>JAVFKF010000008.1:56050000-66050000 GCA_036926295.1 Pachydiplax longipennis
GTGGGGCAGCGTCGTAGTTCAGAAAAAGTTCTCCCCGAGCTATGAATAGAATTGCGGCACAGATATACTCTCGCGCCCTGCGCGTATGAATCAACCCCAAATATTGGGAACTTGGAAAGCCTACGGAGCATCCTTGAAAGCTATCCTTATTGGGATCCTTTCGGCTCTCTTCCAGCTGCATTTATAAGAGAACCGCGTACCTTTATGTGCCAGAAGCGTCTTGAAATTCGCGATAGCAGGTTCCTCCACCTGACAGTTCCGCGGGAGTTAACACCAGTGGTCCAGGTGAGTGATTTGTGTCGAATGACGGTTCTTCAGATCGGATCGGGCTCAAGGAAAAAATGTCCCTTTTCTCTATCGCCGATGAATGAGAGGACTGCTTTGTAGTTTATTGAGATGGATTGCTTTTGGAGCAACTCCAAAATTCCTAAATTTTAACACCCACTCGCGCATGAATGCTCCATTTAGCTCTCCGTTACATATTTTTTCATTACATAAGTTCTAATGTATTTGGTTAACCAAAATTCTTTCGGATTTTAACGTCCATCCGTGCGTAACATTGATTATGAGGTTGATATTTTCTTATAAGTTTGAACCTTTTTATTTTTCCGAAATTAAGTAAATGACTTTCTCGATAAGAAACGTTAACACTAACATTCATCTAGAAACAATCCTTAAGATCAAATCAAACACGGCAATGCGTTCCTATCCACTAGGGTATCAATCAAAAATAATTATTAATTAATAATATATTAATAAGTGAGAACATTCCGAGTGAGATATACTGCCTTTAATGGTAATTCTATTCGGAGAAGATAGCTGCATATTCCGATCAATTCGTTAAAGACGCTTTTCATGGAAGGTTTTACTTAATCGGACCTGTAGGAAATCGAAATAGCCACTTGATTGGTTGTGAAGGCAGGGTTGGAATTAATGCGCGTCAATTTTGTTTTAGCTCAACTGACCGAGAAAAATGCAAAATAATTGGCAAGAGGGATAACTTCGGATGTAAAACCAGCGCGAAAATTTTCAAAATTTAAGAAGTAAGTAAAATGTTAAATTGGAGATTCTAAGATATGGTGGATCAATTATTCAATATGCCGAGTTTTCGAAGAGAGAAACACAATCTCAAATGCAATAGGAGAGCTTTTGTAACTCTTATGTTTTGCCAAGTATGATTAATGAGTGCGATTACAAAAAACATCATAAAGATATGTGGTGAATCCTTAACTATGTAGAAATTATTTGAAGTTTAACTTGGTTCCTCAGAGTAAAAAAAATATGATTACAAAGTGGCCAAAAGATCTAACCTGTATATTTAATTCACAGAATATGATATGGCAGACTTGCTAAATGAAAATATCAAATATCCAATAGGTGAAAACAGTATCTCTAGAGTATATTATCTATAACTAAGAATCAAATTTAAACAATTAAACATGAAAAAATAATATCATTCAAAAACTTTAAAAAATACCAAATACTATTATTTGTAGAAATCATTGTCGTCCATAAATATCACTTTATATATCTAGGATGAAAAATTTTTGTTGCCGTAAAATTTCATATCCCAAGTATTGAGAAAGATTGAATTCTCTAAAAGGAGTCATCTTACCTATTCTAGTTCACAATTTTGTTTCTTTAAAAAAAATCTAGAGCCTTAATTCACTCATTCCACTGATTTTGTAGACTATATATTAAAGAATATTCCACTCTTCTTATGACTGGATAATCATCCTTTAGATAATTCATTCCATAACATGAACTCAGAGTACATTTTGAAATGCCCATGGCATCTTAATTAAGTTATAAATAATAATTGAAAATATCACATAAAGTATCCTTTATATTCATTATATTACAGCTAGTTACAACTTAATATATAATGCATTTATAAAAGCAAGGTAATCTTCTCAGGCTTAATGTTTGGAGAGCTTATATTCATTTCATTCTTGTTTATTGGCAAAGTGCCACAATGCTGGAATACTCCCTTAAACAATGATGATGAAAGGAGAAGAAATTAAATTTTAAAAATTCATCCAATATTTTATAACAATAAGTTAAAATAAACTGAAGTAAACATCTTATGTGGCTAAAAATTAATTCTTTATTCATCAACATTAAGCAAAAATTTGAATCACTTCATCTTTATTTTTCTTTTTCATTCAGAAATATGTCCATGCTACCGTATTTTTTCCGGGACTGGTACGATGATCCCACAAGTGCATTATCAGCAAGAAGCCTTCTGGATCAAAACTTTGGCTTGGGACTCCGTCACGATGACCTCCTGGTACCTTCCTTGCGTTCTCGCTTACCTTTGCTGCGCCAAGGCTCATACTTTCGCCCCTGGAATTATCTAACCCGTCAGACAAGTGGCACGTCAAACATACAAGTGGACAATTCTCAGTTTCAAGTGATACTGGATGTACAGCAATTCTCTCCCGCTGACTTGACTGTCAAAGTAGTTGGAAACACTCTTATTGTGGAAGGCAAGCATGAAGAGAAGGAAGATGAGCATGGATTCATTTCCAGGCATTTTGTGAGGAGGTACGGTTTGCCAAGCGATGTTGAAGCTGAGAATGTTCTCTCCAGTCTCTCATCTGATGGGGTTCTAACGATCACAGCTCCAAAAAAGGTAAGCAAGATGATATTCGTATACTATTTTGATATTTATATATGTGCTTGGGTCTCTGTTAAAGTTAAACTGTTTAACTCTTCACAGAATCAACCTCCACCAGATGAAAGAGAAAGAGTAGTTCCCATCACTCAGACAGGAATACCAGCTCTAAAGCCAGTGCCACCCAGCGAGAAAACTGAAAAAACTCACATGGTGGATGTTGAGAAATCAAAGGAATAACATCAAAAATACAACATGACCATTCCTCTTAAAATTGCTAACCTAGAAAGCACTTGTTAACTGAACAGGTAAATCACAGATATAAAACTCATGAATTCTTAAGTAAATGTACAAGCTATGTTCTTTCAATCACTTCTTAGACTTTGACTAAAAAATAACATCTATCGCAGATGGAATTAAAAATTTTTCATGTTTTTCAAGTTTATATGCTTTTTATTATATACTGAAAAATTAATAAATTTTAAAAGCTCTTACAATAATTTTCTTCCATTTATATTAAGTTGATGATATTAGATGATGTATCTAAAATATCTTATATAGTTTTATAATATAAAATATATTATCAAAAAAGGAAAAAAAGATCAATAATAATATTTAGTGAGCTTATTATTGATAATTATTATTGATAAGTTCACTCAATATTATTATTGATGATTTGTTCGATTTAGATTATCATTTTAAACAAAAATATAACTTCATCATTGAGAAGATTTAACTCTTAGTTATGAAAACTTCAAATATTCTTACAAGTGACAAGTCAACATTCATCAACTACAAGCAAAGCTTCTTTTGCCAATGCAGAGAAAGTTCACAGCACATACTGAAATGAATGAGCAATTCAGTATACGAGTATAATCAACTACTTTTGCCTTCAGTTTGAGATACCTTACTATGTAATTTATCTTACTGGTGAAAGAGCATTATGATTTACACACTTTGTTTTAATAACTATCAATTTCCATCCAGAAGCAACCAGTCTATAAATATTAATTTCCTTCCAAGCAATCAATTTCAAACACAATAAACGTTGGGTCTAACTACATACCTTCACTGTTAGAGGGACTTTAATACATTAGCTGTTAGGTTAATTTAAGTACTGCAATTTCATTTACATGTCTATTTTTTATTTTAGTACGCATCAATCCATCATGCAATCTAAAACATAATGTCATCTATTAGGTTGAAGTTCACTTTACTCTTTACAAACATTTCATTTTCACCAAAAAAATCTCACAACTTCAACAAATATTTTCATTTGATCTCAATTTTAAGCTTCAGGTTGAGTTATTGGAAAACTTATAGCTTCTTCGTTCAGAATAATGTGACCTATTTTTGATAACAATCAACTGGTTACTAAAAATTAGCAATATTAACTAGCAATAAAGATGGCCAAAATTCCAATGACAAGACACTATTCATATAAATTGTAAAATTAAATGTAGAATCAGCTCTATTATGATGTATTCTTGCTAAAATAATGTATAGAGAAGTTCCCTTTATATATTTAAGAACTTTACATAAATAAGTCCATGATTACAAATTAAAGCAGTAAGACTAAATTAATTATCAAAACAGATGTGTAAAATTAATCTTACTTCCATTTTAAATCAACACTTCTGGTTACTTGACAAGGAACATATTTAGATGTTTTTCCACAAGGTTTCTGGCAATAAGAGAGTTCCTTCCTCAAAATTCTTTCTTGATACGTAGCACAAATGGTATCATTTTATACTCTTGTATTAAGTTCATTTAAACCTCAAGAATTTTATCCATACAGCAGCATCTTTCACACCTTGTTCCTTTAATTCCCATCCTAACTCTTTAGGCATCACAGAAGCTAAAATTTATGTAAAATCATTTTATAAGATACTAATTATGAAATTTATTTTATAAAATACTAAATTTTCATTACCTCCCAAAGTAGATTTGATATCACATTCACAAAAACAGCAAAAGGTTCTTCTCCATGTAGACGAATATTCTTTGCAATCAAAATCTTTTAGGATAGTAATTCAAGCACTGCATAAATGCATTTATTCCTATATTGACTTGCGACAAATGGATTCCTTTAACTCTTAACACTTCAATTGAAATTCTGTCTGATTAAAATGCCTTCAAAACCTTCTTCATAAAACTTTAAATGTCTGGATGGTAATAAACCACCTGTTATCTTGGTAACTCTTTCCAAAAACATAAGGATTTAATAAAGGGATCGAAGAAACAAAACTTGTCATTGAAATGGCTTTTTAATCTTTCCAAATTCAGGAACAATATTATGAACAATAATAAAATTGTTTATTTTGAGCAGAAATGTGAAAGTTCTTAACTATCATTACACACATTACTGAAAGCCTATCCAAGTTTAAGGTAATACTTCGCTAGCTACAGCAGCTAGACAATAACTTCTCCTGCCTAGAAGCAAGAAACTTCTACTTAAAATAAACTCAATCCATAGAGGGACAACATAAAACATTCACATATATTCTGAAAATGACTTCTACATCTTATGCTTAAGCCTGGTAACTAATACAAAAAATAGACAAAATTCTAATAACACAGAAAATAAATCAGTCTTATAAAGTCATGGCATATAAAATGCTTGCTAAAGAGAACATTCACTGGCGTGTAAAATGTCAAAGATTGGCGATTGTAACATTCAGAGAAATTACTCCTTGGGAGATTCTCCTTCACCTTGGACTTGTGGGTGATCTTTATCTCCCTGTTTTATAGCAGGAGCACCCGTCTGCGTGATAGGTACCACACGTTCATTAACAGCTGGCATAGGAAGGACCTGTAACAAAAGACAGAACCAACGCTCTCTTATATTTTATTCCCTGCAGTAGGAAATAAGATTTGCAATCAGTCAGCCTTCAAATGCGAGAAACCAAGAACAAACGTCTTCGTCATTTTTCTTTCTTTTTTCATTTAAGGATAAATATTTGCTCAATAAATCAACATAATTGGTACCATGCATTAATAACCTTCTAAAGTAAACATAATACATCCACCTTAGTTCTGATATAATTCGAGAATTTCTAGCAATTACTTCAACAATTATTGAAGAAATTACATTAAAGAGAGAACACAAGCAAATCCAGATGGGTAGGTTTTGGATGCTTTTTAGCTTTAAACTTTTAAAATATTTCCCAGGACATAATCTGAAAGAAGTCATACCTTTGGTGCAGATATTGTGAGCACACCGTCAGATGAAAGGCTTGACGTTATAGTTTCTGGTCTAACATCGTTGGGAAGCACATATCGACGAACAAAATGCCGTGACACGAAACCGTGTTCGTCTTGCTTTTCTTCGTGCTTTCCTTCTACTATTATACAGTTATCGACTGTCTTCACCGATATTTCATCAGGTGAGAACTGCTGCACATCCAGCATAACTTTAAAATCATTTCTGTCATGCTGAACAGTCGATACCCCACTCTGTTGACCAGAAACATGACGCCATGGCCTGCAGTATCCAAGCCGCACCAAATTCGGTACAGGTTGATATAAATCATTCATCCTCAGCCCCAATCCAAAATCTTGATCAAAGAGCCTAAGAGGCCGGTCCAAATCATCCCAAGAGTCGCGCAGAAGAAGCGGCAGGAAAGACATCTGAAATTTACAATACCCGTTGAGATAACTAGAATTAAATAGCACATATTCATAGTTTCAACTTGTGTATTAACACTGTCATTACCTTTCAAGAGTTTAAACTGGAACGCTTCAAACTCACGGAAATTTGAACCGGCTAGCGGCCACCGCTCAGACTACGTACAACTCGTCTGCTCTAATTCTTCAACGGTCTGCCAGACAATACGGTAGGTCGCGGATATAAGGGCTCGATACCGTGACGTCACAAAATCTAGAAATTTCCTCCTGGTTCTAGACCGTTCCACAGCTTCCGAGTGGCGCATGACACATCTGTCAAATTTCTCATCGTATTGCAAGCGGAGAGTGTTAAGAATTTTCTAGATTGTATGTCGTTTATATACATTCAGGTTCCGTCCGTGGATCGCAAGTGATTATATGAACTGCTCTTAAAAAAGTGCACGTTGGATACCATCGTTTTAATTGAGAAATAATACACCAATGGAGTGTTTAGGGATCGAAGGAGCCATGACCTCTAATTCTATTCTTCTATTACATTTTTATCTTCTCGATGAATTAAAATCGGTGTAAATTAACATTATTTCCTATGCTGGCAGCATTTTTAGTATTAATTTTTCACTTTCATTGTACGTAACATCTATTAAAGTTACGCCACTGATAGGACGCATTTCGTTTTGTGAAATATTTTTTAACATATTTGAAAGTTAGGAACTATTACATCTCTAAAATGGTAGTTGTTTTGTGGATAAAAATTGAGAGATTCAGTGATTGCGAATCCCCATTCAAATTTATTGTTGGCACATCCATGAAATTATCAATTCCTGGCGTGAAGAAAAAGGTTAAAATTTGTTAAATTTTCAAGTACCAATTGTTGCTATCTTTCCACTCTATGAAAGATCTCGGTTTCTGAAACTGAGGTTAATAATAGGAAGCCTTTGCAAGCTATAATGGAAAAAGAATATCAATAGAAGAGAATTCAAAAGTATACTTCATGAAAAGTTAGAAGGACTTATTTTAGAAGAGAGTTATTTATTCCAGTATTTTTTAATATTAAATAACTAATATGCAGATATTTTAACAGTTCAAGTCCAACCTTTATTCAGATAATGGAGTAAAAATGACTTGTTGTAGCGCTAAAATTATAATTTATAAGTAGCTCCATTAGGATGTTGTTAGAGAAAAGAGATTTCTCTTTTCTACAGATATTTAACTTGGTCAAATATTTGTTTGTGACAAGACAAAGAACGGCTAGTTGGCAGCTAAGTTATTATTAAGATGGCATCCTATGAGTATGTGAGAAGTATATATGTCATCTTTTATAACGTTTTTATTGCTTGTTAACATCTTTATATAAAAGTATTGATAAAATGTTGTTATGAGAGCTCAGCATTATATTAATGTGGTGGGTGAATTTTTTTTAACTAATCTGCTTAATGAACTGCAGGCTATGGTTTTGAGAATCTCAAAATGACTTTCTTGTGACAGGAGTTGGCTTTTATGATGGTATTCCATTAAATTTAAATTGAAAATTTTCCTCTTATTTTCATAAAGTAGTTAATCACATGACAGTAGTTTTGTTTATGTCAGTTATGGCTTTGATTCCTTACCCTACAGTTTTAATAATTGGACATGTTGGTGTTATTCCTGCATCTTATTTTCAATCAAATAATCATTCTTTCTGCAAAACTATGCATTATGCTTTGTAATAACTCTTTGCAGAGGTATGTAGAATGAAGCAATTGCTGTCATATCATAAAAAAACTTGTAACATATTCATTCTGTTAAATATTCAGCCTGAAGGCCAGTTGGAATCTTGTCTCCTCTTTCATTAGCTCCAGACATTTCATTAGCTTTCGTGAGCCAAGAGAGGGGAATGAAGCTTATTAGGCTTAGGATAATAATTGGGCCTATTAGAATAAGGAGTGAGATAGTAAGCCCTTGCTTCCCTCAACGAGTCAAAATACTCAGAGAGGAAAAATCCATTGTGCTTTGTGAGTAATAATTTTTGTTGCAATCTATATAGAAATACGTCAATGCCAATATTCAGCAGGTAGCTTTCATGCCATCACAGCCATAAACAAGACTTAAACAGAAGTGAATGAAAGATACATTAACCTCTTCCCCATAGGTGGGGAATCTGCAGCCTTTTAGTACTTCCTTTACTTCCATCTAAACAGTTTTATTTTTTTCACCTTCCTCATGGTGCCAAGTAAAATAAACTAGAAGGTGTCCTTTCACAATTTTCTCAGTGAATGAATCTGTTTTATCATGTAAAATTTTGATGTTTAACTATTTGGATGTTGGCAACATGCAGCAGAATTGTGGCCTGATGGTTTCACATGCTACCTTTCTTATGAGACCAAGTGATAAATACAGCCTTCTAATGGAAAAAGGTTTCCCACCTCTGCTCTATTTTGCACCAAAAGACTAATAAAGAGTATTCTGCTTATCAAGATATAGAATATCTACCAAACACTGCACCATGGAAATACAAGTGAAAGAAAATCTTATTTCAAAACTGATGAGATATGCTCAAAATTTTGTCTGTATGTAGATTGTCTATTTTGCTATAATCAATATATTGTTATAAACTTTATTGTGTCTGTTTACATGAGATATTGACTACCATTTATGTGGGAGATAATAAGTAAATTTGTATAGCTTTAATTGCTTTAGTGAGTGTTTGAATTAATCACATAATCTAGAGCAGTGTTGCCAACATGTACCATCTACCATTTACTTGTAGTAGGTGTTTTGAAGTTTTCAGGTGGGCAATATTTCCTAAAGGATGAAGGGATAATAACACTGATGTATCAATGTGAAAAAATTCTTAAGTGGCTGTTTCCTGTAAATTAATTGTATAAATAAACATTATTATTAAAAAATATTTCCATGAGAGCTGAAATAAGTTAATTGTAAGGAAATTGCATGTCAATAAGATTACAATGGTGGGTACTAGTGTTGGTGACCATTGAGCTGACAGATTTCATCAGTAGGAATTATATTTTTTTTAGGCTATCCCCCTGGCAGTTTATAGTGCTCCAACCACATTTTTATCCTTTCATTATCGCCACTCATATCATGGAAGAAGAAATCAAATGCAATGATTAATTAATTGGGGATGTAATTTCATTTCTTATTTGATTTCTTGCAAATATTTTCTGCTTTGTTTGAAATTGCTTTGCTTAGGGGAAAACCTTACAAATATGGCTGAATTTTGTAAAATTTTATAACATAAAATAACTTGAGTGTAATTGTAAAGAACTGCTGGATACTATTGCATTACTGTTTTCTTATATTAACAATCTTTTATTCCACTTTTCACTATGAAATACTATCAGTCTCAAGAGAGATTGCAATGCTATGATAAAGAAAAATCTGATTATACATCTACCAATTCAAGAAACCACTAATTATGGTATTATTAATGGCATTGATTAGTTTCTGAAATCATTTACAATGTGATAAACAGAATGAGGGTTTCAAACAGATGTCATTGGTGCCTTCGAGATAATAGATTCTATAGTATTAAAAAAACAAGAGTGCATGAAGGTTTCCAGGAAAATAATATTGTTTATTAGCCTCATTTAAATTGTGATAAAAAAGTTACAAATTGGATGAAAAATTCACAAATAATCACTCTGAATGTGTTTCCTCAAGAAATTTTAAGAGAGAGAAAAGCTGATTTTGATGTATTATTTTTTTAATTTATTAAATGGTTTAAAAATGAGTAAATGATGATAATCATACAAGATTGATATTGTTACATGCCAAGTACAGTAATTTTTTCCCTGTGAATGATTGTGAGAAAGTCAAGGTTTTGCTGTCCATTTGAAAAGGAGTACAACTAAGTTAACATAGCAAAATTAGAGAAGCATTTGCTGAAATTTGTATTTAATTAATTTAAGAATGATAAACTTTGAAGGATGTAAAGCAAGCATGGGAGTAAAAGATTAGTTGAATCAGTAATTTAGGACTGATAGCTGTAAGACCAGCATCAGTGGCATACTGGAACATCTGAAATTAACAAATAATAAAGGTGAATAGCGGTTAGGTCACTTTAATCCTCCATGCATTGAATGTCCTATTAGTGTTTCTGACAGAGATCCATCTTCACTTCAGTTCATTATTTACATGGAAAAACTTTTCAACTTCTTTAATGAAAAAGACAGCATAAAACTTTGGTACCATTTCTGCAACAGAGTTAATCCAGTTTTCCTAGCTAGAGTTTATTATAATGCATTTCAGAAGACTTACTGCTCTCAAAATAGCCCAATTTATCTCAATACACAGCAGATGACAGTTAGCTCAATAAATAAAAGATCATTAAAATCCCACATTAAGAATAACGAGCAATGCTTGGTTTAATTCTGACTGATGTTATTAAATTCTTAGCCTTTTACATGAAGATAAATGGATAGTTTGAAAATAGAAAGGCAATCATACTAGAAAATTAAAAATTTATTTTCACATATATTTACAAAAACTTAATTTGGCAGTAAAATAATGCAAAACATTATTATGATAAATTTGACAAAAAAATACACAAAAGCAGCAGGATACTTTGGAAATTATTCTTTGGCTTCCTCAGTATTTGGCTTGGGGGAACTTGCTTCTCCTTGCTTCACAGCTGGAACTCCAGTCTGAGTGATAGGAACCATTCGTTCATTCACCGCTGGCATTGGAAGTGCCTGTAATTTCCAAGGGGAAAAAATAACCATATGTTAAAACATCACTTAAGCTTGAACATCAGCATCATATTTCAATGATGATTTTAAATACTCGATCACTACCTTAACTAGGTAGTTCGCATAATACACAAATTGACTAGGAGGCACTTCTTATTGCTTCAGAATAAAAATATTTGAATAATTAAAATAACCTCCAAGATAAATTATTTTCTAAACAACCGCGATTAAATCAAGTTGATATCTGCCAAAACCTTTGTTCTTTTTATAAGTGAAACTATTGCTATAATATAATACAGTAAATTAAGTCTCAAGATAATATTTCGCAACATTATAGTTCATTATCTAAGACTGCTTATATTTTAAGATAGAAGACGGAACTCGATTGACATGATCGTACAATCGTATATTTAAAATACACCACCAAGCATAACATACCTTAGGAGCAGTGATAGTTAAGACGCCGTCTGAAGATAGACTGGAAGTGATAGTTTCCGGCCTGATACCTTCTGGAAGGACATACCGGCGAATGAAGTGCCGTGACACGAAACCATGCTCGTCTTGCTTCTCTTCATGTTTACCCTCCACCACGACGCAGTTGTCAACAGTCTTAACGGAAATCTCTTCGGGGTTGAACTGCTGCACGTCCAGCATTACTTGAAAATTATCGTTGTTCGATTGGACGCTAGACACCCCACTTCTCTGACCGGTAACATGTCGCCATGGCCGATAATATCCAAGTTTCATTAAATTAGGGATGGGCTGATAGAGATCACTCAACCTCATTCCCAGGCCAAAATCCTGATCGAACAGCCTGAGCGGTCTTTCCATATCATCCCAAGTGTCCCTCAAAATGAACGGGAGAATTGACATCTGCAAATGAAAATACAATGTATTGCAACACACGATTTTGTAGGAGAGCAAAACTCGAAAACAATGCTCACAAATTTTAACTTAAGCTTTAGAATATTATAATTCGGATAAATTACCTTGAATGATCAAAAAATCGATTGAAGGCCACAGGTATTGAAGAGTTGAATCGCCGCCGCTAGCTGCGCAAGCTACGCTTCACTAGAATCTTCACATCTGACTGGCTGCTACTCGCTCTTGTATATAAAGCACTCTCCCCGTGACGTCACACGTTCCAGAAGTATCCGCTGGCAAACTGTGCGTACAGCGAACCTTGGGGACAGAAATTTCACGAAATTTCTCGCATTACCTTCATAGAAGGCATGGAGATCGACAATTCCACTCCAAGAGGATTCTAGAAACAGAGAGAAGATTCTCGGCGAATCCATCGCGTCGAATTAATATCCAAACCTAATTAAATTAATTTTTTCTCTTAAATTTCAGTGGGAGCCTGTATTAAAGCCGAAAAAAATTTCGAGCATTATGCTGCAATTCATGGAATGATCTAAAACTTATATTCTACTTGTAGTTTGGATAACTCCATGACCTTTACACCGATTTACAGTTTGATTTCGTTAGTGAACTCATTACAGTATGGCTCTTACAATTAATGTAGTCTAAATAATCTAATCTACGTAACTCATTGTTATGGATAGGCTTTAAATTTGGCAATTGCATTTATGACGCAAGATAAACTAAATGAAAAAACGATTCTGCCATTGTATCTTAAATAAATAATACATGTTATGAGAAAATAAATGGCGAATGAATGGAGATATTAGATAAATTTACTGACGTACTGCGAGTCTTTGTACGTTTTTAAGAATACCACCCTGCGATGAACGGATTTGACTTTATGTGATAGCTTTGCCTTACCCCTTACAGAAACTAAAAATTTACATTTTCATCGTTCCTGCAAAATGCAAGTGTAATTCTATGATATGACGCAATTTTTTTAAAGATCGTATAAAGTTATTTATAGTAATGAGAACATAGAGTTCCCAGGAAGACCCAACGAGTGATTTCGTTTGCATTTTGAGTGCTCCTTACCGATGCCAAATGATGTAAAAAAAGTTCAACTCCCTCCTGCATAGTAATCATTTCGATCCCTTTTTAAGTTCTCCTTTGTTCATGTTCTTTTCAAATCGAAATTTATTTTTATATTCAAAATTCCCTTATATAGTTCGCATGCACTGGAATATCCATTTTAATCTCTGCTTACTCCCTCCACTCACCCCTCATAGAATGATCTGGATCTGGAACGAGAGCTGGAAATTTTAAAACATTGAAAGGAAGGAGTAACTCAAAAAGTCTTTTGTCATAAGAACTAAGAAAGAAGAGATTTTCATGGATACGATTGGGTCAACGAATTATAATACTGAAAATCAGCAGTCAGAATACGATTACGCTCAATTTGAGACCTTCGCAACTTTAAGTTACGCTTATGAATAAAATAAAACTTGAGTGTAATTTTCATAGAAATACCTAAATAATGTCAGTTTGGAAATTTTTCGAGACTTTAAGGGGAACAGCAACCGCTATTCTACTTCTTACTGTTAGAACGATAAGTGGAATAGTTTTAAAAAAAAAGGCGTGTACTTGTATGAACACAACTCACGGAAAGGGGCAACTAGTCTTTCGCAGTACAAACAATCGGCATGGTAATGAATATGGTTTACAAAATAATTTGATCGAAAATGTGGTTGAGTAAAAATATAGTAATGTAAGCATGTTTCGACTAGCATTAGAAGCGATTAATATCGTACATGCTAAAGAATAATTTATATTAAATGCCTCACGGTAAAATATAGAATCAGACACACTGTTGAACTAAATCGTTTAACACAAACTTTTCGCACATTCAGTATGAATATATACGATTAAACTAAGGAATATTGACACATTTGTGTTTTCAGATCGAAGTTACTTAAATAAATATAATAGAAATGGCGATTATAAGATCAATTTCATAAATACTTCTCAAAGATAAATAATCGGTAGTAAAAGAGGAAAAATTACCACGTAAACAAGAATTTCCGACTTATTCATTGATTACCGAACCACGTAAACAACTGGATGATATTCCTAACCTTTGTATTATTCTTCAGACTTAAGGTATGATTTCTATGCATTTCAAATAAATAGGCAGCACATTACATTTATTGTCTTCAATGATTGCTTCCTAAAGACGGAAAAGAAAAAGTAAACTTGATAATGATAAAAAGAAATACCTTCGACCATAGTAAATAACTTCACTGACAACTCGCTGCTTAAGGGAAAACATAGGGGATCACAGTCAGACTTCACTTATAGAAAGTATTCATTCGTTTGCATTATCTTTTGAGGATTTTGAGTAGTTTGCGTGTTTACATCGCAAAATTAACAAAGGAGGAACTAATACCGGTGAAATATTTTCATACATACACAGTCTCGATAGAGAATGCGCCAGTCGGATAAATATAAATAGAAATTTCCGGAAAGTTACTCAATCGTTTGGTTTATTTTAAGTTCTCATTGAATTCTATAGACTGTTACATAAATCCGAACAAATGTAATGGTTTGTCCTTGTGTATCATACGATGAAAAATCTGGAAGATTCGTTATCTTGCCGTAAATTTCCCATAGCTAACTTGAGAATCTCGGGAACTATCCAGAAAGCTTATTGGCTTGTAGCAAAGATAGGTCGTAGGGAGGGGGAATGCTTTTAAATAGGCGGCGGCGAGCAGCTCATCCGAATCCGAGTACTGTACTGTACCTGGTGGAAAGATTTGTGAGGGAGTAAATAAAGTAAGTGTATGTTTGTTTTAATAATTCCGCAGTGCACACTGAAGTGAATTCTTTGTAGTCAATGTGGCCTTCCAACTTCATATGTCTTATTTGTTTTTTTTGCGTGAATTTTACAGATGTCTCTGCTACCCTATGTTGTGCGCAATCTTCTTGATGAAGGAGAGTTGCCAATTCCTTATTTACCGCAGCTTTCTCTGAGGGATCTATATCAACCTGGGTCTTTGATCACAGCTTATACTAGACCTTGGCGGCATATTGTTGGTAGAGAAAGTGGAACTTCCAGCGTCAACGTCGACAAAACGAAGTTTGAGGTCGTTTTACACATGCATCAGTTCGAACCCAGCGAGATAACTGTGAAAGTTGTGGATAACAATATTTTGATAGAAGGGAAACACGAAGAGAAAGAAGATGAACATGGCTTTATTTGTAGGCACTTCGTTCGTCGATATATTCTACCCAAGGATGCATCTCCAGACGATGTTACGTCCACGATATCATCCGATGGAGTTCTAACCGTCACAGCCCCAAGAAAGGTAAGTGACGCATGGATTTCTATTATTATTCCAGCTGCAAAACGTCATATTTGATTATGTAATATAGTTTTGAATTTATATGACCATTTTCTCATAAAAGATTGCTTTTATGGCTGTTTCTCAAGAATATTTTTGAAGCTCTTGCTTCTTTTGCCTAATGGTAATGTCTTTTCTCAATTCATAGAGCCTACCTGCTGGTCCTGAACGGGTCATTTCAATTCAGCAGTCAGGAGAACCTCACAACAAGATTGCTGAATCTGCTGGAAATTGAAGTCAATATCCTGGATGTCAGCTTATTTCATAAACTAATGTTTTGACCAATGGTCACAGAACTGCCAAATTTATATCTTACTTGATTGTAGGAGCTTTTATGTACCTATGTAATTTGAATACTTTATGCTGGTGATATCTCTATAATTTTGTTATATGTATTATTGATTTTATAGTGTTTATTTTGTCAAATAAAGTGAAAAACATCTTTAAATCTTTTATTTTAAACTTCAAATTGGTAAGATGATTAGTCGGCCAAGTAGTAGAGCAAAATTTAAAAAATTGAACTCCTTTGGAAATAAAAGATAATATAATAATAAATATAAAAAGGCTATGTATGATTAGAATGAAATATTATGGCTAAAAAACCCTAATCATTTAGCATCTACTCTCATTAAGAAGTTGCAAGAGTTAAATTCAGAACAGAATAGAAATTAGTAATATAAATTTGAAGATATATTAAAAGCAAAATTAGATTTGATGTTAAGCACCAAAAAATAAACAAAGATTAGACATTGATAGGAGAAGGACTAAAGTCAATTCAATGCCAAATCATTTCTTTGCTCAACCACTTTGACTTGGTATTTTATAGGAACATGGAATAAATTAATAATAAAAGCAGTCAATTTTTTGACAATGTCACCATCTTTTTAAGTTACTAATGGAAATCAGGGGTTAACTAAGCCCTTTGAATCAGTGTATTATGATCAGAAAGATCCTTATTTCATTCTATCAAACCAATTTTACAAATGTTCATCTTTTATCTTTTGATAAAGAAAGCATTGAAGTAATTGAAACATTAATAAGCAATACTCTTAGCAGTTAAATGAAAATCATGGAGACAATACTTTGCTCATAGCAGGTCTGCACAACATATAAAATGTGAAGAGCGGCAAGGATGTGAAAAAAATGATTAAGGGCTATAGATGAAGATTTTGGAAAGGTAAAGGTTCTTTTTAAAATCTAAAAAGGATATTTTTAAGTGCAAATACATGAGTTAGTAATGTGGTCCATTCTTTATCAACTAGTAACTAATTTTTTTGTGATTTGGAGTTAGATTAGAAGTTCTTTAGGTAGAAGAAATTCTTAAATTGTTTCTTCTAGAGCAAATTTTTCATTACTACCTTTCATTCTCAACTTATAAATAATACTGGTATTTGTAAATTGATATGAGATTAGAATTGTATATCTTCCAAAACTCATTGCTGCAGGGTTAAAGCTAGTGGTTCATATGTTCTTCAGGTTGCATGTTGTTCTTAATTGTCCTTGGCATGTCGGACCAAAATGTACTAATAATGCATACATTGAAATATAAAATAGTATGTGCCCTTTTCATTCTTTAAAATAAATTGCTTGAAGCATTTTAAGACTTATATTCGCTTCATCTCTGCAAAAAGTAACGACGAAAGCCATGGGTTTTCTGCTAACATGATTCAAACCTACCCCTCTTTTCAGAAAAAGATTGGGAATATTTTCCTTCCATGTAACATGCCAATTGGACATGTGTGCTTTCAGGTGTGTCATTTTGAGATATGAGGCAGGAAATCAACCAATTAAGGTATTCAAGCTACTCAAATAAAGGTATTATAAAATTACCTTATATAGTGCATATTATTCCTCTTTTCTTTTGGTGCAAATATGTTACAAATTTATTCCCTAATGTTCCATCATACTTATATACGGAGCATGCATACATCTTAGATCTAAGGCACTTTCATGCACCGTTTCATGAAATCTTTAATATTTAAGATACATACCTTCCCTTTAGCAATTCACTCACCTGATTCGCTGTGCCTTCTCTGCACTTCCCTTGCACTACTTCATCTTTGTCATTCTTCCTCTATACATTCCAACCACAAGTCTAAGCAAAATTAAAAGATTCCTTTCATAATGTTCAATCTGTTAATTACCATACATAGAACGATTCTAAAGAAAGATATTCATAGATTTTCTGCAATTCGCTTATTATCATGAGAACATGATCTAAATGTTTTGTGATGAAAGATTTCATTTTATTCAATCTTAAGACTTTTTACACAAATTTTTAAATTAGAACAATTAGAAAATATAGTTAGTAGAATGATGCAGCATAATTTTAGGGATATATAGAAAAAGGACCCGATCCTAAATATTATCCCATGTTCCATCCTCACGTATACTACAATTTAATTTATAAACTATTCTGTCCGATTAATTTTCTCATTCATCTTCACAAGAAATTTTCCTGGCGCAAAGCATTATCTAAATAATGTTTTTTCAAGTATCACACAAGTGATGTGACGGTAGGTTGGAATATTCAACAGGTGCACATACCGGTTTATAAGGTATTCGAGCGAAATATTTTATTTAATAAAATGACATCGAACAAGTAAAATTGATATTATAGCTTCAAAGAATTTCACTTATACATTATGATGATGTGATGGCTAGCAAAGCTCAAGTCTGCGGTATTTTTACTTTTCCGCCCACGCAGATAGGATAAAAAAGGCGGCTCCTCAAACTCTATCGCTTATCGAAAAATTCAATGAAATGTCACCATGACACGCAGAATGGTGAAAATAGTAGGCATTAATCATATGCCTTTTAATCTAATTACCTTCTATAATTGGAATTTTTCTTTGTTAAAAAGTGAGTATTATTACAGAAAATAATAATTGAGTAGGGCCATGTAATATGTTATGCCGCTTCGAAAGCTATTTCTGGAGACGCAAAATGTAAATTTAATTCCAAAATGAATGCAGTATGCAGAGGAAAAAATAGCTCAATACAGCAATTCTCAGCATTTTTCCATCCCTTGCTAAGATTTATCCCAAAATCAGCTGCATTTGGTTCCCAAAAACACCCCTTATCCTCGTGACGTAACGCCGGTACCCGTATCACCCGAAACAAACGACTGACCGAAGGCTCCTACTCCATTAACCCGTGGATTTCAGCACGGGGAGAAAGAAGTATTGTAGAAGTTGGATAACAATCCGTTTCCACTTCGTATCGAATGAGATAATGAACATAAATTAACGCGGTGTTTCTGAGGTATAACTCAAAATGTCTTCCAGCTCCTCTAAAAAGCTTGATCCTTTACTCGCGACGTCCGTAAGTAATATTTAGTAGTTAGAATTCAAATTTATTATTTTGATATCTCATATGTTTATGTTTGTTTTGTCTCAAAGGATGTAGCAAAATTGGTCGAATCAATCATCAGCCAGAGCAGATCAGACCCTTCAACTTTACGTCAGGTCTGTAAGCTGTTTTTTAGCGCTACATAAATGTTAGATAATGCACTACTTTAGCTTAAGTTTATACGTCTTATTAACAAATAAATTGATATTATTTTTATATTTTCTACTAATTTTCATTTTCTAGGTTGAAGAATTCAAGTCACTGAAAGAAAAATACATCAGCTCTGATTCCGTGTGCAGTTTGACAGCAAGTCATGGTATTCTGTCACTTATCGAAGAGGGAGTTTTAGGAATATCAGCCTGCACTGAATTTATTTCTCTGATTCCATCATTAAAGTAAGTTTTAGCCCGATAATGTGAAAATTTTTGATGTAAACAAGACTTGATTTGTATAATTTTCTTTTTATTCTAGAAATTATGAGGGGGCTCTCGAAACACTTTCTGGCCTTTTGATTCTTGATCTTAAATTGCAACTAGCCAATCAAAATAGCTATTCTTGTCCATTCAACCTTCAATCACCGCAACACCCTTTGATTAGTGTCCTCAAAGTTGGGAGAGACTCATGGTTGCATGTTTTGAACCAGATGTACAACATATGCTACCACTGCGACGAAACGTAAGTTACATTTTACATTCAGGTTATCATTGGGTCGTTGATAAGTTATAATATATCACATCTTAAATTACTATTACAGTGTCCAGAAGTACAGTTTAGAGCTTTTAAAGCCTGTTTTTCTGTACATTTTGTGCAGTCCAAAGCTTTATAATTACAGCAAACGACAAACATGGTCACTTCTATTGAAAATATGTTGTCAAACTGGTTGGGCAAAAGGAATGGATATTTTATTGAACTGTATTTCTTGGCTGCAGGTAAAGTTTACAGATAAGAATTTTTTGCCATGTTCTATGTCCTGTTCACAAATAATAATTTTACTTATTCACAGACAGAAAATGATGTCACAGCCCTCCTTGAATTTAATTGTATGCTAAGCGAATTAGCAGATGCTTCTGTACAGTCAAATGAATTGGCATTAGCAGCAGCTGTTGGCCCTCATCTGGCTGCTTTATCACACCAACTTCTTCAGAATGGGCTTGATCCACGAATGTGCATTGGCTCTCTTAGGAAAATATTATCAGCAACTCAAGATACTGCTAGTGAAATAACTATGTTGATAGCAGAAGCCATTGGGAAATGCCCATCCTTGTATTTGAATGATTATATTTTACTTTGTGAGTACCTTCAATTTTTAATCCAAACTTGAGTGAGCAAAATTATGTTTCTTAGAAAGTTTTTGTGGTTCCTCTTGTATCCTTGCTTTGTGTTCCCAGTTGGTAATTGGAACCATATTTTATGCACTCATCTGTTTAAACTTATTTAAGACTAGCTGAAAAACCTGTCGATTTTCAACTGGGAAATTAAAATTTCTATATACCAAACTGATTACGTCTCCTGGTCGTATGACTCATATTTTTAACTTTAAGTATTAATATGCCTTCTCGATGAATTCCTCTATGTTATACGAAGAAAATTGCAGGTTGAACATTTCATCTATATGTTTTTGGTCTATGATGTAGATGTACATTAAAAGAATAATTGGTAATTTTTATTGTTGTGTATGAAATCACAATGATGCTTTCTCTCCATGTTGTATAGGTTCTGATATCCTAAAAACCAAGGCTTGCAATACTCTCTCTGCTAAAATGCTATTAGTGTCTCTGCTGCAATGGCTTGCATTCCCAAACATCCTAACTAGGTCTGCCAGTCTTTCCATGCAAGAATTAGCAAACATCTTGAGAAGTAGCAACAGTGATGAATGGAAGTGCTCAAAAACTGCTCGTTTGAATGCAGTAACTCCCACTGCATTCACACTCAGAGCTGCTAATGCTCAAAAGGTAGATTTTGCATATCTTATGAGTGAAGCAGGAAATACTTGGAGGGAGAAGCCGGAACATTTGAAAGAATGGCTGGAGCGCTTGAAAATAATGGCCTCTCATCAGCTCCTAGTCAAGTTGAGGCTGACATTATCAGCGATATTTCTCGAAGGTGGCTTTAGAGATGTAGAAGCAGAAGAGGAAAGTTGTGAACTGCTTCTTCGTTTGGTTGAACACAATGCTGAATTTGGGATGGGAGTCTTAACGTTATTGCTGTACAAATTAGCTAGAGAATCTAATCCTGAATCACAGTTAAGACTTCTTCGTAGCATACCTGCCATGGCTGTGCAGAAGGTGAGTGATCAAATTCTAATACGTTCTTGTTCTGAATCAGTCTGTACTTGTAAAAAAGACTGTATGTTTGATTATTGTCTGATGGTGGATATTTAGTGATAATTTTCATTATTTACGATGACTGTATAATTAAGAAAATTTCCAAGTGTCAGTTAGTGTGGATTTTTCTTAATCCTTTTAAATTATATATAAAATCTTTCCTATTTTTAACTCATAAGATTGAAATAACTGACAAACATAAATGCAACTCTATTTTTTCAACAAGCATCTCATTTTGCATTTTATTGCTGTTTGTGCTAATTCTTCACTCCCTCTTAGCTCATCTGTAAATTAGAGTTTTCTGACAATCTTAATAATCTACTTGCACTTATTTATTCTGGAGAGCATTACCTCAGAGTAGCATACAGAAATCTTTAGCAAATTATTTGAATGAAGAGTGTGAGAAATATACTAGCTTTTGGTTTTTTTCCAATAGTGATGTATGCAAAATGAAAATATTGGAATTAAAGGTTAAGAGGAAATGATTTTAAATAATCATCTGTTCACTCTTGAAGGTGCTCCTACTTGGAAGTTTAGAGAAACAATTTGCACCCATTTCTTCATCAAATCATAAATTTCAGCAGTGACCTTCAAAGAATAAAAAGCAACACTGTCAGTCCTAAACCCATTTCAAGCTTATGTTATTCTCAGGGCTATAGTTTAGGATATACTATGGGATATGCTGTACATCTTCTGTTTTTCATAAAACAAAGCATACACCCTCTGATACTTATTGTATACAGCCAATTGTTATGATACATTGGGCCCCTGATTCTACCTTAATCAAGATCGCGAAAGAATTTGGACTAAAGTCTTCAAAGAACGTCTTTGAGTACACAAGAGATATCTTTATATTTTATTAATCAAGTTAATGCAATGTCTCATATAGATATATCTATTCAATGATTTTTCCATTGAAAATGACATGAAAGGTGTGCTGTATACTCTGAGTGGAGTATATTATTTATTAAAGTATGTCTTCTGCCAAGCTTAAGACTTCATCATTGGTTATTGACTAAGCAGTAGATGTTATTAATAACATTAGTTATTCTTCTAAGTTCATCAAATATTTGATACGATTATTATTATTATACAGCCAATTTATTGAATGTGCCATGGATGAATTTATGCAAATTTTTTTGTCTTCTGAGAAATTTACATTTGATTGTTTCATGTTGACTAAGTGAAATCCACCCCTTAGAAGTAGTCTTAGAATAAAAATGTGAGTTTGATAAATTCATGGATGAACTTTGCTGTTGATGAAAATTTCTAATTTAGATTGATTTTCTATACTTTCAGGAAAATGTGCCTCTTGTATTAAGCACATTAGAATCTCTCAAAATAAAGAGATCTTTGAAACCGATTATGCTTGATCTCTATGTCCGTCTATGGAAAGTTGAACCTAGATGCTACTCTTATCTTCATAAACTTTTGGTTGAGGACCCTAAGGATGTTGATTGGGAGTGGGAACTTGCCAAAGCAAATGTGTTGAAAGAAATCTGTGATTTGCGGTAAGTTGCCTAGCCCTAGGAAAGTTACCAACATTCTAGAAAATATTGCAAACATTATAGGAAATGTTATAATTGAGAACCATTTGCTAAGAAGTTTTCTAGTCAGTAAAAAAAACAAATATATTTCTTGATATATTTTGTGTATTTTCAGCTGAGAAAGTTATTGTGTTCCTAGTATTTCATGACATTGAATTTTCAAAAACATAGTTTCACTTGGTCTCAGCAGTTCTGATCATTGGATCAAAGTGACATTCATTTCGTGATAATTATTTTTCTGCTGATTTCTTTAGACTGTCCTTTATGTCCTTTAACTCTGTTGTAGATATTGTCTTTATAGTGTTGGATTTTCACATTCTCACGTTATTAATCATCACATCCGTTCTGATCATTACTGTTAAAGCTCAAAAGGAAGATTTTGATCGCTGTAATTAATTTTCAGAGCTCATACTCATGGGAAAGACCTCTTACCTTTGCTATCACAAACACTCAACCGGTGCTCTCCTACTTATGGGAAAGGAAAAGAGATGGAAATTGAACAATTTTATTTAAATAAGAAGGCAAGTGCTGCATCTGCTCTTGCTCTAGCTGGAACATCAGTGCTTCTGAAGGAGAAAATTATTGATCCTTGTGCTGTTTGGAATGTTCTTGGTCCCAAATTATCCAGAGACAGGAGGCCAACTGTGATCAAAAGGTTGTTTCCTTATTATCTGCATTGTTTGCTGTAGATTTACTAAAGATTTGATTTCACTTCATTAACTTCTTAGGTAATTTATGTGTTTACATAATTTCAATCAATGCCTATGAACCTCAATTCACATAATTCTTTCCAAAGAGTCATCTTTCCTGGTTTCATTTTTTCTTTGATTTGTAGCCACATTCTCTTTATAGATATACTTTTCAATTTTTTTGTCATTAGTTGCATAATAACAATGCTTATGATTATATTAAGTTAGGAAATCTTTACTAATCTAAATTTCTTTCTTATTATAGCTTATGCAAGCTGTTTACTGTGATTTTGAGTTTGAAGAGCCCCAGTGTTGAGTATGAAACCCTTTCAACACAGCTTGTTTCCAAGTTGTGGTCTTATATCACATTGAAAAATGAAACAGTAGTGAAAAAAGCAGCACTGGAGTGAGTTAGAAATCTTTTATTATTATATAAATATTGTTAAGAATTTTCCTTAGGGTTATTTTACATGTTATTTCATATTATAAGAGCAAATATAAATATTTAGGATAAGCCAAATTGTGATACTTTTGCTTTGGAGTAATATTTGAGAAAATATGCAAAAAGTAAAATTAGTTGTAAAAGAACTATGAGACAAGGATGTGTGATGTAACTCTGGTTGTCTGTATGTAAGGAAATAAACTTGGGAGAGCCTTTGAGAATCTGTAAGGTTTTAAGTTTGGGAATTTTGACATTTTGTTGCTATTGTAAATAGCTGAATGACTTGCAGATTTGGTTATTTCTTATGTCAGTAGTTTCGGAGATTTGCAATTGATTTTTGTAGTAAGAATATAGAAACATAAAAAATTAAGAATAAAATAGGAGATTAACTTTTAGGAATTAATTAAATTTAAATTTAATTTTGGATGAACGAAAATATGTTGAAGAGCTTTGTTTGCTATAGGAATTAAGCTTATGTATTCTGTAAAAAGATGATGCAGTTATGAGTTATTATGTATGCTATTTCTCAAGAGCTTAATATGGCTTCTGATATGTGAGAACAGTTTGAAGTTTGATTAAAATGATTTATTATACTTTTTACTTCATACATATTATTTTTTGGCTATGCATCTAAAATATATTTTAATATTAATTATTCAATTCCAATACTTCGAATGATAAGTTTCTGCTCACTGACATCGATACAAAGAAAAGGGAAATTCTATGCTCCATATTATGTATGCTCTTCAAAAATAATTTCTTGAAAATCAGCTTATCGAAGATAAGAATTTCAAATTGTTTAAATACAAACCATTTCATGTAGATGTGAACTTTTGGCCATTGGATTTATTGTGCTTCTGGTCAAACTGTGAGCAAAGCTGTGATAATAATTTTTCATGAGAAATGCCTGATTTTGAATTTTACAGATCCTTGGCATCTGTCAATTTACCTCAGATGGCTTTGAAGCATG
Organism: Pachydiplax longipennis; assembly: GCA_036926295.1. Taxonomy (NCBI): domain Eukaryota; kingdom Metazoa; phylum Arthropoda; class Insecta; order Odonata; family Libellulidae; genus Pachydiplax; species Pachydiplax longipennis. The sequence continues at coordinate 56,074,521 of JAVFKF010000008.1, forward strand.
TTCCAGAAATTTTTCGTCAAGGCATTAAGCTACCAAGTGCATATGCCAAAACCCCTGTTGATGCAGCTCGCAAACCAGAGGATGTTTTACCTTACACACCTGGTAATGTTATTTTTCATGAAATTTTAGATCCACTAGAGAGAATTATGACTGTTTTCTTTGGTAGTATGGGAGGAAGGTTTTGAACCTGAAGCTGCTAAGTCAAATAATTTAAATCAAGGATAGGGAGTGATGTCCCTACCCTTAATTAATAGCATATTTTAGAAATCTATTTGCTGTGGAAAGTGATCATGTTACTATCATGATTTTTGATTGCTCTGGATTTTTTCTTTTCTAAGATGGGTGTCTTAAAATATATAAGATATCATTATGAAGTAAATACTGAAGTGTGAATTTGAGTAGAGCACTTGAATGTTAACTTGAGTTGTAAAAGCCCAAGTATATTTGGAATGCTGTATACTCTGAACAATATAAAATTCAGTAAACCATGAATATAGTACAAAATTCTGTATAATTCAGTAAATTTGGAATAAAGTAGACAATTTAAATTGCACTTGACCAGAAAATGGAACATCTAAATACCTTCTAAGCATAGGTAAGCATACCTCACAACAAAAGACATGGCACTTTGTAGAACAACCAATGTATGGACTGGCAGTGAAATGGTAGCTTAAGACAGGATAGATTTTAAAAGGACATGTATTATATGAATATTTCTTAGCATATGAATATTTCTTTGCATATGAATATTTCTTAGCATATGAATATTTCTTAGCATATGAATATTTCTTAGCATATGAATATTTCTCAGCATATGAATATTTTAAATTCAAATAATCCTCTCTCAGGATTATTTGAATTTAAAAACCTAAATGGAATTTTCTGATGTGGTTGTATGGGAATTTTAATCAGCATGAAAGTTTTAAGCATTCCAAATTTGCGTTGAATTTTTAATTATTATAATATAATGCAAAATAATAAATATTACAATATTTAATCTTGCTTATGAAATTATGGCATTCACTTTTCTTGAAATATAGGTGTCATGGTTTCTTAAACTAGCTTTCATTAAAATGCTTGAAGCCTCCCATTCCTCAATTTTTGTTAGTAAAAATAGAAACTCTTGGAGGGCTGAGCAATGAATACCATGCTGTTGATAAAAATGACTGCTATAAAATTTACTTCTATCTTCTTTCCCAAAATCCAAATCCTTTGAATGCTTATCTGAGTATTTTTAAGTTAGGTTTAATTTTTAATGGCATTTATCATAAGTGATTAGTTTCAAATTTTAATCAAAATATCCATTTCAATTACAGGAATATGTTGGGTACAGTTAATACAAAAGGTTGATCCTGAAATTGTGGACGCTGTGGAAAAGCTTTTAGAAATCTTAGTAAAAAAGGAATTGCTTGCTCAAAGAGGATTACGTGTTCCTACAAATGTTGGTGTTGGTCGGGAACCTGATTCGTACATTTACCTTCCAGAACACAGTGTGCTGAGGGCTTTGCATGATTGTTTGAGAAAGTAAGGCTTGATTGTCTCCTATTTTAGTTACATATTTTAATGAATCATTTATGTAATGTAAACATATTCAATATCTGGTATTTTATCTATTAGGCTGTTTAAAAATCAGAATTTTTTTTTTATGACTTACTCTAAGTGATTGAATTTTTAGAATGAATTGAATGCTAGGTAGCAGCTAATAATTTTCTTCTTTTTATCATGCATTGTTATGCAACTTAATTAATAGATCTGAAGTGTATATTTCAATTCACTTTCAATTTGGCATTGAAAATTGATTTTTCAATAATATTGGAATATTTAATTAATAAGGTGAAAATATAATAATTTAACATTAAAATGCAACTGATATTGTGCTCAGATTGAATAGGTATGAGAGATTTCTCCTATCCTGCTTGGAGCAATATTTTATTATTAAGTATGGGAATAAATTTATATCACTAATAAGATGGGAAATATATGAAAATAATATTGCAAAGATATTAGGTTTACTTGTCAAGATTTACTACAGATCAAGTGAAATATTGAGGTCTCCTGTTTATTCATGATGTAGTTTGCTATGATTAGAAATTATCTCATCTAATTTTTAATATACGTTAAAAAACTGTGTATTAACCTTTATCATCTTAAATCCAATTGAACCTCCCAATGTTGAATTTTAATGCATTTCCATCTTCTCAGTTTTCCTATCTCCTAATCATCATGTTTCTCCCTTTTAACTATCTTATAAAGTTCCAACTTCTGAATTGATATTGATCCATGAATGATATTTTAAGCCATTGTAATTGAATTACTGTTATTTAAGTAATCATTATTATGAGAGCTATTTTATTTACCTTTCACTTGAAGAACATCTGAAACCTATTTGGATGGAACAGACACCAACATGAAGAATTTGCTGAGAATAGCTTTCAGTTGCTTAAAGATTGTTGGGCAGTCTTATCCTAAGTCATTTCCTCCTGTGGATTGGAGTTTTTTGAATGTTTATGCAGATATGGGACCTGAGTATCAAAATCCCTGTTTGTGTTTGGCTATAAGACAAGCAAGCTCTATATCTTGCAAAAAGTATGTAGAATTCAAATTCAGCTCTATCACACCTAGTGAGTGTCCAGTAAGTACAAACTCATTTTTATCAGGAGATTAAATTACATATAGATCGATAAAATTGGCATAAGAATTGAAATGATGCTATTAATTTCATTTCAGAATGATCAGATTCAGTTTTTATATGAACTTCTTGGAGATATATGCAAAGGTGTTCCTCCAAATATATGGAGACCTGTCATAGAGGGTTGTTTAGTCTCCTTGATACAAAAGTCAAAGAAAAAAGAGGGTAAGAAGCAATTGCAAAATGTCTAAGTTTAGAAAAAGGTCATTTAACTTTAATTTTTAATGTTATTCATTGTATGTTTTTTTTCAGAAGTAGAAGCTGATTTAGATGCTTTTATCATTAAATTATTTTCACTCATCAAATCTGCATTACTGATTGAGGAAATTCCAGATGTTAACAGATCTACCATTGCTCTAATAATGGAGAATGTACTCGAGAAAATTGAAGTTGAAGATGTGGTAAATTTTCATTTTGTTTCTATGCATGTGTTCTTTTTATGCATATGTCACTTTCTGAAAATTTTACCATATTTGCTTGAATCTAAGGTTGTATTTTCCCCTTCTGAAGTTTTGTAGACAATGGTGTTTGTCTTACAACTCTGAGCAAAGGACTTAACTTCTATTAGATTGCATATTCCAATTTAGATTTACAGCATATTTTTATCAATTTTTAGTATACAAATGAAGTCCTCAAATAAAAATATTTTAATTGAAAATTCTTGTTTAAATTGGATCTTATAAATTTTGATGTTTTCATTGTTTTTTTTACATCAATTTTTACAGAAAATTTAATAAAATAAATTTAAAGGATCTTATTTTTAATGACTATCATTTACTTTTATTCAAAATTAATTCATTTCCCTTATGGAGTTTCAAGGAGCAGGTAATGTCTTAGAAATGGGTTTGTCTTAGATTCGAGAAAATATGGTATATTAATAATATTTCTCATTGAATATCCAAAGAACAATAAGATGACATTTTTCAATGTTTTGAAACATAATTACTGAAAGAACTTCATATAATCTTAGGTTTGAAATCATTCCTAATATATCTCCTATCTTTTATTCTCCAGGTTTTTGCATCTTTTGTCGAATGTGTAGGAGAGTTGCCTACAAAATACATAGAACGAATGAGCTCTCCATCAGTTTGGTGGGAGGTCACTTCTGACAAGCTAAGAAAGGGTGCTTGCATCCGTTGTGAATTAGCTGGTCGAAGTGATTCTGATAATCCACTTGTATGGCTCAATGAAATCATTGAAGCTGCATCTTCCTTGCCTGGGTATATGAATTACTATTCAAATAAGTAAAGTAGTAATTGTTTATGATGCCACAAAATAATCACTTTGCATTATTTTTTAGGGAGTACACATTTATTCTGAAGACCATAACTCCAACACTTGCAAAATGTAAGGATCAGAACATAAATTGCCAATGGATTCTTCAATTGATGGGTCAAGTGATGAAGATGATCAATGAAAGTAATTCTGACAAAGAATTGCAGGTTTGTTACCTTTGTATTTTTACTTATAGTAAATTTCTGCCTTTCCTGTATCAAGAAATCCTACTTTATGCATATTTTCATTAAATATAACAATTAGGCTGTTGCTCTTAACCTAATGCTGATTATCACGTGTCAGAATAGCTTTTTATGTCGCCTAGCAACATATAAGATATATCTGGGGAATCCAAGTAGAAGCATCGAGTACTTGACATATCTATTATATATAGCTTATCATAAAATTCCAACTACTTTGGATGTATGACCAATTATGTACTTGAATATTCTCTAGTGAAAGATTTCTTCATGCATTGGATGATAAGATTGAGAAGGGATGAGCATATGTATGACAATTTGCAGGCTTTCTCCCTCCCCTCTCTTTGCCATTCTTGTTTATCTCTCTGTTAGACTTTTGCTTTTTTTGTGATTTTATCATTTTCATCATATCATTTTTTAGCTCAATACTGAGATAAGAGCACATAAATATGAAAGTTGAAAGTGAAGTGTGAAAGAAACAGAATTTGTTTTTGGATTAACAGGACAAGCACACATTACCACTGACAAAGAAAAACTTAAAGATTTAATTTTAACATTAGAAATAGAAAGTACTCAAATTTCAACAACGATAATTACACCCACCCACCCTACCCTATTTAGGGTTCTATATAGTTTTAATTCAGTTTATAAATTCCAATGATTATATATATATATATATATATATATATATATATATATATATATATATATATATATATAAATTCCAATATGATTAATTATTTATACATAGAAAATATGACCTTGTATCATAATAGATCTTTAAATGAAATAAAATATAGGTTGCCTCCAAATCTCCAAGTGGGCAACTTGTTTAACTTTGGTGAAAATGGTTAGTTCCTAGGTTTGGTTCCCAGTGGGGACAGATGTGAAGTGACCTCAGCTGTTGAAGCACTTTTAATACTAATAGAAATAATATTCAGGGATTAGCATGAATTTATTACTTAACTAAAAACTATTTTTTTTTGATAATTGGCCTTAATATTTTCCTTTAGATACCACTGACAAATGGAAATGCATTTGGTCTTCACCTGGAAAATATTTATAGATTAAACTTAATACATATTCATTCCCTAAACAAGTTAAATCAGGAGCCAAATTTATTTTGCAATCAAACCAGACCACTAGCATGATGATTCTTTATTACTTTTCATTCACGTGTAAACAAATGTACAAACATTCTCAACAACAGAGTTTTTACCAGATGTTGTTCATTCAAAGTTCAGTTCTTGTATAACTTGATAAAACAAAGACAACTCTTAGGAGTATGATAAAATCTTGAATATTCAAAATCTTCAGATGAGTATTTTTGACTTTAACTGGGGAAATTGCATATTCTTCTATTCATATAAGCTTTATTATATTTTGGAGAGAGTGAGACGTTTACTTATTATTCACTGTTAAAAATTGACTGCTTCCATTGAGCTCTAAAAATATCAAAATTCAGGATAATAACATGTTCTTTCTCAGTTTTCAAATTTATATTTAAACAGATAAATAAGATTTGTATGTTTAATTTTGGCTGATGGATCATAAAAAGATTAAGCTTTCTCTAAATAAAAAATAAAGCTTGTATTTTCAGAATGAAGTACTTTGCAATCACATCAATAGCTTCCATAGTACTCCATCAGAAAATAATTTTAAAAATATCTCAAACCACTGTTTTACCTTGTATACCATTGGCGTGAACTCATCATCTGATAACTTTTATTTACATATGTGACATACAGTGGTTGTTCTCTAAGGATGTACAGATGTATTCATCTAGGAGTCCATCCCTTCCTAGAATTCAGAAACATTGGGGTGGATAGAAGAGAGAGGTTAAAGTTTTCTTTAAAAACCTTGGCTAGCAACTGTGAACCTCACTTTTCCTACTTTCTCTTTCCCTTAACTCCTTATATTCAGGCACATCCTTAGTGTATGAGCACTGTAATTTAATGGAATGTTTGGGTCCAAGCCAAAGACATGGACTTGATGACTAGCAATGGATATCAGTATTTATTATGTTAATCATATGTGCTTTTACTGGAAACCTCAAAATATTTTAATTTTACAGGCTCCAGCTTTTCTCATCGATGTGTGGATTTTGTGTATCATCTGCATGTCTGGATGTGATTGCCTTACACCCGACATCAAGAAGATAGCTGTTAGTCGAGATCAGAGAATACAACTTTTCCCTCAGGCACTTAGCACTATTCTACAACTACCAGAATGGCAATCTGTTTCACCTCAGGTATGAAATTTCATGCTTATCTTGATCTTGTTAGTATATGACATTGATTTTTCTAAAGTTTTACTGAAAAATACTCGAGATAACACCAACATACAAAAAGAGACTCAAGGTTAATTGCATTTTTCCTCCCTTAGATACTGGAATGGCAGCTTCATACTTCCACTTCTCCATGTGTTCCGGATTACCTTCGAACCGTTTTATACAGAGGAATATTGTCCGTGCACCAAAATTCTCACTTGCTGAAGAAGAATGCATGGATGAGATATATCAGTTCACAACTTAGGAGCAAGAGAGCTTGTGTGGCATAAACCTGAGTTGTAATAAATATCCAAATAATCAATATAATATTTATCAAATGCACACTGCTTTTAAATTATGAACTATAACCTAAACTGTCGTTTCGTGCTTCAGTTCATTGTTTTCATTGTTGTCAATTATTAGTGTTGTAGGTCTTTCTACGGAATTCACGTCCCTATCGTTGACCGTTTCATTTTCAGCCTCCATGGCGAAATTTTTGGCTGGTTTCAATTTCGCCTCCATTAATCCTTTGCGGGTATTTTTTTCAATGCACTTTCTGATTGGCGTTTTGCTTGGACTAGACTTCCTACTGTTTGGAAATGACTTCATCGTCTTCGCCCTGAAAAAAAACAATTAATCGACGATATAGTGAGTTAAATATAAAGGCAATTTTAGGTGATGATAGGGTAGGTGACGTACGCGTCCATGAGTTTCAAAAGAAGCTTCGAGTATACTTCATACTCTTCGTCTCCGAATTCACTAGGGTCATGTCGAGCATGCTCGTACATATCACAGAATTGATGGACCAATTTCTGGCACATTCCATTCAATGGACCTCCTAATGTATTAATGAGATAAGACCTCAAATTTTCCGCTGGATGTCGATGCAGTGTGGGGTCTTGCTTGGAGATTTCTTTTTCTAAAATAGAAAAATGAATCATAAAAGAGTTACGAAGTGTCGCTAAAATTCAGAGCTTAATAATAAAATTCAGATACTAAAATATACGTGCCTAGAAGTTTCACATCATCCACTGCTTTCAACCTGTAATAGTACGGTGGTACGGCATCTCCTTTATTTATGATATACTGGGAATCATTATTATTGAGAAGCTGAGGTTCATACAAAATGCGAGGGATTACATCGATTCTTCTTTCAATTTCTTTTTTTAAGGACTGAAATGATACCACACGTTATTAAGTAGTCCAGTACAAAGGAAAGGTTTTGATGCAGTTGAATGGATCAAGTACCTTTTTCGCATCGTGGCCTATGGGAACATGAGGTCCTCTTCTTGATCGTAACGCAAATCTCATAATTTGACGTTTAGCGAATATGAAGAGCAATATAAAGGTAAGTACTCCGCATGCTATAAAAACAACAACTGTTACTCCGGAAAGCTCTTGAGTCATTTCCTTACGGTATGTTATCTGGGGAGTATGTGATACAAGATGCTGGATTCTTCAAACGAATTTTTGCGTCACCTTAAATCTTTCCGCGTTTTTCATCATGACTGTTCATGATTTTACCTTAGAGAAAATAACAATACACCTTGATGTTAGCTAAGGGAGAGACTCTTACCTCCCATTCCGTCAACCGTGAAGGAGTTTTTCCTCCATACGATAGAGTTCTCTGCCTCCGCGCTACAGAGGCTCTACCTTCAGAATGGAAAGTTAACTACTTCGGCAAAGAGAATCGCGGAATTCTTCAATTTCTCTCTCATCAGACTTCGTTCAACATTGTGTTATTATACACTCTTATTGTGCACGATATATCTTTATAAGGCCAACCTGTTGTTCTGTTCGTTGCTGTAGCCGTGCGCAGACGCCGGTGCATGGGTATGCATTCAACTTATTAATGTTAACGGATATTTATTATTACAAATGTAATACATTAGTTTTACGATGCTTTAGGAGGTTTCTCTCGATAAAAGAAAAGAGTTATATAGTTATCATTAGAACACGTTGACGTCAATTTCGTAGACTGTTAATAATTTGATTCAAAGCAAGTAAAAATACCAAAGAAGGAAGATATGTGGGTGGCATTTTTCTAAGGAGTGCTATATGCCAGGGTCGAACAAATTAAAGAAAAATGTCATTCTGAATATGTTTTGACTAGGTAAGCTGCGTTTAAATCTTTACAATGAAATTGGAGCTCCAAAGAAGTTGCGAGATAGTCATTAATCTAATTTCCAATTATAATTATCAAGTTAATATTTCATTGTTAAGGTGAAGTACTTTTCTATGGTGCTTCCAATTTCAAAAAAATACACAGAAATTTAATATAAAAATATCAATATCATTTATTATTTATAAAAACCTTCATCAAACTCATAAGGTCAATGAATTAGCAGAGAGAGGTGAATCTTGGGGTAGAGAGTCATCCTTTCATAATTCTTAATGATGGGTATTAATGAATCAGTTTTTAACATGCTAGTCTGATGTTAGGCAATTTGTGCTATGAAAAATATTTACTGAAAGTCTACTATTTATGTCTACTATCCATTGAATATCAGCTTATAATTAACAAATTACTTATCTTTAAAATCCAAGCCCATTGCTGACTGGAACCTTTTGTATTTCTCTTGCCTTAGTTCCATAATTTTTAAGTGATGCTGGGTGGTAATTAGATCCTATTTATGATAGATATGTTGAATGTGTGATAAATAATGTTTTCATGTAAAGTAAGCTAGTTTCATATTGCTTTTAATTCTGGTGGGAGAAGAGGTATCCTGCATAATATTAGTGTTATGAAGGTGAATGAAGAGGTGCCTTTTCACACCTCAAAGGTTCTGGTTAGTCCTAGAAAGAGGCTGAGGCTTGATAACCCTTTTCAAGGGTGTTTATACTTCCATCTTGAAGAAAATTACTAAGGTTTTTGTCATGCTTGTTTTCAGCAGGCATTGATAACATAATGTTTGATCATTTGGCTCTAACTATTCAAAAGACAGTGAAATCTATGGATTGGCATTGTGTTTTAATGTTTGATGAAATGAGTCTTACTCCCCATCTGCTGTTCAAGAATTGCCTTAGTTTAATCAATGGTTTCGAAGATATAGGTTGGGAGAGGAGACCAAGACTAGCTGGCAAACCAATAGTTTTGAGGAAGTTTAAACAGTTGACTGGTCCTTTATGCTTTCCTTTCTGGATCTGTCAAAACCCATGATCTCTGAAGATTGATAAAAGATGTGGTTTCCCACTTGATTAAAGCTGGATTCAATGTTTGTTTGACTGTATGTGATCAGGGGTCAAGTATTGTAGCAGTCATTAAGCACCTTTTTGCAGAAATGAGGTATTCTATGTTTAGGCTTGGATTGGAGTATAGAGGAACTTCTATATACTTATATATACTTCGTATACTTCTCTGTCAATGACATTGAAGTATTCCCGATATTTGACCCTTCTCACCTTTTAAATGGTGTAAGAAATTCTCTCCTAATTAATGATTTATGGTTTTGTTAGATTTAATTGGATTTCTTCCTGATGGCATATCCTTCAAGCCCATGCATTGACTCCTACCTTGACAGTAGGGAGAGATTGTCCTCAAAATTTACAGAATGCTGTGTTTTTCTCAACAAATTTTAGAAAATGAAAGTCCAATGTAGCACACAAGTGTTTAGCCATACCACATTAGAACTGTTGCATAAATAACCAGTTATTTATTCTTGTCTGAGTTTTTAGTTTGTTAACTGTGGTTCCTAATTTCTCCAATGAATCAAACAGCTGTTCAGGAGGTATTAGACCCATGATCATGGGAACATCTAGATTACTTTGGTTCTATGATGACCTTTAAGACAATGTTAATGGTAAGAGAAATTTGACACCAGTGAAGCCTCTGCTGGCTAAGGTATAGTATTTCAGAGCACATGAAACTGTGGGATTAAGCCATCAAGGTGTTGGAATTGATGGCATTTATACACTGTGAGTGGGAGATTTTGAGAAGGATTCTTGAAATTTTTAGACTATGATCATAACAGTGCATTACACAAAAGTGCAAACAAAAACAAAATGTTATATTCCGGTAAACACTTCTTTCTGCTAATGATGCTGCTCTTGTGAATAATTACTTGTTTATTGTGCAAGATTTACACAAAATACCATTGTGACCACAAAGGAAGTCACTTACGTAAGCAGAGTTGGATTTAAATTTTGACATTGTTGTGTTAAAAAGAAAGTCTTCATCACTGGGAACATGTTTTCTGATTCTTACAATTATTAGAGTTTCCAAAATTTTATTTATGATATTGAATAGTTTTGGAAAATCTGTGCAATCATGAAGTTTGTGTTGATGGTGCATCATGACCTATTATCACCATATCTGGAACCCTTATAAGTTCAAGAATGTTTTTTGCAATTCATATGGACATTTTATTTACATCAATTGAAATAAGTTCCTGAATAACTTATATTACATATTACTTTAGCCTTGTATGTATACTTTATGTTTTAAGTGATTACCATCAACTAAAGAAATTAATTTGTTATTATTAGTAAAATAAATGTTGACAAAACAAAAATAGAAATAAGAGAATAGGAAACATCAAGAAGAGGGAGGAAGGGAAGGAAATGGAAAGATTAACTTCTAACGCTCCTCAACGGAAAACTAAAACGATCAAAATATCGCGCGGGAAGTTGATCTGCGTACAGAGCGTTACGTAGTACCCCCTTCATCCACAATATGGGATTTTAGTGGCGGTGCGGTAGCAAACTGTATAAAGCATTGAGCATTTCTCCGATGATTACGTTTGTCAGCATTAGGCAAATTTGTTCTTCTAAATCCCGATAGAGTCGCAGCGGATTTTTACGAAGATGGCGCCAATTTGAGTCGCCTTTTAAAAGTTATCGACAGTAATAATTGAAAGACTCGATCTTTTAGCCAACTAAACGTATTATGAAGAGTTTCCAACCTTCGTTAGACATTAGACTATACATCCAGTTATAAATTAGCCTACATATGTGTAAAATCTCACGTGGAATCAATGTCCATTTGGCTTAAAGTTAATTTGTTGGAAGGTTACTTTAAACCTTTTCGTGTGCTTTGTATAATTCTTCGTTAACATAAATTCTTTCTCAGTTTTTCAGATGAATATAATATTAAATGGATGTTTTGTAGATAATCGGACTATATTTATATGCATTGTTTAGCCGTCTAAATAGTTGGTTCATTTAGATTATTTTCACAAAATATTATTTCAAAGATATAATTGATCAATTGACTGATATGCCATGCTAATTTTCTAGCATCAAAATTATGAAGGTGTGTGCTTGTTTTTTTCGTCGATTCTCATTGGATCTCCTTTAATCGTAAAAGGATGAAAATGGCATGACATTAGTTACAGATATTCTTCACGATATTAAAAATCCTACAATATGTTTGTATTTTTATAGAATCATTGTGAAGTTTCAACATTTTCGTAAGGGACTGGGGAACTGAGGATAAATTGAAAAGTATGACAAAATCATCAAGCACCGCTTCCGTTAATTATGTACTTTGCGTAAATTAAAGATTTATATCTTTGTTATTAATAAAATTGTCAATCTATATTTGGCTTTTGACGGAAGTAGGTTAATGAAATATTGACGTTTTTTCAGCTCTCAGCCTTCAGATATGTTTCCGATATTAAAAGGTTTACGGAATCTTTCCTGTGAATTGTAAGAGATTTACAGAGTACTATACATGATTTATTTCGCGACTTTTGCTTAATCCATAACAGGCACAACTCGCACGAAAACTTAAAGAGTCTGTGATGCCATTTTTATATATTACTCATTATAATATAAATAATAGAGTTTCATACTGCTCTAATTAGATATAATGGGTATATATAGATTCATACAATATACCTTTAAGCAATTTTTAAATTTTTATCTCTCTTAATGCTATATTTTTATCGAAAGATTATTAATTGTTATTACTAATTTATTATTACTAAATTCTTTTCTAAGAATCATCGCTTGAGGAAACCTGATTTAAATGAAATTGGGAACGAGCGCTTGTATTCTTATTGTTGTAGTATTAGTATTATAGCGTAGTATTGTAGTATTCTTAGTATTGTATATTATGAGATGAAACCACACCAATGAAGCAATTATTTTACAAACTTGTTCCGTATTTGAAACTCTACTTGCGATAAATACAGTGGTACCTCTGCATATGAATATTTAGACCTGCAAATTTTTTCGTACTCCATTTTAACCAGTAGATAGTCGATAGATATTAATTTCGAGAAATGAACTGCAAAAACGGAAAAGATAACTGGTTTTTGAGATAAAACATTTTGAATTACTAACTTCAAACTGAAACGAATTAAGTTCGTAAGTCTAGGTACCACTATGAGTACCTATCCCTTTAATCAGTGAGGGCCTTTGGACCGAACGAGCTAGGCTTCTGGCTCTGGTCATTTCGTGCATTGCACCTCGCACCTCTGGGAGTCGAACCTGGGACTAATTTTAGCAGAAGCGGACATACAAGTCATTTTGCTGTAATTGCTCATTGCTCATTGAAGCCCTCCATTTCGTGATTTAGTTATCTTCCTAAGGAAAAGAAAGGTAGGTAGTAAAAGGAATTTTTTATCTTTTATACTACTTGAACAACTTGTAGTTACGTTGTCCGGCCTCCGCGCACCCTGCTGTATTTAACATCCTGGCTAGAAACGAATAACGAAGTGAAAAAAACTACAGGAAATATTTCATATGCTTTGTCAGTATGGTCAAATTATAAAATACGATCAGGTTAAGTAATTCTGCCTCCAAATATTCATTTCGGGTTCTTGCAAACCCCAGGTGAGTTGTTGTTAGCAATTCATTGGATGCACAATTGATTTTACAAATCGAGTATTCTGTTCCATTTTTGAATTATCATTACAATATTTCAGAAATATCAATTAGATATTCGCAATTACGTGTTGAAGGAAATATTTTCATTTTCAAGTCTTATTGTGGGGATTTATTTGAGTGCTACAAGTTCATTGTGTAAATGGGGAAATAAAATCTTACCCCAGGAAATAAATCTAAAATGCAGTTATTACATTAAGGAAAGTATATTTGTCGCAGTAGAGCCAAACAGCATGCGAAAATCTCTGATAGCAAGTAACGAGTTCTTCACGATCCCTTCCGGCTTGCAGACTTTATCGGAATCACGGAATCGCAGCATCGGCATTCGCAGGTCAGAACGCTTTTCGGGTCCGACTAACTTATCGGACCTTCCCTGCCTAATACTCCAAAACAAATCGCAAGCTTTTTTGTCCCCCCAATTTTCATTCGGAAAGCGTATCGCTAGTTTAGTTTGAGGGAGACCTTCGTCACATAAATTGGAGGAATTACGAAGGGGGAGCGGATAGGTGCGGAGGAGGAGATAGTCGAGGGATGGACGGAGCTTTCTTTATCCTCTTAACTTGATTTACTCTTCTCGTCCCCTAATTTTCCCCTTCTATCTCTGCCGACTATGTACAACTTCCCTCTCCATTTGTCTTCCACCGATTCGCTCCTCGGACCCAAAATGCTGCAAACAACATCGCGGTCCTACATACCATTTTCCTCTTTCTCGTTCATTTGGCCATGGAAGTATCTCCCATCAGTACTCAAAAATTCATTTTGTACGGAGAGGAGGAAGAGGGTGCATAATGGGAAATGCTGAGTATGAAGTTGAATGTTATCAGGCCCCGTTTCAGACGGTTAATCGCTTAAAAGCAATAGTTGCTGCTGCCCTTGTGTGGACACGAATAAAACCATCGCTTAAATACCGTTTTCGTTGGTGATTTAAGTAGCGAATATTTTAACACGGAAACTCCGTTTGAAAATTGTCTGACAGCTATATCAAATTTAGGAGAATAATTTTTGGTCGCCCCTTAAGTCTGTCTCCAGGAAGTAGAGGCTGGACTTACGTTCGTATAAGAAGAACCCTGATTGAAATTGCCATATCTGTTGCTCAGTCCATTTGATGGAAAAGAGCATATTAATTTATACTTACCACTATATTTCGGCGGATAGTGACTCAGTGACGATTTTCTCATGCTTTTTTATTGAGTATTCCAGCTTAAGTCTTCGAGTAGTAGTAGCGGGGAACTATTTTGCTCGCCCAAATATAGGCCGGTTTTAACTTTTGTATGTCCTTTCCCATTTCCAGCACTAGTCAATAAAGTCCTTTAAATCTATTTATTAACTGGTATTTTGTTTAGTTAGATTGCCTGAAAACAGTCGTTGCTTAAATAAATTTTCGAGACTAAGCCCTAACATACGCGGAGATCATACGTTCAACTCTGCAGAAGTCTTAAAAGGTAGTTGTGGAATCTATTTCTGTATCACTTTGCTCAACAGTGGGGTTCATTGTGCTATTTCTTCTGCGGAATAGATGACACGATTTTTCACACCGCGAGATAATGGCAAGGGATCAGAAAAACATCATTTTCGCACAATGGGAAAAGAATGCGTGGGAGAGAACGAGGGAACGATCGCACATTATAGAAATTTGCTCTGTTATAAGTTGGAACAGACAAAAGCTTGACGTTTTTCGACAGTTATGTTTCCAAATTTAGCGATCTGAAAATTTCTCCACAAAGTTTATAATCTAAAAAAGAGACTCAAATAAAAGAAGATACGAGAATTAAGTAGCTGTCTAAGAATCGGGTCGGAGTGAGAATCTTCCAATCTTCATATAGATCACTACTGTAATTAATTTATCCTCAACACTTTACACTAAAAGTTTGGCCTTGTACCATTGCTTGATTACAATTTAAATTTATATAGCAAAACATCGATATATTTGTTAAGACGTGTTAGATCAATTTTACTTTGCTCATTAAATCATTATAGCCGAATAGCCATTGAGCAGCGCGTTCGACTATGGTGAAAGCGGTCTTTGGTTCGATTCCCGGTGGGAGCCCACGTGCGAAATGACTTCAGTTGCCGAAGCACTTTTAACAATATATTGTCACAAATGAAAAAATCTACATATGTAACTGAGATAACTTTATTCATAATAACAAGGGGTCATCATTGATAAAAGAAACTATTCAGAATATCATACCTATGTACTTATACCGAAAGATTTTTATCTTTTTTTCTCTCCTCAACAATCTCTTCCCAATCGGGAAGTCTCTACGCGATGGAATCTCCCTTTTTCTAACCACCAAAAGATTTACCCGAGTAATGACTCTCCATAGAGGATCATGTCCTCGTTCCGTTCCCTAGAATCCAAAAAATCCCATCTGCTTCCAGTCTTCCCGATAAGGAGCAATAAACGGTGGGACTCATTTCCATTTACCTACCGGATCTCTCTTTTTTGCGCGTACGCTACGTATATATTTACTCGTTACATCTCTCTCTTACCATTTCACTGTCACCAATGCCGCGGCCGACGTAGGCGCCCTCGTGGTGCAACTCCATCATCTGCGTACGATATCATGCAGCAGATATAATACTCCCGCCACTCCACGACCTCTAGCCCTTTTTTTTATTTTCGTCTCCCACTTTCCGATCTCTGGGTCGCTAATAGTGGCAATAACGAGGATAGTAATCGTCAGTCGAGGGAGCGAAAAGGGTGGAAGAGGGAGTGAGGGACACATTAGGTGGGGAGATAGGTGGAAGAAGGGGACGAAAGAGGCGGGCAAATGGGGGAGAGGATTTGATACTGCCATTTTGATTCCGGCGCATGCGCACGTTGCGGAGGGAACCGCGGCGCGGCGCTGCCGACATACGATCGATAGTACCGGCGCGATAGGACGTGGTCGGAAGGTCTCATTCGAACAGGAGAGGAGTATTGGAAAGGTCGCGGGAAGTCGGTGGTCGGAGGGAGAGCTACATACTGAAGGCCTGTGAGAGAGGGAGGATTTCCTTTTTTTTCATAGAGAAACTCCTCCCGAGCGCCCCCTATCGGTACCTCCGCTTCTGTCGGGGGATAAATAAAAGCCCGGCTTGGCCGCCGGGAAAATGTGTGGGAGAGTGTGTCGATCTTGGTTCGGTCGTGTCGACTGAGTTTTCGAGGTTTTTCTTCGAGTCGATTCGTCTCCAGTAGGAGGGCATTCGCACGCAGTGGTCGGGTTTCTTGGACGACCGTTCCATCTGCCGCCTTTCCATTTCTATTCGACTTCATCGAACGCCGGTCGGTCGTGGTCCCCTTGTGTTACGTTTGGAGGGTGCGGCGCATGACGGATTTTTCCTCCGTAAGGTGAGTGCTACATTACATTCACGTAGAGGGTAAAATGCATCGGGGAGCGTAGCGCGGGTGGTCTACTCTACCCTGAGATGTGCTCGAATTCGAGTCGGCGTATCGAAAGTGAGGCGGTCGGCGTGTTCGACCGGTTTCAGTATCCATATTTCTCCCGTTTGGTAGGATTCGGTCATCGTGCATCTCTTCCCCCGGTATCCATGTCTCCCCTATCGTGCTCCCCCTACCAAATACTCCCACCATTCTTGTAGTGCTCCAAAGCGTGGTTGGAAATTAGACCGCCTCTTGAGTAATTTCTCTGGGGAATAGGTCTGCTGCTTTTGCTGCGTTCTCTCCCTCTCCTACACCCCCACCCTCTAGCAGTGGCTCGATTCTTTTCTTCCCCTTTCTCTCGCATTTTCCTGGGAAAAAAGCCACACCACGCCTTTTTTCCAACCCCTTCCTAGGAGGTGATTAATCATCAGCTCTCTCTCTCCTCATCCGATGCACAATCTCACAATGGACGTTAATGAATGTATGAAAATATCGAGGGAAAGATTTGCGAAGTCGAGGGAGGTTTTACGAACGCCAAACGAATTGATCGTCCGACGAAGATCCCGGCGACAATGTTTTCGTGTCAATTTTTTGATCGATGCTCCTTTAAAACGCTCGTGTTTTTGTACGTTCGAACCGAGTGGCTGTTTTGTCTCATTGTACGGTATTTTTTAAAAATTTCGGTGCCCTCGCTGCCCACTGCGCTATATACTTTTGCTTTTCAATTGTCGGTATTGCGAAGATTTCTGGGTAGTTCGAAAAACATCCGCAACGTTCGAAGCACGATTGAGACAAATTTGAAGATAGCCCGCTTTAACGGATTCTGCTTGACGTTATCATATTTATTAGAAATAACGTTTTGTCCTATAGTATCATCTCACGGGTGTTATATTCTGTGTTATAATTATTGATATTATAACTATCGGGATTATTTAAGTAGGCTGGAATAAATACGACGTTTGGTTTTTGCTTAAAGATGACCCCTCATTAACGAATTTTTCTCAGGAAATCGCTTTCTAAGGTTTCTCAGGCAAAGCTCAAGTAAACTTAGAAACAGCATAAATTGATTAGCTTTGGATAATTAATGGAAATGAATTTGAGGCAGACTGCGATCATTACCAGTGAAAATGTTGTTTATTAAGAAACTTGAATAATTGAGTTGAATCCAAGTAAAGAGTATAGTATATAATAAATGCTTCACTTTGAATTGATTTGGGCAAATCGTTCTTCAATGAATATTGTAACAAGGGTTCTTGATGAATTTAAAATATTATACGAATGAAGGACAAATCGGCTTTATGGGTTCAACTTCCTATTATAATGTAAATGTATCCAATTTTTTAATAAATCTCCATACAGTTATTCTTGTGTCCCTGTGACAAAATCATAAGTATGGATTTATTAAATCGAAGTCACGTTTAGGTTGAGATTAACATTTTCGTTCGTTGAATTTCCTTACAAGAGTGTTTGTTTCGAAAAGGTCTTCGATTAGTGATAGTTTTGTGAATAGTTATTCCTATTCCCAGTCAGATATCTCGATTATGAATCTGGTTTAATTCATATGAAGGATACAGAGTTCATAAGCTTTATAACTGTCACTTCCTTCATCTCTGTACTATGAACATAAGTCGATAAATATCATCTTATCATAATGATACTCATTCCATACTCATACTCGTTTGGCATGAACTATATTGGGAAATCAAAGTGAATTAACTCTGAATTATGTATGAAGTAAAAAGAATGCACTCAGTGTTTAATATCGATAAAAAGCTTCCTTGATGATGAAAATCTTTTCGGTTGGTAAACCGGAGAACATCGATTCATTCCATTTGGTTCATTTTATTTCCCAAAAGATAGAACGTATAGATCGACTTTGCTCTTTTTATTTAGCCTCCTGCGTTATCTGCGGCGATTAATTATCGGGAGCTTAGAAAAAAATCGAAGACTCATTAACATAATCTCTGGAAAGAGAGAGGGTTTTGGAAGAAGAGAAAGGAGCGATGAAGAAAGGGAGCCGAAAAGTAGCGCAAAACAGCTGCGACGGGTTTCGCGGAGTCGCTATTTTTCCCGGTTGATGAATGGGCGTGATTTCGATGTCCGACAGGATGGAAACGATGATAGGGAGTACGCGAAGCCTTCCTGTTTTTCTTTTATGTTCAGCCAATGAGGCCGCACCACGGGAAAGAGCGTTCTCGAATCGAAAAGGCGGTAAGAAAGGAAAGGGACGCTAATCCCGGCATTTCAGCATTAATTTCAATTTTGACATTGCGGAGAAAAAGGACTGTTTCGCTGGGAGAGATGCCGGTCGGAATTTATCGAGGCAAACGGAAAGGTTTAATCCGTTTTTGAATCATCTTTAGGGATTTTAAGATTTTCGAGGATGATGGATAACCCATAGAAGTGTGCCGATTCTGCAGGGAAAATCCTGATTTGTGTTTCTTCCGCCATTTGTGACAGCTTGAAATATACATTGCGGTGTTTTTCAGAGCATGGTCTATGAAATCCCACTGGTGCAGAGGCTTTACGTTTGCAGGAAAAATATGCGATTGTGAGAAGTTTTGAAGTATTTTTGAGCTCTCCTCGATACTTCAAGCGATTGGATGGAAGTGTTACTTGATGACATTTCGACTAGAAAAAATAATCAACATTTTAGGAAACGCGTTGGTAACTATCAGAGTTGACGAATAAAGGCGGGCTTGGTAGCTCAATTAAAGGCACAAAAATCAAATGGTCATAGAGAGAATTATTGTGACGATAGAAGAGAGCAAGTTAAGCGGAAATTTGTGCGATTTTCATGGGTTTAAGTTCAACTCTCGGCGAGCAAACGTTTCTAGTTATCGGTATCACTCGCAACTAGTTTCTTTTATGGTTTCGACGAGAGCTTGTTTCAAGTGATACCTGATTATCCACGTACGTCTTTCTGTTTGCGTGATGTTTTTCTTCCGAGAGAACAAACAAGCGTAAAAAACAACATTTATCCTCTTGCTCGTGGAAGGTAATCAAGTTTCTGTGAGGATAATCACCAGAAAATTAGGAATTAGCCCGAATTAAGGTATTTGCACTAACATTAAGAAATAGGAATGTAGAGAGATGAGGAATAACCCCGTAATGTTGCAATTATTTTGACAGTTTATGAGCAAACCATCTTCGAGATAGTTTGTTTTATATTTTGCTCTTATGTGTTGAAAAATGATTCTAAGTAACTGAATGAAGTTTGATACTATGGAGGTGTTAAGCACATTTTAAGACCCAATTTAAGAATTATGCAAAGAAAAAGGCTATAATCTCCAGAGCTGTTAGTGAATTATTCATTTTGATTACCTTTACTCGAAATTGAATCCCACAATCATATTGCTATTCCAAGGTTTTCGAAGATTTTACAAAATTTTCAGAAGCTTAATGATCCTATAACTACATTCCGCGCATAAAATTTTACGAGATATCATAGTTACGTTTCCAACACAATTAAAAAGTCCCAGCATGCTCTTTGTCATCGAAATGATACATACGTGCTACATCCCTCATGTCTCTTGAGCTCGAATAAGTTCCACGTGAGCTCATAAAATTTCAGAGATATTCTCGGAAGCTTAAAAATTACATCGAATTCCCGCAGCGTTACACGGCTCCTGTCATTAGCAAAAAATACCTTAAAGCGTTTGCTTGTACCAGAGCTTAATTTCTATTCAAAGAGGTAGGCTTTTATTTTTCATGCTGCAACAATAAGCAGGCGAGCAACTTCAATTGAAAACTCAAACGACCAATTAAGGACACACTTGGGCTCCTGGCAGATCCTCTAATTATCGAAAAACATGCAACTGGGGGAGGAATTAAATTCTCTTTTAGTCTCCTCGAAAAATGCGCCCAAAATTTCCTCCTGTTTCTACTTTTGCCTTTTGTTTCTCTATGCTGTGGAGATCTGAAAGAGTCATTATTCACCTCTTTTCGAAAGTATTTACCGATGCATGCACTGCTTGAGAGAGCAGTAAACTGGCTCTTTTCCCGTCTAATGCTAGATTTAGACAGCAGAAAATTGATATTTCCTCGAAAGATATGTTCTTAACGTTATGAAAGTTTGATAATGTTATCCTGAGGCTCTGAAATGTTACCCTGAGCTTGTATTGGTGAAAGCTGTACGTTTTTCCTGCTTTGTTTCATTCTGTAGAGTAAACATGCGCCTATTTATCCTTTTTTTAGTTCAAAGGATTTGTCAGCAAAGAGAGAATTGCAAAGCAACTCGTATTTTACGTAAACAAACTCGGAAATTTCGTTATTATTTCATCATTAAAACAATAAATTAGAATCAACAGCGAATTTTCAGGGTGATAAATAAAAATAAATATGTATCGTTGAGATCTGCTTATTCGTTTTTAATGAAAATTAAAATATTGTCTCTCATGAATTTTTAGGAGGTTAATGTGATCTGGAGAATCTGCGGCCCTCAGGTCACGAGCAGCTTTTTCGTTTAGTGCGGATTATAAATCGCTTCTTTAAAAAAACCTAGGCATTAATATTTTTCCATTTCCTAGTAGTATTAATTTCCTCTATTCAAGTAAAATCTAAAACAGTATTCTTTACTCTAGCATCTGAATTCGAAGTTTCTTGGACAATTTCGATGATGGTCTATGTAAATATAGGCAACACCCAACTCTAGTGCGTACTGAAGGTTTCATATGTTGAAGTCTTCCGTTGAAAAATGATTCCTCTCTTCTGTATTAGACAATCTAAATAACCAACTACTATATTGTTGAAGTCTCCCTACACCTGGAAATATTCTAATATTTTAATCCACGTAAACTCGAACATAAAGTAAGTTGTTATGTTATATAATAGGGCGATGTGGATTATTTTCGAAAGCATGCTGAGAGAGCGTCACTGTATTCTAAAGTGTTTTATTTCCACAGTTCCAAAAACTGTAGATATCCTACATAGAAAAGCTGAGGATTAAAGGTTTCAGAGCGTGTACTTGATATAATTTTTATTATACAAAAAACTAAATAACCAATGACTATATTGTTGAGGTCTTCCTACACCTGGAAATATTCTAGCATTTTAAACTACGTAAACCCTAAGATGAAGTAAGTTGTAATGTTATGTAATAGGACGATATGGATTCATTTCAGGAAAATACTAAAAGAGAACGTCTCTGTATCCTAAATTTCTATTTCTTTTTTCTACAATTCCAAAAGCTGTAGATGTCCAACATAGCATAGCCCCGGATCGAAGGTTTAAGAGCCTGCATTTAATACTATCGAAAGTAGTTAATTCGATTCATAACAATCCAGTCCACAGAAAGTTTTGCATCGATAGTAAAAAGCTTTACGAAAGCTCTGGATGACCTCTTCCATGATAAGAAGCGATGCAGTCGATGACGCGTGGAAAAGCTCATGATTGCGCCATTGCGTTCCTCCCGTTGAATAATTGCGCATGAACGGACTGAATATTAAGCATCTTCTTATCCGCGTTTTTTTCCCGACCGCCTTGGATGAGCCAACAACGCAAAACATGCAGAACGTGGATCGACGCTTCCAATTTCGTACGACCTCTCCCTCCCGCGAGTACGGGAGGAAATTATCCTCGGCGTTTGCGCGCCCTATACGAGGGTAGGGATGGGACGAGGACGCGAAAGTGGCGCCGCGGACGCCGGTTGGCGCACTACCTCTCTCTCCCGTTGAATACTACGTACGTCTCTTACTACTAAAAGCGGGAGTAGTACGGGTACGGATGCTGCCGCTCCTCCTCACTCACCTCTTTCCCTTCCCTCTTTAGCGGACGGTTTGCATCGTTTATATCTGTTTCGCTGTGTCTCTGTCGTGCGGATAGTCGGTTTTTAGCATTGATTTTTCTGTTTTCTTCCAGTCGGACGTTTCTTTATTACATGTAATGAAGCGTAGAATGCCCTAAGCCGAGACGTTTCCGTGTTCATGAATTAACATATTCAAGCGCATACATGATTTCATATAACATAAGCTTCCGGTTTTCGAAAATTACTCAGAAGAAAGTAAGTGAATTTATTCAGACTTTATTATCCAGAGGAAATTATCAAATTTATTTTTGCTCATATTTGACTTTTTACTGAAAACGGTCAGTGTTTCAAATAGCGAAGTTTTTGGTTAAATCTTTTCAATCCTGATTATCCTTCATATGCTTGCAAGATTTCCATCGGAATCGATTATATCCTATTTTTCATATTAATCACAGCATAATTTGTCTTTGAAAAATTAAAGTTAGAATTTGTAGGGATTCCTGTGACGAAGTTTTTTTTGGGTCTTTTAGTTTCAGTAAATTATTATTTATATATTTTATGTCCCCAACGAATTTGTAACGAATTGATATTGTTCAATATTAATGATTGGCTTTAGTATTCACATTACTTTATGTTTTCGCGCATTTCGTATCTACTTTTAACCTGGATTTCTCCTCTCAATACGAGCTTTTATGCATTTTTATTCTTTCGTTAAATGTATGTATATAAATTCCGTTTATTCGATTCATCGATTTTACTTATTTTCTTTATTTAACTGAGTTGTGTAGTAGTGTAGTTAAGGTGTACAGTATACGTTGATTGAAAAAGAGGATTTATTACTCCCCGCCGCGCCTAAGTATAGGATCTAATGCATAAACCATTGTTTTTCCTTTTTCTTTTCTAGTCACCATACTTTTGGCAACATCTATACATATATTTCAATATCATAGGGGTTAATCACGGCTAATATCTATAGTATTTTTCTTGTTTCCTCTTTTTCATATGCTATCCATTTATAGCATATATTTATATTAGGTGTATACCACAAACGGAAAGAAATTAAACAAAACTGTGATAAAATGAATGCTTTCCTTTCCATTTTTTCTCTCAAGTTTCCAAGTATTTCTAACTCTTCAATTTATTGGTTGAGGCAACCTTCATTATTCATCTTTAGAATCAGCTATTTTCCTCTTAAAATAAATTCGTGTTTTCTAAAATTATTTATTTATATCTTTACATTATATAAAAACAAATCTCCTTTTCATCTTTTCTTTGTGTCACTTTATATTTTGTTAGTATTCATCTCATAAATTCCTTTCTTATCTCCATTAATCTAACCATTATATCCTTTAGACATTGGTATCAAACAATTTGTATTACTACTCGAGTTGGTGGTAGTAGCCGAATTATTGCAATCTTCGTAGAAAAACACTCACTAAAACTGAATTTCTATTGAACTGTGCTCAAAAGGAGTGTGTGGGAACTCCTTTTTAGATAACCTATCACTGTAAGTATTTCTTATGTCTATGTGAAAGATGAGATTATAAGGTTATATTAGATGATTTGATGACGTATCGTATCACTGTATAAAAACAGGGCACGTACTTCATAAATCGTTGAATATCCGTAATCTCATCCATAAGATCTCAACATCTATTCCAGTCATCAAATAGAGTGATAGATGAGATTCTTCGCAAGTGGGATAGAGAGGTATTTTCCTGTAATTTCAGGTATAGTTCCAACTTTGGAAATTCGGCAACCAGCCTTCATTAGTCCTCTCTGAACAACCTCTCCTGTTTTTCCTCTGCTCACCGCCTCGTCCCTCCCATTTTTAACCTCTCTCCTTTCTTCTCTTAACTGCCTTTCCCATGTCCTCTGACCCTCTCTCCTCTATTCTCCCTTTGCCTCTTCATGTTCCACCGCTAATGCTATTCTCCTCGTTTCCCAACCCATTTCACCTTCCATCTCGCGACCTTCGCCGGCACAAGCAAGAAGTACGCCTTACTGTTTTCCCTTGTCATTGGAATAGGAATTAAATGCGTTACATTTTACTCCGTTTTCATGAAAGAGGAAAAAATACTTGTTTTTTTTCGCATGTTTACTTAAGTGATGGAGGAGTCTATATTCTCAGCAGGATGTCTTAGTTTTTGCTGTCGATGACCCCTGAACCTCCGGTGTAACTCAATAGAGTTCTTGCTGTGTGCGAGTGCTTTTCTATCGAGATGAATCGATGTTTGCAAAGTTGAGTCATAAAAGTGCGCAAGAGTGTTTACTTGTACTTCGATTTTGCCTTGTTATCAAATTCTGTTTTTTCTTTTCTACAAAGGCTCAGGTAGTTAGTAAGTAAAACTCGAGGGAAAAGTACTTAGAAAACTCCAAACTATGGGTATAATACTATGCAATATCTTTGTACCAGATGTTAAACCATAAATTCTCATGATTCTTTAAGCCATTATTCAGTTCAGTAAAGTTCAGCAATTTACCATCTCTAATATTCATCAATTTCTAATTTTTAGGCAGAACATGAACTTAACATGGCTGTGACAATATTAGAGCTTCTGAAATATGAGTAATTCTGAATGATAGAATTCATGGTCACTCCTTGTGAAGGGTGTGAGAACTCTGACTCATAGGGTCATTACAAATACGTGAAAATTTTCCACCCTCTTTTTCCATCCAGCATTCTCCGTGAGGAATGCAAAGGGAAGTTGACTCATTTCTCATACCGCCTAGTCGACTCTCCTCCTATCCAAAGCTTTTTCTAAGTGTTGTTGAGCTTTAGGATCCAATCACCCTTCGGAATCATAACTGTGCACACAGCACTATCTCTACAAAGCCCACATATGCGATAATATTAACAAAGGCACCAATAATTCAAGAGTCATCGAGCGAAGGTTTAGCTTTTTCGCTCAAAACTCCATTCCACAGCTCTTAGGCATCATTTTTTTCATCCCGGCACACCCCTTTTCCTTTATAAACCGAACGCTATCTTCGGTAATGAGCCGGAGGGCAGAATGGACATTTTTGCCTCAATCCCTTCTCCGATGAATCCCAAATCTTCCACTAATTCTCATTTCGCTCGCATCGCCTTCCCCCTTCTCTCATCATCTTCACATACGCACTCTCCCTGCGTCGTAGAATTTCTAATCTTGATGTACTTGTCCCATATTCACCCTCATATCCCATCTCTCCCCCAAAGCCACCCTCTCATGTTACGGTGCCTCCAGCGCACGCATCTCTTCCAACCAGCATCCCTCGTTCCCCCTTTACCCTTTCCGCCTCGACCTTTTCTTTTCTGCTCCTTCACAACCTCTCGACGGCACCCTTCCGCACCCTTTGGAGGAAGAAGGAGAGTCTCCGCCGCGCGAAGAGGTCATCTTTACTCATCTCGCGAAACGAAAGGTCAATTAATTTTTCCGGGTTCGGATCGATCTCCCGGAATCGCCCAGTCGATCAGACGATGTGGTTCCGCGTTCAGAGAAAGCCGCGTCCCGATCGCGTTCGTTTGCGCCTCCGTCACACCTCGATCCATTACGTGGGGAATTTCTTCTGTGGGAAAAAGTGAAGTTTTCCCTTTTTTATCACCGATTCCTTTATCGATTTTCTTGCAAGGTGGGAGTCCGCGTTTATTTCGGGAATATCCTCTCTTTCTCTCTCTCTCTCCGCGTGATGAATTAGATTTTCAGGAGTTAGCCCCGCGGTAGTTTTTATTTTGCCCTCAGGGGTTCATGCGCTGGTGGGGTTGTTTTGAGAAAAAGTACGATTAAAACGTTTACCGAGGGGGCTAGGGTAGGACAGCGTGCTGCGTTTATCCCTGCGGCTATAGAGAATTTGTTTTCGCTGTTGGTGTTTTTGTCTCTTTGGCATGCGGTACATCTGTTGACTGATTAAGGCCTCGTGGTCGATTGAAGTTTTTTTGGCCTGAAATTAAGTGGGGAATGAAATCCAAGGTTAGGAGAGTTTCTCATCGGAGAATGTGATCAGTTATTAATAAGAGGAAATATAATAGTCTGCTATCTAGTTTCTCATAGGAGTCGGAAAAAGAAAGTGGAATGGAGAAGATATCGCGTATAGAATATTCGATCAAAATAGTATTATAAGGTATCAGAGGGCTTATTCGAGGTTTCACGGGTTTAAAATAAATAATTTAGAAAAGGAAGGTTCTTCAATTATTTCAGAACAAGGATAAATTGTCAATTTTGCGTCATTAAAATGAATTTTAATAAAATATCGACTGTTTATCTTTTTGAGAACCAACTGAGCATCTGTGAATTACAAGTTTCTTAGGCTTCTTATTGCGAAATTCGGTTTAAAGAAAATAAAGCACACGATCATTTCGGTATAAAACTTAATATCTTAAAATCATGAGTCTCTAGAGGAATGGATTAATTATTTTTCATTGACGTCCTTTGCCTATCATGTATAGTATTCTCTCATTCCACATTAGTCACGCAAGCCCACATTAGTAACTCGTTGTCTAGTCATTATATACTATCTCAGCTCTTTCTTCCATACAAGCCTTAAATGAAATACATTTAGAACTGAAGTTCATAGTTTTTTCAAAGACGCTATCATCCACTGCAAACAATGATCACTTTCTTAGCTCATTCAGCTTCTTTAATCAGATTTCCCTAGGTTTTTCTTTTGAACCATTCAAATTCTACTCGTACACCATTTCAGTCAGTGTCATCCAACCCTTCCATCTGTACAAAGAAACGTAAAAAACCCTTTCATATTCTTCTCAGCCTTTGGTATAGTCCACATTAATTCATTACCCAGTCAATACTGTTTCTATGCCCTCACTTTTTGAATCTCATTCACCACATAAAATCCCCACAGCCTTCAGGTCTCTCACATTCTTCTCCTGACACACACCTTATGATCGGTATGAGTAAGTGTAACTTCATGGTAAGAAAAAGCGCTTACATTATAAAAACACTTGGTAACCTCAATAAAGATCTTCTGTGGAAATCACTAAGTGATTTATTCTTAAGATGTACGCAGTAACTTAGGCAAACATACAACAAGATACACTTAAGGCACAAACGAGTTGAAAACATTTACATTTTAATACCACCCTTCCCAAAAGGAACATGGAGCATGAAGCAAAAAACTCTCTCAATTCATCCTCGTTTTACTATCTTTTTCATATTATTATTCATATTCACCCGAGGGAATACCATATCGCTCCCTCCTCCTTCTTAACAATTTGCGATGCACCATTACCGAAACCTATTTTTCTTTCTCCTTTTATCCCTTTGGATACACCAATGTTGCTCACTCCTCCGTCACCCTGCGCTCTTTTTTTCCGCCTGCAAATCATCATCGCCTCAATATCAAAGGCACCCGTTCCTTCTCCCCCATTTCATTTCTCCCTTTCGTCTCTTTTCTCTCTCTCTTCCAATACTCTCCTCGATTTCCTTCCGGTTATTCCTCACCCTCCCTTTCACGTACTTTTTCCCTCGCTTCTCTTTCATCTTTTCCCTCTTTTTGCCTCTCTTTCATCTCAATCCCGCCTATGCTTTCCGCTATGGAACACTTTTCAGCGTCACGTACATTAGGGGTTCCTGCTGCCATGTATTGAACGATGAAATATTTTTAGGTGCTGGATCGGGGAAAATGTCTCTCATTGACTTAAGCATCAGTTGTGTTCTTGGTTGTGATAGTATGAAAACTATTGAGAAATAGTGATGCTGAATAATGGTAACCACCTGGGTCATTAATGATAATTATTGAATGTTATGAAGAGTTTATAGAATGCGACATTTACGTGGAGTTGGTCCTCTCATAGAATCCTTACTGGTAGGAAAAGTGAGGAAAGCAAGGGCAAACTTCGTCAGTTTTCATCCATGAGAGACTTTTTAGTCTTAATCTTGTTTTAAGATGTATTATTATTATATTAGCTTTCCCACAAACCCTCTCAAAAGCTTTCTATAGCTACCAAAGACAAGGTTGAAGATACAATACGCCAGATACCTTTTAGATAATCACATTATTGACATTGTATTACCCCAGAAATACATTTTAAGGTGTTTTTTCCTCTAAAATTTGTGTCGTTAGAGCATCGTTATGCTTATTTATATTTTATGACTATAAAGGTAACTACCCAATTGGCAGTCCCATTTGAAATTTAAATTCAGGAAAATATCAATTAATCCCGTTTTTGTTGCATGAGCTTCTCCTTATCGTTTTTATTTTTGGCAGTATATTTATTCTTCTTTAATAAATTTTGCCGTATTTATTCATCATATTCCTTCTATCATGTTTTGCGTATGCATTATGTGTCTTATTTCCCTCCAACCCTTCTTTTTCTCACAATTCCTTAAATTCATCACTGTTTCATCAACTTCGACCAAACCTAGTATAACTTCAACCTCTAGAATTCTCTACTAATTGATCGCCATTATTATTTACCGTAACTTATAAGGTTATTCTCGGTAGGCCATTATCAGGGTTTTACAGGATTAAATTATCTTCTTGCTATCAGTGGTTTACATAGAATTTTCACAATTTCCTTTTCGAAGAATTTCTTAAGAACTTGGTCATTCCATTTCCAGTGCTTCTGTAACACCACATCCTAGGAAGATTCCTTCGTTGTTTCTGAGTTTCTATTCCCTTGCTACTGTTGCAGTCCAAGTTTAAAGTTGTATTTGCCTATATTTTTATCAATATTGTCCACCCATTAATTCCTTAATTTCCACTTAAGTACGTTTTAATCATGTGTCTTCTCTGGCCTCTCCTTCACAGTTGATCTTTTTGCCTTGAGTATATTTATGGTGTAAGTTAAAAATCACATGAAAATCTTCATATGAATCCCTCAATGCATATTTTTGTATACAGGATAATTCTTCTTGATTATTCCATGGCTTACTATCATGTTACTATTTATATCCTGTCTTTGTGTTAGAATCATCTTACATTTCGTGTGTTGTTCGTAGCACTTCTTTTTTATAAACTTTTCCCATATCGTTCCCGCATTCCTTCTAACTCTGCCGTAACCTTCAAAATTCCCTATACCCCTCCTTTGACGCAACATTCTCCGTTGTATTCTTCTTTTCCTCTTTCATCGCAGATTCTCCTTCCTTTTTCTCTTCCCTTCCACTTTCTCTATCCTTCGTCATCAGATTCTTCCCACCCCATTTTCGTCTGTTCCCAGGCTCCCTTGTTTCCGCGAATCCGGGGATTTTTTTCCCGAGGAAAGTAGTCTGGTTGTGAGACGATAGGGGAGCGAATGTAGGATTTTTTTCCTCTCGAAGCGACCGCGTAAGAGCTGTGTGCCTGTCAACTTTGATTCGGTGATTGATTACGTCCTAAGATCGCTCTTATTTTTCTTCCCTTATCCATTTTTTTCCTTTACGCCATATATCGCGGTTTTGTTTCCCGTGGAGTTCGAAGAGTTTTTTTTTCGTCAACGATTCCCCACCCCGGATGATGGGAGTGAGTAAGACGGCGGCTTATGTCGATGCTTTGGATCGAACGCAAGGGGTCTGGTTTTCTGTTGCTATCTCTGTCCAATCTTGCACGACTTGTTCTCGAGGGGTGAACGATCTGAATTTTAATTCTCGGATGCAAAGCGCAGTTGGGTGTTGTGGAAAGAGCGGCTGAACCTCGGCGCTCTGATTAACTCCATTGAGGAGAAGCAAATCGCGATAATTACTCCCATTCTAAAGGGTTCTGAAGTTAGTATATGACGATTCAATGCATCTTGAAATGTTCTATTTGAATTTATTGGCAGAATACATCAGTGGAGAAATTCATGAGTCGGGATTTATTTTTTCTTGATGGTCGAAAGAATTTTTCTTAAAGCACGATTCGTTTTAATATAGGAAGGAATTGGGGTTCCCGAATAGCCGTGTGGCAAGCGCGTTCGACTTTAATGAAAGCGGTTCCGGGTTCGATTCCCGGTGGGAGACCAGGTGCGAAATGACCTCAGCTGTCGAAGCACGTTAAACAATACAACTACTACTACTAGGAAGTAATGGGTTGAATACAATGAAACGTGGTTAATGAGCTTTTCAGGTGGCCGAATGAAAACCCGTTTTACAAGGGGGATAGCGTTAATACCGGGATGTGACAACTTTTTATTTCTTTTATGTTAGAAAAAAAGGGTTTTTGCTCTTTAATTAGTGCTTTGATCCTTAAAAAAGGAATCTTCTTTTGTTTGCTACTGCTGAAAATTGGATATAGAGTTCTCGAACTATTATTGAATGATGGAATAATACTGGATGCCTCGTCATATTATTAGGAATAGCCAGCAGATCTGAATGATGCAGAAGATCTCACTCTATATCTATCAGCTCTGACATTGAGATGGAAATTTTTAGATTTTAGATCGCGATGTCTTCACTTTTTCTCAAAGCATTACTTATCGAAAACAAGAGAATCATTCAGGATATAGCAAACAAGAAAACCCCATTAAGGCAAGGCAGAAGAAGTGAGAGTTAGGTAGATGATCAGCTAAAGCGGGTTGCAGTGCATCTGAGGACGTGAAAAATCCGCCTTACAAGGGGATAGCAGATCCTCTTAAGCGGTATTTTTATCGTGTATTTCGTGTTACAGGGAGCGACACAGAATACCGCTTATTAAGCGGGATATGGTCTTAAGCACAAGCGTTTTAAACGGGTTTTATAGTTTTTCACTCACTTTAATATTTTCATTTAGTGCCAGTTAGTGTCAGTTATATGCTTCAGACTAAAGATATTTTTCAGAGAAACATCTTCCTTTTGCTGTTGAGTTTTTCGTATGGCTTGAGATATATGTTACAATATTAAGGGGATTTAAATGGGCAATTTTCTCTAAAACATTTTTTTCGGCATTGCAGTCCCCCAGTTGAGGTATCAAATCCCGTGAAAAAGAATCATCACATAATGCTAAAGCTTATCTCTAATTGATGATATTTGCCCAGTTTTACCTCTTACCATACGTTTTTTGTGGAGGTAATTTAAAATTGTGCATTTTTAACAAAGCCGTTTGTCTTGAAGTGCCTTACATCCTACAGGAAGCTGGAACATCGCTGTAATTGGATTTTTCGCAACTGTAATATGTGATTCAAAACTCGAATTTGGAGAGAGCAGAAAGACATTACTGCGAATTCGGGAATTGCGTTCTCTGAATTTTAATTCGCTCTCAGTCTGCTCTGGAAAATTCTTTATCCGGAAAATTCGACGGAATAATTTCCTACGTATCTTAAGGCGCGGAAATTTTCCGCGGGAATCTATTCATCCACACGTATCTTTTAGTTGAATTCGTTTATTTTTCAAGATAGTTTTGATTGGTACTCCGAGATCGACTGCATGGCAGTATTTTTAGGCTAGACACCGTCGTTCCTTAGAGCTCCAAAAATACTTTCCAAAATCAACTGCAGTGTTTTGGCTGAACATTTATTTTCTTTCAATGGAGCTGATTACAGTGGGTTGTGTTCTACTCGCGTAAATGAATATATTTATGCTATTGGTAAATTCTAGTGTTTGATCACATCTTCGTCAACCCTCTTTCATTGATATAATTTGATAATGCTTCAGAAAAATATTGTACATAACTCAAAAAAGAATTTTATTTACGACTTCAATATAAATAAGTAAAAAGTAAATAACGTTATATATGCCATGAGTTAAAAAATTTCATACAAATTTCGGAATTTTTAGGTTGCCGTTAAGTTAATTTGAAGCCTTATATAGAGGTAAAATTATAAAGACTTTTGGATATAAAAAGAGGATGTCAAATCAAATTTATTTGGTGTTTGTAAGGTATAACTATTTTGTAGCCAAGGGTTGATATAGATGATTAACGTGTTAATTAGTTGGTTTATTTCTTATATTTGTTTGTCTCTATCTTGCATCTTAGTTCCGAATACATCTATGTAAATGCAATATACTTTATAATTAATTAATTAAAATGTATAATAAAATATATTCGGTCGAATATCAATACTGCAATGAAGATCGCTTTAAGTATTCATCCAAGGGAGGAACAAGGCGAGGCATATCGCGCACTGATCGGAATCGAAAAATTTCATGTCTGGTGAGTTCAATGCGCGTCAAACAGAGGGATTTTTTTCCCCAACCGAAGTAGTTTTCGGTTAGAATGAAAAATCGGTAATTGATTCCTCTAGCATTTTCGAGATTCAGAACGAAGAATCGCACATTAATTCAAGAAGTTGAATTTCCCTCGGTGAATAGGTATTGGAAAAACGACAAAGAACCCCTCACAGTTTCACGTGAAAGACCGAATTATTCTCCCCGAATAATCTCGCGGAATTTTTTTTTAATTCTACGTTGGAAGTAGTTCGGTTGTCATTAAAAGGAGGAGCTTCGATCAAATACTGCCCATGCCTCATCTACATTTTCAATCCTTTTTCTGCTATTTTTCAAAAGACTGCGAAATGATTCTTCGTGATAACGCCCTGCGTCCTCTTCCCTTTTGGTTTTCGCTAGGGGACACTATTTTCCACATCCATCAGTCGCATCTGCAGCCTACTGTCCACATGCTGCTCATAACCACCAGTCTTTGTCACTTCGCCAGACGTATTCGTCCTTTGGAAACACTTTCCCCATTTCCCCCATCAGACACATTCAGCACTCAAATCTAGCTGAGACCTATTGCGAGTCCCTAGCCCAATTTCTCTCTCCTTTTCTCTCCCTAGAAAACTGTTCCATCCATTTATATGCTCACACCGTTATTTGTTCCGGAAGCAATATAATGCGTTTTGGAAAAGAGAGCTGTGACTGTGGATTTATTGGCGTGCTTGTATTATCGGTTTCAATTTCGAGCCATCATTTTGCTCCTAATGAATGTCTTTGTTAATGTGACATCAGACTTTCAAGTTTTTATTCGTGAAATAATCCCCAGCATGTGGTTTTTGCTTTGGGAATATTAATCCCATGCATTATAGTTTCATTCATATCTCTTGATTTGAGGAAATTTTAGAAAAATAATGATAATCCGATACTTTGTCTCTCTCATTGATTTATTTACAGCGATGGTCTATGATTTTTCATTTTCACATTTTTTTCATATTAGAAAAATTTCACTAGAACTTTGATAATCATTCAAGATATACTGATGATTAATTAAATTGGCCATTTATGTATATCGTTAAACAAGTAGCATTTTGTCCTTTCTTTGAACGGCATAAATTTAAAAAAAATCTTTTAATTTTTTGAGAAGAACTATACTATAGAACTATATAAGGAAAATGAATTTTTCTTTATTCGTTGTTTAATTAGCCAATAAATTTTACAGGATTATCTCAATTTTTATTTTTATTATTATTAATTTATACATAATTTTTTCTTTTCGTGAGAATTCTTTATCTTTCAGTACTATTAATTGACTGGAAAAATTTTCCATTTGCCAGACATTTTATCGTCATAGCAAATCATAGCAGAGCGCATAAATTTTGCGCCCAGGAAATATCTCTTCGAATTATTTGACTCCTTATTTTTAATTGAAAATAATGTGATAATTCCGATTATTGACTGTAGACAAATAGACATTTTTAGGCCAAACCTGGAGGAAAGTAAAAATCATAATGAAATTCTCTAGTATGGCTCCCTTCCAAAAATTTCAGTTCTATCACATCATATTAATTTTTTTGCTAAATTTATGCATTTTCTGTTGAATAGGCTTTCAATCTCACAATGAAATTATTTTTTAATGCCTTTCTTCCACTCGCTTTCATGCCCATTCATTGGCGCTTCTCGTGAAATTGTAATTTCAACCAGATTCCACATCATCATACGGAGCTTTGTGAGAACTGTATGGCCTGATTTTCCACAAGAAGCAAAGGCTCTATACATTTATAAGTATCCATTCCAGTACTTTAAGGACCATTAAATTCTGAAATTTTCTGTAGCGATGCTCACTTCCTCGATTTCGGTAACGCTCCTGCATTTCTACAAGGATGCCTTTTCTCCGCCGTGGCCATTTTTCTGATTAAAAGATTTGATATTGGAAGTGGATCTCCCGAATCTCTGTCCATAGTTCAGACAGAAATTGCGCATGCAGATTCGGACGGGAATTGCAGATTCGGGCTCATGTTTGTGAATACGCGATGAAAAAAATCGGAAGGCTGTGCCTGTCTTTTCTCAAAGCACCAGGGAATCTTTTTCTGGGTCGTGGCCCGAAGGAAATCCCGGAGAAGATTATTTTGACCGCTCGTTCGTCGTTACGAAGATGCCCCCCGTATACACATGGCTCGCTCTCTTTTAAGGCTATTTTTCCTATCCCATACGTACTGCGATTCGTGAAAATTGCCAGATGCCTTTTCCTGTAAGGAAAAATAGCCCTCTTGGTTTCTGAGCCAGCGGCGAATAGCGACGAGGTCAAATCTTCAGGTTTTTCGTCTCTTTTTGAGGAAGAGAAACTCGTAGCTCCGCGTTATTTCGCGAAATTCTTAGCCAAACCTCGTTTTATTATCTGCGGCAGAAAGGAGCGGAGGTTATTCCTTAATAATGCCATGAAAGAGATAGGTAGGGTGGTTACCGAAGAGACATCCCGGTTGAAAAAGCTATTGAGGAAGAACGAGATTATTTTCCTGCGGCCATTCCTTTCCCCTAATAATACAATTAAATTTTCGGGTAGTACGATATATATTTTTTTGAGAATGACCTAGATTTTTCTGCATTTTTTCCCCAAAAATTTTCAGGATGCCGTTCGATTTTTCCGAAATAGGGTTCCGGATAGAATTTATATTACTCGCTATTAAATTAAAATTTAGCCGTGGTCCAAGTTAACGGCTCGACGAAAGAATTTGTGGCGAAGGAATTATCAATTGAAGTTCAAAATTATGAACTGAATTAGAACGTTAAATTATCTTAACTCTCATTATCTATACGAAATATTTTACCACTTTTTGATTTTCTCTAATTTTTAGGGAAAGTCCATTTATAATCCAAATTTTATTGCTATTTATTTTACTTTTATTACTATTGCACACTGCAGGTAGATACAGGATCTGCTGACCGTTGGAATGATCTAGAAAATAAGTAATTATAAATGAAAAGCACGTAAAGTATCTCGAGGAATAATTAGAGCATCAATCTCTTCATTAAGTAAATTTCAAGCAAGATAAAAAAAAGAAATTTTGGGCGCTATAGAGATCTTTCTTTATTACCAGCTACACGGAAGCAGAAAAAGGAATATTTCTTGAAATTGCAAACTGGGCTCAGAGCAGCATCCGTACAAAACAGAAATCTTCACTCATCTTCAACCTTTTTCCCCAAAGATTAATAATTCCGGCGAATGACTTGCGAAAACGCTATGCTCGCGGAAAAATTCAGCGCGACTCTATCGGAGACAATAGTCTTTTAGGAAATGATGAAACATGAGCTGCTCCGTGAACGAGGAGTAAAGGAGTGGAGATAGAGATGGCGCGGAATCCTTCGCATGTAATGAATATGCAGTCCTTTTGAACATTCACCTCTGTGGATTGAGAATTCGCAAAGGGAAGATTATTCTTCTAGCATCTCCTTACTTTGAATGAAAGGGTTGTCTTCAGTGGAGAGCGTATGCGTATTCGCATTGGACGCGAGGGACTGGAAGCAGAAGGAATAAAAGAGGTCCAAAACTAATCACTTGGGGTATCCTAGGGTAGCCAGCGAACGTTGCGGGTTGCCGGAATATCCACATCATTGGATTTAAAGGCAGAATGATGATGTAAATTGAAAGAAAATGCGGAAGCCTAGCTTAGGAAGGGATGCAAATGTTCCTCAGACATCCTCGGTGTTGTTTTTGTGTGTGCGGAAGACCCTTACTCTGTAGGAGATTAATATGCTTCCACGAACATAGTTAAAGTGACTCGTGAATCTCCATTTGGTTCCAAAGAACTTTTTGAGGGAATGAAAAACCTTTGGAGCATTTCAGTTCTATCAGTGAGGTATTCATCGAAGTTGTCGATCCTATTATCTCATCTTTAATATAATCGAATCTAATGTTTCGATTATAGTATACTGTAGTTGGTAATCGAACATCTATCTTCAAATTCCTTTCAACTCTGTAGAATAATATGCCATAGAAATATATAAAATCTTAAGAAACGAGGCATTTTTAAGTTAATAATGAATAGTAGTATAGTAATAGTAATAACGTAGTAGTAGCATAGTATTAGTAGTATAGTAGTAGTAGCATAGTAATAGTAGAATAGTAGTAGTATTGTTAAAATGGCTTCGAAAGCTGAGGTCATGTCACACATGGGCTCCCACAGTAATAATAAATGATACTAGCATAAACTACATAAAGATAAAACTGATTCTTCATTTGATAATAATCGATCTATAGACAAATTACATCTACTAATAAAATAGTTATTTGATCATCTAATTCGCTGTGACCAGTCATGAGAAACAAGAATACTGCATTAAGAGAGACTAAGCTTTATATTCAGCAATGAAGGCGAAAGAAGAATTAACAACGAAAAGTAATATAAAGAACAATCCCTCGCATTCTCCTTTCCTTCCCAACTCATACGCGCATGTTCACGTAGAAAGAAATCCCACCCATCTCATTAGACGAGGACCGGAAAACATTCAAAACCCTAAACGCGATACCTCTTTTACCCGTTGGGATTTTCCGTGACAAATTGGAAATTCTCTCTGATGACAACTCACTCAGAGAGAACATGCAAAAGTATATCACTCGCGTGATATAGGAGAGGTGATTATGTATGCTGGAGAGGTCGCCAGAAAATAGAAAATCCAGGGAAAGGAAGAGAGGGGAAATTACTTAATACGAAGACAAGGAAGTGGAGAACGAAAATATATATGCTTGGGAGGATAGAGGAGCACGAAGGAAGGCATCAGGAAGAAGAGAAGATTAATGGGTATGGAAGAGAGGTTTGATGGGAGGAAGTTGGTCGTGAATAAAAAATGCAGTGAAGTACTTGCATGAAAAGGATTGTGTACGGAGAGTGGAAATTATTAGGGAATGAGTTACCAGAATATAATTAATACAATATATTTAAAATACCAGAGGGGAATAGCAGAAAACTCATGGATATGATTCATTTAGTAAAAGATAAAGAAAGCAGATGAAGAAGCCAATAAAAGAATAATACAGAGGTGTACAATCTACGGCCTACCAAATCTGACCGATTTAATTTCTTGAATACCACAAAGTAACACCTGAATATGTGTCGATTTAATGTCATTCCGTTAAGATATTACATTAGCGTAGATTATGAATGGTCATTAAACTATCAGTAATTTAATATATCGTTAGTACCAATACCCGTGATCTCATATATCACGACACTAGGATTATAGATCTTTATTAGCCTGTGGCCGTGGTGGTGGAGTGCTTGCGCTTCAGGCCCGGGTTCGAGTCCCTGCTAATAAGAATTTTTGGTAATATGTATAGGCGGGTTCGTGAACAATGAAATAATTAAAATGAATGCAATTGAGGTCCTTTTCCACAAAAAAATATTATTGTGATGCTTTGCTGTTTTTATGCTTAATTCTGTTTAATGCAATGGTGCATACATAGATTACGTGATTCAGGCGAGAAATTATAACTTTGAAAAGAATAATCGTTCCTTAAACACACATTTTCGGAAATATGCTCTTGAAACACAAGTAATACCGGTTCGCCGACCCCCTAAATCAGGAGTTTTCCGGCTCGCCAAGCAAAAAACTTGGACATCACAGGAATGATAAAGAGCTTAAAAGGATAGACGACTCAAATTGTAAGAAAAAGATCGAAAAATAGCCTTAATAAATCGAAAAACGGGACTTCTTCCTATAATCTTGTCAAGAGAGAGAAAAGAGGGAGGAAATTTACAAAACAGCGTTCAGTTAGCGCACAAATGAGAATCAAGTGAACTAGAGATGGAATTAGATTCAAGTCCGCCTTCCTAGATATAAAACGAAAAGTAGGAGTAATATGTAGAGGTAGGGGTAACAAATGAAATCCGTAGAAAGATTGAATTTCGGGCTCCTGGATAGCCGAGTGGGCAGCATGTTCGCATTTGGTGAGAGGTCCCGAGTTCGATATCCCATTGAAGCTCATATGTGCGAAATGGCTTTAGCTGTCGAAGCATTTTTAACAAATACATTACTACTATTTTGCTGGGGAAATGGAAAATGGACGTAATTCTCAATTCCAAGGAGCAATCATCAGAGACAAACACTTCGAATTCGTGATTTAACTTCTGATATCCTCTAGCGAAGAACTAAAGAACTATATTGTTGCGTCGTTGTGTACTCAACTTTGTTACCTAAGTAAATAAGGTTTAAATTACGAATTAGTATTCTCTGCCTTTAATCACGTAGTTTTAGTGAGGTTCGCAGTTTGTGAAGAAGAACTTTTGTGAACTCAAGCAACCAAGATTATTTTGCGATGATTTTACTCATACTGACGTAGATAACCCAACACAGATCATAATATGATAGCAGATCGCCTTCGGGTCTCGGTAAGCAATATCTCGGCGATATATACTTTCCGGTATTTGAAATATTGGAAGATTGCCGCAAAATAAACGTACCAAATCAGCGAACAATCGAAGCGACGAATTCGCTCATAGAGGAATGGTGCACTTGTGCATCAACGAGGGAAGGGAGAATATGACGGAAAAAGGAATAAATGAAAAGAGGAAGGGCGGAGGAGGATTACGCCGAGGGAAATGGGTGCAGATGAAGCGAGGGAGCACGCAGGGGAGAGAGAGGAAATGAAGGAAAAAAAGAGATGTAGGCTGGGATAAAATTGGAGTCAGGATAGAAAAGGATAAAGGAGGAAAGTGGGGCGGCGTGTTATATTACGGGAACCCTATGTCGTCACCGGGCTCCCTCCCATTCACTCTTTACCCACACCTTGTCACCATGAGGGATGTGTCTTTCGGGGTCGCCAGAGGGGAGCGGGGGTGATTCACGCCGTGCACGAAACGAGGGGTTGGAAGAGGGTAGATCGGGGATGGGTTATGAGAAGGAAGTTTTAGGAGCGGTTTTTTCGCGTTTTTCTGCGGAAGAAGGGGAGGCGATGGTGCGGGATCGAAGCGGAGGGGTGCGGGACGGAGCGGGGACGCGGGGTCAACGTGCGCCGCTTATTCAGTCTCTCTCCAGTGTTACGCCACCGTCCCTTTCCATCTCTTCCGTATTGTTTTTTCGCCTCTCTCTCCTTTTCTCCCTTTGTTTATCCGTCTCGTTCTTTCCCCGTTGCTCATCGCTTCGGATTTAAAAACGCTTTATTCTTTGGCTTCCCTTCCACTCCATATACGTCCGTTTTCCCCCGCCGTATTTTCTTGCGTATGAATATATGCGTCGCTCTCCCCGAGCGAATTCTGCGTACGGATGGGAGTTGGCTGAACTTGTCTTGACGGTTTTCTTCTCGGAATATGTGGAATCGTTTGTGACTGGGATGGTTTTCCGGCTTCCTTATTAAAATGCCCCCTACAGTTAGTATGAATTGAGAATTCAATTTTATTTCGGTGATGTTTTTGTTTAAATTGAATCAGAGATCGCCAGGCTGAAATTCTGAGTGTAATTGTAAATCGACCGATACTTTGGAGAGCATTAAGATCTCGTTAGTTTGACGAAATCAATATGAAAAGGTGTGACTTGGTGAAAAGCCATGGTATCAAAGAAGGAACTTGGTGATTTTTCACTGTAGAAGTGATGAAAAGCGCTCGA
Source organism: Pachydiplax longipennis (assembly GCA_036926295.1). Classification (NCBI taxonomy): domain Eukaryota; kingdom Metazoa; phylum Arthropoda; class Insecta; order Odonata; family Libellulidae; genus Pachydiplax; species Pachydiplax longipennis. The sequence continues at coordinate 56,114,510 of JAVFKF010000008.1, forward strand.
TTCAAATGCTTAAATTCGGAGGAAGAAATGACGGAGTAAAAGTCCGCCGCGGGAACTGATTTCGGATCTCCCACTTGCCGGGCGGCTGCTTCATCCAAGTTTGGACTATCCAAAGTTTGGATTTGCCCGGAATAGCTATAGTTAAAGTCTATATTGATATTAATGAAGCAAGTAATAACATAAAGTATAACAAATATATTCTAAGATTATAGGAAATATTGAACAATATTATCTTTTTTAAATACTCATTAAACTGGTCTGTCTTATAATTCGGCTCTATATTTTTATTCTTAATTGTCTCAAATCAGTAGATAGGATATCCAAAACTCATCATTTGGACTAAAATTATCACCTTTTAATTATTTTGGTATAATATATATTATGAGAGCGACTGAAATAAATGAAAATCAGTGTGGTATGAGCTTTATCATACTGTTTACCGAAATATAGAATCTGAATGCTATTTTTTTCCTCATACAGATCGTTTTATTGTTTGACTTTGTGGGTGCCATGGTTTTGCTGTACTTTCGGTATAAAAAGAAATAACTCCGAATGTGGCAGGAATCTAACATAAAGGGTCGATGAGATGTGTGGTCGTAGAGGTCTCGATTCTTGGATATTTCTGTCGTTCCAGTATCGAGAATAGATGCGCTTCGTCGATATCAGTCTGTCTTTTATTTCTAAATATAGATCGCGCTATAACTGTGAAGCTGTCGAAGGATTTTAAGGTCGTAACACATGGACAGCACATGTTGAAGATAGTGTTGGCTTCATTTTTGTAAAACATATCGATGCAGGAATAAACTTTAGAATATTATGACCAAGACTTCAGAAACTTTTTTTCCCGAACCCCCATAGCTTTAAGCATCAATTCGCTTTCTTTTATAATAATAAATATTCCCAGGTTTATCATGCATATTCACAGAAAGACTGCTGAATGACAGTGCCAACATGAAATAGTTCGGATACGTTGCAAACACAAGTAATTTTGGAGTACTTCAATAGCATAATTTACCGATTTTCCTTTTGCTTCCTATACTCCACGGACAAACTTTCCTTACATTCTTTCTTAGGTTATGAACCTCAAGTCTAGATAAACTCATGTATCTAGAGGCCTCATTTACGAAATTGAGTTTCAAACCAGTCATTCTTCGTAGACGAGAAAAGCTCAATGCGGAGTACGCCATACCTCAGTGGAAACTTTTTCATTCGCTCTCAATTTCATTACAGCTTTAATTCGTTACTTTTACTTCCTCTTTCCTCCTTTGTTTTCCCAAATAAACGTTTCTCAGACTTTTCTCCACGTCGTTTTCAACTTTTTGTCACATCTCTTTTTTTCTCTCACGTTTTCACACTTTTCAGCATTTTACAATCCTTTTCTCATTTCCAGTTCTGGCTTTGTGTGTCCTCTCCCTCTCCTCTCCACATCCTTTCATCACTTCTTTCTGCGCTATCCCGTCATGCCTCTCGGCGATGAATTCCCCCGAAAGGATGCGACGCAAACTCTTCCTCGATCGCTGCTCATTTTTTCTCATACTCTTTGCCCTTGTCTCTCTTTTTTGGCGCCGGGAGATTATGTGGGCCATAAGTGCTGACAGCGGATGGTTTTCCGAGATAGGAAAGGAGATGATCTAGGACAGGGATGCCCAACCTTTTACCTTCCGTAGGCCGCATTAATTCTACATACTTCGCGGGCCACAAATACTTCTCCCTATTTCAACATGTCAATATCCTTTCGATCCGAAGTCATTCGTATTTTCTCAATGTAATATAAAATAATAAAAATGGAATATTAATATAATGTTTATTTATGTATATTTATGTATAATAATATTAATATAAAAAGCCATAGTAAGTATTGGGAACTAGGGCACGTTTTCAGGGTGCGAATTCTTGGTGACGTGAGGTAGAAAATATAATTTATCAGAATAGGCAGGCCCTATAATATCCACTTCAAAGGGACCCACGAAAATTACATTAATTAATTTCGAATTCGTAATTTTGTTATATTTAAGTGGAAGATGAGAAAATAATTGTCACCTCTGCAAATATTTCTAGCATAAAAAAGGGTGATTCGAATAAAATAGAGTAAAAGAAAGAAATAGGAAGTTTGAAACAGCAACCGTCTTCGTGTAGATGTGTACCCAGAGAGACAATCTAGAATTTTTACAGGAATAAGTCTTAGAATTTTACATGTAAAAACGGACATGGAGCAAGGCTAACATGATAGGAACCTGGAACCTGTCAGACCTTTCTTTTGTCCGTTATCCTTGGAAATTTCCTAGGTACCCTTTACGTGCAAAGTCACCTTTTTCTAAGAAATTTGGTTTTGAATGCATGTGGAAATCGTATTTTGTTTTAAATTTTCTCTGACAGGGAACTGCACTGCATAGGAGCTACTCTGTCCGGAAGATTCTCTGTCCTGGGACGCAAAAGTTGCCTCTTGTTGCTTAGTTAATACATAATATTAAACATTTCCCTTCTCACATTTATATCACTTGTTGATATGGTGAATATTAGTTTAGGTGCTGATTTTTATGACCTTCCCTCTGTGAAACCTTTCCGGGAAAATCGGACACATAAACAACCATTTCCTAAACAGAAAAATCCGATTAGCCGGTACTCGAACCTGGGATCATGAGGTTAAGAGAGCTCTAACACACTAGCCATTCCGCCACCGCGGCCAGTCAATGCATAAAATTAATACGTAATATTAAGAATATCATTGTTTTTCATTTTTTAGGGTCAATAATAATTAAATTTACTTTATCACTCCAGTTATATAGCTTTGAGATAAACTGAAATTTAAGGGAATCAGCTACTGGGGCGCACAGTGTTTAAAAGAAGCGCACGGTAGCTGTTTGGACGTCCTTAATCTCGGATGATAGAGCGAGTCCAAAAAAGATGGGAAGATTCCCTATTTTCTATCTAAGAGGAGGTCGCGCGATCGGTTTACGGCGGAAACCTCCAGGCAGTAAGGTATACTGGGAGGGAAAATTTCGATCGGAGTTTTTTCTTTGACATTCTTTATGACGTTCGGTCGATATATCCGTGCTCGGCGTCCCTTTGCCGCCGCCGGCACGTTTTCTTTCTTTATTTCATCCACGCGTGATGCGCTTCCCGCTCAGATGCCGTCTTCATTAATGCGGCAAGATCGTCACGCGGCTCTGACCTCGTTGACCGCGTTCATTTCCCTCCGATTGCTCGTCGTGGAGTACTTCGCGTTACGAGGAATTGATTGGAATCAAAGGGTGCGTTTCTCTTGAATGCTTGTTCTACGCAGCTGAAGATAATAATCACGCGTTGCTTTCGTAATACATTCCAATGCAGTGGTTATTTGAAGTTGTCCAACATATGTTCCTGCTTCCGCATCTTGATTGATTGTATATTTTTCATTCGTTGTTTGGCGTTGGTATAGTATATTATTTATAGTATTGCTTTTGATGAATTTTAATTTTTTCTCGAATTTTAGGAAAATGGGTCTTAAAAGGAAAGATGAATCCTAAAAAAGTCGAAAATACGGCGTTTATAGAAAAAGGTTCTATCTTATTGGAACGAAACCCCCCAAAGTACGTCTTGTTTTGTTGCCAAAAGTGAATCTCTACTTAAGCCACTGCGGATATTTGGGATCCGGTTAACCGATGTGAATATTGACGGAAAAGAAAAATAATTAACCATTAATCCTTCTGTTACTTTTATATCCACAAACGGAAGATGAAATGTGATTATTCGAATTTCGCAAAGTACTAATTTTTCAGTGTCACACTTTTATAATGTTATTTTTAAGACGAAACTATTTCAAATGGGGAACTTAGGGTTATTGATTAACTATGATTTCATTATTTTAACTATTTCGTAAATGTGTGACCGAAGAGAGAATTTGTTTCTCCATCTCTCCTTTAATATGCTTTAGTTAAATTTATTTCTTTAACAGAAAATAACTAAGAGATTAAAATACACTAGAGCAGTTATTTGAGAAATATTTGGAAAAAGCATTTTGATTCGCTATTGCTGCCATTCAGGTTTAGCCGATAGGACGAGTTGGGTGACAGAATAGTTGCTATGCTGGCTATCAATGCCAAGGTCGCGGCTTCGTGTCCCGGCTAAGCAGATGCTTTGGTTAGTGAAAAGATTTCCGTGCTCTTCCATGGTTGGATTCCCCAATGTAATCATCCTATGATGGATGTTTCAGGGTGGTATAAAAAAATTAATGAGGGAAGGAATGGTTTCTCCACATACTATGAAGGCACTGAAGTTCACTATTCGAAGCCGTGACTTCATTGAAAGATAAGGAACACCTATATCATGCTAACGGAGAAGTATTTTAGAAATTGTGCTTAGAAAGAAAAGCCGAAATTACTAACAATACATCGAAGTCTAAGGGTTAATTATAGGAATTAGTTATTCGTTATCTCAAATGTTTCAAGGTTTTTCTCCTTTTTTATCACTTGAGGTCTTTGGCGTATAATACGAATTTGCCACTTTTTTATTAGTTCTCCAGCACTATTTCCTCGCCGTCCAAGTTTTTTACATCCACATTTCCTCTCTTTTCAGGCCACCAATTCGCTTCCTCGCAAAAAAGCATCTTTAGATCGACGTGACTTGTTCTATGTAAGTGCGCAGTGTGTGCTCGTTTTGAGACTGCCGTGGCTGTGGTGTGAAAGGAACGCAGTGATGTCTGTAGCGGAGAGGTGCTATCCTCCCGCGGGAGCGGCGGAGTCCACGTCGGAGGCCGGCTGATTCGGAGATGAGTGAAGGAGAGGGAAGAGGTGGCCGCCGGGGGAGGAGGTCGGGGGTGCCAATGCGATGGCCGCCCTTAAGACCCCTTACACTCCTCTTCCTGGTGCTCCTGCTTGCCGGCGGGGGTGTCAGACCGGAGAAAAACAAATTCTGTGAGTGCTATTTTTTCTCTTATTCCTGTTTCGTTCTAGGGTCACAGGATGGTTTTGATATTTCCTTTTAGATATTCTGCTCGATATATGCGCCTAGTTCCCCGTGAGCTGGACACTGTAGCCCACCGTGTTTTTAATTTGACGCGAAGCAAATATTACCGATACCAAAGGGACAAAAGTTCACTTTTACTGTATTAAAAGTCGCAAATTCATGAACATCGGTCATATAAAATGTCTGAAACAGTCTCGGTTACTATACAAGTCAGCAAAATTTTCCGTTAAGGAGAACCACCTAATATCTCCTGTGAAATTAGTATAATCTCTAATTGACGTAGGCGTCACCGTTTTAACTGTTAGAATATTTTGTAGAAAACTTTAATCTTTGGGCTTTTATATCTCCGAATCACGTACGATATTAAAAAAAACTTATTATTAATATTATCTTCCTCCCCCATCTTTTTATGATAATTTACCTATTTCCCTGAATACAACAGCCATTTTACATATTTCTAGTTAAGCTCTCTTCCATTGTCTTATCACCCTTTTTCACGGAGATATTCCACCAAAAACCTGCTTTTATCAAAGGGGTAAAATTTAATATTAACATCGATATATTAAGTATAAAAAAATCCCCCTCTTGAAAAATAATATCTTTTCTTCGATTTTTGCATAAGAGAACGCGAGTTATCAGTGCAAAAAATATAAAAAATGATCAAATTCACATTGCACGATAATAAATGGATATTGGATATTCAAGGAGAAATAATTAACATGTTTTCCTCGATCTGTGGCATGTAGAAAATGTTTCCGGTATTTTCAAGATGAATTTTGCTGCGCGAATAGAATAAACGCAAATGGAATTATATAGAAGCGCATTTCATGAACTCGTCTTCGTTATGTTTCAACAACCCGGAAGATTTACCTTATAGATCCGAAGATTATTACATTTTATCAGCAATGCCCTCTTTGCTTGAACCACCCTTTTTACTCTCCAAACTTCAATAGATCTTGCTTCCTAAATTGCAGGATTCTTCGATCTGTTAAAGAACATCCATTCCCAATTTTAGCCAAATATTTTCCCCCATTTCAGCCGTTACTCTATGATTTTTAAAAGTCGCATTATCTATACAAAAACAAAAGAAATTCATTCAATGCGTATTTGGTTATTTGCAATGCGTATTTGGTTATTTGCTAAAAATGAAGGCATTTTAACATTATGAGGTATCTTCCGTTCGTTCCCAAACACAGGGATTTGCATTCTTCCTGGACTACCGCCCTAAAATCACTGGTGGTTTTTCTAGTGGTAAAAGGATATCCGTCTGGACCCTCCGGTGGTCTTCCCTTCTCCAGCCACATAGATAGATAGACTCTATCCTCCCCTATCTCGGCCTCTTCCCAATTTCCCACCGCAGGAGAGAACAATGGGGCGGCTCTAAATTAAATAGAAATCGTGTAGGGCTCCGGAATCTCTTTTCACTCGTGCGTCCTCTTGTCGACTTTTTCCAAGTAACAGATTGGAATTTCCTCAATCTCGTCGGCTGGAAGCAAATTTATCGTCTTGACTAAGTCGGAAGAATTCAATAACTACCCGACTATTCATGGCGCAAAGAATTATCGCCGTCATTTTTTGGAGATGGAAATTCTCTCGATGTGTTCCTCATTGCTTTATGATAACAATTGAAACGTAAGGAAGAAGTTTTGATTTTATACTTTTTGAAAAATATCTTTTATGGCGAAGAGAGACCATTTTAAGGGTTTTAATTTGATTCTCTTGTGCATTCAAAAGTTAAGTTCTCTCTATGTACCTCCCACTAGTTCTCATCTTACAAGTTATCTTGTTAGTTAATTTAGGATTGATTTCCCTCTTTGAAGAGATTCAGTTCATTTTATATGCTCGTAAATATATTTAAGTTCTTATGAGTATTGCCTACTTTTGTACTGTCGTTTTAGATGTACTTATTTTCCTTTTCCGTTATTTCATTTGGCGGTAATAATTTCCATGAGAACAAATACTTCTATAAATTGACCAATTAAGGCTTTATGTTTCAAAAAGTCTAATTGCGTTACTCACAATAAGTCTGTACGTTAATTTTCTCATGGTCATCACATGAGTTCATTGATAAGATCAACGAAATAACTATAGTTCTTGCGAAGATTTATTTTATCTCTTCATTACATTGAAGTATTCTATTTGAAATTACACAATTTTTTGCGATGGTATCTTTATTAATAAGTACTTTAGGGTGTAAATTGATAAGTGGTCACCCATCAAAATTTATCTTTAATCGGATATCCTCGATAACTTTAAATTTCCTACTACTTGATAATGTGCCATAACACTATTCCTAGTTTTATTTTGTAAAATAATATCTGAAAGACAATTTGTCTCGAGAGGAAAAGAGAATGCAACTCATAATATACTTCCGAATTTTTTTCCTAATTTCTTCAAACGTGTAGAAAAGAAAATTCGATATATGTCTTTAAGTGACATAACTATACAATTAAGTAAGTAAATTATTAATAAACCATTGACCATTATTGTATATTATATAAATCATCTTTTTGAAGGAAAATTTAACAAGTATGGCATTCAAATGCTAAAATTGATTTCTTCGGTATCATATCACTTTCTATTTATGAAAAGATAATTTCACGATCCTAAAAAACACAGGAATACCTCTTTCGGAAAAAAGAACTTACTAAGTGAGATCGGACTTCGACTATTCACAAAAGCTACGTCGGAGTCAACCAAGCGACTTATTGACGGCATCGGATATCAAAGATAAGCATTTTTGTGACATTTCACGTTACGAATCAGCCATTAACCTCCCTATCCCTTACGAAGTTCATTTGATCCGTTTAATAGGACGTGAGCCTTTGGATCAAACCCTGGGATACAGAATTCTAAACTGCGGCAAAGGAACATCCGCACCGAAACACTAATTCCTATTCTGCAAAGGGATTTCCACGACGGCTGGGAAAGACCTAACGTACAGAATTTCAACGTCAAATCCTCACCCTTGTCTTCTATCTCTGCGAGAGCTCCTTTCTCCCCTTTCCACTCCATGGTTCTTTTCTCCGGCCATGTTTCTCTGCTTGTCACTACTCATGTTCTTCACTCCCAAATATACTACGCCTGCTTTTATCGTTATTTCAGTCTTTAGAATGGCGAAGGCAGGGGAAATAACTGAAGCGTTATGCATTCAAACTCCTGAGGCACATGGTAAGAAGCATGAAATATCCTGGCATGCTAGAGAAAGAGATTACGGTATCTAGGAAACCTGCTGGAGGAGTTTGTTTTCATTTTGTAAAGTGTTTAAGACAAGCGTAGTAAATGGAAGCGAAAAAATACAGGGAATTTAGATTGAAATTAACGTTATCGGATTTTGGGATTTGAAACTTCTTGAAGTTATACTGTTAGAACTTCAGTGAACTATTTCTGTATAGTACTGAAAATCTTAAACCTTAAGCCAAAAAGGTAAATCTCATTTGCAAAGTGTACTGGGAAAATCGATCTTTAGTGGTATTAATTAGTGGTAATATCTCATTCACACTAGCGAAGAGATCGGGTCCGTGATAACCTGTCACCCAAGGGTTACCTTTTGTTGTAAGGTTGTTGTGCATTATTATTATTCTAAATTCATAGTAGGAACTCATGGGTTAATTTATTAAAAACAATAAACAATTTCTAAATCCATCGAATATTTAGATGGAAATAAGCTCTGAATATTACACAAAATTTTCACGGTATATTTAGACGAGTTACGAAAGAAACTTCAAATATCATTTTAATAGAATGCATTAATCAAAATTATGTTTTATAATGCTGTGAATTTTTCGTTACGTGCAAATAAAAACGGGGACAATATTTTTAAATTCCGAAAACTCAAATATTCGTTTTAGAAACTTGTCATGTCTATCAATGTTTTGTTTATTATCAGTGAGCTGTATTTGTCTTTATTTTAGAAACAATACTGCTTGCGTGATCATATTTTTCATCGGAAATCAGAATATTAGACATGAAATGAAATTCATCTATTGTAATTGGAATAGAAAATCAGCAATGAATATTAGGAACTTATCATGCCTATCAATGCTTGGTTTACAATTAGTTGGGTCGTATTTCTCTCTATTTTAGAGAGGATATAGCTTTCGTAGTTTTATTTTTCATCATCAATCAGATTATTAAATTAGAAATGAAATTAATCCATTTTAAGTGAAATAATAAATCATCAATGAATATTAATCGACTGTTTTATGATTATTCTATTTCAAAGAAATTCATAGACTACATACTTCTAAGCAAATCCATAGATGTTTAATCCTCAACGTATCATATATATTTTTTTACAGATAAGGTTCCTTTAAAGTTTATATAGTAAAACTTTAGATAGGAGAATATGTAGACATCAAGTTGAAAATTTCTCGGAATTGTATCTTAGAGGGAATATCGTGTGACAGTAATATTAAGGAATGTCCCTCATTTCCAAGGTTGTTTCCTTTCCTATTGAAAATAATATCAGATAAGCAACTGGACGAATGCGTTTATAAAACTCCATTAGTTCCATTTCAATTTCCGTCAGCAGGCTTTCTTCCCATGGGAATTTAAGTGTTACGCCGTGTCCTTTCCTTTCTCTTTTCATTTCTTTTTCTCCCTTCACGCCCATTTTCACTTTATCATCCTCTTTCCTTTCATCACGTTCACCGCCTGTCTGCCCTCATCTCGTTTTCCCTTCCTCCAGGTATCTGCTTCCCAGAGATGCATATGCTCTAATTTTCTACCTCTGGGATGCCGTTTTCGCTCCGAGGATTGTTTACTAAACCTCTCGTGAAATATTGCCGTATGGCAGGTTTCCCGTTCAATTGACCTCTTCCTCACGTACGAAACTTCCCCGTCTCAACGACCTCGCGTTTCAGTCTCTGTTTGTTTATCTTAAATCTTTCATATGTATGTCAGAGACGACAAGGGCGTTTCATCCGAGAGGCCATTTACCTGCGAGTTCTGTCTGCAGTTACTGACTCGATGGCGGCGCCTACTTTAAACTGCGGAGAATGAAGTCTCTGTAATTACATTCATAAGCATAAAAGATTAAAATGCTTACTACCATTCCTTAGGAATCGATTTCAGTGTGTGGAAGTTCCCATGAGGCTACTTATTCTATTACGGAATCCATGTTAACTTATTATGGAGGATTGGAATTGGAGTTACTTGGATTGGAGTTAACTTATATTTGATGATCTTAGTTATAAATGAATATTTATAGACGTGACTTCAACCATCATTTGAGTGGCGATTGTCTAATCATAAGTAGACAATCTTCATCATTTTCTCTTAATTGAGCTCGGAATGGGTAATGGGTGGTTTTGCAGGAAGAATAGACTTGAAAAAAGTCCGACGGGATGGCTTGAGAGAATGTTCCGGCGAGATAGCTCAACGAACAGAGCACCCGACCGGCAATCGGGAGACCCGGGTTCCCGGTCCCGTCGGACTTTTTTCAAGTCTATTCTTCCTTGGGATTAATTGAGCTCTTAAATATTAGAAAGGTTTCATTAGCTTAAATTGTATTTCATTAATTTCAGTTTTGAGAGGAAATAAAGAGATAAGCTGAATTAATGAATAGATTAATAATTCATTGCGATTTCAAGCGATCTGGAAATATACGCGTTAAAATTGTTTTATATGGTTTTCTTTAGAAATTGGTTCTGGGATTGGTTCTGGGAGAAGGATTAGAGTATTAGAAAACTGCTTAATTCCATTATTAAAAGTTATATATGCTAAGATACAAATTCAGAGCTTGATCATTCTTATCCCCGAATAGAAATTAAGATATATGTAATACATTATTTCTTTAATAATTTTTAATCATACGTAGAGATATGCGAATGATTCAATTAACGTTTCGTGGTATTCATAAAATTGCAGATTCTAAGGAGAATTGTAAAGTAAATAAAAAATTCATCCCGGAGACCGGTTTGAACTTCAAACACTTCCCCATTAGCTATGTAAAGCTTTGAGAAGGATGGTGCTTACTAGACAAGATAAGGATTAAAGTAGTTTGAACTTACTATTCTCACTGAGCCAGAATTAGTGAGTGGAAAAAGAAAGGCGATCAATCAGCATCATTCAAACCTCAGAAACTTTCAACTTACTTCAGCCATAACCAATTCTGAGACGTGATTAAATAATAGATATATTTTCTTTGTCTTGCATCACAGAAAAATTGAGAAACATTCCATTCATTAAGGTATAGCAGCGGGAACTGTAAGGAGAACCAAAAAACGAATTTAAATGTATGCCATTCGAAAAACTTGGTGGATTGTCGAAGATCATCCTTTATAGCTCCGATGTGTGTTGAAGCCAAAGGTCAAAAATAGAAGAAAAAGTCTTCGAGAGAACTGCTTGAGATCGGTTGTTCGCTTAATGCACGTTTTACTCCTCAGGTTTTCCTCTCGCTTTGCGAACCGCCGTTTATTCGATTCTCGCCGCGAGTTGATCTCCGAAGTTCATCGACCAAAGCGATAGTTCATAAATTATTCATCTTCGGAGTCCTTTGTGCTCAAAATACGTCCGTCATCCCATTGCCATTCTTCCTTTCTTCTCCCCGACGTCTCCCACGCTTCAACTCGGTTCAAGTATTAATTTCTCCAACACTCTTTCCTTTCCCTCTCACCGTCAAAACTTCCGCCAAACTTCTCGCTCCAGACTTTTCCGTTTTATTTCAAAATTGCTACCGTTCTTTCCTTCCTACCTCATTCGTCACTCCCCCGCTCTTCCACTCTCTCCTTCCGCCGTTTTCAATGGGCATTCCTACGCAACTCGGCGATAACTCCGCTAGTTTTGGTCCCCCACCGATTTCTCCGGCGCACAAACTTCACGCAGTCCCCTCGTCCTTTTGATCTCCCCGACCTGCTTGTGTTCCGCGAATCGAAGTTTTTGGGGGGAATGGAAGGATTCAGTAGGAGGAAGTTCGGCGCAGGACGGCCGAGGGGGCCGAAGTTGGTCGGATACGGATTTACCGATAGGGTTAAACAAAGAGAGGGTCGGGGGAGGTTTTAAGGGGATCGACAATAAGGGAGAATTAGGGGGAAGAGAGCCGGAGTTTCGGTTGCATTTACATGCGATTAGGGAAATGCGATTCAATCCCTTGTATTCGGTCTGGCATCGATCCTAATGGCGGTACTTCAGGTAAAAGGATCGAGAGCCGTATGTTCCACTTTAAAATTAAACCCCCCCCCCTCTCTCCTCCTGCAGCTTTTCTTGCACCGCCTGCCAATGAGATTTCCCCCGCCTTTTTCTCCCTTTCTTTTAACATCTCTCGGATTCTCCTCTCGCAACCCTTGGGTCTTTCTATCGCCTTCTCCCCTTTCCATTCTTTTAGCAACCCCCAGGAAAACACTTTGCACCAAACGTCCGCTCAAACAACAAGTGGTTCCCTTGATTCGATTTCGTTCGGATCGATAATCGATTCCGGGTTGTTGCCTCCCTAATTGAAGCCGGTCATGCAGTTTATGCAGCCAGCTGTTTGGTTATATCACTCGTCGGGATTTGATTCTGGATTTCCTCTTCGGAGTTTTTATTTCGGGGGGACAGTCCTTCCCGTCGATCGCTCGGATTTTTCTGGTCCCGCGCGATTGTTTAAATCGCGTTTAAATTAAATAAAGACGTTTATTATTATTATTATTATATTATTATTGTTTTTCGTTTGTATCGTGGATTCTTGGAATGCGCAGACTTTGACTTTTTCTCGGTTTCGGGAAGAAATGGCGAGGGAGGAATTTCATTTTCGTCAATTGGGGAATCTGTTTTTGGTTTTAATGAGGAAAGTTTTCGGAGGATACTAGTTGGGTATTGGAATGCGCGAAGTGTTTCTTTGCGAGAAATGATTCGAAAGAAATATTAATGGCGATCTTTTGTAAATATCTACATCGCGGGGTAAAGAGCAAAGGAGGAATCAGACGAAAGTGTTCGGAAGAACTTTAAATAGAGGAAAATATCTTTTGATCGTAAAATAATCTTTTGAAAATGATATATAGTTAATAATTAGTCATTAAAATTTATGATCTATTGCAAACTCGACGACTTCCCTGTTTTTCTTTGGTTGGTATGATATATCTTCTACTGGAATGCGGCGGAATATCTTCTTGAGAGGCAGAGAATCTTTTTTGTATTGTTATTCGAACTTTTGAGACTCGACTCGACTCGAATGAAAATCCATACTTTGGTTTTCCATCAGAAGCGGATTTAAGCTGTCAGAGGGCCGAGCGCAGAGACTAGGTCGAGCTTCAGGTTCTAAATAAAAAATATGGAAAATTATCCTTTCCGTTATAAAAAACAGAAATACATACAAGATCGTATACAGCTCAAAGCAATACGGCGGGAAAATTTCTGAATTTAACTTCCTTTATAGGGGAAGGGTAGGATGCTAGTGGGTTAGGGGTGCTTTGGAGTAAGTAGCACACAACGGCAAAAGTAATTTTATCATTTGACTTTGAGTAAATTTTGTTTATATTGCTTCATTTTACGACTAACTTTAAAATGTTTCCCATCCTTTAAGGGAGGGTAGCTTTCTCCCCCCTTGCCCCCATCTAAGTACGCCTATGAATATTTACTATTAAAGGTTGGATCACTCCTTTGTACATAGCATAAATAAATGTTGAAGTAGAAGACAAAATATTTTTCTTTCATTGCAAATACATTTCTAATCGGATATCTGAGTTTCACATCATGTTAAATTAAACTTCGCAAGAGATCCGTTTCTTAGGATTACTTTTCCTTTGAAAATCGTTCCTAACAAACGCCTAATGCTCCTTGTAGTAAAGTATGCTAAGTCCATCCCATATGATTCTTTGAGAAACTTAAAATAGAGAGTTCATTTTATCTCAAGAACCCATCTTTTATGGTTATCTTCTTAAAATGACTGGGTTAAAGCAGCAGTAAAAAAATTGATATTTCAATATTTAATGTGATTGGAATTCTCTATTTTATTAAAGGAAATTAATATTGTATTACTATTATTAACAATTATGATAATGGAGATGTAATCATCTTCGTTATCTATGATACTATGAGATAATTGTAGATAATTTAAATAATTAGGTCATGAATTATTTCCCTCGTATCCCACTATAGGGGAGTATGCGGATTTTGTGGAAGTACAGCCTTCGTTCGTGTCCCAATCTTCCTCTAACATTCGTGAATATCAAACATATTAAGATTTTGGACTTCCGACATAACGTTTCGTTTATCAACTTCCATCCCAAATATTCTTTAACTACGTATAATCTGTAATTTACTCATAGATTACCGTGGCCCAGTTTTTGACCTCTTCCGGAATCGCTTCTCATTAGAAATCAATTATAAATTCAACCTCGTCTGGGAACGCGGCACAGTCCGAGTTTGTGGGAAAAATTCTTTCAACCTTCATAATAGCCGAGCTTATCTTAAATAATTCGTCTCCTTTAATATAAATTCCGCTCGGAAATAAAAATCCACATTTTCTCACGAAGAGGGAAGGGAAGTGGAGGGAAAGGAGTTTTAAAGAGCAGTTTGGAATGCAAGCTTCGAGATTCTTACTCTCCTCCGAAAATAATAGGGGAAAAAAGAGAAATCATTCCGGCCTAATCACCGAAAATCACGAAATCGCGAGAAGTCTACACCTGGCACCTTAAATCATCTTCGCATCTGTTTCGAATAGAAATGAACATCGGTTGAAATCAACGGCTACCATGGCAGCGTATGTAAATCAAAGAACACTAAATCTTTCCTTTTTGACAGCCGTGCGTTCTTGTTGTGTTTATCTGTAACGAGGAGAATGGAGGGTGAATATTCTTTGATTGGGGGTCACTATATATGTCTTTGGTCACGTATCGCAGAATAGATTATTTTTCATTTATCTAGAAGAAACTATTTAACTACTAGATATACGTATATGCCTATCTGCCGTCACGTTCATAGTTCCATAGTCAATTAATTAATATATTTCGGTAATAGGCAACAAGTTCCATAAAATTATTATTAATTTAAGTCATACGCCAATAGATTTACTGATCGTTAGTTTCCATTCTTTTACATAAGTATCCTCTATCTACTTTTACAGGCATAAATCTTAAAAGGAAGAGTCTTATTTAGCTCTTATAGTATATATATATCATGTCATTTCATACCTGTATTCTCTTTGTAAGGTGATCTTCCTGAGTAATCGTTGAAGAGGGAATGAGACTCATCAATTAAATGAGGAGTGAGAAATATTGCCCTTGTTTTCCTTACCGTGTTTAAGAAACTACTGCTCAGAATACTATCGGCGAAGAGACATTGATACAAGTGTAGCACAATGGCCCTTTGGATATATTTTTTTTCGTTTCCCTGGAACTCAGTAATAAATGAGTATCATTATTCAGCTTCATTCATTCCTTAGCAGTTTTCATACTATCAACGCCATGAAAAAGTCTGAGACTAAAGCGAATGTTATATACATTTTTACTATTCTGAAAAAAAAGGGAGGTACAGAGAGATTCCATTCATTGAAATATGAGAGCTGGAACAAGAATGTCTGTGTATGTGCATTTTCCAGCCATTCCCCCACCATTAGCTACAAAAAGCCGTAGAGAGGGGGATCAGGCGACTAGGAATAATGAGGAGTAAGATAATTTCCCCTTGATTTCTTCATTAAGCCAGAAGACCATAAGCGGAACAAGTCCACGTTTGTAAAGCAGAAAGACTCTACGAGTAATTCTATTCCATAAAGAGAGACCTTAATCAAAGTCATTATTCAGCATCATTCATACACATATTCAGAATATTCATAACTTTCATACCATAACAGCCTTGGACGAAACTGAGACCAAAGTAGATGAAAGTAATAAAATAAAATACATAAAATGTAAACATATAAAATACAACATATGTAAAACATATAAAATACATTCTTTTTTATCCTGTACCTAGAGAAAAATGAAAAACATCCCAATCATCAGGATGTGGTGCTAGGACCAAGAATGCCCATAAATCAGAAAATTCAATAAACTCAATTTGGGAATACGTTAAAGGCCATTTCAAAGAAAGAAAGAACTTTTCGTACACTTCCACAGAAATTTTTGGGGCCTGAAGATGCAAGTTCGGTAGCGAAACATGTCGCATTAGTAAAAATTTCTGTGGAAGTGTATGAAAAGTTATCTCTTTCTTCTCAGAAAATTCAACTTTCATTAATGAACTGTTAAGAATTAAAAGAAGAATATTTAGCGAGGGAAGAAGAGGACGGACATGCTAGCAAAATAAAGAATTTCTGTGGAAATATTGGGAAAGCTCTTTCTTTCTTCTCGGAAAATTGAACTTTCTGTAATGAACTGTAACGAATTAAAGGAAGAATATTTAGCGAGGGAAGAAGAGGACGGACTTGCTAGCAACATAATTGAAATTTACGGAACCAAGAACACCCCGTATGTAAGGTACGACGTATCGAGGAAAGGATGCGAAAGGGAAGACGGTGCCGCGTTTTTATGGCTCGGGTCGATCGAGTAACAATGGGCCGAAAACTGGCCGTCACGAAACGTCCCTTATTCGCCATAGGGTCAGCGCGAACCTCCCTCAAGCACACACACACGCAGGGCTCCTTTTTTGCGGTCCCCTTGTTTATCGGGCGTTGGGAAGAGGTCGCTCCGGACGCGTCCGCATGGAAAGCACTCCCGCCGGTGTTTGTGAAGCTATTTTCTCGCCGGACGAAAACGGTTTCGGGTGGGCTCGGTTTGTCTTGCGTAAAAATCTCTCGAGAGACCCGGAGTCAAAAACCTCTCGCTCCTTTTTTTTATTTTGGAAACAGGGTGGGTGTTTTTCATGACTTGCCGCCGGCGAGGGCTGTGGTCAGAGTGTACGTCTGGTTTATCGAGTATCTTACGCGGAGGGAGATTAACTGTCCGTTTATTTATTAAAGGGCGGCGCACTCTTTAAGTACACGCTGGGAAGTTGTTTATGCACGATGCGTGTGGAAATTGCGTCCTATATTATCGTCATCCCTCGCTTTCTTAGGTGACGGGAGGTGTTTATGTAAAGAACTGTTTACCCGCGTTTGGATTGCCGTGCTCATTATTTTATCGAATAAATAAGAGAGATGATTTGGTTGGGGTGAAATTCTTATCAGTCAAGTTCCTCAAGAGGTTTATATTTTAATGTAACTTACTCTAGTATTATAACCACGAACTAGATTCATCAAAATAAGTCAGAAACGATTGATCAGAATTGATCGATAAATGTTGCAATAAGGCGTGGTTGAATCTTGTGCAATATCAGCTTTCTCTTTTTAAACTTTGAGAAATTTCTCCTTTTTCATTATACTTACACGACTCTTGGCCACATGCAGGACTCCTGACAGAGGACTAATATTATCTTTAGTTCACCAAACATTGTACAGAAATTGGACAAAATGCTTCCGTAGCTACAAATGTTAGCGTTCCTACTTGAGAATAGAATAAGAAAAAACTTTGAAATGCTAGAATTAAGTAACTAAATTTGCTGCTCTTATTTAGAAATCTCTTAAAAGTTAGATTTATACAAGTCATGAAAATAAAATGGAATTCATTCACTTCATAATTAGACCTTCCGAATATCAGGAATTTCTTATCATTTTTGTCGGAATTGGCAAATAAGTTTGTTAAAAGTTTTATTTGCCATTATAAAGAAACTTTGATCGTTAAGCTTTTACTTTTCATTATTAAGGGTTAATAGTTACTTAGTGTATGTGCAGCACCGAGTTTTTGTCTATTATTTATTCCATTGGATAAATTACTGATTTAGAGATTGTCATAAGCAACTAAATTTTTATTTATAAATATATAAACCTTTATTATAAACTACTGCCAAGCATATGTCTCTCCGCAGCCTTATCCCAGTTTGACATTTTCGCATATCTTAAACGTTTTCAATTTTCGTATACAATAAATAAAATATATCTCTACAATAATGAATATTCTTTACAATGTTTCGCTTCATTCTTTCATTCCATTGTAGTTGTACGGGGTTACAACTAAAGTACCTTAAAAGATAATTAATACGTGAAGATTTTCCTTTCAAACCTGAATTTCTCTCTGATTACTTACACCCTCTTATGCACCCAAAAATCCACTTTCCGGCTTCGCGTGCATGTTTGTTGATACATATAATGAGTGGTGTTTGTGTGAGTAGTCACAGGTTTATTTTTAAAATTTATTTTTTTATCTCCACGACAGTTTTTCCCGTCTTTCGAGGGATCGAACGGGAAAAGGGCGGGAATTTTTCCTGCGAGCGCTACCTTGCGTGTCCCAAAGAAAATCGATTTTATCGCGCTGTGCTTTACGGATAATCCGAAGTAAGATAACAAATGAAGAGTGCGCGCGACACGAGAAAAAAACCCGGTGGGACTTAACGGGATCCCGCTATGGGAAGGATTGCAATTTGCACACGTACTCCATTTGTTTTTATGGAGGGAAGAAAATGAGAAGTGCGGAAGAAAAACAACTTAAGTAGTCTGAAACTGACTCTTCCGCACGATTCTCCAGGTTAAATATTACAGTTTCTAAAGCTCCTGGCGTCGCCATGACCTAATATTAAAATAATTTCCGAAGTAAAATTTTGTTCTTGTTCCATAATGTATAACCTAACAAGATACATTTTATCAACGATAGTTTTGGATATATCTGTAGCATATTGAGATTATTTTATTAGCTGATAGCCTTGAGGTATCTGAAACTGTTCTTTGTACTAACAGTCTCTATTTATCTAACGTTTTCCACATGTATTGTATAATGCGATCCTTGGATGGTATCAATTTCTGTTCCCTGAAAAATATAATTAAGATATAAGTAAAATAAGAAATTTAAGAACGTAAAAATAAGCGTGAAAGACGTGCATGACTCGGAAAACTCCATTCAAAATTTCGATACGCACTAGATTATTTTGTGTGAATTAGTTAGCGACTTCTGCGTTTATTTGTTCTACAACTTTACAGGAAACAAAATATTGCTTTTGAACTCGCGAAAGGCTGTAGAGTGTTGTTGGAAAGGTGAAGGAAGAAGAAGATGTTTTAGAGAAATAAAATTGAAAGGGAGCGAATGATGAGAGAGAAAGGAAATATATTTTTTCTATGGCAAAAGAAAGCTGAGTCAGCGAAGGTAGCAAAGGAAGCCTTCGCAACGGGGAGATTTTCGAATACAAAACCGGAGATACGCAGGATGAGGTCCATTTGTCTCCTCTTTCCATCCATCCCTCTTTTATTTTACGCCGCTCAAGACTCCCGCAATGCTGACAAGGACATGATCATCTCCTTTTTATTTTATCCCTTCATTGAACTGCGTGTTTCCTTTCTCTGCGCTTACTTTTGAAATCCAGTTCGAGTTGTTCGGGAGGATTCGAACAAAACCTTGACCGACGTTTGCTTCAGGTAATCACAATCGGTTGTGCTGCAGTCGATGGAGGAGTTTCTTCCTTGTATCGTTCGGATGGAAAAATATCAAAGAGAAACGAGTCTTTTCGAGGGGGAATCTCTTTGATTGCTTTCTTTATCTTGGAAGATGTTTATTGGAGCGAGTGCATTTGGAAAAGTTGCTTTCGAATCGTTGTAGGGTTAGTACTCGTAGTTCCTTCTTGACGTTTCATAAGGAAGTTGTCGTAGGGCCGAAGGAAGTTCGTATTTCTATATTTTACAGTCATGTTCATTTCTTTTAAGGATTTTCAAATGCATTGGAGAATATACTTTCATTTGCCGTCAGTTTGCAGAAGTTTGCGATTTTATTTCCCACTCGGATTTGGAAGCTGGTTCGATTTAATTTCCGCAATTTTAGCACAATTATTCTAATGAAAATTGTTTAACGTTGAGCTTTCACTTCCAGATTGATTTTAGTAATAAAACGGGTATCGAATCGTCAACTTTAAGCTTACTTAATCCCCACTTTAGGTAAACAAGCTTGTCAATCTTAGAAGCTTACCTAAAGCTTTTCTTCTTTAACATCTTTCGTAATGCTTATTACCTTATTTCTGGAGATAAAGTTCACGGTGTAATTTGAAATTAAGCTGAACATTTTTGAGCTTTATAAAAAAGAAGGAAAACACTTTTTGACGAATCTCTTTGAATATAAAAGAGAACTTGAGAAAGGGCAGTAAAATGTCCAAACTTATTCTGCAGTTACATATCCGGATTTTAAGATGAGGTTTATACGTGTGAGTATTATTATCAAGGTTTATCCAAGAAAAAAGTAAGATAATCGTGTAAGTAAATATATATGATCTACTACGTAACGAGGCAGCAGCTTCCTTTCCTATTGACAGCCATCTCAGTTTAGTAGTCCAGGGAGAACGTTTCGACAGCAATGATCTCAGTTTTATTGAAAAAAGGGATAGTTGCCAATTTAGCGATTTCTGTCTCTAGCGAGATAGAAGATCTAGCGACTTTTTTCCACTTTTACAATTTTAAATTTTCATCAGGAGTACTCTACATTGCAAGTTTTGTTACGTAGGGTAAGCATCCTTTATATACTTGGTAACTATTTTGAGTCCCACTTAAAATAGGTTTACTATTGGTAGATAAAAGATGGAAACATTAATCATATGTAGACAATTTACTATATGAATTAATAATAATTATTTGTATTAACTCAAATTATATTATATTCACACAAGCCATTTTACTTTTACTACTTTTAGCGACATATTTCTGAATTTCAGCCTTTTTCCAGCTACTTTGAGGGTATTTGTAGAAACGTTAAAAAAATAGGGATCTCTGTCAGAGGAGCAAAACGATCCTGTTAATTTGTCACCAATCTAGGAGTATCTTCAAGTATTTCTTCCTCGTTTTCGACAATGGCTTATTTATGCTAATGAGCAGATCGATCCAGATAAGATAGCGTCCGTCTTTCCCCCGATATCGGTTCCGAAAGAGAGGGAGAGAGAGATCGAATCTCGGACTGTTTTTCAGCGATGATCGATCTCTTTGGGCCCACTTTTTATTTTTAGCGCAGGAAACTTAAACTCGAACGATTCGTGCGGAGGAAAGGGGTAGGAGCAGATAAACGCCGAATCATTACCATCGGTTCGGGTGGACGGTCGTAAACTCCCGCTGCAAAACCAGTCCAGTCGCAGGGAAATGCGAGGAAAGTTTTTCCTTCCGAAAACCAAACGAATCAAAAAAACACAAACGGTTCACTTGGCAACTGTCAACAGGGATTTCTCCCCCTGACCCCCCGCTCACCCGCGTTCAAAAAAAAAGAGAGAGAGAGAAATGCGTTCGCAAACCGTAGGTATTCACCGGAAATTGAACGCCATCCACTTCCACCAGAGTTACGGATCGCATGATTGATTCGGAAAACTTTCCGAATGCGTTACGTCCCATAAACAGGGTGTCCAAAAAGTCACTGTTTATTTTTGGAAGCGATGGGAATTATGGTATGCTCGTTTTAATGCTAAAATTTATTATTTCGAAGCATGTGCTGCAGTGAATTAGTGGGAATAGGTTCGATTTTGGTCACTCGCGACTGCGGCACCGCTAATGTGTGAAAAATGCACTATTATCTTTGCTAGCGAATTAATGATTAATCAATGATAATTATTAACGTAGCCCCCCTGCAGAACTATCCAAATCCTTCAAGTTAACGGCTAATATTGACTGTAAAATTTAAATGGAATTTATGGTTATGTAATAAAAATGTATCCGGTTCAATATTGTTTAAATAATATATTTTAGAAACGAATACTTTTTAATTGAATGTATGATTACAGCTTATCATATGTATGACGCAGAGGTCGTGACTGAGGTATATGGAACAAGCCGAATTAGTGTTCCACACGTAGACCATCACCATGTTAAGTGTTAGTTTCTCCTCCAGTCAGTAATTGGAGTCCCGTTCACTTGCTATTGGTACCAATTCAATTACTTCCCCGAATTTCGTTGGAAGACAAGTTATGTTGTCATCATCCGCAGATGTAATTTGAAAACAACTCAGGAATGGTCTTGTCAGTTGGATCTTTCTTATGGCTCTTACTTTCAAATCCGTTTATAATTTTCTCAAAACTTTCATTCTCCACCTTACCATAAGCATTCCTTCTATGTATATTCTATGTAGATTTTTTGTCAATATTAATCAAACGTCTTGATTCGGGGAAATTGAAACTAAAAAATTTCTTCCTTCTTCGTCATTTTAGTATAGTGTTTAATAATAAAGTGATTCCTTGAAAAAAAATTAGAAGAAATTTTAATATTAAAACCTAAGAGGTCGCTAGGAAAAAATATCAACTACATGAAAAATCCACTAATAAGGAGAGTATAAGATTTCTTTGGCTGAATTATTCTGAGACAAACTTTGAACCACCGATGCCTATTTTTATTACAGTTTACGGAGACTTGCAAGTCAAAAATTGCATCCCGGAAGTAACCAGCAATTGTCCACCCGTACTTTATGGTAGTGTAAGGCTTGAGAAATGAGATGTCATTGAAATAAATAGCAACTTCTGCGACACCCTGCATCACCCGTGTATTTTTTCCCTCTCGCCGGTCAGGGGAAAGAAAAAATGATTTTTATCCCCCCTCTATCTCATTTAGCAGGAAGGGTGGGATGAGATGGATATTCCTCGCCGGGAGAGTTTGTGGAAGGGCCTTGGGCACGCTACCGAGAGACACGCAAACTCGCTTGCCAGCGTTCAAACAAACGCAAGCCCAACAAATCATCTCGTCCCAGCGCAAGCGTGCTTCGCATAAGGTAAAGCGTTCGTGCTTTGGGTACGTGTGGGATAAGTATCGGGGATGTTGAGGAAGTGGCGATCTTTTGCGAAGGGGAGCTTTGAACGGAGATAAACGGGGAGAACAGGGAAAGCGAAAAGAATTAGCGGAGGGTCGATGCGCAAAATGCGGGGATTTTTAAGGACAACCTTTTTGCGTCTTAAGCATTTTTTCGTATTTACGGGATTGGACGATGACGGTGGAGATATTTTTTTTTATTTTTACCCATATTCTTTCTAATGCCATATGCCCTTTCTGTTTAGGATTCGATTCGCAATAATTGGACTTACACTGGAATAGAATATGCATGGAATCAATGCAATAGAATAGCTTCCACCAGCCGTGAAATGATATCATCTTGGGCGAGAATGGTCTAGTAACCTATGGTATGCGTTCCCAACGTGGCGCGCTGGACAAAATTTTTCACCCGCAAAACTTTTACGACGCTTTTTTCCTGTATTTTCAGTTAAAAAATTAAGCTCCGCTTTAAAAAAGGTGGGGTCCGATGGTGAATAATATTTGTTCGACAAAACAGCATCCTAAGCATAAGGGCTAAAAATCTTTCCGATCGCCGATATGCCGGTGACTGTCGGGCGCCAATTCTTCGAAAGGATCATGGAAACCGCACATTACTAGCTTTCTGAGAAGATCCCAATGCGCATTTCGGAAATTATGTCTCCATCCTCAAGGGGGGTATAAATGCTTAATTATTTCAACTTTCTTAGCTCTTAATCATCAGCTTAACAACAGATGATGTTAGTAATTCACGCAATTGCTTGGTACCACATTGGCACGCAAGTCTTTTATTTCATCAACAATAAATATCCTTGGAAAAAGGTTCACTATCACTCTTCTAAGCATAACATAAATCCAAACTATTTCTAGTGTTGTTTCTAGCACAAGTCACTATAAAATAAAGAAAGAAGGATAATTTAGCATTACTTTCGGAAAAGATATCAGATTGTTATGGTCCAAAGGGATCAAACCCAGCCATCAAACGAACGACTGTATTTCAAATAAACAATTTTCCAGGCCGTCCACTCTCCGGAAATTTCTATATCCCACATTCGAAAATTCATGAATATACTCAGCACGAGGGTTATCGAAAGGAAATACATCCATTTCAGATGATGACACGTTTGAGTGTTCTTTCGGAAAACTGCCCCGTCAGAGAGTTTTTCTGAAGGAAGTCCGAAATCAGTCCGAGGGAACTGGAAACTACCGTATATATCGCATTGATGAGCCGGATATGAGTATCCGATGGTAATTTATTGTCCTTCATTTAAATAAGCTTGTCAAGTCAGAATTCGCGATCAGATAAAAAAAGAAATGATTTCCTTTACTTACGAAACTAAAAAGCGTAGATCCGACTGTTTCAATGGAGTGCAAGGAATTGTGAGCATTCAGTTCGTGATATCAAATTTCCTATCAGGTGTCATTAACACATTTTCTAATACATTCCCAAATTGTGGAAATGTGAAAATTTCTAAAATGAATTCGACCAGGAAACTTCTAGTGGAGCAAGCGCTCCGATTATTTCGAAGAAGAAGTGACCAAATTCAATTGATCAATGCACATGTGTATTCAGAGGGGAGAGGGAATGAACTTATTCCTTCTTTCTAAAAAGGACGAGTGGACTTCTTCACGGCTTCTTTTAAATTTTAATCGATAAGCCATCCGTTACATTTTTCTTTCTAGCAACCATATAATAACTCATTTTGTTGCTATATCCAAAATTTTATCTATTGAAATGTAAATCAAACATTTTTATGTTAATTTCTTAAAGGATAGAGTGAGGTAATGTATCTCAAATTAGAAAATCAGCCTCCCCCTGAGCACGCTATTAGATCGATGGACCATTGATAGTTTGGGCTTATTATTTTCATGAAAGTGAAATTCATTTTCCATATCTACTGACTTCTTTACAAGTGAGGCATTCTATTCGGTTTGAATCTTTCTGTTATTTAACCAAATGAGAAAATTGTGCTCCCTTTAGAGGAGAAAATAAGCTATTGTGTTCCTTATAATATAGATATATTTATGCTCCTTAAAGATTTTTCTAACATACCGTCGATCCATATCGGATAGGAAGAGTTTCGAAGAAAATATGTTCATGTATATGCATGTGTTCATATGTATATTTCTGCACGACGAGAATAAACATTCCATGAATATTCCGAATTCGGGAAAAAAGCGATGGGGACTTACTCGGGAAAAGTGAGATGTTATCCGAGATAGAAAAGAGGACGGAGGGAAGGAAGGGATAGATAGAAATAGAAATAGAAAAATCGCTCTCAAGAACATGTGATAGATGCAACCCGTAGATTGCAGAGGGCGATAAGAATCAGAAAGATGCGAAGAAATAATTGATGAATACAAAGTATAGACACGGAGGAAAAAACAGGAAAGAGTGCCGCATAAATTATGCGAATTTGTGCTCAGAGGAGGGTCGTAAACAGATCAGACCTTTCCCGTTTGAAATCGGGGGCCGCTTAAGGAAGAAAGCTCTATTTCCTGCTCCCACACTACGGAAACTCTATTTTCCGTGTTTATAAAACCCCGCAGCGGGTTGCGCATGACCTTATAAAACCTTCAGTGAAATGAGGTTTCTGGGTGAGTCGGGAGGAATGCATGAAAGGCTTAGGAGGGGTCACGAGTCGATATGAAGGGACAACCGGAAAAGGGAAAAAATATCGATCAATTTGTGCAAGAGTACGAACACATAAATGTACGGTCTTCAAGGAATCTACGACTGCCATCAAAATTATTGAAATCGATAAATTTTCATCGGTAATCTTTGCCAGGCCAATGAACTCCGTAGTTATCGATATTTACACGGTTTTGGTCCAATACTACAATCCTATGCTTATTAAACGCTCGTGATATTCCTTCCGTTGTGAAGGAAATGCGTTTCGCCTGTTTTTTTTCTACATTTTCTGCAAGACTTCTTGCTTGATCATAAGGAAGATGTAGTCTGCTTCGTAATAATTAAAGTACATTCCACTATCAGTTGAGATGTTACGGAAACTTGCCGTCTCACTGTAACTCGTGTACTCTTTCCACCTCGTAAATGTCTCTTATTTCCTTTACTCACAACTTTTTATGCTTCCTTTAGTAGTAAACATTGGTATGGTAAACTAAATCAAGAAATATACCCAGTCGCAGTGCTGTCATCTAATTTTGAAGTCACTTATGACCACTTTTGCTTCAATAAATACGTAAATTCAACTCGTTTATATTTTTTTATACGTCTAGAAGCATATTTGTAGCAAACCGCTTCCAAGTTTTACGACAAAAATTATAGTTCGTTCACGATATCTTAGAGGCTGAGATACGGTGTAAGTTATTATAAGAGCCGTGAAGTTTTCGTGAACGGAGATAAGTCAATCAATATATTATAGTCAATCTAACTTGAAAATTTGATTGATCGGAATACAAAACTGGATTTCAAAAGACCGTTTTAGGAAAGCAAAGGATAATATCGATATAGAATCTGATAGAGAGGATATATTTCAGTTAACAGTTGCTGATCCGAATAAATCTCCGCTTGTGACAATTTTCATGCCCATAGAAGATGATGGAAAATCGTTCGATGCTTTGTGAAAAATTCTCTCCTCTGTTTTAACATTCGAAATAATCTGATGGCGGTGATACTAATGTCGAATTCCTTATCGGTTCGAATTGAGAATGATCAGGGATTTGAAAATAAAAAAAATGTTTCTAGATCGACTGGAAGTATCTGCGCTTTCTCCGTGGTTTTTCGCTCCTGAGGCCCTTCCTTAAATTTCCCTGCGGCTAGTTTATTGTACTCCCGCAGTTTCTCTTCCCCGCCCGCCATCTTTCGTCTCCCCTCTTTGCCCAAACACTTTGTTAATTACTTGGGAAAACTGAAGTACGACCAAGTTCCCGCCCTTACGTGATTAAATGACTAAGCAAAGTTTTCGCCTGTCGACCAAGTTGTCGCAGTGAGAAGCGCATGTTCGCGCGGGAATGTGGGTTTCCATTATGGGCTAAGGGTTTTCGATCTAAGAGCTTCCACCGCTTGCATATGATTCATCCCCCGAATATCCTCCAAGCTATTTGCAACATTTCCGCGGCGGAAGAGACTTGGAGATTAATCTGAAGGTTTTTCTCTTCTCCGGAGCTTAATTTATTTCTCCTACGCAAGCTTGATTCGATTTCACGAGTTCGGTAATTGAATGGTTTTGAAAATATACTTTGTCGAAGTTTCTGTCTCTCTGGTGATACTTTGAGGAATCTTTGAGGAGGAGGGAGCGATTTGAATGAAAGTCGTAAGATTTCGGTGTTTTGTGTATTCTGGGATCGGTGAATTTCTTTCGCTTTCTGCCCAGTAGGCATCACGCTTTCTTCTGACTATATTGGTCATGAATGTTTGGACGTGAATAAATCATTTTAATATTTTTAAAATAGTAAAGCTATGAAATTAGAAATAGAACAGTTCAATCTAAATTTTCTTTTAAATCAAATGAAATTATCTCCTCACGAATCAAAATTCTAATATTTTGCTAGTAACACGATATTTATCGAATTTATTTAGGGAAAATATTTGAATAAGACTAAATTGCTATTTAAGCTCCTTCGGGAGCCTAGCATGAATTGAATTAAATGCAGATTTCAATTTTCAATCGCTAACTTAATTATGGCATGCATAACGTTAAAAACCATTGATGACTCGATGACATGGATGAAAGAACTAGCCTGTTATTCCTATATTAGAGAAAACTAACAGAAATTTTGATATCTCTTGAGAAAGCCAAAAGTTTTATCGTTGAGTGATGTAAAATATTTAAATCGAACAAATCCATAAATCGAAAGTGTTATTATTAATATTTTTATCTTTTTCTTCCGTGTAGTTTGGCTTAATTATTTCATTGATATTTCTAATATGAACAGAACTGCTCAGGATCAGGAGCAAGATAGCATTAAAATTTCATTAGATACATTATTAATTAATTGACAGCTTTATTTCTGGTTCGATTAGGCTGTTTAAAAACCAACGAAATAATTCAGATAGCCAGTTTTGAAAAATATAGCATCATGATTTGACTATCCACATCAAAAGCAACCGTGTCTTGACCTCTTTATTTTGCTATTCGTACAAAAGTGTAACTCTCAGGTTTAATTAGGAGCGGAGTGGAGACGTGTAGGTCACGATCGAGGAAACATTTTCGCTTGTGTCGGAAAACGCATTTGTTCCCGCTCTGGAGTGCGATTACGTGGCCATCGTGGCCTCAGCAACACGGACGCGTATTAATCACTTGCTATCACCGACATCATCTCTTTCACCGTGTGTATCTTCCAGCTTCCCGAAGCGGCAATAAAACCGAACGATTGGAAGGCTCTCTCCTTCCAATTCCCAAACTCCTCTGCCGCTAATGATCGCAAGAAGTGGTATTCGTAGCACATTTATCACGCGCGACGACGTTTCCGACGTTAAGCTTTGTATCTGCCGATATTGGCAGCGATCTCGACCATAAATACTAATAAGTGAAGCGGACCAACGCGTTAAAGGATTCAATTGATATCAATGGTCGCGGAATATTGTTTGCGTTAGTTCAGCGGCGTGATTCTGAACGTTGAAAGATGAGTTTAATGTATCCGTATTTTTCCTTAGAACTTTATTTGTTTAAAAGGGGTTTTGCAGTTTACTCCGCAATGTCTGTCAAAGAAAACGAGGAATATTTACGTATGAATTAATGTAGGGTGTGTATGAGTTACAAACTTCGACGTCTGAGGTCATTTTATATATTTATTTATATATTTATTTATATATTTATTTATATATTTATTTATATATTTATTTATATATTTATTTATATATTTATTTATATATTTATTTATATATTTATTTATATATTTATTTATATATTTATATATTTATTTATATATTTATTATATTATATTTGGTCTCCAGGGTTGGAACCCGAGACCGCTTTCACTAGACGCGTTACCCACTTAGTTTCCCACGATTAATGTTTGGATTTCGATCAAATACACGTTTATGCTTAATATAATCTATTTCCATTTTACTTATCCGATATGAATCCATCGTCGGTATACCTCGCAGAAAAAATCAATGTAGAAAATTAAAATCCATGAAAAACAAATTAATTTCGTGGATTTTTGAGTCCGCTCATTCATATAAGGTCATGGTTTCACGGCAACAAAGGAGAGACTGAAGGAAACAGAAAGGTGACTATGAGGATTTTAATTAGAGATTTTTGCTACCACGCCAACAATAAGACGTTCTACAAGTTTGCTACTGGAGGCGAAGATAAATATGCCTTGAGGTAGCGGATCCTCGCGAGGCCTCGTTAAGGAGATTTCTCCTATTATCTCACCTTACGACTCGGCGTAAAAAATTTGTTGTGTTGTCTAATAGTGCCCTGAGGAAGGAAGCTGGGATACAGAATATCTTCTCAGACCTAAATCCTGTTGATTATAGAGAAAGGTGATGGGCGCTACTCTAGATTTCGCTTTTCATACAGAGGTCTCCGGATAGACAAATGGGTTACACGTTTGTCTTCAGTGAAAGTAGAGCCGGGTTCGACTCCTGGTGAGGCCCCGCAATGGTTTGTTAAACCTTAGCTTTCGAAACACATTCATAAAACAACCACTACTTTTCATTTAGATGACCTAAATCTGTACCTTATTTATGCTGATCTAAGCTACCATCAGCTTAGATATCAGCGTTGAAGTCACCTGACTTCAACGCTTGATACGAAAATATCTTTATTATATATAGCCCCGAATTCTTACATAGATGATTATAAAAAGCCTGAACGGTACACTCATCCTCTGCTTTAAGCCCAATTCCGGATACCAGGATACTTATAGGTAGTGTATATTTAGGTTTACTTCGATTTGCTACTTTGCCACTTTCATTAATTAGTAAATGCAGTTGCCCACTGTACCAACCCAAGAGCCTAACCAAACGCCCTTATCCCTTTTATCCTTAGCCATAATCATCAATTCTCTGCGTTGATAAGTTCCGAGCCAATTTCAGAGTTTGATACACGATAATTTATCGATTACTATAAGGAAGAGAACGGGAGAAAGCAGGAGAAAACGTTGGAAGACTGTTTCGGAGATGACCCAAATAGTTCGAAAGAGTGAGTTATTGCGTTTATCGAACATTTAGTACCTATTTCCCGTCTCAGGTTTCCTCGGCCTCGACATTAGTGTTTCTCGGAAGGACTTTTCGCTTTATCTCTTTCCTTCATGAAGCCGTTATTTCGCTAGCGCGTTAATATAGCATCTGAACAACATCGATCGAGAGAATTTGAAGTCTAAGGGCTTTCCTCAATTCCCTTCGACTAAGACGGGGCACCTTGCAATCAATTCCAACATCTAAATCCTTTACCCGCTTTGAATTGAAAGGATTATAAGTAGTTTATAAATAATTTTGTATAGATAAATACGATTTCTCACCGGAGTGAATGGATATCGATGGGAACGGAGAGTTTCACAAACTTGGATTTATCAGTCGAACTTCCAGTAGCCCGATCTCGAGAAGAATCTTTCGACCGATTTGCACTTTTTATTATAAAAAAATACTTGTCCAAATGTGATTCATGCACTTTTATTCAATGGTGAAATGTAACTCCATGATTGGCAAGAGTTACTTTAACGTTCACTCTTTTACCAATATGTATCAGCAACAGAAATATTTTATTAGCTTTTATAGTATTAGCAAACTATTAATTCGGTTAATTAACATTAATATGTTCGGAATGATTTGCGTTAATAGTTCCATCGCTTTGGTCCACATTGCATTGGATAGCAGATGCCAAATACAATATCCAATATCTGCAAGATTTAATTTATGCAATATTCTCATATATTTTATCGTGCTTATAATATTAGGTTTGATTTCCTTCCCTTAGTTAGCCGTAGTTTTGAAGAAGGTCATCTCTGCTTTGGCAGACATTTTAAAGATCATTAATCAGTGTGAATTCATTAACGAGCAAACAATTTTTTTAATTATTATATAATTTTTACTTACGTAGATGATATCTCCACAACCTACTCAACTTATTTAATAGATTTAAGGCATACACATCAGAACTTTATTGCAAAGTTCTGCGATCGATACGAAATTCCGGAAATTAACGGAAATTTAATTCGTCGGAGAGATAGTTTTTTAATGCGCCCCTAGCGTTTTTCTTGCTTACCAATTCCTCGATGAGGGTCGACGACAGTTGAATGGGCAACATACGTGTTTATATATTCGACAACCGCGATCCATTTATCGATAATCAATTACCCTATCCATCTCTTTCATCCCGAATCATTCTTACATTTGAGATAACGATTTTTTCCCTTTTAAGGCCTCTCGCAATGAAAAATTAATCGAACAGCCACAGGCGGCGTAAAGGGGGCGGTTTGACATTGTCACGCCGACGATATCGCCTCGATCGATATGCGAGCTTTATTTGTTCATCATTTTTTTCGTCACTCCAGATTGAGTTCCGTCTTCTCGTATTCAAACGGGGTGGTCACGGCGCATGCGCGGACAGGGGATTTTTTTTACCAGCTTCGCGTGCAGACTCGCTCTTTACGAATCGGGAGCGCACATTTCTTTTTACGCTGTTGGAGGAGATGGCTTTGAGTGAGAGAGCTCTGGTGGGTTAGGAAAAAATGAGTGTAAGATGGGTGTCACTCTTGATGAGTACGGAGACTAACTGTTGGCGCATAGTCGTGTTTTCATGGGCGACGAAGACTTGTGTTTACCGAAGCCCCGATGACTCGGTGAGGATTTTTTCAATTGGGACTGGTGAACCGTGTGTCTATTACGGGAACGTATACTGAAACGAGTGTCGGTTCCAAACGGATGTTTTTCCGTGATTGTTAATGAATTCTTGAAGGAGGAGCTGCGGATGAGAGAACTTTTTACATATGAGAAACAATTAACCATACGGCTGAAGATCTTGGTGGTGGGTTGCATAAATGTTACGGGGAAAGTAAAGAATTGGGTTACATATTGCAATAATGTTCGAGTATATTAATATTAAAAAATTATTATTGTTTCATATTGTTATTAAATTATTATTTACTGTAGTGAGATTGACGCTACTTTCATACTGATTAATACCGCACATATATGACGATAGCCATCTGAATATGATTGCTATCAGCCATGTATTTCTTTTAAGTGACGAAGATCAAGATTTAAAAATCAATTTGATTGCTCTAAAGGTAAATCCTAAAGGTTGAATATGCCTAACTTTGATAGAAACCATAATGTCATGATAGGCGAAGAAGTTATATCATTATAAATATTTTGATTGATCAAGCTAATTTAAAGTCCCAACTGTTGACCTTAAAATTACCCATTACCATACCCATATTACCTTACCCATAAAAAATACCAAATAAGTCATAGATCTTAGATCCACATAAATCGTAGATCATAGATCTACGGACAAAGACTATCTTAATCTAGCCGAAACTGGTAAATTTTTAAGAAAATATATTTCGAGAAAAAACTGTCGTTCAAAGTTACTGTACATACTAGGAAAGAAACTTCTTCATCATCTCGCCGTATTCTAAGAAGTCTTTTCCCTTAAATGAATTTTCATTTATGAGTTATGTTGATTAAAATTTAATCGCAAAAGCGAATAAATATTCAATTTTGATGCGTGCATACCTGATGAGGCTTGAGATTTTAATTCGGAAACAAATGTTCTGCGCTGATTTTCCTTGAAAATTCGAGTTCTTGACTTCCCGGTAACTAATTTATGAAGGATTTAGAACGATGTGGTGAAACCAGAAGTTTCATGCCGTTCCAATGAGGTAAAATCGTTTCCATGGAAATAAAATGATTCGTCTACGAAGATCCTAAAATTCCGAGACTCGTTTGCTTGCTCAGTTCACTTAATCCCATTTTAATGATTTCCTTTCCTCTCACACGCCTGGGATTGCCTCTTACGTCAGATCTAAATATTTCTATCGACGAGAGGGATTAGGCAATTAATTAGGGACCCGAACGCCCGATGGATTTTTTCCCCTCGCAAAATTCGTATTGCTATTTCTGGGAACTCTTCTAGCTAGGGAACGGTGCCTTCATACGCTCTAATGCTCTCGAGGGTGAGGGGAATGTTCAGAGAAAGGCGAACATCTACGGGATGGAGTGTGAAGTAGAATGAGGCACGGTTACGCACGGAAGCTCACGCTTTTGCAGTCACGTTCGAATCGTATCGATTCCTCGAGCGAGAGGAGGCATATTTTTTCCCAGAGGTTCTCGCGAGGGCTTTTGGGTAAAAAAGCCGCTTAACACCGCAGGAAAAGGGAAAGATAAAGGAATTAGAGTGTCTAACTCCTGTTTGCTGTTTTTTCTACTCCAGTTCGTCATAGGATTAATGAAGTCCTCGAAACAGCTACATAGAAGGAATAACCACCAATAGACTCCTAAATAGAAATCTATTTCTGTTTTCAGATATTAACGACTACGTCGACTTAATCCGCGAAGTTTCATTAGTCTTGTTATTGAAACGCCTGAAATAGATTGAAACAGAAATTTTTGGTGATCATCTAGCAAAATTGTATACCTTTTAGGCGGGGTTAACTTTTTATGGATTAAAAATAAAAAAGGTGTGTTTAAATACTAAAAATTATTTTTAGAGAAAAATCTTCAGATTTTAAGGTAAGGGTTGAAGTTGCATCGGCGTGGTATCTAATTCCTATGCTCAGGCATGTTGAAATCAGCTTGGTTAACAATATATCCTCGCAAATCTTCTTAAACGCGTAATCAGCAAATAAATTATTTTCGTATTATTCAATGAGGAAGTTTAACTCGCACAAACTTCCCAGCTTTCATAATTAACATTCAATAATTTTTAGTTATTTTACCGTTAATTATGACTTAACCTTCAGTACAATTTAATGAAGTTAGAAGTTTATGTTGTTAATCTTAATATAGGATGAGTTCTTCGTAGTAATGTTCTTTTTTATATATTTTATTCAGCTAAACATTTTAAGGTACTTTTTTGAATACGTACAAAGAGAGAAAAATTTTAGTTATGGTGATATCTAAGTAGGTTATACTTCGCTCGTGGTCAACTAAGAATGTTCCTCATACACTCTTGTGCCAGCAGGTCTGGCACAAGATATATCTGTCGCGACCTCGCTTAAAAATCATTTGTCGAAAATTTGCTTGTATTTGCTTAATATTTATGGTTTAATATTATGGTTTGCTTTGAGGGTGCAAGTTCATTTCCAGAAAATGAATATTAATGGAAAAATCTTACATAATTATACATGGTATATACGTGAAATACCATAGAGGATGGGATAGGAAAGGCATAGATAATTTTCATTGGGCATCATCAAACAAGGCTTCAGCAGTGGAATCAGTTTAAATAAGAAGTATTGCATGAATGTGATAGACCCTTCGTACATGCCATTTGCATTTCCTCGTTGGCGAATATTTTGTTGCGCCGCAGTTCTTCAGACACCGTTATCTTCGTATCACCCGTGATCCATTTCCCTGAATTTCTCGTTCTTCAGTTGCGAAATCTGGTTCATCTCCCGCAGGAGTGGGAAACAAAGTTTTCGCAAGGATATACGAAACAGAAATTACGTTGAGATATACACGTTGCATTGATTAAAACTATCCATCTCTTACTCTTTCTGTCCTTGCGAAAGCGTCTCCGGGGAGGCGCATACCCCCATTTTCGCGATATCCGAAGCGAATCCGTTTTATCTTTATTCCCCGTAGTCCATCCATAGATTTACGCGAGCAACTCCTTTTGTCGCGAATACTAGTTTACGCGAATATAAACAAACAGCGTCTCGTGAAAAGACCGGTTCCAAGAGAGGAGGTCTCCGGAGAGGGAAGAGGCCATTTTAATCCACCAATTACGAAAGTTAAGTCGCTCGAAAGCCCCGTCGAGTTCGGGTGAGATATACCGGGCGAATGGAGCATACGCCACGGCCATTAAGGGGGAGAAAAAATTAGGAGAGGAGACATTTGCCGGCGGCGACACCCGGAAGGCCTCCTCTCCCAGAGGATGTGACGGTGTCCCGTAATAGACGGTGCCTTCCGACGGTGTTTCGTCTTTTTTCCTCCGCAAAGGAGAGAGATTTCAGTTCGATTAATGGTCTGGACTCCCTTTTGTTTCGGGAGTTTAACGAGTTTGGAGGAGGAAGGACGGATAGTGTTACGTCCTCCTCCCGAAGGCGCTTTTAAAAGGAGTCGTAATTAATGGCGTCTTAAGACCCGCGCATAAGAAGGCGTGCGAGAGGGTTGTGTCCCAGGGAAAAAGAAGGGCCAATGAAGTATTACGGCGGGGTGAGCGGTGTAAGATAGAGGTTAAACGGGCTGCGTTTAACCCGCAGACTAGCGTGGAGGATGAACGGGATCACCTCAGGTGGAAGTTATTTGCGGCGTTTTCCTGGGGGAGATCATGAGGTTTTATTAATGTCGGTAGAAGTGGTCGATTCGCTAATAATTCAGTCGTTTTTATTGGTGGTGTTGGTTGGTTGTTTAGACAAGATTGGGTCAAACCTGGATCATTTTCTACCTCGCGAATAAAATCCGGAATGATCACGAAATAACCAAATATGTACCGGTACTTTTGAATATATCATTTTATCCATCTTTTAATTTAATTTAATTTAATAGACCCTTTATTAGGCGAGGTTAGGCCCGAGCGGTCCTCTCTTCCACCTAACCTCGTATAAAGTTACATCGCTATAAAGATTCAAAATAATAATAAGAGAATAAAAAAAGAGAAAGGAAAAAAAACAAAAGAAAGATTTGATTTGATTTGCGGGAAAAAAACCTCTATAACTGAAGGTTGATAGAGAAAAAACCCACAGTGCGGGAAAACACCCACACAAGAAGGGGGGCGAAAAATCTGTCTTTTATTCTTTTTTGTCCGTCTTGTTTTTGAATATGATAATTTGGAAGATACCGAGGTATGAATGATAGTCATACTTCACGGCCTTCATTTAGATTTCTCCTCATCAAATTTCATGGAAATTGTTACTCAGTGGGTTATTGTGTGATAAATGAGTGAAAATTTTCCACTATTAGCATTAGGTTTTTGTGAGAAGGTAATTTTATCTAGTTATTTTTATTCCTTCTCCATAACTTTTGCAGATTAATTAGTTTATACTGGTGTTCGAGCTGAATACTGAATAGTACCGTTCAAACGTATCTTCTTTCTCAGTCTTAGTTACTTGTATTCAGTTATTTTAATTAATATACTGCTTTCGTTTCTCTATGAGAGCTAACATTTCATATATTTTTGAAACTCTGTTCCACGATTTTACCTCTAAAATATTCATTTATAACGTTTCCTTTCTTCTCACGCTTCCTTCAAAATTCGCAGAACTTATCTCCTCCTTCCTATTCTGTATAAAGTTTAAACTTTATTTGCCTATTTCAGAAACCTATGAAGAAAACAATTATCCATTTCAGTACAGCACTATGACCCTAAAACAACTTTTTTACAGTATTCAATAAGGAGTAACCAAATGGAATGCTATTAACTCATACGTGAGTACCTGCAATATTAGGGACTGATACAAAAATAAATGAGTGAAATTTTTCTGTACTCTTCATTAAAATACGAAGGAAAGATATTCCGTCAATCAGGATCAGGAATGCGAGACTTAATATTAGAATATACCTAGGGGCGAGCGAATTATTGTGCATTCTCCTTTGAATAATTTTGTCGAAAGATTCGCATGTGATAACATTAATGCTAAGGTTTCATTGATTGCCATTGCAAGTTCCGAGTCTAAATAATTAAAGAAATTCCTCACTTATTACCTCCTTTTGAAGGACGGCTCTTCTGTGAAGGCCGCGAAAAAAAAAAACGTTACGCAAATGAAATTAGACGAAGAGCCACTTTCCTCCGAAAACATTCGTTTGCGACGAGAGCTTCACGGGATTATTAAATTATTCCCCTTCATAAGACCGAGGTGCAAATATTTCAGTCGTAAGAGGATTTAAATGGAAGCAAAAAAGCAGTCTCTCTCTCTCGTCGGTTCATTTCGCAGTCATTTTGCGAAGGTGGGGAGGCAAATGAAAATGAGTGGGCGAGACGGGATTCCCAGAAAAGGGAGACGGATTGAGATAAAGGGGTTTTAGTGAGGACGAAAATAAGACTCGTTTAATCAAGGAGGGGAAAGAGAGACGTCTGGGTGCATTAGCTTATCTTCATCTCCGCCTCTTTTCCTGATCGGCCGGATTCGCAGACGCGGTCAGACGTACTTGTGAGTGAGCGTTTTAAGCAGCGTCATCAGAAACTCATTTGGGTGCTTCTCCTTGCGTCACCTCGGAAGACAAGGGAGGAGCGGAACGATATCCCTCGTGGCGATAAAAATTGAGCCTACGATTTATTAGGTGTCGAACAAAAAAGATGCAAGCTACTAGGATGATGGAGAGGTTTATTAGGAGGGGTGTTTCTAGCGGACATTTTTGGGAATGCGGTGTTTCTCTGGAATTGCGTTTAAGAATTCCCGATTTATTTAGTATTTTGGAATAGATTTTTACGCATGATATAAAATACGAAAGCAACATCAGCTACTGTACTTTTATCATCTAGTTGGGACTCTAGAGAGTCCCCTAAAGGTGAATGGAACGCCATTCAGAATTTTTCGAATTGTGTGTTTCATAAAGTATGCTCAAGCACCTTTAATTATGTTTATTTTTGAGATGGGAAATTTCATTTGAAAATCATAGAGAAATAGTACCGTAGTCGTAGCTTCATCTTTTGTTCTTTAGACATTACTTGTTTTTTGATTTTTCGGTACCTTACTTCCTGTTTCTTTAGTATTTTATCTGTCGCTGTTTCCACTCTTTTCCTTTTATGCATTCTGCATCTTTCTTTCGTTTCCACCGCTTGTTTTTCTAGCCAATTGTAAATCTTTAGGTCTTGGTGATTGTCGTAGGATTTTGATCCTCCAGTACTAATTCAAATCAGTTCTTTGATCTTCATTTCCCAATATCGTCTAATTCTGTTTGAATATAAAAATATAATGTCTTAATATTGCTACACTATGCTTCGTTAACAGGGTGTACTAGCACGTTAAAGCAAATAAAAATGAGAAAGCAATCTTAAACGACTGAAAATATTCGATTTAGCCTTCGTGATTTTATTATGCGATTTTATTCGATTACCAAATCGAATAATATAATCACAGAGGTGGTTATCACCAAATTTATTTTTATTCGCATGATTTTAAGGATCTCTTTCATACGCCTATGTGTCAAATGCAATGAAACTTTTTTCATTTTCATTTTCAATTTCATGCCCTTACCAAGACGGTTCGAAAAATTAAATTTTCCGTTTCATCCCTAATTCATTGCTCTCTTTATACATCTGCTATATTTAATTTTCAATGCAGTGTAGGGTTGCATTTTGAAATTTATTTTAATGTTTAGTTCAGATTTTCATAGTCAGTGGCTTACTAAATTTAAAACTTACTTAAAATAAACTTACTTGTTAATTAAGTTACTAATTATTCTTTGATTAAAATATGTACTTGGTGCTTCCATACAGGAGAATTTAAATAGGATTTAAATTTTTAGTACGATGAGTCCTCTTTAAAGTACCTGATAATGATTTCGTTGTTGTCGGAAGAGCCAAGATTAGTTCTGAGAACCTTCACAGAGTGACTGCGAAGATGTCGAGAGATGAACCATTCTTGTGTTCTCTACTTTTTGAAAGTCATGGAAGCATTCAGGGAGGAGCTTCTTAAATGCACCGAGAGCATTATTCATGTGGCAGAATAGCGTCCCTCGCGCAGTACCAGCTTCAAAACCTTGTGAAAATGGGCTCCTTTTGAACTCTTCCTATGAAATCTCAGCGGAAATTTCTCCGCGGACTCGTTCGGGTGCTTT
The DNA here is from genome assembly GCA_036926295.1 of Pachydiplax longipennis. Taxonomy (NCBI): domain Eukaryota; kingdom Metazoa; phylum Arthropoda; class Insecta; order Odonata; family Libellulidae; genus Pachydiplax; species Pachydiplax longipennis. Next base: position 56,153,014 of record JAVFKF010000008.1, read on the forward strand.
TGGATTGAATTTCCTTCCTCCTTCCCCGAGTTCTGGAGGCAGGAATATAGCATGTATACATTAGAATGACATACGTGTGTTAGCGTAAGTAGCAAATGTGTATTCGAAACTCAATATGGCCTCTAATGCATGTACTCGCTCGTTTACTTGTGCATTTTTGCGTAGATTCTGCAGGCGTTCGCCCGTCCTCTCCCATCATGCCCTGTTTAACTCAGGGATCTCTCGGCAGAGCTCTCCTTTTCAAGGCGAGAAAATTAATGCTTTTCGCTGGTTTATCGTCTCCCTCCGTCTGTTTTGTAGTATTAACGAGCCGACTTATGCGTCATAAAGCTCGGGTTTTGCTAACGAAATTGAAATAGATGGCGTGAAATGCTCGCCGCATCCCAGAGTATACCTTGGGGAAGGGAAAATCCTACTCTTGAACGAGGAATTCATTGCGGAGAAGGTGAGATGTATCAGCGTTGATCTCGTAAATTAAAACGTCCCAAATGTTTTAGTACTCCTCTCCGCCGTTTTAATTTTATTTCGCCCGAGAATCAGTGGCGAATAAGCGACTCCCACCTTCTGATGTCTCGTCGTTAATCCGAGAGAGCTAGATAATTAATCTCCGCACTTTCAGATACTATTTTAGTACATCTATCCGCCGGTTTTATTTCGCGAGGCGTCGTCGTCTGCGGATGAGTATCTTTCGCCATCTGCTATTTTATCGCCATACGATGCGAATCCCATTAATCTTTCCCTATGAAGAGTGAATTACATCGCACGTGAATTCGCCCAGAGCGTGCGGATTGGCGGAGAGATTTTAATTAACTTGGCGTGGATGCAATAATATCGATGGAAGAAAATGTGTCCCGATATTAATCAAATCCGGGGATGCTTTGAGTGGCGCTCTTTTGTTTGGTTGATTTATATTAAATTTATCATTAGTTATGTGACGTTATTATCAGTTTATTTGTCAATTGTTTTTCCAGATAATTAAAGTTGGATTAATTGGGGGGGCGCTCGATTGATTGTTTACATCTTATTTGATCCCGGAATCATAAGGATGATATTTTCTTTATTGAATTACGCGTATTATACAGATATATTAGATGGTTAAATTAATATCCGCTTAAAGAAAAATATTTTGAATTAAATTTACGAGCTTATGATCGCTTATCCAGTTTATCAGATGGTCATACATTTTATTTTATTTTTTTTATTGTTTTATTATTATTATGCATGAAATATTCTTTAATTTGACTACTATAGAAGTGTAGTGGCGATTGGTGTTAACTAGATTTATTTGTTTGTTGTCATAAGGATCCAGAAGTGTTTATCATTTGAAATAATCGCAACGAAATTATGTTTGTCGCAATCCAGGTAGGAAAATAATGTTGACCGGAGTAAGAGTAACTTAAGACGTTTTCACATCAACATTTAAATTTATTAACCAAAAGGCGCCTATCATAGTGGATACATAAACATCAATTCATATACGTATCGTTGTCTCTGATGTGCCTAACAGCATCAAAAAATGAGATCTCCATTTGTAACAGCATATGTAGGCAAAAAAGCCATGCCAACCAAAAACTTCCATTATACTTTGTTAAAAGCTCGTGCCATTTAATAAAAATTACGAAATTGTGACTGATTATGCCAGATAATACAAAAATACCCGTACAAAGAGAGAATTTACCAAGAATCGCATCAAAGCTGAAAGGATTGAAACAAAAACAGAATTAGCAAGTTCCGGCCGAGGTTATTTTGTTGCTTTTGCATCACTCGGCCCTCTTGATTAAATTACGGTACGCGTATTCACGAACATACGTCTACTTCAGTTAATCCCTTGTCCTGTTTTATAGGCGGCCATAGTCAGGACAAAGGACATCTGTACTAATTCATTTATTCTCTTATTATGATATACTGTTCTGCTGGATTTCCATGAAAAACAGTAGAATACTGTTCCATTGTATTCGGAATATCCTGTTACCGTTCCCATTTAGAGCATGTGTTATTTTTTGAGTTTTTTCCAAAAATTATTTTTCCCAAAGTTTATTGCCCAAAATCAGTGTGGACTTCTTACACGAAGGCGCGTGGTATAAGAGAATAATTTTAGTTATTAATATTACGGAACCTTCTCGAAAAGATAGGACTTATTAAAAGATTTATAATCGTAACTATTTCCTTTATTTGGTTTATTTTCGGTTCTGCAACAGAAGAAGAGGAAATTGAGTTTTTTTTTAATTTGATAATGTTTGCCTGTAAATTATTTGTTCGGACTATCAATTTTGATATTTTGATGAATTAAAACCTGTATGATCAGCTATATAACTAACTATATCTTATTTGAAGAAATATTGACTTTGATTAGAATATAATACATAATGATTATCACCATTAGCAGTTGGAATATTTTTAAGAAATCATTGTTATAGATATCAATTTAGGCGACGAGTTTTCAACGACTGTGTGTCTTCTCTGATAATAAAACCGTTATCCTTGAGACGAACGTATCTCAGATTCGGATGAATAAGTGCTCGTCTGTAAATAATTCCCGAGCGGGGAACAACAGAAGGCAGTCTTAATCACAGGAGCCATCTCGTCCTCTCCGGGATACGTTTCAAGACGCCGTGCTCTTCGGAACACATCCCCGTGATAAAGCTTTTATTGCTTCCCCCACTTCCAGGATGCCATTGCAACGCGCGTTACCTCAATCACTACCACGAAGCGGAGTTTATTTTTCATTGTAATTCGGTTCCCTCCCCGATTCCTTACATTTCCCAAGTGACCGATATCCCCTCCACCGCACCCGGGGAAACAAGCTCTCGGAGTTTCCCATCTCCGTTTCGTGACTCCGTTTCTCAAGTCGGCGGTTACGGCAGAGAGGATTCTTCATCAGTCTCGCTCGCCTCAATGGATTTCCCCTTATTTTTTTCCCTTCGTCCGGCGTTTTTTTCACGAGGCTTTTTTCATTTATTCCTTTTTTTCTGAAAAATTGCGAGTGTGGGAAGGGAAAAGAATCGAGTCTTTTCAAAACGTATTCCTATCGTCGTATGGAAAGCGTAATGAATGGGAACGAGTGAATAGAGCGGTGGTGAAAAAATGGCGGACGGGCGGGAAAAAAACAAATGACTCCTACGGAGGCGAATTCCCCGCTGGATTCTTTCCACGGATTCACATTTATGCTTTTTTCGTCCAATTTACGTGTGGTTTTGTTCCACGTTTTTTCCTTGCATTCGCTGCATCGCGTAAAATACGTTTTCCAGAATTATTTGGGCCGAAATTCTTTACGGGTGGGCTCGTTTTCGGCGGCGTATTTATTGCCGGAGATTTTTGCGGGCAATTGAACACGCCTTCCCTTGGTTTCCATTAATTAAAAGTATGGAGAAGTATGCTCTCGTAGATGAAAAGTCGGGAAGAAAATGAGCATCGTCGTTGCCGTTTAGAGGGGATTTTCATTGAAATCTCTGTGCAAGTTTAAGCCCGGTTCACTCTTATGTTAAATACGGGGATGGTCAAAATGAAATCCTACGGTAAGAATGAAACTAGGGGGTCAGTAATTAATGCGTGTTGTCCCTAGGGTATGGTTTTGTTGTTTAGGTCTAATTGGTCTTTGGGAAGATTGTGTTCATTTCTAGGTGACATTTGTTCCAGTTTAATTCAATCTAATATGAGCTACATTATATTGAAATGAATAAAGTCTTTTCTGAAGATTGGTATAGTTATCTTGGATAAAGAAAAACTCAATTGGTAAAGTCCACAAAAACTTGAAAGTAACAGAGTTTTTGTGGACTCCACTAATTGAGATGTTCTTTATCTGTCATCACGAAGGAGTTCCACTATGTCTCACTTCAGTCGGTCTTGTTTAGTACAGTTAATTACTTTTTTCAAAGTTTATGCCTGGTTCTTCATAGGAGAACTTATCTTCCTAAACTCGGTTAAATTTTGCCTCGTCAGTCCTGGAGTATTTTTTCTCTTGAATTTTGATATTTCTGCTTCGTTTTCTTTATTTATAAAGGAAACGCTACTTTCTGTTGCTCACAGTACTATGACACAGACTAACGTAAGATAGATCTGTAGATCTGATAGGCCTGTACTGTAGTTTCTGTAAGTTTTCCTTCCAAATAAGGCGTAGAAGGTCCATTCCGAATATTTTTTCAAAAATTTTCTATGTTTTTAAAATAACTGATAATTATTTCATTGAATAATGTTTTGGACCAGAGAGAGATTTGATATTTAGATTATTAACTTCATTTGATAGGTTATTTTTGAATTGCTGAACTTCTTTATCTAAATATGTTAACGATAACTCTTGTATCACCAGATCTCCATTACTTCTAATCTTTCCCTTTCTAATGACGCTGCAGCCCATATTTAACAGCCATAGAAAAGACGCTTCATAATTAGGTTTTCAAACAGTTTCCTAATATATGAGCTTTGGTTTTTGGTTTTAGACAGTTGTTTTTTCTGATTTTGCATTTATCAAATTTATCATTTATTCTTTGACCCGCTCATGTGTGTCCATTCCTATTTTCATCTGATCCTTTTCTTCGCTGTTTTGCTGTTTTGGCTATAGGTAATCGCTTTGGTCTTAGTATGCGTCCGTATTTCGTCATGCAATCTTTCTTAGAGTAGCGATTCCCAAACTAAAGTCAGCTAGGTCTCTTTTCCCCTGGAGGTCCGTGGAATTATCCGAAGGCCCAAATTGTCCTAATTAACCTAAGTGTCCTAAATATAGTGTTCAAACTCGATTTATTCTGTAATTTTGCCATGTTCGCCTGTTAATTAAACCATTTATAGCATTTTATACCAAACTTTTCGTAGTTAATTGTTCCTACTTAATAGTCCTTGCAATCAAAATAAAATCTCCATAAGTATTTGAAGGCACAAAATTGTGCGGGTTTCGAAAAAAGAGAGCAATAGCGGATCCTCATCCAAATAAAGTTTAACAACCGCTGCTTCAAAGAATGGAATGCTTGCTATGTATAATGATCACGTTTGAAAAGAACGGAAAAAATACGAAGAAATTTTCAGAGATCCCCATTTATGATAAACATCTGGAACTTTTAAAGAGCCTTTTCGAGATCCTACGAAGATTTGCTCGAAGCATCCACGTGTCCCAAATTTTTCACGACGTTGACCATTATTAAAATTAATCCTCCTCAGGATGACAAACGTGGATTTTCGTCTCTCATGGTCCCTCTGTCGGAATAATCCGTCTTCGTAAAAGTTTCAGGAGAGCGTGAAGCGACAGTTGTCGCGCGAGATGGAAAAAAGTATCACGAGAACTTTCGGGCAGACTTTCGTCTATTTTCTCTCTCCGGAAATATTTCCTGGAAAAAGTTTCGATATCTCAACAACGGGGATTATCCGAAAAACTCTTAAAACTGAGGCGAATGGAGGAAAAAGTGCAGGAGAAAGAGGAGGAGGGTTTTTGGGGCAGATTAACAGTAAGTTCCCCGTCTCTTACTCATTATTAAAGCATACTCACTTCCTCCCGTGGAGTTTGCCCCAACTTTTTTCCCACTCATCGATTCTGGTCGGGGTAGTTCTTTTCTATCCCTTCGTCGTTGCGATCCTAGACTTGTACCTAAGACTCGAGCAACGCTCTCTTTTTCTCCTCCGTTGAGGAAGTCGCAGCCAAATGGCGTTTCAATCCGAATCAGCCAGCCGAAAAGTACGTCTTTCATAGCGGAGTTTATTTGGTAGACGAAGCATAGAGGGCCCTCTTCCTCCCGGCTCTTGTTTCGAAACTTTTATACGTGTATTTTCTTATTTTCCTTGCGGGAGAAAGAAAAATATAGGTAATATTTGACGAGAACTTCAGTCTCGCTTAATCTGAGAGGGATTTTTGCGTTCGCACAATTTTTAATCTAGAATTTTTTTTTTAATGTCAGAAGGTAGTCCGGATGAAACTTTTCCATTTAGTTACAAGGGTCATCCTGCAGAGTCTTTAAAAGCCTTTGTTCCGAGATCTAAGGAAGTTTTTTCTTCCGGAATTTCCTTTGGATCCAACACAAGCAGTCTTAATGAATGTAGTTTGCCAAATTGTGTTTTAATCCACGATTTTTGAAATTCGCCAGTTGAAAATTTCATTAAAGCAATAGGTCTTCTAAAAATAAATTATTTCCATAAGACTGTAATATAATAAGATTATAAATTTTGTAGAGCATTTTTCTGTGTTCATTATTGTGAAAAGCTTACAAAATATGCATCTTAAAAGGAATGGTCTGTTACATATTGATCCGAAATCTTGATATGAAATCGTGAATCTAGAAATTATTATTTGTTTCCATGGTAACATACTTGATTATGTTAATATATACGAGTGAATCCTAGTCATTGAATGAATAATTAAAATAGGAATATTTGAAAGTTAATTTTACTGAAATTATAAATGTAAATATGTTGAATTATTACCACTTAAAATTATTTTGAAAATCTCGTGCAGCTGGAGTATTCGAACTATATTTCAAAAAAGGCTCACGAGCTCGAGTTTTAGCCGCACTAAGAGCAACATAGGAAATATGATAGCTCATGCAACCCTTGAGATTTTTACAGCCTGGTAAGACAGTAGAACAGTGCCATTATGAATAATGTTGTTTCCAGTGATGGAAGATTATGACTTCTAGAAGATAGATCAGTATCCTGTCCTAGTGATTTGAATAAACTTTTAGCGATTTTGAGGCATACAATGCTTCCATTGAAGGGCATAAATTCGGTTGCGGTTCATTTTTTCAAAAGAAGTGGGTATCTGCGAGAAAAAGAAGTACTCCTGGATAGAGGTACGGTGATAACAGATTTTCAGAAACCACCGCTTCCCTGCGAACTATGTGCCCTGCAGCAACCGAGACTAGTTCCATGGAAACAGCAGGCTGCGACAGCCTTATTTTTCCAACAAAAGACATTTGCTTCCTTCGCCAAGATGCAGTGGTAGTGAATCAAAGGAAAGGTAGCTCCTCTGGGAGTATGATGCCGTGAAGAGATAGGAGGAGAGAAGTTGGAGAAACGGAGACAGAAAATGATTGGCCGAGGGTGAAATGGAATTGAATAAAACAAATAAAGATTGTGCTAGAATGGGCCAGGTGAAATGGGAAAGACTCACCGTGATTATGACGGAGTAGATTCATTTAATGCTTTCAATCATAAGTATATCATTATTAAGATTTTAAATTATCCTAGAGGGCTGTTTCTCAAAGTTGGCGATGCAGCTCCTTGGGCACCTGACTAGAGGAGATGCTTGGCTCAAAAAAAATTATATTCCATTTTTTCTCTATTCAATTTTCTGGATTTTAGGCAGCAATAAAATTGCTATCTGGTGATTTATTTGATCCTATTATCATTACATAATAGTTTTTATTTTAATTCTTAATACTCTTCGATTTAGGTCGTATAGGTATTGTGAAATTTGTCTTTAGTGCAATCCATTGGGACTGCGATTTATTTCCTGTAGAAGACAGTTTTCCGCTGAATTTAGAGTCTGCTGCTAATGATATACGCACACTGAGACCAATTATTTTTCCGCATAATTTCGGTTTTCACTTTTCACTAGTTCCGCTTAAGACGGGTTTCACTGTAATAATTTTCATACATGCCGGTTTGGGGGTTGTTATATGCGTTTAATAGAAACAAGGCGGTAGCATGAAAAAGTTGGGGGAAAGCTGTCCTAGAGAAAGATAAGAATAACATTTAGAGCTTAGTTATTTTGTTATCATGGATTTCAAGTAGATTCGATTTGCGATGCCTATTTCATGTTTTATGTTGGCTGTAACATGTGAATTTGCACGTTGTAACATTATGTTAAAAGTGCTCTGACTGGTCGGGTCATTTCACACGCATGGACCCCCATCGGGAATCGAACCCAAGACAAGTTTCACTTGAGGCGAACGCGTTACCCACTTCATTACCCGCGAGACCATTTGTATGTTTACTCAGCGATCATCTCCGCCACGACTTCGAGCAGGCAATTATAGTTAAACCACATACGATCATGTTACATGTTAAATGGAATTTTGCTGTTTACGATAGTTATATTTCTTAGTAGCAGAGTAAAAAGATATTCAATGGAAAGCATTCCTATTTGTGAATTTGATGTATTATGAGAAGTTTTAGCTCTCAAGACCTTTGACTTTGATTCCACAGTAAAGTAACGATTCGCAGACTTCACAATTTTGTTTAAATTTCATCTGTCTGCGTTATACAATCTTTGCCACTACTAATACAAAAATATGAATCCTGAAACTGCATAGTGAGCAAGAAGCAAGGAATAAATTTTCCGACGAACTCAATAGATATTTGCTATTTTTCATATCTTCTGCTAACTCAATTTCCTTTACCTGGAACATTTTCCTAACGTTTCTTATGAATCTGTATTATTTCCTCTCGAATTTATCATGGGGTATTATAGACAACGTTCTTTTATCTTTTTACAAAGATGTACTTAGTGGCTCTTTTAAATATCTTTTAATTTAGTTATAGATTTATCATCAGAATTCTGAAATGGTTTAAATTGGAAGGAACTACTTGTCCTAAATAAGGAGGGACGTAAGAACCTATTGGGTTTCATATTCTTCTTGTAAGCGGATTCAAAAGTATCTTAGTGCTTATGGTATCTTGATTCCTCCTCGAGATAGGAATTGGAAGTCTCCGTAGAAGTTTTCTGTATAGACAAGGAGTTCTAGAAATAGAAAGAGAAGCGCCTTGAACGTAATACATCAATCGCTCCGGCTTTTATCGTGAATATGAAATATTTCCGAGGAGGATGCCTATCCCAATTTGAGGGACTGATAAAGAGTGGAAACGGCACCGGAAAGTTGAGCTGGAAGGCCTTGATTTACGCGCGAAAAACTTATTTTCGGAAGTATAACCGAGTATCGATATCGTTTTACGAGTGATTGATTTATAAGAAGAAGGTTAGAAGGAGATTTATTAGGAAAGGTTGGCTTTTTTCGACATCCAGCGAAAATATTGAGAAAGGAAGATAGTTTTTCGGATTGGATTGCTCTTCGGAACTCTTTTTTTTCCATTGCCATTCATATATAGAATGAAGGTCTGTCATGCCGGAGAGATGAATCATATGCGGAAATAGCCTGCCAACTCTTTTCAGCGCTTACTTTTTTTTTAATAATTCCACGCCGTTCGGTATTAGTGGTAAATTATTCAGAACTCGTTCGATGTTATTACAGTAAGCCGGGGGTGGTTCATTTTCCGCGAACGGTTAAAAAAATTTCCCATCTCGGCGTATAAAAAAGGAGAGAAATTCTGAGAAGAAAGGAAAAACTTAAATCGCCAGCTCCTTTCTCTTCCAATACCGTCAGGAGGTATTTCCTTTCGAAAAATATTAATCTCGGAAGAAAAGAGGGGCAAATAAACGAAAAGCCGCACATTTTTTACGGGCCATTATATTCTATCCTTCGAATTGGAATCAGCGGGGGGGAGCCATTTTCTTTGCCAGACGGCCACACAGAAAGGAACTTATCTATTTGACTGAGTGCGGCAGAACTAACTATCGACAAGGCAATGACCCTTCACCGAAGACTGAAAATGGACCAGGGGAGATTTATATTTTTCTCTCTTTAACGGCTGCCTCCTTCCCCTCCCCCTGTCCCCATTTTCTCCGACATTTCTCCTGCTTCTCATCTCCCCCTCCTCCGGTACTTATCACCTCTATTATTTCCTCCCTGCGAGCCGCTCTCGCAAAGGAACGAAGGCGACTTCAATTGTTTGGGTACAAAGGAGGGAGTCCAATTGAAAGAACGCTTCACAGCACCCGCCCGTCATCAGCCCCTCCGTGGTTCTTCTTCCCTTCTTCCTCTCCCCTTTCTTATGCATACCTTTTCCTCCTTTACTTTCACCTTCTCGTTCGTTCTTTCCCTAACATTGAGTCTACTACAGGTACCGCGAAAGCTTAAGGCATTCGTCTGCGCAGTGGGGAGGGGAAGGCGATTTTGTGGGGGGTTGACCGAGGAGAAATAGAGACAAGGTCAACCGGGGGTAATACTACCTAATAAATGTCCAAACCTCCGCCGGGATCCGTTTTCAGAAAGTGGACTCTTCTAAAGCGGGAATCGTGAGATGCGCAAGTGCCATAAACTTTCGGTAGACCTCTACCTGTCTCCTCTTTCCAGAAGATGTCCTGTTCTTCCATCCATCTCCACCCTTCACTTCTTTCTTTCTTCCATTCTCCTAATTCTTCTCCTGTCCTCTATATATCTGGTGTCTTTTCTCTTCTATTGCTCATCCATCTTCTCAATTACCTTCTTTATCGCTGTCCTTCTTCACGTTGTCCTTCTACACTCTTTTTATTTTCGAGATTTCTGCTGTCTCGCTATTTTCTTTCCCTCTCTTCACTCATTTACTCCCTCCTTTATTTTCTTCTTCTCACCTATCCCTTTTTGTTGTCTTTTGTATACGGTTTCGTAATACATTCTTTCGTTCTTTATTTTTTGTCATCCTTTGGCCTTTTTCCTGATTTCTGTAAGCTTTCTTCTCCTGCTCCTCCTTTTCCTTTCATCCTATGCGTTGATCTGATCTTCTTTAACCTTGTCTTTTTCTTCCCTCTTTACTTTTCCTTTCTCAGTGTACCTTCCCTGTCCTACTTTCTCCCCTTCTATCATCCTTCCCGTTTCAACCTCACCAACTACTCCTTTTCTTATCCTCTTTTAATCTTCCCTCCACACCTATCTTGCTTTTTCTTCTTTCTCCACCACTTCTTCCTTTTTTCCGCTCTCTTTCTTCCAATACTTCCATTTATTTGTTGAACTGGTGCAGGAATGATAACGATGCTGTAGGTTATCGAAATCTGGGTTCAAATTTCGAAATCACCTTAACCGTTTTAATTTATCAAGGCATGACAGAGTTATTTCGAAAGAAAGGACTTTTAAGCAGTAAAATTGACTATCAAGTCGGTCAGAGCTGATTTATATATTTTCAGAAGTGATTGAAAGATTGATACTATCTGAATGAATATTTTATAATTACTCACTCTTAATAAATGATTACTTTTGTATAACATCGGGAGGTAGCGGATGTCAGTGGAGTCGGTAGATAGGGTCAGCGCACTACCAGACTTAACATTAATACCGCTATCCATGGTCTGTATCCTGATAATGACATGGTTTATTATCTTTGTTATTCAAGTAGTGATTGTGTCTTTCAAAACTATAATTAATCCCCGAGTGAACAATGTATATAAATATTCTGTTTAATTATCTACGATTATTAATCATTAAAATATATGATAATAACATTAGCAAATATAAGTGGACATCAAAGATAGCCACTGAGAGCGAATTCTAGCATTAGATTTTTAGCAGGACTTTTAGCAGGACTTTAAATATATATCTTGGGTTTAATTTTCCCAATACGATTTTTAGAACGAACTTCAGTGTATGAGGCTCTACAATAATGATGTTAATAACAATAATAATATTTTATTCGTCGAAGGAAAAACAAATGCGTGTGTAGGACAGGTCATTAAATCTACATTACATTAGTTTCAGTTATACTATTTCAATTAAATTCAATTTCTAACTCTTATAATTCTGTTTATTATCTGTTGTACGTATTTTACGTACTACATCTGTTACATATATACTACATATTACTTCTATACACTAAGTTATATTACCATTGCAATAGATAGACATAACACTTCTTCGCTCGCCCCGATAGAGGCCTTATTATCATCATATACACCATCCTACTGTTGCATATCTTACTGTTTTTCTCTTTTCCAAATTTCCCTAAAATCCTCTTCATTCGTCGCTTTCTCTTCCTGACCTTCCTTGTCTATTACTATCAATCCCATTTTCTTTCTCCTCGCACCCCTTCATATTCCATCTCCCTCTGCATTTCAACCCTTCTTTTTGATTTTCTCTAAGACTAAAGTGGAAGTCCGTCCCAACTGCCGCTGCCCATTGTCCTCTCCTCCTTTTGTTCCAGCGTATTCCTCTCATCCTTCCCGCCAAACTTGCCCCCTTCCTTCTTATTCCCATTTCTTCCTTTTTTCCTCCTCTTCGTCCCTTCACGAAAATCGCCGTCATCTTGTCCTAAACTTTCCCACCGCTTTTTTTTTTATTCCCAATGTCAACGGGCGGAAGGGAGGTCCTCTTCCTCAATCTGGTAGGTGGCTCTAGGGTCGACCGAATGAAAGAAAGGAGGTTCTCTGCAAGGAGAATGGAATAGGCGGAATTAATTCTTTTATTTTCGCTCCCCCTTTTCTTTTTGTGATCTCTTCCGAGTGAAAAAAAAGTCCCCTTTGAGCAGTCTTGCCGTCGCGCATTGTTTATGATCTTTTGTGGTGCGGGATGACCGGTTAAAGTGAGATTAACAAATTCTGGCGATGGGCTCGTTCGGCTGTTATTCTTTGATGCTTGTTTGGGGGCATGTTAATGGGGCTGTTTTCTTAATTACCCGCTGATGGATTGGAATCGATTGTTGGGTTTTTCGGCTTCCGCCTGCTGCCCTGAACGGATGGGAGTCTACGTTATTTTATTTGAATCCAAGTACCTTTAGTGAAGTAGTACATGTGTTAATATATCAGGATATACCAATGCATCGTAGATATGGCTCCCGGTAGACAAGTAAGCAAAGCGTTTAATTTCGGGCTCGATTCCTTGTGGAGACCTATATATGCAGAATGGCTGAATATACGCTGTCGAAGTACTTTTACTAAAAGTAGTACTAATAGGTATGTTCACATGAGATTTGTATAGCTTATATGTTCACGTGAGGTTTGTATAGCTTATATGTTCACGTGAGGTTTGTTATCATCATATACTTGATCTAGCTATGGCTATCAATGCTGTTATCAATACTGAGGTATTTCATTCGTCCAAATGCTTGGTTTTTATTTTTTATCATCCAGCGAAATTTTGTACAATGATTCAGAGAAGCCTTTTAATACTTAAAGAAAGTTTTAATACGGTCATGATTGCGTGTTTCTCTGTTTATTATATTTTATTTTTCAAATTATGAAAGCAATAAAAAATAAACACTATTCGTAAGATATATCACATGATTCAGACTAAACCACTGGAAAGCATCTGTTGACATCTTGTTGCCGATAATCTTTTTAATATTAGCTAGAGAGACTCTAAATTTATTTGAAAAATAAACTTTTCCTCCTCTGTTCTATTGACATATTAACATATTTATATGTACATTTCCTCAATAATAACTTACCTTTTCGATACCAAAATAGAAATTGGTAACTCTGCGCCATCTGGTAGGGAATTTTTAGTTACATATTATGTCTTTTGAAAATCTCATTGTTGATTATCTGAATCGCTAAAGCAAAATTTAAAATTCTGTTCATATAGTACCGGTAACCGATTAAAATTAAGCGGCAGAAAATGTTATCGTCAGGACATAGAGCAGAGTAAAAATGTATTGCTAGGTGTGGGGTTCGAACCCACGCTCCCTCTCGGGAACCAGAACTTAAGTCTGGCGCCTTAGACCGCTCGGCCAACCTAGCTGTTAAAAAGTGTAACTAATGCTTAAGTTTAATGTCAAGATTTTTTTCATCGATTCGCGAAAGTATAAGGAAAACGTCTGCTTAGTAAGATATGTAGTACACGGAGATTAAATTCAAGTCTCCATCTGAAACGGGATGATAAATATTTAGAAAATATCTGAGGCACATTCAAGATATCTGTTACACACATTAGCATCATCTAGGAAACGAGAGAAATATCGTGTTTTAAATCTCAGAATTTATTAATATTAATCCCTGGATATGATGAATATATTTAAAAGTGCTGCCAAGGATATTCTCAGTCTTCTATGCACAAAAATTGACTTCAGTCGAGGGATTTTTTCAGGAATTAACATACATAAATAGAACGCTTGATTCTGTAAGGAATGTTTTTAGCACGGAACATACGGTGGATTGGAAATTTTCAGATTTTTTTTATGAATGGAAGTGAACATATATTATTGATAGAATCCACAACCCCTATGAAGAGGTGAGGCGAGATATAGGATCCTAATCCGTCATCTCAAATAATTTTCTAAGCGGTACACCTAAATCTTTTTGCTTGACAGCGTAAAGTTAAGAAAACTACCTTATAAGATTTAGCTTTCCAAAGAAGGTAAACATTGTGACCTTTCTTTTATCACAACATTGCTCCTTCGCTATCTCTAAAACCGCGCGAAGTCTTTCCAGTGTTTACATTCTTATGTTTTCTCTCTTCTTTCTTTCCTTCTTTATTCTATCACTCCAGTGTTTACGTTGACATGTTTTCTTTTACACTCCCATCCAGAAAATAACATCCTTATCCACTTGCTATGAGTCCCTTTCGATGAAGCGGACTAGTTTTGCACCGAATATTACTTCTTATAAGTTATTTTTAATTCTAATATCATTGACGCACCGCCCTAACTATGTTGTAACTATTACTTTTGATAAATATTTAATTGTGTCTTTTCTGTTCGTTATTCAGTGGTGTTTGATAGAATCGAAGTAGGGTTCTATACGATCTGATGTATTCACGGAAAGCTGATTCGTATTTGACTATCATAAATGCAATATTCTGGAGGATATGACGCGTCGGAATCAAATTCTTCATCAGCAAAAGGAATTTTAAAGATTCGTTAAGATTTTACCAAGTCTAACGCAGGAATCCGTGGTCTAAAAACTATATGCAGCCTTTTATAGCATTCAGCGCAGATTTCTCTGTAGTTTTCCAAACGAACTAAGTTTCAAAATTACTTATTCTCAAACTCATGAATCACGGTAAGTGGAATAGTCAGAGTAAAACATGTTCACCTAATTGAGACTGTTATCCCTCAATAAATTTTAATGATGCATAAATTAAATAGAGGCACCGTAAACTGCCTTTTAGATGCACGTGCTGTCTTCGGATGGCAAACCTTTTCCTAACTCGATATTCAAAATTGAAAAGAATCCATCCCAGCCATCTTCGCATCCCATTATGTTCTGTTGCGAAAACCTCGCGCCTTCCTTTTTCCAGCTTAAAGAATATTATCGTTTCGAAACGGGCGATACTTATCCCACCGTCAATGACCCGTTAAAAACTACGGTCAATGAAAGTGCATGTTCGGAGGGCGGAGATCCATAATATTCCGCGCAATTTTTCGCATCTGCCGCCGTGCTCTTCATCATTCTTCCCTTCTCCGGGATCGTTTCTATTCATCGCATCACGCGCTTTCCGCTCGGCCTCCTCATGCACCTCCGCTTCCGCATTTTGCCGCGCGAACAATGCCAAGTGACGCCGGCGCTGCTTCATTAAAACTTTGTTCCATCAGAGCGCCGTCGCTTTAACCAAGGGAGCATCTGGGCGGTGGTACGTGTGCAGAAGAGATTTACGAAGAGGGAATCGCTGTAGAAGACCGTGGGTGAATGGATAGAAGAGGGAGAATCGGTGGGACAGCAAAAGGGGGATGTCTTATTCGGGTGGAACTTCGACCACGAGCGAAATTAATGAAAACATTCTCCGGAAAGAAATTTACTAGATGTCAAGTCTGATTTTTCGGCATGGTAGGGTTCATGTATTTATCTTTTCTTTGGTTGGTGAATTGGTATCCTGATTCTAGTTCTGATCAAGTGTTTAAGTTTTAGATGGGTTAAATTCTTCGGAATTTTTTATCTCATTAAAACAGAATGGCTATGAGGACTGATGTCAAGTCTGATTTTAAGGCAAAGTCGGGTGCATGTATTTATCTTTTCTTGGCTGGTAAAATGGTCTCCTGATTCTAGTTCTGAGTATTTAGGTTTTAGATAAGTGAAATTCGTCGTAAATTTTTTATCTCATTAAAACAACGGCTATGAGGACTGATGTCAAGTCTGATTTTAAGGAAAAGTAGGGTACATGTATTACTCTTTTATTTGGTTGGTGAATTGGTCTCTTAATTCTAGTTCTGATCAGGTATGTAAGTTTTAAATGATTGAAATTCGTTGTAAATATTTTCTCGTTTAAGAGGACGGCTATGAAGAATCCACTTTTAAATGCCCTTATCAAGATAAAAGAGTCTGAATAAATGTTGGAGTTCGGGGCGCTTAAAAATATATATATTTTTTTATCCAAAGATTCACATACAGCAATGCCGCCAGTTTAAAGTGAATGCCAAAAAACAAACTACAACTAAATATGCATAACAACATGAAATAAGAAAATCATCAAATAAAAAATACGACAGAAGTATATACACAAAAATGAACTAAGGAAATTATTTACAAGAATCTAACATGATAACCAAATAATGATGTTATTTCAGGGAATGAAAATCGAACAGATTAGGAATAATAGAGGCTACAAATTTAATGAGAACTAAAACATCGAATGAAGAAACCAAAGAGATTATATTTGTCAGTTTTCGAATAGCAGAGACCAAAAAGTATACAAGTGGATTAACTCTGGAAAGAGGAAGAACTTGCGCAAATGCGCTTGCGTCTTCAGCTGAGCATGAATGGAAAACCGATTCAATTATCCATTGTTGGTTGAGTTCCGTCCATCAAACGGCATAATCGTTATACAACTGGGCAGCGGATATCGTCTACGATGGACGGGAAATGACGGAAGCGTAGGAGATTAGAATATGGGCGAAAGCTTATGGGTAAAGGGAGCTGGGTTGTAGTCGAATCTCCGATAGTAATCCTCTCTCCCTCTTGTCTCTCCATCTCTCACACATGAAGCACCTGAGAGATCCAGTCTCCTGCCTATGTATTAACGGACACTCGGACCACTACTCATAGTTGAAATCACCCGCTGAATGGGAAGTAGTCTGGGAATTGTTCTCCGTACATTTATTTGTATTTACCTTACCAGACTATACAAAGGCTCTTTTCATCGCGACATACCGTGTACTGTATTCTGTGAGAAAGCAAGGTTTCAAAATTGTATTTCCTATAATTATGTCAAAGCGTTTCCATGGCAACGAATGTTTTCAGGAGATAATTTAATTCAATCCTTGATACAAACTAAATCTTTATATGATTTTTTTGTGGTTCTTGAATTTATGTTAGCAAAAAACAGCTGAAAACTTTTCAAGGTATACCCTTGAACCAATTCGTGTAGTTCTCGCAAAGCTTTTGTTCCAAAAAAGGGAATTCCTCGAGTATTTGTTTTCCTCAGTTATTCAAATCTCGTTTCCTTTTTTTCTGTAGAAATCTATGATCATTGTTTCATATTCCTTTACGGTAACTATTTTGTTACCATTTTGGAATTTTTTTTTGATAGTAGTTGCCCCTGACCGTTTTTTATATTCCTATGTACTTTTATAGTGAAATAAATTCCTTAGCAGTCACCGATTTCCCGATAATTTAATTTAGAGGTGCTGGAAATGATTACGCGAAAATATTGATTTTATTGATGTAACATGTCATTTTTGTTGGCATCATACAGCCAAACTTGGATTTGTCATGTAGTACATGGCGCAGCAACATACTGTAGGATATGGCCAAGCCAGGCGGCATTTAGTGACATGTGGCCAGCTCATTGTCTCCTATACCGTCGTATAGACTTTAGTTGACCAGATCTACTACCTCTTTGTTCAGATAGCTAACCATATTCATCTCAATTCTGGGTGAACACCGATGTTGGTCCGCACCTGAATTCGAACTCAGAACCGCTTTCACCGAAGGCAAACGCGCTACACAGCTACCCATCTAGGGGCCAAGGCCATTATCACATTTGGTAATTAAAGACTCAGTTTATGTGGAGTTGACATGACACAGAAGATAACCATGCGATGCATTGTAGTTATTGAATCTCCTCAAGGAGCCTTCATCTTCCGGAACTCCTTTATGAAGAACAAAATCTCACCGTTAAAACATCAAGTAAACTACGAATGTAACACGGGGAGTCTCAATATAAAAACATAGTTATTGTCAACCTGCTAATATACTTCTGTTGGTAATGTGGGCTACTCTAAATGAGCTTTCCGAATCGTTGGGGGAAGGTTAAGTGTTTTATCCTCCCAATTTCGTCATTTCCTCATCCCCGTTCTCCGCTTGACTCTACTAATCTCGGCATCCGATGAATCCAAATCACTCCCGAAGAGAAACTCACCCACAGATAAAAAAAACATCGGTCCCTATCCACCTGAGTTCCGAGACAAATCCGGAGGAATCCTTCTCCCCGCGACCTCATAAAATATTATCTCGCGTCGACCAAGGAAAAGGTTTAATTTGAGACGGCTTGTAATGGAGATGTGGCGAGATTACATAAAGGGAGCAAACCGGAGCATTAACCCTCTGATGAAAAAATCTCCATCTCCTCTTTCGAAACTCATTTTCCCCGAGGGTCGAATCTAGAAAAAGAAAGGCCCTCTCTTTCCCCCGATGACACCTTCCCGTTTTCGCCTACCCAACGCTTGCAAATGGAAGATCCGATCCCAGAATCGGAAACACCATTTGCATTCGGAATCGCGGCTTCCAATGCCTTATCTCCCACTCCCCCGTCATCTCTCGCCCGTGGAAATCCCCTTCTTGTCGCCCATCTCTCCATCCCTGAGTTTCGAACCGTAACTGTTTTCCTTCAGGTTTTCGTTTCGTTTCAATGAGATACACAAATTTCGGTTATAACTGGGTCGAAGTTTGCAGAACCGATTTTTACCGGGAACTGCTCTAACCGTTTATACTTATATGTAATGCCATTCTTTGATATATGATATATATTTTATATGGTACTCAACATTTTTATTGTAACGTGTACGAGAAGTATAAAAAATTGACCTTACTGGGACACGAACTCAGGTGTTCCTCTTTCTTGGCAGGTATTCTAAAATACATAGCACATAGGTACTAGGTTCGTATACTTATCAGGGAACTAGAAGACTTGGGTTCCAGTCCCAGTCTATTCTCTCTTCTTCACTTCTTGTATAACCTTTGGTTAGTCGCACACTTTCTTGTGTAAAAACAAAATTAATTTCCATCATTCGTATTTTAAATCAAAATTTTGTGTAAAATTTTTAATATTAAAAATGATGATCAATATACTAGAAAACAATAGATTTAGTACGGCTCCCACTACTTGCACGTTAGTGAAAGATATTTTTGGGAGCCACAAGTAGGAACAAATAACTGTTTTCGGTTTGGATTCTATTGCAAGAATTTTAATTCTCCAGTTGGGATTCGGTTTTCACTTCGACAAAGATAACAGTTTATTCTTGATTTTGGATTCGGTTACGGTTCGATGCCTGGCTGTATTCCCAGACTTTTCCTATCTCTTACTCTCATATCATCTCCTCTCTCGGGAAGGAAAATTATTTCCCTCTCTATATGAATGATACTCTTAACGTCCGCTTTCGAAATCAATATGAGAGCACAATTAGTCTCCCACCCACCGCCTCCATAGGATAGGGGATGAAACGGGGGTCTGACGGGGAAGGAGCTCGTGAGGAGCGCTCCCTCGGAGAATGACATTAAAAAGAGAAAATAGGTGAATTATTTAGCGGTTTCGGGAAGGAGTTTCAGAGGTTTTGAAGTTGGGTATAGAGTGGTGGATTGATGGGCTAGAGTCGGGAAGTGGGGGTTGGGGAATGGAGAGGGGAGCAGTGGAGTGAAAGAGGGCGCGATAAGAAGAAAATGGATCGGGTGAAGGAGGGAAAGAGAGTATTCGAATAAGGGATGTATGAAGTATGGATGAATTGAGGAAGAAAGAGGAAAGTAAATTTGGAGAATAAAGGAAGAATGCCGTGATGATTCTGACAGGAAATTTCTTTAGTGAAATCAGCTGGAAAGATTGGAAAAGGATTTTAAGGCAACAATTATGCGAGAAAGGATGACTTGAAGTACGGGTCAATTAACTTTTTGAGAGGTGGTTGGCAAAGTTGCGTGGAAATTTCTGCGCGAGAGGGATCTGAAAGAGGTTTTGCCTATAGTTTTTCCAAACATTTGTATCCTACTAAAATCTGAATAAGTAATTTATACCTGGAAGATCGTATACGAGTACTATTTTAATTCAACAAGTACAATCATTTACTGAATAAGAAATTTTTAGTCTCATGATAAGGGTTCACTGAGTTTAGCACCCAATTTTTACACAGGTCACAAAGAATTTCTACAGGCTAGAAATTACTCGCTGGCCTTAGTTCTTAGGCCTGGCTTTTAGTAATTTTTTCAACTTACAATAAGACCCGGCGTTGCAATATTATTTTAAGGAAATTAAAAAACAATTGTATCAGTTATTTTATATTTAATACCGCATAGTCTGAAAAGTTACAAAGTAAGGTTTGTTTTTAGTGTGCAGATTAAGAGGGTTATATTATACCTTTTTACATTACCATTATTGCGTAACCTGAACATTGGTTAAATTGAACTCTCTATTGCACACATCTTTAATTCATATTAGGGAATGTTAAAAGTAAGGATAAATGGAATGAACCAAATTTGATCCGTTAAATACGCGAGGTCCATGCAAAGAGGGAATTATAAATCGCTGAACCCATAAGGAAAACTGATTTTAAAAAGAAGCTGAAAAACTGTTTGAAAAATGCAGACTTGAAGTTCCCACTCCAAACTTTGTCGTAAATATCCTCTCATGGGCACCCATTTTAATAATAGAAAAAGCTTGCTCTCAGAGAGAAATTTACGATCAGCAATAAGCTTTCACTTCTAATAAACGAGCCTCGAGCGAATATTCATCGAAAGAGAAGTCGAGTAATCAATGAAGTACTTGACTATGGAGACTAAGTTTTTTAATTTTCGCATAAAAATATAAGTCTTATCAAAGTACTTCAAGCTGTTGAGTTTACGTTTCTAGTATTAAGAGTAAAATTATCTTTTCCTTCTCCCTCTCATTTTCTGTATGAATTTCTTTTAAATGAGAGATCTTGAAAAAAATAAAATGTAAGTGGGTGCTTCAAGAGATAGTCGGAGTGAGATGACACTACTTATGACGTTAAAAAATCTCGAGTTACAAGAGGGGTGCTTATGGAAATTGGACGCGAATTCAATGCGCGGAATTCCTTCTACTCAGCGGAAAATCACCCTTGATTTGACAAGTGTAAGAAGTTAAATGGAATATGGTTATTGTATTATTAAAAGTGCTTCGACAGCTGTGGTCACTTCGTATGTTAGGGTACTGTCTTAGAATCGAACCCGGTACCAATTTCATCGTACTACCTACGA
Source organism: Pachydiplax longipennis (assembly GCA_036926295.1). Taxonomy (NCBI): domain Eukaryota; kingdom Metazoa; phylum Arthropoda; class Insecta; order Odonata; family Libellulidae; genus Pachydiplax; species Pachydiplax longipennis. Next base: position 56,174,090 of record JAVFKF010000008.1, read on the forward strand.
GGGTGGTCTGAAAAGTTTCCGACCCCAGATTTTTTCAGAAATCTTCAGAAAAGTTTCAGAAATTTTCAGAAAACATGTCGAGAAATGGAGAAATGTGGGAAACTTTTTAGACCACCCATGTACTTGTCTATGCGGTAGCCAAGGTGCTACAAAATGGAGAAAAAGAACTGGAGAATATTGAAGAAAGAAAAGATAAATAATAAATATTTGTTAATAATTGTCTACGTCTGGAGAAACCAAACATAATAATTACACATTCCTCTAAGAGATTTTTAGGCAAAATAAATAGAGGTGAGGCAATGTTATTCTTAAAACTTTATTACGTATTACTGTTTTACAGGTAAGGGGTCGTCCTTGGATGATGTTACACTCTAGGACAGGGGTACAAACTCCTAGACCCGTATCACATAGGGTATGTTACTCCATGGGACAATATATGATAAAGGGTAGGTTCAGAAATTTCAAAAATTCTGTAAAATAATTTAGCGATTGTCCCTAATCAAAATTTCCTCTACGATAGGGCGGATGTATTTGGGCCTGCAAAGGGCGCAGAAAGCTCAATTACCCATCTTGAATGAAGGAATAATATATTTGAAAGAACCTCTTTTAAGTAATTAAGATCGGTTTATTGAAAGGAACCACACATGACAATATATTTGTCGATTTTCTTATGTTGGGGATTATCAAATATTAAGCAGATATTACAATTTTAATGATAACTTGAATTGTATGGCGATTAAGGAATGAGATGAACATGAAAATTAACTCTCAGCTATTTGTCTAGAAAAGAGAGAAATCCAGATGGACGTTGAAGTGACAAATTGGCACGTGAATCTTTGGGCTAAAAGATAGATGGAAAAAAGAAGTATAGATTTTACGATCTAACTTCGGAGAAACTATTCAGAGGATGAAAATCTCAGGTGCTGCAAAAAAATTGAAAGGTATTGAGAAAGTCTTCAGTGAAATGGGCGAATCCAAAGGTTGTAGAATCAGTTTTCTATTCATGATATGAATCAGCACTTCCAGGATTAAAATATGAATACTTTTCAATTCCAATCGATTGTAATAAGAGTCGGATGAACTTAATAATTGTCTTTAATCCATGAGACGCAACTTGGGAAATGAGGATTCAGAAGAAAGGAATGGATAGTAGCAAAGAGATCAGAGAAAGGAATATTGAGTGAATAGCAGAATGTAGAGAAAGGATAGCGGAAATAAGGAAGTGGATGGGATAGGAAGAAAGGAGAGATGACGTTGAATGGTATCCTTGAGTGTAGAAGCGTGGAAGGGAGGGGATGTTTGAATGGTTTTTGATTAGATGGAAATTTGAGGAAGTGAAATAGAGAGAAGGAGAAGATCGTAGCCTTAAGTTCAGATGGAGTTCAGATAGGCTCATTGGTGGGGCTGTAATTAAAGCCGAGATAGGCGAAAGAAAAGCTTTTGTGCGAGAAAATGAATTAGGATTTTCCATAAAGGGAATTATGTAGAAACGAGGAGCTGAATCGAGGTGCAGATTATTTGAGCCCATGGGAAGATTCTCAAAGGAGGTCCCAGACGTTAAATTTCCGTCGTTTCATGAGGAAGCGTCTGAGAGTGAGACTAATTTAGAGTACGGGACATCTCGTACTAAATGGAGATATTTGATGAGAGGAGTGTCGATTATTTTCTTTACCATAAACAATGTTAAGACCGTAAAGATGAAACGTGAGGCATTCTAGAGATTTTCTCATCTAGTATAACGCTCATAGCGGAATTTAATGTGCATTTTAGTTAAATAGTTAATGTAGCGGAAATAGACGATGGTCGTAAAAGGTAGATAACTAATGATTTAAAGTGTTGTTGTAATCGATATCTGAAGGCGGGACTTCTTGAAAACGAATTACGGTGTAAATAGACTTAATTTTTTTTGTCTTAAAATCTTAGCACTAAAATTATGAATCACGACCGCAACATCATTTTACGTTTATTATCGTTTTGGATAAAAATTGATTATTTAAAATTACCAGATAAAATTGCTACGTTAATTTTCGAAACAAATACTCAATGTTATATACATGGGTGCTCTGAAAAGTTTCCGACATTTCGCAATTTCTCGACGTTTTCTGAAAATTTCTGAAAAATCTGGGGTCGGAAACTTTTCAGACCACCCTCGGATCTAATCCATATACAAAAGATTACTCATTTTGTGAAATTTAACGAAGTCATTTTACGTGATCATTCATGAAATTGCTGTCTCAGATAGTTACGGCTGCCTCCATAGATATAATAAAAATCATTGATGTTTGAGAACTTAATGAATCTGATTGTGAGGAATTTTTTTAACAAAATGAAACAGTTAAACGGTCCCTGTCAGTTCATTGACTGCTCCGAGTTTCCATACCCAATGAGCGTATTTTAGCTCGTGAATGGCCAATAACAAATCGATGTTGAGAAAGGGAAGTAAAATATTTTCCTTGCACTCCAGCGTACTCCTTCACTAAGTAAAACTTCCTTTCCCTATGAATACTCTGCCGAAGTTGGACCGCCGATTCATTTCCGAGCAACTCATTTTAGCTTACCGTGAACTTCGTTCCCACCCCGAGAGAATTCCTCCTCTTCCGCCGTAGTTTAACAGATGAGTATTAAAATAGGAGCGGAGTTTATCACTTTCTACTCCGAAATTAAAATTACCTTTCGCCTCTCTATAATCCTAATTCGAGAGATTTAGTAAAACCTAAGCCTTCGTTTAAGAGCGCACTCGGAGCGATAGAGAGGGAAGGGATGGTGAAGTGGAAGGACCGTGTTTGCTAGGGATCTTGCATGAATTATGTAACGAGTCCATGAGGTCTGCATCGAAAGAGGCGGTAGATGAGGAAAAAGGGGGGCGGCTAAGGTTAGCGCGGTTGGGGAGAGAAAGAAGGGACTTGTCAGGGAATGTTTTCATGCGGGTTTTAGAATGGATGCGCGGGATGAAGGCCATATCTGAGGGCGGTTTTAAAGGATGCGAGAACGGTCTCCATCATGGGTTGATGGCTGCGGCGATAAGGGCGAGACGTAAGGAAGGGCTCTTGTTACTGCCATTCCTACCGAGTGTTCCCGCGGCTTGGATTTTGGGACGCGGATTTCCGAGATTTACATAAAGCGTCCTTTAAATGGTGGGGAACCAAGGAATTGAAGCGATATCAGCGAGAGATGCCGGGTTTGAATTCGGGACGGTTAATGGGTACGTTTGTTGGGTTGCGCACGTTCCTTGTTTTTATTTCCTTATCAATCTTTGTATACTATTTCTAAATATTCATTTTCGGTGACCAGCGCTTTTCTTCCTTCACATCAATCACTCCATCAAAACATATAAATGACGTACCATTTTTAAAGTAAGACTACCGCTTCCAGCTAAAAATAGAGCAACGCATAAAAATTGCACCACTTAGCCAAAAAAAATCGAGTTAAAATTTGAATTTGCCCATAGAACATAGTTACTGGCTGTGTATATATCGATATCTATTGGTGCAAACGAGGTATATTGAAACGGACACCGATACAGAATATGAAGGTATGTTTTTAGGTATTTTCAGTGTATGTGTATTCGTTTGTAGTGATTGGAGTTTTCTGAAATATCCAGCTAAAAGTAGAATAACAAATTTAAAATGCGCTATTTGTACAAAAAATCAAGTTAAAATGTGAATTTGCCCATAGAGTTTTGATGTGTAGTTATCAATCGGTACAAACGACGTGTATCTAAACGGACACCGATACAGAAAATGAAGGCGTGATTTGCAGCTTTTTTTATTGTTTGTGCATTCGTTTTTAGTGACTGGAGCTTTCTAAAATTTATTTGGGTGGTGAAGTATCAGTGTTCGTATGCAAAATTTTCTCTCGGAGCAACCAGTATACATTTAGTTTAGATTCAAGTTATTCTATATAAGGGTACAATATAAGGCGTTTGCTATTTTTAAATACGAGGCTTTCATTAATTCAAGGTGACGACGATATCTATATACCGTTTGTGGTCAGAATAATAAAGCTATTTAATTTTTAAATTAATTTCTCGTTATAGTGGGGCAGATGAAACCGCTGTATGCGTAAGTGGTATTAAAAATATCCTCGTAATGAAAAGATCTTGAGAAGGTGGCATGAATTCTGCTTGTTTCTTTTGAGGCTTTTCAACGATCTTTCTTCGCTCTTCAGTGCCAAAATATACCTCTCCTCAGTCAATAAAGTGTCATGAATACACGTTTTAGCTTAATTTCTCTGGAATGTATGCTTTATTTCTTAAGCTGCCGTGGAGTTGCTGCTAATCGTGTCCTGAGAAGCTATTTATATTTAATGAAATGAGAAAATGACTTTGCTGCGACAAACGCAAGTTCATCCTTTCCGTATTTAATAAGATAAAAATGCTTTTATGTGTTATTTTTCTCAACTCAACTTCTCATTCAGCATGTATAAGGATATCTCTTTAACTTTTTGGGTCTCTAGTTTTCCTTTCTTTTGACGTCCCTCCTCTTTCCTTCAATATTTCTGACTATTTTTATAGAATTGGCCTAGTGTGCCTTTCTTCTTTTCCTTTCCAAATCTCAACTTAATATCCTTGACATATTTTGGTAGCTTTCTTAAATTTAGAGCAATATAATTTACATAAATTATTTCGCTATGATTTTTTGAACTTTATTATGTATATAAAACGGGAGATATTTAAACTAGTATGTGTCCAAAGCTAACAAAAACTGTAATTAGATGCTTCGAAATATTTCATAAAATTTCTGTCTGCGCAAGTCCATTTTGATAATTTAAGTTTAAAAAATTGAATTTTATTCTTAATTTCTAATTGAAACTGGACACTGTTGCCTTAAATATTCTGCTGACGTATTATATGTTCAAAATCCTTTATTCACGGAAGAGATATAGAATGAATAGAATTACTCTCCCTTAATAATTTTAATAGTTTTTTTATTTAATATTTGTAAATATATCGATGATTTAAATTAAATTATCAATATTAATAATTTCATAAACAAGAAATACTCCTTCGATTGATTTAGTCAATAGAAATCACTGCCCAGTTCATACCGGAGATTTATAAAAAAACCGAAGTCTAGCATAAAGAAAAAATATACATTTCTCTCTATATGAAAGGAATATTTGCACCTATTTAGAATAGTGAAGATATATCTTTAATATACTTATATATTAATCCTCTCTGTGGCTACGATAACATGGAAGCTACAGAGGTATGAGTGATGCTGATTAATGAGATTGATTTTGGTAATTTCTTATTGAAAGCCAAGAAAAGAGTTACTTATAGGGTAATTGTGTTGAACTTGTATGTTTTCTTGCTTGCACTTGTTGTTTTCCGCTCATAGTAGTATTATAGCTTTGGAAAGCAAAGTCATGGATATAATCTTTATCTTGTTTAGTAAGCTTCGTTCCCTCTCCAGAGCATATGGTAGTTCATTATGGATGCAAAGGATGCAAAGTTAGCTAGTAGGATCCTAAGGGGTTGCTCATGGAGAGTAAAAGAAATAGCGTGCTTTTCCCTGATTCGACCTTTCCTTGAGTACTGCTGTGCGATTTGGGATCCGCACGAAGTGGGACCAACTTCCAGCCTTGAGATGGTTCGACGTAGGGCAGCTAGATTTGTTAAGGGAGATTTCAGATTTGACAGCAGTGTTTCAGCTATGATAGAATCCCTCGGTTGGGATTTGCTTAGTGATAGAAGACTTTATTACCGTGGGAAGCTTTTTAAAAAATTTATCACTACGGATCTCGGGGAGGAGGTAGTTGATATTGTCATACTAGTTAGTAGCGTACGTGATCATCGAGACTAAACGATGAAGCGTTACAGGGAAATAGTTCCCAGGAAAGATAGGTATTTCTGGTAATTTTTTCCGCGAAGTATTAGAGAAGCCAACAGCAGTCAAGGGTAGATAGGTTTTTTGTGTTTTACACCCCCTGCCATGCGCCATTGACGGTTTGCAGGGTCTAAATGTAAATGTAAAATGTAAATGGAGGGTTTGAGATTTAAACTGGCCTCTGAGCTGAGTATGGTAAATAATTACATCAAAAGACATTGTTTTCCGAAATGGATATCAGTAAGAAATTCCGTGAAATCCCTTAATATCGATAGATTGCGGCCATGTTTCTTTTTCCCCCTTCGCGGCATTAATTTGATCACCCAAAGGAGCGAATTTCAGTGCCTTCGCGGAAGGGCAGCAACAGCGTTCCCGAAACCATTTTATTTTTCAGAATGCTTTCTCTTCATCTCCGCCTCTCTTGTGTCTTTGCTTGCGCGTGTCCACCCTCCCCCTTCCACTCCTCGTCTCTCTCCCCCGCTTCCCCCCTCCCCAATTGAAAAGGGCCTCAATTCTCTCCGGTTGTTTTAATTGCCTCCCTCCAAACAAAAGCTTCCCAATCTCCTGCGCCACTTTTAATCCTATCATCCATTCATCTCTTTCACGCTCTCTCCATCTGTCTCTCTCCAAAAGTTCCTTCTGCTCTCAGCGCCTTATCCCTTTCTCCAATTCGTCGTTTTTTACACCCTTTAGATCGCGGGTTAGTGTCAGGGACCCCGCTTTCAATCTTTGCATTTATTGCGATGAATTTCTTAAAAAGCTCGCTCCCAGAGGGGCCCAAAGGTGGGAAAATTTCCGAGGGGAAGATTAGGCTCTGACTTGGAAACCTGTTGACCTGGAAAATTCGGAACGTTTTGATTCTTAACGCGCGAACCTTTTGGATCACGCATCTTTCACGAGCGCTAGGATAGAGTGGAGAAGAATTGCGGTGAAGGGAGAGGAATATTTCATTCGATATCGGATCGATAAATCGTGAAATAAGAGGTGCGTTTCAGAAATATTCTCCCCGATTTTTTGAAAAAAGAATTGAACTGGTCTTTCACTATCGTCTTTAACGCAACTTCGTTTTAAGAGAGCTATATGATGATGAATAAAATTATCTTATCAGAAATGTATTTTCATGGAACGATCTTTAATTTTCCTTATTAATGAAGATTTGTAGAATTCTTTTGTGGATTTAGCATTTGACATTCATTTTGTCATAAAAATGTATCATCAAACGTTCATACTCTTTTCATACCATCGAAGAAGATTCTTTGAAAGTCGGTGGATATTAAAGTTTCTTCGAATTTATTCTATTCAAAACGATGTTCTACTTTTTAGCATCTCCTGCGCATCAATAGAGTCGAAATGAAGTATAATCATAATTAGAGAACTTCATTGTTAACTTATATTTTCTGCAGCGAAAAATGTAGTATTATTTGTAGAGATAGAGGGAAACCAATGAAAAATGAATGAATATTTGTAGAATATTTCCTAGAAAATGATTAAGAGGTTATTTTTCGTAAATAATGGAAGCATATTTTAGAATTGAAAAGCAAGTCTATAACCGCTGATTTCAAGGAATCGAGCTGAGTAAGATATAGGCTTCAGGGATAGCGCAGGTCAGGGGAATGCTGAAAATGCATAAAATGTTTACTGTCGACTAAGGATAAATTAAAATACTCTGAAATGGTATAGAGAAATCAGAATCAATATATAATAACTTGTCTAAAATGTAATAGATTTACCAGGGACTACTACACATAACAAACATTTTAGATTTTTCCTTAAAATGATTCCGAGTATACAATTAGCATAGTTAAAGTGTAATTGCTTCAATTAATATAATGTGCATCTTTATTTGATCATATAACACTTTATAATACATTGAACAATATTTGGTTTGAATTGTTGAATTTAAAATGCGATTTGCTTCATCACAGAGTTTCAAACCGATAGATAAACAGGCACCTTTATCTCTTCACTAAATATTTTGATAGCCAACTTTCTCTTGCAAATTGGTGCGACAGCTGATTTATTTCATAAAATGGTGCGCTTCACGGCTTGCATCCTTGGAAAAGTAGTTTATTATTTGAGGTTATCAATATTAACTTCCTTGGCGTTTGTATCTAGGGTCGCTTGGTCATAAGTTGGCCGATGTACGACCTCAAAGCCATTTGAAGTTCACTCCAACTTTGGAGTGCCCCAATTCCATCTTTGCATATTTGAGTGGGTACCCACTCTTTGTTTGTCGTGGAAGTTAGAAGATAGGGTTCAGTGAATTTATGCTCCCTCTTCTTTTATCCTCCTCTGCCTCTATCCTTCCCTTTGTCTACTAAAACGTACTTTACATTACCTAGGACAAAATTACGTAATTTTAGGAAAAGGTCTCTTAACCCATATAATAGGTTTATTCTTTGATTTTCGTATCCTGCTTCATGGGATAACTAAAATTGGGTATTTAGGAAATCCAAATTTTCTTAATTTTCGAGAGGAATTCCTTATTGAAAACGATTATCTGTGTGTGCGTTTGTTCGAAAGCTCGTATGAGGCATTTTTAATCAATTTATTTTCTTTAAATGTAACTTTTATTTAGTATCTTTGCGGTATTCAGCCCGGATACCTTTATGAACCTATCAAAACCTCAGAAAGGAAAATAAGGATCTCTGGACAAGTTGAGGAGTGAGATAGTTGGCCTTTATTTTCTTTTCTGAGCTATTAATGTACTAGTGGAAAACTTATCGTAAATATAGAACTATGACCCTAGAAATGACACTTTTCATTCATTCAAAATTTAATTACATAATATAATAATTAAAATTAGCTATAAAATTGTTTAACGCAATCCATGTTTCAGTAGCATTTATTTATTCATAGTAATGTATAAGACTGACACAGATGTAAATACCAGATTCATCTTGCTCTATCCTATACCAAATTCAGATAAAGAGATGACATCAATGAAGCTTTGGTTTCAGGAAGGACTTCATACAATACTTTTTGTAGATATTTAATTATTTAATACAACGAGAATATGAAATCATTGGATATTCTCATTAATTACTTGATCTTCCTTCTCGTAATCCTATTTGCTTTGATCTCATCAAATCAGGCTCCGTAATAAATACGCCTCCCAAGTTCCAGCGCTGTTAAACCCTCTTTATTTCTCGCTTATTATTTATTAAAAGCATTTTATCGCACTTTCTTCATCCCGAGCCCAATTTAATCCTCGGAAAGTCCTAACTCGCGGAGAAATTAATTTACGGTCGTCCTGACACATTACCTCAGCGAGGAGAAATTAAAAGGAAAAGGTCAGAGGAGAGAGCGAGCTACAAATCGCTCAGGAAAAGTAGGCACTTTCTTGGTCCATTGAATTAATCAAGTTTTCATCTCGACCGCCCTTGAATGTATAAGTTAGTTTTAACAATTTTTAATTAGAGAAGTTTTGGTTTCAGAAGGATTTCTCTACGTTCTCCTTCTCCTCCCGTTCGCCTCCGAACTTTCTTCCGTTTCGACTCCTTCTTCTTCTTCTTTCTTCCATAGCCTTTCTACGTAGGACTGGCGTGGGATGGCGCCTGAGTCGGGATCTCGCGAAGGGTGGTTTATTAAGGGTCGGGTGTTAGCTATGGGAAGGAGATGAGATGGGATAGTTGACCTGAGGGGCTAGTGCCAGGAGCTCTTGCGGATTGGTTAGGAATATTTAAAAGATGAGTGGAGAGGGAGCTAATGTGGGGGGAATGAAAAGGGCTTCTTGAAGTATGGGAGCAGTTTCAGATAGAAGGCTTTCTTGCACATGACACATTCCTAATGAAGGTTTGGAGGGAATCCAAACGTTCCTCTTCAACAGTGGACGCTTCCACCATCTTTCTCTCTCGTGATTTATCACTCTCTTATTCTCACACTAGCGATATTGTTGCATTGAATACTTCCGTAAGGTCTGATAACGGTTGGGGATTAAAGAATTTTAGTGGTTGAGGACGGTTAAAATGGTTTAATCATGCGGACTCATGGTGTATATTTATCGGTATATTTTCCGACGTTATAAAAGATTTATTGGGATAGGTTTCATCATATGCTAATCTCTTGTGGGTGAAGTAAGCGGTGAGTCGTTAGATGTGTATGTGTGTATATTTTACGACGAATTTTCGAACCATATCCACTCAGCGAATAATTATTTGATCCTTTTCAAAGTTAACTGTAAGTAATCAATTATTTAGGATGTACGAAAAGCTCAATTTTTCTCGTTTAGTACCCTAAATTTCTGTGTTATTCCTATATATCTTTTCCCTGATCTGAATTTTATCATCTGTTTACTATTATATATTGGGAATATTATTAGTTAGCTTGTATTTATCATTCATCCAAATAATTCATAAGTCTATTTTAATTTGCCATCGGTTCTTGGTCTCCCAAGTCTTTCTTGAATTCTCCCGTTGTGAGCTTCGCTTTGGTAGGGTACTCCTATGAACGCTTTTTATCTATCTATTGGTCTTATCGCATATCTCAGTGCCCTGAAGAGGACTGGTAATAGCTAACGGTTCTCGTTTCTTCTCGTAATTTATCAAACCCACATCTGTTTCAGTGATCCGACTTTATCTACGCAGTCTATCGCTCTTGTCATCCTCCTCGTAGAATCTCCAATTATTTGATGACCCTTCTCATATAATTCTGATGTTTCAAAGATTTTCTTTAGTTCTGCAATCTGAATATAACCGATGATGTACAGTTGCCTTTTTGATTAACCTCTTCAGTCTTCGAATCATCACTTTTATCAGCAAGGCGGAGGCTGCGACAGTTTAAGAGTATTAAATATGTTCTGATTGGATCTTTATTCAAATATATGTTAAGTCAATTTTTGCAAGGTCGATTGAGTAGTTCGAAACTACGACGGTTAGACAAATGTTAACAAATAAGAGCAGCTTTTGTTTAGCCTATCCTTCGAGTTAGGCAACCAAACCAGCAGTTCTGTTAAGTTGGTAGTTTTACTACCAGGCGCGAACAAGGATATGTTACTTAAGGATTTTAAGCTTCCTTTATAGTATTTTTGTGGTTTTTAGGGAGAATTTATGCATTAAATTAAATAATAGATAATCATATTGAAATTTAGGATATGTAAATATTTATGAGCTTTGCTTATACTTAATGAATCCGATTCAATGATGCATAGTCTGCTTTTACTAAGTACATCTATCCGTTATAAAGATCATTAACATCGGGTGATTCTTGCTCGATGAGTGTGAAGAGCTTGTTGAAATATTATCAGTGAAATTTTTATGTCAAGTATGTCATATAGGTCTATGTATGTATATGTCATTATTTGTGAAGGAGTTATTAAAAAGTTACTCAAGAAATCATGGTAGTCTTAAGAGTAAGATTTAACTTTTCTAATTTTTCTGTGCAGGTTGAAACACATGTTGCTTAGCAAGTAAACTCGTAGAAAATCATGCTCTGAAATAGGAAATCCATTTTTGAGTATTTATTACTTTTTTATATACCTTGTGATATATCAGGGCCAGATGTCAGTAAATAATTAAATTAATTCACATGGGGATATAAAATCACATCAACGCCTTCAGCTCACCCGGACACTCAGCAGGAACTCGGAAACGTACCCGCAAAGAACTCCATCTTTCGAGTTTTTCTGCAGCGCAAAGTGGTCCGTCTAGACTCCCACTCCAGTCATAAACAGTTTGGAGTGGAAATCCTCCACATTATCTCTCAAGGTTCTTCGGCTTTGTTAATTGACGTCTGTTCCGTTCAAACTTTTGACGAGCCATCTGTGGAACTTAACGCCACGGGATTTATTTAACATCCACGGCCTGTGATCGCCGAGCAAAAGCCCGTAAGCAGTGGGACCGTGACCCGGAATCGCCGGAGAAAGGCTGGACGGTCACGTGAAGAGGTCGTGTAAGAGTGGCTCCGCAGTCATCAAATTCCACTCGTACACCACGAGTTTGCGGCGGATGATAAATGGCCCAAGGTTCCTCTTTAAAAACATTCTTTAATTCTGGAGTGGGACTGCAAAAAATATACCGGACGTCTGCCCCGCGCGATTTTTGTTTTTCGCGAGGAAAAGTAGAAGTAAAAGTTGTGTAGGAGTACTCGTTTCATCTGTTGCCCACAAGCTAGAGGAAGTGAAGTTTCCGGCGTAGAAGTATCCTTCGCGAGTCAAATTAAGTGGATGCAAGTGGATATTCGAAAATAAGCAAATAATTTAGGTGTTTATCTCATCGTTTATCTTTATGATCTATAAATACGCCTCTATATTCATCAATCAAAGAGTTTCTGGAATATGCTTTTATTTATTAAGATTTTAACGTTAAATATTTCAATAATTGTAATCAAATGACCGGTAATAGGAGAAAGGCTTAATATTTTTCTTATCTTTGAAGGATTTTTTTATTTTTAGCTTTTATTTAATATATATATGTGACGATTGAAAGCAAATTATATAGGTTATTTACGATTTATATCACATCAATGTATATTAATATTTATAATGTATAATTAATTAATTAATGTATAGTAATATTTTGTCATGGTCACATAGATATTTATCTCAAATGTTTTTTTTATATCGCGTTATATATGATACTTTAACTTTAACGCTCTACGAGAGTATTATTGATAGAAATACTTCCATTTTTCGTGTCAGATAGTAGTTATTTATTTTTACGATTCCCCGTATTTAACCGATACGTAAACCATCTCATTACGTCTTATCCTTTATACTATTAGATCTCTCCTGTGATAAATCGGAGGGAAATGTATCCACTTTACTGAGAGAAGAAAGCAATTTATTACACGAATAATTATTCATGCGCAGCAAGATATTCATATACGGGTGGACGAATTTCATTTGAGGTTGTGTATATGCAGGCAATTTTGCTTCAGAAGCTTTCTGGTGAAACATAGAACATAGCTCACCTCTATTCCCTAATTTTGAGATCTCGACCGTCAGTCTAATGGCTTAGGCAACGTCGTCATCCGTGAGGCTGAACTATCGGGTTACGGTGGGCAGTTCTCATGACGCATTTGACCATCACATCGCTTGCCACTGCACCCGTTTGCTTCCAAAAGTCGCGCACATGTCAGCAAAAGTTCTATTCAACGCTAGAGTCAGCATTTAGTGAACTAATAAGGCTTGAATTCGCTACTACCATATTCTCACGATGAAATCAATATTCTTATTCAAACGAAGCCTATATCAATTCTCAGATCTGTCTTCCAAAATGATTCTCCAGTAGGATATATGCAACTTGCGGTAGCTGGCGTTTAACATTAAGGATTAGAAAGAAAAGTTGCCAGCTCGGTTTCTAAAAATGCTACTTATTATCGTATTAAATTATTCTCAGGAATTATTCAAATGGATTCTGAAGTAGTGGTCATAATAATGTAAATAATTACTTATATAATTTTATTTTATTATATTAATATATTATTTTTAATGATTATATTTAATGTGACACAATATTCCATATTCAAAGACATTTTTGTCCCACTATAAATCTCTGTTTTAGATCATCCGATTGATGAGTAAAAGAATCTGAGATTGACGGATATAATCGGTAAACGGACGGTATAATCATGTTCTTTGGCTAAATCCATACCTTCTGTTTACTGCCTTTTCCTTTGTGTATAAAACTCTGTATTAGACGGATATTTGAGAAAATAATTTATTTCTTCTATCCTTAAATGTATTTTTATGTGGTTATTGGTTCACATAAAACGTACGAACAAAGCCAATCTCTCTCAATGGTTTTTATTCGTTCATTTTTCGTAAATGCCGAGAACCATGTCTGAAGGAGTGATAAATTAAATCCATAAATCCAATCCCACATAGATGCATTACTTATCTGTTTCTACGTTATTTATTTCCCACATTAAACGGTCTTTTATTTTTATTTTACCATTTCTCTTCCCTTTACCTGTTCCATACTTTCTCGGGGTTAACGGAGTCCGCGGAAAGCGACGGATATCTTTTTCAACTGTCACCTGTCCATTCGTCGTCCATTTTCTCTCTTCTTGTTTTTTTTTTTTTTTTTCGAGTTTTGACATTCTGTGAGTGAAGGACGGTCGAAGCTCCGTTTTTATTTTTCATTTCCCTGGAACTCTCGGACTCATGGGACATTCGCCACGGGTGGCGCTGTGTGTTTTCAATAATTAATATGGATACGGAGAGTCTTTTTTTTTTGGAAAGTTCAGTCGACGTTGTCATTTCGTTTTCTGTATTTATTTTTCGAAAACGAGTGCCGTGTTTTAAAGCGGCAATTTAAAAACAGGAGTGTTCGGGCGATTATACATAACAGGTAATATCAGAGAACGATTCTGAAAGAACCGAATCGTATCATTACGTTGTTCTGACGTTTGAGCGACTTTAATTAATACTTCCGAATTGATTACTGTTCAAAAATTCAGGACTGTATTGTATTACACTGATAATAAGAAGAAGAGGTGACTTTTTATAGGTATGTGCTTCTGTAACCTTTTCCGCTGTATGATACGTTCATACAGTGTTTAATTCGCACTAAATTGAAGAAGCAACGAGTAATTTTGATATTCAGCTCTACGTATAATTTTTTGATAATCTTGATTTGTACTGAGCTGATTTTTGCCCAAAACTATTCCAATATCGGTATATATTTATGAATTCTTATCAGAGCTAATTTGCTTTCTTGGGCGTTTTTCTAGGTAGACGCCAATATTCAGCACTAGAGCTCATAAGGTAACACATTATCTTGTACATATTTGTACTAATATTAATGATAAATTTTCTTTTATAAGTAGCAAGAGCTTCTTCCAGCTCTACGTTTTTAGGTAGAATATGTATCTCTTTAAATTCGGCAGATTTTATTCTTAATTTTTGCTAGAGTTTATCTTGCCCAACGAAAAATACGTTCCGATCAATCAAAATCGTGAGATGATATAATTCCATTTAATATTGAATGATTAGTTTTACAGGTGCAGTGTTGAATTATTTAGATTACTCGAGAAAGTATTTTTTCTGATTAATTTGATTCGACATGGGATATTGAAAATGAATGTGAGCAAAAAAATTCTAACTGCGGGCTCGGAAAGCAATGATGGATATTGGAAAATTCGAAAAAAATAAGAGGAGTCCATTTTCCATCCAAAGCAGAGATTTTTAGTACGTAGTGACATTCATGGATAAAGATACATTTTCAGCACGAGTGTATAAATATCTCACTGTTTATTTGGGATTAATATTGAAAATATTAATGATAATACTACTAATAACAATTATTAGTACAATTGAGTTGAAAATGAACGGATTATCATTTTTCATCGAAGTACCACTTTATTTAACTCTTTATTCCATATTACAACTAGGTTAATGATTTTGAAAGGGGAGCTGCTTTTGACTACCTTTTTGACGATTTCGGTCACCAAACTAGCGACGCTAGTAAAACTTTTACTGAGTAAAGAGCACCTTGTACACCATATAAAATTCCAGCTATGGCCTTGTATCTCGCCCTCTTTCGTTTGACTTTCCATGTTCGTATTAGCGGTGGAAAACTATTATTTCCTTAGAATGCCGTTA
This sequence comes from Pachydiplax longipennis, assembly GCA_036926295.1. Classification (NCBI taxonomy): domain Eukaryota; kingdom Metazoa; phylum Arthropoda; class Insecta; order Odonata; family Libellulidae; genus Pachydiplax; species Pachydiplax longipennis. Next base: position 56,189,462 of record JAVFKF010000008.1, read on the forward strand.
CGGCCGCGCTAACCTCCGTTTTGCGGCTTTGACCTCCCGTAAAAGAGGAATATGAAATCAGCCATCAGGGAAGAGGGAAACATACGTTCGAGGAAGGCTTTGTGCAGTACGTGTATCTGAGATGCGATCGAAGGAGCACGTTTCGAGCAAAACACGTCCCCACGGGCGAGTGCACGCCGCTACGACTTAATGGCTTCCGAGGGATTGGATTTGGGAAGTGTACGGCGGTTTCCCTTTCTTCCCTAATTCCTCGCGTCCCTCACATAACGCCGTCCAGATGGGACCCGAATAACCTATTTATTACAGGTACCCCGTGTTTGTTTTCCGGCTAAATCCAACCGGCGACCGTACACGAACAGTACTGTAGAAAAGGAGGTATGTGCGGCGCATAAAGATTTTCCGTATCCCTCCTCCTGCGTAGACTATATAATTCATGAGTGAAAATGCGGTGGAAAGTGACCCAAAGCATGCTTTAGCCCATGTTACCGAAAGACTGCATTGTCAACGAAATTTAATTGATGGTTGTTGATTTAAAATTGCCTTGGGAACTTAGTTATCCTAGTAAGTATGAAGTCGGGGCGGGTTTATTCAGATTTTATTAACTGATTCTTTGATGGCGAAAATAGATAAGTTCCGTAAAAAATATTGGTCCGACTCGTGAAAATCATGTTATTTTGCTGGTTAGGTACAGAGAGAGTCAGAGTGCTTATGATAACGCCAGGAAAATGTAATTTTGGCATTTTTTATTTAAAAATTTCAAAGATTGCCAGTAATGCTAAAAACTCATAGAGGGACAGAAAAGTAGATAGTTTGACAGGTAGGTGGTATTTAGATAATATAATACTTTTGGGATTAACGTGTTAGTAAAGGATACTGAAGTTTGAAAGTTTGAAATATATGCTGTTTTTGTACTGGAAAAGGTTTAAATAATGGTTTCTTTTGAAAAGGCTATTACCACTCATAAATGAAAATAATAAGATTGGGAGATAAATATATCTCGGAATGTAATTGAATTTTTCTAACTTCCTGAATATATATACTGAAACAAATTGAGCCGAGTACTTCAGTCCAGAATGAACGAATAAATTACTTTCCAAAAACTCGAGATCTACTGGAACTTATATTTCACACTATCCTATGTACCTCTAACAATTTATACGATATATTACTCTGACTGATATAGAACTTAGTGGTTCCCGGATAACTATCCTATGTACCTCTAACAATTTATACGATATATTACTCTGACTGATATAGAACTTAGTGGTTCCCGGATAACTATCCTATGTACCTCTAACAATTTATACGATATATTACTCTGACTGATATAGAACTTAGTGGTTCCCGGATAACTAACTGAGTTACTCGTTCACCTTTGATGAAAGCGGTCCCAGGTTTGATTCCCGGTTGCAGCCCATATTTGCAAACCGACTTCAGCTGTACAAGTAATTTAAACAATACTAATAATACTACTAAAAAATAAGGCTTGGAATTTTATGCCAAATTATTCATTTACTTATCCATAGCCTCAAAAATCTATCTTGGGTAGAATAAATAAATAAACCATAACAACGTTCATATCTATATATGTCGTATACAGAATTTTTCGAATTTAATTACTTCATATCTTACAGAAGATATAACTCCGTACGATCGAACGCTCTTCCAACTTATTCGGCGGCAATATATTTAGCCGAAAAAAAAAACGAAACACGTTTTCCGCATTCTTCCATGATTTATCTTCGGCACGGTTTATCGAACTCTTGGGAAGTTTATGAGCGGGAGAAAAGGACCGATAATATACCTGCTCGATGTCGAGGAAAAAATATATACATACACCGCTCTCGATACGGTCGGCAGTGTGTCTGAAAAGTGACCGGAGCCGAAGGAATAAATAAAGCGAAGCACTTGACATATTTAAGACCGTGACTTAGATGCCGGGATTTTTTTCCCACTACTTTCCTCCATGACCGACTTAATCCAACCTTTGATTTGTCCATATTTATAGTCACCGTGCCTCGCGGAATTTTTTACGCTCGGTCGAACTTGCGACATACATAAAAGAAGGATAGAAAGGGGCTTTTTTCATCTCCGTGCGCGATGCCGAAGAAGGGGGCGGGGTCGGAGAAAAGAACAAAATTTCAGATTCCACGTCACGTCTCCGCCCTCTCTCCCCTTTATTCCTTTTATTTCCTTTCCCGTATCTTTCCCCGCGTAAGTATGTCGCGGGTTCCCCATTTTTTCTGATTGCCTATGAAGAAAAGGGGCCATTCAAAAGCCCTCTTCCGATGCCATCGACGACCCTTGCTGTATAATAGATCGCACAAGGACCCCGCGTCACTTGTTATTCCGTCTCCCTGGTAACTCGTAGGTATAAAAGCATAAAAAAAATGAAGGAAAACATCCCGAGTGCCAGCGCCTTGGTCTCCGCAGTCGGAGCGTTAGCCACCTATTTCATTCCGTGCTTTTTTTATTTCGAGAGAGGAAGTGGTAGAATGGAGATGTAGTCAGTGTTGCGGCGCCGAAGAACGCCATCGGCTTTCGCATCCGCCCCGCTTCCGCCCAGGGATGGGTTATGGAATGATGGATTGAAAACATAAGGAGAATTTCCGGAGCTTGAGTGACTCGCGGAGTGTTTAAAATTCCGCCATCTTCGAGTTCTCCATGGGGCTGGAAACGTTCCTAGCCGGGGGAGGAGTGCAGAATGGAATCACGTCGAATTTCAATTTCCTACGTTTGCTGACAGATGTCGCTCGGCTATTTTAGGAGCTGTGTTTGGGTGCACGGATTATCGGTGTGTTGATTCCGCTATCCCGGTGCATTCGGCACCGATGGTCTTCCTAATGGGTTTCTTAGATAATCCACGCATTTAGCAGCTTAATTACGTCAATTTTCCTGGTACCATACTTTGATGAATGGAATGTTTTATTTATTATTTAATTATTTTTTTTCTCCAGGGTAGCCAAGTGGATGGGGCTTTCACCTGGTTTAAATTCCCGTTGGGAGCTACATGACATTGCCTCAACAGTCTTAGTCACTTTTAATATTACTTTCACTACAGGAATATTTTCTATCTCTCGGTATTACATAGAGATGAAAAGGTCCGCGAGCGATTTAAATTTTCCCTGGTAAGGCCTCACCGTGATTATGCATGTATTGCATGGGAACCTACCGAAAATTGTTGTATTCGCGAATTAGAAAAGGTACAACGAATAATAATATGAAACAAAAAGTATATAGTATATAAAATTATTATAAAAATGTCTTCGGTGCTTCGGCAACTGAGGTCATTCCGCACAAATTCCCTCCTTGGGAATCGAACCCAGGATCAATTTCACCGAAGTCGAACGCGCTACCTACTTGGTTATTCAAGAGTCCAAGTAAAAAGTAACGAAAATTCGGTGAGCGTCACTCAGATGCTATAGTACTTGAGATGGGAATCTTCATGAGAAAGAAGATTAGAATTAATTAGATTAATTTACTTAATAAATTCGAAGAGAGTACGCTCTCAATAAATGTAGCCGATATTATGCGTCCTCCCTGCTACAAAGAACGTTTTGATACTGCGAGGAAAATCAGAGAAAAATATCCTGGAACCAGTCGATGGAAGAGAACATTTTTCCGCGAAAGTATCTAATTAGTTGAATGATGATGCTCCCAGCCGCTCATAGAAAGGAGGCTAATAGGGTACATATGCATACGTAGATATATCTGTCATTCACTTTTGTATCGGCCTTCTAAATTTCTGTGATAAGATGAAAGGTACGAGTGATGGTAATAATCGTGTTCATATCGGTCGCTCCTTAATGAATGCTATGAGAAGCATTCATTCTATTCATACAGTTGTGGCTCAGTGAGAAAAGCAAGGGCAAACTACCTCAACTACCAACTACTACTACTCATCCTGCCTATCATACTCATTCCTTCTAGAGAGCTTTTGATTGTAATAGTGTAGGGATCGATACTGGTATCTAGGCCTGATATTTATTGTCAGAGAGTTATGTTATTCTCAAAATAATAAATCTTTTATTAAACTTGTAGGCCGATTCAACGATAAAACTAGATCCGACTTAAAAGACGTTGTTTCTAAACCGGAACATTAAAAAAGTCATTCAGGAATGATTAAAGTTAACAAATATTTAATTTGCATGCAATGAACTTAATTCTGAGACAATGCTTTTCTTTGTTTTTACTCTTAAAATAATAAAACTTTTAATAGCCTTACGAGTTCACGTTCAGTTACTTCAACGATATAAGTAGACCCGACTTTAGCGACGTTGATTCTGCAACGATACATTAAAGAAGTCATTCGGGAATAATTAAAGTCAGCAAATATCTGATTTATATACAATAAACTTAATTCTGAGACAATAATGTTCTTTGTTTTTTTTTCTAGGGTACAAATTAGCCAATCAACCCCGATTTCGAATCAATGCGAAGAATTTGATAACTTCGGGATTCAAATGAAAATCCCATTAATAAACTCCGCTATTCGATTATTTTTCGTAAATCAAATCAAACTTTCGTCATGTTATTTCATTTTTCGGATCATCCGGACATTGTAATACCCGCCGAAATTCCATTTCCCAACCTGCTCGGATAACGAAGTTTTCTGCACCGCGATCAAAAAATTGAATTCGTAATTTTTTGGGCGTTTGTTTATTGTTATTATTTCCTTTTCTCTTTTTCTACTCCCATCTCCTTCAAACCCTTATCCTCTCCATCTTCCAAGAATTTCTTTTCCTCTTCACATAGCATAAATCGTGTCTGGTAACCCCCTCGTTGGCATTTCAATATATTCCTGATGACTCGAGAGGATAGAGGAGTAAAGGAAGAGGGATGGAATACGAAGGAGACAGGCAAAGTGAAACGAAGGAAGAGAGGAGATAAAGCAGGAGGAGAGGTCCCGGAATGGGTTGAAAATAAGATGTTCTTGGTGGAAACCATCTCGGGACTCCTCGTGGAAGGCTCTTTCCCTCTCAGACGAAAAAAGTATTCTCCGTTTCCCATGAGCCGTGAGGGCAGCGCATATTCTGGAAACGCAATAAACTTGCGCTCTAAACGGATAGGTGAGGAAATATTCGGGCGCCCAAAGTTGAATTCTTGCGCTCGCTCTTTTCCTTCTGTTCTAGTGGTTCGGAGTCGGTTATATTGGAAGATAGGGAGGCCGGGGTAGAATTGCTCTTTCCGAGACATGCACAGCATCAATTTCTCATCTACGGCTCTTTTTCTCTCTTTGCCTCTCTGACTCGCTGCCAGTAGACGCAGAACGTTCTTATCGTTCGTGAAATATCGGGTTTTCATCCGTAGGTGAGCCGTTTCTTTTGATTGCGGCGGAAATCTGGAAGTTTTCACAGTCTCGGTTTCATTTCAACTGCATCGTATTAGAGTAACGTGGTGATTACGTTGATTCCTTTACCGTTCGGAACCTTCTGGGCTAATATCTTTGAGGTATAATTGAATCTCCACTATCCAAAGACGTTTTCTTCACTGAAACTCACTTGAATGAGATTGAAATGAATACGTTTTTTTTTTAATATATCCTTTTTGTCGTCGTGGATGCTACAATGTTCTGAGAAGAGTAAAGATGTTGAGATGCATTCTTTATCCCTTTCAAGTTTGAGAATTCGTGTGTGATCTATAATATACTATTTATTTATATTTGATATTCTTATAGACTTCATAAAACTTACAATGTGACTCTAAGGATGGATGGATCACGGTATACAGGTGTCAAGTGGAAAAGGGACACTATTATTCAGTAATTTCATGTTTATCATTTTTAGTTTGTTAGATTATATTTCTAAGAAATGGTCCCAATCGAGGAATAGTGATTTTTTTATTGAATGTGTTAACCCCATAATAGATTATTGAGAAATTTGAATTATTAAATATGTTTTCCAATCTTCCTAGGTAATGAATCATATTTTCTTTTGCTTACTATCGAAATAATTCAAAAGGAATTCAATACGATACATCGTGAATGACCTCTCTATTTGCAGAATTCTGGCAATCTTGCGAGTGTGATGTTTATAAATCCATACCCAATATTATCATTTGAAAATATTTGTGAGGCTCTTTTTGCTCTGAAGATTGGCGAGTTAACAAGGGCGTCAAAACATTTTGATGAAGTTAATAATCCTTAATTAAGCAGTCATAGTTTCTCCGGCGCCGGCGTAATACCATTTTTGAGGATGTAATCGGTGAATAAACTTTGCGATGAGGAAGCATTCATAAATCACTCTGCAGTTTTAAAATATGTATGAAATGGGTGTAGCATAACTACAAGACTGCGTTAAAAAGATAAAAATACCGGGCTATTTCAGTGTGAATCCCGTGAAATTCCTTTCAAAATTACGCAAGTAATGTTCGTGACTGGAATAACTGGTGAATTATTTAATGATTCGATTATTCATATCTCGTATTTATTATGAGGTTATCGGTTGCATTTTAAGTGGTAAAATATAATTCACCCACTCTTTCAGCGGCTAAATAAGATTAGCAATATATTAGACTTAATTCTATTTTACACCAGTTATGAATTTCTTGAAAAATATTGGTTCATCTCACAATCAGTTTTTCTCCAAAAAATTATTAATTTTCAAAATTAGTGAACTGAATGTTCCGAAGTCATACTGAAAGTATATTTTCTTCCAATGTTTGTATATTTGTCTCTCTTCTTCCCGCTTTCTTTCTTCATCTCTTTATCCATCAAAAGATTACTTCTTTACTTCTTTCGATATTATTTACAATGCTTACTCTAATTAGGCTATTTATTGATAATGGCTCGCAAGAAATAATGTTCCTGATCGCATTTTCAAAGTCAGAAAAGTTAACCGTGTTGCTTTGATTGAAAATGAGAAAGTCTCGACCACGGAGGGATTCTAATGGTCAGAGTGAATGTAAAAGCTTTTCCTTTTGAAGAAGCAAAATGCACGTTATTGTAGTCGTAAAATACATTTTATCGACTTCAAAGACATAATGAGGAAGTTCAAAGCATTGAATATGGTGACCACAGCAGTAGTACTTTCAAAGGCGTAACATGTGATCATCTGTTTGATGCAAATAAGAATATTACAACTGTTACGGGCCGCCATCTGGAAAGCAAAGGCTTTATTAGGGACATGCTTTTCATAGTACTAGTTCCATGAAAAAATAGATCTGACCAAATTTTAATCTTGTCAAAAGTAGGTCTCTTTAAAATTGGGTTTTAGCTGGGATGATTTTATTTCAGAGCATAAAAGTGGGGCAATGTGATGATGGATGATAGGCAACTTGCAGATTCCTCATGTTGAATTAAAAGTCCAGTTTATATGAGCTAATATGTGTACTAACCACGCATAGAATCTAAGAAAGTACCAAGACTATTGTGCCGATTGCTCGAATTTACAAATTAGTCTCTCCATTCAATGTAAAGAGGAGACGGGAGGTTTTACCTATTAGTCCTCGATGACAGCTGAACGGTACCCTCATCTATAGAGATTTTAACAGTATTTCCGCTTTTATTTCCGTTGCTATAAGAAAATGGGACCTTACTGGACTATCGAGAGTTGAAAGGTACGAAATTCAAATGCAGGACTGTTCTGTTTGTATCAGATCTCGTCATTTAGCATTTGCGCGAGTTTGATACTCGACCCTAATTGAGTACCGACGTAATAAGTCACATTAAATTCTTCTGCAGATTAGAATGTCCTATGTTTTCCACCTTTAAATATTCAATCAGAGGCTCAGCTATTACTAGGTCTTTGTGCCGTAATTATCTTGGTTTTCGACCTAGTTAAATATAAAATCCAAATTTCGTCCCAGTTCCGATTTCACTATTACGGACACATTGCTTATTCATTTATGCTTATTATTTGTCTTCATATTTTCTGCATCAGTAGAAATATAATTCCCTGGTCTTAAAAGGTAATACTATATCGGAAAAATAAATAGAATTCTCCGATGATTAAATAGAGAAAAAGATGATTTCAGCGGAAATTATATTATATCGGTATGTAGAAAAGAATAATACGGTGCTCAATATATTTCTTCGATAAAATTTTTTCATCCTACCAGTCTATGACCCTTAGCACTGATTCCGTATCACAAGACAATCCGCTGCGTTGCCAACGTATGCTCGAAAATGATGCTTCCTAAAGAAAATTGAAGTTCCTCATAGCGTCTTTGCATTTCAATATGGAGAGTCCGTGGGGAGATTTTCTTTATTTGAATAAGAAATTGCAATGCTTGTTCCCATCTCAGTTCATAGCGATTCTACTGCTACGCTTAAAACTCGTTCCTCTCCACGACGGAAAATAGCGCTCGTTTCTTTTTAATTGGGAAAATCTCCGTGCGCCGGCGGAGAAATAGATTTCTTTCATTACGGGGATTCCCTTCCCAGAGGAATGCATCTCGCTATTCATAATAAAGTTGCTGCCTCAATAACAGATATTTCCAGGGGAATCGCTCAAGGAAGGCTCCAAAGGAAACGTAGGATTTCTATCTCGCCGCGAACGAGGTCACCTTTTATTCTTTTTTTCCTTCAGAGCTGCTTTTCTTTATGGAAATTATGCGCGTCTTCTTGGCGTACGCATGTTTCCCTAATTAATTTTCCCGATCTCCGTTCCTTCATAGCGCATGCAGGGAAGGGCGTAGAGCAAGGCAGCGCACGCACACTTCGAAAGAGTAATAGAAGAAGGATTCAATCCGATACGGGGAGAAAAAGCACGCTCATTTGTCAAAAGGGGAGTTAAACGCGGGAGTCGTAATTGAATTCGGCGTCGCGGTTCCCGCGGAAAAAGAGTACTTTTCTGTCCGCCGACAACAAAAACAAGTGCTCGCGGAAAATCATTGGCCGCAACTCGGTGTTGCTCTCCTGATCATCATTCATCATCAGAAAGTGCATCGCTGGTCGGCGTAATTGTAATGAACGGCCAGATATCCCTTTTCATTATTATTTTTCTTTCTCGTAATGGAATTTTTCGTCCCAACTCGCTCCTCTCTCTCTCCTGGCGTAATGAATTAGAAGCCGTTACACGAGCGTCCGCGAAATCCGATGAAATGTTTTCAAGCAGCGTTTCGGGTGGCGTATTTAGGTCACAAATGGAAATTGTGCGCGACGCTGTTTGTTCAAGCCCGTGTCGATTTTAGTCGCTACTTCGTTAGCCAATCGCCTGATTAAAATATTACCCATTTCCCCCGGCGCGTTCCTCGATCCCTAAATAACGCATTTTTCGGCGTGAATATCGCCTTTCTCCCTCCCATTAACATTGTATTTTCCTTTGTAAACAAGGCCGATCATTAACGCTTTCTCTTTCTCTCTTTCCAGGTGAGTACCGAAATTCCCCGGTCCCGGTTAACGTCCGTGAGTATTAAAGCCAGATTGATATATTTCTCCAGCGAGAGAGCCGTTTACTCCGAAATTTTGATTGCGGAAAAGCCGGCGTCGCGGGGGGGGGGTCGAGGATCAGGGTTTCGCTATTAATTTATTTAATGCCCCGTGCGTCTCGAGCGGAAAATTAAAAGCACCTTTTAATGGATTGCCAACTCGGGAAGCGGACGGGATAAATTGATCCCTGCGTCGAAGTTTAATACGCGATAAATGCGGATCATTCGAATAAACATACAAGGAAGCAATTAGGACCGTGCGTCCGGACCGATTGCCGTATTGCGCTCGTTAGTAAAGGAGTATAAAAAAGGGGCGGGGTGGACGAAACCGTTTAAAAAATATGGAAATAAAGCGTCTCGACGCGTCTGTTTCGCCCTTCGCCTCCATCGAGAGAGTCGAATGACGAAAAGGAGGAAGAGCACGAAACAAAAGACGGATGCCACGGCGATCCTTTCCGCGCCGTCTGTCGAGATGCGTCCTCTCGTGGCATGTGTTCGATATATCGATTTTCGAACATTCTTTCATACCCTTCCCGCCTACCCTTACCACTAGCCTCCACCCCCTTCCCTCTAGCCTCTCTCGCCCCGTCAAATAAAGACCGCGCGAGCCGTCTTCTCCCTTCTGCAACCCTCGATGCACGGGGTCGCCAAACTGTGGATCGTGAGCTGCATTCTGACTCGAATAGCTAAAACTAAAGTGTGTATAAATTTGAGTTAGATATGTCAATTAGCCAATTTGAAAATAAAATAACATTGTATCTATTTAATGGTGAAGAAGAGCTTAGTAATTTCTTTCCCCAAGGTCGTATTGAGTCATTTTGCCGCCTGATACGAGTTTTATCTATCACCTTCTATTTTATTCTCAAGTTATATTTCATGATTGTAATTTTAATAATTAGTGAAGAGCAGAGAGCAATAAATGCCTCTCTGGTAGAATAATAAGATAGTTCTAAATAAAACATTGAATATCAAGAAAATTAAAACTTTAATGTTCAACTTGGCTCCCCTAGGCGGTTGCCTCGCCATCTCACACATCTGCACGGCCCTAGTAAAGGTAAAAAACTGAAATTAAAGACTTGACCTTCATTATGTCGTTTCACGAAGTCCGGCCAATGATGGTAGAATACTACATCTGTTTATTTTTAAGTTTTCCAACAAATGTAGATGTAAATTGGAGATTTAATTATGGCAATAACAGTTTTTTTATTACCCATATAAGCTTTAAATTTTGTCCTAAATTGAAAGCAGAGACTTATAAATCAGAGGTACGAAAAAGTTTTGAGGAGATATATTTAACAGAGCTAACACTGTTTAAAACGAAAAAAACAGTAATTTGTAGTTCTCTTTCATTTTCAATTTTCTTAAATTCCTAAATTAAACGCTGCTACTTAGAATTGTTCACTCAATTTTCATTATTTGAAAGGGAATACGACACAATTAAGTCTAACAAAACAGGGTCTCGAACCCCGATATTCTTGCCGATTTCTAACCTTTGGTAATGTCGGCCAAAAAAGCCGCCCTCCAAGCGGGAGATCATTGAAGGGTTCGTATTTCTGTCTCTTTAGACTTAATTCCATCCGTTTAGAGGGCTTCCCTGGGTGAACTCCTTATCATATTAAGTCACCACGTTTCCTTATTTGTTTACTTTAAATTTCGCTTTGAAATTTCATTTATTTTGAGGGAGAGAATTTCTCCCTTCCGTCTCCATAGGCTGCCCACCTCTACTCTGCACCAATCACTCTTTCGCTGCCCCTGCCATTCCTCCTGCGACACACCTTTGACTTCTGCCTTCATCCGTGGGTCTCATATCCTCTCCTCTCGTCATCTTTTAACAAATGTTGTTCCTTTAGGTTTCTCATTTTTTCCTCGGCAGCTCTCTATGCGAAAGCCGCTGGGGTCCGACTGGGTTTTCCGGCAGATCACGGGAATGGAATGGGCGGGGATTGTAAGAGGAAGCGAAAGAGGAGACGGCGAAGGGATTGAGATGAAGGAAAAGATAGAGACCAAAGGGAAGAAAGAAAGGGAAGAGTAAGATTGAGGTCCGGGATGAAATGAGATTGGAATGGATGTAGATGAATGGGATGTAATTGGGGAATTGGTGATAAAAGGGGGTTTGCTTACAAAGGGAGAGAACTGAAAAAGAGGAAAGGAGAGAATAAGAGTTTACATTAGAATAGGGAAAGAGACGATATTGTAAATGAGGTAGCGAGGACAAATACGGAGAGGAAGGGATGGGAGTGGATTGGATGAGGAGTGGTTGGAATCACATTTCATCCCAAGGGTATGGCGATGTAGGAATGAAAATGAGTTTTCGAAGACTTAGATATGGTAAACTTAATTGTATATTCAGCTGAAATAAGGTCGGTCGAATCTTATCAATCGAAGAATGGCCCCGGAACGGAGGGTTAAACAATGTGTGCGATTTACCATAATTTTATGGGCGATTCCTCTTTAAACGTGAAAATAAAGGTTGAGGGAAGTCGGTATTGAAGTTAAATTATAGCGTGAAAAATAAGAAAAAATGGGAATATTGGGTATAGTTTATGGAAGCATTAAATAAAGAAAAATTTAGGAGAACGCTAGAAGTGGCATGCAAGATTGTTAAATGTGATGACCGATCGAACTGTATTTATAGGTCTTCTTCGTTGATTAGTCTATAGTAGAGAATTGCATCTTTGAGTAATCACTTATACTGTGCTATAGTATGGAGTGCTATGATTTTAAGCATATTGAAAGGTACTGAAAGACTGAATTTATCATTGTAACATTGTAAGGTATTTGTGAGATATTTGCAAGTATATTACCATCTAGCTTGCCACACGAACTATGCTATAATTTCAAGATCTATCTGACACCGAGATTAGATGGAGGAGAGGTCCTTTTAGGCCTAACGTTGCTTAATAAATGGTCCAATAATAAAAACACCAGCAAAACAATAGTGATGAATTTCAAATAGATTAAAAATAAAATTGAAAAGGAAGGCAGCAAATATAAGCACTAGGGAGAATTGAGGTGTATCTCTCACGTAGCCTCATGCAAGTATGCAAGTTTAACTGCAAAGAAATTCTTCTAAGGCAAGGACAACAATAATATGATAATGAATATCAGAAATACAGGAATATAGAAATACAGGAAAATAAAATATTGATTATGGCTAAAATTCATTGCCCTTTGCCATGGATAACAAATTCTCAATATGGCGTGAGATAGTAAAGGAATTCGAACCTCGAAATCTGGATGGCGCAAATCAATACGATTGAAATTTATAAAAAATTTAACGGAAATAAGAAATTTTCAAACGTGGAGGAAATTGCTTAAGTTGGATATAGGAATGTTGGAAAAGGGAAAGGGAGAAAGAAGAATCTGTGGAGTGAATAGAGCCAAAGGAATTTATCATTGTAACATCTTAGAAGGGATCTAGGGAAAGTAGGAAGTGAATAGTTAGATTGAGTCAAACGTTAGGGTCGAGGCCAACTGCCATTCTTTTCAAGTATGCGGCATTAGAGCAGCCGGAGAGGGATCAAGGAAGAATCAATTAGATCCGGAGATATGGCGCAATAGAATGTCGCCGAATAGAGAGGTAAGAGAGAGAGAGAGAGAGATATCCTAGGGTCTTCTGAGATTCCTTCGCAGGCGCAATTGCGTGAGACCGCAGTATCTCTTCGTTCTACCCGGAAACAGAGCGGAAAAATGTGAAGGTAGGATGTGTGGGGAGCATGGAATTGAGGTTCGGAACGTGGTCGCGGCTGGTTTAGGAGCACCGGGAAAAGGTTATGGGTAACATGTCGACGAAATAAATCTGGATTTCGCAAATCCTTAAGAGAGAGAGAGGATTGTGTAAGCGGATGGAGGGGTTTTGCGCTTGGTCCCAGTCTGGACCGTTTGGGGGAAACTGCATTTGGCGCTGATACGGCGATCCCTTCGGCGATTGGTCAGGAAAGTGGGCGAATGGGAAGGGGAGAAATGTAGTGGAAATAAGGTCGGGGTGGGATGAGGGATATGAAGGAAAATGGAGTGAGATAAGGGGAAAGATCGTCACTGAAAGGTTTTGTTTTATTTTTTTTCACTGGAGCGATAAAAAGGGAGTCCGGCTGACATGAGGTTCGATAGTTAATCCAGGATTACAGGGAGGAATTAGGGTCCGAAACTAGGGATCAATGCTGGGTCCAAATACTGTATAGACTCATGAAACTGATATAAAATGTGGGACTTGCGGGGAGTACTAACAGGAAAGTTCATCGTTGGCGAGATCAGAATGGCGAGAAATTTATTTGGAGACGAATGACGATCAGAGATTTGGTATGAAAAATTTTAGACCTAAAAACTCATTTTGACGGTGACATTTTGACTACGATTGTTTATAGAATAATGAAAAATATTTATAGAGGTGAATAAACTTTCATGTAACTCAATTTTGGGTCCTTGTGAATAACATTATTGTTCTTATTTCATGGAGGCTATACTATACCAATAGGTTAGACTAATAGTACTTCTTTAGTCTGGGATTATTCTAGAAAAGACATAAAGAATTTTTATAAGCTAACTTCCGAATTATGCTTCTAGTAGTAATTTTAACTGCTCGAAGGTTCGACTTATCATCAAGAAAGATGAGAATTTTACCATCTAATTCTTCTTTTGGGATTTTAGAGATCTTAGTTTTATCCATACATACACCATCTATAGAAATATCGGAAATAAAATCCTCTGACTTAATCCATAAATTATTTGAATACTCTATTTAATTATATTGTTTTAATGGTGACATAAACGTCTTAGATAGAAATATATGTTAAGTATATCGTAAAAAGGGAAAGAAGGTTTATTAAGGAATATTACTTTAAGCAGTGATTTACATCAAGTTTTACTGTATGATAGTACGGTATTGGGCAGAAAAATTGTCGAAAATACATTAGATTAAAAGGGATGTAGAATTGAACGAAAATGGATGAATATGGAAAAATATGACTTATTTCGGTTCGATATTCATATATTTTCAATCTCTCCTCATGTTGCAATTGATGATGATATCGATATTCAATGTTTATTACATGATGTTACTGGTGATTAGACTCACAGATGAGGTATAAAGATTGTCAGATTATTCCATAAAATTGAATGCGCTTTTGAATCTTTATCGCTAATATCCTTAAAATAACGCCAACAGTATGGAACCCATGTGATATGAATCTTTCTCATCGCATGCTCTTTATTCTGTTCAAAGGGAATGAAAAAAAAAAAGCCGACCAATGTATCGGGAAATGCTTCCCGAGTGTTTCTGAAGCTTTTTGATTTTTCACCCGTTTTTGAATTCTGTTACGCTTCTAAGAAACATGATATAATTTTAAGCAAAAAATACAATTTATGCTCTTTCAAAGTAACTTGTAAGTTAACCTGAGTAAGTTTTTTTGCAAGCAGAATTAAAGCATTTCAAAGAGTGTTAAGAAAATAACTTATTTTTTCTTTCTCTGCTGTCAAGGTTGAGTTTTCAGAATTCGACTCATGATATACAAAGAGGAATTAATGCATTTTTAATAATAATATAACTATTATCAGTAAATTCTATCGGCTCTATCCTAGTTAAAGAAGAAAAGTATCTTTGTATTTGGATAGAAGTAGATCTATATGGATTATGAGTTGTCATCTACAGTGAGGTTCTTAAATGTTGCGGTAAAATCTAAACCTTTTGAGTAAATTTGCTATTTTTGG
The DNA here is from genome assembly GCA_036926295.1 of Pachydiplax longipennis. Taxonomy (NCBI): domain Eukaryota; kingdom Metazoa; phylum Arthropoda; class Insecta; order Odonata; family Libellulidae; genus Pachydiplax; species Pachydiplax longipennis. The sequence continues at coordinate 56,204,537 of JAVFKF010000008.1, forward strand.
TTAGAACAAATAACGAAAATTACCTTTTGGATTTTATTACTCTATTGAAAATATCGACCAATTTCGACGTAGGTGTATATAAATCATCAGACATCGGACGCAAACTTTTACATCGTCAGACACGGGATTCATAAATTAAAAAGTATAAATATAGTAAAGATTCAACTAACAGTGAATAATAACTAAAGAATTCGTGGGAGAGCGAGCATCTGTTGCACAAAGAATCTCCTTGGATGCTGCATCTTTCTGGAAATCTATTTTCAAATAGATGTTTAATATTTTTGAGAAATTCAAAGACTTAACTATACTATACTATATACTTCAATATCTTCATCTGAGGCTTTTTAATCACCCTTCGTATTTTCGTTAATTCAACTATACTTGAAGAAAGAAAAAAGGAACTCGGCGTTCAATGAACTAAGAGACAAAGGTTCTCCAAGCGCCGACAGCGGCAACCGTACAGTGCGATTCCCGGGAAACGGATAATCGCTTAGCGGTCACCAATTATTCAGAATCCCGTGTCGTCGAGTCGAGTGTCGAGAATAACTGGTGACCGCTAAGCGATTATCCGTTTCCCAGGAATCGCCCTAGACGGTTGCCGCTGTCGGCGCTTGGAGAACTTTTGTCTCTTAGTTCAATTATACTTCCTCAAAATAATCCCCAGAGCGTTGACACTATTGAATTTTATGAGTTAACGCATTATTTATTTTATAAATCTAGTTCATGTTGAAATTAACATGTGGATAAACGATTGACATCGGTCAAACTTGTGCATTTCTGATAAATAGACATCATGAGTCGTACTTTTTACAATATGAAACCTATCGGTGCATCATGAGCTTTATTTGTCCTGGCAAATCGAAAAAAACCTGGTTGAATGCGGTTAATTAGATACTGAGGGACATAGACGCACTGAGTTGGAAGAGTAAAAGAGAACGTACTAGAGGTCGTTTAAGTGTTTCTACAGATATATGCAAGAATGGCGACTCGTAGATGAGTGTCATCATCGAACGAGACATATAACCTGCTTACCCGAGCGAGAATAACGTGATTAACATGTTTGTTCGAATTTAACTGGATGCTTCACCGATCCGCATCAAGCACCTTCCTACAATCGATCACATCATTTTTTGCTCGTTCCTCTCATGCATAAATATCCCCCGATATATATATCACACGGACGTTTGCATTTACAACTTCAACCCATGGGAATAATGGAGCCAGCTCGTTTCGGGAGAGCGGTCCCTGCGAGTGATGCTTCATGATCTCCCATCGATGGCGCTCTCATATCGCGTAAAATTTAACTACCGGAGCGAATCCGACTTACCTGTAACTCCATTTGGATCGCGTAAACAAGGGGGCGGAATGAAAGTTGACAGATATTTGGAGAGCATCGGCGCGAGAAAAGACCCGTTCTAGTGGCTCCTCTTATCACGGCTCTCGGAGTGGAATGCGTCGGCGTGCAGATGACGTCCCGGGGGGAGAGTTTGCATACGATCCACTTCAATGAGAGGCTCCTCTCTCTCTCCTTTTTTGTATATCGTCCCTGCCATCCAAGTTTTCCTTTTTTTTAATCCTGGGTGAATCCGGCCGCTTCCGCAAAAAATTGAGGGGTCCGGTAGTGTTTGCGTGCGTGCTCGCGTTTCTTTTCGCTCGTTTTTGTTTTTAAAAGGGTCCCTTTGATTTCGAGAATTAATTGTGAAATGAAAACGACCGGCGCCTTTGGCCGCGTCGATGTGCAGTCCGCGCTCGAAGTAGCACCTCGCTCGTTTCTGTCTCTCTCTCGTCCTCCTCGAAGTGCTCTGCAACGACGAATCGTCCGATTCCCGCTTGTTTTTGAAACTTCCACCTTCTGATCCATTTGCATCGTCAGTCTTTTTGATCGACTCTTGTTAATCTTCTTCTTTGACTTTACCGTTATCTTTTTGTAAATTTTGTAAGGTTGCACTCTCCTGGAGGGTCGATTCCGGAAGTTATCCACTCCAAGAGCAAAATATTCCTGAGGATTTTGGGAGAATATTTAAGCATGGCTTTTAAAACCGTAGAATATGTATTATTCCTAAACGAGCTGCGTAAGTGTACAATTTTATCATAATTGAACATAGCTCTACATAAATTTATAGCTATACCATTAATTCATCGCTCTACCATTAATTCATAGCTTTACCCACGTATGTAATTTGGATGATTTTATGCGGAATCATGGAGATTAGCTGATTGTATCATCATCCCAAGAAACTTCCAAAATATTGTCAAATATATGTAGACAAAGATGGGTCCAAATTTAGATTAATCAGGAAGACTCCTAAAATTTAATTACAGATGAAAATATGTAGCGAAAGGTTGCCCGAGTCGGTAAATTATTTTACGAACTGTAATATGCTAGCGTTTGAATGTCTGTCCATCAAACACAGTGAGATGTAATTCTCTAGACTAGGTGTAATCAAAATTTTCAGAGAAAGGTCACTTATGACAATGTAAGATTAAATTTTGTTTTCTTGGCATTTTACGTTGCATGGTTGGAAGGAATAATGAAAGGAGTTCTTTTTTGTTCACATTCATATTTGGTTATCAATTCGAAGACGAATTTGTTGCATCTCTTCAAGTCTTCCTGTTTCACGCCATTCACTTCATTTCCTCAAAATACCAAGCTTTAGCACTTAGTATCATTAGTCTCTTGTACTCGTAATTATACCTTGGTCTTCTTCCTCTTTTCCTTCCGAAAATACTTTTAATATTGTTTTCAGGTTACTTTAGAGTCTCGTTATGCTTTATCTTGATTTTATTCCCTTTTTGTGAATCTTTCTCTTTACATTTCGGTCTTATATACACCTCGAAACACCTTTCCTCGAAAAACTCGTCCCGACTATTTCGTTTTCATTACTCCTCTGGTGAACTACATCTTCGTTTCTCTTAATGTTCTCTTTCCTATTGCTGCTACTGTAAATTTTTTAGCAAAGGACTCACGATGACACGATCATTTGAAGATGAAACGAGGAAAGGAAAGATGAAAGTGAAGTAATTAGCTTTGACATTCATCCTTGAGCCAGAATGTTGTGAGTGGAAAAGGTCTATCCGAGTGTCGCACAATGACACCTATAAATAATATTTCTCGTACAATTCAGTAAGGAGCGAACTAAACGAATCAGCACCACTCATACTGCAGTGGCACACATATCCTCAAAGCTATGACCTTTAGCCCAATTAAATATGGATATTTGAGTCCCGTATGAATGGATAGAATCGCGTGGGTCCGTATATCTACCTATCTTAATATCTCTCAACATAGCCACCCTCTCTGTTAGACCTCCATCTAAATCGATTAGCTTCTGACCTCTGCCATAACGGGGCACTCGCGATGGGAAGGCTATTTCCTCTCTCTCTCTTTGACGAGCCCCTAAGGTTGAGATAGTGGAGCAAATGGGACGAGAGGGCAAATGCGAGAGAGTCGCCGTTTAAGTTGGCCGACTCGTGTATCGGTGGCTGGTGTAGCGCCACTGGGACTCGCAGTTGGGGTGTGTCGCTCGACAAACTTTGACGCCGAAGTAAGGGAAACCGAGGTGCGGATGATGGATGATGTCGTCCGACCGCTTTTAAGTATCGCGCTGCGTTACCGTTTCAGCCAAGTCATCAAAGGGTTTTTCTTTAATAACGCTATTCTAAAGGAGACGTCTCAGAAATCGATCGGGAATGTCGATATTAAAGTGATCAGCGCGAGTTCCGTGAATTGCTCCATTGGTTCTTTTAACGGCATTCAACTGCTGTATTGAAAAACGAAAAGTTAATAGTTTTGGTGGGAGTGATATTTGGTTATAACGTAAATATACTTGTCATCTACCTCTCGGTAGGTTCCCGTGTCTTTGAGTTCTTAACTTAAAGCCCTCTTTCTAATCGAAATTTTCCACTCTTTTTCCCTCTGTCTTTTCCCTCGCACCCTACCTTCAACATATTTCTCTATCAGCCCGTCCCCTCTCAATATTACCCCCACCTGTTTCTCCTGACTCAGTTTTATTTCCTAAAATCAAAACTCTTCCCGTTCCCTCTAGCACTTCCTCGTTTGTTACCTTTTCCACCCCGCTGACTTTTTCCATTCGAGACCACACCCACTTCTCGAAGCCATCGAATCTCTTACCGTCCTTCCTTCTAAGAGTCCACGTTTCATACCTCCATATTAGAGCTCTCCAGACTAGAGATTTTGTTTGAATGGAATTATGATATATTATTTGTGAGTATTGAAATAGCCTCGTATAGAAATCCTACCTGGAATCATATCCTAAGAATCTTACACCCAATAGGAGACCGATATTTGTTGATCTACCCGGATTTCCGTTATATCTCTGGGTACTCTATTTCCATCGAGCATTACTGTAGATGTGTTCCAGCGCGTAAGAATATTTAATTGACTTTTTTGTAGCTTTCCTTATCCTATGTATAAACTTCGGTCTATAAGTCGTGAGAGGGAAAATATTTTATGAAGCATATTTTCGGCTCAAAAAATTGCGTTTTATATTCGGTATGTTCTACGGATGTAAATTTATATATTTTTTGAATAGCTGCGTATTCATTTGCATACAGAAATCTCGCTTTATTTCCGGACAGACACCTGAAACATGTCGTTCATCCTCCTACAATTTCCTATCCTGTCATAGGTCTCTATTTTGAGCCATGTTTGTTTTGATTTAATTAAGTAGTACGACATTTTGTGATGTATGTAGCTCTGGAGTTTCATATGGGGAGGAAGTGTTGAACCAGAAAGAAACAAGTGATACATTTTTGAAAAAAACACTAGTATGAAAACTAAATATGCAATCATCATCTTTCTCAGAGCTTAGACAGCTTTATATGATTTTAATTATTACGTTAGTTATCATTAGGAATATTTAATTATGGATAAAACCAGGTATGTAAATTTAGAGAAAACATGTTCTCGGAAGGTTTAATATGTATAAAACTTCTCCTCAACTACATTTAATAAGTTTCTGGTATGAATTAGCAAAATTGGTGGTAGAATTAGCTGTTTTATAGTTTATTTACATGGACGAAAATAAAAAATACTGATTTGAGAAAAAACTTATCATTCATGCACCACGAGAGATGGATTGCAAGATACACCTGTAGATGAAAGAAGGGATAACATTTGGCGTTAAACTGTAAGGTTCAGATCTTAACTTTTATTTCAAATACAGTCGCATGATGTTCCGTAAGGTATAGGGAGATAAGGAACGAGGAAGACCCACCAGAGAATAGATTCTAAAGAGTAACATCGCGAATTTATATTTACTCATGTTTTTTATAAGCTCTAAAAAATTAGAAATTCGACAAATACTGTAATGATATAAAACCCCTTCTTTCGATGACTGTAGAAAAGGATGTTTCAACAGAAGCACGTATGTAGGATTCCATTTCTCTCGTGTATCAATCCACTGCCCTCTTCATGTTACGCTCACGGTCGAGCGGATGTCTGGATCCCGAAATTGCGTTACGATAATAACCGCTCCGAAGGAGAAGCAGCTCGCGTGTATAACCAGGCCTGTCCGAGCTAAATACGCTCCTTTACCTCACATGTGCAGAATGATAGGATCCTCGGGGGATTTCGCCGACTCCCTCATCCGCAACAATGCTTTCCCCCTCCGACATCTGCTCCCTCTTAGTTCCCAAAACCCTTCCTCCCCATATCGAAACCTCCATAAACATCCAAGGCGCTTCATCATTTCGATTTCAGCGATCATCTGCAGCACACGCACGCGGAAAGGGAGCCAGCCAATGGCTCTGGAAACGCTTTCCTCATTTCGCTTCTCTTCGGGAAAACAAATCAAGCTGAGCGCAGGGTATATTTAAAACTCCGTATCGAGATTTTTTTCCGCCGCGTCTGGGTCTGAAAAATTGATTAATTTCGTCCCGTTATATACCTCTCTCTGCCTTTCCGATTTTCACGGGAAAAGTATTACGTTCGGTTCTTATCTGGATGAAAGTGGAGCAATATTTCTGGAGCGCTGGAATGGGTGGACCTTTTGAAACTTAACTCCCTCCGTCCATCCTTCATTCTTTCGTCCTTTTCTCTCCCTCTGTAAGAGAGGTTTCTCAAGGAGTGTTTGTTTCTATATATAGTCTGCAATGCATTGGTTGATCCAAAGGAGGGATCTAACCGCATTTAGAGTTTTTAACTAAAACGTGACAGAGATTTTGTTTACACGGTTACTATTCATAATTGCATTCACAACTTTAAATTGTATTTTTCAATCTTTGTTTCAAAGGTATAAGGAACTAATATTATAGTTGCATTAAGATGAATATGTTTTAGAACAGTCTTTACCTCACATCTTTTGGAATATTTTAGTTACGTTCCCACATCTTGATCATATAAAGTAGTTGCCAGGAATTTTATTTAAGGATTCCTAGTAAATTAAATCATCCAAAGACAGTCATACATTACATTCAACATATTTCATTATTTCGGTCTTTGATTTGATTAGATTTATTCAAATGAAAGTTCTTCAGCCACTTTAACTCACATGTGCAGAATGCTTTACTTATGACGAAGAGGCGGGGGCTCCGAGTATAGTTGTACTGTACAAACAATGTATTTCTATGTTAAGTCTACCTGTATCGCATAAATTACACCGTATTACCATATTCCTGTATAGGTTAATTAAATCTACATAACTTATCTATTGCTGTTACTCTATCAACATTATATTTTTATTACATGGTGTTCCGTGAATAATTTACAAGGGAATGCCTGTACTTGACTCAATTGGCTGCACGTTTCAGTTCCTCTATGCATACTTGAATACCCAACGGATAATTTTCCTGGCAGAACTCTGGAATGTAAAAAACGCGATTCATCGCTCACGTTTTCAGGTAAAATGTGATTATAAGTAAAGAAAAATCTATTGTACGTACGCCACCAGGTAAATTGAGTTTAATCTCGAAAGCATACAAATAAACATTGGGAGAATTTTAAATTCACGAGTACCGTTCCAGTTCCCCCGTTTTTTCCTGTATTTTGAGCTGCAGCGATATGGCAGAAAATAATAAATGCTCTGATATCGGCGAAACGAAGGTAGACTCAATGAATTTTATCCGGGGCGCATAAATAGGAACCGAAGGTCAAATTTTATCTCCTCATTTTTTCAGGTGCCTTCTACTAATTGACTTCATCCATAAAAATTCCCCTGAATTTAGCGCGCCACGATTCCGTAATTAAAGTAAAACCTCGCCGATTTTCGATTTAATTAAAGGTTTATCTTCATTTGGTTATCTTATTAATACCTCCCTGCAACTGTTCATTAAGAGGAATTATGGATCGACCATTGCTTCCATCGCTTATTGTCAGAGATAAGACCTTGAAAGACAAAGCTGGACCTTGATAGATAGAGACCTTGAAAAAAGTGCGCCATTTTCATAGATTTAGTTTTTTAAAGCTGAAAAATTCCATCAGTTGTAGAATTAGTTGTTATCTGCTCTATCTGCACTATCCTGCTAAAATGAAGTTCGTCTTTTTTTATCCTGAGGGCAACTTTGTTTTATCTTTTAGTCCTACTTTTATGCCTATTCATCATAACACCCACTTAAAAAATTGAAGTGATAATTCATTTTCTTGATAACTATACTTTCCTAAGGGGTTATTTACAAATTTCCTCAAGTATAAGCGTAAAATTTATGACAAGACCACGTAAATCTAATAGCCCCATTTGCTACTTACGGGGGATCGCGCGTACTGTTGCAAATTATGCAAAGTAAAGGAAAATTAGTGACAATTTATTTTGGAGACATTCAACATAGAGAAGAATAGATCTCTGATAGAACAGTACGAACAGTGCGCCATAGTTTTAAATTAAAATCTCAAAAACGATTTCAAGTAAAATAGTACGACAAGAAATTATTTTCAGGGTAGGTCTTCTAGAATTTTAAAGAAAAATTGTTTAGTCTATAGAAAAGTTATTTATAACAATCTTTATTTTTTTTCTTTAGTGGTATTTCTCAGCTTTTTTTTATTTCGGTACTAACAGGATCTCCTCCGTCATTTTCCTATTCCATTTCCAAAAACTCGAAAAGAGCTAATCGGGTCATTAATTATATTGGTATTAATTTTATAAGATAATATTTTACTATTACCCCGCAGTATATGAAAATATCGATTAAACAACCTAAGGTTAAAATTTCTGAAATTTCTTTATGACCGTAATTTTTTACTCTAAAGAAGATATAGGCTTTCAAATGATCCTTCCTATCAGTTAGTTGTAAACCTCTGAAATTGCTAACTGACGCATGCTTGGAGAAGAGTAACCGGAAAATTCTGGTTATAACAAATTTTTGGCTGAATTTTCTTTGATAGACGAGCTGATTTTGACAGCTTGTCGGTGAATGCGGTGAAAAGTTGGTTATGAAGATATAAATCTGACTAAAGCATTTCCTCAGATTCAATTTGCAGTGCAGCAGGTACTGAAATGATTTCCTATGCACATGGGTGAATATGCAGGGTGCGGTAAGCTAACTTCCTTATTTCATACTGCGATTTCATTTTAAAAAGGAAGTTTAGTTGCCGCATCCTTTATTTCCTGATATATTTTTCATGGAAAAATAAATTCTCTGCAGGGATACACCCACGGGGAGAAGAGAGTTCGAAAGAAAGGGATAGATAGATTACTACATAGACACAATGTAGAGTATGTCACATTATTATATATGTCACATATTATTATCACAACATAAGAATCATTTAACATTAAATTATAACATAAACATTATCAGAACGTAAAATAATTGTTAATTTAGCGGATGGTATGAAGATTAGATTCACATCGAGATGCGTTTATCATACTAGTACATAAGATACGTAAATCATAGAAATAAAGAGGTCACCATTTCGTTCGAACGAAATTATTATAGGATAGATATATAAACGTAACTGAGTTATAAGTGCCATAGTCATGTCCTTTTTAAAATTAGAACGCGTATACACAAAAATGAATTCGAGATCGCTTTTTTGAAGGCTTCCTTTACCCGCTGATTTTAGAAATCATCCTGGCCGTGACAACTTCCAAATGAATTCTTATGCTTTTGGGCGCTGAAAAAACGCCGTTTCATGCTACTCCTTTGGCTCTATTAAAGCTTTCTGTCATTTCCACCGACATAATTTATTCTCGAACATGAAACGCAGTACTTTTCAAAGCATCCTCACATTGCCTCTTTCATTCAATTTATTTCCGTAACATACTTTTGTCACGGACAACTGTTTCGTTGCCAGAAACGTAAGCGGACTACCGTTTTTACCAACTCTTTTTTTATGAAGTGCCCCGATTACTTTTAGATTACCTTTTCCTTTGTCAAAGCCAATACCGGCCCTACTTCAGGTTCATTTTTCGCTTCCCACTAACACAAGCCGGCACAATTGGCGGCGACGTAGGTTAATTAAGCGAGCCTTCTTTATCGCTCGGAAAAATCCTAGTTCGGCCTGTAAACAATGATTCAAATTTTGAAACGCCGCGTAATTAGACCGAACACTCTTGACCCGCCACCTTCCCTGCGAATTATACAAGCTTCCGCAACACTTAATTTGGGCCTAATGGAGACGTGAGTAAGCTTCGGATTCCCCCCCAGAGATGCCTCTTTCTATTCAATTATCTTGGACTTCTCTACCTGCTTCTATCCTTCCATTCCCTTTGACCACTTTTATCCCTCCCTCTCCTCCTATTCTCTCCTTTGTTGCCTATTCCTCCATCTCTTTTACGAGCTCGTTTCCTCTTTTTCGGGAGTCAACCTCTGGCAAAAATCTGCGGAATTAGCGGCGTTCCGGGAAAGGAATGAATCTCAGACGATATAAAATTTATATGGATTATATGAGATGTGCTCGTTAGTTATTCATCCTTGCCTTGTTTTCAGGGGAGGATCCCTCGTTGTAATGAGCGGAGAAATGCGTGAATTTTTCAAGGGGGAACAAAAGTAAAGTTATGGCCGCCTCTGACTGCTCTTCGACTCCCGGACACTTTTTATTGCGCTGTAGAGATGTTAGCATTTTGAGGGCCCTACAATGGAAGTCTTCTTCCATGCCGTTCATAATTCAAAAAGGAGGGAGATGAATAAAGCAGGCTTTCTTTCGTCGATGGATTCCACGCACTACGAAGGATTTCTTGCTCGAGGCCGTAATTCTTATGGAAAGCGACCGTTCTGAATCGTAGAGATCACAGTTTGCAACGAAATGAGGTAATACTTTGTTTTTCTGGAAGAGAATAACTTCATCCGCTGAAAAGGATAAGTCGTTCAGAATTATACTACGCTTGCCTTAGCTTGATAAGGCTTGTCGAAATTCTCGTTAGCAGAAATGCGATTTCCTATTAAGTCTCAAGATTTTTTTAACTAGAGATATTATTTTCGGGATCTTTTAGGTGAGTCGTATATATTATAGTTTGCATAATTAAAGGATCTTATGTTATTTAAATATCCTTAATATCCGAGGAGAATGCTACATAATGATAGAAATGAGCTTTCATTAGCAGTCATTCGTTCGTTTTTATTACATATACACTATCAATCCGTAATTTAATTGAAAATTTTTATATAATTAGGTACAGTATTTTATTATTTGAATCCTTCTATCCAAGATTCTGCTCCTTAGCACTGATCAATTTCTATAATTTGGAAGTAATTTCAAGTTAACAGTTTAACTGCCTCAGGACTCTATAGATGGTGTGTTGAAAACGAGCCTATCAAACTAGAAAATAGAAAATATAGAAGTTTTTCATTGTGTCTCTAATTAGGATACGCTTAATTGTCTAATTAATTAAAATCGTTGAGATACTTAAGATATCCAGCCAATATCCAGCCAAATTTCCACACTTAAGGTCAATAAAATAACTAATAGCTAAGGATTGTTTCATCTAGCGAGTGAAACTACGATCTTAACAATGTCTGACTTCTATGGGTCAATATAATCATGAATAAAATTTTCACAATGATAAAATAAATCCGCCATATATAAAAATAATGAAAACGATGATTGTTGAAATACAATTCGCAAAAATGAACAAAGACAGCGAGTAGAAACTGCTTTAGGGCAGCTGCAAATCTCTTTAATGTCCGAATCGAAAACTTTTCAGGTATAGACCTCACTCGTCCCTATCATTATACAGCGTTAAAAATCTTGTCTTTCCTCCCGTATGATCCGTACTTTCCTTGCAAGAATGCCATTTTGCTCGAGCGCTTTAATGTCGTATCTCTACTCCATTCCTGCCACATTTAAAGCACGCAAGAAGTTTCCCCTTTCTCATTTTCTCTCTCTCTTTCCATGCGCTAGCTCACCTTCCGCCCATTACCCGCTGACGTTACGCTTCCGATAAAAGGAACTGTCCGTGCATGACTCGTCTATCTCCTCCATATATCTCTCCCTTTAATGCACGGCGCAACACGCATACAATTCTCCACGCCGTGCATACTTTATGCCGGTCCGAATACAGTCTCTTTCCCGAAACACAGACGCTCGTCTCGCCGCTGTTTTTATTCCAACCTCCCCTCGTTATCCAGCCTTCCACAATTCCTATCTATCTCCCAAGTCTCTTCTTTTACCCTTTCTTTCCCTTTTCATAGCCCCACGACTTTATTTTTTCGCCACGCGGAGTCATTCCATGATTTATTGCCTCTTTTAGAGAGTATTCGGACTTTTTGCGGCGTTGTTTCCGACGAAATTTTTAACGCTGTTTATTTTTTCCGCGACTCTCTCGAGAGCCACGATTTCGCCGTTTTCCTCCGAATATCCTCCTCGTTTTCTTCTATCCGAACGGTTTTTTTCCTCGGAGTTCAGTCCTCCGTTTGTCTTGCGTCGAGGGCGTCTAGTTTCACGCAGACACTACCTCGCGAAACAGCATTACCTCGCGGAACAACAGAGGGATACTTTTTTGCGTCACAATTCGAGCTTTCCGTTCCCCTTTCATGATTATGTGTTGATGCTGCAGGTAACGATCACGTGTCCGCTGGGTTTTTTCCTTAGAGTTCGTTATTCCTCTAGCGTAATTTGAACGAATGGTATTCGCGCGGATGACTGCGACTTGGGCAATTGCTGTCACGTTTCGGAGGGTGAAAAACTGCGTGCACGTTGCATGAGGAATCGCTCTCCGAGCAGTGTTTCGCGCATCAAGGTGGAGTGCAAGAACGGGGCGTTACTTCCTCAATGCGCTCAGAACGGGTCACTTAATTACATCGTCCCTAATTGTTTTTCTCCTCCGTACCGATCATATTTTCCAAAGATTCCGCTTATAAACGCATCGAATAACTAGAAGTGCGTTTCCTAATATTTTCGTCCGATAGAACATTTTACGGATATGTAATTTTGACGGAGTATGTAGTTCAAGCTTTACGTTAAATATATTAGAGAAAATTTATTTACGAGGGTGGTCTGAAAAGTTTCCGACCTCAGATTTTTCAGAAATCTTCAAATCGGGAAATGGCGAAATGTCAGAAACTTTTCAGAAAACTTATCATCGTCTTTTCATATACTTATAATTATTATTATACTTATACTTTTTATATTATACATGTAGATACATGGGTGGTCTGAAAAGTTTCCGTCCCCAGATTTTTCAGAAATCTACAGAAAATTTTCAGAAATTTTCAGAAAACATGTCGAGAAATGGCGAAATGTCGGAAACTTTTCAGACCACCCATGTACATATATAATTATAAGTATATGAAAAGACGATTAATTCTATTTGTATTTCTTGTACTCCATTAATTGTATAATATGAGTTTTTTTATAAGGGTAGGTAGACACATTTTTCTCGAGAATTAGGTTATTGAGTTGATATAGATTAGTTATTAGTCTGAACAGAAATGTAAGTAAATGATCATATATAATACTATTTACTATACAAAAATTTAACAATAAGAGGGCCATAAAAATACTCTTGGACGTTGGTTTTAAGGGGGATATGTGACCCTTTACTCCCTTTAATACACGGCTGGTAGGTAGATATTTGTAATAAATAAGTAAGTTCCGTTAAAGCACCATCAAAACGCCAAGGAATTCCTGAGTTCCCAACACGTTTCCACACATTTGGAATTGAAAATCATACCAGACCTAAACCGATTCTTTTATCTTTTGACAGAAAGCTCATCACCCCAAATAGCATAATTTGTAAAATGTCAACCGATCAGACGGGAGGAAAAATATTTCTTTACAAAAAACGAGGATTTTAAATTTGAAAATTTTTAATGCCACTTTATGACTCGCAATGGAACCGGAAATTGGCCTTTTTATAAGCGGGAATCGTTGCGTATTAGGTAATATCTACATTATTTAAAACGTTCCGCGCATCGATTTTCGCTAAAACGGTCATAATGTTACCGGCTCTCCGCTCTTCTGCGGTTTATTTAAACGCAAGCTCTGAATTTTAAAGCAATTATCGGGAATGCGATGCCAATAACGCGAAGCAACAATTCCGGCGTTCAAATTTAATTTTGCTCTAAATATAAATAGAAACCTGTTTTTCCTGATTCCTGGATCATTAAAAAAGAGCTCCGGACGCATTTAATGAATGAAATTGCTACCTATGTGAAATATTTACGCTATTCCACGACAGAATGATGCTGCGGTTATTTCGGCGGTCGATTTTCATTAATAGAGAACAGACAGACGGAACGACGCAATTAGTGGATTTTTTTTATAATGCGATCAAATACCTTTTGTGCCTGCGAAAACTAGATGAGACTTTAGTTAGACTGGTGTGTAAGCGAAGCCGTAAACTCTCCCAGTTTAGCATGTGAATCTAGCTGATCATATTTTCGAGGATCGGTGCGCTATGTAAAATCATTTCGCAATTGAGGAAGAATTGGATGAACATATACAATCATGTTATAATTGAGCAAACTAGATTAGCCGGTACTCGAACCAAAGACTTTCGTAGCGAAACATGCTAGGCAAACCATATCGTTTATCGTCAATTTTAATGTATGTGAATATAAAAATGTAATTTGGTCTAAGAGAATTCGATCCAATGTGTGATTTCAGTTCTACTGTGATTTTCACCATTTTAACTTGTTTATTTAGACAAGGATGAGATTTATATCATAATTCATCGCTATTGTAATTTTTATATAGAAAGCAATAATTAATGTAGTATTTTAATAGTTTTTTTGCAAAGATTAGTACGTGATGTACAGCGAACGGCGAATGTCTCTCTTTCATATAATATATAAGTATGGTACAGTTATGGAGAAGAACTCCATCAACGCATTATAAATGACCGAGAAATTTTAACGAGAAAGTTTCCCGGTTCATGCTAAAAATAGTCGGACCAATGAAAAAGGATCATTTGGTCGAATAGCCGGGTTAATGTTTAAATCATCAAGTTTTGTCCTGGATGTGTACATATCGGTGCTGCTATATATGGAATATTTTATTTACTTGGATACTTATCTCAATTCATTAAGTGATAAATGCATTAAGTATTCGGTGTAGGATAAGATACATACACATCGTTATAGTAATGATGCGTACTATTCTTGATTATATTGCTTAAAGAAATTCTCGCTCTCTCTAATATATTAAGGATTTCATTTAGTTTCAAAAGGTAAGGCATTAGGAAACGCTAGGCTTTGAAATTTTCCATAGAGTTTCGTTACTGGAAGTGTAGACTTCGATACAACCGAGATTTATCGAAAAGAACACATATACAGAATATGAAGGTGTTTGTTTAGTATGTTTAAGTATTAGAAGTATGTTTGTGTATTCGTTTGTAGTGAATAGTGTGTTTGTTGAAATGTATTTGGGTGGAGATTTTGAGTATCATTGTTCGTCTGCAAAATTTCGTACGGAGCAACTTGTAATACATTAATATGATAAGGGAAAATATACTTTATTCTCATTTATTTATTCTTAAACACTACAAGTAGCCACCAGGCCAGGTGGTAGTATCAAAAGGGGAAAAGAAAATTAAAATACCCTGCCTGGTATTCACCCTAGTCGGGAGGAAAAACCCCCAAAACCTCCCGAAGGCAGTACATCATCATAAAACAGCAAATATAATTACAGATATAATTACAAGATACAGAAATAATTACTAAATACAAATATAATTGCAATATATAACTACAAAAAACTTTTAATTCTATTTACAAATGCTTTACAGGAAGGAGGAAAAGGTTCGAAAACTTCTTCAGATAGATTGTTCCATTCGACTATTCCGCGATTAAGGAATGAAAACTTGCAAGTATCCGTTTTCTGTTACTGTACTTGACACTGCATTTCGTAATTGTGTACTCCGTTGCGTTTAAACATTTTCCTAAAATAATCGAAGTGTATCACTACATATGACCGCTTTTAAATTGACACGAGAACTTTCACCATACTATGGTGAACCAACAATAAGTTCATCCTGTAGCATTACAAAGGGATTTTCATACATAGAATTTCAGCTTTGTTTACTGGATATTTTGTGAATTAGTTCCCTCTGGTTTTGTAGCACAGTAATGCATTCTGTCGAATTCCTTCGCTTGAAAAATCATTTTAGCTGCTATCGTTGTTGAGCATTCAATTTCAATTTCTATCGACAAGTTCTAATTCGGAAACATAGACTGATACATTCGATGCCGTATGGAAGCCTTGCTCCATATTATGAGCATCGACCCCAAACTCAAGTGCAAAGGCTTCGAAACTCTCCATCCAATGATTTTGGAAAGCGTCCACTGAAAACTGCTTTGTTGCAGTGGACACAATGGATCAAAGAGTATTGGGTCCCACAGAAAATTCCTTATGTGGTTGCATTGCAGTTTATTTCGGGTTCTCGATTCGTTTTTTTCGTTGCTTCTACTCTCTTTGAGGTGGTTTAGATGGGAAGAGTGGAAATCCCCCAAGCTTTTCTAATATACACATAAACAGAGATTATAATTAAAAATACAACACTAAGACTTTCAGGGAATGATAGATTTTATTCTATTTCATGAGAAAGAATATTGCTGAAGGATAACGAGATCAATGATAATTAAATTTTCAGTTCTTTTATGAAAGAATCTATTCATATAACAATGCAGAAATGTAGGCATTTTCAACACAAAATATATTGAAGAACATAGGATTAGTTTTCTGTCTTAATTTGGTTCATATCAATGCGAAAATGTGTTAGCTCAGGTCTACACTTTAAATTGCATGCACTAAGACTGAGAGGTACACTTGAAAAAGTTTCTTACCTCATAAATTAGTGCGAATAGATATATATGAACAGGATGCAATGTGCTATTTTGAAATCATTATTGATACAAAGCTAAGATTTTTCATGTAAATCTTATATTGAATCTTATCAGAAACAAATTACTGTCAAGCATACAATTCTGTGGTAATGTGGTTGATTTGAAAACCTTCAACGGTCTATAGTATTAAAAGTATTGTGAAAGTAATGAGATTCGAGAAAATGGTTGAAATAAAAATCGCCACCTTTTGATTCTCAGTTTCTTGAATGATCGATCGATATTGAAAAAAATTTCCTCGAAATGCATAAAATGCTTCCTATTGCCTCATTAATTTAGGGTCGCTGAACCCATGGAGATATGCCGATAAAACCCTTACTTAATCTCATCTTGTCGTCACGATTAGGTTTAAATATAGTGATATGAATACCTCAAGATCAAATACTATATAAATAAATTACAAAGTTGTATAATTTATTATGGCTTTCCACAAAGTAACGCCAGAACATATTGATTTCTTCATCAAATACTATAGTTTGTTAGTTGCATTTCGAAAGAAATGAGTAGTATATTTAAACGAGGTGCTCAGCAATTTTCGAAGATAGCTTTTTCCGGCTTCCAATACATTTAGAATCCCAGAAAAGGGTTCTCGTTTTACAGGAATAGCGTCTAAAAATAGCGCAGCAAGATAAGCCCACGATAGCCCAAAGCAGCATGATAAAAAAGAGACATGCAGCATACCCATTTGTGGCTATCTAGCCTTCGTCATTCTCTCACAAAACCCTTTAAACCTCTCTCGTCTTGAAGCAAAGCGAACTCATTGACGATTCCAAAATGCTCGGGGTCATCGACCGCAGTGAGAGAAAAAAAGAAACAGTCGGCGTCCGTCACGAGAGTCGTAGTGGGAACGGTAGAGAGGGCCGATATGTGATTCAATCTGCGGTTCTGAGAGATCAATGGGCATAAACACGCCCGTTGACGGCAATTCTCTCTCCCGTCTACGCTCGATTTCGCCTACCGTTTGCGCCTGGCAATCCGCATACCACACAACCCTATCTTCATCTGGCGCATCCACTTTGAAGGTGTCGTCAGAGGTGTCGCCACACGCATCCCAACCGACGCACTGTGGTATTCCGCATGTGTCTCGTGCTCCGATGCCGATGGAAGTGCTCCTTACGTGATAAGTCAGTCAATCTCCTTAGGATGAGCATTCACAACAGAGGATGAATTATTTAATGACCATCGGGAGCGAGTGGCTTTGATGGAGGAGTGATTAGTCCGGCTTATGGGTCGGTAAACTGCCGCAAGAGGATTTGAAGTAAAATGTAAATGCTTATGATTTGTATTTGTGAGGTTTTGCTTTCGAAAAGGGGTTTCTTTTAGTGTAAATTGAAGGGATTAATTACTGATTAGAACGTGAATTACTTGCGCTGTTAATAAGGAGCAGCTTCCTATTGCCTGGTCATTAATTTTTTTAAAGAAATGTAAGCTAATAATAATTAGGATTGAAAAAATGAGATGATTATTTTTATAAGGATGGCTACTTAAACTACCCTTATTTATAGCATTTATAACTCACTCACTGTAATCTTACGTGAATTTTCCTTAATCTATATACATTATACACAGTACATTATACACAATTATTCATAACTTTCAGTTAATTCTTATATGGTTGGCTCTACCGTCTCAAAGATGAATCGCTAATTCAGTCAGTTAACTCTAGCTGTATTAATTATAGACCATCGATTGTGTTTGGTTATAGCATTCCATTAGTCAATTAAAAAAGGATTTTAATTTTGATTGTTTTCTGAATTAACATGACGAAACATTTAGTAGATAATTAATTGTATTTTGTCACTGAAGATGATAGGAAAGTGTAGAATAAATAAAAATCTGTTTTCAGTTATGTATTTCCACCACATCTCGGCCGAATCGATAGATTATATTAATGTATTACGTTAATTGATATCTTGAATATGAGTACAGAAGACAATGTATGACTATGAAGAAGATACGAGTACACGGTTAATAACGCTTAATATTACGGCGGAAAAAATCAGTTGTACATTATTTTAAGGGGAACTTTTCTCTTGTCCTCTTTTCTTAAACTTGACTGCCTTACGTTATGGATAATCTGAAAAGAAAAATGAAAATGGAAGGACCATAGGAACCCATACTTTGTTCGTACAAATAACGTAGATTTGTAAATCTTTCTTAGGAATAGCCGGAATCTACCGCTGGAAACCTTTCATACGAAATACTATTGCTCCCATTTCTTGGCAACAACCTTAAGGTCTTCTCAATAATTTGCTCAAAAGTAGGTAATCTTATGAGAAAATCTTCTTTAGTCCTTTATCCATAGAAAAGCTTCCCTTTAAGCGGCAATAAAGCAGGGTTGTGTTATCTGTAATCAAAATGAAGTTGATTTTATTCACCAAGAGATTCAGTTTACGTGATATACGAACAATTTCATGGCTGTAAGGGCATGTACTTTCATTAGCTTCCATATACATTATATTTAAAGGCGTTTGATATATATTTTTTTAAATTTCTTTATTTGGTGACTTTAGGAAATAATCAAAATAATAAACGTCCTTAATAGGGTATGATTTCTTCAGAGGATTCGATTCTAACATCTTACCATAAAGTATGTACAGATGGAAGAAATAAGCTATAATTTTAATACCTGTTGATAACTTTCAATTCTGTATCATTACATAATTATCAATCTGTATGTATGAAAGTTTTCATTCAAGCAGATGACCTCGAAACTTTGGGTATTTTTATTGAATCGGAATATAGAAATATTAGTGCTAAATGTTAAATTCATATGGTTTACTCTGTTCAATAGGGCATTAGCCGGACTGTTGCTCTATAATATTCCCATGGGTTTCCAATCATGTAGATGGTTTATAAAGAGCTAGCTTTGGATCAACTGAAGACAAGCATTTGATTGTTACTATGATTGAAGGATGTGTGCATATTGCCACGAATCTAAGACGCTTCTTTCAGGAATTCCGCAGAAAATGGGATGTCTCTCATAAATGACTCGTATGAAAAATCATTGGATATATAAGCAATATACTGTGAGATTGTAAGCATACAGAGACAGTCTTCAAGCGAAGGCGGATTCATATATGGTTTATCATATAGTTTTCGACCAGTGTTAGTACAGAAATGAATCATGAATATATCTTAATATGTTTACTTTTACTATTTTATTCTGGTTTTTAAGTTCGTCTCAAATTCTCTTAAATACGTAATGTAAAAGTTCACTTTGGCAGAGATAATTCTTGCTTATCTTCTGATAATTCATAATCATCTGAGCAGTAATTACGGGAGGTCTATCTCTAACCATGATACAACTCTAGACATCAATGTAAATTAATTACATACCCTCATGTAGCACGGATTTGCTATCACTGTATGCTGTGGATAGTGAAAACTGATACCTTTTCCACCTTTTTTCTCCTTTGGTTAGCAAACTCGGTAATGTACAACAAGCCGATCGTCACCGCCAGAAATCCCGGAGCGATGGGAGTCTGGAAAATTACGAGCGTGTCACGGCGAAAGTAGACTTTTTGTAGCTGTCGTTTTCACCGCTCTCAGATTCCGGGAGGGATCGCTTCATCACCGGCCTAAGTCTCGCCGCACCCCAAAGTCTCCCTTCCCATACGCTCCGCTTGCCCCAGAAAAAGAGGAAGGGATTGCTACACCCCCGCATACCCCTTCTGCACACATGCCTTTCCGCTTTCATTCGCCGTATATCCACGACCGCACACCACTCTCCAGCCCAATTTTTCAATGCTTCAACCGCCGCCCATATGGGCATGAATCAGCCCTCTCTCTTTTTCTCCAACCCTCTGACTCCCAAACCCTCTCACACAAGGTCATTAGAGGTCAACCCTCCGTTGCCAGGCGGTTAATTCACACACACATCCTTGCATGCACAGTCCGGCGGCATGGTCCTGGGTCGAGACGGGGATCGAACCGGAAACCGAAACCGAAAATATCGTTCTTTTTGTCGGAGTGAAAAAGTAACCCGAGCAGAAAAAGTCGAAATTCTTAATCCCGAATCGAAACCGAACGCCGCTATTTATTCCATTCCCACTGTCGGTTCCTTACTCCGAATTTAGCCAATTTTACTTACATTTATAACTTAAATTTTACTTAAATTTACTTACATTTTACTTATTTTAAGGTTTACTTAACATGTTTATCTACGACTGGCAAGTTTTATTATAAAATTTAATGTGAAACTATGAAAAGAATAAAATTTAGAAGTAATAAATCAAGATTTGAATAGGATATTACTAGCTGTCCCATGCGAAAATTTCGCACAAACGGTCACTGGGATGCACGCAAATTAATTTAAAGATAGTGGTAGTTTGAATTAAATGAAAATTTAAGCTATCTTGAAGTGTGACACAAACCTTCGTATTCGAAAATACTCTTGTTTCTGTGGTTGTCGTTCTGCTCCCAAAAGATGCAACTTTATTCCGGTTTATTAAAATGTTATGGTCGCGTACGACGTCGAGGTCTTCATTCATGGAGACTATATACTTGCGAAAACTGTTTCGATAATTTTAAGACCGAGAATGAATATCAACGTCCGATGAGAGAAACTAATTATTTACCACTGCTAACCAAGTAAACTACTAACCAAGTAAACAATAAACTCCAAACATGATAACGCCGATATCTACACATCCAGTAACGAAACTCGAGAATTTAGATTTTAACTCGATTTTTTGACCAAATGGTGTATTTTTCATTTGTCAGATTTTTTTAGCAGGAACCGGGAAACTTTCAAATGGTCAGTCGTTTATATGTTTTGATAGAGTGTGAGGGGAGAAAAGTCCCGGTTATCGAACATAGATTTTTAGAAATAATATATAGAGGCTATCACAATAGTCAGAGCGAAACATATTCGGTTCGAATAGACTTTCACAGGAGGAGAGAAACCGTAAATGAACCGAACTACGGTTATTACTTTGAATTTAGGCGATAACCGGAAAGTAAAATATTATGGCTCGATGCCCTGGGTTGAGAGCAACTTTATTACCTTAGCAGTGCATTGCGCGATGGATTAACTTCTAAACCACCTCCTTATCCCTCCTTCTTTGCCTTTTCCTCGTCTTCATCGCTAATCATCTGGGTCATCTTTAAAAAACCCGATTCTCTTCTGTTTTTCTCTCCGCTACGCGCAAAAACCAATATGGGCGCAGAATGTAAACCGCTCTTACCAGACAATTTCCATCTCGTTTTTATCTTGGCCACTCGAAGGCGCTGTCCCGAACCTGCGTGAAATTTCGCCCAAGGTTGAGTTACTTTAGTAGATCGGCTTATGGAAGTAAAGCAGCCTATAACGAGAGATTTTTTTAATACATTGTTTCTCAACCTTTATTCTCCATGCTTAAACCTTTACGAGTTTTTTAGATTTAGGGTAAAGCAAATTTGAAAAAAGAATTATCGAACTATGTAAGAACTCTTTCCTGCGTAACTCTTGCAGTTAATTCCTCGTCAGATCAACCGAAAGAGTGCTAATTTTCCTGGAGAGCAAACCGAACCCCAATATTAAATTTAAAATCCTTGTACTTGAACCGAAACCGGAGACCCATTCATTGAACCCATTCATTGATTATATCTTTTACATTAAAGCATCTAAAATTTAAGTAAAAGAAATACTATATAAGGGCGACAAATAACATAAACCTCGCACATGAATTATTTTATTGGTTTGAAAAGAACTGATTCGATCCGGTTGATTTGGAAGCGATCCATAACCGAAATTTACCGATTTAATTGAATTCAAATGAAATCAATTTTATATCGAAGCCCTCGAAGTAAAGGATTGTTTAAATAATTCTAAATAAGTGTGTCAACTCATTTTGCTTTATATTGTTGGGGCCATATTCTCTCTGTCGACAGAAAATAGGAGGGGAAAGTAGGTCTATTCGTCAACATGATGCATAAGATGATGTTTTAGTTATTTCTCTTGTTAGGATAAAAATTTAGAACTGGTTAAACTAGTTACCGTTTTTGGGTGAGCTTATAAGAAGCCTGATTAATGAATCATTGCTAAAAGTGTTAAATATGAAAATGAACGACAAGTTAAACAAGACGATCTCTGTTGTCGGCTTTATATTCATGAGCCAAAAATAAACGTCTCATACCAAATCAGCCTTAGAGTGATATCTATTCTTTAGGAAGCGAAGAACTTGTCCGATAAAATTACCACCAAAATCATGAGAATAGCGTCCTAATAATATCGATATCTTAATTGCATAAAGTTTTGAAATACGAACAGAGGAATTAAATTACGTAGTGAGTGCATCTTTTGAATTACTTAAAAAGACTAAAAGGATAATCAAGTAATCAACCTTCGATCAAAATATTGAAAACCGCAGTCTTTTTTCGATTAATATCTTGCTTTCTCGTCAATTCCGCCATGCAATTCCTAACGTGGCTCTTTCCTATTTTCGCCCCTGCATCTGAGCCAAGACGCATCTTCCTCTGGGATATAAAATGAGGGGCTATAAGAACAAATTTTCACCTTCCCCCGCTAGCCTTTTCTCCCCTTCTTGCCACACACCCCTCGCTGCAGTTGCCAAATTGATTTTTGTGGGGGTTAACGGGATGGTGCGTCCCGCGGCGTTATAACCTCCGGAAGCGGACAGCGTTACGTTCGAGAGCATTCCCTTTAAGCGATTTATCTTTAGAAGTTGCTTTTTCGGCATGTTATCGTGCGGTGGAAATTCGGAAGGGGAATGGATGATTTTGGAAATTATTCGGACCAACGGAGAACGGTCTTCTTTCCTTCCCTTTCGAGTATCTTGGGGTCCCTACTTGAACTGGCAAATGTTTAGAGGATTTCACGGAATCTTAACCGATGGTTTTAGTCCAACTCAGGAGATATTTAGGGAGTTTCCAATTTGAGTATGGATTCTACAAATCAAGGTTACCTTTTAGTGCTGCAGTTGAGTAGAAATTAGCAAGGTGTCCTCAACATCGAAGAGGACTCGTGAATGTTAACACTGATATCAAATTAGCATAAAGTAGTATTTTTATGTTTTTTAAGTTTTTGACAGCTTAGGTCGTATCGCAAATAGAATCCCCCATCGGGAACCGAGACCGCTTCCACCAAATTTGAGCACGTTGCCAATTGGCTATTCGGAATTCCGGTAAAAAAAATTAATTTCATTGCACTCTAAGAAATAGGACAGAGTAGTTTATATAAAAATGTAACCTATTTTTGTAAATACAGAACAGTATAATCGCAGTATTGTGTTAGGCTTATCTTTGAAAAAAGTATCGATTTCTCCAACTTGATCTACGAAATATATGTAATATTTTTTATTGAATTATTTAATAATAAAATTAATTTCCATTTGAAAAAACTGTTATTGAACCGAAAAATACCTATATGAAAATTTATGCCCTCGAAAGGTCTAATTTAAAATAAGACTGGAAGCAAAGTACCTTTAAAAACAATTAGAATTAACATAAAATCGAAAAATGATTCGTTTCAATCAAAACCAATGATTTTGACGTTATTTTTTAAGAAAAGAAAATATAAAAAAAATTTTATAAGAAAAGGAAGAGATAAAAAGTGTGAGGAGAAGAATAAATCATCGTTTGAATGTTTGCAGTCGCTAAATAGAATTTTAGAACTAAGTGATCATAGATTAGTTAGAACGGGCTTTTTTTAAATGATGTTCCTGTACGTTTTCGGTTTTGAAGGATGAGAATCGAAAGCTGAGAAATTTATTTTTCAGACCTTTCCCGTACGTTTGGACTTTATGGAATAGTTATAACATGTGAAAATATTCAGTTCCCTTTCCTTTTTTTAAATCCCCAATTGGATTAACATCATTGAAATCGATGAATATCCATATCGTGTTTTTTAATTCAGCAGAGGGCGACCGTCCTTTCTCTTCCGAAGGGTCACGTTATTTGACCGATGGGTTCGGGAGGAATATTTTATCCACGTCATGTTTTGAGCGTACATCCAAGCTCCTTATTTCCACCGGTGCTTGTTATTACCCTCCTCTCACGCCATCCCAAGCACGCCTCTAGCCCGCGGGTGCGCGAGAATTATTTTATCTTTTGAAAATAGATGGCCAATGTCCAGCGGTTGTCATGCGTGAGGATCGCATAGAGGAGAAGGATATTACAATGGCCCGCTCACTCTTTTGGCCACTGTCCCGGTTCCTCATCCAGGTTCAACGTACCTTTAACCATCAAAGTCAATGCTCCGTCTATTTTAGATTTTCATCGTTTTTATTATCTTTCGACACTATTGAATTTACCTGTTAAAATTAATACTGGGGTGCATGAAACATATAGATTTTTTTGACGCAGTAGGGCTTACCTGAAAAAATACTGGGATCGATCTAAAATAAATATAATTTTAATATAATAAAAAAATTAGGTTTTTCGGTGGATGGCAACTGACAATTTCTGTGGAGTATTGTGATCAAAACAGAGTTGCAGTAATTTTAATATTCTGATCTATATCACCTGGCAGTTGTAGTAAAAATATGAAATATCATTTAAAACGCATTACATTTCTGATACTAGTAATCTTTTAAATTACACGAGTATATAGTGAACTCCCGTATTCGTGGGTTATCCTGTTTATGGGTTATTCCTGTTTCGTTTTTTAATCTTCGTCAATATTTTCCAATATACTTACTCTATGATTTCGTAGGACCATTATTTATAATTTCATTAAGAAAGGAAGTGACGCCTGCAAGACAAGGAAACCATATTGGCGTTCATTTCTCATCAGAGTCATTCTCTTTTAAGTTTTATAAAACCTACCTTTCCTAAACCTTTTATTTTCCGTGTTGCTAAGCTTAGTGTGCGGAATTGGTTGCGGAGAAAATGGTTGAGGAGGAAAATTCTTTTAATTCAAATTTGGGGATAAACGGAGCTACAGATAGAGAATCTACGGAAACTTTGTAGCTATCCTGATCCTGTGAATTTTTCCTAAGGGAAAAAGCTCATTATTTCTCTCCTTGCTCCATGACCATATCTATGATTTAACCCTTTTGGTTTATCCTTATTTAAAATCAAACCAATTAAACAACAGCGGAATTAGAACATCTTAAAGAAATCCCCATCCATCGGACGCGTTTTTAATTGGGGAAGAACCGTAGAACTTCCCTCCGCTGGAGGACGTATGCAAAATGTGTATCTCTCTTCTCATTAGTAACCATCCTTGGCGTACCACAGGTTGAAGACGTGGCCCTAAACAACAAGGATCGACATCCCATTTTTAGCATCCCCTTTCTCTCCCTCGGGTCCACGAGAGTCCACCCTCTTAACCCTCTCCAAATACACCCTAACAACGTTTCCCCCTCTTACCCTCGCGCCATTCTCGGCAGACAGTCTTCCAGACTGCACTCCCATCTGCCTTCGAAACCAACACCTGGATCTTCTTCTCTTCAAGCATCCCTTAGGCGCAACCATCCTCTCCTTCGCCCTATTATGAGTTAAACAAGCCCTATCCACTTCCTTCTCACGCCTCTGATGTCGTTTCTCTCACACCTCTCGCCCCTCGACCTGCACGACTTGTGAGGAATGAGCTCCAGGCACGTTTGTCTTCAGCTATTGAATTTTCGATTGCTTTTCAATGGAAAGAGAGGAATCTAAAAACGATGAGACACGCGATGAGTTTATGATTATAGAATCCACTGCTTGGGTAATGAGTTGGTGGTAGGATTCCATGAAGGAACGAGGAAAAAGCGATCTTTTACCCATATTGTGGTTGGATAAAGTTCGCCTTTTCCTCGTTCCTTCCAGTTAACGACTATTGCTGGAATATTCATCTCACAACCTCCATCAGTTTGGAACGAGGAATATCTGATACTCCCAACTTTATTTCTATTTAAAAGGTCGTAAACCTATTGGACGGACGCGGTAGGAAGTTATGATATGGCGAAGAAATGATAAATGATTGCTTGAAATTGCAGTATCTAGGTATCTAACGCGAGCAGGAAATTGTAGTTGCTCCAGAAATACTAACCTATACAGTACTTACGGTGTAAGACCGACATTTAAGCAGTCATCTTCAGAATGAAACGTCAGTCTAACAGAAGCGATTCAGTTTGCATCCCGAGAGGTATTCCAGCAGTAATCTGTTCACCGGGAAAGCCTGATTTATTTAAGAAATTGTAGTTGGTTACATTGCCTCCATTTATTGAATATTAATTATTTTCTTCTGACTTTTCTCACTTCTTACTTCTCAATTCTTTGCTTAAAGAAGTACATAATGAGAAGGACATTGCTCAAATAAGAATAAGAGAAACAGCATACTGTAACAAAGAGGACTGTAGCTTACCAATGCTAATTAGAACTTAAATGACATCATGTAGAAGTTTTAGTGATGGAATAATTTAGTAACCGCGATTAAAATAGATATGGAACTCCTATCCTTAGTTAACAGCAATTTCAATAGCAGCAGTATCTTTCAAACGTGGTGCACGAGTATGCTCTAAGTTTACCCATTTAATTAAATTCCGAGACTCAAAGCCTATTTATCATATTTAGAGAATATACTCATTTGAATTACCTTTTAGGAGGAAACAATGAATTGTTTAACGAAAAAATTTCATTCGATCTGCAAAAATTTTGATGAAGTTGAATAATTCGTTAAAGTAATATCCTAATATCTTAACTCAATTATTCTGTGAATGTTTTTAATTCAAATTTTATTAAAATATTTATTTTATTAATATTCCGTATTTCAACTAACGTTTTCTGAGATATTTAGTCTTATCTTAACTTGGTGCAATTTTCTTTTAAAAGGAACCTAATGACTAGCTTGTTATAGTTGTTACACAATCTTTCGAAAATTCATGTGATCCAACGATCAAAGATATCGAATGTTTATAACACAATCCTAATTGTTTTTCTTTGATAGGTCTTACAAATCATGATCTTAAGTCAAGAATGGCTTATGTTAGATAAAAAATAATTCACAATTAATTTCATTCACAACTTTTGTACATGCACATCTGTGATAATTCATGTTTACCTTGGCAAAGCCCTTTCAAATCGTTCCAAGTCGATGTTAACTTGTCTCCGCAAATAAAACATTCAAATAAAATTATACCTTTGACTTAACTATATGAAGGATTGAATTACCGCACTCGCATGGATTTGAGAGGAAAAAGGGAGCCTGTTTGCCCTCTTTCCTGATGCGGGCATGTTTATTTTATTGAGGCTCGATCGAGGTAAAGGTCACCGGAAACCGGAGTCCGTCAGAAACGGCAAAACTCCGCAGAGCAGACCTCTTTTATTTTAACAACGAGCATCGAAACAAGTCCGTCGGAACGCTGCATTCCGCTCCCCTTCATCGTTTCGTTTCATCCCCGCACGTTGATTTATGCAATAGGGGTCGAATTTTTTCCTCGTTGTTCAACTTAGGCGGTCGAACTTGAGCACGTGTCCCTGTCATTTTTGGACGAGAAAGAAAGGGGAAATTCCGCGGTTTTTACGTCATTGAGAGAGATGCCATCGTATGCATCGTACATTGTGCTTCAGCCACTTATGACCTCCTGTTTCATAGCTTTCGCTTTCGGCTTGGAGATAAATTCTTGAGGTATTTCGCAATGTAAATCAGAAATCGTTTGAGAAGTAATTTTAGTTCTCTCGATTTCTTCGTGATTGCGATCTAAGAAATTATATACTATAATATAATAATATTATATTCAAGTAGTTTATATATAATTATAAATTATACATCACTTACTTGAATATGTGTGGCATTCAGTACATAGAATCCTGCGCACAAGGGTTGAATATGTGAATTTGAATAGGTCCAGTACATTTTCGTGTGTTTTCTTAAGGAATGCGACGAAAAAATAGATGAATAGATTGTTACCCAGATGCTTCTTGGCCCACATTTAAGTTACAATAGAAATTATATTAAATTTTAGGATCAAACTTGTTCAGTAAACCCAGTAATATGTTCTCGGAAGTAGATACGACACGTCCGGTGTGTTTTATGGGCCTATGTTATACTGATAGAAAACATAGGGATATGAATGCTAGGATCATCCGCTTTTTTCATGTTTCATTTTGCCGCGGACGCTGCGCAAGTGTAACAGATTAGAGAAATGGACTTGTGGTACGTGAATTATTACACATGAACTTTATCAATCACAGTATCTACTGCGAATCATGATTAATAAATAGTGCGTTTGGATCCCATATCTAGGTAAGGAATTTCCGAGATGAATGCGCATATATTTCCTCCTAAATTATTGAATCGATTTCGTCTTAAATTTAATAAATGTAACCATCGAATGCTACGATATATAGAGACCAATTTATTTATTGAAACAGGTATTACATTTAGAAAAATACAATATAAATACAAACGATATCCTTACACATGAGGGCATACATCC
This sequence comes from Pachydiplax longipennis, assembly GCA_036926295.1. Taxonomy (NCBI): domain Eukaryota; kingdom Metazoa; phylum Arthropoda; class Insecta; order Odonata; family Libellulidae; genus Pachydiplax; species Pachydiplax longipennis. The sequence goes on from JAVFKF010000008.1 coordinate 56,233,138, forward strand.
AGGAAAAATCCCGAGGAAAAACGGACTTGAAAAAAGTCTGACGGGACTGGGATTCGAGCACGGCATCTACTTTTATTCGGGAAGATGTTTGAGCCTATTAAGCTATCGGGCCAGAATATTTCCTCAGAGTCAGTCTTCTTCGATTCCCTGTCCGTTCAGACTTTTTTCAAGTCCGTTTTTCCTTAGTATTGTATCTTCTATATTGCTTGTCTATGCTAGCGGCTCTCTTGACTCCGCAGTATCATGATCGAGGAAGTCATTCCTAAATTCATTAAAGGAATTTTATAATTCGATCTCGAATTTGTTGTATTTTTCTATTCCAAAGAATAATGGAAAGAGCACTACTACCGTTGTCACAGAATGTACTGTACTGCACGACCATAGGTGGTCAACCGATATTGATGACGAAAAGGGTCAAAAGTATAATTGTGTTCTTTTCATTATTTTTTAGGTTAATAAAAGCCATGAAAAAACTCATCGTGTTTATCATGCTGAAATATTTTATCGTCGACCGGTTTCGGCTGTCTTTTCGAGTGTGTAAGGGCCTCTTGGCTCATAACTCGACCTAACGAGAATTTAATTTATTCATCATATTCATATTTTAATCTCAGGAATCTAAGTAAATATTTTCATCTTCATCATATTTTCATTGTGAAATTTTATGCCTAAATAATATGATTACCAATTCATGCGAGGGATTTTTAATTTGGCTCGATTTTACATCGAATTTTCAGGTTCGAAAATCAAACTTCCCCGAATTTTCCTCTCAAATTAGCCCTTTAGGTGGTAAACTCAGAATCTCGGCGCGTGTATCTGCGAATCGTTTTATCTTCCGCCCTCAACGACTCGAAGATAGCATTTCAGAGGGTTTCTGCACACAATGACGCATTTCTCGCGCCTCTGAGATGGGACAAAATGGAAAGAGACTCGGTTAGGAGCAAATGAAAAATAATCCCACACACTTCCCGTTCCGCGATAGGTGGCGAAACAACCGTTTCTTTCCTCATTCCAGCCTCGTCCGTTTTAATTTAGCCTCGTAATTCCCGACGTAAAAAAATTGAAGGGGGAAAATATAGTTTTTGCGCCGGCGGAATCAATTATTCACGCGTGCGAATCACGCGAGAGAGATTGGCGGCATAAATAATTCATATCAGCGTCCTGCTCTCGGGGAACATTCCTGGCTGCGATAAGGCAATTTGCTTACACCTTTTATGTAAAACGAATTCATACTCAAGCGCGGAATTGAGGCGGTCGTTTGATGTTTTTTTATTCTCTCCGAGCGGTGCTTCGAAACTCGTCGAAATTGAGTTTTGTGACTGCGAAATCGGAAAAATGGAACTTTTATCAAAATTGAGGCGGAGTATACATTTCATTTGGCAAACAGCCCTCCAACTCGCCGAGGAGTCCGCCGAACGCGCACGGATCGGTTATATGTTTAAAAATTAAGCAAGTGCGAGAAATTTTCGCATCGGTCCGAAAGTCAACAGGAGAGAAAGAGGGGTTGTTTGATGACTCGACGAACGTTTTTCGGAATGCGTTACGCGTCTTTGTTTCGTATTTTCATTCGATATTGCGCTGACCGTGCGATAAAGAGGAAACGGCATTTGCCGAATAAACACATGCTTGTTTCGTTAGGAAACAAAGTTGCGCGCGGCGTCATTCTGTATTCAAGTGCATTGCGTTGATTTCGACGGTAAATTTCGTAAAACTAGATACATTGTGCGAGAGAGTAGAACGCAATTATGGATAGGTGTTCGATGAATTACAGCGGATAGTTCTAAAACGCTTCTCGTTTGTTAAAACTGAGTGTTTTATAATTTGAATACTAATTGTTTTTTTACGTTTTTAGTTAAGTAATGCTTTGGAAGAATTTAATTGAAATGTTATAGCTGAGGTACTGTAGAAAAAGAGGAGAATGTTTCTCATTAAAATTACAGGTTTCTGTAAATGAAAGCAGAAACAGTCAATAAATATGTTATAATTTATAGCATTAAAAATAAATCAATGATCAAAAGCTGGGATGTAAAAGGAAGGGCAAAGAAAGCCTGCGGTAAAACAATGGAAGAATGAGTCGTAAGCTGATAAAAAAAAGGTAGTTAGAGAATAATTACATCGTTTACGGTAAATTTTCTGGAGGTTTTCTTATATATGATAGAAGGTATAATGTTTGTTGAAGATATAGTGAGTGTGCAAGTGAAATTTGAGGAATGATTGTGTTACAGGAGACGATATAGGATCGTTAATTAAACTAAAACTTCACGTTTTAATTTTTTTTATTCCTGTCATTTTATGTTGTAACTGCTTCATCGATTTGTTATTTTAAATGATGCATTTCTGAATCAACACGAATTTATAAACGGAAATTCAATAAGAAAGTTTTACAACTTTAAGTTACTGGGATACAAAATAGCAACAAGTTTTGAGGTGTGCATCGAAAAGTAATTAAACTTGGCCGCCACGGGAAATTTCAAGAGAGATTGCGGAATTTCTAGGTCGCGATGGCACGGTACTATGATGTTCTATTCCTTTAGTACACCTTGATCTTTACTGCCTTTTCTGTTCTTAAGATTAATTATAGTATTCAAAATTGAGGATTGAAAGTCAATATTTAGAGTCTACTCTGTATACATATAATACCGCAGTGTTATGAATTCGTACGGAATTTAATAGCTTGCAACGTCGAATCCATTTACGATTAATGGGGAAGAAGCTGCGGGATTTCATGACTTGCGGGCTTATTTACGAATGACTTACCCTCATCGAATGTACGAATTTGATGGCCCAAGGGCTGCGAAGGCATACCCTCATATTTCCCGCCGAGATCTATGTGGAAGAGACTGAGATAAACAGAACGATCTGTACACAGAGGGAAAGCCTCCCAGGTGGCGCTGTTCGAGACAAGGATATTCCCCCATTGGTTTGATTACCTTATACCCCTATCCCGTGCCAAAACCCTTTCACTTTCTGTTCTTCGACAGTATGAGAAACTGTCTATTCGTAACCTCATCTCTCCCACTTTTGACACTCCTTTCTTGTGCTTCCATTCCATTCCTCTATTCACTCATATATCTATCTAGGACTTAGGTTACCCTTTGTCTCTTATTTCGCTTTCTTTTATCACTTGTGTTCGTCATTACATCTCCATCGAGATACTGGAGCTTGTCTGAAAATTCTTAGTTCAAAAATATGACGTAAGGCAACAGTATTACACAACCCGCATAAGATGCGGTTTTCGCTTCCATGAAAAATGTCTTAACCGGGTTTTACTGTACTTGTATTTAGACTCGTGTCGCCCAGGTCAGAATTATTTTCATCCCGGGAGGAATTCTACCTTTTTCCAGTAGATATACAGTACTGAAGGACTTTGAAATACAAAGAGAATTTCAGAAAAGTGGTAGAAGTTATATGTTGTGAAATCCGAGAATAAACTTCTCAGATCAAGAATTAACTCATGAAAATTCCCAGTATATATTTGCATTAACTCTAGTATTTAGATTAATCGACCTTTATAAAACCCTGTTGCATTATAATATGCAAAGAAAAAACTCATGATTATTCGAAGGCTTGAATACATTTCTTAACAAACAAAAGTTTTATACAGAAATTTCTTCAAAAATAGTTTTTATTAAGCTACAAAATATTCTAAAAACTTTCATAAATCATTTATTTTATTTTCCAGTATCTATGAAATAAATCTTTTTAATAATTCAAAATGAGGAGATGTTTATCATAAAGTTACTGTGAAACGAGCTGAGTGAAACTAAGAAGATTTATATAATATTTTCTGAATATAAACAAACTGGATCGTTACTTTTCAAAAATGGGTGGTAATATTTAAAGATTTGTAATTTATTTCGTAGTAACATTTTAAGGTTCGGGGGTGCTCCTTATGACATAATTTAAACTTGTTGCTTTTCATTGCTTGGCGATAATATAATTCTATAAAAATAAATAAAAAATTAAGAAATATAGGAAATTTGTGGTGCATGCTTGAGATTGTGGTGAGAAAAGATATAATTCGTCTAAGTCTTTCAGAGTATTTCAACCTTAGGTCTACATTAGGGTTGTCTAGTTTTTTCCACGGGTTTGCGAGTAACGTTGAAGTACTTCATGGCAGGAGAAATAAATCAGGAATATGTGCTCACGAGTAAAATGTATCCTGTTTAATAATTTTGCAAAGTTAGCAAAGTTATTGAAGCAGGATATAGTTTACTCGTGTAAAAATTTCCTGATTTCCAATCCAATTCCAAATTGTCCAATTTTTTTTTATCTCCATCGTGCTGCAGATAGTATATTCCGAAGTATTTCCGAATAATAATACATCGATTTCATTTGCTGATTTCTTCATTGCTTTTATATTGAAAGTATCTGATATTTCACATCTTAGGACAGATCAAGACAAAGATTTGTTTTTCTACACTTCAGTTACCAAGCCATAGAACAGAAAATTTTATGATAAATTTACCGGAAATGAATAACTACTAAATAACCCTGACCTAGAATTATGTGAAACGCGAAATATCTACTTAATAATGATGAAATGAATCTACGTATAATTAGGCTACGCTAGGAATTTTTCGGAGCTCCGCAATATTGTTGAGTACCTTCGTTAGAGAGAGATTTCGCATGGATGACGTTCTTATTTGGCCCAGTATCTTCCATTCGATCTCCTCGTCCCAGTCCCACTTCCTTCCTGCATCCATCCTTATCCCTCCTTAATGCAGATATTCTCTGGAGCATTTCTTCCCTCACCCCTTTTCCGCTTGCTTTTCCTTCTTCCTCCCTCCTCTGCCGACCGATAGTCCTTCATCTTCTCATTTACTTAGCGTTACAGCTCGCATCGCCGAGTAACGTCCGTTAATCTGACGTCACAGCACCTGATGCTCTCTCCCAAACTGACGTGGGTATGGATCTCCACCTACTGACGCTTTCATACACTTTTCTTCGCCTTGACACCGGAGTCCACAATACCCTCGGGAGATTGGATAAAATTTCATCTTGAAGGACGTGAACGTCCTACGAGGTTCACATAGGCCAAGTACGGTCCATTGTGTTTTTTTCATAGTTTCTGGAGGAATTCTCAACGTCGCAGTTGAAGGCCTGCGTCCCTATTCAAAATTTCTCGACGAAAAGATTCGGTGAGCAGATGTTGCCACACCTGACGCGAAATTATTCCTCGGTGGCATTATTTGCTGCTTTATTATCACGGTTGCGCTTTACGGAAAAAGCATATCTTTCTGAAGTGATTCCTGACCTTTCATAAACTGAAGAGCGAGATGGTAGGACTCAGTGGTGTTTGTTTTTTTTTAAGACTATAGACTCTACGGCGTATTCGAATTACTTTTGTATTTTTCTCGGTATTTTGAAGCGGTTGAACAATGCTGGAGAGAGTGAGGTGAGTGTGAAATAACTAAATTTAACCAAAAGGTTGTTTCATTTAATTCAACATATTTACGTGTAAACTCTCAATGTCACGATAAAATTTTGCGAAGGGATATTTTTATTTAATCGCGATTGCTGTATAATTTTCGAATCGCCGGTCAAATTTTCGAAATTATTGGAGAACGGTTTCGACGGCCGATTGAGAGTTAAAAGAAAATCCCCAAATTTAATTACTCGCTGCGCAGGTGATGACGATGAATCATTAAGCTTAAAAATACGCGAACTAATATCGCAATGTTTGAATTCTAACATATGCTTGGCCATGGTTAAGAGTACAGTCTTTGGAAATATTATTATTTCCTTATGGGGATTACAGATAAAAGCCGTATTATTATTTTTGATAGCTCACATCGTTTCTTCATGGAATCTTTCTTAGCTGCTATATTTTGAGATTGTCGTATCAAAACTCATATTCTTCGAGTATTTCTGGAACTGTAGTTTTAAACTTTTCTTATATTTAACACAGATTTTTACTTTGCCACAAAAACTTTTTATTGAGGAACTACCGGTTTCGGTATATTACCATCGTCAGGTTAAGAAAAAAAAAGATTGGTTTGAACCTGACGATGGTAATATACCGAAACCGATAGTTCCTGAATAAAAAGTTTTTGTGGCAATGTAAAAATCTGTGTTGAGTTATGTATTTTCATCACATCTCGGCAGAATCGACGGATTATTTTCTAATATTTTAAAGTAAAATGAGCGTGTAAATATATCATGAATATCTTGTGCACTATTTTTGGTGATTAATTAAAATGTAGTAAAATCGTAAAAGTGAAAATTACAGGAATCTCTTTGCGATATTTTTAGGAAAATTTTTTCCTCCGATAATATAATATGATGTCATGTCATATATTCTGAATATCCTCGCCTAATTAGAACAGACATTATCTTAACCTCAATATAGTGTCAGCTGTTTGCCACATTTTTCTCCGAGATTTTTGTTTGTTTAAGAGTTGATGGTCGAGAGTTGATAAGGACACGACCAAATCCTTTCATGTATCTCTTGCGGCCTCAGAGCCTTGTTTCAGTTACCCCCGAATTTTCAAGCGATTCCCTTAATTTAATGCCACGATAGATAGCTCCGTTTTTCCCCCAGTGCAGACATATCTGTTTGCCTTCGCGATCGCCGACGACCCTTGTGCGGCTTACTTGACCCTGCGCCACTTAACTCGCTTAGCCTCCACCTGCTCCCCCGTCTTCGCCACACCCAAAAAGACCGGCCCCACGATCCACCAATTTCACCGCTTCCGCAGTGGAAGTTTACTCTTTCGATTTTGTTGGCGTCACAGCCCCTAAGCGCAGTAATTCATCCACTTTACCTAAATGGAAATTCCGGAATAGAGCTCTAGTTTCCGCCGTGACTCGTAGAGCAATTTCCCTTGGAGAAAAGGGGACCTTGGAGAGTAGACTGCGGGCTTATGCTTAAAACGCTCGTTATTTTAATTTAAGTTTTTGCCTCAAGTTTTTGGCTTAAGTTAAGCTTTAAAAAATTTCTTGATTAAGATAATCAATTTTGCGTGGTATTTGGATCAGGAAATTAGCGCTTTTTGAAAGTATGCTGATTTCGTTGCTCGGATGTGATATTAATTATCTTATCTTCTCTCGGTTATAAGGATAATAAATATTACAGTATTTTTATAAGTATATAAATGTGTATATTTATTACGGTTCTTCGACTTTGAATCAACACAATCCGGTCTTTCTCGGTTTGGAATTTCAATAGATTTGTCGGTAGTAGATGTGTTTAAAATACCATATGCAGTGTAACTTTTCTTTTAAGGAACCTCATTTTGTAAAATAAGTTATTGTGGTAGTGGATGTCTAGACTACATTAACGTGGACAAACTGTTCGTCAAAGGAACCTTAAATCGTATCAGGGTTGTTTTTCAAATTTTCTTCTAGTAAGATTCAGTCTTTTTCTTGTTACAAAATATGGATTATCCAATTTCTCTCAATTAAAATATTCACTTTCTACGAGAAATAATTACTATCTCAGTGATATTTATATCATTCTGTTATTTAAGACTGTATTTGTTTACCATAAATTGGGTTTACAGAGAGTAGTTTCATAGCTATTTAGAATAGTATACTGAAATCGCATGGAATTCACCGACGAATGTATCGCAGTTTTTAAGGTGTTTCGCCGGAAAAACTTGTATCCTTCGGAGTAGGTCACAATTACGGAATTGGATGGACTCGATGGGTACTGCAAGGTTGAAGGGCCTCAAGAAGAGAAGAGAGGGATAGTTAGCTACACGTATGTGGAGAATCAAGACCATATCAAATAATAATTAGATAGCAATATTTGAATTGTATGTGCTAGTTATGCAGGGGCTTTCAGATATAGTATAGCTTTTACAGTACTCCGAAAATTTAACATAGGTAATTGGGGAAGAGTATATAAATACGCAATAATGAAAAAGGGATAAATTTATGAAACTTAGTCTTGGTCCAATAAAATAGGGTGATGATAAAGTAAATACATTAGGAAATACGTACTTACATTAGGAAATAATAGGAGTGATAACTAGGAAAAATTTGTGTACTTAACTGTTTATACAGATAATCCTTACAAAAGTTTTATTTTTAAATTACAAAACACTTATGTATCTTCAATAGGATGAAAAAATTGTTCAAATTGTCCAAGTGATTCTGCAATTAGATGGACTTGGTATGATAATGGAATCTAAAATTTAGGAAGCCTTTATTGGAGCATTTTCTGGGTCAGAATATCAATTAAATTTCCCAATAACAAATCGACCAATGAAATTGATTCAGTGCATAATCTTGATTTGAAGTTGTATTTATCTTGTTTGGGACTATCCGTATTGTTCTCGATGCCCTAGCTCTTCTCCATATTACCCAAATTTACGAGGAAGATTCAACTCCCCACACGAGTCCCTCTCCAAAACAACATCAGGATCAAAACAGAAACAAAACAGGATCGACTCGCGTTCAACACGCGAATTCCATTCGCTGTACATTCGGACACGGGAAAATAATTTCCAGATTTACGTCCTGCAGTATACTAGACGTTGTAAATTTCCCCGGATGTAGTCAAAGAGAGAGAGAGAGAGAGAGAGAGAGAGAAAAAAAATCGAATCACGCGCTTTAAAATTAAGCGCCCCCTGGATTTACGAGACGTAACACGGACCTTGAGCCCGCCATTAAAAAAGAAGGAATAACAAGGGGAAAATGCAGCGATTTATAGTCCCGCAGCGGCCGATGGGGCGGCGCTAATAATGGTTCATAAATTCCTCGTGCTAGAACTTGTGCGGAAGGAAACGGTATAAAGGTTTTGTTTGTGAAATGGCGGTAAACCTTCATTAGAGCGGCGATTCAAACGCCATTCAGCGGCCTAACCGCGAGTTAAGGAAAGGGCATAGGATATAAGGGGGGAAGCTTAGAAAGGCAGGAGAAAGGCGCTAACGTCGCTCCACCGTTTGAAAAGGAGTTACTCTCCCAGTCTGAAAAGGACAGTCCGGACTCTCTCTCTCCAGCCCGCGAAAACTTTTCCCCACGTTTGCGTAAGAGTCCTTTCCGTATAAATTTCTGGCGTCCTCCCCTCTAACTCTGGCTGGTTGGTAACCCTACGGAGATTGCTCCACGGGGACAGATCCCTTTTGTGAAGTTGCGAACGACGGTGGCGCCTCCGCGGAGAGGAAAGGAAGCTCCGTGGGGCTTCCCTCACGAGTTGCGGGTTGCCGCCACCCATCCTTCCGTGGGCGCTGGAGTCGTCTGGAGGGGGGATGAAAGATGGAAGCAAGGCGCAGGATAGACTTTATTCTTCCTTTTTTTTATTTAAAGCGTTGGGAATGTGTGGTAATGGAAAGAGATGAATGATAGATTACTGGGCTGTTCTTCACTTATGGTGCCGCACTCAACGACGGCACGTATTAAAACGTCTCTTTACGGGCGCCTTTATAAAGGACGTGTATATCGGGAGAAGAAGTTTCGGTGTGTCTGGTTGTGAGTTTAAGGCGCGCGATCGGGTTATTGTCATTTCGACGCCGTCGTAAAAAAGACGTAAATATCCGCGGACGCGTAAAAGGTGCGTAAATCATGGCGGCGATGGACCGTCGAAATTGGGGTGGGCGGAAATTGGGGCCTTTCCGTAGGGCTTAGGAAAGTGTGGTGAAAGTGTTTGGTGAAGATTCGGAGGAAATGATATGCATTATGGATGAATAATTTCACAGTCATTGTAACAAGTACGGTACTAAAAACTACCTAAGCCATCGTTAATCCTCTTGGGTTTTTGAAAGTTGAATTTAGGTGTGTTGAAACCGGAGTTTATTTCACAACGTATCTTAGATTAACCATTCACGTACCTAACGGTAACAGTTGGGACGTAACCATCCCATTACTAGATAATAACCTGCTATTCAGGATTCGAACTCCGGACTTTGGCTTCGGTAGGCTAACAAGCTACCCGTTCCGCCTCTAGGGTGAGATTTTTAACATTAATTCAAGAATAATTATTTAATAGAATCATGCTATCAGGTAAGGGGGTCATTTAAAGATGAGAGTGATAAAAATCTTCAATATTGATGCGTATCCATCCTATACGGCTTCATAGCCCGTGAATTATATCTTCAATATTTTTTTATGATGTGATTAATACTACTTGAATGCATTTATTAAGAATCCTCTATTTTACTCAGAGATTGAGAAACTTCTCTAGAAGACTTGACGCAAATTTCTGAAGTCTCCTTCAATCAACTCTTGACATCTCATTATTTTTATCAAACCATCAACAAGACAAAGTAGAATATCGACAAATGTTTTGAAAATTCATAAAACACACAAAAACAAAGATAAATATCCGTTTAAGAACTTTCCTGTATCATTATTCCAGAAGATTCAAGGAATTAGAAGCGTACAAAAAATTGAAGGTGTTGGAAAAATTCCATTAAATCATTACCACGGGGTGTTGTTATTATAATGTTAATAACATTGGAAAAAGGGACGTTGTGTAACCATCTTCCTTCATTTTTGAGCCACCATGAACTCCCTTTTGTAGAAAAATCATTACAATTAAACTATCATATATTCAACGGTGTACTTTTCTCATTCACAGGGAACACTTACTGTTTTAATATACCTTTTGTATTTGAATTAGCAAATTTTTTTTATCTCTTGAAGGTGCTTTGCCCTCTTATTTGGTGAATATAGATTTAAGCTTATATTTGATCGGCGAAATTCGTTTAAGATTTGCAACCAGGAGGCGAATTCAATCCTCCGTAATCATCAAGGAGTCTGAGAGACTCTTTGTGAAAAGTCTTTGACTTTATCCCGTAGAAATTCACGACTTTGGATTATCAAAATTTCACACACGAAATTATCGAGAGGAAAATAGACTGGAAATTCTTTCGAAAGAATTTAATGGAATACGTTCTTTGTGAGTAGTTTTAGCTTTACGTCGCGCCTTCCTTAAAATTCTGGAAATACTTCTCCCGAGAGGGAAATTATACCCGTCAGCAAGTACAACTTTCACCTAAAATTTTCCGTACCAGAAAAATAGCCGCGTCTCCTTTTCATGCGAAAAGAAGGAATACACTTTCTCGAAGAGGGAGGAAACCCTCCATTCTTATGAATGGATTTATATTCAGTTAGTTCGTGGGCAAAAAAATCACTCTCCCATATGAAATGCAATTTCTCAAATTGGCACCTTCCCAGAGGGAAAAAACATTTCGAATCACCTTCAATTCCTCATATTTTCGCGGCTCCATTTTTTTCCGAAGAATCCAAAATTTTGCGGCCACTTCTCCCGAAAGGAGAGATAAAGGGGAAGACCCTCTCTCTTTTTCCCCCCACTTCCCGCATACCTACCGAAAGCAAATATCATCAATCCTAGCTTCTCGGGGAGAATGATAAAAAAAATCCTTCCGCCTTTATTATCTCAAATACATTTCTCGGATTCCTCTCCCGTTTATTTTCATCTTATTCATTTCCCGAGATGCCTCCCTTTTTCTAAGGAGCCGAATAGAGCGAGCGATTCTCACCTCAGAAAATCTTTTCTCCGCTCTCACCAACTTCATCCCATTTCGCTCCCTTCTTTCCCTGCATTCCCTCAAACTCCTCCTATCCTCCAAACAAGCGCCATTCTTCGCTGGAATAAAATCTCTTCCGTCATCGCAGCTTTTTTCCCCACTCTCATTTGCTTCTTCGCTCGTCTATTTCTCTCCATCGCGTCTTACCTCATTTTAATTTCGGGTCAGCGTTTTTCCGTGGAAGTCGGCTTTTCCTGATTTTCCTCGGTGTCCGGGCGTTTCCCCTAAAGACGTTTCCAAAACGAAATATTGCGGTTATGAGATTTTGCGATCCATAAGTTATGAGATCATCCATTGATATGTATCATTAATATCCATTATTTTACTCGAAAAATATGGTTTCAGTTTATTAAATTACATGCTTGTTCATCAGCCATCAAATAGGAAAACCGAAATCAATTCCCTGGTCCATGTCGGAAATGAAGCAATTAATGTTACGTCCAGTGAAGTGTTCAGGGTACAAGTTCGGTGATACCTAACCATTTTTCCTTATAAATGAAATGATTTCTATGCAGAGTTGTAGTTGTCGTATTTTTAAAGTGCTTCACACGTTGATTTTACTATTTGGATTTTTCAATTCCGAATGTATATATATGATATTCGAACGAAGGAGTCAAACTGAGAGCGGGAAACAAATACGTAAAAACAAAAGTCATCAAAGATAATTATGATGTGAATACACGTGCTAAATATATAACGAATTTTTTTCGTACAACTCGATTTTGCTTTTAATCTCCTGAAAACCAGTGTCCATTAGTTGTGAAATTCGCTGCCATGGAAAAATCGTACCTGAGGTTTCACCTTTACTGTAAGTAACTTGATTCAAAGAACTGCACCATTATCTGTAATTAAAATAGTTCGACATCAATAACTAACTACATCCTGTATCGTAAAGAATACTTTATATAAAAATATGTTCTAATTCTTAGGATATTTATTTAAGACACCAAATAGATATTTTATCGCAACAATTATTTTAATAACTAATCAACTTCCGTCCTCGAGTTTATATTTTGCATTTTGTTCATTAAAGCCAAAAAATATATAATATTTCATAAAGCTCTATAAGGGTTGTCTGTGACTCATTTTTATGCAAATGAATTAACTTCGTATTTCCTGAAACGAGAATCAACGAAATTTTCTATCTGGAATTAATATATTGGTTAATTTCCGCACTTCTTCCCATTTTATATTACATTCATTATGTCCACTAAGAATTAATTAATTTTGTTTTCAACACTTCATTAAATCAATGCGACTGTCATTTTTGTAATTATTGAAAAAAGCCTTTTTCATTATGGAAATTATTTCCGTACATTAAAACGACTGTCAATGACGTAATTGGGATCTCAAATGACACATAAAAATATCTCTTGAAAAAGTCATCGCTTCTTTTTCTCCTGCTAATTGGCCAATCATTGATGTTGATCCGCATTTTTTTGTTATTTTTTTCGATCCTGGAGAATGGTCAAATTTCTGTGTCACTAAATGTTTGACGCATATTGTGTTAAAATACAAATTTTATATTAAAAACATCGGTTGGCTCATAATTAAATTCTGTTTTGATTCAATCACAATATTGATTTTCAGAAAAACTTAAAATATAGATGAATTCGGCAAGTAGAATTAAATCTGTCGATGCTTATTAATTGGTTACTAATATTATTTACAAACAAGTGAAATGAAGGTACAATATTTGTCGGTATCTCTAGTTAAAGATGAAGAAATATGAATCACTTAGCATGAAGAGGCGTGCGTCTTAAAACTGAAGAAAATACAGAGAAAAATAGCGTAATGCCTGCAACAACGAACCAAGGTCTCCCACTTTCCGGGTAGTTATAGTCCCATTCGTGTCGCTATATTTTTCTTCTGTTATTTCTTCAATTTTTATTTGAATTTGAAGTATTATCGGGAAACCTACAGTCCATTTCGTTAAAAAGAGTGCTGCAAGAGAAACAAGCAAAATTTAGGTTTTAATTTAAGTTTCTCGTTCGTCATAATTAGACTAATTCCTACGGAAATCCTCGTGATATTTAGAGTCAGTTACTATGTTTCTTATTGGAGATGGTCATTTTACTTAAAAATGGAATTCATTAAATTGCTGTACCACTTCATTTTGTCTTCTTCGTATGAAAAACCTCTATCTTCAACTTCCTTTCATCCTGTATCCGCACTCTTCAGTCATAATAATTCAAGTCTTTGTGGATAATTAGAATAGATATCTGTAAAATTTCCTTCCTTTTCGCATACGCTCCAAGGTTGTACGAGCAGAATGATATTAATTGGGAAAATAACTAAAGACTGCAGACGACAGAAATTTAGCTTCTTTTCTTACGGAAGTTTTTCAGATCATCTGGAGTCAATCCCTGGACAACTTTGGAAAAAGTAACTCTGCCATTTTTAGTTATTTTTAGCACTTTCCTTACATTAGAATATCTTAAATATTATCTAAAAATTAATGATCAATCCATTAAGTGATTGAATTTTGAGATATATAGTAAAAAGGGCGTATCAGTAATTTATTGTGGTTTTACATTTACTTTGCAAAGAGTTAAACCACAATCACAGATCGATAAGTGAAGTAATTAGTGGCTGTTGTAAATAATATAAGAGATTCTTTCTGTGTTTGTTGAACTTGCTCATGTACCCCAGATTGAGTACAGGCCGATATGCATGAGATTCTTAGCGCTTTTAATCGATCTTGAACTTCTGCAAGAGATTAAAATGAGTCTCCCCATATCTGAGGTCTATTCTAATAACCTTTCTTTCGCTCCCATTCTTCGACAGTTCCGCACCCCCTCTCATTATTCACTCCTTCAGTTTCCTTCGTTTGCCCGTCTTAAACTATCCATCCACGCAGCGATCGCTCCCGCTTCCTCGAAAGATTTTTCGTTCCATTCCCATCCTCCCGACGACGTGTTACCGCGGTAACTCTAACCTCGCACTTTCAAAAACTCTCCCCTTTTTCCGCAGGAACGACCATTTACCTCCTCAGCCTCGGGACATTTATCTCCATTTCCAGCTTCCCTTCCTCTTTTTAACACCTCTTCCACCGCCTCCTTATTCTCCTCACACATCCGCTCCATCTTTCGCTCACTCTTTCTCATCTCTCTTCAACTTTAAGGCCCCCCTAACAGGTATCCCGCAACCATTTCACGAATCACTTCCGTACCACCTCGCAACCGCCTAAAGTACATCTTTCCCTCACCTTTCGCCATCACTTTCGGTACCTTCGGAAGAGGGAGGAAGGATTGCAGACGTTCTCTCCGCCGTTTTCTTTATTTTTTTAAGGGTTGAATGGGTGGAGAACAAAACCACCTGATGTCTTCACCTCCTGAGAAGGAGGGGGATCCCTTCCCGCTCGGCATAAATCGGAGAGGAGTAATGCACTCCGCCGGGTTCTTACTCCTCAAACGTTACGGGCGGAGTATATCTGTGTGTGTGAATGTGGGTCCCTTTCTCTTTGCATCTTTTTATGCATGGAGGTCTGCGGAGGTGGTCTGATTTTTTCCCGCAAAGGACGCGCGCTTTTCTCAATTTTTTTAAGTGCACGAAGAAGCGGTTTTCCCAAAGGATTCCCTCCGCCGTTTCTTCCTTTTTAATCCTTCTCCATTGTCCCTCGGGATCGATCTTTCTCGGAATCGAAGTATTACGCGGATGAGACTTGAGGAATTTTTCCTTCGGAGCCCTCGATGCGCCGGGAATGTATTCCGAGAATTAGACGTTGACATTTCTTCCGCCGCTGAATTTTGAACGCCTCTGAGTATACTGAGTTTGATTGTTGCTCCACTGCGATTTCCCAAATTTCTCTTGTATCAGTCGTTGGTCTGAGCTGATTTTTATTTGCGATATGTTCTACCTCTAATTATGTAGGGCAGAGTTGGGGAGCCTGCGGTCTTTTCGGGCTTCCAGTTAGATATTTACGGGAATTTCAGAAAAAAGTACTTCAAATAAAAATGTTTGTTTTCCGATATCGCTGGTGAATTCAAGCGAAAATAAAATGGAAATTTTTACCTTCGAATTCAATTAGAGAAATGATCAATTTACATATTAAACCATTTGAGTATAAGCAATAGTCAACCCACAAGTGGCCGGATGGTTTTATAAGCTCTTTCTTACGTGGCTCATCTAGTCTTTCAGCACTGATTTCATTAATCATCGCTAATATTATGATTATTTCATCAATTTATGTCATAACTCATCATTCAATATGGCTAAAGATTTATCGTTTATCATATATTATCATTTAAATGAAAGAGGAGATTACTGGAAAGGAGAATCAATATAATATAAATCTTTTGCCACGGATTTATCATTAGCTAGCACTGTTAATTAGAATATGGCTAAATAACTAATCGATAGAGCAAAATAACTATATAGGGATAATAGCGAAATAACTAATCCTCAACTGATATTTATATTCCGGATGTAAGATGCTCAAAAAATATCGGTTTCGAAATTTGCATGCCGCTATAAAAAAAGGTTATACGCTCTATTTTCTCTAAATCTCTACATATATTTTCCATCGTTTTTAATTAAAGGGTAGTCATTAACTCAAATATCTCGAAATAGGCTCCCCAGTTTGATATCCAAAATACCTCACTGGAAAGCGTTCCAAAGAAAAACTTTGATTACTGCTTCCCGTAAGAATGAATTCCACGGACCGTTTCGAAATTAACGTAGCACTTTTTCAAATCGAAAATGCTCGTCATTGATTTAAATCTCATTTATAGCCTCTCGTATGTACCATCGACGCAAAAATAGTTTTGAAATCCGTTTGAAGTCGCGATACGTCAGCTGCCGTATTCCAATAAAGAAAAACCTTATCGCTCGGACAGCACCACGCAGGTCACAGGGAGTTAAATTTTAAATTTTAGACCCTCTCGTTATCCATCAATAAAATGCCGCCTGATCTATAACTTATGACGGGTAAAATGAAATCGCTGTTAGCTGAAGTACGCCATAAAAAGGTAACGAAGCAATCATGACTTTTGTCTGCTCGGTTATCAAGTATTCATTTCCATCCGAGAATTTAGATCGTAAGCGGCATTGCAGAGAGAGCGAACATCCAATTTATGAGAATCGCGCCGCGGGGATTTGGCGCAATAAAAGTAAATGATCAATTAGAATAGGACGTCATCCCTTTTACATGCTGCCGCTGTCTCCTCAATAATTCAGACGGCTGGCGACGCCATCCCTCCATCGACACTTTTAATTTCCCCGCCCTAAATGTTTGTATCTCCACTCATTAAATCTGGCAGTAAGTCGCTAGTCGATCGGGAGACGGAGTCTAGTACATTTGCCGGCTGTTGGACCGTGCGTCGAAGTGAAAATCTTCCGCTGGCGATATAGTGCAGTTCATTACGAGCGTTTGGAGCTCAATTAGTTTCTTTTGTGTCGATACTGCGCGATGGAGAGGACTCGCTTACGCGGAGTTTGCGGGGAATTTGTAATCCGCCGCAGCAATTCCTTCACCCCCTCCGAAATTTTTAATCTTTCTTCAATGCATCTTCATATTTCCCTTCTTATCGCTGTTCAGTAATCTTTATAAATTATTTCTAAACATCTTTTTTCGGTGACCGGAGCTTTTTTCCCTTCGTACTTTATATAAACATGTAAATGACACACCCTTTTATAGAGAAAGCTTTCTGCTAAAAGTGAAAAATGCACCATTTGCTCAAAAATCGTGTTAACATTTGAATTTGCCCATAGAGTTTCGTTACTCTGTGTACATGTCGATATGTATCGATACAAATGAGGTATATGGAAACGGACACTGGTACAGATGTGTTTTTATGTATGTTTTAGTGTTTGTGTATTCGTTTGTAGCGATTGGTTTTATTCCTTAAGCCGTTTCATGCATTAGTAATCAAAGTCAATCTCTTAAATATTGAGAATTTATAACGAAATTTTGGTCAATCAGTGGTTTGTTTCTTAAGAAGTTGATACGAAATCTCTTACTGCGAATAGGTGGATGTCAATGATTAGAAAAATTCAACTTATTGAAAATATTTTTTAAATTTCTCAATTTTCAGAAAATAATATATAAAGGATAGGTGTTTTCGAATCGTTTGTTGTAATTTCTCTTCCAAAATTCTATGGCTATATGTACTTCGATAGCCTACTAGCAGCCTATCGGCGGGGAGAGTAAGAAATTATCCATAGATAATCTTTACCTATACGTCCATCTATAGATAATTAAAGAAATCAACTAATATATTTCCTTTTTAAAACGATTTATACTCTTAAGAGACAAAGGTTTCTCCAATCGCTGGCAGCGGCAACCGTCCAGGGCAATTCCTCGGAAGAGGATAATTGTCCGGCAGCCACCAGTTATTCAGAATTATTCTTTCTTTCATTTATACTCTTGCTTTTACTCTTATTTTATGCTAACGATTAGATCTCCTGAAGTAGCATGAGGGACAAATAGTAAAGTTTTATTAAAATCGTAGAGTACCAAAATATAACATAAAATATAATATAGAATTGTAATATAATAAAAGAATGAATAATAAATTACGAACAATAAATAAAGAAGTGATAAATAGTATAATAAGGAATGTTATAATAACTATTATAATATATAATTTCCGCTGCTTATTCCCACACCATATTTTATAAATGTTCTTTTCCGGCGACATGATTTCCTCGCAATATTTTTGTATGCTCATTAACTAATTATCATTTCCCTTCATCCGCTTGGCATTCAAATCACTTCCTTTCGATTGACTTTCAAGGATATAACTCAAGGGGATCTTTGAGGTATTAATTCCGCTCCACATGTATTCCTTTATCTGTATCCACCTTCCTGTTTTATTCCGTATCCCGGCAGTGTTCCTTTTATTTCCAAAGTTGCCTCTGTTTCCGCAACGGCACCGACATTGGGTCGGGGAAATCCCGTTGCCGAAGGGAACAATCGCCCCCGCCAAATCACCAGTCAAAGCGGAAACGAAATAATCGTTTTAAAACGGGTAATCTGACCGACGGGGACTTTTTTCGCCAATTCTGTATCCTTTTTTGCGTTATTTTTTTTAAAGCAACTTTCGAAATCCCTTCTATTGCTAACGAGATCCATTTTTTTCTCCCACAATCCCATTTCCCTTTTCCCCTCGGTCCCCCTTCAGGATCGGCGAGGGAAAAAGCAAAAGCGAACGCTGACCAACGCGTTTAGATGAATAGAGAATTTGCTTTCGTGCACCAGGAACTTCTTTGTGCGCAAGTTTCCATGCTCGGTCTATCCGCGACCGTTTTCAGATGTGGAAAGCGGTGGTAACCGCCAAAGCCGTCGTCATGCAAAGGTCGGTAAATCAACCGGAGGTGTGCGAGGGTTTCTGATCGTGCTTTTTATCGTAGTAGAGTTTCTAGTATACCTCGTATTGGAATAGTATCTTCGCAGAACGATTCGATATACAGTCGCAAATCACAGTGGTGTTCGGTTTAGATTGAAGTGTACCGATTCGTAAATCAACCACAGAATGTTGCTGAGGATGTGTGTATTGGAAACGAAGAAATGGTTTAAGAATTACGCATAGAAATATCTATATCCCTAGGTATTATGTTCCGATGAAATATCATGCTACATGAAATTTGCGATATTAATTTTGACGAAGTATTCATTAAACTTTGTAACAATCATATATTTTATTTTGCATACGGATCATCTACCCATAAAATGGAAGACCTTGGTTCTAGTCCTAGTCTCCTCGATAATATCCATCTCTTTTTATCCATTTAATTTACTATTCGTTTGTAGTTAATGAGCATGAAAAATTGGAGTTTGTATTTAGGAGTGAAGCATGAGGATGATCAATTCCCCAGCCATTACATTTCGATTCTGAATTTCGATTTGTAAATTGCCAGTCCACAACTTCAAACTTAATAATCTGAAGATCTATTCAAAAGCAAATTTGCAAATAAATTGGCACGTAGAATGAATGAAGACTTACGTTTGTAAATCGAAAATGTGTAGCTAAAAACCCTCTCTTCAGACCCACCGAAGCTTCAAGTGTCCGCGAATTTATTTCTGTGGAAATGAGGTGTCCATTGGGAATCGAGATCCGTATTGGAAGCTTTAATCGCTCCTGTATTCCTTATCTCGACCCATTTTCCCTCTTGCTGAAGCCGCAACCGAGAGATGTCCCCTCAAATGACTCCCTTATCCATTCACTACGTCTGCATGCTGCGGTGGACCAAAGTAATGGTCAATCCCTCGGCTCCCTTTTGCTTATTCGACTGCCGTCCTACGAATGGTCTCGTCATCTTATTGGTTTCCGCTCACCGTCCTTTTCATCGCTCTGCTGACTCCTCTTCTACTTACTTTCCTTTTTCTTTTTCAACCTCTCTACCGGGGATCGAATTCCAGTTCGGATTTACGCCTATACTTAGTGGGAGAACGTAGGAATTATTCATGGTTTCCTTTTATTCCCTGAATTGTATCGAAATTGGGCATACGTTGTAGCGGTTAAAATCTCTATTTTTGATTGATTTTTTTCAATATTTTTTTTAAATAAAAGCTTCTTCATACACGTTCGTATATGAAATCGGCTTTTTTAAGTTATTGAACGGAATTTTAAATAAAATTCAAATGTTTCTAGTCGCTTATGATCTAGAACTCATATACTTGAGCCCTAAAGTCAATGAACGTGAAAAAGAGATTTTCGTGACCGGGGATCGATACCAGACCGGACAGCTGCTCAGATTGCTGAGCTTTCTCGCGGATTTTCATCTAATGCCGTTATTTTCGGATATTTTGGTGATTATTAAAAATACTTCTTTTTCCCTTCCTTCCTTTGGATTGGTGACTGTTCTTGGTGGATAATAATGCCATGAAAATATATGTTTTGACCACTATTTGTTCCGTCCGACGCTCCTTCTAACCAGCGACGAGAAATTAGGTTTCCCTCTGGAATCAAACTCAAGACCACTTACAACTTAGGGATCAAATTACCAGCTAAAATAAGCAGAAGTTTTAGTTCGATTAAAAGTAAAGTAAGGATGTGGAAGATATCCTACATGAATACATTAAAACTGGAACACATTTTGTGAAGGGAGCAACCTTACAACAGGATGGATACTTAGATGTGATATATTTATTTGTTCATCTACCAATTGACCGAGATATAATTCATCTTCTAAGATTAATTATGAAGATTCTCATTCGTCTTAGCTTGAATCTTTCATTTTTGTTTAGTTTCAAATCGCCCGTAATCTCGCAGCCCTTCTTTTAATTTGAGCATCTGGGCGGTCATCCGTTTATTTTTAAATCCACCGAATTAATATTTAGGGTTGCTGTAAGCATTGGTAGTAAATACATTTAATATTAAACAACATCACTAATCATTATGAATCCTGTTTAAAGAGATAGTATGTTTTATATGACATTCATAGAGAGAAAAGCTCCAGTTAGTAACTTATACTCTTTCCTTGCTATAATTAAATATCACCGATAGTTATTAGATAGCTATTAATATATTAGATAGATATTAAGTGTGGTAACGTTATTGAAAGTTTAATTTTACTCATCAAGTATGGAAACATTAAGAGATGTCCTGATAAATAAGTCAGTATACACTGAATTACTTTATTATCCTCTATGAATATTTTATTCAATTAATGCTAGGGCATGAATATTTTGTACATTTATTCCGAGTGTATTAATGATTGGTGTGATGTGGTTTATTGAAATAGCAATTATGAAATAATGGACCCCCTCCTATTCACAAAAAATCATCCTTCCTGAAAGAGGTTCCTGCTTGTTCATTGAACATCATAGGATATGAAAATATTAATAATAATAAACCGTTTTAAAATTTCATGGATGCTTTTTAGGTGATGTCAAAATTTTTCTTTTTGTCGTTGATGAATCTGTTTGCCGACTGATATCGTTGGAAAGGTGTGGATGAAGATAGCGTTAAAATAGGCGGGGGATGAAGAAGCGTTGGAGTATAGGGCGTATCCGTATTTTAAGTCATTAACGCCACGTATTTGCTTAATGGATGAAGGGGAACGAAGAGAGGAAGAATTAATGGCGAATGAGTCTCTCTGGATGACTCATCTAGTGGAGGTTTTTAACAAACGACTGTTTTTTTGTAATTTCGGCGGTTATTTTTTCTTTGGGAAAAGTGTAGGAAGAAACGTCGATAAACTTCAAAGTAAGGGAAAACAGGTTGCCCCATGAGAAAATTTCGCCCAACTAAATTGAAAATAATTGATTTATACGCAAAGTTGTGTTTTTAGGTATATTTTCGTGTTTTTGTATTCCTTTGTAGTAATTGGACTTTTTGTTGAAATGTATTTGAGTGGGGATATAAGTTATGTCCGTTTTGATATACCTCGTTTTTATTGATAGATATCGATATCTATTAGCTAGTGGATTAGATGTGTATTACACATCCAGTAATAAAACTCTATGGACTAATTCAGTTGTAACTCGGTTTTTTGACCTAATGGTTTATTTTTCATTTGTTAATCTATTATGAGGAGGAAACTGGAAACTGTCCCTTTAAAATGGTGTGTCATTTATATGTTTTGATGGAGTGTGAAGGAAGGAAAACGCCGGTCACCGAAAACGGATGTTTAGAAATAATAGATGAGAATTAGCTACTACGTTATGTATATGCGGGTGCATTCTCGTGATCATAAGTCAATACGGAGATGGCGTGTTATTGTTTTCATGAGTAGAATGACTCAACAGCAATTAGAATTTAGAATGAAGGAAGAAAGTTAGCATTAAGTGAGGCAAGACGAATCGGTTCCAAACCAAAATTCTACAAAGGTCGGTTGAGTCTCCTGTTCATCAATATGAGTATCGTAGTATCTAATTAGAGGAAATAGATAAGATAGATTGTTATCTAAATTTAAAGTGTGCCTTAAATTTGTCACTTGAACATTTTCTCTACATATGTTGAAATTTTTCAAATTTCACGTCATCAGAAGAGTAGTCAAATATTTTTTTTCACCAATAACGGAACGGAATATTTTCGGACATCTTTATCTATTCCTCTTCCATGATTTCATTTCTGTTTGTACCAAAGTTAAAGATTATCCTGTGGAGGTTAAACGCGCCTTTCTTTTTATTTTTTCCCGAGAGTCCCCGTCCGCAATGTTCATCGCAAAAGTCCCTTGTTTTAGAACGGAAATTTTTCGAAAAAAGCACCTCTAGCGGAGAGGGATCGGAGGAAAATCCTATTAACTTAAGCCGGAATCTCCAATGTATATACAGTTTAGCCTCATCCGGGCCATAAACCTGTAATAATGAGACGGGTAGGATAAAGACAAGTATTGAATCCTTTTCGATACGGGGATGATTATCAGAGGTTTTTGGAAAACCCTGCGGAAGAGACATTGGGTCGCGTACGCACCGTCCATTGGACACTCGAAGTGCACGTGACTGCAATTCTCACGGCGCTATTGGACGTGACCCGAGGCAAAACGGGTTTCGAATGATGTTTGAAAGGCTGCTATAGCAACAATGCGTTCATATTTCGGAAAGGGTCATCGCTGATTGATCGTGCCCGTGACATCTCCCTGCGGCAATTCAGCCTCGTTTTTCTTTTATTAAATCTCCCTTTTCCTCCGGCGCTGCGTTCATGTTAACGCCGTTAAAGCTCACGCCCGTGTCTCCTCCACGTCTTTTTGCTTCCCTTGCCGTGAGGAGTTTTTGATTTTTTGGTGCGATTTATTAATTCCTCTTGATTCTCTCATTTTTCGTACTTGAGTCGAGTTGGGTTTAATGGAGCGATTGGCTGAGCGTACACGTGTGTTTATCTCAAATTTCAAGGTTTCCGGGTAAATTAAGTAAGCGCAAGGAGAGGTTTACGATTTTCTATGCAGGGTTAGGCAGCAAGTGTGATATTTACCAGATATTTCGTGATATAGATTAAAACCTTACAATTAAACCTCAACTCAATATAAAAGACACTATTTTTCATCTTTCTTTTGCTTTCGCTGTCTTTTTTCTCTTCAACATGGGTTGAATTATCAAATGCCAAACGCCAAATCACGCCAAATTATCGTAATAGACCTTTTACTATGCACGTAAGCTTTTGTCCTTATCGCGTGCAGATTTAATTTCTTTTGCAGTTAAAAATTTAGAAGAATCATCATACGCCAAAAAGTGATCGAAGATTTTTATTCCTATGATAAAAATTGTTCGAACCTTAACATTATGTACATTTTGATAAATTACGACAAGTCATCGTTAAAATTTACCTCTTCCACCTATCATCTTGAAGGCTATGAGTATAAAATGAAAATTCTATCTAACTAAATGTATACTTGCTTTATTGTCGCTATCATAATATTGCTTAGGGAAAGTGGAACTGTAAATAATTTATGTTCGTAGGTGGTTGACTTTATCCCCTGACCATATCAAACAAACACATTTGCTTTAAGAGAAATAACGACAGCATTAATATTTTGAGCTACAACTTTTATTAAAAAGTTTCACAGGTTGTGCGCATATTATTTCATTATATTAGTTACAGTTTCACAGTCCAAGTTTCACACGAAGGAATTTTATTTTCTAAATTACATGTATGCGTATATTTTGGGAGAAAATTCAAACAGTTTTTATTTTAATCTCTGGAGATGCATGATTTTTAAACTCAGTTCTGCTCGTTTTTACAGAGCAAAAACTACAATTATTTAAAAAATTAAATTTATTTACCAGCAGGGCTCCGCCGCAAATTTAAGCTCTTATAACATTAAAAAGATTTTAAAATGAGGCAGTTATCTAAATCTCCAATAATTCTTGTTGCGGAAAGATATAAGTTCCGACCGCTTTGTTGGGTTAGGCCATAAAGTAGCTTTTTCCCTCCCTCTACCATCCCCTCTCCCCGTAACTGACCCTCAACGGTAGTGCCGTATTGCTATACCCCTTCTCCTCTAATAAATCCTCTTCGTTAATCCTCGACTCATGAATCCTATAATTGCTTGAGCATAATCCGTCATAAAGTGAACGCGATGACCTTACAGAGAAAGCCTCTTAGCGCGATAGGCGTTAGTGCTGTAGCTCTCAGTGATGGAGACGGCCGTGAATGCCCGCCGCTGGAGACGGTGAAGGTATCTTGTAAGACAGACAGTCCAGAGGAAGGCTAAACAGTTCAAGTTCACCGATGTCCAGCTCATGTCATACCTAATCCAGATTGGACCACTAGGATAGGGGCCGGAATCCGAATGTTGCTGTCACCCCACCCGATCTAGAGTAATATATCGAAAGTAAAAGACTAAAATAAATATAATTATTCAAATCATCAATATTTGAATTAAAATACTAGTATTATATATTATATAGTGATAATAGAAAATTAGGCTACTGGTATAATAATGGTATCACAGTGTGAATTACTAACTTCGATTTGTTATTCCAAACACTTTGGGCTCGCTCTTTTGTGCAAAAGTTGGAATTCTTAAATTTATTTCTAACATTTTTCTCATTTCTCACGAAAGACCATTTATTAAAAGTAACTACGTACGTGCATAAAAAATGGTATATAACTTATATTACTCATGAACTGATTAAAGACAAAGAAGGAAGGATTATTTTAAAATTTCAAGTTTTTTAGCGGAAATATTGCTGATAGATGAAATATCTTTTCTCATGTCAGAATCAAATAACGTGTATGAGTGTCAACCTAATATGACTTACTGTTCATCAGCATTACTCAAAGCCACCCGCTATTTTATTCATATAGGAATGACGGAAGTATCTGCCATGGAGGAACATCTTGAATTTTTAACTTAAGCTAATATTTTTGAAAATTAAGAATTATCCTTTTTTAAATTTAAAATAAAATGATCTGGAATTTATTACTTCTGTAAAAAACAAGCAATTTGTTGAGTATAATAATAAAGAAACACGAACACACTGAAAATCTTTTATTAGTTGCGGTTTCCACGCAAAATTTCCAATTTCAAAATTTCAATTGAGATCGATCCACTCGAATTCCCTTTCCAGCTGTTTTCGAAGCTTTCTCCGTTGTGAAATGTTCCTATCGCTTTCGTTAATTGCGAGACAAGCGTTTATCAAAACCCAATTTGGCGTTCAATGTTTTGACAACGCATCATTCGGCAGTCAACATCTTTCACTCAGCTAAGTCGAGCCGATGTTCCATTCATTTTTAGCGTTTTCCTTTAAAATTCTTTTTAATCAAGTTGTCCGGAGAGTTCGAAAAATCTAGGAGAATCACCCGTGATACACTCTGACCCCTTAGAACCGGAGAATTCGTCTGGGTAACACTTTCTCCCCGAGCAGCGAAAATAGGTGTCACGCCCACTATAATCGCTCCCTAATCATTCTTTTGTCATTCCGCTCCCGTCATTCGCATCCTTTCCCACGCTTCCAAATATCATTTTCTGCCTCTTTTTTCCTACCGTCCGTCATCCGTTCCCCAACTTGCATCATTAGCAACGCGGCCAATGTTTTCCCGGTCCGTTTTGACATTTTTTGTGTACGCCTCTCTCTCTCTCCCGGGACGATATCATTTCCCATCCCATTTCGTCCTTTTCCATTTCCTCACCTCTCATCGCGCAAACTTTCTCCCTCTCTGTTCCCTGTCCGTTCCGGGCCATAACACTGGACCGGGATCATTATTCCATTTGCTTTGTGCCTTTTTTCTTTTTCTCGATTAGGTCTTCCTCTTCTCTCTTCGGCCGTTCCTTTCATCAAAGTCATCATCTTCTATCTTGCTCTCATTCAGCTCTCTTTTCATTTTCTTCCTTTCTCTTTCTACATTTTTCCTCAGAGCGTTGCGTCCTCCGTGCTGAATCGCTATGAGTGCAATATTGTATACTTTACTAAAGTCTCGATTTCGATTTTGCGCTAATTACATTTGGTCATCGTGTACATCTAAAGAGAGTGTCAATGAAAAATTTGAGGTCTCAAAGAGGAACGTTCATTCTGAGTTACATGCGGTACGACTCTCGCCTCGGATGTATGCGTATGTTTTATTATAAACGAGACGATAGATATGATGAAAAATATCCGATGCGTGTAAAGAATTTTAACCTTGAATCCATGATTGGTTATGAATATTGATTAGAAAGAGAGAGCATGGAAAAATGAAAAGAAAAATGGAAAAGAACGAATAGAAAATTTGATTCATGTTTAAATAAGCGTAACAATACAAATGAAATTCCAAGTCAAATCTTGAGCTATTTCGGGAATCTGGCGAATTTATTTATTTTTCATTTCTCGCTCCTTTCCAACATGTAGTAGTGGATGTTTCGCAGAAAGTCTAATCATTTCCACTGGTTTTTTCGAAAGGCTAATTTGTCTTGATTTATTGCCAAGTCTTGCAACAAGTTAACATGTATTGGCTAATCTATACATGACCGTTGGAAACATTTTCATAGAAATATTTTAATGTTAAATTGCCGTTTGTTTTACGATGAGAAGAAAATAAACCTATTTTTTGACTTCGAAGTTAAATAAATGATGTAAATTTGTCAAAAATTTTCACTTTGAAATTATCAATAATTGAGTAACCAATAGACAACCACAGTGTTACTTCTATGCTGAAAAGAGACAGTAGAATATGACAAACGTAGAAAATAATACACGTGTTTCTTCAAATTAACAAGGGTTTATATCAAATTTAGAAAAACCTGAAATGTTTTATACCATTTCAAATCTGTATTGAAAATGAGGAAATGTTCGATACAAAACGGTTACAATAAGAGAGGGAAATCAAGTTTTTACTTAAACATGTTTTGTTCAATGGCTGTTCCAGGGTGGGAATTGATGATTGTATAGTAGAACTTTGACTTTTGTACTTGCTATTTGCCTAGAACCGGACAAATAGTTTGAATTAAAATCTGATTTTTACGTTTTTATACGATTATTAATCATGTAGTAGTACATTTTCACGACAAAACGGCAATTTAAAATGTCATTTAAGATGAGGTCGTAAGGTTATTGCCATAAATCGACCACTACCGCCCCTCCCCCTTTGACAAGTTTTCTAGACCCAGCTCTAGTTTGAGTAAATACAATTCTCGATGAAAAATGTTATGGAATAGGGATTTTACTTCAATTTTCTCTCCATGATTTGTTTTACAAACTTCATACCTCACTAAGAGCTCTTAGAGTTACGGTTGCCTTCATTGAACAGACTTTTCTCTTTACTCTCGTATATTTATTCATCTGCGGTGGACTGAATCAACCCGCATTCAAAACCTGGACCTCACAGCACAACTTTAAGTGGCCGAGAAAGTTGAAAATCAGATGTATTCAGACCTGGACTGCGGAGGTGAATAGGAACTGAATCCAATCCGATTGGTCTCAAAGTTTTCTGAATTGTGTGAGGGCGTGCATTGTAGTCCCGCGTCAAACTCCGAGATGGCGATCATTCAACTTCGCCGTTGTCTTGATTCATACATTTGAAATGGTTGTCCTCAATCTTTGCATCGCGTCTATAATCACCACAGGAATACTACGGAACATGAATAGCGCATTCATCGTGCTTTTCCTCTCATTATCATTTTTATTTACATTTCTGTAACCATATGCCGTTAGAAGTTGAAATTGAGGTTGTCTCTCTGGTTTTAGAAGTTAAGCTCCGGTTTTTTTAACAATGTGGTCTGTAATTAAAACAGTACTTATCCTTTTAGGAACCGTGCAACAAACTTACCAAAATATCTATGCAAAATTGTATGCATTCATAAATGTATAGTGTGGGTAGATAGTTTACTTAAAATTTGATCCTTAAAAGATAGCAGCGTTGCTTGGAATTCTTGAACCTCGTCTTTCTGGAAGTTTCCTAGGGCTCTTCATACTTTCTGAAGCAAAATATTACTTTACTTACCTCCCTCTTTCTTTGTTAGAATTATTTTATTTTAAAACGTTTTGCTGAGTTTTCTTACTATAACTCATTTATATACTAATATTCATACAAATCTTTAATGTAATTTCCGCATCTTTTCTTTCGAAATTTTGTCAAACTCATGACCTCCGGTTTTAGAATCTTCAGAAAGTGACAAGTATGGAATCGAACAATACAAAATCATTATCATTGCTAATGTAACTGTGATAAGGATTTTGTATTGTAGTATTGAAATAATTGAATGATTTAATTGGTTGTTAGTTATAAATGTAGACGGTTAATTTCTTGTATCTTTTATTCTATGTGTTATTTTCTATGCTAAATGTGGAACCTCCTGACGAGCCTTTCTCTGGCTCATGGGGACCTTAAAGTTTACAATGAAAAAAAAATTATTTTTATTATTATTGTATTTTGTGACAAAGTGAAAATAAAGAATCTATTATTATTAAAAAAAATTATAATATATTCAGCATGTGTAAATTGTGCAATTTGCAACTGCTGAAGGGGATATCATATTTCCATGTTTTTGTAGCTTTGAAATCTATCGATACCTGAATAATGAATTTACATACATAATGATAGACATTTACATAGTAAATGAAAAAAAGAAAATACGAGGCATGTCCAAAAAAGACGTTCTCTGTATTTACTTTACGTTCGCCTGCTACACTTTATTCTTGTTTCTAATTTGCAAGATATTCTCGGAGGTCTTTTTGCATAATTTATTTCTTATTTCCGGTCATCCCATGTCTTTTTCGAATGTACATCTCACCTCGTTTTTCACCCGAAATCCTCTTTTTCTCCCAAGTTTGTCCTCTATCTCATTCACTCCCTTTTCTGCCATATATTCCAGCCTCCCTTCCTCTCTTATAGGGCGTTATCTTTTATCATGGCAGTTTTAAACCTCTAACTTTTGTCATCATATCTTGACCTCATTTTCCGTGCTTCACCTTTTTCCTGCGAAACTGCGTTAGCTTTGCGGCCCTTAGGGGCGCTAATAAACCTCATCTATATCCTTTCACGGCTCTCCTCATTCCCTTTTTCCTGGAATCGAGGGAGGAAAAGTAACCAAGATGTGATGGAGGTCGCTTGAGAAAAGGTTGAGCTGGGATATCATAAAAAATCATGAAGAAATACTGTCTGATAGCTGAGATAGATCGGGTATGGGATTATTTTATTCGGGAGAAATTGATTTGAGCCCCAATTCCTGCTGAAAAGATTTTAAATATATGTAGAAGAATATTTTATGATGTTTATCACGGATATTCTTATTCTTTGCTTCATATTTATGTAAGGAAATCGTGTTAATGGATAAGATAGCAAGAAAGCTTTTTGGGAAAGAATATCTTACTGTTTCTTTCTAGAAAAATTCCTAGTTGAGTGTTATCAGAAAACAAAATTTTCTAGATAATGCGAAAACCAAATGAGTCAAAATTACTTTTCTTTCAAACCAGAGGAAGAATGTCATGGTCCAACTACATTTAAACTAGAGAAGAATCTAAATGCGAGTGAATTGAATGATCGAACTTTGTTGATTTTTCTTCGCAATTCGTTGGAACGATGTACTAGTAGAAAAATGTTAATTATATTCATAATACATTCAAAGTACCTTTAATAATTTTATCTCTAAATATAAACCTTATCATGAAAACCTGAAGGTTTAAAACAAATGATAAAGGAAAAGAAAATTGGTAGGATGTCTAATGAAAGAGTTGGACTGCTGAGTTTCGAACTCAGACCCACTTCTTGGAATAAAGATGTAAACTACCGAAGTATCGTAAGAACACAGATTTTATTTTGCATAGTAGATCAACCAGTTACATTATATGCTCTGATAGTACAAGGTCTACCTGTTTTCTCACTTTCGAATAACCTTGAAATTTTATTAAAAACAATTATAGTCTAATATAGTCAAACAGCCCCTTTTTACTCGGTGGAAATACATTTCCGATAATTAGAGCCTTTGTAACTTCTACACCAATACTTTGCTTTATATCAGTTTCGTAAACCTATTTGTATCGTCAGGGATTCCTAACGGCAGGAAATAAAATGTGAATATCTTCACCTGCTTTTTCATTCGAGTTACAGCGCAATAACATAAAAATCGCGCACATAATCCGTAAATTTTACGGCGCATCTCACCAGGTAAATAAATAAGCTGCGATTGCTCTCTTGGAAAACTTGTAGATACGCACCTGCCATTCTCCAATGTTCGTATCGGGATTAACTTCCTTTTTCATTCTTGCTCCTTACATCCCTCCGCAGCCCTTATCTTACTTTTATTACCCTCCTCGTATAGTTTTCCGGAGAACCGTTATGTTCAGTCATCATAGCTGACATCGGACATCCTTTAATTTACCGGATAAGCTCTCTTTATAGATTCTGCGGTTATAGGGACGTTTTATCAT
Organism: Pachydiplax longipennis; assembly: GCA_036926295.1. NCBI lineage: Eukaryota > Metazoa > Arthropoda > Insecta > Odonata > Libellulidae > Pachydiplax > Pachydiplax longipennis. The sequence goes on from JAVFKF010000008.1 coordinate 56,263,864, forward strand.
CTCAGCTCGGTTATAGCGATCGCCGATAACGTAGACACAAAGGGCGGAATGGGATTCGCGAAGGCCCCCTCTGGCGTTGCGGGAGGTGCTTAAAGTTGGGCTTAACCCGCGCGTGATGGCGTAAAAACCACGAGGGAGATCTGATTCACCTCTTTCCTCCATGTCACGCACCGAGATTTTTCATCGGCCACTTTTGGGCCCACACACGCCACGTAAGTCAACTTCCCTTCGATTTCAAGAAACGAGCAGAAGGTACGCCTCATGCGATAGTAACGAAAATAAAACCCTCTCAGTCGTTTCGTAAACAGGGTAGCGAAAAAAACACTGCCTGCAGGATACCCTTATCTCGTTCCTTCTTCCATATTTTGATGAATGGAATATTTTTTACGCATTGCTTTCTATATCGAATAGAGGAAAATGTATCTTTCATTAACTTTTGCCATAGTCTTGTTCACGGCCGTGATTATATGAAAGCTAATGAGGTATAAAAGATGCCAAATACTCTGGTCACTTATGAATGAAAGTTATATAATTTGAAGGGTCATGGCGGTGAACTTTTGTTGACGATATCCACTCATGCTGGCTCACTAGGGATATCAATTATTTTATCAATTATCAATTATTATGTTATTATCAATTATTATATTATTGTCAATTATATATGATCAATTACCTTACTCCTCATCTTTTCAACTACGCCTCATTCCCTCTCTAGAGCTATTGTAGCTTTTGATGAAGGGTATGAGGTTCGAACCTGCATTATATAGTAGCAGATAATTTTCAGACAAAGACGGCGAGTAAAAATTTATATAATTCTGTATTTGGTATACGAGATTGGTTTATTTATGTAACAAAAATGAGTTTAACCCTTGAAATTTATGGTGGAATGAAAGCAGATAAGAAAATAGCGCCCTAGTATAGTTGGGAAATCTAGCGAAGTGATTAGCGTAATACTCATGTGACGTTGATGATGTTATTCTTGACAATTTTAATATGAAGATGTTACCATGCCGGAAATTTTCTTTTATCGTTACTAATGACTGTTTTTCTTTACTTTCAGGTGAGTACTTCAACATCTTACTTACTCAAGCATCTTAGTGAGTATTAAATATCTTAATATTTAAGTGATTTTTTGTTGACCATTCCATTAACGTATATTCTCCTATTACATATAAGTACATTTAATCATAGAGAATGTTCCTTATCATACGATTACAACAACAATCTTATGATGCATATTTTAATAAGCTGTTATCAAAGTTTTGTTGGTTTTTCCCTCAATCGACAAATTCACCTCATGAGCTATTGATTTGTGGTTTATTTTTTTCAAGTTTAGTAAAGGATGCGTTTCGATTAATTATATTTTCTTCGGTTGAGAGTAATAACTGATTCCGGTATTCTTATTTCACAAGCCTATGTCAACGTAGACGCCCCTTTAATTTAAACTTTGAGACATGTTACATTGATGTTTACATTAGTTATTGAAAGATATCATTGATTATTCTAATCATCCTATTTCGGAGTTTCGATGTTCCTTCGCTTTAGGAATAGGGTTAGGGTAAATTTGCGCATAAAATCGTGCACCCAGGGATAACCCCAAGGAAAAACGGACTTGAAAAAAACTGAAGGGACCGGAAATCGAACCCAGGATACCTCTGTCATAAAGCAGCCTCCCGGATAGAGGAAGATCCCGGGTTCGATTCCCGATACCGTTTCTTTTTTCAAGTCCGCTTTTCCTTGGCATCCTTCGCTATAGATATTTAAAATCCTCTAACACATCACGAAGTAAGTATATTAACTTCGGATTTCAAAGAGACGAGTCCTCCGTCTTCGAATCGTTTGTCTACTAATCCTTCATCCTCTTACGCGACTGTTTCCCCTTTCGATCTCTATTTCATTTTCCTTTCTCTCCCGTCCGTTGCCTTCCTCAATTCCTCTCGCACAGGAAAATCGATAAGGAGTGACGGAGAGAGGAAAGTAGAGCGATGCCGAGAGATATCGCAAGGAGACGAAAAGGCAATCCGCGAGGAAATACCTTAGACGTATCGGAAGCTGGGGAACGTGGCAAAGGGTAAAGTAGCACGGAATAGGATGAGGTGTATCTCAAGGTATCCTCTCCCTCTTCTTCTCCCCAGCGCATCCTCATTTTTTTCCTCTAGGGACAGGATTCTGGCCGACTTCCCATGATTCCTATTACACTCCAAGGAGCTCTTTGTAGATAGCCTTGTCCCACCTTTCCGGGAAAGGGAAAGTGAGGAAGGGGGACACATTCTTGAGTTCGGTACTCTAGGCCACTGCTTCCCAATAGGTACGCCGCGCCACACTGGTGGGCCGTATTAAAGCTCTTAATGTGCTACTTAACAATCTAAGGTATGCAAAATGCTTCTAATTTCACCTCATACATGCTCTTTATCAAATATCTAGCTGTTGACGGAATAAAAAAAGCGGAGCAAGACGATACGACTTATAAATATCGTAAGAGTTGAACTTAAGATTTTCTCCGAAATGCCGTAAGATTAAATTTCGTGATTTCAGTGTCACACAAGGTTTCCATTACATCTTTTAGGTTGTACCATCAGTAGATTTTCTTAGATTTTCATATCCTCCTTCTTTCCGGGTGTTTTTCTGCTATGGATCTTTTTGCTGAGATGATTCCTTAGGTATTTTTTCATCCACTACTTTTAAAGTTTTTCCATTCTATCTCTGTTTCCAGATACATAATTTATGCTTTCATAAATACTATTTACGATAGGTTAGATGGAAAAAGGGACTTTTTAGTCTCAGTCTCGTCTAAATAAAGACCTTTAAGAATTTATTCATATTGGTCCGCTTTGTTAAATCTGTCGACAGACATTGTGGTTTCATCAGTCTCGTCGCCATAGCATCAGATCTGTTTTCATGTTCATATTACCTATCGTTTTCTTAATGTATCATCATAATATTTTGTTGCACCCATTACAATCATATGTATCTTATTCTATACGAATCTGGAATCGGAATAGACTTAAACACGTATGACTTAATGAGGAGACCAGACAGAACTCGTCACAAATCCAATTTCTACAATCAATTTCTTATCTTTATGAGTTTCAGTTATTGGTAGAAGTTTAGTACGCAGAAACATTCTATAGTGGTTTAAATATTTTTATATTGCAGTTTATAGAATGAATATATTAAATTCATGAACACCAATTCAACTTAATTGCATCCATACCCTTGAGGTGCCCTTGTTAATTAACTAATTTTTGTTATAATGTGCCGCGAGATTAAAGCCAGCAAATAAGTGTGCCGCGGAGGGACCCTAGGCTACCGCTCAGCAGTGGTTGAGGGTCGCGAGTGCTGTGGGATGGGTGGGGATGGGACCGTGTTTTTCTCGTCGATAGCAGACCGGGGCGGATTATAGGAGAGGCAGATGAGTACGAAGAGCGTATGGGAGGAATAATGCCTGGGAGGATGGAGGTATAGGGAACATGCTGGGATGCGAAAAAGGGTAAGGAAAAAGCCTGAAGGTGAAATGGGACATGAATATGACGGCTGAGTGCACTTCATGCGGCTAAATGTATGTTTAAATTTGAAATGTGACGGGGAGTTACTCGAGCAGAGTTTATGTACTAAATATTTCCAGGCGCTATCATCCAAGATCTTTTCCGCATTTTTTCGTCCTTCGCATTTCTTCGCTCTTTTGTTTTCCCTTTCGTTTCGTTATCTCGTTTCTTCCTCGGATGAGTCTCGCGAGGATTGTTATCATGGAATGCGGGGTTGTGGGAGGGCGATGAACCGGGTTGTACACGAGTAGCTCACAGCTTCGGATTCTCTGGCTTTGGAGATCTTGATGGCAGAACGTTGAGAGATTTTATCGATGGAGAGTTCGCTTTGAGGGAGGACCGCCTTGAAGGATGACATCCAAGCATGGTTTTGACCGTCTTGTTTGGAAGCGTGTGCTGCCTCGTCTTATTTCGATAAGGAGGAAGCTGCTGGTGTTAGATTATCTAAATATCCCATTGGAGGCTCCTAAGATTTAATCTCAATCGGAAACCCAACCTCAGGAAAGGGCAACTCGTTCACTTTGTTTGTATTATATGGAGACGGTAAGCGATCGAGTTAACTCTACGCCGAGGAAAAATGCGTCTGAGGGCGTTTATTCCAAAATTCGAACTATGGAAGAATTAGATTAGGAAGCATTGAACGGGAACCGAGATGCTCTACTTTCTTGGTGGATGCTCGAAGCCAGTTAATCTTTCGCTGAAGGTGATCTCACTCCGTTATCAGTGAAGCTTTTATATTTTGAAGTTAAATAGAGATTTATCTAGAGATTATAGTGATATTTTTATATTTTTATAGAGATATATTGTTAGTTAAATAGAGATTTAATATTTTGTCTAATTTGATTTAGATTCTTATAAAATGGAATAAAAGGCAATTCTCTGAGATGGTTCTGTTACCATATGTCGATGACAGGAACATGTTTTCACAGGTATTCTTGCACATTATGCAGATAAATGTCTCTTTCTTTCACTTCGGTCTCAGATTTTTCATTTATTTGATGGTATAAATACCACTATAGCTTAATTGTTGCTGAATAATGGTTTCAATTAAGATCTCTCCTTTCCACAAAAAGTGTTACTTGTATAGTCGTTGCTCTTTACTTTTGCAGATTTCACTTTTATTTTGGATAAGGAAAAAAGGGGAAATTACCTCACTCCTCATCTTCCTTATTAAATCTCATTGTTTTCTCCTGGTAACTCATGGTGGAGGGGATGAGATTCCACCTGGCTTTCAGGATGAATCCTTGACAGACTCCATTAGTCGTTTTCTAAGTTTAAAATTTGTGTGCAGCATCAACGAGGATGGTCTGGAAAGTTTCCGACTCTAGATTTTTCAGAAATCTTCAGAAAATTTACAGAAATTTTCAGAAAATATGTCGAGAAATGGAGAAATGTCGGAAACTTTTCAGATCACCCATGTATATTAAAGAGAATATTTGAATCATTAGTGAGCTGAAAATATAGGATATATTTATTTCCGCTATTAAATTGTCAGTAAATTAATTCCAATTCTTGAAACTATTTTTTTCTAGAATGAAATTTACTTATTCAAGCATGCGTATCCAGTTAATTGTGCTTGAGCAGTTGTGTGTTTGGAGGTTAAAAAGCGTACGAAATTCGAATAGGAGTTTATTAATTGTACAAATTTGAAACTAAAATTATTGGATCGGGGAAGCGTTAATTATTAATGAGTATAGCCGTGCACCTTAAAACCAAGAACTGGGATCATTCACATAAATTTTTTCACTTCTGTTCATCCTTCAAGTTAGGAGTTTTCTGTAGTCAAATGCTAGCAGTTTAATGTTGTTGATGGTAACGATGAATATTACAATTCTTCAGATCCACACGAAATATATTAATATATGACTGGATCAAACAGCTAGTAGTTAGGATTGACTGAGACTCATTACCTTTATAGAGCTCATCATCAGAATGGAGAACTCCAAATGCTGTAAAATAAATAATTACTTTGAGATGGAAGCAATTTTTGTTGTCAAGTGATTTGATTAAGCTAAAATTGTTTCATTCCTTTGATATTTGATATTGGATATTCAACGGCTGTTTGAGTTCTCTATTCTGATGATTTACTAACGGCCTTGTCTATTTTCTTTTATTTCCAGTTATGGAGTAATAGCTTTATTACGCAACGGTCGGATCGATTGATTATTTGTCTGCTTTATTTTTCCCTTGTTACGGAGAAGATATTGCTCTCGAAAATTGAGGGAGGCATTGTTTGCCTCAATAAATATCACTCCTAATACTCCGTATCCGTCGACCCATAGGTAGATAGCAGATGCTATTAAAGGCGTAAAAATGCCGTTAAGGAGAACGGGGCCTTTCAAATATGCAAGAGCGCGCAGTCTCTCAAAATGGAGTATATTAAGAGATTGTTCCGTCAGAATGCATTCACGCTAGGATTTCGCAGACGACTTTTATCTCGTGATATCGCTGCCAATAGTTCGGCGAAGGTAAACTCTTCCATTTTTTAGCACTCCGATCGCTACCGATGCTTCGCTGCACGTTCATTCATACTTTATTGCGCTCCATTCGATTATATCGGAACATTAGGAACATCTGCATCCTGAAGCAAAAGATATCGATTTATCGCCTCCATAAACGAATGCGAACTTCGTATCCTAAAAGATCGAAATTCTGCTGGAAAATTCCTATCTTTTTAGGAGGTCTAAAATTATTGGATAGCTTGAGAAATCTTTTAATCAGCGCGATGACGCAACGGTGAGGTGTCAGCTGCGCAATTTGCCTTGCCTTTAAACTTTATCTAAGCTGTCTCTTTAATATTTTCCATAAAAGAGGTACAAGATCTTAGCACGATTATAGAGGGATTTTTTATTTCTTTTATGTTGATATTGTTCGAGAGTCTGGCTCTTAGCCAGAGAGAAATTTGTAAATATGCTATGCCCTCGACCTTGGTTTGAATACTTCGATAAAAATGTAAATGAGATGATTTTTTTCGCTCCAAACACTCGTATCTACATCCTCATATGTACCCCGCGACCGCCCTTTTGGCGTGTGGAAGGGAAAAAGGGTCTTTGAATATATATCGGCAGTATGTATTTCCTCTTCAGTTTGACATTAACGTACAATAACCAACCAAAATTCCGCCTTTAACATTTTACATATTTTGGAATTTTCTTGAGTATTGAAATCTGAATTTTAGTTCCAAAGACTTTAAAACAGATCGTACCACATTTTAGAGCATAATAAAATTTCCTGCTTAATTCGACATGGTAAAATAAATTGGCAACATCTAACGAAATGAGTACAAGCCATATTTTTCCTGCTTAGTATCGAATCGCATTGCCTCGCTCCCATACGTCATAAATAAATCAAATACCTTGCCGAGTCCCACGCTAAGTGTAACATCATTCTTCAAGGACACAGGATTCCATTCCCTCATGGCACCTCTTCATATGACTCCATCAACTTTAATGTTCCCTCCCTCTTCTCTTCCGTATCGACTACCTTGTCCCAGTACTCCCTCTTTTCCTTCCCTGTCTTCTGCTGAATCCATTTCTTGAACGATAAATGTATGGAAAAACGCCTTTTTCCCTATTCTCCGTTCACTATAGTTGCATTGCTGAATTCTTAAAAATATTAAGCATGAATGTGTGAGGTTTTGACACCTTAAAGGCAAGGTAGCATTCCGATAAACTTGTTCTGTTTTTCTGAAAAATTATAAGAATAAACTCGTCCATAGAAATTGAAACCGTATTTTAACATGCGAGAAATAAATTGAAGTATATTAATACATAGGCATACATAGTAAAAATACTCATCGAAGATTTCTACCGTACATGATTATCCCTAATTTTAATCAACAGAATCATTTTTTCTAGTATTTCCAATACTTTCTGCGTTACTGTTGTATGTTGAATGGTTACCTATAGTCTATCATTATTTTATGCTGAAATACCTATGATTTGTGAAAATTCATTTACGTATAGTCGTTTTCATACTAACCATAATAGCCTATCGATGCCACGTATGACCCCTAATATTTAACTCCATCTTAAAAAAATATTTTAGAGAAGAAGTATCCCTTTCGTTATTATCAATTCGTTAAATTTCATTTTCACGACAGAAAATCATTATACAATAAAGGTTTTCATTCTGTGGTGGAGAAAGAGTTATTGGATTAATTTCCTGGAAATATTATAGGAGAGTTCTTCATAAAGAAAATTACCTGCCAATCTTCCACCTGATTGAAATGAAGGTTAAATCCATAGTACATAATTTTGCATTATATCACTTGATTTTTCCAGATAATTATCATTGGATTTTGAAACGTTGCATTCCAATATGTCTAGATTGAAATATATTTGAACTCCTACGGAGGGTTGTTATCCGTACTCTGTCGTTTGCTTCGTCCTCTTCCGGCGATATCCTAACATCGCATCCTTGAATCTCACTGCTATATCCACCTCTTGCCTCCAGTCTGCGGTCTAGAAATCTTGCCGTGCAGAGGGACGGATTCGTAAATCACGAGACTAACAGCGAATTTCATCGTCACGTGATCGACCAGATAGTAAGTGGTGGGGTAACTCGCCATTCTGTGCACGTGTTTGCCCTTTACGAGCTAGCGAGTTTGTGTATGCATCCCATCTGATTTTATTGATGAGCGTATAAATTCTGTGTTCACCCAGCCTTAAAATAAAGAGCGTCGTCTACCGGTTTTAGATTGTTGTATGAAACCCAGAGTAGAAGTTACCTTTTAACAAAATGGGCGTGGTTCTAAACATAATCTGAGTCAGATGTATATTGAAATATATTATGATAATATTTGTTTATATCAAATGTGTTTGAATAAGTATAGAAAGGTAAAAGTATAGAAAGTAAACCAGTACCGGAAGCCTAAACTTGTGAGAATTTTTCCCATTTTTTTCATTATGGAAAGTACCAGTACTGGAAGCATAAAATGACGAGACTTTCTAATATTCGATGTAATAGTCTATGAAAATATTTACTAGTTTGATATTGAATGAAGAATATTTCTGTCGTAATCTTCGTTCATTTTCATTCTTTAATAAATTAATTATGCATATATTTATTAATCAAATAATATGTTCAGTCCAAGGATTAAGAGGTTGCTTCAATTTGCGCTTCACAAAATCTGTTTTAATCGATAAATCGTGTACCTTAATAATAAACCTTTCTTTCACGTAATTTATATGCTGACTTCTGCTGTAACAATCTCACCAAGTATAACGAAATCCGCTCTTCGTTTAAGTAACTTCTAAGAGAATAATTTTAGGTATCTCTATGGCCACTTTGGCTAACACATGAATTAGCTAGATGTCGTAAATATCCTCTCTTCAGCCATATCAATTTATTTTTCAATTATTAGCGCTATTTCTGAAAACGCACCATCATCGTAAGTCGATCGCAATGATTATCAATTCCCAATACACGATTAAATCCAACTGTGCCATTTCTAGGCGCAAATTTCAACGTTCGAAAAAAGTCTGAATGGGGGGATAAACACAATTCCGCTCATATTCCCCCGATCTCAGCGAGACGGAAGACAAAGCTTTCTATTGGCGCCTGGCCCTAAGTTTCTTTTATCAGTTAACAGCTATCCGACCGGAATCCTCGTTCATTTTTTCATAATTTTCCCTCACTTGGCCATTTTCCAGTTCCAGTATATTTATAGCTTTGGTGTATGCATCCCCGGAGGCTATTTTTCCGTCTGCATCGAATGGAAGGGGTCGGTGTCGCAGTAGACACGAGTGGCAAAAACTGCAGAGCCAGAAGATTTCCGTTATCGTCAGTACATTATCACCTCCGATATTTTCCCTCCCAATGACGCACACTCAGACGCGTACTTATGCGCTGGAAGTGCTAAAACGCGAATCAATATGGGTGGCTTTAGTGGACGGGAAACGAATCGAATTTGCGCTCACTTGCTCGAGAACTATCACTCGCTCCGACGCCAAAGCAAAACAGGCGGGAGATATTAAATGTCAAGCGATCAAAAGGGCGGATAAATACTTGTCGCGCGAGAAAACTCCATGAAACTCAAGTAGACGCGTACTGCTTAGCAGAATACTCGAAGTAATTCTTTTATATAAGTTAATGTTTCTTGCCTTCTTGATAATGTTTACATAATGATCTTGTATGTATCTGAAATATAATTTTACCTTTTGTTTATTTTTTGGTTTTATTGTTGTCATTTTCTTTTCATTTCGTATACTTTTTCAAGATGTCACTCTCTTGTTTTCCTGCGAGGCAAATGTTTTCCTTCCGAGAAAAATCTTCCTTTTATTTCCGTTTCTGAAATAATCTATCACAAGTTGTATTACATGAAAAAACGTTTTGCCTTTATTTCCATTGTTTGTGATTTGCAAACGTGTTGCAAGTTCTTAGTATTCTAAACATTTAAGAATATTTCCACAATTAAAAAAAAATGGATTGAATATGTGATGGAACTTTCTATTCAATCTCTAGTGAAGTCGTTTATATTAGAAAATTTCCTTTTAGGGTTCATTAATAGTGGTACAAATTACTAGATACATTTAAATACTATCCTGCTAAGTAAAAAGTTTAAATAAGCTCGAAAGTTTTTCTATCAGTCTTTTTGGTGTAAAGTACTCTTTATCTGTTGTCAGACACAGATTGAACATGTAACTTATCTAGGGTATCTTTAATCAGGCAAGTCTATAGAAATTTAAGAACCCTTTACGTTAAGCTCCTAAGCAGGGAAAAAGGAAATAGTCACTTTTACTTATAGCTGCGATTCGACCTCTTTAACTATCTTATTTTGAGTTTAATGATGTTTCCTTTGTATGATGTTTTCTGCATATAAATGAATATTAAATAATGTTCAAGATTTAAATCAGTATTATCGAAGATTATTAACAATCGCTTTCCAGCAAAGGAAAATTATCCCACTTTGTAGTCAAGGAAACGTTTATTCAACCATTTAAACTAAATATCAAAAATGAAATAGCTATTTTCTATAAAATACCCATTACATTAATACGAGCTCTCGCGCTTCAATATTTTTAGTGTCACAAATTCAGTTCCATCTCGTAATGTAGGTGAACGAGAATTCGCAAGAGTTAACCAATTAAGGAAAATATTCGTTTCACGAGAAAATTCAGCAGCCCAGCTTTTATTCATCGTTTTAATTCCGGTGAATTCGGCCGCCGTGTTGCCTCGTTAGACATCCCTCGGCCTTTATTTCGTCTTCGTGGCTGCAGTTAATGTTATGTGCCGATATGACCCCTGCCAGTATTTTTCCCCCGTCCGTTGGACTCTCGTGGGACATTTCGCTACTCGTCTGGGAAAAAAGGCTTCCGCTGCGCCGATCCTGTAACCCTTTCATACCCTCTCTCCCCCTTTTACCCCTTCCTTTTCACACACCTACTCCTTCCCCTCAACTATGTCTCCGTGACCGATTTACACGTCTCGCACAAAAATGACGTGGTGCGCCATTGATAAAGCTCTTTTATTCTCTTAACGACCGAGTGCTTTTTACTCGGGTGTTGGAGCGAAGGCATCTTACGGAAGGTTGGTGAAAAATGAAGAACTTCATGCCCGCGATTCAATATCTCTACGTCTCCCCTTTCTTATTAATCCTTCTGATCTTTTTCTTCCCTTTTCATCCGTCGTTCGTGCACATCTTTACAGTTTCACCTCGCGGTTTTTCATGCGCGCGGGGAGTTCAAAGTCCACTCGAAATCCGGGAGTGTTAGCGTTCTTCATTACGGGTGTCACCTTTGTTTCTCTGACATCCAATCCCGTTTTTTTCCTCGAAGGTGACGTGTGAGGTTAATGCATCGTGAACGCAATTAGTGGGTGACGAATATTTACAAGGTGCGGTCGCACGTGGAGCACATTAGCAGCTGATGGAACTGGAGTCGTTCCGGAAGTAGCGCTGCTTCTATTCCTTTAGAATGAGCGCAATGTTTTTAGAAGTTTTTAAGCGAAATTCAGTCCGCGTGGAAGCGTTGCTTTTTTATATGCTGTCGTATATGTGTGGTTGGTTTCGGTTGTGGTTTTCCGTAATGTGAGAATTTTCTCGTTGTCTCAAAAATATGGAAAAGAATTCCAAGCGAACGAATGAAAAGGAAATGTTTCATAAATGTAAAAATGATACTTTTTTATACCTAATGGTAGTAATATATAAATTTATCATATTTGTATATTAATAGAAGAGAGAAAAAAAAGAAAAAAAGAAGTTGAAGAACTGGGACCGCTAAACGATTATCCGTTTCCCGGGAATCGCCCTTAGACGGTCGCCGCTTTCGGCGCTTGGAGAACCTTTGTCTCTTAGTCTCTTAGTTTGTATATTAACACAAAATATTGCCGGATTAACTATTAAGTTGCTTCTGTAGACATTTTTGCCGCCTCATTCTGTCACTGTTCCAAAGTATAAGACTATACCTATATTTTTTCTGTCGGTTCAGCCTTTTTTTTATTATTATTGCTACTAAAATCTAACTTCATACTAATCTGAAGATGAAATTGGCTCCATTTTCCGAGGTTAGATTTATACCTAGACATTTCTTGCAAGCTTTGATAGATATTTTGGAACATAGTTCCAGTTTTGGCAGTATTTTGCTCGCTTGAAAACAAAAAATAACATTTCACGAGTCGTTCAGTTAATACCGTTTCATAGATATGTAAAATTATGTATATAGTCAGTTATAAGATGAAGATGAATATGTAAATGTTCGAATAAGTCTCACGTCTCTGGCGCGAGTAGAATGCTACTTGCTTAGTCCCGTAAAAATATTAGAAATAAGACCACCTTATTATTTACGTAAATATTACGATTCTAATTTTATGATGGGTTATCAACAAAAACAATATTAAATAAGTCCATTTTGTGTAAGATACCTCAAGCAGAGGTGGCTATTATGACAAACAGCGAAAAGGATCTCATAGTTATAATTTAGTTCAGTTCATGTGAAGGATTAACATCCAAATGTCACACAGCTACATACTTCCACGTGGTATTTATTTCTCAGGTTTTCATTTTGATATTTTTATATTTTCCGTGATTAATTATGTCTCCTATTGAATGTTCTTTCTGACAAGTAGCTTTCATTTAAGTACCGTTCATTTTTTACAATGCATTCCTTTTATGTGTCTCAAAAATTGGAGTCTGGCCAGAAAATTTGGATATCATAACTCTGTCCGCTTTTGTATTATGATGGTCTTTCTGAGGAATACTCTCTTTTCTTCCTACAATCGGCTTTCATTCTTTTAGTCCTCATCTTTCGCGAATCCCTCCTCTTCCTCCAAAAATTCCGCGAATCACGCCTTCATTCCCTCCGCCGATTTCTTTTTCTCGCCACCAAAAGGAAACATTCGCTCTAGTTTCGATATAATCATCGCTTTCCTTTATTTCGGAAGTCCCCGCTGCGACCGCTTTCTTCCTCCCTCACCTCTCTCCATTCGCTTTTCCTCATCTGAGTGGGAGGAGAACGAAAAAAGAGAGAAATAAAAAGGGAACGGGATTTCTCGCGTTAGTCGCGGAATCCGGCCTAGACTCGATTTTTCTCGCTCATAAGAGTGATTCTTCAGAGTGGAGGCGTGGGAAGAAACGCCTCCCGATTTTCTTTTTCTACAGCGCATATCGATCAGGGGTTTCTTGAATGGCGCGAGCCTTGTTACGACGGAGAAAAACCTTTTTGCCGTCAGGTCGTCGGGATTGTTCAGGTGCGGAGGGAGCCCTTCTCGCTCGGTTGCCTCAGATGAATAAATTTCGCTTTCGAAAATGTTTTCAGGGGCTTAAAAAATATCTCTGTCATTTTCTCAGCGGCGGATGAAAAGAGGGGGTCCTCCTTTTATTCATGAATGCGAGATTATTGGGACGGCTCGTGGAGGAGGATATGCCGTCTCCGGGGAAATATTATGGAGATGAGATGCGGGAATAAAAAGCTAGGCGAATGTACTCTCGGACTGTCGATCGACGCTTCCCTCGTGGGCTAAATGAGCGTAAACGTGGTCGACTACGGTGGCGCTGACTCAACTTGCGATCTGAGATGCTGTCGCGAGTTGAGGCGTCCGTAAGAAGTTGTTTGATTTCTGGTTTTCTCGTTTTTGGAAGAATTCGACACCGTTGAAAGTTTTGTGATTTCGGGTGGTTGGAGATAAACGCGTTTGGAAGATCAATCTGTTCCTTTATTGGTTGCGTAGGATTTTTTGGGAGCATCTGGAAGTTTATTTTCATTTGGAAGAAACTATGTTTACAGTAAACAAAAAAGACTAAATCTTAGGTTGAATTTTCTCAGTAAATTCAGTTGTAAGTTCAGAATAAGTTTTCAGTCAGTTAGATATTAAGGGACCTTCCTCGCTCATAGATTGATAAAACAATTCATGGAAAATCGGTGACACAGAAATCAGGATGTGATCAGTCTCTCCGTGGAAGTTATCATGAGTTTCCTCTCCTTAAATATGCAGTATGCCTTTAAAGTACTTCAAATTACTTTTAAGCATTCTTCTAGGAATGAGTATGATAATAACAATTTCATATTCACCTTCAACTCTAAAGGTAGCCATCTAAAATGTATCCAAAGTGGAGAGGACTTTAAGAGTGAGAATACTGAGAATATTCGGGTTTCCTTGATAAACGTAAAAGATACTTGTTATAGACTATTATCTTTCATGAGTAGCTTTACTTGTCGACTTTTCAGTAAGGCTTTTCGGAAGAAAAAACAAGAAATCTATTTGATAAATTAAATCAACGTAAGAAAAAATTTAGAAATAGATGACAAATGCGTAATATTGATAAATACTTTTGGATTATTCTATTTTTACAGAGAGAATCTGTAGAAAATCGGAAGCAATCGGATTTTTGGTGGGAAATAACTATTTGTTTCCTAATCTGTTTATTTACTCTTCTCTCTTAATCTAGGTAGAAGGTTAGTAAACTTCAACCTTAGCTCACATTTCAGTTTATGACAATAATTTTTGGGCCACCGTAAAACCGTAAGTGATTTCCAATGAAATACTGAAATATAATCGTCATTGTTATTCGGACATGACTCTGAATATTTAAAGATATTTTCAATGGCTTAGCGAATCTTCTATCTTATACCTTCGAAGGAAACTTTTTATCGAACCTAGTTCCGAAATGTTGAAACCCAGATTCCACTTAGAGTGAATCTGAATGCATCTCACGGTTGGATAGAATTACTTCGCTTAAAAACGTGCCAAAATTGAATCGCAATTAGAATTGAAGTAATTCGCCCCTTCTTTTGGCTTCCCTCTCGAACGTATTTACGCGCATGCTTCACGTTGAAAAGAGGAGGGATTGGGTGAATCTAATTACGACGAGAAAGCTCTTAGGTGATTTTTTCTTCTCTCTCTGGCCTTCATCCCACCTTTTCTTTTTTGTGAAAAGGGTTCGAATTCATTTCACGGTGTCATTTTAACGCGTGATAGTAATGAGCTGGCGTCAGCGGTCCGTGAAATTACACGTAAATTACGAGGCCTGTGACCCCGGCATCGATCGACTCGCTGAGTGGAAATCGTACTCCGCGATTATTTGTGCTGGCGAAAGCGGCTCTTTTTCATCCGCTGCTACGAGACTCTTCCGCAAGAAATAATTTCCGGATATTTAAGAGTCGTTACCTCAAGGCTTGGAGCACGTCCCGGCTTCGGAGCACTCGCGGCGGAAAATCAAAGCTATTTTGCCGAACGGATTTCACAAACTTTCGACCCTTTGTGCCGTTGACTGAGTGGAGAATTACATCATCTATCCCATGGTGGAAAGACTCTGTAGTCCTTCCACCATGATCTATCTTCAGTGTTTCTTATTTACGTATTTCAGTAGACTGAATCCTGGGACCACTGTGAATTTTAATAGAAAAGAAGGAATGAATTCAAGCTGCAGGTTTCAAGGTTGGACGAGATGTCTTCAGAGGCGCGGATAGTGTTAGTAATTTAGGTTCTCAAGTTGTTATAGTACAGTGAACTCCCGGTTATCTGTGTATGAGTTTTTACTCTTTTTCGATATTTTCTGCGGTAAAAAAAATTAGACGTGAAAAAGCAAATATTTTCGCTTTCTAATAATAAGAAAAACATTTATGGGAGAGGTTATTTTTATTCCCGATGAATCTTACATGATTTCCAAACGCCTCACCCGCGACAATGAGAAATATTTAATCTACTTATTGTAATTAATGTAACGAACATAATTACAGTAACCTTTAATTCTGCAATTATATTATAAGATATTATATATCCATAAGGATTAAATCAATCGAATGAGCTGTTACATTGTTTAACTCCATAACTAAGCTGAAGGAAATAAAGTAATTTTGTCCACAATTACCATGTTCCAAGATCCACAACCTTTATTCCATAACTCGGTTTTGTCTGCTCATAATGATGACTAGTTCTTAACCAAAACCTTTTGGAATAAAAGTTGTGAAAATTTGACAAAGTTATTTTATTTTCTCGTGTTTAGATTCATAAGAAGTTTCAATTAACATAATCATTTGATAATTTTAAGAAACATATTCCTAGGTGCATCATTGTATGATAAGGTTTACCATTGTTCTAAATCAACTATAGCAAATGCAGACTTGGGGGGGCACCTCTCCATCTTCAGCCTTCCCATATTTTCCCTCTCCTCGGCGTCGCTCTTTGAATATATCCACTGGAAACGCGTTCCTCGGGCTCGAAATAAAATCCCGCGCAAAATCAGTTTCACCGCCGCCGAAACAATAAGCCGCGGCGCGTGAAAAATTCGTATCTCAAACAAGGAGCGAAACGCGGTCCCGCAGGGGTCGAGAAGGAACCCTCTCTAGAAATACGGTCCCACGAAAGAACCCCTTCCAAAGGAAACCGCGCACGTACGCGTAAGAAATTTCGAGGCGGACGGAAAAAAACATACGAGCCATGAATCCGGAAAAATGTCTGCGGAACAAACATAAAGAGAAGGAGAAGCAGATTTCGGAGTCGGAGAATAGAGAGGGAAAAATGAACGCCGGCATAAAATAGCGTGCATTATGCAATCGGGAAAAAACGACGCCGATACACACTCTCGAGGGATGCACGTGACCGTCCTCTCAATGTCGCCCCTCTCCGTATTCCTTCTTCTCCGGAATAATGTACCCAGGACCTTTTTTATCCGCTTTTCTCCTTTCATTCTTTCCCTCCTCCATTTCCCCCCGTTCTCCTTCTCTTCTATACTATCCTATGTCCTCTGAACTTTACCTTCTAACTCTTTCCTTTAAACGATGGAAATAGAATTTTTACTTTGCACATTAAGTTGTGCGACTAACCCAAGGCTATACAAGAAGTGAAAAATTGTGACTTGGCTGGGACTCGAACCCAGGTCTCCCACTTTCCGGGCAGGTATTCTAGAATAGAGTAGTAGAATACCTGCCCGGAAAGTGGGAGACCTGGGTTCGAGTCCCAGCCAAGTCACAATTTTTCACTTCTTGTATAGTCTTTTCTTTAAGACGGCGATATCTCTAACTAAAAAGCGGACAGTAAATATATAAAAGAATAATTAAAAGGATATTAAAATATTAAAAGATATTAAAAGAATAGATTTGTTAAAAGAATAGTCATTATGGTTAAGTTGGTGGTTCTCTACGAGAATACTTGTAACCGGGGTTCCGACTCAACGAACGTAAATTTTTAAGGGGATACCTTAGGGAGATGATGTATGGATTAAGCCTTACTGTCTTTTGTGTGTATTATGGTACTGTTTGTGGTTATGCCGATGTTGTTTGGGAACTTTGGTACTCATGGGACTTCTAGTGTTCGGGACTGTGGAGTGTTTATGTATGTTGTGTAATCATAGTGGAAAATTTATAGGGACTGCCACCTGACAGTAATATAACTACAGCATAAGTATATAATAATTACTAATAGTTAAGGAACAATTCTTTTCATGTTTCTTTAACTAAAAAACTAACTAACAAAAAATCTAACAAAAACTTTTGCTAACTTTTGGACCGTGTTTAGGATCAAGGAAAGTTTTGTTGGTTGCATTCAGATAGGTTAAAAAAGTAACCGAATATTTGAATGCCATTCATTTCTGCTCACTAGAAAAAGAGTTTAGTTTTTGACGTTGATATGCGGAGTAACTTACGATAAGAGACGCTACTGAAATTTTTCGGTAAACTAGTACTTGAGTTAACAAGCAAAATACCGAATCGAATTTTCCCTTCGGCCGTGTTTTCTCAATATCGCTCATTATATTCTAAAAAGTAGGTTCAGCTTTTGACAGAGGAAATTTTAATCGGAAATGGAGGCTTATTTTCCCTTAATTATAGTTACCAAATTTGTAAACCAAATAAAGCATTAATTTCTGCGGGAATTTTGGCATTTATACGTGTTAGGAATTCCATCGATGGCAAGCAAAATGCGGGCAAAGATTCTAAGGCTTTTTTTGTCAAACAGGAATAAGTATAAATTTTAATCCTTATTTACTTAGCAGTTGAATGAAAATGCTTCAACTGTCTCTAGAACGTTTTGTTGTGCATTTCAAATGTTCGTGTGTTTTTCCCTGTCTAGTGCGCAACTCTTTTGTATTGTAAATGTAGGTCACGACTGCTGAAATTGGGCAAATATATACATAAAAACATGCTAAAAATAAGGATTTCTCGATATTTACATCCTTTTTCTTCTATCGACAAAATTTCTGCCTGATCTACGGAATATGAAGCTTTCTTATACAGCAACAGCTTCTCTCTAGCATACTTTTCCTCCGTAATATTGATTAGGCCCTGGTCAAATGAGCTTGAGGTGTTGGTGTCCCCTTTAAGAAATGAGTGGCAGCTGTGTCTTTACTCTCGCTTCAAACCTTATTGTAATCTTTCATTGTTATCCGTCCCTCGCTTTCACTCACGAACAAATTTCCCCCTACTGTCCAAATTTTTAAGACTATCCATGATTGTATTGGGGTAAATATATTATATATTAGACATTATTCCAACACAAATGATTGAATCGAACTCAAACTTAGCACATGAAGTTATGCGACCAACCCAAGGTTGTACGATAAGTGAAAAATTGTGATTTGACTGAGACTCGAACCGAGGTCTCCCACTTTCCGGGCATGTATTTCACTACACTATCCCAACATATTGAAACGAGTGAAAGGGAATGAATACAGGGAGAGATTTTCTTCGTAGATGGGGGATATTCAGCCGGGATTGACTACGGGGAAATTCTAGGAGCGAATTCTGTGGTTTTCCATCGGGTGGGGATGTTTTCTAAGAGGGGATGGAAAGTATCTTGGCATTGACGCGTGATGCTGCGCTCACGGTGTTTTAAAGGGGACTTAGTGGAAGGAAAATTGCATGCGGAGACGAGTGGGAGGCCTCCTAATGAAGGACGGCGGAAAATATCTAGAGTGAGGGTTTGAAAAAGTCGTCAGCACGGGGGAGTGAAGGATGACGTTTTTTTCAAATCACGAGAATAAGGGAATGAAATATCGCGTGCACGAATGAGTTGCGATATTTAATAAAACGGGGGAATAAAGGAAGGAAAATATCGGAGAGCCCTTCAGAATAAATGACGTTTTCTGGAACATTTCCGAATTTAAAGGACTCTGGGTTTGCCACCCTTTCGTAACAATCTTGTTAAAAATTTGAATGATAACATAAAAGGTTTATTTTAACCAGGTCATCTTTCCCACCTCAAGATGAGGTAGATAATTAGATAGGAGGCACAATACTGTTCAGTGTTTTTGCTCTGTTACTATCCATTTATTTGGTATCTTTTTTCCGACCTATTATCGCAAAATCAATCTTATCGACTATATCTGGACTGTTTTATAAAAGTTTCCTATTGAGTATTAATCGCGTGGAATAAAATTTAGTTTGGGAGTTTTGCAAACTAATTCAGTTCAAATTTGGCGTTATTTTGGCATCTGAGGCCTTGTCAAGTTCGAATAGCAAGTTTGGAAAATCCACGCATAGCTTACCGTGTTTGTAGAGGCTTCATCATGGGAACTCAGTATTATGGTATTATGTATATTACAGGGGAAACAGCGAAGATGAACTTCAACTAAGCGAACATAGTTGCACAAGTACCTAAGGGAATTTAAGCTTAATGTCATTGAAGCGTGATGAAGCTCTATTAACGAGGCAGAGGAGGACAAATACGAGTAATATGCTGCGAGGAAAAGTTTTGGGCATTGTAAATAAATACTATTGAAGGTGAAAAAAACAAAATAACTTCGTAAAGTTCTATTGAATTGTGACTTCGTAAAGTTCCTCTGAAGTGTGACTTTGTAAAGTTTCACTGAACCACGATAAATGCTATTGCCTTGGCGGTGTTATCTTTTAGTTAGTAACCGTAAAGTTCACAGAAAGAGGTGAGGTGTTGTGGAATTCCATCATATAGGGTGAAGAGAGGCGTTGTGATTTCTCTCTCTACTTCCCATCCCAAATTTTCCTGCAAATCTTACCGATTTTCTCGTCTTTAAGTATGTTAACGGATATGCTATGTCACGTGTAGATGATTATTACTCGTCGAAACGTCCTTTATTAAAAATATTTCTGAAAAACGTATACTTCTTCGTTATAAATAACCGTAAGTAATTCTACAGCTAAATTAAGGAGTTCTCTTACTGGCAGGAACTACTAATGTATGCAGAAAAATAATGACGTATCCTTGTGTCTGCAGTTCAATAGATGGTTATTTGAGATAGGAAAAGATGAGAGTGATGAATTTTAGATATGCAGCTTTGATAATCTTTATTAATAATCCAGAACGATATTTATTTTAAGATTGAAAAGCAGAATCTGTAAGAGAAATTTCTTATTCCATTTTAACATACTTTCTTACCACAGTACTCATTCAAAATCCTCCGAGCACAATAATTAGTCGATGAATACAAGAATTATTTGAATTTATTTTGCATCCAATTACGAGAATACTATCGCTATATTATTTTTTAATCACGGTAACTGAAAAATGTTATTATTCAAGGTCATAGTTAAAGTTGAATTTGGGAAAGATTCATGCTTGAATACATTAGAATCCTAGACCATAATATCGATAAAGGATTTATTCTAAGCTCTATAAATTATGACTGAGAGGTAAACACCTATTTTTACCAATAAAAGGTACAGATTTAAGCTTTCGTAGACAAGCTAAACAGCCAGAAACTCAAGGATTGCGACAAGAAGGATATTAACTTTGTTCAATGGTAAAAATTATGTAAAGTAAAGCTTCCGCGTTCGATTCACAGTCTCATCAGGCTTGTTCACTTTTTCCACCCAGTTGTGTAAGCGTACTATTAAACTTTTTCATAAGATCAGCATAACTTCTCCAACTCTCCGAGGGCATATATTTTCGCCTTTGACTTCTCTGAGGAGAAAGAAAGATGGGTGAAAGTCTCAAGCTATCTCTCTCAGCAGAAGGTCGGTTTTGCTAGTCGAAAAGGGAGACCGAATAAGCCATTAATTAATTCGATTAGGGGACCCTCTAAAGGGGCAGATTCATCAAATCTTTTTTCTTTCCAACTCCGGGAACAGTTTGAAGGGAGTGAATAATAGGATTCAAATCGGCAACGTGCGATAAAAGAAATGACAGAATCGGTAAGGAAAGAGAGGGCTATTGTGAGTCCCATTTGGAGGAACAGGTGAAGGGGAGGTAATATTAAATCATGGGATCGGGAGAGGGAAAGAAAGATGGATGGAAGGTAGGAGATACAAAGGGAGTCGAATCCGAAAGGAATAAAATGGTAAGGATATTAAGTCGAGGTGAGAATGGGGAAAAGAGGAGCTCTTTATCCTCAGAGGAGGAAGATAAGAGGTGAGAATAGGTTTACTTCCATTCTTCGCGCCTGCTCAAGATTGCATCGATCAATTCCCCAGAAAGATTAAGATCGGAACTTTTCCTTTCAAAGCCAGGAAACGCTTATTTCGATATAGATTCTATATTTTTTTACGCATCCCGTTTATTTTTCATGGGGATTCATTTCCGAAGTCGATCAAATACCTTTACGAAGAAACTTTACGGTATTTTTTAAAAGTTCGATTTACTGAGGATGATTTCCTTTGTTATCTTTAACCTCATTTTGGGCACTTTAATTTATTTATTTTTAAAGTTTTTACCATTTTAAGTTTCAGGGATTCAATTTGAACTCGATTATATCTTGGTTGAGTCTTCATGGCTTTTATTTCATGCGCAGTGAGAAAGATTATTAGGTTATGAAATGATCAATAAGACTTTAAATCTAGCGTTGGATAAGAGGTCTGAAGGAGAGGCACACGAGGGCCTAACCTCAAAAAATTAAGTGTCGATTTATAGTTATCTTATCAAAATCTTCTTTTGGGATCCCTGATGGCCCGGAGGGCCAACTTAGAGCCTACATCTCAATAAAGAATAGACCAATAACCCATTCCTTGTTAGGGCCTATATTTGGGAAATGACATTGGCTACCGAAGAACCTAAAAACACAACTACTACAACGAATATTTTTGTTTGTCGAGTGTTAAATGTTTTACTATGGAATTAAATCTAAGATATATTTAAAAGTTTAATTTTCAAGACATTATCTTTTTACTCTTGCTCTTATCGTCGTTAGGAAACGATATGATTATTTCGCAACATTAAGGTAGAATTCAAATTATTTAGCTCGCATTTACTCTAAAAACCCGTGAAATATGATAGTAAATACACAATTTTATGCTAGCCATTTACAGCATTAATTTTCGGCGAAAATTTTACACAATTTTATGCCAGCCATTTCACGGCATTAATTTTCGGCGAAACTGCATAAATTATTGCCAAATTATTTTTTGGATAAAACTAATTTAATATATTTAGTTTATTCTTGAATGTATTTAGTTTATCCTTGAAAAATTTAAATTTTTAATTTAAGAATCAGAGTGACATCAGATAAGGAGATCTAATTTTCTCGGCTGTAAAACTTTTTTTTAACAACTTTAACATTTTTTGTAAAACTCTCAGCTGCTTAGCATGAGAATTTACAAAATCTATGATAGATTATCACTCGTAAGTCCGTAGCTCGCATAAGGATGCAGGACCTGGTTTTACATTAAATGTTTTAATTTTACATTAATTAATTAAGTATCGAATGCTTCCTAATCAATCCTCAAATTGTTCTGATTAAAAATTAGTTTGACCCACTCTCCCTTTAAAATTAGATCATCACACCTCACGGATTCAAGTTTAAAAAGTCGAAATTTCCAATCTTTTAGTCCACCAACTGTACGGCTGCGAGAGTTGGAATTCCCACCCAACCGTGAACGAAACATCTTAATTCCCGTTCACCGTGTGAGTGAGAACCGGACGGGCGGCGACCGCAAGGGAGAAGCGTAGCCAGGAGCGGAGTCGAAATAGATTGATGGGAAGGTATGGCGTGAGTTAGGCAAACTACGGCAAGAATAAGCGGGGAGAAATTGAGGGCGACCGAACGTCGGAGAAATAAGATGGGAAAGGCCGCTATTTTTTCCGCCAGAGGGTTTTTAGGGAATGCGTTTGGCAGCAGAGAGAAGCATGGGATGTTGTTGTTGTCTGATGGGTGTTAGAGTTAGAGCATTTGGTGGAGAGAATTGAAGTGGGGTGCGGAAGTTTTGGGTGCGGAGGGAGAGTGAGATAATGAGTAGTGGGGTGCGGAGCTGATGGATAAATGGCGTGCTTTCCGCAGGGAGCTTGATGATCCTGCCAGTTTTTAGGAAGTGAAGAAATGATAGTGGACACAGAGCCGACGGGTAATATCTACGCTGATGAGATCCATATTTCTGGTTATATTTTGATCGGAAGAGATTCGTTTCAAGAACTTATGTGTGATGGGTCTTTATGGTTCTTTAACTGAAAATATAGTATTTTTATGTGTAAAGTTTTCATGCTTTTTGTCATTTTTCATAAGTTGTGTCACATTTTATGTGTCACAGTTTTATGTTATGTCAGAATAGTTATGGTACAGTATATTCGATATTTACCTCATCCATACATACCTCGGTGGCGTGGTATAACTTCTTTTGCTTGAGTCCTTTATGTAATAAATCAGGGATAAATTAATGAGAATAGTTCTTTGATATAGGCAGATAAAATTTCTGTTGTCATCAGGATAACTTTTCCTAAATATAATTTCTCTTATACTGAGTATGATATCTTTCTGAAATGATTTTACGCTTACCTAAGGTTGAGGAAGTTGGTATTGAAATGTTCCTCTAACTTAGGAAACTTAAAATAGCCTTCTAGGTCTTGAAATAAATTTTGAATGATTGACAGTTGAAACTGTTGTGATATCATCTTATGAATGAACAATTTTGAGTTAACATGTT
This sequence comes from Pachydiplax longipennis, assembly GCA_036926295.1. Lineage (NCBI taxonomy): Eukaryota > Metazoa > Arthropoda > Insecta > Odonata > Libellulidae > Pachydiplax > Pachydiplax longipennis. The sequence continues at coordinate 56,287,667 of JAVFKF010000008.1, forward strand.
AGCCTAGTAAACTTGAAATTCCATGTTCGAGTCAGGCATGATTGTTCGTGAAATCGATGGAGAGTACTAAATTACAAGTCTCATTAGGATAAATTTCTCCAGTGTAGACGTATTTTTACTTGTCTTATTCTTATTATAATACGCAAACAGAGAGCTGAATTAATAAATATTGTTAAATTCGATAAAGTTTTTCCGCATCATCAATTTCATTTATACCTCGGCTTGAGTAGCGGTGACTTCAAATTGATGGCCGATAAAATATATTTTCTCTGTTTTTCGTTCACGGCTAACGAACACGGATTAAAATAACAAATGTTTTTTTATGGACGCTCACGTGTGAACGCGCGCGTGAACAATTCGCGAGTCGCCAAACAAACGGAATCTGCCCACTTTTGCTTACATAGGAGGATGGCAACTTTTGGAAAGCCCTCATGTGTTTATTGTATGGTTAGGGAACTCATGGGGAATTTCCTTCTGGCTAACAAATGTTATTCCGAAGCGAATAATCTACATTAGCCTAGGTAAAGTCAAATCAAACGGCTGTATATCATGGTAGGCTTTTAGGGCAACAGTAACTTTGGTAAAATCTATCGATTCTCTGATATTTCCTCTACAGAGCGTTCCTTGCGTAAGTAATAAATAAAATAATTTCTCATATTCTACTTAAATTATCATTCTTTCTTGGAGTATTTTAATTCAGATAATTTGTAGAGTTTCCTCTCTGGTGTTAATCTTACTCCAAATTTTGGAATTTTGCTTGGCAGAACTATCATTTTCAACTCTGGAACTTGATTTACTAGTTTCAATGGCAAAGAACGATGAATAAATCGGTTTGTATTCATCGGCACCAAAGCAAAAATTATATTTGGATCACCGAACGTATTTTTCTGTCCTAAACATCTACTTTAAGAGTAAGGATGATGGATTTAAAGAAGATTGTTGTGAAAGGAAATCGTACTTTCGTAATTGATTGTGTATCGTTTGCACTCGTGCTACAAAACCATCACAGAAACTTCGGTTCTTTCCTTCCTAGCCTCTATCATTTTACCTACTGAAATGAATACAATCCACAAAGTTTATTAAAACTGCATTGTTTTCAAGAGAGGTGTAAGCGATTTGGAGATGATTTATCTCTGTCATTCCACCTAAGCTAGTTTTTTTCATGAAAAACTATTCCTGTAGCTTTTTTTTGCATTTTTGTCTAATAAACGATGCAGTACATTGGCATTTCATGCCATTCATTTTATTCGTTTTCTGAACTCCGTTACCGACGCTTCTCTCCTCTTTCATTACCTAATTACTTTTGGACATTTTCCAGGGGGATTATTTGATCAAACTGATGGAACAAGCCTCGAATTAAAAAAAAATAGATGCACAAGAGCAGATGAACTCGAGTCATAAAGTACCCTTTCAGAACTTGTTCATATCTCCGAAATGTTCGTCAGTTCATTATTTTCCTCGTAATTCGAAAGCGTTATGGATTAATCAGAAATACGAGCTGGCGTTGAATTTAAAGCGCAATATTTTTCAATTAGCCAAAACTTTTGCGTCTCTTTTGAAGAAGATATTTTACTCTCGAACTGAGTCTATCGTCGTCAATCATGGGAATAATGGAATCTATGGTATGAGTTGTGGTTCATGAAGAAAATAAAAATTCTTCATTGAGAGCTAATATGGAATATATAAGTTTTCTGCCTCGATAGGTTCTGTCCTAAAATTTTTACGCTCAGCTCATTAATTACTTGTTAATTTATCTCGTTCTGTACACTATATAACTTCTTTTGCTTGATTCTTCCCCTTATGTTATAGGAATCTATGGAGAAGCTTTATTCTTTTATAGTTATGACATTCCTGTAATCATCAAGATATACTTTCCTGAGTATTGTTTATCTTTTGCTTAAATTATTTTTCTGAAATGCTCATATACTTACTTAAAAGTTGAGGTAATTGGCGTTGAAATGTCACCTTAAAAACGGTTATCCAGTTTTTTTAATGAGTGTGTATTGATTGACTGAAATTTTTGTCATGGTATTTATGATAGAATAGTGGCTGACTTTGAATTAATTTACGTAGATAAAAATACCTATTTTAAAATAATTCATAAAAAATTGAAAGTTTTTATCGGATTCTATGAAAATGACAATGTTTTGACACAATCATAATTTTGTGCGCATTTTAATAAATTAACTCCATCAAAGTTAAATGGGAAAGGTTAAATCGATGTTTCGCGGTAAACTTCTTCTCGAGTAGTCATCAAATTTCGTGGCGGAGGCATCATTTTACTCCATTACCGCATCTCTCGCAGTTGTTACTTGCTCGTCAGTTAACTCCGCTACCAGCTTCCGGGAAAATGAACACAAATGCGAGGATGAGAAATTGCAGTTTCCGAAGAGTAATTGTATAAGGCCCCAGCAGTAGTTGTGCGGTCCTGTGACGGGAAAAAAGAGAAAAGGTCACGAGAGAGATAAGTATTCCGGGTGAGTGTGAGAGGTAGAAAAATTCGTCGGAGTGAAAGGCGATGGATCTTGTTTAAAAGAACGAAATGAAAAAATGGAGCGATTTTTGGGGCCTTTAGAGTAGAAAAGGAGATAAGAGGAAACAAGTGAGGGGTAGAGAATGGGTCCTCAAGGGTGAAGGATTGGGAGAAAGATACAGTGGTAAAGACAGGCGAGAAGTCTTGGAAGAGAAAAGGGTTGAAAGGAGAGCGCCAAGGGATCGAGAGGTTTGGAATGGAGGCGTGGAAAGATTCCAATTTGATCGGAGTGTTGAGAAGGAGGATTTTAAAAGGGAGGGAATCGGTTCCTAGTGGACAGGAAAGGTTGAGAAACTCCAGGAAAAGGGAATGAAGGAGTATTAGGATGAAGGCAAAGGTCTTTGGAAGGGTGAATATGAAAGGCATAGAGCGGAGTTGGGGAACTTCAGCTTCCAGGTCCCTTGCGGCCTTTTCTTCACTTCCTCCAAAAACTCAGACATTGAGACGCTTTTATTTCCCGGATTCCACATCTATTCCATATTCTCTTCTATTCATTTACCGACTTGAGTGAAAATATGACATAATCATTCTCTCCATATTTTTATTTGCTGAATCTTCCTTCCAACGTTTCGCGCGATTGCAACGTCTGTCTTTTAAATATTAGTTGCAAGCAACGAAAGTCTTTCTTTCGATTTAAAAATAAACTCACCAGCGGAATTGTATAAGCAAATCCCAAATACGTTCTGGATGACTGTGCGTGGTAACAAAAATGAAATTGGGTATCCTAATATTTAGTTTGTTTAATGCCTTTGATGGTGCATTTATTAATTTATATTTCCTTTAAATATCATCCGATATACTTTTCTAAATCTAAAGACCTAACAGAAAGGCGTTCTATTGCTGAGATACACGCAGAACAATTTGAATTTCGTTATAGAGATTTGAATGCCTGGAGCCAGTGAGGGAGAGGAGTTTACGGAGGTCGATGGTGGGTACATGGGGGTATTTAGGATTAAGTTGATCTCGATAGGAGATATATAGTTTTTAAATACAGGACCTAAACTAAGGTGGTCAGAATTCGTTTCAACTGTAAGATGGCGAAATTTCAAGTTATGAAGAGATACAAGAATTTTTGAAGTCGTTTGCGCTTCCTCTTTCTTGTCTATAGACCAAATTTTCCGGCATCAGAAAAGTTATTTATTTAGAACCAATGGAATATAGAATTCTTGATGGTGATTTCCCGTTCTTTCCATCCTTGTAAAAAAAAATCCTTGATAAGAAGTAATTATTTTGCAGGGGAATTCAGACTCCTTTTTATTTGAGACTCCTTACAATAGCCCTGAGAGAAGGTATAGAATAGGTAAGAAAAGTTAACACCTGGAGTAAATTAAAAGCGCGTAAATAAACAGTTGAATTGTAATAGAAAATTTTTAAACGTTATTTTACTTTGGTTTTGCAGACAGTGATTTGCTGACTCATTTTCCGTATATCTTATTTACCAGTAGGGTGCTCTGAGGTACATGTACCATGGAAGATTGTGGTTCGAATCTCTGCTATGTTGGACTTTTTCCTCTTTCAATTCCCTCACATTTGGAGATTCAATGTAAGATATCTATTCGCTGCATATAGTAGGTGTTGTATTTTCTTGCAAAGAAATCGAAAATGAGTGGGAATTATTATATGATTATTAATATATTATTCGACTAAAATAATGTTCAATCGCTAATTTAGTTTACAGAATTTCTTTTTTATCTGAATTGATATGAATGTTTGCTCAGGGTTAGAAAGCTCCATTTTTTACGTATATTATCACCCATTCCTGTAGATATCGGTTAATCGAGAGTCCACATCTAATATTCCTAGAGCGTCTCCAAGTGAAGAGCAGGGAAGAGGAAATTCGAGTTTGGAAAAGGAGGTGGAAATGGAGAGAGATAGCGGTAGTGATGGATGGAGTGAGGGGATTGGAATGGAGAATCGGTGTCTTGAGAGGGAAGCGATGATGAGAGCGCGGATGGAATGATTTTGCGAGCGGCAGCTTGGATATGAGCAAGGAAAGGGTCTCTCATCGCTTGGAATTTCGGTCGGGAATCGGTGAAAAACTTTGTTCAGATTTGAGCCATTAATCGTTGTCTTCGAACCGCTTGATGGAATGGGTTCGTGCGGAAGTTGGGTCGGAGAGAAGATAAGGCTATTTGAGGAATTCTCGATGCATTGCTCTCATGATTGGCTGATGCTTGGACCGAATGGAGAAGGAAAGAGGATATCCTGAGGTATAAAAATTGGAGCGTTCCTCGAGAAAGTCTTTCCGCGTGTTGGTAAAGATGCATGGTGTGAATACATGAAAGGCTTTCCCGTAAGCTTTGTGCGTGGATGTTGGGTGCAATGAGTTTGCTCAAAGTTTGATGGAGGTAGCCTAGTAATGGATGATGTAGTGTAAAATAAGAGAGGTGGAAGGAGAAAGTGCTAGGTCATCATGTTAATTCGAACGACTTCATCTGTTTTCCCAAAATGTGCTTTTAATTTTCGTATTCCTTAGTGTCTCAATGACGATAAAATCAGAAAATAATAAAAGAAATTACGTAGTATACATGACATTGAGGGATTTTTTCTTGAAATATCTGGATGTAAATAATTTTTAAAGAGTAAGACGGTGGTAATCTCCAGTTACTCGTACTCTAAGGTTATCTACATGATGAATTATTAAAAGCCAGCTGAATTTTGTAATTAGCGTCCTTATTTTGATTGAGGTATTCAAGCAAGTCAATCCGATGTTTAAATAATAATGAATTTAATGTAGACCATGAAAAATTTAAATTCCAGTATTTTGTAATTTCATCTTTTATTATTACCTGTTAGTAGACATTGGAGCTTTTATTATAACTATATTAAAAAATATTAAACAGATGTTTGAACGAAAGCCTTATGGTGAATATCATTAATAATAATCGCATAAAAAGCTTTTGAACAGCCAAGAACATGGGATAACGCTATTTTCTTCAAATATAATCTGAAAGAAATATCTATATCGAAGTATATTAAATATATAACTCATTAACCGAGAGAATATAATATTTTGCAAAAGAGGATGCATTTAATATATATCAAACACCGAATGACTTTAAATATGAAGACCACAGAACATGATAAAGCGAACAATTCCGTGTTCTTGCGCATAAAATTTTGATAAAAGCATGGACCTTAACAAATTTAGTATAATTTCGTAATGTCTTAGATGCGAAAAATTCGAGCCATCCGAGGGCATTCTTCAACGACGACCCCTCGTCGCAGAAACATCCAATTGCAAGCACCGCAACATCATATCAATGCCTGGAATCCTTTTGGTGGCGTCCGCATCTCCAAATAATCGCCTCACGGCTCCGCATGCACGGTTTCCCTTCACTGATTACACATCCACTCCCATTCACCCTCCCTTAGCGCCCCGTTCCGCTCCTAGGACACGTAACAATGCGAGGAGAAATTTACGCGCGAAAAACGTCAAAGTGCGTCTGGCGACCGCCAAGTGTCGATACAATGCTCGTTTGGCCGCCTAAAAGGCCGCCGCGCCATTTGCCCGAAGCGGCCGTGGAATGGCGAAACGCACGTAACTCGGCCATGTGTGTTTGTGCCCACCGCCGTTCAGAGGGGCACATCTCTTTATTTTTGCGGCTGGAAGCCATTCCTGCGGCTGATGCAGCACCCATTGCACGCACCGGAGACGCGTTCCGTGAATAGGAGAGCGCGCGCCCGCGTTCATTTGTTCCCTCCGCATCGATTGCGCGCGATACAATCGCTCCGAATCGACTCTATGACGGTCCTTTTCGCGCTTTCTCCCAGTGTCCCGCCATTGCGTCCGTTTTCCGCTGGGAACGCGAAAACCGCAGGACTCTCCCTCGCTATCTCTCGTTGTTTTTTCTATCCTTTTTTTATTATCTCTTTCATGTGGCATTTTTAGCTATCTCTCTGTTCGAAACGTTTCCCCCTCTTTTGCTTTTTTCCCTTTCGTACCAAAGTACTAATCTCCTGATGCAGTCCTAGTGTTGTAGTCTGGATGAGACTTCGCGATTTTTTTGTCCCAGTACGTTTCCCGAAGTCTTTGGAATGTGGGGAGAATTTTTTTATGGGTGCGTTTTGCGGCGTTCGTCTCATTTTTTATTGAATGATTATCGGCATAAATTATCTTATCACCCTGAAAATTCTCTTGCTTGCGAAAGTAAGTGATTTGGTAATCAGTAGGGATTCTTCAATAAACTGAATTGTTATTCTTTTCGTTCCTTTGACGCACAAAATTCTTATCGTCACCTAGTGAAAAGCATAAGTAACACAAAAATCTAAATATCCCATCCCTCTGTGTTTTTTATTTATTTTAGTTATCATTTAATTTCCATAATCTCCCATAATTTCCTTGCGTGTATATATATATACATCGATCTAATTGAAAGAATATTTTTGTGGAAACTTTCGTTATGACTTTGTTTATCCACGTAACGGCCTTTTAAAATACTATTTATTAACCGAAACGAGAATGTTTTTCGATTCCATAATTGTTTGTTTATACCTTTCTTCTCTATTATTCTTCGGTTCTTCTTTAATTTCCTTGATTCTCTTAGGTTATTTATTATGCTTCACTTTCCTCTAACAACATCTATCCATATACTTCCATTGCTCGCACTACTTTAGAGATGTTCTGTCGTCTATATGTTTCTGTTTTCCCAGGATGCGACACGCTTCAAAGAATGTATGTACGAAGCTAGTGTGACTTTCATGTTACTTTCACTTCTTTTTATTTATCAAGGGTCACCTTTGTAATCGTTTGCGGAGTTTTCCTTTCATTAGCCAGCTAATAGTCGCCGCTAATAGCTACTGGATTCTAAAAGAGGTTACATTATTCGATTTCTTTAAACTTTTTATCCTCTTGCACCAGTCAAAAATGGAGTTTCATTTTGTTTTTCTTTGACTCCATCAGTTTATCAAAAGCGTGGATCTCGAGTTGTATGTTTTGTTCTGAGATAAACGCTCTCGGGATATTTTTTAATATGGAAATATTTTTGACACGACAATATGCCGTGGGCTGCGGGGAATTTTGCTTCACGATGTTACTTAAGGTAAATGGTCATTCGAATTAGCTTTACGGGAGCGCACCCTATTTTGGCTGATGATCCATCCAAGCCTTCCCAGCTGCATTAGCACCAATTACATGACCAAATCCTTCCTGCCGATCTCTATTCTACCGTCTAATAGCGCAAACAACTAACAGATGCATAAATTGAAACTAAGTATTTTGATTTATCCTAAAAGTGTTAATTATAATACATTTGTAACTAAGCTTTAGTTTCATTTCTCAAATATAATCTGGTAAGGATTTTTATTGATAGGAGATAGCACACGTCTTCACCTTCATCATAATTTATATGCATGTGCTCAGGTAGAGAAAATTTTAGCTATGAGTAACATTAAATCGTATAGCATATCATGGTGAAATTCTCTGAATTGGTCCGTTTATATTCTATTTTTCCTAATGTATTAAAAATATGGAAACTTCAGAAAAATTATTTAGAAAATTTATTAGAAAAGAAAATTTAGAAAAATTCTGAAATTATTATTTGTTAATCTTGTTATTCAATTAAAAATCTAAAGATAAAAATTGAAAGCTTTAAAGTTAATCTTAATATGGGTCATATAAATCTTACACTATTTCTTGAAAAATGAAACTCTTTCTCATGTTTTACCTGGATATTTTTCCCCTCGTTCGAAAAACGAAAATTCCCCACCGTGTTCGAATCGATGTAAAATGTCGGTCAGCCCTAAAGTGCTAAAGATGATTTTTTTACATTAAGATTTCGGTCGCGAATAAATCTCCCGAGAGATTCTTCCTCTAGCCTTAGGGAGTTATGAAACGGAGAATAGTCTCTTCGAAAATTCTGGTAATTCAGGCGGCTCACGAAGACAGCTCTTCATATGAAAAAACCCGCCCCTGCTCCGACATGTTTCTGCCTAATTTTTTCCTCGCGGAACATCCTACCCAATATCCTCCTCGTAATTTATTTTTCGGGCTGACAAAAGGGGACACAAATTTAACAGGAAAAGAAAGAGGAAAGGTTTTTCTTTTGGTAATACCCCTAGAGATGGCGCTCAAACGGGAGAAAAAAAAGGACGCGGAGGAGAAAGGAAGGAGAGAGAGAGAGGAATTGAAAAAATGAGAGGGGAAAAAACGTAAGATTGAAAGAGCGCTCCCACACATGCACTCCTACATATGTACTCTTTTGGCGATCGTTTTTTCCATTGAAAAATCCTCCGTCACTCTCATCCTCCCGCGGACCGTTCTCAAAAGTTTCCGTTCGTTTCCTTCCTCCCATTTACATCCAATCTCATCCCTTCCAACTCTTGCCACCATTCTCAGCATCCGAATAAAGCCTGCCATCTACCGCTCCATCTGGCATCCGCCTCCCATTTTCAGACCGCAACGACCCGCCACGGCGGTTGCTGGCGGCAGCATCATTGCCTGCACTATAAGGTCAACCCTCGAGGGTCTTCTAGATATTACTCTCTTCAGGAAACTCTGCTATCACTGCCACAATCACTCCCACGCCCTCTCCCGAGACTTCCTATCTCACTCTCCGCTTTTCCTTCTCCGCCCACGAGGCTTATTTCATCCCTTCCAATCCTGAAATCCTTATGGAAGGCGTAACAGTGCTATCCTCCGCCCTCACAGCGCGAAGTGTTAACGCACGTGATCGGAATGGCCAAAGTTTTATCCCGAGCAACACGGTTTCCTTCCTTTTTTCACCCTTTCTTCGGTCCCAACCCCTTTCTCCGATGTATCGGCCGGAGTCCCTCACGGCATCGTATTGGGACCGGGGTTTTTTCTTATTCAGTCGGCGGTGCGCCGGAAAGGGCGTAAAAGGAAAGAGATTCTGGAGGAAGAATTAAGGTAAATGCTGTAAGGAAGAGCGTGCGGATGTTTCCAGCCGTACTGAATCCGCTGTCTCGCTGTTGCATTAATCCAGTGGGGACCGATGAATCGGTCGTGAAAACTAAGGGGCGTGGTATTTGGGCCCGATTCTGCTATTCCCGATCGGCACATTTTCGATCCCTCTTGGTGCTTGATGCGCGGAGTTTCCAATGGTATTAAAATAAACGCAGCCCCTGTTTTGAGCAGAGCTAGAATTTTGGTAACTTTTCTTTCTTTGGTTGAACAATTATATTGAAAATAATAACATCAAATGTTCTTTTCGTTTTTCTTATTCTCGAGATCCCTAATGACAATATTACAGAAAATGTCCATTAATATAATATACAATGACATAAGGGATGCTATTTAAGAAATATTTAATTTGTATGATACTGATATTTATACTTTTATTCTGTGGTTTGAATGAGGTGTTAATATCTTATTAAATAATTATTGCATTTTGAAAATTGTACATTAATTAGAATATAAATAAAACCAACTAAAATTACCCAATGAAGCTTTATTTAATCAATTATTATTTAGTAACTAAATGTATGCATTTTTAAAATTTCAAGTTATTCAGCTTCAAACGACGTAAAATTGTTTTATAATGTAATATTTATATTATATTGTTATTAGCTAACTTAATCGCCTTTTAGGGTTGACAATTTTTCGATTGAATTCATCCGTTTAATCGCATATATATTGAAAAAAAAACAAAATTTATTTATCATTTATGAATGTTCCACAAGTCGTAGAGCCCCTTTTTTGCTCTTGTACGTCTCTTGTACTCGTATCTCTTGTACTCGTATATAAATGATAAAAAAATTTAGACTCGCACCTCTTACTTACTTCACGTCTTCTTACTCATTTAAGTATCGGTGAAAGGAGAGGTGAATTTGGAGAGGAAGAATAATCTCGCGAGAGGCGCCGGAACGCTCTTGAAGCATGCGTAAGAGAGGAAGGAAAAAAATTCATAAAATTAGAGGCTTTCAAATTAGCACGCACCAGATGTTGACTCAACGTCCGTCGCTTAAAGGCTCTTTGACTTGGGTGGGATGAAAAGGAAGACGTCCAGAGCGGAGGAAAGTATAAGTAAGAGAAGATGGAGTCATTATGGTTTGGCTCTAGTTAAAAGGAATTAGGTGACGAAAAGGGCGAGCGAAGAAAATTGGAGAGAGAGAAGGGTGGAGGAAGACATAGGGAAGGGATATGAAAGATGATAACCCGAGTGTTGACACAGCGTGAAAGCCTTCTGCGAAGATTACGAATGTTTACCTTGGCTTCGACGTATGACGTCATAAATAAATTCGCCGGAAAAAATGCAATATGCTATCTTGAGCCGTAGGCATCCTCGTCGAAAAATCTGTCGCAGTTTCTTGAGGCGGAAGGAGTTATCATTACATCTTTAAATCCCGTGAGGATATGTTTCAGTAGAAACTTTTACCTAAACTTCCTTTTATACGTTTATATGTAGGTGAATGTTTAGATTTTTATTTAGAAGATTTATTTCTTCGAAGTACTGGTTAAACTTATGATAGTGTAATAAGTTGTAATCGAGCTCAGGATGTATCCCTGCACATTACCCGCGTTTTATGTTTATTCATGGGGAATCTATGTGAATCTTTATTACTCATATTTTTGATATGCTATTCTAAGGATGTACAAACCGAGGAGCATAAGGCCTCCAATTGACAAACGGTTTTCAATCTACTATTATGATCTTGCACCATCTGACCTTTCATGCTTTTTGCCCGAATAAAATTCATCATATGCTTTGGTTGAATTTTAAAGGATCACGAATATTTAGTACGGATAAAATATATTTAAATACTTTCTACGAATTTATTTTTCTACGATGGTAATCTTTCTTTTCCGTGTGTAATATTTAGCTTAAATATATGTAAACGAAATGCTTATCCATCTCAGGGGTCTGGAATGGCAGGTGATAGTATGCGTTAATGGCGAAATCTTATATCTATCTTATCGTATTACCTATTGACCCTCATATCACCATTCATCATCTCCATTAACGCATTAAGACCAAAAAGTATAAAATGTATAAGAGATTATAGTAAGCACATAGGAGGATATTTTCCTGGAGACGCACTTAGATTTTGTGACCATTGGTTTTGCTATATGAATAAAGAAAGGTAAATTGTTCCTATGAGAGATAGTACGCATAATTTCTTACATTTTCTTAGAAAAGCTATCCCTACAAATTTCCGTTAGGATTTGTTTAAAGATATTACATGATTTTAGGATTTTCTCATTTATAATTTTACATATTATTACATATTTTATTATTACAAATATAAAAGGAAACATATAGTTACGGCATTAATTTTCCCTCACTTTGATTACTGCACTGGTTCTGTCTAATTAATCGATCTATAAGGTTCAGTGAATAAGTTCATTAAAGTATTATCATTGTTATATTATAAAGTTGTTAATTATTTGGAGTCGATATCGATGTGATAACAGAATATACTTGCCATTATTAAATTTATAAAAATTGAGATCACGCATTAGCTATTCACTGATAATGCACGAGCGGTATTTAAAAATTATCAAAAGACTTGGTTTATAGTATACAGAGAACAATATATTCGGATGAAACTTACGTCAAACTTCTTTAAATCATATATTAAAGCTCTATCGGCGGAATTTTATCTACTTCGACCACACTCAAAGGGCGTTTCTCCTATCGGCGACTGGAAGCATCGCCCTGAGACTTAGATTCGTGCCATCTATAAATCATCACTCTGTAGGCAATTAGTTCAAGAAATTGTGTGCCGCTCCTGATAGAGGAGTATACGGGAGAAATGGCGGCTACGTCATACTAGAAAGGGAGAAAGGAGTAATTAACTGCGTGGAGGAGGGAGAGAAGAGGAGCAATCAGGACGGACTATACTGACAAAAGACGTAATTAGGAGATATTATAGCAACGTGGAGGGTAACGGCATTATGGAGAAAGGAAAAGACGTCTGAGTAGCAAAAAGGAAGAAAGGAAGTGGAAGAAGTATGGAATGCAAGCGACTACTTCAAAGTAGGAAGACCACATTCCGACAGATCGACAATGGGATGTATTCAGCCACTAAAAAAGCGAGGAATAGGGTAATTCTGCAAAGTAGGCTGACCGTATCTTGTGGATACCACAACCAAAAATGAGGAATTATAGAAATAAACGGGTCTGTCTGAATTGTAATTCATGAAATTTAGTATATGTGTTTATTGCATAAACATCGAGAAACAGAAGGTCATTTGGACTTATTTTTTACACTTTATTCCATATGGACGTTCAGAGCACTAATTTTGCACCAAGATTTTTTTAGGCTCGACGTCAGGTGATATGCAAGACTCTTCTTGAGCAGTGGTAATCACCTCGTACATCTTAATTCATGCTGAAACTTTTTGCATTCATAAACTGCACACTTGCACCACCTCGAAAAAGCATCCAATTTTTATTCGCTATGGAGAACAGCGATTGTGTAAAATAAAATGCAATATAAAAATATAAATTCATTTTAATTAACAACGGTAATTGATTCAAACGGTGAAATCGAAGTTACCTATCTTTAGGTAGTCTCAATTTAAAAGTTACAAAATTAAAATTGATGATTGTTTTTACCAAGAGTTATTTTTTGGGATGTATTGAAAACATATATTCAAACAATACGTGAGACATTAATTAATGAGAATAGTACCACACTAAGAAGAACGATCTTCAAGTATCCTGGCATATAATATTTTAGTCGTTTGCTTGTTCTACTATGTGAATAATGATACATTTTCATCAAATTTCCTTGCACCTTCTAAATAACCTTCTTCTACCCTTGATTAAGATCCTGTGATCTAAGGGAGACAATTTTATTTCGGAAGATAGGATGATCGTTCATTTCGTGATATAAGCTCATGACTCGTTGGGAATTTTAAGCGCGGAAAAATGAGGGAAAAGAGGAAGAGGTGTGGGACACGAGGAGGAAATTGCAGAGGGTAGGGAAATCGAGGAAAAAAGGGACCCCAGTAAGAGGGAGAAATGGGACGGAAGCCCTCGAAACAGTAGAGAAGCATAGGGAGGAAAAGGGGAGAAATCGGAGAAGGCGGAGTTTGTGGAAGTGAGGAAGGGAGACAGATAGCGAACGAAAGAAATGGAGTGGAAAGAACGGAAACTGACGCAGAACGGAAGAGGTATTGGATACGAAAGGGAGAGGTGGTTTCGCAGTCCGGGTGTGTGCGCAAGGAAGAGATTGTGTTAAAGAGGAGAGCAAATATATGTGTAGACCGTTGAAAGGGAAGGTGTGATATAAGAGGCCGATGGGAAGAATTGGGGAATACGATAGCTATGCATCTGCCGTGTATTCTCGCTCTATTTTTTTTCTGAGATTCTTGTCGCATCCTGGAATTAGCTTCGTCGAGTGATGGACTGGGTGAGTTGAAGTAGTGGGTAGTAGTAATCAAGTAGTAGTTCAAGAAATTGAGTGGTTGGAAGTTAAAGTAGAGAAAATTTGCAGCTGGGAAGGTGTTGAATTTTAAATTAGGCTGTGTATACCTTGTATTTAGATCATTATGGATTGAGTGACTGTTTAAATTGAGTGAATATCCTCAATCATCGTTTCCCCCCCAATATTTTGTCTTTTTTGGTGGGTAGGCTAATGACAATGGCTTGAGTGATTGGAGATAATTACATTTTTGGTACTAATATAACGAGCGAATATTCTTCCTGCTGCCATCCAATCTTCTGTCATTGGGACCAAACCGAGACCGTATACACCAGAGGTGGACGCTTTACTAATTAGACCAAGTTTATATCCTGAATATTTCCTGTAATATTATCGAGTAAACTTGCAAATAATGTAATTCCATCAATGAGATTTGATTCTTATCATTAGTGTTCTTAAGAGTCCTGTGTAAGTTTTTCGCTGTGTATAGGTGGAAATACTAAAGGCAGAGGGCCTCATGTTATCCGCTATGGCTCGTCTCGGTAGCCAAAGAGATAGTTGATAATTAAATTCACGGATGAGGAAAAGGAAAAATGAGTGCTATTAGTAATAATTTTCCTAGAATTATTCCGTATTTCCAAATACTTTAGTAATTCGACTCCACTCCTATGGTTCGAATTCTTCGCTCAGGGTTGTATATTGCGGTATGGTAATTTTTAGACGAAAATAGATGAAGTGTTTACTTAGGGCGAAATTAAGACTAAAAATGTCCTTTTATATCTAAACGTTCGTCATTTTATTTTCAGAACATAAAAATAGCGGAAATTAAGTAAAAATCCCAAGAAAAAACGGACTTGAACTGGACTGCAATAATTCGTTTATCCAGATTTTTAAACAGGAAACAAGGTTTAGACACCTTGAATGTATTTCTGTGAAAATTCTGTTAGTCATAGTCCTGCTAGAATTTTTTGAACAAAGAATTTGTAGTCCCTGAAGGTGAAATAGTGCACTATGCAATATGCAAATTTCTCACTCTTGAAACGGTCACTTTAAGCATGGCGGTGAATAATATGACCTCTCCGCTTTCACGGCTGCTTAATATCTGTTTGTAACACAGGGGCACGTCAAGAACCAGTTGTTGTAGGAGGAGGAGCCAAGAGCTTGAAAGTCTCCATCACGTTATGTCCTAGTCATCATCAAGTTATGTCCTATTCCCATAGCTATACATTCGCATTACGCGCTCCTGTAGGTTGCGAAGGTTATTCATGCATTTAAAGATATGCCTCATTTGATTACCTTCCCTCATAGAGCTCAATCTGCGTAAATGAACTCCACAGCTCTCAACCTGTAATGAACCGATATTGCTAGTGTAATTATCTTAGAAGTCAAGGGAGAGAAGGCGTGGATTTCAGTTTAATCACCGCGTACAAGTCGACGTTTAAATGCAAATTTTTAATGGAAAAAATTTTAAGTTTGACCTGAATACGAGGGAAATCCTCTACGAAATCAAATTAGAATAATGTGAGTTATATACTGTATAATATGATCTTATCATGTGTCTTAGAGTTCCTAGCAGTTTTCTTAGGGTAGGAAATATTTTATATGGTCACTCTCAAATATTAAATAAATTTTCTGAAACTTTACATAACGCAAATGAACGCTTGTACATAGTTGAAACGGTATTTTTTAATTGTCTGATCATATTAGTTTTTACAACAATGAAAATTTAGATGATAGTAGGCCAATCGCCTAGGTAGTTTTCAAATTGGATTTGGATACTGCATCGATACGTTGTGCTACTCACATGTCCCAAACTACCGATGTGTTTATTAAATAGCCATGTCATCTAAGTGAATTATTTTAAAAATATGGAATAATCAAGAGAAGCAGTTAATGGGGTTAGTTGAAAGATGACAATGGGTTTCTAATTCCCGAAATGGAGTTAGAAATTTTCATCTGATTTTGTGAAATATTTTTCTGCATCGGGAAAAATTATGTAATGAAATATAGAAATTTATCGCGGAAAAATATCAATGAAGAGGTATTGAACAGGATTTGGCTAGTGAAGCCAGGGGAGTTGAATTGCAGAATTTTGTAGGGTGAATATTATTAACTGAAGGTTTTCCATAGATGCTGAATTCAGTAACAGAGAGGTAACAATGGCTTCCCTCGGTGATTGTCTCTCTATGAATGAACCTTTACTGTTACAAACAGAGAGGAAATTTTCAAGGGAATATGAGTTAAAATCGACGTATCGATCGCGTTGAAATTTATCACTTTTCCTTTTCAATTGACGATACTCTTTCCACATGCTTATTCTGCTAATTTCTGATTCCAAAACCGATTCAATATTTGGATTTTTTTATTATTATGAAAATTAAATTTTGATGTGAAACCAACCAATATGATTATATATATATATATATATATATATATATATATATATATATATATATATATATATATATATGTATATATATATATATTATGATTGCCAATCTGACGAATGCATCGTTTCATTGAATTTGCTTTGAAACTAGGTAAGTATGTTTCTCACACATATTTTTCACATTAAGACGGATTAATGTAGTATAATGAACTGTCATATCTTATTTATATAAATAAGTCGCTTCTCACCGACTCCAAAGGATATAAAAACATTCGGAGTTAGTCTAAAACAAATGCTGGATATCCTTGTAAAGACAGTAATGAGGAGAGATGGAAAGTTGATCTAGCGAATTGTAGAGTAGGCATAACACGATTGGTCAAAAGCTTTTCAAGACTATCAGCGCTTTCGCAGAGTTAAGAGTGTCCACAATAAATCCAATGGAGGTGTTATCGCGGAATGGAGAGTAGAGAAAGAGGAATGGCCACTCTTTGTGAAAGGAAACATGGGTGAATGTATGTACAGCGGTGTTATAGAAGAGGGGCAGAAAAGGTACGAGTTTGAGGGAGATCATTAAAAGTGAGCCAGAGTTGAGTGATATGTGGGAGGTATGAAGTTTCAGAGTTGTTCAAATACAGTTAATTTAGCCTTATTAGCGAATGGACATCGCTTAGCGTCGACCGCTTCAGATAAATTCTCTGCCGCAATTTTAGGGACACATTTAATCAGAGGGTACTTCCAGCCAATCTTTTACATTAAAAATCACGAGCACTCTATAGACCTGAAGTGTGGCTGGCATTATCACTCACCGAGTATCAACTCTGTTAGATATAATTTCTCTCCCTCTGCGTATGCTGTATATTCCAAAATAAATAACGCAAAACATGTATTTTTAAATGAAACACTTCGGATTGATTCGGTGATGAAAGTTGCAAATGTTCTATGTGAGCGGGAGATGAAGGGAGCTCATTTTAAAGCCAGATGAGATGAAAAACTGAATGACGGGGTTATTGGTATTTTTTCCAATGAAGGTATTACGGCTTAAAATAGCTGCCAGCTTTGATTAATCTTCACATTTATAAATTAATATTTTTTCCGCAAGAATTTTTTAATAATCCTGATATCATGCAGAGTTGGTGATATTCATTATGCTATGATTTTCGACTTTTTGAAACTTCTGAACTATTGAAAAACCATTGTATTGCATTGCTTATATTTTAGTGGTGAAATGTTTTCGATGAAAAAATTACTTATGCAATTTTTCTTTCTTTACAGGTAAGTACATCAATGCAGAGCCCCTGAGTAGTGTAAGTAAAATTATTTACAGAAATGCATACAATCGTACTTTAGAATGCGGCTTCGAAGTTTTATACAGTATCATCATCTATCGAGTTGTCACACTGCAGCGAAAATTAGGAATACTTTACCGCTTCTACGTTGTGAGATAGAAATACTTCTTTAATCATACTGACTGAAAGTAAAAGACTTGAGAAACGATTTGTAGTAATGATACCTAAATCTAAGATTTAGATGAAATGATAAATTATTTTTTATAATTATTTTTGGATATTCTCATACTATGTGATTCGAAAATTAAATATTCTAAAATATTGTAGGCGACGAAAATGATTTATTTTTATTATTATATATTTATTATGTTGATGCATACAGATTTTCAGGTTCGTTAATTTTGCCGTAATTTGGAAAGTTATTTAATGTGATAAAAATGTGAATCGGAAATCTAGGAATATATTTTCTTCTAAAGAATAGCCATGTATAGTTAACCAGAAACCCAGGAACAATAAATCAATGAACAGCGGGAATATTTTCACCCTAAATCAAATTCTTCATCACATATGTCTTCCATTGATGAAGGATGTAATAAAAATGTAGAGAGTGTCTATGAAAGCAGCATCTCAACACAACTTCATTTCGTTGTCTCATCGGAGTGGAAGGGTATTAAGGGAGGTTAGAGACGATGTATAGATCAGGTTCAACCATGCTAAGAAGGCTTCAACAGTATCTCCGACCAATTAGTGAGACTGGCATTCAGCAACGGGTAGTAGGTCAGTACTATGAATTATTCCACTTCATCCCTCAATGCAATGACATGGTCGGCGTTTCTTGGATCAGGAAGGAGACATGTAAATAATGGAAAGTAAAAAACCATTTTTGCGAGACTTAACTAGAAGGAAATGCCAGCGGAATGCTTTTGTAACTCCTTTTCTCGTTTAAATATTTTCAATTTCGTCGCTTTTGCATATGACCTATTTGAAAGTGAAGGAAAAGAATGGGTAAAAAGAAAAGAGAATGAACTCACCAAATGTCATAGTACTTCACAAACATTCCTCTCACATTTTCCGTATATTTTATTTCATCCTTTTCTTCACCAATATAAGTTCCTTTTCTCATTTCATTTCCTTGGTTATTATTATAAAGTATATATCGTATAGCATTCTTTTTATCATATAGATTATTCTGTAGCTACTGATATATGCCAGTTTTTCGTCTTTTTATTGTTTTGTAGCCATTAGTTTCTCGTTCGCTAGTGTTTATGAGGAAATGAGATTTGGAAGTTTTGGGGCGAAGTTGTTTGTAACAACGACTTGACAATATCGTTCGCCATTGCGTTTGACATATAGATGCTTTGATAAACTCTGGTGTAAGCCTCAACACTCTGTCTCTCCATTTCATCAAGGATGTTAAGATCTGTTATTTCCTTGGAGTGAAGGCGCAACTTGTAGATTAATTATTCCATTGTGACTCATATGATTTGAAATTCCTCCTTTTCCTTTTCGAGAATTAATCCATTTAAAAACAGTTCATTTAGAAAATTACCTTGAAAGAAATTTCCTCTTCCGAGGAAAGAAGGAAAGATTTATGCAAATTGCTAATAATCAGCGGTATTTGGCCTATTCTAGGAAAAGTTTACATTAGTTAAATTTTAAATATATCACTTTAGTTTCTGTGATGTTTCAAATATATCATTACAACTTTTTCAAACATTTTCCCTTCCTGATATATGATAAACACGTAGATGGATGGATGACAACACCCTGACTCTCAAAACTTGAAAGGGGGCTATCAGAATAAGAATGTACAAGAAGACAAAAAGGCAGATTAAATCCCCGATTTTCGCCTTATCTTTCAACCTATGCCTTTATTTCTTTGGCCGCTCTTTTACGGATTGGAATGCCATTATGTTGCTCCGAATCCTGCATCTGCGGCTCAGCATTTCTCACTTCTGTTTTTCTTTTATTCCATCTCCGCCGTCTTTCACCCAATTTTTCTCCCCATCCCTCTGGAGATTGGATGCTGATTTGACAGGAGTTGCAAAAAACGGAGGAGAGAAAGCGAGGGGAAAAGATAGCGAGGGAGAGAGCGAGATTGCTCCGGAAACACAAGGGGCATAGAGCGCTATTCATTTGTCAGGGCGCATCCGGAAATAAACTCCACCATCCACCCCGGAAAGGAAAAATTAAAGTCGGCGCTCGAACATGGAAATATAGAAGCGGCTATTTCTGCTCCAAGAATCGGTCCCTATTACGAAAAATTTTCGAAAAGATTAATTATTCCTATTATACTCTCGAGGAGTTTTCAAGGAACTCGATTCGGGTCCTCGAGGCTGAATTAACTTGGTTGCGCTTCGGTGTTTTTTGAAGAGCGAATTTGAGGTTGCTAATTTATTGCCGCGGGGTGTTGAATTTCACGCGCGTTGATGTTTGTAATTGGTGGTGAAGATAAATGTTTTAATTTAGATTCTATCTTAACGGGTTTAATGGTGACAAAATCTGCGGGATAGGATAGAAAACGAAGAGAAGTAGATGATTATAAGGTGTCGGAGAATCTGGGTTTTACCGAGATCCCCTTTCGAATAAGTCCATTTGCGCGTACTTAAAATCATTGTTTTTCCATATCCTTAGCCCCAAATCCGGCTCTTTCCAGTAATCTAACCAATTTTTTATCCTCAATATCAGTGTTTCCTCTCAAAGAGAAATTGCCAAAGTTTTCCGTAATTAACAAATGAAATAGTGTTCCCAGAAGGAACACAAGGACCGAGTTGAACTGTTATCCTTTATTTATTTATTTATTTACAAAGTCAAGTTACAAGTGGACAACTGTCCAGTGGCAACTCATAAAATATATATAGAAAATATAAAATCAGATATTTATACATATCCAGTCAACACAGTCCGGTTTACAACCTTTACTACAATATGAAATTATCAGTCACTCATAGTACAAAAAATAATATCTATGTTATTAATTAATGGTGGCAGCGTATTATATAACTTTACAAAAATGCTGAGAACAATATACTGTTTAACCTTCTTTTCCCTCACTCTCTCGTGCCTTAGATGTAAAAACCTGTTTATTGAACAGTTCTAACGGTTTGATTGTATGGCTGGCCGGCGAACACATATCCTGTGAATTTTCAGAAATTATATTGCTTTAAATTTAATTTTTAAACTTTATTTTAGTGACTGGATTATCACTAAAGGTCGCTCTCTAAGATTCATTCAATTTTTAACGAGATGCTGGCGAAAATTCGCCAACTAAGAATTCAGTCGCACCGCAGTAACAGGAAATTCGCTCCATCAGTGATTCCGCGCTTCATATTACAAATATTGACTTCAGCACATTCACTCGATGGTATCTACGGTTGAAACTCGGTATTTCAAGATTGAGATTTGGTTGGACTTGGTTTCCCTTTTAGCATGTTTCTGTTAGCAGATATTTTACATTTGAATACAGCTCCAACTTTCTTCTACTTATTCCACTGGGAGTTAGATCGTAGGGAAATCGAATGATCCATAACCAGAATTATACCTTTTTAAACTACATATCATTTGCACTGAGCACAACTTATTAACCTTTTAGTATGATAACCAAGCTAACACTTTCTTCTATACTGGCACATCAACGAGATAGTTACACTTAAAGATATTGCAAATAAAATTTAAAAAGCGTAACTGCAAATGTTTAATTTTTTGGATACATTCAGTAGTGAAATTAATTTAAAACCATTTTATTACAAGTTCAAATCGTATGAAAGTGGTATAGATATTTAGAAGCCAATCATGTTGAAGAAAGACTAGCAAAGTACAATCGGAAGTACCCTAACCAAGACCAACATTTGATCTCTTAGCATCATTCTTACAAAAATTACTTCCTATAATGATGCTACAATCGCTCTACTAGATGGCTCATAAAATTCAAAAAATTAACTTTCTTTTATGTATCACTAAAGTATTACTTGCTCATAAAATATTCTTCTATTTAGCATGATAGGAAGATTACTCCCATTCCCTTGCCTTCTGCTTGAATTGAGCTTTCTAATTGAGTTGAATGTCTCCTCATCACAGATTGAAGATGTAAATTCAAACCTATTGTCATCTTCCTCTGCAGCAACTTGAGTCATATAAGGTTGAAAGCCCGAACACGCGTCGCCTAATTCATCATTCATTACGAAGTTTCATCAGGATTTACGGCATAGACCTGTCTTTGTCATACCAGAGGTAGGGACCGCTAAAGAATCAGAGGAGAGATTTTAGCTTAGTAATGGCTGCATCCACGTAAGGAAATAAATGGGACTATGGGTATGCGGATTACGTTTTATATATAAAATATATTGTAATTTTTGGGGAAAGGAAATTTGCGAATCCGTTTTTGTTAGGCACTTTGTCTGTACGTACTACTTACTTGAGCTAGTTCGATTCTTTTATTTTTACCTAGGAATAAGATAACCTATGCCTTAAGAATTTATTTTTATTATAAAATTTTCGTTTAATTAATGAAGCGTTTTCATCAAGATTTTACCTTTAAACGACACCTTATCCACTTGACAATTATTTTATGCTGAAAGTTAGTAAATAATGATGCGTCGGTTAATTTTACCAAACCCTCGGAAAATATCAAGGTTAAAGTTAGATAATATTCGCAAAGGAAATCTTTTGAAAAATTCCTTGAATATTAATTATTTATTCAGGAAAAGTTGAGGGTTTTATTTTTAAATCTGAAATACGATTCTGGATGGTCTTCCATACCGAACGTTAGTTTTGAGAAAGTTTGAGGAACTCGTGGCTGTTAAGAAAACTTAAAAAACGTTTACCAAAATGTACCCAATCAGAGAAACTTAGACAAGGAATGAGGCGTAAGACAACTGCGTAAAATTGCCGATAATTAGAACAAAAAGGAGTGAAGAATAACTTTTTCAGCTTTACGAGGGTGATACTACTATTGACGTGACAATAGTATTCGAAATTAGGCCATTGGACATATGCTAGATAACAGTAGTAATATTGTTGTAATAAAAGTGCTTCGACAGTTGAGATTATTTTGCGCATATAGGCCCAACCGGGAATCGATCTTGTAACCACTTTCATCAAAGATGAATGTCCTACCCTTTTGGCTATCCGATAACTATATAGTATGCTTGATAACTTACATAAAAATGCGTAATTATTCATTCCCAAAGTATTGTGTAAACTTAAGAAAATAAATCTTCTAAACGATGGCGTAAGGTATAAAGTAAATAAAAATACAGTATCCCTAAATAGAGAACGTAGAAGTCGCATCTGATTCAAGCGAGATAACTTAGGAGCAAAAATTAATTACGGCTTCGATGCATACAAGCGTGCAAAATTCACTAGATCCAATTTGTATTCATGACCCAAATAACTTCGATAAAGTCTATCTCAAAACTAATTGACACGGAATGCGGGAGCCCATGGGATCAGAGAATTCCTCCCAATATTAATTACAAAGACACCATTTTCCATTTACTCCGAGCGCGCTCCATATTAAAGCTCGTTTTTTACGAGTAAATATTTGATGAAGGCGGGGTTAGTTACCCGACCACGAGAGGACGTCGTGGCCACTTTTCGGGGTTTTTGTCTTTTATCCCGCCGTTTGCGGAGATGGTCTCCTTTCACGGTCGTCAATCCATCCCCAGAGGCGCTGTTCAAAGAATGGATGGCCTCCACAGAAAGTGTTCTAAAGTGAGCCTGTTGCGTCTACAACTCTCAAGGCTGCTAGAATACGGGTAGGAATGTCACAATATGGTCTCTATCTATATTAAAGAGACTGTTCTAGCTTTCGGGTTGCCTCGTTTCGAGGATTTGAAAACATGATATTTTTAGAATTACTGTTCTTGCTGGATGGTTAGCGAAACGTGTATTACATTAATCATTTTTGGTAAAAGTTTACGAAGTTTTTCATTCTCATTATCGAAGATTATTACACCGGCAGCATCTCGAAGTAAGAGATTATGTTCTCGCAAAAGATTTTAAAGATGTGTTCATTAACCTCATAGCAAATGAAGAAGGGGTATGAAAATATGACACTTAATTATAAATAAGAAAATGCTGAGATATTATGCATAATTATGCATGTGTATTTCTACGAAGCTCTTTCATTAGATTTTAAATGGATATTTTGTAGCGTAGATACCAATTTAGCGAATATTTTGCCGGATCAAGCGACTTTTACCTAGTTATTACGAATTTATTTCTGTTTTAAAGATTTCCCGAAATATATAGCCCGGAAGGTGAATGGAAGTCATAAATACGTTTAGCATAGGTATTCGGCCGTTTTTTAACAATCCTTGGTTCGATGCCAGACCACTATTTACATATTTTCATACATTATAATTTGGGAATACGAAATTATGAATGAGCACCTTCCTCACATGATATCTGAATACGGTGAGAGTTATACATCCGTAAACGTATTCTGCGACGATATCTCCCTAAGTAGTTCTGGGTTCGACACCAGACCGGTTAATTTTTCCCGATGGAAATACACAGAGATTAACTTAGGAATTTCATTAAGCACTTTTCATTAAAAAGTAAAGGGGGTTTTGGTGGAATTTATTAACAATTATTATTATTTAATTTATTAAAAATTATTAACGTTTCAAGAACGTCTTCGTCATTTTTAGATACCAGAGATTGGTAAAAATAACCGGTCCAGAGATTCACCACGGAAACCCGAATCTTTGGGCTAAACCCGGGAAGATGGAACCCGGGAGGAGGGAACCCTATTCACCTCGCGGCCATTCCAAGCTTCTTCAGAAGGAAAACACGCCCTCGGAATGTCAGGAGGTTAACTCTTAAAAAATTAATTACGGGAGTTAACGCGATTAGCTCCCTCCGACGTTTAAAATGTCGAGTCGGGGAGGAACCGGTACATTTTTGCGGAATTTTCTCGACCTCACGATTCCGCGCTTTATTTAATTAATGTTCTGAGGGAAATAAGGTGGAGGATTCTCAATTGGGTGTCCTCTCTTTCCATTACTCTCAGCCATTAACGCTCCTCGCGGTTATTTAGAATGAAAATATTTGGAGTAAATGGTTGGGAAGGTCGAAATTGCTCCCAGTGAACAGCAGAGGAGGAAATAGAAGGAATGGAGAGAATGGGATGTCGAAGCGGAATAACCGTAAAGCCTTTGGTAAGAGACCTGGGAGAGTCGCTCGGAGTTCATTTGAATAAAGAGGCAAACGGAGGCAGCAATAAGAGTAAAGAGGAGAAGGGAAGGAAGCGGAGAATGGAGGATAAATATATATGGCCCCAGCGGTTTTCGTAGGGTCACTTCCAGATTAGATCTCTTTTTCCCCCGGTCTCTGATTCGACCCCTAGAGATCGAATTTGTGTTTTCGTCTATCCCAACGTGGGATTTACCACGGGCTGATTTCCGCTTAGAATTTCGTCGTTACTCGTCGTTGTGCATTCCTTACTCTTTTCCGAAATAAAGATTCGTGGAATGGTGTAATATGTCTTGTTTATCATTGTTGTAAATAGCCCTTGCAAGCTGAATACCGTTCTGGTGGAAAGGGTTTCTCAGAACTTGAAAATTTTTCACCAACCACAATGAAAAAATCTAAAACACCCATCTTGCCATCATTCCTAGAATGTAACTATCAATTCAACAAAATAAATATACACGGTAGGAAGTGAAGATGGATTTCTATAAGGTATTACTTCAGAAGATTAATCTTAATATAAATATAACTAACGAGGTTCGTCACAACGCTCTATAGCTCAGCACTGACAAGCCATTCTTCATTTTCATATTCCAATATCAACCTAAAACCGACCTCAGTATTTCATCTTAACATAGTGACAAAATTAGAATGTAAAATGTTAATTTTGAAAGAAGCACTATACAAGAAACTAGGAAAATGACCTTTTCACCGTGTGTGGTTTCAGTGAAATTTAATTCAAACATATGCTCATTAAGATAGAAAAACGATTAGATTAACCATCAGCTTCAGTTTAAATGTTTATAAGACGAGATGAGTTTTCAGGAAGTCATGTAGATTATTAAGTAAAAACTCTACCAAAATTACATTAAATGTTCTAGAATGAACGCAAGGTATTGCTTAAGAGGATTCAGTTTTATAATAAAATCGTCGATATTTTTAAGGAATCAAAGATATTGCCTTTTTAAATTTGTCAGTTCAAAACTCAATGCAAAACGTCATGGCTTGATTTTCTTTATTCATGAAATTTTACAAAGGTTGACACGTGTGATAAATATTTTTTCACTTTAACGTGGGCTCAAACGAATCTTGTTGCCACTTCTTTGTTTTTTTACTTGTTTACTATTTATTAAGGTTGACTTAATTTCATCATCGAAACGTGTAATTTAAATCAGTAGTTTTGCCTTTACCATCCTATTGTACAATCCTCTCATGAGCAATATTGATTAGCTATGGAATCCCCTAAAGCACCCTTCATCACGGAGGCAGCTGTCTTTCATTAATATTTATAGAAAGCTGCTGATGTTCTATCCTCGAGGCTTATTTAGTCTAAAAATGGAAATGAGATTTCGTCAAGCAAAGCGCATAAAGGGATCATTTGATGATAGAGGAAATACATCACGTCGAGGGAAGGCAGAAGCGGAAAACTGCGTAAGAGGAAGATTAGGAAAGTGAAAAGAAGATAAATTTTGGAAGAGTCGGGAAAGATGAGATTCGGAAATTGTGAGGCAACTGTTACAGCGTGAGATAAGCATAGTGGAATTAAATTGAAGGACGTTTATTTGTCGAAGAAATCCCACAAAAAGTCGCACAAGCCACAACTTCTCAGAGGAAAAGCAATATATTCGAATTCTGCCAGTTCGATCTCATTGGATGACAAGTAAATGAAAAATATTTTCTTCATTTCTCAACGCGACTTCATCTAGTCTTCTGACATTGCTCATTTTTATCGGTGAAAATGCTTAAAATTGTACAATAGGCTAGAGAATGAGAAGTATATAAAAATTATTTTTATAATTTAAGTATGAGCTACATTTACTCAGTTTTCATTTTTCATCTTTCAACTGTTTAATTACGCTGTGACGGGAATTTCAACGTTAAAAAAACTCAACGTTATAAAGGTTACGAACATGTTAATTTCCATTATATATCTTTACTCAGATAGAAAGATAATAAGATTTAAATCTCTGATAACGTGTCACTTACTTATACTATTGTTTACACTTATTTACGTATCTCTATATATATTTAGTAATTCAGATATGTATTATTGATAATATTGCAACTTTCAAAATCAATAATTACTCTCGTTCCTCAGTCTAACTTTCTTATCAGCTTTCAAAATTAGTAATTTTTATTCTTTATAACTTTTTCTTCGCATAAATGTGGTATAGCTGTGAAAATGTAAGAAAAATATTTGCTTTCTGAATATATAATACGGATACTAATGAATATATATAATGTATACAGATATAAAACAATCATACAGATCCACCCTATACTTCGTAGGTGTAGTGTAAAGGGTCAGAACGGAATTCTGTCATCATACACATGTTTGTGGGGAAGGTTAATGGAGAATGTGATAATACAGAACGGTACTCCTGTAAAAGGTGGAATATGAAGGATATCACGGAGAAGGGAATTGAGGAGAAGAGAAGAGGCATGGAGATAGATGGAAAGGCTCTGTTTAGCGCGATGGGTTTGATTGGAGGTGAGAAAGGATGGGAGATGGCGGTGGTGAAGGACTTGATAGGGCGAAGGTCGACTCGGAAGAGATTCGTTGAAGGATTCCAAATTGAAATACTCCTCTCTACCCATCCCTTTATCCATCCCCTTCACTCACTCTTTCTCCATTCCCCGGGGAGAATTTTCCCTTTCTCTCAATTCCGTAACAGCCCCCGGCCCATAAGCACTAGTACCCCTCTTATTCTCCGTTTAGATTATTCCTCATTCGCCTACATTCCTATGCCTGTCAGTTTTGTGTACACACGACATGTTTGCCTACGTACGGGAACGCCTCCCGCTTCTAATCTTACCGATTGGAAGGAAGGTTTTCAATCGATACCCCAAGAAACTTTGGCGTGTGAGCGTTAGACAGTTCTCCGCAAGCAGTTTCCTTGATATTTTTGAGATAGAATACATTTTTATATACAAATTACTCCTGCTATTACCTTTATGGGTAGAGAAGATGATGAATATATTCGAAAATGAATCTTTCAATTCAGGAATATTAATTAATGAATTAAGTCATCTGTTATTAAAAACTTTTCTTAAAAAGAAGAGAATTAGCCTCGTTATCCAAAGTGTCAATAAATTCCTGCTTATTTCTGCAATATTTTTTCGAAGAAGCTGAAAGACCTTTCTCTTCCGAAAGCGGAAGCTTAGCTCTATAAAAAATGGGATCTCATAATTATAGATTAACTCTATCGAGCTGTTGGAAGGCTAAATTTGGCTCTCTATCCTTTCCCCCCTTTTTTCTCTAAAATAATTCTTTGATAAATCATCAAAATAATCGCATTCTGTACTGAACTCCTCCTGGACTATAATTATTCATGCACACACAAAATCGCTTCTCTTTAGCAGCGAAGTAAATTTATTCTGAATTCATTGCTTCAGTGCTCTTACTAAGGCATCTTTGTTCTTTTTACGGCTTCTGACCGAATGACAGATTAGTAAAAAGGAGCCTCTTGATCGAATCTCTTTCGTTGTGTCGTATTTTTTCTGTTAGAGTCACTTTGAGAGCTTTTTTATACAACCTCACAAAGGAAAGGAGATTTTGAGAGAGTCTTGTCACTTTCGATGTAGAGCTTCAAACAATGTTGTCATTACGAGGTTCCAGGAAGGTAATTTGTAACTTATACGCAAATTATTATGTTGCTTCATCTCGAGAACGGATATCGTAAATGCTTATGAAGACCTTACATGAGGATGTTTTATTCTGCGTGGTTTACGGATCATTTGGTGGCTCTTTTTGTTTCGGTTCTTTCATTCCGTCCTTCCCTGTTATCAGTTTTTTTATTTTTTTCTTTTGAAGGATCAATAGAATGAAAAGTTCATTGAATAAATATTGGTATCGATTTGAAGTGTTTGTTTGATACTTTTTCTATATGTAGTGATATAGAAGTGAGAGAGACCTGGAAGTTTTTACAACATTCATACATAGTAACTAAATTTCTCCTGATCAATGCCGGCTCTTATCGCAAGCGCACTTCTTCAATCACAAATCTACTTCTATTAATCATACTGCAAATATACTAGTACATCTCTTTTTAAAACACGTTCTTTCCTATATTCCAAGTCTCTTTTCGTGCTTATTGAATTTTCCGTATTTTAATTTCATTTGATTTTTCTACGTTTTTGTATTGTAATTTTTATGATGTTGACTGCTTTTTATATTTTTATGCATTTATTTTCGCGTTTTTTTACACCTTCCTTGGTTTTGGATGTTTTCCTGCGATTAAGGTATTTTCTCTCTCAACCAGAAAAAAACCCTTTCTCGCACTGTAACATTTCTTTCTTGTTTTTGTTCGATTTTTGTAAATATTATGACTGCATACGAGATTAGGAGGAACAGAGTTGGGTGAAATCGTTTGTAACTGTTTCGTTGATAGAAGCTGAATGGAAGTGATTGGTGGTCGATGATTCAACCACTGAATCGATCGTTTTTACCAGAATTTATTAACAGAAACAACACGAATATGCAAAAAAGAATTACACTAATATAATTACAGTTATGAAGAGAATAATGTTGTCGGCGGTTGCGAAGCCGTTTGGGCTATCTCCGGTAGGCCATGTTGCTTGAGGCCGACTGGTTGAGATTCGTATTAATCTTCCAGTCCCAGTCGCGAGGTGCAACAAAGTTGAGTGAAGAGACAAAGTAGTAAAAAGAAACAACATAGTGAAAATACA
This sequence comes from Pachydiplax longipennis, assembly GCA_036926295.1. NCBI lineage: Eukaryota > Metazoa > Arthropoda > Insecta > Odonata > Libellulidae > Pachydiplax > Pachydiplax longipennis. Next base: position 56,317,089 of record JAVFKF010000008.1, read on the forward strand.
GTAGGGCGAAGAGATACAATAAAAGAAAAAACACAAAGTAGCTTCTAAAAAATGGGTTTCCTTCATGTCATTCGCGTCGGAAAAGCAGAAACGGGCAAAATCGAACAGTTAAATATGCCTTGGACCCTTTTCCTTGAAAATCAACCAATTAACGTCATGACGGATAAAAACCGCCTTCCATTCCTTCTCTTTTTATCCCCACCAGAGATTTACTGCTCCCTCCTTTCCCTCAACCCTTTCGCACCCTCCTTATCATCCATCAGGCTAATCGCCTCAATTGCCGCTCTTGGCGAAAGGATACAACCTGCCTCATCGTGAAATAGCTTCCCCTTTTCCTATTCCTCTCTTTCTTCCTCACCTAAGGCAATCTCTCCGTTTACCGGCGTTAAAACTCAGATCTCTCAAGATTAGTGCGAGCTGTAGGAAGGAACGAGCGTTACTGGGAGACGCGTCTTAATTCGACGTCGGCCAATCTCGGGGCCTTTAACCGTCCAAAGGCTTAAACCCCCCTCTTTCTTTTGCTGTTTGAGGACGGAATTTGGAGCGATAGGGCTGAGGGAAGTGGGAGCTGATCGAGGAAGAAGATCGCCTCTTTTTGTATCCTTCCTTCTTTCGGTCTCTCCTTTTTGTCTGGAATTCCATAATCGGTCGGTAACTGCGAGGGCTGCGCATCAGATAACTGAAGCGATTTGGAAATCCAGGTTGGAAAATATGGGTGTTGTTCAAGGGAACTTAAGTCGGCGTAGATATTTCGGAAGGGAAGTAAGTTTTATCCAAAAGATAAACAGGCATGAAAATGTCTCGCAATACGGGGCCTCGAACCCGGGTTTTCCACTCGCCGGGTGTCTGCTCTGAATATTGAGTTATCTGCGAGTGATTTTCTGGAGATTTTGTAGACAAGGGAAGCGTTTCTCCAAACTTCCTATCATCCGCAGCCTAGTTCTATATCTTTTTGAAAGTCCGTTTAGCCTTCAGGGGTTTCCTTTCAACTCTTAATTGAGCTTAGCTTCCTAAAATCCTTTCCAATAAGCTTTGTTTTACTGTGTAACGATTGTTTTGACGATGCGTTATCGAAAGGTGTAACTAGTCTGCTTTTAAATTGGAAAATGGAATCTTTATCTTAGGCCGAAAACTTCTTTCCGCGTTGATACTGTACAATAAGATCAAATTGCAAAGAACCCTTGTTTCCTAGACCGATATCGACATTACTAGAAGTGCCGCTGGCTGGGATAATCTTTATGTTTTGTGAGCAAGAGTTCTGCGTTTAACTGTCATAAATTGTTCATGTAGTATAGTAATAATTTTTTAATGTTTTACAGACTTGTGCATTATGCATGCATTGCTCGTTCCTGTTCACATAATATGCTCAAGTAATTGGGGAAACGGAATTTCTTTCAGGAAGGAATTTTCAGAATTCCAGGAGGAGAATTCCTTTCACAAGGAAACCTACAATAAAATAAATTTATCGGAAATACCTCAATTCCGAGATTACTGGCGTTATCAACACATAAGCAAGACAATATTTTCTGATTTTAGATCACACACAAATATTTGAGATCGTACAACTGCTCCTTATGAATAGTTCTGAAGATTTGTGCCGCTCATTCATGGTGTACTCATCAGATATCATATGCTCTCTACATGATACTATACCCATAGTAAGTATTGTTATCTTTTCATATGATCCGGCTTTATAAATCGGTCATTCGTACAGTAGTTTGTATCCTAATTATCAGTTGGGCTTTTCAGATGTTAGGCAACCAGAAACTAAACGCTGCAATGCGCAAGAACAAGCTCACTCAGGAATTTTTATTTCTTCGTCCGCGATTTCAGTTAATCTGCCGCTTGCTCATTATTCCCTTGATTACTGGGTCGAGAGGATAGGAAAGTGGTAATGTAAAGGGATATGTAGCCTTTAGAAGAGTGTGACTAGGGAGAAGGGATTCAGTTGAACGTGGATGTCGGTCGACCGGGGTTTTTTCCCCTTTAAGTTTTCGCATTGGAAGGGGTAATAGGATAGCGGTGGTAGGGTTAGCTGATGTGGAGCTTTGTTCATCCTTATCGCACCCCAGTTCTATCCCTCGTTCCTCTATACAGCAGGGCAGGGACAATTTTTCCTTCCTTTTTAGCATCCAGCTCTCGTATAGACTTCGTTATCCCCCTCATTAAAGCCTCTATCTTTTAAATCCCACTTTCTTTTCTTCCTTTCACCCCCTTTCTCTCCATCCCTTTTTAAGTCCTTCACGTCTTCTTCCTCCTCCGCTCGTAAGCTTCCCTTATGTTCTCCTCCTCTACTTTTCTCTCATTTGCATCCCGAACCCAAAACTCCCTTGTCTGACTTCTCTTTTTTGGTCTGTGTAATTTCCTTCAACTTCCTTCCCTCTGCGATTTCTTGTCTACTCAAGAACGCCGTTTTTGACTTCTCTGCCTCTAATATTATGTCCCTGAATTCTGAGATTATATACTATGTTCAGATTCTATTGTTTTGTATTAGTTTACAAGTGGACTAACGGTTCGATGGCAACGTCGTCACGGAATTTTTGTGGTTAAAATAATTGATGAACATGCAGCTTAAGAGGGTCTAACAAGATATTTTCCGATAGATTCTCTAGCTATACTTCGTTCAACGTCATCAAGAGACCACAAAAATTCTATGGCCCCGTGTATTTCTTACGGGGGAATGGAGCGAGCTGTTGGGACTTTTGCATAGGTAAAGAAAGACGGCGATAATTGATATGGAAGACTTTCAGCATAGGATTAAATTGATTTCAGATGGAACAGTATGAACAGCGCACGCTATTCTCTCGTAAGGAATGAACGGTGCCATAAGATTTACGTGGTCTCTTCATGACGTCGGACGAAGTATAAGTGGATATAAAGTTATCATTAAGTATATCGACATAAGAAAAACATCGTGTGATAATTTTGAGGAAACCGATTTTAGTATATTGTAATTTTTGTGCAGGATGAGGATGTTTTCGTGTAAATGCTGTATGTGATACCATTTGGTCGCACTTGTAACGTTCTAGCCACGTAATTCCCATTTTTACGAATAGGATTATATTAGTTATTTTCATGCTTGAATTGACAGTTATTTGCTGGAAAAGGAGGAGAGGAATGTATTTCGAAGTTTAGGTAGGAAGATTGAATGGTAATCTAAGGATTTTGGAAAAGCAACTCTAATTTCTAAGAATGTAAAAATCTTCAGTTATTGAAATTATGTAGATCATTAGTGTGAATCATAGTTAGTATTGATGCAATTTAAAAGGTAAATGAGGCCACATTAGTATATTTTGACGAGTTTAAATTACCGCGTAGCGTGCATCAATTTTTTGGTCATAAACGTTTCACGTATTTCCAAAATTATATAAAAAATATCGCCATGCTTTGAAACCATATCGTTGCAATTTACTAGTGCAGCTATTGAGTTACGAAGACAAATTGAGTTTTATGAAGCGTAAATATCCTCGATTTCTATAATCGATGAAATCCGGATAAATAAATTAAAGGATTATTCCAGTTATGTTAACATTCGAGGTGAAATAATAATATTAATTCTGATTTCCATTACTTTAATATGTAATGCCAGGTTATCCTCCCGTTAAAAATGGATGATGCTGATTACAGAGATAAATATTTTAAAATTTCTCTTCACGTTTGTAATCATCATTGGACTTATTTTTTCTTAGCTACTCCAGGAAATTATACCTTTTTTTACATATTATTCCAACTAAATATCGGCTTGTGGGGACCCTAGAAATGCGTTATACATTATCAGATTTTAATTTTCAATTAAATTTTCTAAATAAACGAAATATTTTCCGAACTTTGGCGACGTTTAAGAGAACCATATTTTGAATTTAATATTGAAAGCAGAAGTATACTGTTGAAAAGTTTAGCGTACTAAATATAAATGCGTGTAAATAATTCTATGATTAGATTTAGCTCAGACTAACCAATCACAAATTTTCTAGTTATTAATAATGCATAACTGAGCTAAAAATTATGCAAAAAGGAATAAATGCAACCATTTCTCACAGTTTGCTTCTTAAAGAATTCAAGAATCCGTTAGAAATTATTGTTGAAGATCTGGCCACGCTATGTAGGCCTTCTCTGCCTCTGTTTCACCAATCTGGAGAAATTGGAATCACTACTAAAAAAAAGTAAACATTGATACAAGTTAGGTATTAGAATTTCGGAAAATAATCTTCTGGGACCCAATTATCCCCTTCTGAGGAATTTCGCTCGTCGGCTGCCGACATTCGGCGATTGGAGAATTCCTAGTTTTCTCTTATTCATTGACCGCTGAGTTCCTTCTGTTTTCTTTCACTAATATTCTTATCTTTTACTACTGAGGTGTTAATTAGATTATACAGGACATAAGGGAAGAAGATGGTCCGCATATGATTTGAGTTGTAAAGAATTAATGAATTTTAGCAAAGTAAAATTCAGTAACGTAAAGCCATATAAGATGTTCTTAGAAAAGGATACAAATCGTATTAAAATATGTAAATCGTTTGTTTCTGCAATCCACGAAAGTTCACTAACTGCTTTATGAATTCTGTTAGCGAAGTATTCCTGTGCCACATATTATACGGGCTTTAACCCCTTTTTTCACTTCGACGCTGTATTATTCCTGTCTTCGCGCAAAGTACTAACTATTGCATTCAAACTCTCCCTCTCCTAATAGGCTGTAATGGCTGAGTTTTTAATTTAGGAAGTTACCTATTTCGGTGAAAGTTTTTAAGTCCTGTCACCGTGAATTTATTTTTCATCTCCTCCGTTGCGATCTGTTCCATTTACTTCATCTTTTGTTCCCTTCGAATTTATTTCCATGGAGATTTTGCCTTCATTCTACCTCCATGCTTTAAATGAAGAAATGTAGGTGCTCTTCTAATATTTTCTTATTAAGGTTTCAATTTATCACTGTCTATTCATTCCTATGTTGACATTAAATGAGTGTTTAAGAAGAAATGATGACGATAATCCCTCACTTCAGATTATGCTTTCTTTTGAAAATTCTCTGTCTGCAACAGTTTCAAAAGGTGAGCTGTCATCTTGACGCATTTTAACAAACAACAAACCAGAGGATATAGTTATTCGCATCATATGCTGAAGAACAATTAGTATCATAGACAATTGGTATCAAAGACAATTAGTATCATAGACAATTAGTATATATAGACCAATAAATACAGTTTTCAATATCTTTCTGATAATTATTTCAATCGATAAAAGCAGAAATCGTTACTTGCATAAACAGTTCATGCAATTAAATTGTAAAGATTAATATATACAATAAAAAACTCGAAGTTTAACGAATGTATTTACATTGAAATTTTTAGATTAATTTACATCTAATGATTGGTAATGATGATGGAAGTCAATCCTCATATGAGTATCTTACATTTTCTTATACAATTTCTCAGAAACGTCAAACACTACCACCTCTTTAGTCAAGTTTATTGTATTTTTGTCAACTGAATAGTTTTTTTTCATTTTTGTAGGAATATCGTATTCTTCATAGTTGTTGATTGAATGTTTTGTTTGGCTAAAAATCGAATTAAGTGAAAGATTAGTTAAAGTGGATTGCAGAGCTTCTGGAAACGGGAAAAATCCGCCTCTCATGCGAGTAGCATGGAGTTTTAATAGTAATTTTACCATGCGTTTCATGTAAGAGGAATCTACTCCAAGAGAAAATTGCGTTTTAAGCAGGTTTTACTGTATTTATCATATATATACCCCCAGGTGTTGAAACTCACAGAAAAGGTTGGCGAGCGCTAACCAATCGCCGTACAAAAAACCTGTAATTGGAATCCTCATGATGAGAGAATTAATTACTGTCAGCAGCAGTGGTAAGCAGAAGCGCAGGAAGAACGCATCCCCTCAACTGAACTTCTTTATTTGGCCACGTGTTATCTTTTATTCGAGTGTGTTTATCGGCGTCTCCCTCATATATCTAAACGTGCCCGTCGTCCCTCAGTTTGTTTCGTTACACAACAAGCCCGTCTCCATGGCAACGTCTCGTTCCCTCATAACAAATTCAATAAATGTGTATTTTTTTATATCCGTCTCCGTCCGTCAGGAGTTTTGCCTCCGAAAACATTTTTCTCTCGGATGCTACTACTACCTCGTCTTCCCTTAATTCTCCACGACCTATTTCTCCATCCATCACTTTCCTTCTTCCTCGCAACTTGCGTTTCTTTTTTTTTTCTCGGTCGCGCGTTCATATTAATCACACCTCTCGCACACTCCGACCAATCCGCAGCCACATCTCATTTGCTTCGCACTGTTTTTCCAACTCTTACAGCTTTAGCCTCTTCACTCGAGGATACCTCGTGCAGTATTCTTCCGTCCTTCCTCGTATATAAACCTCGTCTCTCTCTCTCTTGAAATTTTCGCGCGATTTTTTTCCCCGGCAAATTGCTTCCGTGCCCTTTCCTAACCCGTTCCCGTTACTCCTTTCCTCCGCCGTTCCGTTCGGTCCTCTTTGTCCGCAGTTAAGGATCAAAACCTAATTCCATCGAACCTTATAGGGGATTTTTTTTTATACGGCCAAGACTTCTTTCCTCTCGTTTTCTTTTTTATATCGTCCCCGTAGTCCGGGCCCGCGCAGCTATTTTTTTATGCCTTCATTTATGTACGCACCTCTCTTCTTCCTGGCAATAATCCGGCGTCGTTTTTGTCTCCGAAGCGTTTTCTTCTCCTTAGTCAGAGTAATAAGTTTCGCCAAGATTCCATCTCGGCACCGATCGCTTGTTCCGACGCGAATGATCTTTATACCGGTTTTCGTTTTTATTCGCGCCGGATGGTAAAAATTATGTTTGAGGAAATTTTTCCTTATTTTAGTAGGGATTAGTTCTTATATTTGAATCCAGCTAACGCTATTGTCTGCATAGCCATCAGCACGGAGGCTGTTCGGATCCTTTATACACACACCATTAGCTAGCTAAATCTTTGGAAAGGGGATGAGGCGATTAGGTCACCTCACTCCTTTATTCTAATATCATAATCATAATTAATTATAATTATTATAATCATATTATTATTAATCATAATCATTAATTATAATTATTAATTATTATTAATGTTAATTGATATTAATTACCATAGAGAATGATTTTTCAATGGTTTCCGTTGCTCATTTATTAGATATCTTACAGTATTCATACTGGTTAGAACTCCAAGATCAGTTATAAATATCAGTTAATACTTTTTAGAGGAGATGACCTAGTCGGCAAAATGAGGAGTGAGGTTATTTGCTGCTGTTTCCTCAATAATTGAACATTCTATGAATGAAAACATCCACTGAAGCTTCACACAGTGATCATGAATTCACTTTTCGTATAATTGAATAAGGGGTAACTAAAATGAATGTAATTATTCAGCACCTCTCACACCACTTGTCAGCAGCTTTCATGTTATCGCAGACATCAACAGGACTGACAAGGGGACTTTGAACTCTGCCTAGCACTTTTTTTCTGCTATTGAATTTCAACTTGTTACCTTCCGAACATTATTTTTCTTTTTCGTTAAAGTTTTGCAAATGTATTTTAGGGCCAAACTCAGGAATCTATAATTTATAGACGGTTAATAATTGAATACAATATCTCAGCTAAAACATTAAGCATCATTGACTAGACCTATGTAGCATGAGTCTCAACGGAAAACCAGGAAATATCTATCATATTTATCACCTGTGCGATAGAAGGCACGAAATTTTACGATTACGGGATACATTTCGCGAATTTTGGAAAGTATTTACCGGGACGATAGAGAATCTGGAAAGTTGAAATTGAATAGACAAAAATGTCAAAAGAATGGGAGAAAATATTTTCCAAGAATGGAAAATTTCGCGATCTTGCACGTGTATGCCGTGGTTGCGTAAATCCATTATTCCTGTGCATATTTTGTAGAAATAAAGGAATGCTATTCTCCACGGTCTGACACGTGTCTATTATTTCAGAGCGAGGAAATTACTCCGACATTCTCTAGCGAATCCGTGTTACGCAGAGCTCAAGGTCACCTTGTTAAATAGAAATAAACGAGAGAAACATATTTCTCCATCCTGAGAAAGATGAAAAATATTTTATCCATGAAAGTAATGTAACAGAATCGGTAGTTAACGGTATTTTTAATGTTTCATGCCACTTACGATAATTCTTCGAGTTCTGTGATTTCCCGATTACTTTCAGCAGTAGTAATGTTCGAGTGGAACTCCCTTTGAATCGGCCCTTTTATATTTCCCAACATAACTCTTCGGTTCCCCAATTTGCGATTTTGTTTCCATCCCTGCCGTTGGCTTCTTAGGCCCATCCGGTGCCATTCTCTTGGCCTCCTCTTATCTCAGACATCTCTCGGATTGGATCCCGTATCCCTTTCGCCTTTTCCTGGGCATTAGCGGACAGAGTAGTCTCATTCCCCTCCCTTGTCTCCGGTGCTTATGTAGGTCGACATTCCCCAAGAAAGATTGCGAGCTTTTCCTTCGTCTTCTCCAGCGATTCCCCCGCTCAATCTGCCCCCTTATGGCATTTCCGCTCCCGTACGCATGGAATATTTCCTCCGGAGGCTAATTTGTGCGTTGCTACGACGGCTGTTTATTTTTATCGCTTCTTGCGCAACGGCGGGATGTATTTGCATAAAAAAGTTAGACTAGGGAATCTTGCAGGCTAAATTGCGGGGTTCTTTGCTTGGATCCCTAACTTATGAAGGAATTCCATTTTATAACCATCTTATCGAAGACGAGGATGTAGGCTCCAGGCATATATCAGGTATTATTCCCTACATTTATAAGAAATCTCCCCTGATTAAGATAATTTTTGATATTATGAAAATTTTTAAGATTGCCGTATCGCTCCCCCTTGGGTTCCATTATTATTTAAGACAAATAAACATTCTGTTGATATTATTATATGATTAATGTAAATTTTCAACATGGTACCAGGTCAGCCGGCAAAATTTATTTGCGTATTATAACTTTCTATAATCCACAAACTATTTATATGATGAGAAACAATCGAGTAATTACACAAATAATAGCTGAGTATAATGTTCAATTGTATATTTTCACAAATATTGCCTTAATAAATAGATATATTTTATTCATGAAATTATTTTAAACCAATTTTGATTTTGCTAGAATAGTGATCAACTAGTATACATATATTGGGTGACCAGACGTCCCGATGTAGACGGGACAGTCCCGCTTTTGAGCGGTTTGTTCCGCTTCTCACATTAGTCATAAATGTTCCGCTTCCTTGCAGCCACAGAAGAAATATCGTAATAGAGAGAATACTTTGTCTAGCCATACTCCTATGAAAGATAGTTCGATAACTATGTAAATGTTTAATCTCTATCAATGATAGTTTCGTAAAGCTGTCGTAGATGTCCCGAAGCAATTTCATCTTTGACCCACTTACAATTTTTGTACTTAGAATGTTACGCTAAGTAATTATTCTATGTCACAAACTCAATAATCTTGGGGTTACATCAAAGGTAAAGTGTGCGGTGTATTAATTTATGTTACGAAACTTATAGCAGTGCAAAAAGCACGCTACCTTTCGTTGCAAATACGATTTCTATTCACTACGGAATATCATTCTGCTCCAATTCCACTGGCCTAAAATCAGTTCACCCATATTTTATAATTTAAATATTGTGAAAAGCGATAAACGTCCCTTAAATAAATCATTCTGCATGCTGCTTTTCGATCGGAACCGATTATTTCATAATTGAATCATAATTACCGTGAAATATGAAGTTACATGTATGTCCTTAATCGAGTTATTTTCACGGGGACATTCATGAATGGTGTAAATTGTTCATGCGTCATTTGGAACTGACGATTTTTGTTTAATGAGGCGAACGAAGCAAAATATCATGCAGGTCCGATGTGCCCTATTAATGGTAAATTACGCGGGATTAAGAGTTTTGTTCAAAATTATGATTAAGCTTTCAGTGGCGCATTCATAACTTATATTTTGTGGCGAGTTCAGGGCTCATCATTAATATCTTTTGCGTGCGGCGGTCCTCTTGAAAACTGCGAGTAACGCCAGATATTACGTTTTTCTTCTATAGATCACGGTATAATTTACAAAACTGGAATTTATGAATGCTAATAAGGTGAGGTAATTTCACCCCAACAAGGATTTATGGAAACATCCTATTAAAAGTACTACGGAAGAAGAAAAAACATAATTGGGTAACTTAGAGTTCAGGAAAGCATCGCCATGATCAGACCATCTTTCTCAGTTTTTAGTAATTATTATTACTATTATTATATTTTATTACTATTATTTATAGCGGTTTCTTTTGCTATGCTATGATGGAGAAAAATTATATTAGTAATCATGAAGCGCTTTTATTTGGTCTCGTTGACCTGTGGATTAGTGTGCTAGTACCGAGGTCTCGGGTTGAGTCTTGAATGCTTGTTGGGTCATAGTTACACTACAGATAGGTTAAAAACCGCGTTGATTTTTAACATATTTTATGAATAAAATTCTATTCTATATAACACAACGTATGTGTGAATGGAAGTAGAGTGGACAAGCAGAAGAGGATGTAAAAAAATATGCTAAGGTATTGTCTTAGGGAAAAAAATCCACAGCAGAGATACGCCTACAAATAAAGGAGGCGTGAAAAACCTTAACTGTAGTGTTGGCCCTTATATTGTCTATGAATATATTGTCTATGAAATCGGTTACAATAATAGTCAAAGGAAGACAGAAAATAACAAATCGATTTCAGAAATCAAACTCGCATATACTACTTCATTGGCATACAGATACAAATACTACTCATAGAAAAGTATTTTACCCAATCACATACTCCCACGTTATTTATTAAATCATTCCTTATTTGTGTTCGTAACTTAAAAGTGTTCAAATGATTGCAATAGTTTCTCTTTAGATTAAAGTAATTCTAATAAAGACGTCTTCATAAATGTTATTTATTCAAAGCTCCAACGATCTTCTAAAACATTTCACCAAAAATGCGCATCGTATTTCATATAATCTGAGCGTCATCAATTCAGGAATTACGTAAAGAATTCGGAGAAGTGGCGCAAATAATACTCTTATCTCTAATATTCGAAAGTGGGAGCGCTGAGTGTGATAAAGAGGCGGCAAATGGGTTCGATCCTCTTAGCACAGCCATCGGCCGCTGCGTAATATGCGAATAGCGTCATTTCTACTCTGTCTCCAATTAAGACTGCTTATCTATCATCGTTACCTCTTTTCCCACGATGAACAGCTTTTCATCCCTCTTCATTTTATCTATCTCTGGAACTTTACCGATACTTTGGCTATATATATTAAAAATAAAATTATCTTCGTGATTACCATAATTTTTCTGTGCGTCGTTTAGGACCCGAACTTCTTCAGTAATTCATGTCCGTTTTATATACCTTTATAAAAAATGTCTATCTTGTCTCTTGATCTATGTGTTTTTGGAAAATGTTTCGGCTAGAATTTATTCACTTTTTGGGAAACAGAGGCTGCTAATAATTTTCATCAAAGTTAAGTTCCGTAAATTCTCTAAAACTTTTAAAAACTTACAAGTCCCTGTTAATGCTGCGGTATAAATAAAACCAAAAATCTTTATTTCTACTATACGAGAAAAATTTTTGTTCCCTTCAATAGGCTTTATAATTTTGGTATCGATGAAGATTTTAAACCTTTTATTACCAACATTTATCTGTATCTTCCTCTGATTCTTGAAGGTGATAAAATGGGATCCGAAATATTATAATTCTCTATATTAAAATACCCTAGTTAAAATAATTATGGCTTAATTTATACGTTGCATCTACTTGTATGTACTTTCACGTTTCTTAGGAAATTTGGCAGCAAATCTCAATTCATTTAAGCTTGACTAACATGTCTCATCTATAATATTAATGTATGAAATTGAAGAACAAAATAATATCTGCCAGCAAGTAGAATAAAATAATTGGATTCTGCCAGCTGGTGCCATTTCCCTCTTTCGATTCAAGGTAAATAGATGACGCTTATAGTATGAGATTTTAATTAAGTTAAACACTCAAGTTAGACAAAGTCATGAAATACACAGAAGAGAAAAATATCGCTTGCGATATGAACTAAAATGCGCTTAATGATGTTGCTATGAAAATCAATGTTAAATTCTCTTCTTTTATCTGTCGACTTCTGATAAGATTTTTTCCTTAGAACTTTTTTTGATAACATACATCAATATGAATAATCCTTTCTCTGATTTAAAGCGATTCTGACAAACATATGCTCTTAGTGACGAAATAACATCTTTGAAACATATTGCGTAAAAACATCCATGTATGTTACACTCTAGATTAAGGAAGAGGAGAGTTTGATTATCGAGAGAGGAGTACAGTTTTCAGGATTTAAAGTGCGTAAGTAATCCCATATACCTGAAGCAGAAAGGCTTACTTGAAGGGACATTTCCAATCATAATCCATTTTCAGAGACATGGAGTATCTCTATGAGTGACGTGAGGCCTTCCACGTAAGGGAAGTGACGTGGGGTCTCTTTCAGAGTTTCAAGATTTCTCTTCAATCTCATCTTCTCTATTGAGGGTTAAGTAAGGAACGCGTCACTTTGCCTCAGCGTTTTCCTCCATCACGTTTCAGCCTCGACCTGGATTTTCCCCAGTCTTTTTGTTTCACTTTCTTTGCCGTTCCTCCTTTTGATACATTACTCTTTTTCGCTGCCCATCTCCCTCCCCGCGAAAGGCGCTTTTTCTTCCGAAGCTCTCTTCTTACTTTTTCTTCTTTCTTTTCTAGTATCTCATCTTTTGGATTCCTCTCTTTTCTTTCTGAAGAATTCAACTTTTCTTGCCATACTTCTTGTTTTCCCCGTTTCTCTCACTCAGTCATATCTCGTCTTTCCATACTGAGCCCTTTAACTTTGACTGTGTTATTTTAATCTCTTCCAACTATATCTTTGTTTAACATCGCTCAAGTCCGGATTTTTCTAACTAAAAGTACATAATGCAGCTCCCTCATATACGAAGGGAAGGTTCTAGTTCCCGGAAATAAAAATAGTTACATTTCAATAGTATTTCCAATGACAACTTACAATCGATTCCGAAATTTAGTCGTAAATTTAATAAAACCGTGATGACCAAACCTTCAATCGTATCTGTTAGTATTTACTGAAATGAAATTTTCATAAAATCTTTCATGGCATTTTTCTAGTAACTTGTCTTAAGGCCGAGAATGTCTATATATCAATGGTTTTCATTCGACTTTGCAGATTTTCTTCAGAGGAGATGATGGGAATAAGTGTCACAGTTCCAAAACCATCAAACAGAGAGTTAAAATCTCAATGCGCATTTCGATGCTGACGTAGCATCATCTTCAGGAGATACTTCGTGACTGAATATAGAGGAGATGATGACTAAGCATTAGTTGAAATCAGTCCTGTTTACAAATATACCTGTGGAATTATTACAAAGTGTTTTTTATTTCTCTAGAGGATATGCTACAGGAAGCTTTCAAACGAGGATGAAACGACTTTTTCTGATAATTTTTCAACCATTCAAAATATTCAATCATGTACTGAAACGGAGAGGTTACGAAAAAAGAAATAGATAATCGAGTACGTATATGGAAAAGTTTTTCGTCTCTCCGGGTAACAGAATTAAAATATGCTGCAATCAAAAGTGTTACAGCAATTTCAGGATACTCATATTTTACGATTGAAAAATGTTTACAAAATATAGAATTGAGGTTGCTTCTCAATTTTATTTGACCACGAACACGGTAGTGATAGCTTTTACAACCGTATCTTTCACTGCAATAGCTTCATCCCAAAATTGTTTCATTTTAATAACGATGTTTCAGAATAAAAAGATCTCTGAGGTCCGTATAAACTGCTCAGTATTAAATTATTGGTTTTATTTCCCCAGAAAAAGGTGTACTTTGGTAACCAAGATAGCCATTCTTCGTTTCAGACATTCATTGCTCTCTATTTCTTACCAGAGAGAGTTTGTCTTTCTCAATGTCACTGAGATTTAATCCATCGTTGCCACACAGTCCCATTCATCTTCCACGGCTCTGATTTTCCTCTAATTCTAAGAGATGTCTGCGAGGATGGGGCATCTTCACAAAATATCTAATAAACATTATTGTTACCATGGGACAGCTGCCGGAAGCTGTATTCTTTCGCCTTTTCTGTCTGACAATATATGACCCTTTTTCAGATGTCCTTTACAAAGTGGACTTGGTCGAGTTATTTTAGCATGAGAAAGGGTAAGGATGATATTTCGACCTATAGTTATGTTTATCTGATCAGGAAAAGGTTGTATATGTGTTGTCCATATATTACAGCACAACTTAGTGGGTTAAAATCCTATTTATGCTAAAGGAATAATAATAAATTAACGTCATTATACAACACCACTCATACCTCAGTAGCTTTCATATAATAATAATAATAATAATAATAAAACGTCCTTATTCGGGCGAGATTGAGACTGGATAATCTCTTCTTACATCTAACCCTTCGTCAATTTGTAAGAAAGAGATAGAAAAAAAAGTGGACGGAAGAAATTTATATTGTGGGCTTAAAAACCTATGATAGGAAAAAAAGCCCACAGCAGGAAAACACCCCAGAAGAGGGTGTGAAAAACCTGCGAAACCTACAGATAGAAAAGAAACTGAAATTTACAGAAAAGGCTGGAATCAGAAAGCAAGGAAAATATTTACACTTCAAACTGCATATAGAAGTAATCCATAAAAGAATAACAGTTAATAAAAAGGGAAACATAAGAGATAAAAAAACACTGAATATACAGAATGTTATAAATGGAAATGGCAAAAAAACTAGTATGAATACAGAAAAAAGAAAAAATAATAAATAAATAAATAAACACAAAAAATCACTATCATTTAACAACTTCGTCAATGTTCTTTCGAAGAAAAGAAGAGAAGAAAAAAAATGAAAACCATATACACATAAAAAGATACCCGAAACCATGAAAAATAATAAAAAGTGAGAATAAAAGAGATGAAACATGCATAAAAAATAAAAATATCATCACCTAACAGAGTGAGGCTCGTCAAATAATACATTGCAATAATACATAAAAGAAGAACAACAGCGTAGAAAAGCTACTTCATACTTATATATACATATTCAGCATGAAATGGCGGACAAAACCGTATATAGGGCTAATATAATAAAGGCAATGAAAACTATTCCAAGAGCAGTAATGCGGTAACCTAGAAACGAAAATGTACAACATTCACCTGTTTTTTTTAATCACTCAAAGTATTCATCAATCATTTCATAATCTCCCGCTATTCCGGGCTGAATAATTTATCACGAGTTTCTTCCCTGATTTGATCACACAGTTTAATCGTTTTTTACCTGGAGACTAGCATTTCCGCTTTGGTTTCCACCATTAATTTTCTCACCATGCAACATCGTCCATTATCTGCTTATGCAGAAAAAATATCCGAGTGGTTAATTAAGTTTGAATAACTCGAGTTTGATAACAAATCGCTCCACTTGGTCTCATTCTCTCCGTCGGAGGATTAAAGAATAAGTCTCGAATTTGGGCGTGTCCTTGCTAGGATTTTTCCAATCCCACGCACTACCGGCTCATCCGCAGTCTTTCCCTTCCTTTTCCTTCGGCTCTCTTACGTCTAAAGAAAGCCTTTTCCCGTACGCTCAGCATCGGGGACCCATGACCTTCTCGCGAAGAAAAAAAAAGAATCGCGTTCTATTCCCCCTTCCATTTTCTTTATCCTTGCACTCCCCTTAACGCCTCCTCTTTTCACCTTATCTCAAATCCCTCGGAAAAAATAAGTTTCCCGTCTCTTCCCCCCACTCATCCTCTTGCGAGATATATTCTCGGCCGATTCCAGAAATCTCTGCAGCCTCTCTTTATCTGCCCTTAGCATATTTCTATCCCTCATTTGCTCGCTATGGTATTCTTCTCCGTTGATCATTTTCAGCTGCGTGTATTTTTTCTCTTGAGTTCATCCTCGGTTTTACTTTTACTCGGTCGATGATGGCTTTTTCTTATTTTTGTCGCATTTTGAAAAACTTGCAAACTTGATGTACTCATTAACTATGAGCGAATGAAAATATTCAAAAGCTTTTTCTTACTGTCTATGAAATATATATATCACAACTTACAACGAATCCTTACTCAGGACAAAATGTAAGGAAAGAATGTATTTGGAATTCGGGGATATATGGATTTAAAAGAGGAGGAAATTATAGATTCTAGTTCTTCTAAGATAAAATATAGATAAGTAACAGAAACTTTTATCCCTGCGATCATAGGTCTTATATTTCAAATGATCATTGCTCAATATGTGGCTACAACTAACTGAAAGTGTACACAGAAGCCACTTTACGAGTCCCTTACCTAGCTAAGAACGGATTTAATTTAGGTTTCAGTCTTAATTGTAAATCATCATTACTATATCTATTTATTAGATATTAATTCTTGTACCTGTGATTGCTTGCAAAAGACTATCGTAGAAGAAAGGTGCTTAAGGTAATACAACGTAAGAAACACGATAATCCATTGAAACGGAAACGAATTTAAAATAAGTATTATAAAAGATGTAGGTATGTACATTAAATTTTTGAGATATATATTTAAATTTTGCTGAATTATATTAAATCACATACCAAAGTAGAATGTAACATCATCGATTCGAGAAGTAAAGCGATATTTTGTGACTGTAAAAAGAAAATGAATTACGTCTCTGTCCCCTTCGAAGATCCCAAATATGATTTTGACTAAATTGTACAAAAGCGATGAGAAGGAGTATGTTTCAGATGAGTAGAAAATACGGAGGGAAAAATGAGGAAAGAGACTGCAGAAAGAATTCCTTTATATTTTGAACTATTTTTCACAGTGTACGAGAGAATATATAATATATTTGTTCGATGAATATTTAGGATTTGTCGGTTAGTCATTTTTATCGGATAAATAAGGCCTTAACCTTAACTTTTTCTTTTTCCAAATTTGAAATCCGTTTCTATATTTCGGCTATCCATTTGTTTGCAACGTAAATCTTAGGTATGTACCTTCTGCCGGCTTAGCAAGACGTTGAATATTTGAGCTAGTCGGGTCATGCCAGTTGTTTTATCTGGTTGCCGTAGTAATTGGATTTCTACGTTTACCTCAGCGATGCAGTTTATTTTGCATCTCAAACAGGTGAATTCCACACAAGGAAACAGGCAAAGGCACACAGAACTCGCGCTAGTTTCCTCACTTCAAATAGTGGCTGACGGATGTGCTTATCGCTAAACGTAGGAATTCAGCTTCATGCCCAGTCTCGCTTGGTTGGGCTACTTCTTTCGATTCGAAATACTTAGTAATACCCTTAAAATGTTACGATTTTTAATATTTACACTTCTTATTAGTAGTGGCATTTCAATATTATATAAATTATTATTGAATATATCGGGGGAATCGGGGGTCTCCCGATTGCCGGTCGGGTGCTCTGTCCGTTGAGCTATCTCGCCGCTAACATTCTCTCAAGCCATACGGGAGACTTTGTGGGCAAGGACGAGCACCCGACCCGCAATCGGGAGACCCGGGTTCGATTCCCGGTCCCGTCGGACCTCTTTCAAGTCTATTATTCCTTGGGATTTTTCCTGGGTGCACGCCCTTACGTGCAAAACAACTCATTACCCATTCCTTGTTAAATTATCATTTGCAAATGTCACTGTGAGATACTAGTGACACAGAATATGCATTTAAGTGATGCAGGTATTGGTAAATGTATACGCTTTTGGATGAATATCAGGACATTTCTAAATTTTAAACTTATTCTTAACGAATAAATTAGTTTTCACGTTAGATAAATGTGAAATTTCCTTCCTAAATTTTTATTTTAGAGTGATTGTTGGTTCTCCATCGAGGATCATTGACCACTCCTTAGTTTTCTCTTGCACTTTCATTGATAAAACCAAATTATGCTTTCATACCATCTTTTTGTCGCATTTACCTACTGAAGCTCATATACCAATAGTTAAAAAATCAATAGGTATATTCTCCTCAGTCCCACATTGGCACCTCCGTAACAGCTTTGACTAGAGATAGAAAATTCATACAGTACCTTCATATCGTCATAATGCCGTTTTCTATCTGATATCTTTCTTTCGGCTCCATCTGGTGTTCTTCTCCCATAGCTTCGCCATTCCCTAACTCACTCCCATATATATTTTTCCTAAATCAGTCCCTCTTCTTTTCCACTCCATCTCTCCTTGTGTCGGACGTTTTTCCAATCCGCCCCATGTCTGCTGCTCCCCCTCTATCATCCCCATGCACTCTTTTCCGCATTCTTTCATCTCAGACTTCGATCCTTACCCTTTTATCCCCTTTCACTCCATCGAAACCCATCTTCGCCAAACTCTTATTCTTCTTCCGTTCTTTTTTCTCCTGCAATATTTATCCCCTCTTGAGTACTTACCACTTCTTCACGCTCTACCTTTTTAAAGAGCGTATGGATTATTTAGGATGTTTTTGTGTTTGGAGAAAGAAGAATTTCCCCTGATGGTTTCGCCATCGCGTAGTGGGTTAAAGTTCGTATAAAGGAGCATAGCAATACTCAGATTGGACAAAGAATGAAATTTTTACGTGTTCATATACTGTGGCATGAAATAGTTTTATGGGGTAATGATAACCTTTGTTCCAGTAAAAGCTTGAGATAGCAATGCAACATACATGATATTGAACTCGTAATTCTTTCAGGTAATCGACAGAGTATTACACCGCTATCAATATTAAATGTTAAAACGTTAGAAAAGTTTAACTTATGTTATTGATATATCTGATAATACTAAGATTGTTTTTGCAGCATTAAGATTGCAGCTTACGTTACCATCGGTGAGATTTAATTTTAGAAATAATTATTGTTATGTACTACCAATCAGTTGAACTTAATGAGGCCGATGTACTCAAGAAATTCAGGAGCTTACTTGGAAAAAGTGCGTCTGATTATTATTCTTATACTAAAAGTCGTGTAATTCAATGACTTCTTCATCTCATTCCGGCATATGAATATTTGCTAATGTTTTATATGCGAATTTTGTCGGATGGTAGCAGTTAATACACATAAGAAAAAAGTGGCGAAGAAGTAATTGTCTCAGGTTATTGACTAATCACTTCAATCCATTTCTTAAATACATTAGTTCTTGATATCATGGTAATTGTGATACTTTTCAAATATACTACTACTAGCGTCTAAAAATAGAGCTCTTAAGTATTCAAACCATTCTATTGCACCCTTTCTTGCAACAGTTCACTTCGCATTGAGTCACATTCATTATCTTTACAATCGCTATTCATCTATGAACTCTTGTCACAATGACTGATCCTCATGGTAGTTCATACATTCCCCCCATACAGCATCCACATCTTTTCTCGTGATTTAGCTCTTTAAAAGGCCTCGTTTCCCAACGGATTTCATCTCTCGCATTTAAAGAGTGATCATTTCGCAGTAAACAGAAACATTGAGCCTTGAGAGAGGAAGGAGAGAATTCCTTGTACGGAATCCTTTCTCCTTATCGATCTTTCATTTAGCTTTTCCATCTCTTGCGACCATACCTCTCGGGAAGCCCTTCTTCCTTATCGTCTCTCAGTTTTTCTTCTAACGGTATCTCCCATTCCGCCTTTCTTCCCCTGAACAATCCTCGCTTTTCCTTCCTCCTCAATTTTTTGTCTCCCCATACTCCGTTATTACTTTTCCCACCGAAGCCCATTTCTTTTTCTTTCTTCTTTCGATTTTCCCTTTCTTAGTTTCCGCATTGGGTCCTCATGGGTTCCCACGTTTCTTTTCCTGTCCCCTCGTCTCATAATTACTTTTTGTCAGGCTAGGTTCGCTGCTTGTTCTTTCCGTCGTTTTTGCTGACTGGTTTCTCTTTACAGCACTCATACATAGGCAATACTGCGAGGTAATGATGCATGTCTGTCGTCTATCTAATGGATGGATAATGGTTAGTTTTTCTTTGAGAAAAGATTTCAGCATGTATAGAGTGTCTCCAAAGTCCGTGAGCAAGTTGAAATTGTTCTAACCTTGTATATATGCTTGGTAGAGCGATGAGATTTATGAGGATGATATCTATAGATTTTTGAACTAGATTTATTTTCTTTATGCTTAGATGTTTATATTTAATTTTTTTGAGACTGTGATTCTAAAGTAATTCTAAAACATAATATTCTTATGTTAAACTGCTATAAATAAAGTTTATGCGCAAAATAAGGCAAGAAACATCAAGTTTTATAATCCCATTCACAGATTCTTTCCATCAAATAAACTCAAAAAGTTAAATTTGTTTATTAAATTTCTTGTTAGCCTGAACATATACTCGTATATAGTTAAAAATGTTGTTTGAAACTCGCAATCAATGAGAAATTACAGAAAATCATCGATTTACTCAAACTTTAATTTTTCAATGAAAACTTAATTAAATATGTAGCCAGAATTTATATATTTTCTATCTACAAATATAAATGCCCAATGTTGGAGTCAAGAGAGAATTTCTTCAGTTGTCAAAGAAGTTCGTGTCTCTGTTACTGAAGTTTACTGTAGTTAGTTAAGCCGTCGGAAATTCAAAAACATTGTATTCAACTTTAGTAATCTTATCTCAGTAACACAAGCAGTATTCAGAACGTTGCCCATAATAGCATGATTAAGAGATTTGAAAATTTCCAGATTAAGTCCATTAAATTTAAGGAACAATATCCAACGCAGAAACGGATTTACGTAAGTAATTTACTTCCCAGGAAGTTCTTGGAGTCTTAAGAACTAAGAAGACGAAATACTCGATTCAAGTTAATTGAGCAATTCGAAGTAAGTAGTTTCTTAGTCATTAAGAATCGTTCTTTTAGTACTCTAGCCGGCCTTCTAGAAGACATCTCTTTGAAAAATTCTTTCTCGGAAAATATTTTCACGGGATAACAAACGTGAAATAGACAGACGGATGATTTTTCGCTTAGATACTAATGGTAAGCTAAATGAATGCATTCGAAAATTAGTTTAAATTTTGATCTTATTCCGCAATTCAATTACGTTACTGCACCACAGTGTTCCATTACAAAGTTTCTGATAATTGCAGTCTCGCTTATTTGAATTGTGTCATTTAAGATATGAATGGGAAACGATAAGTTAAGCAACATTAATTTCTTTGAGAAATTCGTAGATTTGATTTAATCTTTCACAGCAGGGTCAATTACGTTCAATTCTTAATTATGAATCAAGCCAGTAAATTATTCTAAAATCGGAACCAATAGATTCTATCTTTACTAATTTTATCGTTGATTAATACTGAATAATCCACAGCAGTTGCAGTTGTTGGGAGATCGTATGAGAAATCTGCTTATATATTGTAATCATATACAAACAGTTGAATTCCCCAATACAGGGAGGTTATTGTCGGATGAATGCGCTGATTACACATCCTTATCTTCATGAATGCCGGAACGTCCTAATTTTACTCTTCCGATTCAGCCACGGAGTAAAAATACGTATATTCCCCATTCTTTATCCTCAGCGTTTGTTTTCAAGTTTCCTTTTTCGGGTCTCTTTTATTTTCGTTTTCTCCCCCTTAACACCCACGTTTCTTCTCCGCTCCGTATCTCTCCTCCCTCGGACGTATATATCTCCATGTCACGGACTTGGAAATAGAAGGAAACTTTTCTCCCCCGCAACAGCCCCTTTCACTTTCCTTTTTCCTCGCTAGCTTGCTTCTCGATGTGCTCCCCTCGACTTTTTTTTCATCCAGGCAATCATACTCTTCTGCTCTATATCTCGTTTTGTTCTACCCACTCCGTTGTTTTAACTTTTTTCCGAAGCGGTTTAAAAAACCCTCCTTCATATTTCTTTCCATCTCTCGCCGAATGTTCTTTTTCTTTCGGTGACAATGTGGCCATGCATGTTTTCTAGAGTAACTATTCTTTCGTATTCTTGTCTTTTTTTATGCTTGATGGAAAGTGTACCCTTTTCTGCTCCGAAATCAGGGTGCATTGGAAGGTGACAGATAGACCGTCGTATTGCACTCGAAACATTTTTAGGGTTGTCATCGTGCGAGCACTGCTCGCTTCTTCTTTCTCTAGGCAGCTTTCCAAATTGCGGAGCGAAAAATTGTGGAATCATATTCCCTTTCGTAGTCACCTAAAAAGCTATTCGTCCATATAAAAAATGTCACTAGTGAAAAATGTATCCCTACTTCACATCTCTTATGTTTTCTCTTTTGCATATTAGTATAATTTTCCTCTCTACTTTGAGAGGTTTAATCATTGAATAATATTTTAAAACAATAATTACCTATTATGCTTTGAATATAATGCAATCTTAATTTTTCTATAAGTAAATAATATTTGATTTGTTCACTTAAAACAAATTTAGCCACCGAGACATTCAAGTATAAGTTTGTTAAGGAGTATTTTTCTGTTCGAGCTGTAATGTTATTTTAGTAACAATAATAATAAGAATATTTATTCCTTGTCAGAAAAACATAATGCATATCATGATATAATTACTTTCAGTAATGTTGGTACCCCATAGTAAAAAATCACTTGCTTTGTGGTTATCGACTCTTCAAATTAATTATTTCTAATGAGAAAAAGAAAAACTTTATTTACTTAAAATAAATGGAATACATACGATAAAAAACAGCCTCATTAGATCATTGTAGGCAAAAAAGCTCATTTTCTTATCTGAATAAACTACGTGAATGAAGAAAGGATGGAAGTAACGTTTTCTCTTACGTATACAAAATATTGCATTGATCCTCATAATGTTTTGCTGAACTATTTATTAAGCCATCTATAAATTATTCTGTATTTGGTCTCTATAGTATTAGTTTTATTTTATTTTTGTTGTGTGAAATAAATGTGTAGCTTTTCTCTTTGAATCTGTGGGACTTCCGAGCAACGCTAATGCTACGAATGATAATGCTACACAGCACTTGTGGCGAGGGCAGCACCTAAAAATTATGTTGGCCGGTTTTGTTTTCCCCAAAAATAACGAATTTTATGCTCTAGGGCATCCCGTTATCATTTGAATAAGCTTTTAGTAATTCCATTTCATTTGATAGAAATTGGTGAATTTTGATGAGATTCTTTGTGGTGTCTTCCGGAAATCACCGATGAATTGCAAATGAGCGCTGTTCCCTTTCCAACTATTTCAGTTCCCCTCTACAGATTTTAACTCCATTCTATATTCGATTCGAAAAGGATTAACAGGATGGATGTGCCGATTTTGTTCCAGTTTCGGTTTGTAAAATGGCTTTTCTCTTGTCTCCACAAACTCGATACTTTCAAGCCGATGTATGCTGAGTGTAATTTATATTGAGTTGCCGCTTGAGAATGACTCGTAGAAATTGATTAAAACGATTTTATACATACGTAAATATGCATATCAGCGATCATGTTGTATATTTGCAATATTCCTCCACAACCTTCCTACCCTAGCATAAATTTTTCCTGGTACATATTTTTGTTTTCTTTAGTTTGTATTTAATACATTCGACCTATTTCCTCTTCCTTTAATCCCATTCACATTTTCCTCATTCACCATGTCAGCCATTCTCCTTCCACCAAATTCTCCTTCACAAATTATCAGTTACACACACTTATCATATTATTCATTCCAAATACACTAATTGTATTCGTACGCCTCACGCCATACACTAAGCCTCATGATACTGATAGTTTGTTTATTCAGTTTTAATTTAGCAAGGATATGGAAAGGTTGTAAAATTTGTACTTAGAGTCATTCGCCTTAAAAATCAAGTATGAATAGAAATGAAAAATTTAGACGTAACAGAAACTCGAACCCTGGCCTCATACCTTCCTGGTTTTCCTCTGTTCCTGTAAGCTAAGAGTTATAATTATGATGAAACATCTTTATTTGGACAATATTGAGAAGCTAAGCATTAATTAAAATGAAACATTTTTATTTGGACGAGATTGAGATTAATAGTCTCTTATTAGATGCAGCCCTTAAGAAAGGCAGAGTATCTCCCTGAAAAGTGAAAGAATTGGGTTCGAGTACCAATGATGTCGATATTTAATATTTATCCTTTGATTTTGAATTTGTCATATCAAGACAATAACCTTCAAAACTTTCTCAGAATTACAATATTCTCTCACAAAACAACAAATCTCTACGCTTAAGTAAACAAAAATAGGACATCGGGGAGTGAATCACGCTGGAATTAAACACGAATCAGTAAAAACGTAATGTTACATCGAGGAAAATACATTACGCGGTACACCTTTACTCGAAGAGTTCCCCGGAGATGTAAGCGCGGTAATTATTATGCATCGATAAATCATGTATTGGCATCCCTTCATTTTTCTAGTCTCCTTGACACCGCACCGTTTGACCCAGATGCGAAATTAGCCGTCGCACACGTCGAAAAAAAAAACCACAGGTGCGAGCCGCTTATCGTTTTCCTATGCATACATTTCCTCCTTCCACTCCTTGCGAGAGATTCAACCTACTTACGAAATTGCGCGCCCCATACGTCTTTCCCGTCTTCTTTTTTTTTCGGCGCGCCCTCCCAATAGTTTTAGCGTGTCCTAAGCCACCCTCCCTCGCAAGGGATTCATTCCGACTCTCATCTACGTGTCTTATTTATTCGCAACGTTCATCCCCTCTTCACTCGGTCCTCCCAAAGGACACGACGGAATCCTCTCGTCGGAGCATTCCTCTCTTCTTTCCCACCGTCTTCCATTCTTCCTCGAGGGTCCTCCTGGACTCTCCGTGCAGGGTTGCCACCTCTCTGCGTTTTAGATCAATATTCCAGCCGGGTAGAGAGGATAGACGGGGAGAGAGAAAGGGTTTGGCAGGTGGTAGCGAAGAGTCCGCCGGTGTGGGGAGGTAAGAAGTTGGGGGAAAGTGAAGGTTTGGGATTGGAGAAGGGGGCGGTGACATGCGGACGGAGGCATGGGTTTGGGTGTGGAGCAATGAGGTCGAGTGGGAAGTGTTGAGGTCTCAAGTGCGATAGGATCGTGACCAAAAGCAGTAGAGGTTAAGAAGGGAATGGATAGGGCGTGGAGGGAAAAAGAGGTTTATAGAAATGAGGAGTTTCAATTTCCATTCCTCTGCGATTCGTCTTCGTGTTCGTTAGGCGACCCAACAAGTCGGGGCTGTTCGTCGGGGAGAGAGGTCCAAATGAGACATATTTATCGCAGTGTATTCCAAGAAAGAACATCCATGTGGAATATATTATAATGTAGAATGTAATGTAATGAGAAAGAGCCTGGGCCATTTTGCATAGTATTTATACGCTCACAGAAAAGAAATTTACAGTATTGCTGATACTCCGGTCTTGGTTTACTTGAATATGTCGATGAAAAATATTACCACGAAGTTGTGGTAACTAAGAAATATTTGTTATTAATTTACAGAAATTATTTTAAGCATCTTTATATCTCCACTTAGCTAGATGTCTACGTATTACCACTTTCTCGATCTGAGAATGTCTCTGTTGAAACAATACATTATTCATATTTATTGTATTGCATATTCTTGTGAAGTAAAGAATCTTAATTTCGGTATCAAATACATAAAAAGGGATAAACTATAATTTTCCAATGGCAAGAGAGAGAAAAGGTTCAAAAACGAGAATTTCCCGAATAAAACGGGAGATTAGATGAGCTAATCATTAAAACAAATTCAGGTTTATAAGTAATTTTTTAGACACCTACCAAGGAGAGAAGTAAAGGAAGGAAATAATGTAATTAGACGGATACCGCGAAATATTTAATTCATGACCTTGGCTTTCACCCAGCGTCATATTCAGTAGTATGAGTAATGAATTTCCCGATAAATATCTCTCGAAAGTTCGCTGGCCTATCAATTATTTTTCTGGTATTACTGGAGATTTAATTTTCATCCGCTCACATTTGAGCAGAGAGAATTCAAGGTACCAGTTATTATTTGGGAATCTAGTAAAGTTAATTTTCTAATCATTCTCGACGACAAAATGTACTCAGATGTTCTAGCATTTCTTTGTTTGTTTGGTTTCTTTGGAACGAAAGTTACGAAGTAAAGGGAAAGTGGTAAAGGCAACTTTTATCGGCAGTTACATATAGAGCTTGACTTATACTTATTGACTTATAAAAATGAATTTTTGCCCTAGAGGTCTTAAATGGAATTTACCATTGAGATTACTTCCGAAAGAAACAGTGTACATATGGAGATAATCCAAGAAGCAATCAATCGAATACCAGAATTTCTCTGAAGAGCGGCCTTTGAAAATTCTCTCTCTATAATTGGACGCCATCCAACGATATCCCTTATGTAACTGCTTGGTAAGACTCATCGCCATCCTCAAGTTCATTACTTCATTCATTGATTTACCCTTGGTGAGCATATTGCTTACGTTGGAGCGAACTCGATCCTTATATAAACCGTAGGGTTTTACCTCATAACCGGATTTGATTATTTATCAAGATTAATGTGAGATTCAGACTTCAGAATGAAATCATAAGATTAATCCAATCCCAAGGTAAACCGAGAAGGGGAAGGATTTCAAAAGTGTGTTTGAAATAGAGTATTTAATCATGAAGCGGAATACAAATCTGGTGTTATCCAGGCTAGAAAAAATATTCACAATCAAAATCGTTATCTGAAATCTCCTCAACCGAAATACGATTTCCGATCATTTTTAAATAGCGAAAATACTCGTAACCAAAGCCACAACTACACTATCACATTTATTACTCAATTACTAGTTATAGGAAACTTTTATTAGCTTCATGAGTAGATCATTTTTTTGTTCTACCACTATGCGCGCGTATCCAACAAATCAGTCATGATTCTTCATGAAACGTTTCGAAAAATCGGTGTAAAAATCTGCAACCGAACCATTCTCTAACAGATTTTTTTCGTTATTCGTTATCTCTGTGTATTAATGGAGATAAATGTTCCGTCAAAACGAGGTTTAGGAACCGTATTTAAATTGTACGATCCAGCACGATAATGCATTAAAATCAGACAACCATTTCTGATACTTGGAGAATATAATCTATATGTTCAGATGGAAGGGATTTGACACATTATTAATGATACTAAATGCTCATGTAGCAAATTTCTACCAGCTGGTTTTTCACACCTATAGATTATCACATAAAAATTCTCATACTCATGCGCATTTCTGCTAATTTCAAACTAGGATAACCACATGCTGCAAAATTAAGAAAGGAATGAGTATATCTAGAAATCAAAGCAAAAGTAAGGCATACGAATTCCTTGTAGACCAATACACGAGCTACGCCCTAGTTTACACGTCATTAAAGTGCGAAAGACCCTTCCGTTTTTTGGACCAGCGAAACTGTTACGATAAAAATTCATGGAATATCTCATTTCTTGATAAATTAATAAAAATTATTTTCTGTTCTACTAAAAGAGGCTTTTCTTTCTTTTGATCACGCTTTTTTTCGAATTAAACTCCTTTTCCCCGCAATTTTTATCAACGATAAGACCTAAAGAAGTTTCTTTCATAAACATTCAGGTCGACATTTTCGATTCGGCATTTTTTCCTTTGAATGTTATCCAGTTACTTTGGACCAAACTGCCTCTTGAAATTACTTGGAAATTTGAGGCAAGCGAAGACATAATAACAAAACTTTAGGAGGCAACTTTTGTTATAAAGATTTCCTTGGGTGTTTTCGAACAACTTTCTCGAAAATTTCCTTCCACAATAGAAATATAAGGTTCTTTTCACATGTTTCTGGAAAACACACCTGTTTTCGATCTTCTATAAGAACTCTTTTCCTGGGAATTTCGTAAATGTCGCGATTCTTGCCTTTGATATTGAGGTGGATCCTGTAACGTAAGCATCGGTCTGAGGAAGTTGTTTTTCCGGTTGCATAAGATTGAGGATACACTATGGCTCGTAATATAAAACACGCAATTTTACGATTATTTATTAGTTTACTCGTCTTGAATTTAAAATAATTCCCATAAATGTGAGCTATAAACTAAAGAATTGAACATCAAATTCACATTCATTCTGAGCATTGTTATTCTATCATATATGTGGAAAGCATGATAACATTTAGAATAAACGAAGCATTAATGCTTAAAAATATCCAGGAGAACAGCAGATAATAAAAATTTGTTTTCCATTCAGTTTGATGGTCTTCATATGCCAAGACAGAAATCTGTATCAAAGGCCCTAGTTAGAACTTGAAAACACTGACCAACTTGAATTCTCTTATAATCTCCATTAATCACGACTACTTTGTTGCTTTCCATCAAGTAACCTGTGGTCTTTATTCCTTAAGTGAATTATATTTTAACCGTGAAATTATTGACTTTTCACTTAATAAAGCTTTATATACCTTATATAATATACCTACCTTAACCTGTTCATCTCATTAGTAACTTATTTGAAAAAATCACTGTTGAGAATTAAATATGTATAATTGATTATGTATTGAAGAATAATTCATAAAAGAAAAATTTTAAATAAAAAGGAAGACTTCCTGCTTATGATACCGTTCTCCATTCCGGCATTTTGTATTTTAATCCCGCAAACTTAGTTTATCGGCTGAAATGATTATTTTGAATCCGAACGAAAAGCAAAATGTTCGTTCAGTACTAGGATAACTATTACAGGATACTACATAGGATACTAGTGAGAATCACTCTGGATACTGGAGTGCACCACAAAATCAGTTGCGCCGGACTTTTGACAGAATTGGCATGTTTTAATTGATATCCGTTACTGCGTTAGTAAAACAACAGAGGAGTGTAGTAAGGAACAAGCATAGGGGTAAAACTCCCTCTCGAATCCTATGCGGACTCAATTCCGTCCGTGGTAAATTGAATTTGGATGGGATATCCCAAAACAGGGAAGTAGTCGGGAGTTCATTTTTTGCGATCTGAGAGGTTCACAGACTCAGTTTCCCAGTCATGCGCACCGAGAGCCACGTCCCCACCTTTCCATTCATTTCCTCCAAGTGTAATACATCGGTGTTTTCGGAAGCCGTAGCCCGGAAGCGGTGGATTTTTGGTTCGGACAACGGCGGCCGAAATATGTTGAGAAGGAACAATAACCTCAGAATCGCATAGCTAACCTTAATCCGGGAATTGGGTCGGCGGGAGAATGCGGGCTTAATTGGGTCAAGTCAAATGCTCCCGCCGTGGAGGGAGAGTTATAAAGCGGTGGAGGAGTGGATCGAAATAGGAAATAGACAGGCCTAGGAACCACTCGTATCCATTAACGGCTTCGAATTACAACGCCACGCTTGAGAGGAAGTGAACCCATTCCGCGGAGATCTTGTCGGGTTTTCGAACTTAAATTGGTATTCGGATATGTCTTTGTCACGAAGTGAGCTGCGCTTGTCTCCTTGCGTATAACTTACCAGAGGAAACTTCTAGTTTGTTGCCACCCTGCCTTGCGGTGGGGAATGAATGTGGGATTCTGCAAACTAAATTGATTCCAGAAGATGTTTCAGTTAGTGTGTATTTATCATTATTTCGATAGTTATTCTAGATATAAGGTAAATTTGATTATTTTTTGTTAGGTATAGTGTAAATGTAACTTATTAAATGTTATTAATAATAATCTTTATTAGAAATTAATACTAAACATGACTATTTTATGTTACAATATTCAAATCTTTTATGGGAAAATTAAAAAACCTAATAAACCTATAATTAATCTACAAATTTCTTCGAAGATTCAATTTTCAGTTTATTAAATTTCAATTATAAATTTTTAATTAAAATCCTTGTTCAATTTTACAATATTTTGGCAGGTAACTATTTAGAGATAAATTCTCATCACTATACCGTTTTTCCTCTTGAATCTTTCGAGAAACACAACTTCTAAATATTATTTTATTTCGATGACAGATATGACAAATAATTTCAATTATCAATGATTCCCTGTTGTGCAATTCGACTGTTACTGAAATATAATACTTAACATTACTAATATTACATTTTATATCCATCCGAGCTTTTCTCTTGGGGCTATGTTACGTTTCCTTCTCCTGTAAAGATTTTTGGATAAGATTGTTGAATTTCAAAGTACTCCATTTATCACAGGATACCCTTAATGATTAATCCTTTAACGCTAAAATTCATGGACATCCGGGTAATTACTTCAGAGCCAAAGGATATCCGATAATTTCTTTGAAAGAGCTTATTGGTACATTTTCGTCTACGCTGGCTGAGTGATTTATCGCGCACTCCGAAAGTATCAGAGGAGAGGATCAGAGAACGCCGTTTTACGTAAAATGTCTTATTCATTCATCGGTGTTTCCACCTTCGTAATAATTTACACCCGTCTAAGTCGCTCTAAGGAAAACAAACGCTATTTTTCACTTTTCCTCAAATTCATCAATCGGCGTTTTCCATATTATCATTTTCATTCCTATCAGAGTAAAGAGTGAATTTGGAAATAGCCGCAGGTTTGGTTGCCGAGGATTTTCCATTAGGGAGATTTATCGGGTGTCGAAGGAGATGGATGGCGATAGATTTTTGGTGGGAGTTGCAAGAGAATGTAAAGGACAAAATTAAATGGAGGAATGCGAATCATAGAATTAGATGCTGAAAAGATGAAATCGGTCTCCGGATTGGCCACTATTTCCACACTTTATAGCGGTGGATATTATCTAAGAGATGCGATGCTCCCCCCAGATTTACTTCCGTCCATTAAAAACCAAATAGGAATTAGATTTCTACGTTACACGACTTTGATTGCTTTGTGGCACGAGATTAAAACAGGTCTTTTACTAGGAATTATCGACGCAGTCTAGGGAAACGCTCTCCTAAAGTATAACGAGATTATCACAGACCTCCGTTTCAATTCTTCGATTGAATTGTCTAGACGTGACCTCCCATCTTTTATTACACAATTCATTTATCCACCGTAAACGCATGTAGCCGTAGGATGAAGATCTTTCATTTTTAATGGGATTATTTTTCAAACGTTAAGGGCTGGCTGCTTGCCAGAATTCACTAGCAAAGACAATTAATATTGGAGGAGTCATTTGGTAGTGGCAGAGCTCCGTCGCCGTGCACTTACTGAAGCGGAAACGACACGAAAATCTAAAAGCAAGTTATTTCAGGGCTAAAATAACTAATCGATTAGCTAAAAAAACTAAACAACTGAACCTAAATATCTGACCATCTTATGATGATTCATATTTTAGCAGTATACCTGGATATGTTTCTCTTTGGTGCAGTGTTGATCTCTTTGGTTACTGAGTATGTACTGTGTTTCAATCCAGAAAGAATCCCTTCCCCAAGTGATACATATAAATAAAAAATTAATTAATCCCAAAACATTAGTAGATTATCATTAGGATATATTGCTATCCTCGAAATAATAGCCTGTAATTTTCCTTTATATTTTTCCAATTCTGCATCTTCCATTCATTCATTTGTTTTTCCTTGTCGTTCTCTATGCGATTCTTAAAATGTTCATCTGCCTCTTGAAAACTCCGTCCATCTCTTCTTGATTTGTGCTCCACCTTTGTCGCTTAATTGGTCACATCTCTTATCTCATCTTTTTATAGCCTCCCCATCTTCTATGTCATGATCTAAAAATTTTTATCTTTCTCTCCCTTGTTCCACCTCTTTAAAATAAAAAATAAACGTCGGAAATTTGCCCCGCGGGGCTTTGGTACCATTAACACTGGCTATAAATTCAAGCTTTATCACATCAGTAGTCACCTGGAATAGATTTTCATCTTTATCTAAGACAACCAGCTCTGGCGTTTTGATTTAAGACTTGCTCAAATTAAAAACCTTGCCCTCTGTCAAAATGGCTTGTTGGATTGTTTTGCAAGTAAGTTCAACCGCACACGACAGCCACCCAACAAACCCGGGTTAGAGTCAGACTTTTCTCATATCCGTCTTCACTGGGAATAAGCTTTGTTTATCTATTATGTATACGGTTTCCGATTGTTCTCTGCCTTTGTGTTCGTATATCTACATCAATAGAAATTTTTTCGAAGATCATCCAATCAATTTCATCCGAATTTTGCATACTTAGCATTTCCAGCAGGGAGAACAGGCCTTAGAAATTTTCACACAATAATAGTTCCGGGTTAGACTTAAGAATATTCGGAAGCTTTGATAAGCAATGTAAATAAAGTTGGTTTTCATTTCTTGCAGGCTTCACTTCTTTTACTAATTTTAATTATAATAATTGTCCGAACGAAATCGAGACTAAGAACCCTAAGACTAATAAGAAAAATTGAATTGATATTCTTATTTTGGCTGTATAATGTTGTTTCTGAGTCGAAATTGTAAGAAATCAGGTTAATTAAATTCAACAAAATGCTTGTGAAAGGAAATTCGAGGCTTCTAATTCACCATTTCAAGTTCTCCTCAGTCTCATAGTTAGGATTCTTAGGGGGAAATCTGGCAGCGCCGCACCTCCTTTGCGCCATCTAACCAACCGTTAGGGAGTGCGGGTATCATCGACCAACCATAGGAAATGGTCTTCCTTGCACTCTTACACCACCACTTCTCACACCATTCAGCTTCCCCCAGGGTTCTCCCATTTCT
Organism: Pachydiplax longipennis; assembly: GCA_036926295.1. Taxonomy (NCBI): domain Eukaryota; kingdom Metazoa; phylum Arthropoda; class Insecta; order Odonata; family Libellulidae; genus Pachydiplax; species Pachydiplax longipennis. The sequence continues at coordinate 56,349,598 of JAVFKF010000008.1, forward strand.
TACACGTGTAACTTCCTTAACAACGTATATCTCTTTCTTTAATTTATCTAAGAGTCGGCTTCTGCAACCATACAATGATAGATGGGATATTTTAATTCATTTTTTGCTACAGGGTAAAGTAAAATATGTCTACGAAGAAAAAGAAAACAGGAAGCAACTTTCAATTGAAACTATTCCAAATTTTAGTAACTTAGCACTTCCACAACAATAAACAATACCATAAAAATAACAAATAAACAATTCCACAAAGTTACTCGCCATTCCGTTGACTTTATATAAAATATTTCTTTCATTTACTTTTGTGGCAGTCTAGTTTATGGTAGTGATAACATGAAAACTACCGAGTTAAGAGTGATGGTGATTGATGAAATTCATCCTGGTTACTCGGTATTGAATCCTGATTTATTTATTGTACGTAGGATCATTTTGCTGCTTTCACGTGGCCTTTATTCGCCTACAGCACTGGCTGAAAGCAAACTACCTCACTCTTTAACTTGTCTGATCGCCTCATTTCCTCTCTAAAGCTTCTGGCAGCTATGTTGAACGGTGTTGAGGTTCAGTCCGGTCTTCAGGCCAATTACTGTACCAGGAAGTATTATTCTACTTTTCAAATTCATTTCAATCGTATATTTCCCAGGTATACATACTGATTTCCTCCCATGATAACATTCTAAAATGAATCGACTTTGTCAGTGGAATGAGAGTATATAATTTTAATATATAACTGTAAAAATAATATGTACGTAGGTCTCCCTGGTTCTATTCCCAGTATGGTCCCTATGTGTAAAATGAACTCGGTTCTAATAAATTCTATCATGTCAGGCCGAACTTCGCGGAACTCGGTTCTCTGAGCCTTTTAGCAATACTACTTCTAATATACGTATATACGTGATTTTGTTGAAAACTCCTTACAAGGAGAGACTCTCACTTTTATCCGGGGATTTTGATGAAACTTTTTGCAGTAATGCAGGAAGTAGATTAATGAAAAAGTGTAACGGCGTTCGTCTGAATGGGCCTTAGTTTCGCTGCAATAAATAATTGAAAATTGATAACCGTAGTGTAGGCAACCCCGCAATACACGTCCATGCTATCCGAGTATGCATGAAAGAACGCGATGTTCTCTGGTATATTTGTCATTAAATTTTTAGAGTTTGGGTAATTCCTTCATCAATTATCATGATGGAGATTTTATAACAGTCTATATAAATTATGAGGAATTAATCATTGTAATAAAACCAGCTACAATTTATTTTCGGTCAAACCGACCTTCAAGATTAATTCTGTACATGTAGGTCTAAGAACTGAGAAGCAGAAACCATGAAGAATCCACCCTTATCACTTCAATTGATACCTTTCGTCCTGTTCCATCCTTTCTTTATTTCGTTTACTTTAAGCTCCTCTTTTTCGCTAAACTGCTCGCCACCAGAACGAAAGATATTTTTAGCTTTTCTATTTTAGATTTCACTGGTTTACGTGGCTGCGGGATGTTTCTACTTTGTGGCTCCACGGGAAAGAGTCTCGACCCAGCTAGGCAGATAATTGGGTGTACCTAAGCGAGGAATATTTTTCAAAAGCTCCGTTCATTCTTCTTGAGTTATTGCGGATCGCTTGCGTCACATCTCGCGAGTAAGGCGAGGAGAATTGCCTCTTGAAAATGAAAGATCGATTCGGGTGCACTTTACCCTTTCAAGGGATACACACCGTTAAAATATTAAGAATTTAACATCTACCCTTTCATACTTCTCTATTTTGTTTATCAGATGTTTATTTTCGTTTGGAATCTGTGGTTGGAAACTCGTTTAGTGCTGTTTTTGAAGGAAAATTTCTTTCCAAAGGAGTTGTACAATATTTCTCTATATTTAACTGAGTATAATGCGTGTTTTTTCGTTGACAGTTCCTTCATCTGAATGGATGAAATTTTGTTCATTCCTCTTTAGGTAGAGAATAGAGAAAAATTCATCTTTCATTTATATCTGTCTTGTTTATGGCTATGACATTAGGAAAGTTTTAGAGTTGCGAATGATGCTTAATTGAGTCGAACATTTTGAACACATCGAATTGCTGTTTAACTGTAATTCATGGGACGTTTGTGCTGAACTCACCTTCATGTTTTCGCACTCGGCATTCTAATTCGTTGAGGTTACCGAGGACAAGCTACCTCACTCCTCATCTTCCCATCCAGAGCTTTTAATACCCGATTGTAAAAAAGCTTCATCTCTGAAAAAGTCTTCTGTCTGAACGCTTTAAAGACTTACAATGGGAGTTGAAATGCATTCCTTAGTGTCTATACATAATTCAATAGTATAATATGGAAAGAAACGTTTTAAGAATTCTTCATTAAAGCATATTAAGTAAATATTACGTACTGATGCGGCACGGTCATATATGGAAGTTACCCGAAGGAATTTTTGGTAAACAGAGTAGAATTATATACAACTAATACTTGTTTGGTAAAGCAATCAATATTTTTAATGCATTGTTAATATCATCCTGTTTATTTTCTTTTATCGCTATTAATAATTTTTTCTTTACTTTCAGGTAAGTACTGCAATTTTCTGCTTCTTCGAGGTTCTTAGTGAGTATTGTTCTTTATTTTTCTCTGACCATCCCATTTACATATCCACATGCATCATACTGATAAACGGTGAGGTTTACTATCGCTGTAAAAGCAAGTCAGTGTATTTTCTGCGCCGATAATTTTGTAATTAACTATGCATCACATTACATTATTTACAGTAACATAAGGTTAAATAGATAAAAATATTATTTTATATCATATGGCATATATTTTGATACAATTAAAGGAAAATATAATCGTCTTCCTTGAAGGATTCGAGAAATTATGTCTTAGTTAGTGGTTTAAAACCTGGTTTACAGCTTTTACCTCTTTTAAATCAAAATTTTCCTCATTGAATACCATTAGATCTTAACTTTCTACTATCTTCATTCATGAAGTCTTAATTTTATTTTATAAGCAAAAAAAATGTTATTTTATGAGCGAAAACGACGGAATTATGAAAATCCTAGATTACATTAATAGAGCTTTCAAACAATGATGCCATTCATATCTCCATAATTACGATGTATAATAATGTATAAAAGTATAAAAGTAATATTCGATTAGTATATTCGATCATTTCTTATGTAGGCCTATTTAAATTTTTGCATAAAATTTAGCGTATTCCATAACATTACCGTGATTGAAATCTTCAAAAATATCTAATTCCCAATTTTCTTATAATGTCTACATTCATGATGTACTCCGACCGTTAGCCAAGAGCAATTTCAACTACCGATAAGATTTTGGCGTATTTGCCGACAACTTGAGGGCACATGTACTGAAGTAGCGAACAGACTTACCTTAAGAACTAACACCGTACCGTTAATTCGAGATAAAAACCGAACTTTTTCGACGAGCAGGTGAAATTATTACGCGAAGATGAGCGAGAAGTAAGGTTCCCTTCAGCAGAAAAGATAATAAAATCCTTCGCCGTGTAAAGGGAGAGATGGGCTTGGTTATCTTTCAACCCTTTCTTGGAAGGCCAAACTTAGGAGAGAAGTTCTCCAGAATGATCGAACGTCGTCGTAGAATCACCACTTTTCTTTCTAATAAGAAAATCTAGAGTTTTAGGCGAGTTAGCTTAATGGAATTCTAAGGGTTTCTTTGTGAGATAGAAGTTCTATTTCTCTTATCAGGCACTGTCAGCCTAATGTTTCTCTTTTATTTGATCTAGCATAGAAGTACGTTTGCCGATCTTTTCTTGCGTAACTTAACTTATACAGAATACTTTAGGCCAATGTTTAAATTTGATTTTCATTTACCTACGGTTTTCAACGAAATGAATCCCTGAGTGATTAGTTTTTCCGGAAAGTTTCGTTAAATTAAAGAGTTAAAAATGTAGGCCCCTAAATCTTGAGCAACGGCAAAACTCAAGATCCGGAAAATTCTCCGAAAAAAACCCACCAAACAGAATAATATAAAAATTACGGGGAAAAACCCAAAACTTTACTTTGGGTTTAGTGGGTTTTTTGGAGGATTTTCCTGATCTTGAGTTGAGTTTTCGATCCCAAGTTATCATTTTCAGTGATGACCTAAGTAAGAAAGCCTGATAAACTAGAATGGAGACGCTCGAAACAAGTATTTCAAGTAAAACGTTTGGGAATAATTTTATTTGAAAATATTTTTTGGGATAAATCTCTTCACAGCTGCTTTTTGATGGGCTTATACGTTAATACCGCACTCCTTAGGGATAGATTTCGGAAACGGACACCCCTTCTAGAAAATGCGTTAAGTTTCGAGTTAGTAACAGCTAAAATAAGAGGATAAAAGATAGGTAGGCGAGAGAGAGGTAGAAGAATTTATACAATTATTAGCTCATAATGGGTCCAAATTTTTAGTACATACCTTTCGCTGATTAATGCATTTAGCTATAAAGGTAACAGGAGAGTTATTATTCTGTCGAACGATCAACACTAAAAATTAACTTCGATCAAGAAACGGAAATTATTTTATTTGACTACATCGGTTGGTAATAAAATCCATTGATTAACCAAACACTTAAAATAAAACGTGTCAGATAGCCTCTTACACTGCTTTTTAAATGATGCCTGATACCACAATATTATTCAATCAACCTTTTACACATTAATAGCATTTCATCAATTTAATATCTCCTCGATAGATTAACCCATTACGTTGGAGATCTTGAATTCTGAACTATTTGATGTATTCTATTCAATAACCCTCCAGAGATTGGAAACGCATGTTGTATTGATTTCCGCTGCCCTAGTTTATTAATGCTCACCCACCTCTCTCATAGATACATCAACGTAATATGTAAACAAGTTTATTGAGACGCGCAAATTTGATTTTCTATTGAAATTTCACGTAAAATCTGTGTGACTTTTGGACAGATTGTGTATCATGTCACAAATTAGAAGGACAAAACTTAAAAGCGGTATATAACTCTACGAAAAAAGCTATAAATTTGATTCTTTTATTAATGAAATGCATATTTGCGAATCCATTGTTAAAATTATATATATTTCAATTAATTATCTTGTGATCTAATATAGAGCCAGGAATCAAAAAGTTAATTTAAAATCGTTAGTTCCAAATAGATTTTCTTAAAAATTAGGGAAACTGGTAATGTTAAATGAAATATTTGAAACTAACTAATTAAAGATAAAATTCCTTTCAAATTGGTAACGGCACTATCGTGCTGAAACCAATTTTAATGACTCATTTATTTTTTCAAGCCTTCCTAAAATTCGATTCATGTGGAATGTCAGCGTCTATAGTTCTTAACAACTTTTTAACATTTAATTTGTTAGCATTACTAACATGACCATGTAGTTATGAGATTCGTTTTTGGAATTCTTACTAATCACATCACGGCCATACATGCAGTACTTATTGTTCCTGGCTATTCATAATTTAGATACAAAGTAAACAATAGATAGGTGGCAGTATCTCAGAGGCTACCAAGGCTTAATCATCATCGATATGGATGATGATGAAGCTAATATTCCTACTTCTCTTTTCTTGATTGCAAGAAAACGAGATATTTCTTGATCATTGTGTGAGGACGAAGTTCAAAAGCGGGAAAGTCTCGCCTGAGTTCGGTTAACCACTTTTCAGGCAAAATATACCATTCCTTTAGCTTGCAGTCAACATACGAAGTTTCTTTACCTGAAAATCATTCACTCAGCATTTTTCCTCAAGCTGACGGATGTTAAACAAAAGAAGAGAGAGCGCCCAAAATTCAAAAAATTACAATTTCATGGCAAAATTGATGGTAAGGAAGTCAATAATGATCGCACGCCTCCGCCATCCATCGCAACGGACGGGAAGGAAAAGATATAAAACAAATAAATGACGATCGCTCTCTACGTAACCTATAGGGGATTGGAAGAGTAAGTGGCGAGGCCGCGCACTCCATCGCGTTCTTCATTTTTTTCCGTTCCCTCCCATAAAATCCCTCCTTGGGAACATAAGGATCGTGAGGGATGGGGTCGTGTAACTCGAGCTAAGTCAATTCGTTATCCAATGAGTGAATCCCTCGGCATAAGACTGAGAAAGAATTAAGCGCCGGGGAAGATTGCGATTACAGTGGGGGAGGAGGTTAGCGAAGGGGATTTGTGCGCGAGGAAAAAGAAACGACGGCAGGATGAATTGAGAGACAGAAGGAAAAATATCGAAGAAGAAGCGAGCTATTTCTCGGAAGATGTCTTGCGAAGGGAGCGCGATGATTCATGTCTCCGTCAATCGCGGCTAATTGGCGGATGAGATTGTGGTTTTCCGTTCGAAAGAGGGCTTTTAATCCCATGAGAAAGGTAGCAGAATTTTCTTTCGTCTTGGTCCCTTTTTGCTATCCGATATTGAGAGCCAATCGTATGTTACGTCTTATCGCTAATTAAAGTTTACTGCTGGACAAAGGCGTCAGTTATCTCTACGTCAGAGTACTAACGAGAATTGGGTAATTGAAAAATTAGTTTTTGCGATTTTGTTCTGAAATTAAAGGCACCGTTTAAGTTGATTACTTGTATCACTGGGAACATTAAAGGTAGATAGAATATAGATTCTCTTTGATATAAATTACCTTCCAAAATCATTGTTTAAGTGGAAGGAATGCAATTTTGTGACTGGGAAATTGGTTGGACTAGTATCTCAGCCAAAAGAAAACCAGAGATAATCCGTAGATAAATGGAAGAACATTCGCTAAATTCATTTTTAATCTACAACACTATTTATTTGATATGAATTTATTCAAAACTCCTAATTTTATGTTTTAATCGTACCTATGATTGTAATTAAAAATGAAGAAACAAATTGATCGGAAAGAAGTATTCTCATATACTGATGATACGGGAAATATTTATAGGCAAGAGAGAATTAACGATGAGATGAACGAAAAGTTAATGATCTATTCATAAAAAGGACAAAATAAGATATTTATTGTTAATTTTAGATATACGTTAGCCTCATTATCTACTCAAACGAGGATAGAAGAACGGATGGTACTTTTAAATTATTAACGATTTAAAATTATTCGCACGTGCTATTCATCCAGACTATCAATCCCTGCGATTCTCATAAAGTATCAAAACCTCTCTCATCGTGGTCTAGAAAATTCCAGAAATAAAAACCACTCGTCTCTGGCAACAGCAGCATGAATCTTTCACAAAAACGGAAGTGGCCGGTGCATATTTCAGCGCGACCAATCCCCGCAAAACATGGCAAAAATCCGCCCAAAAAAGAGGGATTAGCGATCAATGAACCGCAAATTAGCGAAACATCGCCGTCAAAGAGACAGCTTCTTATCCGAAAAAAAAATAACGTCGTTCGGTAAGCTCACGCAAACACACGCGCCGCACTCCTTGAATAAAACATCCAAAAATCCATTACGCTCTCCGCGACCCCCCTTCGCAGGCCGCAAAATCACCCCCGGGCCCGGAAGATAAGCGAATTTATTCCCATCGCCAGACAATTACGACATCGGACACACTCGGGCGAGCTTTATATTAAGGCAGACGCCGGTTGCGCGACCCGGGCGCTAACCGCGCATTCGCCGGGGGAAGAAGATTTGTGCGGAGAGAGAGAATGAACGATCGGAGGGCCCAAGTTTTCGCCTCGTGGTGCGGATGGGCACCTTTTTATTTGCAGGGGAAGGCGGCGCCCACGGGGGAACGTCATACTTCCACCGCTCTTCACAAATCCCCCTCCTGATTAATGCGGCGGACGAACTGCTTCTCGTCTCGTGGGAAAAGCGATTTATCGCCGCTGTCAATGTCTCCTTCGCACTGATCCTCCCCTTTCTCCCTTTACCTCTCCATCGCCCTCTCTACCTTTCTCTCGAAAAAAGTTGGGATACCTAATTCAAAAACTATCAGCGGCGACTTATCGCTTCGTCAATCACGTTCACTTTTTCGTCGGAAATTCAGTTTCGATTGTCGTCGATACACCCTTGTTTTCGTCGGGTTTTTATCGCGGTTTTTTTCTGTTGGAGGATTATTGTAAGTTCTACATCTATTAATGTACTTAAATACATAATGCAGCAAATGTCGCCTTTCCAATTGTGGTCCACGAACTAAATGAAAGTTATAAACGTGTTCATGGCCTTAATTTACTTATACTTATAAGTTCATTCGGCCTAAATTAGACTATATTTCTTCAGGAAACCAAATATTGAAAGGGAAGTATTCAAATCGTGAATTATTTCAGTTTTAAATTATATTTTATGTATTACATAAACCATATATTAGCATCTATTTATTCGATCATTTACAGGGAACTCACTGTCAGTAACATCCGAACACAAACGACTATTTCCTACCCAGGGAACACCGGTTAATCATAACTCAGACCTTGCAATTATAGGCTAGGATGCTATCCATGACAAATTACATGCTATACATTACATGGTCGACAAAACTACAATATTTCACTTCTTCTAGTGAAATATTTTAGTTCGTAAATGGTTTATTTTCCACAATGATTTATTTTTAGGGAAATTTCGTTGTCAAACAAATTTTTCGTTTCTACCCATGGTGGTTTTCTTTATCAATAGGAATTATTATTAAAATTAAAATTTTTATATTTTAGTAGTAGTATTATTTCACATTTATGGACTTCCACTGGAAGTCAAACCCAGGACCGCTTTCATCGAAAAGAAACGGGCTACCCTGTAGGCTATCCGAGATTCCTTTATTTTAATATACCGTAGAATTTGTGTTGATCCATTTATGCCGTGGAGGAAAGAAGGTCGAGAAACACTGCCTTCCCTTCATAATCCGAAGCATCCTTCGTATACATTTTCCTCTCAACTATCATTTTCACTTCATTTTCTCATCCCCGATACCTTCCCCTTTCTTTCTTTACGGCTCCTTGTACATCGTGAACGAATCTTAAAGAAGAAGGGGAAGTTGAGTGAGGAAGGAGAGGATTAAACCCGTCCCGCTGTGGGAGGTAACTTCTTGATAACTCCTCCCGACGGCGGCGCAGGAGATGCGTTGTGAGATACATCGCTCATCGCCGCGTTGATTGCGGGAGTTCGGAGGAGGTCTCCGTACTGCTTGGGTGACCTTTACTTCTCTCCATCCTACAAGCAGCCGCTTTCAATCTCCGTCCCGATGCGTTTTCGTCTCCGAGGACCTAATCAATCCTCTTATCCGCCATTCTGTTGTTCCCGAAGCTCGTATTTCCATCGCCAATTATTCGCCCGAGCGTAAATTATGCTCGGTTATAAATCCCCCGCACGGCTGATACGGAAAATGAACTATTCGCTCATGATCGACGCGTACTAGCGATTCAGTCCTTGGAGACTGGATTCGATTAATTTATCCTCCTACAATAAAGCAATTTCCGTGTCAGCGAATATTATGCATCTATCTACGTATGGTTCGATAGCTTTAGGTGCTATGGGACTATTTTCCGTAATTGAACAAGGTTTCTTATTCATGTGAAAGGATTTTTTTGCAATAAAATCAGGAAAAGTATGATAGGTGTATTATAAACATGTAGGCGACCACTTAGGAAAAATCCCAAGGAAAATCGGACGTGAAAAAGTTTAAATTAACAAGTACTCGAGCCTAGATCTTCTGCTTTCCGGATGACTACTTCTGCCAAGTTGTCTTACGAGACCGTTCTCGTCTATGAATTTGTTTGACGACAAGATAACTTAATTGGCTGGAACAGTCGGCAAAAAGCTTAAGATAAGGAATCGAGCTCCGGTACCGTTGGATTTTCTTCATGTCGGTTTCTTCTCGATATTTATTATCATTTCTTTAACGGTAATGAGCTTTTCCAATAAAATCTCCGAAAAACACCTCGTTCCCATGATGTTTATAACAGGTAGTATAATTTTCTTTTAGTTTCAGGTAAACACTTTCAAAAGATGACAGAGTCGTCGATAAATTATCCAAAATATCTGGACAAATGAGGGTGCAACTTATATGTCCGTGTGCCTTAAAAGCAGTAAAATATAGTAAATTATTTTATCCTTGGTCAGTATTTAAGCCATAAGAGTGATATCTGATCTCTGATCTGATATCTCTGAAGAGTTCAGTCAGTTCATGTTCATGTTCATGAACAGTTCATTCAGTCTTCGCTCGATGCCCGTAGGAGCCTGACGTGCCTTGCTCCTCGCTCCTAATTACCACCGCTTTTAACCTTTCCCTAACGATCTCCCTTTCGCCGCGATGGCCCCTACCGTTGCCCGCAAGAAGGACCTCGAGGGCGATAATGCCGAACTCCGCAAGTGTCTTGCTTACTTACAGACGGATTTACAGCAAGAGTTTTCGGCATTCAAGGAAGAACTCGCCAAATTTAAAAACGAACCATCGAGGTCCTCTGAAGCGATTTCACTCGAAGACCGATTTATCGCCTTCGAGAGTAAAGTTTTCAAACAAATCGCTAGTCTCACCACCCGAAGCGACGCATTGGAAGAGCGAATGGATTCCCTGGAACAGTATTCCAGACGCAACTGTTTATTAGTTCATGGAATCCAGGAAGAACATAAGGAGGACTGCATAAAAACCGCAGTCACGCTCTTCCGGGACAAGCTTCAAGTCCCAGTCGATATGCGTTGCCTCGATCGGGCGCATCGTGTGGGCAAGCCAAGACACAGCTCTGACGATAAACCGAGACCAATTATCGTCAAATTCGTGTCTTACCAGGATCGCCACAAAGTTTGGTTGGCAAAAAAGGCGCTAAAGGGCACAGGTATCCTGGTGACCGAATCGTTGACAGCCGCTAGAAACTCAGTTCTACAGGCGGCTAAAGAGCTGGCTTCCCCACGCAATGCTTGGACGCAAGACGGCAAGATTATTTTCTTGTGTCCTGATGGTAGCAGGGTTCACGCCATCTCTCTCCGAGATGTAGATTTAGCTAGGAAACATTTCGCTCCCAACAGCCAAACCAGGAGCGGGCGGCGAAACTAAGTCTTTCGACGAGGTACTTAGAGATTCAGACGAAGGTGTAAAAAATTAACCCGAGCAACGAGAACAGCGGACAGCATATCACAAATTGGAAGCCATCCCCTCACTGACTGACCACAGAGACTTCGCAGAGTAAAACATCCAAAGCAACTCGAGAGACATCCGTCGCAGATTCAAGAAAGTTCCATCAGCCTTACCCCCAATTTAATCAGTGCTTTCCCAAATCACACTAGTGCCCCCTAATAAGTGGTTATTTTTGTGTTAAGTGCTCAGTTCTAAGCGTTAAGTGGTCCAATCCATTATTTTCTCATTACTCCCTATCAGTTATTGTGTTTTCACCAGAGTATTGCTAAGTATTTTCCCATTCAGCGTAGGGCATCATTCCATAGTAATTCCCATTATATCCCCTATATCAAGTGCGATCAAGTGTTACCCAATACATATAGTGAAAATCAATTGCCATCAAGAGTTTCCCAACACATAAAGTGAAAATCTTCTCACTCCGATCTAGTGCTCCCCTTTCCCCATTCGTGATTGTGAAGTGATAGTGAAGTGATTTCCCATCCCATTGTGTGCTTTCCATTCCATCGTCCCATTCCCATCCCGTGCGTAGTGAATTTTAAACTTATAAACCTTTTACAGAAACTGTCTAAACTATCCAAGTACTATTGCTACTATGCATAATGTGATCCTTGCGAGCAAATAATATTTTCTTAAGTGATTATTCGTGTACACATAAGGTTTGACTGAGTATTGTCTTACTTCCCATTCCTCTCCACGCAGGTTTTTCAAATTTTAAATAACCGTCTCTTTCTTTGTGGCAATAATGGATTCTAAGAATTTCACATCTAGCCGTTTTTCCCACTCATCACAGCCACCTCAGCCTCTCACTCACTCACCCGCGGACCCTACCACCCGTTGTGGTTACCTACTCCCACTCCCTGCAGCATTTAATGGCTCTCTTAGTAAGCTTAACCCTAACGCGCCGACTTTTGTCCCGTCGCTGTCCAGGAGGTCTTCCTTGAATCCTCATGCACCCCCATTCATTCCCTCGCCAATATCCCCCACATCACAGAAGCCTATTCACCGAAACACAATACATTCACCCTTTAGTCACAATTATCTCAGTGCCCGAGACATACTAACGGACAAATTTCGACCATTTCCGCGAACTTTTCAACTGATGTATCTTAACGTCCAAAGCTTAATTCCGCACCTCAACGAACTACGTACAATTCTTCCGCGTAGTGGTATTCACTCTATTGCATTAACCGAAACATGGTTGAAACCAACAATTCCCTCTTCTTCAGTAATAATACCAGGATTTACTCTATACAGAAATGATCGAACTGACAAGAGAGGCGGTGGTGTCGGAATATATATTCGCAGTGATCTTCCATGTAAAATTGTCCTTTCCAGTGATCCAAAATATTGCAAAAGACCAGAATACCTCTTCATCGAAGTTACGGTTAACTATAAAAAAATATTACTTGGTACAGTCTATCGGCCACCCAAAATTGGTCACTTATCAGATATTGATGATGCGATAGCAAAACTCAGACAAGAGTATGAACACATATTGATAACGGGTGACATAAATGCCAACATGAATAACGATAATAACGACTCAAAATTCTTGAAAAACATGTTTACTGCTCACAACTTATCTCTACTCCCACTGCTACCAACATATAATACCTTAACCTCGTCTACATGGATCGATATTATAGTTACCGCCAATCCAGAGAGAATTAAAACATATGGTCAGCTCGCAACTCCCGGAATATCTCATCATGATACGTTATACCTATCTTATTCTCTTAAAACGCCCAAAACTACACAAAAGTACATTCACCATCGAGATACCAAAAATATAAATTTTGATAATTTTCTTAGTGATGCTTCTCTTCTGCCGTGGCATAGCATAGAATTTATTGACAACTTAGATGAAAAAGTCGAAACTTTAATTACTCTCCTTATCAATTTGCTCGACCTTCATGCGCCTATTAAATCAATTAGAGTCACTAAACCTTTTGCTCCTTGGTTGTCAGCTGAAATTAAGGAAATGATGGCAAAACGCGATTCAACATTCCGTCATTTCAAACGTTGCAAGAATGAAACAATCTTTAACGACTATAAACGACTAAGAAACCGAACGAAACAATTAATAAGGAACGCAAAAATTCGATACGCGCACTCAATTTCTAGATGCAAATCTTCTGCAGCATTATGGAAAGAACTGCGAGGCCTTGGTATAGGGAAACCTAAAGAATCGCAGCTGCTTACCCTTGAATGTCTCAATTCTCTCAATGAAAAATTCTCCCTTCCACCGACAGAAATTGATCCTGAACGCAAGCAACGCTTAATAGATAGTTTGGATTCAAGCATCACTGCTTCACCTCACCACACGTACTTTGCCTTTAAGCCTGTATCTCAAATGGACGTGTTGAAGGCGCTTAGGAGCATAAAATCTAAATCCTCAGGAGCTGATGGAATTCCTACTCTCATAATCAGCAAATTAACGCATATCATACTACCAGTAATAACTAACATATTCAATAGTTCTCTTCTTCAAGGAAAATTTCCCTCGCAATGGAAACAAGCATTAATCCGTCCGATTCCGAAAAACGTGAAATCCGACGGCAATAATTGTAAAGAATACAGACCAATAAGCTTTCTTCCTGTTTTATCTAAAGCCCTCGAGAAGCTGGTTCATCATCAAGTTTCCCAATTCCTCGATCAAAACTCCCTTCTCAACCCTTTGCAATCAGGCTTTCGTAAACATCACTCCACCGCTACCGCGCTCGTGAAGATAACCGACGACATTCGGAAGTCTATGGATAACAAGAAATTAACTGCGTTAGTACTTCTTGATTTCACTAAAGCATTCGACTCAATTGACATAGACATTATGACGGCCAAACTTAGGATGCTAGGTTTCATTGACAACTCTGTCTCCTGGTTCTCTTCCTATCTTCACCATCGCCAACAAAAAGTAGTTTCCGACGAAATGGCGTCTGCATGGACTGAGATCGATCGCGGACTCCCTCAGGGTTCAATTTTGGGTCCCCTGCTTTTCACTATCTACATAAATGACTGTGTCAAGGAACTGAAAAACTGTAGTTACCATCTCTATGCCGACGATCTACAGATTTACTTGGATTCAAGTCCTTCAGAATTGCCTCAATCGCTGCGTAAAATAAATTGTGATCTACAGCTCATCAGTAACTGGAGCAAAGATAATTTTATTAATCTTAATCCTGGTAAATCTCAAGCCATCATGATTGGATATCCTAAACTACTTAACTCGGTAATTAAAGATAACCTACCAGCACTTAAACTGAATGACAGCGAAATCCCGTTCGTAAAAACGGTGAAAAATCTCGGCCTCTACATGAACGAAACACTTACATGGTCTGACCACGTCCTTCACGTATGTAAAAACGTAAATTTCTCGCTTCACTCTCTAAGGCGTGCAGGAAACTTCCTTTCTCCCTCAGTGAAATTACGACTTGTTAAATCCCTAGTCATGCCACAGTTCGACTACTGTGATATAGTATATCAGGATCTATCAGGGGAACTTGCCATGAAGCTACAACGCATGCAAAACACCGCGGTGAGGTTTATTTTCAACTTGAAAAAATATGATCACGTTTCCGAATATTACTCTAAGCTATCGTTACTTAAATTAGAATCGCGACGTGAGCTACATATCCTTCTGTCCACGTATAGATTACTAAACATGAAGTCTCCAAAGTATATTTACAGCTCATTTGTATCTCTAAATGCCATTCACGACCGCAACACGAGAGGCTGTAAGAAACTCCTGATCCCCCAGCATAGAACTGAAATATTTCACAAATCTTTCACAGTCACAGCTAGTAACCTTTGGAACTCACTTCCATCCGCTATGGAAAACTTACCATCCATGCATACCTTTAAGCGTAAATGCCACAATCTTCTATTAATCCAACAAAGTAAAACTTAAACGTTATGACCGCACTCCAATTCTTTTAACACACCATGAATGCACGAAGTCTTGGCCCACTCCCCTCTCTCCGTTAGAAAATCTGTCTGTTCTCCATCCCAAAGATCTGTTCCGTCCGTCTGTTCTCTACCCTTAAGTAAAGTAAAAGTATATTTGTTTTTAACTAACTATCCTGTAATTTAATCCTGAATCTGAAGTTATTGTATCACTCATGTTATTTTATTGTTTGATTTTTTGTTAATATGTAGTCTTATATTTTATTTTTCTTCTTTTAAAGCTAAATTGATGTTAACTATTGACGATATAGTATATACCTATGTATTGTGTTTATATGTATTGATTTTCCTATGGTTTTTATTTTTGGTAATCTGCAGTTTCTATGGTTTATTCTTTTTCATTGATTCATTTGATTTTTTACTGCTTTTATTGCTAAATTGACGCAACCAATGGTGTTACTGTAAATATCTATGTATTATGTTTTTCTCACTTCTATTATCATCTTGCAATGATTCTTTTTCTATCATATCATTGTTTAGTTATAATGCTTTTTTAAATTCCTTTCAGTAATGTTGCAGTCACTTCTCTTTTCCTTATTCCCCCTCTTCTTTAAAATTTTTAGATGCTACTGTCTGTAGGTTTCGCAGGTTTTTCACGCCCCCCTTCCTGTGGGCGTTTTCCTGCAGGGTTCTATTTTTTTCCTAAGTATAGTAACTTAGGTTTTTTTAACCCGCAAACAAATCTCTTTATTATTTCCTTTTGTTTAAACCCATAATCTATCTCTTTACTTCTCTCATATTATAAGGGTTAGATGTAAGAAGAGGCTTACCAGCCTCAATCTCGCCCTCTAATAAAGACGTTTATTATTATATTATTATTATATAAGAGTCTCAAAATTCACCCTTATTAATTACAGTTAGCTAAAAAAAAATATTTTCAAAAATTATGTTCTAAAAGGATTCTTCTACAGTTATATATTTATAGAACTGATTTTTCTCATGTAACTCTGTGGGAAACTATTCTTGTATTCATGAAAATATTAGTTAACAATAAAAAATTCTTTTAAGTAAATAATAAAAAAATTATTCTTTCTGCTGTACCAGTACTTTTTAAGCAATCTGATTAAATTACTACAGAAGCAAAACCTGTCGTAAAAGTATATATTAAAATATTACTTCATTTATAACAGTAGAAAATTTGATTTAAGAGTTTAGTCCATGACTTAGAACACATTTCCCTCTTCTAAATAACATTCTTAAATTTCAGAATGTTTTCCTCGTACATTTCTTCCAATCATTTGCCGTTGGATGTGCATCTTACTTATATTTAAGAAGTCCTTCGGAATCTCTCGCGCACTATTTAATAAAAAACAGAAACGTACTTTTTCCTTCGTATTTTATGTCTGAATTATACCGAGGCTCTCTCTTTTTTAGACCCTTAAGCGAAGCTTCCGTTTCATTCGGAAGTATATTTACGTCATGCCATCTAGCTTGCCAAAATAAACAGAATTAATTTTCTTCGCGTCACGTCAGAGGAATGGTAAATGAGATGGTGAATAGATGAAAAAATAACCTTGCTTTCTCGAGTTGTAGCGATGAATGACTCAGCTATTAGACCCTTAATCACCTCGTTATATGCGAGGAAATATAACACATTCATCGAGATGTACGGATAACATTCGTCAAGGACCATTTCCATAGAACGTAAATGGAAACATTACTTGATTTTATACTGGTGGTTACAGTAATTTATTCATATGCAGTCCCATATTCAGACCTAAATATCATATTTTTAATCATTTTCATTTTTTAATCCTTCGGTTACTGGAGTATCTCATTTTACTTTGTATTTCAGTTTAAAAGTAACTAGAAATCAGACTTCTACCTTTTAATAATTTTCGAAATTCTTTACCTCACATTTCACCTTATTTTCTATTTCATCTATATTTTCATCGTATCTAATTCATTCATAGTTTGAGAGAACTTAAATATTGGCTATCTGTTAAGATTTCGATTTGATAACTTTCCTTCACTTTTATACTGCATTTATCAGCATAACAATTATTTTATTATTATCTTTCAAAATAGAAGTTACAAATATCATCAATATATATAATGTTTCGTTTCCGCAAATTATAAGTTAATTCGTGAATTCGAATTACTGCTTTCTAGCTCATTTCATTAAAATCTCTAAACAAATATCTATAAATAGGGTATCTTGCATTAATAATTTTCGAACGAAAATGAACTTCGATGTTTAACTCCAAGTTTGTTTTCTTTTCACTTAATTTGCTTAGTACTCGAATTTTCACTGCATCGAATAATATATTTCTTTATATATATTCTAATTTTAGAAAAGAACCGTTTAAAATATAGTTGAGAAAATATTTTAAGTTCAGAATTACATGATACATTTCATTCGCGATGAAATGATCTTTACTTCCGGTTAAATCGTATATCCTAGGTTTGCCACAATTTCTCACACTACGTTTTTCCAAATATTGTTATCTTTTGTATATATATATATAGTTCCCTATGATATCCATACACTCTTCAATAAGTTATTCAATACGTCCTTAATTTCGAGCGCTAGAACATTTTACTGATTATAAACATATGCATAGTTTTTCAATATTCTGTCTCCATTAGCTCTCTCAAATGTTTTAAAGGACTATTTTCAAGTATTCATTGCGAAAAATTTTGAAAGTCAAACTTCCTTTTTCTCTCCTCCTAAAACCCCTCACAAATCACTCTAGTTAAATTTAAAAGGTTATTAAAGCACATTATTTTTGCTTGTTATATATGCTTAAATCCATGGTTATAGTCAGGGGGGTCTAGTTCTGAAGATGAAACTCAGTCCGCTCACTCCCGAGAGCGTACCGATCATTTTCGAATTCTCTGTGTCCATCGGTCAGCCTCCACTGTAACTATCGATGAAGTCGTTCCATTAATCAACGCTCAATGATCCTCGGTTGTTGATACCCATCTCAATCCCACTCGATGCGTAATGCATATCTCATGGAACTCTGGCCTGTAAAGTTGGTTTGCACCAGAAGGCTTTCGAAGCATATTAGCGGGATCACGCGGATTCTCCAGGGCAATGCGTCCACCTCTATATGCTTATTGTCTATCAGATATCGAGCGCATGGGGAGGTGTGAGCCTTTGCACCCAATCAAATCAGGCTAATCCCACCCTTCGTATACTCCAGCGTTTTTGCGGAATTTTAAAATCCTGTTGTGTGAAAACATCGTTCTCCGTCGTCCTTTTTCTCGAGAAAAATCATTGCAGCGAGGAAAATAGCAGTGTAGTTATCATTTTTAATGATATCCTTTAGGGATTGGCGTGGGTGTTAGGTGTCGGGGTAAAGTTGATTGCGATTCCAGAAATCATGAAATTAAAAATATAGAAATGGTAAAATGAATTTCAATCGACATTATGTGGGCTAATATGTATTGGATCGAAGTGATCTGAGATATTGGCATTCCAGGAAAATATATTCATTCGATTCATTCAATATATAATTCTCTAGAACCCTTTGGTTCTATTGCTGAGACTTTGTCTAATAAATTTTTATTCTTAAATTCTCTCAGGATTAACGATGTTTACATATTTAATAATTATACATATCGCTTTATATTCTTTGGGGATAAGTACTAGAAAGTATTTTTAAGCAGTTTAAGAAGTACTTAAAAGCATTTCTTGTAAAATATTCCACAAGAGAATTCAAAAATTTTCGATTGAAATTTCACAAGAGAAGCAGGATTTGTGAAATTGAGATAAATGATCTTTGACCCGTTGAACCGAATTTTTCTTAAAAATTTCAGCATAGTGAGCTGAGATCTATGAAAATTCTCTCTTGACCATCACATCATTTCAAAGAAGTTACTGCGGCATACCATATTCACTCATCTGAGATTCCTCTCACCACCTATCATAGTACTTATGCATCGACCATGAGGCATCCCCAAATATATTCCTCATAGAATACAATCCGTTCTACTTAGTGGAAGCATCAAGTCCTTTTCCAGTCACAGAGACATGCTCAAAAACGCATGAAGGCATTTACGGAAATTTAAAAAATAACCGTGTGCCTCATATCCTCCTCACTTATGAGCCACATCCCTTTGGTTTCGTGTCCATCAGAATGCATTAATATCAGTCACCTGAATTATCCCTGTCTCCCTTCAAGTCGAAGCTACATTCCTCAAATTTCACCTCAGCTCCTCCCTTTCATACCAAGCTATCTACCCGCTAAACCCTTTCTTTTCTCCGATGCAATTAACATTCCACAAGGGTATTGTTGCTTAGCGTCACCATTGTTGCCGCGGCCCAATTTCCCCTCTCTCCTTCGATACTACAACCTCAGCTTCTCCCAAACAGACGTCCCCTCCGAACGTCGGTCTAAAACAAAGAGCCGCCCACGCCACGGGAACACCGCTATTGTTCCTACAGGATACGTCCGTCTTCATTTATATGGACGATAATGGCTCGTTGCTTAATTGTTGGTGTTTTGGAGCTTTTCCATCGAAAGTTTTGGCGTTAAATTCATGCTCCGAATGAGGGGCGTTTTTTATATCTGTTGTTGAAATACGTCTCACACCTTCTTCATTCTGTTTCTCGTGATTTTTGGCAAGGTCAGGAGAGTCTGGGACCCAAGGTTCCCCTTAAATATTTACTAGGATAGACTAGACTTTCTGGAAATATTATGTGCAAAGAAGATGCATTTGGTGTTAATATAAAATGATTTTTTATTGAATAAATTTACTGCTTCTATTAGACGTTAAAATTCTTTGGCGGAACTCAGAAGGAACTGAACATTATGACGATATAATACTTGTGATAGTTTTCTCATGTATGTAGTTGTAAATCAATAACACAAGAAGTTTAACACCATGATTTTGCTGTTTCCTGAGAGTGAATCCCGTGGGCTAATTTCTCATTGATGATTCTTCTGTGTAAAAACTCTAGAACAGTCAATATAGCTTTGTAAATATTATTCAAGTCCTGAATCAAATCCATTCATGTAGGTTTAAATAAATATGATAGATAGCCTTTGCATCTTTTTGCCTTGATTTTCTGGTAATCGCATTGGAATTCCATGCTTATGTAAACGAAAACATTGCCTTTTGTCGTTCAATTCCTCAAAGAGAAGTCTCTCAATGAGAGGATTATTATTTGAAATTTCGCATCGGTTGGCCTTTACGCGTCATACGATTCCGGTGGGAATGTTTTTTTGTCGAAACGTATTTTTTTGACTTCTGTAAAGACCTCCAAAGTAAATACTATGAAAACGTGTATGAACATTTTTTGTTTCCATATTTGACGTTTGAGCTTTTTCAGGATATCTCGCGGCGCCTAAGGGATAAAATGTAAATAGAAATATAAAAAATAGAATAAAATTCAGGGCGTAAGAGGAAAGTTAAACTAAAGTTACAATTTTATATTCAATAAAAATTTAGAGGAATCAAAAGCTGAAGTAATCAGTAGCTCCGGAAACTGTGGATTGATTATTATAACCAACTGGTATCCCATCTTAAGATGAATATGTATTTTTATTGACATAGTAACTCGCAAAGGATTCAAAACATACACAATAAGGAAGTCCTTTTCGATACACATAATCGGTAAAATTTTCCTCCAACTGATTACATATTTAGGTCATGGGAATATTTGTGAACATTCGTGATCTATTATAGCGTTAACCACGAGCTAAATAATCAATGAAAATACTCATAATGTAAATTTACATCATATGTAAAACAGATTAATTAGTTTTTAAAGAACCTTGATATTGCATAAAGAGGTCTCTCAATAGTCTTAAGAAAAGGAAAGATACCATCCCTTACACCAAGTAACAATTATGTTAAATATATCAACAAATTTAATACTACACAATTTTAATTAGATACACCCGAGTCATTATATGATTATCAATAAATATAAATAAATACGCATGATAAATCAGTAAAATGAGATTTCTTTGTATAGTGAAATAAGCTGAATTCACTGATTGGTCTCAAAAACCACTGTTTCGACCTGTGGTAAAGAGGAACAGTTGTGATTTATTCCTCCATAATATCGATAGATCAATAACAATTTACTTTCAAGCATAGAAATGGGCTTAATATGAAAGGGTGGAGTAAATGGGTTGATCAAATATGAATGAATTTAAATAGTACACATATTTACATCCATTCGCACATTTGAATATGCCTGAATACTCAATATCACAGAACCCGGTAAAATCCTACTTTACTTTAAAGCTTTTGTATTCAACTGGCCCACCATTTACAGGAAAGCTTCGCCATAAAAAGCCATAATCGGCCCTACTTGGAAATTCGGACAGCTTTTGCATCCGGTTGCGTGTATCTACACATCCTAATTACACGATTCGTTTTATAGGAGGGAATGGCGAAATTAAAACATCCCGCGCAAAGTGGAGAAGAGTTTCACATTCCGGTCTTTTATGCGGATAATTACATTCCTCTCACCGAAATCTGCTCCATTCACCGCGCCAACGGCGAAATTAGAGTTATGGCCAACTATGGAAAAACGAAGCGACGGGACTAATTTCCGTCGAATTTCTCGCTTTAATATTCAGCGGTGGCCAAACTTAATTCGCAA
The DNA here is from genome assembly GCA_036926295.1 of Pachydiplax longipennis. Taxonomy (NCBI): domain Eukaryota; kingdom Metazoa; phylum Arthropoda; class Insecta; order Odonata; family Libellulidae; genus Pachydiplax; species Pachydiplax longipennis. Next base: position 56,371,145 of record JAVFKF010000008.1, read on the forward strand.
GCCATTATCCCGGCGGTCAGAAATTATTACGCGTGCATTTTTTTTTTCGCGGCGAAGAATTGATAGCGCGAATGAAAATTTCGAAATGGCGCACCCTCTTTCGGTAGCGTCCGAAACTCCCATTTCAGCCCTTTATGCAGACGTCGCGTCACCAAAAGGAACATCCGAAGGCGTCGCATGAGGGACTGCGTTAGGGCAGCGGGGTTCTTCAACCCGAAATGTGCTGTCTACTCACCGCTCTCCCCCTCTCTTACTCATCTGTTTTTCCCTCGTTTCCAAAGCTGCTGCTACTTCAAATACGTTTCGCTGGGTTCTTTCCGAAAGCGTTTTCCGACGTTGGAGACTTGGATTTTGGGAGTTTTGGCCGTTCCGAACTATATGGAGCTTGTTAGTGACATTTTCGGTGTGATGTAAAACGAATCGGCGTCTTTATTTGTTTCCATACGATGAAACTGAAACTCTTCTTGAACCTTAAAATATCTTGCGCAGTAGACTTAATTAATATTTCGGATATGGTGAATCTATGGTATACGTGCCAAATCTGGCACTTGGCATAATGTTGCGGGAAAAACTCCAATGGCGCCATCACTGATTCATAATTTCCTTAGTGAAAACTTTAAATCTTCACAATGAGGTGTTTCTCGTTGGTTAAAAATAGTTTCCTGTCAATAAAACAACTTGCATCAATTCGTAAAGATATCTGTAATGCTCAGTACGGCTTGGTATCTCATAAGCACGTATGTCTTCTATTTTGTCAAATATTTCACTCTTCTGACAAAAAGGTTCTCCATCTATGACCTAGTTACCAGCTAGTTTAGGACCAGCAATTTTCATACCTCATTAATAATATAATATATAATAATAAATAATAATTTTTCATGTGTGACTGCAGGTTTAAATGAAAACATTTCATGTAGGTTGGGCCTTCATCTCATTCTTTTTCACTTTTTATTTCTTTTCTGAACCTTGATGGTGGAGTGGTTAGTGTCATTTTCCAGCAATTATATTCCTGGTTCTTATCCTATTTAGGGCGTGGTTTTTTGTGTGAATGTAATTGTAAATGTGAGAGTAAAGGTTTCATTTAATTCAGGCTGGTCTCCTCACTTTGAAATTTTTCCAACAAAAGACAAAATTATTATAATTTATACTGTTACAGACTTATTTTTCTGTTTTATTTTCGTAGGTAATTTTTTTCGCAATTTCGACGTACAATATTTGTAAAGTTTATATTCAGCTCAACATTTTAAGGATTAAGCTGAATTCAAACAAGTAGTCGTTTTAAAAATGGTATTTGAAACTATCTCAGATCAAAATTAAGGAATCGAATCGAGAATGAGTCGGATCTGGCTTTATACTTTAGTTGAGTAGTTTCTTAGGATGATGGAATAAATGAGAATATACAGAATCGGGAGAATGCAGGTAGAAAAGTAGTAGATATTATTTATTATGTTGCTAGGGATCGAAAGAGAGGAGTTGTCAGGGGAAGGGGAAATATCCATAAACAGGTGTGCTTAGGCTTGCCTTGTCGTATAGTGGAGAAAGTTGGGTGTGTCAGGTGACATGCATGGGTTAACTGGATGCAGCCGTAATGGATTAAATGGGTAAAACCCAGGAGAGAGAGTCATTACTGACTGGGTAATAATTGAATAAGGATTAAGAGAGAGGCTACATGAGCAGCCTGAAAAGGTTGCTGTACGTTGGTTAGAACTCATGCACGGAAGGAGAATGACAAAGGCGGTGTGTGATGAAGGGTTTAAAGATGATGACTGGTAAAATACTGGTTGAATGAGGTCATTGAGATCCAAAAGAAAAAGGAAATACCGAGTTCTTACAGTGGAAGGGAAGGAATGGAAAGATGTTGAATGTATCTGGAATGAAAGACATAGGCAACCATTGGAAACCAAAGAGGAATATTGTAGAACTATTTTAAGATTAGCTTATCTCCATAGCGTTTTTGATGAGTATGTATCGTAGACCAAAGCCATCCCATGTATAATCCAAGAACACAACGAGTTGACGGGTTACAGGGTGAGAATCACCGGACTAAACAAATGGTGTAAAATCTTTCTGACTGAAAAGCGTCGGAAAGGCGCTTAATTTGTATCCTTGTATATATATATTCATATTCATCGTTAATTATATTGTATATATAATGAATATTAATATATAATAATTAATAATATATAATTAATATTAACGATGAATATCAACCAACTTTGGAAAACTTTTCTTTCCCGGTTAGATTTCATTAGTCTGACAAATATCCCTACGAAGTTCCGATGTTAAAAGTTATGAAAAGGAGCCTAGGATTACTAATGAGCCATTGTTAATGAATGAGGAGAAAGTTTTCATTAAGGACTGGTGAGTGCTGAGGAAGTCAGCGATATAAGTATATTAAAGGGCATATTTCATTTTAAAGGAAAGAGCGTGTCTGGCTGAACATGCGTCGACTTATTAAAGTTGTTGTGACATTTTCCTTCCTATATGTGACATTTCCCCGATTCTGATGACCTTTAAGAATTTTGTGGAAGTATTTAGCGAAACTTGAAAGCTCTTTGGCAAAGCTGATGACTTTGCTCTCAGCCATTCATCAAATTGATTTTCTTATCCTGGTTATATGCCTGGTCATTACAGGCCTCCCAAAATTTTGCCTGGGTTTCTGCTGACATTTTAATTAATTAAAATTTTCATTTTTGCGTATATGTAGCTTCGTATATTCTTCTTTAAAATTTTCAAACGCAATTTTCACCTCTTGCTGGTCGAATATATTTTCTTTGAACTTAAATATCCCTTGATTGAATGAATATTTTTGTGTTAATGTGTTTTTCCTGGGTCGCCTAATGAGACGTTTCTCTTTTGACCGCCTACATTCCGTTGATTTTAGTTATTCATTTGAGCATAGAAATGTAAATATAGTCATCTTAAGTAATAGTAATTGTAAAAGTGCTTCGCCAACCGAAAATTAAACCTAATACCGCTTTGACCAAAGTCAAATGCGTTGCCCCCTTAGCAAAGGGTATATTGTTCATCTCAAGAAATTGTTAATGTTGGCTCCACTCATTTCTTTATCTTGTTTATTCTTTTGTATTTATTGTGTGTTCTCCATCTTTACACTGTATTTTTTGCTTCTCTTTTTGTTAGGCTGTGTATTTTTACTGCGTTTTCACGTTGTTTCGCCCTCTTCATTTTTGGATGTTTTCCCGGATTTTTCTTCCATTAACTTTAGTTTCGAAACCATACTCCTTAATTTACCTTTAATTAATAACTGCAAATATCAGCACGAAGTTTAATATTAAGTGCAAGAGACCACATGGATCTAGCTTCTCCATTAAAGTATCTAACTTCTAAAATAGCCCCATTATGAAGATATTTCTGATTGTTCTTCTCCTTGCATACTATTTATCGCTCTTTTCTTTTCCTTCCTGTTTTATCCCTACCTTTTGTCTCAGACAATTTAAATGCATTGGGTAGATATTTTCACCGGTCTTTTAGCATTGTTCCTCCTTTCTTTAAATCCCTTTTCAGTTCTTTTTCCTCACTTTTGCAGCAAATTCACAGTTTGTGCTTCATTCTCCATTTTCACAACATCCCAACTTTTCCATTAATTTTTACTCTTTGCGAAGCATCTTCTCATATTTTCGTCGGCGTTTTCCCTTATTTTATTTCTTCCCCCTATCCTCTTTTATCGGATTCCGCAAGCGTTGGTGGCGCATCAAGAGGGGCGTGTTCGTTTAGCGGCACGAAGATGGGCGCGTCTGCACTACATACTGCCTTTATGAGTGTTATGTACGTACTTAGGGCGGGGGGGAGTGAAAGATGGTTCGTGCATTCGCCGGGTCGATACGGAGCTTTTGGGTTGGCCACTTGAGTTCGAAGACTGTGCCGCGGCTTTTGCCGGATCGAAGGGGTTTCGAGAGGGGGAAGGAAGGGTGGCTGTTTTCCTACGCTTCCAAATCGGTAACAAAACTTTGGGAAAGAATCCCGGGCGCAGGGAAAGCCGAAATAATAATTCTACGTTCTATTCATGTTGGTCGTCGAAGAATGCATAGCGTGGAAGATCTCGCGTTTTGTTACGTTTTGTATGGGGATGTAAAGGATTCTCGTGAAATTATCTGTGGTTTTTGATATTCCATATAGGGGATATCCCAGCGACACTAACGTCTCGGGTTCGGATCCTGATTATTGCTTATTTTTCATGAGGTTCGTTGATGGATTAATTGTATGTGTTCTCATTAGATCTGAACTGGCCAAGTAAAAACGTAATTATTTTTAGTATTATTTTCCCGAATTTCTCACTTCTCAGCACTGAGATTTGGAATCTACACTCCTATCCTGAATGCAAAGCACCAAAGGTATTAGGCTCATTTATTGTATTTATTTGTTTTAATATTCATTTATGAATCTTTTGAGTATGGATATGTGTCGATGGTTACTTTTTTTCTGAGGGATAACATAAATATGGCTTTCTATCCCAATCGTTTCCAAATTTCTATGCAAAAGTTTTGGTTCTGCTCCGCTTGCTGATTTAATTATTGGTGCAATTTTTACTGATTTCTGATTCTAAATTTCTTTTACTTCCTTTTCTAGAGGTATGTATTTCTGTATCTTTTGAGTATATTTAATTTCTAATTTAGCAGCGTTTGGCATAGATAGATCTATCAAGCATGTCATTACATTTATTATTAATAGTCAGAAAGTCATTGCCAAAGTTTCTGGCCTCCGGATAGCAAAAAGAGCAACGCGTTCGACTTCGGTAAATTTGACCTGGTTCGATTCCCGGAGGGGGCTCACGTCCTAAATGACCTCAGTTGACGGAGCGCTCTTAAAATTAATAATAAAGTCGAAGTTTTAAAAATGGAATGTCCCAGCGGAACGAGTATCCGCAGCACGAAGAGTAACTCCCTCAAGGCGAATTCACGTTCAATTAGATATAGCTTTACTGCGTAGCATGTCTCCGAACCTATCGGGAGAGATAGTAAAAAGTCTCTGCATTAAGTGTAGTTATTAATTGAAAACGGTACTTCGCCGTGTTTCGATCAAGACGCGTCCAATCAATGAGAAAGCTGTTCATTGTAAAATTGTTTACGCCTGAGTGAGCTATTTTCTAATGCGTATAAAATGGGTTGAACCTCTCTCAAATACAGAAAATCGCTCGATTTGTAGCATTCTATTCATTAGAGGGATCAATTGCGGACGCTCAAGTTAATTTGATAAGAGAATATTTGTGTGATTTCATGTATGATTACTCAGCCTTTCATCCCATTCACCACTAGCAGCAGAAGCCCTATTTTACCATTGCTTTCTATAATGATCCCAAATGCTATGACAGGAAAACGTAAACGTGAGTACAGCACAATGATCCTATGAATAGCACTTTCCGTGGCATTCAGTAAGGAGAGACTAGCATGAAATTCATTGTTCGGCATCAAACCTCAGCAACCTTCGTGATATCATAGCTGTTAGCAGGAATGAGACACAAGTAAATGAATCATATATTATTCTCTATCTCACACCAGAAGACATAAGAAAAGTTTCTTTCGCCAAGATATGGGAGCTGAAATATTTTTGTCATTGAAAACGGGGAATTTGTTGGCAAAGGACGCTATTACGCGAGTTTGGTCCCTTAGAGATTGAGATAATCGCAACTGTGAAAATAAGGCTTTAGAAGGCTTAACCAGCTCTATTCTCAACAGTTGCTTCTTCGTTTATTCTATTGCCCTTATATTTTATCATGTTGAGACCTTTTCGTTTCCTACATCGTATTTACCTCATTTACAACTATTTTGAATTATAACAAAGGTGAATTATGTTGAAAATCTTCATCAGACAATCCTTTTACTATACCACAATAAAATATGTATTTTAAATTATCTATTGTGGTCTAGTAAAAGGATTTTCTCATGGAGTTTTTTAATATTAATAATTACCACAAATTTTCACCTGATACTGTTTCGTTTATATTGAAAATTATTGAAATACAAAGTAATATCCAAATTATTAATTAAAATCAGGTTGATATTCACCCAATGAACGTACTTAGTGGTCAGTGACTTTGGGATCCGTCTGAGTCGGTAAAAAACCAGAAAAATAATTGGTATAATTTGTCAGGCAATGAGTGAAATACAGTTTTCCACAATTTATTTCCTTCACTCGTTATTTGAGCTAACCTATAATATGAGGAAGTGATGTGGTTGGAGGAAGTTGTCACGCATCATCATGCATTCACACTAGCACCTTTCTCTGGAAGCAGTGAGAGGATGTCAGTCCGTCTTCTTCAAAAGGATACGGATCATGGGCAAAGCGTGGGCGGTCTACGCCATGGATTTCGGATTAATTCCTCGGCTAACGAGCACTTGCCGTTTCTTTTTCCACTCAAAGAACGCAGGGAGGAAGCGATAGCGGGAACGATTCCGAGGGAGTAGCAGTCTAATTAGAATAATTATCAGTCATTGTGTGCTCGCAGATCGTGCCTCTCGTCCCTTTAGAGGAGAAGAGCGTTGTTAACTTCATCCGTGACGTTTCGCGTGCTTCCTCGTCTGAGGAGAGGCATTTTAAAGGGATGTTGCGGTACATTACATGCAGCAGAGAGGCTGCTGTGTGTTGGAACGACTTTATGACTCTTTCGGGCGAACTTTCTTGCAAGATGACTTGCATGCCACCATCAAGTGGGAATTCTCTTCCTTCGTTTTATATCAACTCATTAACACCCTGCGTGAGGTTGCATCATGTGTGTCAACGTTGAAAATTTTGTATTCGAGTTATTTCATCTTTAAATTAGTCGAGATTTTAAAGATGTTTTCACAGAAAAGAACAGAAATTTTTTGCACTGTTTAGTATCATACGCTTTGTAAAATATGATTTAAAAAAGCCTTTCGGTCTAATAATGGTCTAATAACTCCAGCAATATTGAGCAAGAACAATTTTTACTTTCTCCACAAATTATATATTACTAATTTGTGGAAAAAGTACATATTGTTCTTGCTCATTATGGAATATTTCCACAAGACAACGCCTGAGACTGAATTTTATCCAGCAACATTCTCTAGAAATCATTGGCTGCTACACAAGCATTCTATTTTATACTTTTTTACTCTATTTATTTTATTCTTTTGATCATTGTTCACTTCGTTTTGTCTTTTAGGAATTTATGTGCTCACAAATTCTAGAGTTTGATGGAGAGTTATATTTTAAGGCCCCTTCCTATGATAATGGTTTTCATATTTTAACATATTTAAATCTAAGTGAAACTAAGTGAAACTTTTTCGTATCTCTAATATGGATGTATACATATAAATATCAATGAATTGTAAAGGATGAATAGATAAGTAATATTACTGATATCTAAAATTTTTTTAAATCCTTCATCAGATACTAACCATACTATTACATTTTATAGGAACAAATTACTTATTTATTCTCCAGTATGTATGCTGCATGTTATATATAAACTATAAAATTTTATTGGAAAATATAAAAACTAATTATGTATGTGCTTGGATACTATATAATTTTTCTCTAGAGTATTATCTAATGATGAAAAATGGCCTATCTGACTTTTAAAAATATCGACATCCTAGATCTAATGAAACTGACTTTGAACTGAGTAAAAAACTGAAAATATATATGTACGTATTATATTGGGTCACAGTAATTTCAAAATTTAGGATAAGCGTAAAAATAAATGTTCTCCTTTCTCGCGCTATAAAACTTTAATTTCTAACGGCGTTTAACTATAAATAATGTATAGATTTCTAGGGTCTCTGAACGACTAAATAAAGTTCAGAACTTAAATTTTTACTGAAATTGGAATTTAAAACCTCGCCGATACAAAAAACATCCATCAATCGAGGATTAACGATTGCCATCTAAATCACAAAACGAAAGTGTTCATAAAGTTGAATTACGAATTTCCTCCAAATAAATCACAGTAATTCAAAATCGATTATTCACGTCAAGCCTTAACGACTTAATTCTTCGCTAAGGCGATATATCTTCCCCTTTTCTCTTTATATCCATTTAGTCCCAATTCACTGACGCTAATTACCTTAACGTAAATGCATGCTCCCATCTGATTTCCCTATTTAATCTCCGCCACCCGGTGATAAATGTCATCAGGAAATTAAATATCTAAATCGAAAATGTGAGCTGTTGATTATTTTCCCGATTCGGATAAAAAAATCTTTTCCCAATGAGCACTCGCTGCCGCCGTATCGTTATCTACGGATGTCGATACCGCTCTCAGCGCGGACGAATAATAAATGCATGTTTTCGTGCTCAAATGTACACTATGAAAATGGTGATTTTTAAACTAAACGTTTAAAAAGTAGGTGGAATTCAAAATTATCTAGATATCAACGACTTCCTGATGAGCATGTTCATCTTAAAAAGTGATTATTGGTAGAAATTATGACTCTATCATTAGCCACCTAACAATGGGATTGTTGACAGTAATAAAGGAATTATCGAATAGAATTCATTTTATAATTTTGCATCCATCGCAGTGCTGTAACTGTGAAAAATTCATTTTTGTTAGTTATTTATTTCTGCTTCTATTTTTATCTCATTAAATGTTATTTTCATGTAGGTATATTAATTGACAGTCAATCTGTCAATTGACAGTCAATTGACAGTCTCCTTTTCCATTAGAATTCGTTATTGTTCCTTATTCCTCATTCGAAATTACCTAGCTATTCGATGTATCTAACTCCAAAATACACTTTCTCATCTGGCAATAAACGTTTATTGTATCCACTATCAACTGCAGTACTATCGATACACTCACCCTTATTTTGTTTTTCAACTCTCCTGAGGAATACTCTGCATTTTTTATTCCTTTAATGCTGCCGAAAATGATTTTCTATCAGCTTAGGGAACTTAGCGGTAAATCAAGGATACATTACTTTATGTATACGATGATCATAATATGAGCATAACTTTCAATATTTATCAGCTAGTTTGACTCTGTCATTTAATGACTCCTCTCCGATGTGTACTTATCTCTCGTGAGAATAAAACCTCATGATATTATTATATTTCCCAAAATACATTACATAACGCAATACATACATAATAGCTAGTCAAGAATATCAATAGCTTCTCTTATTCATATGCTTGGAGCTTCAGAAACCAACAATGGCTGCTGATCTTTTTGTTTGTAATTTAATTTATTTTTAATTTGAATCTTTTATAAATGTTTTATCTATTGATGATTAGTAGAAATTACCGCTGTCGAGAGATTTGAAAATTGTTTTTCTCTCTTCGTTTTTGTGAGCCTTATTCATCCCTCTTTGCATGGGAAAACACCAATACAATGCGGGTGTTTTTCGCGGATATTTTTCCTCAGAAACCATATCTTTTATTTCCTATATTTCCCTTTCTATGTTTATTTTAAACACACCGTAAAAGATGTGTGCTCTCCGCGTTATTGCGGCTTGTTTTTTCTCTCTCTTATTGCGTAGGCATTTTTCAGAATTTTGGTTGGTTCTCCTCAAAGCTTAATTTGAGAATTTTTTCCTACAGTCGAAATCTTTCTGATTTTATTAGTACATTCTCATATATCTTTGCTTATTCTAAATTAATTTTAACTGCTTCAGAGCCAGATACTGCCATGTAATGACTTGGAAATCTTCCTGTAAAAACGACCCACAGGGCCTAACCAAGCCGAAAAAGTGAATAAATTATAGTAATAAAATTTATATAGGATATGGAAGAGAGACTAACAATATTCATGCATCATTAAATAACAGATTTAAATATAATAAAGGTATGAACTAAGGAAAATTAAAAATATAACGTTGATGTAACTTTATTGAGTTCTTATGTGGAGTTGACATTGCGGAAAAAAGCTACTTACTTCCAGAAAAAACTTTTTTGGGATATTTCTGTTATAGCGGAACGGTATTCGTATTTCTTTTCACCAGATTTCCAGATTTAGATTCTACTAGGGTTTATCGAATTTTTCTTCCTGAGTTCATCGTTTCTTTCGCACGAAGGTGGCTCTGAAATTGAACGTAACTGTGGGAAGAATGAAACTGCTCTAGGATACTAGCTCCGATTCCTAAGATAGAGACACATGAAAGAGTATCTTAATACGAAGCCAAGAAAAACGTTTTATAGGGAAGGTAAGAACCGTATGAAGCATGTTAGAGAAAGTTCCTCGCCAAAACTCTGCATATACATGTTTTTCATCATTTTATGCCCAGAAATATCGCCCAAATTTCCCAATTCATTATGTTTCCTTCCGCGTCCCTTTTGTTTTTTCAGTCTCTTCAATCTCGTATTTTTTCATCATCCGGGGAAGGAACTCTTTCTTTATTTTCCCCGCGAGGTTTCTTTTTTTGCTTCTGGGAAAGAAAAGCTTTCGGGATATCCTGAGGGAAGGAGACATGGAAATGAAAGAAGAGGAATATATCCGAAAGGCTAACAGAAAATATCCCGTAAGAGGAGGCGGAGAATAAGTCTGAGAATCGGTCGACTAGAGGAGAAAAATATGGGAAGCAAGTCGGGTAGAATTGCGTGAGGGTAGGTAGGCAGAGAAAAGGGGCGGTAGAGAGGGAATCGTGGGTCCTTTTCCGCGAAAAGGTCGGCGAAATATCGACTGGTAGAGTATTGGAGGATCGATAAATATCGATCCCTCGAAGTCACCTTTGAGGTGGCGGATTGATTAATATCGATCGATTTATCGATGCTGCTTCCGCACCCCTCCGCAGTTCATATTAATACTCGAAAGCCTTGATTACAAAGCTTTGGAGACTCGTAGTTTTCCTCGGAAAAAATCGAGTTTTTTCTTTTCCTCCATGGGCGCTTATTTTATTGAAGCCCGAGTTGCCGGAATAAAAAGGGAAGCTCGTGATTAACCTGAGAGGTAAATTTTGGCGACAAAGGAAAGATCGACGCATATGCCAACAGTTTTTTCGATCGGTTAAATTGAAAAATTCGTTTCACCTGTTAGGCAATCGGAAGAGGAAAGGTTTTTTTTCCGAAAATTTCTCCCTGTTTCTTTTCAATAACAACGTTCCGTAAGTTTGTCTTAAGCGTTTCTGTGTTATGTTCTTTGTATTATTTTTGTGTTTGTGTGTTTATGAGGAAGTGAAGCAAAAACATTCAATTACTCCATAATTTCAGATCTTTTTTGATTTTTTACATTTTTCTTTCTCATTTATTTATCTCTTCCAGGAATTTGATTTCTCCTTAATTATGACTTATTCCGCGAGAACTCTCAATTTTTCGTTTATCCATTTTTGTCTCCCTTTAAATTAGTACGTTTGTTTGAAATACTTAGAACTGAAGCTGAATTTGAGGAAAATGCTTTTCTTATAACAAAAAGAATAAAAGCACGGATAATTATAAGGAATTTACTACTTTTCCACTGATTTAATTGTCTCCAAAGTAATGTTGAAATGCATGAAGAATATATGCTAGTCTTACTGAATCTGAACTTTCATCGTGTCTGAATGCTACTGGAATCTATTAAAGAGATCGTTTTCAGTAATTCGCATATATCCTTGATGTTAAGCAGTTTTCTTTTTGTAATGCGCAATTGGAATTTTGCGAAGAAAAACTGATTTTTGTTCTATACTTGATTTTACGAAGATAAATCGAACGAAAACTATCGTAACAAATCTGCAGATATAGATTTCACATTATGTTTTATTTTTATTTTAATATTTTCTCTGTTCATCAAGCACAGTGGAGGATGGTCTATCTTATTCAGAAATTTCCTTGCCGCGCTTAAGTCGAGCTGTCCTAGGATCAGAGGCTTGTGTAGGAGTATTCATTTCAGGCAAATAATCGCTTAAGCTCCTCTTGTATAGTTTTACAGCTTTGATCTTCTTTTAGCGATCTCTATTCACAGGCGTATTCGGTGATCGCCCAATATATGTTGATGGTTAATGCTCTGGATATATTTTCCCCGTTTGAAGGAGCAACTGAACTGATGAGGTCAGGCATCGTTTTCTTTATCCTTCGGCAATGTGCACGTATGTGCGTGGGTGGGTAGCCATGGAGATAAAGGACGTTTACGTTAAAATTAAGGGTAAAGGTTGTTTGCGTGGGCGTTATTCGCAAAGGTGTGTTAATAAATGCGCAGGAGTCTCCTAAAATAGTCGATCCATCTTTAAATTAATGTTTTCTGCCATCCCTTATATACTTCTGCCTTCTTTAAAATATTTTTGATCTTTCATGTACCTCTTAACTTCCCTGTATCCTTCATCATAACCCCAACTTCTGCTCAATTTCTGCATATATGTATTTCCTTTAATGATAATTTTGATCTGATGCCCTCTCTGAAGGCTATGTTGGTCAAAGAAACTTAGCCACTATTAACATTTAGAGTAAATAGGTTCCATTCCTACAAATAGTCTATCCTTACCCTTTCTTTGAAGTGATATATATATGCATGAGATATACAATTTTTGGCCGAGACGATGTTCTTTTAGGCAAAAGTGAACCCAGAATGTTTATTTTATAGTGTCGCTAAATCTTGTTTTTTTTTAATTGAAAGGATAAAATTTTTATTACATCCCATTCTAATTTTTTTCTCACTAGAACGATTAGTAAATGAGAATGGAAATCAGTTTTTTTGGAGAGAATTACTTTTAATTTTACTCTACCCCATATTGTGTTGTGGAGTATGTATGTTACCTATATTGCATCGCTTAACCAATTGAGATATAAAAAATCATCAAATAAAATCTTTACTCTACTATAGTTGATCGAAGGATCCACAAATATGAAGAATTCTACTATAGAATGCATAAAACCATTATTTAAATATTCCGTTCAAGCTTTATTTAGCCCGATCGTTTTCTACCAGATTAAGATGTGGCTTAGTAAAATTTTTAAATCTAATAAAATGTAATTTTGTGAATTTCACAACTAATGAACACTATATATAATCTCTAAGTATAGTAATAGTAAGATAGCCCATTTACTTTATTATGTTGGCTATATTGATGGAACCGATTGCTCTAAATAATTTTAAGCGGAATTTTTAATTAGAGCTTTTATTTAAACTATAACAATATTATTTACGAAACGACGTAAGCAATGATTTCAAGCATTATTTGTGATTACAAATTCACCGATAAATCATATCTGTACTAATATTTCCAGGTATTTGGTACAATGCTAGTAATGAATAGTTTTCGGCTCAAATTCGAAATTTTATTTGTCTTATCAATATATTATAATTAAAAGATGTAATCATAAATTTCCTTTAAAGTGAACAATATTTTTCAAATCAGCTTCAATCCCGGTCCGGCGATTTATATAGTGCAAATTTCGGCCAGTGTGTATCCACACATAGTTTGTTACATGCACAATAATTAAAATGGAATCCTAGCTAGAAAATTAAATAGGCGTATGTAATATCATAATGTGGAGTGGAGTAGAAAAAGTACAAATGATAAATCCTGTGACGCTCTAGCGCTGAATGCGACGGGAAATCTCTCAAAGAGACTCTTGCTTTCGCAGTATCTTTAGAACACGATACCTCTGAGGGGACAGAAATAGCGCCCCGTTCGGTCGAATCAAACTCGGAAATTCGATCAGCGGATGCATTCCGCTGTTCCCGAGAGTTATTCCGACTCGTCGCGTGCTCGCAAAGAAATCCCGGGAACAAAAATATTGCCACTCCTCCAGCGGTGCCTTTTCATCTCTCCTATCGGAAAAACTTTTCCGTTCGTTCTTATCTCCGGCGGATAAAAAACAAAGGGACTCTTGTGCGGAAAACCGATTTGGGCTCCGCGGAAACAAAAGAGCCGGAATAAAATTAGGGGCAGCGCTCATTACACTAGCTCGCGTCTGTGTGCGCGTGCGTGCGTGCGGAGCGCATGTGTCGGCATACAAACACGGGTGCGATCGCCCGGAAAGACCCGCAGCGAAAACACACGGGCGCACGTCGTACAAACAGCAGCTCGAAATCAAATAAGAGGAGGGCAGACGCAACGGAAAAGGGATGGGTTGGACTCGCCTTGACATTCGCGTAGGCGCCTGTGTCTGCCTCGCTCGAGGTCGTGGAATTTTCGAGCGAAATCCTGCAACCCTTTTAATCCTTTTGTCGCAAGAGGTAGTTGGCGCAGAGGAGGGAAAGATTTCTGCGTTAAATGGCGATTTTTTCTACTCAAGACTATCCTCTTTGACACTCCCTTTACGTGCCTCTCGCCCGATATTTCTTCCTCTATCTTCCCTTTCCTTTTTGTTTCGTCCCTTTCCTTCGTTTACCCCGTTCACTGATGTGGTACTTGTCGCTCACCACGCTCTGCCTTTCTAATTTAGTTACGCATCATTTTTCAAGGCTTTATTTTTTGAAGCTAATTCCTATATCCAGTGGCAGGGTCCTACATTTTTAGGAAGAGGTTCTTAACCATACGGCGTATACAACCATGCACTGCTGTTTTGATTTCGTTTTCTCTTAATATTCAAATTTTAAAATATTCTCCACGAGGCTTAAAGATGAATTAAGAATGAAGAATTTCAATGTCTAACGTTGTAGTTATGTTGTTGCACGGAGCTTATTGTAATATTTCTAATTGCAATTATTCCCTATTACTATTGTATGAGCTTTAGAAATCCGTTCGGCGAACTGAGAAAATTCCAAGAACAGCTTCAAACTAGTGCGAACAAGAATTCCAGCACTGCCTACATAGAAAAAGCATCTTCGAATAGAAAAAGCATCTCTTTTCGCCACGAAAAGGGTTCTTATTCATTCTCACATTTTATAATGTATCAGAGATTGTCTTAATTGTATTATTTTAAATAAAATTTACGTAATAGTCAAAAATATTATCTTTTTGACTCCATGACGAGACTTTAATAACTTCCAAAGTATATATTTAAGTTATTTATCTAAATAAAGTCATTGGAATATATTTTCAACGAGCATATAGGAACTTTCTTCAACATGAAACATCTTAACATAACACATCTTTCAATGTATCCCTCAAGTTTTCCAGATCTATTAAAATTTATGAAATTGTATGCATAGTAAATCAGTAGGCAATTATTGTAAAACAAAGGAATAATTATGCACAAGGAAGTATTCCATGAATACCACATCTAAGGTCATTAAATATTTTATCAACTTTTAGCGAGGTCAAGGTCAATTGTTTAATATCGAATTTTAATACATAAATATTTTAAAAGTTCGTTATTCATTTTAGATATTCGGAAAACATTCTTGGGTCATATGATCATTCTTGATCTCCTTAGCCCGAAATTAAAATTCATCATATACTCGTTACTTTTAAAGATACGACGTAGCTACAACTAAATGTATGTCACCTAAAACACGTAAATTCGCGTAAAGCGGATTCACAAATAAACCAATACGTACACCTCTTCTAACTTTCGATCAGTTTTCAACGCGCCGGTCTCCCATGAGAAATTTGTTTCCGCCGTAATAAACTTTCCAAGCTTTACTTAGGACCATAATTTCGTTAACTCCGAGGCTTAATCCGTTCCCTTCGCTAAAGTACGTCGCCACTTTTCACTCAGCACACATAGCGTTAAGGCCGTTATATAAAATGGTTTGAGGATAGTAATCGAAGGAGATACAACAGGGAGGAAATTAAGGCGGCGGTCATGCGGTCTAAGAGGTACAGAAAGAGAAGGCGGCGAAACTCGGAATCAAATGAACAGTGTCGTCCGGAATTTTCAGAGGAGAATATCGGGCGACCAAGCCGTTGCTCGTGGCTGGACATTTTGGAGCAACTTTTGAATGTTATAATTTAATTTCCTCGAGTTTTTTGGTGTCAAGAAGCACTTCGAGAGTACTATGTGACAGTTTCAAATACAACAGGCGTATCATTCAGGATTTGGAAATCTTTACTCTTTATTTGAGTAGTGTTTCTTTGTATAATTTTGAAGGAGGATCCGTGTTTACTAAATATGACAGTTGGGAAATACTATCAAATATTCATTATATTATTCCTTTTTAACAAAAATAAATCAAAAGGAATTTTATTAGTTATAATGCAACATCTGAACGGCATATGATAAAATATGATAGAACTGTGGGGAATGCATAAAGAAAGCTATGTATAGTAATTTTATAAATATGATTTTCCTTTAAAAAATTACACTATGGTTTTATCTGAATAATATGCTAGTGGGCGGAAAGCTTTGAATAACATTTATTTCCCTTTAAAGGGGAAATTTTGACTTCATTACCAAGCATTCTAGCCATTTGTTTTAATTTGAAAATTTCACATCGTTATTTTCGTATCATCTTTCTCGATAAAAAAGTAGATGTGCTTTTTTCGTGGGTCTTAAATTTTCAAATGGATAAAAAACCCACATTTCAATATTTGGTTGTCTTTCGTTATGTAACATTCTTGTCGGAGTGAATCTATGCAACACTTCTCCTAGATGTGTATATATTGTTTAACTATATCCCTATATCCTACGAAGTAATCATACTGTTAAAGTTCGAAGTATGGAAGACAATCGCTGTGAATCGATCCATGACCTAAAACCGCCCTTCTTAGAATGTTCAGCAATGTTTCTACCGATAGTTGTTAGGTTTAGTGAAGCAGGAGCGCAATTTAGTGGTCCGAACAATTTCTGCGGGACATAAGGCGAGATTCCGGTCCTTTCTCGTAATTTCCGGCACGTCTGGTCACCGGAGTCTTGGGAGATAAAAAGAAGGAAGTGGAAGACAGACGGTGGAAGGGTTTTAAAGAGGAACTTTGGGGATTGTCTCAGCAGCCTGGGAAAGGGAAGCTGATCAGGGTTGAAGGGTTAGATTGGGCTGGTAGAGAAGGGGAATGCGAAGGGGGAGGTGATATTAAAGGTGGTGGAAGGGATGGTTTTGGTGCACTGCCCTCGTGGTATGGGGTGGTGGTGTGTGTATGACTGGTTTGGAGGAATGGGGTGGATATTATTGATTTTGTCTGCTGCCATCTAAACCCCGCCACTGATCCCCCTCCGTAGCTTCATTCCACACGCACACTGTCTCCTATATTCTCACCCTCTCCGCCAACCCACTTTTTTCCCGATTCTCTCATTTTTTCACGCAGTTTTTTCCTCTCCCGTTGTATCTTTCTTTTTGTATTTCGTAGTGAGGCTTTTTTATCCCAAAGTTTCTTATTCTCCTCGTATCTTTCTTTCCCGCACGTTATTTCGCCGGGAAACTTCGCTCGAAACCTCATATCACCCCTGACAAGGTTTCTCATATTATCTATTTTCCGGTCACTTTTCGAAATTTTTCTCGCTGCTTTTGAGCTGAAACTGCCGCGAAAGAACAGCTTGATGCTCGCACTTTGTGATTTCTGCTTGAATTTTCTGGAAAATTACGAATTGTGAATTGTGCGACTCTGATCTTTGTTCGCAGAAGTTCCATTAAAGAGAATGAAAGACGTGCTTTGAAGCACGATTGGATAGCCTCTTTTTATTCTTTTATTACCTACTGTTGTCTGATTCATCGTCAATATTTAACCTCATCCCGTCCTCCATTAGCTACGAGAATCTCTGTAAGCCAGAATCCCTCTTTAGAGGAAAGAAGACTCAATCAGAGATTTAATTTCCTTGATAAATTCAGACAGAGTACGTTCATAGATGCCATATGCACCCTCCTTGTTACATAGGCCGTTCTGATATTGCGAGAAAGATAAGAGAAATATATGCTTGAACAAGCCGATTCAAGGATTCATTTTTTCCGAGAACGAAACGCGAAAATAATCGATTTGGAAAGTAGAGTCATGGTGCCTCTGTCATGGTACCCTCTGCCACACGCCGAAAGGCGGCTTGCAGGGTGCGTATGTAGATGTAGATGAGGCTTATTATGCAGAATAAGGAGATAGTTCTTCCTTGCTTTCCTAACCAGCATGCTTTTAATAGAAAACGTCTACATGAAAGCTACTCAATCATCCTATGAGCTACACTTTCCATAGCATTTAGTGACCAAATGAATAGCAATGATCGGCACCATCTGTACCACCGTAACTTTGATATTAAATCACAGATTGGGATAAAAGTATCTTCTTCCAAAAAAAAATTAAAGATATTCTGTCAAGTAAAGGTAATCCATCAAGAGCCTACGTAATTACTAAAAACAATAAAGGTAGATAGAGTAAAACTAAACAATTTAAAAGTAGATAGATTCAGAAAGCTGCAGGAACAAGAGTATCCTCTATTGGCTTCGTTTCGTTTCACTAAGCTCAACGCCGTGATTTGTTTAGACAGTGAAGTTTCGCGGAACCTGATATTATTTTTTCCGCACAAACCTCAGCAAATTACAAATAAATAACAGGATTGAGCGTGCAACCGACTCGATTCCGCGTCACTCATCCCTCCCAGATGTTCGGCAAAGTTTCCGCTAATTCCGCACTCATCATCTCGACGTCGTCTCTCCTTTACGCGGAAGACGTCTTGGGGAAGAAGTGCGGAACGGGATTGGAACTAGTTAAGGGAGAAGCACGTAGAGGGAGACGAATGGCAGAAACAAAAGGATGGCGAGGAAAGGTAAGAATTGAGGAACGGTGTAATGCATCTAGAAGAGTCACTCGAGAGAGGGAAAAGTGGGGTGCTGCAGAAGCTTGCAGGTGTGTCAGGGGGATCTTGAGGACGAAAGATGAGTGAGGAAGCACGGGTTATTGCGTCCATTGACTGTGGAAGAACTCAGAAGAAGGAACGAAATCCTCTAATATGACGTCGAAAAAATCAGCTTTTTCTTACGCCATTAAAAATTTCTAAGGCATCGTTTTCCAATACTATGCCATACGACACAGTAAAAGCGTGAAAGGAGTTACTATGCGCGAAGACGTGCACCCAGGAAATATTCTAAGGAAAAACGGGCGTGAAAAAGGCTGACAGGAGGGATTCGAACCCGAGCCTTCCACATTCCGAGAGAATGCTTTAAGAAAGTGCGATATCGAGATTGGAGTTCTGGTCATCATTTGAAAGAGTCGAATGGGTATCTCTACATCAGATAAGAAGTTCAGCTTTTAAAAGTAAGTAAGTAGGGGGAAATTTCATTACCATGAGGCACATTTACTATGTGCGAGTTTTTCCCGATTTTGGTCGTTAAAAAATTGAGTCGCAATGATTTAATGCTCTGTTAGCTTTTCTCGAATCACTTTAATGTCCCGATACAGTATGTTTTTGCTTAGCATCGAAAATTTGGAAAAGTCAGTTGTACATTTAATTCTCTAAGAAATTTTTATCCTACATAAGTGATAAATGTAAGGACGAATGATAACTGAGCTATTGGCAGAAAGAGCTTGGGAAGAAATGTTTTTGTGAACATTTCCGCTGAATCATAGACCAGTCATAGAAAGTCTTTTAAAAATATAGGCATAATGGCGGGCCATATTTAACTTCTTCTAAATTTCCTTCAGGAGTAATAGTGTAAGTTACCTTCATTTTTTTCAGTTATCTTTTCGGATAAATTTTTTAAAATCATAAATTTTTGATTTAAATTTGTTATTTCTACTTGTAAGTGTACATACTTAATAACCAAATTCATTCATCAAGAGCCTCAAGGTTATTCATACATTTATCTTAGGTATTGTTGTTACAAAACTTTCAGTTAACCTATCCTACTTATGTTCTGAGAAGCATCCTAAATTTAAATATGCCTATTTGTATTAAATTTCCTGAAGGAAAGGTATGAGTATGTGTTTAAGTAACATATGGTGCATCGCTTGATCACTGAATTATTTCTCTGATAATAAGTGTGTTTAGATCAGAATAAATTTCCAATAGATTTTCTCAAGCGAGTAATGAATTTCCTTCAAAGACCAGAAAGATTAATTCATAAATAAAATCTGATATGCGACTCGTAATCAAGTATGGTGCGTAACGCCGAGAAGTAAGTTCAGACGTGGCGATGCATATTATTTATCGTTGTCAAGCAACGATATTCATGCCACTCGTAACAGAACAGTTTCCCAGAATTACATCGTAGAGGAAAGCTGTGTAACGCTGTCTTGTGTGGCGTTGGACATCCGAAACTTTGCCGCGCAGTCATTCACACAAGGGAACAAGCAGACACGGTCACAGGAGCGTTCTTTGTGGAAGCGTCACTCTCAGGCGCATTGCCCTTCTTAAACCCAGCCGCGTCTGCGGTCCGGAGAAAGAAACAGGGTTATCAAGCATCTGCTGCGAGAGATTTTCTGGGAAGTGCGAAGTCCAGATTCAGAAGGGGAAGGATTTCGTGATGGGTTTCTGGGGCAAAGAAGCTGCGAGGAAGGAGTTAGTGGGTTCGAGAGAGAGAAGAAGACTCAAATCGAAGAGCTTTGGTAGTTCGGTTGTTTGGACAGATTGAGAGATAGAGGCGTTAAATCGGGACGGAATCGGGTTAATCCTTAGAGTGGAAGGGAAGAAAAAAGAAGGATTGGAAAGTATAGGGTCCATGGGAGTTGGCGCCTGTCGCTGAGAATGTCGATGGTGGAAGGGGAGCGTTGCTGAAAGACGGGAGAAGCAGTGGAAATAATATTTCATGGTTCGATTCATATCTTCATCAAGGAGGAAAATTCTTTTTTGTTCCATGTCCGTGACTGATTGATCTACATGAATTAACTATTTTGTTTGAAAAAGTTAATTTATATGAAAAAGTTAACTCATATGAAAAAGTTAATTCATACAGGTTAATCAGCCAAAATTTTATTTACTTTAGGACGAATTAGTATGCTGAAGAAGAAGTAATCTCGTAATTTTCTACACTGTTTGTGTGGAAAACTATGTTAACAAACTGTTAAAGAGTGTGGAAAATCACGAGCTTACTTCTTCTTTACCATAATGGCTTTCCACAAAGTAACGCCTGGGCATGTAGATTTCATTCGAATTAGTATGCGTTTCATCTGTATATATATTATACGGGTATAGCTTATAGCATTCGTTCTCATATTCGTTATGAATATGAAAACTGCTTCATTGCGTGGTAGTCGTGTGTTTTTTTCCCTTGATTTTACAACAAGCTCACTGTTACTTCACAGGTCAGATAGTTGTAGTTATTTACAGGATTAGAGGAACTTAACGTATTAAGATGGGGAGACGTGTAGTAACATTTGACAACGAAGGTTTTGCGTCGATTGCACCTGTAGAAACTATACTGTGATGATGTTCAAACTATATTAGTGGTCATGAAATTATGTCCTTAAGACATGATTGCTTAACATGTTTAGAGTATCATATTTTTAAATTAGGAATTCAAGTTCCTCTAATTGGGATGTTCAAGCGCGTTAGTCTTTGATAAAAGCATTCCTTGATTCCATTCCTGGTGGGGGTCTGCAGAATTATCTCAGCTGTAGAAGCACTGAATAAGCTATTAAAATAACTCTTCCATTCACTTTTAGTGTAACAATTGTCTTGCCATTCTTTAGAAAAGCTATACGGATGGTATTCAAAGGACTAGTGGAGGACGTTTGATTTCAGCAGCACTTAATACGGAATGTAAGTTATTTTTCCATGCCACTAAATAATATATTTTTCAATTTTCTTAATGAAATCTTCCGAAATATTAGTGCAATGCTTATCTATCTTTTCGGTTTACTTCTATGTTGAAGTTATTTTTTATTACGTCTCCGTGCGATCCTTCTTCTGTTTCGTTAATGTTTTTTACCTTTAGACATTTTTTTATCTCCCAAAACTGCTTGCTGTCATTCGCGAAAGGAATAAACGTAAAAAATTTTCCACGACAACTTTTATGCGTTGGTCCAGCAAGCGATACGGAGCTTAATCTGGAGGCTAATTTTTCCTCGGTATCTTTTTCCCATTTGGAATCCTCGTTGCAGTATCTCCATGCCTCTTTCTCTTCCTCATATCATCATCATTCGACTCTTGCTATCGACTAACGACCGTTCTACTCATGACCCGGACTTTTTTTCATTTCGCATCGCCTCAATTATCGGAGAGAAATTTCGTTTTTACCCATTTTTCTTTTCTTCTTCCTCTTCTTCCATCTTCTCTCGAGACCCATTTAAATAATCGTGGTCCCCCTAAATATTTTGTTGCAATCATTCACTCATATTTCAGAAGCGTTATTTTAGGAATGACTGACGCGAATGTCTCTCCTTACTCGTTCCTTGTTGTATCTCTATTTGTCCACTAATGAGGTCGTCCGTCATGCTCAACGAAGGAATTTTGAAATGCTACAAAGTCTTTAAATCTCGGATACGTTTCCACCTAAAGTTACACTTTACATCATGTAAAATTCGGATGTTCTTCTGTCTTGGTCTACGATAACATCCGGAGGTGAAGAGTTGGTTGAAATGGAACTGAGTGTTCGAAATTTTCCACTTTCACTATGATAGATAAGAAAAGGTTTCCTTTTATTGTGGTACAATCAGTGAAGAATGAACATCTATTGATGTGATGTTTTCCTCAAATTAAGGATCACTTGTCTGCTAATCTTTTCGTCCATTAGTAATTATCTAGGTAAAGCCGCTTTAAAAATTATGAAACTTTATTAGAAAATGTCCCCTCTCTGATAAGTGTGAAATACTGAACGTATTTCCAGGGGTATGGAATGCATCAAAGATTTTTTCATAAACAGGCTAGATTTTTCTGAAGTAAATAAGTTAATATTGTGTCAGTAGAAACCTAATTAAAATTTAAAAAATCTTAATAAAAGCTAGAATAACTAAATTAACAATAAGTTAATAGTTAAATAAACGAAGGAAATGTGAAATAAGTTTGGGTGTAAATACTTGCAAGACCATTCTAATCTCATCCCATTTCATGGAATAAGATTAGAAACCATTCAAACTTTCTCAAACTTCATCAGGAATTATGTGAGTAAATATTTGTCAGTATATTCATTTCATGTCTCAATTTTATTTTTCGTGGCATTAATCTATTTAATTAACATTATTCTCTTTAAATGACAATTTCTTAGACTCCTTTACATGATTTTTTTTTGCTGGGAATCTCTCTCTTATTGCTGCTTCCACCCAAATTATATCAAATAAATTTTACATCAAAAAGTAGCATCCAGTAGTAGAATTGTCTATTACATTGTTGTTTATGTTTTTTTACCATCGTTAATTTGGGTGATCCTTACGGTGGCATGCTCGTAAATTTATCAGTAAGATAAAACTTCTTCCTTTAACTTCGAAGAAAATCGAGGAGTTAAAAGGTTAGAAGAGGATGAAGTTACGGAAGTAGAGGCGGTAAAATTCTCTGTAACTATTGAAACTGAAGAATCCTTGATAGAATTAGACGCTCTGTTATATCTTTTAGTCGAATTCCTTCCCGAATCGTGACTGGTACTTGGAGGACCGTCCCATTTTCCACTTTGCCTCTCCCTCCATTTCCTTCGAAAGAATTCTGTAAACCGAAATGCGTTTTGTAGGTGGAAAAGTTTTCTAGAATAGAAAGGATGTTAGGTTGCCGTTAAGTGGATGGAGTGGGGAGTTGAGAGAAACTGGAGCGAGTCCTAAAGGAAGGAGACGCTCTATCCACCTAACTATTCGATTGGCCCAACTCTCTCGGGTCGAATTCTCTCCGATCCCACGTCACTCTTCCTACTTTCTTTTTTTTTTTCGTGCTGTTTTATTTTTGTTTTCATTCCCTCTGCACTTCCTTAAAGGGCGTGGAGAACCAGACAAGCTTATGGATTTGAAGATCATTTATTATTAGGGATCGACAGAGAATTCTGTGGCTATTATTTCATCACTAATAGCGATTTTTCGTAAGAAATTTATTTTTATTACTCATGTCCAGTCAGTAATGAATATCATTTTACTCTAGTAAGAACACTTTGGATACTTGCATATAGGATGCAGAATTTTCTTAATTTTTATGTAACTTATGTACCCTAAGAGATTCTGTGTGTGAAAAGGGCTGCATGGACCGTTAGTTGTTTCTCCATTTGCTGCATATCATCGGGGAAAAACGAATTTTGGAGAGGATTATTCTAGAGTCTATTTCCTTTCGCTAATTAATCACTCCATTTTTTCATAATTCCTAGGCTTCACTGTAGCTATCTTCTTCTCATAATTCTATCTAGGGTATTTCATTCCAAATTCTTATTTCATCAAACCTTCTAATTCTGATTTTTTAAGAATATTTTTCCATACTCTATCATGGTATGAGCCCGATTATTTTCCTCCCTGTTATTTTAAACAGTTTCTATAGACTTCTTTTTCCATTAAATTTTTCATCGATAGTTCACTTATGGCGTTTACTGTATATGAAATTGTATTTTTGATATTTATTATTCTATATTTATTGTATTTGTGATTTTGTGTGTGACTTATGGAACGGCCTATAAATCCAGCTTCATCAGACGTAGATGATTCCGTAGACTGTACGATAGACCGATAAGGTTATCAAAATATTTAACATAGGGATATAAGGTATATACACGTATATGGATAAATAAATAATTGAAGTGATGTGTATGCTCTAGGCCTGCGCCATGCAAGCTTCTTGCCTTCGTATCGAAGAAATCTGAGCAGACCAAAACGAGCAAAAAGGGGTACCAATGGTTGAAATATTACTGTGATGTATTTCCATGAATATTGGTGTTGACGTAAATAGTTGCTTCAAGGATGGCGTTCCATTCCACTAGAATATTTCCACTCGCTTGTCTTTTGTTATTGTTAGTCTTTTGTCAAAGCTGGAAATTGAGGAAGGTGTAAAACATTGAAAATTTATTTCACTAAAGCTACTCGGTTTCTATTCAATACTGAAGGAGCGTAGATGAACTGGAAAGGTTTTCTTATGACAATATTTTATGCAAGTTCTTTGAATCTCTCTCCGTGCAGCTCAAATGATGTTAACGAAATAGTAAATCAATCAGATTATATCTGTTCTCCACGTCTCTTTATGTTTCCTTTTTAAAAAATCAGCTACTTCTTTAGTAAATTAATTCTCTTTATCAAATATGTTAATGTACCGCGAAGAGTTGAGCTTGATTCAACTATAATATGCATCCTCGTTGATTGCTTTTCAAACGCGATCTAAAATTCTAAGACAAAATTTGCTCAAATCTGTAAACTTCATTCCCCGAACTCTTTCAGAAGCTCAAATTACGGCCAGTCAATTAAAAATTTCTTTTGATCGACGCGATTGTATTCAATTTCTTCGTCGATCATTCCTTCCCGATTCTGTGAGCGAAACTCCACCGAGACAAGTGATTAAAATTTTTAAGCCTGCTTATGCTTGCTCGGTTACTTTTTCCTTTTCTCAACCGATTCGATCTGCATATTAAGGAGTTTCGCGGAATTTCCTCTGCCGGAAAAACTCTTCTTCAAACAGAAGGAAAACTTTGTCTTTATTCCCCAAGGGTTAGGCGAGGTAAGTTCGACGCGGAGTTAGAAAAGGAGGAGGAGTCCATTCGATAGACGAATACTTCTTTACCGTACCCCCCACCACAATGCATCCTTAAAGAAAGAACGGGCACTATGCAACTGAAGGTAAAACTAAGGAAAAAAGAAATAGCAGCGATGCTTTTGTATGCTGCACATTTGAATTCTGTTGGTACCTCGGACTTCGTCTTGGGAAAGCGCCCAAAGAAGTATTCAAAATTGAATTTTGACGCAGCGTGAAATGTCTTTTATTAGTCGCTAAGAAGACAGCTTATCTAGATTATGTGGATTTCGAGGTTTTATGCTCAGTTGAAGTTAGATTTGTTCAAATGACCGACAGTTGATAACAAGGATTACTAATTTTGGTACATATTCCCTAGAAATCCTATTTGACAAACGTTTTGTATAGTAAATTGAATTTATCAATCTTATTTATGCTTAAGGATTATTATAATTATATAATTATGAATATTTAGACGTTGGGTACATACGAGTAAAATACAGAAGATTGTTTACGTTAAATTATTACATGGCTCTCATTTGGCCATATGGGTTTGTTTAAGTCAGAATAAGTAGCCATTTATTTACTTCATTAAAAATGAATGAATTAAATTTAAAATGTTGAATCACGTATTGTTTAAGATATTTAATTCATGATTTACAGCATGAAGATTTTTATTTGAATAAGAGAATCATGGAGGTTTACACGATTTGCAACGCGTGTTTAATGGTAGTAGGAAATCCGAAATTAATAACCTCAAAAATAATTGAAGTTTAAAATTCCATTATTAATGCCCAATGATGAATAATAAACTGGGGAACTTAAATAAACAGTGGGAATTGGCTTCTGAACATGCCATGTTTAATATCCTTAGGTGTAGGCAATGCGCAGACCATATTTGTTTTGTTGGTTGTATAAGATTCAGGGGGTAATGTTATGACGAGAGATGACGGGAATCAGCGATATATTGGTCTTATTCGGTGCTTCTGTCGTTCACTGAAATAAATGCACGAATCCACGGAATATTGTTTCCCAGAACCGTTTATCTTCTATATAAATGTTTTTTTATTCTATCTAGGCTTTCTTAAAGTACTTGAAAGCAAGCAATATGCCACCCAACCTCGACTTGATGATCTCGTATGCGGCTAAACGGTTAGTTGTATTGAAGTGGTAGTATTGAAGATTAGGTCTTTTGACATAACGAAAGTTCCTCACTATTACTTTTACAATAGTAAAAACCCAAGGGAATATTGCCATCTTGAAATTAAGATAAATTAAGTGCCATGCTGGAATTTTATAACGAACTTTTTGACTCAAATAATTTAAAGAAACGTTATTAATATCATGTTATCCGTTTTATGTAGTAATGAAGAAAAGGAAATGGTCTACTCAAGAGTCGTCAGATTTTGAAAGTAGGTTTCCTTGGTATTTTAATCTTCTACTTTGTTCCGATTTCTTCAACTTTTAACCTGAAATTGCAACTAGTGATCAACAGGTATCCACTTACAACTATTCTAGTTTTCCAATGTTTTTAAGTTACAGCGAATTCCTTCGTAATTTTGATTTCAGAGTGAAGACCTTTATTCGGCACATGCCGGGCAATACCTTTTTCCTTTTCACACCAAGGCTGATGGAGTTTTATAATTTATATGAATTTATTTTAAATACTTCAATATCTTTTTGTGCATTTTTTAGCCGGGCCGGTTTGGAATCAATCTATAATTATTTTTCGGAACATCGATTGTCAAAATTTCCTTCAATCCAGTCGTATTTTGCGAAAAACTGGATTGCTTACCATGATTTGAGTTTGGTTTGATAGATTTGTCAGGGCTATAAAACTTTCTTCTCGTGTACTTTACGAAATTTTCTGAATTCTAAACGGGTTGATTTCAAAATCTTATGTTCTCACGCGGTGTCGATAAATTAGCAATATAAAAATGTAAATATTAGGAAACAGCAAGTTAAAGAGTTATTTATTCAATATTACTAATCATCTTATAGATAGCATCGAGAAATTCCCCTTCGAAAAATTTTATATACATAAATAATGAGGACATATATTTAAGTGCCTACAAACACATACCCCTACCAAGTCTTCATTAAACAAATATTAATATTATTTTCTGTTAGTGACGCTGATAAATGGCATTCATTTGTTCTCTTCTCATTAAATTTTATGATAATATTTTCTATAGAGATATTTAATTACGTTGACGTTTTTCAATTGTATTCTGGAGCAATAGCCCTGAGGAAACTTTCTCATATTGTTTATTAAACCTTATTTCCTCTCTAGCCAGATCTTACGGTAGCTTATGGCAGAGGGTTTGAGTTGAGACCGGTGTCTGGGTTGAGTAATATACAGAATTATAGCTACTTATTTCAAATGCCATTATACACTACTTCTGAAGCACCCATCTTCCCATCAATCTATCAAATTCATGCCGAATTTCAGCTCATAGCTCTCGATCTCAATCAGCGATACACAAAGGCTTAAAACTCAATCGATACCCATCCTGGACGAATAGAAAGGCGTTGTACCGCATTCCCTCGTTTGTCAAACCAGGAAATTAGAAAATTCCTACGGATAGAAAGGAAATATCTTCGTGGAATAGAGGAGACAAAGGCTGCGGAGGTGTGAAGTAAGGCATAGAAAAAGGACATGAGGAGGGAGGGCTGAAAGAATAGAGTCGTCCGAGGAAGAAAGAGAATGCAAAAGGACCAGGGGTTGGGGAGCTGTGGGAGAGAAACGGATGGAAGGGAGGGAATTTGAAGGCAAACTGAAGTTGCGGCCTGTATAAAGGGGGCATATTCCCAGGTGGCAGAAGTGTTCCCGTTGGCATGAGTTGGATCTGCAAGGTGCGGCCGAGGAGCGGAAGCGGGGTGCGTGCAGTGGAGAGGGCAGAGGAGTGGGTGCGGAAAGAAAGATCGAGAGAGGTGGTTCTTGTGGACAAAACTTGAGATAGTGGCAACATCTGTCGTGTTACCCATCCCTCCCTTATTTCGTCTTTACTTTTTTCCTTGTTGGCAAAGTGCTACTTTTTCTTCGCCTCTCTTCGGTGTTTTTCTTCGCTCCGTGGCCGGAAAAAATATATTTAGCCGTCGAATGCTGAGGTAAGGATATTTCCGTGAATTACGTGCCGGCAAAGCTAATGCTCGGGGTTTCTGAAGTACGTGATGTCTCATGTATCTTCGAGATCGTTGCGCGAATGCGTTGAAATATATAAAAATCGTTCAAATGTGAGTTATTATTTTTTAGTAGTGAGAGAACAAGTTTGAATTATCGAAAATTTAAAGTATATTTTCTCATGTGTTATTGTTTTACCCTCGTTTCACTTCCCCTATATATTGCTTACTATTTGGTCGTGCGTGCATTACGATAATTTATAAGAGACGAACTTTCAATCATAATGAAGGCGTAATGTCAATTGTAATAAAATGTTAGATCTGTCAGGGACAATCGTAGAGAATTTTGAATAGATAGAAACATAAGTGTTGAAGTGATTGTGCGAGAAAACGAATACTTAACTTTTAAAGCTCTATTTGTTAACTTTTGCTCACGAATATTTCGGGTAACCGCGCGGAATATTACATTCTCTAATTTGGATCGAATAAAAGAATTGGGATTATCCCTTATAATTCATTACGTAAATTATTCAAATCTAAGTTTTGTTTTGATCTCTACCCGTGTACCAATAGCTACCAAAAGCTCTGGAGAAGAAATGGTGTGTTTACTAGGTGAAATGAGCAGCCAGGAAATTTTCCGTAGATTTTCGCATTGTGTCGGAATGATATAAGTGATACAAAACCACGTACAATCATCGAACAGCGAAATTTCCTTATGCATTATAATGCCCATGAAGTCTGAAGCAAGAGTAAATGAGAATGTGATAAATCATCGTTAGTCGGCTTTCTTGGAACATGAAATGAATGAAGGTAAAAAACTTCGTAATTTCTACACGATGTAATATAAAGAGAAAAACACTACCGGTTTCGGCTAAATTGACATATTCCGGCTGATGACCTCTATCTGAAGATGGCAATTTAGCCGAAACCGGTCGTTATTGTTTTTACAAATAAATCGTGTTGAAATTACAGTCTCTCTTTACCTTTAGGGGATGAAAATTTTCTCTAATTTTCCTTACTAATGTCTTTTCGTTGATTTGGTAGACAAAATATCTAAAGCCACATCTCTTCTAGTTTATTTTAACATTTTTACATGTTCATTGGTGATTGCCGTGAGTTAGCTCTTATTTTGTTATTGCCATTGTAAATGCCTTAATTACGCATTATTTGCTAAATATTTTTGTTGGCTAAATCTTATAATGAACTTATGAAATATTTTGATTATAATTTTGTATTTACTAGCTTTAATACAGCTGAAAACGCGGATTTTACTCTTCCGTTAAGTTCGAGGTGTCAGCGAAGGGCACAGTAAAGAAGAAAAGGTCAGGAAGCACTGCATTACAGCATTAGCAATCCTATCTGGATTCTCTGCAGCAACATCTAGAAGTAGAGCAGTAGGTTCAAGGGTTCACAGGAAAGAATTACATTTAACATTAGATAATTAAATTCTTCCGGAGGAGGTAACGAATGACCAAATCATTCAAATGATTTTATGTTAATGAAAATCGCTTCCCAATCATGTGATATCTTTCGGAGCGAATTGGGTAATCAACGCAATGGAAAAGTAATTTTGAAAATTCATCGGAAAGCATATAAATTGGGCGAAAAAGAGAAACGGCGAGAGTGATGGAAAACTTGGCGGAATCTCATTTTGTGTGAGAGAAATTGGAGGAGAAGGGAGCGAGCAAACAAGATGAGGCGGTGTAAGGAGAGAGAGGAAGATGAAGGAGTGGAATGGAAATGGGTGATGAAGTGAGTTGGCGAGGTTTCCTGCTTTTGCGGGTTATTGTACGTCCGGAGAAGTGGAAGTACTGGCTTTGAAATCGATATCTACATTGGAAAAGCGAATGGATGATCTCTAGTTCGAGAACTAGTAAGACGAGGAATGGACGGAAACGCAGGAATATGTACCACTAAAAAGTTTAGGCTGAGAACCACAGTGTGGATTGCTGTTTTAAAATTTTCGTATGAAAACCATTTAAAGAATTTTTCTCCGTTCAGCAGCATATTAAAACATGTACGTTGTATATAGTATAAAATCATACATGTTATCACATTTCATACAAATGCCTTTCAAGAAAAAATATTTTCAGAGTAAGATGATTTATTATTTCAAATTTTTACTTTGAGCTTTAGTTAGACTCAAATCATTTCTGTATATATTTTGGAAAATAATATTTTGTAAATAATGAAATTGCTGAAAGCCAACAAATAATGTAATCTGAACGTTTGAATATTTATTGGAAGTCGTTAGATATCCCTTTTATTTGAAAGACTCGGAAAGAATAAAAGGAAACGATGAAATATTTTCTTCGCCTATGGGAATACTATACAGAGCATAGATGCGAAACATTTCAACCGAAAAGAGTTTCATTTTTTTCCGATAGAGACCATGCAATGGGTTATGCTATTAACTCGTGGATGAATTTAGTTCCACTATCCCGAAATAATTTCCGTAAATAGACGTGTACGAAGGTTTCATTTCTAAACTTAATGAAAGAATCCTCTTGTGCAAAATTTAATTTAAGCTCTTTCCGAAGGTTGAAATGACCTTTCCAATGATTAGCTTCGTTAACGAGAAGTTTTAAGCCATTAAAACTGGCACTCCGTGTCTCTTCCGAGCCTCTAACTTAATATTCCTAATTATGTATCGCGTCGCTATTACATACACAGATAGTCTCACTGTTAGTGGCGTATAAGCGTTTGTTTTTCCACCTTCGGAAAGATAGAATATAGAATGCCTCATCAGAAAGTTGTATATATTGCGTTCCAGTTTTTCTAGTCAGATTGTTAGTTGAAAACTGTAATTGATATCTTACAATGTAAACTAAAAATCGCAGTTTTAATCACTACGAAATTTACTACATAAATGAGTTTTAAATTTACAAGAAACGATTACTTTTACTACTTTACTTATTACTAAATTTTCGTCTGCTCCTTTTTTCGATTAATCATAGCCGTATTCAAGCAGGAGAATCGTATGATTAGTATCGTTAAAAATGCTTCATCATTTTTGAAATTTAGGCTTCCACCGGGAATCGAACCCGGCACCGCTTTTCTCCACGTTGAACGCATTATATGACTGTCTGAGTATTTTAACTGTCAGAATGAGGAACATCACATAGAAATTGCCAGGAATAAGGCCATTAGGCCATTTTTTGTAATAAGGAGAAAAGTACATAGTTTTTCATTCCAATCAAATCCATTCCATCACTACTGGCTAAAATGACTGGGTTATTCTAACGTTATCAAATTCCATGTTCTCTAAAATTAATAACAATGATTTATACCATTGCCGAATCTATCACAGTCATATAATTTATCAGAAATCCAGATCCTCGATAAACCATAGGACACACTTTTCTCATTGTGGCGGCCTAAATCCTAGCACACGCATTTGTTAACGGAAGACTGGAGCCCCGCAATATTGGAAATCTTCGCGAATCCTTACGGAGTCTCCTCGGTGTATACCCGTTTGGCTGTACAGATTGGGAGAGAGAGAGAGAGCATAGGAACGTTGTCGGATTTACTGGGATGCGTAGAAATTGAGGCGGGAGTTGAACGAAGAGATTCGATATTGAACTTGTATGGTAGCCCCGTGTTCAGCCTTCTCTCTCTCTCATCATCTCGCTCTCCGTCGTTTTTTCCTCCTTCGCCGGAGAGAAGGGCTGCGGTGGATGCGGGAGAGGGATGGTTTTGGGAAAAGACACAGTCTTGAAGGATGTATCGGTGGATTCATTGGGGAGGAATGGGAGAAGGTTGCGGAGAGGGAAAGACTCGAGATTGAGGTCGTAGTGGTGAGGTGAAGGAGATGGATTTAGTAATATGGTTTAAAGGGAAGTCGGCGAGCATGGGATTAAAGGGTACGGATTTATATCGGGTTCTTTTTTCCCCTCTTGTTTCTTTAAAAGGTGATTTTCAGCGGATGCGATTACAGGATATGAAGCCACTTCTCTTTTGTTTATCCACGGCACGAGTCTGACTTATCCTTTCTCAAGTTATTCGGAACACGAGGAAAAGTTTATCCTCATCTGTCGCCGTATTTTCTAGTTAATAATGCGCTAATAATAACTGATGCATGTAGCAAAAGTTGTATATCCTTCACACGTGTATAGGAAATATTCACGTACATATTTTCATACGATTCTATTAATAATATTATTGATATTTGATAGCGTTTTGTGAAGCAGGAAATGAAATGAATCCTGGAAGTATCTCTTTATGAACAAATGAACGAGGAAATGTACTTTTTTATAACGCGGTTTCAAAAGCATATCAGTTGCGCATCATCGTTCATTCTATCACCAATGTAATTATTTATTGTTCTCTATCATTTTTCATTATCTACATATTTTCGTAGACATCCAACTCGAATATTCTAGGAAGATGGATTAAAATTGCGATTTACCTTTTCATTTTAGGGTTTTTTGTTAATAGTTTGAAAATAAAAGTTCATTATAGGAAAATGAAACATAAGGGTTTCCTGAATTACTTTAAAGGTTCGATAAAATGCGGTTGTTTCATAGAAAGCCTGTATTCCAGCGTATTCGTGTTGGATTTTTCGTTATGTACGAGTTAAAGTTGACCGTGTAAACTCACGGATATCCTCAAAAATTACTGTGGAATTCCCATTTCTTCATTCGTAATAAGTTTTATCAGGTCGATATCCGCTTTTTGATCTGTTTGCTATTTTGAGATCATTCGAATCGACTTTGAATAAACTGTAGATCAATAAAGTAGGTTATATTGCGAAGGATTATTAATAATGGAATATTAATTAATGGAAAATCACATATTTGCATTAATAATAAGTATCATCAAACCATGAACTTGGAAATCAGCTGAACCTTTTCAAATAATTAAAATAAGCTAAAATATTAATTTCAGGTTCAATTCATTATACTATGATTGTACAACATTGCAGTTTCGATAAATATTCTTTCTCTCCATCTTTCATCGTATTTCTCCTTGTACAGTCCATATGGTCAGTGATGAGCATGTGCATATCTTTCCACTATAGCTATTGTACATTGTTACAGTGAGCATTATTAGGTAATACGCGTAGTCCATATATCATCAAAGAATGTACAGCGAACCTTTGGGTAATTTAAAGCAATTTTTCCACATAAAGCTTGAGGATGTATTCATTAATGGAGGGATTAAACTCGTGAAGCGCTTCCCAAACATAGGCACGATATTTATTCATTGCCTACTTTTTTTGCGGCGTCCAAATTGTTAATATTTATTTAACCGTGCCCCGAGCTTTGGAAGTGAAAAATATCCTCATCGCTGACTTCCGAAAATCCCCTGGAAATAAAAAGGCGATTAAATCGGACGAACCCGATTTTACACGGGGAAATAAAAATTAATTTTAATTACCGCATTCGGATTTGAATCCGTCCCGCAATAATTATTGCAGCGGAGCGGCGCCACAAATGATAATATCTCCCAAAAGCGGAATAATAAGAAAAACAAGTCGATGGCTGCAAAGAGATTAAAAAAAAAAAATAATTCGCGTGTAGGTCCGAGCGCTCATTTTTCGAAGGATTAGTTTTCTACGGACGGGGATAAAATTCGGAAAAAAATTTACATACGCGCGCACACATATTATGACCGCAGAATCGCATAATATTCCGGCCGTTTTTCACCAAGCCGCAAGCCCGACCAGGCAGAACCAAGCGTTGTATAAAAAGAGGAGGAAATCATCCCGTTGTAACGGTCGGGGGATAAATATGTTCGCAGAGTTAAGCAAATGACGCCGAGAGCAAATTCGATTCGGAAGAGTGGAAGATTGGAGGGCGATTCGAAAAAAAAGAAATATTTTTTATGCCACGAACGAAAACGCGTACGGGCGTGATTCGGGAAGGAAGCGAGAGGAAAATGAAATTAGTCGCCCTCCGAAGCTCAGGTGAATGGTGAAGACGGGATGGAAAGATTGGCGCCCGAGAATACTTTTATGTCACTCGATGAAGCGCGTTTCCAGAACGGGAGAGAAGTCGCGAGTGAAAAGAATCGGAGGGAGAGAAAAGAAATGTTTGGCGAAAATTGGAATGGATTGTGATGCGGAAACTTTCCATCAATTTGAAGGCTCGGATACGTCGGAGAACTGTCACAAATATACGGAAGAAACGCCGAAGGAAGAATGTGTGCGAAATAGATGTTTACGAGGCCTCATGGAGCGTAATACAGAGAGCAACTGTGCATCGGAAGTGGATGAATGCGGAATATTTTTCATGTTTCGAACGGAGGTGGAAATAGTCTTTTCGATCGCTGATTCAGTCGGTTGTCAGTCTACAGAGGTCAAGTTCACAATCTGTCCAGGTTGAGAAAAGTGACAAAATGCAAAAAGGTGTATGTAATAACATTATTTTTCTTGAACAAATTCTACAGATTACTAATCGATCCTGGTTTCGATGCCAGGGCGTCTGAAATAATCTTCCATGATAAATGTGAAAAAATTAGCTTTTTTGTGGTATTTATTGAAAGAATATCGACCCAAACTCAGGATATAGATAGTTTATTTAAGTAACACAATTTACAGTGACATATCCATAAGAAAACTGTTGTAGTTTCATGAACAATATGCTACAATTACAGTAAGGTTTTGAACTCATAAAATTCTGTCTCATTGATGTAACAGCAAAGTACTTCACTTCTCATCTTACCTTGTAACTTTTCAGAACTTCTTGGTATTAATGGCTGAAGGTTTGAGGTTCATGTTGTTCCTTAATAACATACAGACTGAGAATTTGATTTAAAATTAAATTAACTTCAAAATGTAGATTCCGCATTATATAATGGAAATTCCTAATTCATTTATGATAAGAGAACACTTAAAATTTTAATATACAGATTATATCACTCATGAAATTTACCTATATCATTACTAATAATTATTTCTCTTTTAATTTCAGGTGAGTACAGCAATTTTCTGCTACATCGAGTAACTTAGTGAGTATGAAAAACTTAATGTTACCCGATAAGCTCTCCTTGGCCTTCTGTGGATAATGGTGGAAGGTCTCTGGTTCAAGTCAGCCTTGTGGCAGTATACTTTACCGACTTACTCTATCATTTTTATTTAATTTTCATCATTTTTCAAAAAATGACTGTATTCGTAACTTTGCTTTCGGGTTATAACGGTTATAGTCTACACAGAAACATTATAACGGCTAAGTTATAAAATAAAAGATTGGATAGCGATACCTTGGATAATAGTCAAGGTAAAAAATTAACGATTTGTTTATCATGATATTTATAATACTTCTTTTCTAAATTAATCCATCTCGTTCCTCATTCAAATTGATAAATCACAATTCCACTAGAAGGAGAAAAAAGGAACTCGGCGGTCAATGAACTAAGAGATAAAGGTTCTCCAAGCGCCGAAATAGCGGCGACCGTCTAAGGGCGATTATCCGTTTCCCGGTAATCGCCCTTAGACGGTCGCCGCTATTTCGGCGCTTGGAGAACCTTTATCTCTTAACACAATTCCACTAATTGCAAATATCCGAATTTCTCTTCTGGAAAGTTAAAAAGTGGTGGAAAGATGGAATAAGCATGAAATTTCAAAGTCTTAGCGAAAATGGTTTAGATTTCTAGTTCCGGAACAGAGTAAACCTGCTGAGTAATCTCCCGGAATCGAAGGGCTATTATAGTTAAGCCAAGGGTAAGCTGAGGCATTGGTATCTGCGTTTAAATAAAGGATGACAGGAAAAGGAATCGCTCTCGATTCTCTTTGGGAAAAAGCTGGCATATTTTTATTTTCTTGACACATGGCCCTGCGGGAATTTTATATTTATGTGACTCGATTTATCTTCGATTAAATTTTTCAGAGGACTATTGACTTTACATCGTATCTTTCTTTAGAATGCAATTGTAATATCTGACCTACATCATTTTTATTTGAATTGGGCCATTATTTGGATTCGCCGAAGAATTTGTTATGAAGGTTGTACGTTCGCCAAAGTATCAGAAGTCTATGATTAGAAAACTTGTAAACTTTTGCGAAATTATATTTAAAGTTATGTCAAACAATATCAGATTTTATCTTAATTGTCTTGTGGAAATAGAAATAATGGCGCTCACAGTTGTTTAAAATTGTTATAAACGAAATATTAAGGCGTGATTTTATGGATTATTTTACATAAAAGTTGAATCATCCTTTCAGAGGTGAAGAATGCGAGAGAAAAATTTTCTTTCACTTAAATTAAATTTTCAATAAACATTCGATTCATCGTTAATTGATAGACTATCGTTTTATAAGTGAATAATTTTTATCCTCGAAGTTGAATTTTTTATATCATAGTAAATTTAATTTGTGGAAAATTTGGGAAAAGAGAGAATTTAATTTTTGTGGTGACTTTAATCCTCTTAGAGAAATGCCTAAAGCGTCGCCCACCACAGTGCAAGCACAACGCATGTATCGGATATGTAGATTTACGAATCAAAGCGAGCGCAGATGGAACTCATAATTGGATTGCATTTGTGTTCAATAGGTCATGAAATAATCCAGCCAATCAATTCCTTACGGAGATCGGACTCGCTTATCCAGTTAATTGTCAGAGAGTTCGTAATTCCTCTCACATTTGAAGTGCGTTATTGCAGCATAGAGCACCTCTCGTCGTTTTGCTTTTTGATCTACATGAAGTGAAATTTGATTGAAATGCGATCGGAACTTTTGAGGCTATTACCAATTCACAATCCATACATATTGCATGGATTTTATTGCAAACGAATTGGAATAATTTTTGTTTACTTGTCCTGAAAGATATTGCGGTATTAAGTATTACAATTTTTTTCCTCTTCTTTGCGAGCTAATGTATAAAACGCACGTGGAAAGCAGAGTATGAAAGCGTTTTGTGTACCGTTCATCATTTTTCTACATAGTTATCGCAGTTGTTCAGATTTTTTTATTTGTTTTGAGATTATACAAAGAAAAAATACACTTTGTAAATTCCACAGAAATACATTGAATCCAGCAATTCAATATATTGAAGGCCTGATGCCTGATCAGAGCCTTATGATGACTGATAGACGAAACTAGTTGCATTCTATATACGAGGGTGATCTGAAAAGTTTCCGATCCCAGATTTTTCAAAAATCTTTAAAAAATTTTCAGAAAATTTTCAGAAATTTCCAGAAAACATGTCGAGAAATGGCGAAATATCGGAAACTTTTCAGACCACCCATGTATTTCAATGGAATTTACAAAGTGTGTCTTTTTGATTCGCATGATGGCACCATTCCACAAAGTTAGGCTGGAACATGTCAATTTGATATTTTTGAGTCGTTGTTGTCGTACTTGTCGTGCAGTTGATATCGGAACCACAGATAGGCGGCGGTGCTTGCTTCGATGCACATGAGCCTCAGTTCTGCCAGGAGTTCTTCATTGGAGCGGACACGTGGTAATCTCTACGGGAGTACCTGGCACTCCTAATACCCCTCCTAATATCCTGGGACCTAATATCCTGGCACCCCTAATAGCCAGGAGATTGCCGAATGGCATTAAAGGACTACGCAAGAGCATCAAATTTGTTTCCGTTCCCTACAAAAAACATTTTTCTTTGAAATTATAACGATGTTAGGTAAACATCGGTTTCTTTAGTATACTTCGTCCAACATCGTGAAGAGGACACGTAAACCTTGTGTAACCGTATATTAGAGATTTACTGTTCGTACTGTTCTATCAGAAATCAGTTTACTCCGTGCAGAAAACCTTCAAAATAAATAATCGTCAACTTTTCTTTGCTATGCAAAAGTAGTAACAGCACGCGTCATTCCCCCATAATAAATACACAAGGCCATAGAATTTACGAGGTCTCTTCATGATGTTGTATGAAGTATAGCTAGAGAAGATATCTGTTAATATTTTGTTAGACTCTTATACTGTACGATTATGGATTATTTCAACTGTGCATATAAGGTTACAACTTTTTCATCGAACCGTTAGTCCACCTAGAAAATAATACATGATAATGATATCTGTAGTAATACACGGCGCCATAAGATTTACGTGGTCTATTCATGACGTTGGACGAAGTATAACGGATATTGGACCGTATGAATGAGCAAGGAGAAAAGACTATTCACATGCATATTCGATGAGTTTACATTCCCGTTATTATTAAACCTCACTTCATAATCCCACTTCAATACAAATAGCAGATAATAGTACACATTGAGTGTGCGTAGTGTAATAGAATTATCTCCACATGATGGGAACGCTTCCAAGAGATTCAGCGCATTAAAGCTGATCCTGCATAATTAATTATCAATTGCCTCGATAGAGGGCGATTTTAGGTAAACATTTTATGCGCAATTGTGAACAAAGCCCTAATATTATAGATGATTGATTACATAATCCTTTACCATACGTTCTGCCTCCAGTCTACGCTACCTTTCGTGACTGAAGGAAAACATGCTGGCGGAATATTCTGTCATTCAGAGGGGGCGTTTAATTAACTATCACCTGACGCTTTTCACAGGGCCTCGTTGATGATTGGTGCGAAATTCCCAATAACCTGACATCTGTTTTTGTCCCTAAATGCTTATCCGTGTCACAGTGTTGATTCACGAAAGATAATGTATTTACCTAGTTATTTAAGTTATGCATGATCGTGACTGGAGGTTTCGTGCGGTAAAAACTTGGTTTCATCATTCACTTGCATATTTCTACCGCCGAAAAAGTAGCACTTAAAGACTGCATAAATTTTCACATCACATATCCGTAATTATTTCTGAAATAAGATAAGTAATAATATCTGCAATAACCTTTACCAAGGAGGTAGCTCATGAAATTGCTATGTAATTATCAAAAGCAGTGACTAGATGCTTACTTAATCAAGTACATACATTAAATTTTAATATAAGATATTTGTCATTCACGGAGTTGTTGACGTTAGTGAGAGCTACTACGATCTTAATTTGAAGAAATAACGTCATTTTCCTTTGGCTGTCTGAATCTACTATGAACTATAGAGTAATTGATACAACAGCATGTATGTATTACCGTTTTGTTTTTCCTTTTCATCTCCAAATTTCCCTATTTAGTAGCTTGTTAAATATTGATTTAATCATTAATCAGCCCAAGCCCAGAATCCGAAATTTCAAAATCTAAAGAAATTTAAAATTTTTTATATTTTGTATAATATATTCTAGCCTTTTCCTTATCACTCAAAAGATAATTTTGCGACGATTCCATGCCTCACATAATGACTGATAAACTCCTCTCTTATTGTGACTATAAATAAGAATATAATGTATGAAATTCTAGGAAATAAACGTGTGAAAATGTATAGTAACTACAAGCCTTCCATATTTTGGGAAATAAGTTGCGTGATTTTTGAAGCCGCGATAAAGCTGCAAATAATCCTTTCCTCGCCGCTACTCCATCATCTTAAATTGATAGAGATGGAAGGTTACTTAAAAGAATTAATGCAGATACACCGCAGCGGCGATATATATCGTTCTCTCGTGGCCGCAAATGAGAGGGGAGTGAGGCTGTGATGATGATGTATATAGGCAGAAACAATCGAGGAAAGCACTTTGATAGGAAAATTTTTCACCACACCCTTTCCTCAATTTGCCATATTTTCGAAATGATAAATGATAAGAGAATAGCCGCGGAGGCTATGAAGATAACAGGGGGATGGGATGTAGAAGCATGACATGAATAGGATGGAGAAAAGGTAGAAAGACAATGGCGAAACGGGAGAAGGAAGGGGGAGAGATTTTTTTAAAAAGGATTTCCTGTAAAAGAGGCGGATTGTGGAGAGGGATTGCCGCAGAAATTGAAGGAAGATTAATCGTTCGAACTTCTAGGGAGTTGAAGAAAGAAGGGAAGGTTGTGATGTGTTGTTGAAAGGGGAAGAATGAGGAAAAGAGGCGATGTTGGAATGGGTTGTTTTTTGCCTCCTCGTACCAGCGAAATATGCGTTGAAGTAAATTTAAAAAAGAAATGTTAGAATGAAAATGTTAGTGCGAGCAAATGAGTGATTTTTGAATGATTTTGGCGGCTCATACTTTCCATATGATGAGGGTTACTGGTGTATTCAAGGTGCAATCTAGAGTAGCATCATTACTTCAGTTACAGTCACAATTAGTGTATACTGAATACCTCTCTTTCTCATTTTTGTGGATTCAAAGTCTTACATTTGCGTAGGATTAGATATTTTGAGGAAATATAACGCGAAGAAATTTTCGTATTTATTGCCGGTTTATTCATATAATAATAAGTTGAATAAGTTTCTGATTAATTGGGTTGATGATATCTGATAAGTCTTTAGTGAATTATAGCAGTATTAGTGAAATAAGTAATAAGTTGGAGCCATCACTCGTAACTCCTTTTAAAGAGAGTACAATACAGAATCGTGAAAGTTTTGGTCTTTATAACTCAATTATTTGCACCCCAAAGCGGAGTTGAGGTCAGGTGAAAGTCCATAGCATTCCATATTCCGGGAGAAAATTTAGGTTTTTACATGTATTATCCGACGTAATCTAATCTTGACATCGTTATGCTAATTTAACCGTAAAGATATCATAGTATAGTTTACAGTTAGGTAAAACAAAGGTAGTAGTAGAATTATAAAAAATGATTTGACAGTTAACGTCATTCCGCACTTACAGAGCCCCGACAGGAATCGAATCCGGGATCGCTTTCACCAAATTTTAACGCGATGCCAACTTGGCTATTCGGAATCATACTTCTATACATATTTGTGAAAGGAAATTATATTAGAACATTCAAAATGTGTGGACTATTAAAAAGTAAAAGAATTATTCATCGTGAAAGAATTGCTGAATGCGATATACAAGTTTTCACACTTTTTATGATTTTCAAAAATTCTTAGAAACCGAAATACTTCATGTAATTTCTTGACGATGAATGATGTAGCCAGGGTCCACAAAGCGGGGACTGAGATAATCGGTTATATCTTTAGTACAGTATCATATGGAAGGGGAAAGGGAATAAGAGAGTACAGAGTAGGTTAACCACAGAGGATGCCGGCGTTCCTACGATAATACCTCAATGGCCCTAGAGAGTTGGTTACGAAGTTTGAAAAGGTTTTGAGGATTAATACCGACACTTTAAGAGGAAGCAGGGGAAGAGGTAGTCTGGAATTGGTGAGATGGCGGTGGAGGAAGATTTCATTTTTCTGCGCAAGGGAAGGAGAATGAAAGGCTCTCTTTCTTCTCGTTTTATCGACTATTTTTAACTCAAAAATATGAATATGTTGGCGGATTCAACGGCGTCTCGCACTCTCTCTGCTGTATTAATACTTTTTTCCTTGAGACAATACCAATCTAACCAGGGAAAGAGAGCTTTCTATGCCCGAAATCAGTTCGAAATTGTGTGAAAAGTTTTTGTGACGACCTTCTATTAACTCCTACCCGGTCACACACCGACGAAAAATTGGTTATTTTGAATTATATTTCTTACTTTACAATTAGATTTTCTTCATTACTTCAGAAAATAGTTAAAACAGTAATATTTTCACTTAAAATGTTTCAGAAACATTGTGAAACTGTGTCGTTGAAGCTTGTAGGAAGAAAAGATAATAATTAAAAACTGTAAAATTATGATGGGAAATACAAATTACCGTTTTAACATACTTTTGTTTCGATGAAGTCTCTGAAGAAGAGTTTCTTGGTATCGAATTCACGTTTATGATAT
Source organism: Pachydiplax longipennis (assembly GCA_036926295.1). NCBI lineage: Eukaryota > Metazoa > Arthropoda > Insecta > Odonata > Libellulidae > Pachydiplax > Pachydiplax longipennis. The sequence continues at coordinate 56,413,191 of JAVFKF010000008.1, forward strand.
ATTCAGTTAAGTAATAATCATAACATCACAGCATTTTATTTTATAATTCATAGAAGATCAATTTCATTTGATTTTATTTATCAGAACAAGTTTTAGAAGCCTTATGGGAAATAGTTGACTGATAAAACCTATTGTCTTTGTGTAATTGTGATTAACGTGATAAGGAGATATATCAGAGCTCATTTAGTCCATTTACTATAAATGAAATATGTGATATGTAATTGATTAATAGTGGTAAAATATGGTATGCCGAAGTTCCAGAAGGAAGGGTAAATATCACTTTTTGGGGGATTGTTCGTTATTCTTAACCGTAAATTAATCGCCCGTTTTCTATTGTTATGTATCTATCCTTCAGCTTCCTCTTTATACTTTCCTGATAGAAGCAAATATTTTTACTTTTCCAAAAAGTAGACTTCCCTCGTTTAATTGTTCCTGTTTACTATGCTGCGATGTATGCACGAACGAACGTATTCGATCAGCAAGCCGTTGTTCTCATTTTTGAAGAGAGCTGTTGCTCCAAAGCGCCGTTCCAAATTTGAGCTTAATGGCGTTCTACAATTCTGTTTCAAATTTTCGTATCCGAGTGGAACAGGTATTTCGCGATATACACCACGTTAAAATTTCACTCCTCGTCTATCTCTGGATTCCGTCATCTCCCTCAATATGGAGATAGAGATTCTCGCTCAGTTCACGTCGATCGATCTACCTTACCTATTTGGAAAAGTCATCATCATCCACGAGAAATTTCCACTACATCCTAGCTCTGAGACAGGCTATGGATTTGATACATGTAACACTACTACTGTAATAGCAGTAAGGTTTGTGCGCAGATTAATAGTCCGATAGCACAGAATGTATGAATCACGCCTTTGATGAATGAAATCGGATCCGGTAAAGGATTCAGCTTAGAGTGAAAAGCGAAGGGAATAGAATGTAATGCATACAGAAACTTATATTGTAAATTAGTATTAGAGAGGAATAATTACTATCGATATGTTATAATATGAATAAATCAGTAAAAGTAATATATTCACAAGAGTTAATATCTGTTAAGCTCTACTCATTTAAGTCCACTGTGTTATTACCTTCTGCTAAAATTTGCAGTAAAATGCAATACATTCTATATACTATGTTCACGAAACCGTAAGATATAGATATATCGGGGTTGAAATTATTCGAGAAATGTTTTGAATATTTTGAATAATAGTATTATCTTGGTCCATGAGATATTTTTATATATTTTCCTATTTCCTTCGCATCCTATCTCACAAAATAATCATCTTTCATTCCCTTCTCAATTTTTATTTTATGGTTCAGAATAGCTACCAGAGTTATAATACAAATTTTGCAAACTGTAAGAAATTTCTTTGTAAGTATTTATTATTTCACTTATTATATTACTTATTTTTGTTGCACTCAGGTTCGTTCTCCTCATATAATTCACTGATATTGATATTGTGTCAGAAATGAACCTTGAAAATTTTCTTGGGATTCCGTCTGCATTTCTTTCATTCCCGATTCCTAATGACTCTCTCCATCTTTTAACCCACGCTCCTTTCACTTCCTTTGGAAATGGGTTCTCGTTCTCTAAATATTTCCGTCCTCAAAAGTATTTCCCAGAGAATTTCGATTTTGTATAGATAACGATCTTCTGGTAATGAAAGAATGTAAAAAGAGATGTCTGGGATGTTCTGTATGGATGGAGGCCAAATAGAATTGTCTACCAATGACAAGGGGTTATTCCACTTAAGTTTTGGGGATCACTTTGGGGTCTCTCTCATCATCTCCAGAACCAGTACACCTGTCCCCTTCGAGATCGAAGTGAATTGGATGGTTCGCATACCAAAGGAATACCAACAGAGGCTTGGGACTTCCTTCATCCCCGCAATGATGCACTGCTGTCTCCATGTCTGAGTGTGCGTTAGGCCGTTCTAATCCGAAGGACACTGCGGTCACAGGGCTAACTACACATCCCATTTGCTTTAGTGATTCCACGAGGGCGCTTGGTGGAATTTGGGGTAAATTTTGAGATGAGAAATCCGTCCACCTTGTGAGACTTGAACTAAGCCAATGACCGCTTAAATTTTAACGCCATCGTGATTTATTCGAGGAATTATTAAAATATCCTTCTTGTTTGAGACGTTAAGTTCTTTTTTGTTCATTTATTTAATTATATAAGTGGCGCTTATTCATCTATTGTTAGTGAAAGAGAGGCAATGTAATCATTTGATTCATTATTGCCGAATCAGTAATACATTCTGATTTGTAGCATTTGGCTCAGTATCTCTCACCAATTATCTTTCGATGGTTTTAAACTGAAATTCTCTTTTCACTGATCATCACCGTAAAGCAAAACTAGATACACCTTCCGTATTAAATTTATCAGTAAAATGAAAAAAAATGCGAAGTAAGCCATTGAGGTTGAAGGGGATACAGAAAATTTGTCAATGAAAACTAATAAATATATTTTGTGCTTATTTATATATTTTTCTATGGGAATTCTCGTAGGATGTCAAACTTCCTCAAAATGTTTCTCAAAGGAATATTTCGAAACATCTTAAATAAAAGTTTCCTTGAGATTATAATGATCCTTCTTAGGCCAAAGACTGTTCAGTCGTAAAAAACCGTTAATATTCAATAAAAAAGATCCAAAATAGATTTAAAAATTACAAATATTTTTAAAAAAATATACATTTACTAAATTCCAGAAGATTGTAGATAAAATAAAAGAAGAAACAAAATAAACTTATAATTTTAAATAGCATAAATTTGAAATTAAGAACTGTACATTCTTGTAAGATACGCATGGTCATCTGATGCGCAAATGATAGTATTACTTGAATACAAAGTCTTGCCTCTTATATCAGAAGAATTTCTCACTTTTCTGTACTGTGCACGGTGTTAAATTCGAACAAACGGAATGTTTGTTGGAGGAAAAAAGCAGCGTGTTTTTTTCTCTTTACATCCCGTCTAAGAATTCGGCGGTGAGGAAAGTACCGGAAACTTTCCAAAGCCGTCTGCGTTATGTCCTTTCACCGAATCAACAGAAGACCCTGGGAAGTAAGACTTCTAAACTTCACATTCCCTTCCACTGATTCCCATGGGGCAAAGAGGAAATATTTAGGGAGCGAACGGATAAGACGGCGTTAAAGTTACGGGATTAATCGGAAATTAAAAGAGGATTAAGAGTGGTGACGAGAGGACGTGGTGAAGTTTGCCGTAGGAGAGGTAGAATTATGGACAGAAACTTCTGAATCCTAAAAAGAAGAGCAAACATTGAGGTGTTTAGAAGACAGCGATCGGAGATGTCCGTGGGTAAGAAACTAAGCCTCTTTCGTAAAAGGAATTTGTCTCAGCTGATGAAGAAGGGGGAGAATTCAAAAACGGTAATTTAGGAAGAGTTAGTGAGCATTGGGTGGCAAGAAGTATTAAGAGAAGAGCCGGAAAAAAGGTTGATCTTATCAACGTATAAATGTTATTTTAAGTCGAATGAAATATTCTGAACAGAGGGATGTGGGAGAAAATCACTCGTGAATGAATGAATTATAATTTAATTTTTGTGCTTTTATTGTGCTGGATGAAAACTAAAGATGAAATTCCATACGATCCATCCTATTATATAACGTCTTGTTTTGTATTTGGACTTACGAAAGACTTACTCTTCTAAGAGCATATTTTAGGTTGGATATTACAAATAAATGTTATTACTCGATATGTATCCAAATAACGTTTATTAACTAATTAGCAATATTTACGTGGTGAAAATGAAGTAAACTCTAATGAAAATATTTTACAATTATTCTATTCTGATCTATTAAATTTTCAAGCGTAAAGATATGGATGACAATTGCTTTTAAATCGAAACCGAAGAAAGAATAGCTATGAGCGAAAACGTCTACATAAGTGTGGCATAATTACCCAATTTATAATACTTTTAAGAGCATTCGATACAAAAAGGCATAAATTAATTGCATTATGTAGCATCTCTCATACCGCAGTAGCTTCCATATAAAGGAAGCCGGAACAAAAACTGAGACTAACGTAACTGAATGTTACAGTTCCTATATCCTGTACTAAAAAAAAGGAAAAATAATATTCCATTCATCGAGATAAGTAGCAGGGAATACGTATGCGTTTGCTTTGTAATTAATGTAACCATAAGTCTCGATAAATTTAATCGTAATCCTCGAGAGTTTATCGGCTGCATGAATTTAAAGCGTTTTCCCCTCCATTGAAGTTTGAGAAGCTCACTATCATCGTGGTTAGCAAGGAAAAAGGAGAGCATGGCATACAAAAGATAGCGCTTGGAAGTTGAGAGGAGTTGGAAACGGAAGATATCTCTTAGAGAAGATGGAGAGCACGCCCTTTGGAGAGGTGGCGAATGGATACCAACGCGACTCTTGGTTGCAAACACTCTCTCAGATAGGATTCCTTTCACTTCCTCGTACTTTAGCTCTTTCCATGCTTTCCTCAACTCGAATCATAAGCTCCTCAATGGGCCAATGCATGTTTTCTCAAACATTTTTCATCGCAGAAACACCAAACACACTCAGATAATACCAAAACTTTTATATTGCGTCCTTATGCACTAAATTTTTCTTACTCAAAATATTGCACCACTGAAACTATTCAACTCCACTCAGTCTATTATTAACAATCTACCTAAGCGAGAATTCATCTCTAAATAATGATTTTTGAGAAATAACTTACCATATGTCCCCGAAAAAACGGAATTGCGTAACTGGTTTATGTACATATATTTTAGTGCAATCAGGTCAACCACTGAACTTAAGGACTAAATGATACTAATTTGTCAATATTATTCGTTTTTTCTCCTGGTTGTAAGTTGCGGAGGGGAGCATGAAATTTTTTAAATATAGATTTTTATGAAAGAAAGAAAAAGACCCCCTGTGATCATTAAAGCATTGCTTTCGAAATGCGCATTAGGGAATTCTGAGTAACTGGTTGCCACCAGACGATTATCCTCTTCCGGAGAATTGCCCTGGACGGTGGCCGCTGCCGGCTTATGGAGAAACCTTTGTCTCTTATTTGTCTCTTATAGATTTTTATGTAAAAGTATTACTTCCATCATATCAGTTTAAAAATTGATTGGAAAATAGTATTCACTGAAGGAACTTATAATCTGACAGGTCGGAAGAGTGTCAAAATCGACATTCTGTTATTTAAAAGCAATAAGATAAATTACATTCTGGGGGCCAAAAATATAAATAGCTCGGCAAAACGCAGTACACCAAAGCAATTCTCTAGAGCTAAGATACTTATTTCCTAGAACAGAGAGGCGGATATAGTGGATGCTATTTATGATCATGAAAATACACATGGTGATCATTTGTTGGCGCTTGAACATTTTCAGTATCGCTCGGAGAGTTGTGTATTAGGCCTCGTAGACCGTATGATATATAGAAGTGTCTGCAGGCCATATTTTGAGTAACATTGGTCTATTACATTCCTTCCGATGGCGCGAAAAAAATCGCCGAGTTTGTGGCATTGCTCCGCTGCTCCAATAGCCTAGATACGCACCGCTATATTGCATCATTTCTCCTCGCATTTCATTCCTATAGCCCACAGAAAAATTCCGCGTTTTCCATCGTTTATTGCGAATTTTTGAGTTTTTATTGCCCCTCAAAACCCACATCCAACCACAGAGGAATTTCTCGTAAACAGTTTTCATTTCAGTCGCGTATTTCATCATTTTCATGGATGAATTTCTAGCATACTTCGCAGCATTTCCATATTCATTACCGGGTCCTAGGGTACTCGATATTTTCCTCGTATTTTCGAATATTCGAGTTCCCGGGTATTTTTCCCAGTATTATAGTCTTATTTGAAAATTAAAACTAAAGATATGCAAAAAATCATCTGGAAGAATGTTTTTTTTCGCTTGAAGCTATTTTCCAAAGCGTAGGAATATCATACTAAAGGTAATTAAAGTTTGAACTGAACCTATTCCTCACAAAACCACATGCTATTTTGGTGTTGAATAAGTGCTTTTATTCAGTCAACTTCCTTATTCGATTCTATTTTAACCGCAAAAGTGTGCGATCATCAACGGCGAAGTTTTCTTTATATTCTTTATATTCTTTGCGCTTGATGGAACTTAATGCTGAAAAACATATGAATAGACTAAAAGACTATTAAAGTGTCGCTGATAGTCAACAGACTAAGGATAATCGACTTCCGTAAACTTTGGGTGTGTGTTTTCATGGTGCTATCATTTGTCTTCCAAAGTTGCGATCATCAGTAGTTTTTGATAAGGCAAGTGTACGAAAACTATTATAATTGTTTCAGATATTTTTTGGTCCAATTAAATGAATGAAATAAAGAATATCTTGGTAATTTCCACAGAATATATTTCAGGACTACTATTTTAGGCTGAACGCCATCTTCAGGTATAAATAAATCTGAAATATATTCTGTGGAAATTACCAAGTTATTCTTCATTTCATTCAATGAAATGGCTTTCCACGAAGTACGGCCAAAAACGATTGATTACATTGGTCCAATTAAATTAACTATATGGATGTGGCGGATAGATTTGGTAAAGATATTTATCTTAATTTTAATATGAAATTTTGCACAAAAACCTGAACACAAAGTGACTACTTCTGATAATTAGAAAAATTTATAAAATAAAAATAATCATTATTCTCTGAGGAAAAATTCTCTTTCACACTTCTGTATTTGTATAAACGTTGACCCCGTCATTAAGTCTTTTCCTTTATCCCTTTTGGTAAGGCACGCTTGAAGCACACGAAGCGTGTCGTAAATTTCGGCGAATCAATTCGGTAAAAAAAGAGAACAATCGCAAATTCGGTAAATCCATAAATAAAAGCGCCGCCAGTTGAGGGCGAGGTAATTATCCACAGCTTCGTGATCACTTCTTTTCCCCTTTTCATTTCCAGGCGTTTACCTGTGATCTCACCCTCGAAAACCGTTTTCGAAACTTTTGGCCTCTCTTTTTTTCTCTCAAAAGTTACGTCCTTTTGAACTTTTTGAATCAGAACGACGGAAGGAGCGAGCGAGTGGTCCTTTCACTTTGTGCAAATTTCTCTGGCGCTCATCTCGGTCCGTTTTTCTTTGCCTCTCTTTTGACCAGTGACAAGGATGGAATGGAGGAGACGGGGAAAGAGCCCTTTGTGTTGAAATTTACCGATCCACCTCACCTAACGCAACACCCCTCTCAGGAGAGATTCAAATTGTGGATTGTTTTCCATAAGTTCCAGAGATAAAGAATCGGAAAATATGAATTTGATGGGAGAGCTATCTGTTGCTCTATTGAGAAATCTATTGGATCTTTAGAGCTGACAAGGTCTCATGAAATGAAGTACATGTAGATTGTTATTAGGATTTGAAAATCTCCACGTAACGCCTAAGGTATGATGAAGACTTGAGTATGGGGAATATTCTACTTAGAGTATAGTACTACAGTTTAAATCAGAAAGGTTTTAAGTTTAACAGAAAGTATCGAAGCAGCAAGTTTCACAGATGCAGGAAACAGTCACTTAAATAAAAATTTCTTTTTTACTTAATAAATTAGAGGAAGGAAATTTTATAGCTACATTATTACAAGTATACGTTCCCTTGGGTACTTTGGAATACGAAATAATCTCATGAGTGATTGTTATGCAGAATTGTTAATTGTATTTTAAAGCTGAAGCTTTTATTTAAGCTGATGAGAGTAAGCTAGCATGAATCATTCATCAGACACAGGATTTAAACATGGATTTTACTATGATTCAAACCTGAAAATCGATTTTGGTCAAATTGTATAGGATTTCAAAATTTTATTCGAAATCGATACGTAGTTGTTCAGCACTGTGAACGTAATGAGAGATACAAAAAGATTTTCATGTATTGGGAGCATCATCAGAATCTTTGGGCAGCTTAGGTTCTCGTTGAAGTTTTGTCGCTATCATATCGTGTGCACTTTTATGTGGCACTATTCTCTTTCGTAGGTTTTTGGCTCAGAGAGGAAAGTAAAAGAAAACTACCTCACTCCTTATCAGCCACGTAAACCTCATTCCCCCTTCAAGGCTATATGATACCGGGTTGAAGTTCAATCCAACACCCGTGTTGAATATTGTACTGATTAATTAATCTTTGATTGGCTAGTCAAAGTCACATGGTGACAGCAATTGGAAAAATGTGAAAAACGTGTTACATCGTTATATTTGAGTGTAACTAGACCAAAGATAAAAGGCAGAATCACTTATATATGCTATAAATTGAAAATGTGCTTATTAAAATAGCTCATTGGTTACACTTTTATGCAAAAGATCGGGTAGATGGTGTCCCCATAAAAATTTTGGGTGCGCCACTTTTCGATCGGACCACCAGCACGAGAAATCCAAGCTGTTGAAAGAGATTCTACTATTTCTTAGAACTCTTTATTTTCTTCGGATTTTATTCATGAATCTTCCCTATAGAATCCATTGTTTTTGAGAGGGGGAGAGAGCGATTCGGGACAATCTGCTCGGAATCTTCGGGTTTTATTGCAAACGATTAAATTTGGAGGACATTTCCGATTCCGCTCGGCCAAAGAATATCTCTAGTCGCTTCTATTCATTCCCGTGCTTAATGGTCCTGGAATGCAGCCACGGTGGTGCAGCAGTTTCTGGCTTCTTTGTATGCAATCATGGCCAAATTTTCCCTCGAGACGATTTCTCGGAGCTCAAATAGAGATTTGTGCCGCGTGAATAAGAGTATCGTATTGTATACTGAGATCCAATAACAAAACCTACCTTTTTGTGTTATTTAGAGACACATGAATACGATCCAATCTGAATCCTACGCTGAAATTTTGAGTTCCTGTTGCTCCATTTTAAAATTTTTACATACTATAGCGAAAATATCTTTACTATTGCATTGAAGAACAGATAGGACAATAAAGAATTATTGAGGTATTTACTTAAAAAGCTGAAAATTTGATCTAAACGTGCATTACGGATGTGTGGGAATATTTACCCGATGTATGCATCATCTTTAGTTTTTTTATTAATCGTAAATCACAACTTAAACTGGATCAGGAGTGTCATATAAATATTTTGGATCAAGGCCTGAATTACTTGATGATGTGTAAAATTTAAAACTTCATTAGCGTGTTATCATAATATCATTCTACAAAATCTATTAGTTATGAAATTACACGCTTTGTATAGTAATATAGACTCTGAAGAATAATTCAGGAATTTTTGATAGAAAATTAGATAATCCTATCTAGTATGTCAAAGTTTTTTATTATAAGCAAGTCTATAAGAAACTTGCCATATTTTAATCCGAGAATTATGAATATTTTCATAAAATTACATTCATACCGTATATAATACGTTGAAATAGTAAATAAATTGCATTTTTGCTAATATATAAACGGTAGTGAGAAATATTGACGTGACTGGGACTCGAACCCAGGTCTTCCACTTTCTCGGCAGATATGTTAATCTCTTAACTACCATTTGAGAAACTTAAATGCCCTTTATAATCCAAACTAAACTATAATTATTAATAGTTCTCCTTTGCAGCTCCACCAAAGAGTGGAATTAGCTAAAACATTTAACTGATGACACATTAATTACTAAAAAGAATAATTCATGTTATTTTGGACTCCAAATGTATTGAAGACGATATTAGATGCACATTAAATATATAACCATTACTGAATCAGCCTTGATAAAATCGGTTCAATCAACAGCCGATTCTTAATTATAATCACAGTCTATGTATCGATACCATCACACTCCATTGGTTCCATTTCTTCCGGACGGTTTTCCAATCCCCATTTTTCTTCGAATCCTCCTCTTAACATCATATAATCCACGATCATTGCGAAACAAACAGAGTATATAAGCTTTAATAGCGAGATTGCTTGAGAGTGAAATTGAGTCGTGAGAATGGGTTGTGAGATTTGGAGTGTAGTTAGTTTGTCGGCGCGAGAGGTTGCTCAGCTCAACGTTGAGAAGTAAGAAAGATGCCGCAGGAATAACTTCTTTAATGAAGAAACTTGTAAACTCGGGAGCTCCCCTCCATCCGTTCCCCATCATTCTCTTTCTTTCTGCTTCTCCCCACCATCTCTTTTTCCTCCCCCTATCCTTCACCTACCTTCCCTTGTGAACCCTCTATCTCCCGCTTCCTATCACATCCCCTTCCTTTGCATATCTCTCACCCTTCGCGTTTTCTCCTCCTCCTTACCTCTCTTGCATTTCCCTTTACTTCCGCCTTCTCTTTTCCTTTACTTCCCTTCATCTAATGTCCCTTTTCCCCCATTTTCCTCCATCTCCTCCTCCACACTTATTTTTAATTTTCATTTAGTTTTTTCCTCGCCATCTTCTCTCTCTTTTTACTTCCCCTTGTTTTAAACTGCTATTTCCGTAAGAGGTTGAAAAACTCTCTGTAAGCCGAGTACGTCAATGAAGTGTCGGGTCTCTTCCTCGAAAGGGAGAAGAAAGTACCGGCAGATTACTGACCTTCTCTGCATATTCTATTCTATTCTTACATGATTTTTAATTTTGTCGGTTTCCGTCTTCCGTAGAACTATCGTTAGAAGTGCTTCACCTGCCAAGGTCATTTCACAGATACGAGCTCCCACCGGGAATCGAATCCGGGACCACTTTCAGCAGGGTCTAACGCACTTTCCACATAGCAATCCAGGAGCCCTTATTTCTTCTGTAGCTCATAAAACTATCCCATCTTTTTACCTATTTGTATCCTTTATTTTCCTGTTTTTATTTTTTTCTCATTTCCAAACTATTACTTCTGCTTATGTAACTATGTAGATTTTCCCTTAAATACCGCCTTTTTAAATGTTTTTCTCATCACATATTTTCGTCTTTGTTTCATCCTTTACCACATCACTTAATTTTCGTTAACTATCTTTGGTGCTTAATCTAGCGTTCCTTAGTTCTTTTTTAAATCAACATTTTTTCTGCTTCTGTCTTTATTTATATAAATTTCCTTCTATCACTGTTTTTCTATTACTTCCATTTTTGTCTCTTCTTACTTTATTTCTTCATATTTTTCACGCCTTTTTAGTTACTCTTTATCGTCCCTTCTTTAAATTTCGTTTTCTTTATCTCTTAGCATTCCTTCCCCATTCCACCTTCGTTTTCCATGTCTCTTTCTTCCCCTTTCTCTTTCTCTCATTCCTATCTCTCACCGAACACCAACTTTCTCCTTATCTCTCTCTCTCCAGCAGTCGGAATTTTCTCAAGTCAAGTGCTCGCTTCCCTAATATATATAGAGATTGGCAGCACTCGGGAAATAAGTGTCGTTATGGCCTCTTTCCCTCATCTTCAGCCCCTCTGCATTTCCAAACCCCAAGACTAACAGCGCAGCCTGCGAGGAAATAAACGAGATATTCCACGGTAATTTTGAGAGGGGAACGAAGCTGTTTAATTAACTCCGCCTTAAAGTGGGCGCAACGGAATGCAACCATATATTTAATTTCTCTTTTTTCCTCACCGGCGGTTTATCCCGCCATTAATCCTCACTTCCTGGATGCTGAAAGTTTCACGTTTTGACTATATCATTTTCGATGAAGAATGCTCATGAAGTAAATTAATCTTTTTCGATGCACACAGTTCGCGACGGCAATGACATCGCTCTTGGAAGGTGTTATATTTCTCATATCCATAGAACCTGCACTAGTTTCGTTTTCTGATGTTTTTTTTTTGGCTCAGATCCCAATAAGCCAGTATGACTGACTCTATTTAATTAGGTAGAGAAGTGAGCCGTACTTGGAAATGTAGTCTTCTATCGTTAATTATCTTGAAAGCGCAGGCAGGAGGCAACTTGTAGCCTAGAAACTGGCGGAAGTTGATTACATATTTTGGGCTGCAGTTTTGTTCGAGAGTTCCTCTACTTGTTCTCTTGGGGAAAATTTAATAAATATGGGCGACAGTCGATTGTCGTAAATATTATTTTGGAATTTTAATTAATAACTTGCTCTAAATCAAAGCTGGGCAAATATAGACTTCAATACCAATATCTTATTTTAAAATTTTCATCAATGTTATGCTTTAGATCAAATTGGGCCACATAAAGATCAATGTTTTGACTGCAAACAGCTTAATTACCAATTAGTATTTACCTAGTAGAAATTTTCCACAATTTTCTTGAGAATCCATTCAAAACTACTAAGAAATTACAAGGGCTTTCACAGAGTTGAATATTTAAAGTAAAAGATTTCATTTGATAGTTCAGGAGGATCTCAATGACCAGAAGCTATCGACCCATTTTTTGTCCTGGGGAAATTTGATTGAAACTAAATGTCAGAAATTTGGACAAGAAATTGACCATAGAAAGTAAAGCTAAGCTGATGAACAGGGTTGAGATGGGGAAAACTATAAAAGGTGAATTAATCTTCCTGATTGGTTAGTGCTCTTTCTTGGGATGGAAGATGCACAGATCAGTTCCGAAAAGCAGCATTTGCACTAGCATAGGAAACTGATGACGAGAGGTTTTGATAAAGTAATGTGTTTTCCCCTATGGGTGAGGAAGGTAGAACCTCAGAAAGGAAAACATCAAAAGATCGGAAGCCTTCGAAATGTAATTGTGGAGAAAAGGAAGTTAGGTTGATAGAAACACGGAAGTCCTGGAGATCGGTGGGGAAGAAACTGTTTTGATCGGAGTAATTAAGTAACGGCAAAGGAAATGGGTTGGTCAAATATTGAAAGAAGACAAATTTCTGAAGAAATTCATTGAATGTAGGGTACTAGAGAAATGATAGTGGTGAATAAAAATGCAAAATAGTTGTTAGATGATATAAATTTAAGTCATAAAAATACCGATTAGGAAATTTTAGGGCATTTGACCAAAAGGTAAAACAGTTTTTGGTATTTTTGTATAGATTCCTATGAAAATGTAATGAAATATCGGTTACGATAAATTGCAAGATAAATTATGCAAAAAAGTGTGACTGATTCATGCTCGATTATCAAAATTAAAGAAAACCATCAGCTGCTGAGAACATAATTGATTTTTTATTTCATAAACTTTCCACAAAATTTTCACAAAACTATCTTTTCGTAGGCATAGTTTAACTAACCGCCAGCAGTTCTTCATCGACGTTTTACTCTAGAAACTTATCACGCCTCCAGGTGCAAAGGAAATGATGTATAGGTTTGCATAGTTAATGAGGCAATCAATTAAGGGCCGCACTTAATGGAAAACCTGAGATGATTATTTGGAAGCTATAATTCAGGAAGTTCAAACAAGAGTTTTCCTTAATGCTTCATCAATAGTCTTCGATTCGAGGTCTTGGCAGCGTGGAGCAGATTGGTTAAGCCTTTCTTATCTTCAATTCTGAATATAAACTCTCACGGTAAAGTTATAAGCCCATGAACAGAAAAGTTTGCGGCCCATACTTCGGGAAGCCCTACCGCAAAAGCTGTTCCGTACAAATTTCCTTAGTATGCAAACCGATAACTGAGAGATACGTCCTCTCGGGATTTGTGAAACACTTCCTCTTGGGAAAGACGGAATCTTTCTTTAATGTAAGATGCAGTTCGTCAAAACATTTAAGCATCCAACATTCATAAAAAATATCCAGTCCTGTTAATCTAAAAGGTAAGAAATTCCCGTACATATTCCATAGCTCTCTCTTCTGCTAAGTATGTGATCCTGATGTGCTTTATATAGATAAGAACAGTTGTAAGTACACCCGGAAGGAAAGCTTCTCATATCTCCGTTTTTAAGAATCATTCACTCCGACTAAAAACTTGAAAAGCATAATTGATATTTAATTTTACTTATATGAAGATTCTCACTCTATGGTAGGTGATTGGTTTTACCCTGTTACTCTATGTTTATTCAGGAAAGAAAATCTCTTGAAGTATTTGCATCCTTGCAAATCCAAATGAAGTATAATCCTTGCAAAGTCCCATGTTATTTAAATGATTTTTGCTGTCTATATGAAAATAATACAGAGCATATAAACTCAGGAAAGACAATAATAAATTTTATAGAACGGTTTGGCAAAACCAACTGTTATTCAACACTTCATCGGATAGCTCTTCAGCTATAGAAAGTTTTGTAAGATATGAACGAACGAACAATAAAGTTCACTTCCGTCGGAAATTTTGATCATGGCTCCTAATTCGGGGTCTTATAAATGGTTTTCCAATTAAACACTTTGGAGTTCACTTTTATTCAAATTCACGGGGTAATAGCATCTGGCTCAGTTTAAGGTAAAGTGGCTAGGATAAGGGTTCATTCATTTAAAGCAGATTTTAGGCGACGGAATTATTGTTTTTAGATTGTATAATTGGAAAATAAGGAATTTTGAATGTGTTTCAATTTTGAAAGAAGTGAAACACCGATGATCGTTTTGATATAATCGAGTCACACCAGTCCATCAACCATCAAAAACAGACCATCTGTTTAGTTCTGTTTTTGATGGTTGGACTGTTGTGACTCGATTATTTCAATTTTGAGTTGAATCTTTGTGTTATTCTATTTAAAGCTGTGAAGAGAGGTGACATTTTATGGAATTTGTATATTTCGGAAGTATTGGTGTGATATGGAACGTTTTAAATCCTTTTGAGTGTTTTACTTTCGAATCTATGAAAGTTTTGTAAGATATGTTTCTATCTCATATTTGATAACCCGATATCACTTAAATTACGGCCCTTACATTTTTTTTTCTATTTGCCTTTATTAACCTCAATTTTAGGAGTATATTTTCCAGATACTTCATTATATTCTCAATTATTTTCCTCCTGTTTTAAATTCGGTTTGTTTAAAATGCATTCGAAACGTATCATGGAAATATTTCCACCGAATCCCGTATGCACTTGTGAAGTTTTTCGAGTGAATTCGGAATCTCTCCGTTTAATTTCGTCGACTCGTTTAAAACTCCGCAATTCCCTCCGAGCCAATATTCGTAGCGGAATTGAATTATATTTTTCATTCGGTAAGCTCTTCTCCAGTAATATCTGTTAATTAAGCGGTGGATTATTAACCGTGAGAGATGTTACCCCACAGTATTTGCACCAGCAGTGGGATAGATATTCGCCATGGAGTCCAATCTCTCCTAGGCAAGAGGATTACATTCATTACTTACTTGGATATTGCCACTTATATCTCTTCACCTCTCACGAAGGAGAACTCTTCTCTCACAGCAACGCAACTTTTCTCAATGTAATTATCCCAGCTTCTGTTATCACTTTAGGTGATTCAGCTTTCGTCGCCTCCGGGAGTATTTTAATTTAGCGAAAAATTTGAACGATATTTTAACTTCTGGTTCGATTAATGATTTAACTGAAGGTAATTGTGTCTTCTAATTAACGTTAGGCAAACTTAAGGTCGTAATTGTTTTCTGTGGTTCTTCAGATCTTTAGACTGGTTTACGAGGGAATACCAAAGTTGCGTGACACGTATTCACGTACACGGCGAAGACTGTCAGGATATGTTTCTTACTCCAAAATAATAAGCACGTACCTGACCGTTGCCACCGCTGGGCCTTTGGTTACTTATAATACACGTTTGAAAATCAGAACCAAGCAAAGTCTTGGGCGTGATGTCTCTGTGCGATACGTCTATTCGGTGAAACGCTTTGGTCAAAACGTTGAGATTCCAAGCATATAATTATTCTCTTTTCCTTTCTTTTCTTACATCCTCGTCCACGAATGTACCCTGCAAGCCCCTTTTCAGCGTTCGGCAGAGGGTTCATGCACCATGATTCTACTTTCTTTATCGATCACTTTTGCGTATCGTTCTCACAAAATCAAATTCTTGAATAAACTGGTTCTAGCATCTGTTTTCCTGATATTCCTCGCAGTATTAGAATGGCCTATGTAACAAGGAGGGCGCATATCATAAGCTACATCTTCTACTAATGTAGTGAATGCTCTCTCTGAATTTATTTAGGAGATTATGCCTTTGACTGAACCTTTATTCTAAAGATTCATATCCTGACTCCTGAAGCATCCAAGTAACGCTCGCGGTTTGTCACAGATTTGTTACAAAATATATTGCCTTTCTTTTTATCTCTTCTAATACACGAGTTCAACACTTTTCGGAAGGGTCTGATACACTGCATGAATACACAAGGTGAGGCCTAACTAGCGCAAAGTAACATCGCTCGCGGACCTTTTCTTCGCTCCTATCCGCTAGTCCCTTGACAAAGCCGAAAGAGTTAGTTATAATTCTTATAGCTCCTTTATCGTTTCAACGGAGCATTTCTTAGATTAACCGCAGTCATGAAGCGCAGACTTAATCACTCCCCTAATTTCGTAATCGGCAGATTTCATTACGGCGCGTTCGAGGAATTCAGATCCAGTCATTCGAACTCACGGCCCATTAGGTTTTCAAGCGATCATTTCCCCAGGGGATGAAGGGTATCGGAAATAAATGGATCCCTCTCCGCTCAAAACTCTTAAGGAAAAAGACATCGACGTCAAATTCAGTCCCCCGACGTTTTTAACGAGTTAATTTCAGACTCAAATCGAACGGTCTTCGGAAATGTCAACAACGCTACCGATTCCATTTCTTTTTTCGAAAATCGAACGGTTTTGAAACACAGACGTTTTCCCCGTCACAAATCCCATTTCTCGAGGAAGCGTGTCTTCTGGGAGGACACGGGAGGGTAATCTCCTCCTCTTAATGTTCCCCTCGTAACAGCCACTCGTATTTTTCTGCCTCGAATTTCCCTTCCTCACCCAATCCGATCTGTGCGTGTGCTGCTCTCATAATCTCTTTCTGAGCATCAATCGAGAGTAAGAGGATCAAAAGAACGTACAGCGTAAGAAAGGAGGATTTGAAAGACCCCTATCCGTTCCCTTTTGTCTAAGGAGTGAGATCCAAGAATTAAAATCACTCCAGTGCTTTCCGTTCCGTACACTCCTCCCGGACTTGCCTCGGAAGGATTGCCCGTCAACCGTATTGAATGCCGGTTGATGTTACGCTGAAAATTAGCGATCTAAATTTTCAGGCGATACGTTTTCAGTAATGTTGAGCACAATTCCATGCAAGTGAATTACGGATTATTAAGATTTCATAAAGTCTTGTATGAAACAGTGAGAGATGTGTAACCAGAAAATAATTATAAAATCAATATGATCAGGCGTAACTTTGTGGAAAGCCAAAATAAGAAATAAAGAATCTTGATAATTTATCAGAAAATAATTTACTGTAAGTTCTCCGTAAATTAATTAGTTTCTGTTTGCACTATGAACTTAAGTTTTAATGGCGAGGAAAAATTAATTTATTTAGCTTATCTGACATTTATACCATTTTTCAAAAGATATAGCAGTTTAAGGGTCTCGAGGACTGGATAAACGCCTATTACACTCACACTCGTTGCATATACAGTAAAACCCGGTTAAGACGCTACCAAACGAAAACCGCGTTTTAAGCGGGATGCGTTAGCGTCATGTAATGCAGCATGATTTGATGATGTTTTTTGAAGAATGGCCTGCACTTCGTATAAGGGCTTAATTCGTCTTCTTTAGTTACTTAGACTTGGCTAGCCATTTGCATTCACAGTCTCTATGGTTCACTTCCTCCTGTAAATGAACATCAGTCACGTTTCACACTCAGTCACGTTTAAAAAATTTCCCTATTTACTGTCAATGATGCCGCATACCATCTAATCATACCGTGAACTTAATCATTTTTCAAAAACTGGGGCTTTCAGTTGGGGGCCTGTATCTTTATAGTATCTTGTTGATTCCCTTCCCTCGGCCAGCCCACCGGCTGATGTATTTAATCACGGAACAAAATGATGAGCAATCAGTCTCAAATTATAGTAGCAATCGCTTTTCTTAAATTTTAACCCATATTGAGATGTTATTTTGTTTTGAATGCCCTTACAGTAAATACGCTGTATGCTCCATTCAGCTCAAAATTTATATCTAATAAATTCCTTGCAGTTTAACCTGCTGACTTTGATGATGAGTAGTTCTTTCTATGAAGGTTCCTCGAGAGCTGAGGTCATTTTGTACCTATTTTGCGTCTTTTAAAATGTGGACCACTGCCCAGAATCGAACCTAGTACAAAGGCGAACGCGTTGCCGTTGATTATCTGCTGGCTTTGATGATTAATAGTTCTAGTTACTACTATTATTAGTTATCCAGGGGCCTAAGTACCGAAACAGAAACGATTGATTATTACGTACATGAGGTTAATAATCGCGTACTAAAAATAATTCATAATATTCGAGAAAAGATCGCAGGCAGTGAAAACTCTTGGAATCTCTTTCCATTCCTTTGGAGTCCACCATTTCGCATCGTGCCCCTTTTATCATCATCTCGTTTAATACCCCAGACGTGAAAGGGAATAATAAGCAAGGGCCAAGGCGAGGGGCGGGATTCGAGCCTTGGGGAAGTGGTAAGAAGGCGCAAGGGCGGCTTACTTCCTTCGAGGGAGAGTCGGGTTCATAGCCAGTAGCAAATGCAGGCCTCAAAGAACGTAAAGGAGAGAAGGATGGTCGAGTGGAGGGGAAATAGGTCGTGGAAAAGTAGGCGAGATTTCAGGAATTCTGTTGAAAGGTAGCCAAGAACCCGAGGAATATGGACGAGGATCGAGAGTACTCATAGGGTTGGAACTGTGGGTCGCAGTAGTTGAATCAGTGGTACTTCGCGAGTGATTCAATCGATGCAGGCCGAACGATGAAAGGGCAGTATCTTAGCGGTGGAGATATTTATTGATGCAACTTGGACAATGAACCATAAGTGGTGGTCGTTTTTTATCGGAGAACTTGAGCTACTAAAATAGAAGGGAATAGGAGTTCAAGGTTAGGCGAGGAGTGACGTAATTTGCTTTTGCTTTACCTACTGAGCCGGAAAGCTAAAAAAAAGTGTAGTTCCACGTAAACAGAATGAGGCTATAAATAACTTAATTTCACTACTTAAGTTTTGACTTTTCTTTGCATTGAATAAAGAAATATCAAAATGAATGTATCATTCAACATCACTCATAGCTTACAATATTTTAAATTGGTATAAACATAAGACTAACATGAGATAAAAATGTCAAATAAAAAATGTTTTCTCTATCCTATACCCAAAAATAAACGCAGAACGGTACATATTATCTCACGTGTGCCTACTTTTTCATTTGTATTTAATAGTGCTCAATAGAAGAAGATTTTTCTGGTGTTACTTTCAATCGCAGTGATAAATTAGGCCGTGTGACGAAGTAATGTAAATTTCTGAATGTCACAATAAATTAATAAATGATAATGCAGGGAAATGTAATGAGAGGCCCAAGGACTGAAGATTTCCTGTACTTTGTGCCACTTTCGCGGCTATCCCCAGCAGAGACGAGCGAAAATATTGCAAATGAAACATCAGTAATTGCAGAACCTAAGTCGGGCAGAACGAAATTACTTGCTTAATCGACGAAAAATTGGGATAGGTTTATACTCTTGTTTCTAACTGAAAATAACATAGTGAGACAATAATCATAGGCGTAAGCAAAGCAAGTGGAAGGAGTGGCTGTTACTAGAGGAAATCGGCCAGTAATAAGTAACGAACTAGGATCAAGATGAGGAGAAAGGTGCGTTAGGAGGATGGACGGCGAACGGAAGGGCAAACGGGGGAGCGCAGGAAACATGGCAAGGGAAGGTAGGAGATGTTACGCGACTCATAAAACAGATTAAAAGGTCTCAGGAGCTGGGGAAAGGAGAAATTTCGTAGAAAGGATAAAAGGAACGTATGTTAGGGTCGGAGAACTCGGGCCGACGATGCTTTGAGCCGGGGCATTGCCCAGGGCTAAGCGCGGTGTTTGGAAACGAGTTTTTGGGGCGAAGAGAGAAATGTTGAGGAAGGGAAGAGGGGAGGGAACAGGAAGAGGGGGAAATCAGGGAAAGGATTATGAGAGATGAAGAGAAATTGAGATAAAGGGTTGGAGAAAGGAAATGGGAGAACGAAGGACGTGGAGAAGAATGGAAAAGTGACTAGCTTTAATACTCATAGGTTATGACGGGTTATAAGAAAGCTATAAGCTAAATGAATGTCCGACAGCCAATGTGTATTGCGTGCCATTAAGGCATGAAAAGATCGAATTAAGTGATTCTCGCGTAAAACCTTGCTTGGATCATGATGTTATAGCATTAAAGATAGAGTAGAAAAACTGCTTACATGGAGTTGATGAAATGAGGTGGAGAGTGAGCAGATAAGTCAGAAAATTGGTAAATAAGGTAGAAAAAGAGTAACTGTGGTGTAAATGGAAACAAGATAGAAACAGATGTAATGTGTAATTCACCAAAATTCTAATATCCAATAACTAAAAAATATTGTGAAGTCTAATTGTAAAAGAAGTCACGAGATGGAAGCTAATACTATACTGTACTATACCTTACATATTCTACTGGTTCTCAAAGAAATTGTATTTAAAAATATAAATTTTCTGGGAAAAACGATTAAAACTCCCAAAATAAGATTCTTATCAATCAAATCTGTTTATAAATCTGTAGCCTCAATGAGTTATGAATTACATTAACATGCTGTTCAATTAAAAAAACTTCAAGGTTTCATTTACGGTGACATCTGACATATATTCTGAAAAAAATAACATGTAATGTAGTAACTATATGCTAAACAGTGAAAGGATGTTGACGGTGCCACTATTGGTCCTATTGTAACGTGTGAGTGACAATAACAGTAATAATAGTAAACGGAAGAAATGTAAAGAAAAAGCAATAGTAATTACCAGAATACGTGGAATGAATAAATATATTGTCTCAGTCATAATAGGAGCACCGGGCTCGTTGCCGAAAGGCCTACACAAACAACTTGATAAACTTCCTGGAAAAGCCACACAATGGAAAATTCAAGGCATAATTTTCTACGGCACACCACGTACACTAAGAAAGGTCCTGCAGTAGAACACCTGTTAAGAGCATGAGCCCTCTAGGAAGCTGGTTATAACCAGGAAAACAGCAAGCAAGAAATTACCAGTCGAGATAACATCTCCAAGTGGCTGTTACTTTGCCAACATAGAAATAACAGTAGAAAACTGGGAGAAAAGTAATGAAAAAAGAAAGAGCTATAGTCGCTAAAAAGTGATAGTGATACTGACTGCAATTTCTTCTACAGATTGTAAATGCGAAAAATCTCCATAGTAGCTAAGAGAAACTTAATTTATCCGCACTATATAAATCATGCTGCAAAAAATTATAATAGTTTACTAATTCGTTCTTAGACGAGAGAAAGAGACAGTAAAATAAACATGTTAGAACTTAAGACACCTGCTGCAGCTGTAATGTGCTTCCCGGATAATAACCCGAGAGATAATCTGAATAATACTATCTTACATGATTTTTCACGATAATACAAGATTTATTCAGACGTTGTGTTATGTTGGGTTTACCACCAATGTATAGATCCTTGGTTGCTCAAAAATTTGGACAACGATTATAATTACATTGAGAGTCAACAGAAAAAAAATATAACTCGGGTGTTACAGAAGTTAATGAGTGAATGAATAACCCAATACACATTTCGATAACTATGCTATCACCCTCAGGAGTATAAAGCAGATTTTAATTCCTAGAAGGTTGGTAATCCAAAACTTACGGTTTCTATCCCTTGGAACTAGTTGTTTACCAACATTTGGTTATCGGAGAGTCTTTCAAACCTCTATGTTTCAAATATTTAAAAAAAATAGCAATTAACAGTGACGGTATTTAAAAATTAATGCAGTATAGGAGATAAAAATATCCTACATACTATTTTTTCTTCCACGTTAGATTATTACCTTGTACAATGGACATTAATCGTACAACGAGTCAACATTTTGATAATTTCATTACTCTCGATTATTACCCAGATAAATAGGATCGTTAATTGACAAGAAAGGGAAACAAGATCCAGTTGATGTTCTTGTTGATTAGAAATGTGGGTGTGTGAATATATACTTAAGTCATTGGTTATGACAGGTTATAAAAAAGCTATAAACTAAATGAACGTCAGAGATTCAGAGTATACCGAATGACATTAAGGCATGAAAAGATCAATTAAGTGATTCTTGCGTAAAATCTTGCTTTGATGGACATGATGGGATAGTAGTCAATAGAGAGTAGAGATGCGTGTGTGGATATATACTCGAGTGATGTAGTAAGGTTAACGGAGTAAGAAACAGACAGCCTGAGTAAACCGAATGCCAATAAGGTATGTAAGGATAAATTGATTCTTACGGAAAACCTTGCTTGGATGGACATGATGTGATAGTAGTCAATAGAGAGTAGAGATGTGTGTTTGGATATGTACTCAAGTGATGTAGTAAGGTTGGAGACCGGCAAGAGACTAAGAAGGAGAGAATTGGAGTGGAGAGAAGCTGAGAAAAGAGAGTTCAGACGATGATTTTTGTAGCGGAAGTGCGCATTGAAGGGGAAGGCACTGAAAAAGGTAGTTGGGAAGGATGGGGAGAAACTAATACGGGAGAGTGCATAATGAAGGAAGAGCGGGGAAATGGAGTGGAGATAAGGAAAGTGAGAGCGAAGATTAAAGTACAAAGAGTGCGCTGAAAGATTGAGCTGAGAAGAGAGCGGAGTCCTCACGAAATGAAAGATTAAGGAAAAGTTCAAAAGGAATGTTAGAAGAAAAATTAAAGGAATGCACGTTAGGGTGTAGTTCAACAGAGTGCCCGATAACGTCGAAGAACGAGAAGGATTATAGACAGGAAGATCGTTGCACAAGAAGTTCGTGATGACATCGGAGTATCAACAGGTTTCGTGAAATCATGAAGTTTTAAATATAAAAATACCTGTAGAGTGGTGTTACTATCAAATGGCTTAGTTTAGACGCACCTGTTCCAAGTTGATTTAAGGGTTAGGATGGCTCAAGTGGGATCTCTGGAGAGGTTATATGAGTGTATACTTAGAAACACTAGGAAAGAAAGAAATAAAGCTTTTTGTCATTTGAAAGCTTTTTGTCATTTATTATCTAAGATTCTATTTTTTATTACCTATGACTCTATCTTTTATTAATATTATAAAGTTAGCGATAACATAGTATCGTTTATGAGATGATAGTTTTCACATATCGTTTAATCATATCATTTAATTGTATCATTTCATGTCATTTATCACATTAACTGCGAATGTCTCTCTCAGTCCATGACCTAATTACTTAACATTTAATCTAATTATATTATATTAAAATATTATATTACATTGAAATTATAGCAGCGAGTGTAGTTAAGCGGCTACGCTGGTATAAGAAAGTGGTAAGGTTCACATTTAGCAAGAAATAGCTGAAAAACACGACAAATATTTAGTTAATCAAATACGCAACAAATAATTAATGACAAATTAATAACTAGAACGCGTTCCTGATACGCTTCGTCATATAGTGAAGGGAGGGATTAAAAATGTAGTAACTAATTTCTTGTAAGTCCATAATGAGCCAAGGTTTTATCCTGATTGAATCAGGTCAATATTATTCGATAAGATAGTAATCGAGGGACAGTCAGGAGTGTTTAAGCAAATTGAAAACGTTATAGACGAAGAAATCATCTCCTCATTTTAGGGAAGAAAAAGGAATTGGGAATGCAAAATGAGCGAAAATATGGAAATAAAGAGAAAGAATCCAACAGAGAAAAGGAAGAAGGGATTAGATATGGAATTTACGTCCAAATGCCACGAATGAGAAAAAAAGAAGCGAAAAAAAGATTTTTTGAAGTGTTTCGTAGAGCGTCACCCGATATGACATTCCATGACTCTTTTGAAAGCATACTTCATATGGGACTTGGCGTACGATTTCGAGGCAAAGAGACTTGCGTAAAGATCACTTTATGTGGAGCGTTCGTTGGTGCGTTTGAGAGTGCTGAACGAGTCGAGGGATGGGTGCGAGTTTTCACAAGCTCAATGGAAAACGGTTTCGCGCACCTTCTCTCTATATCTGCTTACGAGAAACACGTAGAATTTTCACTCGATCCGAGAACGTTAAAAAAAAAGAAATAATCTCTGCGTTGGCGATACTAGTAGGCGATAAAAGTTTTACTAGTTCTCATTTTTACGTGTGTTACGAAGTGAAATGAAGTTCTTGTGGTTCTCAACAGCGACTGCTGGCTTTGTTTCGTGCAAGATTTTAAGTAATGATGGGGTTCTCTTTGTGGCTGCAAATTATAAAGTGATACTTGAGCTTATGAAAGAACATGTTATGAAGAGCCTGTTATATTGAGAGAACGTCGAATCTTCTTCGTTTTGTTTGCGGGACGAATTTCCGTACATGCATTTGTATGTTAAGAATGTATAATGTATATCGTAAGAGACACTATCATATCCACAGAATATATTAAAACTACTTAAATTTACGTCATCGATTGGAACTCTATCAATTTATAAGCTTCGCAGTATGAAGGAGAGATATACTTTGCTCGTGTTTCATGACTTTATTTGGAAATTGTCATGCCAGCCTTATGTTTCTAGACAATGTAAGTACCTTTCCAAATATACCTGGCATTGAGTTCGTATCTTCTTGATTTTCTTCGGGTGGTATTTATCATTATTATTTCTTTTTATGTAAATGAATTTCCTTTTGAATTTGGAATTTAAAATTTATATGTATTGTTTCTTGCCTTTAGATGCCTGATTTTACCGTAAAATTTAAAATTTTAGTTTATTTCTTTCTTAAGGTTTCGCAGGTTTTTAAATCCACATATTAGATATCTTTTGTGCGCTCCTTTATTCTTTCTCTCTCTTTTAAGTGTTAATAGACGATTAGTTAAATGTCGCCCAAATAAAGACGTTTAATTATTATTGTATAAGCGACTGTATCATAACATATTATGAAAATCATGTTCGCATCATCAATTCATTCTGTTTGTCTGAATAGTATTCAGTCCTATGACCGTTTAGGACGTAAACCTCTCCAATGATATCTCAGTAGCTTTTAGATCATCACAGCCATAATTAAGATCTAGAACTTAATCAAGAAATCAAAATTAATATACATTTTTCTCAATCCTGCACCAAATAGAAATCTTCAATATTCCATTTATCAAAATGTTTCTGCGTACCCAAATTTTAATCATAATTTCAATTTTGTAACATTTTATAGAATTATAAATTCAATTGATATGAAAAAAACCGTTCGTCTCTCATTGGGTCTGCATAACCCAAAGCTTTTCATCATCACTAGAGACGAGAGAAGATTAAAAAAGCTGAAGTAAACGAATGAATGTTGCTCTAAAAATAGTCATAACGTTCCCTCACTCCCATCGAATTCCGATCGTTGCTCCGTGTCCAATTTGTCAAAGCCTACCGTGATGAGTTCGTTACCGTTTTTCTTTTAATGAGTGCGGAGGGGAAATACAGTTTTCTTCCTAAAAATAACTTATGTAAGGCTGCATATACTAGTTACGTTAATTCAATATTTGCAATGCTCTAGAAACAGAATCGGTCGAGAACTTGGGTCCAGTTAGTGCTTGCTTTTAAAATTTCCATCTTTGGGTAGAAAGAAAGTTGTTATGCACGTTTACCGTGATTGCTCAGAAAAAATGTCAGTAAAGTCATCAGCAAAGATACAGGTTGGATTCTGAAACCTCCACCAGTAGCAGCTAAAGGCATTGGATGGTAAGGGTATGAGACGCATAAAGGATACATTGCTATTGGCTTCCTCACTGAGCCAGGATACCAGTTTATGTATCACGTAAATTTTACGTTTCTGAAGAGATTTTATCCTATGAATTATATTCTTATAACATTCGGTTATAATTTCCAAATTGTATCAGTTTTACTCCATTCGAAAGATCATCATCAAAGGCGATTGAAACGGAAAATCTGTTGTCCACACCTTTTCTGCGACAAATTGCGATGCAAATTTCTTTCGAAATACAAAAGATAAAGCAGTAAGAACTGAGAAACCATTGATCTCCTAGTCAACACGGGGAGATTCCCACTGAAAAGACTCGTAACTCTATGTTCTCTTCCCTCTTAAAGTAGTTCCGTTGCGTTGTTTCCTTTTTGTTTTTGCTCTCAATCTTCCTTTGAGACATCAAACAAATTCATGATGACGAATTAGGGAAATCTCCAAAACTCATCCTTCCATTTTCGTTTTTTTAATGGATTCTAATCTTTCTGACGAATTGTGAGCTTAAACTCGTTCCAGAGTTTCAGTTTTCCTCGTTTATTCGGTCCCTGAAATTAATCGTTCGTGCGATTTGATTCAATTTGTATTTTGAGATTACGATTACACTGAAATTTGAGAAGTCAACTCGCAGACTGTTCTAAAATTAAGGCATCATAAGGTGGTGTTGAGTTTCTCTTATCCATTCAAATAATCGCTAGAGCTGGTTTTATGTCGCAAAAATTCCAGTTATTGAGGGTTTAAGTTTATTTTCAACGTTATATTAAATATTCATATACTCATATCATAAAAACATATAATATTCATATATTCATATTATAAAAACGTTACTGAGTAATTTTATGTGAAGATGAGAGTTAATTTTCTTGATTTGATGAACATATAAAGGATGGTTTTACGTGAAAATGTCTTACAAATATACTTCATCCAATTTTGTATATATGACTAATGAACGAAACTTTGCTTAAATAAATTTTAACTTGTTTCCAGAAGAATTGGTCAAAATTCGGTAAAAATTATAGTATATTGCAATTTATTACTTTTTCAAAGACAGATTTTACTTCGATGTATATATTTCGATGATTTCACCAATATAAATTTTATTTTTGATTTTGCAGATAACTTACGATTGAATATTCGTTCTCTTGGCTAACGGGTTATACTATGTTTAAAAGCATCTCATCTTTAATTTATGAAATATCAAAAGTGTTTTTGCGACGTTATAGCACATCATTAACTCACATGATATCGTTGACTTCGTGTAACAAGAGTTAGTGGGAAACAATGGAATCGTATCAAAATTAGTTATCCTATATATTCTCTTGCATCGTTAACATCTCGAACATAAACTCTGATATCAATTGAGAAGTTTTTCTACAATTTTATAAAATGCTTTAAATTCTCTCTATTGCTAAGTATTTCTTGAAATTTCAACCAAATTCATATCCTTGGTGAATGTTGTTACATTAAAGAAAGCGTTTTAACAGTCGGGTAAATCGTATGACACTTTATCATAAATGTACATAATATAAAATATACGAGAAAATAAAGTTTTTCCTTCAAGCGCTTTAGTAGATTCGGGCATTCGGAAGAACATACGGTTGTCTACAGTTAAATTGCCCTTTTTTTCCTTTCGATAGCCCTTCTTTTTCTCGCTTTTGCTTGTTCTGCGAAAATAAGAATTTTCCCATGTAGAAGTTCTCTCTTCGACAAGTGCGCACACGTCACGATAAATAAAAATGAGGAAGAATCGCTTCTTCGTTTCATATTTCAGCATTTTTACATTACCTCTACGATTCAGCTCCTCCCCTTCATCGACCACTCTTCTTCCCCAGAGGTTTCTATGGAAACTAATCCAAAACACGGATTCTACCGCAAATTGACGTCCACTCTTTTCCTCAAAAGCTTTCATTCCCCTTCTCTCTTTTCAAATCTCTTCCCACTCTCGCTTTTCACCTACTTCTCAATCCTCTCCTTCCCCTTCTTCGTACTCTCTCTTTCCTTTTATTACTTATACAACACATTTCTGTTCCAGTGCATTAACTGTGTATCGTGAATTATAAATCAATCTATCGTCTCGCTCTCCTTGGTAACACTCTTATTTGGAGTTTCTCTCTCATTCTCTCTCACCTCTTTCTCATTCTCTCTCAAATTTTCTCCCTCATTCTCTAATTCGATCTCTTTCGTTATATCTTCCATTCTCTTTCATTTCCTCACTCATTCTCATTCTCATTCTCTTTCTCATTCTCTCCCTCATTCTCCTTTTCATTCTCTCCCTCATTCTCCTTTTCATTCTCTCCCTCATTCTCTTTTCATTATCTCCCTCATTCTTCATTTCATTCTCTCCGTCATTCTCCTTTTCATTCTCTCCCTCATTCTTCATTTCATTCTCTCCGTCATTCTTCTTCTCATTCTCCTTCTCATTCTCTCCCTCATTCTCCTTCTCATTCTCTCCCTCATTCTCCTTCTCATTCTCTCCCTCATTCTCCTTCTCATTCTCTCCCTCATTCTCCTTCTCATTCTCTCCCTCATTCTCCTTCTCATTCTCTCCCTCATTCTCTTCCTCATTCCCTCTCTTATTCTCTTTAATTATCTCTCTAATTCCCTCTATCATCATTTTCTCATTCGCTTCCTCATTCTCTTCTTAATTTCTCTCTCATTTCGTTTCTTATTTTCTCTCTTCTTACTTTCCTCATTCCCCCTTCTACTATAACATTCACTCACTTTCATTTAATTTTCTACTTCTTGTAGACTGACTTCATTATTTGAGCAGTCTCTATCCCTGCTACAATTGCGTTCTCGAACACTTATATTTTAGCACATACAAAATGCATTGTTCTGATTTTATTTTGTGCCCCACCAATTATTCATAACCCTCGCCCTCTTCCCACTTCACCCCCATCTTCTTTCCTTTTCTATTTCCTCTCTTTTCTCTCATCTTTTTATAACTTTCCCCGTTATTTCGAACACTCCTTTTACTCCCACGCAGGAACGATCGGGAAATATAATGCGGTGGATCGATTTCTACCAATTTTCCCCTTTCTCTTCCTCAACCCTCTTTTTCCTTTCTTCCTCTATTTTCACAGCGTCTTTCTTGGCAGGCTCGATCGCCTGGGAAAAGTTTCCTATCCCACTTGAGTATGCGAAACATTATTCCTCGCTCCATGTCCTTCAGAGCCCTAATTCTTCCATTTATCCTGCGATACCTCTTTCTGAACGGGTGGAGAAATAAGGGCGCTTCTTCTCGAAGACAGTTGGGAGTGAAGGAGGCAGACAAGCTGTGGCATCGGTAGGAGCAGTTCGTTTGCCGACGATTTTTTTCCGGATCGGTTGAAAGAGGGAAGCCTTGTTTTTGCAAAGTAAATTATTGAGGATCTTGACAATGTGAGTGGCTGAAGGGAATGCGAGCGGAGGGTGGGTTTTCCAGAAGGGAATGGAAAGGCGGAATTAAGTTTTGGAGACGCCTTCCCGTCTCCTGGGAAATGTTAAAGTGATCGAATGTATTTTTCAGTGAACTATCGAGCGTCCGTTTGAATCAGAGTGGCGGAGATTGATTACGGAATATCGAAAGTTGAATCGGCTACCTTATTTTGTAATGTTGCGCTAATTCTTAAATTCAATATGATTGAAGCGAAACTCACAGCATTTAAGTGAAAATTTAGATATTATTATAATAACGTGGATATGCGTCAATTTTAAAACGTTTCATGTTTATATATGTCCGATTTTTCTTATTCTACAGAATACTGATTCTACAAAACAATATATTCTATCAACATTCCATATTTATTATTTCAAGGTAAATGAATTTCGTATCTTTAAAAACATCTGCTTTCACAAAATCCATCTGGCCTCGATAGTGTTTTATTCCTCTTTCATCATTTGATTTAATTTTAAAGCTTCCCAAATGGAATCATAATTTTTGGTTATGAGTAGCGGTAAGTAAACAAGGCTATGAATACTTTTATACCCACGGTCGAATTTTAAAGGAAAATTTTATATTAAATTAATCTGATGAAGCTTTTGAAAATCCAATTAGAGTAAAAAATGAAATAAACTTTACTTATTTCCTTAGCCTTTAATAATGAAGTTTAATTTTAATAGGGTTAATGATGAAGTTCCATATTACTATCTCTGATTTATTTATATTCCAAACTTTCTGAGACAGCTTGACTAGATTCTTCGGAATGATAAATAACGATCCTTTACTCGATTCTGATCATTACTATACTCATAGAATATTCAGGAAAGTAATTAGAAAATTGATGTTACATCACTAGCCCTTTGGTTATAATTTATAAGTCAAGAAATGAGTCTTGTTTGCATAACCTTGAATTAACATTCACTTTATTTGCTAGCCGAGAAATGACCATTCTTAAATAGGCAAAGTAAGGGTTTTCGTCTGTAGCACGAAGTGTTCTGCAAAAAAAGGAAGTCGTTCGCTTGTTAAGGCAGATTGTATTAACAAGGTGGTAAATGTTGCGAAATAGGTAAGGAGATTAACGTTTACTAAGCTCCAGAAATTGGAGGTGGAGATGGTTATGATAAAGAACACGTTCCATAGGGTAAGTGGGCTAGGGAAAGGAAAAGGAAGCTGCGTGAATTGAAATGGCCTCCTAATAATTATCATAGAGGACGAATTTCAAAAGAAATCTTTGAAGAGAAAGAGAAGGGACACCTTGCATGATGGCGTAATATCGGATGAGGAAACGACCATCTGTCCCACATTAAAGTACCCTATGAAATTTCGAGATGACCATTTCTCTATAACTATCCTATTATTTCAAAGGTTTAACGAGAACAATTTCGAAGCTTAATTGCGTTGTAGAGTCTGGCTTATTTGAATGGAATACATTACTTGAATGCAGTAGGGTTGTGGAGATTCAGTATTTCTGGAATTTCTAATTTACTTCGCCTTCGTGTTAAGCAAATATGTTTCAGTTTTAACCATTTCCTTGTTAATTTTTCCTCGGCCTCAAACGCTCGTGTATACTGTTCTGTTTTTATAAGAGCCCGTGTAAGTGAAGTCATGATAATTATGCGGTATATTATATGTTTATGTTTTATTAATTATTAAATAATTATATTTATACTATAATAATATATTTTATTTTAATATTTTACCGTCGAATTTAAACAATTTTCAATTATTACTCTCAGTTATGAGTTTTGTATTTATAATGGTCCAAAGATTCAATATTTAAAAGTAAAATAAAAAATATCGCATATAATGCAGGCCTTTTGACA
This sequence comes from Pachydiplax longipennis, assembly GCA_036926295.1. Lineage (NCBI taxonomy): Eukaryota > Metazoa > Arthropoda > Insecta > Odonata > Libellulidae > Pachydiplax > Pachydiplax longipennis. The sequence continues at coordinate 56,443,985 of JAVFKF010000008.1, forward strand.
TGCATTACAACAATATTCTTATCCGTTTTTTGTAACGTGTAATACTTTTGTTTTTCATCTCACGCAACTTGTATTTATTTTATTTGAAATTTTATCGTTATTATTATTTTCTTAGGGTTTATTAACTTAAGAATCACATTTACTGACAACTTTTATTTATGTTATTAACTGCTGATACCATCTTCCAGAATGAAGACTAATAGTCTTATACATGCACTAATATCTTCAGTTAGGTGTATTTCATGTCATAGAATAACTAAATTACAATAAAAAATAGATTTTAAATTCATCTCCTGAGTTTTTTCTTCTCGTTTCTTTATTTAATACTTGCTCTCACTTACACCTTAGCAATATTCAATGTTAAGACCGACTTAGTTGAAGAAGAAAAACAAAGTTTTGATGTCGCAAGTATTCAGTATTCATGGGATATTCGAAAAACAATATAATATGCATTACACCCTATGATAAACAGTTTATATGGTACTTGATTATTATTATAAGGACGTTCCCCTTTTATTTTAGATATTTTTTTAAACTACGTATAAATTATGTGAAGAGAATGAAAACTTAAGTAAGAAAACTGTATCTAAAACAGAGTATCAAAAAGCAAATATGCTAAGTAGGTCAAGTGAATTAATGAAAAGTATTCGGTTGACATCCTCATCCATTACCGCGTGGCGCAGCAATTAGGGAAAAGAAATTGTTAGCGGAGGAAACGAATGCTTTCGACGATGAAAACGTTGGTTCGGAGAGAAAAGTTTAACAGGCGCACTATAGAAGGTAGAACTTAGGGGAAAATGTGGAGAAAGAAGGTTTGGGAATGTAATGAAAGGGTACGCGCTTAAGTATAAATTGAAGGCATTGCTGAGTGAAATGTTTCAGACACCCCTCTAACGGCGAAAAAGCCACGTAATTATTTCGCAGAGAAGTCGATCACGCAACGATTGACTGCAGGATTGGGATGAATTAGTGAGCGAATAAAAATTCTTGAAACTTCATTCTGTTTGCTCTTTATCAAATAATCTGAACTCAAAAGAAGTGGATAGTCTAGTCTAGTCTTCTAGATCCTCTAAATTTTATTCCCGTATCGTTAAGTAGATATATTTTTTTAATTAAACGCAAATCTTGCTTTAAATCAGGAGTTTGGAATCAATCATGCAGTTGTGATTTACTGGTTGGCTTAGTATAAACAGTATTAATTTACCTATAAAAGAGTATTAATATAACTATACAATTTAACTATAAAATAATTTATAATTTAAAATAAAATAACTTGAATTTTTCCTGATTCTCTTTTGAATACTCACTTTTAATGAAACAGAAAAAGAATTTATCATATAAAATTGTATCATCTCTTTCCACGTATGCTTGACAGTATCTGTTTTCAGTCTCTCTATTAGGAAATTATTGATCACAAGTGGCTGTTCCCACTCATGACATGCCCTTTTCATACACAGTGAAGTAATCTAAATTAACGTATTCAGTAGTATTCATAGGTGGGACGGAGGATGAGGAGCCAATTAATTTCATGACCGCAGATTCAAGGGTCATTCAGAATATTAAGCGAGTGAATAATATTAAATTAATTAACGTGTAAATGTTTTAATTGAATTCGTTTTGATATCACGCAAGGTAGTATCACTCAGAGATGTAATTATGTTTTTGAAATATTTCTAGCCTTCCGTTAATTACTTTACGCAGATTTTTAGGTTACATTACTGGTATCTACCATTTTTAAGTACATATACGAGTATAATTAAATTTGCCTATTCAATTTCCGATTAAAGCAGCCACATTGAGGTCTGTTTATTCAATGTTTTTTCGTCAAGCTCCTATTAGTACGATTAGCCGTTGATAATAGAATAACTGTAATTTGCATCTGAAACATCGATTTCTCCCTGTTGTCAAAAAGACTGAGTGATGCTTCCAACTTGTTTTGAGCATGTGAGATGTTTTGCATCTGATTAAATTCAGTGTTATTTTATATTCTGGTGATAGATTAAGATTAAAATCCTCGGAATATATATTATCTAGAAATAATTTATAAAAATTTATTCCTTATTTAATAGAGATTGTAGGTTATATAAAAATAAGAGTCATGTTAGGAAACGATTCAAGCGAGGTAACTTTGATAAGATATTCCAATGCGGCATTTATTTCTCAAATGTTATAATATTCTATTATAATAGTGCTATTCTTAATAGTGAAATTATAAGTAGGTCGAGTGAACTGGTGATAATCTCTTCATTACCGTAAAATTAGTTAGTATTTATATCATTAGCGACAATGTTGTCAGAAACTTTTGATTCTACATGGACATTATAATTTCAATCTTTCAGTTCTTTGTTTTTCTACACGAATAATTTCATGGCATTTTGCCTAAAATTATCACTTTGCGATGAATCCAGCCCGTGAATGAAACCATTATATTACGTACATATTTTAGTAAATCAGGATCTTCTCAGAATCACTGACAGTGATGCATTCAGCCTCAAGCTCGATTTCGACCTAAACTTCTCTTCTATTAGCTAACATATGCACTGGAAAGGGAATGAGACTGAGAGATGAAGAATGAGGTATAGTAGTTCTCCCTGGATTTCCTCTCAATCAGATCAAAATTAAGACAATTATTCAGTTTCGTTCATGCCTTGGTATTTTTGTATATCTTGACACCCATGAACAAGATTGAGACAAGCGTTAATGGAAGAAAAATTTTCTTTGCCTTGCTCCATTGACATACATTTCATTCATCGAGATATAGTCGCAGGAACGTTGTGATTTATGTGAGCGTCAGTTACATTTCTTACGCCAGAAAATAGGATTTCCATTGCAGTAATACTCTCAAAAAGAAACTCCTACCGCGCTAAAAACTAGAGGGAGAGAAGGAAAAATTAAGGAGCTCGGGGGGAAGGGATATAAATGCAGCGAATGCAGCACAAACTCCCCTCTTCCACGTCAGCCCTTACCACCTTCTCGAGCGAAATCGCGGCCTGCATACAGCTGAAGGCGGCAATTTCCGTGGTTTAGCGTCGTATCCGGTTCCTCACGCTGTCACCTTCTGGCCTAGTACCCTTCTCTTGCGTCATTCCTCAGGGTTTTCTCCTTTTCCTGTCTCTGCCCGCGACGTTTGACGATCCTTAAGTCTCCTTTACCCTATCCAGTTATCCCCGAGGCATTTGACTATCCTTTCTCCTCCCCACTACGCCCTCGTTTGCGGCATTTGATGTTCGTAATGCCTTCGTTCTTCCCTTTTGCCAGTTGCGGCTTCTGTCGTTTCTCTTAGTGGTGAGTTTTAAGGAGAGTCGGTTGGTTGGTTACGGAATTGGCTCGTCCCGCGTTTCTCATCTTCCCACTCTCACACGGCCTTAGCTTACAGTTCGACTTGTTAACTCTCAGGCCTCGTCCGATGCCTTCGCTTATGGACTGCGTTGAGGTTTATCTTCGTTGACGCCTACTCGAAAGCGATGCTACCTATTTTATCGAATCTATTAAATAGCAGGTAAAGTTATTCTGTGTTTTCCCTTTGCTTTATTAATTTATATTTTGATATCTCTAAATTTTGCTTCGATTTTAAAACGGGTTAAGTATTTTTTGGGCTTTTGCGGTTACTTTGCTCTATTTTTTAGAGTGCGCTTAAATACTTGACGAACAAGCACATTTCCAAGCGGACCCTTAGTCAATCGTCGCGCATACCTTCCCGTAATATTCAATCTGTTGAAACGGATTTTATTCGCAGCCGCTGATTTTACTATACAAAGGATTATTATAAGGAAGAAAATTAATGTTTTCCTCCTTTGAAAATATATAGTTCTTTTGTACTAAAAAGTTCTGCCGAATGTGTGCATAAGTGTGATATGAGTGAAATATGAAATAAGTCAATCAAATCTATAGAAAGACAGAGCATGTCGGATGAGAGTAGCCTTTACCACAACGATGACTAATTTTAATCACCTCATATTAATGAAACTTTACTTCACTCATAGTGCTTCAATTTAGCGTATGGCAATCTGCTTGGAGCGATGGAGTTAATTAAATTATTAAGGTTCATAATGCTCGATCATTTGTTCGCTAAGTCTTCTAAATAGAAACGGAAATTTGTATTCGCGTTGTCAGACTTAGACGAGTTAGGTGTGGAAAATATAATAGTCATATACATTAAATTATAACGAGAAATCATCCCCAGCAAGGATATCACATGTTTCCGAATATGCTCAAAGTTGTTACTCCAACAGCAAATTTCTCTCCGCTATCTTGAACTAAAAATCTTAGATTATCAGTGGACTTGATGGTTTATTTATTCTTAAATTGATTGTATCATAATTTTCGCCATCCTATCTGTCGTCCATTCGAAAGATATAATCTAGCATCTCTAGCTTTCTATAACAGTATGATAGAAGTACCACTCACCTTTCAAGAGATTCGAGAGACTTATTTATGCAACCATAAAGTAGCCAGCTATCGACGTTGTTATTGGGTCACCTTGAGTGTTTCTCTATAGGAGTGAATAGAAAGAAATACTTTTTTTGAGAAAGAAATACTTTTTTTGAGGTTTTCCCGCCTCTGATTTTAGTTTATATCTTGTGTGGACAAGAAGATGCCTGTGAGTCTCGGTCATTAAACTAATAACAGTGATTATCCATAATGAAGTTCAGATAATGTACTGCACAAGTGCCGAGACCATTTGTTTATTCAACACCAATTTTTAATTGATTTAATTCCTAGTTGATGTAAAATTGACCTAATTTTCTATTCCTCAAGACACGTTGCCATTCTATTATCTCTTTCTTATATTCAAATACAATGATTATTTGTTTCTAAATAACATATGGGAAAACACTATTGTAATAAATATCTAACATCTTTTTGTGGTAAAAACAATTTTTTAAATTTTGGGCCACTGTTAGCTTGAATTGGTATAACATTGGCCCATGAATTGATTCCACCTACGACATGAAGTGGGTCAATGTTAAACCACTTATCAAGGCAAATTTATTTTAAAATATTAATTCATTAATAAATTTGATCGAATCGATTAATTATAATTTAATTAGTCTATATCGGGAATTAATTTTAATTCGCGAAAGAGGTGTAAAAACCACAAAAACCTACCATTATATTAAATTTATAATTTTCGAATAATATTTACGGAACGTTCTTGTATTTATGGGGGGCATTTTATTCGTCTTTCTTTCGGCCTTTGTGGTGCTAATGTTGAAGGGGCTGGTTCATCGACTTCAGATTCGTTAAGGTCATAAATGTTGGTACTTCTTCCAAGTGGCCCCTCTTACTTCTCTCTCTTCCTTCTATCTCTTACCCTTTGGTGGTGGCGAGAAATGTAGGTGGTCAAATAATTTTGGACGAAATTTACCTCAAATAAAATGCTTAATTTTTCATCTGTATCAAATCACAAAAACTTATACTAAGCATTGATATACACTAAATCAGTCATAATAAAATAAATTCACCTAGGTTCAAATGATATATTTCACATCTATATCTACAAAAGTTGGAAAGGTAGAATGGTTGCTAATATAGGTTATGGTCGCTAAGCTAGGTTGTAATGTGACTGGTACTTTCTCAACGATAGAGTTTTAAACTACTGAAAATAAAATATCAATCTATTGCTAATGCTGCTATCTACATTTGAAAATACTGCCCCAGTTAACGGTACTGAAATACTTCATGGATATTAAGGAGTATGTAAGCTTAATCTTTATTCCGATGTCCTCCAAAATTTCATTAAGTAGTTAACGGGTACTTTTGTAACTAATGAACGAACTTATGGGCTAAATATTAATCCATTAACCAGAATGCTAAGTTAATTATATCCACTTCTCCATTCTACGAGGGTCATCCGGAAAGTAGTACCCGTTAGTGCCGCATGAAGTGCTGACGACGCGAGTAGCCGCTGGACAAGGTCAGATAGCTTCAGTGGCTTGTCTGCCTTCTCTGAGCCAAGTTGCGTGACGCTAGCATTGCCTGTGTTGTTTCTGTGATTGTTTACAATGTTTAAAAAAATTGAGAACGCCGCCAGTTGTGAAGTGAGGGCAGTGATTAAATTCCTCAATGCAAGAAACGTTCGCCCATGTGATATTCATCGCCAATTAAAGGAGGTGTATGGAGACAATGTAATGGACGAGTCGTCTGTTCGGCGGTGGTGTCGCAAGTTCAACATGGGGAGGGGGAACACACACGACGATGAGCGTTCGGGGAGACCGTCTGTCATTACAGACCAACTGGTGAGCTCAGTTGACGAATTCGTGAGGAACGATCGGCGCGTCACAATTGATGACATCTGTGAGCATTTTCCCAATGTTTCTCGAACAATTGTTCATGAAATTGTTAAAGACCATCTGCATTATGCAAAAATTTGTGCAAGATGGGTCCCTCGCATGCTTACAGATGAGCACAAAACCAAGCGTATGGCTGCAGCACTGACGTTTTTGGGACGTTATTCTGATGAAGGAGACTCTTTCTTGACTCGCATAATTACTGGTGACGAAACATGGGTTTGTTATGCATCACCTGAGAGTAAACGACAGTCAATGGAGTGGCATCATGCTCATTCACCAAACAAACCAAAAAAATTCAAGACAGTTCTGTCCACCAGGAAACTCATGGCAACCATTTTCTGGGATCGACGAGGTGTATTGCTTATTGATTTTATGGCCCGTGGAGACACTATTAATGCCAATGCGTATTGTGAAACATTAAAGAAATTACGGCGGGCAATACAAAATCGGCGGCGAGGTCTATTGTCTACTGGTGTCATTCTCGTTCATGACAATGCCAGGCCTCATGCAGCTGGGATAACACAAAGACTTTTGCAGCAATTCAAATGGGAAACTTTCGACCATCCACCGTATAGCCCGGACTTGGCCCCTTCAGATTTTCATCTCTTTACAAAGCTTAAAGACTTTTTGGCGGGGAAAAGATTTGACAGCGATGAAGAACTTAAAGAAGGAGTGACCCTGTATCTCAATGAGCTGGCGGCGGAGGACTATGCAGCAGGAATACAGAAACTTGTCACACGTTATGACAAATGCCTTAATTTGCTTGGAGATTATGTTGAGAAGTAGTTTAAAGTATCCTCTTTCAAATAAAATTTTTTATGTTTGTTAATATTAACTTTTGTGTCTTTATTTCACGAACGGGTACTACTTTCCGGATGACCCTCGTAGTATTTGATTCCGTTTTTGATGAAATCACAATATGGTGATCGCAACAAATCATCCATTTTCAATATTTCGCGTGAAAGCAAATATCAGTGTATTCATCCGTTTCACCATTCGTACAATCTATCATTATCCTATCTCAACTATGCATATGATCATTTATAATTTTTCATGCATTTGCGAGTCATTCAAATGCTATTTAATGGGAATAGATGTAATCTACAAGCATCTTAGGATCGTAATATAGAATGCCATGCCAATCATTCCAGGAATGAAATTTTCTCTCATAATAAAATATCCAAGGATGTTCTTAATGAATATATCATTCATCTAGGATACACAAAATGCCCAAAACAAAGTTAGTTTTGTTTCACTATGGTAGTTCAGTGGTTAAAAAAATTGTCTACGAGATGACCTTTTTTCGAGTCCCAGTCACGTCGGAATTTTCACTTACATCTAGTTTCTAATCATAAACGACACATATATTCGTGATAAGTAAATTTCCCTTTACCATTTCTTAGTATTAAAAGAATTTGATAAACGTAGGCTACGAGGGTAGTCTGAAAAGTTCCCGACCCCAGATTTTTCAGATATCTTCAAAAAAATTTCAGAAAACATGTCGAGAAATGGCGAAATGTCGGAAACTTTTTCAGACCACCCATGTATTTATTGTAACTATTATATAATGAATAAATTCTAGATGTAAATCTCCTAGCGATGTATGTACGTTTTAAATAAATCTTTAGGTAATACGATTTTAATAACCATGCGACGTGAAGCTACACTTTTTTCTTTTACATTGTGAGGTTTAATATAGTTGATAGAAGAGATTTATCATCGCCATGTATAATAAAGTGGGACATTTTTTCTTTCTTTCAGATCACATGGCCTCACTATGTAAGAGCCATTTCCTGCAGCAGCTTTACCGGAAGATTGATGGCGCAGTGCTCCGGTCCCAAAACGAGCGAAATCTTGACTGCGCTATAACGTTTCAGACGCACTCAATACTCCAGCGGTTCATGCTGAGATTCGATCTGCTCCAGCTTGATTGCAATGACCACTTGTTCGTTTATGACGGCGCGCACGCTGTTGGGAGCTACAAGGTGAGCGATCAAAAGCGTATTCAGGTGAAGGTCACGCTTGCAATTCCTGCGTCAATCAAGCAAGCCGACTTTCGTTCCCTCCACCCTGTTATTAATTCCTTTCTGATGTTAACGTGGAGAGGTGGAATTCCCCGGAGATTATGACTCGAAAGACTAATGACTTTCAGTTATACCTTAAAGTTGTGCTTAAGCCGCATTTAGTTTTCACATATTATTTTTCAATAAGGACACTACCAGGCTGACCTCGGTGCTGTGTAGGCTACCTTGTTAGTCTAACTACAAAGAGAACCCGGAATCGTATCCCTGTCTGCGATTCCCTGTTACTACGTCCTTTTTCGTGCTTATGAAATTAGTAGTCATTGGTTCAATGTATATTACAGTATTACTGTCATTTATTTAATATCATTTTGGATTTTTTCCTAAATTTCACCTCTAATCCTCATTTATTTGTATTATTGGTATTTGAAATTTTGACGTTCTTTCCAAGGATTTTAATATCTGTGAAATATAACTGACAGAAAGTCTGTGATTTTATTGTTTAAATACAAATTTTTAAATTTTCGCGTTATAATTATAGGAATTCAGGTCTATTTTGTCTATACAAAAGGGTTTTTTCCGTTCAATTTTGGCAATTCTCTGTATTATGACTCATTTTAGTAAACAGAAGTTTTCCCTTTCGTTTGCAGAAATTTTTATAGAATTTAAGAGTTGAATTTAATTTCTATTTATCTCTTACTAGAGGTTTTCGTTCAATTTTCTTGTAATCACCTTTTCTATTCTCTCTGCTTTGAGAATGTTTTATTACGATGATATTATATATTAAACGTTATTATGATAATATGGCATTGTATAACTGATAAGGTTTCAGAAACGTTTTCACCTCTTAGTTATCTCGGCTCCTATCACTTTGTAGTGGTAACTTGAATAAAGGAATTTCCGTCACTATTTTCCTTGCCGTCACTAAGGGCGTACCGCCTGACACAAAGGCCATAACAATTCGTGTAAGTATTGCGGGTTGCGGCAATTCAGGAAGCCAAGCAATGCTGGTTGCATAATCTGCAAGGGCAATGTATTCCGAAGCCCTGGAAATAAGGAAACGGACACTGTTAAAACTACTTACGCGCGTTTTCTTTTCGAAATCTCTGAATCGTGTTAATTAATAAATATAATCTCATTCTTATACAAGACATAAAAATTAAATCAATTCAAAATTCAAAAATAATACAGCGACTCGGATTAATTATTGAGTACTTTGATTATAGTACTGAGGTCACCAAATGCGTTGAGCTTCTTTATCTCAACTTATAACTATTTTTACCAATGAAAATCGCATTGATTTCTCATTATCATAGGTTACATGGCTTCTATTTGTTAAATTAAATTGTCATATGTAATGATACGGACATTTTATGTATTGCGAGCGTTTCATGCGTAATATCTTCCTGATCATTACTAAATTTTTATAGTTTTTCTTCTCTATTTCCATAAGAGATTTTTATTACTGCTTTAATTCCACTTTCTCTCTAATATCAAAAAAGGGTTAGCAATTTGATAATTGACTTTGATAGACGTCAAAGTTTGCTTCACTTCCTCAAACGCTCTCCTGCCTTGTTGAATTTTTCCTTTTAATCGTAAATACCCGAATGATGTGAAACAGCGAAATTTCTTTCTTTCTTAAATAATGACGAATTTCGCAAAAATCAATAAATTTTAATAATAAATTTTCTAATAAAGATATTTCTAGATTCATTTTCCCTGATTCAATGAAGTCAAATGAAAGACTATTGAAGTTCATGGGATAAATTTATTCCTGAGATCTTTCCTAAATGTAATCTTATGAATAGGAATGAAAGAAGATTTTACTTTATATTGAAAGCTCACTATTCATTATGGATGTTTATTCTTAGATGAAAAGTAGTCTACCATATTGAAAGAAAATGTCATAGAACTCCGTTTATTTTTTTTTTAATATAAGCTCTAGTTATTTTCAAGTTCCTCAAAACTGAGTAAAGCTATTAAATCCTGGCTTTATGAAGTTCGCCGAGCCGAGACGCCTTAAATATTTCCTCATTCTTTTCGGGAGAAATTCGACATATTTGTGAAGAAACAGTTTTCATCCTTCATCAGTGTAATAAAATAAATGAAAATTGAACATTTTATACGAAGTGATAGATTTATCCAAGTTTGAAAACGCCATTTCATTTCAATGTCCTATGTTTAGGGTAGTTCGCTCGGTTTGACGAAACTAAAAAAAAATCAGTATTTAATCCTTCTTTTCGAAAGTTTCTGTAACGTATTACGTTTCTGCGTCATTAAATAAACAAAAAGTCACCAAAGTCATACTCAGTCACCCATTCAGAGGTATTTCGGGACACCGAGTAGACAATCAACGTTCCCGCGTGCTTTGCTGCAAACGAGGTCGTTGGAAGAAAGAAAGGTAATTCCGGTAAAAGGTCACAGAAGAGCTTTAGATCGGAACCTTTTTTTTCTGTATCCTCGGGCATCTTCACCTATCTAATCTCTCTCTTAGGTACCTGTTTCTCTCCTTGAGCGTAAATTCTCTCTACGAAAGAGGAAGGGTAAAAAGCGAGAATTTACCTCCCGGTGATTTGCCACGGGAGAACCTGTTTATTCGGATTCCATTTCTAGTTCATCTCTGTTTACCCAATCACAAGGGAGATGCCCCAGGAGAGGAAAGTGACCCGAGCAATCCTGTTTAAATCGAGCCGAGTTGTATAACCGTTCCCCCTTTTCCTATCCCCGCCAAGGAAAGAATACTCTATCGCTATATCTGCCAGGTTTTCCTCTCCACGCAGTGACCCAATCCAGAACGTACCTACGTTTCGTTAGATGATGTTTTCATCTCCTCCGGGATTTTGGTTCATGAGAATCTCCGTTACGGAAGGGATACCTTTATGTCGACACGTGTTTGAGTTTTTCTTCGTGAAACCGGGTCTCTCTATCATTTGTTAACAGCCCTTTGGCCAGATCCGGCTTGGATTATTCATGCGGTGGAAGGAGACGATAATCAAAGGGTGTGCGTGTCTGTGATACATCCGAGAATCACACAACAAAGGGCAAAACGGAATTTGGATCACGTCTCTGATTTCTCTACACCAATCGATGGTATTGAGTTACTCGCTAATGGTTTTGACGATCGTCTATCGAAATCTGGTTTACAGAATACGCGGTTTGGATATCTTGATATAGAGTACAAAACGAATTGAAAATTAAAGTCACAGCATAATTTACTTTTATAACGTTTACGTTAGTCTTTTGTATGACGACCAATTTTCAAGAACTATTCTCATATGATTTCTAACGAAGAATTCCATGACTTATTCAAATATGTATGCACTCGATCAACGTTCCCTATCAAACACTACATTTTAAATAGATTACATCCTACGTAACTTAACTTTCAAAATTTTCGGTGTAAATGTTTTACAAGAATGTATAATAATGCATGACGTGATATAGAATTATTAATTAGAGATTGTGTTTCTGATTCGTTACAATTATGAAATATTACGAGGCTTGCATTTAATTTACAGCAATAAAAATTTATTACAAATATATCCACCGGTGTCTAATAACCTTTTAATCACTTCAATTGTTTTGGATTTCGAAAGAATTCTTTTTGCTTGATTGAAATTTAAAATGAGTTTGTACCTCTTTCCCGGCCATTAATGCAAAAACTTTACTGCATTTTTCCATTTTATCTTCTTTCCAACGACTTTGATTCATGCTTTTCTTGCCCCAGACCTGTGATTACCTTTCTGATTTTCAACGAAAATATATTTTTCAAATTTTCGATGGCTTAAAAGGTAGTCTCTTTGCGTCATTCATTTTACATGACGGCAGTAATCTCATCGGAGCTCTTTGCTGTCTTTACCGTTTTTATCCTTTATATCGACGATTTGAACGATTTCTAACATGAACTTTGTCAGCGGAGTAACTGAACATATTTTCAATCGGAATGATTACACGTGTAGCCGAAGCTTATTTCAATTTCCTTTCGACGTTGACGTGAATAATTGGCTAGCTATAAATGTCTTTGAAGATACAGTTACAGGTATTTTATACCAGAATTTTTCGGTATATAAATCGCTACTTTTGTTTGTAAACCATGTAGTCCTTATTCTTGAAATAATAGTTTTCCCCTATTCCATTGGATATCAATATTTTATCCTATTCTGAAAATGTACTTTGATTTTAACACTAAATTGTTTTTAAAACTATTATATATTCGAACCAATTATATAGTCCTTATACCCTCTAAGTGATAAATTCAGTGATTTAGTCTTCTTCTGATAAGAACGGAAAACAAATTTTATCACTTTTCTTTAGGACAGAAGATACTACTTATTTAATAAATATCGAGGGGGATTAAACGTTGAGAAGTAAAGCGGGTGAATATTATTTCGTTTGAATACTCTTTCTATTATTAATTATGAAAAATTATTGGAATTAGTCTATGGATATGGATCTCAGTATTAATTAGTATGATTCTAGTGAAACTAGGTACTTTAATAAAATATTTCTATGTATTTCGTTGCATTTTAATAGCTTTCGAAGTAATTTATTCATCAAAAACGGTGAATCTCCAATTTAATCCAACAGAATTAACGACTCATATATTGTATATGCATAATTAGGAATATAATTAGAAAAAGAATACATAACAAAATTATACGAATACAAATCAGTAACCGGGCAATATATACATAATTTTTTCGAAGGTTGGTTTAGAATTAATTACGCCTCTTTAATTTAGGTTAAAATGGCTTCATTACTAATCGTTTCTAATTCAATTTCTCTCTCTCTGTGTCCCCAACACCTGGCGTCATTTGTAGGCCGACCTATCCTGCCGCAACACCAAGCACACGGTTGGAGCAATTTACACCAGGACCAACTTCGTGACCCTCAAGTACGTGACGGATGGATGGGGAACGGAATCCAATGGTTTCAAGCTCATCATCACGGCGGTGAAAGACCCCAGTGAGTACTCCAACGTGTTCATTCCCATGATGCTGTTCCACTCTTTGTCTCACCGCCGCTTTGCGAGTGGATTAATTATTAGGGTTAGTGTGGCGCTTGATAAGGGATGGCGCTCGAGAGCCCTCTAAATTACCTCTTTTAAATATACGCCGCATGCAGGAATTATCCTCTCGCGAAAAATTGCATTTGGAAAATTTCACATGCAATTTTCGCTCCGCAGCGTTGGTAAATGAAAATAATGGGCGTGTGATGAACAAATAGCTGAGCTCTCTCTGTTGTTCATACTTCAGCGAGACGTTACAGGATTATTGTCTGTTTTAGCTCCTTTTCGTCATTCATTGTGCATGTTTGAACAATGTATTCCAGCAACCATAATTTTTAAATACAATTGTAAAATAGGTATTTGATTAGTTCTCGTCTGTTTAGGCAGAACTTTTTGCCATTAAAACTATATTTTTTATCCTGTTTAGTACGTGTATAATGAGGGTCGCATTGTTTCCTTCCTAAGCTTGCGATGAGTTGATTTGGTACCTGTTTTTTTTATAATAATCCCGTCACATTTCGGTTGACAGCTGGAAGAGTACCAATGTAAAAGTAACTATTTAATCGTCATTTAATTTCTCTTTCGATATGTTATCTTTCTCAATTTAGTTCCATATTTTGTCTTAAACAAAAAAATAGTCATATTCGCAATTATTTCAAATTTTTACCGGTTTAAGCTTAAGCTACCTTTCTAGATTCTTGAATTCATTAAAAATTTGTGCACATAGTGAACTTCCCCTTGCAAATACTAAGAGTGTTCCTCCAAATAGGATTAATTTACGAACTACAAAAAAATAACTTAAATTACGATTTCTGTATGCCACAAAAGTAATTGATTCTGATATTATCGGAATGAAGTAATAACTTCAATAACGGCATGTTGACTATGATGGCTCGATATCTTAATTAGACAATTGCCCCGGAAAGTGGAAGATCCAGGTTCGTGTCTCATTCTGAAGATTTTTTTTCCATATGTTAGACGTCTACTTGCCTCATTAGGACGTTCTTCTATTCTAGTAACTCAATTATTTGCTTCCTTTACTGAAATTTTACTGCTATGCTATTTTGTATTTTATGTTTAACATTCTTCCATCAAAACTTTAATGGAGTACTTTTTATTTCAAACCATCTTTTCGTAAAATCAATAACGAGAGCATGTTCCAAATTGAAAGATTCAAATCAATAGGAAAACTTTGTATGACTTTCAGGATGCTTTTGTATAACTGTCTGAGAGTCTTTATATATTTCCCTTTATTTGATGTTAGACTGCCAGGAGATAAAAACCGGACTGTTGACCGTAGAAAGATCGCGTAACGTTTGCTGAGTTGCAAAATTTAACCTTACGGAATGTTATTGAGTTTGAAAGCCGTAGTTTTTCGTGAGAAAATTTTAAAAGAAAGAGATTATAAACTATGGATTCTTTTAAAATAAGGTTAGATGGAATCAGTGAATTATCTGTCTGGATAATTATGAAATTTATTCATTATTTTAATTAAAATATATAAATACTAATGCGATATTAATATGAATACATCGATAAATTTTATGTTTGTGGAAAGCTCAAACATTTCACGATATTTTATGCGAAGCATCATTCTTTTAGTAACATCTTTCTTTAGTATTCCAGCTTCTCTTAAAATTCCTCAATGTTTCATTCCCTCTCTTTCCTCCCTTCTATTATTAATATTTTCCGGATCCTCGCATTTCACCCTCATTTCCTTCCTTCTTCCTCTAATCCTCATCTTTCATTCTCTTCCAGTTTCCCATCTCTCCCTGCGTCCCGTACATTCTCTTTCTCCTTTTCTTTTTTTAACGGCCCGCAGAAAGGACGGTTACCTCGGGGAACGGATTCCTTGAGAGGCTTACGTTCCACCTTTATACGTGCTATCCACCTCTGGCGGATTTTTTTCCCCGCTCTTCGACGTTTGCCCTCCTTTTCCTTCCAACTCGGCGCTCATTTTTACGTGCGTGCTAACCCTTTAACGTGTTGAAACCTTTCTCCTCGCATCGAAGGAGGACGGCCGAAGGGGAGGAGGGCTTGTTGTAAAATAAGAGAAGATTGTGCGGGGCGGAGAGAAAATAACGACCCCAGTATGTTTAACGATGCTCTTTTATGGAGCACGTGAGTTAATGAGTCGTGGGGGTTTCGGAGGGGGTTTGGAGGGATGTGAGGTAGAGGGAGTGTGAGGGAAGGAACGCCATCTTAGGGAAATTCCGTGATATTTTTATCGGGCGAAATGAAGCGCTTCGCTTTTTCAATCTTTTCCAAGGTCTTTTCAAGCTTTTTCTCCAGGTCATCCTAGAATGATTCATGCGCGTACGATCGATCAGGGATTATTTTCACGTGTGATGAATGGCGGTGGAAACGTCGGTAGGAAGAGGGGTTTGGTGGACGCGTACGATATGATTGGGTGAACCGGTTGGGTCTCTGATGCCACATTCCGACCACACCTTGATGGGTGGAATGTTTTTGTATATATATGTTTATATACGTATTTACATGGGTGGTCTGAAAAGTTTCCGACATTTCGCCATTTCTCGACATGTTTTCTGAAAATTTCAGAAAAATCTGGGGTCGGAAACTTTTCAGACCACCCTCGTAGATACATACTAGGTAGGAATGCATTTCTAGTTTCTTATTTTCAGTCTTGTTGATGGTTAAGGAAAATAAAAATGTGGCTTTGGTGGGAGCGGAGTTTCATAATGAGATCAATCTTGGTTACTCCTTATTGAGTCATATAAAAAGTATTATTAATAGGTTGCGCTGCACGTGGAGGTTCTTCAGTGATATCTCTAAGTGGAAAGCAAGGAAAAACTACTTCACTCCTTATCATACCTAGTCAGCCTCATTCCCCTTGAGAGCTTTTCTTAAATGCTCGTTGTAGATATGAGGCTCTAGCTAGTGTTAAGGCTGATAACTTAGAAGCAAGGTCTGATGTGCTTAAATGTCGTAATCACGTATGCAAAATGAAACACATGGCGAGATTTCACATGGTTTGCAGATAAATAAAACTAAGTTAAACCGTTGCCTCTTAAGCCGTAAAGTAAGAGGGGTAAAAAAGGTAAAAACTGGTATGACTTCATTTAGCATTAGCGCTCGCAGCTGGAATACACCTTAACACGCAATGAGAGCTTCACACATATCTCGGTGGCTGAATAGTCATATTCAGTAGCTCTTTGAGAATTTAGGTCAAATGCTTATCATGCGATGTGTATAATATTTATAAATGGATTATATTATATTATATATGCAATAATACATTTATTTATTTTAGAATGAAAATCAACTAAGGTCAGTAACGTAAACAAGTGATCGGACCGCGATCTGTATGCATTTTCTGTTATTTTTTGTATCAGTAGATATCTTTCTATTCGTCCAATTTAATTTTATGTCGTTATGATTTGTTAGACATCTTTCGATA
This sequence comes from Pachydiplax longipennis, assembly GCA_036926295.1. Classification (NCBI taxonomy): domain Eukaryota; kingdom Metazoa; phylum Arthropoda; class Insecta; order Odonata; family Libellulidae; genus Pachydiplax; species Pachydiplax longipennis. The sequence continues at coordinate 56,460,728 of JAVFKF010000008.1, forward strand.
TTTCGGGATATTTTCTTCCTTGATAAGCAAATAAACACTCGGTTCATTATTTCTTTTATTTCAAATGTGAAATGCATTATTTGAACCTTGTTTCTATTCTTCATCTTTTTATTACTATGTTTGGCCGATGAAAATCATGAAAATTTGTCGCAGGATATTAGCAATCAATTTCAGTGCAAACTGATCAATTTAGACTTAAAGTTTAACTTTTGAATGTATTATTCCGCAGACTTTCTCGAGGAAGAAACTTTCTTAGGTCAAGTATCAGTAGTTTTAATGTTTTGTTGGACTCCATGAAACATCCCTTAACGTCTCTCCACTTTCTTTTCCCTCGGGGTCTTTTCATAACTCACCTGCCCCATTCTCCCTTCCGATCCACAGTAGAGGTGAAACTTCAAGGTTCTACATTCCTCTAGAGTAAAGCGGTTTGCATGCTTTCCTCAGTTTACTTCCTCTATTCCCTACTCCATTCCTCCAACACTTCTCCCTAAACTTATTTTATCATTCTGATCATCACCTCAAAAGTTATGGGGGGAATTTAAATTTACAAATTTTAAGGATCCAGCTGATTTGTTCTGTCTCAATTTTATAAATTTTTTCCCTTCAAAAAGTATATCTATGTCTACCTTTTCCAAGTACTCCATATATATTAATTTGAATCATTTTCATGCAATTTACTACCACATAAATTATGTATATTATACATTTGGTTTAATATTCCACTCTTACTAATTTTTACGTGATGTTTACAGAATTATTACTTCATTTTTTATTTATGTATTACTTAAACATTATTTGAGAATGTTTTATTCAATTTCTAACTAATTTATAAAAATTCCAAACTTTTATGAGAACTTCTTAATATTAGTAGTTCCAGATTATTTCTGAAATGACAAATTCCACAGAAATTCCTTTCCATCTATTATCGCTTTTATAATAAGAAGCGAAAGTAGCGGAAATTCCGTATTCGTGCTTCCTAAGTAGAAAATAGGCATCAAATGTGTTTACGCCCACATATACGTTTAAGGAGCTACCATTCGTAGACAATGTTTATTAGATAAGGAAAAATAGACGCGCAAATTACCTTATTTTTACACCTTTTAAAGGATCTAACATAACTGCAGATCCTGTCTGTATGGTCAGCCTGCAGGTCGGTAGAAACGTTTAGCAGCTAACCTTAAAATCCAGAAAAATGACCCTGCGAAAAGTAATTTTAGAACAATCAATAATTAGTGACGCGAATACGAGCCATTTTTTGGCATCATTCATAACCTTGATAGGTACTATAAGTTGACAATACCAGGTTTTGTGCCATGAACAGTACTGTGACAGAACTCAATGGAAGATAGTTTTTTTCTACCAAGAGATAAATGAAAAGTACACTCGTCAAGATATTATTGCAGGGTTATAAATCACGTAGATAGTTTCCCTTAACCGTTTTGTATTTCTGTGCATTTTGGCTTTCATTGCCACTTCCTTTTCTTTTAAATCTCCTCAGCTTCAATTCGCTCTTCCGTGAGTTTAACCAACTTCCCCACCGACGATCGACACGCTTCTCGAAAGACGACTCAAATTGAAAATATTCAACCCTTCACCGCTCCGGGAACCAACTCCCTTTACGCGACTGTATAGATTGAGGTCTATCTCTTCGTTTTCCTTCATCTGTTCCAGTGCATAAGCGTGTCCCAGGAGAGCGAAAGACTACTTGGGAACACGAAAGCGACGTGAAATCCAAAATTAATGCACCTTTCCGTTCCGCTCCCTTTTATAACTCGCCGAGCATTCTCGAAGTTTTTCATTTTAAAGGAGGTTAAGTGAGATGGGAGTGTCTTTTAATTTTTTCCTTTACCTCTTCGGAGCGTTTTCTAAAGAATTCCTCTTTGAATATCCCGACTACTTTATTCCCGCGATGTTTTCACGCTTTTGGTGCTCTCGTACTTTTTTAAGAGCGTTTCGTCGTAGACGTCGTTTACGACTGCGATTAAAGTGACAAGGAAAATGAGCTAGGCGTAATTAAAATGTTATTTAAGAGGGTACGCACCCTAAGCCTTTTACCCGAGAACTTTTTCTCGGAGTTACGTTTTTTTCAGACTCGCTGGTACTCGTGTTAGTTTCATAGTTTACGCTCCCGACCCGAAAAATAAAAATTGAAGCTTTGAGTTTGCGTGTGAATTACTCTGAATTGTTCTTACTTCTTGCATAACCCAGTGAACCGTAACGGGGTCATTAGCTTTCTCTAACAGCGATCAACGATTGTACCAAATTTGAGGATGTGTTTAATCAATACGCATAAATACATAATTAAACAAATTATAAGTTTAGAAAGTTCATTATCTCATAATATGAAATTATTCTTTATATTAACTATTTACTGTTTAGGAAATATTGGTTCCCCTACAGAGCAAATGAGGTCTTGAAGACAATTGAAACTTGAATAGTAATCTGGAAGCAATATTTTTGGTTTTATAATACCTTCGTAATGAATATTATCCATTAAACTAAGTAATTCAGTGAAATCTTTTTTATTGTAAATGCAGAATTCGATATAGCTGCATCGAGAAACAGAGTGATTATTAACTTCCAATTCAGAATAATTCTGTATGAGAAAAAATTATTATCTGATAAGTTGTCACCAAAAAACCTAGAGTATGCGGAAGGTAACGATTTGCACAGTCTTATTTTAAACTTTTCCAGATGTTCACTTTAACGAGAACACGCAAAAATTAATGTATTTGAGAATGCTTAACCCTTTAAATTCCAGATTTTCACCCTTTAAGTACCTATGAGAAACGTTAATTAACATTTTTCCTTCTTTAGAAAAAGTCAGACAAGTTAACATCTATGACAGAAAGTTATGGTAGTTATAAAATAAATATTTTGTTGGGTTAAAAATTTCGAACTGTATTAACATGTGAACATAAAGCAGGATATCACACTCTTTCGAAGTCGTTATAATGGGAATGAAGTTGATGTTTTGAGAAATCAAGGGTAATAAAACTTCTAATTCTATAGAATACCGCATTAATTTATTACCGCTCTTTGTGTACTTCCTCATTCATATTCTAAAGGGTTATAATTCCAATTATCTCGTATTTGGAATCGTCCATTTTTCAAAGAAAATTGTTCCTCGACTAATTTTTTAGGGAAATCTGACATTTTTCTATAAATTTCAATCACTGAGATAGGAATTTAATGTTCAAACATCGCTGAATTACTGTTTCACTGAGAGCCAATGTCCTCTTTTTCGTTTGATAGTATTACTATGAAATTTTTCAAGGCATAGTGGTTATCGGAGAACGTGTATAGTAAAGAGAGTCTTAGATAAAAGAACGAAGATATTACGAAGAGTATGATGAAAATTTTAAGGAATTGAGGAAAAGCCAATAGAAAATATGATTGCTTAAAGGCGGAATCAGATGCTTCTTGGCTAATGAATTTTCTAGGAAGAGGAGCAAACAGAACGAGGAAAATAAAGAGACTGAAAATCTTTCGACGATGAATTCCTTCATTAAAAATCGGAATAAATTAAAAAGTAGAATATTATGAGACAGTCAATATCATTATAGGAGAAAATGAGATAAGTAGCTTCGATCATTCATAAGATTGACCTCTCTAGAATGTCTTGAATCCATGTTCCAATTTGATGGTTACAACCTTAAAATATATTTTACCTAATGTAATTGAAGTTCTCAACTTTAATTCACTTTAAGATATCCTAAATACTGTCCTTTTGTTTGATGTATTTCATTCCGGAGCGTTTCCTTGAAGTTTGATTTCATTATAAATCGAGCTTTGATTTACGTTTATAAAAATGGAAAGAATACTGAAAACCCCAAAGTTAAAAATAATTTTCTCATACAGAGTATTTAAGATAGCTCGAGTGATAAATGTAGACTGTGTTCAAAATTGTATATTTAGGAACAAACAATAATTTCCCCTTTGACTTTGAATTTGACTACAATTGGCTGTAGAAATTTTTGAAAAGCTTTACTTACAAAGAGAAATATCTCTTTTTTAACGGAGCCCAATTACTTCAGGAACATAAACCATGCCCGTCATTCAGTGATCAACCTTGATTTACTTTTTTCGATAACGAAATAGGAAGCTTAATGCTCTTTGACTATCACTGCGATTTCCTCAATATCAATTATATTAAAATGTATTTGTGGAGACTTAAGCATCTTAATTCAATAATTTCTTAAAATCTAAAATATTTCCATCACTAAGTGGAATGAAGTACCTTTGTTAAGCTTTTCCGACGTTTTCTAGAGCTCTCTTTCAACGACGATGGACTAGCATGTCTTTGATTCAATACTCAATCGAAAACATTCGTATCGAAAGGCATCATTGTATATGATTCGGGTTGATACACAAAGAACTGGGAAGGAAAAACCTTTGGTATTTTTTATTTTACGATGTATCCATCTCCAATCTTTTTCTCTGTAATTACGGTTGCATTTCCGTTGGAATCCGGATTTGCAGCCAGCAGAAAGTGCACGAGGAACAATTATGGATGAGTAATCAAAGCGAATTTTATTCGGTAGGACCTCCGTAATGTCTTTGAAGTTTTGAAATGCGATACCGCTAATACGGAAAAAGGACAAAGAGGGAAAATTGCGTTCTGAGTGAAAAATTAAAAAAAAGCTGAAAACGAATTTCACAAAAAGGAGCGCTCTAAGAAGACGGCTGCATTAACGAAGATAAGAGAGAAAAATAATACGATAGATTCATTTCCACGTAAATGATGATAAAATCGCGACCAAGAAACGGCAAAAAAGGGCTGCAGAAGAAGAGAAATAATTAAGAGGGACAGAGAGTTCCGGGATCCAAAGAGGATTTAAAACTTAAAGAGGGCGAGAGGAGAAAAAGTGGGAAGTATTTGAAGGGGTGGAAAATAACAAAAGGGGTCGTTATATTTTTTTTCGGTAGGTAAAAGGCAGGTTTACGCGGTTTGCCTTCTCTCCGGGATTTTCGGTCTCGTGGTTTGGGTCTGGAAGAGATGATGTTGTAGGAGTTTGGGAATGGGGATGAGACATGTAAGAGCTGGAGCTGGTTGGAAATCAGAGCTGGCCCGGGGACCGAGGTGATTCCGCTACAGGGCAAATGGAAGGCGAAAGATACGACCTTCCTTTTCAATCTTTCTCTCGAGTCTATTTCTCGTTCACCTTTCTCCTTTCTTTCTCACCGTCCTCGTATCTCTCTCTCTCTCTCTCGCTCCCTTTCCAGGTTCTTTTTCTCTTTTACCTCCATTCATTCCTTTGTTCCCGTCCGAATGAAGTCGTTAGGCGGTATGCTTTCATTTACCGTCATTTCTCCCATATTTCTCTTCCGATAACACCCTGTCTTTATTTACATTTTACTTTGAAAGGGTTAGCGTTTGTGTCAGGTAGTCCATGAAATTGCCGTTTTTCTCCTGCCTTAAGACGCACCTTCATTTTGGACCCAGAAATTTTTAAATGCATAATTTTATTTCATAAAATTATAACTTATCCAACCAGTACATACAGTATGGCTCTTGTAGTTATATCCACAGCATCACCAGTGCTTTACAGCTAAGAGAAACTATTTAAATGACAAAGCTAAAGCTTAAACAGCATATAAAACTTTTTCATACGCGGAGAAATCCGTAAATATATAACTTTCAATATACTTGAGTTTATACTATCCTTCTCTCGCTAAATCACTTTTATTGATTATATCATTTCTACTCGTATTTCTTATGCCTTATCTTCGTCTCCATATTCTCTGGTTTTAACCCCTCTGGCTTTTTCTTTTCCTTTCTCATTCCGTTACATCTCTCCCTCACATAGCTTACGCAATCTCCATCCGCAGTTCAGTTCCTCTTTATCTGTTCTCTCTTTCATTTTCTTACTTCCCTTTTATCTTCCTTAGCATACACTCCCTCTTCTCCACACTTTGGTACCACATTCCCTCAACCCCTTCCTTTTTACAGCAATTTAATGCTTAAACAAATTTCGGGCCATGCGCTCAGCTGATCTTCCCGTTTTTTGGGGCGAATTTAAAATCTGCGGATCTCTCCCCACGAGTTACTCTAATCCTCGCGCAGAAGCGTTACCGTACCCCCGTTTCCAAGGTTAGCGCCGTTTTGAATCTCGTTAAAGTCCAAAGAGACGCTCTAATTTCGTTGTAAATTAGCAATTTAAGTCGAAATGTCGACTGCGAAAGAGCTAATGGCGAGATTTTTCGGCGGAGGTAAGAGTGTGAAAATGCTTCTATCCAGTCCCTGCTGGTTCTCCGAAACCTTCCTCAGAGTTCATATCCCACTCGGCGAAAAGAACTCGCGCTATAGAGGCAGGAAAGTAGATATGATTGCATTAATCGTCCACGATTTCGTTAGTCTTAATTCCCAACTAGGTTTTAAACATGGGGTCGAATGTACGCCGCGGGAGATTGCCAATTTGCATTGCGAGTTTCTCGGTTGCAATTTTCCACTTGGTAGAGGAAGGCGCTTTAGGAAGCCGCAAATGTTACGGAGGCTGGAGCAGAAATGATGCCCCCCATAATTCGGCGTCAGCTTAACTAAACGCGCGGATTCTCCTGAAATAATCATGCTCATTCGAGCTAGTTCGAGGATAAGTGAGGCAGGCAATTCTTGCGGCTTTATTATTTCGCAGAAGCGCACCTGGATGCAAGATCTGCCTGTTCCGCGAAGAAGGTAACTTTGTCATCGGTGATGAAGATAATTTACGGAGGTTTGGCTAATGGGCCGTATTTCTCATCTTTCACGCTGGAGCTCTAAATTACAGAAATATTTTCCTTTTCACAGGGTGATGGAGAATCCACCGCGATGTGGCATGGAAATAATGATAACTTTCGATTCTTAATATCTTTTTTAATGAATCATTTCTTCTTTAAAACTTATGCTTATGTGTTTCTTTAGCTAAACGTATATAATCTTGTTAATTAATATTTGATATGATCCAGTTCTCAAATAAACCAAATTTTGTGAGTAGGGCCTTCAATAACCTCATTGACGTAACTGATGAGTAAATTTACATATTTATAGAAATGAAAAAACTTAATACTTTTCCACGAATCGCGTAGTGAATTGAACACCCCGTAGAAAGGTACAAAGTATTTTCATTTCTGCAATTCATGCCAGCAAATATCGATTTCATTACACATTTACATTCACATATCAGAATTTACGTATTTACATTTACGTATTTCCAATTAAATATCTCCATTCACATATTTGCAATCGCATATTTGTATTCACGTATCTTCATTTACCTGTTTACATTTACATATTTACTATTACATGTTTATATGTCATCAAGTTTGCGGATACAGTTATCCAAGGAAAAAGGAGAAATTTAATCGGGAATATACTAAGGTAAATAGCGGCCTTCGTAAACGGTGTTCACAGGAATATGAAAGAAAGGCGTTTCAGAGGGGGCCTCCGGACAACCAAGTGGGCAACGCGTTCGACTTTGGTGAAAGCGGTCCGATTCCCGGTGGGGACTCACGTACGAAATGATCTTAGTTGTCGAAGCACTTTTAAAATAACTACTACTACGTTTCAAAAGGAGGTCTAGAACAGATGTGGAGTACCTGCGGCTTTTAAGACAAGTGCTCTTTTTGGGCGTTTAGAGCAGCTTTATTGTCACATTCTGAAGTAAATACCCCTATTTAAATAATTCAGTCATCCAAACTTGCTAATGACTTCTAGTTAAAAATTTAACCAAAAAATTCTCTTTTTCAGTTTACTCCCTAAATGGATTTGTTTTCTCCTATAAAGTGTCAATGTTTAACCACTCGAATGGCGGAAACACGTAACACCCGAGAGTTTGAATGGATTCGACCGAATGTTAAATACGGCCTTCCGCTGGAAAAACATTTCCCACCCTTGACCTAGATAGTAAATTAATGTAAATAGTGGGCGAGTGTTAACGTTTCAGTTAGAAATAATGGGTGAAAAAAGCGACTAACAAGGAATAGGATGGCTTATAGAGCTTCAAACAACCAATTTTCGCATTGATGATACTCGATGATTTTCATTAATCAGCAAATTGTTTTTTTACAGCTTCGTTTTATATAGTTTGATATAACTTTATTTATTGTAGGGCATAAAAAGCTTTAAAATAATTTAGTTTTTAACCAATGAAGATTTTCATTTCCATTTCATTATTTACTTTAATTATTCTTAAATTAACCGACTGGTAGACGGCTTTGCTAATTAGACTCAAAACGTGTCCAGCATGACCAAACCTTCTAATGCTTAATCCTTGATATTTTTCGAAAATTCCCCGAAGAATGATTTAACCCGGGAAATATGATTTCCAAGAATTTCCATCTCATTATAAGAAACACATTCAGAACGGAAGTGTTCCCCTCGGCGAGCTTCCTCAATTTCGTTTTCATATAATACGTCAAACAGACAATGGATTAAAAATATAATCTCCAATAGCGTTACCCCGTGTACCGTTTCTTCTTTTTCCTCTCCTCCATCCTTTCCTATCCTCTCGGACTTCCGAAATACTTTCCTATCTTGGTGGGAGATAAATTAAGAGTTCACAGGGATTGGAGGAAAGGGCTTTGCCATATTTCCCGAAAGGTTCGTTTAACCTGGGAGAGTGGAGGAATGGGGAGAGGGCGGGATGAAATGAGTCGGAAGAAGACGTGAAAGAAAAGAAAAAGAGGATCACTTCTCTTTCGCAAGCTCCTCCCTCTCGGAGTACCTGTGGACAGATAAATAGACACATTATTTAGAAAAGAGAGTTACACTTAACATTGAATGTTTGGATCATGAAAGCGAAATTGCACAAAGGTAACTCAGGATGTAAAACCATCTTTCTGAAGACCACTTTGAGCCCCGTCCTTTCTACCACAAGCTACTAAAAGCTTTAGAGGGTAATGAGGCTTACTAGGCAAGATGAGGAGTGAAGTAGGAGAGCTTTCCTTGTTTTACTCATTAGCCTCAGTATGTTATCCTTTAATTACACTTCCAACAACTACAATTCAATGAGTAATTAAGAGGAATGCCATCATTCAGGTTCAATTAGGACAAGGATGATGTGTTCAATGCGGTTTAGTGGTTGGAATGATCTTCTAAAGTAAAAATTAGCCCTTAGCACAAATTATTATAGTATATAATAGCTTATTCTGTGACAAATTTTACTGATTTATACTTCAAAAGTAGATGAAAACTCTTATGTAAAGATGTAATCTGTTTCTAACTATTCATGTTGATATAGTCTTGCCAAGTGCTCTTGAGAATAGGAATTAACTCTATGAGAATGGTTAGGATGTATTTGAAAATATTCTGTTTTGGTCAGATAGCTTAGTTGGCTAAAGCAGCCTCTCGGATAGAGGAATACCTAGGGTTCGATTTCCGGTCTAGCTAGACTTGTATCAAGATAGTTCTTCCTTGGGAGGAAAAACGTAAGAAGAACTCTGTTTATGTGTCGTTACTTAGCTTAAATCTTATGTAACAGAATCAAATCTTTGAAAACTAACGCTAATATCCTAAATAAAAAAACATTGCACAAGTTATTTATATAAATCTAACATTAAAAGCTCAAAATGGTTCTTATCCACTCAATTAGCCTTTAAAGCAATTCTTGAATTTTTCATTGAAAGCTACCGAAGTATCCGTTGGTAGAATTGGCTCTTTTCATGATACTGCTGAACCGAGGAATAGATTTCGCCGAGGGTCGGAGTGCAGCAGATATAAGACGTCGCCTCCGAATTCTCCAATACCCCATTAGATCATTTCTTGGCCACTTGGTTCTCCCATATCTCAGCCTTTATTCTAGCCTTTCCCACACCGCTAACTATCCCCGATCCGCAACTCGCTTCCGCCCCATTGTGCCCGAACCCTCTCTTCTGACCCTTCTCTTCTTGACCACTCACGGAACACCCATAGCCTTTTTTATTCCCTTCCATTCCCACTCATTTTTATTCTGTGCTCCTTCTCGCGCTCGCCACTCGACTCCTTTTTCTTCTTGTTCTCTCGCCTCGCTGCGTTCTCCTTTGCTCCTTGCCTCCTTCAAGGAAGGCTTTTATTTTATATATATCAAGCTTTTCTCGGAAGGGAAAGGATTGTATGTTATAGTTTTGTCCGCGCGATGTGCTCTGTCTGTTGGCGGATGTTCGAAGTCACGTTTTGGAGAAATGGGGGTTTAGTAGATCTTCGTTGCGTTCCCTTCTCGTGCGCACGTATTTAGAGAATGGGAGTTGATGTTTGTGGTTAACTGGTTACTGATAGCTACCAGATTGCTCTCGTGTATGATGTGATTGTGGTAACTCCTTCTCCTTGAAGGGGGATTAGATTACTTAGGATCAGATTAAGGTACCACGATTTGGGGTTTTTTTAAGCTTGTTGTTTACAAACCTTTTTTCGTGAAAAATACAACTACTGCTGAAAAATAAATATGATGTCCTACGACGATGTTAGTAGCATTCAAAGCTATTTTTCGATTCTTTACGAGTGTATTTCGAGAGAATAATTACCTGGGGCTAATTTATTCTGATAAAAACGCGTAAACTCGGTTCTGTATTATTTGTAGCGTTTACATTAGGCTTACTTTTCATAGGTGATTAGGCCTTTTTCAAAATAAAAAATATTCGAAATGATTTTTCTTACTTTACGAATAGAAATACGTCTATTTTGTACAAAATACTGTACGGATATCTTATACCGCATTTCAATTTTATAAAAAAAGATTATTTCCAAAATTCAAATCCGTTAACCTTACTCTGATATGGGGGTGAGTTTGTTTTCACTAATAATATTCTTGCTCAGAGAAGATAGCAAAGGCAAATTGTCTCATTCCTCATCTTTCCTCCTGAGCTTGTTGTTGGTAGGTAAGAGTGAAGAAGATGAGGATCAAAGCGGCCTCTGAGCTGAATCCTTTACTACTTTGTCAGGGTTACCAAAATAAGCGTGGCTTCTCGATTCCTACCTTACCTCACAGATTTGTGAATCAAGGGCTGATTTCATTCTTTACAACTCCTCTGGACGAATACCAGCAATTCGTTAGTGGAACAATTCTCCTCTTAAGGATTCATTCCTCTGCCTCAAAAATATTCCCTTTGGTTTACTCTTACCACAGGAGATCTCTTTCATCAAGTCCCCTATCCTTCGATGTAAACTTATCCACTCAATCTTTCCGCCAGAGAAATCTCTTCTTGGGAGAGACACATCATGATTTCCGAGTATAGCTCAACCTCTTTGTGAGATGATTTCCAGGTAAAGAGGAGGTAATTCTGAAATTATAGGGAATCGATCTGAAGAAACGAATCTCGTTAAATTCGGAGTTGGGGTGCCGAAGTTGAGAGAGCCTTCGTCAGACCGATATCCGATTTCCTCTCTCTCTCTCGACCGCTTTTCTTGGTTCCTTCCGTTGCTTAACTGTCTTTCCATGATGTGGGACCACGGTCCAAAGGCTCTCAATAGATGATTTTGATTTCGGATTTTCAATTATCCTTAATGGAGATGATATATCCGATACAAACGCATGGCGGATGCTATTAAAACGGGAAATTCATAAGTCCTGTTCATAAACGAAAGTAATTCAAAGTAGAGCAATCAAGTTAAACATGTTTTATTTCCAACGATTATTTAATTTTATATAATCTTTCAAATGTATTCATTGATTTGGATTCCTTTCGTGCTCCAATCTATATATTGGAAATTTGGGATCTCATTTTATAAACAGGTTTTTTTGGATGAAATTGAGGCTAGTTCCCTCTACTTTTTAACACTTCGTCGAAATTATTTTTGAAAATTCATGTAATACATTAAGCTTTTAATTAGGTACTCATATTGATTAGGAAAACATAAGGTAATAGGGAAGGAAATGGCGGTGTATGTGGAGGAATAACAATGATAACATGTGATTACAGAAAAAATATTTCCACTACAGTAAAACACAAAGAGAAAGTGGGCGTGAAACACTTTTGAAAGTTTTAAGAATTAAAAACTATATAGGGTTATATGAATCAAAAAAGATATCCATAAAAATTTATAAGAATATAAGATAAATATCACAGCCGATATAAACATTTCCTGGGCCGTAGAAAACATCACTTAACAGGAGATAAATAATTGTTTCACAAATTCAAGAATAGATCAAATTAAAGGAATTGAAGCTACGAGACATGTAATTGAAAATTGAATATAATAGAAATTTCTGAAGTTTGCGTATGCAATGATCAAACTAGACTGCGGTCACTGATAACTGATGGGATATCAGTCGGGCCAAACGGTAGTCCTCCGTTGAAATATCACAATATAAATAAAAATTGGCGTATGAAATTTGTAACGGAAACTTCAGTAGAAAACCATGTTTAGAGAATCAGAAACGTTTTTTCCTCATTAATCCACTCTCCTCAAAGACTTCCTTGATTCAACTTCCTTTACTATTCTTCTTCTCCCTTAAGTAGCATTCCTCATATTGTCCACATTTCCTTCCAGAAAACTCTACTTCCTATTCTTTCCTTTCTTATTCCTCACTTTTTATTTCCTTGCTGTGCTTCTCTAACAGAACCTCGCTTTTTTACGAACTTAAGCCATCTCTCCATCTAATCCCTTTTCCCTTCCTTCCAACCGTATTTTTCTTCTCTTCCTTGACCTCTGTCTTTCTTTCCCTTCTTTTTACCGAGAATTCCTCGGCCGGACTTGAGTTCATTCTCCTACGGTTTCCCCGTTCCTTTTCATTCTTTTCTGAACCGCAAAACCCCTCTTGACGGCATTTTTGTGCCTCTGTACGCATTTTTCTCGTAAAAATTGGTATAATTTTGTTTTCTGATTCAGAGCTGCTAAGCGTAAATTTTAAATCTGTCTTTTTCTTCATCACCTTCGTCCCTTTTTCATCCATTTCCACCTCTTAATTTCTGTTTACTGTACTTTTAATTACCTTTCTCTTCATCATTTTTAGCACCCAAAATATTGGTATACACATCTATCCTCCTTGTCATTTTTAATATTTTTGTGGACATCTTTTTCTCTAAGTTCTCGCTGTCCTTCATTATTTCCCTTCATTAGAATAGGAAAGCGAAATTGACTTCCATCCCGCAGTACTTAGCGGAATTCGTAGTCACTTTGCGGAAAATATTGCGGAATCGCCACAATTTTTGCGAGAGATTTCTTCAAAGAGTAATAATAACGCAATAATTTGAAATTTCAGGGAGATGATCCGTCTAACCTTCATGCAATTCAAGAATACTTAAATAACGGGCAAAAGATAAAGCTAATAGATGATTGTATCATTCGTGTGAATCCTAAATTCATTTATACCCTTGATATTTTTACTAGTACAAAGGTTATTCCTCATATCATCCTCTAGTCTCTTAAAATACAAAGAAAAGTTTAGTTACAATTTTTCAATGTTTCCGATTATTTCATTTGTGGTAATATTCAATCATCTTTTCACTTCTTAATTCACACACTTCACAATTCACTCGTAATTTATTTTTCTCCTATCGTAGCGGAATATCAAAGTTGTGATTCTGCTTCTCTGCTTACTAAGGTCTACTATCCATCTTCTTTCCCACCATATTCCCTCCTTTAGGCGACATCTGCTGATATCTACCCGCTTGATCACTCTTTCCGTCACAATCTCCTAATTTTCCCAGCCGCTTTGTTCATTTCTCTCCTTTTCATCCAATTATTTCTCATCCGCTTCTTCCTTTTTACTCTCGGTGAAAGAGTTGTATAGAGGTTGACTGATTGGCAGCGGAGATTGCTTCCTTTTAAGGAGGACGAAAGCAGGTGGTAGGAAGGGACTGGTTGAAGTTTTGCCTTTTAAGAATCTACGGAAAGAAAGGGAGACACTCTGAGTAAATTATCAGGTGATAAAACGAAATTTTTACGGTAAAAATATTTGAGCCTTAAATCTCTTACATGGTCACTTCTGAGTATTTTAGTGTATGAAGTAATTTCGGATTTTTCCAATACATCAGATGCGTAAAACTTCCTCTATGTCAGTTTTTATCGATGTCAGAAGTTATCTTTGATGTGTCAAGTTGCCGGGTAGCAATCTAGGATGGAAAACCTTTTGGACAAACACAAAGGCTCGGTAGTTGTTTCCTATGGAAAATAATCCGGTAATCCTTTATATTCCACTTTCTCCTTGAGATTTTCCAAATTATCACCGCCGCTTGATTCTCTTACTTAGTACCTCAGCTATTAAATTGCCTTAGAAGTTTTCACAGGTGTTTTGGGCCACTACAACTCGTTGGATTAATTATTTACAAAGGACTTAAAAGCGCTCGCGGGCTGATGAGAAATATCCCTGAGCTACCTGTACTTTAAGTCCTTTGCTATTTTATCCAACAGCTTCCTCAACTTTATAAGTAATTATTTTCTTTACAGCCGCATTATTTGCTTCCATAAGCTATTTTTGGCGATGAAAGCGTTTCCTAGCTCAAAAGGATCTTCAAAAGGCTTTTATATCTCGTTTCCGAAAGCTTTTATTACATAATAGCAATTAAGAAAACTACTACTTATGCTAATTTACTAAGTTGATCCTAGTATCAAATGTTATCGTCTATATACTATTACTCATCTAAGTTGTGATGCAATCCCATCGTTAGCTCATCTGTACAAGTTAGGTAAAAGAAATGAGATTACAATTTTTCAGAAGCTTTTAAACTCTAAAATTTACTTTGATCAAATATGTTTAAGAACAGAGAGCGAGAAAACGCTGTGCCATCCCTAATAGATGGCTAAAAAGTTAATTTTGTAGATACAAAGATAGCTAACATATTTTTCTTATATTTAGCACTGCCTACGAAAATCATTAACTTACAAAATGTAGAATACTCAAAATATAGCGTGATATTTATTTTCAACTCATCGGTACCAAACCATTGCCTTTGATAATAAGTCTAAATTTTTGGTTTTAATCATTTTTCGAATATTTCATCACGCTATCGTATTGCAATTAATTTTAACACGCAAAAGACGTCAATGGATAGCAGAAATTTATTTGAATGAAGGAAAAGAAATCCGGCTAAGTCCTCAGAAAAAAGAAATGCAAAGAGTTGCGTTGTTTCGATTGTAGTTGAGATGAAGAGCTGATTATTTCGATTTTTTTGTTGCTTAAGGATGTGGTATTAAACAGTGAAACGGTTGAATATATTTTTTTGTGGACTTAATTGGATCTTGTTGCTAAATAGTAAAGCGTATAGAGTAAAACCCGTTCAAACACCACCGTTTCAGATGCTATACCGCTAAATATGTGGTTTTCTTTCTGTCTTTTTCTCTTTTACACGTATTAATGTGAGTAAAACGCTCTAATACCCTCTTATGATGCGGATTTTTCCCGTCCCCAGATGCACTCCAACCCACTATAGCCAATCCTCCGCTTCGATATCCTTCGATAGATCAAAAATTATTTACATAATTCTTCCCTAATTGTCTATCTGGCAAAAACTGCTTCATCGTAGGGTAAAATGGCCAAAATCAAGTAACAAAGTATGAGATTCCAAAGGTTCATCAAGAGATGAACAAAGGAAAAGATTTGATAATCCGAAAAGCGGAACATACTTAAAAAAATATGAGGAGAAGGGAATTAGTATTCCATAAAAATAGTTCGCGAACTCCCTAGATATCTAAAACAAAGATTCCTCTCGAATTTCAGGAGTAAAGCACTTGTTTGAAAATTTCCGAGACAAAAACCTTCCTTTTTATTCTCTGATGTAAAAGAATTAAAAATTTATAATAATATAATAAAGTTATAACGCTATCACGATTACAACACGATTATCATTCGATTCCTTGAAAGTTGTCTCAACCAGGTTTAACTATATCTTGGAAAATTTCGAAAATATCGCTCGATTTCATTCACGTTGAATGGCTACAACTTATTGATTTATAAGAACAACCCGTAGTCAATTTTCTCTACTTTCCATTCAGATTTTAAGAGGAGATTGATAATTTTTCAAGGTCGAAAACAACATTGTGCCACTCATCCACCGCCGCGGATACAAATTTAGAGGATTGAACAACGTAAAGATTCTTTATTCTCTAATTGTAACGCCTAAGTCGATTAAATTGATTGTCGCTGTCAGAAAGTAAACAGGCAAGGAGAAAGTTCGGCGAGCATGGAAAGTGGGTGTCCGTCGGTGCGTGGAATTGGCTCCTTAATAGATCTAAACGCGGTGTCTGATCGGTGTAGAGGAGCTGGATACCTCATTTGCAGAGAACTGGAACCAATTTGGTCCTCCAATCGGGAACGGAAATGGCCGGTCATCAAGGAAAGGGAAGGGAGAACAAGTGGGAGACCCCCAGAGGGAGAGGAAATGAAAAATAAAAGCTCCCGAGGGAGACGGATATGCGGAGATTTTTATTTTATGCGAATCCTTGTAAAGGGTCCCATGGAGTCGCGTTCGTAAACGTTTTTAACGCCCGTCCATCAATCTTCCCAACAATGGCCCGAGTGAAATATATACTTTTTCGCGTGTATTCCATTCTGTTCCGCCTATTCAACGGGTTCAGGTCACGTTCCGTAAGAAAAAAAAGAAAAACAATTTTGAAGCCAACTGCGGAGGTTTATTTTTGACGGTATATTTTACACAAAGGAGTTAGACGCAGATGGAATACGTCTCTCGGATAGCTGTCGCCACTCAGTCCGTTGAAGCTTTGCTTTTCAAACGTATTTCCAAATGTTGAAACAAGAATCTCATAAGCGTATTCCCACTCGACTCTCACTCTTGAAGCTCACACTGTCAACTACATTTTCACACCATTCGGAATTTACGATTGTTTATAATCGGGAGAAAAAATGAGCGTAGAATGGTTTATATTCTGTTATTGAAGAATAACAGAAGACGTCGAGGAATCATTCAGGAGTAAGCGCAAACGTGCAATAAAATTAAATAAACGATATTTGAAATGTGTAGCCCATCTTATGATGGCCATTGTAGCTGCGAAAGATGAAATTAATACGTGTTAGAGCACGTATGTTACTTCCGGTCAAATGATATTTACTATAGAAGAATAGTGGACGGATTCACCTTAGCGCTATTAAAATTGTGCCTTAAAATCAAAAGATGGATAGAAATTGATCTATGAGAGGCATGGGAGTTAAACCTCGGTCCACTTTCACTTTCCGGACAGATGTTATGAATACTGAGCGACCAATTGATTACATGACATTCTGTAAACAGTGTGAGATTTCCTCGGTAGTTTGCTCAGCAGTCAGTGGAATATCTGGATTCGATTACAATTCATATGGTTGTGTTTTACTTCCAATTATCCTCATAGCAGTTTTCATTTCTCAGCAGATTCATATTAGTTATGAAGATAAAACTTATAATTTTCACATTACCTTAAAAACTCATTTTGCGGTATACTCTTAGGAATTAGTTAGGATTATTTGTGTTACCTGATGTGTTATCACAATCTTGAATGCTTTATATCCGATCTAATAGTAAATTATAACTTTTAGCTTGAATAGCTATGATGACACTACAGCAGTAATTTCGGTTTCTAAGTCCGTTATCGCTGCGATTCATGTGGTGATACATCCAGTGTACAATCTACCAACGTAGCTTTTACGCTCTTTAACCAACGCCACCTACTTTTCACTTCCACTTTCATTGCATTAATGTTCTCACTTACAAATACATAAATACATTAATAACAATTTTAAACTATGGATGGTATCATTCAGAATAACTGTAAGGCTCGTTTATTATCTGATCTTCGCGACATAAGAAAAATTAAAGCTACTGAGTTCTTCGAGAGCCTCCCAGACCTTGTCTCTCTCCTTCATCATTGCACGTACAATTAAAAGTTTTCGAGCACTTACAGATAAAATATACCTCACACCAGCACGATGAACGAAATAGGACACATTAACTAACAATTAACAGAATTTTTTCTGACAATGCTCAAGAAATCTGGTGCCACCCATTCATATATCTGTGGAAATATACAGGGCGGAAGGAACCTATTCATAGAAGTAACGATACACTTTAAGAGAAGATAAAAGATTCTTGGTAATAAAACTCAGGACGGCCCTCATTAGCCCTGGGAAATCGTTCTAGGCAAAGAAAGAAGAAGTCCGACCCGCGCTATCTTCTTCGCTCCCAATCGCCTCTTCCTAATCGGCGCTAATCCGATTTTCCTCGCATCTCCGACTACTCTTCCCTCTCCCAGACTCCCACCCGTGGTCCATCCCATCTCCAGAGAAGAAAGGGTCATTTGAGAAAGAGCATTGGCACCGCGGGTCAACTCCCTCCCGTCAGGAAAAAGTGATTGGAAGGAGAGGTTGGGAAAGTGTCTGTTGGGACTCCCACACTGTATCCCTTGCTAGGTTTGCAATTCTTGGTGACTTGGTTCCGGAAGTTGTCATTTCAAGAGTTATAACTTCTGGGAAAAAGTTTAAAGCATAGCTTTAGCTAAAGTGGAATACGTATTTTTTGTTGATGAATATCATAAATGATCAATTTTCGTCACAATTGAACCAGCTTTACTCAGATGATTCTTTAGATGATATAAGGTGAATTTTGCCACAGAATGATGATAGCGCAATTTTCTCATAAGACTTATTATAATAAAATATTTTTTGTACTAGTAACCCCGTTCGAAAATTACGCACAAATAGTAATAGTAATTGATTTATACCCTAGGGTGTGAGCTTTTAGGTACGTCTTAGTGTTGCAGTATTCGTTTATAGTGATTGGAGTGTTTTTTGAAATGTATTTGAGTGGGGAAATAGAATATAAGTGTCGATTTCGATGTACCTCGTTTTCGTCGATAAAAATCAATATCTGCACATCCAGTAGCAAAACTCTGAAGGAAATTTCAAATTTTAACTCAATTTTTTTACCTAAGGGTGCATTTATCCTTTGTTGGTCTATATATAGCAGGAAGAATGAAACCTTTCTTTAAATTAGTGTGTCATTTTTATATATATATTTGTATGTTTTGATGGAGAGTGAAAGGACAAAAGCGCTAGTCATCGAAAACGGATGTTTAGAAATAAGATTTAAGTATTTCTATATAAGTCGAGACTATGATGGAACATGATTTGAAAAACTAAGGATCAGTGCTGATATCAAACTACAAATGATCATTAATCGCGAAGAGAGGCGAAACCCGGTAAATAAGTGTGCGAACCAAAAGATGAGAATAGCTGAGTAAGAGCGGGATAAAAAAAAAGAGGCCTCAGTACTGGTGGCCAGAAATTTAAAAAATGATTGACCAATACAAGGACTCTCTTGGAGAATATGAGAGAGTTGGCAACCCTACTCAACGTATCTCTCACTCCTGTATCTCTATCTCTCGGATACCCCTCCCGTTCGTCTCCAAGGGCAACTGATAGTGGCATCAGACGGGAGATGATCCGTCTGGGGAATTTGTGCCAGTGTAAGGTAGAGTGAGAGAAAGGCGGGAAAGGGATTTGGATAGCGGCTGTTAAGGTAAGATGGCCGCTTTTCCCAGGGTCTTGGCCGTTGAGAATGTGACCTCCTTCCGAATCATTCCCCTCGACGTCATTCCGAAAGCCCTTTTCTCTCGACCAATTGCCCCTTTCCCTCTCTTTGCTTTTTTATAATTCTACGGAAGGAAGGATTGGTCCTCGGAGACCAATCCGCACGTACTATTTCCGTGTCGACGAGCAAGGAGTAAAGATTATGTTTTCCGTCTCTCGAAACTTTAGTGGGGTCAGTTTAACGAGAGGAATTCTTTTGCTTCGGTTTGGCTTTTAAGTCTCCGCACCGGTTTTCATTACGATCAATTTTCACCCACTGATATGGTATTGAACCTTAATATTAGGTCATATGTTGATGATTGTGATCTGATTTAATACCCCAGGGCGATTACAAGTTGACTTTACGGAAGCTGAAAATTCTCTATTCCAGCACCAATTAAGTACGTGGGGAATTCTTGATCGTTATATTTCTGCTTGGTGTTTTTTTATCTCATTGAATTTTTCAGTTTAAGTTAATTGTATGTAGTGAATAAAGTTAGGATTTTTTCGGAATCAGAATTGAACTGAGTGGATTATACCTAATTTATACTAAATTCATTAAGTAATAAAAAATAAAATGATCCCAAGTGGTGTTCTTGCACCATTGAATAGTTCACCATTAAATTCACTTACTACTCGTCTTCGATAACGATATGAAATTGATTTTGCTAGAAGTTTTATTTTTCGCACAGAAAATAATTGCTGGTAAGGGGAACAAAAACTTGACTACGAAATACAATAATTTGCGGCCGCCTTTGTAGGCATAAAAGCTACGAAAACTAAGTTAATTTAATTTAATATTAATAATTATTAATGATTTAATTTATTACCAACTAAGCATTTAATTGCGATTACATCTATGTTTGAATTAGCGTTTCCTATTCGTTGAGTGGCATTTAGAAAGGTTAAATCCAATCCTTTATACATCGGTTGTTCCTGGAAGTCCCCTTTTTCAGATGATACGTAGCTAATATTTATCAATACCACAACTATAAAATCTTATTGACGCTAATAAATTATCTAAGGACCTAAGTGCTCTGAAAGATAAGGAGGACTTTGAGAAATCGTCGAGAGTAGCCAAATTGCGGCAGAGTGCTAAACTTGTCACCTCCCGTCAATTGTTCGACTTCCACAACGATTCGAGCGCTAAAAATCTTTCACTCTCCTTCGGGAAAACTTATCTGGACAAGAAACTCTTCAAATTGCGACCCTTAGCCCAATTTTTCAAAATTCAACTAATGACGCCCTCGACGGAAGAGGGAAAAGTTTTCCGTAATGTTTTGAAGACTTAGTTCGAGGGCGCGATGGATGGGATTTCGATCTTGACAAGTAAATAAGAGATGGGAGAACGATGAGCAAGAAGAGGAGAGATGATAAATCGCTCCCATGATATGCACAAAACACCATTGCCTTCGGTGATTGATTGTTCGGCATTAAAGAGGTTTCTGGAGTGGTAAAAAATAGAGACTCTCTCTCTCTCTTGTCTGTCGGTTGGATGCGATAGCGGTGCCAGGAGTTTGGAAAGGTACGATAAAGAAAGAGCGAAAAGGTTAAGAGAGATGGATGAATGGGGAACAAAGGAAAGCAATAACTGCGGCGAAGGAAGGGATGGATGAAAGAGAGACAATGAAGATTTGATAACTGCTTATCGAGCAAAATCTCATTCCTCTCACAATATTACTTCATTGTGCATTCATTGATGTGTCTCACCCAAATACAACGGTTTTTGGAATTTGAAAAATTCTAATGTAAAAAGGAATTTTTATTCGAAAATAGCCGCAGATATGCAATGGAAAAATATTCGTTCTTAAATAAACCGTTATATAAAAAGTACAACTTGGTCTCAACCTTGCCCGATTTCCGGAGGTCACTTGCGAAAGAATCTCCTTTTTAAATAATGCATCCAACAAACTTTTCATATTCAGCAGCAATGAAGTCAAGTATGTATTACGGATTAAATAATTCAAGTTTATCTTCGTATCTTCCGAAAATCTCGAATCGCTGTTATGCTTATCTACGGTGTATTTCTCAACCCTCCAAATATCCTCACAGAATGGTCAAAGATAAAAATTTATTTCATACTGAATAAAAACACGATCTTCAAATCCTTGGAAATCTACATACTTTTCACCATTGACTCTATGGTTAAAGCTTAACTCTGAAGATATTTCTTTCACCAAGTGACAGATTGATCATATCTTCGCAAAACTTACCTCTCTCGATTATGAGATTATCTCTCGTATACAATTTTTCTTATGCATAGAATTTTTAGATTATCTTCATTTGGGAACCTTCGGGAATCGAGAATTGGGAACGAGAAACCAAAATTTCCTAAATAATAAATTCCGAGAAATTGCCTACAACATAATTCGTTTGAAAATCAAGAAAAAACAGTATGTATTTGTTATTTTTACTGAACAGTTTAGCGAAACATAGGGAAATAAATACCCAAACAGATAAGCGTCTTATTTGTTTAGTAAGATAAGTACTCGATGTGGAAAACTTTCTTTCGTTTTCTGAAGACATTGCTCAAACAGTTCAGAGTGCTCCTAAAATCATCTTTAAGTTGAGAGTAAAGGAATGAGGCGTTTTATGTAAGATAATTACTAACAGTACTGTTAATAGTGCCTCAACAACGGAGGTCGTGGTTCCCCACCGGGAATCGAACCCGAGACCTTTTTCCACCAAGTTGAACGCTTTGGATATACAGGATCCCGTAAGATAATTTGTTTGTTTTTGTAAAAGTAAATATTTTGTATGAATTCACTTCCCTATTTTTACTCTTTATTATTTCTTACTTCACAAGAATACAGGAGTATGTTTCAATATTTCCATAATTCTTTGCTCATCTCGCTAATCATATTGATCAAGTTTGGGAACAACATCGACCTCAGAATGAATGTTATAAGCTTTAACTTATGTAGAATCTGTATTATTTCACCATTGCTGTTACAAATCATCAGTTCTTCACCTTTCTACATTCATTCTACATTCATTTCTACATACATATAACTCTTCTTTTCTAGCTACGTGTAAGGCATAACTGGAAAAATCGATGATTTTTTTATGAGAACTGCGTTGTTGCTTAAAACTGCAGCAGCATCCTTTCAAATTTTAATTGACAGTTTCCTTAGCTTTTCTGAAGGAAGGATAACATATTTGCTGGAATCATCTCTCTTTATGATCAAACACGCTCGATTTACTAGTGGTGGAAATAGTTGATAATTTAGAAATATAGGAAACACAAGGTATGATAAATTAAAAGAACCAACAAACAATTAAAAATGTGAGTGAACCAAATGCACATTTCGTTCTCTATGGGTACATCTTCAGAGGCAAAGGTAGACTCGCCTAAAGGTCTACCTTTGTCTACAAAGAAAGTCTACCTTGACCCCTGAAGATGTTCTTATAGAGAATGAAATACGTATTGGGCTCATTCACTTTCTAATAGTTCACTAATTCTTTTAATTTATCATAGTTTGTGATTTATCTCATTCTAGTATCGCGCTTGTTTTTCGGTTGGCGTATCATAATATAATAATAACTCAAGGATGCGATAAATCCGTCTAAAAGTCTAAAAAATACTGTGCTAGAAGTACGTTTATTTTCTATTTCGAATATCACAGGTTTCTAAGTTAAGTTTTTACAGTTTTTCCAGCTGAATTATCTCGGGATTCAGGAACTGGAAAACGAAGAAGAAATCCGGAGAATAGACAGGAATGAATCACCTCCCGGAAACTCTAGTTACGTATAAATTGATTCGTTTGATTTACTTCGTAAATGCACAGCTCGTCAAAAAATTTAAACGTATAACATCGGCAATAAGTCAATACGTCATCAAAATTGACACCGTAAATCTACAGCCTTCATCAAGTGGATTACGCTGATTAAACACAAAGAAGGGAGATTGAGGACGAGAAAATGAGGCAGATGATGATATTCTCGAGTGAAGACACAAAAACTCGAAAGGAAAAGGAACGAAGAAAGAACGGCAAAGGACAAGAAAAGAAGGACAGAGAAGAGAGGAGGTGAGAGTGGGAGTTAAGAGGAGAAACAGAAAGAGAGGATGGCAGACAGAGAAGGGGTTCCATCCCTTTGTGTGCGTGGAAAGAGCCTTGGGGGCTGAAAGGGGCGTGGCCAGAAACAAAAGAACGAGGGGAGAAGAAGCGACGGCGACTGTGTATGTGTTTGTATATGTGAGTGCGTGTGTTTCCCCCCGTAGATGAAAAGGGTTAGAGGTGAAGAGAAAGGGAGGCCAAGGAGGAAGATGAGGCGTATCGGAAAAGGAAAGAAGACGAGGGGACATCGCTCCCAGACTGCCGTGCTTTGGGTCAAAGAGAAATTCTGTGCCGAACGGATACCGTAATGATAACGTGAAAATTAGAGGGTAGAGTCCGTGTAATTCGGCTTAGTTTATTGAGCAGAAATGTCTAAAGTCGCCCGAGGCTGAATTGAAATAGTGTTTGGGCTCGGCTAAAGTTATCGGAGCTCGGATTTTGTCAAAATGTGCTCCAAGGTGGTGCAGTCTTGATGGAAATAAATTTTGCGGATGGATTTTCCCAGCAACTTCGTCTCGCGTGTTTGTCTTTCTGGAATCTTTGATTGAGAAACATCTCTGTCGTTGAATTCGTCTTATTTGGACCCTTAGAGAGATACTTTTAGAGTGAAGAAGTCTTAGATTTATAAGATTACTCTTCCAAATCACTCTTTTGGACTTCTATTCAGCGTATTTTTACGAAAATTACTGGTAATCATACTTATACAGGTACACCTATAACTTCACACAGAGTTCAGGCGTTCAACTCACAGAAAAACTAATTTAATATTTAGTTTTCCTTAACGTTTACTTATTGCTGAATGGTCATGAGTCCTTGCTGAATTTTGAAAATTTCCATGGAGGTAATTCTTGAATAAAATGAGTCAGCGTATTCAGCGTATTTTTACGAAAATTACTGGTAATCATACTTATACAGGTACACCTATAACTTCACACAGAGTTCAGGCGTTCAACTCACAGAAAAACTAATTTAATATTTAGTTTTCCTTAACGTTTACTTATTGCTGAATGGTCATGAGTCCTTGCTGAATTTTGAAAATTTCCATGGAGGTAATTCTTGAATAAAATGAGTCGCTATATAACAGTCGTATTGCTTAACGTAACAGAATTTCTTTTGGTAAAATGAATATGCCCCTTTCTTAATCAAAACATTCTTACAATTCGTCAGCCGTGAAAATAATCCGTCAATTAGTATCTCAAATTAATGATGAAATGCTCAAAATGTCTTTCGTCGATCGGTTTGCCTCGATGAATATATTTTCCGCATCAACGACTCCCGGCGTTATCAGTTGAGTTTCGGTGGTGCGTTCCGCCAGTTTCGAAAAACCTGCAATCTTCAAAGGGAGAGAAAAAAATAAAATGCCTTTTGATTCTCGGCAAATAAACCCTCATGTATCGAAGATTAAAAGTTCCCTCTTAAGGCGAAAGACGTCAGACACCCGTCGTAAAACCGAATGGCATCGAGATCCAATAAAAAGATAATAAGGTGGATATGAGATTGAGACGAGAGAGCTGAGATGAGGGAAGCTGGTGGTTGCAGAAAGGGAACGAATGCGTAGAGAGAGATTTTTCAAAGGGTTACATCTAGTTAGAAAGGTCAAAACATCGGTGCTTTGTTTTTTTACGTTTTCTTATTTCATGAAACCTCAAGATAATATCACCACCAGGTTCACCACTGAATCGGAGTACCAAAAATTGAGATCTAAATAGGCTGATCATATCAAATCGTGCTGAATAAGGAACATTTCTCATCTCTTTAACGGGAAAATACGGGAAATACCATGTCTTCAATTTTTTTCAAATTTATTAAAACGGGATGCAGTTTCCTCGTGAAAAATTTTCCTGTTTTCCTTTCCTTTTTCGCTCGAATTTTATAGGAATATGTTTTCATTACTTAAATGAAAATATTATTGGAAAGAATTCTGGGTTTTTCTTGGAAACCGTATCTTAACCAAAGATAAAATATCCCTAATTCCTGCACACAAATGAACTGGAAATCACAGGAGATTAATCAACTTATAAGGTGAAATAGTACCCTCTTTGGAAGATAACTTTTTTCCCCGAAACCTTAAGATTTTGTAAAAGTTGCTTGTGATAACAATATTTACCACAAGAATGTACTACTACAAATTACATTTGAATTTTATTAAATAGTCGAACTCATTCACTTTATTTTCAGCCAAAATATTAGTACTCTGTATTTTGACATCAAATTTCATAAAATATCACAAATTCTGAAGAAACAAGGGGAAACAGTATCTTTTCTGATAAGATGGACTGTAAAAACGAGACGTAGGACCAGCATAGATAAAAGGATTTATGGTGCTTCGAGTCATGAACAGGTACGCTGAACCTTAAGGCATGCAAATAAAGAAATATTCTCCTAGTTGCAATGGCTGGATACCATATCGTAAGACTATCGTAAAATTGTAATTAATAAATAAATTTAGACGTCAATTAACAGGTCACAACTTGAGGAGTATCGATGACGAAAATCAAATGATTGCAACACCTGCGTTACATGATAACAGTCATAGAGTGAGATGTGGATCACCATCTCAATTGGCGAATCTCTAACCTAAGTGTATTTATATAACAAATCGTTAGAGGTCGTGTAACCTCATTATATAGGTATAGGTTAAAATTTTAAGAAACTTTTCAAAAACAGGTTTAGTTTATTATCATTTGCAGCACGAGACCTATCGCTCAAAAGCATCTCCATGATTGCAACTAATTGTAAAAGTTTTCAGAACCATATGGCATGATAACTGTGTATGATCGATTCTGGTTGTTTTATTAGGAAATTTTAGTTATTGATTTTGCTAAAGTGACAAGTTTGAGAAAGAAATAGCATGGTTTATTAATGAAGTTTAGAAAATGTATTACTATTTTATTCTCATTAAAAAATGCCGGTAATATCTGAAAGGATATAGATTCAATGTACTTATATATTTTAAATATCTATTTTAATCCGAAGGGATCCATTCTTTCCTACTAAGTTTGCAGATTTTATCACTCCTGAACTACGAACAACCAAACTGAAACAAGTGATAAAAGACATACTCGGAGGATTGACCTGGAAAATGCGTGAATCTGGAGTTGACTGTAAATTAAAAGATTACCAATCGTGAAGATACCATCAATTAAAATAACAACGTGAAAACGATTAAACATGCGTTAACATAGGATACTACCAGTTCTAGCGGAAATGTTCTTTTCACATTGAAAGGAACGAACTCCTCAAAATAACGCATTCTTAGAAACCACGCGTAAGAGTTCAATTATCAAACTCGGTTCTTAGCAGTTTCGGGAACTAATCCCGCCCATGAGGAGGACCGAATTCTCGCAATAAAAAGCAAGTTCGAAAATAATGGAAGAGTACTCCTGGAAACTCAAAACACTTCTCCGCGCTCTCGAGGTCTTTTTAATTCCTCCATTCCACGGAGAGATTCCGAGAGGATGGAGATTGGGCAAACCGATAGTAAAAAGAGACGCAGAAAGATTAGAAGGAAGAAGTGAAGTTACGCACGATACCACGGAAGAAGTCTGTAGGGTCGAACGGGGAGAAAAAATGGAAAGGGCACGATAAGGAAGAGGACGGAGACGCGTAGAAAGTGGGTAATAGGAAAACATTGCGCGTCTATGCGTGAGCTCACGCGTTAGAGGTCAGAGCGGTGGAGATAAAAGGAAAAATTGGGATTTCCTCGGAGTTTAAAGGGCCTTTGAATGCGGCTCGAACGAAGGTAAAGAGGAGTGAGTGGAAAGATTGAGTCGAGATACGTTCGCAGGGGAAATCGCCTCTCCTTCCGTTATCCTCAGTTCTCCGCTTTCCTGCTTTTCATCTCCATCGAAGGCTAGGGAATCCATTAAGGTTATTAGCGTTCGGGTATTTTCCCTCCTCCGGGGTGATGATGGGGATCTAAACCGGGAAATAAAGAATCGGATCCGCTTTTGTTTGCCCGAACGAATAATTTAGTATTGTTTGAACTGATCGGCCGGGTTTTCGTGCCCCGAAGGAGGCTCTTTTTATATTTCTTGGGCGCTTGTAGATGAATGGTATTTTTCTCTCGTCCTCGCAGTGGGGAGGGTTTGAAGGAGTTGCCTCGTGAAGTATGCTTACGAGTGATTCGCAGAGCGTAGGTACCCCATGGAAGCGGAAATGGTGCTTGAGGGAAGGGAGAACGCTGGAGTAATTAAGGGAGAAGGAGAATAACCCGTAGATGGTTATCGGATCCGTATGGTTCGAGATTAAACTGTTTCCCTTTAGAAATTACGAAGTTCGTTGCATTACGTAATATCTGCGTTGTGCGGTTTATTTTTGTTTAGGGCTAAAGTGTCTACTTTAATTTACTGGTCCTGTTTCCTTCTCAATTTTCTCCTTTTGAGTAATTCTTTAGTTGATAAATATTTCTCGAATATTTTGTGAATTTTTTCAGTGCTGCAGATGAATAATTTTATGCCAATATTTGACTGAATTTGTACGCTTTCTCTTATCTTACTATTATCGATTCAATTACAACTTCATTCACTTTTGTTGCTATTTTCTATGATAATATACAGTTTTTCTTCCTATTTAGTTTTCCTTTCCTTCTTCTCTTTCAACTTTTTCTATCAGTACGTTTACCCAAACTTTTCTAGCTCACCTTCTTTTTGGTATTTTATTGCTAAGAATCTTTTCTTGATTTATACTCTTAGATTTTTATATCCTTTCCTTCTTTCCTTCTCCATTTATCTTCGCGCCAAAATTAATCATTTTACATTTAATGTCTATGACAATGTGTTAGATGGAAAAGAAAACGTTTGAGTCTCTATCTTCCTTAAATAAAGACCTTTTTCCGTATTCTAAGCAGGGTAATACTTATTTCTTTGAGGATTCTGGTTCAGCACCATCGCCACCTGGCTCCAAAATGGCAGATTGAGGGCTAATAAGGATTCACATGAAAAATATACATTTATTCGATTGAAAAGAAGAGTTACTTAGCAATATTTCCATTTTTAAAGGGTTAGCTGATGATTTCTGTTGATTATTGATGATGATGTATTTGTTTATGGCGCTGATTTTTACGACCAAATGCCCGCTAACCCTAAAGGGAAGACACATTGTAGACACAAGCAATAATTCCCTAACCGGAGAAATCTGATTACCCGGGATATGAACCCTGGACCTTTGGACCAGCGCAAATCACTCCATCACTGCGATCAGTAATATAATATCATAAGTGTGTCCCATAAGGAATGTGATTTTTTCGTCGTCGTTCTTTATAGATTTTAGATTAAGATTATAATTTGATAAGCATATTAGCGCCATTAATTTTAACTTTAGTTTTTCAGGAATAGTCTACAAAATAAATTTTTACCTTAACTATAAAAAATAAATTCCTCAAATATTTGAACAGTTACTTGCTAAATGTTGACTAAAATCTTAACTTTAGGAAATTTATTCCTCCTTACTGCCGATAAACTTTGCCTTCTTCCGGGGAATTACTTTTCAAATACTTGGCGCTAAAAATGTCCTGACGCGAAACTTCCGAATGAAGGAGAGTGGTGTTCTCCATCGATTCGAGCCGAAAATCCTCTCAAACATGAGTCTTGGTGGATTTAAGACTGCGAATGTTAACACATAGCGGGAGTTGATGTCCCCGAGGCAAGGAAATGTAAGTAGAAGCTCGAGAGACCGTTAGGCGCGTCTTTTTCGGAATGAGCGGAGCTTAAGCCCACGGAAGAAGGGAAACCAAAAGACCCTCCGCTGGACAAGTTAGAATTTTCAGTTAGTCTTAGGTCAACAGAACTTTGTTGACCTTTTCGCCGGGAGTCTATCGAAGGCTAGAAGAGAAAGACTGGAAGCCAGAAGATCGGAGGATAGGAGGGAGAATTCATAAAAGACGATCCAAGAGAGTTCTGTAAATATGTCTAAAAGAGAAGTTTCTTAAAGCAGTGTTTTTTACTGATGTATACTCATTACGATAGCTTGAACTTACTTCAATTAAAGAGAATCGAATAGTTAATAATTAGATAAAAGAGATTCTAGAACCATCGAGGTCTCCCTGCAGATGGTTGTTCTAATAAAGTTTTGCTTTGCAAATGCTTTTCATTATTGGTCAAACTGCATAAAAATAGTTTTATCAATAAAAAGTATGCTTTTTTTACTTTTTAGAGTAATAAAAGTGAATATTGATTGACTTCTTAGAATATCGAACCTATTGATACTATCCTTTCGTAAAAATGTGAATCAAATTACATGCGATAACGATAGCGACGAAATGCAGAAATTGATGGACTTTTCGAGAAATTATGATGTACGAGATAATATATAAAATAGTTTCTTCGTTCCTGTAGTTTCCGCGCATATAAGGAACTCTGATTGAAATTCGTGAAGAATATAAGGAAGGCTGTAGATATTATTGGATAGATTTTACTGAAAGCATTTTAACCCTCCTTTGTTGTAGTTTAGAAAGATGCACCTAAATTTAGAAAAATTAGAATTTACACCTTTCCTCCTGGCTGCTTATTTAACCGAGCTACATATGAATTATATTATAAATTATTGCCATTTTGTATCATATCCATTACTAAGTTTACAATATACTTCTGTATCTTGAATGGTTTGACTTATTTAAATTTTAATAGTAATGGTATTTCTTTGAGTTAAAACTGCAGGTATTTTACTAAGAAGGCATTGGCAGGAAAGTAATAAGAGGAAAGGACAAGATTAAGTTATATTCTATAATTGATGAGTCGAATAGGCGCATCATAAATTTACATAATTTATTTTTTTATGGTTTATTGCCCGCTAAAGCGTATTTAGTGATACTGGAAACGTTCTGTGAGCTACACCAGGTCACCAGGTTCAACTTCACTGCCTTCGCTTGTATTTCAAGGAGTTTATCAAGTTTCACCTTTTTTCTTGCTATATAATTTTAAAAATTCCAATTCCAATTCACCTTTGGATGAAAAGATTTGAAATAAAT
The DNA here is from genome assembly GCA_036926295.1 of Pachydiplax longipennis. Lineage (NCBI taxonomy): Eukaryota > Metazoa > Arthropoda > Insecta > Odonata > Libellulidae > Pachydiplax > Pachydiplax longipennis. The sequence continues at coordinate 56,491,201 of JAVFKF010000008.1, forward strand.
CTATAAATAGTCCAAATTCATATTTGAAAGAAGTGCTATTTTCGAAGTTTCCCGTTGAATGAGATTCCGAATCTTCCATTTTGCGCATAAGGCTATAGCTGACATTCATCCACAGCAGCATAAATGTGTTTCTTTCCCGCGTGTTCGCTAAATTTGGGAATATCCACAATAGACAGGCGATTGGTTTCTTTCCACAACTTTGTGTTTGACATTTTCACGCTATGGGCAAGCATCAGCGTGGAATGTATTTTTCTCACAATCCCGTCACACCGAAAGTTTTCTTCCATAAAAATAAAATTTAGAAAGAGAGAAACTGATACAAAGAGCGACGAAAGTTTTCTTTTGACGCGCAGAATTCGAATGGTTTCGTTTTCCTTCGCTCCGGACTCCTTATTTTCCAAAATGATGATTTGTTATGTTATGAAGTAAACCATCGATACGGAGTTTTTCTTTGCATCACGAAAACAAAATCAAAATGATATTTTCATAAATACTTATGTAATTATAAACCAGAGTCATCAATGAATCTTGTCTGTGAAAAATAAATAAATACACACATGTAATTTCAACAATTTCAGTGGTCTAACTTAAATATAAAATGTTTAATATTGATACATATATTGATAGACAAGTACATACATACATCGAAAAATTCATAAATGTATTGATAATGTCAGGATATCCGCCATAACCCGCATGCTCATACGATCTCACTAAGCGTTGATGAGTTATACTTGACAACTCTTGGATAAACTCTTCCCTTCCTAAGGAAAATACTGCTTTAAAATGACAGGACTACAGCTCTAGTAAAGCAGAGAAAAATTTAAAGCTGTCATCATAAAAGAATTCAGTTTTCCCATTTGATATTTGTACGTCATTTAATGTAACTTATATGAATATATATTTTGAAGAGTTATTTCTAAAATTTCTAGCAGACAATTCCAAATTACATACGTTCAAAGAATTTTATATATCCAGATGGCATGTTTGAGGTGCTATTTCCGACTATTATCATAGAAGTACAATTATTTATCGAAGTTTCAAGTTCTCACGAAGTAGGAGAAAATGATCGTAAATTCAAAAGCGTATCAAAATACGTATTAAATTTAGTTCTTGAACCGGCCGCGGAAGCGGAGTGGTTAGCATGGTTACAACCAAGGTCCCATGTTCGAGTCCCGGCTACATGGATATTTCTGTTTAGAGAATGGTTTAATGTGTATGTCCGATTTTTGCCAATATGAGGCAGTATGAGGGCCATCCTACCATAAAAATCAGTGTCAAAAACTAAGTTCGTCATCATAATCGTCACCAATCATCATTTATTATCAACCAATTGCATAAGTTAGAGAAGTAAGGGAGAATAGATTAAATTTAGCTCCTGGCCTGAGAAAATATCTCGAAAGTACTATTTGGCATCCTTTATTATTATTCAGTATAAATTCTGAAAATTAATCGTTTAAGGTTATCTTTTTTCGGCAGTAATGACTTAAATGCAACGTAGAAAATTGGTATACCTCGTTTACGTATCCATTCTTCAGCAGTCCTCCATGTACGTTAGGGATACGGCCCGCTAAAGGTATATCATTAACCCGCGAAAACGTTTTCCGAGCTTACAAATAAGACCCCGTCACGGATAGGGCTGCATTTAATTTCATGATTGAGGGATCGCGTTTTGCAAAACCGCGAAGCGATCCGCCGTGTGATTCCGCCAAAATGAGTTACGTTAAGTGCCATTTCCGATCGTGCTCGCGACCTCGTCTTTAGAGCAGAACTTCATTTAGTACCGCAACAAAAATCGACCCGTGACAAAAATCTCGTTTACCCTGCCCTTCTCATCCAATTTGACCCTTACGCTCATGTGACCTCATATCCGTGAAATAGTGACCGACACTCCAAGTCATTGAAAAACTCGTGCGGGAGCCATTTTGAGTTCGGATAGAAAATGGAGGCGGGGTAGGAGTGCATTTGACGTGGAAAGATTACGCGCACGGAGGAAGGGAGAACTCGTTAGATTCAGACCTTGACCGCTATCGCATGTGGGAAGCGTCCACGTGCGCAAGATCGAGATTTTCAATTTGAACGTAATAATACCCAATTATGCGACCGCCCAAGGGTAAACCGTTTCGCACATGAAGAGCGGTGCTCTGCGTACTACGTGTTGAGCGGTTTTGATCTCCTATGCTGGGTTTTGATTCTTTCGACAGGAATTGAATGACTGCTTTTGCCCGTAGTCGCGGCGAAAATTTTCATTTTGCGTTCGGATGAAGTATTATCTGTATGCACCTCGCTAAATGCGGTATGTAGTGCAGCGGACGAATTCTGGTTTGGAAAGTCCATTTTTGAAATATTTTTGTGCTTTGAGTTAAGGCATGGTAGGTTAAGGTAGTTAAGGTATCAATAACGAAAACGTTAAAATATCACATAGTATTTCCCAATGATGTAACATAGTAATATAACCCTCTATTAAATCACTCTATTAAACAACTTTTTATCTTATAACACGCTATTAAATAACTTTCTTTTGGTCAACCCTACCAAAGGTGCTTTCTTTTCCCTAATACTTACCAGAGTGCTATAAGCTTTCTCAAAGTCTACATACGCTTACTTTTTCGCATTTCTATGAAAACTATCGGCACTAAGTAATGCTTTGTCCAATTGAGACCAATACTTTACTAGAACGTTCTTAAAATTCATATAAGAAGTTAGGTAATACTATTAACTTTGCATCTAATCGCAACATTTAGAGTATGAGCTCGGTATTGGTTATATCTCTTTTAGTACAATTCTCAAACTCTTTATGACTATTACTATAATTTGCAGATTTTTTGGCGATTAATGAAGAAACAAATGTAAAGGATAATTTTAATTTTAATTTTTTTCGAATGTATTAAGCTTTCGTTGATCCAGTATAATGGTAAAATAAATTAAGTAAAAACGATACAGGGTCAGGATCTAATTCTGTGGTAATTATTAAACAACAAAAAATCCATGAGGGTTTTAAAATCTTTTACTAAGATTTTTTAACCCTCACAGATTTTTTGATTAAAATTTAATTTTACTACACTGAAACTCAAACGCAGTTTATTGTCGTTTGCAGGAAATTAATTTAAAAACCTCACAGTCAAATTAATAGCTTGAATGGTTTGTATCATATAAGTTTTAGTTTATGGTAATTACTATAATAAATTTTATCAAACCTGAGTTAGATGCCAAAGAGAGTTGAACATTTCACCTTGTCTAACTTTATATCCCCATAAATAAGGGCTCCGCAAGAATGTTAAAATAATTGGTATGTAGTAGAAACTTATGGACTACCACCTTGGATCGGCCAGCGGTGTAGCAAAGCCATTTCACAAACAGCCGTAATATAGGAATTTTGATCTATTTATCATTTATTTTATGATAGTAAAAGATAATGTTACCATGAGTTTATCTTTGTATTGATATATCATTAATCAATTTTACTACTTCAGTATTTCTAAAATGGTATGTGTTATTTCTAAATTTTCCTCGGAAATTCAACATTAATTGTGAGATATGCGGTTTCCATAATGTGGTTTAGCAAGAACTAATGGCAAAACATTCTCTTACCCTTGTAATTAATTAAATTTCACTTTGAATATCTAATTTAATCATTCGAATAAATTTGAGTTATTTCCATGAGTTCAGAGGGTAATGGGTCTGAATAACGACAAAATGGAAAACGTGGTGAAATTTTACTCATAAAATAACTTTTAAATTAACTCCTTTTATGAATTTTAGGAAGTACACGTACATGTTCCTTAACTCTGAATTACGTGAGAGCCTTCTATGTATCAACTGTTCCGACACGGTGGAACTCGGAAAAGTGAAATCGTAGAGAACCATTAAATCGCGTGGTTGAGGTATTCTGATTTAATCTTTTTTAACGTAAACACGCAACCAATTCGTCGTCTGAAATAAAACTTTCATTCAATTCTCATGGTTCTGCACCATCTGTTTCATTTCAACCCGCCAAATTCCCAACCGACGAAATCAGTGTGATTCTAAGTAGTTTTCGAAGTTTTTCACTTTGAATTTCGATCAACGGTAGGTTCACAGATGGAACGGTGTTTGCTCCAGTAACAGCTAGCAAAGTGGAAATAAGTCATTTTCTCACGGATGAGTTTTCTTTTCCCACGATTTTTCTTTCTGCAATCAAACCTTGTGCTGCCATTTTCAGAGACTTATTTGAAGGCTAGGAATATCAGTGAAATCCTTCCGTTTCATAGATATAATTTGAAAATATTTATTACAAATAAGAAATTATCGCATCAAAATTAATGAGAGGAAATTGCTAATGATTAAAAATGTGTCTAAAGAGCACAGAAGTTTTAAAAGCGAGATAGTTGACAAGACAGGATATTTGAACACTTTTTTCATAATTTTGGAGTAATATCATGCGGGCAGATTACCTTGATTCCTTCTTTTCAACGGTAATAAACATTGACACGCCGGATTCATTGCCACCCATACTGGAGAATGAGTACGCTATCCTCGAAACCAAGCTAAACCAAACTCGGTAGTTGAGTGAGAATGTCAATGTTTAACATTTTAATGTTATCTTTTGCAAGATCTCACAAGTGCAAACGGTAGCTTTAAATAGTACGCTGGAACAATTAATTAGCTTACGTAATGACTTTAACTTTCTCATTCGTTCTGTTTCTCATTTAATATCTATCTTCGGATGAATTAAAATGAATACGACCGCTGAAAATTTATGTCAGCTGAAATATTGATTTCACAGAAAATACGATATTACAAATAAAATTATTTGAGTAATTTTCCATGGTAATCAAATTGAACATTGCATGTTGATATACCGATTAGTAAATTCAATACACCTTCCCTAACGATTCTACATAATGTGACACGTTGCAAATACCAGCTGAATCGACAAAGGTAGACTTTTATCTCTTCCCGAGGAGATTATCGATGACATGAGCGGTTAACTTTGACAGCATAATTAGTCATTATATCAATATTCAAAGGAGAAAGGTCAATAGCAAACCGCTATTTAATGATTCCTATCTCCCTAAGCGTTTATTATTATTCGATTACATTCTATTAGGTAGGAAAATGCACATTGCTGTATTTTCGGAGACGTGCATCAATTTTCAGTTATCTTAGTTTAGTGGTTTCATCGACTGATAGTTTTAATTAATTGAGTTTCTTCAATTTTAAAATATGATCCAAAAAAAAATCATCAAGGCAAATCTTTCCCGAATGGCTTTGTTTGTTTATCTATAGAGTTCGTAATGGAAAATGTTCGGTATAGATTTTAAATGCACGATTATGACGATGAGATCACGCAACCATTGACTAATCTTTTTCGCACGTCCTGTATAATGACTCAAAGTATTCATGCCTACCTATCTCTGACGAATATAGATTACTTGTTCTCATCTGGAATTTTCTTATTACTACTAATTCTTGGCCGAGTCGCTAATCTTTTGCATACGGATGTAATTCATTGCAACGTCTAATCCCTTTAAGGTAACGTGAACATAATTTTTTCCATTTCCAAAAGTATTCGTACAAAGTACGGTTCTCGAGTAGAGAGATTTTCTGAGTAATAAATCACTGTATGAACTTTATAAAGCTCTAAGGAGCCTATTTCATCCGCGGGTAGCAAATGGCGCATCGAGATAAAAAATTTCTATCTACTCGCATATCTTCGAATTTCAGTATACGCTGGTGTAGCTACATTTTCGTTAGACGTCAAATGATTTATTAAAAATTACTTATTTAAGATTTAAAGGGGATTTTTCAAAAATGGGGTAATGCGATAACTCTTAGATAGAGATTCTATTTATAAACTGCGATCGATTGTGATTTTCCTGCGAATTTTCTATCCGTACTCATTTTTCTTCTCTCTTTCTCTGCGACTTTATTTTCCACCCATGAAGTTAGGGTTTAGTTGTCAGCCTGATTAATGAATAATTCAAATGCGACGGATAAAATTATGCGAAAAGAGGCCCGCGTTCGAAAAACAAGAGGACCACCAAAACAAGATGTAGTGCATTTGCAGACGTGGAGATGAATATATTTATGGAAATCATTTCCTTGAATTTTTATTTTTTTCAGAATATTATTGCCGTCGTTTTGCTAAATTTTTCTAAATTTAAGGTTCTTGCGTCAAAACGTTGCGACCTTATGATGGTGGATATTCGGATGAGATATGAGCGATCGTCGTGTACGAGTAGTATGTCTTAAGCTTTCAAAATTATACAATAACGACTGTAAATCTTTCCTTATTCCGTAATCGAATATTAGCTTTTTACTAATGAAGTCGGTATAGTATTTAGAATATCAGATTGGAGGAAACGATACTATGTAGGGTTTCAAGGAAAAGTAATTTTAGCTTTAGGGGAAAGTGACCGACAAAAATGTTTCGAATTTCGATGAAATATTTGCTAGAATTAAGCTGTAAAAATAATTGTAGTTAAATATTTCAGCATTTTCTTGTCGATAATTAATGAATGTATAGAGCATTTTTAAAATTTCTTCGTAGCTAAGGTCATTTCGCTGTATGGGCAACCAGCGGGAATCGAATCCGGGACCGATTTCACCAAAATTGAACGTGTTTCCCACTTGGCCATTCAGGAGCACTTTGGTTGATGATAGCCATTCTCACGAATGGTGGTATTCATCCAATTCACTGTAACCGATTCTTAAAATTTCCCGAGTTTGCCGAACCTATTCCAATATCTATATGATACGAAAGTGTTAGAACGATATACGTATAGGTACTACAATGCGCTCTTTACAACGAAATTATAATTTTAATGTTGGATCATAAAATACCTCTTATTTACATCCAAAAAATTCTTGAACAAATCTTTAAATTATAATATAATTAAGACTGCAGTGCGTGTTGTAAAGGTTAAGAAATTGCTCCTAATTTTTTTTAGTTCCACCACCGATTATCACCCATATGTGGATCATTTTACATTTCATTCCGAGGATAAAATATCCACCATGGAGATCACTAATTTCACGCAATCCAGCATCGAAAGAAAACTTTGAATCGGTTCTAGAAGCTTCTTAATTGCAGCTTCTACGCCAGCGATCTCTTCTGTGTTGGGGACTGAAATTTTTTCCGTACCCGTAAAACTTCACGGTTCGGGGTGAGTGGCAAGTTTCTCAAACTATACTCCAGCGACGCGAGCGAAAAAAAAGTCTCGGAAAGAAAATAATGGAAGTATTCCGGGCTGAAATATTTTCCTACGGGATAAAACCTTCCGCGACCCGTCTGCACGACATGGCCGTGTGAACTTGGAGCCCCCGCTAAGCTGGCGTCCATCGGTAGAATACGGATAACTAATCTTTTCGGTCATGTGCGTCGCAGAAAATGCAAATTCTTGGACCTTCCGGATTACATTATGCTTTCAAATCATTTCCACCGTCGGATGATCGCATAAATTGCAGGTGGAGATGAAGCACTACCGAAAATCCCATATGGGGTGACTCCGGTCTTTGGATTTTGGAGAACTGTTTGAATAGAACTGGGTGCGTGACTCTTATCGTGAAAATTAAGTCAAGTTACGTGAGTGACCCACGTAACAGGGCTTAATTTTCTTTGAGTTTTTCGGTCGAAGAATCACGAATTTTAGATTCATTCTAATGGAGTGTTATTGGCCATATTCTTATTCTTATAATTTGAGTTGAGACGAAAATTTTCGAGAAGTCTTGGAATTTTTGAGCTCACAGACGTTAAATAAATATCGTTTCCTAGATATTTCATTTTCTCTCTCACACTCTTTCTCTCCCATTCTTACTTAAGTTATTTATTCAAGCTTGAAGATATAGATCAATATGGAAGAAGGCATCTATTTTAAGTTCGAATCCTGTTGATTCCAAATCTCATAGTAACATTGGGAGGTTAGTGAATTACAGGAAATAAGATCGATGCTGACACGCCCTCTTGGATTTCTTTCCTTGCAACTCAAGGAGGATTTGTTTACATTATTTTTGGAGCTTTTTATATCCAACAGAGGTACTGAAATCACGGAATATATATATACTGCCATCTGTTCTAAAATCACTGTTTCTTTCCTTTTCGTGAGTCGAGATATTTATCATGTGATAACTTTGGCAGATACCTGGAATAGAGATATGATTATAATCATTATTAAGCCATTCTTTTTCTTTCCACAAAGTCCTCTTATTTTGATCCTTCATAGTTATCTTTTTTGATTTTTCGTTCATAAATATCTGTAATTACACATTTCTTTGGGTATTCTTAAGCCGTTCTCATATAATTTTTGTGGTTCCAATTGGAATACGACTAAGGATTAACCTCCCCTTTTCCATTTCCCTATCTTTTGCAACAACATATGGCTTTTCATCACCTCATTAGTAACTAACACTCATCGCAATTACATTCCCTAATACTCTCTTCTTTTTGGATAAGTCTCTTCCATCGACCTCAATGCGATGATGATATTTGCACGCGCTCATTGTATGCGATTCCATTATTGGTGATGACGTTGACTGAATAACCAATCTGTCACGTACGAAAGAGTCACTTTGCTACGCATTGGATTAGCTTGTAATAGCAATTTCAGACTCTTTATTTTATCGATTTGTCTTTCATTTTTTTACAATCGAATTCTCATCGACTGCTCTAGTTTCGTTCTAATTAGCATAACAGCCACCGAATTGAGTTATTGGCTGGAAGGATGATATGTTTAATTCGAATTGTAAAATTTTAAACTTTGAAACGGATGATTAAATCAAGGCTCTGATCGAGTTAACAGTTTTTACGCTTATTTATTGAATTGCTTACATTATTTCTAACAAGTGCTCCTGTTTTATTATGCACAGCTTTTTTCGACAACAACAAATCCAAGGAAATCCTACTTTGTTTATTTTACAACATTAAACATACAGTTGCATTTAATTTTGCATGGTGGCATCAATTCTGAAATAGATTTCACCTTAACGTAGCTGATGAATGATTGACGCCGAGAACTATCGATTGACCCATGACAATGGAGGAAAAAGAACGTCATGACCTCGCTCAAATTTTATTCTGGTACAAATTTGTTAGGGTCTCTCCTTAATTAGTATAATCTCTTAGGCTTCAGTAAGAGTAACAAATTACCACTTCAGCCCTTTCTCTCATCCGCCCACGGTCTGGTATATAAGGTAATCTCGCACTTACAGAAACCTTCGCAAGGAAGAACTCGGGCTCCTTTCCCAGCTCATCCTCACAACTGCGTATTAACGCGGAAACTTATGGAAATGTTTTTAACGCTCGCGCACGCTTCTTCGCTCGAGGGGAATCCTATTTTAGAGGTGTACGCGAAGAGAAGGGAGTAAGACACAACTGTAATAAAATAAGTGAGACGCGGAATCGACCGAAATTCTCAAGGAAAGTTAATACGCCCTTGGGTCCTGGAAATCTCTTATTTTTTCGACCTTTTTTCTTGCTCAGCTTTTTGTTACTCTTGCTTTTTCCACCGAGAAAAAATGCGTGCCCTGTTCAGGAAATTCTCGCGAGATTTTTTTCAAATTTATTTCGAGTGAGTAGAAGAGAGTAAGGTTTTGTTCGACTTACTTCCTTTTTCCCTACTTCGCTCTCCCAACCTCATTTTCTCCCTCGACCCTTCTTCGGATACATCCTTTCCTTTGATTCTTTCACTCGGCGTCTCGCATACTATATTTCGTTTCGGTTCGCACGAGTTCTTTACGCTTTTAAACAGATATCGCCCATTATTTTACGCTTTTTCATAATTTTTTTTGCGCGATTAAACTTGTAGCTCTCCTAAATCGTATCAAATCTAAGAAGACTTTTAGAGTTGTCGTTACTTTTTTCCCGATGTTGTATGAGTGCGTAAGTTTCTTCTCTTGAGTTTCTCGTTCTCTGGAACTTATATCCCTCTTTCCGCGCTTCCAGAAAATAGCAAATTATTTGCTGCGGATATTTACCGTGCTGTTTTCCGAAGGCTTTTCAAGATACCTCGGCATTATTTCTCAAGTTAATAATTGTGAATTTTGTTGTAGATACTTCTGTTATTCCGTTATTCATTTTATACGGGGCATACAATTATTACGTAAGCGCTCTTGAAGTATTTAAATGCAACCCTCCAATTTGAATTCCTCCGAAAGAATTTGTAATTATAGTGCACTACTTGCTAAGTTTGGAAAAATGGCCTACTAATGGCGAAATGGCGAAAAATGGCTGCCATATGAAGGTATTGCGCTTACTTAAGTGATACTAGTATTAAGAGTCTTCAGAATCTCTGAATTTTAGGAAATTTAAGGTCTTGCCGATAAAAAAATCACGAAAAAGCTCTTAAAATTCTTTCATTCCCCTCACTGTCTTTCCTGTGCACTGAATTTCTCTTTGTGTTGTTTTTTAGTAAGTTCTATATTTTCATGCTCATTGTCCCTGTATATCCGTCTTTTCAAACTTCTTATTTTCCTTATACAGTTGAAGAGAAAATTTTATTTCCTTATACAGGAAATACAATTTTCCCTTCAAACCAAACCAAAATGGCAGTGCATTGTTTGGTGATCTGTTAAGTAATAGTCTTAGAGAGTTCTCCGTGAAGAAGTCCAATCACTGCTTTCATATAATTTGTTATTCATTTCTTATATTCTATCTGGTAAAAACTTGCTTCATTGCAGTGTGATAAATTTTCATAATGAAGCATAAATAAAGGGTGCTCTCTTTATTCGAAAAGTTTAGCATCCTTAGAAAACATACGGTAACCAATCTTACACAGCAATAGCTCGCGTACTTTGTTAGTATCCCACCTTCAGCTGTAGCAAACAAAGCAAAATAATAACGCTCTCTTTTCGTATTAAGGTCTTAAGTTCGAAAAGTAAAATAGCCAAGGAAAACCGTTCCCTGCTGCAAGAATTCATGCAAGAAATAAAAAGCTGACACTTTTCAGCTAAAACGTTACCCCACCTATAACACTATTTTCACTCAGTCCCCTGAACAGAGTCTCAAACGGGTTTTACTATTTCAAATATTTTGCCCTAAATCTAACACGTCACTCTTTTAGGTACAAGTTGGTATTTTTATGATATAGCACAACAAAAGCAAACATTTTTATCGATTATTCCCCTTCTGATTTCCTGATTCTTCCTTTCATAACTCCATCCAATCAAGTAAAACCTTCAGAGTTGATTAATGACGGAATTTTAATAAGTTTATCGGCAACATTGACAAACATTTCCCCGAAACCTTCACTCTTGTCCGTCCCCTTGTTATTCCTGCGATATCTTTACAACCCGAAAGGCAGGCCTTCTTAACCGAATCTCTTATCCACTTTCGAATCGACTAAATTATTAAAAAAATTCTCCTCCCAGAAATGTCTCCCCATATTTTATTCATGTTACTTCTGCTGCATATTCCACATTCCTTCTCCTCGGCCCTCCCCTCTTTATTCCCCATCACCATTTCTCTTCATCTTCCTTTCCTTTGGCCTCTCCCACCTGTCTCTCCGCGGTTTTCCATCACATCACCCCCTCCCGCCCCAAAACATCCCCATTACGGATTCCCTCTTGCCGACTGCGAAAATCGGACTCAAATGTTGGGGAGAGAGGATATCCTAAAACGGGGATGGAGAAAGGAACAGAAAGAGGCATGAATATATAAGTCTGCGGTGGAAGCAGCCACCTCCTGCTCTTCCGACCGTGGCGTTCCGAAGGCCCTCCTTCCCAGAGCGCGTGTGTGCATTCAGTCTCTATTCATACGCTCACTGCCTCTCTCACGGTGTCGCTCCTCCCGAAAAAACTCCAGAAAACCAACTTCCCTTCCCCATTTCTTCCTCTTTTTTCCACCAATTTTTTTCCTCCTCCAAACTTTCTCGGCGCTCTTCCCTTCCAGAGGCTCATCAACATCCCCCTCCCAGACGCCTCTTGCATCTCCGCATCCTGATTTGCCTCCTAATTTCGCCGTACGTGACGCGGTTTCGGAGTCTCCCAAGTAAGGCCGTTTTCGGAGTCTCTTCTTTTGTCGCGCTCTTTCCCCACTCGTTTTTTTCCCTCCCGATTCACGTAGAGCTCTCCAAGAGATAGGGAGATATCGTCCGCCGCGTATTGATCTTATCGGTGTTCGGGTGTTTTTTTCCGCCCGCCTCATTGGAGTTGTTGTTGATGCCCCCCTTGCGAGGGTGGTCGGAGTTTGATTAGTTGGTCTGGGAAGGCAGATAAAAGGCGGTTTCTGCCGCGGGCCGCAGAGATGGCGTAAAAAGGACGGATACGTCAGGGATTGAAAGGGAAAGAGATGTTCGGAAAAGTTTATGATTATGGGCGCATGCGATGGGCGAATGATAACGGTATTGAATGAGGGAAAGTGTGATAAGTGGTAGGGAAATAAAATCGGAATATCATCGTATATACTCCTGAGTAACTTCATTTGTCTTTTGGTCAGGATAGAGAAAAATGTTATTTCCTCTAATTTTGTCAATATTTTTATCATAACTGTGATATTATGAAGAACCATGGGATGTGAATGATGCTGATTCACTTTGGTCATTCTCTATCATATGTTAAAAAAGTATTATTCTTAGGATTTTGAATAGCAGGTACGCATAAAAATATCACACGAATAAATACCACGGAAAGAATGTGACTTTTTGGCAGGAAATAATGCCATAGAATAATAAATATGTCATAAATAAGTCAATAATATTAAATAAAAATGTCATACTGATAATTGCTGGAATTTGATGAGCCGAAAGAAATGCCACATTAGAATTTTCGCGGGAGGGCTAAACCATTTTGGCGATATTTAAGACCATCTTGGTAATACATTGGCACTGGTTCATGCCATAATTAATTGTTGCTGTTACTCTTGTGGCATTTTATCCGTGGCTTGCTTTCCTGCGGCATTTTTCCTGTGACATTCTTACCTGGATTTGAATAGCCAAGTGGGCAGCGCCTTGAAATTTTTCAAAATCAGTCCAGGGTTCAGGTTCCGTTGGGAGTCCACATGCAAAATTACCAGCCCATCAGACCAGTACCAGACCAGCTGTCGAAGCACTTTAAAAATCATTATTCTTAGGGCATCATCTAGCACTTACGAGTACTTTTCCAATTATAGCAGCAATTGGCTATAGTGTAATTTCTTACCTCAAATATTTTACTTGTCAGATAGCTAAGTTGCTATTCATTTGTGTCGATGATAGACAGGATGATGTTTGAATTGTACTCAGAAAATTGTTTCCATTCATTTTCACTTGGAATCATCGTTATCTCCAACCCTTGGTTCTCTGAATTACAGTTGTATTTGGAGTACAATTAGAGCTACGCTATGATGATACTCCATTGATTCAAAAACGATAGCCTACTCGTTAACCAAATGGGGCGTTTCTTTCCGCGGGAATTACGAGAATCCCGAGTTATTCGATGCCATAAAAGGTTCTATTTAATCGAATTAATGGAAACGTCGACCACATACGTTATATAGCTCAAAGGAAATGATATTTTAAATTAGAACGAGTGTGTTTTTGCTATGATTAAATTAGATGAAAGGAATGGAGACGTTTGATCTTTCAGTTGATTCCACAATCGGTGGGACAGGTTTTTAATTCCTACGTTTTAATTTTTATCCCTTTTTACGCTCTTTTCTATGATCCCTGAAGCTCTTTTGAATCTAAAATCGGAGGTTAAATTAGTTATTCATACTCCTCTCATGTTTCTTTGTGAGTTGAATGAAAACAAAAATTTCGTTTATAGTATCATCCTGATTCACAACTACTCACTGTATATATTCCTCTGCAATTTCATGTTCCTTTATTTTTATAACCTTTACAAAATATCTCCGGCAATCAAATGAAACAGAAGTAAAAGTAAATTACTATTATCTAAAAACGTAATTACAGGTGATATATAATGTTTATATCTATATAATGTTAGAAATAATGATTTATTATCTAGAATGGTAATTGAGAATCAGCATCGCATTTTATAATGAATTGTTTTTGTATGATTTTATCATGAGTGATTTTGCATTTTTACTATAATTATAATCATTATTTAATAACTTAGTCGGTTCGTCATCTACTGAGCAACATTTCAATCGAACTTTATCAATTAATTTTCTCGTTGCTATTATAATGAAATTCTTGCCCGTTAACGAGATATCAAATTGAAATAAAATTTTGCAAATCTCCAAAGGCTTCACTCAATGCAAAGAAAATTAGATTTTACCAAAAAGGCTTTCCCATTCGAAGGGTAATTTTCTCGGGGCATCAAATCATCTGGGCTAATTTCCTGCGTTCATTTTCGTTGCCTTTGTTAAAACCTGGCATCTCCATGTTGATTTCGAAATATTAGCGGAGATCTAGCTTTCAGTTGACCTTTGAAACCCTCTTTAAACTTCGCACTAATTTTAAGACAGTAAACTGATCGTTAAATGTCGAGTTTTGAAGTTGATAGTACACTGGCATAACTGATGGTAGCGACTTTGTTCATTAAGAAAGTTCATTGAAAGTTGCGTGAAAACATGGAGATGGTTACTCTAGGCCAAGGGATCTAAATTGGTTGTTACTGAAACCATTTAGCTCGATTTTCATCGAATTCTCGATGGTAAAATAACCAAGTGATCTTCTTCGGTTAGTCGATTTTCTTTCATGTTACAATAGCTTAACAACAGTATGAATGTCAACGCCTTTTCTACATTTTATTGGACTAAAGAGCTAGGTTAACCTAATAGCATTTTCCTATCGATAGTAGAACTTACGTGAAGCCCTTAAAATTTTTAGCATGAAACTTTAATCTGCTGTGCAAAATAAGCTTATAACCTTGTATCCGGAAGGTGCGTTCATCAAAGAAAACTTTGAGTTTTACAATGAGAAGATACTTTTTCTCGGCCAACCGATTTCTCTACACATTTATACTAGAAAACTAGGTCTTTCAAATTTACGTAATTTTTGCATGCCCTATCTCAAGCTCTACATTATTTGCACTTAAGAGATTTCAATGTATTTTTCCTTAGCTAAACTCCCGGGAGAGAGTTCATAATAGGGAAACTTTCTCGGTGAATATTTACTCGCTTAATTAGTTATAGAGGAAGATGCATAACGCGCCCAATTTCCTCAATTTCTCCATTTTTTTAATTCTCCGAAATTGTTTTTACCCGTATCTCTCTCAGGTGGATCTCCTCGATTTAATGGTGAGATTAATGCTCCCACTAATTATGTTGTAACTTCCGCAATTAAAACAGAGTGTAACCATTCTTTTGTTACCCCAAACGCTTTCGTTCTCCTTTTTCCACCTTTCCCGAAAACCCCTCCGAGACGCGTCTTCTGTTCGGCCCATAATTTCCCCACGCTTCACATACTACTGCGCCGACTTCATTTTCGAGCAAGGTGAAGCTTTTGCTTTACTTATATCCGTTTCACTGCATTTAATTAATAGCGTGTTCCTTTATGTTTTGCAAGCTATGCTCCAAACTGCTTCATTCAAAGCAGCCTTTCTCACAAGTTGTAAAATGCCATTTTAAATAAAAATTACAAATTACAATTAACAAAATTTGCACTTTCCTCGATTTAAAAGATTTTTGAGAATGTATATCTCACGCTGAGAAACTATGTATCCTCTATTTACCAGAGAACGATTACGTAATAAAATTACTGTTTGAGAAGTTTGATTATATAATTGTATTCACTTCTTCTTACCGCTAACATACTGATATTTTTATTAAATTGGTAGTCATGAATTCAAAAATACTATAAACTTCCTGTAGTTTTGCCAGGAAAGAGAATTTAGAAATGATTTTGCTCTGGCAGCTATACATAAAAAAAAACCTAAGAAATAAAAAGAAGTATGAAAATTATACGTGACTGGAATCTTAACATAGTTTTACAAAATTCTGAATGGATTCCCAAAAGCAAATTCTCCTTATATCTTTGTGATACCGCTAAGTTACATGTCGATTGAACAACCTTTCCTAACAGTGGAGGATCCGAGTTCGAGTCCCTGATTCGTTTGACTATTCCTCTTCTGTTTATTTTTGAGATCACCAAGTTTTCTGAGTAAAAATGAGACTATTTTCTTTAACATTTCGTGTGCTTATAATCACAACTAATGTGTACTAATAATACCTGAACTTCCTAAAACTGTTTATGATTGTAGTAACTAATTTTCTCATTAGGCCTTTGATACCAAAAGTGGAGAATTTCTCAAAAATTTGGTATCCACAAATCCTTATTTTTACCGGCGGAAACAAATCTCTTTGAACTCTTGGAAGGAATTGTTTCGTGACTAAAAAGTCAAGAATTAAGTAAGCAATAAATTCCAACAAGACCGTAAAGTTTCGTTTCCAACTAATACATGACGCAACAGAATTATTCCAATGAACCCAATTTTACGAGCAGATCTGCCTCTCCTGCTTTCTTTCGAGTTTTTGCTGCGCTTTTATTATGCGCCGTGAAATATCCGAGCTCAAGTTACGAGTGCTTCGAGATGTTAAGTTTATCCATTTCAGGCCTTATTTCGCAGTGAGAGCTAATTCCCACTCATCGAAGTACAATTCTTGATGTTGCAAATGACGAGAGCCGTTTATAATATCATCATAAAAAATTTAATTCATTTTATAATTTCCAGCACTGTCTGAGGTGATACAATATCATAGTATATTCGTGAAATATCGTTCAGTATCATTGTTATACTTAGCACAGAACTAGAATAGTTATACTTAACACAACATATTGAAGATGATTCAGAGTTATTTAAATAAATTATGCAAAAAGTTTTTCTTGGAATGAAATTGCAAGTCTTGTTAAATTTTAAAATGAAGGGATCATAAGCTTATTTATTTACTCTTTTTATATAATTTTTAATTCCCAAAATACCCATTTATGGATAATTACGGTGGGATATGCAGAAGTGGTCGAAGATTTAAATCATTCTCTAACCAGAAAATGTCTTCTCAGCCGGTTCTCAAACCCTAGATGTTGGCAAGTGAAGGTGCTAAAAATTCCGCCACCCAGTTCGGCAAATCGTGTAAACAATAAAGATATATTATTGATCGGACTGTATTCTTTCTTTACATAATAAAATACTAGATTAACATGTACATATACATATCCAATACTATTCTATCATGTTGCTACAGGCTTTAGTACATAAAATACAAAACTCTTAGTTTGACCTTGCTCCTACTCTTCTGATATCTTGCCCTTGTTGTACTTGTTATCAAATTTAATCTTCTATTCCTATTAAAATACTATCTCGATTTTAAGAAAACATGATAAATATGCCGCGCTTTACATTGGTGTTATTGGTATAAACAAATTCAACCGATGCGGCCTTAATGATGTGGAAGTACAAGTACATCATAACAACAAAATAATGAGTTCCTGTAGAAGAAGTTCGATATCCTCGTTATTTTGTTGTCATTCGTATTAGATGGACGAGAACGTTTGTTTTCGTGAATTTCCACAGAACTTGCTGGAAAAATATCCCATGCTGCCAAAAATTATATGTAAGGCTTGACACTTTTTTGAGATATTCTTGAGACATTCTGAGAATGTTAACGAAAATTACCAGATTTCAGACGCTGTAATTAAAAAAATATATGCCTTTTAAATGATACGCTCGTTTTAATTCCCCATAAAAGTTATTTCACTCGCATTTTTGTGATGTTACAGTATTCTTAACTCTGATCGTAAACTAAAATTTCTCATCACCATATCTCCCATTATAATCTTTCCATCGTTATAACTCGCAATTCTCCTTACTTAAATTCCCTTTTCTAGGATGACAAATACCAAAACAGGGCATGCTGCTCGTATCCTTGTTCGTTTAGTTATTTCAGCCTCCTGCTATGACACTTTTCTCCTCAGGTCATCCGCCAATCTAATTATTTCCCTTTGATCTATTTTTCCACTCTTATCACTTTCCCTTAATCCGTCTTTCTTATCGATCTGAAAAGGATACATTTATATATTATATTCAAAATATATTAAAGTATTATAGTCCTGGTTATTCGTATATAAATATATTCTGTGTCTTTGCTCGCTTGAGAATGAGGATGAATGTTATCCATAGAATCCATTGTCATTGTAAACATATTCGAATAGTTGTAAACTAATTTGGAAAGAGTTGGATGGAAAAATTGGTATAGTTAAAATTATAGTAGTGAATAATAGTATTAATAAGTTTGTGGATGTACAAAACCTTACGAATACATAGAAAATATATACATTGCAGGAAAGCATGAAAAAAGGGGAGTACAAAAGACCAGCTTAAATCTACTGATAGCACTAGCTGGAAGATATAAAGAAACAAAATGAGAGTAGAAGGTTATAATTCATCTAATACTAAAAAATTGCTAAATGCACAAATATTGAAATGAAAATTAATATATTATATATATAATGAATAAATTATCTTTTCAGGATCGCACTTAGCCTCGTACAACTCTATTTTTTATTTTCCCCTATATTCGTAATTAACCCACCATACCATTTAGTAACGAACGAAACGCAGTTTCATAAACGGACTTTCCTTTGTGAGCTTCTTTTTGCTTATTTCTCCGGCAGAAATTCAAACCGTAGGCATTCTTTCTTAATTAATTTCATCCCCCGTAGTTTTTTTGCATATCGTCGCTTGCTTTGAGTATTAGATTTAAGAAGATTCGCCACAAACCGTATCCACCGCTTTAAATAAAGTCGCATTGAGTCTGCATATCCCTTTTAAGCTCCCATCCCTGCGTTCATTTTTGCCTCTCTCTCTCTCCGAGGACTGTCGCGCGTGCGGTGTGCGGCATTCGGGGAATTTAACTTCTCAGCGAGTTTCGAGAAGGAGTTAAAGAAAGCGGAGGACGAAATAAAAAGTGGCTTTGTGTCGAAGAATTCAGAGGAAGGCATTGAGTATCACAGAGGGATGAAAGAGGAAGGATTGTGGTGGCCCCACTTGCCTCGCAGACAAATCCTTGCAACTCTTATCCAAATATGTTCACCACTTCTCCTCGACATTCAAGTCGGCATAAAGGACGTGCATAAAGGAAGATGCTCTTTGCAGAGGCTTCTCCTTTTACCTTCCTGTCCGAATATCTTGCCTTCAGACATCCACAGCTACACTTCCTCTTCTTTGTGACGCGCTTTCTTTTGTTTTGTACTCGTAGCCTCGGCGACGACAGTCGCAATAATGGTAATGCGCTTAGCTGTTATGTGTACTCGTTTTCTTAATTTGATATTTTCTGTAGCTTTATCGTATCGAATTGAATATCGCTAACAAAACACAAAGTTTTATTGTTCCTTTTCAATTCTTATAACCTTTGACATAGCATTTCTTTCTTTCATGATTACCTCTTATATAGGATGGTTAGTCATGTTTTCTTATTTTTATTCAATTTGAGAGATTCTACTTTAAGGACAGATTTGTAATTCTTAGACAGATATCATTTGGTCCTGTTTGGAATTAATGTCTTCAGTACATTAACTAATCCTTACAGAATATGATAGGCAGAAAAAACGCCTAAGAGTTTCCAACGTAGATAGTTCCATATTATTGTTTCCCGAGTAAATGTCATAATAAATTACCGTTTGACGCATGACATATCTGGCTTTATGAAATCTTTCTCTGTCTTTTTCCTTCTTTTATTAATATGTATGTGATAAAGCAAGAAATTTTGTAGAGAAATGTCGGCGACTCATTTTCTCTGTTGCCAGTGAGCCCTTCACATTTTGCGCATATGGTCATGGCGGTCCTGTATTTAGTTATATAATGTATGATCTCAGGGTGTGATATGGTGCTAATAATTTCACGTAGTCACATCGAATCAAACTTCTTTCAACTATTATTATTTTGGTCATTCTGAGATGTTGGAGGCTATTCTCAAATTATTTTCGATCATCTGTTTAACCGTAGAACTATTTCACCATACCCGGCACCTTGATCCTACAGAATTATATCCTCTTTCTAATAGTCCCAAAGAATCAGTGAGACTATTTCCCTCATATTTTTCATACTATAGCACAAAGAACACTTTGAACTGCACCGTGTTTGCTTAGCGAGAGTATAAAATACAAATTAATGATTTTCCTGTTAGATGGTAAAATGATCTACTTAATCCCGTCATACAATTAAATATAAGCAACGTCATAGAGAAATGAAAGAAAACCAGAGTAAGAGGTTGGAAAAAGTCTCCTACAGCTGTATGCGTCAACGAAACTTAGGGCCTCTTCCCCGACTGGAGAAAAGAAGTTGTGGATTACTGACATTCTAAGTATCACCAATTGTAGAATGATTCTTTAACTACCCCAGACGATGATGGCATAGCCACCGAAATGTGTACTGAGTTCAGCTGAGTTCTAATTTCTTTTCTTTGTGGAAACTAGACACTAAAGTCTTTTAATATAAAAAAAATAATCCGCAAAAATAGATTAGGCAGAACTTTTAAGGTACTGGGTGGTAACTGAGACCCCCCATCTGGAAAGGAACACAGTATTAACCTATCTCTTTTGTCTTCCTTGTTTTCCATTTCAGCCTCTTACTCGCAACTGAAATGGTATGTTACATAATCTCGTTCCCCGCGAAAAGGTCTACCGATAATGATGACGGATCATTAACATATAGCAGCTTTATTTCTGCCATTTGAATCGAGAAAGGCTTTTGTCTGCCCTTCCTCCAACTCCTCCTTCCTGACCCCCAATGTTGTGGATTTGGAAATCCTCCATTCCATATCATCGTCCCTCTTGAACATCCGTCACGCGTTTGTGCTTTGAGATCTCCCGACGTCTTGCGGTCTCCTCCTTCTTTTGTTTGTTTTCCATCTCTTTTATTCCGGTCCAAAAGTAAAGAGCGTGGTTGTGTATCCGCCTCTTTGGTTCCAAAGGCGCACTCAGATGTCTCGGGGTTTTGATAATAGGCCTTCAAGAGATAAGACCCAGCGCCGTGTTGCATGGATGAAAAAGGAAGGTTAAGGAGGGACATCTCAGCGAGGAGTTTTTATGAGACCGATTCTCTCCATTCCACTTACTACAAAACAACGCGTCGCGTTTATGGAAGCTCTTTCTCGAGGCCTCGTGTTTCGGCTCATCTAAGAAGAGCACTAAGAATCGCAGAGTCTTTTTTAACCTCCCGTCGAGAATATTAATCTCTTCCGCTCACTCTTTGTCTCTCGAATTCGCCGTGACCTTATTCTGAATCTGGCATTTACTTGATTGAAATGGTGACGCTCACCTACGATTACATTAACGCTTGAGCTCGAAAAGGATGATTGCATCTCATTTATGAAAATGTGGGAGACATTGCGTTTGACTTTTTTCTGACGCTCATTCGTAGATTGAAATGAATTAATGAAACGGCTTAAATATGTTAAATATATATAGTAAATTAAATTTTATTTCTTCTTCATCCTGTATTAGCTGTCTTCTGTTTTTAGGGGTTAGAATTTTATCAGCACAATTTTTAATTTCACCATTCATCATCTTTTCACTTCACGAAATATAACTGAACATTTTTATTGAAATAATCTTGTGAGGTTGGCTTTGTCTTGGTACAAGATTTCTCTGATGAGGAAACCAACTGAAACCTTTCACATATTAAAAACGAGGAAGATTTATTTCTTGATGGAGTAAAGGAGCATTAAGTGATTCAAATGTAATTTTATATGAGTAAGGGAGAGATTTGTAACGGCGCTTTCGGAAAGCTCCATTTATTTGCATCGACCAAAGAAAGTATGACATATAAATCAATGTATGATCATTAGAATAATTCTTAGTTGCCGTTTGTGCTGCCGCATTTTATTTTAAAACTTTAAGTGGATATTATTGCAAAAAAACACGTTTCTTATATTTTTCATTAAGACAGTGAATTCAGATCATTTTCCATCTACGGTGTAATTTATTTCAAACTTCGCGGAACAACAAACCGCATTTATGCTACTTTCAGTTCGAACCTACTTTTATAGAGAATACCACAAATGCAGAGTAATATTTTTGCTGATACTACTGCAACCTCGGATCAAATTGTGAAATAAACTACTGTAATCATGCGTGAATACTTCACAGAGATGCGAACTTATTGAAATATTCCCATTTTGACGGTGCGCCAGAGGCAATACATTAAAGCACGCATCCACATGAGACGACGGATTTCCATCAACTTCGAATCCGTCAGGCATTCAGAAGAAAACCGTCGTAAAATCCGAAATCTCCGGGACCAATTCCAGTATATTGCTCCGGCAATATTTCGCCGAGCGACTCCATTTTAATCGCCCTATTAAACCCGAAACTTTTCCGATCCTCGCATAAATTCGCGAAATTCGTGCTTCCCCTTAACGTCGGCAAACTATTCGCGGGAAGCACCTCTCGTAATTTCGCTTGTTCTCTTCTTTGTTTTTCCGCCCGTAGTTCTTCAGCTGGAATCGCGTACGCCTTTTGAGATCCTAACACAGGGCGATGAACCCCACCGATAAATCTTGGAAGCACTGAATGAAATAAAGGAATGATTCGGTATCTCGGAATCCTATTCCACAAGAGCTCCTTTTCTCCTAGAACGTCACGCTATCCATAGACCAAACCACTACTCCTACGATCATTCATTCCGTCTTTGGAGGAATTGTCCCCAATAGTCTTATCGGCCTTGTTCTCCGATACGCCTCGCGTGTCGCTCTATCGCGAGCGTTGAAATCTCCGACGCTTTTAACGTTGAGATTTCCGTAATCGGTCACAGAAGCGGGCGATACGACAATCATTGTAAGGAAATGGATTGTTATGAAGGAAACTTATTCCTTTCCCATCCATTTGGGGACGGGGTTTGGAAGCTTCTTGGGTAGAGGAAGTGTTTCTCAAAGCAATCTGTCTTTTAAGAACTCCTCTCAGAATTGCAATCAAAGAGATAATTCATGATTTATCGTCTTTGTTACGATGAATTGACTTTGGTTACGAAGAAAACAAATAGCGTGAACGACGTTAACGTTGCAGTAGTGCTGGTTCTACAATTTTCTTATTGCGTATACTTTTTCTTTCTTCTGAAGAAGGTTTAAGAAATGATCCTCTACGATCAGAGGTGTCCAACCTTCTTGCGTCGCATTATGACTTTTCTCAATGACGCTGTATACTATTACCCCCTTGATGTGGGCAACCATTATACTCTAAGAGAAACAAAAATTCTCCATGGGATTTTCTGAAAATCGCTGGCTGCACCTGGTGATAATCCTTTCTTAGGAATCGCCCGACGGTCGCAGGCATACGGCGATTGGAGAATTGTTAATTTTCTTACACATGAACAGCCGAGTTCCATTTGCTTTTCTTTCAAAGCCCACTTCCAAAGCCTAAGAAAATCTCTCACCCTACATCATACAAAAAGATGGAATGATTACGAATAGCTAAAATGCAACCGAAATGCTGAAGAGTACAATAAAATAACGTTTATATATCTAAAGATATGATGGCTGCAATGAATACCAGGTGAATGTTACACTTTTTTCTCATTTGATCTCTATATTCGAAAGCGTGACTATGCCCCTTCGTAGAAAAGAAGAATAAATAAAAACGAAGAGTTATTGAATGAATATCTTTTCAAGATAGTTTACGATTTAAATGGAAGACATAATGTATCACATAACCTAATCTACATCCATTCTGATTCTTTAAAAAGAGAAAAGTAATTAGAAAGTTCCCATCCTCCATCCTCCAAAAACAGCCGTTTTTATTGTAGGAACAAGAAAAGGGAAACTTTTACCAAAGACAGTATTTATTTCAAACGACCTTTTTTTTAATTAATTCTGGTGTTGGGAAAAGTTCGCCTTTTCTTCTTTCTTTCGTAAAGTCCTACCACGAACTCACGGCCCAAGTAGTAGTTTATATGTTTGCCTATTGTTGTTATTTCGAAAAATCTACGTAAAATTTAACATTGTGTTAATTTATTTAATAGTCCGGGTTTTCCTGTAGTATTTTTCTTTAAAAACGACCAAAACAGAACATATCACATTTCAATGTAATTATTGTTCAGAAAAAATTGTTACCGTCTTTAATTAGTATGTGATTAATTTAATAATATTTATTGGAAAATCTGAGAATTTTCCTTTATAAAATGGTACTTAATCCTAATCCAGGTTGAAGATAATATCCTATCTATTATACGTAGCTCCTTATGGGATGAGAATTCTAACCATGCTCCACGAGAGTTATTGACTTGAAGTTTTTATCACATACAAACTTCACCGGGAAACCTCCCTTCAGACTTGGATTCTAAATGTCATGGGTTTGATACCTCAAGGTCCCAAAATCTCGTATTTTTCCACAAGGATATTTCGAGCGGATTTTCAAAACTTTTTTAAGGTCTTCCAAAAGCATAGAAGAGTATATCCTGGCAAGCGAGGAGATGTCGTGAATATATTTTGTATACACTGATGGCCTATTCTCTAATGATTCTTAGTTTGATTCCAGATCGTCTTTCTATTCTATCATATATTTTAAATGGGGAATATTGAATTGTGTTTTAGGATATGATCTCGACCTGAAATTCTGCGTATCGTTAGAGGGGATGCAATGTAATGTGAAAAGGTATCTTCCGGGGATAACTTTTCCCATTTGATTCACATTGAGGTAAAATTGGGAATGTTTCTGCAAGCCGAAGTATTTTACTCGTTTTTATATAAAGACGTATATAAGTGGATGCCATCATGAATATAATAATTCAAGCAAAATTCATGGCAGGAAGGCGGTGCATGATAATATCCCAGTCACTTCCGTGAATCAGATTAAACACCCGACATTAAATCATTCGTTGGGAGCACGCGAGACCTATTTTATTCGTACGATAGTCGTATCTGCGTTGAAGGCAGGCGACCGCTCGCGCAGATATTTATTCGCTTGCTAGAAATAAGGACCACGATATTAAACCGGTGTCTAGGCAAGGTAAAAACGGCTCTAAAACCTCGCCAACACATTTTTCGTCCAGTTGGAAATTCTGAGTGGGTAAACAAACCTCAATCACGTCCCACTATCATTTATGGACTCCACCATCTCAACTTTCTTTCCCCGGAATGATAGTTATTTCCTCAAGTCTTTCCTCTTGGAAAGTAGTAACTCTTCCGAATAACTTTGAAAGTCACCGAAATTGCCTCTTCTACAAAATAGGAAATCTTTGATCTTTAGTACATGGGCCTAGATCTCTTTGCAGGATCCATTCTACGAAGGATATTGTGATAACTCTACAATATTCAATTCAGTAGTTAAAAATTATTTTAAGTGAATTGAAGCAATTAAATGATGATGATAACCTTAAAATCAGTAGATATTTCTATATTAAATAATTCAAGCGTTATTTGTTGGAATTTATAAATGTTTTAATCTAAAGGAATAATTTTTCTGTATTCTTATTCTATTATATTTTATTTTAATCTATATTGTCATTTTTCATTCTATTCATATTCCTCACTTTAAAACATTTTCCTAAATTTTAACTCGTAAGATTTTGCTCCAATGTATGATGAGCATTTTTTGTGAATTATACTTCCACTATTGGTCATTTAATTCGTATTTCCATAGTTCTGATTCGGAATTTCTCCAAACATTTTAACATCCTCTGCCGGATTTTTCCTTCGAATAATATTTTCTGCGAATCTTGTCGCGCAAAAGCTTGAACTTCATCAATGTTCGCATTTCATCTTTGAGTAGCTAAAGATGGATGGATGTGATTGATTAAAGAAAACCAATAACAAATATTTAGGCCTCCTTAGGTAAAATAGAATTGTATAACGATATGCCGACATATGTGCAAACAAAGGATAATTTTATTTTGCGCAAATATTAGGTATCACGCGCAAAGTGTGCAAGACTCAGCATCGTTTTCGACGACGATATTTGCTTAAGATGAACGTGGATATAGAAATAGTATGTACTTTCCTCCTCGATTACATCGTACATTTTCACGAGTTATATGACGTACATTATTCTTCCTAGTTTTGCGCTTCTCTTTATATCTTAATTTCGTTCCCCAGCGTATTATATCGGCCACTTTTCCCACAACGATGCTCAGCCGTAACAGCGAAAGACTTTCTACCCTTTCCGCACGCACGGATCCGCAAAGAGTTCTTATCGGACTTAGTCCCCTCTCCGGAGACTAGTCCAGCAAGAGGAACGGGGATTAAAAAATTAACGATCCAGCTCGACCTGTCGGATTGTGGGGATATGCGTAAGGAATAGAAGGAACAAATTTCCGATCCGTTGATCCTTTTGTTTTATTTTTTATTTCTCGTATCTCTTGCTTAACACCACTGTGACAGTATATGTTACTTTAAAAGGCACTTTGCGTTGTTGAGAATTATTATATTTTGGTTGAAAATTTGCTGTAACATAAGGGCCTGTACTATTTTATGGCATAAAACATTTATTTATTTATTTATTTATTATACTTTAGACTACGATTAGGCACGAGGCCAGGTGGTAGCCTGGCCAATTTTCACCTGAAAATTGAGTTAATTATATATTCATGAAATTAAATGTATTAGTTTTTACCTACTCTGTTTTATTTTTTTGTTGTGTTTTATTTTATTTAACGGGCAGAAATTAATGTAAATGACTTTTGAGTCTTGAATAGAATGTATTCAAGGATGGCAGTGCGAAGTTCCGAAAACCAGGCTCATAAATCCACTTTTCTAATTCCAGCCGGCATTTTTTCTATTTCAGCCCACTGCACCACTTCGGAAATTACCCGAATATCTAAGGGAATTTCAAATATGCATGAGGCGAACGCTTGGCCGGGCAAGAGTTTAGAAACTCGCGCACGCAGCGTGGGATATTCTCCATACGCCCGGGGTCGTTGATTCTTCCTTCTAGTTCACGGGAGTTTCTAACGACGGCAATATTGCAGTTGCGGTGTTAAAGTGACCCCACCGAATCATGCTCGCTAAATCATCGGCCTGGTTTTAATGGGTGCCGCCGGGAAAACTTTTTTACGACCAAATTGCAACACGCGAAGCGCTGATGCCGTTCTATATACTTAAGGCGGCGTCACGAAAAGTTTTCAAAATAGTCTCCGATGGAGAGCTTCGGGGAAAAAAAGGAATCCGCCTCGAGCGCTCCAAGTGCTCCCGCTGGAAAAATTCCGCGTGCCCGCAACAGTAGGTCTCAGGAGAAAATTACGGTATGAATTCGACGAGGATTTTTTTGGGCTTCTTTCGAATTTCGCTCCGAAATGCAAACTCCATTCTCGGGAAAGACTTTTGGGGTTGATTCCCTCTCCCACCGGGTATCTAATTGGAACTGATGGCTCATTAGGAGTAATGGTGGGACACGTAATCGTAAAGGCGCCTTGAAAATGTCTCGCGTACCACTCGGGGTTCGTTTATTTCAGCGAGTGTTGATTTTTATGGGTTATAAGGAAATTATGACTGAAAGGGCTGCCGAATTTATCGGGGAAGGAAGCGGAGCGGGCGCATAAGGACGTGTATTTGCTGAATCTCGTGGGTGAATATCCATTATAAACTCGAGCCTTGATCGCGGAAATGTGCACTTGGTTAAAAACGAGCTCCAAGATTGCATGAGTTTCCTTCCTTACGTAAGAAATTTAAAAAGTTGAGTTTTTGCAGTTACTTAATTTAAGAGTGTTGTTTTCTATAATTTGTAATCCCAATCAACATCGAGTTGAATTTTAGAATCGATTGCAATTGATGCATATTCTTGTTTAGATCTTCAGGTGTGTGTGTGTGGCCTGTGAAGAAAAAATGGAGCTGTTAATTCATGGAAATGGAATATCGAGACAATCGAAAGACAATCAAAGAGACTATTGAAATCTAGCTTTACGCTCGTTTGTGAAACTGTTTCCTTTCCATTTTCATTTCTTCAGTTGTGGGTATTTGTTATTTGAATATACACCTTATTACCTTCCGTAATAGTCATACGCAGAATTCAATGCTTATATCTCGTGTCAGGCAAACTCTATGTTTATGAACATCAGTTAATGTTAAACTGCTTCAAATAAAAAAGTATACCCTTCCAGCATATTTATGTCACGATAGCTTCCTAACTTTCCGTCTCTTGGAGTATTTATGTCAACAAGCGTACGTTGCGAAATCAATTTCCCTAAAAGCAATGTGGTGCTCTTTTCATGAGAACAACAACCTCCATACTTTATGATCCTGTTCCCGTACGAGCTAAAGAAACTTCTATTTTCACGATGTGGGTCGCCACAACTCTGCAGATGGGATATCTTTCTCTCCTTCCCCCGAAGCATAAAATCCTTTATTCACACTAATCAACGTATCACATCATTTTTTGCCCAAGTTCTATTCATCACAGAGTTATGAAGCTGTTCGTATTAATTTTGTCAAACCCTCCTTCATGTCTTTCCAAAATACACTCGCCCATCCCTTGGTTTACGGCCACTTCATTGTCGCAGACATGACTCGTCGAAAGCGTATGATTCAACGTCATTCCGCGACCTATCAAAATGAAATGAACGTGACATGAGATTGAATCGAATTTCGCCATGGAAATTACATCCGGACGTGCATTGGTAGTCGATGTTTACGGTTGGTGGTCACCACCTCGCATACGTTCTAGCAAAAACTCATTCGTTTTTGTTCTCTCATCTCGATTGTTCCCATAAGTTATAGCTTGCTTTCTTGAAACTAATAGCTGAAGCAAGGGAATAATATTGAGTCGTAAGCAATGCCTTCCAATACCTTCCGGATAGCCAAGTGGGTACTGCGTTCAAATTTTGTGAAAACGGTTCCGAGTTCGATTCTCGATGGGGTTCTAAATGTGTGAAAAGATGGATATCGAAGCACTTAAAATACAAATAATTTGTTG
Organism: Pachydiplax longipennis; assembly: GCA_036926295.1. Classification (NCBI taxonomy): domain Eukaryota; kingdom Metazoa; phylum Arthropoda; class Insecta; order Odonata; family Libellulidae; genus Pachydiplax; species Pachydiplax longipennis. The sequence goes on from JAVFKF010000008.1 coordinate 56,519,955, forward strand.
ATTTACTTCGTAATTTCCACAGTTTTATTCTAAACCACCAGTTTTGACTCAGTTGAGTGTATACTTAAAAATACTGCAAAATGTATATTGAGTTAGTCTATGTAGACGATATGTCTTTGCCAAGTATGAACAACAATAATAATCCGAAGATCTGTATAAGTAGGTAAAGTGATCAATATTAAAACGAATGTAGGTCACGCAGGTCGTGTGCTTACACTCACAGTTTATTGCTCTTACTTATCAATATCATAATAACTTTTCCAGCACGCACAGCTAAAAGAAGAGGATAGGTATCCGCAATGAAACAATACTATCAATTCGTCTAAGCTAGTAGTACAGTATAAAGTTGCCAATCGTAATCCGGAAACGATTGTAGGTCACTCAAGTAGTCTTCTTACTTATCGATATCATATTCTGGCACGCACGGAAAGTTTCCCCTGACCGTCCTCTTTATATCCCCTCTCACGCAACAGGACATTTCCCTCCCATTACTGTATCACGGTCCTCAATCGTATCACCTTATCATCCTTAGGCTCCTTATTATACAAAAATATATTTATACAGTAAAACTCGCTTGAGACGGTCTACTACCCGCTTATAACATGGAGTTTTCCTGCAACCCGCTGTAGCTGATCCATAGCCTCAGTTGATGGACCGTAATCTGCGTAGATTATTCTTCCCTATTTTTCTATCACGTAAAATTGCTTCATTGTAGAGTGAAAAAGACCAAATTTAAGTAATGAAGAAGGACGCTATCTTTGTACGAAAAGCAGACCATTCTTAAAAACTATAACAAGTAGAGAACTAATATCATCCAACAATTGTTAGCAGAATCTCTAGATATCTGCAGTTGTGGCATATAAAGCGAACTAAAGATTTTTTCGTTTTTAACGTGTAAATAAGTTATTTATATAGCGCTAAAATACCATTTTCTTTTATTTTCCGACGTAAAACATGGTAGCACGCTCCAAAACCGGGTTCGAATCCCGGCCAATCAGATTTTCCTGGTTAGGAAATGGTCGTATGTATTCGTCAGTTGTCATTATTGTTATTTAGTCCATTGCAAAGGCTGTTTATTGATTTATATAAATGAATAAATAAATAAAAGAAATACAAAGTTTATGTAATCCGGTTATAACGCCGCGTTCACTTGGTCTCCTGAAAAGCATCCTAACCCGGTTTTACTACATATATAATTTCTAATTTCGGTCAAAGCAAGGTCACTTCACTCGCCTCTACACACACGTGTATTCCTCTTCCCCAGCTCATCTGGACTCCTCCCGTATCGCTCTACTATTGCGAGAGACTATTCACTCGGCTTTGCCTCCAAACACATCAAAAGGACTTGTGGATGGGGGTCCTCGATCTCCTCTCTCTTCCTCCATCCCATTTTGTTTTCCTTGTGCCCTTTCACGATCATCGTCTCTTCCACATCCAACGATATATAATAGGTTATTATTATTACCTTTCACATCGACGCTAATTGAATCGAAGGTCAGGTTGTTGCGTGCAAGTTCATTTATTTTCTCGGTGTTTAAATAAACATGCGAAATAAATGTGCAGAAAATTAGTGTCAGTTCGTGTTCTTTCTGAGATAATATTTGCTCACTCTTTGAAATTTTTGACTTCTTCGAGTTAAATTTTAATTTGCTCAGCCTCAATTATTGTTTAACTCTGGCAACTAATTTTCATGAGTCATTTATTTATTATTATTCTGTAACATACTGTCAGTTTTTCTTTCATTAAAACAACGAACAGGATATATTTTTAGCAGTAATTGAAATGTTGAATCCCAAGTACGTCTTTAATGATGAATAACTTTCATGCTTCACTAATAACCACTTAATTTGATGTGCTGTCATCAATGCGCGCAATGAACTACACACATATCCTCGATACCTCTCATCGAAGGTATTAATCAGACAATCGCCGTACTCTGAAGTTGTAGGTAGGAATTTACCTGAGATACTCTTCTATTTTTCTCAGGATGGATTATATTTAAAATGGTTCATTTTAGATTATAATAATCAAGTTCATTGAATGATTAAGTTGATTTTCCCAAGAATCGATAATTATTTTCACAAATTCGATAATAATACGATAATTAGTATATTTTCTCATCCAACCTTCTATTTTAATGAATATATCAAGGTTTACCAATAATATCTCAGCTACATAAATTCAATAAAGGAAAATAAATTGTTTTCCGGATGGATAAGTATAACTCCCATTTATAACCGAATCTAAAACGCTTAAAGTTGAGAGAGCTATGATTTTTGCGCACGAATTGCATCTCACCCATTCTAAATATTAAGATTGACACTCATGATCGTAAAAATGAATATGAGACTTTTTTTGCCTCGATTTCATCTGTCGTTGGTAATTCTCCAATGTATTTCTATCCCCGTTTTTTTATCTCATTTTTCTGCCTGTCTCTCCTGCCTGTATTACATTATCTTATGTCACTTTTCTGTCCTTTTTTCGTTCCATGCCACCTTGCCTTTCTAATCTAAGTATAATTCCCTCTTTTTCTCTTTTCTTCCTTTTGTCCTCTTTCTCTCTGCCACTTTTTTTATATTTTATCTTTTTCTTCCTAATAGCTTCTTTTTTTATATCTTATTTACTTTTTACGTTACATTCTCTCCCCACATTTGCCGAATCTAACAGCCGCTACACAGCTTATTCACAGTTAACTACGTTATTATTATAGTGATTAGCCATTCAATCCCTGTACACATAATGAAAAGCTTTCCCTAGTGGATCGTTCAATGTTTTATATTTCCGGTAATCCAATGACTTGGTACCATGTGAATGTAAAACATATATACATCTTCTATGTTAAGAGGCAGGGGAAATTGTTTTACAGCCGACTTTATCGTAATTCTAAATAGACTAACTGATTGAGACTAGACTACAACTATACGGTGAAGTTACAGAATGAATTGAGAGAAAATTTACCACGTGTTGAACCGCGCTGTATGAATCACACTACTACTTAAAAGTGAACAAGAATACTATTATCTTCCAGAAGGGATTTTTTCCTTACTAATTACTCTTCTCAACGACGATTAGTACTTAATACAAAAGAGGGAATCATTGGCTCACCACTTTTAGTATTTACGATTTACATTACCTTTATTAGCATTTTCGACATGTACTGCTGTCAATTGTAATGGTTTTACATGAATATTTTGATAAAGTACTGAATTTGGAGTTTTAGAAGACTGTAACCGTTATTTGCACTTCATTTCATTAGAATAATTTTAGAAGGCTAGAAATTCAGAAGCATCTTTAAAATCACAACCCTAAGCTCTATTTTATGTAATAATAAGTTCCTAAAATAAGAATAGATATCCATTAATAGGAAGATCGCAATTTTTAGGGTAAATGTATTAAGATTATAAAATTAGTAGTAACTTTACTCCACGTATTCTTCCCCTTTTATCTCCCAACCCACCTATTCCGCCACTCTCTTTTCCTCCATTATCTTTCATTCCATCTCTTCCTACCTCACTTCTCTCTTTTCTCCCATTCTCTCATCCGAACCTTTGTTCTCCATTCACGAGCAGCGCCATTCGATCCCCAATTTCCCTCCAAACAGCGACGATTCCCTCTTCCTTTCCACCTTCTACTTTTCCTCTCCTCGTCCGCAATGCGGTCAAACTATTGCGGAGTGCCGGGGAATTTGTGTGTCCGTTGTGTCGAAAGATTTGCGGCCCATGGACGGATGCGTCTTTGATGACTCTGTCTGTCACTCCCTCTCTCAGAGTCGTTTGCATCCCGTCCACGTGAAAAGGGCTCCTCGTGAAATGGTTATCAGCTACGAGGAGTGGGTAAACGAATTTTTGAATGAAGGGAAAAAGAGGTCCGTTCGTCGGGTTAAAAGGTCGAACATCATCATGAAGCGCTGCTTTTTTCGACGCTGTTCCCCTTTTCGAGGGCCCTCGACGAAGGATTCGCGTGGGCTATGGAGTTGTCTTGCACCAGCCGGGATGTTCTCCTTCCCTTTCATGTCGATCCCCTGCATTAAAGCGATCGCTCTTTCCGATGATTGAATTCGGTCGTTTTCCTCGCGGACTCTCCGATTTTGTCCACCTGAAGAGTGGGGAGATCGGACAGTTTGTATCGATGTATCGATGAACGGAATCAGTGCGATGGGTCGAACGATTTATCGAAGCATGTATCGAACGATGTATCGATCCGTAGATATATTGTAGTCATAGTGTATACTCGCTCCCTGTGATATTTTACCTTTCGCTTCGCATTCTTTCTGATGATTGAATTCGTTCTTAAGTTTTTCTCTCAAACTCTCCGATTTCGTCCTCTAGAGATTGGGGGGATCAGACAATTATTATCGATGTATCGATGGATGACATCACCACGATATGTTGAAATATATGTCGATAGAATGATATTTATCTATATATAGAAGCACGGATTCAAGGAGTTTAAACGATTATCGAAGTATGTATCGAACGATGTATCGATCCGAAGATACGATGTAGTAGTAAGTGTATACTCGCACCGCTCGGTACCTTTGATGTTTTACTTTCCACTTGAATGTCTTTCTAATGCTTGAATTCGTTCTGCAGTTTTTCTCGCTGACCTTCCAATTTCATTACTCTAAAGAGCGGGGAGATCGGACGATTTTCATCGATATAAGACATAACCGCGGATTTATCCAAGTATTTTTCGATAGGGCGATTTTTATCGATGTGAGGAAGAAAGGAAACTTATCGTTCGATTTATCGTTTCATGTATCGAACGATGTATCGATCCAAAGATATGTTGTAATTTTAATGTATACTTGCACCGCTCGGTCCCTTTCATATTTTACTTCTCGCTTTATGATCTACTTTTCGAACGCATTCTTTCTGATGATTAAATTTCTTTGCATTTTTTTCTCGCTGACCTTCCGATTTCGTATCCTTAAGAGCGGGGAGATCATAAAATTTTGATCGATGTATCGATGAGAGATATATCGAACGATTTATCGAAGCCTATATCGATCTGACAATTTTTTTCGACATATAGAAACGGAGTAAATAGGATATATCGAAGGATTTATCGAAGCATGTATCAAACGATGCATCGATCCGTGACATGTTGTGATTATAGCGTATACACGCACCGCTCGGTCCCTTTGATGTTTTACTTTTCGCTTGGTGTGTTGAAAATTAATGCGATGAATAAAGTCGCTTTTTTATTCCACGTTGAGCTTCCGGTTGATTCGTAATCCTGGATGAGTTTGCAAATTTTTATCAAAAGGCGTGGCGCATCCGGTTATATCTCCGCCCAAGGCGTATGATGGATAAATTTCCGTTTGCATAAAACATCAACCGTATCCTCAAATATTAAAAAAAAGAGGTTTTTCCCGTAAACGAAACGCCGCCCCGTGTGGGACCGAAACATCGCGTTTTATATTATTGAAAATCCGCGATCGGCAGCCGCTGCGTATCCCGATAGTAATTAATAGTGTCATTTATTTTCGAATGAAATGATTTCCAATTGATAAAGGGAAAATGGAGTGAAAATTAATTCGAATAATCAGACGCTTGAAAAGAGAGATGTTTTTATGACAACCACGCGGAGTGACGGGAATTTAAAATTTGAATGGGCTAATAAAACTCGACACCTCATCATGCTCGGCAAAATCAAGCGGAAAACTGAGTGGACTGTCTAATTCGTTTACAATGGTTTAGTTTTTTCTTTTCTTCTAAAGGATGAAAATATTTGTATTTCTGTCATGGCTTCCCATAAATTATTGATTTCATATTTTCAAATATACTCCCTTTTGTTATGAATGAACCTAATGAATTTAATTATCAGAGAACCTATGAATTAAGTTTTTTAATTTCCTGCTGTTAATGTTTCGGAAAAAATTCTAGGGGTTGAATACATCGTATTCATGGAAAATTTAAATCTACTCAATGCAAAATTTATTCTTTTTAAAGGTATTCCTTTCCCGAGTGCTTTCTATGAAAATTATAACACGATGTGCTGTAAGTAACATATTCAGCACGTAATATAATGAGTTATTCATCAAATTCCATCTTATCTTTGATCAAATGTTTCATTATTCAACTTTGTTTATGACCGCGCAAAGGTGATAACAAATATTTATTCTCTCCATATTTATAACCGTTTCTTTTTTTTTCATTTTGCGTAGTCATACCTGCTTCACTACTTCGCACTTTAATTAAAAATGAGCTTACGTTATTAATATGACATAAATCTGATGCACTAGCTTAAACATGATGTTAATGTATGCTGTCATAACATATTTTTACATTTATCTTTCATTAATCTTCAGTAAGGAATCAAGGATCCTACTCGGATCGGAGGTTCTCTTAGAATACGTTACCAGAAGTTAGTAAAATTGAAAAAATTAATGCATATGATTATAGATATGATAGCTACAATTTTAAACAATCAGTTCGTGGGTTACATAGCGATAGAGCACGAGTTAAAATAGGCCGATGAGAATTGAATGTAGAAATCGGTGGATCAAATGAAATTCGTAGAAAATTACTCTTAGCATTAAATGCGTGTTTTACTAACTGAGTGCTCCATAAAAATAAATAATGCTCGATTATGGAAGATAAACGCAAAGAAAAATTCGTTTTCCTAACAGTTCACCACATTTACAATACTTCGAAATTTTTAAGATTCTCTGTCATGATTCTCTGGATTAACATTGACTGATTTAATTAGCTTTTTCATACCAAAAATTCACAGTCTTTGTCGAGTATCCTAGTCAAAGAGCCACTCTTCTCTGTAATTAAGTATTAATTTTGGTCGGGTATCCTCTTACTCGCTAGAAAACTGTCACCAAACAAAGTAACTGTAAACCTCGCGGAGCACGAGGAAGTTTTCGTCTTCCAAAGCGATTGGAAGTTTCTTTTGCTTCCTGAAAATTTAAGTGTCGGATCGTAAAAGAGGTTCCGAGCTCTAAAATACTTTCATTTGAAAAGGATCCAATATTTTCTTTTTAACTTCTAAGTCTTCCGTCTGGCATTCTGGCAAATACCGAGACCCGCAAAATTTTTCAAAAATATGTGAAAATATATTTTTACTTAAGTTCTACCCATTTTCTTGTAATTATATACTCCTATGTTAATTTCACCTGACCAAGGTTGTAATTCTTTAATCTCTCATAGCAGATTTAAAAGTCAAAAAGACTCTGGTAAATATATGGAGGGAGTGGAAATTTTAGATTTCTTAATTTCAGTCATCGCATTCTCTGTCTCTAGGTAATGGCAAAAACGAAACTGTGAAAATATACGTTTAATTTCACAACAACGTCAATTTATATTCAACCTTATTAAGACTTTTTGTAAAATACCATCGGAGTAGTGATAACTCACTAAGCTCATTCAGCCCATTCAGCCCATTATCCTATCTCTAGCAGAAGGAGAATTTTAGATTCTGATTACAGTTATAACATTAAAATTTTATAATATGAATATACGCTAAAAGATACCGACGATGGTTCTGTCTTACAATTGCAGAAATACAGCTGAGAAAATGATTTTAGCCGAAATTATATCGATACCAATGATCCTGCGGACGCCTCAGTAATACTTGATTTTCGTACTGTATCTTGAAAGGCAATGAGTTTCTGGAGTTCATAGTGTTTATCATTTACAAGGGGTCCTTTCTTGAAAATATGTCTTGACTGACTGAATATTTTCCATACCTTTCGGATAGTGACAGGATAGAGGAAAATCTCTTTCTGCTTTTATCTCATAGTCAGTTTTGACTATGGATTGGCAATGGATTAGGAATATGAGAGGGGAACATATACCTATACATCAGAGCTCAATGCCCAGTCACCTAGAGAAGGATACTTCCCTCGCTATCCTTTTCAATTCGCTGTATCATCATCTCAAATACCGTAAATTGCCAGCCTGTCATAGGTATCGTAATTGGGGCTAGAAAACCGCACGTATTTTCACTCCTGCTCAAGGAGGGTAACAGATATAGTTGTTATCTCCCAAATCCATCCATCTCCCTAATCACGCGTTGCGAATGAGTAACGCGACTGGTTAACCTCACTCGCTTAATTAGTCATAGGCCTCCGAACCGGAGAAGCCTCTTCTGTCCCCCCTTTCGTCTTCCAACAAACAGCATCCACTTTTATCTCCTTCCATTCAGATTCTCGGCTTATCGTCCTCCTGTCCCCTATCATCTCTTACGGAGTCCCTTTTAATTCCGCTCCCTATCTCTCCCCTCTTATCCACGTTCATTGTAACCCCTCTCGACTTAGCCCGCTCTCCACTTGCCCGTTTCTCCTTTGAGATCTCATTTTCCGGTCCTTGTAGAGACGGACTCCAAGTCACTAACCATCTCCTCCAGGCCACTGCAAGAGAGAGAGAGCCTGTAATCCTACCCACAGGCCTTTCTTCCCCCTCTCAAGTAATTGTGGTCTCACTTCTTTCTTTGCTCTGCCGTTTCTCTCCTTCCACTCGTGACGTTGCCCAAATCCACCTTTCTCTCTTTGCATACAACCAGTTCTATCCCTTTATCTCGTGGTCATTAATCCTTTAATTTATATGGTCTCGAAACCTTCATTATACTGCTCTCGCTGCCATCGACTCCGCGTTCGTTGGGAGGATTAGGAAAAGTCGTCGCGATTCTTTCAGGTCGACCCAAATCGATGTTTGCGTTTCCAATTACGTTAGCAACAATGCTGGTTTTAGACCATCCAATCGGAATATCTTTAGTTCCGGATTCGGTTCTATGATGGAATCACGTTTCAGCTGCGGTTTCTCTCCGTCTGCCGACGAACAGGTTCGATTCTGTTTTCTTCATTTCGGCTTTAAAATTTTTATTGGATGTTTGTCTCTACTAGACAACTTCATTAAGTAACGCTTATATACATAGTTCATATTTTATAAAAATATTGTGATGTTTTAACAGATACAAAGATCGGAGATTAGATGTATCTTAATGTCTAACCTGCTAGTATAGTTTGTTCCAAGTCTCCGTTACACATTTTTAGTAAAGCTTTCCTTATTCGCACTTGAGTAAAATAGTATTGCTCGTAAATTCGGGTTACCGTTTTTGCTTCAGGCTCAAGAATTTTAATTTTCAGGATTGAGTCGGCTGTTAGTCGGACAAAAATAACGGTATTTTGGTTTCGGTTTTCAGTACGGATATGGTTTGATGCCCTGCTTATCTTGTTTACTTAACTTGCTCCACTGGATGGACCCCAAATTTTCTTGGTTAGCATGGTACAAGTTTTATAGATGTAATTTTACACTATCCCACAGATTTTTAATAACCTTAGTTTATATTTGAAAAGAAACTGAATTTTTCTGAAAGAATGAAACAAAACTGATCCCTTAGTGATAAAAGCTAGTTTAAGGCTATGTGTTGTGCATTAAATTCTTTCGCAGATCACTTTTGCACAAAACTGTTGTTGATTACGAAAATGGTACATCCCTTAATCCCCTCTTATTCAAAGCTTTATAAAGATAGAAAATGTATTGTTTTGACATTTCAGCCTTTTATGCGATAAATTTCTAGTTTTACTGTAGCCAGTGAAAGAAGGCAGTTTTTACTTCATTTCCTTGTTTTTATTTTGTACCCTTCCTCCTAACGAAGGTCTACTGTTGATTAGCATTGCTTCTGTAGCTTAAAATCTAACCTAAGTTGTTTCTTAAAAATATTTTAGAAAGATTAGTATATGAAGAGTTGAGATTAATATCAAATTTCTAAGTAAAACTTATTACCTGAGAGCAATTTATAGGTATTATAGGAATGATAATTCAGCTGAATTTTTACCTTTTACCTTCAATACTGTTTGCTATAGTAGTCCCAAATTGTCGAATTTCGCTCCTCTTCGCTGTTCTCCGCGTAAATGAATCTATCATTCATCTCTATTCTTGGCACACTCGATCGATCCTTTGATCAAGTGCCTTTTCTGTAAACCATCAAACGTTTCCATAGCCAAAGAACACCATAAAATCCTGAAGCCCTATCCATTATGTAGATAAGTCGCAAGATACCTTGAATCGAGGTTGGTGAAGAGCAGAACTCCATCCTGAGGGGTGCACCAGCACGCATGAGAGCATTTGCCCCGAACCACTCGAACGAAGGCCTATTCGGACACGAGCAGAGTTTGAAGGAGGACCAAGCGTCAGCCTAATAAAAACGGGGATACGGTACGTGTGGAGTATTACCTTTAAGGTACGAAAAAGCTCGAGTAAATATTTTCGTATGGGTTGAATGGAGGGAGCGCACGATTTGGAAGCTTCCCCTTACGGTTTTGAGAGCGCTCGAACGAAGCTGGTGCGCCCGAGGACTTCATTTCCCGGGAGGCAAACGCCGCGTCAATTAAAACGAGGAGATTAAGCTTCGTCAGTCTTTCTGTACACTTCGAATTAAAATTTTCGTCGAGCAGGGACGACTCGGGGAATGCCGCTCTCCAGTCAAGTGTCTCCCAGAAAATCCCTTCAGCGGGGAAACTTTGATCCTGGAGATCGATGACGTCTATTTTTGTTTGACTCGCGCGAACAATGAGTTTCTTTAGCAAGTGATGTTTTCAGAGGTCGGTTTCCAACTCTGATGTTTAATCTTAGTGATATTCGAAGGTTTTGGTTCGTCGCGAATGATTGATTATCAATCTGATAAATGAAGAATAATGGAAGACAAATGATGGTAGTGGATTATAACTTTGCACAAGAAAGTGTGCGTTGTAATTCAAAGCTGTACAAGGATTGAAAAAACTGGAAAAAGTGGGACTCGAACCTAGGTCCCCTATTTTCCGGGCTGGAATTCTGAACTAACACGCAACGTCGTGTCTTACATACATATATACATACAAACGTCTTTATTGGCGAAATTGGGACTGGACAGTCCCATCTTACATTTAACCAATGTCTTGGTAGTTCAGTGGTTAGAATACCAGTCCGAAAAGTGGGAGAGTTCGAGTCCCACTCAAGTCACTATTTTATACTTCTTGTACAACCTTGGTAGTGATAAATATCCACGTGACTGGGACTCGAGCCTAGATACTATTCCACTTTCCGAGGAGAACTACTAATCACTGAACGTCCATACCAAACCTATTCGGAATGGTTTAGAATCTCGTATAAGACTTCAAGATATATACAGAGCATCTGCCTGAAAAGTGGAAGTGCCTTGATTTGAGCTCCTTTGATGCCTACATTTTTCAATTCCGTTAAATTTTATTGAACCACAAGTAACAGGGCTCTATTTGAACCTATTTATCACGAATAACATATTACCAGAAGTTTTTTTAAAGTGATTCGACAGCTAAAGTCATTGCCTACGTTTAGCTCCCCCTGCTGGGAGTTAAACCTCGAACAGCTTTCACCAAAGGCGAACCTCCCTATGGCTGCTCATGAGTTCAAGATATTCTTATCATCCTTAATTTTTAAGGATAACGCCTAAATATGCTAAGTAAATACCTCTACCCAGATTTCTCTCCGATAAATGTCCTTGTTTCGGACAAGTAACAGTGATAAATTCTCAATTTTCAGTATTTAATAGAAACATCTACAGTGGTTTTATCCATCCCTTAATATTCTCCTTCTATTACTGTATTCAAAAATCCAGCACACATTTTCTGTTAAATAACTTTTATGATGAACGCCAAATCAAACGAATGCTTAAAGTAACACTTTTTATTTTGCTATCATCACTCACAAGATTTGAAAAGAATCTTCCTTAAGGAATTGAAAATGTTATCTTTTCTATTATAATATCCTAAAATAGCAGTGTCATTTTGCTTTTAAACCCTTCTCTTTATATTCCTTGTAAAATCTCTCGGATATGATTTCTGCAGTTGAAGGCCTTCTGTATAGTTAAGATACTTATACTTATTTGCCTTTCATAAAATTAATTTGCATGCAAAAGTGTTTTTGCGCCCAAAACATTTCCCACTCGTTCTCTTGCTCTACTTCTGTTGTACTAACTCTCGTTTCTCGTTTTACATTAGTGGTACTAACTCTCTGCTGCTATTAACAGCAGTTTAATGAATCTACTAAACTTAAATTTACTAAATCACCATTTCAGCATAATTATATTGACAGGATCATAATATGGAAAGGTGTTAATTCTCATCTTCCGTGTGAAGTAGATAGTCTTGTTTTCAAAAATTCGATATTCTCCTTTCGGAAAACAGAGAAAGCAATTTGGAAGTCTTTCAAAATTTTCCCTTTCATATCTGAAGCGTACCCGTGGTTTCTCCTTGCATTTCTTCTCTGTACTTTCAATGATATTTTTTTCATTCTCGTTAGGAAATCATGACGCCTTTGGTTAACGTTTTCCTGCACTAGAATCCAATTTAAGTATTTGTAAAATCCACTCTACGATCCTGCTGAAATAGTCAAAATTTTAAGCCCATTTCTGCGCTTGCTCTTTTCGTTAATGATGATTTTAATTGTGGGACGCTGTTCCTATATATTTCCCCTACACTACAAAAATAACATTAATTTATGCGAAGATTCTTGACTGTGATGATAAAATTAGAGAGATTCCACGTTAGAATTATGTATATTCTCGAATTTAAGATGATCTCGAGTTTTAGAAGTTATGAAGGGGGAAAATAATACATTTAAGAATAATTCTAACCGTTTTGGTACGTAGCTATGAGGAATCTTTGATTATTTCTTATGTAGTACATGTACCAGTGTTGTTGGTATGCGTCTTTGATGAAGGATTGTCTCTTACTCAACTTCCATGTCTTTCGATAATTCTTTAACTAAGCTAGGAGTCATAAGAAGAGTGTTTTATATCTATCTTAACTTACCAGTTAACCGATGAAGAACTATGCAACTGTCAACTCTACTTACGTACTTACCTTAGCCAGGAATACCTAACTCTTGAATACTTTATAGTTAAAGAAATTTTTCTCCGTGATACATCAATGCAAAATTGTATTTTAGTAATTTTAATTGTATTGTAACCTTAGACGCACTCGAATCTGAGATGCAACGAATTTATGGAAAATTTAAAACACAAAGTGCGCATTTTTTGTGTTTAGTTCTGATATAATTATAAATAAATAATTATCAGTATATTATAAACTATAACATTTTATAAATTATTCTTAGATTCGATAATATACGGTAGTTCAATTGCACTCTATATTTACCATACTGACTATAAATTGACTGACTGGCATATACTGAATATAATAATAACTATACTAATATACTGACTATATAATTATATTTACCATACTGAATATAAAAACTGGAACGTATTTTATGGACCGACCGACCTATAACATTACGGAAATCACTGCAGTAACGATTTTTAATAGGCTGCACAGTAAACTTTAATGGAATTGTTTCACTTTCATTCACTCTCTCCAACCCCCTCATTCTCTCTCCTACCTTCCTCTCTGTAATCCTTTCCGTCTTTGTTACTTTCCGTCATTCTACTCTCTAACCTCTATTTCCGTTTTAACTTAGCGAAACGCTTTCCTCTCCCCCTTCCTCGTCCCTCAGTTCCAGCTTTTTCACGAGAGGCACAATTGCGAAAATAAATAATAAAGCGCCACACTCGTCTCATTCTCGTTCAGACGGAGATTTCGCCTCGCACTTCCGGGGACGATTTAATTTGGACGATAATGGTTCGTAAGGATTGTTCCAAGGGAGTGAGCGGAGGACGTAATCCTTTGGAATATTTCGAAACCCTGAATGCTCTCTCATTTGACGTTTCTAGAGGGAATCGTTTCGAGGTGTTCTCCGTCAAGGTGACCTTTATTTCGAGCATTACTTTTTTTTGACGGTATTATTGCAGTCCTTTTTATTCGCTCTTCGTATTTTACCGTCTCTTCCCCTTTCGCCCTCCTCTTTTTTCTCCTCTGAGCGGAATCCCTCGGCGCTTACTAATTGGAAAGTCGTTGCGTTCGGAAATAATCCGCTCATGATAATGGATTTTTTTCGGCGGAGGGCACGGATTTGCCTTTCTTTTTGCGCTTAGATTGTCCCCATGCATTATATCTTTCCCTTGTTCCCTGGGTTTGCGTTACGTGAAATCGCAGCGGAGATTTTCGGTTTTCTTGCCGATGAGTCTAAATCCGCTATCTACACGCTCATTTAATTACCTGCTCGTGTATTTTTCTAATCTGTTTTGTTTTTATTGCGTGCTTTAATTTTGAACGTAGGAAACTGAGATAGATGTTCCTCCCATTGTTTTTAGTATATTTTTTCGATTCGCAAAAGAGTATAGGTCTTATTAATGGCAGCGAATCCATAAATTGATGCTACAATGTCCTCGTTAACTCAGAGAAATAAAACTATTTTCACTGCTTTTCAAAGCACCAGTCGCAAGCTATGATCTTATATTCCTGCGAATTAACTTTGACTTGATGACACAGCTTGTGTTCATTAAAAGCATCTTTCTGTGTTTCGAGTCTTCGAGATTAGTTCGAGGTTGAAGCAGTATTCCTCTTCTAATTGATGATCCGAAACATCAATCTGATAATTGCCTACTGAGTAGTTCCATGAAGACCAGCCCATTTCAGCTATTATACAAAGGAAAATCCGTGCTGCATTTATAGACTTTAAAATTATTATTTGAAAGCATGATCGATAAATTGAAATGTTTTGATACTCATGTGTTGTAGTTTAATAAATGCGAATTCTATACTGAAATAGATTCTTATCTCTCGCGCTACCGTGCGTCCTTTGAATCATAGGAATGAATTATGGGTAAACAACATATTAACATGGTTATTAATTTCAATGTCTGATAATCTTCTCCCCCGCCATGCCTATTGTCCGGATCACATAATGAAATGCTTATCTCGAATTTAATAGTCGAACTTCCAATGCATATTCTCTGGTTATAGCTTGTAATAATGATATTATTTTATAAATATAAATCTTAAGAATTTCAGTAAATTTTGAAAATTCGATGTAGGTTTTGTTTTTTGGTATTTATTTTTATCTATAAATGCTTATTTATTTATAACAAAACAAAATATTTAGCGAATAATACCTTATTATAGTTATGAATAAAAACGCGTTACATTTTGATAGGCATTCACGCATTCTGGCTTAGAATAATCAGATGTTTACAGAAAAATATACATTTTTATATCGGTTAAATTAGGTTATGTGAATTTCAAATGGTGAGTTCTTTGATTTATGAAATAAAAATTATACCTTGTCATTCTTTTCTTTCGCAGAACATGCATGCAAGGACTTTCGGTGCACACTTAAGGAATTCTGTATTGACAACGACCTCGTCTGTGATGATGTCAATCATTGTTCTGATGGATCGGACGAAGAAGCAAGCAACAGCTGTACACGTAAGTTTTTCTTAGTCAATAATCATCGTTATTAAATGCAATCGTCAACATAAGGATAGAATGGTGGAATGTCTGTCCTGTGAATCGCATATCAGGGAATGAGAGAATTTTGTGTTAACTTCAGTATCTTCAACTATTTAAAGGAACGAATAAAGTTCACTTTCTGTCGGAAGTTTTGATCATGGCTCCTGACTCGGGGTTTTATCCATGGCTTTTCAATCAAACACTTTAGAGTTCACATTTTATTCAAATTCATGGGGTAAAGGAGAGCATCTGGCTCATTTTCAACTATTTGATACACTTTCTCATTGTGACCTAACAGCATGTTTCTTCGAAAATAAGAAGTAGCTCAATGAAGCCCTCAGGAATGTTTCCCTCCTGTAGGACATTTCAAAATAATATTTTTGATTTTTTAAAATAATGAATATAAATCGGAATAACTATCTAATCATTAAAAAGTGCTTTTCTTACCAGAATGCTTTTTGTTACATATCACAACGAACATAAATATCAGAGAATGTGTCATTTTACTCGAAATATCAGTCTTCGACCATGTTATCGAATTATGAGGGTTATTCATAGTAAAATCTACTGTTGTCAATTGACCTCATATTTTTTCCTCTCAATTATTTTATTTGTATTACTAGTATAAATCCAATTCTGGCGCCACAACAAACAATTATAGTGAGATGCAAAATATCCTGGATTTCTCTACAGTTCCATATTCCAGTTTATCTTGTTTGAATCTCCCGTGAGTGACTCTTGATGATACTTATGAAAAATTAGAAAAGGATAAAAAAGATGATTCGCCTATTTGTTGAATCCGCAACAATCTGCAGTTAGAGATAATTTTGCACAATTAATGACATTTTTACTACGCTAAAATGGTCTATGAGAACTTCCGTAAATTTAAATAACGAATAATCAATAGCTCTTATCGTATATATTAAAATCGATGCTTCATCATGGTTCAATTTTGTTAGGAATCCAATCTTAAAATTCATTTTCCGCCTCTTAATTGTGTTATCCTAAATTTACTTCTAAAATCATCCGCTTAATCGACTTTTCTCTCCTCAGGCAACGATTCCGGGACTATCCTCGGAATGAACGTGCCAGTATTTTCAGCTGTAGCCGTCGGCACTCTGCTGGCGCTGTGCGCCGCCGTTGCCGCCGTGGTGCTTTGCGTGTGCAGACGCCAAAGGGCAGTGCCCTCGGGAGCTGCATCGTCCTCCACAGCATCTGCGAACGCCCAATCGCAACAGCAGCAGCTATTGTCATCCGCCAATTCAACCTCTGCTTATCCTCGTAGGTACCATGGTTCTCTCTTTTCGTATTTCTTTCGTAGCCGAATGGAATCGAACGGATAAAGCCTCTCTCAGAGATGGACTTAGATATTCCTGGAATGGATTTTAAAGGAATACCTTATCTACCAGCAGGGACGGATTTTCCATTAGGCCCAAGTTGAAATCCTCATCGTTAAAGGGGCCCAATAAGGATGTTTTGCGTTTTAAAGATTAATAACCTCATGTTGGGGACTCCAAATGGTCCTTGTGTCTCAGGCCTCTGATTGCTAACATTCGCCCCTATCTACCAGGAATGGTTAAAACCCTTTTTCGACTTTTTTCTTTGCGATCATTATTTGAATTGAAAGAATTACTTTCTGCTACGAAGATCCTTTCATATGGTATTTGAACGAAATGTGGACTGTTATTTTTACATTTTATTTCCCTTAAATATGAGAAGCACAGCTTCCGCGGAATACACTGACACTGATCCATTACGAATTAAGTGTAGTACCTAATGATTATAGGTTCTTCTTCCAGTATCATAAAGTAGAAGAGATTTAGTTTGAGATAACGGAGCAACATAACTCGTGAATATAATCCTAATAAAGCAAATAAAGACTTGCGATCGACTCTTGGCACATCTCTTCATTAGATAGAATGACAACCAAGATAGCATTGACCAACGGAGCTTTTCAAATTGAATTCAGACTGAGAAAGCATTGCTTATGATTTTGCCGAGTAGTATTATGAACCAACAGCTGGAACGAATATCGATCATTAACGTTGCAGCCAAATTTATTTTAGTGCTTCCTCACTATGATAAGCGAGCCGTGACCTTATATTAAATCGAACTTTTTGATAAAGGATTTCTTGAAGATGTGTATTGACTACAACCTGTTGTCCGTTTGCTAACCGGCAGTGCATCAGATCCGCGGGTGGAACGGGAGCGGAACGGGTACGATGGGCGGTGTAGGGATGGCGGGAGGCGGGACTATGGTGGGAGCTGGCGGCGGGACTACCCAGGTACCGTTCCCAGGAGCCACGAGAGTATTCCCGCCGGGAAACCTGCTTCTCCCTGCGGGCCAGGTCATCGGGTACTGCAGCGGCTTCCGGGCCCACCTCTGCTGCCTGGCAAAGTGAGGAGTTCAGGTTCCGACAGGTGAGTCCAATGCCATCATGATGCTTTCAGTGATATCAATGACGATTATTATTAACTTCAACCAAAATGCCATCAACGTCATACGGATCTTATTCTGACAGATTATTTTTAAATTGATTCAAGCTTTATTTTTGTCTGACTAAACCACTCCAAAGCGTAATATTCATCTACAACCCATTTAATTATGAAAATTAATTTAAGATTTAATTTACTTAATGAATCATTTTAAAGAAAAATATAAGCTTATAATACAATACATATTTTTATTGAATATTTTTATTTCTATTCTTTATTCAGTGACATCTCCTCCAGCCAGAAGGACGAATGGTTCGTTTAGGTAAGTATTTAATTATATCCTGTACAAAATATGGATATAAGTATATTAGTGATTTATAATATCATCCCTAGAGGAAAAATTAATTTTAAAATTACATCTATTGTGTATCTGATTAAATTTAATAAAATGAAAAGTGATCAAAACATAATTAAAAATGGACTGAACTTAATTCAGCTTCTGGAACTTTTCAATAATGTTATTAAGCAAGATAATTAATATTTAATTTTTCTGTTTTCAGAGGTAGGCCTGGTATTGTGCCTCGCAGGGAGTAAGTGAGAGTGGTGTAGGAGTACCCCCTACCTACCATTGGCAACCAGATCATCAAGCCTCGGAATGGTTGCTATTATAACACAAAATACTGATGCATTGTTGACTATAAAGCTGCTGGCCAGTCCCAACTAGGCAAAGACTAGCTATCAATGCAACAAAAAGGTATAAGTAAAAAATAAATGATAAAAGAAAAAGTCTGTGCACATTCCCCCAACTCTACTCTGTATATCTGAATAATATAGCACTCAGGACAATGAAGACGGGATCACTTGCTATGCCAGCAGATGCTGTGCACTTTGACACTGCTGGATAAGGGAACCAATAGGAGGAGAGAGGCCCCCCATTGAATAAAAGTCATGTTGTCAAAAAAGTGCCTGTTTGGTTATGGTTTTCCTTCTTTATGTTCCTGTTACATAATGTTAGCTTTTCTGTTCACTCTCGCATACGTATACCCCCTCATCCAAATCTTCCCACAAAAAAATTGAAATGTTAAAATAAGTGAGTGTGCATGTGTGCGTGACTTATCAGGATGTAATAAGTTTAATTTCCTGCATAATTGTGACCGCAACAGTCAGCGATAAGCGCAGTGTGATCTCTGTTCTTAATTTGTGTTCTCCTTTGGTGTTGTGGAGGAAGCAGTGTAGTGCAATATCTCGCTTTCTTGTGACAGAAATTACCTTTGGCTGTTAAGATTTAAAGAAAAAATAAGTAAGATGATTCTGTGCAGAAAAATGTGATTACAAAAATCTTGGAATCTATAAAAAATTTGTTGAAGAGAGATTTTGGATGGTCATCATCTATCGGAGTGAAAGAAGTAACTAGGATACCTAAACTGCATGAAATGTTTGTTTGGGAGTGGAGTGTAAGTCCTTAAAAAAAGAAGTAGTTATAGCTGAATAAGAAACATCATTTGATTTTAGTCTTTGGATTTTTAGCCCCAATCTTTCGATTTACAAATGTGAAATGCTTTCGATGATTTGGATAGGAAAGAAATGTCATCAGCCACATACTGCCTGCCACCTAGTGAGAATATCAAGATCTAGAGGGAAGGGAGGTAAATCATAATTATTAAGATACTGTATTGTAAAATTTTGAGCCGAGTAAGTGCGGCATGTCAATGTGTGTTCTTCTGAAAATATAGCCTTTTATTCATAGAGACTTTATTTTTGACACTATGAGGACTCTAATAGTGTTTCATTTTGCTGTGTTTGTTGTAAATACATATGAGGTCTAGCAATAGTGCTATTAATTTTAACTGGGGATAGTTTGTGTGAATATTGGGTAAAACGATAGTCTTTTCATGATGTCTGACAAAGGATCTAAATTATTAGGGGGGAAGTGTAAAATTTCAACTATAGCCTTTGTATGAAACGAATCAAATCACCTGTTGTTTAAATGCGTGCTTTTGATCTTGGAGTTGTTCCATGGTGATATGTCTAAGAAATTCTTTATACTGGTAATTGATATTGTCACTGTCCAGCTCACTACATTTAATACCCTAAATGTCTCTCCTTTGGTATCTGTCTCGGCTCATTTCTCGCCAATTTCGACTGTTTGTCTAGGCAAAATGTTTCCAACCACAAATTCAAAACTAAGGGGGTCCCATACTTATAATTTGATCTACCAAATCCTCCGAGCACATTCTCTTCAATGTCAGCAGAAAGTTCTGACTCCAGAATCAGTTGTCCTCTTGGTAAAAAGGATGTGAAGGCTGATTAAGTGATAACATCACAGGGGAAACTCTGTCATTCTAGGAAATGGGATCATACTAATATATCAGAATATTAGGAATCATATCATAATTTACTATGTATCATTTTCTATTGGCTTTATGATATATTTCATCATATCAAATGAACCAAAACTACAAGTGGATTTGTGTTGAAAACCATTAATCATTTACTGTAGATGTATGTTCCATGTTGGACATCTTTATGTAAAACCAAATTGAATGTCATTTATTTATGATTGATGTGAGAAGGAATTCACGAACACAAGAGTTGAAGTGTATATCCAGTAAAGCTAATGATTCCTTGAGGTATTTTTACTTTTATATTTAGTGTTTAATAGATAAGTGCTTTTTATTTACATATCAACATGACATTACCAATATGAAAGGTATTTACAGCAGATGTATTTGATCCAATGACAATTATCATTCAGAATAAGCTACTGAAACATTTTATAATTATTTGTAACTAAATGAAAAAATGTGTTGGATTGTCTAGAAAAGCTTGATTGCAGTTGGTGCTCTCAAATTGTATCACACTTGCCACATTATATTAAAAATGAAAGCTGTAGTTATTCGTGGTGAATTATGTCTGACTTATTTAAAATGGCTTTTTGTGTAAGGCAACTAATTCTGGAGCATATTGTGATGAATTCATTGTTGCGTGTATCTCAAAAAATTATATGTGGTGTTAATTTAAAATATTGTGTGCTTCTAAAAAAAAAGGTTGCACTTGGATGCAATAAGAAAACGTACTCGACGATATTCTTTTCATATCACTTATGCATATCACAAATTGATAACACATTTTACTGCAACAGAGTATCATTTTGGTGGAGCAGGTACCATATCACACACTGAAGAGCACCATCTTTTGCCCCTCAGCTCAAATAAAAAACAATTGGATTTTAACAAAAAATGTCAGTGAGTGTACGTTATGGAAAATTAAAAAATCATTCTTTAAAAAAATACATTGTTTTTCATTCAAAATTTCGAAATCCCCTACCATTATCCCTTCTGGCACAGCACATCGTTCACTGAAAGTACGCGTGATTCACCAAGAGATGGCAGCCGCGTCACGCTTTTCCGCCTTTCCTCCGTGCAGCCCTTCCCAGCCGGCAAAACTTTTAGCAAGTTTCGGGCGATAGTTTTTCCGCGTGACATTCAAAATAATGAGCAGAGAAATCATTTCGCTCGAATTTTAATGTTTACCATGCCCCATTTCGTCACCATTCTCTCGCGGAGTAAGATTCTCTGTTAACCTTGACTTCTTCCGCGGCGGCTGTTCTTTCCAAGCAAACCAGAAGGTCGCCGTGGAGGACCGGCCGGCGTCGTCTGCTACACCGGTTCTTGTATCCCTGCGCGCATGGGCGGCAGTCCCGGAGAAACCGCGTCCCTTTCAAAAACCTCAGTCGACCGCGCGTGTTCGTACGGCATCATCCAGAGTGTTTTCCCCGAGACCTCATTCCGTGGGCGGCACGTCAGACCATGCCACTCGAGTGAAGCCCCCGTAGGAAACTCACTCGACCACGGACCTTCAAAGCCAATAGGTCTCGGTCAACCCTCAGTCTCCTCCGCGGACACTTTGGGGAGCGCTACGAAAACAATCGGACCATCCGAGCATGATGTAGCGAATCGTTCGCGAATTTGATCAATCCCGAAATTTTGCATACGCGAAAGTAACGAAGAAGACTTTGGTTTTCCTCTGTCTCGTCCGAGAAAGAAAACGTAAAATATACGATTGGTGACGGTTCCTTCAGGAAGATTTGACTTTGGTATTTCACGGCGAAGTACCGAGAGCCCTCGGTTTGTTTAACCGCAGAGAAAGATATCTCCCCTAGGAGTAGGCTGTGCGAGGATTAGTGTGACTACTCGTGAGTGATTGTTGGTTTGTTGTGGACCCGCGGATCGTACGCGGCGCGGGACGATGGTTCCCGTCCCGACCTTTCTTTCGCTGGTCCTCCTGCTGGGTGCTGCGGGGGTGATTTGCCCCGGCACCGAGGGACGGAGGAGGCCTTCGCACCGAGATGTGGATCACCAGCCTCATTCAACAGGTGAGCGGCCTCGAGAGACCCCTCCATGCCCGCCTAACCGAAGGACCATCCCACACACACCTTTACACCCCCTCATTCTTTCACAACGGCTATGTGTTTGTACCGAGGGAAGACAAAGAAGGTTACCTGATGGGGCATATATTTTGTTTTGCAGAAAGGGGTTGATTTCTTCAGGGTCAAACATGTGCTTCTTCCCAAGTTCACGCATAGAAACTTCTTCGGTTCCCTCGCGGTCTGCCCCGTTTCGCTTACTGATAGCAAAACGAAAATTACCCATAGATATTGCTCTAAAGGGTGATTTGAAGGATCAATTGAAAATAGGAGATATTTTAACGCCTACATATAGGTGTTAAAATATCATTCTTTCTCCTAGGTCTTGTAAAAAAGAAAATTCGAAATTCATTCGGAAAAGATTTCATTCGTAATCTCTGGAACGGATTTTACTGAATACCTCTACGATTTTCATTGTTTACATACATCTTCATAGTTATCGATGGAAAAACTGTCTAACAACATTAACCTAGCTATACAACCGACAATTCATTCTTATTATTATATGCATAACTCAAAAATAATATAGATATTGACATTCAAATAGCAATACTGGGACCTAAATATTAAAAGATTGATTCTCATTTATAACGTGCATCGAATATTATGGAAATAGGGTTGAGTGAAGTCGCAAACTATTAATCCTTCTACACAAATGCGTAATCAAGAAGGAGATATAAAAGTTATTTAGGAGCGATTGAAGTATCTAAAACTTCCTTAATGACATCATATAAGAATACATATTTGCATTGGTAGGAACCTATAGTGGGTACAAATGTGAAAGAAATTCCACGAATTATTAATTATGATTCAATCATCGAATCGATGATTCTTGGTTTACGGAAATTAACTACTAATTCGCACCGCTTCCCTCCTGTTTACCTAGAAACGGTATCCTGTGACATCAGAGAAAGATTTTTGGCCCAAGGACGCCACATTTTCGTAAAAAAAATATCCATAAAAATCACGAAATAATTCGAGCATCTCCAAATACTTAACCATTCTCTCTCGTTCAAAAACTGCATCTGTTTTCCATTGGGTTCCTAGAAGTAGGAAGTCCTAACCTCAGGAGAAAAATCGCCAACGCTTTTTACAGCTTTGGTTATTTTTATCCTCTTTGGAATCACTTTCCTGTCTCCTCGACCCGAATCCATATAGACGGGAGAATACTTTTATGGTAAACGAGCATCTCCTTCCGACCCTGAGGTTGACCAATTTGAGCGAATCGTCCGATCCTCGCCTCCATTCGGTACGCCTCCTTAGCGATCAGCTACCGTGGAGACACCTGTGCCACAGAGCGGCACCGTTTCTCTTTGTTTTTTCCTTTTCCTTTACCCCCACGCAGAGCACACTTCTTTTGTTTTTGTCATATGGTGGGTCGCTGTGTATGGAAACGATGGAAATCCAGTTTTATGAAGGGAGAGGAAGGCGGGGAAGACCCTACCCTTTTTCCCTTAAAGAAAGCGAGTGTCTAAATGATGGAAAAAAGAAAGGCGGAGGCGAGACTGCCACCTGTTATTTCGCAGTGCAATTATTGCGGTTTTGACGGCCCGGAATAGCTGTCGGAATGGATCTGGCGATTGTTTCCCTCACGTATTACGGTGTGGTCATTCCATTCCAATTGCTCAATCCTGGACGAAGGAGAATGGAACGTTTTCTTCGTGTTTTCGCGCCGCAACGCCCCCTTTTTTCGATTTTATTTAAAAAACTAAAACGACATCTCTGTACCTTTTCTCGTATCTGCCAAACAAATGGTTCCCACAGTGTTTCACAAAATAAAAGGTTTTCCACTTCTCTCTTGCCCTATATTTTCCTATTGCGCGACTGACTGTTATTTTGCGGGGATCATCGATAGAGATGAGTATTTTTCCGAATTGAAGTTGTAAGATCAGAGAAATTTAGAATTAAGATTAGGCACGTAATCCGCCTTTAAGGCCGGCGATTGTTACTTAGCGTAATTTCCTCCCTCTGGTTTAAGTATATCATCTTGTGTAAAATATTAAGGAAGTTTCTCGCCACCACTGCGCTAGATGTTACGGACTATTATTACTGAATGGGGGTTCATAATAAAATTACTAAAATATTACGTCACACGATAATCTTGCAGTTAAAATATTTATATAAAGACGAACCAACACCTTTGGTTTTCCTTTCCCAACCTTTTCTGGGAAGTTTATTATATGTTAACTCAAATAAATGCGTGCTTGTGCTGTGGGAGACAAAGGGTGGAAATAATTAGGCTTAAATCGCTGCTAAGTTTGTCAAGAAACGTTTAAGTCCTAATACCAATTGTTCTTCCTAACTTAATTATTGCTAGAAAAAAATTTATATCTGCCATCGAAATATCATTCCCTATGCGAGGATGAATCTGACAATACTTTCGACTTGTTTGTCATTCGGTTTATTCCCCAGAAGTCCACGTTTCCGGCAATGAATTGGATGTTTGAACGCCTACACTTGACCATGGGCGTAACGCATAGACCTCCCTCGGGCCAAGTGGTTCAAGAACTCGATCACGCATGTTCCAGAATCCTGGAATTGAATAGAACTAGACCAACCCCTTTCTCCACCGACGCACTTTCCCAGAGTGGATACGGAAATGGAAGGGGTGAAAAAGAAGACAATTCCGTGGGCGTGATTCATCGTAAATGAGA
The DNA here is from genome assembly GCA_036926295.1 of Pachydiplax longipennis. Lineage (NCBI taxonomy): Eukaryota > Metazoa > Arthropoda > Insecta > Odonata > Libellulidae > Pachydiplax > Pachydiplax longipennis. The sequence continues at coordinate 56,544,790 of JAVFKF010000008.1, forward strand.
ACTCCGCCCTCTTCTGGATCCGCCCATCCAACTCTCATTACCATTCGACTCCCTTTCGCCACCTAAAGCCCCATCCGAACTGCCTTCAGCCTCAATCACTCCCCCGCCGATTCTTGGAAAAGTTTCCTCACCCCTGAGGGAAGCCCACCAATAGAACGTCTCGTTAAATAACTCCTCCAATTTCTCTGAGCTCACTTTCCCTGCACTAAAATGCATCCTTCTCTGCTTCTTAACCGGAATAACCTCGCGTAAATTCAAGGCAAGGGTGAAAGATGAAATGTTTCGTTACATATCTTGGTTATTTTTCCTTAAATCATTCCCCGGTGTTTCTTCCCTGAATTGACATTTACGATAAATATTCATGGAAACCTTTTCGAATATCCATTTGTAAAATTATGTGTGTACTCTAGCGGCAGGTAAAACTATAGCGAGTTAACACTGAATTTTAGGAGATCGCTACTCAGTGATGAGTCCCTTCGTCTTGTTACAACAAAATTCAGACTCATATATTATTATTAATGAATTTGAATAATATTAGATTTATATTATCGTCCGCTATTTTGTATTTGTTCAATTAAACTTAGAAAATATGGCCATCGATGTTATGGCACACATGGAGAACTAGGGTTTTTCAGGTTTCCTATCCAATTTGGAGAATAATCCTTCCTTTTCTCACTATGCAAGCTCTGACGTTGGAATTGTATTGTTTCTTAGCCTAATTTGCCAGATCAAGTGAAAATCAAATGTAACACATTTTCTTAAAATTCTTAAACGATTAAGTACCCTTCCTTGAAACGTGAAATTTTGGATTTTGGCTTTTTAAATGAAAGCAATACAACTCAGGAGCGGCCTGAAAGTAATGCATGACTCCCGATCGTTTCATATGCTGTCCATCAAATTAAGAAGGCAGCACACCTCTAGGCTTCGTTATGTATTCGTTAATGTGAATGTGAATATATTCACTGCTTATTATATGTATGGCATTAAAGTAAAACCGGAATTAAGGGTACGAAAAAGTATTCCAAATTTTTTGCTCCCATTTATCTTCCAAAGATTCATTTTCCATGCCGGTTTTAAAATTTTAATTTTTATAGAGAGGGTAATTTCAAAAAGAAGGAAATTTGAGAGATCTCTCTGCATGATTTCTGCTTTTACTAAAGAAAACAGTAAAAAAATGACTAGATTAAAGATTTTTTACTGAGTTCTCTTACAAGGATTTTTTGGAAAATAAGATTTTACGAGCGTTGGCAGTAAAGTCCAGTTGTGTGCTACAATATCTTGTTAAATCGAATATTTTCCATTTTCGTTCGGTAATGAATATAGGAAAATGCATCTTTTATTTACTTTCGTTTCAGTCTTGTTTAGGGCTGTGATAAAAAATTAGGGTCAAACTCGGGAAAGAAAAGCAGATTTTTCGTCGAATCAAAGAACGTAACAAAGAAATTACAATTCTTCGCTACGCTCCATAAAACGAGCTGAATGTTAAGGTATTAAACCGCTGATTGAGCTATTAGAAATGAAAAATCCTTTCCCGTCTCCTTTCGAAACGTCTCCGAAGGTAAAAACTAACCACGGAAATCTCTTACTGCCAGGATTCCAATTTGATACATTTAATAAGCGGTTCATCGGAGGGTGTGACGGAAATAGTTACTTTGCCTTAATTTACAATCCCTCATGCGCCGGGTAATTCCTATTATTTGTATCCTGAGTAACGTGATGACTCCGCGAAAAGATCTTGCAACGAGTGCATCATCCGGAAGATAATTGATGTATAATTGGATACCCTCCCTCATAAATTGTGAAAGGGTATCATTAGATGGTGGAGAAAAACTTTGAGAGTCCCTCTCGGAAACCGAGATAAATGATTTGTGAGGAAATAAAATCACGGAGAGAATACGAATCAAATTGAAAGATTGCCAGGAAGTCTTTTTTTTAAGCACTCCACTTTCCAGATCGTGTCGAAGAGCAAAAGGTGAGCTGGGCCGTTTAAATCATTATCATAACACTCGACAAAGTGCATTCGAACACGAAAGCACTGATAGTGATTGACCTTAATCGCTATCGCGGTGATGATACCCATGTGGATATTCATCGCGGAGTTTCGAATCCCTTCGCTACGCTTGTTGGAACATTATCCCATATTCCACTCATCTGAAAATGATAACCGAAATGAGTGGTTTTCCGAGCTTTATCTCCGACCTGTTTTGATGACACGGAAATCCTTTGGCAGAAAAATTGAAGTTGCATGATAACGTGCTCGTGCAGCGATGCCTCGGCTAATGAATGGCCCCTGAAAAGTAATTTCTGAACGAATTGTTTTCTAGCTCTTTTTCGGAGGATGCTAACGAGTACGGATTCTAGTAACCAATGTTTTGCAGATTGCTCAGGCGTGGAAAAATTAACAGAAGACTAAGCACACTGCTACTACCTACTCTGATTATAATCAAGGGACATAGGTAGTCTTTTGTTGATTTTTAGGACCAAACTACGACTTTAAAGTAGCGTATAACCGATGACTGTAGATCTACAATGGGTTCATTGGTTTTTATCGAGTATACGCAACAATTGAGTTCGTATCAAGAATTTTATATCTTATGGGAGTTTAGCATTTTATTATTATTATACTTCTGCTTGCTAATTATGCAAGACATTATATACGGTTTTGGAATTATTTGTGTATACATGTTCTTCTGTTGTTTAAGCAATATTAACCAATTGGAGACTATAAAGTGAAAGTATAGTAAGTGAATTATTTTACGAAATATTTTTACCAATGATACATATTAAAGATGTTGAATATTTATACTCAATCTTTTTTCTATATATATTAGCTATGAAATGAAAGATATAGGTTTGATATATACACTTCTTGTTATAACACTAAGAGTATGAGTTGATTCGCTAAAAAAATTCTGCTAATTGAAGATACCTGAAATATTTTACATAAGCGATATTTTCAAGTATACTCCCGGATGGCCGCGAAGCTGTTGAGAGAGGATCGCAAAGATTCGGTAATTATAAATAAAATATCAGAAGAATACGCACTGCTCCCAAACTATACTCAGATCTTCTGAAGTTATACCTAGTAGAAACCCATCTTCACAGTGAAAGTAAAAATGATAAATTTGTACTTTTCCAAAAATTTTCAATATGATAACTTTTACATTAAAATTTCGGTGGAAAACTTCTAAAATACCACTTTTCTTTATTCTGTGCAGATATTCACTAACATTAGGACTAGGCTACGCTGTGTTGTTGCATTGAAATATTTCGGTTAACTTTAAATATTTGCGCTGAACTGATACATTAAGGGGGGTATCGTTAAAATTTTCTCGGGCGTAAGGGAATCGTCGTAGAAAGAATGAAAGGACTATTCCATAACTGTTTCGTATACTTAAATTTTAGTCGAGCGCTGCTGCCTGAGAATCTTCGACTGTGTATAGCACATTCGCCCTTTCTTACGAGTTGGGAATCGCAGCAAAAGGAAACGCCTCGTGAATCTTTATATCTCTGTCTCGTTCTCATTAACGCCGCCCGGTTCTACTTCCATTATTTTCCCCTTCCAAATCCAGTCCAAGTTTCCAGTAGGCGCCTCCCTGCGCGACTTCCCAACCCTTTCCTCGCCATCTCGGCACCTTCTTTAAACCGAATCGGAAAGAGAGATCCGGAAGATATTCCCCGTCTTTCCCCGCTCATGCCGGTGGCGTAATGAAAGGTGAAGATGAATGAATGCATTGCGGTAGGTAAAGAGAGCTTGCTTGATGTTTTCGGGAGTTTTTTTTGGGTGAGGAAATCTCGAAACAAACAACCTAAAGTAAGTTACGGCTGGAGATTTTCGGGGAAAAGGCGAGAGGAAAAAAATTACGGCGCCTGCTTGTTTCGTGCTGTTTAACTTAAAGCGATGTCTCCCGAAGACGAATCTTCTACGCGGAATTTTTTAAAGTAAAAATATCGCTGTTAATAACGAGAAAGACCAGAAGTCAGTTAGGCGACTGGTAGTATTTTGGTTCAGTTCAGCGTATAGCTTTTCGTGAGCAATTTCTTCCGTTGGGTACCCCAATTTTTCAGATTATATTCACATGATGATCATGACTCCGTTGCTTGCCCCATAACATTATTAATCTTTCCAGAATTCTGGCGGTCACCTAACTCATTATTAGTTGGGCATGAATGCTAATTTACCAGTTTCAAATTGCTACCCTCTCTACAGAGTAATTCTTTCGTTCTTGAAGTGGTTCTCGTTGCGGGATTTTTTAAGCTTTAAAATTCAAGCGCGCATAATTCGTATTTACGGCACGCGGAGTAATTACTGATTCGGTGGGCGGTTGAGTGTTCGGAAAAGCTGATTTTAATTTTCTATTCAGGAAACCGGACTCCTAATTAAGCGATGCGATGCCCTCAAGGTATCTTTTATACGGCGCGGTCAAAAGATTACTTGTTTGTCTTTCATTAACGTACTCCATTATCTTTAAAGAAAGATTTGGCGGATCCACATTCTGGAATTAAACGCTGTTTAATGGAAAATTGACTGTCAATAAATGATCCACATACCTCATGCCTGGCAGCTATAGATTTGAATAAATTTTATCGTGGAAGATGTGTTATGCATACAATTTCCTATATGATGCATCTTGTTTGAAATTTTGACATTGCTTAACCCAAAATTTCTTTTGTAATGACGAGTATACTGTTGTACGTATATACTTCGATAGGCAATTTGTCAGTGTTCATCATTAGTGATATCTGCTGCTGTTAGATCCAAGATCAAAAAGCTGGTATATATGGCAGCATTTAGAATTTTTGTCTTCGTACGTATTATAAACAAAATACCATATGAAAACTTTCGTTTAGGTTTTAAAATTTCATTAAACGCTGTTTAATTTACTTATTATTATTAAGTATATTTTTATATTTGTTTATTACATTTTTAAAGTGATTTAGTATTACCTGCACATCCCTTGAATTTTTTAAAGCCCTCTGGTATATGTAATTTCAGTTTAAATTAATTAAATCAGTTTTAATTACGATTTAAGTAAGTCATTGTTTTCCTAAGCCTACAGTATGAAAAGAAGAGTCACCTTGACCAGTAGATAAGAGAATTGTTATTGATTTCGCACATGATATTTGGAAAGTGAAAAAAGAGATAGCAATCATAGGGTAATGTTCCATAGAGTTTGGAAAGAAGTGTCAGTCAGTTTGTGAACAGCATTCTTAATCAGAAGTAATAGTTATTATGATATCTCAATGCATTAAAGTGGTAAATAAAAACTACCTAGTAATCCATCTACATCCAGTCCTCTTCCGTTCTCCATATAGGTTGGTTTTTCCTTTCGAATAGTTTCCACTTCCACCTTGCACCGCCATATATTTAAATCTTTGGAACATATGTTTACCCATAGTAAACCCATTCACACCGGAAAGGATAGTAAAACGTTACGTATTCTGAAAGGAGCACCTTGTGTGGAAATGAAAAGAAGTCTGTGGGGAAGGTGCAAAGTAGGGTGGTTGGGGTGACTTAGGTCGCGAACCAAGGGTTGTTTTGCGGCTTCCGACAGCCCAAAAGGGATGTTCCACAAAAGGCGGTTGACAGCCGGGAATTACGCCATGGGATAAGAACTTTCCGATCGTAGGAGGTCCCGTTGATCACGTGAAAACGGTTCATTCATAGATCGCTAAAGGGATAGCGCGACGTCGAATACGACTTGGATTGATAATCTCAATGAATGAGGCATTAATTCCCTGTCATGTTGTCGTCCAGCTTTTGGTTGATAGAGGGTGCGAATTTAATTCGAGTTTGTTTCCTTTTCGACTGCTCTGAGGGAAGCTCAATACGAAACGGATGCCGAGGGTGGATTTCCGTCGGAAGATTAACCTGCTTTTGTCTCTCCCACCCGTTCCCAAAATAAAACGTCTTGCTGCTGACGCGTGCTTTGCGGAAATGGAAGCAATTTGGGCTTTATTTATTTGCTCCTTTTCCACCCTTTCTTTCTATCGGAGTTCCCATTCGTCTCGGTGAGAGGAAATTCCGGCAACGCAGACGAAGAAAGCCGAGGGCTGTCATTAGCAGAGCCCTCTCCTGAGACAAAACCAAAAATTTCCGGTTTTGCTCGGGACGTATCGAATGGATTTCGCCAAAGAGGTGTAATCGTGACTTTTTCCCCGAATGCAATTTCGGACGGCCAGAAAAAATTCCAATCCGGTCATTTATTCCCTTACCATTCTACCGGGAAATTCCACACTATCCTTTCCTGCCAAGACAACTATTCCACAAATTTGACATGCCTCTTCCGGATTCGAACCTCAAAATCCTGCGCGAAAACTTTAAAAATCCCGATTTCATACATATCAGCCATCACATGGACTTGATCTTGGTGGTACTGACATGAAGTTTGTTTTCGACAGCTCTAGGATTTTGAAACGTAAATGGTGATTAAATACCTATATATTCTAACTGTAAAAACTACAAAGGAAACGATTGCATTGCTGTTAATTTTTGCCACTTTCAGTGATCGCTGAAGCTAAGTATTACTTGAGATACCTTATAAAATTGTGTATATGATCCGGGTACTATTAGATAACTCAAATACCACACTCATATGGAGAGGAGAAGAATAAGATTTTGGAGTTTAAATGTATCAAGCAAAGAACTTAATGAACATGGAACCTCCTTTTAAAGGGTCACCAACAAATTCTATCCCCGAGGATAAAGTTAGAATTTTTCATGTATATTAACGTATTTTCCCCATCGAATTAAACAATAAAAGTTTTGAAAAAAATACTGAAAATTTTATCCGCATCAGACCATAACTCCAACGCATAATATTTCCATCAATCGTCGTTCACATCTTCGTCAAGCTTTTGTATGCACATAAACCACCGAAATTTATATGCCTCCGGTTTCCAAACCGACCACCCAAGCGCGCTTGGCTTCCGTACACACCGATGACAGATTCCCCAGAAAGAAAAGACATCATCCCAAATTCCTCGCGAATAAATGTCGTAATATTTTGGTGCTTTGGAGATTAGTTCCCTCCGATAAAAAAAATACAACATCCGCAAACGTACGCGGGAAATCCGCAGGAAATCATAGCAACGATAAAGCTCCCCGAAAAAACAATTCGTGGCTTTGAAATTCATTCTCCATAGACGCACGAGGGGGAAGGACGCGAAGAATAGCAAATTTTTTCCATTTGCATATCGGACCGAGGGATGCAAATGACTCTCTGGCAGCGTTCAAATCCCCGGCGAACTCTGTCGACGCCACCCAAGTCGCCGAATGCGAAGTGACTTCCGCGAGGCGAGAAAAAGGCGGGAGAAAGGGGGCGGAAACTCCCTGAAATAATACAGGAGGTCCGCAAGAAGTTTCCTGGAGATGGCGAAGGGACCTTCGGGCTGGAGGAGGCCGAAGCCGTCGTAAAAAAAAGCCGGAAAGGGGAGAAACAAATCGGAAAGGGTGTTTTTCGGAAGGTGTTCCTGGAAAGGGAAGGGTGAGGGCGGAGGGAGATGAGGTGTAAAATGGAGAGAGGTTTGAAGAGGTCTCTCTTGGACAGAATGATGGCTTTCCTTCACTGCGGGGGAGCTATTTTGGCAGGCTTTGGGTGGCGGCGTAACTCCCCCAGAACAGGTCCCTTTTCCCCCTTTGGCCCGCTTACCTGCTCTCTCACTCCTTCCTTTGTCATGCCGACAGGTACCACGACGACGTTCGGGTCATCCCAAATGAGACGTTGCGATTTTCGTCTCTCGTTTTTTCCTTGTCTTTCCTCGCCTCCGCTTGAGAGTCCACTAATCCCCGTTCGTCGTCACCCCGAGGAAGGTGTTTTAATAAGTATGTTGTCGGGGACCAGGACTTTGTCCACTCGTCTTTCTGACTTCTCGGTCTACGATGGGCGATTGCCTCTCTGTTAATATTTTGGTCTGCCCGTAAAATTATGAAAAGGCAATGGCGAAATGTTCCGGAGACATATTAGAATGACACCTCATTCATGGTTACAAAGACAAATGAAATTAATAGCGATGACTTGGTAGTGGTAATCATCATGCGTTTAAGATACTACGAAAATTTTCAAAATATTGTTATTAACTTATTTGTTAAAAATTAGTAATTGAATTCATCAAGATACGCTACATTATCGGATATCAAGGGATTTCTCGTTTAAATTTTCTTCCGTGACATTACCCCCATAGAGAACGCTGGACGGAAAGGAATTTCACCCCTTCGTTTATCATCCTCCTTCCCCGATAAAATTTTACTACTTAGACGAAAATGCCATTCAGGTTTCAGTTGATTCTTTTATAATTGCAGTGTGTTATTGTGATTTACTTTCTCTGGGTTCACTCGTGCGAATATTAATTTTCATAGATGACCGTTGGAGGACGGTGGCACAGAACGTACGGTACCAAGGGTGTTTTGATAGTTGAAATCATTTTGCACCTGCTAGCCTCCAATGTGGATCGAACCAGACTCTGCTTTCACCAAAGTTAACACTTGGCGATCCGGTCACCAGAAATATTTTCTATTGGCGATCAATCTTTTCTATTCAGTCAGAATTATTTTGAAATTAGGATAGCAACATGGGCAAATGATCCAGCGTAAAGGGACGGAAAGGGACTTGTAACATAAAAAAAACATAAAAATAGAAATTATGAAATTATTACATATAGGATACATATCAATATAACCAATTAGTCAACTTCCGTAGCCACGTCAAGGAGGTACTCTGCTCATGTAACTCGCCGATTGAATGAAGTTCTCTGGCCATTATTTAATACGTTAAGATTTTTTCCTTACAGTTAATCGACGATTCCGCTTCTCCATTCTTGAGGAAACTCGTTTGCGCGAAACAAAAAGTCCCTTCTCAATGCTTTCAGCGCGGGATTAGTCAGCAACGCAAAACTCGCATTTGCTGCTCGTTATCTTCTTTCCTCTCTGCTGATCCTTCCCTTGTTTAAACCAAGCAGTCAGAAAACTACGGCATTAAGAGAGGAGGTGAGGGAACCCCCGCACTCTGATCAACGTGAGGGAATCGTCTTCGGGAAGGAATGCGAAGGGAGATAAAGAAAGGTGTAGCGAAGGGCGTGATTGACGGAGGCACCGCCGACTCGATGAAATCTCTCGCAACAGCGTCTGGTCAAGCAGAGGGAGTCTTATCTCGTGAGGTTCAACAGAGTGACCTCTGGGGTTACGAAGAGGAAGAATCAAGTGGAAGCCGCTGAGGGAGGGACAAGGAAATGTGGGGGTGTGGCAAGGGGGGGAAAGAGTGAGAGGGAAGCGTCAACTGTTGAATATGGAAAAGGATGTGCTGTGACAAAGAGCCGATTTGCGAACGACCGAAATGATGATCATAAAAGATCGGGTGTTTCGTCTATTCCGGGCTAGTGTGCCGTTACACAAAGCTCAGTTTTGCAGAATATTAAAGAAAACGATTATAAAATATTTAGACCGACGGAATCCGTGACCCTTAAACTTATTTAATGCAGCTCTATAACCATTTCTTTCCTGGGAGTTCTCCATTCTTTATTATCCTGAGGCTTAATCCATTAATTTCCAGAGCTATTTTTTCAAAATTGTCTAATTTTTTGTACTTATTAGAACTTCGAACATATATTTTAGAATAATACATACCAAAAATACGAACATTTTTGAAAGAAATATACGTACTTAAATATAAACGTGATGGATTCCAATGCCTTCTACTCACACAGGGAAGGTACGCAAGTTGTAAATATCTATGATCCATAAGTCATCATAAAAGAGAAAAATACTTTTATGAGAATAAAGGATATATAAGAAGTATTTCGCTAGGATTGTGAATAAATATCTTTTAAAAGTGTAACGAATTTTTAAACATTGACGTATATTAAGATGCATCTGGGTATTAATGGATTAATAACTGAGGTAGGAAAAATAAATTTGGATTGGGAAGTACCTCCACAAGTTAAGCTTTGAAATATTGGATGGTACGCATAATTACGTAGCACCGTTCATTTTCAAGGAACCCTGAATTTATCTTGGAAAGTTTGTATAATTGGTAAACTTTCGTATTAAAGGGGAATTAAAACAGGGAATCCGGGCAATTGTCTGAGACGATGCTCGAGATTGCATTCACTGTTCGACGTACTCCTTTTTACCCTTTTACCTCTTCCTTCACCTACAGCAATCCTACGAGATGAAACGAGCCCTTCTCAGAGTCTAAAAATAGGACTGAGAGAGGTCGGAGTAATGTCTCTTTGCACTGATTGTTTCTTAGGATCGCCGCCCGTAGAAGACTGCGTATTCAGCTCAAAGAATCCGCTTTGATTGGGGCTGAATAGTTTCCGGTAAATTATCCACGTGATATGGAAATTCCATTATGATTTATATAATAGAAATCGAAAGCAGAAATATTTTAATAATGATCGTTTGGAATTCAGAAATTAATGGGAGAGAATGGGAAGCGAAGTAAAAATTATTCCTTAATTCGTGAGACTATTATCATTGAAGGTGGAATAACTTATTAAAAACTCAGCATTAAATATTTCTTTGGAAATGGATAGTTTTGTTATTGTTTTAGTATTAGCCGAATCACCTTGTTAAAGATCACTGTTCTGAAGAAGATAATGATGTAGTTAATGTAAATGTAAATTGATCCACTGTGGAGCTAAAAACAAAGTGGTACTAAATATCCACCTGGATAATCTACTTCCTTCACTTGATTATAGAAACACATCGCAAAAATATTTGGAAGTTTTTGAAAAATCTACTGAAATAGAATCCTTTAAATATCTTGGGGTTATCAAAAATAAAATTTTATCAATTTTACTATGAAGTTTAAATATATCCTGAAATTTATCTTTATACTCAAACGAACCATTGAGAAACATGGCTTTAAAACTCATGATCGATGATACTTAAAGTCAATCCGCAACCTGTATGTTGGTTTTTCTTTTTCGCATTAAACGATAAGTGTTACGCAAAGTATTCCATTAATCCCAAGCAATAATACCCAAGCAATCATCACTTAAAGGCACTACGAGAATATACATCGCATGACATTGAAAGCCCCTTTGTACGTTGCTCTCGCTGTGGCACTGATGAAGCTTTTACATTCACTTCATCGTGGCCCATAATGCCACGCATTGTTTTCAATGCGTAATAAATTCCCGGGAGAAGCAATATATCACTCAACATTGATGGATGCGCTCCACGGAAATAATTCGTCCGAAATTACGCGTTCGAAAATAGTCAATCCTTCTTTCCCTCGGGGGGCAATCGCCATGAAACTCCTCCAAGAAGGAAAGAAAACACATGGACGTCTTTCTCTGATAGCCGCTCATGCTAATAAGGAAGTCAACCGGCAGCACAGCCACAGGGTCAAAGAACCACTCTTAAACAATTCAGATAGCCCTTCCAGCTACTTGTACCCAAACCCAAAGTGGCCCACCGCCTACTCTTAATATCACCCAGATGCCCCTCCCTCTTCCATCGACCACCGCCTTCTTTTTCCACGGGAATCCCCACACCCTTTGGTCCTCTTACCATCTGGGACCTCCGATAATTGAACCTCGATCCAGTTGGCCAGAGGCCCACTCTCACTCTCTATCGCACCGTTGGAATGCTGCGAGGTGTGGATGAAAGATAAAGTGAGTTCGTGCGAGAATAGGAGATCTTCACTAGGAGGTCCTCTCCCGAATTATGCATGCGAATGCGACGTTCAGTCGGTCGCTTTACCCTTCCTGAATCTTCCCTCTGATGGACGCAATCTTTTTCGCTAGCCTCAAGGAGCGATTTCTTCGATTTTTTCTCCCCGATTTATTTATTGGAACCCTCCGGAATCCGCCTTTTTTCGACTGCTGTGGTCGACTACGGTCTATGGATTGCGGGCAGCGATTTCGGCGGCGCCAAAAATTGGATGATTGCTGGAACGGGACTGAAGTTAGATCTACGATGACAGTTGACGCTCGAGGTCCGCGTAATATCTTTCAGTTCTCCATTCGCACGTGATTTATAGTTTTAGCCTTTTGATTGTTTGTTGCTTGGTTAAGGGCGGTGTAGTCCGCGAGCGATTCGCTCAACATCCGCATGAAATATGAATCGCTCCTAAATTGGTGGATGTTAAATAGAAAATCAGGAATATGTTCTACAAGGAATCATGACGTTCATGTGACATAATTATAGGACTAATGCTAAATGAGGCACGCATTTAATTAAATATTCACAATCACGGACAACAACTTCCTCGTTACGCAATGAATTTCATCACAAAAAACGGACTAAAATTCAGTTTCATTTGATATTGGCAAATTAATGCCATTTTTCATACTAATAAGGAAATAAGGTCGTAAATGTACGGTTTCGAAAAGTTTGTCACGGGAATTTCATTTTACACTAGTAAATTGTGATGATCTTTCGAAATTCGCATCAGCTAATGCAAAACTTTTAGTAATTTTTCATATATACGCCTTAATTAAAATAAATACAAATAATTATGTCCTGAATCCAAGAAATGCATGGTTATTTAGCGACTTGAACCACGGAGCTCTTAAACGCCGACGAACAAATTATTTTATTTGGCATAATACAGTTTACCTAACAGTTAAATTTATGAGCAAGATCGTAATATTAGTATAATGGTATTCATATCACACCATCCATTTCTTCATTAAATGTTATTTTCAAGAATAAGGAAATTCTTTAAAAGTTCTAAATCTTGACGATAAATTTGTATTTTAACTACGAGTTTATTTATATTTATTCGTATATTAAAGTTAAAGAAAAGTTAAGAAATGGTGATTCTATGTTAATTTTTGTGCGTAACTTCCTGAAAGCACATCAATCTAACTTTACCAAGACAGATTTGAAGCTATTTGGGTGATTTTCAATTAAATCTTACGCGGGATCTTCAAAAGCTCCCAACCAATAGTTTCAGTGTGCTTCAACCCCAAGGAAATATATTATTCTTTTATATTTAAGAGCACTGTGGAGCTGAACCTGATGCAAATGTATAGGTATCATCATGTCACAAATTGGAGAAACTATATTTTTCTATAATATATGCATTAATTTTTGTATTTATTTTCTTATTCATCACAACTGTTTTTATAGCCATCCGCTTAGGTAATAAATCATCTTTTTTTCACTGATGACGAAATTTTAATAATGTTTAATTTTGCTCTCTGGACAAGGAAACCCCTAAGAGCAAGAACAAATATTAATTCGAGATGTGCTTGCACAAATATTGTAACATCAGGTTTACAAAGTTAATTTAAACAACACAGAGCATTTTTAACCAAATGGCTACGGAGAATACGATTCAATGAAAAATTAAGAGTAGAAGGTAATAAGTAATACAACAAATTATGTATACTTATATTGATAAATGCACATTAATGCAAGTGTGGCCAGTTTAAAAATTTTCAAATAAGTAATTATATAGATTCCCCTTAAAGTTTCGAAAATTTAAGTGTTTTTTTTATTGGGCAGAAAATTCCAATTTATCGAGGAGTTTATGATAAAATATTCATAGAATGTTTTAGTTTTATTCAAGAGAATGTAAAGGTTGGAGGGGCTACTCCTTGTCTGCATGGATCCAGTTGAGTTTCAGTTGAATTCGAAAATAGATCTATAGATAGAGGACCAATAGTAAACTTGAAAATAGTCGATGATGTTAACTTCTACTCATCACTCTACGATGTGAATATTCAGGAAGCGGGTCACTTTAACATCCCATTTTTCTAGCAAACATCGCTCAGAGGATTCTAAGGGGATGCTCTCCGAACTTATCATCTTACATGTAACCCTTGGCTTACTTATTCACAGTCAGGGGATAAAATCGTTGAGGCGACCATAACCGAGAGATCGTCTAATCCTCCCGCATTAATATTCCAAAGAGGGTTGCATCAGTCGAAGGTCGATATTCTTCCGCGTTCTGCAAGATCCCCCGTCGGCCGCCTTTCCATCACTTATTCATCAGCCGACCCGTTCAACAATAACGCGAGATTCTCGGAAACTACTTCCTCTTACAGATACACGTAATTCTTTGCAATTACAATGCAATATTCCGCGAGGTCGTCTCCCTTTTTCGGAAGTCATACCTGATTGACTTGGTATCCGAAAGGTTTTTTCCGCGGAAATTTGCCTCTTGGGTAAAAACAGTCAGTCGCCGCATTTCCAAGAGCCTTTCGAACCTCTTTCGGCGCCTCCTTGCTCCAAAAATGGGCACCTTTGAGGGATAAAAAAGTGAACCTCGACGGTAAACAAAAAGGAAACCAATGCACCTTTCTTGGACATTTGGAGCGCTATACGCCGTTCGACCTTCTGAGGACGCCTTTTTTCTCTTCCGAAGCTCTTCCCCATCCAAGGCAAATAGAAAAAGGAGTTCGAAGAGTCGATTGGTTCCCTATCGGGCATTACAGTGCCGTTTTCGTCAAGGACAGATTCTGAAAGGCGGCTGTAGAAATACTGGGAGATTTTTCAAAGGGCAAGCAAATGAACTCGAGTCAATAAATGTCCGTTGTCTGTTGTCCCTATGGCTGATTGTGAAGTCCACCTTTTAAGGATTGCCTCGACAAAGAGGTGACTGGTCGTGCCTCCTTTGTCATCGGGAAGAAAGATCTGTTTCAACAGCTGAGGACTAATTGTACGCTTGTTGATTCCCGAGGGGATGCAAAGATACTATCGGAGTTGTGAATGCGATTCAACGTATTTACTGAAACCTCAGTTCTCTCCTCTTGTTTAACCTCCTATTCATGGAGATCACATAAAGAAGCATTTCAGGGGGATTCGAAAACATTTTTAACCCTTAAACTGCGGGAAAACGTTTTTAAACGTTTGACCTGCTCCTTCAATTTTATGACCCTGCCTCTCAATACAGAGCCCGATCTCTCGCTCCTCTCTATTGTTCTGGGTTGGGAATATCTCAAAAGGGTTTTCTCTAATCCGGGAAAACCCAAGTTTAACATGTTCCATCTTTACCCACACTCCGAGTTTTGACTGCCTTCGAACACGGTTTATTTTCTTTGTGATTAGTTATTTTTGTTACAAATCGAGATATATACATATTGTTTGGTATCAAAATAATCTAAAAACTGCTTAGAAAACGACTAAGAACTGAATATTGAATCAAAAATTATTATTAAGTAAATAAAAATCGGCAATGACATTTTCTATACACAAGTAGTTAAATTTCTCGACAATAACCGATGACCGAACCCTCAGGAAAAGGGTCTATCCGGATTATGAAGGTCTATATCTGCTACCACTGGCCTGTTCAAGAAGGCGCAGAGCAGCTCCCGCAGCTTAAGGGTTAATAACTTATTTATCACAGAAACAACCGACGGTTTCGTTTTCTATCTCTGAATTTATAAAGCATTATAAGACATGTAATGTAGGAAGTTTTTTAGTATTATCATATAGTTATTCAGTATTTTGGAAGCGAGGCAGTAATATCTGTGGCGAATTTTTTATCCGGAAATAAAATAATACATTCGAATTATGACTCAACTCTTTAAACACTCCTTTATGGTTCTCTTTTAATAATGGATTCTTCATTACACCTTAAACGGGCGAATGAAATATACTCGCTTTTTATGACATGTCATAAAATACGAACCAAGGGATCAGGTAGTAGTACATGTTATCAAAAGTGCTTCAACAGCTGTGGTCATTTCTCACCTGAGCCTCCACCAGGAACCAGGGACCACTTTCACTTAAGTCGAAGGCGTGGCCGAATTGGCTATCCTGAGGCCGGGAATCAGGGTTCGAGTCCCAGCCATATCTATATTTTTCCCCATCTTTACTCCTTGAATAGTTAAAAAAATATATGCGTATGAGAATTGGTTGCGAAGGTGTGCGAGGAAATGAAAAGACGGAAATTAATACAGTGATACTTCTGCTTAAAAAAATAATTTGACCCATGAACATCTTCTTTAGCCTAAACGCCCATTGTGCTTCAATACTCATGCAAGTTATGTAAAAAAGAAAAATAAATGTAAATAATTGCAATAGCTAGCGTGCTACCAGGTTCTCCAACGCTGATGTCCCGGGTCCGAATCCCGGCTAACCAGATTTTTCTGGTTAGAGAATGGCCGTATGTGTTCGTTTAGCTGTTAGTACCACTCCTGTAACTGTCCCTATGTGGATGTTTATGAGGATGAATAACCACCAAACTCTTTACCATGGTTTTATCTCCTTGTTCTTCTGGAGTTTTTCGAGTCCGATGAACACTGAAAAAAGGTCTCTGTTAGCAGTATTAGTTCTTTTTGCAGAGGTATATTAGTAGTTCGTTTAAGAAAGAAAGTGACTAAGAGGTTAAGAGAGGGCGAATAACGTCACTTTCGCAACCGAGTGGGCACTTTTCCGCAATTAGGTAGCTGTGAAAGAGTTGACGCTTCTTTCAAATGGTAGAACGTTTTCCGCCGATGTGCTCCTCGGAGATCCCGCCTGTCTGCCGCTTTGATGGATGGATGGCTTCGGGAAACGGCGCGTGGAAAATAGTTTTCGCCCATCGGCGCCTTCAGATCGTGTTTAGGCTCTTTTCCACCCCGTGCATGTGCGTGCTCCCAAGTTTCCTTCACGTTGGCGTTTTAGACGCTCCATGAGGCAAAAAGGTTTGACAGTCTCGCAGTACAGTAGACTCCCGAACACTTGAGAAGGCTAGGAAGTGGAAATTTCTGAATAAACCGCACAACGAAACGAAATTTCCGAAATAGAACTTGATGGTAGTCTATGAAAACAAAATGTATCGGTATTAGTACATCAGTTGGTACGAATAAAATGTTGAACCTTGAATAGAGGGGTGGAGTGAATAAAATCCCAAGACAAGGTATTTCCTTCAAACTAAGGAACTATTTCAGCTATTTTTGGGATGTGTGTTATTTATCATTACGATGATAATTTCGGAGTCTTCTTAATTTTAGTATAAGCTTGCTATGTAATGCAGAATTGCTACTCAATTTACGAAAACTAGCTTAAAAAATGACGTAATCAAAAGTTAGAGAATTTTTTATTGTATATTGTTTTATACATAATCATCAAGAGCTAACGCAAACCATTATAATAATTCCGTAAGTTGTACATACACGTATTTTTTTCCAAGTTTCTGCATAAATCTCCTTTCAGACTCTATGACCCAAAATCCTCGAGAAAAAGTGGTTTAATTAATCGAAGCTGAAGATATTGAATGAGGTTGGCATTTATGAGGGAATAAAGGTATCGATCAGGAAGAGATTGCTGTATATAACTGCAATAAACCTATCCTCGGGCCTAATCCATGGCGAGCATATTATCTGACCGCAGAATTTTCTGAACAGAGACATTTTCAAAAGATTCATACTTAATAGGAGTAACCCTGGGAATCCATCACCCGGATTATCCGACCCCGGATAATCGGGGCCCCATCGCCCTTCCCGATTCCCCCATCTATTCCATCCGTCCCTCTGAAAGACGATAGCCTTTCGGCGGTTGCACACTCATTACGCCATTCATTTGCCCGGAATGGGAAAGGGGCTCGTGCGCGGAAACGCCTTTTGCCCTTTCCAGAGGGTAAACAAGAGTGACGCAACGTCTGTGAGTGGAGACAATTGAAGGCGACGTAGTCGATTTAATAAACGCCGCGATCTCGCGTAAGGGAATGCTCTCCCGTTTCTTTCTCTCCTGAAAAGGAGAGATTTCGCCCCGATCTCGTAATTGCGACGGCAAAGTGAGGAATGCAACGGAGATCGCCGCCTCGAGATGTAGACACATGTCCGAGGACTCGTCGATTACAATCGCGAGCAGACGTTTTGTTTTCGCAACGCCAAGGGACAGGATTGGTTCCCGCCGTTTTTTCCCGTAAACAGCGTTAACGGTCGACGAAAGATTAATCGCCTCGGTCACGGAACGTTCGATGGAATCATATTTGCGTTTCGCATGCGAAATGGGCTCGACGAGCGGTAATTTTCCGATCGGTCGCTTTTGTTGATATTTCATCAGTTCGGCTCCGTCTTATCGCTCGTTTTTCAATTAATATTTCGCTGTTGTGTGGTTTTCGATTCCGCTTTTCGACTCCGACGGTCGCAAAGGTGGCAATTTAGGGCTGATTAAATTATTCGGACGGTGTCGCGAGTTGTTGCGTTGCGAATTTACCGCGCTCGGACTTTCTGTTTCCTAACGTTCTTGAGGACGTTTTTAGCTTCGTGCTAATTGACAATTAGTTTGTGGGTTTCTTTGGAATGTTCTGATGTACGCAAGGAATATTTAGTGACTACAAACTCGTGGAGGAGCAATGAAAAAATTGAATAGGAGCAATATTTGAAATAGCGAGAGAAGAGAGTCAGACTAGTACTTTTGTCTTTATTCCCTCGTTGTGATGGATTTCTGCAAAACTACGCCTTTCTCGGTAGATTATAATATCTATATATTAATCGACTTTATGAATGATAATCCTACCTTAATTTTAATGTGTAAATTCTTATGATTAATTAGTTTAAAGGACATATTATCGCCGATAATATCAGTAGGTAAATCTAATGAGAATTAAATTATTAAAATTATTCATGTCCACACAGAAATATGGCAGTAAACATTTCCGACATTTAAATGAATACATAAATCGTGCATAAGGTATGTTACAACATAAATTATTCGAAAGGTCTCAGAGCAGCAAATCTAATAAAGAGACTTCATATAAAATAATTTTAATCGTCTCAGGTAAGGAATAATCTAATTGCCAAAATGTTGAACAAAATAGTTTCTCTTCTTGCTAATTCAGTTTCAAATCAGTTCATCGTAAACTAGCCGAAAGTGATTCAAAACTAGAGGATTCGGAAGAGAACAGATAACACCTCTGAGCGCAAGACTATGATAGCAAGTAGCTTATCCGTGTAATACTAATCTATGAATCAGATTTTTAACCATTCCAGAGATAACTTCAGTTATTAATTCTCCTAAGCGAGCCTAAAGGGACGCATCTCCGATCCTTCTTTAAGCCTCGTATTTTGGGTCATCATGATTGGCCATCCTGTTTCCAAAAAAAAGAGAAGACGTCCTCCTCCCCTTAAATACACTTACTCAGGCCTTCCAAAAACGGCCATCCCCGCCGGTCAATAAACCTTGCAGCAGATTTCATCTATCCGTCCAGCCGGAAACAACCTCCGGGATTGTGGATAGGGTTTAAGAATCTGCAGACACGTCAACTCGTCTTATTTTTCGCGTTACCTCTTCTCTTATTGCTCTTTCGTGGCCCTTTTCCTCCAGCATTTCTTCCCTTCGGTCGAGCCAACACTCTTTCTCACGCCCTTCATAAATTCAGCCAAGAGGCATTTCTGACTTTATCGTCTTTGTACGAAGTATCGAGTAGTGATTTTCACTGTTATTTGAGTGCGTGTACACCATGATATTTTTATTGATCGACTACTATTCATTGACCCTTTTACTCGATTTTTAATTTTGTTTTTCACCATCCCCATCCTGAATGTTACTTTAGGTAAAGTTTTTCCTTTTATGCTTAAGTTATATAGCGTTATAGAAATATAATTCTTACCTTTCCATCAATGAATTTTTAACATTCGGAATTCCCTGAGATTCCTTAATTTGCTTGTTATTAGAGGATTGACTTGCCGTCCAACAGATTTTCCACTTCTTCGTTTTCTCTGTTACTCGAAGTCTTTCGTTTAAAATACCACTCATCTACATCAAAATTAATTATTCGTGATTTTGTATGTTAAATTAATTATCAGGTATCATAACTTACCTCTATCCTACAGTGAATTTCTTCTATAAAAACGTTCACGTGTATTAGTCATACTGGGTACTGAGAACTTGAATGATTTTCTTGAAGTTTGATTTTGAATTACATGTCGCAGTATTCTGATTCTGATTAGGACATAATTCATTTGGGTGTATCTGAAATCAGTTTTCTATTTCAGTCTATCTACTTAAGTGTCCACTGTCAATTCCGTTCACTTGTTATCCTCCACAACCTCAAAAATTAACCTTGAGTTTCTCTATCACAATCCCCTGTCTCTCCCTCACTGGAGCCCATACACTACGTACACCAGTCATGGTCAAGGGAAACAGACGAATGTAGGCGTGACATGCTGACGTCAACGCTTAGTAATAGCTAAAGTTCGCAATTTTTCGAGGTCAAAACTCCTAACCATCTCTCC
The DNA here is from genome assembly GCA_036926295.1 of Pachydiplax longipennis. Lineage (NCBI taxonomy): Eukaryota > Metazoa > Arthropoda > Insecta > Odonata > Libellulidae > Pachydiplax > Pachydiplax longipennis. The sequence continues at coordinate 56,564,911 of JAVFKF010000008.1, forward strand.
CCTGTTTACTTTCGTTCCGCCAGATATCTTCACCATATCTAACTACATTCCATTTTGTTTCCTCCATCCGTTCTCCACCACCCCTAGCACCACCTCAACCTCAACTTCTCCCGCAATTCCTTATCTTCTTCCATCCCGCTGCAGCATTCCCAACTCTCTTCCACATACCCTTTCCTTTCACACGTCCCATTCCATTTCCAGTCGGAACAGCCAGCCGGTGACGTACAGCGCAAACTGTTGGTAACGATCGACGTCTTTTCCCTACCTTTTGTTTCCTTTTTTTCACGTCCCATTGCCTCCGATGCTCCCTTTTTTCTCGTCCTATTTGTGTCTCCCCTTTTGTTCCATTTATTCCACCCCCCCCCCCCCCGAGTCTATTTCCCCTTCCTTCCGATCCTATTTTTCGCCCTGCGAAGTGCCTTTCTGCCTCCTTGAAGGGTTAGGGGGAGAAGAACCAGTCCGTCTCTTTTTTCCTCTTAGGCTTTTATAGAATGAAGGCGAAGAATAAGCCGGCGCGTGACTCAGGGAGTTGCGGTGGTGTGGGCATTGTGAGAGGTCACTGCATTTCGGTGCCCAAGAGCTATCAGCTGCCCTCTCCCCGCATTTTTCGGTATATCTCCTCCTTCTTATCTCATACTCGATTCCCTCGAGAGATGAGGCCACTGCGAAAATTTCTGCGCTGCGCCAAACCAAAAGAGGAAAAATTCCCGTCTTTTTTTCCTTTCTGGTCATTCGCTGGGAGAGGCATTCCTCCCGTCCTCACATACATCATAATATTTTTCTGCTTGTCCGATCCTCTTTCCGCTGATTCCTCCGTGCCCGGATTGTTTACGTGTTTTTGTTTCTCTTTGCCCGTCACTCGGAGGATATTTCGGGACCACTGTTTCCTTACGAACGCGGTGGGGCTTTGATGTGTACCCTTTCTACGATTCCTAAGGTAAAATGGATATCTATGTGGGATTTTTCATTGATTATGTTCCATTGCTTAGCTCATGTTGGAGATGTTTCTCGGTATCATTCTCAGTAAGCGCGACGTCCTTTTAACTCATATAAGTACCAGCACATTTACACTATTACCTTGCGAGCCACCGTATGGCGTAGGGAAGAGGAAATTTTCCTTATGAGCTGACTATTTTCAAGAAACTGTATAAAAAGTTGTTCCTTACCTGGGATTACACCTCTGAAGGATTTGTGAAGATTCCTTAGGTATAGTAGAGAATGGAATCGCTTACCTACTTTCCACAGCTATATTTTTTTCCACAGTTTTTTAGTTTTCTACAATTTGTCTCAATGCATTACTCCTTTAGCAAAATATTCCCCATTAAATAATAAGATTATATATTATATGAATTAATGTAGGAGAACGGTTTGCCAATCACGCGAAAAAGCTCTATAATAATCAAAATATAATAAGCAAAATAAATTAAATACTTAAAATATAATCATCATGTGATCGAAAAACTTAAATAAATTAAGTAAAATCTGAATACCGATTCAGTAAACATTTCCTTACTACTGGAAGATATTAGAAAAATATGTAGAATAATTATTGGATGTAGCGTTTACTTTATATGGACCACCAGCTTCAAGAAGTTATTTTTATACATTATGGAGGTACCTAAGTAAAGCAAAACGATTTGCAGTAATATTCATCAGATACCTGGAGAAAGATCTTGGAAAAGATTCATACTTTAATGAAATTGTTGAATAAAGATTCGATACGGTGTTATTTATTCCGATTGTAGAGATTTCGGACACCCAAGGATGCCCTTCCATCATCAGTGTAGGTCTGTATGCTGTTTCCTTTATGACTACAGTTTTTGGTTTTATTCAATTAGTAATGACTTTTAAATATTAAACAATCAGTTTTATAGGTGATAAATAAAAACATTACCCAATCTTACCCACATTAAAAATAGATAAAATGAGCGATTTCTTTCATTTAAATTGGGAGATAATCCTGTAACTTTTTTCCTCTCGAGACGGTTGTAGTTGGAAGAATCGTTCAGATGCTCTTCTTGGATATCTCGCTAATGCATCTCGGTAATTCTTATAGAATCAGTGCAGAATTCTCGTAGTGCTGAGATTCGAGCGGAACCATATGTTTCCACCTCTGACTCGATTTAGGACAAATGGGCAGAAGATGTGGTAAACGGTAAAACGTGTGACGAGCTTTACGCCCGCGTGTGAAAGAACGTAAATCAATCCGAGGAAATGCTCCAAGGGTTTTTGCTTTCCTCCAGAAAGGATTCTTTTGATCTATTTTCGGAAAACATCTCCGCTGTGATAAAATGCGCCTGAAAAGGATGGCAGCGAGAATTCCTGAAAATCATTGCGAAATGCGTCGAGAATCTCATCGATATATCAATCGACGTGAATGCAACTTCCGTTACCAAAAATACTGCTGGGCTAGAGACATATTTACAGTCTATGACAGTATTTAGGGTTTCCAATATCCGACAAGGTTTCTCTTGAGCGCGTAAAAACAGTTCTCGAGGAATTTTTTCTCGTTTAAAATATATTTACGGGACGAAAATGTGTATATTTTATTTATTTATCTAAGAAGAAGAGAGCTATGATCTCCCTACGCCCTCAGGATTGGATTTTTGATAACTTTTTTTATTAGTAATTTGAGATTAGGTTGAAACCTCCTAAAAAGAAATTGTTGTAAATAAGAATAAGTCCTATGCCGAAGAAAATTAAATATGCTTTATGGTTCGCATCGTGCTAATAAAATACAAATGTCAAACTCTTAGAACTTTGTTAGATTACCCAGATTAGATGTTAGACATGAGAAAGAAGAAAAACGGAGTTAAAATCGTGTATATTACGGCTTATCAAACCCCAAAGAGGGAGAGTCAATCCATGAAAGGAAAACTCATTTAAACAATTATCTTTAATCTAAGGCTTCGATCATATGTCCTAGGATAATGATAGTAAAACTTCTTTATCCTGGCGAGATTGAGACTAAATAGTCTCTTCCTCCACCTAACCCTTCGTCATATGAGGGTTGAAATAAAGAGATATCTTGAACTAAGTCTCACGCTACCCAAACTTATTTCCAAGACGAGAACCTACCTGTCATAGGAAATTCGCTTTTTTGTCTTATTCGCGATAGAATACTTCATTATATTTCAAATTAGGCAATATTTTAAATATAAATTAGAGAGGTGAAAAGGAAAACGGGTGTAAAAATCGCATTTAAATCGACGCATATTTCTTTTTTACATACCAGTTTTATAAACTCCTCATCTTTTCCTTCTGAAAATTCTCGATTTAAACTCACGCTTTGATAAAACCCGATCATTTGGTCCACTGTATCTGCAGAAAAATGTCTCACAGCTGAGATACGTACACGCTGACCTGACAGGGGATTCTGTGGCTCCGCATCATCGAAGAAACTTACATTCGGTGGTCGAAAAAAGTCTCTCTCCTCCTTTTCTTGATGATAAATTTACGACATCCGACCTCGTTCGGAGATTTTCCCCTCAGTCGGTCTTTTTGAACCACCAGAAACATCAACGCTCGGCATTCGTGATTCTCCGTAAAAGACGACGCAAAAGACGTAATAACGCCTTGGTTATGGGGGATTCGGGAACTGAATGAGAGGCTGGATTTGGTCCCGCGTAGTGTATCCGGGTGGGCAACGTCGGCCATTACCACTCCTTCCAGTTCTTTTATTTCCATCGCCCGCATTACGTGCCCGCGAATCCGCTCTGCAGAAAAGCAAACGCCGGATGAGAAATTTAGCGGTCTGAAGAGAATGAGGTGGTTCTGAAGAGTAAAAAAGCGAGGATAAAGATGGGTGGGCGAATCGCCCGCAGCTGTTCATCGCGGGGCCGGCCCTGAGTCGCACTTTGGATCTCCACCCTCACGGAACATCATTTTTTGATTCATCTCTCGCCGTCTCTTCGCTCACTTTCACTCTCTCACCCATCTTCTCTCTTCTTATTCATCCATATTTCCTACCCAATGAGACACAATGCTCATTTCTGATTAATATTCCAATGATGGGTCTTTTTACGCAAACATTTCTCTGGTGCTCCGCACTCCTTTTCCAGTGTGATTTGGTCCGAAAACATTTGAGGTTTGATAGCAGTGCTTCTATACTTATTCTATGATTTAATCTTTAAATTCAGTTTTTTATGAATATCTTTATCTAATTACACATGGTAAACTTAATGAATGATTCATTAAAATGTTAACGATAATATCAATATTCAGGAGGTGAATCTAATCGGGATTAATTATATGACAATTATTCATATTATGTCCACACGAAATGCTGACAAATAATATTTCCGACTTTCAAAATGAAAAATGTATCGTACACAAGGTATGTAATAACTCGAATTATTCGAAAGTTATCAGAGTAGCAAATCTAATAAAGAGGGTTCATCTAAATTAAACTTAAATTATCTTAGTTAATGAATAATCTAATTACCAAAATATTGCACGAAAAGTTTGATCTTCATTTGCTAATTCATTAAAATCACGTGTTCATAAACTGGTTATTTTTTAATATTTAAGACTGGTAAGAAGTACTTCCATACGTTATCCTACAATGGAACAATTGACAATTCCACCAAATTGAACGGAAAATTAATTTGGAACGCAATATTTTGCAGAACAGCTAGATGCTAATAGTTAATAGAGATTAACACTGACAGCGCATGTGACCTAGAGAGAGTCTCCGAGTTTGTAGCCTGTCTTCGATTGACGCAGTATTAAAAACCTTTCGAGGATCACACCAGTTTTTACAGTTTTCAAAACACTTGGGGACATATCATGTTCTTGCGTTCGGGAAAGCTGCTTTCCTAATCGTTTTTATCACAGTTTCCAAGTCAGCGGAGAAATTACTTCGCGACGAAAATAATATAGCTCTCTCACGCATACCAGTCACGTATTAGGACCTTATTATCCCGTTTCAACAGCTCACGCTAATTTATATCTCTTGAAAGTGAATAGTAAAAGTGAACAATGTTTTAGATAATATTATCATAGAAAATGTACAAGATATTCATAAGATAATATAAGATATACATAAATAGAATTATTTAATTTGCGGCAAAAAGCGCAGATTTTTAATATGTAATCGTCCCATCAAGCTATTGTTTACAGCACCGCTCTGTTCTAATGATGATAGCAAAGCGTTATTTGAGGATTCACGAAATATCTCTCATAGAAAATAACAGTGGAAACCTCAGACACACCGTCCCTAGTCTCGTTTATCAGTGTGTTCTATCATCGACCATTCTCCACTTGTTATTTAATTTTTTCTCAAGTTGTTCTCACTTATTTAGAGAAGTAAAATATAAAAAAAATTAAGTTGGGGATGAAAACCAGCTGAATGTTCTGTTGATATTTGATTTATGATCCTTTCTGTTATTCCGTGTTCCCATTCATTTCTATTTCGCGGTCCTCCACCCATTCCTTTCTCTGCATCTCTTTCTTCCTTTCTCTACATCTCTTTCTTCCTTTCTCTCGCATTTCAACTCTCCACTCATTCTTTTCTCTCCCTTTCATCCTCTCGTCATCATCAGCCGCTACCTCCATTTCGGCCTTTCTCTATTCAAAGTCACTCCTTCAGAATGTTTATATTTCCATAGCTTTGAGCATTCTTTGATGTCCTCCATCCGATCCTTTTACGGCGTTCATCTCTTCCTCCCCTTTGGCTGTCCAGCTTTCTAATGCCGGGGATAATGTTTCCCGCTGATCCTCTTAAAGCATGTCCCGCATACTCCCATATCCTTTTCTTCATTTCAGATGTCGGCCCATACATACACCTACCATTCTTCCCCGTGTTTTCCCGCTTCCTATTTTGTCTACTTTGCATTTAAAATCGTCCTCTAACAGCAAACATCCCACTTACCTATTTTTCATTCTCGGGCTTTGTTAAGATATTCCATTTCCTAACAAAGAAACCTGACGTTTTCTATTTCAGCTCTTTGTTTATGCCCTACTAAGCCTTTCTTTGTGTTTAGTAGGAATTCTTTTGGTTTCGTTACGCCAGCACTTGCCTCATGTTGCTTTCATATATAATAAATTATTTTGCATGGTATTTCACCCCTTTGAACAGTTTGTGTTCTTTTATTCAAGGAGCCAAATTGTCTACTATATACAATCTCCTATATGTTTATCTCGTATTTATTCAGGTTATGGACCTACTTTAATACTCTTTATGAGTCTTTCCTACTCATTTTTATGAGATGTGTATTTGAGTACAATAATTTGCTCCGTTCAAAAAGAATCCTTTATAATTTTCTCAATTTTAAATTTTAAAGCGCGTGGCTTTTTCGATAAAGGTTTGAAGATATAAAGGAGAGGACGTTATTGCAATTTTTGTCTCTATCCTTTTGTAGTGCAGAATGTTTGAGATTATTGTTAGTCAATACATCATCAACATGGAGCTCTCAAAGATGTCTTCATTCTAATCAGAACTCATTTTAAAAACATATGACAACATAATAGTGCTCTTAATAATCCATAACTCAGTGTAAAATATTTAAGCTGTGTGATGTATCATGTTTATGCATTTATATAATCATTTATGAAGTTTATTTTCCTTGAAAAACTTGGAAAAACTGGGAAAAGTTGTAATTTTAACCATAATACTACGTCGTGTACTCCAAAAGAAATCATGGAGCCAATCCGCAATAAAAGCCTTTGTATTGAATTCACGTTCTTAAAATTTCTGCGTAATATATGAACGATTTTCCTTCTCCCCATGTATGAAACATTTTACATGATAATAGAACTATTTCGTGATAAAATTACTATCATATATTTGTTCCCTACATAGGAGATTTTGTGTAATATCTTTTACCCAGCACCCGTATCTTGATCAAATCATGTGGTTTATCTTATCATTACCCCTACAGGACGATTCATTCGTACGGCATTCTTAATAATTAACTTTAATTACTTCACCATACTTATTATCCTTAATAACCTGTTAATTATATGTTTCCCCTTCGGTTCGTCATCTTTCCCTCTTCTCTCTTTTTGTCCCCTAATTTATTCAACCCAATTCCCAATTATATGAATTCCCAATAATTTGAATTCATTCGTTCCATAATTCGATTCCAATTTCTTTTTCCTCCTCTCTCACCTTTTCCACCACTTCGCTCTTTCCTTTGCTTCACACTCCGACTCCCTTTACGTCTCATCTTCTTTTTCCCGACGATATTTCTTCTTTGTTTACGTCTTTCGACGCGGCAACGAATTTTCCTTTCGACTCCCAATCACCGGCAGAAATCGGGCATTGAGCTAGAGGATAATAAAATGCAGGTCAAACATGTACCCTTCATCTGATTAAACAACCTCCTACTCCACCCCTCGGTCTTCCTTCTCTTCCGACTGTTTCCAGCCGTATTTTTATTTCTCACTCGAAGAAATCGAAGGAGACGCGTCTCAAAGAGACGGGAGAAGAGGAAGGTTTAAAATATTCCCACCGCACCTGGTCCACTCGAGATAGAGATTTCGCTGATGGAAATTCTCCGCAAGTCCCCAAAAGTGGGTTTATATAAAGGCGCTTCCAAATGAACGAGCGCCGCTCGAGCGGAAATTTTACACCGCGAAAATACCAGACCACGGCAGTTTTCCTTTCTGTCGAATTAATGAGAGGAGCCGTTCCCTAATTCAGTGGAAAATTCGGCTTTAAAAGCTCATATATCTGGGCGTGCGATTTGCGGCGACTCCGCGAGAGTCATGCATGAAACATGCGCGAAGCCCAAATTGCCTTTTTGTCCTCCGCGCAAAGCTCCCAAAAAGGCACTATCGTCCTTCATAAATCGACGGGAAATTGCGAGAGATTTTCCGATCGCTGTGCGCCGAGTGCTATAAAAGATACGGGGACACCGATGCCGGATTTAATACGCGGATGATTAATGCTGCGCGAGTATTTTTTCCGCCGCACGAAATTAGTCTTCGTACCCGTCCACGCTGAAAGTTTCAAGTCCTCCAGGGAGTCACTTAAGCACTGTAAATAAGAGCGAAAGTAATTGGATCCATGTTCATCTCCTGGGGGTTATACATACATCGTTAACGGAGAGTTGGGTTTTTTTTTGTGCCTCTCTTCCGGAGTGTTTCGCCCGTCGCGGAGCGGCATATTCATCTTATTAGCATGTAAAACGCACTCTGTTAATATTGACAGGCGCGTAAGATTAGCAGGGACGCGTACAGATGGTGGGCTATCAAGATCATCCATCTTCCCGGGTGAAAGATTCGTGAGCCTCCGCGGAAGGAGGGGTCTTGAGGGGCCGAGTGGGACAGTCGCTTCGGAACGGACACCAGAGGCGGATGACCTGATGCTTTTTATGGCCTCTTTCCTTCCGATTCAAATCTCAAATCAAAATTACTATTAGAGATGTATTCGAAAATGAATGAGGGGATTCCTGTAATTCTAAAAGGACTCGATAATTGTCAAATAAGAGAAGTAGTAGTAATTCCGAATTTTAGGCCTCTGAAGATAGGAAAATGTTTCAATTGAATTTGGAAAGATACGAGTATTACCCGTTCTTTACCCTAATTTCTTCAAATAAATGCGATATTTTCTGTATGCAACTTTTAAAGAGTAATAGTCATTGATTAAGAGAAAAACTAATAAAATGATAATCAGGCTTAAATCAGACTTATTAATGCACAAGGACTCCATGAAAAAGCGTTTACTAAGCGTCATACATGGTCGTACATTATAATATCCTTGTGGTTTAGTAAACATATTTTCATGGAGTTCTTTTGAAAAATTAATCATGATAAATGTCGAAATGAATGACCGATAAATATCTGGTGATAGTATAAATTTCAAAATTGCAGAGTAGTGTTCATTTCTGACCAAACCGGAGCCTATGAGTGATAGGATGCTCCATGAAACTTCCTGCTTCATAGCGGCTGAAAATAGGAAACCAACCCTGGGTCTTGGAATCATCCTCCGAAATATAATGCGTATGCGGGGAATCAAACCATAATGATTTTCAATCCAGCATTCAATCCCGTCCAACGAAAACAACAACTGTCAGTTCTTTTCTGGTTTTATTTTTCCTAAGAACCGGTATTTTCGTAATATTATATACTTCTTAATTTTTGTTATTATTTCATGCCTCTTTTCATTTACACTACATTAAATTATATTTTATTGTAAAAATTAGTAAGAGTGCAAGTCGAACTAACGCCAAGTTGACTTTCCGCCAATCACAGAATGTGAATTGTTGTGGACCTAAGAACGGTTTTCGGTTACAGTTCGGGTTCGGTTTTCGCCATGGCAAAAATAGCGGTTCTTTGCGATTTCGGTTTTCGGTTCGATTCCGGTTCAATCCCCGGCGCATATGACGTTAGAAGGGTAAACAATCCCTCGGATATAATGAGCGCGACCGGATGGACCGGATAATTGCGCCGAAACTCCCTCCTCACCGGAGGCTAAACGTGCGTCAAGTAGACGATAAATATCCCGCAAAAAAAAACACCGTCCGAGACGGTTTCGTGCTCGCCCTCGGCCGGCGACAAATTTTCGGGCTCTCGGAATTGATGGCCGGATCATGAGGAATTCATTTCGTCCGGATTTTTCAAAGGTGGAGACGCTTCATCGCCGCATAGTTTATGGATGGATGTTTTATTTGCTTCTCTCCGCATCGGTGGCGAGATTCGAAAACGGAGGCCTCCAGGTTTTTTTCTTTCGGGAATCACTTTTCTCTCTCTCTCTCATGGGAGTAACAAAATTTATCCGGCTTTTAGGTAAAGTGTTAAAGAGCAGGTTTTACGGGAGTTCGGGGAATGAATTGTCGTCCTTTCGCGGAATTGTCGTAAAGCCGCGGGTTAATTAGAGTCGCGTTTCTCTCGCGGGTGGAGTTAATGAGAGGAGAGCTGACTGAAAGCATTTATATGTGCTTAGTGGTACGTAAGTCAAGGAATGGATGTATAACAAGGATCTCACTCACGGATGTTGGGAGTTATTTTAGGTCTGCATTAGTTCATTTCACTGCTTCATTTGGGAATGCTTTCTCATGCACGAAATTATCATTGGAAATATGTATGTGTGTGTATATTGTAGGCACTTACAGTGCCGCTCATCGGGTAGAGTAAGTGGGCTCATGCCCAGAATGCGGCATTTTTAAGTGCCTTGGTAGTTAGAGGAGGATTCAATTTTAGGATAAAACGAAATTAGATACTACGTGTTTGTTGAGTGATTCTATAGCACCAATAATTCAAATACTTTGTTATATTTAATTTATTCCCTAAAACGGACCATTAGCGTAAATTGGTTTTGTTTTGGAAACAATATGTTTTGCAGTACTGTAATATCTAAATACGTCCCACTATTTTGTGTTCATATACATGTATATATAATAAATTGTAAAGAGATCTTTAGAGGCAAACAACTTCGTGGAAGATCAATGTTATGTATTTTGGTATTGAATGAAAGTCTGACTATTATTAATAATTGAAATATACCGTATAATCAGAAAGTTATGATCATTATATATTTCATCTTCTTCATAGCATTTACATTTATCTACTTCCAACTCTACCGAGTTCTTCGAGAGCGAACGAGAAAATTTTCATTATTACCTCTTCAAAATGCATTCCAATAGAAGTTAACAAAATTATTAAGTCACATTGAAAAAAATCGGAGCATGTGGTTTATCTTTCATTGAATAAAATCTAAAAAATTTGGATTAACCAACTAGATCTTGAGAAATAAATAAAACTCTCGAATGCAAACCGAAAAGGATGAGTGTTTTTGTTGCCTTCATATCCAGAAGGGACGCCGCATCCGGTGGATTCGTGAAATAAAGCTAAAACCGTGGATATATTATTCGTACCAATAAGCGTATATTGTACATAGCTTCGATTCCGCATTTATATCCTCACCCATTCTCTCCGCTATACTGTTGTTTGAGAAGCGCGGAAATGCCTCGCTCCACGTCGTTCGTTAGCTCGAGCACGCTCTATGAATAATTCAGATTCGTCCCTTTCCCTTCTTTTTTCACATATGAAACCCTATTTATATGAGGTATGCGGCAATACTGGCTCTTCGGAGCGCACCTGTTTTCTAGCCTCCGTGATTGGAGAGTTTATCGCTCCCAATACAATTGAAGCAGCGGTCTCTATGCTTACGGATCTTTCCCCCGCAAAAAAAAAACGGAGACGGCTCGTTGAATATCAGGATTCCCCGCCTTTATTTATTTTTCGCGGCTTTCCCGGAAGAGATGAAAAAAGAGGCTTATCCGATATTTTTCATTCCTGCTCCTCTGGGGAATTATTTCCCTGCCGTTGAACCTGAGAGAGCGGCAGCGAGAGTGTTCCCGGAAAGAATGACGCTGTGAAGATGCTCTACAAGAGGCTCGCGATGAGATGCTGCTGAAGAAGTCGCCTTATTTATTTATTTCTGTTTCGTTTGCGCTTCTTTCTGAGGTGCGTTCCTCAGAGACTTCCTCTTTTTCATGACGTGGAGCGGATAAACTGCCGCCGAGCTCTGTTACGTCGCTTTGAGAAGGATAAAGAGTCGTTTTGATGCAGTGATTGTTTGGGTGGCTGTGTTACGGGGCCGGAAGGAAACTGGGAGTTGATCCATTCGGAGGAGTTGATGTAATGAAGTTTGCGAAGTCAAACCTTCCATGATTTATTGCTTTGTGGATTTCGTTCGAATCGTTTGTTCTTAAGAAAATCATGAATGCGTCCGACGATTATGTGCCAAAGAATGAATTCTGATCGTGATGCTGCACTAAATAAGGAATATATGAACGATTTATTACTGAGTAATAATTATTCGAAGTTAATAATCTACGCAACGATGTGTTACAAATAAATTCGATTAATTGTAATTTTTAATTAGTGAGAAAGAAATAAGATGTTCAGCAGTAATCTCATGGAAATTTATAGAACCATTTAAAAAGTAAAAACCGAGTTACTAAGTGCTTCTTTTGAGGATGGTTGACCAACTATAAGGATATTTATATTCGTTAATGTCAGGGAAATGAATTATGTAAAAATAAACGACTGAAGTAGAATTATTATAGCTGAATTCATATATCTATTCTAAAAAGGTAATTGGAGAAAGATCAACTACAAAACAAGTGTACGAATTACAGCAGTGAAATTTCCTTATTAGTTTCAATCTACAACAACAAAGCCATGGTTAAACTGCCACAGCTTTCATTAGGAGGAAGTAGATCTTTACACTCCAATGAAAAATTACAATGGTTAAACTGATAAAAACTTGATTGATTATAAATGCTGATCATTGAAGATTTTACTTCTTTTATTTAGCATTGGGTGTTTTCAAGTCCTTCCGTCAATTCATTCAAACTACTTACTCAAATTCTGCTGCGTCTAAATGTAAAGCTTGTTACCCAGAGAAAATTCGTGAAGTTTGGAATAATATGTTGATTGGCTACCTCAACGATAGTTCAGGCTATTTGCTATCGCTTAGTGAATAAAATTTCCAATGACGTGTTCAAGGGAGGCTAGAGTGGATCTCGTGCCTCCTCTTCCAAATCAATCATCGAAGAAGTATTTTTATACCACGTTTTGGAAAAATATTATACACTTGAGTTGATGTTCAGATAAACAAGTCAAAACCCACATACACTCTGTTTCCTGATTTTCTAGCAAAGTATGTCTTCTAAAAATTTTCAGTTCCCGAATCTCCATACACAGGAGAATTATTCTCAAAAAAATTTTCATGTTCCTCTACCCCTTATGATGATGCACAGTCACGCCGATGACAACATTATGCTGTTATTCGCATGCGTCAAAAAAGGAATTTCCTCCTCAACCTCACGAATTTTCGGCAACCACTCTTTGTTGCCGGGTGGAGAATTTACTTATGTAAACGAAAACATCGAAGAAGACACATTGTTGAGGAGCCTGCGAGAAAGGACCATTATCGCATGACCATCGTTGAAGCATACGCTTAAGGTAAATACCCAGAGCAAATGAAATTACCCGCGAGTTAACAAAACAAACGTTTGCTCGCAATTCACCTTGAAGGAAATCGGAGTTGACGCGGGCATTGGGAAGGCACAAAAGACACCTTGTGAGAAGGAAGGAAATATTCAGTGCGCCCCGAGTTTGTCCTTTTTCCTCTCTGACGGCTGTGCTCACAAAAGAAAACCGAACACCCAATCTCTCTCCGCCGCCTTATAAAAATTCTCGCCGTCTCTTTGAATGCAAATAAGCCAAGGAATGTTTTCGGCGCGGGAGAAAAATCACGCGAGTCGAAAAATGAAGCGGCGAGAGCACGCGTGAACCCCTTGGGATGGCACCTTTCTCATTCCTATAGGAGGATAATTATGCCTCTGTTCCGTAAGAAAGAGACGCAGCTGGAATAAGGAAAGCTTATTTCCTCCACCTGAGACGGATTTGATCGGCTAAGATTTAAGTATGATGTAAAAAGGGAAGAAGATATGGAGAACTGGTATGATAGAAGTTGAAAGCATTGAAGAGAAATATGTGGGATGAGAAGAGGGCAGAGACATACTGAGAGATGACAGTGCGGGATGCTTTTCATAATTACAGCGCATTATGGTATACGAAGTACGTATTTGCATGTAGCACTCGGAATTTCAAAGAGCATTCGAGATGAAGTAATGACAGCCGAATTCAGGAGACCTAATGCAGTCAAATTGAAATATAGAGCAAGGAAAGCACTGGGGGTTAGCTATAACGCTCTGTTGAACTCTTTAAACTATAACTATTCAATGGTTACTTTTCCTTTTTCGCATTTTTAAGTTTAACTTGAGTCTAGAGCAGGATTTTTGAACCTTAGAAAAGCGGGACAATAAAATGAGTGGTATACTTTACGCAAAGCATCTGATAAAATTTCTCGACAAAGTTTACTGAGCACAAACTAAGTATGAACTAAAACAGCGAAGAAACAATCACAACTCGATGTACACAAATTAGCAGTTCAATTTAATGAGCAATTTTATATTTATTTATATTATGATCGTTTTAAGTGAACGTTCCAAATGTATCTTTCATATTCTTGTAGAGCATCTGATCGGTATCCGCATAGTATATACAAGTACACCTTGTGAAAAACCAGTTCAGGAGCACTGCTCAGGGGGATCTTTCATTTTCTACACTCTCCCTTCTCTTTCTATTCTTTGTATTCCAGTATTCGGAACCGTGCATATTATTCTCTTTGTTTTCTAATGATACGATAGATAATAGAATAAACATGAATGAAATGCATTCGGAGTTAAATAAGAATGTAAAATAAAATATTTATAGATGCTTTAAGAAGCGCTTTGGCAATAGGAAGGAGACATTTCGTGGAGGGAAAGAAATGTATTTTTGGCCATAGGAAAATTATTTTCACTGCAGGAAAATGCCCACAGAGGGAAAAGGGATGTAAAAAACAAAGGAAAATATAGAAAAGATTGAAAGAAATAGATTACAACAATGATTATTACAAACTATATTAACAGAATGTATATCGAAACATGAGTAATCTTTGTCACTGCAAGTTGAACATAAGATAAACATACTAATTTAGCGCATAATGTGAATGAATGGAAACTAAAAATGTCACTAACAGGTACGGAGTATATCAAAGAGAGCGTGGGAAAGAAAATTTAAAAGAAGAAGCAAATCGTACGCGAAATGAGTAGCAGATCGAGGAGAAAAATGACGAACATGCTGCGTAAGGTAAAAGAGACAGAAATAAAAGAGGGAAAAAAAAGGAAAGACAGGCTTAGGTACGCAGCAAGAAGTTTTGAAAGACGTAAAAATTAAGAGAACGAAAGAGGATTATTTTGCGAAAGAATATATTAAAGCGAAAGAAGAGAGACAAGCATGAAAGTGATTAATGAAGCGCGAAATTGAGACAAAACCCACTTCGAGAGAGGACGAAAAAATCATTATGGGGAAGAAAAGAAGATGGAGATATAAACGTGTAGGTTGAAGCAAAAAAGGGAAGAACAAAATGAGGTGCAGAGAAGGAAAGGCTGAGGAGAATGAGAAAATTGAAACAGAGTAAAATGTTTGAGGGGGATAGACATTATGGAACTAAAACGAGTCGTAAAATATACAGCGAGTTTATTCGGGCGATACTGAGAAGTCTCTTCTTTCATAAAGACCATCCTTAATGTTGATTATATCCTGAGTGGAAATAGTTTCGATTAGAATGATAATATAAGTAGAGGTGTAGTAAGAAAAGTGAGAGGATTCTATGTCTGTGGAATAGGTAGAGAAATGTATCCACTGTAGGAATATAATTTCCAGGAAGGGAAGGGGGCGTTTGAGAATTGAGGCAAAATGAGAACGAACTTAAAAGTTTTATAAATTTTATAATACGAAATAAAGGCTAATATTGGAATATATCGAGATATTATTAATATAAATGTATTTACGCGTATTTAAAATAAACAACTGCGTAACCAAGTAAAGAGTTATTTTATTAAAACAAGCAAGCTGTGGAAACTTCTAAGCTTCTTCTTATGAAGCTTCTTAACACACTTGAAACTTAATTTTCCAGATAATAAATTACGTAAACAGGATTCGAACCACTGAGGATAAACCTTTGGATTAATCTTTGGAAATGTTGGAATTTTGGATTGCTGAAACAAACACTAACCATTCGGCCAGTTTGATGATGATTATATAAAATTTGAGAGACATTATCTTTATTTGTGTAAATCAAGAAGGACCAGATATCTATGTATATTTCTATATAAGTTGAATTTATTCCCGTCATTTTTGACGGGGGAATTTTCTAGTTTTAAATAACTAAGGGAACAATTCCTCATGAAATTGATCTAGCTTTCATGTTTAGCTCCTAAAATTCAGAACAAACATTTGAAGTTTTTAACTCTTATGTATATCTTATCAATAAATTAAATGAATAAATTAAGGAAGTATGAGATAGAAAAATAAAAGATTTATATTGAACCGAAACAAACAAACCCTTTCATACCCAGTCACGACAGCAGGAAACGTTAAGAATACGACAGTAAATAAAACAGAAATAACACTTCTTCTAAGTCAATAAAATCCCATAGAAGTCCCAAACAGAGTAAAAACACATCTTAGACACACGTGTCACAAGTGAGACAAACGGGAATGCAGCGAAAGGGCAGAGGATGAATATGAAAGAGGCCCGAGAAGTTGTGAAGGCAAGAAGAGGTAGAAAAAGAGATCCAAAAGAGGAGAAAGGTAGGTGAGCTGTGCCATAGAATACCCCGCTAGAGAACAAAGGAGCGTTCTGGAATCCCCTAGACGCTTTGCGAGAGGTCAAACGCTATTCTCTTCTATTTGCACACACGCAAGAGGATGCCCTCAGAGCATCTTCCCGTGACGCTTCTTCTCCTTTTCCTATATCTCTTTTACCGTTTCATTCAACTCCGTCCGTCGGGTGCCGTGGTGCGATCGCGTTTCCCAAAGGACGATTTGCGCCTCGGATGCCCGTCGCTTAAATTTTGAATAATTTATCTCCTGTATGTGTAATGCGATGCCGGAAGTTTTTCGCGCGCCGACAGGGATCTAAATATTGCCCGTGCCTCCGTCATTTTTTTTCACCCGTCCGCCCTTAAGTAAATAGTGAGTAATATGTTGGCGTGTTTGAGCGTTACTGCTGGGGTTGCCCATTCCCTTAAAATTTGCAGGTGTCTCCCGGATTTTGGCGATGTTTGATGTTTGGAAGAATGTCTCCCAGAGTTATTTTCTAGGCTAACTAATTTTTAACGTATAATTATCAATATTTGCTCATGAGACCTTAATATAGTCGTAGTTTATAAATTGTAGTGCAGCATAGTTCGTAATTAATTTTGTAAATATTTGTGTGGGTTTTCGCAATAATAAACGGCACTTTCAGAGATCGTGCAGACTAACTCAGGGAATGATAATGAGATAAAAAAATCTAGTTTTTCCTTGAAATTGCGCAGAATTTGCATAATCATGTGCTGAATACAATCATGGTCCAGTTAACCGTTGTTCAAGTCCATAAGATTGTATCTTAATAACTTTTAGTTCATCGCAAATAGTTACACGTGATTATGTTATTATGATTATGTTATTTAATCACCTATATATTAAAACTTTTAACAATTCAAGTATAATTCATTCAGAGGGAAAGGTTTAATAAATGACAAGATAACTCAGATGCTATAATTGTATAGCGCTGTAGTGTTACAAGTGATTTCAAAAGAAACGTTTTCATGAAATTATTTACAGAAAGGCTCAATGGGATCTATGGTCGATTGGCCCTTTACCTTATTTCCAGTTGAAATGGGGTTTGAAAATTATCGGATAAAATGTGTTTTAAATACTTGAAATATAAATATACAAAAAGAGATAGCTATTTTAGTTTAACAGAAAAATTAAGTCAATCATTAGAACAAATTTTTGATGAATTTGATAGATAGAGTATTTCCTATTTTTGACGCCTGTAATTTAATTTGGGAAGAACGAAATCATATCATCCTCAACATGGATATTGCCAACAAATGACTATGTATTCCACTATTACGAAAGAAATTTTTTAGCATCGGGTTAAAATTTATGTCGGAGATCAACGTCTGATTTTGGACTTCTTCACTTTCAAACCTGGCCAACTGAAAACATTAGATCTCAATCCTTGAAAGTCTAAAATATCCGGTTGTTCATTACAATTGCTTTTGGATTCAAATCCGTTTCTTACGCCATGTTACATAGCATCGCGATTTACTTATAATTTAACTGTTTTGACACTCGATATGGGCTGCAAGTGGTCGAGTGGCTGCAAGGCACTTGGATCTTAAATAAAACAATAGAAATGCAATCACAAGGTTTCAAAGAACCAAAATTTATCATGACTCGCAATCGGAAAGGTGGGTTTCAGTGCCCCAATATTAACCAAACCACAGAATGATATCCCTCTCATTAAATCCGATGCATGTCGAAGATTGAAAACAGGAAAGAAACTCTCACACACTTTCGCACCTTGAGCATTCATCGCAAATGCTCTTTCAAGTCCGTAAATAATGCCCTCACCGACAAAAGGAAACATCAACCTGTTCGTCTTTTTGTTAAATCTTTCGCTGAGGACCGGGCGTAAATCATGCTGACCTTAAAGAGAGGTCCGTCCATACTTTTCACTTTGGCTCCGTTGGAAACGGACCAGCTCCCAAAAAAAGCTGACCATCACTCCGCGCATCATCCTCTGCGGAATCTCTCAAACTCATTACTCGTCTTTTGACCCCGCCCTCCCATATTTACTCCTCTCACTCTTTAAGGAGTTGAGGAGCGGAGATCCCAAGCGCAGGTTGAATCATGGTGCTTCCTTTGTCGGCGTGAAAGGCGAAGGAAGAGGAATTAAGTGGAGACGGGAAAGGAAAAGCGGAAGGTTTGATGGCCGAAAATGGATATGAAGGAAAAATGTTTTATAGACAAGGTACGCTTTCCATCTTAGGGATGCAGCGACTTTGGGTGTCGGGATGCGATGCGGTTTCCTACCTTAAGGCTGTTGGTGACATTGTGGAGTGAAAAGAGATGAAGGATATTATAGAATGGTGTCTCTTAGAAGACGACCTTAAGTAAAAGGAACTAAAATTGCTAGTGTTTATTTGATCCGGTAACCATTCGTCCCGTATTCTGCGGGACAGTTCCGTATTTTAGTCCACTGTCCCGTGCCATTGTACATCCCGTTAAATGTTCAATATTTTTAATACTGTCCTTTTCTCGACTTAAAAATTATTAGTTATTAGTGTCAACATTTTCACGGAACGATTTCTAGTTATATAAAAATCATCCTTAATAAAAATGGTATATAAATAGACAAACAGGAAAATAGGCGAATACCAGGGCCATCAACGAATGGTGTCATTTAGGACTGCAGCGTGTGTGTCGATGCTGATATATCTGAAAACTGGTGGGCGCTTTTTCTTAAGAAAATGGTCACTGTAATCCTCAGGAAGAGTGAGATTAACTAAAGACCAATTCACGTAGAAACAGGAAATTGCATTCTTTACAAGGAAGAAAAAGTTAAGTTTTACTGGCAGACGGGAGTGCCACACATAAATGTGGCTTGTAGGGTATTCGTGTAGACGTAGGTTGTCTATATATTCTGACCTCTCATTTAGAAGTCTCTCTAATGGGATAGAGAGCTCAGTTGCTGATATCACAGGGGCAAACAGCCTGTCCCGGATGAGCTGGTTAAAAATCTGGTGGGGATGAAATAGCGGCTCTCGAGTATTTTTTCTCGGAACCCTTCTACACTATAAAAAAATTACTGAGGACCTGCAAAGGTTTTCGTCATTTGATGTTATGATGTTTTATTAAGCAACTAAAACAATTATGTGTCATTTTTGTAACTGACATAAAAAGATTCTTACAACTCTGAACTCTTAAAAGTATAGTCGGGACATAAAAAACGAAGCCCTTTCTGTCTAAATTTAGAATAAGCTCTATAGTGAGCAAGTCTCGCTTCATCCGAGCACGTGTTCGGCCTTGGATAATACGGCGTGGCGAAGGTCTGTGCTATACTTGTAGGAACGCACGAGTGGTCATAGGAAAATAAAGAAGCTTTAGTATGGGAGATAATGAGTATGCAAAGAACCGTGGGCGGATGAATGGAAAAGTAGAATGTGGGGGAAAGGAAAGAGAGGCTCTTTCCCAGCAGGAAATGAAGTTTAATGAAATTCTATAGCTGCGGGATCGATAAAATGTGAAAGGTTGTTTATAAGAATGTACAGAATGAGGGGAAATAAGGGATGTAATCGCGGTTTTATCGCGGGATCACCCTTGACCGCCCATTGAGATCTTCACGACCTTTTATCTTTTGTTTGCCTTTACGTCTCTGCCGCAATTTTGAATGCGAAATATTACGAGTAAGCTGGACTTTTTACTTTCTCATTGTAGAATTACAGCTCAGATAAGCCATAATACTGATTTTATAATACAGGAGAGTTGCAGTTTGACGTTGAAGCTTGCACAAGGGATAATAATTGTTGGTTGCTTGGATACACCACATTTGCAGGAATGTAAATCGAACCATTATTCTAAACCAATCCCATTTGTTTGAAACCCTTACATGGAAACAAATAAGTTTTAAATAATAAATAAAGATGCGGATATTGTTTTAATTGTTTTAGTGTTACAGTAATCCACTTCAGAAAGTTCATTAATATATTGCATTCATTAATATATAGTTCATTAATATCTTGCTTATCTCTTAATTTATAATCGATTGCACCAAGGATGGTATCTAGCGTTTGTTGTATGGGGTATGAAAACTCTCCTGGAAATAAATCTTCGAATTCCTGGTCCAGGTAGACTTTTATGTATTAAAATTGTTTGATAGACCTTTCTTTATAGTCAGCAAATTGAGTATTATTTTACGCGCTCATCCGTACGGATATTGATGTATAATATCGATTCTTATAGCATAAGATGACCAAAAACCCTATTCAATTTGGGATTTAGTAGGATTATATGCCATTTTGCTGCCTACTAGATACGCTACCGAGTTCATCACACCCACTTAACATTCTGCCATAATTGGCAAAGTTCTCAGGTAATAATAATAATTGTCAATTTTTGCCTAAGAATTATAATGATAGCCTCCTTTTCCATCTCAATCTACGTCCTTGATAAAACAGTTACTAGAAATAACCGCAAAGATTTACATATCTAGAACTAACTTTAGTAGTTTATAATGTTATAACTTAAATGATTATCGTATGAGTTTATATGTACTGTTATGTATTGTTATGTAAATAGTTAGAATTGACAAGAGGGAGTAATAAACACTAAATTTTAGCGTTATATATTAATATGCTTACTTGTATATGATGTATAAGATGTATGTATAACTTTTCTATCGTTATTTAGTTGTTTAATCATTCATACTGTAGCAAAATTCTAATAAAACGATAAATAAGGCTACCGCATAGTCAAAGTGGCAGCTTGTTCGACTTCGTAGAAAGTGGCACTAGGTTCGATTCCCAATGGGAGCCCCTATGTGCAGAATGATCTCAGCTGTCGAACCTCTTCCAGCAAAACCACCACTACTAATACAAAACAATAAATAAATTATTTAAAGTGGAAGAGATAGACTGAGGAAAAAAGAAATGTTACAAAAAAGACATCCTTCGGGAAAAATTATTTTCAGGAATCATACTTAGGAAAACACCCTAAAGAGGGTTGTGGAAAACTTGCGCAAATTTACGAATATTAATAGTTGATAGGTGTACTGAATTTGCTCAAAAGAGTTTGAGGAATCAGCATCGAAAACTTCCGAGAGAGCAAAAATAAGACGAGGGTTGCACGAAAAGGGAGAGAGATACTGCGGGATATGATGGAAAGCCGAGGATTGGAGAGAAGCTAAGATCGGGATTTGGGAGAGAGAATCACGCACGCAAGGAGGGGAAACAATGAAAAGAGAGAGGTGAAATGATGCAGGGGGTGGGAAGGATCCATATAAACCGGTTCTTCCTCGTGCTGCCCTCTTTCTCTCCGTAACCCTTCACCTATTAACGTCCTCTCCTCCCATTAACTTCTCTCTTTGCGCGCCACTTAACTTTGTGGCAGCTATGGTAGACTCGGAGAGCGAATCTTTTGTTTTTTATTCGCTCCCTCCACTTCGCAAAAATGCCTTTTTTCCCTTCGCTCACGAGTGTTTCTTATACAAAAAGGTCTCATTCGCGAGGGACTGATTCCGTAATCGTTTGAGTGGTCCAAAAGAGTGCCTCACGCGTAATTTTCCTCTCGCCTTCCTCTCTTTTCTTTCTAGTGTTCTCTTCATCTCGCGAGAATCGAACACATTTCGAGGCTTTCGAAACGGTAATTTTTAGAGCTACAAATTGAAACGTTTGAAGCAGAGGTACCAAATTGTTTTCCGCGGATTATCGCGAGAATCGAACACACTTCGGCTGCAACGATGGTCGCAAATCGGATTTTTTTAGAAATACAATTTTAACCGTTTAAAATATAGGTATCGAACTATTTGTTATTATTTTGAACCCGCGGATGAGCGAAATTGACCGGTAAGAGCACTGTCTGCCTTCGTCAGGTTTAGTTACAAGGAAGAACGACCGGGAATCTGCATCTACAGTGGTACCTTGCTTAACGAGGGGTATAATTAACGACGTACTTGGTTAATGACGCACTTGGTTAATGACGAGTTACTGTAATAAAAAATAATGTCTTGGGTAACGATGTATGCTTTGGTTTTACGACGCCCCATTGATGGGTGGTGAATTTCAATGAAACTCAACAAGACGTTTAAATGAGTATTATCCACTACTTGTGAAAATGGTTTAATTTCAAATTAAACAGGTATAAAATCCATCCTCTATTGACTGGGCCATAACTTTGTCCTGTAATATTTTCTCCTTACAATTTTAAAAATACTATCTCTTTGATATTGAGGAAAAGTTAATCCGACTGTTATTTTTATAATGGCGGAAGTATCAGATGTTGAGATTCGTTAATAAATTCATTATTGATAACATTATTAGAATAATCCATTCTGTATATTTGAAGAATATGGGATATTTCATATATCAACTTGGAATAAACATATAATTCGTTAATATATACGCAATCTTATTGCAAAGGAAACTCTCACAAATCACCATTAAGTATGATAGAAATCGGAAGAATCCAAAATAATTGCATCTTCTATTTGCCCAAGGAAACGGTGACCTGTAGTCTCGAAACCCTAAGGTATCAATTACTCCTTTGACTTTGAAGTTAAACATGTGTGCTCTGCAAAATATAAAATTCAAAATTCCTCTTCGGATGATTCCTCATTTTTAAAGAGCCTACACGATCAAGGTATTTGATACTTCCATTCTTCAAGATTCCAATTTGTACATTCTATTCGTATTCTGCGAAGACTCCTGCGAAGGAAATTTCCTTGTAGTGCGATAAGATTTTCAAATTTTCCCTCCTTGAACACCAGAGACGTTTAAACAAAGAATTTCGATATCCTTCCATCGGTCATTAGCGATTAAAATCTGTTCGTTAGAAAACAAGGAGCTGAAGGACTTTTCCCGCTCTTCGTATCCGAGAATTGGCGGAAACGTTGACAGCATCCCGAGGGAGAGAGAGTTTTAAAGCTTACCCAACTCGAAACATCCTGCGATCTCCAAAAGAAAGGGAGATGTGCTCACTTTTCCTTTCCGGATCGGGACGTTTAATAAGCGAGAAAATGGGAGGGAAGGAGCTTAAAAGACGGCAGAATTAGCAAAAGTAATAAGCGGCACATTGGGAAGGAAATGGCCTGGGGTACGGGTGTCTTTGGAGAAGCAAATTGGCGCGGAGAGTGATAAGGAGCGAGGACGTATCAGAAGTATCTTGAAGAGCGGATGCTCACAGTGGGAGGAGTTGGAGGATACTTAAGTCTCCCAAAGAGAAGGCGAATGATGATATTACCTCCAGAGAATGACTTCCGAGATTTGTTGACAAAGGGCTTAATGTATTGTGATAAAAATGAGCGTTGAAGCCCCAGGATCGTTAAATCACGGTCTCTCTGTGCTCTCACTCGGTTCAATCGCTATTATGATATCAAGATGGCTGTAATAAGTATGCCGAATGCTTACCATTTTCGTCCAGTAAATACTCTATTGAATTCATTCAGTGCGCCTTAAAATTTAATTTAGTATTTGTTATTACTGAATTCAGTTGTTATTTTACACAAAATAGATAATTTTTAAGTGAAAATTTATCTCAATGTGTATATCATTTAATCGATGATACTGTATTAGCCCGATGGTGATACTGGAGAAATATTTCTCTTATCTTTTTACTCATTTTCATACTATCAGTAATAACAACTAAAAATAATAAACTTTTTAATGGCATTATTTGATAGGGGAAAGTTGAAGGCGCGTTGAATATATTGCCGTGAGGCTAATATATTTGGGGAAAATTTGCCTCTCCTTTCAAATAAGACCACGCAATTTTTCGTTTTCATATTCGTATGCATCACTTTAAATATTATACGAACCTATTACATAACATCTACCGCTGTTAGTGTTCCGCTAAAATAATAGAAACATCGAAAAACTGAAACACATCCTCCGCAAAATATAAAATAAAAGGGCAATACTGGTAGCGAGCGTACCACTTTAAGACGTTCAATGTCATCAAGCAATTTAAGTTGCCATTTATAAAAAAATTATCGAAAAATTCCACCAATTACCCCTTGATTTCTTTCGTCGAATCAAGTTGGATTGCATATCATAGTACCTTCTCACCGCTAATTGCACTTTTATGGTTTAAGATTAAAAGTGGATAACCCTAAAATAATGAGTGCTACTCAAGGATGAAAACAGGGGAAATGATACAAGGCAAAATGCAAAGAAAACTTCCCCCGATCAAGTTATGGAACGACTCTTAGCCATCGAGAACGAACAGATTGGGACTTAGATGGCAAATTTCCCGAAGGAAACACTCGGACCTACCACAAGCCGGAACACTAATGAGGACGACGAACAAACAAACGATTTCCATTAAACATCTCCGGCCGATATAAATTAAATCGGGGGAAATTCGGTAACCCAGCTTCGTGGAATAAAGGTGCGAACTATCTTGATAGTCCGAGGGTCGAGGAATGAGAGAGGAACGCCCTCGGGACGTGGGGGGGCAGAAGAGGGGGCGCAGGAACCGGCTCTGATTGAGATCGCGCAGCGTCTGACTCTTGCGAGCCCCTGCGGATCCCAAAATGAATCCCTTTTTTTCGCTCCCGCCCCCTCCGCTCTATTCCCCTATCGATTAAACTTAAGTGGACCCCTCGGCGTCTCCCACGGGAGTGAATTTTTGCCTCGGCGGAACCGCCTCGTTTAACGGTATAGCATTCTGAGAGGCCGGAGAAAGAGCATTGTGACCGAGAGAGTTCTTTACTGGATGCACGAACGAGTTCCCATGGCCGATCCCCCCTCTGGGTGCCGTCGAGGAAATGTCTCCTCTTTTCTCGTTATTGTTACGGACTGCGGTCCATTTGTTCTCCTCCGCCCCCCTTAACGTTTCCGTGTTGCTCGTTTGCGTAGATGACCGCCCCCGTTTTTTTTCGGCGGACTTTCGCGAAAACGGTAAAAACGGCCGCGGGAGGGAAAGGGGCAACCTCGGAGGGCAATGCACCTGAGGAGGGACGCGCCGAGAGCGCAGGTAATTTTTACCGAATCCCCTCTTTAGCTCGTTAATTGCCCGAGCCGGGGAATTATTCGAGGCCGTCCACCGCTATGTTTGCATAAAACGCTCGGGAGGGTTTTTCTCCGGGAATTTCTCTCCAGGAAAAAGGTTATTTTTTCGAATTCAATTAGCTCTCCGCGCTCCGAAGTTTTTCCCAATTCGAGTCGGAAAGTTTCGGTCGCCGTTCGATGCCTCATTGCTTCCTACTCTTTCCTCGTTTGTATTGTGTTTCGAAAGTATATAAACACACACAGAAACACCCGGAGGTTTGTACGAAGTAGTTGGGAAGTCCTGCGAGAGATCGGTCTTATTAGCCCCTCTGGAGTGGCGAGATTAGAGAACTCCGAAATTGAAATCCACCCGAAAGGTAGGAATCCGGAGAAAAAATTTCTTCCTCTCGACACTTCTGCCGAAGCTGTTTCGCTTAAATAGTTTGCGGATTCCTCCCGAAAAATTCTCCGCGAGAAAAATAAACGACGTCGCGCTCGGAATTCTTCTGGCGCTGCCCACCAGGACATCCCTCCCGAATCCCCGGAATTCCCCCGTTGAAGTCTTTTAAGGGCTGTTTCACCACCTCCGATTCGTGCTTCTCCGGAATTAATTTCCACCGGCGGTAGTATTTCCCCGAGAAACTGGATTCTCCTTCGCCGCAACTTTATTCCATTTAACCTTTCATCTCTAACCCACACGACGGCGAATGCTACACCCCCGGCTTGGGTTGCGCGAGTTATACACCGAGAACCATCTCAGTTCGCGGTCCGTCTCAACACCTGGGATACACCTATAAATATATCTAATCCCGCATCCCTTAGAGAGCCATTCCTTCACGCGTTACACCATCTCACGCTCTGCCTCCATATCTTCCGATCCTCTTTCCTCCACGACCTCCTCTCCGTCTTTTCCGGCTATCCCTCTTCCAACCGCTCCTGAGAGCGACGCGTGAGTTGCTCATGGCTTTCTCATCTTCCAGGGGAGTTGTTCGTGCCGCATTACCAGAGGGAGATAATCGACCCTTGAGTTGGTTTTATAAATACATAGGGGTGCTTCGATTGAGATGCGGCTACATCTTGCTTTGTTAGTTAGTTAATCCTCTCAATCCCCTCTAACGCTTGGAACGAATTTCGGGAAACTTTTCTGATATTTTGAGTTTCAACAAAAATCCGGGTGAAAAGAGCTCCTGAGTGAGAGAAACACCAGTAATTATATCATTTACCAGCAATTATTGTATAGATTAAATCTGATGTGGACAAGCTCATCATTAGAAGGGAGACAAAAAAATCAGCTCTAATGATCAACTTGTAGACAATACTAATCGTAACTAATAAATGAATTGTCGGTGGAAATTACTGAGATGTTTTTAATTATTTAGTATACATTGTACATGTTTCAAATATCTATTCAAATCCATACATATTCATGCAACAAACTTCGTCAATTATACCATCAGCATGAGTACTTGACAAACTGTATGGAGCTACTTTATTTTAAAGTACTTAGAGTTTAGAGTAACAAAACACGTTTTGGCATCAACTTTGTGGTATCTCTACATGATGAGTGTAGAAATGAGAACACAAATCTTACTCGTTACCATAGGACTTATTCTTACACGGCCTGACTTTCAATGCTAAGCTTCTTCGTCATGTTCATAAGACATTGAAACACCCGCCTACATCGAGGTAGGAACTGGAAGATTAAGATGGGAGTGGGTGGGACAGAGGGTCGATCAGAGTGAATGAAAGGGGACAGAGTTTGAACGGCGGAAGAAAGGATATTAAGAAAGGACACTTTAAAGAACTGTCGCTATCATTAATTAAGTTGTTGTAACCTAGCCTTGAATTCGTTGTTGGACGCCATGAAGAAAAATGAAGACAGCGATTATATATCTAGTAAATATAGCTAGTCGATAGTTTGAGTAGTATAGTATATAGTAGTATAGTCGATAGACTAGAGTAGACGTTAAGTCTTCTATCTTTTGTCTGTTTCTTATTATATTTTGGTCGTTTGCCAGTTGACAGACAATTCTGATATATTTCATTCACTTGAGTACAAGTGTTGCTAATTAAATAATATGTACAATCTTCTTAACGAAATCAATTAAAAACCGTTTCAATATCGTCAGAACGATGTGGATTTCAAAAATTCTGCGAAAGAAGGAAATATAAAAAGCTTCTCAATTAATGATCTTGAGTCAAATAATCAATCATCTTTCATTTGTAGAATGAAAAGTAAACAAGAATACGCTAACTCATTAGATAAATAAACCTTAAAGTTAAGAAAAACTACCTATTTTATGAAAAGCGATAGTTAGCGTGGAAGCTACCCAGGACCTTCGCGAATTATCCGACTGAAAACTAGTTATTCTCAACAACTTTTTTCTAATGGCTGTTTTAATTATCCTTTCCACCAACGGAGGCAATGCACCTGCATGTACCGTTATACTTCAATCATTTTCCGGTGAACGAAGATAGTTCTGTTCTTTTTATTCCCGTCAATCAGTTCTCCGCTAAGGGCATAGGAACTATCTCAAGATCATCTCAAAGTTAAAGTTGCAAAGGCACTGAAATTATTCTCGAAATCAGTCCTATGTTCAGACGAACGGTTTTATTGAAATTAATTAAGGATATGAAGTTCTAATACTTGACCGTTTGAAAATAATATATCAAGCATTTTTTTCATGGAAGAAGAAAGAAATAGGATGCATATTTTATAAGGAAATAATGTTGTATGAAATGTCAATGCATAAAACTATTTCCACTGCAGGAAAAAGCCTCAGAGATTGTATGTGGGCAATGTCTACGGAAGAATAAGAGGCTGCTAACCGAACTCCGAAATTTTCCGAATATTAATCCAGGTTTCTATGGAATAATATAAGATGGAGTATTTTTACGTCCCAGGGGAAGTGAGGAATTCTTTTCATTTTTTAATACACTGTACGTATGTATGAAATATAAATACGTACGGATATATGAAATCTTATTTTTATATAAACCTATTAACGCCCTGAAAATTTCGACACGAAGGAAAACGAAAGCATTTGAAGTAAATATCTCCACAAAACATCAGGGGCATTGGAATACTAACTTCCGTATATTTCTTCCTGTTATTAGAAATTAAGAATCATTAAAGTCATGTTGGGAGGCGTAATTACATGATTTGCGTTATAATTATATTTTGATTACTGTATTGCATTTCGATCACGTTGACAATTTAACTCTCGCCGGACGCCTTTCTCAAATGTTTCTCAAGTTTAGAATTGCTCTTCGCGCCCGTTTTGAAATCGATTCTTCTTTCCCTCGATGATGATGCGATGCATTCCTTCAATCTGCGAGATGATCTTCGCAGCATTTGCCGCATTCGCAGTGAAAATCGCTAATGCATATTTTCGCATCTCCTTCCTACGCAGGCATGTCTCACGGCAAAAAAGTCTCAATTCCAGCGCCCGTCGTATTCTTCCTGCGAGATCCCGTTCCTATAGCGACGCTTGTCATCCCTCGGACTCAATTTATCGCGCTCTTGAGTACCTCCTTTCTTCTTCCCCTTCCTCTTGTTTTTATCATGCCCTCTTTTCCCTCACTTCCCTATCTCCTTATCCTTTATTTACACACACTTGCATCCCTCTCGCCATCTTCATTATTTTTCCACTTCAATTTACCCTTTTTCGTTTTCTCTATTGTATTCGAAATCATCCTTCTTCTAGTTTATTAATTCTCTTCCCCTTTTTTCCATCTTCTGATATCTACTTGGATATGTAGGATAATATCTAATCTGGACGTCAGTTGGCCGCATGATACTTTTCTACATTTAGCTCCATCTATTTTTCGAACACCCACTGCATCTTGAGATACTTGAGACCCATCAGAATCAGTTTGTAAATATAGTTTGAAATGAGATCGTTTTGGTATAGTAGAATAACGCATTACTTATTGTGAATATCTATAGCTCTGAGATTCTGGGTTCGATTTCTGGCGAATCAGGTTTTATCTTCGATTATTGAGTGGTTGTTTCCGTTCGTATCTTGCTGTAGTTGTTATTACAGTAAGTGTTAATTGTCGAATTCTTCGTATAGAAATAATTTATTTATATATTTAAAGATTTACATACAGCGATGAAACTATTGTTTTGAATACAAACATAACACAATGAATACAAAAATTTAAAGAAAATATACAATATTGCATGAAATAAAAAAGAAGAAAATTCTTTAAAAACCAACAAAAATAACAAAGATAAATATAGACAAAATACGATCAAAGCAGGAAATTATTACCAAGAATGTGTTTACAGACATTCTTTCAAGAATGCGTCTAGCGACAGTCTGTAATGAATAAATGTAAATTGAATGGAAGTAAAAAAATACGGACGATTTCCTTACTTGTCAGGCATGTCGCAATTCCGTTGTTTCAAAACGCCCATAGTGGTTTTCATACAATCTAAAGAAGGAGAATCAGAAGGTAAAGCACAATTTTTCCCTTATCTTGTTTCCCTCTCTTTTCCACATTTCCCCCTTGTTCCTCTTGATTTCTTGATTCAACTCTCAATCTCTCACCTTTCCCCACAAGGGCGATAGAGACATCCCTTCACGATTCTATCCTTTCCTTTCTCTCTTCCCCTCACAGTCCGTGCATCCCGTCTTATGAACTCTCCTGCCACTCCATTTCCACTCCTTCAACTTCCCCATTACTCTCTTGTCTCGAACGAACGCAATTCTCTATACATCCAGCTCGTTTATTTTCTTCGCCTCCCCCATTCACTCTCTCTTTTTTTCTCCTACGCCAAGCGATTACTTTCCGTTTCTTGCCACTCGTTTCCTCCGCCTTCCTCATTGCCTTTTAATTTTAAAGGCCTTGTGTGCAGGAATCGCGCACTTTCCGTCCTCTTTGAAGCTCCAACCTCCCGAGCGAATCTTAAATGACTCCATTATATTCTTTTATCGATGAATGAAAGGCCGTATTCCTTCCAGTATTCATGCATAGCCTAGAAACAAAAGGGTGCTATTTTATGCTTCGATTCATTCCTTACTTGCTTCCGGGTCCGATTGACTTTGACTGCGAAGTGAACGAGTTGTTGATGAAAAGATAACTTTTGAAAGAAGTTTAGGGAAACGTTTAATTGAATGCCTCATTTGATCCTGATCACCATCTTGTATTATTTCAGCTGAGCTGTATGCTTGCAAGCGCAATTTTTTTACGGATTAATCGCCTGTTACGTGTATTTTAAGAAGTTGGCAGTTGATGAGAACGTTATTTAGAGCGATAAATAAGTTTACGGAGCGTATAATTTCTGAAGGCGAAATATAATTGTGCATTTATAAAGGACTCAGGCCGGAAGTTTGTATGAATCAGGAATGGGGAACCTTTTTTATCGAAAGGCCGATTGTACCACCCGGCTGCGTAAGCAAGTACAGACGTGAAACAATCAAACCACTCTTGTGCTCTGTTTTACTTTCATTCAGATAGTTTAAAGCCGAAATTGTATATAAGGAGTTCTGCTGCTGTATAGACTCAAAGGGAAAATT
The DNA here is from genome assembly GCA_036926295.1 of Pachydiplax longipennis. NCBI lineage: Eukaryota > Metazoa > Arthropoda > Insecta > Odonata > Libellulidae > Pachydiplax > Pachydiplax longipennis. The sequence continues at coordinate 56,595,542 of JAVFKF010000008.1, forward strand.
TTCCATTCAGCGGTATTTACAAGACTGGGAAGAAATATGATTTAATTAAGGGGATTTGATTCCTAAAATGACTAAAAGGCCGTTTCGGAAGACCAAAAAGTCAACATTTGGCCTTAGGATGGTAGGTTTCCCGATTTCGCCCTATATATTACCTACCAATAGTTCTGGAGATGGAATGTGGCTTACTATGCAAGATGAGGAGTGAGGTAATTTTCCTCGCTCCCCTCCTTTAGCAAGAATTCTGCGAGTGGGAAATTTTCACACAGTTACCGCACAAGGAACTAAGAATAACAATTTTCGTATCATTCGATGAGGTTGAGGATAATACATCAGAGATGTAAACGAAAACAGTTATTTATCACTGAGCGAATCTTAATCTATTGGAATTGCAAATTAGCGGAAAACACCTGCTTGCAGTTTATTGATCCATTAATCTTCTGATTCACGCGACAACCCTTCGCAAACCCACAGACGAGGCCAAAGAAATAATAATGTTGAAAAACTAAATAAGTATTCGGAGAGGCAAAACATTTTCGGTAATGGTCCACTTTTACTTAACGTGTCTAGAAAACTTCCTGTGAAAAGAAATCTCTAATTTTAGCTCCGTTGAGTTAATTACAGATTACTGCCTTTCGCCAATGCACACGATCTTCGAGCGATTCCTTCCGATCTAATTAGAGCCCATTTGCAAAGTAAAAGCTCGTCGCTGATGATTTCGAATTTTGCTCCGCTAAATTAAAACCCATTAAGAATAAAAAAAGAAGGGGCAGAGCGAGTGAACTTTCACGCCCTTTAATATACCGCCGACGATATAAGGTCTTTCGAAAGTAATTACCACTGACAAAGGGGTTTTTGAAACTATCGAAGCCCATCTCCTTCATCGTTAACGTCTTTTTTCCCGTGTTATGGATCGGAAAGTCACTTGTCCCTGTTGGTAGTAGTGCAGGCTTCAGATGCATGTATGCCCTGAGGCTTCTCTAACTCGCCGTTTTAATTGCTGAATTTTCCTCTTAGATACAAATAACTCTGGAATCGATTACGGTTCAGTAATATTAAAAAACCACTTTTTAATCGTTATTACTTGAACTCAAGGAGAATGTTGTTGTTATTATTGCTATGTTTCATGCAGATTGCAATAAACCTTTGTTAAGCCTCTTATGATTGCTGTTAATCAATAATTAAAGATAAATAGTTCTTCATTTTCGATGTTTTATACCCTTGATGGGTTTTGTTTGTTGAAATTTACAAATTTTAAATTTGTAAACGGTAAAATTTCAAAGATAAAGGACAATTTTTTCAGCACATTTAATGGAATCAGACCTGGTGACCTTACGGAAATAATTTCTTGAGAGACTATCGTAAATTTTTGTAAATATCTGTTGGTCGTTGATTGATGTATGAAGTTTTAGCTATATGAAAATAAATGTTTATGTCTTTATTCGTATGAATAATGCCTTAAACGAAATTTGGTAAGTATGTAAATGGTTCTAAGCTGAAAAGAAAATAGAGAAAAATGGCAAATGAATTGGACATGCTAGGTTTAAGAATGGTAAGAAATGTATGAAAAATTGTAAGGTCCACAGTAAAATGCAATTTCAGAAAATAATGGAGAAGTTCTGAATATAAACTAGACTAATAGCGTCCTTACTCCGAGAAGAAAAAGCGTGAAAGATGTGAGCTTTTTATCCTCTGAATGTGATTTGCCAGAGAATTATAAATAAATGTATAATTACTGTTCTAAATTTTCAAAATATTCACTTTAATGATTGATTGCCCTTCCCTAATGTACAAATATTGAGGCATCAGCGTTTACGCGACCATCGCCGGTTTCTTACAGTCTGAAATCGGCGCTGAATGAAATACAAGGTATTTTGCCCACCGCACGCGCCTCGGGAGACCACAATGCGCGGCGACTTTTCACACATTTGCGTCCAAAAAGACATCCTTTACGATGCACGTCCTCTCTTTTTTACGTCTATCTTTTCCCTACCTTCTCCGAACATCTGTCTCCGATCGATGGACGAGATTCACATCACGCCCACATCATAAACGATTTTTACTTCCTGAATCCCCATTCTCCGCAACCCATTGGCCATTGGAATCCCAGCACGGACGAGCAATAAATTGATCAATCAGTCTTTTAAAACCTCTCTCTTGCCGAGGCGGCTTTTTATCATCATCGAAGTGATCGCCACGCCCCTTTTCCATTTTTTTACCCATTTTCTCGGTCTTCGCCGTACATCCTCCATCTTCTCCAGAGAAGCTGACGAAGTGTCGCCTTTTTTTCTTCGTTTGGACGATTTCTTAGACTCGCCGCATTTAATGTCGACCGAAGCAATATGGGATTTTCTTTTTTGCGCAAAAGTTCGTGAGACTTGAGTTTTTGCAGACGGAGTCGGGGATTAGGCTTTGGATGGATCGGGAAGTATCGTCTTTTTGTTTGATGGCTGAAGTCTTACCCGTTCGTCTGTAATTGCTGAGTCCTTTTCGGGAAATAGTTAGATCTCAATTGAATAATCGTTTCAATGAAGATTCATGATGAGTATAGCAAGAATTGAAACTATTTTCTGTATATTTACTTAATATTATGTTTTATTGGTCAATTTTCCTTTATTCTAAATAAAATTATTATCATTGTTTTATTTTCAAAATGATAATTTTATTTCTTTTATTTGAATGTATGTACTTCATCGCTTTATAAACCTCATTATACTGCTTAACAACAAACCAGTGTAATTAAGAAAATAATCTGATTTGTAAATTTGCAAAATAAGTTCCATACTTGGGTTATAGAATATTTACCATGCTTTTGATAGAACTGTCGAAGTTTTGACGGTATGAGTTTTCAACTATTAAAATCTCTCGAAGTGTTGGCGAGCTTTGCTTCTATTTGTATTCAGTTAACAAAAATCGTTCTTCTAAGATATTTTATTTCCATATCTTCATAATATGAGACAGTAATTTCCCTCTTTCAGTGATACGAGATATAGATGAATTGTGAGTAAATTGCGAATCAAAACGCTATTAACTAGTGCGAGGATTAATTTTCAAATCAGCCGTTCTGATAAGTATTAAAAATCAGGATTTGAAAACCTCTATCTCTTTCACTTCGTAGTGACTACATGACAGATTATTCGCTTCCTTGCTGGCAGATTTTTTTACGAGTATGAGATCATTTTTACTCTCCCATATTGAAAATCAGCGAAAATAAATATATTTTTATAACACATCATGAAAAGTAGCTGCTTCAGTACATCGGTCATGATCTGCAGAGAAGAATTGATATGAAAAAGCTTACTCAAAAAAGCATATCTCCGCTAGAGCTTACAAATCAGGAGATACAACCAGGTATTAAAAGGTCATAATAATTGAATATACATATTATCCGCATGCATCGAAAGACAGTTCAAACATGGAATAAGGGGGTCAAACCATATAATCCCGCTTCTCAATTTTAATCTTCACAAAGATAGAATTCATCCCAATGGATCCGAAAATTCAAAAATCCCTTTTCGGAGTAACCATGGAAGCCCCTCTTTCGACTTTGTTCGGATATTCCTTCTGCGCCGTTTTAATGCCGCGCAATATAGTCGCCGCCGTAAAATGAGTATTATGTTTCCACCGTATTAAAAATCTTGAAAGCCCGAATAGAGAGCCGAATTATTCGTCTAATTTTCGCTACTAATGAACCCATTACAATCAAAGAGACGCAGATGGCCCTGAATCGATATAAACTGCCTCCCCCACCATTTGCAACTTTGAACATGGTTTCGTTTCATTCCAACGAAGCATGAAAACTTTTCTCATTTTAGGAAATTATTTTCCTGATCTCATTAAGGGCATTTCACGTGTTTTTAGGAAGGGGAACCCCATCTAAATACCTGTCAGTTTGTTCAGCTTTTGAGGTATGTTTGATTTCCTGGAGAGGCTTTTCGTTTTAATTTACATTCGCTCCATTACTCCTCGGGGACAAATCGATTGCTTGACTTCTAACTTTCATTTTTGTCGACTGACAGAGATCTACATTTTAACGATGCCGTAAAAGATATCTAATCGGTAGTTATACATTCAATTCTTGCGTATGATATGAACGATTTCGCTCAAATGGTCTATTTTAACATTTCCGGCATGATTTTCAGGAAGTTGGCAACAGGAAGGGACGTCTATAAAAGTTGATTCCAAATCTAGAAGTCACCATCATAGTCATCATCCCCATTTCCAACAGCAGACCACATAAATTCTCTCTTTTTCTAAAAGTTGTCACTTCCAATTCAGATACAAGCAGGACGTCTGCAAATCAGTTGCCATCTTTGCTATTTTGTGCTCCAAATGTTATTTATAGAGGAGCTCTACCTTTCGTGATTCCATTGAGGGAATTTAGGGGGTTTATTTTTCTGTCGGGGACCTCCCGTGAACGTTTCTTCGGGCTGATAGTAAACCTGTCACTGCTGTCTCTATTCCACGCTTTTTTCGTTCCGTTGACGTTTTTTGTAGCGTTCTCACCGCCCTGCTTGTCAAAATTCGAAGGAATATAAGTTTTAACTCTTAAGCAGTTGATTGCTCCATCCAAGCGTGTTCCGTAGAAAATACTGAAAAAAAAGCTTGGGTATATAATATCACTTATGAGTGTGAACCTACTATAAATCTTATGAACTTCTCTGCAATATCTTTTTGGTGATTTATAATTGCATTTTATAAAAATTAAATGACGGCTAATGTCCGAAGGGAATATTTATGGACCCTTTTGGATGCAAAAATGAATAATTAGTGTAACCGGTCATTTGTTTCCCTGAGATCGGAATGATCGTTTTCCATCGCTGTAAAGAGAGAAGTGGTAAGTAAGAGTCGTATTGCTTAAACGTTTACAGCATCTTAGTGGTAAGAGATAAAACCTGTGTGATATTGGACAAAAGAAGAAACCCCTAAATTCTCAAACAACGGATGGATCAATTTTTCTTATCCTACTCATTAAAAACCAATTCTATTCTATCAATGACGATGAAAATCTTATTATATGTGAATTTTGTCATTGAGAATGCGAATGAATATTTCATTATTTTTCCCTGATAGCATCGCAGGAATGGCCGATTTTTGGAATAAATTGAACTGTATGAAAGATTTAGTTCTTTTATCGTATATAATTACTATCGATTTTTTTAAATACTAGGAATCCGTTACATTTTCACATTTTTACCGTAAATTTTGTTATCCGATGTTTTTATTTCTATTTTACTTGACATTCGCTCATTTTTTACTTATGATTCAAATCAGCTTAGTATGTCCTTACTGTTTGAGTTAAAGCAATAAATTATAAATAAACTGTCTTTCAGGATAAACATTTTTAAAAAACTCTCCCATCCAGGTTCAAATAATTCATCAGATTCTTTCAAAGGAGTTGGAAACACAATTATTATTACGTTCCAAAGTATAGAAAAAAGGAATATACAATTTACGATATACAATTTACTCTTTCAAATCAAGTTCTTCATTGGATCGCGAGTAATTCGAGATCAATCTACTAAAAACTTAATTTAGGCGATCAATTGTAAGGTCTGTCCCTTCCTTTCTTTAATATCACAGTGGTCCCATGAATGTTCTTTGCCCTCACAAATCCTCTCAGGAGGAAGCATTCTATCCTTTCACGACAAAAATCTTCCCCGGCGACACAGTTTTCCTCATAACTCTAATAAAACAGGATTTCACGAAGGAAAACCGTCCGAGATTCGTTTTCCTCTTGACCTCTCCTTCCCTCGTTTAATCAAAGCAGAACTCGCTGCACTCCTTTTTTCCCAACCCATCTTTTCGTGTCATTTTACATAGATCGGAGAGGAAACGGAAGATCCCGAAGTCGCGTGCTCAGCTTTTCGAGGGGATACAATTTTTTTTATTCGGTCCTTCTTTTGACAGCTGCTCCGTCTTATTAATGTTACTCGGAGAGGAAGAGGGCGGCCTCAAGATGAGAGACGAGAAATTTCAAACACGGCCTCTCCCACCACGGCGCAACTCGTTAAAGGTGAACGAAGACCGGTCTATTTCCATCTCCGAGCGATTAAACCGAGTGTTACTTAGCCTATCCAACTCTCTGGAAGTGACAGCTTCGCACCAATTAAACCGAACTTCCCAAAAGTTATCGCCGTTACGGATTCATTTGCAGGGGATCGACGCGATCGGTCCCTTGAGAATTATTCTTCCGCGAGGCATAAATCTCCCGTCATCGGAATATCTCACGCAGGGCGTCCATAAAGTTCGCGTGCAATTAAAAGTAGTCGTAACTTTGCGACCGTAAGTGATGAAAAGAATCTGTGAAGAGTGTTAGAAAGCTCGGTGTAGCAAGTTTAATTTTGCCTTTGGAAAATCCGTTGTGATGAAGACGATTTAAATCAGTGGTTTCCAAAGTGGGCGCTACTGCCCCCTGGGGGGTGGTGCTCCAGTTTATGGGGGCGAAAAGAGCAAAGTATTACCTAAGTATTATTCCTTTTGCATAAATGTGCTATGAAAACTATACATTTATTGGATAATAAATAAACATTTGATTAGTCATTGTTTTTAATTTAATAATTACAATGTTCCTCGTCTGGTTATTTAGCATATGATTCTGATTATTATTATAAAGTTACCGCTTGGGGGGCGTTGAGTATTGTTTTATGGATCCAAGGGGAGGTGGCTCGAAAAAGTTTGGGAATCACTGATTTAAATATTACTTATTTTAGTTTACTGGAGTGTAAATTATCCTTTGATTCGTTGACCTAAAGTCTATCACTGCTACAGAAGATTGGTTCAGAGCCCTTTGTACGAAACTTACAGGAACAGCTGACATGGTCCTTCTAATGTATATGAAATCAAACGTCTTGCGTTGAAAGAATCTGAATGTTTCGTGACGTACTTGAACAAGAAATCAAAGAAGTCGTCTTATTCGATTCGGAAAGGGAAGAGTTCAACATGCGTTAAGCTGTGCCCTACATATTCCTCTCCTGTTTGCTTTTCCGGATTCGAAAATAAATTGAGTAAACGTTCATCAAACAGGCATTCATGTATCTTTCAAATTTACTCAGAAATGAAGGTCGAATTTTTCTCCATTCGAGATATTTTTACTGAACCCTTCGGGACCAAGCGGGACATTTGTGATGTTTGCTCGTTATACAGAGCTAATAGAAAAGGCGACGCAGATAACAAAATAGATCGAAAAAGTTCTCAATATTATTTCGCTACTTTTTGTTAAATCAAAGCAATGTGATAACCAGGCTTCGGTTTCGATATTTCGTATTTGATGATTTTGATTATAGAATTAACTTATACGAATGGGAATATGCTGCTGAAAACTTTGAAATTAATATATCTGACAAGTCGCAGTTTTACATAATATTAGTAGTAATATTGTTTAAAATGTTACGATAGCTTTTGAAGATAATAATGAAGAAAAATAATCCCTATATTTCGCCAGATCTCAGCAGTGGCCTGATAATCTCTGTTCTGTGGTCCAAACAACAGTAGCGTTTATTCTTCTCCTACTGGCGTTTGCAAATATACACACGAAATACGCATCAATTTTTCATTTTTCAACAATCTACTTGAATTGGTTTTCCCCCATATGTGTATTTGTTTGTTGAGGTGTTAGGTCAACGTAGCAGCATTTTGGCTTTGCAGGTTAGAATTGTAGGTTTTCGGTTTTTATTTAATAAGCGCGGAGTGTTTTGTTACTTTAGAAAAGAATCGAAAATCTGGACCACTGTTGGATTTTGATGTTGAGCAAGTTATTTTACATTTTTCCTTTTTTCGATCTCTTTCCAAAAGACAAAAACCCCAAAATAATCATCATGAACTGCGTCTATACTGAAAAGTTAAATAATAAAGGCAATTGATGCATTTTTATAAGAATCGCATCACTTGGAAGTTGAATCGTAATTCACGGAGTGAACTCAAGTTCTCGAGTGCTTAAAATCTGCACTCATTCATGGCCATTGTGAAGTTGTCACGACTCGATGTCACTGACCTTCACAACCGGAGTGATAAAGAAGGGAGACCGGAAATGTTACTTGCGTCGACCCTGAGCCGAGTTCTTCAACAGTTAAGAGCATGAATTACATAAACTTGAATGGGAGATTCTTCGCATGTGCTACCGCCAAAATCCGCTGGGATTTTCTTCGGATTTACATAATAATAATAATATGTTTATTACGGGAGTTATCCCATTAACATTTTACATATAAATGTCGATTACAATGGAATTTTACAATACAAATTATAATTAGAAAATACAGTAGAATATTATAATACAACATAATAATGTTATGAAAATATAAATATAAAAATTTTAAAAAATTATGTAAAAAAAGTACAGTAATGAAATATAATCAAAAATTATTCTTTAAAACGTATGAATAATACATAAGAACAATACATAAGAAAAATACATAAGAAAAATACATAAGATATAAAGCGGTACGGTTGAAAAAAAAGGAGCTAGAATTAGCATTAGGAATGGTGGTTTATTGATAAATACAATTACTTTTCGGAAATCATTTCATGTTCGAGAATATTTTGGAACTAATCATAGTGGGAAATAATTTATAGATAGTAAAAATATAGAAATTCTGTCATGTTGAAAAGTTTTTTATGTACCGCTTTCGCACATCTAAAAGAAGGAATCTGTTAAGTTATCCTGCATATTCCGTGGTTCATTTCGAATTGATGATAATTAAGGAAATGATATTTTCAATTTAAGAATGAAAAGGGAAAAGTATTTTATATGAGGAGTAGCATCGTGGAAAGGCAAAATAAACTAAAAAGATAAAATTTGATTAACCTTCGTATAAACCAATTTAATAGCAATCGGTTTCGTTAGGATGCATCTTCAGGTCAAGACAAAATAGAACCAAAAAATAACAAGTAAAACAAGAAAGAAAAAAAGATGTTTTGTCTTTCGTCATTACTTGTAACATAAGACATTTATTACTTTTCCACTTCCTAAAAAAGTATTTTTTCTGATAAGAAATATTAAACCTTTTCATTCTAAATTTAATGATACGTATTTTAATTTGATTGATTGTCATCGAGATTTTTAATAAATTTACTATATTTATTTATAAATGTTTACGCTATTCTTGGCATCACGCAGAGCCGTAGTTCTTTATTCTGAGGATATGTAGTGATTTTCCAATCTTCCAATCCATCTCCGGTTTATTTAGCGCCGTCCCGTGTAGGCTTGCCCCTGTATACATACGCTTTGTGAGTACGGCACAGTATCTCAAGTAAGAATCCATCCCAGCAGAATACATCCTTCTTCTGAAGAACCGGAAGACCGAATCCGCCCCCATTATCGCAAGCACCGAAACTATTTAACGCGGGAATAATTTCGGCGGTCGTCTTGGAAACAGTGTCGCGATCGATATTGAGTTTGCGGTCCGCCGAGATCTTTTAACTAGGAGTCGCATGCATCCGAAGGTATTGGATGAAGTAATGCTACGGAGCCGGAAAAATAAAGGGGTTTGTAAAACGATCCGAGAGTCGGGGTGTGGGAAAAAAATTTCACGGAGGAGATTGGCTTATGGCGTCGCAAGGGACCGCAAAACCGCCGGCCGCAGTGCGGTCGTGAAAAAGAGGATCTCAGGAGGGAAAATAGATGCGGCCGAAGAGAGCATAAAAAGGAGAAACGTATGATAAAAGAGCACCGGGATGAAAATAGGCAGGGAAAGGGTTTCGCAATTTGGTAATGCGGATGCATGAAATCGTCTTATGGGATGACTTCCTTCACTTCCCGCCGCCAGATTGGTGAGAACTGTCTTGGCCGAGCGGAGATGGTTGGCGCATATTGTTTTCAGTTCTCTGAAGCAATGGTTATAAATATAGACAGAGATGTGCAATTATGTATTCCTGCGTCCATGTCTTGATTTATAAAATAAACCTTTTTTATCAATAATAATCGTCTTTATTTAAGGCGAGATTGAGACTTATTAGTTTCTTCTTTCATTCAATCCTATGTCTTTATAGATTAAAAAAGGATTCATAGGAAAAGAAAAGCATAAGAAAGAATATTTTTGGGTGTATAGAAAACGTAAGTGATTTCTTAGGAAAAACTCTGCAGGAAAATAAACAAGTAGGGGGTATATACCTCTGAAACCTGCTGATAGTAGCGACTACGAGTAGAATTTAAAATTAAGAAATAAAAGGGAAAATGAAAAAAACATTATCATGTGGCCTGAAAGATTGAAAGTATAAATGCAGAAAAATTCATAAAATAATATAATAAACTGCTGTTGAATTTAATTAGCCAGAGATAGCCACATCTCTTGGTGGAGGAATAGGTATCTTTCATTAAAATTTGACATTGGCTTGCTTATAACTGTGATAATATGAAAGCTAATGAAGTATAATTGATGCTGAATGATGAAATTCATTAAAGTACATTCTAAATTACAGGACATTTACAACTCTTAACCTCCCTTTAATTGAAACTTATTCAACGGAAAATTATCTCTAGCATTTAATAAAGTATTGGTAATTATCTTATAAAAATGAAAGCCTAATTAAGGTCGTTAACTATCACATAATAATGAGCTTTATAATTCGAAAGTAATGAAATTTAAGATGATTCCCAATAATTTCTAGAGATTACTTAGGAATCGTTTGAGTTGATTGTGTATTTGACTTGATAATACATGAGTTTATTAGTCAGCCTCGAGATCTTTCCCTCGTCATTGCCTTTTCAATGGTCTGCAGAGCCATTTAATAATCGAACGTCAACATGGAAAACTTTCGCATGTTCTTTGAGGAATGAAAGCTCCATACACTCTCTTTGCGACTTAAATACGGCTCAGATAGAATCATGAATTACCACTACCGTCGCTTTATTCTCGCGCTTTGAATGGGTGGCGAGGTGAAGCAATAATTTCCTCTCGGGGAAATTTCCTCATCATTTTTCGTGATGAAAATCTTTTGTTTCCCTTTACTGCCGAGTTTGTAGAGGCATTCTTTGTCTGGATAGTGTGTGTATCGAGAGAGGGGAAAAAACTGGTGAAGTTTCGTTCGTTTCGTCGACTTCATTTACGGAAAGCGCCAATAAATTTATCTTTCACGGAAGTATATCCTTTTACGACTCATAACCGCCGCTACGCAGTCCTCGTCGAATCAGCGGCGTCCCATTCATCTGGAAAACGCTACCTGAGAGCATACAGAATCTCTCACTCTTCCCCGAAATAAAAGGAGATGGTTATTACGTTGAATAGGTGCCGAGCAATAAATAGGTGAGCCATAAAAACTTAGGGAGTAAAAGAGGCGTATTTGGTGACGTTATATGGCAGCGGAATGGGAAGAAGTCATTTCTAGGCGGTGGGATTAGGCAGAGGTGGAAAAAAAGAGATTTAGTTACAGTTCGGAGGTGAAAATAAGGAAGAATTGGCAGTATCGGCAAAAGTTAGCTCATTGCAACAATAATATTACATGTATACGGTATCATCTACATCAAAATACAATTTTTAATAATTAAGCGTCTTATCCGGACGAAATAATATTGTTTTCTAATTGTCTGTCTCTGTCATGGCGGATTCAGGTGGGGCAGAGGGGCTTCCTTTGATGACTTGGTAGTGCTAATAATTAGCCCAGTAAGTGATGAGGAGCATGAATTAAATTCTGATTATAAGCATGACGGTTTGAGGTATGCATTGATGGAATGGTGAAATTCCTTCATATTCACAGAGTTTGACAACAGAATGAATGAGTTGTTATATCTCTATGATTTCGATTATAAATTATTTCTACGATCAATATACGTCTATTGCATTTATCACGTCAAAATCGCACTTTAAAATTTAACTGGAGATGTGTTCATTAGGAAACAGTCTTGTTTCGCCCCCAGTGGCAAGTTCTCCCCCTTAGACTAGTTTCTAGATCCGCCCCTGCCCTCCGTGATGATACCCATCAGCCCGAAGGCTGGTTGGATCCTGAACTCCTTCACTTGCAGTCTTGAAGGAGGCATAAGACAAGATGAGGTAGTTTGCCTAGTGGAGAGCAATGACTTTAAGAGATACACTTTTCGTAACATTCAATATGGAGCGATCAGGATGAATAAAGTTAATCAGCATCACTCATACCTCATTGGATTTCAAAATGTCACATCCGCAAACAAAACTGATTCAAAAGTTACATATTCCTCTATTAAGTACTAAAAAATATGTAGATTATATTTCTTTTAACAAGACTTGGTAGTATGAATTCTTTCTTACATTCAACTCGAAATGGTTCAGGGGATTCGAGAGACACGAGATGTCATACTTCACTGATTCGCATTTGTAATGTCAGTATAAATGCTTGCATAGCGGCTCCGAACGAATTGAGACTAGATTACTAATTAAGCCACTCAAGCATTCAGCCCATTAATTCTCGTTTGTGCATGGGCATTTTCAATGTTGTTTTCCTAGAATACAGTTTAATTTCCCGATTCTTCTATCATTGATCATGTTCGGAGGAATCGTGCGAGAAAAGTAGTTTTGAAATAATGCACGCGAATTGTCCTTGTGAATAAAGTGAGCCAACGTTTTCGTACACACTGTCATCAATCACCTTAAAATAAGCATAAAAAATTCGCATTTAGTCTCTCCTACTTTCGGTAAAGAAAATTTATTCTCTGTCTAACATATCAGGTAAATCTCGGGCTTAAGTGTATGCTTTATGCCATGACGCTTTTTATGTATGATTGGAGCATCAGTCTCTATATACTATTGAATCTTTCTATTAACGATTGGTCAATCAGATTGGTCAAGCGTCAATCTGGCATGGGGCGTAAATAATCACCATCGATCGTTAAGGCAAATTTAAATTTCCGCCCGAAGTTATTTGCCGCGTTTTGGAGCTATGGATTTCACCCAGAGGAGGAAAGCGGTTTCGGATTTTTTCGGGAGCAAAAGACCCGCTTCATACGCTTTTAAGCGAGAGAATCTCTGGACTAATTTCCTTTCCCGTAGTAACCAAATGGAATCGAAAATTGGAATCCAGCCATCGGTAATTGGCTGCGAAGGCCAGAATTGGGTCAGCGTTTTAGAAACCGCCAGTCAGCAGCAATACCGCTCTCATTACGGGTCCGATTCACGTCTACTTTAAGCGGGGGATCAAGGCGATCGAAATCTTCTTCGATTAGCGACGTAAATCGGGGCGTCGCTGCGAGCGGGGTCAAAGCCAAGAGCAGTTCAAGTCTTGGGAGAGCTATTTACGGAGGAGAATGGCAGGGAGGGGAAACCCGTGCGCGGTTTGAAGGCTCGTTTACGACGGCGGCGTCGGAGTGACCGGTGCATTGTTACGGATATGCGCTTATGAAAGATGGCAGAGGGACGGTGAAATTTGGCGGCAAACGGATTTTACGCCCAGCAGTCGAGGACGCTGCGCCGCACGGTTTAATTGGTCATTTGTCTGGCGCGGTTTTTTCCAAGTGGGATTTTTGTTGATTCAAGGAGTTTTGACGGCATCTGGGGTGGAAAAAGTGGGGCTCGGAATTTACCCCGAGGGTTTGCTCTGCTGTAAGAGAGGTTTATCTTTCGCCGTGCATGGGTGCCTAATTGAAATAATTGTTGCGATTTAAATTATTTAAGTTTTAGCCAAAGTATTTGCATCGAAGAATGGAATTTATCCACGAAGTCAAATGAAACGCGACCTGGTAGAATATTTGGATGCCAACCTGGTTTTTTTTCATTTCGTCGTTGTCAACGAGGTAATCATGGTTATGAAAACCTAAGGAATGATAAAACTGAAATAGGGTAAGCAATTTTGCATTGAAAATTAAAGAATACAGTCCTCCAGAGCAAATTTTGAAAAGTGATCGAGGAATGCCATTATAGTTATAAAATTAAGATTGATAATATATCGAATAAATATCGAATGAATTGTAACGGGCTCCAGGTTAGCCAAGTGGGTAGTGCGCTCGTCTTATGACAAAGCAGTCCCGTGTTCGATTCCCGGTGGAAGTTCACGTAACGTAAAATGATCCTAGTTAACAATAGTGATCAAAAGCATTTAACAATGCTTATACAAGTGAATTACCACGAAAATCTTCTTACAATTTTCTACAGTCGCTTTAGACTTTTGCTTGTCGCATACTCGGCGACCCGAAGTATTGGATTCCACAAGGGTGGGATGTTTAAGCGGTCAAAGAAAATGTAGCCGTGGCCAAATCTAATTTAGCCCAGCAATTACTTCCCTTTTTTTTATTCCAGACTAAATATACCTACGCTAAGAAATATGTTGTAGTTCATACAAATAATTTCAGGAGGGGTACAGAGAAGAGTATTTTGTTAATGTTTGCGATTAACCTATTGCCATCTGGAGTGTCGTCACTACAGCAGTGTTTATTATAATTACATCAGTGTACTGTAACTTTAAAAAAATCGCATCTGAATGTATTTTTTTTTATAAGGAAGAGATCATTATTGCTGCAATAATATAGTGATATTCTATTGATGATTGTTTCTGGAATTTCCATCTGGCTATGTTTTTAATTTTCACGTGATTGATATAAAAATAATGCACTGTTTATTCTCTTTCGCGGAGGTGCTGAAGTTGATCGTGGAAGACTGCACACGTGATTCCTACAATCAAAACGAGTTAGTAGATCATAGTTTAAGTAAATATCTTACGGAAAATAATAATCATCAGAGTGTTTTAATTTGCTAGTATGGAGATTTGCCAAAGAACATGATCGAAATGGGCGTGAATTATCTTTATTTTTGATTCCCTTCAAATTTTAGATTACTTTTCTATGCTACCTCAGGTGACGGCGGAGGCAAATTGCTTCCTCATTCCGTAGCTAATAGTTCATTCTAGATTCGAAAACACAAACACACTCTTCGAGAAACCGACTGAAAGAGTAACGCGTGAACCTACCAACAAAACCTTCTATCAATTTGTTCTCAGAATTCAGCAATCGGAATGATCTCTATCCGACGAAAGGTTGACAAACGGTAACAAAACCCCCAAACGTATGGACCAATATCGAGGAGAATAGGGGGGTTAAGGGAAAGAATCCATTTCCAAACAGCCACCGATAAATCGCCGTATCTCCTATGATCTAAACGGGTCGCCATTGAGATTTCGTCTCGGGAGAGACCGCATTTTCGTCCGTCAATTGTCCGACTGCACTCCATTCCTCTTTCCATTAGCCCCTTTCATGGCGTTAGGCCACCCGCCGAGTGATTCACATACCTCCACGAGAAAGAAAAAAAATTCCAAAGGGGAATCTCCCAATCCTGAGCCACCAGCTGAGATGACCCTCGAAGAAGAGGCATAAAAAAGGCCGGAATGAGACGCAAGAAATTGAAAAGTGAAACAAACGACGGGATTTTTTTTCGTCCTTTCCGTTTTAAATCACGCATCTTCCGCCACTTACGTTCCGCGCCGGTTCCGTAACGTTTTTAAAGGGGTATCATCTCCAGGTGAGTAAAAAAAAGCTCAAAGCCCACCGATGGGGATCGAAATGAAAAAATGATTAGGAGATATTTTTATTCACGCTCTTTTTGATTTACGTTCTCTTTTTCCCTTTTTCGTCCCCTTGTACATCCCCGAGTCGCCGCCGGAGTGCTGGTTCCAAGTGTTAAACGCGACGGTCTCCTGCCTAAAGACCGATCGTATTTGATTTAAACTCTCTGAGTAATTCGTGGACGTCCCTTTGTCGAGCCCTCCGCAGATGGAGAACGTGACGCGAGAGCGATTGCCTTTTTATTCCTTTTCCAGTCCCGTTGCGCGTTGAACCCGTCGGAAAAATAGAAAAATGAAATATCGTCTTGATTGATGGGTGGACTCTGCGGAGTTTTGCCGATGTTTACACCGAGGGTTTGGGAAAAAATGCGGCGAAGTATGCGCCGTCCCGTGTTTCCCACGGCGCGTGCGTTTCTGTGGAGTGACGGTGGAAATTCTCTCGTAAACCCTCGTTTAATACACAGTCGAATATATATTTTCCCTTTTCATTTAAACGGACTGTCACGCGGACGAGAGTCTCTCTCTCACTGACGTAAACTCCGAAAGACGTGGAACATTTTTTCTCGTGTATCATAGTCGGAGGGAATAAATGAATATTTCCGCATGAGTCGACTTCCCCGCGAAGGTCCGAGAGAGGAAAATTTTTGGAGACCTGTCCGTTTACAATCTTTCGGCCATTACAGCACGAAAATGCTGTCCTGACGTCTAGTAGTGCTCTCGCATGATTAATTACATGGCTACTTATAAGATTATGGCTCAAGAAGAGAAAATCTGAAATATACCGACGTTAGGTATGAGGTCTAGGTATACCATTGCACGTATAGTAGAACGGTCTCAAAAATCAAGAAATAGAAGCAAAAATATCAATACGACTGGTACTCGAACCCATGTATCCCAATTTCCGGAAATTTACTCTCACACAAGGAAAAAAGACTTATTTTCTCATAAAGGAAGTGGGAGACCTGGCTTCGAATCCAATTCATGTCAATATTTTTCGCTTCTATTACTCCTTAGGACGTGTTGACAGAATTCGTTGAAATCTTAGTCGTTAATATAGTCGTAAAATGGTTTAGTTTTACAAGCTATCTATAAAATCTAACTGTAGTACGATGTAGTCTTAAAATACTTTAGCTTTCGAAGCTATTCTCTAATCCTGACTGTACTACTCATACTCGTATATTCGTTTAGTTAACTTTGTGTGCTATGAATATGTATGCTGTTGCATAAAAATTCCTTCTAGGATAACTGAACATCTTAAAAATAAATCTCTTTAACTCGTTACTCGTTCTTTCGCATGTATCAACTTTCAGTCCTCCACGGTACGTTGCACATCATTAACGCAATATTTGAAAACACTTAATGTAGGATTACAGAATCAACATTACTTTTTAATTTTTGAAATCATTAAATATAGGGTAACAAGATCAAGGGCAGTTCGTGACTGAACGGAAGCTCTTCTATTACAGCTGTTAAGTTATACATTGAAAATTCCGCAACGACTAGGTTGGTGTAAAAAGAAAAGCTCTTACCCTGAGTTGGGCATAACATATCGTTCCTCTCTCTAGTGGAGGAAGCGGGAGATGATGGAAATGGAAGAGAGGAGCACGATTCACGGTCGTATTTCGAAGAAGGTCACGCTTCTCCTTAATCTCCCTCTTTCTCGCGGCCGCCAAATATTATGACTGTTCTCATACATAATGAGCGCACATGGAAAGAGAGTAAGGAAAAATGAAGAGCATCTCCCTCCTACGGTGGAAAGAGTTATTACGTACAAAAATGTTCTCTTGCCTCTCGAATGGATATGGGGCATAGAAAAGATGGGAAAATCTACAAAAATTCAGCACGAATGAAATTTAAATTGTGTTTTGCGTCGTAGTTTATTTAAATTAGACTTTCACAGGATTTTGTCCATGGTATTAATTAGGGTGCATTTCTTGCCTTCACGTGTTTCGGTTAATATGATTAAAATATTTTTCGCATTCTTTCTCATTAATCAAACATAACGTGACTGAATTCTAGAATGGAATTTTTAACGCACAACAAGCGTAATATTTTTGACACAAACTGTAAGAATACGGGGGGTATTTCAAATTTCATCAATGTACACTGTTGTGTGTGCATTTTCGGATTAAATTTCGAGAGAAATAATTAAAATCAGAGGCATGGAATTCAGTAATGAGCATCCATTCAGGACCGAACATGAAATCCCGGAATCAAAGGAGAAAGTGCCGAGCATTCACGTAGCAAAGAAGCCCTCGAATCTTACCATTTGAGTGAAAGAAGAGGAATGGGAAACTTGGTGAACTTTTTTTGATTTCTTTTCACACGCAGTCCTCTTGCTTATCTGTATCAAATCGAGAGAATATGAGATGGAAAATGATTTTCCCAAATGAATTGCGTTAAAAGGAATATGTGCTTTCATCCATATAATTTGATCTCCGAATACTTATAATGCATACATGCAATACACAATTCCAGTGCGGCCTTATGGTCCTAGAAGCTATTTGCAGATATTTATTAAATTGATGTTTTAAAAACTTATGTATATATAGGATATAATTTTTCTCATGTTTGTGTAATTTCGCTATTTTAGTTGTAAGTTAAATGTACCAGATATTTTTTTACTTATAAGGGAAAATTTATATTTAATTAATTTATTAACTTAATATCGCTCACTAAATTCTTTCTCTTTTCTATTCACAGGTAACTGGAACACCTTCATCGATCATTATATGCCCATTTTCCATCCAGTATTGATTGCAGTTAAAATGCTACGACGGAAACTATAACAGAAAATGTAATGAAAATGACGCCAGTTCGATGAACACAGGTAGTGAAGAGCAGTAGCGGTGCAAGAGGTAAAGAATTGGAAGTTATCCAATAACCGATATAATGAATGATAATATCTATAAAAGTTTCGAGTAAACACTTAAACTTCGACAACAACAATATGACGAAATCTTAACTTTAATTTCTTGCGATGGAATTCCAGTAGGTTAGGATTTCCTCTTGGTAGGTTGTCCGACAAAATGCAACAATTTAGGGAACGATGAAAGAATTTTAACATCCCCTACATGAG
Organism: Pachydiplax longipennis; assembly: GCA_036926295.1. Lineage (NCBI taxonomy): Eukaryota > Metazoa > Arthropoda > Insecta > Odonata > Libellulidae > Pachydiplax > Pachydiplax longipennis. Next base: position 56,614,077 of record JAVFKF010000008.1, read on the forward strand.
AAACAATAATTTAATAATGACATAAATTACCGTGTTCATTAAACTTCCCCTGAGTACATCGAAAAATGCTGTCGACTCATCGAAATCTCCCCCAGGAACCAACGATGCATGATTCGTAAAACGCTTATAAGAATATTCCCTCCCTTCATTTAACCCGTAATGCCTTAATACTACGCTTTGGTTCTTTCCCTTTTTGGAGGGCTTCGCCCAAAATACTCGATCAAAAGACTCCTTCACGCAATAAAGGAAAGCTTATAAATTCCACAGTCTCGGGGAAGAGAGAGACGTCATTATGTGTGCACGGCGGACGAAACTGCTTTTTCATTGCCCTCCATCGGCGTCTGCGCGTCTCATGGTTTTAGGACGCCTCCACAGAACTCTCTTTCTTCTCCCGATGCCGACACGACTAAGTTTAAGGCCACCGTTTTTTTTTCTTCTTTCAAAAGCTAGGAGCCATCAACTTTAACGTTTACGTAAGGATGCTAAGGCTCTGGCACGTGCTAATATTAGAAGATGAACTCTGGAAGACCTTTCACGTTTCACCCAATCATCAAGTTATCTTCCTTTTTCCCGATGGGGAATTTCCAAACCTTTAAAGGTCTTACTTAAGGGCCCCCTTTCCGAGGGGAAAATTAAAGATCCATAATTGGAGGTCTTTAATAGTGGCGTGACCGAAGCTGGAAGCGCCTTGTGATTTTCTGTACTCTCCTTCTTTTTTCCGTTCCTTTGGAAGTCTTCGCAATGAAGCGGTGCGCCCAGGGCGGGTAATTGATCCGCGGAGGCAGCCCTTTTGTTCTTCGGGTATTTATGATATTCCGATCCGAATTTGGTTCCCGGAAAAGGAGATCTTATTAAGGTTTCTCTGTCGGAGAGTGGATAAGGACCACCGGTGAAGAAGTCCTATCAGTATGAATTGATCTCTCTCTTTCTTTTTCCCAGACCGAAATATGTTGAATAGAGGGGACAGGGCGATGGCCTCTGAATTCTTAAATTCCATACCCACAAAGTGAGATTGAAGGTTTCGTAATTTTATTGACCTTTTATACTCCCATGATGAAACTTTTGCCGTAATTAATTGCCATGGAGGATTTTGTGATTCTTCTTTGACGTTCACAGCACCAAAAGTTCTGTTCCCAAATACTCCTTTCACTCTTTTTAATGTAAAACTATTGCGTATATCAACGTAATTTACTATCGCTGACAATGTCTTCACTCTGTAATATCCATTTGGATTTTCCATATGTATATTTTTGTTCATCACTTTACTTTCCATTTTTCTATATTAATTTCCAGTCTTAATTTTATAATATAATATCACTGCGGTTTCGGCTTTCTATATTTGATAATTCTTCACACGAAATTTGGAGCTTATTTCATTCAAATAAGAATTAATCTTGTCATGACAAACCTGAAGCTGAAATATTTTTACTATCCTTTTAACTACATTAATTTTTTAAATCAGAATTAACTTGTTTTCTCCTACTTTATTTGTATAGTAAATTTTATGTATTGATATATCTGCGCAAAACTGACGCAATATTTTTCAATATTTTTTTTCTCTGATATAAATCACCAGTCTATTCTTTATTTCACTCAGCTCTCGTAAGAGCTTCGAATATATATAAAGATTTAAAAGCCAGAATATTAATCAAAGACATCTCTAGAGAACGAACGAAGCGTGGGTATGAAAGTCCGTTTCCACTCAACTAAATCGATCGCTATGGAACCATAGATTTAGACTAGAGCATCTCTCGAATCTCATCAATTGTCGACATAACTGTCAGCGATACGTCCTCGAACACTATTTCAGAGAGAAAGCGCTATAAATCTCGACCAGAATGAAAATCCGCCTACGTAGAAGGATAGCAAGAGCGCTGATAGTTCACGTCTCGAATCGATACTAAACACGTCCTCAATGTCATAGCGCAAGTCATTTACGCCAGTCATTCCTATGAAACATTGGCTGTATAATATCTCAGGAGATTTTTAAAATTATTTTGTTTTTTTTTTCTTGTTTTGGAATGACTGAGAGTGAACCCAAATACGAAAACTTTACTTGTGAAATTTAGGTTACGGCTGAATTAAATCCCACTGGGAGACTTTTTCTTTATAAGTACATAGATCCATTTTCCTGTATCATCTGCAAGAATATTTAAACCGTCCTTTCCTGATCTCTCGGCTCGTTGTTCCCCATCGGTTTTGTGCCATTATGCGTTTGAGTGATTGGGATTCATATATCCATTTTACGCCGTCCCTTTCCTTCGCTTCACCCTATTTGATACTGCAGACATGTACTCTTATTTATCCTCTTATGTCTTCTATTCTGATTTGTCTCGCGAACTTACGAGTAGAAATAGCCTTCTCTTGGAGGCTTGAATACTTCACTCAAATGAATCATGAACTGATTTAAAAGCTTCAAAATTTTTATCATAAAACTAGTTAAATTGCCTGTTAATTCACAGCGAGGAAAATTGATGCAAGATTAAATATAGTTGTACAATTTGTGTAGTGGAGAATCCATCATCTGTCATTTTAACTAAGCACAATATGGCAGTTTATCGAAAATATAATGTTAAAATCTTAATAAAGCTCATTAAATTTGGAGCCGAATCGACAATAAAAATAAAATATTCATAGAACTTCATTATTATGAGGCTTGTATCAAGTTTTTATGATGATTTTATAAATGATAAAGAGCCTTCAATTTAATCGGAAACAAAGAAATACGCAAAAAGGGGTCTATTATCTGAAATGGTTTTGTGGGTTTTCGTAAAGGCTCGTTTTGATACAAATTCCCTTTTGGTGATCGTGGAATTAACGGCTGCCTTCATATGGGTTAGATGTAAGAAGAGACTTTTCAGTCTCAATCTCGCCCGAATAAAGACGATTTATTATTATTATTATCATTATGGGTATACAGATACATCCTGGAGGCAACAGAATAAATTAGTTTACGTATAGCTAACCTAAATAAGTTCTCGTATATAAAAATATAGCCGAGAGTTGAATTACTGAATAAGAGATTAGTGATGATTGTGCTTCTTATGTCAGATTTTGATAGATCACCTATTCATCAATTGCTTCCTGGCATAATGTTCAGGAAAACCTATCTTTTATTAATGTTTGCATCAGTCTTGATCATTGCTACTGAATTATGAGTGATTCTGAATAAAGACACTCACCAAATTGGTCACTCCTGGTTGATTACTTTTTAAAAAGCGTTATTAATGGAGTCATTGTTCCTCAATTCTACTAATAGCATGCCGGATGAGTGAGAAAAGCTATTATTCCGCACCTAGCCAAGTAAACCCCATCTCTCTACACTGTCTTTGGGTAGCTAATAGTGGAGAATTTGAGATTCCAATTGCCCTCTGGCTGGATATTTCAAAGAAAGAGCTGATAGTATACCCATGTCTCCACGTTGAGGACGCAGTCCTGTGACCTGTGATTTGACCGTGTGTGATACATGGCAAAAGGGCTGTATTTTTGGTTAAAGGAGAGACACGGGCGGGTCGGAGAAAGGAAAGCTGCGAAGATGAGTCGAGTGAGAGGTGGGCGGGCGAGGGCAGGGCCGGTGGGAGGGAAAGGCGTGTGGGAGACGCTGGCCGCGAGAGATTTAATGCGTGGGCGGAGTGCTAGTGGCGGGGAGAGTCTCGATGGGATGGAGAATCTTTCATAATTTATGCAGGACCAACCCCTTCTTCCCTATTCTTTTCAACCACTCCTTATCACTCCTTACCTTTTTCATTCCCACCAGCCCTCCACTACCTTCATCACTTCCATCGTTCTGGGTTGTAGAGTCTTAAACGTGGTTTATATTTCATGTATTTTGTTTTTGATAGCTTTTAGGTGAGAAAAGATTTCCTATGCTTCTCATCTCTTTATAACGCGTGGATCTCGTACGTAAAGCATTGAAATATAAGGAAAATTGAGAATACAAATAGGTATTCGTTTCATATCATGTCCTTTGGTTAGCTAAGTGTTGATCAAAATTACCGTTCTTCGTCACTTTATCGTTTAATTATTTTTTTTCATCGTTACACTTGATAATTAATGAAAGTGTAGTCATTCAACTAAGATAAAATTTGTAATATGCAATAAAGGATATTAATAGTTATCAAGAAGTTAAGAAGTAGGCGTTAATTAGAGGATTTAAGGCATTTGAACGCATTAGAGAAGAAGTAGAATAGATTTTTGTGATTTTTTAGGTTCATATTTCATAGAAAATTTATTTCACTATGCTTAAGCGGCTAACGTAGAAACCTACTAAAGAAATTATGATGCAATTATTAACTTATCCTGACTTTGAACGCGTAGGCTTTATTGCATCTACTCAATCTAATTAGCCAATATAGATAACGTGGAAATAGAGATTAGTAATAAAAACGTAATAAAAGCATTTGTTAGAAGCAATTAATGAGCGATTCTCGTCAAAAAGTAGGCTATTCCGTTGCCCCCAGGAAGTGATAAAGGGGAATCACCTACATCTGGATACATTCCTGGGTTGTCTTCCTTTTACTCCATTAAGAGCTATTCTAGAGGGAACGTCCCACTGTGCAGTATACGATAAAGGTTTTAAGTTTTTAAGGAATCACTTAACAACAGCCCATCATTTCAGATAATTTTAACTTAATTAGAATTAGCCTCTTTAGTTACCATCTCATTTTTTACTCTTTAGAATTTTCGCAGGATTCCAGATTTCTTTCCTAGTGATTAATTAATAATAGAGTATTCAGCTCAAAGGCCAGTTTGAACCTCGCACCCTTCGCCATCAGCTACCATTAGCTCTGAAGGAGAATCAGGCTTACTTGGAAAGACGAGGAAAGAGATAGTTATCCATTGCTTCCTTACTGAGCCACATATACGCTTTCCAGAAGGGAAAGTTTAAGCGACTGCAACACAAACGATCCTATAATAATAATTAATGAAATGTAACAGGTTACACTTTTCAAAGTATTCAATCAAAAGTGACCAATGTGACTGAAATTGATCATTAAAATTCATAACTCAGCAATTTTTATTATATCCATGAGTAAGAACAGGGATGATTAAAGTGGTGAGGCAACCACCTCAGGAGCCCTAAACATTAATTTTCTCGACAACCGATGTTAATCCAGAAAATAATTTTGAATATCAGTAAGGATACGCTTATCACTCTCTCCCTCCTTCACTAATTATTTGGATTAAAATCAAGAAAAATGAGTTTTAAATAAAATAAAACGCGTATGACATCTAAACCTCATGCGGAAAAAGGCTCAGCACGACCCTGAGTCAGTCTTTGGATGAGAGAATAGTAAATGGATGATACATCTTTCCTTATACTAGTACAAAAATATTTCGATCATCTTCATATGACAGCAAGAACAAAGGAATAGTTAATTAATACAATGACTCGGATGTAAGCAGGAATTCTTAGCCTCGATTCCTCCTGTAAAGGCATTAGTTCGTTTGTTCCCATTCCCCCTCACCCATTATTTTCCTTATCCCTCCACACCCTATCTTTCTACAGCTTGCACCTTCCCTGTCTCCACTGCTCTCAAATCTTCTCCCTTTTCATCCTCCATCTCTTGCAGAGATAATCTCTCCTCCGCCTCGGAACTCATTCCAACGCGGTCAGAATTTTCTCTCCTTGTTATGACCACGGAGGTATTAACTGTTGAGTTTTTTTTCTGGGTTTTGGGCACCATCCCTCTTTCCTTTCGAATCGTTTTCTCCGCAACTACAACCGAAGGAAGAGTTTGTTTTCTCCCGGTGTGTAGGGCGTTCGTGCCCACGAGGCTTGGAACCGGCAATAAATCGGACTGTGATCTGATTATTATCGCGTGGGTGAGAGGGTCATCTGGGTCGAAAGATGGATTGTGTGTAATTGTTACTGGGGAATGGGATATCTGGACTTGAGAGCATTTGTAAAAGAGGAGCTACGAAGAGTGAATTACCTATTTCTTATGGTTATCGTGTAACTGTTGTTACGTAGAGTAATGCCGATAGAATGAGTGTTTTTTCTTAGGATAAGGTTGTCTCGGTAGTGGAAGGAAACAATCGAGGTATCAGTCATCAATTTCTTTTTAACATCGCGATATAATGATCCATATTAAAACTTTATAATAGAGATTAAAATATAGTAAATATTTTGGTATTATACGCCAAAAACAGAAAAATTAAGCACCTTTTTAAATAAATTTCAATAAAATTGTAACATTGTAATAACTTTTAAGGAGTCTTTCAATATGAATATTCGGAGAAGTGTATTAGGAGACGCATTATCCCTAAAAGTTTTACCTCCTGTCACCATAATCATGGATTAATATACTGAATCAAAGAGGAGACTTGGTAAATTCTCCTGAAATTTATTTAACCAAAATTACTTAGTATATTTATTGATACTACGGTTTTCACCAAGTCAGACCTTCTCATATTGATAGACTACCGAAGATTGCTTTGTTGCTCTTTCGTAATTCGCAGGGTTTAAAAGCTTGGACACCTAACCTATGAGGTTATTAAAGCCACAACACTGTCGTGTAATGCCAAAAAAGGTCAATTAATTTTAATCTGAAAATAGTTAAAACCAACATTTACTTCACTGTTACAAATAGGAAGACTAAGCGAAACTCCTAAGTTTTAACGCCCGCCACGGCTGACCGTTTTCATCACCTTTCATCAAAGAGCGACAAGGAGGGATAACGTCCATAAGGGATTGACGATGATGTCACCTCATCCCTTTCGGGTCATCACTCATCAAAGTCACCTCCCCGAAGCTTTATTTATCCCAATGGGAGGGAAAGAGCCAATCCCTAACGCTTTATTATCAAAGTGCGGACGCGCAAACAATGCCGCGACAAATTATACGCATCGCATCACAGTGGCGCGACCGCGCATACTATCGAGGCAAAGAGACGGAATCGGCAACAAATCTCCGTGCTCATCCTACGTGCCCTATAAAGCGGAAATTTTCGCCCACCGCCCCTCTGTTAAACGTGGGTGAGGCGGGGATGATTCATTTCTCATCGGAAAGTAAAATCATCGCGAGCAGGAGACGGGCGGTCCATTGATGGAAAGCGGAGGGACTTCCTTTCTTTTACTTGCTGGAAAAGGAACGCATTTACATTACGTTAATACCCCGCCGCCGTATGACGTACGGCAGGAGGAAATAAAGAAGAAAAGGAAGTAAAGATATATGTCATGGCGATGTCCATTGCCCTTATGGCCTCCATTAAATGTTCCCCGTGTTCGAAGTTACACCGCTGTTTAACTTATCTTATGCGATGGTAATAATAATAATAATGGACTTTATTTAGGGCCAGATTGAGACTATAAGGTCACTTCTTACATCTAACCCTTGGTATTACTTATTGTAGGTAGAAAAGGCTCCAGGGACATACAAAACTCGCATATTCGTAGTTCTCCGAGCTAATGGGGAATAAATTTTTTTTGGTACTTATGGCTTCAATACCAATTGCGTTTTTTGGATATATTTTCTGATTTAAAATGCAGTTATGTTTATAACTACTCTCCGCGTAATATGGCATAAGTTAAAAGATTAAGGTTTAAATTTAAATGTTTACTCGTAATCAAAATCTTGAATCTATATATCTTGGGTCTCTCATGCTTAGGTTCCATTGAACCAGCTTCTATGAAGCCCAAAGGTATCTGGCTATTTTTAATTGAAAAAGGTATTAAAATCATCGTAGAAAATAAATATCTTGACATAATCCACCGATTTATTTTTCTTCTTTTTGAATGTGATGAATTTCTTCTCTGAATATTTTTTACGTTCGACATTTTTTTTTATCTTATAGTGATTAGTTCTCTGTTATATTCTGCTACACCTTTGCTCGTTCCTTCGTCAGATGCATTTTCTATACCTTCAAATCATATACCTACTTTTGTTTTATCCTAATTCTATATAATATTTTTCTCTTGTTCCTTCCTCTGCTGGTAATCATGCTAGGATATACTAAATTTTCCCCTTAAGAATAACATGAGCATTTTCACATCACGCTCCAGATCATTCGATCCTTAACGTGAACGATCTGGAGAACATTTTGCTGGCGTTGCGTGATCCTCAGTCTCCTTAACGACGCGGAGTTATGAGTTAAGCGTCGTTAGTTCTCGGAGGAGATCCCATTTTTAGTGCAGTCTTCGGAATCACCCTCACACGCTCACTTTCTTCCTTCGTCAGTTCCTTTCTCACGTATCCCAAGGAGAGAGTCATGCGTGAAGAGAAGCTATAACAAATTCCCTGTGTCACCTGCCTTCTCCCACATCCTTTACCCCCTCCAAATCATCCTTGTATTTTTCCACACCTCTCTGCCAGCTTTTACGTTATCTTTCAGTCATAAGATCAATCATTTCTGCAGAAACTGAACTCCAATAATCAACTGGTACTATTTTGGAATCTCATCGAAACAGTTGACACTTAATAATGGATTTCCAAATACGCGCTCGAATTCCGCCTCGTCACTAGCAGACATTCGTGAGTGGCATTTGCATGATTGTTCCCACAACGCGAATGACCACTTCCACATTTGCCGTTCAGTTCGGTCATAAGTTTTCTGTCGGATCGGTTTCTACAAGCCCTTATCACCCGTCTCCAAAAACCGTTCCCGCTAATGCTATCGCTGCAAACGGCAAGTTAAGATGCAAGGCGAATCACGAGCGAATAGTTTACACATTGCCACTCGCCTTGCCATTCGCACCAATGCGGCATAAGAGATAATTTGATTTTTATTTCGTAATTTCACTGATTAAGTCTTTCTGTACATTATCCATTTTAGAGTATCAACCTCATATCCTCATAACATTAGATCTGGAGAGGTAGGCTTAATGGGTTAGATGAGGAGTGAAGTGGATGGTATTCCTCACCAATCCAAAATGCTATGAACTGTACACTTCCTCGTAATATGAGCGCGGCAACTCTATGAATAACAATTACCATAGCTTCTCTTCTTATTGAAATAAGAGGAAACCAAAATAAATGCCATGCTTCAGCATCATTAATACCTAACTAATTCTCAAACTGTCTCAGCCATGAATGCTTAAAATAAATGACTTCCTGTATCTTTCATAGCAGTATTGTTAAAATTGCTTCGACAACTGAGGTCGTTTCGCGCATGGGCTCCCACCGGGAACTGAACCCAGGTCCACTTTCATTGAAATAAAAAACGGAAGCCCCTTTTTCTTGTAGCTTCTTAGCTATTGAAGAATCCAGCAATGATTCAAAACTATTCCAATGCTGTGGACTCTACTAACATAACCGTTTTAGAATTGCATACTCTGGTCCCTATCCAAAAGTCATTATTGGGTCCACCAGCTAGTCTATTGAGTCTTCTAATGAAGCGTTATTCATAACATATCTAGGAGCCATGAGTAAGTTAAAAGAAAAACAAGTGAATCAAAGATTTCTGATACCGGCATATCATCTCTTTAAAGTAAAAACGATACCGTATACAGTCCCAAGAGAGCGCTTCACTTTAGCTGTAGAATGATTACAGAAAATCTTAGAATGTTTTTCTAATTATAGTAGTCTCTTTACTAGCAAAATATCTTAATTTTTAATTTCTTGTACGTACCATGAATACACCATTGGTGTGCGTTACAAGGTGCAATATCAATAAGTAACGTATAGTCTTGACATAGTCTTGACGCTCTAACTTTTAGAAAGTAAACTATCAAAAAACAATTAGTACGCTTTTATAGTATGCCCAACAGGATTGTATTTATTTTGGAGGCGTTTCAATAGTACATCATCAGGGACCGTTTAAGTTATAGTTCGAAGAGTGGAGAGATATTCTTTGCTCCTTCATCTTCTCTGGAATTAAGGTGATAAATTATCGACTGGAACTCATCTTGAAGCGCGTAAATGATCTAACCGTAGGAATATGAGATCGTAAAAGACGTTCTGAGTATCGGAGAGGCTTTAAATATCGTCGCCCGCTATATATCAATAACTACATCTAGTTTATGTAAGCTGTCACGTTGCCTCCTTATACACGAGGATTTATGACGTTGCTTAGGTTTGACTTAAGTTTTAATACCCATGAGAAGACGTCGCCATAAGAAGAAGAATAAGAAGTAAGTCGAAGAAAAAAGTCTAATTTGGAAAATTAGCCCACTGTGAGAATTGTACAGAGGACGTATTTAAGCTCAAGGATTGCGATTTCTTGTTGATTTTTACTGAAAGCATTTAAGAACGAATTCCGCTACATTCTCCGTATGCAAGAAAAAGCGTTTCTGCTTTAACGATAAAAATCGACTTGGACACAATTTTCACCTCTCAAATCAGTGCGAAAATCGAGAAGAAGGTTGCTCGCGTTGAGTTTTAACGCCGAGAAAAACGACCCTTTCAGAAAAGCTCCCTTTATATTTCCTGAAAGACGTTTTTTAAATGTAAAATATGCTTTTAGGGCTGATGAGGAAGTTTTTTACTGTTTCTTCTCCCAGTAATTCGCGTCCGTTGTTGCTTTTTCCAGAGAGGGCTTTATTCGCGAATAAAAACGGCCGAAGAAGCAGCAAAAAAATAATCCGCCCCCGGCTTAAAGTTCAGGGAACGTAGCGTTTACAAATATTTTCACCCCAATTAAAATAAAAGCCTTTTCGAATAATCCCGAAGTGATGAAGAATTCCGCTTTGAGGATCATCCTTATTAACGTATGCATGAGGATACCGCGCCACTCTTATTTTTTTGTCCCCCACAGATCCGAAACGTAAAAGAGAATTTTTTTTCGGTCGGCAATTTAATAAACCGCGAGGAGTTGCTGTAGAAACGGAGCTTTCTTTTTTTTCGAGTTTCCAAAGTATATCCCTTCGCAGAGGAAGAAAAAAGCGCGTTCAGGGGTTGTTTCGGGGCGGTCCAGCAATAGGACGAAATGATCTCGGAGTGACTAAGGGAATCTGAGGCGTGATTTATGCGATAAAAAAGTCGAATATTTCCCTACTCTTTCCTCTACTCCGAAAGGAGAAACGGAGGCACTTTTTTCAGCTCCTTTCTTTCTGTTTTTTCACCCCGAATGACTCTCTCTCTCTCTCTCTCCTTTTGGGAGTCGTTCCCGCTTTCTCCCGGGCGATAAAGGAGCGCCACCGTCGACAAAAGACGTGAAAACGTTTCTTCTTAAATGAGGTGCACGAGCGAGGTCGGGATTGAATACATTGTGTACTTTGCTCTCTTTTTATGCCGTTAGAATAGCTTATATTCGCTAATTTTCACTTTATCTCCTTATTTTCTGGGATTTGTCATTCCGTTGGCCTGTCCCTTAGTCTGCCGCCGCTTCATGGGCTTATAATTAGCCGCATTAAAAAGAGATTTCAAACAAATTGGAGTTATAAGAATGAATGCCATTAAACATCTAATAAACATGCGATGGAGGCGATCTTGTAGATTTAATTTCAAAACCAAAATTTTGTTTCACAACGTGATAACTCGAATATGGACTTCATTCCCACAGTAAAGGTACAAAGACATTAAAATTGATTGTGTGGTTTGTTTAATTTACCTATTCGAAATCTGCAGAGCGACATGATGAATCAACATTTAAAATAAAATTCGAAAAAATCACTCTAATTAAAATAATTATTTGGTGAATTTAAGGATAACGCTAATGAGCAGTTCTTAATACACCTGCCGTGAATTTAAAATCCTGATATCATATTTTTCTATCAATTATTCAAGGTCCTTGTCGCATTCTGTCACACGAATAAACTCTCAAGAGATAAGACAGATGTAATTAAAACATGCTGAGAAGTATAGTAATTCCCACCAAGGTATATACGTGGGGGCATCAATTCTCATCACGGACCAAGAGTCGTGAAATCGCAGATTATTTCCCTCGTAAACAACTCTCTGAAATAATAGTTGGATCGCATCAACTTTATTGGAAAGCATGGAACGGGAACTCAAGATCATAAGACGATTTTTATCGCCAAACGGTTGGGGGGATAGTAGCGACATTTCCGCGTCGCAATCTATTAGATTATTAAGTCTCCGGGAGCCACATCTCACCTACCGCGGGAGTTGATGGAAATCAAATAAGGGACCCGGCGCTAATTCGCGGTTATTAGGCCGTTAAAAACATAGCCGCTCCCATATATTTCCCGGCACGTCCGACCTACTGAATCGCCGCCGATGTTTTTTGTCACTCATAATGGCCAAATGATTTCCCCGAACTTTCTCTCCCGCTCTTTATGCCCCATAGAGGGAGACGATGGCGAAATATACTCGAGAGTAATAGCCAATTACATAAAAGGAGAGGTTTGGAACATCTGGAGATCCGAAAGAAAAGTTCTCCGGGAATGCAGCCGTGATGTAAGTACCGGAAATTAAATTCAGGCGGGGGATAAACCAGCAAAACACATGGCGCTTTCGGAACACGTTCGGCACCGACCCAGTGCGGGAAATGCCGTAAAGCAGCCGAGGTTATAGGTTTTAATGAGAAATGGGTGAAACAATCGATCGGAGGACGTCTCGCGCGCAGCACCGCGAACGTTAGCCGATTTTACGACGGCCGTTTGAAACTTTCGACGCGATTCGATGCCATATGTCGATCCCTTCGAATGCCATTACCGTAACGCCTTCGGCGATGAATTCCTTTTTATGCGCCGCATTTCATATTTCACCCGCGGATTCGGAAATATGGGGCGGCTTTGCGCTAATCGTGATTTACGCCCCGCGTTTTTCCCGCGATTTATTTCGCGATAAAGATTAGGGGAGTCCCCGATTCCGCGATGATTTTTCTTTCTTTCACTAACTCTTTAACTAACGCCACTTTCTCTAACGAGGGTATTTACTTTCGTTTACGCGGAGGGAAAACTTGGCCGATTAACTATATTGTTCCACGAGCTAAATCCTCCTAAACGGCGGGCGTAAATAAAACCCCCCTTTTTTCGTCGTCTTCCGGAAGGACCAAAATCCTACGGAATCGCGTAAAAAGGGGAATAATTCCTCCTTTTGGGAGAGGCTTTATGCGATTTTCGGCGGCGTTACCTTTTATCACCCAATTTCTCGCCTTTCCGAATCCATTTTCAGTTCTCCCTCGTTATATGTTTAATACGCACGCAAACATGAGGAAGCTTTCTGTTTCCGAGATACCGTTCGTCTCAAACATCTCATGAAAAGAAACCGCTTCTTTTCTATCATCATCATCTGCCGTTTTCAATCCTACATCGGGTGTTAGCCTCCCCAATCGTTTTCTCGTTCCTACTACTGTGAGCTTCTCGTTACCATGCTTTGGGTACTTGGAGATATATCTCGTATATCTGTTCTTTGGTCTTCTTCTTGGTCGCCATTCATCTACTGGTATCTAGATGAGATCTGCTAATATCGTTTCCATTAACCTATTATTTTCTCCGTATGGCCTCTTCATATCCATTTCATTAATTTTATTTAAATTGATCTATAAAAGTTTGAATAGGTATAATACAATACTGATAATTGATTATTTATCATAATTATTAATAACTGTATTTATATTGATCTAAAGTGATAGACTATAATCATAGTATAATATTGATAGAACATAATTGATTAATTCCATTTATCATGTCAATCAATCCAATCACTGCTTGCAATCAGGTGTTGTCTCCTTCTCCCTATTTAGTTTTAAAAATGCAATTTTCCACACTTCCTTGTGTGTCGGAAGACGTCGTATTACTGCGAATATAATACCGGATCATAATTTCTATTAGTCTTCACTGGAGTAAGCATTAGTTGAAGACGGAGACCACGAAACCAGGATACGGATGAAGACAGGAGAAATCAACATACATTGTTAATTCACTGATATACCTCAGCATCCTCTTCATCTCGCTCTTTCGTTCAAGAAAGGGAGATGTGTAGATTGAAAAGAAGTCCAAAAAGCAGTATATAAATTCATTTCTTCCTCTGCGTTGAGCGCTGTCTTTCTTTCCGTTCTGTAACCTATCCACGTATTCTCTTTATTTTCTCTCTCTCACCCCTTAGCCGTTTCTTTTCACCATGTGAACATTTTCTTTATTTTACGCTCTTCTTCCCAATCCTTTTCTTCTCTTATAGAGTAGTTACCTTCACTTCTACCGCCTTCTACTTTATCTTTTCTCAGCCCATAGCCAAGCAAAAGGTCTTAGACAGGGTTTTATATGTATAAACCATTAGATTTCAATATTTTCTTCAAAGTTGAGCCATCTCGCGTGTTGCATTATGACACTGCCGTTGATTATTCGCTTTTACTTTTGCTGGTGAATTCATATGGGGTTTTAAGAATTATAAAAATTCCCTATCAATCACGCAGCACTTATTAGTACAACACAAGTTTTTCTCTCTGTAACATAATCTCTAAATAACTAGTATATTTAATTTCTAGTTATTTATCCGGGTATTTCAGTTCCATATTACTTATACTTCCGCAGAATTTTCAAAATGTAATTTTATGCACATTTGCTTGTATGAACTTTATACTTCAACGAACTATTGACTTGATTTGACCATTTTTTCACTGTCAGAAAGTATTATCATCAGGCAAGGAGTCGGAATATAAAACAATTTCCACTTGCAAAGACCGTTAGTTGGACATAACCATACCGAAACCATAGTCGTACTACATAGGTAATTTGTGTTGGTAAAAGAATAATTTTTAAGATATTTTATTATGATCCGTAATACCTTCGAATTAGATTCACTTAACAAGATCTGATCTGATACCTGTGAATCCACGTTGTCTAATTTAGAAGCAACTTAGAGAGAAAACCAGTAATTTTGGTGAATACTTAATTTTGAATAACCCTTATGTAAGTTGTCATAAAGCAGATGCAGGATGCGACTAAAAATCACTATTTTCTTTCCATAAAACTTTTCCTCTAATGGAACGCATTCTCCACAACGTAGCAATCGTAGCTCAAAACTACTCGGCGATTTGTTTCGAAAAGCTTCAATTCCGGGAATCGTGAACGTTGGTAATCGGCGTAGCGGTTCTTGCATGACCCACTGAGTTAAGATGCGAATCGAAGCGAATTTCGATCGTATAACATTCGAGGATCGCAAATATTTTAAAAACCTCTCCGTTATTTATTAACGCCCTATTCATAAATCCCGTGTCGCGTGAATTCCTCCTTCGTTACCGGCAAACATCCCTCCCGTCGTAAAATCCGAGTGAGCGCGTTCTTGCAAATTATTTTCGCCGAGACCGTTACTTTCCGAGTCGAAATACATTTCATCGAGGCTCTCCACCAACGACGTCGTAATTTCCGGTTTTTCATTTATCTCGCCTAACACCTTTAATTCTCACTTTTTTTGGACGACTTTACCACGTAGCTTATCCATTAGCAATCCACTTCATCACCCCGTAAATTTTATATATTTCCATTTCCTTCCCCTAATTTGTTGATCCTACCAACTCCCTCTGCAACTACTACTTTTGCTCTTTCTCTGATTACGGAGTCCTTTTTTACCTCTATCGAATTTGTCTCCTCATCATAGTCTTTTCCGTCACCCTTTCTCCACTGTCCTCTTTATCTTCTTTTTCTCGGGAATTATTTTTATCCGATCCCTTCCTCTTACTTTTATGTGCCGCGAATCCTGTTACGAGTGTGCTTTTGTCATGAAACGTTCCTGCAGAGCGTGCGTTACTTTTTAAACGCGACGTCTCGTTTATTTCACGGTTTGTTCACTGCTCTCCGAGGAAAATTCGAGCTGTTCGGTTAGATTTATATCTCGGTACGGAAGGAGTTTTATTGCTTCCACTATTTCTAGGAATTACTTCAGAGTGTCTTTTTCATTCGCCCTATAAGCTGTCGCAGTAAGGGATTGATAGCTAATTTTAACCAACTTCTTTCTCGACAGTATTGCGAGATTCGATTTTTTGAGTTAATGTTATTCATTAGATTCATATCATTTGCTGGTAATTGATGTCTCGAAAATTATGCTTCTCGAAGTTCGTTTTATAGCAGTTAATACGTTTTATCTTCATATCACTGAATTATAAGTGATATCTTGAAAATCATGCTACGGTTTATCTCCAGAATAGAACTAATTCCGTTAAAGTCCGCTTTTTCTATCCTCATTCCAAGGAAATATATTTATAGTTAAAGTGTACTCGTACGTATACAATCAGGAAGTTTTTGATGGAGCTTCTTCAGTTTCTTTAACTTCTAGATTCCACTTCTATGGCATGACATATTGGGATTTCTTGTATGTCATTGCATTTATTATACCTCTTCGTTATTTTCCAGAGAGAAATTTCCTTCCTGAAACACATATATTTTGCCTTTCATATCCTTCTAGTCTTGGCACTATAAATGGGTGCCAGCAATGCTGTGTTTCTTTCTAGCAAGGAATAACTTCTCTACTAGAAAAATGTGTCTTCGGTATGACATCCTACAAAGGCAAGATCTGAGGCCATTAATCTTCTTCGTTCTTTACAGCCTTACATTTGTTTTTAACCAGCCTTTAGTCCATCACCCCATCATTTTCTCCCCTGACTCACACTTCTTTCAACCTCTTTTTAGTATTTCTTTCGTCTCCCACTCTTCATTAAACTTTCACACAATGTCTATCCCACTATTTTCTCTCCCGTGCCTTCGCATCCTTCCTTCCCCACCAGTCTCGCCTCTGCTCCCCAGTAATTCTCTTGTTTATTACGGCCTCGCACGTGTCCCACCCCGTGTTTATTCGACTCGTGGCTCACGGCCAGATAACACAACTACTACCTTAACCCTCAGAAGGAGATGCCTCCCCAAACCTCACTGCGGCAGCTTGCTATCCTGCATCACAAACCTTCCTCATGTTAAATATTTTTACATCTCACGCCGAGCCACCCCATCTATTTATTCACTTTTGAATCCGTCTTCAAACCCGACACTTTTTTGGGTCCCCGCTCTTTGAGGTTTTTAACGCTGTCGGTCGAAATTATAAATCACGGGTGTTTTTTACGAGGTGTTGGGGAGCGAAACGGGTCCTTTTGATAGTCGCAAAACACGGCCGACTTCTGTATTTAATTAGGTCCAGCGGAGTGATTTTGGGTCGAGAGAGGATCTCTGCAGAGAGGTGTGTTGGAGAGGGAGGGCGAATGGCTTTTTGGCCGGTGGTTGAGATCGCCTCTCCCGATGAAAAGAAGTCACGGTGGGCGACATGCAGACAAGTCTGGGCGACGGACCAATTATTGCCCCTTCTCTTGTTTAAAGCGCTCGTTCTGTTTTAGTGCGGCTTTTTGGACCAGGTCGAGATCATGGCATCGTTTAGCGGGCCAGCGCTATTACACGGGCTGAAATGTTTATGTTATTATACGATGCATCGCGGACGAATCTGGAAATGAGCCCTAGGAGGGTTTTAATTTTTGAGATTTTTGAAAATTTTAGCGCTTCCAAATGCTGCATTAAGCTGGAATTAAAATTTTCTGTCTTGGAAGTATTTATGTTTTAGCCGACCGCTAATTGGGACTCCAGATTTGTCGCTTTAATATAGCGGGTAAAGCTTTCAATTAGGACATTTAAAAAAACCTCTCTTTTTAAAACTTAGTCTATGAAATGCATACGTAAATCTTGGCGTTCTGCTCATCTGCCTATTTGTACATTAATATCGTTCTTTCTTCATTGCGATACAAGTATAATTAATTACGATTAAAAACGGAAGGTTTCTCTTTCAATTTTCTTTCAATTAGTTATTTAAATGTTGTAATTAATCGCTTAAGTCAAACTTACACATCCGAAATTCATTCCAATTGCGGACGACCAAATACTATACGAGCTCCGGCTGAACTTATTAGATGCGATTTCAGTGATTTGAACATTACTGAAAATCTTATCAACATAGTCTAATCATATTTTTCCCAATGCTGCGAAATAGAAAAATTTCTCTCTTCTATAAATTGAAATTGATTCATCTACATCTATATTAATATCATGTAAACCTCCTTACGGCACGTAGCAGGTGTAAATTCTAGATTCTAGTCACAAGCGGAAATTCAAATGAAACTGGTCATATTTCGATGTCCCAGCCGAACTCAAAGAAATGACTCAAGGCATTCGCGGAAATTGATTTTTCATGAGAAAAAGGCGATGCAGAATCCCATCGTCGTAGGTCGAAAGAATGTGAATGCTAGGGTCACTTCGCGCCTTGCGCATGCTAGGCCTTGTTAAACATTCTTCCTGCGAATCCCATAAAAAATTCTTTTGTCAACCAGTAGCTGCGTGGTGCATCGGAAAGCATGGCTGGGAACGTGTCTTGAGCGATCAATATGAAGAAGTGTAGGTGCAGCATTCATTCGAGCGCAGATTAATTGGCATTTAATTGGCCGATTGTCGCCAGGAAGGGTAGAACTCGCCCGCGCCTTGACTATTAATCACTGCTTCTCAACGGAGATTTCATGAATAAATTACAATTCAAGAATTATAAGTTTGTAAGATTATTAATAGCATCCACCATCAATTCGTGGGAACTTAAGACTAAGATTTTTATTTCTTCATTTAAGAAATCTTAAGTGAAATATATAGTTTAACATGGTATTTTTCTATGAAATATGAATAGTAAACAGAGAAATCTGCGGAAAAGTTGCGGACTTTTCCGATGAAATCTGTCTTTAACGTATATTTTATCATTCAATGAGTCATTATCTTTTCTGTAAACGAAAAATTTAATGATAAAACTCTTTTAATGACAGTGATTTCGATAGTAACTATTTTGTGGTGTCTTACGCAAACACTAAATAGAGATGTGTTACTTCCTTACACCTAACTTTAAGCTTTGAAAACCAAGCATCTCAGGACGAGGAACGCGGCTGTAACAGGAACGGAATATTTACATTTTTATTGTCATACACTTCTGCGCAGTAATAGTCTTACATGTGTTCCCGCAAACTTTATCGATCGAATTCGAGGAATATCGGTAATTGTCCAGCAATTCAATTGGTTCAACAATGGAAGCAATTTTCAACAACTTCAGAATGCCAGTTCAAATTTTAAAACCTCCCCACTGGAATAAACTATCGATTATTAATAAGAAATGGTAGACGAATAAGTGGTTTCAAACACATCTTATCGTTCACTTTCCGGGAATATCGGTAAACCATTTAATTGTTCTGCGAAGGAATTTAGTTCAGAATTTCAGTTAAATTTTAAAACCTCATCACTATAATAAACTATCGATCATTAATGAGTTAAGATTGGCGAATAGAAGCTATCGAAATTTCCTACTTGCCCCCGTAACTTTTCATCTAATCTCCCATCTTACTCCTCCAATCCATTCTCGGCTACAGGTTGAGTAATCGCCGGCAGAGACCTTACGAACCTCTTACGACCCTGTTGACTCCGCGAAGAAATTTGTGGAGAATATCACATCGCAGGGTCGACGACGTGCTTCCGGCGCCTCACTAAACAATCGCACCCTCGCACGCCACGCACAACCCATCCCCTCGGAGGAACCATTCATCAGAACGCGTTTTTTGCCAACCCCTTCCTTCCTCAAGACTTGTCTCAAATCCTCTCTCAGATACGAGGACTAAGCCGCTTTCCTGTCCGCGGACATTTTCGACCAATTCCCCCAGTATTCCTTCCTAATCTTCTTGCCCGTCCTGTTGGGTGGTTATCTCTGAGGTCCTCGGAGGATTGACTTATAGCAGTAACTGCGGGGAAAAATTCCCCGTTCCATGGAATGAATCGTGACAAGTATGGTGTGGTTGAAAGCTCGTCCTCAGTATTTATAATTCTTTGTCCCCGTGGTATTAAATAAAGAATTATAGGAGATCCCAGTGGTAAACAGAAGATTGTAGGGAGTAAGACAGCTTAATTCGCGCGATTAGGAGAGTGTTAGCGTGAGGATATTTATACTGATAATCGCTTATACAAGCGGATATTAATTTTAGTAATTCTTCGCGAGTTAGTTTGACTTGTACTATATATTCTTTCCTCTCTGAAATTACTCAATTGAAGTTGATATTTTTTTTATTTTATATTATATTATATTATATGATATTATATTATTTTAGTTGATTTGTAATACAACGGGCTTGTGAGTTAACATGAATTTATAATGATAATATTGAGAAATAGCCTATTCGAAAAATAGTGGATCTAGGGATCGGGGTCTTTGACCATAGCTCACTCTAACTGAATCTTCAATTAACACGTCGAATGTTTATGACGCAGATCTTCACCAATGAGTGATAATTAGGAATATATTACTCCAACTCTAACAAAGTGCGAATGAACTTGTTGTTATTCACAGAATAAAAATCATTATTAGTAATAGGTATGTCAATTTGATTAAACGATTATAAATAAATGAGAATATCTTTTGAGAAACACAAGAACTTAACTAGCATTTATACGGAAAATTCTCGTTAAAGCTATTGTTTACGACGACTTTAATATTTGTACAGTTTTTAACTTAATAAATCATTAAATTTTCATTGGACGTTGTGACTCGCACTGCATAATCTCTGCTTATCGAAATATACCAAGGAAATTGATTTTTTAAAGATGCTCCTAGTTTATTAATAGGCAATGCGATTTCCGTCCTCATTACACAATGATCTTGCGGTATCAAATGAAACATTGTTTACTTCACTCTGATTGACAAGGCGTCAAGCAAGGGCGATAAGCGACGACACCATTAAAAGATGACGCTCGCCAGCTTGTGATCTCTCGCAGAATCGAACCCGTGACCTCATAGGCGATAGGTCGGGGATCGATTGATGCCTCAATCTGCCATGCCGATACCTCCGACGCCTCGGATACCATCTAAATCTTCCTCTTCACCGGTTACTTCCGTGACTATGTCGGCTTGTAGCACGCTTCCATTGGAAATATTCCATCAGGAAGTCAGACGAAGAGTAGGTTAATCGCCTAAATTAAATGGCCGCCGAAAATGATTAGCGTCACATTTCCCTTGTCCCTTTCCTCTTATTTATTCCGGATTTTTTTATCGGTGGGTATATATCGGAGGCGATCCCAAAGGAGGACATTTTGATGAATTGCAGTATCGATTGGCGATGAAGGATGCGCGGCGGTAACAAAGGAGAGATTGCAAGCAATGTGAGGTCAATGTTTCAGCCTTGAACGGGTCCCTTGTGGGGTTTGGCGAAATAATTAAGAGCGTATGGTATTCGAGAATTTTCACTCACCTCCTTGCTGTCTAAGACTACATAAATAAACGCTTCTCTATTTATTACTTATTCTCAGAAAAAATAACGGTGTAATTATGAGAAAGTGCTCATCGAATTAAGTGAAAATGAGAGATTGCTGCGTTTCAAAATTTGCGAATATTTTTAATGACATCCCTTCCTATATCGTTGTTACAACAATATACGAGACAAGAAAGAAGAGAGGTTCACACGGCCTAACCTCGCAAATAAAGGGTCTATCTACCTATCTTATTTTTCAGTCACGTTCTCTTTGATCTAATTCATATTGTGTAAATATGCAAGAATGGCTACTGATAACTCCTAAAAAAATTTCTGTGTATTTTTATTGGGCATGGTAAAATAGAATGAGAAGAGCTGAAGAGGTTTAACCCTTCCTATTAAGTTAAAACATCCATTAACAATGTGAAAATTAGACTAAATGGTGAATCAAGCCGTATGCTTAAGAGATCGTAATATTTCATAGTAGTATTTATTTCAGCCTGGAAAGGAATAATTTTCTACGTCAATGTAATATTATATAATGATTATTGCGCTTTTTGAGTGATGCAGCCGTTTAATAGCATGATAAGACATATTCATAAAATCTCTTATAATGATTATCAATTCGAATATTGCTTGAACTAAAAGACAGAGGATTGACAAATACTAACGTATATTATAACTAACATGTTGACATACCTCTTGACACAATGATTTATTTAATTATAATATCTCGTGGTAAGTATTCAACTACTAAAACACACACAAATCTTGATCACAAAATCGTCTGAACATTGCCATTAAATTTTGGTCGAAATGTTTACTGTAGCTTGGCCATAGTGCCGTAGGTCAATCAAATATACAGCTTCTCAACAACGGCGAAGCAAACGGTAGCGAAAAAAAAAACGGTTACATACCATCACGCAAAGACGATCAACATAATGGATACAATGATAAAGTATGCATATCACAATATTTGCAAAAAATTCATCACACTAAATTTCGAATTCCAAATGGAAATTCAAGACTTCAGATGAGAGATGATATGCGCACATCTCAAACCTTCGATTCCTTGCCGTGTATGTCATTCCCTTATTCCCTGTTTACCTGTGCTTCAGGGAAAAGTTTACACAAGGGTTTAACACCGTATCTCCCGCAATTTCCAGATTCGCCACGTACTTGAAGGAGACATCAATCGATTCTCCTGCCTCTTGGACAATCTCTGGACTGCGAAATGTCAGATCGCTTTGGAGGCATCGAATCGATTGGCTGAGGAACATAAATAGTAACGAAGATCGGATCTCGTGCTCCTTCGGGATATCGGCTGTAAACGGAGTAAATCGCGTTATCGCGAAACTATAAACAGGGTTCGCCACCCATTCAGTTTATGCGGGCATCTTTCTTCCTCCATCAGGAGACAAGCATCTCTTCACGCCTTTTTTTAATGCGGATCCACTAAACTTCGTTCCAGAGACGGATTCCGTTTCACGAGTTAGTTATGCACCCAAGGAGGATGTCACCAGGAGAGTTAGAATCAAATCGAATCATCTGACTAATGGAATGCAGAGTTGTAACTAAATAATCTCTTAGCTGGACCGATGCCTTTAATTCAGTGGAAATATTATGCGAAACTGTTATGAACAGCTAGAAGTGTATTGAGAAGATGTCCTAAGGGAGGAAGTAGTAGTGATTTTAAAAGTGCGATATCTGAGATCACTTCGCACGAGAGCCTCCACCGGGAATCGAACCCGGGAACGTTTTCACCAAAGTTGAGCGCGTTCCCCACTTGTCTTTCCGGTAGGTCGAGGACTTCGTTTATAAGATTATTATATTAATAATTATAATGATGAAGTACATTTATTTGGGTGAAATTGAGACTAAAAAGTCTCTTCTTACTCCTAACTCTTCGTCAATTATCACAAAGAATGTGATAGCATGAAAAAAAAAATACAGAAGAAAAGTGGGTAGTATATTGGTTAACGACGGTATTCCTTTCGAAAGTTTGAGGATTGTTTTTATTCGGATCAATAGTGATTAGGAATATTCTTGATTTTAGGCCTTCTTGTGCTTTAAATCCATAAAATCGTTCTCATTAATTCCCTTCGTTCCTTCAAATTTAATTTGGACATTCTCTCTGCTCCAGGAAATAAATGTAAAGAATATGAAAATTTAAGTTATCTGAGCGCTCTGAAATCGATTGCGAATCATATTGACCTTAAGCACCTTAAAAGAATAATATTTGCTAATTAATTTATCTTAAGAGCTGATGAAAGGCAAGATGCGTGAGACAGGTTACGAAATCGAAGCCCGTATCATTTAATTGATTCTCTTCGCTGAGGTTAACCTCAAAAGGTACACAACATGCGTTGAGACATCCACAAATGAAAGATAACCGCGTACCTGCCCTGATGATCTGAATATACATCTGTTATTAATATACTTGAGTATTTCAATACCTTCAAATATGCATAATTTAGCTTATGTGATACGACAGAGTTCTTAACCTGCATGAAGAACGACCATTTTAAACCGTAGAAACTCTATAAGAATTCCACTTACACTATTATAAATGCTTGATCGAAGGTATGATTATATATCCCAATGTATGCCTAAATCATTGAGTAGATTTTCATATATGAGATGTATTCGGTGTACATAGTAACAGGCTTGTTCTTGAGAAATTCATGATCTTATCTTTCTCGTCGTTTTTGTTTTTAACGTTATAAAAAATCCTTATTTCACCACAGTATATACGAAAATACGATACGTACGTAAAGAAAGCAACATATCCATTTTACCGGGTGGAAAAACTTAAGCTGTTTAAATTCTTAATGTTAAACACAATAAACGAGCAATAAAGTTTGTTTAATGTCCCTTATGTAACAGATATTCCCCATTTATCTGTATTTATAGATATAAGAACTCTCCTTTAGTTACCTGGCCTTGTTTGGCTTATATCTTAATTTAAAGAAATTAAAATGAATGACATATAGCTTCAACTTCTTGGATTTTTATGCCATCATCATGTAATTAGATCTTAATTTATTCTTGCTTAGAATATCCAGCATCTAACATAAAACTACAAGGTGCCTTATTAACTAATACTTCGTTTCTTTTATGATTCATTCTCAATTATAATTCATTACAATTCTCGATATTTTTACAATTTTTTTGACTTAGATATTCATTGACTACAAAGAAGTCCTTTTAGAAAACATATACAGAAAGCATAAATAAGTGCATTCTTGGATAAAATGCTACGTATAATTACATGTATCGTCTGACAAAAACATTCATTAACTAGTATATTTGAAATTTACATCTTACATATGATACTTTGATTCCATATATTTTGGCATCATGCAACGGGATTATTTTAAAGCACAATAACTGAAAGTAGTATTTGCAGCTGAAAATGGAGACGTTAGGAAAGCTTGCAGCCATGAGGTATGAAGCCGCGTTGAAGAAGAAAAATTTCCGACCTGGGAACCTGAGGGTAGTTTAAGGCAGGAGACAAAAGAGGTATACTGCTGCTCACGCCCCTCATTTTGGCATTCCTTCCTTGCCCCTCATCACTTTCTTGCCGAGTGCGAACCCTTAACCCAGAACAAATCACGCTAAGTCCCTATCTCCGGAGATCTCCCTCCTTCATAAATACGGCTTAAAGAGGCTTATGAGAGTCATGTTCTGCATTAAGACTTACAGGCAATAAAATTTTAACGCCACCGGACGAGCGTGAAGGCAGTTGCGGTGTACCTGAAGAAAAGTTAGACTTTTCAATTCTGCTCAAGTGGAAATTAGGGGTCCGAGAGAAGTGCAGGTACAGGAATGAATGAATGGGCACAATACGTTGCAAGTTCTGGATCCTAAACATTCCTCTCCGGTGTCTATTTTAGTACCAAAACAAAACGACAACGGTCTTCTCATAGCTACTTTCCCCGAGGTATGGAATTCTAATAAATAAATTTTATATAGATATAAACATTTTAACACCATTCTTTCCAAATATTAATAAAATTTGTGCGATTCGTGAAGGTTATTCCTAATTTGTAACCTGTCGACTTAAACTGGTTTAAAAGCACGTATGTTTTATGACTAAAATAGTTTGTAATTCCACACAGTTCTTTGAGAAAACAAAACTTATAGAAATGATTATTTTTTAAGATGATTAGTATCGCATTATCTAAATTTCCTAGAAGTAACGCCGATCACCTTATGAATCAAGTTCTCTAATTTACTGAATCAAGTTCTCTGATTTACTGAATCAAGTTCTCTAATATTGAATATGTAACTCATATTAAAGAGCGAACAGTAATAAGAACAATAAAAAGTATTTATTCGTGCGAGATTGACACTAAATAATCTCTTAATAATTACAATTTAACCCTTATCGTTAGAGGGATGAAAATATTTCCCACCACTTATTCGGCGTTCTCTCTCATACGATGTAATACAAAGAAAGCTTTCAGTAATGTAATCATCTAAGATTAATACACATCTATATCTACCTAAAAAATCTATTGCATAACAGCCATGCTACCTATACACACCGATGTACGCGTAGTTGCATAACATAACCTCAGAAACTCATTTTTACTGTAGCGGCGGTTTTAAAAAAACTCTCGAGGTAACGTTTATTCTCAGTAAGGGGAATAATATATAGTTATACGCGACGTGACGTTACGTAAATACCTGCTTTCTGTATAAGCTGCCATAGAAGATAAGTATTACCACTTGAAAACATCCCAAGAGTCACTTTTTACAAAAGGAGAACAAACGTCCCGGTAGTGAATGTGGTTGTGGAGTCGGTATTTATTGAATGGCATTAAATTCACCGTTGAACAACCGTTTGAAATAAAATACGTCCGACCATTGCATCCACGTCCATTGCAATTTTCTGCTTCGAGAGAAGAGGGTGGAAATGGCAAATAGTTTTCCAAGAGAATATTGCGTAAGCATTCTGAAGATTGTAAACCCAACCCGGCATCGAATTATATTGCTTAACCCCGTTCTTTTAAGAGGATTGAAACACTTAGGCATACGAGTTTCAACACTCCGTCGAAAGGAATTTGAGAGAAAGTGAATTACTCTGAAAAAAATGGTCAAGTGGTCAATTTAAAATGAATCAGAAATTTCTCAGAATTTTCATAGTAGAAGGGGTTGTAAGCAGGGACGGATTTGCCATGAAAAGATCCAAAAAAGGACATTTTGTCGTTTTTAAGATGAATAATCTCTTTACAGAACCTCAGTGTGGTCTAGGGCCTTTGATTGCTGAAATTCGCTCCTGGTTAGAGGACTCCAAGAAATATTATAACGCTAATTTTATTCAGGATACTTTATTGCTGTTCTGTTCTATTAATAAGTAATTAATAAGTAATTCAAGAAGTGAGTCTTAGCAAGAAGAACATTATTTTCCTTTAATTTTTTTTATTTAAAGAACGAGTATCTCAAGGATAATGTTTTTACGTAATCATATTAAACCGCGTGTAAAATTGCCTTATATGTCGTTCAGGCATGCTCATAAATAGTTTTTGGTGTTAATATTAATGATATGATTTCAATATTGATTAAAAATTTTAAATACAAAAATGAGAAATATTAGTAGAACGTAAGGTTGATACATTAACTACTATTTATGATTACTATAGTTAAAATTTATGGAAGAACTACAATCGATAAATATATTACAATTGTGATGGAAAGAATAGTAGCACAAGTTATTATTTTATTTTATACAAATAGGCGGGCGAAATCTTCAGCCCGATCGAGTGGCTTTAGCCAGCTAAGCTTCCAATCAGTATTTGCTAAGTAATCGTTATTTTTATTTTTTCATAATATTCACAAATACGGAAGTGACGGATGGTTAAAAAATGATGATTGATGATCTAAACAAAATTACAAAATATATAAGATTCCGTGTAGGCAAGTAGTTTCCTGGGATCTTGCACCCTTTGAGTTCTCGACTAATCCTTTGAGGGTTCATTCACTCTAAAAACTCTCCTCGAATGCGTCTTATATGCTAATAAATAGTGTCTACGAGGGCCAAAGTTGCTTCCAAGTGAGGAACTTTTCTTGCGCAAAGATGTGCATGTGTTTTTACTCGATCTCTCCCACTCGTTACCTCGGTGCCTTGCGAATGCAGTATAAAAAGACCATCGGAATTCGAGAAAATATTTACTTCCAAAACGGGCGATTTTTTCCCAGTATCCAGCCTCATATCATATTTGTTTCCTCGCTTGTCACTTAATAAAACTGTCGAACTTTCTTAGCCGTAAATTCATCGCGAGTTTACCAGTTTGGTTACCAGACGCCAGAAATAAACGACTCATGCCGTATTGCTGAAAAGCTCCTTCGCCAACGGAGTCGTATTCATCATCTCCGAAAGGTTTTTGTGGACTTTTCGTTAGGACCACGCGAGTTGGATACTTTCCAAATTGATATTCATAGTGGAAAATTGGCGTCCGTGATTAAGAGGTTCGGAGATATCGATCTTGTTAAAATCAATATAGCCCGAGGGCACTCGAAGAAGACATTTACATGCATCATCCTCCAGCACATCATTCATCCGCTTCTACTTCCAGCAGAAAAAAAAAACGATGAAGCCGCCGTTTAGAAGAGGAAGGCAGAAAATTTGGAGTTTTTAAGCCCCACCTAAGGATGCGAAAAAATGCTTTCGGAAATTTCCCAAATTGATGATGGCGGCGCTGCCGAAAATGCAATATTTTATAGAATGTTAGGTTTCCTTCGGTTTAAGTTTTTGATAGCTTACCATTTTGTTGGCGCTTCCTTGGAGTTTTTTCATGTGATAAATAAAATTAAAATAAACGAAGACACAACGTTATAAGGATGGAAATTGTACTCAGCTGTTATTATGATAGAGATATAAAACACTCCAAGAGCTTCTCGGGGCACTCCCAGAGTATACGCTGTGCACTGCTCAAGGAAACCGCCTCTCTCGAAAACCAATGTTCTGATCAGGACACCCAGTAGCTATACCAGCAGTTAAGTTAACATCTTCAGGGCTTATTCTAACCCCTTGGAGATGACAACTTAACTGATCAGTTTTTTTGTTCCGGTCACCTCGGTGGGCTCTTGAGCCCTCCCCTATAGCTTAAGATGGAATTTAATCTATGTTTTAAGAGCTACTAGAGAAGTTAGATTCTATTTAATCCTAAATTCTACTAAATTACTAAATTCTAATTAATTGCTTGTGAATGAAAAATATTCTCAATAATTGGTAATAACAATTTACCTCTAGCTTCATTACTATCAGAGAAAGTTAAATCCATCTACTTACAGTGCGGCAAAGCTTCCTAAACATTGTGCTGCATAAGTTTCCAGGTGCCAAGCGCACATAATTACTGCAGCATCTCGATATTTGCGACAGATGCGTTCCTGATATCTCTGCGAGCGTTGACATCCGTGACTGTTTTCTTCCAATTGCAATTCCAATCTTCATCTCATGTGCGTCTAATTCCTTCTGTCAAAGTGGAGTTTTCGCCATCTTTGGGCTTTACCTGTGTAATGAATTTACATCATTTGACAAATTGTTACTCGTAAAGACTTAGAGCAAAGAAAATTTAAGATATGTGGAGATAGAATATATTACGATGACATTTCCACAGGAATAATATTAATCTAGAGTTTTAA
Organism: Pachydiplax longipennis; assembly: GCA_036926295.1. NCBI lineage: Eukaryota > Metazoa > Arthropoda > Insecta > Odonata > Libellulidae > Pachydiplax > Pachydiplax longipennis. The sequence continues at coordinate 56,642,807 of JAVFKF010000008.1, forward strand.
AAGGATACGGCTTAAGAATCCTAAAAGAAGATTCATCTACTTTTCCTTATCTCTATTTCGCTGTATATTATCAATTGGTACCAAAGACACATTGAATTGTGTAAAGATGTAGTTTCAAAGCTTTCTCAGAGTTTCTATCTCTATCACTTTTCCTCAAATGATTACAGAATGTAATAACGAAAAACCTCCCACATAGGCACGAAGGAAAGTGGATTCATCATCATCTTGTTCAACTTCCTTTTACATCGGTGAAAGCTATTATCAGCATACAGTGATGGACCGCATGAGATTGCCTTTTTTCGAAGATTTAATATAATTATTAAGAATAAATCAAATAAAATTATATAAGAAAATACCGCAATCAACCGTCTCCAGTCCTACTTTACGGCCTTTCAAATTCCATCCGCAGGACGAGTCTCACCGGTTGGGTAATGTTTGTTTATATAACTGCCTCCAGGAAATAAAAGAAGTCATGCATATTTATCCAGCCTTTTGATATAATTAAGCCGATCTCGATTGATTTTTCCGTGACCCGAAATACCCTCGGCGATGCCCTGGAATTTGAGCTGCAAACCTCTTTCACAGCCGTTCCTTTGAATCCCCTCACCCCGTAATCCATTTTCCCGCATTGCATTCCTGAGTATTTCGCCCTCGCACAAAGTGGCCGCTAGAGTCGCCACCTACCGCCTCCAAGATGAAACGGGGTTACGTCCCGCGGCTACCTCGAGGTCTGGTCCACTGAACAGGCTGACACACCATCTTTCCTTCGCAACTGCCTTAAGGTCTTTGCCCGTAGTGGTACAGGTGTTCGCCCCACACCACCGCTCGCCCTCCCACCTACTCATTCCACCAAAACCCATTCCTCCTCTACAGAGAGTGTAACCTCCATACTTCCATCTGTGAGATTTCTCCATCTTTCTAAAGGTTTCGTTCCGAAGAGCTTCCTCTCCGCAGGATTCCGTTCCTATCTTTCGGAATCCCTTTCACGTCTCTTGCCTATTTGTACCTATAGCACGCAGCTCCCCTCGAAAATGTTCTCTATTTCCATTCGCCTTAGTCATCCTTTTGATTGTTTGCTTGCAACGCTGAAGCTCCGGGCTTATTACGTTCTTTCTTGCGGAGTTCGCCGTTCAAGAAATTTTTCTTGGGTTCTTACGGAATCAATCTATCATCGCCAATTTCTTCCTTAGCTGTGTATGTACTTGGTGAAGCAGTCAGAGGTTCAGGTGCTTCAAAATCACGTGGGAGACTATATTTATAAAATATTGATAATTTGCCGAGATATAAAATTTTCAACTTTGATTGTAATGTTTCGTAAAAGATTACGCTCGGCGTAACTGGGTTATCGCTAATCTTTTATTTTACCGCGCCAGTACCGTAAGCAGGCATTATACTCTCCCGGTTTTTTTTCGGAGTACTGACTTACGAGGGTGGTCTGAAAAGTTTCCGACCCCAGATTTTTCAGAAATCTTCAGAAAATTTTCATAAATTTTCAGAAAACATGTCGAGAAATGGCGAAATGTCGGTAACTTTTCAGACCACCTATGTATGTGCTACGTTTGTTTGGATTTGCGTGTAAATAGTCTCGTACACACATCGGTTTAGTTTACTCCCACAAATGCGTTCCAATTCCAATTTTGTAGTGGAAAGAGCAAACTTTGAGCAAAATCTTGAGAACATATTCACTTTATTATCCTCGTAGTTTCCTAAATTAGTCTGAATGTCACTGATAATTTCCACTATCAGATTTCTTCCCTCTCGACAAGGAAACATTTTTACAATCAAAACATTTTACGCATATCGCTATCTTTCCATGATCTTGGAACATCTTTAAATTTCCTTTTAAACGGTTGAGTGGTTAAGTAAAGAATTTATGGTTTCCTGGGCATTTCCCTAAGCCGCATTTTATCGTAGTAATAGGAAATTCCAATGCCGATGCTGCTATCCTATCCTCGTAAAATGGGAGATTAAAGGTGAAAGTATTATCCTCCTAAACAAGTGCGCATCATGTCATCAGAAGCTACGAACATCTTTAAAAAAGCTAAAGTAGTCAAATGTAGGCAAGCTAATTAATTTGAATTACTTTAACCCATTAACGCAAATCACCGCCATATTATGACCACCGCCATATTATAATTGCGGGAAATTTGCCTTTGATAATGGGAATTTTCGTTTCTCCGCTAAAAGGTTTCTATGAAAATATCTCCTTAATATTAAGTTTAAACCGTAAAATTGAACTGTTCCAGCGTTCACTGGTTAAGAGTTTAGCCTTTTTCCAAAGATTTACAGTTGCTACATACGTATTAACTAAAAACAGAGGTTTCTTTAAATATTATATCACATACCAACAAATATCATGTCATATGATATTATTATTCATGCAATTTATTAACGATTTTGCCAAATATCACTTACACTATCGAAAGTAATGTATTTACATTTGAGAAATTTCCGGTCTCTATTTCATTATTTTTATTAATTGTCATCAAAGAACTGAAAAGCATATGCTAGGTATACTATATTAGAGAAAATAGTTCGAATAAACACAAAATGCATAAAGACAAGACCCCAATTTCCCACTCTTAATTCAACCGATAATTATCAAAAAGATAATTTGCGTATAAAGACACACCCCGCTAAAAAAGGAGATTTTGATAAATTTTCACCAACTATGCTTAGTTATTTATCAGATAGACCTTATCGATGACCGATAATGACTGAGGAAGAGAATCTGAAGATCGAGATCAGTCAGGGGGAAAAGTGATTTCAAAAAGACGAGCTCAATAATTCGTCAAACGATTCCTGTTTGGAGTACAAATTGTACCTTCTGCTTCACAATAACGCTAAATACATAACGATATCATTGAGCCGAACCGGTCGAGAGCTATCTTTTTCCTTTTATTTCACATTCTCTCCCACTTACATCATTTCGCATCCTTTCGCTTCAATTGATACTCCTCATTCGCCTTACGCAATTACCGTAAAAAAAAGAACCTCGCCCAGGTGTTCTTTTTCCTTAAGCTTTCATTAATCCCGAGATACTGGATATTTTGCGGCGTTCCTTCCCTAGCTTTTCCATCGCGATTAAAAAGTTGACCTCGACCGAAAATTAGACTTTTTCCTTCTTTTACTTTCATTACCTCGAGGGAAAGGAAGAAAAAAACAAAGAAAACCCACAGCGCTCATCCTCTCAAAGGGATGACATTACTGTTTCTTTAACTACGGAGAGTAGTGAATGCCGACTGTCTCGCTGTGAGGAGAATCACTCTCCGTTTCTTCCTTTATGTTCTCCATTTATCAGAGGCGAATTCTTAAAGAAGTTTCCTCTCGAGCCCCCAGGATTATCCCCGTGTTTTCATTTAATTAATCGAGTCCCGAGGGAGATTTCTCCTTTAATTATAATGACTGGGAGACTTTTTTAAGCCTCCGTTAATTATCATATTTTTAATAACTCCGTTTTGGTATCATTCAAAGGCGTATTCGGCCGTGTTATTTTCGGAGAGCTCCTCCAAGAGAGGACAAAATTATTCTTCCTCTATCATTTATGTTTGAACAACAAGCAATAAAATTTCTTCACGACATATAAGTAGGTTGTAATAATGAGACGTGTGTTAAAAATGGGAGAAGTCTTTTCGAATCGGACGTTAATTTAAAGAATGAAAATTTACAATAACTTATGAGCAAATTTGAATTAAGGTTCTCATTCTTATAATTTAGGTATCAAGATTTATATTCTTTCTTATTATATATTTTTATTTATCGTTATTTATGATTCATATTCTTACTTACACTATCACTTATTCATCGTGCTTTATTTCAGTGATTAGAATAAGGTTTTGTTTTGGTTCAGATCAGAAATTTTGGAATTTTTAAGATACGGGCCGCATAAATCCACAGAAAGAGGCTGAACCTAGAGTCTTTCTTTTATAAGACTTCAAATATATAATGCTTCGTGAAATGCTTGGTAGAAATTTATAGTACCGAAGAAGGACTTAGTAATTGTCCACAGTGTTTATATAATCGTGACTATTTTCCCTTCTGCTAAAGCATTTTCAGATGAATATGGCAATTTTACCAAAGTATATATATATATGGAGATGAACGAGGGTGGAAGTTGAACTTTGCGTAAGACCCATCAAGAGTGCAAGTATAGCAGGGAAGGCAAAATTATACCGGAATTAGTCACCCCATAATTTGGCGCGCCGCTGTTGAATATCTATTTCATTAAGGAATGCTTAAACTTGGGCGTTTCCTAAACTTTACCTTCCTTACTCCAAACCTTAAAGTGTTATGAAGTCGCGTTAAAATTAATAGTGCAGAAAATTACTACGTCTCTTTTCAGATAAAATGCATATCCGATTTGTCCGCAAGCCACATTGAAGCAGGGCCGGATTTGACCCACAGATATTAATTTGGAGATTTCTGGTTTACGTAATTTACGAGAGTGGTCTGAAAAGTTTCCGACCCCAGATTTTTCAGAAATCTTCAAAAAATTTTCAGAAATTTTCAGAAAACATGTCGAGAAATGGCGAAATGTCGGAAACTTTTTAGACCAACCATGTATATACGTGATGGAGTATAATTTAAAATCATCAACTTTATAAGTAAAATGTAAACAAGGATTAAGCAAAGAGGAGCAGGGCCATTCTGACAGACGCCAACGCAATTTTGGGACTATAGTAGGGGGCAGTCGAGAATAAGGACCTCAATATAATTCGCTGCAGGAGAGACCCTAGATTCTTCGATACACCTACGTGGTAGAGGTATCTAATGATTTTTCGTGTTTTTACAAGTATTTTCAAAATTGACATAAAAGGCTGGGTAAGGCTCAACCTTCACCATTGGGACAAACCTCCTAGTCTAGTACTTACTCTCATTACAATCACTACGAATAGTAACTGCATAATATAGCTGATAAATAAATTACTAGTTTCGTAAACATTTTGTGAAAATCCGTTTTTGTTTAGAGGGTATTCTCCTGAGGATTTTAGAGGTGAGGGGAGTTAATTACTCCCGTAAACGATCTCTCAGCTGTTTGCTATATTTTCAAATCCGTCGAGTAGCGAGCCACGCATTGCGCAAAAAATCTCATTCCTGGGCCGGTTTCTCGGCTTACACGTTACTTCCCCTTTTTTGTTTCAATGTAGGATTAAAATCTCCTTTTGGTCTCATGTTTCCCGGTTTTACCAGCCGCTATCTCTGCGCAAAGTCTTCCGTGTAAGCAATCGCCATTTCCTCGTTATTCAATTCAATCCCGAGTGATGTAGCGACATCTTCGATTTCCATCTAATAGTCAATCTCGAATCCGGAAAGAAAATGGCATTCCGATTCCTAATGGTAGAATTTCTTCGTTAGCAGGGTAAGGTTGTGTAAGTTGGCGATGCGTGGGACTCTTTCGTTGCGGACGTTCTATTGGTAATATATGAATGTCGAAAACTAGAGGTGGGAAAAATATAATGAAGACAATCGAAAAATCTGAATAAACCGTTTCGATAATTCACGTTATCCTAACCGAAGAAATCTATTCGATTAGTCGAAGCGAGAGATTCACTCGTTGAGGAGAAGCGAGTGGTAAACCGAATGATCAAGGGACAACTTTTTTTCGAAAATACCAAGAACGAATTGCATTTCATTCTTTTGGTAACATGAAAGATGCGACGAACAGCCATGGATGAAGATTCGATAAAATGCCCCAGCAAAATCACTGGCCCACGAAAGCGATCGAATTCATTCGAATGAAAACAATCGAATAAACGCCAAAAACAATCGAATAACTAGTCGATTGTGTCTATCGATCGATTGTCCCGTCTCTGTCGAAGACTATCATTTCCTTATTAAAATTTAACCCTCGAAATCAATCAACATCGACAGGGAATTAAAATCGAAACAAAAATTGAACAAACGATCAATCTAAATCGAAAAACGAATTGGCGGGTAAATAAGAGCCGAAGTCGAGGAAGATGGCGGGAACATTAATCGAATCGAGAAAAAAGGCGCGCGCCATTATGAAAACGATCCTTTAATGCTGATATCCGCGCAAAGGCTTTGAATCTCTTTTCATCCGCTCGGTGGCCGCTAATAACGCAAAGAATATGGAGAGAGAAAGATGAATGGAGTCGGGGCCGATGTTCTTCGGGCATAACGCCTCCATTTTCCTCTTAATCTCCCTTCCCGCCCACGATGCGTGAAGACGCTCACGCACCGATGAGACGTGATGAATGAGCTAAAAGTTTCCGCCTATGAATCGGGCCGCGATCGGATGAGAAGCTGTCAAAGGGTCTTCTAATTTTCCTCTTCCATTCTCCTACAACTTCTTCCTCTCTTTTTGAACTCATTTTCCATGCGTTCCCATACCCGTTTGCCTCTTTTTAAATTCCTCAAAACTAAGCATCTCAGATTGCATCGAACCTCGCAGAGATTGTGTGTGAATAGAATTAAAGTTCAGTGTAATGTTCGTAGTTTATAAGATAAAATAAATCCAGGGCATTGAACCGAAATATTTTTCGTTCCGGTTCAGCGGGAAAACCAAATTTCGGTTCATTTCCGGTTTCATATCGAATTCGGTAATTGCAATTTTTTCGGTTTTCGGTTCGGTTCCGGTTTGATGCCCTGAATATATTAGACCATCAGCACATGCAGGTTGTGCAGCTTTCTGTGTTAAGGAATAAAGTTCCCCCATAGGTCATTTATAGCAGATTTCAATCCCTACCAAAACAGCTATTTCTTAGTATTACTCCGAGTATGGTCAGAGATTTCTGCAGAAACTAAGATCTACCATCCACAAGCCGCTACAAGTAAAGGCGATTTCTTAAAGTACGTAACGATGATTTTTAAATTCGTAAATGTCTCATCTAACTGCAATTTCATCAACATTGGGGCATTTCTAACAAAATTAACTATAAAATACATCAGGTATTTAAAAAATCGTACCATGTAGTAGCGGTTTATATGACAAATTTCAAGCAGCGAATTACAAGATCGCTTATTTACTGCTGTAATTTTCGCAGTAATTTTATTACACCTCAGCTGTTATTGCAGCGTCATTATTCGCAAAGAGCAGTGAAGATAAGAAATTCGTCGTATTAACTCGGCACAGCGTACGGTCCAACAACGTCTCTTTCTCTCTCCTCAACATTCTCCGAGCGTCCTTCTCTTTACACATCAACGCAAGAATTCGGAGAGAGGAAAGCAGAGATGGATATCATCCTGGGAGAGAGAGAGAGATGGAAGCTGCTGGTAGGAGGTGCGGGTCGCACCGCTATCTCATGACTTGAAGGCGACCAGGAGACAGGCATAAAAGTAGGTGAGGCACGAAATGGATTAAAGGAAAAAGAACGCACTCACTTCAAGCCTCGCTATGAAACGTGCGTTAGCGTTATATAAATGGGATGGCAGAAAGATTGACGGATCTGTGCAGCATACCATCGGCAGCCATGCTTAAGAAGTTCCGCTTCTTTATACGTTACTTGCTTTTGTGTTTATTTTTGTCTCTTTGACGAGGATGGATAACTAATTTTTGATGTTCCCCTCTCCTCATTTACCAACCGTCCCTCAATAGCTAACTTCCAGAGATGTAATTAACGTAGAACGCAGCCAAGGACAGATAATTGTAGCCACTGTTATTATTTGAATCAAACTTTTTGAATGTGAAATTATTAAACTTTCTCGACTTAAACTCCTTCGAATGAAAAGGGGTTCTTAATTAAGAGCGACTTCTAAAAAAGAAAAGATACCTCTGAAGCAAATTTATTTACTTATTTATTTATTATATAAAGAAGAGAGGACGCCAATTGATGGTGATAATGTAAAATGGGATAAAAAGCTACTAACAACATAAGTAGCAAAAACACAAAAATTTGAAAGAAGAATGAAACAAGAAGTTAAAAATCTGGGATAGCATAACCGTGAGCTAACGTGAGTTAATACTTTTATGAATGTCCCTTTAGATGGTGATAGAGAATGAACGGAAGGAAGGGAATTCGATAAAGAGAGAAGGCGAAATGAAAGAGAACATTTGATGAGTGAGAGTCTTGATGTGGAATAACGAAAGAGAGATTTCAAACGGGTAGAACTATTATTCTGTTAAATAATGATATTCTATTAACAACAGTTAATCTTTCAAATAATGTTAATCTATTAAATACTAAATGTTGGTAAAAAGATCAGATGTAAGTCTAATTTTAATGCAGCTTCAGGTAAATGCAGACACATCATACTTCATCAAAGAAACTTTGCTATCCTTGCAAAGGAAAGCTATTAAACTTAATAATTTAAACAATAAAAAATACAATAGACTATGAAATATACAATTTTTAATCTATATCATCATCGTTTCAATCTAATGCTACGTTCAAACTGCCACACTATCACGAACGTTCTTATTTCGGACAGAGCATATCGCATAAAGTACTAAAAAGCATCCCAGTGTCTCTTTCATTAGTTGGTGATATTTATGTGTTTCCGGGAAAATATGCCACCAACAGTAGTGAATTAACGTCTTAGGGCGAAAACCTACAACTTACGACAGTAAGGAATTGAAAGAAAGTTCAGATCGTGAACGTTTAACTGGTCCTCTTGAACAATAGTGATCGTGAAATGCTGGTCACGCGTCTCAGTGGGTAAAAGTGCAGGAGAAAGAATCGAGTTAAATGCGCTAACTTGAAAGGAAATCTCGTATTAGCTGCGCTCTGTTGGCAAAGGAGCCGTTTCAGGAAACGTGTCTCTAATTGTCTCACATAAATATTTTAAGGCTTTGCAGAGGATTTTCTCTTAATCCTGAAAGGCTACAAAATACCAGGATACGATAAGGTTTATAGGACTCGTTATATTGCGGTGCTAATGGAAAAGTTGATAGCCAAACGGACCAAAATATTTTTAATGCTGTTAATTAGATTATGTCAGCTTATAGTTTCTCCAAAACATTTATTTTATTGCGCGTGACATCTTATGTATCTACAGTACAGCAAGCAGGATAAATGGAATGTCAATTATTATACAAGGTATATAATTTCAGGAGTGGATTAAAGGAAACTTTGTAGATTTAAGAATTTCTTCGGGTAAGAGTTCATTTTTACGGTACACGCTCTTTATAAGAAAGAAAGAAGATAAATTATCAAGGAAAGAAAACATTTCTCCTAAGCATTATTTTTCACTGACCCAAATAGTATTAAAATTCACGATAAGGACCTTAAAACTTCAGCTTAGAACGCGAATGGGTATTTTGCCTGTTTCTCTCACTTAATTGATGAAAATTTATGATTAAATCTTATGAGAGTACGTGCTTGCATCAAAAGGTCCAGTCCCTCATCCAATAAGTATATTTCGGGTTCCTAGGTATTTTGAGCATGGTGCACATTCCATTATGACTGAGAAAATTTGTTTGCATTCTTCGGACCTTTTAATCAACGCGAAATATCCTCAGTGTCTTGAGTCGGCAGGATTATTTTTAGACGCGGCGAAATATCTCCTTCGACATTCATCTCGTGAATTCATCCGTTGATGTATTCCACCCTAGAATTAGCCCGCTAGAGCCCTCTTTAGCACAATCCTATTTTGCATCATATCGCATAACTTTTAATATTTGATTAAACGGGCCGGGGTTCTTTTCGCCACGGCAACAGAATCGGCTCCATCAAGCGGGTAATGGACGCGGAAGAATTTAAATTAAAATAACTCAATCGTTACGAATAGGGCGGCCATAAATAAACGTTTCCTCGGTGATGTCACTGCGGCAAATCGTATGGAAACGTAGCATGGAAGCGGTCAAGTTGATGCAAATAAAACTGTTGCAAGCGGAAGAATATCTCCGCATGATGAATCGCTATAAATCACTGTATTAACTTCATTCCCCCGTTGGAAGGCCGTTAAAATAAAGGAGGTTTAAAATGGAGCGGATCTTTGGACGGAGATAAAAGTCTGCCTTCAAAAACCTCCGAAATTTACGATTGAAAATTTAGATCTCAAGATAATTAGAGGTATATTTTTTGGCGGAGCGAAATGGGGACGTAATTCGAACCGAAGTTGATGATAAGATCGAATCGGATCTTATCTCTGAAACATAATTTGGCTCGATCGTTTGTTAATTTCGAAGAGATAAATTCGGTGCCGGTTGAGGTTTTCTTCAAGGTTCCTGCTTCAGTTTTAAATGAGATACTTTTTGGAAATCACTGCTGGGAAAAGACGATGGTTGTATACGCGCTTTAGCGGGTAGATCGATGATTCTCATATTCATAGATTTCTCATTTTAATACACAGAATTATAAAATCATTTAAAACTGTAATTTCGAGGAGACTTAATGAAATACACAAATAAATACATGGGTGGTCTGAAAAGTTTCTGACATTTCACCATTTCTCGGCATGTTTTCTGAAGATTTCTGAAAAATCTGCGGTCGGAAACTTTTCAGACCACCCTCGTATATCTTTTTATTTAGATGCGCTTCTATATCTTGACTATATCCTACGAAAGTTAGCTATTTTTACGTCAAACTATAATACTATATATTACTAAACTTCGCTAAATTACTTATCGGTAGAATTTCTATATTAAACTGACATGTCGCCTAATGATGGGGCTTAAGTATGAATCCGACCGGATATAATGACCAGATTAACTATCCAACTGACGTCTAATGTTGTAATTTATTTAAATAGGAATTAATAATTTTCATTAATAAAGGAACATTTGCTTTAAAATCATTAAGGTGAAGTAGCGAAAGCCGATTAGCAATTACCATAAAGATTTGTGATTGGATAAATTTTGAAGAACAAAATTATTAAAATTTATTATAATCGAAGCACACAAATTACATGCCCCCAAATTTAAAATGTGATGCTATTCCAGCCATCAAGGTTGCTGGGACCAGTCAAGCCGCAAAGGCATACGTGATCCCAAGTGATCTCAGCATGGACACCAGTGGCTTAGTACAGCCTTTCCCGAAATATGCTACGGTGTTTCGCGAAAAAACAGTAGCTGTTCCGCTAAAAATATAAAAATTGATGTTCGATTATGGAAGAAGCTCTAACATGTTTGAAAGACCAGGACACCTCTCCTTACGGGTAGGCTGTGCTATCACCAAAATCTTGACACTTACTTGTATTAACAAGAATACAAAGCGGTTGAAATCTGAAAATTAGGGAAGTTTTCCTGTAAAAAGAAAAGTTTGGGAAACGCTGACTAACAATATACCTGATCTTCGGAGCCACTCAGAAATATATGCGCTCATTTGTCTTCGCGGTTTAATTTCGACACTCACAACCAGCGACTAATTTGCTCAAAGTGGAACGGCAAACATAACCACCATTATTCCATCAATTCCCTTCAGAAACCCCCAAAGGTTTTCCCCATTTAATTATACACGCACGTGCACAAAATAAGTTACTCGAGAGCGTTCAATTTAGTACATTATATTCATCGCCGTTTACATAATCTGCAATTTAAAGGAAGTCCTCAGAGTTAGAACTTTCTTCTCGGCGTCAACTCCGAGGGCGTAGACCAGGAGCGTTTCCGTCTTCCTTTTTAGAGACACCTCATAAAAAAATCACGTCATTTATTTGTGTAGAGTTTTATCAAACACTTCGTAAGTGATTTTAGCGTCTATTCAAACGGGCGGAGGGCTCTCTCCGCGTCTTTTTTTCCCCGGCTTCCTCGCTTTGAAAAATCCTCGAAAAAAATTAATAACCCATGCGTTGCGGATGCTAAAATCCTTGAGGAGCGTGAAAACGCTTCTCCGTAAACGGGACGACTTCAATCCCCTTCCCTTCATTTCCCGTCCTTTCCCATCCTCTCTCCTCTATACCTCATTCGGAAAATTTCTCAGTGGAAAGGCGGGAGGGCCCGGTTGTAAAAAGGAGGCGAAAAAGTGTCACCCAAAGAGTTTTATTTATCCCGCTGCGTGTTTTAAGTTTTTATTTTAATTTTCTTCGAATGGTTATGAAGGCGAAAGATAAAGAAGAGGGAAATTATCAGGCGAAGGAGAAACTTGGACGGGTCGATGAATTATTATTATTTCGTATTATGAACTATTTAAGTAGTAGGATCAGCATTGTAGGCAATAGGGAGAGATGTAGGAAGGGGAAAAAATAAACCGAAAATTCTACCAGAATAACATAACATGGAAGAATAACTTGGATATTTGGAAACTGTTTATAAAAAACTATAAATGGGTGTTCTTTGTATGGGGTGAAACTTGAACTGGAACAAGAATAGTGGTGAGGATTAGAGGCAACAGAAATTTAATGCAACAGAAAATGATAGAAATAAATTGAGCGTGCCGAGGACTGAAGAAATGCTTCGGAGAGCAAATAGGAAGAAATGCATCTGGAAACATTGCTAAAAGGAGAGAAGAAAGAATTGAGCAGATTCTAGGACAGAATGTTTTGAAGTTAGTATTGGAAGAAAAGTAGGAAAAAATTATAGATCCAAGTTAGAATATATGATATTAAGTTTAAGGAATTGATCAGAGAATTGAGCGATCGACTGGGAATAGGACGGCTTTTAGACCAAATCGACCTTCAGAATGTTAAACCATGATGATGATGGTGATAATATATTTAATGTTGTATATTAAGTGTTATAATTACACATCCATCGTCGTTTTCTGTAATCTAGTAAAATTATTTCATTCCGATTGAATTAACGAAATCTAACGAAATGGAAAAATCGCAGAGTATTTTGGCCTGACCGGGATATTTGATCACCCTCGCAGAAAACAATTAAATAACAATAAGACTAAATCGGCGATTTCTATTGAAGTTATAGTAAAGTAACAGTTGACTATGAACGGGGAGAAGTGCAACAAACCAATCTGCAGACTGTTAACTCATGATGATGGTGATTCTACTTTAACCCCTCTTTACACTTCGTTCGAAAGTCTTCGGCCTCCGTAAAGGAACGAACATTTTATTTCATTCCCCCAACCTCCTGGACGATTTCTCATTAATTTTTTGTCGAACCTTTTTATTTCTCCGGTCTGGCTGGCGGAGTAGGAGGCCGTAACACGCTTTGTTTCGTCCTTACCTCCACTTTTAACCCGCTTGGAGTCCCATTCTCTCTCTCCGGAAAGAATTGCGAGCTTCTCTAAATAGAGATTTTTTCTCTTTTGCCCCTTTTGGAATTCCGCGGATTCCATCACTTTCCCCCCTTCGGATCGATAAATTACGGCCGCTCGTTTCCACGATATCTTCATTTCGGACGGACCTCGAAGTCCTTTTGCGGTCGTTTCCCACGTTTTCGCTCGCAAAAACGATCTCGGAAAACGCGAGAGATAACATCTTCGAGAATGAGTCGATCGCGTTCTCTCCGCGTGAATGATCGGAGCGGTGTTTATTTTTCTCCCCGCGGAGTGGCGCGACGGATCAATCAAAGCGAAAGGCCGTCGGTCATAATAAACGATTCCGCGCCGCAAGACTAATCGCCCCGCGAAATCGAGTCTGCCTTTACCTTAAGGTTTCTTTATACATCTCCATGAGATGGATACTCATTTCTTTGGCCGGATGAGCCTCTCTTTCTGACCTGGGATCGATTCGAATCTCGGCGCGGACGGACTTTCAATTTACGAGTTTCATTCGCGAGATTGTTGCGGCGAGTGTCCTCTGGAAGATGATAAATCTATTGGGGTGGTTCGGAGTATCATCTGCGAGAATGTTGTCGTATGCACACTGTTTGAGAAGGGTTGAAACCGAAGCTTCTGCATTTTGCGGCGGGATCTCGTTCTAAAACGTTCCTTAAATCTGTCTAGCATTGTGACGGTGAACATTCTGTAGAAGAATTTATGGGTTGTAAATTTTATATGATGTTCATTTACCATGAGCATTAAACATTTTGAATGTTAAAATTGTGAGATATTTTTTTGTTTTTTAATTCCTCACAAGTATAGTACGACTATATACTCTACACAAGATCATATAAAAATATAAAATTTTCCTTCTGTTCTTTTCCCTTCTTACCTGTCTAGCATTGCAACGTGGAACATCATTTGGAAGAGATTTTGGATTATAAACTACGTAGGAATTAGATCTTTATTTACAAAGAATATCGAAGGTATTGGTATATTTCCTGGACTATAAACCCTAGAAAATTAAACCATAGAAAAATTTCCTATTAAAACGAGAATTTACCTCCTGCTCTTTTGTTGCATCCGTAGAAAGTTTAATATTCAATGAAATTTCATTATTTTCCTTTATGACTGTTCCTATCGTTTTAACTCATATGTATCTCTCGTGTATGCATATATATTTTAAGTATGTATGTACCTAGGTTGTATCAATAAAAATGTCTGCTCTAGTCAACAAATACCACTTGAATACTTAGTTTTCAATAGCGAGAGAATAAATATTTATGTCCTAAATAGGCGTAAAATTTATCACATGCGTGAAATAAGACTATTTAAGAATAATAATGCTATTCATTATAATGGTGCCTCGTTATTAATCATTGATAGCATACCACTACTATTTTTAATATTTTCGGTAAATAGCTCTTACTATAATACGTAATACTCGAATCCGGGGTTTCCTAAGCTCCGTTCACTTTTCACATTACTCTGCAACAGCTTTTCCTTATAAAATTTTGTAACTCGGCATCTTAACCCAAATCAATAGCTTTCCCCTAAAATTGTGCTGCTATTAGCACTTTTTATTTTACAAAGGAGGCTTATGTAAACACTTCCAATTTTGGAAACATTTGGGAAAATTTCCCTCCCGATAGTATGTTTGGAAAAAGAATTTCCTCTGATTAGATCTCACAGAAAAACCACTACGGTTTTTCCGCATGATTTCCAAATCTGACCATTCGAAATTTACTAGAAGATTGTTATAAGTCTCAATTCTTGGTTTTGAAAGCGTGAAATTTTTTCCCCGAATAAGAAGCTCTCTAATGGAAGGTGAAATGTTCCGAAATCTTTCTCACGAGATGATATCCTGTTTGTTTTGCCTTCGAAATCGTATAGCACGTTTCTCAACTTAAATATCAAAATGGAGCATTTTGCAGATTTCATCATTTTATTCGCCAAAAACTGTTTTTTGTATTACCAGAAGTCTACCCTACTGCTAACCTTAAATCTTATTCACTCTTCTTATCTCGTAAAAAGGAATAGATAGATATATAGAAGAAACTGCACTGTGAGTTTAGAAACTCGAGTTTGTCTTTAGAGAAAAATCCGCAACAGCAGGAACACAACGCAGATACTTAACTAATTTTAGAAAAGAAATAATGTAAGAGCAGATTTGAAAGGTAAACAACCATTATTGATACACTATCGCAAAGATAAAACAACTAGAAATATGTTTGTGTAGAAAAAATATACAGAAGTAGGACATTATGATAAGCAGCATGATTAGCAACAGAAAATAAATAATATTCATACAGAAAAACAGCTAAGAGCAGATACAGAATATGAAACTCAAGGGATAAGCAATTTAATAAGATAAAATAAAAAGAAATAAAACTAGGAAGAGAGGGATAAGGAAATATTGAAGTGCGAAGAAATGTAATAATAATAACGAAAGTAATGAAATATACACTATATGTATGGACATTTAAGATCATAACGTCAATTTCTCAATCTAATTTAGTAAAATGGAAAGAAATTTGCAAAATTGATAACATACCTATATTAAAATCAAAAGCTAACTTAGATATTTCTATTTACATTTAAGGACGTGATTAATGAAAATTGCAATAAGTTGCGAAAACGTTAGATCCTGAAAGATAAGGTATGCTTCAGATAATTTCTGAGAAATATACGATTTGTCTTTCCTAATCAAATAATTGATTCTGCTGCCTTTTGAGTTGGTAACTCACATTTGATAGAAATTTTATGTAAAAACCAAATCCATTTTTCAGAGTAATTTTAAAAGTTAAAAGTTTTTCATTATTATTTTTAGAGTCAAGATGTTTTATTTTATCATTTTATGAGCTTAAGTATAGATGAGAAATAGGTATATGATAAACATTGCAATGAATTACAATCAGTCATTTCAGGGAGCCTTCTCAACTCCTAAAATTACTGTTAGCATTTAATTTCCATTGTCAGGCAGCTTTTCCGCGAACATTTTAATTTTTCAGCCTCATACATTTTGGTGTGAGTCACGACTGCAACTCTTTATTCAAATACTGGAACTTGCTAATTATTTTGATTATTATCTCAGCTAAATTTTGCTGGAGATAATGCCTTTCTCTTTCATGGTACGATCGCTCACAGTCAGGCATGGAAGCCTTTTCACGATACCGTATCGTTTGTCAACCTCATACATCTTTGTTGAAGTCACGACTATGACTTTTGTATTCAAATACTGGATCATTGCTAATCATTTTGGATTATTACTTTAGCTATATTAATTGGAGGGTATAAATAACGCCGTTCTCTTCTGTGGCAAGATGGCTACACGATCTCCACCAGTAAACGAGAATAAAAACAAAGATTAAAGGAGCGTTATTTTTTAAATTCCCCCTTATAATAAAAGCCCCTTCCCTATGTGATATCCTTTAGCAATCCCATTTCAACTCCGGCGCCTCGCGCATCATTTTCATCTCAAGTTTTCTCCCCCGCTGTCCTTGTACTCGCCCTATTTCCTCACCGTCGCAATTAAATCTCCGTTCCTTCCCTCTCATTCTCCCAATCTCTCCGTTGTCTTTTTTCCTCCTCTTCATTTCGCCTTCCCTCGCTAATCTGCCTTCGTTACGCTTCGCCGCCCGCGCCTTAAACCTAAAAGGGATTTAACATTCTTCTCCCTCCCCTCGCTCTCTTTCTCTCTCTTTATCCTCTCTCCTTCCGTGTATCTACATCCCCTCTCTCCTCTTGGTCCCGTACTTTATACGTAAGCAATCTCTCCAAGTAAATAGGAATGACGGGAGAAACGAGAAATGCACTTCCCTAATCCCGTTATTTGTATTTCTTTCTCTATTGGTAAACACTCCCCACTTCCCCGAGGATTGGAGTTATGTGTTGGTACAAAATGAGACGTGTTCTAAGAGATTTTTCGGTGTCGTTTCGGATCGTGTCCCTTCCAGATTAGAATGTTCCCATCAGCGAAAATGGGATTGAATACTTTCCCAAGGATCGTTGACTTTTCTAATAATTTGGATGATTTCTTCAATTTGGTCAAGATAGCTGAACGTGAGTGGAATTTATATGCTTCCAAATTCATATATGCCTGCTGTGATCATGCTGATTGTGTTGAACTTGTGAACGAAAAAGTCCGGAAAATAGGTTACTTTTAAAATCCAACTAAACTCTCAATTGATCAAGCTACCGTTCCTTGATGGATGTAAAATTTTTCATTTGTCTCTTGGTATAAGATAGAGACAAATGTATCCAATACTTACTTCTGTTACTTATGTTGTTCTTTACTGCAAATGAAAGAATGCTACAGTATGTAGGGTGATGGAGTGGGTCCAAGATAGCCTAGTGAGTTGCATCCTAGCCTTTGGTACTAACAGTATTGTTAAGAGTGCTTCTTCAGCTGAGGTCATTTCACACGTAGGTTCCCACCGAGAGTCGAATCTGGGACCGCCTTCGCCAAAAGCGAACGCGCTGTCCTCATGGCTATCCCCCGGAGCCATTGTTCGCCTTTCGTGAAAGCAGCACCGGGTTCGACTCCCGATTGAAGCCCACATGTTCGAAATGACCTCTGCTTGTGAAGTACTATTAAAAAGTACTACTGCTGCTTGAATGGAAACTACCTGAATAATGAAATACATTGAATATGAACATAGGATCATTGGGCTGGACTTCCATTGGCGTACAAGATTCTGTCTCATTAAGAAAACAAAGGCAAATTACGTAAAGTGGAAATTTGTTAAGTTATGTCCTCCTCAATTGCCAATTGAAAGGCAAATTACCTTCTTCCCCACCATGCCTAGTAAGTGAGCTCTTTCTCTCTCCATAGTTTTAGATAGCTAATGGTATAGTTTTTGAGGTTCAGCTGCTGCTGCAGACTCTTTCACTTTTAACGGAAAATCTCTGATGCTAATTTTTCCTGTCCTGCTTGTCCCAAATTCTTCTCCGTACGAAGAACATTATAGGTGAACATAATCGGGAGATGCAAACAACGATCGTATTCATACTTACGGACAAAATTTGAAAGGTTTTCCAGTGGGATCAGAAGCAGGAAAAAGCACACCATCTCGATTCCAGAAGGATTGCACAGCTTCGAATCAACATGCCGTTTCCAAAGTAGCACATGCCCTCTGGGTTTTCCACAGCACCTTTAAGAATGTTTCCCTCACTCCTTTGTTTCCATCCCACATACTCTCCACTTTTAATTAGATAACCATGTTAATTAAATGGAGGAAAGATATACTTTATCTCTCCTCTTCGAGAGCCCAGTCGTACGTTGTCTCGCTCTTGAAGTCTGGGAATTTTAAGTCGATGTTGGCTTAATAGCCATTATCTGACTGACTCTCTCGAAGATCGTGAGGCGAGAAAATGCTTTTCGTTCAAGACTTGTCTGAATTGAGAGAAGTCACTTAGAGAAGCACTTTCATTGGGTAAGTGTTTCCTTTACAGTAACCTCAAACTTACTTTTTCTACTCTTTCTCCGTAGTGTGGATTGTAAACAAAACTGTGGCGGGCTTAACCATGATCAATTTGTTACCATAACAATTAATACATGTTGTCTCTAAATAAAATATCGATAATAAAATAAAAACATCGACGAAGTTCTGACTTAAGTAAATAATAGTTCTAAAATGGAAACCTTTGGAAACAGACTATGAGAAATATGACGTCTTGATAACGAGAGAGCCTAAATTTGCAAATATTTTTTTCTATCGGATGAGTTTTGAAATACATACAGAGATGTAAAATTGATGTCTGATTCAAAACAGTAACGAACTAAATGTCGGTCGTGATCGAATTTTAAAAAATGAATGAAAATTGTTTGAATGTGACTAAAAATATAATTTAAAGGCAACTTAGCTCATAATATCGTTTTTCAACAACTATAGAAGATATAAGTTAAATATTTTTCGAAAGAAACGCACCGTTTCAAAAAGTTTTGAAGGAGAAACATTTAAATGCATATTTCTGAAACTAAACCAGTTTATGTATTCAAGATTTTCATAAAATTGCAGATTGTAGAAAACAAATGTCTAAATTATTCTAAATGTATAATTTACCATAAATTTCCAGAATTGGATGCTATTCGTTTAATCATCTTTTATTTCGCAGTGAAAAATTGAGCAAGGGTTGCTTTTACCAAAGGGAGGCAGAGGAAAGCGAAAAACGTACTGCTCATGATCAATCACTTTGGGTTAATTTATTTGCTGACAGTCGATAGCTTTTCTAAAAATTTCATTATTTCGGAAGCATTCCGTTCCAGCTTTTAGTCCCCATTCAAAGGAAATTAAAATATTTTTTATTCTTTTCTCCTTTGAAACAGGAAGCAACAAGTTGGTAGATGTAGTTTGACCGATGGAACGAAATAGACCTGTATTATCCCTTTCTCGTAAATAACTCTGTCTTGATGAATACATGAACAAAAAGAACATCAAGCGTAGTTACAGAGTTCCTCTGAATTCTTTGAATCGCCACTCAGCTTCAATCGGATTCAAAGTTATCTTTTAAAAGAGATTATGTTAGATTCGACATCCAAAAGCAGCGACTGCTTGGGAGGACTCAAAGGCGGAAAAAGGGGTATTCGACTTCTTTTTCCCAGCCCATATTTATGAATCCATTGCGATGGTTTCCAACGAATGACGTTATTATCCTGTGAAGCGTCATCATTATCAGCCGATGACAACGCTATGGTCTAATATTGAAAATAGTGATTGTTTAGTGGAAATCGAATATTCTTCCCTCCTCTTGTCCGATTGTTTTTCAGTTCGCTTAAAAAGCTGATTACAGTTTTAGCTTTCTAGATTTGTCGTGAGTAAGCCCTTTGGCGTGTCATAGTCATCCAATATTTTGTGATATTAAAGAGTAATGAATTTAAAATATGCGTTTTCCTCTCCGAATTTTAGTCGTTACATAAGACCCAGTAACAGTGATCTCAAATATTTTCACCCATATATTACTCTTATTTTCCCACTGGAAACTTGGGCTGAGACTAAAAAACGTATGGTTTAGTGCAGTAGCACAAGCAAAAAGAACATGTGCCCCGTTTTAAAATATCCACGTTACATCTCACTATAAATTTGACGAATAAAACATTTTTTTAAATAAACAGAGAAAGGCTAGCTTTTAATTATTCCAAAGTGTAGATATTTCGTCGGCGATTTGATTAGCCTTCTTCAAGGCTTGATGACTATTACTGGCATAGTTTTATTCATCAGATTCCTAGTGATATCGAGATTCCACAAAGTTACAGACAAAGTTATTTGACATTGCGTCTTCTTTTTAGTTTTACACAGAAAGGTATTTTAGCTCTTTCCTTAAACAAACACACATTAATTCTGCTTAAGGCGATTTCCTGAGTTTAATAAATAAATAATTTTTTCGAAGTTTAGTAAATCTTCGACTTCTCGAAGTCAATAAGTCTTCCATTGCCTTAGTCCTGGATATATCTACATCTACATGAATACCCTGCAAGCCGCCTTTCGGCGTGTGGCAGGGGGTGTAAACACCAATCGATTGAGCTACTTTTTTTACCTATTACTATTTGGATATATATCCTAAAAAGGATACTCTCATGTCCCAAGACAACTTGCTGCAGTTTTATCAGATCGCGATAGGTAAAATGATGTGAATAAACTGCACTAAATGGCTGCATAAAACTTCTCGGCATTTACTTTACTTAATGAAGGCGAAACTCTTTCTAGACAGCAGTATCATTCGGCGTTACAATATTTTATCTCCTGATTCAATTATTCCATATCCTTTTCTATCTATAGATAGTAGCATTCTAACCTTTGCGGTGGCTTTATTCAACATCGACATCGAAGTTAATCGAGCGCGTTAAACTCTAGAATTAATTTAGTCCGCGTTCATTAAGATTGATCTTCAACTCGGAAGCATTTGTACACGGGATCGCTCGGACGCAATTATTCGTGTTTTTACCATCACGACACGCCCACCGACGCAATTAATTCCTTTTTATTCCTGCGCCACCCACCTCGCCGTTTTTTCTCCATTTCTCCAATTACCTCTCTCTCTCTCTCGCCCAGAGAGTTCATCGGTAGCGAGGAAATCGTGCCGCCGCACCTGCTTCAGCATTCAATGGACCGTGAGTTCCATTATTATGACGCTCCTGCGGTCACGATATGTTTGATTGCGGTTTTTCCGACTCCCATCGGGATTTATTGGAGGGGAGAATGTGATTATTACCGTCCGGTGGTCTCGTTCGAACGCCCTTGATCCGCGATCGCACCTAAGAGGTGACGAAATTAT
Organism: Pachydiplax longipennis; assembly: GCA_036926295.1. Taxonomy (NCBI): domain Eukaryota; kingdom Metazoa; phylum Arthropoda; class Insecta; order Odonata; family Libellulidae; genus Pachydiplax; species Pachydiplax longipennis. The sequence goes on from JAVFKF010000008.1 coordinate 56,664,136, forward strand.
CACAATCGCGCTTTTTTACGGAGTTGTCAGTCACACCCGCGCATCCTGTCGATTTTGCCCGTGTAGTGGCGGGATGTGTAATCGAGGGAATTGCGTGCCTTTACACCTTCATCACACCGTGAAATTTGGAAAAATCGATCCCGACGGAAGTTGGGAAAAGCCGTTCCAACGCGGTGGGCTGGGATCGGAAAAAATGAGTTGGCCAAAAATACGGAAATGGTTTTTTTTGAATGACTTTGAAACGTCGCGATGGCAAGCCTTCAATAAATTTTGCGTACGACTGTTCAAGTCGTTCAAGTTGATTCAAGCGCATTAAAATTGTACTGGGGATCAAAGTTTACCAAATTTCGCGAAAAATGTCGGTTAAATTTTTTTCGGAAATTCTTCGATTTCTAACCGATGCTGATCTCATATGTAAATTATTCAATTTTATCTTTGTTATTTTAGAATTTAAGAAATGCTTAGAAAAATCATAGCAAATATAAAAGTATGGATGAATGTTGCGTTACTACTCTGGTATACGATGAAGGTAAAGTGATCCGAAACAGTAAGAATGTCCGTGAATGAGCAGCTGAAATCTAGTAAATAAAGGGATGAGATAAAAGGATGTGAATGGTCTGAGAAATGAAAAGCAGTGCTTTTAAGTTTTTCCTCGATGGAATAAATATGCAATATTAAGAAAGCGTGAAGGAGTGCTATAAATGTTAGAGGCTGAAAGATTGTGAACCTTGATTGGGAGTAACGTGATAGATTTGTATATATGTAAATAAAGCCAGCAATAAAGAGTTTAAGTAGGAAGAACATTTTAAATTTATCTCCGTTATTAGCCATCTCATTAGGTAGTTATTAACATATAACACTCGGGTTAAGAGGGCAGAGTTTGCAAACATCGACTCGATCGTTTTTCGTCCAGGAAATGATGAGCCATGAAATGTAGTTTCAAGCGGATTTAAACCGCATGGCCGTATGTTTAGGGGCCTCGGGCAACTGCTGTAAAGTCGTGTCTACTTACCGATGAGCCTTTATGTAAGACCACTATGTCTTACTGGCAACAAATATGGAACTTGAATACTCCCAGAGATTTACAGAACGAACTCAGTGTAGAGGTATAAGTACTAGTTTAATTTCAGCTACCTAATCTTGAAGCAAGGAGTATTATTTTGTGTTTCGAAACAGCTTGGAAATATTTCCTTCATTTACTTTCGTCTCGCATTCATGGCGGTGAAAATAAGAATCAGATAAAGTGTGAGGGATGCTGAATTAATCTTGGTCGCTCCTTATCGAATATTATGAAAAGTGTTTACTTAACTGGTCATTTCCCTTACGCGGACTTATACTTATATCTCCACTGATAGCGATCCGACTCAATGAATAAAGCGAGGGCAAACCACTCCATTCCTCACCCAACCCAACATGCCCCATTCCCTAGCCTGAGCTTTCAGCAGCTAATACTGGATGATTTAAGGATCAAACAAGCCTTCAGGCTCACGACTTTACTTATGGACAACTATATCAGATTGTTATGTATCTTGCTGCATTGATGTATTTATGTATTTTGTTTCTTTTGATACACTGTAATTTCAAAACGGCGATTCCGTTTTATGAGAACATTTGATGCGTCGATATAAATGCATCACATGATGGGGCGTATCAATCTAGTAACCGCTTCTGTTTCTTTTTTTCCGCAGAATACGATGGATATGATTCGCGATCGCACGGGGTCAAATCCTCCAAATCCTCGTACTACTCCACCACAGACTTGCACAACCCTTCCATCAAACTCCCCGATCCCTACGAGGATTCCTTCTCCAGTTCGCGCTCTTTTCGGAAGAACGCCACTTACACGAGGACGAGGGAAATGGATTTGAGCAGAGAAATCGGAGGACCCTACTCCTCATCCTCCCACGTCAACTCCTCATTCTTCAGCTCAATGGGACTCAATCCCGATTTCGAATCCGAAGACTTCTGGAGGGAGCACGAAGGAGGAAGGCCGAGGAACACGTCGCATCAAACGTCTTGGGTGTCCCCTGACGGGAGGACGAGGAATTCGAGCAGGTCTCACTCCTCATCGTGGTCCTCTCCTGACGGGACCAGGAACCACACGGTTCATTCCTCCTCATCTTCCTTCTCGACGTTCTCGACAACGTTTGGGGAATCATCTGGAGGTAATTATTTGATTGGGGTACCTTTTTATTATTACTATCTTGTTATTTATTTCACTTCAAGCATAAAAACGTACAAATGAAAGGGGAAATGAATGACGTACAAGGTTGGGTATTTGCTGAGATCAAAGCAGAGCCAGAAAATAAACCATCTTGTTCTATAACATTTTTGAAACTGTAAACCGTTATTAATTTAATTTCCATTTTCGTTTCGCACTCTAATTATGTGTAGTAGTTGTTAAATGTATGTGTTGATCATTCTTAATGGAAACTAGAAATTCATTAATTATTACTTACATTTGATAATTTTTTTAATATCGGTAGTTTTATTCTGCTATTAATGCGTAGTTGTTAGAAAAATAAACAGTAATAACAACTACTTAGGACTATTAAATAAGAACGGAAGAGGGAAAAAATTATAATCCGGCAGTTATCGATTCGATGATGGCTGGCAGTGCAACATCGGAGTTGATCTGAAATATGACGTTTCTACTGATCTTTTCAACTCGATTCACAACAGAAAAAAAATTAGCAGAGCGTGGTTTCGATCCACGGACCTCTGGGTTATGGGCCCAGCACGCTTCCACTGCGCCACTCTGCTTCAGGAGGAGAAGGGCGACTTCCTTTAGAAACTTTCCCATTAATAATTATATCACTAGGTCTGTATACTCAGCCCAACATCGAAGAAATGGAGGGAATTCAGATATTTAAAATATATCCCCAGGAAACGTGGGCTCTATTTATTTCTAAATTACTCCTTTCGTAAAATTATTTAAATAAAGTAGCTTCATGAACGAAGTGAGTACTGAAGTCCAAATTACCCTGAACAGCATAAAATTCGTTGCAGCGCATGTGACTCATCCACCACTTATGTGTAATTACGACATTTTATTCAATTAAATTATGAAAGATATCAATTAGTTAGATCATAACGTCCGATGCTCAAACAAAGGATTTATTAGATTAGAAAAAAGAGAGAATTCCATAAAATAATATCAGATGCATACCAAGAAAATATTTAGGAACCTAGGATCGACTTTTTGTATTGGAAAGCATCACTTTTGTATACGAAATCTGCTGTCGGGAACGACTTGCAACAAAGAAGTCGCGACTAATTTATTTGATGATTTAATTAGGACAGAGTTTGTTGCGACCGATCAACATTAACCCATATCGAAAGACTTTGAGAGCATTTTATCGCTTTCAAAATTAAAACCTACCCCTAGATTGACGGGGCATCAAACCGGTTTTTTTATCCTCGGGATGATTTCGAATTTATTTGCATAATTTTTCGGCGAGCGAAGCAAATCACCTGGTTCGCATTCAAGCCGGACCACCACTTAGAATGAAAAATTGCTCCTCCGCCATAATTCTTGAAATACAATTACGATTATACCGTCGGGATGATAAAAGATCCGCTTGAGGGTTTAAGAGCTTCCGAGGGAAATTAAGGAATTTTATTCTTCCGCATTTAATGGGAGACGGTTTAAAAGGTTATACCACTAAATGGAAAAAATCTTCCTCAAACTCTGAGATCAGTAAACTATAACTTTTCCACGCGTGAGATAAGACTCCTGTTGTTGACCTGCGTCTAACCAGTTCTTACTAATTGAATTACTTTAATATTTTGAATGTATCTTACCAAGGTATCAATTAGCTATTTCCTATCTTTTGTGATATTCTCAATGGAATCATGAATTACCATTTAAATTTGAACGTATATAAAGGATTGATTAGGATATACTTCTATTAATACTTCCTTAGTTAGTTACTTAGATTATTAAGTGGCAGATTTTCAGCATTCTCCTGTTATTTCTAAAACTTCTGTCTTTATTAATTTTTTAACCGGTATGATTTTGGAGTTTATACCCGTTTGAGAAGAATTAGAAAGTTTTAAAGTAAAGGAATAATCCTGGCTCCCTGCTGTTTATTTTTATCCTTATGGAAACTTAAAACTTACGTGACATCGTGAGCAACTACGCATTATGCTGGCAGATGATGTAATTTCTCCATATTAAAAATATAATTGGCTTCACGTAAATCAAAATTACCTGTCATGGTAGAGTATCACGAACGACCGAATCAATAGTAATCTTTATCCCCACTAGAAGTAGTCATGACTGGAATTTGCTCATGAGTCATTTCACTAAAGATAATTTCGTTTGTCAGAGCTTCGAAAAATTAAAAAAATAATTTAAAATAATAACTCCAACCGAGTAACTCCACCTCAAAATACCGACGCGTTTCGGCTTCTAACAATGCTGTTTTTGTCAGGCTGAAAATGAGGATAACTGAAGTTACCGGGAAGTTATCGCAATTTCACTGGATTTCTTACCCGGGAAGTACTCTTAGAAAGAAAAATGCCTTGGATTGACTAACAGTATCTCTGAATAAATTATGAATACTCGAAATATGATACTATACTTTGTGTAACTCCGTCTCGTCCAGTTCTGCAAGCTATCAGGAATTTATGGAGCAGAACCAGAAATAGTAATAAATTATCCATAAGGATCCCCGGATGGCCAAGTAAATGTAGTGTTTGCATTTGGAGAAAGTGGTCCCAGTTGCACAAATATGTGCGCAAACTGAAATATTGAACTATTGAAATAAGGGAAATTCAGTCTTTATTGAGCCTATTCGTCATCCTGTGTGGTAGTATCGTTTGAACGCTAGCCTACCTACGCTGGTCCCGGGATCCTCGTCTAACCTGAGTTTTTCTGGTTATGACCCATATCTTTCAGTTGGTCCTTTGTTATTGTTGTCGTCCCTCACTGTAATCTGATGGATTTTTGTGAATGAAATATGAAATAAGTATATACTTAAGCGTGGCCTGAATGTTAAACGCCTCCTTACGGTGAAAAAATATATCTCTTCCCTAAACACTTGAGACATTGCTTCAGTATGTAGCTTAGTAGTGTAGAATATAGAAATAAGTATATAAGTATAATATTAAACAACTGATTTCTTTTGCTCCTACAGGCAGGGGAGAGTCATCCAGAGAATTCCACATAAGCCGCGAGTACGGCAGAGGATCGGGAAGGGAGTCATCGTCCCGGGAATCGGCTAGAGAATCATCGAGAGAATCTGCAAGGGAATCGGCAAGAGAATCCGCTAGGGAATCGAAAGTGGAATCGGACACAGGGGACGAGAACTTTTACGTCGGCTACTCCACGGAGAGCATCTTCCCTTCAATCTTCAACTTGGCCGCCACCGCCGAGATAACGTGCAACGCCACCTGCGGACTCCGTGGTCCCGAATCATACTGCAAGCTGGTGGAGCACACGTCCCCGATGCGCGCACCACAGTGCGGGGTGTGCGACGCGAGGTCTTCGGATTCATCGAGGAGACACCCGATCTCCAACGCCGTGGACGGATCGAACAGATGGTGGCAAAGCCCTACGCTGGAGAAGGGGAGGATTTACGAGTGGGTCACCATCACGCTGGATCTCAAGCAGGTTAGCTGAGGATCCGTAATGTTTCTTCTCCCTCCGACATGCCTAGATCCATGCGGTCTGCATTACAAGCAGTCCCCGACCGAGCCGAGTACCTATAAATAGCGGAGGTGATAAGCTATCGCGAGCCCGGATTAAATCGAACCCAGGGGGTGAATTATGAATATAGGTACGAGGGTCTCAGTACAACAAAGTTGCCCGGACCGGTGCCTTGATAAGGAGGCACGATGTGCTGCACGAAATGCAGAGAAAGCCCGCGTCTCTCATCGTGCATTTTTAAGGATTGGGGTAGCATTGGAAATATTTTCCTTTATTCGGCGATGATGATAGTTTTTTACACTCCGATGCAGCTAATTCGGTTGAAAATGTAGGTCAAATCGATGATTTGGTAAAAATTGTTTCATTGCTTAAATATTGAGCTCCATCTTTTCTTCTCAAAAGGAAAATCAAGAAAAATATACATTGAGAATGAAATTATTGGGAAAAGGATTGAGGTATTATTTGTACATAAGGGCGTGTAACCGCGAAAAATGCCAGTGAAAACAAACTTGAAAAAATTTCCAGCCCCGTCAGATTTTACAAGTCCGTTTTTTTCTTGAGAATCGAATTATCCTCTGAAATTATTCCTTTATGTAAAATATAGAAATATACATTTCGAGATTTCGACAGGGGAAACGAATAAGAACTATTTAACAGTCTTAGTAATGCTTAGTTTAAAATAGTAAGGAACTCCAAAATTGCTTCTATTAGCAAGTTTTTACATTGTAATAATTAATTTAGGATTTACAATTCTCGTTTCTCGAATAACTTTAAATTCCTACCGTTCGAAATTTGCGATTTTTATGGGCGATAACTCGCTCGAAAATCATATACGAGAATATTTATTTGGAACATGGCATTTACAACATGACATTTCACTATAGCTTAGGTCGTCCTTTTTTACTATATGAATATAGCTCTAAATTGTCTTGCTTCGATGATTTCACATGCAGAAAACAAAGAAAATGAGTTTCAGGTTGATACAATAAGAAATACCAATTTGAACTGTAAAATTTTAAGAGTTCATTAAAATTCCTCAGGCATCTGTTCAACAATAATGTATTATTTTTGCGTGGGTGCGCAGTTAGATATACCACTTTGAATTACATCCTTTATAGCTAGCTCACATGATAATGAAGTTATACTCCTTAATATCTCACGGATTCCATTTAAACCGGATTTCTAAGAACGTATCCCTTGCTGTTATTGCTCACTCTACCCTAATTCGACGGCGAACGGCCCTGCGAAATTGCGAAAATTACGGATACCCTATTTAGTTCATTAGCATAATCAAGAGAGCTCGCCCTCGCAGCATTGTAGAGCAGACATGAGATGCAGCAAGATAGGTTATTCTTGCATTCGCCGAGTCCTCCCTGCCTTCATATTTCGTGTTCGTTAGCGGTTAAAATTTTACGAAGTCGTGCACGGAGCTCTTAAATTTGCACTTCTTGCAGCCCTGCAGACATTAAACGAACCTTTACAAGGAGTCTAGATAGACAGTAATGTAGGTCTCTTTGGGTTTGCCTCTCTTACAGCGTGCCAGAGCGGCTTAAAAGCACTTATAAGATTGAATAAAGAAGGCTGAAGTCTCTGTATAGGGATCTGTATAATCAGACGAGAACGCAAAGAGGACATTCGGAGTTTATGAATAGATATCGCTTGATAACGAAATATAGAACAAGATATAAATACAATCATGGTAAAATGTGAACGGGAATACTGGAAGAATTCGCTAAAATACATTTCCTATAAATTATCATATTTTACTAATGATCGAATTGTGAAATGTATTTATTTGAAGCGGTGGCGCAGCGAGGGGAGTTTTAGGGTTTCAACCCCCCTCAACCTAACCAAGGGTTAAATTATATAGGGAAGATATCATTATTATAGTTAAAATGCGTTTTCAATACCGATTATTAGTCCTATTATTAGTCTTGTGCTATTATTTCTGTTGAAGATGAAAATTATTATTTCTCATTTATGAATTATTCATTTCTCGGCGTTGCATGCTGCTATTCACATCTTTGCGTTGGTAAATTCAACGAAAGCAACGCACTTACGTGAATATGGCTGCAGTATAAAGAATACGGCTCCAAATTCAACCGAAGCGAACTTCTTGGAAAGGGTATAATTGAAGGCATTTACATATCTTGTACCATGTAGCGTGCATGAATATACCGGCCCCTGATAGGTAGACTATACCCTGTAGACTCATCCTGGCTGTGCCCCTGATTTGAAGACAAATGCATTGTTTTAAATAAATAATGAAGGTTTTGTATTTAAATTCAACGCCAGGATGGAATAAATGGAAGGAATAGTCGTTCCCGTAGGGAAATAGGGAAAGTAAAGTGAATCGCTTAAGCAGGATAGCATTGAGTTTGGAAAGATGAATTATCCTCTGATCCTAATACCACCCATATCTTCTCCAGCCGGTGTAACCATAACGTCGAACGGACCGAGCAGGTAACAGCCCGCGATGCTCCCAAAACGAAAAGAGAGCTTGGTACAACGACCCCTACGATACATCTCCATCCAAAGGCAAACACACACGCACTCCGATGCACCGGCTGCATTTCTCCTTTCAAAGATTCCTTCCGTGCCTCCGCATCCTCCAGCGCGATTTCCCCGTCGGGAAAAAAGAGTGCGGGAACACCTACGAAGACCATACAACCCTTTCTCATTCAGTATCTCTTGTTTACGTTACGTGGGAGTATATCCTACCACGGCGAGAGCGGATGGAGTCCGTCTTTTTTGTTTTCCGTTTTAGTTCCCATTCGTTTTGTTTGATGGCGCCGTCCGAAGTAGGCTTCCCACTCCCCTTTTTGTAGAGAAAGAGTTGGTGGGCGAAGAGTAAGAGGAAACTCACTGTGTATCCCACGTCTGACCGAGTGGCCTATTGCACCCACGCTTGTTTTTTTTTATTCCTCTGTCCATTGAGACGGCGATTCCATATCTGGGATTTGGGGACCACACCTCGAGAGTTTTTTATTCCATCATCCGCGACGACGCTACTTTAAGATGTAAAGGGGGGAGTGAACCTCGCCTGCGTCTCTTTTTCTTCCAGGGGGTTTTTAAAAGCTTTCTAGATTCCCGAGGACGATAGCATTGAAGGCGACGGATTTGGAGGAAGCATCTGCGTATGTACTCTCGGTTTATCCGTGAATGGAACTCCGAATCCCCTTATTTTACTCGCTCGGGATTTTGGATGCGCTCGGCGCCTGTAAATGCACTTGACGGGCTGCGCAGCGTGGAGTGGTCGCGGAGGAGAAGAGGGTAAATATGGGTGCCTCGAATGCGCGTTTAAATATTCGTGCATTCCTTAAGAAAGAGACGGCGTTTGTGTACATGAGAGTATTCGGGGTAGTGGGTAAATGCGGAGTGTAAAGCGTGAATCAGATGCAGAAAATCTCATGAAAAATCAAAGGCAAGGATGAATAAATTATAATGTCGAATTCCACTCAGATTATTTTCTCGCTCATTGTGACCGGTTTCGAGATTTAATTAAGATACAATATTCAAGTAGTCGCAGATGAAAATTTCTTCAATAAATAAAGGAAAATTAGTATTTTAAGCGTTATTGAACATAAAGTATTTTGTGTGTGAGCATTAGTCATTTATTCACTTTGTCTTTCTGAACTATTTTCAAACGAAAGCAACCGAAAAAGTAGTAAAAACTTCTTCGTTCTAATTAACTAATACGTCATATTTAGATCAATAACTTTAATTTTTAATCGCCATTTATTACCTATATGCTCTTATTTCCTTATAAACAGCCTTATTTCCTTAGAACAGCTCATATTATTATTTTGAGATTTCAACTCTGGACCTCTTAAAACTCGAATGCTGTAGCCTTCTCATTGATATGGAAACCCTGTCATTCCTTTAGAAATTATCACCAGTGAAGAAGTACGCACTTAAATTAACTACCATTACAGTTATTTCTTTTTGAGGTGATTACATTAAAAAATATCTTCAAATATTTTTCAGCAGAAAACGTCCATTCTTTGATATACTTCAATAAAAATCCCCTGAGCGAGAAAACTCCGAAATTCATCCATTGATTCATTATCTAACTCACCTGAATCCAAACGTGGAATATAAATTTCTTACACGTATTTCGTAACACGAAGAACGGCTCCAGGTGCATTCTAAACCTCAAAAACTACTTATCGATTTAAAGTCCATGTTGAAGGCATATGATAGGTGTGGGCCGACGAAAATCAGTACATCTTGAGCCGAGATCGATTGTTAATCTGGTCGGAATGACTGGCTCAAGTCGAACCTGTGACAGAATACTATAGTTCTTCGACTTATCGATATAAGCATCGTGGACACGAGTTGATGAATCATCCTTTAGCGCGTTTATACATTCCGCTTCGTTCTACTTACGCCGCGTTTTCTTCCGAGACCTAAAGAACGAGTTCTCTTCCACCCACCAAACCTCTCCGCGTAGATGTTTATCTCCGCCTGACTCTCACTTAAACAAACCGCAAATCCCTGATAATCAAGCCCACGAGACGGACAATGGCTGACGAAATGGAAGAAACGAACTTCATCAATGATACCTTTTGATTGAGAGACCAATGAAAGTGAGGGCGGCTGTAGGAATGTAAAGAACCTGAAGCGAAAGTTCGATTCAAATGGAATTTATAACAAACATTCGCCCTCCATTACACCTTCAATAAAGTTATATTTGGCGGATTTATATCTCTAGGTGACAACACAGAAATCTGTAAAGTAAAAATACTTAACAAAATGTGACAAAATTTAATAAAATTTTACTATAGATTTAGATAGAATTCTTGAATTATAATCGCAACACCAAGCTCTTGGATTATACGAGAAGTAATTCTGAAAAGAAAATCGCAAATCGAAATTAGTTTTTTAAATGCAGTAATCAGTCTACTTACACTATTAACCATATTATTCAAACCAGTAAAATCAAGAAGAGTGTGCCAACTAGGTAGATCTCGGATTAACTATCTATTCCAATCACAAGAAGCCTAAACTAAACAAGTATTTTCTAGCTTTCAGCGGTTATAACCCTGAGATTTTAATTCAATGAAGAAACGAACCTCAATAATCTCTACCAGACAAAGGCCACGTTATCTGTAAAACAAAAAAAGTAATCCTTCAACTTCGGAAGTAGAAGAGAAAACAGCATGCTGAATAAAATATACGGGATTCAGCCAAGTTAACGCACGGCATACCATAAAACATTCGATTAAAGCTGTTCGACCGAAATTTCCGGTGGATTTACTACTGGAGTAACTCCGTTCATCTCCGCGTTTAAAATAAGGATCAAGGAAGCAAGGCGGATCCATGTCTCAAAGCACGGAATGCCTATCCGAAATTTTTCGAACCCCAAGCGCAGTTAGCTGCGGAAACATATCTTGGAAACGTTTTCGTATAGGTCAGCTTGTTCGCTCTTCGGAAAAAAAATTGAGATTCGTCCGCGGAGGCAGGCAGCGGCATATTTGTAAGCAAACCGTGTACCACTCGTCTTCCTTACATGCTACTTTTTCCAAGCCTTCGCCTAAAATATACATGGCCCACTCCCTCGACGAAAACAATAACATCAAACGTGCGAAAGAGCAATAAAAGGGGGGAAATGTTCGCGGAGTTCCAGAGCTTGCTTTTATTATTCAGAGTGGCCATTTCGAAGCGCTCGATACTCTGCCCCGACGCCTAAACATCAGAGGTAAAAAATGGACATCGAATCTTGGACGTTAATGCGATTTTTTGCCATCTCGCAGGGTTAACTTAAGCATAGCGATGTCGATTGGGATTCCAAACAAATAGAAGAATGTTTTCGGCTGTTTATGTTGCCACGCGAGCGATTTCCAGTTGTCCGTTAGCTGTAAGTGGTCCTTTTTCCCAGTCTGAGGTTTCTCAGTTTGAGATTTCGCGGAGAATTCCTTTGAGATTCCTTCGCGAAGTTTCATTATCGCTAAGGTTCGCTAAAAGTATTGTTGGTTCCTCTAACTTTTGCGTACGTTTCAGAGGAGAGCGACTGGTATCAGAAAGAAACTTGTACTCCTCAGTAAGTGTCAACAACTCATCTTCCCGAAGAAGATCGATTCGTTTTCTTCAAACATCAAATTTTTATTACCTCAGTGAATAACTAATTATTTTCATTTTCGATAGGCAGAACGTGCATGTAAAAATCATTTTAACATCTTGGTGGAATCTTCCTCGTGGTTCTACGCATTATCTGTTTGAAAAATTATGTGCATAAATAAATCTTCCTTTAAAATGGCAACCGAGGTTACTGCCGAAACATTGGTTTTTACTAACGAATGAACCCGGTTGAGAACCCGTGAAGAATTTCTGAGGGTAAATAAGTCTTGCTGGATACATACTCTAAGTTGATGTATTTTAAATTTTTCTTTTACTATGGTATTCATAAGATATTTATAAAGCATTAAAATTCTTGCTATTTAGAAAATGAATGTATATACGTAAATATATAAAATTTTCCATCTCAGAAAATAGCAATATTTCTCGGCAAATACAATTTTGCCCAACGCCATCAACAAGGGACTTTCTTTAGCGATAATTTATATGATTTTGTGATTCATTCACTTACAAAATTGCTATAGTAATTCCATTCCATGGGAAAAACGTAAATTGCATAAAATAGTAAATGCTCTAGTAACTTCGAGTGATATAAATTTAGCGCGATCGTTAGTAGAAGTGTAAGAAAAACTACATTGAGGGAATTAATTACACCGGACTGAGATTTAAGTCTGCTCCTCCTGGCAGTTCTTTTATCCATGCTCTTAGTTGAAATCGTAAGGTTGCTCTCCACAAGCAACATTCATCTGGCGACATCTATAGGAGCAAGAATCGAGTCTCATGCCAAGAAGAGCCGAACATTTCTCCCGAACAAATGATTCCATCTAACTCTAGTTACTTCCGACTTTTCTCCGCCTATTGTAGAGCGGAAATCCGAAAAAGGTAGAAAAGCAAGATAAATGTGTGGCGTGAAGGAGGGAACAAACAGACAAAAGCGGCCATGCGTCACAGGCTCCGTTCTTCACCCAATTCATTGGGGCACGCCCCGCCCCATGCGTGTCCTCCCCACACACACGCACACCTTCCTAACGGAGAGATGCCGCGTGATCCGTGCGTGGGAGTGGAAAAAGAAAGGAAGAATGGTGATCGGGTCGCGAAAGGTGATGGTGAGGAAAATGGAGGTGAGGATGGAAGGTTTGGAGGTGAAGAAGGTGGATGAATAGGGAAAGACAGCAAGAGTTGAGAGGGAAATGAAAAGGCATTAGAGAACAGGTAAATAGATGAGTTAAGAGCCCAATTTACAGTGCATAGTATTGGATGGTTCCAACCAAGTGCTATGGTTTCTTTTCTCATGGGTCCCGCAAGGTATCGTAATGGGACCTTTATTATTCTTGGTTATCATTCACGACGAGTAATAAACTGTGGATAAAGAAATATTTTCGGGTAGAAGAAGCAAAGAAAAGAAAGGGAAATGATGAGGAAATGAGAAAGAGATAGAAATTATGAAAGGAGAGATCAATGAATGGGTTGGACATAATTGCCAGTAAAGGTATAAAAGTGTGTTAAGAAAGTAAAAGTATACTTAGAAAAAAAATGTGATTGAAAATGGAGGTGGGACAGAAATAAAGAGCGGGAAATAGGGGTACAGATATGAATAGATACAAAAAGAAGGAATGTCTTTGGAAAATAATGCTAAAATAAAGGTAAAAAAGAGAGAATGACATGGTTGGAGTGAATTAGAACCAGATTTAAGCAAGCAGATACATAAAACAGTGATATATAACAGAGTAAAAGTAGTGAAGGGTAGAATGAAGTAGAATCATTGTGGAATATATACAACTCAAGAAACACAATCAATCTTTATAAAGTGAGAAGGAAATGGACCAACTAGTGGCTATACAAGGCCCGAGTCAAGTGCACAGAAAATATTTTTCCAGTGCAGGAAAACGCCCAAGAGAACGCTGGTGGACAAAATGATGCAAAGGAGAGAGTAGGAGTGGAATAGAGAGGGAATATGGACTGAAGGAGAGGGGTGAGAGAAGAGAAAGTGAGGCGGAAAGCAGTAAGAAGAGAGATGGATCAAGAGGGAAAGAGATATGAGGGGAAGAAGGTGGAGTAGTGAAAGAGAACCTCTCCAGGAGGGCCGAAGGAGGACGATGGGGTTCCGGTAGTGAGGGGGCGGACCGGTGCAGCGGAGAGGGTGTGTACTGCTGGTCCATTGCCATCGCGGTCTAGGTGTGTCCGGATGAAGGCCGGGCGAAATGAGATGGGAGTGGGCATAAAAAGGTCAAATGAGAGCGAGGATTGATTGGAAGTGGGTGAGAGATTGATGGGAGAAAATAGAGTGGGACACATGTATGTCGGAGACGGTACACGAGATGGGTGTGGTGATGATAAGGATATCGACGATCGAAAAAGAGGAGGAAATTGGGAAGAAAAGGACGGTTTTCGGGCACGCATAGTTACGTGGAATATAAATGTCCAAGGGGAGGTTTCTCGGAGGAGGAAAGTTTTGAATGGAGGATAGGAGAATAAGTGTTGAGATTGCGGAGGAAGTTGGCAAAGATTCAAAGGGAAGACACGGTGAGGGAGATATGGCTTCGGGATTGGAAGCGATGTAGCGCTATGTGAAATGCGACAGCTTTCTGGACTCGAGTTCCCTGCTGGCCATTACGAGTTCGTGAACGCCCAATGATGCTCGAAACAGTTGGCTGGAGCTCTGCACTGAAATTTTGGAGGTTGAATTTTGGTTCTGCCGTTAAGGTTATTTCTACATCACAGTCAATTACATCAAATTAAATGAAGAACTTAAAATTGAACCCTACAAGAACGTATTGCATTACTATCTAGCTATAATAGAAACATTATGAAAATCCACTTAATTTTCAATTTTTAAATTTTATCGTGGTTCATCGTAAAGTAAAATTAATTAGTAACGTCTTATTTCTCTTAATTCACGACCAGTAAAACATTTCAGTCATTTTTAAATATCAGTTTATACAATAAATGAAATAATAGCAAATATTTTAATACTATTGGGGCCAAAATCATTCGCAGCAGCTTATATTTTCATTTGTTATCCTCAGAAAAACTTTTTTAGAGTAATCTAATTTTAATAACCTCAACATCAGTGCTTTTCTAACCGTTAAATTAACCCAAAAATACCATACTAATACATGATTACGATACAAGCTGTCTACAAAACTAAGTTAAAAATAGTTATCTATTTATTATTTTTATCATCGAAGGTAATCAAAAATCAAATACTATCAAGGATATGAATTATTTATAGTCTTATTGCCATTTCCATTTACCATGACTTATACATTTGATGAAGGTTTCCTTAGATGAGAGAATATTTTGAGAATGGAAAAATATAAAACAAAGTTAAAAAAAGGCATTTTACGTGCGGAGAATGCGAATTCCTAGTGTTAATGGGAAATCCCGTATAATGTTATCAAGATACAGCGATTTATTTATATGTATCCCTTAGTGATGAACCAAACAAACATTTTCGCATTGAAATCATTTTTTGCTTTAAACCTAACTAAGTTACAAACAATAATCTCTGATTCTTCCGAAATTATGGGGTTTGACCTAAAGGTGGTGTTGGACAGGAGAGACTGAGAATCGCTTGATTGTTTCCACAAGGCCCATGATGAATGGATGTTATCTCTTGAAAATATTTAGTAATAAATTGAAACAATTAGCTAATCGCAAGATTCATCCTTAAGAAATAAACATACTGAGAAAGTTTTACAGCCAAAACTCCAACCGTGAGGGAAATTTAGACTGTAATTGTCTCATGACAGTGGAAAGAGCCGAAGGTGCTACGTTAGAGGACTTCGATTTCCAGGATGTGTCTGGAACTTGGTCTGCGTAAGAATAATCCTCATATTTGAAGTTTCTCGGCTGCGTATCCGCCAACGAGTATGTGACGCGCAGCACGAATGGTGTGATGTCGTGGAAGTCGTGCTGCGAAGATCTCTCCAAATGATACTCTCGAGTTTCCCGTTAACAAATCTCAGAAGTGAGATCGACTGCTGTAAAATGTTTCCGCCAGTAAAATGCAGCGCATCCAAGTGCAATATACGGGTACCTGTTTGTACGGCTATTGCATTTGATGTTCCCCACGAATTACACCATTTTCTCCTGTACTGTTAAATCTTCTTCCCCGTTTTCTCAATCGAAGGTCTGAGAAATCAAAAGTCATTTAGCGAAATGAAATATTCGGATTAAAGATAAATATTTCCTCAACTTGGAAACGAATCATTTCCTGAAACAAATTAAAATGTTTGGTATCTAATATTCGCCACTAATCAACTTTATGTGCTCCCTTAATAACTCAGCGTTATTACCTGGTATTAAAACTTCTATCATAATTTATTTACCCTGTGAAGAAATTGAGATTGACTTAATTGAAATAGCACCCTATTCTTCATACCAGTCACATTGATCCTAGGTTTACTTACGGTAACTAACGAAGACATTACGTATTATTAACTTTGAACCAATAAGACTCATGTTTATTTAAAAACCCGCATGCTTCCTTTTGTTGCATGTAATGACAAAGGAAAAACTTCCATTTTCTAAATTTTCTCACACATAGAAACATTACATTTAATTCTAGGCTGATGATGCCTAGAATCTTTGAAACCGTGGTCGCGGCATATTTTTAATTATTTCATCCTTTACATCAAAATGCGTTATTATTGTGTAAAATAAAGCTATGATTCAGCATAAGCAGTTATGATTAACAATAATGTAATTCTTAACGTACACTGTCTCCTGTTTGAACGAGCCAGACTGGGAACTTCATTTTAAAGATGGACTGTGGAGGGCGATTAACATAAAATTCCGGCACGCGTGGCAATTCTTCACCTGAGAGATGAAAATCTTAACGTGCAATCAAGCATCCATTTAAATGTATGATAATTATGGGCATATTTCCGCCCCTATAAGTCGATCTTTCAAAGGTAGCCATATCTGATTCATGGCATCGGTCGAAAACCTCCGATTCAGAAAATCGACGAGCGTTGAAATTCCCCGAGGAATGAATGACACGAAAGAAAGACTGAGAGCCTCTCTTTTCCTATTCAGAGCACAAACGGCGTTCGACATCGCCGGGGAGGTGCATGAATATGCGTGGGATATCTTCGCTGTTTTCTTACGTAAGGAATTACAACCATTTTGTGGCACCAAGGTGAGATCTGAATGGTGAGATGATCCCGGTGGGTGGTAATGAATAAATTCATACGATGATCGCCTCCCCGAACAAGGTTGGGCTCTTAACCTTCGCCCGAGATGCTGTTCCACGACTCCCAATGCCAAGGTGCACGGAGTCACGACTCTGCTATATTATTCAAAGGAGGAAATCCACTGAAATGAGAAATTTTTTCTGAGATTCGCCCCACGATGAGTGATATTTCCAACGTTTTTTACTTTTCACCGCTGCTGTTACGAAAAGTACTGCAACAGTCTACAAAGTATTCAAAACTCCGGAATGCTTGGTGGAAATGTTTGCAAAATAGTTCCATTACTTCTCTGATTACACTTGAGATATTATGTCGATTCAAGCTGTGATCTTATCGACCAGTTTATTTGCTCACCTTCTATATGCGGAGTTCCTGCCACATCTTATCCGTCTCGCGCTTCGATCCCTCACACCTTTTGCTGCCTACGGTACATCATTGCCCTGCTATATTCTCACGAACATTACCTCTCATATACTTTTCTGTTACTGCTTCATTTACTACCTTTTTCATCTGTCCCAAACGTTAAAAATAAGCTGCCCAACATAAAATTAGTTATTTTCGAAAATGTTATCAAACTTTTCACTTCTTAAATCGCTTGAAACCGTTCATGATAGTTTCTTTGTTGCATTGCTTAAATTTTTATGTACAGTAACCGCAATTTCTTTGTTAGAAATTTATTTTTAATATCATGTTGTTATGCCCAGATGCTACCGGGGATTTGCTGTAATTTCACCATTGGCCAAACTGGAAATTCATAACATTGATAGAAAATGACATCGTTTTCCTGTATATATATGTTTTTACGGTTTTACATTTACATTTACATATAGACCCTGCAAACCGCCACTGGCACATGGCAGGGGGTGCGAAACACCAAAAACCCTATCTACCTTTGACTGCTGTTGGCTTCTCTAATACTTCGCGAAAAAAATGATCTACATTAACATACATTCTTTTTTAATTTTAATTTCAAACTCTCAACCGTGGGTAAACAAGCCATCTTTCGGTTCGGCCACCAAGAGATTGCTGTAGTTAGCTCAACTGGTTAGAATAGAAACTCGTAAAGAACGGCATAATGTAATTACTCACTTGACAGATTCATTTAACCCGATAAATTAGGTAGTATCATTATCTCTAGTTTCAACATCGAGATATTTTTTAGAATCAGTCAGTACCGTATTCAAATTTGGTTGAATAAATGCTCTTTCGAGGACTTTTTGCATTCGTAGCATTCCAGCTGATTAGGCAAAGCAAGGAAAAACTACCTCACTCCTCATTTCGCGTAATGAGCCTCATGCCCTCCGCAAAACCATTAGCAGAAGGGATGTGTTTCAAACCGGCCATTGAGGTGAACGCACTACACACAGAGCTAACGGACCTTCTGATTATTTTGCCTCACCCTTAATTAAGAATCATTGTCCTAAGTGATCAGCAAGCAAGCGCGTAGCGTAACGGTGGCTCACATGGACTCATTTTCATTGAACCTCCCCTCACTCCGAAAAACCCTCTCACAATCCACCAGAAAAAGGAGCAGAAGGCGGACCGAAAAACAGAGGGCAATTCCGAAGGCAGCATTATCCCATTTGCATCCAAACTCCCATTATTGGTGGGTGAACGGTTATCAGCCGGGACGAATCGATGGAAATTGGGTGATTAAAAAACTTTCCCCTGGCGGCGGCTCAAGCCCGTAACAGAGAAAAAAGAACGACTGCATCATATAGATATGAGGCGGAATTGGTTCCACGGGATCGGTGAATAACAATCGACAGGGGGTTGCGTATTCCATGGGGGCCAGAGATGCATCATCCCCTCGCGGCCGTTATTATCGACTAGTTATCTTCGGCTGGACATCGAAGTCGATCGCCGCGGATCGCGGAACACGGAAGCCGATTACTCCAAGTTTTCCTCTCTACACATTTTACCCTCTTTCCTTGCGCCTGGAGTTCTGATAGTCCGTTTTCCTCCCACCGGTCCTTTTTTACGCCATCATGTCCACAACATCCCGCTTTTCATAAAGATGCATATTAGATCAATCTCCTGCGGTGTTTCTCACCCTTCCGCATTCAACGTCGGTGGTGTTGTTATTCACCTTTTAATTTAGGATTCTCGCGGGGATTCCTTACTTTGTGCCCTTCTCTCGTGCTTAAGGAGAGTGATAAAGATTTATTTTACGATGTCTCCGCATTTAAGTTTTCTTCCACCGCACGTACGAAATAATGGTTGCACCATGAAACATTGCAGCTATTTAAATGAATCAGGTGGAAATAATGTTCTAGAATGATCCATGAAGATTTTTAAAGCAATTGAAATTGCTCGATTGAAGATGCTATATTTTTTGTTCTTCGAAAAGAGAATTTAGGAGGTAATTTTCGCGATATTTGAAACAATTTGCCGCTATCCATGGTCTGACTACGTCTTAAGCTGATGTTTGGAAAACCGGCGAATAAAGTTGCGGCGTATGCAAAGTACATGCAAGATATATTTACAACTAAATGCGGAATGGAAATTGGTATTTTTACCCAGTCCATAATGCCTTTTCTTTTCGAAATATTTCATGATTGCAGTAGTTGGTTGAACGTATGTTCACAAAACCCAAATTGCAACCAGCGTTTCTCCTCTTCCAGGGGAACATTTCATCGTAGCATGACTCGTTCTTTACTTAGTTGTATAGAAACCCTTTAAAATATTTTAGCATAATAACGCGAGAATATTTAATTAATAAGTGTAGGGTACACCGATAAGGGATTTTCAGTGAGTTGGAAACTTTTTATAAGTAGAAAGCACCTAAAATGACCTTAGTAGGAAAATGAACCGATTCATTTTCAATGGAATTCTTTTATTCAGGCTGCCAGAAGGTTCATATTCTCATAATAGAAATCCGTCGTTATCGATGACTAATTTAATTTAAAATTCCACTATTTGTGGTTATTAATATGGTCTGACATTTACCAATCATCATCAGCCACTCTCTTTCCCTCATTTTCCCCTGCATCGACATCGTCTTTTTGTCTTCCAATTCCTTCATTCCTTTCGTTATCCCTCCCTGTCTGTTCTCATGTAGTTCCCTTATTCCTTCATTCTCCATCCTTTCCCATTCTCACTCGTTGTCCCTCGTTTTCTCCGTTCTTTAAACACCGATAAAAACACTCTCCCATCCACACGCCACCAAAGGAGGGTATGTTTGTAGATGTATACACCAAACATATTCTCCTCCACGAGAGCAGTTCCTCCCTTCGCTCTGCATGTTCGGATGTCCGTGACGGAGAGGGAAGGGCAGAGGGTTAATACGCGTTCCAGCGAAGCGGGGAAAGATAAAAAGAGGAAGCGCAAGAGCCGAATTAATGGAGCCTAAAATGGAAGAGATTTTATACGCTCGCTTAATGAGTCTCGTTGAATAACCAAATTGACTCTCGCTGATCGACGTGGCAGCCAGATGGCGCTACTTCCTCTCTCGCTTTGTGTCTCGCTACACGGATGTCTTTTTTTTTACCCGCTCTTTTTTACCTTCTCTTTTGCGAGTAATAAGAGATGCATGAGTCCTCGTTATCAATGATGTACTTCGTCTCGATTCCTAACGCTTTGAGACTAGTTTTGACGTTTTTGTGACATCGAGCACAGAAAACTCGAACGGATTGGGAATTCGAAATTTCAATGACTTCGTACCAAAGCAAGGGAATTTAGAGTAAACTCGGGAGTAGATTTTAGTTGATGGATTTTTGGAAAAGTTAAATACGAACTGCCTACACTCTGTAGCTTATTTACAGCGGAAGTAAACGGTAGAGATAAAAATGCCTACTAAATACGAGATTAAGGTATTTATTGAGGAATACATGGATGGTCTGAAAAGTTTCCGACATTTCCCCATTTCTAGACATGTTTTCTGAAAATTTCTGAAAATTTTCTGAAAATTTCTGAAAATTATATGGGGTCGGAAACTTTTCAGACCACCCTCGTACATAAAGATTTCGTAAAAAGAAATGGATAATGAAGAATCCGTGGAAATTTTCCATTCAGAGCGGCTAATACTTCTTTACCAGTACTTCTGAAACTTTTTCATGCTACCGCCTCTCAGTCACCATCCATGAAAATTATTATCTGCACGATCTGATCTGCAGAATAGTAAGAAGACAAATGTATGCTGCCATGATAAAAACATCAACTAAATCACTAAATTGTCATTTTATTTTTGTCTAGAACCAAGTGAAATTCAATTGAGAAAAAGATGATAGGCTATGAAATAAAATTCTTTTGCGTCAAGGGCCCCAAGGAGGTGAAATTACCAACTTTGGGAATCCCTATACCATCAGTGTCATCCATTTTCATCTTAAGGAGGTTGTTCCTATTTAGGTACTAAAAGCTCAGCGATTTAAAGCTATAAGCAAGTGCTCTGTTGTGCATTAGACTAGTATTAATGAGATATGTTTTCTAAATTTCTTGTGTAACTAATCATTTGTTATCATAGTAGTCAAATGAAGGCTATAAGTTTCTCAACTCCTAATGTTAAGGTAGTCGTAGTAAAAGAATTTAAAATCTCTACTCCACAAACGAAATCAATAGCAAAATTTTTTCGCAAGGTTTTCTGCAACTACTTAGCACTTTACTAGACAATTTGTAAGACATTATTTGTAGATTAAACATCACTTGTACTGTCCCATTCAGAAAGTCTATCAGTTCTGCCGGCCTTCCGAATTCTCTAGTCGGTTACGCCATCGCCTTCGGTAAAATCTGTCCTTGGATCCATGGAAAGTGGAAAATGGAAGAAAAACCCGAAAAGTGGAAGATGCGAGTTATAAAACCAAGATACATATGACCTTTCAAAGTCCGTCTATCTTTTGGATAGATGTGTATTTTACTATTTGTATATTAAAGGGAGACCATCTCCTAATGTTTCTCTCACATTTTAGGAAATTCCTCCTGAATCCTTTATCACTTGCCTTAAGTGCATTTTCACAAGAAATAATAAAAAGTTAAATATCCATTCCAGTCAACATAAATCAATACACTTCGAAGCATATGCAATATATTTCTCTTCTACCGTTTTCGTCAGCACGTTGAAATTCTTCTGGTACCTGAAGAGGAACGAAAAATATATCGTGGAAGCTAAGAAGAGTTTTTCTTTAAGTTTTGCGCTTATTCATTTCACAAAGTCAGGCTCGATGATATCAATTTATCCCCTATCTTGATCGATGGAAATAATAATATATAAAATATTAAGGTGTTCTCAAGTTATGATGTTCGAAAAAAGTGCCTCTACATTTTTCCACCGCAGCAATCCGCTATATAATCACCACACCGAAACCGGAGCTGGTGAAAAATTACAGATCTCTCCACACCTAATTTGCCAGTCGGAGTCCGAAATCAATGCTTAAAACTCGCTCATTTGAGTCCGTTTCTATCGTTTCTTGGCTTCTGGGTTTCATAATAACATTGCTGCTGTTAATCATGCAGTTGTGCTCCCCACCCTTTTGGCGATTCCACAATTCCAGTTCCTGCGAAACCACCTATTTTTGAAGTATTCTCATTCTTTCGTCTTCTTCAGACAAAGGAAGGGAAACGGGAAAGGAAACGTATAATGATCGTTCTAGAAATACTCTTTGGATACGACTTCCGAGAACCCATTGCAAACCAAGATAGAACTCCGCTGCTGCAATTTCCGTTGCAACCACAACGTTGATGATGTACTCTCTTCGGATGACATTGGGTGGGACTTGCATTGCGACACTTTAGGAAGCGTTGCGCCGTCTCTAAAGTTCATTCGGTGACTAAACACGCCCACCGCAACATCCTTAAAGGATTGGTATTACTTACAAGTATCCGATTCTATGTTCTACGGTTGAGACAGACGTTGCGCCATGTGCTAGCGACTATTAAAGGATATAGATTTAAGTAGGCTGACGTCACGAAATCTAGATACGTTAAAGCTTGAAAAAAATGAAACCATGAACAAATCGGGAAAATATTTGTCTTTAATTTTAATAGTAACCAGAATTTGCGAGTAGAGTCCATCATTAGAAAAAAATTTCTTATCTTTTCCTATTTGTCAATTCACAATCAAAACCGGTAAAAAGTTAAACTGACCTGAAATAAGAGGTCTAAATCGCGATATTTTCGATCATAACTTGTTTTATTAATTCTTTTCTTTGGGCGGAAGCAAGTCGTATACTTCAGCATTCTAAATCATTTTGGAGAAATTGTTATCTTGTTTGCAAATTTTCAAATTTTATGTAATGATCATATAATGATCTTCTGCATTTCTCCATGTAGAAGATATTTGTATGAAATTTGAAAATTCGCAACCGTGCCGATGAAATTTGTTTTACAAATCTAGAGTAAACTGAGCTGGAATCACGATTATATCATTCACTGAATACGATTATACGATTTAAATTTTAATACGGCTTGCTGACTTTATCAACCCTATATCCAGAGGGCTCCTGTTTTCCGGAATCGCTTCCGGATATTATTCATCCACCCCTTTGTATCGAAAACGCATCTCTGAACGCTCAAATTTCCCGCTTATTTTGATGCACTCAGCTGATATTATACTCAGCATCGAATTACCGATTGGAGTATTCAATTATTAATGAACTGTTGTAATCAATCATGTGAAATGGGTTCCAATCAGATCAGCCCCGTCCTCCAGCAAGGAAATTTAATCCTAAATAAATCCATGCGGAAATATATTTTTATAATTTATGCACGGCATTATTGTCGCTCATGGAAACTCTAATTACCTTAACTAAAAATCGCTAGAAGTTTTTATCGAATTTTTCGTTCTCAGCGCAGTAAATGACAATAAGAATTTTAGTTTAGTTCCCTTAGTGTAAACTATGCAGGTGTCCCTGAAAAACAAATGATAAAAATGGGAAGGGAAAATGCAGACTCGTGCCTTGATCTTTCCGGGAAAATTCTTTAACTACTGATTAACTACTGATACTGCACCAAAAAATCTCACTCTGTTGCATTACTCTCTAAAAATCCTTAATAGTAGTACTAATAAAGAAAGTCATTTCGCACGTAAGGGATCCCACCGAGAATCGAATCTGAGACCACTTTCACGAAAGGCGAAGGCGTTACCAATTTGGCTATTCTGAAGCCCTCTGAAAACTTTACGATGAAATAACTCCATTATAATTTTCATCATTTTAATTTAATAAATATTATATATTATTCATTTCTTAAAAATATGACGAAACCCCTAGTAGCACATGATCATACTCTAGTTCAAAATGCATAGAGGAGCGATTGCCTTACATACGACCAGTTTCTATTAATAAAAAAACATGAATTCAACATAAAATCCAGTGACCGTTTCTAGGCCCATAAATTAAAATGAAATGGTTGAAAAAGATCGACTTTTCCCCCCGAAAACGATTTGCCTTACATCCAATACGGCCGAACCCAAAGCCGAGAAAATTATCTGTACAAAATCGTAAATTTCCCGGATTTATCGGCTTGATAAATAATTGAAGCAATAAGAGTAGGCTCTCGCTGCGGACACACTACAAATGCAAATTAGATGGTAATCATTCCTCACTCGGACATCGAATGCGCCGCGTGAGCTAATGTTTGTGTGCGGGAGAACTCGTGTGAACCAAGGGTTTACGGACTCGAACGTTCGAAAAAAAAGCTTTCTACATAATCGACTCAATTAACATTATCTGAAAAGTTGGATGTGACGAAGCGAAGTGATACGGTGTGATTATCAAACAATCCCATTTCCCGATCAACGAAAATTTTCATTTCTAATCATAAACGTCATTTATGCGTGGAAACAACGGAGAAAGATCGATCGCTCGCGTCCGTACACGTAAAAATATATACATCAGAATTACACCTCGTGGAGCTTCTTGTTTTTTACTCCAGAAACAAAGGGTATTCTTTAACATAATTCAGAGTGAAATATGGATAAAAATATTATATGCAATGTTTTCTCAGAGTGGCATACCTTTTGGCCAAAATAATCATATGAAGCGATTATTTCTGGAGAATCTATGTGTTAGCGTATATTTTACCAATATTATATAACTTTCAATTTTTAAATATATTAAAAACATTCTGATCAAACAAGAAGTGATATTGATAATAATATTATAATAATTAGCAACCAGCTAATAAAAAAGAAATTAGAATAAACCATAATATGAATTAAAAGAATTGTTTTTTTATCTTACCTTATGGAAATTCTTCATAATCTGCGCTAAAAATATATTGATTGCTGGGAAGTTGCTGATCGCTTTCTATCGTCTATTTACCGAGATAAAGTATGTAAGATTGCAATACTAACTTTCTAGTGCTATACTTATTGATAATTTACAATTCTTATGAAATCTTTTACGTCGCCACATCAAAGGTTTGTTAATACAATTTTTATGTTTCCTTAAATGATCAACTGGCCATGAAATTAAAAGGAATGCATTTGATATATTTTAATTCCAGCAAAATCAAGTGAGATGAATGATCAATCTGACACCCTTATTTTAATTTCTCCTTCATTTAGCTTCGCTGTTTATCTACTATAGGCTGTAAAAACTGCCGATAGCCGATCACACATCATCGATTCGTTTTTAAAATTCCATCGGATCGCATCGTCGGGTACGTTTCAAACCGTGAGAAAAAAGGATCCCAGGTTCGGTTTTTCTTTTGGATAGCTCTCGTAAAGGATAGCTGTTTCCGCTCACACTGAGTGGTGTACTTGATGGCAATGACATTCCTCTTTTCCTTTTTTTTCTCCTCTCTAGTATCTGTGAATCAACTTCTCCTCCACATAACACGATTACGGCCCTTACTCTCTTATCCACCCACATCTTCTCCCATACCCTCCATTTCCCTCACATTCCGACTCGATCCACTCACTTCAACAGCCCGCACACTCTCTCCCTCGAGAGATTCTCCGATGTTTTTTAAATCTTCACTTTCTCCCCCCTTTTTTTCAAATGAGATCTACTTTAGCGGGAAGCGATAATTGGTTTCGAGTTCCGATTTGGGAAAGATCCTCATGGGCCGGAAGTTCAACTTTATTTATTTATCCACTTACAGCCAATTTGTCAATTTACGCTGAATGTAGTAACAACAATAGCACGCTCACTAATTGAAAAATACCTGATGAATCGGGACTCGAACTCGGGACCTTGGCGTTGGCTGACATGATTACGATTCCGCCACCGAGGCTAGTTAAAAAATTTCGTTATACTTATCTGCTGCACCAAAAGTTTTTTTCAGCTAGATAAACGGAGACGTGCGATAGATCCGTTCGCGAACTCAGCTGAATATGCCACTTACAATATTGTTAGATGAGTTTACGTTAGAATATTGAATTCTTGTAGACATGTTTCACCGTTTGAATTCCGAGAGAACAGGGGGGATTCGTTTCTTGAACCTGCCGATCATTGCGTTCCCTAAGCCAGATGTTTTTAAGCTTAGGGAGACAGAGGATCGCCCTATCCTTAGATTTCCTTTTCCACATTTCAAAATATTTTGTAACTTGACGTACGCATCGACTTTTATTTAGATTCCATGCCCTACTGTGTAGCCAGAAAACATTATGAAAGGCATAGGAGTTCAGCCGATTTCGTAAACAGGCCACCACCTCATTGCAGAATGGTATGAAAATTACAGAAAGTAATAGGATTAAAATTGAAATTCTTATAGCAAGCATGTACTCGAAGTGGGAAAGCGTTCTCGGTAAGTTACGAGATGTGTCCAATAGTGCAAGGAACGCATTTCAAACGTTACGCGTTCCACTTTCGTGTGCGGTACGTTGACTGATTTACGTTTACGGGATAATTCGTTTATTATGGAGTTTATACCGTCCCATTCTGCATGGAATTTACGGCGGTTGCGAGTTTCGTAAACAAGGTAAAGGATTATTCCGCAATGCTGGAATAATAATGTTCATAGAAAAGGAAAGGAAATTTACTTTCGAACAAAATTGCGTCTCAACACAAATACCCAATGCAGTAAATGTCGTCTATAGATATTAGATCCCTAAAGCCAGACAGTGGGGAATAACTTTCGAAATCCTTCGCATAACAATATTGTGACTAAAGTGTGTCTTTTTTTTGTTCTGCTGACGAAAAAGTAAAGGTGACGACTTGCATGCGAAGATCCTGCATAACTGAGGCTTTTCTTTGACTCACCCTCATATTTTAGCGTTGATACTCTGTGCGCAAAAAAAGACTGCAGGAAAATCGAATTTTAGATGCCTCTTCGACAAGCATTATTAAATGAAATTGCTAAATTATTAAGGAAAACAACTGTAAATTGTGACGCAAGCAAGTCAAAGGAGCAAAAATGTTAAGCGTTGATTCTTATCATGCATTTTAGTGGAACCACTCACCATTGGTTAAGTATGTACAAAAATTCAAGTCAGTCTTTCACATTATTCCGTGAATTTAGGTGCAAACCAAAAGTTTTATTTGTTGATCCTCATATCGAAAAGAAGGATCGAATTTCTCCGTAATTAACTCAAGGTTGAGAGGCGAAAAGAATTATTTACATTAGTTACTTCTTGGATAATTAAGTTTTAATTTTCCCCTGTCAGCACTGACTTTCATGTGCCTAATAAACTTCGAACTGCGGAAGAGTAAAATATGATAAACTGAAGCATGAATGATGTACGCTACAGTTGCAGAGGTGCATCCAAATCCAACCCTTAAGAGAATTCTCTTCCATAGTCTTCCTCTCCTCCCTAGACCTCCCTCTCAACCACGCGAGCCTTCTGTTTGTTTAATCAAAGCGAAACAGGAAGAAAAAATACTCGGGAAGGACGAGTAGCTTCGGGTGCGGTAGCATAGGTGTGGAATTCCTCCTCTTCGGGTATGCGGTCACCATGGGAACTCACCGCTGTCCACCGCGGGCCAATCAAGCAGCCCTGCGCACCACATCCTCCCCAAGTCGACCACAAACCCTCATTTCACCTCTTCCTCCTCTTCTTGGTCCCCTACGAATCCGTTTCCTCCTACACACAACCCTTTCTCAACAATGAGGTTCTGCTCTTTCCTCCCCTCAACGCTCATTCTAGCACCTCTTTTCTTCGCCGAGATTCAAGGGCCACTTAGCGTTCCATGGCCTTCCTCACGTACGGTATAAACTCCCATCACCTCTATACTTTCCGTTTCTCTCTTTCCACGAGTCTCTTTTTAGTTCCCCCTTTCTTTTCCTGGTCTTTTTTTTACTTTTTTGAACCTCCTACGCCCATCCACGGCCTTTGAGTTAGTGTGTGTTCCACAGGCTTCTTTCATAAAACCTCCGATCTTTTTTATCTTCCTCATAGCTCACGGAGGATTCTCATTTCTATGCGGTTGCTTTCATAGATTTTAATTCCGCGTGACTCTCTCCTAGTATTGATTGGCCCCTTTTGTGTTAAATTTCATCTCTGCCACCGCACATGTCGGACACACATTTATTTTTATTTATTTTTTTTGGTGGAGGTGCAAACTGGTATTCTCAACATCAAAGTGAATATTAAATTTCGCGAGTCAAAATATTTTTACTGTGGAGTAGGTTGGACATTATTCCAATTTTATTTACTATGGTAATATTATAGGTATTATATTTGTATTATTTTTGTAAAGATTTACCATTATGAGAGAACTTTTCAATATCGGAAATAAGAAAGTTCATGATAGTAAAATTCGCATATTGATAACCATCCAAAATACATCGAACATTATAAACAAGAGCCATTAGTTACTTAAATTTCAGGTATTCCCCATTATTCCACAATAATATGGAAAGTTTATCACTGTTATTGAAAGATTATTCAGTAATGATGTGTCGTGAAAGAGAGATTTAAAAATCAGTGCTTCAATGCTCGCGAAAACTTACGCCAAGAATATTCTATATTTAATGACACCCACCGGCATCCACAGTACTATATTTGTATAGGTTGTGTCTAAAAATTAAGTGTATTCCAAGAAAATGAAATCTTAATGGCTGACGATGACTCGATATTACCGCACTCGAAACGTTTGAACGAGAGGGAAAATGAAAAATCCGGCGAAAACACAGTATTTGGATTTAAAGTTAAATTTAGAGACAATTTTAAAAATTGCTGGTAAAAAGGATATTCTCGACGTTTCCCTTCGTTAGAAAGGCTTCCTTTCAATCTAAAAAAGTTTCTTTACGAAGCTGTTTCATCCCTTCCCTTTATCTATTTTCGATCTCTCCCTTTTCCATATTTTTTCCATTTTACTCCGTGATCTCTACATTCCCGTCTCTCTTTCCGTCCTGAGTTACCTCCGCCGCTTTATCCGACCGCTGCCATCTCACTACACTCCTATTCGTCTAGACACAGGATATCATTTCCCGAAAAAAGCCGCATATTTCCCTCATCCCTTGTATTCATTGTCGCTCACGCCGTTTCCACTTTTCAGGCCTCATGAATTTTTTTCAAAAGGATAACTTCGTAACGGAAGAGAGCGTCTAAATAAAAGTGAAAGTGTGAAGGGATTCGAGGCTTCTGTTGCATTATTTTGTCGTATAAAAAACTCTTGCCATCTTTTATGTGCTGTTGGCGGACGAGGTGAATTTTTGATGGAATTTCGAAATAATTTTCCGGAATTTATTTTTGCGCAGCGCATTTATACATGTTTCCTTGACAGTCGTTTTCATAGTGGTTTTGGAGATAACAAATTGTAAACTCATTCATCGAGGGAGGTGCAAAACCTCTGAAGTTTATAAATTATTGGGAATGATTTTTTTATCACATTGAGATACCGCATTTGATCAACCTATTTGTTACTTTAATAGGGAGTCAATTCACGAAAAGAGGGACACGATTAAAATAGAAAGAGAACGAAATAGAAGTTAGAAGAAGTGTTTTTAAAAAGCCTGCATGTATGAACCCTCACCGAGAATAGTACCCAGGACTGCATTCACAAATAGCGAACGTGCTGTGAACTTGGCTGACCAGGACCCCAAAAATAGAAATTTCTCGATAACAAGGAGTGAGACTTCATCTTCGAGATAGTGTGCTCGTGACGTAAGTCGGAGAGATTCCCGGAGACGTCTGCCTTTTTCACCTATCTTTTGAGCAATAGGAATAGTCTAGGAGAAACTACGTTTTGTTTTTGAAATTTCTTAGAATCCAACCAAACTATCCAGACTAGTCATGCGTTCATTTTACAATATCAAAATTTTAATTTCGTATAACATATTTTAGAAATGGAGAGGTTACAATTCAAAAAATCTACCCTAAAGGTCGAAAGCCTGAATAAATAATACAACACAGAAAAGAGATAACTTAATTGTAGCACTAATTCGAATTCTACTGGTATCAGCTAGTAAACTAATGAACCTTTATTGCGTCTGGATCTACTGGCACAACTCCACCTTGAAGGAGTAACTGTCTTGTTAGATTATCATTTACCTCAATCTAGATATCTCCATTCCTTTCACCACCCTTTCGAAGTAAAAATGAAATTTATGTCTGCAAAGGACCATGTCACTATGGCTGTGAAGGACTCTACACACATAATTAAGCAGGAGATGCGAGTTTTGATCAATTCCGTCATCAGGTAGTTATTAAAACGGTGCTTTCCAATCAGTGCTGTAAATTAACCGCTGAATACCCAAGATTAATTAAATCTTCCGATTTATCATTGTGTATAAATATTATTTGTATATAAATTTTACTCTGCGAGATATTTAGTCGCTTAATGATAGTTTTCTAAGCCAATACTACAAATCTGACAGATAAAGACTGACAGTAATGAACGAGTGGTATAGCATGCCGAGATGTGTGCGGCGAGGTAGGTGGTTAGCAGGAACTCCATGGAGGACAAAGGGTAAACACTAAATTATGACACAAAAGAGATTTCGGTAATCTGACTAAGAAGTTAGATTATTTCGATCGCATTATTTTCGTCACCTTCTTTTATCTCCTCCAATTCTGGCTAATTCAATAGTATCTTCTAATTACCGATAACATATGGAATAAAAACGCCCTCTCTCCTCCCGTTCCACGCATTTTTTCCCACAATCCCGCTCTTTCGCAATTCCGCCCTCATTTTTTCCTCTCCTTCCGCCGTCACCGGTCTCCAGGCCTTCTTTGGACACCGGGCCATTGCAACACACGTCGCTCATCCGTCCCACCTCCGGAACGCATCCCGTCGACCTCAAAATTCCGAGAACGCGTGGGAAATCGGACTCGTGCCTAATACATCACCGTAATTTTCCCATCTCTTTATGCCTCC
Organism: Pachydiplax longipennis; assembly: GCA_036926295.1. Taxonomy (NCBI): domain Eukaryota; kingdom Metazoa; phylum Arthropoda; class Insecta; order Odonata; family Libellulidae; genus Pachydiplax; species Pachydiplax longipennis. Next base: position 56,695,260 of record JAVFKF010000008.1, read on the forward strand.
GATACGTCGGGAATTACCGCCGTTCGGATGGAGGATCGGCCCGTCCCTTTGTGAGCGGATCCCGAGCGCTATGTTAATGCATTTGCCCAGCGGATTGATTTGGACGCCGCCAAAGCCGGAGGCCATTGTGCGGTTTTGATCCGATGAGCCCGATGATTCAATCCCGACCGGAGAGAGCGTATTAGCGGATGAGTTGACGAGTGGCGCGTTTGTCTGCAAAGTGGCCCGAGAAGGTTTCCTGTTCCTGAATGCCTTCGCGTTCGGATTGCGATGAAAGACGTCGCGATCGGTTCCGGAAATATGAGGGTATTCTCGGATCTCCATTAACAGGAGGCTATTCCTCTGCAGGAAAATTTGTAATTTTAGGGGTGATTTGTTATTTAGGTGAAAATATGGAATCTAGGAGGACATTCATAGTTTAGGTGGACATTTTTAATCAGATGAGGATATGTAGCTATTGTAAATGTAGATATCTTCAAAATAAAGTATGTGGAAATATGCTTAGTTTTGTGACTAATACTAAGTTATCAAACCATTTTCAGCTTAAAATGGATGTCAAAAGCGATAATTTCAAACTAATCTATACAGTTTCTCTTTTCTTCCTCAACGTATCATCCTGTATACCGACAATTACAATTCCATCTTAGACCAACAAGTTAAAATAAACCAAAATTTCTTCTAAACTATAGTACTTGAACATTTGAGGCTAAACTATTTAAAATAGTCCATCGCTTCGGAAAGAATTACTTGAAAGATTTATTAATATGAAGATATTTAAAAATCTTTCATTGATTCCTGGTCCATTTCCCATTTCATTTGGGCTAACTGCAGATGAAAAGTTGCTTATACATATAGGAAGTTATTTCCTAGTTATTTTGATGTCACTGAAAAATGACGTTTCGCTGACACTGCCGTAGGCTTATTCTCACTTCGGCTTGAAGAAAATGTCGCATCATAAAACCACGGTGAAAAGAAAGCCATCGAACCATCCTGTTAATAATATTCGAATTAAAAAATAATTCCAGAAATTAAGGGACGATCGTTTGGTGAAATAAAGAAATTAGAAGTTGGTAGGAGAGTTACGTAAGTTTTTAAGAATTTAATGTTCAAAATCGTCCTTTAAAAGTCACAGTATCAAGTGAGGTGTTACGGAAATTCATCGTGGAACAAAAAGGAAAGTCTTTCTACAAATTCATCAGTTTTCTTTTTCTTCGGCATCTTCTAAAAAAATACGGTAATATCCAACATGTAATGTGAAGGAGAGTTTTCTGACATTTTATAGTAAGTGGCTATTTTCAGCTAAGTTAAATATTCTCTGAATACTTATCTTGGCTATTATCTCAGAAGACAAATTAATAATCATTGATTACACATTGAATTCATTTTCAATGCACAAAGACTGAGATTATATTTCTATTTCTATAAAGGAAAATAAAGAGGATTTTAGACTAAATCAATGGAACTTGTATTAGTGAAAATAGTATGTAGAAGACAGTGTTTATCATCACATTCTCTTTAATTATTATTAGAATTAGTTAAAAATAACTACAGAAAATCGATGAATGTCAATCGATGCTCCTATACTTTAGATTGGTATCTTTCAATATTTACGTTGAACTTGCTCAATAAATTCAGAGACAATACCTTCTCGAAAAACTTAGAAGATATAATGCTTTCATCCTATCACGAATGTTTATCACACTCAAGAAAATTAGGGAAGTGGATATTAGAACCGCTTCAAAGATAAATTTCTTCCGCGGACAATACACGGCAGTACAATTAGATTAATTAGACTTACAATATATGCGCTCTATGTCACATACCGAAATACGACTCGTAGGGTGTATAAATGCATATAAATGTAGATATAGCAGATAATTTTAATCCCTTGCATTGAATATATTGGCACAGGAGTATGAATACCAAAAAACGGAACACCCTCGGAGCTAGCGAGTAAAATCGTGAGAATTAGCAGGAGGGTCTCGAATTTACAATGATGCTACACGGAAACGTTGCCGAATGCCGCCGAAATGAGCCTCTCTCCGTACTCCGAGACACTAATTACAGTTCCGCTCTCCCCAAAATTAATATCTTTTGAAGTTTGAGGGCTCTTTTCCGTCCGAACCGAGTTTTGCAGACGTCGAGGAGCGGGTAGAAACACCACGCAATCTCTCTCTCGCGAATATGGCTCGTTATTAAAGTTCTCGCGACCTTTTCTTATTACAGTTTTTTCCTCCGCTTGCCAAGCGGCGGGAATTGTTGTCCGTCGCGCGGTGCAGGCGACGAAGGTCGAATCCCACGACGCTTATCGCCGTTTGCGCGTCTTCCTTATTAGTTTGCGGTGCCGCGGATTGAATGTCGCCGCCAGATAATTGCGGCTCACCCTTTAGTCGCACGCCGTCACGCGGTGGGCGTGGATGGTCTTTAGCATGCGGAATGGAGGTAGGAAAAATCTCGATTCATCGCCGTGGGCGTATGAATGCGCCTTCCCCTCCCAAGATGTATGTGGATCTTTGTAAGGTTGGTCCGAGAGTTTATGGCGACCTCGGTTTGTATTTGGTTGCTACCGGAAACGGAATGAGTGGGTCGCGGATTTTATGACTCGAGGGTGAGGTAAGCGGAAATTTTTTTCGGCGTCTCGTTAGTTTTTCATCTGCGAGGGTTTTTAATCGCGTTACGTGGCTAAAGCGATGGTTCCTACGAAGGGTTTCGGCGACGCTAGGGAAAAATAGTTGCGTAAAACTTGATCAACAATCCGAATCTATCTCTTTTTGTCCCAAAGGATGATATGAGCTTCATTCTTTTAGCCATCAGAGACTCAGATATATTATTACCCAAGATAAGGGGTGAGGTAGATTACCATCGCTTCTTTCACTAAGCCAGAATTCTGTGAGTGGATGACGTTCACGCAAGTACATGCTGTTCCTATGAATACTATTATTCAAATCATTCGAAAAGGAAAAATATGAATGAATTTCATCATTCAGCTGCATTCATACCTAAGCAGCCTTCACACTATCACTGCCATGAATAAGTATGAGGCAAATGAAAGATACTTTTTTCTATCCTATATCAAAATACGAAAGAAAAATATTCCTTTCATTAAGACATAGCATAAATCGGGATATTATCTCGATAATGGAGAAGCAATATCTTGGAAAGAGACAAGTGTGTAAGTTTTCCATTTTCTTTCCCAACATGGAATTATTGACAAACTCCAATGGCTGCCGAAGTTTTGAATGATTATAACTGCAACGTTTATTCAAGATTATATTTTTGGCGTGTGAAAGTTATGTAACTTTAAGCATACCATGGGTAATAAATGCTGTGATTTTTCATTTTTGCGGATATCATACAAACTCCTTTCTTATGTAGGAAGTATATAATAGATTGAAATGCGATACCATCAATAGTTGAAATGGTCTCGGCCTTATCTTGGTGATACATCATAACGAAAAGTTAGAATAAAATATTTATTTAAAGTATATAAAACAGTTTAGTATACATATATAAACAATTTACTGTACATTAAATAAATATTTTATTCTAGCTTTCCTTACCATTAATAGTTGTCTCATTTAACTGTTTTGCTTTTCTCAGGGAATACCTTGATTGCAATGCAACAAATACTCCACTTACAGAAAACTCGTAAAGATAGGGTAAATTTCGACAATTGTGGGATTTTTTCCAGACACGATGAAAGATAAAAAAATATATCATCTCAAAGTTGGCGCAAATTGAGGCTATTCATGTCTTCAAATATTCTTCATCGTCCATCTAAAACCTTCCATTTCGGGCCCGAGTCTAGAAATGGAAATCCACCTTTCATATCTATTTTTTCCGGAGAGAGCCGCCTCAGCTAGAAAGGAACCTTGAATCCGAACAAAAAAAAGGAAGGGAGGACGTGATTCAAATAGAGGAGCAGACGCGTTTAGTAAGAAACCCGCCATTTTCTCGTTTTCTAACAAGCATCCGACCTACATTCTTGAGGTAAGGGATATTTTCCTCCCAGACGCATTCAATTCTGGGATGTGCGCTCATATAACCCCATCCGCTGACGAGAGCGGTCAATTTTTTAGAACATCCGCGGCCCTTCTCCCTTTCCTTCCCACGCTGGACCGAAGAGGAAGGGAAAGAAGCACCTCTCTTCGGAGGGTTGGAATATTCCTATGGTCCGGCACTTCCCATAAAATGTCTTCCCACCCCCGCTTTCAATCTCATCCTTACCATATCCGATGCTTACGGTTCGCATCACTAAACTTTTCCAGTTTCGCCTTTCTTTTCTTCCCTCCCGAGACATTTTCTCCCATTCTCTTTCCCTTTTCAAGCGCTCTTTCTCCCTCTCTTCCAATTTATTCACCCTTCTTCCTGTTTCTTCTCCTCCTTTGTTTTCGTAATATGATTGAATGGGCTGTACACAGTTTTCTTTTGCATATTTCAGCTATTGCTATATGCAGGTTTACGCAGTCTTTTCCCTCTCCGTTCCCCTGAGTTTTCCTGCGTCTTCCTCTGAAGTTGTTCTCTTAGGTTTTTATGTACGACAGTTTTCCGTTTCTATTCTTATTACTTAGATATCGATTACCCTGCTATTTAATACGACTGAGCATAGCCTAGATGGAAAAAGAGACTTTTCAGTTTTCAAGTATCATTAATCTCGCCTAAATATAGAATTGTATTGTTTCCATAATTTTTTAAAAGAATAAATTAAACATGTTTCATAATTACGTCTCTAGTTTACAATATTTAATTATTTTTTAATATATTTTATCTATAAAACTGCAATATTCCTATTTAAATATTCTGCTATTCAATATCCAATTTTCCGCACTAGTTCCGCTGAGTAATAATTTTTCCTTTTGGCAGATATTGCTCATCTTTATTTACTAATATTTTTATCCCTCATTTTCACTTCTCATCTGTTTCTACTTTTCTGATTCTACTTCATATCTAATGTCTCTCTTCAGGAACCATTTTCTTTTACGTTTTCGATATCAATCATTTTTACTCTCTGGATTAGCAGTATTTGGCTATCATTTCGTATATTGCTGTATTCCTTCGGCGGGATGATTAAGGTACCTCCATAGCAACAGGATCTTCTTATTTTCCAATCCCCCCGACGATGCATTGACCTATCGGAGATTGCATGTATCTGCAGTATTTACTGGAACATTTCCTCCCGATTCACTGTTTCCAGGAATGTAAATTATCGTTTTTACCGACTTCCTATTATATTTCATCTCCTTTGCGTTCTTTTGATATATTTACATCCTCTCCCACGACACACGGGTTTCCATACATCTCTTCATAAACTCCCATCTTTCCTTCCCACACCACACACGCATTTCTTCCTCCTCACTCTCTTTCTCTTCCCAAATGCACGAACCGTCTGTCCTCCGCTGCGTTATCCAAATATGGAGTCACCACGAGTCCCTCACGGTCCACTTCTCGGTCCCTTCTCCTTTCCTTCCTCTCCTTTATCTCACTCTTCCTTTCTCTCCGATCTTCACACCTTATATCGACTACTCATTTCGCTCCACGAAACTTCTCTTTTTCGCTTTGGTCCATCCTGAACGCCTTTCTGCGTTACCTATCTCGTTTCCTCGCACGCGGGGATCGTAATTATTCTTTCATTCCCTCATGTTTTATGCGGTGAGGAGAGAAAAGAATGGCGATGGGAGTGGTTTCGGGGCTTCTTTATTTGGTGAGACCAAAGGTGGGCTGTTTCGTTTCCTTCCCCTCACGCCACACGAGAAAAGTTCGACGATATTGTATTTTCCAGCTGGTTTATCTCTGGGATTCGATCTCATCCGATTAAATTGATTACCGATTCTGAAAATTGATACAAAATGCTCAGCTCATACTTAATTACCGATACTTAATATAGATTAAATAAACCCCACTCACTCTTCCACCAATGAATTCGAAGGTCTGGGTTCGAATACCAGTCACGACCTCTTTTTCCTTCGATTTGTCATTTTAGCTGATCAAAACATATCTCCTCTAGCATATTTAGTTGTTTATTATTCTAATGTCAAAATTTTAATGTCTGGAATTTTGCAAATATAAGTGGAACTTTTCAAAACTAAATCTTTTCAGATATGGAAAAGGTATTTCGAGCAATAGAAATGATATTCGGCGTTCCGTTATCCGCGCTTTTTACTCTGAGGAAAATGGATTTTTCAACTATTTTGAACTCTTCAGAAAGTGCATTTTTTAAACATCTAGAATCCTGTGGCACAGAAATTCGGATGCTCCTTTAGTATAATTCTTTTTTCACGCCATACCTTTGAGTAATTGAGTGATGTAGAAAAGATGTCGTAAATTTAGAAGCTTAGATTCTTTTTTTACGACTGACTGACCGCTAAAATTGAAAATACAGCTTCATTTATTGATTAATTGCTTGGAGTCTTTGCGTTCGCAATTAAAATAGCGAATGGACGGTATTTTGTCCTGAATCAAATTTGCATATATATTTGTTTCATTACAAGGCGGTCATGAAGATGAAAGGCTCTCTAATTTCGGGAGCAATAATGAAAAAAAGAACGTCCAATTTTCAAATAATTAATACCTGTCCGAATCATAATTATCAACGATTGACTACATGTTGCAATCGGCACGTGAATAAAGTTTTAAAAAAGTCAAGCAATTTATCCTGGATTTAAGAAAATGTATCATGCATATGCATGCAACTTAAGACGCTGTTTTTGAGTCAATTAAAAAAAAAGATAGAAAAATCCAAATTTATTTCCTGAGAGAAAATTTTATTCATCTTTTATCAGCTATGACACTCAGTGAGAAGTTTTCCTTGATAATGTCAATTGCGCATAAGCTCGAGGTTTCTCATTCGTTCTAACGTATCCAAATGGAATAAGTATAGCTCATGAAAATCGCAATTCACAGAGCTCTGATACTGACTACTAGTAAGGTTATTATCCATTATTCATTTCGTTTAAGTCAAAAAAACAATAAACCTTTCAATACAGATGCTTTTTAGAGCTTAGACGTCAGCAACTGCAGGCAAAAAAAAGCTTTTGGAAATCGACTGAGCAGCACACACCACGGCTCCGAGCTTTTTGGGTTCTGGTCGCGCCAGTGGAAAAGAAGTAATTCCGACGACGAAGCTATCTTTTATTCTCAGTCAGTTGGAGATAAACGCATAAGGCCGTACTAATCGGAGCGGATTCGAAGTCGTCACGTACCCCTCATTGCGTTGGAAAACAACGTGCGAAGAATCGACTCCATCGGAAAACATTTCCGCCAAGATTTATCCTATCCTATCGTCGCTAATTCTATTCGATAAAGCGACTGTGCCCGCACTTTTCCAATCCCAGTTTCCCATTCTCCCTTTATTGTATTTTCCCCTCTATTTTTTCATCCAACGAAGCGTATTGTATACTTCCATTTCCTTTCCTGCCTTTGTTTCGGTATTGCCTTCCTCTCATTCTATATTTATCCTTGCAATCTTTTCTTCAATTTTCAATCTTCTTACTCCCTAATTTTCATTCTTCTTAGATTCTCTTACTAAATACTGCCAATTACCTTTAACTGTTTAATCATTTTATCTCTCACGCGTATCAACCTTTCTGTCACTCAGCCATCCTATTGTGATGGACTTTTTGTAGGGAGAAATGGTTTACTTTTCGTAAATCCGCTCTAGCTTTCGCATAGACACGCATTTTTCTTTGAGATTCTTTCTCTTTTCGCTCCCTTTTCCAATGCGGTGTGGCGACAGGAGATGTATCTGCTCGGGAATATTAATGCCAATTCGTCTTTACTAATCATCACCATATTTATTATAAGCCGAACCCTGTGAATGAAGGGATGTATTGTAGGGAATGTCCTTTCTTATAAAACTTACGGTGTCCCAGATTTCAGATCATAAACCCAATTATTGTATAATTTGTTTTCGACACGCCAATTTAGGTTCAGTTATAAGTTTTCTGTTAGCATAATGCAATTTAGACGTCAAACATTAAATTTAGAATCATGATCATAAGAAATATTTATTTTCAAAATTTTTGCAGTAGGAAAGTTATTAGGAACTTAAAGCTTCCAAAGGTTAAAGTGATAATGCATTTACTCAGAAATCGATGCAAATGATAAACCAAGAGATACCTGAAATTTTTGTACTCAATATATGATTGACTATTTATTTATTCGAATAAACAAACCTATGAATAAATATATTGAACGCATTCGTACTGTATTTTTAACAAAAATTTTTCATAATTTAAAACCCAATCATTCCACCAAATCTATCCCGAATCGCGCATCTTATTCTACATATTTGTTTTGTTATCGATTATTATTTATTTATTCTCGTTGTTTTTCACATTGTTAATTTCATTCATTTCTTTTATTGAATTTATTTTATAATTTTGTTTTTAATTTTTGTTTATCGTCAGCTGTAATTGGCCTCGTGCTGTATGTTGATGCTACTAATAAATAAATAAATAAATATGCTCATTTTTCCCAACCCACCTTCTGCTGCCGCAGTAGTGTTTCCTCATCATCCTTTTTCTCCTTTTCGATTTCACCTCTCACCTTTCGCCCTTCACTTTCACCCCCCCTTCATCGCTCTCTTTATATATTTCGCATCCTCTTCCTTCCGGTTCCCTCCCCATATCTCGTTACAACTTTCGATCCCCATCTTTTCATTCCGCTCCGCCGAATCCGTAACCCAGCATCTCGAGCGTGTCTTTCTCTAGACGCGACGCTACTCCGTTTTTTTCCTCCCGTACATTTTCGAACGTCTTTTTATTTTTCGACTCGATCCGTCTGCCGCTCGTCTTACGATCTTTTTTTTCCCCTTCCGCCGGAAGCGCCGTCGGATGCGATTGTTTTGGAGCCCTTCCAAATCGTCTTCTCCTCGGAAAAAATGCACATAAGCAGCGTAAAGGACAGGAGTTGGTTTCGGAGTATGAATTGACGTATGGCTTGCGGTTCGGCAGCCGATCGATCGCTGTGATTCGGTTGATTTACGCCCCGGCGATAAATTTCTGGTGCATTATGCCAGAGGTGATTTACGGAGTTATTAAGCTCTTCATGATGTCTGCGAGAAGGCGGTATGAATCTTTGAGTGAGGCTCTCGGCATGTGAAACACGGATAGCGTATCCGTGGAACGAATTCTCTCCTTGTATCGGTTATGTCCTCTTGAGAAAAGATGAAACTAAGTTCTCGGGAAGAAGTATCAATAAATGAGGTCTCTAAAAGTAGTAGAAAATCTTTCGTAATCATTGCTTCGTTTTAGTTCCAACTGCCGTATTTTGATTAATTGAATGTTTTTTTGCGTTTTATTATGGAGTAATGAAAAGTGTATCTTTCGTTCACTGTTTCTCAGTCACAGTCTTGTTCATGGCTGAAATAATGCGGACCTCTTTGTGGTATTAGTGATGCCATGGAATGGAATTCATCTCGATTTCTCCCTATTGAATGCTATGAAAAGTGTTATTCTTTCATTGTGCTACTCTTTTGGACCTATTCCAAATATTTTGGCTTGAAGGGGGAAACCAAAAACGAAATATCTCACACTTCATCTCGTCTGGAGTGCCTCCCCCAAACTTTGATAACTGATGATGGAAGGGACGAGGATACCTCCAGTCTTCGGTCTGATTGTCTTAGAGACGTTTTTATAATAAATAGATAATATTGAATATGGATATATGTTTCGGTATATGACCGATTTGACGATTATTACATATCTTAATTGTTGCGATCTGTTAACAGGGCCAGCTTAAGGTATACATGCGTCCTGAGAAGGAACAGCTTCCCTTCTCTTCTTAGGATAAATATATTCTGGAGTTCTTTTGTACTGTAAATTTTGATGAATATTTCTTTTATTTTCAGGTAAGATTCGACGAGTCCCATTCCTTGAATCGCCACTCTGAAGATTTGTAAGGTCTGTGAATTTAAAATATTTAATATCGCGCGTACGAAAGAAACAAGTATTTAAGTATCCCGGAATTTGACACGTTCCTTCCTCAATATAAGAAAAATAACAGACGTCGTATTTCATCGAATTTAAATGTTTTGTATTGAATTCTGAAAATAAAAATTAGGGAATATATATTGAAAAGAAGAAAAGTGTTAAACAGAATGTTAAAATCTCGACGGATATGTTCTGATTTCGCTATGTTGAATCTATTATAAGAATAAAAATTGTAAATTTTCACTACAGTTGCGAGAGTCATACATTGAACTTTCGAATTCCTCTTCTGCAACCGAGTCAACCGTATGGTATCCTCGGAAGCCATTACAACTAAGTACCTTTAATTACGAATGAAAAATATCTTTGTAGCTGTACTTCATTTAAAATTTTATGAGCTTTCTGTAGCTCCTCTGGAAAACTATGGATGGAACAAATAAGCGACATCAATAATACAGCACCAGGTTCTTCACTTCACCAAGCCACAAGTAATTTGAGGCTCTACTAATATTTTTCTATAATATAATTAATTGATCTCTGTCGAAAATAATCCAATTTTTTCCATTTTTATTTATTGGTTATCATTATATTGAACTGAGATAAAACTGTTATTGTATTGATAAATTCCTAGGAGAAGAAGAAAAATTCGTTTTTAGACATTTTAGTGATAATTTATATCCCTTCACAATTTCTGGAAAAAATGATTCTCCAGCTGTGGATTTAATTAATGAAGTCTTTCACTAAGATATTAAAATAAATTATTTTTGTTTGCGATCTTGTTCTCGAAAATTCTATTTCTCGAAAAAATATACTCGGAAAAATTGAAACATTAAAAATCGGATGTTACACTTTTAATAAGATTATAGCATTTAATAATTATAAGATTTTAATAAGATTATAGCATTTAATAATTATAAGATTTTAATAAGATTATAGCATTTAATAATTTTAAGATTTTAATAAGATTATAGCATTTAGTAATTATAAGATTTTAATAAGATTATAGCATTTAGTAATTATAGTTTAGTATATAGTATATATTATAACAAATCTATGGCACAAAAATCTCGTTCGTTGAAACCTAAAAAACTATCAAAAGTCTGGGTCGCCGATCGTGGGAATGACTCGTGCAAATAAAGCGCCGCCTAACGACCTGTTCCTCCCGCTCTTTCAACGAATGAACCTCCGATGCAAACCAATGGGTCACGTCATCTGACAGCTCCGTAACCCATGACCCCAAACACAGACGAATCTGGCGCGAGCGGGGAAAGGAAAAATTTCCGGAATGCGTTCCGCTCCGTGGCGTAAAAAGGAAAGAATAACACGAGTGCGCAGCCGCCGCTCCTTTTCTCCCGAAAGCAATCTCGTTTGCTGCAGTCCAAAAAAAGGACGCATTTGCCTCGGTGACAGAGGCGCTTCCCGTAAGTTACGTTATGTTTATGGATGAGTGCGAACACTTCGGAGAATCGCCTCTTTCCTCCCACGCTTCTCTTCTGCAGGAGTAAAAGTGGAAACGCGAACTGCGGCGGCTTTGGAGTGTTTTGACGCGACTGAAGTGTAGTATGGGCACTCCAGTCGGCCGCTTCTGGCGATACAAATCACGATGCTTAAGGATCACGTTTTACGAAGTAGCGCCATTGACGTCGAAACGGTCCCACTTCTCGCCGTTCCACTTTCTATCGCTATCTTTCCCCCCTTTCTCCCATTCCATCTGTTCCATTAGGGTTTTTTTCTGGAAATATTTCTCTTGCTGCTATTTGCCAGCAGTAACTCTGACCAGTAGCGTATCTAGGCATCATCGAAAAGAGGGGAAACGGTTACCCTTTTAAGAATCATTATTCTAATTGTCTAACAATTCCCAACCTTCCCGTTATGATTATTTTTTCTTTCCTAATAATCATTGTAACCTGTATGAGAAGAATTCTCCTATTAGATGACTTTTTCGGGTATTAAAAACGTTTAGTAGATGTTTCTATTGGACATTTTTCAGAAAAATTGTGAAATTAAGAAGAAATTAATTGATTTATTATTATTTCTAATAATAATTGCATTATCTCAAAATTTAGAAAAAGAAAAAATACGAGAAAGTTTGGCCTAGGTAAGTTCGTGGCTCAGCGAAGTCATAGGTGTACGGACATTCTTGTAAGTAGAAAGGCAATACATATTGGAGATAGACCGATATTGCATGATTGGATAAACTTCTAAAATGATTCGTTTTAAATTTAAAAGTGATCTCAAATAGTAGTAATTTGCTATTTTATTACTTTTAAGGTAGAAAATCTTTAGTTTTCCTATAATAAAATCGTGATTTGTTTGTTGTGGTTAATTATCGTTTTATATATCCATATTTTTAGAAGGAATTGAGAAAAAATTTTATAACGAAGTAATTTATTGATTTGAAATTCTTTTTTATAAGACCATCACAAAATATTAAATGTTCTCAACCTCAGCAATCAGAGAAAGAAAAAGTTTTCTATAAATTGAAAATAAAGTACTACAGAGCTTACTTACTACAACCTCTGTGTCCTGGAGATGGTCGTCAAAGAAAAATTATTTAGATTTTCACATGAATTCATGTTGAAATAGTCTTCATATTTTTTCATCTAAACATTTTTTAATCCATTTCCACAAATTCTCACCCACTTCCGTAGATTTTATAACTATTAAATAGCTAAATTTTTGACTCCACAACACAACACATGCTGGTTTTCATTGAAAGACATATTTCACGGATTTTCCTAATAGACACTCGTATCCTTATCGCTTATATTAATCATCAACGTACATACAGTGCGTGAATCAATCTACTTATCAACTACCTTCGTTTATCGTTGCAGCATTTAGTGATTACCCAGTAAATAAACGTGGTGAAATGAAATGCTCCCTTCCAGGAAGTAAAAGAGATCGTTCCAAATACCAAAGGCAGGGGACGTTATCCTTATACGGGAATGATGAAATCCCAAGCATGTTCCAGACCTTTTTTTTATCTCCTATAGATATTTTTTGTGGCCATTTCACTGAAGAATCGGTAACTACGATGAGTCACAGAAAGAATGCTGTATTCGGTTATCTTCGCATGAAGCATGGTTCTTCCTTTCCCTTTCAGAATTATTTATCATTATTGACTGATAATATTTGAATTGATACGAATGTCATTTACCTACATAGTTAAGATAAGCAATTTATAGTGATATGGTGAATAATGATTTGGAAACACAGCTTCCTCTCGAAAGCTATAGAAAGTGCACAAATAATTGGGAAATAGGTCATCATCCTATTGGTAGCCGACGAAATCCTAATCAGATCCCTGGAATGTATTTTGTATACTACTTCCGTATTGATTCATTCATTAAATCGATAAAATTCTATAAGTTTGCTATGGCATGAATATCGATTGTATGTGATGCATGTCAATAATAAATAGCGTACTAAATGCTACTCCCCTTTTTCTCAATCGAACTCGGGAATAATCTTTTGAATGTTAAATGATTACTCATTTTCTTCGTTACGTTTAATTCAGCTTAACCTCAACATTACCGCAGGTTTCCTCTCTATGAAAATAATAGTTATAAACGCATGCAGAATTCTATTCCCAGTCGGGCCGTGTAAGAATCTGTTCGCAGGTGTTGATTATTTTAAATTTAAGAAAAGACCTCAACCATACAATTTATATATATATATCAACGGACATCATGGTAGATTACCTTTCCAACTTCAGTTGAAATGAGAAATTCATTTCTCAGTTCTTATACACCATTATCATCAGTCAGTTTCGGTTCGTTTGGAGCAATGTCTTCTCTCGGTAACATCTCGTCACATTTGCATGAATGAACTGCAAGTGTTTTATACAGCTTGCGATGAAGTTCGTCCCTTTATGAATGATCGAATCCTTAGCAGGCGAGGCACGGTGCTTCCTTCATTTTACCCTCCCACTTCACTTGGATGCTGTCTCAGAGGAACCGCTCCCAAGCATTTTGAAATCCTTAGAAACGTGTGTTGCGTGACAATCCTAAGGATGACGTAACTATCTGATTGCAAGGAGTGCATTTCGTCCTTGCACATTTCGCAGACGGAACGTATTCACTCAGCGGATGGCACAAGTTACCCTTTTTTCGTTTTCCCGTTTAGATCCACAAACTCGTATTTCCTTGAATACGTAATACTTGTTATCCAAGCGGGAATTTCGGTTTTGAAAATATAAAAAGGATAAATCTGCGAAGGATAGAGGAAATCCACTCTTCACCACTATAGCCCTAACCTCAACCTCAACTTTGCTCTCGTATGCCCAAGTACCCGCAAATGGTGTAATCACACAACGGGATCGAGAAACAGGAATCGTATCAATTCCTTCATTATTATAGAACTGAAAGAAATTTTATATAATTAGAATATTTGATGAAAAAATATTTCTTCGAGTCATGCAATTAGAAACTACCTGTTTAAAACCTAATATAAATTATTTAGGAGGCGACAATGTTACAGGAGAAGATAAAGATTGAAAGGTAACTTTGCGTGTAAACCTAGCACCTTGGAAAATTCTCAAGATAAAACGGATATGAAAAAACTCTTAAGAAAATATTTTTTCCTTGGGATGTTAGAGGGAATAACTCAAGAGAAAGCGAAAGATTTCACTAGACGAACTTCGTTACTTAATTATCTTACTCTTCTATCACTTCATCTTTTTCCGTTTGTTTAAGTTTCGCATTTTCAATTTTATGCGCTTTATTATTTCGTACTACCCTCTCCCCTCAATTTATCTCTATATTTTCTATTCCCTGGATTTTACTATGAAGTTTTTGATTGTTTCTTTAGATACCTCATTCTTTTCTCTCCGAATTTCGTTTTAGCATTGATATGATTAGCAGATTATTGCGTACATATACACGCCATTTCTTCAACAATAATTATCCAGACATGAAATATGTTCTATCTCAAAAAAAAATTCCATCGCTAAAATTAATTTCAAAAATCTCCCTATTCAAATCTTGAGGTTTCAAAAATGTTTACTTGCAATATTTCCGATCAATTACATTTCCTTATAGAATAATTATTATGGAAAAATACAATTCTATATTTCCGAGCTAGGCTAATAGTTTTATTCTAAGTTTTTGCTTACATGGACTTAAACTAAAAATATCAAATTTATTATGTAAAATTATTACTCCAAATTAGTCCGTGTTCCCACCTGATCTTGAAAATATCTCAGATAAACCGTAAAGAAAAGATGTAAATTATTTTTGAGCTAACACAATGTGCGGCAGCAATGCGCGGTATTAAATTTCACACTGAGTGATTCCTATCAAGTCAACGTCGACAGAATAAATTAAACAAAATCCAGCCCACGTCGTCCGGGCATAAAAATACACACACCAGGTGTTATTAAGTAAGATTGCTATCTCATAACATGGAAATCTCTTTCTCTGAGCGTTACCTAAATCACTAGAAAATGCGAGAAATCCGCGCAGGCGTCACCTTTGGCTTTTGTTGAAGTAAAAACGGAGTTAAGCAATCGCAAACACCGCATTCTGACCAGGATGACCGCACAAACGCAAACCGCCGACGTGACGTTAGGCAATCTCTCCACCCCGATTGTTTTCCTTATAAGTACAGTGACAAAGAGAATTAAAAGGACTCCACAATCCTCGAAGTCACGTTCGATCTTTTTCCCCGAAGTGTCGGGCGTTAGGATTCTCCTTTCTTTTTTCTTTCCAGACGGATTTTTTTCCAGCGCGTGACGTAATTCTCTCCGCAAATACCCAAAAATAGTGTTTACCTCCCGGACCACATCGGAAAGGCGAAACACGGGTGTTGATATGTCGACTCATTGTTTACCTCTTCCTTTTTTTCCCTTCGAAATGGGAAAGAAGTGTTCCTTTCATCAAGTCGACTCTTGCAGAACGGGCAGAGGTTGGATTTTATTTTCCAGCTCAAGAATTTAGATTGAAACAAGCTATGAGGAGATGGGGATTTGTAGACTTCGCGCGAAAGCTTATTGCAATAAGCGCCGTATGGCGTTAGGGAAGGGAAAAAGGAATTGAATAAATGGAATAAAAGAATTGGTTAGGAAAGGAATAAGAATTGGAATTGAATGAAGGGAAAGGAATAGGAATTGAATTAGGGGGGATAATGAATAGAGCAAAGTAGAAGAATGGTAACATGGATACTGACTATACCAGATACTAGAAATGTTACATGGGTAACATTTCTAGTATCTGGTTTAGCCAAAAGAACTCTATGGAAAGTGGACTCTACCACATCGGAACCATCAACTGCGCAGGTGTCGTAAGTTTAATGAATAATCAAAGATGTAATTTATAGAAATTGGTTTTGCATGATAGAGAAGATGCAACCTACTGTCGTGAACGGATAAATTTCATAGTCATTTTTATTGATTGGAAAAGAACTTTCCACATATACTATCGTTCTAGATCGGAATCCTCATTCTCCGTTATCTCACCAACAATTTCCTTGCGTTCTAATGCCAGAGAAATATTTTTCTTCCTTAATGTTGGCAATTTGAAGACAGAGCAGGGAGGGAAAAAGTCTTACATAGAGGGACTCGAATGGTAGCTTGATCAAGAGTGGAAGATCCGGGTTCGAGTCCCGGCACCGTCAGACGTTCCTCCTTCGGTTCTGTCCGTACCTCAAAGGTGTATACAATGCTTCAATCATTGCTTATATCATAAATGAACTAATGCTTACCGCTGAAGAATCAAAGCTTAGCTCCCGTTGTTTCAGTCGGCGTAAACAAAGACTCCAATCCACAATGACCTTTCTGTTTCCCATTCCATTGCAACCTAATAAATCCCGCCTAGAACCCGTGCTCTCCCCCGCACTTTCTTCCGATATGGTTCGAACTTTACGATAGGTAATTAAAACCTTTCCCCGTCAAACGTTTAAGGGGGAAAATTCTCGCCCTTTTATTTCGGCGGGTTCAGAGGAATTCCTCGACGACAGGAAAGAATGGGTCTCGGGAAATAAAAATTACGCGGGAATAATGGGATAGGAGAAGATAGGAAGTAAAATGTGACAAGAGAGTAAAATAGGTGAGTTAAGAGGGGGAATAAGGCGCCCATGATTGTTAGCGGGGAAAATAAATAGGCTTTTTTCGTCCACCCCCTCTTCCTAACATTTCCTATCGAACCACTCCGACTCAGTAAGTGATTCGTCGTGTCCGAGGTGACGCGGTCAGCCTTTTGATGGACCATTCCATTCCCCCCCCTCGAGATTTCCTTTCTCTTCAACCCCAAAGGAAACGTTTACCCTCACCCTCTGGACGTACTAATACCTCCTAGGCACAGAACTTTCTTCCACCAACTCAAATAACTGCTTTCAGTAATCTTAGAGGTAAAAAATACACGGTAAAGGTTCTAAAGGCTGCAGTAATGATCGGTGCTGCTCACACCGCGTGAATTCGAGGAATGCGTAGCCTAAGTTCTAGCCTTAAGATATGTAAAAGTGATGGATATTCGTATTTTCATGGAGGAGATCAGGACCGGGTAAGGAAGTGGTAATGCAATATCATTAGTCCACCAAAAATCAAAACTAGAATATCAAAAAGTTATTATTATTATATCTTGAACCAAAACAGGTTTCCCAAATTATCCGTTTTAATATACAAGGCGTCCCTTTCAAACCTTCCGCATTTTAAAATCCCAGAGAAAGAATCTAAATATGCGATAATGAAAATTACTCTATTTGCTGGAGAATTAAAAAATATTTAATAATTATCAGTATATTTCTATATGGGAGCCATTGATGGTACAAAGAATATCGAGTACGTATTCAATTTCTTGCCACGTTCGTTAGCCGGTACTCGAACCCGGGACCTCATTGTTAGAAAGTTAGCGCGCTAAAAATTCCGCCACCGTGGTCAGCGGAATGTGGTATGAGTGTCTAAAGCTATCGAAATTGAAAATTTACAACAACTTATCGTATAAAAAATCATGAACTGCTATCTGTTTGCCCTGTATTCAGCCCAGTGAGCGGTTTATCCTTTACCATCAAAGTACTGAAACCCCTGAAGCGGGAATGAGGTCCACTTGGCATACTTCCAATCTCTACACATGTAGATTAAAATAATCGATGCACGGAAACTTAACTTGATCATCTCAACAAGATCGTTCTCTTGCGACGATGAACTAGCTTCCGTCGAATTATTCCAAGGAAAGTCGGGCTTCAATCATTAAAAAGATACTCGAGAGATAAAAGAGTACCAATTTGATCCCAAATTACCTCGGAAAATTTAATCCCTAGTGAAAATGGAATTTAATCACCGAAAGTCAATACATTTTGATGATATACGCACGATATTCATTCACCGGCAGAATTGTTTCGCTCATTGACATCCTAATTAAAAAATAATAATTAGAACGTAATAGTTCCATCCAGAAACGAATTACCCAAATGAGCCGAGAAGATTTAATCCATCCTCAAATTAACTTGGTCGGATATCCCTTATTAAACTTTCGGTGATGGAATTCACGAGCGAGCTAATAACTACGAGGAACCTGACAGGATTGCGACCGACGGAAATAAATACGCGCCACATCTATTTTTAACTATTATTCCACAGTTTATGGCAAAATGGATCTAATATTTCAAAGCTCACGGATGAAATGACCTGTCTCGAGGTGAATAATGGCACTCGGAAGAGTGAAAAGGAAATATTTAAGCTCTCCGCGTTTTTTGTTTAAAGGAAAAGAGTTTAAAGGGTGGGAAATTTTTAGCTGCAAGGTATTAAACCAGCATCCACGAATGTTAAAAGTGTACCAAAAAGGCTTGTTCCGTAAATTATAACGCGCGGTAGGTTTATCACCGTCTCACTTTCCCGGATGAATATTAACCCTAATAACTTGGGTCGGAAATGTGATCAGCCTCTGCCAGAATGCCCTTTGGCTCGACTCGAAATCACTACCGCCATCTCCTTTGGCACTGATTGAGCTATCTCAGTTGGGATGGGTGGGCCCCGTATAATGCTACTCCTCCCACTCTTTTTCTTCCTTTCTCTTTCCCGCCTCCCATCATTCCCTTTTCCGTCGTCTTCCCCACACGGCACGCAACAAAAATGAACGTATGCGGTAAGGATGAAGGAAGGGGTTGCGTCCGACTGCCCGGACATCTAGAGATAAATTAAGGAAAGATAAATGAATGGCGTTTTTAGCAGTCAAATGCGGCATGGGGGCAGCGCTCCTCTGGTGTATTCGGACTACTTTAGGGGATTCTCTCTGTTGTCCCCTCTTGGTTTAACTTTTTCTACTAGAGTTGATGCTTGTGTACAAGGGAACGTGTTCTATGTGGAAGCTTTTGTTAAACTATAACACTGCTGTTAATGAATAAATTTTAACCATCTCTTTCGGTGAGTAGATGAGCTTAAAGGCTTTTTGTTTGAAATAAAAATGCAGTTCCGAATAACGAGTGTGCCAAGTAGTCTGCCTCTAAGCGTTAAATTTTCAGATTAAATACGATAAAGGTAGCCCTGTGTTTTTCCTGAGCAGGGAATTTCAGCTTAATGCATGTAATCCCAAGGATGAGCGTAATAAAATATAGGTGTTCATATGAGGAAAAAGTGTTTATGTTCCGTTATATTTACCATAGGGTATATTTTTTAATAAACCAAATCGGCATTAGGAATTCGGTGAAAGGAAATCAATGTTCAGATGTTAATCGGCAGACATAGTAACTAATAGATACTTTCAGTTTTTCATGAGAGTGACCCTTCTGTCAGCTTAGAACTACCATTAACATACTTCTGCATTATTTTCCGTAATAGCATAAATTTACTTACATTAGCTCACTTTATTATGCTATTCATAAGAACTTAATATTTCACCATCGAGTTTTCCTAAATTGGTGGATTTCTTAAATAATTAATTATTGTATGAATTGAAAACGAAAAAGTGAAGTGAAGCAGATAAAATATCATCTCAAAATACTGTATATACATATTTTTTTAATTACGACTACGAGAAATATAACAACGATGAGAGCAATGAGATTCTTACATGGTTTCGATTCGATCCAAAGAAAAATTGTAGAGAAATACTAAAGATATTTAGGATTTCGCACTATCTCTGCCCATAGTACAATTCCCTTACAAAATTGATAATAAACAGGAAGTAGTACATGGATGGGAAAGTACTTGCTCTCACTCCCTTATCAACATGATAGTTTTTCTTAATAAAATAAAGATATGGATATTATATTTGATCAAATCTATGAGTAGTACCCCAAAGATCTTCCGGGTGACGGTTTTCCGAAGTAGAGAACGAAAAAAGAGAATATTTTCTAAGTAATAGTTTTTCTACATTCCTTAATCAAATATCAAGTACAAAATGCACGCCTTTTTTTAATGAGACCCTTTTGGAATCGCGTGACACTGTCAGAGGATCGTTGAAAGTTTTAAGATCTTGTTTATGTATCTCCGAGGTCGGAATGATCACGCAAAGCAGACAGTTTTAGTGGTCGTTGGTGCATTTACGATCTCTATTTGAACCGGAACACACTTCTTTATTGGATTAGTCGCCCAAGGGTAAAAAATAGACAAGCCCCGAAGAAATTTCTTTCCGAAACAGACGTGCTCGTTTCGCTTTTTCCGCTAATTATCTCCGCCGCTGTTTTCCCGCATCACGATTTCTTGAGAGTGAATGGTTCTAATGTTATTCCCTGTTTTCTTATTTGGGGCCCGAAATTCGTGAATCCGTGATGTTTCTTTTCAACTCTCTCCCTTCGTATCTTTGGTTATTCATTCTGAAGGGATTCCAGGAATTAGAGCCTTCTTGGTGAAAAATTAGAGTCCCTCTATTGTTTTTGAAAAGATGAAAAGAAGTTTTCTATTCCTCAAAGCGAATTCCAAATTTTGCGACTTTCTTCCTTGCCGATGAAACGGGGATGCACTAATTGTGCCGAACTATTCAAATGAGCGTAAATATCATCATTGTGAAGAGATAGGGATCACTTATACTTCAAAATGGTGCATATGAAACCAGCAAGCTACACTTAAGCGTCTTTTGTATATTTTTATCGAACCTGAACGAAGGAAGACGAACTTTATCCCGAAAATAATATTTTACATTTTATTGTCACTTGAAGGGACAAAAAAGCCCGAGAAAAAATAATTTATCTGAAAAATTTCGTAATATAAAGCGCAGAAAAACCGCACCGAACGCAGAAAAAGGCCGCTTATAGACTGAAGGCCGAAGTTTCCGTATCTCTTACCTAGCTGAATGAAAAGCGACTCTCTATTTTCTATAAGATACTTAGGATACTTAAGATACTTCGGATCTAGGATCACTGTAAAACTTTCATAGGAAAAATTCACCTTATTTCTCCATTTGCAGGATAAATATTTGTCAAAACTCTTTCATAAAGTAATTAACGGCCGTACAATAATGGAGGTTCTCATATATTCTCGAATCTAGCGATCAGTATGTGAAAATTATCCTGACAACCAGCAGGTACCCATCTGTCATCTCATAATATTTCATTACTACTCATTACATAACTCCATAGGTATTTCATTGATGACGTACTTTTCACTTACAATCAAAAATTTTTTCATAAGCTTCGGGCTCAAGAAAAGACACGAATTTAGCACGGGGGCTTCTAACGGTAATAATAAAATATAAGAAGCGTATGTTTTACTCCGTATGAATTTTGCTCTCGCCCATCATTAGCATACTTCTCGAGTTATACCGCATCCTTTCTTCTCCACTAAATGTCGCAGACTTTGAATGCCTTGAGCATTGAAATTTAAGAAATTGCGAGAATATTTCTCGCTCGCGCTTCATACAATGTGTACCGTATGCGACGAAAATTTCGGAGGTGTGCTCGGCGATTTCTCGGTTCCTGCTAACATTGGATATTTCGGGCTGAATAATAGAGGCATTCATGCGCTTTGAGGTGACAAAGTGAACCCAAGGGAATTACCCGTTATGCAAAGGGAGCACAATGCACCTTATTCTTGACATACTTGGTACAAAGCTCCCTTTTATGAAAGCTGAAAGAGAAAGTAGATCCAGATCGTAAGCATATTTACTCTCGTTGGAAGAAAGGGCATTGGCATGCTTAAATGTTTCCAATTAGTTCTTTTCATTTTTTTGATTTTGTTCTTAAAATGTGTAATATATTTAAGTATGTTTGCCGAGGCCTTTGTTCATTTTAACTAATGAACCTAGGTATATAAAGCATACTAAGGGTTTCGGGAAGTTAATACCTCCCTCTAGCATATTAACATCATATCTGACAATGAATTTGAATATTCACAGAGCAACTCTAGTTATTACTGAGTTAAGCTGTTACTGCATGTACTTATTCATCGTCAGTCGCAAAGTATAAAGACGTACTTTAGTTATGTTACTTATTTAATTCTCCATATTATATAGAGGTAGCATTTGCTTTCTAATTAAATATTTTTTGACTCTTCCATTTAAATATATAATTATTCATTTGGTGCTAAATCGTTTTAATGCCTGACTCCTCATTCAACACCTTGCGGGAGTAATTGTCGGTAATCTAAAGAATTAACAACAAATCACGGTCATGTTATACCCTACGTGCTTATATACAAAAGATCCTTCACATTTACTAGTGCTATATAATTGCCGAATATTCGCAGGAAATATTGCAAATAATTGTTTCTGGGTTTGCTTCTTAACGTTAATTATTCACGTATTCACAAACAGCCACAGCCAGAATCCCCGCGCGGGGTGGAAGACGTTTTTCTAGCTCTTGAATATTATTCTGAGGAATAAAACGCTTTAGCGAATCCAAGATCAGAACGGATTAATAGATGAACCCGCTATTCGCGAGATTTGGTCGATATGGACCTCTTTTCCACTCAAAACTCGTATGTTCTACTAATATTTACAGTGGGTACTGAGCGAAAAAGTCTGCGACTACTCTGCCCTCATTATCATCGCCTAAAAATCCTCCATAAATGTATACTCGCAATGAAGGAATCTCCAAGGATAGTACGGAGACTTCCACTTGAACGTTTCGTACACGAATATCGCCCAACTTCTCCAGCCCAACTCATCATTGGACCCGCTTCCCTTGAGCGACACACAGGAGCGATATTAGTATCGCGCGCATATCCGACGACAACCTCGTGAACAAATGAAAAATCAGCGCGTGAAGAAGGTGCGCGCATTCTTTTAAGCGGCATTTTTTCCTCTCGACGCGGAGAGCGGGAGCGACGAGTTTTTTTAAACGAAAACAGAGCAGGGTTCGTCACAATTCATTCGTATCGAATCCCCGTTCTCCCTCAAGGCGCCCCTGCTATCCACCCTCTTCCTCAACCCACCCTCCCTATCTCGCCGCTATCTGTACTTGGAATGATTTACAACGCCTAGAAGGAAGCGATGCTCGCGCCACCGTGCGCTTCGCTCAGCAACTCGCGTCACTAAATTATAGAGCGGGTGGGACGATGG
Source organism: Pachydiplax longipennis (assembly GCA_036926295.1). Lineage (NCBI taxonomy): Eukaryota > Metazoa > Arthropoda > Insecta > Odonata > Libellulidae > Pachydiplax > Pachydiplax longipennis. Next base: position 56,718,616 of record JAVFKF010000008.1, read on the forward strand.
CCCTTTTCTCAAAGAAAGGGTTTCTTCCCTTCTCTCTCTCTCTTAAGGTGGAATTTAAGGGCACGGGCGGATCGGGACCAAGTGCTACATTAAATCCTCTATTATCCGGGCTTCGATTAACCGTGCCTAGAAAAGAGGATGATACACGTTCCAAACAGTGTCTGATGGGTGTTTTCAGTCCATGACTGTTACTCTGCTCGGATACAAAGAATTTCTTCTATTAAATGTAATATATAAATGTAAGCACACAAGAAGTTGGTTTCACGTTCCATGCCATACGCCCAGACGTGTCTAGAAAGTTATGAAAGTTGCTGTAGATGAAACATGTAATTAGACTATATTTAAATTAATTTTTCCTACCAAAAGGTTATAATCTAGGATTTTAATGTGAGGAAAATTTATGTAAGACCATTTATTTCTGGATTTCATTTAATACTTGGGTATCTGAAAATATTAGTTTCGATTTTTCAAATTTAATTCAATGATAAAATTATCCTTAGTACTAACATTACTGTCAATAAATAAACATTAAAGTACCTGAGGATATGCTCTATGAAAAATAATTCTTTTATATACAGTAAAACCCGCTTAAGAAGCTTTCCAGGGGACCGTGTGAAAACCTCGTTTTAAGGGGGATAGCGTTTTAACCGGGATTTGACAACTTTCTACTTCTTGGAAATTAGAAAGCTGAAGATAAGGGTTTTCATTTATTCTCAATAAATTGAGCATCGCAAATAAGAGATTTAAAAGAAACCCTGTTAAAGATAGGGCTAGGTAGGAGGGAGGGAGGACGGTGGTACACAGAATGAAAATAATTTTTGGTTTAAAACATATGGCTGAGGTTGAATGGTTGTAGCAGGTTTGAGGACGGGAAAATCCATCTTATAAGCGGGTAGCAGTAGTATGAGGTAGTGTCCTAATCAGGAGCGTTATAAATGAGTTTTACTACACTTAGTAAACTATAATATATTCGAGAAGAATTTAAAAAGGTTTGTACTTTTACCACAGATTTCAGTACAAACCTTTCAAAATTTTTCTCCATTATAGATTAACACAATACCTCGCCTGATTCTGTGAAATTTATAATATATTCTTCTATCATTTGAGCATGTACATTTTAGTGAATACGATACACTTCATCCGTTTCGAAATGTTTTAAGATGATGACGGGTGGGAAACTGTTGCTCCTCTGGCGCACATTTCCCTGTATCGCAGATGGCTTATCCGCCCCTAAGTATTGTGCTCTTCACATCCGCGTGACGGAAACTCGGTCTCTTGAAAAGGGAATTGAACGCCGCGGGTATGGTTGAGTTACGGGGAAATCGTATGCAAATGGTTACCGAGAATACCCACGTATGTCTTTAAACCGAGTTTCAGCTAATGGAGGAATCAAGTACGGCTCTAGACTTGGTGGCGTAAATGAGTAACCACTTTGGAAGCAAACAGGGATAAGATATGTGATTATTCCTGTTTGCCAACGAATTGAGATTCTCGAGCGATGCAGGAACTTCGTCAAACAAATTTTCGACAAATTGTTGAGGTGACTCTTCGCCCGCTTCTCTTTGTATAAGTAAACTTAAAGTTTAATGGAATGCCCAGCACAGGGGCCGTAGCAAGGGCGGGGTAACAAAGGCACGTGCCCAAAACGGAATTCGTGGAAGGAAGAAAATAGATGTTTTAATTCATCAGAATCGAAATGCCCGTTTACCAATTTTAATTTTCAATTGTGAAAGTTTATTTTTTCTTGCATCAGAAAAGTGTAAGTGTAAGTAGGATTTAATAGATAGATAGAATTAATCGAAGTTATTCGCTCTACAGTGAAATTAATATTGGGGGGTAGAGAAATTTAGGGAGTGTTAATATGGTTGAAGAAAACCATTATATATTGCCTCTGAGGAAATCTTTTCTCGGGTATTACAATAAACTGCCAACTCTTTAGGTATGCTGGGAAATTTTCCAGATAAGCCGCAAAATAAAAGAATAAATTCCAAAGTAAAACTTGATAGTATATAGCTTTTTTTGATAACCTTCAAGAAATAAAGATCTATTAACGTGGATGTAACGTTTTACCATACAGCATTTTGAAAAATTCTTTTTCATCGGCTTTAAGCAACCGAGGAAGCAGTGTTTTGAAATCAAATTAATAGGCTCCAAAGCAGAATAAAAGATACAGAGCATACGCTGAGCTTATAAGATTACGTACGCATATAATAATTTTCTTAAACGGCAATATCTAATTACGCCGAGCTAAAATCAATAATCTTATTCTAAAGTTAATCCTCAACCTGAAAATTCCTTCCCCTGATAATCTGCATTCTATGCGTGTATACATCGGATTATTTTATAGAAATGTTGGAATAATCATTTTATGATTAGATAACGTTCATTGGAAAATTAAAATATTCCAAAGGAATTTAAAGTAAAAAGAATAAACGAAGGAGAAAAATACCGATGTGACTGAGACTCAAATCGGGGACTCTGGATAAAATGTCTTAGAAAATCTGCCCGAAAATGTTAAGACCTAGTTCAAAGTCAAGTCTATAATTTTCACTTCCGTTTACGCTTTGGAAATTCAGGAGCACGCTCATACTTCTACGAAAAGTTTCCTATCTATAGCATATTCTTTAAATTATAAATTACTTTTATAGGTCTTGAACAAAGTAGTTCGTAATTTTACAAAGTTTCCATCAATGTCGTGATGGGCTTCATTTATAAAATTAAAGAAACCGCTGATCCAGATAAGCAAAAAAAATCAACAGTCCAAATTATAGAGAATAAAAAGGCCGGCGACTCGTAAAGCAAACCCCCAACTTCTAAGTCGTGAGCATAAATCAGAATCCGGAATGCCTTTTATGAAACTAAATTAGCTCCTTTCTAAAACTTCCGCCTTCCCCTTGAAATATTAGTGTAACGCAAGATTGAGATGCAACCCATTGCCGGTGAAAACCTGCAGATCGACTTACTTCTCGTAAAATTAATTGGGGGGTGAAAAGATAGAAAGAGATTGCGTCGTACAGATTGCCGGACGAAGACGTATCACGTGACCTTAAAGAAGTTTGGAAACCTCATTTTGAAAGCACGCAACTAATACGACGGCCATCCATTTCGAGGCCTCCCCCTCTGAGGCTTCCGCGGCCTTTGCTTCCTACCCACATCTCCCTTCCTTCAGAATGTAAATAGGTTTTGAGGTAGACTGTGACAGAGCCGGGAGAATAAATATACGGCGTTGGTACGGGCGTCAAAATGGAGCTCCGAAGAGCTTCACCACTAATGGGAAATACTCTTTCACTTCTCTTAACCTCAACCCTCCCACTTCCCGATTCTCGGAGCTATCTTTATTGCCCGAGTCCACGCTTCGTGGCTTTCTTTCTCATTTCCTTTCCGATGAAAATATTTTCCTTTTGCCGCATTCCTCCGTTCCGACGATTATCTCCGATGAGCGGGACGATTCGTTGTCCCGTTTTATTCGGGACAGTCCTGATTTCCGTCCCGTATATATAATATTTTCCCTTTCCAGCATTCCTCCGTTTCGACGATTATCTCCAATGAGCGGGATGATTCGATGTCCCGTTTTCTTCGGGACAGTCCTGATTTCCGTCCCGTATATATAATATTTTCCTTTACCCGCATTCCTCCGTTCCGACGATTATCTCCGATGAGCGGGACGATTCAATGTCCCGTTTTCTTCGGGACAGTCCTCATTTCCGTCCCGTCGTTGTGAAAATGATTTTATCCCCTTTTATAGCCCGCGTCGCTTAACTTAATAATTCCTTAATTTCGAGCAATAAGATGGTTTCATTTTAATGCAGGTCTCAACCAGGTTATGAAAGTGAAAGTGGAATGTCTGGAAACAGCTGTTTATCGAAGTATTGGCAGAAACCAAAGTCCATATATCACGATTTTTGTTAATATCTCTCTGGTTATTCTATAGTTACAATTTCATAAATGAAACATTCTTGCAAATAGAATCTATAAAATAAGAAGTTATAAAACATGCTTCCCTAACCTGAGCTTTGATGAACTTTCATCGCTTTACTGATTAAAAAGATCTTGTTTTCGGCTTGGCGGAAAGTAGCCCGAGCATTATCCCATCAAAATACTAGACACGTAAAATTTAAAAAGTACTTCTCATAATAATGTATGTACAAGTCATTTATATAATTATCTTCCTTATAGATGAATTCTGATATTTGCTTTCTACGAGCTGAATTTCCGATATAGGTTGCTCAGGAGTAAGAAACTTTTGAAGAAGATAGCTCCTCTAATTTTTTTCATTTTGACACTTTATCAACTGCCTTGCTTGTCCTTCATTTTTATCGTTATAATTTACTCCTATCTTTGATGTCATTTATATTCATTATTACGTGGTTCTTTTAACTTATTTACATATTTGTGGATAATATTTACATCAACTGCCGTAGGGCTCTTTGGAGTAATTTAATAATTAAAATAAAACCAATTTTCAGATTTAGACTCTCTATGCCAATATTAAATAATTGAGTATTCCTCTCACGCAAATTGAAAGTGCCTATAGCTGCAAAATCTATGGAAATCTGTAGAAAAAGAAAATTTTGAATATTGAATATTTTCCATTATTAAAAATGGCTTTGGAAAAGCTATGACAGGAGCCCCCTTACTCAGTATTACTTACTGGCTCAATCGCCTTTTTCCGCGATATTTTCATTCGACCTATTTTTCGTAGAGCTTGCGGTGTCCGTTGCCTTTTTGTAGCTTTCGGCTCTTTAATGATCTGCGTACCAAGTTTTTATGAATTCCCCATTCGAACCCAAAGGTAATATTGCCAATCGTTCCGATATAAAAAAATATCAGTTACATTAATCGTGGGCGAAAACCTCATTGGAAATTCAAAATTGAGGAAATAAATTATTTATGAAGAAAAAATCAAATTTTGAGCTCAAGATTTAATGTACTTCGATTTTCATTCCTATTTTTACTTAAAAAAAAAGTGGTGGAAATTAAATAGATGGAGAACTGAACTGATGGGAAAAATAAGATAAAATAATTGATAAAGTTTTATTTTGAAGTCTTATCTGTGGATAAAAATAGCGGCAGTATTCATTATCCCGTTAGCCAATAACATAGACCAACTCATAAAGAAAAGAAGTTCTTTTTCTATTTAGATCAATCCAGTTATCTGAAACTCACAGCATCAAAAACTTTCTTCACCACTCCAGCCTTTGAAAAACCCACTCCACGGATACCTCATAATAAAATCAATCTTTCCACTCTCTTTTGTATGATTTTACTGAATTATGATATATTTACTGAACCTTGTGAGAGACGATAGACGTATTATTTATTTTTCAGATCAGATTACGAATTATAAACTATCGTATATAGTAATATAACTTCAATAGGCTTTGATATGACTCGTGGAATTTCTTTTTATAATAAAAATAATAAACGAATATCATTCAGTGGCGAACGCCGCTGCGTTTCTTTCTGCGGCAAATGGAATAAAATAAACATCTCCAAGATCATAATTTGTGTATGAATATGACATCTGAATAAAAAATTATTTCAAGAACCAGAAGTTGAACTCTGAGTAACGAAAGGCTATTGATAAGTCCATAGCAGGTCCTTTTCTGTATTTTTTATCATAATATTATCACTCGTAACTTGTTTACGATATAGACTAGAGACAATTACATGATTAATATATTCAAATAGAATGAGTTATTATTTTGAATTTTATGTATAAAATCGGTTATAGAAAGGCGTAAAAATATTTCATGGAAAATTAATGAGAATAATATTATATTTATTTCGAATTATCCGCCTAGATAATTCCATTTCGCTCCTGCAGATGAGTTTTTTCGTTGTCCCACCTCACCTTTTAGAGGAAGACATTTTATACATCGTTTGATTTAAAGGAGCATTCCGACCTCCTCCATTTCTTAATGTCGTTATTTCATTGAAAGGGATCTCATTTGCCGACCCACTCATTCAGAACCGAAATAGTTATAAATCCCGCCTCCCGCACGGATTTCCAGTCCGCGCTCAGAGAGATTACGTTACAGAATATTTCGGTCTTTTATGCCCGTCCTTTCATGACACGTACCGTGGAAAAAAGGAGAATAAAAGCGAAGAGTCAATGGGTTAACAAATGTCAGAATCCGTCCCCATTAAGTTCATCTAAGGAAAGGATGGCGAATAAAAAGTGAAACATAATCATCGGAGGGAAACTCCTCGACCATTTAAGGAGATGCTTTGGAAGAGGTTAAAGAACCTTATCTGGGAAAAGGAGATGTCGCTCGGTTCCTTAATGAAAAATGCCAACTGGTTTGGTTTACATGTGATTGGAATACATTACTCAAAGAAATGCTCCTTTACTTGTAAGGAAAGGCCAAATGAAAATGAAAAGATGGAAATAATTTTATTTATTTATTTCTTGTTAAGTTTATTACGGTTTGTATGCTGATCGTCTACAGATCTGTTGTAATGATTATGCCCTATTTAATTTATTAAGTGAAGTAATTCTAGGCTAAAGGGCTATTATATATTTGTTTGTTTTTATACAGGAATTTTCATTACCGCTTACAAGTTGGAATGGACTTTATGATGAATTATCTATCCTTCATTTGACAGGATTATTTATGACAATAACCATTTTTCGATTCTCTAACTTGAATTTTGTGACTGTCTAATACAATTGTATTTTGTGTGTTTTTGTAAAAGTAAGATGGAAGAGTAGTCGGGATATTTTTATTTCCAGTAAATGGGTATAATTTGAGAAATATCTTCAAATGTGATTGCAAATTTTATTTCTGTCAATTGAAATATTTCTTAGTACAGAATTTCTATAGCACTGAGGTTCCATATCCCGACACACTGCCACCTAGTTGCTCACCTTTACCTCAGTTAATTTTATACCTATTTTCTCTTCTATATATTTATATATAAGAAAAAATGCGTATCCCATTAAGGAGGTAGCATCTCAAGATCTGAATCATATCTTTCCTTCTAAGGGAAGAGATCTTTGGAGTTGGTCCCGCCGCATTCCGCGAAGAATGATTTAGTACGACCTTTAAATCTCCTCCCGTGATTCATTCCTCACAATAACTCTCCCCTTTCGGAGGAGACATTTCTCCGCCCGCGATACAAGCTAATTGCTGCTCCCTGATTTCACTTCCCTCTCAGCTGAGGTCGTGATTTTTTTCCTACCTCGTTTCGTTCAGCTTCTTTTATTTTCCTTTTCTTTTCGTTAACGGTGCCATGGTGACCGTCTGGTATTTGCGCTCTTCGCAAGCGGAGAATCTCTCGACCCAAATGGAGTCATAAGGTAATCGGGAGTGATCGTGTTCCCTGTTTTATATAGCTAAGATCGAGCCAAAAGAGACTCCTTCAAGAATTTATTTATTATTCATTATTTAGATTTTCAAATTATTATAATTTTTCAGTGCGATGAAATTTATGTGAAATGTATGCCTTATGTGATCTCGCCTTAGCATAATTCCGTTTCATACTACCCTAGGAAATCTTGAGGTTACTACTAGTACTACCTTAGGGAATTCTCTGGTTGTGCATGTTGAAATTAAACAACTTTTTATATCGGACACTAGTCACTTAACTTGTCTGCTATCCTTTTTTATAGAATCAGTTTTCTGCTCGCTCTTTTTCTTCTACATTCACTCTCTTATCATAAATCTTACTCGAAAAACAACCGATTCTAACCGATTTATTTGCTGTAAATTTTCTGTAGGTTCCCATTATTACTCCTGATCTGACTTCCTGATTTTATATTCTTTCAGAGAAGTAATTTAACATGTAAATCTGTAATTTTATATTAGATAAGATTATCAGTTTGACAGTTTGGTCCAAGTACATCTCGTTTCCGCATAATTTCCCAATGTTTAATATATCACTAAATAGAAGAAATATTTAATTGGTAGGATAGCTCCTAACCAGTTTTTGCTGATCAGCACTACTACCCTAACTATCATAGCGTACGTTGCGGAATTCTAAGGTGCTTAAGAGTACATAGAGGATTAAGGTTGAATAGTAGTTTTAGGAGAGGTAAGAATTTAATGTTACGTATTTGCATCTAGGTGCTATTATCTGATTACCACTGGTTCTTAGTCTTATCTTTGACCCGAATAACTGAAAAATTTACATTTCATTATTCAGGGAAGAAATTAAAAATATGTAATTGAGTTCACCTACTATTATTGAGAACCTTATCTGACCGTATTTAGTATACAGTAAACAGTTGTATGAGTAAATCATAGGACGATTGGTCCACTTTCGACGTGGTTCGCGATACTAATTATGATAACAAGATGGAGAAAAGATGTATAGATTAAAAAATGTCGTATATCTTAACGTTGTGTGGATCATTGAAGGATAAAATATGATATAGAACAAATAAGGCGAATTTTCTGGTTCAAATACATTAGCATTTTAAATTAGCCGACACCCATTCAATTTTTCGCCGATCTATATCAGAAGTGAAGAAAGCTCTAAAAATCTCCCGTCCCATAAACACCGATTCCTTTCATTGGAAAGAACCCTTTCAGAGATATTTTCCATTTCTCTGAAGCCAGACTGCATAAAAACCTACGAGAGAAGTAACACTTTACGATGAAAAGCTCGTAGAGCTTAACGGACCCGGCTTAGAGCCGCGTTGCTTAATACCAACTAGTATACAAAGTGCGTTCAAATAATTCTTCCTGTCGTCATGTATGGCCTCCTGGATGAAGTTCTCTCTTATATCTCTAATGGTATGTTCCGGGCTATTACTCATGCCCTAATCGCAGAGGGGAATTTCATCATGAGCAGAGATCTCGGCGTACGTGGATTACGCGGTGCCGTATATGGATGTGAATACAGAATCTGATTCGCTTAATAGAATGAAAACCTTAGCGATGAGTACTCAAAGAGGCATCGACACAACTGACCTCGTAATAGATGGTGTTGTAAAGCAGTTTAAGCGCGACGTGCATCAATACATCCTTCAAAATGCCATGATGAATACGATGCGATGCATAGATGGATCAACAAGATGTCGCCTTATCAAAGATTGGAGTTATCAACGATTTGGTGAATCGGAAACGATAAGGACAATTTATTGCCTCCGTCACTCATTCATTATAAGGGAAATCTTTGTTTTATCATTCTTCTCTAGTCTTTAAAATTCACAAAAATTAACCCAACATAATTTTTTTCAGAGGAATTTAGTCAAGGTAACTTCATGGAATAAGAGTTTAATAATTTTTAATTTACAAGAAATCGATAGCAATTGATTTTATTTATTTTTAGAAGGGGCCTGGTAGCACATTAGCTCCAAGATAGAATTCAATTTAATTGTCACTTATAAAATTTCACAAAAATATGCACACCGATATTTTGAAAAATAAAATTAATAACGGCCCTTTAGATGCAAACTATCGACTCTTTGAAACTGTGTTTGATTTATGCGTAGTTTAAAATATCGCTAGGAATTAATCTATAGGAGAAGATATAAATTTTAGAAGTGCTACGGAAAAGATTTTGTCACGAGGGATTGAAAATTAACCAAATCAAATCTTTTCAACATTATTTGATTTAGAATTATAATACTTTATTTCATTCTCTTTCATTACTAAATTCTTCGTGAAAAAAGGATGATTAGTCAAACAAATTTTTAACGATAGATTAATGAAGTAGCCATCAAGATTATTTTTACAAGAAATGAAGCGATTCCTGCTTTGAAGCATACGATAAATAGGAAAGCCGCTAGCGAATGGATGAAGCCCCCAGTGATCTGCGGAGTTAATTATATGGCTTTGTAAGCGAAAGATTTAGCATTAATCCTGTACGCCGCCGGTCACTATTATTTCCCTTAGGCTTTATGCACATAACCCATGGCAGGATTTGATTAATGGTACGATACATCAACATTCATTTCATGCAAAGGCATCCTCAAATTAGGCCAGGCTTAAACATCTGTTAACTATTGATGTGCTATTTGAGCATTATCCCTCTAATCCTGAAAAGTTAACCTCTCTCAAATAACTGCTAATCTTTACTCCTACTTATTACTACCTATTTTTAGTCACTTGACTTGATGGTGACTACCAAATAATTACGTATATTATTTAAGAAATTTAAAAAACATACATTCTGCACTTTCTACGAGCGGATAAAGTTGATTTCTTAACTAGAATGAAATCTAACTTTTAGAGTCCAAGGAAATAGGATCATGAATCTCCAAGATACACGTCCCGCCAGCTACTAAACAATAATTTATAACCATAATGAAATTGAAAATATTCTCGACCCGAGGGAAAAACTGCTTTTGAAGCAGATTGTGGCAGCGTTAAACGAGCTATGGAAAAGAGATCAGATTCCATTGCAGATTTTATAGCAGTAAAAGCGGGTCAAAGTGGTACCCCTGAAATGTAGGCAACTTGCCGAGAACTCCGATGATTTTTTTTGCTACTCTAGTTTAGAGAAAGTATTCATACAGAACGTATAACCTCTAAGAGAGACCATTATTCCGATGACCAATTTACGATTTTACTCTTTGAAGATTGTCTAAATATTCCAACTTCCCTTTTCCAAAAGAAAGCGGGACATTTCTGGACCAGTACGGGAAAGCGGTGCGGACGATTCAAAAGCCGGATTGTCCCGCCTGCGCCGGAACGTTTGGTCACGTAGGTCATGCAGGCATATTTCATTTAGATACTTATAAATATATTGACCATTATTAAAACCAGCTTATTATATAACGACCATTATAAAAAACTAGCTTATTTTCGAGAGAATATTTTTGTTGCTCATTAAAATTAATCTAATAAATAGTATTTTTGAGGTAATATCATTATTATTGCTCAAAATATTATCACTATCAGGTTTCACCATATCCAGGAAGAAATCGACACTTTACTAACCCCCTGAGGATGTCTAAGCCTTGGAATTAGCAATAAAAATATTTTATGTGGAAATTAAACAGTTTTCCTCTTGAATATGGCACCTGTCCGTAAAGTTGATCTTTGCTACAGCAGATTTATCATATCCAAATATAGTTAACGGGTTTCATCGAAAGTTTTAATGCACATTAACATTCGGCAGTCATCATTTCTTGCAATCGATTGATTCATTAAAGTTTTAATTTAAAATTAATACTTCAATTTTAAACAAGAAAAGTTTATCAAAAACTTGCACCAATTAACATACACAGGATTTTTTACTCGATGTACGTAATTCGTCTTGCCAACCTCCGCTCCCCAGGCTACTCAGGCCAGCTCAAATTCTAGGTAAGAATGGGAGAGAAAGAACCGAAAGAGAAAAAGTCCGACAAAGCCGGGATTCGAACCCGTAGCTTCCACTTTCCGTGAGGTTGCTTCAGCCAATTCGGCTATTATAGGAGAGCAACGACTACTATTCCGGGGCTTACGAATGCACTTGGGCAGCGGTCACTCATCTTATCGAGCAATATCGACTCCTCGTTTTCTATTCCGCCCTACCGCCTCAGCCCACCGAAGGCAACAAAGTTGAACTCTCTTGTGATCTCAACGCCAGAGGCCGAGGGAAAGATGAAAACGGGGCCTCTTTCCGCGAGAGCGATCGGTAAGCGCGCATCTCCTCATTATTTATTACGACTGGAGGCCACGAGCGACCCGCACGAACGAGTATTCCCTTGTCGCGGGAGAGTTCTCCTTTTTACTGCGCCGTCCGGGACTACCTGTCCCGAAAGAAGAGAGAGAAATGAAGGAAGGGCGAAGAAATTGGAAAAACTGGGAAGTGGAATAAAGGGATTCTCCTGCGGAAAAAACGGTCTTCCCTTTTCCTTCTCACCCACTCGGTGGAATTTATTTTCATAAGAATTCTCCGAATACCCAGTCACTCCATTGTTTCCGCGGGGGAGGCGGGAGAGGGTCCCTCGGTTCTCGAATGTTTTCAGGATTGTTGTGAAAATGGAAGGAAGAGGTGTGGGAGTTTGGGAAAAGAAGTTAGGGAGACGAAAAGGCAGGAGAAGATGGCGATTCGTAATGTAATATGTAATAGACGTTTTTCTATCATGGTATGTGTTGATGCAGAATTTGAGTCATCAGTTTGCTAGCTTTGGTCTGAATGGACTATTCAAAGTATAAAAGAAAACTAACCACATAGTTTAGTTCAAAATCATTGCAACTTCTTACGTTCCTAATCATCAATTCAAGGGCTGGCTGCATGGAGGGCTTAAGCTTAAGATTTGGTTACCCAAACCCATGGAGAAGGAATGAGGCAACTAGACAAGATGAGGAGAGGAGTAATTCTCATTGAGGCTGACTACATTATTATAACTTATGAATCGTCATAGCATTCAAAATGAGAGATCTATATGAATTGCATTAGCTAGCATCATTCATACCTCGGCAATTTTAATAGTATTATCGCTCCCATGAACAATATTGAGACAGACGTAAGTGAAAAGCACATTTTTCAATATCCTACACGAATTGAAAATATTCCAAATTCAAAAACTTAAGTTAAACATACGCGCATAATGTAGAATGAAGAGAAGCGTTGTACTTTTTCCACAGAAAAACTATTTTCTTTGTTTAAACACGCCATAGTTACGACGCGTAATCATCATCATCATCCACAACACCTCGACTCCAATTGTTATTTGCGAATTTTACGTCAAAAAATATTATATATGCATATTATTTTCTATTGAGATAGTTAAATGAAAAGAAAGACATTTGTCTTTCATTAAGAGAATGAATTTAAGTCTCTTGTTTTATATCTAAAAGAAGGGAAATAAATACTGGAGAGAAAAGTAGATTAAGTTGAGGCGAAGGTGAAGAAATTTCGACTCCAGGAGTAAGAAAAAATTTATGAGGAAAACGTTGCGTCCGGACACAGCAGGATAAATGTACAACCCATTCCTCTTCCTTTAAATTTATCCTAAGATTTTTGCCTCCACTTCGCCATACACGTTTTCGCGGAATACGTTTCTATTGTTTTCAGGAATTTATATTTTTTGCAAAGCAGATATCAGATTTTCTTGCAGGCACACTCGAATTCGCATCAAGTATACAGCCTGCATTCTTTGAAAAAAATACGCGGCAGAATTTTGCGATTGAATTGCAAAATCCGGAGATACAGCAGTCATGTATAAGGAGAAGGTCAGGAAGAATGAGTGGGTGAGCTTTGGGAGAATTTATTTGCATCTACGTAAAATGTACACCTCTAAAAAGTCGTTGTATTCAAGTGGCCGATATCCCCTTTATGCTAAATATAAGAATGATGAAACATCAATGGTAGGGATCTAGATAAAACGAAATTGAGGATATTTTAAATTTAAAGATTGTGAAGTTATTTTCCATAACAGGCACGGGTATTTTTCTGTTTCTGTGAAACTTTCTGCCAAGAAATTAATTATCATGAGCTTAAGAAAGATACAAAGTTTTTCCATCTAAGCAAACACCCGTAGCTGTTTTCAAAGATAACCATGAGTCTAACGAGAAAAGTGATGAAGAATGAAAGAATAAAAATATTGCTTTTCCTGAAATATTTAAAACAAAAAGAAGATCTCATCTATGAAAATTTAATTTTTAATTTTAATGAAAATTTAATTTTTATTTGCTTCCCTCAAGGGAATAGTTTCGACGTTATAAATTCAAATTACATCTGTGTTTCATTCTAACTGCTTCGGGAAGAGCAAACTCATCATATAATCAATAAAGGAGGGCTTCACTTGGTGGAACTCCATTACAATAGATAAATTTATTTCACAAAGTAAAATAAATTTATCCAACTCATCGATTCGGAAATATAAATGGCATGTTGGATTCAGTGGACTACGAAGGGGTCGATGCCCTTCCTCCAGATCATTTCGCAAAACATTTAATTAGTCCCAAATGCTCAATCTAGATACTAATAACAAAGTGAATTCTACGATAACTCTACAAATATTGCATTCTTCACGACAAAATCATTTTTAAGTTTATTTGGACAGCATTAAGGTATTAAGCAAAGTAACAAATATTGTTACTTTAAGAATGTAGAATAAGAAATTATTCAGAACCATTCTTTTTGGCAAATTTTTTAGACTAAAAGTTTCGATAAATTTCCGATAGCCGTAAGTTTCAGTGAATTCGTTCATTCTGCATCTATTCTCTGAGGACGATAGTATTGCTATCTAAATGCGTATAGGGTGATTCCTATAAGATCGGTAGCTTACGTCTTCATTCAGGGAACTGGTTCACCAACACTTTCGGCCATTGGAGTGCTTTTCGAACCTCTTATTCATTAACAGCGAGTTCAAATTCATTTTTCTTTCGATTTTCTAGACCTTCCTGTGAGCTAAAGCAGGCAACAGAATGCTTTCTGCTGCTCTAAAATTATATAAATCTCTTCTGTAGCTAGGAGGAAATGTATGTACGTAATCGCTAATCATTTACTGGCAAGTTAATTTCTTCTCACGTTCTTCGAAGTGAAATTAAGGCAAGGACGCACGTGCCACGGAAGTTAATTCTTAAGGAGGGAGTGGCAGCATAAAGTCGTTGAAAATATATAACAATGTATCTCATGGGCTTTGCTTTTACCATGAAAACTATTTAAGCATTATTTTTAACCCCGCAAAACACGTAAATAATCCCGTCTTTCGCCCCAATCGATAAACATTATAAAATGCGGCATAGCGGGATAGATTCCGGAGTAAATGAATGGGAGGCTTTGAGAGATGGGGAGGAGGCATATTGGAGCGTATCTTCCATCTCCCGCATACTTGGAATATGTTCTATTTTAGTCTTTCACTGCCGTCAAAATGCACGCCAAAGGGGCCACGTTTTGTGCTTCCTAAACCCGGAGGCGGCCGATGAGTTAGGTCGTGGATGAGAAAATACTTCCATCGCACCATCTGCACCTTTTTACGTGCTCTAAACCCGGCCCGAGTTTACGCGCGGTAATTAAAGTGGAAAATTTATTGGAACCTATTCCAAAACGTAATTTTGGAGGTTATTTTATAGACGTGCAGGGAAGTGTCCTATACACAAATTCCTGCTCAACGTATACTGAAAACTTTCAGGGGAAGTCAATTAGAGAGCAAATATTTATAACTTGGTAACGAAAATTAGTTTCGGTAGTAAAGTCGATTCCCTATGCTTGTGATATATTTTATTTTTTAACCATTATTGAACTAAGAATTGACTAGAGCTCCTAAAACTCACTCCGGTAAGAAAAACCGTAAGAAAGCTAAGGAGAAGGATAGTTAAAAGGAAACAAAGAAGAAATTCAGGATACGGATTTAATGAGATGAGAAGTATAAGAAACGAAGGATTTTGTTAAGAGAGCATTAGTAGAAACCTTATCTGTTATGTGCAGATGTGAAAAGTGGTCTTAAGGATGACATAAAATAGCTCAAAATTTTTTATGGAAAGAGGTGTGGTACAGGCAGGATGTAGGGGCGAAAACTAACGTGGAAGCACTTTGCCTATTAGAAAAGAGAGGCTTGGCTGCTTCGTGGAAACCAACAGGACAAGATGAAGAGGTAATGGGATATTATAAACAAGAGAGATGAACGGGTGTTGAAAGGAAAAAGGGAGAAAAAAAGAGATTTAGAGAGGTTGCTTTGGAGAAGAAGTTAATCAGATGCTAATGGAGATTTCCCTAGATTAAAAATATAACCACGAAACAGCGTGGCTTTTAACTTTTAGGAATGATTTCGGCTTGAACGCTTTACAATTTCGTAATAGTGGAATTTCTCTCCCGATGTGATTGAGAGTGATAAACGATGCAGCTAAACGGGGAAAAAGATCTTCATTAAGAGCTCGGACCCATTTTAATAATTTTTTCTCACCGTTGTTCCTATCACTTTTCAGAGAAGTCGATAGGCAGCTTGTTTGAAGCAAGTTCATGTTTTATGAGTTGACTCTCCTCCTCAAGAGTAGGCGCGAACGTCATATCCTGAATGCTGTTTGCTGAACTGCTGGGCACTTATGTCTAAATTTGGTGCCAGTGGTCCGTCTTCCCGATCATGATTTCCTTGCGTTGGCTTGAAGCGTGTTGGGTCAAACTTGCTCTCAAAGCCTTTTCGAAATGCGAATCTCATGTCAACGTCGACCTTCGCAGCGGATTTCCGCAAATTTTGAAGTGCCATAAGGTCATCCAGAGACCAAGGTATGCATGTATTGCCAGCCTCAAGCAGGGATTCAAATGGTATAAAAAAAATCGAAATTTTAGCGAATATTGAAAGAAAGATATGAGACCTCAAATGAATAGAATAAAACGCCATAGAGGCCGGTAAAAAAAGTGCGTCGGCCGGGAATCGAACCCGGATCAACTGCTTGGAAGGCAACTATGCTGACCATTACACCACCGACGCTTAATGTATAATAAGACGGATTTAAGTTTATCTTATAGTATGTATTTCCGTACATTTCAGTGTCTAGAAACAGGCTAGCACTCATACCTCGAACGAGTAACTTCAACAAGCTTTGGAAAAAGTCGATGTAAAAAATAATATGTTAATGAATACTAATGAAAATTAGAAAATACTCATTTCACCGTCTGTACAGAAATATCTTGGAAGTGGAGCCTTCCAAAAAAGAAGAAGTACCTTATATTTGGATTCAGAAGGAGAATAAATTGAAATTAGAGGAGTACTTAAGAGCACAATAAATTTTGTTTGAAGAATTCCGTATGATACTTATAGAAAAGAGGTCGAAAAATCATTACTTTTTTCACTTCTCTTTCTACTGCAAATTTTTTCTTGCTTTAACGAGTTGACTCAAAAATTATAGATTTTATTTGTTTGGAAATTAGAATATCACCTTTATTCATAGAATACTTACTGGTTAATACCGTTGTATAAAAAGTTAATCATAGTAATTCAAGTAAATACTGGTATCGTATGGCATTTTTACGATGGGAATCCTCACAACCTATAAGTAGTGGATATAGCACGAATGTCTACCTTGGACAAAATTTGTATTTAGTTTTTTTCAGTTGAAACAATTTTTAGATAGTAAAAGAATCTGAATTGAACTCATATGAAAACTATTACAAAGACTCCAGAGGACAGGTATAAGTAACCAAGTCAAAGTTTTAATAGAAAAACCTTTTCTTAAATGGGAGGCGCCTCGATCTCTTCCCCGCCAAATAAAAGTTAACCGTACGCATCCTCACTTTTATCTCCAGGGATTTCATTGTTCATATTTTCTCTCATTCGTCTCTCCTCATTTAGACTTGAGATGAAAACCGTGTATAATAGCTGAGCGTTGAAATTCCCAGCGGATCAGAAAAGGTTAACAGAGAGAGCGCAGCTGACTTTATGATAACTAGAATTAGCACAAAGGCATAAAATATCCATTGCAATAACAATAAGAGGTTAAAACTAAGGATAGTATGTACATTCAAAAATATTAAAAATCATGTATGAATAGGACGAACTTTTACTCCATTATGATAACTCATACAATGAATGCATTAAAGTTAAGCAAAATTACATCCAACCCTAAAATTCGTGACCTCAAATTGATAGGCTAGAACGCCGTAGAGGCAGGTAAAAAAAGTGCGTCGGCCGGGAATCGAACCCGGATCAACTGCTTGGAAGGCAACTATGCTGACCATTACACCACCGACGCTTGATGTAATGCGATGAATTACGTGTTCCTTATAGCCTGTATTTCCGTTCAATTTTTCAGTATGGAAATCGGCTTGACTCTCATACCTCGGCCGAACAACTTCAAAAAGCTTTGGAAAGAAAATGAGGCTTACCAAGGAAAATTGGAAAATACTAATTTAACGGACTGTAATAATAATAAATCGTCTTTATTCGGGCGAGATTGAGACTGAAAAGTCTCTTCTTACATCTAAACCTTAACTGTACTGACTAACTGTACTGACTGTACGGAGATATCTTGGAAGTGGAGTCTTCCAAAATTGAAAAAATACCTTATTAGTAAAGTAGACAAAGTAAAGTAGAAGCAAAAGTACAGTAGTAAATAAATAAGTAAACTAATCTGTACACATGATCTTTGTTAGGAAAGCAATTGGCGCTCTACCACACACACTCGAACTTTCTCATACGTATTTTATGAGTATTCGTTACTAGATGCAACGTCTGTCACTCGAGATGATTTTTGCTCGGAAAAAATGTTTGCTTGAACTAATTTTTTGTTTTTGTTCGTGATGAGAAGTGCCCATCAATCGAGGCTCCACTGTAAATTATACTTGTTGTGTATTAAAACAGAAGTTATAAAGTGTATATATAACATATGTAAGTATTACATAGAATAAGAAGAAGAATACGAGTGCAAAGTACTCCACCAGGAAAAGATATGCAGACTATGCAATCGTAGGAGAATTCGGTGAGCGGATTGAGGGGGGAAGAAGAGAACTCTTCACACTGAGGAATGAGAAGGGCAAATGAGGAAGTGAGGGTTAGACCGCAAGAAACGGAGAATAAATTACAAGAATTCGGACAAGGGCTGAGGGAAGGATTTTCACCATCAGTTCCCTGTGTTGTAGACCGAGGGAGGTTGGGGGTGGCACCTCTTGGGAGGGGGCGGTAAAAGTATCCCGTGCCGCACTGAGGAGTGAGGAATGACCCTCCGAAGATTTCTTGGCCTCTCCTAAAATGTCCCCGCCGCGGAAGCCGCAAAGAATGCCGGGAGTTAAGAACCGTCCCTTGGGACCGCCGACAAGTGGCGCTTTCTCTCTCCTCAAAAAAAGGAACCCTCCGCTACGCAAATTGGATGCCGCAGCTTTTTTTCCCTTTGCATTGCGGCGCGAAAATTCATATATTTCTCGAATAAGAAAAAGGAGAGGATTTTTACCGGGAGTTCCGCCGTTGTCTCGCCTCCGTCGCCACGGAGATTCGCGCGTTTTTTTTTGTTTACGCTTCCGTAAAAGTAAGGTTTGACTAGACAAGTTTTGCGTGTGTCGTTCAGATGTTAATGAACCGAAACTTAAGGAAAGGATTTTTTGGGGGGTTCTTTGCGATGCGTCCGACGGGTGTTACCAGCTGTATTTTTATTTTCTCTTGAAGTAATACATTCTTTCGATTGTGCGAGTGTATATAGCGAAGTGCTCCCAGTGCGGCTATTTCTGACGGAATTTTCAACGATGGAAAACATCGCCATTTTTCGGATTGCGGGAAGTCTCGCAGAATATCCTATGCTTGGATCTAATTGCTGTAACTTCATAATTCCAGGAGATTATCTATCTGAAATTAGTGCATATAATACCGGCATACTGCTGGGAGGAAGAAGTGAATATAACTGATGGCTATATATAGTGAATATAGCTGATGTATACTTTTTGTCTTTTTATAAATTCTACTTCTATTTCATTTTAAATCTTCTGAATCTACACCATCAAGCAAAGTTAACCATCATAATTTAATCGGTTAATCAAAAATTGGCAGAGGATATGGATAGATCACATGTTAAGATGAGACGGGCTGTAAAGTACTAAAGCAAGGAAAGGAAGGTAGAATGCAAGGAAAAACTTATGCAAAAGCTGTTGAATGTTATCGAGAAGGGTTATTCGTCTGGAACTAAAAGTTTTAAGAAACATAGTTTCGGAGAATCTGAACCTTACTGGTAGATGACACTGGTACATACATTGGTATATGACACATACAGATGTGTACATTGGTAGATGACACTGGTACATGGTAGACGACAGTGTACATCCGGTTGTGTTCTTGAAGATTTCCTTTAGGTATTCAGCCCGGAAGTCGGTTTGAAACTCAAGTTCTCTACCATTAGCCAACAAAAGCTTTTGAGGAAAGAAGGAGGCTTACTAGGTAAGATAAGGAGTAGTGCATTTTGTCCTTACAAAACCAGGATGCTTTCAGTGGAAAAGTTCTGAAAGGTGCAGCACTCATCTTTGCCTTCATTGAGAATCGATCGGAGAGAATGTCATTATTCTGCATCAATCATACCTCAGTAGTCTCCATATCACAGCCATGATGGAGTAAAAGTAAATGAAAGATACATTCCCCGCTGCTTTTCACCAAAAGACAAAACAATATTCCATTCTATACACCAGGGTATCAAGAACTCGTGAAGATAATGAAAATTAAATTATGTATGTTGAATCAAACAAAATTTTGTTTGCGTTCCTCATGAACAATTCATTCACTCTCACACAAACGCTTTACTTCCTTAATATAGTCGAAGATTGCCATATAACATTGCCTAATATTGCCCACTGCCCCCATTGCCGAGAGCTTACTCGTTGATGAGGATTCGCCATTGCTTTCATTTCCATTCCCTTTTTCTTTTGGTGGTTATAGCGCGATTGATCAGCTCTCTCTTTACCCTAAAAATCTTCAAAGTCGGTTTCCTAACTGCGGAATTTCCTCTCCATTCCTCACTGCACTCATTTCGACTCCATTCCCGCGCGATAATTAAAAGCCTCGAAGGGGCGATGGAAAACTACCGCCGAAATAAGCCGGATTATGCGACGCTGGAACCTTCGCTCGACCCGATTTGTTTGCGACACGCGATTCCAGCGAGTGACATCTTTGTTTTGATTTATTTTATTTTTTCCCGTTGCACGCTAAAGAGAGAGAGGGAGGCTCTTTTCATTACGTTCCCAGCGCGGTTCCTTCTCTAAACGTCTCATCAAGAACGCATTGTACTGAGTCACGCGCGCCTCTCTTCTCTTGTTTCCCGCCCACCCTCTGTTTCGCTCGCTCCTTTTCGAAAAAATTCCCTTCCGAACAATCCATCCCCCTTCTTTTCCCCGGCATAATTGTCGGTCCGACTCTCTCTCCCTTTTTCTCGCTCCATTGTCGACGCGCGGTGGTTGTCGGCGCCCCGATTGTTGTGAAGACATAAGCTTCCACTCCGGAGGACGCGGCGGTGGCAAAAGGGATGCAAAAGGGGTTATGGGTGGAGAAAAATGGGGAGATAATTGGGGTAAGGGAGTAGTGGGTGGATAAATTGAAGGTAATGACCTCAGTCGAAATTGGAAATCCTGCTGGAGGAAAAAGATTCTTAAGCTGGATTGAAGATTGGTTCGGCTGGATTGAAATTCGTTTGCACGAAATGTTTTCTATGAGAAAAGAAGAAAGTGATTTAACGAGACCGTTTTGAGGGTGGTTACCATCCGGTCTCAGAACTTTCTTTGAATCGTTTTATAAAAATTTTCAGATTCTTAAGAGGCGTATTAGGAATAAATCACATTTCGAGTATCCTATATTTTACGTCATTTACGTGGAAGTAAATTATCTAGCATTTATTAGAAGAAAAGGTTTTAGTGGGTGGAATATGAAGAATTCCTAAATTATAAATTTACAGACCAATCAGAATAGAAAGTAGATGAAGCGGTGAACTACAATACAAAGAAGAATATCGCTGTATAGGCAACACTTTGGCCTAACCTCAATAAAAATTTATCTGGGTGAAAATTCAAATTCATTAAGAGTTTTGATTATTCATTGAATTACTCAAATAATAGACATTTTTCAAGAACGAAACGGATGAGAGGCATGGAGTGTAGTTAAATAGAGGAATAGAGGAATATTATATAGTACGAGGGGATCAGAAGTTAAATATGAGGAAACTAAAGACTGATATCGCAAAGTATTCGTTTATCAATAGACTGGTTAAAGAATGGAATATGCTGTCTGAAGAGTTCTTCTAACCTTTACCGAAAAATAAAAGAGTTTAGAATTAGATTTTGGAATTTGTTGAGGAATAGTGAAATGAATGTGTTATGGTTAATATTTATTTGTATATTGTAAGTATGAAGATTGACAAGCTGATGAAGTGTTATGTGGCATAACAAAGGAACGAAATTTTACTTAATGCAGTAAAGGTAATAATGGGATGTCTGTGGTGTAATATTATTAGAAGGGATACCAGGGGATTGCTCTATAAATCAAGTCTTGATGTTATTTTAAAGTGGCTCTAATTCTGTGCGTAAATATATTATTTCAGAACGTTGATATGTATGAGACTTCTATGTTATTTTATTACGGACCGTAATTTTGGACTAATGCAACATAACGACAGTCAATTTGCAACAAATAATAATAAACACCAACCTTCATCTCGATATTTTAAGCGTGAGAATAATATTTATAGAATAAAGAAGCTAATCCGAGGAATAAAATCCATGCATAAAATGTGAATTTAGATTATGACGGTGAAAAGTAAAAGAGAGAGAGAATGGGAGGCGACAAGAAAAAGTAAGGAAGAGAAAATAAGAGAGGCAACGGAGTGGAGATAAGTGCAAGAGTGGGAAGGAGAGAACTTGTGTGGTTTAGGGGAGGTGCCGCGATGTACACAGGTCCTCCGGAGATGGTTTTGGGATGGGAGAAGGGGTGGAATGTCTTTTGTTTCGGAAGGAATGAGGGGAGAGGGATGGATGAAAAAACCTGGGGTTAGAAACAAGGGGAGTCCATCTCTTCCTTTGTTTATTTTTTCTCCTCTCTTTATCTTCTTTCTTATTTCACGGGGATGGATGGCACCGCTGAAGTTTGGAGGGAACCGCTGAAGTGATGGTGGAAAAGAGGATGAAGATAAATGCGAAAGAGGGATTTTTTATGAGGGGTGCGGTGTGAAACCTTTTCTCCTCTTGTCTTTTTCGGTATTCTGCTTCCGTTTCTCATTTGATGAGAGATAATGTCTCCGTGCTGGAAGTCTAAATCACTCATTGTTACCCTCACGAATGGAGACTGGCGACGCACAATGCACGAATCATGTCGTGTTCGGCGGATTAATTTATCTCCGTGTTCCCTCAAGAATTAAGTTAAACCTTAGCTTAGAGTTTGAGGGGAGAACGGAATCAATCTTTTGGCACCTTTTTCTTCCATCGGTGCTCATTTCTTGATGTGCTGTCCGTGGCTTGAGCTCCTCCCTACACTGCAGGGGTGAGTGGGCATGCTTCTATGAATTGGTGAGTCCAGTGGAGAGGTGCAGGGGAGAGCGGGAGTCCCTGATGACTTTGCTGCGATACCAAAGCGTAGGATGTGGCGATGATAAGCTTGAATGAGAATCTGATTGTGGAGCATAGCCACGACTACTTTACAATTACTGCGTCGGTCATGGTGAAAAGGCGTTTTAAAAGTTAATTAGAAATTATTTCTTAAGGATATTGTCCTCCTCCCGAGTTTCGCCTGTTTCTACATTCTCCCATGCCTCTGGGGCTGACCGGGAATAATGAACCATTAGAATACGAGTCGTACATCGTATCGTACTTCGACCATTCGAGGATAATGCCGTTGGAAATTTCTGTAGAAGTTTAAATCCCTGTTTCCCCATTTTGCTTCCTACTCAGCGGAGCAGTAACATTGCGAGGGAATTCCCCGATTTTTCTACGAAAATATATGGAAACCCTTATAAACTTCTCTTGAATTTGAAAATAGCGCACAACTACCGCAAGTTAAAGGATGTCTGATTCTCGTAGATTGTGCAGTCAGAAGAGGTTTATTATATTATGCCTACTAATCTTACAAAATGAACTAGGTGTCCTGTTTAAAAATAAAAATTTTTCAAATACCCATATCGTATAAATTTTTCAAGTCTCATTTTTCAAAAATGGATAAATTTGTTTTTCATAGATACCTTGTTTTCATTAAGAGTAAAAAAACACGCAAATTAATTTCTATTCAGCTATTTACTTCATTCATTACTCTTTGGCTATTTCGCCAATATTCTTGCCTGTCTTAACTGGGGTATCACCAATTTTGACATAAATCTCAAAGAATAGTCAGTGGCTCGCGTCTCCCGCTTATTAGTTCAAGGACTCGGATGACTTGCTTGCAGAGTGCCATCCATTAGTGATCACGCAATCGCTGCATGTAGGCAGCTAACGAGTACATAAATCTCGTTGAGTAATAAACGGTCGGCAAGGGAGTGTGTTAGGATACCTTTAGCTGGAGATTGAAATGAGTCAGGTAGGAGTATTCGCTCGTGACCACCGCAATTGGCACTGAGCGAAGGGCTGTGTTCCATGACTAATGCCGCGGCCGCAAATAGAATTGTCGTGCGAGAAGTTTCAATTACGTGATGTCTGAGGAGGTCACCGCGACAATGTCGTGTCTCGGAAAAGCATTGTCCGAAATAGAAGTACAAGAGGACCGATTCGTTTAAAGGCGATCCATCCGGCGACCGCGCGGTACGTAAGTTATCCATGCATGGCATTCACTTCCTGGCTGTTTATTTTTAAAGTAAACGGCCCTCTGCGTCAATCTTGGCATTCATCGCACGGATCGATCCAATGATTTGAAGGAGACGAGAAGTTTTGTATTTTTCTGCGATTCCACAAGTATTTCTCTTTGTATTAATGATCAAAGTCAAGCACGAAGGATTAAATGTCATTTTTGTATTAAGAAATAATAATAATTTATTAAACACATATAGGATACATTTCCACTACGTTGTGTTATATTAAACATAAATAAAACTTTAAAAATCGAAAGGAAAAAAAAGAAACTGTGATATTATATACAAAAAGAGGGATAAGATGAAATTGAAGAAGGAGCTGGAAACGGGTGACAAAGAAAATAAAGGAGGAGGAAAGGGAGGATAATAAAAAACTTTAGCGAACTGAATTCTGCAGTTTCTTGCGAATCTGCGTTATTGAATCACAGAAGAAGTCAGAGTTCGTTCTGGACACGAACAAATTTGCTTCCCTTGTATTACATTTAGGCACATAATGGAGGGAAATTGAACTATTTTTTCAAAAATGCGTGTCGCAAAGATGTATGAGCGACCCCATCCTCTTTGAATTCATAATTACTTGAGTGCACATTAAAAAAATCTCCGTTATCAAAGATTCGATAATTATCGAATTTGTTCTTAACTCTCGATTAATCTTAAGAGTACAGTTTTGTTTATTATCTGATCTTTAATTGTAAAGAGAATTACAATTTACAAGCGAATAATTTTCATTTACTTTTTATTTAATTTTGTTTTATAGCGCAGGAACGTCCTTTCTATTGCAGCGCGTGGTTCATTAAGCTCACGATCGATATCATTTTCAAACACAATGTACTGATTGCTTATTTAATGAGAAATTAATCTGTTTGTTGGTTAATTAACACTAATAGTTAACTAAAGATAATTAGTCGTACTAATTATCTTTAGATTGATACTTACGTATAATTATACTCATTGGATTAATCACTCAGAATTGCACCCAGTATAAACATATCCGCTCATAGTTGCACTATGAATGCTGAATATTTCCATTGTCTTTCAATGAAAAGAAACAAGTACGCGTCATGCATAACGTATGTCTTTTCTGATTTGAGATATCTCATAATAATTCGTCATAGTGACCAGTCAAAGGTTCGCCATCAAATATTCTATCCTTAGTATCAAATTCGTTTTCATATTTCGTAGCTGGCTCAGGAAAATATTCGAAATACCTTAATCCTTAGTTACGCGATGTCCACGTTTGCAGATGTTTAATTTTCTTTATTCCCTTCTAAATATGCTCCAAATAGATTCGACAGAAATCTTCGCCGCCTTATGCATAAGATTCGTAATTCCTGCCTTTTCCAACCCACCGTAGACACTTGCTTTCGGCTCTCAACATGAATAAAAGATCCATCTTGTACCCATTTGATTCCACCGTGATACACTGCAAGTTCCGCTGAACGCACCACTTGAGATACGCCTTTAGTAAATGTTTGAGGGTGACCTCGAGTAATCCTCTGGCGCTGATTTGCGACCATTCCCAAGTCTTCACAGGTCGCCGCGCTTCAGCTGTCTTCCTCACACGATGTCCACTCCTAATGGTGAACCAAGCCACGCCCACTCCAAACCGAAGAGGATCTTCCCATGATGCACCGCGCCCCTAAAGACAAGTGCCCCCTTCGGTCTCCTTTTCTTTCCCAACCAACATTATGGGCCATTCGCATTCCTTTCCGGTTCCCGAGACTCGAAAAAAAGGCGCGGGAGCTATCTTCCCTCCGGGTGGTCAGAGGACCATTGTCAGGAGGTGAGGACGAGGGTCGAGGATAAGGCAGTGGGTGCATGCCAGTACGTTAACCGGTAATTGACTACGCTAACCGTTTAGACGTTTGGTATTTCCACGAAATGGATTCTTGACGTTCGGTTCAGGTTTCGTCAGATATCATCTTTGCCGATATTGGTGGTATATGATCGAAGCCTAGCGAAGTTGAGGTCACGGATTCGTGTCCTGCTAAGGGCATTGTTGAATTTTTGTGTTGTGTTGTTCATTGTAACGGTAAGCGTAGTAAACTAAAATTTGCCCAATATAGCCTTGGTTATTATTATCTTTTAAGGGTCCTCTATTGAGGCACATCCCAAAGATGCACGTTTAAACGACGAAATATCATAATGCTCAGAAACTTCTGAAAGTGCTACGAGAATCATCAGAAAAAGGAGATCAAATTATAATTGAATCTGGTTGAATTTGTGCGATGAATCAGGAGAAACTTCGCCTCCGGAAAGCGAAATAGATATTATTATTTATTTAATAGTTTCGCATAGAATGCTGACACCGTTTTATAGTGACTATCAAAACAAGAGTATACAAAATATTAAGAATAAATATGGAAGAATGCATGAAATAAAAACAAATCTAGAAAAACCGAATCAAAATATGATTAAGGCAGGTAAATTATTTACACGAACCTTTATACAAACATTCTTTTAAGAAGGGCTCCAGTGACAGTCTGAAAGGGTTTATAGAGAGAAGGAGATGCGGTGTTCAGGTTTGTAAGTCTAGGAGACTTAAGGAGAGAGTTTTTTATTCTCACACGGAATAAAAAGCCATTCCAAAAATGTATGAATTTAAATACCTTTAAATTCGTTTCAAGAAAAGAAGAAGCAACAAAAGAAGGAGTAGGACACATGAAAAATGAAAAGCGCCGTCCGGTTAAAATAATTTCTTTAAGTTTTATTTTGTACACTACTTTCAGAGAAGAACTATCAACAAACACTTTTACAATTTCCTTATACATAAAATTTATAAAAATCCAAATTTTACCCAATGGAAGGCCCAAACATTATTTCCTCTTGATCGCTACATTTAACGTAATAATCTGGAATAAAATGGTATTAAGGTCCATAAGAGATTGACATCGATTAAAGCGATTAATTTTCACGGCTTGAGAACGCGCATTAATCTTGTTAGCCTCGCAGAAAAACGCTGGATGAACGCGGAGACTAAAATTAATTAAACAGCAACGGTGGGCGAGTAAATGAGATTACCATAACGGGATGATATTAGAAACAGCCTTGATTACATTCGCAGAGAAATAGCAAAGCGCTGTACAAAATGCGATGGAATTACGCCTGGGAGCACTAAGCATTCTGGATAATTTGTGAATGAGGGTAGGAAGGTAAATGCGACAGCTGCCACTTGCGTTACAGTCGCGTGTTACGTCGACGGCTGGTTCAGAAAATAACATAAGTATAAATGAAAGATGTTAAAAATCTGATGTTGAGAGGAATTATAAGATAGTACATTCCAGTCACATTGAGAAAATTTAAATTTACGTTTAAGGAGATATTTGACGTATTTATATGGGCCGTTAAAGGAGAAGCATCAACTCGCAATTATTTTTGTTCCGATTTTGGCCGCAGTTTAATAAAAAGGTTTATTTAATTTTATTAAGCATACAAACATTGGAATGTGACCATTAATATGCTGAATTGTAAAAAAAAGAAAATATTTACTAGACCGCGTCATTATCATACTTTCTTCCAATGGGTTCGGTATCAGCATGAAGTACAAGAATTTCGCAGAAAATAGTTAACCCATATTTTTCGTAATATTTAGTCAACTTTGACACCCTTTGTAATTATAATACGCTGCGTTAGATTCTAGAAAAATAACATGTACAGTCGTATTCAAAATTTATTCCACAGTGGCCATACGTAGCTTCAAAGATCGGACTCAGAATAAAAATATTTCTGTACTTTAGCTTGAGTGCAGTCTACTATGCGAAGTTGTGAAGAAGCTTGCTTACTCAATTAAAGATTTCTAATAAATTGCTCATCTTTAGGTTGGTAACGGGTTTGGAATTTCGATCCGCCTGGTGATGGATCCTCTTTTTCCACTTATTTACATCTAATGTATTCATAGTCCGGACCGTTTATTTATTCGGCATTATCTGTTCATTATGATGGATAAAATGAGCTAAAACACAGCACATAAAAAATTAGAGGAAAATGGTCTACAAGAGAGTTTCCGCGGATATTTATTTACATTGACCCATCCAATAAGCGAATTTAGAAGCTTAAGACAATTTAATTACATAAAGTCATACCTAAATGCTAAACTGATAGATTATAATCGACGATATGGCTTTCTTCCATTGAAATCACCACGGTACGTGTAGCTTTTTGAAACACCTGAGTGTGGTAGAGATCGTATTTCTTGTTGTGATTTCAACAAAATCTCATATAACTTAAATCTCGAAGAATTGAGAAGAAAACTAAGCGTATAGAGATTTCAAGAATCAAATTACATTTCATGAGCATTTTGTAATGTATCTCGTTGATTTATCTCTACTTTCATAAACTTCTATGTTCGTTCTAACTTTCACGTCTTTTCCAATGTAATCGATGCAGAAAACTTATTCCATGGTAATTTATGATTCCGTGCATAAATCGTAAATTTGAGATCCCAGCTGTGAAGTCATGGATATGCCTACTTCCACATTACAAATTTCCTCGTCGAATCAAGGGCAGAGTCAAATATAGTTCAACAGAGGCCTGAGGCGCGAAGATCATACCGAAGCCCCCATTCCAATTGCAAAAACGAAAAACGGCCATTTTCTTATGTAGTACGTGAAAATTCAAACCGCAAAGAAATTGACATCCACACAATTGCAACTTAATATTAAACTTCGAAATTTTAAGTTCTCTATAAATTAGAATAATTAAATTAAAGTAATAAAAAGATTTTATGGTGTATAAGGAAATCTTTTTCGTGTTTTACGCCGTAAAGAAATTTTACGTTTGATTGCTTTAAGTGAAACATATTGTTCTTTGAAATGAAAACAATGAATACCTCAAAACATAAGCAACACGGGTGCTTCATTTTCATAAGTGTGTAGCAATTTGCACCAGAAACTAGCCGCAGAATATTTCCTATAACAGCTGGACGGGTTAAATCCTAATTATATTAAATTAATTTTATACATTATTCTTTTGAGTTGCATCCACCGGGAGGAAATACCATGCAGTCAACCTTCAGCGAAAGCTTTCACATTAAGTTTAATTTTCCACTTATAATGAACAGAATCCACCCTTATTCACTCTGGGTCTTCATTTCTGAAGTGAAGAATAGATAATAAAATTTTCGTGTGCCAAAACACTCTCTCGTGAATCTTTACTCAGTCGTTCGGCTTAAAATCCGAGGAGAAACAAAAGTTCACGTCACTTGGACTGGAATCTCCCGATTTCTCGGGAGGATACTTGAGCTATTAAACTATGAAGCCGATTCGATCCCAATAGCCGAGTCAGATTTAATTATAGCGGTAGACCTGGGTTCAAGTAGCAGCTATGTGGATATTCTCCACTTCTGGTCATCAGGTTGCAATAAAGTGGTTCATTTATACTACCGCTTTCCTCTCACACTTTCACTCTAATTTTCCCTTTCTCTTTTCTTCCTGCATTCTCCTATCACTCCCTTTCTCTTCACAACTCCATACCCTTTCATTACCGTGAAAATCCTTTTACTTCTCACCCTTTCAGCGTAATCCGACCACTCCCCCCTATTATCAACCTCGCCTACATATTTTTTTACGCTTTTCTTCCTTTTGGAATCTCTATCCTCAATACACCATCCTCCTTTCATCCAACCTTCTAACCCCTTGAGCCTCTTATTTACTCTCTTTTTCCATTCCCCACCCAATTTTCATCCCCCGGTGATTGTCCCCCAGAATCGATAAGCGGCTGTTTGGGCTAATGATTCTCAACTCTCCCATTACGCCGTTGCGTAGGGGCGAGCCAAATTGATTATTCCACCTCGGATAGTATTTTCGAGGCGTAAGGTCGTATATCTCGGGGCCATCCGTCCATTATATCCCGTGAAAAATGTTACGCCGAGGAATGAGAATACTATTATTACGGAGGTTAGGATGCGGTGGAAAATTTCGGACGAAAAAAAAACAATGGTAGAATCCGGGAAGGTCTTGCTCGACCGGAGGGGAAAGAAGTCGCTCGGTTTTGTTTACAAGGCTGCTCGAGAAATTGAGCGATCAATCCCGAAATTTCATGCCTCGAGAATTGTTATTCGCTGCGAATTTGCATCGTGGATCGTTGCCGAAAAGTAATCGGTAATTTATGACCGAAATTTGCTCCGAATCGGGATCACTTCCGGTTCAGATTTTTCCGCGAGGCATGAGTTCATTCCCAGATACAGGGGAAAGAGCTTCATAAATAAAAGCCTTAGATTAGGAGGACAAGGAACAAGAATTACCAAAGCAAGATGACGACACGGATGAAAATAATATATGCAACTATATTCTTTTCATTCTTTTTCATTTTTGTGGGCGATTTCAATACCCCTATAGCATCGGGAAAATAACTAAAAGGTTGACAGTTATAAATACAAGAAAAAGAGTGGAGGAGATGGAGAGAGAAATGCGTGGATTGTTCTGGGAATTGGAAGGATATATTTTAAGGGAAACATCGAGGGAGATGAAGGAGAATATCTTCTTAAATGATCATGAACCAATTTCTTCTGCTCTAATTTTACTCTTTGTGGGTGATTTTGTAAAGTATTCATCCTGAACGCTGGCTTGAAACTCAAACCATCCCCTTTTATGAATAGCTACATGTGAGAATTATGTTTACTAGAAAAGAGGAGGATTGAAGTATTAATATTGTTGTTAGAAGTGCTTCGACAACCGAGTTCATTTCGCGCATGGGCTCCCACCGGGATTCGAACCCAGGATCGCTTACACGAAAGTCGAACGCGCTGCCCACATGGCTATCCGGAGCCTTTACTTTCCTCTCGGAGCCAGACTGCTATGAATAGAAAATTTCTCCTGAGTGCAGCAAGATCATTCCATGAATAATTTGTTTCATATTATTCCAATAGTAGTTGCCATAAATTAGCATCATTTGCACCTTCATAACTATCACATTGTCGCAGCAACGAAAAAGCCTGGGAAGAAAGTAAATTAAGATGCATATCCTGAATCCTGTACTAAAATACGAAAGAAAAATATCTCGTTCATCAAGGTAATGTCATAGAAACAACCACAAACGGCATAAAAATGACTCCGTCTTTATTTAGAGCAATCCGGGTCCGATTCTTAGTGAGGGAATGAGGGAAACGGCCTCAGCAAGCGCTTTTAAAAATACTGCCACTATCAACAAGGGAATATCATCATGTTTCTATGATATGGGAAATCCTAAACACATCCTTCAAAGTGCCTTCAATCGATAGCGTCATCGTAATATACAGCGCATTTCCTATTCGTGCCGCTATGCGACGAACTATCGTCATAAATTTCCCCCCAGAGTCCCATATTTCCGAGGGCAAACAAGAAGTTCTCCGTCTGTTCTTCCGGAGGTACGCCTCAGACATGTTTGACACGAGCGGTACAAGATGTCCCGTTCATGGAGATACCGCTATCGAGCGGGAAGGATACAAGACGGCAGGAGGGTTTCTACTCAATATAAGGAGGATTAGGACAAAGAGGATGAGTGACACCTGTCTCACCTCGGAAAGTGGGCACAGGGCGTGTCGGGATGCTATTCCGTGGGCGTGACTGACGCGTGAATGGTTGAGATTGGGGAAAGTGGACGATGTCCTGACCCGGAGGACGCGAGTTCGTCGGTGCCTTTATCCCGAGTGTTTTATGGGGAAGAGAGAGAGATTTATCGATGTAACGCGTGGAAAAAGCATGCTTTATCCTCCGTCTGAGTGTAACGGCGGAGACGATTACAATTGGATTATCTCAAAGAGTCCATTCCCGGTGTCCTCTTTTTTTCTTCTGAGAGCTATCTGGAATCTCATTAAGGGCAGGTTGAAGTAGAGGGTGCTCCGTCTTTGCGAGGGATTTTATAGTATTTTGGGATAAAGTTACAAGGCAGCTGCTCCGAAAGTTTTGTGAGCGCAGTTAAGATGTACGGAACGAAGTTCAGAGCGCGACTGTGAGATAAAAGTGGTCCTCGCGGAGGTGGAATTTGCGACGCGGTTTATAAAGTGTCGCTTCCGGAAGCTGGTCAAGGGGTTTAATCTCGAAATTGTGCAGCTAAAAACGGTATTTAAGTTACTTATGAATGGGAGCGGAAGGTGGTGATTTGTTTCTTGAGACAGATTGTTTTCTTCAGACAATTTGTTTTCTTGAAACACTTCAGCATTACTTTGCTATTTGCCGAGTTATTTCATATAGCAACGGCTAAAAGCGATTTCACAAAAGAAGATTAAATTTCTCACGCTCTTCAAAATACCGTATATTCAGATGTTTTGTAAGGAATGTTCTTATTTCATAATATTTTGAATTTTTCGTAGAGCACATCAGTTAGTTGTTGAAAAGATATTTCTGGGTGAATCAGAATGTGAAAAGTTAACCAGAAGTAAACTCATATCATACATACTTTTCTTTTATAATATCCTGCTTATGTGATGAAATCAGACACAAATTTATTTCATGGTAGACATTTAGATGTTGTGAGTGTATACTAGCAAGGTGTCTGCATTTTCCGTCTACTCCTGATATCTTAGCGTTGGTTGAAAAATTATGAACTGATTCAGATAATATATTTCAATTAAACGTCACCAAATACGTTATGCAACATAACTTAATCGTAAGCCCTAAAAATTTACATTAGAAAATCACGGATTCTGACTAAAAGTAGAGCATACCTCATGAATCGGTTATATCACAGAATTTTGCACAAAGAAAGGTTTTACTTCAATGCCATTTGCAAAATTCGCATCTGTGTTGATGAACTCTCTTCGTGATGATAATAAAAGTTAAGTTCTTTTACTCATTGAGATCGATTACAAGACTCCGGGAGCTATTCGTTGCAATCCAAGTTAACGATTGCATGAATGTGATGATTTAATCTTCTCTTTGAAAATGGAATAGGATACTTCGAATCGTAGTTCCTTCGAAATCGTTCTGCTCAGCACTTCGCGCTCTACCGATATTCCATATTGGAACAGGTTCTGTGCTGCCGTCGACAAAAACAGCATTAAATGATTTTTGACAAATTACTCTCGATTCGTCTTTCCTTCGGTCGCAGATTCGAATCGTTACCTGACTGTTTTCGTCCATAATCTTCGATATTTTTCGTATTCGGAAGAGGGTGAGGAATCGGGAGAGTTTTAGAATGCGTCTATGTCAGTTCTGGTTGCAGATAGTAAATGAGGAGTTGATATCAAATTTAGAGAAATATTTTGAAAGATATGTATGCTACCTCCATATAGTTTTACATTATATCAATATGAAAGATATTTATTTACATTTAGTGTACCGTAAAACAAACTCATGCCTTGGGATAGAGTAATATGGCAGACACTGGTTTAGAAGAAGAAATTATCATTTTTGAAACTTAAAATCAAACAGAACATCAATCTATTCAAAAACTCATTCTTTACCTATCATTAAGTCTCCATAATATCAGCGATACGCCTACCAGCGACTAGAAATCCACGATGTTATCATATCTTGCCGATATTTTGGAAACATTAAATTATAATGTACTCGTATAATCGTATTTTACTCAGGTATAACAGTAGGGAAATCAGGAACCTTAAGCTCTGTTTGCAGAGGATGCTATCCACGTATATTAAAGTTAATTATATACGTTGTGGATATTTTGTATCGACTAGTAGATGCTAATTTTCGAATTCCCTCAAACCGCCCTCGGGTTACACCCACAAAGAAGAGATCCGCCCAAACATCTGCAGGGGAGTTCCTTCTGCATCGATTAAAAAGTCCCACGCTCCTCTCTGAGAGTGGAAGCCCATTTAGGCCTCTTCTTTATCAACTGTTTTTTCCCGACCACACTCTCTCTTTCCTCCAATCTTCCCTCTCTTTCAATCCTCTCAAACCAGTGTTACAAATGGACCAATGTCTCGAAACGACACTGTGCAGATCGCCCGAAAATGTTCCCTTCACTTTGCAGAGACCATTCGAAGACGCTTACGTCCATCTGCAGATACTAAGACGACATTCGCAATCGATTCGGTGCCAGGAAAGGACTCGATTTCGGTCTTTTTTCTCCTCCGAATCTCCTAATTCTGCGACGGAAAATGGTCTCATGAAAGGGGAGAAATGTCTGGCGAAAATGGGAAATTTCGTCCCTAATGTTTGTGCGAGATGAGCGTTACGGGAGATAAAAATGACGTATAAAATTTTTCGAAGCCCTTCGTAATTACTGCCGAAAATGTTCATGGTGTTGCGAGATTTCTGCGATGATTTACAATAAAATTACGCGATAAAATGAGGCAGTATCGTTTTATAGCAATCTTGAAATAGAAACATAACAGAATGATGCTGTCATTTAATTGCTCTCTCGCCCTTTAGCTATTACACTCACGTTCGCCACGAAAATATTCGTGTCTAAATCTCTCTTAATAAAGTGGGTGGAAAAAGCTTAGCAAAAGCATAAAGTTTATCACTAAGGATCAACAATTTTCAAAACAATAACCTCAACGTTCGTAAGCCATAATCACATCGAATTCCTCTATCAGCTTCTTAGAGAGACTTGTTACTAAGAAACTTCAAATTATATTGGTCAAGAATTCCAAAATACAAGAAATGGCACGTTATGAAATTTCTACTGACCAGTTTTGTGACGACATTAACATTGACATGATTGCTAATTACTATCGAAGCCTACTGAAGCGACAAGGGTTCGAAATAATGATAGCTACCGACTTAGTTAAAAACCTAAAACGAAGTTTGAATTTATTCCGTTACTCACCAAAGTAAACAGTTATTGATTAATCAATCAATCCGCACGAATAATCTTCAGGGAAGTTGCAAAGCCGTTTGATAAGACTCCAAGTAATCAATTGAAGTGCACAGGATTTTTAATTGTGCAGTCAAAAATACAGCGTTGATTTAGTCTAATTCTCTTGCAATAGAAATCAAATTCACACTTACGCTGAAACAGAGATAATGAAAAGGATTAAGATTCGATTTCTTAGAAACTAGGTCATTTTAATCTCTAAAAGTCTTAACTACGCGCTGTTTGAGCTGGTGATTCCAAGGAAAACATCCGTTGACTGCGATCACAATCTCAATGCTCAAAATGATCAATAACATTCAACGGGTAAGATTAACATAATACAGTATAATCTGACTCAAATCTTAATTCCAGCGAAAGCAAGTTGGAGTGATCTCAGAGCAGAGCATGAAAGATTTCTCCAACAGCGGCATTAATATTCCATTTCCATTCCCCAGGAGCCTGTAGACGACCCATTTCCTTTTTCCTCATCCGAAATACGCCTATCATCCCCTGAATACAACTAGAAAGTTATGGTGTGAAAGTATATGTTTACATACTCTCTCGAGC
Organism: Pachydiplax longipennis; assembly: GCA_036926295.1. Taxonomy (NCBI): domain Eukaryota; kingdom Metazoa; phylum Arthropoda; class Insecta; order Odonata; family Libellulidae; genus Pachydiplax; species Pachydiplax longipennis. The sequence goes on from JAVFKF010000008.1 coordinate 56,754,036, forward strand.
TACCTGATAGAAATAAGCGATGCGAAACACTGGAGAGGAGGCGTTTTATCTGAGAAACGCATGTTGCGAAGGTTTCAGCCATTCTTTTTTCATCGATCTCAACAGGTGGCCACAAGCTACTCCTCCCCTTTTTAAAACCTTTTTGTTTAGAGGGGAAGTGAGGAATTTCGCGGGACGAAAAAGACCGCACTCTCGTCAAGCTTCAATGTACTCGGTCGACACAGTTTTCTATACCTGCATCCTCAAGATAATTCTCCAAATATTTGCTCACGAAATTTGTTTCCGTGTGGTGAAAGCAAATCGCGCGGTTCCAATGCAGTGATTTGAAATCATTGCTTACTTTTTGGGTTGCTCATTGCACGATGAGGTCCGCAAATGAAATTATATATTTCAATAAGTGAAATTATAGGTTGATGGTGCGTATAAAGTTGGGGTTTTCTAAAGTTCGTATTAAAATGGGATGGCCGCAAACATTACTTACTACGTAGATTTAGGCTTAAGAATTAAGTGTACGCAAAACATTATAAGAGAGGGAGTTCGATGAAAAATCCTATTCTTCTCTTGCGGAGATTTTTTCCCTTGGCATAGTAGGGATTCAAGGTGTTGGAAACCCTTCGATTCTAAATACGGATATAGAGAAATGAAGAATATAAATGCCTTTCACATCCAAATCTATGCTTTGAAAAACAATCGCATGATAATTGTTTTGGAATTTTCGGCAATGTCTACATACGTTTGTGGCACTGCAAATGCTTTATAATAAAGTATGCGTATTTTTCATTATTTTCAGTAAACGCTCTTTATCAGGATGTGAACGAGTGGATTTCAGTCTAAAACATTAAATGGCATATCGTAAGGTAAAATGAGTATGAATAAGTTTGCCTGTTATAACTTTTGCCTCTCCATTACAGCTGTAGATTCCGAACAAAATTGAAAATAAAATGAGGTTTGATATTTATAAAATGAATTTTTTTCAAATATCGGAGTAAGGCTTTGTTTCAGGAAACAAATCTTAGACTGTGATTATTAGTGATTCGTGAAATATGATTTGACAATTGACATGGTGACGATCATTTCAATTGTTCATTTTTCCCCAAACGATCACTTTCAGACATGCTTGTTCGTGTTCTAGCATCTACCAGAATATTAGAAATAACGGAATATTCCAGAGAAGGTCTTGCAAAATTCTAGTAGTCCTACATATGGTATCACAAAGCGCCGCCGTCGCACGTCAACCAAAGAACAATACTTGAAGGCCCTCCGTTGTCCACTGAACAGATGAGGAGCAAAATATAAAAGCCTCCCTTCATTTTGTCTCCGAGGGACGGCGGGACACAAATGAGTGTCAACCGGTACAAAGAGTAAATACTTCTTAGCTCCGCTTTGTTTACTTTGTGCTGCCTATTTCATTTTTAACCTCTGTACGAATTTTCGGAACCTTTCAAGTACTTCTATGGCAGAGTTTAAAATCGTCCCTTTGAATACGAAAAGGTGGACTTCCTCGTATTTTTCATGCCAAAGGGTAATCTCCGAATGAAGAATTCCTATTCGTATTTTAGAATTGTTTCTTCGGAGCTCTAAGATCGTGCCGATTCGAACCTTTCTATACCTTATGCTTTCTTTTCGTCTTATATTCATGTATTTTCAATAAATAAGCTAAAAAGTGAAATACACATGAATACGTTTTCGATATCGATATTAATTCTACCTAATTATTACTGAATCTTACGAAAATGTTGTCAAATTATATTATCATATTGGGTTGGCTTCTGCCAATTTATCAAAAAAGGGCAGTTTCTTTGATCCATTATTTTTCATCTTTTCCGGTAAAATTTATCATGAATAACCAAATTTGATTACCGATTCTATTAATTTCATTCGAGGACAGTAAAAAAATTATTTGTGTAATAAAAGATTTTTTTCCTTTCTTACCTCCTAAAAATATTAATTTTTTGTACAAATATAATTATTTAACTTCAATAAAAGAATCTTATCGAGTGAAATCTGGTGGTTATCTATTTTATAAATTTTAGATAGGCAGAATAATTAATGGATAGAATAATAGACAAATGGCTAGGTCTCTGATTTTTAGTCTCTAAAAAATTGGATTTCTGAGTATCATTGGCGAGTGATATGTATATTTATGAATATATTTAGATATCTAAGCTAGATATTAATGGAATACTAGCGTCGTAACTTCCCTCTCTAGTGTTACACTTTAGTAATGAGAACCTCAAAGAAACTGCCATCGACCTTTCGCTGTGGCACGAGAAAGGTCCTTCATTCCTCGGCGGGTGCGCCATCCGCGTCGACTTATTACTGACCTTATGATTAATTATTCCATCGGCGAATCCTCCTGTATCCAAGCCGTCTCGTCCTGAGAGGTTGATCCTCTGACTCAACTGTCGGCTTGGCCCCTCTGTTCCAGAGCATCATCGTATTTTGGAAGATACTTGATGGCAACTTCTACCTTAATAGAAGCTTACGAATATGAGAGCAAGACGAAAGAGAGTACGAGAGACAACACAACGAAGTTATGCTGACTCGACATACTAAAATTCCAATTGTTCTTTGAAATCAATTATACTTTAGGTCTTCTAATTCAGTTTAAATCATATTTAGCTCACTATATTTGTAAAAATTTAACAAAAATGTAATCATAAATTTAGGTCTAAAATACATAATAATATGTGTATAGTCAATTCAACCAGATTATTACCTAGCAAGTTCGTATGTATTATTTTATCTATTAAATAGACAAATATATAGATTAATAGATTCACATGCCGTCATGCCACAATTTTAGAGGGAAAGATATTTTAATACGTATTCTATGATAAATTCCTTTGCTAACTCTTAGTAACGATTTTTTAAAGCATAATTAAATTATTAAATCTTATGTGAAGAAGTGAAGAGGCGTGGATTGGTAGTTCAGTTGGTTAGAACTTCTTATATTAGCTATCTAAATCATTCTGCGCTAATATTGAAAACGTACATATTAGCGGAAAGGGAGTGATTTTTAAAACACGGATTAAAGTCGAAATGTTATAAAAGTGTCCAAGTAATTTGGTTATGTGCTTAAACTCATAGAGATGAGTTGATTGCCAAAAGAGCATCGGGTTGTAAAATTTCTAACGAAAGGAATATCTCACTATATAAGGGATATTAGAAATTTGATCATTTCTGAGATTGACAATAAAAATAAGGCTAAGAAGAAGAACTGGGCTAAGCATAGCACCGCAATGCTAAAGAATTATTGAAGAAATGAATGGCATACTATACATGGAATATATTTACGAATAGAACTGATCGACGATGAAAATAATTCGCATATTATCCTCTCAAGTACGCAATCGACGTACTGATCAATCGGGAAGTGTATTCAAGAAAACTTCTCAAGCAACCTTTTCTCAGAGTTGAACCACCTTAGAGGGAAGTTGTGTCACGCTCACATTAACTCATCAAAGACATTTCACTCCGTCTTTGACTCGAATGGAAGCTGAATGCAATCTCCCTGGCCATCAATGCATCTGCACTCGGGAGACAGCATTAAGACGATCGCAGTTAATTCGTTAATCTCTCCTTCAGAGATAGGGGTCGAATTCAAGAGTGAGTGCGATTGCTTGAGGTCAAGTGGAGGCGTGCGTCTCTGACCATACGCTGACCGGATGAAACATAAGGGCGACACCCACCCAAAGGGATGACCCGGTTCTCTTCTTTTCTCCACACTTCCGCCCTTCGCCAAACTCCATCCCTCGTTTGCGGTCCACCTAAGTGGAGTTCAAAGTTGAACCCTTCGCTCCGTGGATCGCGTCAATTGGTGGCAATAAAAGGGTTCCGTCAAGTGTCAACTGTTGGCGAATTATTGCTGATGAGGGCTACTTTGTCTGGAGGATTTGCATGAAATTAACTCGACGTTTCGTCCGTCGTACGACCCATCTCGTGTCCTCTCGTCCTACTCTCTTGAGCTACATGGTGCCACGCTATATTATAGACGTACTACGGAAGACGTTTTACTTTTGATTAAGTTCTGATCGTTTGATAAACCTATACTAATTTAACTCGAGTAACCGAAATGTTTGGAAATTTCTCTGTTCTCGCGTTCTGGTCGATATCATTACTTTGAAAGCATCTTTATTATCCAATTCTTCTCCTACAAATTTATTTCTATTCTGATAATTTGTTGTAATGCTTATATAGTACTGGAAATTTAGGAAAACTGAAAGAAATTCTAATTATAATATTTCCGTGAATATAATTTGATTTTTTATTCTTTTCTTGAACTCCTATGAAAAGGGGGATACGAAGGTAATCAAAATTCATGAATTTAACTGAATTAAATATGATGGATATTTGCATTCATCGTTGATATACTTACTTAGCAACTATTTTATGCGTATAAAGGAAGTCATCTAGCGAAAGCATTTTTATTGAAATTTATCTTTAAAATTGTATAATGCTGATCTTTCTATAATTATTTAACTAATAAAATACAACTGAACCACCAGATTAGAATAGCATGTCACTTTAGAAAATATAATTTTTCAGTAAAAAGGGGTTAATTTCAATGCAATCTCGGTGGTTTCATTAAAATCAAACGTAATTAAAATTGCAGTCAATTGAAATAGTTTTCCTTATTCCCTTTCTATTTTTCCTATAATATATGGTTCACTGTAGCAGAAGATTTAACATACAATTTTGAAAATTTTTCGATATCTAAAGGGAAATTATAACTACCACTTAACAAAAACTTAAATAAATAATGAAAAGACCGACTACGGGGTGAATCATCACTAAGATTTTTTCATACTATAGCACATGCGGATTATAGATTTAAGAATAAATTGTAGGGGCTGAATTGAAAATGCTAGACTAATTATTCATTACACTCTATACCGAAAATAATGAAATCGTACATTCAGAATGCGGAGAAAATATCGAATGGCTGGGAATATTAAAAAAAATGGAAGTGTACTCGAGCGGAGATAAAAATCTTTCGTACAAAAAAAGCCTTCAAACTCATTCATCTTCTCTAACCTCCGATATCTTAATAGAAATCAATCAGTATCGATCAGTCGAATAATTTGTCTGATGCTTATTCATGCGAAAATTCTCCCTTAAATAAGAAAGGGCTAAATATATCCTCACATATTTGGTATCATTTCGCGCTAACATACATTAGCAGGGAACGAGTTTCAGAAAAAAAACTTGTCATAAAAAAGGTCGGTCGGTTGGGACGATCTTGACCTAAACTCCTTTCATTCGCACCGCCTTACTCTCCCATTTAGACCTCCTCCATTTCGCTACTGTGCTAACCTGATAAGAAAATCTCGCTCGCAAAATAAAAACAAAGAAACAGCGGTCGTTAATTTTTTTCGGCCCTTTGCTATCTTTCCCTCACTCCAGACGTCCTTCCTTCCTTCGCCTTTCTTCCTCTGGGGATATTCCCTCATCGTCAATTTCTCTTCTCCTCCATCTAGTGCCAAGCATTACATCCCAGAAAACTTTCGGGCTCTCCTTTTAGTCTTTTCCTCTAGCTTAATTTAACTCTTATTACTTTCCTTAAATAATCTCATGTAATAGCTGTTTGCTTTCTGCCTGCTTGAGAGAAACGGGTCATCAATTATGTAATTAACCGAGAAAGCCTCTACTACGAGGAACTCCATTACTGAAGAAAAAGAAACATTACTAGGTACAAATTTCAGAAAGATTTCACTTTTCTAAACCTAGTAAAGAATCCGCAAAATTTATTATAATTTTGTCCATTAGTATTTCAGCGATAAAAGAGATTCGAGAACTGGCAAATCTGGCAAAAAACTGGCTCTCTGACAAAAGTCAGAAAGTTCGTAAAATCGATCGTTAATGATAAGATTTCAATATTTAGTGTTTAATTGATGCAAATTATCATGAATATGGAGTTATAAAATATAAGAATCTATTTTTATAAAAGTTTTCGAAAGGAATATTAAGGCTTTCATAAATTAACGTGTGGTTGGAAAGTAGTGAGTTTGCACTTGAATATGTTTAAGAGTATCCTTCGTTACAAATAATTTGATGTGAGCTGATGATGGTTGAATCGTCTCATAAGATGATAGGGCTTGATTATTTGAAGATATATGTATAAAAAATAGTAAAGATTCACTAAGATTCACGCAGTCTTCAGTAGGAACATGTACGGATTTTACGATATGTAAGGAAAAAGAATACTTAATTTGATACCATTCCTGGTTTTCGTTCGCTTCCTGTGCAACAGAGTAATTCTTTCTTTAAGAATCCAGATCTTAGTCACCAAAATTGTCTCCCTAAGTAACGATTGATTTGCTTGTAACAGCAATCCGGCCCTATCGGCATGCATCTTCTTTTTATCGAAAACAGCACTCCGTCACAAGGTTTGCCATTCCTGGAATACGCATTTAAATCGCCGCCTGCACTTGCATCCGCTGTTTTTTTCTTCCGGAAGCCACCTCGGCACACGCTGCTTACGTCTCGGAGAGGGGAGACTCTTCCGTCCTCCCCATTCATGAATTCCTCGGCCGCGTGGGTGGGATTCGCAACCACCCGCGACCCCATTACGCACGTCCTCCCTCCGAAGATATCGCACACCAAAAGGAAACGCCTACAGCTCTCTCCCTCTTCTGTTGGACCAGCCAGAGGAAGCTTTACATCTTCAAGCCGCTAATTCCTGGAAATAAGTCACGAGGAGCCATTAAAATATTCTTGCAACGCGTTTTCGAAGGCCGCGGATGTCGTCAATACCCTCGCCATAAATTCTCGTGAAGGAAGTTAATGTTTCGTGGCCGAAAGATTTTACGACTTCTCATATTTTAGGTTGTTTTTAAGGAGCCTTATCTCCTGTTAAGAGAAAGGCTGCTGAGAATCTGAAACGTTCTTGCTGTATGTATGTGCTGATGATGAGTTTTCTCTCTATCACCGAAATGAATGAAAATTATCAGCTCACTCATTTGGACCTTTTCACCTTAATACTAAATATGTATGCCGCTATTAGGTGAAAATCGAAATTTACATCAGGGGAACTTTTATTTTTGAAGGTTAATCCATAGCGTAGTGATTGTGCATTCCTTCGTGGAATGCGATTGACTATTAGAATCTCAGGTAGCAAAGTGGGCAGTTTATTTCGTTCGACTTTATTAATAGCCGTCCCAGGTTCGATTCTCGGTAGGACCTCTTATGTGCGAAATGACCTCAGTCGTCTAAAATACGGTTAACAAAATTACTACGATTGACTGTTGTTTCTAAAACGGTTGAAATTTATTAACGGATTATTCCAACGAATAAAATACCAAATATACTACCTTACACCTGACGAACGGTTATAAATTGGAGGTGGTTAACTGCATACGAGACAAAAATTTTTTAGGCTTATGAGGTGAAAGATCATAAAATAATGTAAGCCATAAAAATGTAATGGCCTTTTGGAATGCTGCGTGGGTATTGTGAATTACTTGCCCTTCCTATAAGCCATTGGAAATTTTGGTCGACGTTTCAAATTAAATTTCACTTCACTCTTTCTTTTATGTAAGAAACTTATATTACCTCAAATATTAAAGCAATTAACCTTACCTAATCAGCAGTTTACACTTTAATGATCACTACTTTAACTTCTAATGATTTTTGAAAGCAACATGATAAATGCAAGTGATATATTATTGATCGCACATTTTTTCTTTTAGTAAATGTAATTATAGCAACAGATCTTCGGAGTTGTTCCATATAATTTTAATAAAACTTAAATGTATGTAAATCCTTAGGAAATTCCCTATGAAACATTTAAGGTACCTTTATATAGAGAAAATAACAATTGGAATTCGAGATTCTTTTCTAAACTCTGTACCGATCCATATAATATCCTCTATACACTTCCGATTTCTATTTATAAGATGAATTATCAAGGTTTCAGAACTTATAAAACTTTAATGTAGAAGTTTCCAACACACGGAGAAAATATTAGAGCATATTTGTGAAATCTTACTTTTTATTTTTAAGGCTCTTCTATTTGAAGGATAGACATAGCAAGAATGCTACCCTAACTTCATATTTTAACTATCGAAGATTCTCGAAAGCTGAATTTCTAGCAATAATTAAAATATTTATTTCATTGATTTTTTCTCTAAAGAAATATTAAGTGGTGAATTGAAGTAATCCTGTCTAAGAGCAGGAATGAGCATTCATTAAATAGATGGAGACGAAGAACTTACAAACCACTCAATTAGAAAAAATAAAATAGAGTAAAAATTATTAAATAATACAAGAGAAAAAATCAATAAGTGATATCTTCGACAATAATCGTATAGTTCTGTACGAGATTCTAAGATTTTAAGAAACGTATAAAATTTTATTCAGGTATATTTATCGAGAAATGACGTTTCTTCCACTACCTCCTCATGCACAACCATATTCAGATTCTACAAAACACGCGGCTTAAGCCCCTACGTTTACCGAGGAATACGACAGAGCTGAAACCCGGCACGTCTGAGCAGTTCCTTGTTATGTCCCCTTTCTCTTGCAACGGACACTTTTTCCTGAGATATAAAATAAACCTCTTCGCTCAGTATCGCTTTTTGAGAATCACCCTGTTCAGCGGAATGACCCCGACCCTTTTGGGAAGGTTGCCGTTGCTTTATACCCGCACTCTCTTCCAAACCCTTCATCTCTTCCTTCCTACATTTCCACAGGTGTACCAGATAGCGTACGTGATTGTGAAGGCGGCAATATCTCCTCGGCCGGGCAACTGGATCCTCGAGCGCTCCATAGATGGCGCCCACTACACACCATGGCAGTACTACGCTGTGTCCGATGCCGAATGCCTCCAGCGCTACGGAATTCATCCGAGACGCGGGAAACCAACCTACCGCCACGATACGGAAGTCATCTGTACTTCTTACTACTCGAAGTTGAACCCGCTAGAAGGAGGAGAGGTATTCGAAATTCTTTGTCGGAGGTTGAACGATCCTCTGTTTTCTACTTCAAAACAGCTTCTACTTAGCATTCATCCGATAAATTTTGCTACTTTAATGGATCCTTTCAACTTAATAAACAATCATACGGGACTTGGCCTTTCCCAATTGTTTGATTTTGATGCAATCTCTTTTTTGGATGAACAACTTTCAATCCTGAATATCTTTATGAATTATTTATTCCCCTCATTGATTGGAATACTACTCGGTAAACTTCAATCATTTAGAAACTCCATACTATTCAGATGAATATCTAACGAATGCTATCTATCTAATTTAAATGTTGATCTGACATCTAAATATACCGTGCAATTAATTTGTAAATAAAAGAAATTTTATCCTTTTTGTCATTTCATGATTACCCTGAAAATTTTCCGAATAGGAAAGTTACAATATTTATTCTAAAATATCGAAGAATATTATTTTAATTCTTCTCTGCACGAGATCTTCCAGATAAGAGGATCACACTGCTCTTGTTCACTTAATTCAAAGATTGAAATTCACTTCCCTTCCATTTCTACAGTATCAATCACCTTTATGTATCTTCCTTCCCATAAATTATCCTCAAACGAGCGAAATCTCAATTTCGTCATTCTGGAGCTTTTTATTGATTCTCCAGCTTTCAAAACTTCCACTTATCTCAAAATGTAGTCTCCTATTCACGCTTACGCTAGCTTTGGCTAACAAAAATCAAAATAAAACCTGTGAAATTTTCCACCTTCACTACTTCTGAAGAACGTTTTTTTAATACTATGACTTCTGTATGAAAATAAGAATAACGAAATTATTTGCGCGCCGAAGATTTCAACAAATTTATCCACTGACGTAGTTATTTTCCACCATAATCAGTATCATGGAGTATGTTTACATTTCGTGATCTCTATGAATAATTTCCTCGTTTTTAGAGTATATATCCTGGTAATAAATATACTCAGTTAATGGAAATCAAATATTCTAACTATAGTGTTTCGATATTTCCTTTTATGAATGGTTGAGTTAAATGCTTTGTGGTACCTTTAGATTCACACGTCTCTCGTGAATGGTCGTCCTGGAGCAGCAGAGGGCAGTGAGGCACTTAAAGAATTCACAAAGGCACGGTATGTGCGGATGAGACTACAGAAGATTCGCACCCTCAACGCCGACTTAATGGGATCACATCTAGACAGAGGGGAAGGCGGAGGTCGTGGTGAAGGAAGGCGTGACAATGTGGACTATGAATATGAGGATGAGGACGAGGAAGATGAAGAAGACGATGAAGATTATCTTGGAAGAGAAGACAGGCTAAGGGCAGATCCCTCAGTCACCAGAAGGTATTTCTACTCCATCAAGGACATCTCTATTGGAGGAAGATGTGTTTGTAATGGCCATGCACGAGATTGTACAGTAGATACTGACTCAGGGGTAAGTTTCTACCTTTAATGTTAATCATCGGTTAATCAGCTTAATCACATCCGCAAAAGACAGGAGTGAATAAGATATTCGTGGCATATTTAAATCTCATATCTTCGACCTATACCATATTTTTTCTAAGGATTGCTGTGATGTGAAAAAGCTAATCCTCTTATTATTAAAATACTTGTGACTTTACTGAGAATGCTGTCATTTGATAATGTATGATAATTTGTCAATGGAAAAATCAAACAACAACCATTGCGAACTTTCTGTATAATTTCTTGAAGTGTTTGTAAACATTTAACTTCCCTTGAATTACATTAATCGTTCAAAAACATTGCAATGCTTTAGTTTCAATGAATTCAAGAACCAATTCAAATAAATAACGAAGTATGAAAAGGACTGCATTATAAAAATAAGAATTTTAATCTATATAAAAACCAATAACTATAATAAATAATAAACCTAGAAAGGAATTTACCACAAAAATGTTAAAGTGTTAAAATTAGATGCGCTATTTGTATCACCTTATAGATCTTCTGCTTATTTTTCTGCCTAGTTACGAAAATGTCGTTGTGAGCACAATGCATGTGGGGAGGGATGTGAGCAGTGCTGTCCTCTGTTCAATCAAAGGCCATGGCAGCCAGGTGTACCTTGCCAACCTTGCCATTGTCATGGTCATGCGCCTGCTTGTAAATATGACCCTGAGGTAGCTCGGGCCAGAGCTTCTATGGATCCAGATGGAGTTTATAGAGGAGGTGGTGGAGTTTGCATGAACTGCACTGCAAGTATTCTGTTACTCTCTTTCAAATGCTCTACTTTTTCAGAAATACTATGAAAGGAGTCACAGTTACACAGTGATCCTCACTGACAGTAGTTTCTACTAGTAAGGGTATCTTCTTACAAACAGTGACCTATTTAGTCTCTCCCTATTCTTGCTTCTTAGTAATTTCTAGCTCCATTCAAATCTTTCGAAATTCATTAATATTAAATTTGAAGAAGTTATATACAATTCTCTCTTTGATCCAATGAAATTTAGTCAAATATATCTCTTTATTCAAACCTTAAACTGTAGCTCTGCTTTGTAGAACAAATATATTTATGAGAAATTTTAGTACATATTTATCACATAAATAAGTGCTTGCATGCATGGGCTTGATTTGAAAGATTTCAACATCACTGAAGCTATAGAACTCAGTATCACCAAATCACATACTTAATATGTGAATTCACTATCAAATGCATTCCTGATATACTTTTATTGCTCAAAGGGTGATTATACTTGATTTAAAGCATATGTATTTGACACATTTTGTTGTATTATAACTTCATGAATCAGGCTCATACAACTGGAGTGAATTGTGAAAAATGCCAAGATGGATGGTACAGGCCTTCTGGAGTATCTGCAGGTGATTCAAATCCATGCCGTGCATGCCGCTGCCATCCAACTGGCTCTATTGGTCCAAATTGTGCCTCCCATAATGACCCCAGTGGGGTAAGTTTAACAATCTTATTTTTCTCCCCAAGAGTAAGACATTATATTAAATAGAATCAATTTGATTATTAAATACTGGGTTTATGCACTCAATCAAATATTACTGTATCGAGGATAAACTAAGAATGAGAGTAATTTTTCAATCAGAAACTTTGATGTAAGGTAAGACATATTATTTCGATATGGTCTTTCTTGACGGTTTTAAAAGTAATAGCAAAAGAAAGGCTTAAGCTTATTGGTAAAATTTTTATTTAATATTTTTCAGCTTTCAATTTTTATATTTTTGTTAGTAATTTGAGAAAATTAGAAAAATCAGAGATCACTCATAAAAATGATTTCTCTTCAACAAAATATTTCAATGTATGTCCCTTATAGTAGTATAGTACAGTAATATTTCTTATGAAACTCAACAGTGTATTTGAATATAAATATAGTTTACTTAAAGTAGCTTAAGTCAATACAACATTTATAGCTAACTAAATTGAAGGCCAAATAATGCATGCTTATGTTATCCACAATGAGTCAATGAATCAATTGTATGTACTATATTCATTATATGGAAATCTTTATCCTAATTACCTTTGCTTTCTTTTCTTCTAAAAACATACCTGTCTCACATGGCATTATTTTCATTTTAGGCTCCTCCTGGATCTTGTGTATGTCGCCCAGGCTTCACTGGTGCTCGCTGTGATCGCTGTGCAGCAGGACGCAGACGATTCCCTGAATGTGAAGCTTGCAACTGTGATCCAGCAGGATCTTTAGGAAATGACCCATGTCCTCCAAGAGATCCCCAACATGGTTCAGGATCAAGGTCAAGGTGGGGCTCCAGGTCTAGGTCCAGGGATAGTGATTCTGAGCAAGGACAGTGTGTCTGTAAGGTAAACAAAATAATCTTCACAATTCCTTATGACTTAATTGAAAACTGGGTGATCTAAATATATGAAAATGATGTGGAAACATATCCTTTGCAGTTAAGAGTTTGTTATTTGAAAAACCCAAGGAATAAATTGGGAAGATGTTAATATGAGTCAAAGAGTCAAACCTAGAAATTTCACTTTCCAGGGAGATGCTCCAACTTGTTGAGCTATCAAGCCAAATATACTTCACTTGTCTATGAAGTATTCAAAAAATGAAGTAAGACTGTTTGGGTCAATTGGTTAAGGAATTCACCTAAAAGGGAAAGATTTATAAGTTTTGGTTCTCAGTTAGATTGAATTTTTCACTTCAGGGTTGAAACTTCCCAAGGTTGAAATAATTTTCTTTCCTCAGCATAAAATTTAAGTAATAGAATATTGATTCAAACCAAAATTTTTGGGTATACTCTGTATTTTAATGCATAAATGCAATCATTATATGTTTCCTTGAGATTTGTGAGGTATTAAATTCAGTATCGAGCAGAAAAGAAAATTTTTTATGTGCAATAGGGGGGTTGAACTTGTGTCCCATATTCAACACTTTATATGTGGCTACAAATGATGTTGGAAAGATTTTATATCTATAGGAGTGTACATTGTGAAATTTTTCATACCTATGTCATTCAGATGTTTATCACTGTAAGAATCTGCTCAAATATTTACTTCTTATGTTCTTTTCTCAATTCAGCAAAATGTTGAGGGTCCTCTATGTAATCGCTGCCGGAAGGGCTTCTTTGCTTTGCAAGAGTCTAATCCATTGGGCTGTACTCCATGCTATTGCTCCGGACTTACTCCTGAGTGCCAGGAAGATGACACACTTAAACTGACAGCGGTAAGATAATTGTTTTATGATAAAGTACTCATTCATATACATTCCTTTAACATTGTTTGTTGCACTTAAGGTATCAAAAGTAATATCAGGTGATCAAAATTTAAAGTTTTGTCTCATTTTCAGAGCAAGAATGCATTGAATTATGTTTTCTGAGACTTATCCCTGTGTAACTTTTCAATTATATATTTTGAGCATAATGGAAACCATCTGGCAGTAAAATGGCATCACTCTAATTTGTGATTAAAAATTATGTATTTCATAAAATGATATTATAGATTGATACATTGGTAAGATATAAATAGTGATAGAATTTACCTGTGTAAACCTTACATTCAGAAAGAAACCTGAATTGAAAGTTGTCATTATCATTTAAGAAGCCAATTACTAAGTAGCATAAGAGAAAATAGTTTGACCCTTGTATCATGATGTAAGTCCACCTAAATCTGTTGTGGCACTGTCATCACTAGTTAAATTCCAAGTAAATTAAAATTAATTATAGATATACAAGTATTTGTGTCATTTTATTTTAATGCAAGAGCTTAAAAACAGTTATTAGTAATGTAGTTTTAAAAAGTTTTTAACATCAATTTTATTTTGATTCTCTCTTTGTTTTTTAGTCATCATCCTTGTCTAATTGGCTAGTCACTGACCTTCGAGGCAGACGAGTGAGTATTCCATCTTCCATATCAGCATCTGAGGCCAACAAGGATCCACTACCACTGGATATAGGACCAAATGAGGATCTTCTTCAATATGAACTTTCAAGGCCAGATCCTGCACATTTGCCAGAAGCAAATGACACTGATGATGGAGGGAGAAGACTGTCAATAGCTAATGATGATATGGGTGGATTGGATTCTTATTATTGGCAGGTAAAAAGGAAATCTACACAGCTATAAAACTTATTTTCAACACATGTAAATAATCAGTGCAATATTTCAGCAATATTTCTAATATATAATAGTTCTATCTTCTGCTTAATGATTAACTTCTCCTCACTGAGTAAATGGAGTGTTATGAAAGCAATTTTGGAATCATTTTTTTTATTAATGCTTGTCATTACTTGAGCTAATGCATTATAAATATGATTGGATTTATGAAAAATATCCATTGGATTAAATGTATTTGTAAAAGGGTAAGTTTAGAAATATTTTCTAGGATAAATTCATCATTATTTTCCATTTTGTTCAGTTTTATGAAGCACATACTGCTAGTAGTCATAACTTTTTAGCAAGACAAAAAAGGTATAACTTAAAAAGAAACTGCAAATCGCACCACTGATAATTACAGTTTCATTTATTTTTCTTTTGTAAGTAATTTATAAAGATTATGGAGGTGTTAAGCTTTTGAAAATTAATTGTAAGGTTTTGTAATTTGTTTTTAAGCCTTTATTTTCTTATTTTATCGATTAAAAGCTATTATCATATTTTCATGGTAAGATATTTTGGAAAGTGACTTTAAATGTTGTTTTCAGGCTCCACCTGGGGACATGTTCCTTGGGGAAAAGTTGGCTACTTATGGGCAGAATGTAACTGTTGGAGTTTCATGGGTGTCAGCAAGAGGAGACACAGGTGGACATCCTACAAATGGTCCTGATCTCATCTTAGAGGTAAGACTTACACTCCTTACCTCCCAATTTATTTATGTATGTGGATGAATCTTTTAGAGAAATGCTTTAATTTATCCAAAAGAAGACTCTTCCATAAAGTTCAACTTATCGTGATAAGGATTTTCACCTAAAGTTGCATCAACATTTATCAGTTTGTTGAATTAATATATTTAAGATTTCCCTATTATAAATTATTTCAGGGAAAGAGATGCTACTATCCACATTGACTGAAATTTCAGGTCCTTTTTCCTTTATTGGGCCATATGGTTTTTAATTGATCTATAATGAAGTCTATCTACTAATGACCTGTTCAATGAACTCTTTTCTTGAATTATCGTTTAACATAGTCATGCATATAAGTCAAAATATTTAAGAAATACATATTAAATATAACTGTGTATCACTGTGTTTCCTGCATTGAATGTATGAACACCTTTCTTTAGGGTGGTGGATATACCATTGCTTATGGAGAAGCTGCATACCCAGGCCTCAGCAATACCACCTTGGTGATTCCTCTAGCAGAAGATGCTGTAGGGCCATTAGGACAGGACTGGTATCACGTATCTCCTGGAGCCAATGATATTGCAAGATCATCTAGGAGAACTGACTACAGAAGCAATGAAGTTGTTACACGTGATCAAATGATGAAAGTTCTGGGAAATCTCAAAAGGCTTCTTGTTCGGGCAAAATTTCATACTGATCAAATTGAAGGAGGGTGAGTTTAGTGTAATCATTTACAATCAATTGTGAACATAAAATACTTTGCTTAAGACCATTTTCAAAAGGGTAATGAAAGTCAAACAGTGATTTTAGAGATGACTTCCTTTTTATTTCCTCTTAATATTCTTCAATTATTAGTCAACTGAAAGAGTAAGTAGCACCAATCATCCTCAAAATAATAGTAGTATTAAGTGCTTCAAGGGATGAAGTAATTTTGCTCATATAGCCTCCCAGCAGGAATCAATTATTGAAAGAAATGGGTCATCTTTGATATTTAGATCCATGGCATCTTTTTATTCAGGACCACAGTCTTGATTTCCTCTCAATATCATTTTAATGTATTATTAAATTATAATTTTTTCAGACTTTGGGAACCTTCCATTCAAATGGGATCAGCAACAGTAGACACTGGTCCTCCAGCTAGAAGAATTGAGGTATGCAAATGTCCTCCTGGATATGAGGGCGCATCTTGTCAGCACTGCAGCTATGGCTATGTTGGAGTGACTGGAAGATATGGACCAGAATGTAGGCAGTGTGACTGCAATGGCCATGCTGCAACCTGTGATCCTGTCACAGGGAGATGTTCGGTAAGATATATGAAGATGATATTAAATTTTTACATTACATAAGCAATGTCTGCAACATGCTATCTGTAAGAAAAGATTTATCTTCTGTAATTTGAATACAAATGTTTTGGAATTACTATCATCTATTTTCTAAAAAAATATTTGAAGGATGGATACTTTTATACCATATCGTATATATCTTTTGCTTCATTAGCGATGTGAGCACAGTACATATGGGGAGCACTGTGAGTACTGTTCACCTGGATTCTTTGGAGATGCAAGGGTTGGAACCCCTGACGATTGCCAACAGTGTCGCTGTCCTCTTCATGTTAAGTCAAACAACTTCAGCCCAACTTGTGAGAGGAGAGAAGGAGCTCCTAGTGGATACATTTGCACTCGATGCCCATCTACTCATACTGGTCATCATTGTGAAAGGTATTGAATTATAGCATTTCACATTGTGATTCATTAAGTCAAAATGACTGGAGATGTGTATTCTGGAAATGCACATGCCATAAATACTCAAATAAAGGTTCTCGTCCAAAATTATATTTTATATAGCTTGCATATGTTATACATACATATATATTACCAAACTTATATAATAATTAATTAGAGTAGATAAATTATTAATGTCAAATACCTTAGAAAATTCTTGTTAACAGTAACTAGTTGCCCCGTGCGAAAATTTCGCAGACGATCAGTAATACTCAATTTCCCCTACCAAATACATTACAGCAACTACTCTAATCACAACAGACGAATACACAAACAATAAGACATGCCAAAAACATCGTACCAAGAAATTCCATGTCAGTGTCAGTTTCGACATACCTCGTTAGTAGCGATAGGTATCGGTATCTACACATCCAGTAACGAAAATCTATGGGCAAATTCAAACTCTTGCGTTTTCTAATCCCTTACCACTTGAACCTTAACGAAGTCCCTAATATCTTAGAGAGTGTGAGAATGTAAATGTTATAGAATGTTTTAAAAATTTTCTTTTAGCACTATAATCACGAATGGTACGCGTCAGTATAACGATGTATGTTACCTGGAATTGAAGGAGAAGGAATTAAATAGGGAATGTGGGGGCACATGAACGTACCGAAAGGCAGAACACTTTATATATATAATTCATCCTAAACCGAATACCTCAATTCACTTAATGTATTTTTACATCACGAATTTAGACAAAAATACAAACTTCACTACCACATTGCCACCATCACATTTTGGTAAACTGTTCTTTTCTAAATACCACTTCCTTTTATGATGTGTCACGAGGGCTTCGTGTTTAACATACATAACCAAGATAAAGCAACAAATATACCTCCTTATTTATTTTCTATTTTTTCTCTTCGTACACTAAATATAAAAATAACTACTACTCGTCTGCAGTGAAATTGCATCTCATAAATTCACTGAATCAGATTTATTCAATTACTGAAAGATATATAGTCAGCAATAATTAGTTGAAAGCTTGTTGTCCTGCCGGCGTAGAATGAGAGAAAATGTTACTAACAGTTACTAATTTGGGAGAGGGAAGCAAGAGGGGGAAGCATCTGCGGCGTGAGTCTCACTTTCATAAGACCATACATTGTGATACATTGTAAAAGTGCTAAGTTAAGTACAGCAAATGTAGCATACCCATTGCCCGCATTTTTTGAATGTCTCTCACACAAATATTGTAGTCAATCATGGTATTTTAACCAATTCACAAAACTTAGATTTCAAAATACTACTCTTAGTAGAGAACCCCGTCAACTACTACTCATACTATTAAATTGGTTGAGCATCTTTTTGTACTATACTCCGGGCATAGCGAATGGAAATGCAAGCTTGGGCTTTCCTTACGCTTGCATTCCATAGAGGTGAGTTTTCTTGAATCGCAGGTATGATATCCTATTATTTACTCTTAGATATGAATAAATGTTGTATATTATTTATTCTGTGAGTAAAATAGAAACACTAAAAATCATTTGATAGGGTATATAGAAAATTTTCAGCAGATGAAAGTTTCCACAAAATTAATTTGAATACTCGGAAAACGACTTAATTATTTTGATCGCATGACTCGTAATTAAAATCTCTAATTTTTCTATAAATACTCCAAAATCTAATTGTGATATGGTCGATCTTAAATTAAAACTACCGGGAAGTAATATGATGTAAAATTTTTCAAACATACCACACGGTAAAACCGTGACGCAAACTTTCATATTCGTCAATGTTCATGTTTCTTTGGCTGTCGTTCTGCTCCAGCAAGATGCAATATGGCTTACTTATAAAACTGTGGTTGCGTACGACGTTGAAGTTTTCGTTCATGGAGACTATAATAATAATTGCGAGACTGCTTCAGTCACTTTATGACCGAGAATGAGTGCTTTATCCGATTTTAAAACTTGTTTACACTCGTCACTAAGTAAACAAATTGAATCTGTATATAGCAACCCGGGCCTTTTTTCGTCCAGTACACAACGGGATGATTAAAATATTATTTCAATTTGTTTAACAAATGGTGCATTTTTGATTTGTCTGACTATTTTTCGCAGGAACCTGACAACTTACTACAGAATTTTTGCTATTGAAAGAGTATGTAGCAAGGTTACGGAACGAATTAAACTCGTATCTCGAGGTATCACTGTACATGTATCTTATCCTACACCGAATACCTCAATTCACTCAATGCATTTATGACTAAATGAATTATGGTAAAGATACAAAATATCACTGCCAGCTTTACCTAAATCTGTCGTTATAAAAACCACTTCCTTTTATACCGGCAATGAAGTGTCACTTAAATAACCAAGATAAAAGAACGAAATATACCTTCTGCATCCACGTTATTTATTTATTTTCTATGTTCTTCTCTTCATACATGAAATACAAAAATAACTACTATTCGTCTGCAGTGATCTGATCTGGGAGAGGAGAGCTAGAGGGGAAGCTAAATGTCACACTTTCATACGAATACATTGTGTTACATTGTCAAAGCGCATAGCATTGCCCCCGCATTGAAAGTCTCTAACATCGTTAATGTGGCAAAGTAATACATTTTTGTGCTTCGGAGATAGCGATTGGGAATAAAAGGCTTTCGTTAAGCTTGTACTCCATGCTGGTGAGTTTTCTGAAATCGCAGGACATCCTTTTCTTTACTCAGAAATATGATTAAATGTTGAATATTATCTATTCAATGAGTGAAATATAAACAATAAAAATCATTTGATATCAGGTTTAGATATATAGAAAATTTGCAACATACGAAACCGGGAAGTAATATGATGCAAAATTATTCAAACATACCACATGATAAAACCGTGACGCAAACTTTCATATTCGGCAATGTTCGTGTTTCTTTGGCCGTCGTTCTGCTCCCGTAAGGTGCAATGTCGTTTTGTGGCAATTGCTTCTAAAACTGCTGTGGACGTGTACGACGTTGAGGTCTTCGTTCATGGGAGACTATAACATTAATTACTAACACTGCTTCAATCAATTTATGACCGAGAATGCTATCCGATTTCAGAACTTGTTTACACTCGTCACTAAGTAAACAAATTGAATCTGTATATAGCAACCCGGGCCTTTTTTCGTCCAGTAAAAAATGAGATGATTAAAATATTATTTCAATTTGTTTAACAAATGGTGCATTTTTGATTTGTCTGACTATTTTTCGCAGGAACCTGACAACTTTTGCCATCAAACGGTCATTCATTTATTTATATTGATGGAGTAATAAGGGAGAAAAGTCCCGATCACCAAAAAAGCATGTTTTAAAATAATATATAGATAGATAGATAAGAGATGAAAGCGACATAAATCAACATTTTTATGCAAAGACTTAAGTTGCGTAAGATATTTATTTTAGAGCAAGAAAATTATTTTTCCATATGTCAAAATTAATAGCAATGAGATAAGTATTTGCAAGCTTTGGAATGTAGGAAGTTGATTTAATTTCTTCAGATTTGATTTCTTGCAACTCAACCCTCTTGTACGTAAGTTGAATCATGATCTTTTTCATTAAAATTCTGAATTAAAATGTCGACCTGTTAAGAGATATATTTTATAACAGAAGAACTTTTTAGTGCCATTGTGGTTGGAAAAAGAAAAAAATTAAGGGTCATCTACATTTGCATATGTAAGCCTGTAAGCCACCTTTTGGTATGAGGCATCGGGTGGATGTCTCATGACCCTAATTTTCCTAATCAGTCACTTTCACATATAATTCTAGAAAAAGAAGGAAAATTTTTTTAAATGACTGGTTCTAGTATTTAATACTATGATCTATGTCATAGTATCATAGTGGCCTACGTAACAATGAAGGTGCATAAAATCAGTTACATCTTCTACAACAATACTTATATCTAAGTCATGTTTTACATATATTTTAGTTTATTCTTTGAAATTTGAAATGGTCACTTATTAACAATGATTAAAGTATATGAGTATTAATTTAAGTCTGGAATGAATCAACTATCCTAGATGTGCTCCTGGTCACTTTGGTAATCCAATGGAAATCGGCTCTGTTTGCCGCCCCTGTCAATGTGGAAGTGGAAGTACATCTGCAGGAATGATGATGGTAGGAGGAAGACTTACGCCAATCCATTGTGACACTTTGACGGGAAGATGTCTTGACTGCAAAGGAAACACAGAAGGGTGGAACTGTGAGAGGTGTAAGCCTCATCATTATGGAGATCCTGCTCATGCTGATTGCAGACGTAAGTTTTTAAAGGAACATACTATAAAGAAAATTTATCAAAGTCAGTGGTTAAAGTTTAGTGATTCATTATAAATTAGACCATTAGGTATTGGTTGTAGAAAAATGTCTTAATTGAAGATTCTTAAATAGATGAAGAGCTTAAAAGGAGCATTTATTTCAAGCAAAGCTCCATTTCAATTTACTTTGCATAACAGTAAGGAGCATAATTTTCAGTATTTATACCTTTAGCCATTGCAGAAGGACTAGAGATAGTTGTGTGCATAATTCCCTCTAATCCTTCATCTTTTGGTGACAAGAAATATACTGCTGGCACTTAATTTATTGAGCTGCATTTCTATTGCCAAGGAGAAGTTTTAAGTTGCTATTTATCTGATTTTTTATGTAATTGCTGAAATGTGTAATGTATTTCCACTATAGAATCCATGATATGCATCATCATTAATGCATTTGTGAAAACTAAAGATGAATGCTTTCAAATTGCAAAATTTTCTATAAATAGTGTCAAGTTATGGTGGTGCTTAAAAAGAGTATTGCATAGCCATCTAGGCATCCAGCTTAGAGAGATCCCTGGTTGTGAGTGTGGATTCCCCTTACCACATTCACTGCAACAGATAGACCTTGGTATTCTGTGGAAGGCAATTGCCTCTACAACCAATGTTATATGGATTGCTCCAACTATAATTCACTTTTATAAGTTCTCGGTGCAGATTGTGTTGTCTTAATTAAAGCTCACCACAATGCTGTTTAGAGGATAGCTTTTTTCTCTAAACTAGGCAGGTTTTTTGGAAAAACAGTGATTTACCTGCCTTTGAGACATCCTTATATGGATTTAAATTTAAATATACATTTATTGAGAAACGATTATTTTGCATTTGAGAGAGAGACCCGAAAACTTTCTTGCTAAAGTGCAATGAAATAATGACTTTTCAGCATGCTCATGTAACACTGCTGGCACTGGTGGAGTTGCCTCCTGTGATCCAAGGACTGGACAGTGCCGCTGTCTTGAAGGATACACTGGAAGAACATGTGATCGCTGCAAGGTAAGGAATCTCTTCTTAAATATACAATTAATGAAGAATATTTTCCACTTTAATACTTAAATAATCAATTAATATTATTCTCAATGAGCTGATTTGTAAATTAACTTCCTTTACTTTTTAACAAAGATTCTATGTTGGAAAAATTGATTTTCTCCATTGATTCCCATCTGTATTTTTAGCATTGCCTTACCATTACTACCACCAAATATCCTAACATTACCAAAGCCAATTTCCCAATATTACCTCAACCAGTTACTATTTTCTTTCATAATAACAGAAATACGTATTGCAGCATTTTTTTAACGTCCTCATGCTTTCTTTCTCCGATTGAATACCGCAAAGTAACGCAGGCTAGATCACATTTTTCCACACTTTTCATTCTTTACCGCGAAAATTACTCAATTCTTTAATTAATATTCTTAAAAATCTTAGAATTGACCTATTTGAAATTAATATGTCTTCATCAGTTCGAAACTCAAGAGGTCAGTCAATTCTTACGTCCGCAAATGATTATAAAATCGGAGCAAATGGTTTGTACTCACAAAGTTGACGCACTTGTAACTTTAACTATTCGTTACTCTTTGTAAATCAGGAAGGAAGAGGAGGAATTTCTTTGGGCTGTCCTCCGTGTGACTGTGATCCAATGGGAACAACGATGGCTTTTGGTGGCCGTACGCAATGTGATCCTCGAACCGGACAGTGTCCATGCAGAGCCGGAGCAGCAGGACGACGATGCGAGTCCTGCATACCTAATTATTACCACACGCCATCCGAGGGCTGCAAGAGTGAGTACCTTTTTCTGTACATCCGTAGAAAACTATCCTTCGCTCGGATCTCAGGAAAAGTTTATTGTAGGGATCCAGAGTTGAGGTAGTGGAGTTGAAAGGAGTTCTCTACCGATTGTGAGAGAAAGTCGGAATAGGTTGTGGTTACTTCGGCCTCGTTCAAAATGAAAGATTGTTTTATTAAACGTATTAATGTAATCTTAATATCAGCTATCTATCCTTCGCACTCTTTAAATCTCATATTACTCTATAAGTCGTAAAAAAGAATCGGAATCGTACCAATGACGAACGAAATCCACAATATTATTAAGATATACTAACTTTACTTAGAAGAGTGGTTTCTCTCTGCGAGTTTTTTTTCCGTTATTACTTTTCCACAGGTAAATTACCACAGGTTTAATAGATTTGTGGCGATTTATTTACAACTAACGAAAGAATTTTTTTAGCGGATTGTCTATCTCTCAGGCGACTTATCTAGTAAATATAGGGCGAAAAAATGGAGACGTCGAAAATTCCGATCATATCAGCAAGTCTTTGTAAACATTTATCAAAAATACCGACATGAGTTGTTTTGTTTATTCTATTGCTTTTAAATTTCTGCAATGCTTTGAGATTCCAGTGTAATTAGTCATAAAGTGGTCCGGATAAAGGCTGCTGAAGAATCCGCTTCGTCACTATAGAGAACGATTTTGTGTTTGGGCTGATATTTCTACACATATTCAATATTTATATCTAAACATATTTTAGTGGTTTATTCCTTTCCTTGAGATGGTCCTGATAGAAATGTTCCCGATTCCTACCTTGACTTGATGCACATTCTAGATCTGACAAAAATTATGATAAGGGATTAACGAGAATAAGCGTCTCTTACGCTTCAACGATTCAACATACATCATTTATCAAGGTAAATCGCATCCGGGATTGTTCATAAAATTGATAATTTAATCTTCAGATGTTTCCAATCAAATTTAATTCTGAAAATAATAGATTTCTTATCTGCACAAAGTAAACAAGAGGAATGTAGATAAAATTCTGCAGAAATGGTGATTAATCTGAAGTAATCTACAAACAGAGCACTTGAATCCCGCTTTTTCCTTATACTTATCTAAATCTAAATTATTTCCATCTTATGTTTCAAGTTGTTCTGATAAGAGGGACATACGTCACATTATAGGTAGTTGCGGAATGATTAATACAAGGCTAAAAATCATTTCAAAGGAGCTAAAGAGAACTTCGTAGAAACCACTAAACAATCTAGTGTAATTAGCCAAGTATTTAAATGACGTAGCTCTTTACTGAGGATTAATTACTTAAAATATTTCGTAAGTTTACACAATAATTTCGGTTCCAGCACCACTTCTTCGTATAAAAAACAGCAAAGAATGAATTTTCAAATCTCCCACTTCTTTCTAGTATCTCTTTACAGTTTTCTTTTGTTCTTTCGAATGAACTTCACCTGTGCGCGTAAATTAATATACTTTTTCAAAACGAATGAATAATTAGGTTACTGGGACTACAGTATGGAAGATGGTTATGCGACAATAATATGAATGGCAAAAAATTCTCGCTGCCAGTGGTCTCGACTGGTAGAAATCCTTCATTATTTATGCAAGCTCATATTTCTAGACTCTTTTTTGTCGGTATCTCGTCTGAACCGCCGAATGCTTTATGCCCATGGAGATAAAAAAATGATGCTGCTCGCCCAAACTCAGTCAACCTCACTAAGAAACATATTTCTCATTCATATGCAATGCAAATCTGAATTCCAAAATAACCGGATAATAACAAGTTAGTCGAACCTCTCATTGTTACAAGCTCTCTTATATTCCATATGTTATGATAATTTACTTTAGGTTAATTCAAGTAGGCATTCACTGACGAAAATTTACGTTGATCCAGTAGGATTGTCTTTGTTACGCAACGGGGAAATTCGACATTATGTATAGTTTTCATCATGATATCAGTTAACCTCCTTATGCTTGAATATATATATGTCATAAATTTATATAACGTCAGAAGAAGACTTTATTTGGCCAAATTGAAACTTGAAATTCCCTTACACCATTGCCATATTTTCAAAGGTGTATACAAAAATACATAATACTCATTAATAATATGAAGTGATCAGGGGCATTCTGCCTGAAAAGTCATCAGCTTGAAAGAAAGTAGGATTCATAGTCCCTATACCAAATGCTGCAAAACGAAGGAAGAGGTAGTTGGTACTTTCTTCACCCACTGGCCAGAATGCTATGAGAGGAATTACACGTAAAAGAAGCAAAATAACCCTATGAATGGCAATTTTCACTGCATTCGACAAGGAGTGGCCAGGATTAATTCAGCATCATTCATACCTCAGTACCTTTCGTATAATACCATCCATGAACAAGACTAACGTCAGACAGAAGTATCTGAATGAAACTCCATTCTATACCAAAAGGGAAGGGACTGCTTTAATATAAAAATATTCCATCAATCAAAGTTAGGTCGCGGGAACACTCATCAGGGTTAATCAATCTAACAGTCCTCCATGGTCTTTTTACGTCATTCGGTACGAGTTGCCTGTTTCATTTAGTAGATAGTTTGATGAGGAACGAAGTATTCCTGCTGAGAAACAGAAGCCGTCCGCCCACTTAAATCAAGTGGTTTGAAAATAGAAATGGGTGGAGAGAAAAACAGTTGAGGCCCGAAGATCAATGGGTTTCGCCGCCTCGTTCTTTCCCCGGAAGCAAAAGGAGAAGTTTGGACGAGACAATTAGCGCAACGCACGTCTCCGCTGAAATTGGGTGCAGCGGATGGAATACCAGGAGAACCGATGTTCTTCTGCAGTAGATTAACTCTGTAAACTTGCTCCACGTGCCACTTCCGCGCCTCCGCTTAAACGTTATTGGAAAAAAAGGACTCGAGTCGATTCTTCGCCTTCAACCAATGGGCGACGCTTAGTATTACCGAAAGAAAGGTTTAATCTCGTTCTAGCGGAAGGAAACTAGTTCAGCCGCTTTTTCGGAAGTTCGCCATTACCTTCAAACTGAGTTATCTGAACTAGAAAAACTAAGACTCCTCAACCATGTAGACAAAGAGAGTTATCGTTATTTTCCGTAACATTATGGGAATTATATTCGTTTTTAGCTCCATTTTCAAAAGACTCACCTGGACCTCATGAAAGTAGTTGACGAATAATAATGACGAAAACAACTTTTAGTTTATTTATTTTCTCTTAATAAGTGATACTAATTATTTTTATTATATTTCTAAGGTTAGGAATAACTATCGCCAGGATTAACTTTGAAAAATATACCAATTCATTACATTAAATTATGGTTTAAAATTTATCTTTTCCGAATAATAAGTGTCTTTTATTTCAATTATGTTTCTACTATTATTTTCAATTACCAAATCGATATTGGCAATAGCAGCAGAGTAGCAAAAAAATAAGACCAATCATGCAGATAACTAACGAAATTTTTTTCTTATTCTTTTTATCAGAGCTATTCTAAACATCGATAAGCTCAAATGAGTATCTTCTCCGTTGTAAGTGATAAAGCTATTTAGACATATTATCTATTTCGACATTTTTATTTATTTGTTGCGAAAATTGTTTGTCTATCCTGAGGGTGAAGGTGAAGCATTATGTATATGATGTTATGATGAATGAACTGCTCGATCCATTTAAACACCCAACCTGTATATCCTTGCTTTTCTTCAATATGTTTATTCCGTTAGCTCCTTATATTTATTATTTATATGCTATATTTATCGCTAATGCTGTAATAAATAGAGTTCTGTAAAAATGTCTTGTCTGCCAAAAGCCGTGCTTAGATCTCAAAATAGAAAATATGAATCATCAAAATATTTCTAATGCAAGCTGTGGTAATAACGATTTGTCAAGAAATGAAAATCACGCAACTTTTGAAAACAATATTTGATTCCTGACAGCTTTTGCTCAGTCCAGTGGCTCGAAATCTTTGCCGCAGACCAAATGAATACGCTGCTTAGGAAACTTCGAACATGAACGTATATAACTCAAGCATGAGCTAGCGTATATCTGAAGTTTTCCTCTTTATCAGCTTTAACAGCTTATTAGTAACAAGTGGGAAATCCTCTACAAAATTAGAGTGCGCATGCAATCTCTTCTCCAGTTTTACTTTTGACAGACAGGAGCGATTTAACTTCGCAAAGCAGACCTCCAAAAGCTTTTTAAAGCTACGGCTCATGCAGTTTTTTTAGGATCACAAAAAGATGTTATGTGATTGGTAGAGTGAGGGATTTAAACAGAAAAAAGCAATTCAAGTGGCCAACAGGAAAAATAAATTTCTTTAGCTTTTCATTCTCACTAGATGAGTAATTTGGTAGTCACATATTTGTATTTTACTTCCGTTATAAAGAGATTATAATACGTAGAGAGTCAATTCTACTTTATTTGAAACCTAAAGCTTTTTATCATTTAAAACATACTGGAATATACCGTGAATAATATTCACCTACGAATGTCCTTATACGTCAGATGTTTTTAATTTCCTTAAATTTTCTTACCGAGTTAGTTTCATTTAGTACCCTTAATTTAAGTTTGGAAGTATCTAAAAAAATAATAGATTGATAAGCCGTGAGTAATCGTTCAATTGCTTAAGGAGAGGAAGTTGCTAATTATTTCTTAACGAAGTAACCGAAAAGTTATGAGTCTTCGAGTCGGCTTTTTCTTTCAATCTCTCTTTCGCTTTTCGTTTTTGTTTATTTTGTTGCATAATCACAGTGAAAATAAAGTTTCCGTATGTTCCATTCAATATTTCAATATCTCTGTTCGGAGTGTGAACTCTTCCATCAGGTTTTCATGGTTTTAGGTTTTAATCGTCAAAGCCTAAACGGTTCTATGCTGTGAGAGACGTAAAGGAATCAGAATGGAAGAGGAAGAGATATAGTGAATGGCGGAGAGGTTAGGGAAAGAGTTGGAAAGATCTAATACCTCAACGATTTAATGCCCCGATGAAAAACGCCCGTTACACCTATCCAATATAAGTGCAGCAATTTTCGCATTTCCTTTTTTACGTTCCCGGGGCCGCATTCTTTGACCAAAGGAATAAAACCTTTTTAAAAGAGCAGCATCATACGTTTCGGATCGGGATTTCATTTTATATACGTGTGGGATGGACTGGAAGAGAGGGTGAGAATTTTTTTCCTCCGAGCCGGAAATTCTCTCTCCGGCGCGATAAAATCCCTATAAAATTCTAATCGCTTCGGTGGAAAATTTCGCGTGATTTTTACGATGATATCTGGGCCTGTATCTTTTATTTGGCCCTCTTTCCCTCTCCGGGAATAAATCTCGTACCCACTGGCAGATAAGTTTAGATGTTTAAAAATGGCCGTACTTCGGAGATAATGGCTTTAAATGAAAATACGGAACCTGTGTTTTAGAAACACGGTGTGTTTTTTTTTTTTGTGTTGTATATTTGAACAACGTTATTTCGTTTGGTTCATTTCACGTAAGCTGCTTTTAAAAGCGCAGTTCCGATGATAGTGTTGTTCATAAGAACTATGTATAAATGCATTTAAAATTACCTTTTTTCCTCGTAAAATTTTCAGAATCGTAAATATTTATATTTTGTTACGGATGCTTTACAAAGGTTGAAACATACCGGTCTCGCTATTTTGCTTCGTTCGGTCATAGTATTTTACTTCGATTACTATTTCAGGAAAGAGGATAATTCTATACTGACGCTGGCTTGTGTTACATAATGTTCAAGTTTATTATTGTTTGAGACGCAATAGATTAACTGAAAATATTAGGATCTCACCGCAGCAAATGTGGGGGCCCTATTTGTAATACAGATGTGGCCTCTACATCTCAGAGGGCTTCCCGCATTACAGGGCCTTTCAGTACGCCCAAGTCTGAGAGCATTTATTACTACCACAATGTATTAATATATATAACTTATTACTTATAATGTTATGATATTAACTGTCCAGGTCAATCAATAGCTTGTTGTAGTTAGGTTCTATTATAAATTTTCATTCCGTCGGTAATACCTAACCACTAAACAATAACTTAGTAACCTCGAAAAACCCTTCAGTATAGTAAAAGTAATTTTAAAAGTGATTCGATAGCTAAGGTAATTTCGCACGAGGGCCTCCATTGGAACTCGAACGCGGGACCGCTGTTACCAAAGTCGAACGCGCTGCTCACTTGGCTATCTTGGAGCCACTCTTTCAATATAATAACGATGATTAGAATATTGATATTTAGGAGAGCAATAACTAGCGCCGTGTTTTTGGACTTGGTATGCTTGAACTAACTTACTTGAATTCCTAAAAATAGCAAAGCACTCAGGCATACGACTTGCATAGACTTTAAGGTACAGTGATCTTTAGGCTATAAATGTGAATGTGTTTCGATAATTGTAGTCCAGGAGTAGATCCCTGCTGTAGTTATCAAATCGTAAAAATAAGGAGGTACCAAATCCATTAATACCTTTTCCCCCGAGGAGGTCTCTTTCCTTATCTTCCTAATGTACTCCCATACATCACTGCCCGTAACTCCGTCTCCTGACTTTTATTGCGATGCGTGTAAAATGACCAGCTTCCAGCGATTGACACTTTCCTTACGCCTTCAAGCATATGGAAGGTGGACTTTAAATAATGTTATTTTATGCTATAACTACGTGTCTTTATCAAAATGGTTTACACAACGGCGCATTTGGCCATTTATTTAAGTATGGTTTACGTATGGACGATTTGGTATTAAAAGCTTCTATCACGCTATAGAGCAGTATATTATAACCTTAGGTGCGCGATTTATATAGAGGGTAAGGGATGTTATTATAAATTGATATACCATTATCCTACGTTTGCAATGAACCAATGAGTAGAAGTTCATATATATTTCGAAGTTTTCTAAACTTTGAGTAGAAGTTTATGTCTTTCGAAGTTTTTTGCTATATTTGTATCTCAGCAAGACATTTCCGATATTTATCGCCATAAAATAAATATAATTATTATAATATAAGTATTAGTCAAAGGCGATTAAAATCACATGATTCATTCCAGTCATATAACGCACAACTTTAAACAAATCGTCATAGTGGGGAATATTTCATATTAAGCTCGTTTCGATTAGAAAACATCGTAAAATAAATTGAATAGGTACTTCTTTTAAATCAAGGAGCCAGTCATCTATAATATCAGAATCTAAGATAATTTGAAATTGTAGTGAAATATGAATTCAAATTTGAAACCTATGAAAAGTGGTACCAAAACACTTTTTAAGTATCTAAAATGTGTCAGACGCTGAAGAGGCTAAAAACGACCACTACAGGAGAATAACAGAAAACTTCTCTCTGTTGAGGGAAAACACTGGGACGTTTCATATCGATCCGTGCTTTAAAAGAGTAATTTAAATTGGTGGAAAACAGTTGGTGATGAATCCATTATTTCTGATTTACTGCCAATCAGTGGAAATCGAATAATTTCGATCGTTTTCATAAAAAAATCCGACATTCCTCCGCCATAATTCCTGGGACTTAGAATTGGGCATAATGAGTCTCGTTGTCGGATTAAATTTATGGAAAGAAGACGCGGTTTGTTAATTCACCGATAAATCTCTCCGGACTCGATAGCCGCTCGGTTATCAAATGGCATTTTTTGCTCTAGATTCCGATCGCGTTCGCCAAAGGCCTGTTTCGGGTCAAGGTCCGTCGGAAATGATTTTAAAGCAAAAGCACATTTTGATATTATTTCATCTGGCTGTTTTTTATCCTCCGCGAGATTCCTCCGACGACAAGGAGAGGAAAAAAATGACGCATTTCAGAGTCCAAGAATGGCTTATGGAGAAGCGTCTTTCCTCGGCCTCGTTTTTCTATTTATCTAGTTGCTCCGTCACTCCTATTTCCCGTCTCCCACGGCGAGTTTACCCACAATGTCTCTCCACTCGGTTTCTCATCCATTTTAGTTGCTTCCATCAGGCGCTATCACTCTTAAGCCTACGGAGATGATTTAAAGTGGACCACCCAACGCACTAACTCACTCTTTAGCACTCCCACACAGCTTATTGTACCGTATCACCAGCTCTGTGGTTCCCAGCGTGTGGCAAGGATTTGTTTTTTTCCTTTCTCAACTTCTATATCGCGAAAGGGATTTGGGCTCAGCTATCTTAGCTCCGTAGAATATGGAATTTTAGAGTTTACCGCCATTAATGTCTTATTATCTTCGTTTATAAGTCTTGAATTCCTCTAACCAGTGGTTTTTTACTTAGGTGAATGAACCCTTATATGGTATAAGGAGCTTTTTCAGCGGTTTCTGTTGTCAGAGTTAATGCGGTTCGAGTTTAAGGTCATTAATATTGCAGTATAATGCTTCTAGTACCTATATACACTAAAAAATGTGATGTCCAAAATGCTAAAAAATATTAAAGTAATTATGATTAAGAATTAAAATCAAAACCATCCAAAGAGATGAAAACTGATTTTAGGCTGGGTATAATTAAAAGAGTCGATTTAATATTTTTCGTTGTATTCCGTAAGAAAGGAACAATTGCATTCTATTATTCAGCATTATGCCAATATCATTTGCTTTCACATTATAACAACCATCAACAAGACTGAGACAGAAGAGTACGGAAGAGAAGAGAAGAGAGACGGAAGTAAATGACAGATACAATTTACCCGATCTTACTCCGTCAGACGAATGATTAACATCCTTGTAACAAGGTATGGTAGCAGGAAGTCTACTTTGGAAACTAGTATTTATGGAAATGAAGCTTTGGATAATATCTTGCATTCAAGTTGAAAATTCTCCAGAGAGCCGTGTCTAATATGAGATTAACTGAATGGAAGTTGGCAATTTGACGAAATCAAATATCTAGAAATCAGCGTCTTTCAACTCCCAGCTGTCGTTTGAATTCAGCGTCGACCGGTAGACGCTGTAATCACGCTGATTGAATTTGGCAACGTATCCTTTAAGTACGTTAGCAAGCCGCCTTAAAAAAATCTCAGAACGCATTTCGCTCGCGGCAATCTTCAATCTCAAGACATTCGTGCAATTCCTTTAATGCATCATTTCCAACTCTATTCCACGACTGGGAAGAGCAGGTCTCGGACAGCGTAATAACCGAAATCACTCACGTCTCTGTTCGAAATTTAATTCGCACCTCCCAAGAACATTCCCTCTCCCCCGCCTTTGACACGCCTCTCCGTCAAAATGTCGCCATCTCAACTCCCATTAATCCGAATCGGACCGCGCCCAATCGTCCTTAAATCCATCTTCTCCCGCACCGCGTTCTTCCTTTTAAGGAAACCGCGTGCGACGCCCAGGAGAGCGGCTTTTTGATTCCCCTTTCTGTCGCATCAATCACCTTCGCCATTGTTCTGCAATCTCACCTCGAACCACAATCATCTCGGCTTTTTTTGTCCGTCTCTCTCTCGCTCGAGGTCGCATCCGAGACTGCCAAACGACATAATTACACCGACCGAAAGTGGCCAGTCTGGTTGAGGAGGAGGAATACGTAAGTGGCGCGACTATGACCACCAAGCGGCGTCTTTTCGTTGGGATTTCGCGGGCTCGATTGAGCCGTTTATGTCTTCAAGTCGACGGCTCCTGTGTTTCCTAGATGAGGTCGCTGAGAGATTCACGTTTCGATAATTGTCTGATGAGGTTTAGGTATAATTGAGGTCTAATTTACCTCTTAAGCCGTTCGGTAGGTTCACTAGAGTTTCACTAGGTCTATTCAGAACCCAGCTAAGACTAGAGGAAAACCTGTTTTCTTTGAAGGACCTGATATGTATCTAAATAGTCAAGCTATCATATAGGAGCAGAAGAATACTACCCTTGAGGTTTTCTTCTATCTCTGAAGATGATAGCAAAGCTTAATCAGTACAGTGGTACCTCGGCATGCAATGATAATTCATTCTGGAATCACATTTATTGTCCAAAATCTTTGCTTGTCGAAACGTGACTTCCCTTAGATTTTTATAGAAAATCGTTTAATTCGTTCTGGATTCTGCCCACTATTTGGAGATAAGCTTTATAAAATTTGAAAAGTATACTATTAAATAGTAAAAACTTATCAAAGGCTTAGGTGAACGGCTTCTCAATTGGATGGAATTGGAGAATGGAATCGGAAATAGAAACATTGAATCCTCCGAACCGAATCGGGATTTGTTCATCGTTTAGGAAGAATTAAGT
Organism: Pachydiplax longipennis; assembly: GCA_036926295.1. NCBI lineage: Eukaryota > Metazoa > Arthropoda > Insecta > Odonata > Libellulidae > Pachydiplax > Pachydiplax longipennis. The sequence continues at coordinate 56,787,251 of JAVFKF010000008.1, forward strand.
TTCGTAAGCTGAGATACCTCTCGCAAGTTAGTGTTTGAGAGAAAACCAATAATAACTACCCAAATCAATTAAGATTCCACATAAATATACTTGAGACATTCGTTGATATCGTTTGGATTTTATCGTGTAAAGTTGGTATATTTTGAAACTTTACGGTAGCTGTGCCTTTACGTAGAATCGTCGAAACGTTTTTTCAAAGGAATAGGATCGGCACAGAGGCAATTACAGCTTCGTCTCGTTTTTGCCTCTCCGATGGACCGGATAATCTTTCTGCACCAACAACATCTCCGCCGTCGCATTCTTTCTTCGAGGAAAATAAAACAAGGAATGAGAAATGCTCACATCATTAGCCTATTGGTCGCCATGAAAATGGCTAAATCAGCGCTTTTTGTTCCAACCGTGTTAGGACCATATGTGCCAACGCAAGAAATTCACATTTATCTCGTCCCTTATCCTCCTTTTCGTTATGTTTTTGTTCTCAGAATTTTCCGGAAATTTCTCGTTATGATCTTTGCTGAGGGAGATAACCGCTGGCTTCTTTTGGAATTGGATTTTTAACTTGGAAGCCTTACGGGACAGATACCCTTCTTACCGCTATGTGCCTTTTTCTTTGTATATTCTTGTCTTTCTGTCGTATTTTTTCCATTGGAAGGTTCCATTAACTATTCTTTTGTAAAAATGGCCGCACATGAAACCATCAGGCCACTTTTAATTTTTTTATTAACTTCATTGAAATATGTAGTTATACATTTAAGTTGTATGTGACAAAACGATTTCTTTAATATGAACTGAAAGAGAATATTTTGCATTTCATTTGCACTTGCCGTTATTACGGAGATTGGGAGACGAAACTATTTAAATAAGGGCTTTTGTTTATTAATTATTAAAAGTCCTCATACAGCCATTATTACGGACCATATACACTCAATTCTATTATATTCCAAGGAATATTTTCTGTAAGTCGTTACACACGTGGTGGCACCCGAAGCATGGCTCGCAGGTTAGGCCGGGCCAGCGAAGAGAACTCATTCTAACATTAATCATAAGTGATCTTAAAGGGATTAGGAATTTTAAAACTCACAATATTCCTCTATAAATGAATGGAGACATTTTTTTCATTAGAGGGAATCATAGCGAAACCAACAGGCCGCACTTGAGTATCGGCTTGAGCTATATTTAAAGCGTTGGACATCGAAAAAAAAGCTGCGAAATGAATTTAAACCCTACCTCCCATATTGAACGAAATTTTTTTTCCTTTTCATTAGCTTGACTCAATGTTTGAACAACATAATGATTTTTGTATCAGAATAGCTATAGAAGGTTCCCCACGTCTCTGTTGGATGGTTTCCTTCTCTTCCTGAACCATAACAATTCGAAATTTTCTAATTATCCTATCAAATTCACGAATGTTATAGAAATTTTTAAGATTAATGAATAAAATGCAATTTATTTTCACGCAGTCACTGCTGGTAAATGAAAACATTAACTTTCAGTTTCAGTGGTTTTATTTTAACAAATTATTCGTTTAATATATGAAGGCTTTCGAAAAATACATCAAAATATATGAGAATGGTTCGTAACGCCAATATAGTTCGACTATCATGAAAAATGTGAAAAATAAATGTGGTCCGAGCTTAAGTTTTGAGCACAATTTAGAGAATATAGTATATATAACGATACAGTAAAAATCATCGATGACTCTCGGATGCTTAGGCCATCGTTGTCGAATAATATAATATACAAGGAAGAGACTTGAGAGTAAATCCTGTTAATATTCTGATGCTGTCATTTTATCACTTGATTGATAAAATTAAACCTAACTTTAAACTATGAATAAATTACTAGTACGTGATTATGCATAGATATATATTTATATACGTGTATCTTCATGGATATGCATGAAATCTGTCATAGTCCCAACTTTGCATTAAATTTATTAGGAATCACCTTATTCATCATTTTTGTCTTCACATTCCATTGAGGAACTGAATGTACCACTCCCATTGGGAGAATGTCAATACATCATGAAACAGCTATCGCTTCCAAGCCGTTCCTTCCGCTCGTATCTTTGCAATGTAGCAAAGTTATTTACAGGATGAGGATTCTATCTAACTTATCAGTACTCAAACTAAATTGAACAGCGAAAACGATTAGATAACAATGTCTCATCAAGCGTGCTTACGTGAAGTTTATGAGATAATTTTTAGGTCAGTAAACACAAAATTTTGATTGCAGAATGGTATAGCCTACTTTATTTCATCGGTACGTCTTTATTACAAAAATTCCTTGTAGGTATCATTTTGAAAGAAACGGAGGATTTGAAAGGATTCGAGAAATACTTTTCAAATTTATATTAATGTTTTGATGAGAGAGATCCTTACTAACCCTGTCTGAAGACAGCATCATAGTATGTAGCATAATCTTGAAGTAAATCCACATAGTATCATATCTAATAGAGACTATTATTGCAATACGCAAGTTTTGCAGAACTTATTTCTATTTGAATGGTAAATTTCAATGGAAAATTATTGAGAAATATTAAGGAATTTACGGCATGTACATTCATCGGATTTTATTTTGAAATGGATCCTATATTTTAATTACATAGAAAATTTCATGACTAATGAGATTGTCTTTTTATCGTGGTTTATTATACACGATTATAATCTTCATGCTCCCATTACAGTTTAACTAAACGTAAATTATACCTCGGTATCATCTAGTGAGGTCACGACTTTAGTAATTAACACTTTAAATTTCTCGGTCAAAGTAACGATATCTCTCATTAATGACGATGAAAAATGAATTCGGAAAGGATAACTGTTCTCTTTAAGTAGTAGACGCAATAAATTTCCATTCGGTTGACTCGAAGGGTGCTTAAGGAAGGCAGTATATTGAACGCGTGTAAAGCTGCACCGTCTTTTGTTTTATCAGAGGTAATTAACGTCAATTATTGCAGCTGTGGTAGCTCGTGCTGCTTTTTATCCCCCATTGTTTCAGAATGCGCTAATGAAATAGGAGAGTGTATTACCGACTTGCCTCGTTTCACCTCATTGTCTCTCGAAGGTATGAAAGTTTCGTGTTATGAACACATCCAATTAGGGTCGCTTTCCGAGTTTTTAAAATCTTCAAAAACGTGCAGAAACGAGTACATTAATGAGTTCAATTAGAGAACTACTTGAGCCGATTACATGATGTGATAAACACGAAGGATGCCTTATTAAATTATAAGAGATAGTTAACTAATAATATATTGAAGTATTTCTAATTTACCGAAGAGTCAACAAACTATGCTTAATAAGAAAGTAAGTTTTTTAAGTTTTTTTTTAGTTTATTTTCCCATAAATAGATGGTAAAAGTATGAAAATAAGCAAGAACAAAAATTAAATGAATCACGGCCTTAATAATTTCTCAGTAATTTTGGGCTTAATTTGCTCATTTATTTCATGTATGTTTAATGATATATAAATAGATGCCCATAATTATGAAAGATAGCTAAGAACAGCTTAAGTTACCATCACTTCAATAAATTATAATTGATCTGTAAATTGCTTGATTAATATGCTAGGAATATTTAAAGCGATTGTGGTTTTCATTCGACGTTTCCACACAAAAAAGGGCAAGGATCTATTCTTATCAACCTTAAGTTCATTTAAAATTTCTTTAGTTTTGATTCTAGAATTATTTGAGAAAACGTTGATGGAAACAACTAATCTTTCCCTCTCTCTCCTAAACCATATTTTTCTGCATTTATTTCTCACTTTTTCGTCCAGCGTTAGCACATTTGTTAATTTGGGAACTAAATATTGCGACAATTTTTCGAATAATTTCAGCTAAAGAATAATTATTCCTAATTCTAATACCTAATCTTTCTCCTAATCGTATGATGAAGTTCATAAACCTTAGCATTGATTATGCTCCTTTAGTCAAGTATTTCTTTACGATGTCTTGGCATTTTATTTCCTTTTATTTTTAAAAATTATTCCTAATAATCCTAAGAATCTTCTGACAAGCTCTATAGTGCTTAGGAGGACTTAAACCAATTCAGTGGAAAGATAGTAACAGAATTTTCCTATTGTTATCGAATTTTTATACAGGTCCGTTATAGGTTTAAATGAAACCCAAGAGCTTGGCTTAGTAACACACTTTTGCCTCATTTCCTCATCTCATATGAGACGAATCGCCAGACTTTCATGCCTCTGAAATATTTCTGGAGTACTTGTTAGACGAAATGACATGCCGCTCCGTTTTGCAAGGCTATACTTTGCAACTTTAGCGTGAAGTGAATGGTCGATACGTTTTGAATAATGTTGATGGTACGCATGCTTGCGCGTAAATAAAACATGGCTTAAAGGTTGCCGTCTTGCTTAGCATCCTTGGTCGTACTATTCTTTTGTTCTCGGCGAATGGTGAATTATTTAGGAGCACCGGGTTTCCTCTGACTGGAGAGAGAGATTCTTCCCAAGTTCCCGCCCGCAGACGAGATGGAGCAGCTTGCACGGAAATGGAAAGGAAGGGAGAGAAATAAATTCAATGCAGTTTGCCGAACGCTCTATGAGTCATTTTTATCTTGTTTCAAATCTGAGGAAACTTTACCTCATTCCTTCGCAACCTTTTTATCGTCCCCGGAATGGATACGTCTTAACTTAAACTTCGCAGCATCCTAGTTAAACTCGATTAGGAGCGCATTGGAAATTTTATCAACCACGCAGAAAATCCCGTACCCCTTAAATATAGACTGCTCCTCCTTAGTGGAAATATTTTGTATTTTCAGATCCACATATTTTCCCTACAAGGTGACAAGTGTTTCACCATCGCTCTATCACCCTAAATCTATTGCTTTCGCGTATAGTTCTCGCAAGAAAAAATGAAAGAATTCTTGAAACGAATACTTATAGGATCTATATCTTTGATTTTTCTCGCAATGTCAGAACGTCGTATGTAACAGAAAAGAAGCGTAATATCAGTTACATTTTCTAATTATGATACAGAATGTACCTATCCCGAATTTAAATAAGTTTAGCCCTTTTCTAAATCTCGTATATTTAATATTCGTACGTATTTTAAATTCGTGGGAGATTCACCAAGTGCTTATTTACAGGAGATCGGTATGAAAGCTCCGCTGTAGGCTCTAGTTCACTAAAGATGTTTTGAGAGAGTAGAGGGAATGATTCCATCGCTCTCATATTGTTTAGGTATTACAGCCTATTATATTGAGTAAATGAAAATATACATGAAAAATCGGGTGGATAAAGCACGAAGGAACGTACGTATGAAAAGATTATCTGGGTTTACATGGTTAAATCGTATCAACATCAGCTGAATCAATTCCCAATCTCGAGAGGAGTTTCAATCAAAGTATTCATTCGGTTAGAGCTTTTCAGCTTATCAGATATCTCAAACGTCTTAACGTTATATTTTCAATCACAGACATTTGTGTGGTATTTTCTCCTCGTCTCCCGTCTCGCCATAGTGTGTTTACTGTGACTGAATTAACATGAAAATAAATGATTCGGTCACGTCAAATTTAACGCCAAAAGTGGTACAATTCACGAATTAAAACCCGAAAGCACATTTCTCAGGAAAAAAGCCGTTACCCTCATCACCCAAAAGAGCTTTGTTTGCGTCAACAATCGCGGACAACAAAAAAGCAGCGTCGGGCGGCATTTGGAACCATTTATATCAGCGAAACGTATTCCTTTTCACATGCCCGAGTTAGTTGAGTCCGACAGCAAACTCTGAAAAAAATGAAGGGACGCAACGAGCTGTCGCTCTCGCCTCCGTAAAGTTTCCCGGTTATAATTAGGCTCATTTATGAATCCAGTCGTCAGTTTGTCTTCGAGCCGATCCTTCCTTCGGAATGGCACCACGACATTTTTTCTGCGGATGTGCGCCCCATATGGCAGCGGCGAAGCACCGAAGCGCGGACGGGTCCTCCTCGGACCAGAAAATGAGGGAAAAAAGCAAAAAGACTCCGCGAATTTCGAGGAGTTCCGCGGTGAGGGAAGCGTCCTCATCCCGAAATACATCCGTATGTTTTCTCTCGCGAATATTCGCCATTGCGTCATTGTTTGTCCCCTTTATGTAAGTGTGGGGTTTTCACTCCTTCTCCGACGTTTTGATCGAACGGAACTTAGCTCTTTTTGTGCGCTCTTGTTTTTTTTTATTCGGGCTGTCTCGATGCTTTAATCGTGAAAAATAGCTCGAAAAGCGAAGATCGCCTCAACATCTAACGCAGCCACGTGTTGGTGACTCATTATTTTGGTTGGGATATTTACGCTTTTCGGTAACTTTTGAAGCAAACGAACCGGTGTTTGCCAACGGGAAAGATGTAAAGGGACAGGCTACTCCGCAGACGTTCCATGAGAACGTGAGTTTATTCCTATAAATCTAAAAATATGGGAGAGAGATATATAAAGTATGACGGTTGGTGTTATCTCTACTGAAGGCGGGTTTGAAAAAAATCTTCTTTGCTTCAGATCTGTAAATTCTTCAACCCTGAGGCCGTTTTTAACCACAAGACCTTCATTACCAGCTGAAGAGTGAATACTGTTCACAATAATGTACTGAAATGGCTCATTAAGCATGATGAGAAGGGGGTATTTTTTCATTTCTTTCTACACTTAGGGAGGTTCTTTTAATGAAAAATGCTCACGTAAATGCAAGAGATTGACTCCATAATTTACAATTTTTGATGTAGTCAATTAGGAGAGACCAAAATTAATTCCATCATTCAGGATACCTCAGTAACGTAAGTATTTCAATATCAGTGATAGTAATAAAACATCATTATTTGGGCAGGGTTGAAACTAAAAGTCTCCTCTTCCATCTAACCCATCGTTATATTTTATAGGAATAATTTTGAAGAGAAGGAGAAAATTAAAAAGTGTGGATATGAAATGCCTCACCTATTTCTTAGGAAAACTTATCCACTACAGGAAAGCACCCGCTAAGGAGGAAGGTATTAAAAACCTTAGCAATGCTATCAATAATCACTATCGCTAAAATCGCTAAATCATACTAAATAGATGAAAATATAAATGTTCAGCGGATAATACATCAACAAGCATAAATCAAGAACAGAACTGAGACGGGAGTCAATTTAGATCCTTTTTACTCTATCCTGTACCGAGCGAAAATGATCATTTCTCTTTGTCTTCCAAATAAATCGTTGAATTACTAAAATATATTATCATGCATTCGTAAACTTAATACAAGTAATTGCTCGTGTAAATGCACGGTAATTGTTGGTCGCGGGATCCCGAGCCATGCCCTTTGTCACGATCTTCCGAGATCATTTCAAGAGCTTATTCGCGCCGGAATAATTCCGCACGAATTCAACGAAATGAGATGCATACTTTTTATCGACAATGGCAGAAAAAAAGGAGAAACAAAAAAGACGGCGGACAGTCTGAGACGGGAAGATTGTGTGAAATGAGTCGGATCGCGAGCAACCACAGAGCAAATAGCGGACTCAGCAAGTTTCTCCAAATTAGGTCCGGCACCATATTCAGAGAAAGGATTCGTTCCTTTTTAGCCATCTCCAGGAAGCCTAACCCTTTCTCCCCACCCTGACCCTCTCTCCACAGAAGGAAGTGGAAAAACCTCGTTCTCTTTCCATTCTTTTCCGCCAAGAAAGAAGTGATATACGTGCACGCTTCCACACACGTATGCAAACGCGAAGGCACATATCTCTCCCCGTAAACCTTTCGAGGATGAGGACGAAGAAAAGGCTGCTATTTTAATAAACTATTCCTCTCTGTCCCATCTCTCCTCCTCTTCATTCATTTCTCATTCCGTCCTCTCTTCGAATTCTTCTCCCGCAGAGGAACAGGTTGTTACATTTTGGAAAATGGCTCTTTCTGTTTTCACGTTTTTTTCTTGGCCCCCATCGTCTACCGCGTGTCGCCTCAAGAGATAATTAGGACGGAGCGGTTGATGCAAAGCGTTAGATCTTCGTCGCCTTAATTAAGAAACTCTGTAAGGTTGTAAAATCCGCTTGATGAACGGCGGACCGGGTCGTTCCGAAAACTTCCTTGTAACGCAAAGTGTGTAAGTTGCAATTGCACCCAAGCTTTTGCAGCGATTATAGCCTAAAAGTGTTATCAATTACCCGCGGACGTGTTGCAGGCGTCGGGCGCTTTTGTGTAATTGGAAGATGTTCCGTTCCGTTGGAATGTTTTTACGTCGAGTTTCTTGATTTTTACGGCGATTGTTTCGAACTCCGCAGAGTGGTCCGGATTCTTCGCGTATGACTCCGTATATGGAGTGGATTCTTTTGCGAGAAATTCTCTCGGTCGCTTAACGGTAATTGGAATGACACGTGTATCTTCCACTTTAAGCATTTTTTTACTCTTTGCTTGATTGAGTGTAATTGTTAAATAGAAATTATAATTGATTATTTCGATAAAATCTTATACAGTGTCGTGTACTTTATTTTTTATCATCGAATTCAATTGTAATAAATTCCTAAATAATCTCCGAAATCAAATCGAGTACATTTTCTAAAAGTATTGAGTACTTTTTGGCATATCTAAGTGTATGAAACAATCATACATTTTTACTATGAAATAGTAATCTTATTATAGTTTACAGCTAGGAAAATTGAATTTAGAGAACTATTCAAGTCCTCTATATCGATGCGTAATCAATGGATGCCTGGTTATACAGAGGTAATTTTACAGTAAAGAAAACGAATTTCTTATTCTGTAAGACAATCTCAGGAAATGCAATATGAATTAAGATAAATTTTACAGAATAACAATCTTATAATAGTTTAAGGTTAGGAAAATTGAACTCGGAGAACTTTTTAAATCCTCTCTATCGATACGTAAAGTAATGGATGTTTGGTTATATGGAGGTAATCTTATGGTAAATAAAACGAATTTCTTTATCTGTAAGAGAATCTCAGGAAATGCAACATTAAGTAATACGTCCCTCTTGATTTAAAACTAATACTTAAGTTCATCATTCATTATTTTAAAAGTATTACACTATACGAGCGTCATAAATTTAACCTTGATGGAGTCAGTTTACTTAGTGGTTGTCACATAACGTCACATTATTCGAATTTCTATTAATATTTCAATTTATTCCGACTTCATTCCCTTCTCACGACTTCGGAACGAACCTAATCCCATCCTTTTGCTAATTTATTCTCACATTTTCTTCCATTACGTCTCCCCGAGTTTGTTTCACTCATCTTTATTCCCGGAATCCCCTTAACCACCTTCTTATATCCCCATTTCCATTATGTTGTATACATCGCAAATGGAGCTCCTTCCTTCGCTAGATACTTTTTTTCGGTCCATTCCTCGCCCACGCAAAGTGCCTCTTCCATTCACCTCTTCACTCCTTCCCATTTCTGTCTGCGCCCATCTTTCCACTCCGCTCTTCATTTTCTCTCTCCCATTATTCCATTTCCCACGCATTTCCCATTTCCACCGCCGTCTTCCACTCATCCGTGCCCATGCTGTCTGCTTCTTTATGGCAGCCAACCTCTTAAAGGTCCCTAGCTTCTTTCTTCCTCTCCTTCTCACTTCCCACTCGTTTCTTTTTTCTCTTTCTCTGCACCCAACAAACTCCTCTTCCTCTTTCCCTCATTTTTTTCTCCCACGCGAAGTCTTCGCCACACCCATTTTTCGTCTCTTCCTCAGCGTTTTTTTCTCGTTTCCGACCCGACTCTTCCACTTCTCCTTTCCTCGAAAAAGTATTGCTTTATCTCAGGTTTTTGAGTTTTTCTACTCGCACGCGTCGAAAGTTAAATTAGAAAGCATGACGATATTCTTCAACTATGCATACGGGAATTTTGTGTTACCTTATTCACGTATTATCAGGGCCGGTTTCAAACACTGAGACGCCCTCATAAATACTTTCAGTCATAAATACTTGTAGTCATAAATACTTGAGTATCGCAAAGTTGCATACACCCCACAAATGAAATAATCTGAAATTTCATATCTGTCTTAATAATGACTAAACTTGGATGCGGTTTTAACCAGTGGTTCGTTTTAAATATACTACATCCACGATTTCGTAAATGGAGTGATTCAAATAAATAATGATCGTTGGAACTGAAGTAGCGTTACGTAACGATAAACAACGCAGAGATTGATTACTTTATTGAGTGGAATGAGAAGTCAGCAATCGAGATGGCGGTTTTATCTCTTTATTCATTCTCGTTCTGCTTTCACGTGTAAGGCAATTTACCTGTTACGGAACATTTCCTAGAATAGGAGTAGGAAACTTTTTTTCGTCGAAGGTCTGCATATATAATTCACCCTCACAAGCAACCAGCAGACCGCACTTGCGTAGCTTATAGCCTATGTTCGAATTGTAATAAATCTAAATTGTACGATGTTAAATGAATTGAATAACTGAGTAAACCTTAGTATGATACTTTTCATTTGATTTATCGGATGACGTGATAAAGAAGACTGAAAAAACTTATTAAAATGTATGTTTTTTTATCGAAGGTGTCGAAAATGCCTCATTGAATGACCGTAAAGGCTGCAGATTCTCTGCAGATCAGACTTCTGCAGATCTCCGTGATGAGATATCCTATGTTTCTTCTTTCGGTGCATCTCTTATTTGGCTCAGCATTTCACACATGACATGACGAGTTAGTTCGTCAGTTTATAATGAATTTATTAACGGAATCCCATATTTAAATTTAACTTAAAAGTCAATCGACTAGAAAAACTAAGATAGTGTATTTTAATTTCCTCATTGACATAATATTGACTATCATAATCTAGACTTGCTATTTACTTTCATCGAGAATGACTCAGATAATCTTTTAAGACTGTACTGAGGGTCCTCTTTTGCATTTTATAACAAATGAAGCTCCATAAAAGGATAATTGACACTAAAGATTTTCAAAATCAGAAAAAGTTAACAATTTATATAATTAGGTCATTGTCGCCTAAACGCAGTTTCACATCTCTGAAGCCGCACACCTAATGTGTCCTTATTACAAATAGGGTTGTCTGCACACCGTAATCGCCTGGAGACTCTCGGATACAATAATCGTTAAAATCTCCCACCTCATTGGCTGAGTCGTATTTCTCCCGCTTTTGCTCGACTGACTTCATCTTACGTGCACTCATTGACTTTTGCAAATTTTCACGACTCATGTTCACTTATAGTTTAATCTAAGTAGTCCTCCTGCGTAACATAAATTATTTTCTAGCTACTTCTCAAATATCTATAAATATTTTGGAAGTTCTTGGGGAAGTGACTGTCTTCCAATTCATATGATTCTATTACATAAATTGCGTGAAATGATCCAAAAGTATATCTCTGGATAAAACAAGTTCAATTTTTATCAAACACAATTATTCTGTTCACACGTAGAGAAAATTTCTGTAGAAGTTAAAATTATACATTCAATAGTCTTCCAGAATCATCCGGAATTTTCACTCTCCGAAGGGCAACTCCCGGAATCAACTCTTCGGGAATTGACAACACTTGCCACAAGTTTGTATTTTGTTGTATCTTGTTTGTATAATTTGTGTTTTGGGGCCATAAAAGAAGATTCCAACATTGAAACGTACTATGTGAAAATTATCTACACAAAGTGATTAAGATAAGATGTACGCATGATCCCCTTTCCTTGAATATAAATGAGACGGAGTAAATGGCCAGGTCTTCGCTTTCCTTCTGTGAATTCGCCACGGCCATCAAATTCCCATTTAGGATAAGAATCCGTCGATTTTTCTTTTCGAGAATTCGTCTTGCGACTTCCAAAGGCATCGGCCACTCCTCCATGGAAACCCGCCTTAGATTACTCGAAATAAATAAATGGACTCCAAGGTTTTTATCTTTGCTGAGCAACACGTGGCGACCGATGCCAAACGGACGTAATATTTTAAGGAAATATTCCGAATGATATTTACGAATGGTTGGTGAGAATTAATTTGTGGACTCTCTTCGGAAAATTTATTGAATATTAGTATTTAAATTGAGAATTCAAGTTAGCTAACTTAAATTACATTTCTTATTACGATTACTCAGGGGTGCGGGATGGTTTAAAGATAAAAGGGACACAAGAACCAAAAATGATGGGTATCCCTGATCTGCACCTACCGCACCCTCATACAACGGAAAGCGTGGGTGGGTCCTTTCTTCAAATATTCCTTAGCTACTTTACGCTACGGGTTATTTTATTAAATACTTCGACATAATATTTTCTTTCGGTTCGATTGTCTTTGTTAAAATGCAAAACGTTCATGGAAGCTTTCCAAATTGAATCAAAATGTATCCCCATATTTCTCATATTTTAAGGTTAATATGCCGACGTGTTAATGCTGATGGTCCTGTGTTTGATAAATTAGTTTTGTTTACGAAAAAGGGTTAATTTTGGTGTGGTTTCGATAGACTAAATATTGTCTTCGTAAGGACGTAAGCAACAAATTTTGCTTACTATGGAATGGGTATTTACTTATATCTTCGTAATTTTGCTAATACCTTTCAATCATCATCCTGAAAGCCCTGTCGAATCTTACAAATATTTCGAAAAAAAATCAAAAATGGTTAATAACATGCTTTCTCGGCGCATGCAGTTCCGTCCATTAATTAATGTCCTTTTATATTTCCGGCTCAAAACTTAGGCGCATGACTCTGCGGAAATTACCTATTGATGCAGTGCTTTTTAGAGAAAATTTTAGGAACGAGAACCTTTGTTTCCTCCGTTACACCCATCTCGCCCACACTTCTCCTTACTCCCTCATTATCTCTTCCCATAGTTTCCCTTTCTCATTCAGGTCTTCTCCACTTCATCGCTCATTTTCTCCACCTCTCGATATCCTCTCCGACGACTCCGTCTGACAGCTAAGGCCAATGGGATTTTCGGCCGGGTCAAGATGGGTGGCACGCGAAGGCCCTTCCGTCTCCATCCATTATTCGACAGTCAGCAGGCATCTCCCCGAGCCTATTTCCAAGAATTTATGGGCGGATAAGGTCGGGATATCTTTCGCCGGGGAATAGATTTTTGAAAAAAGGTCGCGCATTAGTTTTAAATATCTCGATAGAGGGTGCGTTGGAGTGACGTTGATCAAATACATTTCTCTTTTATTTACTCTATCGAAGGGAGTCTGAGCGATCGGGTTTGAAATGCTATTGATGGATGCACCGCGGCGTGTGATTAAGCGCCGCGGTCAGATAACGTCCGCTTCGATGATTAATGCCCTTCGATCGTGATGACAATGATCCGGGAAGCTGGGTCTGGAAATCGAAAGGTCTCGGGAAATCGTTTTGGATGGGATTGAATTATTAAATTTCTGACCGAGGGGGGATTAGAATGCACGGGAGGAAGGCGTGGGTATGTTTAAGATGCTTGGTGTCATGCACGGTTTCCCGGAATCGGAAAAGAAGCTGGGGATGGAAATGGAAGTTGGATGAAACACGCGACGAAGGATTTACCTTGGATATTCGGTAATTTTTATCATGAAGATATGAAGTCAGGAAAATAGAATAGGGATTTATACTGTAAATGCGTAAGGGGTTTTGTGTAATGAAGTATAAAAATCATTCTCAGATGCTGGGGACGGAAATGGAAGTTAAAAAAAAACACGCGACGAAAATTTTCCTCAGATATTCGGTAATTTTCAAGCATGAATATATGAAGCCAAGAGAATAGAATTGGGAATTATACTATAAATGTGTACGAGATTCGCGTAATGAATTATAAAAATTATTCTCAAAATTCGTAAAAATTATACCGAAGAAAATATCATTCTTCACTAAAAAATCGTGAGATCGGTTTATCTTTGTGTTCATTTTGTTAGATCTATATTGATGTATAAAAACTCCCAGAAACCGCGGAAATTTATTTTGCAGTACCTTAATTTCAGGAAAGTATTACAATAAACGAAATGCAACAAAAAGAAAGAAATGTAGGGATAAGTTCCTAAATTAATTACTTCGGTTTTCGTTAGCATAATATCTTTGAGTTGATCTTGCGAAATTTCCTTGAAAATTGTTCGTGTTTCTATAGAAAACTAACGAATGAGTGAATCAAGGTCAGCCTACGAAGCAATTATCTTTTATCTGCCTTCATTTTGTGTAGTATAGACAATTTTGTTGAAAAATATTATTAGTTCTACAATCTCTAGCGTTCATCTTTTAATTAAGCGAGTAATTGAAACACGAGTCATTGTACAGTATTCTGGTATCTTATCAACTGTTTTGATCACATGTTGGTGATCTATCAACCTAGCTGTAAAGATATTACGGAACGATATAAAATAATTATATTTTAGTTCATAGATTTCAGATGAATGTGTATTATTTTGTTGATGATGAAGACTCCCTCATATTTATCATTCGGTATTATTCGCCAATAATAATCATGCAAATAATGGTGTTTTTTATGATTTCATCGGGCTCGAATGTTCTTGGAGCTGATTTTAATTGTATTGATAACATTCTGAAGTTATTCTAGGTATATAAATCTTGCATTAATTTAACACACAGCAAGTACTTTTGTCCATAAGACTCAATAATCCTCGTATGAAAGAGTTTGTGTGTATGGGTTGATATTTAAGGATTTATTAGCGTATATTTTCGAATGTTTCTCATCAATCCTCTTATGATGTTATTTCATTTCTTCCGGGAACTTCTTCCTCTTATGGAGTCACTTGTAGATAACCTTTAACCATCATATATATCTAAGCTTCTTCTGCAAATTGGTTTTCTCGAGGAAAGACACAAACTAGGGAAAAATTACGAAAATAGGCAATTATCCAATGATATATGTGCTCTAAAGAAAGATCTGGATGAAATACGTTCCGAGAAGGCTGCAGAAATTTTCTACTCCAAAGATACGTAATCTTCCGTGTTATTTATGGCGCGCACTGCCTCACATATCGTTGCTTATGACCTATGCCTCTTTATCTCTTCGCTAAGAGGTTTTTGCTTTCTTTCACTTGAACGAGAAAGTAATACAATGTTGAAGGAACTCATCAATTTTACTGGAAAATTACCCTTTTAAGGTGGTTCTTTAGACTTACATTGAGATGAACGCAACCAAAAGAAAATTCAGGGGTAAGGTGGCCTCTTGAAGCATGTATTTCTAATGCGAATACTTTAGTCGTTGTTTGTCGTGCAATTTCTAATCGATTAGTTGAACTCTTTTCAGGGTTTCATTCGTTAAAGTTTTCGTGAGTTGAAGGGTTGAGTTAAAATCTTCATTTAAGATCTTTTGATATTCAGATTTGGTGTTAAAAATTCGGATTAAAGGAATATTTTTGACTAATATGCTTCTATCATCAGATGTATTGGTGGTTAGATTTTTTCCTCTTCTCTCTAGCCGTTTCTTTCTCAAAAAAATGCTTTATTGAAATTCGGTTGATAAAAAAATGCTTCAAACGAATATATTTAAATATTTTAAAAGTAACCAGTAGTGGATATCGATCTCCGGCGATTATTTTTCCATTCTGTAACTCTCTGTATATAAATAGATGTCTTTAATCCTTCTACAACCAGAATTACTCTAAAATGTTAATTTTCCCCCTCTCCACTCACTAGCAGCTAAATTAAATTATATCTCTGTAGGATATGTAATCTCTAATCCGTTTGTTATTCCCGTACGATGATGAATTCTTTCTGATTATTGATGTTTTGAATGATAATTGTTGTTACGCTGTTTAGTCTAAAATTTATTTGCTCAGTATCAATCTGTTTATACACATAAAAAAGTGGGTTCATCGTAAAATGTAGAAATATTGTTAACTAAATATACATAATTTCACCGTAAAAATTTTGAAAGGCAAATATTTAAGGATTTTTTACTGTTTATCTCCACCCTATAGCTCTTATGCATTTACCTTAAGGTTTCGCTCAAAAATATCCCCGAGATCCTTATTCCCATCTTCCGATCACTATCAATTCGGCAGCCACCGCTGTTTTATTCACCGAATGCAAGGATTCCGCGATACGTGTCAGATAACATTGTTTCGCAGCTATTAAGGGAACATTTTCGACCACCTGTTCGTTTATAGAGAGTCCGAATCGATTTGCTTCTCATCATCCAATCCAAACAACCTCTCCATATCTGTCAGAGATATCGCATCTCCCTCTTCTTCTCCTCTGGAAAAATAACCCTTCTCGAGGAAACTTTTGCCCTATCCGTCTTCAGTATTCGACGTTTCGATCTCGGACGAGTGATTTTTTCCTTCCATACGTTTAATGCCCTGCATCTATTACGTCCGCAGAGATTTCCGCATCTCAATGACCCTCATTGTTCACGATAGCCGTCTCGCTAGCCGAAGGCAGTTCTCAATTTGCGCAACCGTGGTTTTTAGCGCCGTCATTTTTCCACGGAAAGAGCTTGCCAAGGGATGGAAAGATTTTTTTATTCCGCTCCCGTACCCATGAGTGATACCGAGAAATTCTGCAGGGTGAGAGAAATGGCTTCCGCGGAAATGATCACCATCGGGAACCGGGGTCGTTTTTATCCAAATACCGAATGTCCA
This sequence comes from Pachydiplax longipennis, assembly GCA_036926295.1. Taxonomy (NCBI): domain Eukaryota; kingdom Metazoa; phylum Arthropoda; class Insecta; order Odonata; family Libellulidae; genus Pachydiplax; species Pachydiplax longipennis. The sequence goes on from JAVFKF010000008.1 coordinate 56,803,726, forward strand.
TATAAGAATGAGTAGTGGTCCATTTTTTGTTATCTTTGGTCACGTCCTCATAAGTGTTGCCGCTTGAAATTTTGAATATGCGCCGAATTAACCTTCAAAGTAGAGCTAAATCTGCGCAAAACTAGTTGTGAAAGGTGATGTATAAAACCCTTAACCATTGTCATTATCACTCACAAAAGGTTAAAAGTTCGCTACTGTGGCGAGGTAGTAGCTAATTCATACGTTACATCTTGCATCATATAATCATTTCAAACAAGGAATAGTATTGGTGAATTTAATTACATATGCTTTGATCAACACTGCATATACCATACAAAACTGCGACGGATTTACATCAATCAATCAGATCAATAATAGCAAATTGTTCTCAGTCATTACTAAGATGATTGTAGCATAGAACAATAATTAACTATCAATTGGATTAGATAAGTCGTATATCTTATCTAGACCATTGAATTTGATACAGAATTCATCTGGTTATGGTAAAATTATAATTTTATTATATATGTATGAGTTTTTAAAGATAAGAAGCCTCCCGAAAAGATCGAAAATCGCTTTTCTGTTTTCGATGAATAGGATTACTGAAGTTCACGAGAAGAGTAAAAGTTTTATATATGTATGTACAGGGGGGAATGAGATACATTATGCGGTTAGAGATTATGTACCTGAGTAGATCACGCCTCTTTATGAACACCTGATGATGATGCAATGTATGGAAAACGGAGTCATCATTGTTTATGTTGGGATATTGCATAAATTAAGTTTACTTTATTTTGTTATGGCATGCTACCAAATGAAGTCCAAAGCCACCGACTTTAACTGTGACAGTTTTGACAACATCCGTAGTAGAAGAGTTTTCTTGTTTGTTTCTCGCGCATAGTTGACTATTTAGCGATTTTGCCGCTAGATTTAGCGAGATTTTCTTTCTTTTAGCGAGCTTTTGTTCTGTTTTAGCGACATCTCCCACTCAATGAAGAATGTTCTGTTACCTCGATCCTCCTTTACGTACTTTTAACGTAACATTTCTGACGTATTTTAAAATTATAATAGTATCAGAATCAGTTGATACAAGATTCAATATTTATTTTATACATTTAAGTACAGATATTTTATTTTGGAAGCGAATTAAACATTTTATTTTTTACTATGTTAGTGATTTTTTCTGAGTTAAGCTACTTTTCAGGATAGATCTAACGGTATTTTAAAAAATAAATTGCATCTCTGTTCACGCGTTCAGACTTCAAGATCGATGACAAGCAGTGATGACGCTGTCCGATCACGATAGCAAGCGCAGATTTGTTTCAGCTGAAGCTTGGCTTCGTCTCTTGAATATTCTCTCGTTGCCCAAGGAGATAATATCGAATTTCTCTCTCTGCAACTTGGAATTCCAAAATATGCGAGGTTTTAAGATCGTCATATTGATCTTTCGAAGGCTTTTCATTTACCTTTCCTCTTCACTTTGCAACTTCAGTCAATGTCAACAAATGCTATATGTTTCTCTTTTAGTAGATTTACATATGGATATTTCGTGAATAAACTCGAATATTATTTGTTTTGAATTGCACCGGTCATCAAGTACAAGCTTAAACTGCAAATTGAGATACTCTGCTTTCAAATTAACAAACAGATATTGCAAGTGCTGAGACGAAATGCATTTTGAAGTTGTCATTAGAGAAAAAGTAATTAAATATTAATCAACATGAGATAACACTCTAAGAATCAATATAAAGCAAAAATCCATATTTCTCGAAGAAAAATAACTCATCACTAGGCTGAAAGCTATTAGTACATTGTGAAAGGGTGCAAGAAAATCAGTTTAAAATATTTATTCTAAAAATTTTTAAGGCAGTAATCGAATTTATTTTACTATCATATATGAATTATGTGTAATTTTTTTATAAAAATCTGTAAAAGTTCTTCCAAAAATCTCTAATTCTTACCTTAGGTACTCTTTATACTTATGGATATCCTACCTAAGATTTCAATACTAGGAATCGCTAAGTCTCAAGATTCTTGACCCATTTAATCCTTTGAAAACACTTGTCAATTATTTTTCATATTATGCTATAGCTACTTCTTATGAAATAACAATTATGAAATGACCGGCAAAATATTCGGATTAAATTATCTTCCGAATATTATAAAGGAAGACCGAGTAATCAGTAACATAAATTAAGAATTAATATGAGGATATCTTTGATAATCGGTGCTTATATATCTGTCTCACTGATCCGGAGATACCCTCCAATCTACTCCTATAATCATTATTTATATGCATACGATCGACCATCCAGAATTAAACGTGGGGCCGTATCTAATAGTTTGCTTGTGAGGAATGCACCGAAGGCACAAAGAAGGAACGTTATAATGTAGGTCCTCTTTGAAAGAATTCGTGCCTCTCGGAAGTCATTCGCTCCCAAAGGCGACCAATTAAACCGAATTCTGATCTGATTACTCTCCGCCCCAAGCGGAATCTCAATTAATGCCGTTCATCGATGAAGATGGACGATTCCTTCAGGACGATGCAAGCGCATCCAATGGCCGGAGATGTGAAAGGGTCTGTAAGCCCATCCCGTAAGGTTCATGGCCTGGAAAAACGAGCGCATTAGCGGGCGCTCTCCAAAACTCTTTCGAACTTGAGTGACTGAGAGTTTCGTATTGCCACGCCTGAGCAGTTCCTCCGCATGTTATTTTTTTCATCGTCTGCGTAGGATGAGTAAGTTATGACTGTTTGCCCTCCGCAAGCAGAGTTCTCACCTCCCAGGCCTTAATTATTTTTTCTAAAATATAATGTTTGTGGTATCCTGCTAACGACATTTCCCGTTTCCTCCGTAACACCGTCTGCTATATTTCTTTCCGACTTACCCGAAATCGTCACTCCTGTCCAATTAAAACTATCCAACTGTGGTTTGCGTTTATGATGAAGAAGTAATACGTTTGAAGCAAGTTCTTTCTTCGCCTATTTTTGTATTGGGAGTTGTAGCCTTCCTTAAACTTTATTGATATTGGAAAAGATGTTTATGGTCGTGAAGAAATATCACTTCTGCCTATTCCCAAAAAGGCATATGGCATATTGGATATGCTGAATTCTTTCATTTTAAACACTAAAACATTTACTTTCAGGGAAAAATGATTCATAACTACGGATTTCATGATTAAATTTTTAGCATAAGAGTTTTAATTGAAGTATATTGAATGAAACTTCGTTCTCGGTCATAACACAAACGTTCATAGTTAATGCTTGCCGCTGCAACATTCAATGCTTCTTTTTACGATTTAATATACAATTGTTAAGAAAAGAATGGTAGACAAAGCGCCTCATTCCGGTTTAAAAATAAAAAATAAACATCAATGTCTGCCACCTAATCATGTAGTTGAAATTTTAATAATGTCGAACCTCGATTAATCGAATCTCAATTAACGGCCTCAAATTTTCGAGCTATCAATGTTTCTACAAATTCAACTTATAGAGATGTTCTTAGACTGTGATCGCAAGCGTATCGTAAGGTAGTCGATATTAAAAATAGACAGTCGGAACATCAAATACCTTGTCTGTAAAAGGGCTAATATAAAGACACAAGTAACCGTGTTGCACAGACTTTATTTTAAATTTTTTTATTTATTAAACTTAGGATATAAAAACAAAGATATATTTTAAAATATGCATGAATTCCTTTCGATAAATTTATGATGAACGTTAGAAAACAAAAGATCAGCCCACGGCATAAAAGATAGTGGATTAATATTGTGTTCTTTTTTAACTAGTTATTAACTTTTTAATTAAATTCAATAGTTTCGAGGCATAGAGGGTAGGTCATCTAGACTTCGACTTGAAGAGGTTTACATGACTCGAGAAGGCCGGCTAAAAACACTCGAGTTATCTATGCATTTCGAAGTTGTCATTCGCCTAATTCTAATTCTTCGTCTAATCGGGGTTTACTCAGGGGAACAGGTTTTTTCTTCGATTCGTAGAGCATTTTTGAGTTATCATGGTTCAGCTATATAATGTTCATATTTCAGTGTCTCGTAGATTATATTATTATGTGTACGAAATTATGCATGCGATTATGCGAACAGACGATTAAGAAAGTCTCATGAAGATATTCGTGTAACTTGGAAGTATCTTAACCTTCAAATTTAAAAACTGGCTTTCCAATTCCTAACATAATCGAGAGATAACTTCAACTTCCTTTTTCTTCTGGCTTATTAGAAACAATATTCAAACTTGTTATTGGAGAAGAAATTTATTTCTATCAGTTTTAATCGTTTTGTTTCTGCTGACCTTATATAAATACATGGTATGCATTCGTCGTTTATCTTACTTGCATTTCCCGACTTGTCATGCGTCCTTCATAGTATAATAAATGCTCAGATAAACTCAAGAATATTGCTTACTTATTAATGAAGAGCGGTGACAGCTAGTGTTTCCTTACTCTTTTGAATTTATTCCGCGGATTTACATACAGATACTTCAATAAATATCTAACCACTCCTGAAACCTGAAGAAGGCAAAACATTTTTGGCGTTTTTAACGTTTCGGTGTCCTTTTTGAGCAATTATTCGTCAAACAAAGACCAACCCGTAAAATGTGTGAGCTTATGATAATTTCCGACTCAGAACAGAAAAAAAACGGGTTTTGAAGTGGTTGACAAGTTGTCTGGAATTACTCCGTACTAAAAAGAAAATGTTTACGGTCTTCTGTACTGAAAGTCGACAGACGCCTTTCCGTTTCATTTAAGAAAGAGCGTATAGCAATAACGTGAGGAAAAAAGTATTAACTTTCAAGTTTCTTCAGCACTAGTATTTTATTGTTGATGAAATAAAATAATAAAAAATATATATATTGAATGAATTTCTATCGATTAACGAAGCTTGCTAGGATTATTTCCATCATTATCAACTACTGAGAAGCGTATTGAGAAGACATCTTGTATAAAGCCTGTTAGTTCAAACTTTCTGTTGCATGATCTCCTGATGGAAATATTACGTTCTGGATACAGGAATAGAGAAGATGATGAACCTTCTCGGTGGGGAAAATGTTGTTTTGATGTTTCTATGTTTTTCTTCATTTTCCGTATGCTATTTATTGATGTCCTTAAATACAATTGCCAAATGATATTTGCTAATTTTAATTCAACATTTTTAACGTAACAAAATTTTCTAAACTACCAAAGTTTGCCTTCGTTTACCAACCTTACCACTCCATATACTTTTCAATTATTTGACTTATCTCGAGCTATAATGTATCATTTTCATAGTCGGAATTGCTGTAACATTGCATCATTATCTTGAATGTTAACGACTCCTTAGTTTCAAATATTAAAAAAATATATATTAATTTACGGTCGAATATATTCCGCAAACTTTTTACACTATAGGTCGATTCTGTAGATTTCACCATCAGTTATATCGATTTGAAATCATTTAGCTTTTAGCCAATAATCGTTTTCCTTGGAAGAGTAACCATTGAATTTCTTAAGAAAAAAATCATCTGATTAGAGCATTACACAGCTGGAGTCAAATTGCCAAGCGTGACCTTCAGTTGAGCAATGCATCTATCCGAGAGATTTATCGCTGCCAAGGCAGAAAGGATCTGATAAAAGAGGGCGCATTGTTCGAGCATATTTACATTTACACGCAGACCTTTGTGCAGGAGATTCCCGCCGCAGTTTAAAGAAATGCCCAGCCTCTCTCCTTAGCGAAGCATTATCAGCATAGTATTCCACTGCCTTGTATATGTGACCCCGATTCCAACTCTAATGGAAGTTCCAATCAATGTTGTATATCCATTCATCTTGCAAGAAAGCTTTGTGACGAAATCAAAGTGAAACCTCGACGATGGAAATTCAAATACATTTTCGGGAAATATTATGGAGGAGAATCGGCACATAACCTCGTGAAAAAGAAAAATCTCACTTTTGATTGCTAATTGTACTCTCCTAGGTATAGTAAGATCACAAGACACCGATGAATGTTCTGGTTTTAAACATATATCGATCGGAAAGACACTTGTCGATTACATCTTAATTGAACGTAAATAGATACAATATCTCTAATACTCAATTCATGTCAGTGTTTAATAAAAGATATTTTACCTCCCACCAGGCTAGATGCCTTTTGGCAGTTTATGATTACAATAAATGAATACGTGGCAGAAAAATGTAACTCGTAATTTACACTTCGAAAATTAGTATTGCAGGTTTTTCAGGATACAGAATTCAGCTTCACTTAAAGGCAACTACCTGCGGTCATTTTTTGCTGCGCACCAAAGCTTTACCGAAGTAGTCAAACAGCATTGAAAGCAAATTGCCGAAAGCTACCTTTCGGAGATATGGAAGAGAAAGAAACCTCCCTGAAAATAACATGCCAGCTCACTTGTTCTCCATTGTGAGCGTTAGCAGTCAGTATACAACAGTGCAGTTTCCGCCGAAGAAATAAATCGCAATTATGACTCCCGCCTTTCTTCGAAGCGCCATCAATTCACGTCACGATTCCAAAGAATCCATTTACCGCTATTTCCCCGTTAGCTCGATTATTATTTATCGTAGACGGGAAGATCTGTCACTTTCACCCTCGAATATGTATTATACAGATAATAATGCGTCCATTGGAATGAATCGAGATCGAAATTACGTCCTTAAACAAACAGGAGACCAACCGCGCCGCGATCTTAATGGAGCGCTAAAAATCGTGAAGGCGGCCTTTTTTTCGACGGCGAAGAATTCGGAATCTCCGTCACGCAAGAGTTCTTCGGTGGCTACTTCGTCTTCTGTTCCTCCCTCCCTCTCCCGGATGTCAGATGAAGTCCCGCGCGGATCTCGATAGCGTGTCTCATCAAAAGGACCGCGTGAACACGCCCTCATCGGCCACTCGCGCAAGTTTGAAGAAGCGTTCCGCCAACGCCGACTTCGATAAGTCGAAAGTGAAAACGGGTTTCTGGCAAGCTACCGAGGTCGTAAATCATTGATTACCTTTAGCCTTGCGCTTTATCGTCCGCGTTTTTTTCTCCGTTCCATTTCTGTGTGTTCCCTCTGGATGGTGTTTCTCTCTCTCTCTCTGTGATCTTTCCCATTCGCGGCACTCGGCCGTGAGATCCTCCCGCCTTTCTTCCGGTTGCCCGTGAAATGCTTTGAGGACATCTCTCGCCACCTGACGCGGGTATAAATAAGAGCGGGAAATCATTAGCGCCAGAGCCTCCATTCACGAGTTGTTCTGAAGGAAGTTCTTTGTTTTTTTAGCTAATCTGTCACTTGTTGCAGGCTAAGTCATTATCTCTTGGTAGTTTTGCTTATTTTTTCGTTGTCTTCAATGCCAATGTAGGGCAAATTATTTCTATAAAAGTATTCTTCGGTTTACCCTTCTAAAATGCTAAATTTTAGTGATAAGAGTTATTAACGTTACATTTGTATGAATGAGAATGAAACCTAGCCTGCAAAATGAATGATTGAAAGCGACTCTGCGAAGTTAAATTTTAATAATAAAAACAGGGTAAATTATACAATCTTGTTCCTATATAAGGTGTAAATAAATGCATGTTGGTTAGTATCAGTAATGCACCAACATCTTGGCAATCTTCAAGATGCTGTGGTCAGTACGTACGTAAACTAATTCCACTAAAATGATTAAGTTGACGAGAATTTACGAGGATTGTAATATTGCCTACGCGAAAATTTTTAATTCGTCTTCAACTGGTTAGCAAGAAATGTTTTCTTTAGTATAAACATTGTATAAATTGAAATGCGCGAATAAATTTGTGTAGGGCCCGAAAACTTTATGGACGCCTCTGTTTAGCTCATACTTATAACTTTTGTACGCAGATTTGCTACATCCAAATTTTTATAATTGACCTCTCTTTTAAAAAGAGAGAAACTATAATAATTTGAGTACGACAAGATCCAGATATGTGGATAACTTGAAAAGCTATGACATGCACGATCGAATACAACATACTTCATTAATTTTACAAAATTGTACTCCTACAAATACGAGCATTCAACGGAGTTAAAAAGAAATTATTGTATAAAAGCGAAAGAGATGAAGGTCTTGAAAGATTTGCTTTCAAATACTAGAGCAGACAAACAACATGTACCAATGAATTTGCTGATAAACTGATTCTCAGAACAGTTATGGTTTTATATTTGAAATTGCGCCCTTTCATGAGATATAAAAAATATCTACCATGACTGAAATGATAAGATTATGTTCATGGTCGGTATTATCTTAGAGGAAACATATTTCGTGCAAGGCAGGGAAGCCCAGTTGTGAAGGGGGTCCAAATGAGTCATCTCTGATGTCCAGCTACGACGCATGATTGGAGGCCGTGAAGATTCAGCGAAGTCACTGCTCCAATTTTATTTGCGTGAAAGGCTACATCGCCCACTGATTTTCCGTTCCAGAAAAGGGCTTGTAATATTCCATTTAGAACGCAAATAACTTTTGATATAAATGCATGGCAAGCTTTTCGTTTTACATCGTTGAAGTGCCCTATCTATTTACTCTCAGAGGATACTGACCAAGAACTCTTTTTACTTACTATACTTTAGTTATTCAGAAAAGGGTGCCACTGATAACTTAATCGATGACTTCAAATGAAGTCATAGTTTTTGTGTTCTTCGTCATGATAAATCAATGAAACTTCGATATGAGTTACAATTAGACTAGACAGACTATTTGCTGTGTTCAATGACTTTATCAGCGTGAAAACTATAATTTTTCTCATAAAACGCTGTAAGAATCCTATCAATCAGTTAGTATGGGTATGCCTCTTAGTACATTAAAACAATATTAAGCCCTTTTTTTATTCACAAAATAAAGTATTCTCTTAAAACTTGTAAAACTAATTCAATAAGCAATAATAAACGTATTTGGACGTAATAATTAATGTAAATTAAATCAAGTAGAAAGTTTAGGAACCACCAGTTTATTAATTAAATGAAATTAAAGATCAAAAGCGATTTTATCGTTCTCTTTATTTACTTTCCTTGTTGTGTAAATACCTCCGTTTCTTTTTAACTCGAAATAATTCTAATTGTTGTTTGAAGACAGTGAAATGTAAAATTTTCCAGCTATCGTCCATGGCTACGTAAATATTATTCATGATGATCAATGAATGAATGAATGAATGTTATTCAGTTAACAATATGAAAATTCCTCTTTATCATGCTGACCTTTATTATACATAGGCCTCCACAAACTTCGTTGTTTACATCTTGAAATATATTTCTATATGCTTTTTCTATCGCCTAGTTATTTTTCCGCGTTCACGGATATCTTTTAATATTTATGACTTGTTTATAATGTGAAATTCCCTTCTGTCTATCACGTTCGAACTAGTTCCGCCAATTATCTGCGCAAAGTTCTCTTTGATGTAGCTAACAACTCTCTAAAAACGATGGAGTCAAGTTCACGTTGCGAAATTTCTAAACGCATAACAGGCGTCTATCGGAAGCTATTTCTCTGACATACGATGAGAAATGCGGTAATAAGTTACGCAAACTGACTCGTTAATACGCCAAGCTAATTCCAAGCTAGTATTTGCATGACTCTGCGTCTCAATATGTTAATACAGCCACTCAAATTGAGCGTCTCCGTAAAATGGATTTGCTTCAGCTGTCCTTACTGCGTATCTAGTTGGTCTATCGCCTCTTGGGTACTATCTCAAAGTACTATGCCAAACTAAAAAAGCACACGTTTGATCTTGTGTATCTTTTTGAAATGGGAATTTCTTGTCCTATAATAGCAAATATGATAACATCGAACGCTTTAATGCCCTATTCCTTTTTTATCGTCCCATTAAAAGTTCCAGAATGTATTAAGCTCCATCTATCAAAGGGACGGAGTTATTTTTTACTTTCTTATCTCCCATGGAATTGAATATTTTTATTTGCAAGGCTGCTATGATGCTTAAAAGTCATTTATTCACTGAATTTTATAGCTTAAGGGAAGTCTTACACGTGTTGCGTATTACCGCTCAAACTTTACTCTAGTAGGATTCTTGAATTTTTTTAAATTACTAGAATAACCGGTATATTTTGCCGTTAAAATTGCTGAAAACGGATTCAAAGTCCACATACTTAAGGAACCATACTCGTAGAATTGGGGCATAATTATAACATAACTATATTTGAAGAAGGGCGAATTTACTTCATTCTAAATAATTCTTAGTGTGAATTCATTGATCTTTCCATTATTTGTATTCTAGTTTGATGTTTCCTACTAAGTTCGTTGCAAGAACGGTTCGAAACTGTAAATCGCTCATTTGCATCAAAGTATTAATGATAATAAAATAATCACGTGATAATGAATTTAATGCAAATTTAAAAACACCGATAATTTCCCTTCTCAAACGCTTCCGTAGTTATCATTCGGATTATGATAAATTTGAATAGCTAACTCACTCTTACGAGGACCTACATTAGCAGGAAGACTCATAGTTACCTAGATTTTGTATTCCTTGGTACGCTCTCCTAATATCAGAACATCGTTATCAAATATATTGGTAATATGTGGAATTATACTGAAATAGCACTCTTTATAATGAAAATATTGAGAACTTACTTGAATAAAATTTACACACTCATGCAACTTTTACACCATTAACATTTATGTATTAGTATTCATTTATGGAATAAAAACTTGCATTCAGGCTGCTAACTCTGGTGGTATGTGCTCCCTTCTAAAACCGTGGATCCTCCCTTGATTCCTTTACGAAAATGGACTGCTGTACAAAATTATTTCATAGAAAATGTCCGATACTTCGATTTTTGGTGGCTGTAAGTTATCGTCCTATTTTGGAGGATAGTTAAAATTTTCTATCCAAAATACTATAGTACTAATGAAAAAATTATGGATGTGTCTGAAGAGAATTATTCTTGAAATATAGAGAAGAAATGAGGGACATTGTAAATAAACAAGGCGTGCAACGTGAATGCCAGAAAAGAGATAACGTGAGTGACATGTATGCGCGCACCAACCCTTGAGAATTGCATGTTTCGTATCAATAGGTTGCAGTAATGCAGTGTTTATATTATTTTATTTTACTATCTGAAATATCCTCGGACAAGGTGGGCTACCCGAATATGTAATCCTTCCGTTCATGCTAACAGTCCCAGAAATAAATGTTGACTATAAATAAATGCGAAACGACTTGAGCTGGCTGTGCATGTAAACAAAACATTACATCTTAGTCCCATATTACACTATAGTTTCTCCAGACCAAAGCACCTGCCCTTCGAGTCCAAATCTCACCTATAACCTTTTCCTTACCACATAGTTGCGATCCGGTCCGACATAGGAAGACCCACCGCCCCGAACCTTTTTATAACCCACGGCAGAAGGCACTGAAACATCAAACAACATCCATCCGAAAATCATTCCCCGTCGGCCCTCTAACTCGCACCCTGCGAATAACCCTACCTCGCGCCGCGTACAGAAAAAGCCGCGTTAAAAAAAATTCCCGATGTCCGCAACGGCACCACGCGAAGTCGTCCGAACAGAAATAAAGGGCGATTAGTCCATCAATCCCTTTACGACTCCTTCCACTCTTCTACACACCCATGTTTATGCATGTATCCTCCCCTCTCCCCGCGGACCACTCCTTCCACTTTTCGCCCCCTCCCTCTCCTCTTCGAGATCCACCACTAACCAACCATTCCCTCCCTCTTCCCCTCCATCTCCCTCTATTCATCTTTCCTCTTTCCTTCACTCTCTCCTGGAGACTCCTCTCTCTTCCTCGGACGGAGATGTGCTCGAGTAGCGGAGGTGTCGGAACCGTATCTCTTCCGACAGGGTCCTCCGCCTCTCCCGGAAGGATATCCCCAGTGTCTCTTGTGTCCTTAGTCCTAGTGGTGATATTGTCTCTATCCGTGCCCTCTTCGGCATCCTGGGACGCCTCTCCGAGGTCTCAGTTGCCGCGATCGGTGACCCTCCTCTCGGTCAGAGTGTTCCTCGTTGTGATTAACTTTCCGGGAAGCGGATTGCTGCACGCCGGCAGATCCCAGCGGGGTTGCTACTACGTCCCGTGCGCCTCCCCGGCCATATTCATCCCCTACAATCGGCCGGTCGCGTTCCCCCGAGGCGGGGTCTACGCGGGCCCGCGAAGGCAGGTAACCAAACCGACCACCACCGCGAGGCCCAGGAAAGTGCCGAGACCTAGGATAACACCCAAATATACCAAGGAATACGAGTCGTGGAAGGGTCTGAAATATGGTGAATATCGTTCTTTGGGTGCTTTGTTTGTTTGATGTGGTTCTAGCGAGTGTTTTGGTTTGTTTTGTTTATCCGTTAAGGTGAAATGACCCCTTTGATGGGAATGGAAAAATGGGGGAATGTGGTTCCAGGGGGAAAGAAAGGAAAGAGATCTTTACGCTTGGGAAGTATATTTATTGTTTGGCGTCGATGAGCTCTTAAGTGTGGATATGGGATCAGAAGATTCAGGTCGACCGCATTTTTTTTGTTAACGTGAAAGATTTATGTTATCCTTTCGAGCATCGAATTCTACTCAACGATGTTTAAACGCTGTATTAATTCCTTTCTGAAATTTCTTTTAGTGTTTAAAGTTCCGCTGCGGCATAATGAAGGTAACATTACTGATTAAAGTGTAACCGATAAGGTGTGTTTACGTGTTGAGGAATGCAGCGGTGAAGTAGGTGACTTAAACTTTGGTCTCTTTAGACTATCCCTATGTATGATTTATTAGGGGTAATAGGCAGTAATGGGTCATACATCACCCGAGTTATCGCAGTTGATCTAATTCAGGAATTCCATTGTGACACAACTTATCAGCACAGGTTGAGAAAGGTTCAGGGGATAGCGGTGGTTGAACTGTTGCTTTGATACATGCGTCGGCTCTTTTCGTATTCATTTTTATCGTAAAAATCTATTAATGGTGCTTTTATTAATTTATTTTCATTGGTAATAAATTTTATATATTTTAAAAACTTGTCTGTCTCTTGGCTATCAACTTGATATGCTCCACGAATCCCATAGATGAGAACATCCTGATTTTGCATGTTTATCTTATTGGGAAATACCCCAGAACTTGAAAGGATGACTTTCTCAGTAACTCATTTGTGTCACTCTCATGTAAATGGAACCAGAATAAATTGATCTTACGATCGTTTACGTTACTCAAACTTCTTACGATGAGTTATGGCGAAAAGTAACGACACCAGGATGCTCGTCTTATCAACATAGTACCGGATTTCGAACCTGAAAGTGTGCCGCAGGGCAAGGTGCATAGCGTTAAAAGTGCCGTGCAAGAAAAAATACACTGGATGGCCTCGTTGTTTGCGTAGCGAGAGGGCGGTTTACTTTATTCTGTCGCACCGGATTGAGAAGCTGCGTACGTGCGCCGTTTCTCCTCATGTCCATTTGAGTCTGCCGGTCGGCCTCTCACAGGTCGTCGCCGGATTCCATTCGTAAACGACGTTGCCGAAGCAGAGATATGAACGAAAATTAGTACCTCTTTCATTTATTTTTCTCTCCTCTCCCCCCTCGTGGTGGTTTGAATTCCTTCCTTGCAGGTCTGTTTACCCGGAAGTACGAGGGATTGATTTGGTTAACGATCCTAGAGATAGCCAGAGTAAACAAAGGGCTTTTTTTTCTCTCTTGCCGACGGATTTGTCATATCCTTTCGGCTTTGGCGCCGTCTCATAATTCGGGAAATTTTCTCCCATTACTTTAGATCGGGTCTTGTCGCGCTCCATCGCTGAATGAGGTGTCGAAGGAAACTCCCCCGCAGATTGACGCACCGTTTTGCGAATGTGTTATCGCTCACTTATCTTACTGAGCCTACACTAATAGTAATATATTAACTATTTTATTACTGAGGTACGGATTCATATTTCATTTAAAGATAGCGTGACCCTTTCTCGGAAGGTACATGAAAATTACATTTGGAGAATGCTCTCGTAATCTTCACTGAACGAGAATGTAAATCTTAACAGGGTATATCCGGAGGTCGTACATTAATTATTAGGAACTTTAGAGATAAATGTATCAACTTGTTACTAATCTTACATGTAACTTCCATGATTATTTGGAGCGGAATAAACAAAAAATATTATTTTCGATATGGACTGTTGTGATTACTTAGGAATCGTCTGTAAACATTTTAGTTCGGAATTGTGCAGGCATCAGTAAATCTCGTATTAGATGAAGAACGGAGATTTTTTTAAATTCTACAATGAAAATAAATTGAAAAGTAAGTTCTCAGGCCTTATTGAAAGGAAGAAGCTGGAGTCTCATTAAAATCTTGCCTAGATAATTTTGGATTCCTTGCTGATACTAATTGTTTTAAAATTAGGAGCATTACGACGAAAGGAAATAACAACTGGCGTGGTAATCGGAAATCGAAAATCAAAACAGATAGAAAAGCATTTGGATAAAAAGTGATGGAGGCAGCACATCAAAAATAGCATCGGATAATAGAATAATAAAATGAGTAGGAAAAAATTGTGTTTGGAAGGGCTGTAGAATTATGGGTGTCATCGGGATTCGAAGATTCTAATACTAAGTTAATTTGAGAATATATTCTCTACGTCTAAGTCAGTCAAGAAACAGAAGATCAAGAATGAAGATCTCATTATTATATGATTATTTTAAACGTTGTCCTCGACGGGCATATTTAAGACTTCCATTTACTTTGTTCTCGAAACGATATCTTGAATGCTGACTGTGGGTAAATTGTATCTGAGATTCAGTTTAAGTGGAAAGTTGGATCGGCTCCGAAAGGCAGAACAATTCGTTGCGTGTTAGTATTCATCCTCGAATTCCGACGAGTCTGGCTTTGGGATAAGCGCATGCACGTTCCCCTGTCCTCGGTGTGAAGACTGGTGAGCCCTATTGGGTTACATCAGTTATCTCAGCATGCAATAAGAAGACGTGCCGGTGAATGTGCTGCGATAAATAGCATCTCAGGCGAAAAGGATTCCCTTGCACTTATTCACTGATGCACATCACAGAGACGATTGTGCTCGGAAAGAAAGAATAAAGATGCAGGTTACGTTTAGGAATCGAGATACCATTTTATCTTTCCTGTAAATACAAGCCTTGATCTGTTTGAATATACCCCAACATTCAAATTTATTCTTCCGATTTGTAGAAAAACTACTGGTTTTGTTAGTAATTTATGGTATGTTCTCGGGTTGTTTTCAGTTTCGAAGTTACTTCCATTTCCTTTCATCGAAGCGTCGACCATAAATTGACTTGAAATCATTCTTTCTCTTCCATTCGACCAAGCATTTTATTACAGTATCTAGATGAATATCGATTTTATACTTTTCATTTTAGGTGTAATTTTAATTTTTAATTTTCTAGCGTTATCAAAATTAATTAAAATTAAATTAGTTTTCAATTACGAAAATAATTAATCATTCATACACTTATTAGGAATCCAGATATTATATCTGGATTCCTAATATATAAGATATATTTATATCTCTGATCATCTGTAAAGCTACCTTTCTATTTCATAATTTTCACTATTTTGTGTCCGCATTAATTTCATTAAATATCCTCCAATAAAGCCTTTAATTTAGGAATAACTCTACTTCAAACAACAATTAAAATTTTACTGATTGTCACGGTATTTATTCCGAATATTTGACTAAAATTGTTTGTATATAACTTTCTAATATGGGATTCAAAATTTTTACCTTTAAAATCAGCAGTTAGGATGTAAATGGCTAATAATTTAGTTTGGAAGTTGAGTACCCTTTTGTCTATTAATTTTTCTGCAATATTTGGAAGTTTTTTAATCTTGTTTTGAAGATATTACAATATACGTGCATAGGTACACTAATTTACATCAATGATACGTTAAAGGATATCGAGTTATCAATAAGGTTCAAACCTCAAAAAATTCCCCCGCTGTTGTTGAATGATGTTTTTATCCTTATCGTGTATCTCTAATTATTCGTAGAATCACAAATATCGAATAATATTTAAAAATTTCGAATTTATCTTCTGTCTTTTGTGTCTGTTCCCATTTCCTCTGTATTAAATATTCAAATTTCGATGGAAAGTTATCCTTAACTTCTTTGTGTTTTAATAGGTTATTATTTTCGTAAGAGCTCTTCGAATCAAGACTGGTAGAGATGATAGCTTAGACGTTCTTAATTCTGCATTAGATTCACTTCAAAATTATATCTTTAAAAATTCTGATTCCCTGATTAATTTAAGCAAAGATTCCGGCAACTGTTTACGCCTGTTTAGCAAATATCGTCGTCTATATCCTCATAACTCTTGAAATGAATACGATTCCTTGCTAATTCCCATCGCGAAATTCAGTGGCGGCACTCCATTGGCCGATTTGTCCCCAACCATTTGCAGTCCCTTTGATATGTACCGCTTTTTTCTTCCCGCGAGACAAAGTCGCAATCCCTCTGCAGAGGTCCTGTGCTGGTGCTGCAATTTTCGGCAACTCAAAGCGGCACATAAAAGATAGGGATATGGCGGTGGAAGTGGTATGGAAGAAAAAATCTTTTGGACGCATGCCCAATCGAAATACCAAAAGCACTGATAAGGTCGGAAAAATGAATGCTAATGAAGATGGTAAAGCGAAGAAAGACATAGACTCCCAGAAGGTAGAACTGTTCCGGGAAAAGTGAAAACATATGAAAGAGGATTGAAAGTAAAAGTGGACGCGTCGAAGGGAAAGTGATGGGGTTTGAAACTGAAAGAGATTGAATAACAGCGAAAGAAGAAATGAAGACATAAACAGATAAAAAGGAAAAGGGGAGAGGAGAATATGAAAAGTAGGACAATTACTGGGGAAGTTGAGAGGGCCGATGGTGAGTGAAAGCAAGTGAAGAAAACAAAAGTGAATCTGTGAATAAGAAATTCAATGCAAATGCAATAAATTAACGTAACAAGAGCATTGATTGGGTCAAATGTAAGGAAAAAAATGAAAAGAAGACAATCAAGAGCATGAAGAAGGAGAAACGTATGAAAGTTATGAAAGAAAATATAATTATGAGCTAAGATAATAAAAATAATGTATTTGAAAGCTAGGTAAGAAGGAATTGTACTAAGAATTCACCTCAGAAAATCCACTAACAAAGGGGTGTTTTAAAAAGAAAATTGTTGGTCTAGAGTAAAGAAACATATATTTTCCTTCATGAGAAGGGTAAGTGGAAGGGAAAATGCTCTCAAGGGAATGGAACGTAAAGGTTAAATAGAACAAAGGATGAGGAAAGTAAGAAGGAATGCGGATAAATCGACGAAAAAATGTGGGTAATAAATTTGATTCTCTCGAAGCTAAAAGTGACCTAGAAAAATAAGAATACGGAAAAAGTTAGGAAAGGAATAATAAGGGGAGATAATACGAAAGAATAAAATCCCGAAAAAGTTATAGCAAAAGTCTTATCCCGTAAAAGTAATACAAAAACGTTACGATCAGAAAGGAACTCGAGAATGGATGGTAAAATACTCTCTAAATGTGTCGCCAAAGAAAATAAGAATCCACTTTCCTAAAATTTTCGAATAGGGGATGAACTAAGGAAGAAGAGAGGGCACATAAGAAGTGGTCATTCAAAAATAGATCCTAATAACGACTTCTAAACCACTTCATTTCACCCCCCTCGCACTCTATTGCCCCGTTTCTCTCAAGGAAATAGAGTGGTGGTGTAAAAAAATATCTAAGGCAGCCAACACACCTTTTTCCCTCGGTTACGTTTTATTTTCCTTCGAAAAAAGTGCCACACCCCATTAGCCGACGGTGCGGAAGCTGTGGAAATTGAACACCCGATGAACAAAGGAATTCTCCGCACCCCTCTCATTCTCTCCTTAATCTCATTCTTTCTCCATCCTCTCCACCTCCCTCGATACTCAAGATTCCACAGTCCCCTATTCTCCTTAAGGTTGTATATCTTCCCTTCTATTTCTGAAAATTTTAAGTCTGCGTATTTTCAATCTTTCATCAACGGTACTTTTCCTGTCTATTTTTACTTCTAGACTGCGAAAAGTGTTTCAGCGTAGCTGAATTAATGATTCACAATTATAATTTTTCTGTATTCAATTTTTTTATCACGATATTTGCCACGAGTTTATAGATCATTATTATGTAAATTTCTTTTCAAAGAAATAACTACTGCAGTTTTACTGTCCCATTTGTTGCTTCAACGATAGCAATAGGTTGAGATGGTAGCTTTACAAAAAGCGCTGAATCCTAGTAAAAAATCATAGAGAATCATTTCATAGCTCTCGCGATTTCGAGTCTAAAGACAAACCGATTAGAAAAGGACAATTCGGAAGTATTGTGCTTGCCATACTTTTCTATTTCTTCTCTTCTCATGATTTTCGTATTTAAGAATATTCCTATATCGTATATGTCTCTAGTAATTTCTCGGGTAACGAAGATATTTAGCATGTAATCTACTTCTTAGCCAGAATTTTCTGAAATCAAAATATGATTTCCGAAAGATACCCAAAGCGTATAAATGGTTAATCTGGAGACCTCTTCTCATAAAATAATATGAAGATCCTCCGTGAATAATAAATATAGTATTTACATCACGGAGGTTTTCATACGTAACGCGAACGGTGGAGAATATTAGTGCACCCCTCTACGTAAAAAATGCAAAAAACGCAACACTAAAACGAGAATGTGTAATATTAAATGTGTTTTGATCATTTTTGATTCTTTGGACTCGCATACATGCGCGTACATTCGCCCAACTTATTCGTCAGTAGGATCAAAAAAAAAAGCAGAGAAAAAATCTTCCCTAGACCAGACTTTCCTCTGGTGACTCGTTAGCTGACTATTACCCACACCTTCTTTCTTTTGTTCCTTTCTTTTCCTTATCTTTCATATCTCTGTACCGCCACTCCCCTTCTTTTCCTCATTGCCGATTTTTTCCCTTGACCCGTTCCTTCCTGCGTCGGAGGGCCCGTATAAGGAAGAACAGAGAAGGGATAAGGAAGCGTGTCGGGAGAGAGAAAATAAACGGCACGGACAGACTAAAAAGCTCCCGCCCACTCGAAATTCGAAATGTAAAAGAGTTGTGTTGAGATGTGGCGCCAAAAAGACCCCCTTCTGCGGTGGGGTTGGAGTTTAAACGGGCGGACGATCAAATAATATACAAAAAAGACCGCGAGCAAAAGGAGGATGCAGACCAAAGAAAACATGGTGCTAGCGCGTGTCAATTTCACCCAACGAGATCACTCAATCTTGATCATCAGAAAGAGATTGAGTAGCCAGACGGAGACTTGTAAGGCTACGGATTTCGATTTACTACCGAGGTCGGAATATCTGAAGCTTAAATGTACTACGTAATATTATTATTGAGTACACAAGCGTGCATCGTAAGATGATGTTCGGAATATTTGACTGTCTTTTTTGTAAACAGGTGTCTTTCATGAAATATTGAAGTACCGAACATTTTCGCGGTTAATTGACCGTTTCAGCTTCCGAAATTGGAGCGGCTTGTTGTTGTGTAATTTTATGTTTTAGGAGATATCGCAATTATTCATATTCTCATTTTTTATTTCGAAAAACAATTAATTATTATCTGTGAGTGATATTTCGGATATTGCGATTGATAAAAGGAAGTACTCATCGATTATGGGCAGTGTATCGATGCAAAGGAAAAGCTATTAGACGTTTGGGTATAGTCGTATAAAGGACGTTTGAACGAAATGTGGGATAGAATGTATTCGAGCATTGGTGATTAGTATAACAATATATGATAGGGACGACCAAAGTAAAAAGTACCAATGGTAACAAATTAAGGCATATTGCCAATATTAAGGAATCTATATTCATTCTATATTGTAATGGAAGATTAGGTTTTTAAAATGCTATTTTTATCTACGAATCAATTAATTTCTCAAGAAAATGAAATTTACGGGCATTTATACATTGTTTGTACTTCAAATTTATATGTTTATTTACCACTACATGAAAATAGAAGTAGCATTTCAAATTTATTATGCTTCCTCTCGATTTCCGGATCGCTTATAAAATAAATTCACAACGAAAACTAAAAGTGCAACATTTTATATTAAACCTTCGTATTCCCAATAATGTCGCTGGCCTACAAACTTAAATCTTTTTCACATTTATTACTAGTCCTAGTACTTTATTGCACATTCAAACATTTGTACTTTAAGTAACTGTTGTTCAGAACATGATTAATATGCTATTCGGTCAAGGCTGAGTCCATCCCTTTTTTGGTAAAAAAAACACCTCAAACTTCCAACGGAACGTTATACTGACTTAGCTGGTGTTACAAAGATAAACCGGAAACTAATTATATAACGATAACAATATTCTGACACTTAATAGCTAAATGTGTGTGGGCAATTAATAAATTATTAACAGCATAACAGTAATATTCATTATCAGTAGCGATAAATATAAATTAGAGTCAATGGAAGAACGAATGTGAGCGCAGAAATTTCAGTTTGTATCGCCTCATGATTCGGAGACTTCCTCCATGGGCATAATCTCTTGGCCCCTAAGTATCTCAGCTTCTTAATTCTCGGAAATATTCCCCAACCCTCCCCTGAGCAGTCAGAGGATGACGAGATATCACGGCCGGACCGATACTTCTCGCCACCAGCGAGTATTCGCGTCGATCGCCGTTCGCGGAGGACTTTGTAAGCGCGTCTTTGTCCGTCCGTTCGACCCTCCGTCACGCTCGTTTTTCGGGCCGAGGGCAATGGGATGAGATCTGCACGTGGCCCCTCGCGAGAAAAACGAGGAAGTGAATAGTATTGCTCTGCGGGATTTCTTTTCCGAGGAGAAAAGCCTTGTGGAAGAAGAGGGAAGGGAAAAGCAGGGCATCGAACCCAACCGAAAACCGAAAATATCTTTATTTTTTCTGGAGTGAAAACCGAACCAAAACCGAAAACAGTTATATGGTCCTTTGCGATTGTTTTGTTCCAAAATATACAATTTACATGAGTCTATTTGTAGGCTGACCTACTAACTCGTGTAACTACGACTTGCAACCAACAATTACTAAATTTTATTCTAAAATTTAGTGTAAATTATTGTATAGGAAAGTAGTTAGAAATAATTAAGCTAACTTTCAGAAGGGTATTACCTTACAGTGGTCAGTGCAGAAAAACATGAAAAATACGGTATCAAACAGTAGTTTAGGTCGTTTCGATTTTGTAACTAGAGATAGGAGTTTTCAATGAAAAGATCGTTTCATTCTAATAGATTTGAATCGTTTGCTCTGAATCGATTCAAGCATGAGATCGTATTCAAAAAAGTCGATTCGGATCGGATGAGATCGGTTGAGTTATCTCTTATTGGCTGTTTTGAATGGTTTACAACGACGTCCATTGGCGTGACATTGGATCTTTTAGAATCTGGGTCTGTAAATATGCAGTACATGTTACTTAAGTTGTACGTTTTCGTTTTTGAGAAAATAATTATAAGCATTTTGCTACAATCTTTATTCCAAAGTTAGGAGATGATGAGCTGCTAAGTATTCTGTAGAATGCATTGCGCAGTAGCATCTGCCCCTATTCCCCTCTAGGACTGGCCCACATAGTCCTCAATCGAATCGTATAGATCGGTTTGATGCATCGAATCGGATCGAAAGATCGATTCAAAATAATTTGGAATGGGGTTAAAAGAATCGATCTTGAAGTAGATCGGATCGGTTTCACCCATCTCTATTTGGAACCGGTTCGACCTTTTCAGCGTGAGCGAAACTAAAACTAAACCGAAATTTGTTTTTTATTTGTTGAACCGGAGCGACAAATATTACGGTTCAATACCCTAGTGCAGGGGTGCCCAACTTTTCTGCATATAAGATCTACTTTTTATCTTAAAAGTGTGTCGCGATCGACTTATTGTCATAGGCGTAGTCTAAGGGGGAAGAAGGGGTGTGAAATGCATACTATGTTTATTCAGTGTGTTTCAGCATAAGGTGCATTCCAGCGAGGTATGGGTAGATAAGTAAAATATATGTTCAAAACCATTTTTTATTTTTAAATCACTTATTAAGTTTTCGAGATATAGGCTCCTGAGGAAAATAAATTTCCAGACCCAACTTTTGATAGCAGCATTCCGTACATGCTGTACCTAAAAAATTCGATTTTCCGACACTTTTTCGAGATAGATTTTTACTAACTTAAAATGCAATTTAATTTTTTTTATCAACTGCAACGTATAAGTTGTTGTACTATTTGTTCGTAAATATAAAAAAGTGGTTATTACAATATTTCACTTTCTCGTATTTTTGGACCGAGAAAATTTATCATGAGAGAATAATATGACTTACTTTTTGCTAATTTATCAATAGCTCGCTAAGTACACCTCGTACTGAAATATAGATTTACGGCTTATCTACGTAAAAAAAACATCAACAATAATTATTTAAAGGGCCAAAAAACTCATGTCAAGGGGAATTAAAAGAACATGGATAATTATTAACAATATTTATTAACTCAAAGTAGCCACAGGTAAATACAGATTTAGAATTTACTTTGTTCCCTTAACATTAATGGGAAGACTAAGTTTGCATGTTTCTAACCAAGGAATCATAATCAGGTGTATATCCTGACAAAGATAATAATAATGAGTCTTCTGTATGGGAATCAGTCAGAACAGAACGTTGTTTAGTCTTCGTTAGCTTCAAGTATGAAAATGCCGATTCGCAAAGGTATGTAGATCCGAAACAAGAATAGATATATTCGCCACATTTGGTGACGCTGGGATATTTTTTTCGGTTGACATATTTCCTAAAATCTTCTTCAGATTTTCTGGCTTGTAAGTTTAGTCAGTTTGTAAAATTATAATTTTATTTTCTAATGCCGATCGACCAAAATTGACCTCGCGATCGACCGGTCGATCGCGATCGACTTGTTGGCCACCCCTGCCCTAGTGGATATAGATAGGAAATCTGCTGCAGAATTCCGCGCGTTCGTCATTCAGTGTTTCTTACCGTAGACGCCGCCAAATGGGCTCAAGACAGCTCGTGCCCCGATATTAATTGCCGTCCGTCATGGAAGGAATACAACCGACTCGATGATATGAGATGCGTGAATATCGCGCAAGTTGTTTTTTCCAGCGAGAGGTGATGCGGAGATAGCCTTTCCTTTGTTGTTAACCCGCACGACGTCGCCATGATGCTAGTTCATCATCTCTCTTCAAAATGCTATCTTGTCGGTGGTGACAGATTAATTTTTGACGAGCGGTGGGCTGTAATTAATTATTCTCCGCTACCGTAGGCGTCACCTATGCGTGTTGTTTTTTAAGGCTTTACTCTGCTTGGGAAACCATGATTCATCGAAAGCTGAGGCTTAGTCGTAACCGAACGATGAATTCTAAATGAAGGAATAGCATAGCATGATTAGTATTAGAAGGACTCGTGAAATCTATCTGCTGTTTTCCACGGTAGCTGTTTCATTGGAAACTCCGATATTTTCTGTATAAAATATCTCGAATAAATGAATTACAGTTCTTAAACTAAAAGTAACCTTAAAGGTGGAGTTTATCTATGAAATTTAAGTCATGTTTACGGTTCTTTGAAAATTAAAAGCACGGTTCATCCTATGGTAAATGCTGGGATATTCTATTCTGTTAATTTTCAAGAGACACTAACTTTGAAATTCATTCGTAAAAATGAACCATGTTTATATGAAAATTTTAACCTAGAATTTTTGTAGGCTGAACATTTTCAAATTAATTTTGTTCATTTTTACGAATAAATTTTAAAGATCTTTTGTTTTCCGCTTTCATCTTTGTTTCTTTAAGATAATCAGAGTTGACTATTCCACTAGCATATGCAGCCTGTAAAATAAACAGAGATCCCAACTATGAGTGTAGCTGAATATAAATTTCCAAATCAAACACTTAACTCATAGATTCACAGAAATCCCTTTCAAAGGGTGGAAGTTAACATGTTCTTTCTTCACTACATTAAAAAAAAAAGCCTTCAAATGCGTCGAAAGTAAAAATGAAATTCGTAAACCCCTCTAGCCCCATGGAAAATGATCGGGAGTTCCTCTTTGACAACTGATGTATTAACTTTAAAGGAAGCCATTTATGGTAATTTCAAAGCGACTTCTTATATTTACTAAAATGACAAAGATTCCTCTTCGGGGTTTAGGTATGATACCCTTTGCTACATCTCTCGATCATTTTATTGCAGTGGCTGTAATCTATTCGGGGGCGAATGTTGAGATGTGAATTTATAATGGGACTCGAGGTGGAAATTGGATATATCTAGAGCTCTCATAAGATAAATGTGTTGGAGTTAAGAGAACGATTCGAGCATCCGATTCCCTCCCACAGATTTCCCTGCGAAGATACGTGGCGTCTCCGGAATCTCGAGTAGAAAGCCGTGTAATTGGACAAATAGACCTCGAGAAGGTGATAGATAGCCTCTTCCCGTTGAGCAGACATTCGAATTCAATTGAAGGAAAATTCCAAACCATCAATCTCTTCTTCTTCTACTTAGTCTCGGCTTAATTTTTTTCCTTTGCTATCCCGTGACTATTGGGCCCTTATTATTTGATCGTTCCTACGACGAAATACCTAGCTGTCTTCGCTCATTTTAATGATGAAATAAAAAATTGTAATAACCTATCAACGTATTAATAATATCATTTTTGTCATATTTTTTTCAACCACTAAAACGTAGATTGCTTAAAAAATCATCTATATCTAGTTTTAAGTTGTTTTTGAAACATTGTTTTGAAACATGATTCTTGTTCTGAACGTATAATTATATCGCTTCGAAGCTTTGATGTCGTTTTCGTGATTTAATTTAAATTCGTAGTGCATCGTAGTGCACAGCCCTGTCTAAAGCTAGCAATATAATGAAATTTATGATTCTGTTTGAACAGCGATTCCCTGTTAATTCGTGCCCATAACAGCTTCATTTCCTAAAATTTACCTCTATAGGAAAATATGCTAAGATAGTAGCCTCTCTTGTATCAAACCCGTAGCTGCAACGTGGTGCATCTACAAAGAATTGGGATGGACGCTGTATTTGAATGTAATTACCGTATTTCCATCTTCAAGTGTTATTCAACCCTTTTACGGCACTCCCGATACCCTAGCGCGTAGCGAGTTTACGGTATATCATGGTAATCACACATCAGATTCAAATAATTACGTATTCCAAACCTTCCTGTTAAACTATGAGAGCCTAAGCGTATTTTTATTATTACTTTTAATTTTAAGATACCAAAATAACAGTTTATCCTCTGTATTTATAGATCGCATATCTTGGTTGTAAAATTTGTCCTAATGTCTGGAAATTTTCTTACCATTCAGACTATGAAAATAGCGACACGCCTCTCCCCTCTCCTAACCAGCGAAAACCCGAAATCCATTTCGTTAAACGCATGAGTATTTCATCCGATATTTTTACTGTTATGGTTTACCATTCGGATAAACGGTTTCTCCTTTTTACGAGCCACGAACAAGGAGTGGCTTTCAGCTTCGGTGAGCTTTACGGGCTTCTACGCACCTTTTCGAGAGATCTGGGAGAAAACACCAGTGCGCATCATTCAAATCTTACGCCAGATCCCAAATAGATACCGCCGGTGTCGTCTGAAGAAATAAAACCGAAAGATGCGGAAATTATGGGGCAGCATTCTCCCCCTGGCGGTTTCCATTTCTGCGTCACCCCGTCCGTTCACTCGCGCGCGATTTAATAAAATCGGCCTTCGGTCTCGATCGTGTCAATATCTGCCGACTTATTTCCATAATCCCCACTCAATTCCCCGCTCGTATTGAAGTGGTTTATTGGCACGAATCTTTTGATCTCCGGAGGAAAATAAAGGTCTGGGATAATTCTCCGAGCCATGCGCCCAACTTCCATCGGGGAGAAGGGAAACTTTTTAACAGATTCCTCCTTCCATTCAGTCCCAACCGTCCTTATAAATCCTTTCCCTCTTCTCTTATTGGACGCGTTCCAGTTCCTCCGCGCACATGCCCATAAGAAGCCGATTTATAGTTATTGACACAATGTGCGAGGCCCCCAGGCGTGTCGCCGGAGGAACGCGCGTTGCCCGTCTTATTTCAAAGAGAAACGTGGCGGAAAATCCCGACTTTTTTTCCTCCTCCGCCCGTTTTCGTATCCTCCGGTGGAAATTTACGAATCCCTCGCTCTCTTTAAAATTCCGCGTCGATTTCAATCTGTTCCCATCCCAAAATCCGTGGCAACCTTGAGTTCCCTCTCCCGGATCGCCCACGTTACCATCCTCGGGTCTTCTGGTTGCCGATGAATGTGCCGTAATCGTAGGAGGACTGGTAAGAGGCAGATTCGTGTCCTCGCAGTACGGGTGGAATGCTGCAAAAGGAGGAACGCTATATTTCCGCTCTCGGTGAACATGGAGAATTTCCGGTTGTGAAAGGGATGATCGCCTTAAGGTATAGACATACGTATCTGTACCGAGTCCGACATGTGAGTCGGCCGATGTTTGGCCGTCATCCTTCGAACTATTAACACGCGTTATACTGTCTGCTAGTCCACACCTATCCGCACCGAAGGCGGAACGAGCCCGTTTTGAGTCATTTTTGTCGGACACGGTGCGGAGGAATCTTTCCTACTGTTCCTTTCGTGTTCTTTTTTCCGACAAAAAATAGTTAAATTTAATGCAAGGAAAAATAACACTTAGTAAATTCCACAGATATGTAAATATGAGCAACTAGTTACGTCTACAATACATCTTCATCGCCTGGTAGACGAAATCAGTTGCTCATAAATAAATATCTGTGGAGTTTACTAAGTGTTTTTTTTTCATTACATTATGGCGCCATTCCACAAGGTTATTTATTTATTTATTTGACTTTTATGGCGGGGTTAGGGCAGTATGGCCTCTTTCACCCAACCTTTACTAATACTACATAAAGTGTTTAAAATAAACTCAAGATTATGAGCTATAGTTAGCTTACATCGAATTAAATACGAAATGAACAAAAAATAAAATAAATAATAACTAATATACAAAGATTCTGGTTGTGGAAGAAAAACTCCTCTACTTAAGGTTCACGGAGAAAAACCCACGATGCGGGAAAACGCCCACACAGGGCTAGAGCATATCAGTTTTATAGTTAACTTTAATTAAATAAGTATGGCTGAGAAGGGAAAAAGTTGTTGAAGAAGTTGTTTGGAAGTGACTCGACCGACCTCCGGCAAACCTTCGCATCGAACAAGGTGCGGATGTTTGTCTAGACCTCCATTCGGTGCAGCGGAAGCGTGGTCGTCGAACGCAGGTGATTGAATTGTTAGGGTTCAGAGGTTTTTCTGCCCTTCTTTTTCTCTCCCTTCCCGCAGGTGGAAATTTCCGAGCGTTTCGGATGCTCGACCGAGATTTCGCGTGGGCGAATGCCGCGGTAACATCCGAGAATGATGGATGGAGCCGAGGAGAGATCGCAATTAAGCGCGTGTCGGAATTGCGTTCGCGGGCGGGGTGTCGAACCCCAACCGTAATTCCATTCCGAACCTCTCAATCCCGAGATTCTGTTTTCTTTTTAAATCAAGCACGAACCAGTTTTTAATTGGAATCGAATCCTTCTCCGTGTAAAAACAAATGAGAGGGCGCGTTTTCTTTATCGAAGACGAATTGTGTCGCGGACCTATTCCCTGCTCTTTATTCGGAAAGAACCGGAGGGTGCAAACGAATCTGTTTAGGCGAAAGTTTTGTTTCTTCGCCTGTCAGTACAATTTAATTGTTGCCGAAAATAATCACGAAGGATGGTAAAATTGAGTCTTGATAGGATGTCACCATTACAGCAGTCGATTCTATCAAAAATAATTCTCAATCAAAGTATTAGTTCGAAAAGGTGGTGGATTCAACGAAATCATTTTTACGCTCTTTTAGCTTCTGCCGTGTTAAATGCACAACATTACATTTCCATATTTTACATGTATATTCATCATTTCATAATTCTAAATGCTGATTTAAGCAGCTTTAAAATCAACTTTGTCTCTATCATTTGCGTTAGAAATTATTCACTCTATTATTCATTCAATTTTCTGTAAATTTCTTTGTAATGATAAAATTAATAAAAAATCGTGAACAGTATTCATGGAAGATCTATCGTGAACATTTTAAGCGATTAATTGAGCATTTTTACTCAAAGCTTATCTTTTAGTAACAAAAATGCAATCACTTTAACTGTTTACTGTTAATCAGTAAGAGTACCATTCTTGTTGATGAATTCGTTAAATTGATACTAGTTATAGACTTGCTTTTCTACCACTTTGTGGTTGAAAAGTTGTGTGGTTCGGTAACCTAGGATGATCATATACTCCGTTTATCAAGGAAGGCAATTGCCCCTCCCTATGGATCTACCACCGCCGCAGCTACGTTCAGAAATTAATGTGGTGTTATTTTTAACTCATCTCTGCCATCTATTTAAAAGCCACTGAAATCCATAAAGTCATTCATAGGCAGGATTTATTATCATCACAATGTATTTCTCAGGTCAATAAAATTTTATCGTGGCTGCTTATTACGCTGCATTCCTCCATTCGCTCGCTTAATTTATCCACCGAAGCAATGAGCTAACAATAGGTTTCTTTCCCATGCTGCTTATAGCCTCGTTGAATATTTAGGTGACGTTGCTTGAAGTCCAGAGTCAACGTTATTCATGTGCGTTCAGAATTCGTATTAGCACGTATTCGAGTGCAAAATGCCTGGAAATTACTCTTTCCAAGAATTCCTCGGAGCAAACAATTGAGATTCTCTAGCTGTAGGCTGCCGGAATCAAAATTGCCATTTTCATGTAACTGGCTTGACCTTGCGGAAGTTAAATTCTCCATTTACTTATCGAACCAGTGGCATAAGTGAATATTACGCGATTAAACTGTATATTTTGAAAATGCTAACCTTTCGTTCGAGGATCTTCCTCTTCGGGTCTTTTCCTTCCAAAATACCTCTGTCTGCGGAATCCCGCATATGGCCTTTTTCTTTCCTTTGGTGGCATCTAACCTTATTTAATAGCTTTCAATAATTATAGGCCTTCCAGAATTTGGAGGAAAACCAGAGCTGGGAGGTCTTTCGTGTGGAGACTGTTCAAATACGCGATAGCTCTCATCAAGTCCAAGCCTCCGGGAAGACCCGTTTGTAATTCCGTTGCCTCCTTTGCCCACGTGAATGTTTGCGCGTCTTTCATTGCAAAACTAGTATCATCGCTTACAGCTCGATTTTTACGATATGGCTTTGATCGGAATGATGCTCTGGCGCATAATTTAATGTGCTGATGAGAATTTGATTTTTAATACTACTTCTGCACGTACTCCCGCTTTTCGGCGTGCGGTAGGGGGTGTATAAAATATAATTATATCCCAAGGAAGAATAGACTTGAAGAAAGTCCGACGGGACAGGGAATAGTCTATTCTTCCTTGGGATATTTCCTGGATGCACGCCATTATGTGCAAAATCACTTATACCCTTCTCCAAATAACTTTATTTCCCTAACCTGTTATTGTTGCGTACCGTGCGCGGAACAAAATGAATCTTTGAAACGGCAAGTTCTAGAATGTATATCCTTATTTTTTTTCTTGCTGATGCCTATCTGTTTAAATAACAGAATGGCCTCATGTTATTTATTACGACTTCCAAAAAGGAACGAATTTCTCCTATTGCTTCTTGTAGAATCGCATTGGAACAGCTTTATGAAATTTATCGGCCGAATATCATTTCACCTTTAAACAGGGCAGATATTATTTTATGTACATATATATTATTTAAATGGAAATGAAACAGTACAGTCTTTAGGCTGAAAGCCAATTTTTCACTCTACAACAAAGGAAAATATGAGCAATTGAAATAATTAGTTATTCATTGCTCTGCTATAAGAGTTTTTTCCGTGAAATATCTACATTCCTTCTCATCTGTATACCGCTATATCTGATATCTCATTTTCATAGCCTATGCTCATCCTTCAATTATTTTCCTATTTCCTAAATAAAATACCCGTTTCGCCTGAAGGGGGATTGAAAAATGTCAGTCACTTTGGCCAAGGATTCTGGAAACATATTTCAGTGTTTCCAACATCTTAGAATTCAGAGGGAGGAATAGGTAAAGAATGGAAGGGACCTTGCATTCAATCTGAGAAATAGTTTGGGCGGATGTTGGCTACGCTGAATGCTGATTTGTTATTGTTCGAAAGAAAAAGGGCGGGGTTTAAATGTTTATGAAATGTTTACGACCTTACTTCCATTAAGATTTAGAATGAATATGACATTTCTTTGTGCATTATATGGTAAACGTATCCGCTTAATTACAATTCACGTGTTTGGACACTGTCATGATGAATCTCCTTTAGCACATAAATATGTCTCAGACCGAAAACTTGCAATATGTGACGTTATTTTCAATCTTCATTTATCATTGTTATATTTCCCTCGGTACTGACATTTTGTTTTCTATATATTGTTCATCAAATGATTTATGGATCGTTCTTCTTGCGTAATGTTACCTTCACACACTAAGAAAAAGACAAGATTCCTTCCATTTCAGATAGCCTTGATATTTCACATGAATGAGCGAATTTTAATGGAATAAAAAATTTTGTAATTCTGGTTTGGTTACGCTTTGGCATCCAAATTATCTTTGTTTAGTTAAATATTAAATTATCATTTTTGAAAGATAATAATTGATATGAAACAATATGCTGAGAAGAGAATAATTCAGTCAGTTACCAATCTTTATATACTTCTCAGGTTTATCGCCATGTCGTGTTACAAGTATTTCCTTTAGTCCTATAACTAATAATAATAAATAGCTTATTTAAGATATACATAATGTTTTCCCGGAATTGAATGTATCAGTTCCGTTTTATAGTAACTTGCATAGTCCTAAGTATTCCTTTTTTAGTCCTAAATATTCAGTGCACGTTTCTCCATAGTTGCGAAAAACGCTTTCTGCTTCCTATCATTTTTATTTCCAGGGATAAATTACCAAGCTCTTTCTTAACCGATCATGATTCCCTTACCTTAATCTCACATGAGAAACGAATGTTTTTGTGCTTCGAAAGATGTCAAGAAATTAAAACTTACCCTCTTTCAAAATTTTACCTATGGAGTAAGAAAGGAAGGTAAGACCCATTCTTGGAACGATCCCTCGGTAATTATAAGGGACTTCAATAAATCTTGTCACGATTCAATTTGAGAACCTCATGATTAATGAATTTTCTTAAAAATCAGTTGAGTAGTCAGTTTATCCAAGGTAAAGAATAAGCTTTCCTTGGCTTGGATGTGGAGCTTCGCCACAATGTCACTCGCCATATCAGCGACTCATCGAAATTCAAGCGATTGAACTGTTCGGGGAATTAAGCGCGCGTGATCGCCATCCGCCTCGAAAAAATTATGCAGATCCGACCCAACGGTCGCGAGTTAATACAATCGATCGACCGGAAAAAGATTCCATTTTCCCTTACAAGCGGACGGTAATGCAAGGGCGTGAACCACCGTCCGGAAAACACGTAGGGACAGTGAAAGAAACGTTCGAAGAAACGGAATTGGCGTTCTTTCTCTCGATCGCGTAGCACGCGATGTGCCGGCCTTTAATCAAATGGGCGGGTTACATAAATTCCCGACTCCCACGCGCGCACGGCGACTGCTCTCGCCCTAATGAATTATTGGACCCCCAATCCTCCTTGGACCCATGCGACGGGGTGCCCAAACTACCGAAAAAGAAATTCCCCTTCATAGGTTGGCTTTTCTAATGAAACTTGCCAATACAGTGAGCCTTACCTTATGCTTTTTTAATTGCAAGTTTTCGAATATGGATGTTTCTCGTTAAAGTTCGATGTCCACATCCGCTCCTTAACTTCTCCTCGGGCATTAACTTAGAGAGGCTGTGCCCTTCTTCGGTGTTTTTGCTCATGTCCCGCTATTTATGACTTCCTCCTTGATCGGTCAGGCCACAAGCTCTTGGATGAGAAATTAAGATTGCCCAGTCGTTGTGAAGGCTAATAATTTTGATAGTTTACGAGCAAAAATAAAAATTAGAAATGCCCAATGAATTTTTGAATTCTGAAATTAGTTCTTTGATTAAGAAACGATTAGTAATTTTTTGATTATCGAAAACTTTGTAAATTCACTGCTGGTTACGAATTTTCTTGGTTAAGGGTGTGCTAATTATCAATTTTCATAAAACTGTCTACAAATTTGATATAATATTATATCTATAATTGTATTATTTTATAAAATACCATCCGCTTAAAAATAAAGCCGGCCGAAATCATCAATGAAAATATATTTGAAGAATATTCTTCCATTGCTTATGAACTATAAAAATTGTACATTTTATTGCAAAAGTTTGATTTGAATATACCATGGAGCATGAACTGAAAATTTGATTCGATAGATAACAATAAGGTAAACTGTGTTCCATTTAGCGGCTTGTTTGTAACTGCGTGATAAAAAATCTCCAGAAAAACTAAAAACGGAAATATTGGTCGCGTAAAGTCATACACTACCATTGAAATCTCATTAAAAGCTCTCTTTTTCTTGCTATGTAAGTGGATTATACTACATCTTTCAGAGGCAACAAATTTTTTGGGAAAAATATGATCGCGATGACTCGGAAAGAGGGGATTAATCAACCCAAATAAAATCATCCGAAAATCATTTAAAGTTTCTGCGGTATCCACAGAATACCCACTTTAAGTAGTTTTCCGCTTTGAATGAAGTTTTTTTGTGTAAAACGTGTTAAAGAACAACTCCATAGGAGCAGACATAGAAATGAATTTTGACGATCAGATCAATTCCGAACGTAAGAACGTGCTCAAACCATTTCAGTTCCTAATTCTAAAGTGAACAGGGTTGAATGGAATAATGTGGCATGTGTTGAATATTACAATCCTAAAATCTAATTAATATTGCTTTGGTAGATTGTTTTGTGTTAAAACTTTTATGTTTTTTGTTAAAAATCTTATAGATTGTTTTATATTGAAAATCTTTTCCATCACTCTTTCCAATTTTTGCTGTTCTTTCCAAAATCTCCATAAATTCCATCCACTTCGTCCTCAAAATAAGTGGACGAAAAGCAGCAAGGATACGCCTTTCCTTATTTTTACATGGGTTCTTAGCCAAAACAAACAATCCGCGGCCTTCGCGATCGCCTCTGGTAATGAAAGCAGACGTGAAGGGTTTGCGCATCGATGTCTCCCGACGCATGCTCAAGCAAATAAACATTCAGCACTGAAACTCCATCACGTCCTTTTTCAGCTGTGGCCGGAAAAAGGCCGAGTGGTGACCTCTTGGACCCATATCCCCACGACTAATAGCCTCTGTCAACCTTAGGACTTCCCGCCGAAAGAGGTCACCATTTTTATCGTTTCATATCTCTTTCGCGCGCTTCGTAATCATAATTCATGTGAAAACTGAAACTTACTCTATCGATTGTACAAATGTGCCCTTTGATCCCTTTTAAAGGCGTGGAGATTGGGGTCCGCATGTCATCCCTTTGAAAGACTCCAAATTTTGCATCTTCTCATTCGGTCATCTTCCAACTGAGTGTTTATTTAAAGATTTAATCATTATGCGGATTGTTTCATATCCTCTAATGCGGTACAGCAGTTTTAGAAGTACTTCTTCGAAAGGCTTGTATATTTAGATGAAATCGGATTCCAGCAAATACCAACAGCCTTAACTTTTCGAAAATTAACGTCCTGGAGTCACTTGATGGGACCTCTGGCGCACAATGGTTATTCACAAGTTTTTCCTGCAGTACTGTGAAAGGAGGCTCATAGGGTACATTTGAGATTTACATTCATGTTATAACGCCCTAAATATTCATACTATATAGACGATCAGTTTTGACTGCACTCATACCGTAGTATCATGAAGATAGGATAACAAATGACTTCCCTTTCCTTCGCTCTTGTCTTGACTTAAACATATACACACCGTCAATTTCTTGATGTTTTATCGATTAAATATCATCTACCAGCCAATTTTCAGACATTTGTAGGGTCTATTATTTAAAAAGTTTGAAAAGATTTCGTTATAGTGCTAATAGTGGCAGACATTTCTAAAAATTATTCATGGACGAAAAGAAAGCTAAACCATCCGATGGAGAATTGTGATTTTGTTCTAATTGTATGTCGAAAAATTTCTCATTAAATTATGATGGATGTAATTCACCAATAACATTAAAAATGCGGCTAGAAATTTTTCCTGCTGAAATCATCGTAAGGCGGTTGGGCTACGGAATGAAATATGTGTAAATGCGTTTTCACTATCGGCCATAACTCACTGCTAACTAATTGTAAAATATGCGAGTAACATTTATCATTCTACGTATCGTTCGGCCAGTCGAAATCTCAAGCTCGATGATACAGCAGTATTCATCAGGGTAAAGCGGCAGTCCAAATTATAAATGGTGGAGACTTGATTGGGAGGACATTAGTTGTAACCGATGATACTTGCATATCTACTTCTTGTGGAAGAAATTCGGATGGTTCCAAAAGGCATATGGCCCTCCTTCTCTTTGATATATGAGCGTGAAACGTGAAAAGTGAGCGCTTGATAATTTCTACGATAATAACCATAAGGAAATCAAATGAGTTTTTGAACGTGGAGCCTCGAGACGGATGACTCGAGGGAAATATAAGTTCCAAGTCCTTCCTGCCGCTGTTTGAGGCATAGACCAGAGCAGGACTCATTATCATCGAATGAAATTATTACCTTTCCTTCAGAATCATACTCCCACTTCATCTTTCTCCATAACAATGGACGCTTCTCATCCAATACCCTTGATACTTGTATTACTCGAATCTATACGATATTGTGCAAGGTTTGCAGACCAACCGAAATCCTATTATTTGCGAAAATTTAAATAGGAATTATCTAGATAACTGCCCTAATAATGATTAATAGGTCTTCCATATGTGTCTTATCACAAAACAAGTGTTATTTTTCAAGAAATGAATCACGGGTTTCTAATGAAAAAAAGTAATTGTTGCGCATTAATGAACGTAAGGTCATGGTATTGGGGTAGAGGAAATAAGATGGAAACAATTTTTGCTGTTAATGTAAAATGACAGATTTTGAGTGTTGTAGCGTTATTTTCAATACAAAATGATGAGTCACGAGAAGTGTTGGGGGTTGGAGAATTATTAAGTTTACGGTAAGGCATAAAATTTAACACTCACCAAAGTTAGGAATTGTCTTTCACAAGAATATTTATTCGTTACCTGTGCGTTTCCGATTGTCATCGCGACTTTCCTTTGGTTTAATAATTACCATCAATATAAATTAAAGTTGGTAATTTATTTGAGTTGTTGCTTTAATTTTTTAATAGATTTCAAGCCGTTTTATTATATAAACAACCAATAATGTTCACATTAGAACTTTAATATAGATGAATTCGAGTTAAAATTGATAAAATAAGACAATGATAATGACCCAGCATCCTGTTAAGGTTTCTAGCTGGTGATTAGCGACCATTTTCTGCACGTGCAGAACGACCTCATTTTCCTTAGAAACAATGTTTACCTGCGTTTCCGCAGTAGCAGCTCTTTGCTGCTCATTAGTATTCGTTCATGCTCAATCACCTCCCAGACAATGCCACCCACGGTGAAGTCTAGGATAGAGAAGTCAAAGCAGAGATTACGAATACTGCTTAGCGTGGAGTATTTTCATTTAACGGCGTTTAGGATGTGAGAAAGTGAATCGTAGAGTCACGAACCGTAGATTAACTAGAATGCATCTCAGGAGCTAGTAGGAGTTTAGGATTTCAGCAGCACACTCACAGCCAGGAAGGAATTGCTCTCAAATGCTTTTACAATCTGCACATCGTGCGGCGTGCTCTATGACAAAAGCAACCGTCTAGCTTAATAGTTTCGTCCATTTCATGAATAAATCTCGACTTAATATCGTTTGAGTCAGTGATACTGATGGACCTTTCTCATACGCTTACTTCTAACTTCAGTGGCAGAGTAAATTAATTGATGATGTCACTCTTACTCCGAGCTGTAAGGAAACCCGGTTGAGGTCCCTTGTGATTCTTCATTTAGCTCATGAAGCAGCGTCGAAAATCTTCATGTTAATTAAAGGAAACACAAATACTCATCATCTCAATTAGAGAGAATAGAAAGTCCGCGGAAGTAGATTATAAATTTCAACTAACTACCATCACTTTAAGTTTAGTGGTCAGCGGTCTCACAGAATGTTACTACTGCTTATGCACGGTTGTGGACGAACTAAAAATTGAATCTCATTAAGAGCCAAGTGTATAAATTTTGGTATTTTAGTTTTATAATAATTGCAACGAGAATATATTTAGAAAAATAGAAAATTTATCAAATTTAACATATGCATATGTCTTCTACAATTTATAAATAAAAAGTTCGAGGAGGAAAATGTTTGCTTTTAGTATCTTACTTCAATCCCACGCGATTAATCTACTTCTCATCGAGCAAAGGCTAAAAGTAGTATATATTATGACGTTTATTTGTTCTAAAACTTCAGGAATTAATCTGATCTCGTATGATTCTCTTACTCATCAATTCACGCGAATTCTAAGGGTTTATTGGAGTTGGAAGAATTTAAACAATTAACTCTTTTTTCGTTCGCAGAAAAATATGAGAGAAACGTAGATGCAATCGGAAAGTAATAAAATCAGATTAAGCATGTAAATATCAGCTATGCCTTACTAGATTTCTCGACATAGTTAAGAACTGAAAGGTGAAAAAAACTGCGGGTTAACAATTGAGTAGCCTCAAGGAGTAATGTAAAGAATAGCCTCAACATATCTGGGAAGAGCTAATCGTTGACCTCGGTGAATTTAAATGATCACTGTTACAAATATCCCCATCCTCTTGGTCCTTTTCAACCACTAAAGATGACAATGTAGTTGTTGAAGTATACATCTGATGATTCTCAATGAGCAGGTCATTAAACGAACCTGAGCACGGTGTTATTCTCAGTGCTCAGATGTTTTCGCATAAAGGCCATCAATGGTATGACCTCTCCCTGCGCATACGGCATCTTTATTAACATCTTTAGCTGTCGAAAGTTGTCCCAAGATAATTAAGGACGATCATCTAAAAATCAAGCGGATACCAATCGCAGCTTTTACCGAAATAATTAATAATACCGCAGGTGACGGAGGTGGTTCCATTCACCCGCAAAAGACGGACTCTTCCCATCTGACCGCTTCTCTTTTACTTTCTCCACCACCTGAGGAAGGAGGCGTGCATCAACGCCTCACCATTGCCCCCCATTCACTCTTT
Organism: Pachydiplax longipennis; assembly: GCA_036926295.1. NCBI lineage: Eukaryota > Metazoa > Arthropoda > Insecta > Odonata > Libellulidae > Pachydiplax > Pachydiplax longipennis. The sequence goes on from JAVFKF010000008.1 coordinate 56,840,894, forward strand.
CGCCGTATCTCAGGCACCCCGCCCACGACCTCTGCCCATGGCCCATAACGTGGGTGTTGCACACAGACACTCGGGCTGCTTCTTGACGTCTATACCCCGCCTCGAGAAAGTGGTCGGAGAAGAAACTGTTTTGAGAGATTTGTGTCCTGTGGAGGAGGAGGAGTAGCCGAAGAAAAATGTCGGGTGTTTTATTAATGGATGAAAATGGTTGGTGCTGGAAGAGAGCGAGATAGCCGTGAAAATCTTCATCATTGGCGGATATAATGTCGTGATCGTATCGACTGGAATGCACGATGTGATACTTGCGAAGTTACGGATTCCCGATCATCAGCCAAATGGTGCTCATCTAGTATCGCATGTTTCGGACGTTACTAGGAAAGAAAGTTACCCTTCGATCAGGAGATAAGCATTAACACTAAGAATATAGACTTGTTTGAAGAACTTTTTTCGCTCGTTATCTTTTAGATTCAAAATCTTCTATTGGAGAGCTTTGTACTCAACATCTTTGGCACGATTCTTTCCGTTTACTAATATCATTCACAGTAATCATTATTATTCAATATACAAATCTATAATATAATAAATCTAAGCTCCCGTTTACAGAACTGAGACTGCGTGGCTCGGTAGTTCAATGGATAGAATACCTGCCCGGAAAGTGGGAGATCTGGGTCCCAGCCAAGTCACAATTTTTCACTTCTTGTATAGCCTCAATATACAAATATTTGAAAAATTACGTCAATCTCCTCTTTAATGAATGTAGAATATTTTGAATTAACAATTAATAAGAATAATGTTCGTAAATCGGTGGCAAAAATCATTTTCAGCTTCCATTTTTTAGCTGTGCACATTTTCTAGGCAATATCTCTCTATCATTACCGTCTTGACAGAAGACATATAAGTCAAATCATTGAAGGAAAAAGTTGGATAAATTCTATTTAGAAGATTGGAAATCTTACTTGAGCCCTTTCATAAGAAAATATTAATTAAATTTTAATGCTAAAGTTTAAAGCGTTGGTATATTTTTCAGCGGTTCGTTCAAGACGTTAACCCAAGTTTAGCTTGCTGAAAATATGATTAAAAGTAATAAACATTGCTCCTGAAAGATCTGAAAGGAATACTGTTTCGTGCTCCGAAATCCGTCACTCCGGAATTGAGTGTGTCCTTGTAACCAGAAAGAATATATTTATCTATGATCACATGCTGGGTACCAAGGAATGCAAAAAAATCGAATTACTCAATTACATCTGAATCCATGTAGGTTAATTCTTTGATTTTACTTGTTCTTTTTTATGTTCTTTTCGTTTGAGAGACCAAAATTGACAGAATCGGAAATCGCTCCTCTATAATCTCTCACCATCTTTACCGGCCATTTCTATCAGTTGGTTACATTACTCATGAATTCAAAGCATCTAAAAATAAATCGCATGCACATATTTCATCTTTTATGACGCGCATCCTCACTGGAGGAGATCTAATGTTATCTCGGGAATCTTTCAGATGGGAGAATCGTGGGTACAGTTTTGGTATTCTGACAAAGTGATATATTTTGGTTGAGGCAGCGAAGAGAATGTCCAATCCGGATTAAGATGGCCACTGGCCGTGCTGAAATACGGCTCAGAATAGAGCGAAAAAAAAATGCTCACTCAAGCGTGTTGAATGAATGATTCGAAGTGTAGGAGTTCCTTTTCTTTTGGATTGTGTAAGTGGGTGTAAGAAACGTCGGAGAGTGGTCATAACATGTTATACAAAATTGGCTCTTGCAGATGCTAGCGATGAAATTATGGATGGCATGTTTTTGAACAGAAGAGAGTTTTTTAAGCTCACCACTTAAAAACTTGCGGTTCTTCAAGTGGCTCACTGAGTGATCTAACTTCATTGCGGTTTAGAGAAATGTAAACATCATTTAAAAGTCGATTATTTTAGCTCAAGACTCTTCGATAATCATGAAAATATCTCGCGTCGTTTTCCTCCCGAACCCTCGCCTTGGGTTAGTTGTTTCCCTTCTCCTTCGTCATGCATGACTAATTCAATCTCTCGATTAATTCATTTACTCTTATGTATTCTTTTTATCACATCCGCCGGATTTTTAAACTTGGTTTCCCATTTTTTATTTTCAGTCATCGTTCCCCCTCACAGCAAACAGACATCCATTTTTTTCTTGAATGTTTCCTTATCCCTCAGCCCTCAGTAATTACGCACAAATCTTTACATTCACCTATAGACTTATTGTTCTCGAACGCCCTGTTTTAGATCTGTGAGATAGTTAAACTCTGCTACTATTTCATGAGTACTTTTAACCTAATTCCATATTATTTGTCTTCATATTCTCGTTGCTGGTAAAGACTCACTCTTGGTTTATTAATACTTTCGTAAAAACACTTTTCCTTGTTTGTACTTACACTGAAGATCTCCACAATATGTAGTGCCGTCACTTCCTTGGTCAGGTGCAAACGGTTCTTCTCATTTAAGATAACTTGTTTCAGTTATTGCTTCAAATATATTTTGTGATATATTTCCACATGGGTGATGAATTTAATTCTAAAAAGACTTGGTTTTTTATTTGAGTTTATTCGCTACTTATTAAATTACACCCTTTAATACCATCACATCTTATATTTTATACATCTACGTTCTCCCTGTCATATAATAACTATACAGTCATTCTAATGCCATTACATAAAGGATGCAATGAATATAAAACTAACCGTATGATACACCGAAAATGGTGGCTTCTTCTTTGCCTGCTCAGTGTTTTCATTTCGTCTTTTTTCTGTTTTATGTGACCAGATTCCACTTAGCAATATAACGTGAAAGCGCACCTATATAGGAAGACTTTTTGAAGGAAAGAACTGAAAGGCGTTGGTTTGTTACTGCCAGTTATTGCTTAATCGTATTTTGGTCGAGTATGTTTGTATTTTCTCTTTTAGGAATCCCATGGGAAATCGCATCACGGCTAGTCGAGATAATTCCTAAACGAATCGTCTTCGTTAGTAATCCTATCATCCCTGTATTTTAGTTTTCTTTTAATGGAATTTTTGTGTCAGCTCGGAAGTACTCTCAGTTATCCCAAACCAGTTCTACGTCTTTATGTAAATCAAAGCGATATCATCTATGTCCTTGGTTACCTCTACACATTCGTAAACTAAATCATTCATCCGTCACAAGAAGTATAGGAATACGCGCGAAATGGTATCATTAAAATATTTATGCTGACCGGCGACGAGACTTGGTGAATCCATTCACGTGTATATTTCCTCCAAGGAGGGTAAAGGGAGGCACGGGTGAACCAAAGCGTCCTCTGCGTGATTTGTAAAAGTATTTCGGCGAGTCCGTTTCCAGCCATCTCTCTCGAGATTCGTCCGTAGATCGTGCGTCAACGTGAATAAGAATGGGACTGTCTGGTGGGTGAGAAAGAACAATGGATTCGGACGAGGGGGAGGCAGTAAACAAGCAAACGAGACTGAATGACTCAATCTGGTGGATATTTTTCCCCAAAGAGATTCTGGTGTCGCGCGACAGTGAGGCGCATCCCGACCGTCTTCTGTTCTCCTTACCCCCCCCCTTACTAAAGAGAGCTGTCGGAGAGTAATGATGGAAATCGACGCCTTGACGTGTGAGGGCGTTATTTTTCGAATGAAGTCGATGACCCAACACTTCCGGATTGCTGGCGCCGCTGGTTTGTTTGACGGTTATATTTTCCCCGACCCTATCTTTATGTATGATTCTCGTCGTAGCCGGAAGTAGTTCAGAAGAACGAGCTCGTTTCTTGTCCCGAAAGGCTAAAATTGCAGTCGCAGCAGATAATGTCCCCCGATTAGGCTTTTCAGAAGAGCGTTTTCAAGACGCTGTCGCCGACTTATTCGCGTCCAAAGCAGCCTTCGGCTGGCCGCTTTTAGCTGACTAGGTTATCATACGTATAAAATTTAACGATATCGGATAAGCTACGAGACTGCGTGGGATGTTATGGTCGAATTGATCGATATTTTCGGCTTCGAATTCGAAATAGTTTTGCTCGCGAAAAAGCCATCGGTTTTTATCAAGTAATGACCGCTATTTATAAAGAAGGCATTCCACATCTTTCATCTCTTTGTAAGAGTTCTTTATTTAAAAAAAAAGCGAAAAATAATTCGATCAAATGAAGAATTTATTGCCCCAAACGTTCTTCGATTCTTTCATTTACCTTCCCGTACACGTGAAATTTAAATCGTTTACTCAATGTCTCATAAATTGGTCTTTATCATATCCACCTAAGTTGAAAAAATATACTTGGTGAGCGGATACGTATTATCTATTGGGTAAAATGGGTATTTCCCTACCAACGGGGGGCACCCATCCTCTTCCCAGAAAAATTGTCTGTATTCACATCAGATGCGTGACCCCAAATTCGAATTTGTCAAGGGCCTCATGAAAGTATAACGTGCCACTTTCGGTGAGACAGCTAATATTACTCTTCTAACGAGGGCCTAATCTACAGCTGTGCAGCTTCTACAAGGTTCCTTGGTAGGTCTGATGAAGTCTTCGCTATTGCCTTTCCATCACAAGATGACAATTAAATAAATTGAACGTAAAGGCAGCGGGCTCGCCTCTGGTGAATATGCTCCCGGGTTCAATTCCCGTTTGGGGGCTGATAAGTGCGAAATGATCTTCGCTGTCGAAGTTGTACTTTTAACCATGCAACTACTACTACTCAGCTCCTCCATAATGATTTTAAAGTTACGTTTCTATTGATCCTTTTCGTAATTTTAAATTTATTGTATTATGAATAAATAAATATTCCGTTGAAATTCGATCATATGATTTGATAAGATAAAGCACATGAAAGTTGTTACCTTTCAACATGAGTTTAAAGGTGCTCATTATTTCTTAACTGTACTTCAATTCCGTAAGAATTATTCTTATGTGACGGAGACGTTAATTAAGACATGGAGTGGTCAACTCATCCCGGGAATTGTCAGTCTCTTAGAGTTGAGCACGCAATGTGCTAAGCAAAGGTAGCATTTATACTATTGCCATCGAAAACAGGATCCGGGTTTGGAACCTCTTATTATCATTGGCACTTAGAATTAGGTTCTTTCCCTTCCATAAGTATTCTTAACCGAAGTTAGATAGGCGCAATTTTCCAACAATTTGGCAAAATGGAATTATAGCTATCCTTATCCTTTATCCCCTTTCAGAAAGTTTTCGTCATTGCCATTCCATCCCAAGATGAAATTTAAAGAAATTAAACGTAAAAGGCGTATTTATTGGCCAAATTAAGTTTCTCCGTATAGTGTTTTCTTAAGTCCCTGCTGGATGCGAGGAGTGATTTCTATTACTTTGATAATATTGTTCCGTAAGAAAAAAAAAGGGTTCCTAGATAGCCATGTGAGCTGCGCGTTCGATTACGGTAGTCCCGGGTTCGATTCCCCGTAGGAGCTCAAATGTGCGAATTACCTCAGCTGTCGAAGCTCTTTTAACAATACTACTACCACTCAAAGTCATATATTGAATCATTTCCTTTGAATGATCATCAATTGTCCATAGAGATATAAATCAAGATAGAACGCAGATGTATAACTTGAAAATTATTTGAGTCTTTCAAATTATATGACACTAAAATCATCTTTCATATTTACGAAAATTCTCTTCGATGTACTTTGTTCCAATAGCGATCCAGAAAAAAGATCCTTCTAAAAAAAGTGTATATTTTATGTCCATAGAGGCCGAGGATGATCTAAATTTATGCTATTTTATTCGCGCATTTACAAAGAATTATTTATGGTGCTAGTTGAATCCAAAATTTTCTAACTGAGAATCTGTTTTGTTTTTTCAGGTTGCGGCTGCCATAAAAAGGGGTCTGATTCTCCCGCCTGTGATATAGTGAGCGGACAGTGCCTTTGCAAACCGAATGTAATTGGTCGTACTTGTGATCAGTGTCGAGTGAGTATAGATTATAGTTTTAATCAATTCTACAACACGTGTTAATAAAGTATTTCCGTTATTATTTCCACGTTAAATGGAAAACGAATATATTTTTGGTACAACAGAGTCCCATCTTTACCTGTAATATATGAACAGGCTACACAATTCAGAGTTACAGTTGTTATAAGGTGGGTTTTCCAGAAAAATAGGATAGTGATGTCGATTTATATATCTTCTATTAGCTTACGGAACGTTTCCCCTAATTTCGGTTTTTCGTGCTTGCTTGAAGAATTAGTTCTACTACATTTTCTGTTCACCCCGGAAATACCGGTAGAAAAGACCGTTAATTTCCGAAACCTATTCACTATTTCAGGGGTAAGAGTATTTTTGGCAATTTCTCTACGGCATTCCGAGTCTACCGTAACGTTATGGCTCACTAATATCATTTAGTTAATCCACTAACGCCTGATAGTTAATCTCAATTTATAAAAGACTGCTTAGAACGAAAATTCTTCAGCCATCTCAGAATTTTCCGTTCTCCTTTTAACGGTAATTTTGTATAGATGCCGCGCTGCCGCTCCTTTAGTTGAAACGAGTCGTTGAAAATCTTCTAGGTGGGTGATCTTTGATTTTGCTCCCGAGAAGATATATTTTGATTTATCTTAAATCACTCTGCCAGTTTTATGTTTTGAGTGTACGTGTATCACGTTTTTATCCCATTGAATTTTAGAAAACAATTACGAGTTTCATCATTTTCTGAAATTATAATGACCCTAAATAGTTTCCTAGCAACTCTCAAAAACTTCTGCTGGTTTAACAGAAAAACGGAGTATCGTATACATTTTAGAAATATTCTAATGATTTTCTCGAAAATTTTTTCCTTCCTATAGCCAGGGTATTGGGGTTTGAATACTGCGCGTGGGTGCCGACAATGCAATTGTGATTCTCTCGGCTCAGTTACCGGTGGAGATGGAGCAGAATGCGACCAAGAAACGGGAAGATGTAATTGTAAGCCTGGAGTCGGAGGCACTTCCTGTAATCGCTGTCTTCCAGGATATTACGGATTTTCAGAGCAGGGATGCCAAGGTTAGTATAGGATGATTTATTGTCATAAAGGTCTTAAAAAATAAATTTTTTAGTGTTTTCTCAATTTAAATATGTAATGTTTTATATCATTAAATATTGAGATTCCTTGGGCATTTAAAATGAAAAACTGGTTGAAATGGAGAAGCACAGTAAAGTATTCTGTAGCAAAAGAGGTACATATATGTAATAGAAAACATCTGAGAAAGGGTTTTACACCTTATACACTTTAAAAAGTATAAATCAACTTTAATTTATATTCAGATTAGCTGATAAGAATTATTGTACACAAAATATTTTAAAATTTGGATAAGTAAAAATACTGCCCATAAAGCTATCTATTGCAAACTTATAAGCAAAATTCTGATTTAAAAATTTTGATTGAAGTGTTTTAAAATGCCACTTATTTAATGAGTAAATATCATTTAAAACCTGTGAATGACTGGAAGCTGTTTGTCTGACTGAGCTATTCTATTTCAGCATGTGAGCCTTGCAATCGGGATGGACATGTTTGCGACCCTGACACTGGGCGATGCGTTTGTCCACCATTTTCAGAAGGAGATCATTGTCAAAACTGTATGCCAGGTTCATGGAGAGATCCAAATTCCACTGAGCCAGGATGCAAGGTATGCCACTAAATCCTTACATCATACCTCTCAAAGTATTACATGCATAGATCCTTTCTCATAAATTCTATTCCATTCACAGCTATGTGCATGCGATCCCTCTGGAATGCTACGAGTCCAATGCAATCCCACCACAGGACGCTGTGTTTGCAGGAGAGGATTTGGTGGACCCAAATGTTCTCACTGTGCGTATGGTTTCTATGGATTCCCAATCTGCAGACCTTGCGACTGTGACTTGGGTGGAACAGATCCTCGAACCTGCGATGCTAATGCTGTTGTTCCCAAGAAGAAAAAAGGAAGTGGAGGAGGAGGAGGTGGTGGACGTTCATATTATAGGGAAGGAGAAAAGGATGCAAGAGGGATTGAGAGAGGAGATATGCCATTGGATGACTATGATGAAGAAGGTTATGACATTCTAGACTATAACAAAGGTAGTGAATGTGCATGTGACCAAGACACAGGACACTGTCAATGCAAAGTAAGTTTAGCTGAAATTTTATCTCATTTTTCTATCATCTTGAAATAGTTAATTTGATACCAATTTGTTTATTTCATAGCCATATGCAACTGGGCGCACCTGTAATCAATGCAAGGATGGAACTTTTGGCCTCTTTAAAGATAATCCCAATGGATGCATTGAATGTTTCTGCTTTGGTAGAAGTACATCCTGCACTCAGACAACTGTATCATGGAGCCAGGTACACTAAAATAACTCTAGTGAAATTTGCTAACTCTTTGAAAAATTCTTGATGAAAATATAAAGTTATAATATAATATATAATATAATATATAATATAATATATAATATAATATATAATATAATATATAATATAATATATAATATATAATATAATATATAATATAATATATAATATATAATATAATATATAATATAATATATAACATAATGTATAACATAATGTATAAGATATAAGTAGATCAAAGCAAGAGAAATATTAACCAGTTAACTATATGTTTGGAGAAGAAGATTTGTTTAATTTACAAGGAATTGTGATTTTTGGTAAACTCTATGTATGCTAAAATGAAATCAAATATTTTACAATGGAATGTCACACTTTCAACAAGCTCATCTTATATATTTTTTATTTTTTAAATGGTGATTTTTTATTTATATGTATTTGATAATATATTTACTAACTAAAACCTTTAAATTTTGTTTAACATTTGTCAAATTCAGATCAAATCCTAAGAAATTGCCTTTCTTTCTATATAAACTATAAATATACTGTGATATTTTTAATTCTTAGAGTCTTATTCTAGTCTTATCATTAACAATATTTTTCAGATTCGAATGCCATATTCAAGAACTGTCCATATAGAATATGATTCACCTAACCCTACATTCCGTCCTGGTGGTCAAGTTTCTCCAGTTAACACACAGGAGATATGTTATATAAATGTGAGTTTTCAGTTAAGTGTTATTTAAGAAAACATTATTTATGCATCCATTCATTACATATATATGTAATGTAGAGAGAATATTTTTATCATCTGATATTTATAATATTTAGTTTGCTGTTCCTGGAGAGGAGAGAGCTAATTCCAGTGTGAGTGAAGGAAGAAGAAAAGGAGATCAGCATAAAACTAGATTTGACTTAGTTAATAACCTTCAAATGATACCAGGAGATGCTGGAGATGTACGGATTGGAGTCTCATACCTTTTTGATTCCCCAATATATTGGCAGCTTCCAAGACCATTCCTCGGTGATAAGGTATGCTCCATAATTACTATATGTTTTTAATATATTTATTGATGCTAAACATATATTAGATAAACAATAAATCTACAGTTATATTTAAATGTTTTTATCTGACCTCACCATTTACTTTATGAAAAAGAGTTAGGAAAAAATTCTTATGAGATTATTTTGCTGGAATTTGGTAGTGAAAATTTTTCTGATCTCAACACTGGCTTGTTTAAGTTTTTAAATGGCTATCAATCAACATACATATTTTGATGAGGAAATTTTTCTCAGGGATGGGCATCAGTCATTGGTTTATATTACTATTGTATGACGCAGTGCTTAATATCACGTTATGAGTGTTTTCACTGTCTGTGATTTATCTTAAAAAGCTTTATGAAGTATATTCTATTTTTTTCTAGATCTTGTCATATGGAGGACATTTTCGCTTTGCAGTAGAGGATGAAGGAGGAAATACTCTATTACCACCATCAGTGTCTGAATCTTATCCATTAGTTCAGCTGCAAGGAAATCAAAAACTTGTTTTGGAGCATTTCCCTTCAAGGCCTAGTCAGTCCAATCATTATCAAGTGAGGTAAAGTAGTAATTTGATTCAGATACATTCATTAATTACTCTTCAGATACAATCATCAATTGCAATTTTTCTAAAAACAGCCATACCTATCTCGGATGCATTCCTTTTAAATAGGAATTGTTATATCTGACTATTAATTAATCCAATGCTATTTCTTCTTCTTTTGAAACTCCTAGAAAAATCTTTCTGAGGCTCTTTAAGAATGGATTTGGTTTATTTTTAATGTTTTGCCTCACAATAGCACATCATTTTTCTCTCTCTTCTAACTTTTTCATTGCATCAGTTTATACATCCAGAATATTTGAAAGAAAATCTTAACTGGAAATTAATTATTAATTCAAAAATTTCTGGATGAGTAATGTTTTCTTCAATGTAAGTTTTGACTTGTCCTCAATCAAATTTAAATTCATAATAATTCATCATTCCTAATTTCACAAAGGCTTCACGAGTCAGAATGGAGATTGAAGAACCATCCACAATTCACAGTCACAAGGGAAATGATGATGCTAGCCCTGCAGAATATACAGCATATACTCATAAGAGCCACAGACTCAGTTGACTTTGAGAAAATAAGGTGAGTGTATTTATTAATTAATATCCATCCAGTCATTCATTCCTTAAGTCACAACATTGATTTATCTTGGATATTTGGAAGATTTTTTGTCATGCTGAGTTATTTTATAATTAAGGAATATTTATATTAGTTAAAGTGAGCAACTATTTATTAAAAGACATTACGAATTACTTTCACATTTCTGTGAAAGATAAAGTCATAGGCTTTTAGATGAACAGTTTTTAAGAATTACTCTTTGCTGATTATGTCTTATTTCTATTTTTAGCCTACACGATGTCACCATGGATGTAGCCTTAGAATCACCCACGTTATCAAAAGGAGACCAGTTCTGGATAACTGAGCACAGTAAAGATAGGTTAGTATTTATTACTATAGAGAAATAGTTTAAAATTTTATATAACATTCCATTTTATTGAATTTCTCATATTTTAGTAAATTCTAAATCTAATTTAAATTTCATTGGTATAATCATATTTATTGATATTTTCTTCTCTCCAAATTCATAAAATATAAAATACTGTGGATAATACATTTTCTCTAGCATTGCGCAAATCATAAAGCACCTTTAATTGTTGTGGTAAAGTAATTGGAATTTCATAACATAATTTCATAGTATCTTCTGTGCACTCATCAAAGTGTCTGCATTTTAAGAAAGTAGTAGAATATTGGCAGTATAACTTCTTCATAGTTGTAATTACATAAATCTCATATCGCCAATAACCATAAATAGCGATGAATAGAATTTTAATTTTTGAAAAAATAATCATCGAATATTTCAGTAAGAGTCATTTATATTTGCTATTGTCAAAAATTAAAAGTAATTGTGGTATTAAATTATATGTTAGAGAATGAAATATTGTAAGTATTACATTAATATATTAATATGGCAAATTTGAAACCCACTATAATGTTGCTTTATATTCATGAACTAGATGGAATTCCACTTGGCAACCACATCTACAGCAGGCGTACGGAGTTGAACTTTGTGAATGTCCTGCAGAGTATGGTGCTTCTTCATGTCAGGATCCTAGTGTAGGATTTTATCGATGGAGAAGTCCATGGCCTGAAGGTGATGATGTAGTTGTGGGGAGTACAGTGGTGATCATCAGTAGGCTTGCAGGAGAAGCAAGACCATGTCGTTGCAACGGCAGATCTCATATATGTGACAGGGAAACTGGGCATTGTCAGGTAATAAATTCAGGAAGATTAGATATTTGTCTCTAATATTACATATCAGAGCTTCAATTTTTTTACATTACATGTTAGACTCATTGCCTAAATTTTTGAGCAATGTAAGAGAAATTACCATAATAAAGACTTTTTCAGTGAAAATATATCAATCATTTGATCCATTTAGGTGAGAGTATTTATTTAATTCATTATCACAATAGTTTTTGTTGTTCTCTAAAAACCAGAAAATCGTTAAGCATTTCTCTTTACAACTTTTCCTAAATGAATATAATAACATACAATTTTTGTATCCATTCTATCACAGAACTGCACAGATAACACTGGTGGTCCTTCATGTGAAACATGTGCAATAGGCCACTATGGTGATCTTTCTAGAGGTATAAGATGTCAACCATGCCCTTGCCCAGGACCTGGACCTGATAGAAATTTTGCTGATTCTTGCACTGTGATCCCTGGAAGATCTGTAACATGCAAATGCCGTCGTGGCTACACAGGACCTCGCTGTGACAGGTTTGTCAGTCCAATGGCAGAAATCTCAGAAAGCTTACTCTTCTCATTATTTTTTTTCATATAATTCTATTCATTACCTATGAAGAACATCAGGTTATAGAAGTAAGCTTTCAATTTACTCCATGAAATCAACATCCTAAGCAGTGTTTATTTCCAGATTAACTTTAAAGATAGCTTTCCCTTGAATTACTGCCAATAAAAATAGCAAAATTGTAAAAATGTCTTGATATCTTTCTGTATGAAAAATTATAGGAAATTAAATAAACATCTTTCATGAAAAATTTAGTTACTCCAAGCTTTCTACAGGAAAAAATCATGCTGAGTTCATGGAGGATTTCTACGAAATTTGAGGAAGTCCATCTATCAATTTCAGGTGTAGCTATGGATTCTTTGGCTGGCCAGGACGGATTGTGAATCCATCAGGTGAATTGGAACATGATCAAAGAGCAGCAGAAAACAATCCATCCAAAATTATTGGAACTTGTCGACCATGTCTCTGCAATCCCATAGGAAGTGTGAGTGATGAATGCCATGAAAGAACTGGAGAATGTAACTGTCGTTCAGGAGTTACTGGAAGGGATTGTTCTCAGTGTAAAGTACCAGGAACTGTCTTGTCTCCTGGACCACCACCTGGATGTATATGTGAGTTTAATGTGATAATTTAAGAAGCTTAATTTCTTTTAAGAAATGCCATTTTTAATTTTTACATGGAGATAGTTCTTGGTAATTTTCACATCTCTAACAAATTTCATAGTAAATAGTATTTACTAATAAGAAATTTGATATTAAAATTAGTAAAATTTCTCTATTCTTTTTATAAGCTCTATTTTTATGGTTGAACTTATACAAAACCTTTTTTCGAATACCTATTATCCTTCATCTACATCTCATAAGCTAAATTAATCACTAAATTTATTCATGATTTTTAATTTATCATATTTTCTGCTATTATTTTGTTTTTCAACTGAATTTGATTCATACGAAAATTTATGGCAGTTATGATATATTTATTCTTTGAGATATAACCTATATAAATTTAATCCTATTATTTCCTTTCTATATCCACATATTGAACAGCATGCAAAGACAACTGCACTGGAGTTTTGCTAGCCTATTCAGCTGAGATAGGAAAATCTTTGGCATCCCTATCATCAGAAATGTCTGGCATAACCCCAGTCCCATGGGGTCGATTGGAAAGAGTAGAATCTGGAGCTGATGATTTGGAGGCAAAATTTGCTGCAGCAAGAGAAGCTGCCATGAAAGGAATCAGAGGTGAAGATGAAATGGGTATATTGAGAGAGAGATCACAGGTCACAGTGACAAAGGTAATTTCAAGTTCAATAGAGCTTTTACTCTTGTATCTAATGAAGTATTTCCTCAGAAATAATGATAATTTAACATTGTAAGTTGATCTGTAAACATAACTCAGCTTTTTATATTCCATAATCCATTCTATCAAATTATAGGTCAAATGTCTAATAATTGGTTTAGAAAGTAACTAATGTAACTTAGGGCTTGATGATTTAGTCCCCTATTCACTACTCTGATGAGCTGTATCAATGTAACCATCTGTTAAATTTCTGAACATTTTTCACTGAAATATTGATGTGATAATGAAATAAATGGAAGTTGTAATACCCTTTTTGCACCTTTAGAATTGGCTTATGGGTCCACATTTTACAGGTCCTCACCAAGATTCTCTCTAGCCTGTGCACCTGGATAGTGGTGCATTACTTTTTTAAGTTCCATCTAACTAGTTTGTATGTTACTGAAAAATTTGAAAACCTAAAATTTGAAAATTTTACGCTTTATTTATCACAAATGTATTTATGCGAGGCCAAAACAACTGACATATTTTTCAATTCATTAATGATATTGCTCATTATGAGTTATATAATGCATGGTTTTGTATGTATGATTTCTAATATTTCTGTAGCAATCAGTCATTTCCTTTACATTCTGTTTCTTTATAAAAAGGCTTATATTTAAGAGTTCAGTTTTCAATATTTCCATAAATTGCTAACAGGAGTGGATGATGGACCCATTCATTCATATCTTCTTTTATTAGGTGATAACATTAATGAACTGTTTTTAATGTATTAGACATTTTGTTGACAGTTTCTTATTCGTAGTTATCCTTTTTCTATAAATCCTTGGGTAAAAACTGAACCAGAGGTAAAGGAATGTTTTCTTCTGGCATCTCATATTATCATGATATTATAGAAGCTGTGAATAATTCTCTTAGATGTTACAGATGTAATTGGTGAAAAATAAAACCTTAAACTTTTCTTTAAGTATATAATTTAAGTGATTCATAGAGCATAAGATGACATAAATATACATTTATATTCTTGCAGGCTAAAGAAATTCTGATTTCTGCATCTCATGCTGCAGAGAGTGGAAATTTTGTATGGCGTGAGGTTACCAAAGAAGAGCGAGAAATTAAAGATGTACAAAAGATGATTAAAGGTAAGATTGATTCTAAGAAACACTATTCAGACTCTCTAAAGTATCTTCTACACACCCTTTATAATATAGGTTTTAAATATTTCATGGGATTCTGTCTAAGAGCATGAATAATACCTAAAATTGCAATAGTTAATTTCATGAATACTCACAGTTCTATTGAAAATTACTGTTTGTTCTATATCATTTTTAAAAATATTACTAGTTTTCTAGATGAGATTGATTACAGTGAATTTAACATGATTTTACAGATGTTGTGGAAGAATTAAGGAGATATGGAGGGGGAGCAGATGGTTCAAAAGTTGTCAGTATTGAAGCAGCCTTGAATGAAGCTAGGAGGCATCTTTCTGAGATACGAAGTAGAGGCCGAGAGTTTGAATCTTCTTCTACTGCTGCTGATGAGGCTTTGAGGTACACAGCTATCCTTTGAAAATACATTTTAAACAATTAATTAGCTCAAGCTACATAAAATTTGTTATTGTAATTGCATTAATTATATTATTTTTCTAATATTTACTTATTATTATTCACACTTGCTAAAGATGTTAAGATAATTGGTTGATTTTCTATTTAACAGAGTAGCGGAAGATTTACTTCGCAGAGTTAGGTATTCTTATCCGGACAGTTCAAGAGGACAGCGTTTAAGAGGTAGTCTTGAAAGTTGGTCTGTCAGACTTGAAGATTTGGATTTGTTGTTAGGGAAGGTTGCATCCACTTTGGAAGAGGTAATTCATATCAAAACATTGCTTCATTTTAAAACTAATTTGATGATTTTTACCTAATACTATCTCTGATAAAAGTGTTATAGGATATTTTGGTCCTCAAAGAAATTATTTATTTGAAGATGAAATATTTTTAACAAAAATCCTCATTCAATATTATTAAATCTTGGAGAACTCATATGTTGAAAAAATGTATAAAAGTTTATTTTTTATTGATAAATCTGTCAATACTGATCATTTGATCATTTCAGGAAAAAGTTTTAACCCAAAGTAATGCTGAGGCATTGGAAAGAGTGAAAGGAAGGCTGTCAGAATTTGTTGATGAGCAAGAAGCTTTATCTATGGCTGCTGATGAAGCTGCTAGATTCAATAGTGAAGGAGAATTAGCCCTCAGATTATCAGAAAACAGCTTAAAGGTATTTTCTTGTTGAGATTTTAATAT
Source organism: Pachydiplax longipennis (assembly GCA_036926295.1). Lineage (NCBI taxonomy): Eukaryota > Metazoa > Arthropoda > Insecta > Odonata > Libellulidae > Pachydiplax > Pachydiplax longipennis. The sequence goes on from JAVFKF010000008.1 coordinate 56,856,707, forward strand.
ATAGAAGTTGTATTTAGTTGGGATATTACACGAATAGTTCTACCTTCTCCCTTAGCATCTGGAAGCATTGAAATATCAACTAGGAAATCTTACTCAAAGGACTGAACAAAAAGAAAGCCTTCTTGCAAGACTGAATCCTATTTATGAGGAAAAATATGTCCGAGAAGCTCAGCGACATGCAGATGAACTTATGGCAAGGGCTGAAGAATATAGAGAGTAAGTTCCCTTAAGAATGCCTTTTTCAATGTCTGAAAGAAACAATATGTTAATTTTTTTCAATATTTTCATATCTTTTGTTAATTTGAGCACTAAACAAAAAAATTAATTTTCTCTAAAATTTTTATCAAGAAATATCACTCAAAAATGTTTCATCCATTCCTTTCTTAGTCGCTTCAATGCCACTCGAGAAGTAGCTAGTTATGCTTTGCAGGCTGCCCAGGCATATCGCAACATCGTGGAAGCGTTAGAAGGAGCCAAAGAAGCAGCTCAAAATGCCAGTCATGCATCAAAGATTGCCTATTCAAAGGTAAAACTTACTTAAACTTATGAAAATATGTATTATAGTTTAGAAGCTTTAATCCCTTAGCCATGGTAACATGAAATAATCTCTACTTTTGAAATTTGAAACTCATGTAATTTATTTGATGATTTTTACTTAATTTTAACAGTAGTCTTTTCTTGTGCATGATAAATTCAGCAAAGAGGTTAGATGGGAAATTATTTGAGGCTGATCATTTTTGATAATTACCAACTATCACCATTAGTGTTAATTAAGATACAAGTTTCCATAATTTAGCTTGGATAAATTAGAAAGGATCAATTAACCCTTTCATTGCTTGCCTCTCCACCCTCCAGTCATTTTTTATCTCTTTTGATCCAAAATCAATTCATATTTCTCATTTATATCATATAGTCTATGTATATTAAGTATATATAAATGTGTCATCGTTCTAATGATTGGCAGATGATCTCTCTATATCAAAAGTTTAGACAATTTTTGGTAAATGATTATGGCATCATAGATTAATAGCCATAAATTGATAGTTCTCAGAAGATTCATTAGATGAGCACTATGCAAAATGACTTCAATTTAACCATATTTATCCAATCAGGTTGCTTTTGTAAATATTGTACCAAAAAAATAATGGCCTGTATCAAGATAAATGGAGATTCGGCTAGGTACAAACCTGTAATGTACCTGATAATTTTATTACCTTATATATACTTATAAAACTCTACACTTTTTATCTCAGGCTTATCCATCAGAGGAAGATATGGAAATTGATTCATTACCAGAGAGAGCATTGGATGCTAAAGGAGACTCTGAAGGTCTTCTGGAGGAGGCTGCAGGAGGGAGAGAGCTTGTTGAAGGACTTAAAAGACGACTGAACAAAGGGAAGGGAGAAGTGAGCAGTCTTCAGAGTATTGTGAATGCTGCTGCAGATGCTGAGAGGAAATTGAGGGTAGAAGTGGAAAGACTAGAAAAGGAAATGGGTGAGAGTATAAACCTGTTAAATCAGGATAAAATGCTAAATTCAATTACAAAAATATTCAGGTACCTATGCTCTACTTTTATAAAACATGTGTCTTTCTTGCAGCATCCAAATCTCCTCCAAAAGTGAAACCTTTGGGCGAAGATTTAGGCAAAATTTTGGAAGAAGTAAATGCCATTTCAGGGAATGCTTCAAAATTTCTTCGTCCTGAGCTAGAACAACTGAAATCAAATACTGGACTTGAAATTCAAACAGCTCTTGCAGAAGCACATGGTAGGTTTAGGCACTTTGAAAAGTGGAAAGATGTTGTCATTTTAAAAATTTAATTTAAGATTGCAAGCAGTTAAGAAACTCAGCAAAATATGCGACTTAACTGGAAATAATACTAGGGGAACAGTTTCATTTCCACTGTAACTGAATTGCAAATCTCCATCATATATGCAAATTATTCTGCAATCTTTAATATAACATTTATTTGTATAAGTTTTTATGAAGAAAGTGTAAAATTATGCAACAAAACTTTTTTCATCTCTAAGTTATTATTCTCATATCATTCTAATTGTTAATACTTAGTTTACATAGTTTTATAGACTATTATTTTATATATTTGTCTTTGATTGTTATTAGAAGATTTTTCCTATTTTGGACTATTAATAACAAACCCTAATATGATAACATTACTAATCTTATATTTACAGTGGAAAAAGCATGGACAGATCTGCGGGAAGCAAAAATGCTTCTTGACAAGCGAGAGAGAGAGGCCAAAGAAGAAAAAGAGCAAGGAATATTGGATCGCTGGAAAAATAACACACTAGCTGAAAGCTTGCAGCTTTTGAGAGATCGCATTGCACAAGCCCGCCATACAGCACATGGGGTAAAGTATCATCTCTACGTACCTCATCTATTATAAGTTGATAGTTTCCTTTATTTAACTGTATTTTTATCATCTTATGTAACCCTATTTCATCAGTGAGTTACAAGCACGAGAAATGGAGATTACACTCACCTACCAATATCAACCATCTACCTATTTATTTAATATAGAAGAAATGAATCATATTACATTATATACCTACAGTAAAACCCAGCTAAGATGCTTTTCAAGGAACGGAGTGAAAATTGTCTTATGAGCAGAATAGCATTATAACCTTAATTAAATTATAACATTGATGAATACTTTTGTGTATAAGAGATTTTAGCTTGTTTTATGATTCATTATAAGCTCAACAGAGGCTTAGCTCTTTAGCATCATTTAGCTATACATTTAAATCTAAATCAATGAAATCCCATGTTACAACAGCCATTATACACACAAAAATATATCAACAAGAAAAAATTCACTCCACATTGAATGCTTACTGTCATGATTATTTAACTCTGTAAATTTTGTATCATGATGTTTTCATCGAAATTAAAATTCACTTATCCAAAAACTAAAATTATTTTATCAAATTAACTTCTCAACTGTATTGCCAAATCAATGATTAGCATAGTCAATGATATAAACACACATTATCATTAACTGATATACTTGTTAACATAATGATTAGTTTCCGTGATATAATGGTACATGAACAAGCTAATATTTTAATTTATTAACGTTTATACCTGACAAATAAAACTTGTACAAATTTCCTTCTGTACATAGTACAAATCAATTACATCACAGGATTATATCTCACACCAAAACATTTATTTTCATTTATATTCAACCCAATGACTTAGATTACTAAAGACACAGAAAATTTTATACAACTGGCAGATATTAGTGATGGCTTGATGTTATTTCTGGCCACTTGGATGGAATACGATGAGGAAGACACTCCCAATGAGTCACAGGTATCAGAATGTTTACTGAATGGCATTATATGAATGTATTATTTCTTTTTCAATGTAGTTTAGATGTATAATATTAGCCAAAGTTAAAATATGGTAGACCATTATTACTTAACCATCTTCTTTTTGTAGTTCCATAATATGTTATAGATGAGTTTCTTTTTAGAAACCAAACATCTGCATGAATACAGTATATTATATAAAAGAAGCTTGCATTTCATAATTTCATTACCTCTTCTTTATTGTAAATCTTTTAAGTACTTATAGTCATTTACTTTTTATTTGAGAATATTTTTCATCATTGGTACTTATAAAAACTATTAAAATGAAAAATACTGATTGCCCTAGAATATTTTTCTTTCTCTGGTTACAGAATAAAAATAATATTTTTTATTATTTGTATATGATAGCATAACATTGTCCGTCTGTGGTTTAATTACATATTCATCCATGATTTTTTCACTGCTATTAATTAAAGTTTCCAAATTTCATAATTTTTAATGTATATAATTTCTTTATGTATAGTACTTTTTGTAGAGAGCATAGAGAAAACAACGATGGAAATGTAATTTTTACTTTGCACATGAAGTTGTGCGACTAACCCAAGGTTATACAAGAAGTGAAAAATTGCGACTTGGCCGGGACTCGAACCTTCTTGAACTCGAAAGGTTCGAGTCCCGGCCAAGTCGCAATTTTTCACTTCTTGTATAACATAGAGAAAATGTCAGATAAATTAGATGCATAATTTCAGCTGCCAAATAGGTTTCTCTATTTCCCATTTAAAGCTATCAACACAGGGATAGATCTGTGCTTTAGAAAATGGAAATTCTCTTTGTGGGCTGTAATATATTCAAATACAGCAATGGGTAAAACTGTTCTAAACTCTTTTTTTCATTTTTCTCCATAATCAATCATGGTATCTCTGTAATAATCTACAACCAGTCAGTCCTGGGATTGGCATTAATGTACTAAAATGGAAGCAAAAGCACCAATCATGAAATAAAATTAATAATTTTATTATTTATTTAACCTGGAATTTTTTAAAGAATTTCTATCATTATTTTCTTTTGATATTCAATATGATTTATGTACACATTTTTTATTTATATTTTACTCATGTTAAATTTAAGTAATCAACTCTGGATTTTCCATTCACAAAAATAGCATGGAAATTAAATGTTCTTTTTATTAATTTCCTAATTTGTTATTATTAGGAAAGTAAACAACATGAATCTAACCGAATTTCATCATTACTTTTATAGATTATCACATAGCCATCTTGTATGAACTATTTTCTTTGATTATTCATCAGTTATTGCTAAAACCTTTTGAATTTAAAGATAATCTTACCAGCCATAAACAGCAGTAAATGAAATTGCTTGGTAAAGAAGTATTAAATCTTAATAGATAGTATTTCAGCAGATATTGCTAAAATTAAAATGTGAAAAATATCAGCATGAGATTTTTCAGATGAATAACTGTTACAATCTTTTCTATATCTATTTCCAATATCTTTTTCTAAGAGATTATTTTACAGTCCATGAAAGATTTATGCATAAAATCTGTAAAAATTTGAGCTGATTGGAATAATAGGAAGACTTTTTAAAAACTAAATTAGCCTGACCCTCCTCCTATAGTAGTGACATCTTTCTTGATTTTAAATTTCCATCACATTTCATCAACTCAAATATCAACTTTTAACTTATTGTAATGTTTTTCTTCAGATCCATTTATCACTCTCTGGTCCTGGAAAAGGAGCAAAATGTGTTAGATCATATCGCCCAGGCCTGGAACCTAGTACAGCTAGTTCCATCTTGGTCACCTTTGCCATAAATGGACAAGATAAAGACTCCCTTCTTCTGTACATACCAAGTGAAACTGGGGTTAGTAGTGATTTCATATTCTTTTTATGAAAATGTTGCTATTGCATTAATTCTGCAAGTATGATGATGGATAATTTTGTTTGCAAAAATTTGAGAAATCATAAATTTTCTTTCATTACAGCAAGATTTCATGGCATTAGAAGTTATAGATCGCAAGGTGAGATTCAGTTGGGATGTTGGTGGAGGAGTTGGAGAAGTGACACATCCCTTGCACATACGCACAGCTCGAGACTTAGGAGAAGATAAACATTGGTATCGCATCGAGGTTGAAAGGTTTGTGAAATAGGTTTATTTAAATTTTTTCAAAACTGCTACAAGTATTTTACTCCTTCTGAGACATTGCTAGTAATAGCATGGCCAGGATGTTTAGTATCTTCCAAAAGAGATGCAATATCATAGATATAGAGGAAGATCATTGAATTAAAGTACCAAAAGAATCTTTTTGTGATACAATCTTTATTTTATTAGAAACTTAAAAAATTCTTCTTACTAATACTATTATTATCTTTTCTACAAAATCAATACTAGAAGGCATGAATTTGCAGAACAATTGGCCTCAACATTTGGCTTGAAAGCATAATTATATTTTGTTATATATTTGTAATTAATTGTTTTTGTTAAAACTATTTGACTTGCTCACAATCATATTTTCTTTCTATTGCAGAACAGGGAATGTTGCCAGGCTCTGGGTGCGTCCTCAGGTGTTACCTGAGGGTTCCCCACATTATGATGCTCCACATGTCTCAAATGCTACTGCACCAGGATATGGACGCATTGATTTCTTGGCATCTGATCAAGTGTGGGTTGGGGGTTGGGGATGGGAAGAATCACAGGGAAGTCGTCATGGACGTAAAATGTCTCCTCAACACTCAGCTTCAGCTCCAGCAGTACTCTATCCTTCAACAGATAAACCTTCTGCACTCAAAGCACAAAGATTTGTAGGGTGTCTGCATCAAGTAGTTATAGATGGAAAGCCCTTAGGACTATGGAATTTCATAGCAGAGAGTCCTGGAGGAGCCTGTACTGCATGTATTGAAGGGTAAGTTGATTATTTACTTTTTTGTATCAGTATGTAACATATAAAATAAGCAAAATATAAATTTGATCAAGCTTTTAAGAACTTACGAAGATATTAAAGCTTAACTAAATCTTTCGTATTTTAAGCCATTAGTCAAAATTTTCATAACAATTGTGTGACAAAGTTATATCTTTACTGATGCATCTCAAATCAAGTTAAATGAAAGCATCCTTCTATCTTAGACCATGTTATGATATATTGTAAAATATCTTTTTATTCAAAAATAGTGCTGAAGAAATTCGTGACGAGTCTGCTTACAGCTTCAGTGGTGCTGGTAGTTACTCAGTACTTCATCATGACAGCCGCTCTCCTTACAACAAATATGTATTTAGTGTTTCATTTACTATGCGCTCTTTTGATGAAGATGCAATCCTCTTCCTGGCTATTAGTCGCAATAAGGTATGAACAGTTTTTCTGTTATTATTGAGTAGTCTATTGAAAGTAGTACTTAATATATGTACATGTGTGTATAAATGCTGGAGAAAATAAAAAGTAACATTCTGTATTGCCCTTGAGATTATTGTCACTAAAAGTGGTTTATATTTCCTTCTTATTGATACAGGATAGGTACATTTCCATAGTTCTCAGAAATGGAAAAGTTGTTTTTAGAATTGGATATGGTGGTGATTCAAGACTGGAACTTTCTTCAGAAGACACCTATAACAAAGGGGAATGGGTTAGAATTGAAGCCAGCAGAGCATATGATAGAAAGAGGCGCTTGGAAAAAGGTACATTGATTTATTGGAACATGAACAGTGTTTTGTCATAAAAGAATTCATTATAATCATCCTCAAAACTCAATCTTTGTTTAAACAATGGTGTATATATGTTATAGCTTTTGCCACATTTTTCAATTCTTCATTGAAATCACATGGGAAGAGGTAGTATTTGCTATAATTGTAGTATTTATTTCCTATTAATAAATTAACTCTCTGTTAGAACATTATTTTCTTCTCTATTAAATAGTTTAATGTCAGTTTGCCTGTCATGTCTGAATGTTCACTTTTTCTTGCAGGTCTTTTGAAAGTTGGTTCTGAGAGTCGTGATGGAGCTCCTAGTCCACCTCCCTCTGGTCCAGATGCACTTCCTGATCTTTCAGGTGGAGTGTATTATATTGGAGGTACCCCTCCTGGCTTCTCTTTGCCTTCAATGGGTCCTCTTGTGGACTGGGGGGTAATGGGAGGAGCTCTTGAAGGTAGAGCTTCCTTACGACCATTCAGGGGATGTCTATTTGATCTCCAGGTGGTCCAAGAAGGATATAATCCACTAAGAGGGCAGTTCTATGGTGTGGAGGCCTCCTGTCCTAGCAAGGTATTACTTTTAACAATATGGTGAAAATATTTGAATTTTTGCATGTGATAGTGAATGAAGTTAGTTCTTCAGTGAAAGTACAGTAAAATTAAAATCTGCAATTTGCAGATATTTGATAATATGTTTTAAATTATAGTAAAATAAGATTTTTAAAATCATTATGTATGAATAATTATAATATAAATTTACTATTTACCAGTCAAAAAGTTTTAAAAATTGAGGGAAAAACATAATGACTAGTGTGTGAAACTGTTAATTGACTATTTATATACTATAGAGTATATAAAGGTAGTTAAAAGTGTAATGAAGAAATTTGAATCTAATACAGCCTAAAACATAAATCAACTAATTGCATAAATTAAGTTTTTATTTTATAATTTGTTCATATTTTCAACCTTTTACTTGCTTATGTTAACCACATTTTGCTTGTTTTCCAATTTATTAAAGAATTGATTTCCTCTTTCAAAACATGGACTAATCTATGAATCCAATCATGTTCTTTTACTAGCCTGCAAGAGTGGTGAGCTTTTATGGAAATGGATATTTGGAGATGGACTCTCATGCTTTGAGGAAAAAAGCTTCTCTTGGTTTTGTTTTCCGCTCCCCTCAACCCAATGCACTATTATTATTGTCTACCTTTGATGCTTATCCCAAGCAAACATCATCTAGTGAAGATTCTGGTGAGCCCACAAATGAAGATGATGAGGAATTAACAAACCTCGTGGGGGTAAGTTCTTCATATTTCTTTCATTATGCAAAGATCATTGATGAAATCATGAGGTGCATCACAAATCCTTGATTTAGCCAAAGAGGATATGTGAATTCTTCTAAAAAAAAAAGAGCCAAGCTTCCCAATTCTTATGGAAGCTTGGCTTTATAAGCAACTGGGTTATAAAATACATTAGTAAAAATAGCTAGGATAAATAAATTAATTGTAATAATTCAACTTGAATATACAGTTATTATTTAATTTTCTGTCAAGTAAATATTCTAATATCTCTGGTTTATTTTTTTACTATTTCTGCTTTTAGAGTGTGCCAACAGAAAGTAGTCTGCAGAATCGCTCCTTTTACTCTGTAACACTTGATGGTGGTCGAGTAGAAGCCAGGGTAGAGGCAGGGAAGGGTGAAGTCAGATTGCGCTCTGAAGCTCGCTATGATGACAACCGTAACCATGCTGTCACCATGATAAAGACAGGAAGGAGGTATGTAAATTGTGACAAATAATCAGTTACATGACTAAAGTGTCAAAATAATGTAATTTTTCTAAGAGACTTCTTAGTGTGATATATAATGCTTGCAGCTTTTAATAATCAATATTTATTGATTGCTTCTTCAAAGCTTTAATTCTGATTCTGTCCTCTTGAAGGGTTGAGCTACGAGTTGATGATCGTGCAGTGAGCTCAGCTACTCTTCCTGAAGGAGCCACACAAGTGAGAGCCCCAGAATCTGGAGGTTTGTTCCTTGGAGGTGTTCCTCAATCTGGAGATAGAAACATGAGTGCAGTTCTTTCAGGAATGGCTGCTAACTTCCAACCTCTTCTTGGGACAATTCAGGACTTTGTATTCAATGATGAGTAAGTATCCTTCAAAAATAAATGACTTTTTTTTATCTCGAATTTTTGAATTTTTAACAATCTTTTACTCAATTACATTTCATTCTCATCTTATAGGTTGATTCGATTAGATAAGCCTGTGTCCTTCCTGCACGTGGGTATTGGTCGAAACGAAGTTTTCAACTTGCACTCCTCTCCCATTCACTCTACATCTCACTATCCTGAGCCGAATGATAGAGAGGGTGGCCTGAATCCAGGAGAAATCTTTCCCTCAGGAATAGAGCGCCGAGAAGGAATCGAGAGGGGCTGCAGGAAGGTAGAAAGATACTCTCTTGAACCTGGTGCAGTGAAGTTGGGTGATAAACCAGGCTCACACATTCGATATTTGCATCGTAAACGCTCTTCTATTCTCCTGCAACGAAACTTTTCATTGGGAATTGTATTCCGCACCCATTATCCTAATGGACTTCTTTTTATGGTCCCGGTAAGAATTTGCTGCTTTTCTTAGCTGATGAAAATTAATTTTAAGAAAATTTAAACATGATTTGTATATTATACAATTCAGCATAAGAATATTCAACATATATTTGTTAAAAATAGAATAAATTTAGTACAATTATTTATTATAAGGATTCTTCTTTGAAAAAGCTGATTATTATATTTTTAGGGAGGTGGAGTTCCTCCAGCATCAAAAAAGAGGCACAGCTCTCTACTGCCCATGGTAAAACCCCAACGTCAGACATTCCTAATGGCTTCTTTGAAGAATGGTCAACTGCAAGTATTTGTTCATGGAAAGAGGAAGCATGAAGTCACCCTCCCTGGAATACTTAATGATGGGAAATGGCATAATGTAAGAATCATTTAGTATTGGATTTAATTTTTAATTGAAAATTATTTGATGACAAAAATGGGTGCTTAATAAATGATATTGCTCTTGTCTCAGGTTACAATATCAAAAGAAGATCGCAAGCTTTGGGTCTCTATTGAGAAAGGAAAACCAATAAAAATGAAGGTGCCAAAGAGACTAGGTGGAGGAGGTGTTGGAAGTCTTGGTGCAGGTGATATTTATATTGGAGGAATTCCCGATGCTGATTCTCCAACAGGAGACATCTGGATCTCATCGTTACCTGAGAATGTTGTAAGTGCTCTAGTTTGTTTTATGTAGTCTATATTATCTCATCAGAACTATTTTCAAGGATATAAGAATAAGATAGTCATAGACAATAATTATGAGAAATCTCACAAAGTACTTTATTGAAATAAAATGAAATTAATTACGTAAATGCACACCATTAATTGCAAATGTCAATTAAATTAAGAGAAATTAAGTTATGGTGCTACATAGAATTGTTAATTCAGTTTATCATCAGACCTTATATCTATAACTTGAATATGATGCATTTGAAATTTCTCTGGAGGACTGAGTAACATGAACTACGTCAGTTATTTGACTTTGTTGCTTTGTGTAGTACATTATTATTTTATGAGGTTATTTTTAATGTCAATAAATTAGTTGCCTTTTATAAATAGGGAAGAAATAATAATAGGAAATTTCCTTAGACCTTAAGAAATTTAAACAAGAAAGAGACCTCAGCACTTGGCATTATTTTTCAATCCTGAAGACACTCACTGCAAAATATAATTGTAACAATGACCATCCTCCTAATTCACCTAGTCTACCCTGAAATTCCTTTATCATCTAGGAACCACTTAAAAAGCTTTGAGCTGTAGAATAAATGAATTACAATTTCTAAATAAGTTATTTGATTGATCTTCTTAATATATTGATGCAAATTTTAAAAATAATTTTCATCTTTTCAGCGCTCACAAGTCTCCAGAGTAGAAAATTTCAAGGGATGTGTGAGAGATCTTTCTGTAGATGGTTCTGCAAAAGATTTAGTAGGTGATCGCTCAACTCCTCATCGGGTAGGACAGTGTTTCCCCACTGTAGAAACAGGATCATACTTCCCAGGAGATGCATATGCAGTTTACAGTAAGTTATGAAATTCTAAACTTGGGAATTTAGACATTTTTATTTTATTAGTAAATAATGCTGTAAATATGTGAGTTTTGTAATATTTTTCCTTTGATTTACAGAGACAAATTTCCATGTTGGATCCTTACTTGAGCTGGAACTTGAATTCAGGACTTCTGAGTTAACTGGAGTACTTCTGAGTGTTTCTGAACCATCTGGTTCACCAGCACTTTCACTAGAGTTACACAATGGAAAGGTATATTCAGCAGCAGTAATACTTATTATCCACTCAGTTATGGTCAACAAGCCAAAACATTAAAATTTATACAAATTTTATGGGCAGTTTGGTTTTAAGCAAAAAAAATTTGCAAAGCCATAGGCCATATTAAATTATAGTACACATTCTAAGCTTGATTAGAGAGAGATTAGTATCAAAAATATCATAAAATCGCTTTTTTAAGGCACAGCCTATACATAGAATTTTAAAGCAGGGATATTGTATTCCTTGAAGGAAGAAGTAAAACTGTAATGAATATTTGACAGGACTTCTGGATAGCCAAGTGGGTAGTGTATTCACCTTTGATGAAATTAGTTTGATTCCTGGAGGGAGCCCACATGTGCATAATCACCTGAACTTTCAAAGCACTTTTATATACTACTACAAATATTTCATTTTAGGTTCTTATGGCTGGGGATATGGGAGACAGACGTCCATTCCGAGTAGAGCAGGGACTTCCTCCTTCCTCTCTTACAAGACTTTGTGATGGTCGCTGGCATATAGTCCAGGCTCGTTATGTGAATGATGAGCTTACTTTACGTGTGGACCATTTAGATACAAAGTATGGTCTCTCTGGAAATGGGCGTCTTCCAGAAACAGATACACACAGTCCATTGTACATAGGTGGCCTTCCTGGTGAGTTCAACATTCATTTTATATTGTCAAAAATTTATTGAGATTTTAATGTAGCTTAAGTTGCAATAATCTTGAATTATCTTATAATAGAAATATTATTGAAATGTTATATAACAGCTTATATCTTTGGTGAACTAACATACTCATGATTTATTTTTAGACAATGCTCCATCTGGTACTCTGCAAAACCGGGATAATTTCAAGGGATGTATTCGGAATATAATGATTGGAGGAGAGAGAAGGGACTGGACAGATATGGCTTCCCTTACAAATGTCCTTCTTAGCTCATGCCCCGTCCACAACTAGTCTATTTATAATAGTATTTCATGGTGTATGTATTATGACTGCTGTTCACACTGTGTGTGAAATCACTTAATTTTATTTTGAAGTAACACTTGTATAATTTTGATCCAAATTGATGTTTAAATGCATTACTACTACTTTCAATTTTTTGCTGGATAAGAGTATCTCTTTGGGAAACTGAAATTTCTTATTAATCATTAAACTATTAACAACTAAATTCTTACCATATTTTCCTGGTTCAGTGACATTTGAATCAAACGTTTTTGGTTTTGTTGTAAAATCGTGAAGGATGATAATCAGTTCAACTTCATCATTATCAAGAAGAGTAATTATTTTTTATGCTCACAGAAATGTAAGCAACATTTTTACTGTTTATTTGTATATTTTTTAATTGTAACATCATTCTCCAGCTTTAATTGATTTAATTCAATCGCATTGTTTTAAAATGTTTGTTATTTTTATTACCAGAAAAAAGATATTTATTTCATTGTCTATAAAAATTCATCATCCGATGTTTTATATTTCAAATTATAATTATTAGCTCAACAATTTAAGCAAGGATCAATCTTGCGTGAATGTCTATGTGCACAATGTGCATTCAGTGTTTATTGCATGAAATTAATTTTCATGGGCTCCAATGATATATTTCACTTTAACTTCTTTCTGAGCATTTTTTTTCTTCAAAAGGACTTCTTTGAAAATAGGTAATTTCAAATTGATCCTTAAACAGCAATATAAATTTTATTTTATTATAATTTTTAATCAGTTTTAACAAAATCACCTTTATTAACTAAATAAATTGAACAAATTATGGTGAATTAATTTGTTTTGAAAAAGAAAGGAAATTAAGAAAATTCTCTTTCATGGTTCTTAAAACTACTACATCTGAAAGGAGTATCTGCTTTTAAGTGAAATTATGTCAATGGAGGGTAATATTTGTATATTAAATATTGAAAATATAGTGAATTAGGAATGCTGATGAACAAATTTAGCACCTCTAACTTATTTTTACATTCCCTATGTAGTCTTGTATGTTTTTGTTATGTTTTCAAGACAATTTTTGTATGTCTTTTCAACGTTCTGTTCTTCATTGCAATCCAGGAATTTTACATCCGCCATAAATAACTGCTTCCCATTCCATCCTTTGTAATTGAGATCCCTGTTTTGGGACTATTTATTTCTCTGAAATATGTATGTATAACTATTGATCGGTTTTATACATTCATGAGTATTAGAATTGCCTTAATCAATTTCCTATGAAATAAGTTGTAAATTACTGTTTATTTATTTGTAAATTGGAATCAGTTTTTATTGGCAACATATTCTGTTAGAAGGTTGATGAAATTCAAGATGTTTGTAGAAATATGATTGATATTAAAATGTCACATGTGCAAGGAATATGCTAACATATATTATTTAATATTTCTAATTTAAAAATAAAGTAATAAGCAACATTTTCTTTTACCAACTTCTTTCAGCTCTGTTGATAAAATGTTCGCTCTAACTTGCCCTAATTCAGCAATGCTATCACAGTAGCCATTGGTTTACTTACTTTTGCATTTGTAGTGCACCACTTTGGAAATGTCCATGTTTCATTTTTTTGTTGTAATAATTTACCTTAAATTGTACTTACTTATTAGTAAGCTGTAATGTGGTGTATGAGAAATAAATTACAATTCAGTGTCATGCAATTTAATTTATTTACGATTCCATTCCTAAATATAAGTATGCCTGGTGATAGCAATAGTTAGCCTAAGAAAATAAATTAGATAAGACTGCATAAAGTCACATTTATCTTGAATAAAAGTGCAATATACTGCAAAACTTAGCGCAACAGTACCGAGAGCTAGTCGAGAATATAAAAGTAATGATGCAGCTAAAGGTGAAGCAATGAGAAAATAATCAGGAATGACGGAAAGTAGGAAAGAGTGAGGGCCAGACCGGAACCTTTAGAAGGAGGTTACATGGATGCCTATTATCTCGTCCCTATTTTTTAGGAATTCCATTTTAAATAGAAAACATCCTGATTTGCAGAAGGCAAACAATAAAACAACGGAATTTTTAACTCAAATATCATGCTTTTTTATAAATCAATGTGTATCTCATGGGCATAAAAAGCACAGAGGGCGCCTATATGGAAAGTTTTCCCCTGCCCCCCCCCCCCCCTTTTGCTAGATAACCAGTCACGGAGGGATGTAACTTTAAAATGCCTGTATTTTAGAAAGTGGCGAATACGATAAAACAATAGAGTACAGCAATCAAAGACCATTTTATGGTAATATCCCTGTGATTACACTGTTTCATGACCCAAATTACATAGGAGCTAATTTTAGGAAATCAGAATATATAATCTTTTGAATTCACTAAATGTTGCAAATAAAATATACGGAAATTAAATTAACGAGGAAAGTTCATCGAGCGTTCATTTGTTTCCAATGGAAATGAAAATAGGTCTAAATTTATCTATATTACTGTAAGATGTTTACATTGAAACTCCACTATGCGATTAAAAGACAAAGTTTCTTGGTAATTTTTCTACAATATGCGTGAACGCTTTAACATTTCCTAAAAATAAGGTGACCGGATTTCTGATCTGCTAAACCGAGAAATATTGTCGGTTCCCTTGAAGCTTAGGTAATTTTCCATACGTTCCCCTCTTTCTTGCGTTTCCTGCGCGTCGAATTTACCTAATGGTTCTACGTGGGGTCGTGTAAATCCCTTGTCTACGTATAACTATAGATAATGTTATCAAAAGTCAGGTAGCCGAAATCAGAATACCAAATTACTATTGTCTTCCAGGAAAAAACGGTAATGTGGATACCTTCCGTAAAGAAAAAAATAGTTCAAGTGATATAATTATACCACTTAGTTAACTATATGGTCATATAAGACAATTCATTCAACATTCGAAAATATATCTGTAAGAACTGTTAAGTCAGCGATAGCGATGAAGGCGTCATTTCATATAAATTCTCATTTCTGCGGACCGGTAAATGAACATTCAGCATGCTATTTTATCAGCAATTAAAGCGACTAGGATCCGATACTGGGCCGCGAACTACACTTACAATTAGTAAAACTACCTCAATATATCCATGCAACAAAGTTGCCGTTCTTAAATGATGTCGTGGAGTTTAAAGATTTCTGAACCCTGCTCTGTCACAAACTGTCTCATGATGGAGCAGCTTAACTTATGTGATACGGTGTCTAAATTCTAAGATTTCCCTTAGAGTGCGACGTCATTCAAGGACAACCCCTAGTAAGAATCGAGTGTATCAGAGCGACGCATGTATGGAAAAAATGACCCGCGCCCGAGGGTGAGCATTATTGACGTTATTTAAAATTCTTTTTGGTCGGTTATAAAACACCGCGGTCTTAATGTTATTTATTATGATAAATTGTGAGTAAAAGTAGCATTATTTTATTTTTAACTTAGCGTTGACTGAACATTCTGATTTCAAATCATGGAGTATGGAACAGTAAAAGAATCGAGGTAAACATTGTAACGTTAATTTGGAAATACGGAAATGATCTATCATTAGTACATTGGATAATCATGATTTTTGGTTAATTTAAATTGTTCCACATTCTCGGTAACGATCCCTTTTATCCAAGAACAGTACATGTCTAAGGTTGCCTTAATATTTCCAAATGCTTGATTTTCAAATTTCACCTTCGTTTTCTTCCTTTAATTATATTTTATACTGCTTACATCGCTTATGTCTATGAACTTGAATAAATTCATTATTTACTGACAGTGAATTACTTGGATAACAGTTTATTTTAGTTCTTAAAGTTCAAAAATGATTATAGTCGCCACCGCTCAGTGTTTTCAAGCCGGATTGATAATAAAAGCAATATATGTTAGCTTGAAATAACTACAAGCACTCTATGTCATGATAAATCTTCTTATCAGATTGAGATCGCAATTTCTCTCGATGAAGAATTTCAGGTGAAGGCGCCCTGATAAGGCAAGCGTTGACTTCCTATCAAAACGAAGCAAGTGTCTCAGTGGCTCTTTTGGCGACCAATCAGAAGACGACAACACAAACCTCTTCAGCCATCAGCGTAAGCCACGTCCTGCATGAGTCTCAACCGGCAGTCGACCGTCGTGAGCAAGCAGTCTTGGAGAGAAGTTTCTTGAGTTTAGTTTGTAAAGGGATCATCAGAAATGATTTTGAAAAGTATAATTTTATTAACAGTAGTATGTGCTGCGTTTGCTACTGAGGGAGACGTTTTAGTGTTCACAGATGATGACTTCTCTTCAAGAATCAATGAACATGACACCGTTTTGGTCATGTTCTATGCTCCATGGTGAGTACAAATTTATTGCTCTTTCCTATCCACGTGAATTTTAATACATCATATCAATCACTTTTGAGTCATATAATTTGCTAGCGTTGTCAGTAGACTAATTTCAATTTCATTCCACATAGGTGCGGCCACTGCAAGAAACTTAAGCCAGAATATGAAAAGGCTGCCGGAATCATGAAAGGCAACGATCCCCCAATTATGTTCGCTAAGGTTAATAAATGCACATGTTCGAGGCATGATTAATTATACCATGTAGTCATGTCGACTTTAATCCTTGTGGTATATTTTTTAGGTCGATTGCACAGAGGGTGGTAAAGAAACCTGTAATAAATTCGGAGTTACTGGCTACCCGACTTTGAAGATCTTTAAGGATGGAGAGATAAATAAAGAATATGCCGGTCCAAGGGACGCCGGTAAGTCGAGTGCCTATTGTAGAGTTAAGAATTTGACAACTCTATGTTTACTGTTATTTTATTTGCGCTTTTGAAATTTCTAGATGGTATCGTAAAGTATATGAAGTCCCAAGTTGGCCCAAGTTCGAAGGAGCTGACGTCGTCTCAGGTGCATGAAGACTTCCTCGGTAAAACTGACGTGGCGGTTGTTGGCTATTTTGAGGAGGATTCATCGTTGAAATCAGCGTTCCTTAAGGTTGCCGATAAACTTAGGGAGAAAGTACGCTTTGGACATGTAATTGATAAGGATACTCTTGGAAAAGCTGGCCACAAGTAAGTCATACAGTTGCCGGTTAATAAATTGTTTTATTGGTCAAATTGCCAGGTTTCTACTATTATGGATATAGTAATGTTTGAGCATAGTCTTTTCATCTTTGATCAACCCCATGTATCTTTCAATTTTCAGAGACAATGTTGTATTGTACAGACCGAAACACTTGCATAACAAGTTTGAACCAGATTTCGTTGTCTATGACGGATCTGCCAACAAGGATACCATTGAGAAATGGATTAATGAAAATTAGTGAGTAATCTATATTTAATCCTTTGACTTTTCTTTTAATATCTTAGATATGGTCTGAGTATTCATTTTGATCCATACTTTCAGTCATGGATTGGTTGGACATCGTCAACGAGACAATGCTCATGATTTCAGAATTCCCTATGTTGTTGCATATTATGCAGTTGACTACACCCGCAACCCCAAAGGTAGGCTGAAATTTGTTTTACATTCAAAGAATTTAACTTTTCATGTGGCTTTAAGAAATGTATCCAACCGTATAATGATGGAAACTTACTATTTATTTGATTTACAGGGACCAATTATTGGAGAAATAGGATTCTTAAAGTTGCAAAGAGCTTTGCTGATGATTTTAGTTTTGCTGTCAGTGCCAAGGATGATTTCCAGCATGAGCTCAATGAATTTGGATATGACTATGTTCCATCAGAAAAGCCTTTGGTTTTTGCCCGAAATGCAGAGAATCAGAAGTTTGTAATGAAGGATGAATTTTCGTAAGTATGGTTAACTATTTTGAATTTACTGCCTCATAAGGAAGTATCACTGTAATCATCAGGGCTAATCTACCCTTTTCTTTAATCATTTAGGATTGAAAACTTTGAAAAGTTCTTGAAGGATCTTAGGGATGGTAAGTTGGAGCCTTATTTGAAGTCTGAAGCCATTCCTGAGGATAACTCTGGACCAGTTAAAGTTGCAGTAGCAAAGAATTTTGATGAAGTGGTCAATGACAATGGAAAAGATACCCTTATTGAATTCTATGCACCATGGTGTGGACACTGCAAGAAGTTAGCTCCCACCTTTGATGAACTTGGTGAAAAGGTAAATATAAGGAATAAATTGCTATTACAGCATTTTATGCTTAGTTTCCTAATATTTGTAA
Organism: Pachydiplax longipennis; assembly: GCA_036926295.1. Classification (NCBI taxonomy): domain Eukaryota; kingdom Metazoa; phylum Arthropoda; class Insecta; order Odonata; family Libellulidae; genus Pachydiplax; species Pachydiplax longipennis. The sequence goes on from JAVFKF010000008.1 coordinate 56,875,216, forward strand.
GCATTAGCTTTTGATAATTTTCTCTAAGGTAGCCATTCATTTTATTCTCTCTAATTTGCAAACTATTTTTCACAGATGAAGGATGAAGATGTGGAAATTGTGAAGATGGATGCCAGCAACAATGATGTACCTCCTCCATATGAAGTAAGAGGCTTCCCCACCTTATATTGGGCTCCCAAGGATAGCAAAGCCCACCCTGTCAAATACGAGGTATGTAAATTTAATGACGCTTCTTTGTATCATTACGAAAAGTTGCACAAATATTAACTTGAACATTTATATTTTTTCAGGGTGGACGTGATTTGGATGACTTCATTAAATACATAGCTCAACATTCCACTTCAGAGTTGAAAACATACGACAGAAAAGGAAAAGCCAAAAAAGAAGAGCTGTGAAGTGATTTCCTTAAATTGAGGAAATTGTGCTAAATGTTCGGTGAATGGAGAACCTGTGAGAATGTGATTTCGTGTGAAAAAGATGTTCGATTGGTACTGAAACACCTTGTTGTTATGTTGGACCTCATCATCCCCCACAGGAGGAAAGTGAAAATGAACAACATTAAATAATACTTTTCCCCATATTATTTTGGGGCTTGATATCAGCAAATAGATGTCTTAATTTCCAATAGAAATGGTGAGGGACTGAATGTTTTGTATTATTGCAAAAGATTTTTTGTAGGTTTTGATTTCAAAGACTATTAAAATCTTTCGTAATTAAAATGTGTAATTTTTAAAGCAAGAGTTTGCTTTAAATTGCCACTTAGAAAATTGTCTAAATGCTTAAGCAGCTTGAAATCATTTTTGAGTATGGCTCTTTGTTTGGTGGTCATGGTCTTTCCTTTTGAATGCCCATGAGAATTCAAGGGAGAGAAGGCTTTTATCTAATCACAAGAAACTAATTATAAATATTTCTATGATTTGATTGGGAACCATGTTGAGAGTGATCGGAAATTTTACATTCCGATCGTTGAAAGACTTCAGGCTACCAGAACTGCCATATTTTCAACGCAGAAAGCACATTATTTAGAATCTCTAGTAAGAGTTAAAAAATGTTAAATTTGACATGGGTTTCTGATCTCTGTGAGACAAATCCATGTATGGAAACTCAAATGAGTATTCTTCAGTCATAACAACCATGCACTGCAAATCTTCCATCAAAATCAATTCTTTGTCTCAAGTAAGTGAAATTGAGACTTCAGACTTTAAAAAAGAAATTTTAGGCTTTAAGTTCAACTAGCCTTATATTTTCATCCTAGGGATGGAAATAATGCTTCATTTTTCCTGTATCTCAGCTGTGAGAAAATATGAACCCTATTTGAATGCAGAAGCCTTTGACTAATATCCAGGTTTGTGAGCTGTTTTCATAATCACAAGCCAATTCCAAGACTTTAGATCATTGCCTTTTAATTAAGCTATCACATTGCTTACTGTATAATTTTAAAAATAAAATTTCTTCATAATATGTCTCTTGAATTTCTTAAAAGCATTTCAATGAGAAGGGAGGTCAATTTCTTGTTATCTTGCTATCTATAATTCCAGTTTATGTACCTGACAACTCCACAAGTAGCTCTTCATTGCTGAATTCAGGTTTCATTTATAGATTCTGGAAATTCATATTTACTGCTCTAATGAGAAAGTTCAGCTAAACTTCATCTACTAATAGTTAACTATAGTTATGTTAAAGTGTTTGCCATACACAATGAAATACTATCATAAATGGACTAGATGTAGATGGGGCATAACGTAATTAACTGGCCCCTAATAAACTGTCCTTAAATTTCAGCATGATTAGGCCTTTGATTTTACTACTTGCAACTTATTTCAAATGGATGAATTAACTGTGAAGGCTTTATGGACATATTTTTTGGAAGTCAATTGTCATATTAAGCACGTTGAATGACATATCACATTGTACAGATACATTAAATTATTAGCTCAAAATAATACATTCTGTGAGCTAAAGGCTTAGAACATTAACATTACCAAATTTTTAGATTTTGAATATGATATTTCATTAAATATGCTGCATTTCAGATTAATTTCTTGTGTATGCCATTTTAAAATCATGCTTGAGTGGTTAATCTATTCGGTACAAGAAAAGGCATGAATATCTCAAACCATTCAAGGAAGTTCATGAAATCTGTCTGATTTACAGGGATAAGATTTATATTAATTCCCTGCAAGCTGCCACAGTTTTTGGCAAGGGGTGCGAAGAGACCAAAGAGAGATGAGATCTTAGAAAAATATAAAAAGAGAACTCCTTTGATTTAATTTTGAACATCTATGTAGTGTAAAGTTTATGGAAGTTGAGAGTAAATTTGTTTTACACCCAGAACAAATAGAAAGGTTACTTTACAGGTAAAATTGCAGTTCTTCAAGTACCTCAGAGGGGTGATGGAATCGGTAAAGGGCTTTGAAAGCTGAGGTTATTTTGCATGTTTGGGTTCCCATCAGGATTTGAACCCAGGTCCTACTTCACCAAAGCAGAATGTGCTGACCACTTGGCTAACTTGGAACCTACCTTAGAGGATTCCATGGTGTTCTGATATAGGCATGCAGCAGAACTAGACATCGGAAGCACACTGATGCACGCTAGGTGATGATAGTTCCTGCAGACCCACAATGCAGGAGAGTTAAGATTTAGGTTTAGTTTCTATTTTAGGAGTGTCCTCATGTATAATCTTGCTGGATACAGATATGCTTCCATGCCTATGATAAACATTTTGTCTTAGCTCTTGTGCATAGAAAAATAAATCAAATATATATGGTGTCAAAATTCTGCTTATATGAAGATATAATTCGTGCCTTTTTTGATGAAGCTTAATCTGTAACTGCTGTTTTTTGCTCTTCCTCAGGTATAATATTTTTGGTATTCTGGAATATGACTTGTGGATCCTTGCTTAATGGTACTGTTATTTCATAAATAATGCTTGATTGTTATCATTATTTAAACTTTCATGCAAGAGTGAGTTTCACTCTTTGGTATTGATAAGGGCTATGGAAACTGGACTAGATATATTTTCTCAATATAAAGAGTTGTTTCAGTTAATTCAATATAGTATGTTATTATCTTCTATGTATCACATTTAAAAGTGGTTGTGCATTTTGTTTATTAGAATTTAGCTTCTTTGTCTTAAAAGCTTTTTTAAAGACAGTTTCAGCTACCAGCTCTGGAATATTTTCGTAAAGAACATTATAGGGATGGATGAAGGTATGGGGATTCTCTCAGAAGGATTGGAGAAGTTCATGAAGATCTCAGCGATTTTCTTTCAATTAATTAGCTATGTTGCTCAAAATAGGTGAATTTTAATTTGGGTTGGATGGGAAAAGTCTCCTAATTTTTCCAGGAATAGCTTTTATTAATAATAACTTATAATCTTTTTAATATGCTTGCTGCCAATTGAAATATAACCAAAAACTTATGGAGGGTTAAAAATAAAATCACTGTTTATTTCAAAACAATTTTACATTAATGTCCGTTTGTTGAAGTTGAGGGATTTCATTCAAAGAGACAAATTTTAATTTAACATGCTTCATTTGAATAAATTTTAGGTGAATTTAAAAGCTGACATCACTGAACTGCTGTTTGAACAAAATTAGGCATTTTCTCCAACCTCTTTGATTCAACTTTGTCATCCATCAGTTTTTTCTTTACAGTGATAGCAGGATTAATTCTATTGATTGAATTAGATTTAATTCTTAAGACGAATTTAATCTCCAAGAACTATTTTCTGCTGGCTATTATCGTTGACTTATTTTACAGAAATTGTCTTATGTGCAAACTCCCTACAACCCTTTGCCTTACTAACATCAATTCATTCAATTTGGAAGCTACATTAACTAAAAGACACTGAAATGGGATTTAGCTCATCAGAGAGAATCTTATTGTCAATGATGATTAATCTTTCCCTGGGTTCTGTTAATAATCATAACTATGTTGATTATACAACTAATTATGTAGAATTTAGGGTATTCGTTTTTATTTTCATGATTCTTGGGCCGGAAAGAGCAATGTAATGTCTAGAACATGTAATACTGATATCACTACTTTAATTAGATGAAAAATTTTGCTGACATCTCGAGTCCCTTTAGCATAATGAAATCTTATACTCAAACTGAACGTCAGCTTTTAGAGTGAAAGAGAATATGTAAAAAGATATATATATATATAAGGATAGGAAAGGCTGAAAAGGTATCGTGAATAAACAAGACAAACAGTGAGCCGTGGGATAATTACATATGTATGTCATTTACATTAAGTTGAAATAGACGAAGTATTTTTCTTGCATGGTGAGTGTTATAATTTCTACTTCATGGCTCAAATCGTGATCAATATATTTAGTTATAAGAATTTATATCTGATAAAATAATGAAATCTTATGCATACTGACTTTGAAATTGGCTCTCTTCATGAAAAATACAGTATACGGAATTCCCAGCAGGTGAGAAATTAATAAGCCAAAGAAGTAAAAGTTCCGCAATATTTCCCTAAAATATTCGGAGACTTCATAAGTGGCCTATGTTTGCGGACATTGACAGAAAATTCCTTCATATGTCCTCTTGATGATTATTTGCGCAGTGTAGGTGCATCATACCGCTGATTTCGGCTTTCGTATCTTTAAAATTTACGTCACGAGTAGATACACATAATGGCGAACAAGAAAGGATTTCAGTGACGTCACGTCCTCTTTGAAATGGCAGTATCAAGAAATTGTCAAAATATATCAAAGCTTGTTTTATGGTGAACTGTCGTATTTTAAAAATCTTGTGACACTCTTGGAGATCCCTTTATCTGCAATGGTTGTAAACAGCATGTGTAAGTTACTTTCAATCAATGTACTTAAACATAAATACTAATTTAACGCATTACAAATCCTACTAATCATTACACGAATCTATCTGTGATGTAAAGAATGTTAAGAATACCCTAGCAATGTTTTAATACTTAATATAATTATGTTTTAAGATATTTTAGTAATATTAACGATACGTTCACTTTGATGTTAAGAAAAACTGCAATACGTGCGTCATCTCCTTATATTAACAACATCACCGTAATACCGGTGAAATATTAATTTTACCATCTTCAAACTAAAATTTTTGGAGGTAATATTTTCTATTCTAAATATTACATGTTGATAATCGTTTGTGTCGGGTCCTTTGCACTGGAAATCGTTCCTTTCATAATCAGCAGAGTATGTGGTTGCGGATTTGTTTTGGTTAAGACTAAAATTACTCTTTTGGCTTTTATTTTTATTTTGGATATTGTACTATGAAGATATTTCTCAAGCAGGAAAAATCCTCAATTGTTAATCAATTTTTACATCATATTTCCATGTTACACGCAGTGATGTTTTGCTCTGTGGAATCTCAATTAGTGTGTATCTACTACATAACTACCACAATTTCATAAACGTTTGCCATTTAATTTAGAAAGAGACAGTTCTACTGTAATTTTTATTCTTATGTTGATGTAACATTCTTTCTAAATCACCTTTGCAGCCTTATTAGCCGTAAAATAGTATCATTAAAAATAAAAATGTCACATTAAGCTGTATCGCTGAAGATGGAGCTCAAGAAGATTCATCGTGGATATCCAAGAACTCACTATTTCCTGTAAAAAAAAAATAATCATGCATTTTTTCAAAAGGTAGCTAATGAAAACATCGAGTATTTCGTTATTAGAATCGAAACTGATACTGCTTCTTCGCTGTAGAATATTGAGCATGCATTCTGTTAAATAGATTGATTGTGGTGCTGAATCTTTCTTCTCGGTTTCGCTACTTCTTTTTTCTCTGCTGATTTTACAGGAGTTAAAAATACAGAATCATTGTTTATGAAAACATTAATTGCTTGTACGCATAAAATTGTTTTTATCAGTTTTGCCTTTATATATATTCTTATATTTTAAAGAGCTGTTATTTTTTAGTTTTTCTTTAAAGCTGCTTTCTCAAATCTTTACTATCGAAAGAAATATTCCTCTTGGAAGTAATGTTATTATGATAATTCTTGTTGTATCTTTTGGAAGAAATTTTGATTGTTCATATAGTGCATTTATGTTTACAAAGCATCATGCATGTTTAAGGTTTCTTTTGAATACTCATATTCAACCGAAATATCATGTATGAATTTTGTCCGATATCTTTGCCATTTGTAATAATAAGAAGCAGATAATGTATACCTGGAATTATGCTGTCTATCCTTCCACCCTAATAAGTTTCCTTCTAAGAGGTTGGTCTTTCATGACTTTATATATTTGTTAGAGATAATAAATATGTTCAGGATTGTCAGTGGTTAAGTTGTTTGTGGGAGTTGTCCATCCCAGAAGTAAGAATATCACAAGATTTTCCAGTCTATTATGGTCAATTTGCTTTAATTATCTGTATTACCTATAATATCTGTATTTCACTTCTAAGTTTCAATACAAATTCTCCTAAATTATTACCTGGCTCGAGCATTGTTTTAACTTAATAAAATTCCTTCTTTAAAGGGGTATATTGAAGGAGTTAAAAATAGGAAGTATCTTTGCACCTCCTGCAGTATGGTCTAACTAACGTAACAGAACTGAAAATTGTCAACAATTACTTGCATTTGAGCTCTGGTCACCTTTCTTGGCAGGTATTCTTGCAACTATACTACCATGCCAAATCATTTTCTTTGTTGAAGGAATTAAGGATACTTTCCTTTAACAGAGTGGAATTTAATTGGCACGATTGTTGTTTTGTGGTTAGAATAACTGCCTGGAAAGTGAAAGACCTGAATTCAAGTTCCAGACAAGTCATTACTTTATAACTTGTTTCTCTTTTGGAATTTTTAAGTATCATTTTCAGCAGTAAGGAAATTCTCATCAAATTTTAAAATAACTGGATTAATGCTGGATACATGTTATTCTAGGGTCATCCAGAGTTTTATATACATTATATTATTATTATAATATTATCCAATTTTAAAATATAATTTGTAACAAAAATATTTTCCTGTTTACTAAATTAAAAGCTTTGGGCATTTTTGCCACCACTTGCATCAGATCTCCTTGAAAATGATTATGAACCTACATTTTAATCATAAAAATTCTGACATTATTGATTTCAAGTGATAAGAGTTTGTTCGCCTTCATCAGTGTGCTCATAGCTCTGTCTGGAAGTTGCTATCATTGAGAAAACAATTTATTCTACTGAATGCAAGAGAACACACAGTGCACAGACATTGTTGATAGGATGAGAAATTAGTTTTCATTAGTCCTCTCTTCTATAACATGGACTAATTTGTCTTTTGCTAGATTGTTGCTCCATTCATTCATTATCATGCAAATTGTTCAGTACCTTCTCAAACTGTTAACCAATCTCCATAAAGTGGCTATGTTCAGTTATTTGCATTGCACTTCATGTATTTGATGTTAAACATGTATAATAAATGAGGGTACTATAAACATAGCAGGTATTCAGATTTAAAAGAAGATTTATCTCAGTGCATTATGAATCATCTTATTCCTATCTTCTCTAACATGGACGTTTCAGCTTTGCCGTTGGGTTCAACTACTGAATGTGAATGAGTATTCTTTCCATTGCAGTGTAACTTTGGTATAAATTACAAATAGAACTTGCTTTTTTACATACTTTTTAGATACCATATATTGTGAATGGCTTTCATTCGGCCTGTGGCTATACTGTTTCATCTTTTGATCCACCTAACTAATTCATTGTGAAATTAATGCAATTGTTTGCTTCTCAGCATTTGCCTACATTTATTTATTTAAATAATTTTTGTTGGCTGTTCTATCTCTTAGCATTTAAACATGCATTGATCTTTGATAAAATCCTTAGGTGTTTAGCAGTATCTCTCTTTACTGTATGATATGGATTTTGGAATAAATGTTTTTAGAGTTCCTAATGATACTCATCTTTGCGTTAATAGCTGCCTCACCTTTTTTTGTCTGTTCAAGTGGCTCGTTGTTGAAGATTCTTATGATTTATTATAACCTTTTAAGAAGGATAAGTTGATCACCTATAGGTAGGACTTACACTGATAGTGTTTTTATTATTGCAATCTATATTTTATTATCAATCCTCACTTTATCATTTGTAAGTATCATCTGTGGAAATAAACATTTTAAATAAATGTATACCAAGTAAACATAGTTTTGGACCCTTTGTTGTTTGGACATAATTCTTGCTTTTAAATAATTAAATTTGTTAATTTATTCCAAATTCATGAAGGAAGTGTTTGGAAACACAGATAACACATTCTGTTGAAAACTGTGTTTTCCTTCCTCCCTTTTACCATCATTTTTTGTATATTTTGAGTATATGAGCTACTTGATGCAATTTATGTGAGACCTGAAAATGATGCCAACAAACTGCAACTCTTTTTGAGATATGTGTATTTTTCTATTAACTTGAATGTAGGATAATTTTTCTCTATGGATGCCACCTCTGTTTAAAAAACTAAAATATATTTTGAAGACTTTGAGTACTTTGTGAACGTTGCAGAGATTATACTGTTCATAACATGTGCACAAAATTTTTCGTAACTCAAAATACCATTTTTCAGTGTTTTCTGAGATTTTTGCTGATTTTATTCTCCTTGTTTTCACCTCCTACTTCGTTCTCTTTTATATCTCTGAATCTGTAGCATCATAATAATATCATAAATTAATGTCTGAAGCTGTATAATTAAAAACAGCCTGGAGAGAGGAGATTCTCATCAAAATTCCTGCATCAAAATATTCTATTTCTAACTATAACTTGAAGATATCGTTCAAGCTTTCCATCCTAAAGTCTTCTTCATAGTATAAATTTTGAATCTGTGTATACTGGGTATTATATTTACTCTTACTTTTGTTATCAGTCATGTAGAAGTTGACTTTTTTATTCCTCCTCATATAAATATTTTACTCATTCTCTGAGTCTTTATGACAAGATAAAATGACTCCTTCAACCAGTTAAGCCAGCAATAGGTTAAGAATCATCATATTATTTTACCAATCCTCTATTAACTTGTCGCTTAAACTCCTCCTTGATGTTTCAATGGATTTATCATATATACTATTTATTATTGCATTAACCTGTGTTTAGTGTATATTAGGAAGTGTATCCTGAAAGGCTATATACTTTTTAGATTATGATTTTGTATTTCAGGATATTTTGGTGTAACTATTTATGCTTTTGCATTCTTAAGTTATGGAAGTCATGTCATTGAATGCTTAATATAAGTATAATTTTATTATTGTGTAATTTTTATTTAATCTTATTGTCCCAAGAACTGGAATAAATCACTATATCTATGTGCACACTGAAATGAGGAAATAACTACTCCATAAACAAGAAAGGTTTGATTTTATTTCCATCTCATCATTCTCATATTTCCCTTGTCTTCTGTGTAGAGTTATGTGGAATGATGTCTGTGGAACCACAATCTATCATATTTTCATTATCTAGTTTCATTTTGGAGACATAGTAACCTGATAGAATTATGGAGTGATAATAATTGGCTATCCTGACATTATTCTGACAAAATTTGAGAAGCTGTAACCTCTGAAGGACATTTTCATGATGTGAAAGTCGATTGTTTACTGTTTTATAATTATTAACTAAACAATCATGTAGCCTACCCACTACCTCTATTGTATTCTTGAAATAGAATGTAATGAGTTTACCTTGGTAACTTTAAGGTGAAAGCATCTATCTATGACGGAGGTTCCAAACTCCAGTTTATCCTTGAGGTGTAAACTAAATTTTCATATCAAATAAGTAGAAAAACTGATTTAAAATGTTAAAAGTACCAAAAATCATCTGTAGATTTTATTTGATTTATACCCAAGACTACAACTTTGAAAAAACTTTATTTGTGATCTTTATTCTGAGAGTTTCTCAGGCTTGATGTGGTGAATGCAAAAATTTTAGGAGACTTACTTTATAGAAATATTGTATAATTATTCTCAAGTATGATTAATTATATGTGAGTGTGCTATCTTTTCCTCTACATTAATTTAGATGTAGGGAAATTTAGAAATGGTCAGGAAAGTATGTGATAGGATACTTTTTAAATACAGTATGTTATCTAGATGTTATTCAGAATGAATGCAGAAAATGAGTAGTATATTGTGTTTGCATTCTTGAATTTTCCAAATTTAGTCATTTTCCAGAGGTAGAGCATTTAGTCTTATTCACTTCATAGGTGTGTATGAGAAATTATGTTTCTGTAATTTATTTAATACATCTTTCTGTTTTGTTAGAAGTACATAAAAGCATGACAGAAGTATTTGTATTCAATATAGATGCATGTTTGTTTGTCACAACTCAAACATATTAATTTGATTTTGCTCTGATATCGTTAGTTACATAAATTTGTGCAACATTCTCAAAGATTTGATAAGTTGATTATTTAAGTAATTTTTATTAATATCGGTAGTTGCACAGTGTTATTTTCTGACTCAATGATTTTTTATTTCAAAATTAAAATATTCACTATGTAAGAAACATGTTCACTAACATTAGTTTTGTGATTTAATGTTTATTTTCATCTGGAACTTGAGATTAGCCATTTTTCATTAGCCAAGTTGTTTTGTTTTCATTTTCATTTGTAAAATTATGCAATAATGGCAGCCATTTTTCTTTGAAACTTGGTTTTAAAATTTGGATAAATTTTGTGTGATAAATTGTATAAATTTTGAAAAAATTATTATTGTATGAAGTTCATGTTTTAATGTGGAATAATTTTTTTCACAGTGCACAATTGAGTTGTCCAACACCTTGGGTGTTGGACATTCTTGCTGTTAGTCATGAACAGGGTAACAGGGGACTCGAGGTTAAACCTCATCTTTTCAGGTAAGAATTTTAATGGCTTATTATGACAGTAATTTATATCTATACCCTGTAACTTTTATTTTGATGAAACTATTTGGTAATACTGAAATTAGTAGGAATTCCGTAGTTATCAGTAATTTGCTCATTCATTAATTAGTATATAATTAGTAATAATGGTTAATTTAAATTTAAAGCAAATAAAAAATTGTATTGATTATTTTCCATTCCATTTTAATTTATGGTATCTTTTAATAAAATAATCTATTTCATCTCTACATGGAATTCTTATGGAGATTCATTTGTAGAAAGATTTGATTCTATCTTTTAGACCAGGGATGGTTAGACTTTATTCCAGGGAGTGGCCAATTTCACTAAAAGAAAGATTAAGGGCCAATTGTAGCATATTTGAAATATTTTTTATTAACTTTCTTAAAGGCGCTTCTAGGTTTCACTCATACACTCATGACACTTTGCTGACTGGAAAGTACAGTATTGCAAATACCTAACTACTCATAAGTAATCTTTCCCTTACAGTAACATAAATATTTTTGTCATGATCTAAATTTTGGTTATTTTTCTGTCACTAAACCTTTTAAAGTCTCTGCAGTGCAGAACTCTATAAATGGAGAGAGCAGGAAAACATGAGAACTTTATACCTCTTTAATTTTTGTTTCAGTTAACAATTGAAAGATTATCATAGTTGTTTTTTAATAATCATATGCTTCCTATAAGGAGCTTAAAAAGTTTTGGAGCTATCCTATAATATTGTTTTATAGGCGCCATATAATTTTGCTCATTGATTTTAATCTGACCCATAGGCAAGACTCAAATGTAGTTTATCTACTATGAATGTAGAAATAGAGTTATTCAATTCGGTAGTTACATAGGTGAATTAAAACACTAGCAACATAAAGTTTACCGGAATAAGATTTAATTTACCCATTAGAAGATTTGGTAAATATAGCACCAATAATTATGAAAATATTTTGTGTTTTCCAAGTGTTTTTTAAGTCTTTAAAAAAATTGTAGAATTGGAAGCTTTTCTTTCCTAGTTGAAATTTTTGATTAAGCTTTCCTTTGGTGTTGTGATTTGTAAATCCCATGCCGATTTCCACAATTGCAAATTGTAGTATTTTAAATATGCATTAATTCGAAGTTATTTCTGGTTTGTGATTTTATTAATTGTATTTAATTTATGCATGCTTTGTGAAAAAGATCTTGATTCTTGTATTTGTGCCTGACTTAGTGTGTTGTATGATATTTTCATAGAATTAACTTGTAATTAAAAGTGGTTTTGTTATAATTCATTTTGGGAAAAATTGAGCGAGTAATTTTGGATCTTGGAAGCAAAGTATGGATCTTGTTGCGTTGCATCGTTATACGTTAGAATAAAAACAAAATGGATCAAAGAGATATTTAATTCTATATTGTGCTGCGCTGAGATTTTGTCTGCTTATGATATGATACGTACGGAGGAAAGAGGCGCTTAACCTGGTCGTAGAGATTCTGAAAAATATTGGCTTCCCAGAATATCCATCAAGAGAGTTTTAGATGAGATCAGTCACCACCCTTTCCTCTATTTGTTCACCCGTAATGCGTCACCCACACGCTCTCGCACCCGGACGCCGACTAGAGGGGACCTCTTTTGCCAATATTTTTCTCTACTGATTACGAAACGCAGTAGAATGCAAAACAATCAAGTGCCACGGGATAATCATGCCCCCAGGCGCAAAGGACACCAATAGTAGTAATATTGTAAGTGCTCCTCTGAGGCCATTTCACACGTAAGCCCCCGCCGGGAATCGAACCCGAGACCGCCTTCACCGAATGACGAATGAATTACCCACTTGGCTAACTAGAGGCCCGGACATAGGCGTGGCTCTAAATTTGGATGTCATCGGACCCGTTTAAGGAAGAAAAAATAAGATGAAAGAGTAAGAATTTTTCGTCACTTCCGTTCGCAGAATTCAAGTTCTATATTTATGGAATAATAACCAGGAATGATGACATCTACGTCTCTGGAAGAAGAGATCTCTTGGAACATAAAACTTGAGGACAATTTGTGGCTTTCATAGAATTAATGAGTATCGTATCTTGAAACCAGGGACGAAGTATTGCATTTCACCAAAATTTCGATTATTTTGGATTACCTTCTCTTCATGCTGCCAAAGAAGCACCGTGAGTTACTCTTTTCAGTGAAAAATTTTTCATAATTGGATCATACGATGTTGGAATATACAAAGTCATGCATTTTCATTTTATGCGTTAATCTGGTGTATAATTTAAAAGATCAATTTCCTTCAAGGAAATTTTTTAGAAAAATCGTTATCTTGTTCTAGTAATACCCATGAAACTTATGATTTCAGGTTGTGAGCGAAGAATATCACTAAACGAGAAACCCATATAACAGCGTCATATTCTGAAGTGATAAAGTGAATAACCAGTTAATTTGACATTGAAGTGTCAACTATTTCTGCACAATGCGAATTTTATTTTAATTTATTTACACCCATAAGAGATGATAAATTATAATATTTTGTATGTTGTCACTTAAAGCATATTTTACTGGAGATTTTAGATAAGCTCTACGTAATGGTACACCGTAGCTATTATTATCGCACCAGATTTTTTATTATATCGTTTCGCTGTAAAATTTATATTCCTGAAGCATTTCAATCCCGTGAGTAGTTTATTTTAGATTGAACGTGCAAATTGACAGTTCTTTTATTCCGGTTGTGGACTTTTCATTTTCGAACTCATACCTCGGCAAAATCCGTTGTAGTCATGAAATTTTTATTGTAGCGATTATTGATTTTTTTGATTTTTCACCCTTTGTCATTTATATTCTCCAAGAAGATAGTCAGTAATGTAGACATTGATAAACGAGGTTTTGCGTTTTGGTCTATTTGTGGAAATCATATTCCATCTGTGTTTTTGTCTCATCATTTTTGTATAACATCAAACCTAAAGGGAACGTTCTCTCCCTTACGGGCTTGAAATGCGCGTTATAATTCAACTGTGGTATTCATGAACGTAACTATCTCTATCCGTCTCTAATTTTAATCTTTCTTGGGAGCAATTCGATTGATTTCGCGACGTAAATCGATTTGAAATCGATGTAAAAGCTGTTTTTTTCCTCAGGGAACTTGTTGTGCCTGTGCTGGAGCAATGTATCCTCTTAATCGAAGTGATCCTTTCACCAAAGAATTTAGTTGATGGTACCTGTTAATCGGGGGCGAGAGCCACACTTACAATTCAGTTTCCCCTTCCCATCTTTATTATATGGTTAAGTGTTGAATATGCTAAACTTTCAAATTAAATTTCAAACTCAGCTTTTAGTTAAGGCTTTAGTTTTAAGGTTTAGTTAGTTAAGGTTTTAATAGGCTACGTAAACATCGCAATATACATATTTATTTATTTATTTATTCATTCATTACATAGAGCATAATAATACAAATTTATGGTGACGATAACGGGTAGAAGTATAGAAATGTAGCTACATAAAAAACATATTTGAAACAATTACAAGGATCTAGTGTGTTAAACTTAATTTTTTTAAATGTCCCATTAGTTAGTGGAAAAGGATCAACAGGAGGAGAAATCGAGTACATCAGATAAAGAAGGTCTTAAAATATATGTTGAAATAATTTTATGCTGTATTTTTCTGTGGTTACTTATCATATATCAGATACCAGTAAAATATTATGCCAAAAAGGAAGCTGATTTTCGATTTCTCATAGTCCTTCCTGCCCTAGAAAAACTTTACCCGGAAAACGGAAGCCCACTGTTATTCTTTAGGTTTGAAATAGAGGAGGCAGTTTCTTTTTGATCCATTCAAATAAAAGCTGATAGTCATTATGTTTTAGTCTGTTGACGTCGAGTGGTTCATTCTCTTGAAACGCTGGCCTTAACGTCTTTTTCTGATGGATGCTGGAACCTTTCACTCGAAATGAGATTTTATTGACCATTTCTTCCCAGTTCTGCGCTGAATAACCGCCTTGCATTAGTCTTTAAGTCGTGTTTCATATCGGAGAATTTTAAGGGGTATTGATTTTCCGAGTATATATAGAAAAGGACGATAATATCGTTTCCAGCACAATAGCTCCGAGGGGAAAAAAAGGTAATTGAGGGTGTGTAATCGCTGTCATACGCGGAGCGACTGCATTGACCTTCTACGCGATATCCAAGGTAAAATTGCGAGCTAGAGGACTCCTTTTTACGACTTATTTACCGATCTCCGTTTCTATTCAGACGATTTAATCTTTAAACGCGTTGAGGACATCGGCGGAGTGGAAGAGGAGGGGAGTTTATATGTTGCGAGAGCGTTGATTCAACCGTTATGTCAACACTGCGGAGTAAGCGACCCTGGACGCGTATCCTTTGAGATGGAACGCTCATGAAAAATGAAGTAGATGAGGCGCTCTACACAAGAGAACTTCGTCGAGCGGAGGAGACATTTTTGTTTCCCGTGAGGATAGATCCTCCCGCTCCGATGGGGAGTCCGATGCAACAGTGTACAAATGCAGGTGGAAGAGGTCGAGGGGGGAGAGGGACCGAGGGAGGATGCCGGGAGAAGAGAAGGGGTCGAATCAGGGTCCTCGGGTGGGGAAAGTGGCGCGGAAGGGTATGGCGCTTGGCCTTGGCTGAGGGCGGGAGCTATCCCTCTCTTTTCACCTCCCCTCTCCCAGCATCCCGCTTTCCTTCTCGCTCCACCCCACCGCCCCCTTCTTCATCTCTTTCTCTCCTGTTGCTGCCGTGATCGATCGGATGAGGCGAACCCCAGGCCCAGGACCAAGCTATGCCCGGGAGTAAGCCCGCTTTCCCTCGCGAAAACTCAGCGGCAAACGTCACCTCTTCGGAGGTATGCTCCACGTGGGCAATACTATCGCGGTTCTCGGGGTAACCATCCGCACCCGGAGACCTCCTCCGGAAGTGGTCGCTGGTCCCGCGATCGCCTCCCATCGACATGTCGAGGAACGGTGTTTATCCATAGGGATTGATCATTTCGCAACCTATCTACGTCTCTCGGAATTTTCTGTCGGACGCTAGGGCGGAGAAAGTTTTGGTCGTATCCTTCCATATCTCGTAGTATCGGAAACAGTCCTCGGTTGAAGGGGTGTGCACAGGCGAAACGTAATGATCGGGAGGAAGGCGCTTGTTTTTGCGTTTGGCGATGGATTTTCGGATCGCAGGAGTGTTATCGTTCGCGTGTCAAGAGTTTTGGGAAAGGAGGAGGTTTGTCCCGTGTCGTGATCGGAAAATTTCGTGATAATCAATGTGCCTGGTGCGACCTATGATCGGAATGGCATTGTGTCCCCAGAACAGTGACAGTGAAGGGCAAAGAGGGGGCTCTGCAAACAAACGGATGACAATTTAAGCGACTGGATGAATACGGAAATGGTGTGCCTCGACCTAACGGTTTTGTACGCTTAGAAATATTTTTAGGACGGAAGGATTAAAGGGAAGGAAACAATCGGAGAATTTCGCATATCGATCCCCGTCGGATTTTCGGCGTTTGCCGAGAATAATTGATTCGGCGAGACTTTGTGTATAAACGATTTGACGTCATTTTTTTTTTTAAGGGCGGGGAAAGGGAAGGAGAGACTGGGTATCGCATTTCGTAAAAGTAGTTTTCCGGGCCGTTTCCCCCGATTACCTGTGGCGCGCGTACTGTCGCGTTCGATGAAGTCTTCTAACAGGGTTTGTTGTCGTCACGAGTTTTCCGTCGATAAAACGAAAAAACAAAGCGGGAGAGGAGGCGGCGCGGTGGAAGCTATGTCTGAGCGTATGTGGTGTAAAGGCGGAAGGGGTATGCCACCTGGAACATGGACGTCGAGAGAGGGAATTCACGAAATCAATAGCCCCACATCACCGCTGGTCGTCATTCGAACTGCCCCCCTCCTCGGCGGCGGCGCCGAGTAAAAAGGGAAAAAATCGAGTGAAAATTAGGGAGGGAAATAGTTTAGCTTTGATTCGTCCCGTGCGGTGACAGTAAAAGGGAAAGATTCGCAGGGTCTCGCGATATCCGTGAGATCCATCCGGGGCAATTTTCGCGAAGGTGATTTCTATGGGCCTCGGCGATGGGACTGGTGATAACCCGCATGTCTCGCGTGATCAAAGGTTGGTGCAGCGAGTGTTTATCAACCACGGAGGATCGACCATCGCCCGAGGTGCCTTCTTAATTCGGACACATCGAACATTCCGACCCCGCCTACATTGCGAGGTGAACACCTAGACGTAATCTTCCGCCCCTTTTCGCTACGCGAAGATCGGGTTTCCTCGCGGAAAAGGGAATGTTTACTTTAGGTTTCGTGGAAAGTGCATGCCCTCGATCCATCCCGGCGATTGATTGATCGTCCATCCGAATTTCTCATTCCCTTTTCCCCTCGCATTTCAGATGAGTTCTCAAACAGCGCGGCGGAGGAGAGTGACGAGGACGTGATTACGGATTACTTGGCATCTGCCGCCGATTCCTCCACGGACATCCGCTTGTCGAGCGGGGGACTCGGCGGAGAGCTGGGTCAGTCTCAGGCATCGATAACACCCGCCCCACACGCCGCCAGTACCACTCCTATGGCGGCACCACCGCACAAGACCGCGGCTGGTTGTGGTGGCGGGCCCCTAGTACCAACCATTAGTGTTACACCTCACTCTCCAGGTTCAAAACACTACCCGATTTTAGGTAAGTCTTGTATTTTCTTACCTGTGTTGTTGTTTACAGTTGATATGAGACGGAGTTTCAGCATTTAAAGGGTTTGGTTTGGGTACAGAACAATCTATCTCTTGGGACCATGTAGTTTGTTATTGAATTAATAAAAAAAATTTTCCAAATTTTATTGAATCATGTTTATCAGGTTAAGAAGTAGAAGTGGTAGTGCTACAATAATATATCACTTGAAATATAATAATGAAAAACCTTTTTATTGAAAATCTCATATGAAATAATTATATTGTATTGCTAAATTTAAAAAATGATTGCAGCTATAAATAACTGTGGACTTATTGTTATGCTCACAGATTATTACAACATAAATATTTCTTTAAGATCGAATTTTTCCATAGCAGTGATTGCAGCAACATTCCATTGAGCTTTGCTATTAATGTTTCTGATTGGAGATTTTAGAAAATAATGCCAAATTAATTGTTATGTTGTTTCATGCTCTTCTACTTCTTATATCTTAAGCGACGCTACATGCTGTAATTATTTAGAGTAAAATGACGATCCTTGTTGTAAATGAACACTTACAGGGGACTGAAACTTTTTCTAACACATTCTTTTGGTGTTTTGAAACTTTTTCTTTTTTTTCTATTGTTTACTAGAGCTTTTGGATTCGGTTCTTTCCACTTCACCTTTTTTGGTCAAATTAAGTTTGAAAATACTCAATTTCAGTGAATCATAGCCTCAGAATTTATGCCACAGTATGTCTCATAATTTTAGGACTGGTAATAATGCACTCTAGTTGAGGAATGACTGAAGCAGTAAATTATTTCATCTCGTGTATCAGGCAGCGCTATCAAATTTAGCGTTATTACTGTAAATTGTATTAGAGCTGAAGTCAACTTATAATTTAAATTTTAAATCTCTTATATAATTGAGTTTTAAGTATTAATTTTCAATGTTTTTGTTCAGTTTATTGTAAGTTAACTTTAAACTTGAGGTTTTCTTCATATATTCTCTGCTTTCATGAGATTTTATTGACACTCCTTTTCAGCTACTTAAAGGTTAGGCAAATTTACACTAGGCCTGTTTATATTGGAGAAATAATGATAACATATACCAATTTTTTACATTTGCTGTGTAGATGTAGGCAGCTAAAGGATTCTAAGAAACAACCTTCAATCCATTTTATATAATTCTGGATATGCACACTTTCCCAACTTTAAAATGCTTTGAAAAATATCAGTTTACTAAGTTTAAAAAGTGCCATTTGATTTCTGAGGACTTCTTTATTATAATTTTAATAAATTACGAATCATAGAGAATTAAATTTGATAAAAATTACTGTTTGTAAGGTTTCTTAAATTTTGTTCCTACGTATGATATTTTCAATTTAAATATTATTGAATTTTTCAGAGGACAGTCTGCAACAGTTGCATGATATTCATGAAAGTATTCAGCAAATGAGAGAAATCTCTGCTCAGGCATTAAATCAACAGGTAAGTAACATTTTCCTTTGTTTTAAGAACATAATTATTTTTTGAGCATAACATAAGCCATATTATATCAGGGTTTTTTATTTCAGATCTTAAGGTTAAATCAGTATTCTCGCCTTAGCTCCTCATGCCCCTCCTTGAATAACGATGCAGGATCTGACACTGATCTTGCATCAGCAAATTCATCTCCCACACAAGGTCCCATCAGATCTCTCATTGGATCACAAATATCACAAAGACTGGATGGTAAGAATTCAAAAGGTAAATTCAGTTCAATATAAAAATCTTCTCTTTACCATTAAAACTTTCAATCATTGGTCATATTTCTCTACTTTAGGAAACACAAATAAAGATTGGTTAGTGTCTAGAACTGGAGCTGAGTTAGACCCCAAGAGACGAAGAAGTTGGACTGCTGTTGGGGAGAAGAATAGTCGAGATAAAAAGAGCTCAGATCAACAGCGAAGGTAAGGACTTCAATATGCTTGCAATTATTTATTTTCAACTATCTTCTTGAAATCTCTTCTAGTTTAAATTTGACGCTGTATTGAATAGATATCTTCAAAGTGTTTTTAAGGTATAAAAATCATTCTTACTTTGTTGGTCTTTTTTGAATTGTGAAGGTACTAATTTAAAAGTATTCTCTCTGTCATCCTTGTTTCAAAGTGAGATGAAGCATTCATAATTTGCATGAATTTGATAATTCCTCTTATTTTGTAAAAACTCAGTAAGTATGTAAAATTTTAATTAATCTTGGTTTGTTGCTGAGCAGTGGACCTAATGATAATATGATGTGTATTACAGTATCTTTGTATGTACTTACTGTATCTGTGGTTAGTTATAGAAAAATATGGATTTATTCCTTAAATTAGTGTCTTTCTTTGTTAATAATACAGGAAATGATTTTTTGTTAAGTTTCTAGTTTGTAATGGAATATTGATTTTCATGATTATTTAGATATGAATAAGATTAAAATAGAAAATACATTTATATGCATAAATACGATGGATGATAAATTATACCTCATGAGCATATAGACATAAAGTGCATGTGAATCAAATATTTTCTGTTTAAGTTTATATTATTTCTTTAACAGCTTGAGCCTCAGCAGTCTAGAATCTGATAATGATGACACATATCAGGATCAGACTGATGACAGTCATGGTATGTCAGTCCGTTCTGATTCCACCAAATTGGCTGGTCCAACCAGTGCAGTTTCTGCTGTGGCGGCCGCAGCTGCAGCTGCTGCAGCAGCTACTGCAGCAGCCAAGTCTCGTCGCTACAGTGGGACTACAAGTCCAGTTAGCTGTGCTACTTGGAATAGCGGTGGGGCATCAACTCATTCATTAAATGAAGCTGACCTTCAGGTAAGAGGAGAGCACCATAGTGTGTTTAGTGTGATTGAAATTTAATACAAGGTGTATCCAGAAAGTAAGTTCCTTATGCTGGCAGCACTAAATTGTAGTGCAGTGCATGTGTAATAGTTACACTGACTTTTTTTTGAAGAAAGTGATACAATTTCCTCTCATTAGAAACATGTCACAACAATTCTTAAAGGATATTGGCTGGGAACTATTCCCAAGGTACTGCAAACCTTTCATTATTTTTGTTCCTGAAGTTGTTACTTGGAGGAAAGAAGTTCAGCATTGATGACAGATTAAAAGAAACTCACTATGTGGTCGGAAAACTGGTGGAAAGTTTGTAAGAAGAGAGCATACAAAAACACATGCCCACTATTATGGATGCCTTCAAAATGATTGGAGCTATGTTCAAAAACAGCTTGTTTTAGAGATTTTGTAATAATAATATTTTTTTGGATGTGTTATTGCTTATTTTTAATTATCAAATGGAACTTACTTTCTGGAAATTCTTTGTGAGTTGTACTTTTATTATTGCTCTGGCGAGACAATATTTCTTTGAAAAATATTAATGCATTTGTCTTTATGAAATATTTCAGAATGACTTCAATAAAATAGTTGCCAAACGTGAAGCTGAGAGCTTGAGACTTTTACCTGCCCGTCTTCCTCTTCAAAAATCAGTTTCAACACCATCTATTCTGGCTGTGAGAGATATTGCCAGTGACGCAACACCAGATGGAATCATCCCAAATGTACCAACGTGAGTAAAGTCCACAATTAGTTTAAGTAGTTAATTTGTGAATCAGATCTCTGTGTTGGATTTTTCTAACCTTTCTGTAGAATACTTAGAAAATGAGTTATTGCTCTGAATGTTTGCAAACTGTATCAGAAAAAGTAAATAATGATTTTCTTTGTGTTAAAAGCAAATGCATGAGTAACTTTGAAATTTGCATTTTTGATTGTGCTGATAAGTGGTTATTTGAAATTAGATTTTTAAAAACAAATATATTCTGCATGTTTTATGAGAAGTTGACGAAGCCATAAGTTATGCTTCTTCACATTGTACCCCACTGGGATTTTTTGACCGTAAAAGTTGTTTAAGAATTGAAATTATTTTTTGTGATTGATACAGAACGACAAAAATACTCGATTATTACATTTTAACAAAATGTAGTGGACTTAAAACTGTACTGTATTACAGTTCCTCCTGAGACTCAGAATGTCCCTTTAGAATTATAAATTCCTCATTATCAGTCCTGTTTTCATTTTAATAACAATAATATTTTTCCATAAATAAGGAAATACACTTTTATTATGACATATTGTGTTCTATTTCTGCTAATTTGTGTTAATGATTGTTATTTGAGTGTAAATTCTTTTTATAGCCTATTAACAATTCTACTTGCAAGAGATATTTCTTTTCAGTATGTCATTTCTTAACCCTCAATTGTGGTGTAAGATTATTTTTTGTGAATTAATTATCCCTTTTCTCTTGAGTTTTCAGCAAATTTTAAGATTTGAATACAAGATTGTTATTGTTAAACTATAATTGAGTCTAATACTTAAGTTACTCAGGTATTGAATGCACATTAATATATTCTGCAGTTAAAACCACCCAAATTTAGAGCTATATCATAACCTACAAACATGTTTGTCTCATATATGTTGATAAGTTATGGTTTAATCTCCAGGAACTGTCAAATGCGCGTGATTTTCAGTATTAATCAATGAAATTTTATGTTGTTTTTACATTTCCATCCAAAATTTTTATTTTATTTGTCATGAATTTTCTTATTTGTCATAACTAGTTGACATCCTGTCAAAGTTAGGTGAAATTATTTTGTTGAATTTTTTTTCATTTTAATTTCAAATGTGTATGGAATATTCAAACAGGATTCAAATCCTGATGGTGAACCAAGAACTCAGCATCGGAAAAACTTTCTTTCTTACATCTCATTTATAAATAGCTTCTAGGTCATCTGAAAGTTACCTCTTACCTCCTGCACTCATAATATCTTATTTTCTTCCCTCTTTGATGATGATAAATCAATATACGATTACCCAATGTCTGTAAGGAAATCAGGCTTATCATGAAACACTCCTACTTGCTCAAGTTTAATGAACTTGAATGCAACGATTCCTTTGGTGGTAATGGAGATGGGTTATTTACAATCTCAAAATTTCATAAACTTTTCACGAATATCATTTAGATTCTTGCAATTTGTAAACACAAACCATACTCAAAATCCAAATTAATAATCTTTCAATTTCTTTTAGCTTAGGAGCTTATCTAGATTTCATAAATCTATTCTTTCTAATTTAATTTTGCACGATAAATTAAGCCTGCAAGTAATAAAAATGAAAATGCATTTCTTATAGGAATGCTTTGTCTCCTCTGAGATTGAACCGGGGGCCTTTTGGTACATAAAAAGTAGCCTATTATCTGTGAGTTGTCAAAATTTAACGATCTCAATGTCTGAAAGGTGTGCAACTTTTGTTTCTCAAGTTATAGGCAAATAAACATGCACAAACACACTCCCACAAATTCACTCACAACTATTGCAACAAAGTCTCTTATATAAATAAAATATCTATGGAAATTGATCTTTGGAGTTCCAAAATTCTTGACATATCTTATGTGAAGTGCATCAGAAGGCAGGTTATCATTTTCAAATTTCTTGTTTCATAATCAAAGTAATTCTTGCTCATTTTTGTTTGTTATTGCTTGGTTGTAAAGTGCATGGTACATGAGTAAACATAGTATGAAGACTCCAGCCCTGAAGTTTACAACTGAAAATTAGTTCATTCCTTAAATACATTTTTGCATGTCACATTTATGTTGAAAAGCATGTACTCTTAATAAGCATGTTGCTGTTGATGTTATGTTTAGCATTTGGTGCACTGTTTTATTCCAGTGTTGTGGAAGCTACTGAGCCACTACAAAGCACAATACAGAAACTCATTGATGAACAAGAGTAAGTTTAAAGCCCTTCATTATGCTTTTTCTTTTTTTTTGGGTTGGATATTTTCTTTTTATATTCTTTTAGACAACCTACATGAAAGTCTTTTCTTGCTATTAGATGATGGTGGGGGTTTTTAGTTTGTTAAATAAGTCTACTACTCCTAAATTTTGATTTATCATTAATCATACTGGGAATATCTATTACTTTCTGAGTATGCTTATGACTGTCCTTATTAGTTGCCAACGACCCAGCGGCACTGAGAGTGAAACTGAAGAGGAGGTTTTGGCTGCATTGCTCGGTACTGAGAAACACTTTGATGTTCCACAAACTTTCGATGATTTTTTGTCACAGTAAGTAGTAGAGATCTCTGTTTATTATCTAGGTACAGAGATGTTTGAGCAAAATTTTTCCTATCAAAGCATGCATCACATAGCATGAGTTTTTGCTTTTAATGCTTTTTCTCATCAGTATGTCAGAAAATTGTTAATAGTTAAGCAATATTGGTATAATCCAGCTTTATAGAGGTGAAGCAAATTGTTAGATGAACTATATACTGCTTAATCTCTCCCAGCAGAACTGGCTATGACCATCATGAAGGAAAGAGGCGGAAGAGGGGGAGCATATTCTTCAGGAAGAAGAAGGTATGATTGTTATATTCTTTAAGTAGATAAATCTTTATGCAATAAAATGTAGGATTTCAAGTTAGAAATGCTTTGAAAAACATTACCTGTTTATGTTTTTGTGTGTTTGTGTGAGTTTTTTCTAACTCCAGATTTTAAGAGTTTTTCAATTTTTCTCCATTTTTACATGTGCTTTTCTGCAAATAAATAACACCACCAGGATAAAGCCAAAAAAGCCACTCATCAATGGATTTCAGTATGTTATGGCTCAGCTCATGCCTGTGATTGGTGTGCTAAGCCCCTTACTAATAAACCTGGTTTCTACTGTGAAAGTAAGTCATATGATTATAACATGCATTTAGTAGCTAATTTTTTGGTTGTTAAGCATATGCTAATTAATTTACTAATTGCAATTGAACCTGATGATGCTTTTGAAGTACATGTTTGACAATTTATTGCCTGATTCCAAGTGGAAAACTGTAGAAGAAGAAACCTTGTTTCTGTCCACTCTTTTTAAGTGTAAAAAAACAACCTATGGAGAAATTTTTGCACATTCCCTTTCTGGGGGCTATAATACCACTTTAATGTGTTCATCAATGTAATTCATTCAGGGGCTTAAAAAACCCTCCTTTTTGTATTCTAATGTAAAAGAAACTAAAATCTGTTATATCCAAGTTAATAATACTGTCCTTATAATGTGGTTTACCCTTGGTTCCCTGAAAAATATGTTATGAAAAGGGAAATTCCGATATTAAATTCCTGCAGGTATAATCCTCATGACAGTTGTATTTCTATTTCAGCTTATAATGTGAATGGCTTTTGAGCATCATTACAGCATTTGATTACTTACTAGCTGTTAAAATGATCCAGTTCTTTTGAAAGCTTAAAATTTTTTTAACTAAAAGTATTTCAAATCTTAATTTTTAATTATGAAATATTGTAAGAATATATTTATATTCATATAGGCATAAACATTATTGTGTTTAACTATGTTTTGTTTTTTATTCCAGTTTGTACAGTTACTGTTCATCAGAATTCATGCAAGGATCATATAATTGAATGCAACAAGCCAAAAACAGCAAAGGTAAATAAAATTCTTTGCTTGATTTGTTTTGTTAAATTATTTGTTAAATTCCTTCTCATAATTTGAAAATATGGATGTTTGCGATCTATACAAATTAGGGCCTGTACTCTACACACTACAAGACTGAAATTTATGACAGTGTTTTTGCTTATAAATGTTTCTTTCATAAACCCTTGATACTTATACCAGTATTCATAATTAAAGCCAACAATTGCCTAAAGTTGAAAGGAGACTCAAATTGTTATGGATATGCTTAGAACAGTGAAGTAAAATAGTGACAGCATCTTTTTATGCCCTTGAAGATAAAGGTTAGCTAGAAGACAAAGTGACATTTATAAATTAAATTCAGGTGATAATAAATATTTTTTTAAATTTAACACGAGTGGAATTTCACTATAGGTGTTAATAATTATAATGGCAAGTACAGACCGAGGCAGTGCAACCACAGTGTCAGGTGACCATAATTAATCTACATAGTAGGCATAGTTCCAAAATATATTTTTAAATGAAAACATAGATTATTTTTTATTCAGCGCATCTCATTTTCCAAGAATTAATGCTTGATATGATTTTTATCTGTCTTCATCCACTCTATTTTGTCTTCGGTGCCTTTTATAATAACAAGCAGTTACTATGGATGCAACATTTTGTCCATTCATGTTAGCTCATTTTCTCAAACTGAGACAATTTATCTTAAACCCTGGCTATCTGTCGACTGATGGGAATGTTAAAGCCATAGCTTATCATGTAGTTCATTATAAATTAATAAACTTGATTTATACAGCATTTGGCCATTGTATGATCAAGGTATGCAGTTATTCAGCTGTTCAGCTACTCAAAGTCTGAAGTGAAATGCCGAAATTTGGCTATATATAGAGGCTGATGCTAGGCTGAGCTTTGGTGCATCTCTAATTGTAATATAACTGGTGCTTTTCCAATGGTATATTGGCAAACTACTTAGACTGTCAGCCTCTAGGTAGTATCACTACCTACATTTTGAAACCATTACTAAGTCGATAACTCAACAGATGTTGAAACTGAAAAAGATTTGGTATTTTTTTTTCTTTTTGGCCAAAGTTACCCTTAATGGGCTACAGTTATCCCAGTTGATGGTATATTAAATTTCAGAGAAGACATGGTGATACAAAATGTTTAAATCATAAATTTTGGAGTCGCCTAGTCTTTTCAGACCATGCAGTCACTTAAGGGATACTTATATTCTAAAACTTTTGTTCATATCTTATCATCAGAGTTTACCCAAGCCGTCCGGATTGGTGGGCCACATTCCAGTTAATAAATTACCTGCTGGGAAGAGAGGTTCAGGATCAGTACCATCTCAAGGCCAGCCTGGAACTGGGAATAGGTAGGAATATTTAATTCCATACTTCTAATAATCTTATGCTTAATTATTAGATGATAAAACTATATATTTCTCATAATATTTTTTTTAGTTTCAAGTTTATTATTAGCTGCTGTTAATTTTTTGTTTTGTTTTTTGATGTTAGCAATTGTAGTAAGCAATTGTATTTTTTATCTCTTTGGTTTTTTCTTCAACTCAAAAGTAGTTTATGTCTGTAGTGGAAGAAAGAAAACGAGGTTTCCATTTTAAAATATTACTACATAGGTGGTTGCAGGCTTTCTTTAAATCTAGTAATCTTTTAGCCTGAGATGACAATCTCATGTTATTTTTCAAAATACAGTAAATGAATATTAGTTTTTCTCATAAATCCATACTGAATCTATTTTACTGCTGCTGAATTGGAGAGTATTCACATGTTCACAGTTAGATATATTTATTATTTACAAGGAATTTTTGTGTCTTTTTGATATCGTTACAAATTTTCCTCTCTATAAATAAAGTAAATATAATATTCAGAAGTCTTCATTTCAACAGAGTTAAAGTGATATATTATTATTATTACCATGAAATGTTACTCTAGATGAAAATTGAAAATTTTATTTCAGTTGCCATCTGTAAATATACTATATTTAAGCGGAATTGTATATTTTAAATGATACATTCTTTTTTCAAATATTTTACATCATAAGATCCAATTCTCTTCTGAGCATGGATGATTTAAGTATGAAATTCTACATTTTTTTATCCATAGTGCTTATTTATTATAAATATTCATTAACCATTATTTTACGTAGCAGCATAATTTATTTAAATTTATAGCAGTTTGGTCTCACTTCTTTGATTTCTTTTATTATTTGAATATGTTTATTAGCTTATTAGTTACTTAAGCATGAACAGGAAATAATAACCAAAATGGTCAGCATGAATACTGGTGAGTAGATTCTTTTCTAAATATTAATGAAGCATGTTTAACGATTTAAAAATTAACAATCCATGTGTTCATAAGGTGATTTTAATTGATCACATCCCATTGCCCTTCACTTAGACTAACCATGTCCTCTTGTGTAAAGTCTGCCTCTAATCCTGTGAATTCAAAATTCTTTTAGAGAATTTTTTACCAGCCACCTATGCTTGTTGATAAGTTATCATGTACATGTTTTAACATTCTTGCTTATTCACTACCTCAGAAATAATCATCCCCTTTTAACATAATTCAGTTTGGTAACTTGGTTTTGCAGTAATTTATTTTGTTAATTGTGGCTGAATGAAGAGGTTCTCTTGGGTGAATACTGTTTCTGCCTGAATACAAGCCATGGTTATAATTTATTTTTGCAAATATTTCACAGGTTATGATTAAAAGCTTGAAATTTGGTGCCTGAGCCTCTCACAGCTTTCATGATATTCAATTTTTTTGCTGTGATTCCAATTTCTGCTGTTGAAGTTATGTTTGTAATACAGGATTCCCCAAAGTATTCAATAGAAATCGGTGTAACATTTTTGTCATTCATTTCCAACTTAACATTGGAAGAATATGTATTGGGTAGCGCATATGTTTCATGCTATATATTATACAGAAGTATTTAGAGAATTCTTCCATTCAGATCTACAGCAGATAATTCATTGAAGATAAAATCTAAACTGTCCATATATTCAATACATAAGTGGAACTTATAGTGAAACTGAAATGAGCAGGAGAATTATTTAAATTTACTTTTGTTCAATAAAGTTTAATTTTCTATTGTATTTGAAGCCTAGGATCACTTTTAAAGATCACATCTGTTGAGTTTTTTTCTCTACTTCAATATAAATAAATTATTTTAATGTATCATGCAGCTAAAGAATGAATAAGATGCTTTTGGCTGCATTAGTTCTTGTAAAAATCCCCTTCAGCATTTCATCTCTGAAGAGAAATAAAAATGACTTGGTTTCTATTCAAGCAGATTCAGAAATTAAAAGCCTGTTTCATGTTACGGGTTCATGTCCACCTGGTAGCCTTGCTGTGACCCTGCACCTTGCAGTCCCCTTTGCTAATACATTGCTTCCCACCCCATGCTCACTCTGCTTTCTAGGAGGAATACGCGCTATTCTCAGTGGAAGAGGGTCGCCACCAAACTGGGAGTGAAGTAAGTCAGGTCTCTTCCACTGGGTGTCCATCTCTCTTCAACTCTCTCTATATTCTTCCATTCTTGTACCACTATATACTTTCACTATTGTCATTCTTTTTTCTCTTGAAGATTACTTGTTGCAGATGGTTGTGATGGTAGTTGTTTTTGGTTTCACTTTTTAAAAATCTTTTATATTTAACAAAAGTTGAATTGGTGAATGTTGATGGTGATCTATCTGTGCAATCTTTTCTACACTATTGTAACTCGTAGGTTGTAATTGGATTCTTCGATGTTCATTTTCCTTAGTCTTTGGTGATCGATTTTTGTGCAGTTATTGATATCAGTAGTGGTATAATAATTCATTTAGATATTTTGTTTTGTGTTTTGCCGGGGAATGCTGGATAATATCTTATTATTTACAAGGAGTTATTTTCAGAAATTGTGAGAGAGGAGAGAGAAATAGGATTTACCAGTGAGTGGATATCTGATCATTAGTATATAAATATACATTTCAAGGACTTCCCTCTTTACCTCATGAAATCTCTAAATCTCCATGAAATTTATTAGGAATCAATCATCAGGGGAAATTCAACATTTATCCTACCTTATTTATTAATCATTGCTTCTCATTTGGCTAACTACAACCATCTTACCCAAAAACCAAAACCTGCATGCAATCACATTAATTTTCTAAATAATCTTTTAATGATATTTTAAAATAGGTGATTCAAAATAATCAACTTTTTAACACCTTTCATTTTCTAAAGGTTTTCTTAAATTGATGCATTCTCTAGAGATAATTGTTGGTGAATTCCACAAATGAATGAGAAGTAAGGGGATACGTTTACCAATAGATAAAATAAGACTTCTGGTTTTGGATCTCTTACTTCATTCATTTATCTAATTACAGTGATAAGTGAAGTATAGAGAATCTTATTATGCTATTAATATCTTAGATGTTTCAGTTTTCAAATATGTAAGTTAAATATTAAAGGTAGTTCATGTGCAAATGTTTTGCGAGTTAGGTAGGGATAAGTAAAGAATATTTCCCTTTTCATAATTTTTGTTTCTCATTTCCATCTCCATTTTACAAGAATGTTATTTATTGCAAATATTTACTTTTAGGTTTAAAATGTAGTCTTCTACTACAAAATATGTTGGTGATTCCAAAATCTTTCAGTTTACAAGGATTAATTATTTCAGATATAATTGGACTAAATTCGTTGATATACATTACATTAGTAATCCTAAAAAATAAGTGAATCCTGTTAACGAATAATAATTTATTTCACCTGGTTTCATTATTAACAAAGTAAATTCAGTAATTAAAAGTTAATTTAATAAATAAACTGATAAACTATTTAGATAGGCATTTTTAATGATATCTTGCCATTAAAACATTTCTGTGATATTTCATTATAAAAGTTTCAAATTATATTACTGGTGTTCTGTGTTTACAATTTGATGAAATTTAGAAAATTTATATCAGGAACCATCATTATAAGTTTTACATGTTTAAATTGTAAAAGCATTTTACTTTTAATGAAATTTTAGTCATTGATAATTTTTGCTATGATTTGATATTCTCCTCTCCATTTCTTCAACCCAGTTGCAGTTTGATAAATTTTATTGTATTTCATTCTATTTCAAAATATAACATTCCTATTTCTTAAACAAAGATCTGAAAAGCATTTCTTGAAAGTTAATCTTGAACCAAGCAATTCTTAATAAAACAGTAAAGTTTTAGTAGTTCTCCATCTAAAAAAAATTAAATTCTGAATTACATCTAATAATGAGTAAATGAGAAAAATAGAAGCGTTTTGACATTTCAATTATTGGCAAGAGTGTAAGCTATGAATGTAGTTTGGTTTTTATCAGCAAAATTTTTTTCTGTTAGTCTATTCTTTTTACATTTCTCTCAGGAACAGTAGTTCTAAGGATATGTTTGTTTTCTTGCAAATAGATTTATTCCTTCGACTTAATACCAACTATTGACTTTTTGTATATCATGGCATGTATTTTGACATTTCAAGTTTTCTATTTCTGACTTTGTAAAAATATTGGATTGCATATCATGGTTATCATGATATGAGAAAATAACAATACTTGGGTTTTTATGTAAAGAAAGATATGCTATCTTTTATATCTTAAAGCTGTTGGTTGCTTTTGATTCATAGGCTATACCCTGATATTGAAGGATATCTCTGTTTTCAGTCATTTACCATTTCTCGGTGTTTGCAGAAGGACTTTAATGGGATGTTTTTCCTACTTTCCGTCGTCAGATTTTTTTAAAATCTCGCTGTCTATAATTGATTGAATTAGTCTAATAAATTATAGGCACTTAGAAATATTATAAAGAAACTTCACAGTGGCCATTGTTAATATTAAGTTATTGAGAATAAGGCAATATTATCATGATAGATAATAGGTTAGACTTCTGAGCTAATACTAAATAGTTTTAGTAAAATCAAAACATCATAAATATAGAATTTAATACTTTGTAAATATTCAAATTTATTTTCAACACAGAGATTTGCAAGTTAATTTTCATAGTAAAATATTTCACTGTTTGATAATTTAATGGGTTTAATCTTGCCTTTATGCTCAGCTCTTCCAAAAAAGAGAAAATCATCAATCTCAACCTATATTTACAAACCTCATCCACTAGTCATTGATTAATTCAAAACATAACTGGTTCATTAATTACTTACAAAACTGTCAAAGTTTGTTGTTGAAGAGATGGATTTGGTTAAGTGGAAATCAATTCTTAATTTCAGTCAGTTTATAAAAGTTAATTACTTTGAACCTACAGCATATTTTAAGTTAACTTCTGATTGTACAATCTGTCTCTGGTAGTAGTGGCAGGACAATTTCAATGTTAAGCACAAATTTCGCTCATTAATTACAGTTTTGTCTCTTCCTCCTAAGTTTTCATCTCTAGTTATATTTTAATAAAATTATTCAGAAGATGTTACTAATTTTCTAGCTGTAGGAAATACTTGTAATAGAAAATGTTATCCTAGAATATTATGCTGTAATTTTAGAGATTAATATGTTTTAATATCTAAGTATGTAATTTCATTTACTGACAGAAGTGAAAGAAATATTGGAATTTTAGATATGATGTAAAACTAAAAACATACATGTATAAATACTAATTGATTATTTTAATAGATACTATAGTAAAATTTTAAATAAATTTTTATTTGAATATTGCCTCATTTTAATGAATATCAGTTGGCTATACTTCTAATAGTAATGTCACAACTTTGTTATATACTCGTATTACTTAGTAATTTAAGTCATAACTTCTTCTGTGATTATTAGTAAATCATCTCTCAGTCGGTTGATAGTTGATGTGTAATTATTTAAAAGGAAAATAAAAATAACTTACATGCCATGATATACTGTGGATGTTGTTAGCCCATCAATGTCGTAGCAAATGTTCTTTGTTTAAAATTTTAATGCAAATACTTTAGCTGTGTTACTTGATCTCCTTTGGAATATCATTGCAATACAAAAACATGAGAAGAAAAAGTTCAACTAGTATTAAATAAAAAAAAGAATGCAGAACTTCCATCTGTATAAATTATCTGACATTATTGGGTTAACCAAATTTAATTTCTCTACTTAACTATGATATTTGTAGGACCACATTTTTCTAAATTTTCTGCTTCCAGTTACAAAGTGGCAAACTCATTTCCATCTTCTTTAATGCCTGAAAAACTTTAGCATTTGTTGTTGTAGGATGTTGATTGAGTAGAAATATTGATGGATGGTATTTTCAAAATATATCTTTGTGAGATCACATCAAAGAAATTTTTGAATTGTTGTTGTAATGGAGATAGCTTTTCTATGTATTTTCAAATCATTATTATTCTTCATGGTGTTTAATTGTACCTTTTAAGGATAAGATAATAGATTGGAAGCTACTTTTTGACATTTCAAACTAGTTTTGAAAATTAGCATCATTATTGACACAGTTTTTACACCTATTTTCATGAAAAGATGTTCAGTAATCAAATTTATTAGATGGTAGAAATCACCTGAATCACTTGATATTGCATGCAAACAGTAAAATATAACCTGCATGCCTCTCCAATTTTGAATGGCATGGTGAATTCAACAACTCCGATTTTTCAATAATCCCCAAGAAAAGTGTGCTATTTGCTACACTTTGTACAAATATTGAGTGGATTAAAATTAAAAGATAAAATTATACTGATCATTGCATATGCTCATTTCCATTGATCATTATCTGGTGTATTTAAGGAAGAAATAATTAATCCCCTTTTATTCGAGAAAACATCAGCACACATCTCATTACATGTACTTTTTATTACAAAGTCAAATAATTTTGGGTATTTTTATTTGCAGTTTTTACATCCTTTAATTGGCTCATGAATTCTTCAATCATTTACTGAATCTTTTTTTCCAGTCAGATAATCAGTGAAGAAAAGGAAGGAGACCATGGTAGTCATCATGAAAATGTAAAGTAAGTTCTTATTATGGATTTTCATTTTGGCTTTTTAAATTTTTTTGTTGTAAAAATTGTTATTTTCATACTTTAATCATTTATAACATTGCAAAATATTAAAGTGAGATGTATTTCAGTTTTTCAGATGAAGTGCCGCTCGTTCCATTTGAGTTTTTGGATGAAGGTAAGTAAGAGTCATTGTGGATTTTAAAAAAAGTCAGTGATTTGGCACCTCTCTCACCATATTTTTTATCATGCAGGCCCAATCACAGCAAATGATTTGGAAACAGATCCATCCCTCGGTCTACAAGATGAAGAACCAGACTCTTGGACTCCAACAGTTACCAAAGAGGTAGTGAAAAGATTCTAATGATTCCCTGAATCAAACTTATTGGTTTTCCTCCAAACATGCTCACCGAATTTTTTTTCATCTTTTAATATTTGGACGAAATTAAAATTTTACTTTTAAATTTTTGAATTTTAAAATGAATTCTTGGAAGAATTTTAATGATATTTTGCACCCAGTAAAGAGAATTTTGACTTCAGTATCAGCCTAAATTAATGCTTTGATGTTATAGCCATGAAGATTAATTTTATACTCCTCCAAAACCCTGAAGCTTTTTCCTATTTGTTGAAGTAAAACATAGGCCGGAAAGCTTAAAAATCCACAATTATATTATATATATAATAATTTGTGGTATGGAAGAAAAAAATTATTGAATACAGCTATCATATTCAAGAAAAGGATTGTTTCCAGATCTTTAATTTTTTGTTTTAATATGACCCTCAATCAATACCTAAGAACATTTGGTGAAATTATCAGTTAAAAAGGTGAAGAAAGAGATAGATTATAATTATTCATTCTATTTTTCCTAAATTGTTCTTATTTTTTTTGCAGATCACCAAGAAACTCAAAGAAAAGGAGATAAAAAGACAGGAACATATTTATGAATTTATACTTACAGAAAAGCACCACTGTCTAACACTTAGGGTCATGCAAAAGGTATTATGCTTAATAGCTTTCTAAGAGTATGTTGTAAAGGCTAATTCTCTTCTGATATAAAATCCTTATTATTTGACTTTCAGATAATGTTTAACTTATTTTTAACAAACTCCTTGTTGCAAATTAATTTTAATTTAGAGAAAAATCTGATGAAACTCATATTAGTAAAACTCAACAAAATATTTTATTATGTGAATCCATGTTTATTTTTGTATTGGATCAATTCATAAAAAATTCTGTTTCACGCATTTCATTTGTTTACATTTATCATTTCTGTCTCTGATTAGGTTTTTGTGGAAGGCCTACAAAAATATTTCCAGCTGGGTTCTAATGTTGACCGCATGTTTCCACGTCTTGTAGATCTAACAGAAATACACTTAGGTTTTCTTGATATGTTGAGAAAACGACAAAGGTCTGCAGGTCCAGTAATAGATTCTATTGGAGATATCCTTTTAGAGCAGTTTTCTGGGGAAGGTGCTAACCGATTAAAGTCAGCATATGGTGAGTTTTGTAGTCGTCATCGGGATGCAGTAGATATTTATAAATATTATCTACAACACGATCGTCGATTTGGAGAGTTTGTGAGGCATTGCCAAGGCAACCCTTTGTTGAAGAAGAAAGGCATTCCAGAGTGTATACTTTTTGTAACTCAAAGATTGACCAAATATCCTCTTCTTATCGAGCCTCTGATCAAGACAGCAAAGGATAACAGGGCAGAAAGAGAAATGTTAGCTCGAGCTTTAGCCTTAGTCAAGGTTAGTTTTCTAATGATATTGAATTACTGTTGAGTGACATATCTTCATTTCTTTGGAATCCATATGGTTTGTTATTTTCATTTTTTCTGAACAGGAGATCCTTGTTGAGGTGGATGCTCAAGTTGCAGAGAAAGAAAAGGAGGACAGGAAGATAGAAATTTACAATAGGATTGATGCCAAGTCATTCACTGTTCATCGAGGCTTGAAATTTAAAAAGTCTGACATACTGTCTGCAAATCGAAAGCTGAGGTAAAATAACCATTTTTGGATTAAACCACCAAATATTCACACTATTAATGCTTGAGATTACACTTTATAATGATTCATGCTTTCTTTAGGTTTGAAGGTGTAGCTATGTTGATGCAGGGTCGAAGCAAGATGCAAGTAGTTCTTGTAATAGTCCTCTCTGATGTATTATTTTTCCTTCAAGAAAACAATCATAAATATTCTTTTTTTACACCAGACAATAAGGTAATCAACAGTTATCTTCATTTGATGTTTTTATGATCATAATTTTTAAGAATTAGATCATCATGTGTAAAATGTATGTGAAGTTGTTATATGATTAACAGATAATAAATCAATTTTTACATACCCTAATGACATTAAATATTTTAAATTCTCGTGTTTTTCATGTTCATCTCATGTCTCATATTTTGGCCATAGGCTGGAGTGGTTTCACTCCAAAAGCTTCTTGTGAGAGAAAAGGCTGGGCAGGAATCACGTGGAATTTATTTAATCTCATCAAATCCTGCTGACCCAGAAATGTTTGAATTGAAGGTTCATAAACCCAAGGAAAAACAAGTTTGGATTGAAGCTATAAGGTGTGTATATAACTGAATGCTACCTTCTTGCTCATAAAATGTGATTTATTGTTTGTGATGGAATATTTTATTCTTCATCTAAACCCTTTGGTTGGTTATAGAAGATAAAAAAATCAATGACATTTTATTCATACAGGTCAGCTGTTCAAAACTGCCCTGAGGATGAAGATGAAAGTGTTGCATTAAGTTCAGAAGAAAAAAAGAAATTATTTGATGCCAAGCATTCCCAGATTCGCCAAATAGTTGGTATGTTTACTTTGTATTATTTTCCTTTTCCTTTATTTCTGTTTGCTGTTTCAACTATTTAACTTAAATACATATTTTCTTCCATCACTGTTTCATTATGCATGTTGCATGGAAAGGTGCCAAATAGGGTAAAATCCAATAGATCTGTAATCAGTGAGATTCAATGTAGTATAAGAGAAGCTCATATGTACTTTATATTGGATATTATTTTTTAATACTATGAGTACATTAGTAATGTTGGAATAGAGTGTCTTATTTAATTTTGTACATAAAAATTTCTTCAGAGAGTTATGTCAAGTGAGTGCATTACAGATGAAAAGAGAAAGATGCTTAGAAAGCCATATTTTTTTCTATAAATGGTAATGATAAACAGTTTTCTTTGTGTT
Source organism: Pachydiplax longipennis (assembly GCA_036926295.1). Taxonomy (NCBI): domain Eukaryota; kingdom Metazoa; phylum Arthropoda; class Insecta; order Odonata; family Libellulidae; genus Pachydiplax; species Pachydiplax longipennis. The sequence goes on from JAVFKF010000008.1 coordinate 56,911,352, forward strand.
TATGATTCCAGTTAACATTGCCTAGGTTTATTAAAAATAACATGATCACTATTGCAATTAATTTTTATAAATTAAATATCAGTTATTTAGAATTTAATAAGAAAAATATATTTGTATAGTCCCTCCCAAAAAGTGATATTTAACCAAATTTGATTTACTTTATTTTATAGACTTTTGGTGAACAGAGTCAATGAGTCATACATCTTTTAATTCATACAGTGGTTTAGCTTTCCATGATGCATGGCAAACTTATTGACATTGTTTGTGATTGAGTAAGGTTGAAGCAGCAAACTATCTTTTATTTAGCTTTCATTTCATCTTGATTTATTTGAGCAACCTTTTCTCTCAGTTTTTCTTTTTATCAGGATGTTTCATGTCTTTTGAGTTGTATTTTGAAACTAATGGCTCCATTTTTGTTTTAAAGGACAACTTCTGATCTTCTTGATGGGTTTTTAACGTAATTTAGGTATTATATCATTTTAATATAAGATAAGGTCAGCTCCTCTCATTTTTAACTTGGGTTTTTAGTACATTTGTGTTTGAGTAAACATTTTGGCATGAATATTTGGAGTTATTTTAGTAAGTTTAGGATTCGAATTCTAAATTTAAGTTCATGAATTTCAATTTACAATTTTAGAACTCATTTATCAACATTATTTAATGATGGTGCATATTCGTCTTATTTAAGCATAGTCATTTGTGTGTTTTGAACTAATTAGTATTACATGTTTAAGGCAGTTTAACAATTTCTATCTACATAAAATTAGTCCTATCATCTATATTAGTGAGCACAATCTTTTCTCTCCTCTCCTTGGAGTTAGTTGCTAATTGTTATCCTTGATCCTGTAGATTTCTTATCATATAGTTTTAGATGGCCATCGGTGAACTAGTAATTGTTAACTATTTTGTAAATTTAGTCTTTTTTGGTTTAATTGGGGCTATTTCTGTGTTTTTATAATTTCTGTTGTCTAAAAGGGCTTTCATTTGAAGATAACATGTAAATATTAATATATCAGGAGAATCAAATATGTGAAACCATGTCTCTCTCTTAAAGATACCAGTAATAATGCACATAACTAACAATTGGCATAATAAATTTTAAGATTGCTTTCATATATCAGACAGCTAAAATTCAGTGTTTTTCAATAATAAAAAAACCTAACCTGTATATAACTGTTAGATTTTTACCCATTTGGCACAGAGATAGCTGTACTAATAATGGCTAAACACTCATTTGTTATAGTAATGCTTCATAAATAAATTTCTTTTTCATTTTATTCTGTGGTCAAAAATGGTTTGTTCAGCATATTCATTGAAACTATTTTAATGTTCCCTTTGTTTGTATGTAATTCCTTAGGAAGCAGTTTGGGATTTGAAGGTAATCTGTTCAAGTTTTGCTATGCAAGGAATGAGTTAATGAATACCTTGTTTAGTTGCTGCCATTTAGTTATCTTGATGTAGTTCCTATTAATATCTGTGTGATATTTTTATTTTACTCTGAATTCTTGCATGATTTTTGGAGAAATAAGTATGACATGTATCATACTTACTATTAAAAAATAATTTCTTGGTATGTAGATCCTCCAGCTGTTCTATGTAGTTATTCTAGAGTAAGATGATAAGACTGGCATCACATGTACGACAAAGCATGTAATATAACAGAATTCATGCATCATAAGATTTGTAGCAAATGTTTAGATAATGAAGCTGTTTTTATTTATTTTATTATGCATCCATACAAAGCTCAAAGTTAAGCCTTTTAGAATAAGATGTATTGAACAAAAAGGAGAAACCAAACACGGTACATGAAAAATTGGAGCAGCGGTCCATGGAAATAATGGAGTTAGTGTATAGTAAGAGATTTTATCAAATGAAAATAATGGTGGTTTACCCTTGAAATGAGCATTATATTCTCTGAATGTGAATCAGAATAATTTTCATAAATATGCACTTAACTATTAAATGGAGAAAGAATGGGGAGGATTTATGAAATAAGAAATGGTATGAGGAGCTGAATCCTGACTATTAAAGACCATGAAAGTAAGTTATTTCTAGAACAAAGTTGAAGAATTATCAGAAGAGTCAATAAATCATATAGTAGTCAAATAAAACATGTGGATAAAAGAAATAAATTTAAAGGTTAAAAGATTAGCAACCCCAACTAGCTTGACTGACACATAGTTTCTATTTAATTATAATTTCACTAGTAAACTAAACTAATGGAATACAAAGCATATCTTATCTTATGCATGTTCATAATTTAAGTACTTATGTAGTTCAATAATTTATTCAAAGCAAATATGCATGTAAATTTGTACCTCAAGTATCTTTAAATTGTGACAAAATTTAAGAGACTTGCTTATCAGAGCTGAATCAGCCTTTTTCCTGCTTTGGGTGTCTCTTTACTTTGATCATGCGAAATGTGAAAATGGTAAAATTTTTAGAGCTTCAGTTATTTAGATGAGATTGTGTAATATTTGATTACTTGAAAGTTTTTGATGAATGAAAAGAAGTTCTTGGCAATGTTGAAATTTTAGCTGATTTGCAACTCAAGCTATATATTAAGTGAAAGAGAGGAAATATTCTCTTTGGAAATGCTGTTAACCTATTTTTAAACTGTATTGATTTAGATTCTTATGTCTTCTTCAATGGAAATTTTCTCCAACTTATGCCTTGATAAAAATATGTATTAACTAGAGGTGCATGACGTGATTCTATTAAATAGAAACTTTTCTTATCACTTATGGGAAACTGATTTACATTTCTGTATGTAGTTCATAGGGAATATTGGTGCTGATTGTGTAAAGTTTTTGCCTTGAAACTACATTGTTACCTTTTTTATTGTGATTAATTTTTATCACCATTGATACTTTGGTGGTAAGTCAAATGTAATGATATACCTTCCCTTGAGAGCATGCTTGTTGACAGAAATGTTTAATTTGCTGCTTTTTGTTCCACATCAGCTTGTTTCACTAAAGAAATAATATTTTGAGGATGCATGACTAGTGTTTCATGAAATATTCCACATCTTTTTAATTAATAAACTAAAAGGAAAAGTGAGAAAATGCACTGTAGAAGAAGCAAGAGCCTCAGTCTTATCCATAGAATATGTATTTCTGAAAATTTTCCGTGTAATCTTTATGAGGATAGAATATGAATGAAGTATCAGAATGCATGTGCAAAATGTAATCTTATTTTGGGTTGCAAAATCTGTATGAAATTTTTAATTCAATCTTATTAAACTCACTACCGAGTTATTGAATCTTTTGTTACCATCCTCAATAGTAAATTTTGGTTAAAATTTAGTGTTTTAGCTTGTAGTGTTTAATTACTGGCATATACTTTATCTAATTTGGATTTGAAGAACATGTAAGAAATTAAAGGAAAATAATGTATTTTAAACTGATAGTGAAAATTAGCTGCTGTGGTAGTAGGGCATTATTAGCATTCTAGATAGATCAACTTTTCAACTTCATTTATATTACACATATATGGTTTTTGATTCAAATCGTAGGAAATAATGGAAATTGTTTTCTTATTAAATGATATGCAACCTACAATTATATCACAGTGGTTTATTTATAAATTATTTGGTGAATTAGAGTTAATCATTATTTTTTGATACATATTGGTATCTATGTTTGTTGGATATTCACTTCATTTTTCTACTTGAGTTACTTGAGGAAAAATTTGTGTCATCAAAATTATCGTTTCATTCTCCTTTAAAATGTTTCTTTTACAAATGTCCTTATTTGATCTCAAGTTGATACAATGAAGTTATATAATGATGTATATTTAATTAAATTATATTTTTTGTTGTTTACACTTTTAATAGGTGTTTTGAGACAAAAGGATGTTGAACAGGCTTTGATTCTTGAAGAGAAAATGGCCTTGCAGTTAAGGCTTCTTGCTACAGCTGGCCATATAAATCTTCCAGAGCCACCAAATTACTGCCACTTAGTAACAGAAGATGCTGACAATAACATCATGTGGAAAGAAGTCATATCAGCAGTTCAGGTTCTGATTTTTGTTGTATTAAGAGATTATTACCTTTGACCTATAATCCTCATGAATGCTTTTTAACCATATGGATGATCTAAATTTGTTTTCAAATTTCAGGAAGTAAGCCTCCTTGCTAGTTCTTTATATGCTTCTGGCACCAACTTATCACGAAGTGTCAGTTCTGTTGGAGAGCATCAAAGTGAAGCCTACGTTTCACCTACTCTTCCTAAAAGAGCTGAAACATTTGGTGGGTTCGATAATGCAAACAAAGAAAGTCCTGTAACAGCCACCCCAAAAGGTAAGTTAATTAAAGTCTCTGTAACTTGTTTATTTGATGAAGTTGAATCAACCAGATAAAAGGTTTAAACAGGTAAAAAACTAAAGGTAACCAACTAAACTTTTTTATTGAGATGTTCTATATATTCCTGGATTGTTACTATTAAGGATTGCCTCACTAAAAATTAAGAGAACTGATAGTCATGACTGTTAGATTATCTAAGCTATCCAGCATTAATTTATTGGGGAATAAGGGTAAATATGAATCATGTTTATCAGTCAGTTTTATTCATGCTCTGCATATATTCTCCATAAATTTCTCTTCGGAAAATCTTCAACCTAATAGAATACATCTTCTCATATGGAATAATCATGTCAAAAAATTAGTGTTTCATTCTCTAATAAAATTAGCTGTTAAATATTATTTGAACATATTCAAATATTAGATTGGATATTTCCCTTACTACCCCTCCTTGTCTTTTAAATATACCTTTGTATATTTTTAATATTGCATCCCATACTTTGAAAAACTGTAGAAAATTTTAGGGAGTTAGTTCAAAAGTAATGACAGTTTCACTGTCAGACATTCAGTTCTAAATGAAGATGCTTGTTTAAATTAAGTCTTTACTTTGCAGGTATCCCTAAGAAAAGCATCACAAAGGAATTGAAAGACCAGTCAGGGTCAGCTAGTCCAGATTTAGAAAATATGTCTGTTGGGAAGGATAGCACACAAACTACTAGTTCTAAAGATGGTGCACCTCCAGTTCCACCATCATCCAAATTGCCACCTGTAAGAATTAATGATTTTTTAATTTATCATTCTTTGTGCTCACTGTGGCATAATAAAAATTTCATAATATTTCTCCAGGATAAATTTTTATGGAGGAATGCAATGATGTCATCAGTACCACCTGGTGTAATTGGATCAAATATCGTGGATAATGCATCTGAGTTACCAGCACTTCTTAGTCTCGGTCGAGAGCAGCAAATGGCCGCTGTACAGCTTTCACACTATGTCTATACACTTCTATGTATTATTTCGCAACAAATGACAACGATAGATAGGTTAGTTAGAAATTTTGATGTTTTACTCTTGAAATTCTTAATACAAGGGATGAAGTTTGGAGTATGAAAATCAAACTCATCTACTTTCTGAGTGACTGTATCACTAAGCAAACATAGGAGAGTGATTGTATATTCTGCATGTTTCCTGTAAAAAATAAATGTTGGTTTTTGAATTAATGGCTCCAGCAAACTTCTGATCTGATGGTATACATTTTTACATGCAGAGATTAGGTTGACATTAATCATCTTGCCAATTTTTATTCTGTTTCTGCCAATGTAGATTCTCATTATTTCTGTTGACAGCTTACAGGCACAGTTATCTGCATGTAAAGCTCAGTTAAACCAAGAAGATGGGCGGGAGCGTAAACCTGTTTACAGGCATAATCAGCAGTTGGAGGAGTTACGCAATTTGCAAGATCGTTTAACTCAAGAAAAGGAAGCTTGGCAAAGAGAACGTGAGAATGAGGAAAAAGAGCTGGAAGAGAAGAAAACAGAGCTATCTCGTTTGCAGGTAACCTTTGGAATTATGTCAAAAATATTTATCTTACCATTTAGCAACTCTTGAACATTATATAGGTTCATGCCTCACTAATGAGTCATAATTTAATCATACTTTGATTCACAATGAACAATCAAAATTATAATTGCATAAATAGTTGATAAATGTAAGACCTTGCTAATAAGAACCTGAGTCATGAGTAAAATTGAGAGTTCATGATCAAAAATTTGTGTCAATGAAGTTGTAATGAAAATTACTTTAATCTCCTGTCCCATTACTTTAATCTCCTGTCCCACTATCTAAGATAGACATAATGATGGTATTTATTAATTTTCAGTCATGTTTTCTCAAGTCAGCAATTTCTCAATCAAAATACATGCAGAGTTCCCTCTGCTGCTCCATTAGCTCCTTGGGGATATATTTTTCTTACAGTTTCTGTGTACACAAATGCTCCAATGAAATGTGATGGGTGGCACTGATCCTGTGCTTATTTCTAGTCATCAAGTAATTTCCCAGATTGTTATTTAGTAGCAGACTACCTTTGAAGAAATTTATTTTTCTCAGTAGGCTCCTCTTCTCATATAAACCCCAGGTTCTAACCAAACTTTGTGTAACACTATCTAGAGCCAACTAAAAAAATACTCAGTGTTTTCCAAAAAAATATGGCAATACTAAGTATTGTTTTTAGTTGGTTCCTATTTTCATTTTGTGGTTGGCTCCCTTGATTTTTTTCACTCTCATGTTGGAGAATTAATGAAATCTTAGTACAATTCCATGAGAGATTCATTGCTGACTAGTTTCATCAACGAGTTGACATCTTCAGATAAAATAGTATATCAGGGCTGGGCTTATATATGAGAAGTTTTAGGAAGGGTGGGGAGAGGGAAACAAACCCTCAGGAAGGGGGAAGGGTTGGGGAATAGATATTCTTTGGTTAAGTAGGATTTGTCTCTTTCTGTGATCTCTGCCATCTCAAAGGCATTGAGGTGGCACCCTTTCTTCTCCCGATGTATAAGCTGTGGTTGGAAGTCCCTGTGGTGGTTCTTGTTGTTAAGGTGGTTAACAAAGGCAGAACCTGAACCCCCAGTGCATAGGCAGTGCTTATGCTCAGAAATTCTGACCTTTGGAGACCTTCCTGTTTGCTCAACATATACGGAGAGGCATTAATTGCACACCAACTAGTATATCCCCCTGAAAGTCCCTCTTATCTTTAACAGTGCATAGAGATTTTAAGTTTTCAGGGGTATTGAAGGCTGGGTGGATGTTGTCGGGAAGGAGTCTCTCCATGTGGTAGGATAAATTTCCTAAGAAAGGAAATCTCTATGAGGGGGAGAAGGGGTGAATCCATATAAAGGAGGAGTGATTCTCCTGGAGGCGATACTCCTCTGTTTCCTCTTCAGGAGACCGTCCACTAGTCCGCTGTTGTAACCTTTTTTAAAGGCAATTTGTTTGATGGCATTCAATTCTGTCATGAATCTGGAAGGGGAAAGGGGGATGTGGGTAATTCGGTAGATCATTAAATAGAAGACTGCGAGTTTATGGGGATCGTGATGTTGGTGTTGGTGGGAAGACTTGTTGGGGATGGCGTGGTCCATGTAGGTGGAAACCCAGCACTTAAAGTCATTATACTCTGACTTCTCTGTCACTACTCAAATGCTTGCCTTCTGTATTGTCATATACCCATATATTGTCATGTTACTTTGAATTCTACAGTGTATTCCAACTCTGTGAAAGATTCAAACTTCCCCTGAAATGCTGATGAACTCCTACTCCACACTAGGTATTGCTACACATGATTTTTCCAATATTTCTTAGGCCTCCCTTTTGCTATCTCAAGCCTAAATTTGTGGAGGAAGTTATATCCAACTCTTCCACATTAAATGAACAGTGTCTTTCTGTTAACTTTTCCTAAGCAAATTTCAATAAAAATGCAATTTAGGAAAAATTAAAACTCTTAATTATTTTCAATAATTTCTTCCTCCAAATACTAATGATATGTATATTCAAGATAATACAATTTCTCTTTGGAATGGCAACATTCTTATCCTTATCATATCCATTAGCCAATTTGTTCTTCTGTTCTGTTCTGAACTAAGTCTGTTCAATAGAGTATTTTCATTTGAGGCAATCCATCCTCAAAATCCTTACATTCTTTTCCTTGATGTTCCTTGGTCCATAGCTTGCTCTACAATTGGTGGGGGAGTAAATGATCATCTCCAAACAAATGTAGTTATAAATCTAGTGTATTCACCAAACTGAGCTCCTTAACTATAACCACACATTCTCACATAGTTCATCATACACGGTGGAGAAAATAGAATAAGGTTACAAACTGAAATGTAATAGTTCAGTACACAGTTGCTCTAATTTTTGAGGGAGTCCATTATTCATCCAAATGCTGTGGTGGTACTCTTGTTTTTTATCATTAGTTTGGTTTATACCAGGTCTCCAAACTGTCAAGTCTCCAGTGTACAGCAGTAGTGCCCTTTCATTCACCACTAGTTATCTACACTCTGCTGTAGATGGATTTTAGCCTATTGATACTAATACTACCAATTCAAATTACCTCCTCTCACATAGTCCACTCATTTGTGTCTACTAAAACATCAAAAATTCTTGATATTTGGATCATATTCAGTATTGAGGAATGTTTCAACAGTACTTAATCTCATGTTACTCCATAGATTGCTTGCCTACTAAGATAAACTCTACACAGTGCACACAGTATTGGTTTATCTACTACAGGTTAACTAGACAGAGCTATACACAATATCCTGGTCTGAAAACATTACTTACCTATTAAACCTTATGATACTGACCATCAGCTAATATAGACACATGCATAATGCTGAGCGCTGCCTTAGATGGCTGGCTCCAGCCATTGCTGACTTGCTTCAGTACTCTATATTGGTTGTGATGCAGCTGATGAAAAATTTTTTGAATTTAATTCCCTCCCTCATGTAATTTTGAAAATTACATTAAAATCCATTTATGACACTCCTGCATAATGAGCAATTGTCTCCAGATCCCTTTCACATTAAATACATGGTAAAATACCCAAGACACAGATTTTTCCCATTCCCAGATGCGCTGCAACCCACTTAAGACAATTGTTTGCCTCATTCTTTAGACCTAAATTTTTATCACATCACCAGTGTCATCATGGCGATAGTAATCACTACATCATGTACATATTTTTCACAAAATTTTTCAGTGGTGAAAGGATCGAATGAGGTAAATATGTGCAATCAATCACCATTTTTCATGGTGAAAATAAAATACTTAAGTATTTGGTTGTTTGTTTGCGTAAAATTTTCCTGAAACACCAGCAAAAATTTCTATCTTAATTTTCATCTTTCCCTATGCCTACCATCAGAATCCAGACTGGTTTTCATCAGTCCTTACTACTGCCATATTCTTCAGCATCACACTACTCACAACTTAGTTTGTGTATTTGTGTCGTTATAGGAGCAGATACGTGCAGAGCAGGCTGATATCACTCAGCAAAGGGAGCAGTTATATAGAAAAATGGAAATTTTGACTAGTCAGGGTATTCTTATTAGCCCTAACATGCCTGTAGTGACAGCACCTGTCACACACGAAGAGCAGACATCATCATCATCTGTTGAGGCACCAACTACAGCACCACAGAAATCAGGAAATGGAGAATCTCCACTACCAGCTCCATCTCCACCTGCTTCTGATGGCAGGAGAACTCTTAAAAGTGATGCAAAGTGGAAGGGTTCGTCATCTCTCAATTTAGGTCAAGCCCAAGGAAAGGCATCTCTACCTTTGAATTTAATAAGTGCCACCAATCAGCAAAAGGCTGCACAAGGAGTGGTGCAGGTAAAACAACAGTTACCCTTGAAATTGGCCACAAAGCTTGGTGTAAGTGGAAGTAGTGGGATGTTGCCCGGAGGTGTAGTGGTAGGTCCATCTAGAGATGGGGTACAACAAATTCTTCCTTTGAGACTCAGCCAAGCAGCTTCAGGAGGGTCTGGTGGAACAAATGAGACCACCAAGAAGGTCCCTCTTGGAGGTGCCAGTAGCGGTCTCCCATATCAGAGGTTAAGTTTTGGTCGTCCATCTCCTACAAAGGGAGAGGAGGTAGGAGGAGGATCAGGATCTGCTACACTGCCTTCTCAACCAACACACATTCGCACCGGTAGCAGTCCTGCCATGATGCAGAATATTGAATCACAGCCATCAGGGTCAGTGACTGGAAGTGGGGGCAGTGGGCGTACTGACACTTATCCTAAGGCAAGGGAAAGGTTTAAAGTTACAAGCCCTGATTCATCTCCTCGACCAAAAACTGGCTCTGTACCCACAACAGCAGATGAGGAAGTAATTTTTTTCTGACGTACAATAAGTTTTATTGCCAGCCTTTATGTGACAATCGGAATTTATTTTTGGGGGTGGCACTGTTATTGCAAGAAATTTTGCTCTGGTAATTCATTTACTAACAAAATGGTTTCATGCTATATTCAAATGTCATTTTCTTGTTTTCCTCCGTTTTTATACGTCAGGATGATATTTTTATCATAATTTACTATGTAGTTTTATGGCCCTCGGTGGCATGTTTTTAGCATGTGTACAAGACTTGTTATATTCTTGATGTGCCATGTTTGGCACTTGATGTAGTTGTTAGTGTTAAATAATTAAAAATTGTTGAAATCTTTACATTTTATCTGACTGAATCAGACTGCAATCTTTGTGTGGTTTTGTGTGATATGGTTTTTCAATACTTTTTATGTCTCATTTTTTTGCCTCGATAATTATGGAGTTTTCTGCAGGAGTTGTTTGGAATAAACAATATGCATTGGTAATGTGAAAATTTTGTCAGTAGACCATAGTGAATGTCTCATTGTTCCAACAGCCATTTTTGTGAATGAGCATTTTATAGGCAAATCTTTGATCTGCATAAGTTTTAGTAAATTATTTCTTGTCATTCTCGATGAAATCCTATGCAGTGTTGCTTCCAGTTGTATTTTGCAATTGGTCTTTCACTTCTTGGTGATGGTCTTTCATTCCTTATTTAGTACACTAAAGATGAGGTCTGCTTTTTATACTTAAATTTACTTTGTAGATAATGCACTGTCTTCCCATATGCATGTTAATAATAAGGGAAGGGGCATGCAATGGACTGTTTGTACCTCTATCCAACAATTAAGACAATAGTTTGCTTGAGTGGGAGATTGGTGATTAATCATATTTTTTCCAATTTTCTCAGTATTTTTACTCAAGTAAAATGAGGTTCAAGAAAACAATCAGGATGTTAATGTAATGTTTTTATTGTGTACAGTCATGTACTTATTACTTTTGGCACTGTTAATATATATTGAAGCTATAACTGTGAAATGGCAGGGGTGTGTTGGTATACAAAAAAGGCCTACTTGTGCATGTCTTTCCATTTGTGTAGTAAGAAAATAATATTTTTGTAAGGTTCCTCATTCTTCCACTGGTGTAAAGCAAATTCTATGCAATAAGTTTAATTCTTATGGTGTCCAAGCTCACCCTTTCCTTGTGCTCAAAGCTTTACCTATGGATGTGTGCTCATATGTTCTTATTATGTGTTCATTTGATGGCTGAGACCTTATTAAGTGTGGATGTGTGTTCCTCCCTCCTTGTAATTGCCAGTTCTTATCATTCCTCATTTTCTGGGATCAATTGTCATCAGGAACATCCTCATGGAGGAATATTAAAAAGTATTACATAATGTGTATAAATAGTGAACGACTCTTACCTTCTTCCTTTGATGCAACCTGTGAAAAATGCAATAGTTTACATGCAACTTCAGTATGAGTTGTATTAGGGATACTTATAATTTTATTCCAATAAAAGCAAAACATCTTTTGTTACTTTTTATCCCAGTTGATTTCTATGATTAACAGCACCTGTTGGACATAAAATTCCAATTAGGAATTTGACAATCACCTATGTTGCTTTAGAAGCAGGAATTGTGACAACAAATGTAAATAATTACTTATTTATTGTAAATAAACGATTGTATACATCTTAATGTTAACCTTTAGAGTCTTCCATTTACTGAAAAGACAAAGCCCTTCATCACCCTTTTATTTACATCTTTAAAAGAAGAGATTTCTACTCTCTAAAAACATGGCTTGATGAAAGCAATGTAGCTTCCACTAAGTCAGAAAAAGCGAAACAAACGATCACAATAGGTCTGGAGGTATTACCAGAAAAGGTAACCACAACTACTAACATCCGTAATTATACAATTACTTTTGAGATCAAAGATGACAGTAAAACATTTGCTTAAGCAAATTAATGAAAGACAACATACAAGAGAGAGATAATTAAATTAAAATCGTCATTCATCCGCATGTATTCGACATTGCCACTCAGGTAAATCACATTCGCATCTCCGATTCGACGATCGGATCTGAGAGACTGTTACAGTTTTGGTGTTATCATCAAACTTGCAGCTAACATGAAAGTTGTGGATTAGGAATGTGTATGCCTGACTACTCCATTTTTCTCTCAAATAAACGGAACGTGGATCTTCGCACAAAACACTAGCTATTGCTTTCTTCAAAGCATTTTCATTTGGAAAATCTAATTCCTTGTCGCTCAGATTTTCTAAATTTGCGCCTAATCTAGTTAACTCTTTCAGTTGCCCTTCAGCTCTTCCACTGAACTCCACAGAGAGCTTTGGAACAGGTGGTTTGGAGATCCAATGCGGTACGGTCACACCATCAGTAACAGCCTTATCAGGATCTTCATTAAAATCTGCTGCAAAGGCATCGATGTTGTTAGTGGCTATAGCAGACGCTTGCGCTATGGGACAAATTTCATCCTCCTCTCCATCGGGAGCTTCTCTTTCGTATTCGGATGTTAATCCTATACTTGAAGTATTTAACGACTCGGCAGAGGAATGCCTATGCTGCTGCATTTCACCTCTCACTCCGAGGCAACGACGTTCTTCATCATTGCCCTCAAGTTCTCGGCCATCCATTAAGCGTCCAACGATGACTTCTCCAACTTCAGTGCATGAATTATAAGAGGTTTTAGAGTTGCATGGGTTGTCGTACTCTGGTATATATGGCTTGATATCCAAAACAGGAGTACCATCTATCATATCAACGCCAGAAAAATACACCGCCGAGCCTAGATAAATAAATTTAAAAAGGAGATATTTAATCAATTCAATACTATTGGTGATACTCAACCATATATTAACATTTATTCCCCTAAATTTCATACATGATATCTACCTTCTACTTTTTCGATTTTAACTAAGGATAAACCAATCGGTGATGGTCTATGTGGAGATCGAGTTCCAAATAAACCAACTCGGTTTCCGTTCAACCTGGGAGGTGCAACCTTAGCCCGGATATGGGTAGAATCATTTTTGTGGAAGTAAAATAATATCCTGTAATGTTTCAAAAAAATAAAATTAAGTTAATGGATAATTATGATTAAATATCTTCCACTAATGGGATAATTAATTTACCACATGTGAGAAAACTGTTCAATTCCTTCCAATGAATGTTCAGGATTCGTGAAGACATGATTGAACAATTTAAGAACACCTTGACTTTGTTTACATATGCCAGGCTGCCGAGGAGTTCCTTTTTTCTGAGGGAACCACGTCGATACAACACCAATAGGCTGGAGAGACAGAGATTTCTCATAGTTGTCTCCTGAATCTGGTTGCCTTCCGGCTAATGCTGGGAAAGATTGACAGTTTTCCGAATTCGCCTGACACCCTTGGCATTTCCATGAGCTTAAAGTCTCCTTGACTTTCTGAATATCTTTCTGGTGAACCAGACTTAAAGATTTAATCTGCTGCCTTAAATAAATAAAGGTCTGCGATTAGTAGTTCATACAAGACTGTTTGACTAGGTCCATAATAAACACTAATATTTTCACCAATGAGTAAAAAATCATGCGTTACTTAAAAGCAATGAATAACAAAATATAATTTATTAACCGTAAATTGCTGATTTCACTTCTTGCAACTGAAAGTTGATTTCGTAAGTGACAGCACAGGTCCTCCAACTCCTGCGAAGGCCTGTCCGCCATGTTATTACGAATTCCGCCTATTCCTTGTTTATTAAAGTATACAATGGCGTCTTGCGACTGATGTTGATGCCGTTGTTCATAGTACGAAAGTCTTCGTATTGTCTCACGATAATCACAGTGGAAAGTTAGTGGATAATGCGTGATATTAGGCTTAACAAAGGAATTTTTGCTAAATTGTATGGTGAGTCGATGCTTGATTCGTAACCAAGGGAGTGATTGATATTTCTGAAACCCTCTAGGCCGTGTGTGAAATCTTTGTTATTTTCTTTGAAATCTTATCCATTTGCTTGAACAGTGGTTGGTGGTTGTTTGAATATTTCTCTACGTCCTATTTACATCTTTTTTCACAGGTCGTGTTGCCTTTTATTTATAAAGGAATATAAGAATACCTTTTCGCGCGTTCAGCCGATTCAAGTTATCATATATACACCCTATATGACTTTTAGTTTAGTTAACTTTTATACGGAGTGATTTCAGGCTTTTTTGTATCTCCGAAGCACATATAATGTTAAGTTTACCTTGAAATGTGACTTTGGGTTTCTTTTTGTTTAAAAAGATTAGATATGGGAATCGTCAACAACATCATTGATGTGTGTTTATAAATGGTATTATTGAGAATATCTGACAAAATGTCAACATTTAATGAACATCAGTTTGAAAAGAAGTTGCTGAGCTTAAAAGATTCTCAAGATAGCATACAGACTCTATCAGCATGGTGTTTACAACATCGACAGCAAAACAAGAAAATAGTGGCAATATGGTTGAAGGTTCTGAGAAAAGGTAGTGAAACAAAATATATACAATATTTTGAATGGTATTTCCATTGCTCTTTATATTCTGATCTCATATTTTCTTTTACTTTCTTTTCTCAGTAAAACCAGATCAGCGACTTACCCTCTTCTACTTGGCTAATGATGTGATTCAGTATAGCAAAAGAAAAGGTTATGAGTTTGTACAAACGTTTGCTCCAGCGCTCCAGAAAGCTACAACTTTAGTTCGGTAAGTATATGTCAAGTGTCTAGAAATTTTTGTCTTATAGATCTGTTATGTAAACTTACTATTATGTATAATCACTGAATGTGATTTTATAGGAAGAACTATATAACAAGTATTTTTCTATCAAATAATGCTGATTTGAGTTAAAAATACCCTAGTATGTTTTCTTTAAGGTTTGAAAATTGTTATTAAACCATCATGGATGAATTTATGTTGTAATTTTGTCTTAATGTTATGCTATTGTCATTTTCTAAGTGACTGAATTTTCTAAGTGATTGAATTTTCAATGACAGGGATAATAAAGTAAAGCAAAGTATACTGAGGATATTCAAAATATGGGATGAAAGAGGTATATATGATGAAACCTTCATTTCGGATCTAACTGGCCTCTTGACTACATCTACCAAAGGACAATCAAGTGAACAAGTTCAGCCTCTCCCTGATTTTCAGGTAATTCTATTGAATTCGTTTTTATCCATTCTAGAAAAGAATATCATAGTGTGAGAAGTTTTTAAACACTACAGAAACAACTGTTAATTTCATTTTAATATTTTTGTCACTGCGAGCCTTCAAATTCTTTTCTACAATTGTTATTATTTATTTAATTTAATAGTATTTGTAGGTTTCACTAAGTAAAGAATGAATCGGTGGATCTATTTGTAATTATTATTTATGTAGAGTGAGAAAGTAATTCATTTTAACTTTTTATTCTCATCACAGCCAAGAGTACTCATTGAGAAAATAAAAAGTTGTAAGGAATGCGAAGATGAAACGGATATGCTGCTGAAGAAACTAAATGACTCCCACCTTTCCTTATCTGATGCAGATGCGTTGAGGGCAAGTTTAAAAGGTATGTCGCTCACCCAGTTGTCAAGGACATTTTCAAATTATTTCTAATAGGTGTTTCAAACAATGATGATGGAATTTTTTGGTATTGTTTTATTATTTAGATCGTCGCCAGGGAGATGATGTGGTGTCAGAAGTTGATGAAGGAGTAGGAAAGATGGAAGCATATGTCAGGGCTTTGGAGCAAGAGCTGAAGGAGAGGGCGGTTCTGATTGAGCTTTTAGAACAAGGGAATTTGTTCTATGATGTACAGAAAGGAGAAGCTAAAGTAGTTGCCAATGTGAGTGGTTAAATATGATATGTTTTAAATTTTTGTATCTTATAGTAAGGAATTAGTCTTGCAAGAAGAGGCAGTTCTAAAAATCATGTTAAGATAAGCTGATAGTGTAGAAATCTACAGTAACCTTTATTCTAAGGAATTATTCTGATGTAATTCAGTTGAGAAATTTGCATTGGGGTAACTCGCTACAAATAAGATTCCTCTTTTGAGTGCTCTTTCTTATTTAGGCAGAACCTCCTGCCATACACCTCTGGCAGCTCACAGAATATATGACTTAATCAAAAATATAAATTTAAACCCATAATTTTGCTTTTATAAGGTCGGAGTCTTCATCTCTGATATTGATCCATGAATTTTTTGTCTTTGTATTAATTATTATTAGGTATTAATCTTTTTCTTTTGCTTGCTTAGGCTTACAAAAACTTTGGATCAAGAGTGAAAAACTTGAAGAGAAGGCTAGATGAGCTGATACCAACCCTCAAAGATTGCAGTCCTGTACCATCTCCAGATGTAAATGCCCCCTCACCATCTCCAGATTCAGATATTGAACTTCCTGAGGAATCTGATCCTATTCCAGGTAGCATGTCATATTTTTTATTGGTTTATATTAAAACCCCGCAGTACAAATGAGCATGTGTGCATGGATGTTTAGCAATCCGTGAAATCACAACTTTGATAGAAACATTGCCTCATGTTGTTCAGTTGTTTTCAAAGTTCTGTTAATATGTAAAACTACTGGTGAAATTACATTTTAAAATTGAATTGGATCATTAATTATACAAGTGTTTGAGAGTTCATGCTCAGCTCTCTATGCTATGATACATGTTAATACCAAATTATATTTGTTCATTGTGCCCTCTTTATAAATCATAGCATCAGATTTGTTGAATTTGTTTGAGCAGAGTTTTATAAGGGTATACATGTTTCAGTATTTGATGGAGGTTTCTAATGAATAATGATTATAATGCTGAAAGAAATAGTGTTTCTAACAAAGGGCAGGAAAGGGGAAATGCATTTAAAATTCAAATTGCTGTGGCTAAAATACTGTGGGCTACTTGGACATTAGCCCTCTGCTTTTGCTCAAAATCATTTTATCGTTTTCAATATGGATAAAAGATGTTACATAAGATTACAGGTCTGAGGGGCTTAAGTCCCCCTATAATCCACAGCTTACTAAGAATCATGGTTAGATCTTAATTCTTAGCATAGAAACTCATAGCTACTTCTCTTTGGGTTTTGAGATTTACTTTTAGCAATGCTAAACTTGAGAAATGTATGTACTGTCAATATTTTGGATTTTAAGTTACAGCAGAGATTGAAGAAAAGATCTAAGGTTAGGCAGAAGACAGTGTAGTATGATGAAATTTATGGATAGATAGTGTGCATTTCTGAAAAAGATATTGTAAGCATTTGGTTAAACATCTTTTGATTGTATTTGATTCATCCGAAGAAAACATGTGCTTAAGAAATGGAAGTGATGAGGAAAAACTTGCAATGTTGATATTGTGATATATCTCTTTACGTATATACTTAGGAAAGATATCTTTCAGTGTCATAAGCAGACCATGAACCTTACCTTAGAAAATAGGCATTTGTTCTTGCTGGTAATTATATGGAGAGACTCATAAGATATTTGGAGTTGAGAGTTCCAGACTGGGAATCAAACCCTCTCTTCTAAACCGCCAAGGTTTCAGAAAACAGTATGAGACTGCTTTGCAAGATCACATAAGTATTCTGAGTATCTTTCCAGAAAGTAAGAGATCAGAGCTTGATACCTGGTCTCATTGGAGTTTTCTCACCCCTGTTTATCCTTTGGATTCTCTGAAGGCTTCTAAATATGTGCAAAGATCACATCCTTCTCTTTTGTGAGCCAACATCATTGAAAAAACCTCTTATTGAACTTATAGGTATTGATTTATTTGTTTTGTTCCAACTCAGACGTTTGATGCTCACATACTTAACAAATGCATCCTTAGGTTATTCAAAAGCCTATGCTGATTTTCATTATTTTATTTCAAAAGTATTTTTTATAGAATACCATCACCAGTAATTTGACATATGATCCTTTCATGAATGCAGAGCAGAATGGTTTAAATGACTTTATGATTATGTGATATAATACTTTTAATCATATTTAACTGATAGCATAAAAGTACTTTGACAGTTAAGGTCATTATACACGTAAGGGCCCCACGTGGAATTGAACCCAGGATCACTTTCACCAAAGTTGAACTACTTGCTCTTTTGGCTATGTGTGAACCTCATAGCATAATTTCTACATCTCATTCTGATAGGCTTGTTAATAATTCACATTAATAACTGTCCTCAATTTATTTGTTCATAGGTTAGTAATCTATTAGTTTTTAAATGATAATTTTCTGCACATGACCTTCCTGTTTCAAGTTATTCTAAGGAAATCACTTGATTAGGAAATGAATTCCATCATGTTAATGTATAAAAATTGTTGTACTACAGTTAAAATTTTAAATGGAAATAGGTGACTGTGGAAAATTTAAGAACACAGGAAAGCTGCTTTATATGTTATAAGGTTAAAAATGCCAAGTAAAAACTTGTTACTCAAACTTTTTAATGAAAATGTGGAAGGTTGTGCTTCTATAAAAATAAACTTCTTGCTTTAGGGGTATTTTAGGAGTAAATGTGGTATATTTCCTTCTATAGAGATTTTTCATTGCATTGGAAATGAAAGTTGACAGAATTTTGTTGATACCAGTCATGATTTTACCATTATGTTGTTTTATGTCATTATGCTTGTTGTAAACTCATTACAATAAGTGATTTTAAAAGTAATGATATTTAATGCTCTCCTTCTGGTACTTTGAGTATGGACCTCTTGTCTCCAGATACTAGAGAAAAAGAAAAGAATTTTCAAATTTGTCATATTTAGAGTTTACAACAGGGGTGAGGAACTTTTTTTCATCATGAAGACCACATTTAGTATTTGTTCTTCTCCATCAGGCCACTGGTGTTGCATGTTGCTGCCATTCAAATAGTTAAACCTTGAAATTTTGTTCCCAAAAAATATTCTCCAAGTGAAGTAAAAGAGAAAATATTTCTTTTCATTTTCACCTGGTGTCATTAGGGTGATTGGAAAAGAAAATAGTTTATATACAGGAGCTTGTTTCTGGAAAAGACTAAAGGTTGCATAGAACTTCTAAGAATGCTACAGGTTCCTCACCTTTGGTTTAAGATCAACAACAAAAGTATGTCATAATCTAAGCAATATGAGT
This sequence comes from Pachydiplax longipennis, assembly GCA_036926295.1. Taxonomy (NCBI): domain Eukaryota; kingdom Metazoa; phylum Arthropoda; class Insecta; order Odonata; family Libellulidae; genus Pachydiplax; species Pachydiplax longipennis. The sequence continues at coordinate 56,930,610 of JAVFKF010000008.1, forward strand.
CACAGAAACCTATAGAGGGTCTTCAAGGACCTGACTTTCTACTCAATTACATGTAAATTTAATCGCTGTTATATTGGAGATATTATGTGTAAAACTCTGACGAATCAAACTATGCCTATAGTGAAAGCAGTTCTGCTAGTGCAGTTTTCCCCTAATTCTTCATTGATAAATACTCATTTGCTCATGCCACTCTTCAGAAAGTACTCCTGTTCAGAGTCCCTATATATTTTCCAGTGTCCTGGAAGTGTTGTAATGCACTTTTCATAAAATACCTTTGGTTGGCTGCATATCCACTCCATTTTGATGTTATCGTTGTTGATGATGTTACAAAATGTTATGTTGATGATATGTTATTACCTGGAAATCACATGCTTTTTAAGTTGATTTAAGCCTTCTAAACAGTTATACCTCACTTGGAACCAAATCACCATTGTACAGTAGGTGTATCAGAAGGTCCCATTCCATTTTCTGAAGGTTACCATAGTTGGTTTGGCCGTATGCAACTGTGCATTGTCTTGAAGTATGCCTATCCATTTTTACCTCTCTTCCACTTGGAATAGACCTTATGCCTTTCTTTTGTCAGGAGTCTTGAAAAACAAGATTCAGTGTCTTTTCTGGAATCTGTTGGAAAGCCTAATATGGATATAGACTTTCTTGCTTTCTTTCTTCACCTGTCAGTCTTAAGAAACTTTTGGCATCACTCTTCCTGCAGAATGGGCCCTCTGTGCTTTCCTCAGTATGGAAGAACTGGTCTGCCAACACTTAGGTGATGACTGTTGGGACTTGGGGAATAAAGTAATGTACCGATATTTGGTGGTGGTTGCTATGGACTTCAAACATTCACCTCCTTTATCCTCATTTTGCTGTGAGAGACATCTGGCAGCTTGAATGCTTTTGTATGTTCTTGTACATCAAAGTCTGTGGAACATGCCTGGCATTCACCTTTCCATATCGCAGATGATTTTTCATGATGTTTTCTACACGCTTGACACTATTAAGTATTGAGACTAATTATTTGATAGTGATGTGCCTATTCTCATGAATAACCTCATTAGAATACTCACTGTTTGTAAGGATGACCAATGATCATGCGGTTCATTCTTCATGTGCTCTCATCCTTCTATAACCTCACCTCCACCTCTCAAACACGCAGGTCTATGAGAGAAACCTCCCCATGGGGTGTCTCTGCAAAATTTCAGACAGGTGGACCTTTTCTCAAATGAGAACTTTAATCACATTACATTGTTCCAGGCTCAACAGCATTTTTTGTTCATCACTCTAGCAACACCCAGACAATTGAACAAGTTGTAACATGCACAGGAGGGAGGATATAGATTGTGGCTCTATTCTTCGAAGGGTGCATAGGTGCTGTGCAGGACGAGTTGTATGAAAAATATCAATTACTAGTATTTAACAGGAAAGAGAAAAGTGATAGGAGTAGGAAGTTAGAAAGTTGTGTACCATCCAAGATTTGTCAATGGAAGTAGCTTTAATAAGGGGGAAAGAAATCTGCTTATGAACCACTGCAGTAAAGAATGCCCACTTTTTTCCTGACCAGCCTAGTCAGTAATGTTTTTGTTTTTTGGTGAATGTGCATAGAGCTCTGTTATTAGCGGAGGCCATGATGTTGATTTGGTTAAGGGGTAACTGGTAAAGCAAGGAAGGTTCCGTGTCTGACCATATCTATACAGATTACAGATGTAACTGCTGCCAAGCTAGGCTTGTATTGCCTTTTAAGCCATGGGTTAAATTTTTTTCATACTATTATTACTTTTTTATACTCACAAATTAATTTTTTATTTTATTTTAGATTCTATCTTACTGCATATATAGAAGTATAAACTTTGATTCCCCTTTTCTATGATTTGGGAGATTGCTGTGTAGAATGGGTAGTCTTTAACTGATATTCATGTCATTTCTTCTCCCAGTCAATATTTCACATTTATGATTATTCTTAATTGTTACTTATTTGCTGAATGCTTTCATAGTAGATATTTGCTTAATGGTTTCAGAGTAGATTTGCTATGTATCTCTTTCTTCCATCCATCACTAATATCTCTCTGTCTCAATTCAAAGCTAGAATAATTTCTGATTCATAAAACAATTTTCAGTTTTGCTCTATTTTGCCATATCATTTGCCTTCATTTTAATTTCACAAAGTTATTCATTAGAAGCAAGAGAATCAAAAAGAACCCTCTAAGATAAAAGGTGAAGCAGAGGAGAGGAAAAAGGAGAATGGCAATACAGATAACGTAAACAATTTTTGGTCAATCAAATGAGGGGGATGATCATCTAAAATAGGTTATCTGGGGATGTAAAACTAAGGGGGAAGGGGCTCTTCTAACAACTTATTAGGTTTTAGTAAAGTTACAGCGTCTCAAGCAGTAATTTTATCTCATGCATTTCCTGTGAAAAGGACTGGCAGTAAACAGTGCCTGAAGCAGTATAGTGTCTTTAGTGGGTACATTTCAAACAGGTTTTACTCACCAGTATCCATATTTATTCTATTCATATAATCCTCTAATTCATGTGCTCCTGTTAAAATTAATATGTTTGAATTCTATTTAAATTATAATACCATTTAGCATAATGTGTTGTTGTTTCATTGTACATTACACATAAAATAAAATAATCCATAGGCTACATAAATGAAATTAATCTATACATTAATGATGTTTCCAAATTAGTCTTTGAGGTAAGAATGAATAGTTATACATATAAAAAAGAAATCATTTTGTTTAGGACATAATTATGCTATTTAGGAGGTAACTAAAAAAACTAAAACATAAATATGATCTCATTTCAGGTTTATTAAACCAGACATCATCTAGTTCATTTGAGGCTGTGGTAGCAGAACACCAATCCATCATCAAGATCAAGCAGGATCTTCCTCTGGACAGTCGCCTTTCTAGTTTCATGGGAAATAGCTTATCATTTGATTTCAAAGTAAGATAGTAATTTTATTCTTTAATTCATTTCCTCTATTTTGAAATATATCATATTCAGAATGCCTGGAATTTGATACAGTCCTGCAAGTAAAATTTTGGCTTATTCACTTCAAGTACCACCAGAATATATTTGTGTTTTCATATTTCACCAATGCTGACTTTTGACTCTAATTAACATTTGAAGTAAAGGGAAAGGTAGTGTTCTTATTAAATTCTCATTCAAATTGTATGAATATACTAACAGAAACTAATTACATAAATAGTGAGGTTATTTTTTTGTTCCATTATCATATACAATGCTGTTGCTAATGATAATTTAGAATCAATAAGTAACTTTTTCCTCTATATGCTTTCCTATCGCTATTTGATTACTCATTGGCAGTGTTTAATTCAATTCATTATTCCTTATATGCTTTTTTGTTATTTATGTCCAAGTGTTTTGGAATACATTCAAATTTATATGAGTTGAGCTTCGTAAAACTAGTCATGATTCAAATTTCACATATCATAGTTCTCTTCCTGTCATACAGTTTACGTTATTGGAGTTTGAATGTTTTTATAACTACACCTACCATTTATTCTTCATTCTTTGTATATATGTCATTGTATCACAGATTTGGAGAGAAAGGTAAGGTTATGCTCATATAGGGGTGTTAAAATTTAATCATGTAGTAACATTTATTATTAATTCCTTTGTCAATTTTTTGTATTTTTTCATCAACAACAATTCTTTTATTGAACTACATTTATTTTGTTTGATGTCTAAGTCTTTCATGTTTAACGGATTTCTTTTCAAAGTTATTCATCTTAAATTATAAATGTCTTATCACTAGAAGGTATAAATCTCAGAACTTTTTATAATCAGGTCATAATTCAAATGTTAAATCTCTGTTAATATATGGCAACGTTAAAATTAGTTATATACATAATCATATAAAGATTATGATAACCATTTGCTGCGTTAGAATATTTTAGGTTTAGTTAATACTTTTATATCATACATATTTATGCATATTTTTTTAATCGACTGGATCAATTGCAATGTCTATGGTTGGTACATATGGGAAACATACAGAAGTTTACATTTTCTTTGAATTTCTTTGTATAATATTCATTTTTGTTGTGGTGATTTTTCTATTGTATTTTAACCTATTCTTGCTCATCTTTATTTAAATGTAAAATGCTAGTCATTACATGACTTAAAAATTTGATCTAAAAGCATGTGAACCATAAGAAATGGCTTGATGTGTGATTATCTGCTGCCATCATTAGTTTACTAACTTGATTTAGGTAGTACTTCCTGCTGGCATTTCTCTATTGTTTTTAAGGTAAGTTTTAAATTTCATCTTTTATTTCGTTTAATCTGTTCTGTTTTCTCTTAACACATATTCAGAAGAGTATCTTTAATGAAACCAGCACTGATACACCACGATCTCCATCACCTACCCCTATGTTAGAGAGTGGAGATAATGATGTTTCTGCTGGAGAGGGACTATTGTCTACTTCTGCAAATGAGGTAAGCCCCTTGGGTAATTGCTCTGGAATTTTTTGGTGGAAAATTTTAGTAAGTTTGTGATAACATTCATTCTTCATCTGTTCCTCCTATTCTTAGAACCATCATGAACAAAGTTAAAGTATACTTATGTGCATATTAGGTACATCTGCATAACTCAATGTTATCAGATATGTGTATGTGTATTTATGAATTTCAGTTGATAAGTGTACTATTGGTCATAATCTTAGATTAGTGCTTTCATGTAGAATACGTTCCTAGAAAATGAAATTTAACAAATTTTGTTTTAATTTTAATTATTTTTGCAAACGTAGCAGCAAAATTTCTTGGATTGTTATTTTCCACTTTTTTATATTTTATTTTTATCCGCAGCTTATGAGAATTCTGCTTTATCAAACTTCTGCTCAATAGCCATTTATCTTTCTTTCATTCATCAAAATTAATGTTAAAATGTAGAGAATTTCCTGAAATTATTACCCCAGAGGAGATTTAACAGTCTGTTTGCATGATTATTTAGGTTTAATAATTCCTTAAATAACTAATTATAGAATTTTATTGAATGAATGACCCCTTTATTGTAATCACATTTACATCTTTTATATTTCAGTTTTTTTTTCATTCACATTTTTGGTATCCTCTTCTCAGTTACAATTAGCTTTTATATTATTCCATATATGGCTGCATACTTATAAATGGAAACATCTTGTAAATTTTGCATTGTCTTTTGCATTCCTAATATACACATGCTTTTTCGTAGTTGCCAAGAGAGGAATTTTCTTATGTATGTTATGGGCATGGAAGTAAGTAATCTTATTATTGTTATAGCCAGATACTTCTGTTGTGCTGTTAATCTGTTCTCAAAAATTTGGTTTTTGTACAATGTTACTATGTATTGAATAATGCAAATGGTATACTCCTGTTTCAGGTACACAGAAATTTTTTGAATTACTGTCAATGTGGTAGCCTGCTATAGCTGTTTAGTTAAATCATATAGATTTTCCACATATTTCTGCTTCTGTGATATCTGATGTGCATAATATTTGTGTGTGTATATATTGCAATTTCAAATATGAATCCATTAAAAATGTGGTTAAATTCAGCATTGAAACTGACCGCTTCTAGTAATCACTAATTCAAAGTATCTTTGAAGAGAAGTAATGGACTTAATAGGTGTCATTCATAAATTTTGATAGATTTAAATTGTGACTGTTACTTAAGTCTGTACTACTTGTTTAGAATGCCTCTCATTCATTCATCATGTATTTTTGCTGTGTTTTGACATTTCAGTTTTTCATCAAAATATTTACTGTTTGAAGTATGCTGTGCTCTTAAGTTAGGGTATGAGTTAAAAAGTCCTTTTATTTTATTCTCTGCTATGACTCGAATACCAAGGTATTCAAATAATTTAATTTCCAGAAGTTGGATCTTTTGCTTAAATTCATAAAGTTGGAGAGAGTGATGTGGTTGCAATGACAAGGCAAATCATTCTAATTTCATTCCAATAGTTTTTATTATTCCTATTTTTATATCTATTTCAATAATGATTGGACACCCTTAAAACTTAGAATTGAGATAATTTTCATTTGATTTCAGTGTTTTTGCCTCCCTAGAAGGAAGTCTATTGCTAACTATATTAATAATATAAAATATAAGTTGCATTTTCTATTTTGTAAAGGAGACTGTGTATGATTGTGTGTGTCTGAATGAGTATAATCACATAGAACTCAAAAAACAAAAGTTGCATAATTTTAAAATTTGATAGCCCACTTTTTAATTTGTAAAACAATTCCCTTTCTTTTGGTGTTGTAGAAAGGGAATTATATAAAGTGTCTTACTTAGGTCATGGAATATTGTTTTCAAATCAAAATTGCGAGAATTATGAAAAAAATTAAATAAAAATTATGGTTACAAACAACCCATCTCCTTGATGACCAAGTCAGATTATGAATCAGATCTCACTCATTTTTCCTTTCATTAATACATTGGTATTTTGAAAGTAATGGTAAGATTACTGATAGACTGTGAAGAGGAGGTAATTTTCTGAGATTTTAACCTTTTCAATTATTGAAATCAGAACTACATTAATGCAGCCCTCAAAAAGACACTCATTAACCAAAGAGGACAAGAAGTGTGCATAAAATGATAAAGTTCAGTCTCAATTGTTTTTACTGTTTTACTACATGAATTTCCTGTCTAACAAGATCAGATATCATTTTCAGCTACGGCAAGAAAAATGGATCAAACTTGCAAGCATGTAGGAATGTTTATTTTACAATATGATATTGATGATAGATAGTTCAGATAGATAGTTACATGCTTCTTTGTCATGATCAAAGATGCGAGATAGTGAGAAATATGCCTGCAGAGGGTGAGAGAAGGGAACTTTGGGAGATATTTCATAAAAATGAGGTATACAAAGAAAATTATGTGTTTGGATTTACATCTGTGCTTTTTTTGAAATCTTTTTTGGTAAGTTTCTGTGTCTTTGTCTCCTACTCTTAGTTTGAGTCCTTAATTTCTTCTTACATGTCTGGAAGTGACTAGTCTACATGATCTAAGATTAATGAAGAGAATAAATGTGCTTTACATTGAGGAAGTAATTATTTTAGCATTTTATTTGTTACATTAACCATCTACTGTTTCCTTGAGAGATCAGTAAGTGGCAAATAGCGTAGTATTTATCAATCTTTATTTCTCTGTTAAGAATCAGTGGACAGTTCAGCCAGTATTGATTCATTTAACATATTTTCAAATCATCTGAAAGTATGTTTGTGAATAGAGAAGATGCTGTGTGGGTTTTAATATCATCATCAGCCATTTTCTAACTGATGTCAGATGTAGGCCTCCATAAACAGTTTCAAATTCTCTCTATTCTGTACTTTTCTATGCCAAGTGACCCCTAAAGTACTTGATGATGTCTCTGCTCCATTAGTCCTTTGGTCTTCTTCTTATATTTATATTTTTATACATTTTTGTGTCCAGCTGAGAACTACTGATGTCCAATAGTAGTTGTTTCTTATTGCTGCCTGCACACCTCCATTTCATTGATCTTATTTATCTATTATGTCTGTCACTTCTGTTGTCACCCAAGTATTGCATTTCCCTTCTCTTCTTGTGATTCCTACCGTTCACTTTTCCTTACTCCTTTGCAAAGCCTGGAGTCACTGGGTTATTGCTGCATTTAAAACCCATGGTTCCTAGGTCAAGACTGGTGAAACACATTGGTTGAAGACACTCTTCAAGATAATTGGCATTTTTTACTTTAGGATACGTGCATTCCTTCCAAATGAACAGCCAAGTTTAATCCTCCTGTTTACTTCATTTATTCTGTTTTTTTTTCTTCCGTTACTGTCACTGTTTTTAGTTGCTCTAAATAAGTGTATTCTGAGCAGATATACAGAGGCATCTCTTCAAATTCGATTGGTTGTTGTGCTGCAAAAGAGTTAAACATTGCCTTTGTTTTTGTTAAGTTATCCTGAGTCCTATCTGCAACCATGCCTAGTTTAATTCTTGAAAGTTGGAAGCTAAATTGTCTCTATTGGTAGGGAAGAGCACTACATCATCCTTGAAATGCAGATGACTGATGCACTTCCAAATTATCTGCCAATAAATCCTTTCTGCTCCCAGTGTAGGCTTTTAAGAACTTCCTCCAGTACAGCTGTAAAAAGAATTTGTGAAAGTTTGTCATCTCGTCTAACTCCTATCTCAATCTTGGATTCTTCATTTTCTTTGTACAGCATAATGGAGGCTGTGTCATCTTTGTAAATGCTGTGTAGGAGATGGATAGTTCCACAGTTTCTTTTATCAAAAAATATTGGATTTTTCCTTTTATTTTTTCATTAATATGTGTGGCTGACTTGTTTCTTAAGAGCTTAGGAATAAAAAGTGAGCATATTAGTCTTTATGAACTGACTTCAAATTTGGCAGTATGGCACCTTTTCTGTGATCTCAGTTGCTTTCTTCTGGCTTTTGGGTGGAATTTAAGTATTTGTAAAGATTTTGTAAAAATAATTTTAGTATAAGCATATCTAAGGCTAACAAAAAAGTGAAATTGAGGACGTTCTTTCTTATATAATATGTTCCAGTATAGAGAAATATTTAAATAGCCTTTGAATATTGCAAATAGTGAAACTTTTCTATCTGTCCTAGAATCAACTTCTTATGATACATCTTGCCCCATGTTTTATATCTTATTATAGTTTTATAGCATTAAGGTTAAAAACCAATAATTAAGAAAGTTTTCTACATCACAGTCTTTACAAAAGAATGTGATATAAGTATATTCTGAAAAGATAAAGAAACTTCTTTATTTGAGGCATTTTCCATAAAATTATGACCCTTAAAAATGGCAGTGTCTGAGCATATTGCTTTACTTACTTCACTGTATGGGCAGTTTGATTAAGCATTGGGCACAGTCAGTGAGTGGCTCAAAGTTACTCAAGTTTTCTTTCTTTTGAGTGAAGTAATTTTTTTATCAGTCGAAGCTTCCACTTCAAATTTTCACAGTTGAAGTTTCTCTTTGCAAGAATCCGTGTTTGCAACTCGGTCATATTTTATGGAGAGATTCCTCATATTTTCCAAACTATTTAATAATTTCATTTCATCAAAATTGTTAAATACTCATTAAATCTATAAGAATATAATAAGTTGTGTACTTGGAGTTTTTCTGTATCCTTATTGCATTTCTCATCTGTAATATTTTCTTTTTTGCAGGGAAAACCTATAGAAGTTATCAGCTCAAGATCCAAGTCACAGGAAAATTTCAATATATCGGAATTTCTTAAATCACTGAGTCAAGGTCTCACAGAACCTTTTCTTCAGTCTGATTCTTCTAGCTCTGTGATTCCTGGTCTTGGTGTCGGCAGCCAAGGTGCTGGAGCAACATCCACTCCTGCTAAAGGAGTTGGTCTTTCTGCTCCATTGTTCAGTTCTCCTCCTGGTGTTTTTGAACTACCTGGTGGACAGTTAAATTACCAAAAGACTCCTGCCAACCAAAACCCTTCTGTCAATCCTGATCCTCTTCCTCCTCCTCCCCCGTTACCAGCCAGCCTTTTTATGCTAGAAGAAGGAGGAGACTGGCCAAGCAGAGATGGAGGCAAATCTTCTGGAGAGTGGAACACAAAATTGCCTCCAAAATTTCCCACCTGGGGTGATCCTTCTCCTTCCAATACGTGGGATTCAACCAAAAACTCTTCTGATAAAGATTGGTTTGCTGATATTCTAACAGGAAAGTCTTTGGTGGAGAGTCAAACTAGTAAGGTATCATCTATGGAAGAGACCCCAGAGTCCCCACCAACATATGAAAAAGAAGGCTTCAGTGATCCTGTAGAATACGATGACACAGAGCCAACCCATCCTCCAAGCAATTCTGACGTTGACCACCGCACTTTGGTTCCAATTGCACCCAACAGTCGTTTAAGGGAGGCAAAGGATATTGACCATCGGAATCTTATCAGCCTTACTGGATCTCCAGCACCAAATTTTCGACCAATCAATTCTAGTGGGTCCTCCTGGATTCATTCGGAGCTGAAGACATCTGATCAAGACTATAGAAATGTTTCATCCTTGAATTTAACATCAGCTATTGGGACTATATCCAGAGGGAATGATAGCGATTGTGACTATAGAATTCCCATTCCTCCTCCATTGACGGGAAAGTTGCAAGAAACTTCAAAACGTGACGAATCCCATGACAACATTGAGAGTGTGGACATGGAGATGAGCGATGATGAAGATGAAACTATGGGTAAAGATCAGAATTCTAAGTCAGATGACAAGGATAATAGTGTTAGAAATGCAGAGAAACGTGGGACCATAGGTAAACCGAATGTTAAAACAAGTTCTAAAACTGATAGCCGGACTGCGCAAGAAGGCTTTTACAGTGAAAGCAAACCTGAGAAACCAGATTCATTTGAAAGTTCATTTTCTTCTTTACCATTGCAAAAAATTCAGACCATAGGGACTGATAGGGGTATATTTCGTCCAAGGACGCCTGTTTCTCAAAATTTTCAATCACCTGTGGTTAGACAAACTTTTGATAGTCATTTTCCTGCAATGCCTCCTGTCCCTCCTGGTGGACCTATGTTCCGTATGCCTCCACATGATTTAGCCAAACCTCCCCCTCCATTACTGCCTCTTGCACAGCCATTGCTACTTCAGCAAAAGCCTCCTCCACCTCCACCACCACCTCCTCTCCCAGGAATTTTATCATCCCAGCTGCAAAAAGCTGGTGTAAATGACCAAACTCCATCCCCTGTTCAACCTGTTTCTATTAATAGAAATGCCCCTTCAAATCTTTCTGTGCCTTCCTCTTTTCAATCTTCAGATATCAAATCCCCTCTGTCATCCAAAAGCACTCCTATGCCAGATAATTCTGGAATGAAGTGGGGAAAGACTGAAGCCATAGATAAAGATGGGCCTTGGGGAAGTGTAACTGGTTATGGGGATCAGGCTAACGGTTCTTTCAAAAGCTCTCAGAATGAAGACTTTAAAAAGACAAGCAATGAAAATGAAAGTTTTGCTCACAGTTCAGCATCAAATGACTTCAGGACTGGCAGCACACTTAGAATACTTTCTCTCACAGAAATAAATACAAAAGACCCACCTCCTTTTCCTTCTAGTGTTGCTAAAGATAATAACTTGAAGGATATCGGCACTGATAACATACCTGTTATTCCTAATACTAGTCTAAACTTACCAGACAATAATTCAATTGGTCAGTCTGTGAGCACTCCCAAGGACAAAAGTGCTAGTGGTATAAATATTGTTTCAGGTATTTCTAACATTGAAATTATGAGTAAAGAAGTCATGGATGGAATGGAGGAGTCAATAACAGAGAAGTCTGATACGGAACAGGGGTCATTGAGTAATTCAGTTGAGCCTTTGAATACATCTGATATCCATGACTTTTCCAGAGAAGAAATTTCTGATGCATTCTTTAGTCCAACACTAGCCTTTCCTCCTCCTGGTTTAGGTTTTTCAGTTCCTCCTCCTCAAAGAAGTCGAGGCAGAGGTTTTAGGGGAGCTGGACCCATTAGATTTGGAATTCCTCATATATTACCACGATTCTTTCGACCTCCTCCCATATTTGCTCCATTGAGACAGCCTCTCAGTCCAGATGTACAATTTGTTGGTGGCCGTGGCCCACGCACGCCATTCAGGCCATTTCGAGGAAGTCAAGGGCCATTTGGTGGCAGGTGGTGAAGTGGCATGGAGAATGTGTTTAGTAATTCATGGCAGCACATAAAATGGGTCAGTTTGAGTAGATGAAGTTGTTTCTACCCTCGAAAGGAAAGTGTATCCACCTATTGAAGTAATTGTTGTATGTAATCTGTATCCCTGCAGGAGCCTTTGTGTACATATTCTGAAATTAATTGATCTTACTGTTTGTACCTGAGCCATTAGTGAATTATTACTTGTTTACAATGTTTTATGGTACTGAAATAATTATGTGGTAGAGATACTGTTTTAAACTTCTACTTCAATAATTTGTTCCTGACCAATGGTAGAAGTGGCATTTTCCTGTGAATTTCTGGTTTTCTTGGATGATCTGGTCAGAATTTTCATAGAAATTGACTCCTCTTAGACACTTTTAATTCTCTTGGAGCTGTATCAAGAGCTTGGATTGAAAATATCGCTAATGTATATGAAACTTGCAGATGAGGTTCAATGCTTGTTATTGATATATCATTAACATTTTATATGAAATTCAAAGGAGATATTTTGCTTAAGTAAAGTGCACTGAGTTGAACAAGGTCTGGCAACTGTTGGTAATCAATACTATCAAGACCTCTTAATTAGTGAAATTGTAAAAACTGTTTATATCAATAACAATATGGTATCATTATTGTTTATAATTTCGACTAGTTTTCTCCTTACTCTTTGAATCAATTTCCATTGTTACAGAAAGCAATAGTGTGTCATATTTCTTCACTGACAATGGAAGACATTTTCAAAAATGCATGCTTGCCAATATTTCATAAAAAAGCTTTTATGTTGTTTGTTTTGGTATTTTATACAAATGGTTGGACTTCTTTGGTATACCCTTAATGAAGGTGATAAATTCAAGGTAAATGAGAAGTAGTTTTGTGTAAGTGGCTTTCTGTTGATTCATATACAAAATACACATTAACGTATCTTGGACAGTGTGTTTATTTAAGTTTTAGGTTTTCAAACCTTTTATTTTGCAGGAATTATTTGTTTCTATTTTTTGCTAACTTTGCTCTCTGGAGGTCATCCTTTGATTTTTACCCTTTTATATTGTCCAATTCAGTGGTTGAAATATTATTTTCCTTTGTTATCTAACCTTCACTTTCTGAAATTTTTGCATTATTGAATGGAAGTGGCCCTCCTATTTAAATTTAATTCTTTTCATACAATAGCTGCTTTAACTTAACAAGAAATTTCCTGAGAACAGACTTTTGGAAAGTTAGCTGAATGTCTGTTAGGAAAATTAAATTTTTCTTGTTTTAATTACTTCAATTACCTTCAATAGTGTAAGATTGTATTATATCTTTGCATAAATCATTATTATGAATAGATGATTTCTGAATGTGGCACTTTGTATTTCACAAGAAGAGCAAGCATACTGAAAACAATGCAATAAAAATTCCTAAGTAATGTGATTTTAATTTTTCTTTAATTCATTGAATAAAATTCAATTCTAGGTAAAAATGTTGTTAGTTTTGTACATACGGGTCAGCTCACCATTTTGTTGCAATTTTGATTACCAGACTTACTGAACTTTGGAATGAATACAAATTATGGATGAAATACATAGGCTATATCACAAAATTGTTTCTATTTTCTTCAATCAAAACTATAATAATGTTTTTACCTTCCTGTAATTTATTTTTCATATTTTGATGCAAATCTGTCTGTTTTGATGTCTGCATTTGATATATTTGTATCCACAAAAAGGTTTATGTTACTTTTTGCATAAATGAATAAGCTGCTTAGCCTTAGGAAATTTTGGATGCCTGATTGCTTTGATATCAAACTTAAAATTTCTGCTTTTGTGTTTCAAATCCAGTGATATATTACCTTACATTTTTGAAAAGATATTTTGAAGCCAATATGTGACAATAATATCTGAGTAAAGGAGCCAGTTTCATCATTATGAGATTAGGTTCTCTCATGTTTTAGAGAATCAAATCTTTAAGTACTTATGTAGCATCAACTCAGGTTAGCATCATTGCAATATATTTATGTTGAAGAGATCACAAATCATCTAAGTCTTGATTGCATTGTTTTCATTATGTACAATGGGTTCAATTTAAGATTTAATACTGAAATTTTTGATTTACTGTAGTAATCTAACTGCATTCTAACTTTGGTTAGTGATTTTTTACTAATTTTATCTCCCAGCCCAAACTTAAGCATTGAGCTCTTCTTGATCAGGAATTTAAGACTGTCCACTCATAATTCAGCATTTTTGGTGTTAGAGCACATCGTTTTGACATAGTTCTTGTAAAAGGTGCTGTTAAACTTAACTATAGAGGAAAACCATAGTTCAGGTTCCATGTAAAAATTTACAAATGCTTTAAACAAAGCTGAAGACTAGGAGGTATTGCTCTCTAATCTAGTATATATTGGAAAATGTCTCCAAGTTAATTTACTCACAGAAGCCACTCTTAAGAAATAAGATTCCTCACTAAAAACAAGGTTTTAAGGTTATTGTCTTATCAAGTTGTGTTCAGCCAAGAAGTCCACCCATTGCAACATAAGCATACATTTTATGGGTATATCAACTGTTTGGAAGTAATTTCGGTGGGAATCAATAAGTTTTCAAGGCTGGGATATCAACCTTGGAAACTTGATTAAACCGCAGTGTTACGGGTGTACTTGCTCCTGTAACATTCACAAAATTTCTTTACTACGTGAATGGGAATTTATAAAAAGCAGAATACCGAACGACACGGTCAATAAATTACGAAAGCAACGAAATTGCAAGATCCGTCGATCATTAATTAGAAATAGATAACTTTGGGTTCTCTCAAACGTAAGGTTTACGTTCCATTCATAATTATAACGATATGTTCTTTCTACTTATAGGTATCGAGTACTTCCGAGGTTTATTGGATAAATATGTAAGCGGAACGGTGAGTTTAATTCTAATCTCCGTTAAATGAAAATGAATTTGCGAAAGAAAGTTATCGCGGTTAATTCTCTTTCGTTACAGAAAGGAGTCATTAAAAGTATTCGATTCTCTGAGCGACGGCCGTAGTAACTAATGGTAAGGAAAGTTAATATTTTACTACCTTATCGTAGATGAAGTAATAAGTTTATTCCGACCATGTTTTTGATATCAAAACAGATATTTTCCGAAGTCATCTTTCAAATGATACAGAATTGCTTACGGGAATTTCAAGAGCGCTGCGCAGTATTCAATTGTCAGCGAAGGGTAGCTATCGGGAGTTGTTCACGGTGAAGTGTTTGTTGGAGGGGTATGAGTTGGACCATGGTCTACGACATTTTACTAAGTTTTGGCGGAGTATCAACAAGAAATGTGAGGTCATGCATAACATTTTTGTGTCATGCTCTGCTGTAAATGTATTACATTTAAAGGTGAGTGATTAAAAGTTCTTTTAAATTCAGCGCCTTATCGGTTCTAGCCATGGGTATGCTATTAGATTGTTTAGTTCTGTTTTATTTATAACACTGCTCTTATGATTGGTAAATATTGAAAAAATACATCTAAGAATCGGTTAATAATTCATGTCTTTGAAGATGTAGGTGTGATAGGTATCCATCTCAATCTCGGACTGCTTGTGCGACATTGTTATTCAAGGAAAAAGTTTAAATTTTATCTGGGTTTTAATGGGTCGATGTTTCTGTTAAATCGCATGCAAAGACAGGTTAGCGGCCGTTCAGTCTCTCACCGATCCCTAAGGACTACAATGGGTGTGTACCTATATCCATAACGTTGAAAGGCTATCAGACGTCAGATGAACACTTTAAGGAATTTCATTGTGTAACACAATTGTGTTTGTTTTGATGCTTTTGTTAAAGATAATTATTATTTCTTAAAGTAAAATTCATTAAAACGAGAGCGCATGTATCATTTGTCATCAGTTGTAAAGTACATAGTAGACGTATATTCATTTAGATATGAATAGTTTATTTTTCATTAACAATTTGCATATATTTATATTATTTTTCGTTTTATTGAAATTTAAAATTTATCTGTAATTCTTAGTTGTTGTATTAATCAATTTCAGTTGTTGTTTTTTAAGAAAATGGGTTAAATGGCTTGTTTCCGCTGAGCCGTATACTTATTTAGATTATCATATAATTTCATTTACCCTAAGTTTTCTTTCGAACAAAATGTTAAATTTAATGGGTGGCAGAAGTTAAACATTTTTCTTTGTGACATTTTCTTGACCAGTAATTTTATATCTTTATCAAACAGAATGCTTCAATTTAGATTGCGCGCCGTTAGTTAACATTTGGCTCGCACGGTGTCGCGCGAATCAGTTTCTTGGCGTCAAGTTTGAGAAGAGCAATTATCAATGAAAACTCTACCGACTTCGTTTTCTGCCATTCAATAGGCATGATATAATTACATCCGTAAACAATTCAATCGCTTGGAGATGGCTTACTTAATTGCTACTTTCTAACTAAAGAAATTATTCGCAGCGCTTGGCTTGACGAGCGTTAAGAATGACAGTGCTTGTTCAAAAATTGATGGAGAGCTAAAGTTGCTTGCGCGCTTTGTTTCGTTTTGGAAATCCATTTTGTTGAGAATGAAACATTTAAGTGTTATTTTAAGGGATCAATTCACCTTTGGTTCGCGAATTAGACCCCGCGAGGAAGTGGCCGAGACGTTTTCTAAAGGAATAAAGGGAGCGTAAACGGCAGCGGTTTTCGAGTAAAATGTCCACTACTTGGGAGATTGAGGATTTATCTTTGATTTGCACTTGAGAATTGTCGCAATCTTGGTGCCATAATCTCGTCTTCACCGACACTTTCCCCGAATTTTAGGACTCCCCCACTCTTCTCCCCTACGCGGGCGCGCCTCGGGGGCCGACGGGACGGCTAAAGCTACACGCGCCTCTCCAGCCGGTCGATACAGCCGCATTGTCCGTGGCCACAGCAGCGCCAGCAGCAGCGGCGGGATACCGCATTCTCGCTCCTCTCTTCCGGAAATCCTTCCTGTATCTTCATTAGTTTATAGTAGGCCTCGGAAGGCCGTTGGATCTCAGAGAGCAGCAGGGTGTCGAGGCACGGTCCCATGCTCGGGGCTCCGATTCATCCACCACTTCTTTGGCTTTCTCCTTCCCAACTCATCTAAGATCTTTTATCATTGGTTGCCAGTCGTAAAAAAGGCAGTCTCTTCCCAGTGTTTTTCCGTCTTCCCGCCGATGAAGAATTAGCGGCTGCGCTTCCGTATCGGCGGAAGTCGGAGGAGTAAGAAGGGGATAAATTAAGCAAACATGCGGCCCCTGGCTGTGTCACATCTTGGAAATCAACTCTTTCGAAGATGAAGGAACATGGGTAAGTCGTGGCGGAAACGTAACGGGGTTTATTGGGTTACCGAAACGGTCTTGAAAGTTTTGTACATTCTCTTGTTTTTTTTTTGTACCCTAGCTTCTCCTAGGTTGGCTGTTTTCAATTTTCTATCGGCACGTGGTTGCTGGAGTGCGCCAGAACTCCCGCAAACCAGTCGTGGCTTTTTTTGTGTTTCGTAGAGAAAAAGCCGGGCGGCACGCCCCCTTCTGGTGGTTTGAAAACCATCGTTTATCTTACAGGATCTTTCTTCTTCCGATTTTATTTTTCTCGAGTCGAGATTGGTAATTAGCTGCTGTTGCCAAAACCGCTGCATTGATAACTTCGCACAATTTCTATCGTTCCGTATTCTCGAGGCTGTGAATGGAAATAATGCAGAAAATTGTTCATGTCTTCAAGATATACGTGTGCTGAGTTGTTCCCAGCTCGAAAATTTTCCAATTTCTGTTTATTTTCATTCATAAGGAAATTAACGTCACCTTTATAGTGTTGTTTAAGACAACTTCTGTCTTCTCTAGATTGCTCTTTCCGGTCCACATTCTATTTAGCGACACTTTTACTTAAAATGCATGCATCTCCGCATTCGTGCGAGCATGTTCTTTGGGATAATTTATTCGCCTCCGAAAGAGCGGCTTTTTTGCCCTATTGTTTGGGGTCATTGCCTTCGCCTACAAATTTGGAAGCCTCTGAATTTAACTTTGGTGCATGTTTAAGAATCTTATGAAATATCTTTGCACAAGAATCAATTTCTTAATTCTATTCTCACCTAGACAATTGGTGCACAGAGGAATTCAATTGCACGTTATTATTCTTTCTCAACGGCTCTCCATCAAAAATTTTGATTCGAAGCATGATTCGTTTCAATGCTGATGCTATAACATTGATCATTTTGGCGCCTCTCGAGTTTTAAGCGCTACACGATCAAGGGAATTAAGGATGGTTTTTATCTTTTGAATATAGATTTATTTTACCGCTTATTTTCCAGTCTCCTCGGACACTATCTTTTAGAATGTCACGTGGCTACAGATGGGTAAGTTTTTGAAAATTAGTGTATTAAAGCAGCCATTACTGTTTAGATTTTGTGTCAAGCATGCCTGGATCATATGTTTCGGAAGGCATTCGACTTCCTTCATCTCCAATCTCTGATGTCTTCTCTGTGTATTACCTGTCAAAGTCTATTAGTAACAAGCAGGAATGACGGCCGGGGGGCTGCATTTCCCGTTCGCTACTAAAAGCCAAAATGATTAAAATTTCTACATTCCATCATTGTCTTTCATTAAATGAATATAAAATGTAAGTGCAATGATAGACCATCATTTTTCTTCAGATTTTTACGAAATTAAACGCTGGGAATAGAAAATGGGGTGGTGTACTTTCCGAAATGTTCACATATCAACATCTCAAATGAGCGATTTCACACATCCATAGAATTGGCCAATTATACGAAAGAAATAAGTTAAAAATTAGTTTGGGATGCAGATTAATATTTTATCGGATGCCCGCCAACTTTAATTAAAGTTTCATCAGTAACACATTAAAACTGCCAAATCGTTCACCATTCAACAAATCTTCTCATTGTGGAGCAAGACGATTTATGAAATAATTTTTGCAGTTCAATTGCCGTAAATATTATAATTATGATGCTTTCCTCAGAAAATTTTCCTTCTCGTTAGTATACCTACCCAAAACTTGATAAGATGTTTTTCTTTTATATTTTTAGTTCGAATTTACAGTTGTACAATTGTAAGTCCTACCCGAAGTAGATGAAATATTTCATTGAGATATTTCCTACAACCAGGAAATAAAGTTGCTTTCGAGATCTAGCTAAAGTATAAGTGAAGAAGAAGACATGTAGAACTCAATGAAAATCAATGTACTGACTGAGAAACACATGTATAGAAAGAAATTTTCAAAGAGGGAGTAAGCGGACGACACCTTACTTATTCGTAGGATATTTTAGAGAAGTTATTGAGAAATGTTTTCAAAATACTCCTCAGAAGGAGTGAAGTCGATTTTAAAGAATTGTTAGTAGGAATTAGTTACTCAATAAGTTGTGAGGATATATTTTTTTAATGATAGAAGAGAAGAATTCTGGAGATCACATGGCACGGGTTTTAGATTTTGCTGTAGATGCATGGTTCATCGAACATCAAAATTGAATCGATTGAAATGCATCAAAATACCGAAGATTATCTTGCTTTTGAAAAGATATTGCAAGATAGATATATATTTCCATTAAAAAAACAAAGATAAATTTTATAAAATGATACGTTATCGTGAACTTATGTATCAGAAAGGCGATACGGCATCTCCTTTCCATCCATTAATGCTCAAAATATTATTATCATAATTCTATAGAATCGTTTTCATCATATTCAAGTCGAACAAAGTTCAAGTTATTGTCTCGATATATCATGTTTTTCTATATCTTTTCGACTATTTTTTCGGTATCATTTTGAATATGATTTCATTAAGGAAACGAAAATCCTATGACAATCATGGAAATAACTATCGAACCAAGAGGGGTTCTATATTTTTTATCTTGTTAGATTTTTCGGTGTATTTCCCGTCATCGCATAAAATATCTAAATATTTTATCGATTTATATTTAGCGTCTTTCGAAGAATATTTACAAGTTTCAAGTGTTTGATTTAAAGAACTTCTCTGGAAGATTATCAATTCCTTCCGCTCGGAGGTTAAAGAATAATTCTTTTCATGCATCGATTCATTAGCCATTTGGAGATACAGATGACTAATGTGAAACCTACGCATATGTTAGTTAGATATTAGAAGGCTTGACTTTATTACCGACTGAAATTCTGGAGTGCTTTCTACGTTAGCTGTTTTATTAGATTCATTTTAGCATTTTTGAAAATGCTTCCCTTGATATTCTTTGTTGAATTGAATTCTCCGAAAATACAAGGGCTGGTATATTTAAATCTTTAGAAATGTAAATTGAATTCACGCTGTCACATGAATGTAAATTCTAAATTTGACAGATAACTGGCGTTCATCTTTAAATTCCAAAGTAAATTCCAAAATTAATATTCTACGGGCCGAAAGAGCTATTTACAAAGTTGGGAACATGAAACCAAGATATAGCTTTATCGCAGTAACAATTCTTGCTTAACAAGGAAGAAATTGTACCGGAACCAGTTTTATCGAAAACAGCAATGGTCGAAAATAAGACCTTATTTTGTGTCAGATAACAGTTATCTCACAAAAAACACAGGAAGGTAATGCCGCGGTGAAGATTTCTTAACCTGCGGTCACCAATTATTTATCGCTCGATGGAATACTCAGCAATACTGAAATCAGCGATACGGTGTTAGGCAACTAAGGTATTTAGGTTGCTTATAGCAAGTCCCTTAAGACGAAAGATAACAATGCGTGGGTACTGCTGGGTGCTGAACATCAACCATAAATACAGCCATTTGTCCATATTTCTTTTATTGAGGTTAAGCGCTGTTGTAGAAATTCAAACGTAGAATATTTATTGTGACGTTTTGTTGAAATATTTTTTGGCTAGGAAAAGATTCAGAATTTTGTATTTCTTTTAGCATTACTTCTTTATTATATCCATTTCACATAGAAATCAAGGTTCCATTGTGTAATTTTCTAAAATTATCCGCTTTTAACCGCCATCAGAAGTAAAACATCTTCTTGAAATTTATTTGAGAAGAGTATCTGATTAACATCATTAACCATCTATTATCAGGGAATGTTCCTGGCTCCGTGACTAGTCCAACAAAATTAACCTAAGGATGCAAATTTGATATTTTTCACTTCGATAGGGGTCTAAGGGTGGAAACTGAGGCCATAAAATTCAAGTTTCGATTTTCTGCTTGTGAATAGAAATCTCATTTCTGTCTCTGGTCCAGATGGAGTTTGAAAACAGTGCCTTTCGGCGATCTCTAAACGAAGCGGGAGATAGCAAATGACATTGCTCATTAGCACGTGATTCTGTTAGGGAAGATAAGGGTGCTTTGAGATGCGATCATGGGAGTAAAATGGAGCTGATAGACCTATTTGTACCGATTCTTCCCTAGTTAGGGCTCGATGGAAGGTTCTCTGTGTTACTGAAAATATCAAAATGAGTCCTTAGGGCAACGTTTTCTCAATGATGTTCTCTGGAACGGTGGTGTTCCGTGAAAGGTTTGTAAGTGTTTAGCGAAATTTCATGAAAATCAGTACCTTCATGAAAATTAGGGCGAGCCAGTGTTTCTAATCAGCATTGTAAATAATAATTGCTTTAGAAATCTACGGATCAAAACTAAGAGTCATAATTTTATTTGTCCGTTCGTGGAATCATGCATCTGTTAAAATAATGTAAAAGCAATCGGATATAAGAGAATTTTTGCAGCTTGAGAAAAAATACATAGCATTTTATTCCCTCATATATCACTGGTCTGCCTAGAAAAACTGGAACACAGTATAGTACGACTTTTTTAACGCTGGATTCAAGCTTGAAAGTCGTGATCAGAAAGAGTGGAAAAAACTGCTTTAGAGGGTGTAAAAATCCGTGATTTCGACGATTCCAATGCAGTATTTTATCATATCGTGCTTGCACTTCTATATCTAAATCATAAACTTGGAAGATATAATGATTTTTCGGTCGATCGACTTTAATTGTGGCAAGATATCGCTTTTTTATTTGTAAATCTTTCTTCACGTCTTAAAGTGGGGTCGAAATCCATTTGGAAAGCGTTGAATTGATAAATCTGATTGAAAATGGATGAAACGTAGTTCCAACACAGTCCGAATCCCTTGAAAAAATACGGATTTAAAAAATCAAAATCCAAAAGAACATGAGTTTTTTTCCTTGTTTTGATTTTCAGATTAAGGTCACTCGAGAGATGAGCCTTTCCCCTTTGTAGTTTCTGATTCTAATTCCCAAAGTGACATGCACTAACGCTCTATCGGTTCGAGGCCAGAAACCTTCCCGTTGCAGTGTCAGGGTTCATATCGACCATTCCCGGAAAAATAGAAGGGCGATAAATTAATCCTAGCAGAGAAGGCCCTTTCCCGCGAAAGGGTTTACAAAGGCCTGAGTGAGAGCAGTCGAACAGCGAGGCACTCCATGTTTCATGTCGGTGGAGAAGATCGGGAAAATGAGTTCGATATCGCGTAATGAGAATGGGCACGCGAGGAAAGAGTGAATGGCTGAAAAGCGGGTCTTCGCTTTGCATGCGGGCGGACTGTTATGCCGAGAAAAGATTGGAAAGGGGTGTGGATAAGGAAGAGGTTATACGTGCGGGGAACTTGTTCCGCGTTAGGTGGGGGTCAACAAGTATGGCAGAACGTGTGGGAGAATCAAAGCACAATATGTGTTCGAATAGAGAGGAGATGGGATCGATGGGACGTAGGAGTTACTCGGATCCTGGAGGATATGGGGGATCGGAGGATTCGATCCAAAGCTGTACTGACGTGCATCCCGAAGGAATTTATCGGCTCCAAGACGAGGATTTGCTTTCTCTGAAGGGACTGAGGGAGAAATGTCAGTAACACGTAAGCTATTTGACGAGGGAGAGAAGGGTGGATTGGGAGTTAACACACATCTTTATTTTCGGATCTCTTGGAATTTTTTTCGTTGTAATGCATGAAGTGGCAGCGGTACTTGTCATTTTTTAGCAGCGTGCGTCCAAGGTTATTTCGCGACAGACGAGGTTCTTAGTTCAACTAAAAAATTTTAAAATTTTAAAAATCAATTAAACGTTTAATTGATTTAAGTATTTGGAAAGGGTTTTACGAAAAACAATGCGTCGATATCCTTACTTACCACGTAAATGATCAAATTTTAACATAGCATTCGTATTAATGTATTTTTTCAAATTTTTATTTAATATTGATTATTTTTATGCACTCATCAATAATTTTGTAAAGTATATTGTAAGTTTTGCGGCACATTTTTTCCAATTTACTTTGCTTGAGAATGAATGCTTGAGTCGGTTACCCCAAGTAGGATTTAATCCTGAGGGGAATCTACGTCCCTCGTTTTTAAATTTCTGTTATATGTATGTAACAATGTATGGCCTTATACGAGGTACGAAACAAATAATAATATATGTCCTACATATCGGTAACACTGGCCGGTGTAAGAGCGCGATTTTTCCCAATACTACTCAATACCTTCCTATTTATATCCTTGAGCATATCATTCGCTGATGATACAACTTTTCATATATCCCATTTTCCTCCAAGAAATTTATTTTTGCTTTCATCTCACTCGCCTCAATATGTCAGCTTTTTCTTCCAGTTTCTTCTCTTTACAACTTCTCATCATAAACCATCTTTTGTCATTTTGCTTATGTCCATTCCTTCTACATGTTTTTCAGTCTGGTTCTTCTAGAAAATTTCCTAGGCGCAGGCCTTGTCGTGGAATTTCATCTTTATCTCTTTCCTTCGATTCCTTATACATTAACAGCAAGTTTAAAACAAAGTTTCTTCTGTTTTACTGCAAGTTTAAGCTAAAGTCTTCTTATAATTTTTTTCCTCGTTCCCCAGGGTACATTTTATGTTTAAAGATAAAAAGGCATGTCTTAAGATACAACTCTTTTTCCGTAAAAGCTTAAACTTTCTCAATTTTCCAATCGACATTGTTCCCTTGCAAAAGCGGGCAACGTTTTTTGTTCTTTGCTTTTGCATTCTCGACTCTAAATCCATAGCTACGCTCGAGCGTCTGCCTAGAATAAATTCTCTCTTGGAAACGGAGGGAATAGAAGAACTTGTTGATAGTTCGTGCCACCTAAAGTTACAGGAGCGTATCTATTTTTTCTTCTATTTACGAATCCGAAGCTACGTCTGCTTTCGCAGTTGTACTATATGAGATAACCTTGCATTGAACGAAATGGGCCTCCGACTCAAAGCCGTCGAGGATTGCCACCTGGTGCCCCGGTTTTAAAAATTTCTTTATTTCTATAAAAAGCTAGAACTAAGAGTCTTTTTACCATTTGAAGATTTTTAGTATGCGAAGGGGAATTTTTATGGTTATTCCCCTTATTCTTCTATATTTTCAGGATAAATAAATTTTACGGTGAATAGAAATGAAAAAGCTTATCCTATTGAAGAGGGGAGGAAATTTTGTTCCATAATACTCCATTGTTTTGGGATATTGCCCTTTCATATTTTTTTAAGTAACACTTACGTAATCCGACTGTATAGGATGGTTCATTTGAGAAGCGAGTAACCCTTAGTGAAGGAATTTTGGATTGTAGTATTAAATAGTATCGTTTTTAAAACGTTATGTACAGATTTGAAGCATTAAATAAATCAAGTTCTACTTTACACTACTTATATGATATGTGCGGTAAATAAAATGAATGTAATGTTTTTTGAATTTCATGATTTTTACTATTTCTTACGACGATGATGTTTGGAAAAGTTCTCTCATTTTGTAATTACTTTTTATAAAATATTCCATCCGCCTTCATTAACTTCAAAAGGTCTGAAGTTAATTTTGAGCTACGCATCGTCGTGTAACGCTTACGAAATTAATACACTCATGCGTAATGCGAAATCAATAATTTTCTGTAATATGCAAAACTTTTTGAGAGCACCACTATTTTATTTATATCCAGTCGTTCTCTATCAGACCCTTTTGCATCTTTGATAGCTGTGATTGAAAGTTCACGAAAGACTACGGAATGCAACATTTGAGACAGCTTTTATCGTGCAGCTTTCCTTTTAACAAATATTGTAGATTTTAATACCGAAGTAATGTCTTCGTTTCAAAACAGCTATGAACTTCTTCCGAATAGATGAGGTTTAAATAAAATGTTGCAAAAATTGAAGATGTTCTCTCTAAAATTGGAAGGCCGCTAATCCTGACATTTGTAGTCAATAACTTATAATTATAAATAATTTTTATTTATTATTTGTACCTCATTAATTCGTTTTCAGATTCTGTGATTTAGCTCATAATAGTTTTGGTGACAGGTTCCATGTTTTCCTCTATTAGAATAACGATTGAATTTGGTATTTAAAATGTACTATCATGATTCATTAAAATTTATTTACCATTAAATTTATTATATATTTTTCGTAGCCGTAAAAATATCCAGTTTTTTGGCAATTTTCTATGAGCTTGCTGTAATACCATTACTGTTGGTTGACTTTATTGTCTGCTTATTCGTTGACATAAGTAAATGCAAACTTATCCTTCTTTAGGCACCTTCTAAGATACAGTTAAAGTTGCGACAAATGGAATTCAAAATTGTTCGATAAATTCTATATTAATTTGAAAATTGAATTTGAACAAATAGTCGTTATAATTTCCCTCATCAAATAACTAATATATATTTTGAATATCCCCTAATTATGAAGCTTATTTTACATTAGACCTATTGGGAATTATAAAGATGGTCGGATTCCTTGTAAATAAAATAACTTATTAGTTTTAAGTTTATTTATTCTGTATTTTATTTATATGAAGGAAAAACCGGGAATGAATCGCAGTAAGAAAAGCCGTTTTCCTTCTAGAATGTTTACTTACGTCCCAAGAAGATTCCAGAAGTGAAAGAGGGGTAGGTTTTTTCCGAGAAAGACATCGTAACTTGAGCTCGGAGTTAGGATATAAGAAAAAAGTTTCTGAAACTCTCTTGAGGAATATTTAATGGGTGTGATACTTTGAGATGTGACTGTGGTGATTACGAAAGACAGAAAAAAACTTTAGATAGAATGTGAGAGAACATAGAAGGAGAACTATTAATCAACTTGGTTCAAGATTTATTAATTAAATGTATAATGAAAAAACTGTAAATGCGTCTTAAGTCTTTTGTTAGAAATTTTTGCTCGCTGAAAAAAGTGGTGAGCGAGATACTAAAAATTGGATATAGAGTTTCGAGCGACAAGTTTAGGGAGTTATTACCAAAGGATATAAAGGGAAACTTTAATTACAAACTTAATCTATTAATAGCTTAGCTTGAAGGTGGAGAATTGAAGTCTTGAGCGAATTGGCAGATAAACTTTTGTGGAACTACTTCCCAATTTTGATACTGGCATAACATGAAAGGTTTTTTTAAGTGAACAAAATATACTCCGGAATCCGATAATCATATTTCATCAAAATAAGCAGCTAAGGTTTAGGGAGATGAATAGAGATTTGTAATGGAATCTAAGAAGCAGCGAAAAGGATTATTTTCTAACTAATTTGAAAGTAATATGAGGGAGGTCGCACATGAATGTGTTTTTTACTTCACTAAAAATATTGGTCATTCGATAAAATGCCTATAACTAGAATAGAATGACGCTCAGTAACGAATCACTTGTATTCTCTATTCAGGCAGTATTATTCGATAGTACCAGCATTTTATATCTATTGAATCGTCCTCCATTCGCACCTTTCTCCTCTGGGATAAACCGAGTTTCGCTGAGAGAAAAATTTGCAAATGTCAAGCACATCCGGCCATTCGGTTGAAAACAGGTGACGCGTGATATTAAAGGAATTATTATCAAAGCTCGTTTCGATTGCATCGAATTTTCGAGTTTAAGAGAGAACTGTTCTGAGAATTCAACGAGAAAAGCTGTTCAAGCCCCTTGCGTAATATAGACCTGCTGTATACAAACCTCTTTGACTTTTTATTGAAATTTTTCCCATCGCTGGTCTGTAAGTGTTTATCATCTCATAAACCGTTTTATAATCTATTTCCATTTTAAAATCGATTTAGACCGAAAGTTTTTAAACGATTAGATTTTGGCTGTTTATTTTAGTGTTTTACCAGTGGTTTTTAAAGTTACAAAATTTACCTAGTTAATGTTTTAGAACTGTCACTGTTTTTAAATATGCAGAATGAATGTACTGACAGTCATAAATATAATTTCCGTCGATACAAATCTTATGGTGCTTTTTTCTTGATGTTGCCACCCATGTGCATACCTGTACTCTGAATACCATTTTATTTGAAAGTTCGTGTTTTATATCATTCTCCGAAAGAAGAAAGCGGAATCACATTATCTAACACAGAAAGCTCTCTTTCCAAGTTAAATAATCATCTCAGACAGCTCACACTCTGAGTTGGATAATGGGATTTCGTTCCTTGACGTTGCATCATGGCCATACATTTTTTCCTTTAATTTGAAAAGAATATCTCTAGTGGAATTGATTTTAAGGAATTGACAGGTAAAACAAAAATAGGAATTCTTAACATTTCCTTGCTAAAGAAAACAAGGCAAGATAGAGATATATTTAATGGTATGAATGGTTAAAATTAGATAATTGATCCGATCGAAGATGGAAATAACTTCTGCCAACATAACTGTATTGAAATTGCTATTGACTTTCTGAAGAATGGGAACCTATCTTTGTAACTAGTTTTCTTTTCTGGGCAAGCAATGGAAGACGAGTGGCATGAGATCTTTTTCCCTATTGTGTTACATTAGTCGTTCACCATTTGATTATGCACTGATACACTACCATTTGACGGGTTTCACATTTGATAAGGAAAGGTATAGATTCCGCTTGCCTTCTGTTACCATACTATATTCTCATTTCTGATATTTTTCTAGAAATTAATTTTAAATTCAAGAATGGAAATGACTGGTTAATTGAAAATAAACGCTCCTAAATTTTTATTGCTCATTTGCTACCAATTAAAGCTGCTAACTCGAAAATAAGTTGCGAAAATTTTGCAAATGTGTCAACATTAATATTAAATTTTAAGATAATGTTTAGTGTAATAATAAGCAGAGAATATTAAGTAGCTATGAGAAAAGTTCCACATGAATCCTTTATTTATATGAATTACTGATTATTGAAGATATTATCAATATTATAGTGCCTGTTTTAGCTTCAAGGCAGTAAAAACTTGAATGATTAGATTAAATATCTTAATTAAGTTCTTGTTATTAAAAAGATATTATTATTAAATTACAAAGAAAAGGTAAACTATGAATTTCGGTTTGACTATGAAGTGAGTTAACTTTTCCGAAATAAACGATTCTACATACATTAACGCTAAAGGGGAAAACGCAAAGAAATTAAATTTTAGCAAGTAATGCTGAGGAGAAAGAATCAAACTACAAAAAGGAAATAAAATGTCGGATGACGCCACTAATGTAGGCTTTAAAGAAAATAAGGAATTTGACCATGAAGAAAGCAAAATGGATTCAAAGGAAAGCTTCTCAAGGATTATCTCTGAGATGCTGGGACTTAAAGTGAAGTTGCTAATGAGATTTTGAAAGCCTTAGTGCGTATTATTGAAGGACAGACGATAAAATGAAAATAATTTTTTCTTGCTCATTTTTAAACCAAAGGATAAAAAGAGGAAAGCGAATATAAGTGCTGTTATCGAAAGGAAAAATGGCTTTAGAAGGAGCAGAAGAGGCGGTGACGCAATGGAAGCAGTGGTGTACTCACTGGTCTCAAAATGACGGACGGAAAGTAATCAAATATATTTTCTCAGAAGAGTTGAGAGTGACAATAAGGATTCCATTGTGACCAAACTCTGGCATGTTTCGCTAATGACCAGGGTATTTCATGCGAAACAATGCATTATCGAGGTAGTCTTGCTTAGTTTAATGATGAACTCAGTCGAAAACACGTTTCATTAAAATTCATTGCAATGAGCAATGTTTCTGGAAAATTTTCCCTCTTGCGTGATATCCTTGTTAATCGTTAAGATGGTTCATTATCTTGAATATTTTCCACACAAGGACTCTATCGTGGCATGGGAAGCCATACGCTGCAGAGACGTCCTGAAATCCAATTAACTGGGACGCGCAACCCCTATTTTTTTTAGTTGCGACTTTTTTTATAGCAAATCGGGCGACCTGGTCAAGTCTCCTATATTTACATCTCCTATATTTACTGAATAGTCTCTCTGAAACCTAATTTTATCTCTATCAACTGCGCTTGTCAGTGAATAACTGTCTTTTGTTGTCTCTCATCATATGAAAATTTTGATGGAAGATTTTTCTTTACATTGCCATCACTGTTGATGAAATGTTCATGGCTCTCTAATAGGAACTTATATTCTATTTTTGTAGTAATTTGACGTTGGAGTATGAAACCATTAACGAAGCACGTTTAATGATGTTTATTTTCTTCCTTACTTGAAGCACTTTTTAGATATTATTCTCCATATTCTCAGAGTCTAGTATTTTTCTTGGGTAAATTAATCGTTGTACACCTGGAAAGTCAAGGAGTCGAGAGGGTCCAAACAGCCTTAGGATACAGTTTGAAGATATAGTTTCCTCTATCCTACACCAACATATGAATGAAAAATATTCCAATTAAGGCTAAGTTAGTCTGCCTTTACTTTCCTCAGTCACAATTCTATCAGTGTAACAAGTTGAATTTTAATTACTTGAACAAGTCTGTGACAAAACATAACTCGGCATGACTGAACAGCTTTCATACCATCACAGCAATGGGCAAGACTGAGACGGATGTAAACGAAACCTTGAACCTTTCTTTATCCTGCACCAATGTTAAAAAGAAAAATATATTCCATTCATCAACATGTGGTAGGAGGAATAATCCAAGAGTCATCAGTCCTTGTATAAAATAAGCTTTAAGTATTGCCTTGGGTTATTCGGGCGAAGATATTTTCGGACTTTCTTTTTCCTTTTCGGTTCGCACCGTAATTACCATCCCACCAGGTGATGCGGAACTAGTTCTAGAATTCCGTGTTTAATTTTTTAGAAACCCCTTTCGTTAAAAGTTTCGCTTATTCAGTTTCTTTTGATTCTCAATCAAAGGTGAAAATGTTGGGATTGATACGCTCGCATCAAAGAACGTTATGCTGCGGGTGCGATTCAATTAGCGCAAGTGTATCTCTGGATATGACTAGCTTACGAACTTCGGCTTTAATTAAGCTGCCTCACCCGCGATGTGTAACCCCGTGAGTTCATTATGACCTCCCACCGTTTCCTTTAAAGCCCCCGTGCTTCGCTATTCCGCTCATCAAATTAACGTGTTGTTTTAATGTGACATAGATTAGGGAATGGTGGCGTATACCGTCGCCTTACCGTAAGGGGTTGGGGTAATTAGGTTCTAGGCGTTTTATTCCGTCAGAGCGTCGCTCCTGATTGGAGCACCGCGCGAATACTTGGCTCAGACATTCCCGCGAGGATTGCCCTCGGAGGAATGACTAACGACGAAAATGTCGAAAATAAAATTACTGCACTGGATGGAAACTCCGCCTCATTTATGCATGTATTGGGGAACGGGCCTTAACGCTATTCCCAGAGGTGTAGTTTGGATCCTTCCAGGAATGTAGCCAAGGGGTGTACGAGTAGTGTGTACACAGTGAGACCGGGGAGTCGGCAAGTCCCAACGAGCTTAGCATCATCACCTGTCACTCATCCGAAGTGGGGAAGAGGCTTTGTTGGATCAACTCCGAGAAAGACTTCTACACTGACATCTCATTTTTACAGGAGGATAACGAAGTTTTCCCCAGAAATGTTATATTTGGTCAACAAGTTGTGGTTTTATTTAGCTCTTCCCTAGGTGCTGGGAATAGTATTCAAATCTGGCATTGTTTTTTGTTTCGAAATCATATTACTTGGCTGTGTTATTGGAGGATTTTGATTAATTATCAGATGAAGGAAAGTTTCTTCAGGCTATGTTTTGGTGAGAGGTTGCTAATCCCGATTCAAGAAGTATGGCAGCTGTTTCTTGCCGATATATCTCTCATATTATTTTCAGTTTATGCTCTATAAATTGAAGAAAATAAAGCTCTCAACGCATTCCCATTAAAAAATTAAATATTGTAATTTTGGTCATGAAATGAGATTTTATCCCTCCTGCTGTTCTCCTGATATCCTTTGTCACTAATGGGAATATATTATCAATCCAAAAGGAATTAAAATGAAGAGTTTTGAGTGACTTTGCTGTAATTACTTTTGAATTTCTTCCTTTGAAGAGTACCAATTCTCGTCATGTTTATTCATGACTCATTATTACTTACCACAATTCTGGAAACTTAGGTAGATTAAAACGACTCCCCTTTTGTAGTCGACAAGTCAATTTATATCCTTTTTGAATGTCTTTTATCTCTTATCGTGACGCCCTCTGAATGTTACCGACAAAATTACTAACTTACTTAACAAACGCTTAGCTTGATTTTTCGTTTCAGTACTTGCGGTTATTTTACGGAGGCGTACGAACGTGAATTTCCTTTATTATCTCGGCAGTCTTTCATTAAGGCCGTAATTGCTGGTGAGGGAGGGCGTGTCTCAGGAACTTTACGAGAAGTGTGATTTCAGCATCGCCCAGACTTTCCTTTTTTCCACTTCAGCTCTGCTCAAATCCGAGGAAGCAGCTGCTCCTTATGATTTCTGTAGAGCAGGTCGATCAGAGGAGGATATTTCAACCTAGGTGGAGGATCGAGAGTAGGAATAGGAACGAGCGATAAGCGAAAAACTTGCACCGAAAATTGTCCAAATCATCATTTCATATATGAAAACTAATTATTTTCCACGAGTGAAAATCTTTGTCAGTATTTATCTGTTTCATCTCTTGGTCATTTTTGATTGCTTTTCACAAAGAACGCAAACAAAAGAACATGGTCTAATTATGCTAGAAACGGAAATATGTACTTGATTCTATCTCATTAATTCGATTCAGAATCCTATTTTGCCTCTTTCAAGCTGAAAACGAGGAGGACGGAAGTAGCATTTAATGGTCTAGCTTACGATTATATGGAGGGCGTCAAAAGGTCATCAATTTCGGGATATAATTCCAGTTCGCTTTGTAATATTATAAATTCTTGTGGAATTATGTGACTATAATTACTCATACCGGTGACTTTATATCAGGTTAGTTTTATAATCTTGTGCTTTGTACCTCATTCATTCGAGAAAATTCAACTCTCGGTATATTTTCATCTCGGTATCGAGGCTTTCTCACCAATTTAATATTAACATGTTTATCTGCAAGGTAAATTCTCCTTGAAAGAAACTTGTAATCCATTTGCAGTAGATATTAAGGTTATACAAAAAAAATTACGTTTCCATCGTTTGAGTAGATATTAATCTAGTTTATAGATTTAAACTCACTGTTCACCAACCATCTATTTAATTGTAACACAATACAGAATAAAGAAGAAGAATATTCACAGAATGTTTGTGTCGAAGAACTTTTCATGCTATCTATTCAAAGGAAACAGTTGTATAATTTATAGGGCTGCGTCTTCCAGAAGAAATGACATCTCCTTTAATACTTCTTGAATCCTGCTTTCCTTCCCTTTTCATATGAACATGTTATTCTATTAATATTATTTACTTTATATAAACGGATGACATCATCAGTTCTTCGACGATTATTTGACCGAACGTTATCCATAAATTTATACAATATTATTATTACCATATTATTTATACAATACAATATATTCCACTACGTAGATGCTATGATAATGATTATATTTTCTATTGCATGAAAATACATAGTTGTTTACATTGATTACCTTAGGATAATCCTTAATCGATAGTATGTTCGGCGGGATACGAACACGCGATTCCAGCAGAGGAAGCTTCTAAGACGGACAGGCAGACGGAAGACTGTCTCTCTAACGCAAGAGAAAAATTGTATGTATGGATGTACAGAGAGATGGTACTCAGTACATGTCTCTATACATCTGTACTCTGTACATCTCTTTGTACATCCTCATACTTTGAGATGTTTCCACAGAGTGCTGGTTCGATACTACGCAGCATCAGATGGAGATTTGTGCAATATTAGGCCTATCACACAACCACACTCAACAAGTATCAGATTAAATGTAGGATTTTGATGTAATATTCTGTTAGTCCGGTTTAACAAAGTACGTCACTCCCCAGCTATATTGCTCCGGTTCCGGATGCGGGTGTACCCTGGGTATGAGAAACTCTACTACTGTTACTCGTCTATGTGTTGTCTCGTTTCATATCGTTTGCTTCATTATTTGAGAATGAAAACATGGAATGTTTCGCAGTTTTGTTACGTTCGTAAATATGCAAATTTCGTTTCATTTTAAAAATCTTTATTTTTCTCGTCAATAAGAATTACGTACATACATACAATTTTGTCTTGCTGAAAATCTTATTTGATATAGTTTGTTTAGTTTAACCTTAGCATAAATATTTCGCATTTTTAATGTTTCAAATTTAAAAATTGGTTTTTAAGAAATATTTACTTTCTTTTTAATATTAAATTATTTTGGCTTTGAGTGTTAGTAGTAGTAATATTAAAGTTCTTCGACAGCTAAGGTCATTTGGCACGTAAGCCCCCACTGGGAATCTAACCTGGGACCACATACACCGAAATTGAACGCGCTGCCCACTTGTCTAACAGAGGACCTTTATTGAATGTTAATTTTATTTATCGGTTACAACTCGGTGATTGATTATACGGGTCAGAGTGACTGCCCCGAAACCGCGTAACAACTTAGGAGCGGTATACTTTTCATTTTTTTTAGCATTTGAAAAGCTCATACTTTAAATACCTATCCATTCCTATAGCTTGCTCGAAGAAAATTCTTAGGATACATTTCGAGAGCGCCCCTGACATTGCGAAGGTAGAAGCGATAAATCTTCAAGCGAGGGCAGTCCCGTAAGGGAGTCATTATGATTGTTATCTCAGAGGGTGACGCGTCTACGTGTGTATAACGTAAATTTCGAGAAGATCACATTCGGCGATCCCAAGTATCCTAGGGATAATATATTTCATCGAGAACCCTCTGGTCGTTTCCCTCATATCTCTGTTTCCCTTCGCAGAAGCTGCACAAGTGCTCCGATGAAACGGCAATAAATTCACTGTTGCTCACGTCCTACTATTAAGACCTTCCATGAATGCGAATTGGATTTAATGTAACGAAGTGATCTCTATCCGATTCTCTCTCTCTCGGTCCTAAGTCATTAACTGAAACCGCGATACGACGATCACACATCTCGCCTGGGCTCGGCGGTAAAATATTTTTAGAATTCCTCTCTGATAAATCTCCCCCTCTATAGCGTAAACTCGGGAGGCAATTTAGTTCCAAGCGGACATCCATCGACATTGTACAAAAAATTTCATTTTATTGTCGCCATCCTCTTCTATGATGTGGATCTGGGTCATACCTTTTCCAACCCTCTCTCTTTCTCATCACTTAAGGTATTTCATCGCTGTATTTCGCGCTCTGCTTCTGCATGACGGATTTGTTCGTTGCGAATCGACGCTAGCTCGTTTTCATCCGTCCTCCCTCGCGAATGTTTGTTGTCCTTTCCACATGAATTACTCACCATATGGCGTTGGACCGTTACGTCCGAATACCTTTTGCTGTAAACTTGATTATGATATGAAGATTGGTGTAATTTGACGTGAATGAAGCCTTTTGTTTTGTACATTCAGTTTTAACTAAAAACGTAGTTATTTAAATTGGATGTGGTTCTTTCGAGCATGTTCTACCACGCATTTACGCCCTTTTTAACAATTTTTTACAATGCAGCAAGAAATTTTGTACTGCGAAGCAAAATTTAGATTATAGGTTGGTTTCTTATCGGTTTTTGCCTATAAAATAGGTCACGGAAATGAGGAAGTATTGAAAATGCCACGGGAACTGCGCAGAGTTAAAAATACGATTTCTAATCACCAAATCTTGACCTATATTTTATTTTTCCTCATTTTTGTTGCTCCTTTTCAGAGACTGATTAAAAGTTTAGATTTTCAGACGATCGATTTCGGACCTAACCACGTTGAATTCCTTTATTAAAGCAGAGTATAGTTATACTTTGCCCTTTCCTTAATTTATACCTGATTATGATTAAATTATAGTTGATACCTGTCGCTTCTTTTATTAAACAATTGGGATTTTTTCAATGTTTTCTTCATCTTAGTTTAATTTTGCTGAAGAATTTTCTGGGACCATTTTGTACTTCAAATATTCCTTCAGCCTTCACTATCTCCAGTTGTTGGGAAAAAGCTGCCATCACCTATCGAACCGAATAATGCGTAACAAAAGTGTTTGGGAGCTTGAATTTTGATCAGTTATTTAATGTGAAACAATAGGAAGAATCCATGAATTGAAAGGGAGACATGAATTATACAAATGAATTTTAAATCGTGTCATATGAATTAAATGTCAAATTAATGAAAGCTTTCAAAAGGTATGCAGGAGT
Source organism: Pachydiplax longipennis (assembly GCA_036926295.1). Classification (NCBI taxonomy): domain Eukaryota; kingdom Metazoa; phylum Arthropoda; class Insecta; order Odonata; family Libellulidae; genus Pachydiplax; species Pachydiplax longipennis. The sequence goes on from JAVFKF010000008.1 coordinate 56,965,656, forward strand.
ATAAAATTGTTAACTGTACCTCCAAAAATATGTAGCTTGTTATAAAATATGTTATGCATGGAAAGGATTTTAAAATATTCTTCTTTTTAATTCTCTTTACAAGTATTTTTAAGTACTTTTTGAGAGATTTTGGGGGTACTTTTTCGTATATAACGTCTTAAAAATGAACTGATTTCGTGCAGCGCACGCAGTCTGTTAAAAAAGGAAAAAACAGCATAAATCAAGGGATATTCTTATGAATTCTGCTATATAATCTTCCAATTCAGCCTCTGCTTTTTGGCAAGCCCTCATTAAAAAAGTTATGTAAAGGGTGGAATTTCATGGTAGTGTAATAAAAATATTGTTCGGAACTCTGCTGTGAATACTCTTTTATTCATGCTAAATTAAAGTACATATGACAGATATTCTTTATTTTACTTCCTATCATAGCTCTATCTCATAGTAGAACATTAGTAGAATTCTATTCTTCACATACTTTTTCATGATAATTTAGACTTGAATAGATCAATTTAAGCGTTCAGAGAATTTGGATTCAAAATTCTGTGAAGTGAACCTTATTAATCATTGGATGCATCCGCAACTAAATGGAACTCCTTAAATGGGCAGACAGATATAACTATGTCCATGTTCCATAGGCAATATTTTATGAGTGATTGGTTTCAACTATTTGTATCTATCATCACGCCATAAGAACGAAAAAAGTCAATACAAGTGCTGTCATACTTTTTTCCCGATTATAACTGTGAATAGTCGAAACATATCTCTAATAAAATATTTCCTGTAGTGTTTTAACGTAGTTATTTCTTCTTCTTTTTCGTCTTTAGTGGTGATTTTTCATTTATGCTTGCTCCAAAATATCCCTATTTCCAATCATACATTACAAGTTTTAAAATATTTTATCTCGGGTGCTATTCCTTTGGCTCTAAATGCTTTGATTCGCTTACTTATTTCGTTTTTGATACTCGTATATTTCGTTTCTCTTGCAAACATTATGGTCAGAATATGAGATGATTCTGTTTTTCAGATTTTCCTTCGTTTTCCGTTTCCACCTAACGAAATACATTAAATAACGTGTAAATCAGTGAGGATGTCTCAAATGGCTATATCAAAATAAATATCGAAGGATATATTTAAAAAAATATCCTTCGATATAATCTCTTGCAATATTGATGTAAGAGTTATCCTTATCACTCCCCCAATATTTACTTCGAGATATAACCTGCTGTCATGGCTACTATGTGTATAGAAGACGATCCGGTCGGTATGTTGTTATTGATCATTTTTGGTGGAAAATATTCCTACCTTTAGGAGAGAGAGAATTCTTTAGCACATACTGCCGCAGTTGGGGATCATCATATCCGTAGAAATACCTTTTCAGCTCGTATATCTAGCGGCAGACACTCCTCGAGCACTGTTGAAAATTTTATCGCAGACTTGCATGAGCTCCGTTGCACCCAGAAAATCGGGAATTCTCTTCATGAGGTAGGAATTTATTGGGTGATGATAGGAATCCCAAAACTTCCTACTATATATTTACAGCGGTTTACGGCCGATATTGTTAGCGATTCAACTTCAACTGTCTGGTGTTTATAGAGGAATTCTGCGGTTGTATTAGTTTTTCTCTGTTATTATCCCGCCATGTTTGAGATTTGGTTGTTGCATTGCGGACTGTTGTCGTTTGCTGGCCAGAAACATCTTATGCGTATTTTCGTCCCGTATGATACATTCTTCAATTACGTAACGCAGACAATCCGCGCAGACTCTTGAGTGGTATTTTTACTCTTGAAAATTTTGTATGGTATGAAGGAATGTCTCTCTGCGTCCTCTGTGGGCTAAGGTGATTGCTTTCCCTTTGTCTCAGGAAGATGATGCAGAAATTCTACATACTCTCTCTACAGGATGTTCCTCCGTCTCTGTTTTTAGTGGTGTATTCCTCTTTATCAGGACGATATCTTTTAGCCTTGAGTCCTATTTCCCATCCATACGAACTCATAGTTTTTCGATTGGCGAATTTTGAGATGCAGGTGATAAATTCGCTCCGAATGCAAGTATTTATGAGAAGCGGCCCTTTTTAGGACATGATAAAGGTAAATTTATGTGAAAATGCAATCTTTGGAATTAATTTTACAAAGTTCGGTTTCTTACGGAGAGTAAGTTTCTTGTCTTAGATCACGGAATTTTAGTCCTTTTTAGCTTAGTAATTTTGCTTCATTTTTTAATCTTTTACTTTTGTTTTTGCACGATATCGCGCCATCGTGCGCGATTAGAGTGCGACGTACCATTTCCTCTAAAATTATTATGTAGTGCAGCGATAAAACTTGCGGTCGAAAATAAAGCGAAACCTCCGCATATTTTCGAAGCAAAAACTGGGTTAATCACAAGGAAAATGACTCCAATTAGGACTTTTTCCTCTCGTCGACAGAAAACTTCCACGAGCAAGTGTAGTCCGACTGGAATTATGGCTTCCTTTTGTCAAGCTTTCTTCGACCGAAGCGATTGTGAAATGTTTTGAAAGTAGTAAAGGCTTCGAAGTGTTTTAAAAGCAGTTAAAACTACCATATTAATGGTTCTATAACTGTTTTCGATGAGTATAAAAGAAATAATTCCTTATAATTTAATATAATGACGGAGTAAATTGTACATCTGGTGAAAGAACGATGATGCTCCTGTAAATGTTGCTATTACCGTGAAATTTACGAAGTTATTAGATTTATCATGATAGTTACACAGAATCTCTTTATTGGTAGCTAGGATCAAATATAGATATTATCTTTGAACTTTAGTATGAATACATATTCCTTGCTTCTTCTCAGGAAGCATGCTACTAAGCTTCTTACAGTTCTTCAGCATACTTACCTATGTCTGTGTACTACTGCGCTACAGAAAAATTAGTTCATCTTGTCATACTTTTCTTTTTATTCATTAAGCTAACGCCTGTTCTTTTCAGGATGTCGTTCAATACATTTGATGATTTTTTGTGGGCCCTCTTTACTTAAGTAACACTCATATTCTGATAGTATACCATTTTTAATTCTACTTTGGTCTATCCTTTTCAATTTCCAAACCAACAGAAAACACCCCTTTTGTATTTCTGCATTTTTAAAGTATTGAAAGCATACATTTTCTCTAGTATTTGTAGACCTAGGTCGTCATTTTCGGGCGCAGTAAAAAGAACAACCCAAGATTTAAAAGTCTAATATAAAATTCCTCTGTATTTATATATGTTGATTGCTTACTAGGAATATTAACTTCCTCTTGGAACTTCCTTTCGGTTGAGGAAAGACAGGCAATCAACCAGTTACATGGGAAGAGCAAAACACGTTATATAAACATGAGTGCGTTAATAGAGAGAAATTAATGTCAGAAACTCTAAATGTCATTGCGATACCTTTCCTAGATAAAGTAGGATGATGATTCTTGCTCGGATAAAATTAATGATCTTTATTTAGGCGAGATTGAAATTAAAAAGTCTCCTCCTCCTTCTTAATATGAAGTAGCGATGTTTCAATTTGCTTGAAATGGGATGGGAAATTTATGCTGCTTTGACTTCTGAGAATTTGTCGGCTTCTGAATTTTGCTCTCGTAACTTTCCACATTTGCTTCGGAAACCTATTTTGTAATGTCAACGATTTTTTCACCATTTCGGAAAAATAATTTTTAATTTATGCGTTGCATGTTAAATATCGTCGGGTAATTTCGGTAATTGACGAATAAAAGGGACGACAGCTTTAATTTGCATTCATAATATGTTTAGTTTTAATTACATCAAGATAATGTCACGCACGTGCAACTCTCCATTGCTATGGAAATTAGCTCAGCACTGTTAATTATTCAAAATGAACTTCATTAAATTTTAACCCGCTCATTAAATTTTTTCACGCCTTATTTCTAAATTTTGCCTGTATTTCAATGATAGTTCTGGAGTTATTAAATCGCTAAATTTTTGGGAATTAACTACCTCCAGAATGCACTTTTAACCTCTTAAATGCATTTAAACAATAATAATTTAATACCTCCGAAATTAATGTAAACGTTCCATTTAAATTTTTCTTTATTTTTTCAAAGGAAGTTTTCCCTCCTGCTGGTCCCGCATTCTCTGTCAACGCGGCACATTTTATTCCCGAATGCGTGCGTGTCTTATGAAAATGACAGTTGGGGATTTGTTACATCTGGAATGTTTGCTATTTATGTATTCACCATCGCGTGAGTTAGGTGTTCAGGCCTCGAGCGTCCCTACCTTCTGCATCGCATTGTCTTCAATTCAGGGCTGCGAAAACGTAATGTATTTTTTTCTTCTAGTGGAACGTTTATTTCCACCGCCCCTCCCTTTTAACGAAGATTTTATCTTTTGTATCTCGCATCGTTTTCCTTTCCAATTTTTGCATTCTACCCTTTTGCTCACAGAATCTTTCCATCGCCAACCTCCCTACTCCCACGGCCTTGGCCGTTCATTTCCTTTTATGTTGTGAGAAGGGGTGCAGTTTCGCCGCCGTGAATCGATTCCTTCTGCTCTCATTCTTTGGTCACTCCATTGAATGCTTCCCGGCGCGTGGGAGATCACACCCAAGTGACATTTTCAAAGAAATTTACTCCTGTTTTCCCACACGTCAATAGGATGTTGCGGTGAATCGTGTTAAGGTTTCGAGCCCATGAATTCGGCTTTTTTATGGGGGTCTTCTCAGGTTCGCTCGATGGCTTGTTATCTTCCTTATCTAAGGATTTAGTTTCAATCCATTATCCCGGTCCTTTTCGGATCGGAGCTATGCTCAAGCGAGGGATGTTTACGTCCACTAATGGATACACGCTGGAAAATTTACGGCGCCGTGTGGTGGTCTGCGAACGACTGAGCAGCCGCAGTTTCAGCCCCTCCAGAAGGTCCAGCGTTGCTGCAATGAGACTGGCGCATGATGCCTGAGCATGAGCCAGGGTAGGATCAATTAAAATGGCCTGTTTTATTCCTCATTCTGAAATTATTATTCGCGGTGTCTCAGATATGTAAAAGTTAGTGAGCTGGATTTTAATGCAGCACGCTTTCATGTTTTTGTGTCATGGTTTCCAGTTATTGATCACGTGCTCAACGATGCGTGTTCATAAATCCTTCCAATAAATACAAGAGTCGGAAGTTGCTCGTATTTAATCTCTTGCCTCACTGTCCATTCAAAAAAATAGAGAATGGAGGCTACTCGCTAAATTTTAGTTATTTGCGCGTAGTTTTCGTTGGTGAATTAACAGTAATTTAATCAAATGGATCATTAAATTGAAGGAAATTAACACTTTTTGTATCATTTTAAATTTAAATATTTTTACAGTGCTAGATAAACCTAATTCTCTTTGGCGTAGGTATAGGAAAATCTTAAACGAAAGAAGACCTGGGCATGTATATCGTTTTCCGAATGCATTGGCAGTTAGACGCAATACTTGTTCTTGAATAAAGGATGATTATAAAATATAATGGATATTTTAAAGTTTTCTTCGGAATTATAATGGTTAGTGAGTCAGATTTTGTGAAAATTTTTCATTCCAATAGTTTTTTTAAATGCTTTTTATCTTATTTAGAAAACGTGAAATTCGATAATTTAGCGGATATATGGTCAGAATGGTCTGTTTGTAATTTTTGGATTACTCAATGCAGGAAGTCTCCAAAGACCACATGTCAGTAGGTGTTGATCTATTTTTTTTAGGTTTTCCTCTTTAGAATGTTTCAGTTCTTAATTTCTTACGAAATGCGGAATCCATAAGAAAGTCTTTTTAAATAGCATTTTTCTCTACGGAAAAGAGAATTTTCGTTTTTGCATGATTGCTCGTAGTTTCCAGTAGCCCTTTGTGGGTTTTAGATAATCACAAAAGGCCAATTGACTTGAGATTTTAAGAACATCTCATGTAGATAACCGAATTCAATTTCAAATCTGCCATAAACTCGTTTATGTCTGGTGAAGCGAATTGCGTGTCGGGTCTAGCAATCCTGTGCAAAATGTCTTATTCAGAATTTTTGCCTTATTTGTTATACGAGTATATATTCGTCTCCTAACTCTTTTCTTCAGTATGTAATCCTTGATTTTTATGGAATATCTTATCCTCCTATTACGATTTATACTTAATATTACTATTGAAAAGTTCATGTTATTATGTATATTACTCTTTTTGCTATCATTAAGAACTTTCAACCTTGACAGTGGAGAAGCGCATACTTTGCATAATAATGAGAATATACACAAATAATGTGTAGTTTTCTAATTATACAAAAATATTTGTTAACATTTATTCCAATCCTTCTTTGTCTGTGATATTTAAACGTGTACGTGAGTGATGCAAAATGTATCATCTTTCGACGGAGTAACAAATGAAGGAATGCTCTCATGTGTTTCTAATAACTAGATCACGGATGGCCAAACTTTTTTCTAAAACTACCAAATTTAATGAATTAAAATATGATCAAGTTATTAAATTCCTCTAATGAAGCTTTTAATAGGCAAAAGAATGAGAAAGTTTATATTTTTAACGGTAATAGGGATAAGATGAACTCAGAAACACTGTGTTCATCTTATCCCTAATTAGAAATTTTCCCTAAATTAGAAATAAAAGTTAGAGGTAGAGATATATTAGAGATTAGAGAATAAATTAGAGATAAAAATAAAATTATCAGTGTTTCGCTAAATTAGAGATAAAAGTCATTAGGAACGTGAAAATAGCAATCCTATTCAATTTAATTTTTATCAACCTGGATTGGACGTAAAGAAGGAAATTGTAAAAGTAAATATTCCTGGAACGGAAGTAGCAACGCAAAGCCTCCTAATTATATTCTAACGAGCTATAATCAAGTATCATCAAACGCAGGTTGACACTCCTTTGTTTGCTCGACAAAGCTCTAAAATTTGCGCAGTGATAACGCCACGACCAATTAACGAGCTCATTCTTCAGCCAAACGTTTCCTTTTGAGCTTGAGTCCCTTGATCAGAGACTTTTGTTCCTCTTGTTTCATCTTTCTTGCGATGACATACTCCTGGGTCAGGTCCCTGAAGATAACTTGTGCTTTTTCACACTTTTTCCGTCTTTACTCTCACATTCTATGGAGAAAAGGGTAGTAGTAGGAATAAGCTTCTACATCCGCCTTATAAATATGGACGGAATATCTTTATGCTTGACAGACATTATATCATGGTATTCTCTTGCCAATGCTCCTTTGCTTAGTGCTTCTGAATATTTCCCATAAAAAATTAGTTACAGATCGCGGTCTATTTAATAGCGACATATATGATGAAAGGTGATATATCTCGATTTTTTAACGATTAAACTTAAGCTTTATCATTTAAATATGGCAGTTCATTTTTAGTTTAGTCATTTAGTCACTAGCATTTAGCCATTAAGTCACTATATGAGGTTAAGGATTTTAAGATTATCTAGAGGCTACTTTAAGCTATCGTCTTTGTTATTTCATGACAGATAGTTAATAATAAAAAAATGAGATAGAGAGAAAATACTTAAATTATCTTATTTGCGATTCTAATTAATCGGTCAACTTACGATATCGATAATTCTTACCAAGAATACTGTTTCGACTAAGAAAGTATTTGGAAAAACAATGAAGAAAGTACTAGAAAAGGATACTGCATGAATTATTACTACGTTGATAGAAATTTTATCGTTGTTTACTTAAAAATAAAAATTCCCTCAATATATATGGAGTGTAAAAATTTTGTACATTTCTGTTTATAATGCCTTATATAGTAGCATAATAAATAAAACGTGCGTGTTCCTTTAAAGCTATTTATCTTTTGCTCACTTCAGCGTTTTCAAGAGATTTACTCTACACAAGAATATAAATGTATAAACTTATAACGCTAAAGAACTGGGAAAACGATAAGTTGGGAAAATAATTGTTCATTACCTTACTGGAATTTCTTTTAATCGTCTCACTCTTCTTTTTGGCTTTTTCGTCGTCTTTTTGCTTATATTACATCTTCTCTAAAGTAAGATTTCCGAGATCTATCGTAGATATTATGAAGGTTCAAAGGTTATTTTCAACATTTACTGCGCCCTAAAGTACTTCGCGTGTTTCCCTAGAGTAATATCATATCTACCTCTGCTTCCACTTTAGAAAATAGCCTACTCTAATATTCCGTATGTGAATCAGAGACGTTTGAGCACGCCATTAGTGTGCCAGGGTGCTGAGATACCGTCTTGATATTAAATCTCTCGCGGGGGATCGAGCTTTATCGCGGTTAACGATATGCCGTGGAGGCAAATTAGAAAGTGGTTTACGTTTCATCAGCACCCTGTTCATATCGCACTTTTCATGAGTGACTAATGTTAATTAACTCGTTTTCCTCGAGTGAACCGTTGTAGCTTCTCTCTCAATTTCCAAGTTAAATTTTAATCGCCCTAGTCATCTGTTTTTCTGTTATTTGAGTTTTCAAATGGATCATCTTATAAACTGTTTATTAACTGCCTCAGAGAGTAAAATCCGCAGCTTAATTCCTGCAACTTATCAATAATTTACTCCGGCAACTTTCAGAATAGCCTAAAATATTGCTTTCAGAAATAACATTTTCCACGGTTAAGCGTTCTCCTGATGCATTTTATAGGAACAGTTCTAAACTTCCAGAACTCTGAAAGAGCGTCTAATTTTTTTTCTTGCTGCCGATCGAGAACATTGTGTTAAATTATATATAACTTATCATATTTTACAAGAATTTTACGTGTTTATCTCTCTTTTATTGTATCCTCATCACCATTTACTGAAGAATAGAATATTTTACAATTGTTCTTAGGTACAAAATAAAGAATAATGTTCTTTTGTACTCATTTAATTTATCGTATTATTTCATTTTGTCTTTAAATTTCATTCATGTCTCAATGTTCAAGGCAGTGATAATATATGAGTTACCGAAGCTTGAGAGATGCCTTGGTATGATAAATAGTGAAATTTATTGCGGCAACTTTTTATGGAATTCTCGGAAAACTATCAATCTATCAGTGTGAGTGTATTCATGTCATTGTGCTACACTAAAATCGACTTGTTCCATTGATAGCAATCTGGCTCTGTGACGAAACCTGTGTCACTCCTCATATAGTGTATACTAGTCCTAATAAGTCTCATTCCCTCCCAAAAGCGTTTAGCAGCACTAAATTGCCTTTGGTCTGGTGACGTCACCGATTGTTGATAGTTTGTATGCAAAGAAGTATGGACAACTTAGCATTATTTATTCCGAATCTTTTTGTTGATTTCCAGGTCAGAGGAGGCCTGGCATATGTTATCAGCAGTTTCATTATTATGTATTGTTATGCGTAATTCCTTTCATGGGCGAAAGAAGCATATTGTATGGAAATATAGCGGCGAAACAAGCATGAACAAAGAGTATAATGTCGAAATTCAAGTTCTTGTTTCTAGTCTAATCTAGTGTAAAAGGGTTCTGAAAAATTTCTGACGAGATCGGAACTCGAAACAGGATCTTCCACTTATTGGTGAACACATTATTTATTACATATAATGAAAATGTATTTATGAATCTGGCAAGCAGCGTCGAATCGAGGAGAAATTTCTGAAACATTTGAGGAAAAACACAACTCTTTAACGGTAATATTTATGAATTTCGGGAACCTCTTCTAATATTTACAAATAGCTTCAGACCCGTTTACATTTTCACAGAAAGGATCGCTTAAAGTTTGCGCAGCCTTGTTTTCAATCGAGTGTCGATACAAAAAAGCGGTAGACGTGTAGACCCACCTTCTGACATCCCGCCACAACAGAATTTGGCGAGCGGAGTCATGTTCGAGATGATTGATCCATAGCCAAAGTGAGATATTTATATCCATCGATTGACACTTTCGATCCGAACTTTACATTTTGCCGCGTTTTCCTTCCCTGTACGTAACCACGGGCCCCTATGCACTTCCGTCATCAGACGATGCAAAGAGCTTCTCAAACAGACGGTATCTCCCTACTGAAGACCTTAAGAGAAGAGCCAGATTGCCGGGAGGGAAAGCAACTCCTTTCCCTCCCCTTTTCGAAACGTTGCCCCCGTCGGGGTTCGATCCCGTCCTCCCCCTTTCCGTAGGTCGTGTGAAAGAGCGAGTGGAAGAGGGGCGAAATCCTGTGAGGGTGTTAGAGTAGGATCCCAAGGACAGAAAATAGACGCTTCTATTTTTGGCGGGCACCCCAAAGAATTCCTGGGCCCTGGGAACTTGTCGTGCATTTTATTCTCTCTTATTCCTCGGAATTCGAGATTCACTCGCGGCACTTCAGCCCTCTTCCCTCTCTCCCTAAACTAAATAGAGATGCTGTGTTCTTTTAACTTTTTGGATATCTGGCTTCCACTTGAATGCCCAGATGTGACTTTCGCTGGGTTTTGGTGCGTATTTCGTCTCTCACATGCCACAATGCGCGGCGCATAGTCTGTCTCTCGATGTACTCGATACTTATCTAGTTTCTGATGAAGAAGAGGTTGCAGTGGGCAGATGAGGCGTGTAAGTAAGGCGTTCTCACCCCACTAACGTGTCTCTGAGAAATAAAAATCCGCATGAAAGATCCGCAAAAGTATCTCCCTCGCCTGAAGGAATCCTGCATCCTTAAGTTGTGATTTTCTGCTTAAAGATGGTATTACGGAGAATAAGTACTGGATTGCTTATGTATTCTCGAGCTTTTATATCCCTTTACATTCGTGAATGGGACGCTTTGAGTTGCTCTCAGAAAACTTTGAAGCATCGTATGCATATCAAATGAGAAAAGTTTAAGCAGAAAACCATAGGAACCTGGATGTTAGACGTGAACATAATCCTCGAACTTTATAAAAGTTAGGACTTGGATGCATGCAAGTTTAAATTCAGTTTAAATTAACGAACATGATTTATTCAGAATTATGATGCAAAAGGGGTCCGGATGAGCTAGCTAGAAGATTTAATTCTGCCTCTGACAAAAGGGATTATTTTTTGAGTTTGATAACAATCTTTTGAATGTAACTGTTTCAGTCCTGCTCTCGAATAGTTGGAATATATGCGCCTAGTTTCCTTCCCAGCGAAACGTAAACACTTGGCTCTGAGACAGAAAGGCACCTTTCCACACCGAAACCATAAACACCGCTTTGAGAAAGACATTTTCCCTCATAAACGTCGTTTTCTATTAGTTTCTTTAACCTGATAAGTGAAAGGCATGGCATTTATGCTAACTGCTAAATCTCTTAAGCCTTCCGTTCGAAAAGAGGCCCTTAATGACATTCTCATTTGTTCCTCTTCATGGGAAATAAAAAGGTGGCAGACAATCTTCGCACGTTTTCACCGCATTTCCTGGAAATCTATTACAGCTAATTATTCCTGGATTTTTTCTTTCGACGCAGTGAATGTCTTTATTTACGATTCCCGGAAAACTTCCTTGAGCGCTCTCTTATGTCATTCGGAAAAGCCGAAGAAAGAAGACAGACACCCTCGGCAGAATTTCCGATGCGAGAGAGAGAAAAAAAATACCGTATTCGGAAGGGAATTTATGTTTACGTATTCCTTTTGCTTCTCCTTCTTCCCGGAATGACTTAGTTTCCCCGTTGACTTTTTTGAGGAATCTCGAACGTTATATTTGTTTCGTCAGCAGATATCCCTTTTGTGTTCCTTTTTTTGTGCGTATCTGAATGGTACGTGACGCTCTCGACCAATTACAGGCGTCCTTTTAAGTGCGCGAGGAGAAAGGTCCGGGGGTATCATTGAAGATAATTAAGGGCTCCCATTCTACAGTATGAGCCGCCTCTCTCGTGGGACAAAGGCTTCAGATAATTCGAATGACGTAGGGAAACCAATTTCTTTACTCTCGCTCTCTTCAAAGGAATTATCTGCGCTTCAGCCACTTTCTTCGAAAGAAAGGAAAGGATGGTAATTTCTATCGCACGAGTATAAGGGCGGAATCGGAAATCTTTAAGCTTTTTTTTGAGATAGAATGCGAATTTGCCAAAGACTTCGCAGACTCGACGTGGGACTTTTTGTATGTAAAGCTGTCGGATTTCTGTCCTTCGGCAAAATGTGAGACTAGACAATTTTTATTGTCTTACTGGAAATCTGTACTTCTCAACTTTTTATTCTCCCGGTATAGGTATATATTTTCTCTAACTTCGCGGGTCACTGGGCCACACGTTTGTATGCATGTATCTTTAAAGTCAATTTGAAAAAATAAAATACTAAGAGTGAGGTAAGTTGTTTTATTACGAAGTATTTCGTTATTTTATTACGATCATACTATTTATGAGAAGCATTTTTATCACGAAGCCCCATTGACCATAAAAATTCTGTAAAATACTGTGAGGTTTTTAGGAATTTGTTCAGGAATCAGGCAACTTATGAAGAGTTACGTACACAGTATACTGATTGCGGAACACTGATGTCAAGGTATACCATAGTCTTATTTTACGAGCTTCAATTTACTGTGCGGGGGATTAAGAGCTAAATCCGGAACAGATTTTTATGAAATAACCTGTTTTACATGATAGACCCTCATTATTTTAGGGACCTCCGCTCGAACTTGGATCCAAGGATTTTCCTCTTGTTAGCCCGCTTTCGTAGGTGGTGGTAAAATTGCCTTTCTCTCGGAGCAAAAATTTTTTTCATGAGATATTACCCTATTTTCAGAATTTTCCTCAACTAGATTGACAAGGAGAGGAAAAACTATCTTCTTACAACGAAAAAGGTTATATTCTTAAAAGGAAAATGCTTATCATCATACCAATAAATTAACGACTGCAAATCACGCACGTTATTTGAAAATTTTCACGGCAGTTAAGTCAAAGGATGCCTCTACCGGTACAACCATATAATGAAGAATATTCTGAACTTTTATTTTTAATTTGATGCGTATCATATCATTCAACGATATGTAGAGAATTTATTGATATAAATGGCAACGCAACTATTTATATTACTCTATAATAAATCCACCCACGGATTTTATCTGCAGCACTCAATATAAAATTAAAATTATCCGTCATCACCTTATTTACTCTAAGTCAATGTTGGGTCGACCGTTCACGCGATAGAAATGAACGAAGCAGTTAATTAATCTCAACAGAAAGATATATTTCCTTTTTAATCAAGAATTTAATTTTTACTTTCATTGCAGATGCTAATGAAAGATACAGTAATCAACTTGATGTACAAAATGTTTTCTAAATTCAGCAACACAACTGTCAGGACGGTGAAAAAATGCTGAGCTTTATCTATTTATGTATCTATAAATTAAGAAAAGTGAGCGATGAAATAATGAGTGAAAAGGGGAATAATGTTATTTTGCGTGATGCCGGATTTAAATAAAAATATCTGTTACTGATAAGGGAAACATGGTATATATAACATTTTCCGTATTTTTTTCAATCGTCGTAAAATTTAAAAATACATACATCGAAATGGCGGAACATTCCGTAGAAAAATAGTAGCTTATCTTATAACCATTTTAAAGTAAATACTGAAATATAGTTTCTTCTTGAACATTCTTTGTACAAATATCATTAAATTCCAAAAACGTCTTGTGGAAGATGAAGAGAGAGAGAGAGAGAGCAGTCAAGAAGATAGAATTAGAGTGCGAGAAAATTGGATCAAAACCTGAGTTCTCTGAAGAAATTTAAATTTAACTTTCCATTCAGAGTCTCCCCGATGGAACCTGAATCCTTTCAATCCTATTACGTGAGGAAATATGAGGCACTCCCCGCTCATTGTCGAAAAGCTCCGTATCTGAGAGAGCTCTGAATGGGCCTGAATCGCTCTCCTTCCGCACGGGTCCTTGCACTTCTCCCAGATCCTTCCACGCATATATTGGTAATCAGCTCGGATAAGACGAAGATCGATATCTTCATCGGAATAGAGTCATCTAATCATAGATCTCGTTACTTTAAGATGATTGAGTTGGTGAGTCAAATTGAAATCTTTCGTTTCTAGCCGATTCAATCTCTCGTTATCTTTCTTCCGTTTCCATCATTCTAAATTTGGAAGCGAGTTTTTCAGTAAGGAAACGCTTTAGCGTAGGGAGAAATTTTCGTTTCAGTGGGCAAATATAATCTAGCCGTAGTTTTTTATGCCATATTTTAATTGCTAATGGTGATTTACGAGGGTGGTCTGAAAAGTTCCCTACCCCTGATTTTTTTTAGAAATCTTCAGAAAACATGTCGAGAAATGGCGAAATGTCGGAAACTTTTCAGACCACCCATTAATTTTTATTATACGTATTGCATTCTTACTCTTGAAATTTATAACAGGATGAGAATAATTTTTCATTGATTACACCATGGTAATTAATCTCATGTTACAGAGATATCCTTTTCTTTTTTAAAAGATACCTATTTCAGTGAGTAAATTTTAATCATGCTATAATAATAATTTAAACTTGTACATTTTCAATATGAAGTACGACATGCAATCAATGTTGCAGTTAGATTGATTCAGTAGCTCAAAGAGGTAGAAAGAATATTTTTGCATTCAATAACTCATTGTAAATTGAAACTATAATGATTCACGTAATTATATTATCCTACATACTCCTTCATTCGATGTTATATACGTTGTAAAAATTTCACTATAATGAGGAGTTTTCATAATAAGTTTATTGTGTTATTATCATATACTGAATAAACTCGCCAACCATAATGAACTGTGAATCCTAGGTTTTTCATTCTATGGAAAATCATCTCTACCGTCTCCTGCGCCTCAAGATTAATGAAGTAAAAAATAAGATTAAGAAGGATCTCATCCTTTGCGTAAACATACTTTTCAGATTTTTTTTTGCGTATTGACATGTTTTAAGAGCTGAATTTTGACCTACTTCTTTCAAAAGTGTGACTTTAGTTTCGGGAGGTTCCAAAACTGTCCTCGTGCGCGCACTTGTGATAGCAATTTAAACTCCCTCCTCTCATAAAAACTCCGTGTTATCCCTTCCTGACCTAAATCCATGGCAAAACCGTAGCTCACAATGGAAGCACGAAATTCGATTTCAAGTAAATGAATTCCCTGTTTGTAAATAAAAAAAAATTGGTTGCCATATATCCTATTTTACTTTTATTAAATGTCATGAATAACTCGGCGAATTAAGCTTGACTTATATTTTTAGTCATCCATTAAGAAAAATTGAATATAGAATATTAACTCGATGAAATATCGTGAATAATTATTTTAAATCGATATTTTTCATCCTGCGGATTTTACAATTGAAGACTTCTCGGTTTTCCAACCGGGTTGTTTCTTCAACAAATGTCGATATTTCGATTCCTTTATCCATCTTCAGGATGAAGTATCGAGGCATTTCAAATCCGGGCTTATATGGGAAATTTCAGTATCCTCCCACTCTCCTGCCCATATTACATAGTACATATCTACATTTGATTACATTACATTTCGTAGCTCCGCTCCTTTACTTGTCCCGATGGTATCTTCTTTAGGGATATCGGATTAGTGAAATCATGATTAAGATTATTAGTAATTTAATTGGGTTAATTCAAACTTTAATCGATGAGATAGAATAAGGGGCGAGTTTGAAATTCTATTGCCCCATCTTTTCATTAAAGTCTTCATTGCTACTTAAATGAGTTTCAGGGGTTAGATATGGACAAAGGGAAATTCTGTGATGCTTTTTCTCGTTGTTCCAATGTTTTGAAGGTTTCCAATAATAGAAAACGTTTGAAACATTCTTTTTCGGCAGGCTGTATTTGTTCCATTTTTTGTGGTCTTTTTTCTTTCTTGATTCAACGAAGATTATTTTCGTTTGTATTTAGCGATATGTTATCATAAATTTTACTGCTTCGTTTCATTAACATCTGATACTTAGGACGTCTTAAATAAATCTCATATATTTCCTTGTAAGTCTAGTCAAAATGAATTCGTTTCAACCGTGTTTCATTTTTAGTAAACATTTATTTTCAGCAATTTTACCGAACAAAAAGTAAACGAAACAACAGCTTAAATGCATTTATTTTTGAGGAAGTACACAACATTGTGAAAGGAGCGATCACGTTTCTGACAATATGTAAATGGAGTGATAAAGGAGCGAGAAAATGAAAGGTCTGAGTGGCAAATTTAGACGATCATTCTTGAAAGATTGGCCAAAATTGATTTCTATCGAAAGACATTGAATATTTTAAAGAACGACCTTGGAATTCCATAAAAAAATCGGATATGGATTTCCGTTATTCTTGGGTGGGTCGTGGGAAAATTTATGGCTTTGTATTAAGCCGTATCCTATCCTTTAGTTCTCCAAATGCTGTTTCGGAAACCGCTGCTCAGAGAAACGACTGGTGTGAATATTACTGGAAGCAGCGGTGAAAATCATAATCCCATCGTTCCAACCCAATTTTCGATTTCCTCGCTTAATGGGAATAACGAGGGTTCCCTTTGTCAACCGACATCGGTTTCTTTTATACGTTTTTTGTCGAGCGTTTCAGAGGCGTTAATCCCCCAGACCAGCTTCGTGTCATCATTTACAGGGAAGGGTGCAGATGAAGCTCTTAGCCGACCCCGCCCCCCTCACCTCGTCTGCGGTGAAATGTCAGCCCACGCATTAAACCGACGTTGATCCTGCGTCAGTACCTGTCCTCTCACCCATTACGATTTTGTGGCTCATTTCCGGGGAAAAGCCTCGCGGATTAGAAAACGTTTCCTTTATTGGAGGGCGTTTTTGTATAAATATAGAGTTGGTGTGTCTGAATGAAAGAAGTCGCTCGTGGAAATTAATCCCACGCACTTCATTACCCGCTTGATCAATACTCTTCTCTTTTCTAATCTCATTCCACCTACCTCCAATGTGCCTCCTACGGTAGGAAGATAACGAATTTATTCCCGGAGTAATCTTATCTTTCTTACAGCAATGTATTTCATTTTATCGGCTTTACAAACTGATTTCTTTAGCTGATGCATTTCGCATTTTTACACCTGTGCACCGTATCACCTTATCTACCGCCAAGGAAAATGCACTCTTTTCCGATAATTTAAACTTGAATAAGTGAGATAAAAGAACTTTAAGTCATCAGACCGACCGGCACATTATCTGCAGACCTGGCGAGAAATTTATTTTGGACATTAATGAATTCCCTGTCGTAGTTTTTGAATATTCATAAATGCCGCAACGATGCATTACGTCAAAGCGCTCAATTTCTTTTCTTTCCTATGAATTTTCTTGCACATGCGTCCACCTTGTATCTAACAAAACTAGTTTATATTTTGCAATTCATGCTGGTTAGCAAGGTCTGGCGAAGAAGTTAAAGCTGGATTACCTCTGCCATAAGAGATTCAAAAAACTCCAATCGTCGGATATGCAGGTGACCGTGGGGCTGATTCCTCGAAAGAAGGAAGTCGTGGATTACCGATCTGGGAAACATCCAATTTTGGGGACCACCGCCATCCTCAAGGGGAAACATTAACCCCTGCGGCTGGCGGCATAGTCACTGAAATGCGCATTGGGCGTTTCCCAGAAGGTCATCTAGTCCGCGGTTTCCTCGCTCCTTTTGAGGCCTTGGCCCCATGGTCACAGGGATATTAGGCGGAGTTTTACGAACCTCTTATTCATTAGTAGCCGAGTTCTAATTTCTTATCATTCATCTCTGCCATACCAACTGTCATACAGCTCAGTTCGCGGCCTTCAAATGGCGTTGGTTTTCATAGGATGCTTTTAACGTGTTTCTCTCCCTCCTCGGGCAAGTTCCAGGCATATGTGAATGCGTTGTACCTCAATTTTATGTGCGATGTGAATTTTTACTGTCGTTTTTCATCATTTTATGCATTAAATCCTCCGGCGGATCCTGCAGCCACCTGCCCGTATGTTACATTCCTCAGTGATAATAATATTCTATTGACAATCAAAAATTATGCTCCCAAAATTCAGTATAAGCCCCCATACAATCCACCGATGTAAACTGAGGGCTAATTAAGTTTTTTTTTTCAAAAAACTAGTAACAGCATCTCCGCCATTAAAATTTTGTTTCACGTTTCGGAATTTTCTTTGATAGATTTATTTTTTAATTGGAAAGAGAGGTTTCTGCATTTTTCTGCAATTAAACTCGCTTACCATATCGTTCATTCCGCGGCGACCGAACTCAAGAACGTTTCTTCATTGCCCATTATAAAATCCGGCTTAATTAACTTTTCAAAAGTGCAGTCTCAGCTCACACTCCTCTCCTTTAGAGGAATCTGCGCTGAATTCCGGAATGCGGTAATACTAAAAACCCCATCATCTGATTGGATCTATTCTTCTCCGATTAAAGTATCCGCTAGTCTCTCTTTTCTCGTACGGATAGAGATGCTGATGAGTATTGAGATTGTGGGAGAAGAAAGGAGAGGATGTGGGTTAAGGCCGGTGTCGCATCGCCGTCCTTAAAAAGCAAGTTTTTTCCTTCCGCGAGAAGCTGTTCCGCGTTTCTTTCCGACAGATGTCACGAAGGCACCCTTATGTGAAAGGACATCTCGGGAAGAAAGGGGTTTTTGTCTGACCCGGACGGGCGGAAGATTTCTAGCCTAGGGAACAGATGCGGAAGGAAAAAACCATCTTCTACGCCGTTGCTTCGGTTTTATATTTTAAACTTGATAAATAACGTGTTGAGATTTGCTTTTAAGTATCTCGGAGGGAGTGGGCGGCTTCCTTGAGATCCTTGAGGATGTGGTACTTTAATTTAAGTGGGGCAACTGAAGATCTGGCTGTTAGCGTGGGCGTGATTCTTTGTGTTTAATTTTTGATTTGGTTATACTTGATTTTCTCGCCTGGGTTTTGTTTCCTCAGGCTTTCTTTGCGTAATCGAATGGAGATCAAATTAAACGTTGTGTAGTTAATTTAGCGTTACTTCTCTTTAAATCAGAAAAATAACACCAATTAGAATATAATTTTCATTCACTTCTTTATTTCAAAGAGGGCTCCCGGGTAGCCAAGTGGGTAGCGTGCTTGACTTTATTGAAAACAGTTACGAGTTCGATTCTCGGTGGGAGCCCACGTGCGAAACGACCTGAGCTGTCAAAGCATTTTAGCAATTATAGCAATATTTTAGCAATTCTACCGTACTACCACTACTTAATTAAAACTTTTCGTCTTTCTTTCTTTCCTTCAAGTTGAATTATCTTTCGAAGTGCAAGCAAAGTTGCATTCCGTCATTAAACGATAGCGGATCCTGCATTGGACGCATAAGTATAAGTTTCTGAACGATTTCCTGAACTTCCTCTGAAATTCTCTCTCCTCTAACGAGGTTTAATCTCTCCCAATGTAGAAATCAAGTCGCAGTTCGAAGAATGAAGTCCCGTCATCATCGCAGAGCTGCGCAGTAAAGAGCTAGGATATCCAATAGAATAGAACTCACCCACCCTTCTCTCGACCTCAAATACAGAAAAACTTACTTTTAGGAATAAAACATTTCTGCCCTAAATTATTTACTCATAATGACGTCACTGTCGACTTCGAACTTCGCAAGAATGAAAAGTGAGGGTTCGTGAGGTAACTCCAAAAAATCTCGTTTTCCGCAGATTACGAACGCGTGACCTCATTAAAGACCCTCGGGCGTCTTTCACAATTGAATACAAAGGAAAGCAGCGAAAAATTTGTTTCTTTGAGAGAGTTATCTCGGATTTGGTTCTCGGCTCCAGTTATGGCAAACAATCGGCCGAATTTGCCTTTCAATATGATTTCCTCCCGGATTTTCTCCTTCTCTTCGAATCACGTTCTCGCCTTTGTCCTTCGATAAAACGGTATAGTCATGCGAGAACGATGAATTTTCTCGAATGACAACCGAATTTAGCGCGTTCAATACCGCCTAAATCGGATACCCTGCGATTTCCTTCAAGTGAATCGTACTTGGATTTCCTTAGGCGACGATATTATCGACATAGGATCTCTCTCCGGAGCCTTCATATCTACTTTATTCACCCTTTGTCCACCCCCTACTTCTTCCACCCCCACTTACCTCTTCTTTTTTGCCCTATCTGAACTATATTTTCCCCTCGTTACCTCCACATCCGCCAACACTTTATCTTTACCATCTGATTCCTCGATTCTCTTCCTTCAGCCGCCTGCAATACTTTTCCCTCCTAGTCTTTTATTTTCCTCTTTTTTTTATCCCCGGAATAACGACAAGAGGTGCTTAAACTCCCGTCGCTGTTTTTTTTTTCTCTCCCACGACCCTCTCCCATTGTCGTTTATTTTTTTCCCTTTTCCTCTCTTTCAGGTGAGCTCTCGCGTCATTCGCGCCTCTCTCTCCTCTTCCTTCCTTATCTCTCTTTCCTCTCGATCTTTCCTCGACTCATATCTCGCGTGGGAAGCCCGACCACCCCCGCAGAGAGCCTCGGCTATCGATTGAAACACAGCGACACAGTCCGCAGTCGTGTCTGCCTCCACCCCACCGGCAACTGGTTACCCTCTCGTTTTTTCTCGCAATGCGAGGGTTTTTTTTGTTGTTTTATTTTCGTGCGGCGTTTATCTTTTTCCCCCTAAAATTGCCTCCGACGGCGCCATTATCTCTTTCACCCTTTCCGCCGCGTCCTCTTTTTCCAACGATTTTTTTATCCCTCGCCGGCCTTTGGGGTTGGTCGGAATTGATTTCTTTTTGCGTATCACGGCGGGGGGACCCTCAAGTTTATTTTTGTTGGCGTCCTAACCATCGGCTTCCTTTAATGAATGGGGATGATTTTATAGAATGTCTATTGAAATTTTCGAAGCAGCTTCTCGATTCGGAAACTCTTTCTCTCGACGTCTTCCGAATTCGTTTTTTTTCCGTTCGCATCATTAGACGATGATGGATCTTTTTGTGCTTGGTGATTCGTCAATATATTGATGATCATTTTTTTGAAAAGACGGAGAAGTTGATCTTAAGCTAACGGGTTCGTGCCATATTTTAACGGCGACGTTGTTCCAACAATTCATCCTCCAACATGTCAGCTTTAACGCGAAAGCTCTTCTTATTAAAGCGATAAAGAACGAGGAGACTTTCATCCATAAGGGAACGTAACACCGAAAATTCTGTGGTAGGGAAGGAAAGACGTTTTCATTTTGATAATTCACGCACTGATTTAGTTCAGCCACATTTTTAATACTGTCATCCTTCCGTAGTCCTCGGGGCGGAAAAGCTCCCACCGCCGGAGGGAGACGGAAGCCGATTCGATGTAGACAGCCGTTACTTTATTTACCACTTCCATCGCACCTGATCCTCCCTAAATTGCTTTCTCTCCCTTTGTCATCTTTTGTCTCTCTGCAGACGCACCTTCGCTTCCTCCTCTCCACTCTTTTCCGCTCCCTATTATCTCCCTCACCCTCAGGGACGGTTTATTGGCTCTATTTTTTAATCCCAGCGCTTCGATTTTATTGCCCCTGTTTGCTCGCCGTAAGAGCGTCCTTTTCCTTTCCTTATCGCGAACGATGGGTGGTTTCGGTGAGTGAAGTACGGTCATGAATGGGTGGTCATGAGTCGAACGTAAAGACAGTGGTGCCCCTGCGTGCGACCTATCGATCCGCTATTCTAGCGCCGGTGTGTAGTGGGAGTGAAAAAAAGTGTCCCTATCCCTCCCGAAAGAGGAAATTTCATGTTTAGGAAACGCATTTCCGTCGTGTACCGGCAGCACTCCCCAGATGGCGCTTTACACGCATGGTTACGGCTTCCATTTCCAATGGCCAGTGATTATGAAGCCACTCCTCTAAAACAGAAAATTTTATGCAGTTCTTGAAATGCGGCGACGTAGTAAATGGGTTAAATTACCGTGTTTTATGGTGAATAATCCGCTCGTTATTTACAGGGCCAATTGAAGGATGGTAAAAATTAGAGAGCATAGAATACAAAGGATATTGGATGAATGAGAGGGAATGGAAATGCCTATGATTAGTCAGGTAAAATTGGCTCGTGACTTTAGTAAAAAACGTTTTGATGTTTTAAAGATATTTTTAATACGAACGTAGCTGCGCATTATGCAAAACCAAATGCAAATTTATTTAAAAGCATGCATTACGAAATCATCAGAATAATTTCTAAAGTATGCATAATCTTGGTTAATACTTCGGCGACGGAATATTTTAATAATAATTAAAAACTGAAATAAATTAATTAATAGTTGGAGTAAATTAATAATAGGCTTCATCTAATAGATTCCATCATTCATCAGAAAACGGTAGTTTTTATGCTTTTTTGTTAGATTGATTCATTATCTCATTTGAAAATGATCTATATGGATTTTAATTTGTGTAGGGCTTTCAGTCCATAAGAAGTTGATCAGTATTACTTTATATTTCAAATTATCAAAATTATTTATGCGCTCTATTTTACGCAAATTAGTTGATAACTAAATTATTGACTTGACTTTATAAATATATTTATATAAATTTAAAAAATTATAAAAAATAAATTATAAAAATTTATATAAATTTTATGTTTCATAGTCGAATTTCGTAATCGAGTTTCGTTTTTGAAATGTTTATATCCCTAAACTGAAATAAATTTGTCTGGCTTATCAATTTTAATTGAGGCTTAAGTGGGATAAGTTTCAGTGAGCCCAGAAATTTCCCATTCACCACAGCTTAAAGTATTCACAATAATTTTCGTTGCGTTTAGCTTTATAATGAAATAATGACGTAAGGAGTGTGTCACTTATCTTTAATTCTTAAGCTTGTCGTCTACATCTATTTTAATTTCACTAAAAATCTTTCGTTCGATATTTCTAAAAAATGAAACTAAGTTTTCCGAGAAATTTTTCCCCGAAAATTACCATTCAATATCCAAGATTCTGTGACTGCGTGACACCAAAATGTCACTGAAAGCTACAGTTCTTTGGCTTTAGATGGCTGTGAATTCCTTTTAAAAAATTCATTCGTCGCTCTGATCATTGAAAATTCATGCTTTCATTTATTTATATTGAGAATTATTCAGATTTCAAATGTTTCAGTATACACAGTAAATCACTCACATTAGAAAGTTCTCCAGTCTCATCAATAAGTGAATTTTAATGGCATAATTTTAAAGGTCCTTTCACTGAAGACTTATAACAGAATTACAGAAAATTGAAAGCTTGCGCACGACGTGTTTTGGGTCATCTGTGAGTCCCCCGATCTAAGATTCATCGCTTTAGTGAGATTACGAGATGAAATTGTTTTTTTTTTGTATTTTTCACTTCATCTTCAAAATTTCCTCAACGGTCGCCGTTTTCTCATCCCAATCTAGTTACGTTTTACGGTTATGCTCCTGCACTGATTTGAGTAATTGAGGAAGAAATTTCAAGCGAAACATTTTCATCCGCATAACCTTACCAGAAATTTTAGGGCATAGTAAAAAGTCGTCGCCCCTTGGGACTGTAAAAGTGCATGTCTGGGTCCGGTATCAATAACTTATTCGTAGAGAGTCTCTTTCGGTGTAAATTTTTATATTTTTATCGGTTTCCCGGTATACCTGCAAAATAGAGATGTCGAAGGATGAGTGATAAAAATATATCTTTTAGATAGTACGCTGTAAGATACTCTTTATTGGTCAAGGATGGATTTAAAAATTTTATCCACCCTTTATTTTCGAAGATCTCCGGTTTTTAGAGGATCGTACTTTTGTCGACTCAGGTTATCTCCGTTTACTTTATTGCCGGAAGAGGGAGTATTTTTTCGTATATCATTCTATATCACAGCGCCAAGTAGTATTTTCATTACCTTCCCATCAAATTTATGCTTCCCAAAGTCCCGGATTCAATTACTTGGCGCCAACCGAGGCTAATATCATTTTCTGATAACACCCGCCGTGATTTTATATATCCTGTGTGTCTATTGGATTTTTCTCCGCTCTCTCGAAAAATCCGTTCCTCGAACATGCGCTTCGGGAACTCGATGATATATCCTATTCGTAATATTATCAAATATCCTCAGCGTTTTGAATATATTTTCGTTCTGGATTTCAGAATCTTCAGACGTCTGAGAAGTCCCCGAAAATTCGCTTCTTCGTTGTTGCATTGTTTCGCAGTGAATTCACATTCATCTAATTAATTGCGGAAACTAACATCCTGGAAATTCAATTACTCCGGAGTTTCGGAGCTTTAAAATGTCAAGGCTCCGAATTATAGGGGTCGCTGAAAATTTAATTTCGATGAGGAAAAATTCACATTAATTTATAGCAAAGAAGGGATATAATTAATTTGGGATGTTCTAATTAATTCTTTCGAGTTGAAATTTTAATGAGGGGTACCTAGGATAATGGAAAAAGGATAATGATAGCATACTCATATAAATTAGATATTTTCTACTTACAATAGAATAAGATATCGTGATATTCAAGACAACAGTCTTCATTTCTGCTATTTTAATTCCTGTGAATTATAGGTTTATAAACAGATACATAAGAACTCGGTTCTTGCCGATCTAATTTCCTTTGCCTATTTCATTGAGCGTAATTGATTAAGGTAATTCAAGTTGTATGCTTTCTAAATGATATGCTTTAATGGTTATGCATACCAGAAGATCATGGTAGATGTTACCTCTAGAGTAACTCTATGGTGTTACTCTCCACTTTGTCTTCTCTCTACAGCAAGAAATCATGTCTAACTGAACAGAATCCTAATGCGCATTCCTCCTCACAAAGCTAGAATTTTTAAGTCAGTTTGCAAGGTGAAACGTTGCTTGCAATGCCCAAAGCGTGACCTTTTATGACATATTCACGAGATGCTCCGCAATGAAAATTGCAGCATGAGTAGGTATTCTCTTTGCTCGAGGGAGTGTGAAATATAAATAATCCTTCGGAGATACCTCTCCAGTGTCCCCGAATGATTAAAACTTTGAGACTCCTTATTTTTTATCATTTGTATGTTTGGGATAGGATGTCCAGATTGTAAATATGGTTTGGGCACCATGTGTGCAGACATTTTAGGGTATTTATAGTAAGGATTTGAGAAATTTACTGTAGGGTTCAGAACGGATTGCACTGCTGTCCAATTGCGATTCGCATGTGTAGTATATAGAGTTGTTTTTAATCTTAAATAATGCGTTTCGACAAAATATTTACATGCTACTTATTTACATCTTAAATAGTGATCCTAATTCAATTACATATTTTTTTAACGTTTACGTTTCGCCTTCTTGGTGGCATTCATAATAAAGGTGATTACAATAACAAATTACGTAATGTTTCATGTTTTATATCTGATAGATTTCACAATCACTCTTTCACCAAATAATTGAATAATATGCCCGAAACGCAAAAAATAGCTACCGCTCTAAGTTGTTTACAAAAGTGGTCTTTCACGAGCTAAATTAAGTAAAGGGTGTATCATGCCCCAAAATGGGATATGTCTGACCACACTAGTTTAAGATTCTTTCTCTGGAGTTATTCCGTTATTCTTATTGCGGCGCCGATAAATGGAGAGATCTGCTTTCCGAATTATCGAGCTTTGAAAATCATTCATCAAAGGATACCCCACATCGTGGTCTCTGAGGATCTGAGGGATCGATCCGCATTCCATATCGCGCCCATTTCCCTCTGTTCTCTGGCCCATTTTCCGCATCTTAAACGCCGGAGATATCTCTTTCATCCGATACGTAACCCACCATTTGACCTTCCGATCGATCCGAAAATCGCTCGCTCGAAAAATGTTTCGACAAAGTTTTTCCTCCCATTCTGGTCAGGGAAATAATAACTCAGCGGCCCACTCGCTCGGATAGGAACATTACACTTTCGACGTCAGTTACAGTCCATCACTCCGGCGCTGAGGAGTCTCTCTCTCTCCCTGATTTTCAATTTCGAGTCATCCTCAACCGCAGTCTTTCTCCACGGAGAGGAAAAAAAAGGCTGGAACAATTTGTCTCTCCAATTGCAGAACGAAAGGAGAAACAGAATGACGATGCGGAAACTGCGCCAAGTTTTATGGTGTCCATAGCGTCTTTCGCAGCATCGTGTTTATACGCAAGGGTGGGGGTGGACATTCTCTCATCTCTGAACTGTTTGCGTCGTTCCTTTTTTTACGCGTGAGGGAAATACGAGTATTTTTTCGTCGGCTCTCCAGAGGTCTCTCTTGCGTCTCCTGGGATCCAGCGCCCTTCATCCGAGACGGGTGATTTAAGGTTGGGCCTTGATGTTCTCCGTCCCAGACTGAAGTCTATCCCATCTCTGAAGGACGTTCGATAGCGCGCCTCTGCAGAGGAGATAACCATTCATCCCGGGCGTAAATCGTTCAAAAGAGCCAATTTAAGGGAAATTTGGAAGGCTGTGTTGGACAACGGTGGTGACACGGTGAGCGGTATCTTCTTTGCCACTTCCCAGTTCCAATTTCCTCTCGTAATTTCCTCTCTGTGTGATGATTTCCGTCTCGTAATCGTTTGTCGAAGCCGAGAACGATATAATTTGCGTGGATAAGCCTCTCACGCTTCCGATTTCCGCTTCGGCAGTCAATCTTTCCTGTTGATGTGTTCCAGCTAATTCCTGGTGATGATTTCAAAATGGGATACGTGTATGAGAATAGGATTAGAATTTTTGTTATATCTTAGGAGTAACTTCGAGACCTCTCATTCAAGTAATAGGTTCATTATATTTTCGTAAATCTTAAACAATACTCTTTTAATATTTAGATAGGATTTTGTCGGAGTATGACAGGTCCATATTACTGAACTTTGTTTGGTTTATGAGGTCATGACGGATGTATTTCATCATGTTTTATGTAGTCTAGTCAAAAGATATAGGTAGAGTTATTTTGGAACCGTAAAAGGTCATGACCCTACAGCCGAAGTCTAAGTTAGATTGACAGCAGATGTTTAAAGTAGTATAGATATTTTCAAGCATTACTTTGTGGAAACTTTTCATAGCTTCCAAGAGAGAGGAGAGATGATATCTTTTATACGTTATATTTATAGGTGTTTTTATTTAAGATGTGCGTGATTTAAAAATTATGTCATTACACATTACATTTATGTCATTGGTTTGGTTCATTTACATTATGTGCAAAATAATAAGCTGTAATAATAAGCTATTTTAGCTGTATTTTATTAAATAATCAATTTGATAGTGTTGAATCTTTACGGAAAAGGTTGACGAAATGAACCTAAAAATAGGGCTTTCATGCCTGATCATGAAAGACCTGTAGACAGATCTCCTCAATATGACGTCGCCAATTTTCTATTGTGCCCGAAAGAACTATATTCTTGCTCTCCGACTCGACGTCGTTGTGACTTTAAAAATATTCCTGTATAAATCATGAAACTCGAAACTGAAATCTGTCTGGTATTTTGAAATACTTCAAATCCTCGCTACTTATCGCATTACTTGAGTCTTGCGGGTGGTGAGGTTATACGGCGTAAGTCTTAACAAACAACACTGCGCTTGCATCGTTTGGGTTTAAATAGGAAATTTCTACCAAGCTATTTGATAAACGAGTTTTCATACAATTTATTTCACAAAAAAAATCAATATCAGTCGAAGAGTAGTTGTAATTTTGACGGTAAGCAGATGATGTTGCCAAAGCTTCAAGTCAAACTGAAATACTTGATGATTTCCAATTTATTTGATTTCGTAACTCCGATAAGAATGAAATAAATTTCCTGTGGTTTGATATTATCATGATATACATGGTGGTACACGTGGTTTGATATTATCATGAACACATATCCTGTGGTTTGATATTATCATATCAAACCACAGGATATGTGTTTATGTGTTTGATATGATAATGTTAACATAATAATACCGATAATACTATCGGTATTATTATGTTAACATGGGTTAAATTTATGTTAAATTTTTTATGTTGAATCAGTTTAAGTGGGTTTTATCTTTAAATTTTATCAACAAAATACCACTGAACTTGATCTTCTGATATGCTTAACGTAAAACATTTGTTTTCTGTGTCGAGACATAGCCTCACTGGCACTATCAGTGTTTTCGTTGTACCTAAATATTGACGATTAATATTTGACCGATTTCCTTAATTTTATTAGAATAATTCTGTTTCATCCTTTGGGCGTTAATTTCCATAAATCTTAACTTCTGCCTTTCTTGTCTTAATTTCCCATCGTTATGTGCTTTCTCTTTTTAATGAGTAGGCTCTCCTCTTCTACTTTATTAATTAAGTGGCATTATTTCCCGACAGTAAAGCAGTTCCCTTGCTGTCCCTTTCACGATCTTATAGGCTCTTCGGTAACGTAATTTTCATCCTTCGACTTGGCCAAAGTCCCAAGTGTTCAAGTAATGGAATTTAATGGGGGAACCTAATTGAAGAAAAGGCTCCTTAAGAGGACTGATGAGAATGAGTAGGCTTATTAAAATTCAGTTAGAGGTTCTTCTAAGTCCTGTTTGAATATGCGTAAGTTTTGTTTTGGAGGCGAATGCGAAATTTTGAATTTTGGGCAAAATTTAGGGTTCTTAACGGGGAAACTTGTTTAGATAAAAGTCAGCGGTCTTTCTCATATTTCAAAGCTCCAAGGATGGAAAATTAATTTGGTAGGCATTATCTATTATTTCTCCGCCTCCATTCATCTCGTAACTTTTATTAACTTTACTTTTATACTTTTATTTATAGTGGTCTAACTTTGAATTTAGCTCTCTCTCGATCCATCACTTCTCGCAATGAAGATTTGTTGCTATAGCAATTCTTTCCATCCTACAAATGCATCCTGATCTAAGAAAGGCTTGCTAATAATCTTCCACGTGCTCCTTTCGAAGGTCACTGAATTTCACGTATGAGCCCGGCGAAGGTTATTGTCATCACGATTTGCCTTGAAAATTTTAAGTAGATAACAATCATGTTCGTGGAGACATTTCATAATCAGTTCTGTATTGCGACGCATGCACAGAATGATTTTGGTTGTTTGCATATATTTAAAAGTATAATTCTATTGTTTAGATGACATTCTTTATTAGTTAAGAAGTTTGTTTTGCTTTGCGAACTCGGTAGTCGTCAGAATTCTCCACGAACACACCTATTATCTGATTGTTAGATTGCTTTTGTGAAATGTGAGATTAATTCTACATGAGGTGTATGTGTATATTTATCCATCCGATATCACTAACTCCCGTAAGAAATACTTGTAAGAAAGTTTCGAACGTTAAGTTCACGCGCTTCCCGACGAAATAGGATAAAAAAATTTGGGGATTCATAAGAGGGTCAGCGACCTAACAAATAGCGATATTTTTCTATCAAAGGAATCCTTTGTTCGACTCTGGACGACTCGAAAATGCTCCGATTAACTCCGAAGTTTATTTTGAACTATTGCAGACGTTTTTTTGGAGAATTAAATCAGAAATAATGGTTCCACGAAATCGAGACAAGTACCAAAAGAATGACAAGAGAATAAAAATTTTTATTTTTGTTGTGAATCATTGCTTTGGATTATAAATTGCGAGAATATTTATAAAATAAACGAAAATTTTGCGAGATTTTGCCGTTGTACTACATAATAAATCCCCTTGACGACCAATGCGATTCTGGAATCCGATCTTATGCATTCTTAGAATGTACACGTAGATAAATCCATGTTACATGGAAAGTTGGTTCTAAGCTTAATTTTTTAGTCTATTGCGCGAATCTCCTGCCATACCCCCATAAGAGTTACCTATGTAGATATACGAATAATTAAATCAATTCATTTAATAAGTAGGGGAGGGGGAAATTTGTTTAAATAAACAAGCCATGGCAACGGATGTATCAAAAATGAGACGAAATGAGAACTAAAGTATACGTTATAGGCATTTTAGAGTACGAAATATACGAAAATTATAAAGTTATAATGTTTACCTATACATCTATGTAATTGTGCTACATTAAAATAAACAATTGCGTAACCAAGTAAAGAATTTCTTTATTAAAACAAGCAAGCTATGGAAACTTTTTACCGCTTCTTACCTTCTTATTATGAAGCAAACCTGATACTTAACTTTCCGGAAAAAAATTTTCGTAAACAGGATTCGAACCACTGAAGGAGAACTTTAGGATTAATTTAGGACATATTGGAACTTTTGGAACTCAGAACCAGATACTATAACTACATGGCCATTATGAAGATATTGGGTATAAAATAGTTTGTTAAGTAGACTACTACTTGCCAGATACATACATACATACATACAAACGTCTTTATTGGCGAATATATAAGGGAATATATATAGATAAGGACAGATAATATGACAGATACTTTTAAATTAATCCTTAAAATTTTTGACGGGCTATTTTGAGATACATCACATATATGCGATAATTGCAGTATATTTCTATAAATTTAATTAATACCGGTAATTTTTGACGGAGGAATTCACTAGTTAAAAGAGAAGTGCCCCTTTAGATCTACGATTGACAAATTTTCAAGGATTTTTTATTTTTATAATCTTCTAGCAACAACTTGAAGAGAAAAGAAAGAATACGGGAATGAAGTTTTCTGACAGCAGCTACTCATTTCTCGATCGAGCAGAAACTTCGGGAGAGCTTACCAAATGTAGGGTAACTGGGGATTCGAGAAGGGGTTTAAGAGATTTCAAGATATCGTCTTTTAGAACGGAAACATAGGATGATATTGCGTTGCTGTACTTGAGTTAAAATAGCGCTGCCACAAATACATGGTAACTTTTTCGTCGAAAAAGAATGTTGGAAGTGATTCATATCATTCACCATGAATTTCATATTCATTTTATAGTCGTCTTTGTTATTTATAAATAAAACTTTCAAATTCATACAATTTAATATTACTCTCAGCTTCTTCAGAATCATACCATTACTTGTTATTCGAAACTCGGACTGAAATACTTCGCAATATACCCAATAAGTAGTACAGTGATTTCAGATTATTTTTCAAATTTGTACTTCCGATACATTGCATATCAACGTTTAATATCGAGAAATGAAATGGATAAGCCAGTAAACCTCACGATTTTTAATTTAAAGTTGTAATCAGCAACTGAGTCTTCAAATACATTGGAAAGTTAATGTTGTTTTTTCCTTGTCTTCCCGGAACTCAGTTAAAGATAACAAGTTAAATTCTTTTGGTCGTTTCTTTATCAAATTATTCCATTAGAGGGCATCGTCTATTCAATTTTGACGGTAAAGTAGAAAAATTTCCATTGTAGGAATTTATATTGCCGGGTGAGAATTGAGGAATCTCTCTGAATATCAGAAATGGAAAAGGTTTACTCCTCATCTACGTTACCTAATTTATATTAATGGAGAAAGACAATAGAAAATTCATGGGAAACTCCAAAGGATACCGAATGCAAAAAACAATTCACCGAGTTTATTTTTCCTATTCTTTCCTTGAACCCGTAGAAAGTTCATAAAAGAGCTATCAACATGTATGATGTTTAATTTTGACGTAACTGACGTTTCAAAAGAATAGAGGAACACCATAAAGTTCGTTTTTTTTCATTTACTTTTTCTTGTGCATTTAAGCTATGAAAGGCTTCCGAAACGCCATTTAAATTATCTTACTAGTACAAAAGAGATTAGGGTTAGAAAAGGA
This sequence comes from Pachydiplax longipennis, assembly GCA_036926295.1. Lineage (NCBI taxonomy): Eukaryota > Metazoa > Arthropoda > Insecta > Odonata > Libellulidae > Pachydiplax > Pachydiplax longipennis. The sequence continues at coordinate 56,997,025 of JAVFKF010000008.1, forward strand.
TTAGAAAAACGATAAACTACACTATCTCATCAAAATTATTTTTATTCGAATGAATAGGAAAGAATTGAGATAACAGATACCTTTAACGTAGAGACCATATTTAGGTATCGTGAGGTAAATCAGCTTAAATAGACTTGTTTGTTTTATTTCATGTTTATTTTAATTGTATATCCGACTCTCTAAAAATGTTAATAGCTTATAATAAGCTCCAATTATTCTAAATGTAAAATTGCTTACAATAAGCTCAAATTTAGTCATCTTAAAAGTTGAAAATCAATTAGTATATCAAATCGATAAAGAATACTAAAAAACTCAATTAGTTCAGGCTTTACTTCGTGGAATTTCATTTAAAACAATAACAAAGTATTATTTTTGAAATAAAATTAATATTAATTTAGACTTAGTGTTTATTTTAATTGCATATCCGACTCTTTGGAATACTAAAATCACTTACAATAAGCTCAAAAATCAATGTAATATGTGCTAAAGGTTTAAATTTATTTATTAAATAAATAAATTTACCCAGCTTATAAGTTGTTAATAAATTAGGATATCAAACTATTTTACGATTTTTACATACAATCCATTAGAGTATGGGTAATCATTGAGAGGAAAAGGAATGCTGCGGAAAAGAAGGAGAATACCATACTGTTTGGATAAAAACTCCCCAAGTCCCGAGTTCCTCATTTTATTACTCTTCCTGGGAAGTCCATGTAGTTCATGGCGTTTTACGCTCCCTCAGACGAGAAGAGCTCGTAGTTTGAAGGCCTCCTTCAGTCGCTGGAAACAAAACTAAGTCTTTCTTGACCCATCTCGAAGTCGTTAACCTCTCTCTCTCTGTCTTTCTCCGCACCCTTTTTTCCTCACCGAATCTCGTCTCCAGGGTGCAGGGCGTCACGTATCCTGCGGAGAAGCTGCTTTCTTACTATGGTATTTGGACACATCTCGCACCTCCCAAGAGATTCGTTTCCGCGTCGGGTGAAAATAAAGGGCGAAAATGTGTTGGCAGAGTTTTTTGAGAATGAACGAAGCTCTCCGGCGAGTGACTTCTTTTTTATACTCGGTCCAATGCAAATGCCTTCTGGTAGTGGCCTCAAAATTTTTGCAGTCATTCTCTTCCAAGAATGTACGGATATTTGCATCCGAATTAATCCATTTACTCTGGAATTTTTCCTCAGAACGTAAAAGCAAAATTAAAATGACCTTTCACTTTTCTCTCTTAATCTTGAGAAACAAAGTTGAATTTTGCATGGAAACGCTTGCGTCTCAAAATACATAGAAAATGTCGAATATTTTTGTGACCAAAAGACTGAAATTTAGAATTGTTGATGCATTCTCCATGGTCAAATGACCCCGCTATGTTTTTATATGAGTATTAGTTATCAGCAATCGATTCGATGAAATACCTTGGAGTAATCCGTCCGAATAACTTGACACGGAGTACCCACATCCACGATATATGTGGGCTAGCTCTTAAGAAACTCGACTTCATCAAGATGATAGCCAGTAGGAACGAAAAAAGTCCACGAGCAATATTACTTTACGCTTGTTAGGCCTCACCGAGTATGGGATCATAAGCTGAAAAGTTGTATTCGCGAATTAGAAATGATACAACGGAAGGCAATATGTTTAGTAAAGAATTGCTATGATAAATCGATGAGCGTTACTTGGAGGCTTCAGGAGGCAGGATAGGAATCTTTAGATGAAAGAATTTTCAATCAAAGATTTAATTTGTCAGACAGAATACGTTCGTAGAAGTCGATATTAGAAGAAGTCGATATTATGCGCCCTTCTTGAGCCATTCTGATACTGTGAGGAGGATCATAATAAGGAAATAGATGCTAGAGCAAGTAGATTCAAGAATTAATTTTTCTCCGCGAACCATATGCGAAAGTAATTGATTAGAAAGTTAAAGTCTTGGTATATACCGGAAGACGGCTTGTAGTAGATGAGATATGTAGATGTTCATGTATACTTTAATATGTAATATATCATTTACGTGAGAATAATAAATATATCCAGCGGCTTCATAGACAAACTATATACTCGCTATCAAAGTTTTAGTCCTTTTGTTAGTATTGGAGGGAAGGGGGATCGGGACGATCTTTCTCGATAGAGTACTTTGCAGTACTGGGGTAGTTTTCATAGCATCTGATTCTAAAATTACATTGTGAAGTATTTCTACGATCTCTATACATCCACTGCATTTAACATATTATAATAGCATTAAGATGTTAATTAGTGATGACTTCATATGGTAATTGTATTGAACCGCTCGTCCCGTCCCTCGTCAAGTCCCTCCAAATCCATCCGTTTGGAGTGAATTAGACGTATTTCCATAAATTTTTGTTCTCCTCTAGAATTTCTCCCACCTCTTTATTTTTGTAGAATAAAACTCGTTGTGTTCGTTTATTTTAAGTTCCGCAAGAAATCATGAAATCAGTCGAAAGTTCAATCCATACCATAAGGGCGTATTCTTTTCCATTCGAATTTTCATTGTAATCGGATCATTGGTTCTCGATATTCCCATGCGGGCTATCTGAAAGAGAGGCCGAAGACAATGAGATCGAGCGTTTGCATGCTCTCCAGACCAATAAAAAATAGAAGAGCGAGTTTTCTTTCCAGTCTTCGGTCTTATTGATCTCCGTGACTTGGTCCAGATATGCAAAATTCGTGGGCGTGCGAATGGTTAACGCTCCACTGTTCGATTCATCGACGTAGCGTGTTGAGAGGACGTCACGGGATCGTGGGTGTACTACGAATTTGCCTGTATAATTTTCTCCCTTTATATTTTTAATGGCATAATTTTCATTCATAGTATAATTTTACACAAATTGAGACGGACAACATGTTTTTCACTCGAAGAAGTGTTTTACTTTGCAGTGTAACCATCACGGCAATCGGTTCGATAAAGATTGCTATTCACTCCCACAATTGATTTTATGGTTTCGGAATGAACTACTTTTCAAGCCTTTCTCTTTGACTACGTTCGAGAGCTCTTGAAAGTATTACATCGTGTATGTGAAAGAAATTCCTTTCGCTCTTCGCCATTCATATGCGGTATTGTAAGCCAAAAGATATATGTACGTCGAAGTTATTCTGCGTTTCATTTTGCAGTTCTCCAAGTCCAATACATTAAATGATCTAGATTCCTTATTTACTATTTCTAAACATCCGTTTTGGTGGCCAGCGCTTTTCTCCCTTCACACTTCTTTAAAAAATATTATTATTATTAAATATAACGCTGCAAGTTAGCCAACTGTCTAGGTGGCAACGAATTAAAAGTTTACAAACATTTAACAGTATTATACATCATAAATACAGCATAGTCAGGTATCATAAATAATTCATAAAGATAGTATATCATAAAGATAGTATATCATAAAGATAGTATATCATAAAGATAGTATGACATACTGACCATTTAAAAGAGAAGGCTTCCCGCTTCTTGCTAAAAATAGACCAACAAATGAAATATGCATCATTTTGTCAAAAGTCGAGTTGAAATTTGAATTCTCCCATAGAGTTTCGTTACTGGATTTGTAGATACCTAACGATACATACGAGGTATATAGAAACGGACACTAATACATAATATGAAGGCGTGTTTTTAGTTTCATTGTTTTTGTATTCATTTTTAGTGTTTGTTGAAATGTATTTTGGTGGGGAAAGAGAGTATCAGTGTCCGTCTGCGAAATTTTTGCACGGGGCAAATAGTTATTTGGATAATTTGGTTTCAGGAAATGTTGACATTTACAGGAAATGTTGACATTTATGCGCTTCATGAAGCTTATCCTATTCTTTTTGAATAAATATGCCGATACTAAACCGCACATTTTCGCTATTCAAAGAACATGAGTCTCCTTTAAGAAAAGTGCATCGTTGCGCTACTTTTTCCGGTGAGCCATCTGTTGTCCATTGTGTCGCTCTTCAGTTACATAACTGCGGCATTTATGCATCGCGTGCTTAAACATAGCAGTTCATGTGTTCAGCTCCCACATGTACTTGCAATCCTCGCAAATGGCTCATTAATTCCTCAACAGTTGTGGGATTGTCTTACCTTCAAAGAATTACATTCATTCCCTTTGACATTCTCAGACAGAACCAGCGCCTTGTAACTTTAAGAATTTATTTAATTCTCCACAAATGAGGAAATGCTATTGATTTATTTAAAGGTGTCAGAGGCGTTGTAATTCCGCGTCAGAATTCTCGCTCTATGTTTATCCGTTCAAGATTTATAGCTCGATAGATTAGAACTCGAGAGCCCTTTATTGATTAGATAGGCTAAGCTATGGGATTTGGATGGAAAAGCCTTGCTTAAGTGGAAATCTGATTTGTATTGAAATAGCCTTCCCCATTATTATCGAGTAGTATATGGTGTATTGATGGGTTCATAGCTGAAATGGCAGTTAGTCGTTTTGGACCATTCAGGAGATTATTGCGCAGTAAGCTTTGTTATCATAGTCATCCGTGCGTAAAGTCTCCGAGCTTTCGTCGGCGTTGTTTGATATGGATTTTGGTTCAATATGGATGTAGAGAGTTCTGGTAATGTCGCCATTGACAATGTGATAACAGAGTTGCTATGCGATTTAATCATAGAGATTTTCATTGAAAACAAGAACTGTCCACAAATAACAGAATGGGATGTTTGATTTGAACAACTTGCTTCCACTTTGGCTATTTAATATAAAAATATAATTATTCAAAATAAACGGACGTATATCGAGCGGAAATTTTGATAATATTTTCATAAAATTTCTTATATTTTTACAGATCGATAACTGAGGGTAAGAACGCATTAATGGATCATGAAGTTTAAAAAAAAATGTTTCATCCTCTTGTAAAGTATTGAAGGACAGCTACGACATTCTTTTTATCATTCATTGTGTGAAATTCAGGAAATCCGATAATCTGAGATTCTTCTTTGATTCAGGTGAACAAAGAGCGAGATATAGCCTTAAAGTTTTTGTGGTAATTAAACAACATTCTACGACGATTTAGATCACAATTACAATTCTGGGAAATTCGTTTAGTTTAAATATTGGTCAGATTGTATTGTGATGGCCAAGGAGGTACATTTAGCGACCCTTTAACCAGTGTCGTGAGACGCAATAGCTGTTTCAAGAAATTTTCTCCCAACGAAAGCTTGGAAATACAAACTTTGGTGGGCATTCACGAAAAAAATGACGCTACACTCGCTTTAAATATCATTTTGATAAGTAAAAGCGAACAATAAAATAATAAAAAGTCGATCGATTAATTATTAAAACTTAACAATACTCCACGTTGTGTGTAGCCCACGCGGGATTAATATTAGCTTATGCGACTCATTGGAGGTAAAACTTTGGACACACTAGGTTTAGAGATCCCTTTGTAGAGGTAGTATATTGAAACAACAGAGGCATCATTCCATGCTGCGCCAATGGTACATTTCATTATTGGAAACCTTTATAACTGAAATTTCGTGACAATACTTATATATTATTTCTAAACATGAGTTTTTAGCGGCTTGCGATAAACCAAGAAATGAAAAATGCACCATTTGGTTGAAATTTGAATTTTCCCTGAGAGTTCCGTTACCGGATGTGTAAATATCGATATCTGTCGATACAAACGAGGTATATCGAAACCGAAACTGACACAGAATGTCAAAGTGTTTTTAGGTATGTTTGTTTTGTTAGTAGTGGGTGTGTTTTCGTTTATAGTGATTGGAGTGTTTCTTGAAATTCATTTGTATGGAGAAAATGAGCATCAGTGTCCATCCACGAAATTTTCTCACAGGACAACTAGTCGAACGTTAAAGCATATTCTTGCGTTGCGTTAAACGGCTTTAGACGAGATTTCGAGCATAAAATTCATAGTTACGCGTGGTTTAATCCCTTTAGGGTGTGGGTGTTGAAGTTGTTCATGCTTCACGTTAAATGTCGCTCTCCAGAGGCGCCAATCTGAGAGGAGCTAATATAATAGCGGCGCCTTTCTATTGTCAAGGGACGCGTGTCCTGCGGCTCTTATCTACATTTCGCATCGCCTGCGTGAATATGCATTGCACTCGAGCGGATGTTTGCTTTTAATTTCAGAAAACAACGGGCGCCGTTAGCGGTTTCTGTCATGCGAATGAAGCAAATGAACGAAAGAAAAGCTGTTGCTTTCTCCTCCAAACAGGGTCCTTGAAACTGAAAAGTCTATTACATCGTCATTAGTAACTTGTTCCGTAATTATAAGTTTATTCGGTAAGGGGTGGCTTTTGAAAACTCGTGAGAATTTGCGGTATTCAAAAAGGTAGGAAAATTCTTGGGATTAGGGTATTCACAACCGAAAAACTTTCATGTCTAAGAAATGTATGAAACTTTTGTCCGGAGTTACTGCTAGATGTAACTAAAAGATATGCGATTTCAGAAGAGAAACGCCTGGATACCCAAGTTCGTAACGCGTTTTCCTTTGGTGAATGCGGTCTCGGGCTCGATTCCCTGTAGGGTTCATTGTAAACAACCTCAGCTGTTGAAGCATTCATAAAAGCACACCTGGTGTACCTAGGATTAGAGGAGATTAAACTTTATGGGGGTATACGCAGTAAAAGAATAAGTAAATATACAACAAATAGGAAAAACACTTATAGACAGGATTTACAAATAATTAGTAGAGAATAAAACATATTGTCAAAAACGACCCTAGCTTCCTTTTTGTCATCAGGGTTGCAGCAGCTGCTGTTACCCTGAGCTTTCTTTCAATGAATGAAAATAGGAATCCAATTTACATGCATGAGTTAAAATTTATTCAGCTAACTCTCAGGTTCTCTAATGTAAATACTCTCTAGTGTATTGTATCAGTACAATTGATGTATATTCCATATATTTGAAACCATGTTCCATCTTTAGGGTAGGGATCGATTGCTCCAATCGCGAAAGCGTGGATGAAAGATATGATTGATAAACACTATCTTTCATTAATAAAAAATATATAATTTAAAAATTTATTACGGCAATTTCAACGTTACGTAAAGACGATAAAATAAATTGACGTACTGTACATGTGACGTTTTGTAAGGCTATTAAATTAGTCAGGAAAATATTCAATTATTATCATGAAAATCCTATTTTGAGTGAGATAAGTTTGACCGTTGCATTCAGCGGTCGTCTTTTTTCTCAAATTCAGTACAATTTTATGAAATACAATGCTTCAAAAGCGTTTCCAAAAATGCAACTGTTTCACTTCCGAGAGGAGGAAAAGCTAAGAACCCTTAAAGGGTATTAGAAATCGAATTTCCCTCCCTCAAGGCTCCAGGAATCGATCCGAAGAAAGAGAGATGCAGTAGTCTCTCCAACGAAAATTCCCTTTCTCTTTTTTATTCCCTTATCTCATGGTTTACTATCCTAACATCTCCGAAAACTTGCGGAGACATTTTAATCTAACCCAGACGTAATCTCATTTCTTGAAATCTCTGCGGGGATTCAAAAGGCAGCTTCTTAAAGTTGTCATGTTGGAAATTGTTTCGATCTCGGGCTCGGGAACGTTAGGAAGTTATTTTCATTTAATGACTACAGTCCTTTCCCTTATTCCGGTGGTAAATTTCACGAGATAGTCTTTGACCTTTTCAAATTCCCCTCATCTTGTTGCTTGCGTATTTCATGTGTATGATGCTGAATCCTTCTGTCGTCTTAGTTGAAATTAGATGTTCGGTTCATTTCGTCGCGGAATTAGAATTGCAAAAACTAGATTAGCACATGTTCTCGTATGAAAAAGTATCTGTACTTAAATGACTACTGGTACAAGATACTGATAAAAATACTCATATAAGGCGTTGATATAAATATATCAGTGCTTATTCTCATTAAAAATAGTATTCTCGTATATGAAAGGCTCTTCTAATATGATAATTATTAGAGCAGAAAATTATCTATTCATGAAAATCTAATCAAACGCTAATCTGCAATTCTAAGTTATCGTGAAAGAGTTCACTCATTCAGAAAATCCGATTAAACATGCACCCTGAAATACTTTGCCCTTCGCTGACGAAGTTAGAGTTTTTGAGAAATAAGTCTAATCGGATATCCAACCAAGACGTCTTTTGATACGTTTAGATTCATAATAAGAATAAATTTAAAATATGAATCTTACTTGTATCAACTCTACGATTCAGAATCATCTATAGATGCTTCAGGAATCTTCTCACATAACCTGGTCTATTTTAGATTAAAATTATCATTATCCAATAATGAAACGTTATTCCTGTATCGTTTTCTTTGACGAAAGCATTAAGGGGGTTAACTTAAATATAATGCTGTGAATGTTTTTGAAAACTTCCTTAGTAATAATATTTGTGATCTCAATTTAAATAATGTGACAGTAAACTTACCAATTTAACTGCCTTAAAGTCAACGCTAATTCCACAAAATATGTACAGAATTTGGTCATTACGAAAATGCTCGGTAATGTTAATTTTAAAAGTCATTAATTTTTCAATCAATGTTGTAATCGGGATGAAAATTGTTATCTAAAATTTGTTTAGAGAGCCTTTCTTCCTCCAATCTTCCTATGGTTGTTGAGGGGACAAATTGTGAGGGTCACTAGTGGAATTGTTTAGGGTATCTCTTAATTGGATTCCAGATTTGACAATATATAATATGCTAGAGTATCATGGCTATTTTTTTATTTTATATAAATGGAAAATGTCAACTCAGATATAGAGGGAAAAAAATTGTAATCATCTCCGTTCTTGAAACGTTTTTCTCCAAATGTCCATATCCAGTAATATCCGTTATGATGCATTGTGTTTTATTTCCAATGTGTTCGTCTCCCCTCTATTAGAAGACCCACAGTATCAGCAAATCTAGAGATGAGGCCATCTATTGTTCCTCCTTCAGCATTACCTTAAGGTGCTCCTCGAGTAAATTAAGACAAAGTATAAAAAGATATTCCTCGAAAGGTAGATAGGTTCCACTTCTTATACCTCCCGAGGTATTTCTGCGTGACCTCTCCTCAGTATTTCGAGTGCTTGGTTCGTCCAATTCCCTTAGCATCTCATAAGTTTCCATTTTCGGCATACCCTCGAATGGGTAGCCCTGGATGGTCGTCCTTTCCTAAGAACCCTCTCAAGTTGGGGTCAAAAACCAAATCAGCGTCATCTGTACCTTCTTTTCAATAAAACTTTGTTAAATCAGCTGAAAAGACAACAAAATCAAGCCAACCCGAACTCAACGATTAGTGTGAACGTTTTTCAATCTTTATCACCTCTATTACTTGAATATATATAATGCTAATGGCATAATTTTACTCAATTTATAGGACCCATAATGGGCGGAAAGATCCATTGCAAAAATATTGTAAAATCAGAACTTTTTTATATCGTTTGCGATGCAGAATTAAAAAATATCATATTGATTGATTTTTATAAAAGCTAGTGTAACTTGTAAAACTACAAACATTTTCGTCAAATTTGGCTGTTTTTTCAATTTAATATTTTCATTCATAAAGAATTACTGAATATACCCCAATTAATATATGATAATAATTGAATTCACAATAAAATTCGGAGTGGCGATATTTTGTAACACTCATACCTCTCTTGACATCAAGAATCTGTCTTAAGCATAGAGATGTATTTGTAAAATATTTTATACGTTAGATATGGCCTAATAGAAAAGGTGGGGAGACCGTGGCCATTTTGGGATTTCTTTGAGGTCTTTTGGTCATTTCTTGAAACAAATACTCCTATTTGAATAATTTTGTTTTCCGATCTTGATAAATGAACTAAGTGACAAATAAAGTGGGTAATTTTCTCTATCAGTTTACTCACGTAATGAATTTGCTTTCTCATACAAAATTTTTGATGTTTAAGTAGTTGAACGTAGGCAACACGCAACACAAGAGTGACCTGATGGTTTCATATGCTGCCTTTCGTATGAGATAGAATGCTCAGTGTGGCCTATAGAAAAAAGTTCCTCACTCCACGCCTAAACATATACTACTAAACATTGTTTATTATAACAGTAAATTTCTCTCGAATGACATTCACAATAAATCGAGGAGTTTATGTCTGTTAGTGCGGATATTTTACCTTTCTTCTTTGTCGAATATTTCTAACCCGTATCAGCTCTATTTCGGCTTTCCTCGCTATAGGTTTGATAGACGTTTGAGTTTGTCTTTGGAAGTGGAAAGTTAATATATATGTCAAAAACACTCGTCGACTTAACAGTTACAAGGAATACCAGCAAAGCCAAATGAAAAACCATCTGCACTATTTAGATTAGTTTGATCAATTTTATTTTTCGTATCCCAAGCGCATCATTATTTATTTTATATCACGAATTGTTATAATAATGTATGAGGTTTATCTTTCGGCAGTCGGTGAAAGTTAAAATTTCCAGTGAAAATAAAATTTAAATTGACTAATCAATCTTACTGTTCGAATAATAATTTCGACGCGCTGTCCAATTTAGTTTGATAGAAATGAACCCGAGATTATTTTTGTAGTTGAAATTATCTCGCAATCTTTCGGGAACTTCATTCTATATTCACGCAAAAGTGAATTTTTTCCCATTTTTAATTTCCAGTATTTGTTTTGATTCCGGTATCCAGCTAGAGGTTATCTAGGCTAGATAGCGGTATCCGCTTCTAATTGCACACAAAAACGAATATGATGAAATTTTGCTATAACAAGAGTAGTCATCCTTTATGCCGGTAGAAGTCGATATTCGACTTCGTATTTTAAAACTTAAGTCATTGTGCTTCTTACCAAAGGATGTACGATGTAAGATTCTTCTTATTCACCAATATTTAACCAAACCGTTTATTGCTCTAAGTCTTAATATTGTGAAGTAAACTTAAAATTTCAGCGTAGACAAATTTATTGGAATTGAAAAATATCAGGGCATAATTCTTTGAAAAAAATAACACAGAAAGTAAATTCCGCTTCTTATATAAGTCTTCTTACTTATATAAGTCTTCTTATATACTTCTAATATAAGTATCTTCTAGCATAATACACTATTTTCTCCGAGTATTTCCATTAAATTCATCCCCAAAGAGGTCACAAATTATTGTGCTTAATTAAAGTTGTGGACATCAAAGAAGCAATTGTAACAAGTTGAATCGTATGCGATAAATCTCTGAAAGTTTGAGAGTGGTAAAAATTGGAAAAGTAACTTGCAACAGCAGTCATGCGTTACTTGAGCCTGTCTTTTGAAAGTAGGCAGTTTGTTTCAATGCTTTGTAATGCTTCTAACTGAAATCATTATTAAAATCAATTTTTTGTATTGAATGATATTTATTACTGTTATAATTAATAATTGTGTTGTCTAATTTTTAGATCTAGTATTTGTCTACATAGAGTATGATTAGAGAGCAGAAATGCAGGAAATATATTTTTGCTGAATGCTAGAAATATTCATATATACTGCTCATACTAATTAGTACATCCTTTGCATAAAATCACCGAGATGGAATAAATTGCATTTTTAATCTAGGCCATGTAGAAAGAGTGTATGATCACATAGAATATATATACAAAGGGAAGTAAAGTAATCATGCACGATTTTTTAATCTCAACATTATGATTATAATTAGCATAGGGTAAACTTTCACAAAATAATTTTATTATATTTTATTCATTGAAGTATATGTAATTATTTTCAGTGAATTGAGTAAACAAATATTGCCAGCGAGTTAATTAATCAATTGAATGAGAGTAATTAAATTTCAGGAGTACCATATCTCCCACAGTATTAGAAAAGATTAGAAAAACTCTGCTCGATGATTTTAAATAACGTATAGTTTTAATCAATTCATTCCAAGAATGAGGCCGATGGGCAAGATATAAAGGCCAGGGATCCTCTCACATCTGTGCGAGCAGAATATTTATGTTTACTGAATGCATGATCCGCAATTCCACCAAGCGATGCAGAGCTACAAATTCCATCTCTGAATATCATTTTCTCTCACTGAGGTCGTAACCGAATGCCACAAAATAATATATAATTTACTTGAAAGCTAGCCAAAGCTAACTCTACCCTTAATTTAATTTAAATGATACATTAATGCGGAGTGAATTTTGCAGCTATAGCAGACTGGCAAACGTAGAATATTAATTGCTTCAAAGAGCGGAGCAATTACTAAATTCAAATCCATTCCCATTGATATAGGTTAGCATGGAAACGTGCTCACAATTTTCCGTATGATATTACATTCAATAATCCGTGAATATTTAACGAACTGATAATTTAATTCGAAGTATTGGTACGGGATTTATCGAAATTATGATATTATGGCTGTCGTCATTGTGCCCGTAACCCATTTTCCGATGAAGACGCGAGCGAAGCAAATTTTGTGGAAAATTTCGCATGCTGCAGGGGGTTGATAACATCTCATGCATATGTTACGGAACTTTACGGACCCAATTTATTAGACTGCCTCATTTTTTTCTCTTCCGAAACATCTTTGCCTGAAAGAAACTAATGTGCCCCTCTCTCTGTCGTCGGATGAGAGCAATAAAAGACATTAACAAAGTCTTACCCCAGCCCAAAGCCTCTTCCCTTTGGAAGGTCGTAATTTTATGTTCTTCACAAATTTTGTGCCACGCGCAACTTTCTTAAATGGTGGACGACCTCCCAAAGAGAGCCCTCGGCAAACTGTGAGTTATCATTCTTGACAACCCGGGAGATCTTCGTGGAAAATATCTCGCGTGCTCTCGGTCTCTGATTAATTAGACACGGGAATGCTTTCGGAGGTATTCTGGGCGTGGTTGGCGTGTCAATCGACTGCTATGAAATCCGCTTTAAAAGTCTACTTTGCTTCCGATGGTGTCACATTTGAGGTCGCTCACTTGCTTTACATTTTGATCAGGATCCATCGTAAGAGATGAGAATACCTGACGTGTGTGCTATGACATCGGTTAATTATGCATCTCTCAAATTAATTGCGAGGTGGCTTCAGAGGTGATAACAGATGCTTATCATTAACGCCTGTATGATAACTCCGAATGTTATTAATGTAATGTTGTTTTAGAAAATATTTATGTAACATCCTTGGGTACGCACTTAATGAACAGTGATAATTATGAAAGTGGGATTTCATATTATAAGTGGAAATTATAAAATTAGAACAGGTAGAAATTAAATATAATAACTGTTATAAAATAAATTAGTAGTTATATACCTTGTTATTCAGTTATAATTTAAGTTTAGCTATTTTATATTTAATATATAGAATAATACTTTTAATAATTAAACTAATTACAGACATAAATTAAATATGATAAACTAGCTTCACGGAAACATAAATTATATTTGTTATGAAGAGATCATGTAATCCATGATACTTTGATTTTATTCAATCGCTATATGTACATACTATGACATCTTATTGTGAGAGATATGGTCTGATTCTATAATCATCAGAGTCAGTATTTTTAACTTAGAAATGTTTGCATAACCCTTAACTTTATACTTAAATTAATGGGTATGGATTTCATTCGAAAATTCATTCCAGTTCATCGCAGCACTGATCATGAACAGCAATATGCCTGCATATTTTCTATCCCTCTATTATTTTGTTGATGTAAATAGTTCGAAATTTTTAATCACTTTACCGTTAGTCGAATGTTTTTCAAATTATTCAAGTATGGCTCATTGTAACATACTTCTCGGACGAAAGCGAAGTTAACAGTTTAAGAAAAAATATAACAGTACGGTATATTTTTTACAATTTCATTCCACCAATTATCAATGATGAATATTCATTTAAGGAATGAATTATTACTGAACTGCTTCGGATGTATCATTTGAATAAAAACTCGACTGCCGAAAGAAGGGAGTGGTTTTAATTGAGTTATTAATTTGATTTGTTTAATCTCTCAGGGCATTGTTCATTTGCCACCTGTTAAGCCCAGGATAAATTTCGGTATCTAAATTCAATACCTTTAACTCTTTTCTTCTAAGGATTACGCCAGTAATTCTTGATAAATACAAAGAGAGAACTGTATGTTGAAAGCGATGCGATTCACTGAGTTAAAATATATATATTCCCCTCCTCTCCCTCACTCTCCAGACCTTAATCCTCGCGCTGATGAATATTAACGGTCTCCGCTGGCCATTTCTCACCGAAAAAGGACTGCAAGCGAGCGGAGGAAATAAAAAAGGAATAAGCAGACTGGCTCCCGCAGTGCGAGACACACTTTTTTCAACGCACGATTCTTTTAAAGCAGCCTTCGACCCCCCAATCGATCTAAATTTCGAGATTTCTGGAGAACTTTCAATTGGATCCGCTCCCAACGACCGGCTGATGACGGCGCCAATTTGCCGAAGCGAGAGAGAAAAGAATATCGCGAAACGCTTACGAATTATTTCCTCCCGAAGTCGGACGCGTTTCACCAAATACGCAGATCGCATGCTTTCCGGCTCTTAAGAAATGGAAACACAGCATTTCCTATATCAGTTTTTCTGACCGCGTGAAGTTTTATGGGAGCAATCGATGGGGGTCGATATTTCGGTTTATCCCACGGTCTACGCCTCAAAACCTGTCCGGCCTTCTTTATGAAAAAAGTCCGAAATTGGAAATAGCCTTTTCCTTCGGTCGATCGAAACTGAAAGTCGCAAACCCATATTCTTTTTTATGTTCCCTTTGATTTCCCAGTGGATACGCTCTCTGTACGTTCCTTTGGGGCCAGGGCCGGCCAGACATTATCGCAGTAAAGTTTTGGGGTGAAGATCTTTATTCGGAAGGGAAGATTCCAGTTGTATTAGAAATGGACGAAATTCGAGGGGGATGTCATATTAAGCAGGTAACTGGTGGAGGTTTTTTCTTAGTTATGGAAGATGCTTGTGAAATCATCAGTCCTATGCAGGGAATAGTGTCAGTATTCAGAGGCTCAAAGACCAATTTGAAGCCCCACCAATTCACTGTGAATTTTAAAAAAAGGCAAAAGGTCCTAACTAGACCCGGCGAGGTTAGCTTGCGCCTGGTGCGCCTAATTGTAAATTCGACTCCATATCTTCAACCCTTCATTCAGTAGCTGCCAAAAGCTCTATAGAGGTACTCGGTAAGATGACGAGTAAAGTAGTTGCCTTTGCCTTTCTGGCCCTGAAGGACCTACGAATGATATTTTTCGTAGAGTTAGATGAGGATTATCAAAAATGTCATTCATTCATCATCATCACTCAATGAAGTTTATTCTATCACATCCCTGTACAAGATTGAGACAAATGGTGAAGATAAATACGTTTTTTTTTTCTTTCCTATACCAAGAGACAAATGAAAAATATTACATTCATTGATATGTAGCAGGGGATATGTTTTCTATTCTGGGACAAAAATAATGCAAAGTATTACATGCATCACGAAATATTGGTGAGGAATAAATCAGTTTAGAAAGAGAGGCTAAAGAGAAATTGGAAGATGTATATTATTGAACTAGGCTAGAAATTCCCTTGTCTTTGTATCCCTAAATATTTCCCAGTTGTGAGATATCTAGGGTGATTGTGCAGTAGATCAACAGAGTGGCTTTCCTCTTCTTTAGTTCTTCATTTTATTGAAAAATACATTTTCATTTTAGCGACTTTAAAAAGAAAATTGTTGTCGTAGGTGTCGAAAAGGACGTCAAAGTATGTAAATGTACTTTGGGCCACTACTCTTTTTGGGAGTGCACTTCACACCTAAACCAAAACCAGAGAAAACACTCGGTGAAGTCCCAATAGATGAATATTTTGACGGGATCCTCGTTGCGTCAGGTGATTGATGTGTACCTTTCTTTCCAGACACCTTTGTCCCTCGTTGATTAACGTTTTCTGTTGGCCGGGCTGTTTGTCGCCGTTCCCCCTACGGCGGCGCTCTCCGTTAGGGCTTCCTCTGCTGCTTTGAATGCCGCTTTTCATCCGTCCGAGTTACTTCACCAAGCGAATCCAAACGCTTTATGCACTCGCCCCAGCCAAAAAAATTCGAGTGTTTGCCACTCAAATACAATTTCGGATGAACATACATTAATAATCCTTGCGTTTTTCGGAAGCCTCGGGCAAATCATCCCGCGCTTTCGTCTCGTGTTATTTGATCAATTTACTTCCCGGGTTAAATTGAAAGAAGACCTAAAAGTTTCCTCTTTTTTAATCTCCTCTGCATAGCTTAGTACTCCGCTTGGAAATTTTCCGTGAATCGCCGGGAGTAATGGGATTAATTGAGCTAAAATATAAATCCCCTCATTATATATTTCCTCGAAATATATTTCCACCCTCCAAAGGTCTTTTTTAGTGTTCAGTTAATTTATAATCAAAGGTCTCTTTGAAACTGTACTGTTCGTTTAGATATTCCGTTTAGGTTAATTATATTGTATCTCTTCCTTTTTTTCCAGTTTATAATTAAATGTAGGAAAATTAATAATAAATATGAAAGAAACAATCTGCCTTCGTGCACAAATTTTATTTTTTATTTAAAAAACACGACCGGTTTCGGGGTAAATAAAATTTGTGGACGAAGACAGATTGTTTCTTTCATATTTATTATGGAAAAGTTCCACCAGATATCGCCAGAAAGCATCAACTATATGAAGGAAAATTATCAAATCTTTATGTCAGGATACTTTGTGGCGTAATCATAATTACGTATATTTGCATATTTGTTGCTAAAAAGTGAATGGAAGCTCAAAATGTTTTAGAGACGCCAACATTTCACAGTATATTATGTACTACTCTGTTAAGGTTACTCGAAACACTTGGCTTTAATTTCCTCATAATCTAGAATAATTCGTGTGAATTTGATGAATAAAAGTTGAGCATCGTAATGATTAAGCTTATGCAATTCTCAACCTACGCTCACTTAGGCGAGAAATTAATTTCCCATCATGTATATCCTTTAGATAATTTCTTGTTGAACTTTCGTACATTATAAGTTGCTCATATTCGGCTAGATTTCTGTGAATTTTAAGTGCTTTTAAGAAAACCAAGCAATATTATACATTCAAGATGAAGCATTAATATGTATATAGCTCTAATGGCTCATTTAAATCCCTTGATGATAAATTATCCTCTTTTCTTGTCGCGCTCAGGGATTTACATTCGAGATTTTTAAAGGAGAGTGGAATATTTCCAAATGCTCAATCTCCCTTGCACTTGAAACTTCCCGTGACTTCTTTGTTAGTAATTTCCTACACTCAGAAAATCTCTGCTCCATTGAAATGAGCGCCATTTCGTTCCCCAGATCTCTAATTAAACCCATCCTTTTACGTGCCTTACTTGTTAATGGAGCTAATTAGGCAAACAGGTGGGATAAATGGGTTAGCATGATCAATATTATTGCATTTTTAATTTATTTTTGCTGCTTCACTAGCTTGACCTAGAAACACGAATGTTTGAAAACATTCTGGGTTATCGGATAAAGATGAGTTTTTTGCCGTATTTTAATTCTCGGAAGCAGAGGCTCGGCCTATGGGAGAGAAAAGGGGAATTTCCCTGAGCTACAAGGAAAGTAATCCAATCATAATCAGTTCTCAGGGTTGATTTGTTTGATTTTTCTTTCCGTTTCTGGTTGGATATTTTTGATGTGCAGGATTTCCTTCCTTCCCGGTGTATTAAATTCAAGGATTCCTCGCGAGATTTCCATCAAGTTAAAATCTTTGATCTGTCTTGTCAGTCCGGAAGCTGGATCTGACTCTTTGAACCTCAAACCCCTTACTATTCGCATACCATAACATCTGAAAAAGGAATGGAACTCCTTAGTAAGGTAAGATGTGAGGTGGTTTTTCCATTGTCTGTCTGACCCAGAATCGTGTGAGTGGAAAAAGAGTGCATAGAAGCATAGTACGTGTTACACATTCCGTATCATTCGTTGAGGAGTTACCTAAATGTATGCCTAAACTTAGAATCACTGGTACATCAGTGACCTTCATATCGTCACAGCCTTGAAAAAGACTCACTTTAAATAAATAAAAAAATACTTTTTTACCTATCCTATGCAAAAAGAAAATAGGAAAATGTTTCATTCACAAGATTTGGTTGCAGGAGCGAAGATTTCTGACGATTACAATAAAATCTGCATTCTCAGAGATGGGCTCTCAAGCCACCGCGCAAAGGTATTTTCAAAGGAACTTAAGTGCACGATTTACACTTTCATTACGTCGTGGTAAGATTCCCTGATCCGCAGAGGGGAATAAGGATTACGACTACAAGGTCTACGGCAGAGGAATGTCAAGAACGAAGCTCTACCGCATAATGTGAGACGGAGTGTGAGAGGGATCGTGAAAATGCACGTAAAATGCCCGTAAATCGATAGGGAAAGCGCTGTCCGGACTCTAGAGCGTGCATGGACCCTGAAAGAGCCTATTGCGCGCGGAAGCAAGGGACGGAAAGCGGATAGAGGCCGAGAAATCCACTTTCCGAGGCAATGAGATATTTTCTATACCTTGTTTCTCATTCATTCACTGCTCGATGATATTCCATTACGAAAATATGTAAACATCCAACTTCGTAAATCACATTTATTTCTCGAATCGTTCGCTAGAGAAGAGGATGAAACAAGTAAAATGTTCTGTATGGAGTGTCGTGATGTGTAGCTGCCAATCATGGCACTTAGAGAAGAGAGAAAAGGATGGGATTGAGGTATTCGAAATGTGGACATGGAGGACTTTGGTGATAATACGTAGGATATACAAAGTAAGGGATGGAAAGGTACTGAACAGGGTTAGAGAGGAGAGAAAACTCCGGAATACCTTCAGGAATGGAAATAAAAATTGATAGAATATATTTTAAGAGGGAATGGGATGATTACAACCCTCGTTTGGAATACTGAAAATGGCAGACGATGTAAAGGGAGGAGGTGATCAAGGAGCAGGGCTGGAATAGAGACGGTAGGAGATAACGACGTTGGATAGGACCTGCTAATCAGCAGAACACCAGATGATGATGATCTATTGAGAAATCAACGGATCAAAGCTCCTTATAAACTGATTTACTCTTCTCTAATTCCTCACAATTGAATATTTCATAGGAGAAATCGGTATCCTCCGAAATGTTTGTTTTAAAATTCAAATTTCTTCCCCTGGATTGTGTCTTCTTTCGAAGTTTACCGATTTTACATTCAAATTGAAGGTCTTATATTATTGTAAATTAGCTTTTCGAAACCCTTCCTCCGGAATTTAAAATTTTCAATTCTTATCCTGAGCTTCCCTCTACAGCCTTTAACGATGAGATCTCTTTCATTTTATCCTCTTCGGTAGACCTTCAAAATCCCTCCAAAATTACGGTACCGGAAGATGATTAACGTTGCTTCCGGATGTCTTCATTTATGCTGGATTTCCATCATGTAACTAATTACCAAAACCAACATTGTATATTCCACTAATCCCCTTCATCACCTACCACTATAATAACCACTACACTCGCTAAATTAATTTTTATGGTGCGAAATAAATATATAATCGAAATCTAAATTCCCAGCTTTTAATTTCCTGCCATCTATTGAAAATATCCGTGTCCTCCATATCCTTTGCCAATCGATTCATTTTCTTGTAATTCCTGGCTTTAACCCTTTCCAGTATCTACTCCTACTTCTTTGAACTAGGACTTTCTCCTCCAGTAATTACTTCTTTCCAACATTTCCATTCACACTGTTTACAGGAGGCTGTCGTGCCTTAATAAGAGCTCGATTAAAGTTTCTTTTCATCTCTGTTTTCCATAGCTTCTTTCTTCGTCCGCAATAAAGGTTTTATTTGTTTTATTCGTAAGCTCGACTTCTTCCTTAGTTACTCGGTCTTTCCATTTTATTGCATTCTTATGTAAGATCACATCTTCATTACTTCTGATGTTTTCTTTTCTGCTGCAGTCCATGTCTCATTATCATAAAGAACTCCGTAAATACGGTTTATTTTACATATATCGTGTCCATATTCCCCTGTATGTTGGCTATTTTCTAGTAGATTTCCTTTTTCCTTTAGTTTGTTTCACTTTCCACTTTCTGTTACTTTTACTGTCAATGATCTTGATACTTGAAAGGCAGAATTTTTCTACGCGTTCTTATGGGTCTACCCCTAGTTTTGCCTGGAACTTTCCTTCCATGTCTGACAACTCTCTTGGATTTTATTTATTTATTTCGAGTCTGTATAACCTTATATAACGGATTCTTGCTCGTTTTCCTCTCTTTTCACCGAGCATTATATCATCTCCATATATAAATGCATACATAGCAGAGCAGTATGCATTTTTATATCCATATTTTCTCGAAAAGCCATTCCTTTTATTTTTCCTTTAATTTAATCTTTCCATTATTCTTCTTGATATGTGTCACGTTGAGATTTTTGTGAAACGATCCTTGTTTTAGAAATCTCAGTTGTCGTTCCAGAAATCTCTCTTAATAAAAATTCTAGTTCCGTGGTGGCGGAGCTGAAGGCAGTGGATATGATTTACCCGTTTCTATAAACACTGAACTTAGCTCGTGCGAAAAGAGCCATAGGAATTAATGTGGGATTACTTCATCATGCAATTTTAAAGTTTTGAAATTCTATTTTAAAATTGCACGAGTCCAGTTCCTCAGCCTAAGTACCTTACCGATGACATTTCTTAGCCATTATCTGATGCGAAGACAGATCGATCATTTGCCCCATTTCTCGCAGCCTTCGAGGTGGGATTGATTCATTTAATTGCACCCTTGGCCATCATCCGTGATAAATGTGTTCTTTTTTGATTCGAAACTTCCCCAATAACTTCAATTTAGACTTCTGATTGCTTGTTGAAGGTATTGATTTCATTTGTCCATGGGTCATCGTTAAAAGTGCAAGGAACATTCTAGCGATATTGTAAACTTTTCAAGCCGAGATTGAGTACTTAACTTAAAATCTTTAATTTCAAATTCTACTGTATAAATAGTCTCTCTTTACTCATTTTTATCAATTATACTTGAAAATTTTACAGTTAGGAAAAGGCAATCATTTCGGAAAAATAAAGTATGAAAGTATTTTATAAAAATGAGAATACATTTGGCCGTTACAGTCAAATTATATCTACCGGATCAAGCTAATAATAGTGATTTATAAGCGTAGGAAAATTTCTTCATCCATTTCATTAATTCATTTCTTCTAACCCTCTTTTTCAACTATTTTACGTTTCAAGGAAGGATAGAAGAAAAGTGGTTTCCGCGAGAGAAATGAAATCGGTAAATATATTTCATGGATTTCTGAATCTTAACAGTAAGACTCTCATAAACCGATAAGGGGCGTAAACGAAGCGCGAAGAAGGTCGAGGCTTGTAATGCAATGCAATTTCGGGATTTATCTGCTCAATTAAGGTAGGTTAAGATACAAATTGGAATCTGCTTCTCTCGAAATTAGGATAGCGTGCGGAAATTTTCGTAGCAATCCAATCCGTGTGCACATGGTCGATCAATAAGCTATTTGCCGCTAATGGATAATAGAACTTACTTCACGGCCTACTTTGGGTGCAGAACTTCGTAAGAGATCGAGGGGAACCTAATTCTCGATTTTGATTGCTTTTCTCCCATCAATTATGTACGTATACTTCTTATCTCAACCTCTCACTTCCCTTAAGATCGTCTTTAGAGTGATATGGTAAAACATTTCCTCCTAGACGAACTAATAAGCTACGATTTTGGACTCCGGAAACAAAATTCACTCTTTCGGATTTAACCTTTACGCTATTAAAATTTTCCACAAGTATACCTAGATAAAAATATATTACTGCTGGTTCCTATATATATTATAACTTTTCCTGGAACTTCAAAGGAGTTCTCACGTGTATAAATTGGTGATAAAAATAAAGTGTTATCCGAGGAAATTCATAATGAAAAGCACTAATTTAGTTTGATTAATCGTATAGAATTTCAATGATTAATGGTGCAATAGGGCTAGAAATCATCTTTTTCAGCTTTCTGTGATGGGTTATATGGTATTAAAGTATCTTGAGTCGCCAGATGCTTATATACTAGGGCGTACCGAAAAACAAAAATTTTTAGTAGCGGGAACGTAATAGGTTGGAAAAGTTGCCTTTTAGGCTCAATAAGAAATGTGCAAAAGATGGGCTCTAACAAAGTTCGTCTTGGGCCTGACCAAAGAGCTCAAAAATTCGAAATGTTAGTGAAAATTGCGTTTTTTTAGATAAGTTAAATTTTTGACGGAGCATACATACATTTGATTAAATGGCTGTTTTAATTCGTTTTGATCGAGGAATGATTAAATTAAGCCATTAAAACCAAATATGACGAGATATCATACTTTTAAAATTTTTGGAAACACCATGAAAAGTGGCAGCTCATCGCTGGTTCAGCTGCGGTGAGCTACTCAGGACTCATCATGAGGTAGAGCCTGCTAATCGAGTCCCACCCGCCTACACACCCGTGGACACATACCAGATAACTAGCTGAAGTCTTTGAAGGCTGCGTTTGTTCCAGTTTTTGGTATTCGCGAGAGGATCATCTGTCCTATGAACCCGTCTCTTGCATCGTGGCCTTAGACTAACCGTGAATTCTTTTACGTTTCGTTCGACTGCTTGAGAATCATTTGGGAGGGCAAATAATGCAAAAAGCTGCCTTATAGGTTCCTTTGCATCACCTTTAATGTTTTGAAGATCCTCGGGAGAAAGACTTACACTAAGTGGTGGCTTGATGACAGTGACTTTATCCCAATCTATCAATTCTTCATAAGAAGGCACGTCGAACTTGTAGGCGGGTGGGACTCGATTAGTAGGCTCTACCTCATGATGAGTCCTGAGTAGCTCACCGCAGCTGAACCAGCGATGAGCTGCCACTTTTCATGGTGTTTCCAAAAATTTTAAAAGTATGATATCTCGTCATATTTGGTTTTAATGGCTTAATTTAATCATTCCTCGATCAAAACGAATTAAAACAGCCATTTAATCAAATGTATGTATGCTCCGTCAAAAATTTAACTTATCTAAAAAAACGCAATTTTCACTAAAATTTCGAATTTTTGAGCTCTTTGGTCAGGCCCAAGACGAACTTTGTTAGAGCCCATCTTTTGCACATTTCTTATTGAGCCTAAAAGGCAACTTTTCCAACCTATTACGTTCCCGCTACTAAAAATTTTTGTTTTTCGGTACGCCCTATTATATACTCTGGGATGGATATCGGCTCTACTATTCTTAACCATATCTTATAATATATAAACATTAAATTAAAATATTAAATGTCGCCACTTCACTGGAAAAAAGCTACTTTCTGCACACTCTAAGTTCGAGCACAGATCGTTCACTCCCTCTTTTACAAGGAATGCATGTAAAGCACATTTTAATAGCTCAGTAGATTTATATCTTTTTGTAGCCTAGGATTAAAAATTATTTTTCCTTGAACACGAGAGAAAATTAGTAAGAAAGAAATCTAAACGAAGTGTTCCATTTTAACACACGAATTTCGTCTTAAGCCTTGAAAAGTATTCCAAAGTTTCTTAAAATGAAGTGGTATTTCACCTTAGCAACGCGCATCGTTATCAAAAAAAACAATAAAGAAAAACGTACAAACATATAAGTACTGATCAACATTGGAAAGTTTCTTAAATATGCAGATTATTGATCAAGGTACTTATAATAAGCTTAATTCTGTTGCTATATTCGATAGTATTTATTAACTGGCTACCAACAGAAAGAGCCGCTCTTCTTCCATTATTTTCCGAGGAAGCATTTCCTCTCCATATTTTTTTGTGATGAATCATTTCCAGAAACATGACGAAATGAAAGGGCTGACTGATGCTCGACAATAAAAGTTTTCGATGCTTTTCAATGACGTCGCATACGTCCGATGAAAATTCCTCTTTATCTTCATGCCGTATTCATGCGCTCTGTATCCATTGTTCGTCTTCCACATTTTCGCGGACCGCTTAATATTTCTTTTCTGTTCCCTAATTCATTTCCCTGACAGCCGCAATCGACCGGACAATAAAAGGTCACCGATTCTGATTCATGCCTTTTCCCTTTTTCAATAAACCGTGCATATTTCATCGGCGCATATTCGAACGTTTTTAGACCGGCTCGGAACACACAGAATATTTATGAACTTAAGAGGGAGCTGAAATTAAGCTCGAGGGATACAATGGAAAATTGGTTGGACTGGATTTCATCGAGTAAAAGTTGTTTTCTAGGGGATAAAAGAGATACTACAATGGCCTAGATAAGCTCTCCCTGGAGCTAATCTGTGAGATACTCGTCAGATTTGTAGTTAATTAGTTTCATACTCTTCTTCGTTTATCTTGTCTCCTTCCAGGGCCGGTTTCAGACTGTTAGGAGATGAGTCATCCGCCTCAGGACGAACACTTGAGGGGGCCGACTCAGTGTTGTTTTTAGCTTAAATGATGCACCACTTTCTCACCAGTCTAAAATTGCAGCAAAAAACATCTTAAAAGGTTATATAAAAAAATCGAGGAACTTCATAAATGCCGAAAGGGTTTATTACCATTCAGCTTAACCAAATGGTATTTTTTCCTTGTTTTCTTTCTCCTAAGAAAGGAAAAAAGATGTTTCCAAGACCTTGAGACAGTGGGATTCTCAGCTCTTCTTATCGGTTTCATTCAACCAAATTTATTAGTTCCTCTGCGCCAAATTAAAATTAGGAAAATCTTATCTATAAAAATTCTATATTCATAATTGTCAATTTCCTAGTGATATTTTTAATGTCAGCGATCCAGAAAACTTATTGAACCTATGCGTGACTGCTACGGAGGATATGGCGAGGGGCAGTCAGATACTCACCCTCCATCTAAAAGTCTGAATCCGGCTCTGTTTTATTGTTTTATTTATTTTTGATTACATGGCATGATTTCCCTTTCGCACTGAAGTTCTTTTAATATAGGCTTCTAGCGTGATAGTTTGGTAAATCTCAATGTGTTTTTTCAACTCTTCCAAAGTCGTTTTACTCTTTCCGTTCCGCTTACCTAATCATCTCTACAACATTTCACTCTTATATTCAGTCAAAATTTTTTCCATTTTCTTCCGTTTAGTAACCGCTCTTCAATCACTTTGGTTAAACAATGTAATCACGTGAACAAGTAAGAAGAGCAAACTTTGTATGTTTCACAAACTTTTTTACCGATTTTTATTACGAATGTAATCATGTCTTCCTGTTTTTAATCTATTCTTGAATGTATGTCAATTGATTTTTCTTAAAGGTCTCTATTGCCTTAATTTATTGTTTCATTTTTGATGTTTCATTTTCTGTATGTCCTAGATATATCAAGCTTAATTAATTATGTCAAGTTTTAATTTGTATTCTGTTTAAGTGTATCACATCCAATTTTACAACGGTTCAAAGAGCCAGCTTTACTAATGGCTCCTTAAGTTTGCTCTGTTATCCTCTTCTAGGCGATCTATTTCTTCTCAACATTGTTTTCACCCGTTTAAATTTAATAAACCATTCCATGATTTCGATATCAATCTCTCTATTGCATCACAATGGTTACTAATCCAGTGACGGATTAGTTTTTTAGTTACCATAAACCCAGTTGTAAGCTTTAATAAACTGTAAGTTTTTCATTTCTCATTGCGAAAACACTAAGGCAATCACGGATTTTTGCATTTAAAAAAGATTCAGTAACATTCCTCCGAGTGGCTCAAAATTTTTCTCGAGATCCTTTGATCTTTCCTCCGTAAAGCTCATCACGGGAATGGACCGTCCTATTCATTTCCGGTTTCTTTTCTTACGCCGCTGAATCTAAAAGAAAGATCTGAAGGAATTTTATTTCTCATCAAACAGTAGGAAGAATAGCGGCCCTGTCTAAATCGATTCCTTAATTTTCCAGCGGAAAGAACCCGGCTGAACGTGGAGGTGGACCAGGCAAGTGGAGGAGTTCCCTTGGTACGCCACCTGTCCAAATCCGCATCGGATTTAAGCAGTGGTTGTGGAGATCAAGATGGTCGAGGTGGCGGAGGGGTCCGCGGTGGGGTAGATGGCGGGGGCAGAGAGGGCTGGTCCCGACACGGCCGGGATGGATCCGTGTCCCCGAGAGGAAGAGGCTCACCGCCCGTACCAGTGGCTGCGGGACGCGGTGCCACCAGCGTACCCCAGCTGAGCGAGAGGGTGTCCGTCGCACAGAAAACGCATAGCTTCTTCACGACCCTCAAGGTGTGTGTTACATCATGGCCAATCATTTTCCTGTTTTCAAGAGAGTACATTCTTTGGTTCATTGCCCTCGAGAAAAGGTGACCGCGAATATTTTAGACGATAAATCTCACCCAAGTCCTTGAAATAGTAACATGGAAATAATCCCGCTAACTGAATTTTTATTATAGCGTTCAGAGATCGGTCTTCCTTAGTCTTTTACCTTTTAAAGTAGCATGTAAACGTTAGGATCCTCCAGGATTTTCTCTTTTCCGTTTCTTATTCATTCATTCAACGACCAGATGGCGTTGGCGAAGTCAGCCATCGAAACTTTAGCCACAGAAGTTATTCAACCTTGTGAAAATCCCGGAAAGATTTCACACATTTAACACGCCGGGAAAGTGCGAAATTCTATTCTTTCAAGTCTCGCTACAAGTCTTTCCTCTGATATTTCTTTGCCAGAGATTTGAATTTGTCCTAACTAAATGCAGAATCGGGATAATAGAGGTTAGTTTCACGATTTTTTTCCAGCTTCTATAACGGAGGTGTTCATGAACTGAGACTCTTGTACATACGTAGGTACATAATTTACTTATGCGATGCAAATTCTTTTCTCGGCTGATTTTTATGTAATCAAAAAGTAATTAACCATGATATAAATATGATTAATTTTAGGTCATTATATTAAATTCCAGGAATGTGCGAAATTTAAACCGAATGTGGGTAATAATTAGTAAATTGTCGACATTCTAGGCACACTCTTGCCAAGGAATTTCCGAGCAAAAATGTTTTTTCCGTTGTCCGCGAAAATTTTAATTACTTTTCGGATGGGGTTTTTTCGAGCATTTCCACTCTCTTAATTCTCTTCGGCTGGGTTCCCAGAATTGAACTGAATTAACCTTGACATTCACTTCTCCATTCGTCATTCTCCCCGTGTTCTTCATGAATATGACAAAGACGAGTACTTTCCTTTTTTAATTAACAAATACTAACTTGATCGAAAAATTTAAATGTCATCTTAAATATAAGACCATAAGGGAATTGAGATGAAATACTCGTTTCGCTGCAGTGGAGTAGCACGAAAAAGTTGCTTTAAAACCAATTATTTTTACGGTCTTTCAAGGCTAATCACTGAGGTATGGGATAGCTGCGGTGCGGTAAATTGGTTTAAGGTGATTTATTTATTTATTTTTTTAAATTTATTTACTTATGCTGCTGGTAGAATGTCTTCTGGTGGCAGCCCCAACCATCATCAAGATACAACATAGTTACAACCCCAATCCCTGCACCGGACGTTACACAGATAAATATCCCACACTTAACATTACTACCCACACAGTACTCAATCACAATACACATTATTCAAATATCACCACACTACATCAGGACTTTACACACACACCTTGTCACAGCAACCATAACATTTACACCACATATATCCCCTAATTATAAAAACTACAGTTCACTGTCACCATCTGATGCTTTTAAGTCCAAATTGTCAATCGTTTTCATATCGTCACTTTTACAAACAACCAAATAATACAAAAGATAACAATTCTCCCTCCTCTTATTTAATTAATCTACAACATCTACTTTTGAACTCTTTATTTTGAACATTTATTTTGTGCAGAAAATGCGGTAAGAAAAGTATGGGGAATAAAGCTTAAGGCTTTACGTGGATATTAATTCTCAATGTTGACCAAAGTAATATTACCCTCTAAAAGTTTTAATGTTCGAAATACTTTTGTACTTTTGAAGACTGCCCCTCAGGATATGCTTATTCCGAAAAGGAATTAATGTGATTATTTCCTTATGCTTTTTTCCACAGCCTTATTTAACCGGTTGAAGAGAGCTTGATAAAAATTTAGCTCTATTAGTATTTGAATTTTGAACATCAGTGGCAGGAAAAATACATTACAAGTTGCTAAAAGCGAATACCTCGGATTAATTAATGAGAGAAGATGTTAAAAGAGGAATGTAAACGTGCGCTAGCCTACTTTCATCGCCTATTCCGATCTCCAAACTCAGTTACGGCAGAAAACTACTTCATCCAGCGTTAATTCGGATTCAGGCCATAGCAATTAACTAGAGAGGATTCTTCTGTACAAATCTTGGTTAATCTATCCTCGAAATCACGAGTTTCGGCGTTAACGAATGTAGGATTTCTTGCGAGTTACTCAACTCGCTTAAAGCACCAATCAACGTGGAAGTCTGGATACCAAAAAAGATCGCACTTATTATTCTTCTCATTTCCTCGTCAGACTTCTCTCCTTGCTTGATGTTTCTCGCGTGGAAATTCAGGCGTTCTTTCGGCTGAAGACCTGCCGAAATTCCCTCCGAAACTCCCTCTCACATGTGACGCAATATGCCCCTTGTTTTCGGCTTGATTGCTAGAAGGGAAGAAGTTGTAAGGCAAATACGTGCGGTAGATGCTGAGCTATTTCTTGAAGAAACGTAATCTGTTTTCATCCGTTTATTTTTTTACTGAATGCATTCACACGCCTTCATAGAAACAGATAATGAATGGGAAATCTCTTTTTAGTTGGATTTTAGGATGTTCTCTATAATAATATAATATTTTAAATATCTCTATTAAATGGAAAGTAATTAAAAGTTGATTACCAGCTATAATTTGTGTATTTCATTCTTAAATCTTAAAAAAATGATCTTGTGTTTCACCCGTTAACTTGCGTTTCATTTAAATGTCTTTAAGGACAAAAATTCTTCAGCTTGCTAACTTCTTTTCAAGATTCAAGACTCATATGTAATATATATTAATGTTCCTAGAGTACCTTTTTATGATATCTTACAATCAGTATAATTTTCAGTGGGATATATTTTCTATTATTTTCAGTAATAATCTTAGAAAGGTGAGCAGGGGTTCCTTGAACCCATTCATAAATTATTTATTACAATTCCAGATATCTGCGGAAGTAAGAAGTTATAAGAAAATTTCAATTGTTATTTCTGTTATTTTACACAATATTAGGCATTATTGTTGATATCGCAATTTTATGTTTAATCTATAGAAATGAAAGAAATATAACTTGGGTTTATTTAGCTCACCCCCGCACAAGTGAAACGCCATAGGTGTCTAACAAGGATTCGCTCACCATTTCTAGAGTATATGTCTAGCTCTAAAATAATTTTCACGTCTCCGGACTTTGACAGTAATATGCCAATATAATATTAGCCTTTGTTTATTCAAAATTTCCATCAGAAGGTCCGAGTCAGGCATTTGTGCTAGGAGAAAACTGTGTGGGTTCGGTGAACTTCCCCTTACCTCTTATCAGCGATAAAAATTAACTCAGTCTATCTAGAGATGATTCTAAATACGTCTCCTATATATTTTCACTATTTAAAACAAATAAAACTGATTACATAATTACTTAACAGATGATTAATGTATACCTGTCGATAATATCATTAATTCTTTAAAAGAGGAGGTGAATGGGGAGGATTTGGTTTGTCAATCGATCTCTCCAGAAATTAATTGGTTAAAATTTAAAAAATTAATTGGATTTTCCTTTTATGATAATCCACCAATTTCAAATTGAAAATCTGTTGAAAAGCAAAACATGTTAATTGTAGGCCACGAAGAGGATTACCATCGGCTACATTAATTTGCCTCAAATAAGCGATTTTTTTCAATTTCTCATTCCTCTTTTTTCAGTTTACCCGTGTTCGTTATAAGTTGTTCCGATAAAATGCCCATTTATATGAGAAAAGTTTGAATGAGTTGTTGCCTTTATTTTTCGTTTAGCAGTACTAACAGTTCAGTTTAGCTCTCTTTCAAATTTAGTATATATTTTAACTTTTGGCTATGGAAAGAAGGAAATATTCTCCGAAATATTTGTAACGTATGTGTTTTCCAAAACGACACGTCCGCATCGGTCTGCGAAGAGTTTCAGTCGACCGAAATATGAAACATGAGGATTGCCAGAGTTTATTGAGATAAAAAGTCAGTTTCGGACATATCGGCCAACATAAGCTTAGTCCCTATATAATCTATAATCCCTATAATTTCCTTATAATCGCATATATCCCATATGATAATCCGCTATTGATAGGCTTCCTCGAGTATATCGACTTATCCTCTTTATTCGGAGTTTTCCCAAATTGAACATTCTGAATGGATAAAATCACTCAAATGGAAAACATTTTGAAAGTAATTCTTTTCTAAATCCTGTTAACTTTAAAAATTTCCGTGCTCAAATTATTAATATCACATCCATGTTTTGCTATCTTCGTTCTTCCTTTTTAAGGTCAGGTTTCGAGAACTAAGTTGATAAAATGTTTCGTAACCGTGTCTCATTAGTTTGCCTCCGTCCTAGATATCCAGGCTTCTGTTGTATTAGGAGTTCCGTTTCTTAATTTTCCCTTCCTTATGACGAAATCTATACCAGAAAATAAATTGAAAATTTTGTAGCAGAAAAAAGACATATCCCAGCGACTTACCGCTTCCTGCGTAAAATAATTCGCGAGGAAAAGAGTGAAGTTGTCAAGATAACGAATGAGAGGTTAATGCGTTACCTTTCCGAGAAACGAAAGCGGATCAGGTGGCAAGATAATCCGATTCAGAGCTGTTTTAATGACCGTAATAAATTAAGGTTCAAAATACGCTCAACGAGAAAATAAATATTTTCCGTTTACATCGCGGCGAGATAAGGGAAGGAAGTTAAATATATTTGCGAATTAAACAGAAGAAAAGGAAACAAATGGAAGAGATTGATATTAGTGTACCTCACATCGTCTGATAGGAAAGCAGAAGCCTCTAAATAGTATGAAATTATATTGAATGATTGGTGCCTTAAAAATATATCGGAGCCTTTCTGTAAAATTTTGGTTGATTCATCTGTTATTTCAGACGAAAGTCTTAATCATTTAGTATGAATTCAAGTATAAATTTTAAAGGTATATTGTAACAATTTTAAAGAGATCCAATTACATCCATGTTAGAATTTGTTTTTCCATTGCATAAAAGCTTTGTTTATATCCTTTGCTACATTGAATTCATTGAAGTACGAGGTCTGTTCAAAAAGTTCCCGAACTTTTTTTATAGTGTGCCTCCAGTTGGTTATTTTTTAATTTGCCTGTAGGCGTTGTATGCGCGAAAGCTTCCCAAATAACCACCTTCAATCACTTTGTCGATATCTTGATTTGTTCATTAGTTACGGATGTTTATGTGAACAGATGATCGTAGAGTGCGGCGAAAAATCGGGTCCGCGGAAATGAGCTCTTTGAAGGAGCAGCGTTCTTCTGTAAAATTCTGCGTGAAACTGGGCAAATCTTTCACGGAAACTTTTAAGTTGATTACCAAGGCTATTGGTGAGCATGCTATGAAACGTACCGCGTGTTATGAGTGGTTTATACGGTTCAAAGACGGGCGGCAATCAGTGGAAGACGACGAGCGTTCCGGAAGACCATCAACGTCCACAGATGACCCCCACATCGAAAAAGTGAACGATCTAGTTCGTGCAAATTGACGTTTGACTCTCAGGGAGCTTGCAGAAGAGCGTGGCATCCCGATTGGTTCTGCTACGAAATCCTAGCTAAAAAAATTGAGGATGCATCGAGTCAAGGACAAATTCATGCCTCGCCTGATGACAGCAGACCAGGATCAACACAAGCAACTCGTGACTTTTTAGCCAAAAACAAGACCACTGTGCTTCTCCAACCACCCTATTCACCAGGCCTGGCTCCATGTGACATTTTCCTATTTCCTAAGCTAAAGCCCCTGCTCAAAGGAAAAAGATTTGCCACCATTCGAGAAATAAAGAAAAATTCGACGGAGGAGCTTATGAACAGTCCGAAAGAAGCGTCCCAAGACGCTTTTAAATAGTGGAAATACCATTTGGATAAGTGTATACGTTGGGGTGGGGAGTACTTTTAAGGAGACTTGGAGCAATACTTTGTAAGTGAAATATTTGTTCTGTAATAAATAAAGTTCGGGAACTTTTTGAACAGCCCTCGTATTTTATTTTCTTCTCGATTTATAAATAAAATTTTCTCGATACTTAATCATTTTACAACATGCTCTTGAGCTCATTTCTGTTGTCACAACTTTTCATATCAGTAAGGGTATGAAACCTTTCATTCCTATC
Source organism: Pachydiplax longipennis (assembly GCA_036926295.1). Taxonomy (NCBI): domain Eukaryota; kingdom Metazoa; phylum Arthropoda; class Insecta; order Odonata; family Libellulidae; genus Pachydiplax; species Pachydiplax longipennis. The sequence goes on from JAVFKF010000008.1 coordinate 57,029,157, forward strand.
CAGCTATGGTTTTCTATTATATCTGAGTGAATTTCTCAGAAAACTCCTATAAGCATTAGAATTATATAACCTAAATCCATCTTCTTGTTGTCTACTCAGTTACTTATAGTTTTAGCTCTGATTTTGAAATTATTATTCTATAATTTTGCATGTATCTTTTCTCTCAATAAACTAAACTCTAGAGTTTTATGGTTATGTTAATTAGTATTCTGCAATGATTTTGAAAAAAAGATAGATATCAATCTTTTTAATTATGATTGATCAATAAATTTACTATTTTAGTAGATTAAAATATACCGTAGACTAAATAAGCAATTACTTTATATATATACTTTATACTTTAAATATTTATGTTTGTTTTATTTCTTTTTGCATGCTTTCATACTGATTTCAGAGAAGACTAACAAGAGATAAGGAGGTATTTAATTTAATTAAATTTCATTCATGTAAAAAACATCTCATCATCTCATTATCAATAGTATTCATAGCTTATGTTTTGTTTGTTCATTTAGTGCATTTTGATGTATTTATTTTTTCATCACTCATCTTCATCTAAACTCATACCTATAGGCATCTCCAGCCTGTTTATACCTTCTTACAGACTCGCTTTGGTCGCAGCAGGAGTAAAGAGAGAAAAGCAATGCGCAGGAAGGAAGCTGCTGCAGCAGCAGCCGCTGCTGATGGCTCCTGGGATGACCCAGGAGGTGGAGGGGATAGAGAAGGGGAATTAGGGACAGGGGAGGAAAAGCCAAGGGAAGGAGCAAGACGTCTCAGAAGAGATAGCACAACTGACTACGCCGCGGACAACTCATCTGAACACAGCAGCTCAGCCACCCCCCTCACTCAATCCCCAAGACATCGTCTTCTAGCCTCACATCAAGGTTTGCTAATATCACATATTAGATGTTACATAAATACTTGATATCCACCCTAACATCAAATCACACCCAGATAGGGAAAGAAAATATTTGAGAAACCATGCAAGATCCTAAAAATTAACCTTTGTAAAGAATTGGCTTTTACTTTGAAACACCATGATGCTTACAAGGCAGACATAGTAGAAGGAGAAGGTATCAGTAAATTTGCCTAATGCTTTATTAGAATTTTTAAATGCTATTAAGGCTACATAATTAGAACATTTCCATAAAGTACAGACATCAATTCCTTGTAAAAGTGTTCTTGTAGCTCCAGTGCATTAATTGCTTTCTGCAAAAGTATTTCAAGAGGCTACAAAATGGTTTTTTAAAATTTTAATTAATGTTTCAATAGTGATGCATGTTTGGTAATAGAAGGGTAAGCATTGAAATTCAGAAGCTTACTTTTTTTCTGAAAGTGAATTTTTTATCCTCTGTCATCCATTATGAAATTGTGGGTTTGAAAAGCACCATAGTGAAAATCAGCAACTACTTTTGAGTATCGTCATTTTACTATAAATATTGTGAATGATTTTCAGTCCCAAATTTTGCATATGAATAGGTTAAATATGTAAAACAGGAGCTGGTTAATGAATTACAAACAAAGAGATTCCAATATAATTCTCTTGGTAGCTAATGTAATATCTCTGTATATCATGATATAAATTTAGTTACATACAATTGGGCATACTATACTGGGTATACTACTTATTAAGATATTGAGCCTCAGTCTTACAGGAAATATATTTATTTGATGTCCCTAGCCAGTTGTGATAGATTTGTGCTTGGGAAATTATTTAGCGTTCTTATAGTGCTTACTTTATGATGAAATAAAAGAATAATAAATAAGTTTAATGTCTCTAGAAAATTCTTTGAAATAAATCTGGGAAAAAATCTGATAGATGATTAAAAATCTGAAAAAATCTTCTATAATTGTCTTACCTCTGTGATATGTCTTTATCTTACAAAAATAATAGATAGTAGTAAATTACATCAGTACAGAGGATTTCTGTAAAAATTTGTATTCAAGAAATGTACCTATGTATCTCATTTGCATCTATACAAATAGCCTGTAATAACTTACAATAAATTTAACTAATTGAGTAAGTATATTAGGTAAAATGAATCCTATGAGTCTAAAAGTTTAAAAACTGTTAATAAAAATGAGTGAAAAAGAGTTAATATATATAAAGCTTAATTTCTTCTCCAAAAGCAAAGTAGCAAGCAATTGATGATTTACATTTATTAAATCCAAGACTCTTTCTTCAGCCACTTTCTGATATAAGTTGATATTATATTGAGTGTATAAATATCTAGGCAAAAATTTCAGGTGTTTTTCATCATTTTCATCTTCGACTGCTTCCAGATTCGAAAGGCAGTGATCCAGGCTTAACCCGAATGCCCAGTGGAGAAGCGTCAGCAAGTGATTCCCCCAGAGTGCGTGGGCGTTCTGCTGTCAGGTTACTTTTGGATTCAAAGCGTGAAAGTGGTGGATCATCAGTATTATCAGCTGTAGCAAGTGGTATTGTAAGTGGAAGCCAAGCTGAACCTGGACCTTCAGACAAGTCACCGGTGAATAATGCATTTTTCTACTAGCAAAGCAAATGTGGCAAAAATTTTGGCACTTATTATTTTGTAATTTTTTTCTAAAATTGGTCTCCTGAATTAGAAATTGGCTTTAAATTTTTGTCAGTGTTATTTAAGAACACTGCTTGCTAAAATTGTTCAAATCTATGGCATAATAGAAGTCATTCACTGTAAATGTCACATCCTTTAGTACTGAAAGTATAAAATTATTCACCTTGATAATAAACTCTTAAATTAGATAGAAATATATAATTGTAATTTAGTGTAGCTAGCTTAGACTGTTAGAATAAATTAAATGTACTTAATGAGTGATCTGTCTGGTTTTTAATGAATGAATACAAAAAATTGCTACCAGATAAGTGGGAAAGGTTTTCCTTGGTACTATTAACACCATAAGTTCAAATTATAGTTTGTTTGGTGCAATAATTTCTAACAAGCACCTGTATGCCTTGGAAAATGTTTGAAATGTAAGAAACTTGAATTTTTATTCCATATTTATTCTCTTTTTCATTCAAATCTCTTTTCTGACCTAGTTTCTTATATGTAGAAAAATTTAGTAGCTTCAGAATGTTATTACAATGTAAATATGTGAAAATTATTTAAAGAAGAAAAGCTGGTGATTATGGGAATCTATGTATGATGCAGTAAATAATTATATTTTATTCATTGAAACTAGTATACCAAAATTTCACTCTGGCTTATCTAAGGGAGTAATTCAGTTTTGAATTGCAATAAAGCTGCCGTGTTCAATTTCAACTGGGTACAACTTCAGTTGTAGAATATATACAATTATATTCAAAAAGAAACTTTAATCTAATCAATACATGCAACCTTCCTTTTTTCCTTTCTTCTTTAGCTGGGTATTTCATTTTACAATGAAGATTTTACATTGATTTGAACTCTTTTTAAACTGAACTAATTATAATTAATCACCAGCCTTTTATGAAATACTCCATAGAAGATATTTCCTAAGGTTTGAAAATCGCATTATTTGAATTTGCAATTTTTTTCCATGTATTCATTATTAGGATATACACATAACTGCTTAAGTGGAGATAATGTTTGGAGCTTAATGCTCTAAATAACTTTTATCTCTACTTCAGATGGCTATTTGAATTTTTTGTATTCATTTCCAATTTAGTATAATATCTAAATGATTTATTTTAAATTATTTTTTGAGCCAAAGAAAAGATAACCTGAAAACTCTGGTAAAGAGGTAGATGTTAAATAAATTTCTGTCAATGAAATTTTTAATAGTTACAGCAAACTTAATTTGCAACTAAATGTTGATATGCATGACAAACTGAAGATTTAGAAAATTGAACAGTAGATCAGAGCACCCTCAGGATTTTAGTGCATGAAGAATGATATTTAAATAGCTTACATTTGTGATCTACATTTCTAATTCTTGTCATTCAGAGTTGAAAAACTGCGGTTTTTTAAAACATCATACATCAGGGCTTAGAAAGTGGAGTCAACCTTTCAATGATCTGGTAAATATCTTAAATGTATAATTTTTAATACCAGGAGGAAATTTCAACATTACCATCTGTTATATTTTATTTCTGTTGTTCTTTTGAAATGAATTAATCCTTGTTTTTAAATTGAGTGCTGGAAAACTGTACTGGAGTGGTTTGCATGCTTATTACGCACTATGTTGTTCAGTTTTTCAGATTATGCATGTAAAATGTTCACTAAATAGCTGTAGTAAAAATGATTTTACTTTAAGTTTCATGTTTTTGTTATTCACCATACATGATATGTTTTATCCATGAAAAGAGCATTCTTTTAAAAATTTGACATAATACTAGTTTTTACTTAGATAAGAGACTTTGAAAATCTCTTCTTAATCAGTCAGAGATAATGATAGAGTTTATCTCATTCTCAAGGACTTAAATATGATATATAACACCTGTTATAGCAGTCATGCTTTATTTTGTGAGCAACTTACTTGAAGTAATTTGTGTAGTGGCTTTTGTTTGGCAAGAATTGTCACTATCTTTTACGGTTAGTTTTAATCATTACCCATAGATATTATTTGTCATCAACAATGCTAGGATCTAAAATTTTCATTCATTTTCTCAGGCATCCATCGAAGATATTGCAAGAAGAAGGCATGAAGCATCATTGCGGCAGCATTCATTCTTTCAGTTACGAGTACATCTTAAAAGGGGCTATGACTTGATTGCCAAAGATACAAGAGGTGAGTTTACAGTATAACATATATAATACAGTGGAAAGACTGTGAAGTTGGAAAACAAAACACAATGAGGAAGGAGATTTAAAGAAAGTTCAAGGAAATTTTCAAATGAAATTTCATGCCTCCACAAAAATTCCTTGTATGATAAAAAACTTGTCATAGTTAAAATATAGTTACAAACTGAGGTGTTGTTTCCACTCATGCTGTTTCTAGAAGAGTTTCTATATAGTAGTATTTGTAGTAAGCAGACTTATCAACTTTGAGATAATTTTTTATAGATTGAAAATTATATAATAGTCTCAATTTCACACGGTTCATCCTTATGAATATTCATGTATTTAATAATTAACTTACTTAGGGAAGGTAGATAAATCAAGGGTGTTGTTTATGACCCATTTTTATGATATCCTGTGCTCACATTTAAAAAAGTTTTTAGTTTATATTCAAACTAAATATTTTAAAATGATGCAATGCTTAAAAAAGTATGAAAAGGCATGTGTGCTTGCATGAAATGGAATTGTACAAGCAAAATCTCGAGAATTAAAACCTGAAGAAAAAGTGAAAAACTATAGTTTACAGTCTCATATAACTCTTTTCATTCCATGTTTCCTCAATTTCAGAAACATTGAAAAGTTTGACACTTTACTACATGCAATTTATTCTTCTGGGTTTAATTTGAGTTTTACTCAATCACTCTGAGAACACACTATATTTTCACTTGTTAATTCTTATTTATACATCCTGTGCATTTGATCTCTTGCCTCCTTTCTCTATCCCCATCTCTCTAATAGGCTATCTAAAATTTTAGATATTACACATTTACAAGATGCAATGGAATGTGCTTCACCCTTTAATCCTCATCTTTATTTGTTTAATTTTTTAAAATAAGTACAAACATTTTATTACTCATTTGTCATCTGATATACAATCATTAAAAAATGGGCTTGTCAATATTTAGCTTGAGACAGGAAATCTTTGAAGGATGAAAATGTGCAAGAGTCTATTAATAAATAAATTATCTTTAGTATTTTTATAGTTATTATGAATCATGTAATAGAAATCAGATATGTTTTCATGAGTAATGAATTTTATGCAATATTGATTTGGCTTGAATTTAATCTAAATCATTCATCCTCATGGTGTCTTCTTTTCTCTTAATTAATACATCATGAGCAGTTTTGAGACCTAATTGTGTGAAGATATCTCTCTTGGCTTTTCTACATATTTAAGGGTTTTAAGTATTTCTAATCATTCTATTTTTCTCCTTAAAGGCACAAGTGATCCATATGTAAAATTTAAAGTTGGTGGCCGTCTGTTGTACAAATCAAAAACTATCTATCGGGATCTGAATCCTACTTGGGATGAAAGTTTCGTCTTGCCTATTGAAGATCCTTTCCAGCCCTTGCATATCAAGGTTAGTAATTGAGAATTAAGTGAAATCATTTCACTTCTTTGAACTCTTTTTCTTAGTGGAATATATAAAGTAATATTCTTTATGATAATTATTTTAGGGTTCAGTGCTCAAGATAATATAGTGGAGCACATAATATTTCTATTAAAATATTCTATTTTATTCATTATTTTAATACCTTTTCTTGCTTTCTTAGAATATACTTTGCATGAAACTATAAAATTACTCTCTGTGGGTTGGGAAATCACCATTTAATACATTTAACTATTTTAACCATCTAAAAGCCTTTACCAGAGAACTACCGAATAACTAGAATGAGATAATTTTGAATCTGACTGTAAAAAGTGTTATGTAAATCACATTTTTAAAATGTTATGGATTACAATATCTAATGTGTAATCTTGAGGAGCTGTTGGTACAACATTCTCCATAGAAGTTGTGTAATAACATTAAAAATTTCTCAGTATTCTCTTGAAAACATTTTATTTTATGTACCTAGCCTCTAGCTACAGTATGCTTACTGTACTCAACGCTAATACTAGTGCTCTCTATTGAAATCTTGTTATCTACATTAACATGAAGGAATGATCTGTTAACTGTTTCTGCTAAACATCAAAGATGGAAGCATGAAAATTTTGCTTTAGTAATAATATATGATATTAAGATAATCTTTTTCATGTTTACAATAATCTTTGGCAAACCCTTTTCAACTATTTGGTCACTCTCTCGGTTGAATATTTGTAATAATTTTGAGGAAAAAATTCTCTAACTTCTCTGTCTTCCAGCAAAAGCATTATTTTGTCTATTGTCCTCAGTTCCCTTCCATTGTTATTGATAGTAGTTCAGGTCATACCTAGCAGCTCTCAACAGTAATCAAATACATGAAACTGTATCTCAAAGATAAAGTCTATATGCTTAAGAACTAGTGAAAATAAACTGAATAGTCCTAATTTAAGGAGGTGTTATAATTGAAATTTGATTAATTTTCAAATGTGAGAATAAAGTAATTCTAATATTCCTTTTTCAATCTTAGGTTTTTGATTATGACTGGGGCCTACAAGATGATTTCATGGGCTCTGCATATCTTGATCTCACCAATCTTGAATTTAATGTGTAAGTCTTTAAATAACTACCTAAATGTATTTGTTATCACACATAGTGGGTAGCTTATGTAATTGATGATTTGTTAATAAGAGGCTTAAATATACCTTTTATTTAAATTACCTTAAGTAACTCAATATAATTATTAGCTGCTAGTTTGATAGTAGTTTGTAACCTCTATCTTAGTATTCTCCAATGGAAATTGTATCAATCTCAAAGGTATTTTCATTTCCCATAAAAAGAGCAAATTATTACAAACATTTCGTTTGAGTTCAATAATTGTTTTTAGTATTGCAGGCTATAAATAATTTCTAAACAAGGAAACACTGCAGTATTATAATGAAACTTCAGCTAAGATTACTCAAAAACTGATGATAGAATACCCAGAATGACAGAAAAGAATGCACAGTAATTTTCTTAATTTAGCTAATGTCACAGTAGTACTGGTTAAGATTGGCAAAACTGAAACTTTATTATGATGGATTTCTGTGAGCTTAATATAGCAGTGAAATTGTTAAGATAGCTCACCAAGTCCAGTTAAGCAAAACTCCCCTCATGTTTTGTATCACAATTTTCATCATTTTCTTAATCAGCTATAATTTTATCCAACAATTAAACCTTTAACATCCATTTAGTTTTATTCTGCAGACATTAAGTAATTACTTGATGAGTAATTTTATATATATATATATAACTAAAAGTTATGACTATGACTATATAACTAAAAACTATGACTTATAGTTCACTTCATTTTTAACGAGAGAAATAAATACAACCACATTTTGGGAATGACATTTTTGGATGAGGAAAATAATTTTTAAGTTTATAAATTTAGTTTATAATTTGGAAAGAGAGATAGATGTGAAGCCAGTAGCATGAATATAGATTCCAGGAAACTTAAATTTAATTCAGTATTGATTCATTTTAAGTTACAGGAATTCCAGGAGCAATAAAACTCAGACTTACCTTATGTTGAACTCAGTTGCCTTACATAGAATTGTTCAATATTTTATACAAAAGTATTTCATTTGGTGATTTTTTCTTAACTTTGAAAAGATATTATGATCATTCATGAAAATGTAACTGTTAAAATGGAAATATATATGATGTTTGCAAAGAACAGTCCTTATATTTAATTTATATGTATACTTTGTTTATTCACACCTATGTGAGTCTTCCACCTTCTATAGGTTCATTTCCCCAAAAATATAAGCAATTAATGGGAATTAAAAGAAATGTTAAGTTGACAAGACTTACTGTTGATGGTACATGTCTTTTGTTGTCTCATTTTAAGAAAATCTACAATTATAAGATTCCTCAGTCTATAGGGTTTAAAATAAAATGTGAATCATGCATGTAAATTATTATAACATCAAAATTATTTTAGGAATAACATTTTATTACATTCACAGGCCAACAGAAATAACTCTACCCTTGAGTGAAGCTGGAAAAACGCCTTCCAATAAATACTTAGGGAACTTGACTCTCACGGTGACTTTGATTCCACGAACTCAAGAAGACAAGGACCAAGTAAGTAGTATTTCAGCTCAATCATTTACTAGTGTTTTATCATATTTATTCATATGTAAATATCTATAGCCTTAACTTATTTATTGTGATTATACTCTTTTTACCCCTATTTTACTCCCTTTAAATTAAATTAAAATTAATTCATGAAGAGTCAAGCATTAGGACTAGATGTAGCAATAGGAAATATTCTTTTTCTTAGCATTCAGATTATTAACAAAGGAAAAAATCATGTGAGCTAATGCGGGTAGAATATTATGATGTAAATTATCTGAAAATAAACAGTTTCTCAATTCATACAATCCAAATTAGCGGTATTGATGATATTTTCCTTTCAGCCGTAATAATTATGCTAATCCCCGTTGATAGTATTTTGAAGGTATGAGGGTAACTACTGGAAATGGAGAAGGTAAATTTTAGAAGCCTGTTCATACATCCACATGATACATGATTAGCATTCGAAATATGAAATTTCATCTCCTAATAAACAGTGGAATTTCTCTACTTAACTTTTACGAATAAGACAGTTGTTCAAAAGGAATACTCACATTAAGTAACAAATCTTTTGTAGTAGAGCTACTTTGATTCATTATTTTCCTTAACAGTATGTATGGATCTACCCCAGGGCATCGAACCGGAGTCGGATCCGAGAAAACCGTTGTTTTTGTCGGAATGAAAACCGAACTCTAACTGAAAACGAAAACCGTTATTTATTACGTTACTATATTTTATTCCTAACAATGAGCATTTTACTCCAGTGTAATTGGAGGGAGAATTTCTAAACAGATGTAATTACTTACGATTAGCTATTACTAACATTTATTCTAAAATTTAGTGTAATGCAGCGTAAATAAAAAGCTAGGAATATTTCTGTTAATATTGGAAGAAGGTAATATTGCAATAGTCGGAGTGAAAAAAACGGTTCGAACCGGTTCACTGATGGAAAAAGAATCGAAACCGGAGATGAAACGAAGTTTGTATTTTGTTTGAACCGAAGCGAAAACTTGAACGAAAAATATAGCGGTTCGATGCTCTGATATGCCCATAGCTGCATTAGTAGTGAGTATAACTGTAACATGTAAGAGAAAATCTTAGCGACAATATTTTCACGAGGATTTCGAAAATAATTTAGCAATGTATAGTAAACAAATGTATGTTGATATTTGCTTTAGCTTTCCTCTCCTTTAAAAATCATGCCCCTTTCTCCCTGTAATGAAACTAACGATTCATTTGGATGTATGTTTACTTCTAAATTTTCACTATTAAATGGTATGCTAATGAAAACGTATTATTTTTCCATACCTGTCAGGTTTTTAGAGATAGAATGCTAGCCACTACTTTCATTTTAAATGACTATTTTTACATCAAATATTTAAAAGATGTATTTGAAAATTAAAGTAAAACCAATTTCATCTGCAATCAATTACAGATTATGTTCATTCCTTATTCTCATTTTTATTAGATGTTTTCATCGGAAGAAATTTTTCTGTTTTTCATCCTGATAAATTATTTGGAGGATGATGCGCAAATAAAATTCATTTCCTTCAATAATAATCTTAAATAACACGCGTTTCATGTCCGTAATTTATGGAGAGAAATATATCGATGGATAACTTTAAAAATTGTCCTGATCATTCTGTGTATCCAACTCCGAGTTAGGTCGTTGAGTCTTCGATGAGCAGATTCTAAGTGTGTATTTCAGAGACGCTTCTACTCAAGGCTGTGATGTTGACAAAATTATAATGCAATTTAAGTCACGTTCTCAATTTGAACCATTACGAATGTCGTCATTCATATTCAAGTGGAACCAATTTGTCACTTGAGGCCTTATCTCATGCGCAATTAACGGTATGTTTGGGAATTTAAATGAACGGATCTCTTTATCTTACTTGGTTGAAGCACTCTTTTCGTCGTATACATCTGGAATTACAATGCTTTTTTGCTCAGTGTGATCTGGGATCGTGTTGCTCGTAGCCCTCCAAATCTGCGGGGAGCCATCTGCGTGTTATTTGAAGATTTCCCTCTTAGGAAAATAGGAGTTTCTAAGGTTTAAGGTACGAAATCTTTAGATCTTTATTTTGGGTCCAGCAATTTAACAATTATCACTTGTAATCACCAGTTATTTAGAAAAATAATTGGAGGGACCGTAGATTTTTATTTCTTTATTTTTTTAAGTTAGGGTTTGAATCTTTCTTACTTGTTGGTTTGATGGATAGAGATCCCTAAACCATTATTTCTAAAAACTTGAATTTGTAAACATTAAATGCATAAATAGTTCTCTACCTTCTGCATATCGAAAGCAGTCGTTAAATAAATGTTCAACTTAATTCGTCCACTAATTATAAAAGTAAAGATATCTTATTAAAGGTATTCAAGAAGTAGCTATCGACCCCAAGTCAATGCTTTTTTGCGAGGGGGTAATTTTTTACCTTAAAGATAACATTGCAGTCCTTTTCTTAATTTTCTAATCTCCCAAAGACCTAAAATTTAAAACAACGTCCACTTTAAAGAGTGATGCTTTGTATTGTAAGGGATGTATAATTTTCCACAAATTGCAAACATGGATTATCACAAATAAGTAAAACGTTTCTACGATTGCGTCATCCTCAATCAAATATTCTAAAGGAAAGGAGCACCATAATTTTTCTCCTTATGAATTTCAGATATTGGACCTGCATTCGTTTACAAATTGCATCCCTTCTTGAGCTTTTTCCCTCTGTGGTTAGAATACACTTATTTGTCCGTGAGCTCGAAGATTCAAAACCACTGAAAATTGAACGTGAAAATGATTCCTCGGTTGAACTATCCGTTCCTATTTTTAGCCACGCATTCACATTTTCGGATTGTGAAGTCCGCAGGCATTTTAGTACCTTTCTCTTACTTTCCAGAGTTGAAAATATTTTCGGAAGACCGAGAGCCTAAGAAAAACAGATGTATCTGAGCGGATATATCTCTAAATTAATATTATTCCCCAAAAATGAACTAACTTTAAGCGAATTCCAGACACGTATCCCTCAAATTTTCTTTGTTAGGACTTAATAATTATATTTACTTGTAACTTGTTGCCAATCTCGGTGGTGTGGAGGTTAGCAGTAGCTAAGCAATACTTAGCTCTTGGGCTCGAATCATGGTAGCTAAGTGTATCGATATCCGTATTTGTTATTGCCCACATCGTAGTAGGCCAATGATGACTGCTGATGGGTTGAAAAGAATTTTATAATTCACACAGATTTTAAACTAAGCAAGGAATATAAAGTATTAAAACATTCGTTCTTACTTGTACCTGAACTGTATGTTAAAAGTGTCTCCTGGGTCATAAATAGTCCTCCGCAACCGCTGTGAATCTCAGGCTAAAAGCGTAAACAATCGATAACTCTCCAGTCATTGTGTACCAAGTATTTTTGAAGCATCAACCATACGGTACTTTCGCTCGAGATAAGACCTCCCGAGAGCGCCAACTGAAATTCCCTCCGAGAAATAATTTGTTTACGGACGAATCCTATGCGTAAAATAATGGATCTCGTTGGCCTTGGGATCGAGCCTTGGCTTGAGTGGTTGCGAATGATCGCGCCGTCGGTGTTATTTTCAATTGACCCTTTTTAACGACACTCGACGAGTCGTTTTAAATTCCTCGAATTAGCGTTTGTCTTTCGCTCCCGCATCGTCAGAGTCGCGTGCATTGTGTGAAGAATGCACTCGTCCGAGATTGCCGCGCTTTTTAGCCTAGGGTCTATTGAATTCTCCTCTAGGGAAATAGGTCCCTGCCGAATGTGCTCTCCAAGTGCAAGCACCTGTATCGAATACAGGACGTGGAAATATTCCATTACGAGTAAAAGTTGCTTGCATACTGCAAGCTATCCGTTGAATACAGTATCATACCAAGTACTGCCTCAGTTCAAATTTAAAACTTCGCGCCAAAGACCGCCTGGCGACGAACTAAGAACCCGATCGTGAGAGAAGACAGCAAAATAATATTAGATAAGTGCCATCCTTACTTGTTCCAAAGTTTCGATTTAATATCTTATCGGGAAGGTCCCACGCCTCTGTCACCATTCCGGGTTTTATCTTTCCAGCTTATCGGGAAGGCATTTAAAAAAATCGTCAAAGATTTCCGCAATGCATTTCTTATGGAAGAATTTTGCATCCACATGGCGTCGAACTCACTGTCATTTGGCTACATTTTTTCCATGAGAAGCATAGAAGACTACCTCAACTTCAACCTCCGAAATTTTGGTTCCTCTATCTTACCGATTAGTGCCTCAAAATAATTTTCAAAAATCCGCGCAATGCATTCTTATGGGAAAATTGCGATTTTTGGGAATTTCTGGCATCGAACTCATGATAGCTAGCGTCGATGTCTGAATTATTCTGGCGTCTAGAGTGTAGGGTCACTACGTCGAAAAAATCTGACGTCGATGGCGCTTGTGGAACATGGTCAGAATTCGTATCCCCTATAAATATATAGGTATATCCGGAGAGTTAGCTTTATATAATAGATGTGGAAGTTACAATATGCGATAGCGTTAATGTTGAGAAGGACGTGAAGACGACCGTCCATCGGAAACTGAAGTTAAATGATCGTGAAATATCCGAAGGTCTGCATCTCCGTGGTCAATAAGCATCTGCATATCGTTTTCATTCACATACTCCAATTTGGCTGACTTCCATGTATCCTATTCGCTTCTCTACCATTATGGTTCGCTGCGATTATTATGCAAGCCTTTCGCTTCATTATAAATGTGCTCAAAATCGGCGCTTCATGGTGTGCTAGAGAATCGATACCGTGCTAAAATAGCCTTTTCTCATGTTTGCTGGAATGTTTCGAGCACCTAGGGTTTCTTAGAAATAGAATCGTTCAATTGCAAGCAGAGACAACCATAGAAAGCCGGTGGTAATTGCTTAGCTTTTAATTAAAGTTTCTTTAAGTTTTGATTTATGCAAATGACTATAGTGCGCATTAGGTTTCTTATATTTTTAGCAGACATATACATGCTTCTCTGTCTTTTTATAGCTGTCTTTCCTAATATCCTAAAAGTTAATATCGTCCCCAGTGTGTTCAGATTTAACTATGCATGTGGGTTTTTGAGGAAAAATAATGGGATCTTGACGCAACGGTTTTATATGTATATCTATTTTTATATTATCAGCTCTGTCTCTATATTTCTCTCTACTGAAAGAGTGTCTTAATCTCTAAAACATTTCCATTTCTAACAAATGTAATATTTCCTTGTGAAAAGTTTTACGATTCGTATTCCTAGATACTTAAGAATTTTCTTAGAAGCTATGTAAACGTACTTACATTCTCACCATCCATATTTGTTTTGATTTATAGATTAATAGTTTTAAAATCTTGAAATCGCATATATTTTTTCTGTAGTCGACTTTTGCTTTGTTCTTGTAGTTTTGTCTCTGATTCAATATTGAGCATGAATTTTCAAGGCATAGGGGTTCCAGCGTTGGAGTGCTCATTCAGGCTTATCTTCCCCATAAAGAACAGAATCTTATCTGGAAGAAGGATTTCAAATACCAGGAAGGAAGCGACATATCCCTTTTTTCAAGAAATACACTTCTCAAAAAAACCAGTCGTAAAATTTGCTGAAGATTTGTCTTTGAACTATTGTTATATTCTGTTCTCTAGTTTGTAAATTCGGAAATTGGAGAGCATTCAAGTTTAACATAGTAGCGATGTTTGCAATGATTATTGTTATTTACTAAAATGTAATATTTTTACCACTGTGAAATTATCAACGAGGCCAACCTGGTTTTTGAGGTTTTCTCCTCATACACGACGATGGTGTATAGAAATAAGCCTGAAATTCTTGTTTTTAGCAGTAAAATAATATTTATTGTAAATATACATGAAAGGAATTATTAGATAAGTATTTGTTCTTTCTCCATGAGTATTATAAATAGATATTGAATCCACTATAAGCCATATATTATTATAAATAGATATTGAATCCACTATAAGGTTTGAATGTTGTGGAGTCATATCAAGGTCCGATTTTTACCTAAAAGTATCGTATTATAAAATCCCAGGATAAGTTTTCCACTCTTTTGTAACTGATGTGTATCAAAAGCCATTTTATAATAGTTCTATTGGATCTTTATAGTTCAATTTAATGTTCAGTTGAATGTCTAGTTTTAGTAATAAGCTAAGTTTCACTGCGATAGAAAAGTGTATGCTATCTAGGGAATCATTCGCAACTAATGTAATGGAATATGTGATGATGGGTTGGAAGATCCGTGCCCTGCCTTTTCAAGAGCGCCTAATGGAAAAGTATCTGGGGCAGGGTCACAGAGCTCTCTGAGATATCGACAATCTGTGAGCAACGGAAAAGAACTCCCGGGCTTCGTAGCCTATCAATAGGATCTAGTTCATGCAATTTCATACAATGGACACTTAGTACCAGTGTTTACCCTCAGGACTTGCATAATTCGTTCAGTTTGCATCATACATTTTACTTTAGAGCTGAAATAGAGCAGATTTCAACATTTGAATGAGGAGATAGTAAACACAAAAGTGCATTTTTCCACCAATTTACTCATTTTTATGAGAGATGTGATTTTATTAATGTTACTTAGATTTATTTATTTAAATTTATGAATGAGAACACGGTTTCTGTTCTCTTTTGTATTTAACGAGGATAAATTCCATCAAATATAATGTGAAAGCTTTTATTTTAAGAGACTTCTGTTATAAATACATATTATCATTATGAGGTTTATTTTTTTGTTATACTTTTATAATCCTCATCAATGTAATTATTTCAAATACCGCCCTTTTTACATTTTTTGAACGTTTATTCATTGTGATCATTTAAAATGTTGCTCTTTCCGTTACTTCGAAAAATCAACGTTCGGAAATTAATTATCAGAAATCTGTGTTTAAGTATCCTAGCACACTTTTATTTTCTGATTATTCTGAATGCATTCTTCCCAATAGTAAATTGACAGGTGAGCTGGTAAAATAAAAATAAAATAAATAATAAGTAAGTAGCTAATAAAATAAAAATAAAATAAACATTAAGAAATCATCAGTTAAAAAAATATAAATAACATAATAAGATGGGCAGATAGGGTAATCAGTGAAGAGGCCTGTTTGAATTTTTTTCTCTGTTTCAATTTTATTTGAATTTTAGAGATTTCTTTTCCTGCTTTGATATTCTTTCGAGTTTGCCGCTCATGTTAATTTAGTCGATTTCTCGGACTAGAGAATAAATCAAGATAACGGTATGATATTCTGTTAAGATATACTCTTTCATTCTTGAAACAAGTCGGCTACAGAATATCATTTCATATCTGTTGCGAGTTAATTAATACAACAGCAGTATCCATTTACTCTCATTAAATAAAATCTCTGAAAAACATCATCGATTATGTCTTTCGTATGGCGCGTGATTTGAATGCAAGATTGTCTTACCGTTGAAGTTATATGCGGAATGCGATGTGCGCTCATTCAAGATATTCTTCCTTGATTCAAAATCCAGAAGTTTGACTAACGACTCTAAAATTACCTAAAAATTTGCAATGTTGCCGCATCTGTCTAATATTTATTTTTTACTGTCAAATATCCAAACGAATGAATTGAAATGAAAGACCTCCTTTACGCTAAAGGCTGCAAGGAAATTGTTTAAATATAGATATACCAAACGTCTAATTATAGTAATTATTACATTTATTCGTAATTGCCGCTTCCATTCGAAATTAAAAGGACGAAGAATATATTCAACATGAGATTGTTATCTTTTAAAAATTTCTACCGGCCGATGTGTACATTTATAAAGGCCTCTCTAGGAAATCCCGCGCTAACCTCATGAATCAACCTTACTTCAGCATTCCGCAGCGAGAGGCTTCAAAGAGGCCTCAACCACAGGAAACAATGATGAGGGAATACGTGAATCTTTGCTTGCGGGAGTGAATCCACGGATATATCTCGCCAGGTTCTCTTTCGCGCATTCTCTTTGGATACGAAAAAGATAAAAATCTTCTCTCCGCGAAACGCATTCCTTCCTTCAGCGTTCTATCCTCGGTACCCCTTCTACTATAACTCTGCAGTCCCGTGGAGTGATTGCAGCTGCCGCCTCTATTCCTGTAATAGAAGCGCTCGAATAAATTCCCATTCACTCGATGGCAGCGAGATTAGATCTCCCAAAGTCGTGTGGAACGAAAATTTCTGACTGTGAGAGGTCGGGCGTGAACTAGGTTCGTTAATATGACCTCTCTCTCTCATAGCGATCGCCCGGAAAGCTTAGTCCTTCCGCCCTCGGTCATTGTGGCGCGAATGGGCGAGACCTCTGTCGCAACATTTTCATTCGCATTTATTCTTTCCTTTGTTGGATCGATGACGCACCTCCACAATCGAGCTCGCTCTTTCTATTAATTTCCTTCTTTCCACGGCTGCATTCTTTTCGATTCCGCTCGCGAGTGCATTTTTCGACGTTTTTCTCTCCTGACGGAGTGCTCAAATCGATAACCAGTCCCGTTAATGGATTTTCTCCTCCCGAAGAAAAGGTCGACGTGGCTCCGTAAATTTCCTTTAGATTTGCGAAAATGAATACTTATCTTTCCGAAAGCTGTTACAGAGAAATATTTTTATACGAACCTACGAACTTTATCATACTAAGTTGATTGTGATTCGAATTACTTTTGGAGTGCCAAGTTATCTCTCTTTTCATTTTCCGTGTCGATAAATTGATAATCGATTACACAAATTTGATTGCTTTTCCGTTAATGGAGTTCTTTTTTTAATCCTTAAATTTATCAATTCAAGCGTCACATTTGGCGCTCACTGAGTGGATGATTTGAATAACATATACGATTTTATGGTTTATCCGATGGATATCAAAGCTGCTTTGAACTTTTATTACATAGATACATCGTAGATGAAATGGTTTCAAGAGGAATCGAGAAAGACTCTTTTAACATGAGCATTTTACGAATTAGCTCGAATCCTTCGTAGAATTTTTAGGCTGTCAATTTTGATATGCATCAGAACATTTGAAAACTCCTTTTTCGGCACTTATAATATGTTCTCTCATAATAATTCTTGCTTCGTTTTTGTTTTCGTTTCCTGTAAATTAATTCGCTTTCATGTTTGGTTTCATTGAGGATTGTGTATTCTTTGAGGATTTCATTCAGAGTTTCCCCAACCGCCGGCAAATAACGATAGCTTATTATCATTTAGAAACATCCACAAAAATGATGTTTTGTTCTAATCTAAAGTATTTCACCATAATAGATAAAGCAACAACTATTTGCATCGATAAATCACTTTGGTTAAACTGAAAGAAGCTACCCGTGGGCCTCAAATTCTTTTCATTGTTGATTCTTCCCCGTGGAGATAAAACTTTGGTGGCTTCTGGTTTATATCTTTTGTTGTCGAAACAATTTAGGTTTATATTCCTCTTTGCTGAAGTTTCTCTTCTGGAAAATAGTTTTCCACAAATAAACGTTTCATTCTCGTGGATCTGAAACAGTTTTTCCCCAAATCCTTCAACACAAATTTACGTCCAAAATTTCACAACGGCGCTGAATGGATAGCGGTTATGAATAGAGAGATCATTATGTCGCTCTGCGTAATAATTTCAAATCTCTCGTTGAGAAGGCTGAGAAGTTCGAACAATTAATATACATTTTGATGCCGAGAGATCATTCGAAGAGATTCGCGTATTTCGAAACTTTACGAAATCCCTTTCAAACGAGAATATCCGCTGAAATGCTCAAAATGATGTTTCTCTGCGCGGTTAATTGGTCCGAAGTTCGCCTCTCAGCTACTCCTCCGAGAAACGAGCAGTGATATGTATATATAGAATGTGTTAATTTGTGGAGAGGGTTTTACGAATGGCAAAACGCTGAAGTTGTGGATGGCGAAGCTTATTGTGTTAACACCCAGCTGTTCAAGGTGTAGTTCATTAGCGAAGGCGGCGGTAATGGGTGTTTCTCTTGTTTGCATCCAGAAGGCGAGCGACACAGGTCACTGAATGTCAACTAAAAGCGTTGTTCTCGAGCATGAAGCTGTGGTTGGCAGCTGTTTCGGTCACTGAATTCATAGAAAAACAAACGGTGCATGTATTTTGTATTACGGGGCTTCCATAATGCTCTAAAATAAATGGCTTAATAGGTCGATTTAAGGGAATGGAATGTTTTACTATCATCGAAAAATCTAATGAAACGGGAATGGAAATTGATGCTGGGGAAACCTTTGCTACTACATTTAGGTTGTCAAGGTTAAATCAAATTGCATATTTATTTCAATTAAATCAAAATGTTTGGGCGTTACTTCGTGGAAAGCCATATATAAATGGAAAAAAAGAAAACTGTAATTTTCCATAAGATTTTTTACTGTGCGACAAATTTTGCTAAATTACTAGCATCTTCTGGCATAGGAAATTTTTCTTTTCCAGGAAGTTTTCTATGCCAAAAGATGCTAGTAATTTAGCGAATCTGGTCGCACAATAAAAAATCTTACGGAAAATTACGAAGTTATATTTTTCTCCATTTATTTATTTCAATTATTTTTTACATTTCGTGTACAGTAAAATTATTATTACCAAATAGAAGGAAAGGGAATGCCTTGAAGCAGAAAACCTCGTTTGAAAAAAGAGAATAATAGCACCCGCCGATACAAAGCTTAAACTAAATCTTACGTTTCTTTAAATTATAACTTTTCCCGACCGCGATCCGCATTTCCCGGCAAATTCGCTCTCTCGAGAGAGAACTTTTGAAAATGCGCGCTCCTTTAAACACTTAAAGGAGCTCACGCTTTGCAGCGCAAATTGATACGAACTCATGAGAATATCTTTTGGCTCAAAAAGCTTCTTTCGCATTGCGGCGTTGATCGAACCTTTCGTCCAATATTCACCGGTACTTCCGGGAATGAGATGAAACACATTTACGACCTCATTCGGATCGGATGGACTTCTAGGACATCCGAACCCTCGCCTCCGTCTGGATTTCCTGTGACGTCTTATGCATCTCCTCTTTGCGTTCCCTCCTAATGGTCTTCTGGAGAAAAAAAAGGAGCGCCCTCTTTTCCATTTCCATCAAGTGCAGATGAAAGGGAGGCTTTGTTTATCTTCCATCGCATCCTTGCATCGCTGACTCTCCAAGTAACGGGATGAA
Organism: Pachydiplax longipennis; assembly: GCA_036926295.1. Classification (NCBI taxonomy): domain Eukaryota; kingdom Metazoa; phylum Arthropoda; class Insecta; order Odonata; family Libellulidae; genus Pachydiplax; species Pachydiplax longipennis. The sequence continues at coordinate 57,049,021 of JAVFKF010000008.1, forward strand.
AGCGACACTTTCGACGTTTTCCTCATCTTGAGATGGCGCAAAAATCATTTCTGCCTACAAGGGCATGGCTGAAGCGCGACCGTTGTTTCGAGGCAAGAAATCATCCGGCTAAAGGCTAGTAGGGCATGACATGGTGACGGAGAAGTTGGGATAACGTTTCTAGGTTCGGAGCTCATCGGAAAGAAGTTTCTTTGCTAGCCAATCGAGTGTTTTAAAGGGAAAGGGCTAAACCAGGAGTGGGGAATCTTTTTTCCATCGGAAGATCGCATTTACCATTCGGTAGCGTAAGAAAGGACTCATCTGAGACCATCAGACCATTCTTGAATAGCTTGTTGCCTAAATATAAATTCTTCAACACAGAAATTATATGTGAGGAGATGAGTTCTTTCGCTGAGTGAACTAAAAGAGGATGTTTTCCACTTCGTTTTCACTAGGCCTAATTAGCAAGATAGGAAAGGATTGTTTAAAAATCGCCATTTGTTTTAAGAAATGAAAATTAAAACCGCATTGAACTCCCAAAAAGGCCACATATTCCCCACTTCTGAGAAAAAGTGGTAGGCCACCATTCACGTATACGACGTAGAGCAAATCTTTATTACTCCTGCTTTATCATTTTCTATTATTTTTAGCCGTAACTAGATTACTATTATATAGAAGAACGCTCACGCATTTTCAAATCATTTCATTATCCTAAGTTAAATTCATTCAAGGTAGGTATTCCGATATCAATTTTCTATGCTTAATTTAAACGAAAATAACTCTTACAATCCAATACCAGTATCAATACAAGGTTATGTAGCATATTTTCGTGAATTAATGTATTATGCTTTATGCTGATGTAAAGATTAATGTATCATTGTTTACTTCATATACTTCATGATTTTGTTTCTTTGTTCCATATCTCTTGGTATATTTATGCCTTTACCATTTGTATTTTTAATATTTATTTCGTTTTTGTAATGCTTTTTTCAGTAGTTTTTTATACTTTTTACCATTTTGAGATATTTTTAAATCCCCTTCTCTGTGGGCGTTTTCCAGCAATAAGGATTTTTTTTCCTCATCTTAGAGTAGGGAAGATATCTTTCCACACCCAACCTTTCTATTTTTCATTAATCTTGTAAAATATATTGAAACTACGTGTGAGGAGGAAAAGAAGTCCAGTTGGGCGTGACCATATCGAGCCAAGGGTCAATCTAATCTATTACACATAGAATACCTATCTCTTTTGTCGATTAACGATGTGAAGGATAGTAAAAACGAAACTATACATAAGTTACACACAAAAAAACGTTTTTAGGTACTACATATAATCATAAATGAGCATTATGATATACGAGGATGGCCTGAAAAGTTTTCGACCCCAGATTTTTTTTAGAAATCTTCAGAAATTTTCAGAAAATATGTCGACAAATGACGAAATGTCGTAAACTATTCAGACCACCCATGTAAATAAGATTTTGATTATAATAATTGTAAAAAGTTTCTCATACATGTTGGTATTCGTCAAATATTATTTTTATCTTTCTACTTTAAAAGGTTTTGACCAATAAATTTCAATCTACAGAATCGCTTCATTTTTTATTTTGTTGTGAAAATCCACTTTCTGTAGACCTCGTAGTCTATAGAAAACGCCATATTTTTTATAGACTTATACACTATGTAGACTTCATTGGTCGAGTATGTCGTTTTCCAGAAGAAATGCATTCATTCAGATAGATGGAAGTTCTTTAAAGATGGAGGAAATGTTCAATTTGGCCATCGACTCCATCTTCATCGATTCTTTTACCGAATAAAGTCTAACTTGAGACTTTCGGACCGCCTGTGGCCCTACTAAAGTTTCCCCGCCGTCCTTTGAATTTTTAAACCTTTCTCTTTCGCTGAAAATCGATCACGTTTGTTTCAATCTCATATTCATTATGCAATTGAAGAACGTTTGCTTATCTCGCCCTTTACATCTCTCTACAAGTGTAACTTTTAGCGAATGAGAACAATCCATAATCGGAATCTATATAAAGGTTCTCTCCAAAAATTAGATCTTTAAAAGAGAAAACTTCATTTGATAGTTGATTCTGATATATTTCCATTTATACTCGAGTCCCTTCTGTCGCAATGTTTGGCGACGAAGATGAAGCTCCATGACCCACAATGCTCGGGTACTCTCGTTCGCAGATAATGAACTGGAACCCTGTAAATGAATATCGCACTATTGACCCGAATCGATCAATTCCAGTTACGAGTGTCTCGCTGTCATCCTCATGCTTCCACTATTGAGTCGTCTGAAGAGAATAAGTGATGCGAACCGCTAAGAAAATACCAAAAAGAATCCTTATCCGTGACACGTGGAGGTTTAAAGTTGGCAGTGCGATAGCGTTTTTGTCGTTCCATCATCGCGAGACTTTTGCGACTTATTTGGACTCGCGAGATATCAGGCTTTTATCGTTTAATAATTTTAATCATCATCAATTCTATTAGATATCCAATACACTATGGATAAAAATTATTCTAATGAAATAATTGCGAATAAATTTGTTCATTGCAATGAAACTACTAATACACGTATTTCATAAGAAAGTATGTCAACCTAAATCAGTGGAAATTTAATGAGATGTATTTGATGTTTACTGTTTTCAACAGTTCAATCTTTCGTAACAAGTAAATTAGTAGGATTTTTTCCCATTACACAGTAAATTATTATTTATTCTTGAGACTCGAGAATTTTATTCCTTATTTTATCATTCCTTTTATTCCCATTTATTCCTTTCTCATTATTATTATATTTTTATTCTTGAATCAAAGAACCTAGTTCCAGATGTATTTATAGTTACAACAGATTTGTTGTACCTATAAATTATTATCATCATTTCTGGTTCTACCTGTTTCTGTCTAAGAGATAATAAGGTCTAAGATAACATCTGCATTTCGATAAGCAATAGTTATATTAGCGTTTTGGTTAATACGAATGTTGGAGCTACTGAATTAAACGTATAAGGGGATGAATTTAGTTTTCAAAATGTTCAATGCTTAATTAGAGCAAGCCTAAGAATTACGACATGACATAGTAATTTCTATTTTCTTTGTATCTTTTCTGATGCACTCCGGAAGACCAGTTTTAACCGCATATGTTACGATTCTGCGAGTTATCTCGAGGATTGCAAATATGATTAACAAGCTGTGGAAATGATATCATTCTTTATAATAGAAAGGGCAAATTCATTCAGATGCTAAGATTTTTGATCCGAGATTACTAATTTTTGTACGTTCTCCCCTCCACCCAAGAATTTCTTCACAGGAAAAAAATTCCGCTATTTATAAAACTTCCTATCCATCCTTAATTTTAATCCGCAGTCAGACACTTATTTTTCTCACGTTTTTCATCCCTGATCTCGTTCATTAGTCGTTTGAGAATTTGTTTCGTGATTCATGTTGGAAACTTTCATAATGCCTTCGTTTTTATGGGACTTCTTATGTTATTTCCTTATCTTATTCTCAGATCCAACCCGAATTTTAATGTCTTAATTACCTCATTAGAAAACATCGCTGCCAATTCTTCTGCTCTCTATAGAGATGTAGAAATTTTGTCTTTTCTCTTTTAATGTTATTTCCTCAAGTCGTGATTCTCAGCATTGAGGTTGGTAAGTTTTCTAGAAGTTTTCGAGGATTTACCCAGATTTTAATCGCCTCTCCAGTATAGCTTCTCGAGACGCTTAAATGTCTCGGTTATTTCGAAACTTTCTAATGCTATAATTTTCACATTACCTTTTGAGGCTTTCCCTCGAATAAGGCTTGATTCGCGAAAGTTTAATTTTAATAAGTCGCATTAAATACTGAATTAATTACTAAAGCGACGACCCACAAGCTAAATTGGGAAGTCCTGCCGCATCTGCAATATTTTCACAGTTTAATTCCTTTGGATTTTTGTTTTTCGGTTGCTTGTCAACAATGTTTTCAATAATTAGGTAGAAATAAGTTGGACGATAATTTTGAGTCAAGACTATGTGATGTTTATCGACGAATAACTTGTCGTAATAAAACGTTGGCAACAAGTCGCAAATAAATACTGACAAGGAGAGACTCTCACTTTTGTCCGGGGATTTTGATGAAACTTTTTGCAGTGGTGCAGGAAGTATAGTAATGAAGAAGTGTAACGGCGTTTCTCTGAATGGGCCTTAGTTTCGCTGCAATAAATAATTGATAATTGATAATCGGAGTATAGGCAACCCCGCAATGCACGTCCATGCTAGCCGAGTATGCATGAAAGAACGCGATGTTCTCTGGTATATTTGTCATTAAATTTTTCTTTTCATTCGTAAAATTCTTTCCTTGATACTTATTATTTGACTTATTAATAATAATAAATAGTATGCTCAATTTGTAATCTTGTGAGAATACATATTTTAATTAAATCTTTTATTGATTTCAGTTAAAACCTCATTCGTTTGAATTTGAAAATATAAGGATATTTCGTTACTAAATACTATAGATAGCTTATTTACAACCATTTTCTAACATGATCCTTTCATTCATTCGTTAGAGACGAGTTGACGCTTTACCAATCTAGTTCCTAACGTAACGTAAGCTTAGACTGTCTGGTATCTTCTGACGTGCATTACCTTATCTAATGCGATCAATTAAGATCGTTTGACTATCATGTTCCTCTTCCACGTTAGGAGTGCAGTCTGTTATGTACATACTTTCAAGCGATTAAACATGCTTTCGTTTGTAAGGACGTTCCTCAGGTATAGAAATGTTTGGTTCTGAAACATTTTTAGGTTTAGAGTGTTTGCGAAAAGAATCGAAAAAGATTGAAAATGTATGAACGGAAATTACTTAAATTGCTACGTAATCCGAAGTAAGATATTTTCATTTTTATTTCCATTAAACTTTAAAAACAATATTAGGAAACAGCTTGATTTAATTACATTAATTAGTTTCCGGACGGTTTCCTTCCCGGAAAAGTTTATCAAATGCTCGAAAAGGTTTGAGAAACTCGTAGGTTTCTGTTTGTTTTTGTTATATATAAGTTTATTTAATTCGCACATATTTCAACGAGCGGGCAAAAATAAACCAATCTTTCCAGGCTTTTACCAAAACCTGATCATTTCATATCAATTTATCAATATTTATTTATATTCATTTGATTACTAATTTGAATTAATTTTTGTTCAGTTCAAAATATTCATGTAAATTTCCTCCATCTGTTATGAAACGCTACTTTTCTTGGATATTTAGCTTCATTTAATTTCGTTTCCTCCCATTAACTTTCGATATAATTTTCATAAAACATCTCGCTGGGAACACGTGAAATTTATTTAGCTCCATCACCATATTAAATTGAATGAAGTTTTACGTAACCTTTCGTCGAAGGGACATTTAAAAAGACGTCGGCTTACATATAAAAAAATATGATCGACGGCAAACAGCGAGGATGACTTCCGTGAATTTTAAAACTGCTGACCGAGTTCTTTTTTTCCCTCACTGGTTTAAATTGGGATTCCCGTCGACCTGGCTAAGTTTATCCCGTAAATAATTGACCCTGCTGCAGGTCTCCGGCCGTAAAAAAGGAAAATATTTGCCAACATCCGTCGCGGAACGAAATATTTATATACACTTCCGTTATCTGCCTTCTTTTCCATTTCTTCCATACCTTCCTCCGTTTACTCTATTCACCATTTCTCTGCATTCACAATTTCTTACCCTCACATACAACTTTCGCTACATCCACGCTTCTTTTCATACAGTCCCCTTTATTATTAAACGTCTTTTACCTCCAGGGTCTCATTTACTCGTACCCAATCTTGCCTCTAACTTATTTCTTTTTCTCATTTCACACTCTTGTCTTAGTAATTAGCCTCTTCAACAGAATTCGCTCATTAAGTTATGTAATGATAAATTTATATTCTTTCTTGTAATTAATAAATGGATATCGGGATGCTTTGTGACAACTAAATCCTACTTTTCTGTTTTGAGGGTTCTGAACCTTACGGTACTAATTGGGCTTCCGGATAGCCACGTGGGCAGCGCGTGCGACTTCGGTGGAAGCGTTTCCGGGTTCGATTCTTGGGGAGGGGGTCACGTGGGGGATAACCTCAGCTGTCGAAGCGCCTTTAACTGTACTACTCCTGTTAAGATGCTAATTGTGGCTCAATTGCTATCTTCCGTTTGGTTGAAATTAATATTCCATTAAAAGAAATTAACAATAATTAAAACTCGTAATAATTAAATTAATCAATGAAATTAATCATATCTAATATATGTGCAGATGTGTACATACGTAAGTAACCCAGTGGTTGGATTTAGAAATTCCCGTGTTGGTCGAACCTGTTTCTACATCTATCTAAGTTACAATAGTATAGACCAGAATTATTTGCGGAGATTTACTACAATCAGCTCGCTACGACGAGAATATAATCGCAATATTGGATCATGAAAAACTTTAATCACATGTCTTTTTTTATTTTCGCAAACAAATTTTCAAATTAGAAACATTTGTGTATGTACTTAAGACTCCAGTAAATGGTTAAATATACCTTAGGGATAAGATGGAGCTGGAGGGATTAAAAAAATTTAAGAATTAAGATTAATCTCTAAAATAAACCTTCCCGTTGGGAGAAAAATTCCGAGGAGATTATTTATGAATATTTTAATCTTCTTCTTTCTTTCGAAAGGAGGCTTTTATGCAAGAAGTGAATTCACAAATTTTCCGTAATCGAAGTTTCTCTCATATCCTCATTCACTTCTCTTTGACCGTGTTACGGTGTATTTCGATGTTTTGAGTAGTTTCCGATGACACATTCGTTCCCCATTATCGCCCCAAGAATAGCGCGCTATCGTATATGCGTTTATTGCTAAGAGGCGTTTTAGACCTTAACGACGAAAATCACTGACGTAGCTGTCAGATGTTCCTTAACGACATTCCTTCCGTGCGCAAATTACTACCAAATCTCTTCCACCCATGGGAAGTCCCTAGTGAAGAATACAGGGTGTTTCCGAATGGGATAATCGGTCGGAAAATGGTCAGGCTGAATGCTTCGAATAACCACAGGGTGTTGGAGTCCGTGGCACTCTCGGCCAGGAAGTTCATGTTGGATTTCCACTAGTGACAGCAAAAGCAGTACGCTTCTACACTTCTTTATCGAGACAATCTGTTCAACCGATTGAAGTGGATGTAGTGCTTCACCATGGAATCCGGTGGATTATCTCCTAATATCGAGCGATCTTTGCTATCTTTGAAGAGCAAAGTGAGCGCCATGATTGTGGAATCGCCGATCCGCAGCATTATGTCGGGGGGTTCCCCAATCATTGAAAATGTCAAGGAAACTGTGCAGGTAATCTAATCATAGTTCCTCAGAAGAGAACATTTTGAAAGTTCGATGGGATAATTCTCATACTCAACGGGGAATAGATTCTTATTGTTTTTGTATCAATCGATTGGCACGGCCTTTCTTGTGAGCATGGCAAAATTTGCGTATAGATTCGTTTATTATTCGTAAGTTTAGGATGGAGTTTGAATTTACATCTCTAACTAGCCAGTTTTCTTTCAACTACTCACTGAAATTTCAATGAGTTCTTGGGTGTAGTCTTCTCTAATTTTTTATGACTGATTCTGTTTTATTTTCGTTTTTCTACGCCGGTATCTTAGATCCATTTTTCACCTCCATTTTTCGGTTGGTATGTGTTCTATTAATTGAAATAAAATTTTTTCAAGTCTTTGTTTTCCTTCGCACTCTGAAACCTTTGTTTCTTTACATTCCCAAACCCTCTTATCAACAAAGAAGTTATGCGCATCCGATGTCGATAAGTCCCATAAAAACTTATACTACTTAAAACCTGGGACTCCAGAATACACAATCGGGTTCGTGTTCGGTGGAAGAGTTCTGGTTCGATACCCCTTTGGGCCTATATGAGCGAAATTAGCTCTGCTGTTGAAAAAATGATACTACTTATACTAAGACGTCTTATAGATGTCTTCTGTTTTATATAGTCTTAGTCTCCTAGATCTAGTTCAATAATCATCTGAAGAGTTCAAGGTTGAGTTCACCGCTGCTTAGAATTGAATGTTAACTCATCTTCTCAACTTATATCTTGATGTCTAACCGAGCAGCCTTATCTTCCGAGACATTCCAATAGCAGATTCCAAATGTGCCCTCATTTTGAAGGTTAAAGGAATTAAGCATGCAGATCAAATTAACTCGGTAAAATTTCCACAAAAAATCAATAGAAATTATGATAGGTATTTAAATTATAATTATTCAAGTGCTTATTTATTATTTCGCAGAATTCTGCATAGAGACGGGTTCATCGATAGGTTAAGACACATTCAAAGTCTTACTAGGGAAGTAAATAAGTTTATCTCAAAGAGGAGAGTAAAATACGGTTGTTTGATGGGGTATTTATTGATTGCAAGAGACTGTTGAGCGGTCTTCCTATTTAGAACTATTTGTCCTTGTATTTCCGATAGTTCGAATTAATATCGCGAGATGGTTAGAGCTAAAAGTTATGCTGGGTCATAAGTTATCTCTGATTAGAATTATTTTAAATAATAATCTATTTATAACAGTTTCTGCCGTTGTTTTTTGAAGCGTTAAGACTTCTAATTATTCGATGAGATGAGATGTAAGCGTTTGATGATAAAAAAATTTAATCTTAGCGCTAATAGAGCCAGGGATATATTTTTATCAATATCAAAGATAATTTGATATTTGGGTCGCAGAATGTAACGAAAATGTAGAAGATTTTCATGTTGTGACGGAAGAATAGGAAATAGATAAAACTCAAAATTCAATAGGAATTTATGAATATGTGTATATATATCTTAAAAGTAATGTCTTTGATAGTATACCATTCTTCGTTAAGTTTAAATCAGATGGGAATGGAATTTGTTTTACCTGCACTGCTTCCAAGCCGATACTATTTCAAATATTTCTGCGTTATTCCCAGCTTAGATGATTCATTCGGTGTTGAAATTCGCTGGTGAGCTAGTGTTTGCCGCAATAGCCCTTGGGGATTGGGTATTTCCTTCCTATTTTCATAACTGACGATTTTGTCATTATGAACACTTGAAACGTAACTTTTTTGCAATCCTGTATAATTTCTTGAGAAAAAAACTGTACAATCCATGTTGTATGCCGGGGTGTAACACTATTTTTAATGGGTTGGATTTTTGTTTATGTTCACCAGTGAGATTATTATTGATGTTGTTTACCTTTTAATCAACGTTATCTTCTAGATAAACATCAACAGCTGAGAACCTAGAGACTGTGTAATCAAACAGCCTTGATACCTTTAACGTTGCGATAAGCGGTCAATGGCAGCTAGTCGATAATTTTCACGGAAGGATAAAGATTATAGATTTGACACAGATACAGGCTTATAGGAACTAAAATAATAAACAAGCGGTTGGATTTTAATTATTCCTTAGCGATGTGAAAGTTCTAGTATGGGTCGCTTCAAATTTTTAGGTAAACTTTAATTAAGATATGTTTTGTAACGCAGTTTTACGTGGAAATCGAGCTAGATATTTGTAATGTTGGACTAATATGAAGGTTTCTGTCTGATTGTGAATTCTAGGAAGTTTCTCACCATTCATATCGGATTTCCTAAAATATTCACTTACTTCTACACAAATTTAGATGCATGTAAAATTTACATTTTAATGTGAAATTAAATCAAGAATGGCAGTGGATATATTAAAATTGAATTTTAAAATGCTATCTGAAAATAATTTGTGCTGATATCGATTTACTGCTGACATATATAATCTTTTTGTCGCAAATTTATCCATTAAAATATTCGTGCTTTTATTGGGTCCATCGAAGAGGATGATTTGAATATTGAAGTCCAATCTCGATTAAAGAGGAAAATCGAAATCAAGCCCAATCAAGCGGTTGTTAACTACATTGATGAACTGTCTGCCACATTGTTTACTCAACTAAACTTGTTCTCGCCTCTAATCATTCAGATTATCTTTGAATTGTCCAAGTGTATCAATCCCTTAATGAAACAACTTTTCTTACTAGTTACCTATTTCATAACTCCCCGAAACGCTCTTCACACTGCGGAGTTTTTCTTGCTACAATATTGCGCACGGCATACATTCCCCTTTAGTTAATAAAGTTATGAATTCAACAGGGAACATATCAAATCTTTTCCATTTAACGGAGCGAAAAAAAAAACTTTTCGTTGCAGCTGTTACGACAAAATTGTTCCCTTTCTCTATGAAAGAAAAATTAATAGCATCTTTCTACCGCGGGACAAAGCATCCCGATCTAGTTATACATTTATCATTCTTTTTCTTTCTATTGTTCTTTTATATCCTTGGAGCTTTGTTTTTAAATTACTTTCCACGGTTGCGTAAAATAATGGCTTTGAACTCATTTTCGTCTTGGTTATAAGGAAGAGAAAGGTGAAATTAAAGATGGGTACTTCTGAAAACTGGCGACCACGTGGGTGATAATCTTTTTCCGAGGAATTGCCCCCGACGGTTTGCCGCTTTCGGCCTTTGAGAATTCCTGAATCTCTTACGAAGAGAAAGGTCTTCGCCGATTGGCTTTATTGAAATTGTAAGGCCTTATTGAGAAACTATATCTGATGGAGGTTGCATCGAAAGTTTTTAGTGATCTGAAATTGTGTACTATATTATATTTGCATAAGCGTTATAGTTAAATAAAATTACGCAGCTAGATATTTTACTAAAGAGAGAAAAGAGGGCAAATGATACAGAAGGGGATGGAGCATCTGTTTCATGTGACAAGATTAGGGTGATCATACATTTTTAGAGAAAATAGGACACCTGAGGGATGAACTAGGACATTACCTATTTTAAAAAAGAGGATAGAACCAGGGCATTTTCATATTTTTATATTATTTTATACTTCTATAGTTTTTAAATAGTATAAATGATTTCCGAATTTTTAATAGAATGGAAATTTCTTCTGATAAATAGAAAAGACATTATTTTTAAAATGTGTTTAAAACAAACTCAATTTATTTTAAAATATTTAATTTAGCAGTTATAAGAGTGTACAGGAAAAAATTGTAAATCCAATCAAACTCAAGTTATAAATAAATACTAGGGCTAAGGACAATTAATAAAACCGTGAGGAAGTCGGATAAAAGCAAAGAGAACGTGTCCTCGGAAACCCGGGCGTATGGTCACCCTAAAGTCAAACTATCCTATGGAAATATTGAAAGACGAGGGTATATCTATAGCGAAAGAAAGAAGATTTCATGAGTGTGATTAAACAAATAAAGTATCTCAAAAATTAAAGATTTAAGTTGTCTGCGTACGAATTCATGGCAGGCAGTTAGTTACTCCATGAATTTTGTGTAAAATATCGAAGTATTACGTTCACTTACGCGTGGTTTTGCGATATTTTCTTCGTTTTCCATTTAGTATGGTATTGTTGTAAAAATGTGAATACGGCAATGATATAAGATGTTATCCGATTCAGGGGACACAAACTTAAAGAGTCGGTAAAGTAATGATTTTCTTATCTTTCTCGATATTCTATCCATTACTTTCGAATAAAATCTGATGAGAATACATTTTCCTTTTTATCGATTAGTACCTGACTGATTGTCATAGTTATTATCTGCTAGATGCTAGGAGAGTGGGGATTACCTATTTCTTCTATCTTTAACACTAGTGTAAAAAACATCATTTCACATAAGTGTATCGTGTTCTATCTTTATGCAATGGTAAACACGTCGAAATGTTCCTCTTTGGTCCAATCCCTTAAAATTTCTACTTAAAGAGAAAATCCCACTCGGTTAAACCAGCATTTCTCTTTTCGCCAAGCATATCGCTCACCCTCTGATTCAATCAAGAGTGGGTTTCATTTCTCATCTTCTCGAAGAAGAAGCTTTGGTTCGATCGATCACTTCTTGACCGTCGCAGCGGGGCACGGGCTTAATTAATTCCCCCGCAATTTAAAAGGAGCCATTGTGACCTCCATGTCCATGGCCGCTGGACATCCTCGCTGCTTCTCTAAGCCTTACTATGCGTGATCGCTCTTAAGAAATTGGAGAATGGGATGTTCCCTCCGATGCGATGTTTCGGCTTTAATGGCATCACGTGGTGCTCTCCAACGACGGCGTCATAGCCTCATTGCACGCGATGTGAAAAAGAGTAATCGAAATTGGTGGGTAAAAGCGTTTTCGCGGGAGCCCTTGCTTCCGCTTTGCGTTTCCCGCCCTCAAGATTTCGTTTGCTCGCCTTTAATGAAATAGGCGGCGATAAAAGGGTCTCCGGCGGATTTCTTATCTTTCTTTCGCCTCCGCACAAGTTGAGAAATCGTTCAGAGAAAGATTAATGCGTATGTTTTACGTAGGAGGCGAGCACGAAATGACGGTTATGCATGTTGAGCAAAACTCCTTGAAAAGTGACACCAACAGAGATCGGAACTGAACCACTTATCTAAGAAATAAACATAGGAGATCTACCGTTAGATTTTAATGATATAATGTTATGCATAATATACTTATTAACATTATACATAATGTAAGTACTTGAATTGTAAGTATTTCGGTTGATTTCTTCTGGACATAAGTATTTATCTTTGTATTAGGTTATTAGGAAAATCAAACTACATATTTTTATATTTGTTGAAGGTTAATTATTTGCGTAAAGAGGCTTCCGAATAGCCAAATACGTTTGACTTTGGCGAAAGCGGTTCCGAGTTCGATTCCCGGTAGGGGCTCACCTGCGAATTGACCACAGCTGCCGAAGCAGTTTTAAAGTTACTACTACTATTTATGTATAGAGCTAAGGGCTATTATTGACGCATCTTTCGTTTACGCCGTAACTTTTTGTATCTCATGTTGGCAGTCACTCCTCGACTGGTTACGGTCTGGTGAATTTTTTAACAGAGGATGTGGGGGGCCGTCACTCCTAGACTACGCTCAATAGCCTAAGAAACACACATTTCATTCCTTTGTTGATGTTTACAACTTGAAATGTGACAGAAGGAAACACCGCCAAGCGAATTTTTGATCTAGCGTTCTGCATTGAGACAAAATTGATAGAGAAGACCTCACTCTATCTCAGAATTCGTATCGAATTCGACAGAGGGATAAAGATCGCTCTGCTTAGTGATATCTTCATTTTATTCCAGCAAAATTAGTCATTCGAAAGATACTCACTAGGAGGAGGAGAGGAGATATTACGGCGACATATATAATGAAAAAATTAATGATAAAGTATTTTTATAATCTATCTTATAATCTAAAGTCTATCGAATTAGGCGGCCGATTGGCTGAAGCGGGTTGCAGTGTATCTGGGGAAGGGAAAAACCCGCGCTATAAGCGGATAGCTGAGCTTCTTCAGAATTGTTTTTATCATGTGTGTGGCAGGAACGGGACCAGGGGAAAACCGCGTATTAAGTGGGAGCATCTTAAACGGGTTTTACTGACTTAACATTTAATAATAATTAAATGCTTAAAAGTAAGAGGAAATGGGTTATAAGTACTTACGAGTAGTACTTGGGTGCGTGACAACGTAGGTAAATTTGGTTGTGTACGCTAGGGTTAAAAATTGTTGATCTTAATTACGGATGATCGTGAGTCGATCGTTCTTTAATTCTTGAATTCACAGGCACAAAATTGTGTAATTTTGAAACACTCCGATCGTGAGCATTCTTGGGGAATCCATACGGTCTTAGGCCTCTTTCAGACTGCGCGGGAATTAAACGCGTCTGTCCGTGTGCGCGGGTTCACTCGCTCCCGCCGCTATGTGAAAAGGTATGAATTCATTTCAATGGCCAATAACAACTTAACTTGGGCGCGGACCTTTGGACCTCTGCTCGGGTGATTCTCCGCGTCCGAGTAATGAGAAAGTTTCGATTAACAAATTATTTTTCAATTTCACCCCTGATTCAGCTCTGTATTGAATATCCCGGTATCATTAGACCATTTTATTGGTCAAGAATAACCGTAGCATTACATTACCGTATTTTGAGAACAATGCAACAATCCATAATATTTAGGATTGCTATTATGTGGGTTACCATCTATGTGGAAAGCTGAGGAAGATGGCTACCTTGTTGAGTAAAAAGGGCTTTGGTGAGGAAGGGACATCGTAGTATCACCAATAAGGACGATTGACACATTGTCTCTAGGTCACGAAAATTGCAGCATTGCCAATTTCCTCGACCGTTGACGTTTCCCATTTTCATTTCCTTCATTGTACAAGTTCTGTGCGCATGGGTTGGAGATTTTTCCGTGTGTTTGCATTCGGACGTAAATCTATTTCGCAAACGGTCCGTCGACGAATGAAATCAGCGCTGATCCTCTGAAAGGAATGGAAATGAAATGAGAGTCATCTTTAGCATTGTGTTCGTCGGAGATCGTTATTGCTTTCCACTCCATTTATCCTCCTCACTTTAATTCCCGTTCTTTATTCATTTCCGCGATCGTTTTTTCAGCAAAATCCCTTTTTCATTTGCGATTTTGCCAGCCATCGTCACTCTTAGGTTTAGCGTTGAAGAGTTTTATAATTTCTTCTCGGAAAAGATGTCGCAATTTTACCGCTGGCATGGAAAAATTCATTAAAAAACTTCACATTGAATATGTGTTACGATATTAAAGACGTATTCTTATAATATTTTATGATTTATTTCCGTTGTCGATTCAATCTTTCTTCACATTACTTTGCGTGTTATGACACATCAGATTAGCAGATCATTACTTCCAGAGCCAAGATTGCGAGTTTCCAGATAGCCAAGTGTTCGACGATACGCGTTCGAATGAAAAAGATGATTCTACTGCCAAGATTGTTATGACATCGATAATGATGTTCTGATACTCGTTTCTTCTTGCGAATATAATTTCCCTTGCGAAATATTGAAAATATTTGTTTCTTTTTTCCGTTTGCATCGTTCGTATTTAATTTTCAGGCGTCAATTTTCTGCTTTGTGAAGATCTTGATTAAACATGAATTCTACTTAATATTTTTACGTTTAAAATATGCGAGCAACCTATTTAGGTTTTACGCTCAATCTCTGCCTGGTTCTGAATGAACGTGTTGACTCAACTCCGGGTTTATCTTGTCTTCTGCGTGTATAATTGAATCATATCCGCTGAATATGATGACTTGCACAGTTATTTCTTTCTGTATCGACATCTTTATTTATAAGGTGCTATAGCGGACATTCCTTGCAACAACCGGATAAAAAAACCCCTCATTGTATTCTGCAGGCTGCGATCAAAATATGCTTTCCCAAACAGGTGCATCAGATGTGTAGGTGGATAACGCGCATTGATAACGGTTTCGCGGGGAATTCTCCTCCGACTCGCAATATCATGAATAGCCGTCCGAAGTTGAGCTATCGATCAGCAAGTGAAGGCAGGTGTGTCCCAAAAATGGATTCTCTTCCACGAACATCCTTGAATGCCATGCCTCTTGACATTGACGCAGGGAGAGAGAGGCAAAAGTGAACACTCAAGACCCGATGGATGGCAGACTAATGGACCCGAAGTTCCCTTTTCGTTTTGAATTTGGATTTCTGTGGGTTCCATCGTAAGGGAGATTCATTTGCAATCGATTCCACTAAAAGGACGATTAAGTCGTACTAAACACGTCATAATTTTATACCTTCGCAGAACCGTGAGCAACGTCGCGTAAGAACGTCCTTGATATTATTGGAACAGTCATCCGCTTTTCAAGCGTTGAGTGACGCAAAAATTTCCCCGCAACTCGCCTATTTTCTCGGCATAATGCATGGAGGGCGGAAGGGACGAGGCACTATTCCTATGACACAACAGTGTTGTGACAGCGCATTGAAAGCAAAGGGATGTGCGTAAAGTTCTCCTTCGCAGGGTATGAAATTTGGGTAAAAGAGTTATCGCAGGGGACTGTCCCTTTGGGAGTGTGGGAGCAGATGCGATGCGTGTTTTGGAATTAAACGGAGGCCATCGCAGTGCGGCTGTATATTGATAGAAAATTATCGATTTTGCAATAAAGCTCTTTGAGTTAAAGGGATGTTTGATGAAAGCTTATGAATATGTATTCATTGATATGCCAACGACGATGATTCCGTAAATCCTTTCGTAGCCGAAATCTTCGTTAGCCGAAACGTGATTTTTCATTGGGTAAAAAACGTAATGCTTAAAAATTAGCTACCGTGCTTTGCTCAGATAGTAAGGATGAGTAAAATATAGGATGCTTTGGCTATTTTTGTTCTCAGACCTCCTACAGATATCGTTAGCCGAATCCATACGCGTCAGCCTTCAGATAAACAGCGAAGAAATATTTATTAACGGATAATTCCATTATCAGGGTCACTCGTTAGCCAAGGTTTCGCCGTTGAATCGATACTTAAATTTTTCTGACTCACTTTTTTGTGTATGAAACTTTCTTCTCTAATTTTGGATGCATTACTCGTAGTTTTGTCTTCGTCTGATCTCATGTCAAAGTTTGGAGGAGGTAAATCGGTCTTAGTGGTCTAGTGTTAACCTTCTATTAAAATGGTATATCCAGTGTATAGTTATTTCATATATGAAACAATTTATCGAATTAGGTTAAAATGATATAGTTTACCATGGCGGTCAGATATGATATAATAGTGGGACATTGTATTTGTTAGTTTCGTCTAACTCTCATATCCGATATAGTGTTTAGAGCATGGTTTACTTCCGAGATTTTGGTCAAATTAAGTCAGTGATACGAGTTTTCAAATTACTTTTCATTACATCCTAGATGCAATATAAATATCAAAGCAAAAACCCCGCGGCCTTAACGGCTTGAAGAAACCTTCGTAGATAGAGATTCCTTAAGTACTCCTGCTTATCCTTGCATTAATACAAAAAATTTGAGCATTCAGTGTGAAAAGTGGGACGGACATTTGAAATGCTTGACTTTTCCGCCTGCATCGGGACATCTGGTCTCCCTAAACATGCTGCAAAGATTGCAGCTGCATCCGTCATGGTAAACATTCTTTTATTCAGGAATAATTTTTTATTCTGACGATTTAAGAACCGGCATAGTGAAGGACTGAATTTAATTGAGTGAGTCGTCTCTCATATGTCGATAAGATTTTACTCGTATTTATTGATTACATCATCGCATCATCCCTATTCCAGTTGTATTAAAACTTTAAAATTCTTTTCACTGATAATATACTTAATTATAGGGGAGATTCTTCCCCAACCAGTCTCTCTCTCCCACAAGTTTCTATAGCATTTATTTCTTTGAACTTTACTTTTCGGAACTCATTTGAATTACCTCAGAACATCAAAAGCATTATTCCACAGGTTGTTAGTTACCATCATAAATAAGGTGGCCTAATGACGTAATGAATAATTCAACCGTTTCAGTTGAATGATTTTTCCCTATTGACACTTGAGTTTATTGACTCTTCACTAAGAATTGCACAATGGAAACAAGAACTTCAATCGATAGAATTTGAAGAAGAAGGCATTTTAAAATTTTTTCATTTATTTCTTCGACTAATTGTAAGATGTCTTCAACGGAAAGGATATCAATGAAAAAAAACGTAAGTTGAAATGAGTCCATATATTCTTTCTTATAAAAATATCTCATTAAACCTCAGTAATCTTCAATTATTTCATAGAATTACTTTTTCAAGAAAGTAAAGCTCCATAAATGAGTCGAAACAAGTGTGTCGTAGATTATATCAGAAGATATAATTCGTTTCTATGTATCTTTCATTTAAATACTTATCATACCGATTATATTTCGATACGATATTGTCAACGTTGCTGCACTGAATTTGATTTAGGGAATTTGGGTTTTATTTGATATTCTAGCTCTCTATATCGAGGAAATAGAATTAGTGGATTTCATGATTTGTGTAGGGAAGTGTTTCCATTCCGACATTGGTCTTGAGGGTAAAATACATTTCAGTTTGGCAAAGTTTCTGTCGATAGGAATCGTTATAATGTTTACACTTGAAATTTCATCACGTAATGTACTTGGACATCACGTAATGTGCATGTATGTACTTGTGTCAAGTGTTACATGAGTCGGTGGGTAAAGATGAAGAAGCTTCGGACCCTGCCACTACATTCTGTCTAACTCTTTTATTTCTGTTATCCTTGTGGTTTATTTCTTTAAAAAGTAAAGGAACTGGGTCATCGTGGAGTGGCAATTAATTAAAAGAAGACTTCCTTAACGTTTGTTGCTCTTTCTTTGCATTAAAATTTTTTTTTAAACTTAAGAAGTTTATTTTACTCTCGAGAAAGGCACTCGCGAATTCGATACTTTTTTGCATTTCTACAAATGATTGACATTACTTTCATTATTTATTTCATTTCTATTTTAATTTGATATAAAGTAGTAACTTCCTGATAATAACTATTTTCTGTAATTATTTTTCCCTATTAATAAATTGAACCTCTTGCTTATTAAGATCGCCATCCTAGATCATTATTTCTGTTATAAGGAAGGGTAAAAATATCAAGCTACAATACACCTGTATCAAAAGTGTTAATTAGTGTTATCCGCTAGACAAGTCTTGTGATGAGTGAATTTGGAGAAAGCATGGTGCCCGAAGTCGTTTATTATGCAACTATTATTATATTTCTCTGCCTTTCTGATGGCCAAAGTAGCCTTGGTCATAAGGAAAGAGCATTCTTTCTTGTCGGACATCTTCACATGATTTTCCTTTCATAAACTAAAATGATACATGGAATACGCAAGAAAAATTAGGTATTATTATCGTGTAGCCTCGTTTACGAGAATATCTTCCTGCTTTGAGAATTATTGTCTCTCCATGTTTATTCCAAATATTTACAAGCTTAATATATGCTGGAATTTCTTGTCATTCAAAATTGAACTCCTGAAAGTTATTAGTTTTCAGGTAAATAAATGCCTTTTCGAAGTAGCAAGTTCATTAGAGCTGAAAAGTACAAAGGGTCTTGACATAATTGATTTCATGATTTTAGTAATTTTCTCTCCTGAATGAATCGTGTTAAAATTATTTCTATCGTTTTGGGTTGAATGGTAAGTTCTTTAAGTCACAGCATATTATTTGGACATCCTGGAGAAATATTTTATTATATTTTCTTAAGGAAGCTATTCAGTTACGAAATTTGAACTGATTCGGAGTTTTTATAAAATTTTATGATTCTTCGGATAGAAACGATATCGGATTTCTGTCCTGGTTTTACGTTTTTTAAAATTATTTTGCCTACATAAAAGATAGGAAGCCGATATAGCCTAGTATGTACGGCGTCATTTCGGTATGGCACCGAGAAACAATGTTTACAGACTAATCCGTTCTGATTTTAATAGCTTATGACGGAAAAAATTAAATATAGCAGGCGATACTTTTTCGTAAATATTCTCATTGTGATGGTGCGACATAATTAACGCTAATCCTTTATCTCTCTTGTATTAATCTCAGTTGCGTAAGAACACGATTTCGTGTAATTTTTCGTTTTAAAATTAGATCATTGTCCATTCTTTTCTGCAGTTATGAATGTTAATAGACTCGACTCATTTACATCGCTTAACTCCAAGGAAATAAAACTACGCTGTATGCTAGTGACCTATATAGCCCTGAATTAATGAGAGTTTTCTTTCGCTAAACAGGCGAATTCGTTACCTGTTTGCGTCTCTGATAAAAGTTTGAATGCAAACTTATGGGTAGTATTGTAGTGCGTAAAAATCCAAAGTTTTGTAAGCATGGAAGAGTCACGAAGTAGTATCGATTTTGACTAGCATATTGGAGCATACATGACTGTTGCAATGAGAGCTTCCGTATTTTTCATCTGATTTGAGTGATGAAATCGTGTAACTTTCCGGGACCCCAAACAGTTTATTTCAAGCCGCATTTTTGCGTACTCGATTAACACATCACGCATATGACGACTGCGTGAAAATCGGCGATGCATCCAAATCGGCGAATTCTTTATTCATGGATTCGCGTATCAGATCGCGATTAAAAAACCCCACCGATGTGAATTCAAGCGTAGACGCAACAGCTCCGTTTCATCGATTGACTTGGAGAGTAATTGACCCTTCAGAGCGTCCAACGTCATCGGTGGGTAATGGTTCATCGGAGTGCATTCAGAAGGACTCTTTCCGTCGGAAAACGGAATTTTCCGCGGAGTTTTTAATTGTTTCGTCGCCTCGCGAACGGCGAAGTCAAACTTCGGAGGGAGTTTCGAGGGTCGCGATTTCGGGGGCAATTGTCGAGCGATGAAAGGCGGCGAGAATTTATTAACGATCTTGTCGAATTCCGTTCTTTTTGGAAATTCGCGCGGAGGAAGGAAGAGCAACCCACATATACTGTCGCTTTAGGAATCCTCCACCACCTCTCTCTCTCTCCAGCCCATCCATAATTCATGAATGGGATTAGTGTTCGGACGGGCAAAGAAGAAAGAACTTTTTTTTCGCCCCACTTCGGGAGGAAACGGCGATTGTCGACCTTTTTCGTATCAGCGAGTGGTATCAGTTGAGAAAGGCGCTCCGGGGTCGACCTTTTAATCGCTGGGGGATCAACCTGTGCCCTCCGGTCGAAAAACTTTTCGAGTCTTCCTCGAGGAGTGCTGACGGTGCGGTAATGCCCGGTAATTGCGTTTTAAGGTGAAGGACTTATGGGAGTCTCTTGGTGCGACTTGTTTGTGATAATGATAATAAACGAGGGTACTAGAAGTAAAGCAACAACAAGTTTGTCGAAAAAGTTGACTTGAATTCCCGATAAAATTTTTCTCGGTAACTTTTCGTATCTCTCGTATTTCGTATTTCGTATTTCGTATCAACTGCGTTTTAAACAGTGCAGATTTGCCCGTGTTTCCCAGAAACAATATCTGAGATAAATAAAATAGGAAGGACTTTCTCTGGTAATATGTTTCCATAAAAAATCATAAAAAACGAGGTTACTATACGGCCATAGTGACTTTTATTTCAAGCGTTTTCCGCTTCTAACTTTTTTCAGCAATATCGATGCATCCTTTTTACGCCCTACTTTTTCACGCATCTAATGCTAGTTGCAACCGTTTATAGGTAAATCTTACATTCTGTGTAATTGCATACGGTATCATTAGTAGAAAATATTGATTTTAATGATGAGCTTCAATGTCTTTTTCCAAGCCATAACTTCATAGCGCTTTGGTAACGGTACAGTTTCATTCAAGTGAATCTTCTCTGCAAACCCTTCAAAATTATTTTCATGGGTTAATATTAGCAATCGGCTCCTGGATAGCCTAGTGGGCAGCTCGTTAAGCCTTTTTTGAAAGCAGTCACGAGTTTGATTCTCGATGGGAGCCCATATGCGCGAAATGACGTCAGCTGTTGAAGCACTTAACAATGCTGCATATAGCAATCTCTGGTACATGTGATTTACATTTACCCTGATATATTCACCCTGTTATCCCCATATGCTCTGCCACCAAGGGCGGTTAGGGGTTGCTCTAAAACCCGCATCTATATCTAACCATATAGTCTATACATAGGCTACTCAAATGCACCCCGAAAAAAAAGATCGGAAGTAACTTTCCGTTCCGGCGATTGTTACGTTACCGTTTGGTCTTTTTCTATAGACCTCCACGAACCTTGTTTCGAGAACAACATCAACTAATTCCTCCATAAAATATTCGATTTTATTATCTCAGTAAGAGTTCGTGAGCTACGAGAGACAACTACTTGACGTTACAAGGAAATAAAGTGATTGGCACGGATATAAATTATTGTGGCAAGGTAAGTTTCGTCGGTGGAATACTCATGAAACAAAAACGAGGTCGACCTACATCGGACCTTCGATAACCCTCGAGAGCACAAACATGTGAGTCGTGTCGGTGACCCTCGATTATCGCGGAATTCGATAAATCGAATATCTCTGTTGGCGAGGCCCAATTATGTTTCACGCTCTACGGTTCCTTTTAAATCTAGTTCGAACTCTAATTACATCGCGTCCTCGTTAATACAGTCGGATCGGACTTCTTTATGGAAAAATTTCTCGGGGGCTTTGCTGTACTGCTCTAATGGATGTATGTAGTACGTGCTCGCGTGCGCTAGGGAATGAGTGGGTCAGCTCGAACTTTGGCGTTGACTTACCGTGGTTTTTCGGTCTTCTCTCCACCCATCTCGTTACCCTTTCTATTTAAAGGGGAGCTCGTGTAAGGTGGCGAAGTAGAATTTCCGCTGCTTTCGTCAATATTTCATGGAGAGGTCAATCTTTCGGAAACTCTTTTTTTCCTCCGCGCCCTTCCTTAGGCACCGCAAATGTCTCCGGAACATTCGTTCTTTAAACAATGGAAGCTTTCCCGACGTGGAGCTTTTCAAAGGCAAATTCTTTCCTTCTCTCCGGAGGAGCGAGGGCAAAAAAATTTCCATTCGATGAGCGAAATGCTTGGCTTTCTTTCCGCATAATTCGCCCTCCAGCTTTGTTCAAATTCCACCTTCCCCTCCTCCCTCATTTCTGGCATTAAGAAACGAAAAGAGGCTCCCAAGGTGTCGAGGAACACGCCCCCACGTTCCTCCGCAAACTACGGAATTTCCGGCAATTTTTCCAGAACTGGCTACTTTGCGCGAATCTCAAATTTGAGGAAATCCCGAGATATTTTTAATCCCGGACGTTAGCGCCGCGTGGTTAACTTTCCCGATTTTGTCTCCGAAAGTCGGAAGTTCTCAAGAATTATTTTCGCGCACAGGTGAGATTTTTCGCGTCCTCGGGCCTTGGATCTTTGATCATCTCTTGGAACGGTATCAGGATAATTAATTTGGAGGCGGAATAAGTAGGTCACGACATATTCCTGCGGAAATTTGCGATTCGGGCGAATTTCCTCCCGTAAATTAACCGTCGGATCCGCACCGTTTCACTAGCGCTTTATATATATACTCGCAGAATGTTGGATGTTTTCTTTTCCTGTATTACTAAGGGTGCTTTGAACGTCTACTCTCGTATTATCGCATCTGGAATGTGTTTTCATCAGATGTACTCGCTTTGTGAAGAGATTCGTGTACAATGAGTCGTGGATACACCGTCAAAGCGTGTAGGAATGGAGACACGGGAAAAGTATGTACTTAATCTCCAGCAGATCTCGAAACGCTCTCGACATATTGAGAACTTTCCTTCTATCGAGAACTCCTCTATAGACCAGGGTAAAGAAGATATCAAGGGTTTTTCCATCGATTCTATAGAAAGATTTCCTGTGATAAGATTAGGGAGAAAGGAGAAGAAAGGGAGAAAGGAGTATAAGAAAGAGGGCGGGATAAAAAAGTACGAGATTAATGGAACATAATGGAAAAGTTCCTATAAAGCTCTCTATATATCATTGAATTGGATGACGAGGTAGAATATGTGGGATGATAAAAATCGGAATTCTCATCCAATTGTAAGGACTTATTGTCATTTTCTCATCCGTTGATATTTTACGGAACCAGAAAAATGTATTGTAACTTGTTCTTATCATTTACTGGTAGATTTAAAGAAAGTTAGGAAAAATGGGTAGAGAATTGAAAATGTCCTCAAAAATTGACGTTGGTAAATTCCGATAAAATGCGTGTTATGTTAAATATATTACCAGAATTACTTTTGAAACGGCAAGACAAGGAAAAAGAACTTGGAACCCTAGTTATCCCAGTGATGTAGAAGTATCTATTTAGATTCTGTGATTCTTTTCTGTCTGACAACTCGGTCAGTGATTAAAGTATTAGAGTAGCATTTTAAGCTAGCCTAATATTATTTCTGTTCAATTTTCAATAATTTTAACCTTTTGTTATACACACGTTTTATCAGCTTTATGACACGAATGAATTATTTCGAACCAGCTCTATACTTCTATTCTAGGGCATCGTCTATTTAAGCAGGAATCGTCAGCTTTTTTTATTAAAGGATATTAAGAAGAGTAAATAAAAAGGTCGCTCTCTAATTTAAAATGTCAGATTTATCGAATCTTTTTGTTACGGAAAGTTCCTCCGATCGACATTTTCAATTATTGAATGGAACAGCTCTCATTGAAATTAAAATTCATAGTCATCATATTCATTTAGTTTTCATTCATGATGAAGTATCTGTTAATACAAATTTGTGTATTATTTACTCCGAGGCTATAGTAATGTGCTTTCGATGTAAAAATAAATTTAGAACTATTATTTGACTTAAGTAATAATTAAAATTCATCTATTATCAACGTGAAAATAAATTGCGAAAGTCAATGGTAAGGGAAGGAATATTTGTTTTGATGCAGTAGAAGTGTGAATAGTGAAAGAATTAATAATGGGAGGAAAGGGAGAAATTATATATTCGTGGATCGCAGATTAATGGAAATAAGGCGAATGTGTAGAAATTTTGAGATTAATTTATTTAAATATAAAAAGGATAAAATTTGCGAGTTTTAGGGAAGGAAACGTATCGAAGGACGGAACTATTCGTTGGAATATATCTTGCTTTAAAATGAAACTATATGGATTCCCCCAGTAATACGGCTAGCCATGTTAGTAGAGCTTACAGCTTTAAGTCAACACAGGATTCTAGACGGAATCATGATATCTCACTAACAGTATTTTATTATATCTTAGGTTGTCACAATTTATGTTACAGGGTCTTTTATATAAACGAATTATTCACGAAGTCCGTGAGCTACATGCTCCATCGACGAAATCATTATTTCGGGTCTTAGAGATTAAATCACGGCTTCTCTCGGGTAGTGAAAAAAGGGATTCTTTCCCATTATCGGATGCCTGAATGCGCCATCACGAAGATTTTTCCTCGGCTTAGTTCGCCGATTCAAAACAGATGCTGGATCAGCATTTCACCAAGAAAAATCTAGCTAGAGTTTGGAGTTCTGTACGTGGTGGTGACTAATGATTTGGCGCGATTCATTTATTTCGAGGATATAAAATATAGTTCAATTTCGTTGCCGGAAGAAGTAATTATTTCCTGACTCACAGCTCTGATAAGTTACTCTTCTACGCGTTTCAGGAAAGCGGAAGCTGAAGTAATTAGTTTTTTCTAGGCGTGTGATGTAACAACGAAGTTGCTGCGTTAAATATTTATTTTTCAGCCTGAGGGTTGGTTGAGGAGGCTGAGGAACGTTTCCGAGACTATTGCGTTTTTGATATTCATCTGTCACGGTTTAGTGATTCAAAGACTCGAAATACGACCGTGCGAAATAACTATCCGAGGTGCTGCAAATACTTAAGGACCTTTCAGAATAACAAATTAGAAGAGTGAGTGATACATTTTTCCGATAATATATATTATGTATTATTATATTAATTTATTTATAAATACACTAAATAATGCGTTTATATATCTATGAATGAATACACATAATATATCTTTTATAGTTAAGCTAATGAAATATGCTTTTAATAATAAATATATTTAATTCTAGTGATAAGCAAAGATGAGCGATTCAATAAAATTATATATGCAGCCATTTCTGTGATTCTGAAAGCGCATATTAACCTCCGATATAGTTAACAAAGCTCAGTAATTATTGGCGAAATCGTTACTACTACCACAAATGAATCGGTTATTACTTTGTGCAAAAATTTCGTTTAAATATGTTAACAACTTTATAGTAAACAGTTGAGAAATGTCATTCCTGAAAACTGCATCTTTCCGACATCTTCAGTAAATATCCTTTTAATATCTAGTTTTGTTTTTAGTTGTGACTATGACCTAACGTTATCTGCATCCCGGAAATTAGAAACGCCCTTCCGCTATTTCACATCCAGATATCACATCCTTCAGTGTTTACAAAAAACTAGGTGCGTGATAAGGCTTGTTTAAGCAACGGGTTTGGCAATCTTCGGCGGAAGTTGTATTTCGTTCCTCAGACATTTTTAGAAGTAGAAGGTCATCGCGGCATTTGTCTTCTGCTCCGAAAAACTTCCATGATTATGAGGAAGCCACAAAAATGGATTTTTATCTCAGCAGCCCCTCACGGCATACGGTCCTTTTCACCTTCGCAGTAGCTGTTTGAAGCAACCGAAGAAGGTTCTTTGTCAAGCCTTTTTATGTTCATTGAAATGCAATGCTCGCAGTCTCGGTGAAAGCGCAGCCGAGTTTTTTTTAACATACTGGGTAACGAAACGAAGAGTAACCTTTTGTTACGAAGTTTTAACTCGACTCCTGTTTATACATGTTCTTATAGAACAATAGCTCTCTATCCAATCTCTGTTCATGATTTCTTCTGTTATTTGAGTAACCGAATTTTTCACATTTATAAGTAAGGAGAGTTTTGAGGTAGTGAAATCAATTACGTTTAAAGGGGATTGTAGGCTTTGTTTACTGGCATTTAATTGCGAAGAATGTGCTTGAAATGTTGATTCGAAACTATCATTCACGAAATACTCCTTGAATCTAAATAAAATTTTGATTTTCCAGTTCATGCCGAGAAGTAAGATGTTTCATTTTAGATTTATATTGAATCAGATGTACTGGCATCTCGTGATTTAACTTCATGATGGGAGATATCCGAAGAAATTAATAATGAGTACTCTTTTTATGAAAGTTGCCAATTATTCAACGATTATTTAGCATTAGTATCATCTAACAAGATGAATTTTGATTTTAAGCATGCGTGGTTGTAATTTTGATTTGTTTGGATCCTCATTTGGTTTAATTAGTACCGTTCGCTTCGTGGTCAACAAATTTGTTTGCCCTTCGCTAATAACTATTATCACCAAATAGATAATTTCTACGATGATTGGAATGAAACGAGATTATCTATGGAATGTGAAATGAATTAATACAATCCAGTACAATATTTACTTCTCGTATCCAGTAAAATTCTAGTCTGTGTATCAAAGCTTGTAATTTAAAACCTTGGTAATACAAACAATTAAATTTTACAAATTTTGATTATTATGATTACGTAATTGTGAAGTCTGTCACATTTCATCGCGGAAAGTAACCGAAAAGATATCTCGCATAAAAGGAGTAATGATGTAACCCCTAAATTCCAGCCTTATTCTAAAGAATATTCCTGGTGTCCTCATCTTAAACCATTCTCTTGATTTAAAATTTCTTTCCTCACACGGCGTTTTATAACGAAGCTGAAATATCGATACGTAGCGCATTTCATCTCACCAGCTACTAGTTCACTATTATTTTTTGCTTCGCGAATACTTTTTCTCTAATACAGCTGCATATCCCTTCTTCGCTCGCGAGAAGGGACTAAATCATCGGTTCAATTTCATTAAGCCCTGCGAGATGGCGCTCCACTCTGCGCACTCTCTTTATTTTCCAGTTTGTTTACGCGGAGATTTTTTTAAAAATCGAATCGCGAGTTTTCGCGACATTTGCCAAGCTTAACGTTGGCAAAACTGACAAAGGAACGTCCTTTCCGCTTCTTGTGCTAGGTCATGCCGGGTTTGCCACCCTTGAAGATTTACAGTGGCAATTGCGCGAGAAATTTCTCCTGATCCGTCATTGTTTCGTGCCATATGAGGTTTTTTTTAGCGTTACGCGATAGAAAATTGAAAATGTGGAGATTTCGTCCTACTTTCAGACATTGAAATTTAATTTGAGGTCGGGCCTCCTGATAGCCAAGTGGGCAATGCGTTCGACTTTGTTGATAGCGGTCCCGGGTTCAAATCCCGGCGAGGACTTGCGTACGAAATGCTTCACCTTTTTTTAAAGCTTTTTTTTGAAGGTATTTATTAAAGATACTGACCAAAATGCGAAGTCTTGTAACTTTAGAGGAATTCTCGCCGTACTTGATTTACACCGTCGCGGACTTCCCGAATATTGGGGTACTTATCTACAATTAGATGAAATCTATTAGATCTTTGAATGTCTTTTCCATCCTATTTAAAACATTGAATTTATAAAATTCTCTGACGGAGGAATACCGTAATGAACAGTACCTTTATTGAAAGGAAGATGAAAATTTTCAACCAAGGTTCATTTCTAGCGATTCAATACCTTGACTTCGTTATAACCCTTTCCTAGAATTGCCCATAATCTTTTGGCGATGTTTTGTTATGAAAAGCTCAAGAGCAACAGTTATTCAGTCTGTAAATTCAGTTTATTATAATTTAGTTTGATGAGTTTTATCTTGGACCATTGCTTCCAGAATGGAATACATGGATAGTACATTTATATAATAAGAAAATTACTTGATAATAATAAAAAATTTCTAAATTTTAATGAAACTTATTATTTTCACTTCTTAAGCTTCAGAGAGTTATTATAATTTTTTCGAAAAGAACGCTACATCTGAGAATGTGCATCAAACTTGTGTGAACCGCTGTTGATTGGAAATCAAAGCTGCTTGCTGTACGCGGTATCCTTGTGACCATGAGAAACTACGGAGGAACAACGTTAATTAAGTTATGGAGTAGAGAAGGGAACCGGGCCACCCTCTACTAATTGGATGAAATTCGAAAGTTTTGTTTCTTAAAAGTATAGAACATGACTTAGAGATTTCAAGGTAAAATAAGTCGGAAATCATGAGAAAACATTATCATCATTTACATATTATTATTAGCTGAAGTTATATATTATTAGTAGCTTAAGTGCCTGTTGATTCTTATCGGAGAAAATAGGAGTTTGATTAAATGTAGTAGTACTATTTGTACGGAAGAGAATCTGTCATCTATCATCTTAAGTCATATCGATGCGTCAGGTTACTGAAAATGGAAATTTCACTCTTATCAAATTTCTCATGATTTAGAGCCAAAATCTGTAATTTACCGTTAAATATAGGTAATTGAGCAGAAATTCCTTTCAGACTTTCTCTCTCATGAGGTATGTCTCAAGTTCGTGCAATGATTCTATTTAATCTACTGTTGAAAATGAAATAGAGAAATAATGATAAATTCATTCATTACGGGAATACTTTGACTAGTCTAGGATTGAAACATTTAAAGGACACACGAAATTGAGAATAGATGCTCGAAAGGAAGTCTATTATCTGCGAGGCGCCAACCAATAATGCGCAAGTTTGCAACTTCTGGTTCAGGAGATTTTTTTATTATATATAAATTATTATACATTAAATCATTTCGTTATATCTTCCCGATAAAAATAGCTCTGGCTAGATAACTCTTCTTTACACTTAAAGAATCCTCGATGCTCCAGTCCAATGAATTCTAACCTTTTCATTTTTCGCTTTTTCTATATTCGTCCAATTGTCTTCCAGTAAGGCATTTTAAGTACTTCGCTCC
This sequence comes from Pachydiplax longipennis, assembly GCA_036926295.1. NCBI lineage: Eukaryota > Metazoa > Arthropoda > Insecta > Odonata > Libellulidae > Pachydiplax > Pachydiplax longipennis. The sequence goes on from JAVFKF010000008.1 coordinate 57,078,104, forward strand.
CACCTATTTAAGTAAGACGCAGTAGTCTCTGGTCCAATGAGAAGAATTGGATCACCGAATAAAGATCACCTCGTAACACTCATATTCATGCACGTGTTATATTTAAATCCGGCCCTCGGACGCTCTTTTAGCGACTATCGTTAATTTTATTTTTTTGCACACTACTCTGAGGGATGTGAATCGCTTCATTCTGTGACCCACTAAGAGAAGGTACTCTGGAGGCCACCTGTGAAAAATGAAAAAAAGATTTACTTTCAAACATTCCGTGACCCGAAAGCTCAAGCATGTACTTATGGAAGCTCGCCAAAAAGAGGAAGAAATAGTAAGTGTAGCTCCCAAACCAAACAATACCCTCCAATGATGATTAGCAGGGAGCAACGCCTTCTTTCGGCGGAGAACAAAGGAGAATCACGGGCGGAACACCCCTCACCGACGCACATTCGTGACCATGAACGTCGGTGAACCTTTATTCCCTCCGTCACGAAGTTCCCCTCGGCCTTGAGTGAAGCTGTGTGGGCGGAAAGGATTCTTTCTCGAAGATTCAAGCAGGCTTAACTAAAGGGTTGAGGGAAGAGAGACAAGCCGAGGCAGCGAAAGAGAAATATCGCGAGGCCGGCCAGGCGTGACGTTGCAGCGGAGCGGGCGAATGGCAAGCGCCTCCGTATCTCTCGACGAACAGTCTGCGCTCGAGCACGAAGCGAGAAGGTGCCTCTCTCCGTTTAGGAAACGGGAAACATTTCCTCAATTCTCGACGGAATAGCTACGTCCCCGAGGAAAGTGTCCGGACATACCCACCCGAGATCCTCTTTTTCACTCCCCTTACGATTCTCGCGCCCTTTTTTCTCATCTCCCTCCCATGACGTCACCTCAACGCCGCCCCCTATTCCTTGCAAGCTCGGAGAATCGATAGGCCGCAGCCCCTTTGCTTCCCCTCGCTCGGCCGCGGGAAAACACGGGCAGACGCCGCTTGTTTCCCTTTGGGGAGAAAACAAAGAGTCAACCCGGGGATGTGGCCGAAGGAGAGCCATGGAGGTTGACTCCGGTGCCCTCAGAAGAGTGAGGACGCACCTGACACGCTTCGGAGAGCTTTGGAGGAAGACTGATGAGGAAGACTCATCGGAAGCGATACCGCCTCAGTCGCCGCCGCGACACCATTCTTCGCCGCTGCAAGTGTTCCGTCGTTTTCATCGCAGAGGAAGCGGTGGAGAGTCGGAAACGGACGAGGAACAGAAGCCGAAGAGGAAGGCGACGGCGGGATGCATTCTGGAAAAGACCGTCGTCGGGTACCGTGTGGAAACGGTAAGGTTGCAGTACGACGGCGTTGGCCCTTCGCATTCCTCGATTCCGGAAGATCGGCGAAGGTATTCAGGTGGAGAAGACGCGGAGAACGAAGGAGACGAGAGCGATGTTGCAATTTTGGAAGGAGAGGGAAGGAGGTGGAGGAGGAAGAGGTCGAGGAAGTCTTTCTGCACGCGGAGGGCACTGACCATCTCGGAAGGATGCCCGGCGGCGACGACGACCACCGTTGCGCTGGAGCGCTCTTCGCCGCCGCTCCAGCTAACGTCCAAGGATTGTTCATTGACGGGTGAAGCAGATGATACTGTTTCGCCATGGGATGGACCATCTTTGGACGGCGGAGGAATCTTCGAGAAGTGGAGCCAGAGGCTGAAGCAGAGAAGTGGTCAAGTGCACAGGGTACCGTGGAATCTTTTGTGATCATCCGTTGTGTTAGTTCGACCTCTTTGTTTACAGAGCGCGGGGATACATTTCAACGTCTTCGCAGGATTTTCTTTAATGATTTTCCCCGAGAAATTCAAGCGCGTTTTTTGTTATTTTTTTGGGATAGACATGTGCGTCGCACGAGATGATTTTTCAGTGTTTGTATTCGGTAGGTTTCTAGCGTCGCGGAGTCGGATTTCCTTTAAGTTATGTGAAACGCATTACTTTTTAACCTGCGCTACGCTTATGAGTCATCGCGGTGATACGAATTAGTGACAGTTTCATAACAAATATCGTTATAAGACATCATTATCAATGGTAAGGTATCAGGAATAAAAGTTGAAGACATTCATCTTTAGGGGAAAGATTTGATGAAGAAATTATCCAATTAAACATAGCATCTACTCATGTAGAAATCGATTTCAAATATAGGTCTCACTATTCGGTGGAACATATGGAACCAACTCTTGAATACTGCTTGAATTAAGCTATACCTAATTCTTCATACCCTTAATTTCTTAGTGATATATTCTCCAAAGATTTCTGGATAGAATTTTCAGATAAAGCAATGCATCTATTTGCATGAAAAAATTCGCTGAAATGGTAAATAGAGGACGTAATCAGAGATAATAAATTTTATTTTATGAATAAGAATATTAAAGATAGCGAAGAAAACCTAAAAGTTACAATTGCTATTAAGAAGGGTCCCAGACATCCAAGTGGTTAGTAAGTTCGACACCCCCCTCCCCCGTATCAGGGGCGTTTATTTGGAAAATGACCTCAACAGTTGATGCATTTTCACAGTGCTATTATTAGATATCAAGATAAATGTGAGAAATTGAATTTTATGCTGTTAAAATTGAGGAAATAGGTATCCGTAAGCATTTCAGCTAAGAAGGTATTTAATGGGTTGTCTTTAATAATTACTTCTCATTTGAGATTTATTAAATCCAATCAGAGGTCAATAATTATCGTAATCTAATGAAGAACAGTAGTATACAGGTGGATAAGTAATCTTAAATAATTATGAATTGAACAGATATCCAACTTTAATTTCATAGGATATGCTTAAATCTAATAAGTAATTTTGAAATTATATCTACCAGTTTTGTCAGCATGCCTATCTATTTGCTTGACAAAATATAGAATTGAGTCTAGGAATTGATGAACGGATAATTATATATTTCATCCCACTATTGAGTTTCAGCCATTAGTGACCGACTTAGAGAGAGGACCCTTTGTGATTGCCAGACATTTAACTACTATGCAGAGTGCTTTAATCAATCACATTCATGACATTATTGAAATTGATCATAATATATATGACTGCTATTTGAAAGATAGCCACCTGAAGTTCATCCTACCCTAATCTCTAAAGTATATTTACTATGATATGGAATAACACATCACATATTTCAGGCAGTCACCCTTACAAATACTACTTAGGAATATTTCTATATAATTTAATAAACATCAACAGGTTCTAAGTGGAAGAGTACACCTAAGAAGGTGAAAGATTAGTCCAATATTTAGGTATGCATGATGTTTGAATGTATAAATTTATGATTGTGTCCATCTGCTTGCAGACTCATAAGAAGCCTGTTATAGACAGAATTCTTTTTCCTTAGTACTGAATATTCTCTTGGATTCCCATTTAGATGTAATCTAATTTTATATTCCTCATTTTTACCATTACCTAGCTGATTGCCTCACATTATCATATATGTTTCAATTCCATTTTAATTTTGAATCCTTATCACTATGACTTCATTAACTATTTGTTTGAAATTTTAACTATGTCTTTGAAAGGTTTTCATCCATTACTTTTCTCCCTTTCATTTTATGTTAGGAGTATTTTAGAGTATTTAACATTCTTGTCTCTCAGAAAACGTACATTCTATTCCATTCGCATGCTGCCCAATGGTCTTCCTGATCTGTAAGATATTCTTGAAACTCGATACACACAATAATTTTTACTTTGCACTTTCTCAAAACTTTATTCGCACTTTTTTTCTTATAAATTAAATGCAACACAAATTATTTAGGCTTCTCCACTTGAATAGTCCAGATCTTCTAAGTGTGAAATCCAACTCAGGCTTGCATTTTGAGACATACTCTGCTTATAATGATGATTAAATGAATTATGTTCTAATGCATTAAGTTACTAATGAGAAGATTATATTTTGAACACAAAATTGTTACTTTGGTATTTAGAAAATTGTTTCTATATTTCTTTCAAATTATTGACCTGTTGATTCTAATACACATTTGGTGAGTTTGCTTACATCTATACAATCATGGAAAAGTTTTGAAATTTTGCACAGTTGTGAGGTAAAATCTGGTTCCAGTTATAAAGCTATACTGAGTTCATGAAGATAGGTCTGTAACTTTGATTCAGAAAGAAGCATTTTTCAAGTTACACAATTTGAAAGAAAAGCAAAATTTGTTATCACTCAATAAAACTTCTCTGTATAAACTTATACTGAGATGATATAATTATTTTCCATTTTATATGCCATGATTTCTCATTGTTTATGCTCTTCATTAATTATTAATCATGGAGGTTTGATGATCAAGGTGTGAAAATATATTATCCATGTAACAATGATTGTGATTAAAATAAGAATTGAGTAGTATTTTTCAGCAATATTAGCATATATTTGCTTTACATTAGTTAGTGCTTAGTAAGTTTATAAGTAGCTTATTTGTAGCTTCACATTTAGAATTAATTAGTCAGTATAGTTAAGGCCAATCTTTAGAAAGCTGTTTTAATATAGGCAGTTTGGTAGTGTTGGATAAATAATATAGACAAGGATATTGCTTAGCTTTTCCTGCCCATGCAATTGCTTGGGCACAAAATATGATGTAGCTTCAATTTTTGATAATGATGCTTGTATATGGCATAATCTTATCATAGTTAAGAATTTTAATGATTTCATTAGAGATGATGATAATTTTAGGAAACAATAATGCAAAACTTATCCATGAAAGTTCATAAATTTGTTTTTTTTATGCATCCCAGATACTCTTAATTTTTCAATTTATAGACACATGCTTGCCAGTTGCACTGAAATTTCAAATTTAAAATTTAAGATTCATCATCCTCAATGCAGTAATCATCATCAGCTAGTAAAGCTTAACCATGGCAGTAATAGCTCTTGTTGCATAAGGATAAAGATTTTGCAAAAATGCTGAAAGAAGTAGAATCTATGCATGGAAAATGATGTGGACCAACTGAAAGCTGCATCTATTGAGTTAAATACAAAACTGTTCAGTTCAAAATACTTTGTTTATTCAATTCAATTTGTGCAGTCAAGTAGGCATCACAAACTATGCAAATATGAAACTGCAAAATACTTGCTTCTAGATGCAGTTGAAAAAAATATCACTGGTTTCTTTTTCCTTTACATATTATAAGAGCTTAATGAAATGCTCACCCCTGTCAATACTTTTGCCAATGTTACTGTCCATTTCTATGTATTGATTTGTTTTATTCTCTTTGCAGTATTTTCAGCGGAACACCAAACTGTCAGATATGAATCGTCGTTTGAAGAGTCAAATCTGGAGTTCAGTGGTCACTATAGTTCTCATTGAAGGGAAAAACCTAGTAGCAATGGACATGGATGGACTGAGTGACCCCTATGTGAAGTTCAGGTGTGGGAGAGGTATCCGCTCACAAATTCTACACCTAAGCAGGGTATTAAAACATGATTTTCCTATCAGCTGAAAAGTAAAATACACCATCCACTCTCCTGTAATTCAAAATCTTTTATTTATTTGGTTCTTTTAATTTTTTCAATGTTAAATACATATATTTTATTTAATTTAATCCAAATTGAGCCTTCTAGAACAGTAGCAGGCTACCTTATTTTGATATTTTCTAGATAAACACTGGTTAGGAAACTTTGATTTATTTGCTTTATGCAGAAAGGAAACATACTGATACAAATATTAAATTTAAAGCAACTATTTAAATACTGTGAAATTAATCATGTTTTAAATCCTGCTTTTGAAAATATCACCAAATATTATTCCCCTCTATTGTACAAGAAGGCTCAATTGTTTGAAATGTACAATGGTGGTACCTTTAAGTGAAATCTTTAGATTTTCATGAATGTGCATTTCAAAATTTACTATAACAAAAAGTTGCATTTATCATGATTCATTTAAATATATCAGTGAAATAACTAAATGATGAATTGGTCCATAAAACACAAATGTTTCATGATTACCACAACCACACTAAAATTTTACTTTCATCAAGTTATGAGCTAATACACATATTTTGTTTTTTTCCTGCATTTTAATGATGTTGACCATTTGACTTTTCAGACTGGGTAATGAAAAGTACAAATCTAAAACAGTATACAAAAGCTTAAATCCAAACTGGCTGGAACAGTTTGATTTGCACTTGTATGATGATCAGTCCCAAGACCTAGAAATCACTGTTTGGGACAAAGATTCCCGCACAAAGGATGACTTTATGGGCAGGTAATCAACATTTTCTTTGTTAAGTTTGACTATATCTTATAAATAATGTTTTTAATTGTTTATCTGCATTAATACAAAACAGTTACTTTTTCTGTTCATTTCCTTTCACCAGTAAGCATTTGATACTTCAAATAATTTCTTTTTATGACTTTATAAAGCGATTATTCGCAATAATCTTTAACTTTGGAAAGGTTGATCTAAATTTCTCTTAAATTACCCCAGGAGGTGGGCAATTGCAAAGCAATTAACAAAGATTGCTTCGGGATTGAAAACTTGAGTAAATGCTAATATTTTTCAATTTTATTGTTAAATGACAGAAATTAGTGGCATTAGAATATAGTTTATTAATTTTACTTACATTATACACTGAAAAACTCAGTACAAGCATCAGTTTTTAGATTGCAATAGTTTTATATTCTGTAATTCAACCCATGTAAGAGCTTCCATAAGTTTATAAAATCTGACCTTTCCAATCCGGCATTCTTGGGATCATGCAATCATTGGTTCACAGAAGTTAACTATGGAAAAACCACTAACAGAAGCTTATCTTGCAGTGTTATTCCATACTTTCTTTGCTATAAAAATGATATTTGAATCAGAAAGAAGAAGTTTTAGAAGATGCCTATTGTTAATTTTGGTCTTTATTCTGTTTCAGATGTGTAATTGATCTCTCCAAACTTGAGAGAGAAAAAACACATGGAATATGGAAAGACCTCCAAGATGGCTCTGGGTCACTCTTCCTATTACTCACCATAAGTGGAACAACTGCTTCAGAAACCATCTCTGATCTCTCATCCTATGAAGAAAACCCAATGGAAAGGGTCTTGATTCAAAGACGATATGTAAGCTTTGGATTGTTATTTTAGGTTATTTTGAGCTTAAAATTAAATTTTATCATGAAGGATTTTATGTTTTCCTGACATACATGGTAGACAAAGTTCACTCAGATTCTCCATCAGGTGAGAAGAAAAATTGTTTATGTTTTCATGGCTGACTTAACACTCTGAGGATGAAGATAGAGTAAGCCATCAAAATGTCAATAACAATTAACCTGACCTGGTGGAGAACCCAAGAGGAATGCATCTATAAATTTTGTCAGTTTTTTAAGTAATGATTGTTCTTATTTTCCTCACTTATTTGTTACTAATAATAGCTTATTATTAATAATAGTTAATAATTTTATATGAATGGTAATGAAGCTTACCACATAAGTATTGTTGACATCCATAAGTTTTATTCCATCCAGGTTTTAAAAAAATAATTATACCGAAAGATTAACTATTCTATTCAAACTATGCCAATGGACTTGAGGTTAACCTACATAATCTGGCTAAGAAGACCTAGTTCTAAACTCATACTTAAAACTCATACATAAAAACAAGTTTAGCAGCTGTACTTTAAAACGATCAACTTTATACATAGTAGTGGTATAGAAAAGAAATAGTCACCGGGATCTGCAAAGCAACCTAGAGTGTGCTGGAAATCCTCTGTGAAATTTTTCATCAATAATAATTACTTATATAATAATTAATATATAATAATAATTAATACTATAATGTAATTAATAACATAATAATTTATAATATAATAATAATTAATATATCATTTGTTAAACTATGTTATCCTATGTTCAAATTGCTTTCTATGAGAAAATTCCCCCTCTATAGTTTATATAGTAGAGTTAGAAAAAGAAAGTCTTTTTTTAAGCATCATGTGGTATTTAGTAAATATTTTTAGCTAAAAAAGACAAATAGCAACTGTATTGTTATATGTTGATGGTGATCCAATTTGGTTTGTCCAAACTTTTTTTGTTAGTCTAGATATTTAAGTACAAGAAATATCAATAGCTAATTTATTATACAGTCTGCATTGTCTGTTTTTAGTTGTAGTAGTAGTCTTTTTAGGCATAGTTTCCAATTTCTTTTATTTAAACAAAAGTATTTTTACTGACACAGCTCCAATTTCTGATTAATAAATCTTACAATCTTAATGCAGGTGGATATACATTTAAAGAAAGTCCATAACAAATAATAAAAATTAATTCCCGTAATTACTGCAGCAATGTTTAGTAATTACAGGAAAATGCAGGGTCATTTTAAACAAGAGACATATTAATGAAAGAAATTAGGTGGCTGGTCAAAACATTGGATCAACGTAAAGATAGATGTATATAGCAATTCTTCTGCTATCAAAAAAGTTGCTTACTATGATAAAGTAATTAATTTACTCCAGAAGAGGATTTCCAGCCCTGGAGTATAAACTGAAGTATAGATTTACAAGTCAAAATGGAATGATTGGCAATACAAATGTATTGAATTTGTTCTATTCATGAGTTCAGTCCTAAATCTGGGCCAGACTGTTTTTTGTATCTTATATCAATCACAAAATAACCATGTTTTAGTCATCCATGTTCCATGTCACATCTGAATATTTATATTTTTGGTTAGTAAAATATTATTCATGTTATACATCATTCATTTTCTATTGGTATAAAGTGAAAGAATAAGAGAAATAATATAATTCTTACTCTGATTGCAGGCTCTCAGGAATACATTACACAATTGGAAAGATGTTGGACATCTCACAGTTAAGGTGTACAAAGCACAGGGTTTAGTTGCTGCTGACTTAGGTGGAAAGTCTGATCCTTTCTGTGTACTTGAGTTGGTTAATGCAAGGCTTCAAACTCAAACAGAATACAAAACACTGAGCCCATCATGGCAGAAAATATTCACTTTGTGAGTATTGCCATAATAGAAAATAGATTGTAGAAAATATTTTTCCTAGTCTCATAACATTTTATGGTCAATTAATTAAATATCTTTGCTATAACTCTATATCCAATGCTTTGAACCATGAGAATGTGAATATAATGTTCTCTTTTGTAGTCAAAGTGAAAGATTCTATAAAATCTTGACAGATCAATGCAAAGCAATTTATGGCAATTCTTTAAAAACTTCAGCAATATTATGTATGGTTACATAAGCACAAGGAAGCAGCCAGATGATAAACTCTTTAAAGGAGACATGGATATGAAAGATATTATAATATTTTTGCAAGAATAGTAACTGAAAATTTTTTATATTTGAGCTTCTTTAGATTTTAGCTAAAAAGGAAAAAATTCTTGAATTAGAATGTTTCCTCATTGCTAGACTAATGATATAAATTTGCTTTTGTTTCTCCTCAGAATATGGTAGCATTCATTCATCAATAATATGTGTTATTTCCACTCTCAGTTATATAAATGAAAGTAATTCCAGACATTAATCCTTAGATGTTACAGTTTGGATGTTTATAACAGTAGCTCGTAATATTTCTCTATGGAATTAAAAAGTATGTAATTTTAGTGTAAACATGATGATAAGTTTAAGATGGAATATCATAATAAAGGTTAACAAAATTCTGAGAGAAGTAAACCATCAATACATCTATTTTAAATCTTAAGGAAGAGACCTCATCTATTACTGACTAATATACATTCAGCAAGAGCTCCTTTTCTTATAATCATATCTAGAATGGAGAGAAAACTCTCATATATTCCTATTGATGATGTTTTATTGTTATAGCTTAAAAATTGGGAAATTTTAAAAAATTTATTGAGAGACTTTTGCCTTTCAGACTTAAATATTAATTATTTTGAAGTTTTCCTATTTTCTTAGTTCATATTCTTTTATTTTTATAATATTTTATGTGTATTAGTAATTGTTTGATAATTTTACCAATTATGAACTGACAATTAAAATAGAATATCTCTTCTCATAGAAATATTCCTCTAGAATAATTTTAGAAATTCAGAAAATCTGCTTTTCTGTAATTCAAGCTTTCTTTCCAACTTTCACTTGATGAACAAGAAATAACTGTTAATCTAATATTTTCTGTTGCAGTAATGTAAAAGACATACACTCAGTGCTGGAAGTAACTGTCTGGGATGAAGATAGGGATCATAAAGTGGAGTTCCTAGGTAGAGTAGCCATTCCCCTTCTCCAGATACGAAATGGAGAGAAAAGGTGGTATGCTCTAAAGGATAAGAAGTTACGAGGGAGAGCGAAGGGAAATTTTCCACAAATTCTGCTTGAAATGAATGTGGAATGGAATCCTGTGAGTTTCAATTCTGCTTATTTTTTCGGTCAAAGTTAATTTTTTAAACCTATATTCATATATGTAGTTGGTATTCTGCTCGTAATTTTTTATTTATGAAATTAGTGTGAAATCATTATCCATTTAAGGCATTTATGGTAAAAATTTAGCAGAAATAGTTTCTCATTATTGCTAATAATTTATCTCATTGTGTATTATTAGATTGCTCAAATAATACATAATGATATATACGTAGTCCCTTCATTATGAAGTAAATATTTTTAATTTTTGCATTCGACTTATAAGTTTAATGTTTATATTTTGAGTTTGTGAAAATATCTTTAGTTCATCCAATAGCAGAAAAGAATATTTCAGTCAGTTGGTAGTTATTTCTTTTGTATTTGTGTGATGTAAATTATTATAGGTTAATGGACCAATTACAGGAGATCATACAATAATTATGTATAGTCTGTTATGTTTTGCTTTTGTTGGAAAGCTCTAGATTTATTTCTAATATTTAAAAGTCTCATGGCAGAATGCTCAAGGTGAATGACTTAAGAATAAGAAATTGAGGATATAACTTTGAAATATAATAACTCACAGTTATTGAAATAATTGATATATAAAATCAAAAATTAGGTACTTCGAAGTTTTAATCTCAGGAATATTAGCATGAGAAGAATTCTCCTTAATATCCCATGGATAAATGAGTGAATGTCAACTGGTCTAAGGAACTAATGAATTTCACAATGAATTTTTCTTTATATCTGCAAAGGAGCTATTCCTTTGTCCCTATCAAACTCTCTTCCAGTATATATTTTTTCCATGTTTTTGTAGGAAATAATAAAGTTTCTACAAGCATTCATTTATTAATAATTCCAATTATTTCTAAAATATTATCATTATGATGATTTCTGAGTTAATATTTTTATAGGAGTACTTTAGGTATTTTTACAAATATTCTCAATAGAGTAATGTAACATAGTACCATTCTGCCTCATTCCAAATTTGATGCATCGGTCTTCAGATAAATTTCTCATCTCCCTATTTGAGATCTACCTCCTGCTCATGTTCTCATTGTTTTGCACTTCCTATTCATCAAACTCTCAGACCATACAGTCTCAAGTTTTGTGCTTTATAGGTGTGCACCATGGGGTGATAAACCAGTTGATGTTAGGAATTTCAACTAAAAGTAATTATAACAGAAATACCTGAGGACCAATGCCATTCAGAGGAATGAATTACAGGTGATTGTAGGGTTTTATTCACAACCGTACATTTTTCAAGCCTTTCTAAAGGTCCTACTGACCTCATCGTACTAGTGTCTAGAATTAAATCTTGACATTTCTTTTTGATATTCAGTCATTTTTTGGTATTGGTAAATTGTGAGAATGCTGAATTTTGCTTCACCGATGGATTTTTGCACAGTTTTTGAAATTTTGAATAAAATAAATTTTGTTTCATTTGCTGCTTGAAATATTGATGAATATGATGCTTTTTTATTCTAAGTACACTATTTGATTTAGATATTGCCAGAGTCCACTCCTGTAAAATCAATGAAATAAAACATTTAATACACAAAAGGAATTGCTTTTTAAGAAAGTGCATTCATGTAAACATAATACTATATAACTGTTACATTTAGATACATTTTAATGTCAGCATTATTAAGAAATTACCTTGCCCAAATCTAAGTCACATTCACAGTTTGGTAAAAGTATCTGTTTTCATTTAATAATTCCAAGAACATTAGTAAATTTAGTTCAAATTAAGGAAGAAATTGATGACTACCTTTTAAATTTGAGTTTGATTGGAATTTTTAATGTAATGAGAAGATCATTTATGAAGTTTAATATATTTTCCAGTAGAATACAAATATTTAAGTTATAAATACATTTTCATATAAAAATTCAAAATTATGACAAAAATATCAAAATTCAGCTTAGCTTCTGTTTGATCAATAGTGAAACAGCTCATACATCTTCTTAAGTCATGTTCCTCACATGTTGCATACGCCATGTACATCTTATCAATCAATAGAAAACTACATGTATGTAACCATGAAGCCATCATTCTTTTCATGCATGTCCTTAGGACTTAGTAGCATGAAAATATGGCTGGAATGAGTTATGTTATTTTCATATTCTTTGAAAAGTAATCGTTTACCAAAAATTATATCTATGAAAGTCATTGACTGAATGTTTGGAAAGGTCTTTGTATTTATATAAAATGCTCAACTGAAAAATTTTACATTTCGCAAAGCTATTAAATCCATCATTGAAGAAAATTGTTGTAGCAACTTTCCCAGTGTCATTTTGCACATTTGCTATCATAGAGAAAGTTTTTTGCTATATTTAAGTGCTCCATTGATACTCTAAGTATATGAAAGGTATATGTTTTATTTTTTATAAGGATAGTTTCTAATATAAGGAAAATCTTTTTCATTTTATTTGGACTAAATAATTCTTTCTTTCGGTTTTTCAGATTCGAGCATGCATTAGAACACTGAATCCAAAGGAAGAGAAATATATGCAGTCTGAAATAAAATTCAAACGTCAAGTATTTGTGCGTAATGTGATGAGGCTAAAAGCAATAATAATGCACTTCATTGAAGCTGGGAAATTCCTTCAGTAAGTATAATAATTATAATTAAGATGTCATTTGCCATTTTCTTTGGTTCATTTTGATGCAAAAATATTAAGAGTTCTGCAAAGATACTGTCTTTATAAATTAACAAAACCAATAGGTAGTTTTTCAAATTTCTGTATTTCCTTCATTTGATATATCTGCTCTTCCTAGAGATTTTAAAAATAAGAATAGCTTATGAACAATACTAAACTGTGTTTTTTTATGAGACATAGATCTGATCTTACCCAGTGATCTATATGAAATAAAGTAGGAGAAAAAATCTGCCTTAGCTAGGACTTGAACCCCAATGCCCCCATGCTGGGTAGTATCCATACATGCTGCCTGGCATGTTATTTATGAATATGGCTTATATTGTTCTCTTATTCAGGAATAGAAGAAATTTTACTACTTGACTAATCTGAATTTCTCAGTGAAATAGCTATATCATTGTTTCTAGAGATGAAAGGTAACACTTGTTAGTATAATAAGAAAACAGTAACATAACATCCTGGAAAATGTCAGTTGTACTTGTAATTTGCGTAACCTTTTCATCAAAGAAGAATTAGTTCATCATTCACAATTTTATTATAATTACAAATTTATCTTTTTTTTACTTCATGTAGGTCCTGCTTACTTTTCTTTCAAACAAAATATCCTTGTCTTGGTTGATGTTATTTTTAGTTTCATCAGTTTCATTCAAATATGGACCATGTAATTTCCCCATTTTAGATTATAGGTGTGCTTTTGATGAAAGTCATCTAAGACTTTTGTATACATAAAACTATTGCAGCATCATTAATATAAGATAATAATTCATGATAATTTTTTAAAATACCTGTGATTTTTACAAAAAATCAATTAAGTTCATGTTAAAATTTGAACCTTATTGATTTTTCCTTTCATTTTCTTGAAAAAGAAATCAAAATTTTTTAATTCATTGATCACTTATACTAAACAAATTTTATATGTTCATTATCTTTTCAGAGGATGTTTTGAATGGGAATCTACACCAAGGAGCTTAATAGCACTGGTCTCATTCATTGTGTTATGTCATTACTTTGAGCCATATATGATTCCTATAGCCATGCTCTTGATCTTTCTGAAACAGTATGTGGTGAGTTTTGATATCAAATATTTGTTACTTTTGAGAATTTGAAAGTAAAATTTGCTCTTCACTGCTTCTTCCTTTGCTATATTTTAGTGATTGTTCAATATCTGTGCAAAATCAATTATTCAATTTTCTTCTACATTATAGTGTATTTTCAGTATTTCAAATGTAATATCTATATTCTAAGCACTATCAATATCTTCATTCCCTTCTCCATGTCTATGGAGCACATAACCTGTATATGGATGATAATTCAACTTAGTTAGCATTGATAGTTATTGGTGATTATTATCTATGCTAATTATATAATGCCATTATTCTAGTGAATTGGTTTATATTTGATTTAGAGATATTTACCCTTTCACTGCAGTAACGTATTTAGAGTTGTTCCATGTAAATGTCAAAAATCTTCTAAAAGATCAAAATTGATAGAAAAGTTTTGAAATTTATTTTAAGATTGTATAGGGTTGTTCAGCTATAATTTAGATATTTTTTACTCCTATTCCATTGTATTGTATTCATAATTCATATAAGTTGCAGTCAATGGCTTCAGGTGTGTCTGTCCAGGTGTATCCAAACCTCCCATATAAATAAAAATTGCTGAAATTATATTTGCTTTCAGGTAATGACCTTAGTGGGAACATGGAGTCCACATCATGAAGAAGAAGAGGAGCCATCTGGAGATGAAGATGATGATGAAGAAGACAAAGATAAGGTTAAAATTTATTTATAATCAGTCATTTAAAGTTATTTATAAGTCATTTAAAGTTATTTATAATATAATAATAAAAAAATTATTTATAATCAGTCAATGAAATGGCAGCGTGGAAATCAGGTGGAAAACAATATTTTGTAATATGCAACCTGCAAAATGAACGATGTGATTAAAATATTTAGTCATAAAAACTACTTCTATAAGGAAGAAACAAAGAAGAAGATTTATTCAGTTGTGAATTATTTTCGCATTTATTGTTAAGCAAATAATGCGCCTGAGTTTGAGATGGCTTGTTGTAATTTAATGGTTTTCTATGTTCTTTTACTAATGAAACATCATTCTTTTTGAAGGAGGAGAAGAAAAGCCTGAAAGAAAGACTTCAAGCTATCCAAGAGGTGACTCAGTCAGTGCAAAATGCCATTGGCTATATAACATCAATATGTGAAAGCATCAAGAAGTGAGTAGACAATAAAAACTTAATCAAAGCTAAATTGTATTTGAGTTTTAGCTACTTGGCTTTATTCAACTGCTGAACAGTATAAACTAAGAATTAACAATTTGTTAAAAAATTACTGGTTTTAATTTTTATCCTTTCAGATAACTTTTGCTTATTCTACTTCAGAGATTATTTAGTGTGTTTTTCTTTGCATTAGTTTCTTTCTTTATATAGTTTTCATTTTACATTTAAGATATATCTTTGCTAAAACCAAAATACATAAAATATCTATTTTCTTCTGCTTTGTGGTTATAACATATTAATTTTTTTCTTTATCAGCACATTCAACTTTACTGTACCCTACCTCTCATGGATGGCAATAATCCTCATCGCAGTGGTTGCTGTTATCCTTTACTATGTACCAGTGCGATATCTGTTGATGGCTTTTGGTGTAAATAAATTTGCCAGAAAACTAATAAGGCCTCATACTATTCCCAACAATGAAATTTTAGACTTCCTTTCAAGAGTTCCAGATGATGAAGACTTGGTAAGAACCGAACTATCATTACTTTCTCTTAAAATATTGGAATACATCAGATTTATTCAGTTTGAATGTCCTGTGGCTTGCCACTTTTAATTATTTAATTATTCTAAATTAAATTAAAATTTTAAGAAATATGCATCTAAACTATGAAAAGAAAGTTTTTCCTTCATTTCCCTTGTGATTTATTTTCACAGCTTGACTACAGAGAATTGAGGTCTCACCCACCTGCTGAGAGAGAAAGCAGGAGGGACCATAAAAAGAAACATAAAGCAAGTTAGAACATAGTAAAAAAAGCCAAGTTTCACAGGTGTGTTCATTACCAATAATCAAGCAACAAAACAAGCATGAGTGAATGGAAACATCTACCATCAGTGTTTTCTCCCTGCATCGTCTCAAGCTGATGACACAACTTTTTCCTCAAATTCATATAAATGTAAATTAAATAAATCCATAATATGGATTTATGCACAAAACAAGCACCAAATTTAACAAAATGGTGGTTTTAAACTGTTTATTATAGAGATTTTAATTCTGATCTATACGTAACTTCTCTGAAATTACATAATGAACTTTACTCTTCAATTGGTAATAATTTTTATAAGATGAAAGCTGGATGGCCTTAAAAATTTATTTCATGAATTAATTTGAAGAAGACCTACCTTGATGAATTGTATTCATCCCTTGCAAAAATTCATGCTCTTTTCCCTTAACTAAGCATTTCCCTATTATATCAGACAGAAACATTTCAGCCTCATTGAGAAAGTGGAGTATAGTTGTTCGCACATCATTCCTGTAAACTGGTGTTACTGTGTTTAAAATTGTTGAATATAAGTTGTTGAGGATGAGCTGTTTCCTGAAGTAATAAATGGCATAGGGTTTTGGAAGCTATATTGTTAAAAACTTTGAAGAATATTGTACATACATGAATGTGATAATGAATGAGAAAATGTATGAATGTTTTTGTGCCTTGTCTGTTTTATCTAAATTGTTTTGTAATAGAAATTACATACCCAAATGGTTTGAACAAGCATTTTGTTTTAATTGAAACCTCTCCAAACTATACTATACTTTTAAGGTCCACAATTAATTGCTGATTAACTGAATGAAATTCAGGTTAGTTGAATTAATTTTAGTTTGGTAATATGACTTTCAATATTAATTCCCACAATGCCTTTTCATTTTGGATGTATTTCTGTAATGTGTGATTCCAGGTTTCTTTTGTAGGTTTTAATTATACAAAAGAGGAACTCTGAAAAGCAATGTAAAAACAAATTTTGGCCCTTCCGCAACAATAAATACTCCATTGGCATATTAAAATTGTTATTATAAAATATTGTCCTTATTAAATCCAACCAAGTGATAGTCTCAGGAAGAAAAACTTGGTTTAAATGTAAACAATGAATTTTTTCTAAGTCCAAAACGTAAACACCAAAAATATTCGAAGTCCAAAGTGTAAACTAACTTTACTCAAATGTAAACACTTTTTTTTTAATGTAAAGAAACCCTAAAATTGGTATTTCAGCTTCAAACTAAGAAAAATTTGACGTCAGGATCTCCAAGAGAATGTTGGAGATCCTGATGTCCTGATCCTTGGATATAATGTTTCAATGTAGTCCTTCATCTCTTTCCTATATCTTCATTTTCTATCAGCATATTCCCATTCACATCCCTGATGTATAGTTGTATTTAGAAATAAAGAACTAGCTGACAAAACCCAAATATTCTAGTGGAACTGAAGAGATACTAAAATACCAGAAAAGTGAATGTTGTGAATCATTTACCATAATGTACTCTTTTCTCACCAAGTGGCAGGAGCCATCTTTGGAGATTACAAACTAGCCTGCCCAGAGGGAGAGTCTGTAGAGTTGGTTAAGACAGTATCTGAAGATTTGAAGGTTCCCAGGTAAATGAAAGAAGGATTACCAGGTCAAGGAAATGGTGGATTAAGTTATAAAGGAGCCAAGGTTTTAAGTAAGACGTTTGTTGTCAAAATTTTTTCCTGAGAAGTTCAACTTTTGCAATAATAAGTGCAAAGACTTTCAAAGTTTTCTATTACACTTGATTTTGTTCAAAGTTTCATCATCATATAAAGCCGCGTCCATTTCAAGAGGCATCATATATAAATATGAATGAGTAAAAATGTTGTCTTTATTTTGTTAATCAGTGTACCATTTGTTTCCTCTCGCTCGTAATCTTTTTAAATTATTAGAACCATCAACATCATTTAATTATATCCCAAATAATTTTGTAATTGGGAAAAATATACAGAATATAGATCACAGATGTTTAAAGGGCTCCACCCAGTAGGTACAGACTTAGAATTGAATAATTCCATTTTGTTATTGTAAAAGAAAAATCAGAATTTCTCAGTATGCTAACATGCAGAATACATTACAATCTTTCATAAACCAAGAGAACAGAAAAATCCCAAAAATCATTTTCCGAATGGCATGCAATTTCAGAAAGATCCACCTTAAATTTTTTGCAATAAGGATATCCGGTCAGATGTTCAAAATCTGGTGGCTTAATACTAGTTAATACTAAAACTTACAGTTTTATCCTACTTGAAAATAAGTAGGCGCAATTTCATTCTAGTAAAAGACCATCCAAAGAAAATTCTTAGAGAGCTCTAAAATATAAGTCTTCAGTTACTTTTTGCAATTTCATGGACAGCTGAAGATAATCAGGGATGACAGATTCCTGATTAGAAGAAATAAAGTGATGGCACAGGATGAATTAAATAATGATAGGGACTGGATAGCTACCGAAAATAACCGGTGGTAGGATGCCAGGGTAAAAGTGGAAAATACAAAGCTTTTAGATGTTGTAAAAGGTGGGATAAATTACCCAGTAAGAAAGAATGAACATTGAATGTGAAATATTAGCGCAATTGCCTATCGAAGGTTATTTATAAATCATTTACAATGAACCCTAATTATCATCGTCATGTCTCATTTATTTAAACCTGTATTTCTTAATATTTTAACGGACAAAAGAAGTAACTAAAAATTTAAAACATTTGTCTCGTGAAACCTTTTTCATTCATTTTCTTTAAAAATGTGTCCTACCACGCCTTGAGTCTTAAGAGAGAGGAGACATTCCGTCAAAATGACCGTGAATTGAATTAGAACGCAAGGCAGACATTAGAAAGTACTCTAATATGAATGGTGTCATTAGATTTTTCTGTAGCTTCATTCGATTTTAGGCGCGAGCCGAGGGGAGTAAGTCTAAAGGAAGAGAAATTTAGGGGTGAATTTGGGGGCGAAAAAAATAACAATCTCCCTCTTACCCTTTCCACTATACCCCTCCTTCCTCTCAGCCTTTAAAAAGGCCTGCAACTGACCATCGACATTCATTGTCTGCAATGAAGCCAGAAAGAATGCCGCCACTTTCTGACGAGCCCAGTTCTTTTATTCCCTCATGGTTCCGCGATTTTAAAAATTTATTTTCATTACCATGATGAGAGATTTACGTGGGTGAAGTCCTCTGGACCGGGCGCCACGCATGGTAGTATCCCCTTCGGGGGAGTCATATAGGTCCGGTCATTCAGTGTTTGCAATGAAGCCAGGAAGAATGCTTGGAGATTCAGTTCTAACTTCGACGGAATTCTACTACCAACTGCCCAGGAGCGACTTTCGCTCTGTTTCGATCGCTAGGAAGCCCACCGCAGAAGTGACTCAGGAGGAGGAACTTTCAGCTCCTGTAAGTGTTGCAGTGTTTTTCTTTATTTCATTTAGTGATTCTCGCTATGCCTATTGTGAAGGAGAACCTGAGTAAATTTTAAAGTTTTTTTCTGAAAAGTTTACAACCTCATACCTTCGTTGATTGTGAAAATCCTTTGTAGTTTTGTTTAGTGAGAGTTTTTTTTTTTTAATTACGACTTTCGGATCTTTTGTGAAGATGTTTAAGATAGTCGCTCTACTCTTGTACTTCATTAAGCTCTTTGCATTATTTAGCATTATTCAGATTTGTGATGCATTCGAAATGCATATTGTGAGGGAGAACCTACGTAAAATTTAAAGATTTTCATGAAGAGAAAATTATAACTTCGTAGATTCCGTGTTTGTGTAAATCCCCTGCGGTTTAGTGTTTCACGAGTTTTTAGACTTTCAGATGTTTCTTTGAGTCTTCATAGTTAAAAGTGCTATTATCTTGGCTGAATAATTGTTGCAGTAAGCTTAAATTGCTGCACAGTCGTCGCTGGTTTTGCTGTTTGGTATATTTTCGAGTTTCATTTTTTAAACGAGCTTTAAGGGACCTTCTTGGTCAAAGTAAGATTATTGGGACTTGCCCGATTTTTTTCTTGAGCTAAGAACCTTCAGTGATAATACTAAAGATAGTTAATTTCGTAGGCCGGATAAATTTTGGTATGGACGTCTTGCCGTGAAGATATTAGTCTTTTAATACGTATCTCGGAATGATGGAAATCAATAATAATGGAAATGCTAAGATTTTTAATTTATATTTGCGTTAACTTGCTGCACATTTATCCGAAGTTTGGAATGCGTGGATCGTGTTTCACCGCGTACTTCGAAATCTTCTCATCATTGCGTAGTAGTTCAAATTAAAAGCTAAATTTAATGGAAAAACCGGTGGTGTTATACCTAGCATGAAAATTAATTTTGTGATACAAAATCACCGTGAGGGTTTGTCATTAATTTTTCAGTGAAAATCTGTATCTTATATAAATGATGTAGCTATCGTCGTAATTTTATTAACTGTAGTTACGTGAAGACTTCTGGTACAGTAACAAATATCCGGGATGTTATGTGACAACAGAGCTATATTTAAAGGAGGCAGCAACAACATTTGCATTTTCCTCAATTTCTCTTCTCATGAATGTGTTCAAAATTTGGGATTAAAATATTATCATCTCCGCAGGGATCTAGAAATCAGGAGGGAGATTTAAAACGTTTCTTGCGAACTTTTCTCCGTTTTTTTTTTTTTTTTTTTAACGTCAAGTTTTTGTCGCGAAAAATGTACTGTATGGTGATAGTGGATAAAGTTAACAATCTATTTTAAAGCCAGTTATAGGACAGTTTGCTAGTGTTGAAAATCTCGTAGGAGATTATCTCTATTATCCGCTAATGTGTTGCCGACATTACTGGAAAGTAAACAACTTATCCGAACTGTCGATAGTAATTTTCATTTCTGAGATATCTAAATCTTAGCATTAAAAAATTTTCTGCATATTAGTTCGTTGGAATTGTTCATTCACTTGTCCTACCTTTCAATTATTTCGAAAAACTGTACTAAATTGGTCAGGAACCCTCTCTGGTAAGGGTAGTAATTAGTAGTAAACTTAAATTGAATTTACTAAATTTTACTTAATTTTGGTGGAATCTATATCCTTTTTATTGGCATTAAAATTGCTAAACTATAGCTGGTGACCAAATTGTATTTGGAAGAGTGTAATTACCATATCGAAGTGAATTTTTGTAGTTTTGCCCCTCTTATTTTGCAGTCCGGTTGAACTAATTTCTTTCAATCTTACATTGATAACCGAGAAGCTGTGTTTTATGAATTAGCTCGTTGCAAATATCTGCTAAAATTGTTAAATGTGGTAAACTTTTTGTTTAACTTAGCAAATTTTACTTGTGAGAAAAACCTTTTAATTGAGATTTTACTATTAAGTCTACCAATGTTTTGGTAGAGATGGCCATTTTGAAGCACTTTTTGCAGAATGAGCAAATGGGAAGAATCTCAGCTTTGGTAGAATTGAAAAAGCAATGAAATTTGGGAGCTGTTAAGCTTAGAATTTACAAATAGAATTTAAATAGAATTTTTGTATAAACTTCAGAATTTCCAAGTTTGAGTACAACATTAAGGGAACCTTTCTTCACATCCAAATTCTTTCACCTCCTAATATTGTGATGCATGTATTTGAAATGTATTTCATTGTTATGAATGTAACATTACGGTATGTAATCAATCATGGTTGAAAAAATAAATGCTCCTATTATCATTCTATTCAACCTTTATTTCAATTTACTTTTCATATAAATATTATATGAAATAACATTTAGTAAAGTGATGAAATTACTACAAATAAACTTACTTCAAAAATGTTCATATATCATAAATTTCCTAACAGTGTACACTTCACCACTTCTTCAGTTTAGCTAGTTTGTTATTCTGCCACAGAGCCATCTTCCTCACTCTTCTCCAGTAGGCTTTTTCATTCTTGTCATATTCTTCAAGAGGGGGAGGCTTACCTTGAACATAAATAATAATAATTTAATTTTCTGAAGACAAAATATAAAATGTATATGAATTGTCAAAGTATAAAAAATAACAATTACATAATAAATGGAAAAATTTACAATTAGTCAATAAGGCATACATAATAATTTACAAGGCATAGACAGTCATTTACAAAACAGTACATCTTTTCTTTCAAGCTCTCTTTAATAATCTAAAATATACTGCTATATTTTTAGCATTTTACAGTTATAACGATTCAAAATAAAAAAATGGTAAATTTCTATGTTACCCAATTTCTATATTTAACAGTTTGTTTTTATGTACTAGTTAAGAAATGAAACCTTGAAATAATACCAGAAATTGTTAAAGCATTGAAAGAATCTGCTTAATTAGAAGAATTACATATATTAAGCCATTCCTCAGTTTTTATCAAATTAATATTTGTTTATTGAGTTGAGTTACAGAGAGAATCAAAACAAGAAATAAAAACATTCTAGTCCTCCTGAGTCTGGATAAACTCATCAGAAGGTGCTACATTTTACACTATAGAGTAAGGACAATCAATATAATATCCATTAAAGATTTGTCTACTAATGGAATTGATTTTATAGTGAGATGGAATGTTGATGGCTCATAATAAAGGGTAGTGATTAGATGGATCAAAATCAAGAATTTGAGTCTGAGAAAATAACATACTGATAAAGATACTTTTGATAAATATTCAGCATAAATAACACTTGCAATCAAAACATCAGTAATAGGCTTTCAATTTTACTAAATAAATTCACAATTTTTTCCTTAATTAACATGCTACTGCCGTAGATATAATTTTTCAATCGAATTAATAGTGCGAAATGCATAATTGATGGTTGATTTTTATTTAAACTCACTACAGAATTAAGTAAGATGGAAATTGATTCAAAGAAATCAAAATCTTAGCAATTCAGTATATTACTGCCTACTTGTGTGTGTCTTTCTATACCACTATCTTCATCTCAAGAATAATTAGTTGCTAATGACTGAATTTACTATCTCATAGATACAAATCTATTAAAGAAACTCACCTGTTCGTAATTCCCATAACCAACTAGGATATTCGCTATCTGGTTTTAGCTTTACGTCTTCTCCTTTTTTGAAGATATTACTTCCGCATACATAATTGACTAGTTTTTCTGGATCGCTTTCTACTGGAAGCTCTACTTTTTCTACAGCTGGTCCCAACTTCGACAACTTTTTCTTAGATTTTCCAAGAGAACCGATGACTGTAATAACAACACATTCAACATAGTCTCATTTAATGTTGCTAATATACCATATCAATTAGTAATAACAGAATTTACAAATATAGTCACAATTATTTAGATCAAATTCATGACGAGAAGTCATGCAAATATGACTAATATACTATTTGAAAGAGACTTTCTTCGAAGAGTTTTATAAAAGATGAAGTGATAAAATTTTTACGAAATACTAATATAAGACCATTTAATACCTGGAACAGCCTTTTTGGAAAAATAAACAGCTCCGGCATGTGGACAGTTTGAGGAGCTTAATAATATCCTGAAAATTCCTTTTCCTATCGTCGCCATACTGAAGCGACACGAAATAACATTCAAAGTAGGAAAAGAGTTATTTACAGGAAAGACCGGTTAAATTACTCACGGATACTCTTTTAATCATTCATGCAATTTATTCCTTCCACTCTAACAAGACTACACCAACATGAAAATTATGAGTGGCGCTACCGCACCTTCATCTTCCTGACTTGTTTTCGATTGTCGTTTCTCCATGTAGAGGAATGTTTGAAAATGGTTCTCGGCGTTCCCAAATAAACAACTTTCTAAACTAAGTTAAAATAATAGCAAGGAAGGATGCATCAGCTTCTATTAGAATTAGAAAAATTCTTATGCAATGTCAACGCTCTTAAACTTGTCGATAGAAGCTGGCAGAAGGAAATATTTATTTATCAAGAGAGTATGAAATCGAAGAGGTGAAAATTATTTTCATAGCTTTTACTTGATCGTTCAGGTTTATTACTTTATGAAATTGATATATATTTGATAAAAATTTTCAGAGCAAAAGATAGAGAAAGTAACTGTAGAACGGCTTCGGAATTGTACAAATCTATTAAAGAAGTATCATCAAATGTAAATGAGCCAAGAAAGTTACGGAGCATCGGTGAGTAACATTAATTTATTCATAACTCAGAATGATTAAGATAAGCATTTTCATAATCGATTATATCTTTTGAATTTTAACTTAAGAGCCTTAATAAATTTTTTTTAGTTCCGTAAGATATGGTTAGAAACATTCCAATAACAAGGCGTAGGAAAGAGATGAAATATTCCATCAATTAAGATAATTGTTTGGTTTAATGTATGATAATTTTAATATAAATATTCTTTTTGTAATTTTGGTTTCATTTTATTACATTGTGAAAATAATTATTTTCACATTACATCTGAAGCATTGCTCAAGATTTGACAAATTCCTCGAGTATTTCTTACCTTGAATATCCTATGAAGTATTATCTTTTATTCCGTAAATTATTGCTTACCATGTTTTCAGAAAACATATGGTGAAATTCTGTCATCCATTATTATTCCGTGAAAATTTCACGTAGCAAAAATGTTCTTGTAAATTTTATCTTCATTAGATTCTACTTCTAAACATAGCCTTTATTGCCAATTCTAATTATAAGCATGAAATACGAATAAGTAGCATTATGTCATGTTTTTTCAGAGAACGATTTTTTTTCTTTCCTTCTTTTTCTGAGTTTTTCAAAATCTAGAAAGTGATTCCTTTGTATGATTGTAAACATTTCTATGTATTGATATGCTATAATGCCCAATCACATTAAAGCTCTATGTTTTTCCTAAAAATGATAGAGGAAATGGCTCCTATAGAACATGAGCACCCAATGCTTTGCTTATTTCCTAGATTCCACCCTGTGTATGACAGGTATAACTGTGGTATTGAGTTGGCCTTTTGAAAGTTAAATTGAGTAGAACCTTCAAGACTTGTTTCTGTAAATCCGCTATTTGATTTTTATAAAAACATAAAAAGTAATGCATGTTTGTTTCGTTTATCAATTAAAGCATTTTTATAAATTAAATTAAAGTTTAATAATGATCCTCAATTTGTAGGGATCTTTTGTGGTTTATTTCCACCACTTGTACATCACTCACTATTTAAGCCATCTAATTATTGAATGTATTTAGAATCCAATTGAATTAGTATTCTAAAAATTAAGCTTTCTTTGTCTGAAAATATTTTTGTTCCTTGTATGTCAAACTAAGTTTTTCATTCCTTGCTAGTTTGCTCTATAATCTTTATTTAATTGTATGCTACATTTAATTAGGTACATTACTTTCCTCCCAAAACATTTATGATAGCTCCTTATCAATTTTATGAAAATAAGGTAATATGTAATATTTAAAATAATGCTTGGGAAATGTTGAAGAATCTGCTATAGTCAAGTACAAGTAAAGTTTGTGGATAAATAGGTTAAATTATTACTTGATTTACTTGATTATTGAATTTATTTTCATCAGTAACAAAAGGATCTTTTTTGACCAAGAAAAAGGAAGAATTTTACTAGGCAGATTAACTTAATGTCTTAGAAGTATTATTGAATGATTGTTTTTTGTCTTTTATACTTTCAGATATCAATGAGTTACATGAGAAATTGAAAAACATTGAACAAAAGATAAGGAATTTCAAAATTCAAACAGCATTGAAGTAAGTATTCCATTAAGAATTAAATTTAAAGAGTAGTGTTTTCCTTCAGCAACTAATAAATTTAGTATTAAACTTCAATCATTTATATTTTAGTTCAAATAAACTTAAGGATGAAGAGAAAATGCTAACTCTTGAAATAGCAAATTTTGAAAGAGAGCTAAGCAGCTGTGAAATAGTTGAAGGTTTGAAAATACCTTCAATTCCAAAGTGCAGCCACATTAAAACTTATGATGACTTTGAAGAAGAAAGCCAGGTTAGTTTCTATATTATTGTGAGATATATTTATTGGAATATGTGATTATTTGTTTGTCTATAGTTTTGATGTCATCCTAATAATTAATAGTAGAGTTTCATATCTGACATTCAAACTATGGATTATCTGTAGTACTTACTCTTTCAGTGACATTAAATGTACCATTACAGTGATAATTTGGTGTCTGATAAAAACATGCTTTTATCTTTCGACATAGAAAGTGAGCAGATTGTACAGTATTGTGTAAATGAGATAATTAATATATTTTTCATATACCCGAATATGTGTTGAAGAACATCTATAACTTATATAACTTATTTTTACTAAGTCAATGCCATAATATTAAGACATTATTCTTATTAAGGCTAGTAAGTTTTTCCCTCTTATACGCACAGTATACTCTTTGTACCTCTCAACCATTGTACTTGTGCCTCCCTTTACTTGTTGTTCCCACTCGGATATTAAATTAAAATTTCCCACTATTCTAAGAGCATTCACATACTGTATCAATCTTGTTCATCATACATCTTTCATTATGTTTTCTCATCATATTGAAAATTGAATTTTGGTTAAGAAGTCATGAATAGACACTCATGTCAGGGGAAGCAGATTTGACATTTTCTGGGAATGTAAAGTTTGATATGAAGAACTCAATATTTTTGTATATCAATTTCACCTCTCTGCTGTTTGTATTATTCTTGTCAGTAATCTGATTTAATTTTCTATAAGCAAGACTCTTCGATGTATTTCGATCATTTTCGATATCAATTTTCTTCTGGCTTCCTTTGGTGGAAGACCGTTGGTTTTTCAAAAGGTGATTTGCAGTTTTCTGTTGTTTTCAGATCATCAAAGTCAATGAAATAATGCAATAGCTAACAGGCATCTGCTGAATTCTAATGTCATCATAATCAGTCTTTTATAACATAGAAATTTTTCAATATAGTCTTAAAGTTTGTGTAAAAGCTTTAATGAAAGAAGTGTCTTATTTATATTGTAAAAAAGAAATAAGATATTTTTAATTTAGTGCCAATTTAATCCAGTTGGGGTGCCTGATTACTTTAAGTAGTAATTGGTCAAATTATTAAGTAATTTCATATAGATAAGATAAATATTTGTTCATTTATGAGTTTGATATATAGCAGCTATCAAGGGAATCATTTTAGTGGAACCTTTCATTATTTTTATCTCAGTATTTCTGGTACAGTTGTGTTAAAATGACATTTACAGGATATCGCTTGCTTTGACAAATATTTACTAGAACATGGAGGCCATTTTGGAGGCTGGGATGAAGAAGACCATTTGCTATACTTGCAGTATCACAAAAAATTCAAGACAAAATCCCTTTTTATCAAGAATCTTCAAACTCGCCTGCCAGGTATTTGTTTATATCTAACAAAATTAAACAGCTTGTTTTCATGACTAGAATTTTCTAAGCTAATAAGATATACCCTTAACGTAAATCTATATCTATTTGAAACTTCACTAAATGTTACGGTATGAGATAAAAATTATACATTTAAAAGTATTGGAATATGAAATATTTCTTTTCTTTAACTTAAATTATTTATATTGATGGTCTAATATCCACATTATTAGAAATATAGGCAACTTAAAAATAAAATAAAGAATGCATTAACAATATTAGGATTATATAATTAGGTTAACCCAAAGAGAAAATGATTGAATGTATGATTGATTGCTCTCTTATTTTACACTTTGTTGTTTACCTATTTTAATTCTATTTTAAGATGAAATATATCTAATATCATCAAATTTGTTAATATTGTTACATTTTTAATTGATATTAACTTACTGTACTTGTTAAGTACAGAAAAAACAGATTACAGATTTAATTGTAAAAATAGTGCATCGGAGAGATATAAACAGAGTTAGGTGTATCTTTGACTTATAAATTGTAACTTTATGAAATTTATGCATATTAACCTGTAATATTTTTCCTCAGAATCTGTGATATGCATTGGATTGTCAAATTTTGCAACTATGAGAACAAATCCTTTTCTAAGTTCTACATAGTAATCATGGATTTTTTTAACATTGTTACACCATCATTTAATGTTTGTTTCTGCCATGTACATAATAGATAGGAAAGCCTATTTTATATTTTACATCTCCATAAAAATTTAATTCTAATTTTGGGATTGTTAATGCTTGATTTTCATAATGGTGGATTGTGTTTGCACACATCTTTAAATTTACTATTCTTCAGGTTTTCTTTCTTTTACTTTTCTATTCTTATCACATTAGTATTGTGGATAGTTCTGCCTACTTACTGTCAATGGCTGATAATTTAGGGAGTTATCTGAATTCAAGAGAGTTTTTTTATTTATTAGTTTTAAAACACCTTATTTTGAATTTCTCTTATAGTACCTTCTCCTTGTTTTAGATTAAGTCAATACTTTGGTAACTTTAACTTTCATTTTCATTATATCAAGGAGACCCAGATATTTTCCTTGTTGATTAATCTTCAGAAAGACAGAGCTATATATGCATCTATATTTTATGAATCTTTATATATATATGTAAGTAAAAAAGAGATGCATGACTTCCCATAGCATGATTTAAATTGACTAAATTAGATAAAGGAAAAATAGGACTTATATTGCTAATGTAAATAATTTTATAGTTATTAAAAATTAATGTAATTTACCATAGTTATTCATATCTTTAAGCTTCTTGGCACAATAACTTCTCAAAATATCTTAAATCTTTCATAGATCTTTAAACAGCAAGATTTGTTATGAAAATGAGATTAAAATATCTCTAGGAAATAAAGGAAATTCATGTGATTCGAACATTGTGTCATTTAAATGGTTGCAATATTCCTGGTTTATTTTAAGATATTTTTTAGAATAACCATTTCTAAAGTTTAAAAATATATTCTTAATGCCTTAAATTTATTGCAAATCAATTATTTTTCTAAGGCTTATCTGAAGAAGAAATTTTGAAACATGACAAATGGTACTCAGATTATTTATTTTTGAAAGAAAAGCAAAGAGCAGCTATTAAGAAATGGAAGGTTCTTAGAGAAGAGGAGAAAGATAAACAAAGAGCCAAGGCTAAGAAAGCAATTATCCCTCAAAGAAAATTGAATGAGGAATCAATGCAGGAGAAGAAGAAGAAGTTAAATGAATGGAAGGTAATCATATAGTGGTCATAATTGTGATTTTGTTCTCTGAGAAGAAATAGACATGCCACTTCATGATCTTTGTTACTCTAATGATTTGTCTGTCTTCAAAAATTTTCAACGATCTTTCCCTTTGCTAACTTATTGTTTCCTATCTATTTTTGCAGGTATATTTTGATACAAATTACTGATTTATAAACATTTGCATTTAGGAATTGTTATTTAGGAAATTGTAAATGATCTTTATTATTTTTATTAAAATTTATGGTTTCTGAGAATAAGTTTAAAGAAAAATAATGGAACATTTCTGATGTTGCCAAGATGTTAATACATGGCTATTCAATACATTTCTGTGATGTCATGCATTGAAATCCATGTATAGTTATAATATTTTGAGAAAATGTATCCAATTTGTCTTTATATTTGCATTTTAGAGGAAGTATTAATTTTTTAAGTATTGTGAGGTAAAATATGTGAAGGAAAGTTACATGAATAGTGATGCAGGACAAGTTGATTGGGTGGCAGGCACAGATTAAAGGAACATTAGAAGACAAGATTTTTTTAAGTCTAGCAACTGTACTTATTATTAAATATTTATTTAAATTTTTATACTTATTTATATTAAAAGAAGTTTAGCAATAATGCTGATTTTGATAAATTGGCATTTTTCAATCCTCTCTTTGATATTTAGTTTTCAAGAACTCCCATTTTTTACATTCGTTATTAAAATTTTCAACCATATTTTAATGTGCCAATCTCTTTTGTATGTATGCACCAAGGAAAGATGAAATCCTGTTCGTTCCATGATTAAACAAATATTATGATCAGTGGTTGATCTTAGGTTTGTTTGAAAAGTTCTTGGACTTTCCTGACTTTGTTGAACTGGTTCCTAAATTCATCTAATAGAATAGAGGTAGACATTTTTTTAAGGTACTATAATTCACTCCTTATGAATAGGATATAGTTTCAAGGTTGTATCATGAAAACCATAATTTTTATTTCATCTTAAGGTTTGTGAACTTAGTTCTAGATTGGAATAATAGGGGGAAATATGTATATGATTTTAGACTGCAGTGTGTGGTTGCGTATTTCTTAGGAGTAAGAAGCTGTTCCTAAAATTTTGAATCCCACCACTGATTGCGATGCACTGTATGGTATAAAGATGCTGATATGACCTTAAATTTATGATATATATTATAATATGCTTTAAATTCTATCTAAACTATTTTTAGTCCATTCAGAATATGGAAATTAAGCTTTTTCAAAAGTCCATAAATTCTTCATTGTGTGCTTTATTATCTGGAAACAACTCTAAATTTACATTAAGAAATATATTATGTTCATATAAATGGGTACTCTGATGTAATCAGAGTTTTATAATTGGCATATTCTTATTTCATAGTCTAATTTTGTCTCCTCACATATTTTACTATTATCTTAACTAGAGAATACACAGTTCCCATGTATTGAATTCATTTCTTGGTTTAAGAGCCATTTATTTTCTATTGTTTCAGCAACATAAATCAGAAGCAAAAAAATTAGAAGATGCTGCTGCTGAAAGAAGAAAGCAGGAAGAATTAGAAAAAGCTATAGAGAGAAAGCAGCTACAGGTATGTGCAAGAATTTTAGAACTTGAATTAATTTTGCAAGTAAAGTTCTTTTGTTTAGAAAACATTAATTGAGATATCTTATCACTTTAGGAGATGAAGAGGGCTGCTGTTCAGATTTATAAAAAGGAGAAAATGTGTCAGCGAAATGCTTATTTGTTGATGAAAGAAATAAAAGAACTGAAAGAAAGGGAAGAACGTGCTGCCCAGGCAAACATGCTTCTGAAAAGTTTCCGGTAATATTTTAATATTAAAATGTGATTTGAATAATGTAAGTGCAGCCATCATAATTATAGCTCCAGTTTATATAATGGTTGCAGATATAACTAACTGAGTATTATCTGTAAAACATTTTTAATGGAATCGAATAGATGCTTCATTTATCATTTATGTTATCACCATCTTGTATCATATGAACTATATTCGATACTTATTAATAAAAAATTGATTGGAAACTTAATCATTTATAACTGTTATCAGATTATTCAGATAAATTACTTGGATAAGGAAACTTAAACTGCTCACTCAGGAGTGTTTTTATTAGTCATGGTAAGAGTTGTTTTACCAATTAACTTTCATTCCTTGGTATCATTATGTTTTAAATTAGTGAGTCTTTGGTTTATTAAAAGTAATATTAAAATTTTAAGGATAATTTTAAAAATTCTACTTTTAAAATGTCAATAAATTGATTAACCAGGTCAAAAGATAGCACAAATTTTATTTTTTTAATGAAATCAAATGAGCAAAATATCTCCATATATAATGAGCTGCTTCTTTTATTCAACATTTATTCAACATTTGGTAGGAAAAATGATGAAACTTACATTGAAAGAAGAAGATTAAACAGACAGAAGCTGATGGAAAAAAACAATGTAAAAGGTCAAGGAAAGCTGATGAGAAGTACTAGTGTGGAAGCTCAGAGGGATCCTAGTCGTTTACTGCGTCTAACCCTTTCTTGGCAAGATCGCTTACTGAGCAAGGATAATGATTCCTCAGATAAACCAGTCTTACACTTGAGAAATATGCCACGCTTGTAAGCAAAAATTCATTCCTAATTTTACAGTATGTTTTTGATTTGATTGGATTATTTGCTAAAATAAACATTAGTGTCTTGGATTAGGAATTATTTTTGTTGAATTGATGAAGATAGGTATAAAAATTTCATTGATATACCTTTCTGTATGTGAATACGAATGATTCTTTTAAAATTGAAACTATTTCTGTATGCATTTTCAGGGGAGTTCCCAACTGGAGGAAGACTTTGTCAGCCTAAGACCAATAAGTAATTTAATTATGAAATCGCTATTTCCAGAGAGAAATATTTTAATATGTAAATTGCTGATAGTTATTATTTTTCGTATTCATATTGATGGTTTTGAATCATCTCTTAAAAGAGGCAGCCTAATCATTTATTTGAGTATAGGTAATATTTTGTGTAAGTAAAAGTATTCTTTAGTTGATTTTATTGTATTTTATGATTTTGGTGACAATTCAAAATTATTCAATTAAGAGATGCTCATTGTACAATGAGAACTTAATAATCACTGTACTTATTTGAGATTGAGTTTTATCAATGGTGAATGTTATGAATATTTTTTATATCATTAGGTATTGCAAAATATTAATAATTGTCATATCTTAATGAAGTCATATTCTGATTTTCCTTTAATTCTTCTATAAGCATTCCCAATTAGATTATTTCCAGGAAAATCAATTGATATATCTTAAAATCAATCCAAAATTGTATTCAAGTTCCAGATGCACATTATCAATCCTGAAGTTAATTTCATTCTAATTCAAAGGTGGATGGAAAAATATTGAAAGTTTGGATTTCATTTCCATGAGGTTAAAAAGTTGCAGGTACAGTTAAACACAAAAGTACAATAAACTCTGCAAATAAGATATCTGTAAGGTCTACTATTCTTTATATATTTAAATCGAGGAATAAAAAAGTCTGTTTCTTATAATTGTAGATCTCATCAAATCAGAATCTTCAGTTGTGATATTCTTCTAGGTTTGGGTTGTCTAACCTTTGTTTCCAGAGGGCCACCTTAGTAATTTCACCAAATGTGGACCAATGAGAACCCCTTTAATAAGACCTCTATCTCAAGCAAATTAGTGATACTTCTGTGCTGGTATTTTATGTCAAAAAGCCCAAACATGTAACGAGACATTACCTTAAATATTTTCATGCAGACCGATTAACATACTACTTGGTTTTAAAATGAAGTAGAAAAAGGATAATTTAGCAAAATATTGTGGAAGGATTTGGATACACTACTCTTTCATAGTGTATTGTTAAAAGTGATTCGACAACTGAGATAATTATGTATTTGGGCTACCACTGGGAATCAAACCCAGGATTGCTTTCTTGAAAGTTAAACTTTCGTTGAAAGTTGCCCTCTCGGCTATTTGGAAGGCCTACTACACTTTCTGTACTAAGGAAAGAAAATTTCTTTGACTGAAATTTATTTATCAACCTTTCAAAAGGTTTGCATTGCAGGCTGGTTTTAACCATCATTGGCCTGACTACATTCTGGCCTGCAGGCCATATTTAGGAACACTCTATTCTAGGTGCTGGTTCTAAGAAAAATATATATCCAAAATGCAGAAATGCATGTTGGGCCTATATTATTAGCTCTTGGGGACCCTAGACAAAAAAAGAAAATTTAGCCACACTGTGTAGCTAATATGTTTTGAAGAACTCTGGAATGTTCTTATATTCTTTTTATTGTCTTTGGCATTACTTTGAAATACCTTGGTAATTGGAAAACAATCTATCTCTTTCTGTTTTGCTAACCAGTAAGAAAATAATATTTCAGTTTTTAATTTTTCAACTATCACTGTAAGTTGTGCTGTTGGCAAAATGAAAAACTGAACTGAATGATTGAAAGTCTCTCTGTATGTGCGACAGAGATTTTCTTGAGAAAACATTATCATTACACTGTACAATTTTGATATTTTGTGCTTTGAAATTAACCTTTAACAGATTCCTCTCATAATAGATAGATGCTACTATGATTAATTGTATTTTGTTCAAATTAAGAACAGAAAAATAATTTGGAATAAATTCTTGGCCTCTTGAAATTGGACACTAGGCAAAAAACTTTCAAGCCCAATGTATAATTTGCATATCACTAGAAATATGGGAATGAGATGAAAGATGCACACATTTCTTTAGATGAAAGGACTTTGTAAAAAATAATCCAAAAGCATCTGGAGGTAAAGTGTCTCTACTAAGGAAAAATATCATGATAGGTACTTTGTTGTCATTTTATTTATGATCTTAATTAGAATCAGAGCAAGTTCTATTTGACTCATTTTTAATCTTAATTCATTCTTTGCATTGATACTACAATCATTTATCAAACTTAATTGAATATTGTTAGTTAATTCTTATTTACACAATTTTTTATTCAATAAGTGTTGATTTTCTATAAATTAATGGGCAAAAATTAAATCAATTCATGTTTGATTGCTTGAATGCTTTTCTTGTCTATTGAATGACAGTTTTATTAAAAGACAATGTAATTTATTGTTTGCATACTCATATCTCACTTATTTTATATCTTACTAAAATGATATTTGAAACTTGTCTAGGTTTAGCCAAAAGAGGGATCCGTTACATCATTTATTCCTCAAATAATTTTGTTGCATATATGAAATATCTATGTTGATTGAACTACTAATTAACTATTATACTAGTATAGCTGTAAATTTTTGCAGCACTTTCTGATAGAACTGATTTACAGTAAAACCCTTTTAAGATGCTCTCTCTTTAGATGCTATCCGATTTAATATGTGGTTTTCTCCAGGTCCATATTATGAAATTCACATGGTAAAAATATCACTTAAAATGCTCTGTTACATGCTTATAGCACATGATTTTAAAATCTCTAGATGCAATGCAATCCATTTTAGCCTCATTTGATGGACCAAATATTTTTCATGTTATCTATGTCACCATCCTTTTGTTTTTCTAGTATGACTAATTTTGAAAGAAGAAACTCAGGATATCATGGTGCAGAGCAGCCTTTATCCCTTTGTGTGAGTTGGAGTGAAATCTTTCTTGGAGAGATCATACTCTGTGATAGCTTCTTACCTCTGCTATTAAAAATTGTTTGCCATATTCTGGCATAATTGAAGGCAGATCATTCGTTAAAAATAAGATAAGAAAGCAACGAGTATCACACACCAATAGTTTGCAGACTCTAGATATCTATATTTGTTGCAAATAAAGCAAAGTAAACATCCCTTTTTGTTTTTAAGATATGTCACTTATTTAGAGATTTCAGAGCTAAAGAACCCTTCCCTTTCATTTTCTCTAGTATAAATTATGGAAATTTATAATATTCTGGTAACTGCACCATCCCACTTATAATGAAGCTTTTAATCTATTCTCTGAACAGCATGTGTTGACTATGTATGAATTGATGAATAATGCTAGGCTAGGCTTTTCCCTCAAAGGAATGTTTCGACATGGACTTTGCTTCACTTAGTTGATTAGCAGTCGATTCTGCCTCAGTATACTTCTCTTTTTACATCAATAAATAACGTAGGGAAAATTAAAAACCAATTTCTAAGGATTCCAGCAAATTTACGATAGCTTTGGTGCGGTT
The DNA here is from genome assembly GCA_036926295.1 of Pachydiplax longipennis. NCBI lineage: Eukaryota > Metazoa > Arthropoda > Insecta > Odonata > Libellulidae > Pachydiplax > Pachydiplax longipennis. The sequence continues at coordinate 57,113,388 of JAVFKF010000008.1, forward strand.
CTGCAGAAGAACTCTGCCAAATCAAGAAGGGTCAACGCCTGGTACGAGGGGGAATATTTTACTGCCATTCAGATACCTCTCAGCGGGTCATATAACCGAATTGTTACACGGGTAATCTTTTGTAGTAACCTCAACTCATGAGCCGTGACTACTCTAGATTGAGGATGTGCTCTTTTGAAGGTCCGATCTTGGAAGACCACGCACGGGGGACCATTAGGGTGGAGCATGGAATGACGGGTAACGATGCGCGCCAATTTAAGATGAACGAGGGAGTGGGAGGCAGGAAACCGCTGGGAGGGGAATGGGTGGGTCTCAAGAGATAATAGAACCGCCATCCCGTGCATCACGAATGCCTTCCGCGGGTTCTTACTTTTTTTGCGTGCTCCTCGAGGATGAAGAGAGGGAGGAGTTTCTCATTAAATCTTGATTGCATGGGCATATTTGTCGGCGATTATACAGACTTTTCAAACTTGCGAGCTGCATTCGTTCCGAAAACGGATTTAAGTCATAGTGTAGGTATATGAGGTATAGTAGCCAATACAGATTTGGATGTTCAGGTTCCTGAATCGTGGGGATTTTGATTTCCTTACCTTCGATGACAATGATAAATCATTACAGGAATTTAACTGCTTTCTGTGTATTTTCTCTTGATTGTGAGTTGAATAAGCTTTGGTGGTGCAATCTTAGTGAAAAGATTGAAGGAGTAGGTTTAGATCGTGATTGTGTTCAACCAAAATCTAATACTGGAGGAGGAATTGCAGTATAAGAAACCATTAATAATGTATCACTAAGAAAATTGCAATGAAACTGAAGTTACGAAAAAAAGGATTTCGAATTCCCTGACAATTTAGTAGTTGTACTTGTTTGCAATATCTCCCTTTCCTAGTTCCGTCTTTTATTTCTCATCTTTGGATGGAAAAGTAATTGATTTGAGCGCTTAGATCACGGAGCTGCGAAGGAAAGTATAAACTACAGATATTTGATTTTTCGTTGGTTAAGTTGCAAAATTTAGTAAGCAAACCATATTTAGCTTTCATAATGAGCAATTTTATGAGATGAATTTCATGAAAGCTAGAGCTGACGGATTTCAAATTAAGTAATAAATGTTGAGCCCTTAAAAGATCGGTTGGGCGGTGTTTAGAAAAGAATTGGCAGTCCCACGGTCACAGGTACAGCCTACTTCAGACGGAACACTGCAAGTTGCCTTTCCCTTACATGATGTACTTGTTTATGTTCACTATTCTCCGCTTATATTCACTGTAGTCTAAGCTTTCTTATCCTCAGTTTCTTCCCTTAGATTGATCTGGCCGTAGATTTAATGTGTCCATTATTCTTTGGACTATGTTTGTACATATATCGCATTTCTTCTGGATCATGTCCGCTGTATTAATTTAAATTTTCTTGGCCATGTTCTTCCTTTAAGCCTCTCATTGATGTAATGGCATTGTCATTCAGCTATTTTTCCCTCTCCATTCATCCAGTCTAAACATTTTTTATTAGTTTTCTAAAAGTCTAGGATTGCTAAATATGTTAAAATTTTCCAAAATTGATGATGATAGTTGCTCTAATCTCATATACTTATCATCTTACTCCCTTTATTTCCCTCAACGTATTCTCTAATTCTTTAATGGCATAGGTGTATCAGCCCCCCCCTTATGTTGGTCATTGCTGAAGGCCATTTTCATTGTTGATTAAATCGGTATCGTTTGTGAGGTTTTTCCCGTCTACCATCCTTCCACGAACCATTTCCCGAAAAGGTTAAAAAGAAACTTGCTGCAATTTTTGCTGCAAGTGAGTTAGGACAATCATCACCGTATATGTGTAAATACGCACAATTTTTGTTTTTAGAGCGTTGAAAAATCGGGTGTATCTCAGATTTGCGTTCTAAATTGCACAATTATAAAGTAGGTATTGCAGTGAAAAGTTAATGCTCAGAACATATAAACTGATGAAAAGCACAATTAATAAAATCAACTCCAATGAACCATTAAAAACGGCGATTTTCCTAATTCGTATCGACTCCAAAGAAAACATCCTCAGAGGCGAAAAAAGGAAAACCTTACTCCTCTCTTTTGTAGTCATAATACGTATTAGCCCAGTAGCCTTTGTTTGATGGCTAATTGAAATTAATTTTACTAATTAGAGAAAAGTTACTTCAACTCTGACGTTTAAATCTAAATGATTCAGTCTTCCTTTCTTTCTTTTCGTAAGCAATAATTAACTTCATCGGTTTGCCGGTAGGTCAAGAACGACCGGTGTTACGAAAAACCCGCTTTTTATAACACATTTCTTCGTCAAAAGGGTTATTGAAAGACACTATTAGGTAAGAAATAATCCTTAGTCAATTACGCAAATTGGTAACACCGGTAGGTTCATTCATGTTAGCGTAAAGCAAAGATTCCGCAAAGCTACGTTTTACGGCGAATATCATCTTATAATTGCACTATTATTTTCCCTTCCTATGTTACTTACAAAATTGGGCGCGTCTTATATTCGGTAGCGTGATTGATTTGAGAACATACGATAGTTATAAATATTGAAAATGAACTAGAGTACAGGACTGTCTCGGAAATTTGTTACGTGACATGGTTACATGGTAACATCCGTTCTTTGATCTATTGTAGAAGGAACTCTGAAGTGGATGCATTTGAAAAATCCATACTTCCCACTTATTTTCTTGTAATTAAGTATGCAAAATTTTATGTATTTTAAGGAGTAAGGGAAGATTACATCGAAAATCTGTTAGATAAGCAAAGCAGGTAACGCTTTCGACTTCGGTGAAAGCGGTCCCGAGTTCAATTCCTGGTGGGACACGCACATGCGTGAAATGACCTCGGATATCGAAGCACTTTCAAAATTACTTTTACTAATCCGTTACATGTGGTGTTCTTAATTCCATGGATTTTAAATAGTTGAGAACAACGATTTATTTACAAAGTCAAAGGATTAAATATGTTATGGCCGATGATGGCAGTTTCTTATAACGTAAGAAATATTTCATTTTGAAATCGAACAAAATACAGGATGCCCTTCCCTTTCCCTCGCAGGAATTGACGTAAAGGGCTTGGGTGACGAACCTGAACATATATGGTGAGGCTAATTTTACATTCATCTTTACATATTAAAACTTCCTGTTCAAAGCTTGGCAGCTGATTGACATTGGCGATTTATGCGCGTCTAGCCTAACGAAGTGCATCTCGTGCCAAACTAATACTAGACCTTGATTTACGTCTCCTCATAGTTCTGGTGTTGGGCATTACGATGACATGATCGTATACCTCTTGTTAAAAGAATAGCGTAGACCATTTCTTAAATTTTCTTGCTTATTCGCAGACTTAGAAAATGAATAATTATAGCTAAGGATAGGGAAATTTTTAGTTTCCTAATGAGTAAGAATACTTTCAGTATGTTTTATTTACTGGTGATGAAGTATCTTTCACAGAATAATTTATTCTTGATAACATAATGAGATAGATAAAAAATATGTATTTTACTGTGACCTAAATATATAAGGTGATTCAAAAGTCTTGTTATGATTACGGAAAATTAGAAATTATTTATTTTTCAGCATAGATACATGAAACACAGATGAAAATATTACTAAATACATCAAGTTTTATTTTTTATCATTTATGGCGATAAAAAATAAAACTCGATGTATTTGGTAACATTTTCATCTTCGTTTCATGTATATATGTTGAAAAATAAAAGAGCTCCGTAATCATCACAAGTCTTTTGAATCAGTCTGCACAGTGTGTTGCGGATTAATTTGCGAGTTGTCTTGCCGCCTTTTTTGTTTGCTCTTTTGTTCGCTTGGTGGCTCTAGCTATGCAAACCGGCTTCTCTCTTGTCCTAGCATTGAAGGAGGTAGCTGCGGAATAAAAGGTTGCTTGCTTGCTTTTTGCCTATATTTTGCTATTTCATTTTCTGCTTAACAAGAAAATTGGTCCTTTGGGCCGGATATATTTGATATATTTCTGGATTACTCATTCGGTATTTATCGCCGGATTCGTCATTTGCAAGAAATTACAAGAGGTGGACAACGAGAGTGACATCGCTCACGTGGACTTCGATTCATTGCCTTGCTGCATAAAGGTAAGTTACATTGGGCATTATCTTCGAAGTGAATTTAAAATACGACAATGGAACTCTTCAGGAAAGAGCAAGAGAAGCTCTCGTTGCTAACTCTTTTACAACATACTCGTATGTACTTTATAATCCTTGTATAAACATAAAAAGAGGGTCTTGCTAAAATGACCAGAGTGTGAAATTCGAATCGAGTCTCGATGAATGGCGCTGAAAGTTCAATCACCAGCATTATTCCATGGTTAAGAGAAAAGATGTCGATTTAAGTGACGATTATGTCTCGGAATATTTTTTGGGTCGCACGGAAGAAGTATGCTTGAATCAAAAGGGACAATTCAACGAACATCTGAATAACTTGCAATGCGCTTCGGCCCCGGGAGTTCCATTTGACTCCACGCAGTCGGGAGGAGTCGGAAATTTGACGCAACTCGTCTTTTCACCCTTTTGCAATATACTTTTCGCGCTTGGTTTGGGTTCGTTTGGTTCAACAAGTTAATTTTGCTAAGGAGATATCCTACATTCTTGTCAACAAACCGTTGATGTAAGATTAGAGGATGATAAACATCCTCTAATCTTAACTCAACACTCACGATTAACTTTTTTGATCGTTGAGCATACTCATGTTACATTGCATGAGGGAATACAGCTCACCCTTTCTTCCATTAGAAGAATATATTGGATGTTAGGGGGTCGTAAAGTAGTTTTAAAAAAGTCAACCATTCATTCCAAACGGATAATTCAAAGTCTAGTCAAAGAAGGAACTTCATGGCGTTTCAATCCACCTGCAGCGCCACATTTTGGTGGAAGCGGCTGTAAAATCCACTAAATATCATCCGCGAAGAGTCCTTGGCATTAATGCCTAAACCTTTGAGGAATTTTCTACGCAACTATGTCAAATTGAAACTTGCCTTAATTCTCACCCTTTAATTCCTCTCACAGATGTAGCAGATGTACAACCTCTAAACCCTGCGCATTTTTCATCGAGTCGTCATCGCTCCTGTTCCAGCAGCCTAGAGTTACAGAGGAAAAGGTGCCTCCTCTAAAACGTTGGCTGCTGATCACCCAAATGCTGCAACACTCCTGGGATCGTTGATCAGCGGAATACCTGCAGAATCTACAACGAAGCTCGAAATGGGCAAGAGAGACTCCGCCTTTGTCCGTCGGAGACATCTTTCTCATAAAAAATGAACTTACTACACCGACAAAGAGGCCCCTTGGTCGAGTAATACGGCTCCACAAGGGAACAGATGGACTTACTAGGGTAATGACATTAAGAACGTCCATGACCGAATTACAGTGTCCGATTGTGAAGCTTATACCTATGTATCATAATGTAAATATTTAATTTTAACAATGTTTATGAGATTCGCCTTAATTATTTTGTATCGATTCGTACATTTCTTTCTGTTATTTTTTATTTGTTAACTATCAAGTGCCAATTGTTGCTGTTTATGTTCAATGAACAAGGTGGGCGGAATGTTGCGGAGTAATTTGCGAGTTGCCTAGCCGCCTTTTTTTTGCTCTTTTTGTTCGTTTGGTGGCGCTATCTATGCAAAATGTACAACACCGACCTCTCTCTTGTCCCAGCATTGGAGGTGGTTGCTGCAGAATAAAAGGTTGCTTTTTGCTGATATTTTGCTATTTCATTTTCTGCTTAACACAGTGAAACCCGGTCAAGACGATTTTCAATTAATTTAATGGATTTAGTGAAAAGAGCGATACTAGGGGGATAGCGTTTTAATCGGAATATGGCAGCTTTTAAATTCTTGCACTTTAGAAAATAAAATAGAATCTTTTTTCCTTCTTTAGTTTTCAAATAAGTGCTCCACATCTTAAAACGAAAAGGGAACTTCTTTAGTTTGCTCTATTTGCCACAACTGAAGATGGGGTGTCTATAAAGCCTCCTTAGAACGAATGTACAATAGTTGTGTAATACTGATTGCCCTCACGTCATAATTTTTAAGAATGGTAGCTTTTCGGACGTATGTAGCAACTTACTTTGCAAGCTCATTTTTCTCATTTTTCAATAAACAATGAAGTAATTTTAATAAAAAATTAGGGAAGGGTAACGATTTTTTTAAACAGCGGTGGTGAGAAACAATTAAATAGCACAGTCTCCCTAAGACTATGCTCAACAGCTCACTAAACGCTGCACTATGAGTGGGACAATCGGTTAAGTGTTGCAGTGAATCTAGAGAAATCATCCTAATAAGCGGGTATTCTATCAGAGAGTATTAAAAGATGTTTTTACTATAAGATTTGCGTGGTGAGGACCGAGAGGAAACCGCGTTATAAACATGTTTTACTGTACTCATCGCATGTTATTTAAACGAGAGTAAAGTATAGGTTGCCATAGTGGGAAGTTTTCTCCTTTGGTGAAAGCGGTCCCGAGTTCGACTTCCGGTGGAGTTCCATGTGTGCGAAATGTCGACAAACTTGGAAAAATACTGCTACATAATATTTTGTTCAATAAATACTTTCTTTCTTGTCGAAGAGTTTAATTTCATTCAATAAATAATGAGTAAGTGACCGTTGATTGACTCATAATACCAAGATTTTGATAGCGTATTGATCCGTGGAAAGATTTTGAATTCCATAAACAGGAGAGATGTTCAATTGACGGGTTAAGTCAATACTTTGCTTGGGCATAAAATAATATTTTAGAGTAATTAATTATATCAACGCAATGGAATCAAATAATTATTAATTAAAATTAGCGAAAATGACTTTACTATGAAAAAGAAAGCAATTAATTAAAGATTATGATTTTACCCTCTATTCGAACAACTTCGAATACAATATAACGGGGAATCAATGGTAAACCCCACTCCTATAAAATATCCTTATTATGGATGTATATCATTATTTTAATCTGTTGAAATGTATGCCTGAAATACATCCTTTTTTTGTAGAATTTCAATTAATTAACAATTGAAAAAACATCTAGAAAAATCACCTTAATAAGCGGCTATTCTATCAGAGTCTTAAAAGATATTTTACACACAAGATTATTTTTCTTCATTTTTATTTTCTCCGAGATTTCGGAAACTGCTGTTAATTAATTAATCCAGATTAACTTAACAGACTTAATCCAGATTACCGAAAACAAATTCACTGCAGATAATAATTTTCATTAATACTTGACATCCTAAATAACACGAATAGGTGCTATGTATTTCTTTTCTTTATGTATTTCTTTTTATGCATTTTATGTATTTCATGTGTTTATTCCCTTTAGATGCCTGCTATTTACGTAAAATCTTGGTTATTCTATGTGTAGGTTTCGCAAGTTTTTCACACCTCCTTTCTTGTGGGCTATTTTTCCTAAGCACAAACTTAGGCTTTTAAACCCGCAATATAATTTTCTTCCGTGCACTTTTTTATGCCCTTTCTTCAATCTCTTTCATACTAATTGACGAATGGTTGGATGTAAGAAGAGACTTTATAGTCTCAATTCTATTCTATGTTCTAAAATTAAATATTAATTAGATATTAGAGTACAACCTAGAGATTTCTTCTGTATTCATTACCTTCTAAATGTTGTCTTTGAATATAGGCTTCCAGCTCTCGGTTCTTTCGTTCGTATTCGAACGATCGTTCAACGGAGGGCCGTTTTCTCCGATCGTAACCCCAACCTCACCAACTCTCGCCCCTACGTAGTTCGCCTCTCGAGCCACAGATGTCGTTGTAGGGGAACCAGAGAAGGCGCCGGGAACGGCGTGGAACAGGGCGGGATAAGCAATCCTTCGGGCAAGTCGGACAGGCGGGGACTTCCTCGGTTAAAAACGAAGAGGCCTATCTTTCTGAGGGCTGTCAGTCGACGGACTGGACACTGTCTGCTCATCGGCAGAGAGTCGGTTTGACCGATATCGGACTGTGTCTTCTATCTGGGATTTTCTAAGGAGGGGGTCCAGATGCCCTTCCAGGGAGGGCGTGGACGATGACTGCTCCGGGTTTACGGTCGCCGTCCCGCTGGAGACGAGAGAATTTGGCGGTCGAAGAAGGCGGCACCCGCTGAGGATTGACCTCGCGTGGCCCACTCCATCTTCAGGGACCATCATCGGTTTTCAATCGTGCCGAAAAACGCACTCCCGAAAAAATTACCCGTCGTCGGAAAAGTAACCGGTGTGCTTTCGTCAGACCGCGGAAGTCGTCGCAAAACGTTTCTGGTTTCGTCGCATCCCCAAAGAATCCCGCGGAATTTGCTTTTTTTCTCTCTGAGAGGAAGGGTCGAGGAACTTCAACACGCAGGCGCGAAAGTTTCCGGAAGGGCGAGGAGGGAACTTACGTCTTCGGTGGTTGATTTCGCTCTCTTCTTTTCTCCGTAAGGATTAACCCATCCGAGGACCTTCCCACCACCTGGAGTGCCCGTCATTCACTCGTCCCGTTCCTCCTCCATCATAAATACAGTACATAAAGCGCGCGCTCGTCTTCAGCCATCCGGACCCCCGGCAGTTTGCCCATCATAAAGGCTCATTCGCGAATCCGACGGCGCGGAATGGAGCAATTCGATACGTCCCTGAAGAGACCGCAGCGTGACAAGCGATAAGGAGAGCATCGCCCCTAAAAATTCTCATTCGGCCGTGTTTGTTGTCGCTGCGAGGAATTTTTTCGCGAGTGGCAGTGATTGCATCCCATTTCGCTTACCGTTGCTTCGGGTCTTTCCCTCCCAACCGCCTCCTGCTCACCGTTTCGCCGTCGCGTGTTACGAGTAGTTGATCCCGTTCCTCATCTTTAAGTACGCATCGCGTTTCCCTTTTTTCTCGCCGGGATTTTTTCATCTTTCTACGACCGCGAGTTCTATATCCTCTCCTCGAGGGTTTTGTCGTTTTGCCGGCGTCTCGACATTACCTCTTCCGCGGCCTTTATCCCTAGAAGATCTCGCCTCGACCGACAAAAAGTGCGCGGAGGATTTTTACGACTGGAGTGATAGTGATTGTGAACGTGCTTCCCCAAGAAGAGAATTTTTTGTGTCGCTCAGGGGGGTTGGTGAAGAAGGTGGTGCTGGTGGGGGTGTATGTGGAAGGGTTGCAGAGGGGAGGTGGAATCCTGCGAAGAGGGGATCGACCTGTTGCGCACCTACGCGGAAGGCGGCTTGTTATCCTCCCGTAGTCAGCATCATCCCGTCCTCGATGGCCACGAGGTGCGGCCATGGGCGACGCCCGGAGGCGGCTGCAGGAGGACCCTCGTCTGCATGGAAAGGAAGGACCGGCGGAAGGGGCGCTGGATGGGCGTTTTGGTGAGTAATCGAATATGTTTTTATAGACCGTTTTCATCGCCTCGCGGGGTCGTGTGAATTATTAAGCGATAGCCTTCGTATTGGCATTTTATTGGGTCGAGGTCCCGTGACGTTTGTCGATAAATTCGACCGGCGGGTCCTTTTACGTCTTTCGTGCTCCGGAGTTGACGACAAGTGGTTAGCGATAAAAAGAGCTGCGTTCCGTCGGGATCGAATGAGTTTCTGGAGAAGTTCCTCGGTTTGTTTGCCAGTTTCCGGGAAGTGTAATTCTTATGGGCTTCGGAAGTCTGTTACGCGGGAATCACGATGGTCAGGCGTTGGTTTTTATGCTCCACTCCGTTGTTTTCTGCCCGAGCGTGTTTATAACCGTAAAAAATTTCACTTTCATTCGTCATTCTTGGCTACCTCTCGCTCTTAAAAAGGTCGTCCGAATCGGCTTTTCCTTTCGTCTTTTTAATGTCGTTAAAATGGAAGAAGAAGTGAAAGGGAACTATTCGTTAGTCAAATCGGTGCGTAATAAATGCCTAAAAAAGTTGCGCTATGTTATCGGCCGATCCTTTGAGAAGAATTTTTAGGTTTTGCCTGACCTTGGCTACGAAGTTGCTCGGATTGCTGTCGACTTTGCTTTTCTAAGAGTAAGCGATGGATTATAGACGAATATCATTCACAACCGACAGAAATAAATGAAACGAACTTTTTAGCCATAATTAATATTTTCATAACTTCCATTAAAAACTTTCCTGCGTATTTATTTATCCTCATTATGGATCTGTGGGATTTTTTCTTACGCAAGCAGATACTTTCTTTGCGAATATGAATAACACGTATGTCTCCGTGGTAGCCCACGCGCCAAATGATCTCACAGCTGTCGAAGCACTTTTATCAGTGCCACTACTACTTTGGACAACACGTATGTTATTAAAGGTGAAGCGATTACTTTTATCGCGGGTGTGTTTACTGTAACGATTCATAGCATTTTTATGGCCTCCTACCGCGGTCTTCTTTTTAGTCTCAGAGCGTATCATCGTTCGTTACCTGAAGATTTGGGCTCCGAATTCCGCTTGATATTGAAGATACCTTAAATTTATAATGAAATTGAATTGCAAGCAGTATGATGAATGTTAATGTTGTGTCTGCGCTATCATCACCCCTTCTTCTCCTCCAAATTAATTAATTAATTACATGTTAAACAGTAGAGAAATTGGTGTGAAATTAGTGAAACTTAATATATCTTGATTGAATGCAGAATCAAGAAATAGATAGTCGCCAATTTAAAAGAATTGATAAATGACTTTAATAGTTGTGATTACCGAAATTACTCCTTAGTATACATAGTAAATCTTGAAGTGTAACTCTCTGAAGTAATTACTGCAAAAGTAAGCATTCCGAATGTCAGTTGATGTTTATGTTAAATCATTTCATATCTAATGTTTGAATACTATTGATCAATGAACGACTATCGTTCGAGGAAATTCCAGGCGTGATAATAAATTGAAGAGTCGACAGAATTCCATATCGTATAACGCTACGGAGTGATTTCTCGTGTCACTATATCCGGCAATAAATTTTCCGCTTTCATTCTGATTAAGAAGTAGATATTAGTTCTCGATTGCAGTAGGAGCCTTGGATCTCTTTTCGTATAATTTACTCCAAGAAAACGTGGAACTTGTAGCTAAGCTTGGTTAATTAATCCCAAGAAAAAACGGGCTTTAAAAAAAGTCTGACGGGACTGAGAATCGAATCCAGAATCCCCTATAGGCTGCTTAAACATATTAAGCTATCCAGCTAGAGCATTTTCTTATACGTTTTGTACTCTTTAAAGGCTAGGAAATTTGTGGTTTTGTCTTGCTGTGAGTCGTCCGTCGTCCACGTTTTTAAGACTGTTTTTCCATGGGATTTTTCTGGGTTCACGCTCAGATGTACAAAAATACGCTAACCCTTTTTATTGGTTAATTAACCTAAAGTCCGTTGTTATTGAGATATAAAATTTTCTTTAACACGGTCATGTGGATAAAGATTTCAGTGCAGACCTAGTTGTGGGTCATTTCGTGGATAAAATGTAGGAATAGCTATGACTTTGGCAGATATTGCCCTAAATATTAGTCACGCGCACTTACAGTGTTTTATAGTAGCAATTAGTTTTGTGCAGTGTATTCTAAACTGTGAGCCGCTGCAGATATCAAATAATTCGTGAAAAATTAGATGGTAGTGTGCAGAGCGCAGAAGTGTTTACAGACACACGATATGTTGGTGTAAATGTGAAAAAGGTACGAAATAGCCATTGATATATACAAATGTCTATGTTTTTAATCCATTATTGCTTATTCTGCTAGTTTAATCTGAAGTAATTAGTCTAAATTAGCTACCATTGTTGCTATTTAGATAATCTTGCCATTGCGAACCAGGTTTTTCCGCCCACAAGGAAATAAATGATGCGAAAGATTGCAGATAGTATATGAAGAGTTAAGAATCTAATTTTGGGCCATATTTCGCAAGAACTTTGTATATACATAAAATTTTGTTTCATATTTCTATGAAAGCTATTTATTTACAATTAGCGTACCCTAAAAGAAACTTCTCATTCTTAGCGTGCCATAGGGGTGAAGTAATTGGGCAGACACTGGACTAGCGTGTGGGTACTCAAAAAAGATATTTGTACCTTAATGGTTTAGTTGTATCATATTTATATGAAAGAGGCTTTTCGTGACGAACCCAATCAGCTGATTGTAACACCACGCATACTTTACTATTTAACTGTCTTTTTTATCGCGTAGTCATTTTCCTATCCGACATCCGCTGGAGATATCCATAGTCCTCGATAAAAATATTTGGAACTCATCTGTCAAGGGATTTCGCGTGACGTTTCCTAGTTGGCGCCTTCTCCTCCACTCTTTCCATGCTTACGAGCTGTCACTTACAATCAGATATCGGTTTTATAATTTTCGAGTCTTAGCGTTGCGTTATCGACTATCAAGCCTTTTCCTCTCCGATGGTGAGATACATTCGTCTCGGATATTTTTTCATCCTGTCAGCATGCGCACGTTTTATTCCGATGAGTAATTCGTCCTCAAGTATACCTCCATTTCATTATCTCTCCGACTGGATCTCATTGCTGCGGTTTCCCATCGCCACGGAGGGTTTTCCTATATTTCACCGGCGACCAACCTTATTTTTCCCTTCCCAAACCGTGTCTTATCGGCCGTCGAAGCTAATCTCGACTGACGGCTTATTTGCGGAAAATTTGCGGTGACTTGTTGGAAGGTGCTTTGGCGTAATATTTTTCGGCGGGGAAAGAAATTGAGCCAATTTATGCTAGAGAGATAGCAAATTGGGCAAGGGAATTCGGTGCCCACTTGTTTCGGGAAGTGCTTTGGGTTTTGCGAGAGAGAGAGAGAGAGAGCAGCCGACCGTGGTTATTTTCTGAATGGGCGGTCGAGGAATGCTTTGCTTTAAGTAAACACTCCGCGATTATCTGGTAGCCCGAGAGAAATTAAGAAAGCGAGAGGAGTGGGATGGAGGAATTTCCGTTTGCAGCCATCTTTGCGATCGTTCGACTAATTTACTACCCGCAATTACAGCGGAGAAACCGTGTGGCGAGACGGGAAAGGATCAAAGGTAATGGAAGGTAAATTCTCGTGTCCTAACTGGGTATTTTAAATGCTCTCTCTTTGTGTTAACTGAGGACTCGTGCATTCGACATGCTTTTTTCGAGTCTTTAATGCATATATCTCGATATTATAGAGCTGGTTATCTAACTTTCTCTGACTGGTTGCATTAATCCCCATGTAGAATCGAATGTACTGTATGTGCATTGAGATACTAAACGTCCGGTTTTCACGGACATGTCTTTTTAGGAGCGTCCGGAAGAGATTTTAATTTTTGTTCTGGACTCGGTGGACAGTGATTTGTAAATTATCCGGTATCACAATATACTAATGAATATTAAGTAAAGTCAAGATTTTTTTATCCATGCGAATCGATTTTTTCAATCCTTCATTTGACACAAAGACTTACTCAAAAAATTTTTTATAAGGTGAAGTTTAAATTGTAGTAATAATTAAAATAATTAGCTTCTAAGGTACACAAGTAATTAAGTAGGTATTTATTATAGGTAATTATTCTATATTAGGTCCCGCATCTCCATCGTCTTAATATAAGGCCAATCTCAAAAGATTAGGTAACATTTTATATTTGAGAGATGCACTAAAATTTTATGAGCTGGATGTATCTCATGTAAATTCACTATTGACATCTTAATTCTGTCTGTTAGATTAGCATCGCTGAAAGTATTTCAGGTGGACCCTCAATTATTCATAGCTTTGCTGTACAAGAGGCTCATTTTTTGATGAAATTTCCTTTGAATGAAAATCCCATTTAAAGTATAGCGCCCGCCTAGAATTCTCTCGTCGAACTTATTCCTCAGAATTATCGTTAAAATGTCGCTGACTTTGAAATAATGTTTATGGATGAGACTTGAGGGTTATTACTACGATGGTTGAACGTGATAAGAATCACTGAGGTCCATTACTTAGCTTTCATCATGAGTTGAATAATAATGACATCCAAAGCTATTAAAACGAGCAGTCACCGAAACTATATGAGAAGGACGTACTCCTATATATTGATGGGATTCTTCATTGAGATTCCTTTGATATGGAAAGACATTTTAGTTAAAACACGTATTTCTTTATTTCTCGTTTTTTATAATTGACCAGAAACGTGTGAAAAACATATGCATATGTAACTTCGGAATCCTTATTAGTGTTCATAAGTATCTATGAATATAATACTCGTAGATGGTTGCAAATAGAAATTATTGATATTTACGTTTCATGATACCTATTTGCTCAAGGGAAATAGTCAAAGAACCGACAAGTGAAAACAACACTAGTGTAAGTATCCCAGGCCTAACTTGGCTCAGTCAACTTAGCAAAAGTATTCGCAAATATATACAAGCATTCCAATCCCAGAATTTCTTTTGAGGCAGATAAGCAGAGCCGCCTTTACTACACAAAACACCCTAATGTCTCTTCAGATCTTTCAACTTTTATCGCATTCGTCCGTAGTTGATTTCACTTTCCAATCTTCTAGTTCCCTATTTATACGTTTCTTAAACATTTCTGTCGTATTTCGCAAACTTCTCTCGGTCTCTCTCTATTTCGGCCAACAGACGCTCCCTTCACGCACGATTTCAGACTCCCTTTCACTCCCTTTTTCCGTCCAAGTATCCGCAGGAAACGTTTCTTTTCGGTGCTGACCCCTAAAAAGTTATCTTTCAAAATACACAAATCTTTCCAAGGTTCTCCACTCGTCACTATCAGTCGAGCTTTTCTGAAACGTATCTAAGCGAGATTTACTTTACCTATACCAACGATTTTTTTGTTATTAATAGCGGAAATTTCCCTCGCATGGCAGTAATATAGTATTACGCTCAGTATACCTCCCGTGTGGATCTGTACTACCCCTGTTTTCCCGGATTGATTAGTCATTTTGTTACCCGGTTAAGAAATACTTCTGGACTGGAAAAAGTTGAAGGTACAAAATAAAGAGTGTGTTAATGAAAGTCCAAGGTATTAGAAACTCTGTTCACGCACTCACTTGCACCGATACTAAAGATGACTTATCTCAGCTAAAGAAGACAATTCGTTCCATTTTCATATTCGTTTGCCGAAGTGATATTTCTTTTCAGTTCCCAAATCCTTAAATACACGCAAAACTGTCGAACTTCACTTTTCTGGAAAAAATAACATAGCAAGTGCCCATCATTTCTAAAGTACTTTCATCATTCCAGAAAATCATGCACAAGTATTCTTAATAACATAAAAAAAAACATTAAAAACGGATAAAATTCGAAAAACAAAAAAGAAATCTTTTGGATAGGGGTTAAGATATCTTTACACACAAGGGAGCAGGCAGGCAAGGTAAATGTGAACGCATTAAGCTCTTGCCGACAAAGTTCCCAAAACGGTTTGAGAAAACCTTCTGGTCGAATAGCTTAGTTAACTAAGGCGGCCTCCCGCATAAAGTAAGATCCTGGGTTCGATTCGCGTTCCCGTAAAGTTTTTTTAGGTGGGTCTTTCCATTAGAAATTTTTTCTCCTAAAACCTCGTTACCTAGATCTCTGATTATCCGACTGTACATTGGGAATCACTGGGAAAAATAAAGAAAATTGGCTTCACACGTACTGGTGCACACCCACGAAGTATCCTGTAAAGCGGTGTGGGAATATCCTGTTGGATAGCTCGATTGGTAAGAGCTACCGCTAGGAAAGTGAGAGATCAATGATTAGAATTCAGATATTGACTTTTCTACGACTACTAATCAGTTAGTCAATACTAGGTAAAAATAGGGTGTTTAGAACAGATAAGTTTAAGGATCATCCCGTTTATATACTTATCAGTGGTATATCCCTATTTAATTCTAAAAATACGGTACCTGCCAGTACAAGTCCATGCCGATGAACGAGGAAATTGCCTCAGGCGCCTCTCACGGGGTCGCTGAGTTGAATATCACGGGCTTAATTTTCTTGGTATTCGATGCTTCATTACAAAAAAGAATTTAATTAAAGAGCTAATCTCTCACTGTCCTGTTCTAGTTGCTTTTATTAGTTGAACAAAATGGCGTGAGACTAAAATGAAAGGTGGCTTATGTAATCTGAACTCAGTCGATAAAATAGATCGCTCTATGCCGTTTATGGCATATGGTTACTTAATATGATTTCAATGTTATCTAATATTATTTACAAGAAAAAATGGGTCAAACATTGAGGACGAGAGGAGGAAGGCTTTGAAAAAGCAACGGATATAGTTAAAGGAAACAATGTTCGCTAGGTTAGCGGAAAAGGAAGGAGAAAATGGGTGAGGAGCATTATATGAAAGGGGCCGTCATATTTTGTGGCTCTCAGCAATAGAAACATCATGGGGTGGAGCTGCCGAGTGTGTTCGTCCTACCTCTAGAGCGGTTTCTTCTCTAGTCTTTCGTCGTTTCCTCTCTTTCCTTTTATGATTCTTTGTTTACACGCCGTTTAGCACTTTCCCACGCGCTGTCCTTTCTCACTCAAATATCTAGTTGTTTTTTCTTCGGTTTTTTTCGTAACTGTCGGGGTTGAAGATGGGATGGAGAGAGACGGAGAGTGGAGATTACCTTCCCTTCGTTCTTTTCCTCACCACCGCAACAATAAGGCGATTCTGTTCTTCTGAAAGCGAGAGGGAGCCTTTAATAGAGAGAGAATCTGAGAGGAATAATCGTTTGTCCAACCTTCATCGGTATTTGCGAGCTCGCGCTTCCCATTCGTGATTTCCTGTTGAAAGATGCGTTTCGCATAATTTTAGATTCGTCAGATACTTGAGGAGGAGTATTGTAGTACCGATTCCAATTCGCACCTTCATTCACTTGTAACTGTTTCATATTAATGATTATCCACGGGAGATAAATCAATCCCCACTCATTCGGAATATGTTCTCACTTCCATTCATATCTCTCTTTCCTGTATCAACCAATGGTTATTCGTATTACATACGTAGTTTTGAATCGCATAATATTTTATGTTACGATGATTGATATTTATGTTGTTATTGTAATTGAATACAGCATAAATGTTTTTGAAATTGTTGAAAATTATTATTTATGCAAAAACGGAGACTCGTTGACCTCATGCCGCCGCTATTTGTCCCACTGGCTGTCAATAGTATAAATTCTGCGTCAGTGGATTGAAATAAACGAAAAATCTTTACTTTTAAATCAAAAATATCCAATTTTGCTGAGATTTTTATTATAATGAATTATTTCTTATGCATTATATCTATGTAATGCCTCTTTAAAATAAGATTCTTGACAAATCAGAATAAATCCCTGGAGAACATCAAGTTTTAAGTTTATCTAATGATCAATAAATGAATTCCAGTCAAAAAAAGATTAGTATATATGATGGAAATACATATGTTAACCATTGAAATGGTACTTCAAAAGTCTATATGGCATCTAAAAGGGCCATAGTTTCTTTTGAGCTCCACGCCCTCTAAGACGCGTCTTGAATGTGAAAGCGCCGCGCACGACATTCGTGATGCCATGAATATGAATGGCATCCTCACTATTACAAGACCAAAAGGGTCGAAAATAAACAAACACGCATTAGCTTTCAATAATCGCGCGGAAGAAGAGCCTGTTAGATCGCACGTGTCAAACTTTGGGAGGACCTCGTAAGCTCTTGTTCTATATGATGGTGAAGTCTCATTGATCACAAAGAGCATTTTAACAGACCAATCGGAGAGACTCTGGTGGCAGGTGTGTTTTACAGTTTCGTCGCTCGGAAATGACCTTAATTTATTAATGTGAAATATGTCACTGCGATGACCGTAGGGTATTACGGGACATTTTGTATTCGTTCCATGTTATTATTCAGATTATATTATCAGCCGCTAATTAGTGAGATAAAATCGTAAAAGGTACATAAAATAATCAATGTACTATGGCCGGTGTCAGGAAACGAATGACAATCATAATGTTTGTTAGAAATTGTATCTTACAGCCATTTTTCCGAAAACAAATGGAATTTTCTTTCTCAATGGCGTTTTTCCAGCCGATGAGTTTTTTTAGCTGATATATCTCTTCGTATTTCTGCCGACTAACTCAACTACGTTTAAGTTGACCACCGCAATAGGGGAGATAAAGTCTCCTTTCATTTGTCTTAGCAACCAATTTGCCATCTTTGTTCTATAGGTACATAACAAATTGAAGCGTAGAAAAGAATTGAGAACGACAGAAGAACAAGGAATCCCTCGCACGAGTTCTCTCGTAACGTAAGAAAAGATTGCTGTTGACAATGCGATGAATTGCTGATCGCATGTGTGTTGAAAATGAAATCCCAAGGAAGGATGTAGTAAGACAGAGTAGAATACAGAAAAGTTTCAGAAGGGAAGAGGCTACGTAGAAATAGAACATATTGCCATAGAAGGTAAAGTTATCGTTTGCAGAAGGAGGGTTTTCATTTATCTTATATGATTTCTTATTGATATTTCATTTCGATAACGTATTGATTTTCCATCTTTATGAATAGTTACGTCTATTCCTTTTACTTTTGAAATACGAAATTCAGGTTATTTATTCTCGATGCATTCGTAGCAATACCCATATTACATTGATAGTGTTAATAAAATCTTGTTTAGTAAAGTCAGGTTATATAATTACTGTAACTGAACAGAATTGCTGACACGCTGTCCGTCACAATTAGGCCAGTTTCCATTAACTTGTCACAGAAAATTGCCATATTGCCATATAATTTATTATCATAATCAGCATTAAAAATTACTTTGGGGTACAAAAATTAATTACAAATTTTAAGCGTTCTGAAATTATTTCTTCATTTTTTAATTAATAGATATACCTAGATTAACTCCAAAATTACATGATTTATTGTGTCTCCTGACATAATTTGCGTACAAGAGGAAATCTAAATTATTTCGAGATAATATTATCAAGGAATAATTTTTATCAAATTTTCTAATTTTATTTTCATAATCCTCAGTCATTTACTCTTCATATTCATTCAAAGACACCTTCATGAGGTAAATGACGTGATAATATAAAATTTGATACAGTCCTCTTAGAAAAGATTATGGAGGAACGAAAGGATGGAAGAAGTTTCCTTCTCCATTTATAGGACCACTTCATCCCGTCACGTCCATCAAAATTCATAATCTCAGCACTCATCTACGCAGCGTACCCTAGCAAGTGAGAATTACCAAGCAGAGCCCATTCGAAGGATTTTCTAGTCCATCGCAAGGGTAAAGGTTGAGAAACGAAGTGAAGAAACGAGAGTGATGAAGATTGATAAAGTGCGATAAAGCGTAATGAAGGTCGGGACCGATAGCGCCTGCGGAAGAAAACCGCACGAGATGGCAACGTTTCCAAAGAGCCCCTCTCTCAATCAAGCGGAGACGTGTTCCACTCCATGTCTTCTGCCAAATCCTCGTGATCAGCCTCTCGCGATCCTCTCCAACCTTTTTTCGGTCACGGATTTGCAAGTGCCGGTCCGAATGATCCGTCTCTCATAAGAAGTTCACATGAGCGTTATCTTGGGGAAAATCCACGATCAGTGCGACTTATCTCGTTCCAGGGCTTCGTAATTATTTTCTCTCCGGTTTTCACTCTGTTTAATTGAAAACGGAATACTTCGGTTCGGTTCCGGTTTCGCTGTGGCGAACCGGTTAGCACACTCTTTTTCGCTCCAATGAAATGATCCCTGTGCAAGGTTCATATTATTCCTGACCCTTTCTTTTAGACCCTTTATAATTTCTTTTACTTAACTTTTAGATTAAACCTGTTGATAAAAAGAAATGATCCAAAAATATGATCAGTAATTTGATTTAAAATGTTTATTAGTGAGTTTCAAGTCACAGTTGTATTAGTTTATCAATGAAAACTAATGTTATATACAATGAGAATCCGAACCGATAATCGGAATGGATTGGTGAAATCCTTGGTATGGAATATAATGTTGTGTGGGTGTGAAACATGGACCCTTAGAGAAGGGGATATCAAAAGATTAGAGGCTTTTGAGATGTGGGTATTGAGTAGAATGGAGAAAGTAAGCTGGGTTGATAGAAAAACAAACTATGAAGTGTTGGAGATGGTTCGGGAGAAGACGCTATTAATTGAAGTGATTAGAAATCGGCAAAAGAAATGGGTGGGTCAAATATTGAGAGGTAAGAGATTGCTGAAGATAGTGATAGAGGGAAGAATGCTGATTAAGAGGCAGAGGGAAAAAACAAAGACAAAGGATGTTAGACGGCTTAAGGGGTGGGATGGGATACCAAGAAGTGAAAGAAAGGGCACTGAAAAGGAAATAAGAGGGCACATGAACCTACCGAAAGGTAGAACACTCACATATATAATCGAAATGGAAAAAATGACGGTTCCCGCTTTCGGTACAGCTTCAAGAATTTTAAGATTTTGGTTCGGGTTCGGTTTTCACTCCGCCAAAAATAAGTTTTTTTTTCGGTTTTTATATTGGTTGGATACCCTGCCTCTTCCTTTCTTGCGACGTCCTTCCACTTCACCGTAAGGCCCTCCTCCGAAGATGTAACGACCGCGCAAGTCTCTGAATGCGATGGGGTCTTTATCATGGCGAGACTTATGTGGGATCATCGGCGACTTAAGTAATGACCGTAATAAAGGGAAAAAATGGATGCTGAGGGCAATATCCCTTCTATTAAAAGTCTCTCGCTCTTACGGAGTGAGGGAGGTCGCTGAATACCGTCAGGATTTAAAGTGGCTCAAGCATTTACGGCTGTAGAACGAGGAGAAGAGTGTGGGCGGTTCAGATATTAGCGACATTAGCGGAGGAAAAGTAAAGGAAGAGTTAAACAAGAGACGGTTTATCGGGGAGTAAACGGTAGTGAGGAGGCTTTTATGGGCGTTTATGCCTCTCCAAGGGGTCGTGGTTAAGCATTTTTGTCGCAGGCGCGTTGCTTATATAAGTACTCCCTCTTGACGTCGTTATTTTCTTTCTTTTCTCCCCGGGCTCGGCGCATGCAATAATAATGGGAAATATACGGTGGTGTACGTATGCGAAGCGTAGAGTCTGTTTTTCTGCTCTTACCCGGGGATATCGTCTCGTGTATTTAATTTTCAGGATGCTTTTCACAGCTCCCGTGCTTGGAATATTAGTGAGGCAGTGTTTTAATTTAAGGAGAGAGTGCAAATTTCGCTTGTTTCTTCTCTTCAGGTGCATGTGGATACAAACTCGTTTTGTAATCTAATTGTAAGGTTATTTATCTAGCTAAAGATTTTATGATTCTCCTAAATAGGGAACTTGTAATTTTCAGAATTTCAACGGAGCTTTACCTCTGTTATAATATTATAGATGGAAGCTCTTGGTAGAAGGCATATATTCTACGTTTGATGTGGTGATTGTTCAGAGATTTCATTTCATAATAATAACACCTAGAAATACAAAAAATTTTGTTTGGAAAACTAATATCGAGCTTAATTTTACTGAAAAGAAAACATTACAACCCTAACGCATGGATTTCTCTACAATTCTCACTTTTTAGTCATCACTTATGTATATATTGATTTATTATTCTCATCTTGTGTAAAAATCGCTTAGGAGACGAAAACGTCTTTAAAATGTTCTGTAATTGTTTTTTTTTTACATAATAACTTGATATTTCCATTGCGGAATTGAACTCGTTACCATTGATGTCATATTTCTGTTACTTAGAAAGTAACTTAGTAAGAAAAATTGCGAAGTGTGTTTTTCCCGTTAAAGTCTTCGGTTTTTTAACTTAACATTTTCTTTGGTATTCTCTAAAAACTCTGAAAGAGTAAAAATTTGGAGTGAAACATTTGAAATGATAATTTTCTTTTATTTATAACATTTTCTAATTAGAGCTGTGGATCTTTTCGTCCTAATAGCGTAGTTATATCAACTTAGTAATTAAAAATCTAAGTCAATTACTTCTAACGAGAAATTTGTGACTTAAGAAAAGTTTTCAGACAACTTAAACAATGTAGAGTCATCATACGTTAATGGAGTTTCGTTGATAGTTAATCTTTTGTAATTAATTAGAGTGGCGTTTTTGTTTGCTTCTTCTCGTCTTTTAGATTCATCTAAGGTTCATTTAATTACTAAGAGACTTTCATTGTGATTCAAACGCCATGAATTGTTAAATTTCCAGAATTAAAGCATAATGTTTTTTCACAGCTAAATTTAATGTCTTTGTTTGAGTATATTTTGTGATCTACCTTTGTAGTCGCTGGTGATTGAAATTTCTGCCGATGTCATTCAAAAGTGACCTTTTTAGAATTCCCGCGGAGAATCGCCAATGCGAAAACAGTTCAATTCCGTATAAGAGATCTAATTGTCGTAAATAATTGTTTTCTTGTTAGTCTTTCATGAGAATTGGATAATAAATAATTGCTTTCTTATTAGTTTTGCATGAGAATTGGATCGTTCGAGGGTCTGTGAGGATATGGGTTCGTATCTTTTTGAGGGAAATGGATGTCAGTAGCGATACCTTCTAGTGAGTTATTCATTTAGGAATATTTGTAATTGAAAAGTCGGAAATTTCTGGGAGGGTTTTTTTCGCTCGATAAAAATATAATTTTATTACTCTTACTTTATAATCATATTCATCATGATTTCTTGTGATGCTGCGTTCTAATAGTTTATCAATAGTTATATAAATGAAATTCCGGGAGATTCCGGAGTTTTCCGGTAGGAAAGCACTGAATAACCCAAAATCGGCAGAATCTCGGAAATCCGGCTGAGGCAACCAAAATGCTGTGTTTATTTCGAGATTGGATCATTCTGTTCTAAACGCGTTCTCAAAGAATTCGAATCATTCCTCTCACTCTTGTTTTAATTCATACACCTGGAAGATGACCACGTATCATTATAACCTTATTCATCAATCTCATCTCTCTAGCTAAATCGGGATGGCCATTTATATCTCCCGGTAATTTATAATAATAGCAGTTTGTTTTCCTCGGCGTCTTTAACTCGCACGCACTCTTTGCACAATTAAATCATGATTTGTTTTTCACCACGCTCTGACTCGGAGGTTGACGTCCTCTCGATTCGTATTAACCTCTCAATGCTCATCCCTCCCCTGTCATCCCTCTTCTCCTTTTATCGTTTCCTCTCTTTCCCATTATCTCTCTCTTCCACCTCATCACTCAAGCTGCTCTTGCCCGCCTCTCAAGTTTGGTGCGCGAACTCCTAGATTTAAAGATCAGGGTGGATGCGGGGCATCGAACTGAAAACCGAAACCCGAAAAAAGAGTCATATTTCCGGAGTGATCACGGAACACGAACCGTAAAAAGGCGAAAATCATGAGCCCGAACCGAATCAGAAAACCATATTTTATTCGGTGATGAATTCGGTTCTTATGTAACATTTTAAATTAGTGTAAATTGATGAAGCTATACTAAGTGTGTGTAACAGCGACTTGCAACTGATCGAAATTGACGTTCAAATTTATTCGGCCTAATATTTTGATTATTATTTCTTCTGTTTCGTAAAATTAAATTTAAGCTTATGCATAAACATATTCGTACTAGGTCGTACTAGGACTTCGTGGAAGGACATTCTAGATATTAAGAATGAGACTCCGTAAAATTCCACAGTAAATAGATTTAATTATCTTAAAACACAAAAGTGGTGTTTTAATGATGTGTTTTAAGATGATTAAATCTATTTACTGTGGAAGTTTACGGAGTCTCATTCTTAATGTCTTTTAGCTTATGCAGTTGAAATAAAGCTACATATAATAACGTTTAAATTTATCTGGTCTAATATTTTCATAGTTATTACTTCAGTTTCGTAAAATTTAATTTAAATTTATGCAGTTGAAGTTGAAGATAATGCATCAACTTTCGGAATAATGTAATAATTTAGTAGACTGATCGAGAAAACAGTTTCAAACCATTTCGACGTCGATAAAAGAAAAAACAGAATTCAACCGAAAATCGGCTCTTTTATCGAACCACAGCGAAAACCGGAACGAAAAATACTTCAGTTCAGTATACTGATGTGATGGACAGTGGCGCTTTCCCACCCGCTTCCACGGAGGACTTGTTTTGAGTAAGACCGTGCTAATGATACGGCATCCGCGGCCCTCCCTGTGTCCGTAATGACGGGCCTGGAATTTTTCTCCCGCCGTGAGAACATCCAATTCTCGCAGATGTACGTGATCGCAGGAGCTGTTTATATCCCAACTTCGACAACACGGTGATCAGCGTTCTCTTGCTTGTTGAGGTCTTCTTCCTTTTCTCCACTATCCCCTTTCGGTACCGAGTTAGCGGAGATAAAGTTTTGTCCCGCTCGAGTACAAGTTTGGGACAAGGATCGGATTAATGTTGCGGTGCTGATTTTTTGCATCGGTTGTTGACGGCGACTTCGCGAAGAATACGGACAAGCAATTAATTCGATAGCATCTGAACGGTTTAATCCAGCTTTTCTTATTTTTGCACAAGAAGCTAATGCATTCATTTCACTTTCACCTCACTTATTTTGTAGAATGATGAAAAATAACATTTGTTTCTCTACCGTGTGATTCTTACAGTTTTGGAGTTGCATTTTTATTTTCTTTCTGATTGCCATCATTCGCAGCAAAACTTTGCTTTAATAAATTTGGATAAAAGAAATCTATGATATCTGGAGAATCCACTAAATATATCACTCTCTCAATGGATGCAGTAGCAATCCAAGGACTTTCTAAATTACTTTAGACAGAACTTTATAATGAGATTCTTTCATTCACAAAGTAAATAAGCTTGTCCGAGAGAATCTGAAAATTTATTTCTTATTCTGTTTAGATATGAAGGAAGGGATTTCGGAAATTTACAAAACGAAATGTAAACACGAAGGAGAAAACGAAAATGAAAAAGTTATTCGCGACTGAGATCAGCAGGATGGTGATCAACCCCTTTTTAAGTGCTTCTATGACAGGCGGCTTACATAGAATACTCAAACTAAAAAGTGATAAGTAAGTTTCCTACAATTAAGTTTTAAACAAAATCAACAGTACTCCGTATCCTCCGCCATGTTCTTAACAGTGACCTGTTTCGATCAAAGAACGGCCATAATCAGTTTATCGGTTATCACCTACAATCACCAATTCCATAGCGTTTTAATCATTAAAAGATAATTATAATAAGTTGCGCAGAATTTAATTCACTAACATTATTATTAAATATATAAGGAAATTGCCCAGTCTCTCCAATCCTCATTTTTAGTACCTGTACTTATCCAAGGTTGCATTGTAAAATTCTGCAAGTGAGAGTCATTACAAATTCATTTTATATGTTCGTTATTCATAATTGAGAAATCAAATCGCAATCCTTTTGATAATATTTCATACAGAGACGCGTGTGTACACACCATCAATTTTTGCAGGCGACATTTCTTCCATAAATTATTTCGAAGTTAACTGTACTTTTCCACACATCCCTTTTCACCCTTTTATTAACGACCCGAGAGTTAATTCCTTTCCCCGAATAAACGAAGCCAGAATGGACCATCATAAATCCATTAAAATCCGCTTAAACCTCAATCGCTTTGGAGACTAATACGACCGTCGTCTCGTAACCTCAGCGTTACCCACTTATCAAGTCTTACCCGCGTAAATCAAATGAAAATCGGTGCGAATCTATGCTCTGTTCCATGACAATCCCAAGGGGGAAGTGTGACGCAGGCCCTTAAACCCTCATTCACGACGTTCCATACTCTCATCACGTGTCCGCAGCGGGAAAAATAAACTTCGTCAGATAATCGCTAATGAATTGTCTGTGGGGACTCCGTTTCGCGCATCGACTCTTATAGACGTCAAATCCTTTTACTCGAACGCGATCGGATCGGCAAAGGCATTCTGTCAAGTCACGCGTGAATCGACGATAAATCTCTTGCGAGGCCCCTCGTGCGCTGCCGGAGCGGCAGGAAGTCGCTACCGTCACTCTGCCTCTTCAAATATTGTTTCCCGTGTTTAAAAAGCCCCCCTTTGAAAACGCCACCAGCTGCAAACGCTTAATTTCGCGCCATTATATTCCGCTTAAAACAAACCATTTCAGAATCGGGGTCCAATCAGCACGATCCCTTTGTTTCCCTCCGCGGAAATCCCAAGATTGTTCTCGATTCCTCTGTTCTCTCCACAGCGATCTTCTTTTTGCTCTTTGTTTGGACCCCTTCGATCGGCTAAGAAGACGGAAAGGGAAGTGTGGAGATAGGAGTTTGCTAGCGAAGGAAAAGTCAGGATGTTGTGTTCCCTAGCGTCCGGTCACCCGTTGAATAGGTGAAAGGCTTTCTGAAAGATCGCGTGGGTGGCTCTAGTATGGCGTGGGAAGACTGGTTACATCTTCCCAAAGCACCACGACTTTCTCAGCTTTCTTCTATAACACAGCTGTTTTCTCTAACTCCTACGATACTTTCAGGTTTGGTTCCATTCATTCCTTCACCGCTTTCTTTCTCTGTATTCTATCCTTCAAGCGTTCCTTTGTAGATCTCGTTCCTTCCACTCGTAGTATCTATTAGCGTCGCCATTCAAATTCCACGCTATCCGACAGATGCGTCCGAAGATAACCTCGACTGAGATAATTTAAGGTGAGGCTGTTAAGTAATTTTTTCTTTGTTCAAGGTGAGTGGGAGGCCGTTTGTCTTCTCCTTCCAGGGCAGTGTAATAGCAGGTGTTGTTTTTATGTCGTAAGGTGTTATAAGGGCAGCAATAGATTACGGCGCTTGCTTTCCATGAAAATTTTTCCGATGCGTGTTTTCCGTGTATTCAATGTAGATCATTCAATTCTATTGTGCGGGTTGCGGACTAATTTCGTGCCGCTCGTTTTTGTAGCGGATAACGATGTTGTTAAATAAAATCTCATCGTTCGTTGCTGAATGGATCGGATATTTGTTTGTTGTGTCCGTTTGCTGTCGTAACGAGGAAAAACTTCTGTTGACGTTTCCTCGTCTGTTATTTATTGTTATTGCTAGCAAAAGAATGTTGGATTTTTCATAAATCAGTGTTGGTATTTGCTGTTGCGAAAGCAGCAATCCCGATAGAAATTCTAGATTATATTTAATGCAATCAGAAGAAATGTGTTACTGGGAATGTTTTTCAGTCGGAAAAACTATCAGTCAAATATATTTTTTCCAATTACATCGTTGGCTATTTTTTAACTGAATGCCATTGATCCAAATTCTACTAAAATTATTAATGAGTCATTATATCTGGAAATGAATCAGTATGAAATTACGATTTTCACCTCATCGTCACCCCTGACACAACCAGTGCGTGTTCATGCAAATCAATTAGTCTATAGCTATAACTCTAAATAATGGAATTTTTCAAAATATATTTATATTCTGAAATACTATTATCTCGGATAGTATTGAAAACTTGATATTCGTTAACTCCATCACCCATTTATGAATGTAGAATAAAGAAAATTCAAATGAAAAAGCAACTCTTGAATATATCATAGACGTTATTTAAAAGTATTTCATCATTTCGGAATGCTGACAAATGTTACCAAGTAAAGATAAATGGAGATTCAGTTTCATTTATTCGCAAGTTAGGCCATACAAGACCTTGTGATTTTTGTGAAAGGAAAATCATCCCCTTTATTTTCTTTGATCTTTGGTAACTAGCTTTTGTGTTTTTATATCTTTTGATCTTCGATGGATTCACTCTGTCCAGGTATCAGATGAAATTGTATAAAAGCTAAGTAACAAGAAAATTTCTGTGATTTTCTATTCTCTGGATATTATCGCTTAACTCCACGCAAAGCTATGTTGAAAAACTAGCTTAACTGGAAAATATCTCTCTTTTGGATCATGTCACTGAAAGTGATCCTGGCAAAAAGGTTAGGCTGCGTGAATTATGATCTTTGAAGTGGAAAATTCGTGAAATAATCTTTGACGTGAAAAAGATTGTGAGTCGAGTTTCCTTGAGTCGATAGTGGCGCTTAGTAACATGAGAGTAGCAGTTTTTCCTCGATATTTTCATAATATTATGTATTTCCTAAAAATTTAAACAGCTCGAATTTCGAGAATAATAATAATAAAAAGACTTTATTTAGGTCGAGATTGAGACTATAAAGTCTCCTCTTACATCTAACCCTTTGTCATATAAGATTAAAAAAGAGATAGCTTGAAAATGATGATGAAAAAAAAACATTGAAAATGAGAATAATGATCAAATTAGACGTCTTTTCCGTTGCCCACATTTCGACGACAAAATCCGTCGCAATTTTAAGGCATTGAGATCGAATTTTTATCAGCAACATTAAAAAGCGAAAGCTTTCTAATGTTTTTGGCGCGGATTCATGGTGGACTTCAATCAGAATATAAAAGGAAAATATGGTTTGTTACAGTATGAAAAACGCAACAGATTATTTCGTGATTTATAGTAGATTATAGCGTAGGTATTATATGTATCTTATTTCTCTACATACTTAAAAAGCAGGTTTCCTTTTCAAATGTGGGCGTGGTATTTCTAAAATTGGATAGTTTATGGGGTTTCGGATTGTGTACTTTCCGCTCCTGAATACGCTCTCTGCAATATTGAGGAGACTGCAGACGTTATGAAACGCCAGACACTGCCAGAAATTTTGTTTACTGTATCACAATCACATTAAATTATTCTATATCTCATTCACCTTCGCCTTTTAAATTCATATTTCTTTATGAACCGTGGGCATGAAACATAATTATACCTGAAAATAATTTAAATTATTTTTTGATTACTATCAATCCATTTAAGACTAGTTTTATAAGCTCTATGTAGCATCTACTTGGAAAATTTTAATTACAGCGCCATAGTGTAGATAGTTCTATTAGTTATGTTTAGTTGACAAGTTTTTGATATAGTAATTTCATACGTTTTCTCGGCATAGAAATATAAAGTAAATTTCCGTTGTTGTTCAAACTCAAATCCCTTTTTTGGATTTAATTTAGGTGATAGTATTCTCACGCAATATTTCTCTTATGCTTTTATTCCCTCCGAATTTCATCTTCGATTTTTATTAAAGTAATTCTGCCTGAGCCATTCTCTCTCATACATTTCGAGGCTGTTTTGCTTCAAAGAAGGAACTGTTATAGTGATTGAGCATCTGTGAATTTTATGCGAGAGTCATGCTCCACTAACTTAATTCTGTGGAATTGAAAACTTCACATCAAAGTAAAATAATTTCCATTTTCTTTTCAAGTCGAAGCCACGCTTAAACATTCTTTTCTGTGTATCAGCGTTCTATTTCAAGAGTAAATAGCCTAGGCCTCGCTCATCATGTCGTCTTTGTCACAAAGTAGGCCGGCTACAGAGAGACTGTAATTGACGGGCTTTCATATCCTTGCTCTGTGATATTAGTCTTCTTTCACTTTCCACTTTCATATACATATAGTGAGATTGGTAAAATTGTATGAGAGGCTCTTCGTGATGTTATTATCATAGGGATAGACCCACGAGTAAGAAATTCATTGTACTTTCGGTCTCCGATGAGAAACGTCATTCAAGGCATATACGCCATAACGTATCCTCAACGAGTGAAGTTTTGGAGAAAAGCTGGTTATTGATTCATACCACAAGTGAAGGGAAAGGTTTCAGATTTCACTGGTTGAATGGAGACTGGCGTATCTAAAGCGAATCAGGGTTAAAGATAGAAATTTTTATGCCCTTAGCATGAAATAGAATGAATAATAACTTAATAGGAAAGTGAGAAGAAATATGGAAGAGAAATTTTGGATTAACTTTATAAGATATTATCCAGAATTTCTATTAAAGCCTATCATTGTTATTTTGTTTTTGTTGTTATTTAGTAGTTGTTATTCATCTTATTTCATGCTAAGGGCATCTTTATATCTTATATAGTTAATTCAATTATTTTATATCACTCATACGATCTAAAATTTGCATTCCCTTGCGGAAGCTTCGTGGAAATATTTATTATTATTAACGCACTTCTCAACTTACTATTCAGTAAAAACTTACGAGTATGCATATACGTAATACAGATATTCATTCAAAAGAAATTCCATCTTAATCTGCATAAAAAGCTCCTTGCAGAAGTATTCGATCCAGTCGACTGAATCAAATCTGAAGGAAGCTCACTTAAGGAAACAAAATATTCTGCGTGTTATGCTCCACAGCCTTGGAAAGAGCGTCTTTATAGAAGGGAAGAAAAACAAAATTACCAAAGGAGAAGAAAATGTGTCATTTCCACTTCTAATGACCAGTCACACCTTCGAAAATAAGGAAGGGTTTCGGGAAAATTTGTTGCCTGAATGTATAATCAGTAGCTTGTTGGTTGCGGCAGTGATTACGACACACCTTATTTCCCCTTAAGCTATTCGCACATTCCAAATGAATGCCATGATTTGATAGTGAAGGGAATGATGGATTATTCATGAAACTGGGATATTTCAGGCTTCTCTTATCTTGGGTTTTAAAAAGGTGAAACTTCAT
Organism: Pachydiplax longipennis; assembly: GCA_036926295.1. Lineage (NCBI taxonomy): Eukaryota > Metazoa > Arthropoda > Insecta > Odonata > Libellulidae > Pachydiplax > Pachydiplax longipennis. Next base: position 57,143,667 of record JAVFKF010000008.1, read on the forward strand.
TAATGTAGACGGACCGTCTTATTATATCACTGTAATTAAATAATTACAATTATAATACGTAATGCAGATGTCAAGATATTCAGATATGTTCATTTTAATTGATACTTATTTTAAAGTAAGTTGAAGATGAAATGCTAAGTTGCTCGTCTAATCGTGAAATGTCTATCAGTTTTAAATACTGAAATCGAATACGAAACCGGAAATGCTTCTGAAACTATTAAACCATACATTCGTTTCAAGCGTCGTGCATTGGTCTTCCCATTTATTTGATTATAAGGGAAAATTAAATTTTTTAAACAATCGAATCCCTTGATAATTTGCAAAATGAAATAAATGCCTGAAATTACAGCTCAAAAGTATCAAATTAAAAATTATTGATAAATGCTGCACCAGAATGTTGTTTTAATAAGAATTGTACAAGTTATAAGCAAATTATTTTGGATAGTTATGTTTAATGCCGTTCAACTGTTCAGAAGATCCTTCAAATTAGGTTTAATAATTTCTCCTGAACAATAAATGATGAAATGAACATGATGTGTTTATAAAGAGACTTCATACTTGTATAATAAATATCTACCGGCTTTCCGTCACGAGTATACTATAAATTACTCCATGTAATGTGGTTAATCCTACCCGTACAATCTGTAGTCCACAGCATTTGATTAGAGCACGAATCCTTTTCTTGATTAAGTTACGTGGAAGCTTAAATTTTCCCAAAACCGTTTTCCATAACTTTCCCTCGTTATTACGCCAGCCTCCCGTTTGATTAAATTTGACGAAAGTTTCTCCCGACAAAAAAAAGCGCACGCATTACAAGCGAAACTTCCCGCGCACGATAATTCAGAGGTTTCTATTGAAAATACGATCGCGCATTGGATAAAAGGTCGTTGGGATGCGAAGAGGCACCTCGTATTTCTGGGATTGCCTCCGGGGCTTCTTTTTGAAATCCTTCTATTGCCCGTAGCAGCTTTTCTTTCCTCTCTTTCACTCTGCCCCGCAGTGTTCTCTTCCGATCTCTTCCCATCCCCATTTCGCCCTCTTTCAGTCAGATAACAAGGCGAGAGTATCCTTAGAACGGGTGAAAGGGGTTGGGGAGAGTATCGGGGGAAAGAAATGCGGGAGAGATGAAGGGGAAGGGGACGTGCTCCTGAGGAAAATGATACGAGGGATGTGGCTGTGACCTGGAAGTAAGCTTTCTTCTTGTTTTTTTTCCCGGCCCTTCAAAGACGTTATTATCTTTTCCCTCTAAACGTTTTATAATATTTTAGTTTCGTCATTTATTATCCCGTCACAATCAGCGACGGGGAAACTCGTTGGTGTTATGATCCCGAGAGTGATATTCCACGCACTTTTCCCTGAAAAATGGATTTCCGATGAGTGACTCGTTATTGGCAAGAGGATATCGAATTTTCGATCGGACCGGTTGGGTACCATGTTATCCTCGTTGGTTAGCCGTAGGGGGTGGATTATTGCAGGATGACGAACCGGCACTAAGTTCTTTTGTTTGTTTTATCTGGTGTAAAAGTTGGTTATTTTTTATTAGATACAAGCTTTTTCTCCGTTGAAAGCATCCTAATTTTTTGCCATTTTATATTTTCCTTTAACTGCTGGATTCCGAAACAAATATTTAAGCAAACCGGTGAACCTCTATGAATTTGAAATGAATCACTTTTGAATGCGTTAGATTTCCAGCGAGTATTAAAGGCACCATTTATCATTTTCTGAGAGATAGAAGTGCCATATTTGAACTGTACTTCCTCTCCCAAGAACACATATTGGTACCAATTATATACATTTCTCTGATCCTTAAGTATTTTTATAGGTGTAACTCTTTTGATACAGTCTTTCAGTTATCGAAGAAATTTTCGAGTTACCCAGTTTCCTTTTGCAACATAACTTATGCTTGAAGAAGAACAGTTTCCAATCATTGTTATGGCAGATATATATATATATATATATATATATATATATATATATATATAATATTTATATTATTATATACAGAATATTTATAAAAATGTTAGAAAAATATGTAAATGAGTACTCAGGAGGAAACCTATTCCATCTATAGATCATCCATCTGAAGTATCTATTTTCAACGAAGGGAAAAGAATTGCAATATTTATATGTTGAAATGAATAGAATGTTAAATGAAAGATAGAAATATATCCTAATTAATTTGACGTTGAAACGTCAGTTAACGTCTTGTCACGTGACGCACTCGGTAAAAGCATCACAAATTCATTTTCAGTTAGAGTGTATATTTTAATAATGAACGTTAGTAGTTTTAGAGGAAAATTATATATATGTCAACATATAAATTATTAATGCACACGTTAAGCGAATAATTAAAATCTCAAACAGGGAAATTTTAAAACCAAAAATTCTGTTCGATGAATTGGAATGCGGAGGAAAAATAAGTACCAGACACTTTCCTTTAATTGTGTCTACCCTTGCTGTATTTTGCTCAAGATTTGTTTTCTAAACCGTTAATCCGTCTTTTTATTTGGCCATTAGATCTGTTTTGCTGGAAGATTCTCTTCGAAACCTCTTTTCAATTGATTCAGGTCTTCCAAATGTGATTATTGCCAAAGTGTTCCTTGCTGCAAGGTCGTTCGGAAATCCCTTTTTCCCTCTCACTCCTCGTAAAGATTTACTGCATCCGCATGCCGGAACGCATAATAATGTCGTTGAGGCCGCTACTTTAGGTAATGACGACTTTATGTTCTGAGAATCTTCGCAGCCGCCAACTCATCCAAAAAACGCCTCATTAGGGATGAGTGGGAAAGTCTTTGCCCTCCTCTTCCTAGGCTTTGCTCGCCAAGACCCTCGCGACCCTTGTTGATGTGCCCCTGGACAAAGAGATCAGGGCCAGTAATAATTCAATCTCGGAATCTTCTCCTGAATTCAACATGATCTAACGATTTAATGAGGCTTGTTTTCGTTCCTCGCGAGGTACTTGCTCAAAGAAGAACTCTACTAAAATGTGCTGTCTCCGAGGGTCTCGCTGGCTAATTAAATGTTAATTAATTTCGTTACTACTACTAAGAAGTTCTTAATTAACGTTTAAAGGTCGCGTTAAAGTCTGAGAGAATTTTAAATGGACCCATCAAGGTTTCGCTTCAAAGAAATAATGAGCAAATTACTTCCAAGTTACAGTTCAGAGAATTTATTTCAATGTTTATTTTCTTCATTTAATTACTTTATTTAGCATTATTTAGCTGTCAGTTGTTAGTTCTAGGACACTGAATGTTTTACAGAGTTACTATTATTTATTAATTTCGTTAGAGTGCATTGAATAAATTATGTGTAAATGAGACATTTCTAAGAATTCAGTTAAATCATTGAATGACTTCAGATTAAACTGGAGAAGTGGATATATGTAAGAACAAGTCTTGTATTAGTAGATTTCTGGATGCAGGAATCTCTGCCTTCCACTCTCTTATTTCTTATCCAATTAGATGTTGTTGAAAGAACTTTCGCTGTTAGCCCGGAGAATTTCTCCTTATTCGCTTAATCATGCCCTGAAAATTTTCTTGATTATTCCTTCAGGTCTCTGTTAGGATATTCCCTCTCGAAGCCGATTATATTCGCGGAGATTTTCGCAGCGGAACGTGCTCCTCAAAAAATTTCGAACCGAAGGAAATCAGGAGGCAAAACCTATACATGAGGAACTCTTCAAATTAAGTTTAAGAACTCCCGAAATAAAAAAGGATGGAGCAAAAAGAATTCTTACGCCCCTCTCGCGACAGCGAAACATTGAAAATTCGAAGCGACGAGTTATTTCCGCTTTGGAACCGAACAAAAGGGAGGGAAAAAAGGAAAAACGCAGGGGGAAGAAACAGAGAAGGAATCCATATTGGACGAAAACTTTCTTTTTCCCATTTCAAGTCACGGTCGTTCCCTTTTTTTTGAGCTTCTTCCCTCGTATAAAATTCGCGAAATGTGAGAGGGAAAAGGGGAAAAAGAAATTCGGAAAAAAGGCGTATTGAACCATAGAGAGGCTTGCGGTGAGGAGGAGGGACGTAAAGAGAAACCTTTTTTTTCTCATCTTTTAGCGGGCGATCCGCGTGAGGCAAAGGGTTAGTGAATAGTTGTGTCGAAGGGGGAAGAGTTAGTCAGGTAGACGGGAAGGTATGACGGGGCTGCACCGAGGGAAGGAATGAGGTTCTCCCCCTTTCACTCCAGTTTCCAGAGTCCTCACACCTACTCGTACAAAAAAGGAATGGAAAAAATGCAGAGGCGACGAGAAGAGGCGTCTGTGTGGAGACAAATCTTTTTATCTCTCCAAGTCGATACTCGTTTCAAAGTTTCCATTGATGAATTTATCCTATGTATTTGAACTCCTGCGCTCGATGTTTCAAGCCCTCGGCTGGTTTATTGTCGCACGGGGAAGGGTTCCAAACAATCGAATGCTCAAGTAGAGGAAACGTTGCTTTCTGGAGCGTAATACGAGCTGAGATAAATGAAGAAATGGATTCGCGACTTCGCCGTCGTTTTTGAAAGTGTCCTATTCGCGAAAAGTCTGAATCCGAATGCAGTATGGGAAATTGAATTAATGCCGTGAATACGTTTAAGCTTTTACTTTTTCTCCTGTTGGAGGATCCTATCGTTCGTTCGTATTCGTTGAGGTTATTTTGTTTCTCTGTTTTCACTCTTCATTTGACTGACTATATGAGTGCTATCTCTGCATATCAAAACCATGAGGTGCAATGAGCGTTTGAGAGGATATTTTCCCACTTTTTTAAGATTTTTTTCCAAATTATAGCTTGTAAAGTTATTTATTTCCTTTATGTCTTTATTAGATGATATGAGGACTAACTAGTCTCTTCTTCCATCTAGCCCACGGATTCCCAACTTACCCGTACCTAAGACTGCCCGAAGCTTGTTCATGACAATTTACGATGAATATAAATTATGCTACTACCGTTATAAATAAATATATTATTCTATTCTATTACTCTTCTAAAATCTCTTGATTCAAGTAAATGTCCAAAATATTTCATATTCGTACTCTTTAGCAAAGTGATCATGCAATTCCATATCGTGACCAAATTTAAAAATGTATCTTTTACGGTAAATACGGGACAAGCACTTAAAAGCCAATGTGGGCTAGGGAACAAATATGTTGAAACCTTTGATTTAATTTATATAGCTTAAATTGAAAATACCATTATTATCATTTGTTTATTGTTACTCAATGAATTTGTGAAATTTTACTTTACAAAATTTTCTCAAAATTAACTCTAAAAGTAACACCCCTTACGTCATATTTTGCCTAACAAATGTTATTTTTCCTACGCTATCGTTTCTGTTTCATGCTGGTTAGCCGCGATGTAACGAAAAGAGGGAATAAGATCAAAGGTATAATTACCGAGGATGGCTTCTAGTCGCGTTTTCCTCCGCGGACTTGCTAGTCATTACAGGCTTTCCGGATTCAAGAGCCTTTAATTAAGGTAGACAGATTGGTATCGGTCCGTCACTCCTTAAAGCACAGTTCGGAATCGTCTGCACGCGGATTTCACCTTGAAGGCTTAACGGTCCGTTGGTAGCATTAAATTCGGGGGTAATATCCACGAAGAGTGGATGTGCTTCCTTCTGAAATTTTCAGAGGCTCGTGAGAAGAGGTGCAGCGGCATTACTCGACGTAAAGTAAGGGTTGCGATAGTGGTTTGATGTAAAACTCGCAAGAAAGAGGGTTTGAACGAGTGGGAAGACGAGAAGCAAGGAAAGGTTGGAAGGAATCCGATGGAAAGAGACGAAAAGATGCTGTTTTATTCGCAGCTGTTTACTTTCGGAAAGAGAAGAGAAGGGAAAATCTGGCGGAGGACAGAGAAAGAGAGCTTGGAGAGGAAAGGGATTTACGGAAAATCTGCCGAGAGGATTAGAAAAGGAGATTCGGGTTTGGATATACAGTTTTTGGAAAGGGAAGGAAACGAAAATTGATCTAGACAGCGGTGTCTCTATTTTCGCCGCAAGGAAATTCGGTGGCAACCGGTGAGACAGATCTAGGAAGCTTGGTATAAGCGCTTGTTATATTTTTACAGAGCTCTCTAAGAATATTATTCACAAACCTTAGTATGTAACAATATGCACAGTAATGCGAAGTCAATGAAAAACACTGCTTAAAAAAATAATTTGTTGAAAAACTGAAATGCTAAAATTTCGATGTTTTTCACGTTGAGGAAGTAACTGGTGGAAATTGAAAACTATTTAGGTGTTTAGTTCGATGATGTCAATCATCACTGACTATTAAAGATTGAGTAATTAGATTCATCTGGCGTCATCGTTTGCACCTCGATAATCGCGAAATGGAATTGCTTGGAGGTACCTCAAGACCAAGGTCGCTGAATGATTCAACGGTCTGTTTGCGTTCCTAATACCGTGCGACCGGAAGCAGTAATTGCTTACCAAAGCTTCAATTTGCCATCAGCTCTTGGCCGAATGCTTATGGAAATATGGGGTCTGTGCTAACCTAAATAAATGTTTTATTTCCTAAAGACTAGCAATTTTGGACGGTTGGGCATGATGTTTTCACACATATCTCTAACTATTGTCTTCCATCCGCTTTGAACTCAATATAAGATTTTTGACCTCTACTCTGTGCCTTTCTCAGCTCCATCTACTTCTGAGTGGTATATAGGTATTTAGTTTTATCATAGTTAACGTAGGAAAAGGGTTTAAAGATATTTGTCACACAAGGATGTGTATCCTGTAAGACTTTTTTCATGTCCGTTTCTCCCTGTGATAGTCAACGTAGAGTAAGAAACAAAAACAAAATTATAAGCGTACTAGAACTGTCCTCGTACCGTCTAGTAGCTTTTATTAAAGATTTTTATTTCAACTCTGTACTCTTTCTCCTTTTATCTTCTCGCATAAAGATCCAGTCTGACCTTTCAGGTGGGAGTTTTAATATCTTCTTTAGTGTCACCCAAAGAGCATTCTCATTTGAAACTTCAAATAGATTCATTCCATTTTATCTACGCTGCATTTGGTATTCAGAATATTTTAGTTGTGAAAGTCATCTAGATCAGTGTCCAACCTCTCATACGCATCCCAAGAAGTCCTTTTGAGTTGCTACAGATGGTATATTAAACTCTGATAAGTGTTCTAGAAATAACCTTATATCTGGAAATGGGCACGTAACAATGTTTCCGCTGGTTTTCTGCATGTAAGAAGCTATAGTTGTACTTTCTTCGTCTTCGGTTTATTTTCTTCATCTCTCAGGGAACTGACCAAGATTGATGGGTGCTTTTTGCATAGAACATATAGTTTATGGATCTTCATGCGGAAATCCGTTCATAATTTTACAGTCTACAGAATTACAGAATTTTTCAGATTTTTAGGATTTTAATCTTCCTGCCATCCCATTCATTTTAGGTTTTAAATGATGAATAAAAGACTTAAATCTCTGTCCAGCCTGGTAATGAAGATCAACGAGGATATATATTTGTGCATTTCTCTGTTCAAGGCATATCCGCTAAATTTTGATGTGTCTAGATCTCTTTTACGAGAATTTTGATCAATTTTGATTCTTGATCCATATTACTTTTTCTTACATTGGTTCCTTTTGCAATTTACCTTTTTGTTCATTACGCAGATGAGATAGCATTAGCGTCATTTCCACTTGTATTCTGAATTTTTTCCGTATCAACTATGCGTTCTTTCTATTATATTTCATAATAAATTTTCAGTTTTTATACAAGTAATTCTCATAATTGGAGCAAAGATTTTGTTGAGTGCGGTAGGAGACCCAAAACACTTGCAAAATTGGAAACTTCGAAAACTTATACGAAAAGAATTATTTCGCCAAACTTACGAAAATACTTTTCAGTCGGTTAACAGTTATTCGGAAACGTCATGAATACGGCTTGTTTTTAGAAATCCCTTTTCTTTTATGAATATACTTCTTTTGCGTAGAAAAGCATTAATTTTCATGTTTGGAACGTATACTTTTACCTATACATCGTGCGAATATTAAAGCAAAAAGTATTCGAAAATAGGTTTAAATACTTCATGGAAAGGAACCTGTAAAGATTTGTACTTTTTACCACAGTTTTTATGTTAACAAAAAACATAACACAAGAGTATTTTGTTAAAATAAAAACTGTGTTATAAAGTACAAATCATTTTAAGTTCCTTTCCATCGTGGATTACCACAATACCTTGCCTGATTCTGTGAAATTTATTTAAATACTCCGTTAACATTTAATTTGAGCTCATTTAACTGAGGATGTTAATTTAATTTGAGTCGAATTGCTCCTGAGCGTATCACCTTTCTATATCACTCACTGAATTTTGTTTTCCGAATTCGATGCGACTCCAAATTAGATGTTTACGGGCATGAAAAGGGTTTGCGTACGCCGTTATGAGATACGGTTATGAACCCTTCAATCTCCAGGTGTTACATTAAACTTAGCATGTGTAGGAATCGCTTCGTCTTGCATCTCGGAGTCGTTTGCTTGGCGCTCTGCCACGAAATTCCGTGCCGACTTGAGGTTCATGGTAATGATAGTCGAGTTTCACCTTCACCTCCTGACATCTCTCGCGAAATGGAGCGTGGGTTCGAATTTACGACGTGTCTCCTCCTCGAAAACGACTGAATTAGGAGTGGATGCCTCCGTTAAATGACTAAGAAAATGCGCCGCTGTAATTGGTTTTTGCCATCCTGACGCCTCTCCCCTAACATTCTTATTTTCATTTCCTCGCGGTGACTGTAAATAGGCTGAGAGAAACTGGTTTAAAGAGTTCTTAAGAATGCTCTCCGGGTGTTCCTTTCGGTCGTTTGCGGGAGTGGATACGTCATTCTCGACAAATTACATACAGCACCTGTTCGGAGATCGCGAAGAAAGACTCCTCGGTACACGAGACTGCTTGTATGCGGGTTGCCGAAGTTGTAGCGTTCCTGGATTTATTGCCAAGGTATACATTGGAAGAAACTCCTGCTGGGAGTCGGTTTGTTATTACTGAGCTCTGTAAGAAGATCGATAAGAGTTTGGTGGGCCCTTCGCTCGCTACGGAAATGGAGTGTGAATCGGGTCGGAAATGGAGCCCTGCTGATATTGGCGTCATGAGAAAGCATTTTTTTAGAAAATTTATATTAGGATTGAATTGACGTGTCCCGTTACAGGAGCAGAATCCCATTCCAAGAGCGGAAATTATTTCTCTCGGAGGTCTCTATTAAATTTATTTTTTGAAATGCTTGCCGGTAGTCTTTCTGTGTCCTTCTACATTCCTCGAATATTTTTCTAAGAAGGATTTTACAGATTGTTTATTTATTTGAATTTATACAATTCAATTTGTTTTTCTTCACAATCATAAATTCTGAGTAGTATCAATCATAATATGCCCTGTGCTATGAAACCGACCACCATTCTCATCTCCCCTTAAAATTAAAAGTTGAACATAGATTCCTTAAATCCTCCATTAGTTTTTTTCAGAAACGAAAAGGAATGAAATAACTCATTCATCAATAAAGAAATTCGGCTTTAATTCAGAAAATATATCAAATACGAGGGTGGTCTGAAAAGTTACCCAGATTTTTCAGAAATCTTCAGAAAACATGTCGAGAAATGGCGAAATGTCGGAAACTTTTCAGACTACCCATGTACATACATAGGAAAAGGGTTAGAGGAGATAAGGAACGTAAAAGTATGCGCCTAGGAAAAATATCTAAAAAAAGCTGACATAATTTTTCCTTTCAATTAATTTTATACTCAGTGGTTCTATTTATCGTCTTCCGATAGTATTAATTCTAAAATATCGTTGATCGATGATTTAGTAAGTTGTATATTTCTGCAAAAATCTAAAGAGAGCTTTAGAGATTTTTATGCGTACTTTTCCTATGGATTTACAGGGTAAAATTGATGCTTTAATTTTTAGCTAGCAGATTCTTTTTTTAAATTCAAATTGTTTTATCTATTAGTCTAAGAGCAATCCCAGAAACTGTAAAAGCCCACTGACCAACATTTAAACGGTATCAAATTACAATTACTTGAATTAATAAGATCAGTTACGATTATTATGATCGCAATATTCAGGTAATTTTTTTAAATTAAAATTTAATTGAAGAAAAAATCGCCATGATTTCGGAAACATCGGACTCTCTCATAATTATGCGTTCTCAGCTGCACTTTTGGGTAAAATGAAGATTCTCCAGTTAAATTTTGTGTGAAATAAGTAAACTTCTGATAGGTTTTGGATTTTTGGAAAGGAATTCCTGAATAGAAGGGTCATATAGTAACTGTCCTAAGTGCTCTTCAGTAAACCACCCTGATTTTCACGGACGTTTGACCCAGAGTGGCACGTGGCACGCATCCAGGTTCTAACTTTGATTCAACCTCAACCTCCACGTCTTTTCATATCTTCACCATCTCTCTTCATCTTCAACAACAAGCATTTCTCATTCCCTGCATCGGGCGAAGGAGTGAATCCGTCTTCCTATCCTCTATGACAGGATCAGTCCTCTTTTATTTAGCCGATCTAGATGCCAAGATCTATTTCTCGTGATAGTCTATTCTATTATTCCTTCGAATATCGTCTCTTGTTTCACAATACATAAACAGTTGATGAATGGGTCAGTTGCAGGCACAGATTAGGAAATACTAAAAGCAGCTCAACAGTCATGCTGATGTGATGTTGATAATTTAGACTCAGTGAATGTGTACTTTATGAATTTCTATCATTCGAACCTTATAATCTTCATGGAACTCTTTCAGAAGGATTATGAGGTAATAATTATGAAATTTAAATCTCCACAATTTCATTTGAATATATAGTGTACCTTTCAGTTTAATTTTTGTAATAATGTTAATGCCTCGAAGAATTTTAATTTTCAGAATGTTTTTTGGAATCCCTTGGATTTTTTTGTTGTCCCGTTAATTAACTGAAAAGTATTTTTTTAGTTATTTTTTTACAATTCTGAAATGAGTTTACGGAATGAACGCCAACATTTCATCACAAAGAGCTCGTGTAAACATATTATCGTTAATGATAATCCATCTCGCAGAGAGTGAGACAAGATGCGATTCAATCAGGAGAGAATTGTAATTTTGGCCAAGTATGAACTTTATCGAGAGTAATTTTCATCAAGTAGTTGCTCGAAAAAGATCCACATAATTAGTATTTGGTTTCACTTACCCATTCCATCTTCAACTTTAGTTAAATATAAGAAGATTATGTCGTACTATGTTTAATCAACAACATTTTACGAATGAGAAATCTATTCAAAGTCGAAAATCAACTTTAATCAGAAAATAAGGTTAATTTCCCCACTAAAATTAATTTACATCTGGGTAAAGGTATTCATATATTTAAATTTTTGACGGAGTGAAACGAATCTATTTTCATCACATTGTCTTACAAAGCAAAGGAGCATCTCGAAAAAATCTCGGGCCGTCTTTCGATCTTTTATTCTTACGGCATCTTAAAATGTTTTATTCAGGAACTCCTCTTTCATCTTCTCCTCTTCCCTTTGAATATTATAAAAGGACATCAAACCATGCCTTTAATAGTGGTAACATCAGCGGGAAAATTTAAGGCTTCTGCTGGAACTTTGATATCTCTTTTTGTTTGATTAATTTGACTTTCTTTGTTTGCGTGAAAATTTACTTCACCTTCCTGAAATATATTGGCAGGGTTATTTTCCTTTTGTCGTGAGACTGAAATTATTTTCTCCTTATAAATTCTATTTTGGTGATCTCTGCATTAAAAATTGCTGCAAAATGGCTTCGTGATTATTCCCATACAAGGCATCCAATGATATAATTGTAAGCCGGACATTTGGCGAAGTGGTACAGTAGTGAAGATTTGTTTCAATTCAAATTGCGAAGAGCTGATGCGCCGTGATAAATTATCTGTATTGATAAGCCGGTTTGACTTGTTTTTAGTTAATTACTCCGAACTACAATTCACGACATTTAAATGGGTTTAAAGCGGGTTTAAATTGATATGGGCGAACGAACGAACTCCGCATTTAAATATCTCATTACTTACGATGTTAACCACGTTCAGGCTATTATATTTATAAGTAGTCCCGACGGTGTATATCAAAGTAGTCGTGGCAATATTATTTCTTTATTCAGAGACCATGATTACATTTCAGTGGAAATAAAAGCCACTTGCATACCAAGTGTGTACACTTGGTGTACCTCCAACGGCTGCGCTACACTCTCGCACTTTAAAATCTTCTTATTTTTTCTCGATTCCAATGCATGTATGATCGTTTGTCATCGTTTACCTTTCCTTAAAAGCATCCCGGATATCCTTTGTACATTCCATTATACAAATTTCAGAGCAGCTGCTTCTCATCTGAATCTCAAAGTAAGCCATTTACGAACTTCAATTAGCAAGCGAAAATAAATCTTTTCCCCATTAAGTCTTTCATGGCTCTTGAGATATTCTCCCTCGATCTCACGTACAGGCGTAGCTCGAAATCTCTTGGTTTAAAACAGGATTTATTCGGGGAAGATTCGTGGCACTAAATAAGGGGAACGTTGGTGTATAGAATAGTGCGGAATTAAAGAGGATTAGCTTAAAACTACGGTAACTTATTATGAACTTATCATGCGTCCAAAAAAAACCTAATCTTTTCCCCCCTCTATCTTCATTGTTTTGTTCTTCAGATTTATTCATTAGCTGTGAAAAACTACGAAACGATTTCTCAGAAGCGATAGAATCAAAGTTTGAGATTTTTCGAGCATCTACCCTCATCGGATCAAGATAAGCGTTCATGCCAATGACAAAATGGCCTTTATCCCATGTATTAATTATCTTTTCACCTGTCTCATTCGTTATCCGAGGACCATCGACCATGTGGCTAAGCTCTCCTCCTCTCTTTCTCTCTGTCTCAACGGAATTCGCTGGCTCGCTAGATCACGCCACCAAATTAAAAGGGGAGGTGGAGTAAAGACGGAAAAAGAATAGCTTAATGCCATTGGCTTTTATGAACATTCCATCAGAATTTATTATATCTCTCTCTCCAATGATCGTTGCTGGTTAACCAGTCCAAGAGAGCTCCGCGACAATTGGGACTATTGACAGTGGAATCCCTTGCAATTTAAGGACAATTTTGTTCAACGAATAGCGTAAACAAATGATACCAAAAGTATATCCTTCTTTTGATGACATTATGCCTCATAATAATCAGTGAATCTATTTCAAAGATATACAAACTTGAGATATCACGATTATGATAGAACAATTAATACCCCGAGATAGAAGATTTTGAATCAAGAAACACTTGAAGCCCCTTATATCCGACCAAACTGAATCTCGTTATAATATCGTAATTCACTAAACAGGGCGATATATCGAAGATTACCCCCCTTTCTTTATTTATTTAGATATTTAATTTTTATATATTTTTCATTGAAGTAAGTCATTCAATTGTCGTATCGCTAAAACAAGCTGTTTTTTACTTGTCCCACTTAACAAGTGGATCCCCTCGTTTGATCGGCAAGCACTTGACCGACAACCTCAATTCAAAACTATCCACTATCACTACAGTGTTGTTATGTCAACATAGTACATAAATACATTCATAAACGACAATTTCCCGACATTGATTGCTCGGCAACTATCCAGCCAAGAAGACATAAGAAAACTTAATTTCATTACCATAAAATTTATTTTTCAGATAAGCCTGAGATAAAGGTAGCAATTTTATTTGAAAGAAGTACATGGGAAATTTTTTGTCATAGGTATATTAAATAATTTACACAATAATTCGGTTGCATAAGTAACCATTAGGCCGCATACGAAACAGCCAGGCCGTGCTTGTGCGCTGTATTGCCTACATTAAACAAGTTTGACATCTGAATTGCACAAAGGAAAGAAATTTAATTGCTAAGTAAACCTAGTTGAATTGTGCTCTTTCATTTTCCTTTGACTGAATAAACGAGACTGGGAATGAAAATTATCCAAAAAAGTTCATCTGTTTCGAGCGGGGAAAAGGTTGCATTTTGCTCCCGAAAAGGGTGTTTGTGTCATAAAGGCCGCAGGCTCTTTATTTCTGCTTTCCGAGAGATGTTCTAGCATAAACGTTTTAACACCCTGGCTGCGAATATGACTGAAATATGCATCGTCTCGGATATTTAGCATTCTGCTTTGAAATTGATTCGGATTCTTCCAATCGGTCTACGGACTCCTTAAATAACTCTAAATTCCTCAACTCTCCGCTAGAACTCTAGAAACGAAGAAGCATAATCGCTGGAACTTTTATTCATACCCTCCCTTTCGCCCCCCTCATTCTTCATCCCAAGTGTGGAGTGAGTTTGCAAAAGACGGCGACTTCTTCCGACCTTCGACAAATAACACGCTCGTCTCTCCCGCCGCCTCTGGATTCCGCTTTCGGTTCCCAGCTTCGCCGGCGTTTTTTTCGCATCTGTTCGGAAATCATCGCCCGTGAAAACGGTATATATTTTTGGGATTGTCGGATGTGTGTGCAAACGAAAGACGTGAATGATATACGAAGGCAGGCGGTCGGAGATGGTGGACTATGTAAACAAGATGAATGGATAAACCATCCGCGAGGCTAATGCGAGGAAAATGTTTAGGAAATATAATTCGCTAATATTTGAATGGCTCGATTTTGGAGTTGATTAAGATCCTTCTCAGATACTTGGGAATTAATCGGTGGAATTTGTCCGAAATTCGTCTCATTTAGTTAGGGATCTGTTTGAAATGAGGCTGGAATCGCGAGGTGAATTTCAGTGAAAGAGGTGAAGGATGGAAGTTTTAAGTCAAAGAGTTCATTTGGAATTGAAAGTCGGCGTCAGCAAACAAACCTTCCCTAAAACATTTGGTGTGTTCGCCCCTTAAAGGAATTTACTTTCCGTTTTAAATTGGAATGTTTCTTAAATTATTTGTTGTTCTAATTGTAAGGTAGCCTCATGTTAAATCAATCTCCATTGATGAGTAAGCAATTCTTAATCTGTATTTAAATTACAATTATTGCAAAAGTAGATAAGACTTTATACTGATGGAATTATTTAATATTATAGAAGGTGATTAGGTTAAAATCAGGCGTAATAATGCTTGTATATAAATTCGATTTAAGCAATACCTCAAATTATTTTGTTGACGATTCAAGCCCTTTGTCTTTTGCGATGAAGACCTCATAAATAGGACATGTTCTCTCTTCAGACTTTTTGAATGTCTGCGAAAGGAAACTGCGTAGTGAAAAGGCATTACGTAATCTAACAATTTTCATCGCTTAAGATCTTAATCGTATATTCACCTTGACGTTTCACAAGTCAAATGCTCATCGATTAAAATTGTTTGCGATGGGTTTAGATGTTATCTATGCTTCCATTTGCGACTCTGACGGCCTTTTATTTGGCGCCGGAGTTTCTCGTGATTCATGAGACTAAATTATCTCTTTAGTTAGCAACGATGTTCGTTTTCCCCCGGTTTTTATCTTCCAGGAAAGTCTAAGTTTGTCCTCGTCTCCACGTTTATCTCGATCGTCGAGAATGAATTGGCACTTTAATTTTTAAAGGGATAATTAGAACTCAACATGAAACAGAACTTTTTTACGCTGCGAAACGGAAAGGGTCGTAAGTCGGCCTAAGAGATGCTGTCATTTGCAGAGTCAAATCTTTTTAAATATCACGTCGATAAAATATAACTTGTCTAATCCTCTCTATTCATCATTCTTATCCACGGTAATCTACAGCTTCGAAAGCAAACCTTCTAAATTTCGCTCGTGATAATAACGTCTTCATCTCCCCCTCTTTTCGTATCGAGAAAAATGCTCTGTTCAAACTCCTGGTACAGCTCAATCGATCACTTCGATACACCTTTAACATGATTCAATCCTCGCTAGATTTCCGTGAAGTTCCTCCGTGGGAACCAAGATGCTTGTAACCAATGGCAAACATATTTAACTTTGATCACAGCGAGGTAGACAGGGGGTCGTCCCTTTCGAAGACCGCAAAAGAAATTCTGGGAAGAGAAAACTTCCTCCGTCCTTTTAATTGAGCACCTTGACGTTATCCATTTTCCGAGAAATGATTTCCTTGGAGATGTGAAGAGATAAGGATGATACCGATCACCCCCTACTTTGAGGAAGGTGCTTTATATTTCATCCTCTTAGGTCCCTGGTAAGACCGGAAGTTCGTTGGTAATATTCGGTTCTTCCAGTTCCTGGAGATACGGTAGGCATGTAAGTGGTTTTTATCTTGACAGGCGAAAGCGAGGAAGTGTGACAAATGGGTTAGTGGTGGTCTGGAAAAAAGTGGCGGAGGCACAGGTTGGTTTTCCCTACCTGTTTCCTTCTGCGAAAGGAAGGAATGTTTTCTGGAGAACAAGCCTCCGACAAATTGTGGTGCAGCACTATTGCAGCAATTAGTGGGTGCGGCCATGAAGATGATGGTAATGAGTATTTAGGGCGAAGTGAGATAAAAAGGATGGAAAGAGTAGGTCGTAAATTAGTTGCTTTGCTCCGCGAACGTCCTCAGCACTTGGAAAAAGGATGCTTTTTAAGCTGTTGGGTAAATAACTGTCTTCTCGCCAGCACTTTTCAAGGTATCATAACAGAAATGTTACACTTTTCTAGTACGCATAAGTACTGAGTATTTATCTCAGCTGTACTGAGTGGCTTTACATCAATCGTTTTAATGCAACGATGTTTCAAACCGTTTGCGTGGACAAAAATGTTGTTTTCTTCAATTACGATCCTTTCGCTTATAACGCGAATTTAGTAACTTTTTAAATGCAAAATATTATTGTAACCCTTATTATTGATGTTACTGTGAGACAACATTTTCACACTGTGAAATACATTATACTAGATAACAATTTAATGCACGCTAAATCATTTCTAGCTCCCAATGAGTGTAGCAAAGAACAAATTCTTCTCTTTTCTATGCAATAAATAACAGATGTATGTACATTGAAAATTTTTAAATGTCAAAAGAAAGGTTGATTTTTTCCGTTTAAATTTGTTCATCAATTCCGAATGAAGGTTTTTGAATGATGAAAAATAAAATTTTTTAATTACGATTACGATACATTCTGTTACGATGTAATCAGAAAGTTTACGTGAAAGGTTCCAATATAATTATTATTAGAATCACTGAAATATCAAGAGCTATTTTTAAGCAAGGCTCCATCGATTACTAAAGTTAAGTAAAAAAATATCCATGTTATCCGTCCTAGGGATATAACCTACCCAGGTTTCATCCACTGTGATAGGTTCTTCGACTCCCACTCTCCCGTATGTGGCTTTTCTATACCAGATTCGCAACCTCTTATCTCATACAGCTCAAATTGATCGTGATCTGAGTGAATACCAATACATTTTTGCTTCAATTGGGAATGAAACCCGGGACAGCTTCCAGCGTGCAAAGGCGGACGCGCTACCCACCTGCCAATCCGGGGTCCCCGATTATCAAAGTAATTTCTTTGAATTTGAAATTAGCTGGTGGATAAGTTCAATTCATTACTCCAAATTTGTCATAATTTATTCAAACGATTCTTACAGTTGGATGAGCTTAGCATAAACTTATAGATTTTGATTGTTTAGAAAAAGCTTCGGTTGCGCTATATGCAGCATGTTTAGGCAGTTTAATGTTTTAAGCGAGATCTGGTCTTGAAGAAAAACTCTGGTTATGCTCTGATTGAAAATCGATATTTATTGCCTCTCGTTTCGTTTATCGAAGATTATTGGTTAATAATAATTCAGGATATTGGACACTGAATCATCCCTTCTCTCATGACGAGATTTTGCTTGATTTACTATAATCCTAACATTCTCATATCGATAACTCTGGCAAAGCCAGTCTTTTGCGAATCAGGTTATCTTGCCCCGATGAATTTGCTCTTTCGTACCTCACCTTTCTGTTTGTCTTCCTTTCTCATCTAACCCTCTTTCTTCCGCGCGTTGGCGGGACTCGCCCCAAGAGGCAGCACCATCAAGAGAACCGGCGTCACCTATTGTCTCCGCTTAGCCATCCGTGGCTATCCGCCCTTTCCGGCTACTGATGTCACCCTAATCAATGCCGCGCTATTTTCATTCGCTGAAAACTTAGCAGAGGATTTCTGTAAATATTGAGCTAGCTTAGTCTCGAGTGACGAACTTTATATATGTATAAGAGTATAATTTTGAGATTCTCCATATTACCGCGAACCTTATTGAATTTAGTGTTCGAAAATAAATGAAGATAATGACTCGTGATTCATTCTCGCCAGTTGGTCTTAATTTGTACTAATGAAGATATGTTTATGGGGTATAAACTTGATGCTTCGAATTAAGAGAGTTAATGGCAGGACTCGATTATGATGACGGAGACTAAGGCTGTCCTACTACGAAAATTATTATGAAATACTGAAAAAACGCTAATCGAAGTAAGGGTTTATTATTCTTGAATGCCTAATTTCTGGTGTAAGCAGAAATCTTTAGAAGTAGGGAATAATTCGTATAATTATCTCAAAATATAGGTAGGCTCTTGAAAATTAAGCATCTATTCCAATAGCCTCGGAATTAATTAAAATTAGATTATGATTACCAATTTAATCACGATGTACGAATCGCTCCTGCCTCTAGTAGTTAGTTATAAAATTTAATAAAAGAAGTTGACACCAATGATAATAGGGGATTTTGAGGTCTGTAGATATAAATGTATGTTTAGATTTAAAAATTGAGATTTGAATCGTTCATGAGACGACAGAGTAACAGTAGAAAGAAATTAGCCGTTCCAACATTTTATCTCCCTTAAATTAGTCTCAGGACTGATGCATTGGTTGAGTCAACTGCATCACGCATGCAAACTTCACTGTGGGAAGATATTGACTTCAGAATGGATGTTTCACTTGCAACTCCCTTAATACTTCCACACACTTCATACAGAAAACCTGCTTAAATCTCCGATAATATTTTGTCTACGTCCTGATGTTATGAAATTTAATAGGAAATTCACTTTGAAATGAAGTCGTGCATTCATTGACAAGCTCATCGACAGGTGCTTATATTCTCAAGAGATATTTACGTCTTGTCAGCTGTTATTAAGGTGAAAATCTTTCATGGAACGCCATATTATTATATCCGTGCGGGCAGGAGCGGAAGCGTATTATGGGCCATTCATTGATACAGGTTTCGTTTAAATTATAGCTCGAGACGTGTAAGTGAATGTAATCAGAGGCGATTGAATTCCCTGGAAATAATGACCGTTTGGAGTAAATAAAAACGTCTCAGTAGGTTGTCTTCTCTGAGGCGATAAGGAGAAGAGAGAGATGAGAGAGAAATTGAGAAGGAATCCGGGTAGAAACGGTCGGTCTCTTGGGCGGCGACCGCTTAACGAGAGACTGGACCTGGGTCTCGCCCCTCGGGATCGTGCTTTTAAACCGCAGATACTATACGCATATGCAAATATCTCAGGAGACGGCAGAAAGGGTGAAAGAGACTTGGAAAAAATGAAGAAGTGGCTGGAGAAGAGTTAAATGGTTCGGAAAGAAAATGGAGGGATGGGAGTTGGCAAACATTTGAGAAAAAAGTTGCGGAGATTTGTATGCTCCGAGAAATAACGTCCTTACCACGGACGGAAAGATCGAAATGAAATGAGTGGAGGATTTTTACGAATTCGGAATTACCAGGAGATTCTCTTCGGAACGAAATGTTCTAACCATTCCGTCCACTCAATTAATTTTTAAGGTTTTTCTGGGTATTTCTTATGGGAACATCGTCGTAAATTTCATGGTCCTCTGGGTGCGGAGATGATGGAAATATTCGGATGGAAATTTTAAAGCTCGCGTCATTATCGCAGTGGGCATGTTAATGTAATCTCCATATTGTCTCATCTGATTTACCATGGTCGTAAAGAATGTATATCTCGGAAGTTTATTTATTGCATGGCTCATTAGACAACCTTTAACGTGGTTATCAATGAACGAAGAGCTTCAGAGATTACGCGACCCTTGAACCTACTTCTACGCCGCTCAATTTCATTTTCTATCGGGAATAGTAAGTCAGCCGTGGCGATAAATATCGTAAGCTTAAGCTGCTCGTGTTAACCCGGGTAAAGAGTTACATCAACGTTATTGGTACTGCATTCCCGTCTATCGAAGCTTTACTGCTGCAATCGGAAGAGGAAACATGGCAGGATTTATTCCAAGATGAGGCGAATTGCGCGCTTACAGAGATTTATGAAGCAATAAGGTCTCCTCTTTTCGTATGCCTCATTGATTTTGGGTCTGATTTCATATGCTGTATTCACACTTCGCTGTTTAAAATAGTACGAAGTTTTTCCTTGCGTAATTTCTATTGATGTGAAATTGAAAATTCTCAGATTATAGTTATGTAAATTAATATATAACTAATAGTGGAATACAATGGCTTGATTTGTGGGTATCTGATCCATATTTGGATACCAAAATAACAGCTAGGTAAGAGGGCTAAAAGCGTTTCGAATAGCATTTTAAGGAATGGAAAAATTTCGGATTTAAGGAATATCTGTATCTTATTTTAACTATCATATTTAGCCACGTATAAGATGATGCAAGTTTTTCGGACTGTATTCTTCAGCTATCATAGTAAATATCATGGTAAAATATATCTCTTCACACCCTGCTTTCCAACCTTCAGTGAAAAAAATGCGTCTTACGTACGTGTAATTACGGTAATCTACCATGTGCAACCTCAATGTGAGATTTAGAGGACGGTAACCTCTGCTTAGTTAAGTTTTTCCAAAGATATCAAAGTTTAGTTCATCCTGAAATGCTAACGGATAAACTCAGGGTCAACTCAGCAACCATTATTGCGTCAGAGAGCAGTTCTTTTTAGTGTAATTACGCGCTTTTATGCACACTCAGGTATAGCAACTTTCTCATAAACGATCCTACCCATGTATTTACACAATTTTTTCCTATTGGAGTTTCCTTATTATTAGATAAATTTCATCTTTTTTGCGCGAAGAAGTGAAAACTTCTAGAATAAAACTCAATCAGCTGAAACTGCATTTAGTGGAAATCAATTTGCCGAGTTTGGAGTATGTTGTTTTCATTAAAACTAATTAAATTCACATAGAAAGGTCATGTTTTGGGTTGCACAATCATGCATAACGGAAAAGAGACGTACGTTTTCTTTCCACAAAACACTAAACTGCATTTCTTTGAGAAGTTGTGTTGATGTAGTATTGTTTTATTTGAGGAACCAAAACAATCTCTATTAGAAAACTGAGGGATTCTGTAAAATTGTTCTGTCATAAAGAACATGCTCTGTGGAGCGTCCTCTTGAGAAAGCAAGGAAGAGATCCGTGGAGGCGTAAATTGCGAGAATGAAAGTCCAACAGGAACTGCCAAGGGCCAAGACGACTCGAGGGAACATCTCCTGGACTGGAAGTGGAGTAAGATGGGGCAGTTATTAAAGTGGGAGATTTGAAACAAATAAAAAAAACAACTCTGGAAACTTTATCCGAGAACGGAAACGTAGCTGAGGAAGTAGAAAAAGGAGGAAAGAGAGAGAGAATGATCGGAAGGGGAAGTTGAAGAAAGAATAATTATATTAAAGTTGGCTGAGACGAGCCTTTCCGCGAGGATTTTGAGATGAACAATGTCGTGATGGGCTAAAGAAATAAGAATTTTACTCGCGATTCCAAGTCCAACTATTCCCCTGGGTTTGATGAAAACTTTAGTCGTTTAGTGTTTTTTTTCTGAGATCAGGAATATTTTTTAAAAACACAGTTCCCTTACTTTTGGGAGCTTCTTTGGTTAGACTTAAAATTAGACTTTTTAT
This sequence comes from Pachydiplax longipennis, assembly GCA_036926295.1. Classification (NCBI taxonomy): domain Eukaryota; kingdom Metazoa; phylum Arthropoda; class Insecta; order Odonata; family Libellulidae; genus Pachydiplax; species Pachydiplax longipennis. The sequence goes on from JAVFKF010000008.1 coordinate 57,165,397, forward strand.
CAAACCAGTTCTGGTTCTTGTATTGCTAGGGGAGTAGAATACTTTTAGTAGTACAGTTTCCGCGTATTTAGTAATTGATGTGTATTTTGCATTTTCAATGATGAAATATTTCTTATGGCAAGAGTTTTGGAAAAGATCTAGCATAGAAAAATTGAGCGGCATCTCATGCAATGATTCGTTAGAAAAAGAAATTTATGTTTTTTTTACACAATGAAAGGATCGTAATTGGAGAATAAATGATCGTAGAAGGCAACATTTAAAAGGTTTGACTAAGAATTTGCCTTGTCGAGTATTGATTATTCTCTTCATAGTGAACTTTTATCAAGTTTTTTTAATAATCTTTTCATAATATATGGAGTGACAGCAGTCTTAATGTTTATCAACTGCATAATTATCCTGAACTCAGTATTTTCTAAAGTTCCTTTTCCCAAGTACAATATCTTGTATCTAGCCACCTCTGGAGCGATTTAGCACTGGCGTAACGGTTCAAAGAAGTACGCTCAGTACCACTAGAGGCTTTGGCTCCTTCACACCTCACTATTCTCACCCTCAACAAAGTCTCTTTGCTTCAATCGCTCAGCTTTTCGAAGCTGTCTTTGAAATACATCGCGTCTTTCACCACCTCCTCTGCTTCCGGCAAGACCTTTTTCGTGAGCGAAATACCGATGGACGCAAACTCTCTTCAGCTGCCCACGCTTCATTCACCTCCTCTCCCGCCTCTGTCCTCCCACTTTCCTCTTTTCCATTCCATCGTCGAAGTCTCGAGTGAGCTGTCATAACACTAGTGACCGCATAAAGGAATCTGCCTCTTTATAACTACTGCTCTTACAGTTATGCCGCCATTTATAGCTACCCGTTTTGCATACGAGATGCTTTTCGCTTTCGTTTCCGTGTCTCTTCTCTCTCTCTCTCACTTGGAGAGTGAGGACTTGGCGGAAAACTTGCAGAGGGTAAACTTTAAATCTCCATTGTTTGTTTTTACTGATTTTTTTTACGGCGGCCTGGGTCTTAGAACTGTGAAAGTATAACCCACGTTCGAGAATGACTCATGTCTCTGTGTCGGATGCCGAAGACAAAACAATTGTTCGAGTGTTCACGGGTCATAAAAGTAAGCGAGTTGGTTCACGAAAGATCGTATATGGTAGAATAAAAATATTCTCAAGGCTGAGGGGGTAAACTCTCCGGAATCTTCATTGAGTAAGTTGATTCTCCGTCGTTTTTCCCCCGAATGTATTTTAGCTCGTCATAGTGGTTCACTTTTCTTGCTACCAAATCTTGATTTAATATTTTCCATTTGTCTTCCAGGACAGGGTAGAGAAAAAAACCTTTTCTCATATATGAGACAAAATATATTTTGTCTCACTATTGCCCTGGTTGCAAGCTTCTGAGATGTGAAAGATGATAGCTGATGGGATTTATTAGTTTTTATCAATGGGGTCATAGCGCTACATATACGTGGACATGATCCACTTACAGTATTCTGAATCAGAGAGAAAAGAAAGGCACGACCTATGGTCTGAGTATTCTGCATACAGAGATTAGTTTTCTCATTTCAAGATCACTTTCAAAATCACCTTCATCTTTCTCCCTCATTTTGTAAACAAAACTTCAATTGAATTTATCTTTTCTTTCGCACCTCCACTCCAGGGGAGGTCATAATATGGTTGAAATATTTTCGTTTTAATGGAAATAAGCATGCATTATCTAAGGAATTACTAACAAAGCACGGAACTTTTCCAAATTCTTGCTCACTATTTTGATAAACCGGTATTCATGTGAAAGTTAGAGAAATCCTGGAAACGTTCTCGAAAATGTTAATAGCCTCACTAAATCAGGCACTGTTATTTAGAACGTCTCGTTTTGCGTGATAGATGTCCACGTTTGCTAACCAAATGAAGTTAGCCGATATTTTATTGGTTTTACGTTAAAATTGTTGAGTGGGGCGTGTACGCCATTCTTGTAATATTAATTGCATTCTTATTATGGAAAAATCAGTTTCACTTCAAGAAAAATATAATTGCTTGTATACGATTGACTGCTATTAGTATGAATATGGTTTGATCTTTAGTATTTTAAAATTTTATTTCATAGTAGCGGAATCATAGCAAATCTCAATCATATCAATTTTCTGTGCTTTATTATCTGCGCATAGTTTTACTGGAAGTAATTTGAACAAATGGGATAATGTAATCGATAAAGAAATGATCTAATTAGTTTTAGTGAACTACCGAATGGAATGATTGAATTAGTATCGTTTTGTTTTGTTTCATCCTAAGCTTTCATCTTTCAAATTCGGATGCTTTCTGCCCATTCGTCTTATTTCATTATACTGCTTAATTAGCTAAACAGATATGAAAAAACGAATGGCTTTCTTCTTAATGCTTGCATATTAGATTTAGCAATAAACAAGTCGCATCTACTCACGACACTCTAATTAAAATGACTGAGCGATTATTAGCAGCAGTATACAAACAGCAAGAACGGCATGAATGGCAATTTTCAGAGATCGATTACCGTGTGGATTCGTGTTAACAGATTTAATTCGCGCCGAGCTGGAGTTATAAACACCTATTATCGGTGTATAACTTAAATGAAAGAAGAGATTCCGGCAGTTGTAGAAATTTTCACGCCTTTAATTTCACAAAGGGACTCGCGATGCCTTGGTTAGCATTCATCAAAGGGCGAATGCTGGAACGCGTGGCATTCCATTCTACGGCTAAGATAAAAAGAGGGGGATGTGGGTCGATGAGGCCGGACTGGATGGGAGGCTTTTGGTATGGCAATTAGCGGCGCAAGGGCCTCGAGGACCGCCGCATCTCCTCACACGGATGCGTACACACACGCGTTTGCTCTCGGCGTCCCATTATAGTTCCCCTGCGAAGAGGCGTGAATGCTCAGTATATCCCTCTTGCGGACCGCGGTTTAGTGGGAAGGGTAGGAGGGTTCATTTATCTCTGTCGGGCTTTAAGGGCCTCCACAGGTATGCCTTTATTCGGATTCCAAAACACCGGGGACTCGCTGTTCGTTTTGTTTGCCTTAATCACAAAAGAGTAAAGCGGATCGATCCCTCGATCTACACCGCAGATCGGGAAGAAGTTTCACGACTCTAGTTTGCTTTCTGTGGTTGAATCCTCCTAAGTTTCCCCATTACGCTAGAGTTAATCTTTGAATGGATACTGGGGTTGATTAACAAATGTGATACACTTTAAATTTCGTGAGTCTTTAAAGCGAGAGTTCGGAAATGTTGTAAATTGGAGGCCCCTGGTTGATTAAATAAAAATTTTCGATGTCATTTTTATTCTGTAATATCTTTCGAATCGGCTTATGCTTCATATCCCTGGTACATAATTAATTTCACCCATTTCTTAAAGTTGGACTATTTTACCTTTTCTATACCTATAATTTGTTATTATAAATGCCAAAATGACAATTTCATCTTCTGGTGATCGAAGAAGTCCTTTATTATGATTCGAAGAAAATAAACTGGATTAACAAAGTAAACAAAACTTAAGACTTATTTAAAGAGAATCAGACCCTTTGGAGAGATTTTAAAATATTATTTTCTTCGAGTAAAAACTGATATTTTTATGCCAAAGTTTATTTGAAATAAAGCAGTAGTTGTAAATAATGTTTCGATTAGGCAGATAGGGACTTGACATTCTACGAAACTTTAATATCTAAAGATTGCAGTTACTAATATGTTATTCTTTAAATTACGCTACAAAAATCGTTGATGGCTCAACTATCTTGAGCAATATTCTATTTTACTGTTCCTAAAATATAAATATACAATTTCGAGTGCGTATTCCCAGTAACTCATACCCTCCATTTTTAATTGGTTTATTACTTCAACATCACAGTTTGCAGCCGAAAATATTTTGGCAGTTTGATGCATTTTCATTTTTTAATGTGTCAATATGAGATATTTTCTGGAATTATAGATTCAAGATATCCGGACAGAAAAGCTCGGGTGAAGTGAAATCCGCAATTATGCACTCATTGTCGTTTTTACATTTCCTTGCGTAAAGTTAGTGTTATGCTTTTCAAAAATATGCTTTGAAACAAAAGGAAATTGTAAAACAATTGAGATTATATTTACAAAAAGTATTAATTTAGTAAATTGATACGAGAGGATCCGGGAATAATCGAATTTCGGTGGAGAGGATATTTCAGTGTGAATGCTTTGATTTGAGGAAGATTGTAAAAAATGTAGGACATTATAAAAATGGAATAGAAGGTTTTGTTGGATACTTTGGAGAAAGTCAACATATCGGTATCAAAATAAAGAGGAAGAGAATTTCATTTGAAGAGAGAAAAATGCGTGTAATGGATAGAGTAAAGGCAATATAACAAGAAATGAGAATTGTTAAAGATTTTGGGCAAATAATATGCCCATATGGAAGGATGAATAACTGTAATTTAAGAGTTCAAAAGAAATTGAGGAGTTATAAAGTTTGTATAAGTTATAAGAAAAGATGATCATTACTTATGAAGCAGTCAATTAGAAGCTTTATTGAAAGATACGTTTCAAAGCACTTAGCAATTATCTTAAAACATATGAGTCAAGGTCCTCTATGAAAAAGAGAGCTATTGACCAATAATAATTTATTTTTTTCTCGCGTTTACGAGCATAGACTACGTTTTTGAGTCCGAAATTTACTCGCCATATGGATGGAACAAAGATATTCATTCATCAGGGTCAACTTCCTTCATCCCATTCGGCATTGGCAGGACCGCAATTTCACATATAATGTGTAATATCTTTCTGCATCATCTCAGTCGATTTGTTATGGAGCGGAGGAGGAGTCATTAGTAAATATGAGGACGAACCAAATGGAAGAATGACCCCAATGTTTCCATCCCTCGAAACCCTTATCATCCTGTCAGTCTGCTGTCCGCTCTCTTAATTCAGGCTGTGCTTTCGCTCATCCTCAATCTGCCCCCGTCCCTCCGATCTTCATGTAAACCCCACGGGACCAGTCTCCTAATCTTCAAGACGAAAACGTTCCGCTCGGATATGAATTTAAAATTCGTGTCGACGGAGTAATGTTTGTCGACTTCTCTTCCTTTATCGTGTTGTTGAAATGTCCTTAAGCATTTGAGTTCTGTAGTTTGAAGTTTTTGTCAAAAACTGGGCTAACAAGCTTTCCAAAAGGTTTCTCAAATGGTTTTTCCTTGTTCGAGCGTATCTTCGCAGCTCCTTAAATCTTTGTCCGCTCTCCCTTGAAAGATACGTGGTCTATTTCGGTGTGCGCTGAGGTAGAATTTAAAACTCAATCGCCCAAGTTCGAGCCGTAAAATCGTTTTTCGGATCCGAGGAACAGAATTGAGACTTCGGAGGATCTTTGTTTGCGTCCGTTACGGCTTTCGGGATTGGATTACCTACTGGTTTGCTCTTAACCTTCTCTTGAAATGGCAAATTTTGCATCAATAGTACGACAGTCAAAGATGTTATTCGATGATTTTATAGGAGATATAGAAGAATGTAAACATTGGCATTAAAAGACGCATTAGGCACATGCGATGCCAAACGCAGAGTATCTACGTAAAAAAAAACAATCGACGCCCAGTTACTACCAAAGAAAACTGTATTTTTGTATTGTTAAAGCATCAGGTTTTTCAATATACGGCTTTTAATGAAGGTTGAGTACGTTAACGGGGTTTCTAATCAAAGTATAATCATTATGTGATTCATTCGTCGCTATGATACGCGATAATTATCCGTATTTAAAACTCAGACCCGGATTGTGTATTTCATCTCTCTGTAATTTTTATTTAAAAGTTTCTTTTCTGCAGCACTTATTATTTTATAGTATATAGTATATATTACATAGTATATGTGATTCATTCATCGCTGTCATACGCGATAATTATCTGTATTCAAAACTCAGACCCGGATTGTGAATTTCATCTCTCTGTAATTTTTATTCAAACAAGTTTTTTTCTGCATCACTTTTTTATGGTATATTTCCAAATCAGAGCCGAAACCATCAGTTTCAAACGAAATATTTTATTCGATCATTCGCAATAAACCGAACTTGAGCGGAATTAACTTCTATTATCCGGCGCGTACATTCATCAAAAAAGAGAACAGGCGAAAGACATACTGTTAATCTATACTTTATCTATAAAAAAACATACCGAATGGAAATGATACCCAATGGCAGAGGGAAACTTCAATCGACTCGTCGAAATAATACATTAATCACTGATCCTTTGGCCACGGATTCCATTCGGCCTGGATCAACAGCTGAATGAATCTTCCCATTTATTCTTTCCGTTTCCTCTCCCATCTCGGTGTAGAATTCCCTCTTGCCATTTATCTCGTATTCAAATCCCGCCCATCCGCGAACACAAGAGTGTCTCTATTTATTAGAGGAACTGCGGGAGATTGAACTGCGAGGCAGAACAGAGCTAGGCGTCACCGCAACTGTGAACGGAACACAAACCTCGGACCTATTGGTAAATCCAGCGTACCAACAACTGTATCCAGAACACCGAATTTGGGATGCGACTGGGGAAGATTTGAGAAAAAAGAGCCATAGTTAATTGCCACGAGTACCTCGAGCGTCCTTGTTCGAGCGTTGTTTGAAACAAGGCTTTGTCAAGTCCTGAAAATGTTTACCATTGGATTTCATCCACGCTGTCTTTGCTTTCCCGGCGTTTCAATGGTTACACGGCGAGATACGTTCTTTGGCATTTTTATTTGTTTCGGGTCCTTTTTTCTCTCTAGACCGAGCCATCTTTCCCTGACCTCAATTCTTGGTTCCTTGATGAATCGTAGTATCTTTACGAGACTGGAGGTATTCAAATCGTTACGAAATGCGTTCTAGCTTTTCAATGCGATGGAAGTGTTATATAAATACCTCACCAGCTAATTCAGTTGCTTAAACGATAATTTTGGCGTCTCGCAAACTATGAGTTTGGGAAGCGGATACCAAAATTTAAAATACGTGGTAGAGCAATAAGCAACATCTGGTTTAATTCCTTAGAGAGAAATGAATAAATTTTGACTTGTTATGCATCTTGTCTTCTCTTCTAACGAATACATTTCAGCGATATTTCGAGGAACTTAATAATAATTTTATTCAAGAGAAGAAACAAAAATTTATTTCATTCAGAGAGGAGATTTTTCCATAAGCTTTTTTGTGTGTAGTGACATTATCGTGCCAACTTTAGAATAAAATAACCTTTTCTTCTTCAATCCTTGCATTTTTTTGTTTCTATTTAGCAAATAGACCAACTTTTGCTTCATTTCTGCGTATTAAAAGCGATGGGCGTCATTAATAATTTGTTGTATATACTGAAGTCTTTTGCATTTTTTCCCTCTAATTACTTTTCTAATAGAATAATTAATAATCCGTCGTTACTCATAATGTGAGCAAAATTTTGTATCTGCGTTTCATGATAGATTTCCAAATGATTGATCCCTCTTAAATTTTGCGTTCCCTTTTCGTTGCTGATGGTATCTCTTCTTCATCTCACTTTCAACATTTTCCTGTAGCATCACATCTCTTGTCACCAACACAACCCTCCTTCCTCCCTGTCTATTTATGAGACTTTCGTGAGAAAGATACCGATATTTAATTTCGAATCATATTCATTAACGTAAGATTTGGAATAGTTATCAGTTTTTAGAAGAAACAATGATTAAGTTTTCTCATTCTATTTCTCAGCGCATATTAGTACCAAAATACTTGAGCGATTCTGAGGAAAACTTTTCTAATAACTCCTCGCAAATGATTCTTCGTATTCTATGAAAATATATCGCTTTAAGAAAGATCGTTTCGACGTTTCGAATGACGTCACTGTAGAGAACGAGACATTGTTTAGACGGGGAGAGCAGCGCCAAAACAAGTGGAGAGAAAATGACTCAAAGCAATCTTTTGACGATGTACGGGAGTCATGAATAGTTAATCTGAGTAATAGCCCTTCATTCAGCGAGAAACTCCGAGAACGCGACAACACTACTCGTTGCGGGGAGGGAGAACTCAATAACCCTATCCACGCTATTTTCCGCTTGTGAATTGGAGTCGTCTCTCTCTCGAGGCCTCGGCGGAAACACGGTCCGATCATTTCTTCCCGAGATGTTTTCGCGTGACGTCTCTTTCTCTCCATTCGAAGCCGTTCCCAGTAGCCACAGACTGCCTCCATTTTTCTCTCTCCTCCCAATGCCAATGATAACCGAGCAGTCGACGTGGGAGGTATTATGTGGGCCAAAAGATCCTCGAGCTATCTAGGAGGGAGTATTTTTTTTAAGGGTGCGGTATGGTTAGGGTTTAAGGATTTGAGGGTGAGGAATGGATGAGTGGGAGTGGGAACCACTTGGGCGGAAACCAGGGCCGGCTTCAGGCGGTCAGCAAGTTAGGCAGTTGTCAGTGAGGAAGGTCAGCAAGTGTGCCTATTGCTGTTTTCTGCTGTTATGGCGCATTTATCTATCGCTAGTTTAAACCTGCCGCTTATGGTGATGGACCCGAAAGAGCTTCACGTGATTCAATAAAGGTGTGATAATTTTCAGATTAGCGATTTAGTATTTCTTGAGCTTTTTGTCTCCAAATGAGAGGATAGGGAAGTTTCCGAGATAATTATGGAAACGTTTTCGGTTCTTCCGAGTTTCATTCAATGACATTTAATATTTTTGTGTGCTCTATTTCATAAATATATGTAGCTATTAGGGGCGTAGCCAGAAATTCCTTAAAGTTTCCAACTTTTTTTGAGCTACCACCTCCATATATATAAATCGAAAAATGTCTTGATATTTTACGTTTTAGAATAGATTACTGTGACTAAGCGAATAACTCTTTGTAGTGGATACACATATTTTTCCCACTTCGTTCACAAATTTATCACCACTCATTATTTGTGCTGCTGTAAGTTGGAACCACAGGGGGAGAAGTTCTACAGACTTCCTCTGGCTTGCCCATAGCTATATATTACGATTAATATATTATCATATATAATTTTGAAATTCGTAAGGAGGAGGGCAAGATTGATTATTGAGATGATAAAACTAATAATTGAAAAATATCTAGTTATGGTCCAAATAAATGTAATTATGGAACGTGTGGCAGTCCAGAAACAGTCCTCCTCAGGGTTGCCGAAAGTTTGAAGACGTCCCTGGCGGATGTGATACATTTCTTCGTGCGTGGGCATTCAGAATCCACCCGGTGCATGTTAAGCCGTCTTTTCTTCTCATCCACCCTCGAGCCAAGTAGAAAAAGAAAATAAATGGAGACGCCATTGGTTACAAGGCCCCGGAGGATTAAAACTGCCCCCGAGGAGAAGATGAGACGAAAGAGAAAAAAGTCGGGTCTTTTATGCTTAATTCATTTATTTCTCTTTTCCTACCATCCTAAAAGTGGGGGTTTACCATCCCATCTTTTCTTCGGCTGCTTACGGAAACAGCCCGTGGCCATCCGTTGTGGAATGTCCTGCGATATGGGCGGATCCACGGAAAGTGGAACGAAAGAATCGCTGCGAGGTGGTTTGTTTTTCGGTTTCTAATTGATTATGGAGAGATCGCGCCACTTTCCGGTCACTTTCAAGGATTTTCGATAGCGAGTGGTACTACTGTTACCAATTCCGATTCAGCCGTGGGTTCGTCGATTGCGGAACTGATATCCTCGTTTGATTGGAAGATTTCGACGCTTTTTCCCTTAGGCGAGGCCAAAATTTAGGGTCTATTTGTTTTTTTATTCCCCCAACAGGATCATCCATTTGCAGCCCATCTAAATGCTGACAGGCATATGTTTCCCACTGGATTTTATGCAAGATTTGAAACGAGTATGCTTATCTTATATGTGTTGCGGAAAATAAAACGATCGCTGAAAATGATTTAACAGTGTGATTATGAAAAAATTAAAGAGAAATTTATCGTACATTCAGCCGTATCTCACGATAATTACGCATCGATCGAACGAAATTTCTCTGTTAATCGTACTTCGATTCTTCATTTTTAATTCACTCGTTCACGAATTCGCTTGAAATAGGCTTCCAAATTCATTATGAATCAATTTATCGGAGGAAATTTTCGCGGTAACTGTAAATATTGTAATTAACGTTGGAAATGGAAGAGGAAGATTTCAAGGGTCCTTTCAGGATATTTTAATCAGAATAAATTCATATTTTGGTGGAAATAAATTGAGATCACTGTGAAGGGAATCAATTAGGATGTTAAGCTTTAGAAGAGGTGGCAGAGATAGAAATTCATATTCAAGATATGGGATACAATATTTCCAAACTTTGTAATGTTTGTCCCAGGTTTTTAATCGCTTTAACCGTTGGACTAAAAATTGGGAAATATGAGCAATTATTTGGTAGGGTTAAAAATTCCCAGTCGAAGCTGTTTCCATTCAATATTTATGATGGTATAGATGACAATAATTAACTTCTGATAACAAAACCTGTATTGTATTGAAATGTCTCAATCTAATTGTAAGATATCTTGAAATATATCTCCGTTTCCGTAGAATAGATGACTGATGAACTTAAATTACGTTTCATAATTTATAAGAAGAAATTCTCTTTGCTTCGTTTCGAAGCCCAGAATGATTTCGGAATTTTCTTCGGTGTCAGAATGTGTTATTGATCTACTCACAGGAGCGCAAGATTAAAATGAGTTGATTTTCTTTTCAAAGTATACGTAATTTATAATAATTATTAGGTGCATTGGTTTTGACGTGGCTGCCAAACTTTATTAAATCTTAGAATTTGGTGTAATTATTTTAATTATATATTTACCATCAAGAATTGCTTTCAACATCTAAATCTCTCCGTTAAAACCTGAGATATATTTATCGTTCAGGAACTAAAAATATCGTATGTGGAAACAACATACTGTTATTAGTAGAGTGATTTTTTCAGAAGTTGAAAACTCTCCTTCAGTTGTTTGTCAGGCCAGCGTCTTTCTGATGTGAGGAATCAGGGAAGGCCGGGATTACCGATTTCCACGATAAAAGTGGCTGATTGTAAAGAAAATTTCTATATATTCCATGCTATATATCTTACCGTGCTTGCAACCTGAAACCTGAGAAAGTCTCATATAAAAGGGCTCATTAGTTCAAATACACAGGACTTATGAGTATGCCATTATTGATGTAAAAAGGGTTTCTAATCCAGGATTCAGCTAGCGTCGACTTGTTTTCCTGAACCTAACCTTTCGATTTATCGACATATCCTTTGTCTCTTCGATGTCCTCCTCATTTTCTTCCCATCTCAAACATGTCCTCTTTTTTCTTCTGGTCAAAAATTCCGAATTTCTTCCCGGAGCCTTTATTCCGTTTTGTGGGTTGTTCCTCCCTGTAATTGACGGACCGCCTGCTTGATATTCAGGAAGAGCTGGCCCACCCAATCGTCGGTTGACCTTCGAGGATGTAGCAGGGAACCGAGCCTCCCTTTTTGTCTCCCCTTTTTTTTACCAAAGTACCACTATTTTTGACGCTTGTTCCGCAACTCAACGCTTTTATTTACGTTTATGGTTGACGGTCCTCCTCCGTTCCGAGTTGGTTATGCAGACGAAAAAGAAAACCGCCATTCCCTGGGGCACTTCGTCGGCCGTTAAAGGGTAGGAAGGGGAGAAAAGTGGAGGGCGGTACCGAATGTGTTTCCGAATGAAGTCTTTCTCAAAAATGGAATCTTCTCGAGTTCAATTTTCGCTTCGGCACGCCATCTTAAAGGGACAGAATTAGAGGTCGTCCACCTCAATGAGACGCGCGAACGGACCTGGGAAACCGTAAGTTATTGGCGTCATTATTGTCTTCTCCGAAGGGATTTACTTGTACCTGTGAGGTTTTTATTTTGAAGATGCGCAAGAGATAGCGATGAGGAACCGAGAACATGTGATACGCCCATCATTGCGTCATGTGTGAATTTTTTTGGGTTTCCTTTCTCAAGAAAAGCGTGAATTCTTTTAATTTTCTATTTGGATAATTTATTCTGGGATTTTAGAATCGGTATAAATCGTTTCCTTTAGAATCGTTAATTAATTAGGGGGTATGGCTCGATAAGTGAAAGTTGGATGTTTTCGTGAATTCGCTAATCCAGAAGCTCTCTGGAAATCTTGATGTGTTTTATTTTCCTCTACTCAGATCGGTTCCACTTGAGAAAGAAACGATGATGCAATTCAGTTCAGTATTAAATAAATGCTATAAGTTTATATTTTTTTAACTTCCTTGCTTTCTTGTTTTTATTTTGCTTTTAGAATTTTCCCTCAAGTAAGTTTCCTCTACTTCATTAGAGGCCATGGGACATTGAGTAAGAATTTACACTCGGAAAACCTGCCAGTAATGTTAAAATTTATTTGGATAACTGAGGTTTTCTAGGGAGAGGTTCATCTTTACTACTACTAAAATCCCTTTATTTTCGACGCCGGAAAACATCAAACTTCTAATTATACCGTATAAATTTTAAATAAAACTCTAACTAACATTCTCTGATATAATCGATTTTTATAGAAAGATTGGCAAGTTATTAATTTTCAGCCCTGATTATTGCATTGAATCAAATATTTTCATATTTTGATACGAATACTTGGCTTTATACTATAAACAAAACCGAGTTAGTGTTCCTTTTTATGGAGAAGATCTTTACAAAAAATAATCCCATTAAAGAAACCGTTCGTTAGCTTATCAATACTTACAAAATTCTCTTCTAGAATGCAAAGGATTGGAAAAAGGAGAGAAAGTAAGGAGGCTTAATTCACTTTTTCAGCCTATATGTTTGAATAATATACACCAGATGAAGGAAGGTAATTTTTTTATATGTGAGCGGTTGTATAAAAGAAATTTGGCTCCTAATATTCGGAATTCTTTAGTTCTTTTCACCTTGAATGCTAATGGAAAGACATAAATTTTATCACCTCAGAAGTCCTAACACGGATGGCTAGGAATCGGAACTTATTTTCCTTAAATGGTGATGGGAAGAAGACCAGTTTTAGGCCTAATCTGCTGCAGAAGGGTGATTTGGGAGAAGAACGCCTATAAATGACATTTTCAGCTCATTCTGTTACGATAAGATGAATTCTCATTATGGAGCTATGAAGAGAAGAATTCTAGGTGGCTCAAGCTGAAATAATGATCAGAGTTACGGGTAGGTAAGCTTTTTCTTGTCCATCAGGCATTTTTTGTGAAGAATTTCGTAGTTCTCTAGAAAGATGATTATCAAATTCAGCAACATCCAATTTACTGTTAAAATAAAATACAACGATATAAATGGTGAGACGTTATTATAAATAATGCTACAAATAAACGGAATATTTGAGCGCTAAGTATTTTGGAATTCTAAAAACTGATGTGAAATCAAATTTACGTTGCAAGGAGAAGTATCATGTTTGCGATAGCCTTCATGTTTATCCAGTTATTTGTAAAAACTAATGAGATAGTAATCAAAGGCTCCTTTCATATTAAAGACAGATATGTTTATAACATTTCATTGAATAATTTAGCTATAAAGGTGAAGTTCAGTTAAATTTATAAAAAGGGAAAACTTTCCGTGGAAAATTGGTTTCCTTTAGTTTTTTGAAAGGTAATTCAAAGTATTCTTTAGTCGAAACAAAACATATCCGCTTTTTCAATTTTCAGCGCGGTTTAATTTTTGGTTTAAAAACACACTAGAAAATAGTTGAACAGACTCTATAATGTATTTTTACCGTTGAGAAGCTAAAATTTCAGATATAGATCTAATGAGAGGGCTGACTCCATAAAATATCTCTGTAGCAATTCCGTAATAAAGTCTGGATTGCAACAGAATTCAAATTTGTTCCACTTCAGTATTTTCTATCTATTTTCTTTCTCTAATTTTTGTTTTGAGTTGCTTTAATATTTTTTAAATAATAATAAAGTTAATTGCTTTATGGTTAGCCACCTAAAACAAAATTGGGTACAGACAAATTTACATAATCGCAGGGAGCGAATATGACAATGCAATGTAATTAGATACAAGATCAAAATTAAATAAAATTTTTTCAATCGTAGAGATTTTGGATCAATTACCAAGTTATTATATAATGTTGACGATTAATACGAGTTACGAAAAATTTATTTATGCTCTCTGCACCTTGGATATCTTTGTCGGATGTTCTTGAATGCGATTCATCGACTTTGTTTATTGTATTAAAATAATTTTATATCAGGATTATAATTATTGTATCAATAGTTGTAAGCCTACAAAGATCCCGAAAATACGTCCGATGCTAAAAGAATAATAGAAGCCGGTCTCTTTTTTCGGGGAAGCCTAATCTTTGGAAGGAAGTTTTCTTTCTCGATCTCTTAGCGCTAAATATATTTCTGAACCTCTGCTTTTTGGGAGCGAAGTGGGAGGGGAAGTGAGCAAAGAAGGTTAAGAAAGAAACTGCGAAGACGGAGAGAGTGATGAGTGGAGGAAAAAGGGGAGATAAGAGGGCCATGACGTTTGGACTGGGAAATTAGAGATAAGAGAGCGAAGGTAAACATTAAAATGTAGCGCTTTTGACTGCGAAGGTCGAAAATGAAGAAAATTTTGGAAATTTGGCTGAGAATGGCTGATGGGGGACGCATTCTTCGTCATTAAAATAAATATGGATGGCGGCATTCGTGAGTCATTGATGCCATAAGTATGTTTCTTTATTTCAATATATCTTTAAAATAGATATATTTGTTTTGCCGTAAGACATTGTTGATTGAGGATTAAATGCATCATAAAGTTTAACTATTTACCCTCTATCTCTTAATGTGCTGGTGTAAACATTACGTTTCAGTTGTCATCAAGGATGAAGGGAGAGATCCTTGGCTCTTCTTATCTAACGCAGTGCCTCCACTTTTTTTTTCACGACATGCTCACTTACATATTAAGTGAGAGCTCGCGATATACTGTATGTTCCTTAACTTAAAAAATTGGGATATACTATATTAAAGGAGAACATGATTCGAACAGCTGAAACATTCGATATTTTCGTTGTAAAATGATAAAGTATTTAGGAAAGTAAAACTTATAATACTCTTGGATATAATGTGGCGCACCGTTTGGGAATATTTGATGTAACGCTTGCTTCCAATTCTTAGTAACTCAATGAAGAAATTTATATAGCTCTTCTCTTTAATATTCCGCATAAGATAAATCTCTAGACACCTGAAGGTGTCGCTAATACTACATCGAACATGCTTAAATCTTATCACGAATTTCATTCGGCATCTAAAATCCATTTTCGCCTATTCTTGTATTATTATATTACGTAGTTGAACGCGAAATGGAAGATTGACTGTAATTAAAACTCTTATCATTTCATTAAATATTCTACGATCCTGTCGTAGCAGTACTTGTCTGAGTTGCTCAACTTCTGGAATTAAGATAGCGATTAACTACGGAGAATCATTCCTCGGAGTATACCTGTCTAGCGCCAACTGAAAATTACTTACTCGGTAATCCTATTGCTCTTCATACGTGGGTGCAGGAGAGATTAAATTACAGGTCTTCCTTCAAGAGTAATTCCTCAAATTCTGTAGCATCTTTAATTTACACTCATTATCCCCGAGGTTGCATTAACTCCTCGAAATTTTGGTTCCTGTTCGCTTCTGACATATCTAAGGCCCCATCATAGCCACTCTGATCATGTTAAATTCTAGTCCTTCAAGTAACTTCGCGAAGAAAGTAAATATGAGGAGGAGTAGGGTGCTGAAAGGAAAGAGCACCTGAGAGAGGGATCAAACTAGGATCAAGGTGGGGATGAGTGCCATGAAGGAAAGATAGAACCCATCGGAGAGAACTGTTTTTGCGTGCAGTGTTTTCCAGAGAAAAGGTACGGAGGACTGTGTTAATATAGTGAAAGTAATTCCTGGGAAGCGAAGTGGAGAGTTCTTTTTCCCGTTTTCCTCGAGGCAGCGTTTTCCTCTTGTTTCTCATCCATTCTTTACCATTCGAATAAGGAGGAAAGAGTGTTGAGAGGAGAGTTAGGACATTTCTTATGCCCCACGAAGACGAAAGGTGGGCGTCGGGTGGAGGGAAGACCGTTGAGAAGTTAGGCAGAGAGGATTGGAAAGGACATGTAAGAGGTGACGGAGGATAAATTGAATCGTCTCTTGGGATTCCGTGCGGGGATTTGTTATTGCGCACTTCTTGCCTCGGAAACGTGGCCTGCCCTCCGGTTCGATCTTATTCCTCGGCTTACGATTGTCTTTTCGCCTCTAAGAGATTGAAAAGAGAAGATGGATCCCATTTTCCGAACGACATTTTCCGAATGCGGCATTACGAGGTTTTTTTTCTCCCCTCAGTCCTAGGGACGCTTAAAAATACATTCTTTTCCCGCTCGGGCTCTGCCTCTGTTTTTATGCTAAATAATGAGGGATGCGCTTGCTCGCTGGTATAACAAGCATTTTCCCTGTTAATGGACGGGAAATTTTCATCCCGTTTGTTATCCGAAGGTTTGCAAAGCGGGCGTGGGCGATTGTCGGTTGGGATGGTAAATATTGTCTTTCAATTAATGTAGTTATAATATCCGTTCCGGTGTGCGTGCGCTTATTGACTTCATAAACGGAGACTAAAGAAATGTTTTGCCTCTTAATTGGTGATCTAGATCATAGTTCTTGCAAAAGCGCCAAACGTTTCATAGCTTTTTAAACAATTTTGCAGCACAAGCGCCATTTAGGTTTGGGTTCCATTACGGAGAGGCTCGATGATTTATGAAGCTCATGTTATCTCACGTTCTCTTAAATGCTCATATGGATAATTACTGGATTTCGCTTCGATTAACGGATGAAGGTAGTACTCAATACAGTGCATGTTGATCAGGGAATAACTGAGTGCACCATTAACTACTGAAGTTCGGATTAGGATGTTCTGGATCAATAATGCATCTGAGCTTAGCTCTGCTCTACTTGTTTGATAAGGATACAGAAACGAAGGATTTTTAGATAGATTTGATCAACGAGTATGTAGTTTGTCATTTGAGTTTTTTAAGGGTTAAAGGTGAATTTTTATTTCCAATATTTTATCGATTAATATGCATGAAAATATTTATTTTTAAATAAGTATTATTATGTCATTTAAAGTTGTGCCGCCCGTTTTACGTGTACTATATAGTATGTCGACCACGAACAGAAAGGACTTTGGTCAATATAATTAAAAGATCCTATTTTATCTGTTAGTATGATCTGCTTATTCTAAGCGACAATTAAAAACGTAAAATTTAATATTAGATTATATTTACAGCGTTAAAATGAAAAAAAGTATATCATGGCTTACAAATGCGTGAATTAGAAAAATATGATTTACTAGAACTGTGGCTGTTCTATTTTGATGGGAAGGAATATCAATTTTATTGGACTTCTGTCGTCCTTATCAGACTTTATTAAACGATGCGTTAAATAAGTAGAATCCTCTCGTAAAGTATCGGAATTTTTAAACCATAGATTCGATAAACAATAGGAGAAAATAAAGGAGAGTAGCATAATTAGCATTCAATTGAACTGCAAGTCAAGTAATTTTACCTTTCATCTCTAATTGCTAACTGGAAAACTTTTAGCTATTACTACTGCTCAGAATTGACTCTGACGTTTCCTTTGCTCCTTTGTCTACTTCAAGAAGGCATCACGGCTTCGCGGATGAGATTTCTTTATTTTTGTTCCGTCACGAGCATATTTTGAAGATACGGTCTTTATATCCGCGACCCCAACAAATACCCCCTAACAAAAGGCAAGTGCGGCTTACTTTGTGAGAGATAGTAGTTCGCCCGCGTTCTTTTGGGCGTGACATTTTCAATGTCCAAATCCGCCTCCGAGGCGTCTTATTGATTCGCCGACGTTTCCTTAACGTCTTTTTCGCGGCCTGAACGACTGCCCTATTTGGAAAGAAAAGAAGCACGATTAAAAAGGAAGTGTGTGAGCTCAACGCGAGTAGCTCGAATTATCTGGCGTGTGTGCCGTTATGGAGGGCTTCTGAATATATATTTATATATACATTGGATTAAAAATATGAATACATACTTACATACACAAGTATAGAAGAATTAGCCTTTAAAATCCGACGTCGGATGTAGGTCTCCCCTAGTGTTTACCTCTTTTCTCTATTTTGAGCTTCTCATTGCAATGTTGCCTCGAAGTACTTGATGATATCATGATATCTACTTGTCCACAAGCTTCATTTTCATAGGCCACGAAAGGTAAAATGCATTGGTTGAAGGGTCCCTTCAATTCGCAATTTTCCAGTATAAAATTTATTAATATTACAATAACAGGCTTCTCTGAATAGCTTAGTTCACTCGCAGAAAAATTCCTCTCTTGAAGCAAAAGTAAATTTATTTGAGTTTAAAGTTATTAAAAGATCGCCAGTAAAGTTCGCACTCGCTTTAATGCAATTCTTTTGAGACTTAATTATTAGGAGAATCTAAACATCTTGGTTAAACAACAAGGGCTCTTCCGTTTTTCTTATATCAATATTGTACGTTAATATTGTCGATTAATTTCACTCGGAAACACTTGAGAAGGTGAATCGAAGAAATTTAAAAAAGTTTTTACAAGTTTTTACCTCTCCATATAGATATGAAGTTGTTAAATTACCATTCATCTCAATATCTTTGTTTCTGGAGACCGACATTAAAGCGCGGTATTATTCTCTGTTTATTAGTCTCAAAATTACGAAATAATTTTTTAACTTCGGTATTTATTTGAATCCTAGTAACTAGTGAATGCCCATCTTATTATTTTCGGTATTGCATAGGAAAAGCTATTGTTGCTAGAAATTTTAAGACGTCTTTCATACATATTTTGTTGTTATTGTTTTGCGTCACCGCTGAACAAAATTAAAATTTTTGTATTTAGTTATGTGAAGTCTTGGTATTTTGATGTTACGACGGAATTCCTATCTCTAGTTTTTTATATGGAATCATATTTAGAAGATTCCTTTTCTCCGTAACATTTATGTAGGCACAATCAACGTATGCAAAACAGACGTATATACTAAAAGGCGCAAATTTATATCCGAAAGATAAAATCTCCATCGGTTTTCCGAGTGTTATGACACTATTAACATGGTTAGGTGGGAAGTTTGAAGCGTAAAATTCATAGCTCTTCGATCGTAAAATAAAGGACCGTTTTAGCAGGCGTTGAAATCGCTTTCTCTTTGAATCCCCTGTTTTATTTTCGTTAGATATTCAAGATAAAAAGATCAGAGATGAGTAGAGTTCTTTTCCAGAAAATCTAGCCCTATAGCATTCTGATGGAACTCGCTTGAAATTATCTGTTTGAATAAACGTTCCTTTTGATGTGAAAATCTATGGGAAAAGATTCGAAAATGCTCAATGATAGTATAATTTTAAGTCTTACCTTTAGAGGAAACATAGTAAAATATATCGTAACCTTTCTGATATTTAACTTTTTAATTTAATATATATGTTGAAATCAAAAACATTAAATAATTTTGAGCGATTTTTTATTAATAGGGCACCAATTTCAAAGCTTGTTAATACTCAATCTTTATATTAAATTTCATTCATATTTATTATATTAATTTCTTCCCTATTCATTGTTAATTGAAGGCTTAATTTATAGTTTCAATATGTATAGTAGGATCTGCAGGCTCCAAGAAGTCGAGGTGGAAACTAGTTAGTAATATTTTCATTATCGGTAGACGTCTTGAGAAATTGAAAGATCTGCTCAATTTTTCGCTCGATAATTTTGTGCGAGCGCTCGGATTATTCTGTTATGGAATACAGATTACACTCAAGTGTTGCAATGGGTAATTAAAGCCGCAATTGCTCGTAATGGCAATTCTTCTTTTCGCGACGAAGTTATTGAATCGGAAACTTTGGCCTTATTTGTTACGCGAGGGGTATCGACTCTCATATTTTATCATCGGCATATGCCAAAGGAGATTGTTTTCTTGCCACCAAAAGAGATAAAACTGAGACTGCTCATTATCCCAGACTCGGTGCTGGGGAATTGATCGACAGCTGCAATTAGGAAGAAGAACGATGGCGGCGGGAGGACATTTCTGAATGAAACCAATGGAAGTTTTTGAATCGGAGGCACTCAGACGAACATTTCGAACGATCTCACTTCCGTCTACTCTATTCCTTCTTTGGGGTATACAGGTCAACGAATTGATCACCATCACAGGTCAATGAATGGAGGACCATTCTTATAATTCACCCCTTTTTATTGATTTCTTCTATCCTTTTTCCGGATAGTTCCATTTGGAACTCGTTCTACAGGGGTTTCTTTTGCGCTTTCAGAGACATTCTTCGACTTGCAAATGAATTTTTCTACCTAGAATCCAAAGCTTAATTCTATTTATTAATGTTATTAAAACCAAGGGTAAACATCAATTCTTTAGATTATTTTAGAAATTCTCCCGCTTCGGTAAATGAGAAATTCGTAGAATTTTGGATACATGATATTCATTAGGATGTTTACCATGGAAAATGTTTGTAAATTTAAATTTAAAGGTGAAATAAATTATGAATCGGAGAGATTTTAAAGGTTTTGTTTGACCGCTTCAAAGTCATTGCCTCACGAAAATGTCTTTCTGCATTTCCATCGACGGCCACCCAAAGATATTCTTTTTAGTATCCTGTTTTTTCTCACTTTTTCCACTTTTGTTAGAGAGAGAGACATAATGGCTCCTGCACTTGAGAGAGATACACTACTATCTCCAACGTTAAGTGTCACAAGCGCGGAAGGCAAGAAATTACATGCGCTAATACTTGTCGTATGTCTACAATATCAAATACTTTACCTCTGAATTACAAGACAAAGCAATTTTCGAAGAAAAATTCTAGAGATACAAAATTCGTAAGAATGAAAAGTAATGAAGTAACTGCGGAGAATGTTTCAAAGTCGGTCATTAACTTTCTTAACTTTTTATCCCTATATGTGCTTTACTTTCATGTATTCTGCTTGTTATCATCACGTGATGTTTTTTGTATATA
Source organism: Pachydiplax longipennis (assembly GCA_036926295.1). Taxonomy (NCBI): domain Eukaryota; kingdom Metazoa; phylum Arthropoda; class Insecta; order Odonata; family Libellulidae; genus Pachydiplax; species Pachydiplax longipennis. Next base: position 57,186,290 of record JAVFKF010000008.1, read on the forward strand.
AATTAAGATTCCTATATGTTTTTCACTGTGAGATTTTACCCAAAATCAATTAAATTTGAATCAGTTTAGATAAAAATTACAGTTGAATGAAATTGAATGCGAACTGCGTCATGATATTTTTATATAAGGTTTGATAACTCTTTGTACTTATCATTCTAATCATATGTCTAAATTTAACTGAACTGGAACATCTAAAGCTTAAGAAGTGATTATTACATAAATATTCCTTTCGGATATAAGAATTTTATTATTTAGATATTTTTGGTTACAGTTGGTATTTATTTATATTGATATTTGATTCCGGAAGCTCTTCCAACTTTCCCTATGAATTCCCACAATCGAGATATTCGCGAAAACAGAAGTGTGGGAGAGTTATATTCAAGATGGACTCCCAACCTATCACTCTCATATTTCCTTTTCTTTTACTCTGTCTGTTTCGCATTCACAGTGCGGTGCTCTTGTTCCCTGCCTTCCGCGATCGCTTCCCTGAATAAAGTTCCCTCTGTAATCATCGCCTAGAATTTTCCCTTCTTCATCCATATTCAATCATATATTCAAGCAAATTTTGTCGCCCGATCGGCGGTTGGATCACATGTCGAAAAAGCGGAACCTCTTTCGCAGGTCACGAGTTCTCTTCCGCTTCGGCGGAATGTTGACTTTTCGTGAAAGGCATTTTTCAACTCCGATGGCGATAGGAATTGGTGAGGGATCGCATTTTTGGAAGCCAGAAAAGCGAGTCATGAATGAATTATCTTGACATCTGTACTGAGAGAAATTTCTCGCTGAAATGGGACTGAGGTCGCATGAAATTCGGGGGAAATTGATATAAACTGTGAACACTCGCCGGAAGGAGAAGTAACTCATAATAAAAGCGCAGAATGTGTTGACTAAAAACAAATTATTGTTGATTTTATTATTACTATGAGAATTATGTTACTTTAGCTACAATGTTGGTTTTGGTATTAATTACTATAATTTATCATTAAATCAGTGGAGAAGACCGTTATTTGATCTTTTAAAGTAGGGTATATCGTAGATCTTACAAGATAGGATATGCCTTCTTGACTACGGTGACAGTCCCTACTTATTCCCCGCCGTCAAAGATATATTTTATTGTAAAAAAACCAATAAATTATATATCAATATAAATGATTAATATTTAGTTTTAACCAATCTGGGTCTACCGAGATGTCGTTCAACCAATGTGGTTGTCAAAAAAGCCATTGGTCAACTGAACAGTGGATTGAGCGGGTGTCTATCAAGTGAGTCAATCGAAGGGATCCTGTCCTCAGAATACCCAGGTTTCATTAATTTACGAATCCTTGATAAATAATTCATCTATTTCTTAAAATATAATTTATATATTCCATCAATTGATGTCCATTCTTTAATTCTATAACCTCTCTACTTGTTCTTGTAAATCATTACGTTTTGAGTCACAAACTACAATTCAAACTACTATTGCAAATAAAACAATATGTGGAAAAGTAAACATCAGCTTTCAATTAGTTATTTCCACCACATCACGGCCGAGACTATTGAGTAAACTACAATTCATTTACGTAGACGATTAATTACTTTTCTGATAATGTTTCACTCGAAATTGAAACGCTATATTAACATCCTTAGTATACAATGCTTATTATTCTATATTATTTAAGTTCCTTTTGATACATCAGCTCCTTTTCTCTAATCTTATGTAGATTTAATTTTCCCGTTACTTTTGTTTTAATATACATTATGCTTTTATTTAAACAGTGTAACTTCTTCTAATGTTATCCTCTGAATATCTAACGATGGTATCCTTCTCTGATAATGTCATGATTCCAAGTCATAATTTGCAGATTTCCACTTTTCATGATCAACAGTTTCCTTTTCTTATATGCCGCTAATTTCGATTTATTTTCCTGCTGTCTTATTTTTCACTGCGCCATTTTTCCATTAAATGGAAATGAAATATAGTTTTCCATTTTCTGGGTTGGAGAAATTCTTCGTGATTGCTTAAGTTTGTTACTAAATCGGAACTGTTGAAAATATTCGAGTCATAATCTACTCACCAGCAGATAACAATTTTCCTAAGAATTATCTATTGTGAGGGAAATTCGTACAACGTCCTTCTCCAGCAGTAAGCAGAGCGATTCTACCACTCTTAAAGCCCATGAACGTTATTTAGCAGATTTTTTTATCTGAATTAATGATGTTATAAAATCGTTGGCCTATTAGCAAAGTACATCCAATTTATCACAATTCGTGGATGCTTACATCATCGCTGAGGTCAGTGTTTCGGATGGTTCGGAGATGAACGTCTTCGCCACCGGATTGATTTGGATTCGAAAGGTCAAATACCGAGAATTTCAGCACATAGCGGGTGAAAATCTCTTAACGAAAACTTTATTTTTACAATAACCAAATGAAAGATATTCGAATCAATTGTAAATCAAAATATATCCGAATAGTAGTTATAGAACACAAAGAAAGATCTTCCTTTCTGTTTGGTATATCTACGCCAGATAGTTTGAAAAGGAAACTTTATTGCTGAGTTACGTTACATTCAGCACTGCTTTTTATTTTTTCATCTAAATGTGAATTTTATTATCTATTACACTTAATTAGGACCACATTGGTAATTGAATGAAGTAATTAAATGGTGCTTAATAGCGCTATTTGTAAGTGAAAAGCTCTTTGCCTACGCAAAGTATGTATAAAATTAAGCCAATTAAATTGTTTTTGATTGCAATTTAACATTATCATTTCTGTAATTACGGAGAGTTTTGAACTCGCTGCACGTTTTAACTGTTTTAGCATCAATTTTTAGAACTAAAAATAGTAAATTAATTAGAAAACCTTTTAGTGAGGATGGATATCATTAGTTTAAAATGATAATGTTTTTTATCCGTTTCCATTTATAATTAAATTTATATGAAATACACTCTTCTCTTTTTATGTAATTTTTACCTTAATGCGATTTTTTAATAGTGGAATTATACAAGGGTTAGAAGTTGAGTAAGATTTAAAAATTTACTGCGGAAAACAGCAGATAAAGTCGATTTTTTTAAATCGTGGCCGTCATTTATTTTTCATAAATTCATTCATGCTATCAGAAAGGAATGTAATTTTTCAAGCTTAAGAGCCGCTCTCAAGAAATTTTTATCGTTAATGAATTCTCGGCGAGATGTCAACCGATGGGCTCGCAATCATCGCTTGCTCGTCATCTCTATCTTTTGGGAAAGAATTTTGAATTTGCGAAAGGCGCTATGTTATGTGTCAGTCAGTTTCAACGTGGACGGCTTTAGCTCTTTATCTCTCCCGTTTTCAGGGCGAAAAAATAAAGACTCCCTTGGATGAATTATTAATGTTTTGGATCCTAAAAATTGGAGTCCTAAAATTTATTCTTGAAAGTTTTCAGCCGGAGTCCTTCAGTCGAACTTCACTGCCAGAAAATTTTTCCTAATTCAATCTTAAAGTTCTATAAAAGAAATATTTTTAATAATCTATGTAGTAAATAATCGAAGTCCAACTAATACATTTTATGTTTACTCTAATGATGATCTGCGGGTAAGTGACAAATGGAGAGTGACTATAGAAGTGACTAAGACTCCGTTTTGAACAAAGCCATTGAAACTTAAAATTGCCCTTGAGTAAACGCACGCGAGTACCTCAAAGGAATACCCAAGCGATGAATCATAATTCACATCGAAGAAAATTTTTTCCATACTTCCTACTACACTCGTTATTTTTATACTCGGATATTCTACTCGAACTCCCCTCGGCATGGTGTTGCTGTATCCGAGATATTTCTATGACAGTTAAAGTCAATAAACTACTGTGTTTAGGGGTGTAATAAATTTTGTTTTACTTCTTGTAATTGCTAGGAATTCTTTTTAGGATCTCGAAAATCGTTCAGTGATGCTCCATTATATTACTACGATGGCACACGTACAAAAAATTTTCGGCATCTCAAAAGAGAAGATAATCTGAATTATTATTTAAGCATTTTTTAATTCCACGGCGTGTTTATCTTTGCAGTTTTGAAATTCCATTTGTATAATTTATGGGCATCTCCGAGTTTCTCCATCAATGGATGCATGATTCCCTAATAGGATGTAAAGGGCCCGAAATTAACCCTTTGATAACCTTGGTGAATAAATTCAAAATTTCTTATCAAGATTTTTGGGAACTGCTTAGTCGCATGGGGGCTTTTATCTTAATGAAAGAGACCTTCATAACATCCTGAATAATAGCCCTATACGAAAGTTAATATTTCGTACCTTTTAATACTTGTTCGTTTTCAAATTTCTCTTCCGAAACTCCCGTCATACCCAGCTCTATATTTTAACGTATTGCCGCGTATGCCTTTGAGGCTTAACGTACCCCCTGAATAGGGATTCTACTTTTGAAATAAGCTGCCTGGAGATGTCTCACACCTATTTTCCTTTGAAATGAGCTCATTTTCAGTTCTAGTCAAGTCTTTTTGAAATCCATTGAGCTTCTGTAACCATAAATATTTCGTATATAAATCTAAATTAAGAAGTTATTAATTATTGTATGTCCTACCAAGCTTCAGTTCTGTTGAAAAGTAGTAGTTTTCAAAAGGAAGATTAATGCTGTTTCGTAAAGATATTTATTTTGATACTAAGCTAGAATATTAAATATTGGAGGAAGCTTATTAGTATCGGTAATGCTATTTGTCTCTTTGCTGAAAACTCCGTCGTCGGGTTAATTGCTTAAAATGTTCAACTCTCGCTCTTTTGCTACACTCGATTACAAAATAACGAATTAATTACTGTAACAAGTCTCATATATTGTCTATATTGGGTCGAGTCTCAGAAATATTAGCTTTTCTAATATTGAGTGATTGAATTTTAGAGTTCTACGCGATTAGCTTTCAAAATTAATGCGTAGTTAGTCGCATTCAAAAAGTAAAATCAATTTATAATTTAGTGTCCGGTCGTGAGGTGATATTGGCATGTGATAGATATTCATAATTTTTTGGTATGTTTCGATGGAAATGATTTTTATGCTCGCCTAATTGTTCAAACAGTGAGGATATTAATTTTTAAATATTTTTACTTACGTCTTACAACTGGCTTACTTCTTTCTGCTGGCTTTACTTACTATCTACTACTGTCTCAGTGTCTTGCCATCATAAAACAGTGAGGAATTAATTATTGAAACTATTGAGGAACTTCAAATGTTGAAAATATTTTAATGTCCCGCTGATTTATGACATGATTGATTTACTGCCTCTCTAAGTGCGTGCAGTGTTACAATATTGCAAAACTTAACGTTAGATAGAATTTTGCTGCATGAAATCTTTTTTACCTCCATTATGTTCTCCCTCGGAATTTTCCCTTAAACCAAGACGACTGAAAATTCACCCAGACTAAACGTTAAAGCTTGGACTGTCCTTGGCAGATAGGACGTATGATAAACCTACCTCCAGCTCTGTATTTCTCCCTCTGAATTTCCATTGGTATATCGCCGTTTGAATTTCTCTTCACTTTCACTTATTTTTCCTATCTAATCCTTAGCATTGAATTGAAGTCCTTGGCTCCGTTGTGTAGCGGTCATCTTATCCGCATCCGTTCTTAGCTCGGCAGCTGAAACCTCGACAAGCCCCGGCTTCACCCCTCTAGAGCGCCGTGACCTACGACCTCGGCCGACCTCCCTTTCTATTCCCGAGGAATCGCTTCTCCTCCTCTGGGACTCATTCATAGAGCTTTTCGGGGGGCGCCGGATGGGCGAGGAGGGATTCGAAGTGCGGGGGCGTAGGCCAATGGTCGAATCTAGCACGCGCCTCTTTCTCCGCGATTCGCTCACATCCGTTTTGCGATTTCCTTCCCTTTTCCTCCGTTACTATCCTTACATTTTCCTCCCCAGAGTTTTGCTATTCTCCTCCGTAAGATTTCTGTTTTTACTGGTTTTGTTCTCTTCCACGTCCTGACCTTTCTATTTTCTCTCCGCTTCCGTTGATTCTATCCGATGGGGTTATTGCGTCATCGTATCTCACTGGAAAGAGAGTTGGCGTACTTTTGTTTTGTTTATTTAAAAGAGATACGGAATTGCCGGAGAATTCGAAGTTTGGAATAGTTCTGTAGATGTAAGAGTATCATAAGTATGCGACTGAGGATTTCAGTTTGTTTTGGGAAGTTTTTAATCTCGAACCAATCACTTTGGTATATCGTTATCCATCTTATTTATCAATCATAAGTTTCTTAAATATTATCGTGTACAATGGAGTGTACGAACGAGTCCGCACGCTTGCTTAAAGATCGGACAGGCTGAATTACTCGATTTTCTCTTTAAAACATTTCTTTTTTTATCAAAATGGTTAGAATCAGGTTTTTAAACAGAAAGCGACGATGCGTGGCCGTTATCTAAAGAAGCTATATCTAAAGTTATCTAAAGAATGTCCAAAGAAAATTCAATACCATGAGGAGAAAGCGTCAGAGTAACTTTATCAAGCGATTCTGGTTAAAAGACTAGGAATCTGGGTGTAATTTATTAATGCACTCAACTATAGCAAATAATGTTTAAGAGAAATCCTATATTTGTCGTAATCAGTTGTCATATCATTTAGAACACAAATACTTGCCTTAAATGGGACGCAAGATCCTATTCCTTCAAACAAATTTTTATTACTTTCTTATAGTTTTTATTTGCAATTATTTTATGGATTACTTTTTTTGTATTAATCATTTGAAAGTTTAGATTCACAATTTATAAAACGTTTCCTCGTTCTAGCCTAATCTTTAAAGAAGAAAAGCAAGAGACCAATTTAACGTATACAACCTCATATTAGAAATAAATAAAAGTAATTTAATTTGCGAGCGTTTGCGTTAACGATTATTCTTCAATTTAATGCATGAGTCCGCTTCTTACTCACTGTGTTTAATTTACCATTTGCCAGATGACTAACGGAATGTAACCAGCTTCTCCACGCTTATTGCTTCCAGAAAGATAAAATAATCCGTTAAAATTACATTTGTTTTCATCTTAGTGGTGAGGGCATCATCCGAGCTGCAAAAATAATTCACCAGTTTCACCCTTGGATGTGGATTTAGGACGACCCAAATGAGCCCTAAATGGTTGGCTTTCATTTTCAGGGGTTTTCGGGGTTAAGCTTTATTGAGCATTTGAGGAGAGTCATATAAAAGTCTACATTCAGCAAAAAAAAAATTCGGAAAGCAGATCGGTTATTGGGCTCGGCGACTCATTGCGGGAAGGGTTCTTTCTCCAAACATTTTGACCATAAGGATCATTGGCTTATAGGAGATCGTGCACTTGCTTATCTTGCGTTCTTTAGTTTGGAGAAGGCAATTTCTGAAATCGCTCCTTTAGTGTCGCCAAATCGTTACGAGAGAAAAATTCTCATCGGATACCAGTATCATGATGCAATCGCGATATTTAATTAACGGGTATACGGAGTTGCAAGTTTAGGGAAAATATTTTGCTGCAGCGTTATCAGAATCATCTAATGTGAGAATAGTCCATTACCATAAGATCAGAACACAGCATAAGCGCTTTTACATGCACATAACTTCGGCTATATAAAAAATAGAAAAGTTTTGTATTTAAATCGATTGAGTTTTGAAATCATGCTTTACTTCTTAGCTAGGGAGGAAGTACATACATAGGTTTTCAAAATTTAATTCCGCTTTCTTATTTATCACTCTCAATATAACGGGTATTTCTTAAAATCGTATCTCTTTAAGCTACTGCACAAAAATATCAATGTTCGAAAAATCTTATTTATTTTTGTAAAGCTTCTTAGGAAATAAGGGAATGGATTCGGGATTCAAATCATAGAAAGGAAAAAGATACTTACATTAAAAGAAAATTCTCAAATTTGTACAAAGCGATTTCAACTTAGTATAAGATAATCAACTTATTAAATATGAAAGACCTAAAAGAAACCGTTAGCCTTAGCAGGTTTTGCTAAACGCGACAAGTTTAACATAGGCGTTTCTAATTCACGGGGGCATTTCTATGACTTCATCCTCTACGGAAATTTAGAGGATCAGGGTATTTTCTTTATGTAAAAAATCCATTAATTATGAATCTATTAATACAGTGGTTGGTTTAATAGGAATACCAGGAAGTAAATTATGTTCTGATGTGCTTCACTCGCTCATAAAGTTAGCTTGTTCAGGCGTAACTTTGTTGAAAGGAGTTAACTTCGTAATACCCTTAGATAATTATTGTACTTCGGCTACGAGTCGACATCCTGGTAACGTGGAGCATATTTATCAAAGAAATATGGCAAGGGAACTTCTATGTTCATCTTTTGATATTCTTTCAATTAAGGGATTCTATTAGGTTGTAAAAACATCAGATAATTAAGGCATCGAGTGCATTAAAATGTCATTGACAAAACATTGGTATAAAACGGACTCACGTTACTATTTGATTTTCAATTCGTTTAACAGCCCATGCCTTGGTAATAAGGATAACAATATGGATTGAGGTGACCCAAAAGGAAAAAAATCTATTCACTAAAGATTAAAAATTACTTTTCATACACGTTTGTAAGGAGATACGATTTAGTCTTTAAAGTATACAAGATAATGGATATCGCTTGTGGTATAGCAAGAGGAAGTAAGAGTTAAGAGTTTGTGGAGAACACAAAGTTTCATGCTCAACTTTCTCAAGCAAATTTTCTCGTAATTTTGTTAGTTTTCTAGTTTTGCATATATTATTACCCTTCTTTTCCTTGCATCTATTACTACGTTAAAACGGCGATTTTCTATTCCTCAGTTTAAGTATAGAATTACTCAGTAGAGCAGAGTTTCTATTTGAGGTAATCTCCTGAATCTTTGCATATCTTGATTCTGGACTCCGAGATCGATAGTGGGATATGCCTTCCTTCACATGGGATAACGACTTTTTGATTTTCTTAGTTTTGAAGAGTATGCTGGGGAAATTGCCCTTCTATATTGTAGAAAGGCAGTAGATTACCATGTTATTTTGTTATTTCGATGAGCGATTCCCGATACTTAAATTACAATGGAAAAATATTCCTATTTGTTTTCGGATATGTAAGAGAGGATTAATCACGTAAATTGGTTCAGTTCGGACGCAGTCCATATCTTGCAATTCAAATGAAAGGTATCGAATTACAAAATATCTACGAAATCACGGAATGAATAAGTTACAAACCCACGGCCAAAAATGGGAAACTCCGCGCGTTTAATTATTCGTAAAATTTCCATTCCATTCACATAAAACGAGGAAATGCTTCCAGACTGCAACGGGCTGGATTCCTCGCAGCGTTTTGTTATAAAGATTAGAATCGATTATAGAGTTTGAAATGGACTGGGGTACAAGCTACACACGCCGTAATGGATGAATAAAATAAAACTGCCTCGGAGCTAACACCCAGATGCTCGGCGGGTCCTTTCCGATTCACAGGTCCCAACTTTTGTGCTGCGAGAGCGCGAGTCTCCGGTGCCCTGCATTATGCATGAGGATGTAAAGGAATACTGTCTATCTCACTCTTTGGGGAAGAGGATCTTATATGCATCTCTCTCCTATGAAACTCTTCCCTTCTCTCCTCCTTAATGAGGAGGGCATCCTTTCTTTCCGAACCACACCGCCCAACTCCTTCTTTACTTCTAAAAATTAAAGCCTTGGGTATTCGTCTTCTCCCGTGGGGACGGGTGGGCGTTTGCCTTTTTTTTTAAGGAGAACAGCTGCATAGGGAACTAGGAATTCGGGTCCTTCTTCATATGGCCCACTTTCACCGTACCACTACGTTCCCGAAACGAAATCTGTACACAGAAACCTTTAAGTTCCTCCAATTATGAGTAACTTGAACGCCCGGAGATTTGAAGGAGAACTGACAACCAGACCGTTGCATCCTAAGGGTGATTTTGGCAATGCAAATATCTCAGTGCAACGTAAATTTTTATATTTACGTTGCACTGTTAAACGAATTGAAAATAAAATAGTATATATTTTTAATATACAACAAACGTATTGAATTGATGGAATTATCGTATTCACTTACGGGAATCGGAGTACTGTCGAATCGATTAAAACCCATTCTTACACTCCGAGTTTTAATACCAAGATTTTTCTTTAATTAATTAACCCTGTGTAACATATTTCATTTCGTTTCTTCTGGTTAAATTTTTGAAGAAAAAGTTTCGCTCAGAAGATTTTGAAGAAGAATTTTGATAGCATTACGATATTAAAATCTGCGGAAGGGGCCAAGATTTTGTGGAAATTGAACTTAATTATGAAGGACATCATGTGTATACATCTCTTGTCCTTCATCATTACAGTATTAATATATATATTACAATATTAATTATTCAAATATAAATGTTATGGATACATTTTAGTTAATTGCAATTTTTTTCGCATAACAAGTAAATGTGATTCTGGTCATGGCTAAAGAAACTAATATGCCGATTCCAGTTTGGTTTTGCTCCAGAAAAAATGTTTTTTCTTATCATTTATTCCTTTTTTTGTTTTTCGGTACGGTTCCTGTTCTACACCCAAGCATATAGATCCGTGCTATTCTTCAATGTATTTATTCTTCCTCGAGGAAAGTGAAGAGGTAACTTTCAGCGTGAAAAAAAGCACGTTGCAGGAAAATAACCCGTCACCTGCTTCGCTGGTGTACCTCAACAGAGCTCACAAACACGCTTTTTTGCTGATGATTTGTCGGAGCAATCGCTTGTTTTTTCTGCTAAGTTTCCCGCAATTTAAAGTAACCCGAATGAATCATTTTGGTCAAAAATAGATTATAAATCCAATTATTAATTTGCCTGTTCCCATTTTTACACAATCTTTTCAAATACAACAACATGCGGAGAGCTTACTTTACTTACTTTACTTACTTTACTTTAATATCTTATAATTACTAGCAAGGGAAATACCGGAAGACGATATGATGCTTAATGTAGAGGATTCAGGATTATCTTCTAATACGTTATTACCTTAGTGAAAGAAATTATCACTAAAGACCCTAATGGTTTGAACTTCAACAGTGTGGCTTCGATATTTTTAAGTAGCATGGATCACGTTGTTATGGTGTCGCTACAGTTATAGGCTATAAAGTAACTAATTTTGGCTCACCCGCGAAACTAAATAAATCGAAGCGGTGGCTTAGCTTACGGAAGTTGAGACTTTGAATAAACAAATTTGAAATATGTGATTTTATAGCATTTTATTTCTCTCCTGAAGGCCAAAATAATGATTCGAAGGATTTTTAAAAGGGCGGGGTTAAAAATACTGGACATTTTCTCTCACATAACGCTGATGATACTGAATACGGAGAGACATATTTTCCCCTATAGAAATGCCTATAAACGTCTATGTGTATAGATATATATTTTGACACTGCAATTTAGCCGTAGATACATCTCTCAACGAATACATGTTGAAAGATGAAGTCAGTTTTTACTTTTACGATTCACATGATATTTCGTATACCCACGCAGATTGACTTGTTTCTTAGTAAGATTTTTAAAGTATTTGTATAGTATTTATAAACCTAAATCCTTTTAATTTCATTCATAATTACAATCAATCATTCTTTATTTATGCAATGATATGTTGAGTTTTAGTAACCCTCTCGTTAGCCTGTATCTTGTCTCGTTAGAGGAATGAAGAGGATCTTCAAAATGAATCATTGTTGTTGCTCCAATAATTCGATAAATGGCTGGAAATACGATTGTTATATCTTTTTACTGTCCTTATATCGTGAATAAATATATTGACAAGAATATTTTGTATAAGTAAGCATAAAAAATCCATATCTCTATTGTTTAATATTAAAGGTTAAGCAACCGGAAGATTAGTTGAAATTTCAACTGACCTGCCGATATGAATGAACTATAATAAATGACATAGATAATTGAAGCCAACTGAACTTTTAAGTTAGCCTCATGAATCAAGGAGACATAGATATATTAGATGCTTTTGTGTCAATCAAACGTCTAGCTTCTCTTCAGATATGAATAGCACGGTACAATTTTATAGTGAATCGAAAAAGCAAAGTTATCCTCGTGATTATTTTGCATTTCTAGTTCCTGCAAGCATTTGCAGCGGTTGTTTGATGTTCATTTCACGATCCTAATTGATTTCTCCATTTTAATGAGTTGAATACTTCGCACGCAGAGGAAATGTAGAATCTGAATGTAAATGTTATCGTATGTGTTTTACCCCTTCAAATAATTCAAAATAACGCGACGGATAATTTGTACGATTTCATCGCTGACCATGATTGATTCTTCGCCATCCATTAGGTCAAACATTCATTAGATTTTATTGAACAAGTATTTTTATCGGTACAAATTAAGACGGCCAATTCATCAATGGGAAAGAAGGGCTCTGACGTGCGTGGAACAACGGAGATGACATTGACAAATGAAAATCCATGTATCAACTAAAGTAAACAAAGAACAACTGTATTTATTCTTTTGATGAAGGATCAATCAATACCCATCTCCTCTCATACGTGGTAACAAATTGCTTCCTGTGATTAGCCGAATTGTTTAAATTTATAGGAAGGAATGACCCAAGCTACTTTCATATTTCTATTTTCTTTAGTTTTGGCCTAATTCTATATAATATTAATAATCGTCTTTATTACGGCATGTTGGAGGATAGTGAGCCTTTTGAATCTAGAATTCCATAGATTATTTCTGCACCCAGATAGAAACAATCTAAATAAAATTAATATGACCAAGCGTCACTTTGTGGAACTCCGAACACATGTTGAAATGAAAGGTCCTTAGTAATTTCCACCAATTTTTTTTATATTCTCATTTCTTGATTATTTATTTCTTGGTATTACTTGGTATTTCTTAGTTGTCACCCTTGATAATGTCGAACCGTCGACGAAACTAGTCGGTCGAATAAAATTTGGTGGAAATTACTGAGGACCTTTCATTTCAACATGAGAAACAATCTAATTAAATGATATCTATCATCAGTTCATAAATGATAAGTATTAGAGATTTATGAATTTTGATGCACAAAGTAAAGCATCAGTGGCCTCTGTTTTATCATAAAAAATTCTGAACTTTTCTATATTTAAATTCACATTGTTTTGTGCTTCTTTTATGAATATAAACTATTTTTCTAAAGGTTTTAAGGGTGATTTGAAAGATATTTCTGCAATTTTCGTGTATTTTTATTCATCTCCTACTCATCTGATGAACTTGCCTGAATTTAGTAAGGAGCAAGTTAATGTGAGAAACTTTGCAAAGTTTATAAGTTTCGTATTGACATTATCGTCAAATTTTCGTATCATTCCTTTAGAATACACTGCTGTAAACCTATCAAGAAGCATTTAAGTGGAGGTAGAATCATCTTTCCAGCCATGTTTAAGATTACGGGAGGGGATGCTTGCAACGTACGAGAAATGCCTACAAGAAAATGTTCTCAATACATCCAGTAACTTATGTTAGATGAGACATATCAAATCTATCTTATGGCAATTCTAGGTCTGCTCTATATATAGAAAATCCCAGTAACTCTGCAGTCCACTGCTATTTGATATTGTTGATCCCTCGAGCGCAGATACTTTTGGAAAGAGCACAGCATTTTCGTATAGCACAGTATCTTGTGTGTATCTTCATTTAATTATTTCTTTATTTGATAAAATTTAAAAAAATCAAGAATTAACGTTGAATCCTCAAAACCGAATCGCTCTTAACAGCAAATAGTTTGACGGATCCGAGGTATGACTTCCTTCACATTGATTTGTTAAACTCTCCCTTTGCACTAAAAATAGCTAAAATCTGAAACCATTTCTCGGAATGTCAGCAGAGTAGCCCTATAGGGATATTAAACAGAATTTATATTTCGGCCAAAAACTTCCCTCGCGAGCTGACATCATCGGGATTTTTAAAAACTTCGTTTATCCAAAGATGTGAGGAAGGACGTGGAATTGGTTAGTGAGGACAAGCTTGGAATATTGGATGTAGAAGGGTCGGTATGTTATATCTCTTTCGGATTTGGACAGAAGGAATGAGTAAAGAATTCAGGGATTAGAAAAAAACAGTTACTTAAGATTAAACCATGGAGGAAAGAAGAGCCACTTCGCTACCGGCGTTATTAGTGTTTCGCGGGGTTAGAAGTGTTAGAAGAGTTGGAGGATCATTGGGCGCGGGTTTCTCTGCCGCTGGCTTTGATGGTGTCGTAAAAAGGGATATTCCGAAGGCGTGGGCCACGAGTCCCTTGACAATGAGGAAGGAGAGATCGAAGGGCTGTTTTGGCACGTGCGTCGATCGCCGCCGTTAAAGTCGTATAGACGGCAAGTGATGGAGGTGATTTATTAATTGTATTTCCTTTCTTCTTTCTCCGAAAGAGAATTATGACCGCCAATTAAATGCTTCTTCTCGCCAAGGGATCGTGAGTAGCTCTTTTGGGATGGATAAATCGTGACCGAATAGGGGTATGGGATGGAATAAGGAATTATGCGTCTATTAAATCGTTCCCCTCAGAGCTATTGACCCGAGTGAGCGTCTATGGCATCGCGTTAAGTATTTCGAAGCAGAAATAGAGAAAATCTTCACAAGAAGATATCTTCTTTGGTGGATAAAAGTGCCTACTTTTAGCGTGAAAATGAGCATTCTGTTTCCTTTGAAGGATTCTTTACTGATATGAGTATGAAGCGAATAAGTGACTGCAGCTTAAATTAATGCCAGTTGAATAAAGCAATCAATAAATGATTAATTCATTGGCTCTGAAATCAGCTACATAAGTTAATTATTAACATTAATTATTATGAAATCAATAGCAAAATCTTTTTGCTCTAATCTATACTACCCGAATATACCTTTCGTCTATTCCCATGGTCTGGTAATATTTTGGTGTCGATCTTCCTGGAAAAATATTAAAAAATTTTATTTTAGATATAGTATTCTACATTTGCTTACTTATTTTGGCCCCCTTCCAATCCTTTAAATCTGATGTAAGTACCTATACACTTACTGTGATGAGCATGAATGTCTTCATATGAAGTTTCCCTCATTTATTTTTAAAACAATCTCTGACATATCAAGGGAATGCGTAAAGGTTTCTAATTTTCTAATGCAACCCAAGCTCCCATCGGGAACCCTTTCTAAAAAGTGGAATCATCTTTCTCAAGTGCGATGAGCTTTCGTGAATCTATTTATTGAAATCGTTCTTACATAAAGCTCACTTTAAATGCGCGCAAATTCATAGAATGAAATGCGGTGAGGATGTTTGCTATGAATTCGAATTGAAAGGGGATTCTACTCTTCTGATATCTTTCATTGCATTGTTCTACTAAAGCTTCCTTTATGTTTACTCCAAATATTGAGCGCATGGCGCAAGATCTCTTTTTCGGGTTTACTGAGCGCCCAAATTTTTGAATCGATCTGTTTCCTTCTTCTTTTGCTTCAGTCATAGAATGATGAACGAATACTATTTATTCAGTCTTATGGAAGTTCCAATCATTACACATCTTCATTCTATTCTTGCCTTATAGTTACTCTTTAAATTAGAACGCTATTTAGTACGTGAAGTCAAAGAGTTTCAAATGTAGTGTTAATTATTCATGAATATATAATAGCTGAGCTGATTCACATTGATTCTATATACGGAGAATTCTGAGGTCAAGAATATGAATCGTGGTAATGTTTATTTCGTTATCATTCCAAATGAACCGAATTGTGTAGGTTCATGCGTTCTTATAACTTTCGTAGATAACGCTATCTCTCTGGATGGACGCATTTTTATCTTTCCCAACGCGAAGGAAATTCTGGAACAATTGTACTTATTGTGCGTATTTACATCTCTCGAGGCATTCGCCAGAAGTATTATGTTGACTGCATCATCGTAACGTAACCAGCAAACGCGCTTAAGTGGCATAAACCATTCGAATGGAGCACGTTTATAACCCTTGCGCACCTCTTGCGGGAAAAATTTATGCTCTATTTGTTAGCGGAAGTTGGGACCTTCGAGATAAGAATGTTTGATTTCTGCGTCTAATAAAAATTCCTCTCGCCGGAGACACCTCTTCCGACTGTGAGAACGTATGTGCCTGAAAGCGACCGCATAGAAAATCAGGCAGTTACAAAGAGGAAATATGGAAAGGATGACTATCAGATGGGATTCTGCTGGGCTTCCGAACGTACGTACCTTGTAATCGATTAAGCGAGAAACTTCCAATCGCCCAATACTGCATACGTCCTAAAAGGAATGATATATGATAGGTAAATTCATTATAAGGTGTTTGTTTCAAATTTAGTTATAAGAAATGAACCATAAACGGAATTTAAAAAAGAAATTTTAAGTTATTAAGACTAGCAAATTTTCCATTCAAAACAAAACTGGAAATTACAAATGTTATTGAGATTAGTTAACAGATAGTAGACTAACCTCTATGAACACAAGGATCATATAGGATTCGCGAAAAAACTCCAGAATTTCGATTCCACTATCTGAAAAGAGTTCAAAGGACGAAGGAATGCTCGAAGGAATAGAAATTTTCATTCTAAATCTTTCTTACTTATGATCTTGTAACTACGTTCGTAATCTTGTGTAAGTTTATTTCATAGCTAAGAAATCATTATGTAATCCTTATTCTCATAATTTATTCTAATTAATTTTCTCTAACTATGCGAGAAATTAATTTGAGCTGCTAGTCATTAACTCTGCAGTGAAAGTCAGTATATTTTGTACTTATACTCAAGAACCAAGTTCATTCATTCGTTTACGTTTTTCTCCCATTAGCCCAAACCTAAGAATAACAAAATCTTAATCAGTTAATTGATTAAAACCGTCACATAACTTTCAGAGATTATAGCCTTCATGACTTTTCTGTGTATTTAAGTGGGAGTAACATCGCCAGGTGCATGTTTTCAACCAGTCTTCAGGGAGATACCACCCCGTCTTCCCCATAATTTTGTGCCCACAAAACGGTCAAGAAGCCGCGATTTTCTGGGTCATTAATTATGCCCGACCCACCAACGTTTGCCAAATCGATAACAACCAGAAAAACTTACTCTTACCTGACATTCCCCCCACGCTTTGAGTTTCCCATATTCGCCCCAACTTCCCAATAAATTCATTCCCACGCGATAACGGCAACCAGTGGAATCGTTCCTTTTGGAAATTCCTGAAGTAATATCTGGAATGACCTCAATCTTCTGTGGAAATATCAAGATTTCTGCATTTGGCGACACTCAATGGACCGAAAATAAAGTCTTTCCTAATATAGTGACTGGTACAAAAATTGTACGCAATTAAAGCTACGAAATTGTGAAAAAAGTGATGAAAGGTCTTTAAGCAGAGAAGAAGATTGTAAACTTAGAACCTCTCATTGTATGAGAGATAGTTTCCTGTCTTATGAAACGGATGAGATAATTATAGAACTCACAGGAAAAATGGATTCCCAATGATTCACGGTAGCGGTTAAACGCTGGCTCTAGTGTGACTTCCTGCCTCGAAAAAACTTAGATAAGTTTATGATTTGGTTTGTTTATGATTGTGTTTGTTGGTAGATATTAATAGTTTTTCCTAGGAACTTTACTTATTTCTTGTTCACTAGTGTAACTCAAATCGAAGCAAAATAACCGTCAGGACTATTTTAATTTCAGCTTATGATGAATGAACCTAACCCTCGATTTTTATGGTACTGAGGATCCGCTAACGCAGATGCCGCCTTTCCTTACCTACCACCGTCTATGTCCCAATTACTTAATGTAGTGTTTATTTAAGTACCGAAAAATAAGTAATTATTCTTACAACTTCAAGTATGTTGTTTTTTAACATAATAAACTTGAAGATGGGTGTGTTTATTGTATCTTCGTATATAAAAATCATACGAAATTTTGAGAAATATTATATTTCATTGAAATACAACGCAAAAAGGAGTAGGAATGTAATAAGAAGAAATCGTGTGAGAAATCATCAGTCTTATAGTTATATTTTCCTTCGAGAAAAAGTTTTCTCGTCGTCCTTTGGAAGTAATTTTAAAAGTTTCCTAATTACGAATTTTTCAGTGTCGAACTCGACTGTAGATTTTCTCATTTGGGAAATACTACCGCCCAAATAAAAGCTTAGTAGGTCACTATTGAGAGGTAATAACCAGGTTGGCGACTACTACGCTTAAGTGTTATGCCAATCGGGTCTAACTTTTATGAAAATAGGAGTTTCTCCAAAAACTGTTGCGAGATGGCAAATTAATTTTTATTAAAAATCGAGAATTATACCACATGAAATAGTAGAAAAATGAAGCACGAAAAAAGGGAAATGATGTGAACTAACATTTGTTTGAAATTAAACGATGTATAAACTGTTTACACTATCTTCATCATCCGTATTATTATTTTACAATTTGAATATCGACGTCAATGAACCGTTCGACATGATGAGATTTAACGAAAAGTATTTTCAACATTCACTAACTGTTACAGTTTCCTCGACTTCTCAGATCATGGAGTGCCAATTTTTTATATCTCCTTTTCTGCAACGGACAGCCGCGAGTCGGCCCGCGAATTCCTCACGTCCAGCTCCCCCACTCCCTTTCCAGAAGTTGTACTGGCAGATGGGCTATCGTCGCGCGTCTTTTAAAGGGAGACTTAATTGAAAAGAGAAGCTCATTCGCCGAGTGAGGGCTACATAGGAAGAGGTGGGCAGTGAGCTCCCGGTTTAAACAAGCGAGGATTCCAGTGGCCTGACTCTCACCGTCCTTCTCTTTATTTTCGCCTTCCACTTCACCCATGGCCCACTCCTTCCTCTCGGTGACCGGTTCTCCCATTTTTTCTTCATAACATGTTCTACTCGGAGGATGAATGGACTTGGTGAGGTGGATCGCGAGAGTGAAGTCATGGTAGATAAACCAAAGTGGTGTAGAAAGCAAAATTGATGGGAGCTCCCGCTACTAATAGGAATTTGGGTTCTTACATCGGGGAATAATATATATTTGAGGTCTGATCCCGCTTTTTGGAAGAAAGTAAACAACCGTGTCTTTTTCTTCGTGTGTCATGTAAGTCAGCGGGACTAATTCTGTACCAGCTGCTGAAATTCTGGGGGTAGGAATGCTTGATTTATCTATAGGAATTTGCTTTTAACGGTGTAATTTGATCTGCCGGCGTTTTGTTTATTTTCTCTGCTGAGATACCATCAAGTACTAGCAAACTTAATTAATAAACGGAAACTCAGATTCATGGTGATAGAATGGCTTCCCGAGTATCGCAAACCTTACCGTGAAAAATCAATTTACCGAAATAGAGAGCTTTCATCAGTTGTTCACATTCCAAGAGAAGGCTAAGACTAGCCCTAGGTTGCTAGGGTACTTAAATATAATGACATTTTTAGATAAAAAGTTATGAAAGACTGGGAAAAAAGTTTTCGGTAACAAAATATATCCATGAAAAATTTGAAAATTTGGAAGCAAAAGTATTACACTGCCCTTATTTTAAGCTTCGGTATCTATAGTGAATTTTGAACATTAAATGCTGTTTACGGAACAGTTAGTTTCATTAAAGATCCCATTTCATACATGTCTTTAAAGCGCGTTCTCAGTTAAATTTAGGTTTAATTTCAAGATAAGTGCAAATGTGTAATCTCATATAAGTTTTTAATTTTATATTTGATCTAATGGATAGTTTGAATGTCTATCTCTCTTGCTTACGCGTCTCGTATTCCAATTATGTAGAAACCTTCCATATCCTCTTTACTTGATTAGTTTTCTTTGATGAGCATTCGTATATTCAGTATAAAGTAAACCGTTACTCTCAGGAATTTTCTTCGATAATTAGTCTGATAGAAAAGTCATCCTTTTCCTATATATTTCATGAACTAAAGATGCCTTCTAAGTCCGTGCTAAACCTCTTAGAAATTAGCATAACTTTACCTGGT
Source organism: Pachydiplax longipennis (assembly GCA_036926295.1). Lineage (NCBI taxonomy): Eukaryota > Metazoa > Arthropoda > Insecta > Odonata > Libellulidae > Pachydiplax > Pachydiplax longipennis. Next base: position 57,206,141 of record JAVFKF010000008.1, read on the forward strand.
TTGTACTTCCCAAGGTGAGAATAATCTCATCTATCGATGAACGACCAGATAAGGCAATATATTGAACTAAATCCTCGATGTCGTCCTATGGAGAGTTGGCAGTTTGAAGACAGCGGGACAGGTCGACCTACTCTTCCATTCTAAAAGGTGTAATCCCATATCAAGAATGAAACGCTGCCCACCTTATTCGGTTTATTGAGGCGTGGGAAAGGAAATCATTCGGCTTAAGTCAAATTATTTCCAGGGAAAAGAAATGACAGATTAATTTTTGTGTTTTTCCATCATTGACATCTCTTAAACGCTTCAGATTGGAAGAATATAAATTGAATGAACGAAACAGTACGACCGTTTTCATTTCTATCCTCATTCCAGTTATTCAAGGTTGACAGTGAATATAATGAATATATTGAAATGCCTATGGTTTAGAGACGCGTTTTCAGTTTAATGAATATTAATGATTGAAATATATTAAGGATAATTACATTCGGAGAGAGTATCTAACGATTAGAGAATTTCTAGGGAGGGAGAAGATAATTTATTCCTCTCATCTATCACCTCACCTTGTCTTCATTCTGAAACTTTGTCTTGTTTCGATTTGGATATAGGAATTCATTTTCTTGTGATTTATTTCTTACGCTGTTAGAAAATTTACTAATTGTCTTTCTACTTGTTTACATGTGTTGTAGCGATCCTTCGGGTGATCGCGTCCTAGCTCTCAGAAAGCGTGGCGTCCCTTTTTGAAAAAGCTAGCTTTTCCAAGAAAACACTGCGTTTTCTTGGAAGACGCTCCAGTTTCAACCGTCGCTAAGCGTGGGGTGTCACGTGGGTCAAGGGACGCGGTCACCCAGAGTATAAATAAGGTGCGGTTTTTGGCATCGAGGGGTCAGTTCGGGATCCAGGGCTGGATGATATCTCTTATGGTGACTTCGCTCTGGGTCTCGAATAAGGAGGCTGAGTAAGTGGGAGAGAATTGGACCGCGTGGATGATATTCTTTGTAGTGACTTCCGTGGCTGCAGTTCTCTCTCCCTTGGGCAGTCTCCGACCGGCGGGTATTAGATAGGTGGGTTATTATTTTAAATTTATTATGGGGTCCTACGGGGATATGTTTGGGCCTTCAGCCTTGAATGTTAGAGTAGGCGATTAGTTTTATTGAGTTTAGTAAAGTTCAAGTTTTTGTTCTTCCTGCGTGTAAATGTATGTAATGTAAATAAAAAGAAGTCAGAACCGGAATCCCACGATTATTTTTCTAGTAATCCTAATCGAGATGCTCTCACAATGTCGTGGAACTCGGCCCCGCGACATTCTGGTGTCAGGTGTGTGGGGTTTAGTTAGGTTAGGTGGGATGAGCGTGGATGGGTTATGTCAGGAGGAATTATTTTAATTTCACTCTTTTACGAAGCCGGAATGTTAGGAAACGATTCGCGCGTTAGTTTTTGTTACTTCGTTGTGAAGAAAAACGTTAATCACAAATGTAAATTATCAGTTTCTTTCTCTTTTCCTTCCTACTCGTAATTTGTTTGTAATTTTTGGTTTCCACGGCAAATGCGCATTTTCCCCTTAGCCTACTAGTTAAGCCCACTGAGAGCGTCAGATTAGGAAGTATTTCTTTTGCTTAAATTTTTTTTTCTTCGATACTGTTACCATGGATTCCGGTTCGAATCATTCTCGCGGGGTAAACTTTTATCGCCTCCCTTGGGAAACTAATTATTCCGATAGGCCCAATAATTTGATCGAGTTTTCGCCGATGGTCAATGTCATTCAGCCTCGGGAAGTCAACGAAAATTCATCCGATCCCCCGCAACGAACACCCCCTTCGAGCATCCCCGTCGCGTTAGGTAGCCATATACATTTCATCCCAACCTTTAGTGGGGATGACGATATTTCAGTAGAAAAATTCCTGGAGAGTATTCGAATTACGAGTCATCTTAGCGGGTGGAATGAGGCGCAGACGCTAGGGATCGCCCGATTAAAATTAAGCGGTACCGCCGACGAATTCGTGACAGCGAACCCTCATATCACCGAATCATACGAGCAATTGGCGAACTCACTTAAGAAGCGGTTTTCAGTTAAAATTTCGCCTGTGATGTTAGAGAGAATGTTTAGCAGCTGCGCCCAAAAGCCGTTAGAGGGTGTCGCTGAATATTCCACGAGACTGCGGAAGATAGCCCGAAAATTACGAGAATCTTGGTCCGATTCTAAGTCGGACGCGAGCAAAAGAATTATGGACGACCGGCTCCTCGCGCAGTTTTTGGCGGGATTAAGGGGAGAAATTGGGAGATTCGTGTTAGTTCGGAATCCCAAAAATATTGTGGAGGCAGAGGAATACGCGACGCAAGAGGAAGCGAACGCAAGGAGTTATACCTGTCATCTCGATGGGGTAAACGCAGTGCAATACCCATTTTCGCCCGCGTGCTATCCCTATTCTCCTCAACAGGGAATCGCGATACAGCAGGTCCCACCTCGATTTAACCATTACGGGGGCCAGGTTAACGCCGCGTATGCCTTCCCTCTAGAATCTTCGGCAGGGAAAGCGCAAGTAAGAAGTCTAGAGGCGCGTAACGCCGCCCCCACGTGCTACAATTGCGGGAAGATGGGTAATTTCTCGCGAAATTGCACCTCGAGGAAAGGGGTCCAAGGGAGTAAATGCTTTTACTGCGGGCAGGGCGAACATTTATCGAAAGATTGCCCACTGATAAACTGCGGGTTATGCAAAAACAACGGACATCGCCCGATTGAATGTCCCTCTCGCGAGTCTTTGCGCAATTCGGGAAACATCGTCACCCCGACCAACGAGTCGGGGAGGAATTTGAATTAATCGATGTGAGGCTAACGGGTGGGATTATTGATACCCACAGTAAAGGTAACGGAGATCTGTATATTAACGATATGGAACCGAAGCCTAATGTCGTGGACCGACACGAAGTGTTATTGAGCTTCGCTGAGGAAGAGTCGAAATTTGATACAGTAAACAATCGGAATAAGGATTTATTGTTGCAAAGTGATAACGTTTTTAGTCACGAATATGGGATTGAGAATAGGCAAGCTCTCAAATATTGCAATGGAGAGTTAAACGATTTAGTCGAAGTGTCGGAGTATGATGTATTCATCAATGTAGTTGATGATTTAATAGATTTTGGCGAAGAGGAAACGCGAACAGAATCGAGTACTGAGAATACTCGAACCGTAGATTATTGTCATGAAGATCTAAAGGATTTGGTCATCGAGGCATCAGTGCCGGAAGCCCCGATTAAGGATGTTATGAAAGATAGCTTTAACTCGATCTCTGGCGATTTAATATCATTTGATGGCGTTTATAATAAGGTTTTTATTGAGAAAGAAGGGACCTCTAATTCAGTAGACATTTTTGGTAGTATAGTTGAGTCTGGTGAGGCCGATGCTTTACCGTCAGTGGTTGAATTTAGTGCATTGGGAAAAAGCAACACTGACGTTGGTTATGGAATCGGAACCGACTCTAATTGTAATGAGGGAAAGTCTAGCTGTTTAGATTCCGAGAGTGGTCCAGATGATATTATCGTCAGAGAGTCGATTAAGGTATCGCCGTTTTCGGGCGAGGAAGCTCAGGAAGAGTTTATGGGGTATAAGGGTGAAAATGTTATAATGTTTAAGGATGACCATGATGTAAATCCTCAGGTAGAGCATGAGGGGTACGATGGTAAAAATGTTGGGACGATTGAGAATGAAAAGGGTGTAACTGTTTTAGCAGTCGAGGAAAGAGTTCATTGCAATGAAGCAATTCTAATGCCTCGTTTCAATGCGCGAATGATTGAGCGAACTTTTAGAGGAAAGCACCAAATGGGTGTAAAATTTTCAGAAAAGGTAAAATTCGGTAAGGTTCCATATGGATACGAATTCGAAGTAGCGGACGAGAACTTTTGGCCTGAAATACCTGAGGATAAAATTTTGCAAGTTGATTCTTTTTCCTCGCCAAGTCCCGCGTCGATCTCGAAACCTATTGTTGAGATGAATGTTATGGAGACTAAATTACATGAATCTAGAATGTCGAAAAACAAGTTGAATAAGCACTATCGCAGCTATAAGTCAAGATATTTCACTCGCACAAAAAGCTGTTTTAATTGCGGAAAAATAGGGCATTTGCAGAAGGACTGCACATTGATCTCGCGAGGAACTCGCAGAGAACGAAGTGATACGCTCTTCAGCTGCCAAAACGAAGAAGCGTATCACCATTCGAAAAGTAAGGGAAGGGTTGACCCTGAAATTAGACTATGGAAAAGCCGCCCCATGAGGAGTAGAGTCTTCTCATCTCAGAGAGGAGACCATGGAAAGGGGTATCTACTCAGAGAATCTCGTAAAGCGCATAATTCCGAGGATAACTCGATTGGGTATCCGAGGAAATTGATCAGCGCGGAGGTGGGCGTACGAGACCAGACGCTGAGACTTCCGAATCTGCAATGCCGCGGTTACCCGAGCCGAATCTTCTGCGGGCCCGCTTGGAGGAGAGTAAGAGAAGAAAGGATGGGAATTGACGGGGATTCGGGAGAAAAGAAGAGGGCGAGGCCTCCAGGACGATCCGCGGATGACACGAAGGGATCGTGCGTCTCGCCCGACGCTTCCGAGGATTCCGCTGTCGCTGCACCAGCGTCTTCGCGCTCCCGGAGGAGGAGAGCAGGCCGCGCGCTTAGGAAGGTGACTTCAGGATCCAACCTAGGTAACGCGGAGGGAGACGACGAAGCGAAGGCAAGCGGCACCAAGACGATGGAACATTCCTTCAGCGAGCAGAAAGGGTTAGCGGCCAAAGGGACAGAAACGTCGCAAGCTGACCGCGAGCTCAGGGAGGGGATACTAAGAACCAACCTGGGCGAGGCGGAGGACGATAAAGCAGATTCAGACGGCGCCTACACCAGCGGAATGGAGTCAGTCGGCGCCAATACGAGGAACCTGAGAGAGGACGATGAGAGAACGGAGATCTTCCCGGAGGTGAAGAGACAGTTCGGAGCGTGCAAAGGTAGCACTGATCCAGGTAGGCAAGAAATCGGGAGCAAGAATTTATCGGAAAAGAGAGTGGACATTTTGGAACACGAACTTATAAAGACAAGTGCCAAACGAGTGTCGTGTGTGAATCGGATATTTGGGTGAAAATTAGTGAAGGAATGTTGTAATTTAGGGTTGATTTAATGCATTTTTTTTAAATTTTATATTGATATCGTATATGTGTTGAGTGAATTGAACCGTGCATGTCAATACGGAGGACAAAGACAATGGACAAAAGAAGTAGATGCGAACTGATTAGTGAAAAATATTTTCCATAAAATTGATTATGGTGCTTTTGATATTTTTTTTAAACTTGTTTTATACTGTGTTTTCCATTTGTGTGTGGGTATTTTCAGTGAAGGGTTTGAGTGCTTTTGCTTTTGTTATTTTGGAACTTGATTCATGTTGCGTTTGTTGTTGGGATTTTTTTGATTTCATTTGTATGGTCGATATATCGACCATTCTTTTGCCGCCGGGGTGATGTTGTAGCGATCCTTCGGGTGATCGCGTCCTAGCTCTCAGAAAGCGTGGCGTCCCTTTTTGAAAAAGCTAGCTTTTCCAAGAAAACACTGCGTTTTCTTGGAAGACGCTCCAGTTTCAACCGTCGCTAAGCGTGGGGTGTCACGTGGGTCAAGGGACGCGGTCACCCAGAGTATAAATAAGGTGCGGTTTTTGGCATCGAGGGGTCAGTTCGGGATCCAGGGCTGGATGATATCTCTTATGGTGACTTCGCTCTGGGTCTCGAATAAGGAGGCTGAGTAAGTGGGAGAGAATTGGACCGCGTGGATGATATTCTTTGTAGTGACTTCCGTGGCTGCAGTTCTCTCTCCCTTGGGCAGTCTCCGACCGGCGGGTATTAGATAGGTGGGTTATTATTTTAAATTTATTATGGGGTCCTACGGGGATATGTTTGGGCCTTCAGCCTTGAATGTTAGAGTAGGCGATTAGTTTTATTGAGTTTAGTAAAGTTCAAGTTTTTGTTCTTCCTGCGTGTAAATGTATGTAATGTAAATAAAAAGAAGTCAGAACCGGAATCCCACGATTATTTTTCTAGTAATCCTAATCGAGATGCTCTCACAATGTCGTGGAACTCGGCCCCGCGACACATGCTAAATCATCATCATATACGCAAACGAGAACTAATTACTTTCCTTGGAAAAAAGTTCCATATTTCTTAGTGGTCTTGTCTTTCGAGGGCTAAAATGTTCACACGGGAATATTTACCCTGCATTAATTTTGCTTAATATTAGAATATGTTTTCTAGAAAATCTGTACGAGGTCCCAGTAAGGTTCAAAATCAAACGAGTTCGTTCATGAATAAAAACATCTAGGCAAAAAAAAACCGTATCACATACACCCAAAGAAAGATTTTCCATTTACTGCTTAAGCTTGATTACAATCCTTTACTGATAATCTGCTGTACAAATATTCGCAAATTTCCTCTTTACGAGTTCCAAAAGATTGAAGCTTCAACAAGTCCCCCTCGTTCGCAGGCAAATAGACTTCTCAGGACCCACAGATGGGTTCGGTTTCTGATTTTCGAGAGAGTCGTTTAAATTCACTCGGGAGACGGATGCTCGTAGATGACTAAGTTTCGCGCGGAGACTCACACCGGCGCTATTCTCGGTTGGGAGAGATGCTTTAGGAACTGAAGTCGCGTGCCTAGAGGCGAAGCACGTCTCTCACACTTTTAACGGCGTCATGTATATACACCCCCACCATGGAGATAACACACGCCTCGCTAACTTCCATCTTTCATATCTTTCCGCTCACGTCGACGCATACATTTTATCCATTCCATATCCGCGGTGTGGACTCTCCTCTTCTTGGTGCATTCCCTCATTCACCAACGGCGTGATATTCTCCGACTCTTTTGTCTGTCGCAGTAATGATCCCCCTGACAATACCTTCAGGTGGGAAGATGAATCGTCGCCTCGCAACAATGGAGCGGAGTTAATTCGAAATTCGCACCCTCGGTTAACTGGGGGGAAGATGGTCGGCTAACTGTTCCCGCGTTAATTTTTACGCAGCGGATCCTTTTTTATGTGATGACAAAGGAAACGTGCGAGAGACATGAGAGCGGTTAATTTCTTCTCGTTGAGGGAAAGTGTAAAACTTAACGTGGTGATCACGAAGGTGGACATCATAGGATCGTGAAATTTTTATGTTTAATTTTCTCAATATAATAGCCTTGCTTTCATTTTATACAGTCATATTACACCCGCGTTATATGGTTACGGTAGAGATGAAAATCTTTATCGTTCGCTCCTTACGAAATATAAGCCCCTCTTTTAGTCGTAAAGTTTATGAACAGTTTGAAGCCATAACTAGCTCTGACTAATTTGTTTTCTATTCACTAAGGTTTCCTGCTCCATGACTATTTTGACGCCTTCACCTTACATTGGGGGAATATCTGTGGTTTTCATAATAAAGAGAACAATTGTAGTTACGTATATAGGGTAGGCCATCTGCCTGTTTCTTTTCAAATACGTCGTTAAAGAAAATTATTAAATTATTATTAAATATAATATTATTTATATATTATTTATAATATTTATTTATAAATTATTAAATAATTATTATATATAACAAATAAAAAAGTAAAGGAAACTTTTAAATGGCCTACGGTATATATATACCATTGAATGCCATAGGGGATGTGGGTCCAATTCGCGAGGTATCCAAAACAAGAACAACAACAAAAGATGAAAATTCAGAGCAAAGGGAACTGTGGCTATTTACGTGGAAAATGTCATGTGTAATGGAAACAAGCCTTCCAAAGGAGATAGTTATGTGATAACATGAACGAATCAGACACCTGAGAATGATCAAAGGTTTGGTTTAAGGGAAAATCAGCGATCAAAGCTCATGGTATCAATAACACGTTAGAATCCTCACTGTACGTAAACATTAGTAGTTGAATATTCAAACTTATAATTAATTCTATTGCTATTAAGTGAAGCTACCGTCAATTAAACAATATTGGAACTAGCTTTCGTCAGCGAAGAAACGCTTTAATGATGTTCTCAATAAAACCACGGAGTAGAAATAATTTAGATCATTCCACCATTAGAAGACACTTGCGGAAGGAAGTATTCGCTTGAACTAATAATGCCTTTTGAGGAAACGACGTAAAGATAGTGGTGAAGTACAGTGGTGGAAATACGTTTGGAATCTATGCAACTGGAAAATTAAGCTTAATACAAAACTTTCAGTTATTCAGTACATAAAAAAATCAGTATATGAAATCACAGATGAGGAACTGTCGCTAGAATCCCATGAACAACGGCGGAAGTTCGTAATAATTTAATATTTAATAATTTGATTTAATTAAGATTTGGATCAATACACGAGATGTAACTTTGCGTTCAACTGGAAAATACAATGGAAGAATTTTTCGGATAAAAATTTAGGAGGAATGAGGAGAATCAACTTGATTCGGAGAACGAGGCGCCGATCTAGGGTAAATGAAGAGCTCAAGGAAACGCAAGATCGCGATCCCATAAGAGGGCGTAAGTGTATATAACGCGTGTGCGAATCCGCACAAGGGATATCATTTCTCTCTCCGCCTTTTGGCACAGCTGTATGGCTTAAAGATACGCCTTCGTCTATTTTTAAGCACTGACTCAAAATTGTCCGATGGTCTTCAATATCTGCTCTCTCAGACCATCTCTTTTTTTTATATTTCCTTCTGTTATTTCGAACGAGGTCAAGTCCCCTCGGAGTCGGGCGGTCTTTCCAAATCAACTCCGATGACGTTTCGGTCAGTCTTGGAGAAATGCGATGTTTATTTGTTTTCCAGGGCTTTGCGTCCATTACATGGCAGCGGACTCGGAGGTTGAGGTTGATGGAAGGGTTGGCGCGATGATACAGTGATAATGCGAAATGACGAATCAATTCATGAGTCCGTTTTCCGGGGGTGCAGTCGGGTCGACGAAACCGACTACTTTCACTCTATCTCTAATTCAAAGAGGATTGAAAAAAGTGGGTTCGGCGGAGCGGGAAGTTTTCCATTGGTTTTAATCGATGGGTTGACAAGTGAGAGGCAGTCTGAGTACGGGTGTGGGTAATACAAACGGCGGAACAATTTTGGCCGTGACATGTTTGAGAGGCGTCTCGGAATTATCTGATTCAATCTCCGAAGTTTTCGAGGATTTTTTTTTTCTGTGGAGAATCATACCGAGGAAATTTCCACCCAAGGGTTTGTTTCTATAAAATTATAGGTATAAGCGTACCTACCACCATATATTGACGAATGGATTATTTTCACTTGCGTTTTAGTATAAATAGAGAAAAGTGTATTCTTTATTTCACTCTTACCAGTAGTCTTGTAGTAGTAATCTTCTTCGTGGCTATTATATATGCCACTAAGGTATCAGTGATGTTGAGGATTCATTTGATTAATTATATTTACCTAATTGATTGGTATGAAGGTTTTGCACATACAGTGATTGTACTCAATTTTTCTGAGATTTTTCAATGTTATTACTTCTTATTCCTTCTCCAAGTTTTTCGGATCCATCCATCCTTCTAACCGATGAATCTACAGTTACAGTTCCCAGTTTGCATTTTACTCGGACATTTTCTGTACGAAGAATACTGCTCCTAAGTTTTGTATTCGTAAATATATCCAAAAATTTTAACATTGGTAATCAAATGATTATAATGAAAGAATCATGATATGACCCCGAAAAATATTTAAAGAAGCATTTCATATCTCGTTGTGAAATTTTTATCTTAACTTAAATATGTAGCTCGAAAAACTTAAAACATCTGTTTTCACTAAAAAGAGAACAATTTCAGCTTGCTACCATCCTCGGTAAAGACTAGCTCTTTACTTAGAAATAAAGAATTAGTTGACCAATAACTGGTATCCGGGGAAGAGACATGATTCTATTTTGGATAATATCCACGAGTATATTTGTCATTTTACATATAACCCAGCTGCAACATAGTTTGCGTATTCTCAATAAAAAATGAATTTGAAGCGTATTTCATTCCTCTGATACCAACTTTGTCTTTCTTTCCATTACATATTTGTAGGAAAAGTTTTCAAGAACTGAATCCAGCATTGATACCGATTTTTCAAATAAATAGTCATGCATTTGTTTGAATTTTTCCCTGAAAGAGCCTTCTTGAAATGCAGTGACAGAGAACTCTGACAAATTTTCTGTAAAGTTTCCTTTTCATGTGCGAGGTTCGGAGCAATTATGCTAATACTAAATGTGAAAAACCAACAAGCCATAGAGAAGAACCTTACTGTAACAGTTCATGAGATGTTTTCAAATTCACGAACCGAGCTAATTTTTGTGAAACGACGCTAGACGAGCTGCCTAGTTTGACTCTAAATGACTTAGTTAAAAGTTGCGTGTAAGTTTGATAGGCAAACCGTAACGTGGGAGCAAACATCGTAATGCACTTAGCAGGTAACGCAGCAGCAGCTATTGCTTCACTTTACTTCCCCAACGTGTTTATTCACAGTGTGACGACAAGTTCCTCAGTTTCCGCCTCGGTCTATACAAATACATGAGCGAACTCCCGTCGGGAAGTCATAATTCCCTCGGGAAGTTCTAATTTTGTAGCATATGAATTTCATAAGGATGTATCGGAGCTTTTCTTAGGCATCGTTCGGAAATTGATATCGTTTTGGCCGGAGGAAAGGACATCGACATCGAGTGTGGGCGGTGGGAGAGAATTCCTTTTGCGGTTCGCAGTAGCGGTAGAGTAGGGGGGGGCCTCGTCGCCAATCGGTACGTGGACGGCTCGTGCAGTGCACCAGCACGTGACCGCAATGTGGATTTATAACTTGTTGTCGGCTCGCGATCACGTTTTCGTCGCCTTTGCGCTCGAGTCCATTTTAAACGTGGCTGAATGGAGGAATAGGTGCTTTATTCCAAGCTATCGGTGTTTACCAGAAGATTTATTCTCTTAACTTACACTCTGCATTTGTAGATATGGTATAAAGAGGGTGAAATGCAAGAAAACGCAACCTTTACCTATAAAGGGACTAATGACAGATATATTCCGAACCTCGGAGCCAAGATATGTGACACTTGATTCGTGATTCACTATATTAGTATTTATGTGTGCAATAAATCACTTTTCTTTCATTTCCAAAGTAAGGGCAGTGGACGGTTACGAACGGCATGTGTGGTAAAAGCTCTAAAATAATATATTTTTTGAGTAATGTGGTTTTACTCAATATAAGATCGTGGTAGGTTTTTCGTATAAAGGGTCTTTCCTCATGATTCAAGGAATTGCGATCAAGTTCATTCCTGTTGTTGTGCCGTTTTCCCTGTGTAATGACAGTAGAACCCTACAAACTTAACATTCCATCAGGCGAAAAGATTGAGTTCGATTTTGTTGGTTAAAGACTGATTTGTAGATTTCAAAGCAGTCTTAGAGTCAGTTTTATATTTATCGTTAATATATTAAGAAGTTCGTACACATGAACTTTTCGAATCTTTGATTTTTTCAAAACGATTTGTAAGAAATACAGCCGTAAGTGTAATACGTAGGACAGGCATATTTGTCTATTATCTGGTCATAGTAATTGTAGTATTTACATTTGTTTTTTTTTCGTTTGGGGTAATATACATCTTTGGCCGGTTTTCCGGGTAGATTCGAAATCCAATTTTAATTCTGGCCCTGATCAACGATACGATTTGGAATATAGTTTCGTGATTCGAACGATTTATTGTTGATTCATCTTCCAAAATTTCATTCTATTCTCTGTATTAAATTATTACGCATGTAAGCTCACTTTAGCGCCTCATTTCTTAAGTAAAATGCATGTACATGTAATTAATTACTCTTAGAGTTAAAGCTGCATAATTCTAACTAATCTAAGTTTAATCTGGTTCACTCTATTAGATTCTATCAACAAAAATAGTCATCAAAGTCATTCGTCAACACATCACATTTTATGCTCCATTTATAATGGATACTTTTCAATGAATTCAGATAGAAAAGTTTTGCATAAGCAGATGTAATGTTCGTTGCATAGACATATATTAAAATTATCTGGGGCAATCGTTTAAAAAATGGTGCTCATTAATCATGGGGATGTATTCAAATCATATTCCAAAAACTGATCTATTTTCCATATTCTATTCGCTTTTCATAATGTTGAAAAAAGGAAACATTTAGCCAAATGTTATCCGAATTTCGTTCGAAACTAGGTTAGCTGGAGTAAGCTGCGTCGAATGGACGTTGTCCCGCGTTTTCCAAAAAAGAAAATAACTTCCGCACGGATTCACACATTAGTTACTCGGTGACAACGCAGTATAACGTCATTTTTTATAACGCGTGATAAATCACTGTAGATTTCCTAAACTAAAAGCGGATGAAAAAATAGAAATTAATATCAGAGGATATCACATGCGTCATCGGACAGCGCGACGCCTACGAAATAGAAAAAGTATTAAAAAGTCGACTAGTTCTGAATGTGAGCCTTGAATTCCTACGTCCAACTTTCAGTCCAGATGCGCCTTAAAGCACAGTTTCAGTTGAAAAAGCTATCGAACGGAGGGACATAACTTGTTTTATGGAGCTACAGGTATTGTTTTTATAAAAGAAGTGGAGTAAAGATATACGTATTTGCATTTTGAATGTTTTTCCTCTTGCCATAAGGTCACTCTCTTTTTTTTTTTTCTTGAGATCCTGTAGCTCTCTTTAAGTTACCATCCCTCACAAGAATTGATAAGCTCTATTCCATTCAAATACATCGCATGACTTATCCTATTATATCGCTTAAATGAAGCAGAGCAAAAATTTCGACGAATAGTTAAACATTTTTTCTAGATTTACAGTTATGAAATAGAAGTGGTATTTTTTGCTTTAATGAAGTGAAAGGCAACTCCTTCAGTTTCGTAGCCTGGACACATGCTTTTGATACGCTTATTTAATGCATATGATATCAACAAAGATAATATTAACGAAGGGAAAGGCAAAAGAGACCACAAGACGTAATCCTAGGAAGTTATCACAGCGAAGCACTATTTGGATGGATGGATTCCCAAGAGCTTTCATTATCTGCGAATAAAAACAATCCTAAGGCTGTCTCCATGTTTTCGACCAAAAGGTTCTCAAAATTTATTGTAAAAATAATTATCTACATAGATAAGTTTAAATAAAACAGATTCGATAGAAGAAAAAATATAACTAAACGAAAAGTTTGGTACTTCTGTCGTCCATATATTGTTTTTCAACATTTCTGGGCGATCATATCGAAATAGAGCCAAACGTAAAATATTATATTAAAAATTTTATTTGTAGTTATAAATCGGTTTTTCTTAAAGCGAAAACTACAGCTTAAGCATCTACCAAGCATCCAAAACTTATTTTAACGCAAAATTCACAATGAAATAAAAAAAGATCTCTTACGTCTCGTAAGTATCTCGTAGATGATCATAGGACAATGGAATTCAAAAGTTTCGTAAGTTCGTTATTAATTCGTGATGTAAGTAATTGAAATCAAGGTGATGTCACTTCAAAATATAAAAACGCCTACCGAAAGAAAATTTAGACAATTTAGATTTAAAACGCGGAACGCGATTAAGCTCGAAAAAGTTTATCTTTATTTAATTAAAGTTAAGTATCCATTCTTTACTTAATTTATAGAAGTTTCAAATGATATATTTGCACTCCAAATATCTTTATTACATATTTCATTATTTCTATCGAACACTATCCAGTTAGCAGCCAAAGTTCGCCTCTCGTTTATACGGTAAATTCTGACCCATGCTAGAAATATCTCTGTTCGCACAAACGTCTTATGGTTTCACAGCTTTTCAAGAAAATAGACGCAGCGCATGATTCGAAGCGAAGATGAAATGAGTCTTTTGAAGCATAGCTGTGATTCATTTGGCACTAGACAACATTTTTCTTCTTCGCACGTACGGATTAAGATAGGCAGCGCGACGTCTATTTCGAATCGAAAACTCTTCTAAGAGGAGAAGATCGAGAGACTGGTGATTGCAATCGTGACCTACTCCGAGGAGAGAATATCCTCGCCTTACAGCTTTTAAATCAAAGTCTTTGGCTGCTCTTTCGCCGCGGATTTATACAAGTGTCTCCGTAATAGATCGAGCAAAGGTGTGAATCCCGTCACTGGCTGCACGTTTCTTCACTCGACTTCGTGCCGAACCGAGTCTCTTCCGCGAGTCCTCTCGATCGAAAACAATCGATAGCTTCTGCTCGACTGTATGGGTGAAGAATAGAGGAAAATTGGACTACCGTTTGTGATTCATCTTCTTAGTATGAAAACTTTTGGAAGGAAACGTTGAGCGATGCGGGAGTGAATGTGTAGCTTTGATCGGGACAACGTAAAGTTGGAGTATTCTGACAACTATTGGGACTATTTTTCTGAAGTGAAGTTTCTTTCCAGTTCTAGGTTTCCTGCATCCCTAGATTCATTATTTCGTCCCTTCGATATAAACGGGAATCATTTTTAATATTTTGGTTAAGTTTGGTAGGAAACAGCTATTCCGACGTCTTAAGTTTTTGCGTTTAAATCGAGAAATTTCCTAATATCCTTACATATTGCATATCTTTTAAGATGTTTTCAAATTTCCCGTTGTGGTGAGGCTGTAATTTTACCTTGGCCCGACCAGATAACCTTACAATAGATATAGAAGTACATGTATGAAATAATAATAAAACTATCAATCTCACCGAAAATTACCCCTTTATCTCTATAAGAATGAAACCTGTATTCAGATTTAGATTATAGTCTATATAGAATTGCATTCTGTATTGTTAATAACTTCCTTTTCCCTTTCGTGGTGTCTTCATGCAAGGATATTTTACAGTTTACGTACGGAAAGGTGGCGTCTATAAGGTGGCATCAGTCACATAAGAGCTACCCTACGATTAGGTCCTGGGGGAAAGCTAGGTTACGAAAAATCCAAAGAGACTATTTTCTTATGTGAAAGTGCTACTGTAAATTCATAGAGCGAAAATCCTTCAAATGAAAGCAGGGATATATCCTATGGGGTTTCAGTTCACTGAATATCTATCGATTATTTCGATATAACAAGGTGGCAAAAAATACGCAATATATCGTATAATTGATTTTAAAGTTGGTCCTGTTCAAACAAAATATGAGTTTCCGATAAACGTCCAAGATATATAGATATATATCTTTATTATTAAAATATATACATTTTGAGCTGACAAACGCTTTCAATAAATATGAATACAGGGAAGGCGACGAAGTTGGTCTCAGGGCGCCAGCCTGCCTTGAGCCGTTTTTCCTCAGCACTATAATCCGAAATTGCCTGAAACAAGCGGAGTAGTCTAATTACTTAGCTAGAACATCTAAGCTTACGGATAACAATCCAAAGATTAACCCCATCGACGATGGAATGCATTTGGCCTTTATAATTAAGGGGCATCATTAGGGATAGAGAGTCGACAAAGTATTATACTACAACTATACTATTTCGCGGCAAGTTTAAAATTTTTTTAAAAATTTTTTAAAACATATGACTTTGAATGGGTCAGAAGAAGAGATTTAAAAAATGGAAGTAAAGGATTCTTTAGTGTAAAGTTTAAAATATTGTTACTTAAGCAGACAGTTTAGAAATTTCGGGGCGGAATTACCTGCTTCAGACACAGTGGAAGATTTTTTAACTTTCAATTGCGCTTGATATAATTTTTCAAGTTTGGAAGTGTATTAGCCACATGTATTTAAAAAAATTGGGCTTTTGTCACTGTATATGATTCTCTTATCTTTTTCTTGGTAAATGATTGAATTAATGTTTACAGAACCTAGGGTACCTTGATAAAGTCTCAGAATGATAGAGCCTCATGTAAAACGGCGACTTCCGTTATGCTTTTTCTTATTATTTAGCTTCTGCTTATTTATGAATGTTTTTTCATTATGACAAATAAACGTTAAAAACACCAGGAAGTTTACTAGGAGTAATTTGCCTTTGCTTCCTTCATTGAATCAGAATGCTAAAAGCAGGAAACGACCACATTAATGAAACATAATGACCCTAAGAATAGCAGCCTTGAGTAAGACCGAGTTAAAATTAAGTGAAATTGCATTTTTCTCTATCCTGCAAGAAAAGCCAAATGAGAAATATTCCGTCTACCAAGGTATGGTTGAAGTAACAAGGAAACACATGAATCTTTAGCAACAAGAAGCCTCCATAAGTAATTGATATGCATCATTATTACTTCTTTCGCTATCGCTAAAATAAGAATTAGCTAAACGCGGTCGCTTTGGCCTCTCAAAGCTCGGTCGGAATTGATATCGCGTCATCCTCGGATTCGTGGATTTATCCCGAGGAGAAAACGACAACTCCAGCGCAGTATTTCATTCGAGGAAGAGGGCGGGTTGAATAAAAGGAAGCTACCACACTTTTTCGGCCTAGAGGTCCCAGCGGGGCCGCCGGGATTCCGTCCAAGAAAGGCAGGAAAGGAGATACCCTTCCACTCGATTCCGCCCACTATCTCCGCTGTCCTATCTCCATATCTCTCTTTCCTCGCCTATCTTTTTATTTCGGCGCGGAAAAAAAATCCGCTGCCGGGTGTTCCCTTTGCGGTCCACCTGGGAATTTTTCCCGGCGGTGTGTCACAGGGTGGAGATGGAAAAATCTTTTTGATGAGGACTTATTGATTACTACAAAGAATGAAAAAGGGAGGCAGAGCAGGACTCCGGATAAAGGAGGAGACGGGGTGGGCGTCGCAGGCAAAAGGTGTTGCTGTTGGATTTTAAGCAGGCGACGAAACATTCGTATGATAATTTTTGCTGCCATATGCGGTGAGAGAGACGTGGTTGATGGGAGAAAAGTTCAAAGAAGATATTTTTGTCTGACGTTACTTTTTGGTCTTAGAGGTTGTTCGTGATTAAAAAAAGCTGGAATTCTGTTCCATGATTTTGAAAAGTAGGTCTGTTTCAATGGATCTTTTATGTAAGTCATTGAAAATAGGCTAAAAAATGGAAAGTTAATAATGGAAAATGATGGATGTATGGGCACTAAAATAAAAATGAGGGCACTATTTACAATTTTTTGTTTCCCTTCGTTTTCTTTTGAAGGAAAAGTGTATCAAATTACTTGGTGATCTCAACACTGAATTATAAATTATGGTATGGGAGAAAGAGGCAGAAAGAAGTAGCAAAATGTTTGTAATTCTCTTAACTTTATCAGCGGTGAATAAGAAACTGAAGTTGATAGGGATTCATTGACTTTTATTGTGTCATAAATGTTTTACAGTTAATCTTGAACCATGAAATAAGTATCGCTTTTTTGTTGTAAACAGAAATTAGTTGATGTTCACGTAGAAAGCAAAATACTTTTCATGTTAAATATATTTGGTAACATATTTTGCTTTCTTCTTCTCTTTGTAAGTACATCTTCTGAATTTTATTTCCGTAAACTCACTCTTATGATAGCTCCCTTGTAATTGCAATTAGGTCTTAATTATTCACGATGATTACCAATACTTATCTAGTTTTTAAAGGTCATACTCTTTTCTTCACTTGTTTGTGCTTTAAAATATTGAAATATGTGGAAAGGTGATTTATAATTGTCACAAAGTTGAAATTATTTCCATTCAATTTTTAATGAGTAATTAAATTCAGTATTTAAGTAGTTTTAAAGGTATACGCTCTTTAACACGTTTTTCTTTCTTTCTTGCAGGTGAGTTCCTTGATTCTCCTTTTATTTCTTGAGGGTTGCTTCACATGGCATTGGTGAGTGAAAGAGAGATTCTTGAGAAATTATTTAAATTTATGTTTTTGTTGATATTCATTCGCAAATGAATGCAGCTTTGGGTTGCCATACAAATAAAAATTAGAAGATGAAGTATTTTTAAATAGCAGATATATTGATTAAGAATTCGTGGAAATAGAATTCAAATGTTTCTATTTACAGAACGCGTAACGGTTACTGTTCGTGATAGCTGCATGAGAATTGAGTTTTTATCGCTTCTAACTCTATTTTGTTGTCGGGCAAGCTTCGTAGTGAACATGACATAGTCCGATAATAGTTTCATTGCTTTCTATTCGGTTTCTGACCTTATCGAGCGAATATGAAGGACTTATATTTATATTTATCCAAACAGAGTTATAGTTTATACTGAAAATGTAACTGAGAAAATAAAATTCCACAGGAGTATATTTATTCAAACTATTTTCGAATTTTACATAGTGAATTTAACTTTCCCAGTGACTGCGTTCCACACAGTGAAGACTTCTTCTGTAGATTGTATGATAACGTAGCTATTAGAACATTTTCCGTTGTTGTTTATGTATCCTTTTTAATAACATGCGAAACGCAGCCAACTAAAAAATGACACATTTCTCTTTGAATTGAAACCATTCTCGGATAAAATAGCAATTGACTTCTAATTTGATTGATGCACCTAAAATTTATTTATATTTTGCTTATGGTGACCGCCAACCATTTTTATCAGCATCTTTTCTTTGAGTGTTGGAATGTGAGTGATAGGAAATGTATTCATAATGTCACCCGGTAGTTGGAAAAAATAGGATCCCGAAGTTGAATTTATGTTCAAGAAATGAAGTGACACTAGACCTCGGACAACAAGTGCTCGCAACAGTACCAAGCTCGTCTGTCTACGTACATACAAGCCGTTTGCCTTCATCAATTTAAGCTTATTCATGATTGAATCATCGTGGAACCGAACATATTCATTTTCCTCTCCAGAGTGATTTATGAACGTATCCGGTACTTACAAGTATCCGCACACGATGGTGGGATCGGTGCGATCAAGAAAAATAAATCAGCGGATCTCCCGACTCATTCGCGAAACGAACTATAAATCCTGCGAAGGCGCATGGGGTTGTCAGGGAGTGGCGAAAACCCGCGAACATAATAGCACCACTCGGAAAAGTAGCGCTAGTTGTCGCCCGCCGACTCCACAGGCTCTCTCGCGGCCACGAGTACACTGGCATTATCGAATTTAACACGCTCGTGTCAAAACCCTACCATTTGTCACGCTTTCTGGCGCGTAAGTATCTCCGACCGCATCGCTTCTATTTCGCGTGGGGTCGCGGTTCCTGACCGGCTTCCGGATCGATCGATCACAGCGTTGCGGTCGCTTCTAAGATTACTACGCAGGAAAATGAGAGTTGTGGAAGTGAGAATCTTCGTGTTTTGCGTTATCAGATGCTCGTGTCTTTATTAGGGAGTGGTTGGTTAGAGTCATTTCTTAATATAATAATTTATAATTTCTAAGCCTATGTTTGTCTTCTGGTTATGTTCGTGTGCCCTAAATTTCCCTGCATACCTCGACCTCGATTTTTTTATACTACATGGTGATTAACCGTTGGTAGCATCTCGTAATTTTATCATTGACGCCCCTCTGTCTTTTCCTAACTTCTGATAGGTTCTTCAGCGATCCATTCTCTCTGGATATCTAACCACGCACTTAAGCCCTGTCTAAATTTTATTTTGTCAGTCTTCCCGCTTCTTCTTTCGCTTACTTCTCAAATTCTTCCAATCTATGTCTAACAGCTAAAAAATCAAATCTCCCAATACTTACAGCATTAGATAAAGGAAGAACGTCAAGGTAGTGAGTGAATGAATGATTAACGTAAACGATATTAACACAAAGCAGGCGAGAGGTCAAAATGTTTTAATGAATGAAGTATGGTTGTAATGGCAATGTCGATTTTTTCCTCTTTGCAAACTAGCCATTCTTATATGTATTATTTATGTAAATTACATATTTTAAAATTTTTTTAAATATTAAATAATGTTAATTTATAAAAATTCAACGGAACTGGATGTTTTTAATGAGGGAAATTACCGGGTTACTTACCTTTCCCAGAACTAGATGGGACAGTTTTAGGATGTAGATTTATTTGAAAAATATTCAAAATTATATTTCTGCTCGGCAGAAAAGTCAACGGTAAAAAAATGAAAACGAACGAAGAAAAATACCTATATAATCAGTACAAATTACAATATCAGTTTATATAAACCAAATAAATATATCCTTTTCAGTTAAGGTAATAAATTTCGTAATAACTATAAAGCATGAGCGAAAAAAATAATAGAAAATTTGGATATTTCAAATCAACAAAATGTTTCATAAACAAAAGGTTTAAAAAAATTGACGTTTTCTTGTTCAATTTTCACGTTCGCAGTTTCGGAGATTTGTTTTTCTATAAAATTTACGCACGGCTGTCACGGTACGAGAATTTCCTCAGGTTACTTACTGTCGGCACAGAGGTTACTTACCTTGTTATCTTAGATAGCGAGAAATGTAGCACCAAATGTTGCAGTTCGTTTCGCGCATAGGAATTGGATGTAAAGGTTCGAGTGGTGGGTCGTTGTTGTAGCAACTGCGCGACCAGATTGGAAAGGGTGTCGTTGAACGAGTCGAGCTTTAACCTCCATCATGTGATATTGATGGATATTGATACTTCTTCGAATGGATGGAGACGTTAACAACACCCATCCGTTGGAAATGAGCGAGCGCCGTGTGGGGGGGAGGAGGTAACACGCCCGGCCTCACAGTGGTAGGACCGAAAGGAAGTGTTAAAAAAGAACGACCACAGAGGAATGGTCTGGATTGTTTCGAAGTTTGATATTCTCAGCGGAGGAGAGATGAAAAACGGCTTACACGGAGTTGGTATCAGTTAACCGAGGGGTACTTCGAAAACCAATGATTGATGTTGATTGTTTTTATGACTCTACTTTTTTTTCTTCCGACAGAAAGAATGGCTTTGGGTGTTTCTGTTACCGAGACCTCCCTTATCTCGTTGCGAATTCGGTCACGTCGCTATAATTAAAGAAATTAAGGTTTTGATAATGAATCTGCGTCCCAGGAAGAATGAACGTACCTGAGATGCCATAAATACGGGTGGAGAAGTCGGGATAGTGGTTTATAACTAGGAGTACATAGGCCCATCTGGGTGTTCCCGCTATTCAGAAGTTTGATGTGACCGATTCACAAAACAGACTCCTGCGATTAGCGAGTTGTTTTGTTAATGTTATACGAGAGCGTGGGACGTAAATAGCATAAGTATTACCTGCTAACTTCGGGTCCGAGATAGGGGGCTTAGGTGTGAAAAAATGGTGCCTGCCACACCCACCTAAAATAATGAGAGCGCCCTTGAGAAAGTTAAGGCTGGGAACCGCTGTATTCGCAGTTGGGAGAGTCTTAAAAAACAGAGGATTGAAGCTGTCACTGGTTCATGGTATCTTAAAGGGGTTTGTAAGAGAATTGATAAACATCAACGTAATATGAAGATAAGGCCTCGAACTTTCCCTATACATGTATTATGCAATTGCGATAATTATCAATTGCAATTATATCATCATTTTATCAAATTTATCTACTGATATTTTTAGTGAACTTGGCATGAGACGGTAGAGATTTTTGAAAATATTTTGCCCGTAAGCGTTACCATCTTGTCTAAAATTTACCCCTCTCTGGAAACCAAAATTTCCCTTTTTATGCTATGAAGTGCATAAAAACTTTTCGAGTAGAATCTACTAAAAAAAGAATACCCGCTTAGTAATGATTTTAATTGCTTCATTTGCAGACTAGGAAATCTGCTAACCATTGAGTGGTTTTACGATAGGTAATGATATATTGTGGAAAGGCTTAGTTAAATAGTTGAAAAGTTGGATATCGTTGAGAGAAATCACACACGAAAACGTTCATAGCCATACTAACGTATTAAAAATTAAAAACAGCTATAAAACATTATAGGAATGTGTTCGTGTGGATTAATTCATAAATATCATTGAAAACCGTTTTGAATTTTTTTTGGCTATGGTGAAGACGAAATGAAAATTTATGATGGGCTCTTATTTTAATGATTTATTGGACTTAAATCTATCTCTCATCCTACTACGATGACTTATCTTTAATTTGCAATGACCAACTTCGAAGAACAAGGAGGACATTGTCCTACGTAAAAATTATGTGTAGTATTTCTGACTATTGGTCTGGGATATATAATATTCATTTATCAATTTTTTTGTCAATCGTCAACGGTCTCCTAGGAATGACGTAGGAAAACAGAAGATTATGTTTCAGAATTCACCATGAGAATATAATATTAATTTATACATTATTTTTTATTATCCTCAACGGCTTCCTAGGGGTGGCGTAGGAAAAAGAAAATATATGTTACAGAGTTCATCATGCGAGAACCATTCGATGAGAAGGAATATTTTCTTAATTTCGTTTTGAGTATCCACTTCCCTACATCCCATTTCTTAAGGAAACAGAACTATTTGACTATCTAAACATCCGCATGGACAAATCGTTAGTTACTACTGACGGCAAAGGGTGGGGGAGGGTGGCGCCTCTTCGGAACGCATAGCGGGAGCACCATGTAGCTGTCCGTACTGTTGGAGGTCATCGCGAGGTTTGGATGCCGGAAGGTGAAGGAACGGTCTGTTTCGCTGTCTCGGAAGGAGAGCCATTTCGGAAGGGTTAATGGTTAGGAGAGATGGAGTTGTTTGGGGAGGGGTGTCTTAGGAGACGCAAGATCTGGGCCTTGGTGGAATGTCAGAATGCGAATCACTCGCCTTATTCTTTTCTTCTCGAACAAGAGAGCAGTGATGTTTTTGGGAGCAGTCGAGAATGACCCCATATCGAATTCAGAGGCTTACTAGAATAAGCCGACGTGTTAACTCTTTCTCATATGGCCTATCTTTCTCGTGTGTGTTACGTGATTTATTTGTTTCTAAGTTTTTTGCCTTTTATAACTTAATTAGTTTCTTCAGGAAGAAATCGGAATTGTATGGAGAAGTATGGGAACCCTTATGAAAAGTATGAATGACTATACAGTGCTTTGTTTAGTGGCCTACTGATAGACCTCTCTATTCTCGGAATGCAGGAAGTGTGAGAACCCAAGGTTAAGGGTTTTGTTGATTCAGGGCAATCATTGTTTGTGCGGGCCTTCAGATTCCTTACTATGCTAATGCTTGTGCCCATATTCCGATGAGTAATAATTATTCCGTTCATTTTCTGTATGAACTACATTCACAAGAGTCATTTTCTAGTGAAGAAGTATACATTTTGGAGGTTTATTCCAGTGATCCAGAATTTTGTAATTTAGCGGAAGCAGTATGTCGACCTTGTTAACGTCGACAGTTATTGAGAGCATGACTATGTGCAAAAAATAACTTCGAGAATTTGAAATTCTTATTGGGTAAAATACAGGAAGTAGTTTAGAAAAACAGACGTATCGATTTTAAATCGGAATTAAGAATGAAGTTCTGAATATTGTGATAGCTCACCCACTAGACTTTCTAAATATAATCTCATCGTGAAATATTAGCTGATGGAAGTAGAATTAGATCTTGTGATGTCTGTGAGTAGTGAAAATAAATATTTGGAAGAATCATACTTAGCTCGCAGCATTTGGGACGCTATATATATATATCTCCCCATTTTTAACGCTTCATTTTCGCCGGCAATAACTGATGCTAATATAGAGAGGAATATTGGACGTGACGTAACCATGGCATTATAGGAGTGTTTTTCTTCAAATTCATTGTTTTTTGCATGTATATTAAAGGATCATCACGTTTATAAAGTTCCATTATGAAGTTCAGAGTAATATCCCAGCTAAATAAAACCCGCAATGCGATTCTGGTTAAAGAAGTACTCAACCGTTAAAGACGAATGATTCATCTGGACCTCTTTAAGATTTTAGAGGAATTTTTCGTGTCTCCCGCCTGTTTCTTTCTCCCCAAGGAACGTCTGGACTCTTTTATTAGAGGGCTCAGAAATTGATACCGACGATGTTTCAATATTTATAGGATTGGAAGGGTAAGAATCGGCTTTCTTACGTACCGACGGGAATGGAGAAAAAAGACGGGGAAAAGCAGCGGCGGTGCGAAAAAAGAAACTGATGGGGAAAAGGAGTGACGCGAGTAAGAGAAAGAGAGGCTTAAAAATGGAGTGAAAAAATGTAAGAGAAAGGGGCGGAGGAGAAATCCGCTCCTTTTCGAAAGAAGAAGAGGGAAGAAAGGAAACGACCGACTCGCTGGTATAATTTATACATAATTTGCCTTTTTCGTATTTTCTTTTTTTTTCTCTCCCTCCCTCCCCTCGGCTCCATCTCGCGGAAGGTAAACGAACTTCCTCTCGAAAAAGGAAGAGCGCTTTCCTTTCATCCCAAGGCTATTGTCGCGTCTGCATCATACACGCACGGACGCATGCTCTCCGCACGCGAGAGAAACAAATGCCGACGCTCTTGCGGATACAGAGATACACGCTCGTAGGCACACATTCCTCTTCCGCATGGAGTGATTTTTCGTCGATTTTTTTCTCCTCGCAAAACTCCTCATTCTTTTTCCTCTCTCTCTCTCTCCAAGGCCTCGCGTAACGCCAAGGTTCTTTTAACGAGACGCCCGACGCGTTTAGGTTGGACCGTAATTGCCCGCATTCCGCTCTCTCTCGTCCATTTGGTGCACGTTGGCATTAAAAGGCTGCGTGGCAAAAGGGTTATATGCGGTCCACGTGCGTCTTTTGTCACCCCACGAGGTCGCCCTTAAATGGGCTGGTGGAAAATAGAGGGCTTTTTGGGAGTTGCGAACTGTGAGAGAGAGATAAAAGGATAACCTCTTGGATTTCTAAGGTGCGCTTTCTCGTGTGCCGCTGGCTGAAGTTTGGTTGGCTAATGAACGAAAATGACGAGGAGGATAATTTTGCGCGAGGAACTAAATTTGATCTTGCTGAAACATCGCGTAACGTTGGGGGGAAATTCCTGCTGGTTCCTTCCTTGAGTACGCGGAGATCGTGCTCTAAACTTTCCCCTGGAGTTTTTCGTAAATCTTTTTCTTCCGTGGCACGCTCAAGTACCAACTCATACTCACCAACTTATCTTATGAATTTGAATCAACGTTAAGTTTACTCTTGTTTCCTATCACCATTTCTTACTACATTACTAACCGCAGTGCTACTACTTCTAATACTGCTGAAAAAGATGGACTTAGGTAGTTATACTTGTTGAAACTTTTCTCGGAAAAAAATATCCATTTATAGGGCGGACGAGGCAGAATGAGACAGAGAGGAAGCTAACGCTACGATTTACCAACAGCTACCGTCCCACTTAAAAGCCTCTGTTTATATATTTCATAGAGGCTACTCAATGCAGCATGCCCTAAGACACGTTAAACAGTACCATCAAAGTAAACTCTGTAAGCACATGAGCGTATCGAGATTAGTTTCGACAAAAGACCACCTCATAAACGAAGAATTCCATCCTCTCCAGTTTGAAGGACTCGGAAAAAGTAGGTTGAGAAATAACCTTTTGATATCGACTATAGGCCGAGTAGCTCTCTCTAGGTCGCGTGCAATATCCTTTTCAACTGCTAATGCTCTCTCCTCATACGGTATGTTCAGCATCACGGAAAGTTGAAAGGGAGCATTGTACGATTCCGATCATCTGGTATTGCGAACGCATCGCTCACTTCTCTTTGTTTATCGCATTCCTTTTCTCTTCTATCATTAATGGACCACTTCTGCGGCGCGTGGGCGCCCTTGCTACAGGCGGAAGTTATGAGAATTAGATTTACGTCCCTTCCATTCTTCCCACTCTTTCTCTCCTATTCCGGAGACTTCTGCAAACTCCCCTCTCTTGCGTCATGCACCTTGTCCTCTATCTTTCTTCGCAGCCGAATGCTGGTATCTGGACCATCTATGGCAGAAGAGCGGTGTTAAAGGATAGCGACGTCAAAACAGACGTAATTGGCGGTGCCACGGCTCGGCGTCGGACGTGACCGGGTCCTCCACGTTCCACAAGCTTTCTTTCGCGAAATCCGCGCGAATTTCTCGTAGGTAATTGCGAGGAAGGGCAGAATGAACGCATTTTCGCTTTAGGAATCTAAACGTGCTCCAATTTTCCGCGTTCCGTATCATCACGGGAGGTGTCGCCCCTTTGTTTCGCGAAAAAACCCCTCGAGAGAGAGGGCCAAATTGCGCCCCAGGTTCTCCCAGGGATGCTAATTTTTGATGCCACACACGTTGGGATTCCTACATGGGAGAATCTCGAAAATTGGTCCGAAAATTGAAAAATCGGCGCATTACGCTTTCATGTTGAGCTCGGTGGGAGTGGTTCATTTATACGCAAATGAGGATCGATTACGGAATTATTTATTTGAAAATTGTTTCCTCTCTGAGGGACTTTTTTATCGCGATCATTTCGGCCTTTTCTTCGTTTAAGGTGCACTTATTATCTCTAGATTTGGTTCCTTACCTTGACCATCCCTAATTCCAGATCTATCTCCAATTTTGTGAAATTCTAAAATCTGTCACACCAATTTTAGATCGAGGCTAATGACACTATTATTCTGAAATTGGAGATTGGCTTTATCGTTATAATTCAAGGATAGCAATAAAAAAATCACCCACATTCGAATCATTTCATAATCGGATAATTTCTGGAGTACTTTCTTGATTGGTCTTGTAAAGGGCAAAACTATTACATGGATCTTTTTGTCTATTTTTTCTAGCTATAACATGGAATTCAAGTATCCAAACATCGCAGATTTCTTTTTGGTATTCCACCTTAACTCTGATGTTTGGTGAATTTACTCAATATCCTTAGCCTATTTTAACGAATTCCTTCCTCTTGGTAGATTTTGGTTTGGATTTTTCTTTTCTCTTTTTCTATGCAATTTCATAATCATGATGTGTAAAAATGCCTTCTCTAAAGCTAGCAGAAAACAATTCTCCGCCTAGAATGAACATAATGATAACACTGTAATAATTTCTTAAAGCGTCTGTAAAATTCAGCGTCCATTATCATTTTTCATCTCCTGAGGCCTTGAAGAGCTACTTGTTTATCATTTCAATTAAACTTTCAACCAAGAATAAGCGGAAATCCTTCCGTAACAAGAAAGGAAAGTTCTTTTCAAGTTCAAGGTGGTCGATTCCAAACTCTCTTTCCCCAGTGTTTCCCCGTCTGCCGCAGTGGCGGCGCCTCTGCTGTTTACGGCATTTTTTATGACTGGATTAAAAATAGTTTTTCATCAGAGGAGTCGACTTGGTGTCGACGGCTACATAAGCAGAGCGAAGGCCACAATTCTTGATGACCCGAGTTTGGATTGGAAAGGTCAATCCAGGGCCGATGTGCTGTGAATGTCAGCTTGGCATTTGCTCCGAATGTTGAGGTGAGAGATCCATCTCTCCGTCAGACGGCTCATAAGACCTTATGAATGATTCTGCGGAACGTATTCATTCAGACTCTCGATTAATGAGGTGGACACGGTCGGGTCCATTATAGGGATCGAATCGTGAGGAGGGAAAGTGATACGGACAGTTCCAGGAGGCGCTGTTCTGTGTAATTGTCACTTGATAGCTTAGTGAATGTAAACTTCTTCGCTTAACTCCATTGTTTCCTAATCGCTCATATTCGTAAATCAGAACGTATCTTATCTGGACCTTCTTTTGTGTTAAATACAAGCCGATAAATCGAAACTTTCATCGAGTAGGAGGGGCAATCTCAGTGGTGTACGTTTTACCAAGGAATAAGTCATCTTCAACGATAATTAATGACATTGCAGGCCGTGGTAGGGAAGTGGATAGCGTGCGTCCCATGTTCGAATCCTGGCTAACTAGATTTTTTTCTTGTTAGGGAATGGTTGTGTGTTTCGCTTGTTGTTGCTGTTATTTCCCGCCGCTGTAATTGTCCATTAATAAATTTTTGTGGGGGATTAGGAAAAAATTTAAAAAATAAATAAAAGTATCTCTAATTTACGATGTTTACTAAAGAAGGATACCTATATTATAATTGAGCTAAGTTGGACCACCATAACTTTGAATCTTTAGATAGACTCAGCTGCCAAAGACTTTACTTAGACAGGATTTTTCAAACAAAGCAATGGCGTCTTGCGCACAAAATTATATCTAAGTCACTCATATTTAAGGGTTAGATGAAAGAAAAGACTGATTAGTCTCAATATCGTGCGAATAAAGACATAATATAATTGTTATTATTATATTTATATTAAAGAGAAAATAAAAGTACCCTAACGATTTCTCTGTATTGGAAAATTTCCCCGGATTATATGTTGTTCGTCTGGGTTTATAGTCTCACAGTTTCCATTCGCTTCTTCAAAATGAAATTAAATCAGACTAGACTTTAAATCGAAAATAGTTTCCAGCAACTCTTACTCTAAATAAATCGCGTTGAATGTGGAATTTCAGACAAATTAATGAAAATCCTTCCAGATTAAAATCTTATCTTACGTTTCAAAATCATTCCTTTAGAATTAATCTTCTTCTGTTAATCTCTTTGTTCGGAGTTTTAGACGATAAAGATCCAGAACATAAAAAGGGTTGTTGGTTCATTTATCTAAAAATTTCTAAAGATTTTTGGAGAGGATAATCTTTAAGAACACTCTACTTCTGAGAAAATAGATAGGATTTAAGGGCAGAATAATCACTTAATTGTGGGCGAGGATCACATTATTTTACAACTCCGTCTTCCTTTGTCTTAAGATTTCAGTATTAAGCAGCTTAAAATGATTCATTCCGTAGAAAATACTCAGCCATTCAATAGATTTTTGTGTTGGAATATAAGAGGGGAAAACTGGAGTTATATGCAAATTTATTCTAATTTTAGTCTTGTACAGACAGAAGCTGCACGATCCCTCTGGGGCATGTGGCATCGTAAGAGAACAGCGTCTTCGCGGAATCCTTCTAAAGCAATGCAATTTCCGCTGAAGAAGTCCTTTAACAAGGTCTGAGTGCTTGTTCTAAGGAATTAATTTCCTGCGATTGTGTTTTTGGATTGAAACTGCGAGCAAAACTTCCCGCAATTTGCCTCTTACTTTTTCTTACTCGGTGCATCATTTTGAGATACTAGAGTTTGCGATTATTCCATATCACGGATTATGTAGCCACAGGGTGAATATTTTGGAGGCTAGCGAACTTACTGCTATAATTTAACTCTCTATGCGTTCGAATAGGTGGAAAAATTTCTCTAAATTTAGAGAGATTTTTAACAAAAATGTTATACTAATTTATTATGTCATTTCATTCAATTTTAACTAATTACTAATTTCTTGAATCATGTTTGAAAGACATAAAGATAACAAATATTAATTGCGATTGAATTTAGCCATTGGAGCAGAATTTAAATTAAGCAATCCATTCATTCGGTCTTGCTTAAGATAACGTTGAGTCTGAACAGAAATAGGTTAATAATTCATAATCAATAAGATGATAGGGATAGTTCAACATATAATTTTTGTATGTATTTCTCCAATGGTGCACCGCGAATTCCTATGATTCCGCGAGAGGTTCGAGATGCAAAATAGAAACCGTCTCTCGAGGGGAAAACCATAAATTACACTATTTTCAATAAAAGAATCCGGTACTATTAAACGGGATCGAAATGAAATAAAACATCCCATTTTCATCTCCTTTTGTACGTGCATAACTTTTGAAAGCATTAAAAAATAATCCTCTTTTGATTCTTTAAATTCTCTTTAGAGTTGCTTCTCATGAAAATCAAATTAGGAAACGCCATCTTATGGGGTCCAAGGTATCGGTAATAGCGTTTAAAGGTTTAAAAGCGGCAATCTTGTTGATAAATTGTAACATAATAATAATAGAATTTTAGACCAAAGTCTTTTATTCCAGAATTTTGAGTTGAAAAGACCAGAAAAATATTTTTCCGGTTTTCATTATTTTGGTTAGTTAATCCAGACGTTATTTAAAATAAAATAGCTTACCTTTTAACAACGTATATATTTGAAATTTTCATTAGAGATTTCCATTAGATATAAATTATTAGAAATAATTTATAAAACTAGATGTTTGATTGCAATGGAATCTATCATGTCCCGAGTTGAGATAAGCTCTCCTTATTGAATCTACACATGAACTCAAAAAATTTGAAATAAAGAAATACAATTTATTTCAGACGTGAGTAAGCAAGAGGGATTGAAGTCTATTGTAACAGTAACTGTGTGATTCCGAAGGGAAGGAATCTGAAGAATTACTTACCAACAGGTTTTCATTATTAACAATTAACAATGTGAACGAATACTAGACATGGTGAAAAATACTACATGATATTAAAATAAAGAAAAGGTTAACTTTAGAGAATTTCAATTATTAGAGTTTCAATTAAATTTTATGGTCTCAACTATGATTGAACATTTCAGAAGTAATAAAGTTTTGGCATAAGATTTTGCCAAGTTTTTGAAATAAGTTAATACGCGATTGGATTGCATTGGATGATATCCGTCCCTAAGATTCGTGCATTTTTAAGTTAGATATTTTACATTTTTAATTTGCGAAACATTTGCACGGATCGTCCGATTATTTTGAAAATATCTTTGATTAATTCGTAATAATAATCTATTCAGCGCATTGAATCAAAGTTCTGAAAGTATGGGTGGAAGATAATTAAGAATTTGCGCTTTTACTTAGCGTGAGTTATCCAAAACTTCACGCGTGTGATGATTTCCAATTAGCGAGAAAGACGTTTTCTGCGACGGCATGCGCTCAGGCCAAGTAAAACAACGTAAAAATTAATTCACGCTTTAGCGGACAGAGTCGAAAATGCAATTCTTTTTCCGCAGAAAAAATGCCAACGAGTTATCGCGTGGGTGCGATTTCGTATGCTCGGTTACGACGTAAGAGAAAAGGGAAATGGGAGATTTGCGGACGTCCTTAACGACTCGTTTCGCTTGGCCTTTCATAGAAACATTTCTTTTGCCACCTTTTGGGTCTTGCAGACAACTCTTACGATTCTCATGACATTTTCGCCGAAATGTCACACTTTTGTACGAATCTGCCTCAAGTGTTACTTTTTATCTAGTTTCGCAGATGACTGATGACGGAACGACTTTTCGGGTCTCTTTAAAAAAAATTCAACCTGAGCGGTGACAATAACCTTTCTCGCGAATTATCGTGGACTTTCTTAGAGGTGTAAGATTTTAGAAAGAATTAGTGACTGTTCGAAAAGATTGGAATTTTTTGGTTAATTTAGCGATATTTGTCTAGAATATTTGTTGACTTAGAGATACCGGAATAAAATTTCACCATACAGGAAACTATATTTTCAGTACAATCAAGTTTTTCAAAGCTTTCATCTTTGAGAAGAAGACTGTATGCTCATATTAAATGGACTGAAGATGTGGTCAAGTTTATTAGTCGTACATCGTTCCCTAGGCAGAAATTGCTGAAATTCCAATTCGCAATTTTTTATAGTATTCATGGCAGAGGATGGAACATTTTTCTTTTTTGTTCCTGTATATTTTTCTGTGTATCTGGATATTTGCTTTTGCAATAACATGTGATTGATACATGTATAAATACACGATGCAGTCCTGATTACAATGAATGTTTTAATCTAGCTTTTTTGCTCCTTTCATAAGCAAAAGCCTGGTTGAAGAATTAATTTTTCAATCGATGAAAATTGAATTATTGATATCATATTAAATTTCTGAAATTTCCAATTTCTAATATCTTATGCAGTAACTGGAACAGGAGAAAATATTTAGAGCCTGGAGGGTATTCCTGGAAAAATTTCCAAGCATGTCTTTGGTTTCCTAGAAACCGTGATTGAAAATGAATTACGATTGCAGAAGTTTAGGTAATTGCAGAGAAATATATTGTTTTCATCTGTTCAGATTGATGAAATATGTTAACATCGGTTTTGAATTTATATCTTTGTCAGAGAAACATTTTTCAGTTCATTTCAGAGCGACATCGTGACCTCCTTGCGGCTTAAAGTATTCCATTTGAGCAGTATCAGTATTGATTAATCATAGTACTATTGATTAATCGATTGAAGTTCTTTATTATCTTTGAAGTACGTTTAAATTTTGAATTGCGTAATGTGTGTCTAGATGTCGCTCTTCGTAAAAGGGAGAAAGGAAATTTGTCATAAATATTTCTTTTCTGTACACAATAGATATAGCCTATAATACCTATGAGATTAAACGTTGCATTGAGTGAAGCCACACTTGTATAAATTTATAAGTATCATGACTACTGAAGAGATCGGAGCAAACATTGTCTCTGCCAGCACTTAGGTTGTTCGTTCTCATAATTTTAAGCGCCCCAGTTTTGCACAAGTAATATTTCGCAGTAATGCCTTATTATTTAACACTTAAGCTCAAAAACGTACGCTGTAAACATAAATGACAAATGATCGCCATGTTACGGTGGGTGCATTTTTTAAACACGCTGCTGAGGATTATTGAGTCATCATTTCAGACGTGAACATTTGTACATTCATTGTCATCTCTCAATCCGGAAAACGATACTTTTTTATCTCGTTACTCTCGGAGGCGAATTCCGAGGAGAAGATTGGACGTCTTACTTCTCTGCCTACGTTCGCTCGAAAATGTTTTCAAGGCCGTATCATTAAGGGTACGGCTGCAAAAAATGTCCGAAGGAATTCAAAATGACGAGGCGTTAGTCGCGTGAATTTACATGTAACGGGAGTGAAAATAAAAAAAAAGGACTTAAGAATCTGAGTTGCAGTATCACTCCCGAGGAGCCCGTTTTCAAGAAGTTTTCGTTTTATAATCTCTCAAACTGACCTTTCTTTCAGCACTACGATTACCACATTTCCATGACGGTCATAGGGTAGGATAAATGAAGGGTATGTTACTGGCGAGATTTTCATGTGAGACCTTTTTATTTCAATTGAAATATACATTAGAGTTGATAAAAATGCTTCCCCATAAATAAATCATGGTATTATATGGCTGATGTCTAGAAGAGAAGATTTCTTTCCCTAGGCTATTTTTCTCTTTCTTAGGAGATGCCATTCTTTGACCGGCAGACGCTTAAAAGACATAATAACCGACACTCACTTAACCGACACCTCATTTCGAACTCGTTTACCGAAGAATCTTCCCTGATAAGTATTTATGCAGTTTAAAATTATTTATGAATTAATTTTCAATATTAAGTGCTGGAATTCGCTATTCTTTCGTGGGTTACATTTTGACATTATTCGCTAAGTTATATAAATTTCAAAATTTTTATAAGATTTTTAGTACTTTTTAATTATTGAAATACTTAAGTTTTTCAGTTTTTGTTTTTAAAGTAACCACAAGCGTTCCATGACATTTGTTAAAATAGAAGAACCGTTTGTTGATTTTCAAGGTGGTTTTTCATTGATTTTCATGAGGCGAGTTATAATAAATAAAGTCCTCCATACATGAATGGAACATTCCCTTATTGGCACAATTCTTTATAGTAAGCATCAACTATTAGTCTCATTTTCTCCAGAATTGATTTTTATAACTCTTGTTTGTTGATTTTTGAAACTGCATCATATTCCATAAAACAGAAACAGTAGAACTGTCGGATGAACGACTCGTTTATGAATCGTTGTCGTTCAAGTGCCCTACATTTAGGAATTTAACGATCCTCTGAGGTCTCTTACTGTGACATATCCCTCTAAAAATCCGATTATTCCTCAAGAAAATGTAGGAGCAGTAAAATTTTCAATCTGTGATTACATCACGGAATTATTTACGTCCCGCATATTTTTGTAAAAACAAATATTTCTTCTTGCTGGTGTATCGTAATAAGGATTTAGCCTCCCATATCTACCAAACGGCTCCTTTGCTCAAATGCTTAGCATGCTTTCCACTGTTATTTTTTTCTTCATTTTCGGTGAAAATAGCTAAAGAATCGCGATACCTTCTCAAAATATTATATCTTCAAATTTTATTTTCTTTCTTCTCTCTTTCCAAAGTAATTGAAATTTTCAGGTACTTTTTGCTACATTGGTTTCGATATTAAAGTAAATGGAACTATATCCTTAGCGCAATAATTCGTCTAGAGAGGACTTAAAATCTTCATGTTATCTATATACTTTACATATTTGTGAATTCATAAACTTTGATGGTCGGGAAATTGTATAGAAATTTTGAATTTAAGCAATCTGGAAATATATTTAGGTAGTAGTGGAATGAATATTTGAATTTATCCTTTCGGAAGAATTGAGCGGATTATGAAGTTTCCACACATCTGAACTGCTTTTTCATTATTATTTCAATATTAACAAAACTTTACCTCTCAACGTGTTCTTCCCAGCCTAATAAATCTATATAAATTTAGTGCATCGGAAAAGAACCATTAGGAAGTAATTGTTCAGGACGTATTCATTTACAATATTCCTACCTCACCGACCCTTCCGGCATTTTCGACTGTCACCAGCAGAGGCATCCGTTCTTTCATTTCATGAAAACAGACGGAAATTCGTGAAATATCTCCTCTCTCCATTCGTCTTCATTCGACCTACATTGTGATTCGCGTCACTTTTCCGCCATTCGTTTCTATTAAGCGCCGGTGAAGCCCTTTCAACGCCACTTTTTTTATCTTCACGTCTGTCTTTCTGTCGCCGCATTTACTACCCTTCACATCCCCTCAGCACTATTTCCCTCCATGCCTGTCTAAGCGGGTGGCCCATCCATTGCTACATTTTGACCGCTTCCTTAACCCCCATCTCTTCACTCTTGTCACCCGCTATTGCATCCGGTGCGACAATTGTCTCAATCATTCCCCAACGTCCTAATTTTCCCCCCTATGAGTCTCATTCTCAGTGTTTTCTCCCCCTTGAGCTCCAGCAGTTCCCGGGGTGTTAAACATGCCTCGAGAATTACAGCCCAAGATTTTTTCTGTTGGTTGGCCCCAGGAGAAGAGGGGTTTGGTCGTTTGCCGGTGGCGCATTTATTGAGGAGTTTACGCGGCCTAGATTTGTCTCTAGGATCGCATCAAATCAACTTTACGATTCTTTAAATTCGTTAAAGTGGATGAGAGTGCAACCTATTTGATCGTTGTGAGTAGGAAAACTCGTTGTGGCTTTTGAATCAGTTTGTTTTGCGCTCGTAATTCCGAGAGTCATCGCGACGCATTATTGTCGCGTGCATTAAAGGCGTGCAAAAGGATTCGAATTTGATTTATGGGATCAATTTGTGAATCTTTTTACCGGAGAGGCAGTTTTACCGGAAGCTGCAGAAATGTCATTTAATGAATGTGGAGTTATTTTTCATAAAAGTTTCTATTGCCAAAGGCTCCCTTTTTATCTCGCTCTCTTAATTTTATGCTGAACTGAATTAAATTTGCCGGAATGGAGACTTGATGAAAAATATTTACAGCTGATGAGCAATTGCTTTGGAACACAAATATATGGACGTATATTTTGGACCTAAGTTCGGTATTTTCCTTCTTATCTACACTTATAATTGATATCAGGTTAATAATCTTTATTTCGAAACTGATAATCTAAATTAATTTTTCAAATGATTTCCATTAAAGTTAAATATCGGATGATTGAAGCTATGTATATATATTTCATTACATTTATTATTTAAGAAATAATTTACAAAATAACTATTTTTGAATATCTGTAAAATCCTACGCATTTATCATACTATTAAATGTCTTCATATCATTACAGGTATCGTAAAAATATATTAAAAAGATAGTAATTCATAAAAAATTAGCAAAGGTTTCTTTCTTTCAAAGGTCGTCATTGACATCAGGTTAATAATCTTTATCTCGAAACTGAGAATCTTGATTAATTTTTAAAATTACAATCATTAAAATTAAATATCGAATGATTGGAATAGTGTGTATTTTTCATTACATTACTATGTATACAATCAACAAATTTACAAAATAACTATTTTTGAATATCTGTAGTATCTTATGCATTTATCATACTATTAAGTGTCTTCATATCAATATAGATATCGTAAACTATATTAAATAGATAGTTATGATTAATATAATCAGCAAAGGATTCTTTCTTCAGCTCATTTTCGCGTCTTGATAAAATATGAGATAAAACAGATAATCTCGAATTTGGTTTCTTTTTACCTTAAAATAGAAAACTTTATGGCTTTTTGGGATTCATTTATTTGAAATGCATTTCATTTCTTCTCTAATTTTTTAATTTATGCATTTCATCCTCTCTTTATCTCTCACGGACGATGCATTTAATTAATTTGGCATGCGCTCATTTCATTGGTCAAATGCCCACCGCACAAAAATCCCTAGCAGAATGCATTAAAAGTTTAAATCGATAACGGTGATACGTGTTTATACTTTGATAAATTGCTGGTTAATGTTTTAAAGAAGCAAATTTATTTGGTCAGAAATTATTTACTGGGACACACATCAGCTTTCATTATTATTAACAGTTTTAAATTTAAATGGATTTATTCGGTTTGCGACGACGTTCAATTATTATTTTAGATCGACCTATAGTCTCTTTCTCGTAGGAAACTACTCTTTATTCGTTCAGATTTGAAATTTACTGCTTCGCTAAGCTACTAAGACTACAATTGTCTTTTTCTCTATGCGATATATTCCGCCTCATCAACTTCATAAAAAGAAGGAAGTGGAAACGAGCACACGCAATGAGCTGGAATAAAGTAAGCATTCTTTAGCGAGCATTTGTTTCCAGAAGTCCTCTCTGCTCTTTTCGCCATAATAGACCCACTGTTTTGCTTGATTACCACCGCTCAATGACAGTGGAAAGGGAGCCAGAATTCCTGGGAGTTATGAGGGAGAATTTAAATTTATTGCTACTCCAAGTGCCACACGCCTGTGCCCTTCAAGGACCAAAAGAATTTTGATAGCCTTCCGCCACGTTGCTGCCAAATCTATGCCAAAAAATCTCCTTATTGCCACCAAGAATTTATTTTATCTGAGTAGGAGTATTTTCTGTTGGTCCTAATGAAGTCTCCAGAATGGAAAGGAAATGTCTTAATCGACTCATACTCAGAATTAGGTTAGCAAGACATTCTCTTGACTCGGGATGATATTGCATCTTCTTTATGAACTCATAAATCGATACGTGTTGCCTTATTCGGAAGAGTTATCTCTCAATAAAATATTAAGACCTCTTCAGTTTGTATCGACACGCCTCAATGTCATTGATAATTCTGTAACAGAAATGCTTCAGCGGAAATTTATTGTTTTGATATGTTATATCAAAACAATATTTTTCCGCTGAAATTAACTTATCATTAATGTAACTAGTTAAAAGGTCTATTTTTATTATGTGAAGACAAATATGGTAGATACTCCGCCTCTTTCTTCTTTGTGCTGCTCTTACATTCCTTTCAATGACGAGTGTTTTACAGTTGGCCAAGTGCAGGGGTCCTCTAACTACGGCCCCTGTACAGTTTCTACCCGACCCGTGAAGTAAGCTGACGTTATCCTCTAAATACTTTTGTAATCAGGCCTATAATCAATTTTAAGTAAATGAATAAATCCTCCTGCATATCTAGCCCACCGAGCACTTTCCATGCACTTATTTTTTGCCAACCTCTCAAAAGTTTTGTGCACCTCTGGTCTAGTGTAAAGTATTCTGGAGTTGACAGTGAGAAACTTTACAATAATGTAATACATAATTCAGTATCGGTGCAAAGATAGTAATGTAATTTTTTGGATGATGCATCCAAGAGATAGGAACAGGGTCCGTCCGTTTCACATAGAAAAAAATTGACAGTTTCTTTGTAATGGTAAGAAATCACATCGTTGCTGCTCATACCGATTATTGGATCAAAGTAAGGTTTGCTGATGTTTCCTTCGTTTTTCATCGATGTTATTGATGGAGAATATTAGAAAGAAGCTCAGGCATTCGAAGCATATTTTGAGAAACTGGCCAAAGAGAAAGTAGGTTCTAAGAAATGTTTAATTACCCACTCAAGTCTCGCGCTTCTCCGTCGCCAGATAGGGTCATTGTATCGTTTTCCCTGAAGGCATTTGCACGCTTCTTCATGTTTAAACTCTTCTGGCGCCTCCTCCCATAAGGGGTATCCCTTTTGCTGTGTGATACGTGATCACGCAATGACCTCCTAACCGATTTGCAACGCACGCAAAGAAAAGGAATCTGATGAGAGACATTCAAGACGAGTCTTAAGGGAAAGCAGGAATCAATCGCAACGGAAACCAAATGGATGCGCTTAAAGATTTGTTTTCGTCTAGGAATTGCGGGTCTACAATCTTCCGTTTGCATCAGAAGCTCTTATACGAGTGATTAAAGCTAGACGAAACATCGGAGATAGGTTTTACTTGCTGGTGTGTTAATCTGTGACAGAATTGGACAATCTGCGGCGACAGCAAATACAAGGCTTTTCGTAATGAGAAAATCCGAAAATATATGGTCAGATTATAAACATATATCCTTTGTGATTCCCCTAATAAAGAGTCTCTACGTGGGATTTTCGAAAATTATATCTTTCGCCCTTTGTTCGTCCGAATACGGTACGCTTATATTTTTATTGCGGGATTTTTCTCTCTAATGATGACATATGGTGATCAGATATTAATCCCTTATAGCATAAATTGTCCTTCCTAACGGGTTGGATTTTAGTGTGCCCTCAAAAGTCATGAGCACCTTTTGGTCGAACTGTTTTCTGTTCTTTCGCTTTTTTTCTCACTCCTCCACAATCAATTCACAGCAGTTTTTTGATTTAAATTTATTTTCCTGAATGCGTTTCTATTTCGTTAAATTTTTCTATTCTTTATAGTTTGCAACAGTGTATTTTATGGCATAATTTTAGGCTCCCTAATAGTCGCGTGGGCAACGCATTCGTCTTTCTTGAAAGCGGTCTTGGGTTCGATTCCCAGTGAGACACCATATGTGTGCGATACAATTTTAGTTGTCGAAACACTATTGCATGCTTCATCTTTTTGTTACGTAAGCGACTTGTACTATAAATGACTATTTCCACTATTAATCTGATGCAACTTAAATATGTATGAAGAATAAAATCCGTTCAATTTCAGAAAACTAAGTTCGTTTGTATTTGAATTATTAATGATTGGAAACAGAAGAAATAGGAAAAAGAGGAAAGCCTAAGTGGATAGAGGAGTTGAGACCGTGGTATTTTTTTTGAATCATTTGAAATTTTTAACGATTGCCTTCTTGAGTTTTTATTTGAGTTTGAGTTATTATTTTTATAAGTAGCTAAGTAAAATATAAGTTAATTATAAAAATAACTCATGATAAATCATAACTCATAAGTAGGATAGTAATGAATCAATAATCATGGGTTGATGAATCAAATATTATTTTTTACAGCTTAGATATGTACTTATAAGTTTTCATTTTGTGCTTTAAAGCTGTGTTTTCCAACCTGTAGAACGCGTAGCACTAGTGGGACTTTAGGGCGTATCAGAAGGGACTCGAGATGGTTGATGTCATTTTATTTTATTCGATTTTTGCAAATTATTTTTCATTCATTGCCCCAAAATGTTCTCTGCCATTCATTAGAAAATCAGATATTCATAAATATTTAATAACTACAATTAAAGCACAAAATGTTCGCCTATTGATGGGACATAGTTGTTTTAAAGAAATGGAAAGTGAGACTTGAAACCACAATTTCATTTAAAAAACCTGCTTTAAAGGATCCTTATTTATTGACTGTCAATATTTTTCCAAACAAAATCAATTAAATTCTTATTTTGAGTAGGACATACCTTTATCTTCTCAAATCTCCATAAGGATCGTCCCACATGCGAAATCTGACTTTCAAAATTGCAGGCAGTGTATACAAATCAATGAAGGAATAATAATTATACGGGCTTTAAAGATGACAATCTCTGCTTCAAATTATCCCTTCAAGTCTTCATGGTTGACCGTGATTACTTTAGGAATGTTTCCCTCTGCTGACGCTGGACTCGTTCTGAATAATTCCTCCACCTCTGCACTGTCTGGACGCCTGTATTTGGTGTCCGTGGGCGTCGGAGAGCACTTGTACCAACCCGATGCACGTTCTCCAAACTTCCACGCATTCGGTAAAATTATCCCGGCCTTAATAATGTTTCCGATCCGCCCATTCTCCCGCTTTGTTTCACGAGGAAAAGTTAGAAAAATACGGAGTGTTTCGTGGGTGTAGGTGGAATAGATTTTCCCAATATCTCCCATTGTTCGGAGAAACAGGGCGTGAGCAATTATTAGCCAGCCGTTGAAGTGCTGTTTTAATGTTCCGTTGGATGGATATTAACTAATCGGATTCGGTTTTCATATAATGTTTAGCGTGGTGCTCTTTAACTTGGTCTTCCCTGTGAGAAATAAAGAGAATAGTCTAGACAGTGCTCCAGACTCCGTAGGAGAGGCTAGAAATTCCAAGCGCCGCGTGCGTAACAAGAAAGTTCGCCAGAGATCTTGAAACGGAACATCTGGGGCATCTCGTTCTTTAACGCATTAAAGAGTAAAGAGCGCTCGTCTTTTCGCCCCGTCCATCACATTTCGCGGAGGAGTTTTTTTCATCGGCTTTCTCACCAGCTTTTCCATCGGTTTTCTATGTTTACCTCTCGGAAAGTTTCTTGGTTTCCCCAAACCGTTGGCTTTGAGTGATTTGTTGTTGAAGAGAGCCGCGAACTTTAATTTTCACCAAGATCTGGCTGTAAATTCGAGCCGCTTTGCAATTCGAGGAAGAGTCCCGAAAAACACTCCACCTCCCGGAAGGATTTTCAAATAACGCGATTCTTAATGAAACTTCAGCTGGAGAATTTACTACGCGGTTCTCGCAACAACAAATTTCCGTATGAAATGAGCTGCGGAGGTAGTTTTTTGAGGAAAATTAAATATGCTCCGTATTTTTCTGGAAGATTGGCTTTGATATTACTACTAGTGTTACCGTTATCATAGCTCTAATGGAACAGTTCGTAATTATGCAAGAGATGAATACGGCAACAAAAATTCAAAGCAAGATCATATGTATATTTGATTAGGTACCTTAATACCTTTTAGAGGAAGTTGCGAAGTATTAAAGATTAAAGTTGATGAATAAGTAAGTAACTCAAATGAAATTGTTAATTGAATAGAAATATCAAATAACTATTGCACTCCATTGCGTTGACTGAATGCTACATCTTTGAACATGCATAAATAGATGTTTTAAATATTAGAATAATTTTCATGCAATGGTGCAGTTAAGTCTTTACGGAACAAATCTTTTTTATCAAACTTCAAATTAGCTACGCATTAATCAAACTTTTCCTGGTCTTTAGTTGAGCTTCACGTGAATATTTATTTCGCTCTTGTTTGATTACACAAGCCTTCGGTAAGCTACCTCGGTGAACTTATTAAATCTGATGAATCCGATCAGACGGAATTTTCCAGAAAGCCTCTTAATGCAGGAAAAGAAGTAATAACAAAGCTAGAATAATTTTCTAGTGGTCTGAAGTTGATGGCTTACAGGTCGAGCGGCTTCTTTCATCAATTTTCACTTCGTTTCCTTCTCTTTACATGTTCAGGGCTGTCATTCTAGCTAAGAGGCGTTTCGGATATTAATAGGAATTAAAATTTACTCTACTACCGCTACCCATGATTCCAGGAAAGTTGCAATGTAAGGTATTAACGACAAAAACACGAACGAGAGGAAATATTTTGTAAAATCTATTACGCTAATGTGTAACCAACTATCGTAAAATCTATTAGACTAGATTTGCGATCGGTATTATTAAATTTAAGTTAATAATCTTTTGTCCAACTGACTGCATTTAATTGAAAATGTTTAGGATTTGTTTTTGATGCAGTGAAAGATATTTAATGAATAGAATATTTTTATATCATCGATGGACGAAGCCTTTACTTGGTGCAACTCCATACTAGGTGAGTATAGAAATGACTGGTAAGTATTTGTGACACATTCTGCGTAGTTATTTCTATACTCACCTAGAATATTTTAAATCGTTTTGAAGGAGGACAGAGGAAAATCTCTTTTATCAGTATTCCTCAATACTATGATGATATGAAAACTACCGATGGATTAATGATGCATCAATTTCGGTCCGTAGTATGTATGTAATATTTTTAAGTGTTTCGATATTTGAGGTTTCACCCCCTTCTAGGATCGAACCCAGGCAGCTTTCCCCGGAGGAGAGCTACCACTTGGCTATCTGGGAGCCATAATTTAGGCATCTATATTTCAACGCTTTGAAAATTGTTATTTATGGAGACCATGTGCTGCACTTACGTGGACTTTGTTCTCTTGAAGCATTCCAAATCAGTGAAGAAAGCAAAGGAAAACTACCTCATTTCTCATAATAATATATACCCTTCCCTTCTCCTGATACTTTTGTGACCAAGTGGAGGAATAAGGTTTATAGTCATACCAACCACCAGGGTAAATTCTGGAAGAAAAGACAAACTTTAGCATTTATATCGGTTATTTAGTTATTCATCAAGCATAAAGTAAAATTCCATTTTGACAAAGTTATACGAGAAGTGAAAAATTGTGACTTGGCTGGGACTCGAACCCAGGTCTCCCACTTTCCGGACAGGTATTCTAGTTATTGAACTACCGAGCCACTCAATCTCACTTCTGTAATCGGGAGCTTTTATTAGCAAAGGAGTGTTGCTTCAACTTAGTGGCACCTTAGTGGGGTCCTTTTAGAGTTTAGTTTTATTCCATCTATTCCATTTTGACATTTCATTTTGATATTGATATTAACCTATAATATGCGGCGATAGTGATAAACTCATCTTACAAGATACCTGTCTAGCGGCATCCCGGTTCACTATTTGATCCTCGTTTATCTTCCCTTTCATTACATCCGATTTTCGAAGTCATTAGTCATTTTTCTAAAAGGTCACTTTGAAGTTGCACTTAAGGCATACATTTTCAGCCCTTTCCGCGCTAAACATCTCTATTTACTTCCGAACAAGAGAACGAATATAAAAGGGATTTTAGGGAGGAGGTCCCATGAAAAAAATAAACCAGCCAATAACCTGCCGAACATCGATAAATCCATGTCAATAGCTCTCACAACTTAACTCACAACCTTCGTCACCTCTCTTTCTCGGCCTTTATCCCATTCGCATTCTTTTCCCGCGCACTCATTCCAAAGGCTTAACTTTGGGTATTTTCGACCGTTCAACTCACCGTCCCTTTCCCATGTCATTATACAAAACTGTGCCGCCCGCGATTACCACCGAGAGGTAGGAATGGGTCAGCAGAGGATTGAGAAGTTTGGGATCTGTTCCCTTCAAGTTGAAAGATTGCGAATGATAAATTCTCCCCGCTTGACTTTTGATTTCTTTTTCCCCAACCTTCATCTATTCCCCTGTGATGTTTCCGCCCATCATGCAATCGAAAACATCCAGCCCTTATAGTTACCTGGAATTGTTTATTCGAGAGGTGAGCAATTTTGGACTAGGTTGTATCCTCTTTATATCTACTGAATCCCTTTCTTTTATGCGGGTAATCAGCTTTGTTCTTACTTTACGAGGCATTCCGGTGTCATCAAAGTAACCGCCTCTTTCACCTTGCATCTTCCTCACGTCCGTTTGACATGCTTGCCCTCTCATCTCAGGAGAAACCCTCGCAAGTAATTCCCAAGGCGGTGCTTTCCTACTGCTTTTTTCATTGCCTTTTCCCCCTCTCTTTCTATTGAGATACGCACGTCGGCTTCCTTATTCCCTCACGGCCCCTAGCCTCTCTCTCTCTTTACCTCTTTATCTTTTCGTCTTTCAACTGTATCCTTTCTTTCCTTTTCTGCTTCCATTGCTTCGCATGCCGGAATCGATTTTTCCCATCGTGCGTATCATACCTTCTTTTATGGCTCGGCCGTCCTTATCTTTTCACATTATTCGCCATTTCTCCAACGCCCCTTCCCCCATCCGGTGATATCTTTAGCAACTTTCTCCCTTCTTGCCCTATCCAACTGTTCATTTACATCGTAGTTTATTTTATTGTGAGTTTGATATCATCTTGTGATTTAAAGACATCATTTTGGTCGTAGTTTCTCTAAGGTTCGATTCCTCTTACGCGACTTTCTATTTTATTTAGTGTTCTGTGTCTGTGCAGCATTCAGCCTGCAGGCCGGTTTCAAACTCACCCCTCCACCATTTAGCTATTGAGAGGAAATGAGGTTTGCTAGGCAAGATGTAGCGATGTAGTTTGCCTTTCTTATCGAGTGAGAATGCTGTAGCGGGAAACGTCCATGTAAACGCAGCGGAATGACTCTATTATGGATACTTTTCAAATCATAAAATAAGGAGTGACCAAAACGAGAACCATTATTCAGCATCAGTGATTCCTCAGTAATTTTCATATCATCGCAGTTATGAAGAACACTAATTGTAAGACAAAAGTTAGTGAAGGATATATTTTACTATATCGTATGCCCAAAAACAGATGAAAATTCATCTATTTACCGAGAAAAAGTTTCAGAAAAAAATCCCCGAAGAAGTCCTCGTCGATGCCAATTAAGAGTTTAGATAACATACTACTGATTTCAAATTAATGCACTCTTTTAACCACTTCATGAAATATCCCATATAAGAGACATGAAATATTCTTCCATTTATAAAAATATGGGTAAATGGATGATTTTTCCCAACAAATATGTAATTGAAGGGAATGGTTTCTAAAATTTTATGATTGGTTTTCATAATATTTAGTCGTATCTTTCCTACATGTCTCTTTCTGTTTGCACTCAGTGTTACACAAAATATCACTATTTTGAGATATGATCCTACTAAGTGGAAACGAATTAGCTTAATTATTTCATTATATTTTCTTCGTATCCACATTAGGATTTGAGA
Organism: Pachydiplax longipennis; assembly: GCA_036926295.1. Classification (NCBI taxonomy): domain Eukaryota; kingdom Metazoa; phylum Arthropoda; class Insecta; order Odonata; family Libellulidae; genus Pachydiplax; species Pachydiplax longipennis. The sequence goes on from JAVFKF010000008.1 coordinate 57,250,663, forward strand.
TTTGGTATCGGTTTAAACTTATTTTTAACCTGTGATGCAACTCCAAAATTCATATTGCCATACAAAGATCGATCTTTTGCTTCATGATTATTTTTGATCGTCATAATTTGTTTTTTCAGTATTAATATAAGTCAGAAAGTTAAATGTGAGAATTAGTCCCTGAATTTTTCTTATAGTCGCAGTCGTAAATTTCCATTTCTTTCTTTTAACGCTGTATTTTATAGCTTTTCTCTAATCTTCAAACGCTCCTATCAGTCTCAATTTGTGCTCATTTCGTCGCCTCTTCTCCATGCTCTTTTCCAGATTAAAGGAGTGGACATTTCCTCTGCCGTTACTTTTTCCGGTTCTTTCTTATGGCCAGCTGTCACGATTTTCGTTCCTCCACTCCATCCGTCATTTCTCCGTCCTTTATCAAGGCCCCGTCTCCCTGTGTAAATTTGTCTCGAATAAATCTTTAGTCCGAAATGCCTTTTCCAAAAATCTCCTCCTTGAGCACGAATTCAGCGAGAGCTTTGTGCCGTCGAATGCAAAGCTTTTGATAATCGAGTCCTCCTTATCCGCATCCGGTTTAGTTCTTTTGACTGATTTGAAAGGAATCACATTTGTGTGTATATTGTGACACTGTTTTGACGATTTTTGTGAGGCTGTTTTTAGACTAAATTTTTATGTATTTTAGCATTCCCTGAAATTGATTCGACCCTGCTGAAATTATAAATTGTATTTAGTGCAGTATTAATAAAACAGCGGGTTTTTAAGATTGATCATGATTTTCTATAGAAATAGAGGGGTGCTTTTCTTTTTACATTAGGGCTCCTTTCAACTATGTTGAGATAGGACGTATCAAAATTTTATTGATACAGGAATCGTATGTGTTAAAGGAATGATATACACTATGTAGCATCCGATTCCTCTCATGATTATTTGGATCTATCAAAATTTTATCATACGGTAACGCAAAGCTTATACATTTGTACATTATTGGGAATTACCACTCTATGAATTAGCGGAACGATAAGCATTTGTATGTAATTATTGACTCATTAGGCTACAGTATAGCTGGAGCGAGATTATTTTCTGCGTAATGTATTTAAATATAATAATTCGAAATCATTATTAAAAGACCGCGATAAAAAAATCCCGAATATTTTGGACGATTCGGGAAGCATTCACAGGATTTTGTCAATCTTCCTAAACGAAGCTTGCTTAACTACTAAGTTCTTCGTTTCTTTAACCTTTCGAGCATTGGTGATTAAAGTAACAAATTCATATGTTAGGTAGAAATTTGAAGCTCTGGTAAATCTAAAGAAGAGTCAAAATAAAGAAGTAAATCGATGGTTTTTGAGTTTGAGATTTTTTCCTATGATGTTATTCTTAACACAGGGATTAAATCTATATCCCGATAAATAAATATTTGAAGATCATCACTCAGTATATACAGCCAGTATTTCACTTTATTTATGCAAAGGAAGCTCAAAGCTGCTTTCATTGATTGAAATCCCTTTTAGCTAACTCAACCCACAGAAAAATCTTATCACTAGTATCCTCTTAGCTTACGTAAACGGAAGTTGGTAGGACTATATTTACGGTCAGAGGCCCTTTTACGAATATCTCCAAATTTATTGTAGTACGTTCCATACTTTACGCAAGACTCTTCTTCCCCTTTATTATTATTATTCCTATTCTCCTTTCCCGCGCATTCTTTTATTCCTTCCCTATCGGCTGCCTTTAGAATGAGCACATACCTTTACCCTTTCAACCATCCATCTCTCCCCCTACACCGAATAGGGAGAATAGTCAGGGTATGAGAGGGGTGGGGGATACCATTCCAGGGTATTGGAGGGAGGGCGTGGGTGGGTGACGCGGCATTTCTGCGTGTGATCGGACCGTAATAAGTATAAGAGAATGGCAGACTCGCGGCGCCTGATATGGCCTTCTTTTCCCTCCGAACCAAAACGCCTCCAACAGCTCTTGTTTGGCCCTATCCCAAACGCCTTCTTTCCTTTCTCATCTGCCGTAATTCTTCTCCTCAATAACTTTCCCATCCTACACCACTTGCCATAATGGTGTTCCGCGTATTACGACCTCTTCTTTTTATATTCCATTTCCGGAGAAGTATAGTTGCGAGAGCGTTTATGTTATTCGTCCTGTTGCCAGGAGAGGGTAGGTTATGTATTCAGATTGAGCATTATGGTGTTGTTATATTAGCTGACTAAATAAAGGCTCGAGGGAGTCTTTTGCGCACGTCGCACTCCATGGATGACTTCTCTAGAGATATTCTGTTTTTGAAAGATTTTGACCACTTCTCCCTGTGTCAGCGTACTCTTTTCTTGAATTTGTTTTAAATTTTGTTAGATCCTTTGAGTTATCTAATTAAGCTTCGAGCTCAATGGTGAGCTTATGGAGTCTTTCTCTAACCTAAGCAAGAATTTCGATTTAATTGAGAAGTTAAGGGATTTTCAATTTCAGTGATACTGAGGTTGAAGTAATTTACAGTCATCACAAACATTTCTTATTTATACTTCTCAGTTAGTGGACGGAAAGAAGAGAGAGATAGGTCGTTAGTATAAACTTTAAAAAATGAATTACTCCTAAACCGTTTAAGGACTAAAAAGTTCACTTACTTTTTGTTGTGAATCTTATGGTTTGGTGATGTCCAACGTTGTTGGGAGATGTTAATCGACGTGTGTCTCCCAACGACGTTGGACATCACCAAAGCATAAGATTCACAACAAAAAGTAAGTGAACTTTTTAGTCCTTAAACGGTTTAGGAGTTATTCATTTTTTAAAGTTTCTCAGTTAGTATCTACTTCGTTAATGAGGATGATTTGTTTATGTTATCAGTGTAGTTTAAATTACATTTTATTGATTGACATTTGCATTTTCATGCTACAATTTTTAAATAATTTAATTTAAAATGTTTTTATTTTAAATCACACAATTAAATAGGAGATTACCACATGAATGACTACTTGCAGCATCAGAAGTAGCTGCGATATTGCTATAAGATCGACTTTGTATCTCACTCTGTATGAAATGTAATGAATCAATTTACAGCTCATAATTACTTGAATATTATTTGGCAATCGTCACGTGTCAGAATATTTCTCCCATTTCCGTATCCTTGTACTTCCGCCAAAATGTGAATGGCCCATTTTTCTAACTCCTTTCCACCCAAACTTCCCTCCCCTCATTAACACTATCTTCACTATTCCCCCTCCTCTATCACTCTCGCTAAAACACACACATCCCTTAATTTATTTTTTTGGATAAAGTAAATTTGCTATGGAGTCGCGGTTGCCAGATGGACCCACATCCGAGCTGTCAACAGCTTCAAAGGATTCCTTCTGTCATATCTGATGCCTATACTCATTTCGTTTCCATTAGAGCATTATGATGTAAACCATATAGGTTCTCATTTCTAATAATATTCCCAAATATGTGCCTTTTATCTTATTTTCGAATCCATTACAAATTATTCTATTCATTTTAATTATTTTATACTCTATTTCGCGAAACGTCAGTTCATTCTGTATGGTTGCCTCAAAATGATGTAACGTTGAAATATTCCTTCCGTCCCAGGCAGTTGTCATGATGCAATGCGCAACCTCATAAGGTATAACATAGTATGCCGTATGCTCGCTGGAATCGACATTGAATAAGGTGGTTGTTGCGTTAAATTGATCATTCAGGGGACTCGCGCTACAGAACTACTGCCTTAAAGAGATATTCAGCAAATTTAATAACACCAGTTACTTTAAAATAGCATTCTTATATATCAAAATCAATTTGAACTTGATATGTGGTAATACTGTAATCACCTGGGTTGATTTTGAGACAGTAATTGAATTGAATAAAGAAAGAATGACGGTATAACAATATTAATTGACTTTCTGGATTTTTATGGTATGTTTTAGACCATATTTATACGAATAGTTGCTGATTTTGACATGCAAGTGTTACCGTATTATTTATACGAGTATAATATTATTTTCAGCTGTATTTTCATTATTTTTTTAGAGAACCTTAATAACCATTACTACTCTGATTTGATTTTATTTAATTTGTTTTTTTTTGTAAACGAAATCTAGAGCGAGACAACGATCATCATCCATATACATATTTACGGTATTTATGGTAAAGCAATTGATAAATTGTATACCCAAAAGATGACTTTTTTAGAGAGCTATATTCCTTAATTGTCATTGATCTTGAATAAAATAATTCGATTAAATAGGACTACTGAAATTATGCTCTTATTTAAAGACAATCTGTCTCTTGCGCATCTTCTGTCAAAATGAACAATGGTCTCAATACGAAATACCAAAGAAAAGCTTTGAGATCCGTTGTCCATGGAAAGCTTCTTATAAAAAAATTTTTTGCTATGTGAAACACAATATTTTCCATTTCTACCCGTGCCGCCGTTTTCTCAGAAATGGATTTTCGTTAGATGTGTATTACAGAAGTAATGTAACAAACGTGGCGCTCTACCGTACAAAAAATGTTTTTTTTCTTAGAAAATACAAGAATACAAGGAATAAAAATATATACACAACCATTGTAAAACAGCCCATTCACGCATTGTGAACGACTCGGTACAACCATTTTCGGAGGTGCTCGTAAAGAAAACGTATATCTTTGAAGATACTTAAATCTGAAAAGCTCTTAAGTGAAATTTGAGGAGGGAAAATTACTCGGAAGTTTATAGCGTGTGAAAGGAAGATGAAAGGTCCCGGGAGCAAAATAACCCAATGCAAAACAAATTAAATCCACAACTTTATAGTCGAGCATAGAACAATAAATTAAATTAAACGCTCAAATACTGCCGTAAAATTCTGAGATGAGTCGTATTAACGTACGTAACGAACAACAATTGGCCCTAGTAGAAGGAGAATGAACGCCGGGTGTTTTGCATCTCTTATTTATGAAGTCATTTAACCTTGCTTTGCTCCTTTCTTTTCCGTGACCCTGCTCTACATATCCTCCTTCCCTCAAGCGCCTAAAAACTTAACAGACGACACGCCCCCCTTGGGTGTTATTCACTTTCTCCTATTTAATTTTCCTGAGCGTCTCGTTTCCTTCTGCCATAATTCTCCTTTAAATGTTTTGTATATTTCAATTAGCATTTAGTCCCGCTTTAATCATCTCCGAGATTTTATTTACGAACGCACTATAAAAAATATTGCAAGAATAGTGTGGAGGTTTCGGTAGGTTACATCCGCTTGAATTTTCCTCTGAAAACGTAGTTTTAGCTTCGGAATCTATATTTCAGTTTTGAATTACAATTTGAGCGCTTTTGAAAGTTGAGAGCGCATTTTAAATATTACACATTTTTTATTACTATTAATTTATATTACACTCGGTAGCTTAGCAGTTAGCGTACTATCCTCGCAGTATAAAGGTCAATCTCTGACCAAATCCATTTTAAAATCCTATCTTTGCATGATTTTTTGTATTCATAGAGTCAATGTAGTAATGGCAGTGCGAAATATTTCTGTTTTATCTAAATATCACATTATATTATTATTATAATATTTTTATACTATTCATTCACAAACGAAAGGCTATGCCTTGTCGGTGCAACCATTCCTCTCTCATTTCAGCTGCTCTTTTAATCCTCTTGTACTCGGAATATTCCATTCTTGTTCCTATATCCTCGAAATAATTCTTCCTTCGCCTAGCCCTTCCTTTCATTCCAAGGATCTTGCCATCAAAAGTGTTGGTTAGAAAGGCGCTGTGCTTCATAAAATGTCATATAAACTTAATTTTCTTTCTTTCTGTTTCACTGCCCTTAATACCTCTGCATTTTCCTCTTTTCTCTCCATTTTGTTCCGGTCATCTTCCTCCAGATCAGCATTTCTGCTGCTTCGATCCATTTTTTTGTATGTAATCTTATAAAAGTCCTGATTATTATACTTTTTATCATACTCCTCTTCTGTTGCCTCTTCTTAAATTAATAAGGAATACGCGAAACGATTTCATAATTTTTCTGACGAAACTTGTATAAAATTGTCTAAATGATTGAGTTTTATATAAATTTGTTAAATCAAAGAAACTTCCCGGGCGAACGCTTTAGCCAGTTGAGCTATCTATTCAGAACATTCAGAACCACCGTTTTGGAAGGCTTTGTACTTTTGTCGTTTAGGCAAGGACTAAAGGTTCTATGCGACATCATCCACAGCTAACATCCTCATTTGAGGCACCGGCTTAACAAAATGGTGATTCCACCGCGAAGTTTTCCAATGATGTTCCTGTATGGTCTGGCTGTATAGTTTAATTGTATCAAGCATCCCGGAAAGTGGATGATCCAGACTTTTTCCGGTCCGTACCTCCTTGGGGTAAACACCTTTCTGCAAAAAGTTAACTTTCACCGTTTACCTTGAGGAAAAGTAGCCTGGAAAGGAATAATCGAGTTAAGAATACTTTTGAAGTAATTTATCCTAAGGATAGTACACCTCCAAGCGGTATGGTCCAAAGTTTAGGACAGTTTTTCCAAGGATGATAATCATATTTTGCTGTATAAGAATTCGTGAAAGGAGATTATACCATAATCTGAGGACGCCAAGACTGACATAATCGTCGTCTCTTTAAAGAACTTATTTAATGACTGAACCCCGAGCTACGCCTTTGCATTCGTGTGCATAGAGGGAAACGGTGCGGTTTTCCCTCTTTCTCCTTTTGGTCGCTTAAATCCCTCAAGCAGTTTAAACGGCGCCGTTTTCCAAAACTTTTCCATCCACGCCCCTATTCTATCTTTCTCTCCTTTTGCCATCTCTCTTCCAGACACCTCCCCTCCCACCCCTTTCCATAAGCCCCTCCCCTTCCGTTTTTGCACTTTATCCTTCTCTCCTTTAAACCCTATCCGGCGCTTTGCTTATTCTGCCAAAAAGGGAAGGGCATCTGGGACTATTTCACCTCTATGCATGCCTTTTTTACGGACCGGTTTCCGTCTTCTTTGACGCGAAATGACGAGTTCGCCGATTTTTTTTCTGAAAATCGCTTCTTTATGTTCGTCTTCGTGTCTCCCGGGGCATGTTTGCAAAACTTGCTTCTATTTACATGCCGCGGATTCGGTGATCTAATCGCCATACGTTTGGGATAGTGTTGTAAATAATTTTTAATGCCTATTTGATGCCTTATTTTATGTATCACTGTCGACTGTATATAACTATAAACAGCGAAAGGTAATTTACTAAAATTAATTTATCACCTAAAAATTAATTATTTACGAATTTTGCCAAAAACTTGTATAGCTTTAGATACGATGCTCAGAAGATATGACGAAGGGTAGAGTTGAAAACTACATGAAAATTAACTTAATGGTATTGGCTACGATTTAAAGCAATCATGCTATGATTATTAATCCTTATTCTAAAAAAAAATTTAAGTTAGTATATTTTGGATTGTACACTTATAAGCCTATCGAGTTCTTATAGAATATCGTTGCTAGTCTACAAATTCTGCTTTAATCGCTTTAACGTTTTAATCGCAGCTAGGACGGACCTCTTGTATTACAAGCTACCTGTAGCATAAGCAAAGAATATTGATTTAGTCCTTGCGACTGATTTAATATCTCCCTTTCCTGTGGTTGCACGACCCTAAATTTAATGCATTGATTTAGATATCCCATGCTTGAATGAACCTAGAAGCGAAATATTAATATTATTTGGTTGATGAGGGAAAATAGGTACTTTTCCTGTTAAATCCTCTAACCTTACTATACCATACTACTACATCAGCAACCATTTCTTTGTTGCACTATCATTAGTTCTTTTGTCGTCTACAATCTTTCCAATCGTCTTTTTTCTCGTAGTTGCTAGTTAAAACTGCCGCTGACTTATTGAATTATAGTTGGTTCTCTGGAGATTGCCTTTAAGGAAATCGCCTTGAATCCTGATTTTAACTCAGACTTCCTGTTCTTGATAGAAGAAATAGGTGTAAATGAACTCTAAACATTCATTGAAATATGGTGGGTTACGTCAATATTGTAGGTTGGAATTGGTAATAAATTAGATATCTTGGAAATAATGTAAAGGAGGAAATAATGGAAGCTTTTATTGCTGATTTTACGCCAATTTGAGTGTACTGCTATCAATAAATTTACACCTCAGAAGTGGCTTAGTTTATCTACTGCATAAATTAACTTTAAATTCAATCATAAATACGGTTATGAATGTTGTGAGTGTTCGTGAGTTGTTTTAATGTGTAATGCAAATGAGCTTCATGGCGGAGAGATTCGGGAATTTCCGCTTTAAATTTACGGGAGGCCTGACTTGGCGAATTTTCTTCTTTAAGGTGGACGACCAGAGGATATATTCCTATAATTTTTAATTTTAGAATCTGTGTTTACCTTCCTCTGTTTTTGATCTTTTTATGCAGGAGATCCGAATTTGAAGCGTTAGAGGAAAGAAAACAAATCAGAAGTAGGAGAAATGCAACGTTTGGAGTTAAAACTCTTGTAATAAAAGTCTGAATGTCATTCATTCAACCAAGTTTTTCCACATCGCATAATATTCAATTCCGTTTAATTTTTCATTACCTCGTGTTTTCCTTAAAAACTTCGATCACATATCACTTTCTAAATGCAAAGATCAAAAATAAGAAAAATTACTCTCGTGTAGTTTCGCAGAATACCTTCCATTATTATATCATTTCATTATTTAGTGAACGGATATACGTGTAAATACAACTGAAAAGGAAAATGCAAATTTAATATTTAAATCAAGCGAAAATATACGAGGAGGTTTCGTGATAAAATAATTCAAATTAATAAATATTAATATGCGATGCGTGTGTATAAAATATATAACTAAAAACATAATATCACGAAAAAGCGCACAGGTGTACCCTATGCCGCGTTTCGACATATCCAATGGCTTTATTTATCTCATTTTCAATGCTTTTCATGACAGTGGAACACAGTGAATTAATGAAATATAATTTTAATTTGAAACTTCAAATGAAAGTCTTCAATTACTCATATAACGTTTAGTTCTCGTTACTCTTGAAAGTTCTAAATTGTAAAATTGTTTGGAATCTGAATCATGACCTTTTCTTTCCAGACAGCTGAAGGAGCATAAATTTCACCAAGAAGACACACTTTTGTCTTATCTATGTATGTAATAAGGATATTCATATTCCATTATGATGGGCTGAAGTCAGTTATGGCTGAAGCGATGAGTCATAGCCCTCTAAATCACGGGCAATAAAATCATCCAAAACGGTACTTAATTCGCTAAAACTCGGATTTAATGCATTTTTTGCAGTTTTGGTACAAATAAAGGAATAGGGCTGAGAAAAGTTCCTCGCATAAATTTCACGAGATGTTCTCAGCGAAAGCACGTATTTATCTTGAGCTGTTCTACGCGAATGCTCAACGCAGTCTCAACTTTTTAACGGCTTATCTTTCCTCCTTTTTACAACTCCTCGAGACTCTTTTCTCTATCATTCACCCAAATAAAGTATAGATAATGTGTAAGATAACAATATTCTTCCGATATACCGGGTGGATTTGGAAGTATAGCTTTCCGGATAATCGAATCATCGGATAATCCTCGTAATGAATAAATTTCGAAAATATAATTTATTTTATATGAATTGACTATTCATATTTTTACAGCTAATCTAAAAAATAGTCATTTTCTCATTCATGATTTTACTAAAATTATTCAATTTATAAATTATTACTAGAATGTTATTTATTATTATTATTATCATTATAGAATATAGGTATAAGTATTAAATAATTCATTAGTAGTCTATGAAAATATTATTTAAGACATACGAATTACGTATGCAGCAATATAATTAATTCAATTCGATAATGAAATTGAAATTACTCTTCTGAATTAGTAGAGTCATTGATAATATATATATATAATATGTGTATTTACAACTTACATTGATTATATGTTTTAAAATAATTGTCTGGATATTTTGATTCCTCTAAACAATTGATGGAGGTATAAATAAACATATCCATATCCATTAATATCACGAGACAGAGAAATAAAATATGAGAGAGAGAAATAAACATATCCATTAACTTCATGAGACAATGGCGGTTCATCAAGAGATTCTGTAAATTTTATTTGGTAATTCATTCAAATGAAAAGCATTGCGTGATTTATATAAGTGAATAGAAGAATCAAATTGACAGTTTAACAGTATCGAATCTACAAATAAAATTATCTTATTAAAATCATACGAAAATTATTTGGATATTTATCAACAGTACGATTCCAGGGGTGAAACCAGAGGTAGTGCAATATATATTTATATATTTATCGCATACATAGAAGCACAGTTTAACTCTTGCTTGCACACACTTATCTGTCATGTGAATAATCGAAAACTGTCTTTTTTACTACAGCCCCCGTACTATTCTTCTCTAATATACTATTCTTCTCTTAAAGAAACAGGCCGTCTAAAGAATCGCGATTACTCTTTGGGCTCCGTCGTCGCTCAGTTGGGCGGCCAAGTGTAGTATAACTGCCCCTCACTCATCGTACATCTCCCTTCAAGATCAGATCAAGTCTCTTCAGATGCAAGAGAATAGTATGGGTGGAGCAGAGTAGCAAGCGGGTAGTGGAAACTTGAAGGGGTCGGAAGAGATGGATTGGAGTTTACAAGCCCCGCGTTAACTTCTCTCTTCGTTTTTCTCGGCTTCTTTTTCCATGAAGTTCCGGTGGCCGAATGACGGTGGGAGATATTCCTTTAAGCCGGCAGAAGTCTTTGAGATGGGGAGATTTGAAAATTCGATTCGGTAGTCTTAAAGGACCCTCCCGTTCGCATAGGGATATCTATCATCCTTTTTGGAAATAATTTTGAATTTACTTCCGTTCTAATATATCTCTCAAGGCAGATCCTTTTTTCGAGCAAATGTCTTTGCGGTTCACATACGATTTGCGGAATGCTCGAGTTTTTAATTTATAAAATTAATTACTTCCTTCTCATAAAATTAATTCATATTTCTTTAAATTGTAAAAACTATAACCTTGTATTCAAGGAATTAGGAGTTTTTACATATTCGACTACAACAATTATCTATACTAGACATGACATTAATAGTATATAATGTAATCATATATTTAACTATTTCGAGAAGTTTAGGATGTAGAAGTTCAAGAAAATATCAACTAATCATAGACAAGACATCATCATCCAACTAAAGTCAGGTGCTTTGTCACCTACATCCACCATTTTTCTCTATCCTTTTTCATTTCTTTGAATGAATTGAAATTCGCCCTGTACATTGCATTCGGAGGCATTGCCACTTATGGTCTTCCTCTCGTCCTCTTGCCCAGAACTTTCCCATGAAAAATAATTTTTATCAGTTCATCATGTATCAATACATGTTCGATGAATTTTATTTTCCTCCTTTAAGTTGTGCTCAGTAGAGTTTTACTTTCCGATTCTTCATTTAGCATCTTTTAATTTCTTATTTTTGGGGTTCAACTGGTTCTGGTGATTTTACTCCAATCCAAATTTCCTCCTTCATTTCAGCAGCTAATAATTTATTTATATCTTACTAAGATTTATATTTTATTAAGATTCATGTTTCGCAACCATAAGTTAGGATACTCCATATTATAGGTATAAGTTAAGATACAACCGTAAGACACTCCATATTCGGCTTTGTCAAAACATACAAAATATTCATTACATTTTCGATGAATCGATAGTTTTTATTCATAAATATAATTTTAACAATTCCAGAAACTTAAAAGAAATATCAAATTATAGACCATTTCTGTCAACTTTGAGATCCTAAATACGAAACATTAAAAGAATTAAAAGTCATCTATTGAGAAGGGAAAGAGGCATATTCTCGGGAGAAGAAAGAGATAGAGATCAATTCGGTTTTCATCTTGCGTTACCAGTACGAAGGACCAAAGCGGAGATCGGCTTTGGTGAGACCGACTACTGGAGTTATTGAATGGGAAATTTTAATCCGGCGTGACAAAAAAGGGGAAGCAGGCCATCTGGGGCTCAGTTTCACTTTTTTCGGTGGCGACGGAATCTTTCATGTGCCTGTCACGGTTAGAATGCATAGAAAGGACGAATCATTGAAATCCTCGGATTGAAATCTATCGTCAAATAAAAGCGTGTCGAAAATGTTTTCCTTTCGATTGAAAAACAAATAATATGTCATTATTCAAATATCTTACGGAAAATAACTTATTAGTTTTATATAATATTCAAAATATTATTTCTCAACCGTATAGCTTGATCTTTTATGGCATATTAATTCCGTTTAGCCTTCTTTACTGCTGACATATTTTCTCAATAAACAAAATATTGCGAATGTATTAAGTAAAGGAATAGAATTTAATTTTTACTATCCATTGCTGGAAATTTTTATTTTAGTGAATATCTATAGAATAATTACTCTTGTAATATATTTGAGATGTAAAACGGAATTAACAGAATCTGAAGATAAAAAATCATCTTTTCCTCTCAAAAATATGAATTTCATTGAAAGAACACGTTGTAAAATAGTCATTATTTTGGATTTGGAAATTTGAACTTTTTCAAAAGTTTTCCTCACTAACCACGTCTATTTGCATTTAATGGAAGTGTAAAATGACTGAAATTGTTGACGCTATCCATCACAAAGAAAGCAGCAAATATATTTTTAATTCTATGTACTTTTTTAGACAAATTCAGGGTATAATAATCGAAACAACTTAATGTTAAGATATAACAGGCATCAAATTACCATTCCTTCCTTTCATGCCAGTCATTAATTTTATCATCCATATTTTTGGCATTCTTTTTAATATATTTCACCAGCCATAGTTTCACTACGATTCTGCAGGAGTATAAAATATTTCACTACAATGTGGTGATATGCTTCTTCTTTTTTTCCATTGAATAATATACCACCAAATTTTACTTCTCTCACAGATATTAATTTTACTATGAATGGTTTTATATTTGAGCCACCGAAGAATTTCGTAAAATTCCCATTGATTCACTCGGCTTTGTTGAAGTTGTACAAACATAAGTTTCACGCTGTGCGAGCAATCTCCGGTTGAAGGCAGAACCCGTTTATGAAAATGATCAGTGGGAAGTCGTCTTACCTCAAGGGTTGATGTTAAGACATAATTTTCAGACCGAGCTCGGCCATCCGCGTCGGTAGTTAATGCTCCTTTTGGTTTTGGGAGGGGAGGGAAACATGGAGGAAGTTGCAACAGAACGGAGGAGCCGGAGGTTATACTTCCTGTAAATGGAGGGATTCCGTCCTCTCCTCAGCTTATCTTTCCACTGCTGATTACCCTTTTTGCATTACTTTAACTATATGGATCATTCGCGTATCCCAAGGCGGAAATGAGAGGAGTAGCTCATTTCTGCTGCCCGAGGCGACGTCCCTCCCTTTTGGTCTTTTCTCTGGATCGGAAGTTATTGTTTTTTTAAATTACTGTTACGGAAACTATGCACGCTCAAAAGTATACCGCTAATAGATAGCTTGATTTTCTCTCGTTGGTTCTAAGGTTGTGGAAGAGCGATGAAGGCTCAATGGAGAATATTTTTATAACGATTTTTGGTATCATATTTTTCATCAAAGAGTTTTTCAAAGCTTTTATGGGACTAGTTTTAGATTCCACGATATAAAAGTACTTGATAATCTTTCATGTAAAAAATTATCTCAAGGCCAGGATTTATTTGCAAATCGCGCAGCCTATTAATTTTAATGAAAATAAGGAAACTGAATTCGTAGATTGGTTTCGTTCCTTTGATAAGCTTTGCTGATCAGGAAAGAGAGGGATAGATGAGAGGAATAACCTATATTATAGAATACTGGAGGTGAGTCATATCATAAATAGATCATTTTGCTTATATACAAAGTATATTCATTTATGGCAGTACCCAAAAAATGTGTTTTTCGTTAAGTAATCAAGGCCGTTGGGGTGATCCGCCAATGGTATCTAAATCCTTAATCGATAGTATGGGTGTATATGCTTGTTATTACATCTTCCCTTTGCTCTGAATTTTTCCTATAACATTTTATGATGTCATCTTATGCTTCTTCTTCCTCTCGCAGGTGTCTCTTCCTCACCAATGCTGTTTTGGGAGCTGCAGTCGGCGTATTCTCGCAAGGAGTAAAGGAGTACCCTACGGACGTGAGTCGATGTTTAATTTCCTTTAAAAATGCATGGCCTATTTCAGTGTCCCTGTGTACTTCTCCGTTCCAACCTTTGCTTTATAAATATGCATTTTATGTGGAATTTTTCTCTAGCCGGGATGAATTATTCAAAATTTCCGACAGGACGCCGAAAAAAAGCGTTTGAAGATTTCGTCGAAACATGCCGAAAGTTTGCTAGCAAGTCTTTTATTTTGGTAAATGTTTAACTGAAATTAAATCCTTGGAAAAATCTTGCAAATATGTTCTCGGAAGGAATGTTTATTAAAATGTTCGAGAATGCGTTCTGTTTGACCCAAGAATGAGGAGAATGTGTCCTTAAACTTTTCTGCGTATCATTTGTCAACAATTTCAATATCATGTGATGGGAAGAGCATGAGAAGAAATTTTTTGTATTGAATACTATCTTGGTATGCAAAATGATATCGGAAAAACTATCCGATATTCTGGTATAAAATTGCTTATTTTAACGGAAATGGCTAATATGAGATTATGATTTCGGAAAAAATATCGGCAATACTACTAAATTTATGCGATTTACGAAATATTTAACCCCTTAACTCGTCAACTGTTTTGTTTTTCTAACGATTTTTACCCTTATTTCGTGTAAAATATTCTTCTGAACGTGCAACTTAAAATGATTAAAAGTAGGATATTGAATAAAATTAGAATTAAAATTTTTACTTTCCACAGTTTTACAAATACAGGCGACTATGGTTCGGTGTGAAATTACACCATCTTCAGGCACCGAGGCTCCCGTCTAAAGTACTAAGGGAATGTGAGGTTACAAAGTATGGGGAACAATTGCATTAATCATAATTGGTTGTTAAGCGGAAGTGGAGGAGGTAATGAACAGAAAAGGCTGGTAAACAATGTAGAGGGGTTCTCGTTGAAAAGATATTCGTTGGCAAGGGGAAAGGAATGGTACAGGTGATGGAAAATTTGAAAATTTTCGAGTATATCTATTTGGTTCGAATAAGAGCAGGAATGGAGGACTGCCGGTGAAAATTCAGAATGGTTATTCTCAAATATAAGATCTTCCCCAAATTTATCTCTGAGGGGCTTTATTAATGGAAGGTCTGCGGTGTTCATTGCATCTGGTGGAAATATTTCTAATACTCTGAACAAATTTTTTTATCACTTTACATTTGTACACAAAAATGATGAATCCAAAGTAAAGATAAAATAACTGACGTATTAATTATAAAAAGTTTACACTCTGATTTACAGCATGATATTCTTAATTGAATTGAAAATATCTCCCCTAATTCAACTGAAATTGATGATGAGTATTGCTGTTTTGGCAAACGAAACTTGAGCTCCAGGGGCTTTCAATATGTTTCTGTAGTTGAGCGTCACTGACGAATTCTGTTATACCTCTTTCTCCAGTTTTCGTCAGCTCCAACACAGCAAAGTAGTCTAGATAACACCTGAAAAAAATTACCAATCGCGGAGATCTCTTAGCATTCCCGAAGTGTCATTTTTGCACGGTGGGTCCGCGACGTGGTTCGAAATGAATTTGCGGTTGAGGTAGCGGTCCCGTTGTTTGGCCATGCGGCTGCACTTAGCGCTCCGGATCAATTTGGCCTTAAGCCAAAGGGTCTCGTTTCTGCAGAAAGGGTGCGCTCTCAGAGAAGACGATCGTGACTCCGCCTGGCGTCTTTCCGAGTAATTACGGTATTGGAAGAGGGTGACTTCATCGGAAACTTCCGATCTCTTCCTTGGCGTAACTAGAATAATCAAGCGAAATCTTTTTCCAACGGTAAGGACTGGTTCTCCCCTCTCTCCACTCTCGAAAGCAGAGGATGTTTCGAGTCACGAGATTTAACCAATCGTGTTCCCGGCGCAAAATTCGTTATCGTAACATTCGCATAAATTACTGTTATTCGCAACCTGCTCGGCTTCCTCTCCTCGGGTGGTCCTTTTCATATTTTGCGATTTGCCTCAAAGTCGGCGGGATCTTATCTGATCATCTCAGCGGGAGATAATCGAACTAGAGTTGGCGCCACATAAATCAGTCGAGATTCCTTTTATATATGTATGCGATCCAGTTCTCTCTTGTGTATCGCACGCCTTTGAATGTGTCTTCGGCGATGCTGCGATACGGTTGCTTAGAGCCGATTTTCAATTCCTCCCCATAAATTCAACGATTGCGGAAATTAAGTGGTAAACACTGGTAAAAGTAGGCAGTTGTATAGTATTAGAAATGTTTTATTGATGATTTATAAAGTACAAAATTATGCACGAAGCATGTTTTTATCAGGCAAAAAGTTTTGATTTGTTTATCGTTGAGGCAATTATATAAATAGAGTAAGTTATTGCAATTTAGTTTCGTCAACCATTTGTTTGCGGTTACTATTTCGCCAGAATGTATTTTATTAATTTTACGTTTTACTTTACATGAGACTCTGTGTTTCCACAGTCCTGGCGCTTATATTTTCCCTTTCAAAATTAAACAGCTTATAGTTGCAATTTAATTTCTTTTCCGTGTAAAATAAAACTTACCTTCCGTATTCAAGTGTTTAATTCCATTTTTGTTTTATTTGCATCTATTACATTTGTGCTTTATTCCCTAACCGCTCATTTTCGATCAAGCGGTGTTTTTTCCAATAGCCAAAGTTCTCAAGACCATATTCCTCGAGATTTTCAAGGTATTTCACTGTTTCCAAGTTGAACAATAAATACTTTCTCTCATTTATTTGAATTTTTGTTTATGGGCGCATCTCCGGCTGATAAAGATCGTGCATGAATCTCTTATTTTCTGCACTTTTATGCGACAATGTTTTCCACATATTCCGGATGTAGAAGGCGGGACTATGTTACATTTTAATTTAAAATTCTTCCATTGAAAAGTCTAATTGAACTTCATAGCGCAACCTTAGCCCCGTCCGCCATTTTTCCTCTTGGAAAGAAGGTAGCTGAGCCCGTTACTGCTCCGCTACGCAGGTAGAAGTATCATAATTTTCCTCTATTCTGCGGAATAATTTCTATTGACTTATTCTCAAAAAATTTTTCCTTATTTTAAAATACATCCATCCGTGGGATTCTCGAGAAAAGCTTCTTATCGTTAAATTTTCGCAGGGGATTTTCCTCGTTAAAATTGTGCTTCCGATTCTCCTCAGGAGATTTCGTCTTTTCAGCGTTAAATCCACGCTAAGATATTTCGTACGAGGGCATATTTGTTCTCATTAGTGGAGCCCGGGGTAAGAATGCATTCACGTTTCCGCATATTCAGTATCCGCAGACCTACAACAATTATGGTAATGAGGTTTTTCGTTTAAGGCAAATTCTCCCGCTCTTTTATTCGTCCACTTTTCGCGCTGGGGGCGTTGCGATAATGTCCCCCGCGCTCCGCATTATATAACGGCTCCGATGCGACCGCACCCACAGCAATTTTCTTTTGTCCCTCGCCCGGGTTTTGCCGATGATGTGGAATTCCGTCGCCCAAAGCCGTCCGCTCTGATTTCGCATTCGTTTTTCCGATTCGAAAAATATGGCGAAAATTATCTCGAACACAGGCGAGAGTTCAGTCCAATGTTTTTCGAGATGTATGTATTCGGACGTGATTTTTTCCGTGGAGGAGAGATATTAATTTTGCCATCTCAATTAATTTGCTCGAGAAGAATTAAAACTTCAGCCCCCAGGTTTGGTCGCTCGAATTATTTTATCCATGAAGTGTGAAGATTTGGCAAAGCGAGAGAGACCAAAAGAACTCTGTGGCTGGAGAAGTTTTTGTCAGTATTTGAGGGATTGCCTTGAGATGCATTTTATTCACTCCAGTTTCATTCTTTGATAAATTGAATATTTTGCCTTTTGATTCGGGATAGAGAGCACCTATCATTTGTTTATTTATTACAGCCTTCCTTTCATCTTTGGTTCTGTCTGGTCACTTTTATTCAATGATATGAAAATTTTTATATCTTGGATCTTGCGATGAACTTATGTGAGACTTTTTTCTTTTTTAACACTGGCTTTCTTAGGAAATCTAGACCAAACGACCTCACTCCTCATCTAGTCAATTAAGTCTCATTCCCTCTCCAGAGCTTCACGTAGCTTATAGTGGAGAAATAAAGATCTAACCAGCTACCGGGCTGATGAACATGACAGATTTCAGTGAGACTTCATGATCACACACAAAGAAAAACTCACTATGTAGAGTCCCCAAAAACTTCTATTATACGACCTAGGTTTCGTTACGGAGTAATATCATCAGGTGAAATCACTAGAAACAGACCTTATCAAACCGTACTGGGCTGATGGTTTGGTACACTCGAAATTCAGCCGCTCTTTCGAAACTAAATATATGGAATATATGTATTTCACTTGCACCAATTCACAGTGCGACTATGTTCCCAAGTATAGTCATTCCATAATTGCACGATCCTCATTATTTCATCATAAAAGCAGTGCGCGGAGGCATATAGTTTGTATCGTTGATTTAATAGTCTCTTGACTCTTGGGAGATAAGGTAATAAAAGCTTTTGCCATTATGCTAATCGGAAACGAGTAGCGTTGTTTACGCACTTAAGGTCCATTAGCTTGTAAGCTCAGATGCGCCTCAGTTTTTGCGCATGTATTCCAGTGCTCGATTTTTATTCGGAGGGACCTATTCAATTAGTTCTGAAGTGCGCACTACCGATATGCACACCGCGTTACCCTGCAGAAATCCTCGCTGGATGCTTTACGAGCATTGGCTCTGGGATTGCAAATTCGATTCCTAGCTTGGATGCAATGCATATCTCTAAATCGAAGCGGTGGTACTGAAGAGGCAATCGAACTCAAATTCGTAGAATATTATTCAGTCGAAAGGAATATAGTATTACAATAGCATAGTAGAGGTTTATACCTTTTTTATGTTCAAAATAAATTTTAATTCTTTGGCTCGAATTGATAAAATTCCTCTTCGAGGTTCTATTTTTAAAATGCTATATTTATTATACAATTCAACGAGGATTGCTTTAAAATATTTCCGAGTTTGTGTCTGTAATGTATATTTGATTTGGAGAAATTATGTTCGTAGGAAAATTATGGATAGGAATTGCATTTCTTTTATTTGTATCAGGAGTAGTATATTTAATTGACGAACTATCGTGATGTAATTGTGCAATTTTTCTTTTTTATTACCTTAATACCTATCTCACCAGAAGGCTTCATAAGCTAGACTCGAGTTTTAAGTACACCATTTTCGTCCAATATTCTCTATTATATCCATTGAGAATTAATTTTATCAAGCCCATTGGGAATGGCATATATATAGATCTATATGGGACAAGTATAAAAAGCATACATATTCGACTGAACACGGGATGATAATCTTCATTGATTCCAGTAAATGAGAATTTCTTTAACCCATCTCCCTTTCGGTCGTCATCATACAGCAACTTCCAAACCCTGTAACGATTCCCATAAATTAACAAAATCTTATTCGGAGTGAGGCTTTTGTTTCTCATGCTTTCAGCAAAATGTCTCTTTATGCGTGATCGATCGCTTCCTCATTTCGCTCGTGTTACATTCGAAATGAAGAATTCAACCCAGCTCTCATTTCAGGTCCATCGGTATTTGATGTCCGAATGTCTGAACTCCAGTGTAACGGATATTTCTTTGAGGTCTCTCAGTCTGCTCATCTCTCGTCTTGCCAAGTAATTGCCTTCCTTATCTCCCTCTCTTTGACACTCCCGCTTCCCTCAATCGTCTCTCCTTCTCTCATCACCACTGCCTTTGTCGCTTTTCCAGCGCCTGTCACCCCTTTCCATCCTTGCGCATGTCCCTTGCACAGGGAATCCATTCTCTCCCACACCACATTGCCTATGGGAAAAATACAACTCCTCCGAATGCTTGGAGCAGCTCTCCTCGTTTATTATTATAAATTCTGCGCTATATTTATCCTTGATTGCATCGTCCTTGATTGAAATGATATTAATGTGTACATTGATGTGAAAATCTCTGGCTATGATTTATATATCCTAGCAAATCCACTACATTGCCGTATAAGTTTTCATTAACTCGCTAGCCAGTTCCGTAAGTCGTGACACGGAAATTGAAATGTTTTTATTTTACTTTTGTAACATTTTAATTGGTAAAGTTTTATTTTACTTCATTTTTTAAATAATTGAAAAGCTGCATATGCCTCGATTTCATTTTTAAATGCAAATAATCAATTGGAGTATATAAATATGCTTCCATCTCTCATCAGTTGTTCTTACTTCTTTGTTTTAATTCCTCCTTAATAAATTTGACTGAAATGTATGTGCTTCAGTATAATTAGCGGGACTGAATTTGAGGAATATGCTAAATTGTATGTTAATATTTTTGATTGTGCGTTTCAATTTCTGGGAGTCTCGTAAGAAATATATCAATTTTAGTATAGGCATGTAGGCGATTAAATTTTCATACGGAGAGCAGTTACTTGTGCTACCGTTGGTAATGTTACGTTCGCTTTGATCAACTGCTTGGGCTGTGACTTCGTGAAATCCCGATGAAAGTAAAAGTTTGCTAGTTACTTTGTTCGTGATTACGTTGACTTCATTTTGTTAGATGGTTTTCTTAAATTTCAGACTTGAAGCGTAAGAGAAAATGATTTGAAGTGAAGAACTGTGCTTCATTTTTCTATTCAAGAATGTCACTCTAAAAATCGTACTTAATATTTATCGAGCCAGGGTGATGATAGTGCCTATGATTTATGTATATAAGAATTATATTAGTAACTAAATAAATGAATAATCATTTGTAACGTATACGAATCATCTGGTAGGGAAGAAGTTTGGAAGTGTTAAATCAGTTTATTTTAAGCGTACCAGTTTATTTATAGTTCCATCTCCACGGAATGATACATATGATTATAAAATCATCCGAGCGTTCTTTGAATTTCTCTCAAACTTGCGCGAAACTTTTGTTTTTTTAATACAGTTTTTGGGAGATGTTCCACGATATTTCTTTTGCGCCCAGAAAAATGACGCAGAGAGGGCATTCAAATATAAATTCTCTTTTAGTCGTCCATCCTGGGAACCAAAAAATTGAAAGCCGTGATACGACCTACGTCACCCTCCCTCAGTATCTCTTCGCTGCCTCAAATGTCCATCTTCTACCGTTCTCATTCCCTCGGTGAACTGTCATACCCTTTTCCCCCAATGCTTTCCCTAATCTCTCTCTCGACCACGCTCTCTCCTTCTATCACGTCACATTCTGACCCTGCCCATATTTTTCCTTGCATTCAAAAACCTTCATCCCTCGTCGCAACTTTTGAGATCCGTAAAAACTCGTGCATGTGATAGGAAAAGGTTTTATTTTGGGCGGAATTCTATGGTTTTGGTTTGAAGCTGGGCGTCAGAAATCGGCTGAATAAAAACGTGGGAAAGGATTTCTTTTCTGATGCCTTGGAAATGGTGTTTAAGATGACATCTTAAATATATGTACGTCATAATGTAGTGTTTAGACTATAAAGATGACGATTCTTTTATATCAAGTATGCAGTAGAATAGATATAATTTCGGACGGGTAAATTTAGGAATGCTAATATTTAATTAATTTTAATTTAAGTAAGCTAAAATCAGTTGCCTATTATATTCGGATTTCAAAAAATTTCGAAGCCTTCCATTAATCAATAATTTATGCTCTCCTATATGTTAGAGATATATTGCGAGAATTATATGCATTATTGATAGCAATATTAAATATTATGTAACTTTAATAATAATTTTTACGGCACAATCTTAAAAGACAGCATTAATAATAATGATAGTTCCTTTTGTGAAAAGTATTTTTACTTTTTCGTTTACTCATAATTTTCTCCATTATTTCTCGTCTCGCATAAGAGTTTCTCTTCAAAAATCCCTTCGACCAAATGATTTGAATATAAGAAAATTTTCCTTCCTACCAGCATGCAGTAACGCATCCATGCATAATTTAGTTTTAAAATAGAAACGTTTTGAGTTACATGTTTCGGAAGAGATTGGTTCTAGAAACTTTGTTTCGAAAAATACTATTAATCGAAACCTTTATACCAAATAGTTAATTACGCGCAAAACCCTCTATGTTTATTTTGAATGAATAATGGTATTTTGCGCGAAAAAGATTACCACAATTATTTTCGTGGACATCTTCTGGCGAGTTTTTCTTTAGTAAAAGTAGGAATTTTAACAGTGTTTTGACCGCTAAAGCAATTTCGCACGTGAGCCACAACCAAGAATCTAACCCAAGAACAGTATCAAAATATCTTTGAACTTGTTGCCCACTTGGATATCTGGAGGCCCAGTCGTTCTTTATTTATTCTTTCTGCTCTGGATATTCAGTTCCATAATTAAGTTTGTTACAGTAAATCTCTTAGAAATCAGCTATTAAATTAAAAAATTCAATACAAATATTCAGCGTCGATCTACACTCGAGATATGATGGTCAATTTTATGTGTTTGACGTACTACTAAACTTTCTTTGAAATCTACAGGTTATATCCGTATATGTAAATCATAAAAATACACATAGATTCAATCGATTAATAATACTTATCGATATTAAACTTGACGGAAATCCATAGTTGCAAAAGCACACGATAAACTAACAGAAAATAGGAAACTGAGCAGAAATCAACTAGTAAGAAGTTATCCTTCTAGATTCCTCCTCCTACAAATCCGCAGGCTTATTCTCAGCGATCAATCTCCGAGATCGTTTACATAACCAACTCCCCATCCTTTTTCACAACTTCCCACTTAGCAACCTGCTCCAACTCCTCTACTTCTCCAACCCTTGCGCTCCTTCTCTTCCACCCTCTATCTTTCTATAACCCCCTTTGCTTTCGCCATCCTTCATGTCCAAATAGCTGAGGAGCCGGGCGCTGATACCCGCTGACACGGAGACGGAACGGGCGGCAGGTGTAAAAGATGGTTGGGGGTGTAGTGGCGCCCGGAATACACTTAGGAGACCAGCGTCTGGCAGTGTCTTCCCACCCTTTCTCATAACTGGATTGGCGCCTGTCTTTCTGCATCTCGTCTCAGATCACACCCCCCATGGGTAGAGAACGAAACAAGGGGCGTCGCAGACTAATACTGTGGGAGAAAAAGCGTCGCGAATGTTTTTGTTGCTTTACTTTTGGTTTCTAGGCAGTTGTCTCGAAGAAATCCCGCTATGGTATTCGGAAATCTCTGCTCTTTCCGCGGCCTGCTCTTGATTTATATCGACTCGTTGGCTGGGTTAGAAATTGATGGAGGGGAAAATAGAATTTGATCTAACGTTCTACAGAAGGGGGTGATTGTTTTTTCTATTCAGTGATATGAAAGTGGATAGAGGAACTATATTGTAGTGATGAACAAGAACAAATTGTACTTTTTCCACAATTTTTACTATAAACAATAAAAGACAGTAAAACACGACTATTTTCGGAGACTGATCTCCATCATCAAGAATTTATAATAAAAATTTGTGGAAAATTACAAATTGTTCTTGTTCATTACGGCATATTTCCACAAGACATCGCCGGTTACTGTGAATTTTATATTTTAGTGTTTCGGAAAGGTATCCTAATTATCGGACAAAGGAGTAAAATGATTTTTTTTAGTTCAGCCTCGGAAACAAACAGTTCTCACCGTTAATAATGAATCGAAATCGAAATTGCCATCAGCCTATGTTTACGGCCCACTTCGCGAGCTATTCGCAGTTTGAGTATTCTGAGTATATTTCGATCACGTTCGTAATTATATGGCTTCGATGACTATTCGCGAGTCCTGATAACTGGATACTTTTATTAAGCATTAATGCCCGTGCTATTTGCGCAGACGAGTGTTTCAACTATAGACAACGTGAGTGGTTTGCACAACGTCTGAGGGTCAATACCAGTCCTCGAAGCAATTACCTGGTGTAAATTTACCCACCAGCCTCGCAAATAAATGCTACCACTACCAAATAGGCGATACATGAGGATTTACACGGAGAGCTAGGCCATTCTTCAAAATTTAATGGGCAATTTAGGGAACCGTTCCGGAGAAATAAATGTTTTTCTGCATCATTCTGTTTCTTTGGATGATCCTCCGCAATGCAATGCGTCAACCGTGCCATGAAAATTGACTGTGCTGTCATCAGCGAGCAAGGAATACAATCAAGGATAATGAACGTACCTAATCCAGGGAATTTTTCCGAAAAAGGTGTACGTAGAGCGAATTATTTTACAAGATCGCTTTTCGACTTCATAATCCCCTTCCACGCTTTCAGCAGCCCATTACCGAAGGGTCGGACGCGCTTCGAATACAATCCGAGCGCAAAGCAAACATTCATCGAGAATATATCGTGGCGATTTTTCCATCCTCCGCCGTGCTATTTACTTGTGTTATTTTTCGCGGAGAGCCAGTTTGTTTTGGGGCGTCCCTCCCATCCTCACAGGGGAGAGAGGCGATTATATATTTTTTAGTTCCCCGCGCTTGCGACGGAAGCACCGTTCTTTCTTCCATTGCTCGACATAATGGAAAAATGGAAAGGGGCGTCTGTGGGTGCAGGAAACAAGAGGTTAGTCCCCGAAAGGGTTCGACTGAGGGTGAAAGGGGTGCGTGAGGGCTTAACTGAGAGCGGGGTTATGAGAGGGAGTGGGAAAAGAGGGCACTCTGGTAACACGGTGATGGGAAAATGGACGGATGGCTGGGATCGGAGAATTTTTTGGAGATGGATAAAAAAAGCGGGCGGATAGGGATTGAAGAAAGAGGTGGAAGGATCCGCGGAGAGAAAAATAGCGGAGGGAGATGCGGTGTGGATCTTTCATTCTTGGATTCCGGCCACTTTCTTGTATGCATAAGGAGATGACTGTGAAATTGCTTCTGCGAGGATATTTTGAGAAGTCTCGTATGGAGGAATCCCGCCCGCATTCCGTTTATTCAGAATGAAACGGGGAAAAAGAGGGGAAGTAAAGAGAGGAAAATATTTCCTTTTCTACCCCAAAGTCCACCCGCTCTCCCTCAGCCGCCCTGTTTTTCCTCCAAAAAAACGGAAAGGTTCTCATTTTGACGTGGACACGGAAGATTCTCCCCTTTTAACATATTTCTCCTGTCCCCCGCGGCTTATCGCCCCGCATTAATTTGAAATTTAACGCCTGCTTAATTTTTTCCATTAGTATTTTCTTCGCGAGCCCCCCCTTTGTTTCCGTAATTTGACCCTCGGATGAAGATTGTAATTAAAACGGATTCTTTTTTGCTCGGGTCCCGCAGCGCGGCTCACTTTCCTCTGTTTTGGACGGGTCGAGGACGGTGGAGAGAAGATGGATGGCGACACAAAGTTTTGCTCTTATCCAAGCGGTCCTTTTTTCCGGGCGTAGTTCTCTTCATCCGCCACCTTTTCGGAGTCGTTCTTGCGTTGTTTTACGCACCTCTCAGCCTCGATTTTTACGGTTTACTCGATTAGTGGGCTATCGGTATATTACGGTCTACGTTTTGTGGCAATTTTTGGTTTTGTGCGATGATAGGAAATGGTTATCTGATTGTCAGTATTAGGAATAAATGAAATGGATCTGCTTTGGGTTTTCCTGCTTCCATCTGATAAATTTTTCTTGTCATAAACCAATTATTATAGTGATAAATATAATTTTGTTATAGAAAAATTATTATTGTACGAATTCAAAATATTGTCATATTAAAATTATTATTATTATTTCCCTTTAACGTGTGTGTCAAAAGATAAAAAAATATATTTCTTATGGATATTCTGCCTCTCAATCCAATTTTCATCAATTGGTACACCAGTGGAAAAAGAACTTTTAAAATTCCTTATGTTGAACAAAACGGTTTAGCGATGACAATATTTTCAACGGAAAAGAAAATAAGATTTGCGAAAGGTGATGAAGTCGATGGAAAATATGAGGGGATTCAACTGTTTTTATCGTTTACGTTCACGTAATGGTTTGTTCAGATTGCATCGCTTGTCCGCCATATTCAAGACGAACGTTATTGAAAATACATGCAAAATATTTTTAGCTCTCATGGGAAACTATCTTCTTATTTTGTATGCAAATGTTAGTTTCCATTTGTACACCACTTTTGTGGAACATCTCCTCCGTGAAAATCGAGGGTTAGTTGTACGTGTGACCTATTGGCTGCGCACAGAGTGACAATTGCATTCCGATTTTTCGCATCCGATAGAGCGCGGTTCGCGTTCATCTACGTGTGCGAGTTTTCGAATACGTTTCGCGAGGGAAAAAAATCCCCAATCGCCGCCAGGAAGCACCGTCTTCTTTTATGCAGCAAAAAACCGGCCATTTTTACGTGAATTACGTCTCGTTTCGTGTTTTGAAAAACCATGTAGGAGGGACGATGCGCATCAATTTCTATGAAGCGTTTCGAAGCTGCCTATCGTAAAATCTCGCTCCATAAACAGCCTCATGCGATAAATAGCGCCGTTGTGTATAAATGGATGCCCTTATCCACCCCGCGAGCGAGGATTCGTAGTTTACGCGACGCAAAGGATCCGCAAAAAAAAAGATTCGCGATTTTATTAACTAGACGTTTACATGCGCGGTTTAACTCGATTCGAGAGTCCATTTTTTTGCCTCTCCGCGGCAGTTATCGAAGCCGTTCGTTCTCTTTCACTCCGGGGATGCAAAAGCGGTTTTTTTTTTCGTGCGAGCCGTAATGGGTCCATTCTAATCTCCTAATCAATCGTGTGAACAACTTCAGCTTCCACCAATTCCATCTCGTTTAGCGTAATGGGTAAGCTAAGCGGTCGTACATTACATTCTGGAGATCATTCGATTAATATAACGAGCGTCTGAAGGAGAATTTTTTTTTATTACGGGAGTCCCGAAAAGATCTGTTAGTTTTTATAATTTACACCTTTCTCGATTATTAAGTTTTCGATTATGGCCGGTGTGGGAAGGGGCGTTTTGATTAAAAACAACCGAAAATTTGCTGCGGAGGTCCTTGAACATCGGCGATCCGTTTCTACCTCCCGACCGATCCTCCATCAATAAAATCCACTCCCTCCCCCATGTACCACTTCCCCATCCTCCCCTCTTTCTCATCTCCGCCTCTCCGTTAACGGAAGCTGTTTCCGTATCTTTCGTGGGTATCGAGGTGTTCCCTGCTAAGACGCAGAAGGGCGGCGGCGAAAAGTCAGACGATACAGGTAGCCGAGAGATCTTCTCCATCGCATCCTTCCTTCCCCACGGCCATTCTACGGTCCGAAGCTCCGGACACTCCCGCTGACTTCCTTACGCGCACACGGATGATTATCTGCGGCAGAGACACGAGGGGATTCATCTCTGCATTGTTGAAGCGTTCCTCGATGCCTTAGGCGCATGGGAAAGGCTCTCCGATGTCCTCCTTCTCATCTCCTTTCATCTCTTCCATCTCTCCATCTCCTTCCATGTCTTTTTCGGTTACCTTTCAGTTTTTGTCGCTTTTTTCTTACCACAGTACAATAAACTATCTTCTTCAATATTTCGCGAATCGGAATTGATTTTAACCTTGAAAAGTTATTCCGGCGGCCACCGAATTGGTCTCTTTAATGTGAGGATGAAATGTGGTCGAGAAATCGGGAAATGTTATGAAAATTGGCGAATCACGATTAAGATGCCCCTTGCCTAGCTTTAAGGACCCAAGTCGATTAACGTATCTCCTTTTAGGGCCCTATTTATTTGATAATATCCTTGATATTTTGTATAATATCAAAAACTCTCTTGTAACCCAATAATGCTGCTGAATCTATCAAGGCTTCCGTTGTTATAATTACCGAGGTTCGCTGGTGAAATAACGTATTCTCTTTGTAATTAGAAAACATGTATTAAATCCTGTATTAAATATTGCCTATGCTTTATTTGTCCTTTCTAATATTTAAAAGAATACAAAAGTAAGATGAGCCATAAAAATGTTAAAATATGACAATTTTTATCGTCGGTATTTCTGTGACGGGAACAGGTATTCCGAAGTATATTTGAAGTTAAAATAGTGTGGGGTAAATATTATATAAATGCAAACGTCTAAAAAACAATTATATTCATCATGATTAGTCGACAGGTGTAACACAAACTGTAGGAGAAATAATTCCCATTTTACCAATGAGATTCCTATACTGTATACTTTTTTCTTTATAAGTATAGTTTTTTCTCTTTGATGTCTGAAGAGTGAAACTATATTCCTTATAGCAATCGTTTTGTCCCCCGCTACATTTATGGCCTACATTGAAATTAATGGCTTACTAACGGGATTGTTTGTGGCGATAATATTCCTAAAACTAGGCTAGGTATCATCTATAGGTTTTTCCATCACTAATAATACTTATACTAGTACAGCGAAAATTAGGCCTACGGATAATCGAGCTAACGAAGTTTTCTACTAGAAAGACCAATTTCAGGCTTTTCCGACTCGTCCTCTTATTGCCGATTAATGATTTTCTGGTGAATGCGCCAAACGCGTATACTTGTATACGAAATAATCATAAATGAATCAAGGAAATTGGATACGGCCTATAAATGGTTACTAGTGACCAGCTATGGCAGTTTTTGTCGATGTCAAGTTAAACTTTACGTTGAGAGAATCTTCGAGGAATTGCTTCAGCTCTAACGAAGATATCTGTAAACGAATCTAATTTCGGAACCGATTATCTTTCCATCCTTGGAGATCCCTATTTAAATATCCGCTGTGATATCAGCTGCGAAAAAAATAAAATTAAAATTCCTAAGGCTGTACGTGATCTCGAGGTGATACGGTACTTGATGGTAATTTGAAATAACGGTGGGTACGTCAAAACGGATTTTCCAATTACTTTCCTCCTCATCTACTCTGACCTCGCTCATTTTCACCTCAATCCTCTGGTCCACCCTGTCCCCATTGCGCTCATTTCTCCTCTTTTGTTTCATCTCTGAGGTCACTCCCTTCCTCGTATCTTTTGTTGTCTCCCATCAGCTCCTGATGGATCGACCCACGAGTTGGTTCCCAATCCAATATCCCCCATTGTCTCAGGAAAAGGTGTCGAGGCTGGCCAAGTATAACGGAAGCTCCTCAGGGGGTTTTTTGGGATCCTTACGCTCATCTTCTGCCCACCACCGCACAAAGACAGGATTTTCTCGCAGCAGGTTCGTTAGTCAGGGTGGCGTCTCAGAGCGTTCTTCTGCGTCATCGCCTATCTGGGGGATTTGTCGATGCGTGATTATTAGGCGCCGTCGAGGCCGCTGGTGTTGAGATAATAGATCGCGGGAGTTCTGGAAGGCTTGATGAGTGCGCGAGGCCGGAGAAAAAAACGCATTCTTAAAGTACTTTGATGCGTGCGAGTGCTTCCGAGCCTGTTCCTATATTTGCGCGAGTTTTTTGCCTCCGATCGCGCGCACTATTTTGAAGCGTGAGCTAATGCGAGGGTCTCTGGTAGATGAGTGTTCGTTGCTTCGATTCTTCTAGAAGATGGATTAAACGTCAAGGAGAAATACGCTGCTCTGACGGAAAATATTTTTTCCCATCTTTCGCATTAACGCTTCCAGTTAATCCGCCGGCTTAGAGGAGCTCTGAAGGTTACGGCGATGGAGTTATAATTCCCTCCGAATGGTAATGCATTAGTCAATATCTCCGTTCGCGTGAGGTCTTGCGACATTCTTTGTCGGGAAATACATGATACTTGATTAGAATTATTAGTGTAGGAAGGACTTGACTGACAGAGGTGTCTAACGAAACTTGAACGTAGAACTAAATTACTATTCCTTGAAAGTGATAAATTAAGTGAATAAAATAAATAAAAATTCTCATTCTTTGCTTTTCTTTTTCTACAAATTCTTTTTAAACTATTGAAACATAGGGTTAGATGGGAGAAGAGACTTGTAAGTCTCAATCTTTCCCGTAAAAAAAGGCGTTTCATTATTATTGTTGTTATTATTATTAATAAATACAATGAATTTGTACAAAACTATAAGATGATAACGATTGAATTAAATATACGTCTTTATACGCGCTAGATTGAGACTAAGAAGATTTCTTTTCTTTCTTACCGGCACCATTACAGTCTGAGAAAATTTGCAAAATACGCTGGTTAGAATGTATCAGTTAAAATAAATAGTCACTGTAGTGTAGATAAAATTACCAGCAATACTGGAATATCACATCGTGGAAAAATTCCTGGATGATGTTAGCTACCTAACAGTGAGAGATAATTTCTTTTTTTTTTTAATTAAAAAAAACTCAAACAAGGGAAAATATCCTTGATCGGAGCGTAGTACTCACCTAACAATGAGATATAATTTCTTTTCCGGAAATCAAAAAGAAAACTAACACAAGGAGAAATATCGTTGATCGGAGAGTAGTAGTCCCGGATATTCGCTCTTTCCAAAACAAGTCCATCGGGATGAATATTTTCTCTTTGTCGCATCTGTAACCATTTGAAAGGAGCGTGTACGCTGGCCAGTCCGAAATCTTGAATTTCATCCGCTTCTGCCGTTCTCATTATATGTCCTGTCCTACTCTCTCAAACAACAACACAGAGTTAAAAAGGAACTCAAAGATTCAAGCTTTAGCGCATGCAAAGAGGCCCAAATTATTCCCTGCTCTAGTTTCTGAAAAGAAAACTTTTTTTCTGAATCTATACCACAGTTTGTTTTCGTATCGTTAAAAAAACACGTTCCGCTTCGTCGTGTGAAAAAATGGGTCTTTGGGATATCGCGAAGTGCGCGAAAATTGCAAAACAGCTCGTGCTCTTGCTCGTTTGTATGCACGCCTTTGTGCTTGCGAAAACTCGGGCGATAGATCCTGCAATGGTCATCCATTTGTGGTTGAAGGGCTAATGGCTTCCGGTCATTTTCCATCTCCGCCTCTTCCGTCCCTTCTTACCGTTTCTTTTTATTTCCCTGCCTTACTGCATATCGGTCCCTCGCCATCGTCATCTTAGCGAAGTAGCCAAGTATGGGGAATGGAAATTAGTCCCTCGTTGTGGAAAGGCCAAGTCTTGCGTTATGGGGTGGAGGATTGTTTAGGGAATCATCGATTTCTCTGCGTAGGTTTCCCGGTGCTGCCGATCTTCATATGCCATTTTCCTTTATTCGGCGACCTCATTAGTCCGTGGGTCGCTGATGTATAAGATAGCCTTACTTAAGCTTGATTTGCTTATGTTTCGAGTTGTCGTCTCTAAATTATACCTAGATTAATTTCCATTTGTAAACAATAACTTCTCTTTCCTCTGCATATGTATTTTCTTCCTCCTGTATACATAGGAATTTAAATTCACAGAGACACCGAAGATATTTTCCGTCTAGACGTTGACTTTCATCGGCTAATTTCAATCATGGTAACGAAAATAATTCGATTTATTTTAATTCCACTTCGTATTTTAGGAGATAGCAAGATAGTTAAACAGAAATTATTATCGATTCTACCGAATTTTACGAAGCTGTACAATATATGAATTCCACCTTATAAAATTACGCGTATTCTTTTCTTGAGATCTCATAGGATTCTCCATTTTAAATTTAACGATTTTCTCTGCTTCAATATACGATGCTCTTTATATCTTAAAGTTGAAAATGCGAATGCATTTATACATCTTATACAGATCAAAAATAAAAAATCCCTACATAACATAAATTACTTTGGTAATTTCTTTGTCATCGGAACCCTGAGTCTCATCCCGACAAGCTACGAGTACATATATTTCTAATTTGATCAAAGCTAATTATCTTAAATTTAGTATAGAGCATATCGTCTTCTCCTCTTCTTTTAAAATTTGCGAAGTAGATGCAATAAAATTGCGAAGATGAAATTATTTTCATATCAATGTCTGAACTGACCATCCTTGATATATTATCCATTCAGACCCCCCCTTTCTCCACCGCTCTCTGTAGAGTTACCCAGCATTCCTCGCGCGTTTCTCCGCTGAGGAACCGTGTTGTTTTGGAAGAAGCTGGGCGTAGCAACAGTCCATCGCTCGATATGCTGGGAATGACGATCGGTATGTCGTCTTGTTGGAGAGAATCATCTTATGGGTTACGCATCTACACGTACGAACTTCCCTCGTAACTACTTGACATGAAACCTCGCTCTTCAGGTCTCGAGAAATAATCCAGATGATCGTACACTACCATTTTAGGAATAACTATTAGGGAGATAATTACCGACATTTATTGAAGTGAAAGTAGAATACGCGGCCAGTAGATATGATCACAAATTGCGTCGGCAATGGTTAGTGGGTCTTCGTGCGGACTAAAGAATTTAATAATCGTTTACGATTGCGTTCCATATGTTCCAGGAGAAATAGGTACAATATTTGCTAGGTTAGTCACGATCTTTCTATTTCTGAACTCGATTGCTTTCTTCAATGCGCAGGATACGGATGACTAATACGATTCTAAGGATTCATGAGTGACAATTGAAATTCATTTTAATATTAAAATTTTCATTATGATGATGTGATATCAGCTTTATCATAATCGTTTTTAAGTTAAATAAGTAACTGCAATTTTTACTATAAATCTTACATGCTTCGTTTTGAAAACCCAAAAAGTTATACAATTGATCTAGTAATGACTTTCCACGGATTGGTACCTAATTGTCTTATATCTGTTCAAATTCATTAAATCCTTTTTTCCTTAGCCATTAACTACAATTAGCATGGAATTCTTTAAGTTTTCACTATCTTAATGCCTATCAATCACTTTAAATTCTGCGTATATAGTTCCGATTCACTTTTGTATCAGTAATTATTTAAGAGGTGGGTAAACTGGTTTTATTATTATTATTAAGTACATTGTTGCAGATAGACTGCTAGTTTGGTGGCAACATTACAAACAACTACGGTAACTTTCACAAACATAATTAAACAACTCAGAACAAATTACATAATACCCTCACAAGATTAAACACTTACATACAACTACTTTACATGATACAAAACTCCAATATAACACAATTCCCTACTCCATTGTTATTTACTTGCAAAAAAAATATGTTCTACTACTACTACAACACTTATTCTGTGGAAAGTTAAAACTCAGACACTCCCACAGAAACAATAGACATTCAATCACAAGCAACATTAATTAACCCCTGGCCCCTCAAAACATTCACCCTCAATCACCCTTATTATCAAATCGAAACTGAAGTGTAGTGATAAACATTTATTAGCAATATTGATACTTTATTTTTAATCTCCCGAATGAAATTTTCTAATTATTCTGCAATATATACGAGTATAGTGGTTCCTAAGTAGCAATTGGATGAGAAAGTTTAAGGGAGAAGGAATTTGGAACACTAATTTTTATCTCCAGTTTTATTAATCATTGCATTTAATTTAACGATCTCATAATCTTCTTGCTATTATCGTTACAGAGGGGGCGTGTCATAGAGAATAAAAATTTCTTTCGCGTTCATCATCTCCGTAGAAAGTATTACTTTTAAGGAGTCGAGCGCAATCTCTTCCTCATTTTTTCTCCCCCGCGATCGCTAATTCCTTTCCTCCCTCGCTTTCTTAGCACAAACTGGGTACGGGGATTACAGGTAGAGGAAGGAAGTAAATTGAGGTTGAGGGGATATCAAATTATTCTTTTTCGGGGCCGTGGATCCGCAATTGAGATCCTCAGACTTTAGACATACGAGGGACGTAAATTTACTTCGCAAAACTCGCTCCCTCTCTCGGAGACGAAAAAAAAGACTATCCTCCCTTAAGAATTTTCTCTCCTCGCCGTTTGACTCACCCGTTCCCAACCATCCTTAACTTCTTCCCTCGCTCTCATACTACGCCGACATCATCAATTATTCTGGCAATGGAACGTGGTTTTCCATCCTTCTTAAGCCGAAGGGGAATCGCCTTGCGTGAACCCAGGTGCTCCATTATTGTAGCGGTCCTTCCCAAGTTTCCTCTATTTCTCCTCCTTGCTTCTCTATCCCAGTTATCATGCAGGACAAACAGGGGGTCCTCGACTTATTTTCTTTTGGCCATTCCCCTGAATGAACTGTCTGAAGTAATGAAGAGGAGGAAGAAATATCGTTCCTAGCGCGCCGGCTAGGGGGTTGGAAATCTACATAGGGTTTTCAATTTTTAGAAGGTGTTTTAAAAAGTAATTCTTATCTGTGGACTTTCTATTCTCTTGTGCGATGATGAAGTTGATGCGTCTTAGCAAAAATACTTTTCTTAATTAACTATGTATCACTTGCATCGTATTACTCGCAGTATACTTCTAGATCAAAATAATCACGTACAGAGGATAGTCAATTTTTTAACTTTTTTCAAAAGAAAACTCGCACAAGGGAAAATATTTATATTTAATATTTCAATATATAATATTTCGTGATTTGAGTGATATAAATATTCAATTTGTTCGTGATTTGAGTGATTTTAGTTTATGAAAACACAAAATTTTTTGACAAACGTCATTGCTATTAAGTGAATAAGGTGGATGACCCTTAGAAAAAGTTTGGCAAAATGGGAAGATGACAATTTGTGTCCCTTTTATAGCATGGCCTTCATAACCTTCTAATGCTGAAAAATTTCCTCTTGGGAGGTCCTTAGGAATGATGAGACGCTTTCCAAGCCTCATAGATCACAACTATAAATTGAGCAGTCTTATGAGGGCCACTTTGTACCTAGAAGGTTACTCAGGTTGTTAAGAATTCGGAAAAATATGTCTTTCGTGCGACATGTTGCAAAATTACGAAAAGCCAAAGTTACGCGATTTGTAAACTGTCATGTAATAAAACCGTCTAATTTAGAGAGAGTAAGATGTAAGACTAAGTTATAGGGAAGGAACATTTTACTATATAAAATACAGCCATTTCCCTTTGATGAGATGGAATCTTTTGTCAGGAAGGAGCAATATTCTTTACAAGGAAACGTGCCCCAGTTTATGAAGTGTTAGATATTCTTAGAATACTCTGTTCCTTTTTAAGTAACATTGACTATCTTTCGTTATCTATATTAACCTAGTCCGCCTTTGCAATATCTCTTCCACGACGTAAATATTAAAAAACGCCGCGATCATATTTTCGGGTGTCAGAAGACATTTCCTCCGCAGTGCGAATATCAGAGGATTTGTCAAGTACATCTCTTTCTCCTATTCTTTCCGAGAAGCTGGAATAGACTACTCTCGCCAAAGGGAAAAAATCTTGCCCTATCTCCGACCGAGCGACGATATATGTTTCAATCCGAGCCTGAGGCAAGGGGCAACAACCGGAAGATATTATGTCACGGTAGAGAGCACTAGGGAAGGAAGAGAGCACATTTCCCCATTTTATTCTCCTTTTGAATCTCCTTTTGCCAGTCTTCTTCCTCTATCTCTTTCCCTTGGGCACGTCTTCTTTCCCTTCTTCAAAGGCCACTCTTTATTTCTCCGTCTCGTCCGTCGCAAGGAGTTTCGTCTAGGGAAAGGATTGCGTACGTGAGGCTTTGATGGCACTGGACTACTACTCTCTGCACGATCTCACTTTTACTCTCTTCCTCACGCGAAAGCAGAAGCAGTGAAAGATAGTGCGTATTTCCTACCTATTTTTTCGCTTGAGGCCGTACGTGACAAGTGAAACTTTGCGCAACAGTTGATGGATTCATATGTATATTTTGCTCTGGCACTGACACGTTTCTGTTGCGTCAGTAGCTCTTTGTCACCAAATTAATAAATTTGTTTTCTTGGAAATCAAAAACGCCCGGGTAAATGTTATTTTCATCAAATGCTACCCGTCTCGTGACATTTCATGTTCAGTTTGTCAACAACGATTTTGCGGAAAATCTCTTTGAAGCGAGTAATATCGGCCATGCCCCAAGGTGTCTTTCATTTGGACAATTTTCAGATTTATTCCAATTTGTCCGCTTGGGGGTATTTAACAGCGATTTCCTGTTTTTTGTCTTGGTACTGTTATCATTATAGAATTATAATCCTTAGCCCCTGCAAATTTAATTCTTACGGCAAGAGGATTCATCATTTTAAAGTTTCGTTTCGTACATTACCTTGACAGCTCTTGCGAAGCTATTTTTCTTTATGATTTTTGCGGCCGTGTTGATTGGAGTCATTCCCGTTTATATATTTAGGTAACTTTATTATTTTGATACGAGTACTATTAAGTTGAAGCAGTTGATTTTCTCTCTTGAATCATGTATTGCTATTTTCTGAATCTACATTTGTCTCTTTGTAACAAGTTGCGTCAGTCTGTCTCATTGATGCTGACGAATGGGACTTCAGAGCGTTTTCTCGCGAGCCCATTTCCTCTACTTCCCTTTTCTGTTCACTTGTGTACTTTCAAAGGAAGAAAACCTCTTCCTACGAAATTGGATTTCCTACATTTTGTTTATTATTT
Source organism: Pachydiplax longipennis (assembly GCA_036926295.1). Taxonomy (NCBI): domain Eukaryota; kingdom Metazoa; phylum Arthropoda; class Insecta; order Odonata; family Libellulidae; genus Pachydiplax; species Pachydiplax longipennis. The sequence continues at coordinate 57,287,023 of JAVFKF010000008.1, forward strand.
TAGTGTCTTCCATTGGACATGTTTCGATCTCGAAGAGAAATTCTAAGTAAGATACATGGAACTCCTTATTGACGTTTGGGTAGAGCCGTTTATATTGGGAGGAAGCTGTCCTAGGTTCGATTCCCTCGGTGTTGGTGCGCTGATCCCACTCATGGATTTGAACTTCAGCATAAAGTATATGGTATAGAGTCTCTATTTGGTTATAAATCTTTCCTTGGTTCATATTTAGCCAAAATAAAATGCATTATAGAATTAAATGGTTTTATGATCTAAACTTTGTACATATCACGCAATAAATGGAATTTTCTTTTGCATATAATGACTCGTGCTATTAAAATTTGTAAGCCGAAAATTCATATGAAACATCGTAGTCCAGCGAAATCATTTTTTACTTGTGGTCTGACCATTGAAGTTTAAGACATTAAGCTACCATCGCAATCATTGTGATTCTCTCACCATCACTTTGCTTGACTTTGATAGATGAGGTCGTAACGTGAGATTCTTATTCTCCGATGATCTTAAATAGAGGAGAACACCCGTCGTTTCTGTTTGTTCACATTCTCCTGCATGTATGAAAACATTTAGAGGCACTCTGCCAAGCTCCATCCTCCACTCATATGTATCTTTGCTCCAGCCCTCTTTAATCATCTCACGGCCTAACTTCTTAAGCCACTCGAACCGTCCTACATATGGTTTTCGGTTGTTCCACTTTTTCATCCTTCCCTTTACCTCGGGCACGAACTCCTAGTACTACAAAGAGAGCTAATACCTTCACATACGCTGGCATGCGCAAGAGTGGTTGGGCGGGTGCACTTTTCCACTTCCGGTGCCACAGCTTTAATTGTTGGGGTCCCCGCCTTTGCATTGGGTTGAATGGATGGGCGTGGAGAATTGGCTTACGGGCATTAATACAATGGGAGTCCTTCTAGCTATCCGCCAATGATAGATATTTTCGGATTTTGAGAGATGTGACGATCGGCTGTCCTAAAAACGGCATTGAATTATTAAGCGATTTCTTTTACATCCGATCAAAATGATGATTCCGTAATTATGTTACCGAGGTGTAATTTTAAATTCCTCATTTTTGGTCCGAAAATTTTTGACTTTAATTTGGATTAGATCACTATCTTGATAGTGTTGTCTTCTATTATTAATGCTTCTTTATTCGGCGTTGCGTTTAAATTTTATTCATATTATGTTCTGTAATAATATTTACACAAATTAATTTATTGAATTTTCCTTTTACGTTCAATTAAGATAACTTGTTTTTGGTAATTTGGACCAATTGGAAAGATCCAAACTACTTGCAAGGATATTTGATTAGAGAATTTTTCGTTAATGGATAAAATAATCATTAAACGTTTTAGTATCCGTTCATTAGAAAAAAACATTAATAGAACAATTGTTAGGAAATTTCCCTGAAGTTTCTTGTACTTTAGGTTGAGAATAATTGCAACTGGAGATATCGACTTAGCCATAATATTACATCAAGAGCTCCCTTCTACCAGCGTTCGTAGGTTTCAAAAAGCATTCTTTCCAGCAAATTTCGATCAAATGTTTATCACCACTCAGAAAAAGTGATGAAATAAACATCAAATTTCAAAGAGAATTGTGAGAGAGAGTTAAAAAAAAATTCAAGAAAAGGCAAGGTAAATAATATAAAACTAAGTGAATTTTAATGATTGGAGCATTAAATGAGCTTATCAGAAAGATGAATAGGCAAATATTAAAGATAACAATTTGCTGCCTGTGGTCTTCGTGAAAACAGACTCCGCAGACACAGTAAAATATTTTCTAACATTTTTCTAATCTAGATTCTATAATCTATCACATTCTCTTCGAAAATGAACTATATGCGTAGCTTGATATTTAAATGATTCTGGAATCATTGATGAGTGAAGTATTATTTTGATATCTCTTGGAGTATTGAGAAAGGAAGAAACATGTATGCTCATATGTCAGCTTATAATTGAGTGATATTTTATTATTTAAATTTTATTACCGAGTGTCAACTATCGCGTTTCTTATCTATCGTTGTCTTGTACATCGAAGACAGAGCGGATCAGGAATAGTTTATCAAAGAACTAAGTAACATATTTTGAATAGTTAACGTTATATTTTAACTGTTAATCTATCATTGGTTACTGTTGACTATTGTTTGATTTACTATGACTCTCCATGCCGATACACTGCCACCAAGCCTAGAACTCATCTTTAACGAATAAATTATTGATAAAAATAAAAACGTCCATTTAAAATTTCTCCTCGCGAAATCTAAGCATCAACCATTGAATCAACACCCTTTTTCGTTTAAGAATTGACGTCGGCATCCGATATCATTTCTCAATATTATAATGAAATCTCCATTTCGATAACTGCCAGGGAATAACCGCTTCGAATTTTTAACGAAGCGGGGGATAAGAATAGATTTCGGTAAAGCGCAGCAGGGTACCCAATCAACAATCCCAGTCATGCTCCGGAGAAGGGAACAGAACAAGCCTCCTCTCCTCGAATGCTAAGAAGGGTCTCTGAGGAAGAGAATGGACCGAAAGACAGAAACGGCGATAGTGTGAGAAAATTGGTATTGTTGTACGGCGTGGGCGTGCGCGCGTTAATACGCATAAATGCCGAGGATCCCCGTACATCCGCTTAAATCCGTGCCACCCATAGTATTAAAAAAATTAAAGGAGACGAGGCGCTAAGACTTCTCGAAATAACTTAGGTGCGGTAAGGAAAGTTGGGCACCGGACTGGGACTGTTTGCTATGCGGAGGGAGGGCCGCATTGTGCGTGGGGGAGGGCGGGGATACGGGCCGGCCGGTAGAAATTTCAAGGAGGATGGGTTGTGTTGGTCCATGGGAAACCTCCCCCGTCTCTCCCGCTCTCCACTGATTTATCGCCGCGCTATTTGATGGCTCTATTTCCGTCCGGAACGCAAACCAGAGTATGGGACTCGAGAAGTTGAACGGAATATCTATTAAATCCGTGGTGTGTCTCGGGCGCTCGTACACTGCTCTCGTGGTTCTCTTCGTTTTTCTCTCTCCCACACGGAGGAATTCCGATTAGCCTGCAATGGAAGTCGAGTGTTCTTCGGCCTCGAGTGAAACTTTTACGCCCCCCTCGTTGATGAGGAACTTAATTTTAAAATCGCGCCGGGGAAATTTAACGGCGGCGTTTACGCGCTGTTTGAGAGCGTAGATTAACGGAGGATAATGTTTATGGGGTTTTTAATGCGCGAATGACCTGAGAGATGAGTATGGGATGGATTTTCAGGAATTTGGAACGATTTTTATTTCGTTTCGAATTCGTACGTTTGTCGATGCGGTATTTTTTATCAAAAGAAGCTTAGAGAGAGGTAATTTGCTAATTTAGGAAGAAGGGAGTTTATTGATTAATTGGAGAAAATTACTCACTCCTTAGATCGTTTTTCATCTTGGAAGAATAATTATTCCATAGTATAGTATTCTCAAAGACAATATTTATGTTTTATACTATACCAAGATAGATACAGCAATAAATCGATTAAGTATAAGTCTTTAAGTGGCTATTATTGTTATTATTTATACAATCTATTTAATAATTATCCATTGGAAAAGCCTTTAGAATTCCTTTCTGTAAGGGGCGTAATATCCGCGGGGGAACCATAGAATCAAGGCCCCCAAATAATTTGCTATCTGAGGGCCGTTAGATTCTTCCGGACGTGAGTGTTTTCAGATATTCAATTCCGCCTTGTTCAAAGCTGTTTCCCTTTTATATTAATCACTGAATAAATAGTTTTGCTTGCTTGAAATTTCCCTCGATTAAGTAAACCAAAAATTGGGTTTGATACGAAATGCTTTATAGCTAATACGAATAGCCAATAAAATCCACTCCACTCACTGAAAGGCTTTAATTTCATCGACTCACCTTCGATTCTTAAAGTGAATTCCACCAGTCTGGATAAAGTTTTTCTTAATCGATTGTGGGAATTTTCTCAGCTCTATCGCATGCGGACTATTTATTGAATAAAACCCCCTGGGTACGTGTTTACACAGGAGGGTACCGAACCGAAGATCATAAAAACAGGAAGGCTCTCAAACCTCTTTTCGTCTTAGAATAAATCAGCTAGGATAACGCGGCCCAGAAACAATAAACGTCGCGGCGGGAGTTTGGATTCAGATGAATAGGATTCCTGGCCGCCATGTCTATCAGTGTTTACATGGAATGATCATCACCTTTGAGAATAGCTATTATACCGTTCATTGATATGTTCCCCCTAACGTCTGTCTGCTCTGCCGTTTCGGTAAATAGCGAGTCAACCTAATGGAAGTAAGGAGTGGCTCTTCCGAAATTTTGCTACAAAAATTTTAAGGCATTTTTTAGATGGATCCATGGAGTCGCATACTTTTTACTCTGAATTCTTTTCTTAGGGGAAAATAGTTTTCTTTTTGTAAACCAATTGCAAACATCTTTAAAACCGGTTTATGTAACAGTAGTTGGTAATTTGTAATCATTTACAATGAGGCATGAGGATTTCTCGTGGACATGCTCTCATTTTCAAATTGCACCCAGTATTTGCAACGAAATTAGGAAATTGGACTGCTCGTGGAATATTCATCGTTTCTTTGGCATGTTTCTTTAATTGTCAAGATGTAATTATTTAATGTAATCTTTATAAATGAAAGGTTAAAATAATATCTCTTGGAATATCAGTGCATTAGGTAATTTAAAGCTGATGTCACAGTTAATATTCAATTTGGAAAAGTGTAATTTCGCGTTTTACTGTATTTTTCCGTTATGAATCTGGAAAGTTCAATGATATTAAATTATTTAAGTAATTAGTTAAGTATATAATTAGTTGATTAATTTAATTATAGTGAAATAGGAATTAATTATATTAAAATAAGTTAATTAATTAGTTAAGTGCATAATTTATACAGTTAAGTAGTAAAAAAATTCTTCTTGATAACTTATCTTCCATTTGAAGTAAGGAATTTGGTTATAGAATTTAGCCTAAATATTTTTCACTTCTCTTTTAGACCCCCAAGGGTGTGTACCATTCTATTAATGCCCATACTCAGTAGTTTTTCGTCTGCTTGAGAAATATGGATGTGAAATTTGTTCTCGTCCATTCATTATCTCGGAACGACTTGAAACTCTAATTGACAAATTTTCCATAACTCCGCGGATATTTTAATCAGAAGTAATTCCGAGAAGTAAACCTCAGCACTCAGAATGTTTTCGACGATTCCTTGTGTGATTGAGATTCCACTTATCTAGTTAGAGTCATATCTCTTAGCTATTTATTTATCTCTTGTAAGCTGGTTGTGAATGAAAATCGAGGAATTTTAGATGCAGCAGTGCTAACATTCCAATAGTCTCAAGCTTAAGAGAGGGTTTAATACCGAGAAAAATTATCTCTAATTCCTCAAAATTATTTGGGCAATTTAAAGTCTAGAATACTGAATAAGCGAGGAAAGTATAATGATGAAAAAAAGTTCCACTTTCCAACATTTCTGGCCGTTCCACTGAACGAGATGGTCTAAATTTACACCCGAGTTATTTTTAAGAATTTATTTCCATACCGTCAGTTGTTTTCTTTTCCCGTTCCCTTCATCTTCTTCTTCCCTTGTCGTCACTCCGAGTTTTGGCGCCTCGCATAACGAAGCGCGTTCTTTACCAGCTCGGAAGGGAACAGAGGCCGTTAGAGAAGGAAAAAAATCTCATTGCATCGTGATAGAATGGGGTGCGGCTGCCCCGGTGGTGGTCTACCCTTTGGAAGAAAAACAAAAAGAGTCAGGGCGTTTCATCCCGGGCATTCATTAACGCTCCTCGAGATCCCCTACACGTGCACTATCTCCATCCTAGAAGGATGTGGATAGAGCCTTCCTCCTCTGATATCCTAGAGGGACACTAGTGTTAGACGATACGGGGATGGAAACAGGTGGAGGACGCTGAAGGGCACAAGGGTTTTCGTTCCGGACCGCGTCTGATTCCTTGTGAAACGTTTTATAACTGACCACATTTGGTGGTTAATTTTTTCGTGGGGATGGATGGCGAGAGGCGGGTTGATGATAGACCTTTACCTTTCTTTCTCGTTTCACCCTTCTCTGCGGTACATGAGGCGCTGGTGAATATCAGGGAGGTGTCAGGCTTTTCGGAACTTCACGGCGGAGCGAAAAATGTTTTCAGAGTTGACCGGGTGGATATTTCTGACTCTTATGCCTTTCGGTAGAGACAGAGGGAATGGAAAACGGGAAAATAATGACCGTGGGGGACACGGGAATAGTACGAAGGATAGGCCATCACCTTCCCATCAAAAGATTTTTTCTGGAGGGGCAACAGTAGAAAATGTAAACGTCATGTTATTTAAACGCCACCGCTTCTTCGGAAGGGTTTGTGATTCCGATGGTGAGAAAGGGAATGAATGGGAGTTGGCTTGATTCGTTTTTATTCGGGAACTTCTCCTTGAAAGATGTTCTTGCCAGCAACGTAAGTGACCAATTTTGTGGTATGCTACCAAGAGCAGTCTTATATCAGCTTTTTATTTAGAATTTATTCATATATTTATGTATTATTGCTAATACATGTTCTATTTTATGATACTACTACTAACATACCTAAGGAGCCACTTCTCAGCGTATGGCAGGGGTGCACGTACTATTAGTCTATTTCTTTAATTTTAAGCAATCTAATTGTCAGCGGAAGACTGCCTTTCTTGCGATTAATTCTAGTATTTACTACCCTAATTTTTCTTGAATTGTTTGATCATATATGCATATACAGAATATAATAACAGATTAAAGTCTTCCTTGGATGAATTATTTCTAAATTTATCGAGAAAGTTTAACCTAAAATTAAGTCTCCTTTGCTTCAATGATTCTCATTCAATTTCAAAATGTATATAGTTAACGCCTTTTCATTTTGTCATTTCAATGCTTAAGAAAACATACTGATTTATGCAGGACCTTTCCTGATTCATGCATGCTCCGCTCGAAGTAGAATACGCTAGCTTAAAGAAGATAGCTCACGTCTTCATGATGGCTAAAGTATTTTCCTAGTTTACCGTAGTCGAAGATATTCTCATTACTTTTATTACTTTCATATAAACTTGATTCTTTACTTGATATTTTCCAGTTTACGGGGTCATATTTTCTGTTTGCTCAGGTTCTCGTCTATGTGTCCACGCTTTTAGATGTAAATCACATAGGTTGTTTCCCAACACCTTCTTTTAAGTCTCCTTATTTCTCTATCACAGAGATGGCTGGCGGACGAATTTCCCGCGGCGGTTATTCATATATTATTTCCTTACATGGCCATGGTATCCCTTTATTCGTGGAATATGAAGATTCGAACCTTATAATGCCTCATTACACATTCTCTCCCGCATATTTTTCTTCACTTCCTCCAGCCCTCTAAAAGCGGTTCCGACATAACAGGGAAATCATCGTTCAAACTTCTAATTCCCCGTTATTTATTTCTCTTTCAAAAAGCAGTTCTTGACCCTCAATTCTTTCACATTGCTTCGTTCACGCCTCCTTTCGTCAGCCGTTTAGCGGTCTAACGATTTTTGCCCACGGCATGCCCCTCACCTTTCATTCTCAACACCGTTGATATATCCTTCCACCAAACATACTTCTCTCTTTTCCGCAACAAGAATCATCATCTCTGAATCACATTATCGCTCGGGGGTTATTAATTCCTCGAGCTGACCCTCCCCCAGATCTTGTATCCTGTACGTCCCATCATTTTTATACTTCCGTACCACCTTAACCATCATTCTTATTCTTCGTCTATCTCTCTGTCTTGAAGTTGAGCATTTTGCCAACTGTGAAGGCTTGTTTACTTGAAACTGTTATAAAGATTCATTTGCGACAATCAGACTTCTGATTACACTGTAACTTCTATATTTTATTATATCTGATGTATTCGTAAGTTGGCAATCCATGTAAGAAAGGAAAGTAGAGGATAAGCTGCTGATATTAATTCATCTATTCAGAGAAAGGAAGTTTGCGTAAGACGCAATCGGTGTTAAGAGACTCTCTGTACCTTCGGCCAATCCGTCGATTAGAGAAAAATAAGAGAAATAGACTCGAGGACAAATCGCTTTAAAAATTCATCCTTTTGACTTACATGGTTAGGTTTACTGGATAGCAATCAGGGCCCCTAGTAAATTTTGTTCCTTGGCAGCCGCGGAATACTTTTTCAAGTGCCGGCCAATTAATTTTGTCGAAAGTCCACAATTTATATAAAAAAATGAATGCCTTATTTTTGGTTTTCATCGTGTATCAGTGACTTTGTATATTTTGAAACGTATAGCAGTATTACATAGTTAATTTTGTCATTTAGAAGAAGAAAGTCAGAAAATATCGAACCTTAAAATTCTTTTTATGGCAACAGTGGCGCAGCTCTTTAAACTAAGCACCCGCAGTAACTCTCTTTCCCAGAGATCGAAAAATTGAAGTGAACTATGGTTGCCATGTATTGATTAATCTGGATTGAAAATTGGCTTTATAGAATTTCTACTAGTAAAATTTAAAAATTGATTTAAAGACTTTTGTGGTGTACCTACAGGAAGATGTGATTATACCTGAGAACGTATCGTCACAAATGAGATATATTCCAAACTAAGAAGGGACGAAAGAAAAAAAGAGGAATCTCGAGGGTTTCCTATCGATAGTTTCATATTTATCGGAAATTTTGATGTACTGTGATTTGGTATGTTTTCTTTAGCTTAGGTGCAAAGTAACATTTCGTTCAGGATTACTGATTATTTTCACGTGAAAATCATTGTTCGGTGTTTATCAAAGCCCTTGCTCAGTATTTTAACTTTTTCTTTTTTATGTGTAAGTTATAAATGGGCAACTTCATTAAACTCCTTTTATCTGTACAAAAATTTATTGAGGATTGGATAAAATTTCAAGAGAGTTAATGGAAGTCTGGAGAGCTTGATTGATGACGAAATATTTTTATTACACGGAGGGAATAATTTTTATTAACGACGAGGGTGTGAAGAAAATGTCGTAATGGAGACAAATATTTAGAGTTTTGTTTTCAATTCGAAAAATATTTTAGCATGAAGCATACAGGCATTTTTTTGCCTGTAGCAGCAGTGAATAGGACAATCCATCAAATGGTGCGTCACTGAAATATAAGAAAATTATAGAAAATAATTTTGAAGCGCTAATTGCTCTTCATGTGATTTACCCTATAAATTATTTTTAATGAATTCGTTAATTCCTATACAAGTAATTTACTTTAGTTCAGAAGTGTCCGTAAGAAAGCCTCGTTACCTTCAAAAATTACCTAAAGACTCCATATGACGTCTTTTAGACAGTCGTAAATTCTCAGCTTCTTTAAGTTATTTACATTGGAATATATATAGAAAAAATATATATACATTGCATCTTAGCTACCTCTGCTTGTTTACCGTCTTAAACTCCCGTGTCCTTCAGCATTCTCCTTTCTCCCTTATTTTTATTGCTCTAATGTGATGTCTCCCCTCTTATAAGTAATATCGCCTTTAGTGACCTGAGGGCGAGAAGAAGCCATCTTCTGCTTTTATTGGCCGTTAAAGAATAAAGATAATTCATCCTCAGACACGCACAGGCACTGTCAGCGCCTCATCTGCTCGAGTAACCCAATCTCTCCCTTTTATTTTACAGCTGACACTAAGTGCGCACTTCACCCTTCTCGCTAAATGTTATTTTTACTGTTTCTAGCTAATCGGTGGCTTTAGAGTTCACCAATGTTTGACATTTATCGCTTTTATCATATTTTGGGGTGCGGGTGCTCTAGAAATAGATTAATTTTTTGGTATTTCAAGCAATAGTAACGGGGCATGGGTCAAATGCCGATGATACTGACGGATGCTTTCACACCCAGAGAGGGACCAATTTGGCGGTTTTACCAAGAATATATGAGTCATTAATCGTTTATATTAATGCGAGGCTGGGTTAACAGTGTCTGATTAAATGACTATCTTAGAAGTCAATATAACTTCTTACTCGACGGGCCATATAACACGTTGCTTGGGGGGAGGCGGCCCACAGTTTTTCAAGAAAAAAGAAACGAGCTCGCGTAACATGATTTCTATGCATACCGGCACATAATGACCGTTTAGATGTCTTCTCTATTCTCAATTCTGTTTAATCTCGTTGCATGGGATTATAACTTTAAAATTTCTGAGTACAATAAGTTTTCCTTGTATTCACTCGGGAAATTTTCCTTCAGTATTTTTCCGATAGTGACAGACTTACAACTGAATTTAGTCATTTCTTTTACCTTATTATTTTATTATTATATTTGTATTGAATGAGAAAAGTCTTGACTGATTTTGTGAATGATGTTCTCTAAGACTATTTGGAATCTAAAGTTGTGCTTGAAAAGCCTAAATTGGTTTTCGGTGAACGAGAAAGTAATGGAGATATTTTTCATTTCAAGGCTGATGATGGAAAGATTATAATGAAGGAAATTCATGAGTCTTTAATTGTAAATCGGAAGAATATTTTTCTTTACTACGAGTGATGACCTACATTCAGAAAAACGGTAGCGAAATAGAAATTGAAGTTAGAAATGAAGAACATAGAAGAATTGTTTTTCTACTCTATTTTTACAAAAAGTTTTGGCTGATTATTTAAATGCATCGAATATTATTTTCTATACAAGTATACATACAGAATGATTAAAGAAAATTATTACGTTTACTAATTTGTAAGTAGTTCAGTATTCCTCAGCCGAACTTCGCTCAGTGATTGTGAAGCATGTTTCCTCTTGAAAGACTTATCCATGGGAAGGAGTCATCTAAAAGTAGAAGTATCTTCATCATGGAGCAATATCTCTCTCCGACAGTGTTGCTAATCTGCTCCAAACTTCAGTTTACTTACTACAGCAACGTGACCAAATGGTCTAAACAACGTTCAAAGCAGGCGCGACTTAAAAGTAGAGGTTTCCTTTGTGTAAAATTGCTGTGGTAAGAATCTTCATTTTAATAATGACGTGGTTCATATTCACGATTTGAAAAATCAGCTAATTACAAAGTTACTGAAGGTCTCGCTTTGGAAATACGCCAATGCTTCAAGTACGTGCTTAACTTCCTCACGTGCTTTTGGCAAACTTGGAGGCCAATAACTACAGCGGGTTCTCTTACCATGTTTTTATGTTTTCATCTACAAAGTCACATAGTTTTATTGTAAGGAATGAAGATCCTTGAATAGTCTAAAGAAATAATTCAATATGTAAGACGCATTTTTGGCGTAGGTTTTTGGAAAGAATAAATCATAAATATAAATTATAAATTAATTTATCACTCGTGTAAAAGTAGCAACTTTAATTTTGTTGAGTATGCAAATTAGATAATACGAGAATTAATGTTAAGTGTAACTTAAGTTAATATTACATCTAAATTCCACAAAGTTACGGGCACTTCAATTTTTCAACAGCTAAAATTTCCCGTAATGCTTTAATCATGCACCACAATTAATATTTTTACCATGAAGGCCCTTTATATCAGACTAGTTAAGATCGTAAATGTGGTAGAAGGGGAAAAAATTCAAGGTGAAGTGAAACCGATATGCGGATTCCATCAATACGCTTCCATCAGCTCGCTCAAGAGACAGAAATCGGCATTATTGCTACAATTAGCTTTCACTTGAGATTGCATTTTGAATTTTCAGAAGGATGAGTGATATGCAGACGCTTACAAGGTCTTTTCTCTGGATGAATCAAATTTGATACAAAATTTTAATATTTTATTTATTACCAATTTAGACTATTTATATTGAATCTGAGTTGCCTTATTCATCTCCACTTAGTGTTAACTATCCAAGGATTGGTTTCTTGCTGCTCCTCAAGTCATACTGTTTTCTGACTTTCGCTTCGTTCCTGCTTAACCTCTGACTTTAATCCTGACCTGCTTCCCATCACTCAATATACGGATTCGTCATAATTCTTCCCATCCATCATGCTGAGTACTGTCCCCAGCTGACTATCGTCCTTCAAATTGTCTCCTATTCGTTTCCTTTAACAGATTTCTTAACAGACTTCTCTCATCGTTTTTCCTTTAAAGGAATTCTTCATTAGCTAAGGAATACGATTGCGATGACTCAATCGCGAATCTAGTCTCTTAAAATGCAGTTTATATTTCAGCATAAAGCTGAACATAACCTCCCACTTAACACCTATAAGCTTCCATAAGCATCTCAACATCTATGTAAAACCTCTATTATGTCATAGAGTACGGTGTCAACAAATGAGCGCGACAGCAACTTCGATGCAGCACTATCTTTCTTACCCGACGAGTTATCGCGCATCGCGTCTGAACGGCCGAAGAAACGACATCTCTGCAGCATCCTTCCCACTCAAATACTCCAATCATTTTTTGTGATCATCTAACGTCGACGCCGTCAAAGAGGAGGAGAACGTGTTTCCCCGATACACTTCTAAGCGTGTTTGTGCGTGCGATACGAAAGCACTACCGTTCGGGTCGCGCCCGAAGATAGCGTACACAAATTTCCCTCCCACTTTCGCCATTCCCGCTGACAGGCGGAAAATGAAGACAGCGGCTGGAAAGAAAGGTAGCAAGGAGAAGAGGAAGAGGGAATTAGAGGAGGGGCGTCGGGAGATCAAAGGAATCGTTAAAGGTTTCTTCTCCCTCCCACTATATCCCCCATACATCTCTCCTTCGGAAGCCATGCGGCGAGTGCGCTATCGCAAGGAAATGGTGACAGCAAAAGCTTTGGACAAAGGGTTTTTTTTTCTGCGGACGAGAGGACGGGTCTCGGATCGATGTATCAAGGAACGTTCTAGTAGGTTTTGGAGAGGGAAATAAAGGCTGATGGGAAAAGGGGCGAGAAATGCTTTTCGGCGATCTCTTTTTTGCGTGGATCGTCCGGCACGGAGGTCTCTTTTTTCTTTGGGCGTTTTTTTCTCCCCTCGGAAAGTGGGTATGTTTTTCCTCCGCTGACGAGAAAGGGCCGGTTTGGGATTGTACAGAAGAGAGGCAATGACCTCAGGGAGTGGTAATCAAAGGAGGAACGTGGTGTGATTTTAAGAAGGCTCGTAAATCATCGTAAGCGGTTGCGATGCGGTACGGTGAAATGGTAGGAAACGAAAGTAAAACGTCTTTCGAAGCGTTTTAAAAATCTTTAGTGGCGTAATTGTGGTTGATGGAGGAGGAAATATCTGGATGGGAAAAATGCTAAAGAGGGATTGTCATGTGTGAAGATCGGGGCATGATGGGATAACCAGCAGCCTCTGCAAGGCTGGAAGTCGATGGTCCAAAATCTGGCTATCATTCATGTCCAGTAAAGTTACTTAACTGGGAGGGATGCGGAAAGATTTGGCCGATTGAAAATATAAACGTTTAGGGTATATTACTAGGTTTTTCTAAGTTTTTGCATTAAGTTGATACATACTATATTATAGTAACTATTTCAATATAGGATGTGATATCACTCTCTTGTGCATATCGATGACATATTTGAACAAAGGAAGAAAAATGAGGAACAACTTTTCACAAAGGAAACTAATTCCGTCTTTATAGTAATGTCATGAAGAAACATGTCGTGCGGTAAATAGTGTGCTCAATTGCGTGTAATTTGCATAGTTATATTAGTTTCCTTTGTGAAAAGTTGTTCATCTTTTTACTTCCTGGGTTTGATTACCGCAAAGTTACTCGCAATTTGGTGGATTTTATTATTTGAACAATATTTATTGACTTCAGACCTCTCTCCCGTGCTCGTACAATCCATGCATATTTAGAGTATAAAGATGAATGTCAACATTGACAGCTAACAATAAATACACAGCTAAAAATATACATTTCTGAATTTCGATGAATTCTCTTGAAAATTGAAAAAAACACATCTTAAATTGCAAGATCTTTCAGTCGATGAAGGGAAAGACTTCCTCATTTTCTTCATGACTGAGTGCCCTTAGCTGTTAATTAAGTTTGAAAATTCACCCTTAGGTGACTATAATTTGTCAGAATAAAACATCTAAGCAATCCCAAATAAATTTTACTTAGCAGAAATGTAATGAGAACTAGTCAAAATTCTATAGGAGCGTAATTTCCGGAACTCGATTGTCCCATCAGGAGAATAAGTGCCTCCATCAGAATTCATTCAAGAAATAAATCGTTTATAAATATGGTTCACTAACTTCCCGTTGCAAACTTTGAGAAACGTTTATTTTGAGGAAGTAAACGTTTGAGTTATCAAGATGGAAATTCAAGGTTCTCATTACTTGGAGAATAACTCTAATTGGCCGAAGTAGGACGAGCTCGTGAAGCTGGAAATGTGTTTTGCGCATGATAAATATAGAGTTAATATAGCCTAAATTTCGCAGTTTGCAAAATTGATTTGCAAATATCAATAGTATGCTTTGATTTTGGCGGATTCAGTTTAGAAAAGAATTAAGACAGCGTAAATTTTATTAAAGCAAATATCTTCGTTGTTTAAATTTTATTTAAGTTCTTATTTGGAATTATGTATGCTTAAATTTAAATCATTTGCGGTAACCTGATCCTAGAAATTTTGAGATAATGATTGAAATTAATCCTTTATATTTTACTGTGAACACATGCAAATAAAGAAAAGGACATAGGGAAGAAGCAATCATCGGTTGGGAGCATTTAGTTGGAGTAATGTCAATGAAATGTACAAACAGGAATTAATTAGATGGCTGAAATTAATCAGAAATTTAAAGGAGAGGAATAATTGTTCACTGAAAATTTATCGCAAAGAATGCTGCTCATGAATATCGTTGCCTCTAAAAGGAGGAAGCCTATTCAGGGTACGATTTGTAATTTCCATTAGAATATTATTGTACGAACATGAACAACTTCTCGATAATTATTTAAAATCGTTTATTAAATAGCGTTAGAACTCAGTCTCTTTATCTAGTAGTAATAAACAGATAAACTAAATGAATATTATTTTTATTTTTGAAATGAAAATAATATTCATTTAAATATGAAATTCCACAAATTAAATATTCCATATTAGAATATTTAATTTGCCTTCTCTTTAGGGTGGTCTCATCTGTTATCTACTTAGGAGCAGTAGTATTTACTAAGTAAAAATAACAAATTAAGGAGTATCCTTTCGGGAAAAATCTTCAAGACTTAAGGTAAACAAAAACTCTATTTATTATTATTGTGGGAAAACACTTAAAGGAAGAGGAGCGAAGAAAATTCTTGAAAATAGCAAAAATAGAAAGGTGAACGGTAAGGTAAAAAATTTGACAGTTGAGGGGAATAAAATTAAACAATAGTTATCTACACTGTGCACATATATGCGAGTTACGCGTAAATAATGGGCAGGAGATTGTATTATCTAACACTTAACAGGCGCTGATAACACTTTACTATTGTAAGGTATGGTTCAGTAGGAGCGTTCGCAAATGATATAAAATACGTAAAAATAACGATGGCATGCTTTTGATAAAGAAAATAATAATATGGAAACCGATGGTAGAAACTAGTAATAGAGACAGGGGACGTAGAGCTTAAGGAAATTAGTGATGAAGTATTGAATTTAGACATTGGAGGATAGAAGATACTAAAACAGGGAGAATTAAAGTTCCGAGAAGGAATCGTAAGTTTCCAGGAGAGAGGTCAAGTCTATGAATCTATTCCAAGGGGATGATTGAAGTAGGGGTGGGGAGTGAGCGTCTGGCTGCCACTTCTGCCTCCATCTTCTGGCAAGTGTTCTGTGCACCGGAAGGGATATCGGTGGCGGGGCAGTCCTTGCTTCGTCGGTTTATTTCTCCGAATATTCCGGAAGAGAAGATTGGTAGAGATGGATTCTCGTTGGTCGGGTCCTTTTCATCCCGTTACACGCATGACTGTCATCTTCCATGATCACCCTTGTCGGCTCGTTCTGATTTTCACGGAAAGGAAGATTCTTCCTCAGGGGGGAGAGGAATGATCGAGTATTTCCGGAACTAATTTGTATCGCCACTTAAGACGGTTAATTGGTGCTAACGTGATTTATAAACCGTGTTCTGAGGAAGTTTTTCGGGGAGCACGTGGGAAGGCAGTTAATTCCATCGCAATAACCTGGAAATGAATTTGAAGAAATTCCTCGTTCGGCCGGTTATAAATGAGAGATTTACGTTAGCCTCTTCCTTTGGTCTATTTCAGTACAAGCGTGCACAAAGATTTTTTTCCTTGATTCAGATGTCTTGGTAGAAAGAGCGAAATATACTTGCTTGTTTACGATCCCCGTAAAATCACGATTATCTCTGTGGTGCGCCGTTGTCTCGTTCGTAAGTTTTACTACCGAAGGTCTTCGGGTCAATGACTGGTACGCTGATTACGGGATGAACTTTCCATAATTAGGGGTGCGTCACTGTTGCAGCACTTAATTGCTAAGTTTCTAGCGTACGCTGAACTGAGCCTTAGCGGAATTGCGAATGTTCAAATGAGGTTGTGTAAGGTTAGATAGGTTAAAAACTGTAAAACTGTGAAAGTTAATTTAATCTAATACTACTTATCCCAGTGTTTCCTCATCGCGGAATACTGGCGTGTCTCAAGTATTGATGTGCCACGTAACATTCTTGACTCACGAATATAAGTACTTTTAGCTTTTCACATCACATTATGTCCGCGCCTTATTTTTTTGAATACGATTGATCGTTGTATGGGATTTAGTTCCGGATATGTTAACAACATCTAATTTCATGTATGGTGTTCTCTTTTGTAGAATTTGAATTCCTTCTGAAGTCGATATCGTTTATGGTTATTCGAAATGTGAGTTAATGCACGTTAAGCGCGGAGGAATAGAAACTGTTGCTTGACCTATGAAAATCCTGGTTTTACGTGATTTTCTTAAGAAAACGAATATATATTAATGAAATAAGACTTGCTACTTATTTCATAATTTATGATTACATTAGAAATGGAAAACAAATTGTCATTTTCCAAAACGAGTTCTGGTTAAGTATTTGGAAGGAATTTGTATGACATAATTTATTTTTAAGGAATAAAAACTTTTTGCGATATATTAATTCTTTCTACAACTCACTTGAATCGCAATTGAATGGTAATGAATTGAAATAAAAATGAAAGAGGTGCTAGAATACGCATTTGGTATGACTAAAGTACTGATCTAGTTTTGAACATTTTTATAATCGAATAGTTGCTACAAAGGTAGGATTTTGCGTCCTTACAGTGTCTATTTTCAATCGCATTTGGGGAAGATAACTTTTATTTCACTAAAATGAGACCATGGGCTATTAAAAAGATAAAATTTCTTCAACTTTAGCTCAAACAGTCTCATTCATGAAACTGGTGTTATTTAACAAGCCAACGATTCGGCAAAATTGCGGATGACAGGAAAAGCTACAAGAAAATCATTTGTCTGAGAATGATTTCCGGAGCATTGATTTTGAGTGATTTCTCCTGTTTTCCTCTTCGAAGGAACTGATTCCAAATTCCTCGGGGGCTATTTTCACAGCTGCCTGAGCCGATATGGAGAAGATATATCACTGTCACATTTCTCTGGGGAAGGATAAACAAGCAGGGCGGATGAGATAATTATTAAACGAATCATCGACTAGATGTAATTTAGCCGGCTGACGAGAATTCCCTAATGAGGTCAGTTTTACTAGTGCGAAAATAGAAACATCTCTCTTGGCAACTACTTCTGCTAATTCCTACGCAACAGAATTATATTTTCATCCTTTATTTAGTTTCATTTGTGATTATTGGTTTCAGTTCTCGATTTCGGTTATGGTTATCTTATATTGCGTAGAATTTTTAGGATTATTAATGTGGAAAAGAGAGAGACGCGGAAAGAGAGAGAATTTTCCGGATTTTTCCCTCACTACTTGTCATTCATTATCAACATAATGAATGAGGCTAAATTTCGAGATCGATTGAGAATCCAAAAAACCGTGCTTTCGGTGGGGAAGTTTCGTCACTATATCATCCCAAGGTCATTGAAAAAACTAATTCAATATGTCAGTGGTAGGAATGAAGCTCCAAAATGACTTGATCGGAATAGATCTTGTATCCAGGGATCCGAAAGCCATTTGGCGGTCAGCCAAGGTTCCTTTTATATGATTTGTACGTACCCAGAGTATCTATCGGCGAATTTGGTTGTCAGATTTTTAGTTCTGCGTGTTCTGGAATTTTTCCAATTATAAGAGCTAATGGGTTAATCCTATCAAATGTTCTTTCTTAAATTTTTGCGAAATGTTAATATTTTAAGGAACGACTTTATGCTGAGAAATTTGTTAACTTTAGAAAGTTTTATTAATTTTATTTTCCAAAGGTTTTGTGAAGCAATAGGTGCATCATGATCATTCCTGTTCTATTTTGATAATGTA
Organism: Pachydiplax longipennis; assembly: GCA_036926295.1. Lineage (NCBI taxonomy): Eukaryota > Metazoa > Arthropoda > Insecta > Odonata > Libellulidae > Pachydiplax > Pachydiplax longipennis. The sequence continues at coordinate 57,305,334 of JAVFKF010000008.1, forward strand.
TTGTAGCGGTATTTTGCGTAGTGGTGCTACGTGCGTCTGAAGTTCTGGTGGGCCTATCATTTTGATGGCATAATGAATGTGTGGGTAATGTTTAAGTCTCCATATTTTTGTTGTCCAATTTTGTAAGTAGCAGGAATTATATTGATAAAATGTACATGTTGCAAATGTTACTATTTCTGTTCGTAAAATTTTTGTAGTGTTTTTGAAAATTGAGGAAAAGGTATTCCTTCCGCTATTATGTTGTATTAATAATGCAAAATTTGCATGCTCCTATTGTTTATGAGTATTATCTCCGCTTCCAATTAAAATTTAGTCACCTTGCTGACTCGGAAGTGCTGAGGGAACTGTTTTTGCGTAATTGTGTTAAGTTTCAACAGTGAATCTGCTAGACAGTGTATGCTTGTGTTCAAGTGCGCGCTGAAATTTAAATTACGCGAGTGTAATGTTTTTCGGGCAAGTCCCTTGAAGAGGTCGCTTGTAAGGAAAATACCTTCTTCTTACCTATGCGAGGGTAAAAAGGACACTCTCACTCCAGGCTCACAGGTAAAAAGCCTTCACACATTCACAATAAAGAGGCTCACTGAAGAAGAGCAAGAGTAGAGGAGCACCAGAAACGGACCAGCTGATCGGGCAGGACACCGAGGAGACTCTTCTGTCTAATTGGGCTTCTACGTGCCCATCCGCCGTGTTCACACTGCTTCCCTGGTGTGGACTCGTCGACTACTTCAACACAGGTGTTGTGTTCATTTTGGGAACTTTATTTTTACCCTCGTAGAAGAGAGTTATCATAATTTATATTCGTATCGCGATGCCGTACATGCTTTTGATGTGACTCAGAATACGCATCACTTTCTACAAGAAGAAGAGAGGGCATCATAACTTGTATATTTTAAATTTGTAATCTTCTTTGTAATTTGGATATTTGTGTATTAATTTTGTTTTTGGATTGTGCAAAGGGGCATTCAAACTCAAAATGTTATGAGAATTGAGAGGAGGCTGAAGGATGTATATTGTAAAGGTTTATTCATGGTTTATTTCAAAATAAATTGTTTGCTTTGTGAATGTGATAAAAATGTAATGACTCATTAAAGGGAAAGGTACGTTACGTTTATTGTGCCATCGGAGTGGAGGATCTTTTAGAGTTTCGGGCGCTTGTAGCGTTGCTGCGGGGAGTACCACATCAAATCAGTGCGATAAATACGTCATATGGTTGCGCCCGTCAAAATTCTTTTGTAGCCCTTACAAAAGAAAGAGTTAACCATGACAGACGCGTTACAATATTTACATAATGCAGCTAACATGGGTGTGTAAATTAGTGTCTCGTCAAGTACAATATAAAACACGAATGAAAATTATTGATAAGACATAGTGCTCCAAATAAGTAAATACAATATAATAAGGAGAATTTATTCGATTGTAGATTCTTGTAGATTGTTATATTGACTGATAATCTAACCAATTCTGTGCTACACACAGCTTGCATTCAGTATCTCAATTGCGCAATCCTTGTAACCAATTCCTGATTTTGTAATAATATTTTTCATTAACCCTGGAGAATTTGGCGCCCAACGTGGGGCTCGATGCTAACGTTGAGAGACGCGTTACAGTATTTAATTTTGTCAGCGTCTAATAATATAACAAAATATCAAAGAGCGCAAATTAACGAATTTCGATGCGTCTGAGAAATGTACATTTAAAAATGTTTTGATATGGCTTGAGAATATGTAATTTTTTTATTAATTCATATAAATAAGGCCATGTTAATTTTTTTATGGGTGTAACTTCAAACTTTGAACTTATGATTTTGGATGATTTTTCGATTATGAGTCTACCCGCATTTCCTGACAATACTATCATCATGCAAAATATCTCCTCGTTCATGGTTATCTTAAGCTAAAACTACTTGGTTAATGGATGTTCTAGAATTGCCAGAGTGTATGCCATAATGAAGCGTTAATTATACCCTGTGGAAATACTTCTCTAGTATATACTGCTTATTTTTCCTGAAAGATTTCTATGGGTTCTGTCCGTGTTATAAAGATATTATTATCATGTAAAAATTTTAAATATTTTGATTTTGTATGAATATCTAACTGGCGAGAGCAAGTAACGCAAGGTATGCGATTTACTAACTATAATCTCCAAAATCATTTCGATCTTTTTGGCTGTACGCAGTAGCGACTTTTTTGTGAAAAAAATTATCCTCTTTGAAAAAATAAAAAATCATTACTTTTTATTCGCGAAGAATCTCCCTTTTTGGGAACTTATGTTGGAAGTCATATTGCTTTTGGAAATGATTTTCAGAATGTTGAATGGAAGGTGAACTGACTTATTTTATGGAATTATGGATTTTATGGGACCTTCACAATTTGCAAAACATATTCAACAATTAAACGTTCTTCACCATTTTGAGTTCAAGGCGAAGTCTTAATAAACAGTTAATTTTTCTCTTTTGTACTAAGGTTTATCTCATGGAGACGTGCATATAACGATTTGGTAGGATTTCATTGCCATTAAAAAGCAAGTAATATGAGGCACCCATATATATTTCATTACCACACAATAACGAAGATTATTCGAACTTAATAAAACCCTCCGATATGTAGCTAGAAAACAAACGCTTCTTGTTAGCTTGAACTAGAGAAGCAGTCCATCGGAGTGGTATGCGCATGAAAAATAAACGGAAGACCGGCCTAATCAGAGCGCATCCGATCAGTCTGGGATTTAGCCATAAATCAAACCATAATGGCTTCCGAAGCATTAAAAGGGCGCTTTTTAATGGGGAGGACGATCGTAAAGAAGTTGGCGTTCCACGAGTTTTCGTGGGTCTTGCGTAGCGTCGCAGTGTCTCCTGGCGACTTATGGGATTGATAGGGCGAGACGGAAAACAAGTGGCCATTGTTACGCCCTCTTGCTATGAAGGGATACTCTTGGGGATCCTTGAAAGAATCCTCACACTCGAATGCACGCATGCGAGTTGAGGTCAAGTGCAGCTGATGGTGTGTTTGCGCGCGTGTGCGTGAGGCCGCCACGGGTCACTTGAGCTCCCTCCGTCTAACCCCTTCATTCCAAAGTCCCAGATGCTCGCTTCTGTCAGAATACCTCGAGAATGCCTCTTCGGATGCAAGGTGAATGATTAAAAACGCATTAGCGTGTCGCTGGTTGGTTAAGAAAGCACTCGTGGTGGAGTGACCTTCGGAGAAATATGGAGTCTTGAGGAATTGAGGGGTTAGAAGCGTCTTGCAGACGCAGATGGTCTTGGTTTGTTTTCTACCAGTAGGATTAATCCGAGAAATTAGATGGTTATTTTTCGAGGTGGTAATGCGGTTGCGCTAGAATTACAGTAAATTTGAAGATTGATTTATTTCTATAAGTCCTCAGGGATGAGAGATTCGAAACAGACCATGATTTCTCACAGGTATGATTTACCTCATAGAGAGGGTTGATTCAGTTTCGTCTTCCTATACGTCAAGGGAGCTAATTACAGTAAATATATTGAAAGTGTACTCCCGGGAAACGCGTTTTCGCAACGCGTTCAGCGATCCCGGGTTCGATTCCCTGTTGGGACCTATATGTGTGAAATAACCTTAGATGTCGAAGTACTTTCAAAAATACTACTTCAGTAGTAAAAAAACCTATTCTGATCGAAGTTATTGAGTTTCGAGGTCTTTGGCTTATAAGTTAATAAATAAGATGACAGAACTGAATATGGCTTTACGTAATGAAACCGGCGAATATTAATATATAATATTATAAGGAATATCGAGAAAAATACTAAGGTTTTCTCTAGAATTCGTTTGTAAGAATAGTATTATCAGGTACTTGTTTATTTACTTTTGCAAGACTCTTCTTCTTTCGGTTAAAACTTTTACTAAATTTCCTCGCTTTATAATTCTAATATCCGGTACTGTTTCCTATCGAGCCGTTCTCGTTGCTAATAGAAATACTCTTGTGAAATGTATATTTGAATTGCCGACGTAATAACGCTTTGAACTTGCGTAGACTCAGCTTTCGTGAAAACCAGACGGAAATGGTAAAATTGCGCTGCTCTTGATTTAATTTTCGTTTTACTGTTCATAGAGCCGGAGCTTTTCCTTGTTAAGTCGAGAAAATGAGACCTTTGGAACCGGCGATATTTTTCCTTTCCTTGCCGATGTTTTAAACTGTTAATGAGCGTTTAATGTCCGACAAAGGAAGCAGAAGTTCACAGAATATCAAACATTTCATCGTATCTCCCCAAACGTAAAAACCTTTCCTTTGTGTGCATTATCTCACTTTGTTTCCGGTGGATGCATTGTCTCTTTTTTGAAGAGCGATCTCTCTCTACTTCATACACCGTGAGTCTCTCAAAGATTGAATCGAAAATTTTGCTATTTTCTTATTGCGGCAACCATAGTGAAAAAAAGAAGAGAAAAGCATTCGAAACGGAGCGAGAACCGTAACCTTCTAGAACCGAAGCCTTTTGTAAACAATCACGCGAAAGTTCAAAGCAGAAGGCGGTCTAGATTTTCTCGAACCCTAAACATACCATAAAGCTCTCTGATCATCTCACCTTGAGACAGAAGGGCGGTTCTCAACCTGCCTTAATTGCATTAACCCTCTTCCCGTCTGCCCTTTGGCGTGTTGTCCTCCGCAGTATTACTCCCGCTGTCGTTTTCCTTCGCTTAATATCCGCAAGGATCTCCGCCAACCATCTCCGGCACCACCCCCCGCCCCATCCCGATTTGGAGCCGTAATTTGCTAACGGAAGCACCGGCGATGGCCAACGCCTTAACCTCTTGTGTATATCCGTCGCTGTCTCTTTCGACTGTAACCTTGTCTCTTCTTAACCCTCCTTCGGGACAACGCCGATACCTTATTTGCCCATTCCTTGGGACTGATGCGGATTTAGAGTCATGGCAAATGCGTAACTTGGGTAAAGAATAACTCCACGATCGAGATTTTCGGGTGACGAAGAAATTTTTGATGGGGTCTTTTGATCTCGAATAGTGATTCTTTTAGGGATCGTGTATGTATGTACAAAACAGTTTCGATCTCCACATTTATATGGTATAAATTATTTCCATTCGCAACTAGGGTCTCCGTGCGGTAATTCCTCCTCGCCCATTCTCGGGATTCCTTTTCGATTTCGCATTTCTAAATCCGAAAATTTAGTCGAGCAATCGGAAAAAAATGGCTCTTGGAACCCTGTAACATCCACTATAGGACATAAACGTGCTTCTCCTAATTTTTGTTTAATTATTAAACATTTAAGAAATAAGCTTATACGAAGCAACACATTCTCTCACTCCCAATTTGAATTTAAATACTTTTGTATTCACGCATGCCTCTTCTGAACATTATAACCGACTTCAATGGAAAATGAAATAAATTTATGTACGTAGATTATGTTTGTTACAAAAAAGATAATGATTGCCTGATAGAGAAAATCGGAAGAGAGATAGGGAAATTGTACCTATGTTTCTTATACATTAAAAAAATAAATATTACTGGAATCAACAAGAGAATGAGTCGATTCCAATGATAAGTAGTTTTCATTATTACTTACTTTACATTTAACCTACAGGATTGACCACATTGGGTCACGTACTATGGTAGCCTTACCTATGTAGATTTTTCTTATTTGACTTCTTTGTTGTGACTTCTATTATAGATGATCTACCATTATTAATTAACATAATCATTCCGAATGTCCGAGAATTCTCGCAAAACACGATATCCCGTTCCTGATTCCCGAAAGATTTAAAATTTCTGTCATTTGGGAACCCTACTCCATACAAATAGTTCAATTTCCGTACCTGTATATTCATGAGTGAATTGGACAGTATTTTGCCTATTTTTAGGATTGTGAGCACGTGGGAAGTTATTTTTAGGCTAAAGGCCTACGAATGTGGCTCTGGCATAAATTACCTTCGTTAGTTGAAGTATCACTGTATCCATTTCATTGATTATTCATCATATCACTGTATTCATCAACCATTGATGCATACATTTACTAATTTTACGGTAGTAAATATAGGATGTATGACTATATCATATGTTTTTGATAAACCTTAATAATTAATTAGTGATGATGAGAAGATATATATTGGCCGATGTTTGATTTCGAAATATTATTAGTAATATTTGTATTTATTGCCGAATGCCATTGATATATTCAACAAATTGCTTTTTTCGGAACTGATTTACAAATATTAGGAGTATATGTTGGGTGTTAAGATAATGTCTTAAAGGGTATTATTTGACATCAAATTAAAATATTTATGGTACGACTATAGTTCGGCTTATGGGTCATTTAGCTTCCGTTCTTTAAAAGACGATATAGCTTTTATAATATCATAAAGATCATTTAAATTTTCTCAAAAAATCATCTTTGATTTGTTAAGACGCTTCAGTAAATGAATGATGAATTGATATTTTCCATGGAATAAAAATTATATTTATTACATCTGAGATATAAGCCCTGAAGGAAATTTAATCAGGAAATTACAATTTACTTTCTTCCGTTGTTTCAAACTTTTAATTTTGAAGTCCGTCTGGAGGTTGCTGATTAATCCAAAGTATCCCAGGAGTTATCTTACCAAAGCCATGTAGTGCAATTTCCGAAATGCAAAGCATTATCCCTTTTTTGCTTTCAGTGATTCTCTTCGAATCAAAACGTGTGCTGCTCGTTGTGACATTCATACATGAAATTTTAACGAGATATTTGTCTCTGGTTTCTCCAAAATAGTACGATTCTGATTCTGATCGCAACGGTTGCCTAGTTTTTCACCGCTCGGACGTCGCTCGACTCGGTGTAAATTCATATTTCTGCAGTTAATTACGCTATGATTTTGCGTTCGGAGCATTATCAGCATTTCGTTCCACAGAATTTTCCGTCACATAAAGTATTCGGCGATGTTTTGTATTTCCAGCCACCTGATGTGGATTGATTCGGGCCAATAATTCATCGAGGACGACCGCTCGTTTAATTCAGTCCATATAGCACTGACATATGCAGCGCCCTCACACCGCAAATGCGGACTTCAATTCGGTTTCCGGTCACGTCTACGGCCACGATTGGGCTTTTATATATTGTAGCCTCAGCAGCTGGGGTCATAAATAATTACACGGAATGGTCCCATAAATCTCATTGCTGGACGACATCAAAAGGGGCCGAAGCTATATTTTTGTCAATTAAACCGTCACTTTTGCTCAAAAAAGTGTTCTCGTAATTCCCCCAAGTCAAAATAGTCCATCAAGCTCAAGGAAAAACGAATCGTCACGCCACCGTCATAAATATTCGTTTTTTTTAAAGTTAGGTGGATATTTACCCGATCGCATATTTTCTGTTTGATTGAGTGCATTGTTTTGTTGGGATTCTTACTTTGAGCACATGTACTCACTGAATCCCGATAATTATCATTTGTAAAAAATAAAGCATTAAGCGAAGAGGCTTGAGCTCTAGGAAGAATTCGTTCTCTTTATAACATTTGAATGAAATCATTTGGCCCGCGAAGGAAGTTTTCAGATATCCTCGTATTTCATGACGAAATATAGTTTAAACATGCTTTTATGAATTAAAAAGTTTTATATAATGGAGATTATAAAAGATGTATGCACTTAATCGTAAACTATAAAAAGGTATGGCTCTCGGATAGCCAAGTAGGTTATGCACCCGCCTTTGGACGAACCCGAGACGCTGAGAACTTTTGATTGAACCAGGAATCTTGTTCGGTAACTGACACTGACTGACACTGACCAAAGCGGTCCAGGGAACGATTCCAAGTTGGTGCCAATATGTACTAAATGACTCAGCTGTCCAAGCGGTTTTAAAAATACAACCACAAAAGTACGAATTTCATTAAAATTCAATCTATACTGACCCTGTATGTTCTCTCCCTTTAATTTAATTTTGCTTGCTCTTTTTCAAACAAAATAGATCACGAAAAACAAGAAGCTCACGAAGAAGGCTGTGCGATGGAGGTCCCCCATATACCCATCATTAATGATTATATAATAATGAAGTTTGTCTTTAAAAGAAGAGAATTTTTTCCGACAATAAAAATCTGAGCCTTTAAATTTCATGCCATCCTGGTTTGTATTTTTCGTCCATATTTCTATTTGTACGACTTTATTAGTATTTAGCATTAACGTAAGATTTTTCTGTTAGATTTAAAATACATAATTTACACAAAGGAATTCATTAGGGTACTAACTGAATGTCTAACATATATTTTCAACATTGTGGAAATACTGATACTAAATTATAATAAATCTGTATTAAACTGGGAAAATGTAGAGATGGTGAATCAGGAATCGTAAATACTGAAATCCCTAAGATATTAATAAGATGTTTTTCATAAAATATGTGAATTTTTTACTATTCGTTAAAAATCCAACAGCAAAGCAAATGCTTGATGATGAATGATCGAAATTAAAATGCGCTTTAGAAGATTATGAAAATATTTAAAGAATCGAAAATGATTGAAAAATATATAAGTTGATTCACTCGTATAGCTATCCCCCTATATATCCCCCTAAGTCCAAGTGTATTCTCTAGGTCACAATTAAGATGGGTTAGCCTTTTCGCCTTGCAGAGTCTGCGAAAATATGCGCTACACCCCTCTCCAGTCAAGTATTAGAAACATATCGATAATGAAAATAAAACGTCTTTCTTAACGGTGAAATTAAGTCCTGAGATAAGTATCGTCTCATATTCTACCTTAATATCCTAATTTAAGACAGTTGATACTATAGAGTGCGCGAAAGAAAGGTAGATTCACTGTTTACGTGAAAAAGTCTCAATAATTTAGGATACCATGAGAAATGACTAGAAATAGCTGTATCTATACGATGACGTAGCAGTTCAGGAATGGATAACGAATATTTTATTGCGTTACATGGAGTCATCCGTGGGATCAATATTAATTGAAAGCAAACGCAAGAGATATCGGGAGATTACGGAGCTCATGGCCGACAATTTCAATTTCTCGGAGAATTTTCCGAAATAACATCCCCGCCGCCCGAATCTGCGAGCCTTCAAAACCCCATCTTGGATCAACAAACACATCTGCCGCGCGTTAAAAAATATCACCCACCTCCGCGGCGAGAAAAAAACCCACCCTCAGGATCCAGGCCGCAAAATGGAAGTCCGCGGCAAGAAGGAAAATAAACGACATTTACGAGCGCCGAGGAGAATTTCGCGTCGCGGCGATGGTTAAAGACTGACGTGGAACAATCCATTCCTTTCTCATATTTTTTCCCTTTCAAAAATAAAGAGAGGGAGGAAAAGGAAAGCGCTCCCGAACGGTGGGCCTTGTGAAGCGATGAGTCATCCAATGGAAACCGGGGAGAGGAGGAATATCCCTAAACTTTTTAAGTGCGAAAGCGACTCGCCAGTCTTGGAGAAGAACGGATGCGGCTGGAGACGCGGGGGCGGCGGGCGAGGGATTTTTCAAAAAGAGGCGTGTCGGGGTAATCTAGAAAGAAGCTCTAGTTGCGCCTTGCAAAGAGACTTTATGGCATTACTGCTCCATCAAAGTGCTGGTGGGAGTGGTCTCATCTTCCGTTTCTCTGACTCTTTGTGCCGAATGCATTCTGCGACTGGGAGGGAAGGGTTTTTGTCTTTCCTGATCGCCTACCTATTCGCTGGATGTATTGAAGTTTCTGAAGGATCGATTTAGGGACTGGAATAGTTCAAGGAGAGGAAGCGGCCGTGTGCGCATTCAACGGGTGGAGTATGAGTGCGATGCAGTCAGCTTGCTCTCGAATGCTAAAGGGCGACTCCGGAGAGATACGCGTTATTTACGGCCTCTAATTTTGATTGCTTTTGACGTATTCCTAGCTATAATTCTTTTCTTCGGGGGAAGGTCTGTGTGTCTGGTTGCGAGGAGATTTTATCACGCGTCCGAGCTTTTCTTTGAATTCAATGATGAGTCTTGAAACGTAAGGGCTACTATTGCTTATACATTGAGCTCATGACATCATACATTAACGATATAACAGATATGAAGTTTTAGCTTTTCAAAGATCTTTAGAAGAGGGATTTATCACACAAATATATTTCAGTTTATGTTATGTAGAAAATGTATATTGTTTTATGTATAACAGATATCTTCGAACACAAATTTAATCTATTTAAATATTCTTCTCTGCGAAATTTGTGGAATGTTAAGCATTAACGAGGGAAGTATTTCACTCAAGAATATCTATCACAACAGGAATTATTTTCCAAATAAGGTTAATCGTTCATAATCCATTAAAAACAAAATCATTATTGCGACAAAATCTCGAGGAGTAAGAACTCTCTTATCACCATACTGAAGTCGATATAACTTTGACGTGACGATATAACGTTGATTGTATTAGTATATGTCGAAGATTATTCATATTACAAAATTTCGTTACTTAGTAATGCTGGTTGTTCTCGATGTGATGTACCAAAATACCTAATCTAATAGATTATTTACCATGATAATTACTAATAATTTCCTATAATAATAGTTTATTACTTAATTATTTTATCTTGAGTGCGATAAAATTGAAAATTTTCGATGAGTTAATTGTGGAATTTGATGGATACCAACTATTTACAGAATTCTTTTAAATGGTATTATGCTACCATGTACGTTGCAACCACAGCGTATTTTTTCTACGGTCGCTAGTAAGCAATTGATACCAATTATGTCCTTGAACTTAAAAACGGAATGAAGATACAGATATGCACGTTGGAAGAATGAGTCGCGCTCGCAGCATCTAGCTCTTAAAGAGGCAATTAATCCTCTCAAGATCCGTAGGATACTGGGCACGTGTATAATTATTGCGCTGCATGACGATTTCTGTGTACTTTTCTCTATTACAATCATTTTAACCTTTCGGCATCCCTTTTCTTCTTCCAGGCCGTGATGAAGCACCGAGTGCGCCCTTCCGGATGGAGAGGGGACTTGGGGTGGCGTGTGGCCGAAGGAGGAACATGGGGGTCGTGGACTTCTTGGTCCCACTGCTCTAGGACATGCGGCGGTGGAGTCGCCACTCAGACTCGGGAGTGCCGTCAAAGACCGTTGGGAGGCGCTAACAGCCTCGATGGGTGAGTACTAATTCCATGCTCAATTATTACACCCTGCCTGGATTTGGTTTTCGGCCATATGTAAGAGAATATTTTTTCTCGGAATTGTCGGAAATTTCCAGCTAGAGGGGCTGTTTCTGGGAACTGTCCTCCAGGCTTGCCGCTTTCCATGTAAACAAAGTTTCCGACTCAAACAGCCTACGTTTTTCATATGTTTATGATAAATATACGAAATTTTATTGCTGCAAATATTTCCTTGCGGAAAAACGGCGGATGGTGTATGGATTATGGTAAAACGGTATGGATTTAAGTACCAATGCGGAAATGATTTCATAACTGAGCTTATTTGAGTATAAGAGGAAGGATTTCTCTTCATATACTGCTCACTTGAAAAGACTCCTTTCAGCGATTACTTTATTCGGTCCGAGAAGGGAATCGTATGTTTAATTTTAGTAAATTAGCCCGTAAATCAAAGAAAGGTAGGTGAATTAGACATCGTCCAAAATTTTTCAGTTATCCGGTGTTGATACGATAACAGATGCTGACAGAGCAGTGATGGTACACGTCTGGAATTCTTATATATTAATCTTAATGTTATATCCATGCTATACCTATAGCATGGATATTTCTGCACTGGATAGTCCGAATAAGGAATGCCGTACGACGAAATTAAATAATAATGTATCCGGGCGTTAATCATATTAGTTTAAGTACTTAAATAATAATAGTTTTTTAAGAACGAAAAAAAGTGGAAATAATGAAACTAAAACAAACAACTTAATGTTATCTGTTGCATTCTTTATAAATTACTGTTTCCTGAGTTCTAAAAGTGCGTTATTGAAATGCTATATTTCTAAATCTTAAATGTTCTTTTAGCACTAGAATTGTGGAAGTCGCTCATTTTAACTGTCGAACGTATTTTAATATGATTGGATTCACGGGCGAAATACTAAAAAGATTGCACTATCCTTTAGCAATGAGAGCAAGGAAATCGATCGTAAATTTTATTGAAAAAATTCTTCATCTTCTTCCTGTTTCTTACTAAAGGTCTTCTAAAAAGTATTTTCCCGCTGTAAAATTTAGGAAGTTTATTGCTATTATGCATAGAATCTTTAAAATGTCCTTCAGCAAGACAAAATACCTCCACCATATTTGGTAGAGTGTTTTCGGTGGACGGGGACAGTCCGACAAGTCTGGCGACTTGCAGGGGATCGGGACTGCAGGGTATCCAGTAATCCTTAGAAGATAGGCAATTTACTGAACACGATCCTCAACACCAGTCTAGTCCAGCTTCTAGCCCGAAAATTTTTCTCCCAGAAGCACATATGTATTTATATCGTCTGTGAAGATCCTACCGAAACGTACCCTTAGCGCCTAGAAATATATACTGCTTATTAGAAAAATGTTGTCCACAAAAAATTACTTGTGCGAAGTTTTTAAGATCAATGAGGTTTGCTTTATTATTTTATGAGGCTTGTTTTTATTATTTTCTAAGAGATAAATATGTTACTTTAAATAGTTTGCCCTCTCATAGAAACACCAGCCTCTGAAAAGTTTATAGCATTAACTCGTAGCTAAGGTATTGCTCTTGAGTCGAATAGACAAAACTAGATTACAGTAAGATAAGTTAATAAAAATCTTTTGATTAAAAATAGTTTGACTCTCGTAGATTCAGGTATCCGACCTCATCTGGTACAAGTGACGGTTAATGCCTTTTGTCGCAATAAGGGTGCGTCGGTTACTTGAAATACGAAGGAAGTCTGTACGCTGCATATTTATCCTTGTGCAGGAAGGATGAAAGGATCTTAGATAAGAGGTCGTTTAACTCTAAAGAACCTAGCATGTAATTGAAGATGACGTGAGCTGTATGAGCTTTGTAACCTCTGTGCGGTCAAGACAAATACGTCTGCCCTGATAATTAACCTGCCGTTGCTCTCAAAGAATTTACATCCTCAGCTAAAATAATAACTTCCTTGGGTGAAAACCATACTTTGTGGTTTATGGGTTCATTTGTGGTTTTTTGCATGATGGCTAGTAAGCTAACCTAGTAAGGTTATTTTTAACTTTCTTTTCATCGCATCTCTGATATCAATGAATTAATAACAACATAAATATAAATTTATGACTTGATCTCTTCTTACATTTAATGTATTAATAAGAAAAATATTGCTAAGCACTATGTAATAATTAATTTTCATGAGGAAAGATAGGATTTAAAAATTTAAATAATGTGGGTAGGAAATAAAAGATAATATCGTTGTAATAAAAATATATCTCAGTATGCCGCACAATCGCCATATACGCGAAAAGCTAAAATTTCATACCTTTGATGCAAAAAATCAAATTTTTGCATCAAAATCAATTTTGCAAAATTCATCAATTTTGCAAAAGAAGCAGATTTTTAGCTCAGGTACCTCTCAGATATTTAAAATTTAATTAGAATATATCTTAAATTTTAGAGCTGAATTAAAAGTCTTTTATTAATATAAAGTTGATATTGGAACTTCCATGAACGGAAATTGAAAGCTTTTAAGGTAGCTTCCTGCTACTTTTTATAAAATCTGAGTATTTTATAAAAAGTAGCAGGAAAGCGGAAATGACGTAGAAAGAGAACTTTATAGATGATAAAAAAGGAAATGTTTGGGAAGTAATGTATATTAATGGCTATAAATTTAGAGTTCATTCTCTGCTGTCTTAAAAGCAAAAGTTAGAATTTCAGCAATAATTAAGTTACTTCTACAAGAATCATCATAGAATTTGAACTCTAAGTACTTGGTGTTATTCGAAGCTGTAAAAGCACTCTTAGACTATAGTTATCCTTTTAAAAAGCTCATCTTTCAATCTCTGTTCACTTCACTAGTACCACGCAGAAACACTTGAGATAACTCTTATAAAATACACGGGAATTGAACATCTTTAAAAGCTCTCTCTTGAGCGACTCTTTAAACTCGCGGAATTGAGCCTCTTAGAGACAATCAAGTTCGTATGTTAACAAAATAAGATCGAAATGTTGCAAGACGCTACTCGAAACGTTTGCCCTGTAGATATTAACGGTCGGAAGTGCATCGGTAAACGTTCTTGAGGTACCCCCGAAGCTAAATGGGTTAGAGTATCTAAGGCCGCTGAAGATAAACAGTTTGGATTGATCGTGCGCAGAAGGGTAAACATTACCATTGCGGGATCATTCATTTAATGGTCGTAGCATCAAGTAAACTGGAGTCCAATTGAGATGCCTTCAGACTTCGAAATTCAACGACAAGAGCGTGCAGTAATTTATTTTCGTGATAAAGGAGTCTTGCTCCTCGAATTGAGAAGTCTCTGAAAATAGAAAAGTGAGGATTCAAATAAGCTGGTTTCTATTTAACCAGCTATTATATTGCGCTATACCGTTTTTCTCTACAGCATTTCCTTCAATTAGGACTCACGTTAAATGAAGTATCTGGCGTTTATTCATTACATATATTATTTTATTTTTTGAATTAAGTCTGTTTTCATTTTTATAGGATTAACTTTTCTATATGAAATCGTATACGTAGGTTGATTAAAGGTGACCATCCCCTTAAATGCTCATTCTCCTACTTAACGAGTACGAGTATTTAGCGGAGTGATATTTGGAGAGAAAAATTTTCTTCATTTCTATCAATATGCAGTACATTTCCTTATCGCATGTTATTCTTATTTTATTCCATTTTAGTGATTCTTTCATAATAATTATTATATTATTCTCTATCATAAAGTGGATGCATTCTTTTAAATAGCTTATTCCTATTGTTTTGTATAAAATATTATTTTTTTCTAGAAAATAAACTATCGAGCTTTCATATACATTGTGGATTATGGAGAACGTCAATTTTTACTTAACGAAATTGAATTTTTTATGCGTATAATTTATCTCGTGATATGCATTGTAAATCTTGATAGCTTCTGTAATTTTTATAATCTTCGATATGACCATTTCCTATGCCTTGATTTATATACCTATCATAGGTTACAACTTTTCCAAATCGGAATATAAAATGGGACTTCTTATTTTCCCTTTTGCACAACGAAACCGTCTTTCATGCATTAAATACGATTCGATTAAACAGTGTAGATCTCGAGTTGCAGGAAACCTAGGTTCCAAATCCTAGTTAACCGTTAATAAGGAAAGTTAATTAATTGTATACCAGTAGTATTCACACTCCAATTCGTCTTTTCTATGTACTGTGCGCATGAATTTAATTTTGACTCTCTTCGATTTTCCTTTTCATTAAATTGAAAATTCAACGAGTCAGTAAAAATAACAACCAAGCATTGAAAAGCTAAAAATACGTACCCCATTAGGTGTAATAGCGGTGCATGCTCTCAGTCCTGCCTTGATCTTATTTCAATCATTCCCAGTAATGGACGTAAGCCCTCCACGGTGAATCATTTTCTTTAAACCCTGAAAGAGGAGAGTTTCGTCCTCATTTACCTCGAATGCATTGAAATAATTTATAATTTATGGAAGCTTCGCTGAGAATATTCAACTGTCCAGATGACCCACAAATGGTGTTATTCATACTCCTCTCTTTTCCTCGTGAGAGCAGACCGTCTCGGGTCTTAATTGCGGGTCACAGAAAGAGAGGATTGCATTGGAGTGAGTGACCATACTGCTGCTTCATCCCATCTTCATCCTTCTGTGATCTGCTTCTCGCCACCACCTAGATTTACGACTCTCTTTTCCTTATAGCCCGGAACTGTTAGGATGATGTCGGGAACAGGAATATGCTCGGGAATTCATAAGTGGATTCCCAAATGGAATTACGTATCGGTTGCACTTGTCAGCTGTTTGCTTAGCACGATCCTCTCCCCCACCGCCCTCACGTTAATGTAAAAATAATATCTTTCTGGGATAAAGCATTCCGTAGCTAAGCTTTTATTGATGGCTTGTATCGCATCGTGTACATTAGTCGCATTCGCCGAGGCGGAAAGAATCTTATTTTTCATCTCGAGATAGTGTCACGAATCAGTTGAGGAGATATGACGTAGTAATCTTTAAGTTTTCCATCTTATTCTATTTATTTTTCCATAGCTTTCTCAGTGAATTCGTTTTTATAAATATTCAATCTGAAGCTCTTTCTCCAAATGTTCTTGGACCTTTATATTACTTGTGTTACATGTTTTAATAGCCATAAATGCCATGTCCGCTCTAACGTTACTGAATCGCCGTCGAATTAGTAATTGACAAACAGAATGAAATTGACATAAATACACTGGGTCTTAAATAAAGACTCAAATTTATAAAATTCAAGAATTTGAAATTCGACTTTAGTTAAATATCGCATGAAATCAAAATTATTATTGTGGGGCAGGATAAGGAAAATGTAAAACATTAAAAGCGGTAACACACATACTTTAATTACAACATTTACAGATTCGATTTATGATTTCAAAAGATTTTTTATTTATTTTAAAGATTTTTATTTAGTAATAAAATTTAGAATATACTTTACAATTATTTATGTAATTGTTTTACAAAATACAAGGATCACAAGATGGTCAATTTTGAACATTCTTTTACTTTAATTTAAAATGGCATAGCAAGAAAAAGGAAAAGAATTGCTCAATGCCGTTATCTGCAGATTCAGGAATGAATATTTATAAATATTTTATCTCTGTTTTACTGTGAAAACTTCATATTTATGGTCGTTTCTCTTGAAGTAATGTAAATTTGTAAGTCTATATTTCATAATTTCAAGAAGGCTTTCCTGTTTTGGTTTTCTAAAATTTATCCAGTTTTTTGTTTTACATTTTGATTGTAATTCTTTCAATTGTAATTGAACTGTAATTGATTGTATTTCTCATGAAATACATCTGTTTGAGATGCGAAATTACCACGCTTGCTAGAGAAGATATCATTTATCTATTACGAAAATTACCTGCCACGAATATTTGGGAGATATCTGCCGAAGTATGGAGATAAAGGTATCTTAGACGAATCTCATTCTGCACCAATCTTAAAGGTTTTAATATGCAGCACATGTTGATCATTTTACTGTGCATACTGTGCTTCTAAAGATTCTTCGGAATGCATCTCGTAATGAATTGTAGCATTTTAATAGGATTTGAGCTAATGGTCTTACGAAGATTATTTCCCGCTGAGCTCTAGGGAAACCCGTACTTGTGAAAAGACGAGAGAATTAAGCGAGGGACATAGGCTGTCGTTAGCCTCTCGTACTTTGATTGATGAAACCGTGGCTGTAAGTGACATTGATCCATCGATAAGTCTGTACAGATACTCCTCCCTCTCCTTCCCTTATGGCTGGTGCCCATTGGCAGTTTGGAGGAACATGCTAACTCACTGTCATCAAAATCTGCCGTGGGATTTGGTATGAAAGTAGTGATTTGAAACATCCAAATGAAACATGTTTTAATGTAAGACCCTTCCTTAGGTCTTGTGCTCTGCTTTAACTGAAGGTGAAAATGCTGTCATCGGGTAGATGAGCTCGAATATCATCATTCTACTCCCAAATGATGCAAACATAGCAATACATTTGGATAACAAGGAGAATTTTTCGCTGAGGAGTGCAATGTTTTTCATATTTAATGAATGTATTACTTAAAAATATTAACCGGTAAAAATCAACGTGAGAGAAGCAATCATTAGGTTTTTATCGGTCATGACGGAAGCTTTTAAATATGCATCATAAGGGTGCGAATTGAAACCTTTTCGCAATATTTAAGTACACAGATTTGCCCTTTCCCATAAATTTCATAACTGTATTGATCTATAATTCCATAAAATTAATAATTTAAATAAATCCCTTTTAATCTGCGAGCCAGACAGCTAAAGGGCTTTTGGGCAAATTTCTTATTGAATTTACATTCAATAATATTAAAAAATATAACGCGTTATTGCTACTTTAAATTTCAGTGCATATCCTTTTTACTTAAATTTTTATGAAAATTTTTAATCTATTTCTCATAAATCGAATAAATATTGATTTGCCTGAAAGGAATTAAAATCCTGTAGGTTTAGTTTCTTTCTCATCTAAGAATATGCTTTGCTTTCTCTTTACTTCAAATCACATCAAATTCCTATATAATTACTTAGATCCAAATAGGGTGATCGGTGTGATGTAATGACTATAATACATTTCTTAATATTTACATATCTTTCTTAGACTATGGAGACTAAAATTTTTGTCGGCTCATCTTTATCTGTTTACGTGATATTTTACATGGTATCTATGCTTTCGATGCGATCAAATATAGGAGTCCTAATGTAAAAAGTTATGAAAGGATGAATCAAAGTTAGGTATCATCAAATGCTACTATAAAATATACGAGCCCTAAGAGCTTAGCGTGAGTAACCAATTTTTACGGAAGTTGTTTGTCTATTTAATGAACCATCCAAATGTGTCCTTTTGGGAGAGAAAGAGGGAGATTATCTCCCCTGGATTAAATTGAATGTCACTTTCTCTTATCAAGAATTTACAACTTTAATTATGATTTTCCAAAGCTTTCGAATCAAACATCCACTGGTCACAAAATTTGCATACAGGGATTATCGCTGAACTTCGGTCGAATTTCCACCATATGATTTTTTCACAATGTTTCACAATGCCCTAAATTCATATTCCCTTTAAGGAATTCTTTATTAATTGGACTGGTTCCAAAAAAGTTCTCTGCATGTTTAATTCAGGCCCTATGCCAGCAGTCAAAAGAAGAAATGACCCGATAATATTCAATAAAAGACTTATTAAGTTGGAAGATGATTATAAAAGGCCGAAATGGTTGCTGTTTAGCAGACAAATGATGCCGTTTATTTCTCATTCACTCGGAGTAATTTCGAGGGTAATTTATGATTTAAATCAGCCTATTAGTTCTTATTTTCGGATGAATTGAGAGAGCAATTACGTTAATGAGGCTCTTTTTGGTTCCATAACAGATTTATTACAAGAGGAATTCGCTTGTTAATTTGCTTGGCCTCGATCGCCCGAAATTTTTGCGGCAAATAATATTATGCGTAATTTCGCGAAGCATCAATTTCGATGCATTATTTTTCATTGCGTTGATGAAAATCCTCAGCATACATTAACCAAATCGGGGATGCTTACATTAAGTCGGGGTTGTATTTTTAGGCCATGAAACATTGGCGTAATTAACTATCACGCATGCCATCAAGTTAGACGATTTCATGTTTGCTGACAAGGAAGAAAAATCGTCTCAAGACATTCATTCATAGCCGTGAATTAATTCAGCGGATGACTCACCTCGATCGGCTTGCTACCCACCTTCATATTCTCTCTTTGCTGTATAAGGTGCAGCGCCCGATGTGACTGACCCCTCCAAGGAACTCAAGTTTACGGGTTTAACCTTAGAAACGGAGCAAATTTTATTTCGTTTACTATTTATATGAATGAAATCTACATGCTCAGGCGTTACTTTATGGAAAGCCATTATAGGAAAGAAGACGTAAACGCGTAATTTTCCACGCTATTTTTTTATTGATGACCGGTTTCGCTACCCGGAGTAGCATCTTTTGGTACAGAAAATAATTTTTCGAAGTTTAAAAATCATGAAGGGTTGGAGGGGAAAGGGAAAGAGAGGTTATGGGAATACCTTTTTGGGAAGGGAGATAAGGGGTGAGGAATGGGGGAAGGTGTGGTCGTTCGAGAGGAATCCTTTTACGGGGGAAAAATTTAAAATTTAAATAAAAAAAAATTTTTTAAAATAGTGTGGCATTTAGAGGCAATTAAAAGAATAGTTAATAATTTATTTATAGTTAATAATTTATAATAGTTAATAATTTATAATAGTTAATAATTTATAATAGTTAATAATTTATAATAGTTAATAATTTATAATAATTAATAATTTATAATAGTTAATAATTCATAATAGTTAATAATTTATAATAGTTAATAATTTATAGACAATTTTTTAAAAATAGTGTGGAAAATTACTTCTTCTTTACTATTACTATTTCCATTTCGAGATCACTTGCGTCCTTTTGATTTTGAAGGAAATATTGATGTTAGACGTCGATGAAAATTATTGCGCTTTTACATAATTAAGGGTATTGGTCGAAGGGTTAGACTTCTACGGCTAGAATCTTAGCGCAAGTTGTCGATTACTTTAGAGCATGGTGGTATGTACTCATCCTCTAGTCGGAGACGTTCAATTAATGTCACTCTCATTGGGGCCACTTACACCAGGGAAAGTGCCAAATTCCTTCGCGACGGAGAGAATGGCGCTGCAGTCGACTGCATTATTTTCATTGTCTGCGAAGAATGATTTTGGGTTAAAAAAGATCGAAATTTTTGCTTTGAATCGCATTTTTTTCTCCCGACGTGAAAAATCCTATTCTAAAGTTCTGCGCTCCTTGTCCTCATGATCATTTCTCTATTGTTGGGGGTGAGAAATGTTCTCCGAGCCTTTTTATGAGTAAGCTTTCGTTGAAATCGAGATATAACCAGTAAACACGATTCAGTTTTTCATGTATTTTAAGCAACCGTAATAAAACATAGTGCTTCATATGTAAAGAACCAATCCGAAACTGCTATTCGTCGTTATGGGTAATTATTTTTACTGCTAGAAAGAGATTATCATCTCAAAACACTAAATAAAATGATGTATTTTAACGTGGAGGACTTTTAATTTTCTTCTCATTGTCAGTACCGTCCCATCTCTTATATCAACTCGTGCTCCTCTAGTGAACCATTTCAATTGGATTTACTTGACCCAATCTTTTCTCCTTACCAGCTCAACTCCTAAAGCCTGTAGTAATACTTGAAGTGGCATTCTCTTGCGTTGGGCACTTTTGCTTGTTTAATCTCTTTTATTCTAAGGACAAATGAAGACGATTGTGTAATCTTAATCGACCTAACCTAATATGTAATCCTTACCACGTCTCAATTCAAAATATAAGCTTTTTTTGATGTATTAATTATATTCAGTTCATTTTGTTAAGCGCATTAAGAATAATTTACCTTGTGATATAGACAAATCTTATCTCTTAATTCAGGCACATTCCCTTACATTTTTTGATATTGATATCTTTTACATATCCATCAGCGTCTTTTCAGTTAGAACAGCGTCGGCCGTATAAAATTTATTTGCGCCATAAGTTCCCCAGCCAACATACCCTTCATATTCATGCGTGCTCCCGTAACACATATCCGATAAATAAATAAACTGATGTAAAATCAGGGAGATATCGGAATATGTACTCACTGATCTTAAGAACAGTCTTTCATTTACCCATGTATTTTCCTGTAACTTTAATATATTCCACTTTAATCAATCTTTCATTCTCTCAATCCTCCTTTGATGCAACTAAAGAGATCAGTCCTTTTCTGATTTGAATCGATTTTTATTAGATATTTAATTATCGGTTAATAAAAAGGCATATAAACAGTTTGTTATGAAAGAAGTACTTGAATTAAATTAAGGGAATTCGACATGCTCATGTTCTGGTTGAAGATTGTTTCTCCGGTAAGAAAATATGTAATTGCTCTTAAATCATCCATATCTTTCATACTATCTATGAATGAGTATGTGAGGGCGTTAATTTTGAAAATGACTTCTGGTTAAGGAAACGTGTTCCATTGGGTTTGTTTTGACGCGTGCTGTTTAATGAGAAAAGTTCCCCGGTCTTAATTAAAGCCCTTTTAACAGAAGGTGTATTATTGGCAATTCAAAAGAACACGTAAAAATGACATTTGTAAAGGATCTCCTGTTTAGGTTTATTGGCCACATAGGGGGTCCCTGTCCGTCAGCTGGCAATCAAACATATCCCGCAGACAAAAGGAAACCCTCCGCAGGTCTTCGAAGAGAAAAAGGGGCTGGAACGAGATATCCGCAGGAGGATGAG
Source organism: Pachydiplax longipennis (assembly GCA_036926295.1). Classification (NCBI taxonomy): domain Eukaryota; kingdom Metazoa; phylum Arthropoda; class Insecta; order Odonata; family Libellulidae; genus Pachydiplax; species Pachydiplax longipennis. Next base: position 57,327,221 of record JAVFKF010000008.1, read on the forward strand.
GTTTATTACGGTTTTCTACGTGTAAGTTTTTGAGGTAGGGAAGCCTTAGGAAGCATAAGGTGGAAATGGATTGAGATTCGAGAATAACATCTGCAGAAGACGTATCAAGGGTAGCATTAAATGAAAGAAGTTGAAAAGAAAAATGAATGGATCTCCAAGGCAGCTTCTATTTTATTCGCTTGAGGTTCAGAGAAAGGGAATTCCGTTTATATAACGTCGACGACTTCTGGTGTATACATTAAAGTCATTCCTGGTAATTACCGTTTACTTTAATCGTTACTGTCTCACTTTCCTTTTTAGGTGCTCTGAACGATTGCTCGTTTGAATAGTAAGAATAGGAAAGGAATTGATACGTATGGTTAAATCTTTGTCCATCCACACTAAAATAGACTTTGTGGTACATACATTAGCACTGTTAGACAGTTACCAAAACTACTTAAGGGTACATATTCTAAGGAAAAAGAATCCCAAGCTGAAATTCTATCAATATCCAAAAATGTAGGTATATTCGCTGAGAGTTAAACTTCTTCCGTGGATTACTCTTAGAGGGCTACCGTTTCTTAATATAACCAATATTTGTGTTTTTAGGACGATTTTTGAATCAGAACTGATAGAGTCATATGGTTTCTCGAAGTTTAGGTCGGTTTTGATTCCTTTTTCGCTGTCCTGAAAACGCTTTTACGAACTTTTCGATTCCTTTCGAAGCCTATTGTTAGATGTGACTCTTTTCTTATACAGAACAAAGGTTATCCTAGGTATGATCATGCAATATTTCTATGTATATGCATCTTTCCCGGCCATACTCTATATATATCGACCTCGACGTAATAAATGTCCCGGTTACACACAATCTCTCTTTACAGACTCCTAGAAAATGGATATCGAAAATTCAGAGAAACGTCATTAACACCGAAAGGGACGCTCGAGAAAGTGCAATTTTGATCTTTGACCAAGTGTGGGAGTGAGGAAGCTATTCTTATTCGCCTTAAAAGCTTTTCAAACGATGCAACACTTACATGAATGTAATGACACATTTCAGAGGATCGATTTATCAGGTTAGTCACTTAGAAATCGACAGCTATGCATTAGAGTAGAATCGGGAATGGAATGGGAATCGCTGGCAGAAGGGAAATGGTGATACTTGGGGGTCACTTTAGCAGAATCGAGGGATGAATTTGAGGGATGATTCAACTTATGCTTTTACACCGATCAGGTCCAGTTTATTTGTATTGATGAGGATCGCTACGTCAGAATAGTAGCATCAGGCAGAGGTGTCCAATCTCCCGCCCAAGAGAATCTGCAACCCTATTACACGATGGTCAAGAGCTTTATTTTTACTTACACCTTACACTTGCACGGTATTATTTCTCTACTGCCCACCATTGCCCCATTTACTTGATTTAACACTTAAGAAAGTGAACAATAATGTTCATCGATACAATACATTTACAAAATATCGCTACCATGGGTGTGTAAATTAGTGCCTCGTCAAGTGCAATTTAAAATGCAAGTGAAAATTACTGATTAGATATAGTCCTCCAAATAAGTATTATGTAAAAGTAAATGCAATATAATAAGGAGAATGTATTTGAGAATCTTGTAGACTGTTATGTTGATTGATAATCTAACCAATTCTGTGCCACACACAACTTGCATTCAATTTCCCAAATGTGCAATACTTTTGCTCGATTTCTAATTTTGTTACTGGATGTATTAAATGAGGAAAAAAGAAAATAATATTTTTCAATGACCCTGGAGAAGTGAAGTGAACTCACTTTTTATAGCATGGAAAATGAAAAATAGATTTTTCGATGAGTTACTATTATTCAAATCATAATTTTATCATAGGGAAGTACTGCATATGCAGCCTTCAATGATTTTTTGGAGTCCGCTTGAAGTATAAGTTCGAGCACCCCTGCTCCAAAGGTATACATCCTTGAGAAGTTATTAAATTTATCAAAGGTAGATGATAATATAGCCATAGCATAAAATTCCCATGGCTTAAGTGGCACATTGTAAGCTTGAAAGAGTGCACAGTTTATAATCATTTATAATTTTACAAAATAAACGACATTTCAATTGAATTTTTGGATACTTAAAATGAGAATCTCGCTTTTTTAATAAAGCAATACCTTATTGTAAAATAGTAAGTATTAAATCATAATTTATTTACTGTGGCGAAGTCTCTTTTTCCCATAGTACCATGTAATTCTACCATAGCCATGACTAAGTCTGTAAATATTTACACCGAAATTCTTGATTTAATTTTTTGTTGGCATAATTTAATTTCGAAAGTTCACGTTGGCAAATCAATGAAATTGAATTTATTCATAATTTATTGCGGCTCGAGGCGAATTTCCTTTGACCTACAAATTCAGATTTAAATTCACATTTATTACCTTGAAAGCTGCTAATGACGTCTGGTAGACGATTAAGCGTGACAAATAACAGGCTATTTGGGGACGTGTCCTTGGCTTTATTATGGAGTGTGTGTGTTGGAATTTTATTGCGTCGATTCTAAAATTTGTGTGTATTCAACAGCGTGATAGCAAACCTCCAGCTCCTGAAGATGCTGAATAACTCGAATGTACGCAGTTACCAAGTATGAGTCAGTTACATGCAGTGCCCATTTTCACGGTTATGATGAGGAGAAAGCCAAAAATTATTCCTCATAGTTTATCGATTTTATTTTATTAGTATACGAATCGTTCTTAGGATAATATAGTTATGATTGAGCTCCCGGAAATCCACGCCCATAACGTGTTTGTCTTTTGTGAAAGCTGTTCCTGGTTCGATTCTCGGTGGAAGCCTATGTATGCAAAATGACCTCAGATGTAGAAGTAATTTTAACTACTTTATTACTAATGCTAATCCAAAAATTTTTATTATGTTTATGGGTAAATCGATCTTAAAATGGAGGGTAGTCAAAACCGCAGTGATTCTTCTGTTTGACTACGTTTATATTACAGGGTGATTTAGTCTACTGTTTATCGATTAAAGATGAAAATCTAATACGGAAATGATAAATTTGAAACCAAAGTAGTGCCCAAACATAGTTATTGTGTTTCATTTATGATTCTGAGATACTTAAGGATGAATTCAGTTCTAATATCCCAATGTCTTGTTCTCTTTACCCTATTAAGGTACTACCGACTGGAGAAATAAAGCAGGATATACCTATTATTTCTCGAGGAAACTACATCTTGTTTTAATGGTAACTTAGCAAAAAACACACAGTACAATTGCAGGTATTATGTACATTATTAAAACAGGATCTTGCTCTTAGTGAAAAATTGCTTCCTCCTTTTGTCCTCCTGTCATGGAATACCACAAAGGTACTCCCGTCTTCGTTGAAGTTAAATTACTGATTGTTAACAAATTTCAGAGTTTTAAGAATTGTCACGAAACAGCCTTCATTTATCGATAAAGTGACTGGAAATGATGTAATGTTTTAGACCTTAGAGGAAGGCAAGGACCATGAAATCAATTGGTGAAAGTCACTGAGCATGAGGAAGAAAAGTAGGGTTCAGGGAAGATATCTATTTAAATGAAGTCTGTCATGTTCTCCTAAGAGACACCGGAAAACTCTCTACCCATCCGGATCGTTCGAAAGCAGCGCAGTATCGGAAACGTGCGTGGATCGGATGCAGACCGAAACAGAAACCTTTTTTGTGCACGGGAGTTGCCCTTGTTTGTCTTAATCACCACCTCCGCGTCCCAACCCTTCAGGCTGCAGTTAGGACAATTACTGGGGAAGGCTGCATGGGATTCGGGACGAGAAGAGAGGAAATTCAATTTGTATGGGCATCGCATGGACTGCCAAGAGGAATGAAAGTGACGGAGATGGGAAACACCAATCCTTTCGGTCGAGATGGGCGTCAACCCCGTGCGATGTTCGTTCTCGAGCATCGAGCGTATCAACTCTTTCGGTGACGAGGATGTCGGATCTGTATGCTTCCAATCCTTTGCTCCCCCCGCTATTTCGAAAGTCACTTTACCACTGCGGTGGAAACAACCATCATCAGCCCAATTTGGCTTTTTACGCGCCGTGTGACTGGGGGTAATTTCTGGAGATTCGAACGAGCGGGAGGCATTTTCGACTTGTTACCGTTGTCATTATTTTTAAGCCCTTTTTAACGGCCTGGCGAAGCGCATCTGGAACGTTTAACGCGTTTATTCGGGCCCAATTTTTCGGAAATTATATTGGAGTGATTTATTCGAAGTGTGCCGCGGTGGGAGCTGTGATAAATGATCGTGACGGTATATTTAGGCGTTTCCTGTTTTTCGCCCTGTGATTTCTTTGTGGGCGATGGGATTATCTGTAGTGCGATCTGTTATCGGGAAAATAACGGCTCTAGTTCAGTAGAAAAAACAGTAAAAACGGTGGTATCTCGTTTGGGTAGAAGTGTTTGTTTAGTTTGTTTTGAGCCGTATCGGTATTTCACTATCGCTAAATTCGTTTTGTATAGCGTTCGAATTAATGGTCAAATAGTAAATTAAAAAACGTAACTTTTAACGTTATATAATAATTATTCGATGAATGATGAATACTTTTTCACTTTGTGTGTTACACGTTATATTTGAAACGATGATCGGACATGAGTTAGATATCATCAGAAAATTTATTTAAATTTATCAAATTAAAAGAAAGATTCAGTAAATGCATCAAAATTATGCCTGATTGTGAGATTCAATATGAAAGATATGCCACTCCTAGTAAATATGAATCTTTAAAAAAATGCTCATTCAGTTCTTTCAGAGAAGAATTACTGTGCCCGAATTCCTGTTTTATTCAATTTATTTCACGTATATTGTAATTTAGAGCGAACTTCCACTTTTCAGAAATCAATCCATCTGTCAATGGATTTTGAGTGATCGGCGCTTTGAAGTACAAATTAAAATAAGTGAGTTGAATTTTGTATGCATAATCAGAATTACCCATAGATAAAATAGATTCTGATTCACAGAAACGATAGAACAACAATGTAAAACAAATGAAGAGGTTATCGTACTAAATCTATAGAAAGGTTTATTTAGAATACAACCGATTTCGGTGATTTATCGCCCTCGTCCTTTAAAATCGAAAATTCGGCGATAAATTATTAAATCATCTCAAATTCTGAATAAACCTTTCCTATAGAAGAAGTACGATAATTCTCTTTATTTGTTATTTCAATGGACTTCTACATCATTAAGGCCGCATTGGTCGAATTTAAAACAGCAATATTTTGCATTAGTGATGGATAAGGGGATTACATTGCTTCAGGATCCAACGTGATGAATAAGAGAGTGAAGTTTAATAACAATTTATTATATTATTATAATATTAGATTATACACGCATAGAAGCGTACGAAAAATATATTCTAGTTAATAAATATTACTGTTGTAGAAGCTTGGACTCGATATTTTTTTAGCCTGCGTGGAGAAGTTGGTAGGAGAAATATTGCTACGATGTTTCAATTTCAATGTTTATAATCATTCTGATTCATAAATAAATCCTATACTTAACTCAAACCCTACAGAAAATGGAAGTATTAATGCCCTGAGAGAAAAGTAACAAACATGGGTATCGATTTTTAATACCCGGAGATTCTCCCAGCTTGACCCATCAATCGTTTATTTCGTTCCGGAGGGCTCCATCCGTCTATCCGAGTTCATTTCCTTAATTCGCTGGAAGCAGCTGCGTTTGAATGAAGAGTCCCACATTATTTGCTCTAACTCTTCCTTTCCATGATATTACCCTCTGAATTTGTCTTTGACCGCTTTTACCCTCCCGATTCCATCTGCATCCCTTTTACTCTTAACTGCCATCCCTAATCCCGCGGGCACCCGACCGAAATTTCGGGAAATCAATTCGTTGGTTTTGCATTCGTCCAAATCGAGTGGGGTGTTTTAACCTAGTCAATCGCGGCGGTTAGTCCAGGGACTTTGACCGGTGGACCTCGATTTCTATGCCGCAATTCCGTCTCATTACTCAACCCTTCGCCCACACCCTCCCACTTAATCGCTACTTTTATTCCCCACCTGGACATGCCCGCGTTAGTGGAGTTCGACAAGAGCGTGCGTACAATCTCACAAGCGCGTCGGGGTGTGTATGCCTGCGCGTTGGAAACTAATCCTCAGAGCGTATTCCCGTGCCTTCCCGGGGGCCTTCGCGTTGCCGCCGCCACCTACGGTCTGATTTATTGCCCGGCAGGGTTTAACCCATCGAAAACCACCGGAGGAGGACCTGTTTAATTAGCGATTATAAATTTTAAGCCCCCGATCCGCGGGGGAGAGGCGGCTGCGTGGAACCGTTTTTCTGGAATGCTTAGGGCTGAATAAGGAGGGAATCATTTTTTGATGGAGGAAGATTTGGAATCTACAGAACTAAATACTGTATTGAATGTTTAGCGGTTAATGAGTAATGAAAGTTGTATGATTCTCGAATGAAAAGCTGTTAATGTTCTGGTATTTTTCAACTTTCCTTGTAGTGAGCAGTTTTGTTTTCTTATATTCGGCGGAATTTGTATTATTTGTTGATCTTTCTGCTAGTTTTATTTTTCCATTCACTTATGAAAGAGGCTGATAATTGTAATAAATAATAAATTAAGAATCTTGGTAATTTTCCACTGATTTGAAAATTTCCACTGAAAATCTTAGTAATTTATTATTATGGCTTTCCACAAAGTTACGCCTGATCATATTGCTGATAATTGTGATTATCAGTGACGGCGATAGATTGTGTTTAAGTATTATCCTAACTCTTATTTTCATTACATACTATCACCAACTCGTATCGAGAAAATTGGGCTTCCATACGAATCAAACCCGGGACCGCTTTCACCAAAGTCGGACATGCTGCATATTAAACCAATAGGGAGTCTTATTACTTATTAATCATTGGGTTTGGAATAAAACTGGGATAACAGAGATATTATAATAATCATCAATTAATCGCAACTCTGGTTGTATAATTACCGAAAGATGTATAGTTATAAAGGTGTGGTGGTTTATTTCCATTTTTTTACTTTTGTTTGACATTCGTGTTTCTAAAATTACTTCTTGGCTTGTTTTGAAGAATATCTTGTTTTATGCATGGATATTTTACTTTGTGGTATTTTATACTTTTCATAAAACGTGTAGATGCCACAGTCATCTTAATTTAGTACGACATTAAAATGATGAAAAATCGGCAAAATCATTTACAAGATTACGCTATATCGACTGAGTTAAACTTAACAGTATTTTGGCTTAATACCATTCCTAAAATCATGTTTATCTTACGTCTTATCAAAATTTTCTAGTTCACTTAACTAATGCCTTTTTCACCCTGTGATTTTCCACCCTCACGAAGAGGGTGGAGTGTTAAGGAAAAGGTTGAGTAAATTATTGGTTTCTGCCAAGCTACCGTGGTTCCTACGCGGTAAATACATTTTTACCGTTAATGTTATAAGAAAGGGGTGGAAAAGGGTTTAAGGGAAGAAAGTGCTTAAGGTTACCCCGTTAACTGAACGCACCCCATACTACGTGTAAGCCGTTTGTCATTGAAACAATAGCTCGGACTTTGATTGTGGGGTGCACAACGTTATGGGGCATATGTGATCAAAGATTTCGGCCCCAAGTTGATGATTGGTTGGGCGGGGATTCGTAGGGTCCTTTATGGGTCGAAGGAAGGGATTGTTACAGATTATGGGGCGGTTAGGATAGGAGCCTTGATGAGAAAAAGGGTTTCAGCCCCACGATCCACTACAGAACTCTATCCCTCATTCCTTTCTCAGCTTCCGACACAGCTCAAACATTCCCTTCCCCTTCAAGGCGACCCATCTCCTGTCATTATCCCCATGTGTTCGGACTTGTGGCATTTCTTTCTTTGCTCTTGCCTCCAGAATGTTTGTCTGCCCCCAGACCTCCTTCAAGGAGGTAAGGGTCCGCGCTCTACTCAAGTTTTAATGGTTATAAAGTGACCTCCCTTCTGTTTGAACTAACTCTACTACTCCTTTGCGAGCTCCTTAGGGTTGCTTTTGATGGGGTATTTGTTTTCGCTGTGTTTCATTATTAGGTCGGTTGTCCTTGCTTTGGTTTCCGTTATCTGTGGTGGAGACGGTGCTCTCGCGTTATTTATCTTTGAAAGGGTAGGATACTTCCGTAATTGCAGTTTGTTTTCATCGTCGTAGAGATTCGTTTTGGTTTTCCTCAATTCGATCTCGATTGATTATCTGTGGAAAAGAAATTTGGATACATGCATACTTACATCTGCAGTTTCCAAGGAACCATTAATTTAATATCTTACGTGCGAGGAAGAAACATCGTAATATAGAATATAAAAAATATAAAGAAATGCGCTTCTGAGAATGAGTTGTTCTTAAAAACGCTACGAAATCTAGAATGATGATAGACCTTTTAAGTTACGGGATTGGCTATTTGCTGGCATTGAGGGAACACATTACTTTTTGAGGATTTTAATATACATGGGTGGTCTGAAAAGTTTCTGACATTTCGCCATTTCTCGACATGTTTTTTGAAAATTTTCTGAAGATTTCTGAAAAATCTGGGGTCGGAAACTTTTCAGACCACCCTGGTACTTATTACATACATCCACGCACTCGTAATTGTTTTGGAATTTAATAACTTTCCACGAAAAACTATGCCTGAAATCCGTTAATTCTTTGATCCAAGGGTTTCGTTTAACAATTTTAGTGCCTTAATTTTGGTTCTTGTCGGTGATAAAATCTCTCGTGTCCTTTGGGAATCAGGTGGAGGAGTGTAAGGAAATATTCCTTTGAGATTTCCGCCGGAGCGATAACTTCACATTAGTCGGACGGACCCAATTATGATAATTAATTGTCCGTGAATGGAATGACACCGCATAACTCTCCTCGATGAAGCCCCAACCCTGGTTTTCACGCTCTCATTATATTCTAGATCTAGTTATAATCTTTCTTCTGTCATATATCTTCTTCGAAACTGTTTCTCTAATAAAGAATTTTTGTTAGAAGATTTCTTATGCTCGTTGAAAGATTTTTAAAATTCCTCTTTCTTCATTATTAAGGTATCGGAATATCAAGGAAAACTTAGCGTTTTAATTGTTTCTAGATAATAATACTGAAACCTAAGTAACTGACAGGAATAAGAGGTTTTATCCAGATAGCTTAGCCTTTAAGCCCCACTTAAGCTAGTTTTATTCTAATATTAGAATCTTTTATACATCCCCGTCTTAATTAAAATTAAATGCAAAATGCGGTGAATTTTCCCAACATCGTCGTAATATCGCCTGTTTTAGTTTTATTCAATTTGAGAAAATGTTTCCTTATGTGTTACGGATATTTTGTTACGCCACAAGGTATTTCGGCCTCATTTATTAATAACAGCTTACCGCTGATGGCTACAGTAGAATAAGAGTCACAGTTCCAAAACCATCAAACAGAGAGATACGTAAAATACTCAATGCGCATTTCGATGCTGAAGATGATGCTACTTTAGCATCGAAATGCACATTGAGTATTTTATCTCTCTGTTTGATGGTTTCGGAACTATGACTCTTATTCCGACCTCATTTATGTTTGAAATATTGGGGGAGTGAGGAATTTTGAACTAATATGTTGGATCTAAGCTTTGATGGTAATATATTTTGTAACTTTGTCAGTAAAGTTTTAATCCGCCATCACTTTATGTACTAATTCGTTATCTAAACTTACAGAGATGATTAAAATTGAGAGAATATTTTCAAAACTCAACTAAGGAAGTTTTTCTCGGAAAATGTTTGGAAAAATTTAGATCTAGCATATTTTAAAACTGATATATTTAAATGGTGGCATTCATTATATGATTACCAAGGTTTCTTCATATCTATTTCGAGAAGAGAATATGATGATTTAATTGAAAGTATTTTAGAGTTCGCGGATATTTTGAAAGATTGCTTCAATAACAATGTTTCTTAAAAGTCGAATAAATTTGTTTTGCAGAACCTAGCTCTACTCTTTGTATTACAGTTTTTTGAGGCTTTTCAAAGTTTTTCCCTAGCAATTAAAGGTAGATTATAATTTACTTTCAAAGTAATGTTATTATTAACACATTTAAAAATATTACACTGAACAATACATTGAAGAATTTATGTAAGGTTTGTCTTATTATATGTGGCACATGTTATGAATGAACATTCCTAATTGGTCATATTATGAGATAAGTTCAGGAGCGGTAATTAAAAAGATGGGATAAGAATGGGATGGAACCATAAAATACCTTCAAACGAATGCAAGAGGCAGGTTTTGGTATTGAAATCACGGCCAATTCATAAGAAGTTCGCAGGTGTCCCAGAGATCTTTGCCAAACGCCAACCACCTGCTCGCTGGACCACCTTTCCTCAATTGAATTACTGACTCCCACGAATTCATCCCTTCTTTCTCTCCCCACCTATCTTTTATCGAGCACGAATCCGTAGGGCAGAAATTCATTGGTCTTTCGACGATCCCTTGACACTGAATGCGATTAGTAATACGGTTTTGCGGGCTGCCAACCCTCCACCTCCACCCCTCATTCCTCTTCGCGGGGCCATTGTTCGAACCTTCCCCGCGCACAAAAGGCGTGCTTGGAGGGCGTGAGGGCGCGAGGATGGAATAATGCTTGGGCGTGTCGGGCGTTGGGGTTGCGTAGAGGCGGTATTTGGCCTCTATCTGAGCGGAAATTGTGTAAAAGCGGGGCGTGAAGAATTGGATGTGCCGGACCTCGTGACGAAGCGAATGAGAATCCAGATCCTCCCTCTTTTTTCTCTCTCTCCGTCTTGTTGTCCATCCTTCCCGATTGCTCTCGATCCCTTCCCCATTTGACTCCCTTTGACCGCCCCACCATCAACAATCGGACACCGGAGGATTCACGGGCTCGGCCCCCTTAATCGATCGGCCGTTCTGGGGTGCTGAAAGGGGAATCGAAAGTTTAATTAGCGGATCATGCAAATTGTTTTCTGGTACTCGTTTTCGGAGTGGTTGGTTGGAGGGGCGGAATGTTCGGCGTCCGTTGATGGAAGATCGGTAAGGCTGAAGGATGCTTTTTTTAAGAATTTGACTTTTAGTCCTAAAGTTATCGATTAATTATTATCTTGTTTAGTTCTGTAGTTGAAATTGTTTTTAAAATTTTATGCAATTTGAAATTTTCGTTGCAAAATTGGCATATTGTCAGTATTTCGATCCTACTATGCATTAAATAGGAGTTCATTCATTACTTATCCATTGGAGAGCGGGCCAGATAAGGGAAAACCTATTAGTCACTGGGCGAAATTTTAGTTCAGCATAAGTTTATATACAATTTAAAATAAATGATCTAGTTAGCACGAAAGAAATTTTCAGAAAACGTAGAAACAAGCCGAGAACTACTTGAAAATAGTAATCGGGACAGTCATATGCATCTGGAGCCATTATATTTTCACTGCAGATATTGTTAACACTTATACTGGCGATGAATTTTCCATACCGAGAAATAGTCTCAGACAATCTTTTAAGTATATTCTACCATAGTAATATGTATACATTTAAACAGTCGAGGAGATACTTTTCTTTGATGATTGATGATTGAAGAGTCATGACGATACATCTTTGCGCAATTATCTATTTTTGTTATTATGACAATTTTAGTATATAGTTCGTTGAAAAGAAATTATTTGGGATAAGGGAGATAGTCAGTGAAACTGATTATCTTTTAAAAGTATATCAAAATACAAATAAGTTTTCAAGATATAATAAAACTGTCGATCTTAAGAAAAATGGCATAAGAATTTTTGAAGGCTATAGTTCATCAAACTCTAGTCCCAAATACCTTCCCAGAATTCTTATTAATTTTGAATTCAATGTATTAAAGAAATTGAATTATTGTCAGCGTCTGATTGATTATGGTAAGATTGAATAATTATAATTCTTAACATTTTTCCGATTTTAATATAGCGTCTATGTTTGCTATTCATTTCCTAGGAACGGATAATCTATAAGTATAAAGTATAAGAATGGATAATAAAGAAAATTACTTGATATGAATCACAAAATATTCTGTTAAGGTCCATAAAGAATCGGCGTTATGTATACCTATTTGCATAACGAAAAAGAGTGGGTGTTGAACCATCAAAGGAAATATTTCAGGTTTTTTTGACTGATATTTCTTTGGGAAATAAATAGGTATTGTAACTGCTTTGTAAGAACAGGTTTTTATTTTATTTATTATTATTTTTGAGCCTTTCAAAAGTCCCTTGATTATAGGATAGAAATAATTCATTTAGTGGAGACCGTACCTTAAGTGATTCTTTTTTATACGTTGCCTTTACAAGCTGAACTTCAAAGGAATTCTACTTCATCCTGGAACCTAATTTCGTTTTCGTTTTATTCGAATACACTCAGCGAGTTCTACATTTGAAGTGAGAACTTACAGGTTTAAAGAGCAGTTAATGGAATTCCGCTTATCTTTCTACCATGTAAGGAAATTTGCATTGGAAAATCCTTTTAGGAGACGTTTAAGTTATGCATCCTTGTGATTTCCTACGGTTTCCTAGGATTTAAGGGATAAGTACTTTTGGAGTTGAAAAATCCCTCCCCATCTTCGTTACTGGATAAGGGAATTCTCATTTACAGGGAAGAGCCAACGCTTCCGCTATAAAGTCTTTCATTACGCAGGGTCGAGCGTAGGATATATCTTACGAGCAGTCTAGTCTTTATACTCTCTCTCTTACTAACTGAAATAAATGAAAGATAGAAATTAAGGGAGAGTCGAAAAAGAAAATGGGATGAAGATAGCAAAGGAAAATAAAAGGGAAAATTGGCAGAAATGAGGACTAAGAGACAAAGGTTCTCCAAGTGCCGAAAGCGGCGACCGTCTAAGGGCGATTACCGGGAAACGGATAATCGTTTAGCGGTCCCAGTTCTTCAGAATCCCGAGGAGTGTCATGGTTTTCATCCCCTAACATCAGCTCCTATTAGTACTTTGCGGGTCACAAACAATTTATCTTATTGTATCATAGTTTGAAATTAATAATCATTTATCGAAATTTTATATCTTATTACGATAAAATTTCAATAGAGGATGTTTTTTCCACTGTTTGGGGTAAACTCCTACAAGTATTTGCTATTAATTTCACTCAAGTCATCAGGGGTTAACACAGAATATCGTTTGAAACCTTCTTAAGAGAAATCTCCCGTGCCGCATGGAATTCGTTGTAGGGCTGCGCGTTGGATACTCCTGGCTTAATTTAATCCAACTTGGTTATTTTGACCTGATTTCCCAACCTTGTAACTTTCAAACTTGCAACTTTCGTAACTTGAACTAATAAGCCGAACCAATATAACTAAGATCAATTTCATGCAATTTTCGATTTAAAAAGTAAAAATTGAAATACTGCCGTGCTGGTAAGAATGATTGAGTATATTCATAGGTAATTAGAATATCCGGATAACATTTATTTTTGAAAATCACATTTTAGTAATTGAAAGGATTGGATATCTCAAAAGAACTGAAATGTATCTTTAGAATACTAGTTTCACTTTGTAGACGGATAAAAATTTTCCAAAGTTTACTATGCTTGATATTTTACGATATTTTTTCAATGAAAACTGTAGTGGTTTCGTAGGCAAAGTAAATATCTCAGATTAGTTATCAGATGTCTTTTTATCAAAGTACATTCATACCATTACATAGAATCGTAGCTTATTTTTCAACAAAAAGTCCGCTTGGTTTAACTTCAGATCTGCATACATCTGAGCCAATGTTCACCTTTGGAACTCAATTGGTTACTTATTCACAAAGAGTTTGAGAGATGGCAGAAATTCCCAAGAAAATGCAGTTACCAAATTTGTGAAAGGAACCAAATACAAAACGTATGAGTTCAACGGAAGACAATTTTCGTCGTCGAAAACTAGAAAATAATAGTACACGACCTATCTTCCCTCTTTCCACGAATCCGGCATAAAAGCTAGAAATTCCCCGGAGGTAACAAATTGGGGCAAACAATGCAACGTAACCGTCTCTCTCCCTTGCCTTTGAAGTTCACCTCTTGGGAACCGAAAAAGACCACTCATTCGCGGCCTCAACCGACCTCAAACTTAAATGTTTCCGTACCCGTCGAAGTAGAGTAATAAAAGGAATTTTAACTCCCGTAGAAAAGTCAAAACTTTGGAAATATCTCTCGCAGATTTTAATAGCCCAGCCGTTGCGATCTCCCCATAAACAACTCCCATCCTTTGGAGAAGGGTGGTTGACCTCCTTACGCATTGTGAGGTGTCCGGATAATGGGAGTTTCCTTATGCGGTTCATACGTATGCGACCGGAACCGTAGCTTGCCGCTAAAGGCACATCTCCCCCGTTTGGTTGGTGCTTCGGATAGTTTACTCTCTCTCTCTCTACCCCTTCTCTCTTAATGCCTCTTTGTCGGGCGGATATTGCTTTGGGAAGACCCTCTCTTAACCCTTTCCTTCTCTCCCACCCACTTCATTCCATCACTCACCTTCCCGTACACCGATCACGCCTCCATTTCCGTTGCGATGAGCAATCGATAGAGGGACTCTTCGTTTTGTTTGCTATCTTCCGATTTCGCCCTCGTTTCTCCCCCTACGTTTCGTGACATAGTGTGCTCAGGAATTCGAACGGGGTGTATTTTTGTATCCATCCCTCATGATCCCGATAAGGCTGCGCAAAATTTTATTGTTTTCTCCCAAGGAAGGAACTAGAATGCACGCACAAACAAGGAATGCAATCTTCCAGGGGGATTCGCGAGAGAAAGGTTTGATTGCCGATAGTGTGCTGTAGGAAATACGAAAGGGGATGCTTAAGTATACAAGCACGCATCTGAGACACCCACATGCCAGCGATAGTAAACAGTTACAGTAATAGGTCCATGAGCGAATGCCAAAAAGGATGGAGCAGTGCGTTCGAAAATGTCATAATTGTTTGAACAGTTATGCTTGCTGGAGTAATCATTAATGGGGTTAGTTATAATATTAATCCCTCTTAATCCAAAACGTTTTCACATTTCTAATTTCTTAAATCAATGAAATGTAGACGACCGATAAAGAAAGATCACAAAATCGCCAGAACCACCATGTTAAATAATTATCAGATTTATTTATTATTATATAATTAACGATGGAAGGTTAAGTTTTGTATAAGTATATCGTATTTTATATAGATTTATATTTATATGTAAGTATACTGTACTATGATACATCATGTTTTCTGTGTAAAACTAACTTCTTGGGTTTCGTTAGAGGGTAAATCTCAACTCTGCATCTTAACTCTGTGGTCATTTCCGGAGCTGAACTTGCTCAAAACTTTACAGTTGGTGACTGTGTAGAGTTTATTTACCAGTATATCTTCTACCTCATTTTTATTTCATCAGGACCTCTCCATGTCCTCTTCCTTTTAGAATTCTTCTTGAAATATTTTCTCATTGAAAAATGAATAAATAAATTTGATAGATGAGAAGATTAGAAGCAATGGAGACGTGGTGATAGAGAAGAGTGAAAAAAAGATAATGATTTAACAACTAATAAAATCGTTCAAATTACAAATAAAGGAAGAAGTCCATGAATAATATTAATATAAAAGAGGAGGAAACATAATCGGGAACACAATATGGAACGACAGTCTTTTGAGGAAGTGTAAGGGAAATAATACAGAAGACCTAGTCAGGAAATGGTTTGGGTTTGTGCTAATAATTAAGAGGGAATGAAGCGATTGACTACGAGCAGGAAAGCTTGGAGACCTGTAGTAAATAAATATTCGCATCGAGAATCATGATGTCATTTATTGATCAAAATTATTATGGAATTTAGGTCAGTCCAAATCTTCAGAATATAGCATAAAAGTTTTGAAAAGTTCTTGATTATTATCAGAGTTAAGTTAAAAACTTGTAATTTTATAAAATCTGGAGAATCATTGTTCCTTCCAATAACTTGATTTATATTTAGTAACATTAAACTAGATATTGAAAAGGTCAGGTCTATATAACATGGCACTTGAATGGGAAGCATTTCTCAGAAATAAGTCATACCTTAAGAGTATTTCTCTAGTTAATGAGATAGGATAGACGTTTTTTTAGAAACTTGAGAATTTGAACGTCGGAGTTTCTTTCAATATTCTGTTTTAGCCGAGTTTGTAGGGGCTAACGTAAAGAAGATCGATATTGAGTTAGATTTTCATTGTAAAGAGCGGGAAACTTCGAGATGAAAAGTTATTTGGATTGGTTTTTCTTTCGTACTTGGAGGCTATTATTATTCTCGCGCAAGAAGCCTCGGGAAGTTTGATGGCTTAGCAAGAGGATTTTATAATGTATTGGTTATTATCGCCTTCCTTACGCGGTCAAGCATTTCAGAAGCCTCTCTACGCTTCATATTCCGTGCTTCTGAACATCGTCTGCTTCCTCTGTAGAATATTGATCCGTACTTCTAGAAGAGATTATTTGAATCCTCACCTCTTAGAATACTTTTAAGCATCGGGCGAAATTCTTAATGAAGCTAGAAAATTTTCGAATTCTCTCAATTTCTCAATTTGAACTGCGCTCTCGCAATTTAATAAAGTATTTCTAATCCCAAAGAGCTCAGGAGTGTAACGAATTGAAGGTTTATAATTTTTCTGTGCGATTTAAGTTTCGCTGAAATATCTAACCTCTGATGAAAGCTTTACAGTTTTTGTAGGAATGGCATTTTTAAGTCTAACTGAAACTTGAGCAAAGTATCGATTGGTTTGAGTAAAAAAATAAGAGGCAGAAATGAGTGACTATTGCTATGAGTAAACTCTGGTGTATGTTATAAACTTACCTTTTTAAAACCAATCATACCTTATGTAAAGATGCGTGTATATTTCGGTTCTTTAGCGAGCATATCAGATAAAAGAACGTTTTCTTTCCAAGCATTTGATCTGTGCATACTACAGGTAATGAATGGAACTGTAATAATAATAATTTAAAACATATTATGATAAAATTTTTAAAAATTTTCATGTAAGAAAATTGTTTCTTAGCCACTACCTTACCATTACTCGTGAAGTCAGCCGATGGTTATGGTGATGTTATAGAATTATGGCTTCGGAAATAATTTCGTAAAGTTTTGTAGAAGTGCAAAAAATGTTTATTTCCTCATAAACGTATACAGCATCTTAGCCTACTCCGAATATTTTAAATGTTTTATTTTCCAGCGACCCTTCCTCAGCAACTTTGATAAAAAACGTTTGAAATGTAGTCATGAAACTGGCGATTCAGTTTTACCTAAATCCTCCTCTCACGCTTTCATGCACGTAAGTCCACGGTAAAGAAGATTTTGCCCATGGATATGAAGCCTTCGTCTAATCTCACGAAGTTAAACTCATTTAATCCCGGGAAAAGGTGTACAAAGATGGTATGAAATCCGGTGGCGAAATTTACTTACCCTCAATGGTCCCGTCTTTCGTGGGTACTTTGCTGCACTCTCCTCGTACTGTCCTCTGTAGAATGAGGTTAAATGTCTGGAATAGCGTTTCAGAAGAGCAGCCAACTGAAGTACGGTAGCTGATGATATGTTAAATTATCATTCAGGTTACAGCAGATCCCGTTTAGAAATGCCATTCAGTTCCTTTCATTAGGATAAAGGCGGCTGGCCGTAAAGTTTTTCTATTTTATGGCCTAATTTACTATAATTTGGATTTATAGGGATATAAGATTACGGGATCCGATCGCTGGTATCATCGATTACGATTCTTCTCTCGTGGGCAGATTGAATTCGATTTTCCTATTCAATGGGCTTCATAATATCTCTGAGGAAACCCAAGAATATTTAGGAATCATTCCCTAGAATCATTATATCTATTTCGGTATAATTCAGTAGCAAACAAAGGAGAATTCATAAATAATATTTGATGATCATAGAAGACGATATTTCAACTAGTGACATGATACTTATATGAAATAGATCCTCTTCAGGAATGTTAATTTGAATGCGTTTAGGCGTTCGTGCATCCACCGATGTATCGTAGAAGAGAATGCCGTGCTTAAATCTCATTCGTCGATCTCAGATCGAATCCATAACGAATCGACGGAAAAACCGATGGTAGAACTCAAAAGCATTTATAGATATAGATCTACGAAATATATTCCCTATGTAAATGCGCTCCGACGGGACATATTTATCTCCGACGAATTTTCCCTTAAAGATCCCGCATAAACAGGTCTCGCGAGTTTTTTTCCTCCTCACTAAACTCCTCCAGATAGCACTCAATTACTCTTCTCTCCCTCTGAAAGGAACGAAATAAAGAGAATCTGTCCCTTAAACAATGCGCCGTGTGCCGGCAGCGCCAAAGAGGGAAGGGACGTTTTGTTTTTCAATAGCGAAAGGAGGCTTTTATATGTATGCAGATAGCTTTGAATGGCACCACCTCCGCTCCCTTCACGTGTAAACTGCTGCCTTAAGGACCCCGCGAGCCTCTTTTTACTCGGGCGTGGCGAAAACGGCATCTCACCCTTTTCCCAGGGCCTCGCGATTCCCGCCGTTGATAAGCCCTCGGTAATTTCTTCTCCCATTTCTTCCTCCTCACCCTTCTCCTCGCGAACTCCGTTTTTAATTCCCGCGTGCGGAGTTTTCTCCTGGAGACGAAAGATGACGAGATAAGTCTCCTATCTCTCGCTCTTATTTTTAATACTTCACTCATTACTCTCTTTCCCCATCCTTCCTCCTTTGCATCATCTCCTTCTCTCCCCCTTTTTTTTTCAACTCTTCTTTCAACCTCACTACTTCGTGTCTTCTCTTTTGCCCCTTATCTCTGTCATGATACATTTGCTTTCTCTCTTTTTTAAGTTCTCGTGCTCCTTTCTCTCCTCCGCTCGTTTTTTTACGCTTCTGCTCGATTTTCGTTCCGCACTTCAGTTTTTGAGTGTTTTCTTCTCTCGTGTTATTTTGTTCCTTTGGGAAGGGGTATCTTGCATCTCGCCATTCCCGTTACAGCACATTTAGGCAAATTATTTGTTCTCATGATTCACGTTCTTGGTATTTGTCACGGAAAGTGCTTGGAGCTTCTTACAGGATAACAGTTTCGAAGGTGGTTTAACATGCTTATCAGACTACTTCTATCTAAATTAGCTAATATGTCATGCTAATAAGCTGTCCATGCAGTTTATATGTGTTTTATTCCTCTTATACGGAGGAGGAGATGTATTCATTTAGTATTTTAGTCAGGTATTCTCTTCGTCATCATATAGCGTACAATTTTCGTATTGCTTCCGAAAATTCATTTTTTTTTCTTTCTAAAGATGTGTACATATATATGTATCAAGAGGTGATTCTAAAAGAACGTATGAATGAGCGACAAATATATCAATTTCACTAATTTTTAAAAATGTTTACAAATTTTTTGTCTCCAATGTAGCCCAGCAATTCCCACTTTAATGTTTGCTTCGCATACATACCAACAGGAAAGAAAAGTCCCGCAACCGTAAGCAGTTATTTTGTTTTAAAATTGAAAATCAAAGGAAAAAAATATGTTAATGATTAAATTGGTAATGTTATACCGTTTGATAGTATCACTCATTATTTAGTAAAAGATCTGTTTTATCGTTTTCACATCTCAGGGCTACGAGTTTGCATGTTTTCTATCCTATCGTGATCCAATATTAACTTGTACCTTTCATAATAACTTCAATTCTGTGGCATGTTTCGCTGTTATGTTCTTACGGCTTAACTGATAACAGATTTATTTTCCAATCTTCCAACGGTGTTCATTCGTGATTCTCATCACTTATTTAAAAAGAAGAGCTTCGTGAAACCGAAATTTGTAGTCTTTAGCAATCTCTTCCGTGTGAAAGCTACCTTTTGCTTCGTGCTTCTCACCGATTCCCCTTGTACAATTTCCCCAAATCTCTTTAAGCAAGGTCGTTTAATTTATTGTCTTATTGTTATCAGATCTTCGCTTTCTCTCTTTTTGGAAGTTTATTCTCCGTTGATCTTCATTCCCTTTATCTTTCCTTTAGCTGCTGTTTTTATGCGAAGTTTCTCTTTTTAGCGAACAGTCCCAGAAAAGGAGGTTGATGGTGCGTTAACCCTTAAGATAATTCATGACGACTTTCGCTATCTTCGTGTTGAATACAGGGGGTGTAAATCTTTGATCGTAAAAACAGTGGATCATGTCGCGAAGTTAGCTTGAACTGGGGGAATTTCCGTTTCTTCCGTTGTTTGAGAATTCGTCCCTTGATATGAAATGGCTGATCAATATATACTCTCGCATTTACCTTCTATGGAACATTTGCTTCTTTTAGGCTGAACTTAGCGCAGCATTGATGAGATATTGATCTCACTATTATCATCTTATGCGTTTTTTGTGAACTACATCATTATAAACGTAGAGATACTGATTGAAATCCGTAAATTCATATAAAATTCGAACTTTCATGCCTTGAATTCTGTTCGAATTCGAACATAGAATCCTATGCATTATTTGGATCGAAATCTTGCCATATCATAACTCATTTAAACTTATCTAGGAAATGTTTTGGAAAATAAATTAATTTCCGAATCGCCCTCAGGTATATTTTCGTGAAGCTGTTTAGTTTTTGTTAATCTCTGATTATTAAAGTATCATTTTAACGACATGTTTGCATCCTAGGACATATTTGTGAAAACAGATTTGTTTGAACTGTAAATCAAATACAATGTTGCGCACGGCCCGCTATGGTGTAGAAATTATCGTTCATTGCATTTGTTTTCTGAGCTGATTAAAGTGGTGATTGTAAACATGTCTGATCCCACTATTATAAATTGTTTACGTTTTTCTCAACAGTTTTAAATTCAATTTAAAACTTTTCTGGCGGTTAAAGAGTGTTTGAAATGAGCAACACAGTGTAGAACTAATTGAATTAATCATTCATCAATTTTCTGCGTTCCATTTACTGAGAGTTACGACTGTCGTTATCAGCGGTATCATTTTATTCTACTCTGCTCAGCAAGCGAAATATCAGGGTTTAAAATCAAATTTAATTATCTGATAGTGTTATTTCTCATGAATATCGGTTAATTAGAAATTGCTTTTCCCCTTTCAAACATAGTAAATTGGTTTTTTAAAACGTGCCTTTGTTTAAATGTTTAGAAATTATTTTTGTCAGAGTGCGGGAAGAGAATGTCCATACAATTAATTAGTTAGTCTTTCTGCGGTGCAGTATAATTATGGAGCGAATCAATTTCCTGCTAATTTCAGATAATGCTCTTCGCATGACCCCAGTCTTGCGATGTAAAAGCTGCGTTTGAGTGTGTTATTCATTAGACCACTCGATTAGCAATACCAAAGATAGAACTATGAAAGGAATTGATTGTAAAATTATTTCTTCTTTCGGTCATTCTCCACTTTTAAATGATTGCAAAACTTGCGGGAATTTAAATGAATAGTTCTTGGTATCTAAGGGAGTTTATGAGCTTTAAATATTTTTGAAGGTTCAGGTGATCTGTCAATCATTAATAGAGGTATAATAAGAGATAAAGGTTCTCCAAGCGCCGAAAAGCGGCGACCGTCTAAGGGCGATTTCCCGGGAAACGGATAATCGTTTAGCGGTCCCAGTTCTTCAGAATCCCGATGTACATTTCGGAAACAATGCTTCCATCTTCATGGGGGGTCCAATGCTGAATGAATCATTCCGCATCGGGATTCTGAAGAACTGGGACCGCTAAACGATTATCCGTTTCCCGGGAAATCGCCCTTAGACGGTCGCCGCTTTTCGGCGCTTGGAGAACATTTATCTCTTAGTTCATTGACCGCCGAGTTCCTTTTTTCTCCTTTCTAGAGGTATAATAGTTGCAAGGTTCTGTTATGTCATTACAATATCCATTGGATTTTCTGCTATGATTATTTCCAACCAGCTGCAGATGGGTAGCTATCGTGAAGAGATTTAATGGACATTCTATTTAAGTACTTGATGAATGCATTTTACTTGAACGTACATGATCATACTTTTAAAGTCATCTGCCCAAAAGGTTGGTTTTAAACCCTCCACTATTCGCTAAAAATGGGTTTGAAGAGCAAATCTGGCGGTTAAGTAAGATAAGGAGTGAGGTAGCCCTTGCTTACCTCACCGATACAGAGTGCTATGAGTAGAGTGCCCGCAAGTGCAGCACCGTATGAATCGCACTTATCGTAGCATTCAGGATGGGGTGACCACAATGAATGCCGTTATTCAGTATCGATGTCAGTATATTCCATATGAAGATAATTATAAAGGAGATTAAAATAAAGGATTTCAAAAATAAAATTTTCTCTATCTTGCGTTTGAAGATAACGAAATATAGGGATAAATAAATGATCACCAAATAAATAAAGAAATTATTATTTAAAAATTTTAACTCAGTATGCATAATCAATGTGGAATTTTAGCGGAAAATTTTTATTTATCATTCCAAAGAGTGTTCTACAAAGTTTTGACTTTATCATAGAGTTTCGAAATAAAAAAAAATTACATTCATCTAGATATGGTATCAGAAACAATGAACGAGCTTCGCAAAATGTATATCTATTAAGAATGTCTCTCAATAGAGATATGATAAGATATTCGTTGATTAAAAGGACCGAAGATATTAGAAATAAGGAACTGCACCAATCCAAAGCTTTATTTCACTGCTGTTTGCATTCTAGTTTCCTTGTCATGTAAGCCTCAAAGAATGCAGAGGGCAGCGGAGGCTTCACGAGAGCATCTTCATACTTGTTGCACGTTTCACGCTCTGATTTCACCGTATATTTCACTTACCGAGTTACGAATCCCGAAGAGTGATATCCTGTGTCGGATTTGGGAAAATCGTGAATTAACTCTCGTTGTTTTGCCCATAGCTCTTATACCTTTGAAAGCGGTGAAAATTGAAGTTGACTCTTCATTTCATTTGTGGGCATTTTTATTGGGAAAAATTAAAACAATTCCCACGAATTCGGGATGGTGACTGTAAGTGAGATAATTGATAGAGATTCTGATCATGGAGGTAAGCTAACTTTGCTCACAAAGAAATGTATCTATGGAAATCCACAAGAGATAACTGACATAAAAAAAGTCTGAAAAGACTCGGACTCGAACCAGGATCATTCACTTACTTGGAGGCTGCTTTAACCAGTAAGCTTTCATGCCAAGACTTTCTAACAGGCTGCAATGTCCTCAGGGGGATTTGTTAATTGATTAAGTAAACCATTATCTGAGATTTGAGAATAACGAAATGTTTAATTAGGATAGCAATGGAATCTAAATTTGGAGTCGCGTACGAATTTATTAATGATTGTAGGCAGGTTGCTAAAATTATATTTATATGATCGTCTTTTGAAGTAGGATTCTCTTAATTCTTCAAAATGTTGAAAGAAGCGACTGTGGTTAAATGAATTGGTAAACTGAATAAATTAAAGCCTTTTTAATTTATTTGTTGATATTTATCTCATCTTAGCTTTCAGTAAATTATCAATTTTAATCACAGTTTTATATTATTAAGTATTACTGAAGATATACATTGTCGACTATTTACATTATAAAAATTCTAAAGCTGAATTTTCACCTACGGTGAAATTGTTATTTTCTGACTACATGTAACTGTAGGAATCGAGATAAAATTTACGTTGCGTAAATCGAGATAAAATATTCTTATCATGTTTTTTCTTTGACGATGAGGTATTTTAAACAAGTGTTAGTATCTCAGTACCAGGCAAATGTGTTTTCTTTGAATCTCGTTTGCTTTCAAACCTACCTCAATCGTTTCTAAAGAACCATAAGCTCAGGAGAAGGGAAGAACCATCCCTACGTTCCTAGCCAGCCGAACTGTTAAGCCGACCCACACATCCGCGGCACCGGCTGCCGGTCTAATTAAAAACTCCCGATGCGCAATTAATTCCGGGATGCTAAAACATCCTGAACTAATTGGCGGCAGGGGTTTGATCGGTCGGAATTTAATATCCGGGAAGAGAGGATCTCACGGTCTTAGCCCGGGGTATGTTCCTTTCATTCCATCCTCAAGAGTCCTTCGTTTCCTTGGTGCCCATCTTCACCAGATACCCTCGACGATTACGGAAGCTAAAGCAAAAAAATATTACTCCTTGCTGGTGAAAATTAGCAGCTCAAATGCTTGGTTATTGAATTTCGATCTCTCCCTCTGGGGATTGCAGCGATACATCATTTCTCATTTCTTCGGCTCTCATGCACCGGCTTCGCCTTCGGGGCTAATCTTACCACTTTGTAGATTAAAGGAGCATGAGATCCTCCGAAACCCTCCGCAATAATTCATCTTTCCCTTAGCCTTATCGACTCATCGAATGTTCCTAGGAAGATATCCTAGCAATCTAGATCTATGTGGGAGTCCCTCGATTATTCATTCCGTACGAATTGCATTATATTTTTCCGTTGAGTTTCATCGCCAACGACAGGTAAAAATAACTGATGCTACTCCTTCGTTGGAATGTGCACTTCCCATGAATTTGGGAATTAAGCTCGCCTACGGGTGAGGTTTTTTTGTATTCTGTTTTTTTTGGGCATCTCTAAGTTATGATGGTTTTTTAATGGATGGGATTGTTTTTTAAAATGTGTGTCACTTGTGGTTATGTTATGTGGTGCATTCGAGAAACCGAGGTGAAAACTCAGGGCGATACGTTTAGCTAGAACTTACTACGATGAAAAAACGAGGGCAACAAAATTCCCTCTTACGTTGGCTGAAATTCTTAGTAGAAAGGAGAACTATAGTTAGATTACTATTTTTTTACAGTTTCGAAAAACAAGCGCATGGAAGAAGTGGAAGATATTATGTAGCCATAATGCTAGTATACAATGAACAATCTAGCGGAGATGGTGTCGACCTTAACTTGGTGGTAAATCATAACGAAAAGTTAGAATGAAATATTTAATGAATACTAAACCACAGGAACACAAGAAACACGATCGGTTTCGGTGCGTCGCACCGTCTTCAGGTGATGAACAATCTGACGATGACATTCAAACAAGACAGGGAAAGAAATATTTTCAAATTATTTATTTGTACATCATAAAATTCCGATGGGGATAGGGGGTGGGATAAGTTACTCTATAACGAATGGTATGCTGGGACCAAAATAACTGGGAACCCTTGATATAAGAAAACGTGACATGGAAAAACCTTGCTATCAGTTCCCACTATGAGATGCTCGTCATTGCATGCGTAAATGTATGCTCTAAGAAGTGATCAAAAGGGTGGACTTGCACTCCCGTACAAATCCACCTCTGCCAGAGGGTAATTCGCTCCTCTTTGAGATTCGAACGTTCTCAGAGGACGCGGAAAATCGGTAGTTATTGGTATCGCGGGTTTCATTTCGAAATGCGTAAGCGAAGTTTAAACACGGCGTGCAGCTCCAGTGATCTCCAGTGCTTTGAAAAATGACCATTGTTCTCTCGCGAAAACGATATTCCTTTTGCTCCCTTTCTAGCACGCAGCTCGCTTTTCCATTGTTCATCCGCCGAGCGTAGTAATAAGTATTTTATTTTCTTTTCGACCCTCTCTTAAACCTTCGAGTAGGAGATGAAGTGAGAGAGAGAGCGCGATTTTTAATTAAACGCGTTTTGTTCTTTCTGCGGCTTTCGCAGTGGGGGCTCTTTCGTAGTTATTATTCCGCTGACGTGAGATTGCCGTAGTTGGAAAAAAAGACTCCACGAATTAAGCCCACACAAAGTGGCACCGGGTTTTCCTTATCTCTGCCCTTTTGACCCAAGAAACGGGTGCTTCATTGTTGGTATTATTGCTAATAAATCAAAATAATTGAATTTTATGCGGCGGGTACTCTGTGTGTAAAGCGTGCCCCCCGAGAAGCTGAGTTGGGTACATTTGTATGTCGTTTAAATGAAAACACTGCGGAGAAGAATGTGCATTCTTGCCTCGCAAGAGGATGGAATCCATTGCTTTTCATTTTATCGTTCTGGGAAGTGGAGGGTGAGATTTCTTAGCTGGAGTTTTGGGCTAGGGACAAGCAAGTGTAATAGCTATCCGAGTAGACATTCTGGGAATTTTCCGCAAATTCTGGAAGCAATTGTGGATACCGCAGTTTTAAAAGTTTTACATACCGAACTGGCTAGCTTCTGGCCCTGAATAGGCACGAATTAAAATATTCCTCGTATCCGGAGCATTTTTTATCGACATGATAGAATAATAAAAATAAATAACTATTTTTTATGTTATTTTCTCAGCATTAGAGGGTCACCAAAGAAAGAAAGACGTACTCAAATTTAGCAATAATAATTGAGATATTTTGAAATTTAAATAAGAATATGTTTGAAAATAAGTGTTAAGATCAACGAATAAAATATTTTGCATATTTTCACAGGCCGCAAATTTGATCTCAAAGATAAATGAATAATATTTGAACTTTTTCGAAGAAAAAACCTATTCAAAAGTAAAAATAAAGCTTATGTATTTATCAAAAAATCGGCCTAATCAAAGTTTTGTTGAAAACATCAACATAAAGTATTATTTTCTGTTTAATGTAGCTGAAAAATTATACTCAACAAGGAAGAAGTGAAATGCAAAGAAGAGGTATATAAAATATTAACTGTGGCGTATAGACGTATAAATTTATTTAATGAAGAATTTAAGAGATAATACAGGGGGAAGACGGAAACGAGTTTTTCGTGTGGCATAAAAAGAGAGGGATTTGTTATCAAGAAGCAAAAGGGTTAAGCAGTGAGTTTAAGGGCACATGAACCTTCCGAGTGGTGCCCATGTATATATCTATCGCATAAATCGGGAGTCTACCGTAATTCATTTCTCTCACTCTTCCTTATCTCCTCCAGCTTCTGATTTTCTCCTTTGCCACATTTTTTACCCCTTTTCCTTTGTTCTCATCTTTACCCCAATCGCTTTCGTTTGATTTACGGGACCTTCCTTTGGCCCGAGGGGAAGGCGGTTAAAGAGGCCCTCTTATCGACATGGTCCTATCGCAAGGTACGCTCCCAATTCGTTTGGCACCAGGGGTTTGCTCCTTAGGGAATCGCCCCCAGGAGTTTACGTGCCTTCACAGATCATGTAATTTAATTCAGATGCTCCGATACCGTAGATGTATCCCGTCGATTTCGTTTTTAATTTCATCGACGATATGGGCAGTGTCAGGAGTAAGAATCGCTCTTAAAATCGAATTTACTATCTGGACGCATTGGGTTCAATTGATAGCTATCACTACATAACAAGTTTAATAGGATTCTATAGGATTGTGTTAATGATATGGAAGAAATGCTTTGATTAGCACAAATTTTATTTTATTGAAAATATTTTTGCGAAATGGTGCATGTTAATGGGCAGAAAATAAATTAGGTTTCTACGGTCGTAAATGTAAATAAAATGTCAAGAGTTTGTCGTAGTTTCTTAGGATTTTTATAATGAAATTTACATCATGTGAATTTGCGGAGGAGTTGATACTTATAGACTGGTATTCATTTGCTCTATATTTTTGGATTTTATATTTAAAGAGATACCTTAGTCCTTTGATTGGTATAAATGAGAAAGTTTAGTTATTCTTGATTCAAAGAACTTCGATGATCGGAATGCCGTCCCGCGCAATCCTCATTGGCAGCGTAGTGATACCCTTTTGGCCCGCTAGATGCCTCTAGCAACGCTTCTCTGCGAATGATATGCGCAGCTGGTACTTAGGAGAAGTAAGTTCATTGGCGATTTCCGATTCCCTTCATTTATATTTCACCTAAATATTTAGTTTTTATTTATCGTTTAAGTAGATAATCTTTAATTATAGAAAGAGAATTTTTTTGAACTGAATGGACATATAGTTTGATGTTTGAAAAACTACAGAAAATTTAAGTTAGTTCATGTGCTCAATATCTGAAACAGTCCTAAAATTTTACTCTGTATTCATTTATCAATTAGTAAATCCATTCGTGAACTAATTAATTCTAATTTTCTTCTAATATGGTTCGTGGTACTCAATCTATGTGTGAAATTGTTTAACGATGATATATCCGTATATCAATATATTTTAATCCCATTTTTCGTTTTCATTAGTTTTCAGAATTAAATAATTATCGTCACAGAAATAAAAATTCTAGGTTGATCTTCGTTTACACTTTTTGGTTCTCATAAAGGAGTGTCGCAGCCGTAAATGTATAATTACAACTCTGGCGCTACTCATTGATTTCAGGGGTACGGTCCAGCATCAAATTTCTCCCTAAAATATCCCATTTTCGCTTGGCCTTTGACCACATTCAATCATACCTCGCCTCCCGCCGTTTCCATATAAACCACCTGTCCTACTACGCCTTTCACCGCACTCCTTCAAGTCCTCCTCAACCCCATTTTGAAGAATTTGCATCTCCGCATCTTGTCCAGTCCACCTTTTCAACGTCCCGAAAGGATCTTGCGGATCCCCCAAGTGTAGTAGTTGGATGCATCAGAGCGTTACTAATGCATTCCGCCGGCAGTTTCATTTCCTATCGCACATCTTCTCTGCGTACACATCTTCATCGTCCGTTTCTCTTGCACCTTCAAGATGAATATCTCTCTCTCCTTATTCTTCGGTTCATGGTTACCTCAGATACATGAGGCTTGAATTTATCTGGAGTAGTTGGGAGTCGGACAACTTGACGACGGGATCACTTGGCAACGGTTACCGTGGCGATGATGATGATAATAAGAGTAATGAAGTATTTATTAATCCGCATTTAGTCTAATGAGACTACTGTTACTATTAAGCTTTCGAAGACGGATATAAATCACCATGCCCTAACCAGCATTCGAGCCAGGAACCCTTGCGCCACTGAGGCGAGCATGATGAACTTGAAGAAGAGATTTTAGCTAAGTTCGTGATGGAGAGATATAAACTTAATGTTGCAGATAAAAATTTACTATTCACCACTTTTAAAACTGGAGTGAGAAAATTAAAATCGGCGACTTTCTTTTTTTTCTTTTTAAATATAATTTTCATCAAGAGATTCCCGGATAGCCATGTATGGGGTTCGACTTTGATGAAAGCGGTCCCGGGTTCGATTCTCGGTGGGAGCCCAGGTGCGAAATGACAATAGATGTCGAACCACTTTTAACAATACTATTATGATACTTTGTTTCCTGCGTGAGTCCAACTTCTTGTGTTCCATTCGTGGATCTTAACTCTGCATTTTACTATTCTGAGGTCACTTCCGGTACTGAAGTTGTTCAAAACTTCACAGTTGGTGACTGTGTATTTAGTTCATTTAGCAATTTATCGTCTTCTTCATATTCATTCCATCGGGACCCATCGATGTCCTTTTCCTTCTGGAATTCTTCTTGAAATATTTCCTCTTTAAAAAAATGATGGAAAAAATATAATATATGTGATTAGACGCAATGGAGATGAAATGATACAGAAGAAAAACGAAAATAAAAATGGACTGACCGAAGAATTAATAAAATAGTTCGAATCAAAGTAAAGAAACAAATTCAAGGAAAATATTAGTAAAAAAGAGGAGGAAACGTAATCGGGAACATTGCGAAATGACCTTAGCGGCAGAAAAGCTATACTAAAACCCAATTTTCATCAATTCGCTGAATGCAGTTACGAAAATTTCGGTTTTTTGCTGAGTTTACCTTTGCCTATTTGGGTGTCATTCGGTTGTTATTACGCCGAGTTGTCTGTCGCCGAACTTCCACCGAATCCTCTTTTCCAACGATTCTCTCTCTCCCCCTCTTCTTCCAACCGGCTTAAGAGTTTCGTTCGCAGATGAGGCATTTGCATTTAGCATTAGCGTGGTCCTGAGGTTCGGGTGCACTTGCTCTTCCCTAAAACCACTTTAGCCGAACCCTTTAACGCGTCTTCAGTGTCTCTACTGGAAGAGGATTTGAATTGCTAAGGGTCGCTTTAATTCTTCCTTTGGTGCAACTAGTACGTGGCGGTACATTCCTTTCA
This sequence comes from Pachydiplax longipennis, assembly GCA_036926295.1. Taxonomy (NCBI): domain Eukaryota; kingdom Metazoa; phylum Arthropoda; class Insecta; order Odonata; family Libellulidae; genus Pachydiplax; species Pachydiplax longipennis. The sequence continues at coordinate 57,357,049 of JAVFKF010000008.1, forward strand.
GACCAACCTCTCCACTGTTTCTTTACGGTTGAGGTCGTGGTTAGTTCGGGTGGAGTAAAGAACAACAGTCGTTCCCGCGGGGAAGTCTAAAGAATGTAGCGATAAGTAAAGGATTTAAACAAGTTGGCTCCTAGTTCTTAGTTTCCCACGCCTTTGGACTCGCAAGATATTTTATTCTCGTTATATGGAAATAACAGGTATTCTCCGTTACTATTTTCTATAGTACTAGTTACAAGAGAGAGAGAAATTCAGAAGAATCAGTACTTAGACATTTCGATTTTAATTGAATGTGTGTTTACCTTGTGAAGATGAAGTAGTAAATCCATGGTGCAGCAATCCCTTGAGGGATATGTCATAGAAAGATAGAATTTTCAAATATTTTAAGGTAGCAGAGCATTGCTGAATCGTGGTTTAACTATTAAATTTATATATAAAAATATTTAGGGTTATTTTCAAAATTTTCTTAAATTAACAAACAAGAAAGGTAAATTAATATTGAAAAGGGACTTAATTTCAAAGATATTTCTTCATTTCAATGCGAGACAGCTGAACAATTAGGACAAAAAAGACGAAATTTTTTCTGAGTTGATGAATGCCTCATTCAAATCTCAATTTTAAGTTACTTTCATTATCTCAATTGCTGGAGTTTCATTAGTTCCATCGAATAATAAGTCAATAAGTTGCTGAAAATCTACGAGATTTTGAATGACCAACTATTAAGAATTAATTTATAAGAATTATTATAATTAAGAAGGGCTGAAATAAAAGCGCCCATGATCTGAGAAAGTAGGAATAAGTAGAGGTGAGAGTAATTTGCTTTTCCTTGTATTTACAACTGTTTCGGAAAAAATGTAATTCAATTTTCGTTTTTCGTGTCTGAATATTCTAGTACGTGCCGAAATGTTTCATGCCTCAGACAAAAAGTTAGAAAAGCGTCTTCATTGAAAGGCAGGATGCGAGTCATCTCTGAGAATTTTATTATATCAGATAATTTCGTTGTTTTTAAAATCATCAACAAAACAGTTCTATTAGTACATCATATAGTATCTGTACCATCACCAATTTCCTTTTACCTACTGAAATTTTTTTGAATGTATAGTGAATGTTTTGAATGTAATATAATAGATAAATGTTTGTATCACCAATTACAGCGCAAACCAAATTAGTAACATCAGTAAATAAAATAAAAAGTAAAAGTATTCAAATTAGTAGATTATCTCTTTCTTTATATTCCTTCATTTTGTATATTACTTGTGAAAACCCACAGATCTACTCACATATAACTAACGGACTCCCGCAAGCCACTCGTAAAGAATCGTAGCTCTTATTCATTGTTTTCCTACAATTTTCATGCCACCGTCTATAAATATATATTTGGTTCTATACCCCCAACCGTCGTCTATAAAAATGATATCTGCAAGACAAATCACGGCTAAATGGCATTATTACGACGATTTTTACTAAATAGTACTTAATCTCATTCAATTAAGGAAAGATGATGACCACTGATACGATAATTTACCCTTGCATTGAGCTCCTCCTACATTGACCCAGCACCCCTGGAGGATGGTGGTCTTACAGAAATCACCGCTAAAATTATTTCAGGAGATTTCAGAATTCCTAAAAGAAAGATTGGGAGTGATATTACCAATATTTTACCAATCGTTTTCGCATAAATTTATCCGCATATCCTTTACTTTTCACCTCCTCCCTGATATCCCTCACAGGAGCTGAAAATAAATTCCGAACAAGATGTTCAACAATCCCTATATTATAATTACTTTACGCTCAAATTTTCTTCACCTTTTCTTTCAGTTCTGTCCTCCGTTGGGGTTCCCAGCACACATGATCTCTCCTTCTGTTATCCCACGTTATCTCTCTCTCTCTCTCTTTCTCTACTATCCTTGCTCGTTTTAACTCTTTCGTAGCGGGCGCGACAGAGGGTGCGGCTTTTTTTGTCCTCCCTGCTCCTTGTCCGAAGAAATTAAAGCAAGGGCCGACGATATGGCTTATGATGTAGCCACAGAGCCTTTATGGATTCGTTCGTCTGTGCTCGTACGATGGGGACAAAAGATAGCAGCGACATTTTATTGCACTATCTCCTTCGTGTGGCGTAATTGGTTTCGCATGCCTCGTGATTTAGTGTTTGAAATCCGTTTTGTGAGTTTTGTTGTATGTTAGGAGTCCAGAAAATACCGTTTTGTTATACACGATGGCATGAGTCATTCGTCCAACTCATAGAAGTACTTAACGTGAAACTAGGTGGAATGATTTCTAGTATATACACAAACATAACGCTGTGAACACCGAAATTAGACTGAATTTTACCGAGTTTTTGGTATAATTATTCAACGATAAAGTGTGCAGTATAAAGGGTTAGAGTAAGAAGAGGTACTGTATATCATTTTCTTCCTTAAATGATGAAGTATTACTCAGTATTATTTATATTTAATTGGGCTACACTTTTGTATTGCGAAGTAAAATTTTGGAACGTCGATTATGATTGAAGAGATTTTTTTACTATCAGATGAAATATTTATCAATATACTATATCGACTATCCACGCATAAAAAGTTTGTCAATAGTTGTATCTGAAGGGAATTAATCCTCGATCGTAATCGTTTTATCCGTAAGATGGACAGAGAACCTAAGTCTTTATCAATCTTACGTATTCTCCCCTTCCAAGGAAGAATAACACTAACCTCTCTAAGTATCTACTCTTATTGTTGTGAAACTTAAAATTTCCTAGTGAATGGAGTTTCCTACTTTCCTAGTTTCCTACTTAAATTGAAGCCTTCACATTAGAATAAAGTGATTCGTATTATGTAAAATAATAAATTATTTCGTTTGACTGCGGAATTTCGCTTATCACACCATCTAAGATTTCGGAATATTGATTTAGTTATAAATAAGTGGTCTTCTAAAATTTTCTCACACTCATCGTTTCCTTTTTAATGAACTTAAGTTGTCGAGAGTACAGCAAAAAGCTCATCGCCGACTGCAGACAAGCTAGTATATTTTTATTCCCACATGTAGCAAGTTTGGGAAAATTTATCCGGCGGATGGAAGGAGGATAGAATTTTCGCACACCTTTTTTTCTGCCCTTCGCTCTCCAAAGGAAAATGTTTAAATGTCACCGCAGAAGTGCGCAAACCCCATTAAATAACCCCAGCGATTCGGTTCGCGGGCTCACCCTTCTTGAAGGATGGACTCGGTCGAACATCCCGGCACATTTAACCCGTACTCTCATCTCCACAATGGACGGAGGCGGATAGTTGTTGTTGGGAAGGGAGAAGATGGGGAGAGATTGGGACCGGGGGCGGAGGTGTCGGAGGCGGCACTTGTGAGACGCCGGTCCTGTCTTTGAGTCGCCGCCGACGGCCCCAAATGTAGGCAGGTTCTACCCCCAAAAGACTCCAATGTCCGACACTCCTCCATCTCTTCTCCCCCACCAATCTTCCCACTATCCGTGGCTCATTCTCCAGTTCACCGCGGTTCTCGCCTGTTAAGATTCTTCCACAACCCATCTATTCGCATCCCTGACCCCTATATCCGCTCCTCTCTTCCAGTAAAGCGGCATTTCTCACCCTTGTGTAGAGACTTAGATGTAAGGATAGACCTAGCAGTTTCCCGTTCCATGCAATTACCGTCACGTCCCGCAGTGCTATTCTCTCACGTCCCAATTGCGGCGCTAGTGTCGCTCAAGATGATGGGGATGAGTGGCAGCTATGGAGCAAGAGGCTGGGCGGATTAACATCGGGATCCGAGGTCTTTTGTTCTCTTCATAGGTGTCTACGTTTTAGCGCTCCTCCCTTTCGGCTTGATGGAGAACGGTGCGAAATGAAGTTTGGTTTGGGAATGGCACCTACTTGGCTGACGTTGGCGGTTCGTGGGTCTATTTATTTTAGTCCGGGTTTTTTCAGTCGAGTATTCTTATTTAAGAAGAATTTTATTCTTTTACTCCTGCTAATTTTATAAGCTATCCGATATTTAGTTATCTATCCATAAGTTATGCCCCGCGGTTGTAGATATTTCCGAAGTCAGGCGATCTTAGGAAATTGATTCACTTGGAGAGGCTATTTTCATATCTACTTTATTTTCGAAACTCATTCAATGTTATTATTCAGTGATACGAACGTTCAACAGATTTTCTTCCCTAAAACGGATTTTACAGACAAACTTTATGTGAGTTTTGGTCCGACGGTGCCTCATTTTTGAGTCAAAATCAGAGTTATATTACCCATATTATCTTTTATATCCATTTTTGTTTCTATACTTATAAGTAAATGAATAAAACAGAAATGAAAAATTTGCCTATTGAATGCGTCGATAATATGTTGTGTTAATTTTTTTTACAATTTACGTTCCTTGCTAAGTACCAAATGTATATTTTTATTCTGGAATGGAGAATTCTCAACCTGGAACGAAGGAAGCAAAGTCTGCCATGCCCATGGTTCATACCATAAATATGGTAGATTTTGCCTAGGAAATTATGAAACAGCAAGATTTATAGCTGTACCATTTGTTTACCACTTCTTTAACCCTGACTAAACTTGTGCTTGCCGTATAACATGCAGCATAAATTCTTTCTTAGGGGATCGTATAGAATCTTATCCATGTAATAATCAATAATTGAATTCCATTTTTATGATTTCATAAGTTGTTGATAGAATTTTTATTTCATGTACTATTTAAAAAAACGGGAAGGAAGGGAAAATAATCATATAGGTTAAGCTAGGAATTATTTTAAATTACCGTAAAAATTTGACACCGTATCCAATTTATATATCGATGAATTTTAATAGGAACTTATTAAGTAACTGCGATATAAGTTTTTGTTTCGATAATATTTGTTAAATAACTATATATATATATTATTTACTTTGTAGGTGGAGAATTTTCCAAAGATTATAGCTAGGTCCTTCACAAGAATATTTATTTTCTCTCTACAAAATTGATTGTGGAAGCCTTATTTTGAGGAAAACTATAGCAAAGGAAGGTGACAAAGTTGTTAAATTTCTTCCTCCTTTTACTTCATCGACATGCATCTTTTCGTTTCTGGTTCAATTAGAAGAACGTATCATTAATTTATTCTTGTTAATGGAAGAATGGAATTCGTTCACTGGTTCTGGTAATTAGTAAATTTGCTCTATTCGTGGTGTTTAATTATATCTCATTGCTGAAAATATAATTTTCTGATATAATAATGATAAGCATTTAGTTGATGATGTATATTTTTTATTGCGTCTTCAGGCAGGATTTCTATCCCATAGATTTACAGCGATACCATCTGAGCTTAGATTGAGTTAATGGTATAGTATGAAATCTTTGGTTATTTTCCACATATCTCAGAAATCTACCCATCTTCCTGTGAAATTCTGAATAATAAAACAGAAAGCGGAAGTGAATGGTTACCCCATTTCGAAAAATCATAATCTAAGCATCGCTTCACATCCTTTTTATCTTAGAAGCTAAACAAATTCCTCAATCTCTTTACCATATCGGTCGGGAGCAAGATTGTATTCATCGGAGATCCTCTTTCCTGATTAGACTTAAATAGGCGAGAGATGACCCTAAAACGTCCATCGCGCGGAAGAAAAATTCCCCTTGCATGCGTACGGTTCGAAGCGCGGTCCTAAAAAGGAAGTGTGCTTCTCGCATGGAAATGATTCAGGTTCGCAAACCTTTAAATGGTCCCTTGAAAAATTGAGTGGACGGCTCGTACTCCGGATTGGAGAGTTCACGCGCTCACAAACGAGGGGAAGCATAAAAGCCTGCCATCTCGCGTCACAACTCTTTGGATATCGTCCCTAGATGATCATAGCGAGGGCGGGTCAAACATCTCGGATGTAAAGAAACCGTCTTTTCAACTCGAGGTGATGGAGGGGTCAGTCACGAAATTCTTCCCAAACCTATCTCCTACGATCCTTTATCATAGGGCCACGCATATTTCCCTTTTTTATTCGTCGTGATTCCCTGCCTTTCTCTCTCCGATTGAAGTATTGCATTGCCCTTGTCTATTCGACCCGTCAAACTTCTCTCTATCCAGATTTTAATCCAACTGGTTCTCTCTCTTTCTCTCTTCCGGAGTTTTATCTCTCCTCTTTTGTGATCTTCTCCAGAATTATTTCCATCCGTCTCTTTGTAGATACTCCTCCAGATATCTATAGAAGGATGTTTCATTTCTTGTTAATTTCCACCCTGTTGGATTCCCTTTAAGCATTTGCAAACACTTCGCTCCGTTCCTTATCTTAAAACAAAAACTCAAAGGGAAATAATGGCGGTTGTTTTATCATCTTGCTGAAAAGAGATTGAAAGCGGTGTTAAATTTCGTACTTAGAACTTTAAAAGAACACTTTTCTATTCAAGACGTAATGAATGAGATATTATCTGCTTAATTTATGTTATATATTTTTATATTTTACCTTTCTTTTGTTAATGCTATTCCTTGCTCTCCTTTTCTCACATCATAATATCCTTCTAATACCTCTTTTCGTTTCTCTCGACCTCTTCTCGCCCAAAATAGCTTCTTTACTGCTCCTAGAAAATCTTCGCTATACCTTCACCCAGGGTAATACGTAATACCAACTTCTCTCCTTTTATTCTAGCTTTTATTCTCTAACCTTATTCATTGCTTCTTGAGTATATAGAAAGATCTATAATAAGTGATAAGTAACTTCCGCCAGGCTAGGTGCCTCTATGTAGTCATAAAATATAAATAACTAAATTCAATATTATTCAAAATATTTCAAGAAACTAAATATTCATTATGACGTTCATATTGAGAATATACGCCTATTAATGTCAGATTTTGTCGTTTACGACGTTAAAGAAAAATATTTTTGATATTTTCATAGAAACTGTAGAAGAAATTTTAACAAATAAATTTCTGTTTTGAACAATATTGCATGTATTTCGATATTTATGCCGATAAAATTCCTGAAGCAATCTTTTTTTGTTTAATCTTCCGCTATACCGGTCACATCATTTTATAGATGGGTTAAATCAGAGGGTTAATCTTAAATGCATATAATTTTGTCTTCGTTGAAAGACTATTCCGTAAATAAAATATCTTAAATACGGGAGACTACCTACCTCCATCATCCCGATGGTAATTCTTCAATAACGGAGCTAAGCTGATGTCAGGAATAGACTCCTACGATACGGGACGTCTTGCATCGTCGTCCGATACGCAGCGCCATCGGATCAAGTTTTGGTAATCCTTTTATATTATTTCTAAACATATGTTTTCGGTGATCTCCACTTTTCTCCCTTCTCAATCCAACAAAACATATAGAAGACACACCATTAAAAAGAAAGCTACCGCTTCCTGCCAAAAATAGATCAACAAATGAAAAATGCACCATTTGGTCAAATCGAGTTAGAATTTGATTTCCCCATAGAGTTCCGTTCCTAAATATGTAATTATCGATATCAATCGATACAAACGAGGTATATCGAAATGAAAACTTATACTCTATTTCCCCACCGAATTATATTTCAACATACACTCCAATCGCTATAAAAATGCACAAGAACTAAAATATATTGTAAAAACAAACCTTTCTAAAAAGTATTGTGCAAAATTTTCGTACGGGTCAACTAGTGATAATAATTTTTTTTCACATTTCTCATGCAGTCCTTTTTATTCTCCAATAGTGTTTCCTCACTTCTTCCTAATCTATTCTATGTCCACCTCCTCCTATTTCTCTCTCCCCATACTCCCTATCTATTCCCCTTTCCACTTCTATACTAAGCCTCACCCCCTCCTTCTTGATCGCACAATGTGAGGGTGATTGGGTGGGCAAAGAGAACCTAAATGCCCTCAGGGTCAGACACGGGTCGGATGCATTAGTGACCGTTGGTGGAGGAGGGGGAATCATCCTTTACCATCTCGGAACCATCTCTCTCTCCCGAACTCCTTATGAGTTCCTTCCCCCCTCTTATTCCTTTGCTTCACATTTCTCCCTCTCCTATTCCACAAAGAGATCCTCTCTCTCTCTCTTTCTCTATACTTCTGAAGCATTCGTATCTCACGGCCTCATCATCATAAAAGGATCGACAAGCTTTTCAGGGATGCTGTGGGAAATATTTGATAGCGTCGGCTCTCTGTCCATCTCTTTGATTTCCTGTTGGTGTATTTTTTTCCTCCGGGAAATGTCTTGATATTCATTCGTGGGATGAGGAGCTCGCTGATTTTTTCAAAGACTCATCAGATCGGTGGAAAATTTGTTAGTATCCGCTCCGGGCTGCGGTTGGCTTCTTTCGGACACGTCTTACTTCTTTTTCGCGTTATTAATATTTGAGGTGTACTTTCAGATTTTTACTTCCTGAGTGCTGATGCATCTTTAAAATATTTTTAAGCAATGAGGCTAATTTATCATCATTTATTATTATCATCATTATCATCATTTATTATTATTATCATTTCATCATTCTCTTGAATCGTTGAATTAAATAACAAAATTTCCATGAGTTTAAAAGTAGGTAATTAAATACAATTAGAATTAAAGCTTGCATAGTTATGGTCACATGATCGCGAAGTTTTTAACGTATCTGCATAATCACTGAACCTAAACTAGAAAACTAAGAAATAAATTTTCTAAATGTGATGATTTTGACTTGATTTTGATATTAAATCCTTGAAGCTTTAGTGATTGATTTCGATCACAATTCTTGTTCCAATAACCTTTAGCTATATTTGATCCATCCGTTTTCGCTTTCAAAGTTTAGGCTTAGAAGGAGATGAATCAGAAACAGCTTTTATCAGCAAAATTCTCATTCTGTCACATCTCTCTTTGTTCCAATATCATCCATTTTCTAGAAAGTAAATATCGTTTTTCAGTAAACTAGAATTAGCAGTTCCATAAACTTTTCTTCAGAAACTGGTTGTCTTTTTTATAAAAGTACATTGACAAACGGTTTAAGAACGATTCACTTATGGATTTCTATTATATGTCGTCCACCTCAGGTGACATTTCAACCCGTTTTATCAGATAATCGGATACAATTATAAGCCAATTACTTCTTTCTTCGTCCACTGTGAAAAATATTTCTCAAGAAAAAGTATGCAGATTGTGGTATTTTTCTCAAGCTAGCTCAAATTCTAAATAGGAAAGTAGAGACACTAAATCCACAGATATAATGTATTGTATTCTTTGACTTTGGAAAGCAGTCTTTGTGGAGAAACCATGTTGGGCTGAATTATCTATTTTTTTTCATAAAAAGTCGATTTCCACCCAATTTTCTTTAATATCCGATGAACTGGAAGGAGAGCTATCAAATAGTGACAAAAATCACCGTTATTTTATATTTGAAGTTGAAGGAAAAAAAATCAAGCTACTAAACGAGCTACTTCTCAAGACATATCGTCAAGTGTTCTTCAGCAATAGGAAATAATTGTAGTGTGGAAGGAGGGTGAGCGAGGGATTCAATAAAGCTCCTTTGAGGCTCCCTTTCCTCTCTCATTATCTGTTTCCCTTCCATGCACTTACGCTGCCTAATGCGGCCTCAAAGAGTGACTGAATATCGACGCCCTGTTGACCGTCAATCTGGATCCGATTGGTACACACTGCCTTCACAGGGGATGCCCAAGATGGTACTCTCAAAAGGGGAGAGGAGAATCGGTGGGTCATCCACGATCCGTATTAGTGTATGTCAAACACCGAACGAGATACCATTGATGCGAATTTTACCCATCATCTGCACAAAGAGGCTCAATAATAGTCTCTACGCGCCAGAACTAGGAGCTGTAGAATTTGTTCAACTGGGATGTTGTTTCTTCGTGAATTGTAAACAGCGGATGGATATGGATTAATAGGGATGAGAGGAAAGTTCTGTGGTTATCGCTATTCCTCTGATGTGGATTTTCTCTCTCGTGCTACCATGAAAAAGATACGTTACGGAAGAATTGAGAGATATTAGAGAGCGCCTATTCATCCAGCGATAATACCATAGTTAACCTTCTCCTTTCTATCCGTGGCAAAAGTTTTAGATCTGAATTTGGAGGAAATGATTTTTGGGAAACTTTTCGGTAAATGTGTCTTGTATTATTGAGAAAGCACAAAGAGGAAGATATTCGAGATGATTGTGGATATTATTGGCTGTGAGGTATTGGCAGTTTGCGTGCTAGAGACATGAACGTAAGCTCTATAGTATGCATCTATTAGTATATGCTCCGTTGCAACTGGGCAGTTGGCCCTTTCGTAATGTAGTAACGTTAGTTATTATGTACCGCCATACTAATGTAAGACAAGTTTTCCTTATTTTTATTTTAACAACAATTCAGTTTGACGGAATGAACATTTTATTTGTTCAGTAAGTTTTTATCAGAAAAACTCGTAGAAAAGCCGAAGGCGTTTGTAATGGATCAAAAGTAATAATTATTAGAGATGTTACAAATTTTATTTAAATTACGTTATACGTAGGAATGTATTCGTAGAATAGCAGGGTTAGTTGTAGATCGATTTTTTTTAGTAAATACCAACGAAATCTTACGAAATTTCATATTTTAAATCTAACAATTCAATTGATATTGCTCTTTAGGTATATACATAGATCGATAAATTTTCTTCAAAGATGAGAACTACTTAAAAAAATTTCCATTTACTCATTTCTACTTCCGCATAATTTAAGTCCTCGTACATGCTCATAACCAGCCGGTCAAAATATTATTTTTTGGATAGTTACACTAGGCATTAACTTACTATGCATGACGAAGATTAACGTGATGCGTGGATCAAAGATGGTTGCTTCTCAGTGAGGAATGAGTCCAAATGGAGGAATGGCACGTTTTAAACTACGGATATCCACTCAAAATTTATCCATTCTAAGCCTGGCGTAAATCACTTGTGCAATTACGTCTTTCCTTCCGAAGGATTGAAGATCGATCCACATTTCTCATAATTCACGGATTCGAGATGCTTTTATCTCGCTTGACATTGAAAATTGTATAAGTACCACGGATCAGAGAAAGGTTAGAATGTCAGGGTCAACGCGGGGACCACCTGCTACGACGGAGAGATGCTTTCAAGATATCGTCTTTTATGAAGGCACTCTTTGTATTTTTGATATCATATGGTTGATAGTCATGGGCTTCAACATATTTCTATGACACATGTTACTCCTCTGAAAGGATAATATTTGCAACCCTATTTTCACTAGAGTAAATGGCGGAACGAATTCGATTGATTTTTCATCGTTCTTTGACCGTTTCAGTAGGGCTATATGGGTGTTCAGAGAGGAAACCTTTTGGATGCGGTCACAAGTAGCACGCGCTGTAGATACAAATTAGGCGTACCATTAGTTTCTTTTGTAGTCGTTTTTCTATTTGAAACGAATTGATGTCTTAAATGTAAAATGTTTCTTTTTTATATAACATTTTGTGTTAATTGTAAGTTAAATGTACATTTATTTTGAATATTTATTCAAATCTGAGAAAGATATAACCCAAGTAACATGAATGTAATGCTTCCGTTTGTTTGAAACGGTTCAAGCTATGATTAATTCCTAAATTTTTCAATTAAGTTAACTATATTTATTTGTAATATTTATTCCAATCAGAGAAAGTTATAATACAAGTAACATGAAAGTAATCCTACCCCTAGTTTGAAACGGTTCAAGCTATCATAAATTCTTAAATTTTATCAATTAAAGTATAAAATTTTATAAATTTACTTTTTAGACGTTCCGCTTATTTTTATTCCTTTGGATTCTATCATGATGGATGTTTAGAAAAGATCTCTGATTATTCAGAGGGATCAGTACGTATTTTGTAAATGGAAAATGAATTTAACTTTTGGATATACTTCAAATCTTCTTCCATTCCACTTAATCCACGTGTATTTCTGCAGAACCTACGAAGGAATTACTACGTTTTCAATTCAATCTATTCCATCTTGGAAAACGCCGGTGATTGAAGTATCGTCAGATACCTTGGTGGCAAAATTGAAAATAAAGTTTTCTAGCATTCCGTAGGCGGCGGGAATAGAAATTCGCCCAAGGATTGAGAGGATAGAGTCGTCCAAAGAGGATCTCGGCCGAATATTCCATATCCTCTGATATGAGAGGCGCGAAGAGGATCTACGAATCTCATAAGGAGCATTTTAAAGTCTCCAGCGCATGCAATCCTTCCCATCGAGGTGAATCTAACAGCCCCCTTAAGTGGGATCCCATCGCCATACTTATTCTACAGGGTATGATCCATCCAGATCAGTGTTACACTCATAACTCTGCCCTACGTACCCATTTCATCTATCCTAAATCTGAATTTTCTCTCCGAAAATATCCTTCTCCGTGTAAAGGACGGCCCAGCGCATATTGCTAAATTCGTCTCCCGTTACCTATTTATTTCGCGCCCCATTCATAGGTTCGACTCTATAACGCAACGGAATGTACGCGCAAGATGGCTTTTCCTACTCAAGCCTGCTTTCGCATTTCCATTGAAGCAACGGCCTGTCGAGTCGGTGGCGAGAATTTCGAAGATGCAAAAAAAAGGGTTCGGTTCTTTTTCTCTCCATTCCGCGCGTGAAATGCAAGGCATTACTGACTCTGGAAAATGCGCTACAAAACGCGAGAAAAGGAAGTTTTGTCGTAAATGAAGGGAAGGATCTGAAAAAGTCGAAGGCTCACGACAGTATGATGCCTCTTGGAGGCTGGGCTACGGTTTCGATAGGAAATGGTGACACGTGGCGTGAGAGATAGATTGAAACTTCTCGAAAAGAGAGGAGAGAGCGAGGAAATGTGTGAAAGAGAACTTTTATTAATGCGTTCCATTTTCTGCTTTTCCACTCGGGGAAACTCTGAATGCGAAGTTTAAAGATCTTATCGGGTGGAAGAGATTGAATGAGTGTGTGGTAAATGGAGGTTTAGAGAAGGAGAAACGCCTATTGATAACAGAGAATCCAGAATTGAATGGAATGAGGAATGAGTGATGCAATATCCCAGATGATGCGTTACTGCTCTGTAGAAGACAGGCTGTATGCTGTGACAATTTAAAAATCAAGTAATCGCATACGTGCCACGAAGTGCGATTTTCTTCAAGGTTGGATTGCTCAAATTTAATTCAAAAAAGAAAACTACTTTCTGTTGATAATAGATCTTTGAGGAATAAAACAGTAAATCGAGGCATATAATTTCCATAAATGTGTAAATATTTTATTATTAAAAAAAGCTTGAGTACTTTGAGCCTTATCACATGATATTTTAATGTTCGATTGTTGACGGTATCTAAATAATTTTTCCGTATGGAAAAGTATGGAAAGGAGCTGGTTTAGGTGCTGATCTGCCTTCATAATTCCTATACTTAATTTCTCGTAAGTTTTGGTTACCATAGTCAGTATAAGGGATGAATTTACCCGATTTCTTTATTATTATCGTCCGTAGTTCATTCAATCACATTTTACTTCCAATTTCTATGGTAGAGCGAGATATTTATTATTCTCAGATAGTCTCAGGTACACAACGTAAATATAAGATGTACATTTAACCGCAAAAATCTAATGAATAAATATAGAGTTATTAAGAGAAATTAATCGTTTAAGTAAACAATAATATTTGAAATCCTGCCTGATTCGTGCCATTGAGTCAGCGATATATCACTTCTTTCACGCTGTTTACGGAGAAAATATGTAGACAAATGGCTGCAATCTTCAATTAACTCATTTCCCAGTATGCTACTATCAAGTGTTGTTCTCTGAAAAACTTCATTACTTATCAATTGATTCAGGGTATCTGTTTTCCTATCTTCTTTACTTATTTGGTATTTAAATACCTACGGTATAATGAATAGTAAGATCTTTTTAATATAATTATGCTTCTATGATATTATCTTTATAAAATTAAAGTTTTGCTTTACACTTTTATGGACCTACATAGTCTTTGTCAAAATTTTCTCACTGTATTTTCTGTTCGTTCTACAACGTATTCGATTAATTAACAGGAGCTAGGAAAGAGTACATATCCGGATATGTGACTGGCTCGTATTCATAATAGACTCCTGGTTATCCGGGGGAGGATTTTCCTTGTTTTTAATAAGCGGGCTTATTATGAAAACAGATTTCCGCACATCATCTAAAAATAATTTTGCTCAATTATATCCCTTTTAAAATGTTTTTGTTTGCCGTGAAATATATAGCCAGAGGGAAAGTTTTAACCACGTTTCCTCTGTCATTACATACATAAACTTCGGAGAGGGAATGGCGCTTACTAAGTGAGATGCAGACTGAAAAACTTAGCCTATGTTTTTCCCACTGACTCAGAATGTTTGAGTGAAAAACGTCCGCGTAGATACATCACAATGACTCTATAAATGACAATTTCCATAGCATTTCAACATTTCAATTTCACTTCTCAGTAGCTTTCATATTAGGATATCCATGAATATGAGACGAGGTAAATGAAAAAATTCTATACCCTGCATCAAAAGACAAATGAAAAATATCCCATTATTCTAGATATAGGTGCAGGAATTTTTTCATAATTATTGGTTCTTAATTTTTAAATGCGCTTTGAAATTTCAAAAATTTTCTTTTATTATGCTAATCATTAGTGATTTTAGACCTCGTTTATTGAATCAGCCTAGTTCCATTGTCTGAAATGCTGACGATAAGCTGAGTGCTTGGATTTCTCGATTTCACATAAAAATACCCAAACGCCATAAAAATAATAGCTACTCATTGTAACGCTACCTTTAGTCACGTGCGAAAATTTGGTATAAAAATATCATGCCGTGAGCACTAATTTTTTTCGCGTATTTCGGATCTTTTATCTTTTCTAATGCGGATGAGTGCCATATCCTACGGATATCTAGCGCCTACTCTACTCAATGACCTATGCACACTTACTTTTACACAAAAGTCTTCGCTTCCTCTCTGATATCCTATCCTCTTCCCTGTCTGTAATAGAGAAATCCCTGCGCTTCTCTGAAAAGAAATTCCGGTCTATTTGCGTCCCTCACGCGTTTCAAGGGTATCGCATTCTTCCGAATCATTACAGGATTTTGTGCTTAGAGAACGGAATTTTTCGGTACGTTGCCGATCTCCTTTGCTTCCCCTGACAGAGTATGCTTCAAAAAATGGTGCAAAACAACTTGGTTCAATATGTGCGAAGAGAGTCCTCGTAATACGATATTTTCGTGGAATTCTCCCTGGGATGTTAAAATATTTGATCCGTCTCAAGAAGCAGATACGCTGTTATGTTTAGGGAACGTTATTATTTTGTCATTCGTTTTTATTCTTCGGACGGAGGTCGTCGGAATTTTCGCTTAAATGGGGCGCCTGTAACGCGGTGGAATGTGCTGTTACCTCGCTGTTATTTTATGCACGAGGGCAGAGTTTTGTTGAGTCCGATATAAGATTTTGCGGAGCTTCATAGCATGCATGTTACTGTTATTTCTTCACCGTGGCCTTTTATGAAAAGGATCAACTTGTAAAGTTTTACACATCAAGCAGTAGTCCTCTTTCCTTTGAAGAGTTTTATGCGGTTTGTTTTACTTTTGCTAACGATCAGAAAACATACTATGGCATATAAATTCCTTGCAAGCGACCAAAGAAAGGAAAATATATTCTGTTTAGCTAATAATTACATAGTGTCAGTATTTGGTAAATGAGAACATATTTATTGAAAATGACGATGTATCAAAGACTCTTATCGTTTCATCACAGTGTGAGGCAATGTGCAGTTATATTATTGTTGAAAATGCCTGACAGCTGATGTCATTTCGTACATATGAGGTCTCACTGAGAATCGAACCCGGGACCGATTTCTTCACAGACTTCCCATCTGAATTGATCATACTAACGAAATATTCCACCATTCAATAAGAAGAGGAATTTGAATTTCATTGATTTCGTTCTTTTGGAATGTTTTAGATTTCAAGGTATAAATTTAACGCAAAACACATAATTATAAATCTCTACTGTAATGAAAGAGCGTCGGATAAAGTAAGGATTCGATGTAATTTTGGTGAATAAATTATTTTTTGCAAATTATCGCAAAAACACGGCATACTCAATTCTTATTTTGATCAGAAAAAAATTCCGTTTATTCGTAACTCAATTCATCACTGCAATATGATATTACTTTTTAAACGACGGCGTGCGATTACTAATTTCTCGTTTGAAAATTGTGAGACCTTTACCGTTCGATTTTTGTACATAAGCAACCAAAAGTGTACAACTGTCCCGATGAAGACTTTTTTTATGAAGTTTTCCCATTTCTATGTTATCTCTCGTGAGCGCTCTGTCTCAGGGGACGCTTGCAATATAAAGCGTTCCCAAGCCGCACATGTGCCGTCAAACGCCGTTCCTAAAATTTCTCTCAGGAACATCCATGCTGTCTTCTCATACTTCCTCCTTTGGATTATTTAATATGAGGAAAAAGGAATTCCGTATCGCACACGAGAGAAAATTGATCAATGGATGGAGATGGATCAATAGAGTTACCTTCCTTTCATAGGAATCTCATCAGCGTTTAAAAATCCATACTTTAGATGGCGTCTCAAGGAAAACCCTTGCTTCCAATTAAGGTCGCAGTTTTGAAAATCGAGATTTTTATTATCTATTCAGGTTTATTCATATATTTTTCTTTTTAGCAACATCCTTTTCGCCTCTCTTATAAAGAATCGAACAAACAATAAATTACTAAAAAGTAAAAAAACAAGTATATTCTTTGATTAACTTTCTCTAAAAATACATTCAAGCTCCAAACACGATAAGATAATTTACAATCCTAAAGCTTTGAAAACATTTTAAAGAATTTTTCCATTCTTTTTAAAGGATTCGGATTAAGATCAAGCCCTGATTTTTACCTTTCTTCTTTTACTGAGAGGAGAATAGAACTATGTTTAAAACAGCACTACAAATACAACACCCAATTCACAAATTATAAATATCTATAATCTTGATGGAGTCACGGAAGAACAGAGTTACGTTTTTTAAGCTTTTTTAAAGCTGTAAAATTAATAAGGTATATTTTTTAAAATATTTATATACTAGTTGCCCCGTGCGAAAATTTCGTCCAGCTAAATAAAAGTAATTGCTTTATACGCGAATTTATAAATTTTTTAGGTATGTTTTAGTGTTTGTGTATCCGTTTATAGTGATTGGAGTGTTTGCTGAAATGTATTTGGGTGGGGGAATACAGTATCAATGTTCGTATCGACATTCGTCGTTTGTTTCTATACATTTAGATATCTACACATCCAATAACAAAACTCCATGGGCAAATTTAAATTTTAACTCGATTTTTTTACCAAACGCTGCACTTTTAATTTGTTGGTCTATTTTTATATAAGGAAGTTCTTTGAAATGGTGTGTCATTGATATATTTGACGGAGTGTGAAGGGAGAAAAGCGCTGGTCACCTAAAATAGATGTTTATAAATAGCATATAAGGATGATACACCAAATGTAAGGGCTAGAATATTTGTAAGATATTATTGCTTGAAACCAACTCTTGACTTTATGGATGTATGTACAAATGCTTTGTGATTATGTCTACACTACTAAGTTCACCTCGTACTTATTAGATACATTTAAATTATAATACATTTTTTCATATATTATCGAGTCAGAAGAAAGAGTGGTAGCGATTTTTTATTTTCCTCCATCCCGATCAAGCACCCTTCCCCCTTGCTCCGGTTTCTTCTTATTCGTAATAATAATATTTCCTCTATAGAGATAGAGGAAATAATAATATTTCCTCTATGGAGGAGGATTTTCAACCATAGAGATGATCTTCAGAATTTCCAAAGCATCCTCGCGGAGAGAAATTGGGCGGATTAGGAATATCCCTTATCGTTCCAACATTGACCGATCGCGTCATTGCAGTTTGACCCCATCCGCAGATCCCCAACGAAGGCAGAATCGGAGCGCTCTTTCCAAAGGAGAGATAAGCGGGATCCGATCCTTCTTTTGGACACGTTGGGCCCCAATTAAAATCCCTCACGAAAATATTTCGTGCTCCGATCGAGAAATTGTGTGAGAGGCTGTGAAAGGGTGGAGCAATCAGTCTCGGAAAAGGATTAGGTGCTCATGGACGTTTTGGCACGACTTTGATGCGAGTTAAGCCCTTAGAAAAAGATTAGGAAAATGTTTAGAGCGTAGAGATCGAAAGGAGTGAGCGATGAGTTGAACTGTCCATTGAAACCCACCAATCTCATCTGTCACAGTTGAAGGGAGATTCAAAGCTCTTATATCAACGTAATCCGAAAAATTCACGTTCATTTGATTCATTTCGATGGCGTAAAAGATTAATCGTTACCCTTAGTTTTTCACTTATTCGTTTGAGAAATTCCGCGAGTGCGGTGGTCGAGCGGCATTTCAATACCGTTCTCTCCAGTATATTTCCGGTATATTTCCTGTTTATGGGATGCGCACGAGATAATTTATGATGCGTAACTCTGCGTTTTATTGAGAGAACGCTTATCTGATTGCAATGTGGGCAGTGATTTCCATCGGTTTACCATTGGATTACTAGCAAAACTTCGTACAACTTCGCAGTTACATCGGTAGCTTCAGCAGTAAGTAACGAGTTATTTACTTGATATTTTCAGAATATTTAAACTTGAATGTGAGGAATAATATGGAGAATTCCCTCTTTCTCCTATTCCTTTACAGGTAACTTAAGAGTACGATGCTTTAAATTTCGTCATATCTTTCGAATGAGTTTCATTTTATTAAGGTAACTCTTCAGTCGCTTTTTTGTAGAGACTACTATTACATTTTATTAGACTACCTCATGTTCGAGCACCTTTCCTCATGATGTATTTTTTATGATGGGAAATAACCTTCGCATAGAAAGTATCAAGCACTTCATGAAAATCATGGAAGTTGATAAATCCTTCTTCTCAAAGCTATGGGAAAGCTTTCAAGATCTTTTCACAAGATCCTTAAGCCCTCCCGAATTCTGTAGAACTTGACGAAAAGTAATTTCCTTTAGAAAAGGCTTATGGAAAAACGTTAAAAACTGTGAAGAAAAGATAACGCGTCAAGAGAATATCACAGGAGAATGCTTCTTAAGCACAGTTGCCTTAGCGTCTAGAAATCCTCTACTGGAGGAGTTGCACTATTAACCTAAATCCAATCCAAGCCTCTATAGGGATTTGATGAAGGTGGAGAGATAACGTTAGGTACTAGCTCTAACATAAGGGACGATATCGTCACAGTCCATTTAGGGCTAATAGAGGGAGTCCGGTCAAAGGAGGGAGGCTAAGTTGTTGGATGTAAGCATCATGGGAGCATCGGTATTGGATGTACGAGGCTCGGGACACATGACGTGAGATGGTCTCTGTAAGGGACTCAGAGATGGGACATTTCTCTGAATCATGCGTGGAATGCGTACCTTTGTGTTCGCAAAGACCCTATAAAATTTATCCCTAATGGTAGCTTACATGATAGAAAGCATTCTATCTTTATATCGGATATCTGAGTGCATCCCTAGAGAGGTTCGATTAGTTTTATCGCGTCTGTAAGAAGATGGGGAATGTTTCCGTCCCGACCAGTAAAACATTTCTTTGGAGATGGACAGAAGTACAGAAGAGGGGCGCTGCATCTTCAGTGGTGAAAAGGGCCATCGAATCGATGTCCGAGCACTATTTCTAAGATGCTACACATAGACGCCTTTCCGTAAACTCACAAATCAGGTTTAATACGCCGAATCTTGTGTAGGCTATCGAGCATCCATTTGGATTCCGGTTACAATTCTAGAAAAAGTCCTCGTCTTTTACTACTATACAATGTTCAGCGCCGCGCTGATGTTTAGTTTTAATTCGAAAGCGTCGATTTAACATCTTTTTATGGCTCCGTATTCATTTCGATGAATATTTATATTCTGTGAAAGGATGGAAGAAATATCTTCGATCCTCGTAAAAAGATCGGGCGCCGTATATGTTTTATGTCTCCACTTAAAAAGGAATCCATCGACACGATAAATGCATCAGCATGGTGCTGTAAAAATACATAAAACTAAATCGATATCAAGAGAGAAAAACTGAAATCACCATCTTTCGATCGAACTTTTATTAGAATTCCCTTTGCTTATGTCTTCTCGCTTTCCTGGAAGTGCCACGGAAATCATTCACTATTTCTGAAATTCTGAAGGACTCGTATAATAAAGAACAACTTTCTTCAACTTTTGAGAGAGTATGATAAAATCAGATATTACGCCTCACTAAGTTTTATGTTATAAAAGTAAGGTATTTTTTCGAGCCTTAATTAAATATTTATATATGAGTGATATAATTTCCTTTCACAGTTTACTTTATTTAACATACATGTTAAATGGAAATGGTTAAGGAAACTGAAGGATAATGTCTGAAGTTTTCCGAAGTGAAATTAAAACGACAGGTGATTACCAACATTTCTATCTTCTCTGGAAATGTTCATTTGTAACGCATATATAAATAATTTATAAGTTCTTAAAGCAATAAATTTTTATGTCTCCGATTATTAGTTTTGGACATGAGAGGCATTCACCTATTTTATTTTTTCTACGACTCGATTAAATCTAGGCTAATAGAGGTACTACAATGCTGAAGTATTTATTTTGAATTTTGCTTACAATTCTCGCAAAGAAAGCAATACGTTAGGGGGGGGGGGGGAGAGAGAGAGGGAAATAAAAATAAAAGAGGAAAGGAAATAAAGCGTATTGATATACATCCTTATTGCTGCTCAAGTTCGTCTTCACAACTCGGGGTGCAAAGATATTTTTCATTAGAGAATATGCAAGTGGATTTTTGAATAATCGTTCGATTTCCCCGAAATACAGTAGTCGATAAATGAAACTAAATGTCGAGTACTCGATAATCAAACTTGGTTTCAGTACTTTCAATATTTCCCTAGCTCGATAAAAATGTCCAACATTACCCCTCAGTCCTTAATTTTTACAGGTGTGATAAGGTATTTAGTTCTTTATTTTGATATGTATATTTTACCTCTTAAAAATGATCTTAATTCTTTCCCTTTTAACATTGCATTCTTCAACCTTCGTTTTTTGGCTGAAAAATTATATTCCCGAGAAAATTCTACAAAAAGTAGAAAGGAAGAAGTTGCTAGTCTTTTCCAATTCATTTTGAATATTTGAGATTTATTTTCAGACATTGGGTCACATCATTAACTTTTAGAAGTATAATTCCCAAGAGAATACGGAAGGTCGATATTAACTGACAATCATCAAAAGATGACCTTTTTCTGTTACAGTACAGTTTATTTTAAAGCTTTTATCGAAGTATCTCTTTAATGTGATTGAATCACAGTATGAAGCTCCTCATAGCTTTCAGGGTAATCTTTTATTCTTATAAAAATTCATGATAATGTAAAGGAAAAATAGGGTATCATTAAGAAACGTAAACAAGATTAAAGGAGTAATTTTTCTTAATTTAGTAATTACATATCATAAGTTGGGACTAAGACTTCAGAACGCACTGCAAAACTATCAGGAGAGGTGCAGCTCGTTTTTATGAAGTGCATGGCTCTACGATATTAAGGGGTGAATGGATCGTATGGGTAGCAACAAGAATAATTTATTTATTCACAGTCATAGTTCCTTTGACACCGAGGTCTAATTTGACCTTTTTTTCGTTTTATTATTTTCTCCATCGACAAGAAACTTAAATACGGTTCACGTTTACTAATTAATAATGATTATTGACTCAGAAATCTATTTTTGTATATCAAAAGCATCTTTGTAGAATGAAGTCAAAGCGAGCTTTTTGCTTTTCGGAAAGGCTGAGCTTTGAATTTTCTTTGAAAGTATTTATAACATTTTCTGGGACTGAATAGGAAAAGCAATCTAAAATTTCTCCGGGGTAATATTACGATGAAATTGGGGATTTCACCAAACAATCATAATAGACATACGTAAGTAATTATGAAAGTAATTATACGAAATATCAAACAAACTTCCTCTGAGCTTAATCATTACTGGGAAACTTGAAAATGTAGTTAAGCTACCATTTCTAAAAATAATGAGCCATGCAGATCTTCTTATCCCATTTAGGTATAAATTACAGGAGCAGTTTGATTACTTCATGTGTTTTCCACCTCTATATTTTATTTCATTTGGTGAATTTTTCGTGGGCGGGAAATAACCCTCTTCGTCAAAACACATCCAATAGGAAGGAGGGTGAAAAAGCATCAAAATCATAGTAATTCAATAAAAATGAAATATAACTCGCAGTTTTAATGTACTTGTTAGTTATGCTTTAATTATTTAATTATGCTTTAATTGAATAATGTGCATTGTGATTGAGTACTGTGTGGGTAGTAATGTTAAGTGTGGGATATTTATCTGTGTAACGTCCGGTGCAGGGATTGGGGTTGTAACTATGTTGTCTCTTGATGATGGTTGGGGCTGCCACCAGAAGAAATTCTACCAGCAGCATAAATAAATAAATAAATTAAGAATTATATTTTAACTTAAATACTCAAATATGGGGGATTCAAAATTAATTTGTCTCTATTACATACTTCTAAATATTTTTCTTCGAACAGGAGTAGCGTTTTATTTTAAGAGGGATATAAAGTAAATACAATGTATTTGTTTCGAAATGGATGTAATTATAAATTTCTCGCTATTCTACAACATTATAGAATAAGATTTAATTTTAACCTTTAATTAGATTTAATTTTACCCTTTAATTAGATTTAATTTTACCCTTTAATTGCTAATTTTCAGGGTGGAAAGAAGGAGGAGGCGTCTGGGACATGGGATGGGAATCCACGGAAGGGGCAACCTTTCTTTGATTTCTGGCAACTCAGTGACACCCATGAAGAGTCAGTGCGTGGGGTTGTACAAGAGGTTTCAACTGTGCAACACTCAGGTGAGTCATTTCTCATCTCCACTTTCGAGCGCCGGATGTGAACATTTAGTAGAATGTTTTTCTTGTAAATATTTGAGTCTACGGCGGTGCCGGAGACTGTGGGACTAAGAAGCAGAGATGGGCGATTTGCATGAGACTAAGTCCTCTGTTAGATGAGCACATCCTTCCTCGTTGTGGCTTTTATGGACATAAGAATGTTGCGATTCCGAAGCAGCGATTATCGGTGTAGAAGTATTTATTTTATTTTAATTTTACTTATTATTTTACTCTTTCGATGAAGTTCCATTTTAAGTGAGGAAGACTCTTACGCCTAACCCCTGACTTTATTCCATAAAATTATCTATATCAACAGAATTTGGATACGTTGACTTGCAAAATAGTATCATAGGGTATCATAGAGATCATAATGTATACATTCAGGATCTGTCCCTTAAAGGGTTAGATGTAAGAAGAGACTATTCAGTCTCAATCTCGCCCGAATAAAGACGTTTTATTATTATTATTATTAAACATAGAGAGATTTGAGTTCTGGGAAAAAACTGAAGATTTATGGAGAAGAATCCATGATAAGATTGGAATAAGATGTTAAATTCCACACAGTATAACTCAGAAATTCTAACAAAATGTATTATATATGTATCAGAACGTCGACAAATATGCTATGTGAGAAATCCCTGTAGAGGAATTATTCATGATTCATTTTCTCTTCTTATTCGTCAACGGAAGTCTTGAAAAGTTCAATCATTAACCTTCAATCTCTTTTCCCCATGCCACTCAGGAGAATAATAGGTCGGAAAGAAAAAAAAATCTGAATCTAAAACTGGTTCTATGAGAGCTGCGAAACCGCTAAGTTTCAAGTATGTAATGTGACATTAAAGAATATAGATGAACCGAATCGAAGAATATAAATATTCTTTTATTGGCAGGAGACCATTATGAGAGCGGTCCTTATCGAATGCCTCAGAGTTCAAAGATCCGAATCTCCACAGGTATTATTCTTCGGTCATCAATCTCTGTCTATATCTTAAACCTACGCCCATCGCTACCTGTAATTTAAAGCTGTTGATTGGCGTCCTTTTTAGGAGTCGAAGCCAATGTGTATCGGATTTTATTATTATGAAGTGGCCATCAAGGCGAAATTTGAATGCAGTTTCTTGTGTGTTTTTGAAGGACAGGACATATTTAGGATATTTTTGGCTATTGTAAATGTAGTTTTCCTCAGTATGTGTATATTGGTTTAGAGATACTTCAACTACCTCGGAAGCTTTTATTTAAAATTTTATATCTGGAAATCAATGTATGCTTTTCGTTCCTATATTTTTCTAGGCCAGAAATTTCCAACAATTCTAAATATTTTATGAGTGTATGTTAACATGTGGTTGTGCTCTTCTTCTACAGATATAAACATTTTAAGTATTTCTTAGGATCGCCATGGTAATTTCAGATGTGCGTGTCTATAGATTCTCAAGGAAGATGATCTGTACAAGAACTTTTTTCCATGCATTATTTGCTTAAAACTCTTGATTTTTATGCGTTGTCAGTGGCTGTCAATCATTAAACGTCAAAAGATATTTGCATATCCGCCTTTAAATTCGTATTTTATAAAACTTGCATTGTCGTGAGGAAGATAGGCATTAATTTTTAAGTCCCTTACAGTGTTCGTATATTCATCAGATTAATATCAGTAATGCTCTAGCACATAATCATAATATCATATTAGTATATCTAGGTTGGAAAGGAACGAAATTCGCGAAATAATTTACACTTTGGAATTAAAAAAAAATGATCAACTCTTATAATTATATTTTTCATATCATTTATGAAATATTATTTTCTTGTAGAATTTTCCTTAGCTCAAACATCCAAAAAGGTATAATTGCATCCACATCATGTTTAATGTGCATAAGACTCTAACATAAAAATATTTAAATTAGCACAACAGCCATTCTCTATGAACATTTAACGAAAACCCCTGCCCCAGAAACGCGCACACTCCTTGATGTTGATGAATTTTGATGAACGTTGCGGAACGCACGAAATTTATATTGATTGCCGAGAAGGATCGCAATATCGAAGTAAGCGGAGGCAATATGATCACCAATTTCTCTGCATTAAACCAGTAGCGCAAGTTTAGATTACCGTTCCACAAAGGACGGGAGAATTAGCCGTAATGCGAAGCAACTGTGACGGATAGCCACGCGTCGATTTGCTCCGAGAGATTTGCCTAAGGCGTTCTAACGAAGGGTACAAAGCGTCAACGTGTCATCTCCGATCCATCATTCTTTCGCCGGAGGCTCCTCTTACACTCCACGCATTCCGAGGCCCAACTCATATACAATCTCTTGTCGCCCGCAATTTGTAACGTCTCGCCCTTGAAAACCCTTTCCCGAAAGCTACCCCAATGCGATTCTCGATGGAAAGATTAGGAATACAAAGCGATGGGAGATGGAATTCGTTTGTAGTTACCGTAAATTTTCACGTAACACCTGAGTTTTGATCAAAGTTTCAGTTGCGCCAAGGACATCCGTTCTTCCGCAGCAATGGCAGATTAATTAGTTTAGCATCTTTCATTTTATCTCTACATTATCTGAATTCATGAGTGATTGATATGATCTTTTTGTTCATTTGAAATTTTTGTTTAAAATTTTTATTTTTGTTTTTTTATTTAAAATGTTTTTTAATTTAAAATTTGTTTATTTGAAAAAATTAGTTCAAAGGTTTTGAGTTTTATTAAAGAGAAAAGTAGCCTACATAATCAGGAATAAATAAGGTGAATGAGGTGTTGAAAAGACCTAGATAACATAAGGAATTCAAGGATATGGATAAAAGTTGTAAGGATACATATGTTTGAGGCGGAAGATCTATCTAGAGATAGAAAAATATCGAGAGGTATTGGGAATAAATGAGAAGAATAACTTTCAAAGGGGTTATTCACATCTAAATGTAAAAGGTTTTTCTTTCAAGGATATCTTTAAGTATTCTATCTTGATATAAATCATGCAAATATCTCAATGTATTGATATTTTCTAAATTTATATTTAAAGTTAAAACTTTCTCTTAACTCCGAAAAAAGTGCCTTTACTCAATCTATATTTATATTATTTTCTGTTACATAACTAAGCAATAAACCCTTAATCAAATTATATTAAAATTGTGCATATTACAAGCATGAATTGTTTCAAAAAACCAATGGGGTAAAGTGGACAGTAAATTTTCGTATGCGTTTAACATAAAAATTACTCATTCCTTGCGTCGATTAAAGTTCTTTTTTTTAGCTTTAAATACTGCAAGTGAGCTCGGACAGGCACGAAGGAACAAGTTTATACCTGTAGCAATTCATTCTCATTTGTCTCACGTCTCATTATCTTGGATTTGTTGTTCTGTTTCCTCCAGATACTCTTTTTCCTCTTCTATCTTACTGTCCTCGCGTCAAATAGCTCACTGTGCATTACGTCGGGTTTAACGACATCCGTTCATTCTTGATTTATCAGCCGTAACTGATTTATTCCTCTTTCTTGCTTCAATTTTTCCTGTCCTTCGTAATGATGGTTCTTAAGCCGCCGATAAAGTGCATGTCATATTAAAATTTAGATTAATCATACTCTTCCTCTTTATACCCAAGCGAATGTATATGATTTACTGATAACCATTATTTTTCCATTTATACCATTTTTTATCTTTTATAACAATATTAATATCTTTTCCTTCGTAGATAGGTTCGTTTTAGATATGAATCCATGGTGTTTCAGAGCTAAAGTAAGCTATGGGGATCGCATAACGTTAGAGAAAGAATCGAAAGAGTAAAAGTTTGACGAAATCAGGGATCGAATCTATATATTTCACTTGTTGTTCCGTGTGTCCCAGACCGAGTCCGTTTCTCAACATATCTACTTAAAATCCCCTATATATCAGAAACAACTGTAGCATAAGGTTAGCTTTATCGGATAGAGTAATTGCATGGTGTGAGATTCAGGTTTGAGATGCGGTGTCAGTCTTATGACTACTTTACTTTTAAGACTTTTCTCTTTGAATTCTTTCTCTGTATTTTGTAGGCAGTAAAATTATCATGGAGCTTTTCACTCCCAAAACTGAAAGAATATAAGTTCCAGATATTTTTTATTCCATATTATGGGGAAATCACGAATCGCTCGCCTATCTTCCTATAATTTACAATACAACTTAGCAGTATAAGTCTTTTCAACTGAACCTTGCGACATATATACCAGAGAAAATTCATCATATTGCAGAATGCAAGACATTTCATGCTTGGTAATGAAACTATGATTTTGAATTAATCTTTCTCAAATCAATTGTCGAAGTATGAGAGATGTACTATAACTCTCGTTTTATTAATAGGTGAAAGGCAGTCGCGATATTTTTCTTAATTCACCATCTGCAAGCTCAACTTTTACTTCACTTGCAGTCGTATTTATTAGTCGCATGCTCGCTGGTCATCTACAGGCTAGTCGGAATCTATGGTCACCAACCTGTTTAGCGGCTGAACCCTCTCTCGTCGGAACAGAGAGAATTGGGGTATGAGGGAATTAAGAAATCGGTGTTTTAAACCCGTCCGCCTACGACGCTCTCGAACACACCCAATTTGATTTGCTTATATCTTTTCCCGGTGGTCCACAGCATGTGAGGAATGCTATACTTTATACCCTCGTTGCTTTCTAACCTTATTTGATGCAAACACCTGCGATCTTTTCCTATGGAGTGGGTCCACCTTGGGAATTTCAGGAAGAGAGTTCACCGGTTGGGTTTATTTAACTTGCTGCGAAGTGACCTCCATCGGTTTTCTTCCGCAACTCTTTGAATATTGATTGCGGTCTTGTCACCAGCAGCTCGGTAAATAACAATTGCATCACCATTTGTGAAAGATTCCTTGAAAACTTCTAAATCATTGAAAATATGGTCAAGTTATACAAATACAATCAAGTCAAGTCAAAACCCAGTGGTTCAGCTCAGGCTTAATTTAGTGATTTGTGCTGTATGTATTGAATTTCTGCGTAGTGTATTTGTGCTCATCACCTTTAATTGCCGTCATTCACGAATAATAAACTTTAAACCAACGCTAATATCTATATCTCGACAGAAATTCGAACTTCTGGCATCTGGTTTTAAAGCAACCATTTATAAACCCTATCGAAGGAGGCGAATTCATAGAAAAAACGTCCTTAGGCGCGGTACGTAGGCCGATAGGAATTTTAAATTTTTTTTTATTTTTTAAAAGAGTGTTTAAATTCCTAGAAATAGTTACCACTAATATCACCATATTTTGCTAATCAGAAGTACAAGTTATTGGTTTGGAAATAATATAGCATTGATTTGATGTGAATATGTAGAGAATATTGTATTTCTCTAGGTATGATTATTGACGTAGAATTACATTTCCTGCTAGAATGTGGTAGCATGCATTACAAATTAAATTAAAATATCTCTTTCGCATATTTAAGTCAAGCTGAATATTAAATAAAACCCTTAATGATAGCGATTTTAAAGTGTCTGCACAAAATTATCGGAGCGAAAATCCACTGAATCACCAATTGATTCCGAAAAATTCGTTCATAGCAGAGAGTAATAGGCCTAATTCGGCTCAGCGTCATGTTTGACCGACTGGCATTCAACAACACGCCGTTCTCATGGCCTAATTGGTCAATTGCAATTAGATAACAATCGATGCAACCTGTTCGTCATCGGCTGTCCGATTAGCACGTATTCGTATCGTTGCACATATCGGCTAGAATTTCCTACACCGCCACCTGCTTCCACGTCATGATGGAGCCTGCGATTTGTACCTGTGACGCGCTATTAGTTCCCCGCTTCTCTTTATGTCTCTTGCGGGAGGAATTTATCTATGTCCCCGTCGCTGCCCTCCGAAGCTCATCGCACATGATGGATTAATCCTCATGTTTATCACAGGATTCATGCTTCACTATCTCCGCATTCCGTTTCACGAAGCTCGCTCTTTCCCTTTAAGTAATTTTCCAGTGTTTTCGAAAGATGAAAAAACAGGCGTTTTATTTCTGTTCTCCGAAGGGGAAGACGTTCGCCGTTTCTATTTGCTCGAAAGACCTTTCTCGCTAGATGCTGCATATCTCATTGCTTACTTTGTAGCCTGTTTGTCATCCGCCCACGCGCACGTTTTCTCGGAGCTCGCGTACACGTGTCTCAGGAGTTACCGATCAGGTTCACGGTGGATTAAAGCGTCTTTATCCATCCGTGCTTCCGCCTTAAAATGTATGGTAGGCACTGAAACTATGGAAGTTGGCATGGGCTGTCTTTACGGTAATCGTGATAAGTGCTTCCATCAGTGTCTTTGTATATGCCATACTATTGGCAAAAATTTATAGCAATCATCTGTTTTTGATGTGATTTTTAGTATGGTGATTTATTAGCTATAGATATTCTTCATAGGATACGGGTATTTTCTCTGATTCCCAACTTCTAAAATATATTTATTTTACGACTTCTCTGGGATTTTAACTGAATTGTAAGGAATGAGTCACTGTCTACTAAAAGAATGGTTTCAAAGAGCGAGATTTCTCTTAGCTTTAATATATACCCTAATAACCTTAATATAATAATTTACCGAAATAATCGAATAAGAATGTAAACTATTGAGTCTAATAGATCGAAATATTCTAGTGAATTTACTTTTTGATCACCATTATTTAATTTCAGAATTCGCGTGATATATCTGATACGATGAAAAATATAAAAGAAATTCCTCGAATTTCAAGGCAAAATGATTTCTATTTGCAATATGATCATTAATTCCGAGGGTCCAGTTTATCGAAAACGATGAAATTCATTAGCTTTATTTCATCACATTTAGTATCTCTTGTAAAATATGAAATACAATTATTGTGATAAAAAATTACTTTCATTCATGAGAAAAACTATACGAAACTGATATCTTCGAAATTTAACTCAATTTCTTAAAAAGTTGGCCGATTTCATATTCTCTAAACTCAACATCGTATGCTTATAGTATTCCATTATTAGCATGATTTCAAGAAAATTTCCATTTTTAAGAATAAAAAATGCACGTGTTAAAAAGATTGACACGTCTTAGCTCAGCTAGAGAAATTGCAGTCTAGACTTAATGAGGTCTTCAACGATGATATCAGTTTTATGAAATTTTCGGTTCGAAATTATTCCTAGTTCTAAAGATTAACACTCCCTATCTTGTCTTTTCGAAGACGATCTCATACTTCCGCGGATGACAACTTTGGATTACAATTACTTACTGTTCGTAGCGGGTTTTAAATCTCCGGCAGGCGCAAACATGAGAGCGGAAGTCGCGTGAAGTATTAATAACACCCTTAACGGCGTCAGTCACTGACACCAAAGATCCGTATTATCTCATTAAAAGCATCTGTAGTCGTACATTTCCCAGACTCCCAACAGCATTTCTCTCAAGGCCAGATATCACGCCCACGTTAATGATCCCTAGGTTTCACCTCACCGCCTTACGCAAGCGTTCGTCAACGTCGGGATTCTCTGTGTCTACCTAAAACTCAGGACATATTTCAGTATCACAGAACGAGGTATCACTTTCATGGGAGTCTCTTTCTGAAGATGATCTGAAAATCTTTCTATCATTTTATTAATCTTTTCGTCATTCTTTTAACTTCGTCATTGTTAGTTTTAATCTGCTTTCAATTAATTAACAAACATCTGGTCATGTTTCACGGTCCTGATATTTTGTATTTTCTTATGGGCTGCTTTATATGCGACAGTAAACCAATGAAATTTTGTGGAAATTAAGGAATGTATTCTTTAATTTACATGCACAAGATACGTTATTCTTTAAAAGAAGTAATTAAAATTTATTTTGGTGACACCTGTAATTTTTATCATTTCCATAGAATAATGGTGTAATTTTCTACGATGAGCTTCTAAATCAATATTTTATTAATTTTATTTATCGCGAGCCTCCAATGCAGTTGTAGAATTTCTTTCAAAGATCAAAAGTTTTCTGCTAGTTTCATCGGCATTTATCATCTTCGCTAGCTCTTTAAATAAAAAAACTCTCCACTTTCGTTATTTATGTGAGAAATTTATGTTTCGTAGGGAAATAAGATCTAAAATCAATACTTTTAAATTTTTTCTTATTAAATTTATTTCGAATCCTGCTAAACATTCATAATCCATTATGTAAGTTTGGATATTTAAGTTATGAATTATAAATTTCAGTCATAAGACCGAAAAACAAGAAATCTCTGTTGAGAGGATTGAATTCGTCGAATTCCCACAAATTTTGGGATATTTCTCATAATTAACATTTAAAAATAAAATTTACGAATATTTTCAAGCAGAACATCACCAAAATTGACGCTTTATTCTTGGTATTACCATATTAGAAAAATAAAGAATTATTAATCCTATCATAAAGGTACTGTTTCTGTGAAACTTTAACTCTTGTAAAACGTTTTTAGGACACTTTAAATTCGGTTAAGTAAACTCCATCTCTTTATAAGGAACTAGAAAGGCCTCCTATCTCCCGAAGGGAAGATATCAGTTTCACCAGCAAAACAGGGATCCTCCGAACACTTTGTCTCAGGAATTTTCCGCTCGTATCGGAACCTCCGAGGATCACCTTTTAGTTTAGGAAATTCGGAGACTGCGGGAGGTCGGCTTCTATCAGCCTCTTCTCCCCAGGGATTCGCGTGATAAGAGATACGACTGAAGTTGGCGGCATCGGTTATACGAGACCCACCTTCACCTCTCTCCACCTATGAAATATCTGACGATGCTTCGGTATGCTCGCTTACAAAGTACGTTAGATGGCGTGGGCGATTGAGGATCCAACCTTTTCTCCTTATTCGTACCGAGCCATTGATCATTCTTTTAATTCGGTGGGAGGAATGCCGCGGATAAGGGTCTGGTTACGGTGGGCAGCGATGGAAGGTCTGGTTAAGAGGTCTCGGAGGGTAATGAATGGCAGGAGAGCCACGTGTATCACACGTAATGAAATTAAGAGGATGGAGACATTTTCAGGCTCTTCCATAGATGATTTTAGCGTCATAAAGTTCGAATTTTTACTGTTACTACCGTGGGCCCACGAGAGATAGGATGGTAAAGCTACGAAAAATGTCCGAAAGGGGAGATATTTTTAAATTTTACTATTATCTCTTAATTCCACCCACTGCGAAGGCGTCACTAGGAGGATCTTGGTGAAAGTAGTTTACGGATCCCGCTGGTTTAGTATTACTTTCGCAATTTGAGGTTTGCTTTCCCTTTATAGCCTGGTCGGATTTTTATTTTAATTTACTGAAGGATTCAAATTAAATAAGATAAAATAACGTCGCACTTTTGAGTTTCCTTTTGTCTCGTTCAGGACGAAATAATGATTTCGAAACTGTGAATTAAATTTTTCTGGGGTGATATCTTTAGTACTGCACATTTATATGACTTAATTTTTAGGAAAGAAAGTTCTCAAATACTGCTGGTTTTTGGGATTGGTTGTTGAGATACTTATTTTGATTTTCTATATATCCTCTTTTACCAAGTCAAGATTACCTTACTAGCATCCATTTTGTAACAATATCAATTAGTCGTTTGATTAAATAGAGCATAATTATTATTGTGATGCAGAAAATAAAAGAGAATACGTCTTTTAATCTCCAGAGACAGTCTTGACTTGAAGGCAAAGGTTTCCAATGCATACAAATCCGAATCACTTAGCAAATTCACAGTAGTCCCGTTAATTGCCGATTACCGTTGTTTATTCATTTTTCTGCTGTCGCTTTCCGCACGGAAGTTAAACCCTCGTTTGTCAGCTCCTTCGTGTTTAAGTCCTCCGCCTTAAACTAACAGACCAACGGTCGCGTCCAGTGGAAGGATGAATAAAGGCAATTATTCCCTTTATATACGATTTGTTTGGCCGTCGATTAACGCCCAGTTGATTCGAACTTCACGGTTCTGGCGTCGATCCAGAAAGGAATCACGTTCGACTTGATGGAAGCCAGGTGGAATTCACGCCTCGCGTACTACACACTTTACTCGTACCTTATCTTCTGCCAAGCGTCATTGTAAAGGATGAAGGTACACGAAGGAAGGCATTGTTGCTTAATGACTCGCCTGTTTGCGAAGCTTCGTGCAAAGAGGTGTACAAACTCACCTCTCGAGCCTTCTGGGAGCTAAAACTAGCTATTTATCGGGTGTATCGGAGTGGGTGGTGGGCGTCTTCTCCTCGCCATTCATTCGAGATCTGCAGAGACAACCGGCTCTTTCCGTTCTGAAGATATCTGCAGGGGTTCGGTCGGGGAGGAAATGTGAGTCCCAGCCAACGAAGTCGACGTGACTTAGCGAAAAGTTTTGGGGATCTCCGCGCAACCGGATGCGGCCGTTTCAAGATTCTCTTCATCTCTCGAAACTTGGCGAGAAAGAGAATGCAACCTTTCCGAACAATATCTTCATGGATGCTTGCTTCCCTGTGGGATATCTCGAAAGCTGTTACCCTCGACTTGCCCTTTCTGATGGTAGGATGGAAAGAGAAAGAAAATGGTGCCTAAAGGAAAGGAGGGTGACACCTTTTTTTGATTATATACATTCTCCCCATGGATCGGATGATGGGGTTGGCGAAGAGGACGATAGTATTTGCCAATCGCACCCCTTTTACGTTTTTCAGTTAGTATCTCAAACTACAGTAGTTTTTGTTTGATCCTAAATGATCATATTCGAAGAGCAAATTATGGAATATGTGCTATGAATATAACGGAAAAATCTACTCCAGATTACCACTGAGTAAAAGTCGTCTCCTTACTCGAGTATCACTCAATGAACTATTGAGAAATATTTCTCAAATCAGATGTCCTTGAGGAATCTTAACTCTCAGTTTTAAATTTTATTCTACATTTTTACAATATTTGCGGTCGCCCAATGACTTTGTTTAAAACAAATAAGTTTACGTTTATGTATTTTATTCCATTCCAGGAAGAATTTAAGCAGAAAAAGTTAATTTAATCCCATACTAGTATTACGTTGCTTTTTCATTAGCTTCTTACTTCCTCAAAGGCGTGAAACAATGAACTTTGTTCGCATAATTTTACGAATCTCTTAATTTATACGGCGATTATTTCTTGATTTTTATTCTGAATGGGTCTTGTTATAATTATACTTTTTGAATTACCTTATGTTACATATTCTTTTTAAATTGTTCGTCGAAGTTTTAAGAGCCTCCAAGTTTTAATTATTTATTAGGAAATTCTTCTACAGTTTGTTTATTGATAGAATAATTACAAATATTCTCCAAAGAATTGAGGTATAATTCTTTACATTATAAATCATATACGTTATAAATATAATGAAGACAACCGTTCTCAAGATACATTAAGGCAAATTCAATAGTTAGACGGGCTTCCCGTCATCAGCGCGTTCGATATCGGTGAAAGCGGTCCCGGATTTGATTTCCTTCGGGAACACAGGTGCGAAATGTCTATATCTCGAAAACTGCTATCGAAGCAGTTTTAAAATTGCTACTTTTACTCAACGGTGGTCTTTCCGCGAGTTCCTTGTCTATAATATTCCGAGGATTATTATCATCTTCCTTCCTATTCTAGTTAATCATTCCTCCATTTCTCATTGCTCATTTGTATATCCTTTATACAAACTTTATTCGTTGTAAGTGGATGCCATTTTCAAATACATTCGGGCCATATGAAAGGAGTTTATGTATGCTTGTGCTATGTTTTTCCTTTTTTCTGAGTTGCAGTGAATTCTTTGTCTATATGTGGAATCGGTGATTATTTCGGTGAAAAGAAATCATGTCGCTCTCAATAATTTAAAAATTACACGATACTCTTGATTTTATCTTGTATTTTATCAATCAAAGATATTTGAAGTAGTATAATTGTAAATCACTGTATGATTTATTAAATTAAAAGTAGCGTTGAGATTTTTAAAGACACAAAACGAACAAAATTACCATGCAATACATACCATATTACATTAATTATGACGATGAAAATTATTTTGTGACTTTATATTTACTTCTACGTAGTTTAACTTTCGTTTGGATTTTTTTTCGTGGTTTCGGTCTTAGTTGTGTATGTACTTTCCCAAAAGGTCCTTGATGCATATCGACGCTCCACCTTGTTCTCGTTGTAAATTCGAGTTATTTCAATTTAATCATCCCTCATCCAACCATGGAACCAATTTCGTTTCTTCTCCTCCCTTTCCATTTCGTTCTGTCAGAAGCAGCCTAATCACCTGCCTATTTGGAAATCATGGCGTAGCTTCCGGTGGTGATAACCCTGGCGGAGATGTATATCGGGGGAAATTCCGGAGGTCTTTAAGAGAAATCCATCTTCCGCAATCAGCGTCTATACCAGTCGCTCGAGTTCGCGCCTACGTACAGAGTCGAGCCAAGTTGGCCAAGCGCCACCTAACGTCCCCTTCCGATTAAGAGCAGGCTCGATCCATCACACACTCCATCTTCCATAGCTTTTTAACCGAACACACGGAGCAAGTCATCCTACGTCCTCGAAGGTACGTTCGAATCGCAACAAGTTACCTCATCCGTGTTCACACTTGTAACGTTTTCGCGAAATGTATACATAACCTCCCACCTCCGCCATCACGTTTCAATTGATTCCATCTCATCTTTTATTCACTTCTTCATCTCGCCGCGGTGGTTAAGGCGCAAGGAGACGTTTCACGCCTCTCGAGCAGATTGGATATTTGCCACGCGTCCCCTTATAAGACGTGCAAAAAGAGTGAGGGGAATCGAAGGGTATTGACGAGCAAATGGGATTAAAGTAACGGTGGAAGGTTCCAAAGGAACATGCGGTGAGAACGTTAGGCTCTCGTTTATTTTTTTTAGGTTTGGAAACCACGTTTGGACGTGCGGACGTTGTCGGGAATGCGCGAATAAAAGAGGATGCAAAAATGGCCGTGTACTAGCGTAGGTATACGTTTAAACACTTGGGACCACCGCCGAAAGCGCCCGGCGCGATAATGGGATTTACTGGGATATATTCCAGCGAACGATGACACAATGGAGGACGCAATAACACGAAGGCTGGGTGGAAGATTAAAGGAAAAATTTTGTTAATCACATAAACAGAAACTCATCACAATAGGAGATGCGACATGAAAACGCAAACAATTTATGGCCGAATGAAAATTAGCGTTCGGTTAAACAGATAATTGTATTCGGTCCAGTATTCATAATTATAATTTTAAAAGGGGAAATAATGAAGTTTGAAATTAATGAAAATTGAACCGTGAGGATCGACGAAATGCCCTTTCTCATTATTCTTGATGATGTTGCTGGAATGGATCTCGCAGGTTTTCTTTCGGTCCCGACATCATGGAAAAAATAAGTTTGCAATAATGATTCTAATTGAATCTCGCGGAAATGATAAATTGATTCCGGCAATAAACTTGGTGTTTCCATAGGGATAGCAGATTTCCATTGTTTTGATTTTTCGAAACGGTTGTATCAAGGCAATTAATACTATCAAAGGATTTTTATCGCGTTAAATCCTATTCAAAATATAACTCCCTTTGCGGTAATTTATGTTTATGGAGTTCGGTTAATTTGCTTTTTTATTAAGCCAGTTTTTTGGGAGTTTTAAAACATTTCGCTGTCTACAATGGAGAGGTGAAAATATTTTCATTTTGCCTCAGTCAGTAGTTTTATACGATGGTCTTCTATTCATCTTAAAAAAGCTAAATGTTATGCCTAAATCTTTGTGAGGCACAGCAGTTATTGGAGCATTAAAAATCTTACGCCAAAACAATTTTATGCGACTTAACGATGTGCCTGCTTTTCGTATGAAATGTGATTTATGAAAATTTAATGAGTAAGAATTGTGTTTTCTTTGTAATTCTACAATATTTTTGAAAGATTTTAACGACGGACATATTTTAGCAATTTTATCCTGCTCAGTCGATGTCGATTCATAATATTTGTGTTTGAATATGGATAGCCGTTCTGATAATGGACTTTTTTCTTGAAATAATTTCCGTCTCTTTCCCCTACGCTGGATCGCTTCCAGATCACATAAAAAGCCCTGCGGTACATAAAGGAATCCAGAAACCGCTTCGGCGTGCTCAATGAACGGGCTGATCTAATGAGGGAAAAATTTCGTTCTGCTGGCTCTATTTCGATGAATGGAAATTTTCTGCTCTCGAAAATAAGGGAAGCACTATCGGCGGACAATGAAATACTCTGTTAGCGGCCAATTATAATGTGGGGAAGGAAACGCTGGCTTATTCATTCGATATGTAAACGGTTCTGCGTATCTGAAAGCTGTTTGTAAGGCGTATCCTGAATGTAAACCCGTAAATTTACGAAGAAAATTTATTCATATCTCAAAGCGGAACGATAAAATTTATCTGATAACATTTTCAATTTTAACTAACGATTTGTGGATTATCCTTGTTACAGATTTAAAAACAAGAGAAATTCAGTTTTAATTTATAAATCTGAAGTAACTTATAAGTAAATTCCTGATAATTGCAATTTTCAGTTCCACTGCTTGCGTTTGAACTATTTTTATTCTACTAAAGTATTTGTCTCAATAAATGACTAATCTGACAACTATACTAGCCCATACGCTTCATTTCGCTAATCATTCTAGATCAAACTTATGATAAGTGTAATAATAGAAATGTATGTTGTTAACTGATTTCTTGCTTGTGCGTTTATTTTACAAACATCATGTGTCAGTATACCGTCTTAAAACTAATGGTAAGTAGCAGCTTATAAGTATACGAACATCTATTCGTAATAACTAGAAACCACGACGCAAACTTCCGTTTATGAGTCCTAAGAGAGAACTTCAACCTTCAATCATTCAATAAGCTGTACTCCTGCATCATATACAGGAGTACAGCTTACAGAATGAGACTCACGAATGAGTTCACCAAGTTAGCAATATTGTATACATTTCTTTACATTTTCCCTTTCCTCCCTCCGAATTCCCTTTATCGCTCCTTCTCATCACCTTTTCTTTGCGTTATTTTCCTTATCCAATTTCGAGACCACTCGCTCCATTCCATTCTCCCTTCATTTTCTTTCTACACGTTCTTTCCCACCGACCCATAATATCTCTCTCCGTTTTCCTTTCTCCTCCACCATCCCCAACCACACTATCACTCACTTTTCTTAGCAAATGTATAGAGTACCAATTTCGACCTCGATAAAATACATCTGTCTATTCAATGTGATCCGGGGTTTCAGAGCACAGCTTTCTTGGAAAATAAAGCAAGGGAAGTATCGATATTTTAGTCTTCTCTTATTGAATGGGCTTCTCCGTGTTTCTTTTTACATCTCGCAGCAGCAAACCGGTTCGTACCCCACAGGTTCTTGACTTTACATCTGTTCATATTGGATTACTTGAGATTTCGGTCTCGATAGCTACTGAATTGGGCATTTTTGAAAAATATAATTTTTACAAATTTATTTGCTCTATAAGCACGGTGTACTTTAGCTTGAATTATTGTGGGGTGATATCGCTTCTACCGTGCGAACCCTAAGTAGATTCATTTCTTACGAGAGATCCCTATTCTGAATATTCTTGTATGTCCTGTTTAGAATTTTTAATTTCCATAATATTTCACAAATACTTATTCTATTGAATATTCGTGCTGTTAATTCTTTAAACTATTTTTATTTTTGGATTTTTTGTGGTATGTTCAAAATGATAATTTTTATTTGTGACTTATATTTGATTTCTCTTTCTAAATGAATTACTGCAATGTGTCGAGTAATTGATCTTATTTATTTAACGTCTTTTACCATCAAATTCTACCATAAATGAAAACTGTCAATTTCAATTAAAGTTGAAACTTGAAAAACCTCAGTACATTAGGTATTCAATTTCGTTAGTTTGTAAAATAATAAATTTGAAATCTCGAAATGTATTTTGACAGACAGATATGAGTACATTGACGACCAGTTCAAACCTATCGGGTACCCGGAATTAGCATTGGGTACAGATTGAGAAGCAGCAAAATTTTCTGAAGAAATTTTAATTTTAGTTCACGAACTGGTTGGAACGGGATCTTCCCTAGAAAGTTTCAAATACATAATGGGATTTCATAGAAATTTTAGTTTGGATATTTATAAATTTTCCACTGTATAAATATCCAGCTTTCAATTACATTTCATTTCCAGCTTCATTAAATTTTAACTTAAACAACGTTATGGAACAACTCCTCTTGCAATATCTGATATTTGTATTCCCCTTGTTTGCTCCCAAGGCTAGTTAGCGCTCTATCTCCGCCTCTTTCTATTTCTTTCGGCGACTTCTTTCCCTTCCCTCACCCATTTCCTCCCTTCAATCTCGCAAACGGGTCGAGCGATTTTCACGTTCCATTTGGAATCGTCCGAGAGTGCGTCTTTGAGGTCTTCGGTGGGAGGTCCCTCTCTGCCAAAAACGCCATCCGAAAAGACCACCTTTCGGCTAAAAGCATTCGTAGAAGGCGAGGAATGAGGAATGGTCCGAAGAGGGAGACACGTGTTACAGCCGGCAAAAAATATCTCGATGGATTCCGTATCCTTTACGGGCCGAATGGCGCGAAGAAACGCTTCCATTGTGGATCCTTAGCCCCCCTAGAACGCCTCTTCAGCATCCACGCAGCTCTGACCCAAGTTATCTTCCCGTTCTCCTTTTCACCGGACCGTCCGGGGATATGCGGTTTTTGCCGTTGCTTCATTTTATTCCCGGAACGATTTTTCACGCCCTTATGATCTTTCGCCGTCCCGTCGCACAAATTGATCATCACGCACGTGTTCCCACGGAATGGAATGACATTGTCCTTGATCGACGAGGAAAGGGTCTTGCTAATCCGAAAGAAATTTCCTCGGAAGCTATTTTTTTTTCATCGTATCTGAGAGATTCTCTTCGATTCCCCATGGGATGGCAAACTTCCCGGACGTTTCCGCTTCGATGAATTGTCGCAATATTTGTTCCGAGGGCTCATAGGAGCAGAATGGATTCTCGGGGGACATTCGGTTGATTTTGTTTCATATGGCTTTTTCTTTCGCTGAAACATAACGCTAATAGTTTCTGATGCAGAAGTTGGGAGAGGGATGAAAATTGCATTTTCCACGCCTCTTGTTTCGTTTTATTTCTGTTATCCTCAGTCTGTTCTATTTTAGCTATGAGTAGTCTTGTTTGGGAAGTTTGATATTTATTGAAAGCTGTGAACAGTCCTCTATTTTCGGAGCTTTACGCGTTCTTTGTCGGATCCAATTCAGCACCTCTATTTCTTTTCAATATTGGCGAGAAATTTTGTGAAAACTGAGAACTTTTTCGCAATGCTATATGAATTTTCTATTACCCATAATAATACGCATAGCTTTTAAAGTAGTTCCACTGAATTAATTCGTCTTAAAAAATTGAAATTTAAAAGTATTGATTTCGTGGGACTCCATCGTACGGAACCAAGAAACAGATTCATTCAATATCGAAAAAACGAGTAAACGGGTAAATTGCGACT
This sequence comes from Pachydiplax longipennis, assembly GCA_036926295.1. Taxonomy (NCBI): domain Eukaryota; kingdom Metazoa; phylum Arthropoda; class Insecta; order Odonata; family Libellulidae; genus Pachydiplax; species Pachydiplax longipennis. Next base: position 57,397,330 of record JAVFKF010000008.1, read on the forward strand.
TACGTTTCGAAGCTAAGCCTTATTAACAGGCTCAGATAGGTTCCTAATTATTTTTTACACGGCCTTTTTTCTTATGTGGTTTTTCGAACAAAATTTTTTCCTAAGTTCTTTGGAAGTGTAAAATTCTGAGAAGATTGTACTCGAAAAGAGACCTTCCCGAATCCCAGTCTCTTTCCCTTCCATTCTCCCTCGTAGAGTTATTTTCCAAACGTATGTTCCTCAACGTAATAACTTCCTACGTTATTCATCTATTGGGTCATCTGGAAATTTCTGCGAGTTTTCAATACGTTTACGTTTATAATTAAGCAATGCTATTAGAATCTTCCTATGTAATTTTTTGCAGTTTCCAGCTCTCCGAACGTTGGCAGAAGGTGGACACTGGAAATTACATTACTAAATAAACTCGACTCATTTTTACAATGTTTAGTTTTATTTATTTCTTATTTAAAAGACCGCAGAACTTTCCGGGTGTTTCAATAGTATATAGATGGAATGGAATATTTCATTTCGTAAAAAATGGATGCATTTGCGAAAATAAAAGAACTGATGTACAAGAAATGCGTGATGAAATGACGCTTTCAGCCTAGATATAGACCCTGCTGAATTGTGTCGAATAATCTGACTTCTAACCTGCTACATAACAGGATTCGACGCAAAGGATTTTTATTTTACACTTTTCCTTCTTAGAGGAATTAACTTTTGTACCTTGAAAATTTTAGCTTAATATTTTGACTTAATTCGTAGCAGAATATCATTCCTATATCTAAATTAGTAAAACACGCTCAGAAAGAATTCGTGTAGAATGCCGAACTAAGATTAGCAAACCTTGAGATAAATAACAGAGATGTAGAGGTTCAAGCCTCCGTAAAGGAGTACAGAGTCTGAGATCGTCGTTTACGTACCTAATCTAATACCCTTGATAAAGGACAAAATAGTCCCTGTAATAGCATTTTAGGAGCGATTCATATAAATCTCAAAGAGCCTCTCAGTTTCTCTAAGCCGTGGAACATTGTTCGGGATCGCTGATCCTAAGCCAACTTCTATGGCTCGCAGCGATGGGAAAAAGGATCGTCAACTTTTTCCGCGTCACTTGTTTCGTCGCTCGGGAATAAAGGAAGGAAATATATATAGAAGAAGTCTCCTTGCAAAAGTTAAAGAAGGAGAGCAAAAAGGATATCCTTAGGGAAGGAGAAGATAGCGTGGCCATTTCGGAGAAGTGCCTGTGGAATAAAGGGTGGAAAAGGGGAGAGATTTTTCACTTCGCTTTATAGTTCCGCGCCTCTCTTTTTCCGCATCTCTTACCCTTTTGCCCTTTATTTCTCCCATTTACTCTTCCTTCCGGATTCACCCCGCTTATCGCCTCCAGATGGCAGATGGCCATCGTTTTAGTAACGGAGAAGTGGGTGGAGTAAGGCAAGTCCTAAACGGGAGATGACCGCGTCGGTGGCCAGACGAGTATGGGATCGATCCAACCCTTCTCACGAAATGATATTTTCATGTTTCCATTGTCCTTTTCTTCCTCCTTCCTTTTTTGGAGATCCATGATAGACTTTTGAAGGGCCACTGAACTTTTCTACGGTTATCTTCGCGAACTCGCGAAAATGTTGTCCCCGACGCTTCGTTTAAGGCCAAGGTGTATGTAACGGTCATTTTTGTTGGAGGATCAGAAAAGGGTAACAACCCGGAACGTGATTTTTTTGATCAAGCGCGAACTAGTGTCAATGCTGGTTTGCTTCGTTTGAATCAATTTAGACGTTGATTGGTCTAAAAACGTGGCTAAATGAACCAGCTTAGTCCCTTTCCTAGCTTTCACTCTGTATACTATCTGACGGTATATCTTGCTGTCTTCTTTAAGTATCTGTTATCTTTTGGATTCTTTCGGCGAAAAGAAATTAAGAAAATGTATTGGTTCAGAAGATGGAATTTACTAGGGTAACAAGCTCTTTGTAATGTACAGCTAGTTCCAAAAAAAACTTACCACCTAAGCCGCAACCCGCATAACAGACGTGAAGCTCGATGAGAGCGAGTCTAGTGTTTTCCACGCATTCTATTGGCTCTTGGAAGGAAGGCGCCTTTTTAAACCGTTGTGAAACGCGTTGAACGTATTTGTACCGTCTATATTAGCACGAAATCTAGTTTAAATTTAGTGTTAATTTTTACTATGTCAGCAGCATAGTATTAAAAAATGAATGAGAATCGGATCTCCTTATTTCGGCCAGAAATTCACCTTTTTCTGGAGGCATCGGGTAAACTTACTTTAGCTGCTTCAATTATCCAATGAAAAATCATGTCATTGCAAGATTAAAAAGGATTATATTATTACGTTTTTTATGCTCTTGACGCCTACAGGAAGAACTTTTAAATTTATTTAGAGGAAATTCACGACTATGACTCAAATAGAAAGATGAACGAAAACTCAGCAAGGAGATAAAGAATAATTAGGAATAAGAACACAATCAACTGTATGTCAACTAATTTATGTTGCAGAAAAATTCTATCGAGAAGGGGAGTATGAAAAAACTTCGAAACCTACTGAGGAAAGCAAAGATGAAAAGAAACTTTATCTGGACGAATACACCGAGAAAGAATCATTTTAAGTCAACCTGGTAGAGAGCTCTGAAAATTAGACCCAAAACATATTACAATAAAGTAAACCAAATAAATTACGATAAACTATATCAGATAATTACATCAAATATTATAAAAATTTTAAATGCCGCCAAATCATATGATAGAAAGTAAAATATTTATTGGTGTGCTATCATCATTTTCTAAGGTAATTGTTTAAAATTCAAATTGCTAATTTAATATTTTAGAAAATAACATAGGTATTAGAATAGTAGCACAATTTAAATACTGAGGGCTACAAAATGTTTTCACGTATCGAATTAAAAATTAATATACCACGAAATTAACGCCAGCATCTCGTAACATTTTTCCGAAAATATTGTTCATTGCCAGTCCCAGAAAAACTATCTCTTTAATTAAATCAAGTTCATGTTACTTGCAATATTATGCTGTCCCAACTTTTATCTGATGCTAAATCTCTTTCTTGCCCCGTGGTGCAAATTTTGACTCGATTTCTTCACAGTTGAATTATTCTGCAATACAGAGAAGTATAAAATTTGCTTGATACGACAATTAACAGAGCATTAGGAATTTCAGTATATATGCATCAACATGTCATTCTGTTCTTACTTCCACCAGGCATTCGTGGTGACGGTATCAGATGAAGCATTATGATTTTGAGATGAGATTTGTCTGTTTCTGACAAATTCGCGTCTGAGGTTTTACTAATTCTTCCATGGAGAAAGGAGAACTTTCCTTTCCTCCACCCTGGCCCTAGGAGTATCCCCTATTCATTCCTTTGTTGTTTCTTTTTCTTTTGATGCGTCCATCGAAAGGTATTGTCTATTTCCTCAAAGGAACCGTAAAACGGCCGATGGGTGAAGGTGAACTCCGCTCTGAGGAGAAAAACCCCCTTTTCGGCAGATTGTGGATGGTCGTATGTATCCGGGGTAGCGAATTTGAAAGCGCTAATGAGGATTCCTGACCGCACCCCTGCTGAGCAGGTATCAAAGGTTAGGGTATGGTGGCGGCGACCGATCACAAGTAAGGTGGGAAATGGTGGATCCGCGATTTGTAATCTTCGCCGCAGGTATTCCCTTAGGGAATGAAGATATTCAACTCTATTTTTGAGGTAGACGACCTTTCAGGACTTCTTGCAAGGAATACACTTTAAGATGGTTAAGAAACAACAGTTAGTATGGCAAATCAAAACCTTAAGACTAATTTGCATATTGCATATAAACTCCAGGTTTCCTATACTTGCATATTGCAGGTTTACACGTTAACACCTGGTTTATTTACATTTACATTAATACCCCGCGAGCCGCCGTATGACTTATGTCAGGGGGTGTGAAAACAACCACAACAGGATTTCCAATGTTACTGAAATGATTTTCAGAACTATACGCTAGACTAATGTTTAATAAGACTAATGATTAATGATTGCTGCTTCGGTTTCTGAATGCCTCAAGTAAGATATATAACCCGAATTATTTGAATGGTGCATAATATGTATAATAATTAAAAGAAAAATCACTATCAATAATTATGAATGATGGGTAAAAGGAGTCATGGAAGAACACGTTAAAAATAGAAACCAACGGATGGTAACCGGACTTACATGAGAATATTCCTCTAATTCTCATGATTCATACCTTAGCTGTTAAAATATTCTTGGTTCTATATGTAATCCATTATTCCAACATTCACTCCAAGGACCTTCGTAACACCCTCATCCTAGGCACATCATAATTCTCTACGAACTTTGCGAAGATGTTTTGTAAATTTTTCATAGTATTTTTAAATAGTAATGCAAGGAAGATCATTCCAGTTAAAATAGGACCTTCGGAAAATCTGAATGATAACATAAAGTTGACAATGTTTGGGTGCATCATATCAGAATTAGTATCTCTATATTCTGCTTTTAAAGTGAATGGTATAAACTGTATTAGCTTATACTAAATAACAAATTCAACAACAAAAATGAAAAAATAAGTAACGCTGCCTATCGTCAATTTATATCAATCAAGCTCTTCGTCAATGATTGTTTACTTTATTTATATAAATTGTTTTTTATGCTTTATTTCGTCCCTACATTGAACTAAAAATTTCGTAGTTCGGAATAACTTGAGAAATGAACAATGAACTAGAGAAATGCCATCTAATATTTATTCCTTACGCTTACGAGAACCAAATCGTTTCACTTCTCTTATAACATCTATGATACAAAATAGATAGAGCGTTGAAGATGATCTTACTACATCGACTAAAGTTTCTATTATCATGTCACTAAAATATGAATTGAAACGTAAATATGGAATTTTAGATACTCCGCATATTTAGTGTCGCAGAAACTTAGAGTTTATACGCCGATTACAGATAAATCACATCTCTAAAGTTAGGTAAGATTTAGAATAAACCATTGGCTTGCATAGATAGTAATACCAATGTTAGCAATTTTTATCGGTTTGAAAAAACCGAACTCTCTTTCCAAAATAAATTGCTGATAAGAAGATGGTTTAGGTTCTGGCTTAGTAAACTACTCGAACTTTCTTATAGAATTAAAAGATTGGTACGATACATTGAACATCGCTATTGCATACAATTTCGGAGATCCTGGGAATTACTGATGTATCAGAAGGAAATTTCTGAAAGTATGATAAGCCATGGGCGTTATATCCTGTATATTTGAATGTTAACCATTCTTGACTAATATATTACTTAAATTGGATAAATGAGTAGTTTCTCTGGAGGCTGTCATAAACGGAAAAATATATGTTGGATGAGAAAATTGAGAAGGTGAGTGAGTGGGTTATACTTTTAAAAGAGGTCGTTGCTCCTACTCAAAGTAACCAATTGGTCAACGAGGAACGCAAGAAATGCCATTACCTATTGTGATTTATCCAAAAATCTGGAATTAACATACCTCTTACACTTTCGGTTGTTAAATTCATGTGAGTGTATGTATTACTGTTTCCGTCGTTTCTCACTTCCCTATATCTATCAAAACAGTCCCCCTCTTGAAGTCCTGGTGAATTCATTGCTTTAACCACTTCTTCCAATCACTCCTCTATCTTGCTTTTCAAATTTGTCATGGAATGTGGAGAGATGAAAAGTTTCTCATAGCCATACATTTTAAATACGAAGGAATATTTTCAATATCACCGAGCGATAAATATGTAGATAGACTATTCATACCAAACCACCGCCCATTCATCTCAATCATTAAAATTCTGTCGAAAAAATATGAGAGTTACGTAGGGCCAGCCATCAACCGAGGGGAGAAAAATTTCAACATGAGCCTCATATGCGCTTCTTATCCCCGTGTGATACTTACAGGGTTGGAATTACAGGTAAAAAGGCCCTAAAACTATTTCACTAAGTCCCTATTATTTCGCGTATTTTTAACGTTTTCTACATTATAATAATTGTAAACGTGATAATAAACAGTTGAAATATAAACAATGCAAGCAGTTTTGTATGCATTCAAAATTAATTGAAAATTTTACATTCATAGCTTACAGTAGCATTCAATGAGCATTATGACAAAACCTCATTCGCTCTATCTTTTTGTGTATTTTAGAACTTGATAAATACGAGAGAAGAACGTTTAAGAACGTAATGGTTTGTGACTGCAACCATTTCAAGAGGAATCCACAGAAGAAATCACGTTTATTCGATTCACACTTCAATGACACCAAAAAAATTCATTTTGGATTCAAAATCAACGTGAAAGATGGTTGTCTCGTATCCGTCATCTTTATTAATTCAGGAAAATCGATCCTAGCACATTTTCTATCAATTGATTTGGACGGTATATTAAAAATACCAACTGCATAGATGATAAAATTTACTGATTTTTTACCGATCGAGTTTTAATTTTGATGCTTATCAAATTAAACAAAATTTATCTAAAATACGCAGAGAATGCCTCAAGACTTCATACTACATATTTACTTATAGATTTTTTATGTATTTAAAGTAATAGCCTAGATATGGCCATGAGTTCACCTTACTTTACTTTTGTAGATTGCATTCACACAGGCTGTGATAAAACAGGTGATCGATATGGACTCCTTAGGTATATAATTTTAAAGGCTAATAACTCTTCTCTTGAACGATGTATAATATTATCTACTATTATAATATATAATACGACCCCTTATAACCGCAGAGTTTTACAAGCGAAGGCGTCGAATTCGAGGTCTATACATTTTGGGTCCGACACTGATTCAAACTGCGCGGAAATTTTCTTCCTCCCATCTCAGTGCTAAACATAAGCTCAGAGCGGCTCAGAGGCAGATTTTGCAAAAATTTCCTTCGTCCTGCTTGTGCCTTTCGTCTCAGACTCAAATTTTATGAGGGGAAGGGGGTTTGCCTCGGTTTCCTAGGAATAACGGGACCTCGTGTGCGACGCTTCCCTCGGTGCGAGAAGCAAAGCTAGAATATATACTGATTTGTAATAACCATTTTATAATAACTGAATTCTTGCATTACAACATCGATATTGTTATAATACTATTCTGCTACGCCAATGTCACCAAACTAAGGATACTAATAAATATTTGCAATATCAATAATGCAAATAAATCCATTTCAACTCTGCAAGCGGAGCCAGGACAGAAGCAGACTATCTCCTCCATGTTTTCCCTCTCTCTCTCTCTCTCACACTTCTTAAGGCTCGCTTGCAGGAAACTCACTGCCTGTTATGCGGGTTGCGGCTTAGGTGGTAAGTTTTTTTTGGAACTAGCTGTACATGTACCATGACTTTTTTCAGATTTATTGTTCTCGTAGAATAGAGATAAAATTACCTCATTTTTAACACTACATAGTGTTAAAAATATAGTGAATCATCTTTTCAAGATGAAGCTAATTAAATTTTATGAAGGAGGAGTCGTTAATTAAACCTTTTTCAAGTAGAAGTTAGGTATACTTTGATTAATTTCCAATTAAATTCTTCTATGATATTAATCTAATGTGAATTGGCTCTATTTCCCTTGAAATATATTGCTTTTCACTTAGAAACAAATTTAATTTCAAGAGAAGTACACTAAATTATTACTAAAAATACTAATCAACGAACAAAATTAGTTACGCATCTTATTTAGTTTATCTGATAGTAGCAAAAGATGATTTAAATTAAATTCATTTTTATATTTTTCTACACTTTGTTACCAAAAAACCAAATTACCAATTTACCCAAATCGGGTAACTTTCTCTCAGATCGCTTTAGATTTACATCACATCGTAAATTTGCTCGGACGGAAGACCAATTTCAGTCAGACACCAAGTATTGTCTCGCATAGAGAAGACGTAACAATTCAGTGAGATTTATCAGTCAAATTTTTGCATCCAAGTCGGTAATCTTGATTTCAGAGCGCTTTCCCTCATTCCGCACTTTATATCTTTCGCCTTTCCGGAGGAAGGACCTCCCTTATAACAGCTTGCTCTTCGGGAGTTCGTTGGATTCCGGCCAAAGCCAGGGAAATACTTCTGAAGTCGTCTGGATAATATATCTCGTGGGAGTTTGAAATGTGAGGCCGTTGGGATTCGAATGGAGGAGCCGATATTAGGGGCTCTGTCGTGAAGAATGGCCTAAGGTTCCTATATTGATCTCCCTAAGGAAAATTACAAATGTTCACCATTCGCGGATTTTTCAATCAATCACCTCTGAACTGTAATGGAGGTGCCGTTTATTTGGAATATGCATAGTTTCCTTGGATTCTTGGGGAGTTAAGAAATTTTCGTCCTCTGGTCATTGTGATGGAAAGAGTAAGAGGATAAGCTCATCCTTCATCCAATATAATACCAATTTCATAAGGATGATTTTGATGTTATTAATCATAAAATAATACAATTTCCTTATGAATCAATTTTATTTCATTTTTAGTTTTAGGCTAATAGTTCAGGTTAAAATTTTTTAATTTTTTTTTGTAAAAACTTGACGTTGGAGATACGGCTAATAGATTTGCATCCTTAACTTTTAAATTAAAGTACTTTTAGAAGGATGATTTTCTCGTTAATCATTATAACCTAAACCGCACTAATTTCGAGATTAGTCTAATACGGTCACGTATACTCCTCACCTCGTATTGATGTATAATTAATATTTAATAATCGGTAAACCAATAAAATTAAAATAGGATATTTATTCTGAATTAGTCGTGTATATTAAATTCATTATTATTGGTTTATGAATTATGATAAAATACATAATATTATGTTAACGACGTGACGAGGTTCTTATTGAAATTTACCCTATGAAAATGCGAAATAAATCTTATCATGATGATTATGGCTACCGATGAGAAATATTTTGGTAAGTGAGCTTATCAAAGAATAAAATAACCCCTAATGGGACAGAAATAACAACAGAAATAACGCAAGGAAATTGCATTAACTTTATACCGTAACTGGTACAAGTGAAACCTGTTCTATAGAAGATAGTTGAAGAGTAAGGATAAGATAAGTGCTGGGATATATCTTATAAGAGAATAAATGATAAATTTCTTGTCCATTGAGTATTTTATTCGCTTAGACAAGGAAAATATATGGAGCTCCTAGAAGGTCAGTGACTGCGAGTCGATACCTTAAACTTCAACGCACCAAAAACCCATTTCATGCACAAAGCAGCCCTATGCTTGTCTAATATAGCTTTTCCATTATGCAAAAAAGATTTATTTCCTCTTCATTATGAATGTTTTTCTTCTTGCGAAGTAGTTTCTTCATAAATGAAAATTAATGCATTTATATGTAATTATTTATAAATGAATTTCTGTAGAATTAATGAATTACGTAAATAATATTATAATTTGAATACTTTGATATTTCTTGGCGAGACTTGGCGTCGTCAAGAGAATAAATTCGGTAAAAGCGAAGAAAAAGTCCGCGAGCGATGTTATTTTGCGCTAGTTAGGCCTTACCTCGAGTATGCATGCAGTGTATGGAACCCTCCTGAAAACTTGCTTTCGCGTATTAGAAAAAGGTACAACGAAAGGCAATATGATTTGTAAAAAATGCAACGATAAATCGGTAAGTGTAATTCAGATGTTTCAGTAGGCAGGATGGAAATCTTTAGAAGAAAGAAGGATCAATCAGAGATTTAAATTATTTGATAAATTCAGACGGGGTACTTTCATAGAAGATGTAACCGATGTTATGCGCCCTTCTTGTTACATTGGCCATTCTGATACTGCAAGAAAGATCAGATAAGATGCTAGAACCAGTCGATTCAAGAATTCATTTTTTCCGAGAACAATACGCGAAAATAATCGACGAGGAAAGTAGAGTCATGGTGCTTGTACCCCGTACCACAAGCCGAAAGGCGGCTTGCAGGGCTCGTATGTAGATGTAGATGAAAGGAAAGTTTCGATTACTGAGAAGAATCGGAGATGGAAATTGAAGGGAAGAAAGGAATGGAAAGCAGTATAACGGGAATTATCTCTTTTGCCCCCTTTTGGGAGGATAACCTTTCGTGAATCATTGACTTGACAAACTGGACCTTTAACTCTTTTGTTTAGCTCTCTTCTGAATTCTCTACATGTCTGCCTCTCCAAAATTTTTACCGGAGTATCGGATGCGTCTCCGTACAAGCGGATTGACAGGCTGCTTGCTCTCTCAATTCTTCTCTATGTCCATCATATTGTTATCACTCTTTACACTTCTCAGTGTCTATTCTTCAATTTTTTTATCATTATTTTTTTACAATTACTTGGCAGATTCAGTTCTAAAATGCTTCATAGCTCTCTCTTCAGATAGATCTGTCCTGTTTTGAATCCATCTCCATTTCTTTCTTTTTATTTTTAAAACGTAATCATCAAAATAATAGAACAAATAGAAAATTCGATTTTCTGGTTGCTTTAACACTGGGATAAAATTCGAAGTCAATATCTCTTTTATCAATATTATTTCAGATATATTTATTAAAATTCTTGCGATCATGAAATAGTAGGCTATCATTCCAAAGTTAGGAATTTAATTTAGAATTATCTTCTAATCATGCAATTGGCAAAGTATAGCATTTAAAATATTTTTACATCCTTACTTCAATTAATATAATTATGAAAAATATTAAGATACAAACTTTAAGAAACCAATTCTATACCTATCAGGAAAACATTATAAAAATAATTAAAGTTAGAAATTTCGTAAAACCAATCTGTTAATTATCAATTTTGCTGATTAAGAGATTATCCTTTTCAGATGTACGGCGATTTTATATTTCAACTTTGCATGTATTTGATTTAAATGTTTTTGTGTACATCTCTGCGACTGCGCTCTGTTTGGTTCTACTTAACTGAAATCACGTTACTCTTTCCGAAATCTCCTCTTGCTTTATCATTCAGCAGCTAATCTCCTTTCCACCTTCACTCCTTGATTTTTGTCAAGACGGCTGTCATCTCCACAATCTTTCACGTACAGGAAATTACCTCTTCCTCATCCAAGTTTTCATTTTTCCACCTTCCTCAAAATCAGTCGTCGCTCTTTGACACCCTTTCAACTCTGAAGATCCTTCTATCAGAACAACACATCCCAGTTGCGTTCCTTTCATTACGGCCTTCTGCGTTTTATTTCCTCCGTTGCTTTGAACATCCGACTAAAGGCTGCAATTTCTTACCTACCTCTTTTGTCAGAGCAACCCTTCTCGTGATCTCTGTCTAAAATCTGAATTTTGCCCTCCCAAATTCCCTCTGGAATTGGTAGGAATATAATGTCATTCAGAAGAGAGGATATTATCGCCTCTCCAGAATCTGTTAGCGTTGAAAAATATTAATAGGAATCACTAAGATAGCAATATCTCCAATGTGATTTCTGCCTGAGATTTTGTTTAGGTGGAATAGCTTAAAATTCAATTACAAAGAGCTACCTTTTCCCCAGGGAAGTGATGGAAGTTTCATTTGGGATCGATTTGGTCTTCCTCTTATAAAACGATTTTTTTCTTCCCCTTAAAATATCTAAAACTTCTACACTCTTAGTCTCTTCTGCTTTGTTTGTATTTCAATGTCGTTGAATGCTCTGATTTTTCTTATTTATCTTCTTGCCTCAGAGAGAAACGATCACTTAATTCATAAAATCTTTTGATGGAAAGCCATGTATAGTTTACTTGGATCATTCGTTTGACTGTCATGACCGTATTATGCTAGCTAAGAGAAAATCTTTTTGTATATTTGATCTTGGATTTTATCAGAATTATTCAATTTTACTTCAATTTTCAATGATCAAGCTAGATGACAGTAAACAGTAATAAATAAAGCTTCTAAATATTCCCGTAATTTTGGAATAATTTTATCCATAATTTTAAGTTTGATTTAACGGCGCAATTAAATTTAGATAAAGAAAAACTTTATGTATTTGTTTGCTCTCGATATTTACATTAAATATAATAGCGCTCAGTTTATTGTAAACAAATTAAATAATTTTAAAATGTCACAGGAAGTATTCGCATGATACCTAATGGACATATTCATTCGAAAAAGAAATGCCTGTTGGCGACTGCTCTTCGTTGAATTCATCCATGATTTCCATTTGAAAAAATCTTAGCTGATGCGGAAATTCACTGCTATGATATTCTGGAATGAAATAAGCGTTTATAAATATTTACACACTTCAAATATTGCTCATAAAAATATTGTATTTCAAAAATTAATTTTTGGTAAAAGTCAAATTTAACTCGATATTTATGTACAATTATGATCAATCGAAAGCCGATTTCGTGCTCAAATCGAGAGAATAAGCTCCTTCGCTGTTGTTTGCTTGTGTTTTAATCGAATATTCTTTCTTTTTTTGCAGCCTTGTCCCACTGGTTCCAAAGATTTCAGGACGGTGCAGTGTGAACATTTCAACGGAAAAATGTTCATGGGACGTATTTATCGTTGGGAGCCATTCCTCGATGGTCAGTATATCTTTCATTAGTTATATAGCTTTATTATTGCGATCCAAAATCAAGGCATGATGCGCCTCGATTATCATTTTTTGCCCAAAATTTTTTTTTAGCTTTTGAGTTAATTTCTTAAATAATGTTAATTTTTTCATATATATTATTTTTCATTAAGAAAAATAATATAAATTGATTTTATTTCAAAGATTTTGATTTCAATGCACACAGTGGTTAAAATATATGCCATATCATATATGTTAGAATTATTAGATGTGCAATGCGATTACACATTACCGCATATAATTTATCGTTCGCCTATTTAAGTGAATTATGCCAATGGAATAATGAATTAGCCTATAAGTATGGGAAGCATATAAAAATCTCTAAGTTGAAAGAAACTTTTCTATCAAAAGTTATATACTTTTAAGAAGGAAGACTTTTTCTTTCCATCTGTGCACTCCATACCTGTCCCCCAAATGTAATGGTCAAAAATCTCGACAGCCTCTACAAAAGAATGCTGTAGATTTGAAAACCCGTTGCTCAGTTGTAATCTCGAAAGAAGTTACGAGTTTAATGGTGTGTTTATCGGCTATTCTAAAAGGATTTCATTCCTGATATGACAGATAAGATCGACATACACATAGCTTCCCTCTACAGACCGAGATCTTACTTACGAAATCGTTTTTGTTTTCTTTTGGTACTCAGCAAAAACATCACAAACAAAACTTTTCATTTCTCAGCGCCGAATAAATGCGAGCTCAACTGCCGTGCAGTCGGATTTCGTTTCTACGCCACTCTCAACAAGACGGCGGTGGACGGAACGTCGTGTCGGAGGGACAGCGACGACTGGATATGCGTCAGTGGACTTTGCAAGGTAAGTGGATGAATCTGTTCATGATTGTGATACTATTTGAGCCCTTACTTTTTTTTACCTTCTTACCCTTTTCTTCTGTCGCTACTTTTCCTCAAACGTTGCTGGCATTAATCGAATTCATGTACGAAATCAAGTTAGAAACATTCAACGTTCGGTTTTTAAACCCCTGGAAGTTTCGCAATTTATCGCTGATCATATGTTTTGGCTTGTTGTCATTAAGAATTATACAAAACTAATAATTTCTATCGCTGATGTCAAGAAACACTAAGTTTACTTTCACCCTCGACTTGAAAAGACTATTTTTTCGAGTGGCCATAACAGATTTGAACAAAAGATGTTTGAACCGTATCTATAAATATTCCATTGCCGATTTATTTACGGTATTAATGTATCGGATGGGCATGGGGAAACATTTAAAAAGATGATTTATAGTTAAATATGACTTTAATGGTGAGAATCGCATTCCAACAAGGAAAAATCTCGCTTGAAGAGTTACTTTGTCAGATTCCGTAAATTACTTGTCGATTCGAATTATGTGTACAAAATTTCTTTTATAATTTGAACCACTTCACTACCGAAAACACAATTTACTAGAATCAGAAACACTCGGGTAGTATTACTAATTCATGTATAATTGATGGCTCGCAACTGTTCCTGCGGCATATAATTTCATTTTCATGTTTTCCCCTGATAATATCGATAAACATTGTCGAAATATCGCATGGCATACTTGAGGCGATAATAATATTTGTAGTGCCGTGGAATTTACTATAGAAATATTACTACTTATATGTTTACCTTCCTCTGCTTTTATTTGAAATGTACTTGATTTTCGCAATTATTTCCTGGAAATAGCAATCATTCCACTCTCTTTAATTGGCTTTGCAAAGCGTGAGGTGTTTCAGGGAAGCAACTGGAATGCAATATGTTAGTGAAAAGGAGGTGGTCAGATTTTCGTATTTTTTATATGTATGCATTCTCGTCTGTCCTCTCTGTACTGAATTTAATATACCTATGCAATGTTGTTCTGCCAAACTTTTTTTACCTCACGGAACACTGCGAATGACACTAATGCCGCGGCATACAGTTTGGAAAACTTTCTAACGGGGCAATTTGAATTCTGTTAAGGACTGCTGCAGTAAATTTCGCATAACATATCGAAACCCGATTAATCTTAAATTACAGGCCTTAGAAGTGGTAAGTTCTAAATATCAGTTTTAGGGAAACTTTTCTTAGAAATTTTCAGGACCCGAAGTTGATTTAATCGAGTTGATGTCCTTACTTCCATCTTTTCACAACTAATCAATCACAGTATTTTTTAAATACTCAAGTTCCCGGAATACAATGGGTCAGCGCGTACGACCTCTGCAAAAGTGGTCTCGAGTTTCATTCCTGATGGAAGCCTACGGGCGGTATGACCTTAGCTGTCGAAGCAGTTTTTACCAATACTACTACTAATAAGGAATTTCTTTTCAAGTAAACTAGATCTGTGTTCTGATGCTCTACGTTATATATGACAGTTTTTGTGAATGTTATAACTGAAAAATCGAACGATCGTGAGAAATTCTTATGGTAATCGAAGTTTTTCTGGACGTTCTTGATTTCTGATCGAAGAATATTCCGTGTGTATCCCTATATAGATTCTATTTTTACTTCCAAGCAATCAATTAGCTATTATATATATTTAAAGAAGTTCTTCACAATGACACTCAGTTATAGAATGAAAAAATTCGACTGTAAAGGCGTATTTAACGAAGAATGTATAGTAATCAAGAGATTGTAATTTTATCGACTGTCGTATTTACATCATCGAATTCAGAAACGGTGACTATTCTTAGCAACGAATTCTTTACCTCAGACGAAGGAATCCTATAATGCGATGTGGACGAGCGAATTACGACGCACACAATTACTTTATCTTGGTCGCGAAAATCTCCACTGCCGTATCTTCAAGGTTTTATTTCTGCAGCGTCGCGAATACAGAGGCACCGTAGCAATTACGCCCAGAGCTCACGTTCAATTTCCCGGCGAAGGAGGACCCTCAGTATAAGAATTTGTCGTCCCATTTAACTGCCGACCTACAGAGGGAGCGGAATAGAGAAAGAATCCGCGCGACCTCACGAAAAGGGACACAAAAAAGCATGGCGATAAAAGTGGATTGAAAAAGAGGCGGGAAAAAGCAAAACGACAGCACCGTAAGAGAAGGCGTAAGTGGCGCTCCAAGGGGCCATCGCTCGAACCATCGGGGAGTTAAATGGGGTAGGGGCGGGAAAAGAAAGAAAGACGGATAAGGGCCTTAATGGATTTGTATTGTCTCCTTTTATGAGCGCCGCCTGGGGAGAGAGAGGAGACACGAAGCAGCGTTACGGAGGCACTGAGAGATTGAAGCTGGATACGAGTTTGATAGGTGATTAGCCATTTGAAATATCTCGCGTATGTGGCAGAAGCGTTTCGTAGGCGGAGAAGTGCCTCCGTATGGGAGACGTAGAGATGCGCACCCGATAGGAGGAATCTACGTCCGAGCCATAAAGGAAAAAAGTCGATGCCGAAAAGCGCTCCGTGATGCAGTATTTTTTATTTTCGTTTCTCCCGGACAGTACGCCCACCCGCATGGCACTCCTCGGTGGGCACTTATAACGAGGCGATAAGAAAAAGGGGTCATATAAGGAAGGGGAAAAAAAGATTGCAGAAGAAAGGGTGGTTTTGAGTACATGGGTGATGAATAATGCAGGGTAGTGGTAGGTGGTTAAGGATGGAACGTGCGGTCAAAGATATCCGTATAAGGAGGTATTGAGGTTAATATTAGGGGAGAGATGGATCAAATTGGGATGTTGAAGGTGGAGATTTGGTCGTGGATTACGGTGGGGTAAAACTCCGCTCTGATCTCGGGTGTGAAGATCCAGGGGTGGTTTTAATGGAGGTTCGGATGGGGTGAAGTTTTTGATGAAGTCATTCGAAACGTCAGGGAGAAGTGCTCGTTTCGTCAAAGTGGATCAGCTTTATTTTCAAATCGCTCCTGAATGTTACGTGGGAAAGAAAGTTGTGAATTTTTTTATTCAAATCTATCCAATGTATATTCACTATTAATGGAATTTTAATTCCTTATGAATGTGTTTTATTGCAGAATGGCTGGTTTTTTTAAAAGTGGTCTGCATCGAAATTAATCCGAGGTTATCTGGATTCACCAAATGTTCCAACAAATAATCCAACAAATAAGAAGAATCCCAAGGAAGAATATAGACATGAAAAATGTTCGACGAGATGTTCCCGGTCCTGTCGGCCTTTTTTCAAGTCTATTCTTCCTTGGGATTACTCCTCGGTGCACACCATCTCGTGCAAGATCACCTAAACCCATTCCTTGTTTAAGCAAAAAGAAATTCACTTCGGAAGAAAATATTTGTCTCATGTCATTATTTTAGAAATAATGTAATTTGGTTTCTGAATGCGTATTCAACTTTATCAGTTCGTTTTCTATAAATATATCTTACCGAATGACAGTAAACCCATGGGATATTTCCATCATTATTTTTCCAATAGTTTAAGACATCTTAATTATCGCGAATTAAATTGCGAGACATCTGCTATACTGAATAGACATAAGTTGAACATCTGTTCTTATTTTACACAAGATTTCATACACAAGATGACGTATATCTCAGCAAATTCTAATTTTAGATCATCTAATTCATGCTCAATCTTCTGTTTTATCTACTGCTATGGCATGAATTTATTCCAATGAATGATGAAAAAATGTAGGCACTTTTAATTATGATTCGTAAGATATCTTGATTTTTATCGCTTTATTGTTCAGAGAAGGGAGTTTTTACGTTACTCCTTTGAATGGAGATTAAATGTTGCATTTCGAATGCATATCTGACTACAGGGACTGATGTTTTATCTTTCTACTCGTTGGAATACTCATATCGGCCGTTCTTCAGCCATTTGATCTTTCATTCTGGTTGTAGAGCGAGCGGCGAGAATGCCTGTGTACTTCTTGATGGCCATATTTTCTCGTCACTATCCCATACGCTCTGGTCGTGCATTCAGTTATGCTTACGAAACCAAAGGCTCGATAGCCAAGAGGTCTCCGCTTTCCCATTCATCATAGTAATTATTAATCACTTCCACGAGTGATTTCTCTTCGCCATCATTAACTCGCTCAATATCTCACTGCCGGGTGAAGTATTCGATCTAGAAATTCTTCGGGTGACTTCTAACGTACTTTATCCGAAAGTAATTTCATCGATAAATGATGTAAAGAGTCGTAAATAGCATCATAAATATGTGTTTCAAATCAGGCTTAAACCTTCATTAAGGCTTACGCTTAAAATAAATTAGGGACAGTCTGAGAAAACAGCAATGCATATTTGAATGTACGACATTTTGTTGAGTTACGAATGTAATGTAAGGAATTTCTACAGTAAAAATAACTGAGATATATTAGATTTATTTTCTGATAAAAGTCGAAGAAATGTAAGAACTATTGAAGTTGATTGAATTAGATTTTAGAACTTTCGAGATATCCAAAATTAAACTAGATTATCCAGAATTTTTTATATAGTTTTTTGCTAGTTGATTATACTTATCCTTCTTCATTTTCTTCGTCTATCTGGAGTATTTGCATTTATATTTTTGGACGTATTTTGAAGTTTTTGTTCGGATTTTTCGCTCATTTATAATATCATTTATAGCAAGAATGATGCAAATTTTGAATTAAATATTTCATGAGCTCTTTGGGCTTTCAATAGAAGGGAAGGAAAAAGTAGTCTAAAGTAGGGAAATAGCATCCGTATCAGTAGATCCAATATATATATAAAAGGTGATGATAATTATTTCCTACACCTTCTTAAGGAAAATTAGTTTAAGCAGAAAAGTCCACTCCTTTCTTTCCTGATGTTACATATCCCTATTACATATTTCGATATCTGCGTTTCAATTTGCAATACGCTGTTTGTTCAACTCATTGAATTGTTTCTGATAGACCTTTAGGTTGGATATATTTAGGTATTTGTTGGTGAATTATACGAGGGTGGTCTGAAAAGTTTCCGACTCCAGATTTTTCAGAAATCTTTAGAAAATTTTCAGAAAACATGTCGAGAAATGGCGAAATGTCGGAAACTTTTCAGACCACCCATTTATTTCCTTTATATATATCGATGTTTCTTGCTGCTGAGTGAATATATTTTCTGCATCTTGGAAATGGAAATTGGAATCTCAATTTGTAATTATGCGTTTAAATTTGCGATCACATAATTTTTAACAGTATACATTTAAATGAAGGAAGAATTTCATTTCAGTTTTAGTAGATGTCTTTACATTTAGTGAATCTTTATGGAAAAGGGAAGAACAAGACTAATACTATATCACTGAATATATTTGCTAAACAACCTAGGTTGCCTGATGATGACCCAAGGGGTCGAAACCTAGGTTGCTTAACAAATATATTCTGTGATATAGTATAAGTCTTGTTCTTCCCTTTTTCATAATGAAGAACTATCACAACGTTAAGGCCGAACTGATGGAATCTAGTGAATCTTTTTTAAGGGAAACACCCATAACATCTCAATCCGAATGAGTAGTAATAGGGATGAGAACGAAGAGAAATGCTTACGAGCTTCGTATATGCATCTCGTGCAACTGATCCAGGAAATCTAAACCTAGCTTGCA
This sequence comes from Pachydiplax longipennis, assembly GCA_036926295.1. Classification (NCBI taxonomy): domain Eukaryota; kingdom Metazoa; phylum Arthropoda; class Insecta; order Odonata; family Libellulidae; genus Pachydiplax; species Pachydiplax longipennis. The sequence goes on from JAVFKF010000008.1 coordinate 57,416,316, forward strand.
TCCGCAGCATAAGCCATCGATTATTTCCCCTCACAAATTTCCTCGCCGGACGCCGCTGCTATTCTGCTAAGTGATCATCGTACCGCTTGTTCATAATTCGCCCAAGGCAAGGATGCTGCCCGCCAGCTCTTCATAACTCATCTCCGCCAGTCAGACTCCTTTTAATAGGTTAGCGCGCTTTTAAAGTAGAGCGGAAAGCCAAAATAATCAATCATCAATCACCTCCTCTCCCATAACTACCTTCACTCCGTTTCAGCTGCCCCAGTATCGATTAACTCGGTATTGGCGATGCATGGGTATTTCATTCCTCCTCCATTGCTTTTTCATCTCCTTTCCCTTTTCATTCCCCATCTTCAGATTCTCCACCGGTCCTCTGAACCCTAATCCCTCTCTGTCTCTTCGAATTATCTCCGTAATTAATCTGCCCCGCTTCCACTACCGTGTCGCTAGAAATACTCCTTCCAAATCGCATCCTCGACAATTAACCTTATAACCTCTTCCAGGCGCTTCTCAAGAGTGCTTCGGTGGCTGTCTATTTTTCCCTGCCAAAGAATCGGAAGAATTTTTTTTGCCCGCCTCGTAGGTTTTGTGCTAAAGTCTTACGTCTTTCTGACAGGAGTGCACGGGTTCCCTTTTTCGTGGGGGCGAAATGACTCAACGATACTTTCTCTGATTTATTGGCTCGTTTGGGTCCTCCCGAAAGGTTTCCGGAGATGTATTCCTTTTAATGGAAGTGTGAATTATGGTTTTGTAATTTTCTGGTTTGTTGGTGGACGGTTACTTTGTCAGATGCTATGATTGTACATGCAATATGTAAGTAAGGTGCTGGTGCTTATATACAATACGACTCTTGTTAACTCGCATAACAGATGCAACATTTTAATAGGAACTTGCCCGTTTTTAGTGCGGCAACGGTTGAGAATTCTTATTTATCGTACTAATTTGTGATGAAATTTTAACCTTATGATTTAATCTGCCATAAATTCCTGCACAAGGATGATCATTCTTATTTTATAGGCTGTGGATTTGATATTCTATATTTAAAATCGGAGAAGTTTCGTGTATTAAATACAGTGAAGATCCATATCATTCATGGTGTATGACCATTAGTTTTATCTTAATATATGTACTTTAAATATCCTATTCTGAATTAATGGCTCTCTTTGCTTATGTGGTGAATTTTTTCATTCTCGGATGTTAGGCATTATTTCAGAATCGGTTCTGAGTAAATAAACATCTACATCTATATAAATACTCTGCAAGCCCCATTACGACGTGTGGCAGGGGGTAAATGTTTATGCATTTGACGTCCTTAAGACCTCAACAAATTTTGGAAAGAATTCAGCATGAAGATCGAAGGTTTCTTACGAAAAGGAGAAAAGTTTGTGATTGCGTCGTAAAATTTTATGTAAGCAAGGAAATGTAACCGTTGAAAGTTTTTAATTCATCGATAAGAATCGATAGCATAATATTTAGTATAAGTAATGGCAATGCAGGCACTCCCAAGAGTCTTGCCGTCAATATGCTAGCTTATTTTTATTTTTATATCCTGCAATCAATGTCGGTTCATATTAAGTTTCTTGCTGCAATCTTCTGGCTTTCTCCTGGGAAGGATATCTGTGCCATCTCGTAATTAAGCGATCTCTTATATATCGTTTTTCCTCTCATTTTTCTTCGTTTTACGGACAGAGTGTATTCCCATCGGAGTTCTCCAATTGGAGTCCTCGTGCGCCTCCTGGCGGATGCCTCCAGAACTTTTTTCCGTGCGGAACGAGATTTTTTCCTATCCCCGTAACTCCCTCAAGACGTCCTCCTACAGGTCGATTTATACACGTCATTTTCTCTCACGCCATTCCTCGCAAACCGTTCCTCTACTTAAGTGACCCACCCTTTGCTCTCCTGCAACCACTTATGAACGTATCCAACCTTCTCTGCAAAGGGTTAAGAGCGTCTGGTTGTCCGCAGAACCGTCGATACGTATCCAACCGAGGATGTAAGGGGAAACCGCCATTCTAGCAGCGGATGATCTATGATGAGGAAGTCCATATGAAAATTCAGAAGTATTAATTAGCCGTTACAAGCTAAATTAACGATTTCAATGTAACTATGGGATATACGAGGGTGGTCTGAAAAGTTTCCTACCCCAGATTTTTCAGAAATCTTCAGAAAATTTTCAGAAATTTTCAGAAAACATGTCGAGAAATGGCGAAATGTCGGAAACTTTTCAGACCACTCATGTATATTTAATTATGCAATAATTTTTGCAGCGACTAATTTTATTAATCATTTTCATTAAAATTTTGGTTGATAAAGTATGTACATAAGCGAAGGTCTGTCGAAGTCTGAGCGAAGGAATTCACTCATCGTTTACCTTTTTAAGGTTTTAAGATATCCTTAATAGTAGGCATCTCATTTCTGTCATCTACGATCTTCATACGCCATAGATTCAAGTATATTTTAGAGCATTATATTATATCATATTAGAGGTCTCCGAACTACGGTTTGAGTACCAAATTTGCGGAAGGATACGCGGTCTATGAATTCGGTTTTATATTCAGATATCCCGCAGGATAATACCTCCCATATCCTCACTCAGTCGTTACTTATACTTTATACATTGAATCTAAGTTGCGTAACCTCTTGATAAAACTTCTTCCTATCCTCAAAGAATAGTTGCTCCTCCAGATCTGAGCAGCAAAGTATTTCCATGTAATTAATTCCCTTCCTTCAAAAATTTTGGGCCACCCTGTCCCAGAAAATATCACAGTTACATTCCCTTACTGTACAAAATGAGATAATTATATTACTAACAGTTTCAAAGTGTTTGTGGTCAAGAATGAAAACAGTTATAGGAAAAGGCCAGTTTCTGAATTGAATTTAGGTACACATATTTTTCGTTACGGATTATTGAACTTATATTCATAAAGGAATAATCAGTTATGTTCAACCATCTTCTACGATTATGCGCATAGAAAGATAAAAGATTGCGCGTAGGATAAATAGCCCTTTCCACGCTAGCTTTCTCCTGAAAATACCTACGTCAACTTAGAATAACGTTCTTAGGAAATGTTTTATGCCTTTAAGGTTCGATTGCTGGTTTATTTCCATTTTCCCTCCCTCTCTATATTCTCCTGGGAGTTTTGTTAGTTTATCACTTGCATATACTAATTCATAAAATTGCTGCTTCTAAAATCTTGCAGTTAAGTGATACTACCCAAGTTGATGTTCACGTACCGGTTCCTGTCTTTGGTTAGTTAATGAATTAATCAGATTGTAATTAAGAACGCTCAGCAACCAGGCTGCAGGCTCCGACAGTTTGTGAAAATTTGTTTTAGTGCTATTATTTTTGATTCGCCCGAGAACTGTGGAAATTGAAACCTCTCTACTCCCTCAAAACCTTACATGTTTCAGATATATTTCAAATATTTCCAATTCTCTTATTAATTATTAAGTTTGAAATGGGTTTTAACAATTTTTTTGCAATTTTGGATTATTTTATTGAGTCGATATTATCCAGAAGATAACTATTACAACTAAAACCTTGTATTTTTCTGTTTATATAATCCCGTTTAATCGTGATGGAGTATTTGCTTCATGTTTCAATTTTTAGGATTTGTAATTATGAGGATTAATGAAAGTGAAACTAACTATAGTGGCTGACGGAATTCCTCTTATTAATTTTGTGCGCCGAAATAAATGGTGAGTTTATCTGTTGCCTAATTCAATGCTCATTTTTCATTTTCATTTGTAGAATTGAGGCAAGATGTCATTGAAATGATAAATAATTTTAAGCCTTTGGGAACAATTCTGAAAGGTGCACAAAAGCTCACAATTTGCTGAGAGCTTGACTGAGTGACAATGCTAGTTAACTTTTAAGAGTTCAATGAGGAAGGTTCAACTGAAAGAAGACATGGTTAGTTGTTTTGAAAAACGCGTTTCTAGAATTTATCAGAGTTACGGCTTTCACCCTATGCAGAGAGAACGCTTTTTGCGTCTCTCGCGAGGATTTAGTAGAATGGAAATCAAAACGATAACTTGATTCATTTTTTAAAAAATTTCTCCGTTCGTGATTAAATTTTTTCTCTCCCGGCCGAGATCTTACGTAGCGCTAATCAGGGGAGTCCAGTTTCTTGCTAATTTCGAAAGATGAAAACAGACCGGTTAATCTTCCTTTTGATGCGAAGGAAAAAGCGGCCTAATTTGGAACCCCTCTATATTTTACAGACTTCAGCTTTGTCCGACCGTCGGATAAGGAGAAAAGTTACGTGTTAAAAAATAAGGACTTTAATTATCGGGCGTTAATTTTCACGGAAGGAGCAAAAAAGTATTGGGAAGAATTCTCCAGTCGAAAACCTCCTTCCCCTTGCCTCGGGGGCTTCTTCGCGGAAGATTCGTCCTTAATGCAAGTTGGCTCCGAGGGTTTCGACCTACGTCTCCGACGAATTAGATTGATGAATATTTTGCGAGCTTTAGGCACTTGCAAATTTGGTAGCTCCAGGTGTTGCAGATTAGCATTATAAACTTAATGATAGGCCATTAATTCGATGGGAAGGAAAGTTCGGGAGATTGGTCTCTTCGAAGAGTAAACTCGAACGGTAGTTAGGCTGATCCCTTCCTAGCAGTCCTGCCAAGGACAGAAAGTGAGCCGTTTGAGGTTTGAAAGACTTTTACATGCCCTCACAGCGTTCATTTCCCTTAAGAATTCGAGGAAAATTTCTCCCCAGCTATACTAGTATACGTATGCGATATTTAAGAACTGATTTTTAATTTTCGTAACTCGGGGTTTCGCTGAATTTGATGTCCTTCTTATAGCTTGTGCTCCGAATAAAAATCACAATTTATATTTTTTTTGCAATAATATTACAAAATAAGGACTCAATCGCTGTATATTCGCAAAAGAATTTGAAGCTCTTGGGACTGCGTGTTGTGAAACGAGATATCAAGTTTTATTATCATTATTATGATATTAGCATATCATAATTTTTTCCATGTTTCGAATGAAATGTTACCGCGGGTTTTTATTATGGCATTATTCTATTATGGTCTGTCGATTCCAGAGGGAGTGGTTCTGCAAAATTTTTATAACTTTGCACATTTTAATTTATTTTTAGTAGGATTTCGCAACATTTAGCTATTAACTTAAATAATATTATTTAATTTTCAAATAAAAAATTTTAGTATAAAAACAACATTGCTTCCTAATAACAATAGTTTACGAATAAAACGTTGATAAATTGTCATAATTCAGAACATACGATCATGTACGCTAATGGTCGATATTACTTATTATGAACTTTTCGGGGTTCGTGGTAGGCCTTCACTAGCCGCCGTAATAGTCATGGAATCCCCGAAGTCAGAGTATTAAAAGTCGACGAGCTATTAAAATGTTGAAGAGATACATGGTAGTTTATTTTTTAGTGCTGAAAATATATCTTTTAAATCACAATTGTATATGAAAAATTCAGTAGTGACATGGAACTTCTTCCGAACGTTTAAATCCGTCAAGTTTATATAATAATCTTTACCTCAAACGTATCCTTTCATTGGTTTTCTCTGGGGTAGAGTGAGTTGAAATTCGTTCAGTTCCTTTTGCTCCGTATATCTCTCTCAGTCAATCCTATCAAATTGAGAGGACGGCCTGGCGAATTAATTATGCAAGCAGTTTGTTGCAAGTGTTCTTCTTCCGAAGTGCGGGTGGGAATACTTCTAAATCTCTCCACGTACACCGAGTTCCTTTTAGTCTCAGCTCAATTGGTTTTTATTCCATTTTATTTGAGGGATTCTTTTATTTCGAATGTTCTCCTCGACGCCAGCCTTTAATTGAACTGCTAAGCCTAGTATTTTCTAGCATCAATCGTATAAAGTGCCGCTTTTTCCATTGTGTTGTTGGTTCACACGTGGCGGCTGTAGCTTTTTCTCTGATCAATTTTTGTTGTTTTGATGTTTTTACTCGGTTTACAAAGAGTTTTATCGGGAGGGAGCCGGACTAGGAAGTCTCTTCCATCTAATCTATCGCCAGCGTTAAAAAAAGACGGCTCGAAACTAAAAGAGTAATCGAAGCAGGGACAGAATTAGAAAAAGGTAACGTTTGGTATGTAAAACCTTCAATTAAGTTTTTGAAAAGTATACTTTGGTAGGATAATCTTATTAATAGGTGGGAGTAAAAAAGTAGTGAAAAGGTTCAGATCGATACAACTAAAAGATGTCTGAATAGAAACACATCAGCATGACATTGGAGTGAAACTTATGATATACGATGGTGGTCTGAAAAGTTTCCGACCCCAGATTTTTCAAAAAATTTTCAGAAAATTTTCAGAAAATATGTCGAGAAATGGCGAAATGTCGGAAACTTTTCAGACCACCCATGTAGATGCATGTAATATCGAAGAACTTGAAACGTGAAAGTAATCTAGAAGATTACTGAGGGAAATGTAAAATACATGGCATTATAGAGACCTATAGAAATGATACTCTCCTAATTTTAAAAATTTACAAAAGCAAATAGAAAAACTTTGAATAGAAACGCATATTAAAGTTGAGAAGCGATATATCACGCGATTTCATTATGAATTATAATCGTAAGGATTATCTCTGTTATAAAAATACAGAGAAAATATCAATTGATTATGAGGAGAAAATATAAAATAAGACTTGTATTTAGAAAAAAAATGATATAAAATATGGTAATGATATAAAATATGGAAGAGTAAATGATTGTCTATATTTATGTACGCTTCAGCAAAAATGATTTAAATGTGTTAGAAAATGTTTAAATACTCGTCTGATCAAGTAATATCGCATTATCTATAAGTCTTTATTTACTTTACGTATTTACATAATGATGTATTTAATCTCATTTATTTCCATGATATATTGTGAGGTAGGAATTTCAAGGTTGCAAATCTCTTTAATAGAATTGTCTTTCGAAAGCTTTTAACTATAAGACGAATATATCAAATTTTAAAGTTCCTTAACGCTCAGCATATTTAAAGTCTTTATGTGAAAACTCTTTTCATATGAGGCGAATCTTCCAATACATTGTCCCATTTAAGGATTTTTCTCTTTTGGAGAGTTTAAGCGTTAGTGGTTTTATATATTAAGGCGACTAAAGTGGTTAAAAAATTTGGAACATTATATAACTTAGAACAGAGTACTTACTGCTCCAGATCAGACTTTGCAGTCGCTGTGAAAGTCGTAGAAGAGTTAAGTAAGGGATAATATTTCGAGCGCTACTGTTAAAATGGTCACCTGAGTCGCGCCCTGTTTCTTTTTTTTAACTATATAAATCCGATCCCCTTTTAGAAGCCCATTTCGCCCTCAAACCCAAGTATCCTTTGCGGTCTTTAACTATCCTTTTATCGGAAACTCGGTCCCTTCCTAAGTCGACTTACCCACGAATAACGCGGTCTTTTTTTTTACTCCTTATATTCTCGTCCAAGGCTCTTGTTATCTCCTTACCAGCTGGACTGAAGAGGGAAGCAAGTCGGCTTGAGATCTTGAGATGAAGGGTTAAGACATGATCGCTTTCCATTGCTTTAAGAAGTACATCTCACTCGGTCAGCGGTGGACGGCTTGTTTATCGAGCTGTCCTTCATGGGAAGGGATGTTTCATTACCATAATCTCCTCTCCTTTTCTTACCTTTCGTTCCCATCTCTTTCTTTGCGATCTCTCACAGTTAAAGAGCCCGAGCAGACGGTAAGCGACATGTCTCTATTTTCGCCAACTCCCCATTCATTCGAAATTTCTTTGCCGGAGCGATCTTTTTTATTTCCTTTCCCAATCTTCTTGGTCTCTCTCTGCTCCCTGGAGAGGCGGCAGGACGGAATCTTTTATTATCTCTTTCGCTTTGAATCTGATTTCCCGCCGCCCCTTGCTGTTATTTTTAAGTTGCAGCGGAAAAAACAGGTGAAAAAATATTTAGCGCAGACGGATTCGAGGATTGAAATAACCTTGCTTTGTTGGAGTCCTGTCAAATAAAAACTCGGGTCTATCATGATACGTATGGAGGGAATCAGAAGTACTTAAGTGATTTTAATGCGACTTATTTGATAAGAATGATGTTTTATAGTCTGTCGTTCTTATATATCGAGAAATAAATGGATACAATTGTACGTTTCTACTGTTTATATTCAGTGGAATTCTACAAGTATCTCCATTTATTTGTGCATTGGAAATATGAATTTCCACGAATTATCACTGGAGAAGATTGATTTTCCGGTTGCAAATATATCCTGCTAAAAGTACGGCGGAGCTATAAGCGATACGTTACTATCTGCTTAACATTTGAAAATCATGAACAGAACTAATGAAATGTTATATTTAATGCTCATATGAATTTTTAATCGCTGCATTCCTTATAGCTGATCCATTAATTTTAATATCCAAATGAGTTGTCTCATGTTTTTCATATACGTGAATTTTAATTTAAGATTTCGTAGAACATTTTTATATTAGACAAAAATTTTATGTGTAAAAGCTTTAGAGTGAAATATTTTTGTATTATCGTCTTACGTGAAAAAGCAAATCCTCGAAAACGTGATTACGCTACGACTTTGAGCACACGTTAAAAATAATTCAGCTGAGTTAGTATTTTGCTGATTTCTTTTCTAAAGAAGCGTAAATATTCATTAATATCCATTAAAAATTGTATTAAAAGTCTAGAAGTCGTTGGGAATGAAGTCTTCCGCTTTAAATCTTCGCTTAATTTCGATATTTACGATGTACCCAGATTCAATTTTGAGCTTAATGAGGAAAGAAGTTGAAGGAAGAAAATTATTTACCGTTTGTTTTATTTTGATCCCATTCCGAAACTTTATTTAGTGCTGAGAACGAGGGATCGCTCGTCGAGAGATCATTAAATCAAATGAAATCACGATTTCCGCTTCTCTTGGTTTTATTCTGTGGGCTTTACCGTCCTCCAGCACATGTGAGACTTAAACTATATTTCCCCTTAATTGGTATTTTCGATCAGATTTCTCCATTTGCATTGCGTATTTCCAATTTACCTCGTTATATTTCAGAACTGAGATGTTTCTTGATAAGCATTTTACTTTAGTTCTTGTAGATGGCGAACTCGATTCTTCGTACTCGATCTTAATAAATTTCTGTAAGATTGTATTTGAAGCAGAAAATAGGAAGCAAAATATAGACGATTGATAATATGATTTCTTTAGTACTGTGGATTGAAATGTAAAAGCAGAAAACGGTGAATGTCGCGTGAAAATTGTCACAGTTGGTTTACGAATAATTACTCGATGGTATGCACTTATGTCTGTTATTAAACTCGGACAGGATAGTTACTCATCTCATTTAAACTTAAACAGATTTATCTCATAAATATTTTATTTTATTTTAGCGAATACTCTGAGAGTAGGGTTCAGTATTCATATAATGTCTAATGTAAGAAGTTTCAGAATAGGAAGATAAAAATACCCTAATTTTAGAGAATTATAATATTCTATACATGGATTTACTTTGCGGAAGGGTCTTAATCTTACACGTACTCTAATTGCTCGAAAAATTTAAGTATACTCTGTTTTACTTCAAAAAGGCATATTAATAAATGTTTTAAAGAAAGTTTGGTCTCGAAAAGAAATTCAATAGAAGAAAAATATATGTAAATAATAAAGTTTAATAAATACATAATTTAAAATCTTTCCAATTATATGCTACTTTTATAAAATTATGCGATGCTGTTTCTGTGGAAATACAAATAATTGATAATCATATGATAATAATATCCCCTGTCCAGTATATTACCAGTGAATATAGCAGTGTGATAAGGAATAAATTAATAGCGGCGATGACACCATTCTTCGAGCGCAATCTATCGCACAATGCAACGGAAAACGAAGTAATTGGAGGTCAACGAACCGTCATCGTAGCTCATTTCGGACAACATCGGGGGACCCAGACTATCTCTTAGAAGATAGACGCTGGAAGGTACGGAAAGATATTTTTTTCATGAGGAAGAGGAAGCGAGCCTTTGCCAGTTACGTCTCTATTCGGAATCGGTTAACTCTTTCCCTCTCCCTAATTAGAATTTCACAAGCGTCTTCTCTGCCCTCGCGGTTTATTCAGATCCTACTGAGTTCCCCTCTAACCGGAGGCGAACGAATGATGGTCCGCCTCCTCACGACGTCTCCCGTAACGAATTTTAATGGGAGAATCATGGCGAGCATAAAGTGAGGAGAGGGAAAAGCCATAATGGGGATAGGTAAAAAGAGGGATTTTTATAAAGAATGAGATTCATTCGGAACGAGGGAAGGGTCGTAAAAATAATAAAAGATTATCGAATAAAATAGCGGTAAGAGCGCGGCGATTTCCGCCGTTGAGGATGGAAGCGGGGAAAGGGATCTTTCGGAACGAATTGCGATGATTTTCTGCACCGATTATCGTATCGTCATTGGTCATGAATTCCTTTTACGGTTTTGGATGATTAGCGGGAGATTTGTTGCCGGAGGGAAGGAAAACGGAAAATGTTTCTTGGGATTGAGCTTTCGGCACGATTCGCGCGGAATGCTTGTTTTGAAGGCGAGAAGTAACGGTGATGAATGGTACTGCGGATTATTACCATTATGGGGTTTGGGGGATTAATATCTGAGCCCTATTCCCTTTGGATCTTACGTGCGGGGTTTTATTTTTAAGCCTTCTCCCTTGCTATCCTTGTGAGGTTTCGACGGAAATCTCTCCGATAACGGAACAAATTGCCGGTTATTAGAGTTGGATTCGTCGTAATATCCTGCACTCTTTTGGTTAAATCCTCTTTGATTATCTATTCCCAAGGGTGCTGCATTACCTCTGTCGGCGGATGATTTATTCAAAGCCGCGTCCGTGAATTTTTTGAGAATCTTGGTTCGAATCCTGGTTAAGGTGTGGTTGTTTGTATGCCATAAAAAGGGTTAATGGTAAGGGTTGGCAGTAAAGTGGTCTTATCAGGCTAAATTCGCCCAATAAATGCGTGATTATGATAACTACGATTATCTCTTGTTCCCACAGGTAGTTGTTCTTTGATCACGTAACGGTTCTTAATTAACAGTAAGTCACGTCATTCATGTCACGTCTTGTTTTACACAGCTTTTATTTCACTAGTGATTATTCATCAAATTGCTTGCGATTGAACTGATTTCCAGTATTATGGGCTATTGTTGTGAAAATTGGATTTATGAAGGTAATTATATGTGCATTTCCCCATAGGCAGAATTCGGTAATATTTCTGTTGATAATAGTTCAATTAGAACAAATTTAGCAAATTCTGTTACTCTTGTATTTAATTAATCTTTATAACAATCACTCTTTAATTTTCTCCTATGATGGAGATATTTTGGTATCTTATGTGTTATTATTATCTTTCACGTTATTAAATCTTCTCGCCGACATGATTTATTCTTCAAGACTCATAAGAACAGGAAATTGATAAAATGATCGAAATTTGACGCCGATTAGTGATAATCGTTGCTTGAGGATAAATAATGTGCAGAATTCTACGCTTTCTTATGTTGAGCATTTTCGGATTGTCTCCAATGGTCTCGATTGAGCCTGTAAAAATATATTTCAGGGGTAAAATTCGGACTAATAGTAGGCTCTAGAAAGGTAGCGTAGGGTGTATAATCTTCATTCTAAACCTTTGAGCTCCTTTTCTTAGCATTATCTACCAGCAATGTCCCAAAGGCGTTGATAAGCCATGAATAAGAGGTTGTTTTATCTCTACCTTCTTCGTAAATATTTTTCTATAATGAAATCTATTCAGTTCTTTATAGAGTGATTGGTTTTAATAATTTTATCTCTTTAGTTTCATAACATTACCTTGGAACTCAAGATATCGGTCTAGTTTTCACAACTCGGTAGCTGCATAGATTTTCATAGATAGCATACTTAAAACTCTCGTGTTTACTTTGAAGAAGTTTGCGTGAGGAGGGAAATGGGGAATGCGGCTTCAACAGCATCCCTAAGCCGTAACCCTACCTTGTCTGATTCTCCCCCGTTTTCGTGTATTTCATATTTGGAAGATGGTATAATCTTTTTTTTGGCTTACCGGTAGGTAGTGTAAGGCACTGCGTTTAAAGAGCAATAAAAGGATTCGGTTGGGGATCCCAAAGCCCTGGAAAAATGAGCCAAGGGTCGGAGAGATTTAGAAAGACATTATTCCTTAAAACAATCGCTGATAGGATTACGAGCTAAGGAAGAAAGGGAAGTCCTTCGTATCTGGTTTTAACTTAATGCTTCTGTTAGCTTCCACCTGCTGCGATCGTATTATTTACGTCATATTACACGAAGTAGAGCATTAGAGTATTCTTTTCGCTTCTTAACCTCATCGTAATACCACTCACCGTAGAGATTTAGCTTAAATTTCCCGGCGTCATTAGCAAATAGTCCATTTCCGGGGATTTCGTCTATTTTGGGGCCGAGTTTAACCTTTTTCTTTCTCAAGTCGCTTGAGTGAATTTCGAAATACTCGAGGATATTGTAAACGATTCTATTTACAGAAGTTACATGTCATTCGAGTATGATGGAGGTTATTAAAACAAAATGGGAAGCTAGATAAAGAGGATATCCGTCATAATAACAAATGAGAAGAAAGCACTTTACCAAAATATTTTTAAGATACCATGGTTTCGGCTCTTTAGATCATCATCATCATGTTAACATCATCACCTAATGATGACCACAAGGGTCAAAACCAGGCTGTCTTAATAAAATATCGTTAGTAAAGTTATAATTGCTTTCTAGTCTTTTTCTTCATAATGGAGTCTTACTAAAAAGTCGTGGCCAAATCAACAGATTCTAAAATATTCATCATTTAATGATCTTTTTAAAAATAACTTTTTCAAAATTTTCCGAAAATAAGCAAAATTATACAATCTTTTCTATACCATCGTCGGATCAAACGTTGAAAGATAGCTAAGTAGCGATAGAATTATAAGAATACTACTATTTTTCATTATGAAGATCTTTCGCTATTTAAAGGTAATCAGAAAAATATTTACTCGAATGATTCAGAAATAAAATTTGTAACACCGAAGTTCTGTCTCTAATTATCATGAATAAGAGGTAAGGGGAATGGTTTTTTCTACTTTGGAATTCTCAGCCTTATAATTTCTTATTCGTTTAAAAACATTCATTGTTACATGAATGTAAATCTAGCCATCGATAGTCGTAAGGGAAAATTCATCTCTCGATATATCCCACTCATAGTTTATCTATACATATTATTGCTTCGAGAATTTGTACTCAGAATAATATAATTAATGTTGTAGTATCATATAATTCCAATAAAATTCATAGAAATGTGAGAGAAAGAAATGATGGGAAGTAATGAATGAAATAATAAATAAGCATTCCAGGAATAAATCGCAAGGATTTTGATGAGTCTGATGAATTACTAGGGGCTATTTGAGTATTAAGCCAAATTTTAAAAAGGTCACTAAATAAAATTAGGTGAATTTATCAGTCGATTCTTGACCTTACATCACTTTATATCTAAATATTACTTTGTATCTGAAAATGAGTGATAAATGTCGTCTTGTGATTATTTCAATTATCGTTCATATATTAAGCCCTTACTATCCAAACTTTATAAAACCTCTTTTATCTATTTAAAAAAAATGCATTTTGGCTCGTATAAAGCATAATTCAATGGTGAAAAATAAATTAGGAAAATCTGCTTATAATCGAATGGGCATAGCTTACCCTTACTTGGATATGTGATTTCGACCTTAACAACAAGTATTGATTAATCAGTGGATTGCAATTTCCCTGTGCGCTTTTATGAAAGAAAGCATTGAGCCGGCGAAAAGAAGGTGAAGTTTTGCCCAAATACCCCTGCAGCTTATTTTCCAAAGTAAATCATAAAGTTTTGGTCGAACTACACCCATGTTCGTGCGGAAGTTTCCTAAAATAAGGAGTCTTCTAGATCTTGAGAGTATTGGGTTAATCTCTTTCAAGAGAAGCCCGTTAGGCAACACTATACATTTTCGAGGGTACTTAGTTATGAAGTTGGAGAAGAGAGGAAGTGATGGATAAGACATACTTCTTTCGTCGTCAATTTAGGTCGATATCTTCTCGCATGGTAAATGAAGTTTTATAAGCCGCAATAAGGAAAATATTCAGATATATCAGCTTTAAAGCCGTAAGGAAGCAAGGGCTTAGGCGAATATTTTGCGTATTTCCAGGATGTTGCACTGCGAGCGAACTGTAAGATACTTAAGTGTTGGGTCGTCGGGAAACATTCGAATAACAAGGACATTATATTGGGTGCCGAATGAACAGCATGCTAGCCTGGCAACGCGAAGGTCCTGGGAACGAGTCATTGATAATAGAATTTTTTCAGGTTAGGTCAGCCTTACTTATGGTCGTACAATTTTTACAGTTCACTTGGCTTCTCTAATTGTCGAGAAGATGGATATTTAGGGCTCCGAAAATATATCGATTAAATTATTTCTAATACCCGCACCCTACTTTTAGCCGCATATTTGGTAAACCCTGGCAATGACCATAAAAGACGAAGGGTGATCTGCCGTGTGTTATTTAGCCAAAACAATAAGCAGCATCTGATTAGTTGGAAAATTCTGTGTAACGTTTTCATATTATTATTTATATTTGATGCTTTTTATTTATATCAGCTCTACAAAAAATAATGATCTTTCGCAAGATGCGGACATTTAATTTCTTAAAGGAAAGGCAAATATTTTGTCACTGTTCGTGGGTGCATTAGCCTTCATTATTTCTTTTATATAAGTAGAATTCTGGCAGCTATGGAACGACTCTTAAGGCGAATCGTGCCTGAATTAGTTCCAAGAAAATCTCCCACGTGGCAGCACCAAAATGAGCCAAATTTATTTTCCTTCTTATTCGTGAATGGTTCGTTCAATTTTTAATCAAAAAGTGGATTTTAACTGTAAATAACCATAGAAATCGAGGATACCCACGAAGAAATTTATTCTTTTGAAATTGCGATTTTTATTAACAATTTTTTTCTTATCAAAACTTTTTTCAAAAATCAGCGGTAGTCAAAGTGTAGAGCATTTTTTAAAAATCACATTGCAATCTTTATATTAATAAATTAATATATCGTTTGTTCAGGAGAGTGTTTTAAAGAAGTACTAGAAAACAATTCTACGTTGCAACGCTGCCTCTGGAAGTGCATTTGACGGGAGCGCGCACTAAACCCCTCTCATTCGAATTCGTTTCTCCCAAGAGGATAATATGAACTTCTAAACGAAAACAAATCAGAGGTTTCTGGTTTCTGAGAACATATGCTTATCACGTTTTCGACCACCTAACCTAGTCTGAAGAATATTCGGTAATGAGCTCGAGATATTCTACCAAAGGCTCCTAAATTCTCCGTATGTCAGCGAAGAAAAAGCGACGTAGAGGAATAATTACGAAATTAAAAAATGCAAGGTAACATATTAATATATTAATGTAAATAAGAAGTGTAGAGCGGTCATATAATAGACAGTTCTGAAATATTATCTAGCGATAATGATTGACAGTTTTAATTATTTTGACATTTAGGCGCCGTAGAAAGAAATTTATATCTAAATTTGCATTCATTCTTTCAAGACCGTGTTCCATAGTTTTTTATATTTTTTGTTTCCAAGTTAACAGATGAAGTTATTATTTTGCTGCCACAAATTATTCATAAAGTCAGTGAAAAGGTTTAATCGAATGAAACATCAGTTGCGAATTCTTCGATTTGTCGCATTTCGTAAAACAACATTTAAAATTTCAAGAAATTAAGCATTTTAATTTTTACTTTACATTATTTACTACATTTTAATTTGGCAGAATTTTTCAGCTATCGGTAACGACCTGTACGTTTGATAGAACAATATTTAATGTATCTTACAACTTCTTTTTTGACAGATGTGAGGAGGAAAATCCGTCCTTACTTTGAATTCCTTAATGTTAATTGAGCAAGAAAATTTATTTGCATTACATATAGTTAATATATTTATGGAAAGTACATTTCAATTAAGCGAATTGGCACAATTTTCATTGCAGGCAAGATGAAAATCTTATTGTTAAATCCGACGGTAGGTATACCGAGAAAGATTTCGATGATATTGTGGGAGATCATTACAAATTTAATGCTACAAAAAATATCTGCAATCGATCAAAATGAAATTTACATGCATTGTGATACGTGATAATGATATATTTGTGCGTTCAAAGTTCCAGCGAAGAGTTTCAATTTCTGTAATTATTCTATAATATAAAAAATATTCCCCTCTCAATACTCAGCACATTTTAGGGTGCCTGAGGAAAAAATCCAAGCACAATATACCAAGGCTTCCGAGGGAAGACCCCGGTGGCAAAGGACGGTTATCAGTTAACATGAGATTACGCAGGTATCGCATGGCATTTAACTCTGCTTACCCTCACATCCAGAGAGTCCGTATTTTTAGGCGGTGTGCTGCGGCATTGCCGTTTTACAATTTTCTTTAATGCATGCTAATGCAAGAACTATACATCCAATTTTTGAAATAAAAGTTGCTACGTGTTTTAAAAAATTAGCTCCTCAGACTGACTACACCAAAAAATTTTATTACATCTTTATAAGAACCTTTCTTGTCAAAAAGATGGTTAAAAAAGGAATGTAAATTTTGATTTTTGGTCTGCGTATATTTTATTATTATTTAGTTTATTCAACCGTTCACTAAACGAAAATCGGGTTAACCGTTATCAAATGAGAAGGAAAACAAATTTGACGCTAGCGGTGCTGCCATCTCTTGAAATTAAATCGTAACTTTTTCTGGGATGATTCGCCTTAAACTCGGTATATATACCAATTTGATGATGTGCCTCGATATTTTTGACAGTCTGACCGAATCGTTTAACAGAATGTTGTTTCACTGCACAGCGAGAGTCCAGCGAATCTGCTATGTTTTCCTAATTTGTTTCTTGTTTATCTAACCATCTGCTGAACAATTTCCTTCCTTTAAAATATAAAAATGATTTGTTTTCTCTTTTCGAATCCCTTTCATATTGTTTGCATTTGGATTTTTTAAGTAGCTTAATGAACACTCTCATTATTAGTCATTTATTGAGTGATTGTGATTTGCCTCGGTGATGCATTTGCTTTAATCATTTCTACATCGCTTTAATCGCCATTCTATCCTTTTTATTTCTTTTTTTTATATCTTCCAACGCTGTTAGCATTCCCCAAGTCTCCTATTTTCTCACCCTCACCTTCGTGTAATATTTGCCTATTGTCGCCTTTCTTTGAAAATCTCTCGCACACTATTCTGGGACATTACCTTTTACTTATTTTCATCCTCAAGCCTTGAAATCCAGTCCGTTGAGGTACTCTTCCTTTTTAGCGGGAGGAAATCCCCGTATTTTTTTAATGTATGCAGCGGAAGGGATCACAAAAGCTCAAGTCCGCACCATAATTCTCTTTTTCTCGCATGTTTATCTTTTTTCCTTATCCCCAAAAAAGGGTTTAAAAAAGGTCTCTGAACTTAACACCATCTTTCTTCTTTAAGGGGGAAAAGATCTGGAGGAAAGCTGAGACGCACGCAATTTTCTTACGGTCCATTTATTTATATACCTCCCATTTGGTATTTTTTAAATCTCTCTCCGTAGTTCTAAATATAGTTGTACCTCTTCTGTTTCTTTTGCAGGATTTCATCGTAAGTGATTAACTATCTCCACTTGTGTAGCGATCGGTGGAAAATACTCCCAAATATGGGATATATTCGATTTTCCTATGATTTCATTGTGCAGATTTCTTATGTTTTTCTCAACGTGGTATGAAATTAGAAGACTCAACTGAAGAATGGATGGACTGTTATCATATCAATAGAAGTCTTCCTTATCTATGAAATGTCGCACTTAATTCAATTATGGAAGTTGTTAATTACCGTTTGGTGCTTACATCGCATTTTCTCTGTTAATGTGATTTTCAATGGCTGTCTATAATTTATATGAATTATATTCTTTCAATAATTCAATTTAAATAAATTTCAAATTGCCTAAATAAACAATTGGTGGTTTTGCCTAAATGAATATACTACCGTTCCGTAATTTGTTATAGAAAGTTTGATCTATAAGCTACATCTTCATTAATACAGGATAAATTATTAATATTTAGTGAAATAATTCGTAAAGGCAGCTACTGACAGGTATCTAACATTTTTGGTTGTTTGTTTTCAACCAAGAGCATAAATAAATGACGATAGTTTGACGTATCTCCGTCATTTGTAAAACAAATATTCAAATAATGAATAATCTCGACTAATGTTTATTCGCCTGATGTCAGCGTTTTAGTGTTGCTAAACTCCATTCATTATTATTACACTCTCCATTATTAATTAAGGGATAGTTTAGAATATTTTGGCCTCGATTAACGAATATAGGACTGGTCACTATGTAACGTGACGAACTTCCAGAAGGGGAGTAATCTAATATAGCTAGCAGTGCTCTAATTAATTTGAACATAAACACACATGCATTCATATATAATGAATGGCGTAGTTTTATTTATTCCTCATGCAGATACTCATCGTCAGGATTTAGTATTTTAAGTAATTGTGGAGAATGAATGCTATGATGAATTTATATCGCTAGCGCGCTTTTCTCAATTAAAATTTCACTAATCTATGGTATCCGCGGAGAAACGGAGCAAAAAATCCGAAACTACTTCCAGAAGCGTTGATGGTTTCATATCGGGAGCGTAATCGCATCGGAGGAAATTTTCACGTTCGGAAATTCCTAATTTCTCGGTATCGGGTGACTGCAAATCGGGGGTTAAACACTCATGCAGGAACGGGAAAATAAAAATGGCAGGTGCACTGCTTCGGAGGATTTTCCCTGGCGGATATTTTCCCCCTTTTTTTTAATCGGTCCTTTTATAAAACTCCAATTCGAGCGTCGGCAGCCATCACCCATTATCCCCACCACCACCCCCGCCGTTTGCCCTTTCCCTCCGGGCAATTTTCTCTCTCGCGTTACCGAAAAAGACGACTGTTCCCTCCCACGCGTGGTCCTCCGCCATCCCTCATTCGATAGAGACCCGAGGGAACATTATAAAGAGGCCGGGACCACCGCGACGACGCTCTCGGGAATTACAACCGATCTTTCCTATCGTCATATTGCGATTTCGAGACGTTCGGGATTTTATTTTTTTCGCCACCCTTCGAAAAATCCGCACGTGCAAGAGTCGGAGGGAATTCGGGGAGAAATTCTCTGGAAATTGCCGTAATGGTGGCCCTTTGGTACCTAAATCCATCCCTTTTCCGGCGATTTTAATTTTCGAGATCGATGCTCGATGAGATGGAAAGTAGATTTTTTTCCGCGGTGACGTGAAAGACTGTGATCCACGGGCGAATTTTCCGCGGATGAATCCCTAGTTATTAAAATGTTCGTTGAATGGGTCTATTGAGGTTCTAATCCGTTGCGTGCGTTTGTGTGGACGATTACGTTTTTGATGGAAGAAATTGAGCACTTACGGGTTCCGTACGGTACTTCCTATTGTTTAATAACCACGGTCTCTATGCAGGTTGCCATGTTCACCAGATTTTCACCAAGGTAAATGACACATTATGTGTATGTTTTTCCCATTTCGATCGGATCAAAATGGTGACATTTTAGTTGAACTAAAGGTAAAGGCACCAGTAAAATACTACATACCGCCTACGCTTATTTTCCCTTAGAGGATTATTTAACCTGTACATTTATTTTTACGCTTGGATATATTTTTTTAGGTGAATTATAATTACGGAATTTAATTACAGTACTCACACATACATCTTCACGTCTAAGTAACTTTTTTCTGTTCTTTATTTTTAAAGTTACACTTTCACATATTTTATAATTCCGTGACTTTAATAATATTTTTCGCTATGATGGGACGATAGCAATCTATATCGAGGAAAAATCGTTCATTTTAAAATCTAGTATTTCTGAATTAAATTTTCTGCCTGTTTTTTATGTTCTGTCATTCTAAAGAAAGGACATTTCGAGCAATCTATCACTGGCATAAGAACTCTAAATTTCCTCGAAGTGAATGTATCTTAATCTTTATTGTCGTGGAAAAATCAAAATATGAAGTACTGAAGTCAGCATAAGAAGTGAAGGCCTCAGTTACCCCACCTCTGGTATACGTAGATTAGCTAGCCACCTGATTTTCTTATCTAACAATATGTATCTCATATTAATTAGGTATTTGTAAGGATTTAATATTATTTTAATAGGTACAACGTATTACTTATCTGAGTTCTTTAAGAAATCAGTGGCGATATTTGGTCTTTCGAAAGTATTAAAAAGTAAAATATATAAATAGGACCATGCAAAAATTTGATTACTATTACATTATAATTATTATTAGGTCTTACTTTGCGTCTGATTCGATTGAAAGAGATAAGGCTTTCAATACAGAACATTATATTTCTCTGTGAATTATTCTATAAATAATGATGGTTTTTATAGTCAACCTTTGATATGATTTTAATCGATTGGAGAACCAGTCACAACTCAAAGTGCACAAAGTGCAAAGTGTAAAGTAATCGTTAACAATTAAATGAAAAGTATTATTCCTCGTGAGTCGAAGATGAAGAACTAATCCCTCCGAATCAGAAATTTCTCATTCTATTTGCATTGGAGTGTAGTAAGTGTTGAGATATCTTTATTTGCTTCACAATTCTTACCGTCTCTTAGGAGTAGGGAAAAATTAAGAAAATTTTGGGATAGAAAAATGGGTTTTTGTCAAGAACACAGTTCGCTGAAAGATATCTTAAGTAATGGATCTCATCCTCAGCTTCAATAAATCTTACTTAGCTCTTCTGGATATTTTTCTGCCGGAAATAAGCCATTCTTCTTCGAACATCTAAAGACGGACCGACGTCTAGATATAAAAAGAAAAAGTTGTACAAAATCGACCCAGATCGTAAAAGCAGCGGAAATGCTTTTTTCTTTCATGGGAAAAGTCTCATTAATGTTATCAAGAAATATTTTCATCCACATTTGCCTTAAAATGGCTAATTTTCGTATTTATTTGCAGAATGGACGGAGTGAGATACCTCATTAGTTAATGATTGATACTCTTGATTCCTTAGTGTGTAAATATTCATTATGTGAAGTACCTTCATCAGCATCAGTTTTTTTTATCATCATATCCAAATATTTACTTCAATATCCGTTTAAAAGAATATATGTGCCCATATATAATATTGCGACACATTATTAACGAAGTCTTTTTCGTTATTCGAAAAATATCACTGCATAGTGACCCGAATACGTTCTCAGAATCCGTAAGTGTTTCCAGGAAAGGGACAAAATTTACGTTCCTGTCCCATGCTTAAAACTTGTATCCCACCTTTTTTAGAGTTGCTTCAGACCCGTTATCCTTTCATGAAACAGTCGTTCAATCCGTCGATGCGCTTTATTTATGTTAAAAATGGTTCGGGAGAGATAAGGGAAATGTTTCCTGACAATCAAGAACACGAACACTTCACGTTCCTGGCCCACTACCTTCTCTTATTTGGAAGAGAGAGCGGTCTTTATTCGTTGTAGAAGGATGTTTACAAAGCATCAGTGAAATAAAGGGGCTTTTTTCTTTTTAATGGCGCTCTTATATTTGCCAATCACTTCGCGAAGTGTATGAAAATAAGTGCTAAACATTCACTTGAAGGGACTGTCATGGTTCACAGAAGTACTTTCGTAACTTCTGGCTAGTTTTTGTCATATTGTGCCGTTAGCTCTGGCACAGAATATTTCTCTCTTAGGGACAAATTTGTAAGTTCCAGAACATTGTTCGCTTCTATGTTTTCTGGGAACTTTTACTCCAAGCCCATAAGTAATGTAGTACTTGCCGCCGTACTCCAGTACTGAAAATAGGGCCTGGCATAAGAGAAAGATAAGTTCGTTTGCTCTTAGCTATTTGAGACGGCCTTGAGATGCGTTTATCTTTTGTAATTAAATCTCGAATTTACGTGCTAATTGTATGTATGGATCTTAACTTTTCAAAAGATCCAGCTTTTTTCATACTTCTGAAACTTATAGCTGATAATTTTAATCAAGTAAATGCTCTCATGTCTTATCGATCATTTTTTACTAGTATTTTAGCAGGATAGGGCCAAAACGATTTTCAGAAATAAGGAAACTGTGATGAAATTTCTAAAAAAGTGTAGTTTCCATGGGCGCATTTAAGTATTATACATTCTCTGCTATTTCTGAAATGTATTTAAAATTTCTCTATTGAGTGTGCCACATCGTAGTTTGCTATCATACACATCGTAATTCTAGGAAAATTCAGAATCGAAGGGGAAAATATAGATAACTTTGTTACGCAATAGTTAGATTGTAACTGGCTAGTTTGAAATTGCTATCAAATAGAATATATGAGCTTTAAAGGATAATGCAATTTTCAAAAAAGAAAGGATTTATTCGATTTTAATATTTGGAAATAAAATTAACGAAGCGATCTCTTCGAAAATGGCGGATTAAACGGACGGAAAGTTCATGTAAATAACTGAAGAACTCGATGGTAAAAGTTTATTTATCTAGAGATATTTTTATCGATATAAGAAGACCGCCTGTTTTTCTTTTAGCTGAAACACCATCGTATTCACCGCTAAAATCCTAAACGTTACTGATGAACCTGTCGTTCTTAATAGCCAACCACCGCTCCGTGAGAAATTACACTTTTCGCCCTAAAATATTCACGAATGAGTCAGGTAAGCTGATGCGTTATTTGGAGAAAGGGAGATGTCTCCCTTGTTTTCTGAAGTGTCTACCAGAGAGATAAGAAATATCGATTCTTGAAGGAACCCAAAGGTCCTCAAACGCCTGAGGGTTAGTGGGATGGGAGGGAGTCCTCGTGCAAAACTCCAAGCGTGTGCCTTCTTGATGGGAAAGCCATGGGAAGGGCTCTTTTTCGTATGGGGAGGGATCAAGATAGAGGAGATTGTTTCCGGGAATGTTGTTGTTCTTGCTGCGAGTGCGTAGCGTAAGCGCGTGTTTTCTCCGTGTTATTTTCAGTGTATTTAATTGGAATGTCTGCTTCTCGCTATGCGGCGATGTCAGGTGATTTATCCTCATGCCTGCTGAAATTTTTCTTTTGTCAAAATTTGTTTTTTATTTTATTCAAAGTGGCTCCCTAATGTTTTCAGCAGCGATGTTCGGTGTGAGCGTAAATTCTTCACGATAAAAATATTTACGCATCCCCCCTTACCGCATTTTTAAGTAGCAATTTAATATTTTGGATTTATATAAAGGAGTATTAAACTTAAAGGAATAAGGACTGTAATAATACTTATGTTTTTGGGAGGCGATTATGCATTTTTCTACTTATTTTCTATATAATTCGCATTATAAGATTAGATAAGGAAAGAAAGTAACAAAAAGTTGGAGAAAATTAAAAGATACTTTTGTACCAATATTTAGTTACTAGCTGCGTTGTGCTCAGACTGATGGAAAACATGGACTTTTGCTTCATAGAAAATGGAAAATTCTGAGATTCATCTGAGGAAAATACTCGTACATGATAGTCGTTTCGGTAGTAACTATTAAAACAAATTCATGCTAAATGTCTTCGTATCACGAAGTTTTAATATATCTAATACTTTGATAGTCTATAGACTCACAATCAGATTAACAAATAAGATCGTGATCTGTCAATCGATTTGGAAATAATTCGGCTATTCATAATAATTAAATTGGGGTCCCTCAATCATATTCTGGAGACCGGTTGTCTATTGTAATTAAATAGATGTAAATAAATGTAAGGTTCACTAATGCTAACTTCACTGCGTGATTTTTGGGATGTGTAAAGGTTCGATATGATACAAAATTACTTTCGTTTTAAATTTTCTAATATTTTATAGCTCAATCAGAATTATAAATATTTCGAATGTTTCTTTTTGAATTTGGGTTTTACTTAAAACTCGATAGACTGAGGCAGGCTTACGAAATCGTGGATGACTATCTGTATATACGTTTATATGCGTATAGATGTATATGCGTTTTTTGTGGAGGAAAATAGCTTAAGAAATACTTAAAACCTTTTCCAAGATATTAGTGCTCTGTTGTACATGAATACGTACATTTATCCAGATTAACAATTTACTTTATATGATCTGAAGGAAGATTTGGAGAAAGTTTTCTAATTTACGTATGCTCGTGGGAAACTTATACTGAGTTTATAAATATCGGCTACGTACCCACAAGAACCATGTTTCCTTGAAGATACGATCTGAAGGAACGAGTCAATGATAATTTTACTTTTTCATTCCCATATGATTATTACTCAAATCCTTGATTTCCATATTCGTCCGCGTGTCCGTGAAGAGAAATCAATTTCACCAGAGAGAGAGAGAGAGATGAGTGAAGAAGTCGTTAACGGCGTTAAAACAAGTCCCGTAACATTTGTGCCCATCGCATTTGAAACGAAGGATATAATTCATTATGCTATGAAGACATCATACGAGGGAAGCGTATCCTTAAGGAGTAACATCCTCTTCGCTGACAATACATGCAATTAAGCCGTATCTTTAATGAGGGAAGTCGTCCATACCTTTAAATCCTCATCCCATTTTCCCTCCAACATCTCAATAACGCGTTTAATGGCCAAACAACTCTTGGGCCCTCCTTTTCCGATCGTCAAGAGACTATATCGGTTATAGAGAGGCTTTTAAGAGGGCGTTCTCGCTGGGTGCGGTTATCTCGCAGGGGGCGTGTATTTTTTTAAAGGCACATCTCTCGTGGCGTTTATCTCCCAGACTCTATCTATCGTCTTGACCCCTTCGCCGATGCCTTCAGGGGCACTTGGCAAACAATCTTTTACCTCGCCTTTCAAGGTTCGTAACCCCTATGCAAAAAATTCCCCCCCTATTCAATATGAGCCTTTATTCGCTTCCTACTCTGCCATTCCGTCTTCTCGTTTTGGAGTAAGACCGTCCATAAAATACTCTCGAATTTGCGGAATTGCTACTTAAATCAATCGTGGGCTTTCAACTGCTGATTGATAGCGCCTTAAGGGAATGGATGGGTTGCGAGTTAATTCGAAACGACAAAGTGGCGATTAAATTTGGCTCGAGAAGGAAGTTTGGTGATTTGATGTTTTTGGGGAAACGGCTGCCCACTCGTTGAAAAGAGCCGCACAAGATGAAGTAGTCGGGATTATTGCTTTTTGTTTTGACAATTTGGGGAAAACTGCTTGAGGATTAATTTTATGAATGGGAGAAGAGGATTAAGGATGGCATCAAGCCATTACTTCCTTCATAGCGTTTCAATCATTGGTTTATACACAATTGAAAATTGTGAGCAGCCAAATAAGAATGAACTTTCTTTATGGAGGAGTGATACGATGCGACGATTTAAATCTTTTCTTCACCAGCGTGTAGGTTTCAAAAGTTTTTAATCCTTATCATGTATGTATCCCATATGTAATCACTGCTTTTGATAAAGAAATAGTATCATTCAGAACCAAATTCATGACGTGCCTAATTTTTCCTTTCGGTGTAGTCAAACTTTTGCTTTTGAGAATCTCATTCGAGAGTTAAATCTTTCGTAAGTTTGCCTAAATTTTCTTTTCTTAGAATCTCTCAGTAGCCTATCACTTTAGTAGGTATATTATGTTTAATTCGTTAAGCTAGTTTTTAAAATATCCTATTGGAAATTCCTTAGTACGTGATCTTCTTTGCGTAAACGGTTTATGCCTGAGCTGAAAATATTGATAAAAATGTTAATTTCTGGTTTATAGATCTAGGAAAGTTCCAAATCAAAATTTATGTCTCAGGGAAAAATATTCAAATACATTACTAAAAAGGATGATCTATCGGTCACTCCAATCATTGTTTCCAATTTATCTTAACCTGCTGGCAACATTTGATTGATAGTGGACCAAACGATATCGCCCTTTGTTTAAAAGATATAATTAAATCTATTTTCCAGCCGAATATATTTTTCCAGTATTACAACACTTCCCAATATTCATCATCGCGATGGAAATATCTATCTGCCGCTTATCGGAAAAATATGATTTGTTTCAGCAATACCGATCGCGTTGGTTTGCAACCCATTCAGGGCGTTGAGGAAAATTAGCCGCCCATGATTTTAATCATTCGTTCAAAGAGGCGTGGAAAAGTCGTTACATTCCGAGGATGCGAAGGTCATTTTCAACCACTTATTTCAGTCTTCCTGCGATGGGACATCACCCAACCACTCTAAATCACGCTTTCCAATTCCTTCGTCCTTCAACAATGGATGAAAGCTCGGAAAATATTGTTTTCATCATCGGATCGAATGGTAACCAAAGTAAGCGTGGGCAGTGTTGTTGAGGTTATATCTTTTTCGACCATGAACTCCCTGCCCGTGAATATTTCCATCCCACCCCCAAATACACTCCCCACGTACGGAAAGCAAAAGATACTTCTATAGCGAAGGAGGAATAAAAGAACAATGCGTTTGGGTAAACACCATCTCATTTTCCCTCTCTCAATACGTCTTGAACATTTTATAACGCCGCGTATCCCGCTCTTGGCCCCACCTGTATTTACTGCCGCGTGCGTCAATCAATAATGCAGCGGATTCATCATTTTCCATGGTAAAACAGCCCCCTTCGGTTCATCGCGGGGATTCGCGTTTTTCGCATTTTTCGTTTGGCCAATTTCGGCGAGTTCGCAAATTGATTTTCCGCCTCGCGAGTGGGCCGGAATGTTTTTCTTCCATCTTTAACTCGTTGCTGTTTCGACCTGCCCTGTCTTTTGATTGAAAACGTGATTCCCTCGTAGGAAAATATGTTCCGAATTAATACGAGTCCATTTCCAGAGACTCCAGCCAAGTGGAAGACTTATCCATTTTCCGTAATTAATATTTATCGATTGTTTTGTGAAACGAATCTCTCGTCGGGCCTTCGTGTTTTTTACGCCGCTTGTACTAATTCAGGATTTTCAAAAATGGATTTGATGTCCGCGTACGAATCGAACAAAGTGCCGCATCGTTTAAGGCTGCTAGACAAGGAAGATTTAGTTTTGTAAAATAATTAAAACACGCTAAGGCATTCATCAAATACACTTCCCGGTTATAAAACAACCATACTATTAAGCTTCTTCTTTGAAAAAATTAATATTTAGCAGATACTTTTTTAATTATTATTCTATGAAGATCATTTTAAAGAAATTACTAAATTCTTAGCAATTGCTATAATTTTGAAATTCCATATGATTCTCGATCAAATTTTGATACAATCCGTACTGCTTTGGGGTGATTTTGAGTTTTTGATGTGCATTTAAATTTGTTTGATTTTATTATTTTTATATTTTAGTTATATTTAAGTGGTCATTTCATTTTTCTTGCGGAAAAACGACTGCATGATAAAGGATTTTTGAAAGGGACCAGTGTTTTGCGATTTCCCATGAATTACATTTCTCGTATAAATTTATTGAGTAATGAATAAAAACGCCAATTATTAATGATTATCGGCATCTATGCCGTTTATTATTCGGCTGATTTATCGCTTAGAGCTAATTCCTTTTTTATTCTTTAGTTTCTTTTGGTCGATTATAGCTGATCGAGCTGAAATTAAGTCGTCCTATCGTATTGCATCTCGCGATACGTCTTTTTACTACACTGCAGGGATCACATTGTAGGGCGGGCAGCTTAGATTGGTAAGCCATCGTGCTATTTGCTCTTACAATAGTGTTTACGGATGTAATATCAATGGAAATTCGGGATTTGTCATCTTCCGGACGCGAACCATCGAGGAGCGCTTCCTATCCGCCCGTTGAAATCCCCGATTCTGTAGCTCAAACCAACACCCTTTGTATTTGATCTCATGCGACCGTGTGGATTTATCCGTCTCTCGGCCGTCTCAAATAAACTCCCTTTGTCCACACGTCCCGACGGGGTGCACATAACTGAATTCGTTGTGTGCACAGACGCACATCTGCATGCATCGTTGGGGACGTCAATCGCAGCGATCACGATTCTCACCCAGCAGTTGACGCACGCAATGCTTCCTACGATTCACACGGTGCTTATTATCTGCCGGAGAAGGGAATAATTGGCTCGCTGGAGCCTATGCTCATTTCGTACCCTCGCTCATCCCCTTCCTGTTTGGATTATAAATTCGCTCTATCCGCCGCGTACTTTTCGGAGCTCAAATGGGTCTAAGCCGTTTCCTGTCAATGAAATTCAATTTGGAGATAATTATAGGACTGGTCGTTTTGTTTTGTCGTTCGCTAGATTGCTAGAAGTTGATGGGTGACAGATAAAAATATTACGTATGCATTTAATTGCTCGCGGCCGAACATGACCTGATTTCTTGACGCTTGTAATTCATAAATGACATGTGGCAGTTCTGCATTTTCTAGGGAATGATTATATGTTTATAAATTAGTCACGAAATATAATTCATATTTTAGGGAATGAAATTGGGGTGATGAGGTGGGTTTATTTATGTAAAGAAATGTCTAGTCCGATAGTTTTTCATATATAAAAAACATGATCGTAATCCATTTAAGGAAAGCAACTTTTATTTAAATACAGAAGTTTTTAATATAATTTTTATGTTATTTTGATCAGTCTTACTGTTTGGCTGAGAAATAAATCTTCAAATTATATAGTCGATTTTTGATGCAGTGATGTAAGAGTTAGAAAGTGTCGCTTCTAGTTTGATTTAAAACTTAACGTTTTTATCTAAACCATTTTTAGGTGTCAGCGTAGAAATTGGGGTTGTTCGCTGTTTACCTTGTTTCGTTGATTAATTACTTCACTATCGGAGATATCACTATCTATCTACATCGGAGAAGATATGTCCGTGTTAGTGAATCTTCTACGTTTGTTTGGTTTACTTTCAATTTACTTTTACTAATATTGAATCAATAACGCCGCTTAAGTCACCTCTGCTTTTGCTCACACCAAGCTCTGAATATTCAAATGATACCCAGCGCAAGGACGCCTAATTCGGGGGTTAGTGAAAATGTTTTCCATTACAATATCAAGGAAAAAGGAACAATTTTTATTTTTATGTGAGACGTTTAAGAGACTTTTATAAGTGTTGGAAAATCGTTATTTTGATTTTTTAAAGGAAAAAAGTTTTCAGTTACCGTATAATTCCTAATTTTCAATAAATTATGTTCGTATTTGATTCAGCTGCCTAGAAATTGTTGATATTAAATTAACTTATATAAAGTAACACAACAAACATTTATTACTCTTACTTTCTTGCAAGTTAAGGTACTTTTCTAGCATGGTGGGTCTTCGCACAGAAGCGTTTCTTTCACACAAGGTGACCCTCCTTGCGTCTCAAGATGATCCGCCATCACTTTGTGGAAAATTTTAAGTATTGTTCTTTCAAGGAATTTTTATTTACGTTGCTTTACAGCAACAGTAATCGTTGGAAGTCATTCATTTATCATCACAGACTCCTTTAGTAATGAAATGGAAAATCTCCCTTAGAGATAAATCTCCCATGCAATAAAATCTGCTCAAATTTAGTAATGAGCTCGCTTCAAAACATTAATTATTCAATTGCACTTATTCTTCGCAACCTTTCGCTTATTCTTCCATTCCTTTCTGACAGCTGCATACGTTCGTTCGTTTTCGTCCACCCAAGCATTAACAGTCATCCACTCCTTCCCCCGACCATAATTACCAACGCGACATCATTCACAGCTCTGCTTCCCTCCGAAGGACTTCCGACACAAACAGCCCGAGCGCAGCAATAACTCTGTCACGCAGTCAGGCAATCGAGGGAGAAATGAGCGACCGTAGGAAAAAATTCGAAAGGGGTTTTCAACCGGATTGATGGGTTCGAGTGTGACTGCGAGCGAGAATCTTTCGCAGCGCATTAAAAAAATTAGCTCTCCCCGTGTCAGTCGGGAGCATCATGCTCGTGAACACGCAACACCTTTCCCTCACTTTTCGCCCTCACAAAGGAAAGGAAAAAAATCCGTGCGAGTGGCGATATATGCCTTTTTCTCTACCTGGCTCCCATCCAAAACCCAAAGGGGGAAGAGAACCATTTATTCCGCCGCCACCTTGTGGAGAGTTTCCGTGTGCTCGTCAACACCGTTCCATAAATTAGCCGGCGTGGTTAGTCATCCCAGGGCGTCGTCATGCGGGGAGACTGTTTACACCGGCCACTGCCACCTTATGAAATCCCTGAGGCAGCGTGAGGTTCTCGGAGGAAAGGTTTTATCTCCGAAGTAAAGTCTCGGGGATGTGATTTCGCCGTGTCTTTGCTCCGTACCCGTTCAGTCTCTCCTTTTCTGGAAGTAGGTTCTCTTGAAGGAAAGGGAGGTGATTTACCGGTTGGTGTCGACTGATTCTATCTACACCCTTGTTGGTTAGTTAGTTCCCATTTTGGGCATTTTTGTTAGCTTTGTTTGGTAGAAGAAAGAAAAAAGGAACTCGGCGTTCAATGAACTAAGAGACAAAGGTTCTCCAAGCGCCGACAGCGGCAACCGTCTTGGGCGATTCCCGGGAAACGGATAATCGCTTAGCGGTCACCAGTTATTCAGAATCCCTAATGCGCATTTCGAAAGCAATGCTTTCATGATCACAGGGGGTCCAATGCTGAATGAGAGCTTTGTTAGGAAATGCAAATCGAAACTATTGCGCGAGAAAATTTTTATTTTAGTGGATTCTGTCTAACAGAGTTAGAAATAGTCAAATTGTAGTTCCCAGGAAGACTGGGAGATGCAATTATTAAACATCGTCTGCGTGACTCGGATAGAATGATATTATATGTACATACTCCCGTTTATTGACATATTTTCAATCCAGGAGAGAGCAGGTGTATTTATAATTCGCATTTTTCGAATATAAAATACTTCGGTTTGGTTAGCTGAATTGTTAATGTGGAAAAACTATATTTATTCCTGATGGATCAAAAATCATGATCATCATCTATCATTGATGGATCGAAGTTGATTCGTCCAACTATGAGAATTGTTTGGAATTTTGTTTTGTTAGATCCTTCGTCGAAATTGACGATGCATTAGTTTATGGTTTCCTGTGCTCATGAAATTATTCAGAAGGCTTAGTTACATATTTGGGTCAAATGTTCTGCTGTATTTAATCTGGCTTATAATTCTGCTAAACTCGGTGCGGTTAGAAACAGCGAAGCTGAGGCTAAACAGTAGCTATAATTTTCATTCAAAATGCTGCAAAATTTAAGTAGGCTCAGATATGAGCACCTGAGCATGTTCAAAGGCTTAGTTAAAAATATATATGAATTATCTGTGATCAGTTGTATGGTCGTGAAGTCCACTTTTCATCAGAGAATGAACGACGAAAAAGGAAAGAAGAAGTTAGCGTACCATGTCAACTTCCTGGAAAACTAAACGTTAAAGGCAATAAAATGATCAAAAGCACGAAAATTTCATAGTATTAAATGAATTTATGGGTTGAGAATTTATTAAGAGACTATTTTTTTAATTAAAATGATTATACTAACCATTCGTTGTATATTGAAAACTTTATGAAACGTGTTCAATGCAGTTCGATTTATTATCTCCGTCGGATTTTTGATAGTTATTTTTAAAAATTAATTTCATATTTCATATCAGATTATCAACATAATTAACTGAAAGTTTAGTCTTATTTGTAATTCCCATTGAATATTCTTTCCCTTCGTATTTACCAATGTCTCTGTAATGCATGAGTTATGAAATTAGAACTCAAGGACTTGAGGCTTAAGTACAAATATGTTCATCAAAAAATTAATGCAAATTTTAATAATATTTTAGGATTGATTCTCTTGCACAGATACATTTACATATTCGTTCTCCTAGGGACAACAGAGTATAAACATTGTTAACAAGAATATTGCAGAAATTTCTCTTTTAAAATTCTGATGAATACTCAAGGAATCGATTCATGTCCGTTTGCTATCTTCGACAACCGCTTTCTCCTCTATAATAGTCCTTCATCTTGTTCGATAGCTCTACCATTATTCTTTTGGAAGGATTAGATGAAGGATGAATGATGGGTCACACGTACACCATATTTAAGGCTTAATCTCCCCTATAAGTCATCTATGGGTATGCCATTTTTTCCGGATCACGCGTCGGAGATTTTTCATAAGGCTGATCATATCTCGCGTGGGTTGCTTCCACCGATAAAGGAAGAAAAATCGGAATCCGGTGGGCGTTAAGGCGAGTACAGAGGATCTCTTCGGGAGTTGATGTGACAAGGGTTGAACCAATACCCTCCGTGTTTAACAGACTTGGTATTCATTCAGGGCCAACTCTGTGCTTCTGGATCAGGATCTGGTTTACGTTTATAGGCGTCTGGAAGCAATAGCTACAATGGTTAGGATTGCCAGATTTCAGGGCTGTAATAGCGGGACAATTTGATGTCCCCGTAAGTGTGAGTGACTGTTAGAGATCGCTTAGTATGTGATGAGTCCAGTCTACATGTACGAAAATACGTGCACTGCTCGCATAGCCTCTATGAAGACCAATAGGCCGCTGACGTAACATTCCCAATTGATCATAACGTTATGGGCACAGTGTAAAGAGGAACAAAGAGGAAATCTTAATAATGACCGCTCTTTTCATGTACACACAAAACAAAAAAAGCAAACAATTTTTGCGAGGACTTTGCAAAATCAGCTTTTTATCTCGTCGACTCATAACGACTGAACAAGTTCAATTTGTCATAAAAAATCATCATTGATTCTGGCATATTCTGGCGTATGATTGACAAGGGAGAACGCGAGCATATTATTATATCAATATTTCAGATTTGAAAGTGTCTGCTCTTTATACGCGTTAGATAATGGTTACGAGTGAGAAATTCTTAGTGCCATAAGTAACTTAGGGTTGACAAGAAGCAAAGTACATGCATATCTTTGCTTGCATGAAACTCTCACATCAATTGAAGATATTCTGGGAATTTTTCGTTTTATTGCGTTTAAAGTTAACTCAGTTGGTTTTCACCATTATGGCATAAAATAAAGAAAGAGATTTAATTTATAAATGTGAATTTTGATGCGGAATATAATGAGATTGGAGAAATGAAGAAATTAGTCCTTTGACTGCCCGAAAGTATATACTTCATTTGTGTCCGTCTTCAGTTGATCCTATTTAGGTATCTGTTTATCTTTTTCGATTACCTCCTAAGACATGGTCATAGTATACAATGAAAGAAAGCTAAACTTTTCTGATCCCAGTTCTCTTATTTATTTCATGACTATCATGGGCACTTTCTTCTTGAGATCCAAATCGAAGGGATATCGATTTAATTCAAATTGCCTGTGGTTTGAACATCTGCTATTTATAGGTTTCGTTGGAAGTACTCAATGAAACTGTAAGTCACACTATAGTGTCATGTATTGTGGCCAAGGATCATTATGATTCATGGACTTTAAAATGACATAATCCATAGATTAGGAACAAACCTCGAAGGAGAATATATGATTACATTAGAAGTTAATGTCATCTATTTCAGCCGATCTGATGGTGAGAATGCGACTACTGATGAAACAATTGCACCGATTGATTGGCGTAGGCTCTCCACAGTACGCGCCGTAATGACTCAGGATAATTTGTGCATACATGTTGATGCTGATATAATTCGCAAACATAAGCACTGTGGTTTGCTTCGTTAACTACTGGTTACATCAGGGAAATGCCACCTCTCGTCATATTCTGATGCCATTCCAATGTACATACTCTGAAGGATTAGAATCTTGTCTGCGAAAATAATGCAATAGTAACTGTAAGAATAATATTAAATAGTTTAAGGGTTGAACCGGCTCAATGAAATTATTTAATTGCAATAATCGGAGAGCGGGAGATCCGTATGCATCCCGTTAATATTCCAGTGAAATTGACTTGGCATGGTAGTTAGAGGTTAGAATATCTGACCGGGAAGTGGGAAATCTTGGTTTGATTCCTAGTCATGTCGATATTTTTCACTCCTGTTTCTCCTTACTATCCGTTTGATTCTGAGCTAAAGATGAATCAAGATTAAATGTTTCTAGTCCATCCTCAAATTTCGAGGTTTACTCAAAAAATTAATCGGAATATTTCCATTACAATTCATATCATTATTTTTCATATGATTCAAAATACTATGGAGAATATACGGATGTACGGATCTTCGTTCTTTACCGATCTTTAATCGGAACTGTTGACTGATATTGATTTTATGTGATGGCGCTGTTCTCAGAAGTTCCGTTATAGTTTGGAAACCCTTGAATTGAAGTCTGTGCTTTGAAACCTTTTTCTGGTTTCAAATTTTGCTCTTTTAATGAATTGGTCTCTTTGGACAACATATTTGATCCTCCTTGTGATTATTAATGCTTTAATGTTCGAGGACTACAGTCGGCTGATATAAGCAGAATCTTTCGATCCTTTTCCCTATATATATATTTCGCGCATTTGCATCGCAAAAGGCTTTGAATTGTTAATGACGGGTACGTACAGTAGTCTTTCGATTCACTGTTTCCCCTCAAGTATACAAATTCTACTTCAAGAAAAAATAAAAAAGCTCACAAATCCTCATGTATTTTTGGGAGTATGGGAACAGAGACTTCCACAACAACCGTGACTCAGAAGCATTAAGCCTTGAAGAGATAGACATGGGACCAAAGGGTGAAAAAAACGGAGAATTAAGTTTTCTCCCAGAATGTTCGAAAGGGACTGTACTTGGGCAAATGCGGGCATTTGGTCGAGAGGGCGCTGACAAATAAGAATAGATTCTCGCATCTGCCGCTATATAATGCATCTGTATCATGATCATTCATCCCAACTTCTCGATCGACCCTGATTGATACAGATGATGAGAGGATTGTAAAATGAAGAGTGATGTGGCTGAAAAATAGATTCGATTCTAATCGAAACGGAGTGTGAAAGAGCAGATGAGTAGTTGAGTTGCGAGTTAGGATTAAAATTTGACGATTTCACTGGTTTATGGAAGTGAAGATTTTTATCTTTATATGTATTGATTTAGATTCAAATGAGTTAATATCATAATATTTTGCCACTTTTATTCTTCGATATTTCTGAAATTGCCATTTTTTATTTTAATCAAATTAAATCTATAGTGATTTATTATTACCTTTACCGTAACCCTATACATTTCTATTAGCTATTGCATTTATTTTACCGTCCACCTTTAAAAGTATTTTTGATCAATTCAATCAACCAATATATATAACGTGATACATTTTACATTTTAGTTGTTATTTTCGTAAAAATACTGCTAAGAAAAACGAGGTATCTTGAAAATTTTCTATGTACTTGATTTAATTCGATTGTTCCAAATTCTGTGCTATTTCACCGTTGAAATTCGAGTTTTAAATGTAAACCATTTTATATGGCAAGGCCACTGTTAGGTAAAATTACTTACAAATCTCGATATTCCTTTAGGTAGGATATAAAGTTTTTTTTAGTACACTTGTCCGCCCTACTTCACAGATGCAAGTTGGAAAGCTTGCCTGAAGGTCTTAAAAAAAGAAATATTAATAGCTGGGAGATATTTGACTTTCAAGAATTTATACTTTTGTCTTGATGCTAGTTTTTGGTCTTTCTTTACCAGTATTTAATCGTCCAGTGTAACTAAATGGTAGTGAAATAAGTAGCTGCGTCTTCAGTGTTTAAGAGCTAATGGATTTGAAATTGCTCGAAAACATCCACGACGATTGCCATCAAATGTGATTAATGTTGGGTTGATGATGGATGACTTTGATTACGAGTTGGAACTGTCTCATGTGTTAGATTTGTATTTGAATCGCATTGTCGATCTGTTATAATCCGTTGGACAAGTTAATTTCCCCGAGTTCGAAAACCGGTCTGAATCGGTCATTGCTAGACTCTCCAAACGGACTTAAGAATAACGCAAAGCTGTCGATTAGGAGCACGTGAAGGCTCCGCTTCTGAGAAAAGTTATAAAAGATCTCAAGGAAACGGAACCCGAAGAAAGGTCTTGCAGTATTGCAATCCATTGATTTTTTTCCGCTAAAATTTTTATCTCAATTATCTGTCACGGTTTGGCGATAGAAGTACAGAAACGTGTAGGTGGAAGGGTTCGGTAGGGGTCAGGAGAGGTGAATGCGATGAGAAGGGGAAATGCGATGGACATGACAGTGGGGTCTGTGGAGATGGAGCGAAGAGACGGCTCGGAAAGAAGTGTATTGAGTTAGACGGGTCAGACCCAAAGGAGTGAAGAGGGTGTGCGAGAGATGGAAGCAAGTGATAGATTAGGTGAGAAGAGGGATGAATCAGTGCTTAATGGGGCAATTTTTAAATTTAATGGAGCAAAAATGAGGCTGAACGTCGCCGGCTGAGAACGAAGTTTATAAAAATAAGATTAATCGATTTTTTATCGCGGTGGAGTTTTTGTGTCGGAATAGAAAATGACGTGTTGATCCATGCGTGAGATGTTAATAGTTTGTGCGATATGATATTTCCCACGAAGGGCTACGCTTCGAAGTGGCTGTGTGAGGGATGATTTTTTATGGTATTCAAACTTATGGGGAGGTACTTTAAAGGAAGTGAAAGTGTATATAAGAAGGAAATTGGTCCTTATTGACCGAGTTTTTTCATGTAGTTAAAGAGGATGCAAAACAAAGGGTTAATCCGTATGTCCCGCAAAATGTACTCAATTTATTTGGGAAATTTCAAGCATACGAGGAGGCTTTCACTTTTTGTGGCACATAAAACATTTCATGCGTAACTACTTCGAACTCATATAAAGTGGTGCTTCTTGAAATGTAGAACCATAAAACAATGGTAATGGTCCTATACATAAATACAAGCGTTACTGCCCTTTGAATTGTTTCCGTCGGATAGGAAATAATGGAATCGCTGACATTCCAAAAACCTTTTAATGCTTTTCAACTGCATAAAGTCGCTTTTAGAAATCGCGTATAAAATTTTTCCTTTGAAAAATTAATTTTTCGTGTGAAAGCAAAAGCATACCTTCTATCGCATTCTCCACAGATTCATTTTTCAAACGCAACACAATGTATGCTATGAAATTATGACAATGTTGAAACTATGGTTTCTACCTGAAAAGTAAATCTGTGAAGAAATTATGCTTGAAGATTTCCTTTTGCTTTTTCATTGTGGATTTTTAGAATTCCTCGTCTTATTTTGCGAATTTAAGTTTATCGTTTTATCTTCATTACGTACACAGCGAAGGCTTCGGTAACACTTTTTGGTCTCCGGACAGCAGTTAGTTCCTCCGTTCCTGCAGTTCGCTAAATTCGTATTAGGATCTAATACGTATTAGTCCAATTGGCAGTAGAAACTTGGATATCCCTGCAATAGAGCCTAGCTTGTGGAGATGAAAAATATGTAATAAATAACCGCAGAATCCACGGTGTTGAAGAGATAGTTGGTAACAATCGCGGAATGAAAATTTAAGGCGGCGAAGGTCGAACTAATAGAGACAGAAAAGCCATAGGGATAAAGAAAGCTATCGAAAATTATCCCGGAGTTATTTAAACGGGCTTGAGGATATGAAGCGTCTGACGAGTGAATCAGGCTGCTATATCGGGGTAGGAAAGAGACGGTAGTGACCGCGGTGAAAGTCTAAATGATGGGATGAGTGAGGGAGCGTGCGGGTGGCAAACGTTGGGAGGTTGCATATTGAGGGGAGAAAGAAGACGTGGGGGCTTTAATGGCGGTAGGGGCTGGAAGGGATAGTAGAGAATTGAACTGGGCTATCAAACCAATTGAGTTCCGTTGCCCGAAGAGTAACGAGGTAGTTGGCCCAACCCGGTGAAGTACAAATAAACGATAGTGCGAAACTGTGTTCTTCACCCACTCCTCCGTTTGGTTCGCCGACCTTGCAATATATCCTCTCAACCCGCCCTCTCCGAGTGTCTCTCGAGGGATGGGGAATAAACGAAGGAATGGGCACTGCTCAATTAAGCCATTTACGCATGTCTCGAGGGCATCGTAAAGTAGGTATTTGTCGTGGAACGATACCGACGTATTTTACTCTCCATTTCTCCATTTAAGAAATTTGCGGTCCTCCTAAGTGGACGCCGTCCAAAGGAGAGTTTGCAAAGAGAGCGTAACTGATATTTACCAAAGGGATTGGGTGCAATGGAGGTGAGGGATTATATATGGCTCGATCTCGAAATCATTGGCCATTACGTCGGTGGAGTATCTCTTCGCTGGAAATAAAATAAAGGATTGGCTGCCCCTTCGCTCTAGGCTTTGGATGGCTTGAAAAATTCAAAGCGAATCGAGAACGCGGGATTGCTTTTTTTGCATTCGTTCTGAGCGATTCGAGGATATTTCCCTTCATTCATGGCGGAAATATAATTGGATACGAAGGAAGTAGGAGTTTGGATTTAAAAATGAAACGGATAACATTTCCATTGCATTATGTTGCGTTTGGATTAGAAACGATGGAGCTTACCTAAACATGATTCCTTAAATTTAATTATATTCTTCTAAGATGCTTAAAAAATTACCTAGAATTGTTTTAACTCTATGCGTACAACGTGGATTTTTCCGAATTGCATTAAAACTTTTGGTGGTTTCTTTGTATTTTCGCAAATCTACATTTTTCGGACATTCATCCTATACTATTCCGTCGATGTCAACCAAATTTGATATACTTGTCATTTGCAACAGTAAATAAGGCCGTGTTGGTACAATACGCCAGGAGTGCTGAATAAAATACACCATATTTCGACTCCAGAGCGTTCGGGATTGCTACCGTGAGAAATGCATGTAAAGTTCGTTTTCATCTCTTGCAGGTTTTATTTCTCTAACAAAATGCTATTTGAAATGGAATTCCTACGAGTCTAGGCACGTAAGAATTTATTGATTTATCAAAACTGTAGTACAAATTTTATGAATGCAGATTCTACAGATATGAGCAACAAAATATTCTTTCATAAAATTTAATTATGTGTAAAGGTATCAGAAATTGATCTAGCATCAATCAGGACACTTACCGGTTAAATTTTTTATAGACTTGCAATACACACCCTATAACTTGGAAGAACCAGGTATATATATACATTAAAAGATGTTTATTTACAAATTTTAAATTAAGTTCCATCATGTGACTGACGAGGCCGTTTAGTAGTTTCATTATATTTAGTGGAATTTCTGCGTTTTACCTTACATATTGCAAGATTCCCGAGTTTAATTTCCCATCCTTATGCCCTACGGGCAGTAGATTTTCTATAAAATTCATGCTGAGAATTCAAGGTAATTAATGAAACTTCTTTTATAGCATTAAATCAGTTATAACGGCAATCAATTTATATGCCTAAGCCAATCTACGGTAATATTAATGACTAATCACCTCACCTTCGTATTCTATAATAATAGTCTTCCGATCTATTGAATTTTTCGGAATCATAATCGACTACTGAGAAATTAAATTGATGAAATTTTATAGATACTGGATTTTTTTCCATTACGTTTCACTCGTGTTTATACGTCGACTCACAATAGAATTTCAGTTCTAATATACATATGAATATGAAGACTGGGCACTTATTCAAATTCCATGTACTAAAACAGTTTATTTTAGTAAAATTCAGTGAATTTTATCTAATTTCATCTAACATTCAGGTACAGTCATCATTAGTGATCTTAGGCGTGTTGGAACATCTTGTCGAATCATAGTTGATTGCAGAATAGTACCCTACAAATAAGACAATCACATTCTATCTGCATAATGATTTTTCAATGATTTAACTCAGTATCTAAACCGATTCTTTATTCCATTCCAAATTAATTTCAATATATAATACGTTTCTCTTATAGGTAATTTTTATTTAGTTTTTCTAGGCTCATTATCTCAGAAAAGTTTTATTCAATCGTATACTTTGAGTGTTTGAGTTTTTCCTCATTTAAATTCCACACATATGACGTAACCTAACACAGTTACAGAAATTAATATATTTGATTGTTTATATATAGATAATAACGTATATTATTAATTTTCGAATTGTATACACTTGTACGTATGTATTTGATTGTCGATAAATGCGTTTGCGATGAGGTTATAATAGCAAAATAATTCTTCGACATTAAAAACGTAAAACAATATTTTCGTTTGAAGGACGAGTTTTTATCGACAAATAGTTTTCTCTCCCCCTGTTATTAGAGTTGGGAACTGGAAATTTATCGCAATTGCTCCATTGTTTTTCCGTTTACCTTCGCGTTGTTCAAATACAGAGTGGAGCTTATTGCAGAGTGGAGTATTAGTAGAAAACTGGGTCATGCACACACCTTTGCAAAGAACTCAAACGGATGAATGCATGACTGAGGAAACAATTCTCCCTTGTAATTTTTACCGCAGCGCGCGTTTTTCTGCTGTTTGTCGTGTCCGTGGATGAGATTTTTTTCATTGGTTAGAGGCTGCACTAGAATTATTCCTTTGCGCAACTGAATTCTTTTCGGGAACATGGATCGCAACATGTTGAGTGAAGAGTTACACAGAGGTGGGTGGAAAACAAAAGTAGTGACATATGAACTCGAAAATCGGTTGGTTCCGAGATAAAAAAATCGCTTTTATTTATTAAAAAACCTAATGAATGGATCACGGTTGGAATTGTTTGGAAAACACGATATTTGTACATTGCCTTCATGAATTGAGAAGGGATGTTAAAAAACATGGTCGGTAACTTTTTAATTATGCTTATCTTTGCCTAGATTTTAAGGTTTACTTTGCTCGAATCGTATGTGGTTGTAAGGACTCATTGAAATCACAATTGCGCACTTTCAGGTTTTCTGATGTACGTTCTCTTCCTATCGTTTTACATCAATTGTGCTCAGTTTGATTCTTGAGGGGTTTCGTCATGGTAATGGAAGGTATTAACGTAATATCCATCATTGAGGCTATACTTCTTTTTGCCAGTAAGACTAGTTGGTTTTTATCTTCCTTTATATGATCAATTGGGGTACATTCCTTAGAATTCATGAACAAAGAATCTATTATACCAACTACAGGGTCCGCGTAGAAAGTTGTAGTGGTCTTTCTCTGATGTATGATCGTCTATTGCACTCTAATTACATGATTCACCGCAAGGGTAGGATGTTAGAGCTCAATACTCTATTGGTTCGGTAACAGAGTGTGAACGACTGTATTCATTGTTTTCTGGAAAAGAATATTCGAGAATTGAATAATTGGGATAAAAAGAATGGTTTCTCTTTTTATTAGACGAGAGTTTTCTAATCATTTAACTGTGGAGCATAAATTTGATTGAAAGTTCCTTTATCGTATATTTATAAAGAAAATTTCTTCCCGGTGACCTGAAATACTCAAAGGAAGATATTTTTGATTAATAAATTTTATTTCACGTTGCTTTAAACTAGAAAATAATGAAAAAACGTACTTAAAAATCTCTTTGGAAAGACGACCTTTCCCTCTCAGATACCAAACATATTGTAGAGGGAATATCCTTTATTATCAGTTTCATGTTGGCAGAAAAGCAGT
Organism: Pachydiplax longipennis; assembly: GCA_036926295.1. Taxonomy (NCBI): domain Eukaryota; kingdom Metazoa; phylum Arthropoda; class Insecta; order Odonata; family Libellulidae; genus Pachydiplax; species Pachydiplax longipennis. The sequence goes on from JAVFKF010000008.1 coordinate 57,457,690, forward strand.
TTTTTGCAGAAATTACTTTCAAAATTTATTACTTAGATGCCTTTCTTGGCTTTCCTAGACATTTATTATTTAATCTTCCTAGCATATTCTATTATTTCCGGCATCATTAAAAAGTTGAATCTCCGTATTTCCTGTCGGCCTTTCGAACCGGTGCTTGTGCTGGAGAATTCCGAGAATGCTCTCGTTAAAACTGGGTATCAAAATACACGAAACTTCCCGCTGTTTATCTATCTCCGATTTAATTTAACAAACTTCCCTCTCCTGGATCTACGAAGGTCTCGCACAATAAAAGGTATAAAATATGGTTATTTTATAAACTCTCAGGTTATAAAATCGCGTGCTGTATTTTTTGCGACGATATCCTGTGAATTTGCTATCTATTTTTTCGAGCCGATTTATTTTTAAACAACAAATATATTAGCTATGAGTATAACAGTTTTATCACTATTAACATTCATGTATTACTTAAATCGGAAAAAACATGTGTAAAATCACATTTATTAACTCTTTCATCGTATTTTTTCTTTCTTTCTTTTAAGTCTTTTAACCTTTCTTTCAAATGAATCAAATAAAAATTTAAAAATGGCACAATCTCCAAATTTTAGAGAAAGAAGGAACGTCTTATTTTTTCATCTTTCAACTGTCGAGCATAGAATTTTCATTTCCATGAACTGAGCATTTGTTTTCAGCAATGTATCTGATCAGCCTGTTAGATATCAAAAACGGTACGTTCATTCTAGACGTACGATATATAAGCAAACAGGTACTTATCTAAACGCTGCAAGTTTTCGATTTTGGCTACGCTATGTGAATCTATATGTTGCTCTGTTTCTGATATTTTAAGTACTAAGTTATTTCTTATTTCCTCAGCAGTGACTGTAACACTATTTCCAACTCGATGATTTTGTAAGGGAAAAACGCGAAAAGCATATTCTTGAAAAGTCAGCTCCGGAATGTAGAGGGAATTTTATGTAACTTCATGAATATTCAGGGATTAGGTCGAGCTCACCGAGCGATGGCTTCCCTCCTGTATTTGCTAATATGTTTATCCCTCCCTATCCATATCTGCCGCTTGCTTCTTGGAGACCTCAAACCCAGCCCGAGGTAAGCATAAAATTAGCTATGCACTCTGCTTAATACGTTGCATTAATTCCGGGCGGAATTTCAAACCGTCAAACCTTCGCTCCGATGCTAGCATAGAGTGCAGTCTAGTTAACGGTAAGCCTTATTGGCGGACTGCGAATGTCGATTCCAAACGATCCCTTGTGCTATTTGAGTTCATTTCACTACGAGCGTGTTACACTTCTCTCCGAGTTTCGTGCATCACGCATTCCCACGTATTCGAGATGTTCCAACGAAAATTTTCGAGGAGGGATCAGTTCCATTGCGTGTTTTTTTTTAATTCGAAGCGAGAATTCGATTTTAAAATTTTTTATTGATGCTGCAGTTGTATGATCTAATGGGTTATTGAGTTCTTCGTCATAGAAATACTACGTTTCACGGATACTGAGAACGTTTTAATGTTAATTTTCTCTATAAAATGAGTTTATTTATAAGGGGATTATTTTTCTTATACAACGATAAATAATTATTTATTTGGGGAATAAGCTAAATTGTTTTCAGATTTATAAGTGAAACTGTCTAAATGTGCTGGAATATTTTCTGATGCTAGATACAAATTCAGAATGCATTGAATGGCATACTTTGCGTTTAAGTTTTATTTTAGAGGAAAATGGTAGCTACATTCAAAGATTTCATGAAAAGCAATAACATTGGCTATCTCAGAGGAAGGCAAATTGAGATTTTTTCAGTGAGCCAGTGAGGCGCAGGGAGGTTTCTTCCGTAATCTTTATTCCGAAAATTTCTCGGAGAGAATGTTTCCATTCATTTATTTCTGAAAATCGTTTTATAGAAAAATGTATTTATATCGCAACTTAAATAGGATAATTGCCTACACTAGTATTTTTATTTTTCAAGTCTCCGTCTTTTGAATGCATTTTTTAAAAATATCAGTTAACGACAAAAATATGGCGCTGAAGCCCTTCTCTGCTTGAATTAGCGGTCAAATATTGCATTAAACTGCATGTCCTTATTTTAAAAGCTTCAAGGAAAGAAAATACTGGAGCAAAACTAATTTGGAAGAAGAAACTCAGGAAGTGAGTAAAAAATTCGATTGCCTCTTGATGCTTCGCTCCAGAAAAAAATTGAGCTTTTCTTCCCCTTTTTTCCTGCGTCACCGATGGGAATAATTCATCAAAGACGAAAAGTCTCTATGAATCTGATAGCTCTTTCCTAAAAACATGAAGGATCGCAGCAGTGGGATTTTTTAAGTGGCTCTCAGATTTTCCGCCGTATGACTTCAAACTTGGAAAATTCCGAAAGATTACCGGAACCGAACCGATAAAGCCGAAAGAATCCGTCCCCTCGATAAAATTTATTTCGCCTTTGATCCATTTTAAGGCATTCGAACCTTCGTTTTAGCGGAGGGTTTTTTCACCCCCGGAGACCTAACCCCTTTAAAATATTCCCCGTCCCCAAAAAATTCATCCATAAATCACGCGGATATCTCCTTCGCGAGGTGCATTTCCCGCAGGTTTTCGTGTTCCCTTTACTCGTCGCAAAAATATACATGTATATGTGCACACCCTTCCGGGTGAAAGATATGAGAGGTCCCCGCGAAGCATGCATCATTCACCCTCCGCACGTGATTCAGTCTCAGGGGCCATCTCGCTCCTATTACGGCTGTCTACCAGTCAAAAACCACCTACGCTCCTCGCGTGAGATGGGACTTATCTCTCTTTTTCGGCTGGAAGAGGGTCGGATTTTCTAGCAGACGTCTTGATTGATTTAGTGTAAGTGGTGTTGTCGGCGTTGAGGTGGGTGAAAGTGAGGGAGAGACGAAACAAAAGGAGGCGTGGGAGAAGGATTGGGAAGAAAATGAACAGAGACTCGTGACTAATGGTTGGTATGATATGTGTCGTGCGAGTTGGCCCCCGCCATCCAGCTGCCGTTCCGCAGCGGGTTCCTAGTGGGAGAGCCGTGATGACGGTGGTCCTGGGAGAGATATCGATATGAGGGACAGGAGAAATGTTCTGGTTCAATTTTGTGCCCACTGCCACGGAATACGAAGGAAATGTGGATTGCGCGAAATGGTGGCCGTGGGTTATCACTCTTCTTATGAGAGGCAATTCTTCCTTCAGCCAATGCTTTGGGACACAATATATCACGGAAGCTCATAATTTTGGGTTTCCTTTAAGAACCTTATTGGTAGATTGCTCTAAATCTTGATAAAATTAAATCTATGGTGATTCCTTAATAAATTCCCAGCTAGTTGCAAAATATTGAATTGATTTTATAGAAGCATTTTCGTGGTTCTTTTTCTGTTAATTTTTGTTAGCCATCGGCCATCAGAGAATATCACCAGTTTCTGTCAATCTCATCATGCTAGCATTTTTCTTATACCGTAGATTATTCAGCACCGTTTTTGTAACATCGGAATGAATTGTTATAAATTATAAAATTCAAATTTCAAGCATTTTTCTGTCTAATATTTTCTCGCTTAATTCAGTGATTTATCTAAAACTTTTTCAGAATTTAAATATTTTTTATTTAGTAGTTTCTTGAGCAACACTCAATGTACGTTACAATGTACTTATACAAATTTAGGATTAAAATTAATAATATTATATATGGTATCCGCAAATTTTAATCGGATTTAGGGCTTTATTTTGATCTATATTCGTCTATGTATATTTATGTACGTTTTGGTAATAATAATGTTAATTAATTTCTACTTACCCTACTATATTACTACTACTCGTAGCACCTAATGGCCAGACTCTCAATTTAATAAGCTTTCATACGTAGATGAATGCTTAAAATGATTTCTCGTTAAAGGAAAGTGAACTTTTAGAATCTGTTTGTTGGTTACAAATAGGCGAAAATTAATTTTCCGTGAAAGTGCTGCCTTATTCTTTCCCTTGTATTCGTTGCTTTGGGGGTCGGGTTTTTTCATTAAAATCATTCCGCAGTTTGTGCTGCTTTTCGGTTTTGGATGAGAGAGACGAAATAGAAAATGAAATATAAAGCTTTTTCGAGGAACGGTCGCCCACAGTCTCATTTCCTAATAATATATTCGATGTAAAATACTTTTAACAGCCGCATGATTTCCCTACTCAAGAAGCAGAATTAATGTATTTCGTTCATTAAAATGGATTCATTTCGGCGGAAAACTCATAAATTTCAAGCCCATTCATGAGACTAAGCTCATTTAACGTTGTGAACTCATTGTATTCTTCTCTCCGGCTACGGCTCTGCCACTTTTTTCCCTAAACGGATTCTTCACCGATTCTCTCTGAATGAGGACGAAAGAGTTAATTGCCATCCACACTTGTGATAATTTTCTCGGATTATTTTTTCACCGATCACGTTCGTAGTCGAGGCGCCAAGTTGTCACTCCCGGATACTTTAGTCTATTCGTCTATTTCAGCCGTGCTATCCTTGAAGGACACACCCCTCTCTACGTGTTTTTCATCTCCACTATAATCGATTATACGTGCACATGGGACTCCAGAGCGTGACTCCATCCCTTATTTTTCTTTCCCATATCTCACAACGCTCTTGTTCTTTTGGTTTCTTCATCCGAGAAACAGTCCTCATTATCAGTTCGAATACGTCCGTCATCGCCAGGATGCGCGTCCGTCCTTTTAATTTCGTCTATGTTTGCTTCAGCAGCTTCCCATCCGTTTCATATGCTCTAGGATACGAAAATTCATATCACTCGAATATCTGTTTGTCTTCGTTTCGTTTTTGTCCGTCGTCCAATTGTATCCAATGTGTGCTTTGCAAGTACTGTGATGACAGAATGATTTTTCAATTGTTGCGTTGCGTCAATCGAGGTAAAATGTATACGTATGTACTAGAGATTTTGTTCCTCGGAAGGCTAGGTTTCCGTTTATTCACGATGTGAAAAGTAACGTTGAAAAGAGTTTTCACGGTCACAGAATTTCGAATTGTTTGCTTTTGATGGGGTTGTTTTCCGAAATCGATATCATCTCCCGAGTTTCGTTTCGAATCGAATCTAAAATAAAGTCTAAGGAAGATAGAATAAGAAGTAAAAAAAATCTGTTTTCCGCGCAGTAAATATAATCTTTTATATCAATATTTTGTGCCAAAAAGCTTTCACACTTTTAATCGCATATCATCGAATAAACTTGACACGTACTGGATATCAAAGACTATGGATCGGGTAAAAACTTGCTAGCATATTTGAAAAAAAAATTATTTCTTAAAGCGCATTAAATTTTTATAATTAAATTAACTATATCCGCAAACAGTATTATTTTATGCGGGTCTTATTGGAACAGAATTCATTCAGAATCATTAGAAAATAAGAATTTATTCATTGGAGGGACAAAATTTAAATTTAATTGTTAATGACAATTTTTAAACATTTTATGGTGTGCATGTTATCAAGAATGAATGCTTGTAATAATTAGGTTTAAAAAATTAGTAGGAAGGGTTGAAGAAAATTCTTGAAATCACTAAAAAAGGTCATGACCAGTAGTGTCTCATGCGGGTATTACTATTATTAGGTCTTTTGCGAAACCAAAACAGTGCCAAATAAACATAGTAACAATATAAAAAATCAGTGAAAATGTTGTCTAATTTTTAGTTATGGGTCCTACAAAGTTACGCTTAATCACGTATTTACTCTTTCATATTTTCGTCTTTTACTTCAGTCTCCTGAATACTTATGATTTACTTCAAAATCAAACAGTCTTTTAGAGTTACGTAACATGTATACATCTTTGCTTTCAAGTACTCGCAGAAAAATTTCATTACGGAAATCCTTTGGGGAGTTAATCTAACGTCAAAGAAGAAGTGCTCTTTGAACATGCATACCTCATCCCGTGGAGAGAACGATTCTTTGCCTTTTGCAAAACGCCAAGATTCTGAAGGTTGAAACACAGCCGCTGCTTTTATGCAGCACACGGTGCAAAGTTTGATGTTTTCTCGTCCAGCGAAAGTCTCAATACTGGGAGTGACAAAAGCCGTGATTCAGCACGTCGACACGTATTTTCAAGGCGTGATGGCAACAGAAATCACCTCATATTCCTATCCCATTTGTTTTCTTTTAAATATATTTTCTCACATTCTCGTTGCATCTCCTTAGCCTTGATAAAGCACTTCATTAATACCCTTCTACGTGATAAGAATTCCAGCGGGAGTCGGAGTGAAGGAGAAAGATTCCTCTGAAAATAATCCGCACGGTTAAGAATGAAACGAAAGAATAAAAAGCAGCAAAGGTGAATGGGGATGGAGGTAAGGAGAAGGATCGCGAACTTTTTCCTCACTTTCGAGGAATAAAACGAGATGAGCTGCCTCATTTTTCAAGGGACGTCTCACTCTCAAAGTTCGCTAAATCTCTCTATTCTCTCAGCCTTGATGCGTATCCCTCATTCCTTATTATCTTCGGACTATCTACTTAGTCTCCGTTATCCCTTTCTTTCCCTTTCACCTTGCCTTTCTCTTTTCTCCTCTTCTTAGATTGCTCTCCCGTATGCGGCTCGCTTTCGTTGATTTCTAATCCTTTTTCCATTTCTCTCTTTTCACTGTTTTAGTAGTTGAATTCTTTGTGCACCCTTATTCTCTTTGGATTGCTATTTTCTCTTGCACATACGAGCTGTATGATAAAGGTATGTAAGCAAGACTTGTAAGTAATATTGTTGTAGTAGTAATATTTTTAAAAGTGGTTCGACAGATGACGTTATTTCAAACTAAAGGGCTCCGGCCTGGAATTGAACCCGGGACTACTTACACGTCACAAAATATGTAACGTAATGAAGCTTACTTCTAACCTGGGTACTAGTCGCCAGATGCATTTAAATGCATCTCTTCCCGACAAATTTTTAGAGCGCTTACTGCTTTGCAGGGAATTAAGTTTTTATTTGTAGCAGACATGAATACCTCACATATGAATATTTTAAACCGTGATGTATTATTATTGTCAATACAATAAAATAGTATTATAATTTATACGAATTAAATGGTTAACTTTTCCGTTTAAAGAAAGAACATCTCATCTTAAATTTCTTCTTTGATTTTGAATCTAAGTGCGCTTTTCATCGGAGATTTGATTACGATGTTTTGGTGAGAATTCTAGAAAATGAATCTTTAGAATACATTATTTCCTTTTGCCGAAATAAATTTGTTTTTTATTATTTTTCTTCCTTGCCTTGAATGGAATATATTTTCCTGATTTTCAATATATTCGTGTTGAAATATTTGGTGCTCGATTGGTTCTGCGTCTCCTTCATCACGTCTTATTCCTTCTTTATCTGATATTTTCTTACCGTTCCTTTGACTCTTTGCTATACGAACCGACTATTTCAATTAAATCTTTCCAGACTCGCCCATCTTTCATTCCTCTCTTCTGCTAAGAGTCCAGGTTTCCCTCTCTTTCACCTTGCGTTTTTCTTAATCTGGTGTCATTTACCTTCGCATCCCTTTCCTATCTTTCTCTTTCATATTTATTCTGACCCTCTTCCATTCCCTTGGAACCGTCTTCTTACTTTTCCATTCTGCATTTCATCATTTAGGTCTCTCTCACTTAGGGTGATGATAAGCCTGGGTCTTTGAGAACATGTCCTCTGTTTTGAGGTTTCCTCTGGCGTCCTCCAGGTTTTTTAAAAATATTATCCTCTTTGCCTTTTTATTCTATTTACAGTTTGTAATTTATTTTTGCTTCAGATTCTACACTTGTATTAATGTAAGAAATTGAATATTTTAATTTGTTTAGTGTAAAATATATTTTTAAAAGAATTTCATTAATTTTTATCAGAATAAATTTATTTTATCAATAATTCATAAATCATTTATAATTTTAGTTATTAAAAAGGTTGATATTTTCTACGTTTGACAAATTTAAAAACATATCGAGGAACTATTTTACCCCTCTGGTGTTTTAGTTTCTCTAGAATAAATATAGTCACCTTAATCTAATTCTATGAAGATCGATACAGTAATCACTTGCTTTCTTTTCAACTTCATCACCCTCGAACTTAGTTCAATACTTGGACTACCTTTTTGGAATTTTCGAACGCCTCGGTGCACATTTTTTTTCTATCGTCTATCTGCAAGCCAATTCATTTCAGTCATTTCCACACTATATGTCGTCGCAAAAGTTATCTATTATTATAGTTATATATAACCCCGTTTTTAAACACAACGGCTCCCTTTCAGTTTATTGATTAGGCTTCATTTAGTCATGAAAGCAACGAATATTTAATGTTACCTGACTTATTAGATAGCTGTAGAATGTATTCCTCGACTTTTTGAGCTACAAAATAAATTTTATTCAGCTCAATACTTTTCATTTCATTTTCTCATGGATATATTTTCCAGAATTATTCTTACCAATGTTAATACTCATCAGTTGCTGTTTGTTAATTCAAAGCCAATTAAAGCCAACAATTATGTATCGCCCAAATCAATATGTTAATATGTTAAATTTTACTCTTTTCATTTTCCTTTATCACGGGCCCTTCTTCATTAATGTATATTACTATTCTCATTATACTTCGCTGATGGATATTTTCATAAAATTTACATTTCACTATGTCATAGCTATCATCAGCATCATTTATATAACAGGTAAAAATAATTTCCTACGGGTGATACAGCTAAGAATTTCTTGCTTACACTCTGCCAGTGTAATATTGAAACTCTTTTCACAGCATAATTTACATTTCTCACTCCTAAAATTCTGTCTCGAGCAAACGCACCCATCCAAATTAACGACTCCGTTTAAAGGATTAAGGAGTCTTGCGCTTGCTATATGGCCACGATTCATTTTGTCCCTCGCATTTCACGCGAGAGAGTAAATTTAACAAGCTTAAATTTTCGTCTCCTCTCTTTCACTCCTCTTTTGTAGTTTCCCGAAGCCAATTTACCACACGGCTTCCTCTTTTTTCCTCTTATTTTTTTTCCACATCTTCCATTCTCTTTTTTCTGCTTCAACAAACATCTTTCCCAGAAGCCGGAGTTAACATCTCAATTTCAACTCGCTGCTCTATTTTAATTTCCTCGGCTTTCTCTCCTGCGGCTTTTTTCCGCAAGTCTCGTCGATACAATTCCTTTTTATCCTTTATTTCCACTCCCGCAACCACGTGCGTGCCTCTCTCATTCCCCCTGTCTATCACCACCAACGAATCTCCCTGTTATCTCTGCTCCATAGAGTTTTTCGTTCCTTGGTCCACGTCTCTGTCCGCAAAGCATGCGGGCGTCCGTCCCACGAGAACTGCTCTTTCTCTCTCCCTTTCAGCCACGCGATTTCTATGGAGTCCTCCGCTACTTTTCCAATGCGACATTTTTATCTCTCATTGCCGACCATCGTTCTTAATGAGTGGACGCAGAAAAGAAAGGTGAGCAACTTCGAGGCCAAGGGCATTTGCTGAAATCTTTCCTCTCATTTCGTATCTATCCTGAGTTTTTTTTACTGCTCTTCTACGTCCATGAGGGGTAGGGTGGATAGAAAAAACTTTTTTTTCGAAATCGGTCTGCGTCTAATGCTTAAAGTTTGTGGTTGGTGGTCCTTATAAACCATAAGAAATTTCATCTAGATCGGATTATGTCCTGAGGCTGCGATTTTTTGTCAAAATTTGAAATTTTTGTGAAAAAATGTAAAAAATTTGCGATTTTTTTCTGATGATTTTTCGATGTTTCTGAAGTGATATAATGGCAAAATATTACATATATTGCTTGTATGTTGCTTAATGAATAACGATTTACTGAGTTTGAATGAGGAAAAATTGTATTTTAGTTCGCCTAAATTCGTCAAAAAAGGCCAAATATTCAGAGGTGTTACGGATGTTGGGTAGGCAATAACCTGCTGTAATAACTCGACACCGCCGACTTAAATTTGAGGGGCCTTAATCTTTCTCTCCAAGGTTGATAATAGTACTTTTAAAAGTGCATCGACAGCTATGGTCATTTCGCACGTAGGCAAAAATAGAGAATCGAAGCCGGGACCACATTCAATGAAGTCGAAGGCGCTGCCCACATGGCTATCCGGGAACCTCTCCATGGTTGGTAAAGTATGAGTTTAGCAATGAGTTATAATGTTGGGTGTGATAGAGAATGCTGTTCATGAAGCAGGAATCGTCTTTTTTCTTTGAATAATAGTTGGTATTTTTTTATCCCTTTGTGAAGTTCATTCCCTTCGCAAGTTTTTTGAGTACTTTTCTGATTAGTATTGCCTTCTATTTTGGTAAATCTTCTCTACACTTGTCAATTTATCAAATAAATTAGGTAACTTTATGACAATGATACCATAATTTTCCTTAAAGAAGTCAGCTTATGCTTCATTCAAATCTCAACGAACTTGTTCATTAGCGACATAAGTGAAAGAGATCTGCTAAAATATTAAGAAAAGGTATAGGCGGAAAAAAATCCAGAAACGCCTCATGTATTATGTATTGAATTCAAATTTTTAGACTATATATCTGTCTCTTGCTGGAGGAGAACGACCGAGATATTACTCATCACATTTCGAATAATATCAACGCCCAATGAGCCATTTTCGATTCTCATAAAGAATACAAAGGACTAGAGCTTTTTCTCTGATTCTTTGAGTGGGTTTTTGAATGTGAATTTTCTCTTAGTTAAATTATTACAAATTAAATGAAATTTGGCGAGTATCTTTGAAAATGACTTTGGCGCAGTAAATTTTATTTTTAATATTCTTTCAATCCTCTATTAAGTATTCACAGAAATCGCTTGGGTAATTTAGGAAAGCTTATAAATCATTAATTTGAAAAATAATGTCAGAATAAAACTCTTCTCTAGGGTAGAAAAAATTGCATAGATTGTGTGTCTATTAGGTTTTTCAATTCTGCCGCTTCATTGACCATAACATCGCATTGAAGAGTAGGGTTTTTTCTTTATTTTATAGAAAAGAATGCTTCCCATTTGTCTCGAAATTTAGACTTATAACGAAAGAGCATTCAAGATATGAAGTTTTGGCAGTGTAGTAGATTAAACTTGAATCAAACGACAATTTGAAAATATTATAATACGATAGTTGCACCGATGGTTAGGGACAGCATTAATTTATACTCATTTTAGTACCACTGCGGCTTACTGGTTGTTTTCTAAATTAGGTTTATCGAAGAAAAAAGTTGCCCTTATTATTTTATAACATTAACAAGGTTATCTTTTATCAATTTAGAGAAGAATTGAAGCTATACTGAATGTTATTTCAGAACTTTCATGAATTAGATAATCGCTTCGTATCAAAACTGTTCGTCCTTCTGCTAGAATAACATTTATTTTTCATTTCTGTTGCATGAAATTCATCTCTATTTTAATAATGTTTATTTTCCATTTAATAAATAATCTAGGAGTAACAATAAAAGGACTAGAACTTTCAACTAGTTCATAAACTAGTTCTTTCTAACATTTTGCGTTGTTTTACTTTTTCGTGATTAAATTAAATCAAACGTGCAATCGGAAATTTCAACCATCGGAATCTTATTTATATTAGCTTAATAAATAACTTTATCTGATAATTATTACATATGCAAAAATTGTTAAATTTTCCTAAATTCTTTCAATATCAAGGTGTGCAATTTTGAGTCGTTGAATCGACAATCTGCGATGATTTGTGAAATATTACTAAAAGAAATTAATTTAAAAAAGTAAATTAATTAATAAAGAATTATTGATTTTAATTTTACTTGCATAGTTTTTCAGTTGGTAGTGTTTCGGAAGTTTTGCCAACGCTCTGAATAAACTCGGCAGGTATATGTTTCACGGCTAATATCTATCCTGAAAGAGTTTTCTTGCGCTAAACATTACCAAACCTATAAGATACTAGAAACACGTCCGATAGTTAAATACACCCCTTGCCAAAATGCGATAACTTCCACTCTGTTCATTCTCTGTTGTTTTTAAAAATCCTTTTCTCTTCCATTCTAACTTTATCTTAAGCAGTCACATTATTCCTATATTTTCCTTTGGCCTACGCCTAGTCAGGTTGTTGAATCTTTCTCCTTAAATGACATAAAAAGAACAAGTCACTTCTTAGTTTTAGCTTCTTTAAATTCGTCGAGAGGGAACTTTCATTAGATAAAAATTCTTCGGGGCCAAAAAGTTCGCCGAGACTCGATTCTGTAATATTTCCAGTGTTTTCACGGATCTCTTCCCTAGAAAAATACGCCTACATGATCTGTGAGGGAAAAATTATGCGAGTCCCAGGTAAAAACAAGAAAATGACGACTCGTAGAGTGAGGGGAAGATCGATGTTTGAGGAAAAGGAAGTTTGACTAGTCCAATGTGATTATAAGTGAAAGGGAAGGAATTGCTCGGAAGGGGTAGTTTGGAGTTGTTGGAGTGAAAGTAGAGGAGAAATTGTCAATGTAGTTGGAGAGGAGACCGAAGAAGAAATCTAAAAGAAACGTTGGAAGGATTTTACTTTCCTTTCAGAGAACAGTTGGAATGGCTGAGTTTAACTTGTCTGAATGGAATAGGTTGCTTTGACTCTTTAATTTACTGAAGATCCTTTCTTTATCAAGGACAATTTTTACAAGCGATCGAGCTGTTTGCTTTTGTTGGAAAGTTCGAGAAATGTGTTGACATTTGCCACGGCCATAGCTAACATTCACAATGTGAATATGACGAATTATAGTGGAAATCTAGTGTCTTCTCAAGCATCCTCTCTTTGAAACAATGAAATGGTTGAAGTTATAGAATCAATTAATTTTCCTCTTTAAAATTTCCATAGATAATTATTCATGACTCAAACAGAACAAACGTTCACCTTCTATTTTTTCAATATATAATTCGTTCAACAAAACAATGTTTCTTCCGGTAAAATGTCCTTAGTCGGAAAACTGGGAGTGTATTTGTAGCGGAAAATTCTGTTTTGATGACAACATCGGATATCAGCTGCTTCAATAAATTTATAACGTAAAAATCCTAAAAAATTCAAAGATTTGTATTTAATATATCATAAGACTACTTTGGTAGAATTTTAAATAGTGTTCTTTCCTTTTCAAATATCATTAACTGTCCTTTACTTTATTTTGGGGCATTTTTTATAGGTGGATTATCTTTCCCTTTTCTCCACTCTGCCGCTCTACATTGCTGCAGCATGATAAAATAAAATTGAAAAGTCATAAAAAAATTCTCAAAATTGCAAGTTTTAATGTTTAGGGTAATTTTAATAGCCTTCACATCCCATTCTGAACAAGCTGATTAGTTCTCTTTCAAATCGTGAAATGCTCAATGGAAACTAATAGTTCACTGTTTAGAATTAATTTATGCATCAATAATTTTAGGACCACATATGAAAACTTTTGTTTATTTATATAAACGTTGCAGTAGTATTTATTATTTAATTTTTATGGTCTGAAGGTAATATTTTTTGTGGAAGCTGAATATTTTTTTCTCAAATCAAGAAGGAAAAAAAATGCGTCGCTATTTGCTGTACCATTACTTAGAAGATTTTTTGATTTACGCAAATTATTTGCTGAATTGATCTAGGTTTCCAAAAGTTGTCTTGCGTCCCTTGAACAAGGAAAATTTATAGCTTTAATTTTGAGTTGATTCAATTTACCTTGGCGAAGATGTTTTTTAGACCATCTTGTTTCTAGTCAACCAAAGAATGAATAATTGAGTCCCTAGTTATTTAAAATTGATATAAATATGTATGATACAGGTAATTTAGTGAAATATAAACGGTGAAAATAAATACTGTGACTCGTTAATATTTAGATAGACTATACGCGGAAGTAAAAAGTGAGAGAGATAGACATGGTGCATGCACGTCCTGCCAGACGCCTAGAGGCAGCTCGCAGGGTCCTAGTGTATACATATATGTATGTTGGTAAAATTAAACGCAAATAAGTAACACGACGTAGTAAATTAAACGCATCAGAAAGCTATGATTTCCGGGAAGCAAGGACTAATTAGAATCGATTATTATCGATTTTATTCCTAGTCCTGACTAATGGAGAAAAGTAGAAAACAGCAGCTTTTAACAGTAGAGATGTCAAGTGTGAAACTGTAGATCGTATCTCAAGATTGTATCTACGTCGTCTAGTTAGTCAGACAGTTCTAGTAAGCAGGCCATGCGGGTTCCGCCGGCTTTCATTTTCGCCGACTCGAAAAAAAAATTGGTGCCAAAAGCTTATGGTCTCCGTCCTTGGTCCTCCTTTGACTCATCTCTTCCTCTGGGTGGACTCCGCCTTCGGGTGATGTATCGCCGCCAACGGCGCCTTTCGTCTTGCCCTCGTCTCCGTTACGCCCTCTCCCTCATTTAAACACTCATCTATTGCTGCTGAGCATTAATTTAACAGCCGGTGGGAAAATCACCATCATATGGAGATGTTATAAGAACTCTATTCCGTGATGGATTCAAAGAGCATTCTCACGCATTTCGTCCGCTTTCCTTCCATTTACATTATGGCTCAATTTACATAAATATCTTCATTTTATTTTGCGTAGGATTCATTTCTTCCGGTGAGGAAAGACGGCAAAGAGAGAGATGGAATTGCTTGCTCATATTTTATGCACTTGCATATATAAGTTTGAAAATTTGGAGTTTTTAACATGTTTTATTTCCTTTATTTGTAATAGGTTAGGATTTTGCGAGGCTTGCGATTTTTCTTAGCTTAGTAAAAAGTTTCATTATTCAATAAAACATGGAGGAAATAGGATCCCTACATTTTGCTTCCAAAACTTATCATCCTCTTCCATATATTTTTATCAGAGGCTACCTTGAAATATCGAAGGATTGAGCTATATTTACTCAAGTTAATTGACATATGCCTGTAATCTCCAACACAACTCCAAGAACGTTATTCCAAAATCACAACAAACTGGCATCTACGAAGTCTCATGCAAACAGTCATAAAATATATATCGCACCAATTAAACGCAATTTTGAAATTAAATTTACATCTTTCACTTTTCCATCAGTAATAAAATAGATTCGAAAAATTCAGCATCACTACATACATTTAAAATCCATCTCAGTGATGAAACAATTTTACGCTAAAAATCAGTGAAAATTTCACATAAAATTAGACTCTTGCTAAAAGAATATTCATTCTGAATGCAAAAACAAACTACTTAACATAAATTCAGGAACAATTCCCAATCTATTCCATTACCAACTACCTTCATCACATACCACTCATTCCAGCTCACGAGACACCTCACTATTATGACGTCACGCCTCAATAACATTTAAATAGCTAGCCAACTCACACATACTTCAGACGACGGTCGAGTCGTCACAGATGGTATCATACATGTCGAAATACGTCTAGGACGTGTTCTTCTGCGGTAATTTTTTTCCACTTCACACCGTGTTTTTAGCCGTTTCGTTCTGTCTTGTCAATTTCGTCGACAGACATTGTGGACCTATTATCTTGTCGCAGTAGCATTCTTCTCTCACAACAGGTGAAGGGTGGCTAACCTTTTATGGTTCAAGCGTCAATTACTTCAGTATTTATTCTAGCTGCGCCACACCAAGCATCATAATGTTCCACTAAGCTATGAGAAATGCTCTCTCTAGAATGCTATGTAATTAAGCATGTATTTTTGTGCATTAAATATTCATTTTTTGACTCAATTAAACTACTTATTATTATTATGTAATGCGCCAATTTTGGCGGATGCGCTATGGGTTAGCGATCCCTGAATTCCACTGTTAAATTCCGAAAATTATCTCTAATCCATGATACGATCGCCTGAAATGTCGAGAAAAGGAGAATGTTTAGAATTAACAGCAAAATCAGTCAAAATTGTCAAAGAGAAAATAAAATAGAATTTATTTATTATATCGTAATTACAATTAATAGCAACTTCATCTACTTCAATTTACCGGAGTTTCCCTCTATCTCTATCCTCCAAATAAAACCGGTACGCAAGTAAGTTTCAGCAATAGGATCCTATTCTCTTTACCGAAGAACTTACCTTTACCGTGGAGGCTGAAAATGCCTTTACTCAGAGACCAACTTAGCAAGTAGCAGCCACGAACTTAAGTCTACTACTGCTACTTTGTAGATCGCGTCGTTGGAGAAGGTCTTAGTGTTCCGCCTCTTCTTCTCCAGGTTCTCAAGTCATTCCCTCCTGACCGAGACATCGATCATTCAATCCCTTCAGAAATAACTCCTCAAAGTTTCCTCCATATAAAGGGTTTGTATTCGGGAGCTGTCCTCGTAATTGTTTCCTCTGCTGCCATTCGGTTTCGGCTGAACACTCCCTCTTTATTCTCACCGACTCATCCCCGCAAGCAGTAGTTCCTCTCCGGTTTACTTTACGTAAGCGGAAGCTTCTGAGACGATGGGTGATATTTAAGACGCTTATGCTCCCGGGAGGGTGTGCGTGCATGTGCGTTTGGATGACTAAGAACGCGGAGGATTGTGTGAATACTCAATGAATCAGATTGGCGGCATTCCAGGCGGAGAAGAGGGTCCACGGGGAAGAAAGATGCGAAATGATGAGATGCGTCTCGTTCCCCTGGATGAAATCCAATAAAAAGCGGAAGGGAGAGATTTTGGAATCCCTATCGTTAGATTCAAGAATGAGTGTTACGTAGAGGCAATTATACATGCGATTTACGGGGGACTATTGTTTTTGTTCTGCCTTTCAATCTGGGGAGCAAGCATAAGCGAAAGTGGAAAGTGTCGATTTGACTGGGCCTCGATCACGTCTTCCACTTTTCAGGCAGGTGCTCTAACCCAGGATTGTTCAACATATTATCCGATATCTTCTCGAATTTCGGTAAATAAATTCCAGAAACTTCTGTACATGCAAGAGATGGGCGAATCCGATCCGATGTACTTCAAGATCGATTCTTGTAACCAGATTCCAAATTGTATCGATCCTTTACAAAGAATCTTTCGATCCAATGCATCCAACCGATCTATTCGATTCGATACGAATGTATGCGATAGAGGTCTGCGTGGGTCAGGCCTAGGATCAGATGCCACTACGCAATGCGTAGACATTCTACAGAATATATAGTTGCTAATCATCTCCTAACTTTAGAATAGAGATTGTAATATAGTTATAATAATGATAATTATTTTATCGAGAACGGAAACGTACAACTCATGTAATATGTACAGCAATCCAGTGTCACATCAATAGTCGTCGTTGTAAACGATTTAAAACAGCCAATGAGAGACAGCACAACCGATCTCATCCGATCCGATCGATCTTTCGAATATGATCTTGTGCTGGAATCGATTCGAAAAAAATGAAAAATTCGATTCGGAAAATTGATCTTTTCATTGAAAACTCCCATCTCTGGTACATACCTAGAGGAATAGTCGAGTCCCACTAACATTTTTCACTTCCGTTCATCCTTGGCTTTTCAAGTACACCCCTTATCTTGTATAGTTTAACATCTTATCTTTATCATAGATAAATACTTTTCCTATTTTTACTTAAAAATTTTGTAAACAGAGCCAAGTGCTTTAAGGAGTTCCTGACTCTTATTAAATATACAAGATTAACATGAAAAGGATCGGAAAGGAAGTTTGAGGTATTAAGAAATATTAATAAAAATACTCAGAGACTTTAAGGACTCTTAAATTTAGAAGTTGCGAGTGAGAAAAGAGTCGTCGAGAGGGCGCTGGGCATGTAATAAAAGCTTATATTTTTAAATTAGTTTCCGTAAGCCAGATTTTTTTCAAAGTAGGAAAAGCTTTCTCCTACCTGCTAGCTGTTTATTCATGCCATGAAGGTGATAATGTGGACGTGAAGGCAATGTTGCAAAGTTCGATGGAGTTTCGGGCACTTCTTAAGCCCTTAACTTCCTTTGTGCCTTGTGCATTTCCTTTCCTAGGTAAAAATAGCCTACGTCACTGCGTAGTCCCGTAATTTCGAAAAATATCAGGGAAGTGTATTTCCCAAGTAAAGTTTGGCCCTCAAGGTATATTACTTTTTGTTCTTTGAAGATTATGATGCTTGATATTGCGCAGGAATTTCAACGTGGAAATTTCTAACAAGACCAATCTATAAATAAGAAGAATTTTGAAAGTATCAGAAAGGTTTTCTTTCATTCAAAAATATTGAATGGAATGTTTTTCGATTTATTTTTCGAGTTAAATTATCAGTTAGTTGATGATGTGTAATATTTTATAAGTATTCGAAATATTTTACTATTCGTCAATTTAATTTTTTCCGTTCCAATTAAATTGCTTGATAAGGATTTAATCGACGGATTTAACGCTTCCTCTATTTCGTATTTTTTCATCCATGCGGTATTTCCCGCATCCGTATCGTAGAATTATATTATCATTTGCAGGTTGCGACGAAATGAAATGAAGACGGCCCTTTATTGAAACCGTGCGCTCATTCCTTTTTTTTGGGATATTCCCAACTTTTATTAAAAATTGGGCTTTTTTCGCAGCTTCCTTTCCCTTTCATTTAGGAAACCTCTTTTTTTTTGCCTCCGCGGTTTTTTCTCCCTCTCTCTCTCTCGATCCCCCTAGGATCCCGTTGTTACTTAAATGCGAAAATTACACGTCTAGCTCGTGTGGTATCTCCCGGCGGAAAATGCTCCTTCCCATTTGCCGAATTCCTCATTTCGACGCCTCCCTCCGCCCACATGCTCTTTCGCCCACTCATCCGATTTCTCCTCTTAATTTACGCCGTTCGCACACTATCTTCTCCGCCGACACCTCCTCTTTCTTTCCCGCTTTTCAGCGAGTTTGCTTTCAGAGGAAAAAAAGCGCTCATGTTCTCTGCTGAATGGTGGGCCTCATTTCTCAGAAGCTGTTTGACAAATGGAGAACATCTTTGTTGGTAATTTTCCGAGTGGAGAGGGTGGAATTATTTGGAGCTTTTCCTTGAGTTGGAATTAAGATTTTTATATTTTCACCGGATTGGATGGAATGATCGAATTTTGTTCGGTACCACTCGAGGGTGTGTAAGCGATCCTGGTTGTTCAAGTAAGGAAACGGCTAATTACAATAGAAACTGCTTAAAGCTAAAGGGGATAGCATAGGATATGGGTGATACAAAGTGCAGCATTAGTCCACATAACTTTTAATAAATACATATAAACCCGTTGAACGCAAATTGGTTAACATTGAAAATCGGTTAACACAAAAAAATTTGATAGTTCGGAGGGAAAAAAATTCCGGAGATTTCTTCGGATAACACGAAACGGCATTCCTGATGAGATTTCATGTTACATAAAAATTTTCATTCTGATTTTGAGTTGCGTTTAAATTTGTTTCATAAATGTTACTGTTATATTATAACAAGCTGAGTTTACTTTATTAAATTTTCTGAGTTCACTGGTTGCCTCCTTAAACATTTAATAAATGCAACTTTACTATGTTTACTTGTTGTTCAATCTAAGAGATTATAAATACTCCTACGTATAGAACTCAAAACGGGTGCTTGCGTGAGCAAGGAAGTCTGATAACACGAAATTCGGTTAACGCAAAATGTGCTAGTTGTTACATTTCACTTTATGTTCACCGTTTTCCACTGTATTGTTTTTCGAAATTTAAATATGACGTTGCTCGAGATCTTCTGACATGAAAATTACGATATTTTAAAAATTAATCATTCCTATAAATATAAATCACTATTTTCTTAGTTTTTCCTGATGATTATGATCGTTGAAATATAGTAAATAATTCTGGACTTTAATCACCTTTAAATTTTGATTTATTTGGATATATACAAGTTGAATAACAATACAGAAGCAACGTATATGGCTTACCCTTATTTTGATGTTGGAGATTGTTTCACTAATAAGTAACCATGGCTCTGCCTCCCTAGCTGACATCGATTAATACGAGTATTTAGCATGAATTCTCATTACAGAATTATTTCTATTTAAATTTTGATATTACTTCCTTATAAAAATGACTGGGGCATCATCTTAAGGTTCAGATACTTGAAATCCTGCTACTCCATTTCCTCTGTAGTTAAAATTTCAGATCAGACATCCTCGCGATCCTTTCCCCACAATTTTGAGAGGAAGTAAAATTTGATACCACTCCCATTTACACACTTCATAATAAATGAAATCAGCAACACATCTCTTTATATTAAATGCTTGAGAATTTGAAACGGTATCCCAGATTAGCCAAAACAACCATATGAACGAAATAGAAGCATATTATCATTTTACCACTTTGGCTTGACTTTTTTTACTTTAGCATTGTATTTTATCCCCCTTTGGTTCGACCTTAACCTTCTACCTCTTTATTCGGCACAACATTGCCTATTTTGGAGGGTAATTTTGTTCAAATGGTCATAAATATAATTTTACGCGTTTCTTTATTTCCTCAGTTGTTGCAGAGACCATCAAGGAAAAGATCCTTTGGTACAGGTCTTTCATAAGAGGAAGCTACTTCCCCGGTACCTATTTCTTTTATTATTTAATTATGCATCCAACATCGTGAGTACGTAGGGAGTATCTTCCCAGCTGTATACACAGAGGAAAATACGTTCATGTACCGGTAATGCTTCCGCAATGGCACCGAGATAAATAAAGGGAGAAGAGACTTGTTAGTTCAGGCACATTTTGTTAATCTATTTCTCCGACGGAAATTTCGAAGAATCGCAAAATTGAGGGTTATTTCCAGGATAAATATTTTAATATTTTCATTTGGTGATAGGATTGGATCCTCTTTCAGTTTTCCTCGCAAGATACTATGTTAAGAAGGCTTCAGTTTACGTTTTCTGATTACGTCGTATCAGATACAAGAAGAATATCGTTTCTCTTTGATGAAGATGATGAATTTCGTTTCTCTTTGATGAATTTGCCCCTCATTATTTAGGTTATCATTCTTATAATGCAATAATCATTCAAGAAAGACTTTCATTAGAGAGGTTAAAGATTTTCCAATTCAGAATACGGTGTGATTTATTACATTGAATGTTATGAGGAATCTACATTGGCCAGAAAATTCTCAAGTTTTCTTACTTAATTTAGATTTAGCGAAATTCCCGAAAAGCTCTGTTTTTGTGCTTCTCATTGGAAAGTGACACTAAGGTACTTGATGATATGTCTGTTCCATCTTCCTTTTGATCCCCTTGCTCTCTGCAAACCTCTTTGCGTGTGCCCATTGGAAAAACTCTTGATGTCCAATGGTTGTCACTTCTTCTCTACTCATGGATATTCCGCATCCAATTTAGCTATCTTATTCCTTCTGTCAATGCATATGTAAACGGTGAGTTGCGCTTAACCTGACTCCGGTATACTCAAAAACATATAAGAAACAAAAACTACCCAGAATTTCTTACTCCCGTTTATTTTATGCGATTCAAAATTCAATGTAAGTTTAGCTGCCGCGCATAGAAAATTCACATCCAAGTTTCCCACAGAATTGCATTAATATTAATTTTCCTATAAAATCCGGCACGTGCTCATGCTATCTCCTTGACCCAATAATATGTAGATTGTTCTCAGCTAGACAGAACTCGGAGGATAAAAGTCTTAAGGATGGCCTTACTACGGTGATACGTAAATATTAATCGGAAAAATATAAAGAGGAAGCTGTCTGAAATTCTGGAGGCAACTATTCACTATTGATTTCATTCTTACCTTAAGTATTAAACCATAGCTATACCATTAAAAAATCAGGGATCTTCTTATCAGACATTATAATAATATATAATGATATATATCGCTCGTCTGAGAGAGATTTATTTATTTGCAAAAAACCGTGTTCCTAAGAAGGAAAATGTTTCATAATTCTTGTAGTTCAGTTTTTGGAAATTAGCAATCAACTTAGAAAGTACTTCATTTTATTCCCGATTAATAATGACAATCATGATAACTGCATAACTTATTAAAGTTATATTTAATTCAATTCCTATAAATATCTGGAGTAAAGTAAGAAATTTTTCGTTAAATATTTTGAACATCTTCCTTTTTGTTAATAAAAGTACCAAAAAATTCAGTAGCTTAATTTTGTACAAAAAGTAAAATTCTCTTAAGAATTCTCATTCGTCAGAAAAACAGCTATTTTATTTAAAATTATACGCTTTTCGAAAATATATCATCTTATTAATTGTGGTTTTCCGACCTGAATTCCCAATTAAAATGAAATTTTTTCATCTTTGGGAAAATATTAAATAGTTTATTTATACCTTTTCTTAATGAGTACAGCATTTGCACTCTTTTAGCTTTAAGATGACTTTTGTCACGCGTATGATGTAATTTGCAATAAAAACTAGTAGACACGCTGGAGTAAAGTGGGAATTTGAAGCACTCTGCTTGCTTTACATTTATACTTAGCTCTAAGAGGCCGAGGGCAAAAGATAAGCGAGGGTAACGACGCTAGCAAGTCTGATTACACTTCAAACAAAGGGCATGTGAGCTTACTTACATCTCGTGCTGCCCTAAATTCCCGCGAGAATATTTAAGTGGAGCTGCTTGGATCACTTTGCTCCGTATTAGTTTTATGGTTTTTCTTCCAGTCATTCCCGTGTACTGGACTTCATACGGTAACACGAGGAAAATTGCCTCTCTCAATGTATCCACCGTAATATCTAATGGCTTTACTTAACTGCTTCGAAGAGTAATTAGACATTTCTTGGAGATTGTAAGCCGTTCTTTGTCCCTATTTGTTTCTTTTTTTTGCCGAAGTCTTACATACAAAATTTGCTTACTATGTCATCGTTTGCCGATTTAATCGTTTTCACTATTAAAATTTGTTAAATTTATGATGATATTTAGTTTTGAGAATTCTTAACACTGCCTCATCTGCGTCATGGAAGATATGATATAGTAACCTATGATATGATTATAAATAACTTAAGCTTTCTCAATTATTTTTATCTTTTCATTAGCTAAGAAATTTTACCTTAACGTATGAACATAACATAATAATATTCTGTTATCTGATTCTGAAATAATAACACGCATCATAATAAAGGCGTTCCATCGTTCTCTAATATACTATTAAAATGTATCCCACGGTAATCATGTACGATGATGATTATTAACGCAATGTATGACAGAGAGGACTCACCTCGATTGGTCAGCCATTCGGTGTCAGATTTCGATTAGTTACACTTTAACCATTGTTTTTATAATTGTATTATTCTCTCGGAATTCATATTTTTTATCGTAATGAGCAATACTGAGGCACTGAATAGAAACACAAAAATACCCTTTTAGTCCTCGTCAGATCAGTGGTCTTATAGACATGCATAAAATCACTCTCTATTTGAAGTAACACAGTAATTTTTCTCGATACGAAAACTTAATTAGCCAAGGAGCATTAAATGAGAATCTTCAAAAATTCCCGATAGGTCTGCGATGTCTCAACTTCAAGCGCTATGCAATTATTTCAGTTTTAAACAGGGCATCAAACAGGAATCGAATTGAAAACCGAATTCAAAAAAGGTGATTCTTGCCGTAGGAGAAACCGAGACCGAACCGAAGAATTATAATTCTTGACTCTGGAAAGAAAGAGGAAAACTTTATATTCTGTTCCGATTTTGGGTCCATGTTTAAGGATAGCTATACTTACCCAACGAGTCTAAAAGTGACTTGCAACTTTTAAAATTGAAAAACTTGCTTAGCTTTGATAATTTCTCTAGCATTGCGAGTTTTAATCTAAAATCTAACTCAAAGTTATATTAAAATTTCGAGCATAGTAAAACCGTTCAGAAGGATTATGATATTTGGTACTTGAAATAAGAACCGGTTGGAACGTTTGTCGGAGCATAACAGAAACTGAACCGACGATTCTTATTTTCACAGAGGGAAAACCGGTACGAAAGTAATTACGGTTTGATGCCCTGCTTCTAAAGCATACTCAAAGTTCTCAGAATTCACACCGAGTTCTTACAGCAAATACCTTCCACAAAACGACCGTTAGGCGCAGTGCTTGAAAAAGAGGTGGGTACTGAGAATGATGGAGGAAAAGGCAACGCCTCCAACGTGCAAAAAAACAAGCAATTTTCCTAGGACCAGAGAAAGGCTTTATTCACTTCCCCTTTACTACTTTCTCTAGAGAATTCGTCGTCTCGCAAAGTGCGAGAAAATGTCGCTATTCGTGTGTGCGGCGCCAGCGTCGCCATCGTAGGAAATTCACTCTTTTAACCTCCCTCAAGGACGCTTTAACTTGGTAAAATTACATTGAACATTTTTTAAGCCCGTTCTCTTTCAGCGGATGGACGAATTTTTTCCTCAATAGAAAATACTTTTTATTACCGCCTTTCCTCGGCAGTACACTTTTACCAGACTTTTCGGGATTCTTTAGAAAGTTTTTTCGTGAGAATCTGGGAAGTATTCTATGCGACCCTATGGAGGGAGGGGATTCTTTGCTAGACCTGTTTTGGCTGCAGGCGCTGAAGATTTCTTCTGGCGAACATTTCCGAGTTGGAGGACATAATTCAGAATGGGGTGAATATGAGAGGGCTGAAATAATTAAATTTCCCATAAGCGCCTATGAATGTGCTCCAGATATTAACATCGAATGTAGTAAATTCCTGGAAATCAATTGCGAGGTCTAGGATGAGGGTGTGATTCCTTAATTATGGATGGTTTACGTGCGAAAGCTTCGATGGAGGTATTTTGAAGGGTTATCTTTTATAAGAGGATAATTTCGACCGCGAAATTCATCTTGAAAAATAATATCGGCGAAGTGTGAAGGATCGCTAAGTACTTTTTTGACCCATGATAAAAGAATAATCCTCATTTTTCAGGTGCAGCACTTCTAATTCGAGATATCGGTAAAAATAAAAATTCTTTTTAGCTGTCTCCTTCGCTTTTAGCGTACGTCGATTTTATTTTTTCTTCTTTTTAAAAAGAGAGCAATTATTCCCTTCTTTAATCATAATTTTAATTTGATGATGCATCTTTGTATATAGTTCAAACTTTTAGGAGAATAATTGCTAGTAGTTTGACTAATGTAGCTGCTATAGGAGAGAAATAATGTTAAATTAGGGCGATTTGAATGTTTATAAATATCACGACGAAAGAAAACCTGTTTGGGTTTCGTGAACTAGATGTAGAATGGAAAATACGATTATAACTCATAGAATAATATGTTGCCAAAAGGTATGCAGGAATGTATTGTGAAGTGTGGAAAATAATTGGAATGTGTGGAATTAATATATTGCAGAAAACGAGACAAGTAACATGCCTAGCCCGAATGAATGCTCTGATATGCATGTTAGAGCTAACGAACGTGAGACTGGTACACTTACCGGCGAAAGAACTTGCAATGCAAAGTTGGTAACATAAGATGCAGGATCCGGTAGATGACTACGAATTAAACACAGATACATTAATCATGAATTTGCGAACTGTTTTCGGTCACTTATCACAGCAGAGCAATCAAGTCTTCAAATAATTAGCGATGGCTGGATGGCGACTAAACCCTTTTAACTCCTAATTTTGAAACACAAACGATTTGCTTAGAAAGTGACGATTAGCTTAAAATAAAAGCTGTAGGAGGAGTGTATCTACAATAGCTACATTTCGTGAATTACTAAATGGTATTTTTACAGTTAAATTTGAATAAGTAGAGCTCTAATTTTGTTGTTGTCTTGAGATATATTCAAAAGTTATCATCCCCAGCCCTCATTGGCATGTTTCTAGATCTGTCCCCAATCCAAATAATCACAAGCGCTTCTCTTTACATTTATTCGCAACGACGATCCTTGCAAGCGCTCAGACCCTTAATTACATCACGGTTTGCGCATCGAAGTGAAGAAGAACCACTCCGGCCTTTACTCGTACTTTAGACAGCCAAAACTCTGGGAGCGTATCCGCCCAGCCTTGAGAAAGGAAAAGCAGTCCGTTCCTCACACTCTCTCTCTCTTTGAGAGAACAAATGAAGGAGAGTAGAGCGCTTTGGGCCTCCTCCCTCAGGGGGGAAGGATGAATACATCTCTCTGATGACAAGGCTCCTCTTTTCCTTAATCCTTGGAGAGTGGTTTCAGAAAGTAATGACGACAGGTGGGTTGCCTACGAAGCATTTGGGGCGAAAGGATTCGCTCGCCGTAAAAACTACACTTCGATTTAAGGAGACGGTCACGATAATTCACTTTTCTATTTAGGAGAGGAATTAATAGCTTATGACCTTATGAAAACACGGGAGAGTAAGGAACGGCGGTCTCACAAAGGTTGAGGATATATTGTGTTGAAAAGATTCTCGGATTAACATAAAGAGGACATCAATTCAATGGTTAGGCCGCTATCCCGAGGGGAAAAAAGCGAATATGTGCCGCGCAGCATGAATGCCTTCATTAACGGTTTTCAAAACATTTGTTATTCTAATCGGTCAACCTGAAATATGATGAGCTTTCAGGAAATCCTTTGAAAGACCACTCTGTACAACCGCTTGGTTGAGTTGCTTGGTTTTGTAATCCCGACCATAAATTTTTCTGTAAACCTTCTTTTGTATGCGCTCATTATAATTCAGTCCAATTGATATTAGTTAAATCAACTCTTATTTGATATTTTTATTTATAAAATCAATTCTTATTTGATATTTTTCTTTATGAAATCGACTCTTATTTGATAATTTTGTTTGCGGAAAGAAGTTTTTTTACCTATGCATGCATACATCAATATGGCTATAAAAACTTTGCTTGTGAACTATAAATTTCAGATGCTTTGATGGTACACATCTCCTCCGTAGAGATCCTCTTTGTAAGCTTTACCTTAAATATCATGTATCTCTATAGTAAATATATCATCGTTTATTTTTTTAATGACGCTAACAAGCGTTGCTCGGCAGCGAAAATTTTAGTATAGAATAATATTCTAGTGTTACAACGAAAAATGGATAATAGAGATAGAAGTGAATCTTCAAACACACATGAAATTGCTAGCACCGTAAAAGATATATTCATATGCACTATAAATATAACACTATGCATGGATTTATCACTTTTATATTTTCTACCGTTTTCACGTATGGTGTTTTATCTCACATTTCACCACTCTTTGTAAATCACTGGTTATTATTACCAAGAACCGTTTAATCTTTTGTGATAGCAACATTAAAACATTGTAAGAGAGGTGTTCGGTTTTGGTTACCCATTAATCAATTTTGCATAATTATTCAAAGCCCGAATGAGGTAAATTATATACATAGAAATCGCTTCCACGATATGGAAAAATTAATGATGGTGAACGCCTGATAAAATTATGGGAATAGATATCGAGTAAAGGAATGGATTCTGTTTGCCTGTGTTTCTGTCATCAACCGTAATGTTAATGAGAGCAGAATAGATATTTCTATCACAACTAGCACGAATGCGTACTATAAGTTTTGCAGGGAAGAATATTCGAATGCGTATAAAAGGATTCGTCGTAAAATAATGAACTTATATGTGGGTATAAGCAATAAATATTCGCTTTCAGTAGGAAAATTCGGAAAGCTCGGTAATCATTAGACATAATTGTATTTTTTCAGTATACGCGTAGGAGTAACCCTTTTCTAGTGATCGTTAGGAATATTTTTTGCAATCAAAGGAAACTTAAAAGCCTTCCCCGTAACTCGTATAGGAACGGAATCTCTTTACACCTCTTTAATAGGTAACCAAATATCAGTGAAAGAGGAAAAGTGGCACATCGGTTTGCTTGCTGAATAGAATGGTGAAATAGGTAAATTAAGGGAAACCAAGATACAGCGAGACGATAATATTATTATTTTTCTGTAATTATTATCTTTGGCGCCTGTGTTTTCGGTACATACAAGAGAAATGATGCTTTGAAAACTGGAGCGGAAATTTAATTCAATATTCAGTATCCCATTCCTGTGAATCCATTAACGTTTTGCTCAAAATCATATTTTCCAATAATTCTAAATCAATTTTTCATTATTCTCGGTCTAAATATTTGAAATAGAATGATAATGAAATATCTGTTAATACAAATGTACTCGTATTCATTTGACCCGAGAGATGTCATCGAATTTGCTAGTGTTAGAGTAATTTAAATTTCAACCAAATTTCTAAATATATATCAAATTTGGTTATACGTTTTAAACCCTTCCATTTTAATTGCTATATTCAAATATTCCATTGTAGAACCAATAATAATAATAAATATTAAAATAATAGAACCGAACCTTAAAAAATACCTAAAGTGCAAAGATGCCATATACCTTTTTCTCAAGAAATAACTTTTAGAATGCGTAAAATAAGAATAGTATGCAGGTAGATACGAATGCAAATGCCACTATTATAATCCCGTTTGGTAAAGTAATACGAAAAAATATTTTACAGGAATAGAGCGAGAAAAGTTGAAATAAGTGAAAAAATTATTAGCGATGATACCCTGAGCTGTATTGAAATATGTGAAATCGGATTTTCCGGTAAAATTTTGTAAATTTATGATGCACTTTTTGTGTTTGCCGAATGATATATCGTGCTTTTTAATTTTGTATTGTTTGAATGGGGCTTTTAATAGCCAGTAGTGGAATTTAAATAGCTTATTAATTATATTGAAAGAGAGGAAATGGATTCTATGAATTGGTGAAATCTATCTATATATTATTTTAAAACATGCTTTTTTGGTGATCGGGACTTTTCTCCCTTATTACTCCATCAATATATATAAATGAATGACCGTTTGATGGCAAAAGTTGTCAGGTTCCTGCGAAAAATAGTCAGACAAATCAAAAATGCACCATTTGTTAAACAAATTGAAATAATATTTTAATCATCCCATTTTTTACTGGACGAAAAAAGGCCCGGGTTGCTATATACAGATTCAATTTGTTTACTTAGTGACGAGTGTAAACAAATTTTTAAATCGGATAATACATCTATTCTCGGGCATAAAATGATTCGCAATTAACATTACAGTCTCCATGAACGAAAACTTCGACGTCGTACGCAACCATAACAGTTGAATAAGCAAGCCACATTGCATCTTGCGGGAGCAGAACGACAGCCAAAGAAACATGAACATTGCCGAATATGAAAGTTTGCGTCACGGTTTTATCATGTGGTATGTTTGAATAATTTTGCATCATATTACTTCCCGGTTTCGTATGTTGCAAATTTTATATATATATCTAAACCTGATATCAAATGATTTTTATTGTTTATATTTCACTCATTGAATAGATAATATTCAACATTTAATCATATTTCTGAGTAAAGAAAAGGATGTCCTGCGATTTCAGAAAACTCACCAGCATGTAGTACAAGCTTAACGAAAGCCTTTTATTCCCAATCGCTATCTCCGAAGCACAAAAATGTATTATTTTGCCACATTAACGATGTTAGAGACTTTCAATGCTATGGGGACATTTCAATGGGAGAATACTATGCGCTTTGACAATGTAACACAATGTATTCGTATGAAAGTGTGACATTTAGCTTCCCCTCTAGCTCTCCTTTAGATTTAGATGAGTACCCCGCAAGCCGCCAGTAGATCAGATCACTGCAGACGAGTAGTAGTTATTTCATGTATGAAGAGAAGAACATAGAAAATAAATAAATAACGTGGATGCAGAAGGTATGTTTCGTTCTTTTATCTTGGTTATTTAAGTGACACTTCATTACCGGTATAAAAGGAAGTGGTTTATATAACGACAGAGTTTAGCTAAAGCTCGCAGTGATATTTTGTATCTTTACCATAATTCATTTAGTCATAAATGCATTGAGTGAATTTAGGTATTCGGTATAGGATAAGAAACATGTATCGTTATAGTGATGGCGTGCACTATTCGTGATTATACTGCTAAAAGTAAATTTTTAAAACATTCGACAACATTTATACTCTCACGTTCTCTAATATAATAGGGATTTGTGTAGATACCGATACCTACATCTACAAACGAGGTATATCGAAACAGACACTGATAAAGAATATTGAGGTGTGTATTTTTAGGTGTTTTAGTTCAAAGAAATTAAAAATCCACCATTTGTTAAACAAATTGAATTAACATTTTAATCATCGCGTTGTTTACTGGACGAAACAATGCCCGGGTTGCTATATACAGATTAAATTTGTTTACTTAGTGACGAGTGTAAACAATTTCAAAAATGAGAAAAAGAATTTTAATACTTGGTCTTATAATGATTGAAAAAGTACTCGGAAGTAATATATGGACTCCATAAACGAAGAACTTAAGATTGCAACTACAACAGAAGAACTTAAGATTGCAACCACAACAGGTTAATAAACCGGCTACTTTACATCTTTTGGGAGCAGAACGTCAACTACAGAAACATGAGAATTGCCGGATTGTTAATGTTTGTGTCACAGGAGTATCGCTTGGTATGTTTGAATAACGTTGCATCGTATTACTTCTCGGTCATTTAAATTTAAGATCGACCATAGTAGAATATTCGATTTTTAGTATCATGATTAGATTTTGGAGTATTCATAGAAAAAATGTAAGGTTCTAATTATGAGTCATACCCCATACCGATCAAAACAATTAGGTCGTTCAATTCAAATTAATTTTGGTGAAACTTTCGTGTTGCAAATTTTCTATATACCTAAACCTGGTATCAAATGATTTTTAGTGTTTATATTTTACTCACTGAATAGATAGTATTCTATATTTATTCATACCTTGGAGTAAAAGAATAGGATATCATACCTGCGATTCAAGAAAACTCACCTCTATGGAATACAAGCGTAACGAAAGCCCAAGCCTCCATTCCCTTTCGCTATGCCCGTAGTACAAAAATATGCTCAACCAATTTAATAGTATGTGTAGTAGTAGACGTAAGAGTAGTATTTTAAAATCTAAGTTTTGTGAATGGGTTAAAATACCATGATTGACTACTATATTTGTGTGAGAGACATTTAAATAATGCGGGGCAATGGGTTTGCTACATTTGCGATACTTTACTTTGCACTTCGACAATAAATCACAATTTATGGTCTTCTGAAAGTGAGACACACCGCAGATGCTTCCTTCTCCCAAATTAGTAACATTTTCTCTCATTCTACACCAGCAGGACAACAAGCTTTCAACTGATTATTGCTGACTATATATCTTTCAGTACTTGAATAAATCTGATTCAGTGAATTTATGAGATGCAATTTCACTGCAGACGAGCAGTAATTATTTTTATATTTCGTGTATGAAGAGAAAAAATAGAAAATAAATAAGTAACGTGGATGCAGGAAGTATTTTTGTTGTTTTATCTTGGTTATATATGTTAAACACGAAGCCTTTAGTGACACATCATAAAAGGAAGTGGCATTTTGAAGAACAGAGTTTTCCAAAATGTGGTAGTAGTTGCTGTAATGTATTTGGTTGGGGAAATTGAGTATTACTGATCGTATGCGAAATTTTCGCACGGGGCAACTAGTATTATTTATTGTGAAAATGCAACTTGCACACGACGATGATATGAATTTTCCATGTTAACGCTATTGAATGACCAATTCATAGAATAGTTCTTCATCGGAGAAAATGTGATTTAAATTCGCACAGACTCATTTTTCGAGCGGGTGAAAATGCTAATGTTTCATTCGCAGTTGAGAAGATTCGAAATTCATGTATACACTCGGGAAAAAATAGATATTATATCTTTCAAAGATTAGTATTCTTCTCGCGTGGCATAATGTGCGCCATTGTGATTAATTTTGAAAACTGGGTATTATTCTAAGGGATTCCTCTTAAAAAATGCATCGAAACATTTGTAACGAGGTCATTGCCTAGCTTTTACGGCGATAGAAATAAGAATTTATTTCCTCTACTCAGTTTTGTATTTGCAACCCCAAGATTGACCTCCTTGGTTTCTTTACCTGCTGCAGAACCTTCGTCTTCACCTGTCTGATTATTCTTTTGAGTATGATTTTTCCTGGAAAATAAATGCACATAAATGGCTGTCTTTGAGTGAGAACGTATTCCCCCAAGATTATTAAAACGGTTAAGGATTTCTATGCTCTTCAGAAAAAACATGCGAAAACCAGGAATGTAATTTTTGACTAGCCCAAGGGAAATACTCTATTACGATGAAAAATCTCCGGAATTCTTATTTTTGGGGGGAATTTGGACAAAATTGACTCTCTTTTGAGCGAATGTTTCTAATTTGGATGAAATATTTTCTTCATTTTAATACGTATATATCGTAGATTATTTGATAGGGATCCAAACCGATGTACTTCAAATTCATCATAAATTCCTATTTGAAGGAGACATTTTATCGTAATGTAGAAATTTAAAAATTTAAAAGAACATCAAAAAACGGAATTCAGGCCTCGAAAATTCCTCAAGCATTACGCGATTTAGAGTTAGATATCTACGTATGTGTGAAGTCGGAAATATCATTCCAAGTGTTCAGACTCGAGTATACAAAAGCATCAGTAGCTGCTCTGCTATGCAAGCGGATACTCAAAAACGCCTTTGGGCAAAAGAATTTCGACGTATGTTAAGACTGGCGACTTATTTCCTGCATGACATAGCTGTCGTTCTTCAGAATCTTCGGAAGAAGATCAGTGACTTGGATTTCTTTCACACTTCCTTCCGGAAAAGTTTGCCGCATAACTCGCCTCCTTCGGATCCTTTGACCCTCTCTTCTTTCTTTCACCTCTGGCCCAGCAATTCCACATCTGCTAGGCGACGGCGAAGGAATAAAGTTGGCAGAATCACTCTCAAGGGGAACGTATCCGGAGAAGGGATTGATAACCGCCAAAGATACGCCAAAATTTCGAGAGGAAAATAAACAACAGCTGAGGTTTTTCTATCGCAGCGCATGCCTATATTTCTTTATGAAAAAAGGCGCACGTTTCCTTTTATAATCAGCAAGAGGCTCCCGAGTTTGATGCGGAGACCAAAACTTCCGAGTGCCGAGTAAAAAGGCACTGAAATGTAATCGTGGAGATAGTAGCGAGATTGAGATGTAGGCCGTATTGAGAGAAGGGCTGCATTCAAAGAAAAAAAGAACAAGTGGTGCTGTGAACGAAAATTCCCTCGGAAAGGGTTCCTGGAAGAGATAGATGAGGAAGAGGCGAGTATTTTTTAGCACCTGTTCCGAAAGGCAGAAAACTTTTAGATGGTCAAGTGGTTTCCATCTCTTCCCTTCTTTATTTTTCTAAGTCTATCTTGTTTTTCTTGCAACTCTCACGACCACGCTTTGGCAACTTCCTCATTTTTCATCTGCGATTGAGTTTTTACATTTCTGTGGATTTTGGAGATTTTTAAAGTAGGGCAATTTTAGGCTATTATGTTATTTTAGTTAATATGGTGAAGCCTGGTAATCAACCTGTTAAAATGATTCATAAATTCAATTTTTTTACTCACGTAACTCTGAATAGTTTTTAGAACATTCTGTCAGTTTTGCAAATTTAATTTATAGATCGAATAGCTTACAAAGGAAACACCAATAGTTTTTCACTAATATAGTTGTACTCATTGTGTGTGCCTACCCAGCCTATATTTTCGATTGTGCTGATGAAGAAGGTAAAGTATGTCTCGATGAAATTCAGCTAAAATTGAATGGTAAAATTATAATTTATTGATCAAAGGGAAGGAGAAAATATATTTTCCTGAATGGCAAATTTTACGGCGTATATTGAATCGTAAGTGTAAGTCGTGGTTGTATAGCTCCGATTTTCGGATTCAAGTTTTGCGTAAACAAAGTTCTTGTAGAGACAACGACTGACATATGTCTATTATTTTAGAGCAAAGCACCTTGACCAAGGTCAAGGTGCTTTGCTCTAGTATATATTTTACGGTTTACGGACGGACGTTTTCACCTTGACGTTCTTGAACGAGCCCGTACAACACCTGTTTTCCTTGTTAGCTTATTGACACCTATGGTATAATTGTGCACTGTAAGATATTGTTAAAATATCCGAGAAACGAAACTTAACTTCCGTTTTGAGGTATATAATTTTATAATATTCCTAAGATACTGTACCCCTTTAAATGAGGCGAAGGAAAATTGGAAATATTTTTGTTTTATGGTTTGATTGCTTGGTATGAAATGATATGCAGAACTAGTGTCTTCTTTAGATGAATACGTAGTTTGAGAAACGGAGCTCTTATTTATACACGAATTACATAATTAATCAAAGAATCTTGTGTTTACCAATAACTGGTATCAGGAAACCTTTTCATCCTACTCCATTTCAAAATTTTCCGATGACTTTTTGGGAGATCATTTTCAGAGAGTAAAACAATCTAACAAAAGATCAAAAAAGAGAAAAATTGATTAAAATTCTCTTTTTGATTCTTTTTGACGGATGTCCATGGTAAGAAGAAGGTAGCTTCATCGTAAAATCTGAATTTGCGCAAAATTCAGTAAATCATCCCGAATAGTACCTCTATTAAGACGATCTTTATTTTTTACCGTAATTGGCTTCTTTACAATTTGCCCTTCTCAAAAAATACAACCTCTTAAGTTAATAATTTTATGGTCGAAGAAAGTAGAAAGCCATCCGCGCGAAAATCCCTAACGAATGTGAGGGAAACTGAGATATTTCTCGGAGGATAAGGGACCAGATGGCGGCGTAAAAGAGCTCTTGGAAACAGGGAGCATATAGGATATAATATAATATCAGGAATTGTGCGACGCTTATTGGAGTCCCGCAGCATGAACATACGGAGGGAGCAGCATCTCGGGTCCGGTGAAATAAAAGAGATCTGGAAAGGAGAGACGGTTGGAGGAGCGCAGAATACTCTTAAGGCATAAAAGGGGTGTGGTGCATAGTGAAGGGGAGCTGTAAGAGAATACGCATTAAAGGAGTAATCGAGGCTGTTGAGAGAAAAGGGCGTTTGAGCATATATATATAAAAGTGGGATTGGGTGGGAATGGCTGAATTGGTAGTGTAAATAATGAGGGTGGCAATGGTGTGGAAAAAGTTTGTGGAATCGCTCGAGAAGTTTCCGTAGGGTTGATTCTGGCAGCGAATATTGCCTGCGGGGAGGAGTTTTTTGCGTCGTAGTAAAAGTTTGGAATAAAGCGATTGGAGGTCCCCCTGGTGACAGTGACTGTCGAGATATGCAGGCGCTCCCCATGGGGTCGGTACTATTTTCCTCAGATATTACCTACTCTGGGTTCAGTGGTTAAGTCGAACTCTACACTGATTATCTGCTGCCATGATAGACTTCAACACTGAGCGCTTATAGATCAAGATTTAGATACAAATTGAAGATCAGTATGTACGAGTAATATTTAGCTTAATTTATAAAGTATTATCAAACTTTGGTTGTGTGTTTTTGTGCGTATATATATTTGAGGATATATATGCATGTATCATGATATGAATAATCTAACAGAACAGTCGCGATCGAACAAATCCAATTCGATCATTGCTATCAACTCGTTGATAAAGGCATGGTATAGGATGTTTCATAATATCTGTCATTACAGATACCACAAAATCTTTCAAAGATTCGCCTTAAAATTCCAAAATATTTTGCAAAAATCTCTCATAAATTTTTTCCAGTTGAGTCGACTATATTTATTTAACCGTTTAGGAGCAAAAGTAAGGTATATTTCTGTCTTTTTGGGGTTTTTGTGCGTAGATAACTATATTTAAGCTTTTAAAATCGTGAATTTTATGAAAGGATCTTTCCCTTCGCCGTATTGTTACGGAATACAAATAAGAAACTTCCGTGATTTTGGATAGGAAACAGAGGAATCTTTAAACTGTTATAATAGTACTCAGCTCCCAATCAGTTAAGAATACATCGAGTGCATCGCTTTATAAAAGATTATACTCTAGCACTCTACCAGCATTTATCTTACCTTAAAGAAAAATTTTAAAACTTCCTTAATTTTTAGTTTTCATTAATTTAGCAGCAACATTTACGTATATAAAAATTCAGATGCATCCATCGAAAGAAATGCATTCGTCTAAAACGATCCCACAGGAGTGAAGAAAGGTAAAAACGTAATGAATATTTCGAAAAGTTGAGCTTTGAAAGGACTTCAATAAACATAAACACTTTGAAGCGAGCAAACAATCAACTCGCACATTTTCTATAGCGTGAACTCCTCGCGATGGAAGTAATTTCTTCCCCGGTACAGCCAGGCAGTGTGTTTCGGTGAGGACAAAGAAATTTACTTGCCCAAGCGTTACATGCGTCAGCTTGGCTTGGCGGAGATTCTTTCGAATTTTCTGCGCCAGCGTCTCTTCATGCCATCTCCAAAGCTTTGTCCACGTCGCGCTTCGGATCACAAAAGCGAATTTCTCGCCAGAATCGTTGTTCGGTACTCACGCTAGCGCATGAAAGTTCTCTTATGAGGGGCGGGTAGAGAAGTGACTTGTCAAACAGCATGTGAAAATGGTTTCGTAGCCGAGGGAAAAGCGTGTGCGTCACGAGTGAGTTTGGTAAGAAGAGCACCTTTGCGTTTAGCGGCGGAATAATCCGAGGTTGCTGGTGCTGATAATGGCTACTTTGCTCCTGACAGTAGTGTTTGCTTTATGAATAACTGGTTTATCGGGTTTAGCCCTATAGATTGGAAGTCCAAAAGTGATGTTAATTTTAATTTGAGTGTAAAATAATATTAGTTTTAAATATAAAATTTAATTCGTGGATTTTTTCGCGCAATAAAATTTACAGTATTTTGATGGAAGAAGTCAATAAGTCAATTGTGAGAGCTAAGAGCATAAATAATAAATATACTCCACCGAATAAAACCTTTATAATTCTACGTATAAGTTATTGTCTACCTAAACCAATTAGACTTATCTAAGAAAAAATAACTCTCATGTTTCATCTTCTTCTTTCATAGAAAATATATGTATTTGATAATTGCGATGATGCGATCATGTGGTAGGTTTTGATAAAGTTAATTTTGCATCTATTTTACAGAGTAATATTTAAAAAAAAATTATATATGCCGGAAAGGAAAAGTGACTAGATTAAAAGAGTAAAAAATATATCACCTATCCAAATTTTCTTGAACATTTATATAAGATAAATTAATAACATATGCAAAACAAAATTATATTATTTAAAGGTTTACTACATTATATTCGATTTTCATTCTTAAGAAGTATTTTCATATGTACAACACTAAGAAACATGCTTCCTAGTACATTTACGAAGTAACGTGCGAATAACGGAAATCTGTTTCGTTGAAAAAAAAAGAAAGATCCAATTCTACATACTTAAATACTAAATCCCTTGGTATAGCTTTTTTATTTATAATAAAATAATATTTAATTAATATAATTAATATAGTTAATATTTCTAGATGATACTCTGAACGGACACGGTAACGCACTCCTTAGGAAATCTGATGTATTATCAATGGAGTGAATTTTTTCCAGTCAAAGGCTACTTTTGAAGCATAGAATATAATGAAAAACCCCGTCTCTACGGTCAACTGAAGTAATTTTTTAATGGAAGTCTGACGTATTCGCCACTTTTGACTCACAATAGCTATTTTACGAGTCATATATATTTTTCCTTTGGAATGCATCTTTTTATCCCCTTGCAAGGATTTCAATCACGGTTGCCTATCTAGTGCAGAATCTTATCCGCTGTTGCTATGCACATTACATCCCATTACTCCCAATCATTGCCATTATTTATGGACAGGGTTAGAAGATTTTTTCGTTTTGGCATTTCTTAGTAATGTTAACAAATTTCAGATTTTAGGGCCATTCTTTGCATAGATTGTAATTAAGCTGCTCTCGTTGGCCTTTCTGTTAATGCAAGACTATTTGAATGTACACAAACCACCACACAATGTGAATTTTCTCTTCGTTGCGTCCACCTGTAAAAGTAGGGCCGCATTCATTAATCAGCTGCTTTTGTTTTTTTTTTCATTTTCAACGGAATACGGTTATCGAGTTAATATCGAGGAAATGAGCATTAGTTCTCTTCAAGGAAAGAGACGGATATGGAATGTTAGTTATGCTAAGAGTTTAGGTTTTTATGGAAATATAATTTCTTCTCTAGCTACTACATCTTGAAGAATGGAATATTTTTATTGTCTTTCGGTACGGGATCGAGAAAAAAGTGTCATTCATTTACTTTTGCCTCAGTTTATGGCTATGAAAATGTGTATGCTACTGAGATGTGAATTATCTACAAGAAGGGCATAATAATTTTGGCCACTCCCAATGCTTGAATGCTGTGAAAATTACTGTTCATAGATCTCAGTCTTTACGTTCTCCTTTAATAGAATTCTGGCTCAGAGAGGAAAGAAAGGGTCATAGGGTCAAGAGGTCTTTCTTAGAAAGTCCAATTTTCTCTCCAAGCTTTTGTAGCTAATGGTGGAATGGTTGAGAATATATCCCCCCTTCAGTCTGATGACTTCATATATCGACAAAATGTCTCTGTTTTATTTACCTCCACTTTATTGGTATAAATTTTATTAGTTTTACTTTCGCAAGTCTCATTTTGGTTGATAAAATAACATGGAAAAGTAGGCGTGATTTGGTAGTGGTGACGTTCATGAAATTCTAAGAAAATTTACTAACGTTATTTTTTTCGTTTCCTAAGTTGTGTGTTTAGGCTGTGTCCAGCATGTATGCAACTTCATTGCACAAATAAAAACTTCCTTGTTTAATTGAAATCATACCCTACAATTCTTAAGCAAGAAAATGACGCCTATGTAAGTTGCAAAATTACTCTTCAGCATCTTATAGCAGCCAAATGGGCGAATATTTCTCCGATGGAAAGTGTAAATGTGATATATTTCTCGGAATAACATAGTGGTAATTTATCATCAAGTTTCACAGAGAAACAGAAAATTTCCAAGGATTTTCACGTGATTACCACGTAAAGTTCGAAAAAATACGTGGAAGCTCTCTTTGACGGCAGAAATGTGATCGCTCCACGTCCCCTCTTATTTTAATGAGACCGCGCTGTAATTTTTGAGTTATTCCTCGAACCAAAAGGGAGGATTGTGTGTGTGAGAATCTAGAGAAATCCTTTTAAGGCAAAGGAAAGACGGGAGAGTGAAGATAGATTGCCAAAGAGAAGCCGATGTTTAATGGTTCGAAGGATGAGTGGGTGGGAAGGAGATACGAGGGGATTATATCGAAGGCAGGGAGTGCTGAGGATTAGGTGTATGAGGAAATTGGCGAGATTTGGCCCTTGGCTGCAGAATCCGCTCTGACGAACAAGTGAAAGGATGGGAGAAACCACCTCAAGGATAGGGAAGAGAGTTTATAGAGAAGACTGTTGTTTGAATGTTTATTGATCATAGTTTTCTCAATAGAAAAAATAATTTTGTCTGTTCGTGGATATCATGGGATGAATTAATACGTATGCTTCAGGACGCAGAATGGAAATATTTAAAAGAAATGAGATTCAAACATAGGTTCCTATGTGATACGGATAAAAGTCCTTTTTTCAGTTGTCAGTCAGGACTTCCTACCACACATTCTTGCCAGAATCAATTGATAGTATGACTTAATAAATTCCTATAGGCTACCTTCCTAGAAGATGTAGGCGATCTTATGAATTCTCCCTGTTACGTAGGTTGTTTGGATACTGTGAGGAAGATCAGAAAAAATAATGCCAGAATAAGCCGATTCAAGAAAGCGTTTTACGATGCGTGAAAATAATAAGGGTAGTAGTTCATACCTCCTTCCGAAAGGCGGCTTGCAGGGTACATGTAGGTGTAAATATAATCAGTACATAAAGATTGAATTCATGGATCATATGTTTAAATTTAGAGAAAGAAATAAAAAGAGTCTGTAGTGGCCGGGACACGAACCCAATAGCCGGGCGATTGCTGTAGGCAATTAAGCTACCACGACCGAACAATCTCTCATCATAACTTTGAAAATTGAATGAGATGTTGTTCTGTCGTGATAGCTCAATTCAACAGCTGCCTGGCGAGTGAGAGATCCGGGTTCGTGTCTCGGCTACGGCAAATGCTTCCTTCTCCGATATTTCTCAAAGGCAGTTCAAGTAAGAGTTACTAAGTACTATTATAAAAATGTTTTATACGAATAGAGAGATGAATGAATATTATAAATGCTGCCAAAAGAATAGCTGGTCATTTACGGTTAGAGAATATACCTGAGGAATTGTCGATAGTGACGAAAATGAAGAATAGCTTCTCAAGTTTTCACAGTGCATGGTCAATATCGTTGCAATCACTGGAAATCTAACCCGTGACTGATATCGAACGCTCTACCAACTTGGATGTCCGTGGGCCTAAGCAAGGATGCAGTATTATTTTTAATACACGAGCTACTCAGAAAGAGAACAGAGGGGATGATAAGTATGTACATAAGTATGTACATAAGATAATAAATAAAAAGAAACCACACATAGAGAAACTAATATATCGACTCACTGGAATTTAACATGGTATTTAGAATTTTCCTTGTTTTGATGCTTCACTCATTCCTTCATTAAGTGAAGCAGCCGTTAGTGATAATAACCTACCTCATTTTCAAAAACATTTAAGCTAGCTCTCTACAAAGTTCTCAAATTTTAGTTAATTTTAATCTTTATTAGCAGATCAATTATCAAGTTAAATTATGAATTAATTATAATTATTAATTAATTAGCAGAAGAACGGATTAAAGTTCTCAACTGTTTCATTTTATTCCGTAAAGTCCTGTTGGTGATAATTAATGTCATTCTATCAAAAGGAAAATAACTAAAGGTATTGCTAGACCCACAATTTTTTTGACTACACCTTTCAACTTCAATGAAAAGTCCTTGAGGTAAGATGTAAAAATCATTTTAAATTTGCCTTTTGTTTCCAATTAATAATTAAAGTCCTATTAAAGGTAATTACACTCCATATTCATTCAATTATTACTCCATATTATTAAATTCATTGATCCAATTAAAAGTATGGATGGTAATTAGTATATTAATAATTCGTTATATCGTTGATAATAAAGTATAGTAATGTAATTCATCACATATTTAAATTATTAATGTTGAAATTTTTTGAGTTAGAAATCATGAACAATTGCAGTACTATCAAAAGTGTTTTTCTTTATATTCCTCACTTATTAGCATTCCTCTTTTTTATTAAGAAAGAATTTCTCTCGGTGAAAAGTATTGGAACAAAAATATCAATACTAGTCCTCACGGATTTTCGGAAAAGGGATTTGAATCAATAAATCATCGTAATGTGTTATTCATGGTCTCTGAAATGTATTTCACCTCCAACTTAGTTTAAGTTCGTGAGAAAAGAAAAGTTTCCCCGTTTTCTAGATGTATCGATCGGGGGGAAATTTTCAATGAGGAGAGCATCAGGATCGCGGGAGATGCATTGATACAAATTGGTGCGAGAAAAGAAGACCGTAATAGGCGGATGTGAACGAGAGAGATAAGGAGAAAGAGCGGGAAGGGAGAATAATATGCCTCCGCTCGTGTCTCGGTAATTTGGAAGGCCGTGATGCGGCGAGAAAATGCGAGATTCGTGAGTCAGTGCTCCGAAAAAGGTTGTCAGAACGGGAGCTCGAGTTCTTTTTTTTTAAAGAGCTTTGCTGTTCCTCTTATGAGAAATATGTTGGACCGTACATCTTTCGGCCGAGGTGTATACTTTCGGAGGCGAGAAAGGCCAGAGACAGGATGACCTCTCGGAAGGGCGGGTCCCGTGTTCTCTATTACGTGGATATACAAATCTCCCTTTTACTTCTCCCACAGGCGCATAAATGTACCGCTTGCAGGAAGAAGGCGCTGCGTGATTGAATGGTTGTAATTATGCGTCCCGGAGGAATGTTTGAGTGTGAATTATTTTGAGATGTGAGCCAACTGCTTCTAACCCACCTCTGTGCATCCACGAGTCAATCTCTTTTACCTCGATGGCTGCGTTTCTTTGGATACTTTTTGGAGATTCGTTCGATGTTTCCAGAATTGATAAAGTATTTAAACGGAGAATGTAGATTCCATGTAGATTAAGATCACTTTGAAAATTCTACAGGAATTGATTCTGCTGTAGTGCTTTGTTCCCACAAGGCGCCAAAAATTGTATACTTTTAAGTTTACAGCTCTACTCCTTATTTGTTTGATGTTATTCATAACTGGTATCATTGAAAAGGGTGTGATATGAAAGCGATGCAAACAATCAGTTTATTTATTTATATGTGAATACGAGTATTTATTTTATAGTGATTACCAGTACGCGTATTCATTGAAAATCGCTATCCTTCCTATTCCCTGGGAATAAAGATCACCGAACAACCCATAATTAAAACAAAAGTCCGGAAGTAAGAAAAAAGGTTTTTACGGTAGTGAATTTTATTTCCAACTCCTTATTAATAAATTACATTGAAAGGGATGTAAAGTTTAACAAAGATCTTTTTCTATAATCGTTCAGACCGTTGTAAACAAAAAATTAATTGAAAATTTTTATCAATTAAACATAATTAGCGATGGGCTGTGAATTTTGTATATAACTAGAATTATTACGCATTCTTT
Source organism: Pachydiplax longipennis (assembly GCA_036926295.1). NCBI lineage: Eukaryota > Metazoa > Arthropoda > Insecta > Odonata > Libellulidae > Pachydiplax > Pachydiplax longipennis. The sequence continues at coordinate 57,499,983 of JAVFKF010000008.1, forward strand.
AACTTTCGACCAGCCGGATATTAATAACCAACATTTTCTCGGTCAAATAAGTCTTCAAAAATATTTAGTGGTAACCGGATATGTAGCTGATGACTTTCCCAGAACTCATATAATGATTTTAAGTTTCTATAATTTAAAACATGTTCATTTAAGAAATGTTATTTTGCTTTATAAATTTGCTAGGAATTTCAATCAAAATTTAATTATTCAACTGCTAGTGCAATCGTCGTGTAAGTAGTGTCTAAAGTGGAGGACTAATCGATGACTGCTTGCAGTTTCCCAAAAGGTTTATGCTCAAACCTACTCGTTAAGATAAATTATTTATGATTACAATCAAAGAAAGGAATGATTTGCAAGGAATTCGTTGACTTTACCATCATAAATGTCTCCGGAAAGTGTAAATGATGTTTCTCCTGTACCTTGTTGCGAGGATTCATTGAATTTGTTTTGCTCTTGTTTTTCAAATATTTCTCTACCTTTTACCTATACATTTCAAATCAGAAAGAACTCAAATATATTACAGGTTTATGGATGTTAGAGGGCAGAATTTTGAAAATAAATATCGAGAAATTTTCAGAATTGCTTTAAAGTGTTCCGCAGGTACCTACAGATGTTTTACAACAATTGAAAGATTTGTGTTCATGGCGACCGCAGTAAATCCGCCCGCGGTTAATCGGGGGTTCGCTGCACTTAGGTTTTCACAGTCCAAACTCAATAACTTCTAAAACTTGAAACATTTTATTCGACGGATCGTTTGTTCCGTCCCATTAGCCGTGGCAGAGGAAAAAGCTCTTTCGTGGCGGTACCATTTCATGAGCGTGATCCAGTTCTCAATCTTCATTCGGCCCGGAGGAAAAAAGAGCTTTTTCGCAGTCGACTCTCGCTCTCGAACTCATAATTTACGGCGGGCTTCGCAAATGGTTTTGTTCCCAAATTAACCTCGTAATTAAATGTAATGCATCAGCCGCGCGTCCTTGGGGAGCCAGATTTGAAACCTTTATCTTCTTACTTCCCCTTTCGCCGAAATCTCTCCTCGCACTTGAACTCGGCTATCCGGAACCGCTTTTCCCGTCTCCTTTCACGCGCCGTCGCTCCCGACCAACCCTCCTCCGCAAACATCAACTCCATAATCCAACTCGGACTTAATTACTTCCCGTCCGGCTCAGACTTTACTGAGGTAATCCACCTTCAATTTCCTTCTCAGTTAACAAAGACCTTAAAAGTACTGACTTAAAGTCCTGGGGATGCCATTTCCAGCGGGGTTTCGAGCGGAATACATTTTCGTGACGGCGCACCGGTTGTGCCGTCGCCTGAGAAGATGTCATTCGTGGAGGGAGTCGATGGGAAAGTGCTCGTGAATTTTTTTTTCTCCTTCCCCAGCGCCCGGAAAATTCGCTCGGGTGGGGTAGGAATCTATTTGGGACGGGAAAAGCACGGGTTCTTCAAGTTCGGCCGCGATACGTCAATGTCGCCGACGCGACCTCCGTGCGCATCTAGGTCGCACTAGTAATGCTCGACGATTCGAAGTTCTGCTCCTATTTACGCTGAGGATGAATTTGGTTAGAGAAGTTACTGCTCGGATGATTCAATGGAAACGCATGGAGGTGGCTGCATAAGTAATGTCAGCAGCGGGCGAATTATGTCACTGAATTAAGGCAATATTTAAGCTAGTCATTAACTCTATTCGCATTGAGTGAGCTTGATAATAATGTGAATTTCTTTTTCTTTTCAGGTATGTGCCCATTCGTTTTATCTTCAGGGGTTTCACCGGCATCCGCTAATGTAAGTACGCGGCTTATGATCTCGGTTTTTTTTTATTATTCGACGAGTGGATTTCTTTGATATTTTGTGTTTTCGTTGTTTGGTCATGTTTGGGATGTCAAACCTTAATTTATAATGCCGTTTATACTTCGGAGAAAATTTTTCTAGGTGGTCAGTAAATTAAACAATTTTGAATTCTACGTTCCAAAGTCTCATAGGATCTCGCTGTAGGTTATGTGGTTATTAGCTCCTCAGAGTGAGTAGCTAAATATCTATGACCAGGTTTTCGTAGAAAACCAATGACTGAACTCATTGTTTTAAATTCTCACGAAAAGTTTTCTGTTAAACGTTTAAGTAAGCATTATCGAGTTCAATAAGTTAGCTAATAGTTTTAAGAAAAGATATTTCAGTAACCATTAATGTTATAGAAAAACATTAAAATTCTACATAAAAACTACGTATATACTCTGGAAAAATAAGATTAATTTTTTAGAGGAGTTAAATCTTTTTCCTCTCGTATTTCCTAAGTCTTATCGCTCTTGAGAATCTCGAAATTCCCTTTTGAGAAACGTATCTTTCTTAATGTTGTGGAACATGGTACTTCGAAATAGTTGGTTCTTTCTTCAAGTTACAGCAATACGTATGTATATTTAGCGCACTAATTATTTATTACTAGGTGAATCAGAATGGCCATTAATGTGAAGTTGATTCCAATATCTTGAGTCTGCAATATATTCTTACTTCATCACTGGCACCTGCCAGATAAAAGTTTTTCATAGTGTTGTTATAGATTTCCTATCTGGAGTTTTATTTCCCATACGACGTTCTCATTCACGTATTGACCCAAATTCTCTCGTAACGATAGTAATAATAAAATTATTACAAACATTCCTGGTATCATATCTGAATCTATTCGCAAATTTAGCCAAAATCCTAATCTTGAACAGAATAAGAACACATACACCAACCGGGAAGGCTGTTACTCTTCCTCGTCACGATCTGAATTCGTGTCAATTTATCTGCCGGAATCCTGAAGGAAATCTTTTGATGAGATGTTTTGGATGATGGAGCTAGCACGTCAGACAAGCACGCCATTCAGGAAGTAGTGCGCGTCCATCGAAGAACTTAAATTGGGAGTCCTCAGGAAAAGGTCGTGGTGAAATTGTTTGGTATCATTCTCTCGGAAAGTTAGAATGTGTCTCTTGAGATTGAGTTGAAGACCTGAATCGCAACACCACGCTGGGTGACGGAGTAACTCCGTCAAAATCAAAGGAATTGATTGCAGAACCGAGGGCACTATATACAGTTTTTATCTATATCAAGAAGATTGTGTGGGGTCAAACTATTAAGAGAAAGGACATGTGTGTGATGCTTTCATATATGTAAATGGAAAATAGCGAGATATCATCGAATATGAGGTTGTCGAAAGATTTTATCTCTCGTCACAGCTGCTAAAGCTTGAGTATAAGAAACGTTAACTCCATTCCAGGCGAATGAATGAGACTCGAATCCCTACATAAGAACCCCGAATTGGATTAATACCCAGAAATTTGGAACAGCTGCGCTAAATCTCCTCCCATCGCTGAAAGGAGCTAAAAATAGCTCTAGCAAAAGAGAAAAAATTCCCGTAATAATCTTAAAGTAGGAAACCTACTTGTATAAAAATTCTCTATTCTGAATCGTAACCTCTTCCGAGAACGACTTCTTGTTTGTGGCCGAAAGATACTGAGACCAAAGAGACACTCTTAAACGCGGTAATATTGCCCTATTTAGACGTTGCTTCACATATCTCTTCGACAGAAAGTTATTCTCGCCGCAAAAACCATTGAAATCCTCTGTGCCAATGATCAGACTGGGGGCAGGGTCGAGTTTGAGATATCCCAGGCCTAAGGCATTAAGATCAGATCGAATTCTCCTGTTTGAGGTTATCATTATGTCATTATTATTGCAAAATTTTCGCTTGTTATAATATAAGCATAAATGAGTTTAGATGAAGATGTAATCACAATATGTCAAAAAAATGAAATTCACGAAAATACACGGATTAGAATGTATCTCATTAAATGGAAATTAAATTGGTTGCAGTAAGTAAGTGAAAGCGAAATTAAATTTCTATCTTGAAGTCCTAGTCCAGAGGTGGTGAACCTTTGGCTTTTTTGGGAGCTCGATTCAGCCTTTTAATCATTTTCTGAAATAAATTTTCGTATTCTTTTCAAGCTTTCTATTGAATCGAAGGGAAAAAAGTGGAAAATGTTTTCTTTTCGTTAACTCAGCGAATGGATTTAGGTTTCTCAAAAATATTTTCGATCCTTAGCTATTAGAATGCAAGCAACGCTCAATTCAAGGACGTCCTAAAGGTATAGCAAGCAAACAACCTTAACCGATAAAACAAACAAGTTTAACCTATTAAATGAAACAAGTTTCACCGGTATAAAAGGTTTCACACCTCTATACTAAACCAAGGGTATCTAAAACACTTCTGAGAGGAATGTGGCCAGATTATTTTATTTAAATGTAAGAATATGGCCATGAATTTAGATCCCGGATTTTAATTCAGAATTACAGGATAAATTATGATTACTTTCCTTACAAATTCTAGAAAAACGGCATTGAAAATTAATTAAATTAGAGTAATCTCTTTATTATGAGTAATAAAACGTCTCTTCGTCTTTGACATGGATTGTATTTAACCAATATATCGAATTAATTACTTTTACACTTGTGAATGCGTCGTACATCTGCGCACAATTGAAATGAATATTATTAATAGCGGTTCAGCAGTCTTCATTTAGGCTCCCAATAGGAGAAGGCCCTCAGCTATTGTCCAGCGCGCCTTATTACAAATCCTGGCTGTGGGAGACGAAAGTTCGGCGTCGATTCAATACGCCGGCTATTGTTATTAATCGGAGTCCGCGCGATAAAATTTTACTGCGAGATTACGTCGGTTTGAATAGGCGACCGCGTCGCTGGAAGCAATAACTTGCGCGATCCGTCCGGCGCGATAACGCGCGACCACGCACCTTAGCCAATGTATAGGGAAAGTATAAAAAAGGGCATATCCGAAGGATTCGGAGGCGCATTTGCGGTAGATCGAAAGGGCTAGAGAGGACGCGGCCGGTTCAATTACAATATATCACAAAAGCAGGCGTTTCATCCTCGTCGTAAACACCGCCAAGTGCAGAATATCCTGGATTTATGCGTTTTCCCGTTTTATTGCTGATCTGGTTGGGACGGAAATTATTGGACGTCCCGCTTTCGATCAGCTTCCGATCGGTTCGGCCAAGGAGGGAGGATGAGGAATTATTTTGGTGAAAGTCGATTTGGGCTGAATTACTGCAAGGGTCGGGTGAGTGAATTTTTGTCCATGTGGTGATTACAATGTGTTGATGTACGTCTTTTTCACGTTGAAAATATGCGTTGAAAGCCCAACTGTTAATGTCGAGGTCGTAGATTTGATAATAATTTTTTTCTTCGTGGATACGTGACTGAAGGAGAATAGTGTGCTGTAAAAATTTCGATCATATGATCATGTACCTAAGGCCGGCAAAATTTTGGGGAAAGTTTGGATTTGAAAGATAATATTCTTATTTTTCAGAAAATTAACGAAAGGAGAATTCTTTCGGTATGCTCGCCACCTTTTGAGGGTATAGCTCAAAAAAGTGAGGCGGAGAAGTAAGCCAAATTATTAGCGATTTTTTTTATTTCCTAACCTTTATTCCCTTGTAAGTATTTCACAGAGATTATTTTTCAAAGTGCAGTTATATAGCGAGACTGTGATACCCCTGCCGTCTATTTTTTAAGAGATTGTTTGAAATTCTATATGGATAACGAATGAAAGTTTGTGTGTCTGTGTATATTAAACAATTTGAAGTCATCACCTACTTGAAGGTTTGCTATCTTCAAGATTTCAAGCAATTTAATTCAAGCAAATGGGAAATATTTTTGGGAAAAAAAGACATGAAGTTCTAGCTCTCTAAAGTCGAATCATAGAGGTGAATTATGGCATCAAGGTAACAGCAATTTTACTAAAAACTGAAATTTCCCTTTGTATCGCCTAGTAAAATTAGCAACGTAATTCTTAAATTAAGTAACTAACTAAGGTGCTTAAATAAGCTTAAATTTCTCCTACCCGTATGAGCAAGACTACTTGGAATTTTCAACTCGCATAAGTTTCTAAGAAAATATAATTAGTTTTATTCTATAACGAAACAACTCCTTGGATAGAATGAGTACACTCCGCATTACGAAATACATAGTGGTAATCGCGTAGCGAAGCAGATGATAGGATGAAGATCTTAGGAAACATTCCCTGAATTTGCATGTCAAGTTTTCCACAAGTAGCAAAGTATTTCGTGTATCCGAAGAGACGGTGCGTAGGCATACGGACAAAGAAGGGAACGGCGAAGGGAAAGTTTGGGAGGGAATTGTAAGAGACTAATGACTGCGTTGAAGGGTCTTCAGGAGAGGAAGCTTTTACGGGTTACCTTCTAATGTTTCTTTCCGTCAACATTTTACCTATTTGTCACCTCTCGCTATGCATCATTCTCAGTTTCTCTCTCCTCCCCCTCTTTCCTCTCCTCATTTATTAGCCACTCTCATCGTCCCCACAGGTGAAGTTAACGCAGTCATCTCATCTCTCAACGGAGGCGTTGAAATTTGCGTCGAGGAGAGGGTAATAATCCAATGGATAATAAGAACTCTGACGTAAATTGAGGTCTTAAGCGTCAGGCGGAAAAGGGGGCCATTTTTCTATCAGCTTGAATAGTTTTGAACTCTAAATAGTCGCCGTAAAATTGTTTTCTCCATCGTTACGACTTTTTTTTTAGCTCAACTCTCTCGTTAGATTAAGTAGGAACTATTCCTAATTGGACTAAGTAGGTATTAGTAATTAATGACTTGATCGCGTAAACAGCATATATATTCGTAAGCTTATCTCATCCTTGTTGGAGCAGCATTTCTTCGAACTAATTTCACATTCCGAGTGGATCCTTAACTGCTAATTTATTTTGAGAGTGACGGGAGGTGAATGGAAAATTCATGGTCTTGATGGCTGAGTGATGGTCGTGAAACAAAGGCGGGAGAAAGTTTTTATCCACTTCCCTTTGATTTTCTTCTGTCTTTCAACTTTACGCTTCGGTTTTTATTGGTGCGGAGATTATCCCTCTTTTCCTTAGAACGTTACCGCTCGGCTGAAATCAAGAGGTCTCCAGACCGAATACCTGAAGGAATTAAATCATATCTTTCGAAATTGTTCCTTTCCATTCTGTATTTCTTATTGCCAGAAAATTCTCTTCTGCGAATATAACTTATTTATGATGATGAAATTATCGATTTCCTTCTCCGTCGAATTTATATGAATCTGAGTCTAAGCACTGAAATTAGATTATGGTCTTCAACTATATCATGAACGTATTACCCTGTGTTTATATTTTTTCGATTTTATCACTCAAATATTAGTACTCGATAAAGATGGAATATGCAGATGACGTAAAAAGGTATGGAAAGTCACACGCAAGAAACGCGAAAACTATTGCTATTTCTAAAATAAAAGGAATTCTGTGATAATAATAATTTATTGAACACGTACAGGATATATTCCCACCAAGCTGTGTTATATTACATATAAATAAATTAAAGAAATCGAGAAAAAAAGAAAGAGAAAGTATGATATTAGATAAAAAAGTGTGATAAGATGAAATTAAAGAAGGAGCTGAAAACGGGTGACAAAGAAAAAAAGGAGGAGGAAAGGGAGGATAACAAAAAACTTACAATTATTTCAAGATATTCCAAGGATTCCAAGATACACTAGCATATTCTATGACTGGCCTGACGATGCTGCAATAGGTTTTAACTATGGTTGACTATGAGAAGTGTTTCTGGAGTTCCTTTTAATAAAACCGAGGCCGAAACCTATAAGCTTTATCTCTTATTTTAAATTTTATTGTAGATTTTATATGATAGGCATTCACTGAATTTTTGCTTTTGAGTCAATTTTCTGTTAACATCTCGTGCATATCTTCTGCATGATGTAATTTGCAAAAACGCTGTAATTGTTTAAGCTTTTAGCAACTCAGATGGAAATTTCTGCTAAAGAAGAATTATCAGTGTCTTCGATCACTCTGGGACGGACATTTATAAAAGATCGCACGGAAAATCAGCAGAGATTTATATTTACAGTAATTGTTTCCTGCCGTGACATATTGGACAGAAATTTTAAGGATGGTGTAGATATTTTTCATGTAAAAATCAATGGAGTCAAAAGGGAAAACCTCGGCGAAAAATATTACAGGGAATTTGCAGCAATTCCCCTCGCTCTCACGTTTTTCGAATTTCTCCGGCGTAACTTCGACATCATTTGTCGCTACAATAAATCCTAGCGGCGATATAACGTGTGCCAGCCATCAAAGAGGGAAATCAGCCGTCAATCACTCCGAGCTAATTTCCGTAGTAGCTGACTTTTTCGATTCTTTAAAGTTTGACCTCATCTCCGTCAACGTGACAGCAAAATTAACGTCGACAAGCGACACCGAGCAGATTCATGCTAGAAAACTGCGGCGTGAAAAGGAAAAAAAAATAAAATGAGCGTATTCACATTCATGGTGTGTAGAAACTTCGGCTAGTCTCTCGGCATAGACTACACAATGGCTGAAATAAATTTCAAACAGTCATTCACCTCTAGCCCAATTTCTAGCCGTAAAGGAAGCTAATGACGTTCGATTGCCTGTCATACCAATCAGCATTTCAATCTTGCGCCTCATCGAAAATATCCCGAGGGAAAGTTCTAACGAGAATATTTGAAGATAATTAGGAGTCTTTTGTTCGATTCATAAAGGTCCATTGTTTGGCTATATGTGTGAAGGGCGAGTTAACTGAAATTTGATTTCAATATTTTGTACTAGTGATGATTTCTGTTGATTCATTCAGATTCTACTTGCCTTATGATTGTGATATTTTTATGAATGCGCTTACATAGGTTTGTAGAATATTTCCGTGCCTTATTATATTTAATTAGCCTTCAATTACATGCCGAGTTTCCTACGAGAATTCCTATTAGAATAAATGCAAGTTAAGAAGTGGTGAAATATTTTCAGTGCTAATAGTTTCATTCCCGTGTTCCAGAATTTTATTTGATATTGCTTTTTCGAATCAAAGGATCGAAATCAATTTAATATTGATGAAATTACTAAAACATAGGTCAGAAATTTTTCGATCAAGTAGCTTTAGATTAATTAATTAATACGTGTATATTTGTAAGCGGAACTATATGTGTAAATGTCTTTCATATAACTTCACTATGCATGAAATTTATAATCTTCAGCGGACGTATCTATTTGCTAAGTAAAATTCGGGGGTTTAGAATTTAATCAGTTATTATGTTAAATTACCTCATGAGGGATTGGGAGCCAGTAGGAAATTTTACGTGAATCACTACAGTCGAATCCATCCATTAATTACAACGAGATAGAATCCATCCGTTGCTTTCTTATTCCTCGCTATTCCAAATCAAAGGAAGCTGGTCCTTTAGTCCCCAATCAAATGGAATAATATCGTCCACAAATCATTGACCCGGACGGAATTCTAATCGATCTAATGCCATCCTTTGTGCTCGCACTTAAATGAATTTAATAAATTAAACTTAACCCTTTGTCTTTATACCACAGTTTCTATCTCCCTTTGATGCGGAAGGACCGCTTTGAAATCATTTCCATAATCAGGAAATCCTCGTCTGCTAATTTTCATCAGCGACACGAGAAGGAAGCGAATTCTTTAATTTCATGTATCACAGATGTTAAATTTTTTAATTAGTAAATTATAACGCAGCAAAACGCCTATTCAAGTTACTTTGGTAACGAGGAAATAAACAGACAGGAGGCGTTGAGTTAGAAAAGCTATGTCAGGAAATTTTTCAAGGATAACGAGGCAGAGCAAAGAATAATTCCTGGAATTTTGTTTAAGTAATAGCTTAAAAAACATGAGCGACATTTTTGATTTGGTATCGTAATCCTGGGCCTCAGGCGGGCCGACGCTTAATTCTCAGCAAAAGTATACTTGGAATACGAGGAAATTCCCGGATACATTGAATATGACAGAAGAGAAAGGTTTTCCATAAACATTGATGCCCCCAGGCTAGTGTCTACGCGACTTAATGTTAATTCCTGAGAGGAAGTTCGGAGCAGCTTGGAAAATTTTATTCATAATAGGTATGGGTGGAATGCGAAATGTTTGCAGCATCGTGAATTGCTGAGATTTCTGGAGTAATAAGTACATTGTACGAATACAATTAGACCACTCAAGTCGGTTTCGTTAATCATATCGAGGAATGGAAAAGGTCGTGTTTAATTTTTCTTTTCTCTCTCAAATGCATCTCCCGTGCCAGCCACGCTGCCTCCGCAACTCCTTTTTTTGCTTCGGTAAAAGCATCGTAGGAAAAAAGAAGCTCTCCCGATTCTTCCCCTGAATGAATAGCCCCAACAAAAGCTTTGGTTATATTTCACGGAGTTTTTCTTTTTTATTCCTCCAACAAGAATCCGTTCGCTCAGGAGTCATCGGAAGGAAGGGGTAGGTGCGGTAGCGTCGGCGTGCCACAAATCTCGCATGAAAGGGAAAAAAAGAGCATTGACGCATTTGTTTGCGGTGGCATCGGTAAGTGGGATTGAATGATTCTCTCGGAATAGGAAGGGACCCCCTACCCTCGTCCATGTGTATCCCCCGGGTTGCAACGATTGATCGTTAGGCTATGCATTTCTCGTGATGCATCGCCTTCGATCGGTGGGTAAAATGCTCCTCTTTCTCGTGATTAAAGAGAATCGGCTTTCTTTTGTTGCGCTCTTCCCCCTGATTTTTTTCTCGATCCGGATTCTATCTTCCGATGCGTTTTGGTCTCGTGGATTTATCTCGCGACAGGGATGATGGCTCGGAATTCTGTTCTTTGTCGACTCTGAATGCATATCTCGAAGTGCTCACGCTCGGCTGAACGCATTGAAAGAAAATCGGTGCTCTTTGCTGACGGTTTTTGCATACTACTTAAATATTGAGAGGTCTTTATTTCTTCGATAAATATGAGGAAATATTCCACTTTACTAACACATCGTTGTAAGTAGTCGTGTTTAGTTACTTACGGTGCACTGAAATTTCGAAAATTCTGCAACATTATCGTATTAATTATCAGCACGAATAGTTCCGATGAAATCCTAGAAAGTAGTGAAGTATTATGGTGCTGATTTAGGTTGATGTGAATGCAAAGATAGCGGCGTGAGGCTCTTAATTTTGAAACATTCAAATGTCTGTTGTCACAGCAAGGTAATTCAGTACATTATAACAAAATTGTGTGAAACCTCAATGCAAAAGCTAATGGATTTATCAATATTGTCCACATCAGAAAGTGTTTTGTTCGACAAGTAATGGAGCACTTAGCCATTTCAGCGCTATCTTGATTATTTTGCTCTTGTCCAAGTATAAATTTTACTTACTCTTACTTAGGAGAAAAGGCTTTCCATTAGGGAAAGTAAGCTTTTGATGGGCAGGTCTTTTTAAAAATTTGGTGAGTAGTGGAGGCATGTTTCGTTCACCAAAATTGTACAAAAATTTGAAGATTTTGAGAAAAATTCTACTTTTAATAATTTGTCTCTTTGAGAACATGAACCTAATCCATAAATCGTGCGACTGATTAATAATATAGTTTCCGAGTAGCATACATGTAGTCATAAAAGTTTAACTTTGCTTTATGTTTGCTCTATGAACTTTAAACCAGGTTGATATATAATAGAATACACCAAGCTTCTCAACCAAAATACTTTAGGCTTTCTTCTTAAATTTCTGAAAGCATGTACATTTCTTCGCATAAGCGGGATTGTAATTTCGACTCATGCTTATCGTAGTCAGTCATTTGCTTGCAGAAGAAATTTATTAGCTCTTTTTAGTAGAGCATTGATTGGGTGGAATCTGCATTGGGTAAATCCTATCGTTGGACCGACTCTTGTGTGAAAAATATTTGGGTGAAAAGTCTCGGCCCTAATATCATTCGTTAAAATATCCTCTGAGAGGTTTATCCCTTCGCCAACCGTCTTTTGGGTGGAAAACCCAACCCAACATGAAACCACGTATTAGGACTTCAAGCCCTTGTAATGAAACCATAAGAATAAACTGATTTACCGGCGAGTTCGCGGAGGTAGATCTCTTCAAGCGTCCTTTAATGAATCCCTCCAACATTACCTCGTTACAACCACTAAAGAAAAAACCTACACGCCTCCTCTCGAGGTATACGTGATGGTTATACGGCGTTCGAGTGTCATGCAGGCGAATTACTGGCTCCCCGGAGATAGTAGAGCGCAAGAAAAGTCACGTGGAAGGCCCTTTTTCTCAGGATGCGGGCCTAACTGTTTATTTTTTATCGCGCTGCAAATAGTCTCCCCTTCCCCCGCAAAAAACATCCTCCCCAAAAAAAATCTCCATCTTCCCTAACTCCTCAAACTCTTTTTCTGCCGCAACTCGTCTTCCCGCGAGAACACACCAACTTCCCACTCTTTTCCTAAGGCCCCGGGGGCAAAAAACCATTACAAGCTCCTCAATCAAGCGGATCCAACCAATTTTACGCCTTTGGCGGTAGGGCCTTGTCCCTTTCGAGCGTGCCCGTCAAAGAGCTCTCAGACACCCTCTTTCTCTATCTCATTTTAGCGCGGAAAAAATCCCCGTAATTGCTCCCGTGGAACCGCGGGGTCATCGGGGAGGAATTTGCGACCTTTGGCACGTCTCGAGGAATAAAGATGCTGCCGGTTCTTTGGGTCCTCTTCCCCGAATTTTCCCTCTTTCCTTCTTTCCCGTCTTTCTCTCCGTTTTCTCTTTCTCATCTCCCAGGAGTTACTCTCCTGAGGGCAGAATAAGGTCAGGTGAGGTCGAGGCGTGACCGCTATGGTGAGTAAGCCATCTCTCTTCTTGGGGATGGAGAGGGAGGGAAAGCTTTTGGTACTTCGGTGGTTAGCGTCTTCGACTCCAGGGATAGGCGTCCAAGGGTTGGGCGAGGGCTGATTTATCGCGGTGGGTTATGCTAAGATTCCGGCCGACCAAGTGTTGACTGGTTCCCAAACAATGACCAATTTTTAGTTACGTTAGATCAATATTCGTTTGGAGATAAGGAAGGGAGATTTTGTTCTCCCCTCGACAGGGGAGTGTTCAAATAGAAAGGAAATGGAATGAAATTACCGAGAGGTTTTGGAGATGAAAACTATGAATTTCTGTTAGTTTTATTGTGGAAAACTCATATACGGCTACAAAGCCTTGGGGAAAACGGAAATGAAAGTCCGTTTGATGTTGTCTCTGGATTTCCGATTTGACAAATTGATTTTAGTCGTTGGAGGCCAACTGTGGGGCTAAACTCAGAGGGATTTCGTGCAACGATACAGAGATCATACGTGATCCAAACTTGAAGTTAGCTATCATCATGTTAAGAACTTTTTATTGATACGGCTACTAACACTTGTTAGAAGAAATGAAAATTCTATAAATATTTTTTTCGTCCCGAAGATGATGAATTTTGATGAATTGATATATCCATTTCCCAACGGAAACGAACCTCAGTAAAAGCATGAAAAAATCGCACCACGGTACGAAAAATTGTGCAAATGTTAGAATGATGTTCTTCTTGAAAAAATTAAAGCGATCGCGGTACTACATAACATAAAAGCAATTATAGAGTTAGTACATCATTAAATTAAAGTTTTGAAACTAGATAAGGGCGTTTATTGTTACGCAATCAGAATATGTGGTAGTTAAAAATAACAATGTTAGAAGAGCTTTGTCACATTGCATATTTGGATATAATGTGATTCGAACCCGGGACCACTTTTTCCACAGGCGAACGGACTATCCCACTCACTTGGCTATCCGGAAGCCATAGAGGTGATTAGTGAAAATGCATAGATCAATCAGAAAAGATTAGCCTCAAACTAGTCTGAATAATAATAGAGGAAAATTCTATCGCTAGAAAAATTCATACAGCTATTGAAGGCCAGGGGAGAGGAAGAGGAAACAGGAAACAGAAAAAAAGGGATATCTAGTCTCAGGTTGGCGTGGGAGGTGAAGAAAGAAGAAGAAATAATACAGGGGGAGAAAGAAGGATCAACCTGTGGAATAAGTGGCGAAAGAAAAGGGGTTTGAAATGAAACGAGAAGCGAATGTTTGTTAGGAATGCCTGGAAAGAAGCCCGAGAAGAATGCGTTGGAAAGGAGATGGAGTGTGAAGGAGAAAATAAATTAGTCGGTGAGGAGGAAAAACGAGCAAGCTAAGAACTGGTAAATGCGGAGTTAAAAGAAATCCTCCTCTGAATAGAGATAAACGAGGACTACTGGAGATTAATAATGACGGAGGATCGCGAGGAAGAGAATTAAAGCGGTTAATTAACTATAAAAAGAGTAATGAGCAAGAGGAAGCAGTTTCGGCAACGTATTGGAAGCTGGGGTAATTGGTATGAAGTTGTGATTGTATTGGAAAATGTTTTTATTATCATCCATATTGCATTTTTCTGAATAGGCCGGGTGAGTTAATGGCAAACAATAATACGGTTTGCATGTTTAAACGATGGAATGAAATTTGAGAATCTACAAAGAGATGGAAAGGAAAGTTAGTAAGTGAGATGAAGCGAGAGACGTCTGCCATTGAGGGAGAAAGGGCTAGACGAATAGACTGGACAGACATGAATGAATTCTCTCCTCTGGAATTGTGGGTTGGCGATATAGAACTTTGACACGCTGAGAATTTTCATTTTACCGTTCTCTTAATAAATATTATGTTCGGTCAGAAGGCAGGTTTGAACCTCAACCCCTCCAACACTAGCGACCGAAGCTTTGGAAGGAATGAGAAAAACTAGACAAAATCAGGACTGAGGTATTTGCTTTCGGTATATGAAATGCAATAAACGGAAAATGTCCACCAAATTTCCGCACAATGACCTGATGTTTAACACATATCATACGATTCGATTAAGGGTGACCTAAAATGATCATGAGTATTCAGGATGCCTCGGTACCTTCATATTATCACAGCCATGAGCAAGACTGAGACGAAACTAAATGCAAGGTATCTTTTTCTCTATCCTGCAAAGAATAATAGGAAAGGATACGGATATATCAAAATTTGATGGTAAGAACAGTTCCGTTAGGAAAACGTTCAATGATCCTCAAAGAAAGTACGACGATGACATGACCATTATTCTACACCAGAATTCAAGAAAATATATCAGAACTGAGACCAATGGAAAAAGATTAAGCAGTGAAATCAGTAAAAGGGGAAGGATTCAAAAACAACATTTTTTTTGTATTTATGATTATTTTGTTTTTTTTTGCTACCTAATGTTATAGCTTCCCTTATAATCTGAGGTCGTGCCGTTGTATTTTTCTTATGCTTTAGTCAGCATTTTTTTCATGGAGCTCTTTGGTGTTAAAAATTACAGCGAGATGAAACCTGAGTTTTTGCAGTTTATTGGTGGTATTTTTCATCAGTAATGCTTGCGAAATGTTGGACGACTGAATCACAAGGTCTAATTCTAAGTAATATAAATATGTATATTCAACATAGAATTCGCTTAATTTAGTGACCCTCAGCAGATTTCCAATTGCTGTTGATTAGTAGTAAAATATAACGGATGTAGCATTATGGTGAATGAATCCGAAGGAATGTCTTTTCTATCGACGCCTAGGGAAACAATGCTTGAGAGTAAACTAACGATAGTGCATTTATTTACCGTTAGTATTTGAACAATCTTTCTAATTATTATTTTTAGATGTGACTTCGTAACTCAATTCATGCTGCATAAGTCCTTGCAGCTGACAGCTGAAGAAAACATAAGCGAGCTATACACGAAGGCTGCATTTTATGACTTAATATATGGACAAAGGTTAATAAGAGAATTTTTGGAGATTCTATAGTATGCCCATATCTCTCATCGCTGCCACCCTCGGCCACGGAGATGAGAGAGAAAATACATATTTCGTAGAGCTAAAGGAATGGGAACGTCGAAGTTTACTCCTCTAAAGCAATTGTTTTTATGTTAACTTTTTAATGTCTTCTTCCGCATCGTCTTTCCCCACCGATTAAACCCAACCCTCACTTTTTCATCCTCCCCTTTTGGGCCTGGCTATGCTTCGAAAGGCATGAAATCCAAACTTTATCTGTTTGATCTGGCCGCTCTCCTTTGAATAAACTATTACAAAGTGTGAGAATGCTCAGAGATTTATTATAAAAAGAGAAAATGGAAGAAAGTGAAAAAGTTGTGGGGGAAGAAGCTGAATTGTCTAACAAAGAACTGAGATACTATAATAAGTATTTTATGCCACCTCTGCTGAAATATATGGAATTTAATTGATTTTGCACTCTCTGTTGTGCACCTAAGATATGGATGAACTGTTTCTAAAAAGGCGGACAATATCGGGATTCAAACCATGGATCACCCGCTTTCAGGGCCGATGCTCTTACCCTTATTTCCCAAAATGAACTGAGACTTCTCTGCGAGATAATTCAATTTGTAAAAGTATCAGCTCCGGTAGTAAGATATTCGTGGTTTGCTCCAATTCTCATCAGAATGTTTTACGAATATAATTCTGCATCGTTGCCTGAGTTTTCCGCGGCAGGGTCTACGCAAGATTCGATAAATTTCATTGAAATAAGAATATGATATTTTAAGGTTATATAAAGTTAACCTATAATTGAATAAGATGTCTCCAGGTATCATATAAATAGGTAGCTTTGTCTTTTTAAATTCCTCTCTTTATAAATTTAATAACCATTGCTAAAGCTTTCTGCGATCAATTCAAGAATACATTCTACATACCGGTGTTGGCTGAGAAAGGCTCATCTGATATTGATTTATCTATTCATTGGTTTACTCTAGCTTTTGGATTCTTGAATTGAAATTTTCCGTCTCATATATTTTTCCCTGAGTATGGAATATTTCATTTTCACCATATCAAATGAAAATATACAATTATAAAATATTTACCCCTTGCATACCATTGCTGCCCGATTTAAAAAATCTTTTCTTCTTTGCTCCGTATAATTTACGTTACAGCTTTTAGTAAAATCTGTAAAAATAGCTTGGGTATTTATTAACCCTCCTACGACTTTTTTCAATGGTGTCTTGAAATTTATTACCATTGTTTGACTGGACTCGACCATGAAGCACTACAAGAGATTACCTCGTCTAACTTCTCAATTTATGCTGAGGTCTTACTTACGGGGATATTACTCATTTCTCCGTCCTTCATAAATTTGGAAAGGCTTCAGGTTCCGCCCATCTTACGGGCAATATTCAATCCCATAACGTCAACATCCATTATAGCTTTTTTCGAAAGAAATAAAGACGTGAGATTTGTGGCCTCCATATATTCCATTGTTTTGATGCCACTTATTACAGGTTTTCCTCGGAAATAATTTTCAGAGCATCGTTGAAATGATGTGATAAATTTACGTTTTAAAAACTAAAGAATTACTTTTATGTAGAAAATGAGCACCTTTTTATTTTTCGGTGAATGTAAAATCATCGGTTTTGTGAGTGTTCTCAATTTTCTCCTTGGCATTCGTTTTCATATATTGTGTATTTTATTATGCAGGTGGAAATTCAAAGGAAAATTTTCAACTATGAAATATTAAATTTGAAATAGCCGACCTACTTGCAGTAGAAGTTTCATGGTTCTTTCTTATAAACTGCGTATAACTTGTATTTAGAGCACAGCAGATCGTCGGTATGAAATGTATCGATGTATAATTTATGAAATACATTCATGAATTTGTTAATACATATATATCATAGAAAATGTATAGTATGTAGAAAATATAAATTGAAATGTCATAAATTGAAAGTGATTCACCGGAACTAGCATTATTTAGCACGGTTATATTGTGGAATAATAATATTTACTGGAAAACCTAGGATTATAAGAAATCTACCTCTATACCGTCCTTTTCCTTGCTTATTCAATTATCTTGAATTCGATATAGTTTTTTCATCTCCATTAGCCAAACATCTATTGATAGAAATGATAAAGCAATCTTACTGTCTGGAGTCGCTTTGAGTACGACATCTTGAAATCAGCAATTTTCAAATTTTCACAGTCGATTTCAAATCAACGATTTCATATAAATATATAAGTTAATAAGAGGAGATAAAGTTTGAGGTAGAGTAGATAATAGGTCATATTGAGTGCATACGGAGACAATTGGGAATGTAAAATGATTGTGTGAGAATTTTATTCGTCTTCCTAGTTGATCATGTTAAAGAAAGTATTTGAAGTTTTTCAAGGAAAGATAAAATTATTCTCTTATTTAACGAACAAAGGTTTTTGGAGATTTAAAAGAAGAGTCCTAATTTGAAAACTGGTACAATTTTTATCGTAGTAAACATACCTCTTTAGAAAAACACGATAAAATGGCAAATTTATTACTACTGACGTAAAATTTATTTCTGCTTATATAAGAATGTCACGTCGTGTTATGTCTCCAGCCTAATAATGTTCAAATTAAAATTCTGGTCGAAATGAATATCATACTAAGTTTGTAGTTTATCAATTGCACTTCCTATTCGTATTCACGTGGAAATGCAGAAAAATTATATCGAAAGTTAAACCACTCTCAAAAACTCAGCGTTATAAATGGAAAAGCTTTGAGCAGGTCGAGAGAGATGAAACTGTGGCAGCTGAAAAAAGTAAAGAAATATCATCTCATCAAGTCCTCTATTTGATTTCCATCTCCTTTCGCAGTTACGGCTGGGAAATGTGTGGTATCTTCCAGAACCTCGGTAAAAATACACAATGGAAACGAACGCGAAAAAGGTTTTTCCGGGAATTCGTGTTTACAGAGCGAAGCCTTGAATAGCGCATATGAGCGCGGATAATGGAATTTACAACGGTGCACCGACCAACACCGATGGTGAGTGATAGGACCATTCAGATTTCCGTGTGTGAAGGGAGAATCGTTACTTTTTTGCATCTTTTCACGCCTGGCCACGAACCGGAGCATACATAATCGAACGGGAGGAAAATGGAATTCGGAACCACTCATATCTACTCGATGGCTCGTTGAAAAGACCGAAAAAACGAGCGGAGCGCAAGTTGGGGGAATGACAAAGGAAATGTAAATTCTTGCCACGGGTAGGCTCTCGTTAAACGAAATAGGATGGTAAAATGAAGTTTTCGGGTTTTGTGGAAGAGTCTAGGCTGTTTTATTTCTGCCCGGGGAAATAACAGATCGTTTGTTTTTCACGGCGATTGCCTTTGCCGTAAAAGGAGCTTAGGGTTGGAACATGCCCATTCTGATTGAAAACAAAGGCGGGATGGAAAAACGTACTATCTCGCGTTGCGGGAATGGAATACTCCGAGTCATAATTAGAAAAGTAGCTAGCTCTTTACTCCGGGAGTAACAGGTTAATACAAAGCCAAGGAATATTAATCAAAATTGCGTTGTGTTGAGAATTCATAGAGATTCGAGGAAATGAAACTTTCCAGTTATCAAAAAGCGTACACTCGAAGGTTTCCAGAACCTTAATGGAAGTATCATATTAATATCCTAGGATTCTAAGGGAAGGGCATTCTTATGTTTAGCTCTTATTTCATCCCAGTGAAATATTAATCTTGAATATGGACTCACAATCAGCACCGAAAATTGATGCTTTATTAAAAGGTTATTTTAAACACAAGTTATTACCCTTTGAATTCTTGCTCGGATGGGACTATTTACTTTCTTTTCCGGAGAAGATGTAGGCAATCAAAAAGTAGGGCATAAATTGTTGTATCGAAAGGTTGTATGGAAGGAAATCGGAATAAGGCTTTTAATAAATTGGATGTTTAAGAATCATTCGAAGGAATTAAAGGTAGAAAATTAAATGAGTACCTTGCTTTCATACTTTGTTTATAGGCGTATACACTGCCAAATAATTGGTAAATGTTAAATTTGTCCATTGTCAATAAAACTGGGCACAACGAATTAACATACAAGTTTATACTAAATTTATGGAGATTCGTATCTCATTAATAACGAACAGTCAATTACGAAAAAGCAATCTTTTTACATTAAGCTAGGACGTTCAAAGTTAAGAGTGTTTGAATTAATGAGAATTACCTGCGATGCTGGAGGTCAAAGAAATGAGAAAGGATATTAGTGTATATCTTATGATATCTCATCCAGCAATCGCGTTCCTTGAAGTACATGGCGTGCTTCGAGGAAGAATGGCTTAGTCCGCAAAGAGCCATGGGAAAAGACTGCTGCAGACCTCTTGACCTTTCTTTGATTACTTTATTAATTCTGTTAGAATAGGCTTTATCATTCAGTCATAAAGCAAACATATAAAGTAATTTTATGTCATATCAGAGGTTTTAATTAGGTTAATAACCATTGGAGGTTGGGACAGAACCTGCTTTGGATTAAAGAAAAGTGATCCTTGATTAATCATTAAGTTTCTTCGCTTCTAATTACCCTCTGAGTTCAAAGGATTTCGGTAGACACTGATAGAGAGATTGATCTTACAGATAAACTTAATGATCGGAAGTCTATTTTTAGATAACCTAAAGGGAGATGTTTGCGAATATATATACTTTATATAGATGATATAAAAGGGATATATTTTGCAATTTATATAATGAAAAGGTTGTTTTTAGTTGAATCAACTAAGTGGAATCAGTATATAGTTTACTTTTGCCTTGTGACCTCTTTCTCAGTCGAAAGAATATCATTTTGATTTACTTAGTATTGATAAGAACTCGAGTATAGTGTGAAAAGACATGTAATTAATTTATATTTGTGTATACTATGTGTAGTATTTTACTTATTAAAATCATTAACAATTTTAAAAATTTACTATGAATAACTTTTCAGCCAAAAATTAAACAAATTTAATCCCATCACCCTCAAAACTGAAAAAGCTTTTTCTTTGACAATGAAAATGAAAACTTAATTCTATCATTATCTTCTTTTCCCTCCTCAATAGCCAATCTTTTTTTTTTCGCTCCAATAATTTTCGTTTCACTAAAACATGCGGAGTATTCATACTAAGGTAAACTCGAATAAGATTTCTGAGGGGAAATATCAAGATAAAATTTTCCTGACATCAATTCAATCTGAGACGTTTTCCTTGGAAAGGAATTTATCCGCTCCATCTGTCCATCGCCTCTAATCAAGTTAGCCGTCTCAACGTCACAGTTAATCAGAGTCCACTTTATTCCGCCTCATCTCCAATCACATTTTCTCGAGAAACGACGGAATTAATATGTAAAATCGACGGGACTTCCACTCTCGTCCAGGCTTTAATAACCGAATGCTTCATCCGCGTGTCGTGCAGCGAGCAAGGTGAGCTCTCACGCAGCTTGGCGTGGTACGGCTTCACATTTTACAGTCCTTTCTCTTCTTGCCGTCCTTTCCGCCCAGAGTTCTCTCCCCCTGCTTGAGCGATAAGGATGGACTTTTGATGTGGGAGACCCACCGCACGACACTTTGGTCTCTTTCTATATATTCCCTTCCTTTTTCGGGGAGAAACCTGTGTCCTACCACTTCTTCCGTCCGAGACCGCTCAAGTGATTAAATCGTTATGACGCACCGGGCGGGAGTTTAAATTTACAAGATGAGCTTTCTCGCCCTTTGTTATGTTTCTCTCTTTCTGCTATTTGACTCACTTCTCGCAATGCGTGCGAAATGAATTGGTTTCAGTTGCCATCTTCGAGATCATTATCGTCGATGTTTTTGGCTCACTTCATCGGTTGTGATTCATGGTGGCGAAAAGTGAGTGCCAAGTTCTTATTTTCCTCAGGGCCAATCGCGATAAAGGGAGGGATAAAGGATTTGAACCAGAAAGGGTTGTGGGAGTAGCGTACGATGCACCGGGTCTGAGGGTGTTTTCCAAGCACACTTCGTTCTCTATTGCGATGATGTTGTCTCTTGATGCAAAGTAGATAGAAATTTGTCTTATGTTTATTATTATCTCAGTCTTTTTATGGCTGTAATGATATTAATGATATGAGTTATGCTAATTGATTTTATTCAACCCTAAGAAGAATATACTTACAAAACCGATGAAGGTAAACCTTACTTATTTCCTAATCTAATATATATAAATGCAATGAAAATGTTATTCATATAGTAATTGTGCTGTACTTGCGTAGATATGTACCACTTCTAGCGTAGTCTGTGGTAAACAGGTCGAGGAAAACAAAATCTAAAAATTAGCTATTGTAACTATTTAGAGAAATGATTCGTCGGTATATTCCATCGTAAGCTATTACAAATCACAAACGAATGTACCTTCTAAACCCCTTGATTATTGTTACTACATAATAGCGGTAAGTTCTTTAATTGAAACAAGAAGATCCCAGTTTCAATAATTATTATTAATGAAAAACACGCACAACCATACTCTAACCAGAAAGGTCCAGTTAGCCGGAACTCGGATAGTAGTAATATATGTATTGAGATCGTTTCGCTCGTACGTGCGTCCTTTGTGCGTTTCCCACAGGGAATCGAACCCGGGAATACTTTCACTTAAGTCTAGTGCATTGTATCCGGGGTACCGCTGGGATTCGAGCCAGGGCCTCAGACAGAGAGCTGGCCCACTAATCACTCCTCCACTGCGGTAAACTTCTGTGAGTCTGACTGGGTGCCATCGAAACCCCTAACCAAACCCCAGAGAACACTTAGAATTTCTAGGATCACACGTGTCCGTTCGATGCATAGCGAGAAGATTAGTGTTGCCCCAAGGAGACGAAAGGGGTGGAATCTCTGGAGGGAGGAATAAACACCTCGCCCTTAAGAGCTAGGCGTGACTTTTTTCGGGAAAACTTCCCATCCCGTGACGGAACGATCATCTCCTCGTGATTTGGTACCTGAGGTGAACTCGGCGACCTCGGTGTCCCTCGCTACCGCCATCAGGATTCTTCCGATAGTTCCCACGGATGACAAGGTTTTCGCTCCGATAGGAGGAAAAAAATCCCAATAAATCAAACAGCGGCGGAAGTCTAACGCTGTTTGCCTATCGCTCGGACGTGAAAGGGGAGAAACCTTTCCATAAACTAAAACGTTTTTTTTTCTTCCCTATATTTGCCCTCTCAGACCTCCATCCGTGCGCGTGCGGCCCTGTACAAACGAAATCTCCGAGCGCTCTTTCGTCCGAAGGCTCTAATTGCCGTCCATACGGGAGAGTAATTACGTGTTGACTTACTGCAAGACCCTGCCGTAATTGGCGTTTTTGTCTGAAGCGGCACAGGTTACAATTTTCTCACCTCGCTCTTATTTTTGATATCCAAGGGCGGGGTTATTACGGCTGTTTTCCTTCCTTCCGCACCCACCGTGCGTAAATAATCCCAAGCATGTTTTCATCGGTTATTAGCGCCGAAACGTCCCCGTCAAGCCTCTAAAAGGAAAATTCGACGGAGCGATTCCCTGTGTTTTCTGTTATTGATGGCCTTCCGAAGTTCATAATGGGTTGGAAGGATTTATCCTCCCGAGAGACTCGGATTCCCTATAAATTTTCACACCTCTGTCTCATTGTCGGAGGATTCGTCGAAATCAAAGGGTTTGTTCTCATTTTCCCCGGTGGAGCCAAAGAGAATTCTGGCCGGGGTTGTCTCCGAATGAGATGCTTTCATAACACGCGTTCATATTTCAGGCGCTCTCTTCAATAACGGGAATGGCGCTATTTTTTCATTGGTGCACATTCATTCTGGATTAAATCCCGTTCGAGTGTTATTATCAATTACCGTCTCCCTGAAAGGCTTCGCGATGTATATACCGATCAAAGAAAATTCCTTCTCATTCACTACAGTTCGCCGTGTTTTGTATAGGATTCCGAATTTCCACGATTCTTACGCATTCCTTACGCCTAAGTTAAAATGGAAATGATGGCTGTGCGACGAGATCGACGAAGAAAATGAACGGAAATTTATGGAGGGAATTAATTCGAAACGTCCAAAATCGAAAGCTTGTACAGTTTTCCCTCTAATGTTTGTTTTTGTAGGCATTTCTCTCCAATAGAGAAACCAAACAGAGACTGCATTTTCACCCAAATTATCGTATGGATTCTTTGTTTACTTGTTTTTCGATTTCGCCCGTGTCAATATTCGACGGGAAATTGTTTTATCGCTTTCTTTGGCAGTCTCCCAATTCATTCTTTCCAGTTTGTACGGTAGTGCGGAAGCTTTTTCATTTAATTTTTCCCCTTTGTTACATTGAAATATTACATAGTTGTGGTATAAATCCGTTTTGGATTGCTTTTAAGTTAAGAGATAATATTTACTCCCTATACCTTCTGTTTTATAAGGTTACATGGATTTTTCAAAAGAGACCCGTTTTTCATTTAAGTATTTAATACACTATAGTTTTTTTCCATAAATGTTCTTAATAATATTTATATAGCAATCTTTTTCACTACTTTTACAAGATTTAATTGCCGTCGCATTTTAAGAAGAGGAGGAAAAGTTCGAGCTAGGTTTAAATGGAGAAATACTTTTTAATGAAATTGTATACTTATGTGCGAGTTCTTTCGTCTACTATGTATCTAAATGTATAAACTTGACATGTTAAGTTTTCATCCATAATTTCATTACTTAGAAATTATCTTTCGTTTTATCGTCTTCATCAAGTAATTAGCTGTTTATGTTTACATAGGGGTTTCATATAGGCCGCTTTTTATTGTTGCACGTAATCGATGTTCCCACTCGTCGATTTATATTATTTATATATATCGATATATATTATATTTATGACGACCCTCTTATAGCGTTACTCAATACCAATCAATTTCCTGTTTAATTTCTTTGTGAACTGGAAGATTATTTTAACCCGGTCTTGATTATTTCCCCACTATCTCATCTTTAGTCTTCCGATGTGTTGTTTCGCTTTCTCTTGTGTTAATAATTCATAATGCAAGGGAAAGAGTTAAAGGATATTTGGCACATAAGGATTTGCATCCAAGAAAACCCTATAGGAGAAACGGACATGAGAAAAGTCTGACTGAACCTATAAAGACTATTTTCATGTCCGTTTCTCTTGGGATAGTTCGGAATTCGTATGACCTATCAAAATTCATTCATCCGCTCACGAAATTCATCTACTATTTCCAATGCGTTTACCTGCTTTATCACTGATATTTCTGATAATCAACTCTTCTTGAGGATCTTCCTACTGATTTTATCTCACCTGAAACATTTTTTCTCTGTAACACGTATCACTTGTTTATTTTCCGTAGAGAAGCGAAGCATCAATTTAACAAACAGAAATAAGTCTTGTTTTTTCCCTCGCTCCAGGCCTCAAGCTTCGACGAATTTCCTTACTTATCTTATTTTATTTTCATCCGACGAAGATAAACATATCTTAAATACACAACCTGTGAATAACATACCGCATTTTTGTGAATCCCTTGTCTTTCGATGTCTAATACTTTATTTTTTGCTGATATCTCACTCCGTACATTGTCTCAATTTTGCACTTCAGGTGTCGGAAGTGATGGAATAACTGCGTGTTTGAGTAATCGAAATTTTTACAGAATTTTTAAGGTCTTATTGCTAATGAGATAAGAACAGTAGACGGATAAAGAATACCTTCTTCTTTTTTATCAAATGCGTCTTTCTTTTCCGCTGCCACGTAACTCTGCCAGCTCAATCAATAGAGTTCGAGCAGGCCACTGAGGAACAGGCACGGAAAGTGTCTTATTTTCCCATTCCACGGGGGCATTCTTTCTTTCGGCTCACATTTCTTAGTTTACCTCCTCATTCCCTTAACTCCCATTCTTCCCATCTTCCTCTTTTCCTACAAGTCCTAAATCTCTCCCTCACCTTCTCCCTCCTCTCCTTTTGCCGTACATCTCTAAACATTTTTCCTGAACTACCGCTCCGTCTCCCTTCTGGTCTCTCTCCACTTTCTTTTCCTTATAATAATGTCAGTTTTAATGGTTTCAGTGGCGTGACAGCGAATAAAGGTAGAGAGATTTATTTTCATTAAGGTTGTAATTAAGTTTTATTTCATTATTAGAAGTTTATTTTCATCTATATGCATTCGAACTGCGTAGATTCCTAATCTTTTCCTTATAGATGCATCAAATGTGTGGTGGATAAATGATCTGAGACTGCTAATTTTCTACATTATTTTATCTTTTATATTTTTTGAAAGAAGGATATAATTAATGTTAACGTTTTATTGCACTCGATACCATTGATTAAGCGCTAATAATTGAAGAAGAAACTTTTTTCGGTGATGAAATCTGTTAAAAATAGCGTTCATCATGTAGGATAATGGATTAATACTATTCATCATCTACTGATGCGTTCGTTTATCTAATAAATGTACCAAGATAGATTATCAACACTTATTTTCATTAAGGACAGTTGCACGTTTCCTTTGCATACTTTCTACACGGCATGGATACATAGATGGAAAAGCCGTCGAATGTTGGATGAATGAAAGACTAAGACTTGCAGATTTATTATGTAGAATTACCTCCTATTCCTCTTGTAAGACATCTGTTTTTGACTCTTTACTTCACATTCTTACAATCTCCAGATCTTAATTTTCCCCTTAATCAGTTGATATTTTAATCTCGTACCATTTTTTTTGAGGATATGCTTCAGCTCCTTGGCGTATTTTAAAATTTCAACTTTGATAATTGATGTTAAAGGTAAAATATCTTAATCTCCGGAAATCAAAGTTCATGAAATTTTGAAGTTTCGTGGGAGAAATGAGTTCTATATTCAATACAAATATATAACGAGTAATAGAGCCCTTAATATATAGTCAATTCTAGTAATATAATGAGTATAATATATAGTATAAAGAGATATCGGGAATTGTTTTTCGTCAAATTTATAAATCCGTAATGCTTAGCTGTCACTTTTGAAGATTATTCATCATTTTTCCAAGAGAAAGCTATTGATCCGATTAAGTATTTCTCACTACTGCGCACTAAAAATTCGAAATAATTTCTTGACACATTAATATAAGCACAGCATATTAATTGATAATAAGCGCTAATTCGAATGATAACATCTAGAAAACCAAACGTGTAATTACGCGTTCCATCATTACCCTCTCTTCCTTTTACCCATCTGCCTAATTGTATTGCAATTATTTTAGAGATATTGAAGGCTTAAGGAAGATTTTTGGAAATAAAACAGACGCAAAAATCCCTTCTTAGTGAAAAGTCGTATTTTTTCAGTTTGCAGTAAGCAGATTCATCTCTTTTTGTATAATCCGTAAAATGCGCGACCGAGAGATCGGTACCGGCGATAAGAAACCACCTCGCCTTTTTAATACTGAATGGAAATGATCGTTACATTTTCGCTGGAGCTGGTGGGCCGCATTTCAGGAAACCCACTTGCGATGCAGTTGTGGTTTTCTGATCTCCAAATAACTCCCATTTCACTTGGTCCGCTTCCTGCCCTCACATCCTTCCCTTAACTTCCGTCTTCCATCCTTTTCAGACGTCAATTGAAACTCGTGCCCCGTATCCTTATTTATAACGATTCGGACATCCTCCTCTTTTTCAGGCTGTCCTTCTCTTCCCTGCTCATTTCATTCACCCTCTTAGACGACTCCCAAGCCTCGAGAAGGTGTAACACCCTTAGCCTCCTCATCCCCTTCTTCCTTTCCGCCGCAATAAATCACGCTTCGTGATGAGGGAAGCACATATATCTCTCTTCCTGCTCCTCCTCTTCCCCTTCTATCCCATGGGGGTTTTCCAAATGCCCTCCCTTTCTTTTCTCTTTCTTTTTCACCTTCTTACCTTCTCCACTACCACCGTATCCTCCGCTGATTTCGTAGCATTATGCAGTTCCTCTTTATTTTCCCGCATTTCTACTTTCAAAGTTTGCTGTTTGATACTAGGTAGGGCCTTTTTTGTTTGCGTTTAATTAATTTTATATAATCCAAACATTTTTTTAAGGTGTACTTTCTTAAGGATTCTCATTTTTATCTTCTTCATAGTAATTGAGAATTAGTATAAATTTTTGAGAGTTCGAGAGATAAAGTAGTTAATGGGAGAAATTGTTGTGAGATTATTGCTTAATATTTTCATTTTCTCTTTGATATTTACTTTTTAATGTATACATTTTTGGCGTTATAAGGTTATTATTTTCTTCTTTTTCTTCTTTTAAAGCTAAATTGATGTTAACCATTGACGATATTGTATATACCCATGTATTGTGTTTATATGTATTAATTTTCCTATGGTTTTTATTTTTGGTAATCTGCAGTTTCTATGGTTTATTCTTTTTCATTGATTCATTTGATTTTTTACTGCTGTTATTGCTAAATTGACGCAACCAATGGTGATACTGTAAATATCTATGTATTATGTTTTTCTCTCTTCTTTTATCATCTTGCAATGATTCTTTTTCTATCATATCATTGTTCAGTTATAATGCTTTTTTAAATTCCTTTCGGTAATGTTGCAGTCACTTCTCTTTTCCTTATTCCCCCTCTTCTTTAAATTTTTTAGATGCTACTGTCTGTAGGTTTCGCAGGTTTTTCACGCCCCCCTTCCTGTGGGCGTTTTCCTGCAGGGTTCTATTTTTTCCCTAAGTGTAGTAACTTAGGTTTTTTTTTAACCCGCAAACAAATCTCTTTATTATTTCCTTTTGTTTAAATCCATAATCTATCTCTTTACTTCTTTCATATTATAAGGGTTAGATGTAAGAAGAGGCTTACTAGTCTCAATCTCGCCCTCTAATAAAGTCGTTTTATTATTATTATTATTATTATCGCTTAAATTTTTTTCTGGAAAATACCCTTTTATAGTATATAAAAATGTGGTGCCGGTTGAGGAAAATATACTATACAGTCATTAATTCCACGAAAAATACAGAATATATTTTGGGGCAAATATGAATACACACTTAAAGAATGTACAATTTTGCCTTAATATTTCAAGATTATATTCATTCAGACTTAATAAGATTCATATAATTTACCCTCGTCTTCTAAAATTAAAAGAGCTACCTTATACAGTGGCTGTTAGCTTCAAGATAATCTTAAGTATGATGGACTCAAGCTATCTCAATGGGCAGTTTGACCGTGATACTAATATATGGTCCAACTTAGAACCTCTTGTACTATAGTGTTAGAGAATAAAAGTTAAAATTTATCAAACTCTTAATGTCCAATAAATTTAGCATTAGAATATTGATACGAATTTTTCATTTACTGAAGTGTGTATAATATCTTGCCGGATTTTGAATATACTACGTTAGGTTTATGTCGTTCGTGTTCAATGAAAATTTTCCCAATTAATGCCGAATTTTCTTTGACTTGATAGTTTTAAATGGTGCACACATAGTGATTGAAATATTTTTATTAATTTCAATAATGGTTTCCAATAATTTTAATAATTTCTGCGAATCTTTCGATGGGTGTTGTTAATGGTTTGAAAAAGGGTAAAATATGAATATTTAGGACTATTTGGGAGATGATTCTGAGGAAATGTTTAGTTATCAAAACAAATATACTAACTTATATTAAACTCGAAAGGCTCTTATTTTGATCCCACACTTACGTTAGTTAAATGTTTCAAGTTTTCAAAATAATACAGTAACATTAATTGGGAAAAGCAATATCTGGCTTTTGTTGAACTTTCCGAACGTTAATCGGATATGCTTGATATAAGCCTATTAATAATTTGTATTACTCAAAAGGATCCGTAGGAAGATCTGCTAACAAAAAGGTAAAGCTTTCTATTTTTTGTTTTAGGCCTTTCCAAATCTCACTCCGTCTTCGCTTCTCTTCCTTCTTATCTTATCTGTTCCTCACTTCCTTCTGTCGCCCGCACTTGCCGGGCTTGTTATTTCGTTACGTCCCCCTAATTTCGCGTATATCTTTTGGCAGAACTTGTGCCTTCCTGGGTCTTGAAGATTCCCTTAAGTTTCTCCTTTTGCTTCCATTCCTCCTCCTGCTTTCATTCCCGTTTCTTTTGACCTTCCATCTCATAAGAAATGGCTCTCGGAGTAGTTTTAAAGAGGGACGGTTCTTTTGCTGGTGCGTCTTCTCTGGGTACCCTTTGGGGCTTCTAAGCTATTTACGTTTTATTTTCTTGTGTAATCACTGCGTAAAGACGAAGGAATTAATATCACTAAAAAAATTCGTATTAGTTTCTGAGGTGTTTTTTCTGTTTCAAATATCTTTATATTTTGACTCTTTCTAGAGATTGATATCAAATCGAGTCATAATTTAAATTCACCCAATATTTGATGTCAAAGAATAAGTATATATTCATCTTATTTAAGGAAATATAATTGGTATGATTTATATCTTGAAACAGTGTTATTTCTGACAAAAAATACATTTTGTTCTCATTTAAAAAAAAATTTGTTTCCTAAGTATCAATATTATTCTAGCAATGGTAGCCTAATGGATGATCTAATGTATTATTTAACTGCTTAATCTTGACAATGAGAATTTATGTAGATAGTTAAAAATCCAATATAAATTTGATTTCTTGAGAATTCTCCTCAACCCTCCATTCCTTAGCTAACAGATAGTTATTCCAAAATTGTTATATAGAGACTTCATGAAATTTTTGCTTGTAGGCATTCATATTTTTCAGTATATTATTTAATGCATTTAATCCCCTGAAATTGAATGTAAAATTCCATTCTTCTACATGTTTGCAGATGCGAAAGTTATAAGAACCCTATCACTTTCTTCGAATAAAATAAAAGAGCATCATTCGTTTTCCCTCTTCCGCAGGCACGTCTTTCCCAATACTCCTTTCCTTTATCTTCTTCTTTTTCTTATTTCAAACCCGGCTCGTTCCGCATTTCTTTCCGCTTCCATTCTTATGTATCAACGTCTCCCTTTCCACTTTCTCGACTGCGCATTCTTCATTCCTGACTCCGTAACATCTTTCACCGGCTCCCCCTGCAGGATACCTCACCTACTGCTAAGGATATTCCGCCCCGAATCCACCTATCTATTTTCCTTTCACATGAATTTCCATTCCCGTAATTCCCGCCATACCAGTCCTTTGTTTCATTCCTTCACATCCGTATCTCCTTATTATTTCCGGAGGCACCTTGATTATGGGTCCGTCGAACCGTACCCGTCTTCTCTCTACAAAGGCTATCGCTAAGAAATATTTCGTATTTGTTACAACGCTATATATGTTATATGTAATTGCTCACAAATCCTCCTACTTGTCGGTGCACGCTATTCGATCGAGCACGTTGAAGAAGCAGGTCACGCACGCTGAGTATTTTACTGCATTCGCCGCTGTATTGGAGGTGCATGACTTCTTCCAGACCGAAAGCCGTCGGAATCCTCTGCCGCATCCTTCGATTCTAATCAATGTCCACGTTACTGAGCTTGTAAAGAGGCTAAAGTCGAAAGAGGATATCTCAAAGGTAGTGAAAACATGTTATTCCCAAAAAAGGAACCTTACGAGAGTTCAAATCTGATTTGACAGAAACACTGAACTGCTTTCTTTCTTCGAATCATAGAAAGTCATTGAATTTTGCGAGCAATGTGAAAATTCTATCGTTTCCAGATCAATATAGAGAGAAAAATATTTTGTTCGTTTTAAGAAATTTCATTGGAGATGGGAGAAATAAGAATCATTTTCGAGAGAAAATGGGGAAACTGGAAAAACTATTCTCATTTTATAGAGTAAAAATATAACAAGTTATTGCAATGGAATATGGATAGCATACTCAGAAATAAGAATTCCAAAACTTTTTCGTGTTCACATTTCGCTGTTATTATATCACTGTGTTCATCTGTATTAGAAGTGGTTCTGTTCAAACGTTTGTCTTCTCAAGAATTCATATTTTCCAGAGTATCTGAGACACAATTCTTCCCAAAATTAAAAGTAAAAGCTCCTAAATTAATGTTAAGTGGATTATTATTTGCAAGGTTAATAAATTGTACGGATTTAACATTAAACTATATCGCGATGTTAATTATAGATTCATCATAGGTATTCGTAAGATAATCGAATCAATTATTGTAATATAACACCACATGTGTCCCTGAAACAAAATTAAAGAAAAGTAGAAATATTAGTAACATCCTTACGCACATCGTGACAAGATATGAATATTAATAAATTACTAGTCATTTATTTTACACTCACGCTTATTAAGCAATAAGGAATATTTTAAATACTTTAGGAAGGAACGTGTGCATTTTATAATTGTAATAATACGTTTAAATGTTATTTGGCACTTATTTCTTTGAATTTTGGAGACTTTTATAGCAGTGAATCTTGGCAGTTTTTATTCGGAGATTTTCTAACGTATGCATCTTAACGTATGCATCATCAGACACACACATCACCTTTAACTAAAATATTTTCCTAAGCATAAATTATGCGCAAAAGCGAGCAACGAGGTAAATAATTCGTCAAAATCGTGATCACATGACATATCGATTTAGAAGCAATGTTTTTTGGGATGTTTCCTTTTTCATTAGCTTGAATGCTTCGATTTCTATTTCCCATACGAAATGAACAGTCATACCAGTAAATAGTTCATGAACTGATCTCGCATTATTACCTAATTTTTCCTACATAGTGTTCTTTATCTTTTTTTAATTTTATTATTTTTCTCACAGGTTCAAATATCTGTATAAAAATCTGTGACAAATTGAGTAAAACCGTTCCCTGAGGGGACCATAAATTTTTGGAATTCCTTTGCGTAAATTTGTGGTAAAAGTAAATCGTAAATATAAAAAAATGTCAACATTCTTAACCCTCATGGGTTTCTATGGAATTGAAGAGGGAAATATATATATGGATAGAGATAGATATATTATTTCCGTTTGGCCATATTGAACTAGGTGAAGCCATTGAAAGTTTATGAAGTGAATGCCCGAATTCTCTTCCGCCTCAATTGAACTTATTGAGGTATAAGCAGTCCATCACGGAATAACATTTATGTGAGCACTGCACGAACGCTAAAACAAGAATATACGCTTCATAATCAAATCCGCGTTTTATGCTATCCCGGAATGGGGACTAGGGTCGAATTTTCCGGAACATGAACTTCATTCAGTGCCGAACACGGAAAGGATACTCCTAACGGAGCGACTTGGGCGGACAGTAAAATTTTCTCATCGCCGCAATTCACAATTTCTGCGAACCTTCATTTTCCACGCGACCATTCTCGACGCCGAGACCCTTTTTTTCCTACAAACAAACTTCCTTTTCTCTACTCCGCGACGGCTCTGTGAAAAGAGAAATAACATCCGCGAGCAAAAGCAGGTGCGCATTGTGATGCTCACGATGGGACCGAAAAAAGAGGAGTAACGAGCTACGAAATAGCTCCCAGTGCATATATATTTTTTCCTCAAGGTTTGACAGCGGCACGCACATATAGGCAAGCGCATACAATACGGTCAGAGTGTCACTTTTTTCCGAAGCTCGCCTCCACTTCTTTATGAACCCGTGCGGGGACTCTTAGGGGGGAAAGAGGGTCATTCCATTGAAAGGGGTCGCAGTCGAAAAATAGGAGTAAAAGGATGACAAGCGAGGATAGAGAGGTCCGGATAGGTGAATGGAGTCATCCCGATTTACATTTCGGTCTCCAAACGTCCCAGACATCTCTCTTTCACCCACAATGGTGGACTAGTCGAAGAGTTTAGCATAAAAAACTTTACTCACGACGGACGAAGAAAGCGTCTTCGGTGGATTAAAGTACAATGGAGTGCGGTATTTGGTCAGGAATGAATGCGTGTCCCTTCAAGGTTTCAGCATTTGGTCGTAACTGACGCGGAATATAGTCTTCATAAAGTCAAGAAATGGACGGCCGTTTCACGGAGTTCTTTCCCTTTCTTTTGCAATAAATTTAAAGATGGTGCCGAGGCTGAATGGAATTTTTCACAAAGAGAAACATGAGAGAGAAATGACCGTGAAATTTATATCCGAACGAAAAACAAGGTGAATGTTATGAAAAGAGTTGTACCAATTTTTACCTTCTTTCTTCGAGAAGATTTGAGTGGTTTGGTTATATTATTATTGTTATGCTAGAAGTTTTGTTATATTGTGTACCGAATCTCGCCTCACGTTTTCTCAGAAAATCCTTTAAGTCTCGTCAGATATTTGCTTAACGGTACAATTTATACATATAGAACACGGAAAAACAAGCTATCGCTGCCCTGAAAAGTTCTGGAAGAATGGAAGGAAATGCAGAAGTAGTCTTTTCCCTTAAAGGCAATAAATAACTCATTCTGTTAGATTGACAAATTCCGTGAAAGAAATCCACGCTGCACGTTTCTAAGGAAAACAACGTCCAAAGACGTATTGACTTTGTCTTAATGCATTTAATGTATCTTTTTATTATTATACTGCTTTAATAAACAAAGAAATATTTTGGAAAATATCTGTTAGCAGTAAATTTATATAAAGCTTTGTATGTACTACAGCCACATTATTATCGATTATTTGGAGATCTAATCAATAATACTTTTTATAGACAGAGCATCTTATAGACTTCAGAAAGCAATCATCCAATATTTTTGATATGAGAAAGAAAGTGTGCGTATTCAGTACAAGCTGTTATATATCCCTTCTGTTATGAGTTTCTCATCAGGAATAAGTAAGTTGGTGGATATTTCGTTTGTAGAAATACCTTAAGAATGACTTTGCTTATAGAATGTCTTTCCTTGTGAGATAGTAAATCCAGTATTATTACTGGATTAAGAAATAATGCCAATTATCAGGATTTTAACATTAATAAGGTTCTGAATCAACGTAAGCCTATACTATATATAGTAAGATTTTAAGTTTCTTCCCCCGAGATATGATAAAAAATTAATTGTTATTCATGTAATCTCTTGGAAAACCAAAGTATTGATTCATTAGCTGTCCTAAATATGTGTCATATTTTTAAACCTCGATTCAGAATTTTTTCTGGTCGGTATCTCAATCAGAAATCGTTCAATGAACATAAAGTATTTGCCAGTATTTTCTCATAATTTTCATTCATATGTATATATTCAACAATCATTTTTAATTAGATGCACATTTTCTATATTTCCAAATATCTCTTATTATTAGAGGTTACTATTAATCTGAAAGTCTGATGTCCCAACGAATCCGGATGATCATGGGTCTGATATACTTTCGAAAGAAAAGATATTAATATAAGCCGAAAAATTGGAATTTGAGATCCGGAAAGCTATATTTTCCCTAGAAAATAGACTCGGTAATCGAACGTCAGAAAGATTTCTGTGCGGAATCCAATCGAATATAGATTCCGGATAACATGAGGATAGGGTTACACTGTTTCTCCGAAGGGCATCTGTGAGAAAATTCCCCCGGACTAGTCATGTGAATCTTCTTTGTTTTGGAATGGGAGGAACCTTCGCATGCAAACCAGGCCTTATAGCCAGGGCCAGTCGAAGCGGAAATGCCTAGCGAAGGAGATGGAGAGTGTCAGAAGACTATCTCGTGGATGGGAAAAATAATAAATAAGCTTCAATCCGTAACGTTTCCTTCCAATCTCTTCCTACAGGGAAGGGAAGAGTTAAGAGAAGGTTCCTTTTCCAAAAAATAAGAATCCCCCTTTCGATTCCCTCATACGGACGTCATCCTAAACCCCATATAAATGCAAATGCTTCCTTAAAAATGGCGGAAAATCGAGTGCGAAGGAAAAATTGCGGGAAAAAAGCTCGGCCTATTTTACTTGCCGAGCCAAAGATCCTGCCAACAATTGCGTTTGCCTTATATTCTCCGGGTCTTCTCGCCTTGTTTACTTTTTATGCGGAATAATCTCGCGGATGGAGTTTTCTCTTGTCTATCAAAACCGAGGCTGCTTTTCTCTCTCGTTTGCTTTCAATGGGTTTTGTGGTGACAGCTGTCCCGGAGAATAGAGGTTCTCACCTCCTATATCCGTTGCGGTTCAGCGTCCTATTTTTCACATCTCACAGACTCTAAATTTGGAGGACGACATTATAGTATTTCATTCTTTATTCCTGTGTATGGAAATTAGAGTTTTGAAGCCGTATGAATTCCGCAAAGCCCTGTATTTTACAGTATCATTGTATACTTTAATGTGTGAGCATTCATACGTTTCCAAATTAAAAAGTGTGTTTAGATGGTTGGGAAAGTAAGAGGGAAAATAGGGACAAGTGGAGGAGAAATTCAGTTTCGAAGAAGAAAAATTAATTTTCACTATACAATCAATTAAGCTATCCAAAGCAATTTTCTTCTTACATATTTTTTATTTATGGGGGCTACTGTTGTAACAGTTCTCCTCTTACACTCACTGGGAGTATTTTAGTAACGGACATGATCATACAGCTTTAAAAGTTAACATCTCTTAAATTTTGTTTGTAATCAAACTCGGAAAATGAGTTGGAATTCATTATAGCCATCATATTAATTAATAACAACCTGTTTCACACAGATTATTTGCGTAAGGACACTTGATAAGGTGCAGTAATCATGAGCACGTGTGCACCTCGTTAAAAATGTAATTACTTCATTAAATATGTAATTTAATACGTGATATTTCTCTCCCGAAACTAGATTACACTCTATAGACCCAAATTTGATTAATTACAGAATCTAAATTTCACATAGGTTAGTTTAATATAGTCACAGTATTACCGTAATGTTACGGCGTATATTATGGATATTATCCTTCCACCCAAGACTTCCCAAAGGAATTCTTTGTCCACATTTTCTAATACTATAATTTTCCACTAATCTTGTTAAAATTCCACCATTGATTTGCATCTAGTTCGAGTTAATTTCATCATCACTCTTGAAACCTTAATCTGAACTATTTATCGCAATGCTGTTTTAGATCGCCTTTTACTCCCTTGTATTACCTGAAAATGTTTATTTTTCATTCGTTGATATCATAACTTTTGAAACTGATTACGTTCTGTGTACATTTAACAGAATTAATCATAAAAGTATGAGTCATATTATATATATAACGCAAGTCAACGGTTGCCTGAGCGCAAGTTCAGCTTGGAGGAAAGCTTTACATGTTTTTGTGAAATCCTTCAAATTCTTCTGTTATTTTTTTGATGAAAGCAAAATGAATATCGAAATATAAAAGTTTACCATGTAACATAACATCTGCCATCTATTTGTTATTTAATGCCGTCATTCACTTGAAAATCGACACTAAGCGATATTTTTTTGTGAGTAACAAGGCATTATTGCATCATACGATATATTTATATAAATATATTTATCTTAAGAATATATGACCTCTGCAATTACGATTTAATCAATTGTGAAACGTACGTTTCCACGCCTTTTTGAAAGAATACTAATCATATTTCCTTAAGAACAGTGCATGTAATTCAGTCGATGGACCCAAGATTAATGCTGCCATTCTCATTCAATTTAGCTCCACCGCGTGAAAAATAATCCTCTTCTTATTCGCGCATAACACGAATTACTTAGCGTCTCAAAGGGAGAGGAATGTCCGCGGACGGGTAAATCCATCTTTGTTTCACTTAGGAAAGCAGGTCACGTAACTCGTGTTATTTCATGTGTTGACTCGAGAGGAATAGAAGATGCGAGAGAACTGAGAGGGGGAAAAAGGAAAAAAAGGCAGAGGAAATATGGGTGCGCGTTTAAACTGGAAACATAAATGCCCATTCCATCTATTATGGATTTTTCGGCAGCGTTTACTAATAGGGTTCCGTATGCATTACCCATGGTCATATAGAGCTACATTATTAACTCTTTCTGCCTTTCTGGATAGCGTTATTGTTTTTGTTGGCTGTATTATATAACAAATGAATTGTATCTGATTATATTCTACCTCTGCATCAGCGTATGCGCCGTGCAAGCCGTAGCGGAGGGCAGGGGGTTCATGCACCCAAAATGATATAATGCCGAATCTCATTGTTTTAAATTGAAAACTTATCCGAGAGGAAAAAGATTATTTTGAGAAATATTTGATAATATTCTATTGAGTTAGCATAGCTAACAAGCTGAATAGGTTAAGTTGAAATAAAATACGACTACTCGAAACTAGAGGCCAGCTATAAATTTCTGTGGATTGTTAAAAGTGATTTTTACGTTTTATTTAAATCGTGTATTTTATTTCAACTCAACCTATCCAACATGTTGAACTTCCACAAAGTTACAGCCTCTTCTGCGAATTTTATTAAAGCTAATAAGACTCAAGGAATATTTGAAGCTTCCTAGGAAAGACGAATAATTATAAACAAATATAGCCTTAGCAAATATAGACGTATATACACGAGTCATGTATAGAGTAACAGATATAAATGTAGTTAAGCGTGACTTCATATGTATACGACTAATAGATCAAAAATAATAGAGTGATAGATAAATATCTGCCTAAACGTTTACATTTTTAAATTTGATGGAAGCCACTGTTTTTCATAAGGCGTAATATTTTTGTGAAGGAATCTAAGAGTATATTTTATAATTTTTAGTAGAATTTTTGTTGCAAATACTTTATTACTCTTTTCAGCAAGAGTTGGAGAGTAGAGTTAGTAGAGTTTTTTGTTCTGGGCAAACTGATAATCATTCAGTCCAAAGAACCAACATTCAAATTATATGAATTTTGATATGTATTAATGCAGGTCCATTGTCTTTTCCTCATTCATATCCTTTTCTTGAAATAGAAAATTTGGGTAAGAATAGGTTTTTTCAGAAAAACATTTAAGTGAGGAAGTAAAACCATTTCAATCTTGTCTTACCACTGCCATTAATTGTCTAGTGCATCATGCACCTCAAGTCCAAGGCGAAGTTTGCCATCAGCCGAAAGCTCTGGGCTTAGGACTGTTTGTGTAGATTCTTAAACCTAACGTTGGGCAAAGCATAAGCGCTCCTTTAAGGCAGAGTTTGACCGAAAAGGAAAGTTCTAAATCTCCCGAAAAGTCTTTTCCGCCTTTCAAATCCTCGAGTATTTTCCGAGTAATCCTGAAAAGCCGCTTTGAGATGCATGAACTCTGTTATAGCCTAGGTAAGCTCCATTCTCGCGGGAAATATGTTAAATGTTTACCTGGGAAGCGCCTGGAGTTACATATTTTATGAATCCGCTCTCCACGTCGAGAAGGATAAAAATATTCATTTCCCAATCTTCAAGTCGGGATGTTAGTGAGAGCTCGAAACTTTAAACTTCCGAAAGCTAGCCGTATTTATGAAATGAAATTATGGAATGACTGAAGTTGTCTCGTTGTATGATTTCCATAGCTGTCAAAAGTTAAATGCTTAAAAATTTAAGTATTATTTAGTGAAATAGCACTGATATCCTTTCGATGATTTTGACCTATTTTTATTTCCTTTGAAATTAATTATTTTTACGGATTCCTCTTGAAGTATTTACTTCATGATTTTAGGATGAAAAAGAGGTCATTCCGTAGATTCGGAAATATTTTTCATTTACCTACGCGGCATTACTAAGAAAAGGTTTTGTACCCTGTTTTTTTATCAAAAAAGCACGAAAAAGTCATTTTTCGTGTTTTAATTGTTTAATTTAAACAAAAATTGTTTAATTTTAATTCGCTATCGCCCTTAATGCCGATATTATTTTACTTCTTGAATTTATTTTGCGCAGTGTATCGATGAGAAGAGAATCTAGAACTCGCTTGGGAAAAAATATCTCCAAAATATACAAATACTTGTATTTTATTACAAAGTTAGATGGAAAAAAATATGAAAATTGCAGAAATAACATCTCATTAAAAAATATCTGGACGTTTGCTCCGAATATTCACACACTGGTATCAAAAC
Organism: Pachydiplax longipennis; assembly: GCA_036926295.1. NCBI lineage: Eukaryota > Metazoa > Arthropoda > Insecta > Odonata > Libellulidae > Pachydiplax > Pachydiplax longipennis. The sequence goes on from JAVFKF010000008.1 coordinate 57,539,422, forward strand.
AGAATGTATCATTTACGAGAGACAAATTTGATTCAAATTTAAGCTGTAATGTTTGATATTCCTTCTTCCATTTCAGCATAACTGCTTTATCTTAAGGTGAAATAGGATATGGCAGATGGAGCTTTAGAGAGTACCTTTATAGGTTATCAAATCTAATACTCAACTTGCTCCCAGCGAGAGATGGTTGCTCTTTTATAGAACCGCTTCTTTATCTTTGGTATTTCGGCCACAACATTTTTCCACCTGTCGACCATGGGGACCATATCCTTTCCTCCCTTCATCTCTCTCGTTAAGATGCGTTACGTTGCTTTTTTGAGGTCACATCTCCAAATTACGAGGCCTTGAGTTTCGCAGATCTCCTTTGTGCGAAGGCATTGGGAGTAATAGGAAAAAATTTACATCCTCATTCCATTGATCCTGAATAGCGAATGAATATTATATTCACTCATTCGCCTTCATCGCAAGATTTCGATTTAAAGAGCCGTGATGGTGGGATTAATTCCGAACGGATAAGCAAACATCTTACCGAGTCCTGATGTAATTTCTTTTTTCAATCTTGGCCTCTTTAGCAAATTGAGGGAGTGAATCGGTAAATATAAAGTTGATATGTCAGGAGGGTATTTCGTAGAAAGTGGATGGTATTCTCCTCTCCACGGAGTTTAATTATCTGTGAGAGCTTATGCGTATCTTGATGGGGGGTTACGTGGATTTCGATGGAGTGGTTCTGATCCGAGTAGAGTATGAAGTGCGTTTTTACGGACGATGATGGTGCTTTCGGTTTATCATCTACGAATCGGTAATTTTTTTCGGGTGAGCCGTATTTACTTTTCCGCCAGTCTGTGGTACTTGAATTCCATCAACTGCCTCCGTACGAAATTTCTTTGGATTCCGAGCTTGCATATTTAAACTGGCATCTCAAATACGAAACGTTCCTGCTCAGTTACGTGCGCCGTTTTCCTCTTTCTTTTTCTTCCCTCGGATGAAATTGTTTACGTTCTCCTAACTTAAGTATAAACTAAGTACGTCTACGGGTACGCAGTGCTTTTATTCGTCTTATTTAACTTTGTATACGTTGCCTTGATGGGGAAGTTTGAATTTACTCGTTTGCTTATACTCTGGAAACGAGGTCGGTGAAGTGTGGCTGGCGAGCCACACGTGACTTATCGAGCTTCTACCTGTGGTCCTAACGTTTTATTTATTTCTCTGATTAATTATTTATTTATGTGTAAAGATTATAAATAACGTGCCATGTGGTCTCAAACCCAAAACGAAATATTGTTGGTAATTTAAGAAATTTTTCCCTTTTATTAGATTCTTTAAATATTAAATGATAAGCCATGTTACCGATTTCGTGTTGCAGTTTTGCTTTGAATATAAAACTGCAGCTTCAGAAGCAGATATGCGGAAGCGTTCCAAAGGATAGGAAGCTTATTGTTCAACTGTTAAAGAAAAACCGAGGAAAATGCTGTGCGTGATTTATTCCGTTTCAAACTTACACCCGGAAACGTAAATAATTATTGAACTAGTCGCAATCTTATTTATAATTCTCTTATCTGTAAATAAATGTATTTATAACTCTCAAACAAATTCAATTTTTTGAAGGATTGTTTTGGCCCATCCATTTTATTGCTCGCCGATCGTAGGAGGAACACATGCATGTGATTTATAATTTGACAAGGATGTTTCCTCGTCAAAAATAGTGACCAACATTTTTCTGAACTTCCATATAATGGATATGTACTTTTCTATATTTTCTGTAACATTCATCCCATTCTTTCTTTCCCATCCTTTGACGACTGGATCAAATTCGTTTTTTATCAAATCTTTTAATCCTTTTTATTACAGAAATGTATGCAGGATTTCGTAAATTCTGTTATAGTATAACATAAAAAATAGTGTAGCTAGGTCTATTTACGAACGGTACATGTTTTTCCGTACTTTTCCTCTTCTCTTGCCTGGAATAAATACATTTTTTATTATTTTATACATCTTTTACAGTCAGAGTTCACTCCGAAGATTATCGTCTATTAAGTATCCAAAATCTCATCTTGGGTCTAACCATATCGGAATCGAGAATGCGATTATCTCATCACACCTGCGCTATTGTCATCGCAACCAGGATGAAAAAGCCAACTCGATAATGGAATAGATCGCGAAGTATACGGTTGAGATAAGAAGCCCTCCGAAGAACCATAAGTTACGAGGGTCTGCGGCTGCATCTATTGTCCCGAATGGGCGATCGATGCGTTCCTCCGATACGAAGAACCATCCGGTACCCTATCATCCGTAGATCCGGAGGTCATTACATAATTAATCGACTTCATTGTTTTATCCCATTCAATCGCTCGACATAAGTGCCTCTTCCTTTAATCTATGGTATCCTTTTCGTAGTTCTCAAATATCGAAGCACCGCGGGCGCCTAATCTCCGTGACACCGCTGCCATTTCCCTCTCCTCTTCCTCATCGATATTTCCCGAAGAACGAGGGAATCTCCCGAGGCCACCCACCAGCAGCTTTCTCTTCCATCGAACAAGAAACGGTTCTCCGTTATAACTATAAACTAATTTGGATCCCCCTCAGCGTGACCCCTTGAACCCCACCCGTGTGCCATCCTGCGCTATTGTAAACAAGGGAAGATTGGGACAAGCGAATCCGTGTATAGCGAGGGAAACTAGTAGTCGGTTGTTGTTTTCCTTCCTCGCATGTCCGTCACCGTTGTTAAGAAAGGCCGTATATCACGGGTTTATTAACGAAGAAGGATTCTTACAGGAATAAGGAAATGTTTCGCATTAATGAAGTTAAAAGGCTCATTGAGTTATTCAATTTGACGGGGTTTTGCTAAATTTTCATATTTAATTATAAAATCTATTAACGGAAGAGAGGTGAAGGATTGGTGGAAACACCAAAGGTTTAATGACGAAGACGGATTGCTTAAAAGGGAAGGAAAATTTCAGCATTTAATGAAGAAAAGGAAAGTTAATCATTAAGATTTTAAAGTTAATTATCAAGAGTTCATTCATTCATTTTGACGGGAATTTTCGTGAAATTTATTACTGAAGGAAAGCTGAATGATTAGTTGAAAAATGAGCTAGAGTAGATCTGCACGATGACTTACAAAAATTAAAATTAAGTGATTATGGTGATATACGCGAGTTAATTGTTTTGAGGAGAACCAGTGGATAGAATTCTCAAACATAAATGAGTTAATTATCTCTATCCTCGTGCCCATCTACATTCGCGTATTCATGTATTCGGTCTGATATTTGTGCCTTCTGATATTTGTCTTGTCAACGGAATCTATTGCTTAGAAACCTTCGCTAAGGAAATATTTTCTCCAAACTCTCCCCAGCAACCTATAATTTAACGCGAGATGATGAGATTAAAGCGAGGCTTCTTTTAACCAATCCATGTAAACTCGAAACCGCCAATCTGCTCTTCCCGATAAATAATCAGTATTGCTGCGGTATCTCGGATCTAATCCCGTTCGGAAAGAAACGGGATGTAATGGAGTCAGTTTTTTCCACCGAAAAACCTCACAAGGCGCGCATTTTCCATTCAAATTGCTCTATCTACGGTTTTTTAAGTCGTGTAATTACCGCCGTTTTAGTCCCGAGCGGAGAGCTGCTGCTGGTGTGTGGGCATCGAAACAGCTCCACATTTTTGTTGAGTCCCAGATCGGTGTTTAATGAGGGGTGAAATGAAGAAATGGTTTACTTAAATCCTTTACCTTGTTTAATAGTAGGGTTTGAAGTATTACCACTCCAGCGAATTTACTCACCGATTGCAGTACTTCCTTTTTTACTCGCAATTTTATCAAATCCAACCAATAACTTAACGTATTACTCGTTCAGTAACTTGTTGACAAGTCGCGTTGGTAATGGATATAGTTCACTGGTACTGAAGATAGGCTTTTTAAAATTTTAATCCTCACGGAAATTTGTTTGATATCCGTTTTTATATTGTTGTGAATTGGATTTGAATATAAATATCTCAAACGCATCTCTGCTTAGAGACAGGAAGTAATGAATTTGTAGAGGAAATTCTTACAGGCTGCTCCCAAGTTCTAGCGTGGTTTCATAATTCTCACTCGCATTTTAAGAAAAGCTTGCAATGAGCAATAATTAAATTTCACGCTAAGCAAAATAGAGCATCGAAAGTATCATTTGCCGCCTCTTAAATTTGTATTCGATTGTTGGTTCGGCTTGTTTTCATTCGACTTTTGCAGATGTCGATTCCGTTCCAAATTTTTGTTGAAGAAAGAAATGATTCGATTTGAAATTTCAAATATTTGCACAATCCTACTTAAGAGAGAATCAAACCCTACTTATTTTTCATCATGCTGCGAAAATAGTCTCATTTCATGTCTTCCTTTTCAAGATAGGGCAAATTGAGATACGATTCACAATTTACATTCGAAGATATGAACTACATTTTTCGGTTATTCCGAACTAATTAGAGACACTAACACTATAGTTGCAAAATGTTTGCGATAACCTCTGGATATCCACGGTATATCTGACTGCATTACAACCACGGTGCTACTTAGTTTATTCCCTTTTTATAAAATCCAATTCCATCAAAATAATGTAAATGTAATCTTCTAAACTTAGAATGCTGAATAAATAAACTCTGCAGCGGAACGTTGAGGGAGAAATTTTATCTGAATGCCTTTCGATGGAGTTATTCGAACCCCACCATCCACTTCCTATAGCAGTCTGATTCCTTCTGAGCGTATATCGCCTCACAGACGTATCTACAATAATGGACTGTGGCGCCGTGCGTGCCGATGGCGAACGCTGGAACTTCTCTCCAGGGGCGTCGGGACTCTACCAAATTGTGTAGGCCGTGATGGGCTTCGTCTTCCTCTGGTGGGCCTGCCATCTAGGGACCTTATGGTATACTGGGAGCGGCTCTGTAGAAGAAAGATCTTGTGAGAATTTTTTACCGAATGGGAAGAGATTTCGGGTTGTAATAGGATTTGCTCAAAGCCTGTATCAATGTCTTAGATTATTAGAGAAATCTTACGGAATCCTCAGATTTTTATTTTCATTAGAAAAACATCGGAGAACATAATTGTATGCAACTATAACTAATTTACTCTTTTTCCATATTCGTAGACGGCAACGTCAAGCTAGACTAAGAAACTAAAATCTAAAGTATTTCATGGTGCGCACTTCGTATTTACTTACAGACAGCGTCGCTGAATATCTCCTCCGTTTTCACATTGAGTTCTGTTTTTTTCCGTTGTCCGGAATTTTTAAAAAAATATATTTCCCTTTTATACCAGTCTGGATAAATCATACAATTTCAACTTCTCAAAAGGAAGTTCATGACGTATATGCTCATATTTTGAGCTAATATAATATATCTCTCTGATATAACAACGTAGATATTCTTCTAATATGTATTTCGAAGGCACTAAGACATCTTCGGTGAAGCTTTTATAGGTAAAAAATTAATGGATGTAAATTAAATCAGCAATAAACTCAAATTATAGCTATCCTCTGCAACAATGTTTAGCAATACTTCAAAAATTCGAGCTATTTATTCCCAGAGTGTTTCATAAAAGTTTGAACTTGAAAATTTAGTTTGAATATGATGGTGTGTTATCACTATGTAAGTGCTTTCTTTTATGTCTATAACAAAGTTGTCTGCTCGGTTAAGGCGTACAAATACATATTCTGTAAGGCAACGGAGAAATTTACCCGTCTATATACAATATTTTAGCTTATAAAGTACACTATTTTTGTTTCGCTCGATAGTTCAGAACTTCTGGTTTCTTTTTCTTTGATTCCTAATTATATTTTAGCTGTTTTATTTAGAAAGCCGCACCGTATTAAATAAACAAGAAGGGAAATTAAGAGGAGATTTACATCTGCGGAAAATAATTACATTAGATCCTGAATTAAGTCGCTTTTCTCCACTTTTTTACAAGTCTAACTTTCATTTAAAAACCAAGGAATGCATAATATACTTAATATACGAGTATTTGATTCTCGTATTTTATTGCGGTTGAATTGAATATCTTGAGAATTTTCAAACTTTCAAATTTATCCCCGCGTGATTCAGAGAAATTACCGAGCATAAGATGATGCGAAATTCCTATATCTGAAGAGAAACTGCGATGAAACAGCCAATCTATGGTAGAAATTAGAAATTGCTCGATTCGAAAGCAATACTTCATCTGTTGGAGCCGCAGCAGTAGCACTTGGTTCACTTGGTTGCGTGTACCGTACTCAAAGCGAGGGGAATCACTCGATAAGAGATAGCATTTGCAGTGAGCGGTGCTTCAGACGTTTTTGATGCTGGCCGCAATGAAGACGCATGATGCCTTACGCTTCCTGCTTACGGACGTCCAACTGCGAGATTAAGACTAATGGATCGCCCCTCTTTCAAACAGCGCTATGGATCATAGAATAAGAGTGCTTGAGAGAGTCAGGTATTGCGCAACGGGTGGATAACCGTGATGGCCTGCTCAATGTGAGCTCACTTTTATTTAAGTCTCCTCCTATCATAAGGGATTGAATCATGACGAGGATATTAATCAATAAATGTTGCTGAATACTGAATACAGATTTTAACTTTTCCACAGGAGGTATTATTTAAGAACTACCGGTTTCGGTGTATAACCATCTTCAGGTTCGAACAGACTGAATCCTCAAAACGCCGAGACTTACATTGTAATTTGGTTAATTATAGACAAAAACACAATGTAGAAGAGTTGGAAATTAACGTACAACAATGACAATCAATTAAGAGGGGGAGTGGGAGGGGAAATTTACTGGTGACTATGGGATGGGGGAGAGGGCGGATTCCAAGATGGGGGAGGGAGGAAGAAAAAGATACTCGTTAGTAAGGAAACAATTGGGGTAGGAGAGGTGACGTTTAATTTCAAGCTGTTCCAGGGCATTGAGTCGAGGACTTTTACTTTGAAAGTGAAGGATTTCTGGGGAAAAACACTTTCAAAGTAAAAGTCCTCGACTCATTGTTGTACAATCAATGTTGTATATAGATACGTATTTATTTATAGGTATGCATTAGGTTGTGTAGTATATCTCAAGAAAGTAAAACAGTTAAGACGCTTATCAAGTGACCAGGTGAAAATTGCATTATGAGAGGGATTGGAAGGTAACGAAAACTTTATTTCTTTTACGTTGTAGAAGGAGAGAGAGAGGTATTTTAATATGTGTGCTTTAAATGCATTTTAAATGAGTGCTTTGCCCTTTTAAAAGAATATGCTGCTTCTTCGGTTTGCTTTATTTGCCTTCGTTGAAGATGGATGAATATGAAAAATCTATAGAAATCCCACGGAGTATTGTCGTGTTATATTGGTTGTATTGCTGTTGTTTAATACTGTTATAATCTTGTCATATTTTTTTAAGAATGATCAGCTTTTCAGACAAGTAGCATCGTTTTTACTTTATTTTTGTTCTTTTTCACTCAACAATGAAGCAATTTATACCATAGTCGTGGACAATTAGGGAAGAAATACCAATTTTTAACAGCAATGGCAAGAGAGCACGATTTCTCGAAAATAACGCTCAATAGCCCAGAAAAATTCGCACTCCCTTTGCGGTTCATTCTATTTGTTTACAGCTAGGGAATTTGAGGAAAGGAAACACCGCCAAGTGACTTTTTAATCTAACATTCTTCCGCAAACTTGAGACAGAAATGACGGGGAACATCTCATCGTAACACTGTATCTCACAATCCGAGAATTAATATGTGGCAGTGGCATAAAGTTTTATCTGTCTCGCGATATCTTCATTTTCTTCCCAAAAAATTATTCACAAACAATAGAATCACAAGGTACCATTTTGGAGACAAACCAAAGCAGGAGAGGAGAGAGGACGGCAATACTGATGATGCAAAAACAGGTTTAATCTATTGATTAATTGGAGGCAGGATACAGCGGGCTGAAGTGCTGGGAAAGGGAAACTCCGCGCTATAAGTGGGTAGCAAGGCGTCTTAAACGGTATTATCATCATGTGATTCCTGAGGTAGGAACTGAGAGATGAACCGCGTACTAAGAAGAATAGCATCTTAAAAGGTTCCACTGTATTTAGATATTGAAAGCTGATGTTTACTTTTCCACATAATGTTTTATTTGCAAACTACCGGTTTCGGTGTATAACCATCATCAGGTTCGAACAGAATTATTTTTATTTTTAAAAAATATAACAAAAAAATTGAAAGCTGATGTTTACTTTATGTTATACACTGAAACCGGTAGTTCGCAAATAAAACATTATGTGTAAAAGTAAACATCAGCTTTCAATTAGTTATTTCCATCACATCACGGCCGAGACTATTGAGTATGCATTTAGATATTTTCATTGTTTCAATACCCTTTGTATCGAATCCATTATAAGTTTATAAAAATGAATTCATGTTGAGAAATGTCAAAAATATTCTTCGTGTTAACAAGAATCAATGCTTTAATTTCTTCTCATTGATAACTGAGCCATAAAATTAAATTCTAAATGATACCCACGCGGTTCAGAGCGCACGGGATTATTTTGAAATATCCAGGATTTAGCTTTTTGGCAAACTACCGCGTGGGAATGACGGTGGACTCCTCTGGTTTCCATTAGCAATTAATTAATATCTGATCTAATAACGATAATACCAAAAAGAAATAATATTAATTTTGATATCATGGGATCCGAATTCAGTGGCATGGCTGGTTCCGCTCCTTTTAATATATCTGCAGTAAATTGATACATCATCCAACTTTCCTCTTTACCGCGTTTTGATTTACAGAAATTTTCTAACAAATTCGGGCATCCACTGCAGTATAATCCTTTCCGTCAGATTTCCAACGCATAGCTTTTGAATAAAATTATGCAAATTTTATTCAAAGAAGTCCTAAATAATGATGAAAATTAAATATCGTTGAGAATGTAATTGAACTATTCTTTTAGATCTAGGTCACCCTTTCATTGGCAGCCCTCGGCATTAATAAATTTCCTCTGCTTCCTGTATAGTTGCAGTTCCAATTCAATAAATTCTCTTGTCTATTGAAGTGAGACCTGTACTGTATAATAAAGCTAGAATGCATTATATCAACAGGTTTTCTAAGCTAGTCTGCTCTTTACAGTAAGAATTGAAGTTGAGCTCCAATCATTATCATGATTTTTCGCTCCTACTAAGCATTTTTTAACAAAAGTCCTTAGTAAGAAAACTACATCAAAGAAGAAAATCCAACTCTTACTATAAATATATTCAAGGAGAATAATTGCAATTTTATTCTCCTTTGAAGTGATACAGTAACCTAAGTAATGAAATAATTTAAATGCCTGAAAGCCCTTATGCTTCGGAAGTGATTTTTACGTTTTTGTTTTTAGAATATTTTTACGTAAATAAAACGTATTTTTATTTTACGCACGTATTTTTCTTGTTTTTATTGAGATTTGAAAAAATTGGAAATGTAAATTACAACACAATTACGACCAAATGTTTGGATTTAATGGAGTCTTTAGGTAGTCAGATACTTTAGGTAATTTTATTTACTTTCTACTGCAATCTTGTAATAAAAATATCTTAATCAGATAATTGTCGCTTAAAATTAATGGTATCGAGATAATTTGAATATTTCGTTGAACAGATAAGCTAGCCTTGCGTGCGGTGAATCTCGCCATGTTGATTTTTCGTATCTTTGCATGGATTTAAGGCACCGCTTATCATTGTGAAATCATTAAACGCTGTCTTATCTGAAAAGAAGGGTTTACAGGGAAATTACCAAACAGTTCAGAGATGGTAGGATGCTATGGGGAGTCAAGTACCTAGAGCCAAAAATTGAGTCATTCTTATGTTAAGATGTATTTATCCAATTAATACGCTTCGTGGGCGTAAGAAAATATTCTAAGTTAAAATATTCCGAAGACATTCGTATGTTAATTGGCTTATCGGCCCACTTAAAATTCTTCTTCAATCTCCGATTCGAAGAATTTAATGCAACGCCCGGCGTTAATTACCCTTAACCCCATCAAAAACTCAATTCCAACCAATGCCATCGCTGTCGGCATTCCACTCCATCGAGGAATTTTTATGTTTTCCCCGATTCCCTTCAAATATATATTACATAGTTTATCGCGACAAGGGGAATCAAGCGCATTAAACGGGCCAATTTCTTTTTTTTTTTACAACTCGCAGACATCCTCTGCCTTTTATTTCGCAGATCAAGGTTGCGCGTATCATCCGACGTCGCTCGGGTGATTTAGAGAGCGCGGGCATAGTGAGCAATGTCTCATACAGTGCCTCCGTCCTTGGAAGGCTCAATTGGGAGAAGTGGGAGAGAAAAGAATCGGCGGGAGTGGGGGACGAGAAAAAAGATCTTGAACCGGTTATTAAGCAATTCGACTTATTTTCTCGTCACTTTCTCCCCTTCGTAATGGAAGGGTGTTGCGGCGAAGATTCCCAATCCGGACCTCCATTTCCGCTCCATCTCGTCGCAGACTTTTTAAATTAAGTTAAAAAGAAAGCGTTAATGTTTTTATGACACGCGAAGAATTCGGGCGTTATGCAATGGTTATGTGGTCCACTAAGTGTCAATCGGGTGGGATGATGTGGTGCATGAAGAATCAACAGGGCGGTTGGAAGTTCCTCTTTAATTTGTTTCGGTCGTCGTGTATTTCATTTGGAAAGGGATGCGATTTTTTCGGATTTATTTTGAACTTTTTATCATGTGATATGTTTATTTGTCTGTGAAAATCAATTGGGTATTACACGGTCGAGCCGTCCCTTTCATGTTTAATTTTTTCGTAAATACGATTCTTTTCAATTCTCTCCACTATTTAATAATTTTGATTATAACAGTTTTATGGCTTCATTTGTATATATTCATGGACTCGAATATGGGAAACCATGTGGAAAATGAAATTTACCTAGAAAAATGTTAACGCGTGTCATTTCTCCAAAAGACTTCCTTCCCGGAAGAAGGATTAAAGCGATGGCTATCAACGTCCATTGACGCGCTTCCAGGGATGCACGTTTTCCTCTAAGCAAGATAAAGTCAATTTAGCAATGCGCGCAAAATTATATTTGACGAGGGAAAATTCTTACGGAAGGGCAACAGAAGGTCCAGCGAACAGTGCGGATTTTTACATACGATTATGCTTCTGATAGAACTCCAATTTTCCGAGAAAATCCGTTAAACACATGCCCGGCGGCCGAGCTTCCTCATCGGCAGCAGACGTACTACGCGTTGGGGTATGGAGATGAAAGACGAAAAGATCGCAAACGCAGAGCATAAATTCGGCTTCCACAACGACGGAAGCGTCCTCTCCGTTACATTTTCAAATTCACCCTCCGGAGCGTTGAACTCCGCTTCGAGTTTCTTTTTGCATTCCAAATTGCCATATCTGTATCCTTTTTTTGTCAGCGGTTGGTTGAGGGACTGGTTGGAAGAGAAATAATTCGTTTTAAAAAGGTTATGGCGTTCACAATTCCTGAGGTTTAGTGACGGGACGGAGGGAGCGAATTCCACTATTTGTTCGAAACGGATTTGCTTTTACGGGGGGGCTGCTGCTGTGGGACTTCACGCTTCTCTCCCGCTAAAAGTGAAGCCGTCTCGGATTTTTGTTTTGCGTTCAATGGAATGTGTATATTACTTCGTCCATTCTTTCCTCCCAAAACTCATTCAGCTGGTAAAATTACGGTGATTTTCGTCTGGACCTTGAAAGCTTGAAAATGCAAAGTATTTTGTGTCCATGGTATATGGAAGAATTTGTGTTTTCAGCATTGGACCCCCTGTGATCATGAAAGCATTGCTTTCGAAATGCGCATTAGGGATTCTGAATAACTGGTGACCGCTAAGCGATTATCCGTTTCCCGGGAATCGCCCTAGACGGTGGCCGCTGTCGGCGCTTGGAGAACCTTTGTCTCTTAGTCCATGGTATATATTTAATACTTTGTACGTACATACATATTTCATGCGAAATATTTTTTATTTTTATGCAAAATATTTTTGAGAACGCAGCGCTTTCGAGGGTATTTTATGGGACTAATATCAAGTTTAAGAGGATGGCTGATGTAATCAGCACCAATTAGTACTGAGGGATTACTGTAAGCTATGTTTATTACCGTCCTTCGTTGTGCCTTCAGTGAAGCCTTTCATCATTGAGGTTGAAGTTAGATTATTTGGTCGAGTATCGAGAAAGAGAAAGTTAATGTTTCTTTTAATAAATTTTCAGCAAGTAACAAGGAAAAATAGATCAAAAGGATATTAAAATAAAAATATAAAGATAAATATTAATTTAAAATTATGAAAATATAAAAAAATATAACAGTAAAGTTTACTGGCAAAATGCGAGTTATTCCCTATACATTCAGCTATCTCCGCTTTCATTGCATATTTGCCAACATTACAGGTATACATTTTCATTTAATTATTGTAGCGAGATTGAGGCTCGTTTAGAGAAACTCCGTATGTTGAACTCTATATTCTCCATATGCCATAAAATAAATTTCGTTCAAATCGACGGAGTAACTTTCGTGGTCTCTCCTGATTAAAGTATCCACTAGAGTCTTAGCTGATTACTCTTGGCTTCTAGATCCAAATATGTTATCCCTCCTTACTTTTCTATGCCTTTACATTACTGTTGTAAATAAAATGTGGTGTAAACATTTATTATATTATAATTACTATAAGTTAATAGCAAATATGTTGTATAATTTACTAAATATCTGAATGCACAATGTAAGATCTTTATTTAAAATGAAAGATTTGTTTGGGTATTTATAGCAGGGATAGTTGTTAGTCAACCGTTATAGATGATTTAGCTTGAAGATCGTGTGTTTCAGTATTAAATTCCTGCTCGGCTTTAGTTTTGCTGAACCTGTATGATATATCGGGATTCAATCGGAAAATTGTATTTACGACCTATGGAAACCAATTTCCAATCGGTCACTTGGAAAGATATAAAGTTTTGTATGGCGAAAGCTCGCAAATTTATCCCCATACGCTGATCAATAGATCGAAGTTTTCCTTCACATCTTTCACCTTTATCATTTGCTTATCGAAGCAGTTCGTTGATAGCTACATGTAAATTTTATCCAGTACTTTATATCTTTCTACTCAATTAATCACGTTGTTCATTGGGAGGGAGCTTGACTCTATTATAACGCATATTTAATTCTTATTCAACAAATTTTCTTTTCAAAGTTTTCAAAGCGTTTTCCAAAGACACGGAATGCATGTGTATCATCGTAGTTTGTTATAGTTCTGATCCGCAACGTTAAGGGCCTTAGTTATCATTCCGAAAATCTCTGTAACATCAAACAATTCTCTTCAACGAGCGATTCGGAAATATTCGTTAGCCGTTGTTGAAATAATTTCCAATCTCATCGTGTAAGTTTGCTCAAGTCGGAATGAAATTTATCCCTCTTTCCTTAACTACCTCCAAGTTTATTCTGCACTAAAGCAAACCCAGCCGGACCTCATTATGCATCTCTTCCCCTAATACCCTCGAGCTCTTGGGTATGTAAATATGGTATCCTCTCCATGTTTCCTAAGGCCGGAGTTGATATCAAATAGCCATATTCCGTTTCCTAAGATACGCATCCCCTCGTTTATATAACTTTTGCGGTCAAATATAGAAAAGAGCTTTATAAGTTTTACGTTGAAATCCTCCTTTCATGCTCGCCATTCCTCCAGTCTTTTGTCTGTCTAGACTTCTGATCCAGATGAAGATTTTTCTGAGAATGAAGTTTCCCTTCGTTAAAAATAAAGTATGCGATTAATTTGAAGGGTGAATCTGCACATAAAAAGAATACATTGCAAATATAAAAGGTTTTTCAATTTTTTACCCTAAAAGAACGGCTAAAATAACAAAATTTTCCTACTAAATAAGATAACAGGCTATATAAAAAGGTTAAGAGAGATAAAAATTGTGGAGGTGCCGGGGATCGAACCCGGGACCTTTCACATGCAAAGCGAACGCTCTACCACTGAGCTACACCCCCTTCATAGAACGTATTAGTTCATTGTATAGCTATTAATCCTTGTCTAGCTTGAAATTTCTAACCATCTATCTAAAATTTATTTCATTAATAAATGAAAATTTCAAATCAATGTTAAAATTTCTAATATAAAGTAAGTGAAGGTAAAATTCGAAGGCAAGCAAAATTAAATGCAAAAGTCCTACTTTTCACGCTTTTAGTTTTTTTTATTATAGTTTCTCTTCTTATTATTTATGATAATCCACCGTGCACCGTAAATTCCATTCACCCGCACGAAAATGAAGTCGTTTCACGATACAGAAATACACGCTCCATCACGTAGTTCCCGCCGGGGCAACGAAGTAAATCTGTTTTCGATTTCGTGTCCATTTTGGACGTGAATCTGTTTAACTCGGTAAATAAAGTCTCTGGTTTCGGATGGATATTTATCGTTTCGCAACATATTTGGAAATCCTCGTACATTACGATAAGAAAATTCGTCTTTCACTCCACCCGTCTATCTGCTGACGGCAGGACCATTCCAACCCTGGAAAAGTGACTGCCTGGTGGTTGTCCGATAAGGAGAGCACGCGAGTCCCTCCTCTCGAACCCTTTTCATTTTCCCAAGTTCCGTTTTTGGCGTCCAAAGAGAGAGGAGAAATAACCCATCTTGCACGCTCAATGGGAACAGTTGCGTGTCCCACGGCAATACCCAAGAGATCCACATTGCGTCCTCTATCTCGCCCACTTTTGCTACATTTCTTATCGATACCCTCCTGCTTATTTTTTTTTCTCTCTTTCACGTCCCCCGTTTCCTCAAACTTACTTTCCCTTTAAGCTCCGTATTCGAATTTTTCGTCCAGTTTAGTCTTTTCGTACTTATCGTGCGTAGCTTTAAAGTGGCTATCTAAAGATCACGTTTATTTAGTGTGTCGTATTTTATACATACATCGTGTCTTTATCAGGAGAATTTCGTTTTAGATTCCTTATTTCAGTTTCAATCTCGCCCTCAACAAAGGCGCTTGCTATTTCTTTTTATGTCACGGTGAGTAATTTCCAAATGTAAAGGATAAAGGAAAAATGTAGTTAATTAGAGATAGATGTGTACTTTGCCACAAAAACTTTTCATTTTTTTAAAAGTATGTGGGAAAGTACATATCTGTCTCTAATTAACAATAATTACGACGTTCCACAACATCACGACCGCATCCATAGATCGTAAAAAGGAAAAATATATTTGTGATACTGAGTAGAAGAGTAGGTATGTACTTTAAAATTATGAGATATTATCCGATATCTTAAACAATGGTAATCTACTTTCAAATTAGCCATAAGACATTAAGAAACAAAGGCAGTGAATAGGATTATCAGAACATATTACGGTTTAGAATTATTTCGTATTCAATACAATGTTCTTTTATGTAACTACCTTAATTCCAATTCGTATATTTTTCCATAAAGTATAAATTTGGCCTCCTCTTCCTTGTTTTTATCTTTCACTCTACACTTCCACAACTATGAAATACGAAACTATGCTCTCATCCTATTTTCCTGATTCTTTCTTGGTCGAAGAAGAGAGGTGAATATTCATTTGGGTGTGAACTCATGGACTTTCATTCTCTTTGCCCACTACACGATATTTTCCTTTATCTTTTAACTCCTGTTCGGCGTTCATGTATTCCTTTTAATCGCCTATGAATTATTCGCGAATAGAGCAAGAAGTTAAAATTGCGTGTCTTGCCGCTATGCGCCGTTGAAGTAAGTTTCGCATTCAAATTGATTTATCGTCTTCCGTGGCTTTATCTTTAGCGAATAGCCCCTTATTTATATAACCTTGAGACGAGGTTTTTAAAGCTTCGTGGCTGAAATTTTTGGTCGCGTTAATTTGTTTCCGGGTACAGACATTTATGGTTTCGTCAGATAGAAATAGGCTGTTTTAGTAGCGTCGATATTGATAGGGTATTTGGAACGATTGCGTTGATATTCAGCAGGAGTCGACACGCTATTTTCTGACGAAAAGAGTTATAAATTTTATGATTTCGCTCACGAATTTAAATCCTATTTTTTATAATCAAAAGAAAATACCGTGTGAAATCCGTAATGTTTGTTAAGAGCTTAAGCATTGATGAATTCAATAAAGGATACTTAACGGTAAATCGAAAAGAAACTGTTGCAGTATACTAACATTAATTCATCTCGTAAAAGTAGATAACGGAAGTTGACGAAATTTCTATTCTGTAGGTGATGATTTACAAATTATATCTACGAGGGTGGTCTGAAAAGTTTCCCCAGATTTTTCAGAAATCTTCAGAAAATTTTCAGAAAACATGTCGAGAAGTGGTGAAATGTCGGAAACTTTGCAGACCACCCATGTACTTATGATTTAACTATTTGATAAGGGTGTTAAAAATACTTCTTGCATATCCCAAACGAATTTATTTTCACGCAGTACTGAGAACTCTAAGATAAAAAAGAAATAAAAAAATTTATCTTTTAAAAATACCTCAATAACTTTTACTGGGAAAGTTGAAAAAATGACGATATTTGGCAGATTTTATCAAATACTAGCTACGTCATTTAATAATCTTCAAGAAAATACCGTTCTGTATATTTCAATCTCGATATGTCGCTGAAGTTATTAATAATTAATATCTTCTTAAATTATTATTATTAAATATAGCGCTGCGAGTTAGCCAACTGGCTAGGCGGCAGCGAAGCGAATTAAACGCTATAGAGGATAAAAAATTTTCTTGTTATGTATTTATATTGAACCCTACGAAAAGTTTTATTCGTATGGCCATTTTGTTTCAATTACGTGGACCTGCTATCTTAGTAACATTTTTGTTCAGTCAAGTCAAGTGGCTGACTACCTCATTCCTAATCGTGCATAGTAACCCACAATCCCATAGCTATGGGTAGCTTATGGTGATAGGACGAGTAATTTTCAGCCTCCGATAAAACAAATGCAGGGAAAAAGACTGATGGAGATCTTTCGGATTATACCCACACTTCATGCGGAATGATTCTGAACGATCTGGCGTCGCATATGAGCCGGTTTAGAAGATGAAACTTAGGCTTATATCCATGGGGCGTCAAAATTTTATGATAAAAAAATTATTTAAAGCTTCGCGACCGCTTGCTCTCTTGAATTTTAGGGGAGACCACACACATATACCAAAACACACGGTTCATCGCCAGTTAGTTTTACCAGTATTCCACACTCATGAATTTCGAAAAAATATGACCGTTCAGCGAAACCTCCGCAAATTTAATCCTCTTACGCATGCAGCGGAGATGAAAATCCGCGCGCGATCGGAAATTTCCGCAGAAGATAAATTTCTGAACACGGGATTATTTCATCCTTGGGAATTAACATTTCCACGTTTGCGTCCATCAAACAAAGTTCCTCCCGAAATCTGCTGTCGTAACTCGGTGGTCGCCACGACATTCCTGGTCCCCGCCGTAGCGCGACTTCCTTCCGCTTTATACAACTCGGTTGAGTTTACGCCTTTTTAGCTCAACGAATGATGAGATGGCGACCAATGAGGAACGCCTTCCTGCGTCATCCCATGGCATCTGGGCACAGCCTCTCCCACTCCCTTCAGGAATTTCCGATCCTCCCTCTCTAAAGGCGTTGGCAGCTGGGTTAAATCCTTCCTGCGTCTTGCTCCTGCGGTACGCTCAGCGTGGTCATCCGCCGGGCGAAATTTCTCACGGGTCGAAAGATTGTGACATAAAAAGAGAAGTTACGCGCCGACCTTCCAATACTAGTTTTTATGACCTAAAGAGGATATTGTGGGAGATTAAGGTTGATTTCTCCGGCTGTGGTCGTTTTCTCTGACGAATGCGGAAAAATCTACTAGTTCGGGTTTGGAGATCGAGAAATAAAAATCCTGTTCGTTAGAGATCAGTCGAAGAACGTGAGGGATGAAGTGGGACGGAAGCGGTGTAATAAATAGAGGTGTCATGTTTTACAAGTTTTAGTTTTCTCTAATTAGGAGTTGGGGAGATAAGGTTGGGAATATGCCAGCAGATTGAATAGTTCGCATCGTTCTCTTTGGTATGAGTATTCTTGAGTTCTCATGCATAAGAAATCAATGTTTTTCAATTATATTTTCCGATAATAAATAATAAAATAAATTTTACTTCACTAATACTTTAGAAAGTCAACTTCAATCAATACACAAATAGAAGATAATGTTTTATATTATATGTTTTGGAGTAGGAGCAAAATTAATAAATTCGACGGAAATCATCACCCATATATTTTTGATTCTGAGGTACTGCAATAATGCTCTCTTACTTTGGCGATTTTTTAATATTTAGGTCTATATTGAAACATGAGTTAAGATTCCATTTTCTGAATAACCGAATTTTAGTTAAAACAACATTTTAAACCTACAAAATTTTAAGGAAGGCTAATTTCATAATTATTATCGAAAACATATTGATATATTTTATTAGTATTTTACTGATAAAAATCATGTGTGTGCATTTTTATTCAAAATTTATCCGCTTGGCATTTTTAATCGAAGTTATCCGCTGTTACTCAAACTTTAGTAGTAGTATTATTGTTAAAAGTGCTATTTTATTTGTTAAAAGTGCTATTAATTTAGCACAAATTTGCCCACACCATGAGACTAGCCCGGGACTGCTTTCATCCAATGCAAACGCGGTACCTACTTGGCTTTCTGGAAGCCATTCACTCAAACTGTCTAACAGTTCATAATTCGTTATATTTTCTATAATTTTATCAACAAAACATCAAATAACTATTTTTTATAATTAAATTACCTTGTTTCTTGACAGGGTTTACTTAAATCTGTATATAAACACAAGCAATAGATGTAAAAGAGGTGGATCTTAACATAAAATCTCTTGCTCTTTTCCTCTTCCGTACAAAATCTTCTCGGAGCGATCAAGCAACCCGCTTGGATGCTCATCCAAATTGTGACCATCCATCGAATCTCGTAAATATAGGGTAATGAGCGTAGTTTCGGAGTCGATTCAGCTGCTGGATTTACCATCTCCCGCACTTGCACAAAACTTGGGTCACAGCTTAGTGACGTCTCCGCCCGCATTATGTTCTTCGGTGGGCGTGCCGCGGTTCCTTGCGTCTCGCCAAAGCTCGCTGATGCAAACTTCCGTTTGCGATCGGTAAATGTGGGCAGAGGTTATGGACACACCCCTAAACTCACATGGGAGATGAGTTTTTGGACTAGGAATAGAAGAGAGCTGGAGTTGTTTTGAAACTTTCTTTTCGTGGTGGATCTTAAAATCGGTGTAAATGAATTTTATTGCCTATGATAAAGGAAAAGATATCAGTAACAAGATGTTGGTTAAGCGCTGCTTTTTTTGATCAAAATTATAATATAATCGCAATCAGGTAATCATAAGGAGTGAATTATTTTGTGTATAAAAATAAAGATACAAAATCATACTGAATGTATGACTAAATGTGTTAAAAATCCCTTACATGGTACTAAAGTTAACGCGCCGGGAAATATAGAAATCAACAATATAGAAATAAATAAGGAATAAAATATTTTAATTGTCTGTATATGAGAATAACGAAAGAAACAGATATTGAAAGAAATATATCTAAACATAATGGGGTAATTACCGGATGGGAACTGACAGCTAAGTTCATGAGGATGAAATAAGTGACAAACAAAAATTTTTGCGGTAGAATAACTATTAAAACCTTCACAGATTCATCTTAGAATTCTTTCTGGTCGCTCAAACCGGTAAAACAAAAATAATATCCCGTTCATACTGAAAGAAACTCTTTGGAAAGTTTTTATAGGGCATTCAGAATCCCCAAATGGGACTGGAATTAGGAGTAAGCTTGTAACAGTTAATCATCACTATTATCAGTAAATTTTGCAGTAATTGGATTTCAGCGTGTAAGTTCAGGGAAATTTTTAAAATTTTATTTCTCTTACCCACTAGGATTAGTAGATGTACGTGCTCGATTGGTTAGGAAGTTATAAGCCGTTTGTGACACGAATAGTTTCGAAACTCTACTGGAAGTTAGCTGGCACACTCCTCCTAAGTATGATGCTCTGAACTCTCCGTTTGCGGAAGACTAACTCTTTTCTTTATCATAAGGTTTAATCTGCTCATTCTAAATTTCTTCTAATGTATTTTGTAATGTATTTTGCAGTCGTTAAACAGTTGTGAAATAGTAATTGGTTTGCAACTGAGGAGATGAAAGGTCTTAAATGATATATGAATACTTATTATAGTCACAAATATTAGGAAAATGACCTATAGTTTAAATCGTTTCAAAATGCTCAAGTTTTTAGTGAACAACGTAATGAAATACCTTTCACGAAAATGTTAAAGCTTTCAATAATGACTGCATTGACTTTGGTGGTATTCATCATATCGTTAATATTCAGCTTGACTTTTCTCCAGCGGTCTCATAATGGACCAAAGTATCGATTTCAGCAGTTTTAGTCTGTATCTATCGAAGCCGAATTAATTTTTTCCGCGTATCTTATCGTGTCGCATTAATCGCCAGATAGGCTTTACTTTATTGTCCCAAAATCTTGCGGGACGTAGCAAGAGACCGTATTTATTGTAAGCCATTTTCCTACCAAGAGGACCGAAAACCCCGAGATAATAGAGAGAGTGGTCTGATAGGGGGAATGGAAGGATACCTTTTGGCCCGGACCCAAGAGACACTTTAAATCAGTTCCCTCCTCTCTCTCATCCTTGACGCGCGGATAAAAACTTGCTCTTTCATCATCTCGACCTCTACGCGACAGCACCCGGTGCTTTCCTATCATTCATCAGAGTGCGTGAGTTTAGGCGAGGGGAAGATGAAACAACCGCCACAAAGCGGTTGACCATAATTCCGCACGTAATCCCATTAAAACCCTGCCTTCAACACCTTCTCAACCTCTGCTATCTCATCTCGCCATTCAAGACTTGGTCTTCATAAGCCACCGCACCGCTCTCCGCCTTATATGCGCCTTATTTCGTCGCTTCTTATGTCAATCATTGCCCTTTACCCATTTCGCCTCTCTCCACGTCAACTTCACGTCAGCGCTAACCTCTGTGCACCTGTCGCCTTCGCTTTGAATGGCGTTTTATTCCCAGAATTCCTTGTACCAGTCAGCAGCAGATCCTGGATGAGGACTTTCATCCCTTCCCTGCGGGGTACCACTATGGATCCATTAGAACTCACCGTTTATATTGCTCTCGGTGAACTGGGAGTCGCGATTCAGCGTCATTTAATTTCGTATATCAAACCCTTCAAACCTGAGAGATCGTCGAAGCAGACGCTTTTCTGCCTCAAAGATACCTTAAAATTTGAGGTAACTTTATCAGTTAAAGTTACCAGCTAAAGACCAGCTATGAAATTAAATGTTTATGTACTGTTTTTTGCATTAAAGGTGTTGCTTAAAATTACAAGTTTTAGTCATAGGTAAGGATCCCAAGAACTCATCGCAATGAGAAAGAATAATCTCTATCAACAACAACCAACAAGGGATATTAGCAGTTATGTTACGTTTGAGATGCCTTGTAAGTGCCGATCTTCTTGAAGATATTCATATTTATAAATCAAGAAAGTTGTTACATTAATTTCCATTGAAGGGAGATTACTGTCACTTCTTTGCTTAAAGAGAACTGAAATGAAAGAGAAGATTTGTCTGGAAATGCAAACAATTCTCGCATATTCAGGTTACCTATGTCTTTCTATGAATTGAGACTGTACGAATCTTATTTCTAATTATATATTGCGATAGGTATTATCGTGTCAATTAAGGAAATATCCTCAGAAATATGAAAAAAATTATCTGCCATGTTTCTTCTGTAAAATTATTTTTATGAGTTACCCTGTCGCAGAAATATTTTCATTGATTTTCATTCTTGTACTGAAAATACTGTTAAGTTTTCTTGATACCTCCTTAGGCAATGATAGTTACATATAGTATGTTACAGTTATCATTATCGATAATCAATTATTAGTCTTTATTAGCAATAAACTTCCCCAATTACTTCGGGATCTTTACCTTTACAGCTCATGCAGTACATCTATCTCTAGGCCATTTGCGTTGATGAAATGAAAAACACGGTTCATCTACCTTAAAATAGTGATGCATTTTTCAGAGAAATTCAATGCACAAATAAGTAACAGAATATTCCCATCTTTGAGCGACAGCGTTATTAATGAGGTCAACCTAAGTAGCTTTGACGGAGTTTAAAAAAATAATCTATTGATTTATTGACTCGGTTATCTCTTTAACCAATACTTAATATGGATCTTAAAGGAAACTCGGCACCTTTGATGATACCCGACCAGATCGGCGCGCCTCAGAGGCTTTTAATAACAAGAGAGCCTTTTAGTAACGCTCCTTTGCTAATCGTCCTCTTCTACTCGACCCCCATTCTTCCATATGCGTCTTGCTCACGCTTCGACTCCCAAATTCCCATAATCCCTTCTAATACTTCCCTTTCATTCGCCCGTTTAATTCGTAATCGCTTAACCACGCGTGAACTATTAAGTAGCTTGAATCGCGCAGCATAAGATTTGCCCCGATTTCACCGCCGGGACAGACGAAAAATATTTGGCCGTATAATCCCGTCCTCACGTTGCGTCCTCTCTTGGCAAATCTACCACATATCGGAAGAATTACGAGCTTATGCGACTGCAAAAAGGAGGCTTTCCTCTGTGTTTTCATTTTCGCTGGTCCCGCGAAATCAGGAGATCGAACAGAAGCCGAACCGACGACCGAAACCGAAATAAACGTTGATTTAAAGTAACTAAAACCTAACGGAAGAATGAAAATCTTTGAACCCTTGCAGAAAACGTTAGTCATTACCATGGTTGAAATGAATATAACTTCATAGTTCCCTGAAAGTGGAAATGAAATATATGAATGGATATAACTTAATATAGGTTATATTCATTTACCATGGTAATGGAGTTCCACAAACTTACGGCTTCCTCGATTGATTATGATTTCTTCATTCCGTTTCTAATATTCAGCTCCATTCGGCTTAAGATTCAATGGAGGAAACTTCAAAATGCCTAACGGCGACTAGAAAGTAACTAAAGTGAATGATTGACATAAAATAAAATAACAGGTTGGCCGCTGATGGTTACTTAGTTAATAGCAGATACTCCGAAAACCACCAATAAAAAAAATTATTGATAGTTTTCGTTATTTTATTATTGCTTGTGATATTTTGATAATTATTCTTCAACAGGACCATTTATAATCTAAAATTCATTTTAATCTGATTTAGCTGAATAGTGTAGTATTGTAAAACAATCGAATGGAAACATACCATTTTAACGATAGGAAGGGGGGAAATCAGGTTTTAAGTGCTCAATCGTAGGGCAGATCAGTTGGCAGGGGGGAAGTGGTACTTAACTGGAATTTTGGCTTTCATTGAACCGGAGTGATATCACGGCTTAATTCAATGACGGGTAATTATTCCCATAAGAGTGGTAATTACTTCCCCACTCTAATAACTTACTGTAAATAACTATTGGTGAAAATAGTCAAATTATTTGCGAAATATTTGAAAACTAAAGAATTCTAACAAAACATATTTATCATACGCTTTTCATTTGCGGTTTTCCTGGTATTAATTAACGATTTTCAATACAATTGAAGTCACATTTTCAATGAAAATTTTAGAATACACACATGATTGATCCCTATGGACTTTATCTTGATCCACTTTCGGTTTGATGCGCTAAAATCCTCCGGAGTGGCTGCAGAGAGAGAAAGTCCCGATAGCTGTATTTCTCGGCTTCGCAGTTTAAATGTGAAGACCCTTATAAAGGCCCCTAAAGGAACGTCTCCCTCACACCTGCCATTTCACCCCTTCTGCGCGCAGGTGTGTGCCATGCATATTATTAAGTGCTCCCCTCTCCAACCCGTGCACTCTCTCGCAGAATGAATGAGAAGAAATGGAGCAGCAACCGGTGATAATCCCTCCTCCGCTCTCAGTCTGGAGTCTGGAGAATTTATGCCGAAAGGGCGACTGCTCTTTCCCGAACCCCGCGAAAGGATTTTTTCGCGAAGAACTGTAAATTTTTTCATATCAAGGGGTTGGAATTTATTGTGGAAAGCGCGTTAAATAAAAAGGAAGGCTTCTATGCAAAGTTTTGTTCTAGATGATGCTTTAGCTGTTATTTACGTGCGTCCATTTAACCTGGGAAGGTTTTTGCCGGTGAGATTACAATGCGGTCAGCTAATCGCGAGAAGAACGAATGTTTTTAGCAGAAACAAAAACTTTATAGAGGAACAAGAAAAGTGGAAGTTATTACTTTTGAAAGGGGAACACTAATACTGTGGTGCGTAAAAGTTTTACTATCTCCGTGGAGTCCTACCGTGAAGTATCGGAGCAAACAGTTGATTCTAAAAAATATATTCTCTCACTCTTATGGAAAGTGAAGTTTCATGTTAATACAAATAAATAGGGCTTTGCAAGCTTCTTCAGAACGATTATATATGACAAGTTTTTTAAGCCTGTTAGCGCAAAGGCAAATCCTATGTACAGGTAAATTCTCAGCCCAAAAAATATGAGGGATTGGAGGGAGGATTTCTGTGGTATTCATAATATTCTTTCCGATTATGCTTGCTTGCGAGCAAATTTTAGGCTCACTGCCATGAATGATCCTTTAAAAAACAGTTCTGACTATGAGTAATTCAAATAGTGAACATTTTTTCCAAAAGATGTTTGTATGAACCGGTACAGAACCGACAAAGAACGTTATATCTGCCGGAGTGAAAACGAAAACAGTACCGAAATGTTGAAATCCTTGAGCGCCAGACATCGAAAGCCGTAATTTATTTTCCTATTTAATTTCTTTACACTACCAGTTTGATTTAGGTATGAATAGAGGAAGCTTTTATAAATATGTGTAACAATGCCATACAGCAGACTAAAATGAATGCTTGACATCTGCTTAATTTTTATTCTTATTCTTTTAACATCGCGATTTTCAGTCTACTATATAATTTAATTCAGTTTAATAAAAATGGTAAAAGGTGATAAATAATGTTACAAAAGTTATTATAATGTTTTGAACAAAAGAAACAGGTTTAAACCGGTTCGACTAAGGCAGATGAAGCAAATCCCAAATTTTAAAACTCATTTTAATAGTCTTCAGGGGAATAAATATTTTAAAATTTTTGGCTTGGGGTCATCGTTAGCATCATACTATATATATGGTACTTAACTTCTTTAAGTTAGTGTGGCTTAATTTTCAGCTAAAAGTAATCGAAAACGATCATTTCATTTACTCAAGCTATTCTGTTAATTCTGGTAGTTTATGCAATCATCGAGGTAATTTTTTCCTCTGATTAGATTTTAATATGATACATAATGGATTAAATAGAAGGTTGTAGTTTTCTGCTTTCTGTGCCTTCAAATTTTGTCTTCTTATTCTACGTTGTTGAATGCATCTGGGATAATCAAACCCACTTCTACAAGAAACAAGCAATTTTTCGAACTCGCTAACCACGGCTGAAAGGTTAAAGCCATTTGAATATTTATAAATTATAGATTTTCATTATTTTGAAATTTAATATGAGCTACATCGTTCACTTCTATGTATTCCAGAAGATATTGAAGAATCCTTGTTACTTTGATTTGTTCACGTTCGTGGTAAAGAGCTTAACACAACGAAGAGTCACATATGGCTCTTGAGCTTCAATTAGGTTATGTTTTGCATATGTCGTAGGCGCCGAAATACATTACTAATGGAAAAGTAAAAAAGATCAGTTGTGAAATGAATATTTATGGTTAGCTGTTCCGTGAAGAAAATAGTTTAGATAATGAATCGCCCTTTTGTTTAACAAGGATAACTTTTAGGCGCATTTCATCTTCGTATTAGGCAGAATCGGCTTAGCTCTTGCCCGTTGATTCCTTATACAAGATCCTAAACGCCTACGAACGAATGTGTTGCCCAAATCCACATTTATCACGTTAAAGTGACATTCTAATACGCGATTGGAGGAAAGTTGGCCCGTAATGTATTGCAAGTTCTGGATTGTTTACGGTGCAGTTTGTCATGTTCTGTATTTATCCAGACCTATTTTTCCCAGACAGGGGGAATTTATGATCCTCCTAGGGTTCGTTTTCTCCTCTGATGGGTTGACGTATAAATCAAGGAATGTGAGTAAGTAGACCTCTCGAGGAAAATTCTGCAAATGCAAGTTTCAGAGCTAACGTTTTAAAATCATCAGTTACAAGCGGTGCTCTCCGAGAGATTAAGGAAAAATATTGCAAAACGGATAAACGTCCCGCAGGAGCCACAAATTGTAATATTGCATTATTTGACTTGAAAATATTTCTCTCTTCTGTTGTTGACTCGCACATTTCATCCCAGTGTTATGATTTTATTGTATTAAACATTTTGCCTTAAAAAATGAAATGAATAGCGAGAAAATTGGTCGTCATATTCCATTAAATATTGGCACTGCTAATAATTTTTTAAAATTGTTTTGTCTGGTCACATGAAAATTTTAAGACTGTTACGTGCTAAATTCATAAAACGTGAAGCTACGCGGGATCAGAAAATTCATTTGCAATGAAGTGCAACGAGGATTCCCGGAATTAAACGTAATAATTTAATGTTATTATTATATCTATATTGAATATGTATCGTATGGTAGCAAAATGGATCAGCATATTAAAAAAATATTGGTAAAAATGCCACAATTATGAAAGTTTCGGAAGATATTTGTTAATTTACTATTCTAGGTGAGATTAAGCTCTTTCATACAATTTACTATGGGTATGTTGCTGGGATACCAAGAGAGAAAAGGAACTGTTCAAAGCGAATGCTATCTCCTTTTAGAGTATTAACTTTTGAAAACTATCTTTGATAGATTCAAAAACTAATATTACATAAGTATTCGATTACACAATTAGGTCACAGTTCTACCAACGGTGCTAGCATAATTTGATTATTCCATCCCCCAAAATTGCGAGTAAAATCTCAAATTGGCGTCCGTTCTCAACTCTATCTCCACTTCGACAACCCCAAAGTGAATCTTACCGTCCAGCTACAGTAGTATGCAAAATTTCGAGCCGTCCATTTAATCAGGTTTTACTAGCTTAGGCGTCACCGTGAGGTATTCAGGAGGTCCTCTTAAACGCTGCGTCCCTTCTCTCGCAATATGGGAGGCCCACCGTGTGAGATTGCATCTTTTCCCTCCATCCACCAAACCTTCACCGCCATCTGCGGCTGAGTGCAACGTTCTACGGACTCGAAATACCCAGTTCCATATATTCCACTTCGCCGCATTCCTTCCTCCTCATAGAATTTCAATGACACTTGAGGTCAGCGGCGTGCAGCGCCTTCGTTTCATTAAGGAAATTCTCCCACGGGGAAGGCCATCCGTGTCCATGGTTAATTGGGCACTTGTGCTCAAAAACCACGATTCCACGGCTGTATTTTTTCTTGCTGTCCCTTCTCAGGAGACACAGCTTTTTCTCTTCCGTATCTTTCTCGACAGAAAAGGATGCCATTGGATGTTTTTCTGCGCGAAAAAATAAGCCGTCTGTAAATAGGTTAGGGCGTATGTTTTCATTCTATCGTGAGGCTATCTAAAGGATCCAAGAGTGAGGTTTGCGATGAAAACAGAGGCGGAGGTTCTTTTTCCAGTAGCGAGCCAAGAGTATTGAAAAGAAGCTGGGGTGAGGACTAACTCAGCATAAAGAAAATGAGCTTCTTATTCCGAATATGAACCGCTTTGTGTCAATAAGATGACTCGAAGTTTGTTCCTGTATATATACGTTATATCAAGGTTATGAGGATCGAGAAAGAATTTTGGTGAATTGTTTCATATGGCACTTACGTATAGAAATCTTATATTTTTATAATAGAGGAGTATGTTTTGAGAAAATAGCAATGATACAGTAGGAAAAAAAGTGGAAGAAGGTGTAAGTATACACAACAAGTCATGCACCTGAAAGGAAAAAGGTTATTTTGCCAACAGTCTCCCAAAAGGTATGACTGAATATTATAACAAGGTATGAGCTATCTGTTGGTTATAATAGCCGTCTGGGAAGTGAAAGATTCGGCTTCGAGTCCTGGTATGTACGACATTTTATCAAAGAAAAACGTATTTGGACTCAATACTCCATATCCCGAAGTTAGAAAAGGACCGTGAGTAATATAAAATGAGAACCATTTTTTGCCCCTTGCTGTGATCGTATTTAGAAATCTCATTTCTATGAACGAAAGACGTCCACATATATTTTTCTCGGCAGCTTTTGCCTTGTAGTAAATATTCTCTAAGTGAATGTTATTTCCTATTTCAATTACATAATGCTTCCTATTTAAGCAAGTTCACCTCTTTCTAACCTCTATGATAGATTTCCTTTTTGTGATGATTCTTAATTGTAGATATCCATAACGTATACTCTCGTTTTTCGGTCTCTGCCGTATCTTTTGATCTTTGCTAAGTAAACCAGGAATCAGTTCGTGGTAATTGATGGTGTCCTCTATATCATTCTCTCTTGGCTCGAGCCACAGTTGAACGAAACTATAGCGGCGGGTTAATCTGAAATAGCGCTCAAGAGAAAATGTTGCTTCAGCACAGCTCGCGCGGGTCTTGTTCTCGTTTTATTTGCGCTTATTGCACATTCGGGGTGCTTTCTGGAAGGCGATCCCATACAAAGAGACTATAGCGCAGATGGGCCATTTATGACCACTCTCAAGGTGGTGAAGTCTAAGCCGTTTTACCTGGACTATTGATCGACCTTATTCGTCGTTTGTGTCCAGGAGAGTTCCCGTGTTTGAGTACGTACTACTGCGTTACTTCGATTTTTCAATTAAATCCGAATTGCGTCATTCAGTAGTGTTTTCCAAAATTCAACGGGTTTTGTGAAACAAATTTTGTGAAACGGAGCTTATCTGATGAAAATTCAGGAAGTTATTTTCGTGGATGTAACGTGTGTAAAATACACGTCCTCAACTCTTCTTTAAGGAAGAGTATCTATTTATTCGTATTATAAGATGACTGTAGTTTGCTGCACATGCACTTTAAGCTATCAAGCTATCTTTAAATCTGGTATATTTCTTTATATCTCAGTCAATAAATTTCTGTGCGATTGCAATTAAATTTATCTAAACTTCAACTTCACAGAGCCTACATCTAACCTGTAACTTAATTACAGTTTTTGAAATAATGCAGAGGTAGATACATAAAAGGTTCCCAGGACCTAACTACGCTTAATAAAGTTAGAAATAATCGCCGAATTTGGTTATCAAGAAACCAGTTTCACGCTACGAGCGAATGCAATCAATGTTTTTCCATGTGTAATTCACCGTTGATGTAAATATTTTGGAAAAGTAACGATATATAAATTGGTACATCTGGTACTGTCATTGCTTCCTTTAAAAGAAGATAGTGAAATCAATAAGATTATAGTCAAATTTCTGTTATAATGAATTTTATATCGTCGGTTAAATTCATTCTTCATGAAAATTTAGGAGGAGGGTTTCATTGCTAGAGAGGATAAAATCCTGGAGTAAAGAGAGAGCTTTGGTAATTTTTCAGATCCGCCTTCCACTTTTCTTGCGCTACTAGAATAAGATCTGATTAAATATGAAGTGGTACATTAATTCTGTTTAGGGTAAAAGATCTTGGTTGAGGACTTATTTACTAAAATTAAGGATATTCTTTTAAGGAAACGCAAGGTTCTCTCATAATTTTAAATACTTCCCAAAAAGCGTGACCTGGAAAGTATACAATAAGCTTAAGAAGGATTAAAATCTAATTCCGTTCTAGAATACCTCTTTTGTGAAAATGTAACGTCGAATAACTCTGTATATTTCTGAGGGTTACAAATTTTCCTGGTTACGCTTCGTGGAAGAAATTTCAAATCTTGAAAGAACCTTGTTTTGGCAAGTCCTTATTTACAACTATTAAGTCCTCATTTAGGATTTTTTCGAGTGACACAATGAGTGCACTTTTTCCTTGTTGTGAAAAAGCGAAGGAAGTATAGCCGGGCGAATCTAAATAATCGAGCGTAGTGCTGTAATCGTGTCAGGTTATTTTCCTCTCTAATTAGATTACGTTTTGAAGTAGTTCTACGTACCTTCTCTTCAAATTCCCGTATTTTTGCGCGAGAAGATTCCTTAAAGGTTCGGAGCGAAACACACGGCTTCCGGCAATTCTTCTGCAACTTTGAGAGGGTAATGAAATAACTTTTGCGCGGAAGGCTTCGGCGTTAGGAGGAGAATTTGGAGAACTAGTTGAGATGAGGCCTCGTCTGCTAACGCGGTTCAGAAAGGTTGTCGATGCCGCGGCTTGGTTAAGTGCCCTTCTACAAGTTTGAGAAAGGAAGGAAGTTGGACGCTCGTCTGTCGCAGCTTTCGATTGCCTTTAATTGTGTCCGAGAATTATGTTTGGGCACCGCATTCCCTTTTCACCTCCCAGTTGACCTAGCAGTGTTTTTCCAGAGGTGACTGCGCCTGCGTGTTCAGGATGGTCAAGAAAGCAACTACAGATGAAGTTTTTATGTTTATTTCCAGGAAGTCTTTCTGAATTAATGGAAAAACTAGGTTAAGTCCAAGTCACTTCGTTATATATTTTATTTGCAACTCTGTAATTTTTGCTTTTCTCATTTCTCATTTGCTTTTTAAACTGTATCATTTTGCAAAGCTATTAAAACCGGAATTCACTTGTGAAAAATTTTCCTGTTATATTTCTTCTGCCAAGGAGTAATGCAGGGTTACCCGCAGATCAATGGAATTCATTCGATATTTTTACTTCTCACTATCCTTAGGTATTCTAATCCTACTGCTCATAAATGAAAAACATTAACTTTTACGATATTTTTTTTACTTAAACTATTCCTAAAAGACTTTCCGTTTCTCTTGCTTTATAAATTGTATGTATCAGAGAGGGCTTTTGCGGTGATTGGTGTGGGTTTTTGAGCGTTACTCGCTTGGATTATGAAGCTTCCACTAAACAAAGTTTTTGTGTCTTGCTGGAATTTTGGTATTACCATTGAAAAAATTTTCGTGACTGTAGAAAATAGAAATGCTCGAATGAATGGGTGAATAATCGGATTTAAGTTAAGCTCTGAATAACGTCTGTATTTAACGCAATGATAAGGATATTTTGCCGTCAGTAATTATTGAGGTTCTCCACCTGAGGTACTTGCACCATTTGTAGACACAGGAAGCTTTTCCTTGGGTTGACGTGAATAAGAGAAAATTATGTAGATTTTTCTATTAAAAATTCCGAAAGTCGTTGTTTTGGTACAATTTTGGGGTCATTTCATGTTACTTAATTCTTTTTTCGATGACAACGAGCGCACAGTATGACAGTGGTGGGTAATCTTCAGAATGTATGAACATCTCAATAAAATGAAGTTGATGCAACGGGGAATTTACCAAAACCTCT
This sequence comes from Pachydiplax longipennis, assembly GCA_036926295.1. Classification (NCBI taxonomy): domain Eukaryota; kingdom Metazoa; phylum Arthropoda; class Insecta; order Odonata; family Libellulidae; genus Pachydiplax; species Pachydiplax longipennis. The sequence goes on from JAVFKF010000008.1 coordinate 57,570,759, forward strand.
TGGGAAACATACGAAATAATTGTGAACCTTTAGCTTTAAGAAATGTTTCGAGGGATTTAAAAATTTTATATAGGGCCTCCCTTGGAATTGATTTCCGGCTATTTTTGATACGACTAAATTTAGAAAATCCGCCCAAAAAGTGGTGGATATATAAAACATCAGTCAAATCGGAATTTCTCCTTCAACTCTAGAAATGATATGAAGTTCAACTGGTCAAATCGCAGAAATTTGCCATGATAGAAATGTATTACATAGAGTCCGATTCGGTTGTCGTAGCCTCTGAGGTTTCTATATATAATTCTCATAAATTCGTGAAAATAATTCGCATTGCGTGCAATAACGTTACGATTCAATCTCTTCGTTCCAAGAAGGTATTCTCTTAGTCGATATTCCGCGCAATCAGCCAATGTTAGCGAAAAACAAATGTGAAACTGAGATTGCGGAACGTTCTCCTCTTATTCTCGTATTTATCTTCCGTCTATTCTGGGAATGGCGTAATGGGGAGGCGCACGTAAAAAATAGGGAGGTAAAAACAAAATCTCCATCGGGAGAATGTTGAACTTGGTCTCACCAGTTACCTGCTCCTGCAGAAACGATTGCTTCGGCTGCATCGAAATGAAAAAAGTCCGCGAAAGAATGGGAATAAATGGGAGGGGGGAGGGCAGGGATTGGAGGTCATTTCTGTTTCATCTTCTCGGTCGGCACTTTTCCTCAGAAGTGGAATCCTATTGGCGGAAGCCGTTTTTACCATGGCACTCGGAGGTAATATGAAAGGGGGCGATAGATACAAGCAGAAGGGAAGGGGATGCGGAATTGCCTTTTTACCCACATCCCGGTCACTCGAATTTTCCTTCCCGCTCTTTTCGCTCCGATTGTTTTTATTCCGTTTCGAAGGGTTAAATCGATGAGGAGTTTCCTTTCTATTTCCCAACCGAATCTTTCGTTTAGAACTACGAATTTTTTTACTGCAAAGGGCCTATCAGATTGGCAAGAAAAATAAGTCCACCCAAGGAGAAAATATTGCTCGGCGGAGATTTCCTCCATATTGGACACTAAGCACGAAGTTAATTAATTTTTATCGAGGAATGCAATTTTCCTAGGCCGTGTTCGATAACCTGGAAATTTGAAATTATGAGTTAGTTTTTTGGAATGAAGGTAGTCGAGGTTGAATCAAACCAAATTTTTTCTGATGCGGGAAGCAGTCGTCATTATTTTACATTTTATTGAATTTCACAGATCGTTGCGATTTTCACATAATTTAATCTTCAACGCAAAATAATTTTAACACAAGAGGCACATCCAATTGTCCTGCTTTGATATCTACCGAAGCAAAGGAACTTTATGACGACGCAGTTGCGTTGAAACAAGTCTTTAAATTCTGTGGAAACCGTATTGATAATATTTGAAGTATAAAAAGATGAATAGTGTTTCGAAGTTTCAAGATGACGGAGAAATGGTGTAATTTCTATATTTTATTTTTAATTTTAAATGTTTTATTTTTAATTTTAAATTTAAATTTCATTTTACATTTGAGGCGTTTTTCATTTCATATGATAACGATTTGAAGCTCAAAATTGAATGAATGTATTTATTAGAGGGATAGTATTCACTGTCCGCATTATTCGCAATCAAACCCTTATCTTAATTCTCGTATTCTCTTGAAGTTTATTATTTCTACCTCTCGTATCCTTCATCTATACGTGTTTCGTATTTTACAAAATATCTTTTGCATTTAAAACGAAATGGTAAATGAAGGAAGATGCGAATGATTAACAGATATGGGATGAAATGAGAAGTGAATTACAAATACATGATTTTTACATTCTAATTCCTGCGTTCAGAAAACTCAAAAGGCAGGCGGAAATTTATAATTCAAACATCCTTTGCGTTCAAGAGATTGCATGATTGATAATCTCATATCAATGCTAAAATTGCCCTGGTGTGAACCTCAGAATAATTTTTGAAATATTTTACAAAGTGATAAGGATTTAAATTAATATGAAAGCAATGCGGGAATAATAATAGCGTTGTAATAAAACCTACGCAATTTTGATACGGGAAAATACCGTATCCTCGATATAGGAATGGCCCTTCAATCCCAACGTTATAGGTAATTAAAAATAAAAACGCTCCGAACTTGCTTCGTTGCGGCTTTTAGGTGAGGATTTTGCCATAAAGCGCTTTTTATTTCCCGATTCTGTTTTGTTCCTTTCGAAAATCCTATTTCCTCCCAGTATTTTATTATAATAGGCTTGAAATCATCCCGATGTTGGGCTTATGCGCTCTCTCTCCAAAACCAGCAGCTATTATATACGTTTTTCCAACTCCAGGCCCCGAAAAATTTTATTCCAGCGTTAATATCGCTTTATGGCGTTGCTTTTGTGCATCGTCTATAGGTTTTCGGTTCATGAAACCTAATTGTTAACCTCAACTCCGTTTGTTTTTGGTAGGAAAAGAGGATGGTGTGCGTGGTAGAGAAAGAGGTTCAGTGGGGTGGATTGGGGCGGAATGGGTGGGAGCCCGAGGGAATCTAGAGAAGAGGGGAAGACCAAGAGGATTGGGAAACTGCAGTCAATTTGGAGGCCTCCGGCAGTTGGAGTGGGTGTGCCTTTTACTGCAGATTTTCTCTCCGCCCACAGCTGCATCGGGGGAAGTGGCATTTTTATTCTTTGTCAACCGCAGTATACCTCGGCAAAAAAGAGCAATGCCTTCATCTGCGTTCTTATACTTGTTAGCGGATTCCATTATCAGGATCTGATGCCACATGAGAGCGTTAATCTGGTAGTAAAATATATAGATTCGTATCTACGAAGTATCTTCGTTGAATTCAGGTAGAAAATTGCTTTACATAGTTGAAATTAATACATCTCAATTTAAACTTAAATAGTTTATTTAATTCTTAATTGACTTTAATTCACATCTACCATTAGGTATTGCTTATAAACATCCGTTTTCGATGACTAGCGCTTTTCTCCTTTCATACTCCATCAAAACATACAAAAACACACCACTTTGAATAGAAATTTTCCTGCTTCCTGTTAAAAATAGAAAAACCCACAAATGAAAAATGCACTATTTGGTCAAAAAACAAGATGAAATTTGAATTTTACCATAGATTTTCGTCAATATTTATCGATACAAACGAGATATATCGAAACGCACACTTATACAAAGTACGAAGGTGTGTTTTTAAGGACATTTTAGTGTTTGTGTATTTGTTTGTAGTGATTAAAGTTTTTGTTGAAATGTATTTGGATAAGAAATGGTGTATCGGTTTCCGTCTGCGAATTTTTCGCACGGGACAACTAGCTTTTAATGAATTCTATTTATAGTCGTGGAATTCACCGAGAGAAAATTAATTTTTCGTACAGTTACTGCATTAAGGAAATTAAAATTCTTCTAAATAAAACCACAAAAGAATGAATTTGTGGACAATTCGAATTGAGTGTGCCAAAGCTCAGGTTCTTGAATTAGTAGAATATTCAAATAGGAATAAAAAATAGGAAGGATTTTTTTTAGTGAATGACTTTTTCCCCTCTCTTAAGATGGCCGCACCGACTTAAATGTAAAATATTTATATTCTTTAAGTTAGTGGTATTCTACAATGGCAAAAACAAATATATTAGGAAGGCATTCGTTTTACGTTTGCTATGTAATATCGCATAGTCAGAATGCGCAAGAGATCATGGTGTAGAAACCTTACTTCATCATCATTCCCTTATCCTATCTATCTAATCCATACTTCTGATCCCGTTTTCCTATTCCTTTGGATCTTTAAATTGCAGCTTACTTCCTCTCACATCTGTGACATCACATGTGTGACTGTATATTGGATGGTGACTGTACTTTTGGATGCTCTTTGCTTGACGATGAAGCTATGCTTCGGATCCATATGCCTACTCCAATTGAGTTGCGGTTTATGTATATATGACTTCCTTCGAACTGTATTGTGAATTATTTACTTTTAGTACCGCATTTCGTCGTACCCTAAGGCATGACAGCTACGTCTCATGCTTTTACGTCTTTTGGATACCAAGGGAAGTTGGTATATTTACTCTTTCCATCATAACTGGATCCCTCATAAGTAAAATTTTATTTTTTTCATTACTTTTTATTTGCAAACATTATATTCATTACTTTTTATTTTACATTGCTTACTCTACATTATAATTTTCTTCAAGTTTTAATGAAATTTTTCTCTTATCACCATTTTTCACATGGATTATTTCAACAGACAGTTTCTGTTACTCCTCTAAAGAAGGAGCTTTGCCTAAGAATTAGACGTAGGTGTATTCAGTGAAATTACGTATACTTCGAAAGCATTTATTCTTTTGTTTCCATATTCTTGAGTCATGAAACTCAGGTAGCTTAATTTAAAATTCACTTCTATATATTACTGATTTTACTAACATTTCTTATTATTTACATTTCTGTATGGTTCATAAATTTCTTTCGAAATCCAGCAGCGATCAATTTGACGAACGAAATTACATCCTCCTCTCTTTGTATACAACGACGACTTTATATACTACTCTCTTTGTATAACGACTTCAAATTAATTACCACCCGTAAATGAAAACTATGTGGGTAACTATTAAAACGTTCGGCCACTCGATAAATTTGAAATTTTGGGCAAGTAAAATTTTGCTAAAAGCTAATGGATTTGATTTTCATGCGGGAGTGAGATTGAATCTCTATCCATAAAAAATACACAAATAGAAAGGGATTAGGTCATACACCGAACACATTAGTATCGACGGAGGAACTCCATTATCGTTCCGCATTAACGATTAATTAATTTTTACGGGGAAAACAAACGGACGGCTGGAAGATATTTTGGAAACGGCCGCGCAATCACCAGTAACTGAGGATAATGCTCTCCCGAATTGATATTTTCATATCCTTTCACCGCGCAAGCTGGCATAAATGGAGGTGCACAAAACGTCCTTTTCATTTAACAAAAAAGCGACCGGAGCAATTTTTTCGCGATCGCGTTCTCATTCCGGCAATTTCATCAACCGTAAAATCAGATCAAAGAAGCGCTCGTACCTGTGTCGCTTATTTATTCTTCCCGTGCCAATTAAACTGCATTTTTTCCCCTTGATTTTTCGGCTTTCCCCTTGAAAAAACCTTTTTCGGATTCCCCCCAATGTGTTGATATCGTAATCTCTTTGGGAGGGAACACCTGGAGTTGAAAGAGGGTTATTACCGAAACAAGTCGCCGCAGACGTGGATGCACACGATATGACTCCGATAGCGCCATCTGATGAAATTGAATTGATAACCGCGAAAATCCTAACGGGGATCTCGTCGGACGACGATGCCCCCCCACGGTGAATAATCCAGGAGCCACAGTCTATTTGACCATGCCAACAGACCCTTGTCCTTCGCACGTCCCCACCCTTACCCTCGCGATTCCCTTAATCCCTTCCATTCTGTCCCCTCTTAGTTTCCACGGAATAGCTTCTCTACGTGTGTATGTTGATATACTGCGGGGCTTGCCTGGCTCTTCGGTGTTACTTCCGTAAATGATTTATGATATCGGGGTGCAATGCAGATATTTAGTGTGGAGAACGGCGCTTGCGCGGTGAGACTTGGGGTTGACGCCGTGGTTAATGACTCACCGCAAAGGTACAAAAAAGGTGTAAGGATAATGAAAGAATGGGGTGTATTTCCATCGCTCACGTATTTGAGCTCGTTGGCCCACGGCGTGGAAGCGATAATCGGTTGGACAAAAGGGACGATCGGGTTCTATGATTCTGCCGTTGACGTCTGAGATCTTCTCGGTTCATTTGAGTGATTGCATGATTAGGCTGGAGGATTATGAAGGATGATTAGGCTGAATGTATAATGGAGAAAATGGCTCAAGATTTAAGTTGCATGCGTTTTCAGGGTTATCAATACCGTATCTGAATTCCCTTTTAAATTTATAGAAAGAACTAAATAATAATACAGGCCTATAGTGAAGCACATAGCTACTTTGGTTTCAATACTCAAATATTCATTACATTTCCTGAATGTTTTTATTCATACGTATCAGTTTTGGAATGTGCGATACGGATATAATGAAAAACGGATAAAATTAATGAGGGACTATTTTCTATCTATTGTTTTATTCAAGAGAGTTAAATATTAGTTTCAGTCCCTAAGTCTATTTACCTAGATCAGAGGTATCCAAGCTTTTACCTCTAGCGGGCCGCATCATCTTCTATGAAGTCTTTACGGGACGCAGATTATGTGTTTCTATTTTTAAAAATCATCGAAGTCATAAGTCATCGAAAATTGTCAATTTAGTTTTTTCATCACAATGAGATTTAAAAAGAGTGAAAAGTTTCACATTTTATGGTGCATTTATTGTTTTCTGTCACTTTGTCTATCATTCTCTAGATAAGATTATTGCACAGAGAGAGACTGGGATGCACGGATTTAGATAAAGATCCTCTCTAGATGTCTTAAAAACTAGAACAATGTATGGAATTCTGTATATAATAGCATGAAGTACTCATATCATTTTGCGCAGTTAAACTAATTCTTATATTGCAAAAGATTACGTTAATCCCAGGATGCGACTTAACCTGTCAGCAGAGTAAAGTTTATGAATTTGGAATGATTCGTTAATTCGTGATCAAATAAATTAAAGTAAGCGCACTGGGAATATTATTGATGAAATATTTCCATTTCAGTTAACCTTGTTTGTACTCTGTTTGTACACATTTAACCTCATTGAGATATCACGAATGCAATATAAAGATGCTTAGATTGCTTTCGACTGGTGAATTAAAGTGATTCGATTAAGATTATAAAAATGTTTGAGTAATCATGGTGTAATAGAATATTTTTCAAAGAGCTCATACTATTGAATTCATTTATAAAATTATCAAAAAGTAATCTACCTTAAATGAAATGCGTCACTTTTACGACCACTTTATACCGATTCAGATTATTTAATTCAAGGTAGTTTTAAAGTTATTTCAGCCGGTAAGAAAAAAGTTAGGAACGTTTTTTTTAAGAATTTAAGTTTGATTCCAAGGGATTAGAGGAAAGGAATTTAATCACGTCTTCATATTAAGTTTTCCGCTTCGTTAAGCTTTGAATGTTAATATATTTTTTGATTAAAGTTCAATTTACGGGTAAATGAAATGGATAGATATAAATATAAAAAAGACAGAGAAATCAATTTTTTTGTGTATTACGATATGATAATTCATATATTCGAAGTTAAAAGATTTATTTATTTGCAACTCTATATTTGAGAAGAATATTTTCCAAATTTATATATTTCTTCTTCAACAATTATTAATAATTGATTTCATAATCTTCTGGTGAAAGAAATCTATCAAATATTCTGGAATGATTCCTTCTGAGTCGTTTTTGTCATTTAAATGCATACGGTAAAAATGAGCATTGACAACTGCATCTGATATTTCTAAAGGTTCCGAATTCATCCGTGATTCAATCAGTAGATGACACTTTCCAGAGGTGAAAATATCCTGAGTTATGTATCTATCAAGGACAATGAAAACCGTAATAATATTTAAGGTCCCATTCAATCTATGTATGTCTTCATAATTAAGTCATAAATTTACCTAAAAATAACTTATTCTGTTTGCCAGCTTCCTGAGTTAACGACAAAGTACTTCCAAGAGGTGAAATTTATTGCCTCCTAAGATGAAGGGTACATATAGTGCTCTCAAAGTCGCGGAGTTTGCGATTTAAACCACAAAGGAGTTCCTTGCCTGGTTACTTTATAGAGTTCTCACGAGATAGCTAATTAACCTACACGACGGGACTATAAATAAGTCCCCGCTCGAGATATTCCTTTATTCAGACTCATATTAATACATCGCTAAGAGTGAAACGATTGCCATCATTTTTACAGACAGTCCGGCGTGATTAATTGCTACATTTTCTAATGACCCATCGGAGGTATGTAGGTCGTGTGGGCAAAATTAGGTTAAATGCTTTTGCGAGCATATTGATGAAAACCAAGCAATTGCGACGCACGCTTTTAATTTCCCCATGTAATTGCGCCGTGGGATTTCACATTTGGAGGGAAAGGATTTTCCGAAGAATTCGTCCAGACGGCGTTTTCATTCCTTTATTTTTCCATTTGTTGCACGTAGCTTGGCGCGCGGAATTTCAGGGATGGCTCGTAAATTGAAAACTGTTTATTTTAGGAATGTTAATGCGCATGCCTGTATCTCTCCGTCATTTTACGGAATACAATTTTCGAAGTTTTATACGCAATTAATTTGTCTGCGGCTCGGAGGGTTGAATTAAAGTCAAATGTTAATTCTGCATTTCATTTGAAACATCGCGTTCCATGATGCTCCGGGCGACTCCGATACTGGTGGTGCACGGAAATGAAGTTTTAGCCGATGATCCGCTTCCATGGTCAACAACTGTGATTTCCGCTACGTAGCGAACGATAGGAATTACCTCAATAGATATTAATTTTAAATATTAAGGACTAATTTATATTAATTTCCCATCCCTAGTATCAGATTCATCATTTAAATTTAACGTTGAAATTATGATAGCCACAGGTATTGTTTATTTCTAAAATCACAAACTGTTTCGGATATTAGCCGTCGCAGAATTTTATAGTGTCATTTTAAGCACAACTTATAGAGGAGGAATACATATTCCAAAGACGAAAATTTCAACATCATATCCATCCCCTCTTTTCTTTCCCATATGTTATCATTAGGGTTGAGATGTTATTTTCCTATCAGAATATATAAGAAGATGGGTATATGTAAATGAAGAAAAATAATAACCTAATCATCATTGATATAGTTTGTTAGACTTTGAAAGTTTTAGTAATTCCAGATAACTTCATTTCATCCACACTTTATTTCATAGACTTCAGAACTCACGAACCAAAATGTTTAATTTTTGTTCGAACGCATTCTTTTTAAAGAAATTAATTACGCAGAATGACCGATTTTATAATGTCACGTTCCCGAACCATATTTATCGAGGAAATTTGAAAGTGTTTATTTGAGGCTTCTCTTCTATTATGAGCTTTTAAATTCAACTCGTATGGGTTGCATATGATATAATGTGTATAGGTGTAGAATTTATATACGCTCATGTTTATACGATATAATTTTACTGCTTGTTCTTTCGAAGGTATTCATTAGGTGGGCTGGGAAACATATATTAGTAGAAATTATTAATTCATGTAAATTAGGACTGAAAAGTCTCTTCTTCCATGCATCCTAATGAAATCAGGAAATACTGTTTGTGTAAGCTCACCAATATTTTCGAAAACCTATTAGTGAGGAAGAGTTCATCAAATATTTCAAAGTAGCTCGCTCAAACTTTTAGTAAGAAGCTAGAGAAACAAACATAGGTCTCGCCCTAATTAAGTATTTAGTTATCTTAACTTCTCCTTCATCATAAGAAGTGGATTCCTGTTAACCCTTGCTTTGGTTGGGTTCCCTCTTCCTGCTATTAGCTTTTGTATGTACTCTTGAATATCTGATTCCCTTTTAAGCCTTTCCTTCGTCCGGGTGTTGCTGTTGATTACCACATGGAGGTAACCAGGCCATAAATTCGCGCCCGAGTGAAAGCCTTGTGGAGCAGAAATCTTTCTCATTTTGAAATTCCTCACGCCCTTATAATGCAGAAATCTATTTCGGTACCTGTTTTCGATGCCCGAAGTTTAGCACGTTTCACCAGGGTTAACAAATTTAGTCGAGCCTGTGCTGTCTACAGGAGCGTCAAAGCACTCGTCAGAGCGTGGAACTGAATTGTGAATTTGTATTTCCTATTTCTGGATCAAAGGGAGTGCTTAAGTTTGCTTTAAAATGTGTAGTTTCTGAAGTTTACTTAGAATAATCAATGGAACAAATGGTTTTATTATTTGAAACTTGCTTTTAGTGCTAAAATATATTCTTTTGGTCCTTTTTCGCGCTTTTTACTTATTTATCTTTGAAATTCGAAATATCTTGATATTTGAAATTCCTGAATTAGAATTCCAGATTTACCTGAAATTACCGATAATACCAGGTAAATGAAAAAATTTCAATTATCGCTTTTGATTTTTTAATATGTCTATATAAAAGCATGAGTCTCGCGACACTCTAATCTAAGCTCTACTTCATAAAATCTTTAATCTCTATATATTTTCTCCACGTTTTTCTTCAGAGAAATTTTGAATCTAGTCAAATTCAAATAAAACTCAATTTAAAGATATACTACAAGCGGTTTTCAAGTATTTCAGCGGCTTATCTTGATTTTTTTAGCATGATTCTACCATTGTTACCTGTGATATTAATTCATGTAAATATATTATTCGTTCACTACTTTTTATGTCTACTTTCTTATGGATTATATTCAATTCATTTTCAAGTATTTTTTCCTGTAATCGAAATGTAGTATTTCAATATGGACTCAAATTCGATCACTGAAGATATTCCTTAGGGTCCTCAAAGTGTACCGGAAGAGGTCATCGCTCGAAGCGCGACTGAATATATACCAAATGCCTCGGCGCTTTGATATTCCGTCCTATTCAAATAAAAGTAAGAATGTCACCAGTTCCGTTAATAAACCCGTCCGGATCTCCCGTCCAATTAGAGAACAGGGCGAGAAGTAACGAGCTTGACTGACTCCTAATTTCGAATTCACGGGTTCGAATCACTTGGTAGTTTATGACCTTTTTATGCCGTCATTATTTAAATCACTTTCTGGGCGGGTTGTTTATGGTAAAAAGGAGGGAAAATTCAGTCCCATATTCAGTCCCCTCTTTTATTTTCCGCGGGTGATCATCTCGGAGGAGAGATGTTATTTCCCTATCGGAATGCATAAGAAGATGAGCATATATAGCCGGGAAAAATCTCCAAAGGGAAATCTTTTTATGCCCACGAGTCTTTCCCTACTTTCGGTCCGATGGAAACGCCCATACCGCGTACATCGCATAACCCTTTGATTCGCCAACGGCGGATCTTCTTTAGGCACCCTATCGCCGAAGAGCATCTCTCGCTATCTTTTCAGACAACGCATCTCCGAGCCTCCGCGTCCGAATCTCTCCTCGAAAGAGATGATAAAAAAGTCGGCTAATAAACTCGGGGAAGTTTCCCTCCTTCCACACGACTCGGAAGGAGAAGGTTCGGAAAATAAATAAAAAATGTGTGTAGGAGCGCTCCAAACTGCTACCAGTTGGCTGCGAGTGTTTCGAAAGGTGGGGAGGAAAGATTTCGGGAGTACTTCATTATATCGTCTTCGGGAAAGATCTTTTTCTCATCCTTCTCCGTATATTTTTTCTGGACAAAAAGGCATCCTCATTTTAACACCATTTCTCGCTCTTTCTCTCCTCCATACCTGTTCGAAATAGGGCTTTTATTACCTTCGCCCGGTTATTCGTCTTTTTTATCTCGAGCGAAGTTATCTTTCGCATCGATTCTCCATCTTCCTCTTCGCTTCCGCTTCAAGCTCTCTGAATGGCGCATTTGCATGCTCAAGAGCTTTAAAGTAGCGTTATTATTTCAGTCTGAACGGCGGCCCTCCGTGGCGAAATGGAGGGGCGTGCGTTAAAGGAGAGGAAAAGGGAATTTGCACCTTGTTTTATTAACGTTTTATTCCTCGATATATTCTCTCGCGACTTATTCGGAAGGATCTACTTTTGGCAGAAGTATCTCCGCTGAAAAATAACTTCATCATTCCAGATGCTAAGGTCTTAAGCGCATTGGAAGGTATGGAGTACGGGGTCGTTTAACACCCGCCATACCTTATGGAACTGGGTATGGGAATGAGGTATGGATCCGATATATAAAATCCATGGAGTGACGTTTCAATTTCGCTGGAGAGCGATTCTGCTGTATCCCCTCCTTGCGCAGCAGCATCCTGTTTGCTGATTGTATAATTACTCACAATTTCATCGAGAAGTTATGCTACTGCAGACAGGTACTATTTGATATCAATGATATCCCCGCATGTCAGTCGCAGTGGTTCTCTGATGGGTAACGCGATGAGTCGACTCAACTTTTAACGACCTCCTCGTTGAATCATCTCCCGCAGTAATAAATTGCTAATTCAGCTCACTGTATCGGATACGGTATTAATGCGGACTTCTTCATAACTAGGGGTTGAGACATGAACGCTGTTTCATTCCTGCACCGGTGATAGTTTTCCATAAATCGAGCTCAAGCGTTTAGTATGCATGATCTTTCTGTAGTTAATCTTTGAAAATGGAGGGAACTTTTCATCTGCCATTGTGAACTTACAATTGAATGAAAGGATGTAAATGATTAACGTTCATCAGTCATAGATTAACGATTTAGAATTATTACTGCTCTTAAAATTTACAAGATATGAATTCTGCCCTTTGAGTATATCGAATCTCAAGCAACAACTTTTCTCTCGACTTAATTGTTCTTTTTGTGTGACAGCTGTGATGTGATTGTAGACGTGCTATCACTGTTTCTAAGGATAATTTAATTTAATTTAATAGACCCTTTATTAGGGGTATTAGGGATATGTCGGTTATTTACAAAATGTTGGTTTGAATATTTGATTTTGATCTGACCTTATACTGGATGTCACAAGTAAACGCAATCTCTTTTAAAATATTGAGGAACTTGTGGAAATAACTTTTGGATTTCGTAAAGAAGGTGAACAAATAGTCTTTCCAAGAGCCTTTCCACATTCTAAGAAACTGCTACCGTTGGCTGTCCACGTATTAACCTGCAAGTACGGTTTTTGAATCCTTTCAAGTCAAAGTACTCTGCTGTTGTTATTAGATAAGTAGTTTTCTGATTTTGTCTTTCGAAAGCGGTGGCTGTCAGCTTAATACTTCAGTTTATTAATTTAGGTTCATTTCATAGTATTACAAATTAGTTCATCTTTATGTCAAAATTTGCTTACATTTATTAATTCGATCCATATTTCAATCAAGGAATTCGTCCGTATATTTTATAACACACACGCTATGGAGGCCAGAGAACTTTTCTTTATCGGAGAGCACCTCGCCCTACCATAAGCTTGCTATCCCATATCCAAGCTAGGCAAAATGAGATCGAGGTAAACATGCTTCATGTCAGGTCTGCATATTGCGATATGACTAAAAGGGTTCCTAAACATACATAGGGATCCTATGAAGCAGTATGGATAACCTTACTGGTTTCACCACCTTTGCGAATCATGCGTAGCTGTATTAGAACATAGATATTTTTTATAGTTAAGGAAAGTAAAGGAGCTGTGAATGAAGGGTGGTAAAGGAAGAATATGTAATATTTTTCTATACTTTTGAAACTTTCAAAATGATGACGGTCTCTCGTAAAGCATGATCGAGACCAGCCCTATATCGGTCCATTGCATAGTATTCACTTAGAATATGTATGTGATATGTGTTATATTTTTGACAATCTAACCGGATAAGATCCGGAAGACAGGCCAAAGTCGTTCTGTATTATATTATTATCTTGAAAATAATGCCTCCTACCGAGGCTATATCATTTTTGATCATATTTTGAATTGAAATGAATCGATCAATGTCATTATTTGATATATAAAAACTTGGCAGGGCAGATAAGGAAGGATTTTAATGCAATAAAATACGTATTACTCACAAACGATAAAGAGTCAGGAGTACATTCGTGGAAGTAATTGACAATTAAAAACCCTTATGGAATTTTTATATACTAAATAGTCATTTTTAGTGAACCTTTGGCCCGTATTGACACCCAGAGTGATAAATAATCAGGTAGGGTGAGATCATAATCATGAAAGAGGCTTTGTAACACCATCTGCCTCCTAATATCAAGAATGTAATCACGTAGGAGCACGGCAGGGAAAGAGCGTCGCTTTTCATTCAATCACAGGTCTATTCCTCGGCATTATTTTCGCATCATTTTCTCTTTTCGAGACATCAGCATCTCCCGTATCCTCCATATTCCTGCCTTTATGACGGGGGAATGTCCATAGCATTTTCTCCCCTTCCCCACCACGCCCAATTTCGTTCCTCCCTTTAATGTCGAATGGGGCCGCTGTCATTTCCATACCTGCGGAACGGGATCGCGGAAATAACCCCCCATTCCCCTTTCCGCGATCTTTGCATACTCCCCCCACCTCCATTTTTCTCCATCCTTTCCTCTTACCTTCCTCTTCTATTGTCTATTCTTCTCGTATCCCTTGCCTATTTCACGCCCGATTCTCCAACGGCGTCATTTTATCCCGCCATTCGACTTCCCAAATCCTCAGGCATGATCAGACTATGGGGAATGATTTCTCCGCCTTTGAACTTTCACGTCTCGACTGTTGGTCGTTCTTGATGGAGTTTGAACGTGCTCCCCGAGATTAATTCATCAACTCACGTGGCCCTCGCTGGATATCATCTTATATAAATACTAATTACGCGGCGTCTCTTAGAATCCTCTCACGTTCTCTTCGCTATTAAGGAGTCGTAAGTGTAGTGCAGTATGTTTGGTCTGAGGGTAATAGTTCGCGAATGAAATTCGAAAGATTAATAATGAACTGGCTTAGTTCGTTGATAAGGTTGAATATGAAGTAGCTGTTGGAATCTAACATGTGATAATTAAAGAGTATTTCCTTTTATTATGGGGGTTTATGTCATTTAAATTATTATCGACGTGTTCGTAAGAAACATCTAGCGATAGGATTATGCCTCACCTTCTTGTTTCATTTTCAATATCCACTTATCTATTCTAAGCAGTAGAAAGATGCATTAATACAAAATCAATCACTATTTAATATCATGACGAGAGGTCATCTGAGAGATAAAATTTTCACTGTAGCCCTGCTTGCTTCGGTAATTTTTCTATTTCTTAGCGAACAAAAGTTCTAAAATTGATTATTAAATTAAATTATTAAATACTAAAGTAATAATAAATATTAAAGTAAGATAATACTTTGTCTCAAATCACAATAGTTCTTGTTCCTTCCATCTACTGCATGCCATCTTATATGAATATAATGCTACTTTTTTGTGGTATATATGTACAGTTCTCCAAATAAAAATCGAGCGGTGTATTCCGTGGTGCATAAGATTGAGGGGTTTCAAATTTCACTCTTTACCCCTTCCACCCGCCCTTCTAATACATTTTGGCAACACCGGAATATTGCCTTTGCCGCGGCTTGGCCGGTGCGTACCCATGTGCCTACGCTCCGTCCGATGAGGAGGGCTGCTATCGCGAGGTCTAAAGGAAAGCGAACCTAGCGATTGCTGGGAATTTTTCGGTAGATCGTAAGGAATTATATGGATAAAAGGCAATGGCCTTAAGTTAGACACAATTTCCTCTTTATTCTTTACGAGAACCAATATTTTTTTCAACTCTTTTTTTTTCTTTTTTTTATTCTCTTAGTATTATTTTACATCTTGATAACCATGTATCTTTATACGAGGTTAGGTGGAAGAGAGGCCCACTCGGGCCTAACCTCGCCTAATAAAGGGTCCAATAAATAAATATTTTCCACCCTGACATAATTTCCAGCTCCCTTGAATATTGAGGACTACAACTGATTTATACAATAATATTAATCGTTAAATCGAAGAAAAGAAATTAAGATTCTGATTCGAACAAATTGCCCTTGTATGTCCTGACTCAGGCTTTCAAATAGCAGGAAGAGAATCCTGAAATGTCATATTTAAATCGCGTTAAATTCGACAGGACTGAAAAAAGTACAATACAAGAAGAAGAACTGTACAAGAATAAAGAAAACTTTTTTCATTCTTTATAATATCTCTCCGCAGTTATGTTTGAGGACATCGAATATGTACTTAATGAGATATGCTTTCCATTATTCCATATTTCTGTCCTTTCTATATGTTTAGGATTCTCGAGTAATATATCTAGCCTTCATTTCGCTCACGTATTATTATTTATATGACGAATAAATTAAGTATTCAATTCAGGATATGAATATACCTCTCTTTGGTGAATGACAGAAGCGATAAATGAGATATTGAGTTCAGAACAAAATAACAGATAGAAAGGAACATAAATATCGATTGTAAATATTGATTGGAATTGAAAATAAATATTGATTTATTTTGCAGCTCGCGTCTTGGTAAATCATACAATAAATTGTAATACATCATTTTAAATATCAATGTGTAGTGTATTTTCAGTCTCTTTTTCACTATTTTCATTATTTCGATTTATCATTGTTCTTCGACATTTGTTCATTCCTTTTTCCTTGTTGAATTATTCCGTTTTTCCCACTTCTTAGATCTTAAAATTTAAATTCAACACCTGCACTTATCAGCTTATTTTGTTTGAATGTGTATATATGGAGGTTTTTCAGACTTGTTTATAATATTTTCCTCTTTTCCCTTTTCTCTCTTCATTTTAAATTTTATTCTCTACTGTCAAGAGATTTCGCTGGTTATTCTCAACCTTCATTCTCGTGGATATTTTTTCTGCTGGGTTTAAATTTCTCCTAAGTGCAGCCTTAAATTTTCTTGACCAACACAATATAACCCTCTTATTGCCTTTTCTTTTGTTTAACTCTCATAGCTCTCTATTTAAATCTTTATTATTATTTATTATTCTTTAAATCTTAATTATTACATTTATCGACAAAGCTTACACGTATCAGATAAATAAGTCTCAATATCGCCTTTCGATGAAGACGTATTATTATTACGATAAACGGATTCGACGCCGATAGAATATGGAGCGGATGACTTCATAACTTCAATCCAACAATTTAGGCGAGCTATTAACTCTGGTAGTAAAGGTCTATATTTCGGCGGTACGTGCCCTTTGGCGGCGTTAACTTACTCGCTTAACCCATCGTCCTCACCGTCTGCTGCGAACTCAAATCATACGCTCTTTCTCTCTCTTGCGCCCCATACGACGTTGTCGTGGAAGAGGACTATCTCATCTCCATCGCCAGCATCCTCTTTACACAGTCCATGGACCTTCCTGCTGCCGTTCGAATCCTCGGTGGTCTTCCCCTGACGATTCTCTCGGCCTTTACATCCTCTCCTCCCCTATCGTCCTCCCGATGTCACCGCTACCGACGATTCTCCTTGGCAAAGCGTCATGTTCCCTCCCCGGAGTGCGCAGATATTGAAAATTTACTGCGCCTCCCTCCCGAACCTTCCTTCCTCTCTTCCCCCTCGTCCCCTGCCTCTTTCTCCGGGCGACCTTATCGCCTCCGCACGGCGTAACTCCGGATTATACAACGGTGCGAATCCTCTTTTCATTAAGGTCTCTTTCTGATTGATCAAATAGATTAAAATGTCAAATGTTTTCCTCCGCTCCCAGGGTCACGTACAAGAGTTACCACAAGAGGGATTAATCTCTTTGCGTGGTATAATCTAGGACCCATTTGTGTCCTTCCTTAATAAATATGGTGTGCGTAACCCTATTAGCGCGCTGAAGGGTCGGTACGAAAGGATGTTTCTACTTTTAATACGTTTTTGCGCATCGATTGGGGCCCGTTTATCTTCATCAGGGGATTCTAATTCGTGCTATAGCTCCTTTCAATGTTTGCTTTGAACTAATGACTTTCGCGAAAAGGTATTGCGATAAGAGAGGTCTCACCTTGGTAACTGAGAGGGCTTTGATAGAGTTCCCGTTACGATCTGATCGGAAGATTTATCTAGTGTGATATTTACATAATGAGGATCTAAGTAACATTGAAAATATTTACGTATTTCACACCTTATATCAGGTGGTGAAATTAAGATAAATGATTTTAGGATATTGATACCTTAACGAAAATTTCCGGAATAAAACTCTCAAGAATATTGATTTTTAGAAGGAATTTAAAATCAATAGTTTTTCGTTGTTATAGTTGATTACAAAAATCTTGATTTATAACATAGCTCTCGACCAATTTTTAGATATTACGTGTATATTAGCTATGTACTTGTTATATATTGGCTCTTCATCAAATGTCAAGTTCTTCTAACAATCTGTTGTTAATTCAAGTGTAACATATTTGGTGATTTATCTTTTAGAAATTATTGATTTCTATATTATCTCCGAATGGGAACGCGTTGAATGCACTAGTAGTTTTGATGAGAATAACTCGAGATTTTTATCGTATTTTCCTTTCAAATTTATAAATCTGATACAAATTGTAGTACTCACAATTTAATGCTATATATAAACATTTACATGCTAATATTGTTTTTTTAGTAGTTACGTTTGTTGTTTCAGTTAATGTACTAAGTGAGTAAATTTCGTCCTTGGGATCTATCATTTTCTCTGATATATAGGGATAGCTATGGGTTTCATCTATGAAGTTTAATATTACCTTCGGTTAATTTGTGTACGCTAAAAGATAACATCGACAATTATTTTATCAAAGCTTTGGTTTATGTCCTCTCCTTTTTAATTAAACGGCGTCCATTAACGTATTTTCCTCTTATTTTATTCTAAAACATAGTAAAAAAGAAATTGAATTAGGAATACCAAAAAGCTAACATGACGCTCTTTGACATAAATCTCCATCAACAAGGCCATTTAAATTTATATACAACATGCTTCTGTTCATTTTTCACCGCGTTCTGAGTTTTTATTCTCTACGCTTGACTGGAGGCAATATTTGAAATATCTGCAGCAAATAAAGTGAGGTGGCTCTAAAAGTAACTAACAGCACATTTGATAACGTAACCGAATGCTCTATCGAGTTCTATGAAAATATCAAAGTTACGAAAGCATTGAGACTATAAGGACATCAATATCGTGATCATTGCAATAAAATCAAATTATGGTAAAGGTTCTCCTGCATGAAACCCGTGTTTTTTAATGTTTTCTCTTGCCTAGTATCCTAGACTTCCCTTCTATCTCATTGAAATAGGCGTGCAGTGTGGATGGGTTCCAGGGTATTTAAGCCAAACGGTTCCACCCAAGGGACATTTCATCCACAGATGTTTCATCCAAAAGACAGTTCTCCCAGGTACGGTTCACTTATGAAAATTTTTACCCGAAGACTTTAAACCCAAGACTTTACACCCAAAGGATATTTTACACAAAGGATGCTTCATATTTCATTG
The DNA here is from genome assembly GCA_036926295.1 of Pachydiplax longipennis. NCBI lineage: Eukaryota > Metazoa > Arthropoda > Insecta > Odonata > Libellulidae > Pachydiplax > Pachydiplax longipennis. Next base: position 57,589,735 of record JAVFKF010000008.1, read on the forward strand.
TTTAGTCTGCTTGTTTGAAAAAAGATGATTATAAGATCATTATAAATAATATCCTTACTTGTTCGCGTTGTTATGGAATAATCTTATTTATGCTTGACTTGATTTTCAAAGTAATATTCAGCAAAATGGCCCCTCGAAAAGATATCTCTTAGGTGAAAGGTCGTGAGTAAGTATTCTCCAGTGCGAACCACATTTTGGAAGAAATGTCTTGGGTGAAATGTCCCTTGAATTAAATACTTTGGGTGAAACGTGTGAACAGGTGTAGATCCTTATACGACCACTTACTCTTCCTGCAATGAAATCTTGATTTCCTTTGTGTAGGCTTTCCATCATAATGATGAATAAAACTTACCTCAGACGATATAGAATCAGTATAATTTGTAAATGTCTCCTTAAATACTATCCATGGTTTCCAGGAATGAATGCTTGTATCAATTATCCACCTCTTGCTACCCACAGACGTTTGACATTTGCTCAAGATAGAGAAAAATAATGTATGCGAATGAAGTATTAAAACATTCTCTTGAAGTACCAAGTCCATGGGTTAAAAATTATCCTTTCATGCTTCGAGACGGTGAAAGAATCTTTGAAGATAATGGCGTTCCTCCCGTCGAGACGTAGGCAATAATTAATTCAACTAGTCGAAGGAAAGATCTAATAGAGCGGCGAGGAAAGCCAAGTCTGAGTAAGGCAAAGAGAGGAGACGTCTGTGGGTAGTGAATTTCTCTTAAGCTTCTGGGCCTCTCTATTCGGTGTTACCCTCTTCAATAGAGCATAGCTTTCTCCCTGGGGCATATCACTTCCCTCGTCATTCGTTTTATTCCCGGCTTCCCTTTGAAATCTCCATTTATTTAAAAATTTTCATTATTCTGTACAAACTTTTGACTGGTATGGCTTAATCTGTTTTCAAATATAGTTACGATAACTTTTTTATATAAGTAACCATTGAAAATATATAGGGTTTACTTCATTTTTACCAATAAATTACCAAAAAAACCGTACCAGCAATTCTTTCGAAAGTCCCTGCGTTTTAAATTTCGTGATAGGAATGCATTTAATTCACCCGATTTAAACGATATATATTGCGTGTCTATGAATGGAAATAAATCGCTATTCAATATCCATTCCCTGGTAAAATTTCTCTTCATCTCTACATTGCCTCATTGGTTCGGGAAATATATAGAATAATTTCATTGAAACTGATTTTCGATGTATGAAATGATGTTTATACGGAGGTTTCACATTCTGTATACGAATTCAAAGACCATTCTATCGACTAATATATTCAGGATTTGATAGAAATATTATATTGAAATTAGGAGTTCGATGTTATTAGCCGCGCAACGGACGATTGGATTAAAATCAGAAAAATAATTTGGATAACGCTTTTTTTTCTTTGATTTCGAGTTGAATTTTTTCTCGAATGAAAATTATTATCAAATTATCATTTAAACGTTATTGTATTTAAATTATAAATCATCATTAAATTATCGTCATTATTAGATTAGTAATTTATTAGTATATATTATTTTCTTAAATTATTAGTCATAATTAAGTTATCATCATTATCAGATTATTATTTTATTACTCTATTATTATTTAATCATTAACAAATTATTATTTAATAGTATCGATTTGATAGCATGTTATCTGATTGATTTTATCTATTCAAAATTCTTCCTCTCCCTGTAAGTTTGACCTTAAATCTCATCCTTATTAAATTTTTTTGGCATCCTTCCTTTGACTTTCTCCGATCACAACGTCAATGCCCTTCCCATTCGTCGGTAATCTGCAACTGCAATCGCAATCAAAGCCAGGATATCTCGAAGATACCCCTTCCTCTATACAGAGGGGCATACCTGGCTGGGAATCCTCCCTCTGTTCTTCGCTCAAACCATTACCATTCCGGCCGTTTGCCAGAACCGCCTCTTAATGGCAGTGCCTTGTTCGTGGAGCATACTCGGGAGACGCAGCCTAAGCCAGATGTATTGCTGCAACGGCCAGATCACAGGATAAGTGGCGTAGTCATGTTCGCTTCCTCTCCATCTCATTTCCTTGATGCCTTGTATTTCCTCAGCTATCTCTTTTATCCTTTGCATCATAGATTCTCTTTAAAATTTGCCTCCTTGATGTTCCCGACCTGATTTTTCATTTACTGAGCGCAATTGGAATCCAATTCCTTTCTATGATGCTTCTGCTTCGCCCGCATCGACTTTTAATTACGGGATAGAGGAAATAGATTAAGATGATTAGCACATTACGAACTCTTTTACTTATGTTTGCATAATTCCTGACACGCTTCTTGACAACGTTATTGAATGACAAACATTTATTGGGAGCTGACACTTCAAAAATGTAATTTACGGTGAAAAACGTAATTTTTCTTCATCTCCAGTATTGACTTGTAATATTACTCATGGATTGTCTTATGTAATCGTTGGTTTTCAAAAGTATGATGCAGAAAAGATGAAGATACAGCATTATTCTTCTTCTTCAAGGATATTTACATTTTTTCTTATTTTTCCTTTGCTTCGCCTATTTCCTCAACTTCCTCTATGTTTTCGCCTATTCATCCTTAGGTTACTCCAACTCTATATTGCCCTGCTATCTTTTTCTTGGCATGCCAATACCTCAACTCCCATTTGGATCCTTATCCCTTGCGGACTTTCCCTTTTTCATCTTCCAATATAACACGAGTCCTTCTTGCCTTTGCCCATGGACCTATTTGTTCATATTCCATTCAATGAAATGATTGGAATGATTCTCATCCTATAAAATAAGATTTTCTTTGATATTGATTGAATTATTTTCATTTCTATATTTCATTATTTAAATGTTTGTTCCTAATATCCCAGACCAATTTGTATCTAAATTACCGCAGTTTATTTAAAAATTTTAGATGTCTCTTGATAGAAGATTATATTCCTTGTGCAAACTTTGTTATATTTTAGTTTCCAATTTATTATTTCATAATGCATATAAATCCCCAATAATTCTTCTCGGAAATCTCATTGGAGCATAAAAATCACCGGATCTTTATTAATTCCGCAATCGAGTTTACTATGAAAAAAATACGCATCGAACCAAAATTTAACCGAATTCCGTATGGAATCTGACAGATTTAATTGAGTGGAGATTTTCCCAACTGCGCAACAGCATGCGATGCAATCATTTCAAATAAAGCAAAAAAACGAAAGTATATCGGTCAATTCAATAAATACGCAGAGGTATGGCGTTTTTTGCCTCTCGAGTTCTGCATGGCGCGCAGTTCAATTATTTTATCTCTGAAAGCCCGAGTTAAATCTATCTTTTAAAATAATATTTCCGTCGGATTGAAAGCGTAGGGACGTTACGCGAGACATATATTTTATGTTTACGCTCCGCCTTTTTTTTTTAGAAGCTGTCGCCGGGTTTCCCCAAACATTTGCAATTCATTACCAAATTGCCGCGGAAATAATATCGCTCTGTTCGTTTTTCCCCACGTCATCCGATGACAGTAATAATTCAGCGGAGTCTTTTAGTCCCCCAGTCGCATTATCATTTCCCAGCCTCCGAAAGTTTCCCTCGCCTCCTTTTTTCCTCACTTTGCGCCCGATAACACGATTCCCCTTTTTTTAAACGGCAATTTTCGTTCTGCCCCCGGCCAAAAATCTGTAAGCTAAAACCCAATTAATATCGCTCCGGAGATTAACGCGCCCCCTTTGCTAATTCCGTCCCGCCGTGAATGATTGCGATAGGTAAGCATAATAGAAAGCGACCACGCCCCCTCGTGGGCGATAAATTTGAATTGATTCACGGTGATGGAGTCGTTAAATCTCCGCCTTTCCCAATGATCTACAAGTGCGTGGACCGACGCGACACGCCGAATAATTTGGTCCGCAGCACAGGCACGGAGTATCACGCAAAATAATAAAAAAAAGGATACGCCGCTTTCATCAAAATGGGCGAGCGCGTGTTTCGAAAAATAACAGGCCGCCGATCATCTATATTCAAATCGAATCAAAATACCGAATAAATCGGATAGGTAAACACCGAGATTGCATGTTGGCCTCTCAATATTCATGAATTCCTGCAGCGTTCGGCGCGTACAAAAGGGCGTTTTTCGGCCGCTTGTTCGGGAAATTACTCCCGAAATTTATTTAGCTAATCGTCGGACGAGCGATTAACCCGGCGAAATAGTTTTTATCCGCTCTTTCAAGACGCTTTCTTAAGAGCAGTGCGTATCAAAGGGAAATATCGAGGGCTATTAACGTCGATCTCATTCAAGATTGTATGAGAAGTACGAGAAAAGCAATACGATTGATAAAGTTCATTGGTTATTCGTCGTAAAATATTCGTCGTCGATTTCTGAAATATGATGCGGATTTATTTTAACATTATTGCTAACAGTTTTGGCTTGTGTGGATTCAGGCGGTGAAAATGTTTCGTGATTGAATTCATGAATTTGAAAACTGACTCCTCGTTAACGCTATTCATTTCTGAACGTCCACTTATCATTCCGGCTTAATCCGTACAGAATTAGTGATTTATTTGGTGTATCCACTGTCATAATTTTCTCCTCGAGTTCGATTTTTAAAGTGACAGCCAAGAAAAGATTATATAGAGCAAATATATGCTTGAAAAAAGCTGCATAAAACTTAGCTATTGTTCGACATTTAAAAAGTCACTTTACCTCGATTTGTAGCCTATTTACGAAACAAAAACCATATATCGATTCATAGAGATAACAATATAAGGTATGTTCAGTTCAAATTTCGTTCATTTTATATAATCAGCTCTCAGTGGAGTGAGAATGTAGCCAGCAAGTATGAATTCGGTCATCAAATATTATAGTGAACGCATCTAGCAAAGAAAACCTGCAATAACCAATATATATTAAACATTGTCTAATTTTCTTACGCATATAAAGAATGTGGTATATTCTATCAAACGTGTTTTACGATTTGAGACTCCATTGGAAGTTACCTTTCGGCCAACAAAGATATCACCGGAATAACTTATTTTATGATCATAGGAATCACTGATATTTGTAGCATAGTGTAAAGAGTGCTTTTTAGGGCTCTTTTCTATTGCTTCATTTCCTTGAAATTCTATTTTTCTTTCCTAGCATATCTTATTCGAGTGACATAATTCATTAAAGTTATGCGAATTGAAATAATTTATTTACCTGTGACACCGACTGTCATGGAAGGCATCTAGAGATTTGCCACCACACCTACATTTAATTCCAAACCCGCGCTTCTAGCGTTAGATCATTAGTTTCATTGACGAAAGTAATCGTCTCTATTCTTCCTATTTACATTCATCTTTCCTCTCCTCATTAAAGAAACGTATTCGTGTATATATTTTCATACTTTCCACACAGCAATTTCCTATGAGATAGGAATAGCGGTTCTCTTGGCTTATTTCATATTCTCGCCCAGGGCGTGCTTAAATCAAGTCTCCATCAATGAAGCTGACAAGATAATTCCCGTTATGGTTGAATTGCTAAGGATGTGTGTGGAAGGAAGGGTATCGGAGAGAGGATGGGAGTAGACGTATGATTGGTGGCGCGCCCCATTAGGGCTTTCGAGAAGTGCGGCGCCGACGCCTACGCCTCCGCAAACTATTTATTCTTCAGTCGAAAGCGTAGTTTTAACTTTACGCTTTCCTTAAATTCGTCAATTTTTGGAATCCATTCGAATTCCTTGCATGATTTTGGCTATGCGGTCAAAGAGCTATAGGAGTGTCTGACTGCTTCAACTACTCGATTCTGCTCGACTTTATTCATTCATCCAGGATACGTTTAACACGCAGATGTTACACCAAAGACCAATCACTCTAGGATCTTTATCTAAGTGTAGGTTCATCCAAAAAATCTTTACCCGATGGGTATTTTATCCAATGGATGCATTTTCAAATGATTTTTTTAAACATCGTTCGGGTTTGGTTGGGTGGTCACTGCTAGCTATTCATTTCATCCAAAGGAATAATTTATGGGTAAAACGAAAAAGATGTTTACATGAGTATCTCACTCTCTTACTCAAAAAGTAATTTTTATTCGGATACTTCGCCAGCAATAACATGTATTCGCTGATGTATCACTGTAGTTTGAACTGTGAAAACTAAGTTTTGATCCGTTCTTGATTTATAATAGAAAAATATAAATATGTTGAAATTTTTCTAAAAAGTTAGTCTTTTCTGTTATCTTATATTCTCAAAAATTATTTTCACTTCATAAGTAAAACTTTACATCTGTTTTGTTATTTCTGTAACAAGTTACATTATAATAAACTTTTTAAGTTTCATCTTAAAAATGAGAAAAAAGAGGCTCATTTCCATTCAAGAAAATATTCCAGGTTCTCAGTTCTTCATCTCCGGATCATGTTTTAAGAAATTATTAAGTTCGTATAAAATCACATATTCCGCTAAGTTTTAACTATTAAAACCTCGGAGAAAATTCTGTTATTTGAAAGTTACAATCCGGTAACTTCAACGAAAATAAAACGACGATTTTCGCCAAAAGAAAGCAATATCATAGAAACTTTCCTACGGAAGAGCATTTGAAATTCAATTGAGCACGAAATATCTTTGCTTCTTTCATAATTCTTTATTTTTTCAATAAAGTAAGAGGGGCAAGGATAATGAAACTTCACACCGTAAATAAAATAAACTCAAAAACGCGATAATTCTGAGAAAACTGTAAATTATTATGTATAAGCTTCAAAAATAATGCTGGTCCTCACCTTACCGGGTTAATATATTCATCAGTTTCTAAGAGTAATACTGAAATTTCATTTTATTTCCACGATATCTCACTATCTTCCAGTAATAATAAATAGATTTGGAGTGCAGTTTTTACTTATTATCTAAGTACTTTTGTTAAGTAAAGAGACCACGTAGAAAAACATACTTCATACCTAGGAAGCAGTTTTCATTCAATATATATTATAATTTTAACGTAGATTTCTTGATTATTCTATAACCAGAATTGCCGATTCAGACTACCTTAGTCTATTTCCACCTTATTCCATACTTAACGATGTTGCATCGGAAATACCACAATTTCATCGCTAACTATTGTTTGGACGCCAATGTATAATCACTATCGTAAATATTATTTTCAATCCGACCACGCGTAGGTTCTTCCGAGCCGGTGGCAACCATTAACCCTTCTCCCTAAACAAGCAGAAAACTTTTTTCACCCGAAGAGTTTCCCGGGAAACCAAATATGGGTAAAAAACGACGAAAATCGAGGGAATTTTTCCGTTAAAAAATTCCGAGAAATCATGCAATCGCATAAATCAATCCGGACAGGCTGTTAATTGAGACTCGCCCTTTTCATCAACGCCGCTCCATCCTCGGGAGTAGCGAAGGGTAATTAAGGAAATCGTAAGGCGACTCCCAAAGGAAGCAATCGCCAGTGGGCGGGCGTAGGACTCGAACATTGGCTGCATTGCAGGTGAAGAATGCACTCGGATCGGCAGCGTAATTGGGTATCGTTGCTCTCCGGAGAGAGAGAAGAGGATTATTCTCTCGAGGGAGATAGTCGCCGAGGAAATACGAGACGAATCGGATGAAAAAAGGAAGGCCGAGGATGAGGAAAAAGTTTGCTCCGCGCAATTTGCCGGGAATGCGAAGGCTGAGCGTCGGAAAATTTGAGAGGGAGTGAGCGCGTATGCATGCAGAAGGGGAGTTGCGTGGGTTGGTGCGGCTGCATGTTAAATAAATGCCCTTCGAGGTGGATGCCGACTTAAGTCCGCAGTAAGAGATTGGCCGGTGGGCGCACGGGTAAAACGAGCCGGCAGGTAATGTTTTCCTTTTGGGATTTACCGAATGGCGTCCTATGATTTATGATTCAATGCGACGAGGTTCGATCCGCGCCCGTGCTTCGACATTCTCTGAGAGTTGGGACTTTATAAATATGTTGTAGTTTAGAGTGCTGAAATTGGCGGCAGCTCTGATATCAACTCGTCGACTTAAGATGTAGTTATTTATTGAATTCTGCTTGATTTTATAGTCACAAAATCACATATTTCGAATTAATGTTATAATTATGATTTTTAGAATACTAAAATGTTTATTGAGCTACAACTTTATAGAGCAATGTCTTTCTACTAGGAAAAAAGGCAAGCGTTGCGAAGATGCTCTCAGACGCAGGGTAGGAATCATTGAAACAAAGGAGATTAGAAGCTAGGTTGCGATTGTTATCATGTAGATGATGCGATAGAAAGCACGTTTACAGAGGACGTTATTGATATTATGCGACCCCCTGCTACTTAGGCCGATCCGATAATGAGAATAAAATAAGAGAAATAGAAGAGAATAGCTAGAACAAGTCGATTTAAGGACTCATTTTACCTGCGAACAATCCGCGATAATAACAGACTAAGGAAGTAGCTCAATCGTTCGGTGTCTACAGCCCCTGCCACGCGCCGAAAGGGGGCTTGCAGGATATTTATGCAGATGTCCCCTGTTTATTTTCTCTTCAATAATTTGCTTGTTCTAATAATTTCCTGTTTCCCATTTCAGAAATTCCGTTCATTTTGTACGTACTATTTTTATGCCCAACTCAAATTTACTAAATGCAATTTCTTCATGCTTCCCTGATTTAATCTAACAACCCTTCTAGCGTACTATTCGGAATGTATCGGAAATATTTCCCTTAGAATTTCAATTGATTCAGACTCATCTTCTTTTCTTTACAAGCCAGCTTAATAATTCAGTTTTGATACCCTTGGAATGAGGAAGTAGCTACTTTTCTATTACATTCTAGAGGAATGTATCTGAAAGAAATTTTGCGGGGAAGTAAGTCAATATTTTGTTGAATATATGTTATGAGTTCGGGGCTATAACTTCATTTTATTAGATCACATTCTTCTTAGTTCATCTTCATAGTTCACGAGAATTTAGTAGCCCCATTTCTTTTACTCTTGAGACCAAGGCATTTCCTTTCTTTTCCATCATACAATATTCTTTGATCGAGATGCGAACGACGAGATATGAGATTTTTAAATATGTCGAAAAAGTTGTAATTTGGATCCTAGAGTAGGTAGCTACCATACGCGTAAGACATTCTTATATAATAGAAACCCTAGAAAGACAATCAAATTCAGTCAAAGAAACAATATAGATACTCTATGTACAACCAGGTCCAACTTTGTGGTAACAAAGGAAAAGATAAAGGAAAGGAAGATTTAGTAATCAGGAGAAGAATACAGAGTTATAGTTTCATAGCTTTCTTGATGATATGGCGTTCTTGCGAAACTATGATCGTTCTCTGCATTCTTTTTGTGGTTTACTAAAGATTTCCATCATGGGTCTGATACGAATACAGTTAAAATATTTATTTATTTCCCAAATCCCCCACAAAAATCCATTTATAATACAATGACAATGGGAAAGGTTAACAGTAACAATGGACCAACACACACGGCCATTTCCTAACCAGAAAAATTCAATTCGCCAGGATTTCGGGACCTCGGGGTTAGTACGCTAGCACACTAATCACCCCTCCACCGCGGCAGGTTAAAATTAAACTCAACATCAACCTTTATCCGAAATTTATTCGAAGTAAAACTACGATACATTTTGAAAAGTAAAATCTGTCGCAGATTTGTACGTAGAAATAGAAAGGCGAATATATAGCAATTTATGGGGGATTATCTCCTCAGTCCTCTATGTGCTCTCGCCAGAAACAAATTTTACTTTTCATGTCGGCGGAATGGAAAGTCGTATCGTAGCCATCAGTGCAAGGAAAATTGGACGTCGATCAGGCTTTGGCTATCGAGTGGATGACTCAGAGTGCAATCTGTTGCGGTAATGAGATTTTAGGTCGCGGACCTCTCCGCGGATCTTCCTCTCTCCGCTCGTTCTTTCGCCGGAACGTAATGCGTCTCGTTAACTCTTTCCGCTGTTGCTCACAGAGAGATATTAAAGCCAGCTCCGTTGCGTTTAAGTTCGTTGACTGGAATGGAATTGTTTTATGTAGGATACGAGAGAACGCCGTCGAACCCCTGTTTTTCTCACAGGATTGGCGTTCGGCGCGCGGATAAATCTTAATTAATAATCTATCGCGGATAATTCGGCAATGAGGACGATGTTGAAATTTAAGTTGTTGTTTATTAGATCGCTTGAATAGGTAAGGCTTACATACTCACCGAGGCTGAATTTGAATCGGTTAACTTACGTGAGAGATTAAGAGATGAGAGAATCAAGGTTATTTCGAACTGTTCAGGTGGTAGCGGTATCTCACTGATTGAATAGAAGGGTCGGATCGCAGTGACTTAATCAGTTATTTGCTTGTTTGATGTTGCATAGTATTTTATTGGAGACCGATTGGTACATATATTTTAATATTAGTAGGTTGTGTTACAATGAATTTGTGTACTTTTAGTCGAGAAGTTGTTAACTAAAAGCTGAATATAAGAAGTCTATATTGTCTATGACTAATTTTTATATGGATAGAATATTTATGATTATGGAGTGAGTTCGTATTTAACACACCATTTTCTGAAATGGAAAAGAAATGAGATGAAGGAACCAGAGGAAAATGTTTGATTAAACCGAAATTGAAAAATTCCACTGTTTCTATGATCAAAGTCTTTATTTTTCCTTGTTTGATTATACAGAATTTCTTTGTTGTCATATATAACAACATAAAATCAATCACAGATATATTTATCTTGTAGAATCGACGCAAATAAATACAATCTTTTCTAATTCCGCATTTCTGTCGTGTCAGAGGGAAAATCGCTCCGTTTCATATCCACAATTGGACTTTCGAAAAATCCTGGAACTTCTTTCGCATGGATTGTATCATGCGTATTAAAATGCGCCGTGGCATTTTAAACTTCTCGACATATTTGTCTGTCTCCGGTCCATTAATCATCCCTGAATTTGTGAGTGAATCTACGGATTTTGACCGAGGAGTAGGAAAGAACTATTCAGTCTTCCGGGATGCGACAACAGAAGATAAATTATCTCGCGTCGCTGGAGCAAAACAGATTGATGCTTCGAGTTGTAGGGAAAGCCGACTGTTTTCGAATCCGTTCCATTATAATGATAAAGGCTGGATTCAATTCTCGCTGCATACATCCTCAGTTCCTAATCCCACGACTTGGAAGATTACTTAGGTATCAGTGCAAAATTTGAAACCAAAACCCCTGTAACAATTTCAGGTAAAAGAGATAGATTTCCTGCTAGGGAAATATTTTATTATTTGTCATGAGGCGTATCGTTTACACATTCAAATCTTTGCCAGAACGTTACTATTATGATATTTTTTATGTTACGAATAATAAATATTTCGCTCTGTTGTATATCTCTGATTACTGGAAATAATAACTGCTACATCAAAATATAATAATGTTGCAGAAATGTGGTATAATTCTTGAAGGTATCACGTTTGTGTTCTAGACCCAATGTCTAATCCCAGAATGCAAATTTAAAACGTTCTTATGTTCCATTTATGCCTCTTAAATATATTTGGTTATCAGCCAAACTTCGATTTAGAGCTTGCGAACATGATTTTTACTGGCTATTTTACGTCTCGATCTTTTAATTATTAGAGGATGTTAATTACCATATTACTATCCTTGTTATTTCCATTCCTGAAGCATATATTTTTAGTTATTTTATGGTGTTTAGCTAAGGTTTTTCACCTCCTTTTTCATCCTCTCAAGCATATACTAGTCAAGCATATAGTAGTCTTTCTAAACTATTGGCTCATTTAAATGAGAACGTCAAGGTTCAGAAACCTTTCTGACATCATAGTCATTTTTCAAGAAATCGCCATATAGCCAACTCATCTAGGGAAATAGAAATTATTCCCGAAATGTATTTATTCAAGAAACACGGGAAGAAATATTTTTTGCATCACTAAAAATAGTGAACAAGACTAATGATAGGTTTTGATTAATGGCCATGACGTAAAAATTAGAGGAAAATCACAACGTAGCTTAAGCTCGAACTGGAGCGAAAAGAAATGAATTTGCTGTTGGATCATTCCTCCAAGGGCCAAAGGTTACCGAACTCTAGTCCCTATAAAGGAAAGGTAACCGATTTTTGAAATTAACTAAAATATATTTAAATTAGTCCAAAAAAATTCATTCACTGAAAAATACACTAATTTGGAGTTATAATCTTTAAATTCGCTCATTAAATGTGATGACAATTCACTGTTTCATTAGGAGAATGAGATTCTCACATTTTTCATATAAAGTATTGATATAAAAAATTGATTACTGGATGAACTTCTCCAGACAGTTTAATTTAAGACAGCCATAAATTCATTCCTTATGCTAAACCATTCAGTAGTCAGGAATCGTAATTCACTATTTAATGGAAGGAGTATATCAGTAGGGAGTGTTATTTTGAATCGATAAAATATTCCAAATCAGCTCTCGCCTTTGCCAAAGAAATTCAATTCTAGATGATGTACCTTTAGAATATTTTTGTGAATAAAGGATTATTTTAAATATAATACACAATTATAGTATTTAAAGTTTAAAGGTATCTAATTTTGTATTATAATTTTCAGCATGTGAAAGTAAATACTCTTTTCTTTACACGAAGAAGCAGTTCTTCGACCTTTACCCTTGTATTCCCTTACCCATCATCTTTCCCTTTGCTAGGTTTTATCTCATTCCTCCTTAATTATCTGTGTGTATGCATCAAGGAATTCCGTATTGTTTTCTTTTGGCATGAAATTATTAGTATGATAGCGAAGCAGACTGTAATTAACGTCATACCTCTTGAACCAAGTTATTTACTTAATCTTTTATCATTACCATCCTCGAGAATAGGCCTTCACGCATAGAATGTAATTTTCGTAGGCATGGCATGAACTTGACATGATGATGGACAAACTTCGCCGGAAGAAATCTTAAAGTTTTGAGTCTGGCAGGAGAGCTGCAATAACGGAGAAACAGAAATGAGATTTTAGTCCGCTCTTATCGCGGAGAATTACGCAGTCTAGAAAATGGACATATGAGATGCGCTTTTTGTTCCATTCGGGAGGTTCTTCATCATTCACTCCTTAAACGTCATTTGCTCTCGTAATCGCGAGGGAACTTGGCTCCGTCTCCCACTCCGGAGTTTTTCTTCCCGAGATTGCTTTGATTGACATCCGCTGATTTCAAGTTTTCTCCCCGGGGACTCTTTTTTCCGCCTTTCACGCGTTTTATCTCTTTGTTTCCCCCACAACTCTTTCAGCTTCTTCCTCAATGTCCCCGAGGACTTCCCTTTGTTTCGCCTCCACGATCCCTTCCGTGTCACTCCTACTTTCCCTTCGCCTTACTGTCATCACTCCATTGAATCGAGTTCCGATGAAATAAATTCACATAAATGAAATTTTCCTTCTTAGGATTCTGTCTTTAAGTTGACGTGACTAAGCTCTCCACGCATATGCAGTTCTAAAAATTGAATAAACATCCTAGAAAAGTAGATTGCGATTTTCGTAACATTTTAGTTCATTCTCAAGGAAATTTGAGTGTTTTGTGCGTTGAAATTAGTTGTGAAATGTCTGATAGATATTTAGAAAGTTAAGGCGTATCAACATTTGATCTATTACGATGGCACAAATGGAGTATTGATAGTTTTAACGGAAGGAGAGACATTATATATGCTCGTCAACAAATTAGTCCAGACAATGAATATAGCATGCATCGTCAAGCATTAGGTTGATTATTTAAAATACATAAAAGTACAACTTAATTGTATGTACATTTTTCTATAGACTGAGTCAGTCTTTATGAATTAATAGTTTGATTGAAACTTGAATGAATTCCGCCAACTATCACTTGAATTATTTACTGATGATCATTTTCGTTGGAGAAGAAACCAAATATTTTTTCAATTAGTTGCATATTCGAGTAAACAATAAGATAGTCATTTTACATTTTGTTAAAGGGAATGCTAATTTAATAACTCTGCTATGAACTCTATTGCTGGTGATATTCTCCATCATTTTCCAACCATTATATAGAAACAAGAGGATAATTTTCCGCTGAAAAATTAAGTTCTCTCGAATGGTTGATCTAGACTCAGTAGCTATAAACTGAGATTAAAGTGATAATTATTTAAATGGAATCTTTAGAATTAGTAGGAAGTTTATCGTCCGCCACCAGAATGGAGTTCATTAACAGTTTTGACTGTCAGATTATTCGGTCATTAAAGATAGGCTTAGGTATTTTATGACAAACTCTTATTTTTCCGTAATTATTTTGTTTATTTAATATTCAGGCCCTGAATTACGCTCCTTTTATACTATCTCTCATGCGCCTCTATAGCTATAACATCAGTACGACGCTCGCCACACTTAGAGCGCTTTAAAGCTTGAAATAATTGTTCCCCAGGTTCTTTTCAACAGAATTTACATTCTCATCTGCATAGTTCATTAAATGCGCAGCGGGAGAAAGTCCACTTTGTTAATTTTGAATACTTAATGTCGTAACTGACCTTCGTTTCATTTTCTCGGCCATTAAATTCGGGGCGTCCCGAAATAAACGCAATCTCTCCCGCAAGTGAACGACCCCCGATAACAACGCTCTTGTTCCCGCCTTTGAAATGTCGCCTCGTTAGAAAAGAAAAAAGGAAGAAAAACATCCGGGGGCGGGTGAAAGTGTCCGTGGAAGGAGCGCGACTCTTAATTAGCAATTTGAAGAGTTCCGCACACACACAGGCCTAAGAAAACATCACACGTTCGCATTGTGACGATCGGTGAGTCGCCAAGGGGAAAAATCCGGATTCATATTTTCCACCCTCCGGAGACATCCTGAGTTATTTTCGGATCTCTTTCGCGCGGATATCTCGTGCGTGGATAAAGTGAGGGGTCACGGCTACTCGCCCCGGGCCATTGTGGACATACGTGGCTCCCTTTGAAATATACGCAATAAGACCTCGAAGTCGTCTTCAAAGGGAGCGCAAACGTAGGTCGAGAGGGGGAAATTATGTGTGGGAGGAAGCGGAAAAATGGGACGGGAAAAGAACTAAAATCATATTAACATTTTCGCCGCTCTAATCAAAAGCGTGCTTCCCAGCGCATGGCGCCATGGCACCGTGCCACGGAATGGGTGTAGCGCCCTTTCAGAAGCTCTCTTCCCGCAACACCGCCGTAATTATACTCCCCGCGGTGCCCGACGAAAGGTAAACGGTCGGGGAAAAAATGGTTTGATTTTCCGGTGATCTTATTTTTGGCGTCGGGGCAGGAAGTGGGAGGGGCCCGAAGATTGCGATCGGTGAGTATTTTTTACTCCGAAGAATCAGATTGCGCGGATTCTTCCGCTGGGCAGTGCGGAACCGCCGCGTAATTTGGGGTCAGGATGCGGTCGCATGGGAATATTCATCTTCATTGCCACCGAGTTTGCATTCGTCTCCTAGCTGCTTCATCGCATTACACGGCGTGCATTTTCAAGCGATCCTGATCGCTGTCCCCGCCGAATTTAGCGGGATGTAAAATTAACCACGATTGAATTCACGGACTATTTTAATTTTCATTCGCCGCGCGAGCATATGAATTACTCATAGTGGCATTCATAATCTACTTGTTTATTCGTTTACGCCCGACCTGCTTAATAGGGATAACCTTTTAATGAGATGGTAAATAATTTATTTCCGGCCACAATAGGAGCGCTTAATTATTTACTGGATTTTAAGCTTGTATCGATTATGATGGTTGCACGTCATCATATTTTTCTGAAAGTTAACTACGTAGGTGCCTATTAAATCCCATACAATGTTTACGCCATAGCATTTCCGTCTTTTAATGATTCATTGCATGGCGCCTGATGTAAATAAATTCACGAAGCATTGAGCTTATAACGTGAAAATTTATCGGATAACTTCCTGTTGTTTTATTAACGAATTAATTTATTTTAAAGTTTCCTATGATTTTACGTATTTGCTGTTTCAAAACTTCTTCATTTTGAAACAAAAGGAGAAGATATTCATTTACGGATCGGAGCTCCGACTAGAGATGGGAGGTCCGCGATAAACTTCAGTAAACTTATAAATTCAATTTCCTAAAAACGCATCTTTAAGACTAACACAAAATTTTTTTCGAATCGAAAAGTTAGGATTAGAATGAATAAATCTCTTAAAATGATTCCCTTATTTATTTTCAGTTGAGTTTGAAAGATTTAAAGGTGGTAGCTTTTATCTCAGGGCTTGATTTCGTTGCGACATAACAGAATATATGAAGGTAACCCCTTAATTGGGCATAATACACTAAAGAAAGAAAGGTAAAGAAAACTTGAAATTAAAGGGAATATATATAAATTAATAAAAAACGGAAAAAGATATGTGGATCTAAGGACGATAGTGGTAGTGCTGTTCAAAGTGCTTCGACATCCGTGGTCATTTCGTACGTGTGTTCCCACCGGGAATCGAACCCGGGACCACATCTCTAAAATGTTTAATTTCCCCACTCTTCATAGTGGCCACCCACAATTGATTATAGTTTAAGATCATCGAATTAGAAAACTGTAGGCCTAAAGAAAGTCAATGGCACCCCGATGTGCCATAGAGAAGGGGAACCTATTTAGGAAGGAGTTGACTAGGAAATTGCGACTATGTCATGTCAGCCTAGTACCAAGAAACGAAAACCCTAGTAATATTTGCCGGAAAACTGCTTTTATGACAAGATTTCGTGTTTTTTTATACCTTTATATCTTCGTCGAAAGATTATAAATGGGTGGAATGAAAAGGACAATTTATTGTAAACACCCGGACATACATCTTTCTCCGAAAAGCAGCCTTTAATCGCAGCGTTTGGGATATAACTTTGTGAATTACAACGCCTTCTTTTAATTCCACGTAACGTTCCACATAATATCACCTCGCCTTAAGAGTTTTATTATAAAGTCCATATAATTCTAAGGGACAAATAAATAAAATTATGGTTTTAACGACTTGAAGTTGTTCTTACTTGAACCTTACATCTTTATAACTCATATCACTGAAATGGCTTGCGATACGTTGGGCCCTTCTAAAAAGCCTTATCCAACAAATCTACGCGAAATTCAAGCTGCTTCTACGAACTACGATAACTAAGTGTTCCGCAGTCGTAAATCTTCTCCGTTTTGCGTTTTATGCTTTGTTTTTCGTTCCGACCGATGTTTCATCGTCCATTTCCGTTTAAAATAAACCGAAACATAAACACCTCCCTTCTTAGGAGGGCGGCATAAGCAGTGATAAAACATTTGTCATCACCGGACATCCCGCCGTAGGATTCTGCTAAGGATTCGAGAAAGGGCCGGCGAATAGCTGAAACATTGCGTCATAAGGAGCATTCTTAGAAGTTTTGAGCGATTCATTCGTCAGCGGGTTTCTTGCCCATCCTAGTGAAAAAGTGACGGGGAACTTGGATAGGAGTCCCTGGTTACATTAGTCATTCGGTCACATGTTTACATAGCCTGGTTGTATATCGCCGAAAGATCAAAAATAACAGGGGCGACGACGGATATGACACGGTCAGAAAAACTAAAATCGTCGGGAACGGTGGCACTGTCTCGTGATAGTTTGTTCCATTCATTCCGCACTAAAAAGACTGTGACAAATATTAAAAGGGCGGCATTTCGGATGGACACATGCCGGAATTGGGCGCGGATAGAGTCAGTGAACCTTTTTCTTCGGTGCGGTGCTCTATATTTAATTCTTTATACAGGTCATGAAGTGGAATGCGTAGAGATTAGTCAATGCTGGAGTTTGTCACTATACGAAGATTTGCCAGAAGAGCTGGTTAATTTTTAGCATTTTCATTCAGTTTTAATCGTTCGAATTGTTCACATAACGAGGCCAATTACATGTCGTTTTATCTATTTCATTATTCTGATAATTCATTCTCTTTTAGCGATCAAACCAGTCATTTAAACTCTATATTGAGTTATTTTTACGCGAAACCTTTCACTCAATAAAAGTTAATGAATGATTTTGGGAATCTAAGATGCGATGAGTTTCAGATTCTTATATTTGCTGACTTACAACTTTCCTCGAAGATCTTATATGATTATTCATAGGCTTTTTATTCCTGAAGATAATTCTGAATTGTTGACATCAAACAGTGAATATCTTATGGTTCTATTTCACGAAGAAGATTTTAATTTACTTAAATGTGAACGACCTCTCAACAATACAACTTGACGTCATCTGCATCGTCTCATAAAAGTTACTTTTATCATAATAAAATAATTAAATAAATTAAAAATCAAAATTTTTCCTGTATAAAATTTAAAGTAAAATCAAGCGTAAAGACCAACGTAAGAGAGCTTGTTATTTCTAGAAAGGTACTTAATCGGCGTTAATTTCTGGTTGCTTAATGTTTCGTTGCATAAGTTCATCCTCCCGTGGAAAATCTTTGTTGGTTTAGTTGGCTTACCAAGAAAAATAACGGAAATGATTTTCTCTGAAAGAGATTGGCAGGAAACCTCCATCTTACTCACCCTCTCTACTTTTGACGTCCTTCCGATTGAGAAGTCAATTCTGCGAAACTCAACGCCACCCAAGTCTCCTGCATGTCATCGACTTTTTCTTGTGATTCCTCTTCGCCGTGATTTCCTGCCAGACTCCGTGCGGCGGAAGGGAGTGTGGGTGGGCGAGAGAGAAACAGAGGATGAGTGAAAAAAGATCGTTAAAATATCATAATCCTATGCCCCATCTTTCACTCTTGGCGCCTCTCTCTAGTAGTCTGTGTCACACCAAATGTCTCTGCATGAATGCCGAAGTGCCTACAGTTAGTATAATCTATATGCTCGCAGCTTGTTGTTAGTGTCCGGCTATGAATTGGCTCTTATTGTAAGTAATGTCTTCTGGAATGGAAAGTATGTACAATGGGACTCGTTGAGAAAATGTGAAACACTTGTTTACGAAATCTGCTCAAATATGTGATTATAGTGTAGAATATCAAGCTCTTACTTTGGTGGAATAATGGAAGTAATTAAAATATACGGTGTGACTTCATATAAAAGCGGAAGCTAATTCGATTTCATCAACGTAGTTTTACTAAAAATGTACTAATATGCAAACAATTGTGCAACCAGATTCATGTAAGATCTTTGGGTTTCTTCCAAGTAAAATCTGATCTGAGGAAAAATTCTGTGAATAGTTATAGTATAAATATACAAAATCAATATATAGCCAAGAGAAAATTACAAATTAACGTACAGAGCATTTCCAATAAACATGAATCATTTTGAATATGAATGGAAAAGAATAAATACTACGATAGATTAAATGTAACTACTACCGCTCTTTGTAAACTAAAGAAAAAAACAGTCAATGTCTTCTAAATCCATAAACCAAGCATACCTGGTGAAAAATGTTTTACTTAACTTCCTGTTATGTAAGTATTCAAAATATCTGGCCCTATATGAACAAACGATCAATTGTTAAACAAGTAGCTTTGGTTTAATTATGTGCTCATTTTTATTCCGATAGTATAAATAGATCAGCATTAAACTCACTTAAGATTTTCACTCGAATACGATAGCGTAAAATTCTTCGATGCGTTCTCTTTTAATTATGCATGCGTTCACCGTTTGTCATCACTTCGGAATGCGTGCGATCCACGAGCGGATTATTTGCATGATGCAAATTATTTGCATAATCTGTATCAGGAATTTGAACGTCTATGGAATCCAATTGTGGCAATGTAAAGGTGGGCAGAAATTAAATTTGCTGCATCAGTAATGGAACCTGTATGATATTTTAGGCGTAGCAACACGTGTGTTACCATTGCTCTCCTTTACGGACAAAGGATGACCTGGATATGTGTAGTTTGTCCATAATGAAGATGAAATGTAATAATATATTCTGACGGTCCATTAAGAATGGCTGTCAAAAATATTTCCGAGATAAATTCAACGCTCCATGATTAAACTTGTCGAAAGAAATAATTTTTTGATTTTGCGGATCAAGAAGCCACCAAGACTCGTCAAAAATCTCAATCAAAACTATTTTTTGTAATTCTATTCTCAACAATTCATCAACGTAATTATCATTCTAACTTTATTTGCTACTTACGTTTTAACTCAGGCGACATTATTAATTCCATCTCTCCTGATAGCCATTAAGGTATAAGAAAACATGAGAGATAACGAATCGCTAGTCATGAATAAATTGCAGACTATGAAAATGTGTGGTTAACCGTAATTCCAGAGATGACTTCGGAAACAATTGCTACCGATCAAACTTAAAGATCAATTCCCAACCGTCATAATAACTTTTGTGTAAGAGCACGGTAGTTTTGGCAAAAACATGTTTCAAACTAATAGGAGCTGTTTTTGATCTCCCACTATGATGAAAGTCAGCGCTATCTTGATGATTCAAAGCTCCATACCATTACGAGCGCTCGCTATGGAGCTATTTCCATAAAGATCCGTCCCGTCAGAAAAAAGATGCACGATAGCGAAAAAAACTGAAAGCATGTTTTCAGGAAAGGACACCCCGCCGTTCCTTCCTCTTGTAGCCGTCATAAAAGTCGAATTAGGAGGCCATCCTTCCTCCATCTCTTTACGGCGGAGGAATGGTCACACATAACGGATTCCAGAAGCCATACTTTTATTGTCAAGTAATCATTCGCCGAGTTCAAGCCTATACATTCACTATATTTGGGGCTATTTCTTCTTATGTCGTCTCTTCGAATCAATTTGACGTCGGATATATTTTATCGTTGTTCATGCTAAGGAACACTTACGGAAATTGGTCTTCGGCGATAATTCTCTATGACTTACGGCACAAACATCGTGACACTTAATTCCAAATGTGAAGCTATGAAAGGAAAATAAGATCTCAAGCAATATGAAGGATATGGTATTTTTAGATGATATTCGGAAACTATAATTTGTAATTCAAGTGATGGCTCTTGGTAGACTGGCTCGAGGTAGTAGAAGTATCTGACAATAAGATTTATATATTTATTTGATTTAAAAGATTGAAATTATAAAATTATTTTTAAGCTTTGGAACTAACATAAAGCAACGATTGTACTAGAATAAGTAAATTGCTTCATAAATAGTTCATAATTATAAGTGTAGCCTCAGAAAGTAATCTTAGATAATCCAGCTTTTGAGTTTGGCTGTTAACTCATTCGGAGGTTTTAGAATTAATTTCTCATTTTTGCAGCAAAGATTTATACTCCTGGTATACTGGTTTCCGTTCACATTTTCGATTTATTTGAAAAGATGATATATAAACGTGAACGTGATAGATTTCCGATTTTATCTGTGAATATTTAAGTAGAATTTAATTATCTTGAAAAGCTACCAGCCCTGACTATTTCGGTTGCCACTTTTCCGTGTATTCTTCCGGATTTCGGACCGCTTGGTGCGTTCCACCGACAGGAGGTTGAAATTCCTTGGATATACATTTTTATCGTTGAAATATGGGGAACTCAGGGCGATAAAAAAAGAAAATTCAAATAACTTGCTTAGTAATTAAAGCAAACAAAAAATATTGCTCACGTTGTAGAGTTTTCGAAGAAAATCTCCTGGGGTATCCAAGAATTTCTATGCGTAAATTAGAAATCTTTCGAAATAAATAATTCAGAAGATTGATGAGAGATTTACAGAAGGTTTACATGTTTATCACATCGAATCCATTGCCCTACATTAATGTTTTTATTTCTCATCGCATTTCATAGTTTCTGATTCTGATCGTTCATGGAAATTATCCAGATAAAACGTTCCTACCTAGGCGAATCAAATTTGGAGGAGAAGAGGAGTCAAACTAAGGAGGATAAGAAACTATACATATGAGTGTTCTACCTTTCGGTAGGTTCATGTGCCCCACATTCCCTATTTAATTCCCTCTCTTTCAATTGATAAGAAACTAGACGAGAAAATTTATAGAAATTCCACAGGATAACAGAGAATCTCGTTTGGAGTATACAATAGGAATTTATATCCTCGGATGCGGTGAAGGCTAAGAATAATAATATTTTCAACAACTCTCAAGCCTCTTTCGTTGAAGGTGGCAGTTCTAATCGGCAGTTGAGAATAGGATATTTATCTAATAAAAACCAATGAGCGACTTAAGTAAGCGAACTGGATTAAATCCAAATATGCTGCTACGCATTTGGCTATCGCTTAAGAATATAGTCTCTTTAAAGACATAAATAAACAAGAGTTTCATTCAGATTGATTTTTAAGGAATACGATAATATAGCATCCACAGCTTCGGCACCGCATTTATTCTATATTTATGCGGGTTTGTTTCCTGTTGAGAAGCAAAAGAAATACAAACAGCCTCGCGCGAGGAAAATTCCAAGCATACCACTCTCGCTATCTTTCATTCATTCTCGCTCCAGGATTAACTCTATTTACTAAAAGAGCAATCAGCTCGCCGGCGCCGTTTTTCTTGGCTTGCAGAATATAAATTCACCAACCTCCTATGAATTACTTTACGAAATATTTCTCCCGACGCCAAGCTCGCGAGTTGACCGCTGTTGTGCCGTCGGATCCGCAAGCCCAGACCGTATCCCAATGAGCCAAGATTCATTCGCAACGTTTAAGCCGATTTTTGGCTGGAGATACCCTCGTATTTGATGCCCGCGGTCGCCGGAAAGTTCATTTGCCCTCCTTTTAATGTCCGACCGCGCCGCCTGACCACTTCGTATAACGACCGGGCTTCATTGTGCGACGGTAAATGCTTTCATATTTCAGCCGGAGCGCTTTGCAAGGTTGTTCTCCCTCCTTTCTGGCTTCCTGCCACGCTCCATTGAAGAAAACGGTTTTAAGCACTCTTTATACATTGCGTGTCTCCTCCATTGGAGCAGTTTCGAGCCGTTCTCACTTCACCACCCTTTCGGCGGTCTCTCCTGTTATGTCCTCCTTCTCATCCCCTCCTTCTCTCCCCATGTTTCCAAGAATTCAACTTTGTCGCCGCGCCTTGTCATGGGCATATCCCGCAGAGAGACACCCCGGGTTTGCAACGGAGAGTTATACTCGGCTCGGTTTGGTCCCTTAAACCATTGTGTCGTGTTCCGGCGCGGTGGATGGGTGTGAATGTTGGAGGCTTCCATCGTTCATTAACGATGTAAAGAGCTACCGTCCTTTCCACGAGATTTCGGGATGGAATTACTTTCTCGAAGCGGCGTATTTGTATGGAAATCGAGAAATTTTCTCTTAATTGCTGGATTGGTTCCGCGAATGGTATTCTAGTTTGAATTAGAAAAATAATTTCATTTTCCTTGAAAATGTATCTGTCTTATTATCTCTCTCCGTGCTTTATAAACATTATTGATGCCGTTCAATATAAATATCATAAAGAAGCATTTTATGTGACTAATTTTGTGATGAAATTTCTCCGGAAACTTTACTTAGTCGCATCCTTTTTTTCTTGTTACTTTTGGTGAATGACAGTATTATTGATCCCTACATTTATTTTACTGCCTGAAAATGCATTTAAAAAGTACGATAAAATAAATCTGTAAACATTCCGTGAGATCTATGGAGGAATTATGAATGTTCCTGGAGAATCGTCTTCATGAAATCGGTCTTTCTAAAAAAAATTTAATTCCGTTCAAATAGTTTCCTTAAACTCATATTTTCCTTCTTTGCTCTTAAATCAGGTTTTTAAGCTCTCGATTAAATTTTTTCAACTGTTGAAATTTATTAATTCTATAAATCTCTTTCATATATTTTATACTTTTTAATTTTCTGATTCAATTATATTCTTTGAATGAAATGGCTTTCCACGAATTACGGCAAAAAACGATCGATTACAATTATATTCTCATAGTCACGCGATTAAAAATCTCAATCCTCTCTAATTGATGAAATTATTTGCTTTTCAGTCTGAAATTTAGTTACCAAAATCGGTATTCTTCATTTGCTAAGGTCTCGATGCTTCATTGCTGCGACCTGATTTAAAAAAAAAAGGTTTTTATAAATATAATTTGACGATGATTGGATGGAATCAATTATTTGAAACTCGTAGCCAATATCTGTCCTAAAAGGCTTGGAAACGACTGTGTCTGATATAATTGAAATTATTCTTGCTGCACCAGCGATGTAATCTTCAAAGTGTTACTCAGGAAGCCAGTGTTTGCGGTTGCTGCCTCATAAGTTTCTGTTTTACTTGGGTATAAAATTATTTAGTAAATTTTCATATGAAAAAAATTGTTTCAACATTCAAACAGATATTATCTAGGAAATTTCCTTACCTATTCCTTTATTCGAGAAAATTCCAAATATAACGTAATATTAGTTAAAGCATTGAATTTACGATGCTATGATTAGAAAAAATCAGCAATGAAAAGGAAAAATATCTTTTCTCATTAACAATCCTTAATTAAAAAGGTTGTAAATATCCTAAGTTTAAATGAAAATTTTAAAACGCATTACACTAATCCATAAATGACTAAGAATAAATAAGCGACACTCAAAGATTGACAAAAACTACAGCTCGAATAGCAGAATCATTTCAGAATATACACCTTCAATTTTCCCAGAGTACTTTAGATTTTTTGTGGTATCTCAATACATATGGTTTCAAGAAATTTGATGTAATCAGTGGAGGACAGATGGTATCTTCGAAATCTCTCAAATTCACTTAAGATCAAGAAATCTCGTTTAGCCTCTTCTAATGACGTCGCTGGAGGATATATTTCTCTTCCGTTTGAGGTTTTTGCGCGTCATTAGAGCTGCACTCACCGCCGAGAACGATTCATTTAGAAGTGGAACCATCTCTCGGGTAATGTGGTAGTTTGAGCCGTAAAAAGTTTCGGTAGGAAGAGTGTCTTCTCGTTTCGGAATCCCGCGTTAAATCGCATTCATTCCCAAGTTTATCAGCGAGCAGTAACGGATTACGAGAAGAAATATGAGCTACGTCTTAAACCAGGACTTATCGGGGAAAGAGAAGCTTATGTTGTTTTGCCGAAATTTTTTGCCTAGGTATCCCGTTCCAGGGAGGTTGCGAGTTGCATAGTTCCAGGCGCAGTCTCGGTTAACAGTGAAGGGGGAAAGGATGTCGGTCATCTTTGTTTTACGCATCACTTCTAAGTTTATACAGCTTTTGATCTTCTTTTTCAACACTCTCCA
This sequence comes from Pachydiplax longipennis, assembly GCA_036926295.1. Taxonomy (NCBI): domain Eukaryota; kingdom Metazoa; phylum Arthropoda; class Insecta; order Odonata; family Libellulidae; genus Pachydiplax; species Pachydiplax longipennis. The sequence continues at coordinate 57,614,751 of JAVFKF010000008.1, forward strand.
TTACATAGCGGGGCTTTTTACGAAGCCGTGGTGAGGGACAGAGTGTGCTGTAAACTTCCATTTTTTTGCATCATCCTGCGAGGGAGACGAAATTCTCTGCTTCACTTTCGCTCCTGTATCACGCCTCCTTTCTTTTGCGTCGAAATTTTCCCGAATGACCGAAGTTTTAATGAATTTTCCTAGCTGGAGTGTAAAATCTTATTTCTATTCCTGACTTACATGTATTCATATCCGCGGTGTTTTGGAATTTAAGGGGGTAGGATTATCATCGAATCATCGATTGCTTTATGTTCATACAGTAACATCTGTTGCTGATTAGGAAACGTATTTTTCAATAATCGCTTACGTTAAGGATTCAGAGAATGGAGAATAAATTATGGCTGAATTCATCTTGAGCTTTAACTGAATAAGCTTTTCAAATATCTTGATTATGAACCAGCTAATTGTGATCCAGATTGACGTAATATTTACATCTCTATCTAAAAGTAGGAAAAATTTGCAAAATTTTATGCTTTAAGAGCAAAATAATTTATTCCATAATTATATGCTGTTGAAGGAAAGATCAGAAAATTATAGTTTTCAAACAAATTAATTACGTTTTTCATTAATTTTCTGTAATGTAATTGTTGCGACATTCTCGAAAAATCTACTACACCAACTATGAGAACGACTTATCTAATTTCACTTGTTTTCTCAATATATGTCTAAAAATATTATATATAAACATTCTTTCCTCTATTTAATCTAATTCTTACGTCCGTTTCTACAGTCTAATAAAAAATTGAATTCCTTTTAGTTTTACGGTAAAAAGTATTCACTTTTTTAAATTTTTCCTCCCGAAAAAGAAATAAGTAAAAATAATCAATAGTGGAAGTCATATGCGAGGAAGAATGTGTTTATCGTTAAAAATTTTCTACCCAAATGTCTTTCTAATTCATTTTTTTTTCTTATTACAGGTAAGGATCACCCTCCGAAACACGCCACGACAGGCGACATTTTATCATTCAAGGTATGTGCATGCTAAATTTAACCTCTTTTACCTCCGTCGATCCCCAAATAAATAAATCAGAAGCCACTCCTTCGCGATTTACAAGACGGCGACGTCAGAGAGTGTATCTTGATTTCTGAAATGAAGACGAAAGGCAGAATGTGACAAATCCCGGAGAACGTCTCCGCCTCGGCAATTTTTCACCCCCCGTTCGAAACAAATGTCCCACGGGGACAAACAGCGCCAATTACCAGAAGCAAAACGAATCTCCGGGAACCGAAACCGAATCCCATAAAGGAGTCTCAGAGTTCCTTGTCATATCCAACCACGCTTTCCATTCACTCCTCGCAGATTGATGAGGTCCTTCGGCAAATTTAGCCCAGGCATCCAACGACGTGAGTGACATTAACGTTCAATCTCCGGGAAGGGCGCCCCGCCCAACTGCGACCCCGCAGAAGGGCTTATATATTTTTTCCCACTCCTTGCATAAGCACCCTAAGCCATCAAGCGGTAGCAGTAAGAGGAGAATCATTCTCCAGAAAGCATTTCTCCCCCCTCCGTGTGTTTTGTTTCTCTCTCGAGTTTTGCGGGGATGAGTGATGTGTAAAATTCCCGCATCCTCTTCATCCGTTGCAGCCTTATATTCTCTTGACTGACAAGGTTCGTAATGAAGATTTTCCTGAGAGATTGAGAAGGATGGATGCCTCTCGAAAGGTGTGCCGCGCGAATCATCTCCAGGTGCCATTAGGATTCTCCCGATATTAGTTATGCGTGATACAAGACGTGCATTGATTTTTTGCTGTTTGAGTGACATGAAATTTCAGATAGTTACCATTATCCGATATCTAAGACATTATTTCTTTTGTTATTAATATTTTGGTGATAATTTTCGAGGTAAGATGCGAACAATCATGAGTTTTTTTTGTAGATTTATCATTCTTTGTAAATGAATAATATATTAAAAATTAGCGTGCATAGAGAATAACTGCATCTGGCTGTGTATAATATTGCCTACCGGAATCATATTTTCTTTGAAATAGCTCTGAAGACAAGATCGGTGGGTTGCTTGTAGCTCTACGAAAAGTTAGAGATTTGGAATGGTAAACCCACAAGGAAATTTATCTCGGTATCATGAGACAATTCGCCGCTTTTTATTCCCAATTTTAAAAAATGATTTTGTTTATAGGGGATGGCTTGCAAAATTTAGAAAAAAATACTGTCATATATAGGAATGAGAAATTCATTGCGCTTTATCGACATTCCTTAACTTTTTTACACAGCTCGCACTTTTACACACTTTTACATAATGCACACATGAATGAATGCTTGGCCAGCAAATCAAAAATCTTCATTCTTTTAGAAACCAAAGTACATAGTACTTCCCTCTGAGAGGAAACTGAGACTTGAACACAACCAGAAATCTTAGACAGACTTGAGTAAAGAAATATCATATTGTAAGAGAATTTCTAACCCCTCGCCGGCGATATTTGATCATAATACATATCTCTATATCCATCTCAATCGTATGCTTTTGTGGGATTTAAATGTGATGAAGATGCTGAGACGAATCGGAGTGGAAAGGGATAAAAATAATGAAATTTTCTGTAAGCGATTCGAGTTCCTTCACCTCAAAACCCTATTTTTCTTGCTGGGTCCGGCCCGCGGGATGAATGGCCGAGGATGGAGGTGGTCATCGAGAAACGGAAGTCCACGAAAAGCATGAATTTGTGGGGAAGTCGCGGCGGGTTTTTAGGGGGAACTCCGCGAATATACAGCTTTGTTCTCCCACTCGTCAACCCCCTTCATATCCTCAGCCTTCCTCGGAACCGTACGAATTTGCAAATATATATTCGCCTCGAGAGCAACTCGATCCCTCCTTTTTCCGTCCTCTTTCGATCTCTCGAATTCTTTTTGTAAACAACCGCGCGGCAGTTGTGTTCTCAGAAGTAAAGAGAGAGAAGATTCTTCATATTCTCGTAATGCTCATCTTTTTCCTTCTCATCCGAGAAACCCAATACTCAAACGCATTTGCCTAAGTACTAAGGCTTCATCTTTTTTACCTACTTGAGAGTTTACCTTCCTTTTAATGTCTCCGATCTTATTTTTGGACTCCTTCACCTCTTGCGTCATCCCCGTCGTTTCTTCTCTCGAAAGATTATGCGAGTGTTTTGCGTACTGTCATTTGATGGTCTCTCGTGGGTGTTTGCAGAGGAATCCGTGACTGGATGGGCGGAGTTGTGATATTTCTCGGTGAAGTTTACTTGCGTCGAATCGTTCGCTTATAACTACAGCTGCTACTAGCTTCATCCATTAGTTGATGGTGATCATTAAGATGGCTTCGTCAGTCCTCGGTTATTTGATTTCCAATCGCTCTGTTTGATATGGTCTTAGGCGTCAATTGCTTCAGTGTAAAGATTAACATTTTCCTAGCCATATGATGAGAGGTATGCGGAATTTATCTTCAACTTTGTATAAAATGAATACGACTTTTTGAAAACTATGCCGTAATTGGTTAATATTTAGTCTAGAAATGAGACGTAAATCATTAGATATGAGTACATTGGTGGTCAAAGAAAAAAATTACCATATGACTAGATTTTACTGTTACTGCGTAATGATGTTTTATGGGGGATTCCCTCTCTTTTTGGGTGATTAACAGGCAGATTTCATGCATACTTCTCCACTCACCACTCGTCTTTTATTTCGGAACGGAGTTCATTTTTGTTATTTATATTGACATTAATAATTTTGCACGAGTTTTTAGCATAGTATATGTTGCTTCATTTGGTGAATTGTTGTATCCTTTCGTATCGTTTTAGGTCCTACACCAAGATGAAGTTTAAAATCATATTATTATTATGACAAATTATAAAAGTGGAATCTTTCTTTCCTCCTCATTTCCAATAAACCTGATGATGGGGATCAACCCTGAACGGGTAATTCATGCGGAAATTACCGTTTCTTTTTATACCTCTACAGAAATGTCACACTACAAAGTCCGACGTAACTTTGAAACGAATTAAAACTCCCAAGTTCGAATATTTTCTATAATAATAATGGGATATTGTTTGCAATAAGTCTTATTTATTATCGATATATCCTCATAGGCTCAACGAATAATTAATCTCGTTCCTTAAGTTATTTTCTTTGTTGTTGACTGCCATTAACTTTTGAGCAGTCTGAAATCTTTTAATTAGCATATCTTACGAAAGTATTCATGTCATTGAATTCTGCGTATATTCCTTTAGCTCCTTAACCTAAGTTCAACCATATTATATATTACGTCTTGATTAGCTATCGTTTTTTTATTCATAGGAGAACTTCCGTGAACAATACCGTTCTTTTTAAGGTAACCAGTTTCTGAGGGAGTCTATTCCTTATTTGGTATAATAGGAGTATTCTATCCGTCCTTTCTCCCTAACTAAGATTATCTCCTCAACCTCTCTCCACTTATTCGGGTATCATAAGCAGACAACCCTTCAGACTTCCACCGCAACTTCTTCCACCCCTTGCAACTCTCCCCACCTCTGATACATGCCACATCCACCAGACACCGCTAAAATCGCGCCATGGGCCACGCTGTTCCCCATACAAGCATTCGCCACCCCACATCCTGCCAAATTTGGCCAGGGAGCACGGCATGAAGGAACATGCTAACCATCCATCATCTGCTCTTTTTGCTCCCAAATTTTCTCTTTTTTGCCCTCGCCTAACGCTTTCTCTCTTTCTTCTCCAACTGTTTTCCTGCAATCTTCCAGCACTTATACGGGATGTATTCTCCACGTTCCCTTTACACCTTGACCTCTTCGGCCTGGCTTTCCAGAGAAGAAAAACTTCCTTAAAGGCGAAAATTTGGTCCATTTGAGCTTCACCATAGTTTCATAAGATTTGCTGATTAACAAACCTGAGTTACTAATGCATTGATAAGGTTTAGATTTAGTAAAGCTTTAGATTTCTGTCAATCTTAAAGGTGTTTTAGTCTTTTTCGAAATAGCAATAGACATTCTACATAACTGCAAGATACGAAGCTACTTATATTCACTCTTTATCTAACTCGTCTAAATTTTTATTATTATGATACTACGATTATAAACAAATGACATTTATCGATAGATGTTTAGCTTGTATTGCCGTGCTGGCATTCCTAATAAAATCAAATCCTAATAAAAGTTCCATGAAGTAAAAGCTTCATTGATCAATAACATTTCATTGAGTCGACAAAATTGTCCATTCACTTGAATCGTATTTTTATCTTAGTTCGTATTGTCTTCATCTGTTCCCTGAGCGTTTTTCTTCCTAATATAATTCTTTCGATTCAGTACTTAATATTCCATTTTTCCCTTAATTAATATCCTATTATTTTCTCTGGAGTTATGTACTTCACATTCACTTCACATTCTATCTATGTCTCGCTCCATTTACCTTACTTACCTTAGGAACTTAAAATATTTTTCTCTTTCAATACATGTCTTTTGTGAATAATGCAGTGGTTCTTATCTGTATTCCAGGATATTGTTTGATTTTCGATCGAATATTTCGAGCACAGCTCTCTTTAATCTATCTCCATCGAGATTGATGTATTTTTAATTTTATTCCTATCAATATTTCTAATTTATAAGAAAAAGTATACTTGAACTTACGTAATTATGAAGTATACGTATATAATTCATAGAGAATGTAATCGTATATACCTTAATATTACGTATTCACCAATCGTCATTTCATTTTACTAAGCAGCACAATCTACAATGTTTACAGTTTTAATAAATTTAAGTTTGCAGTTTTCAACTAATTTTTATTACAACAAAGACCGATTCCGTAAGAACTTCTTTCGAAACCGGTCGTTCCTTTTATAAAAATCAGTGGAAAACTACTAACATCTTAATTTATTATTATGGCTTTCCACAAAGTTACGCCTAATCATATTGATTTTATTTTACAGTTTTACGTTATTTTTTCTAGACAAGTATGTAATGCAATAATTATTACTCTTTCCGTCTTTGTTAATGGAATTTTTGAACCTCTGCTTAAGGAAGATAAAGATAGGCGACGAATAATTCAGTACGGGAAGAAGAAAATATATTCCAAACTTTTTTTGCCATTCGTGATTTATATTTTGTTCGCTTCTTAGGAGGATGGGGGCGCTGGAGAAGATCGTGGTAGTAAGGGGGATGGAATGACTGAATATATTGCTTTCCTCCCTTTTGTTTGGCGTTTATAAAAGATCCAAACTGGAAATCCTTAATTTTCTAGTCGATGGAGCCAAATTAAATTTCTTAAGTGGCCGCGGGGTGTTTTCGCCCGGTTGACGGGAACCAAGTTGACATTTCCGCAAATTTCCCTCTTCTGGGATTCTTGCCAATCTCAGAAACTCCATTACGTAGTGCCAGCTATTACTTAAAATGTTTCCGGATTCTACCACTGAATGATTTATCGAAAGGAAAGCGCGATCTAATACCAAGAACGTAATTTAGGTAATGTGGATCCTTATTATATGGCGGTTCCCAAGAGTGAATCTCTCCGTATTAATGAGTAACAGGTGAAATTTCCCTCCCATCCGACTGTATTTCCTCTCCGTATTCTTTCACTGGCTCCTTTCTCCAAAGTCATATATTTTCCACTCTCACATGTATTCTCTTTCCTGCAATTAGTTTCCTACCCACTTCCCTCGCGATTTTTCACTCTCTCGATTACTCTTCTTCATCCTTCCTTTCCTCACCGTCCCTGCTTATTTTTGTTCGTCGTTCTCCCCCGTGAAAAAATAATTTTTTCTTTTCCTCTTTGAATTTTCCACCTCCACGATTCAAATGGAGCTATCGTCCCTCTCTTTTCAATTTTTCTCTTCGAGCTCAATCTCAACTCTTTTTCCGGGTATTTTCACCCACCCTTTCTCTTTTCTCTTTCCACTCTTCTCCACCAAAGTTTTTATCCCTTCATTTCATGCTCTACGTTTTTACACATTAAGTAATTCAGAACCTATCCATCCCATCTCTCTGTATAGAGAAACTAGTTATCCCATCCATCCGCTTAGATTATCTCTTCAGCATTAGCAAGCAACTCTATCGATTAATGTAATATAACCCAAGGAAGAATAGACTTGAAAAAAATCCGACGGCAATCGGGAGACCCGGGTTCGATTCCCGGTCCCGTCGGACTTTTTTCAAGTCTATTCTTCCTTGGAATTTTTCCTGGGTGCACGCCCTTAAGAGCAAAAACCACCCATTACCCATTCCTTGTAATGTAATATATTTTGGGAAGATTTACGAAATTGAATTCAGCCATTCCGATACTTAGAAAATGTATGCAAATTTTTTCAATTACTTTTACTCCAATTTTTAGTTGTTGTTTTAGCTCCCGGATAGCCAAGTAGGAAGCGCGTAGGACTTTGTTGAAAGTTGTCCTGGGATCGATTCCCATTTGTGAGAAAAGACCTGAGCTTAGAATCGTTTATAACAATACTGCCACTAAGAAATGGAAATTCTGCCCAATATTTACCAATGCTGAATGTTAATTTCATATCATTTCTAGAGTGTAGGTGCATTTGTACTTATAGATATGTATTAAGAATACTGTCAATTCATCACTTGATTATGCGTAATGTCAAGGCATAATGCGTAATCATAAGGTCTTACATTTCATTAAACGCTATTTATTTATTTCAAGTCAGTTATCTCGAATTATATACGCTTTTGTGTAAGTAATTTAATATTGAATTATAGTTATTCAAAAAGTATCATCATGATTTTAAAATTAATTCAGCTTCAAATAGTATAAATTGAATTTACGTTCCTTTTAGTGTGTCCCTCGCCCGAAAATCTCTTGTGTAAATTAGAGAAAGAAATATTCGTCTACCTATGCAAAGAGAAAATTAAAAATTCCCTCTGGAGCTCTGAAAACAAATTTATATGTGAACTTTGAGGGCGAATCTTAATTTTAATTAACAGGAAATATCTAGAAAATGTTAGCTAACAAGATGTTTGCACAGTATCGGGTTCATTTGATTAAAAGTTGTTTGTTTTAAGCTGAATTACGGTGATAGCTCCGTCGATTGAAGAACAAATTTTCAGTGGTGTTATTTTTGTGAATTTATTCCGTATTCCTTCTATGATTTTTAAGGATCCTATACAATATTCTAAATCAATCTGGAATGATGGATGTTTTGCGTCGTAATGGAAAATTTTTCATCCAATTGTCATCAGGCATAATCTTCGAAATCTCAAAATTCTACGAAGAGGAAACAAAATCCGATTCCGCGGGGAGTGATCTCATTTGTGAATGATGAAAATACCGCCCGTCGATAATTAACCGTGTTCTTTGTTTGGCGACGTGCGGGGCCGAAAACTTTTATTCCTCTTTATCCCTTTTAATCGTTCGAGGGAAAACCTCATCCAATTCATTAATATTCCTCCTTTTCCTTCTTTTAGCACGGATTTTGCGAACTTAATTGTCTATTTTTTTCCCCTCACTTGGTCCGGCTCATTTCAGGCAGCACACATCGCGGACATGTTCGAAAAGAGAGGGAGGGATAGAAGGGGAATGTGCTTACCGAAGCAGTTTTTATGTTTGACTTTCCAGAATGAAAGCGCTCCATCATTCAACACGGTGAAGTCCCGGTGTATTGTACGAGGCGAATTGGAGTCGTCTTCGTCCCTACTTTTTGTTGATTCGTGCGACGGTGAAAGGGAAGCTTCGGAAGTGTGTCGTTTTAATGAAATTAGTGTGTTCAGCGGGAACGAAAAGGTTTTATTTGAACAGCTTTTGTTATCAGAGGTTGATTTTTCGAACTTGCTCGCATAGGTCGTGTGTAGCGCCGATACCATCGGCGGAGTTTCAAAAGAAGCGAATAGATTCCGTGCGCCGTAAACCCCGAGGTCTGAAACCATGAATTTCGGAAATGTGGGAGGTTCTTGTGTTTTGTATGGTTATAATTGCCCCTACGATACGATGCCGATGTGTAGTGGGATGGCATTTTCGAAAGGTCACCACAGGTAAATAAATAGGTCATTTTAGTACTTTTCTCCTCAACATTCATGAACGTTTTCTATAACTTTGTCAGGATAATTTTGAAGTATATAAACGTTAAAAAGACACACAAAATTTTTACTGTAATTTCTTTGGGAAAAAGTTCTTTTTACCCCGTAAATTGCATATGAGACTATTTTTCGCACGGTAATGTAGTAGTCCTATTTTAGGTACTATAATGCTAATTAGGGCCATTAGGATCCATTTTCTAGGGCAGAAGAGTGTTTGAGATTGCTATCCGTTTTAGTATTTATTTGACGTCTAATTAAGCGAGTTTATGCTCCTACAACCGCGCTGTTTCGAATAGAAACCAATTAATTTGAGTTTTAATGAAGTTTCTCATGTAAAATAAAATTTACGACTGAAGAGATTTGTGCTGTTTGTGTACTGCGCATACGTAATGTAGGACTATAAATAAGGTGGCAAATTAAATTTTTCGAAGTCAATAATGTCAAAACACGTTAAGAAAAAGGTGTGTATCTAAATAGTTCTCACCTTTTAATTCATTGGGATATGTCTTGAAATTTCAAAACTATCCGCCATATCTATCTAGATTGGAATTCAAAGGAAAATAGACCAGAAATGAAGAGACACTCCCAGGAACCGTAAAGATAAGAGAGCTCATCTAAATGATAAGGAGACATCGCAAGGCCATTGATTACAGCGGATGAGTGATAGGGTACACGAGAGCAAGGAAATTGGGAGTCACTTATCTTTGCTAAATGAAGAGAGCAAATATTGTTAGGATGTAGCAATTAGAAAACAGGAGGGTGGAGAGGGACAGATTCTGAGGATTGTGATATTTTTCAAAACAGCGATGATAATAAACACAAGAATGCTTTGATACTTGTAAATATTTACATCTCGAGTCTTAATTTTCGCCCTAAACTAAAAAAATGTGCCATCATTTATACGTTGGAATCTAAAAATAGAAATTGTAATGAATTATTTTAATTTGTCCATCAGCCTTCATAAAAATCCTTCGAAATGTAAATATGCATACCATCTGAATAAGTGGCTGCGTGAAATTTTAAATATATGATATCACCGAGTTATTAATTTCTGGGTTTATTAGATGGGTATTATTGGCATATTTTCTCCTGTGAATGCCATTTGTTAATTAATTTGAATGCAAAATTGATAGCTTGGCTGACGAGCGACGCGGATTACGGTTTATTTGATTCATAAATAATATATTTCTTGCAATGCGGATTCACGTTGAAATATGACGAATGTTTTGAAGCATACTTGTCCTTGGTAGAGAGTAAAAAAGAGAATCGAGAAAATAAAAGCAAAATAACCTCCAAGTCTAAAAAAACTAGTATTACAAAATAGTATTTTATTTGTCAGTTTTTACTCGTATTTTAGAATTTGAAATTGTATATGGATTAAAATTATATTATTACATATTAAATCAATATAATTAGTATTAAATTCATTTGTTTTCTCAAATTATTACTAAAACTCAATTTTTGTACACATCATTGTTATATTTGTAGAAATGTGCAATAAAAAAGTGTATTAAAAAAATCATTATGAAATTATGTATAGTGGAGATTTCGGATAATTAAAGTGATTCCGGAACGAATTATCTTCGTTATCTGAGTTTTCTCTGCACTTATATTAGCTGAATCCGACTCTTATACTCAAGAATGATATCTCTCTCTCAGTGTTGTCAGAAGCGGTCAGCGCTAAACATCGACCACACCGATTCCTTCGGCTGTAATTTGCGTCTAGTTACGTCATTTTCCTCGTATTTACCTTTCCATTCCTTACGTCTATCACAAAGCGGCGAGCGAAAAACAAGCCCCCGATTTTTAAAGGCACGCTCAATTCTACGCAGTCGAATCAGTTAAGTTTCTACGACTGGGAAATGCGTGAAACGATTGTTTTCACCCGCTCGGAAAACTCTCTCTTAATGATCTTCAAAACAAATTAATAACGGGCCCCGTAATTTATGGCGCATTGTTCCCCGCTTCGGGCCAACGGGGCCCCGATTTGTCAAAATTTTCGCGAGTGATATATTCCCCGCCCCCTTCCCTTGCGTTTAATGGCTTCTTGGAAGTGATATCACCTTGACCTTTTTGCGAAAACAGCCAGACTCCCCTCCACACTCTGCTACAAACACCTTCTTCTCGGCTATTATTCATTACAGTTACCCTGCCCCACCCCTAGCTCATTGACCGCTCTCTCTGCAACTACTTTGGTTAAAGGGTTGTGACGGGAGAACTTCTCGCCCGTTTCTCCTTATACACTTCGCACTCCCCATCATCTCCCCGACTCTGAAATAAGTCTTCCTCGAGATGTTTTTGAGTTACGATATCCCTCCCTGCCCTAAGAAGCAAGGGTGGGTACGTCTGACCTTGCTTCGTGGCGCCAGGAGAACTCCGCTTGCTTTCTTTCTTTCTTCCTGTACATAGCCTATTTCCTCTTGGTCGATTTGCACGGCGCCCCCGGATAAGGAAAATGAATGCCCGGTAAGGCACCTAGCGGATAATGGCGCGGCGGTTTAGCAAGGTGCCCGTCCGGTGCCGCTTAATCTATTATTATCGTAAAGGCGGCAAACTTCCGCCCGAGGGTTGAATCGATTTCGCGAGAAATAAAACGAGTGGTGGAGATGTTGTGGACTGACTCTGTTCGCATTGGAGGTGAAGCAAGAGAGGAGAAACTTCTTACCGACTTTCTTCGTCAGCTAACCGATTTCGCACGATCAGAGGGATTCGAGAATTCGCGAGAAATCGTTGAGAAATATTAGTATTTTAACAGTGATTGAAGGCAAGCTGTTATGGAAAAATAAAAACATTCATTTTCTATTGATTCAACCACAATGTACATGATTTTTTTTTATTTTTCTATTATCTATTGACTTAGAATTCTATATTATATTCTATATTTATTTTATTCTATATTATATTCTATATTATAGACATATTTTATAATATTTTTAAACTATAATTAATTCTATTTTTTAAGAATAATTAGTAGAATGTATTTTTTCTTTACAAATTTCACTGCAAGTCGATAATTGACATAAAAGAACGCTTAAAAATTAGACGATTAATAAATTACAATACAGCCATTCAGAATGGGTCGCCATTTTAAATGAACCGCAGGTTTTTAATGAATTTTTTTAGATTTTTATAAAATATTTTTGTAATTGAATACGTGCTGCAATGAATTATTTCCGAATTAAGTCCGATATTCTCATTTAATGACGACCAATTACCATATTTATTGTTTAATTAGCACTGAATTGATTGTGTGAATAGCTTGTCAATCTTTTTTTTTCGTTTGTTGGTCAGTAAATCTAATTGCGGTTTTTTAAATGAACGACAGTGTTGTTCTTGCTAATCGATGATGCTTCGGTTTCAGTTGGAAAAAATAACTTTCAATTAAGTCTGTGTTAAATTTTAAAATCTAAAATAATTTACTTAATGTATAAGTTATTTAATCCTCTAGTTTTCGCTGACATTATAATTGATGGCTTTCGTTGGATCATTTGTCATCTTCTTCAAAGTATTTGACGAACATGAAGTATGTGCTCAGTAATAATTTTTTCAATTAATTAATTCCAATCATTCATTCCATTCCATCTACTTATTCTTCCTTTTTAACCAACGATAATATATCTATAATTAATTTATTATGATTCATTTTTTTGCTACAATTTTCGATATGTCTTATACCCGTTTCCATGATAACCTGTATCTTTCCTTGATTTACCTTGCGTATAGATTTCCATCAGTCAGTTATTATATTTAATAAATTATGATAAAAGAAAATATGAGCATAACTTAATTATGTGGCGAATTATTAGTGAAGTTTAAGTTTTTAATTGTGTAATTAAAATTCTTTTTCTTTGTTGAATTACTACAAATGTACTCTTTTCACAAATGAATATAGATAGACTGTTTCCTCACCTTAAACGATCTTAGTTCTCAATACAATAATCGCTAGAATCAAACAAATATGAAATTCATTAGTTAATATATTTAAAGGCAGATATCATATGTTTTTCGTTTGGAGTTTATTAAAAAACTCGCCCATGCTCAGTAATTTCTCACGTCGCTCTGTTATTTCCTCTTCAACTCCGCAAAAAACATCGCTATCAACATGAACGACCTTTGTAAACCAATGCGATTGGAATGCATCGAAGCAGTCATAATGCTAGAGCGCATTTGAATGCCTGATAGTTCAAATTCGCTCGTTTGTCCAGGTCATGTTTCAATCCCCGTGCAGCAAAAGCGCTTTTTGAATATTCGATCAATCCCCTAGCCAATGGGGATTGAGGAGAAATCACTCATGAAAATAAACTTTGATCCCTCTAATTAAATTACGCCGCCATCCGAGCAAAAGTGGGACTTCGTAGCCTCGCAGGACTACTTTCATTCCGATTTTAATTTCCTACTTACGAACCCCATACGTTTTTCTGACTCAAAGCCTTTTTTTATACTCTAATCGCCCTCGTTGCTCGCATAATATCCCCATCATACAGCCATATGTTTCCCGCGATGTTTTCCCATTCAACGTCGAAAAGTAGATTACACCGGAATTCTGTGACAAAGGTTTTCGAAAACATATGTTTGCACACAGCCGCACGTATAACTCGATATCCGGCGTCCTTGCCATTTATATATTCCCCGCAAGGTAAATTCCGCTAAGGCCATAAAAGTCGGATAACAAAATTACGGAGCCAAAAACGGATCGCGGAGGGAAAGCGCGTTTTTTCCTTCGAGTCAAAGGCAAAAAGCGTGCTGGAGATTTTGGACAGGCTCCGAGGTTTATCCTTTGAAGATAGGGAGAGGCAATAAAAGGCCCAAGAACTCGGAATATTTTTTGCGTGCTCTGATTTAGCTGCGGAAGAAAATAAAGACGCGTAGGAAAGGGATGCTGCGGCACGCCGGCCGCATTTGCATGAATTTGCGGCCGGAATCTCATCTCCGAAGCGTGCCACCACTTGCGAGAGCACTTTTTACCAGAGGAAGTCTGGGAGAACGTAGCCAAACATTTGTGCTATTGCCCGCAGTTTTGCTCTTAGAAAATCTTGGAGAATGAGCGATTTTTACGTGTGTATGTTACAATGAAAAAATTGTAGTCTGAAATGGAAACTGATTGATAGATCCCAAAGAAGAATAAACATGAGAAATTCCGACGGGACCAGGAATCGAACCCGGGTCTCCCAATTCCGGTTGGTTGCTCTGACCATTAAGCTATCTCGTCGGAACGTTTTCTCAAGCCATCTGGTGCTAAGTCACCGAACCTATTCCTTGTCTGATTGATAGAGAATATATATTGTCTCGCAAGTTGTAACTCACTCATGTTTGTCGTTGAGTGAATCACAGTTGTGTTGTTCTTGAGAATTTACCTCAATAATTTCGTTCTTTCATGAATTTACAAGTAACATTCTGATTTCTCAAATGGGACTTTATGAGAGTTTAGTACGCAAAGTTTATGATACAATGATTTCGTAGGAATTTTGCTGGAATCTGCTCTCTTCAGTATTAGACAGTTTATTCCTTTATTTACTTCAAAGCATGCTTCCTTCGAGTGACTGTTTGACCTAGCATTTGGACGACATACACGCATTTCATTTATGCACGTATGACATTTACCTTTGGGGTTAACACTTTAAAGGCTCGTTTATTTTAAACACACCTCCATGCTTTCCTGTGACTTGATAGCTTTGCTCATTCGTTGGGGCATGAAACTGTTAATCAAACGTCTACTCAATTGTTTGAAACTAGTAAAAAAGGGAGCCTGGGGAATATTTCCGAACGCCAAATATCACTTTCTATATTTTATAAATGTACGGTAGGGAGAAGGAAAAGAATAAAAAGATGAAAGCAAGGCAACATAAAGTATTGGACAGGGATACAGATTTCTGAAAGTTTACAGCATGAACAGAACCATTATGTAGTGTATACACAATATCAGTTAATAAACCAGGTATAATGGATATGCAAAAAAAAGTGTGTGAATCGTTTTGGTAGATTCCCTATAAATATCAACGTTCCATGAGAATTTTATAATTGAGATAATACCCAACTAATATTTGTAGTAAAGTATATTTATATGGAGTATTTTATGGATGAATAAACTGAAGATGTACATTATAATGAATGCATTCTTCATGGAAAAATATAAATCGCAAATCTATTCCTATTTCAAAATATCACTTTGATTGTTAATGTGAAAATCGTAAGGTACGTTAAGTTTTATAACCGACTGATTCTAAAAATGTTCTTTATGAATTGATGAATTTGAAACGAATCTCATACCCAAAATTCACTCATATTATCTTGAGTGAATATGCAAAATGTTATTTCAGAAGGGTTAAAGTATCCAAGAGAAAGGCCCGATAAGTTCTTGTGATATGGTATAAATTTTATTCCTTGAATCCCAGACTAATTTGTTAATTTAATTCGTGAAGCTCGACATTAAATTCGCCCATCTCCTTGACCCTTCAGGTTGGTAATCTCCTCGGAACTTTCCCACCGAAAATGTTTATTTAGCCGAGAGGGAAAAAGTGGCACATTTTATTCCTAGTGTTCCACAAATCAGTGGAAAGAGCCCTCTTTTTCTGCCGCCCTTTAAATAATGAGCTCTTCTCTCGTTAGGATTCATCACTATTCCCTCCGTATAGGCGAAGGGAAAACACTACATAAATCCCGCGGGGATAAACGATGGGTTCCGAAAAGTTTCTTGTTCTCCCCAAACCCTTTTTTTCCCTTCCGAGATGTTTTTATCAAACCAATGACCGGTCGAAGGGCGGCGGACCCCAACAGCCGAAACAACTCGACAGACTTCGTATGCTCTTACGGTTAAGGTTCACCGTGATCAAACAGAGGATGCCGGCTTGTTTCCCGCACTATAAAGTTTTGAGACTTTTTTTCAAGATGGTCAGTCCATTCCTACTGGGAAACATCCAGAATTTTCTCCCATCACCTCTTCGAAAAGCCGCAGCGACACCACGTATAGCGCCTCCGACTAGACTCCCTGTGGCGGGCTAAAGGCTTTAACTCACCGGCGCACCTCTTTTTCTCTCTCCCTAAAGAGAAGGGTGAGAGAGAGGCCTTCGGCCGCGTCAGTTCCCTGCCAGCTTACCCACAATCCTCGCTACCGTGTAACGAGTTAATGAACTCCCTTCTTTCCGTATTCTGATCCCTCAATGCCTCCACTCTTTGCCCCATTTATCAGTCCCCACTCCAACATATTTTTGGAACTTTTTCTTCGGGAAGATGTGGGAAAGTAGTTAAGGAGGTGGGTTTTATGGAAGTGCGAGTTACTGAAGGGATCTCGAACTTTGTTGTCAGTTTTGGAGTTTATTTGTAAGCAACGTCTTCTTTAGAGGGTTTCGGAACAGGGGTGTAAGAATGGGAACGCGATGGCTGTCATGTGTGTAGTGAGGGTTGAGTGTGACGGGTTGAATGGCGGGTGGATGTTGGGTTGAATGGGACGGGTTTGGACGGAACATATATGTGGGCTACTATATAAGTTACGTGTATCCGCGATAAGAGAATTTTTTTTCTTTCCTAATTTCATTGATAAAGTGTGAAGCAGGAGTTCTTAAAAAAATTCACCGCAAGGTTAAACCCACAATTTATGTTTTCCTGACCCAATGTCGTGGGGATTATTAATTTCAGGCTAAATATAACGTTCGAATGAAATTATTTCTCTTTTCTTGGCATATCTCCAATTTAATCCCATTCAGTCGTAAAGCACGGATTTAATATTCGTCCTAGAGTATAGCGACTACCTCACAGTGAAAGGATGGTAATTAAAACGCGATAAATTTTCTACTTCACTTTCATTAAAAATTACCTTGAATAAATATATTTTCCACGTTTCAACCTTGCTTATTTTTATAAATTTTTCGTTTTCTTAAATAAACTTAATGCAAGGAAATTTTAATTGAACACCTTTCCTCGTAACTTAGGTCATTTTCCGTATTATCCTTTGGCAACTTTCATGTTATTGATTGATTATGGCATTTTATTTAAAATAATATAAGGATTAAAATGAGTTAATGAAGACTTATCTTAGTCTGAAAGGACTCATAAAAATTCAGAAGGGAGTTTATGGTGCTTTGTTTGATCGTCATTCGATGAAATGGATGGACCTTTTACCGATGAAAAAAATATGGTGAGCACTTTTAAATGTTGTGATGTGAAGCAGTTCTTTGATTTTTTTAGCACCACGTCTCGCAGTGTAAATATTATATACTTTCTTCCTCAAATGTGCATATTGATATACATATTTTTACAAACTCTCAACTTTCATTTACTTCCTCGTTTCCTCTCCGTCACATTTTGCTACGCCACAATTCCCATCGATATTTTCCATCGTTTTCACGAATGATATCCCGAATAATCTCGGATGACCCCGATCGAGAGCAAATGTTACCCTAAAATCGTTCCTAAAGCGAGCGGAATCAGAGGCGAGGGAATAAACGAAATCAGCGGCCGTAAATTAAAACCACCAACGGAACCCTCCGCTTACAGTTGTTCACCGTTCAGAGTATATGACACACAAAAGATTAACCGTGAAATTTATTTTACTCTCCGTACCAAAATCAGAACGGGATGGACACATATTTCTCCGTCTCTGGAGAGAGAAGACTTTTTTCCGGGCCACTATCTTCCGTCATTGACTTAATGTCCGTTTCTCACGAACGCAGTCCCTTCATCTGGTGGAGGACAATTCCCGCCTCGTTTAGCATCACGAGGTGTTCGACGGCGCCACCACCTGCTCGCTTTCCTATTCCCACCGAGATAAGGCTATTCACAAAAAGAGAGAGAGGGGCAATTCGTGAACACATGCCTTCCTTGTACATGTATTACTTCGCGCGCACTACTTTCGAGGACCGCCACCAAACACTAACCGCTCTCTATCTGACATCCAACCCACCCCGGACTTTCTATCGGGTACACTCAGCAGGTAACCGATTAAGAGGATGAAGCTTTTGCGTGCGGAATTCCAGAGGTATTTTCTCTCCCAAAAACTCGCTACCATTTTCTGCCCCTTCTCAGAATGTGAGTGCCATTTTTTGTGACCAAGAAAGGTGCCCAGTGGTACTCGTGATATCGCCAAGATCCTTATGATTCATTTGTCGGTCCAGCGTGGGTTAGGGCAAACGTAATCCCGCCGACGTTCGTTTTCTCACTCTCGTATACATGTTCAAGATGCAAATCACGGACATGTATTTGCACTAAATCCGGTTGTAGTCTCCGGAGCGAAAAATGTTCGGAAAAAATTCGAACCGATCCCAAGGCATGGAACGAATACTTTATTTTGTTTTCCCCGGAAGGTATGTACGTGCGCTATTGGAATACGAGGTCAAAGCGCGTCACCTTTTTTGTTCGCGACGTGTAAAGAGAATACATGCACTGGAATCATCAAACAAAGTCTGTACTCGTTGACCAAACGTGTAGAAGAACTGCAGATCCACAGATGTCGTTTTTTTTAACACTCTACTAGTCTCGAATGTATGTCAAAATTTTTCCTGGTAATTAGCTTGAAATTCAGCACCTTTTGGTTGTGACATTTGGCGATTCGTTCTCGGAAACGTGAAGGATTTTTCCCTATGCTTAAAGTGCACATGGCGCCTTTGATAAGGTCATCAGTTTGTCTGGGGAATAAATTTGCTATTTTATAGACGTTTGAGAACAAGTCGAAAATGGGCACTCGGATTCTCCAGCAATTTACCCGGTGACATTTGAATCGCTGGAAACTTTTTTCGGAGACCAATCCTGTATCCGTTGAAAAAAGCTCCATTTAGGACTGCATGAATAGAGTCGTTCGGAATGCTTCGGACAGGATCCGTGCGGATTCACGTTTCTTTCCGGGGAAATATACGATCCGTTTCTTTCTTCTTCTACTCTTGGGATGCTCTCCTCTTCTTAAGATACCAATATCAATTCCTTTTTTCATGCTAAAAGCGAATCCGCAGAATTGTAAATTATGAGCTAGGCTCATTTGAAAAATCGAAGACCCCCGATCCGAAATGAGGCCTGAGAAAAAGGAAATAAGGAAGGTCATGCCTCGCCCATTCCTTTCTTCTCGGCCGTCCCGTAGTTCCGACTGATGGGAACACGACCGAGCGACTCTGAATACCAATCGAACTTTGAATCAGTCGCCAAACTCCCTCCCTCTCCTGACTAGGGTGTCAAGAGGCAGGTGGTGCGAAATCGGAACATTTGCTACGTCGTGGATCAACAATTCAGAACATAAGAGAGGGCAAATACGTACATCGGTCACTATCAGAGTTAGCTGAATGAAATTATCTGTACAATAACGATAATATTATTAATAATAATAACTTCAATTATAATATAATTTTACAAAGGGAGAGATTGAGACATGATTACACGATTCACTCCTGGTCACATCTGCGATATCCGCGACGACATCATATATCGTGTGATTGAAAAAGAAATTTTTTTCATGATTTGGATGAAAAGTTAATCATTTCTGATGTATTGAGTCTCTTTTAGGCTCATATCATGCTTATGAAATGTTATACGCACTTACTGATAGTGTAGTGGCTTAATGGATTAACCAATAACGAATAGTATGATAAGAGTTAAAATATTATTTAGAGTGCTTCAAACGGTGACATTAAGGTGTCCCGTAGAGTAAACCTAAATAGCTATCAGATCGACGGCTGATTAAATCTCTACTCCATTTTACTTAAGCTTAGGAGAGGGGATGAGGTAATTAGGCAAGACGAGGATTGGAATAATTTTCCACTGCTTTTCTCTTTGAGCTAGACTATTTCGAGTGAAAAAAATTCCTATGAGTGGAGTGCAATACTGAGCATACTCATATGAGTGGAGTGATACTGTGATTAATGCTTTTCATGGCATTCAATTAGCGAGGAATGAATTTCATTATATTATAATTGAATATGACATTAATCCTAATTGTAAAAACGAATTGAAATTGAAGTAACACCATCTGTAGATATCACACATTCCGCATTATTTTTAATATTATCTAAGTCATGAACAAAACTGTGACGAGTAAATAAAAAAAGACATTTTCTTCCATCCTGTAACTGAAAGACAGATGAAAGATGGCATTTTTGATGGCAGAAACTCCTGAAAAGTACGTGCATTAAAGATAATTCGGGAGAGTAAGAGAGGAGACTCAATATGGGAAAATCCCGTAAAACCGTGACTTCGGTTCCCAGCCCAGATTGAACTAGAAAGAAGGGAAAGTGAGAGATATGGCGTTAGTCAGCTCGCGGGCGCCATTGGACGGGACGTGAGATGGTGGCCGAAGTCTCCTTGACAGCGTCCTACATCAATTCATTGCCTCCGACCTATAAAATTTATGCGACAAGAAAGAGGCATTCATAACTTTGGTCGTCCACACCCTAACCTTTCTAACCCCTCCCTCTAGCCCCCTTTTTCTCGCCTCCGGTAGCCCCCCTTCCTCTCTCTCTCTCTCTCTCTCTCTGCAGATAAAGAGCTAACGAATTTATGTTCGGCGCGCGTAAAAAATAGTAGGAAAAAGAAAGGCGAAACAGAGGAATAGGGCATAGGAGTGATGGGAAGGGAATGTGAAGGAATCTATTCCGCCAATTTATCTGTGATTCCATTTGTGGGATGCTAGATCATGCCTTTCTGCCGAGACCTTTTCCTCTGATGTTTAAGTGGAAAGAACTGGAAAGTGGATGGGGTTTTTACTCTTTCTGAATCTATGTCGTCTTTCGTCTGGAATAGAGGTCTACCACCTCCAGCTGGGCTTCGGAAGAGTTCGAGAACACGTAGGGCTTAACATGCAGGTTTTGCGTAACATTTGACCTTTTCTGTTCCTATTCAATGTTTGCAATGCATTTTATATGATTTATATATGCATTTTATATATATTTACATAATATTTTTAATTATTTTATAATTTCATTTCCATCATTTTTATTTTAAATTTTTGATTGTAATTCGATATCCCTTTGACTTTTCATGTGTTTGAAATCGCATTTATATAACAAGCTTAATGTCTTTAACTTTCAAATCTTTTCAAAGAATGTAAAAGTAAATTTGAGAAAATTAAATAAAATATTTCTACTCTTGAAATCCGTCCGGCGTGCAGTCTTTAATTTAGTTATAAGGCCTTTCTCTCAAAACGTTTTATACCCCCGAATCAAGGAGTTAGATTTTTAGATGGCAGAAGAAGGGCATTGATGAAATATTAAATTGAGAATTTTGTTGATGAATTGAAAGGAGTGGTTAGGGGCGAGTGGAACGAGGAAAACGTAGCAATTTTCCTATATTTTTTACGGCGGGGTCTATATATAGTAATCTGTCTAGAGTTCAAAATTTCCATTCAGTTTTCCTTAAGGAATATCACTGAGCCTGTAATTAACTTTTACCTGCTTCTATCTAAGATTTTTTTGAAGACTTTCAAGTTAAAAAAGTAATTTTTAAATTGCCCGAAATAAGTCCGGAAATCGCGAAAAATGGAAATAAAATTAGTAAAACGAAAAATAGAGATAATCTCCAATTAAATTGTTCCGGATGACAGGTTTCAGCGATAAGCTTCTTAATATAAAATCTTTAGGAAAATTACTTTAACAGACATCTTTAACAAAGTATAATAGATCCACTTAACCATTAAATTGAGTGAATGATTACCGTAATCTATCGTGGATATTATTTTTCACGTTCAGGCAAGATTTAATATTGATTCCAAATTTTCGAGTTCAGTTAGGCAATCAAGATGGCAATTCTATGCATGATTTCAACTCACCTACAGATAGATGCATTGATTTCAGGCAGGAATTGATTCTAGCATGGAATGAGGTATCTCACAGATTGGTCGTGAGAAATCAGTTGCGAATGCGTTCTTCTTCGCATTGTGCCCCAATAGTCAGGAATGAGCACCATTTCGCATGACCTAAGGCTTTGATCCCATTCCTATATCGATTCCGCGAATTCAACTTGCTGGAAAGGATCAATCGACGATGAGATTAAAAGAATATCCGTAGAGGGCTTTCCTCTCTGCTGAGGGAAATGCACTAAAATAAATCTGAAAAAATAACCTTCTAATATTGGAAAATATATCTGGTAAAAAAAACTTTAAAGGACATGCACGGTATTCCATTAGACATTTTTGATTTTATATTTAACAAAGAACAAATACATAAACAAATAACAAATATATAAACAAATAAAAAAATATATAAACAAATAACAAATATAGAAACAAAGAACAAATATATAAACAAAGAACAAATATATAAACAAATAACAAATATATAAACAAATAAAAAATATATAAACGGAGAACTAGTATATATACAAAGAACAAATATATAAAAAAAGAACAATAATGTTATATAAAAAGAACAAATAAAATATTAAACAAATTACATCATTCTGTGACAAATACAGACGAGGAACATCATTCTGTAAAAATGTGACACTATAATGGAAGTGTGCTAGAGCGCTTTGATTGGGAATAGAAATTAACCCCTTATACAGTTAGAATGGAAGACCATTCTCTTTAATAGAATCAATTTTAATTAAACAAATCCCTTACAAACGTCGAATCGGTGTCGAATCAATGGAAAACAATCAGGCACGGGAAAGCTTTGAATTGGGTTAATGCCCGAGTTCCGAATCGCGTTAGGATTTTCTAATTGATAGCAGACGCCCATACTATTGGATTAGTGATTCTATTCCTCTTCAGTTATCATAGCACATTGTTCACGGCAGGTACACGTACGAACATATTACTGGTTTCAGGATTAGATGTAATCGATAGGGCGGCGTCACAATCTGTTTAGATTTCCGAAACGGTGCAATTTCTCCCATCCGAAAGCCAGCCGTGGAAACCTGTCCTTTAGATTAGATTTACAAATTAAAGGATCTGTTTACAATGTAGTTAGCTAATGTTCGATTGATAGCACAGGCTTATGAAGTGAAACGCATGATTGGTGTAATGTTAATTATGTTTTTAGTAATGGTTTTTCTTAATGTTATACGTAATCCCTAGCTAGAATTTTCTAAACACTCCAAAAGGAGGTAAGCACAATTTCATAAGATATTTTATGGTAAATATAAATCTCGGCTACGTATTAATTACCCAATTAATTATCATATCAAAGAAATATGGCGAATACAAAAGAATTCCACACAGTGAATTGAAATATTCTGAAATTCTTATTTGATGCTAATTAAGTTTCATCGATTTTTGCTCTACACTTACCGGTATGTCAGATTTTAAATTATTAATTTTAAATTAGAGAAATTAATCACCATTCGGATTAATTTGAATAACGTTTTCCCGAATTCTCTTAAGCATAAAATCTTTTTTTACATCCTGGGGTTATCTGCTTATACAGTGGCTGTAATTCGCCATTCTTTGAAATTATACTTATGAATTGTCTCTGAAGGATTCAAAATTCATCAAATAAAGTCAAAGATTAACTTCCATATAGCATAACTTATTTACCGGAATTGTTTTCCTATTGGGCAATTTAACTTCGACAATTTCTCTATTAGGAGTCCATCAGAACTTTAAATAGGAGTGAATTGCATTTTTCTTTAACTATGTATTATACACCTTGTGTTCCAGCGTTAAATAACAAGTATTAACATTACAGAAGGCCAGCGTTTGCATTATCCTTGGCATGCAGACACATAAATCTACCGTAGATCGCTTACAAATTAACTCATACACATACATCTTTTTGAGCGAGACAGAAGTTATTATTTATTTCATCGTATATACATTTTCAGGACTGTAAATAATTTCTCATAAAACATATTGTGACAAGAGGCGAGATGCAGCCGTAAAGTTTTCTTATAAACTTTCCTAAAGCCCTCTGGTGCAGGGGATGTAAAGCGAACACAAACGAGGCTTAGCAATGAGAAACTGCACCCATTTTTCACGCGGCGAACGAGGAAATAATTTCGGCTTTCATAAATCCGGCGCGCGTAAGAAATTTTAGGTAGGATTGCGCAATCTTGTTTTTCAAAATTACTCCGGCAACCTTTGCACATACAACACACAACGCGGTTTCGCCAACTTATCCCAACGTTGATGGGGGAAGAAACCTCTTTTTCCTCTTCCTTATACGACTCTTGACCTGGAATCTTGGCGTTGTAACACTCGGAGACACAAAGCGACAATGCTACGTCATCCTATTCCACGGCATGGGAACTAATCTAGTTCTGCCATCTCTCTCGTTTGCAAAGACCTTTCGGCCCACAAAACCCTTTTTCCTCGAGACCTGTAGACGTATGGCAGGAGTGTTGCTTTCAGGATCGTAAATGCGTGATTCAGATTCTCCATCAAACGTTGCGGCTTGCCTCTGGTCCAAAGCGCACGCTCTCGGACTCGTGGTCCGCGAATCGAGTTTCTGGACGGAGTGAAATTAATGGGAGCGGCCGCCGCCTTGTTGGACTGAACCTATTTTAGCCCCTATGCATAGGTACACACTCTACAGGGTCGGCCGAAAATTGGCTCGTGTTAGGACCGCCGAATGACCGTGTTGTCATAAATCTCGAATCGGTATGTAATGAGTGGGTGTAGCTACTTTGAGTTGGTGACCCCTCGCAAATCAGCGAAAATTTCTCGGAAATGCATTGAAAATGGAAATCATGAAAGAGGCAATACCTTGGGAAAATCTATACTAGGTAAATAAAATCTGGGAATCAAATTTTCATGGAGTGAATGGACTTTTAGAGTTATTAACCTTTTAAGCCTTGGTGGATTAGCATTTTGCTTTCTGTGTTTTCTCTCGGCACTCATATTCTTTTGAAAGAAGCTCATTGATCTATTAATTTATTATCTACATCTTTAACAAATTTTCAGATTTAGGAGTCTCCACTTTAGAAAGATAATAGAATTTAAAAAGGAAAGATATGTAAAATGTGTAAATTTCATACATCAAGGGATTCGGAGGGAGGGAAGTTAACCAAAATTTTTATTGCTATTATTTTTACGGAAATCACATCATAAGTGGATAGCTATCTGGTGGCGACGTATGCAGGAAAAAAACATCTGCACTTATGTAAAAAATATGCACACAACTAATACAATCAATTATTCCATCATACTCCAAGGAAATTACACGCAACGCTAAACTATACCCTCAATCGTCAATTATTTTCCCTTATCAAATAATGCAAGCCGTTTACTCGCACACAATCTTGATGACAACACATTCATATAGAGAATAATTTAGATGCATAATATGCATATTGCATAATATACATGCATAGCTACTGTCATTAATTGCATATGAGAAATACCCGTGTATATAAATGTTCCTTTGTTTTGTGAATAAGGAATAGCAGATGATGGAGGAGAATTTTGCTACATTAGTTATAGGGCGGTAGTAAAGGTAACAAAAAAGTGAGTGGCTGAGAGAAGAATTCTCGTTTTCTTCATGCACATACATATATAGAAATTATTTATTTAATAGATTAAGGAACTTGTATAAATTTTTTACTATAAACTAAATACCTTATTTTCTGTGGAAGAGAATCATTAAATACATCGTTATCAAATTACAATTTAAGTTTGTTCTTAGTAAGAATTAAACATTAAAATTTAATAATCTCAGTGACCGATTTTAGATTTAATATCGATTATTACATATCCTTATTTGTTAATTTAGACGTCAATGATCTAACATAAAGAATAGAAAAAGAACATGATTTTTAAAGAAACAAATTTCATGGTAAAAGAAACAAATTTCATAACTTTTTCATCGTAAATCTGATAAAAATCCCAAAGCGGTGTGTTTCATATAAACCGTGGCAGAGTCAAAAAGAGCAGGAGGAATGAATAGGCTGGAAAGAATCAAGTGAAAGGAAAGGGTAGCACTCTTCTGAAAAGAGGCCATACTTAGATAATGAGTGTTTGCTACGTTTATAAATTTAGTATTCAAGTTCCCAGCTGCCCTTCGGCGTGTAGCTGGATATGCATGCACCACCTACTAGTTATTTTATCCCGTTTTCCTGGTCCGTGACTGTCACGTCATGTGTTATGTTTACAAAAGGTTTGGATTACAGGAAGTGCTGAAGTATTTATTTTCTTAATTTTTATCTTATCGTCTAATCACACCACATAGTATGGACACGTATCAATTGAATGTCTTGAAAACATGCCACCTCAAAATTTATTGAGCAATTTTTCTTTAGCTTCAATCTTCTTTCTCTTAAAGATTTCCATCGTATTAGAAGCTATAATCATAAAATTATAATTTATCATATGGTATTAACGAAAATTGGATTAATATTCGATTACGTATCGGAACGAAATTCAACTTGATAGGGTAATCATGAGAGTATAAGCTAACTTCATTGAAGTTCAATGTTTTTTATAGTCTCATCTCTAAGTGCTATAAAAATTTATTCTTAGAAAAGTCGGGATTCATAAATTTTTGGAGAGTACTGGACCTTTAGCAGGGTTGACGCTTTCCCTGTTGTAAGAGAAACTCTCACTTTATACCTCCAAGCTCTTGCAAGCAGTCGTAAAGGTTAGGGTATCAAATGAAGAAATGTGACTTCTCCTTAATATATTTAAATGCGTCACCTTCATTCAGTATTGTAGCTCAAGGCTCACGTTTATGGCCCTAATCTTAGGAATTTGGTCGTTCTAAATATATCAAAAATTAAAAATGCTGTGCGTGAAAGCTTACTTGACCCGAATAATGCCTCGTTGCCTCCATTCCGAATTAAATTGGGAGTGATGAATCACTTTCTTGAGGGCTTAGATAAAAGGAATGCCTCCCCTAAATACTCCCTCCTTGCATTTACATTCATGTTTTACGACTGGCAAATGTAAGGAGAGATTTTCTTGCGGGATTCAAATTAGATATTCTGCTAGGGACGTAATATTCAGAAATGTTATGGATTAATAGCTATTTTTTGTAATTGACATTAATCTCAGAATTGATTATCGATCTTAAGTGGATCATTTTTTATACGTACACATTATTGCCAGTGGATGCGATAAATTAATTTTGATCCTCCTTTCAAAACATTTCTGCTACGTTTTTTCCGAATAATGCCATTGAAAGATCTAGATTAAAACGTATATAGGAGTAAATTAAAATTCGAAAATGTTTCTCTGAAGTAATGATACGAAATTAAGTAGAGAATGCGATCTTTTACATGGCGGGTAAAATATGTTTGTTAGCGTAGGAATATTATTGTAAAATAACTCATATCTTATATAGATAATAAGATGTGCTTAATCTGATTAACTTAATTTATTAAGAGTGACTTCTGTGTATCTTTACCTAAAAGCATGAAAGAGCAACGGAATCCATGAATGTATTAACATTTTTGTTTACAGTTCTACGTGAAAAATAGGAATGCTTTTCCTCTCAGGTAATTACTAAAAGAGGGATTATAGTAGGATAGTTTTTGAAAGGCATTTTCAATGCTGAAAATCCGAGAGACACTAACGGGGTAACAGCGGATTTATCGAGATTAAATGTTCGTACTTTACATATAAAATCGCTACCTTTTACGCGAATATTTTCATTCAAATTCAATTAAGGGGTTATTGAAATACTTGCGCTCCATCTGTCATTCGTAAACACTCAGTATATTCTATTCAATCTTCCGCTGTTGGTTAGGAAACTAAAAAATTTTAAACTACTATGGATAGCGATGAAACGGAAAAATATTTGCGGAGGTGGTTCACTGGTGCTTACACGAAATCAATCGTGATCCATTTTGAATGGATTATTTACATGGTGAGATTAGCGAGTATAAAATGGCGAATTTTTAAATCTTATCGTAATTCTCAATGTATTTAAAAGCATGCAAGGACGTTATTGATTTATATGTAGAATTTATGTTATCCAATGTTACCCAAGAGAGTCTTTAGTTAATTAATTTGAAAGCATTTGGACGTAAACTGCAGTTTTTAGGGAAAATTGTGATTTGTTTTTTAAAAATAAAATTTAAGAAGGTTGAGGTTGATGGGGGTTAGAATCTAACCTTCATGGTTTATTATTTAGGCCAAATGACCTTGAAAATTCTCTTCTTTCATATAACTTATTGTCAATGATATTAAGTAGACAATTAATATGTGTGGTTATTAATTAAGGAAGGAAACTTTTGGAAGAAGTATTTGAAGAGTGGCTGTACTTTAAAATCAAACATGCAGCAAATAGCTTAATGTTTATTTTTTCAAATTTAATCCATACCATACAATATGCCACTCGATAACTTCGTACGAAAAGGTTCGCATGCCGCGTTACCAAATGTTTCTGGAGCAAATAATTTGAGACAGCGACACATGTTGAAAGGATGGGACCTCGATTCATTTCCATTAAGGGGTCTAAACCTTACTTTCACGAATCATCGGATTCGAAGGACCCTCTTACCTCTAATCCACTACGACATTGCTACACGCGCCTCAAACAGCCCATTCATAGCACACTGCCGCCACCCATGGGACACAATGGGTCGCCCCCTCTGCCACGCCCCCACAAGGTCGCGGTGTCGGAGGAGAGAACTAATTTACGCGCACCGTGGTGCACGCAACACACGGAGGGGGACAGGATAGGGTACACAATTCACCTACCGTGTTCTGCCTTACGGTATCTTAAGCGATTGACCCCTCTCTTTCCCCCATCACTCTCTTACGAAGCTTTCTATGTGGAGATGCATTACGTATGTACCATTACATAATATTTCCGTACGGTATCATTTTTTACATTTAACGTACCTTATGTTAAAGGTACTTCTGTTACGGTCCGTAGACTGTCTGCATCATTGTGTCATTGAGTTCGGTGCACCAGCAGACTGCACCGAATAGAATGGCATTGAAATGGGATTGGAGATACACGAAGGGCTTTCCCAAAAGCAGCCTCACAATTGAATTGCAGCGATAGTACATTTTGAAAATGGCTTGCTGACGTTCTCAATAGAAAGAGGAAGAGGAAATTGCAGACTTCTGCTAGTTACTGTTGCAAAACCAATAGCGAATTTCCTCTCATCGTTCCCCCATTTCAACGATGCCCTATGGAAGGATTCTGTTAATTAAGGATCTTTGTTCCCTCGAAAGGTGAATGAGCGCAAGAATCGAAACTCTTAAGTCATGAGAGTATAAAATTCTCTATATGATGCCTGAAATCAATAAAATAAACTTCTGTGTTGTGGCCATCGTACGGTATTCTAGTGTTATTATACTTCTATGTTTTTCTCCTCTTAGTAAGTAGTTAGGTTCTAGGATACTATTTAAAATCAATATTTCTTTTGGATTCTTTCAATAGTTCCCCTTGCTGTTCCCTCGTATTTTATATTTATTTTTACGTTTTTTCTCATTTATTGGCGAACGATTTGCCGTCAATGTTAAATTTTCGCTTAGCTTCAGTTTTGAGCAAGCACCGGAATAACCCAAAAACAATGATGACTTGGTTAACGAAGATAAAGTTTCCGATTTCGTACTCTTTGTTCCAATCCTTCGTCAGCCATCGTATAATTCCCTGCGAGTTACCAAATGTTAAGGTACACACAAACTCTGCCTTAAAGTAACCCTCCCTCAGCTAGAAGACAAGATTGTTCTGGAACCACATGATTTGGCCGATTTAGAATAATTTCGCATGCGCAAACATGTAATACTTGCGCATAGACTACGTAACCGAATCCGTATCGTCAGCAAAATCCGAGGGCAAGATAAAAAGTCTTCTTTCACGGAATATATTGTCCATAGGATCCATCCGAAGTATAGCTAAAAGAATTAAAGTTGATTCTTTCGATATGTATCGAATTTCTTGGCTTTATTTAGCCACTTTCGTCAGCATTAAAGCATTTCGTCTTTTTCTCGTATCTCGTATCGTCCCATTGCACCATAGTTTACGGAAGGTCAAGGAATGGCAGCGTAGGGTAGTGCACTCTGACCTCTTAGATGCACATGCAGCGCGAAGGGGGATTTTCTTTGCAATCTAACCGCTCAGCGCAATTTCGTCGTATGCGGATTGCACTTCTCTCCATCCTCATTCGGAAACAGCTGCCTTTTCTCCTTTTCCGCGGCACATATATTTCTCACCACTAAGGCTCAAGCTGACGAGGATTATTTTTCTTGAGTTTTGACCTTCAGCGTCCAAGTTCAACTATCCAGATGAAAAAACAGGGGTGCATGTTCTAACATAAGTATATCTTAGATAGAATTTAGGTTTGACGTTTTTGGAGCTTCGCGATGAGAAATAAATAAAAGTGTGCCAAATAAATTTGTCTCTCGGCTTCGTTCCTAAACCATCTAGGGCGCTAGCTTAGTTACTCTTAGATCCTGGTTTGAATAGGTCTTTTTATTTGCCAATTATACGCATGAGCCTTAAAATATGTCCGAAAATTTTCCGCCTAATGAAACTGAACTTACTATAACCACGTATCCTCTTCATTTTATTATTATTGTTACCATAAAGGTTACAATTGGACATTGGTCTGGTGGAAACGTCAACATAATACAGTACATACTTTAAATCAACACGTGTAATTATATTCATCAGGGTAGTATCATCCAGAATCTTCTGTTTTTGATTTCCCTTATTAGAATTTTCCGCCCATTATTCCACCAGGCTCTCTGTCTAGATTCCTGTCCTCTCTCCCCACATTACCTATCCAATTCTTCTACCTCTGTTTTCTTTCTTCAAGCAAAACCCTATCCTTTCAACCAACTTTTTTTCTCTTCACTTTCGTTTTCCCTTCACTTTCACCTCACTTACTTTACCCGGTGTGCGGAAAACTCGTTTCAATGCTCTCTGGTCTATAATTATATTCCTTTCTGAAAAAACCTCTTCAGCGTTTCACTTTTAACTTCAAGTCGTTGACTGTAACGTTAAAATGTTTACAGATGAAAATCAAGCGGGTGAAAGAAGAAAAAAATTAATGGGTTAAGCATTGGTCTCTGAAAAGGATTGAATCGGAAAACGAATGTAATTATGTCTTCAGGAATATCGCGCAAACATTTGTCACAAGCAGTTACGCTGCACCTTTTCCGGGAGAGCACGCCTTTTTACAAATGAGAGAACCCTTTTCACAAATTTTCTACAGTCTTTCCTATCTCATTATTTACAACAAGATTTTCCGTAAGTCATGAACTATTGAACGTGACTATATTTTGGAAAAACGTTTCTACGTAAGCTCCCAATTGCATTCACTTTGTATCTTGATCGTCTTAAGACAAAGAAACATGTCGACATCGGGGTATATTATCGCAAAAAGTACACATTCAATTTGGTGCTTCATTTTCCTACTCTTACTTCACTATTCCCTCCAACCGTCTTCCCGCCCCTCCTCTCCCTCTCACGAAGGTTTTTTGTCTCGCTGTCTAAATTGCGATCCTTTTTAATCAGATAAATTGCCGCGGATGTCGAGCCTCTCGGAAGCTACTTGTTAGCAAGCTGTTTTCGGCATCGGGGCGCACATGATAGTCGTTTTGCTGCTCGAGTCACTCAGTTCTCCCAGAAGCAGTTTGGTTTTGTCGCGCGGAATGAGGTTCGGGTACAGGATGTCGATATTGGAGGTCTGGGAATTTCTGCAATCGCGCCATTTGCTTGGGAAAGGTGACAGATTTCGATTATGTAAGGTCCTTGATTTCATTAACCCATGGAAAGGGATGGGGATATCCGATAAGATGGTTACGTGTTAGAGCTTGCCTTTGATGTTGTAAATTGTAATTAAATGACTAGTTAATGAGCGAATAACGAGATGCCATATAACGATTTTCTGAACGGTATGAACTTTTTTTTGCCTATAATGTAGTATATATGTTAGATATAACTACATAAATCTCTACTAACTGGCAATGGAATATAAGAATTTAAAAATCAAAGCTTTTTTCGATTGTAGGATTCACTTCTTGACGGTAAAATAATTTCTCAACGCAACATTTTCCAAGCTTCCACATTTTTATAACTATTAATTATAATTACTAACTTTTTAATACAGTTAAAAATTAACCTCAAAATTACTACTCAATATAATAGTAATAAAATTTTATTTATACTGTAAATATATTTGAAAAGCTTGAAAATACAAAATATTGTAATTTCAAATATACTACAAAGTAACTTAATTTCTCTTTTTTTAATTTCAATATAACTATATAAAACGGATAAATCATGACATTCATTTTCGTTATTTGCATTTAATTGAAATGTGGACCGTCTATTCAAGAAAAACATTAAGGTCTTGCAGGCAATCGACAGATCCATTTATGAGATCCATTCAGAGATGAATACAGATTTCCAGCGGGATATTTGCTCAATCTCTCTCATTTATAAGCATTCGCATCACAATTTCAGCGAAGCGATGTTATTTAATCTCGGATTCGTAAAACTTTTATTCCGTCACTACCTATAATTTCAATGGAGAGTAATCGAGGCGGAGAGGGCTTTGATCTCCTCTTGCCGTTCATTTTTTTATATTTGGGGAGTTCAGTTTTTAAGCGCGAAATCGGAGGCCTGCAGTTACTCTTTCGGTTTAGCGGCAGTCAGTGAACTGCGTCGTTCGCTTAAAGAGATTTATTCTCGGCGGCAAAATTACCGACTTTCTTCGCTCCAATAATTCCAGTGGTGGAAAAGTGCGCGTTAACTCAACGTTGAAACTTGGGTCATTAGATGACCGCAGATAGGAGAGGTTGCCCAAACGATTTTGCCGAGTGTAAACGCGATGGACTTCGCGGACGATTCTTCGGATTTTTCCCGTCCCTTGAAATGGACAAAATAGAAATCATAACTTGAATTAGGAAGCGATGCATCAGTATTCATTTCGTCGAATTCGGAATGTATCGTGTTCAAACAAATCAGCTCTTAATCGATCTATTTGACGCGCCGGTTTTTCATTTTTCCCCCGGGAAGCTAAATAAATCATTTTAAAATCTGTTTTTGCTTGTCGTGTTAAATCCTCTCTCCCGATTTTAAACATGTTATTTATCGTTCTTATCACTCTGATCGCTCTTCTTTTCCGTGTAGTTTTATTTTTATTTCGCTGTCTCCATCGAGTACCCAAATAAGCTACATCGTCTATCAATTTCTTCTGAAGGCTATGGATGCAGAACAGCTGCGCAATTGTATGTATGTACTTTCGTATCGGTGTCGTTGTAAACAATGAAAGTGCATCTCTTCTTGTTTTCAGTGTCCATAATAGTAGGAAAATAAAATTTTCTGTCAAGTTTGTCAAAACCATCAGTCCCAAGGGAAGTTGGATCCTCATCCCTTCTCTTATCCCATATAAGTTTCGGTGAGGGAATCAAGGGAGTAGACAAAATGAGTAATGAGGTAGTTGAGCTGGTAGTTGCACACTTTTTAGGCACTTGCTTTCCTTGTCGAGGAAGGACGAGTGAAAAATATCCACGTAAATACAGCGGCTCTATGAGTAACTCTATTATAACATGCAATAATCAATAAGCAAATTTAAGGAATTATCAATATCAGAGGCTAAGGTGTGTCGACAGCTATCATTTTGCAACTTTTGCAATCATTCAGCATCATTTATATCACTGTTATCTATATATTATCGCAGTTTTGAACAAAAGTAAATGCAAGACCAAGATAAAGAGAATCGAAGATTATTTTCTATTAAGTTCCAGAAGACTAATGAAAAATTATCCATCGCCATTCTATAAAAATGGTAAACGTGTTGCTAAAATTACATACATTATGTAGACAGTTTACTCAAAATGTTAACGCCATCAACATGATTTTCATTTGTAGTACTGATTTCAAAATGAAAACTCCCTGAATCACACCTGTAGGAAAATATTCCATTGAATATTTTTCGTCTAGTAAGATTTAATAGTCTTACTTTATAAAAAGGTGGTGATTCACGTGCCTGAGTCAGTGTTTTACGAATGAAAGCTACACCATCCCTTCACGGAAAACAGGTTCAAATCACAGTTGCAACGGCGAAGATGTTGTGACTCATTATCTGAATCATCTTCCGCTGGGAGGGTGGTCATGAGTCAAATTTGTCATCAATTCGGACTTAACCCTTCCCCTTTGAAAATATTATGCTTGCTATAAATTAGGAGATCCTGTCAACTTCTGAATGTTGCATCTTTTTATGTCTTTGGGCTTGAGAACGTCTGAACGGTGCAGATTAAAGAAAGACTTCCACTACAGTCAACAGGTTTATACCGCCAGTCAAGCATTCGCGGGCATAAAGCGTCATCATTAACGAAAGCAGAAACATATGCTCCCGTAAACGCGAAATGTACTCAGAGGATGCAGTTACTTCTTGAAAGACAGATGTCAACTCTAGAGAACATTGTGATCTTCCTCTTGTGACTTTACAAAATATAACTTTCTCACTTCATTGGATGATAGCCGTGTAGAGGGCTTATGTTTACTACCAACAAATTCGTTGATAAAATTTAAATCAGAAATTACCTTTATTCCATTGCTGTATGGTTATTTATGCCGTATAATGTTACTCATCTTACTGTCATCTCCAGCTATAATTTATCCCGGAAATTATTATAACTCAAACTTTTGGTATTTCCTGTGTTAACAAGTATACTTGTAAACACTTCCGGGTTACTGAAAGCTTCTTTCGCTGTTTTTAGATTCAAATAAAGAAAGAGGAAATCGACAGCTAGATATATACAAATACTAGCACCCATATTCTATTTAGCTATATTGGAAATTTAAACTAAATCCTTTATTTTAGTTTGCGGTCGGTCAAATAGCGATTATATAAAATTTTATGTCGATCAATAGTGTGCCAGGATTGATACTGAGGGACGAATATCCTGTATAAAAGATAATAATCAATTACTAGAACATAATTTATACAAATATATTAACTTCTGTGGGGTTAATCTCCTAAATATCGCACTATTTGAGAAATTCATAAAAAAAACTTACTGCAGGTTATGATTAGGATTAAAGCTGCGTAGATTTTAATGCCATTCTGAAATTTCTTGACCGCCTTCATGCATATATATCACTGATGGGATTAAAACTTTTCGTAAATCACTCAAAACGTTTCTGCACTAAAGCGTTTTATTTCTATAATCACGGCCATCTACGAAGTGTATTTCTCATACGGAGCTTATATATTACATTGAGGGATTATTAAGTGTGCATCAATCATGTTTTTCTAAGGTGATTCTAGAGGGCAATTAGCATCTGGCTTCGTCGGTTGAGGGGTTTCCGACCTCCAAACAACGCCGAGATACCAGTTTCGAACTCCGGCCACTAAGTTTTTTGCGGCGCACCCTGAATTTAACGCAAAATTTGAAAGTATGCTAGTATAGGGGAGCAAGCTAACCAACTTTGCGGCTAACTCACTCTCTCTTCCCCATTTCTGGTGCCCTCGAACTTTACCTTCGATCGGATGGATGTATTGCATATTCATGCCATTGATCCACATGAAATTGATAAAAACTAGGTGAAATTGTGAAGCAACTTTACATTTTTCAAGTGCAAGCTTTTGTTCCACATTATTCTATCATGGACAGGCGCGTTCACTGATTATTTTTTCGTCCATTATACCAGTGCAACACAATTTTTTTGCTATTCTTGCTATGTCATACTGCAAAAAAACTGTATCTGCTCGTAAACAGGGAGGGATAGTTATAACATCTGTGATGCAATAAAGATAACACTTTAGTATTCTTCTTCCAATACTTCGCGATAAGTGATAATCTTAATTTTTTTCCAAATTCTAAACAATATTGTCTGCACGAAGTTCTATGTTGAATTGTTTAACGATCACAATACATACTATATACTGAACATACTGATCTTATTTTTGAGAAGGTATAGTAAAGCAAGTCGGAAGAGATTCAGGAACATAAATTACTTAATTTTTTCACCATTGGTTTACTATCAATTGTCTTGAGCCTGATTATATGTATTTTAGATAACATTATTTTCAATTCACAGTTTTGCTGTTACCTTAAATTTAATGGTACCGGAATCGATTTTGGATCTCGAAAAGAAGTTTTCTTTTGAAAAGCCTTGAACGTATTGCTTGAAATTCAAAACATTTTTTGGGACACTTCAATATGCAGGAAATAATAATATCATAATCCAGGAAATTGGCTATTTATTTTTGAGACACTCAGCTTGTGGTCTTTTATTGCATTCTTTCAACGGTAGCTCTTTTCCAAATCTTCTATCATAACTTCCTGGGTTATGATATTATCTCCCATCGT
The DNA here is from genome assembly GCA_036926295.1 of Pachydiplax longipennis. Taxonomy (NCBI): domain Eukaryota; kingdom Metazoa; phylum Arthropoda; class Insecta; order Odonata; family Libellulidae; genus Pachydiplax; species Pachydiplax longipennis. Next base: position 57,650,899 of record JAVFKF010000008.1, read on the forward strand.
ACCCAGATATCCCCTCGGTTGATTTTTTCGCGACCGCACGACACTTTCTCAGGCCTCCCTCCCACACTTTCATTCCTCTCCTATCTCTCACCGTAAAAGCGGACGCTTTAACTCAGTGAGCACACAATCTGTTTGCCAAACAGCACCGTCGTTGGATGCGGCGCGACTGTCTGTATCCGGTCGCGCAGCCGTTTGTAAAAGAGCGAGATGAGAAGAGGCTGGAAATACAAATTGCGTATGATTTAGCGGTCATAAATTTGCTGTCCAAGGCCAATTTCCACTTGCATTCGTCCGGCGTCACAGCCGTGTTAGCCTTTACCGGTTGCTTCCGAATGAAATATGCGGGTTATTTGAGCCGGAATGTCTTTTCTCGTGGTTCAGAAACGAAGGTTTATTTGGAATTGAGAGTACGTATCCCTCCCATGCTCTGACGTTCGGTTTTCCCTTTATATCGCGAATGCAGTGCGGATTTTTGCTTGATTTTTCGATGGTAGGGAATTCTCATCTCGGAGAAAAACTTCACCTCGTAGAAAAGAGAAACCGCTCTCTCAGATTAGTACTTTTTATGCGGCAGGATGGTTTAGAGCAAAGGTGGGGAATCTGCGGCCTCCTGAACAAAAGTGGCCTTATCGGGCGTTCATTGCGGCCTTTTAGACAATTCCCGAAACAAACAATCCTCTTTAAATAACTTTATTTTCGAATTTTGCCAATGAAGCGATGAAAATAAAGTGGAAAATGGCCTCTTTCAGTTAAGTTAGGGAATAAATTCCTCTCCTCGTATAAAATATTACTATTTGAATGCAAACAGCACGCAACACAAAAATGGCATGATGGTTTCACATACGACCTTTCATATGATCGTGAATGCTAAATTTAGCCTTCCGATGGACAGAGGTTCCTCATTCCTGTTTTAGAGAAATGGGTATAAATGATTCAGTTAAACATCAATCATAGTTTAAGTATTCTCGTTAAAGTTGTATTCGATTCAAAGTTATGGGGTTATATAAGAGTTAAGTTATATTAAATTTTCGACAATAAAACACTATAATTTTTTCAATCTGATCAATGAAGTTTATGTATGTGTTTGTGTGTGTGTTCGAGAATGTTACGCTCGAGAACCTGAAGTTGCAAGACTTTTAAACTTCATTCAAAATACGCAAATGAAGGTCATAGATTCTTATTCCTATCGCAAAATTAAGTTCAAAAGAATCTTCATACATACTCCTGTCAAGTTCGAAATAGGAATCAATTCAATAACTTTTCTTTCTGTTATCGTCAATGTTACATTTCAGTTTTAAACTATGAGAAATTTAAACATGAGAAACATTCAAAATTGTCATATTAGATCCGTTCCATCGAATTAATCTAATATGAGAAATTATAAATTCCTATATTCGAAAACAATGCTATTACTGCATAATCCTTTTCCCCGTTGAGAATCGTCGGGCACTTTAGCTAGTTGGATATAAAATCCCTATACTGTAATTTAATGCATATTTCCGCTTTTATTATCATGTTTATTGTATTGAATCCTTGCATATTGTTCGAATACCAGGAGAAAAGCTATAATTAGGTTTAGTTATATGAATACTATGACTTAATATGATATAAAATATCTAATTATATTTCGTCAGATAAATGCTGATCTGTCTTATTTTTTTACTTTCATGAATTACCCTTATCAATTTATGGGGTATGATAAAGATGAATTTGTGTATATCGTGCTGATTAGAAACAAAAGTACTGGAGTGAATGAAATTAAGTGAAGAATGTTTGTTTCTCAGCCAGCTTAGGTTGGCCTTGTTATATCACTGATTCGTATTCGCATTAGTTATTATGATGATTATGGATTTTATCATTAATTGCAAATACTATTGAGTAAAGAATTAATATGTGAAATATTCGGCCTGTGGAAACGAATAAGGTTGCCTCCTCGAGCCTGTTCTATTCATCTTATTCCAACGAAAAAAATACTTAAATATGAAAACTCTGTTTCAAAGTTTATTCTTTATTCTCTTATCTCCTTATTGTCCTTTCGAAAAATATACCTCTCAAATTTAAAAAAAATACAGAGCATATCCCGTAAATAGTAAGAGCCGAGGCAAACTCTATCTCAAGCGTTAAAAAAAATGAAGTTGAAATTACGATAAAAAGTGGGTGAACTGTAATGAAGAGGAGAGTCTCAACGATGAGATTCGAAGGAGTTCTTGTTTTATCAAAATCCCGGAAGTTTTCAAACCGAGAGTCGCTCAACTCCAAGGAAGCGTCAATGGAGTAATTGAAAGGGAAGATAAAGATGAGAGCTCAAAAACGCGCTCTAATATTTTTTGAGAGGAAATGGAAGATTCCTACGTTAATATGTAGGTCGTATCTGTCATCCATTATCTTCGAAAAAATGAGTGATTAAAAACGTTTTCAAAATTCGACATGCCCCGGAAAGGATTAGAATTGGACTTTTTGATCAAAATTTTATTTCGATCGGGAAAAAATCTACGAACATCAAGTTAATGTAAAACTGATCATTTTTCTATTGTTACTAGCTATTTCTATGAAAAAATGGACCTGGACATTTATCCAACGTAGTGAATGGGTGACTTAGAGTGCTAACGATTCAATGAAATCTTTCCTCCGATACGTAACTATAAAAGGTTCAAATACTCGAAATTTCACGTGAAAATAACTGATCACTAAGATCTTCAGATAGAAGAAAATTGTTGGAGATGATGTCTATTTGCAACTGCCTTCAGTATCAAGAAAAATTATATGTCCCACTTTTTAGTAATATACGATCATAACTTGGAATTTTCGTTTGTGTAATCTTAAAGTTACAATAAATTTATAAATCCGAAATCTTAATGTAATTTATCCACCAATCAGATTAAAAGGAAGTACTTTTCTACGATTTTAATGAGACAAAGTATGTACAACACGAACCGTTTCTAGGTGTCATTCTTATTATCGCAAAGTTTTCTAACCGACTACAATTTTGGCTAAACCATTTGGATTTGATATGTTCAAGGGTAAAGGATATCTTGTGGTTTAAATTTTAAATCGCTAACGTTTTCCGAGTCCATCAGAAATCCATCCGGAAAAACAATTTCAATGAAGAAAAACGAGAAAAATTGGAGAGCTCTGACGGAAAGGATTGATGTTTCTTTCTCTTTATTCCATTTCACCAGCAGTTAATTTCTTTTGCGTGGAAATAATAAGGAAAATATTATATTCAAATATGAAGATTAATTGTAATATTCTCCTCAATAACATCTAAGTGAATCCATCTTTAATTATGTCTAATTTAAATCCGTCTCTCATCGTGGTAATTTCTTTCCTATTCCATATAGAAACATATGCATTGGCACAGCGTTGTCAAAAACTTTCTCAATATTAACCAATTCGATATCTCCGCGACTGATTTGTAGACTGTTGAGTGTATGGGATTCCTCCAAACCTTTTACAACCTTTTATAAATTGATTTTGCAATCGAAATAGAATAGTTCACGTTAAGGAACCGATAGCTTTGCACCACTTATTCGGGTTTAAAATTTTCATGCTTACATTGAAATTGATGACTTAATTATACCTTATGCCTTTTTATGTTTAAAATGTCTCCTGTCTTCTTACTAAAACTCGTTATAACTCTATCAATGTGCATAATAATCTTTGTAATCAGATTTTACATTTTAAATTTCTTCATGCAAAGGCTTGCAAAGATGTAGCTCGTATGCATTGCAACGCACAACTTCAGTATGCACCGTTTCCAAACTCGCATCCCTCAGATATACACGGAAAAAAACCTATTAAACATGTTTCAAGTCTGTAAGATTAACTCGAAAAATGTTATTAAACTCGCATCACTTCTCTTCCACGATACCTCTTTATCTCGACGGGCTCTAAAACATCGTCTGAAAGGGCGTCATAAAGCATGCTCCAGAAAGAGGGTTCTGTTAGTATTACTTAGTGCGCTTGCATCCGTTTTATGAGTAACGATCCCTGCATTTTCCCGCGTCTCTAGTTTGCATAAGATTATGCCTCCTTTGCTACACCGAGTCTTCACTCAATCCACGAGCAAACAGGCGGGCTGAATTTAATTTTCTCTCCCTCTAGCTACAGATTCTAAATACATGTCGGAAAGATATCGTCAGCAAACAACGTCTACTGGTCCTTAACGTCTCCTTTAATTGCGCGATTTCCGCCATTCGCTCGCCGGCTGACGGAAGATGGGAAATGAATGTGGTCATTAAATGGATGACTATTGGTGCCACTGAAGTTTTCGAGCCAGACAATGATACTTTTTCATCCCTTCACACACTCATCCATTTCCTCCGCCGGAAAAATGACGTCATCGTAATTTGAGTTGTCAACGGTCCCGAAATTCGATTAATCAATGCTGTATATCCTGCTTCAATCCCTCCGGCGGAATTCGCGGGATTTTGATTCCGCTGCATCCCTAGAGAGAATGGTTTTATACGGAGAAACTTTTTTGGACATGCCGTTTGACTATCCCGCTCTTATTTTTTTGATCCCTATAAAATTTGGTAAACAATACATTTCATGCAAAATTCATCTTCTTCCGCTTCGAGTGGAGGGTGACCTACATATCGCATCGATTTTCCTAGCTAAAGATTTCATCGATGACTTCGAGCTACACGAAGCGGGTCTATGTGCCTATGAAAATGACAATCTCCTAGTCGAACGTATCTCATTTTGGGTATTGCTTCTGAGGGAATTGAATTTTTGCTGAAAATATGTTTGCTTTTTAGAATAAAATTAAAATGAATAGATTATATTGTAAGTATTGTATTATGCATATATAAAAAACTGTCATCGGTATGATGTTAAATTTGTATTGAATTACCTGTCGGACTCGTTGAAAAGAACAATGCATTCTCATATTATTATTTTGTCAAAAAATCCGTTGTTAATTGCTGATTACTTCGTGAATGAACTATGCACTATAGAAATGTCGCTTAATTTCCTCCTGAACTGAAATGAGCGTTTAATGATAGCTTCTCACAAAGACTTTTCACTGAAGAAACGGTTTTCCCAAAGATTTTTCATTCCTGTTGTATTTATCCCAATGTTTTCCAAATGATATGTAAAGATAGTTGTGTAGTACAGGGTTAATATAAGCTTTCTTGAAATACTATTTGGAAAACAATTTTATTTCGATCATCAACATTTCACATATCAATGAGCTCTTTGTTATTCTACAAACAGTTTCAGGTTCAATGTCATGAATGCCAATGCATCTTAAGTTCTATAATATTGCCCACAGATAATTTTTATGCTGAAATTTTAAATAAACTAACCATACGTTCCGTTTTGACCGTCTGTTTGGGTAGCTCCGGTCAGTTTTTCCATTCCTCCCGATTTAAATGAAAAACCTCGATTAAGAATGGGGATAATTTATAGATTTATAGGAAAAAAAATTAATTACTTCGGTTCTTTATGCATATACTATAGAAGTTTAACAAACTCATTAAATTGGATACAACCAAGTTCGAAAGCAATGTGCCGATTTGTCCTGGTTTAACTCCCTTCTAAATATAAAATGCTCCTGTCTTTCGCTATCACAATATAAATTATTAGCGATGTTATAAGCGATAATCACCGAACCAAATCCTATGTCTCTCTTGAAATATGATTTGGTGTAAGTCCAGGGTTGGTTTCCCTCTGGAAGCCCATGTGTTAAATTACCTTAACTGTTAAAACACTTTGAACTATATTACTGCTGCTAATTTGGAATAATTTTATATAGGTGAAGTTTACCCATCCTAAATTATCTCTTGGGAGAACTGACTTTTAAAATGGGAAATCTTTGGGTTAAAGGTTTAATGGCGATATGAATCTCGATGAAATATATCTTGGTTGATCTGTCCTTATGCTAACCATCTCTTGATTAGTGTGAGTTGATTTTAGTGAATCTCGTTTAAAAGGCATAGGTTGAAACTTTCTTCCTTATAGTAAATCTGAACAAATTACGAAAAATTTAAAGAGATTGTTTGATTAGCCATCATTTAAAAAAATTATATTATATTCAAACTCTCTATATGTTAACCCCTTAAAGAGTAACCATGCATGACTTGTCATAATTTGCATGGCACGTGTTTTTCCCTGTGGTGCTTTGTGCAGGGAAATACCACTTATTCTATCTATTAATTCGATTAGATTCTTACAGTTCTTTCTTAATCAGAAATTAAATGTATGGATTTAAAATGTTTCCAAAATAATTTATTTGCCTTGGAGAAACGGTGTTGTAGGTAACTTGCTATTTATTTCTCAAAAATTAAAGCTACAGTCTCAACATGGTCTTTTTATCGGAATTTCCGTACGTTTAGCTTATGGAATGACGCTGATATTTGACTTTTGCGTTAGAGGAGAAAACGAGTTGGTGATTAACATCTTTCCTCGGCCAAAATGAATGGTCCCTTCGGCACCCATTCATCACGAAACCGCTCAATGAATGCATCTCTGGACACAGACTTATTTGCATCAAAACTTTCGGATTTTTGTCTCCAGGAGTGAACATTCATTAACACTACGTGTCCACCGAAAGTCCGCTCTCCATACTAATTAGCAATTGGCACCGGCGTCTTCCCTTTTAGCACTCCGTTAAACATTCACTCGTAAAACTCGAATACATCGCATATTCTCTCAAAGATTAGGAAATTTGCAATGTTTTGCATCGTTTGCGCCGCTTAGACGCTGGAATTCCGTTTACGTTAATCGTCTACGTTTGATGAGTCGGTACTTTGCAATATTTCACTCGTCTAATGGGTATTTTATGCCATCAGCCTCATTCCCTTGAACTGCAGAAGTCGCCTTCGAAATGTTATTTTAAGATTTTTAGCATCAGTTTTTGAAGTGGGAAATAAAATTTTCTCGCGCGAATAATCGAGATTTTGCGCCCCAGAATAGCTTCCTTTTCTTTCTCGAATGGATGGAAATTACGAGATTAGATACAGAATTGATATTCCGCAACTGTTATCTTTACGACCACTCTAAGGCCGATCGGATAGGCGTCTGATAGTTACATCACCAGTTTAGTGCGCTTTTAGAAGAAATAAATAGCCACTAATAAGCAGCCATTTTACGTTCGAGGTACTTCTCGATTATAGCGCCCGTAAACGCGGAGGTGAGGGAAATTTGAAACCGTGCCATATACGCGTTTTTTATTCACTGGAAAGAGCGCAGCAGAAGGTAGGGAAGGGCGCTACACGGGAAGGAGAGATAAGAGGACGTATATTCGTTCTTCTCCTGTTTCCCCGTCTCGTGACGTCGCGTTGGTGTAATGGGACATCGTGTTTAGGACAACGTTTTTCGTAGGTGTGATTCTTTCCTGCGCCCACCTCTTTCTGCTGTTCTCATCCCACGGTCAAGCAAACCAGTTAGGCCATTCATCGACACGTGAAATGGAACTGTTGGGGATCGCTGCTAGGTTTCTGTTGGGCTCGTAATGTATGGATGAGGGGTAGGAAGGTGGTTGGCCAGCGTTGCTGTTTTAGCTGGTACACTCGCGGAATAATGCAAGCATAAGTTCAGGTCATCGGAAATGCCACTCGTATATGCATGCTACTGTATGTACCATCCGGGAATTAGCTCATCGATCATAGCGGTAGAGTGGACTTTGGTAAAATAGGTTGTCTAAGCTCGAAGATCCACTGCTATCAGAAATTTTAACGTGATTTCAATTTCAGAGAGTCGGTTTTAATTCTTAGCTCACTTCTACTTCCAATGCTTTTCTTTATCCGTCATATTAATTTCGCTCTTTCTTCATTACTTATTCCGTAGAAGTTTCAATAAACTACAATCCATCTTCCGTTACATTTTCATGGAACTATAAGAATGTAAGTGTTAAATTAAAATAGTAAATGCGATAAAAATTAAGACAAAACTTATCTGTATGCACTATCAGTAGGTTAAATAACGAGCAAGATAGTAAACAATGAAGAATAATGACATACGTTAAATTAAGTCATTAGGATGCGCATTTTGAAGTAGTATGTTACCGTTATAAATATTCACTGCCAGTGAATACTATTCAAGTGTCCCTCGAATTATTTTAGGTTTATACGTACATTCTTAAAAAGATATTGTTTTGATTGGAATAGCATAACACTACAGAACAAGTATAGTATATAGAATTATGTAAAGTCCAAAGGAAGAAATACCGCGTTACAATAGCTTAAATGTCCTTTGGGATCCTTGGGATCATATGAGATGCATCTATCTAAAGAAGGATGGGTCTCATTCACAAAAAATGCAGACCTTTGCGGGATTACTAAATGGGAGTAATTCTCCGTTTCTGCCAGATGAGTGTTTTCCTAATATTTTTTAGTAACCATTTTTATATCAGCCGTAGAATTCACGCAAAAGTTCCACACTAAAAGATACTTATGATTGAATGTTTGTACCCTAATTATCTATTGCATTTATCGGTCACTGTCGATTATCCGAATAGGCGCATGGTACACGTATACTTTGTCGCTGTTTTATTAGCGCATGAGCAGGAAGAAAGACTTCGCAGAAAGGCGTGTCGCTCAAGAGAGTCGGAAACATTCCGCGAAATTGAAAAGCCCCGAGACAAAATGTCCCGTTTGTTGTCGGGTCTTTCGGTGTCAAAAAGAGACTCCTAAATCTTTGCTTTGGTAACTCACAAAAGAGTCCTTATTTCGCAACCGCGGAGAACTTTAAGAAGTAACGAGGGGATTTCTTCGTCTTACTCAGACGCTTGCGTATTTATTAAACGCATTAACGTGGCGTTTTAAGCAAAGCCATAATTCTTCGGAGAAAGATTCTGCTTTGTTTCTCAGGGCACGAACCTGGCATCGACGTTCTTACGTCACCTAAAGGTGCCAAAGAGAGAAAGAAATTGTCGAGAGTCACGACGTGCTTGAAAAGCGGAAGAAGTTGTTTTTTTAATTGTTTTCTTTTTATCTTTCATTTTAACTCTTCGCCGGGTTCATGAATTTCAATGGTGGAACTGAATTTTTAGTAACACGCGCGAAAGATGTTTATATAAGTTACTGCTAGTGTGCTCTATCCTTAAAAGTTTCTTTTATACGTAACCGTATTATTATTCATTGCAATATCAATAGCTATTTATAAATTTTAATGGACAGCTTATATTGCACCTTCAGATCTTCATCAGGAAATTATCCTCGTAAAATTTTATCTCACTTGCATAAGCACTATCTTGCTTATTATCCTTTGGTATTACTGCAAGAGAGATTTTTTTAAATTGCGTTTTTATTCATTTAGGAACTATGTTATCATACATATTCATTCATGGGGACGAAATGGATTAATTTAATGTGGCAATTGTATTAAATTTTAAGAGAATTCTTTCAGAGTATGACTATTTGAAGTTAGTGTCAAGGTAAATGTGATTCTAAATAGATATCATAAGAGATAGACAAAAGTTATAAGTAGAAGGATAAAGAAGAATAAAGAAAAATTGAAGAATAAAGAGATAATATTTGGGAAATCAGTCAACAAATAAGAACAACAAAAGGAGTAGGTTTTGCTAACAAAACAAAAGTTTCCAGAATTAGAAAAATTGAGAAAACAGGCAAGAGAGAGAGAGAGCATTTCATTCAAATCAGCCGAATTTTTCGTAGAAATTTTACAGAAAATTCACACCTCACTTGACCTTGCATCGTTTGAAAAAAAAAGACTCTGCCCGTCGAATCGTTTCCTTCGATTCATTATGTTAATGTGAGTAAAGAATTAAGCAAGAATGTCTAGCTCGCCTCCTTCTTTCTCCTCCCACAGAATTTTTCCTTTCTTATGGTGAGAGGTTTGTTTTGAGACGACATTCTGAATGTTCTTCCACTTGAAAAGTACATATTTTGACGAGTCTCGCAGGGAGATTCCTTTAAAGAATTTTAGCGCTTTTTCCTTGTGTGCCAAAGTTCTAGCGGAAAATTACGAGAAGCGGCATGAATTCGTAATTTCTCATTCTGGTAAAAGCGTTTCCATATATGTCAACATAAGGGGTTTGACTAAGAAAATATTGCAAGAATTTCCGATTAATTGGAAGAATTCGATTTTTACATCTTAGGCTAGTTCACATTTAGATGACAGACGATCGAAATATACTCGTGGAAATTATTTTCGCTAATAAAACATAAAAATACTCCATCCGATGTCAAAGCATTAAGATACATTCAGTTTAAATTGTTTTGTAATAGTAACATAGCATAAGATTTAAATGTTATATTACAGAAACCGCACATACTCAATGTGCGAGTATATTATTAGCCTTGCGTATGCATAGCGTGCTCACTCACACACCTAAAAAAATCACAGCCGTTAAAAATTAATAAAGATGAAGTAACATAATAAATTTAGTTATTCTATAGTAGAGTTTAATATAGCAAGGCGTCCGATATTTCAAGTCTGTTTATTATGTATTAAAAATTTTATAACCCTCCTCAATGAACAAACAATATCTCTGCCAGAACTTAACCCTTTTTAGTGATTGCAAAATTAATCAGAGATACGTCGGGCACATCCAACCCACCTAATATCCGAAATGCCTGGAAGCCATCGGGTGAGAGGTAATGTAATTTCGGCGCCCAGCCATTTCCTGTACTTTCTCTCAGGAGCAGTTGCCCCAAACACATTGATGGGAATTAATCAGTCAACGTTATACCGTACGCCGCAGGATCGATTTTTGTCTCCAAGTTCCCGTCCACAACGAACAACTCTATGTAGGATAAACGGAAAAAAAAGAATAGCATTCGGCCGAAAGCATTGTTCAAAGGAAGAACAGGTCAGAGGCATTTCAGGCACGAACCTCCGCGCGAGTGCTTTTGAAGAATCGGACACGCGTCCGGAAACCTAACGCCCAGTCGTGCGTGGGGAAACGAACAATTTGTAACAACGCGCGTTAAGGCCCCTCGTCATCGCGTGACTTTAAAACGCAGCGTCCTCGACCGCCTTCCCGACCACCCCCATAAAGTCCAATGAGGCGACCCTGGGGAACACCGCCGCGTCGTGCTCGGGATGCGCCTCGTTTTACTTGATAACCGAGTGTGGAATGCATCGCGGTGGTCTGTGGGGAGGAAGAGTACAACACGTCTGTGGAGGGAGGGGAAGAGATATAAGGTTAGGTAACCTGTTGACTTGGCTCAATTGGACAGATGCCTCGTCACCCTTCGAACCCCAGCCTGCCTTACCTTTTTTGGGGCTGCCCCCCCGCAGAGGCGATACCGTCTGGAACCCGTCTCCGATGTCGCATCTATCAACTTCTAAGAATCAAGCGGGGTCTTCGCTCATTCACTCTCTCTCACAGATTATTTTTTTTCTCTTGTGATCCTTGCCGCTCTCTCGCTGGTCTTCGATCCTATTGTTTGCTGTCTCGAAAATTTGTGGTCGCACGAGGAGTGCGCGCTATCGACAGTGTTTTTGAGGGGCGTGATTTACGAGTCTTCCAATGGGTGGAATTATTCCGAGGGCGTGCGCGAGATTGCGTGTCCTTTCTCTATCGGGGTTTCCGTCGCTTTTTGGGTACGTTTAACGCACGTCCGCAGCACGGATATTCGGACCATTAATCAGCGTTCGAGAATTCGAAAAGGTGGCCAAGATTAACTGCGATCTGGCATGAAGTGCGCGCACGGTAGATTTATGTGGTTGTGAGGACCATGTCCTCTTTGTTCACTCATTTTCTAGGAGGTAGGAATTAATTTCCTAACAGATCGCTCTAGCGAAGTTTTGTAGATGAATATATCTTCATCTGAGAGGAATTTAGTATATCACCTCCAAAAGCATTCTCGAGCACTTCCTTGGCGTTTCATGAACTCATCCACGGTTATGATTGGAGTAAAAGTTCAATTTTTTCCCAGGGAACGTCTGGATTTTATCTCTCTAACTTTTCCTCTGTTTCTTAATAATGTCACAGTTTAAGTTACATGCTCATCGGTATGGCTTGCGTTCACCATGATGTACCTTTTTCTTCAACAAAAACTCAATCAAAGTCAAATATAAATATAAGGGCAATGGAAATAAATCTAATTTCGTTTCAATTATTATTTCGTTCCTGAAGTCCAAAAGTTATTTGTACTTCGCTATGATAAGTTTATGTCATATCTTTGATTTTTAAGTGAAAGATCTTCCTGTTCCAGCAGATATCTCTTAAGATTTACTAGCATATATCAAAGAAATTACATGAGGTAAACATTGTGAAGCCTGCATTGCCTCCTATATACATAGATGTTCATTTAATGTTAATTATTCTAGTTTAAGTTAAATTAATAAAGTTATTTTTTAGGAAACCAGCTAAATATGATAACCTAAATGCTACGAATGCTTGTGTTATATATGAAAATTAATTTGAATTGTAAATGAAAAAATTAACGATTGTGTAAACTTCTTTCGGTAATCGAAAGTTTTCTAGACGTCTTGATTTATCATTGAAGAATATTTCGTGTGTATCCATTTTTAAATGGTTCGTCAGGTTTTTCGTATTGTTTACCTTTTCGTTTCAATTACTCATATCAAAGTCAGATGTCAAGCAGTAATATTTTTGTTGATCAAGACAATCAAATACTCATACTCATTTAAGTTTTTCCTTTAGCTGATATTTCAAGCATCTTTCTTCTGATATTGGTAAGAGTGGTTGTGATTACACATTAGCGAACTTATGATCTAACCCTTAGTTCTAAGATACCTTCTGTAATAAGAAAGTATTTCAACTGTCTTTAATAGATTTGTAGATTGTCTATTAGTGTTGAGACAATGCAATATGAAATATATTGAAATGTTTCCTTTTCTCTTTCAGGTGAGTACCTGAGACATTTTTCTACTAAACGTGTGCGGTTTCGAAAGGTATCGTACTAAAATGTTTCTTTTTCGTTTATGTTTGCAATGAATTATAAATAGTGTAAAATGTAAAATATATCGTAAATGAATTTGGGGGAGGATCGGTATTTACTTTTTGAATTCTTTTACCCAAAGTCGAGTCTTTAATTGTACAGATAGTTTTTCTTCAAAAGAGGAAATTATGGAATTGGTGCATCAATTAGTAGAGCGAATTACGTCTGTTTTTGAAGATGGATGATGGATGTAGGCTTCTATTCTGTTTGAAACATGTCATTAAACATGTTAAGCTTATGGAAATATTACAAATGTATTTCCATGAATTCATTAAACGAATAGGTTATATATTTAGCAAAGGATCGGAAACATCCAAATGATTTCTTGTTTCGTATTTAAGAACTTTGGAGTCATCACATAGCTTATCAGGCACCGATGAATTCGCATGCAGAACGCTCTAAACGGAAGTTAATTACGTTAAACATCTCAAGCAGCTCTAAGGAAGCTAAGGCATCGTATATCCATTCATTTACATCAAAACGAAGTTTTCCTTCAAAGAAGATGAGGAACGTAGATTTGATAATGGACTTCAGAGGAAGTGGCCGTACTATGTCAGCTCTTCCACCTCTGTCTCCCTCATTCTCCACGGAGCCAACCACTTCCTCTCTTCACTCCATTTTCCCTATTTGCCACTTACCAAAGGATACAGTCATTTCCTCCGCGAGACATTCCAGCAGAGCGTTCATTAAGCATATTCCCTCCCTTTGCCCTAATAATTCCTCCTTTCTATGAAGTGCGCTCCTTCGCATACTTATTATCAACGACAACGCTTGATAGAGGATAACTATGGAAGATTCTGGGCACCAAAAGGTTGCTTAGCGTGAATAGCATTCACAAATATTTTCGGATGCATTGAGATTAGGTTATGTACGAGGGCTGTTCAAAAAGTTTCCGAACTTTATTTATTACAACACAAATAATTCACTTAAAAATTATTGCTTCGGGTTTCCTTCAAAGTACTCCCCACCCCAATGTATACACTTATCCCAACGGTATTTCCACTATTTAAAACAGTCTTGGGACGCTTCTTTCGGATTGTTCATATGCTCCTCCGTCGAATTTTTCTTTATTTCTCGAATGGCGGTAAATCTTTTTCCTTTGAGCGGGGTTTTTAGCTTTGGGAATAGGAAAAAGTTACATGGAGCCAATAGGGTGGTTAGAGAAGCACAGTGGTCTTGTTTTTGGCTAAAAATTCACGAGTTACTCGTGTTTCTCCCGGTCTGCCGTCATCAGGCGAGGCACGAGTTTGGGCATGACTCGATACATCCTCAATTTTTTTAGTTAGGATTTCGTAGCAGAATCAATCGGGATGCCACACTCTTCTGCAAGCTCCCTGACATTCAAACGTCGATTTGCACTAACGAGATCGTTCACTTTTTCGATGTGGGGGTCATCTGTGGACGTTGATGGTCTTCCGGAACGCTCGTCGTCTTCGCCCGTTTTTGAACCGTATAAACCACTCATAACACGCGGTACGTTTCATAGCATGCTCACCAATAGTCTTAGTAATCAAATCAAAAGTTTCCGTGAAAGATTTTCCCAGTTTCACGCAGAATTTTACAGAAGAACGCTGCTCTTTCAAAGAGCTAATTTTCGCGGACCCGATTTTTCGCCGCACTCTACGATCACCTGTTCGCATAAACATCCGTAACTAATGAACAAAGCAAGATATCGACAAAGTGATTAAAGGAGGTTATTTGGGAAGCTTTGGCGAATACAACGCTTATAGGCAGATAAAAAAATAACCAACTGGAGGCACACTATAAAAAAAGTTCGGGAACTTTTTGAACAGACCTCGTATTAGCAAATTCAGGGATTTCTCAGATCACACAAAATCATTTTGAGAATTTTATTCCAGTAGACCTGAGGGACTTCTTGAACTCAAGATGGTGTACCTCGATGTGTTTAAAAAAATATCAATTCATGAAATTGTTTTATTGCAATGAAATTCATAGTGACTTATGGTTCATAGTTTATGGATTGTAATAGAGCACATCTGATAGTTCCTCTCTATTTATCAATCTTCATGATGGAAAAATAAGCTTTTGGAATAAATTAGGCACTTATTAATGCTCATTGCTCGTACTGAGCTTATCAAATAGAGCATTATCAGAGTAATTAGCGTACTTTTATTGTGAGAGTTTGAGAGTCATGGTAGGTAATGAAAGGAATAGTTAAAAGTGTTGGTATAGGGATAATACAGAGTCTCTAAGGAATTTAGATTGATTATTGAAGGAATCATAGAGAACAATGTGTTTAATTATAAATTATATTTTTATTAATCAAAATCATTGCTAAAATAAAATTTTCTTGGAAAAGAAATACTATTATTGTTACTGGTATATTTGCGGTAAACCTTCCAAACTTTGAAATCTATGATTGGCTCGATTGATCAAAAATACATAGTCGTAGCTCTTTGGAGCAAGAATTCTGTCGTGTCGCATCAATTTATCAGCTCCATATAATGACTCGTAGCAGTGAAGAAGTAAACTATAGTAACTATAATGCAATCAATGCTTTATTTAAGCCACTTTTCCTTTTCCTCTGGACGTAAGACATCGACGAATTTCCACTTCCGCATCCCTCTTAGAGCTTTATTCCGCCAGGAGATTTTTTACACTAATCGAATGTAGGCTTAACTTTAAAACTTTTATAAATAAGGTTACGGGAACTGAGTAATCTCGAAGCCATTTCTCTTTCCTCTCTACTTTCCCGAGGTCTAAATGTAGGAAGAGACCGTTTCGTCTCAATTTTCCCCTTTAATGAAATCCCCAAGGTCTCCGCAATTTTTTTTCCTTTCACCTTTCCCTCTTCCTTTCCTCTGTTTCTTCCCTCTCCTTTCATTTCACCTCTCCACTTCCCGGCCCTCGATCCATCTATATCACCCCCCTTCCCTGGTTCGGTGTCTCGTAAAAGAATCAAGAAGAATACGATCCCTCTTCTCCCCGTATCACGGGTTCGACCATCGCTCTTTTTTCCAAGAGGCGTCTCGCACTTTGACCGAGCTGAGAAAGGCCGGCGGGGGAAGAGGAGGGAAAACCCGGGGAAAGGGCGGAAGGGTGCATGGGAAATGCGGCCGGCGAAGATGGATAGAGGGGCGACAGGAAGATCGAGTAGAAATCCTTTAATCCCATCAGACGAGCCGGGAAAGAATCGCAAGATCGCGGAGCCCTAAGGATAGTTCATGGGAGTCGCAGTGGAAGGGTGAAGGTGTGACAGAGGGGCGACGGAATTAAATTCGAGATTAAACGATTAAAAGGCGACGTTTTCTCTCTCCGCGTCGATCGCGGCGCTTTTTACGGGTGGAAAGATGTGTATCCTGGTCGCGGAGGTGGGTTTTTTTTGGATGCCGCGACTATGGTGCGTGAAATATGGGGGATTTGGAATGGTGGCGGTTTGATGTATGAAGACTATTGAGGAAATAGATGTAGGATTTGCGTATTTGTGGAATAGCGAATCGTGGATCGGTTCAGATGTTTCGGGTGCGGATTTCAGAGATTCAGGCTTCGATCTATTTAATTTATTAATTCAACATTTATATGTCTATCAGTTTTTTCTGACTTTTGCGAGATGACAAACTCCATTCTGCTATCTGGTTGCGTACGTCCATAGTACCATAAGTGGACCCTAATTGAAGACTTGGACATGATTGGAGCAGAAAAATTAAAATTGTTGCCATAAAATGTGATTTGATACCCAGAAGTTCATGAAAGATGAATCCGCTTCATCGCTTTCATTTTGAAAGAATATTCGAGCATTCAAAACTTTGCATTGAATTACATAGCATCCATAACTGAAAAGTAAATATACTTATCGATCAAAACAAAATCACCAATTTATTATCCTGTTAATACTTTTCCCTCGGTGACGTAAATATAAATTTAAATAGTTTCGTAAAAAAGATAGTTGGCGAAGGATATTCTTTATTAAATGAAAGGTTCACATTTTATATTATTTTTAAAATGTTCATCGCTTTGTGATCATATTAATGAAATAAAGAACTTTTAATGTTAAGACAATCGCCCGTGTGATATCAAAGCTTGGCCTAAGTGGGTCAACTTTGTGATATTATATTTACCCGACAAGAAATTAAATTAATTAAAATTAGAAAAAAATCGTCCTAATGATATGAAAATCAGGGTCATTGAAAGAGGAGCTATCAATGTGCGCCTTTGACTTTTCATAACTAGAAAAGCTTGGAAAGAAATCTGCCGAAATAGTGTTTGAGACCTTTCCGAGAAATCATTTAATTGAAATGGGCGCACAGGAAAGAAAAGACGCCAATTATGTTGATTGACTGTATGAATGAGAGAATGAATCAAAAGAATGAATGGATCCTTTATTCGGATCCAAGTGTTACTCTCTTCTACCTAGCCTCATATGTTGCAATCATTGTGATAAGGAAAGCAAAAATAACCCACTATAGAATTCTAGGGAAAATTTCTTCATGATAGACAGCTGAAGAATAAACTAGGATGAGGGGCGGCATTCGTAAAGGAGAGGTGAAAGACGGCTTGTTAAAGAGATGAGCAAATGCGGCATTAAACCATGATACCGAGGCTTTTAAGCGCCGCAAGTTATGAATAAGCGAATCATTCATAAAATTTTACGAAGTAATTAGTAGTTCCTTAACAGCGAGCAGTATGTTTTAATTATAGAACATAACCATAATACATATGTAATACGCGCATGATGCTTATTAACGATAAGACAGTTTAAGCATAATTTAATTTATACATGTGTAAAATTATTTATACGTATTTTAATAGTATATTAGTTGGTCATGCATAGAATTTTGATTTTTAAAAATGTATAGATATATTTGTTAAATTTCAACAAAAATAACAAGAATAACAGTGTTTTTCTCATTTTTTCATTATAGTCCAATGAATAGAGAGGAAAGAAACTTGCAGCTAATCCCAAATTTATAATCATTTGTACTATGCATTTCTTAATGTCTTCCATCGCCTCTCGAATATTTAAAAAGTTACAAGTCAAATATCCCATCAACTGAAAAAATACAAGCGCCACATCGACATATTCCGAAACTGCTACAGCTGAGGAACCCTAATATAAGTGTAACAGATCCTTCGGATCCTGCTTGTCACGATGACAGGGAGATAGCTTCGACAAAGGAATGGTTACAGATGTATCGAACGAAAGATTCAACTCGTTGTCCCTCCTCCGTCATCCATAGCCAATTCCGTAGCTCCATCTTCTCGGAACGTGACTTATCACTCCTTCCTATTAGCGCTGCGTGGGTGAGGAGGGCGTCTGGAGAGGTAGGGAAAGATGATGCGTACGAGGCGCGTTTTATTTTTGCTCTCTGGACTCGCTTTCGTTGTGTGGAATGCACGCTCTCGATGATGTAAGGGACGAATTGAGGCTAGGGGTTGAATGTTTTCGCACAGGGAATAGGTCAGTCCATGTTTCAGGATTCAAACGCCACTTGCTGCAAAGGGGTATCGTACCATAACATATTGGGAAAACCTACTTTTATAAAAATGCGTTTAATTTTGGAAGGCTTCAATTTTTTCTCTGCGTTTCCAATACTCGAGCGTAAACAGGACGTGAACGCAGTGGAGCTAAAAATACGTACATACCTAACCGTGATGTAATATTCTTCTTAGAAATCCATGCATATTAACTGAGCTACTGCGTCAAGAATTCCTTGTGATGCAACGAAGATGTCTCGGAAACTGAGGCGAGGATATCGAGGCCTCTTTTTACGAGCAATATTTTATAGTTAAAATTTTAAATATCAGCGACTTAAGCTAAACAATAAATATTAAACTTTATGATTGCTAACGTTGTAGTAATAACGTTTTTATTACTGAACTTTCATTACGTACGAACTTAGTGAGATACATGCTAGATATACGAGTTGCACCTTCATAATTTAACAGTTCTTCTATAAATTATTGGTGAAAATTATTTATTAATTTTCTTTAACAACTTTGGTTCGACGATACTTATCATGTGTTTATCTGCATTTTACTTTGAAAATAGCTTCAGAATTTTAGAACATGTCATTAAATATCTTCTGCGCAGTGTTAATAAAAATACTTTATTTCAGTTTCTTGATTCCCTGGATCTTTGCGATTGCAAAACTGATCTCATATCACCCAGTCATTTACAAATACTCTGTCATCTTTCTGACCTCAGTTATGATTGAATTACTATACTGCAATGAAAGATTTTTTATACAATTACTTGCTTTTTGTGATAGGAAAGATACTGAAAAGCCCTTATTAGAAAAATTAAGATTTGGATGTCTGCTGGAAATTCTTACTTATATCCGAATTCATTCCTTGTTTCACGATAAAATTTGAATCGCAGTATTAATAAAATACTTCACTATACTGTTAGTAAATTATGAGACTGAAGGTGAATCAAGTTATTTTAGTGTAATGCCTCGTTACGTCTATTCGAAATCCGAAAATTGTTTTCTTTTGGTTCTAACCCATTTTGTTCGGAGATGTGTTATTCTATCCCGAAGTCACAGCGTTACGGATTAGTCAATAGAATGCTTACTCAGCCTTTGCGGGACGTAATGGTGTAATTTCGCCCTTTGACGAATCCTACGTACGTACTCTTCGAATGTGATCTTTCCACGTGCTTTAGCCGAAGCAATGGGGTATTTGAGTTGACTTTTCGGAGAAAAAGAAGTCGGAAGCCAATTTCATTCTAGGAATTGGAGTGGACGTGGGAGGAAAAACGGAGGAAGTACTGCCAACGCTAATTCTTTTTGGAGGACGCTCTTATTACGCCACAACTCCCGAATCCACTGTGGTCAGTACGGTTGCCACCTATTTCGAAATTCTCCTAGAATTCTGACCATTTGTACCTGCGTCTCGGAGCTGGAGGTTGGACCTACTGTAACATATGTAGATTCCTAATCTTGGAATTAGGGGAATCCCTAAGTGGGATTTTTGTTTTCAGGTATCAGAAAATTTAGTTCAGAAATATAATTGAAAGCGCTTAGTTTAAATACATTCTGAATAATTTTACATTTTTTGATACTATATTTTTTTATATTATTTGATACTATTTTTTGATACCTACTAAATCAAATTACTCGAATAATTTTGATGAGGAATAGAATCAACTCTGTGCGCTAGATCGTGAGCTAGAATACCCAGTAGATAAGCGGAAGTCCTATGTGGCTTGGAGTCGATCCCGGATCTTCCATTCCTTAGGCGGATGCTTTATTTATCCCATTATGGTACTTGCAGAACTCCCTCGCACGCAGCTAGCTAGGTTCTGGGTGTGTACTTGCGTAATTGGCTAAATTATCCGCCCGGAAAAGGGAGTATCCGAGAACGACTCCAGACTCCAGTCACTATCGCTTATCCTCGTAGTCTTCTTAAACTCTTTATCCTTTATGATGAAGGAAGGAAGATGTCTTCTTTTCCACGTGTTTATTTCGGAGATTATTGGTTTCAGCTTCACGTCATCATCGGATCTCGATATCTGAATTTGGCGTAAAGAAAGTGAATATCTTCTTTCCTTCATTATGATGCAATTTCCATAATATCTCGGCCACCGTGGTGGATTTTATCTTTATCTTTGAGCTAACTATAATAACTCTACAGGGCTATTTTATATGCATAAAATTTACGAAAATTTGAAAATTCATAGTTTTCAGGAGGTAGAAGCCACAGACAATGATGGATTTATCATTAGGGCCGTGGGCGCTATCTTAGAGCTTCACCGCTAAGAGGGTTCAGTAAGGGAATTTTTTATTATAGAGGTGGATAATCTTTTATGCGAAAGTGGTTCTTATGCGTAGGGCGTTTATTTGTTAAAATTAGCCACCTATAGGTCAACTATTGCTCAGGCTATAGGTCAATATAGCCTAAGAAGTTGAGTTCTAAGTGTGAGACTCTGAGTAATAATAGGCGGTGGAAGCGTGTAAACGATACCAGGCTACGTAACCTTCATTAAATACTATTCAATATCTGGTCCAACAATTAGCTGCCTGAATCTGATAGCTCCAAAAGGTTTTACTATCCTACACACTAGGGACTTCTGCGTAATAAATTTATTTAAATCTAATTTAATTAATCCGGGTCAAAAGATTTTATGGCAGAATTTACAGGAGTAGATAAAGAAACAATTACTGTCCAAGTCGTGACATAAAGATGATACATAATATGATAGATAAATAGTATGTTCTCGGAACTAAACTTACCCAAATTTTGAAAGGCATGTAGGGAGGAAAAATTACGCGTTTGTAAGACCCATGCTATTCGCCTTGGTACTTGTACCAATACGTCAGGAAGGGTATAAATCACGAACAGTGTAGTAACGAGGCGGGAGACTTGAATCACCTTTTTAAACATTATAGTCAAAATAACCATTCTCTACATTACGATAATACCTTTAAAATCCCGTATCTAAGCCACACCCGATTTTCGGAAGCTCCAAAAACGCAAAGAAAGTCTTGGATTCAAGAATAAACGGTAGCTTTTTTGACACATTCTTCGGTCAAGAAAGAAAAACATTCCCGGAAACAGGCGGAATTTGCGAATAAATTAGCACCGCTGGGATCAACGATTCGCTAGCCGTCGACCCCTTGCGGTCACTCCTCCACTTGTCAGCTCCAAAAATTGCGTTTGTTGTTGGACCCTTCCTCGGGCGCTAAGTTTCGTAATGGAATTATGTTCTCGGCGCCTAAGAGACGACATAACTCGGGACGCGGTGCCAAGCGGCGGATCCTTTGAGATTGTTTGAAAAATTGTTTCACCGGCAAATAAATAGTCTGTTCGTCGCGCGAAGTGGTTAAGCATCGACCGAATGTTTATCGACAGAGAGAGGGAAAGGGAACGCCTCGCGAGGGACGGAAATATCCTTATTTACTGCAAAAAAGGGGTTCCGACTGGTGTACTCGTCGACGCCCCATCCGAAAAGAGCGGCGCCGGCTTTCGTTACTTGCGGTACCAGGGATCCACGGGGGGGGGGGGGGGGGGGGGGAGGAGGGTTTTTAAAATACGTTCGCGAATCATCGGAGTCAACACGCGGAATGGTTTCCGTGTTTTCTTTAGTTTTTTGGTGTTGAATCACTGTCGCCCGTGGTTTTGCGGCGAGATGAATCCATTTGCCCCGCGCTGTTTTGCGAGCTGGATTTTGTTGTCGGTCGCAGTGAAATATTATTCACTAAATACGGAGAAGGAAGGAAGGAGAGAAAGTTGAGCGGCGGATCTGAGGAGGTGGTTTTGATGCCCTAATTCTGAGCGATTTCCTCGAAATGTAATCTCATTCTTCCATTTATATAACGGAAAGATATAATTTATCCGCATTTCATGGTTTATATATAGTTGCAACCTCACGTACTTTTTATTACGATTATTTTAACGTAACCAAAATAACTTTAATCAGTTCAAGATGAATGATTCATTTATGCTCTTGATTCCGCGAAAACCTGCTTTAATAACATAAGCAAACATTGGGTCGACTCATCGATATTACTAACAGGATACACAAATTTTGAAAACTCTTACTTATTTTTTCAATTTGGTGTTAATTCTGAATCTTACGCTTAAAAATTCAGATATATCGATTAAAGACTGTCACATCAGTTGTGGGTATAAACTGTAAAGTAAGTCACTCGTACTTTTCGACCAATTTTCTACTTACCACAAATTTTATTAATTAATCAGATTCAGCATCGGTAATAAATAATAAATTTTTCTACCCGCATTTAGAAAATCGATTATGTCTCAAGCATATTAATTATTACTTTTTGGAAATTTTTTTCCTCGGGTAGTTCAAAGTGAATAATTGTGAGCTTTGGCAGTTTCTCAGATTTTATATTTCTATGCATCTTGAAAATCATTTCAAAAAATTACCCTGGAGTATGGTAGGATTACAACAAATACAGTGTTCTCGGTAGATACAGCTCTCAAACAGACCTAGTTTATGCTAAGGCATTTGAAACTCTGTGTAGCATTTCCATCCCATCTGTTTGTTATCCTTAACCTGCGAAATTGGATGATTTCCTTCGGTTTAATGCAAACTTGGCAAAAGCACGTTGCTCAAGCGTCTCTCACCGACCATTCATTAAATCGTAGTCGTATTTAATGGAGTTAAACCAGATCTGCAGCTCATTGCTCTGCAATCCTTCGGTTTCTCCTAAAGTTCTGCTGTAAATTGAGATACTACAGTACTGAGACAATTTCATAAAAATAATTGCGAAATTTAATATATGAAATTCTCAAATTAATGAGTCATATGAGGTCAACTGAAGACCAAATTTTACTCTTCAACATTATTGAGTAATTTTATTTAATTTTTATATATCGAGTAGTAGTAACTTCCTGCATTTTCTGAATTCCTTAAAATCAGATACTTATTATTCATTATGTGTTAAGTTTTTTTCTTTTTATTCGTTTATTATTCTTCATTTATCGTGTTAAGTGATACTTAAAGATGAGAGGACATTGAAATTGACTATTATTAAAAAAGAGATTTAAAGTCCTTAAGCAGCAAGGGTCATGATGCGGTCACCAGAACAAGGAACCCGCCAAACTCTGGAAAAACCACCGTTCTTAGAACTCGTTGCGTATATCAGAAGCTATGATATTACCTTCTGGAATAGAAGTATACTGATCGTTCTCCAATCTCGAGATGCATTCATCTACCCCTGGAAGTATTCTTCTACCCTTGAAGTTACGGTAATATAAGTCTCTATTATGATAATGAATTTTGAACAATTTCAAAGTCTTTATTTTTAACTTTTGGAAGCACCCATACCCTAACTATTGGCTCTATATGCCATCCAAAAGTTCTTTGTTCTAGGCTTAGGACTTTCTAAAGTAGAGAAGCTAGAGTAGAACACAGACGTACCTCGTTGAGAGTGAAATTTGGCGTTCATCGTTTGGAGCTTCAAATTCATTGTACACACTATAATTATGAGGAATTCCTATAAAAGTACTAGATAAACATGTATGTATCGTGTCTATGTATCCTCTTCAGAGGAAAACGCGGAAGTGGCTTAGAAAGTCTTTCAAAAGTCTTTGTTTGTTTTAGTTTTTTTTACATCGTTTAATCTACTGAGCTCAAAAGAACCTATTAGTCTACGTCTACGAATAATAGCTCACAGTTGTCACAAATATCGATTTGCTAATTCTTAGAACAGTTAATTTTAAGAAGTAGGAAGTGGTTATTTTTTTCACCTCAGCTAATTTCGTTGCTGAAGAGTATGCATTAGGATTTTTCGTCGATGATATGCAGTTTAAGAAGTGAAACTATGGAAATAAGATTTGTGATGTATAAGATTCACTAGGAAAAGGATTAAAGGACGTTATCGCTTCGAAATTTCCCTTATACGTTTGTACGGCATTTTCGAAAATTTGCTGGACCTTCAAACCTTCCATTAACAATCATGAAAAGCGTAGGTGAAGAGAATGAGGTTTATTCAGAAGGAAATATGAGAAGGGAGGTAGTTATTCCTTGCTTTTCTTACTGAGTCAGATTGCTGTAAGCGGAGAAGCCATGTAAGGGCAGAATGTCCCTCAGAACAGCACTTATGAGTAATCAGGATTGACCAAAAATTAATTACATGATTTAGCACTCGTTATGAATCAAATAACTTTGTGCTAGGTCTCCACTATAATGAAAAATTACAAGAGAGCACCGATCTGTACCATCACCACAGATTGGTGATAAAGATATAAGTGTACTAATGTAATTTTCCTTCATCTCTCATGCCTCAGTGGCTTTAATATCATTTAGCCCACAACGGGACTGAGAAAAGAATAAATGAAATGTTTTTTTTTTATCCAGAACCAAAAGATAAAAATACATTCTTATTATCAAGTTTCGGTAGCAGGAGCTGATTCCTCGTATTCGTCTTTCATTATTAATCAGGGAAAACAGGGAAGAGCCATGATTTTAGAGCAACATTAATTCATTGTCATAGCGACGTTGTCTAAAGATCCGTTGGTTTGGAGACCTCCTTTACGGCTACGTTACACAAACCTGATCTGCAGATGATGTCTATGGACAGAGGACGCTTGTGTCGCTGACGTAGGTTTGGGATTATTCTCTCTCGCCGGATTCACGTCGTACAAAGCGACAATGGAAGGCATATTTCACTCTGCCAATCTATTTGTGCTGACACTCTGTCGGTGATCCGGATCGTTCAAGTTAAGGGAATTTACCTTGGCTTCGGTTGTCGGGATTCTCTGCCAAAAGAAACGGGCTGACCAAGAAACATCTCGAAGACGGGCTGGATATCGAAAATATTCCCATCTCATACGATGGGTATGCTTCCGGTCCATATAGGCGTCTACAGGATTTGGGTCAATGTCGATAAGAGTGAAAGATTCACGTAACACTTACTCATACATTCTTCTGTCGTCTGGCAGTGCCCATCCTATTCCAGTTCACCCGTCTTATTTTAGGAAGGAAAGACTATATTTCCAGGGATTGCTCGATTTCCTTATTTATTCATTTGAAGATAAGACTACGAGTAAGCACCTGGCCTGGTGGTAATCATTATTTGGGGGGAGGGAAATGCATAAAATAAAAAGCCTGCCTGGTGTTCACCCTAGTCGAGAGGAAAATCCCCCAAAACCTCCCGAAGTCAGAGCGTCACAATACAATACAAATCAATACAAAACAATTTTTTTAAAATTTAAAAATACAAATTTTAAAATTTCAACGATAGTGAAAAACAATATATTTACAAGTTATTAAAATTATTACATAATAAAAAATGCCATGCATTTTAAAATATTACACATATGTATTAACTTATTACAATAATTTACAAATAAGTAGGTAATAAATACTGGTAATACATTATTAGTTTGAAAATTCTATGCAGCTTTTGTCACCAGGATGACTCATTATAAAAAGTATATACTAAACTTCGATTTTTCCACGTCGTTGATCTTGAGTCAGGATAATATTGTGTTGCTACTTTCAATTAAAATTCCCCAGCGTTTAAAGAGCTGCTGACAAGGCGTGAAAGCAAGTATTTGTGTGGCAGACATGAAGTAAAACTTCAGCATTCGGTAGAAAGAAAGTAAAGTTCGTGTGCAACCGTAGAGTTATTGTTGTTATTTATGAATTTCGCTGCTAAAATTCAATTATGTCTCGCTGGATCTGTCACGTGTCATTACAGAGACAATTAATTCATTGTAAATATTTGTACGAATCAATCAATATTGGAGACGGGGTATTTATTTACAAAGTCTCGGTCCTTAATGTAGAGATTTACATGAAACAATCGGTTTGGTTTCCTTTTCATTCTATGTCCTCTATATTACGCACATACGGAAGAATACTTGCGTAATACCTACTGAAGTGGAAAAAATTATCACTTAAACTTCTTCGGTACTCCGATAGGAGGTTAATTTATGAGGCTACTCATATTTTGGAGGAATTAGTCTTCGATTTTCGTAGGAACCGCCCATTCTAATACTCGCTATTTTTATTCGCGAAATCGATGTTTTCCCATCCGGAGATAAATCTACCATTAGTAAATATATAAGTTGTGATAAGATGAGTATATTAAACCCCGAGGCGTAGGTTTTGATGCCAAATATATCCGGTGAGTTAAAGCAATAAAAATCACCTGAGTCGAGGAGTTTGTTGTTATTGTGGTATCAGTGAAAGTCAATACACTTGTTTGATATCTTCTTCTCTATCGCAGAATACGATCGATTTAAGGTCTATTCCGTCGAATATCTTCCTCCTTTTTTGTCAAAATTTATGATACACAATTCCACGCACTGTTTAGCTTTTGATTCTATTCTTCTGGTCCCTTAAGTTTCAGCAAATCTACGATAATTTATGCTCCTTAACGTGGAATTTAGAAACTCGTCTAAAGATTTATTGCGTTTTCAAAACAGAACCAAAATAGATTACCGCTTAAAGGAGACGCGAAGCGGTTTCACATACGTTTATGAAGAGAAGAATAGTAGGTGCCTTTTGGCCTCCCGAATCTGTATTTCTCTTAGACGAAACTTGTCTCTGGAAAATGTAATGCGCTCATGTTTCGCTCAGACTTTCACTACCTTCCTTAAGTTCCATCGCTTGTCACTCAAGCATTCGCAACATATAAGACGCAAGTTTTCTTCAGACGGATTCTTCGGAGACGTCATAACGCGTAAACAGCTGTTTACATGTATCTCAATTGAACCGGATGCCTTTTTGGGAGGAAACCAAGGAAAACATGCACTCTCTGTTTTGAACGAAAGATATCTTCTGAATCCCAGAAATAACTCGTCGAATCCGACGCGGAATACGATACAATTCGCCCTCCATCCAAAATATACCTTCTCTGATCTCTAGCACGTCGCCTGCATTCGGAGAGGAAGTTAGCGAATCTTCGGAGGCAAATATTTCGCATATTCCCCTTTTAACTCGTGCCCATCATCACTGGCGGATTGGATCCATATGAGAGATATGTGAGAGAGCGGAGGAAGAATGCTAGGGGGAAGAGATCAAACTTTTTCAATACTTTTTTAGCTGCGTGTGGGCGACGACCTCTTTCTAATTTATTTCCCCTAGGAATGAATTCTAAAAAATTGTATCGATCTATCTTTTTAGAGAACATCTCTGGCATTCTATGTGTCAACGGTAAAAATGTCAGAAATATTTGAAAGAAGATTTTTTTCGAGACAAAAATTGGCCGGAGTGGAGATTGAAAGTGTTTTACCTCCAAATCCCTAGACAATCTAAAATATATTTTAATGTGCTTTACTCTGCAATAAAATACATCCGTTATTCACAGACTATACTATTAGTACGATGCGATGAATTATTTAGTCAAGTGTCTTAGTTCTGAGAGTTAAGGATATATGATGTTATCATTCAATTTGAAGGGTTCTTCTTAACTATGTGGAATTCCTGCCTCCTTCATTTAGAATTGGGATTGAAAACTTTACAAAAATACAATACCAAGGGCAATCGAAATTATTCTACAATTTGCATACAAATGGCTCTAAATTCAAAGAAGCTTAATTGATTATACTTACTCAAAAGTATTTTAAAAAGCGTATTTTGGAAATGGCTCTTTTTCGCCAATTATTCATCTCACAATCGTATACAGGGAAACTTATGTAGTGCCGTGTTAAAATTACGTATTCCTTTGTCATTGCGTAGCTATTAAATAATTTTGTGCTAGCTTACCACACCACAGTAACTACAAACCTGACCACTCAGTTTGTTTCCTATCATCTTCACGACTGAGGTATCACAACCCATTATTTGGTGAATATGTAATGATATAGTAACCTGTTTCCCTTCTCTTGGCAGCTCTTGCGCCCGAAATTTTTCTTATGAGCGCTACTCCCTTCCTTTTCGGCTGAATTACTCTTCTATACAACCCAACAGCTGATTATCATTGCGTCACTGGTATAATCGAGTAAAACTCCGTACGGTAATATCTCCACACTGAACCTACAAAAGAATGATTCGTTTTGGAAGTGCCTCCAGATAGTCAAGAAGATTACGCTTGTGACTTTGATGAAAGTGGTCCCGAGTTCGATTCCCGTCGGAAGGTCACGTTCGAAACTATTTTAACTGTCGAAGCACATTTAAAACTTCTACTGCTACGATTCGCTTAGGAATATTCCACTAACGGACGGATTTTTACGAGAATTCGCGGAACAACACCTGCCAAACTTCCTTAAAAATGCCCCACAGCGTTCTTGGAGCGGAATTTCGTAAAAATTCGCAACAATCGATTTCCGAACGACGTCCGCCGCAGAATCTTCGTATCTGCCGAAATTCAAGTAGGGACACCTTGGCCCCTCCCCTCCCTTTTCATCACCCACTCCGCCAAGTGATGGGAGGGGAGAGATTCCCCTCTCTCCGATGCGAAGGCGCACACAGGCACAGTGCCTGAGTTCGCGGTCGACTCTCAGTGCGGGAGGAGCAGTCGGCCGGGAGAGTTTTACGGCGAGAAAAAAAAGAAACGGCACACAGAGAGAATAACGCGTACTCAAGTGTTCCTCGAGTGAAATTGCCCCGAAGAAGGAGAGGTAGAGATACCCGTGAGAGAGGTGGGTGGAGGAAGATATAGGGATCTTTGCCGAGCGATCCTCAGTCATGGAGAGGCTGATGGGGAGAAGGATCGCGGCTCTCTGCCTCATCTGGATACTCGTAAGTAGATTGCTTTTGATCGCTGTCGAGAGCTGACGCCGAAAGTTCTCTCTCTCTTTCCGAGGTATAAAAACACCTGGTGGGAAGGACTGGAAAAAAACCTTCCATCGCGAATTTTTCGCCGATTTCGCAATCGTGCATTTATACGCGTGTTAATTTTTGTTTACGCTTCTTTTAGCGCTGATTATTTGCTGGATCGAGAAACCGTCGGGAGGAATTGGTCTTCAATTCTTCTCGCCCGTTGGGCTTTTTTTATAGGAGGGAATCCTAGGGAAGTCCGGGATAATGTTGGTGCAGCGAATCATTCGCGCACTTATTTTGCAATCGTGCCGATTAAGTTCCTTTTTTCCTTATAATAACCTTCTTTATAGTAAAAAGTCCTTAATAAGGAATACCACGAAGGATTAGAAAAGCCTCAAGGAAGTCTTCGTTACGTTTCGATTAAACGCATTCTTCGGTTGTGAAGGCGATAAATGCTTTATTTTTGAGCCGATTGTCGCCTTGGAATTTTCTTGGAAATTTTGAACGGATCTGCGTAAGATTTGACCGGAACCAAAGGTGTTTTCTCGCCATCAGTTGTCGCGGAAGGAACGTGGGACAGGCAGTGCCGAATGTAGTTGGCAAGTGTGTCGGTGGACATAGCTGCTTGCCAAACGGGATTTTTATGATCAAAACAAGCACTTGACAGTGGCGCACGTCGTGTGAATCTACAGATTGATGGTATCTGCCTTTAAAAGATGGGCTTTTTCGTCGCTTTCGAAGGATTGGTTTTATTTTTTTCGGTGTTTGACGTATTGCTATTGTGTGTTGAATCCTCAAATCAAACCAGTCTTCAAATAAATTTTCAAGTGATTATCTATTCGAAATTATCTGAAAACATTGTTATTTTTTCTCTTTTGAAAATCTTGTGAATGGGGTGTTGGTTTATCGTGAGCTCGATTTATTTTAAACTCAAGATGTTTATCGCGTGGTATAACTCAAGTTCATTTTCCATCTATTAATATAGATGGTCTCCGCTGGCACAGAATAAGTATTCGAATACACAGAATAATTTACGAATAAACTCGTAAAATAATCTCATCCACCTAATGGAAAGACATATATTAATTGTTACGTTGAATTATGGGAACCTTTAAGAATTTTTTTATCTGCGGTATATGCGGATTCATAGAACTTTTACTTTGTTATAAAGAAATACTCTATCCAGGGATTCATAAAAGGATCTCTTTGCTTACCCAAGGACAAAAACCATCCAGACGGGAAGGCATGATTTAATACGAACGCATTAGCTAGCTTCTCTTCAGAAGTTGCAAATTTTCGCGTACGCATGCGGAAATATTCGGTGCATGGGTGAAATCTCATCGTTGGATGTGCAAGCTCTTGCCCTAGGCTAAAATCTTTCCGTGCGTATGGAGGTGAATTCGCTCACTTTTAGTGCGCTAATAGGAATGCCGTCCAACTGCGGAAGCTCTCTTCTAAAATCTTAACCCACCTATAGATTCGTCCTTGATTTTCCGAAAGAATCGCGTCCGATAGCGTCTAAGTGGATAGGTTCCCGTCTATTTTATTTATCTCCTCGCCATTCCCTTCGTTATCTCAGTGATAGATGTCTCTTGTCTTTCATTACTTTCTCCCCGCCCATAAAGACGCTGCCGTAAATTTTGGCTTTCGTAAACATTTTTCTCGCGTTCCCTCGACTTCGAAAGGGCTTTCGTATTCTATATGTGATTCCGTTTCGAAGGATTATATTTTTGTGAGAGAGCATGTGCGTGTTAAAACACATTCGCGCACCCAATCATCTGGGCAAATTTCATACGTATTCGACCGGAGACCAACGCTTCATTAAAAGTGTGAGCATGGGTTAATAACGGACGGAGACGGTGATCAGGAGAAGGAGACCGAATTTAATTAGCGGTCTTCTGTTTTGAAATGGATTAAGAAGGCATGCTTTCGTCGGAACATAATTTGGATTTCATAACTGTCGGGAGCGGTCCAAATTGCCTGTTTACCTACAGAGGATGTCGACCAAAGTGCGGTGATCTCGACGGTGGACTTCTAATCTCATGCTGCGACGTATTGTGAAGATTATGCAAATGGTTCACCAACACCTTGTTCGAATCCGGCGGAAGAATTTAAATTCCTCGAAATCCGCCGGACGAGAGGTTTCGTCGGCTTTAATCCCTGAAAGAAAACGGTAAATATGTCGGGTGATTTTTATCGCTACCGTCTTGAGGCATTAGGTGATCTCTGATGCTGAATCGCCGTATTATTCAACAATGATGCGCATTGTCTCAACGGCTACCCATTCACGGACGCTAATCGAACACAAGATCCTATTGTTAGTCGACGATCCATCATCAGCGCTTGTAATTTACATGGAAAAGGACGTTCGCAGTACATGAATGGGCAATCCGTAGGCAGTAGGCCGGATTACGCGTTGCAATGTATAGGCATGAAATCCTCTGATGAAAGGAAATAAACGCAAAGGTTTTTAAATTGAAAAGACAAAGTCTCCCGTAAACCATTCGATCCATTCATTTAGCTGAGGGAGGAATTTATATTTACGGCCGATAAATCCATTTCGGTCGAGTTGCTCCCGTTCGCCGTCCATGTGTCGACAAACATCATGCACTTGTGAACAACGTTCAGAAGGAAAGAGGATTTCAGAAAATTACCCTTTACTGTAGGGCGGAAAAATGACCGAACCAATGGTCTCTTTGAAATAAGGAATGGAGGACAAGTTGAGCGGAGAGCACTTGCACGAATCGGCAAAAAGCCGATTGGTCCGTGCACGAAAGCCTTGCCTCCGTTTCGTGCCGCGAAAATTTTCTTTTGCGTCACGTGAGAAAAAAGTGATTGTGTTTTGTCACGGTAGGAGGTCACGGCATGGATCGTCCAACCGAAGCAGCAATGTTTAAAAAATAACCTCTTCGTCCGGCGTATTTATTCAGCGGTCTGATATTGCAGAAGAAAATGTTCCCTCCAGCTATCTGCCGGTTTTATTCCTCATTCGCTACCGTACGGATGATATTTTTTTCCTTATTTACGTGCATATCTGCATCTATGAGTGTTTGCTTTGAGTTATCCATTTCTGTTGTCAATAGACATTTGCTCATATGCGCGATTGTTTGCGCTGTCGGACAAATATAACAACATATATGAATTTTAAATTTGCCAGGATGTGTTTCAGGGTGGAGGAGATCCCCCCAAGAGAAAAGACTACGGATAACTGTGCAGATATATGAGAAATTTAATAATTCAAGGTTTAAGCCGAACTCGGTGATGGAATGGTTGGCATGCTTGCCTATCAACTGTAAGGTCCTGAGTTCGAGGACAGGCTAACCGGAATTATTTCTGGGGATAGAATCGTCTTTTGTATATTGTTGGATAATATTATCTACAATTGTACTACAATGTACTAAAATTTCCCTACGAATGAAATTTTCTAAGGGGTAACTGAAAAATTAATGTCGAAATCATATATCGTCGAAACGATTCCTGACTTAGCGCGGTATTTAGGCAATTTTAACAATAAAATGTATATTTGTAGTTTCCACTCGGTTTAATTAAATACAAAGACGACTGGTTTCAGCTAAATCGTCATTTCCAGGTGATACGCAGGAAAATGCCTAAAATAAATGCCTCGTGGTGATTTAGCCGAAACCGACCTGCTTTGTATTTAATTAAATCGTGTCTAAACTGCAAATTTTTTCTTTACATTTAACATGTAATGTAGTTCCACGAATTGCGGTCGGCGATGACGGATTATATTTATAATTCTCGGTTCGTAAAGCAAGTTCACACTCATTGATCCATCGATGTCCTTTCTGTCAAAGGAAAAGGTCGATTGCTTTCTTTTCAATCTCGTTCCAATTATTGGGAAATAAATCACCGCTCGCCAGCTATCGCAATATTTTCGCGTCCTCCTATAATTAGATCTTTCTCATTCATTACTTCGCTAATTAATGGAGGCTGAAATGAGGCATGCCGATCGATTTTACTCTCAAATCCGCCGGCTTTTAAAGGAAGGAAATTTCCTCTCCTTGGTGACCCTGCGACTCCTTCGTTCCGATTCAGCACCCGGCGAAAAGTGCATCGTTATATATTTTCCAGCATCGACTTCACTTTTGTGGCCAATGTCGTAGTTTAAGTGGTCGCAGAAGAGAGAAGAGGAACGTCGGGGAATGTTTCATCTCGCGCCGATTGAATCCGTGCGTAATGAGGGCAGTGCGACCAATTTGTTTCATTTTTCGAGCTCGGTGTTTCCAGTACGTGGGCAAATGTTTTCCTCCGAGAGTCGCTCTTCGGTCGGAGTTTTAAAAATCTGTTTATTGACAACTACAAGTCTTCCGAGCGTATAAATCCTTCGGCCTGTCTGTTTATACACCTCTCGCCCACGGAACGCTCCTCCCTTTTTATCTGTTATGCTTGAGCCTTCGAAAAAACGTGTCTCGTGTCGGAGTATCGTGAACGCCTGTGTTTATAAACCCTTTAACCATTGCGGGTCATTCGGATCGGCTCAGGTAGATGGCATTTACCGCCGTCGCTGTATGTTTACGGTTATTTCTCCGCGGTACTCTGGATAAGAGTAATTACACTTGGCTTATCCCTTTCTTTAAGGAGGGACATATGTTAGAACGCTTTTGTCTGGTATAAAAATAGACTTCTACAAAGAATTGGTAAATATCATAAATTTCTTACTTGTGCCCTCCTTCGTATAGAATGTTGCGTGGCATTACCCTTATACTGAAAACTCATACGGGGGTTTTAACACAGCTGAATTTCTTTTTATTCCTCAATGTAGGGTATTTAAAATATTCAACGTATCATCCTTATCATAGTTCGAATCTTAAAGATCAAAATCATTAGAAATATTTCTTGCTCTTTACAAATGCTTTCAGATTTAAAAATGTTTGCTGCTAGGGTTTCTTTTAGAAAAGTTACGTAACGGTTTTAATTATTCCTTCGTATAACCTTCTCAGGAAGCCAAAATTTTTTT
The DNA here is from genome assembly GCA_036926295.1 of Pachydiplax longipennis. Taxonomy (NCBI): domain Eukaryota; kingdom Metazoa; phylum Arthropoda; class Insecta; order Odonata; family Libellulidae; genus Pachydiplax; species Pachydiplax longipennis. The sequence continues at coordinate 57,684,896 of JAVFKF010000008.1, forward strand.
AAAGAAAGATAGGATTATCAGAGAACGATTCGTATAAAAGTCCAACGTAGCTGGGACTTAATCCCGGGTCTCCCACTTTTCATACTTATACTTATGTAATGAGATTATTAGTATGAAAATTATTATTGACAGAGACTGTGATTTGCCCTATTTGTTATCGTTGTTTCTGGTTTAATCGCTGAATGTCGATATGATGCTCAGATGGGGCAAAGATATTTACACGTATTTTAAAAATCAAATAAGGAAAAAATAGAAGTCAAGAATCTATTTTAAAGTACCGAGCAACCAGTATTAGAGATAAATCTTTGAAATCAATCGTACAGAGCTTCTTCATTTCCCTTTATTTACGTCAAAAGTTGATTTTCGAATTTTATTTTGAGAACATGACCTCCAAATTTTATAAATTATGGCAGAAAAAAGTAACTCTTCTCATTGATTGATTCATCGGACCTCCTGCACCGCGGATATATTTTAGAACATCCTCTCTTGCAGACACCAGTAGCGTCCGACATCGCTAGGATTTAAAAATCAAAAATCATAGTCAGGTGACGATATACAAGAGGCTGGAAAAACACGCCACTGAATCCATCTGGTGGCGAGCAAGCCGTGAGGGCACGAGATCCATTGGAAGGAGACGAGAGAGAAAGAAAGGGAATAAAAGGGTGGATTATCTCTGCTTGCTTTCAAATAAACGCTACCAGCGCCTCTCCCTTTTATTCCAAATGGATTACATTGTGACCAAGGTGCTCTCCTCTTCATCCGAAAGGAAACTTCCCTCCGGGAATATATTCGTTCCTCCTCCGCACCCTGGAGATATCGGCGTTGCCAACTTCGAATCAACTACATCCACCCCGTGAGCACACCCAACACGGCTCGGTGCCCACAGTTACTTTATTTTCCCTCTCATTATACAAACTCCGAGCTTTTTGAGGCTTTCGACAAGGCGTGGGCACGGCAAATGTACAGCGAAAGGGATTCCCAGCAGAGGTATACTTTGCGTCGCCCTGGGAGGCCCAAGAGGATTAATGTCGCAATACCTTTGAAACCTCTATTTGAGCTAACGAAGCGCGGTTGCGTATTCTCTTTATTCTGCGGTCCAAAACCTATCCGTCCGAACGGAGTCAAGCCGAAGGATGCTTTAGACTCAATGGAAATTAGCTGCGACTTAACCTTTACCCAAACTGTAATCCGCACGACATGGGATTCTAATCAAGTCACCGACGATCCCTTCTGCGCGTCCTAGATCATCCACACTCAACTTTTCCTGCCTGGAGGATGTATTCTTATGAAAAACCATTAGTTAACCGAGAGTAATGAGGAGAGATTACCTCTTCAGAAACAGAAATCTTAGAATTAGGTAGTAAACTCGTTAAAACATTCACCGACAACTCTCTGGTTAACGGACCCTGGACTGTTTTTGCAGTTCGCACAAACTCCAGTCACTCCGGTCTCCTTTGAAACTTTGAAATTCAAATTTTAAGTAAACTACGATACCATTCAAGAGAATCGGCTCTTTCCGCGGTGGAACAATGATGAGAATTATCTTGGCTCTAATGAAGTTCAAATAAACCTGCACGGTGAATTCTCTCTAAGCCTCCGGGGCTCTAGGTTGGGCCCCGCTGACCTACATGATCGTCTAGCTCCTTTTCAGAAAATAGGAAACTAGTTTTATTACAAATTAGCAGCTAGAGAAAGATAAACGGAAGCTTTTCTTTTCTGGGAGTTTATTTTTTTCCTTGGAGAGAGCTGTTACTTAATTTTTTAAACTGCTTCAGAAGAACTTTGGAGATGGTTGTATTGAAGTTGGTTTTGGGTTCTTTGGGAGCTTTTCTTGGCCTTAGTGTCTGGTTTTATTTATTGGTGCTTCCCCTTAAAATTGCTAAGAATATAGACTGTAACTTTGTAAAATTTCCATCGATCATTTATTCGTCAGTGGAAGTAAATCCCACCTCAATCAGCATACACTCCTATAGTGCACTATGGCGCAGATTAATTTTTTTCAGAAAAAAATGCGACTAATTTTTGCAAATATTCAAACCTCGACTCTTCGTAACTTCCTAGGATTTAATATTAATAGAAATCTTGTTGACTCAGATATATGATTAGGGAAAATTTAGAATGAAAATTACGTACGAAGGTGCTCTGCACACTTAATGGAAATCTCAAAACTTATAGGCTTGTACTTAAAAGTCACTTTTACTCAAGAGTGTACTCGGTTATTATACTTCCAGCCCTTGGGTGCGGTAAGGAAAGGACGTTATCGAAAGCGAGAAAGGAACCCGCCCTTTATTGCCCTTTCCTTTGCAAAATTCCTATACTTTACAAAGTTTTCGAGCAGGGTCGCTCACCGAAGAGCTCTCGGATCGTATCAAAATCTAGGAGATTATATCCGAAGAAGATTAATTTTTTGTCGATGGCAGCTCCGATCTACTTTGGCCCCCTTCCCTCCGAAAAAGATTCTCAAAAGATTGTACCGTTGGGCCGAAGGCGATGGAGAAGGGAGAGCGGAACTTGTAGGCGCGTGTCGGCAGCCCTGGAGGCACTCGCCGGAACCTGGCGCCCGGCGCTATTTTGCCATTACCACTCCCAGAGATGGTCTTTTTTCTCCTCGGGTAGAGGGTGGCGAGAAGGGCAAATATTGAGGAGGGTTCTCTTTTTGGAGTGTGGAAGGCGGAGGCAGCCTGATTTACCGGTTTGGCGTGCGGAGTGGTCAGCTCCCAGCGGCCCCACCTCTATTCCCCATCCTTATCCAGCATCTTACCCACACCGCCGCGGAATATTCCGCTTCCTGCCTCTCATTACCCAACCCCCGCCCCAATCCTCTCGGGCCTCCTCCCTGGTTGTAATGATAGTCCATTGGGAGACGGAGGGAAGGGTGGGGTGGCAGACTTGCAAATTGTTACGGGAGGTTAGATGTATAAATAAATACATGTGGTCGCAAGTAAACGTCCATTGGGAGTTTTTTTCCCGTCTAAGGAAGAGGATAATTCGCGCTGAGGAACGGGAGAGAGCGGCGTTGAGGAGGAGTTCTTCTCTTTATTGGCAACTTTTAGGCTTCTTTTTTTGTTTCGAGTGCTTTAAGCATTCGGGATTTTTTGTCTCTATCTCCGTGCGGTTCTTTAAACTCCATGAGAGCTCTCTCTTTCTCCGCCATCAGTTGCTGTTAAGACGGACTCGCTTCATATCGTTGGTGTTATGTTCGAAAATATAACGGCTGAGGAAACTTTTTCGTGAACTATGCGGCAAAGGTATCATTTATTTTAGGTTTAACGCTTGTTTATCTGAGCATCAAAGTATGATTATGTATGTTCAGCGTTGTAACGTTTCAGGAAATATCGTACTGGTGAGAACTTAATTCGCTTTCTTATTGAGGATACTTTTTCTTGTCTGAACTTAGGTGAAGCTTACTGAAATAATTTTACAAAGTTCAGTTAGTATCAAAGTTCATAGCTCGGAATTACATTTCAAAAACAAGTTGACATCCTAGAAATGCTACGAATCCTATTCCGTGCAATACTGTGAGTAATGAATTGCAAAATATATTGTAATGAGTAATTGTGTTTTATTACTCTAATTTATTTGGAATCATAGATAATCATGTAATCGAATATTAGGTTGAAAGAATTGTAATATCGAAATCAGAATATTTATATTAGGAGTTTCGTTTACCACAAGATTGGAGTAAAGGTGTTGTTTATTTAAACATGCAACTTGATGCGAAAGATATATGTCATTCGATAATTTACTTGTAAAATACTTGGATATTTCTATAATACTTTGTGGAATATTCATCCTCAATTTAATTTGTCATAAATATTATAATGAACGCATAAAATGGATCTAGCTATAAGACATTAGATAAATGAATTTCTAATTGTGTAATAAGTGATATGACTACTTTGAGAAGCACACTGTCATTCCTCATCGATCTCAACCTAACTTCTTGATAGATTACAATATACGTGTCTACCAATCTCACAAAAACTACTCTCGCGGAAACCGTCATCTCTAGAAGCGAAAGCGTCAGCCTCTCAAATAAAATTAACCGCAAAACATGAGCTCCTTAATTTTCGACGTATCCTTTGTAAACAATGGCAGATGTCTCGAGCAGACAGAGGGAATAATCAACCAAAGGGTTTCCTCTTTACGATGTTTTGCGGCTGTGCCATCAAACGCATAGCGAGACGCACTCTCTTCCGAGAGAGAGAAAGTAAATGGAAGTTTATTTACACAGACCCTCTTGAGAGAGATTACAGCGAGACAAACTTAACGACTAAGTACCTAAGATGATTAGTAGCTAAACAGCTCATAGTTTTAGAGCTGGGATGATGGCCCAAAGAATGTATTCTGTTTCAATGTAGCACTCTACGCATCGATGAAAGAATTACAACTAACTAAGAGGGAAGTTTTTTTAAGTCGCAGATCCAAACGTAAGATGTTCTTATTCCAGCTTATTGTAAATGATTATCATAAATGCGATCATTTATCATTTGCAGACTGCGTTGCTATCGCGATAAGCGGTGCTCTATGTGAGAATGTTCCGTGTTCCGCTCACAAGATCAGAATTATACACCCTAGATTTAGCTTTGATGAAAAATCATAGCCGCAAGTTACCTATTACATCGTAATATTTTTTATCATAAATTGTGGGATGCAAAATGAGGTAAAAGTGAGTCATGCCCGGTCAGCAGTTTTAGTTTTCAAAGCTAAGAATGGATGAATTAATATTGTAGATGCATGTATCTTCATGTATGTATATTTAATATAATGACGAAGGGTAAACGTATGCGTGATATTCCTTATTATAATTATTTATAGTACAATTTCCGTTGATTCGAATCCCACAATTCAAAGTTAAAGAAAACTTTAACATCATTCACAGTACAAAATAACTCAGAATGGAGTTATGAGTGGCTTACATATGAAGTTGGGTCTTATGAGCAAAAACTGAACAAGTTTTGTCTACTTAAAGTCAATGACTTTGAATCTATGCGTAAATTACCGTGTCAGGAATCGACCATATATTCCCCGCAGTAGGGAAAGTATGTAAATGCATCATTTATTGCTCAATGGGAACTTACATCACATCAGCATATTTTTTGATCTTGAAAACATTTCTCGAAATAGACGCGGAACTCTGACTAGATTAATGAATCCTGGAACCTACATTAAAAGAGGGTTGGTCAGATTTTCCGAGCGCAAAAATCTAAAGCAAAGTTTTTAGCGGACTATAAATCAAGCCTTTCTTCCATGGTAAGGACTTTTAATCCTGTTGAAGCGCGTGGGATGATTCGGGACGATTAATCTAACCTGGCTTCCTAATTTTCGCACATCTGTCTGGGCGTGTCTTGCTACCATTAGCAGTAGAAGGGGGTTGTCTCCAGCGAAAGGGGCACAGCTGTTGATTTTACGAGCGAAAAGGAATGGTACAGCGCTAGACATTTCTTTTTTGCGTTGGAAGAAGCGACGTCCGAAGATAGATATGCGTTGAGAAAGGGCGAGTCGCAAATTTGATAAGAGGATCGCTTTTATTGGGTGAGATTACTGTTACGGGGTGAGGCCTCCCGAAAACACGGTCCGCCAATTAGTCGATCAAAATCGCACCTTTCTTGGTTATTTCGTCTCCAAGGTGTTTTATAAATCATCACGTATCGACGAAGATAAGCGTTATTGAGGTTCGATATCATTTCTTTTTTATTTTCTCCCCTTTTCCAATTTTGGATAAGTGTGGTGGATCTTCTCTTGCACAGAATACTCGAATACGTGTGTTTAGGTGTTGTAAATGCCATGTATCTGTTTTCAAGCTGACAAATTTTGTTTGCATCGGAATATATCGGCGTTCTCAGAGAGAAGGAAAATAGGCAAACATTGACGGATTTATTCCCAAACTTAACCTTGCCATTTTGTGTGAAAATTAAAGATAATTCGTTAATCATGGAAGGTTGAACTGTAATGATTTGATAAAATTAAAAATTCAAAGAAATATGTAAATCAAACAGCAGTATTTCATATTCTACTTTGAATCGTTTGGATTAAGGTCAATCATCTTCGTTTTTACGGTGTGAATTTTATAATATTCTATGAAAACTCTATTAAAATATTAATACTTCTATTTATGCACGAATGCTTTATACTTTACCTTTCATCTATTTTCTATTTGATCTACAATTATTTTTCACTTGCTTTTAAATAGTTATGAAATTTACGTCAATATTTACAGAATTCATTGGAAATAATAAAAATTACAAATCAACTTGAAAAAGGCGCAAAAATGTAGCCGATGAAATGGCCATCAAAGCGTTTATAAATTTTATGCATCAAGGCACGATTTATTATTTAAAGTGACATTTTTTGAATTATAACGCGCCATCAAATGTCAAATATGTGTATAGATGACCTAAAACTCTTTCGTTTTTTGTAAATCATGTATTTGCAGTCGTTCTGCGCTCACTGAGGTGAATTGAGATAAATTTAATTCAGATATATTCATAGCGATAGTTACTTTACATCTCTCGGATTCATGTTCTTCCGTGACAACTTATGCTGTTTAGTGAAAATACGATAGAAAGTTGTAGCGATGTGCTAACAAATATAGCTCAAGAGCAGCTGTAAATTGGAGATGGCAGTTAGTCGGAGCGGAAAATTCAAAAAACAAAGAATAATGTTGAGAGCATAAAGAACCTTGGTAGAACGATATGTTTCCCTCGTTACAGATATATCGCGATTTTATGGAAAATAATCCACACTTGCCATCGCTCGCGCAAACAAAGAAAACAAGGTCAGCAATTTAATGTAAACATTCATAAAATATAGCGGACAATTATTCATAGCTAACAGCTCGATGGAAATACTTTGTGAAGAAGTGAATGTCAGCAATGAATAATGGATATCATTCGTTTGGATTCACGAGATTCAATAGTTACATGAAGAAGGAGGGATATTTTTATCGGTCATTTTCGTTTCCTTTACGTTTTACGATTACGTAGATAATGCAATGAAATGACCAAAATTTATGAGATCTGATACGCTTCTTCAGAGTTTTCATTCTCTTTTCATCTCCTTTCCTTGGAATTCTCTTTAACGTTAGCTTGTCGCCATAATTCTACTTAATTACTTGACATCGATTCTAAAAATTAAGCGGATCTAGATTTGAAGAGCACGATTGGCGAAGGAAGTTGTTTAGGAAAGATTTATGTCAAGGTTACGATCGTAATAAACGTAAGCATTGCGAGTGGATAAGGGTGTAACTCTGCAGGGATTGCAACTTTGAGAGAGGAGCGGGGACCAATGTAGTTGGGGAGAATTTTATGAAACAATGCTGGAATGGAATTTCAGATAGGAAGGAGATTTGTTTTATTGATCAAGAGTTTAATTCCCTGGTCGTCGAACAGGTCACTATGACTGACTGCATGCCATTCGCACCGTAGCTATATCGGAACGGGTGAAATTCTCTTCGCAGAATAATATTTCATTTCCAACAAACTTTCCTGCTTTAGGAATTCGTGGCGTTTCATTTGAAGAATTCCAAAGTCTGTGTCAATCTTACTAATTACATCATGGCCAGGTTTATTCCGACTTCAGATAGCCAGTGAGATCAGAACAGGTTAATTTATATTTTATTTCCACCTCATCATTAATGCAGCATTTTAATGGAGATGTCATGTAATTTTTTCGGCAAAAATTTTACAATGGTAAGGTGATGGGCAAAAGGCCGGGTAATACAAAGAAAATAAATGGTAGCCGATATAAATGTTGGTTTAATTATCAGATAAGGGCGTCAAGTAAGGAATTTTAGAGTATGTGAACATACCGGTAGGTTCAGGGTTCATTATTTTACGACTTTTAATTACTTTATAAATTTAAATAAAAGATTCGTTTGTTGGAGTGGTGGTAGTGTGGAATGGAGTATGTTTATGGGAGTGGTTGCGATCAATGGAAAAAACAACTTTGTCTATGATTCATGGACCGGAAAAATAACCTTGTAAAGGTAAATATATGGAAATATACGAACGGTTATAGTATCCAAACTTAATTTTACCCAATAATTATTATTTATCGATTTCAAAAAGTTAGTCTTCAATAGTTTATTCTTCTGACAAGTATGATATTTTAAATCAGTTTATGATAGTTAGAGTCCAATTTTTTAAGTTTGCCTCCAAAAGGTTATACTCTTCTTCGTATATTCGAGCTCTTGTATTCTCGTCGGGGAATCATAAGTAGAAACCCATAAACCTTCTCTTGGCCGCTTTCCTCATTAGTTGCTCGTATGAATGAAAAATAGAGGAGCGATACTTTTCCAATAATACAAGTCTGTGGTAAATTACTACTTCTTCATTATCGTATAACCTGAATATGCTTTTTCTCAATTCAGGGTCTTCTTCAGTGGATTTCAGCGTAAAGATTTTCATGGATGAGAGAATAATAACTCTCCAGAATACTAAACACTCTTTCCTTAATAGTAATAGCTGATGTCTCAGGGTTTTCCATTTCGTACTTCGATCTAATAATCGATCTCTTGAATTTTCTCCACTCAAATGCATCTCCCGTATGCCTTCTCCGCGGATTAATCCGACGGCCTCTCCCTTCGTATCCAACACACTTTTCACTCCGTGAGTTGATTCCCTCCTTTTTTCCTCGATCTGTTTGCAACGCTTGCTGCCGCGAAACCCCGAGCGCTCGGCAGGTGCATTTTTTCAGCATTTCTATCACAATCGTTCCAGAATCCAGGCTCTCCGTTTTCTCTTCTCCATCTAAACTCCAGCGCTGGCCACGTTTCCACAGATAAATACGAGACGCACTGCGAGACGGACTCCGTATATATATTTTTACGTTAACTGGATGATGAAAGGTATTACCCCTTATCCTCAATGGACACGCCCTTGGATTTGCGTGCACATTTCTATTTTCGTGCTTTCCCTGCCCATCCTGTATGTCTTACACGAGAATTTTCGCAGGGTGCGGCTAACTATCCCCATGGATAAAGATGAGGGCGGTCCTTCGGCCTTCAGGGCACATACGGTCTTCTTTCCCGCTTTCGGTAACATACGCCCGCATTTAAGTACTTTCGTTTCCCAGTCTCGTTTATCACGTCAATGAAAATGAAATTATCTTTCTTAGAATCATTAAATCGTTGATGTAGCGATAAAAACTCGTTTCTCTTATACTAATTTGATGTAAAAGTATTTGAATTTGGGCAATACTCCAAGTGAGGCTTGATCTTTTCTTTCTTATGTTCATTTGCCATAAGAACCCATCGGACCATACTTGAGTAACATATCGCCTACATAACATGGATATTAATCACGGAGAAATCCTAAGTGAAGTATTGTCTATTATATTTTCACAAGATGTGATAGACGAATATAGGGAAATAAATTTGATTAATTAGTTCATGCGATATTTGGTGGAACTTAAACATGATTGGATGAGAAATAAACCACAATCTATGTTCACAATTTATGCATAAATTAAGGATTTATTATATATAAACTGTGGAAATAGTCAGATTGTGGTTTATTTCTCGTCTAATGGAAAATAAATTATTCAAACTGGTACATTTGTGTCAGTAATTGAAGGAAAGGTCGCTTGTGTCATAAGAATCGCAGATTCTACACCTCCCACCCTAAATGAAACGATTATGTGATACAGGGCTAAGAAAATGGGTAACTAATTACGATATCTGGAGCTTGCAGAATATCCAGAGCGTAGTACACGAAGAGTTTTATAGGCTGGGGTGGACTATGGATTACAGAAAGGATTGAAGTGCTTAAAAATCCGTTGAGGGAGAGATGGGGGTTAGTGGGTGGGTAGGAATGTGGAGTGGGGAGTAGATTCGGGAATTCCTCGAATTTCTCTCTCTGCGGCCTTGCGGAGGCTGTGCTATCTGTCGGAGTATGTAGAAAGGAACGGTTGCGCAACCTGGTTGTGCTCGCAACGAGTCGAAAGATATCTGCCAACTGTGTATCGAAAGCAAGATTTTTATTCTTCACTCTCAAAAGAGAGATCTTCCTTTTTCCCAAATGCTGGATATCGACGAGTCAATCTCTCCGGTGAAACTATTAGATCGATTCTAGACCGAGATCCATTTGCTAATGAGGATCCAAATGTGAAAGAGACGTTCTACTAATTTTTTAGCGCTGGGAACGTTACGATTGCGATTAAGGAACTTTGAGAAATGACATGGTGTGAAAAGTCTTTTGCTAAATCCCCCGTGACCTTAATTTGTATATAATGTTGATCCCTAGCGTATCGATTGTTACAAATGTAATTTGATGGCGGTCATTAGATTCCTATTAATGCCTAGAAGGGGAATTGTGCCTATGTTAGGAAGGTTCCTAAATTCACTTTTTTGTTATAATACGATTTCTTGTTGGAGTCGATATCCTTAACTTGATTAGAAATAGAGACAGAAAACGGTAATATTCTGTAGTATGCAGGAATGGGTAGAATCCAATATGCTCTTATCATTATGATTTGTTTGGTGAACGCTCACTTATCTCACATCCATTGAAACCTTAGTATACAGAATGGATTTTCTTAATTTCTTTAATTGAGTCTAAAAATGTGAAAAATTTTCATCGCATGCCAAGATATGACTATAATTGTGGTCTTGGTGGAAATTCGTATTATATATCTCTTATTTAACTTACGCTAATTGCGAATTAATGAAGTTTCTTAAGCTATTAGTCATAATATTTCTCGACTTATTGACTGGCAATATAATCCCTTACTAATTTTTCGTAACTTATCTTTTGTTCGTAAATGATATTAGATCAGCTAATAGCAAATAAAATAATCTTTATGCAATACGGAATCTTACATCCACACGTATTCAGAAAGGAGTTAAAGGTAAAAAAATGTATCTCATATCTAGATTTATTAAATTTTCTAGAGATATTCCTTTCACCCAGATCTCTCTCAGTAAGACTTTTAGTAAGAAATGGAAGGTTTTTATCGTCTAAACCCAACTTAGCACCATCATACAGATGGTCATCGTAGGATTTGGCACCCATATATTTTTAGCATGAGAGATGAATGTCCGTTCTGTTACATTGTTTTTAGTTTTCTGTCTTGACACTTCATTCACGCTCTAACGAAGCTAGTGTGCCAAAAATCTCCAGCACTAATCAAAGGTAAATACCCTATTATGAGACGCGTTTAGGGGTTCGATAACCCAAAGTTAAACATCTCGTAAAGCTTTCCTTCATGCCTCGCATTCACACTTAGAATGTGTAAATGAGTGCCGTTATGTTAATTTGCCTCCTTTCCATTCGGTGATCTATTTTGGGTTATTCACGCGAGAATTCCCTTTTTGTTCTGGCCTCTTTCGCGCTAATACACAGAATAGTGCTTCATTACAAGGATTGACCATGATTCTGTGATGCAAGCCGGGCGAATCGCCTCTCAAAGAACGATCAGAGAGGTAGAAATCAAAATTTTAGCAAGCGTGGATGGATTGTAAACAGGAATAGGGTCTCTCGTAGTCGCGCTCCAACGCTAATTGAAAGAAAGGACACTTTTTCTTTCCGACCTCCAGCATTCGTCTTAAAGGAAAGAAATAATCAATTATAGCTGCGTTCATTAACGCTGAAAGGCATAGCCAGATGCGTCATTTAAAAACGCATGAATCTCGTCTTTTCGGATTTTGTCGAGGAGGAAACCACATTTCCTAGTTTAAATAAGGTAAATCAAAGGGAATAAGCTAAAAACTCCGACTAATGTATTTCACAGAAAAGGTGTAACTAAATGGATACTACTTTCATTTACCGAGTTGTTAAATACATTAAAGGAGAAAGGTGTAGTTGATTTTTGCATGTGATAGCGTGCATCCAGGAAAAATACCAAGGAATAATAGACTTAAAAATAGTCCGACGGGACCGGGAATCGAACCCGGGTCTCCCAATTGCCCATCGGTTGCTGTCCCTCCCGAATAACTTGAGAAAATGTTCTGGCGGGTTAGCTCAACGGACAGAGCACCCGACCGGAAATTGGGAGACCCGGGTTCGATTCCCGCTACCGTCGGACTATTTTCAAGTCTTTTACTCCTTAAATACATTAATTTATCTCTGTTATAGCATGCTACGTGGTGTTTCATTTTATTTTCTTTCGCTCTGTCTGACATGTTATTTGAATGACTGATCCCAACTCAGTCTACATACACATAACTGTAATCTTAAAGTTTATTATTTCCCATTCTTCCTCGACTTACTTCCCATTCCGTTTTTGCCAATCGCAAGTTCTCTCTGCCCCAATCAGCTTTCTCCACCGGCTTCTCCTTCAACAGCTTCAGTAGATTACATTTTTTGCCGTGAGGCGCCGTTAACGTCATCCTATCAGTTAGCGAGTCGGCTCCAAGAAAATACATTTTAGATACCCATCTATTCGAGGAAGTGTCTTTCAATGTTTAATTTCACCTTTTATCCCTATCGCAGGGCGGTTCTTTTCCTCGAAGCTTTAAATTCATTGTTAGGAGCGATACCCCGTGTTAAAGGTCAAGGGGACGATCGATGTTCTTGGCTTGTTGGATCCTAATTATTAAAAAATACGCTCTGCTGATGTCTATCGAAACGTTGCATGTGTAAGGATGTAAATATTAGGGTCTCCCTTCCAGTGGTTATTATGAAGGCATTGCACGGTTTTATGCTTTGATGTGGTGGATTATAGTAAAGATTTGAGCCTTGGATTTGATTTATTGACTCGGAATTCTTAATTTTCAAGTTCCTTCATGCAAATTCAGTTTCTTTACTTTTACGCAGCAAACATAACAGAAGCTCGCGTGCGTGTTTATTGGCGATAGAATAATACAAGGGAAATCAAATCGGTGTTTTAAAACAAGCAGATTATTAGTATCCGTAAAGTGGGTTAAATGGAATAATTGTATCCTAAATCATGTAGTGAAAGCAAGAAAGAAAAGCAGAAAGGCGGCTTTTAATAATCTTAAAGTGAATGTGTTCAGATAGAAAAATCGAGGCTGACATTTTTGTGTCAAAAATTAAAGTTGTCATCCGAAGCTTTTCAAATTCTTTTTCAGAGAATAGAAAACTCTTTCAAGTTATGACTGGAAATTGTGGCTTACAGTTCCTTCCGCTGATGCCATTTATACTTTCCTGTTTTAAGAAGAGAATTTTAATGCGTGCTTATTAATATAATGTTCGTCATGAACACGATATAAAGTAAAAGAAAACTTCAAGTTAAATGCAGATATACAGTATTACCTAGTCATGCGTGTAAACAATGATCGGATGTTTTTCCTCCCTTTTTTGGTAGAAAAACTGAGAATAAATAAATAAATCGTACACGGATTCGAATTACGATAGACCTGAATGATGCTCGCGCATTTGTGCGTGCATTTAAATACCAAATCTATCCTTATATATAGTATCCTTATGTATTTTATATTACTACTCTTGCTAAGTAGTAAAATTTTTTTAGCTTCTTTGGAGGTATCTAATTGTATGTGGTATTGTATGGGGTTTGCAGTCATTCCGGCTCAAAATTTATTTTCGAACGGATTTGTTTTCGATTAGCGAAATTTCACTAACATAAGTGTAGTAAGTATACTATGAACTTTGCTTTCAAAGGCATACTAAATAAATGATAATAAACGACACACTGCTCGTTTCCTAAACACACACGATATAAAGTAAATTGACTCACTGAACGTAAAGAAATGGTTCTTGCAAAAGCCGGCGATCGGTTTTAAAGATAATTAAAGATAAATCAGGCATTAGGTCTAAATGAGAATCAGTACTAGTCGCCACTTTCCTGGAAAATTTTCCTGATCCATCTGAGATACAATCCAGAAAATTAATTTGAGAGCTCTTATTCAAAGAGAATCCACCTGCGAGTGCAAAATAAGAAAATACATAAAGGGCTCAGTGAAATATATATCTAAATTTAAGTTGGGATCCTTCGCTGAATACGGGTGGGTTTTGGGTTTTATTTAGCAGAGAGCTGAATGATTTATAAGGAATAGAAAAAATTCATTTTTTGATATGGGGCAAAAGAAAAAATAGATGTGAAATATGAAGGGAGGAGAATGTGGGGATAGAGGAATGATAGGAGGTCGGCGAGAGGGAATATATTCGTCAGAAAAGGATCTGTCCGAGATATGAAAGTACGATGGGCAAAATGAGAAAGCATCCATGGGCGTGGGAAGGTGAGCCAAGGGAGAAGGTGAACTAGCTGAATATGAAGCGAATGATACCGACTTATTCGTATAGAAAGAGACCTCAAGTAGGTATATTTTGTATACAGGTTCGCTTAGCCTTAAATTAATTTACGAAATGGAAGATTTTATTAATACCTTAAATTCTACCGTGGTCACCAGAAACTTAAATTGTCTTTTAGGTGATATATTCATACAATAATCCTCAAGTGTAACAACACATAGAAACTATTGTCATCCTATTGAAGAACCTAGGGAAATGCTAAAAGCTGAATTTTTGTGTGAGTTATCATGGGATTCTACCATTAAATAATTTCTACTATAATTAGGGTTTTCTGTAAAATCTCTTTTCCATGTTACATATTAGCTACCATAGCATATATTTTCCATGTTATATTGTAACACGTGTGTACATTAATTAGGGATACATATAAAATAAGAGTAGGAAGTTATGGGTCTCGAAATACGTAAGGATACAACTGAGGGGAAAACGGAAGGAAAACTTCCTTATCCCCCTTCTTAGTTTTATTTTCGATGTGACATGTTTGCGTTAAATGATATCTTCCATTTCCAATCTCTTTTGAAAATCCTTTCAGTGATGAACGTGACATATAAGGCGTAATAGCGCATATGCTTAATAGAGGAATACTTTGAGAAGCCATTCCATCAGTTTTAAATCCCTTTAGCTATTTTCTGTGACGATATTATGTTTTAGCGAAAAGTAAATTAAGCCTTGTATTACTTACTCTACCGTAGAGACATATTGCGTACATGATGCCACACCCCTCTCCGGTAAATTTGCTCGAATTCGACGTCTTCAAGCGATGAAATTAAGCCATCCATTCTAATATTCGGCTAACCCCATAAATTTATTTACACAAGCAGGAATCGTCGTCAAAACCGTTCGCGCGCAAGGCGAGATCAAGAGGCGAGGAAATGCAATTCATCCGAGAGCCGCTTTACTCGCGTAAGTCGAAATGACGATCTATTCCCCAACCGCGTAATTCATTCGCGTGAGGAAGTTTTCATTAAAACCCGTTTAGCAGCAGTACGTTTTGGGGATCCAACGTTCGCCGTATGGGTTCGGAAAGCGGAGATTTTAATCATAGCAAAGACGGAAAACACGGGTCAAAAGCACCACGAGAATCAGCTACGGAGTCGGAAATGGATGAGAGAGGAAAGGAAATGACGTAAGGAGACGAAAAGTGAACGACAGGAGGGGGAAAAAGGGAAAGGAGCATGAAAAGAGAACACAAAGGACGTGTGAAGGGGAACCTTTGCTAGAGGAATAATTGATTCACGAGAGAAAGGGGGTTACACTTTTTGCAAAATGTGGAAGATGAAAGAAAGTTTGCGGAGAAAAGGAGCGAGGATAATGGAGAAAAGGGTAAGAGGGATATTAATAATCAGCGGAAAATTCGAGTGGAGGTTATTCGGAGTTGAATGTGGAGCTTACAAAGGCGATTCCGAGAAGTAAGCTAATGCTGCCGACTCTCCTGCGATTTTAATCTTAAGAGCTCCTTCCAAATAAACATCTTTTCCCTCGAATATAATATGAATCTCCATCATATTTCTCTATGATACATGTGGCTTGGGTATATGAAAACCCGGAAAATGCTTTAATATTACAATTTTCCGCCTCGGAAGTTTTCGTCGAAAATGCGCTTTTTTCTTGATTAAATAAAAGTACTTAGTTTAATCATCTCAATACGTGCTTTAATCGCAATTAAGTAGGTCGCCGCATCAAAGACACTTTTATTATGGAGCCCTCTGAAAATAGTTCTACTGAGAAATAATTCTGGGAAAATATATTAGTTTTTCTACGAATTTCTTTGAAATTCTACCATTTTTTTAGCTTTCTAACAAGATAACCATCAAGCTTTTTGCGGTCTCATATTTTATGGTAAATATGGACAAACTAAGAAGTACACTCTCATGGTTGAACCTCTGTGATGCTATTTATTTCCTTATAAATTTCTTAATATTTCATGAATTTATGTTAACTTTATCCGATTATTAAAGAAGCAGTGTATTAATACTATCCTTCTCCTAACCCGAATCACGATATCAATCGATGTCGACCTCGATATCAATCACACATCGATTGCTTCACAGATCACTTATTATAACTCTCAAAGGGTATAGAGAGCTGCCCCAATAGGTTCAACCAATAATTTAGGTAAGAATTCTTGATTTCAATAACCCAAACATAGCATACGTACACGTCTCCCTCATTTTCTATAAACGTGGAAATATATTTTTAAAATCACCCTCGCTCTATGTAAATTTATCTGTCATGGCATTTGTGTTTATACTACGCTATACAAATTATCCATTGCTGGGTGGATAGACACTAACATTCCAATTGATATTAGAAACTTGTTCGGAGAATTTGTCTTCTCACACCTCTCTCCCATTCTTTTGCTCTCGAATTCGATATCTTTTGCAAAACAGCGCTTCTTTTCCTCTTACCTTTTATCTTGCGCAAAACATCTGAAAGATTTCAAAAGCCGGAACGCCTCTGATACGGGATTTGTTTCTTTTCGGGCCAACACTTCCTTTAAGTTCGCCTTTCCATCTCTTGTGTCTTCCGATTGTAAAAATAATGCCACCTAGCCGTTTCGGAGCCATTTCTTTGTTTATCTTCCCTGCTTTGAAGATTTCTACAGGCGAATCCGATTTCTTTTCTTGTTATAAATTCCTCTATTCGCGAATTCATATCATTTAACTTTTTATCTGATAAGTATGCTTAAGGTTTCATGGGTGTTCATATTGCTGTTAAATTCCGGAATCACATCCGAATGTATTTACAAGGCTCAGTGTAGTAGTACTATTTGTACAGAAGATAAGCTAACATCTTAGATAGATCAGTTCAATGTTGCAGGTAATCGTTAACGAAAATTTTCAATCTTATCAAAGTTCTAATAATTTGGAGAAGGAATCTAAAATCGACCATAATTTCGAGAGGATCCGAGAATAAAATTTTTATAGAAATTCTTTTCAATGAGGTATATCTCGAGTTCGAACGATGATTCTTTTTACTTTACCGTTGGAAATAAAATAGAACCTGCAACTTTATATGTATTCATTGTGGGAATACTTTGACTTGTCTGGGATCGAATTGATACCATTCTATGCTTAAAAAGAAGGATAATCTGTGCGAGACGTCAATCTTTATAAGTTTGAGAGATTTTAACTTCCGTTTCTCGAGCTTTAAGCAGACATACAAACATACCAACCCGCAAACAATATTAAAATATAGAATGACCTAACTTCTCGTTTATTCTCATCTCAAATGAAGATATATATTTATATAATGACTCAATGATTAATTTTACCCAAAGAGCTACCAATAAAGTTCCTTCTCGAATTATTTTCACCGTATTCTTGCGGTAGGACTCTTCATATTTCCTAATTATAATTTCCCGGTTCGAAACTTAAGTGGCTATTCAGCAATGGCTTTTATTTCCCTTTCCTCCCCGCGAATTCTTCATCCTCCGCTAATGGAAATTCTATGTACAGCTCTTCCCAGGACCAGCTTGAGTATCGCTACTTTTCCTTTTTCGGAGTTCGATGCGCGCAAATGCAAACCCAGCTTTGTTTTCTCATTCTTCTCGAATGGGTAATGTTCGAAATTCGGCTTCCATTGTCTTTATCCGCCGCTATTGTGGCCGATCGCAAGGCTTTCGGAAAGTGTATTCCAGTATCTCGTTGGCGAATCCGGACGTAAGATGAATTGAGATGCTTACACGACTTTCCAGATATCGTTGTACTCCGAAGCAGGAGTAAGAATGTTAAAATCTTTCGTCAATGCGAATGTAAGGGAAATTCTCCGAAAGCAGCTGCTTCCAACTAGTATCGGAAGCGAAACCTTTGGGAAAACGATACGTATATTTTTTTCTTTCTCTCAAACACCAACGGAAAGTAAGCGTATCGGAAAATTATGTTCGGAATCGGGGCGAATTTCTCCGCTTGGCATTTTCTCCATGCAGTTCGTTATTTTCCCCCACGGGAGGGTATCCATAATAGAGGAGCGCTTTCCGAAAAACCTTTGACCTTCTTGCAGAGTTACTTTTTTTCGCGAACGCAAAATCCGCGGCGTATGAGTAGTAATTTTGTAGCGGAACTTTGGAGGAAAATCTTATCCGCTCTTCGAAGAAATATTCTTCTCGACCTCGTGTTCGAAATATCTCGTAAATAAGTGGAGGAGAAAGAATATCGAGTGTTAGTTAAGGGAACTTTTCGGAGCAAGAAGGAGAAATTGGATTTCCATTAAAAGGAGAACTGTCCGTATAAAAGCGTTTTAGACATCAGACGAGGAAAAGGAAGTTTGGATGAAGGGTACAAAAAGTCTGAATATCCAATCCCGAGGGAAAGACGGTCTTGGGATGCAAGTAATTTGCAGAGGGTCATGCGTTGGCGATTTTTACAATCCCACGTCTTTTGACATCTTTTCCCATTAAAAATTTTCCCCCGCAAGAATAGTTTGATATCTTGCAACGGAGTTCCGAGTCTGAGTGAGGCAGAAACTTCTTTTTGTCCAGTTAAAGTATAAAATTAGATGTATTACAATTTGGCTCTCGATAAGAAAAATGGACACTATGGAATAGCGTATGTATTTCTATTTGAATGTATATACATATTTACTCTGTCAGAAAATATTCGTGTGTCAAAGGATACAGTTTCTGATAACATTCAGTCTTAAAATATGAGCCTCTTAGAGCCGCAAGAGATGCTGCCAAATAGAATTGAATATAGCTTTATATTTTTGGATGGGAAGAAAAATCTTAAAAACATTCAAATTTTAAATTTGATTGATTTGAAAAATCAAATTCTATACTTAGTTGATTTTTTACCCTTGATGTTGATGCAATCTCAAATAATTTGGAAAATTCTATGAAATAGCTTTCTTTTATATCTTGTTTTTGGTACTACGAATAGAAACCTTTTTGCTATACGGAGAGAGAAGAAATTTCGGATGGTATAATTCATTTTTCTATCAGGCTGTGTTGCGTTTAAAAAATTAATGGAAAAATTATAGGCTTATAGTCGGTATCACTACTTTCCGGCAATTTTACAGTACTGTGTCCGCTCTCCAAAGAAAAACCAAATCATATGTTAATTATGAAATTAACATCATTGTAAGCTTAAACAACTAATACCGGACCAAGTTAAATGTACTTGGAAACAATGAGTAACCAATCGCATTGTAAATAAAAGTGACCTATTACAGAACGGAAGACTTCAAAAGAGGCTAAAGTACACATTTTATGAACAACATTCGAGCGAAATTATTACCGTGACTTTCCTAATTCCGGTATTTATCGGCAGGATAATTTCCATCCTCACTTTTTCCCATCACCAGAAAGAAATTTAAAAATTGTCTCGCTGAAAAATTTTCCGCCTTGTTACCCAGGACGTCCTCTTGATTACGGAACTACTCTCAATGCCCCGCTGACGGAGTCTTTAGAGGCACACGCACTTTTTTGGCGACTTAAAAATCCAATCATCATTACTCTTATCTGCTTTCTGCTAGGATTACAGCGGAATAAAAGCAGCGAAGCGAAATCCTTTGATGGTAGGCACGGGAGGGAGTGGCTTAAATTCCCAGGTCTCACTACCCCGACTCCTCTCTCATTTTCTCTCACTCCCACGCTCTTTTCATTCGAGAAGAAACGTAGCGGATCGAATTCCTACTCTCACAGTCTCCTTACTTTCCGCGGACGTTCTCCTCTCGCGTAAAGCGGGGTTTCAGGCCTTATCTATCGCTCCCCTTGCTTACCTAGCCCGTATTGAAATTATGGGAAAATTTCGGAGTTTGCATGCACATCCACAAATGTAGCTTGCGATTCGAGGTAGACTACAAGTCTATTCTCCTATTCGGTTACCGTCGCGTATATTATGAGGAGTAAAAGAATATTTGGGGTGCCTAGTTCAAGCTTCTATTTCCTCAATTTTGCTTGCAGACCTTGATCGGCTTATGTGATCAGGTGGGCGCATAAAATGCATACGGGGTTCTATATTGGGCGAAATCGGGACGGGAAGAGTCCATCAATCATTTAATCAATTTTAGAAACTTCACATGATATAAGACTAACAAGTTAACTGGTACGTTGAGAATCTGGAAAATTACGCTAGAAAGGCAAATTTATGGAAAGTTAAGAAATCAAGAATAGATTTGTGGAGAAAAATTATGATGATATTATAGGATCATAGGAAAATTTTTCATCACAGCAGAACGCCAATAAAGAGGAAAGAGACGTGAAAAAACTGAAAAATGTCTAATTAAGGAAAAAGGGGAAAGAGATGTGCAGGGACACAGAGAATGACAATGATTACAAGATGTATCAATGCAAACAACACATATCTAGAAATAAGTATTAATATATTGTAGAGCAGGAAAATATTAATGAAAACAAAGAATGTGAAAAAGACCAATTAAGCATAAGAAAAAAAAATCTGCCGGAAACTTGTGTCTATGAATTGAGTGAGTTTGACCGTTAAATTTATTCCAATTTATTATAACGATTCCCAGTCTACTTCAAGGAGCATCTTGGTATTATTAGGTTATTAATTTGCCGTTGCAATATATGTTCCCCGAGAAGTTACGGAATAATATATGTTCCACGAGAAGTTACTAGAATTTATAAGCTATGCATTATTTTCTATGCTGGACGAAGCTGACTCATGCTTCCAAGTCAGGGATTTTCTAAAAACTAGCCAGGGACTGCTTTCTGTTAGTTTTATAACCGAACTCTTGAGTTTTACTACACCATTTATTTATTCCAAATATTTACTGAAGTTAAATGAAATCTTAGCATCGATGGAGCGTACCGTTTGAAGAAAAGTTCTGAAAACGCTTCTCTGGATGGGGTCTAACTAGAGCAAAGTAACTTAGATCTCACCGACTATTCTCTCGAGTTTGCGTACTCTTCCTTATCGAGAGATTTTTGCGCGTCGCTCGGGCATTGAAGGTCTTCCACCGAATCTTTTGGCCAAGTCCCCTCACATTCATCGCCCTTATCTTCTTTATCGCGTAACCTTTCCTCCGCCCCACTCCGCGGCTTGTATCTCCGTTTATTTTCCGCCAATCCCAGCGGATCTCTTTATAATGCATCCGACTTCGGTCTCCCGCGTTTTTCAGAGTTTGTCCCTTATCTCTCCTCTCGCCTCGGGGCTATTCCGAAAGTGTAAATATCTTCAAGAACGCACTCTGGGAGCTTTCCTTCCAATACGTGTATCTCTTCAAGAAGTTCGCACTCCTTTTTTTCCTCCGAAATTCGCGCGGAATGGAAGCAAAGTAGACTCGCGCGACCTTGGCCCCGAGGCTTTTTTCGATAGTCTTATAACTCTTTTGGAAAAAGGATGATTTAGGGTCCTCGACTTTTATTACCAGCGCGGATTTTTCCGCGCGCAGAACTTTCTTTCGCTGCAAGTGTAACCTGTTTGGAGTTGATTAATTGCTCAGGGAGCTCCGGAGATAGGTTTTCGGAAGACAGTTTTTTTGAGTTTGAACTTCCGTTTCATATGTGTCAGGACGTTGGGAAGAGTGGAGGCCCAAGTGGATTGGGATCCCGATGGGGTTGTTCTTATCCTTACATGCTTTCGTTATGTGACATTGTCTTTATCTGTTTTCAAGAGAAAAGAGAGGTTGGAAAAGGGGAATAATTTATGCAAAATGAGCACAGGATAGGAGAGGAAAATTATTGATTCCGGAATCATTTGTAAGCCACTACCTTCAGTACCCGAAAGGCTATTTGCAAAAATTTAAAAAAACTCAAAACTACCAGGAATTACTAAAAAACTAAAACTTTATTTTATAATCAGGGGTTTAAACTATTGAACTATTAAACACGGAGGACCAGAAAAGCGAATAAAATCTATCAGCGAAGTAGAATCTATCAGCGAAATAAAATCTATTGATCAGCAAAATCTTTATTGGCTGAAGAATTAACTGGTGTCGATTTTCTGCATGTTTTGCATTCAACACTTAAATGTTGCGTGCGTAGCATAGTAGAATACTGCTTCATGCTTTGTAATGATTTCATTTTTTGTTAAAAAATTCGTATTGATTAAATTAGATCTTTAGAAAAGCTACTGAGGTCAGGAAGATCAGTGTTATGAACAGAAGTTAATTATTATCTAATATATTTGCTCAGACTTTTTCCATGTTTCATCTGTGAATGGGAAAGTATCAATTAGTAATGTTAAATTAAAAATAAATTCTATTACTAATTTGGTTTATTTTTATAACAAGGCAAATGGACCTGCATCCTTAACTGGTGTAGAACGCGGAACCAACTTGAAAAATCCCTCGGAAATTGGGCAATTAAAATCAGAATACGGCTGAGAGCGTTTCTTAGCTCGGAAGCGTACGAGAGATTTTTCAATCATTTTTTTCGTTCCCTTTTGCTGAAAATTAACTCCTTTTCCGGCTCGAAAGAATTTTTCGAAAATCTTCATACTTACCCGGTTACGGTGTTCCAATTGCAGATAGGGCTGCATCTATGCATTCAGGAACTCCTTTAATGCCTTCGTCGTGGATGTTTATTTCGTAGACGGCCCGTAATCGGATCTTAGGACAGGCTCTCTAAAGCTCCTGCTCTCGGCCAGGCAATATTCGCCCAACTTGGACCGCCGAGTCCTTATGGCGCACTTATTAATGGCTCTTCTTTCCCGTTTAATTAAGCCTCCCTCCAGACTTTTGGGAATGTGAATTGGATGAAATGGAAGACGGCGAGGAGAGAAGCGTCTGCTGAGCTTTTTTAAAATTTTTCGCTCCTTCCCTAAGAGCCTTCCTCATATCATCCACTTCAACATGATTTGCATTCGAGCATTTTGAGGAATTTTTTTTTTCGATGCTTCACTCGTTGAACCCGCGTCTACGCTGATCTGGATTAAATAAAGATTAGCGTTGCGGAAGATAAAGTGTCGACTGGAAAGTATGAATGAGAACAGGGGAAAGAAACGGTGCTAAAAAGAGCGTCTGCGTTATGATGCTAGTCCTTTTAAGGACCGTGCAGTTTTAATTATCATAGTCGTGTTGACATTGGCCGTAATTTTTCATGGGAAGAGTTCTGGTAATTAGGAAGATGAAGGTTTATGGGCTGACTTTAGCGGATATCAGTGTTAATTAATCTTTCCAAACGCTTCATCAATTCTATTCTTATGTTCTATGAGGTAAAAGTGGTTTTACATCTTTGTACATATTTTTTGTCTTTGTAAGGAAAAGTTTTGATGACGCCATCCACAAAAGGAATGAATTTAGTATCAATAATTGCGTCGGGATACAAATCTTTTCTATAAATTTATTGCAGGGAATTTTATCGAAAAGTTATGCAATGAAAAATCATACCAAATCTGGAAACAAGAAAGTCTAAGAAGAGCTAAAGAAGATTTTAAATTAAATTATGTTATTTCATTAATTTGAAGTGGGTATTCATTCTCTAGTGCTTCAAGGAACCTTTTCATGAGCGTTATTGTTTACAGAAGGTTTAGATTCTTTTAAGGCTGGTTATTGTTTACTGGCTGGTTTTTCTTTAGATTAGTGTTAAAAATCCGTGCATACTTTATATATACACATACAGGATTACGGTAGATTTTATGATGCACTCTTGGTTCGCAATGTTACCAGCAAATAATGTCGATCTTCTTATACTACATTCTTTTTCATTAATCCGGATTCGGAAAAGAGTAACAAACTCACGGTAAATTTTCTTTGAATCTTGCCTTAATTCCTCAGTGTACCGTTGGAATTGGAATTTAAAAGCACGTCCTGACCCTTCACAAGGATGCTTGATTCGCTCCGTAATGAGAAAGTCTGATTTAAATATACAAACAAGTTAAGTAGGCAAACGAAATAAAGTTCATTCCATTTATTTGCAGATGCTGCCGGTAGAGCCGGCGGTAGAATTTCTTTCAACCTTCCTCTATTTCAACTCTCAACTCACATTCAAGATGTCGAGAATGTAAATAATTTAATCAAAATGTAATTAGATCCACGTGGAGCGACTAATGAATCCGAAATCAGATCCATTTGCACCGAATGCGAAGATTAAATATTGGTCGTCTTCGATATTCAAATCACGCTCGTTATCATTTAATGGTTTTTCCGCTTATTTAAGACTCGAGTTTATTTACAATAGCTTTTATCTCTCGCTGATATTCTCTCGTCCAAGCAGAAGGCTGGAATACCCCTGATTCCGTATTTCTCAGTAAGGTTAAAGGGTCAAAGTCATTAAAAATAACAATAAGAAGATGACCGGTTATCTTACTCAACGAGAGAGAGAGAGCAAAAAATAAGAAGTCGAAGCAAAGCCTCGCAAAGCCCAGCTTTAGGAGAGCAAACCGTTCGAGAAATAGGGTTAATTTTTTCTCGTGCGATGAGGAAATCCTTTTTTCTCCCTAACGAAATGTATAAAGGATAGAGGAAATGCCGAGATTAAGTGGAAGCTAAGAGTGGGGGAGTATATGTAGGGTCGAAAGACACGCAATGTAGAAGTTACGGAAGGTTAATATAATTTCTAGTGGGGTTCCTTCACTTTCTCTCCGATCGATACTCCGGAAAAAAATCCCCTAACCAAATTGGACGAAAATGATTTATCCCCTTTTTAAAAAAATATCGCGGGCTAATATTCGAATTTTTTTGTTTTTCTCTTTCACTGCTCTTTCCCCCCGAACGAGCCTCGCTATCTTTTCCTACTCGGCGGTGAAACTGCTGGCGTGTCCGAGACCAAATCCCGTTACATTAGTTTCGGAATTATCCTCCGGTCGCTCGGCTCTCCAATTATCGGATCATTCGTTACAATTAATCCGGAAAGATAAATATTGTCTCGTCTTTAAGATTTTTCCCAGCGGGTATTAATGGCCGAGTAATCCGGATTTATTGCCATTTTTGGAACGGCTATTCTCGTTCCGATTCCGCCACGTTTTCACGCGGCGAATTTTTAATATTTTTCCCGCAATAAATACGGCGCTTTCAAAAGTCCTTACATTAATGCGGGGGAATCCTTCGCTGAAGTCCTAAGTTATGGTCTATCACTGTCATTCGACGAAATTTACACGGGCTATTCACACCTGCATTCATCGCTTGAGGTGGAATTGGTGCATTGAGCCAAATTGAAATTGTTGACGTAGAGACAAGGGAATAAAGCGCACGAAAATGAAATGTCTGCAGAGAGTGATAGTAGCGTTGAATATCAACGCGCTTAATCGAAAGGTTCTTTCTCGCATTCATCTGTCATTCTCGCTTATTTTGAAATTCTGTCTCGTCAAATTTCGTCCTTTTGCCACCCTTTTAACAAGCTTCCAGAGTTAGGAGTCGAAAATTTTTCGCAGCTTCGATCGAGTCAAATTCTTTTGTGTTAAACAGAAGATAAAAATTTTTGAACTCAATTAATCGTTGAGTCGGGATTTGTTTGCAATCGAATTATAAAACTTCTTTTATCACTTCGACATGCTCATTCATACCTAATCGTAGTAAAAAGATTCGTTTGTAGGTGTCGATGATATTTTTTATGGCTTAAATTTTGATTAGTTGGAATAATGTGGATGGGCTGATTTTTATCTAAATATCTAAATGTAAGATGAAATTTCAAGGAATCACCAGCCTTACAAGATCCAAATTTTATCATATATAATATCATGTGAGTTACATAAAGTTCATGTCGACTTAGAAGCGTAAAAATAGATATCGATAATGAAAATTATAGCTTGCTGTTTCTAGCCTACTTTTAAGACATGTAAACTGCTATTTTTAGGATTGCAATGATTGCATTTGTGATATCTAGTCAATGAGGCCTGCAATTTTTCTTTGCTCTCTAAATATCACGTTTTGTGAGGCTTTCGAAACAATTTTTCAAAAAATTTCTAAAACTCATATTGGAAAAAATTTCCTTATCTTCTGCAATGGTTTTAGGATCAGCACAACCTACGCTCAGAAATTAGTTCCGAAGCTTCTTCTTAATCTTTTTCACCTGCTTATTAAATCAACGATATAGTATATCGAAACGAAGCTTTAGAAGCGCAAAATGTTGCTCTTTGAACCATTATGATCGTTTCTTCTTTTCCTTAAGAATAAACTTTTTTACAAAGGTTTTAACAACGACCGCTAGCATGAAACGAAGAGGATAACATCTTTTTACACGGCGTTCCGTAGTTTTTGCTTTTACACACTTCCAAAGGTCTTTTGAAAATCGATGTTGGCTTATCTGTTTTCTGTTTACACACATAGCGATGCTCTTTGACTTTTTGAAGGTTGATCACTTGTACTCCTTTCCTCTTCTGATCTCAGTCAAAGCTTGCACTTACTATCTTCACCAATGATTTACTACGCGGCTCTAATGAAGTCACTCGAATTTCCTGAAACAGGTTTGACCTTTTCAAGTTTTCGTAAATGTTCTACATTGAAGCATTCTGTTGGATAAAACCAACAAAAGTACTGATAAGGCCAACCTTTTTTTCTATTGGTTCTTCTATCTTCATATGATTTCCTGTGTTGTTTTCAATTCATATTACTTATCGAAGTATAAAAAAGTTAGGAATCTACGAGTGAAAATAAATTGATACTCTTTTACTATCAGAGCCTATCGACCGGTACGCCATAATAAATTGCACTCACTGTTACTTCCGTGTTCATGTAACGTTAGATATAATTGAAAGTATATTATATTTTTCTGAGGTATTTGTAAGAGTTGATGATGATAATGATAAAATAATAGATGTTTCTTATGTTTTAAATTACTTATACGATAATTATAGAATTCAAGCTACATTTAATAAATTTACTATATGTTATAATATTGTTCTCGAACTTTTAAGCTTAACGTAAGTGTATTTGTGCAAGTTAAAAGGTTCAAAAACTCCTATTTCGCGTCTTGTTAAACATGACGCATGGGAAGGTCGCATAATTGACGGCAATGCAGAAATTATGCTCCGTTCCGAAGCAGGCAATCATTCCTCGTGCAAATTCCCGTGTTTATCCGATGTCGCATTAGTACATCCCAAGGCATGCCCTCGATATTTTCCCTCGTAATATTTGCGGAGAGCAAATTATGTTTTAGCGTCGACCGCCGTTGGCAGTTAATAGCTTGGACGTATCGCCCGAGGCTACGTTTTGATTCAAAACCGGAACCCCAGAGTTCGGGCAGAAGGGAATCAATATCGAAACCGACAAAAGCGTAGTAACCTCTCACCAGCAGCGTGGACTAATATGTGCCTAATGGGTTCATGTTTGCACATTTCAATAAGGAAGTTTCAGTAAGGAGGCAGGTGGAATCACAAGCGGGATAAAAAAGTAGGCAAATAGTAGTTTGAAGGAACATTTCGGTGAGCATAGTGCACCGGAAATGGGAAAGAAAGAATCGTCGGTGTACGCGGTTTATAAAGTAAGGTTGTGCATTGTCTGGGGCACTATTCTGTAAATGGGCCATTGGAGGCCGAGTGGACGGCTCAAGGGAAGCTGAAGAAATCCAAAGACGGAAGTGACGGAGATTTTCGCATGAAATTTAAATGCAGGGGTAAGAAAGGTTTTTCGTGTCTTTGGGTGGAAGTAAGCTCGGAGGAACCTGCTTTAGTGCATCTGCGAAGCTTTCTTTTTGTCGCTCTATTTTCTCATCTTTCCAGGTTAATTGAACTTTGCTTTCTTTCGGCGTCTTGCATTGTAGTCCTGGTCTTTGAATTCCCGAGCGCCTACACCATTACTCAATTTCGTCTCCGTAGTTAAATATTAAGTGTCTCTCTCATCAGACCTCTTTTCTTTAACCCGCTGCCTCTCTCATCCCCGATGTATACATACATACTTATGTATTTATATGTAGTAGAGATCTTATAAAAAGATGTGTTTGATCTTCAGTGGTACGAAATTTCTTTGACGGCCTCACTAATTTGCTATCTCTGCTCGTTGGAAGTCTTTCTATGCAATGTTTGAGAAGGGATTCATTTACGCGATTTAATAAGAATATATCAGTTTAAAAAATATATTCCAAGAGATTTTATTTATGGATAAACTTGGAGTTGTTGAGAATGAGCTTTAAAGGGTTATTAACAAATTCTTTTAATTCATTTAGCGAAATCTTTTAGCCGCTTAGAAATAATATTTGCAAAGTTATAATTATAATGCTACCAATAATGGTAAACTATCTAAGTTATTATCTTTTTGAATAATTTGAAAACCACCGTAGTAATATCAAATAGGAATGTCCGAAGAATGTTTGATCCTATGGTTATTGCTTGAATATTCGCCGCAAGACTCAATAACTGAGTGAGAGCCAAGGGAAATAAAGTCAGACAATACTCAGTACGATCTCGACTGGATTTACGCGCAACGTTCTTCAATTAACCTTCCCTCGAATTCCCTTTTTTTCCACCGAAATCCTTAACCAAGTACTCCTCGACGTAATCCGTTCTCTTTAAAGCTCGTCACTGACGGGGAATAACCATCAGCGGTTCGAAATATCTCAGCCTTAAAATATCGCCGAAAGGAATTCCCCTTTTTTCGCCCGTCTTTTGTCTTCCGTCGCGATTCGTGCCTCCTCTTTTGTCTTCCTGGCGCTCCTTGTCCTCTCCACGTAATCCTTCACCCGACCTCCAAGCAATTCTTCTTCCAGGGCTCAAACCCTACTCCTCCGTAAAGCATGCCACTTTATAACCCTCTTTTTACCCACTTGTGGGCAGGGTTTTCCATCGGGGACCCAGCCCAAAAAAACCTCTCCAGTAATTGGGGAGGTGGGACCCAATTACCACGCCCCCAAAAACGTTGGCTTTCCATGCGGGAGGGGCTAGGTTCGCTCCTCGTTCGCTCGTGTGTGGTGGCGGGAGGGTGATGCTAGTTGACCTCTTGACCTCTTCCGCGAACGCGATAAAGGTGACGCCCATCCGCGAGGTGGGGAAGACGCCCTCTGCACGACATCGGAAAAAGTCTCTCCGGAGTTTTTTGCTCCTCCGCGTTTTTTATTTTCGGCGCAGTGCATGTGGACTTAAAGCGGGATTATGGTCTCGCTGTTGCTGGGAGTTTTAAATGGGACGGTGCGGTCTGTCAAGTGTTTAAAACGGGCTGCAAAAAATAGGGGGCGAAAAAGAGGAGGTTATTATGCGGAGAGCGTCGCTTGAGGTATGAATTACGTCCCGCAGAGAGCGTTGTCGGATATTGCTTTGAAATTTTGTGCGATATCGTCCGAGAACGGCGGGATTTGCTCCTTTTAGGCGAAGAGGATGCCGGATAAATGTTTTGATGCGTTTTTGGAGCTGAGCGTTTCTGCTTCTTCACTGGTCATCGGACAGATGCGTAAAATGTCAAAGGCTTATTTTTTTCTGTTTTTATTTTATTTCCGATATCATTTATTCAGTTACGCCGTCTATTCCTTAAATATAAGTGCATATTATTATCTCCTGCAGTTAATTTTGAGGTTAATGAGGTAATAAAAACAAATGGTTTTCATAAGAAAATGATAATACTCAGTAAAAATGATTATATTGTAATGTAATAAATATTTCTCTAATATTTCAATTGCGAATTTATATACCTATCGTAAATAAGGCAGAATATTTTGCTCTAGTATTATTTCACAAAGTCTGATATTATTGTTTTATAGCAGAGGTATCCGGTTTCCTAAAACTCCACATCTATAGTATAAAATATCATTCACGACATAAAGTGTATGAAATGATAGTGCCGGAATGATCTCCGCATAAATTGATCTCTAAAATGATAGGTCTCTTAGAGTCTCTTATGAAACTGAAAGAAACTTAACCAACGTTTCAATTATTACGTTCCTTATGATCTTGCCGAATTCCGTTTTCTATAAAGTTATTTTAATTTATTTGGAAAATGTTTGCAACAAATTAAGTGAATTTGATTTCAAATTGCTCCATCAACAAATAATTATCTTTTGCGCTATCTCCTTTATTCGCGTTTTGAGATATCAGCCGTCAGAATTCAGTCGTAATTACTGATAGGCATCAAAGCTTCGAATTAATTTCCACTAACTTTCATCTTGCTGAAATCTGATCCACATCTAAGAGAATTTTCTTTCTCATATCTGCTGTAGAGAAAACAAAATGCTTTGCAGGGCCTTTGGCGTTCATTGGGTTAACTTTCCTTTGATATCCATCCGAAAGGTCAACCACAACCGATGATAATTTCTGAAAAGAATGTTAAGGGGATTCAGACAAAGGGCTCGATTAATAAAAGGCCTGAATACAAAACCCATCGCATGTAAGGGGTAAAATGAAGTAATAGAAAATACTCGTAAGTTAATATGATTCTTAAATTTCCTTAGTTTAGTTTGATGACGTGTTCAAACGGAGAAGTATATCCCTTTCAAGTATTTTAAGTATATTTACCAGCGTTGAAGGATTCTTGAATTTAAAGCACTTTCAATGTGGCGTGCTCTTATCTAGATGTTAATAGCTGAATTCACGTGGAAATAAGAATATCGCTACTATAGACAGTGTATTTCCTTTTCGATTTTTCAGTTTTCCACAGCATTTGGTTTGAATATTTTAGAAGAATTAAATGTACGGCCCTCGTTTAGCTTACGCGAGGGAAATATAGTAGTATTCAATAGCATATTTTTCAGAGATCGAAAAAAAAACTTGAGATTCTGCAGTGCAGATGAAACTGGCAACAAAAGACATTCAGTATTCTAGAAAGCATTGGGATACTCGAATGGAATCTCCTCGAAGGAGAATGTCGGAAAGACTTGTTTCTATTCAAACGAAATGAATGACTGATGAGGGTTTAAGAATCGCTGGTGTCTGAGAAATGGGAAATATAAAGCAGTAGGTATTTATAAGGACCGAGTAGCTAATTATCATTAGATGGATGGTACAAACAAGTTATTATTGAAGATCTCTTTCGCGAGTATATATTTTACCATTATTATTATGTAAGTTAATCAATTTGTGGGCAACTTTGTGTTGGGTTCTTTTGCTCTTTCTTTTGAATTTTACATACCAGATTTTCGTAGCCTAAAGAATAGTCTAGTGACGAAATAATTAGATATTTATATATCGAGTTTAGAGAATTTTCAGGTATAATGATTTTTCTTATTACAAAGGGTAGAACGCATTCAAATGCGCATGCGGAAGCTAATGATGGAAACAACCAGAGACATAAATGGTAAAATGGAGTCTTTAAAATGATTGTGATCGTGGGAATTCTGCGATGTTTATCAAAGACTGATTTATAAGATGCAATTAGGTTTCTTATTTTCAACAAATTTTCTCTGGTTACGAATCTTCATTTCTATGTATCCCTGAAACGTGACTTCTGACTCTAAAAAAGTCAACTTTTCAATTGCTTGGATGCAATAATTTGGATCGACAAAACCATTCGTGTATGTCACGAGAAATAAAATGTTCGTATTTATAACACTCAGCATATCAAGTTGGTTGTAAAAAAAAAGCATTGCTCTACTCGAGACATCTTTAGGACTCCTTAGCAAAGAGCATACGTTCAGAACTCTCCTTTTCACATCATCGATATCGATCTCGGCTTTTTCGCTACCTTCCTTTTACACGCCGTCCGCTCTTTCCAACGCGTATCTCCTTTTTTATTTCAACGGGATTAAACACGACGTCATTTTCCCCTCCTCCCCTCCAGGATTACCTGGAAATTCCCATCCCATTACCGGCTTAGAAACAAACAAAAATTTCGCCATTCATCCGAGAGACACTCCGTTTACTTTTTCAGGGGTCATTAAAAGGGGGCTCATCAGCCATGTTAAGTAATCGCGACGATCCCCGTCCGTTAGACGGAGAAGAAAGATCCGGATCAGAGAGGAAAGCATAAGGAGTCAGGGAGAAAATTAAAAGGGTCGAGTGCGGGGAGAAAGGCTTAACGAGGGAAGTGGTAGATAGTCAAAAGAAATCGCGCAATCGATACGCTCACTCGTCCGAAAAACGCTGAAAGATTTGGAGGAGTTTCGCAGGAAAGGTACGTATCCCACGAAGTGCATCGGGGAAATTCTGAAGAGGCGTCGAAGTAAATGAGTGAGAAAAAGAAAAGAACTTTGTCGTTCGTCCTCCTTTATCCCCCCCAAACCACGGTTTTTTCTCCCAGATGAAAGATAGGACAAACGAGGTCTACGGGGTAAGGGAAAAAAGGAATCTGAGGAGAAAAGCGGCGAAAGGAAGAATAATCGGAAAATACAGGCGCTAAGAAATAGATATGGGAGCGAGAGGGGATTAAAAAAACATATCTCAAGGACCTCTTGATGGGTAACGCAAAGGGAGAAAGAAAAGAACCCTTTTTCCTGTCGTGACGGCTTGCTTGAGGAGAAGGGAATTTAATGGTTCTGCCCCTATATCGATTATTCTCCGCTCGCGTGCACACGACTGTGTATAAAGACGAAAAAATACGCCATCGATTCCTCGCGTCCCTTTGTAAGCCGAGGGATTAATTAAATGTAAGTCGGGTGTGTGTATGGAAATCTGCGGCGATAGTGAAAACACGCGGATCCTTGTTAATTTTTTTTTTCTTTTTACCCTCGGCTTTACGGGATATTTTAGCGCTCGAAAAGTTTTCGTTATTTCGGCCTCGGAATTCGTTTGTTTGTAATTTTCGTTTGTTTTTCGGCTCTAGTACCTTAATGTTACCTCTCCGTTGACCGGCTTTATTTCGAACAGAGTAAATCCGAGTTTCCTTCGAATTTTTATGTATTTAGCTCTCCCGTGACTTATGGTGCTCGACACTTTCACTTTAACTTATAACTTCTCTTGACTTTCATCGTTGTTAATGATTACTAATTTTAATATCCATTATATTAATCGCAGTGGCCTCTCAGATTTGTGAAATTCACTTTTATCAGATTATGAGAGCGTGTTGTTAAATTTCTTAAAATAGCATATTTTTTCAGAAAGAAGAGTTAAATCGGAAGTGATATTTACAAGGAAACGTTTTTATTTCAACATTCATATCCATAAAATTTCTTAAAGGCCAAAAATATTATCATTTATTAAATTTATCGTTATACAGCTGGATTTTGCGTCATCTATCTGATCGTCTCTCGAACAAAGACAGAAAGTGTTGCGGATGTTTGGCAATCGCATCCATGGATTTATAAATCACTACATTCACTGTTTATAGGAAATTTTGGCTTAGTACATAACGCTATTTTTTAAATTTACACTGTCTTTTGTGTTTGCCAGGAGTCACTAACCTGTTCCCTACCGCCCACTAGTGGGAGATTTGAAGTTTTCAAGTGGGCGTAGAATATATCCTAGAAGATAAAAAGGGATGTTTAAGGGTATCGTGAATTCAATGTAACAACTTGAAAAAAATAATAGCTGTATTATGTAAATTAATTTTCATTGATAAACATTATAATTACAGTTTCTGAAATTATTTCCTTACCGCTAAATAAAGTTATTAAGATGATAGGGAAATTATACTGCTAACAAAAGTGCGATATCCAACGGTGGGCGTTAGGTAACAAGAGGTGGGCTGTGTATAATGAGAAGTGGTCGGTAGGTAAAAAAAGGTCTGCGAACGAAGTGTATACAAACAAATCTGTTGGGGCCAAACTCAACTTTGAGTAAGGGAGCCATACTGATGAATTTCTTAAAAATTACTATTTAAATTCCTCGGACAGTGGATTTATTTGTTACGAGTTTATTTTCTAGTTTCATCTACAAGTATACATCTTTAGACTTGAAATTTGTTTTTTTATTTCTTTTGTATACAAACAGTAGAATGCTTTCCATGGAGACGTGTAATATCCCATTGGATTTTCTACTATAAAAATGGTTTTCTGGACAAGAACTAAATCCGTAAATGAATGGTGATGATATTCATGATTAGCACATCAATATAAGCTATAACACGTATCTTCTTTATTTGGCTTTTGACAGGTTTCTACTTCAGGTCCATACTCAACATTCTTCACATGAAAGACAGTTCCGTTCAAGAACATTAAAAAAAAAAAGTTTTCGTCTTTCGTATTGAATCCTATATGAAGATATAAATTTACGATGCACATCTACAAAATATTTTCTACGAACATCTAATCTCTTTGATCTCCAGTGAACGTATCCTGAGTAAAGACGTCTCTTAAATGTATGGTGGAGTGTCACCGTATTATTAGCAATTTGTAGAGTCATCGGTCGGTTTCGAAGATAAGGTTCCGGAAGAGGAGGACGTAATCACTCAATTTAGAAACACAATTTAGAGCAAAAATGCGCTGAATTCACGCGCCAACGCGCAACCAATTCATTCTCGTCAACTGTGTCTGTCTGGTTGCATAAGATTAAGGGTGATAATCGTTTCCATTTGGAGAAAAAGGGAGTTTGTTCATAGCGTAGATAGCCTCTCGGAGGAGGATTAGAATGAATGAGCCCGTGCGAAAAAAGACATAAGTAGAGGAAATTTAGCGGGCAACGTTCCCTAAGCAATTCGTGAAATTTTAATGCGGACCGAGTTAACGTAACCCGCCTGCCCAATCCTCCTTCGCACCATTATATTAGCATCTTATCTTCACAACGTTCTTTTTAATCCGAGGGCCGTTTTCAATTCTTTAATATCGCAGTTTGCGATATCCTTTTATACGTGGGAGATGAAGGTCACCGTCTTTATTGCACATTTCGAATGTTTGCTCGCGCCTTTATTTCTGCCTCTCTTGTCTGTTTTGTAAACACAAAGGTTAGTTTTTTGCGAGTCTACCAAAGGTTGTAGCTGCGCTCCATTTCTCTTCCATCTCATTTTTATCTATCTTAATAATGCCGAGCTTGTAAGCACTTCATCCTTACTTGTGTGTTTTTTTTCGTCCTCCCTCAACACTTCTTCAGAGATCGCTCTTGCTTTATTTTTATCCTCGCCTTTTGTAATTATTTTTATCCACGACCTTGGTGAGGGAGCTTACTCGAGTTCTTTTTTGCTTCCCTCCCTTCCAAACCCTTCCTCTGTGTGGAATCTTTCTTTCTTTCTTTCCCATTTTCTCGTTTGCCTCGTTTTGTTTATCCGTTCCGAATCTTACCTGTTCATTCTTTCGCTCTCTCCACCTTTCTCTCCGTGAGGATTTTCGTTCTTAATGAAAGGACTGTTCGTAATGCGTTGAGAGTGGCAGGAACGAAGGAGAACAGGGAGGAGACACACAAGTGCGGTAGCTAAAAATGTCCCTCAGTCTCTAGAAAGGAGCTGCATCTCTTTATTCCTCCCTTTGCTAACTACTGCTGAGCTGAAAACACACACTTCTTTTCTCTCATATTCTACGAGGACCACTTACTCCGACACTTGGAGCTGTCCGACCCCTCGCGCATTGAAGCTCGGCGGGGGAGGCATCCCTGAGTGCGTCGAAAGTAGCCCGGTGCGGTCTTTCTCTCGTTATTTTTTCCAGTTCTTTCCGGAGCATGTTGGAGGGAAATAAGGTTTCGAAAGGATGCCTGAAATTCAATTTTTTTGAAGAGCCGAGCAAACGCTGAGTGCGGGCAATTCTCTTTCTTATGGAGATTACCGAGGCGAAAGGTTATATGGAGACGTACCTCGGTTCCATTCTGTTAAATGTAATAGTTTCACAAGAGTTTTCAGAGGAAACTGTGGCAGAGTAAAAAGAAGTTCGGAGTGGAATATTAAAGCTCCACAGAAGTTACATTTTCGTGCCGAGAAATTCTGGTGCACTTTCATAAGCATCAGTCAATTGTTCGTTTTAGATTAGCTCGTGCACATTGGCAGGAAAGGTGGGAAACTTTTTCAGAAAAATGTTCTATGGCCAAATTTCAATGCGGTCACAGTCAAGAAAAATCATTCGAAATTTGTATGTAGAAACGCAGGTTAATAGAATTATAGGGCTTTTACGAATTTTCCTTTTCATGAGGAATTTAATTCCACGCCTATTTGAATGTATTGCACTTCGGGATACATTCCAAAACTCTTGGCGTAAATGAATTGATTCTCATCGGAAAGGGTAAATTGTTCCACCGGAATACCTAAACTAGTTGCCGTTAAATATTCCGTTCACATATATCGGTTTAATTACGCGCCTTTGTGAAGTAGACATCGGTGGTTAGCGAATGTACTCGGTAAATATTTATCTGATAAGGGATCTGGGTGCAGCACAGTGGCCGAAATCGCTTTATTCCTCTCGGGCAATTTTGATTGGGGTCCTCGACTTTTATAATGGAAAATTCCAATTCAGATATCCATGTGAGCTGCTTAAATTGATTATCTTTGCGTAATATAACGATAAAGCCTTAAACTCATTAAAATCTTTATAGTTGTGTTGATGCTGATTATGATAAAGTGTTAACGAAGATAATTTTTCTTGGCGTCACATTTGTCAGCCAATATGCTGTTTCCCCTTATTTGATAAATCATATGATATTCCAAACAGTACTAAAAATCCATTACTTTCATTTGGTAACATCATTTTCCTTTGGTGTTTCGATCTTTCATCAACGCGTACATTTGCAAGCATCCTACAATAGTTCATAAGATCAACCCAAATTTGATTGCTGAGTCCGAAAGAGAGCAAAAGTTCATTTTAATCACCTGAGTAAGTCGTTAGCTTAGGTGCCACTGCACCTTAAATAAGTAATGTATTCACGTTTATCATCCTGGCTCTTTTTTGAGATTCGGGTGATATATTTTTTGTTTATTTTATAATTTTGATGTATTTTCCTATTAAGTGTCTCGTTATCATCGAGCGTTAGCAATCCAAAAATTGGTTTGATGCGGCTCTGCAAGCGATCCTATTTTTTTGCTATTCCCTTCATTCCCTTTTCATTTCTACCATCAATGTCTGCTGCAATTTTACCCATACTCCTTAATTTCTTCTTTCCCCCATTCCTTCCAATGTTGAGTTCAAGCTTCAAAATCCTGTTCTAAGAGAATGAATTCTGATTACAAAAACTATTATATTATAAGCTAATATATTATATTACCTTAGACTACAAAACTATCCGTAAATTTTTATATAATAGGGTAAATGTTTAGACTTGACATACGGGAGTAATAATTATTACGTCTGTATTTTGTCACTGCTATAAATATGTTTACTGCATGTGCTATATGTACTGCAATATTTAAAGGTGTCTTTAAATATTTGATAATGCTATAAGAGTTGGCATGAAAAGGATCAAAAACGCCACCTGGAATAAGCCATACCGCCGCAAAATTTTAAAT
The DNA here is from genome assembly GCA_036926295.1 of Pachydiplax longipennis. Taxonomy (NCBI): domain Eukaryota; kingdom Metazoa; phylum Arthropoda; class Insecta; order Odonata; family Libellulidae; genus Pachydiplax; species Pachydiplax longipennis. Next base: position 57,722,179 of record JAVFKF010000008.1, read on the forward strand.
GAATAAATATTAATATCTCTCAGTTACAAATATATATCACGGTTAAAGAGGAGTTGATGTGGGTATTCCCGTGAAAAGGATATGATTTACCCTTTTTTGACAAACAAGGGATCCATCGATTTCCTCACGCCGAAATGGAATAAAAAGGAATAAAAAACGCCGCCTCTCTCTATAGAGAATAGAGTGAATTAGTCGACTCCAATCATCGCAAACAAAATTTCCCCTCCTTTCGGTAATAACTCGTAATTGAAGCACCCTTTTTACACAGGGTATGAAAAAGTTCGCACTTTGCCATCCGCGATATCATTTCGCCCACGAAATGTATGAAAAGAGGCAGTTCTCCCCGTTTACAAAGTTTTTCCCCCTCCCAATCGCGCCATCCCCACCTCCCGCTATTTTCCTATCCGCCGTTTACTCCATATCCAGCTCACTTGCTCTCTCTCTCCTCACTCCCTCGCTTCTTTTTTTATTTAAACTTTCATTTCCGAAATTGATGACGGGGTTTTCGCTTCCCCCTCCCCCGAGCTGTTTTATAGTCCCATTAATACCTAACCGGTTTCCATTACGGCGGATTTTTTCTCCTTTCTTTTTATCTCCCGAACATTCTCCCTTTCTCATCGTAAGCTCTTTTTTTTATTCCGGCCCTCTCTCCTTGATTCACTCGCTATACTTGTCGTTATGCTTCCGTCTCTCCCTTTTCATCCTCCCCCCTCTCTTTCAGCCTCTCTTGCTCATGTCATTACTGATATTGCTACCCCTTTCACCCTTTAGTTCTTTTATTCTGTTCTCCGACTTGCAACGGACGGCGTGATCCTTGCGTTTTGTTCTATTATCTGGGGGAATGCGTCCATTATGGAATGTTACATCGAACGGAAGACTATGCTGCATTTCTGCTATGAATACCTGAAAATTTATTTACAATACAATATTACATTTGTACAATATAATAAGAGGGTCGTCTGAAAAGTTTCCGATCCCAGATTTTTCAGAAATCTTCAGAAAATTTTCAGAAATTTTCAGAAAACACGTCGAGAAATGGCGAAATGTCGGAAACTTTTCAGACCACCCATGTATATATGCTCCTTTTGCAGCACTTAACAATGTAATATTTCAGCTTGATTTGCATCAATTCATAATTTTTATCGATAATTATTTGGTCTAAATATAGTAATAATATAAAAATATCATCCAATTTTTTTCAAGTTTCCTACTGATTTTCATTCAGCCTTCAGCCACCCAACATTTGCTTTAGATCCCCGTCGAGTTTAAATCAATAGTCAAGTCTCTCGCCGAGAAGCAGTTCTCATTTATTTTTATTTTTTTTTACTAAAAGCTTGATTTTTTTGTCTCCCACTCTCTTTTCGCCGTTTTATAACCAATTCCACATCCTCTCCGCTTTCCATCTGCTGAAGTACTTCTGTTGTAGTCTCTGTAAATGCCAACTCTCTTTTTTCCCATTAATACTTTAGCAATTACTTAGGTTAGCTTGCATTGCGCCCCATACGCACATCCAAAGCAGTGGAAGAACTCAAATGTGTTTACCCACGTATTATGGGACCCCGTTATCCGCGGACGGTGATAGTCAACTAATGCATCAACCAACGCGAATCATAGGAATCCGTGACAGGACGGCATGACGCAATCTGGAACGAATGCACGTAATTTCAAAGGCGTAATCTGAGGAGCAAATAGGAAGAGAAACTGTATTTGGCGATAGTGACTTTCCCGCGGGCCATTTAAGCTCTCTACCTATATTTGTAATCCCGTCCGAGAGCTCAGTTTATAGCGCGATTACGGAAGATTTATGATCTAAGCTTATCAAATCCATCCTTCCCTTCTTTATTCCCTCGCAATCCGTCCACTTTTCGTTTGTCTTTCTCTTTCATTCTTTTTCCCCTTTCACATCGTCGCCGGGCAGATATCCGTAATTCTATTCCGCACGGCCATTCCACCTGCCGATTTAGCACTTTTGACTCCCTCCCGTACTCATTTGCAGCCCTCTCTCTCTTCCATTGCATCCCTTTTCCGTTCTCTCTTTCACGGGCTCTCCTTCCAATAAACCGAAGTATTTTTTCCCTCCTTCCCGAATTGATGGCTTTTTACCCTTATTTTCGGAATAGGCGAAGAGAGAGGGTGTTGAGGGAGGAGGTCACAACCTTTATCTCCTCTCCTTCCCGATATTTCTTTCTACTATAGTATCTCTTCCTCTCAATGCTGACGGGGTTCTCCCCCCCTCTTCACGCCCCCGCTCTCACACCTTTCACCGATTTTCTCTCTTTGATTCGCGCTCGTCTCACTGTTTCTCAAAAGCCTCTCTCGGTGGGTACGGTCGAGCCGCCATTTCCCTTTATCTTGTCCTACTGCGCTCCAGGGAGAAGGTTTCGGTTTTTTTTATCCCTCTTTTTCCCGATCTGCTCGCTTCCTTCCTGTTTTACCCTCAATCTTTCACCGTCCCGTCTTTTTTAGAACGGTGTTCCGTTTTGATGGATAGGTTTAGCGTTCGGTTCGGGTTACTTCTCGGGCGACAAGTTTGTTTGAGTCCGTTCCTTTATTTGAATGGCAAATGAAGACCTCGGATTGTTCGGATGAATGTTTGTCGTGATTTTGATCATGAGCTGAAGTGAGGGTCGGACGGTGAACGAGCCCCTCAAGACGCAAAAATCTACGGGACGTCAGTGATGAAATATCAGTATTCACTCAAGATCAGTTGGTGTTTTACAAAAATACCTGTTCAAGATCGTCCATCTGAACAATCTGAGATCTTCATTTGCCATTCAAATAAAGATATAGAAGGAAACAAATTAGGAAACTGGTAAATGCAGGATGTTGGCATGAAGGAATCTCATTCAATGTTTTCTAAATTCCCAAAAGAATACGGACTTGAAAATAGTTTAACGGGATCGGGAATCTAACCCTGGGTCTCTATTCTGTAAAAGCCACCTCCCGGATTGAGGAAGATCCCGGGTTCGATACCCTGTCCCGTCAGACTTTTTTCAAGTCCGTTTTTCCTTAGAATTTTTTCTGGGTGCACGTCCTTACGTGCAAATTTAAACGGCAAACGCCCTTCCTCACACTTGATTTGCAACAGTGAAAAAAGACATAATTTGACTAACATGCACAACAAAACTCATAATCATTGTGATCACTAGCATTAATCATTATCATCTCTCCGCACAATGAAAATTTAGATAAAAGTTCAAAGACGGAATGGGATTAGACTTTAAATCAATATACGTAACTTAAAATTTTTATCTATTGTAATTTCTATAAAACTCTGTGCAATAAACAACAAATTTAGTGAGGTATTGAAATTTTCTGGTTAGATTTTCAAGAAATCATCTCACTAATAAAATTCTGCGGCATAAAAATCATAGCAAAACCTCATGGATTATTTGCTAGATGAATTGCGATATCACCGAGTCAATAGTTAATTGCGTTTCAGCGTTAGCGTCCCACCATTGAAATTTAATGCCGATAAAAATAATTCCTCGCGATAAATTGCTATTTTCCTCTATTTACAATGATTAATTGCTTACGTGACGGCATCTCACTCACCGCCGTAAAAATTAAAGCCCGTAAAATTGCCTTGCTTTCCGCATGGCTTCCTGGATGGAAAATTTGAAATGACCCGAACGTTTGAAAATAAATAGGTCAGAGAGGAGTGGGAGTAGCGAATGGCAAATTATAACGGCAGTGATATTATTCCATTTCAGGAGGCTTATTGTCAAATTTTTCCTGCGGTCTTATGCAATTTCCGACTGACTTAGCCTGTCATTACTCCAGGCTCATTTTGCCGCGACATAACCGTTTTCATACCTCGGCACATGTCATATCGTTTGAAAAACGAAGCGCTCTGGAATATAAACACGGACGAATAGGCGTTCTTTTGCCGGAACAAATACCAATGCGAGGCTCCGTGACGCTCAATGCAATAGCAAAGTAAAGAACTCCGCCTGCCTGCCATTAAAAAAATGTGCAAACCGCTTCTAATTTTCTTTAATTGTTCTCGGGGGTTTGTTTTGCGAAGAAAAACCTCCCGTCGCTCAGAATTCTTTCAGGGCAAAAACGAAACAAAAATGACCACGAGGAGAGTTTTAAAATGTCAAGCTTTCTTTTCCCTCCTTTCGAAATTTTCCATCCAGCGCAGCCTGGGATTCTTTATTTTTTCTACTTCAGCTTTTGCATTTCCGGTACAAAAAAATTCTCCTCCATCTAATTTCCCCGTGCAAATAGTGCGTGCCAGCTTCCATTTTCAACCCTTTAGTTCCTCATCCACCCACCGGGGGCGCGGCAGAGTCTATTAGCCAACCCGCTTAATTTTTCCGTCATCATCACCCTCGTCTATTCCCGGTCTAATTAATTAAGAGTCGATGAGCGCGTTTCATCCTTGCGGGAGGGAAGCTAACAGCCATTATGGAAATGGGGGTTAAGCGTGGGCGGGGTGGTGCATGACTCGGTGACGCGATACGTTTTTTAGTTTTTTTTCCTGCCGCCACTCTGTTCTCGGCTAAAAGGCAGATCCCAAGCGCCCGAAACCGCAAATATTTTCCCTCCGCGTCGGAAAGAGGTCACGGGAAGAGCGATGGAGGGATGCGATTAATATTGATAAAATATGGAAAGTATTTCGACGGCGCCATTGATTTCTGTTTGTCTGCCGCACGAGGCGAATTACCTGAGCTGAGGGTCGAAAGGATATGAAAGTGAGAAGGGAAAAATTTTGCTTTTTCTCGCTATAGATCAGTGAGGGTTTCAATGGAGATTTAAATGCTCGAAGGGATGCGTGGAAGGGATTATTATTACTTCCGAAAGGTAATGATGCTTAACTTGAATGAAAAGAAATACTGATTTTCTGAGGGAGAATTTTGGTTTCTTATCTCTATTAGTTACTACTAAATATCGAGAATCGGTGATAAATGAATTAAATAAATAGTTACTCAGGAATGTTATAATAGATAAACTTAATAAGTTCAGGCTCAACCTTGTGGAATCTCACATTCAAAAAGAATATTATTTTATTGATAAAATATTCATGAAATAAAAATAATATTCATGAGGATGGCCGAACGAGCCGAAAGGTCGTTTTATTGTGCTTTAAATTTGGTGGAAGTGAATAAGTTCTTTTTATTTTTATTATGCGATTTAAATTTATATTCATTTCGCAAGAATGGAAAACTTTCGAGTAAAAATAGAAATGGAAATATTTGAACGGGTCGAAGAATCCTGCTATTTAATTAGAAAGACAATTAAACGACAATTTAGTAATCGGGCAAAAGTGAGTATAATAACCCGAGCGAAGAGATAATTCTTATAGAAAAACAATTATAGACAGTAAATATTACAAGCATGAAAATATTAAATGGAAACGAAATTTAAAAGCCTAGATATGGAGTCTTCTCTTGTATAGTTGTGAAACATGGACTGTAGTAGCAGCAGAGAGGAGAGAATTAAAGGCCGTAGGTGCCGTAGAATAATTATGAAAACAAAATGGACAGTCCGAGTCACTAATGAAGACGCTGAAAAAGAAATAACTCTGCGAAATGAATTGTTAAAAAGAAAAAGAAACATAAGAGGAAGCATACTAAAGTGCGAGATGATCAACAATTAAGTGTTCTCGAAACCATGAAGGGCGAAAACACGATTTATAATTTATCTTAATTTCGTTATTATTTAAGTACGGTTATTGCAATTATCTTCGAACGTTCCTGTAAGGAATCTGATGCAAGCGTGAATGGAACTTCTATGTTTCTTCAGCGAATAACTATTCTATGAAATGGCACAGAATTAGAGCTTAATTTCAGAGAATGTATGGCTTGTAATGTATCATGGCACAACCTTTTTTCAAGAAAATAACACAGCCTTTTTCATTCGCAGTAGTTGTCGTAATAGTGTAGACTTAAATGAAGTTGCGAAAATTTTGTATTAAACGTGGGAGGTAGGAAATCATTCCAGAGTTAAAGAGAAATTTTGATAGTATTTAGAACACCGAAGCAAGCGTTATTAAAGGGTTTCTGAGACCTTTTTAGATATCACAATAATAATACCTAACATTTGTTCTTTCTATAGTGTAGCAAAAGTGAACGAGAAATTAATGAATGTGCGACCTCTTTGATTAAATTTGGGTGTAAATGGACAGAATACATACGAAATTAAACGTTTCAGGAAACGCCGATTTAATTGATCCTCGCTTATTTCCCGGAAATCATTTTCGATAAGCCATTAAATTTCCCTCCGCCGAAGGCCCGGAAATTTCATATAACGAGGGAATTCCAAGCCGTTGATCATAATGACTCAAACGATGCTCGGCCGAGCAAGAACTCGATACGGATAAAAGTATTCCCGGAAAGGATTATGATCGAGGATTAATGGGAATCCTCTCACTTGTGGATCGTATCAATCCGTCTCCCATACGAGAGAGACAGAAATTGGAGTTTGGGTGAAAAGATAAATCGTCTCCGAGATACATTAATTCCTTGGGTGAGAAAAAGCGGACGTGAGGAATGATAAATAACGCCGTAAAAGGAGCGATTGAAAGTATCCGAATAGGGGAAAGATCTGTGACATCACCAACCTTCTAAAACTCACCCAATACACTTTTCAATGGCTTAAGTATCATCTTCAGAGGTAGAATAATACTAAGAGGAAGTCCTTCAGCAATAGAAAAAAAAACTATGGGAAATACCTAACTATTCTTTTACATTGTCACAGCAGGTAGGCAAGGACCGCCAAGGAAAAAAGCTTTAGTAAAGTCCTAAGCTAAAAGCTTTATAACACACCAAAAGCTTTGAAAAGGAAATGAGGAATAATAAGCTAAATTCTAAAGGAGCTAAATAAGCTAAAAGGAAAGAAGTAAGTTACGTAAAAACCTACCCAGTTTTTAAGAAAGTCGCTTGGAAATTAAGGATAAAGGAGAAATTTCATAATGCTGATTTTTATTAGCTTTGAGAAATATTTCTTTTTTTAATGTAATGTCACAATATATCTCGTTTCAATTCACTCATATCTATAGAATAAACGAGGAAACCATGCCTTTGAGTTTCAAACTCTTCACCCTTAGCTGCCAAATGCTCTGGAGAAATAATTAGGTTCATTATGCAAGACCTTCTCTTATTGAGCCAGAATACTATGAGTGGAACAAGTCGACATAAATATAGCGCAATGACCCCATGAATAACATTTATCATTCCTTCAATAAGAAGAGAACTAAATTAATCCAGTAAGTCAGCATTATCCATATCTCAGTAGCTTACATTATAACATCAATTATCAAGGCTGAGACAAAAGTAAAGAAAAGAAGCATTTTAATATAACCTCAACCAAAAGACCGGTGTAAAGAATTCCATTCATCAAAGCGAGGTGTGTAAGGGAATAAAAGAAGGAATGGAGGAAGTGGTGAAGAATATACATCGGAAGAGAAGGATGAAGAGAGGGTAGGGAAAGTGTATTATATACGTTTTTAGATTCTGGATTGCTCCCTTTGTTACCGCAGAGAGCCAAAGGGTTGGGAAGGCAAGGGAGGAAGGAATAAAGGATTTGAAGGGGAAGGCCGCTCTTTCGCGAAGGCACCGGAAATTCTAAATCCGGGAGGAGAAGGAGCTGTAGGAGGATATCTGGAGCGATGTTTTAAAGCGAAAGACGGAAGAAATGTAAGGTTTAAGGTCGGAGGGCAAATAAGCGACCGACTTCCCCTTGTCCCGTGAAGTGGCTCCGTAATGCTGAAAACAAGACGCGGGGAATTATTACGCCTAGAAACTCCTCGAGAAACTCGGGATTTCGACATTGCTTTTTTGCGGCGGTGTCTCTTTGACGAATTATGGAAAGATTTCGAGAATTACAAGCGCAGTCTATTTTATGGCGCTCCTCTTTATTGTCTACCGTTTCCTTCCGTTTTAAGTTAACAACAAAGCACAAACTGTTCTTTGTTATTCTATCGCGAGGCCTAGTTTTCGCAATTGTGGTGATACATAGGATTACCAGGTTTTGGTAATGATATTTAGGCTAACGATTTTTCCGCAGTATTTCTGACTTAAATTTGACTTGGTGTGTGGATTTGGATAGTGATTTCTTATCAACGCACTCACGCGTGCACCTCTGTACTGAAAACTTACTCAACATTATACTGAAAACAATTAGAATAAAATGAATAAGTCGCATTCATGCAAACTGGTTGAGAGTTAGATAAATTTCTTCATATGTTTATGGATAGTCGAGGATTTAGGAATCAGTTGAAAACAGCTTTTCAGAATAAGAATATTTTGTGTAAAAATGTGATTTCCGCACGGTTTTTGCTATACGAAGTATCTCTACATTTCTAACGTTTACCAAAATCATGTTTGGTCTTGAACGCTTGAATTTTGTTTGCAATCAGCTAAGGAATATCTATAATTCTCCTTTTCACGGAGCGTTGGATAAAATTCGCGGTTTATGATGTGTTGAATTTCTGAAAACGATATAAATTACAAAAATATCTCATTTATGATTTTCGTGCTGGCAATTTTGAAACCGTGTCTCTTGTTTCATCAATTACGGCCTCTCTCCAAAGATTTGCCTTTCTCGTTCTACGTTTACTTTTCTGAATTGCGAGAAGCGCATCGATCTTAAGTAAATGGACATCAAACGTTATGGTCCAAGTCCCTTTCATAACCTACTTAAAAATCATCCTCAAGAATGGATTCTCTCTCTTATATCCCCCATCTGCCATCACTCCTCCGCCCAACCCTTCCATCACCGCCGCCTCTCGTTAATTGCGAGCATCCAACTGTGAAGTGCGACTGGTTGCGGCATTCCGGGCGCTTTGGGCCTTCAGAGGGTCGCCAACGCCGTTTGCGGCGTCCTTTTCCCCCGTGAAGGGATTCTGCGTCCGTCGGATGGATGCGCGACTTCCCTTGCGACGTCCGTGTGTATTTGCACAGGAGGAGGCGAATCGAAGCGGAGATTTATGCGGACAAATGATGACTCGAAGGTTTCTCCTTGTTTTGTACGGTTTGATACGCGTCCCTCCGACTCGCTGGGCCAGATAAGTGACGTCCTCTACACCCGGAGACGGGCACGTAATCGCGAATCGGACCCATTACTGCAGGTCATGCGCGAATCGGATACAGACGGTCCTCCCCTAGAAATCCCTCCAATTAGGACAATAAGTCAAACCGGATTGTCTTTCTTTGATTCGTGCGGCAATCTTCCGCTCAGGGAAGTGGGTCACGTCAAGATTTTGATGCAGAACTATCAGGTCCCAGAATTGAGAGGTTTGCAGCGCAATTACACGTGTTTCAATTCGCGCGGTAAATTTCATTATCTTTGAGTCTGAGTTTAGGTGTGGACCGGAGGGAAATCTTGAATGAGTGAACAGCGGGTCTTGACGTTTTTAGCGGCTGAAACACTTTGAGCTCCCTTAGATGCCAGCTTTTCAATGTTGGTAAATAGAAAAATTCTGCAAAGTTGAATAGAATGGCAAAAAATCATATTCAAATTGAAATCGAGGACTATATTGATATATATGTTTTCAGAAATTTCTGTATTTTTCTTTATTTTCTTACTGATAAATTATTTTGTGAGTACTTTTTCAAATTCACAAAAGTAATGGAAAAATTGTTTACTCTCGAATGATATTTCAAGTGGTGTGTGACGTATTGGGAACTAGAGTCCACTCAACTCCGACCATCCAAGGAAAAGGTGATGCTTATAAGAATAAACAGTTCAATAGAGGATTAAACAAATTATTAATCGTTTTAATGATATTGTATTGTATATATACAATATAATTATCCTGTGAACTGAAAAAGAAAGTTCTTAGCCAAAAATCTGATGCACTTTCCTAAATGATAAGAAGTGATTGTTAAGATATCGAAGTTATTCATTACTTCATTTCAATAGAAAGGAAGGCCATTATAAAATCCTTGTTTATCAAAACGAAATATTTTTTTTCCAGTGATTTATCTTTCTTAGTAATAAGTAATGAGTAATTTTCTGCAAAAAATTACTTCCAAATTGATAAAATATTTTTTAAATTAGATGAAATTAGAGTTCTAACATCACCTTAACGACATTGCGATTTAAGCTAACATTTTGTCTTCACAGCCGTTTAAATCACGTCTAGGATAGTCACATTAGCTTAGAATCTAATCAAGGCTACGTAGAGGGTGAGATAGGTGAAGTATTCATTAAGTGAAAAAAATAATCCTCATTCGCGGAAGGAAAACGGCCTAAAGGAGACGGTAAATTTTTACTTCACATTCGGTCTTTTCCGCTCCGAGCGCTATCTCTGCCGCTCGTAACGGAAGTTAATTTCAATGCTCGTAGCAGTCTATTTTCCTATATTTAACTCCCCGAGAAGGAAGCAGGAGCCATCCAGAAACCGCTGCGCTTTACCGAAAAAGAAGCACTCCACCATTTAAATTTAACGCCCTCCGCTTAAAAATTCGTGCTGGATTCCGCGATATTCGGGAGAAAGACGTTCTCGTCCATAAAAACCGAAAGGAGTGTTTTAAGTTTGTACGTTTCCGAATGACTTTGAGGAGGGAGAATTTCGCTGCACGGCATTCGAGTCTTTCCATTCCCATTTGGTCTTCAACGATCCTTCAAATAAGCCCAGAGATGGAGGTGAATTATCGCCTCCAGTGCCTAAATAACGCGGTCTAATTAAACTGTATTTCTTTTTGAACGACCTACTTCTTCCCCCGGGAGGAAGCAAAGTACCGTCTCGGCCCTGCTTTTATTTTCTCGAAAAATAAAAAGGAATCCTGAGATTAAATCTTTTCCACCAAAAAACGCTTCAGACGGAGCGAGCAAATGCTCAACCTCAAGAATTACGATAGTCTCGTTATGTGCGGGATAATGGGTTGCGAGCACCTTGCATGCTCCGCGGATTCAGAATCACTTCGTTTTTGGGAAAGGCCTCACGTAATGCAACACTTCGGCACGGTTGAATTCGAACCGATTTTTAATCGTTCTTAATTTCTTTAAAAAGTGATGCTCTAGAGGCAAATTGGGGTATTTTGTGTAGGCAAAAGTTTTGTATCGAACCGAAATAATATTTTTTCGGTTCTAAGATAATGCCGTATTACATTTTATTTCCTGTTTCGCTTCGGAAACGCCAACGAAACAATTTTCCTTGATCCGAACACTAAATATTTCTGAAAAGTTTAAGCAATTCAGTATTTAATGACATTAAATTTTATCGAATTTTTAAATCAACCCCTAATATTAAAGAGAGGGTAATAGCAATTATTCAGTTATTGAAACATAAAGTGAATTTTGTATTCGATTTTTTGTTCAGTGACAGTTCAACGTCCTGTGTTAGTCTTTCCAAAAAAATGAGCAACCTTTTTGTAGTTTTTGGCGAAGAGAAATTTTTTACGAAAAGAATCGTGAAGCATCATGAGAAATTCATTCGGAACCTCCCTTTTTTAAACTTAATGTCATTTCTCTTTTCTTACTGCTGGAAGTCGCAGACTTTCCGAGATCTTCAGATCCTGCGACTCACTCATTTTTCGTCAGTTTCATTAAGGATCCCGCCCTTAACGTATGGTTCAACCGAGAGAAAGAATTTCGTCGGGTTAACTTGCTGAAGGAGGGACCTTTTCGTACACGCATGCATATTTCATAGCGAAAAAAACTACGCCTTTTCCTTCTCTCTCTCTGTTGGAGACCTTCCGACTCTCACTTATCTGAGGGATCATTTCTTTTTTCCCCTATTTCCATTCTTCACTCGCAGGGCGTTTGTTTGGCTCCTCATTTATTAATTGCGAAACTGGCGTTCTTTCTCCTCATTTTCATTTTTCCTGCTGTTGTTCTTTTTTAGGACGTTTTTGACGCCTTAATCCGACACCCTGCAGTTTTTGTTAGAAATATAATTTTGAAACGGGGCTTTATTCCACATCTCAGGATGCAATTTCTCAAGAGGACTTATCCTTTGTTTCTACTCAGGTAATTTGGAGCATTTTGCGGCAATGATTAATTTTTCCTTCTGTTTTTGCCTGCTTCTAAATTCCTTCGTAATTGCACGAACGATAATTCCTTGTGATATTTAAAAATAACGAATGTTTCTCAAGATGGATGTAGAAGATTATGGTTCTCAATAATTTTATGGCATCCAAAAAACTAAGGATTCCTTGAGGAAAGTTTGTTCTTAAGAGCAAAATATAGAAGAATCCTGTTTTTAGGATGTGAGAATGAGAAATTTTTCTGTAATGTTTTTAATTTATTTACCAATGGTCTATTTTAGCTTTCTTTTGACGAACGGTATTCAGAGAATTACGAAGCAATAGTCAAAGCCTAAACGGCACAAAGGAATATTATACAAGAAATCAAACTAAGAAGTTCTGCTTCCAGGGAACCGCAAGAGAGTATAAGAAAAATATTTGTAACTACGAGAAAATTTAGGAATCTCGGATGGTAATCTGTCTATAATATGACAGAGTTATTTGGGTTGGAAATTAATTAATTGAATTTGTCTTCAAAACTCCTTGTGAGCAAAACCTTTGCTCTTACATCGAAACGGAACCAAAGACGTCTTCAGTCCGCAGTCCGACCTTCATTAAACACGGTCAATGGACACGATCCTCGTAATGATCACCCTTGAGGATAATTTCTTACGGAAAAATTCATCACGGTTCCCAGCTCTAGACTCGCACCAAGGCGAATGCACCATTAGCCTCTCTGAGGCCGCAAAACCTTCCTCGCCACTCCCTCAGGAAGCTGCCCTATATGCGAACCATTTTAATCACAGAGTTCCGTCACGGAACATTTACATCCTTCACCCATTTAACGTGCAAGTCCATTGAGATCCAGGAGCGCTCCCTAAAAAGGAAGATTCACTCCAGAGGATCCGCCGAGAACATCGCGTTGAGAAGATCTCCATCTTCCATGCCGATGCTCAGACCTTTGTGATTAACGAGGGCCATACCTATCCCATCGTATATCCCTCCGAGAACAAATGAAGTTTTGAGCAAAGCCGGGGAATTCCCGCGAAGGACACGAGAGCAATCAGACGGAAGGAATTTTAACGGTGGTGCGAGTGAACAAATGAGCATCGGGAGGATAAAAAGCGGGAATCGGAATGCGAAACGGTGGTGGAATAAAAAAAAGAGCGGAGTTACGTAAGGAAGAGAGCGAAACGGGCGGAAATGAATGGAGAAAATGGGAGGGAAGAAGTGGCGGGAAAATGTACAAAAAGGCGGGAAAAAGTAAAAAAAAGGCGGGAAAATGTTATGCAGTGGAAGGGTTTGAAGATCTCATTGTACGGAGGAGAGAAAAGGGTAGTCGGATGGATTTTTGCTTGGGATTCATTGTTTTGAGGAGTAATTAAAAGTGTAAAATGTTTGCTTTGCGTCTCCTTGTTTCATTATAACGAATGTGGGAGATAAATCATGGGCTTTTTTTCCTCCGCTGTGGGGTCATGAGGGAAAGACCCGGTTTTTGTTGTCGCGGCCGAAAAAAAGCGTCAAGAATGGATTCTTTTTCGCTTTTGCAACCACAATTTGGAAAGTAGGACGTGTTGCTCTTTTGTTTTCGGTTTTTCTACGCGAAGGATTTGTTTATTTGCGTAAACCTGCGATTTCAAAATGCTCCGTAATATCCTTTTTTGCGCGTTGGATGCTGAATTACGCCCGCTATATTTGCGGCGAAAATGGTGAATTGGGTGCTTTTTAAAAATCTCCTTTTACTTGCTCTTTTACCTTCCGACGAAATAAAAAAATCATCGGAGTTTCACTGAAATAAAAATGTGTTACCAAACAGGGAATTCGCAATTAATCACGCATTTATGGCGTTCAGAAGTTCGAATTAGATCGATTTTTTCAATGAGTCTAGAAGATTTTGTCGTAATTTTTTATTTATCGGGAAAGGGAAGTTTTAGCTTTGCATAAATTTTTATGTATTCAATAGCAACTATTTAAGCAAGCTTCATGGCTTATCTCGGCTTATGGGTCTTATTTTTCGGGACGATTCATTCAAGTTCTTTTCTCGTTTTCGTAAGCCGAAAAAGGAAGCGATTCAAACAATTACGATTCGGTTTCCATGAAAACTTTGATTTCGGCGAAAAGTAGCCGGAGGAAACGTTCTTATTTACTTCGTACCCCATTTCACGGCGATGTGTGAGTTCTACGTTAAGGGCGGCGGAGTGATAGGCCGCCCTGGGTGGCCGAGGTCCATTTTAAACGCCTTCGAAGAAAAGACGGGAGAGGTTCTCATATCTTCTTCGTCCCGATCTCAATTGGAAGCTACCCGGCTTCGAGCACAATGAGCCGCTGGCTAAACACTTTCATGGGTGTCAGGAAAGGCAGTCAGAGGCTGGGAATGGGAGGAGATATCCACCCTTTTGCTATCGCAGATCTCTGCCTTCCTCCTCACATCGTTCCAGCTTTCTCCACCCACCGCTTTCCGCACTTTCCGTCCAGTAGCAAATCTTTCCCTCACTACTTCGTGGATCCGAAATTGAATTCTTGTTGTGTAATATGTGATCCTGAGAATGTCTTGGATATCCCTTCCGCTAATAAATGGACCACTGAAGGATATATTTGTAGGATAAAGAGGGCCGTTAGGAAAAATTTAAGTTGGCATCTCTTAATAAATTTATGACAGCAAACTTTTAGGCTTAGTGTCGTTATTTTTGGGTTTATTAATCGAACTAATTTCATAAAAATAAATTATAATTTTTTCTATATGGAGACTACATAAAAATGTATTTTCCTACCCGCTCTATTGCTTAAAAAGCGGAGATAATAATCAGGATTCACATGAAATTTCATCCAAAATGAGTGTAATAGTATCGCATATGAGCGAAACAACAAGTTGATTACGCAAAAAATGAAACTTCATGAAATGATGGTTTTCGATGATTCTTTGTTCGGAACAGAAATCGGATTGATTTATGATTTCATCACGCATGCGGCAACGGTCGATTAGAATTAAAGAAGAGCGGATTTTCCACATAATGAAAGCACTTTTCAAACAATATATACAGTATAATTCGGGTGGATAGGTACGGAAATTAATTAATCAACCATCGAATAAAGCATCGATGCAATTTTTATTGTCTCTATTGTGAATTAACTCCACCGATCATCTATCTCTGTGACGCTTTCATTCCGATACAGCGCCCCACTTTCCTGACTCTTGCAGGCTTCGTTAAATTAATCTCGGAACTATTACAGCGTCATTA
Source organism: Pachydiplax longipennis (assembly GCA_036926295.1). Classification (NCBI taxonomy): domain Eukaryota; kingdom Metazoa; phylum Arthropoda; class Insecta; order Odonata; family Libellulidae; genus Pachydiplax; species Pachydiplax longipennis. The sequence goes on from JAVFKF010000008.1 coordinate 57,737,336, forward strand.
TGACGCTCTGTTAGTTGAATTCGGTTCCTGATCCGTAATTGTGGATTAATCTCATATCATTTAGCTTTTCACGTCAGTTTTTCCCCATTTCGGGAGCGAGGGAAATAATAAACGACGCTCTAATCCTGTTTGACTCGTAATGCGGGCTCAGTTTTTTCATCCGTGACATAATTATAAAAATTTATCCGTCACAGTTTTCCTCGTTGGAAATGTTTTGCATTGGAAAGGGATCTTGCAAAGGAAAGTGCAGTGGATCGCTTTCCATTCTCGAATTTTTGTAATACTTTTCCTCGTAAACGTTCGATTCAGTCTTTCTATATTTCTTTCAATTCAGTCCTCATATTCTTACTGCGTTGGAACGAAGATTCTTCGAGTCACCCAACAAAGGCCAGGACGAAAATGAAGTCATATTGTGGTGTTTGCAATGCAACAAATATACATATCTTTCCTGGAGGGTGTCTGCATATTGGACGTACGAAGAGGGGGTGTGGAGAAATGGACGGGTAGGTGTACTCGGGACCAACAAGCTTTTTCCCTCTCGATCGGTAAACGTACCCGTTTATTAGGGTGGGCACACATTTAGGTGTCTGCACGTAGGAAAGACAAGAATTGGGAAGGGTCACATCGATGAATAACGAAACGATCGCTTTCACCCATTCCATACTATCCCAAATTCCTAATTAATCGAATATTAGAATGCCATCGCTTTAAGACCATTTTGCTCATTTTGACCCGAGTCTAATTTTCGCCGCATTGGTTCATTAATTTCAATTATCCCATGATTGATCATGGGATAATTGAAATTATTGACCCTGATTAAACTATTGGTATGAGAAACTATGCTTTCGAATCTAATCAGTATTCTTTATTCCGTTCACGTCAATTTATTTAACGAATCAAATTGCAATTAACCGAGCATAGATCAGATACAACTTAACCAATGAAGTCGGCAGAATGTGGATATTTTATGGCTCTCTATACATGGTAGTTTTTAGTTCGAGATAATTTCAACATTTACCAATATGTATCATTAACATTCTGATTTATAACAACTTTAGGTAGATAAAAAGAGAAAGACAATGCGGTTCATTTCCAAAATATTGTATTCACAAATCATCACAAGGAAATGGGTTAAGGTGACTTAGCTTATAAAGGTAAGCACCTAGGAAAAATTCCAAAGAAGAAATAGACATGGAATGTCTTACGAGACCCGACATTTTTCATATCCATTCCTCGGGATATCGTCGCTCGATTTTATGCTGAGTACAACTCAATGTGCCGCTATTTGTAAAATATATTGCATAATAGATTAAAAATAAAATCCACATTCAGGGCCAAAAATATTTCTAAAATATATCTCCGTTGTCTTTTACAGTATAACGTATATTTTTATATAAATAGCCTTAATTAGTTTACAATATATGTTGTGTTTTACGGTTTATTAAATGCAAAACTTTAACATAGGCTAAAAGATTTTATCGGAAAGCTTTCAAAGAGCAAACTGCGTTCCTTAGCGGAATTGTCCCTGCCAATCAGCATGTTTATACTTAACTTAAGCGTAAACAGAGGAATTAATATAAGTTACCTCACTCTAGATAAATTACTATCCTTAAGGAATTCTTGGAAGAGATTAAAATAAACTAAACTCGTGTACCTCTTGCCAAGGTTTTGCTAATTTTCTTTTCGTAATTGAGTTTCGCCCGTGCAGCTTTTAATAATCCTCTCATTTTTATCTCCTCGTGTTATTTTTTGGCGTGCCAAGTTTATTCCCTAGAATTTTAGATGCGCATAGCTGAGGGCTTTCTTACATAGCTTGCGTTTAGAGAAGCTATTGTAAAACGCATAACGGTTAACCTAGATGTTGGCTAAAGAATGTAAGTCTGACACAATTCATCCTCTTGGTCCGTGTTTTTTAACGTTATAAATTAAGGCTACTCTTTCTAAATTAGGTGAAAATTGATTTCTGGGATGAATTACCGAGAATGAATGCAAACAGGCAGGAAACGAGGTCTGCTATCGTTCAGCCCCACACTCCCTCTCCGTTTTCCTCAGGAATTTGCTATTTAAAGAGAATTCCGATTAGCCGTTTTAGGAGGGATCGGAACGTGATTAAACTTCGCGACATAATGACTGAGCAGACATTTCAGAGGTTAAGGGAAGAGCGCAATTCAGCCGCCATCATCGAATATTCCGATGCCTTTTTAATTTCGGCGGGAAATCTCATTCGCGAAATGTCCGTCAGACTTCTCATATTCGACGCCTTCCTAAAGTGAAAAGCTTTAACCCCAATCTTCTAAGTGAATGAGACGATTAATGCAGAGTAGCAGACTTTGGAATGAAAAAAGTCGACGGAGAAAGGATTGCAATTCCAATGTGAGATTTTCTTCGCAGTGCTATGGGATGATGCGGATTTCTTCTATATCTCTAATTTCGGGATATGGAAGAACTCTGCTTTGGTGAACGTAGTGATACCTTGGTTAACGAAGACGATTCGCTCCATTAGTATATTGGAAACCATCCTTGGCCGAAATGGTTTTTTGTTATTATAAGTTGATAAATCCAAAACATTATTCCTAACTAAAACCAAAACTTTGAAAAGCTTCCTATAACTATATTCTCCAAGAAATTATGGGCCATTAATTATATTATTTTTTCATTTATTCACATTAATTAATTATATTATTTTTCTGTCATTTTGCTGTTTTACATGCGCCTAAATTCACGTGAGTACACCGATGCATTAGTTAACCAAATCAATAATCATTTACCTAGTTCAAAATTGAAATCACAGCTGTAAAGTAATTATATAAGAAGTATAATTGCATTTTATTGTTCAGTTAATAATACACCACACGCTAAAAGTAAGATAAAATATATTACTTGAACAATTGAGACTACCCGTGTAATTCATTTTATATTCCATATTAAAATACGCATGTTGAGTACTACATGTTAATTATTATTTCTCATTAAAATTTTATTGATAAGTTTATCTTACTTACATTAAAATATAAAATGTAAGTATAGTCATATTAAAAAAGAAAAATACTTAGTATCTCTATTTTTAAGACGATTACTGTGGATTTCCATGAAATTTCGATTCAATATATTAATTTTATGTAAATAAATAATAATAAGTGCTATCTTGACACGATTGTTAAATTGGAAAATGGTTATATTCTATCCCAAAGTTCTTAAATTTTAAATAAGATGAATTGGCAGGATATCGTGTTCATTTCTGTGCGCTTAGAATTATTTCATCGCAATCGCAAGATCACAGAATACTCGGACTCGGAATTCCAGCAGACAGGATTTGCAATCCTTAAATCTCACGTTTGACGGAATTCTCTTCCGAAAGAGAAATGAGATTCTGGAATGGAAGAAGGCACGTGCGGATGGAGGAAGAGATGGATATCGAAAGGTGGAATTAGGGTATCCTAGAGTCCCTAGGGATATAGAGATAGGAGTGGAAGATAGGGAGGAATAGAGGGAGTGAAAACGTGCGTGACGGAATGATGTGGGTGAGAGAGTTTTTCGGGACTAAAATTAGAAGCGTTCGCTACTGCCTCGCCCCTTGTAATCCTCCACCTTCATCCTCCGGCCATTCTTCCGCGCTTTTCATTTGCTCCCTCTCACAATGACTCTCCTTCCTTCCTTTTCTTTTTTTTCTTTTTGTTTCGCCTCTCTCAACCTCATCCTGAACCTACTCTCTGAGGAAGGAAGCTCTCCCTCCTCCTAGATCGATTTTTTTATGTCCTATCTGCCCATGGTTTTCTTTTATACGTAAGTGTCCGTGGAAGGGATGGATTTCTTCCCCATTGATCGCTCCGTGAGAGGGAAATGATAAATGTTTCCGGCTTGTGTCCTCCGAAGGAATTAGCGCGATGGGTGGCTGATCGGATTGTTTTGTCTCAGTGCGATGGTCGTGAGTGAAGTTTTGGTTGGTTCATCTACTGCTGCGTCTACGCGTGTATGAGATTTTCGGATGTGGCTTGGAGTGCATGCACCGAAGTCGGTTTCTCTGATTTGTTGTTTTTCAACCTGTGAGTTGAACACAGGAGGAATACCCATTTGGTATCGGAGGTTAACATGTTATTATATTTCGTCCAACGTCATGAAGAGATCACGTAAATCTTATGGCTCAGTGTATTACTTAGGGGGAATGGCACGAACTGCTGTGATATTTTCATAGGAAAACAAAGTTGGCTATATTTGATTTTCAAGACATTCAAATTTGAGTAAAGTTGATAGAATTCTGAATAGAAATTGGAATGAAATTTACTCAAGAAAGGAACAGCAAACAGATAGAGCAGTACGAACTGCGCACGCCATTCTCCCGTAATACACAGGGCAATTATATTTACGTTGTCCCTTGACTCTTGTCTTGACGTTGAACGAAGAATAGTATATTGCATTACGCATATGCTTTATTTCGCGAGAAGTTTTTCGTTTAATGAGAGTTGGTAATAGGAACCTTAAAAATCCCGTTCCACGCTTTCTGTTTCTTCTTTTTCAATTCGAATTTAGAATGAAATTATGAAAGCTGCGGTTTTGTTCGTCGAAAAGTTTGAGTAAACAGATAAGTGTGTTGGGGAAGACAAAAGGTTGGGAAGCACCGCTCTAATCTGTTTATCGTTGAATGGAAATTGAGCCTTTGAAGCGGCTAGAAATAGCCTCTATTCATCTAACTAATCTCGCAATACTTGTTGGGTCTATATAGTGGGACGTAAGCATAATTTTAGTACGAATTCTGTGAATTCATCATCTTTGAATTTATAGTTCGAGTTTAATCAAAAATTCTATCTCTTGTATTCTAGTGACTACCATCCTATATAAAGGAGCATCTCGGTAGGGCTTATCGGTTGTCATAGCAATTCTTTGAAATATCGAACGTATTTTAGATGGAATTTTCCTATTCACGAACGAAATGCTTCTCGGTAGGATCCTATTCAATGATAGCGTACTCATTTCACCTATATTGAAAAGTAAAACATTCAAAATTAATAATCAATATTCTATATTAAGACTCTGCGAAGTTTAAATTTGATTTTGGTTCCCTTTATTTTAAATATAATTCTCGCATTTTTGTTTAAGCGATTGAGTATGGCAAAAGATTAATCAACGCCGTATAAAATTTGCTTAAAATATCTTAGGAGATGATTTTCGGAAAATTTTCCATTCGTGGATGCGATGGAGCTGCGACAAGAATGGCTTAGCTTGCAATCTCCTCATATAGTAAATCTTTTTTCGTGACTTCCTCTCCTCACACCACGATCTCTCTGTCTCTCCTTTTCCTTGATAATTTTCCCTACGCGATCCCATTAGCGTTTCGTCCCCGGGGCTAATCAAGGCTACCCTTGCTCGCTTTCGTTCCTTCGTAATAGCCGATCCCCGCCCTCATTAACCACCCACAGGGCAGAGCTCTTATTACACTACCCGCGGTTCATCATCATCGCCAGACTTCACCACTTTGATTACGCCTTCCCCGCACGTCCTAACTCATACATATGCGCGCAACTCATGTACCCCCACCGTCACCGCAAAAGATCGCTCCATGACATTACCTCCCACACACCCTTGCAAATTCTTTCTGTTTCCTCGGGACCTGTATAGGAAAGGGAGTAATGCGTTTAACGGAATTCTCTTCTCCGGAAGTTATTAATTTCTATTCCCTTGGGATGATTCGCTTCGTCCCAATACGTCGATACAGTAGCGAACTTTGCTTACATTACGTGCGGAATGCCATCGAAACGTGATGAGAGGTCTATCCGGTCGTGTTTAACGCTTAATTTTTCACGATTTGGAATAAACGGGCGGTAATGACGGCGCACTAGTTTATCGAGCTCGTAGCTACGCGTAGGATTTTAATGAGTTTACTTGGGGGAGGTCGTATAGGCATACAATTAACCCTCCGCAAATACTGGGCCTTCGATGATTGGCTGCGGCTAATTTAATCCGCCGCCGTTCTTATTTGGGAGTGGTCGTTTTGGATGATAATCTCGGCGCTCTATTATCGTATCGTGTCATTCAATCCTCCCATGTCCATTAAATAGATACCCGGTGTTGGAGAGGTTATCAGTAATTTCTTTGGGGGATTGCTTAGCTTAACGCAAGCGATTAAAGCCGTTGTTTCGGAACCGATGAAATGATCATGGAAATAAAATTTCGAATGTTTTCGATCGGGAAAAATAATCTTTCTCTCGTTAATGGAGCATGGCGCTGATGGGATCCATCAGTCACTGCAGTGATTGTAACGGTTTTAATAATTACTGAACCGACTTTTATTCATGCTAGATTATTGTTCCATAATTAGTAGATGTGTTTGAGAATATTTTTGAGAAATTTACGCAAGTAATTAACCATACTAGTAGTGTTTGGTGTTTTATTGTAGAGTATGGATTTAGTAGATGGTTAATATGAGTAAATTATTAGCTAATTTAAAAACTGATGAATTATTTTGGCGGATTTACGAAAATATCCCTTTGAACCGAAATAGTCTTAACTCGGCCATTCATGTCTGAAAACAAAATTCCAGCTCTCCAATACCACACATATGTAATCGCATTCCATAAAGAATACGACTTACAGTGTTACGTAATTATTTTTTAAGTTTATTACAGTATCACTTATATTTTGATCAGGATTAGTGGTATAGAACATTTTCAAACTCAGCCCAATGCATGATATTCTGAATAGTCACTTATGTTGACTGAACAGCCTGATTTATCAAAATTTGTATTGTCAGAAATACTAAACGTACCTTGACCATAATCTTTCCGTGTTATTTTTTGGCTGTTGTCCTTGGTGGTTGATTTAGATCAAGTCAGGTTTGGAGCTCAAGATAACAGGATTGTAATCCGTTGTGAATAAATTCATTGCGTCTTCGCCAGAGGAATTTACGATATCTTTCTTTGCATTATAAATAAGACCTGAAACCATTTTTGGTGAATGTAGTAGAATCGACATGGAAATACTATGGATTCCTATTTATTCAGATGAAACCAGAATGAGATGAAGTGAAGGGAATGAAGATAGAGAGAAAGGTGACATGGAAGCTTACTGAACAAAAAATAGCCTCTGATATTCGTTTTTTCCTTTATCTAGACTATCCATTCTCCGTGGCTATTTTTGAATCCTTTCCAGCTTTCATCCACATATTTGCATTTATCACGACGGAATTCCTCCAATTCCTTCCCTCTTCGAATCCCCTGTGAAACCTCAAAATTCATCCATTCTTATTCGATCCCTTTCCTTTCTTTCTTTCCATACGACTTTTTCCTTACCTTCTATTTTCTCGTAATTCTAACACAGATTTTCTTTTCCAGGAGTTTCGTTTCTATCATTCCTAGTTAAGGGTATATACTCTATCTTCTTATATGTTTAATCATAAATTCAACATCTTTAGATCTTTTTAGAGTACTATCGAGATAATTCTTTTTCAAAATTTATTCTCTATGTTGGAATGAGATTTATTATTTCGCGTTGAGTTTATTGCACTGAGTTGTTGCTTTTTTGGGAAACTGTCAACTCTAATATTAGTATCAACAAATTTCTATTTACTGCTGACACTACCCTAATTAAAAACACTTTTTGCATCCTTAAGAAGGTAAGGATGGAGGTAATATATTTGCCAAGTACAGCATAGAATTGTATTTAGCAGATTGATTTTCTTCCTGAAAGGAATATTTACGTCGGCAGAATTAAGCAACTGAATAGTAAAACAGAATGAATCATATCCATGGAGAAATTGGTGTGAATTAAATCTTGATAGTTATTGCAAATAGGTCATAAATGCACGAACCATCTGCTGAGGATAGTTCCATAGAATATGTATTTTAAGACAATTTACGAAGATAACATCTACCGTCGTATTTTTGCTTATATTAAAACGAGAAAATATTCTAAAAAGACCGCTCTTGTCAAAATTTTGTCCCTTCTGATTTCGCTCCCCCCAAAAGGTATTTCTTCCAATTAGAACAGATTGGAGAAGATAATTTTACTTTCCCTTTCGAAGATAATGATCCTTGCTCCTTCCGTTCTCTTATTAGAATCGTTTTCACTAACGAAAATTTGGCCGAAAGCTATCATCCCAAATTCGACCAATCACTTCCAAGGCGCTCTCCCCTCCGAAATTTACGGCTCTTATCAATTTTACGAATTTGAATCTTCCCAAGCTTTATTGAAGCTTTTATTTCCAGATTTTAAAGGCAGAAGATTACTTTTCGTTCGGCGTTCTAAAGATCTGTTTTTAAGAAAGTTGAATGAGGAAAAGAGTTAGGATATCTTTGCACATAAGGGCGTGCACCCCTTAAATTTAAGTTGAATGTGGATTTTTTAGCGTTATCTTTCTATATTTCTTTTCTATATTTTTCCACTGTTTTACATATTTTACTATTGTGCGCAAATATTTCGCTTCGTCTCTTCATGCATATTTCTACCCATTCCCTTTAAATCTTCAACATTTTTTTCTTTAACATCTCGTTCATCATATTCAATAAGATTTTCTTCACCTTTGCGGACAATTCATATTCCCTTCACACACCATTATACCCCTTCTAGTTTATCTACGCTTTCTGTATTTTCAAAGAAAATAAACAATCATTATATGGTGGTTCACAAAGTATTCCTTAAGTCCATATCGACTAAATTCTCATTCATTATTGAGATTTTATCTTTCATCATTTTATGGTCCATATATAATAGATTCCAACAGAATTTTCTTTATATACGCACTTTTACCGAGAAACGATATGTCGAATGATGTATGGCATGGATGTGAAAACACAGAAATTATTAATAACCTGTCTTGTATGTCTTGTACTGTCCGGGTGAAAGAGACCTATTTGTGCTCCAATCCCTCGAAATTTCCTTGACATCTGACTTCGAAAATCGCGGTCACTTAGAGCGGGAATCTTGATGTATTTCATCATGTAAATCTCTGCTTAAGAACTACTCGAAATGATTGTACCTGTACTCGGTTCTTCTAGCCTTCATAAATAACAGGCCGAGGTTTTTGATTAGTTAGTTTTTCACCTTAATACAACAATATGTTAGCAGCCATTCTTTTATATACAGCCATTCTCGCCTTTTACGTCTATTTCACACGCTTAATCACCTACCAGTTATTGCCACACTTATAACTACATTCACACTCCTCCGAATCTCTCAATCCATCCTTCATTATTAGGAGAAGATTCTTCACAAGTGTACGAAATCATCCGTAATCTGAATATTCTCTTAAATTGCAATCCTTCGATTATATGACTCTGGCCGAGGCAATGGTCCTTTTCTCTTCCACACGTACTCTGACACCCATGTTCTTTACAAAGTTCCATACACATTGTCTTTAATATCGCGGATATTCGATTTCCTCTCGCCGCCCTGTCAATTTAGGTTCTCATTTGTTTTCCGTGAGATCCCCGACAACAATGTCAGGTGCCTTCGGATTCTTTTTCCGTTTGGGTTCAGCTGGATTCGATGTGAGCCTATCTCAGCTTCTTCTTTCCGCCACATTTCCTCTCTCGTCCAAATAATCCCTTCGTCCCGTCTATAGCACCTGATCCTCATTTCCCTCTCTCTCTCTATTGTCTCCTCTCTTATAAACGCCGTGACATTCTTCCCTTACGTAACGTCCTTTATCTCTTGCAAGGATGGTGTCGAGGTTGTGACAAGAGGTATATTGCTCCAATGTCTACACCGAGCGACGTCAATATTTGCATTCTTCCACGAAACAGTCATTCTCATTGTGCCTCTCCACTTTCTTTAGCTGAATTACGGGGATTACGAAGGTGTTTCTTCAACATTCCCGTGGGGCTTTTACATACACAGGCATGTGTTGTTGCAGAGTTTCTCAGTGGTTGGTCCCATCAATCATTACAACGGCGATTTCTCAGGATTTTATTGAATTTAGTTATACACCTGTTTTGAGCAGGTATCTTTTGCGTGTTGGAAAAATCATGCATCGAGCTTAGAGAGCGTATCATGAGCAACGAAAAAAAATTATTAATATTAAGGATACTTATTCAATGCCTCAACCTTTCCCATTTCTTTTAGTAATCTCAGTCTTTCATAGTTACATTTTTCTCTAAACGTATTTTTACTCAGATTATGAAGTTACCTAAAGGATACGTTAAAGAAATATTTCACGATAATTTGTTGATACCTTTCCATTTGCTACTTACTTTTAAGTAGCAGTACCAATGAATTCGCTCTCGATCGCGATTCCAATCTGAATTATTCTCTAGCTATTCATATAATCAATATCAATTGGTTTGATAGGAAATCAATTTTTTCGAGACAGAATCGTTCCAAATTTCGTGATGTCGGGAAACATGACCTGATATATTTTTCCTTTTGTGCTTTACTTGTAACTTATGGCACTGATTCTTTAAAGTCCGTAAGCATCAACCCTTATATTTTTGAGAATATTGAACGAATTAGCTGTTCACGTAGGTTTTAACTACAATTCGCTTTAATATACGCAGGATTCGTTACATCCTTAATTTAAGGTAACAAACGTGGTGTAAGTTATACATAGTATGATATACTCGTACATATTTAAAACGAGGATTTGTTGATATTTTTAGTCAGAAAGTGAAAGATATCACCTGAATTTATGGTTTAAATTTAGCTCTGTCAGTAAATCTCATTTATTACAAAATAAAACGCTTTAATTTCTCGGGAAATGGGTAACTAATGTATGTATAACTCATTTATTATAAAATTATATCAAATTTCAACTTCGTATTAAATCGAATTCATTGCGTCTTTTTTGTAGAGGATTTCATTTCAGAGTAGAGATTTATAAACATACATAAGTATATTTAGATAACTTTATATTCACTCGAGACGTAATTTAAATCAAAAAAGAAAACCATCGCAAACATCTAGAAAATTAACAAACTTCTCATGTTATAGAGTGGTTATAAACCCGAGGCAAACACTTTCCATAAAAATCAGTGTTTATCGTCTTCCTCGAGGTGAAACTTCTGCAGAGTAAACACATTTCGATTGGAGGAAGTAATTTTATATAAAAATTTCCTGCGAGGGAAGACGACGAAGATTTCCAACGGAGAGAGAGACTGCCGAAGTCTTGATTGGATTGCATGTTCGTTGAAGAAGACTCTAGCGTGAAAGTCAATCTGTTAGATTCCAGGAAATTATTCTCAAATGAATGAAAGCAGTCTTTTGAAGTAGCTGTTTCCACGTGTATCAGGAGCGGGTTTTGGAATAAACCTAGTGAAGAATTCTTCCTTCCTTCGATTGAAAATCAAGAGGAGAGCACAGAGGTGCCTCGGAAGGCGAATGTCGTATAATTATTTCCGGAATTATAAACGTTAGCCCAGATTCTAAAAGAGTGGCAGTATCTTTGAAGAATCATTGATAATTCTATACTACCTTATTTCAATCATAAACTAGAACGAGCAATAGCTATAAAAAGAATGGGAATTATCAGTGCACTTTATATTTGTTGAAATAAAAGAAGCATAAGCATTTGACCCCCTTGACGATGGGAGCTTAGCTTCCGAAATGCGCATCGGGTACTTCTGAAACCTGGCGACCACGTGGGTGATTATCTTTCTCCGAGGAATTGCCCACGATGGTTTGCCGCTTTGGCGCTTGGATACCTTTGTCTCTTAGTTATCTTTGTTATCTTTGAATATTTTGCAGTCGAGCACAAGTGCAAGTACCCTCCAAAATCTTCGCTAACTGAATCTGTATTCACCAGCTGACTCATATAACCAAAAAAACGTCAGCCGAAATATTGTTCGGTTCCATCTCCATTTATCCCAGCTTTCGCAGCAATTCAGAGCAATTCTTTGTTCCGCCTCGCACTTGACGTCAGAGTCATATGTTGCACGTTTAATCGTTTTATACATTCACAGCGAGCCCTTTTCCAGCAATAAATGTATTTCCTTCTCTGGAAAGAACGACTAGTCCGAAGATAGACATGGAGGAAAAAATCGTGAAAGTTGACGTCATTGGAATGAGTGATATGATTGGAAAGGATTTCTTTAGGAGATCTGAAGTGATGGCGAACATTGATGTCTCTGGGGAACGAGAGGCTTCCAAAAACACCCCAGTAAAAGATTTGGAATGCGTCAAAGTTTCTAGGCCATGTGAATTGAGGCTAGACTAAATTTTCACGATCCTGAGGCGTCATGTCAATCCGTTCCGAGAATCGGAGTTTAATATCCAGCATTCCTCTTGCTTCTCGGATCAACGACGCTATGTAGTTGTTACCGAAGTCTTTCATGGTTGATATAATCATATGTAGCGTTTATGGATACAGTAGTAGTTTTCCTTTACTGCGTTCATCACAGCGAAAAGAGAAATTGGCCATAGTAATGTAAGATTTGGAGGTTAAAATGTCGTTATAGCATGTTTCGAAGCTGTAAATTTTGATATGAAATGAGGAAAATCGCAAAGGTGTTAGAAAGGGCACCCTTAGATTTTATTCATTTTTAACTGTCATGTGGGTATTTAATTTAACTAACTTTTCTTCCTCATTAATCCATTGATTAGGATTGTACTGCAAAATTTTCAGGTATCTCTTTCCTGCTTTCTCAATTTGGTTTGTATCTCTGAATGGGTAATAAGGTTCATTACTCTGTGAGATGTGACTCATATTGATATTTTTATACATTTCATTAATCAATGATATTTTGCTCCAACATAGAAACCAGAAATTTAATACTTCCAAGCTTGAGTTTATTGATTCATATGAAATTTATCTGATGAATTCTTCCATCTATCTAGAAAGCATTCAATTACTTGTATATATTCCATTTTTTATGTCCTAACCCTAAATAATTACTACCATAATTATTGAATAAAAGTGATAAACAACTATAATTATTTGTAAAGTAATATCCCCGTATATGAAGCGAGTACATATAATCTAGTTTATGAAGATTGTATAATTAAATTAAAGACACAAAAATTGAGTACCAAACCGTGGTTGCTTACGCTTAGATTTCCGTATCGGAACATTCTTAAATTATCAGATATGTTGTTTTCATATTTTGGCTGTTATTCCTTCTGGTTAATAAACAGTGGTCTAAAGAACATGCTGCTCGAAATTGCGAATTATCCGATTTTTCTAGCTTGTATTTCCTTAGAATTTAATAGGCAGTCATCAGAGAATTCCCTCAAAATTCAAAACTGTTACAGAAATCGACAGCCTCGAAATTAAATACAGCTTTATTTTCAAGTATCAGCCCACACCAAGAACGTTACTCTCAACCTGAAATCCTTAAGATTTCACTTTGAATAAGTTTAGCATAAAAGGACCTCGAATGGATTCGTCCATAATCATCCCTCCATCGATTCTACGTTAGAGAAGAGAAAAAAGAAGGGCAGAAAAGAAAGATCGAAAAGGGAATATGGCGAGGAAGAGAAGCAGATTCCTACGACGCATAAATTCGGCCGTTTTATTTTAGTCTCTTTCGAATGACTCCCGGTCATTTTTAATCTCCAGCGGCTCCCGATCTCTTTGAAATCTTTACGACTTTGTTCTCCCTCACATACGCCGTCTCTTACCAGCAGGCGCACTTCTATGCTCAAGGAGATATCTTCAGAAAAAGATCTGATAAAAAACGCTTTATAACAAAGCTAAACTTTATGGAAAATGGCATGAAGATACGTAAAATTATTTCTAACGTATTATATCATTTATAAAAAGGGGACTTGTTTTATGCTTGTTTCTTTGGCTGTGTATGTGTGTCCTTACGATAAACTAACATGAGTGGTTTACAGACAAGGATCCAATGGTAAAACCGTAAGGAAGTATTTCATTCGGTCCCTACGTATCATTCGGAAATTCCCGATGAGGTCAAATTTCCCATGAAAATGTTTCATCGTACTTCGAAGAGAATAAACTCGATTCTTTTTTAATGTAAGAAATATAAAATACTCTGCAGATAACGAAAGGGCACGGAATATTATCCAATGGCCCCATTACTTATGATAGAATTGTCCTGGGTTCGACATTAAATTATTATTTAAAAAGTTGGTCGGTGTAGAGAATGTGACATATTTTCACTTAGGTTCAATGAAGTATTACTTTGACTACTTTTGTATGGTTAGCTTCCGCGATGTCTCTTTGAGTACTAATTCTTTAAGATAAGACGAAATAACGACATTATGAATGGATATAATTTGGAATTTTGAATATCGTTCAAAAGCATTATTTTTAGCACAGGTATTACTTCATTACATGATTTTCTTTTTTTTGTCAGAGCAATACCGAATAAAACAATCCATTCAAATTTCGAAGCAATTAGAGCAAATCATCAACTTCATAGTTAACCGGCTCAAAAACGTTGAGTGATTTATTATTACTCAATTATATTCATTATTGAGTAATTTTGGATTTTTTCGCTTAAAATTCGCATTAAAATTAAATCTGACATGATTTTAAAATTTTCGGTTCCTCAGGTCTATTATTTAACAAATGGAGTGTTCAAGGAAATTCAAGTAAAGGATTTTGAATAAATTAGCTCGATAAGATGTATCAGGAGAGACCCAATTGACAAACTGTTTTGAAAAAGGTCCCGAATATCCAAGTGAGAGAAGCATATTCGTCTATGGTGAAAGGTGCCCCGAGTTCGATACATAGTGTGGTAGCATGTAGCGTATGTGCGAAGTACCCTCCCCTGTTGAAGCACTTTTAAAAATACTGCTACTGCTGAAAGGTCAGAGTTCTCTAATACTGAACGTGGATAAAGAAGCTACGCGTCCAGCGGAAGATCCAGGTTCGATTACCACTTTTCCTTTCAGTTTATCATTTGATAATATTAATAGATGTTAAAAATGTTTGATCGTCATTCAATACACATCTTAAATATAGAAATAATGGAAAACTTTTGAAATTTTGTGGAACTGCTTCTATAATCCCTTTCTTTTAGTATAAAACTTTTATTCAAAAGTTTAATCGAGTTGCGTTTTTTAGAAGTTACTCCTGATCCCCCCCTGTTAGTATTCATCAACTTCCGAAGGGAAACCTCTCGCAGCAGGCCATGAAACTTCCCTATTTTTATCATTTAATTAGTCTCCGATACTAAAGAGTCTCGGAGATCCGTTATTGAATTTTATTGCTCACGAAACGATCCCTCAATTTAAAAAAGAGAGCCTGATCGTTCACCCCCGGGATACATAAAGTCCCACGTTCATCTCATTCCCGTTGAATCCATCAGCTTTTTCGATACACCCGATAATTTTATAGTTGTAAAAAATTTTACTCTCGGTTATTGGGGAGTTGTCAATGCAGTAAAGCGTTACTCCAGATTAAATCAAATGAAACGTTCGCTGTGAGATACGCCGGGGTTTTGATAAAAACTCGATCGGGATAGTTTTAAATAGAAGAGAACTTCGACGAAATATTTCGATGCTTTCGTTCGTAAAAATCCTTTAATACTTCGCCGGAGATGCTTTTTGTCCGGACTGGGACCTCCCAATAAAGCAACTCTCCCGGAATGACACGGACGAGTATCGGAAATTGACTGGCCTTAATTTGATAGGTTTAATTTCCTAGACGATCGCTAGATTATCGCTAGATGAAGTACGCTGGCTTATAAAGGCGGGATATGTATGACCAGTTTAAACACGCTCTTCCAAAAGCGGCCTTAATAATCTATCCGGCTTATCTGTGACGTTGCACACGAGTCGAAGCAACAACAGCCCGTGTATCCTCGCGTGAATAATACCGAGACACATTCAAAGGCAAGAGAAAAAAGGCGCTGCCTAATGGGAACTTGTATGGAATTTATCGCCGCTGATGCAATGGGTTCGCATGTGAAATACTCTAAGTAAACGTGCATCACGTGTTCCGCGCCACTTGAGCGAGTTTTAATCTGTGCTTCCAAAGAACCTGTCGATCGATGATTACCTTGTCATTAGTTCCGCTAGATGGATACAGCAAGGATATTTGCGAATGGTAATGAGAAATCCTTTATCTCACGTCGCTTTCATCTATGATAGAGGCGCTTGTCCAGTGACGTAAATCTGCGCTCAACATGGGTAATTGAATAGACTCATCTCTCAAGTTAATTAATACCGCATCCTTTTCATTGCTTACTATCATATAGTTAAAGAAATATCGTTTCTACTTATTGCAGCTGTATAAATCTATAGTCAAGGAAAAGTCTATCGCCCACTATTCAAACTGTTGATCTTTTTAGAGTTATAGTATATGGTAATCGAATACTAGTCCATATAGACCACCTTGCGATTCCTTGCTCTACTCTTACTTCATCTCAAATATAACGAAATAAAACTTTCCTGCCATCCTTTCATCGCAGAAGATTAAGCAATTTTGCAAAAAAATATATGATAAAATTCATACCGTTTGACATAGGTCATCATACGATATAGCCATTGGAAAAAAATGTTTACTCATGTTACTTTTCTTGGAAAGAATTACTTTATTATATAAAGAAAAGCTATTTTTTCTCAACACCAAATAAAATAATGTTTTTATTTTATTGAATAACAGTAAACATTTCAAGTCATCATCTTGAATCAAAGTCTCTTAATTTTAGTAATTTAGACGTAAAATGAAAAAAATAGTTGAACTCTACTTTTGGATTCCTTAGATTAGCTTTCCAGACTTCCGTACATTTTATGTGGGTTTTATATTTCCATTTATTTATTCATAGTATCATAAACAGCTCAAGTGTTTATTGTTATATCTTTAACAATATAATGAATTCATTCATCAGGAAAGAGAAAAAACATACCGGAATAAATCAAAATATAAGTTAATAGTTAAATTAGATAAAAGAATTTAAAGGCAAATGGTAATCAAAGTGATGAAGAAAGCAAACGTGTTCAAAGGATGCCGCATAAATGCCGCCGGTGGTAAACGAAATATTGAGAAGTAAATAAAAGAATGGGATGAAGAAATGAGTGCGATGTCGTGATATGTAGAAGATAAACTTTCCGAAGAGGATTTCGTTTTACGATGGGAAAAATGGGGAAATGAATGTGCGCAACTCGTACTAAATATACCCTAACACCTACCTATCACACTTTCCTAAGCAATATTAGAGAAATTAAAGATCACCAACTTATAATAAGAAATCATATACCTGATATACAGATTTTATTTTTTCATGTAACTTTAATAAAAAAATTTATATTTATTACATTCTAGCTTTTCGTCATATGTCATGAAATGTCAAAGCTAAATTATTTGTGCCTGCGAAGTTTATATCGTGTTAAAAACCGCATTAGCCGACTCCGATCATGAAGTAGTTCAATCTCATCCGAGAGCTCTTCAAAATTCGTCAACCAGTCAGCGCGAAATTTTTTACCGAGAAAAGCGGATTCACCTAATTATATCCACCTATTTCATCAGAAAACTCTATCCGATCAACCTTGTGCTCAGGATAAGGCAATCCCCGAGAGCGACGCTATTCCGCGGCCGACTTGCGTGGCTAATCATCCGAGCGTGCTGTTGAGACAAAAAAGGGAGCGGCGGAATAAAAACCCCATGACCTGGATTTTGGCGAGCTTTCCTCCTTATCCGATCCGTCTTTCTGGTGGCACCATGCGAAAACCGATTCGCCAGAGAAATAGGCGTCCCGTAAAAGGACTCATGGGCGTGGACCGTTCCATATTGCTCTTCCGCCTCTTTGCCCCAATCGGCCAAATCATCTTGCGCCTTTTCTAATTCCGTTATTCCTTTTTTTATTTCACCTCCTCCGTATGAGCGCGGTCCTTTTTAGGCCCACAATAAAAATACTCGGGAAAACCGTGGCGAATTTCTTTCGCGCCCGGAGCTTCTTAAGGGATGCTCGGATATTGTTTATTGATATCTTAAATTGATTTTCTCTGGGGTATCAGGGCATTTGCTTCAGGCGGTGAGGAAAATTGAATTTGCGCAGTCAGGAGAGATGGATGTTTGTGTTCTTTCTTCGTAGGGTGGTATTGTGGGGAGGAAAATTGTTGATTGGTTTAAACCTGACGGATATTATGAAGCCGATGAATAAGTAGTCTGGGATAATAGTTATAACTAGGAATTTAAAAGATTATATAAAATACCAAAATACTACATTTTGTACTAGCATGCAACACAAAATTACTATAGAATAATATATAATAACAATTTTCAAATGCTCTCTCAGTAGGATTGTTTTTGCAGACAGGTAGCATTGTTTGAGAGATAACCCAAATTAGATGTTATAAAAGCCACTCTTTTCATCTAATAGCGTTGCATTTTGACGAAATGAAATACTTCCTACATTGTTTTGGATGGTGAAATAGGATACTGGATCCCGGTAAATTTGATCTTAATTGATTTTCGAAGCTGTTAAGAATATAAATATATTTTAAACAGCCCTTGAATAGGTTATGGAGTACTACTTTATTATTTTCCCCAATTCTTAATTTAAAAATACCATAATACACCCTCTGTCTTTCTTGCTTTTCTGTTATCTTTGCTACTTATATATAGAGACGTCTTGTAATTTAATTACGTTTAATTCAATTCAAAATATGATTCATAAGTATAAGAGTATTTTTTCGAATGTATCATTATCTTCTAACAGTAACGAAGCATTTCTTTGATCGCATATCAATACTTCCAAATCTGTTGAATTCACGTGACTCCGGATTTAATCCAATCAGTATTTCGATGCTAATTAAGGCTCTTGCTGCATCTCGTGCTTAAATGGAATTTCAGGAAGCGCATACGCACCCTATCACCTCTCTCACAACGGATATCCCGTGCAGATGAATCCGTGATTTTAAACCCGCTCCGCACACACATCCGCGCTTCTCTTCATAAAGTTTCGGCGCCCTTGTTGCTCCCGACCAATCAGGAATTTCATTCAATTAGCGAAATATTGATAAAAGCCCACCGAGACAATGTGTTTCCCGAATGCGGATTATGAAGCGCGGAGCTCATCTCCCTGAGTAACTCCATCACGGAAAAAGGGTAACGTGGAAGGTTTTCCACCGGTGGACTTATTGAAAGCTTTCCTGCAGCAACCCCGTAAGTCTCCAATAAAATCTCTCCCCTATCTCTCTAATGCATCGAGTCTCTGGAAAACGTAGTTATCGATCGAACGGGACCCCGAGAGAATAGGAAATAGAAGAGCGCTTCCTATTTCTACTTCTCACCCAAACGGAAATAACTTGGTTAAATTATCGCGGGGCGTCGGGCTCCTCTAACGCAATTTTCTGGTTTCATTATTTGCTCACCCGATACGGCGATGGGGAAAATTGTTTTAGCGCGCGTTTTTATATTTCTCGCTCTCGCCCAAAACTTGTGTCCGAAATGAAGATAGGATCTCGAATGTCGATGCATATTTGTCTTGGGATGACGAGTTCACGCGCGTGGGATGGCGCGGTGTCTGCGTGACGTTTTGGAATGTCAAAGGTTTGGATAAATGCGGAGCGTTGGAGTTGAAAGATTTTTCGACGCTTTTGCGCGGAAATTTTCTCTCGTTTTGACAGGCGTGAAATATTTGTTGCGTTTATCCCGAAAATGGATCGAGTTTTTAAAGAAATGTGAACGTGTTATTTTTTATTTGTGAAGTCATCATCACGAAGGCTGTTTAGTGCCTCACTCTTTCCTCTATTATCAAATAAAAGCTGAAATGAGGTCTGTTAGGCAGAATCAGAAGTGAGATAGGTTTTCTTCTGAATTCCTCACTGAGCCAGAATGCTACGAGTGGAAAAAATCAAGGCAGGTGCAGAAAAATGGTCCTATTAGTTTCCTTTTCATCAGTAAGAAGTGAGTTGATATAATTGTATTATTCTAAATCCCCCATACCTTAGCAGTTTCTCTATCATCGTAAGACTGAGACAAAAGTAAAGAAAATATATACTCGTATTTGTCTCAATCCCACATCAAGAGAAATAGGAAAAAGTAAATATTAATTCAACATATTGTAATGTATCTTATATAATGATTCTTTTATAATTGTGCCAAACAGTAATATGAATTTAGCTGATTCTTCGGTGTTGCAGAAGTTTCTTGACAATTTAAAACGAATGATGATTCCGTTTGATGTGTTAATTTGTATAGTATTACACGCCCTGTGATAGTTGCATTATTGCTCTTGTAAATTACTATTTATTGATGTTAGAGCCGACAGGATACCACCGAACAATTTTAACTGCATTGATTAATTTGATGTGATGTACTTCCTGCTCTATTCTCCTCGATATTCTACTATTTGTATGTTAGTTTCATGAACTCAAAGAAAAAACAATCAATAAAAAATTAATTTGAAGGATGTTAATTGGTTTATGTTTGTGAATTCGTTGATTATGTATTGCATAGTTTATTTTCACTTATTCTCCGATATACGAAACAATATGCTGCATAAAATATCCTTTAAGTTATCATCCACGGATAAGGAACATTCGAACTCTAATTTGACTGTCTAACAAGCCTCATCCGATTCTTTTGTTTATATTGTGGTGTGCGATGTTTGCCAATTATTGATTTTCCAAAGTCTCCGCAAACATACGTTTACTTGAGAATTTAAGTGGTACAATTACAGCTACAGTACACTTATAATCCACTACAAAATTCTTAATTTTATTCTTCCATTTTATTTTTGTTCAATTTTAAAAATCTTTGTTATCGTATCATAAATTATGTAATATTTCAATCCTTCAGTGGACCAACTTTTCAGAAATGTAAATGTTTCGCTTTCCTCGGCAGAGAAGCTGGCAGAAAATTTTCTGCCGTTGAAAAATAATTTTGATATTAATAAGTGGACTTTGATCTCTTATCAAAATTTTACATCTGTTGATGACATCGTGAAGTGAGTTACAACATTCGGTTGTTTAAATTCCTCCTCCATTATAATTTAACGTCGACTTCAGTTTTCTCTTGAAAACTCGGTTGCCTCAGGTTTGTTTGTGTTACAAAAATCTTTTGAACATTACGTGGATGTCCAGCTGAATGATTTCAGGGTTTATATTACAAAACGTGAAACTGAATGCAAACATAATTATCTAAGGTATACCCCAATTAATTTCACGAGTAATCTGTTTTGAAACTTCCATTGCAGTTATAGTTTTATGCGTAGCTTTCATAAATGCGTCCCTTACGGCAGCAAAAGGCAGTATTCCGTTACACAGTAATTGATCAAAGGAAAATTGCATTCTCTGCATTGTATTTTAGGTAATAATTTTATTGCGTCACTAAACATTCATTACAAAACAGAAATATGCGGCCCTAACGTGGTGACAAGTCAAATACAGCAACCAACTAATAACACATAAGCCTAAGAGAGCACGAATAATGTTTTTTAAAACTATTTCACAAAGATTCAACTATATATAAATATATATTCCTTCACAAGTTTACAATTTATATTTATAACTCAGAAATTTACACACAGAAACACAATTACAGTTAATCACAATGACAATTCCTTACATTTTAATGAAAAACTCTGATTACACAAATATATATATAGCAGTAAAAAATATTTTATAAATTTACATTTAAAGCATATTTTCATATCCCCTTACAAAATATTGTCTTCCAAAAACTCCTCTACTGAGTAGTAACACTTATTAGATAGAATTTTAAAAAATTTATTTAATTTTTTTATATTTTCCCCATAATTTTCTTTGAATTCTTTTGTAATTTTATTATATAGTTTCATTTCCATGTAATATGGGGTTTTTCATATACAGATGGGAAAGGAACTATAAAATAACATTCCAATATCAGTTGTATAGGGATTGACAAGGTGATATTAAGGTTATTGGTAACGTATACCTCGCGAATAATGAGGGGCCGGTCTACTATTCACATTTAGGGCACAATAGTTAGGAACTACTGCTTCCTATCACAATATGATTCAATTGATATGCAGCACGATCTCGCAAGCCTTCTTACCGCCGAAATCTTCAAGAATTTTTCAAGTATTTCTCAATCCAACTACACTTCGTAATCCTATTAAAGAAAGCTAGAAGGACGCGTTCATGATTTTCTAGAATATCTATTTTATCCATTGTATGATTCACTTCAGATATATCTCAAGCTATCATCCCACTTTGGAAATATGATTTCACTGCTGTAAGAAGCATTTAAATATAAAATATATAATGTTGATGTTAATAAATTTGTCTGCACGGACCCTGAGTCCAGCACTCTTGAACCACTTAGAGTAATACCGTAAATAAGCAGCATTCCTCGGCGGTTGTCCCGTTCAGAAGCAATTCCAGTCGTGAAAGAAGGAGATCACAATCCACTTTTTGACGTCTCCTAAACTTACGACCGCGGAGGAGAACATTCAGGATGGCTTAATCACCTTTTTAAGTCGTAATTTTATGCTCTCATCAAGGCACTTTCATAAACCTTTGCATTTGACTCTCTTAGGACCGATCGCCGTCCCATACATCGCCATGTTCACGACCCAGCTTTCATATCCTTCCTCTCTCTTCCCTTCCTCTTATCTCTCCTCTCTCCCATTCCTCTTCCCCCACAACAGGATTCCCTTATCTCTCGGTTTTATTACCCCTAAACGCCATAGTCTGACAGAACATTTCTGTGCGGTCCCACGAAGGCGCTTCGAGGAACCAAGTTTTTTTGTCTCCCGGTAAATTACGAATGTCTCCGCAATGGAGTAGTTTCTGATCATTTTGTCGCCTTGTTTTCTCACATGTTTGGTGATGCGAACTTAATTACTTCCTAACTTAATGCAGGGAAAGGTGGGTTAATTGATTCACACGCATTTTACTGTTCCTCCTCGAAGCGTTGTTTGCTCAGTTTGTTCACATTACTCCATCGTACATTTCTAACTCATGTCCGTCCTTTCATAAATTTCAGATTCTCGTTCTTTTCCGTTTCTATTACTGTGCCTGAGCTAAAAATGATTGAAGAACTCAACGTTCATGCGGCATTTAGATTTGTATTCCACCATGCCATCGGATGACGTTTAAGTGATGGTAGTTTATTGAAGTAATACGTTCACAGTCTCTTCAGATTGATGTCTCGTTAGTTACAGCATGTTTATGCAATTATTCGTGATTATACATATCTCAACACATCATTGACCTATTATACATACATCATATCGCATCACATGATCATTTCATACACATAAATGCTATATTAAACTCTAAATATAAATATCTCACTTCACTGGAACTTTATAAATCAAACTTTACACATCACAATACACTGTTACTCTAATATAAATATACATAAATGCACAATTTCTTCTACTCAAAACATCATATTTTGGCTAAAATTATATATAAATTAAATACACAATGAATAGAGAAGTATAGTTGACCCCAAAATTCTTAATCGACACGAACAATAACATTTTTAATCACAATTTTATTCAATTCTCGCAAAGATCTCTGAAAAAGAGCACAAAACTTTAAGTTTATTCGGAATGTTATTAAAAATTAAAATTCCCAGGTAGATGCCTAGGGTCGTATTAGTATAATTTAAACCTGTTCACAAACTTGCACATTCATTGCTTTGGCATTGACAGTATAAGTCATTCGATTTAAATCTCCACTCCATGATCAATCATATACATAAATGATAATATACATAACGATACAGACATGAAACTGCTTTTCCTAAGAAATTTGAGAAGAAAATGTCAAGAAGTCCCCACACAAAAAGTAGCTCTTAAAGGCTTTCTGAAAATATACGTACGTTCTCTGTCGGTAGTGATAGGCGAGTCGTAAGACTGATGGTATATGATGCCGAAAGAACAGCCTTACGTCGCAGAAATCGAGGGAATGCGTAAATTATGGGTAAGCGAAGCCCCGAGGGCAATGAAAAAAATCGAATTCCAAAAAGAGCTCTTATCCGCTCACGGGAAAATTCACTGCATGAAGCTATGCTGTTTATTTTGACTCCACGTGTAGAGACATTCTATTTGCGAGTTCTGGATTTTTATCCTATTCCAATTGGAACAAGGAATGGGCTACGATAGGGCTCGCACATTTACAGTCCATGAATTTCAATTTAGATCCGCACATGTACGTACAACGCCTTAAAATGAGGAGTAAATATACGATATATGTGCTAGATTTGAAAAGAGGAATAGTTTTGTATTAGATGAGAGAAATCGATGAGGGACGTTACTACAACAGGTTTAGGTATCTCTATTCCGAACATCATGAAAAGGTTGAAATTATTCGGTAACATAACCAATTAAATTGTTATTTGACAATTCACCGACCCCGGTGCTGGAATGGTTAACCTTCTTGTGCTGCAACCCCGAAGCCCCAGGTTCTAGTCCCGGCTAATCAGATCATTCTGGTTAGAAAATGGATATGTGTGCTTGTCGATTGCTACACACTTCACCGTAATTGCTGTATGAGGGTTTCTGGTGAAGCTAATGAATTAAAATAATAATAACGACAGAAGGATTGGAAGTGGTTAACCCAAAAAATTTAAGTAATTTTTTAATGATTCTATCAGTTTATTAAGATGATTGGATTAAGAAAATTACGCAATGGATCTGAAAATGTTTAAATAAAACGGAACTATTTTGGCGAAGATTTCTTATAAATAGAATGAAAGCTTCTTTATGAAATGACTGACTTTTGAGAGTTTTGTAACCCTGGATTAAAGGCAGAATGAGAGGATATCAAGCTTTACTATCTAAGCCTCAGGAGAATGTTTCCAAGAAATCTCATTCAATGTTGATTCCAGTGTATCTTCTTCCCTTATGGAAATTCCCTTCTTTATAACGGAGTGGTAGACCTAACAGTTTTTCTCAGAAACAGATATCGAAGAATTTTCATCAAGGTAGTCCACAAATTTCCAAGACCATATTTACCGAGAACTCCCTTTTCCGCTTAGTTATCCACTGTACATATCAGAGCTGACCTAGTGTATTGTGGCATTCCGGGAAGTTATATTTAGGCGCATCTTCCATATGGATATTTCTAAGGATATCTTTGCCAATGATTCGCTTATTTTTTACATAAATTTTAGAATTAGTTTGTTTGATTGATCTTAAAATAATATTCGTTTACGTAATTTCTTTAAATCAGTATCACTAAAATAGACAAATTGGATTGATTAACAGAAGCGGAATACCCCGTATTAGCGTATTTTGCTACAGTTGCTGCATTTTATTAAAATACAAAGCGAGTACTACCCAGAAAACTTTCACCGGGGAAACTCTTTTTCTGTAGTAAATGTAGTAGATATACTTAGCATATATAGTGCTCCTCTGGTATCCACGAAGAATACTTTCCCCTAAAACTTCGTGAATACCGAAATCACAGAGCTCATGGGGCCCAAAATCAAGTAAATTCGGTTTTACGGTTCTTTTGATATTTTACAGACGTCAGTATCAACGAATAATATTCAAATATTAGTTAAAATTTTGAAAAGTTTCAAAAAAATTTTCTAAGCAAGAATGATTTAAAATCAATATGATCAGGCGTAATTTTGTGGAAAGCCATAATAATAAATTAAGTATCCTGTTAATTTTCCACTGATTTTTATTAGAACGACCGGTTTCGTAAGAAGTTCTTACATCTTCAGGTGTCTTCAGATCCTTCTAATAAAAATCAGTGGAAAATTACCAAGATTCTTAATTTATAAAAAATGATTTCTTTCCTGAGAAAAGTCTTGGATCTTCTCAATGAAAAATAGAAGTTTTTAATGTTTCAGCAATCATTATTGATGACTTAAATTGAATACTTTGCATTTTTGAAAAATAATTCAGTTCCAGTAGTTAATTTCGAATAGTATATTTCGAAGTAAAAAATTACGGTTCTCTCGTTCTTGCGAGACGTCCTTTCGGAAAATTTTTCTTTCATCCGCGATCAATCGCAGCAAGTGAGGTTTCTTCATACTCCGGGCTTACTCCGGAAATTGTATTTCTTACATCTTTTTTCATAGCTACAGCTTTTGCTGATCTTTACCGTTTTCGATTTAGTTTATCTTTATTTTTCCTTAGAAGTTTGTATCATAGAAGCAATTATACCTCAGTCACATAAATAAGAACGAAAATATTTGTCCCGGAATATTTGTCAGACCGAATTGAGCCCAACTTTTCGTTTCGTGCGACATTTTTTTCAATTCCGTTCTCGATGTTTCTCTTTCCGCAATCCCTTTTCATTTCTAGAATGTCCTCTCCAATCTTTCTCCTGTTACGGTGCCCGCGGGTTTTCATTCCAGAGTTTTTGCTACCATCCTTGTCTTTCTAGATGCGAGGGAAAGTACAACATCAGCGACAAATCCCGTAATATTTGAGTGAGTTATCATTTCGTCCTCTCTTCAAGGCTGGATTAAGAGCAAAAACTGAAAGTACTCCAGTGATATCTTCTAGCTTACAACGTCCCAATTTGGAAGAATATGTATCATGCCTTTCTTTGGGAAACGAAACATTATTTATCAAACGGAGCCAAAATATGTATGCTGTCTGAATCAGGGTATCAATTAGGAATTCACGAGTGATTTATTCCCATCTAAATATATCATATATTATTTATCTAAATTGATGATTAATAGCACTAGGAAAATGAAAGTATATCTCAACGATCTGTTCTATAATCAAAAGGTAATAACTGTGATTAGTTTCTAAGTATTAAATCGTTCTTATTGCTCGAGAAAACGTTTTTAAAGGTTATCAATTTAATACATTTAAGTCTTATTTAGGATTATGGTACTATATTTGATTAATTTGGTATTTCTTTTTCTAATTAAAAATTGCCATCTTTGATCATTCTTACGAGCATATAGACGGTTTATAAATGTTCGTTTTTTACTCTTTGAATACTGATGTTAATTGTTTAATTTAAAATATAATTGATGCGTCTTAATTGTATAGTTGAGAAGAATGATTATACTTATTCTTACTTTACAGTATAACCTGAATTTTGAAAATACCCGAAAGAGTATTTCTTTACACATTCATATTTCCTCAGTATATCTTTTAATTCGTGCCTGTCGATAACATTCTGCTGAAATTTATCTGAAGTTTTATCTAAGTTGATTCGTTTGCTAAAACTGCTTTCACTCCCATACGGTTGAATACAAATCGGGAAGCAATTATGAATCTCGGATTTTTCATCTATTTTCACCTCTCGTCGTAATCGAATTTTCCGAAAGTTCCACGTGCCCTTTTCCAACATTGTCACGGTTCGAAAATAAACCGCCTGAAATAAGTGCGGTCCTAAGGGAGATCCGCAAAGTTTTAATTCACGTACGGGAGAAACGACACGTTTGTAATTGAAAATCCGACCGCCAGAAGGCAGCCGTTAAGCGACCATTTTCCATACAGATTTAACTTATTCCCTTTTCGCTTTCAGAAAAAAAGAGCGTTTTTCTAGCAGTCGGGAGATGTGTGCACTTGGTCAATAGGGTTGGCCAGCTTGAATTCGAACGGGCTTAGGTGGGACATTATGTGATTTTGACCCGTTTCGGCCTACCTTGGCGAGTGTGGAGAGTAAATAGGACCTCGCAGTTAATTTCTCTCCATCCCTACGCTTACTTTCCCTTAAATCCCATTTTTCCTGCCAGCCTATAAAGCTTCCAAAAAGCCCCAGAGGCGCCCTTCCGTAGCGAAGACAGGGTGTTCGCAGCAACGGTTTGCTTCCCTGGCCACTCCACCCAAATCCCCCTTTGCTCTCTCTTGTTTTTCTCTCTATCTCTCAGTTTACTCTCTCCGGAGCCTCTTTCTCGTCCTCTTCATCCATGTTAAAGTGTTGGCATCCTTCTTTATCTAGCGAAGAAAAGAACGGGTTAAAGGCACATCTGTTTTACTTTGGGAGTGGTCGTAGCTTGTATTTGCATGTGCTACCCCAAGATTACTTTGTGCGACTGAGCTTTCCACTGCTGTCAGGACAGGGAAGGATTCGACTTTGGCCGAAATTGCGTACGATTCGGTTTCAGAGGTCTCTTGAGTCGTAAGTAATCTATTTACCACATGTGAATAAAATAATTTGTAATCACTGCTGATGGGGTACCAAGTGAAACTTCTTAGCTAAAATGATTTAAATTTGGAATAACTGGTAGTACTTCGCGTCACGAATAACAGGTCGTGAACTCATTCTCCTTGATCTTTATTGCATACATGATAAAAATTATTTATATTGAGTAACATTTACTTCCTACGAGATGAAATAATTATGTGATTGATACCGAAATTCTGCTCAAACCTTTCCGCAGGGAATGACATTTTGTACAATTTTTGGATTTGTCTTTTCTACTTCGTTCCGATATTGAAGTTCGAATACACGCGCTCCAAAGGTATTCAACATATTTGGAATCCGTTAAATAAATATTTCACATCTTTCAATTTTTCGATGTTTACAAAACGCTCCTCTTTTGAGACAACTTTTTCCAATATCGATGTTGAAAGGCATTTATTTAGTTAAAAATTGTTCGCTTACAAAGGTGGCACATGAAATTTTAGTGAATTTTTATTTTTTTTTATTCCAAAGTCTTCGCCAATGGATAATCACAGTGTTAAAAGAGCTGATTTATTAAAATTGCGGTATCTTTCATAATAATTTTTCGTTATTATTGCGTCTGAAAAACCATCCTTAATCCAGTTCATTTCGTAGTCTTTCCTACCCTTATACTTATTACTATTATCTAATCTTATGGTGAGACTAGGCCAAAATAGTCTCTCTTTCACCTAAAAACTGAAGTGTTCACAATATAAAATTTTCATCAGAAGATCAAACATCGAAAAGATAAAATAATGAAGCTTTTACTTTTTGGAACTCCAGCCTTGCGATTGAGGAGGAAATAACTTTGCAAAAATCCACTTTATAAAGTTCCACTTAAAATAAATCCGTTAAGTGGACCTTTGCAAAGTTATTTCCTCTTTCATCAAAAAGTATTCAGTACAACTGTCTTGTGATTAGAAAAATGATATCAACGCATAAAAATAAATCAGAAAAATTTGGATTATGAGGAAATTATTCCCCTACTGAAGGTTTACGAAGATAAACCAACGATGCAGATTTAGGCGGTTACTTAAGGTTGAGACGATCTTTCGCAAACCTCCTTCCGCATATTATCGGAGCGGAATTTCGAAGACGTAATTTGTTACAATGATGGAGGTGAATTAGAGAAAGGAGCACGTTGTCGATGAGGTCGGAACGCAGTATCTCAGAAGCGGCCGATGATCTCACTTCTGCCCTCGATCGAGGCGAGGAATCATAAACTATCGATCGAACACGTTGACTCTATACGTGAATGATTTATCAGCATTCTTTCTCTATCTCTTCGGCGCTTCTGCGAAATGAATTCCGATAGGATTTCGCATCCATGACTCTCTCAAGTATAAAATCATTATATCATTGCTCGGGATTTTTATCAGCAATCATGGCACGATGGTTTATGCTGCCATTCCGTGATGGATGGATTGTCTCCAATTGTTTGTTGGAACTGAATAGAATCAAACGCATCGACGGATGTACTATTTCTATGCATGGCTATAATAGGAAAGCTGATGATTAAATTCATAATGGTTCTTAGTGAGTAACTCTACGAAGAGTTTTTCAAATGGTCAATGTACTGCACTTACATGGACGTTTTCTTCCTATAGCATTCTGACTCGATGAAAATGAAGGCATAATATATTAATTGTCATATCGCCTAGTTACCCTCTTCTCTTTCCAAGATTCGTGGATAATAGTAAAGGGCTTTTGGTTCAAACTGGCCTTAGAGATGGATACTTAACTTATAACATCTCCAGTATGCTAATCTTGAACAACGATCTTATTAGGAACTAACGATCTACATCGTACTCTATGCAAACTCCCGTTAAGCTTGTTTTTACGTGTGCATGCATCTGTAAAACCTTTTCTAACGTAGTTAAGGAGCGATCGCTCTCTGAGGATACGCACTGAAGTGAGGGGAAGGGGTAGGGGTGGGGGAATAGAAGCTTACGGTTGCTCAAGCCGAAGGTTTTTTTTAGGAGTATGCCAATTTTAAATGCGATATACCCCCTCATTTTGAAGGATAGATTCAACATAGATGAAAACAGGGAAACAATCCTGCGTATTTTACTTTTAGGAAGATATATCGTTTCCGATTTAGCTAATTTAGCCCTAATAGTCATCAGCCAATTTAATACGAATTTCCATGGGTCTATAATCATAAATACACACACACACACACACACCAAAACAACTAAAATTTTATTACTAAGAAGAAATGAATTGCAAATATATGCTTTCGTCATTTTCGATTCAAACGTCAGGTGAATCATTTTGTGTAAGCCTGTGTATCCGCATCCATGAAAGTTTTCGATTTCGTTCGTTGAGTCCGAAAAAGGGTAAAACATCTTCGTTACCAGAAAAATTCATTAGCGGGATCACTCACTAGCCGACGCATCACACTTTGCTGTCGCATATCATTCATGGAAAAGTATCTAAGTCTTAACTACTGGTCATACAATTCTTCTCTCGAATTTTTCTGGTGGTGATTGGCCAGCCTATGCGGCTTGATGGACAGAAATCTACATCGTCTTTTAGGAACCTGCTTTTTCCACTAATTTCACCTAAGTTTTAACTTCTTTCTTCTGCCGATTCCCATCCTGACCCGAGAACATAAATAATCAGGTCGAATCAAATCGATTTAATCGAATATTCGTAAGAATTCTTATGATTCTTTTCGGCATTTTTTCTTGCATTTCCTGATCTATTTAAATTTATTAAAGGAAGAATTTCTCATCTAATTACATAGTGAATGATTTCTCGAAATAAAGTTCTTTATTGGCAAACCTATGAGACGCTAATCAAGCTGTAAGAGTGCCTGAGTTCTCCAGTTCAAACAAATGACTGGAAACAGTAAAAACTTGGGAAGTTGTGCAACCTTTCTAAACTGCAAGAGAAATATTTTAGTCAAATGTAATTATTATCGTAGTTGTGTCTTAAACCTTTTCAGTCCCGCGCCATTCATCATCCTCTGTGAGGAAATCTTTAGAATTAGTGTATACTCTGACGCCAGAAACTGCTACAGTTCATTTGGAAAACTTCTATGGAAAACCATTCCAAACACAACAGATTTGGAGTTTGGCTGAAGGATGTAGTATTTTAAAGTTTGACCGAAGAGATACGCTGCCATATATTCTGTCAGCTCCAAAGCATCAATCGTCCTCTTCCTAATGAATGGAAGATATTTCGGCCCAAATGTGTCCTTTAAGTTCGTTAGCCCTGTTATTTTTCCATTTCCCCGAGCCTAAATGGGGACCACCAGTGATAAAATTCCTATTTATACATTTCCTCAAATCGTCGCATTACGTTCACGAGTCCTAAAATAAAATATCATGCAAGAAAAGCAGTGTAGAGGTGAGGTTGTAATAACAGTAAAGTAGATTTCATCGCCGAGAAGAGTTTTATGTTTATGGTGATTTTTTAGTCTGCGATAATAAGAGTGGATTTATCTCTGAGAAAATTTCTCCGCTTGCATCTGTGTCGTTATTATTTATTTTCCGTGAGAGTTTTCTCCTTAATATGTGATGTCTTGAGAAAATCTTATGTTAGATTAAAAGCCGAGCGTGACAGTTATTCTAGAAGTAGGTGATTTGGAATTAGTGTACGCTCAAAAATATTTTCAATTTTAATCTCCATTTAAAATAACGACTCGAGAAAAGATTTAAAGCGCTAGCGGAGATGAGGAATACTCTGGAATTTTCTCGGAAAATCATTAGACAGGGATAAAAAGGATTCTTCTAGTAATGAAATCACCTTTGTAGTTTGCTGGGATTGGAATATTTTTGTATGGGAAATAATGAGAAATCTCTTTCCTTTAAAAAAGAAACTCAGCGAGATTGTGCTCTCGGCTAATGGCTTAAATTCACCTCGAAACAAAGGTAGACCCAAGGATTACGATAATTTCGTTTCCTTAGGAAAACTTCTGCAGTTATTGGGTCATCAAATTCATCCGAGCCAAGGCCAAATAATTGTGTTACGGTGAAATATTCTGGAATATTTTCCGATCTCCGCATTAGATTCCTTCTTCAACGAAATGATGTCTGTTTCCTAACATCAGTACGTATGAGCAGGAGAGGAATTATAAGGAATGAATGAATAAAATCTTGACTCAGGCGAGGTTCGGCCCAAGTTGGCCGCTCTTAACCTCATTTTTTGTTAGATATTTAAATTTATAAAGAATTTCGTCTATTAAAATTATTAGTATAGTTTATTAAAAATTAAATATTTAAATAATCCAAAACTAGCTTAGGGTCTCGTTCAAAACAGAGCTGTAATCAATAGTTTGTTTTGGAATTATATTTATATCACCTTATGAAGATATCATTTGTAATTATTAATTTAAAACATTTAACTGTTCAATATTTTGATATTTACTAATTTAAAATTTTTAATATGATCCTTAACGCAGGGGTCTCTATCTAGTATTAGCGCCTTAGGCCTTTGATAACCTAAATCGGTCTACGGGAACTCAATTTCACGAGATTGAACGCAATCAGTTTCTTTTATTGCTGATTAATCGAATCCTTATGTTTTATGTTAATTCTGTCACAATCCTTTCTTGGGACGCATTGACAATGATTTGCACGAGTTAATGTGGATCAATCCAATGAGATCTTTAGAATATTAATAGATTGATTAGAATAAATTATTACTAATAAATATATACTATAACATACTATAATAAACTGATGTTTTTTGCAAAGTGTAAGAATTGCAAATGAATGCAAGCATTGCAAAAGTTAAAGAAACATAATTCATTCTTCGGTCAAGACGATCAAATTTGAAGCACGTTCTTCATTATACTCAGATAATAAAATCTGCAGACGAGGACGCTTCAACGAGACCAAAAAAACCGTCCCACGCAGCCAGAAAAAGAGAATTTCAGAACTCCCTTAAGGGTTCGGCAAGTGAGCGGGCGAATCCAATCCAATAATTGTCCTCACATTCCTCATCTCCACCGGCCAAGTGCTTCGTAATGAGTCGAGATAGTGTCACACGAGTCCAGGGGAGTGTCCGGCTGCTCGTCTAGATGTTTTGGGAGGGGTTAGCTCACATACAAGAAGGTCGCGGCCTCTAACAACCCCTCGGCACATTTTTTACATTCGGCTGTAGGACAATCGGACAGAGAGTGCTCCGGGGAGGGTGTGAGGACGGCTCCGCGTGCTGCGGCCCAAGAGTGGGGAGGTGGACACATCCGAAAAGGCGGCGTTGATGAAGACAAATGACGGTGCCCTCCCGCCTTGGGCCTCCGTCCCTGACGTCAGTGCGCGAATGATTGCCATCGTTATCACGGACTCGCCTCTTGAATTCCCTCCCGCTCTTTTCATCCCGTATCTATGCCGCTGCCCGTCTTACTCCTCTATTTTGCTCCAATTCGTCACGGGCACTTCTTTTGTTTCTTTCGCTCCCTCCCCGTCTCAGCGATACAACCGCCGCTGCACGTCGTAAATTTCGATAGTGTCCGAGTGGATGCATTTGTCGCTTTAAAAAGCCC
This sequence comes from Pachydiplax longipennis, assembly GCA_036926295.1. Classification (NCBI taxonomy): domain Eukaryota; kingdom Metazoa; phylum Arthropoda; class Insecta; order Odonata; family Libellulidae; genus Pachydiplax; species Pachydiplax longipennis. The sequence continues at coordinate 57,770,745 of JAVFKF010000008.1, forward strand.
CTTTCTGTCCGTCCCCGTTCCAGCGGCCCACTTCGCGTACTGGGAGCTGCAATTGTGGCGTGATCTTTCTCTTCGTCAGCTGCTGACCCTGCGGTACCTAAATGGGGATCGCGGGAGATAAATATCGAATCGATTACGGCCGGTGCATGATAATGGCGATTGCAGAAGCTTCGATGGAGAGTCGTACTTTTTCGAACGCGCCACATGTTTTTTCCAAACGCAATCTTTCACCCATATTTTGGGGACAATAGTTCGCCCATTTCAGTTATCACATTCGGCGATTCGAAATCGCGCTCGTGGGAGTATAGAAAGTTTATGGGTCAGCAGTTTGAGTTGTTTTTTTTTCGGCCGGGTATCGATGTTAATGGACTCCAATCAAAGAGTCTTTCTCTCTCGTTCGCTCGTTCAGGGTCACTGGATTTTCGCTCGCAAAAATATTCGAGGTATTAATATCAGTATATGCGCGAAAGTATGGCACCTTCCCATTTTTCCGGCTGAAAGCCCTCTTTAATATTTAATTTCCCTCGGACGTTTCCACTTCTGTAATTTCCGCTTTTTGCCGAATAAATAAATCTCAACATAATGGTTTAATTTTAATGATGTCAAATATCGCAGCTTTTTAGGGAAGCACGAACCCGTTAGTTTTAAGTTTACACGTATACGTCCGCTGAATTTATTTTCCTCATTTCTAATGATGCAATCAATTATTTCCGGAAAGAAATTTTCTGTTTTTTAAGTTTCTTGATCGACTCTTTTTCATTAAGCTTTTTTGAAATTTTTCCGAAAATTCACGGCTAAAAATCGCCACTCGAGTCCATGGTAAAGTGGCTCATTTGAAAAGTTTTATCATTCCTACTGAGAAATTTATTTCCCACTTTTACTTCAACTATTTCACACCAAAACATGATAAATATTGAAATCGTGCAATAAATTTGATAAAATACTGTGTTATCTCTATCACAAGAACACAAGGTTAACATGAACGGAACGGAAAGCCAAAAAGTATTGGAATTGGATTTTCGAGTGTATTTCTGATGGAGAAAGCTTTCCTATTTTTATTTATTAACTTTATGTTTTTCTTTAGTGCATTACTTTTTCTTTAATCATCGTAATATCCTTTGCTTTTAGGAAAATGGAGTTGATGTATGAAAGTAAGTTGTGCCAGCTTATACGTTATAAAATCCGTCGTGGGCGTGGGAACTTCCTTTAACAAGAGAAAGTTCCTACGTCCCACCCAGTAAAACTAGATAATTCTATTACTTAATATCGCCCGCGGATTAGGAAAAGCCTCACATAAGGCTTGAGATACAAGTTAGTTATCAATTTCATATTATTCCCAACCGAGAATTTCCAACATTTTCATAACACTATCTTCCTTCTTACGTCTGCATACTACATACTTAGCTGCTTCACGTTGCACTTTTTCATTAGTTTTAATACTCTTTCTACTTTGTGGATGCCACACATTTTTCGTTCATCCTAGTATAGGGCTGACTATTGTTTTAAATCCCAACTCTTCTGCTTCCATACCACTTTCCTTTTTCTTATCACATAATGTGATTGTTAAACACCTTACACTCAAATTTGTCTATATGAATATTTATTTATTTATTTGTTTATATGAATACTCCAATTAAAATGTTTTCCCTTTTATTCTTTGTCTGAAAGGCGTATTTTCTGCAAATTGTCTCAGTAATTGATAGAGGCTTTCTCTTTACGTTACTGATTTCTTAGGCTTTGACAACTTCTCTAAACTACTGGAACATTATTCCTTCCTCTATCGTGCGGTAAATGCAGGCTATAAATTAATTGCGATGCATTGTGTTTATGCTCCATCTCTAGACACAGAATCGTAAAACGGGACAAATATGGAGAGGAAAGAAGAGGAATTCCCTATTCGCCTAGTCACCATAAACCAGAATGGAGATGAAGGGTCCATGAAGGCCTAATGAAGGGGTCGAACCTCCTAACCGTTGTTAAGAGGAAGTGCTCAAGAATTCACGAGCATTTTCGCCACTGAGGAATGCATCATACGTATTTGCGTTCATCTACATTAATTCCGTCTAGTGCCTTCCGCGTGTTCGTGAGTTAACGCGCCGATAGCGTCATGGCTAGACAAGAAGAATTTGTCTCCAGGGAATGCAACACATGCAGCAGCTCTCTCGAACTTCGTTTTTGCTCGATGATGGTAGGTGTAAGCAAGAAATTAATGCTTTTGCTCTTAAGGTGAATTGAAACAGCTTTTGGTACTAAATGTTAGAACAATGAAGTAACCTTATAATTTTAGGTTTATCAGACCATGTGTGTCACTTGTCTAATGTGGCGACTTTCCACCAAGTTGAGCTGGAACACATCAAGCTTATTTGGTATTAAATACCTTTCATAGAATTCAAACTAATGCACATTATCTGTATTTATTATTAGAGTGAATTGACTCCTTAGTGGCAAGATAAGGTCCATCTAACCTCGAGAAGATTTTCAAGTGTTTTGAATATGCCTAAACGAAATGTGTAGGACGACATTTTTCTGACCTCGTTAAATTTGGTATCTTTTTGCACGAATTTTGCTTTTTTCATCAGATTACTACAAAAATGAAATAAGGGCTATGAAATTCAAACCGTCACATTATGGATTTTCATTATTTATCTTAATCATTGAGATATTTTGTGATAATAACATTTATATAGCTTGCTTATTAGGTGATTTTGTAGATTTTTGAAAGGGGCAACCAAAGTTTAAAATTGATCTAAAATATGATGAATGTCCGAAAGATTCATATCTTACTTGCTCTCCGTTTATTTTCGTCGATATATGTGTGTTAATTGAAATTCACCAGTGCTAAATGAAAGTTCTTTTATATTACTTCTAATCTTAATATACATTGCTATTAGTGATATATTACGGCATTGTTACTTCAAATTTAAGACCACTTTAGCTCTTCTGTGACCATATTCCTAAGTTCTCCTTGAAAATATAATGTCCGTGAAATTAGTCCGAGACAAACACGGCCTAATGAGCCTCTCTCAGCATCTACCTTTCATGTCGCGGTAGGAAAGGAAGAAATTAAGGGTTTTACGAACCCAGCTTCAGGGAGCAGGCTACTTAAGACGGCCGAAAATTTCATTCCCACGCAATTAAAACGCCTCATATACCGCGGGAACAAATAAAGTCCGGTCCGAAGTAGCCTTAACCGCCGAGTTTATTTCCGGTGATTACAAGAGGTGAAAGTGAAGTGAAAATAAAATCAGCAACCCATCCATCTCTTCCATCCGGCAATAGCAGTCGAAGAACGCTGGGATCGCTCCGGGAGGCAATAAAAATGAGCGTAAGGCGATGCACTTGACGAGGACCGCTTATGTCCCCAACTGTCGAAGAGAGGAAAGAGCGTCTTTCCATCGGAACAAGGACCACCACTCAGTAAAAACCGACCATTTGGTGTGTCTCGAGATCCAGGCGCCGCGAGGTCGTAAAAATTGGGGAGGATAGGGGATTGATGAGTTGGGAGAGAGAGAGTAAAGGAAGGGGAAAAAGGTGGAGATTCTTAGAATGTCGAATTTTATTTCGAGATGTCGAAGGGCATAAAAGAGGCGAATATGCGCCGCTGATGGATCGATCGGAATAAAACTCCTTGCCAACTTCAAGTCTGAGAGGTGAAGAAATGGGGGAGATGGGGCATTTGGTGGGTGTTACCTCTCCTCAGTGTTACTATAGAGCGAATGGGATCATCGGGGGGACATCCACGGATCCTCTTCCCACTTACTTCGACCCCCTCTTCTCCTTCCATTTTTTGTCAGCTTCGGTTTTCTTACGTTTTCTGTCCGTTAAGTAACGGCCGTTATTTTTATTTTATGCGCGTCAGTGACGAAATGATTTATGTATCTCGGCTCCCGAGAGCTTTCTATTTGTAGAGGAAAGAAAAGGGGAGATGACTGCGCGATTCGCGCGAATAGAAGTGAGTGAAAGAGCGTCGCTGGTGGCTACTGTCTCGAATCAAGCTTCCCGATGGAATATTTTTCTCTTTTGGGTGGTCAATGATCGTATTTCTTTTTTCAGACGTCGAAACTTCTGTTTTATTTTCTGGTGGGTGCCGACCTCTTACGTTAGTATTAAGTACAGCGGGTGATTCAGCCTCATCTTTGACTCTTCATGTAAAATGTTTAGCTCGTAGGATTGTTGGAACATCAAACCTTTTACCGTTAGCTATAGAACCATTGAAAGAAGCGAATGAGGCATAGTGGGCAGGATTATGAGTGAAGTAGTTTCCTCTTGTTTTACTCACTAAGCTGGAATGATATGAGACGAAAATATGGATGTATCTACTTGCAGAACAATCACCCTGATCCTGATTACCGTGATTAACTTGTTCACAAGGAGAGATCGAATTGATTGATATTACCCATCCTCTATGACTCCCTCATGCCTCAGTCTTGTTCACGGCTGTGATGATATAAAAACTACTGAGGTAAACATAATTTAAAGATTTTTCTCTATCGCCTGAAGCAAAGTAGCAGTAATCTATTTCAAAGTGAATTTCAGCTATCAGTTGAACGAAAATCAGTGTCTACGACTAATAAAAGAGTCAGGTTGCTTAAAAAGAATAATATCTGCATCGTCAATCGGCTACAAAATTCAAATAAATGATCGATCTTTCTTCAATCAGGAAATATAGGAGAATTACATCCTTGTATCTACATATCAGGGTTCAGTTTAGGTTTACATTAATTGGTTTAGCATATCCGTTTCTAATTTTTTGTTCTAACTAAATTTGCATGCCACTGCATACTGTTATTAAAGCAAATATTTAATATATTATAAATTTATTATATTTTTCCAATATCTCATGTATAATTAAAAGATAAAGGGAATGAATTTTAATTACTACTCGTTTATTACCTACAGGCTACTCAATATTCACCCACTTATTTTGAGTTAATGGGAATTGAATATGAAATAGTTACACAATTTTAAATTGCTATATTTTAATTAAAATTTGCAAGCGTTATAATTTAAAATTATAGCGGGACTCTAACGAGATAATTTTATATTTCCTAACGCAAATAATATAGATAGGTTTATTGCATTTTCAGGCCCCAAATTTCATTTTGGTAAAAGCATAACGAAAGGATCATGCGGGCGTTATATTTCCTTTCACTTGCGTAAACTCTTCTCAGTCGTAGAGACGTTTTTCGCGTTGCCCAGTATTATATACCTCTGCTCCTCTTATAGCCAAATTTTTATTTTGTAGTCCCACTTTTTGTTCCTAAGTCCTCAGACACCTTTTCTGAAAGCATTCGCTCGCGCGGTAGAGAATTCTCGTGGAATTCCTTACTCTTGCCCAACCACGTTTGTACAGAAAAAGAATCGCATCATATTTAATCCCGCTGAGTGGGTGTCAGCTCACGAAAAACGGGTCTTGATAACCGAGAAGGCGCAAAAGTCTGATAAAATACGACGAGGAAATAGAATGAGACGTGTTTAATCTTTTTTGAGACATTTCGTGGACTCGTTTAGCGCCTCGCAGTTTGTTCAAAAGTTTAGTCGCGTTACGACTTTTTCTTCGCTCTCGCGGTTCCTTCGCCTGCCTCCACGTCTTCTTTTATCCCGGGTCGAACAACCAAGCATCCCTTGCGGTGGTAAAATTATGGGAGCGAAGACCTTGATTCGTATGACTTTTATAAGCTTATATTTTTCTTCTCCAATCAATATTTTTGGTCTCGCCTTATTGAACGTAACAAAGCTACAATTACTATGATTCGTAATAATAAATTGAGAATTCTGAAAACAATCAGAATAAAACTTGCTAGCGATACGTAGTTCTGCTCCAAGGGAACCATCTTCAGGCTGAAGAGAACCGGCAAAGACTGCCCAATTCGTAATATTTACCAATTATTTTTATTTTACCTCTGTTTTTTGCCAATACAGCGATCATCTTCAGGATTTTTCATGAAAAGGAGATAAAGTAGTTTGGTGCAATTCCGTGGTATTTGGTTGATTTTGCACTTATTTCTATTGATCTGATACAGAAATCGTATCAAGATAGGGTAGGGAGATTTGAGGACATATTTTAAGAGACTAAACGAGGCAAAAAGAAATAAGAAAATAATAATTTCTACTATATTCTGCTGGAGCAGATCGAGGACTAATAATTGATATATATAGTCAACCTATACAGCCGTTACTAACCGTAGAGCTCCTTAAACATAAAAATGGAAAACGGGTCTTGTTTCTCAAGAATCAGGACTTCAGTAATAAGTAATAATAATAATAAAAAGACTATTTAGGACGAGATTGAGACTATAAAGTCTCCTCTTACATCTAACTCTTCGTCATATAAGATTAAAAAAGAGATAGCTAAAAAAATAGAACAGAGAAGAAGACTAATTTGTGGATTTAAAAACCTAAGTTAAGTGCTTAGGAAAAAATTTCCACTGCAGGAAAACACCCTCAAGAAGGGGGGTGTGAAAAACCTGCGAAACCAACGGATAGGAGAGCTAAGATTAGGGAAATCACATAAAAACAGATTATTAAAAACAAGAAGACATACTAAAAATATTAAAAAAACCAAGAAGAACAAAAAGTTACATATATACATTCAGTGTCGTTATGAAGCATAGTTATATTAATATGATAAGTATGAGCACTCGAAACCGTTGGGATAGTAAAATATTTCTTGAGGAACTGAGATTTTGTTATTTGCCCTCAATATTTAAGTCCTCATTTGTGTCGCTAGAAACTTTTTTTCTAGTTCCATCGAAAAATATTGTCGAATCATTAAGTATACTTGTAATCTCTGGCAAGAGAATTCAGCGACCCGAAACACTGCAAGGGGCGCCAAAATATTCCAGTTCTGGGTCTCTTCTTACCTTGGGGTTTTTATTGGTCATGCTTTTCATCCGAATAGAGTTCGTTCAACCTCCGTCTCTTTCTAAGGCGCTCTGCAAAGATACGCGTGTGTGGTTCCTCTCTCTCCCTCAATTCCTACCTTATCGCGACTCCCCAACCATAAATTTTAACTCCGCACTCGGAGAAAGAGTAAGCTTCTTCGCCCTGTACATTACAACTGCCGGGAACGCGTACTAATGACCATCGTAAAATGTTCTCCCTATGATTTACTCCACACATTTTTCGACGTATATCCGCTCGTTAATTGTTAATCGTATTTTCTCATCGACCCCCGTAGAGATCGTTCCTCTTTCCTCATAAGACTTCCATCATTTATTCGGCTTTTTCTCATATCGTTCCCGATCGAAAACAAGGCGTGTTTTCTTTAGGAGTTCTCCTAATTTTGCAATGGGTTTTATTGCTCCCACCTTCGCCCGATGCTCCTTTTATGATTTCCACGCAGCAACTCTTTATCTGTATACACAATCTCGCGTTCCTTTTTTTGGTTATTTTCCAACAGTTCGTTTCGCACCTTATCACCGCATTGGTATCAGTTTTATTTTACGCGGTTTTATTTTGAGCGGGTTCCGAACATTCGTCATTTGTTTTGGAAAACGGTGCTTCACTGGAATTCACGTTATTTTTCTGACGTGACTTCGTCACTCTTCATTCCAGAAACGTGACCTTTCCAAGAGTTGGTGTCCATGGATTTGTCTTAAGTTCCTCCTTGAGGAAGGTCAGTTTCAGAATCGGTTGTGATCGTATAGATTTCGACTCATTCCCTTAATAAATTAACCTTTGTCGAATCGTATATTAATTATGTTTTCTGCGTACATTTTCAATATCTCGGAAGGACAATTACACTGCTTTATTTTTTTGGAAATCAGCTGCTCTCATAGAAATTGGATGCGAGCACCTACTTTCTGTGATTCAATGTAATTACATGGCTATTTTGGATAAGTTTTAAATCGCAACTTATTTTACAATGTGATATAGCAATATAATTATATAGAGTATTAATTAATTAATAATTATATAGAACATTAAAATCCTTTTAATTCATTCCTGATATCCTGCTTGATATTTGATTTCTTATCCGTCTCTTTCCCAAATTCACACACGCCAATCCTAAGTCAGTCTATAGACCTGCAATTGTTTACATTATCTGAATCGCTGTATCCCTGTTCTAACTTACCTCGTCCCTAAGGTGGCTCTTTTTGTCTCTCTTCTTTGGAATAGCTAATGTTTTGAGAATAAAATGAAATTACCGCTATGAAAACGATTGGAACAAATGAAACGCAGTACAGAAAAGGGGACTTCGTTGTTTGCTTTGACGATACCTATAGCTCTGGCAAGTAAAGCAAACTTAAGTCACGTCTTTTAAGGCGTGAACCACTTATTTAGAAATTGAGGAACCAGAATTTCTTTCCTTCTGTATTCTAATGTAAAAGAAATAAAAATTTGTAATATTCCGGTTATATAGCTATCCCGCTCATAACGTGATTTTCACTCGGATCTCTAAAAATTGTCTTCAGATTGTTTTATTACAATTCGAACAGAGGGATAGTTTCTCAGTTTGAATTTAATAGCGAAAGGAAAATTCGTTTCATTGGGATGAAGCTTTATAACCGTGATCAGGGATACTTCTCTTTTCATGTTTAATACTTACGGTGAATTGGTAATGCTTATGTTTCAGGATTAGGCATCGAGCAGGAGAAAATATATTAATTTTATTTCGTCATAAAAGCTATAAATGCGTCGGCGTAATTTTCATTCACTCATCTTCCCAAAGGTTAAATGAACTCAAAGCTCGTTTATTGATCTTGTCTCCTTTTAGTTTTTATTTTGTACTTCAAAACGACGTTTTCTTCGTTGTATCGATATCCTCTGCGCATTTGCATGAACTTTTACTTTGTGACATATTTTATAGTTTTATTCGTAACTTTTAATGGATTACGAAACATTCATGCATTAATCAATAACAATTAAATACATTTAATGACATGGAATGCATTTCATACGAGGCGCTTTAAATGATTGAATGAAATATCACCCGGTGTTTATTTGATCAAAGGTATTTTTACGTACATGAAAGCACGCAAAGATGATGAATGTCTGCAATATTAATTTCCAATTTTAGTCGCAGGAAATGAAATATTCCGGAGGAAAATGGAACAAATGTGTATATTCTTCCCTTCTCCCTTGCTGCTGTCCGCAACGCAGATTCCGCATAAAGGATCTATCTCATTTTATAGCGGGGACTCGTATTTAAGAGATGTAGAATATTCATGAAAAACCTCCGTCTGAAAAGGAGGGGAAGAGGATAGGGAAAGAAAGGATGAAACAGCCCTCAAGTTGTCCATCATCGCGAAGTTAATGTAAAACGAGAGAAGGGGACAGCGAATTCGAGGAGCAAAAACCGTGGGATTGCTGAAAGCGGGAGGGCTGTGGGAAAGGAATCTTAAAGGGCGGCCTTAACGGAGGTTTGTACTCCGTAGACCACTTTTTCGTTGACATTTTTATCACGTACCGGTCGTTTTCTTGGCTGCCATCCATGCTCTACCTTTTCAACCTTTTTTCTCTCTTCGCTCCACTTGCTTCCTTCATTCGGGCCAACAAAACTCAGCTGCCACCTCCCGCTGCCATTGTTTGATGCAGACTTTACTCCCACTTTTGCTCCTCCCAGATGCAGCCTCCTTTCTTATACTCTCCGCCTTATCTTTTTCCCTGTCCTATTTCCCTCCGTCACATATTTCGCCTTCTATTCCCTCGCTCTGCTTCTCCTTCTCTCTTGTTTTCATAACTTTTTTGGTGTTCGCGTTCTCGCTGCGCAAGATCTATTTGTTTCTTTCTTTCGAATTCATAGTGAAAGTGAATCTCTTTCTCTGCTAACCCATTAATGTATAGCTGAATTTTGGAGGATATCTCAATATTTTGAAGATTAATTTTACTCGACAAACGGTATAGTAAAAAAGACTATTGAGATGAGTTTATTTTAAATTTTTCATAATGATTTTGGCGTTGATTGGTGTATAAATTTTATTCATTTCGATAACGTTAATAAATTATGATATTAATGATAATTTTGATGCATAAATTAATAACCGATAGTATTAAAACGTACGTATTATAAGCCCTAAACCGTATTCGCATGAAGCAATATCTAAAAATAAACTTAATCAAATTTCAGTTTTTAAGTTACGTATTTAGCTCAATCACACAATTATCTTTACTGGTTTCAACCTTTCCTTTCATAGCATTTTCATTTTAAAAATACTGTTTTATTCAATTTGAGAGATAAAAAATATTTTATGATCAAGAAATTCAATTTGTGATTTGTAAATTATATTTGGAAACAACCATAATTTATGTATTTAACCTTTTAAAATGAAGTACATCCTTGTTATTTATTATTTATGGAGTCTTCCAAACCTTCACTTTCTCATTAAATATTTACCTCTTATCCATCTTTTTCACGAATTCTCTTTTACTGAATATGATTTTTCAGTATCCGACGAAAGAACTAGTTCATTTGCAGAAATAATAACATTTCATAATGAGCAGGAAATTAAGAACTAATAGGAAGTGGTGAAATTTTGGGACCGACATTCCTTGAAATTAAAAAATTGTTCATCAGTAAAAATCCTCCGAACGACTACTAAACAGTCTTCTTGATTTAGGTAGCCATTTTTATTCTCGTTGATTTTTAAGCAATTTAAATGTAATGACCGAGCGCCAGTTAGAAAAAGAGGTATTTAACCATCATTCTGACCCTTCTCTCCTCACAAATTCCTCTCCGTTTTCTTCATTTACCTTCTTCTCTCTTTCTCAAACAAAACTCGGCTATTTGTGCGATTCACGGCTCCTCTACCCTTAAGACCACGAACTAACCTTCTTCCTAAGGTAAATAATTAACGAGGGGAAACTGTGAAACTCTTCTTGCTCACCTTCCGTGGCGCGCCATTTAATTATTTCTTTACTGAAAGGATTCCTATTCTCATTCTGAGGAAATGAGAAACAAAGTGTTGAATTTATTTGTCAAGGTAGAGTTCGATTACACGATTCCCTGCATAGAATTACGGAAGCTCATGGCTATGTGAGCAGCGGTCACGTGTTACTTACTTAAGGATTATTATGGAATTACGGTATATCAAAGCAATATTTTTTCATTGAAATCTAATTAGATGTAAGATATACAAATTAAGTTCCCTACGAGGGTTATGAAAGAATTTTAACACATAATATGTATGTAATTGGGTTGACTATTGAATGTATGCGACGAGTGTATTCTTTTTATTATAAAGACATTTTGCAATTAAACAGCTTATGGTTGTGGAGATTTTATGATTTTCTATGTTTCCGTTCCTTATCAAATACTTCTTGAAGATCAAAGTGGAAGATCGACGTCTTTCTGCCTATATTTCATGTAATTAAGATCATATTATTCCAATAAACGTTCCCTAATTTTAATTTCTAGCTAGTAGTAGTATTTCTGCTTAGTCATCGCGTTTTTTACTACGAGGATAAAAAGTGTATTTCTCTACTTTGCCTATTCACAATATTTGTAATGACGTACAGTGAGTTTTCTCTTCAAATGAAGAAACTCTCGGAATTTATTGAGATTTTAGGACCTGTCCATTATTTTTCTATCCTCCAAATTCGGCTTTGCGATTGAGGTATTTTTATTGGATTATTTCTTTCACAGATCCACAGGGAAAGGTTTTTAATACCATCCCATAAAAAATCAAAAATGGCACCGAGAATCTTACGTCGGCTGGGGAAATAAATTTAAGGATAGAAACCCAAAATTTGCTTATCCTCCGAAATATTTCATAAATCAAAAAGCCGTTAATTAATTACACAAACCTCACTCTTTTGACCCTTTTATTGCTTATTCGGGAACACTTCCGCAAAAAAGAGGACCTTCATTAATATGGGAACGAAACGGGAAAACTTTCGCCCGATTCACCAATTTACCGCGAAGTTATGACTGGGAAGAGTGAGGCGAGCCTCAAAATTAGAAAAAGCGATAAATTCCAAACGTTTCGAATCCACGCGCTACGTGATTATCCCGAGGAAAAGGGCTTTTCCGAAAGCAAACCCCCCGACGTCGTTATTTCTCTCGTCTATCGATATCCGACCCTGAAAACTAGATCGGTCCCATACATAAAAGAGAGGAAAACCAAATCTTTTTCCGAGTTATGAAACCGGAAGCGGGCGAAGAAGATATGAGCGGAGGACGAAATGGAATCCTTTCGGAATCTCTCATATGGAGGATAAATGGGGAGGAGAGGAAAGGAAATCCACCCACCGACTCCGAATTCCTTCATCCCATCCCTCAAAACTCTCATCTTTTATCCCCGTATCCTTGTGTAGGTGAATAGGGGCATTCGAGACACGTCCATACACCAACGTGGCTTATTATGAAACTATTACCTTCCTCTTACCTCAGCTCGTCCTTATCTTTTACGCGCACATTTCCGTCCCTTTCACTGATGTAATTCCTCTACCTAAACGTAAGAATGCTAGGCTATCTCTGAATGGCAATGTTCTTAATAAGTTACAAAAACACGATCTTATTCTGAGACACGGAGCACATAGTATGTTGTAGTATCTATTGTAATAATCACCGCTGTGTACGTATTAATTTATGAATTTACTTTCCGATGTAAGAAATACACGTAACGTAGATTTTTCGCTTTGTTGCTTTTTTCACAAGATTTAATTAGGAATTATGTCCATGTATATTTTATCAGAAGTTGTAATGTAATGTTATAATGCCTTTTACTGATGTAATTTCTTGAACTTAAAGTATGTGCTAGCTAAAGTGTATGCTAGCTCTGAATGGTAACAGTCTTAATAAGTTACATAAACATAGATTTGGTTCTGGATACACAGTATATTCTAGTATCTATTGTAATAATCACTGTTTAATGTGCGTATGAATTTATAAATTTATTTTCCGATGCGAGAAACTTTTGTAAGAAATACACGCAAAGTTCATTTTTCATTTCGCTGCTGGTTATTTTACACAAAATTTAATTAGGAACTTTGTTCATGCATGATATATCAGAGGATTTATTGTAATAATTAAAATTTAGTAGAGATTCTTATTTTCATCGTCGAATGTTGTTTTCGATATGAAATTGCGAAAAATTTAATTTAATGCATCGATTTTTGCGAAATTAACTATTTATATTTATTGTGTGTATATGCATATTGGAAAATAACGAACTAAATTTTTGTCTTGCTTCAATAAAATTCGGATTACCGTCACGAGTCACACATATTTAATATTTAATGCAATACGCCGAAATTGTGCGGCCGAGGTAACTTTCGACGAAAACCCGATGACTACATAAAAATACATTTCTATTTCAAGGTTTTATAGCACTTCGGAAATCGAGGTAAATTATTAATTTCCGCTCAGTTATTAATCGCTTGATTTTTCATGATAGGCGTACTTATTTGAAGTTATAAATATGGGTATACGGCACGTTATATGCACTTTGGCTGTGACTGCAATTTGACATGTTTTTAATTAATTTACATTTAATTTTGGCCTACCATGTGTTAACTAACTATATTTAGGATAATCACATTTCGGATCATTCAGAGCGGGACGATGTGATAGCCCCTTAGTAATAGGCAGCTCGCAGAGCCCAGCTATTGAAATGTGAGTCTAGTTTACATAAATATGCTCCACACGCTTAACCTGTTGGAAAGCACGGAGACCATTGGGCCGTTGAAAGAGTTACCAGATTTATTCGCATTACATCGTAAACACAATGTACAGGCAACAGATGGAAGTTTCTCCGATGACGCAACGAATGCGTAGACTCCATCGATAGAGATAAGCACAGTATTCGTACTTTTACTTTCGATACTGCAGGAAGGGCATTTTTGGACCAAAGATCAAAGTGGTGGCGACTTTAATCGGGATTTCTGGTCAGCGTGGTTATATTTTCATATTTTTGAACCATCATCTTACTGCTATTTATACTGAATTTATTAGTGCTAGTTACTTTAATTACTATCTCATTTATGAAGGTTAACATTGCACCTGAAAGCACTACAACTGAAACACGTGCAGCCTCGATTTCAAGAGTTGAATTCCATTCAATCGTAATGCACAACATAGGAATAAAAGAACATGACGTTTATTCTGCACGCTAGTATTACACGCTGTGTGGCTGAAATAAATTTTGCTGAATGTTTTATATTAATTATTTCAATCTATTATGGCGAAGTCCCATTAGAATCGTTTCTTTTGAAGTTCTGAGGAGATATTTGTATAAAAGCACCTTGTTCTCGCATTTAGATAGTACCTCGCAGAATCCTTTAAGTTACTAACCTTTTGGAGTCTTTACGTCCTTCCATAGACCCTTTCAGACTGCCCCATGCCGATTTCTCAAAAGAATGTTAGCATCAATATTTTTTTAACACAGTCTCTAGTGCAGATATTTTAATACATATACAATGTTATTCTAAATTATATATTGTTGATGTTTCATAGCTCATGCATTCTTCCAATTTCCGCCGTAAATTTATTGTATTTTATTACTTTGAATTCCTTCAATAATGGCAGTATGTACTTCATACTGAATAAATAATAGAATCCTCTATTGAAACGCATTTTATCTACACCTTCCGAGTACCCCTTTACAACTCCATTTCTTCAAAATTCCTCTCCTGTTCTTATTCCTCTCGCTTCCCAGCCCCACTTTCCCTCCGACATCGCAACTTTCCCTCCACTTTTATTCCACGGCGAACTCTTTATTTCATCCCTCTTTCTTTTCTCCTTCGTCATTCCTCCCTTTCCCGTCCTTCCGTTCCGCTTCCCGCGTCTTTTTTCCACTCTCGCTTTCCGCTCTTGTGTGCGCTTCGGTTTGCGGAAGAGATTAACTCGAAATGACGTACTCTGCGGAAATATCGCCGAAGGTGAGCTCTCTTGCGGTTTCCTCAACTTTTCCTCTCCCCTTCTTTTCCATCGAAAACACCCCACGGAACTTTCATTTACAACCCCGCGAAGATACCGCCGCAAAGAATCCGAGGATATTTCAGATTTCGTCTTCAGAGGTGCCATGATTCATTTTCGTTCGTGTACAGGATAAATATCGGCCACTTTCAGGTGGTCGGAGGCGATAAAGGATTCCGGGAACGGTGATGGTTCGGATGCCTGCTGATGCAGCTCCCCCCGACTGCTTCTTTGGGAGTTTGAACAAGCGAAGGGAATAAATCTTTAGAGAGAGCAACTTTTTTGAAGCCTGACTTCCTAAGGGATCAAGTGCGTGTCTTGAGCTTCAGCCCCACCGTGAACCTTTGCCCTTTTGTGTGTTTAAGATAACGAGATGTCAGGGATGAAAATTTGCCTGCCTTATGTTACTATGTATTTTAGAGCTAAGTTTGACCTTTTGCGTTCAACGAACTTTGATCATGTGGGAGTCTTCTAAACATGGAAAATCAGGTTCAATGCTCTAAACATGTCATATTAATCAGCTGTCTTCTCTTTGGGTATTGCGGCATCCACTATGAAAATCCATGGACCTTATTGTAAATACTACATACTAGACTTTTAAATTCATTTAGAGATATATTTCTTAGGTATTATATTTGTTTTGATGGTATTTATAATCGACTCCAGCGGTCTCTCCCGCTCTCAAGTCTATCTTTGCAGCTTTAAGTTAAGATCTAAGAATGAATCCTCCTTTTTTATCTTCATCCACGTTTTCTTTTTCTTCAATTGTTTTAATAGTCGTATCCTGTCCGACGTATATTTTTTTTAGATATTCTTCCCATCTGTAGCCGTTTTCTTAGGCTTCGATAAAAACCTTCTAGACACCTATTGTAATTGTCGAGTACAATAGTTGTCGGTAGTTCCCCATAAACTGCATGTGTAATCTTGATTGGATCTTACAAGCGTGGAGTAATACCACTCATGGATCTTTCCTTCGCTTTTTATTTAATTAACTTAGTTTTTCACTTGATGATGCTGAGCTTCTTAAGTGCCCTAAAAGTATAAGCTGATATAACGGCATAATACATCATAATCAGAGGAATTTTAAGATAATAATTTTCCGTCAGCCATATCAGGCTTCATAAAATGAAATTTTTCGTGGGTGTATGCAGACTCTCAGTAGGTTTCATTTCGTTTGAATGAAATCAATCCATGAGTCTGTTGTTAAGGTACGGCTGGTTACCATTACGCTGCTTAGGACGCCAGGAAATGCCAGCAATATAATATACTATTATTGATTGTTTACCGAAATGATACTCGCTATTTTTTGCCTTTCCTGAACTTGGTGAATGAGATTTTAAAGAAGAGAGATGCGGTAAGAATAAAAAGAGATGTGTTAAAAGATGTATGGTTATCCGAGAAGAAATACCTATTCAAGGAAAGGAATTTATGGGAGAGTACCGTCTGTAAACGAGGCTAATAGCTTTCTTCCTCCTGAAGGGCGCAGCGTGATTGATATGTATGTAAATGTACGCGTCTTCTCAGTTTCTTCAACCGGAGATATTTCGACCGAATCTCTCTTACGCTGAGGCACTTAAAATTACAGTTCTCTCGGTGTAAAACAGGGAAACATCAATGCTCGACCCTGCAACAAGAAATGCACCCTTTGTCACAACCGATCCTACTCCGGCCTTCACAGACCATTTCCTCCACTGTGTGAATTCCTATAAACTTGCGCATTCCTCTCCTCTTCTTAAGCAGTCCCCCAGCAACCCTCCGGAGAAATAATTTCTCCTTCTCCGTGGAGTAATTAAAATCCTGGTCCTTCCGCCAAGAACAGGAAGAGGCGTCAAGACATTCGCACACGCGCTAAACAAACGACCAAACACTTAAGCGGAATATATTTTCTCCATCGTCCGACCGGAAGATAAACCTCACAGGACAGTTTTTCTCCGCTTTGTTTATTTGCTTTTCGCGCCCGTTTCCTTGGTCGCCGCACTCTGGAATCTGCGGAATCCCCGCGGCAACTGCGAGCGGAGCAAAGAGAATTTTCATTACAGCGCATCCCATTGCCGTCTTCCGTAGAAATAGGTGACTGGATGTTTTTTCAGACGGAGACGCGAGAGGATAAAATATCGGAAACCCCATCGTACAAGACGGAGGAGCGTTACTTATTTTTTGTCGGAGGATCCCTGAAATTCGTACACACTCGGAATTAAAGCGGAATGTAATTACAGAAACGGAGTTGTTTACATATCCGAAATGTTTTACAGGCATTAGGCCTGTATTTGATTTCGTGTAGGAACTTTTGTATGATTAAGAATACTTGCTCTTACGTGTTTTGATGATAAATGAATATATCAGCTACTCTTCCCATTCAGAGATTTCATTATTGGAGTGTTTTTTTTTTCCTAATTACACTGATGAATATCTGGTATATGTTTGTTATTCGGTGAATTATCATCGCTCATCTCCGTCAGAAAGAGGTCGTTTACCCAAATTAAAATTGGTGGATTTTCCGGAGTATGTTTAAAATTAATAGACTGCGATGATAATTGGAATTTGAATGACTGAATCGAATATATCGTTGTAATAGGGTATCGTTGTATATAACGTATGTTCTCTCATAGTTAGAAATACAAGTGAGATTAATTTTTATTTAATGAAAATTCAGTTTTGAAATGTACTTATTGATAGATGTACAGTCGAAAGAAAAACGCACAAGGAGTTTTTGTTCCCGAGAGGTTTTTTCCATGCTTAAAGATGGTGAGGCTCACCATTCTCATTATTTGCGCTCATTGATTAGCGATGGAGGATATAAAACCTGCTCTATTGCAGAATAAAAGTGGTAAATATAAATCGGAAATGGAAGAAAATCAGACATAAGGAAATGTCCAGTGTTGTGCTACTATGTGTTAATGAATATAATATCTTTATTTCTCTTTCACCGCAGTATATAAAAATATATTTTTCCTTTATTTTGTCTTAGTCTTCCACAAGCTTATAAGACAGCTACTACGGTACGAATGGTTCTTCATGTTATGTTTATGTTAGTTTTTTAATGCTATGAAAATTATTCTTCTTAGAGCCATAGTGTTGCGCTTTCGCCGACTTATTCCACTCATAGCATTCTTTTTCACATTCAGAGAGGAAACGTTTAAATTCTCATTTTCCTAGTAATCCTCCTCCTAATAATTCTATCTAGTAAGCCTCCTTCTATCACCAGAGCATTGGAAAGGTAATTTGTGAGGGTATCAGATCCAAACAGCCGGTCTCTATATTCTCCAGATAGACCGATTATTGAGCGTTCTCTTCTACGTTCTTTATCAAAAGACACTCGATCTATTTTTATTTCCATTTTTATTAAAAGCTGAACGGAGTTGAAATTGCTTCACGGAGATGAAACGCATACCAAGAATTTTTCATTGTCATTAAAAAAGAAGGATACCTGGTTTGACAATAAAATTGCAAATCTTATCGAATACATTTTCCGTATCGCGGATAATATAATTTACCCCCCTTTCGAGTTGGGCCAAAGGTTTTAAGCTCGGTTGTCTCCGAATCCTTCCCATTAAAAAAAGACCAAAATCCCTTAAACTGCGAGCCGTTTTACGAGGGGTGCAGAAAACCAGGCCTCTTATTTTCCATTTTATACCGCTTTAAAGATACGCTTACAGCTTTTTATAATTTTATTCCCGTAGCAATCGCGTCGTCGCATCTCTATTTTAATCCTTATTTCTAGTTCTGCCTTAAATTTAACGAAAGAAGTATTTAATCTTATCATCCCGGAAAGAGTAGATATTCCTCGAGAATTATATTAAATCGTAATGGTAATTTCTTTGCAGTTGTGTATCTTGAAATACCATAACATTGTGTCTATTTCTTCTTTCACGAGTCGTCTTAATATTTGAGTGGGCGTGGCTTGAAAATCAGTTATCGTTTCTTGTAGGAGAAATTAGTAGTAGTTATTCTTAATAAAGTTGGATTGAAAGTTCTGAATGAAAATGAATGTCATCGGATTATTTTCTAAATTTTTGCCGGTGACTGACCTAACTTTTAATATTTTTATATAAAATTAATTAGCCGAATTCCATTGAAGTTCATGATCTACCTTGTGTAAAATTCCCTACTTTTACAATTTTTAATGAAAGTTTGGAACACGTTATCTAAACGATCACAGATTATAGATAAAAGATAAACAACTGAACGATAATGTGGACTTTTAAGATAATCTTAGCATGAATTCAGTTCCGTACCCGGAATACTTGGAATTCTATTTAGTTCCGGGGAGTTTAATTTAAAAATACGTTTCCAATCTCCTGTTTTCTTGCCTATCTTCCAGTTGGCAATTATAAAAGTGACAGCCATGACATAAGTGGGAAACAGTCATTTTCAAATAACGCATCAAAATAGAAAATATCGAAGAAATAAAACGCCGTGTCTTAATTCAAAGGAAGGAACTCTAAACGAACGTCAATCCTCTCAAATTATTAAGAGAAAGTTATTCGGAGTACAAAATCGAGATGAAATGTATATTTGGACTTTAATTTATCAACCAATCCTTCTCTGGGAAAATTATCTTTTTTCATTCTAAGCATTCGTGTTGCGGTAAGATGTTCCATGCGCATGTTTCAGGCCTCTTCGATCCCTTCCAGCCATCTCTTCATTTCATTTATATCTTTTCACGAGAAAGAGTTCGTTAACCACATCACGTTCGGTTTTTCGTCTTTTTCTCTTAATGTTACTGCTCTTATTTCGGTCCATCCTTTCACTTTCACGCCCCATCGCCCCTCATTTCCCATCCCTCTCGTATTTCCACTCCTACAAATCTCGTAGATTAACTCAGCGTATGAAAGGAAAGGCACGAGGACAAATTCGCTCATTTGCATTCATCGGGATAAAAGACTCTTTGCTCACTGCATGCCAAGCTGATTTTTTTGTATCTACTCTCTCTCTCTCTCCTAGTTCGTAACTTAATTCCGTGAATTAAGACACGTCCAGTTTTCAAAGAGGATCAAATGAAATGAAATAGAGCATATGTGACTGTGCTTATTCCTAGTTTCATAACACTTTAGCAACTTTATTACTCCTCTATCATGGCGTATTTTACTTTATTTCTGTTTACAACTCTCGATAGTTCTGCGTTGTCAACTCTCGTATAGCGGCTTCTGTAACAAATCTTCAATATCCCTTCCTCAAATTTCATCCATGGTGAAGTTTTATCTTTGTGCTCTTCCTAGATCTTCTTTGGATATTATTAATAATATTTCGTCGTTTAAATACCTATTTAATGTTTTCAGAATGGCAATAGGACTGAGAAACAGTTTTCAACTCATCTCTTTTAAAGCGAAAAATTAATAAAAAGATTTTGTACTTAATAAAAAAATTAGTAAAATATCCTTTATAGCTGTTAGAAAATTTTATCGAAATCAGTATAATTGTTCGATCTTTTTCCTAATCTTTCTTGATCGAATCGTGCATCAATAAAGTTATGGCTATGTATTTGTTAAAAAGTTACTTCACTATTTTTGCGGTGAGATAAGTTAAATATTATTGTAAGTTCTCCCTTTGTTTGAATACTCAAATTTTGTCCTTTTCGTTAAAGTTTTTTTTAAATCATAACATATATTACATCAAAAAGTATTTTTTTTTCGTTTTGAAAACAGCGTATGTTTTAGAGAGGCTCATAGCTTCAGTGACATATGGCTAATTTATGCCATATATACATTCACTATTAAGTTCTTGAGGAAATTGTGATGATGGTAAAGAGAGATCAATGCATTGAAACACCATTCTTTCTAAATTTATTAGGTATGTCATATCTTATTTATAACCTGAATTATAATCAGCGAAAATTTAGATATAGACCTATCTATATCGATGTTATATTAATTTTTCAATTATTCGCCAATAACTCATCTATATCCATGATTGGTCATTGAATATGAGGATAACCAACAGTAAAACAACATATTCATACATTCTCAAAACGAAATTTGAACCCAGGATTATAGTATTTCTGTGATAGCAGGCTAGTTTCTACAATATCGAATCTGAGAAATGAGGTCATTCTTTGTAATATTGTAAAAAATATCTGCATAGAGTAATAATTTCTGTGCATTAGTATCAACATTGAAATTGGAATTTTTAGACAATTTACTATAATATCTTCAAAAATAGCAAGAAGGAAACTTATTTTGCGCTGTATGTAAATAACATGAAATTTTCCTTTCGAGATACGTTATTCAGTGAAACGGTAGTAATATTCGGACCTGTTTTGATGTTGGTAAATGAAGCAAAAAATCCTGCTCCACGCTGCTCCAAGAGACACTTATCTTAAACGCCGGTGAAATTAAGCTCCATGTAACCTGCAATATGTTCTCCACTCCAACGTATGTTACGGTTTATCCTCTTTGTTTCTCGAAGTGCAAAGCGTACCCAAAGACGCATAATTCCATGCCTTGCTTTCCAACGGAAATCCCTCGCATTTATTTCGACCCGGGCAATTTGCATAGATCTGCATTTTTCCCTCGCAAACTCATACCTTCCGGTGGAGAGCAATTTTCCAGGGGGCAAGAGGGATGGAAATAATGACGCCAAGTACCCCAAGTCACGGCAGTTGCTGTTGCGGAAAAATCCCCACATCGAAAGGGTGCGATTACGTATTCCAGTGCTGATCGTTCGGAATCTCTCCCACCCATAATCATCGACTGCACCGTTCCCGCAATCGGCCGCCTTTTCAGTAATCAAGTGGTGCAAGGCGGAAAAATTCCATCCCACACATGGAGATTCTTCTTCCTTTTCTGTAGAAGGGAGTTTTCCGTCCGCCGGCGTTATTTCGTCCGATGCACGATCCGGCGCCGATGCAGAACTTATTTGTTCTATTTCTGTCATCTTTCCGGAACGTATTTTTCCGAACAAGGGCTCGTCCGTGTTCGATCCCTCGCCGACGGGGGCCTATCTGAATTCCCCTATTTATCAAACAACACTTGCGGCCACTCGTTGCCGAGCGATACCATCGGATCTTTCTCCCGCGCTTATCTTGATTTTTATGATTCTCGTTTCCGCGAGAGGGTACGATTGGGATCTACGGAGAGCACGCATTTCGTATTCGGTGGTAAAAAAATTGTGAAATTCGATCATGGAAATAATGATGGTTTTCATGCTCCAAGTTTTATTTTCATGTACTGAAGATCGCGTTTTTTTTTAAAGACGCTCCCATGAGCTACCTATACTGCGTGTGTCTCGGTCCATACATTCCACTTCATATTTCTACATGGCAATTATAACCAATTGTACGCTTTGCTACTCGTGGAATAGGCTCCTCAACTCAACAGAAATGCGAAGTAGTAATAGAGTGGGAAAATTAAGTATTTACACACCTAGCGTTTAGGTAAAATGTTTGTTGTTTGCAAATACATTTTTGGCCGTGAAAAATCCATTTCCTTACCTCAGAGTTGCTAATTCATGATAATAGTGTGTTTCTTTCTTCATTTCGTTTTCATCTTGAGTTATGTATGCAAGAAAATCATTTTAGTCGTTAAAGTATCCCCGTCTGTAATTTTACTATGGAAAAACTAGGTATGCAAATATTTATTTTGCCCACTGTATTTCATTCACGCGATTTAAATCATTATAAATTTGATTCCTTCGTTCCCTTCGGTATATATTATGTGATAAATTATAGGAAAATGACTCTTAAACACAAGCTTATCAAGATCAATGATCTTTTACCGTGTCTCATAGAATAATTTTATTATGTTCAGTTTTTAGCTCATTATTTTCGATCTTCAGTAGAAACTGCACTGTTTTTAAAACTGAAGCAATCATAATTAAATATTTATACAATGTTATTTTACGGTTATTGTTATTCGCACTGTACAATTTTTAATGAAAAAGAGTTCTTATATTCTGATATATGATATATCTAATAACTTTCGAATAAGTCCGCAAAGTTATGATATACCTTTGTGTATTTTTTTCACACTTTCCTACAAATTCGCAGGTTTTTCACCCACCTTTTCTCTTCGTAGGCATTTTTCAACGTTGGATATATTATTTTCGTGATAAAAATTATCAGTTTTTCCTCCACTAAACCATTCTTTCTTTCCATATTTCCTTTTCATTGCCACCCTACTTGTTAAAAATGTTTTGTATATGCCTTATATTAATAGTTTATACAGTGGTTTTGCTTTATATTTATGTTTTATATTCTTCTTTGTAATCAAAATGCATTTTATGTCCGTTGTATAAAATTTTGACTAAGGTTACATAGAAGATGAGACTTCCATTGCTAAATATAATCCTTCGGGGGATATCGTGTATCATATTATTCATATTAGCCTTACTTTACTCAGAATTTTGGGATGTAGACTTCCTATACATGTCAGTAACTTCTGCATCCTTTTCATAAAAAAGAAAAAAAATTGACTCAAGATGGTATCATCAAAAGAGGGTATTTCAGGGTTCTTACAAGGCCTTAAAACTTTTTATTCCTCATATGCCCTGTCTTTGATCTCCTCCTAATTGCCTTTTCTATGTTGAAATTCTTTTGTATAATAATATATGTACATACATAGATACATAATAGTAATGCATATATATACTAAATAATATGTATATCTTTTATGTACTCCGTATGCGTATTTCCTCTCAGCTGATGTCAAATCCCCCTTTCCTTCTCTTTCTCCTCTATATTTCCCAGAACTTTTTTCTTTTCTCAACCATACCCTTATTTATCAGTCTACTTTCCATCATTACTCATCTTCCACTTATCTAGTACCCTGCTCTTACATTGAATTTACATCCTTGCCTTTCCCAAGCCTTTCGCCTTTGTTCCTCCGTTTTTCATTTCTTCCCTTTCCTATCACTTTTCATACGCTTTCTTTTTCTGCGTACAATTCTACCCTGGAAAAAGGGCGTGCTTTATAGGAAATGTTCGCCCAAATTTTTTTTCTTTCCTGTTGGATCGGTCCTACCTTTTTCCTTTTCGAGCGATAGAATTGGATTTCACTCACTAGATCTTTTGTCCTTTGTGTTTTTTTACATTCAATCTGATGCTTTACTGTCAGAAATCGTTTTTCTATTCGATATTAAATATCTTTACTTTTGTTTCTGCTCGATTGTCATTCGCTAGCACGAATTGTTATTCGCTTTCTTCTTTGTCGACCACTATTTCTAATTCCACGTTTCCTTATTGTTTTCTATTCCTGAGAATGCCATTCCATTTCCCATTCAGAATCAAAGTTAGGGATTTCTTTGAGGACTGTTTTATTAACTTTTTTGAATGCAATTTCTACTGTTTTAATTAAATGCGTACGTTGTATTTAATGTAATGTTAATATGTCCAGAATTTTATTTGTTTTTATGGTGGCGTTTATGTATTTTACGTGCATTATAGTAGTTCGGATTTCCGTGAAATACAGGAGATTTTTATTTTCCGTTATCTTTTAGCTACTACTTTATTTATTATATTAATTTATTTCTATATTTTACTTAAGCACAGCTCTTCTAATTCTTCCCTTTTTATTTCCATTTTTAAAATATTCTGTTTTATTTTGTAATGCTGATATTGGAGATTGGTTGGATGCATTTAAGTCTCAATTTTACCCTAATAAAGACATTATTTCTTCATTAACCTTCATTGTTATTGTACTTTTACGGCGAGATTAGGCTAAAATTATACCTCTTCCTTCTAACCTCTGAAATTGCAAAATGCAAATTTTAAAGAATTCCTCCTAAGCAGTTGAAGAAAAACAAACTTATTTATAGAATAATAAGTCGATGTATATACCAATTAACAGACAATTTTAGATAATATATATAGATAAAAAAAACCCACAGAAAGAATTGGGTGTGAGGAAAACTCCTCAACTGAGTGGTTTAAGGAGGAAAAACTAACGAAGCGGGAAAACGCCCACATTAGAAGTGGAGCGGAGAAAGGAACGAGAACACAGAAGTAATAAAACATCACTAATGCAATCAAAGGTGCAGAGGAAATTATCAATATATTCGTATTTTTCAGTCTGTTGATATATCGGCACATACGACCATAGTTGTATGATGCTTATCGGCTATCCACCTATTTTTTATCCATCTAGATGGTTAATTTTAAAAGTACTTTTCATGCGTAAATTTTGATTCTTCTATAATCCTAAATATTAACTACATTTGCCTCAACTAGACATAAAATTAGACATGAAAGGAACCTGTGAGTTAACGCACTCCATAACACATAAATGCTAATAGATGAAGTTGTGTACCGTATATACCCATTAAGATAGCTATCTCTGCGAAAAATAATCAGATTTGGATTTCGGGAATGAAATTTTAATCGCCTGCGGCAAAGAAAATCACCATATATCCATTTTGGTAACCACGTTGTCATGTACAGTAAATGAATATTAAAATGCTATTTATTTATGCCTACTAATCCGTTATCCTATGGAATATCTGCTCGCATCTTCCTCTACCTTCGTATTTATTTTGAACCACATACATTATTACTATGAGTTTAATCTACTCTGTTCAAATTTATGTCCTATTAAAAGGCTATGTGTACTCGCAGTAGTGCTTTATTCTACAAACTTGTTGCTGGATACAGAAACGGCAATTCAATAGTTAACATCAGGGTAAATACATAGGCCTACCGTATACCTCTCAAAATGTCTATATATCACCTTCTTATTTTGAAAGCCATTGCTAAATCTCTTTCTTTCATTTGGTTCAAAGGAAAAAATCTTTGTATTTTTCTATTCTTTCTTTTCTCTGTCTTTTGAGAGGTGAAAACCACAGTTGTTTCTATTTCTTCGAAAACTCACATCGAACTGTCGCCTTTTGCAAGTCTTTCTCCAGTCACTATTTACTTTTGGTTACTGCAGATTTTTTCCGTTCTCTTCCTCGTGTGTTTTCTTTTGTTTTCAAGTGAACGATTCTGCCAGTTCTTTGACAATTTTCAGCATTTATTCGCGGAATCCTATCGGGTTATTCTTTGCGGTTATCCACGAATATTTTGCGGTTAATGAATTTATTCTAGTTAAGATAAGGCGATTCCTTTTGCTGCACCGCTAAAATTTGAGGATAAAAAAATTGGCTTCGCCCGCTTCAAGAGGCTCTCTGCTTTCCATGGGATTCCCGTTAGCGGTCATCGATTTATTGGAGAATTTGATGTTGAGTATCTCGCTTTGGCATGCCATAGCTATACTGAGGATATCGGATTAGTGGGAAGAAGATCGTGCCCAGACTAGGGGGCTCTGCTTAACTTACGGGAGGGATAAAGGATTTCTTAGGTCGTTGCTCTGCGGACACTCTTTTTGTACCAGCAGTGAGGCGCACTATGTCTATTCTATTCACGATTTTATTAAAGTCGCTCTGCATTATTCTTAGACTATGGTCGTAGTACTTACTGATGTCTGCATACGAAGTATATTTCTGAAATATTTTTAAGGAAAATATTTCTTTACTTTTCTGGGTGCAATTTTAATATTGTTGCTAATCAGAGTCACGGCAATATTAAATTTTTATATTTTTCGATGTATATTCAAATGTAATACAAATATTTATAATTATTTTTGAATGCGAATGTGTTTTCAATGGTATTTATAATTTCCTTTTCTTTCTTTACAGGTGAGTATTTCCTCCTTTGACGTCAGCTGTGATACATTATAACTGCCTGAGTGATTCATGCGGAGTGGGTAATGTTAAAACATATTGATATATTATTAGCTTCTTATTGAAAATGACTTGAAAGGAATTTTTAAATTTTAAGGAGCCCTTCTATTATGTTGATACCGTCAAGTTGGACTGAAACGTAAAATTAAATTAATTTGTAGAGAGAAACTCACAAAAGATCTATCTTTATCAACATTTATTCTCTTTCACAAATATAAATTCTCTTTCAGTTTTGATTTTCTTGAATTGAGATTTTGAACAATAGCAAGTTATAAATACTTTGTGCTTTTCTGGGGAATTCTCTGAGTGAACAGCTCTAGAGATTCCCAAGAAGTCAATTTATAAACTGCCAAGTTAACCAAAAGTTAACTTAACAGGTTACAGCTTAAAGAGCACTTTTAATTTCACGTATCTGGATCATAAAACACACTATCGATATGAATAGGCTTATATTCTTTTCTACATATTTTATTCGAAATATACCACACTTGTAGGAAAAGCGCAAATATTCCATAGTAAATCATCATCTGTGAGCCATTCCCACGCTTCCTAACTAGCATAATACGATGGTGTAGGGGTTGATGTGCTAACCTAGTAACGACCAGGCTCAGATTTCGAATACTATAAGGACTTTTACATCTTTGAAACCTTAATTGCAAAGTGGTTTCATTGGAATAAAATTACGCTGGGAATAACTACATAAATTGAAATCATTCAACTAATACATAATAGAACTTCGTGTTATATAAATTAAAATACAAAGAAAAGAAAACGTTTCCTTCGAGGCGATTTAACCCAAACGGTTTAGTGCTCATTTTGTGTTCCTTTGTGTTTCATTGATAAAATGTATACGCAAACGTTAGTAATTTTATCAACGTAGATATAAAAAGCAGATTTTCATCCCATTATCTTCTGCGAGGAAAAAAAAATTTCGTTTCCTACAGAATAACACAATGAAAGTCCCCTTCCTAACCCTTTTCCTCCTTCCCTTCATTCAGGTCAACAAATTAAGTTCCTTCCTCGGTAATCTCATCAAGTCTACGTTTCATCTCCGGACCGAGGAAGTAAGGGACTTCGGGAAGGAAATGAAACGAAGATCTCCCCTTTAATTATTTCAACTCTCGACAGACTTAATAAATTTCCGACTTTTTTCCTCTCTCTTCGCGGTAGTTTTTTCTTTCAAGTCTTTCAAAACCGCGGATTGAATCGAAGATACCCAAAGCTTCCTTCTTTACAGAACTTCGTTTTTCAAAGCGTATTCTCCTTCGTTAACGTCGTGGTTGCACCGCAGCGAAACAGCCCAATCGTTCGGCGTTTTGCGTACTTCTGAATATGCGGTTTCGAAATCGCGAGGTTTTTGAGCGACTCTTCTAAAAAGAATCGTCGAAAAGGAATCCACGCCGTCATTGTAGTCTCCGCAAGAGGCACTTTTCCATTTCATCTTCTACTCCAGCTTACTTTCGTATTCTAAGAAGTTAGAGACGCATTCGTCCCGACAAAGGAGGATTTCAAAAGTGCCATCTTCCCACCGCGGAGGGATCGTCACGAATCTCGAGGCGAAGACAGAGCTCGGGACGCATTCAAGGAGGGATTAGAGAGAGGGATGAAGATAGTGAGCGAAAGAGATAAAGGAGGCTGGTTTAGGAATTCACGTCCAAGGGCGAGGAGGCGCCAGTGTCGCTAATTGGCCCGAAAGCTCGGGGGCGTCAGTGGGAGGCGTCTCGATAAAGACTAAGAGGCACATCAAGGAGAGAGGAGCGGAGAAGAATGATGGTGCAAGAATAGAGGCGTATGGGAGGAGGTGAAAAAGGGATATGCCAAGTTTGGATTTTGGGAGATCGGCGTCGAGATTGGCGGGAAAAGTGGCAGTGCGAAATAAGTCGATGAAGAGTGCGATAGTGGTGAATGGGAAGTGGTGGAGAGAGAGTGGAGGAGACCGAGGGAGTGGAAGAGGGTGAGAGAGACCGAGAGAGGTGAGAGAGAAACAAAGACGTGCAGCGATCGAAGAAACGCGTGCAGAAGGATCGAAGCGCGGGAAAAAGTGAAAGGGAGCCTCAAAAAAAGGCGGGAATAGAACTGGATTAATAGGATCGAATGTTACGGAGTGTACGATGTTATTTCAGGTCGAGAAGAAAGCTCCCGTGCAAGGAAGGATAAGAGGTGTGCACAAATGCAAGGATTAGTGGCAATCGGAGTAGGAAACGAATGTATTTGGGTCGAATAGGGCCGGTTTATTGCGATTCGGAATGCGGAAGGCTCTTGAGGGAATCAAATGGTTGAAATGGGAACCAATGGATGTTCAAAGAAGGGTGGAATGGTCGAAGTAACGCAGGTGATGAGTAGGACTATCGTTTCGAGAGTAAATGCGGTTCTCCCGAAGGTGAGCGAACGTAATGGAAAAGAGACAATCGATAGGGATGAAGGAGATTAGACCAAGAGGTATCAAGGAAAGGGAAATTAATGAGGAAGGTTATGAGGAAAGGAATCAGAAAGGAGGAAATGAAATTTAATTGGAATATTGAAAGGGAAATGTGGGAGTGTGGATCGGTATTGGAAGGTTATGCTTAAGACGAACCTTTAACTGGGCCTTCGTTTATTTTTATCGAACTTTAATTGATAAGAATTAAAATTCAATCGACAGTTTATGCCTTTTTTATTCCAAAAATGTTTCTTTCTGCGTATTTAAGATCTTAATTTTCTCATCTTCAGTTTAAAAATCACTGGTATTGAATTTTGTGTTTCCACTAGCTTTGCTTTTGTGGCAGAGTACACAAACTGCCAACACTTGTTACGTATTCGAGGTTCAAAAATTAATAGTCTGAGGAAAAAGGTCAGATTTACAATACATAGAATTTGAAAACTTGTTTTTTGGCCCAGGAGAAAAGAAATGTATCTTTCGTTTGCTCTTAACTAGCTCATTACCGCTGTAATGTGAAAGCTACAGGGGTACAAGGGATTCACCTTACTCCTTGTGTTGTCATGTAAGCCACATCCCTCTCTAGAAAGTTTGGTTGTTAATGATGAAGATTGAAATTGAATGCTGAATTTTGATTGATGAAAGTTGGTGAGTGTGAAAATGGAGGCATATATCGATCGAGAAGAGTTGAAATATAAACATTAGAGTAAGAATCAAATTAAAGCCCTTAAGGTAACTCAAAAGATGAGAATGCGAGGGAAAATTTCTCGGTAAAAATATCCGAAATATGGTGAAAAAGGATGAAAATAAGGTAGAAGAGGCAGAACGCCTACGGAAAGGTAGAGAGGGAGATGGGGGGATAGTACGGAGAACGAACTTTCAATTTCCTCTCTATTTTTGACGGCCGCACCCCAAGTCTAATATTCGGGGGCAATGGGAAGGAAAGAGGGAGGCAGTTTAGCGAGGTTGGTTTTGGCCAAGTTTCCAGGTTAATTCCGGCTGTGGTGAATGGTTGTAAAGGAGGCCGGCGCCGGACAATTTATCTTCAAGTATTATTAAATGATCCCGTAAGGATGCGCTCGTCGATGAGAGTCGGTTAATGCCGCCGTTCACTCGACGGAAAAACAATTTTCGGTTATGAAGCGAGCCGTCTTCTCGGTCGTGTTATTCTTAAGAGGTGGGAATTTTTGAGGCGTGAGTGAACGGAAAGGGCAATCTTGAGGTCACGAGTATTAATAGCTGGGATCGAGTTCGGCCGGAAATTTAAAAAAGAGTTGATTTCTTGAATTTATTCCATGAAAAACTGCATTGATGATTGTTGTAGCAAATATCTATATATATATATAAGGGTTAGATGTAAGAAGAGACTAATCAGTCTCAATCTCGCCCGAATAAAGACGTATTATTATTATAGGAAATTTTTAGCAAATATCTATATAGTCCTTATATATCTATATAATGAAATTTTTATAGCAAATATCTATATAATTGGAAATTTATAATCATTCTCATCTGCTGGAGCATTTGTGAAACATAAGATTTAATTATTTGAATTCACGATTTCACGGGAATGTACGAGTCAGAAAATCCGATAAAAAATACATTTCCGCTTCTGTGGGGAATGGAAGGGCAATCTTGAGGTCAGGGGTATAATTAGCTGGGAACGAGTTGAAGTTTAAAGCGGAATTTTAAAAAGAGTCGATTTCTTGAATTTATTCCACGAAAAACTACGATGATGATCGTTATAGCAAATTTTTTGTAATTTTATGGAAATTTATTATCCTTCTCATACGTCAGAGTACTCGTGAAACTTAAGAAACTAATGATTTAAATTCGAGATTTCGCGGAAATCTACGAGTCAGAATATCCGATAAAAAACGCGTTTCCGACTTCCACGTGCTTCCATTTCAACTTCATCTCTCACAGAGCAGTAATCCTACGCAATTTGTACTTATGACGCTGACGATTTTATTACGTATTTCATAAGAATTTTTCTTCAGAGGCTGCGCATTCTGAGAAGTGTTATAAAACAGTTCGTGCCCGAGTTGAAGAGGTTTTCTAAGTGAAGCGTATACATAATGCAGAATTTCCTATTTAAGAAGTACTCTTCTCTTCTGTCGGGATGGATAGCAACTTGTATGTTTTTGTTTCTATCTCTTTGTGAATTCTCTTTAAAGTTCCCGTCGAAGGATTTCCTTCTCTCTTTTCCTCAACACAGATTAAATCCACGGAATTACGAAGTAACATTTTCGTTCGTTTAATGACCCGCGTAGTTCCATACCTTTGTCTTTTACTCAGTGAAATATATGAATGAGTTTTTTAATTAAAATTTGAGGGTAATTCATATTATTTTTAAGATTGAATACATCTTTTTAAAATTTATCGAGATATAGAGTGCAATCCTAATTCTTGTTCGGAGTGTAGTAAACATGTTTCACTTAAATCAGGTATTAAACTTGTGGTATCGGTTCATATATATTGATTGTGTAATTAGATATTCCTGTTTCAAATTGATCTCAAAATTTGTATCGATATGCTCTTTCTTGAAAATGAGATCTCTTTGATTGTATTTATTCAGTTTGGTGATTTAGGCTTTGAATGCTGGTCAGTATTTTTATTATTTAGCGTATATCTTGTATGTTTTATCTTTGTTTAAATTTGCATCTGTCAATGATTTTTGTTTCAGCTTTTATTTGAAATCTGTCCTATGCGGCAGTTTTGCTAATATGAGAATTTTAAGGTATTTAATGTTGGATTTCATCATGATCTTATTTTCTCTCTCTTTTATATATTCATCAGTTTTCTTCGTTTGTCGTTCTGGCAATATCTTATTAGTATATAGTATATCTTATTAGTATCAGTTTCACTCTTTGAGACTTTTATTTCTTGAAAACCTTCCATACATTTGCATTCTTAAAATGGATATTTATAACACAAATCGTTTAAATACTTAATAACTGTGCTGAACCGTGTATGGTATTGTCAATCTATCGCGCGAAAGATTTATTTTATCGTATGCAATTAAATTTTAAATCCCTTATTTCTCAAATTATAATTGCGCTTTTTAGAGCAAAATATTCCATCATCTGCTGCCAATCCTTAATCCGTTACCTCTACCATCCATATGTAATTATCAACCGACACTCCATTGGTAATAATCGTAAGAATCGCAGCTGAAGAGCGAAAATTATAAACTTCATAGCTTTTCCTCTCATTTCCCGTATCATTTCTACCTTCGCTGAGTACTTTGCGAATTCATAATCCTGCGAATGTAATTTTAAACTTAAATGAGAAAACGGTCTTACTAAGTGATGGGGCATTTTCCTTACCCCCCACCCTTCTCCGCGCCTTTCTTGAAATGCCTACGTTCCATCATTTAACTTTTTACTCGTTTCTACATTCTCGTGGACAGAAGAGTTTAGGGAACTGTTGCGGAAGGGAAGAATAGTTTCTTGCGGTTTGGTGTCCCTTCCAAGACCTAGCGCGACGGCTAAACACCTCAGTAATAGTTGACGCTGCACAGAGGTCTTCGTACTCAGTTCTGTTTAAAAGAGCTGGAAGAGAAATTTGCAATCGTTTTGACAGTTAAACTCTGACTTCCGTTTAATAATTTTAGAATTATTATATTCATCCTGAATTAATTACTTTCCCTTGCATGATCGTATGAATACATCTTAAGCTTCATGCTCTGAAGTGTATAATCGCTCTGAAGAGTATAATACAGAATATTCATTAGATTTTAAAAAACTCATTTACATGCACAATAATACTCTTAAAATTCCTTTCGGCGTATGGCAGTGTAAACACCGACAGTTTGATCTATTTCTTTAGCTTGTCGTTACCGCTATTCTTTCACAAATGGAATGAGTCCTTACAAGGACTTGTATTTTTGGACATTGATCCAGATATCTCTTGATAAAAAAAACTGAGCTCGACGACGGGAACTGCGAGTGATTATGGGGCTAATGTAAAGGATAAGAATGATTCGATTTTGAGATTTTGAGTTTCCTCTTCGATACGATCGAAAGTTAACGTGTTCACGAAATTGTCACCCTTGAGGCAAGAAGAACTAGCAAATTATCTGATGAAGCCGTTTAGAAAATTTTACGTTAAAATAATTGATCTTGATAAATACAACGATTTGATATGGCATTCATGTAAGTTTTGTAGACGTTGAAATTTGATTACTTAGTGACTTATCACTTTGGTTGAATTATCCATCCTCTGTGAATATTTTATTAACACAGTTAATGCATCCGAAGTGAACAATGCAAATGGACCTGTAGGAAGAATTTTTGAAATATGTGGGTCATACCTATAGTTCTTTATCCTACTCAAGTTTTAAATTAAATCAAAGGTTTAGATGAAATTTTGATGAAAATATTTCGTAAATCGCCGCATCGGTATGCTTGAATTTTTTTCTGTGTCCTATTGATTTCATGAAATCCCTATTTTCACTCAAATGCGAATGGAATGTAGCAGATGACAATATGTAGGGGAATTTTTTCATGCAAATCGCATTAAATTCCGAGAAACACTTCAAATCACAAATTCCACATTCAGTATTGTAACGCATGGAATCCGGGAATTTTGTGAAACGTCCCATTTAAGAATCCCAACACACGTAAAAAAATCAGCTGAATAAGCTGGCCGTTTTATACCGATTTGGGTCAACGACGCACGGATCATTTCACTCTTTTGTTTCGCAATCATCGCGGGTATTAAATCAAATAGACTCAGCATGAAGTACTGCTGTAAAGCGGATTATATAGTTAGGCATGAGTCCGAGCTTGTAACTCGGCAAGGGTTGGTTTGGGGCGAGATATTCAACACCGATAGCGAAAAAATAATCATCATTTCCTCGTCGATTATCGTTAAAAGATCTTTCGCGCTGTCAATCGCTTAAGGTGTCTCAGAGAAAATGAAAGCAGACAAAGGGAAGGAGATTCAGCAGAGGGGCCTTTTGCGGTTCCGCATTTGGCTGAGATCCAATCGGACCTGCTCAAGGAAGGGATCGCCCAGATTGGAGTTTAGCACTCTCTCTTCCTCACAAAATGCTAATCCTCTCGGAATTTCATGGGGTTATTAAAATATGCCCTCCATGGTGCTCTTGAAATCCAAGAGTGTACCCAAGGAGGGCATCGTCATATTCTCAGAGTTCATTTACGTGTTTAACCCTGTCAACACTCCAAGAAACAGTTCACCTCAGGGAGTAATGAACAAGACGATTTCCTTCAAAGAATTCTTAATTTCCTTTATACTTTCGATACGGATCGTAACATGACAATGAAGGGATTTGATCAAAATCGATATTTACATTCGTACCCTTCAATCAAGTACGGCACGGGGTGAATGCACCGTACACTCAGTTTCACTAATCGCTACTGTGATGTACCGGAAAATAATGAATATCTGAAAAACTAGCGTATTTATTTATCTGTTTCTCTGATTTTTCGTCTTGTGATCGGACCTCATAACCGGAAGGACACGTAATATCCGCAACGTCTTCCAAGATTGCACTAGCTTTGAGTTTATTGATAAAATTAAGCCCTAGTTCGAGTTTTTTTAATTTTATTTTTCGTTAAAAGTATAAAGAAAATGGAGCATTCGAGGAAGGAAATACTGCTCGATATTAAGATTTTCTTCTCTAGATTCTCTCATTTTTTCGTTTTACGTATGGCCAATAGGAATATGTTCCGTAGATGTGAATCTCTCGTGTAAATTAAAAATCAGAGTTTCGAACACTCCAGATTTACTTAGCTGTATATTTTGAAATGAAACCGGGGAAAGTTACCGTTGCTCTCGACTTTAGGAGTCAAATTTTTAACCAAAATGTATTTTTTTATATCATTTTGGTAGAACGTTATCGGACTGTCCACTTTTCTCCAGCTAAATATTAAATTTTATAATAAATTCCGATCATTTTTTAATTTTATCTGATATGAAACCCTTTGACTTATTCCCTTTTACATTTAGTTTATTGTTGAAATCATGAACCCTTTGATGTCATTTCAAATTTTTCCAATAATTTAGCCACTTTTCTCCCCTTAATATTCGGCCGATAAATCCTGAAATCCATTATAAAAACGAGTCATTCCGAGTAACACTCAATCGGTCAAAGGGACAGAAGACATTTCCAGATTCTGTATTTTTTAAGCATTTATTTTCTTGCTCATTTTGATGGACAGTTATAATTTAGGCTGGAAGCCGCAGTGATACATTAATTCCCTTTTCATATTGTCAATATCGCAATGAAAATATCAGGGATATAGACATATGCTTAAACCTGAAGAGCATTTCCTCTTGTAGCTTTGGAAAGATATTCAGCTAAATCACCGACATTTCTTGATAAGTTTTTCATATTTGAATATGATCTGTTGAAAACCGAAAAATATTAATTCTTTAATAACCGTGCTACATTTTTAATCATGTAGTGAAGGAAGAAGGAAGTAAAGAGTGAAGGAAGCAAAACAAATTTTATTTCGTCAGTCATGACGTGGATTTTATTGTTTGTTACGATTTTGATATTATATTCTTGGTTAGTGTTAGAAAAGTTCGAAGTCACTGTTTTAGATTTCACGTCGTTTTTTAAGATTACAAAATATATTAATAAATATTTTAAAAATTACTTTTAACTCAATAACGGCATATCCATACGTGTCTTAAAATCAACCTGATATTTGCATCTATGAGAGTTTATTATAAAAAGTCTATAATAATAAAATATCCCTTGGAAAATTCAGGAAGTTAAGACAAGGAAGTAAAGCTGTTATCGTCATTCATCTTCGAATTTAACTCATCAAAATAATTCATTTTTCAAGTTTTCCTTATTTTGTAGACTTTGAGTGATATATTGGGAAACTGATGTGATATTAAGCCAGTGTGAAGATGCCTGAGGTAATCCAAGACATTAAAGGTTTGAGCTCCGTTAATTGCTTCGGCCGTTTTATAACCACTCACGGCGTTGTATGAACCCCATTAATCTTATCCAGTCCACTGAGCTTTTTCTCTATTTCCAACCTTAGCAACTCTCCCCCATTACCCTGCATCTGATGGCACATTCACTCCCTTCTTTAATGGAACCTCCTCTCATGTCCAAAGTATCGATAAAATATCTCTTTCTCCGATCAGTTCCCACTAATTGTGAGAAGAATCTTGTTGTTTAATCTCCACATTAAGGATGAGGCATATAGCCCAAAGCACGTGCCATTAATTTGCAGATTAGAAATTAAATGTATGATGGTACTGTGGAAGATAAAGTTCCTTTAAGAATGCTATTGGCTTAGATCATGACAGAGACTCATGAATGTGAATGATAAATGTGAATTTGCGCATGCGAAATGAGTTTTAGAAGATGAAAGATTCAGTGCTTTCCTTGTGTATGCTATGGATTAAGTCCTCTCGGGTTTTCCATAGTTTTAGAAGATGCTTCCGAAGATATTAAATCTAAAGCATGCGGATTTTATTTTGCTTTTATTTACAAAACTTTTCCTATGGTATTTTGTTAAACACAATGAAGTACATCATCAGCTGCACTAAGGGAAAAATGTACAATATGAAGCACATACATAAAGATGAGTTATAATGGGGTAGAGAAGTTGAGGATTAGGGTGAGAGAGCAAGCAAACCGTAATCCACTCATTTTCCATTAACTCCTCCATGAACTTCTCTTTATTGTAAATGCTCTTAATATATTTTCCTCGCGCTTCATCCGATGACGACATAAGTAATTAAATCCGGCTGTGCTTTAATATACCATAAAGTGAAAATTTTACTAATCGTCATTTCTTTCATTTCCATTACGAAATTACACGAGGCTTCGTCGATAAATTATATTCGATGGTTCAGTTTCATTGGGTTTTTGTTTCCGCAGAACTTATATCAATATTTTCCTCCTTTTCATTTTCTCGGCTTCCCATCTGCACTCCCATCAAACTTATTGAAAACATAGCATAGGTTTTCAAAAGTAAAGTTCTGAGAATCAGAGCCCCTGCGTAATGAAGGCTTCGGGGTAAATGAACTCTCAGCATGCCAACTACCTGTGGCCTTATTTAGAACTTAGAGAGCTTAATTAAAGGCTGTTGTGGTACATAACATTTACGGCAGAATTATAGAGGGAGGCAACGACCACCCATTCTATAAAGGAAAATTCCGAACTTCTCCAAAATCGATATCAGTCCAGAGATATGTATTTAAGTGCTCTCAAAACGCATTGTTTGCTTTTTTCGAAATGTTTGCGGGATACCACTCCGAAATCCACTTTACGATCAGCAACGGGGTATTAATATGCACCGTGCAGTAGAAATTTTTCATCACGATAACTGATGTTTCCGTATAGACTATGTGGGTGGCTCTCCTACTTCAAATCAAGCGAACATAGACGTGGAATGCGGGAAATTTCTTATTGACATTCCAGATGTCTTAAAGGATGCTTTAAGTTTGTGAATTCAGACTCCTCTCGAAGAGATGAATTTAATTCGATGGCTAAAAAGTCTAGGAATAAGCCGATTAAGCGTGACGTCGTCTGCGTTTGTTCTCTCAATCTGAACCCCGACCGCGATCTTTATTCAACGGATTTGCATCCGATTAGTACGGATGTAACTCGGAATGAACCGTGAAATCTCGGAAATTGTTTTTATATACATTTCTTGGCTTTAGCGTCATCTGTAGCTCTTATAATCTCTTGAGCTGAAACCAGTGAAAAATTTTATGCGTGCCGTAAAGAGGAATAATAAAAGATCGGAATATTACTGACTTTAGGTAACGAAAAACGTAAACGAAAAGCCTGTAACGAATGAGATAACGAAATCCAGAATATTATTCATTTATTTTGTGAAGCGATATTTGCTATCTAATGATAGAAATTCTAAAGTTGGAATGGAGCCCCATTATCTTGGCATTATACAATTTTGAATTAATGCAAGGCGAAGAGTTTAATATCGGTTATCGAATTTTGGCTACTCCCAAATTTGCTCAAATGAGTATAATATGAATCCTCAGGAAATTAAGACTAATTATTTATAATTCTATAAATAAACGCTTACTTATAAATTCTAAGGCTATCAATCGTTAACAGGTATATACGTTTAGAAAATGTTTTGCGTTATAATTTATAAAAGGTTTAGGAGAGATATTAAAATGTATGTTATTTTTATAGTTATAATTTTCTTTAAAGTCTTTCATACTTTTGTTTTTTGTGCAAGACAGAGAAAATGTACATACCATTTAATTAACTTTTTTCTCAGTTAATGGTTATGATACTGTGGAAGCATACGAAGGTATAGGTGATGCTGAATAATGGCTTTCATTATGGTTCCTCTTTATTGCATAATAGCACTTTTCATAGCGGCAATGTGCTGCAGCTACGTGGAATTCTTTCCTTGAAAGTAGTCAGGCTAAGTGAGGAATGCTACGGTAAACGACCTTATACTTCATCTTACATGTTGGCCTCATCTCTTCTCCAATGCATTATGCAGTTAATGGTAGAGGGATTGAGTATACAACTAGCCTTCGGGCAGATAACAGTTCAAACTATACAGGATGATATATAGATGGTACTACTAAAAACACATGCACACCGATTTTAAAGTTATCTTTTTCGAAATATGCTTAATTTTATTATTTAAGAGCAATTTCATGCTACGCTACTTTACCGTTTTCATATGGCGGTCAATAACTCGCAATCAACCCCTTATTTGTATTGTTAAAAGTGCTTCAACAGCTGAGGTAATTTCTCACATATGCGCCCCCATTAAGAATCGAAACCGATTCCGCTATCACTACAATGTTCTGTTAAAAAAATACTTCCGTTTTAAACTCATAATTATACACGTCGAAACTTTTGATTGAGGAATTCCACTTCAATTTGGGATTCCCATAAATTAGCTTTTGCAAAGATTTTCTTTAAATGATCCAAGAAGGAAATTCTCGATAGAAAATGATCTAATTCGTTAGAGCTGTGCTTCCTTGCATTTTGTCCTCCGTAGCAATCTTGGGTAGTTTTAAAGCTCATATAATAGTGAACTGTATTCTTGACTATTTCAATTAGAATACTAATCGTTATGAAGAGAATACTCTGAGACTAATGTAATTTTCTTTATCTCTCAAGAACGAAATCAGAAAAATCGTTCAATAAATTGCTTGTGTAATAGAAAATTAGAGGCTCATAATGCTCATGAAGATCATGCGACTCCCTAAGAACTTACTCAGTACATTAATTAGCAATAATGGCTTTAGATAAAACGATAACGACCGGAGTATTAAATTGGCTCCCATCTTTAACCGAAAGAAATGGAAAGAGGAAGCAGAACGAAAGAAGGAAGGAGGGAATAACAATTTCGAATGGTTTGGGGTGGATTGTGGGGAAATAGAATAAAAGCTCCCGCATATATATCATTGGGGGCCACGCGTCACTCCTTTCGCCATCACGCGAAACAAGGGGAAAAAATCTTGTTTTATCGTCGCTTACGTCGCCCGCCGTGGGTCTGGCGAACGAGGATGAGGAACGGTGTACATGTTGCGACCGCGTCCTTCTCCCACTATTCCCCGTTGTTTTTTGGCTTCCTTTTCTTTTTCCCTTCCATCCTACTCGATCGCGAGAGGTCAAATGGGAATGTCGAAAATGCACCTACGTGATAGAGCAACGCATGGCCCAGTCAGATATAAATGAGATTTGTTTCGCCTAAATTAAACGGGAAGGCCCGAGCAGGAAACCTTTTCGTTTCGATAGATGAGGTAATTAAGGTTAATTATCTTTTCATTGAGGCAGATTGTTTTCTGTACACGAATTTGCATTCGGGAGCTTTTTTTCCAGTCGGCCGTCGTCGAGGGAATTTTTGGCCGATATTATTCCACCGATTTTTTAATGAAATCAAAATGATAATAATAATATTTATGAGACAAAAACATTCGAATGTCTGCGACCGGTATGAGTGTTTACAATTTCAAGAAAATTGGCTTATAAAACGGAAAATTGGCTTAAAAATAAATAAAATTATATTGTATGTTGACCATATCTTGCTCTATCCTGGATCATCAAAATTCTGAGTGTTTATTTCATATGAATTTGAAAGTTGAATTAATGTTGTTTTTTTAGACTTAACATTCCTCATCGGCAAAATGAATAGTATTCTCCTGGTAAGCATAATCACGATCTAAGAAATAATGGCTATAGATCTTACATACGCAAGTCGATAGAGATTTAAGACCTAAATTTACCGAATAACCAGTTTTAAGACCATGGAGGATGGAGACAGTAGAGAAATATCACATTAATTTTTAGACGCAGAAAGAGAATGGTCTAGAAGAACGCAGAAGGATACAAAGGAAAATAGCGCAAAAGGGCAAGTTGGAGATACTCGGCCACCGTTAATAAGCACCGGGTTGGAATGGGAGGGTAAGGAAGCAAATAAAGCACCGTTTATTTTTTTCTTAAACATTTTTCCCGAAGGTTTCTGTAGGGTCTGCTCGTTTCTCCTTCCGAACTACTGACAAGGAAAGGAGTGCAGGGAATAAATCTTTCGAAATCGGAATGTCGGTAAAGTGCGCGCACCAAATAAAGAAGACGACGTAATACTTTCTCCTTCACAGACGATCAAGAAATATATTGCTGTAGATAGAATTCTATTTTCTCCGTCCCAGACGGCTTTCTTGCATGATTGCACGAGCTATCTCCAGGGGTATGCTTCACGTTTGAAGTTTCCAGAATCTTTTTTCTCTCGTTTTAATCTCTTATAATTTTAATATTCAAATTGCCCTTGTTATTTAAATGTATTTATATTGCTTTTATTATTATTTCATTTATAGTCGGAGAGGTTGGGCCCATGTAGGCCTCCCATACATCTAACTTCCGAAGTCAAAGTTGGTACAAAGTTTGGAAATTATAGAAAACATTAATAAAAGACAACAAAATAAGATGAAAGACGGGTTGGTGGAATAACTTCTCGGCTTAAGGGTTTTTTGAGGAAAATCCATGATGCGGGAAGCTCTTACAAGAAGGGGAGTAAAAAAAACCGCG
This sequence comes from Pachydiplax longipennis, assembly GCA_036926295.1. Taxonomy (NCBI): domain Eukaryota; kingdom Metazoa; phylum Arthropoda; class Insecta; order Odonata; family Libellulidae; genus Pachydiplax; species Pachydiplax longipennis. The sequence goes on from JAVFKF010000008.1 coordinate 57,811,686, forward strand.
AATACACAAATAAAAATTAATTGAATCAGGTATAATGTAAAACACGATTCTAGACTACTGACATTTCAATCCTATTTTATGATGGTGTGGCATAGAGATCTTCAATTATGTAAAAGGACTGACACCTGCAAAGGAAGAAGAAGAGGAGTAGGTGGGGGGAAAAACAAGTATATATTTACGTCGGTTATTAAATTAATTATTTTAACTTCAATCTCATGTCATTGTATTACGTTCATATTTGGTAATGTTTCGCTCACAACTTAATTAAGGTTAGTTTAGTTCATTTTGAAGGATTTATTCATTGAAAGAGGTTTTCCTCCAATTAAAAATTTTTAAGTGCAAATAATCATCGCCGAGAAGATCATAATCAGATAGCCATAATATAATATAACTTATTGTTGGATGTGAGAGCTATTTGGAGACAAATACGGTCGATTTCCTTAAATAGCAAATTTAATTTCAAATATTCTACTCATTATGCTAATTCGCAGGATACTCTTTTCGAGGTAATAGCTTCCAAATTTAAGCGTGGTTAATAACATCAGTGTCTTCTGTTATAGGAGGATTAAAAATCCCTTCAGTTTACTGTTTATCGACGGTTAAACACGAACTTTTTTACATTCGCTCTACCTCAACGTGTTTTGCCGTCCGTTGTTTTAAAGCAGAAGTGGATCCGACTCATCCTCCGTGGCTCTCTTCTTTCCTTCCGCAAGCTCACGCCTCGACGACCTGTCGCTGGAAATCATTCTGGTGACACCAGAAAGAAACGGTATGAGAGAGAAGGAGCGCTTAGGGGAAAGTGAGCACGGGATGGCCAAAGATGGGTCGGAAATTTATATGCCTCTAGGTTTACTCCTTACTCACGTTCTATATTCACCACGTCTCCTCCAGCCCGTTTACTTTTGGTGCAGAAAGTTTGCGGGTTTACTCTACTTGCTACGTGGATGGCGGGTCGACAAGGAAAGTAACGCTGAAAGCTTTTTAATAGCTTTGCCATTTTGAATTTCTCGGGCTCGGTAAATAAGGGGTAATTAATGGGTTCGATTCCCGAAGAGTTTTTACGAGCGCTCGAGTATAGACGTTGATTATATCCATAAAATGAAAGTGGTTTACATTACAGTGAAAAAAGTGGTTTACATCTCTCCTTAATGAAAAATGCTTTTTAAATAAATAATATAAGATATGATCCTGTTATTAGATTGAAGTGTGATTTCTAGCTATAGAGTAATATAGGAATCGTTACATGGTGGCGAGATATAGGGAAACCCCCAAAATATAAAATTTAGCGAACATTATGCTTTTTAAATTCCAAATGTATATCGCGAAATATAAAATCCATCTGCTTTGGTTTTTAACGATTGATTCTCACTAATTTTCTTTCACACTGTTAGAGCCATTTAATAATCAGTACTTTTTGTCTGTTTTTAAATAGTTTCTGTTATTTTATCCCCTACCTTCTGTTTATTTGTTGTCTAATGTGCTACCTTTAATATTTCAAACCTTTTAGCGAGTGGTAACGATTATTCTGCGTTTTAGATGTTCAGAAATTAAATGAAGGCAATCATATCTCTTAGGTGCTGGACAAATTATGCTTGTCTCTCAACTAAAGCAAACATTTTAATTAGTATACATACAGATTTTATTGAGTATGCGTTTAATTAATAGAATGAGACGCTCTAATGGTATGGTTAATCTCGGTTAATATCAAGTATTCTTTTAGTATCTAAAAGGTGAACTATCAATAAAATTTATAATTGGCGATAAAAAGTTGAATATAGTACTCCGCCGCTCAGTCAAATAGTTGTTTTCATTCCTTTGATATTTGATGAAACAGTTTTTAAACAGAGAGCTCTCTCTATAGTAATTAATGTAGATTGTGTACATATTTGTTATGCTCTTGGAGGATAGTATTTCTCATTAATCCCGAGTAGTTGACCTAGTATTGAATGAATAAATGGTACCCCCAGGGTTCACTGAATACTGGCCTTTAACCTAATTGTAGTTAAGCTAATATGTAATTTAGCTATTTTATTCCATTAATACGGTCTTTTCTCAAGTGCTAGATTATCATTTTGGGCCTTAATTGGATTTCTTTCCACTTTTAATTCTCATTTGAATTTCGAAACACGTTCATGTTCACACACACACCAGACTTTTGGCAAAGTATTAGTTTTTAGCTCTCTTCAGGCAATCTCAGAGTATCAAATTATGAAATTCTCGTTATCTTATTTACTCTATTCTGGCTCTAGCCATAATTAATATTTCCATATGCTGTTGCTAGCTCATAATGTTTTTGAAATTGATTTATTCTTTATCATCATGGATCAAATTAGAGGCAATCATATTTATTTGCATTTCAGCTTCTTCAGTGTACAAAATACTTTTCATTAACGATATTAAATTGGGATATTTTTTCATAACTTGCTAAACTTTAATTATATAATCGTGTAGGTAATTTTTTAGATTTCAAATTAATTTAAAATTTCATTTTCGGCAGGCATTTGTCATTAATATTGTATCTGTAGTGCCCAAATGCGGATCGATGTGTTCAAGCTCATAATTAATCTCGCTAAATTTTATTTTAGTTTCCTGTGTATGTGCATTAATGATGAAATAAGGTTTTTCCTGGGCATAAATCTATTTCTGATCGAAGCAATCTTGAAATCGCGTATCTATGATCTATCTTTAAATTTACCCTTCCGTTGAATGCAGTTCTTGTTATAGTTATAGAAGTTTGTTTGACCCATCCTAGAGCATAGAGATAGCACTTGAAATCTGCACTAAAGAAGACAAAATTAAAAGTAACGAATAGTCTGTAGATTGCGATCGTAAGGTCAAAGGAAAATTCTAGGAAATATGTAGGTGCAAAACTTAAATGGAAAAGTCTTCCATGTTCCAAAAACAAAAAAGGGAGCTGAATCCCTTATGAAAATAATATAAAGTTTCCACTCTCAAGCCAAGAGAGGACGTCTATTTCAATATTATTTCATAAAGCAGGAGATAACGGTATTGGACAATTTGCACGAGGAAGTTTTCAAGTAATCAAGCAACGTCATCTTAAAATAAATGGAAAGAATAAATTAAATATGAAATATTACATCACTTAAATTAGTAATTGGACAAGTTTTATCCTCGTATTTGTTCGGTTCGTGAATATGTAAACTTTGCATGTTTGATCCATAGAGATTATTAAAGGTATGACGTACTTCGATAGGGAGCTTTGCAGGGGTTTACCTCTCGAGCAGGATGGATATCAGTCAGTGTAATACTTCCCCACATTAATGACCATCGTTATAGCCTAGTTTCCTCACTGTGGCACGATATTTAAAAATAAGAAAGAATAAACGAAGCGGGAACGCATGAATTGAGTATTCAAATTTTATTATTCGCTCGTACTCCTGATATCAGCGACCAAATGCGTGCGATTATCATACACATAAAATCTATTATTCAAGTGCTCGCCTCTGGCCATGGCGATGTAAAAATATCAGAGATTAATTGACTTGTATAAAAATGAGTGCCGCATTTTCTGCTCGTAAAGAAAAGCGCTTTATTCAACGAAAATAAAATATATGTACGTGCGCTGTTTCGGACCGGATTTCTCCAACCTCCTGCTGTTATAAAGCACATTTTAGGCCACGGGGTATAACAAACGGCTTAACTATAAAAGCTATGGTTATTGCGTGCATTCGGGTTATTCTTTAGAGCGCCTCTATAACTCTCCATCACGGCGGAAATAGCACTGTTATCAAATTCTGAAAATAAGCATAGAAGGTGAATCTGGCGCAAGAGTTTAGTTTCAGGACAGTCATTATTACCATGAACGAATAAAACAAACGTATAAAGAATCTCAAGTATTTCTTTCGACACTTCCGATATACTCTGGCTGTAACTTCTTATCTCAAATTCTACCGTGTCAGAGATTAAAATCTATCTTCTGGGAAACGTTTCAACACATATACAAGATATTACTTCAGCATAAATAACTCGAAAACATCATTGCGTAATAAAATTAATTGAAGAAGAAGCTTGAATTTTTGTATTACTGACGTGGCCGTAAAAATGTTCGAAATTATGAGAAAAGCGGTGGACATTATTAAGTTTGCATGTGAATTCCAAAATATACTCTGAAATGAGAAATTGGACTATTTATTACGTAAGCTATAGAAGTAAATATTTCTCTCGTTTTTAAGAAATACAAGTATTACGGTTAGGAATTCAGCTATTATTCTAGCGCTATAGTAGTAACCCCTTGGGTATCTTTGATAGTTTTCATTACGAATAAAGAAGTCGATGTCGAGCTTATGTAAGACAATTTGAGACAAATCAGTTTAATATTCAGTAATTTTGTATATTTTTTTCGTTAACTTTAAAGCCGCTCGGATAACGCGAGAAATATCAGAGAATTCTAGGACCATTCGATTTAAGAATTCATTTTTTCCGAGAACGATACGCGAAAATACTCAACTAGGAAAGTAGATTCATGGTGCTTACCTGCCACACACCGAAAGGCGGCTTTCAGGGTGCGTGTGAAGATGTAGATGCAGATGCAACTTGAGCTGCAATAAAATTCAAATTGATCATTTATGTACTTTGAGCATCGATATTCGAACCTAATGTTTTCCTAATGAAATCCGAAAGGTAAAAATTTATTTAACTGATGTAGTTATCTACATTTGCATATATTTTCAGCGTGCGTTCCTGTTTCTATGTAATGAAAACTCGTATATCAGTGGTTTACCGTAGCGGTTCTTAAATTTTAGGAAGATGAGTACGCACTTAAGGTATTATTTTTGTTTTGAATATCCCAAAATTTCTAATTTCACTCACGTAAGTAATCAAATAGTATTTTGATTTTATATAAGGTAGTCGCAGTTAGTTACGAAAAGTTCACTATTTAAAAGCTAAAACTATTTATCAGCTCTGTAAGTAAGAAACCGCCCTTTTGGAAAATAACGCAGCAATTTGAAAATATTAGGATTTTGAAGATTTAAAATAACAGAAATATTTTAGGCGAAGCAAGGAAAAGTGAACTCAATACGGTTCGATTGTTAACGTATTCTAAGAATCAGTGTCCATTGGGGCCCCTTTATCCAGCATTTCATTTTCTATTTATATTCTCTTCTAAATATTACTCACGGATCCCTTTAAAATATTTCCACGGATAAAAGTTGAAGAATTTTTTTCTTACTGGAAAAAAACCTCGATTAATCCGCAAATATATGACACTCCCTGGGAAGAGATCATAAACGGCATAAGATGTACCTCTTAAAGGATCAGCGAAGACTTTTTTCGACCCATATCCCCTGAAAAAAGATCCCTTTTGCGACCAACTCCCACACCTCCGCAGATAATCAATGGCGCACTTATCGCTCTAAGAAATTCCGAACCTTAAAAAAAGGAACCCTCCCTCCCTTACTTATAACCGATACCACCAGAGGGTGAGGCAATCTTACGAGGACTGTAATGGTGGTTTACGGCCAACTCACTTCTCTTCCTCCACCGTCTCTCTCGCCCGATTCCCGATGGGATTTTTCCACCTGCCACGGAGAACTGATGGCGCCACCGGCGCTAATAAATGACCCAGGGAACGGGAACGAATAGAATATGAGGATAGGAAGGTTTTTCGGCCGAGGATTCCTCCGAAAAGGGAAGAAAAGAGCCGAGGAAAAAGGTGTCACTCGGGTAGAAGGAGACGTGGTTTCGAGCTCGGCAGCATTAAGAGAAAAAAGCGCGGAATACTCATTTTTTCCTCCGATGTTGAATCGAGAGCGGGAAAAGTAGTTGGGCATTTCATCGCCCAGAGGAAGAGGTTTGATTCATCTGGAATGCAAAAGGGGGAGATAAAAAAAAGTCCGAATCCGGGGAAGATAGAACGGTATCGGTGAAGAGCGAGAGGGGATATCCGGTTTGCGAGGGAAGTGATAGGGATGAGATTTAGAAGTGGCTGAGGGATTACCGAATAGCTGGATGAAGAGGGAGATAGGCTAAAAACAGGGATCCAAAGGTAGGGAAGGGTATCCGGGAAGGGAGGATATAACCCTTGGGAGTGAGTTTGAAAGGATGCGGTGGAAAGTGGAGGTGGAAAGTGGAGGTGGAAAGGGCGTCTTGAAAGAATGTGGAGGGTGTGAATGCGAAAAAGATGGAACGACATGGAAAATGATGCGGAGAGGGATGGAAACAAATTTACGTGAAATATTGGCCGGTGCTTCGAAAACCTTGGGTAAGATGAACGATCTGTAGGACTCGATGCGCTGATTGATGAATCGCTTTTAAAGGTGGATTTTTTTCGGTAAAGTACTGCGCGATCCTCAATTACAGGGTGCTTGAACGTTGATGAGGTTGGGGGAAATATGCTGAAGGAAAGGGGGTATAATCGATCGGTTGTGATTCGCCTTTTTTGTCTGATTTTCTGAACTGGTATTAGTTATCAAGATAAAGGTTAAAGGTAACTTTGCACGAAAAGTCCTGTGGGTTGGGAAAATCCTAAAGGAAGAATGTGAATGAGAAAAACCTGACCGATCCGTAACTCGAACCCGGGTCTCCCAATTCCTGCCTGGTTAGCTCAATGGTTAGAGCAACCGACCGGCAATTGGTAGACTCGGGTTCGACTCCCGGATCTGTCAGGCTCTTTTCATCTCGGTGGTATTAGTTAGTTTTAGTTAAGGAACGGGTAAAGGTAAAGGTTAAATCCTTGGGATTAGTTTTAATGTTTAGAATTGCTACGATAACTAAAAAAATGAACCCTGAAATTACTGTAGAACTTCCTGCTCGCAGGGATTGTGTTTAACTCTTTATTTTATAAACAAAAATCAACATGTTGGCTCTCGGCCTTTCCAGAAAATGATGAAATTAGGATAGTTTAATCACGGATAGAGACATTGCAACGCGGTAACTGCGGTAAGGTGAACAAATAATCGATAACGTATTTCGGCTGCTAACCTCATTACGAGATGTTGCGCGTACAAGTAGGTGCTGCGTGAATTACAAGTATCTGTTGAATCTCGTTGCTACTTCGCTTGCTCTGAATACTTCATTGTTGAATATTTCACGGTTTCTGAACCTGCTATCCTCGGAGGTATCTTTCGTGATATTGCGATGCAAATCTCGTCGCATCATACACTCATAATAAGAAACTACCGCGTTGCAGATTTCATCTTCTTAGGTTTTAAAGGGCGTACAAAGTTTCTTGAGATAATTATCATTCCTTCGAGAAAACTTCCACCGTATCGCTAAGGCATATAGTTCGGGTTGAAAAATTTAGTAAGCACCTCGCACTGTCTTATAATTCAAGGTGGATATTATATGATTTGATGATAAAAACTAAAATATATTATGATGTTGAAGATTTTAGTACGTCGAGGATTTAAAAAAATATATAAATATTTAGAGATATAATCTAATTTATTTATTATAGGATCATTTATCTATCTTTACAATGAAAAATGTAGTTACTTTTTCTTGGATCGTTCTGTTTGGTTATTAGTTACCTTCTTTAGCAAAGTAGGATAATTTTACTCGTTTATCGAAGTAGAGAAACTTTTCTATACGAAAATAAATATCCCACTTCCGGATTGATCGATCCAACATAATATCTGGTAAAGTTTCAGAAATGCCTCTATTAATTTGCAATTGAGATGTGATAATCCTTTCATCGTGGAAACATAACAGTTTGTGAATATAAATCGTCGCATATTTATTATGCTAATTTCCGCTCAAAGAAAGAAAAACTTCCTTGTAGCAGGCGCAAGTTCTGAACTTCCCATGAATGCCTGATGAGAAACTGAATGGAGCAAAAGAAAAAAAAGAAGACTTTCAAGTTTATTTTCCGGGATGGCTAGAAAAGTGTTGCGAATGGGGATATGAGCGCGTTTGGGCGTAACAACTAATTAAAGCGGAATGAGGTTCGGAGAGCAATCTTTCCCTTCTTTATTCGGAACGCGCTGTGTCATTTTAGTATATTTACTTTCAAACTTTAAAGTTGTAAATATCCTTGCGAAGGGAGATTTGAAATTGCTTCATTCTCGTTTTTTTTACCTAAAAGCTCATCTACGTAAACTTTATTAAAACGAATTTCAGAACAAAGAAGTCAGTGGACTCATTCGACCGAATTCTTATGAACATGTCGTCGTTCCTATCTGCTTAAAAAAGGCAATAAATTTCGAAATTTTTCACTAATAGTAGTCTTATAAACCTGCTTCTGTTCTACATTTAGATGGATGCGGAAATTGTTTTCTCTCGAAAGGCCTGAGTAAATATCTCTCTCATTCTGACGTAGCACGTATGCACAAGGTCCGTCCTACGCTTTTCGCAGCAGTATTTTTCTGTTTTATGGGCCGGTGCACCTGCTTTTTCTACTCATCACCCAATTTCTGCAGACACTTCACATCGAATTCCTGGAAAATACATTCGCCACGACTTGGTTCTTTTTTTGGGTGAGAAAAAAATCGCGCACTGCAACGCACGCTTGTTTTAAAACCCATGTTCTAAAGCGCGTAAATCTGCTAAAAGATCGAATCACATTCTCAGGAGCGCGGTAATTACAATCGCCTCGCTCGGGGCGTGAAAAAGTAATAACATGCAAATGATTCGGGGAGTCGAATGGATGCCGGGGAAGGAGCATCGCATCTGCAGCATGGGAATCGGAAATGAACCCGGCAGGGGGATTCTTATTTGAATAAAGCCCGGCCTTGTAAACAGCGCCGATGTCACATCGCCCTGTTGACTCTTGCAGACACGGCGCGCTTCTCGGGCGTACCAAAAGGAAGATAAGGAGAATTAGGGTGGTAAAAAACGGGCGCAAATGAGAATGCGAGGTGTGGACAGCAGTGGATGGAAACCGTGGGCTGAGTTTCGGTAGTAAATCATCGGGATGTTTGGATTAAGACGGAGTTCCTGGGAGTAGAAATAGGAACGGAGATCGGTACGCATTTTGAAAAGGCGTGTGGAGTGGTCTCTGCCCTCGTGGGTGCGTCAAGGTTTTATTTCACCGGTGAAATGTTGTGAGGACGTACGGGACGCGCCTAAAGGGAGGAGAAGTCCTCAGCGACGGACTAGGATTAATAGGAAAAGGGACGGAGGAAGGTCCGAAGTTTGAAAAAGAAGGATCGAAGGGTGTGGCTTGAGAGGTGTCGATGTGGGTACGTGTATCAGAAGAGTGTGAGGGCTTACGTCCAGCTCGGGATTGAGAACGGAGTAAGCAAGGGAAGCGATCTTTAAGCTCATCTATCAGTGCGCTGATGTGCTAAGCGCAGCGAACGGCTTTCATCCTTCGATTCTACGAGGTTTATAGTGTAAGAGCTGAGGTACGGGTTTTCTCTTCCGGATTACACGAACTAACAAGGAGGACAGCTGTGGGCTGGAGGAAAATCGCCGTCTTCCCTCCGAGCGGAATGGAAACCTTTGGATTTAATCCTTATGTCCCATTTTTTTTTGCTAGTACTTTGTTTATTTATTGAATGGTTTTCCAGTGGGAGATCTCACAGACGGTACTGGATTATAAATTGATTTCTTTTTCCTCTGAAACCTATTTACAATTTCATTCGGATTGATTGGTGTAGATTTTAATATTGATTGGGGATGGTGATGATTTTTTTGTTTTGATACTATTTTAAAAACTATGCTTTCCTAGCACCAGACAGTATTGGAGAAAACGGACTCCCACGGGGTCAAACCAGTGACTACCAAAGAAATAATTATATGATAACAAACGATAAAATAATATACATATAATACCATAGCTACCTATTCAATGTAGTGAAAGAAAGCTCTCCTCTTACTTGGAACAATTATAATAAAATCAATCTCTTGAATCTTCATTTCCCTCATTTGCCAGTCAAATGAGGGAAAGGAATATTGCGGAATTCAGCCTCAAATAAATAAAATTAGGTAACAAATAATATAAATGCATCATAATCATTTTGAAAGGGCCTAGAAAAATCATGGTAATTGATATTAATGATAGGAGAGGAGAATGTCAAAATCATGAGAAATACAGATTCACTAGCTCTTTTCAAGCATTTATTTGTAGTGTGAATTGGGATGTGTCATTCTATAAAATTGGAGATTCCATTAAAAGCGAAGTTTTAGTCTCATTTAATTTCAAATTAATTACAAATTTCATTAAGACTGAATCACTCTTAAACGTGACAGTATAAGGATAGAGATAGAGACTGAAAATCATCTGATAGAACACCGTTCTATTTTGGCAAGGATCAATTTTTTATCCAAACCGACTTGCCTTAGACGCCAAACCTACTATGAATGTGTATCAGTACGTCTCAGCTCTTTATACCATTAAAAAAGGAAATAATGAGGAACCTCCTTCTGGAAATCATTCACATGCTCGAACCTTTGCGAAGTTCATTCGAATCCCTCTTTGATGAACGATCCGGCGATTTATCATTATGAATATCGCTTGCTTTTGACACCGAGCTCAGCCATGGTAAATGACCCAGATTCAGATATCAGGACATTCATTCCTGATTCCTATCGCTGGTCTCCGAGCACTGAACTTTGAAGAGAATCTTCATCTGCAAAGGGGATGAAAAGATTTCCGAGTAAGACGGTCCAAAAGGTCCGGGCTTAAAATGTGGTGGGAAACGCAGGTGTCGATGCGGAAAAGATTGAAGGACGAGTCTGGGGAGTGTGATTCAAATATGATTTCGCGAGTGTCGAAGTTTCCTCGCGAGAGGACGCAGCCTGTCTTACTTGGGCGCATTTTGAGGGAAATGCAGCATTTCCGTCCACTCATTTTAAAGTCATGTGCTTCAAAATCTTTGCCTCTCTAGTCCGCGTTCGATAAGGAAACCAGAGGTGGGAACAGCCGGATGAAGACATTCGAATAATTAGGTTGTTCGCCTCCATGGAATATTTCGAATGAAGCGTCTAAATTTTTCACTCAATCATAACTAAGTTTATCTATTCGATTGTTCAAAGAGAGTGATTAACTCGTTGGGGAGAAGTGAGGGATAACCGAATGGCTCTATTTGATTGTTATAAGTGAGTGATTACAAATATTGTGGAATATTATAAAATTGAAAAATTACAGTCCCGAGGAGAAACGGACCGGAAAAAAGACCGACAGGATCGAGAATCGAACCCAGGATCTTCCTTCCGGATAGAGGAAGATCTTTGGTTCGATTCCCGGTCCCGTCAGACTTTTTACAGGTCCTTGGAATTTTTTTTCTGGGTCCAAGTTTTGTTACCTTCACCCATTCCAAAAATCACATTATATTATTAATTATAAGATTAAAATTTGGACGAAGTTGATCTGCCTGAGCAAAGCCACTGGCCCACGAAAGCAAGTAAATTCATTCGAATCAAAATAATCGAATAACTATTCGGTTGTATTTTTTTCAATCACTTATCACATCTCTAAAGGAAAACTCTTTGTAAGAAGGTGCGATTTGCTTTATCTCCACCTCCTAGATTCCTAATACATGTTTTCCTCTATGTGTAGGACAGAGGCGAGGATTATTCTTCCGGATGTGCGGAATCTCTTCGAATTTCCGAGACTAAAAAGAACGAGCACTTTGGTTATTTCTTTCCTTTACGGTCCCCCTAAGCCTTCTGAAACCAGCCAATGAAGACTTTATTTGAGCAATAGACGAAGAAAGGAGGCAGAGTTGTCTTAATCTACAGCTTAGAATTCCGTGCACGCGAATGAGGGCTTTCTTTTACGAACTTTTTACGGTCAAGAGAGGGAAAAATATGTAAGCGAACGCCGATGTACGGAAAATATCGTTGGATTTATCGAGTGAGCGCTCTTGCCATTAAGCCTCGATCCCCGCATTCTCTCCCGTTTCCGAGTTTTATGCGTGATGTTCGGAAGTCTTTTTTAAGGTTTTCATCAGATGAAATTATGGTGCGCGTATAAAATGAGGAATTTTTTATTTTTGGATTTAAATCGGTGTTTGATGCTAGGAAAGGCGATGTAGATAACTTAGCTGGAGAGTTAGGTAATTCCTAAATCTGGGATACGCTAAACTTTTCCGGGCATTCTTTTTTTATAGGTTGAATGAATCTAAATCCCCCAACTCACTACTTAACCTCTCTGTGAATAGCCAAGGGACATTCTCATCTATTATTCCTTTGTAGACTATGAAGGAGAGTTATTTTGCTATTTTGTTCGTTAGCTTACACATGATCACCGTATTTTTTTCATAACATCTGGTATCTTTAATTTCTAAGGATATCTTTCAAAAGTGAAATTTATATTTTGAGATGAAAATAAATATCGTTCTGCTCAGAAATTTGTTTGTTTGTTGGATTCGAATTATTTAGTGCTATGCGATTTATTTGAGTTATTCATTAGGCTATGCTCTCTTAGTTGAATGAAGTTATTTGCGAAATTTGTAATGTAATTCCTTCCTAACTGAATACGAATCCTTTAATTTCAATTCCAATTGCACGGAATTTTTCGAAAGAACAATAACACTTCAGTACCACACAAATTCGTATCAAGTTATGCTCTGAATTAAAAGTAGTCTTATTTTTCTTAAATTATTAAGGATAATTGATTAATTATTAAGGAGTTTATGATGAATATTGATGCCTGTAGGAGAAGGTATGTTAATGAGAAGGGAAGTATAATAAATCTATTTATTCTGACCTCAAATTAAAAGTTCTGATTGTTTGGAATCATTGAACTCCTTAATGGCATAAATAACAATAAAACAAAATTTAGATCTTCCTCAGCATTCAGAAACTCGGCGAAATATGAATTGCTAGAAAGAAGAATTTTGAGCCTATGTAAACAGCTTCCATATTAAATATACAAAAACTAACAAGTATTCTCTCATGTTTGCGTTTTTTAAAGGAACTGCGGAATAATATATTGTGATTCAATCCGAATTTGTGCGCTATAAAAAGTCTCAAGGCCCTTACCAGTTCTACCAAGTACGGTTTTGACCTCTCTACGCCCTTGCTTCTTTTACATAATGAAACATTTGAATATATTTTCTCTTCGCATTTAAATATTCTTGGTTTATTCTATAATAAAACTCTAGATTTTAACTTTTTATTTATATCGGTAGGTGTTCTTTTTATCGAACCCTTCAATTTATATTATAATATAAAATTATTCATGGTTTTTGTTTCATCATCGAGCTTTCAAATAAGTGCGTTAACGTTCTTCGACAGCTTTGCACACCAATGGGTGCTCCTAAAGTTTAATCCGAGCAGTAAGGTTTTATTCTCAAGTAATTTCCCTGACCTTTAAATTAATAGATCCACATATCACGGCAGTGTCCACTAAACGTCCTCTTACACAAAAACGCCGCAGATGTCTCCCTTCCGCCGGAGTTAAACTGAAGACATATTTCCTTCCGTGTGTCGTCGAATTCATTTCGAGGTGACAGGGAAGATGCATTCAGCCTACATCTCTAGCGTGTAAAGGAAAACGCGCCAATGCCTAAGGTTTACATGTATGGGGACGTTTTTATTTTACAGCGCATTCCCACGGCGGGCGATGAAGGGTATACGCCCCAAGTCCTCCTCATCCGGTACATATATCCGCCGTTATAATAATGTCTTCAGCGTAGTCCCATTTTGGTGCTGATGAGGACGTGCTTTGAATTTTTACGCTCGCCCAAATCACTGGCCTTTGGGAAGGTCGGCCGCGCCCCCCTCATTTCAAGTCACACCAACTCGACGCACCTTTTTCAACCTTTTATTTTATACGTCTCTCGCTCATGTGTGCACAGGTCTCGCCGGGCGTTGATTCTGCCATTTTTTTTAATGCGCGGACGCGAAAAGGCGCTCACTTAAGTGTGTGGGAGTGGTCGGATGTTTTCAGAAAGCATTTTCAGGTCCTCGGAGCAATTATCGAGTTGTCGCACGTTGTTGAGGGAAAAAAAATTGGCGGCGTTTTGTTTAAAGAGTCTGCCATATTTGCGCGGGAAGGCGGGGAATGAATGCGAAGGAAAATTCAAGTTTTTTTTCTTATTGTGCAGCTTTGTGACGGCGACACAGCGATGCGGTCACCTTTACCTCAATGTGCCGCTTTTCTTCCTGTTTCTCTCTCGGCGGATAGGTAAGAGAAAAGTCGTATAGGAAAGGGTCAAACGGCGCACGCGCGCTCCCACTTATGGTTTTGAGTTATGGCATGACACGCAGCGCCGGCCGCTATGAATTATGGGAATGTCTCCCCGAACGGACACGAGGTCCGCTCTGTATGTATTGCCTTATTCCCTTTTTGGAAGGAGTTATTTTATTTGTCATTATTATTATTTCATTCGACTCCATGAGGTGTTTGTTTTGAACTTTTAATCTCGTGGAGGAGAGAGGTTCGTGTCGTGCCCGTTACGCGGCGCCGTTAATCATCTCGCATTTCTGTACCTTTTTATTCCGAATGCTCCCTCTATTTCTGATGTATTTTTTTCGGAAAGTTTATTTGCTTTCTCCTTCGGAGATCGTAATCTCGCGATGAGAAGATTCCTCGGATGTGTAACTGCCACTCTGTTTTACAAGCCTGAAATAAAAATGAGTTCGTGATAAGCTAGATGGCATTGCTAACAGAGATCTCATGAAAAATTCATATCTCCGGGAAATAGATGTTCATCTGAATTGGATGAGATAAATAATCGAGCAGTATTGTTTCTTCGTGAGATTTCGTCATCTGTTCCAACAGCTCGATATAAACAATAGCGCTTGTATTTTTTTGCGTCCAACTACCACTTTGCAGTAGAGTAGTTGCTGATAGACTATTAAAACTAAATATCTTACGATGACATTAATTTACATTTAGATTAATCTCTTGTGGAAAATTTTCCACGTATGAATTCATACACGATCGTTTGAATTGATCGTATGAACATAAGATAGTGTGAATTTGTTTGATTGGTCATGTTGAATAATCATCGGGTGAGAAACCACTAAACTATGTTAGTGAATGAATATTTTTATGAAATAAGTAAACCCTTTTTATTGCTAGTTTATCTGGTTGAGTATTTTTAATCAGCTATAACGTAGATGAATACGAATGATTTGTAGATAATTTCAGATTTTATGAGTACAATTACTCTAAATTTTCGAATTGTCGATGATTTCGAAGGGATTATCTCATTTTACGATACGTTAAAAGAAATTAAACTTTAAAGGTAAACGAAAGTACTCATTGCAAGCAAACATTAATGTATGCGAAAGAGCAAGGTGCTTTGTATTCATCACATACTTGTTAAAAGAATACCTCTTTGTAGTGCAACATCAATTGATAGACCGATTTCTACCATGAATACCATATGCTTAGATAGGAACTACTTAAGAAATACACGGTTGTCAATGTTTCTCTTGATTAATTTTTCGAATCTTCATATTTCCTTCCTTCGTCCCAAATTTCCTCACAACTTTTCTCATTGCCTCGCCAAAATGAAACCCAATCTATCAAGCAATCGGTTTTTCCGGCCGTTCAGCCTTTCCCATTAACTTTCCTCTCCCCACGCTTTAGCACCGCTACTTTGTTGGATACATTTCTCATACTTTGGTGTTTTCACTCATATGAGACTTTCACATCCGCAAGGCTGTCCAAATTTACGGTTTCATTAATTCCATCCATCAATCCAAACATCCTTCAATTC
Organism: Pachydiplax longipennis; assembly: GCA_036926295.1. Taxonomy (NCBI): domain Eukaryota; kingdom Metazoa; phylum Arthropoda; class Insecta; order Odonata; family Libellulidae; genus Pachydiplax; species Pachydiplax longipennis. Next base: position 57,827,264 of record JAVFKF010000008.1, read on the forward strand.
CCTCCAATCCGGAAGCCGTTTTCCTTCCGCACTCGGTCCTATGACCACAACTTCCATGTTGTTTCTGCGACTTGCGAACTTTCATAGTCAGACCGCAATTTCTCCTCTCGTAGGGGTCCTCCATTCGTCTCCTTTCACGCCCTACTAGAGGCTACAAACACCCACGGTCCTTTCCTTTTTCATTGTGTTCGAGAATTATTTCGTTACGTCTTCGACCCGTCGATGTTTTCAGAGAATGTGTTTTGTTAGGTAGCAGTAATCTTTCTCTCCTGGTCATCTCTCCGTGTTTACCGTATCCTCCTCCGAGGTATTTTCTTTGGTGCGAGTTTTTACCCATCCGTTTCCACTTTCGCTGTTTTTTCTCGCCGGCGTTCGTCTCAAGTGTGGCTTCTGTTTCCTTTTTACATCTTTCTCTCTCTCTGGAAAAAACGGTTTTCGGGGCGCCTCTTGAGGGTATGAGTCAGCGCGATTATTTTGAATTGAAGGTGGTCTTATTCAGGATGGTGTGTAGAAATGATTATGGTCATGTGGGCTGAGTGGTATGAGAGGTCACTGAGTTAGAATTAGGTGAATGTGGATTGATCACTCGGTTTTGCCCCTGACCGCTTTCTTTTCTTGGGTGAATTTTTAGAAAAGAAAATGATTAGGAAATTAGCTATGGGTTTTAGTTGTGACACATTTGATTTTTTAGGTGAATATTACTTGACATTACCGTCACGATATGTAATGATTAATCAAAAATTGAACTAAAGAATATTATCATTCGTGATACGTTTAACATTGGTAAACTAACGTCGTTAATGAACTTCCCAAAAAAATAGTTTCCAATAAATCAGATTCGTTAAAGTTATAAACATGTAGTAATTTAATTTATTGCTCCAATGTCGACAAATTACGTATATCACAATGATTCAGATTGTCAAAATTTAACTTCATATTAGTTAAATATTCCTAGATCTGGATTCCTTATGATTAAATTTTAATCAATTTAATACTGGGGAAGAGATAATATTGAGTTTTGTTAGCTGCACAAAAAATTTAAAATTGTTGAAAGAAATCACGTGAATCAGATTCCTTGTCCTTACTGTGTTCCTGAAGAAATTTTATTTCATCTGTTTCTTCAGCGATGCAGGTTTAGAGGTAAAAACATAGAAACTAAAAGAGCAAAATTTATTACATTGAAAGTTTGAACGAAAGGCATGGAAGAGAACTATTAATTATTTTTATATTTGTAAAGGCAATGGTATATTGTTAATGTCATCATCAATCATCTCTCGAGCATAAAAATAGGCCAATCATGTTTCATTGCAATTTTTCTCTTTTTTTCTAGAAAATCATTCGCTAGAATTTTCTTAAATATCAAGGTTCAAGTTTTCCATTTTCTTCTGATATGTCCCATTCCTCTTAAAAGAATCCGTCGATTCTCTTTAATTCAAAGATATCCCATTCACTTTCGGAACGTTAATCTCTACCTCCTGCCGAATTTTTCATTTCACTTTCTTTAATCAGTTTGCTCATATATGCCCAATCACCTCTCCTCGGATCTCTCCACTTTTGATTGGCACTTGAACTTCCCTCTTCCATCCGCTCAGTCTGTCACCCTCATTTCCTCCGGTCCTCAAACCTCAAACATTCCATAAAACTCCTTCGCCTTGTTAATTCCGAACGAGTCCTTGTACTGCGACCCCTTTTTCCTTCTTCTTCCAACTCCGTCGCAAAAGCGTAAGGATTCGTACGAGACTTTAGTTTTGGTCGAATGGGCGTGGGAGGATGATGGATGTTCGCAGGGTTACCGTGAGCCCTCTGACCCTCGGGAGTGCTCAAGGGAACGCGGAGTGGAAAGCGACTATTTTGGGAGAATCCCAATTCTTTTCTCGTTCCCCTCGGCTCATTTATATAGCGTACGCCATGTGACACACTTGGCTTCTTCTTTAACCCCCGCAATTAAATGAAAGTGCGATTCTCCATTGATGTCGATTAATAAAAGAGAGCGAAAATTTTTGTTTCTTTTTTTTTCTTTTTAGAATTTCTACATTCTACCGTTGGACGTAAATTTAAAATCTTTGACAGTAAAAATTAATCTCTTAAACAAATTAGGAGGGCGAGAAAGATAAATGCCCAATCGGGTGATTTTGAATCTGGTGCTTTAAAGGTTAAGTATGATGAATAATCGTTTGCGAAAAGATGGGGAAGAAATTCTCCCTTTGGAGACTTATTAAGAATTAATAAAAGTAAAATGGGTATGTGCTGCATTTATTTATCTTTTAAGCCTACTGACTCAATCAGCTAGATATCTACATATACATATACTGTGAAAGCTGCCTTTCGTCATTGGGTAGGGAGTACATGGACCATGACTCTACTTTCCTTCCTTCGAAGGCTATACTGATAGAAGTATGGGTGAATTACCTCACTCATTATACTTCTTTGTAATACTCAGTCCTTCTGCACACCTTTTGATAACAAATACATAGTGGAAAAGATAAGAATATAATTTGGGCTTTGGGCTAATTATCAGACCGACAGATGAGGTTTTCACCCTCTGTATATCTCGTACATCAGAGGCCTCGGAATCTTCGGATAATCCCTTAAACGTAGGCTACATCTATGTTCGTTTGGTAATCTGCGAGGTATGTTCCATATACTGCAAATATCTACGGATACTTCTACGTATTGGTTTTCAATAAAATTTATCAGCTTGGTGGATGTACCTGCAACAAGCTAGGTGGTACGGAATTCATCTTGGACTCGATTTTGCGAAACAATATGATTAAAGTTTACAATTCACTCTAAAAGTTGTATTTATCTTCATATCTCACATTTATTCTTCGCTGAACCGCTGATTTTTGCCATCCAGAAATATATTTTGCACTCTAAAATGAGAAATTCTTTTCACTAGGTGGCGCATACTCTCACATGGATAAATTTTCACAATGTGGTAAAATCTTCCATTCGCTGAAGTGCAAATATAACGTTTTCGCAAAATTTCGAGATGAAACAAAAACATTGACGGTAGCTCCAACTCTGTAAAAGCTTTTTTTATAGTTTTAAACTTTGTAGTTGCTTATTTTAGCATGGAATCATTGGGAAAAGTAGTGGGCTTGTTTTTATTTAAATAAGAGATAATGGAAAACTGTAGTTCATGAAGTTTTAATTTTGAGGCTAATATTGTCTGTTTCAGTCTATTTTTCTATTCTAGTCTAGTATTTCTAGTCCATTCCTCCGAAACCTTTCAATTTATAATTAGACTATTTTCATGCTATTCGCTTCCTGAAGGTATGTTATAATTAAATCATCCTGAATAGCGATCTTCCCAATATTTTAGAAAGTCTAGCATAAGAATCGTTCTTCCGTTAAATTGTTACGACCCTCGTCATCTTGTATGCCAATTCTTGTATTCCTAGAATTTGCATTTTGTCCGCCTTCGTCTTTTGATTCTTCGAATAAGCACTTGTTCAATACACTCATTTCTTCCCGAGTATAAATACGGAAAGTTTCCACGTGGGCAATCGTTCCAATTCACACTTAATCAGATATTTATTTATGGGCGCTCGGGGAGTAGTGAGTAGGCGTTTTATTTTATTACTATTTAATTTATTTAAGCGATAAATAAGGGAGGTTGTTTTCGTCAACTTCGATTGCCTCCTTCATTCATTATCCAGTCCGCTTTAAGTTTCCCGATAATTATTCGTTTACGGTGCAAATTCTGAAGAGGCGCTTTTATTTTTCGCAAAATCAGAACAAGTTCTTTTTATCGCTCGGGTTTTTTTCGGAAGGCCTTTGAAAGAGATAAGTTTTTCTTCGGAAGGTAGGGAGGGCCGTAAAAAGTTAGGCCTATCAGTTTCTCTCATTTTTTATCGGACCCTTGGGTGGAAATATAAAGTGTCCGCAGAAAAGTAAGTTTGGAGCGATTCCTTCTTTTCTATGAGGGTCCTCCGAGGTGATGGGCAATACGATGAATTTTCGTTGTCGTAAGATATTCCTGGCAGTAAACGTGGTTTAATGAAATCTGAGGAATAAAAAGGAACCCTGATATGGAGTCGCTCAGTTTTCTCAATCTATGTTCGGACTTCGTAATATAGTTCAGTCGATTTTTCTTTGCTATCGGCATGTTGTTTTTTATCCTAGTTAAGAGTGCTTCATCAAAGAGATCATTTCACACACATGCGCCCTATCCGGGAATCCAACCCAGGACCCTTTTCATCAAAAGCGAACGCGCTACCCACTTGGTTATCTTAGAGTCTAGTTATATCTCTTTTTCCCTATCGCATCTTAATGGCATATCTAAATATCAGAATGACTTCAGTTTTGTTTGAGATGACCTGTCGTAAATATATTTGCATGAATGAATGAAATGAATCGTTGCACGAAATGTTGTGAAAAATCTACATATGTACCCTGCAAGCCGCCTTTCGACTTCTGGTAGGGGATACAAGCATCATTTCTCTACTTTATAAATCGATTACTTTCGTGTTTCTTTTTCGGAAAAATGAAATACTAAATTGACTGGTTCTTGCATCTACTTCTCTTTACGATCTTTCTAAATGTATTAAGTAAAAACCTTTCATAACTGGAAATTAAATTGCATCCTTTAGAAATTAACAGCTGCTTATATCGTGTCCATAAACGCACTGAAGCGGTTTTTCTTTGAGTAATTGCGTAAAGGAAAAATAAAACGAATCCCAACATTATGGAGGCTGGAAAGTATTAATTTTGATTATTTTAAATTACGGATATGAATTCCAAAATAGACCGTTCGTTATGATACGTTCTCATTCTTAAGCCTATATCGGTATATCAATCATAGTCTTCGTTAAGTCGTGCTCTGATGTTTCAAGCCTTTTACCTCACCCCACAGCGAAATAGATTTGCCTATTTTTGAAGTTTACGTTTCAATTTATCTAGTACCACTGCGGGAAAGATAGCATCGAGATATCGCTGTTATCTTTCATATATTTGCCTGAAGTCAAGTCGTTGTTTATTGATTTTAGGACGAGTGCTCAGAGGATATCGAGAGCTGCATAACGTCATTAGTATCAAACGCGTATGAATATCCGACGCAAGGTAAGCCACTAAAAATCCAAAGGTAAGCATCCGCTCCTCCAGAACCAGCTAACGTCACAAATCTTCTCTAATGATCATAAATATACATCATTGATATCCTTGAGAGTAAAATGAGGCCTCAGGAACTGGAGTTTTAAGCTTAATGATGGATGAAATCGGAGAAAATGTTATGCAAATCCAACTTGCGATAGCTGCATAAACAGCGTAAGCCTTAGAACTCGTCCTTAGAAGTCTCCGAACTTGCGTCGGAGAAATAGGAAATTAAATACTCCCTTATCTCACTCACCTCATCTTCCTTCCTTTAACGGAAGTCTCTCGTGAGTTTCTTCCTTTTCTAAGATGTAAATCCCTCCCCTTTTCAGACCGAATCGTAAAGGCTTATTTTTGGAGTGAATGGAAATCGGCACCGCTGCATCGCACACCCCGAATCTCCCACCCCAATTACTTTTCAGTCCCCATTTTAATTCCGGGCTTTCGCGGCGACTCTCCGATTGAAGAACGCTTCGTTATCACCCCGACATTAAAGGCTATGTCGAAATTGCCCGCGGAGTCGTCGGATTGCTCTCCGCAAAGAGATTCGCAGCGGGAATGAATTTTGAACACAGGAGATTTAGAAGGTGGAGGAAAGAGAGCAAATTTGCCGCGGGATGCAAATTTCGCGGAAATTAGATACGAAATTTTCGATGCTGGAGAGAATGACGAATGTAAGAGGATGGGTTCTGCATGCTTTCTTTCTCTCTCGGATAACTTTCTCTCTCTCCCTCCCACGCCTTCTCGTCCATCCATCTTTCCATCTCCTTCCGCCATATCTCTTCGTTTATCCTCCCTTGATTGAAAATTTTTCCGCAAGGCGGGTCGGGGAGGTCTCGTCCCTTTTTAATTAAGTTATTCCAACTTATGGGATCTTGGCCCGTGAGGTAGCGAAACAATCGTCTCTATGATTGCACGTCGCATAGGAACTATGGCAGTCGCGGAAATTCTATTATTAAAGAGGAACGCGCCCCGGATGAGATGCGGTGGAGTCGAAAACTTGGGAATCCGAGCCGTGCGTTATCCGAAAGATCTCCGAACTAATTTAAGGCTCTCGAATTTTCGGTCGAACGTCGTTTCTGGTTCGAGTCGCGCTAATTTAGGATAAAATTTGATCTTTTAACTCCGTTGATGTGTTGCAATTGCCGGCTGGATTATAGTCGGAGGGAAGTTTTCCGTCGTGAGTTCGAGCATAACTTTGAATGCATTATCTTCTTTGTCGGTGGAAAAGTTTGGAAAGACCTCGCCTCAGTGGGATCAGGAGATTAATTTTCGATAAAGATATTATGTGGATTCCTTTTGGTTTACATTTTACAATTCGTAAGTATAGGGCTCAAGGAATGTCTCCGCTCAAAATTGCAGTACATAACTGGGTCATTATTCCCTCATTATTCTTGCATGTCTCTCTTGTCGAAGTGTTTAAACCTCTTGCACGAAGTACACACTAAAATTCACGCAGTTAGAGTGGACTTCAAACTAGTCAAAGACTGTGTAATTATTCTGATGCATCCTAGTTTTACTAGCAATATTCCCGAAACAGGAAACCCCTTAGTCCAAAATAAGATCCTCACCGCCAAATGGCACTTGTTAAGGATCAGGGAGTAACTTTACGTCCAATAATATGTGCCTACACCTGGTCTGAAAATTTAGGGCTTTAATACACTTGAAGTCAGAAGATCGCTTCCATTCTTCGCTTAGTAGGCTTTCTTTTTCTAAGAATCATTAAAAAATATTAGCATTTTAAATTGCATGGATATGGCAGCGGACTATCGGAAATCACCGAAGATTTCATAATAAAGGATCCGAAACTAACCTGTGAGGAACTCAGGGAAAGTACATACTTACTTGCCATGGGTTCCGATGGGATTCAACTATGCGGATACAAAAATAAAAATCATGTCTTCATTCGACGAATTTCAACGCGTATTAGATCGCTCTAAAAATTATCCATTTGGGCTCCCAGATAGCCTAGTGAGCAATCTGTTCGACTTTGATGAAAGCTTTTTCGGGTTTGATTCCCGTGGGTGGGAGTCCATATGTACAAAATGACCTCAGTTGTCGAAGCACTTTTAGCAATCTTACCAATTGCCCATTCAACTAAAAACTCCCACAATCCTGTTCGTATGATTATAACTTTACAATCATATTCTGCTCTGACCCGAAAACTAAGAGTTGCTGTGGTCGCAACATCTATGCCTTATGTTCTTCTGCGTTTCTGGTTAAACATTTTTTAATTTTACTAGGCTATATTTATGATATTCCGGTAAATAATTAAAGAAATCTTTTCATCGAAGAAGATAAATTAAGTGGTTGAAGATAAGGTTGGCATTGCTGTTACTTCGTCGCAGGATTTTCATTCATTCATTTCACACTTACATTGGCAAACTCGTACAATTCGAAAAAATCCATTCCATCAACCCCAACGCCGAGCGAATTCAAATTAACGAAGCCACCGGATTCATCCGACTTCTTCTTTTCAAACAAATCTTGGCTCCAACACCCACCGGCCGATCTCAAAGGAGAGCTGTTCAATCTGCCAAGAATCGGAAAAAAACGCGGACGATAATAAAGATATTCTCCGCCGCTGTGAAATCCACAGGTTGATATTTTAATGAGCTCCCTCCGAAAAGGCTTGTGGATGCTCCTCGTGCTTTGTAAATACCCCGGATTGCGTGCCGACTTCCGCGTTACCTGGTCACAGGTGGCTGCCCCTTTTCGCGACGGATATCTTCCCCGACGCCAACCTAGGCGAAACTAGATAAAATAGAGTCGGCAATGCATAATAACGTGCGTACCCCACCTCGCTGACCTCGATCCGGAGGGGTTTACGGTGACGTAAGACCAGGGAGGAGCCATCTAATACTCCGAGGGGAACATGATGGAGAAATGAGGGATCAGATAGGGGGAAGCTTCCATCCGCCGCCGTCGTGTGGGCCGATGGCGCCACCGTCCTTTTAACCCTGCCACCGGATGCAGACGTTGATTTTGCTCCACCCCTTCCAGTACCTCCCACCTCCACCCTTCGCAGTCTTTAGAGAGTTTCCGGCGCCGTAAGAGTGGAAGGTTTGCGGCGAAAGATGGTTGGAAAACTATGGAGTGATGACGGCGAGCGTAAATGACGGGATCATTCGCGTATGAGGGTATGGATGTGTTTTTTTTTTGCACTCGCCTCGCAGCGAAAAGGCCCCGGGCTCTGATTGATTGGTTGTCGAAAACAGCTGTCTGTCGGAAAAAGGCTTCAATGCGTCCGTTTCCAACCCGTCGACAACTTATGGCCATCTGAGGTGAAGTAGGAACTTCGGAGGAACAATACCACAAGGGATTAGGGGGAAACTGTGCCCTACGAAAATTGATGATCGGGTATCAGAATTATTGGTATTATACATTGAATATAGGACGAGCAATATTATTCTCTTTGTAGCTTTCTTCTTCGTAAGAATGTGTGGTTTTCCTCCACAAAATACTTCTCCTTATTGTACTGCACGTAACCTGACATTCATGTCTCAATTCTAAAGAACGGTGCTCTAAAATCTTCTAAAAAAGGAACGGACCTGATGAAAAAGTCTTCTATTTAGGTAAAAGGTCGATCAGTATGTTTGGTGAAGATCACTTTAATAGGTTTAGAATAAGAATGATAAACGGGTGGGTTCATTCTAAATGTCCTTACTTACTTCTGGATTTTTCTAAAGAATACATTAATAGATTATTATACAGGCCTCTAAGGTTTAGAGAAACCTTTGTATCCACACTTGTTTCTCCATAAGTATTGTAGTAGCACGAAGGCTATAGTTAAAATATGCAAGAACAGAATCAAGAACAATCACGGAGGAACCAGGATGAATGAATGGATGAGACGCTCCTGAGTTTATCATATATTTAAATTATATTTATATAGACAGAGCGACCGTATTTTTAAGTAGACCAACTAATGTTATTGTAGAAGAAGGAGCTTTTTCTCTGAATAAATTAAGGAAGTTATTTACCATTTAATTTTCGCTTGGGATGATAAGTTAGTCTGGGAAACAATAACTCAAATGAGAGAGATTGTGAAGGCAAGGCCACGTTTAACGACAGAAAAGGCCACAGATTTCCCACCTCTGGAGTGCGATAACAGGTTGAACGGTACATGCACTCCCTGTCACATGCCAAAAGCCAGCCGGCAGGGTACACATGTACACATGTAGATTATATAATCAGTTACCAAGATCTATCCTCACAGCTCTCGTGATAGCTCGATGATGGAGTATTCGAATGCAGTTGACCTATGGAAGACATCAAAGGGACCTGAAAACTTTTCGAAGTGGGAAATAACGTTTAAAAACATTTCCTCATATACTCATCATAAAATAACAATCTTTGCGACGTAGTTATTTACCATAAACCATTTAAATGCCATTTCGTCGTGATGAATGCAATGATTATTGGCAGATGGTAGTATATCTTTGCATATAGTAATTATTTTAAATTCTATTAATCAATTGAATTGAAATTGAATCAATATTATTTTGAACTTCTCTTAATCTCTTAGGCAAATCGCATGTTACATGAAATACTCGAGAAACGATCGCCTCTGTCGTTCCTCTTAAAGGTTTGCTATCAAAGAATATCTGCGTTCAGTCTTTTCCCATTCCGTTTTACGTTTTCGTTCCTCGTTCGTACCAGATCACGTAGCGTCTGTTTGAAAAGCAGTTAAACTAAGAATTAGATGATTTCTAACCTTTAAATCTCTTAATCACGTAATCTAACAGATTCGATATTTCAAGACTTCGGAACTTCTCTCTGATTTTAATGCTTTAAGTTCTTCAAGACTTTACATGCATAGCTCAAGATGAAAAGTAATTAAAGCAAGCTCCCTTTGAGCAGTTAACCGGAATAATGGAGATATAATATTTTCTCATAGGCTTTGCGGGCACACCGACTTTTCTCACATCATGAGGCACGCCTTGCAATCAGCGTGGCACTCGTTTTTTTCCTGCGGAAAATGGAGATTCATGATCAAAGGGGTTTTCTCGTCCGTTTTGAGAGTCATTCAGTGCTGTGAAATGAAAAAGTTCATCATGATATCCCCGAGAACTAAGTTATTTTGGATACGATGTAGCCTTTTGCATTCCTACTTTTTGCTCATTTGATGTAATTTCTTTAATGAAAAGTCTATTTAGGAAAACTTGGATAATTAGTTTAGAAATTATGTTAAATGTCAAGCGCTTATAAATAAAATTTAGTAAAAGAAAGTGAAATTGAATAAGACTCTTAAATATATTTTAAACTATCTAGTAAACAGCAAATTCTGAGCTAACAATTAATTTGAATCGAACCGAAACTTATTAATAAAAAATTTCGTAAAACATGAAAAAACTTTCCGAGACAACCCATCTCTAATAGCGACAATTGGCCTTTTTTGTTGCTTCGATTCAATCAAGCTCAAGCCCTGCTGGACTTATTACTATATTTCATTTATAAGTTCATTTTAATCCACCGAATGTATTCTCTTTTTTCTTCTCCTCTTTTAATTTTATACAATTTTTCGCCATTTTATCTTTGTTAACAAACGTATTCTATCGTGCGGATCATTCTATCGTGTCAGTAACGGGTTACATTTTAATCTTTAAAAATGGCTGATAACCTAGACCAAGACCATTTTAATTAATGGAATGTAAGAATATTGGGAACGTAATCGCGTGTATGAATCCATCGAGAGAAAACTTTAAGCTGATACTCGAAAAGCGCACCAGTATTTACTTTGCCTCATAAGAAAGATGTTTGTCGCTCGGGAACAGGAATAATTCACGGAAGACGAAGGGAGACAATCGAGAGGAGAAGGGAGTGTACGGGATAAAAGGTCCTCGCTTATTAAGTCGTGAAAGCATGTTTTGGCGCGAGTTCGGAGGGAGTTCCTTTCGGTCACATTTGCGTACTACATCTATCGCGTTCCCGCGTGATGGAAGCGCTTTCGCATTTGTTTTATCCGCTAATCCCCACCTCTGCTACATTTCTCATTCCCTCCCCATTCCATCCGAGTGCCAAGGACGCGTAAGAAGTTTACACGGAATCATCGGAGTCCTGCATAAATTAGGCGGGGAGACACGAGCCCTCGTCGGAGAGCCATCGCCTAATTGACAGGAGATTGCGCTTCTCCAAGATGTCACGTTTATGAAATATAACAGTAGGGACACGGAAACGATGAGATTTATGAAGAATGATATTTCTGAGGCGGATCGTTAGGGTCTCCTAGGACGATGACGTGATACCAAAGGCTCTCGCTATCCTAAGGAGTTTATTTTTGACACGAGTTTCTGATACATATACTATAATAATGAGATCCGTGCAAAATTTCACCAATGCAATAACAGTGAAATAAGCAGAATTTACCGGTTTTTGTCCAGAATCGCTGACCACTCCTAATGAATTTCCATCTCGAAACTTCGTGGTTTTTTTCAAATTTTCTATCAGCTATTATGACGTAGACTAATTATGCTCACCGTTTGAGAATTTCCGAGCTGTAGGATGGAGTAACAATAATAATAATAATAATAAAACGTCTTTATTCGGGCGAGATTGAGACTGAATAGTCTCTTCTTGCATCTAACCCTTAACAACTCCCGTTTAAAAACGTAGCAAATTGTATTCTGAACACAAAGGGGGAGGGTGTAGGTTTATTTGAGAGTTTATAGAGAGTTTTCTTAGAAAAGATAGCCAATTTGTCTATACCAAGATATTTCCCAGAGGTAAACTTAGCCTTTGATTTGGAAGGAAAAGGACGAACCTGCTTGAATATCTCCTTTGATGCGAATAACAAAATTTTTGGTAACGTTCTCGGAAAAGGAGTTCAAATCACATTCTAAGTTTCTTTGATAATCCCTTCTTATTTTTCCATTCGCTGTCCTTAAAGTTATCTGAATAATTGAGGAATTGACATGAAATATTAATGAGGCTTTAGAGTTTTAGTTGCATCCCTGAGCATACACGTAGTACGTTTAAGAGCGACCGAAGACGTTTTCTCAAGAGGAGTGTCTGCAATTCATTATTATTTCTTTCCTTCCAGTCTGCATCCTTGCGTATTCCCTGTGATAATAAGACAACAGAAGGGGAAATGTTTTTGTTCGTAACCCAATTTACAGTGCATTACCCCTGGAAGAATCTAGGCGTTGTTTTCCGGAGAAATTTTTCTAAACAAAGTTTTCCTCGCTACTCATCTCGTTCCAAGGCGTAGGATCTGCCATAAGTTTTGTCATCCATCTTTCCCCACGGGAAGTAAATCAATCCGGACGAGAAGCCGTAAGAAATTGAATTTGGTTCCTGCGCCAAGGTATGCGAATCGTTGAGTTGCCTCCGCGTTTGGCTTTCCCAAAGGAGAAGCAATTTTCCATCGTTCTATATGTAAATATCCGCAATTAACGAAAGCGATCTCAAATGGAATTATTTAAGGCCTCTTGCTTTCCTATCTCGTATCTTCGAAATTCGGATGATAACCCGATTCCGCGAAGGAAATGTGAAATACTTATGATTGGGGAAAGAAATCTCATGCGACGGAATTGAAAAGCGCAACGCAGTTTGGGAAGGCGTTAGAAGGATTGTACTCAATTTTACTGCTCGTCAAGAAAATGTTTTCAGGCGCACAATTCATTATGTTCTAAAATTACATCAGGATCACGGACGAGGCTATACTCTTCCATGGGATGTGCTTAAATGTAAAACTAAACGCGTATAATACATGTATCATTCTAGTCAAAATACATTTTCTTGTACTGTATTGGAATATGCTTCAGTATAGTATTTGCAGGAACACATATGGTATATTGTAAAACAAGAAGCCACTTTCAATTTATTTACTTGAAAGTCCATTAACTTCTTATGCTCTCTTTTCTTCACTTTACTAAATCTTTTCTGTATTTGTGTACAACGCCCGCTTTAGTCCTATCCAAAAATCTGAGCATATGCACACCATCTGGTTGTAAAAAGTGAGATAATTCCATGCAGGATTCATTTTAATTCGTCAAGCTTTTTCTCGATCTTTTGATTACTTTTGGACAAATATTTTGTATTTCCGATACAAAATTGTATAGATTACCAATATAAAACTACTCGCATCTTTTATAGTTATTTTCCTCAGAAATGCTTTTTCCAGGATCAGAAAAAAACTAAGAGAAACGTAGCTATAAAAATATTACTATATAAGTGAAATCATTCATAGTACAGCGGCAGTATATTTCATCTATGTGGTCAACTCGGAACGATTAATGCTTACAAACGTGCACCTTTCTTTTTATTACTTTAGCACATAGCTAAATTTATATCAATCGCAGGATGGGAAGAGACGAATCTTCATCCATTCCTCTCCCACACTCCGAAAGTCATGAAAACTTTATTGATAGAAACCGTGTATCTCGGGAGCAGAGGTAGAGAGAGGAGCAGAAAATTGACGGAAAATCTCATTATATCGGGAATCAAAAGGAATGGGACATAGTTGATTTGTCAAGGAGCTCCTTTTCCTCTTTACCTTTCAGATATACGAAGGATCGGAACTTTCACTCCTACTTTACATTGCTTCTTTTCTTTATCTGTTCTCCTTCCTTGAGAGATCGAGAGTGAAGCCTCGCCTTTCTCTCTTCCCACAATTCCATTCCAGTCGTCTTCTTACTTATTCATTCAAGAGTTTCGATCGACGGTAGCGCCTCAGAACGTACTCGGCCGAACTAATCTCATCCAGCGGTCGTTGGAATTGATCCATGCGTCTTCGCACTACCATTGAAGACTATGCTGAAATGGTTGCTTTAATGGCTTAAAGAAATCTCATTTTGATAGACTTTGTCCAACTTCTTATTAAGATGAATGGAGTACTTTCGGTTGGTATAAGAAAGAGATAAATTTAACTTTCATGTAATTTTGCCTCCGTCTTTTACGTCATTACTGACTCACTCACTTATTAATCAAGATGAGGAGTGAAGAATTCATTCCTTTTCCAGCCAGAGATTTCGTTAGCTAATTGCTAAGGGTTTGATGCTTAAACCATCCTATGCACACAATAATGTTGCTCCGAATTTGAGAGAGCTGAATTCTGAACGAAGTCCAGTCTATTTTGAGTATAATTGAATTTTCTGAATCTTAAAAACTATCGATGGACAAGTTTAAGTTTATTCAGCTTTTAAGGTTAGGGAGCATAGGACAGATTTTGCTAAATTATATTTTATTCGTAGCGGGGTCAAAGAATGGAATTCATCTTCTGAAGAGGTCTTCAAACACTTACAGAAAACAACTAGCTAAGATCACTTTGCAGGAGTGTTCTATAAGAATATATTCATGAATATTTTTCTAAAAATAATGACAAGTTTTTAAACTTATAAATAACATAAGAATGATATGCTGACGATGAGCCATTTAATACTACCAACTATGACATATCTTTAAATATTTATATAATAGTGTGGATATCGATGTGTAAATGTACTGATATTTGTATCGAACGTGTACGTACATGTGATAAGAAATTTTTCTCTTAACGCTTAAACATAACAGTCATAAAGAAGATCATACGTGTACTTAACAGTATAATTAGTCGAAGTATAGCGAAGGTTAGTTATCACCCGCAAGTTTTTCAACTTTGAGCAAAGTTTAGAAAAAGTATCTGTTATCCATACGAGTAAAAGTTGCTTGCATACTGCAAGCTATCCGTTGAATACAGTATCATACCAAGTACTGCCTTTGTTCAAATTTAAAACTTCGCGCCAAAGACCGCCTGGCGACGAACTAAGAACCCGATCGTGAGAGAAGACAGCAAAATAATATTAGATAAGTGCCATCCTTACTTGTTCCAAAGTTTCGATTCAATATCTTATCGGGAAGGTCCCACGCCTCTGTCACCATTCCGGGTTTTATCTTTCCAGCTTATCGGGAAGCCATTTTTAAAAAATCGTCAAAGATTTCCGCAATGCATTTCTTATGGAAGAATTTTGCATCCACCTGGCGTCGAACTCACTGTCATTTGGCTACATTTTTTCCATGAGAAGCATAGAAGACTACCTCAACTTCAACCTCCGAAATTTTGGTTACTCTATCTTAACGATAAGTGCCTCAAAATAATTTTCAAAAATCCGCGCAATGCATTCTTATGGGAAAATTGCGATTTTTGGGAATTTCTGGCATCGAACCCATGATAGCTAGCGTCGAAGTCTGCATTATTCTGGCATCTAGAGTGTAGGGCCAGTACGTCGAAAAAATCTGACGTCGATGGCGCTTGTGGAACATGGTCAGAATTCGTATCCCCTATAAATATATAGGTATATATATATACGAGTAAAAGTTGCTTGCATACTGCAAGCTATCCGTTGAATACAGTATCATACCAAGTACTGCCTCTGTTCAAATTTAAAACTTCGCGCCAAAGACCGCCTGGCGACGAACTAAGAACCCGATCGTGAGAGAAGACAGCAAAATAATATTAGATAAGTGCCATCCTTACTTGTTCCAAAGTTTCGATTCAATATCTTATCGGAAAGGTCCCACGCCTCTGTCACCATTCCGGGTTTTATCTTTCCAGCTTATCGGGAAGCCATTTAAAAAGATTTCCGCAATGCATTTCTTATGGAAGAATTTTGCATCCACCTGGCGTCGAACTCACTGTCATTTGGCTACATTTTTTCCATGAAAAGCATAGAAGACTACCTCAACTTCAACCTCCGAAATTTTGGTTACTCTATCTTAACGATAAGTGCCTCAAAATAATTTTCAAAAATCCGCGCAATGCATTCTTATGGGAAAATTGCGATTTTTGGGAATTTCTGGCATCGAACTCATGATAGCTAGCGTCGAAGTCTGCATTATTCTGGCATCTAGAGCGTAGGGCCAGTACGTCGAAAAAATATGACGTCGATGGCGCTTGTGGAACATGGTCAGAATTCGTATCCCCTATATATATATATCTATATATATAGGTATATCCGGAGAGTTAGCTATATATAATAGATAGGTATATCCGGAGAGTTAGCTATATATAATAGATAGCAATTACCATGGGACTTCTTGTGACTTAGCTTGGAACGAGAGACGATACCTTATACCTCCGCCGAATCAAGGGAAATCAATTAATTTTATTTTCGGATCCAAAGCCGGATGAGATCTCAGCTTAGTGAGATTCCAACGGAAACGAAATTTCGATTAACGTTCTACGGAAGACGATCGCGTTAACTTATTTTCTTTTTCCGGTGCTTATCTTTCATAAAATAATTATATCGAAAATCATTTGTTTCTTAGAGATATTTTAAGAGATGACTGGTTTTTCTTACAGTTTATCATCGTTATAGAAAATATGGAAATACGTTTTGCCATTGTTTACATTATCAATTTCCACGAGGTCACGCCTTCGCGCATCGAATCATACCTTAATTATATATAAAATTACCAAATCAATTTATATCATTTATCATGTAAGACTTCTCTATCTCTCTGCTGGTTCGCGTACCTTAGGCTTCTTCTACTTCATATCTTGGTAACAAACCCCACCATTTACATGACCTCTCTAATTTTCTTTGATTCTTTTTGCTATCTAAGATATCAGTTAAATTGGTTTCCTCATTTTTTATGCTTTATAAGTTTCATATAGCTCTACACTCCAATCTATCAATATTCCCAATATTTTCTTGACTCCACTTTCAACATCTCACCAGTTACTTTCATTGGATGAAAGCTCACTCTCTTTCCTTTTCCGATACCTCTCCCAGGTTATTAGTTTATTTCCATCGCGAATTGGAGTGGAATTTATCTGTTTGCTACTGTTTTCGTCCGCTATCTTGATTATTAACTTGCCTTTCTTTTTCCACACGAATCTCATGAATTTAGTTTTTCAGAAATATTTTCGCTCCTTTTGGTCCTTTGGTCTATCATGTAGTATGTTGACTGGCAATTTCAGACTTCTCTTAGTATCACATAAAGCAATTTTTTTGTCTCTGAGATTCTATCACCGGTATCACTACACGTATTCAAAAAAGAAAAATGTAATCTCCTTCATATTGTATTATTTTATTATTAATAATGGTATTCTTATTGGCATATTAGAGGCTTAATTGGCATTTAGAGGCTTATGATACTACATTAAACTGGTCTCCGCTGTTAGTTTCCGAGGTATTTAGAAATTGGGAATTTCCCAGAAAATTTAATTTCCGATGTAATACGTTTCAAGCTTCCTGGATGGCTGAAATATGCCGTAAGATTTCCTTAAATCAGAAACTGTTGCCCTTGTTATTTATTCAGCGTCATTGAAGCATAACAAATCGTTAATAAGAGGAACTAATTTCGTTTCGCATGAGCGGTATTTCCTTAAAACGTTTCGGTGCTCGTTAGAGCCGTCGTTCCTACATTTAGAGCCATGTTTCTAAAGGAAACATTTAAAGATACGATCTTATGTCTTAGAGAATAGAGCTTTAATGGGAATCCGCCGTGATAGATACGGTCTTCAGGTTTGCATTGCATTATGCCTTGTTAAAGGTGTGACCCAGTAAATTACAGCTGTATCACACGAGCATACGAGAAGGAAAAATTTAACCCTTTAACCTCTCATTCGGAAATCAGAGCAAGTATTTCTCCGCTTTATCTTTCATTCGTTTAAAGTAATGCGACGGTATACATTGAATCCATTGGAAATTTTAGTTTCTGTTCAGCCTCAACAGAATTGTAAAATTTAATGAAGATCAGACTGTAATTATTATCGTTTTTTTATGAAAGACGTGAATTTGGAGCACATTTTAATTCATTACAAGATTTAAGTGCTACTTTGAGAAGTGAAATTATATTTGATGTATAGGATATCTCGCATTGAATTTATGTCTGTACATTTAGATACTATTATGGCTAGGTAAATTTTCTAATTTATTTGGGAGGTGTATTTTTCTAATATATTTATCTTCTATTATCGTTCCAAAAATTCAAAAAGTAACGAGCCAAATTTTCACTGTGGAACGTTTGTAGATTTTTCTGTGAAGAAGTTCGTATTCAGTGCTATTTTCTGTAACGTATTTCTAACTAGAAATGAATAATCATATACTTTATAAGAACTTTATAGCTGAATGTAGGTCATAACCAATTAGCCAAAAGACTCAACTTTTATTTCTTCGTTCTCTTTTCTATAAAATCTAAGATAATTCTTTCAAAAAATTTTGCTATTTTTTCGAAATGTTTGCATTTGAGGTCGTATACCCTTAAGACTTTTTTTTTTTAATATCCCGATTCAGTAAACAGTTTTATTCCAACATATTTGTTCTAGAATTGTGTTAAACAGAGATGTATGTACCACTGCACAAAGAAACCTGAGTAAAATCCAGCCGAATTGCTATTACTGGTTCCGAAAAAGAGAAGCCCTTGAAATCGCTTTCTCCGAAAAAGCTGCACTGAAGAGTGCAAAGTACATAAGAGAGCTGAGTTTTGTTCCCTTCCATCCGTTTACTCTCCTCTTTAAAGAACTTTTTTGTTTCCACTTCAAATCCTCGGGTTATTAACAATGGCAGAAGAAGCCTTAATTAGAATCTGATCATTATTTCGTCGTCCGGCAGCTCGCTTCCTTTCCTCGTCCTTTCCCCGCTTGTTTCTCCATCTGATGATCTTCTAGTCTCCGAGTCAATCTAAAACCGTCTTAATTACACCACCTCTTTTCCATATTCGGGCTTTTAGGCTT
This sequence comes from Pachydiplax longipennis, assembly GCA_036926295.1. Taxonomy (NCBI): domain Eukaryota; kingdom Metazoa; phylum Arthropoda; class Insecta; order Odonata; family Libellulidae; genus Pachydiplax; species Pachydiplax longipennis. Next base: position 57,846,018 of record JAVFKF010000008.1, read on the forward strand.
CTCCTTTTAGCTGCAAATGGCATCCTCAGCTAATGGAGGGTCACAAGAAATGAAACATCGGTCTACCTTTCGTCTACCTCGGAATGAGTTCACTCTCTCCCTTTCTCTTAGGGACATCAATTGATTCCCTTCTTAATTAAAACGCGGACAATTTTTTTCCTTCCATTGAAGGACTTTGTACAGAATGAAAGGACGCTGGATTTTTTTCTATTGTTACGTCTAATAGTGAATTAAATTTTGATCGTGGATCTGGGAAAAGGAAACTTTTTTCGTTCCCTTATTTATTTTAACTATCAAGGATTGTAAATGGATTGTGTAAATGTATAATGTCTGTTCTTATATATTTATTTTTTTAATCATATAAGTTGCCACCGGACAATTGTCCACCTGTGACTATATTGTAAATAAATAAACTGCGCGAGAGGCAATAATGATAATAATAAAGCCTTTAATTTGGGAGAATTTTAAATTTTAAAAACACCATTGCACTCTAGGATTACTTTAAGAGAGGAAAAGTCCGCTCTAACAGTAATGCTTTCACGCACAAGGTCAAGCATTCATGCCGGGATGCAGCATTCTATGTTGTGATGCAGAAGGGGATGTAATCTTCTTCAAAGATCATATCCCCGTCATAGTGAAGGTATAGTTAATCCAATGAATATTAATGCGGTTTGATTCTTCTAGAAGATTGCTCTACTTTCCATTATCCAAAAGAAATCTCGGGTGCTTACTGCTGAGATTACTGCTAAGGAAATTGCACCGTTATCTCTCGAGCAGATTTTTTAAAAGAAATCTTTTTAAGTGCTCCTAGGATAAACATACCCGTAATTCATTCTCTGCCCTTCAAGCTTATCTTGCTTTACATTTACCAGGATTCCTAAGAGGAGAATTCACAGCGATGTTTAAAATATACCGATAACGTTGTAGGAGCAGTATATTGTGGACTGTTTACTTTAAGAGATCGATATTTTTACTTCGTCTAAGCGAAGATTATACTCTCGTAAAGTGAAACTTCAATTTTATCAGCTGAAATGTATGTCCTTGTTGACTGTTATTACGTGCCTGATATCGAAAACTACATGAGGTCAGGATAAAAGCGATAAATATCTGCTCTCAATACGGCGGAGAAGCTGAGTTAAACTTGATTGCAGTCAGAACTATTTTCTCTCCCTACATCAATGATCCTGGTGCATGAACTAGCATAAGACCATGGTAGAATATAGCCACTTCTCATCTTTTCGAAGGCATCTTTACCTTCAATGGAATATCTGCCTCTTCAACTAATCACCCCCGAGTTCCTGAGTGTCGTGTGATTAGAGCCGAAATTCCACTTTACGTTCGCTCAGAATAAGCAAAGTAGCTCAATGGCATTCTCTAAGAGTATCCTCGACCTCGAGGTCGATTAGCTGCGTGACTGGCAGCTTTCAACACTCGCCTTTGCCCCCACAAAATGATTCCAATGCCGTCCTTCAACATGCGAATGTGCTATGTTTTCTCTCGCCAATCCGTTTCTTCCATGTCAAGGGTTTAATCTTTTGGAGAAAAATTCCGTATATCCCCAATAAGTCATGTTTCAAATCGAAATCAATCACAATGCTCGATGATATATTTTGACAAAATATCATTTAATTTGCCAGAGTGACCATGAAACGATTTTCGAGTTAAATACGAAAACCGCAAGAAGTTTTCCTATGAGGAATTAACTTGGTACCATTAAACAAATTAATCATCATTAAGAACACAAATAAAAATCAGATTAATCGCGGAGTTGCAATAGTATAATATTTTTCTACAATATAATTTTAGGTTGATTTATGTATTTATGGGTATTCAATAATTTTTATAAAGTAATACACCTAGACCAGGAACCACTTATTTATATCAGTGAGTGTAATATTAAAAATAATATCATCGTCTGAAGATATAACCGAAATTTACCAAACATCTTACCATGTTACCATCTTTAGATATTCACGTCTCCTGGAGACTATAAAAAAGTGCTTGTTTCGAATATTCCGCCATAAGGCAAAATGGAAAAAATATGTTTGGAACTATGCTGGATGACATATATCTACGACATTCTTTTTCAAATATTTTACTATTAAATAATTTTTCATTAGTATGATTTTTTATATGAGACCTTATAAACTTATGTATGCCAGAGGTGGCTAACCTTTTGTTGATAGATTACCATATTTGATAAATAAATCGTATAAAGGATATTTCGCCAATGTGATGCCAAACCAGTATGGGATACTGATATAATCTGTTTCATTATGTTAAAGATGGATTTTCGTTGTTTTGATTGAGATTATTAATCGTTAATTTTCATTTCCAATGAAGAGAATCCGCATTTATTTGCTATATTCATTATTTAAGTGAAAACGCATAACAAAGAAAGTTATGTCAGAGTTCAGCGTACCAAAATCTCTCGCGTGCCCTTTTTGACATAACAAATTGTGTGCCATATGTTCGCCATCCCTGAGAAACTGGAAGCATTCTTCTATTCAAATCCCTACGATAAAATGATAGAATATAGAACCTCATAATTCTCTTTCTCAATTGACTAAATGGCTTCAGAGGTGGAAATATAACTGAGGCGATTCCTAACTGCATTCATTAAGAAGTGACAGCTACGTTTGAACGTACATAAAATTCTCTTCAGAGGATTAAACTTTGAACACATTTTAAAGATATAGTAATTAAAAATTTCATCAATTATGGAGCAATGAATTAATTGTAATTATACATAGTAATTTGTGTATTTCTCACATCAGTCATGCTTCTATTAAAATTTAATTCCATTTCTGCAAAAATATAACGACCAGGCCCCCTGTGAATCTGCGTGGTAGATATTTCGAATGATTCTTTTTTCCTCCTGAGGATCTCATCCAGCTCATTAGCCTCATTCTATAGCCATCATTTACTTCGTTGAGAGGGCAATTAGCATTTCATCTCAAACCTAAATGACTTACGCGAAATCGTTTCACGAATGAAATTAATTTAAAAAATCATCTCTCATTTCCAACCCATTGAATGAAGAATCCGGTACTCTATAAATAGTATCTCATTTAAAAAAATGTTAATGAAGCATTGTCTTGGAATTCTCTTCATTTTTTCGAGGGTCTTCGATCGGTAGAGATACCCCTCCATCACCTGTCACGTATACTTAAGGGACTCCGTTGACGGATGGTTTCTGAAATGGGTATTGTTTCATTAAGCGGCACTCCATCAAGCAGCCAATCGGCTTCTTCATCGATTCATTTCATTCAGTCCGGGATTTGAATCGTATCCTACAATGTATTCGATGTATGACTTTCCGATAAAGACTCTTAACGCAGATTGATTCATTGTTCCCTGTGCTTCTTACTCAATAGAGAATTAAGGCGGTAAGAATTCTTGTTCCACTGCCTGATGAGTTTAAATGACCGGGTATTTAAAGGGACAGGTACGCGATCAGTCTAAGAATTTTCTTCTGAAATAATCATGTCGTTTACAAAGAAGTTCGAATAAGAATACTATTGTAAAGGAGAATTGACGCTTTATTAAATTACGGTATAGCATAGTCATATTTGTGCATATTTTCCTAAGGACATTTTAATATTTGGACTTGAAGTTTCGGAATCACGAGAAGCTCTTCTTTAGAAAGTAGAGCAACGTACTGAGACAACTGGGGTCAAATGTAGGCCACGCCAAAGAATATAAAAATACAATATCCTAAAAGCTCATCTGGTTTTACTGCGTATAACTGAATGTGTGCCTGACACGGAAGTGCACCCCAGTTTACTTTTTAGAGATCTCTTAACACTATAATCCTTCCATTATTTAATTCCAAACCTAATTCTATTCATTTTGAGGTGGATGGAAAATCTTATAATCGGTTTTATGATAATTATTTAATTATCATTTCAATTGTTCGTTTCGTGTATCGATCCATTTTTATCACTTAATCTTTATAATTTATTAATAATCACTTATTTAATTGAGGAAATATTTGATAAAAGTTACTTATATTTTATGATTAATAAGTATAATGGGCTCGTATTTATTTCCACTAAGAAATTTCAAGGAAAAGATAGCTAGAATTGAAGCTTTAAAAAAATTTATTGTGTGATACAAATCAAGCTATCACTTTATTCTAAAATGAGAATTAGGCCTAAAAATGTTTTCTTCGTGGCAAATAAATAGGTCGTCTTCCTCCTTAAAAATCTTCATTAATACTATTGCTCAATAATTGCATTGGATCCATCATTGACTTAAATAAGGGCGGAAAAGGAATAGCATGCCTTAGCACTGGAGGCCACCCCTCTAGTACAAATGACTATAATTAACAAGGCCTCGTCTTTGAAAGGAGGGCACCGTTTGTTTGAGGATAGCGAATGAATATTGAATTCCCTTCGTATACGACTCTCTAATCAATTAAACTGCACGCAAGAAAGGGAATCAGAGTACCCAAGTGGTTTATGAGGATGCTATCTGAAATTTTCAATTTATATTTCTCTTGTCTAATAAATTTCTCTCTCTCTTAGTTTAAGAGAGTGTCTTTATAGTATTGAATTGGAAACATCCTGCTTTTACGGAAGTTATTCGTTTGTTATTGATCCTGCGTCCCATTTATATACATTATTTCACTCTTAGATTAATTTATAGTAAATCTCTTGAATTATTGTTTTAATTATTTATTTGATTGGACTTAAGATTCATTTCGAAAAACTTGAAAGTTACACTCATCTTGAAAAATCCCAAACAAGGATTGTTTTTCATAACCATTATATCGCATAAATATGAAGATTTCTAGCTCATTAAAGTTTATATATGGTTATAGATTTCTTCAATGCGTGGATTAGATGTCTGGGCGACTGAGGTTTTTGTTCTTCAGCCATTAGTAGCAGTGACACGGACAAATGCACTTGGAACTTTATCCGTCTAAAATTCAATGGAACGAGAAAAGAAACCGGAGAGTTTGAGTGTGGCTAGCGAAAAATCACATACTAGAGAAAAGTTAAGCTTAAAGAAACATGAGCAAGATAATAGATGTAAGACAAAAACAGCTATATTTTTTTAGTTTTCTGTATTGCTGCGGGCTGCATACTGAAAGAATTGTCTCTATTTTGAGGAATCACATCATAATTAAAGAAAAATATCAATATTTTTAGTTCGTGAATATAGGAAGAAAGAAGGGCAAACGACCTCACTCACATCGTGCCCTTTTACTGAATTCCCTCTCCAAAAATATTTAAACTTAAAAAACTACGGGTTGAGAATTCAAAAAGCTTTCGGAATGACGACTGCTTATTTAAACCACCCTTGAAAATGACAAAAAGTAAGTATAAGATGTATGAAGAAAAATCTGAAAGTAGAGAGAAAGAGAAACTTCCTCTCGACACAATATAAGAAAAAGAACTCATGAGTGATTAGAGAAGGATGAATGGGGACTATCAGAAGATGGAAGAAGACTGAGGAAGGAAAAGCCGATAATCTTAAGTATGCAGAGAGGTGGAAGAAGAAATGCTTTTGTCGAAGAAGGAGAAAGATTAGGTATGTGTGGATTGGTCGGCTTGAGTGCACTGGATTCATTATGCGGAGAAGACATCGGAGAAGGATTGAATGGAATCGGAATGAGGGTCATCGGAAAGACGCGTTTCAGAGGAGAATGCAAGAGGAAGCTTTGATGACGTAACGTGCGGTATCCTTTTTGGAGAGGGAATTAAAGGGAGGGAATGGACGGCGAAAACAAAGGGGGAGAAAGGTTAAAGGTCGAGTGAGGGAAAATGTGTGGGCAATCGCGGTCGAAAGAAAAAAGAGAATAACAAAGCAGATGGGGATGCTGTGAGTAAGAAAAACGCGAATGACATTAATTAGGAAATGAAAAGAGGCAATGAGAGATTAGGTGGAATGGTAGGGAAGGCTATTCGGGAAGAGAATCGTGTGGACTTCGTACTGCACGTTAAGAGCGTCTCCGTGATTTTCAAGCAAGGACTCGATGTTCCTCCGGGAGATGTGATTCGAGGGGAGACAAAGATTAAACGCTTTAATGATATGATTGTGGATCTGTCTGTCGTAGGAAAATTTTTCAGTTTTTAAAATTATAAATCTCTCGTTAAAGTAAATTTCATCGAACAAGGAATGGGTAAAGGCGATTTTTACACGTTAGGGCGTGCACCCAGGAAAAATCCTAAGGAAGAATAGACTTGAAAAAAGTCGGACGGGACCGGCAATCGAACCCGGGTCTCCCGATTGCCGGTCGGGTGCTCTCTCCGTTGAGCTATCTCCGGAACCGGAGCCGTTGATTTGAGTTAACGTTGAACTGGAACATTCTCTCAAGCCATTCGGGAGAATAATTTTTAAAGAATAATAATTTTTAAGTTTGATCGGCTCATTGTCAGATAATGACTATTTCATGATTTATTTGCACTTTACCTGGCAATTGATCAATCAAATGCTAGTTCGCTTCGTAAGATATAGGTAATCTTCTAATATTGAAGGTACTTATATATTTTTTTTAATGGTGGGAAAGTATTGCTTCAGGAAGAGCGTTTAGTATGGTAGGTAGCCCTAAGAGTAACCCTAACTCTAACCTAAGTGGCATGTCTGTCGATATTTGAATTCTTTGGATATGCAATTCATACAAATGAATAAATCACTATTGTCTAGTTGAATACCGTTGATACTCCATTACGACGTATTTCATCCACATTCAACTTGATTTCAGCTTGTAAGTGACATTTAGACGCTTAATCTAATTTCCATTCCAAGAAAACCGTGTTGTACGTATTAGAACAGGTAAAATGTCTCGAATTTGCTCAAGCATACACAACAAGAATACCCCCGTATACATTTAATTCTATTTGACAATCACGATTCGCATCATACGGCGTGTGTGACCTTTCCAGGAACGTAATTCCTCTCATTCGGCGTGGGTCGCCCGTTCTCGCGTATCTGCCTCCAATTTTTTTTAACTCTTCTCTGAAAATGAAATATCCGGGCCTAATGGTTAACGGGTGTACGTTTTTGACAGCGTCCGCTTTTAAATAGCTTTTTGATGATTAAAACACAATCGAAACCATCAACATGATAATAAGGTTACGCGTCCTAATCCCCCCAAATTAAAAATATCGATTTTGTTTTCCCTTAAGTGAGCGGGGACAATCGAATCACGCGGCGATATGGAGGAAGACGGAAAACTGTTCCTATAAAATTAATATGGATTTAGATGATCGGTTCTAAAACACTCCCTCGTTTATGCATAATGGATTGGTTGATTTAATTGCTTCAAAGTCACCCATTCGCTCTCCGGCCGACACTTTTCATTTCTAGAATCCAACCTCATCTAAAGTTTTAGCTGAATTTATCACGGCAGTAGCAAGTTGATTTTCAAGCAATCAGGTAACATGCGCTTAGTCATATTCTTTTCAATTTTGTCAAAATCATACTTTTTGTTTTCTATTGCAAGGATATTAAAAATTAGTAAGGTTAAATGTTGCAAGGAGTTTTAATTTCGATATCGTAAATCATTTATCGATAATTTCGATATCGTTTGGAAAAAAAACAATTAAAATTGGAAAATTTTAATCAAATAATAGCTTATAAAACGATTTTCTAACGTAAACTGATTGATTTTTAAATATTTATCCATACCCAATTATATCAATCATAACATGTTCATATATACATCAGGATAGCGTCCTACTTTTTCCTGGCAAAAAGTTTCCATAAAACAAGAAGAAAGTGACCGATTATTTATATTAAATCTCATACCTTTCTCTCTCTGTGACCTTTCAGAGTACACTAAGGAATTTTATATGTATAGGAAATTTGTATATACAGAGAAAAAATCATCTTCAGGAGATTTTATATGTTCGCATTTTTTGTTAAAGTTCAACGTTAAAGACTTCAAATGGAAAGAATCTTTAACTAGACAAAAGATTGATATTCTGTGTTCTGTAATTCATACCTCCAAAACACCGAATTAATGGGAATTCCCTTTTAAGTTACCGCTCAAGCGTATTTCAAAACTCTTTGACTCCATACCCACGGAATTAATGTTCCCGAAATTTATCATATTTGAGCTTTATTGTTGGAGACCGTTATCATGGCCTTCGGGAAGAAATTTTGCATATCCCAGATAACCGCCTCCTTTCCCGCGTGGATATAAACTATTCCGCCCAACCTACAAACTCTATTTTCGAAATATGAAATGGAAATTTTAATCGATCAAGCATCCTATTTTCACCATCCTTCACCCCTCATATTTTTCCCTCATACATTTTCATCTCCACAATATTCTTTTAGCTCGATTTCATCCGGGTGAATCCCAAAGCGCGATCATTTGCAACATTTCTTATCATTGGATCGCGGCGAGGCCAAAGGCACCTTGCGTCACTCGCATAGAATAAGAGATAGAGGAAAGAAAGAGAGAGGAACAGGTTTTCCCTTAGCGAGCAGGTGTGGGCGGGTCGGAAACACCTCTGCGCTTGACGGCCTTGTTCATCTTTCCCCATTCTGTTCCTTTGTTGTTTCATGTTCATAATACTCGTGAAAAATTCAAATTGGATCAATTGAGTCGGTGGGAGTGGCGACCCCGGTTCCTTCCAGCGCCGTCGCTTCTAATACATCTCGACGGGCTTTTTACCGACCCATCCCCGTCCAGAGACCCGATTTCCTTTTGTTTGCATCGCCCAGCGACGATACCTGGTTGTTTTGTGGGCTGTGTTTACGAGGTCTTTATCGAGGGGGAATATGGAGAGGATTTTAATCATCCGGAGCCACGAACTTTATGAGTTTAAGTAGTGGAGAATGGACTCCGACAAAGAAGGCATTGCGGAGTTTCCATTCACGACCGAGGACTTTTTTTTCTATGAGGTAGATGTGGAGTTCTCCTCTCTGACGTACTTGTCCTTTTTTGTATGCGATGCCGTTTGGTTGGAGAAGTGCTGCGTGGCTTACGTAGTAATCATTTCATTCAGAAAATCAGTTGATCCGTTGCTGGTGATTCAAAGCTATTTCCTCACCATTAGATATTGAAGATTGAAAATGAAGTACCGTCATGAAATCAGAATGCATTTGCGATTTAATGTCAGGTTACGAGATGTATATTTGAATCCCCATTGATTCTCGAACACGGGATTTATGTGAATACAAAATATTTTTGGGTAAAAGTTCATCGGATTCCAAAGGTTTCTTCCAACCGAACGATCTTCAAAAGATATATGAAGAATATGAAAATTTGGCATCGAAAAATTGAGACAATGAAACTGTTTCATTCTTTGTAAATGTACCTCCCGACCGAAGTTACTATAATTGAGGAAGCTTTTGTTAAATTTTTATTATATTTTACAGCAGTTTGTAACCTAAGCCATTACTTTGCATTGAAGTACAAACTCAGCAAGTTTATAATATATGTTTTTAATTTAACGGCATTATGCCTTCAATAGAGCAGGAGAATTGTGGGGAAAGTTTTCCGTATCTTCTCAGAAGGGATGAATTGAAAGGAAATTTTTCCTTCCTATTTCAAGCGTGAAGAATGAATATCTTCTGTAAGAAACATCTGCGTTCTCCTTTCCTTGTGGGATGAAATACAATGTCACCCCTCGCGATTCCACGTACCTTAGAAATTTATCGGAGAATTTTCCGTTTAATATCAGCTAAAACGTATGGTACTGTAATAAAACTAATATCTTTTCGTCGTAAAAAATAACCTTCTCTACCTTTGATTAAATTTAGAATACGTATTTCAGCTGGAAATTGAATTAATGTCTCAGTCTCTATATGACTTTCAAGCTTGATCCTGACCTTTTCGCAATCCGTTTGATTACTTTATTGATTAAATTGTTTAAAAAATGACGGATCATCGATTGTTTTAGCAACGAATGAAACCGAATTAATGCTCCATATCCCTGACGCAGGGAAACCCTTCATCGATGGAATTACAGTGATTCTCAATTTCCGATCGCATAGTTTTGCCTTTATCCCCAGTTCATTGGCCCTTCCAGTTCAGTTAACAATTGATAAATGAAGCCTTACAGATCTCTTTTATGCTTTAATGGTGGAGAGGTGAAACGCCCTTATCTCTTATTAAAGGTCTGAAATACCGATTGCTAAATATTTTCCTGGAATGAAATTTAATCGTAATCGTGTTGAAGAATATATTTATTTTCCGAGCCCATTTGAAGATTAAAATTTGGACTTTGGTAAATGTATCCTTGGTAAAAATAGTCCTTTTATAGGTATGAATTTATTTTATACCGACCGGCCGACGCTCTTAAAATACATTATAAAATACATACTTCCTGATAACAATTCGTATCCTATAATATCAAATGGAGATGAAACGGAATATCATTGTTATTTATGTATTATGATTATTTATTTCTACTACATTTACAGGATAAATTATTCTTTACACTATCTAACACATCCTAATAATATCATATAGAGAATTCGATAAAGTTAAGGAGAAATCAAGTTTTTTTTTGTGCAAGCAAATTGTTTTCTGCTTTGTGAAATATATAGGGAAACATCACACATTTATTCTTTCTTGAAAGTATATTTAAGTGAGACACTTATATTCACCGCTTTCGATGAGAAAGAAATAAATATATGTTATGAAATAATTTTAATGAAGAAATTGAAAGATTCTTGAGTTTCTTTATGTCACAAGCATATGGAGCAAGTAAAAGTAAGTAGGATTCGATTATGAGCTGATTGGAAGAGTTTCCCCCTTTCATATGACAGTCAAAATTTTATCCACCTTTTAATCTTTGGTTGCATAAAAGAATGCGTGAATCAGATATTATTTCAAGCACTTCCGGATTTTTCTTCAATACGCCAGCTTTAGAAAATGAATTTAAAATCTTGAATATAGACCATTTAACAAGCTATAAATCGATAGATCCTAGCGTAAATTCCATTATTTTAAAATTTTATTTTTCTCGGGGATACTCTCTGGCCTCCAAAAACAATGATCTACAAACGGTTATCGAGATATTAAATTTCCAATTCTCCTTTCACTTTTCGTACCTCTAAAATGTCACGATCCACCGTAACTCCCTCTGAATCACTGCTCTATAGCAGACGTCCTTTATTAATAGGTAAAACATCTCATCAACCACCATTCTTTCCTATATTCAAAGTCAAACACATTCCCCGTCTCTCTATAAACCAGCCTTTCCTAAGTTCACAGCGGCAAAACATGGCCATAGTAAACGAAAGGGATACATAGAGGTGTTTTCTAAGGTACGAAAGAATATAAAAGTGAGGAAAGGAGATAAAAATCCTCGGGGGCGAGCTAAGGGATGGGGAAGAATAGGTTATCGCCGAAGAATCTCAACAAGGCGTTTGCAGGTAAAGCGGGACGCAATATGTGGTGTCATGATTGCACCTCGGGGTCAATTCACCACCGCAGTTTCTCCCACTTTCTTATCTCTGTACAAACAGAAAGGCATACCGGATGAGGAGAAGGAAGAGTTAGAGGGTGAAAGGGAAAACATGCCCGGAAAGGAGGAGAGAAAAATGGAAGACTTTGAGGTTTTATTGGGGATGTGTTGCTTAAGTTTCTATAAGGTTAAGAACGTTAGGCTCAGAATGTATTCGAAGGTGTAGTTGATACAAAAAGATCCGTAAATATTTTTGTTGCCTCGATACTTTTCTTGGGATAATACGTAGATATATATGGTGGCCTTCCAAAGGAAAATGTCTTGTGTAAAAGAGCTTCTACGAGATGTAGTCGTTTTTTAGAGGGATCTTAGATGGGATTACTAGCGCTGATTGGAGAATATTGGTTGTTTTTGATTATGAAATATATTCTTGAAAACTTTACCGTTTAATAATTTTACACTATAAAATTAATTTTCTCTCTCTCTCTCGATCGTTGTAGATTTCATTACATTGAAATATTTTGCTGTAGGATGATTTTTGTGTCGGAAAGATAATTGTACTCTCCGACTCGGTCACGGATTCGATTCCCAACTTGAATGTTTGTATTGTCTCTCTAAGCGAAGAATTTCGACGATGGGGGTATCATATTCTGCTCCAAAACCTAATCGCTTATCATTTACGACCAGCAATCATCGCTCGAAAATCCTGTTATTGTACTTAACGAGGAAAAATAATCTTGAAGTATTATTCCCGTGAATATACGTTATTTTAAATTAGTACTTCGGATATAATTTATTATTATGAGTAATTTTAAAATGGATGTTTTATTTTTATAAGCAGAGAATTATTTTCCTAAGTTATCAGAGTTAGTATTAATACCGTTTATTTCGTTTATGGGCAAGTTCTTCTTTTGTTACGTTTAATTTTACGAAATCAGATGTCTAGATAAAAATTGAAACTTCATTGTTCTTTATCTATATTTTGGATTTATTTACATACTGAATTTTGAAGCCCAGGTATGAAATACCTACTACATACCTCATTATATTAGTTAATTAATATTTATTTACTCTGCTTAGAGAAATTCATACTTCTATGGAATACATTTCTTTCGAAGTAATGGGCTTAGAAATATTTCATAAATTTAAAAATCATTGTATGTAATATATTAAACGATAAGAGATAAATACACTGGAAAATAAGCAGAGATTTTCCGATAACGAAGTTGCTGCGAAGATTATCATGCTGAGAAGAAGGTCATGGTGCTTGCACCCCCTGCCACACGCCGAAAGGCGGCTTGCAGGGTACATATGTAGATGTAGATGTAGATTTATTTTTATTCGTAAAGGAGACAATTCTCTATTTAGATACGATCAAATTGATTCTGTACTGAAATTCGCATCTCTAACTTAAACGTAGATGAATATCCCATTAATATTAATTTTCTCAGCAGCCTTCTTAACTTCAGTAAAATCTATGTAAAGCCATTTAAACAGCTTCAACCCTTTGATATCCACGGAGAACACTCTAACATTATACCACACCAATGTGAACGTCAGTGAGACATGTATATCATCCCGTCTCGAGGTATCAACGTATTTATTTTCTTGTTGACGAAGGCAGGTAAGAGGAGAAAGGTGGTGAAACAGCGCGCGGTGGGCTCAAATTCCCTCTGTCTTCCCCATTCTCTTTTCGGCGGTGAAACTTTGATGCTTTACGCTTAGTTATTCTCACAAGAGAGAGGGAAAGGGTAAGAGAAGGTTCCACAATCTGGAATGGAAGCACCCGTTTCCGCTCAATGGCACCTCAGCAATCCCCTCATCCTCTATTCCAAACGGTTTACTATCCCCGTAAAAAGAACCTTTATACCCTCTTCGGTCTATTTTCGCCCGTGAAATTAGGAGACATTTCCGCGGAACGACTCATGTTTCAAGGCACCTGTCAGCCCTCGTTGCAACACACTCTTATTGAGCAGAAGTTAGAATCGGTGGGGGTGAAGAGAGGGAATTAGCCGAGGTTTTCCTCCACGAAGCGATGAGACCGTTGAACCTGAGGTCAACCTACCGAGAACCATTATGTCGGCGATGGATTCCCTGTTGTGTTGGGCTTTTTCGCGAATGCTGCGTCGAAGTGGGTGAAAGGGTTTGACTGTTATGCAAGCGGCGAATGCTGCGCGTTGAGTGGATCGCGGCAGTGAAAAGAGGCATGAAATTAACGTCCTCGGGACCATTTCGCTTCTTCCTTTCACCGGGGTTGTTTTGACGAAAGGATCTTATGTGCGAGAGTAATTGGCGAATCTCCACGATGAAGGAGGGGTTGTCGTTTGGGTTCCAATTGGATGTTTATAGAGCGCAGAAGATGGTGGATGGAGATTATTGGGACGGAGCACGGGCTTCTGGGATTTGAGGACTGAAGGACTGACGTCTCGTTTTCGTTTACTGCGCACTCCTGTATCGGCGTTTTGATGGATACGCGACTTACTGGGAATTCTCAGGAATGGTGTAAGGAAAGCTTTGATGATATGGTGGAATTTCAATATTATAAATATTCTTATTTCTATACCTTAGTTGAGTTGAATATTTCCGTGAGATGGTCATAATTAGCCTCTCAGGACATAACGCAAAAATATACCTTTTATTTGCTTTTGTCCCAGTTTACTTTATGGCTGTGATTATATGTCAGCTAATGAGCTATGAGTAATGCTAAATTTTGGCACCCATTTATGTCTCCCTTCATTGGATGCTATAAAATGTGTTCTTCATTGGATCATTCTGTTGCATTTTCTGTGATTATTTCCGCTTATGGACCTTCCACCATAGAAAACTTATTCAGGGAGGAAAAAAGTGTCCACTTCCTCACTCCTCATCCAGCAAGTCTCGTCCTCTCTCAGCAGAATTTACCTAATCTAAGTAGAAGTTTAAAGGTTCAAGTCGACCACCAGGCTGAAGACTATACAGGGAGTTCGCATTCTCATTTTAATAGTTCGCATTTAAATATTTTACTTTTAACTGTTGCCTACAGCGCTATATTCGTATATCCATCTACTTTTAAGCTGATCTGTTTTTTAATTTCAATTAAATTTATAAATGTCCATTTTTAAATATAACAATGAAAATTGAATCAATTCTAACAATCATTATGTAGCAGGAATGCGATCTTCAGATTTCATCAACTGCATTCATCTTCGTTTAATTATGATGGATATTGGCCTATTCAAACACTTGCTTCTTTAGAATAAAATATTTAATTATACATTTATTAATTCATTCTAAGAAAGCATTAATGACAGGTTTTTAGATACCTATTTTAAAATGTATTAATTATAATCCTGAGTTCATTCACCTCTTTATTCCCGATACGTTTCTGAAAAGATTATCGTGTACTTCTTCCGAGCTTAAAACAATTCTTTGATTGAATTTCATTCTATTGAATATATTTGGTTTTCAGATGTTGCAATATATAAGCATTTGTATATTTTACTATTAAAATGCTAAGTATTGAAGCTTTCAGTTTTTTAAATATTAAAATATTCAGGTTTTAAAATTTTTATATGTTAATGTATTTAGGTATTCAAGTCTTTATGTTTTGATATTATAGCCAGAAAAATATTTTGGCAGCGAAAGTACTCAACTCCATTCAATGAATAGACTCTTATTTTCTTCCCTAGAATATCGGAAATTTATTTAATAAAAGAAGAAGAGAATTTCTTACCATTCTATATCACGCCATTCATAGTAATAGTTATACTATGGATGGGTGCAGCATACACGTCACTCCACCTCTTAATCCTTATCTCTCCCTTAATCGAAACTAGCTCGCCCAACCGGTAAATCCGTCGCGTAATAACCCCGTGACATTTAATCTTTTATGCCCGCTTGAAAACGAGCGGGCAGTCTTATTAAAGGACCACTTGGGCAGCGGCATCTACTCAGGAAAGCGCTGTGACCCTTCCCGACCAGTGCACGCGGTTTGCTGCTTGAGCGCCGTGCTGCTAGGCAACCAAGCAAACACATCGATCGTAGGGTCGACTGCCTACAGGCGCTCCCGGTGTCCTTTGTGATCGTGCCCCTTGTTTCCTCTTCACTCCGCCCAATCTCGATTATGATATCTGACGAAGATACGAAAGGATGAATACGTTTTCGATTTGGGATTGCTCTGCGGTTACCGGGGGTCAAAAGAAAGGGAATGGAAAGTCGGGAGTTGGAAATATTTTCTCGGATATGTAACGCCCCGGAGTAAGGAGAAAATATAAACGTTCCCCCGAATTAGGGGAATCATTTTCGCTCTCTTTTTTGCTCGTTTTCGCCAAATTAACTGCCGTAAGTGGAGGAGAGGTAGTCAGGGATTCTCTGAAGGGGAAAGTGGAAATTTTCAGAGAGACGTCCTTTGCAGAAGTTGGCAGAAAAGTCGGTTTCTATTACGTGCGAAGAAAATGTTACGGAGAGAGATTGGCGTAGCATACAGGAAATTTCTAATTATGAATTTGTTTGCGAATACGTAAAATTAGCCTTCTAGGAAATTAACATTAATTAAATTAGCATCACCTATCTAACTTCTTTGTAGTTGTTTCATGAATCATTCGGTAAATCTCGGCAGTAACTGGCGGTAAAATAAAGAAGTGGCTAATGTAGTAATTCGGAAAAAAATTAAAGTAAAGCGTTTGTCTTTACATGTAATCCATAATTCCATCTAATGTCACTCCTTTATTATAATCTAGTACGATTACTTTGAAAACAAGATAATTCCTTATATCAATAGTGCCTTTTATTCTGAGAAAGCGAACAAAATAACAGCATCACCGTTTTCTCGATTAAAAAAAGATGTATTTAAAAATATTATATGTATTAGATGTAGTTATCTATTAATTGTTCTATGCTCAATGTAAGCTGTTTGCTGGTTTTAGAATATATGCTGATTAAATAAATTTGAATTGCCTTGAACAAGTCTTCAAGTATTCAGATTGAGTTTGTCGCTCTCTGTATAACAGCTTAACTCATTTCCCATTAATAATTTTGAATATTTTTTTCAAAACGGTCCCTTAGGTTTCATAAAATTATAAAGAGAAAAAAATCTCTAATTTCATATCATAAATTTCCACGACATAGAAAGTTATCAATGATGTTACAGTAGACACACACAAGTCATTCCAATTCAGTAAACCTTTGCCTCTATGATATTTTTGGATGTGCGTTTCTAGGCATTACTCTGCCATACAGTTTTCGACAACCTTGCATTTCTATCTGACCTCCGATTCTTTCCGATTTTTCTCTCTCAAAGCCACCTGGATCCCACCCGTCTTCTCTCAGAACATTTCTTTCCAATTCCCTCTTTTTCTACGTCTCTTCGCATCAATTTTATCACATCCCTTTTATTTCGGCTTTTGCCTCAATCTTTCATCGGTTACTTCCCCTTCCCATCGTTCGGGCTTTCTTCTACATACTTAATGAATTTCTCAATCTGTTTCTCGATCTTTATATATAGTTATGTCTCTCGTTCACTTTGAAGAAGGAAAAAGGGAGACAGATAAATTTTTGAACTGCTGTGTGTTTGTATTTCTCTCCACTTCTCTTCCTCTTTCTCATTTTCTGGTGTTCTCTTTTCCTTTTCTGTTCATTCTAGCTTTCTATATTGGATGATTACGATCTTTACTTAGTGGTAATTCATACTAACTTAGAATTAGTTAGTAATGAAAGACAAAAAATAAGAGGAACAGTTCCACAGGAAACTAGTTCTTATTTTAATAACGTTGCAAAATATACACATGGGATAGAACACACGACTAGTTTCAATGTCTGAGAGCGTTTCCATGTGAAACTTGAAACTTTCTGTGTTTTATCCTTTGCATATATTTTGCAAATTTATTGTAATAGGAGTTAGTTTCCTAGTTTTCCTGTTTTTTGTCTTTCATCGTTATCGAATACCGCAGAGTTACTCAAAAATCCGTTGATTTTATTGGTCAATAATTTATTCGATAAAAATAATTTGAGAAAATATTTGAAAGAAAAGATGGTTTCAGTGTATATCACAAACATCGGGCCAGATCTGAAGATAAAGGTAAAAACTGAAACAATAGTCTCACTATAAATTTTTCATCCTATGTAATGCTCCATAAGTACCTATTTTAAGACCTCTTCAACTTACATTTCCTATATTCCTCTGTTATTTCGTACGTTCATGTTTTGGAACCTTTTTATACACTTAATGCTCTTTATTTTTATTAGGTTTTTATTCTTACTGCTTTCGGATATTCCATTTCATTCATCCGTATCATTCCTTCATATCTAACTTCCACTATCTCCTTTTAAGCCCAATCCCATACCAAACCCAATGTTTTATTTCTTGCGAGCAATCCATTACCCACCTATCTCTTTAGCTTTCTGCCTCTGTTCAATTTAGTTTGTTTCTACCCTTTGCCTCTCCCTATTTCTATTTGCAAACCTCTGTGCGATCCACAGCTCCTCTGTATCCGTATGTCGTTTTCCGCCTTGTCTACCTTTCCCTTTCCACACACATCTTTTCCATACCTTTCCACATCCCTTTGACTCACCCGCCCTCCCTTTCATCGCAGGTGGCAAAGTCCTCTCTCACTTCCTCACGCAGACAAAGCTACGCTGAATGGTAGACGACCATCGTCCTTTTATGATCCGCCCAACAGCCATCAGCTCCGCCCCAAAATAGTTCCGATTTCCGCACAAAACCCCCGCCCGTGTGTACACGAAGCGATTTTTCCGCGCTTGGGCCACACAGGCGCATTTAGAAGCGCGAGCGTGATCATAAACGATTCAGAGCCAAACAGTTTCCGCAAGCCCTTTTAACACTCTCGGACATCCGGTCGGGAAAGAGCTTTTTGATAATCTGGGTACAGAGAAATCTGGCCGAGGGCCACCCTTTCCATCGTTAGGGAGGCCTCAAAGGTCATAACGGACCTGCGTTTATGCGTGCACCAGACTGGTGGGGCACCGTGAGCGATGCGGGTTATGTGGGTCATAATCCGAGGTTTTTCCCGGGGTCGCTTTTTTATTCCCTTTAACGTCGACCCCTGGTGATCCCAGGGGGGATGCGAAACGCTGACCGCGCCGTCCACTAAAACGGCAGTGATTCTTGGGGAAACTGGATGCTCAGCGATTATCGCGGTGATTTGCAGGTTGTAGAGGATGTAATAACGGATACCGTTAGTGATAAATTAATTACTTGGAGTGACTTTCCCATTCGGAACCACCAGAGGGTTAACGCGGGAAAGATTAGCGAATGGTTTCAGCGTGGTTGTTTATTGATACTGGTGCTAATCACGGTGCAAATCGGGATATTGTTTGGGTTAACATTTGTGCGGCTGCAGATTCTGATTTCGGGCGATTTCGCGGAAGCCTGTGACGGGTTTCGGAAGCACCGCAAAGCTGGTAATGGAAGGGATGGGAATGGGCGTATTTCGGATATTTTTGAACCTGGTAATTTTTTTTCTATAGGAATATCCTTGATCCGCTGAACACATACGGTTTGTTTATCAATAGTATGGAATCATGCTCACTGACTGAAATGAGTGTTTTTTTGATCCAATTCTGTTGACATTTAAGTCTTTATTTACGCTTTCCAGTGTCTGAATGCTCGATACTCAGAATAAAATAGGCGTTGTAACCTCAGTTTGTTCTAACTAATGGTACTTCTGTAGCAATAAAATGTTGTTACAAATTGCCAGTTTATTCTAAGTAATTTCAGAGGACTAGAAAGAATCATAAATTTACAGTTATAATTCAATTCGTAATAGGCAGCGTAATTACAGCAATATTTCTTCAGTGGTTTTCCACCTTGCATTGTATTCTAACGAGCCAAAGTTTCCACTCAAAAACCTAAATTAATAATATCATGAATGTAAGTTATGTACATATTTCACATGAAATATTCCTGGGACATTCCACATTTCCCTAGCATCATAAAGGGTTAAGCATTACTCTCACAAAATGTTCGGATGTTGAGATTGTCGTAACTTCTGTATTCACCTTGCTGGTTGAAATTTATTTGTTGGAATTTAATAAGCCATCCCTAGGACTTGGGGCCAATTAGGACTCGATAAATCAAAATATCACGCGTTTGCATTAGGATTAGTTTTAGTAGTTACATATTTATAATAGGATTCTCATTAGGATACTTCTTTTCAATGAAAATTTTATATTTCCGGGATTACGCTTCAGTGAATCATAGAACGATATTTGGGATGGCCAAAATATTCCGTTAATTTTCAGCGGTAGAATTCTTTTATCACAATAAAAGATTAAATCAAGCAAGGAAACTCGATTTCAGAATTTATAATTTTTTTAAATGTTCAAAAGTGATCACAAAGGGAAAGCATTTTGATTTTTACACTTCCCTGCCATTATTTCCCTTTCTTCAGTCACTGCGCTAAAAGTACGTTCCTGGGATTTAATACCTGCCCATGGTCGGATCGCTATGAATGGGACATCAGCAGGCCGCAAATGAGAATCCACTCGAGTCCGAATAATGCGATTATGGGTTTAAAATCCTTTGAATGCTATAGACTGCCGCGGACCAATGGACGGAGAAGAATTATAGGCGGTAATGCCGACGCGGCAGCGGTGCGAGCGAGTCTTGTACCGAGCTCGAGTAAAAATTCCCAGTTTTCTCTCCTTCACTGGGAAACGCATAGTCGGAACCCAACCTTCCGTTATCATTTCCATCGCCGTTTGATAAAAATTGCACGGGAGACCAAACACGCGAATCGCATGAAATTCCTTCAGCGGAATGCAAGGGAGAAAAGGTTAAAATAGAAGAGGAGTTTGAGATTCTGTGTGCGCGGTGCACTGTTCGTGCGCTATCTTCTCACTGTTTCCCCCCGTCCCACTGCGTCACGACTGTTCCCTAATGGCTAATGCATTCCGCGTCCGGGTAATATGCGAATGTAATGCGCATGCGAGTGGTGTGTTATCGTGTCGCATCGGACTGAGAGCCCACTTAACTCCCATTCCAGACCTCGTGGAACTTGAGAGCAACTCGCAAAGAATCACTGGTATTTCGGGAGACTACCAAACCGGAGCTTGAGATCATATAGTTACTGCTTACCAGTCATTCCGTGTGACTCGCTCTTAGAGCAAGGCAAATGCGTCTGTGCTATCAAATTTAGCAAGGGAAAGAATTTCGTAAAAAAACAGAATGTATTTTTATGGATTGATATCACGTGCAATGAATACGAAGTTGTAGTTTGCCTTCCTAGTATTAGTTTCTATTTTCATGGGTTACAATTTCTTAATATGTTCATTAATATTTGCTCTTTTAAAACAAGGATAGCTACGATCGATGGATAAATATTTCCCATTGTGTAGCAAAATGGTGATTTATTAAAATGTACTAAAATTGTTTAATTATTTGATATGAAATTGATAGTTTCCTTTTATCCTCTTCAAAAAAAGAGAATAAATATTAATGTAAGTGGGGAAGGAATATTAGTGAAGAAAATATTCTTTGTTATACAAATTTCGTATTATTTCATTTTCTAAATATTTATTGTAACAGTAATATAAAAATCATCGCAAAGAAAATATTGGTACAAATACTTGAAAAGTGTGCAAATCTGTACAATTTTTAGTGAAAGAATATCATTTCTACCTTCAACGAAAATGCTTTGTACGAGGCTCGAAAATCGGGAATTAAGCTTTTGAAGCCATAATTCTCTCTGTTTACCTTTAAACTTGATTTACGTTCATAGAGTGAGTTATTTGTCTCAGTCGAGAAATAATTACAAAAGGATTCATGAGCTCAATTCGTAGAGAGAATCAGTATTTTGTGCTTCGTCCGAAAACGCTTTGCTTGCAATACAAAGGCTCTGCCGGAGAGAAGAACGTGTGACACCTTTCATATCCTGATCGTGATACATGTTTCGTAACATTCACTCTTAACTCTGATTCGTTACGCGTATTCGAAGAGTAAGTCCTGTAATCAGATAGAAAAACTTCCGTTGCTCTTCCTCATTATTCGCGAGCCATGAAATCAGACTTCGCGCAAATGGAAATGGACTTTTTCACGAGCGCAAGAAACTGTTCTACACCAAGGCAAGTAATTCGGCGCGATAAAACGCATCGCAATTTCCCCTTCCATGTTCTTGCTTGTTCGGCGCTGTTGTTGCAGAACATAGAGAGACGAATCGAGGCAATCTGGAAAGATAAAAAACGGATCTAACGGGAAAGAAGTCCGTTTTTCCCACTGGCGAGCAGAAAATGCGGAAATTGTAAAAATGGATAGACGAGAAGCAATTTCGAGGGATCCCTCATAGGAAGATAAGGGAGTGCAAAAAACATAAGAGAGTGAAGAAGCGTGGCGAACAGTGGCTGAAAACGAAGTGTCTCGGAAGAAAGATGTACCCGACAAGAAAATAAGAAAATCGGAATGACGTAGTCTCTCGAGAAGTAGTTTCGAATCGGAAAAAAACTAAGGATCGAGAAAGGCGAATATGACGGAACATAAATCAGTGGGAGAGAAAGAGCAGAGAAAGGTCGAGGAGATGGAGAAATGAGTGTTTTGAATCTCTCTCTCGAGGAATGGAAGAAGGGAAATGAACATTTTTAGAGGCCCTCTGGATAAACTCCATTGTATTCTTTTTCAGGCCGAGGCTTGGATTTGGAATTAGATTTTGATTAAGGGGGAAAAATATATTTTTTTTCGAAAAGGGAGATGAAAAGAGGAAATGGAGATGATTAGGATTTTAATTTCCGTGCTCATTTTCCCTGTTTGAGTCTCTCTTTGTGTTCCACGACGAACGGATTATTGGAAACGTATATATTTGTGATTATAGGTGAAGTTTTTTATATTTTTTAGGTCCATAATGGCCTATGTAATTTTATTTCTCGTCTCTTATCTTTTCATCGCGATACAATTTTATTTCTAAATTATGATATGAAGTTAATGTATTTTTAAAATAAAACTACGGTAAAATTGAATTGGAAACATTCTCATTACTGTAGTACAGTGATAATTTCGAGTTTTAATTTTGTACGAATATATTTTCTTATAATACTTATACAATTTGATTGCTATCCCGTAATTAAGTTCAGGTATGTTTGGCAGGGTTTTAATAAATTCAATATAATATTCACTACTTTACTGTAACAATTTCAAGTTTAAAATATACGAAAGGTTTCATAAAAACGACAATATCACAATAAAGAAAAATTTTCGGTATAAACCAGCGGAAGCCTTCTTGATTTCCGGAAACGCTACTGTTTGCTTATTTAGGTCAAAGTGCTTGAATTTTTAATTAGGTGCTCTCTAATAAAGTAAAGAAGGCAAACAAAAGGGATTCCGGTCCTAAATACCGAAAAATTTTCTTTATCATGAATAAAGAGTAGGAGCAGAGAGTACCTACTTACTAGAAAAAATCTTCAATTCCGATGAGAAATATCGAAAAAATAGAATTTTTCGGAAGTATCGGGTAGAAATGAATACTATCTATGTCTAGACCTCTTATACCACCTTTTGGTGTTCAAGGCGTTCGAAAAGAATACGATTGATAACTGTTAAATAAAGTACCTTTAAGCCAAATATCATTCCAATATTAAAGAGACTGTGAGTATGACCAAAACAGAATTATATCCTTAACAATGAAATATTAATAATTTGCGATCGTATCGCTATTATAATGATATATTATTATATAATAATGGTATATTGATTTATTTTTAGATATTATTGTTTAGTCCTTTTAATTCTATAAATATGGGGAATAGCTTTCTCGCGTACTTTCATCTTTAATTTACTGCTGATATTAAAATTTATATATTTTCATTAATTGTTCTTGTCATCAAAATTTATTATACTTATTTGTGTATTCTAATCTATTCTTTTCTTTATCCGTAGGTAAGTACATCCATGCCATTCTTCCATTACTATTGTTACCTGGAATATTGTTGTAAGTACCTCAATCCTTGAGTTTTCTATTTAATTGGAGTATCAATTCAGTGATTGGATTCAAAATTTTCCTTGAAATACAAGGATTTACTTTATTTGGAATACTTAATACTTATTAATTGGAATAATTTCTCCGAAAAGTAAGAAGTATTTGCGGAGGAAACACATTTGAATAACAAACTCTTTTGCTAACATTAGAAGTGTGTGTATATACTTGTACGACAAAAACAGTTTTCATCGTAATAGGGCTTAGATCTCTTTCATGCAGAATCTTCGTTATAGTAGAGATGTCGAATTTTTCTTTCTCACTTCATTTATATTCATATAAGTTTGTGAAACATACAAATTCTTGCTCTTCTTACTTGTTCATTTATATATTTAAATAGAATATGGGCATATTTATAAGGGTCATCATTATGGTCATTATTGGCTCATACCACATCAAATCCGAACATGAGAAACATGAATCAACGTTTCTGAAGGTATAATATTTATTTCAACGAGAGTAACATTTATATTCGTTCTTTGACTAATAATATAAATAATAACAAACATTCGAAGCGACGAAATTCGCAAAGCTTGGAAAATTCTGCTCCCGATATTTTGTTTGTTTGTGTTTTGTTGATATCGTGTATTTTTAGGTTAAAACATACAGTGTTTTATATGGAATTTCAAATAAAAGCACATTATTAATATATATATACTAGTTGCCCCGTGCGAAAATTTCGCAGACGATCAGTAATATTCAATTTCCCCAACCAAATACATTACAGCAACTACTCTAATCACTACAGACGAATACACAAACAATAAGACAAGGCAAAAAAATCGTACCTTGATATTCCATGTCAGTGTCAGTTTCGACATACGTCGTTTTTGGCGATAGATTTGTAGAGAGAATTTTCTTTAAGCACTATAATCACGAATAGTACACGTCATTTATATAACGACGTATATGCATTTTATCCTATACCGAATACCCCAATTCACTTAATGCATTTATTACATCATGAATTTAGACAAAAATACAAAACATCACTACCACATTTTGGTAAACTCTGTTCTTCAAAATGCCACATACTTTTATGATGTGTCACTAAAGGCTTCGTGTTTAACATATATAACCAAGATAGTGCAACAAAAATACTTCCTGCATCCACGTTACTTATTTATTTTCTATTTTTTCTCTTCATACACGAAATATAAAAATAATTACTGCTCGTCTGCAGTGAAATTGCATCTCATAAATTCACTGAATCAGATTTATTCAAGTACTGAAAGATATATAGTCAGCAATAATCAGTTGAAAGCTTGTTGTCCTGCTGGTATAGAATGAGAGAAAATGTTACTAATTTGGGAGAAAGAAGCATGAGGGGGAAGCATCTGCGGTGTGTCTCACTTTCAGAAGAACATAAATTGTGATTCATTGTCGAAGTGCAAAGTAAAGTATCGCAAATGTAGCAAACCCATTGCCCCGCATTATTTGAATGTCTCTCACACAAATATAGTTGTCAATCATGGTATTTTAACCCATTCACAAAACTTAGATTTTAAAATACTACTCTTACGTCTACTACTACACATACTATTGAATTGGTTGAGCATATTTTTGTACTACAGGCATAGCGAAAGGGAATGGAGGCTTGGGCTTTCGTTACGCTTGTATTCCATAGAGGTGAGTTTTCTTGAATCACAGGTATGATATCCTATTCTTTACTCCAAGGTATGAATAAATATAGAATACTATCTATTCAGTGAGTAAAATATAAACACTAAAAATCATTTGATACCAGGTTTAGGTATATAGAAAATTTGCAATACGAAAGTTTCACCAAAATTAATTTGAATTGAACGACGTAATTGTTTTGATCGGTATGGGGTATGACTCATAATTAGAACCTTACATTTTTTCTATGAATACTCCAAAATCTAATCATGATACTAAAAATCGAATATTCTACTTTGGTCGATCTTAAACTTAAATGACCGAGAAGTAATACGATGCAACGTTATTTAGATTTAGATTTATTCAAACATACCAAGCGATACTCCTGTGACACAAACATTAACAATCCGGCAATTCTCATGTTTCTGTAGTTGACGTTCTGCTCCCAAAAGATGTGAAGTAGCCGGTTTATTAACCTGTTATAGTTGCGTGCAATCTTAAGTTCTTCGTTTACGGAGTCCATATATTACTTCCGAGTACTTTTTCAATCATTATAAGACCAAGTATGAAAATCACTTTCTCATTTTTGAAATTGTTTACACTCGTCACTAAGTAAACAAATTTAATCTGTATATAGCAACCCGGGCATTGTTTCGTCCAGTAAACAACGCGATGATTAAAATGTTAATTCAATTTGTTTAACAAACGGTGGATTTTTAATCCACCATTTATTTGAACTAAAACATACCTAAAAATACACACCTTAATATTCTTTATCAGAGTCTGTTTCGATATACCTCGTTTGTAGCGATAGGTATCGGTATCTACACATCCAGTAACGAAACTCAATGGCCAAATAAAATGCCTTGCGTTTTCTAATTCCTTGCCATATGAACCCAAACAAAATCCCTATTATATTAGAGAACGTGAGAGTATAAATGTTGTCGAATGTTATAAAAATTTACTTTTAGCAGTATAATCACGAATAGTGCACGCCATCACTATAACGATACATGTATATTATCCTATTCCGAATACCTAAATTCACTCAATGCATTTATGACTAAATGAATTATGGTAAAGATACAAAATATCACTGCCAGCTTTACCTAAATCTGTCGTTATATAAACCACTTCCTTTTATACCGGCAATGAAGTGTCACTTAAATAACCAAGATAAAAGAACGAAACATACCTTCTGCATCCACGTTATTTATTTATTTTCTATGTTCTTCTCTTCATACATGGAATACAAAAATAACTACTACTCGTCTGCAGTGATCTGATCTGGGAGAGGAGAGCTAGAGGGGAAGCTAAATGTCACACTTTCATACGAATACATTGTGTTACATTGTCAAAGCGCATAGCATTCTCCCCGCATTGAAAGTCTCTAACATCGTTAATGTGACAAAATAATACATTTTTTGCTTCGGAGATAGCGATTGGGAATAAAAGGCTTTCGTCAAGCTTGTACTACATGCTGGTGAGTTTTCTGAAATAGCAGGACATCGTTTTCTTTACTCAGAAATATGATTAAATGTTGAATATTATCTATTCAATGAGTGAAATATAAACAATAAAAATCATTTGATATCAGGTTTAGATATATAGAAAATTTGCAACATACGAAACCGGGAAGTAATATGATGCAAAATTATTCAAACATACCACATGATAAAACCGTGACGCAAACTTTCATATTCGGCAATGTTCATGTTTCTTTGGCTGTCGTTCTGCTCCCGCAAGATGCAATGTGGCTTGCTTATTCAACTGTTATGGTTGCGTACGACGTCGAAGTTTTCGTTCATGGAGACTGTAATGTTAATTGCGAATCATTTTATGCCCGAGAATAGATGCATTATCCGATTTAAAAATTTGTTTACACTCGTCACTAAGTAAACAAATTGAATCTGTATATAGCAACCCGGGCCTTTTTTCGTCCAGTAAAAAATGGGATGATTAAAATATTATTTCAATTTGTTTAACAAATGGTGCATTTTTGATTTGTCTGACTATTTTTCGCAGGAACCTGACAACTTTTGCCATCAAACGGTCATTCATTTATATATATTGATGGAGTAATAAGGGAGAAAAGTCCCGATCACCAAAAAAGCATGTTTTAAAATAATATATAGATAGATATATAACTATAGTACAGTATTTTTAACGTCGCTTCGAAGTCTTCTAGGGGTATTTTGCCCTTTTCCCGCCGGGTTCCCGCCGGGAATTGAGTTTGGGAAGGTGTTCGCCCACGGTTGAAAGCGCGGCCCTCTTGGCTATCCGGAAACTATTGATAAATATAATCACAGTTACTGTTGAGAGGAATGCGAATGGGGAATCAGAATGGAATATTTGACGATTTCCGGTTACCGCTCAATTTCTAGAATATCTTATTAATATTTTATATTAATCCATAAACAGCACAAGGCATTAACAATCGACTAAGGAACCATAATAACAGCTGTCGAACAGAAAGATGTAACCAGAAAAATCTTATTAGCCGGGATTCGAACCCAGGACCACGGTGTTTGAGCTGCGCAAGGCAGCACTCTAACCACTCCACCACAGTGGTTGGTTGGACATTTCTCGGTTTATTCTACGAGTAAAATAACGGTTTTCGGGATCGGTTTCCGGCTCGATATCGGGTAGACGCTTAAACCGAACAGACGTCAAACCGTAACAGAACGTCGTAAGACAGACAGATCTCGCCTTTACTCCTCCCGTCCCCTCTCATACACTCTCTCAAAAATGCTAATCGGATGAAGACAGTCGTTTGGATGGGATTATATCATCGGACACGTGTCGCGACTCATTCATCGCACTCCCCGCGGGCGAAACACTCTCACTCTATTTTTAAACGCCTTCGCAAACGACGGGCGCCACCGGAGATTTCTTTCCGCCGGGAAAAAGCCGAGGCGCCAAAAGGGGGCGGTTTCACAAAGGGCGCTATCTCTACGCCGTGGAAAAAAAGCGCTCAGTCCACACAAGAGATGCGAGCGCACTTTACCCGCCGCACAAACACAGCCAATGCAAGGATTAGGCGGAAGACGAGATGATGCAAGCCGAGGGGGTGAGATTATAAAACGGACGATGGAGAGCTTTTGATCCCGTCTCGATGACGTCACCGCGGATGGAAAGTGCACTTTCGCGGCGATGCACCGCGCTAAATGCGGTCTCCGCCCGCCGCGGGAGGGAAAAAGCGGGCGCCCGATGCATTTCACTAAATGAATAGGCGTGCCTCTTTCTCCACAGGGAGATGGATGAAGGGGCTTAAATAATTGGATCCCTCGCAGCGATGCATTCGTCTCTCCGAGTACTTCACCGCGCCAAATCTCTTCCTTATGCCGTCGAGCTTCCATCATTTCCTCTTAACTAGGCGTGTGAGAGGTGGTGAACCCGCCTATGTCAGTCTTGATGAAGATGAGGTCGTTTTTGGTTCTCTTCTCATCAGCGAAAGAAATCGATCAGATCCTCGAGTTAGCCATGCTTGAGTCAGATAAAAGATTGCGCAGTTTCCCGATCTGTGTTCCGCGAAACGCTGGTGCGGAAGAATTCCGGAAAGATGAAGAAAGCTGATTCAAGTCTCGAATGATTTCAAAGGCGTCAACTCGTCAATTAAGGAAACCAAGTTAGTGTGCCCAGTACACGGGTACTAGACATATAAAATCATTTTATTTTAATTAATGCGTCTTTATTCAGGTGAGATTGCGCCTAAAAATCTCTTCTTACAGTTAATCCATCGTCATATAAAATTTAAAAGAAAGAAATAGTTTAAAAAAGTTTACATTTTCCAAGTACTCGACTTATCCAGGTTTTTAACCAAGAATTGAGTGCCGAAAATCGAGTTGTTTTTTCTCGATTGAATAATTTCTTCACACATTAGCTAAATGGAGCTAGATTAGAGTTGAATGGTGAGGAGATTCATTATGTCATAGTTTTAGCAGAATTAATGTAAAAATCATGAAAGGCTAGGTAATCTATAACTATCATCAGAAAGAATAGATTCACTATCGATAATTTTTAATTGCTTTAGTCCTTTCATATTCCATATGATCATGATCTCATTACTAGCTGCAAAAGAGTACATTCAGTAAATTCCAAAATGCTACACAAAGATAAGAATCAATTTAACTTTATTATTTAATACAGATATTTAATTGCCTTTAATTCTAGACATATATTACATTTATAATACTGATAGGCGTTAAAAATCTTGATTCATATCTTGAATGGTCCGTAATGGATGTTATTGGGATGTTTCGAAACAAACAAAGTTCCCTCTCAATTTTACCAATTTAACCCGATGTTCCAGCTGTCCCGTTTAGATTCAATACGTTTCCAACTCTGATAAGTACGGGAGAATGGCGTAATGGATTTTGTAATTCCGTATTAACGAGAAATGAATCATCGAGGCAGTGTTAACAAAAATGTGAGCGCGTCGCCACTAATTCAATAGGAAAAGTCCTCTTTTTCCTATACTCATCGGGCGTTTTCGAATCCTCACCTTCTTTTATGTGTTTGCCATGGCACGGCGTGTGCGCCCACATTTAAAGGGCGAGAAAACTCATGATTCAACGTCTGTGCGACTGGTCGCGAGCCAGCCAACGAGAGATGTTGTCTGCGTCTGAGAAATCGTTTCTCTGGTTTCGCAAACAGAGCGCGTTGAAAAACGGACGGCACTTGTTAAAGAGACGACACCGCGGATTTATCTGCGGGATGAATGGAGCGACAATATCTGCGGAGAAGAATTGTATCGTTATCATTGTTTTTCGCTCGGTTACTCAACATTATTACGCAACATCATGAACGTAGCATTCGTTGCATGCCTCCTTAGTCATCCTCAAGGAAGAATGTTGGTTCACATTATTCTTCATATTTCATTCATGTTGAAATCCTCATATTACCGTTTTAAATTCTGTGAAGATTTTAGCGAGTTATTGTAACCTACCTTTAATATCTATGGTTTTGAATAATTGATGTGTGTTACATAAAGTTTTCTATAATTATTTGCATCTTTTAAAGTTGACTACACGATGCATTCATTTTTATTGCTAACTTTATCACATACCCTCTTAGAGTATAATTAACATGAATTAGAATGAAAAATTTTGGTAAAATTATTCTTATTAATGAACCATTTACCCAAATCCTTTGAATTAGGTTATCTTAAAGGTAGCAGTCCTTAAACTAAAAATAGATAATATTTAAAAATGGATTGTTTTAAAAATTTTGAGTATAGCTAAAACAAGCCTTAATTTATTGGATAAAATAAAGGGAAAATATTGTTTCGAATATATATGCGAGTAATATTCATTCATCGAGAAACCTTAAAAATTTAAGTTTATGATCTTTTAGTCAGCTACGTGACATCTAACCAGAACCGAACCGAAAAAAAACTGCATATTTGCCAAAGTGAAAATCGAACCCCAACGAAATAATTCTTGAACTCTCCGAAATCGAAAATTATTATTTTATTCATTCCGTTAGTCATTCATTTCTCATTCCGTTCCGATACCCTGTTAACAAAAATGCACAATTTACTCACATGTAATTGGAGGAAGGTTTACTAAACTAGGGTAAATACGTAAACTAAACTACTAAACTAGGGTAAAGTAGCTAACTATTTATGCCTTATTAATCAATTTAGTGTAATTTAGTGTGCGTACATGGAAAAGACTAGAAATAGAAAAATCAAGAAGATATATATCAATAGTCGGAGCAGGAGACAACGATTCGAACTGGTTCAACGTTGGAAGAAGGAGCGAAATCGGAATTGAACCGGTGAAAGCCATATTCTCTTTCTTCGTTGAACAGGAGCCAAGACCGGAACGCATATTACGGTTCGATGCCCTGGTCAACTATAGTTTAAGAAATCCTTAATTAAATCATTCATGTCTGTTAATGCGCAGATGTGGCAAGATATCGAAAATTGATCAAGTTCAAAAACTTTTAAGTTCTCCTTTACCATTCGTTGAAGATCCCTGAAAAAATTTATGAAAATGAGTCGATGAAGATTCTTAAATACAAATAATAAACCCCTTATCCTTCGAAGTTAAACTCGGATAGCGGTATTAAAATTGCATAAACATATTCCACCGTGAAGACCACCAAGATCGTAGAATCTAACGTAATATGAACGTCCGGCGGTGGCAAATAGCGATCCCTTAAGTACTTCCCCGGATTTTCATCGTCCGATTTTCTCAGAATTATCTCCCATTGTGGCGACAAGCTGCGGCGATCCGAACGTATCGTCTAAGATTCAAAGGAAAGGAAATACGGCCATCTCCTGCAACTCGGAATCTCCGTTTTCTCCTCTACCTCTTGAAAGAGACTTCGCCGAACGGATTTCGGACATGGCTTTATTAATGCTCGATGCCAAGCCGACTTTCTTTGATTTCCTTTTCCATTCCTCTCATAGCTATCGTGCGATCTATTATATTTCGGTAGTCATACATCCCATCGGAGGTAAGAATCTGTCCAGCAGAATAGTATTCTGGGAATGGCGGCGGTGGAAATATTCATCTTCGACTCCCGCTCTCTGCGTTTTTCATCGAGAAAAGTATAGGTAGACCGGCGGAACATGGAATTATGGAGTGCCTCCGAGAGGTCCGCGATATACCGGCATGCATTAGGCGCAATATCCGTACGTACCGACGAAAAAACTCCCCACAAGAAATTCCCTTCCCCGTATGAATTTATTATGCTTCGAGAAATTTTTAAGTACGCTGGCTACATCTCGGGACTTCGGAACTTTAGTGGGCATGAGTTGAAAAAGGACGAGTTGGTCTCACTCGCCCCACAGGAAGGTTTTCCGCTTCAACGAGCAGAGACAAAAAAGGAACGACTTGCGGTATATTTATGGGCAAGAAGGTTGGGGATAGACGAGAAAGAAAGTAAATTTATCTCCGTAAACTTTTGCAAGAGCAGGTTGAATGCTCCGCGCAAAAGAGATATGAATAGAAGATGGAGCGGGAATATAAGGTCCAAGTTCCCGAATTTACGTTACAACTACTTGATAATCTACTTTTAATTTTGTGTTTTAGTTTTAGAAGAACACGGGTTATTGGAAAATTAATCTGCATAAATATTAATTAATTCCTTGAGCGATAAAAGCGTTCATCATGAGGAGCACAAGAAATTAATCAGGTTCAAATTTTTTTAAATAATTCGTTCGATAATCTCGAAAGTACCGAGTCTTTATTAACCAATGAGGACGTATATTTGAATTCAAAAAACTTATTTAGCATAGTACTTATCCGTTGATTACATGGCGGAATGATAATGAGACTTCACTTATGAAATCTGAAGCTTATCATTTATTAAAAAAGAGACAAAAAGTGAATGTGGTAGGGTAACCATTAAAGGCAGGATTTTTGACGGATTAATTATAATAAATTTAAAAAATAATAAAGATTTCAAGAATAATAAACTATGCTATCTATTCTTAAGTGGGTTCGCTATGAATACACTTACTCTATTAGTACGGGACGATTATTTTTCAAAACAAGATTCCTCAAGTTTTTCTCAGCCGGGTGAAGTAAGAGGTTAAGTTTTGCCATGGTTTGCACTAGTTTATTAATTTCAATATAAATTCTATATCCCTGCGATTTACATTTTTGAGATTAATTAAGGGGTTGAGCAAGGGAAGTTTTTGACGAGAGGATTTGTATTGGAGAAATGAACCAAGATTTCCAAATATTTGAATACTCGTCGAGAATTTCCAGCTATTAAGCTTTATCTGAGTATCGTCTAGAGGGCGCACTTGGGTTAGTTTGAAATGAATTTGTTTTTTTTTGAGGGAAAATCATCTCAGTATTCGGTCTTGAATTACATAAAATTATAAATAATGATTATGTATATTTATTTTCTGGGAAGTTTGAGAGCTATTATTTGCCTCTTAAATCCAACCCGATGTCATAAAAGATTTAAAAAAGAACTTCTGGGAGTTCAAAAGAAAATCAACAAAAAGAAGGTAATCTAATTATTATACAATTACCGCTGCAATAATTATGTAAGTTCCTTTGTAGATAGCTACTTTTTCATAATTAGGAAAGTTCTCTTTTATATGCACCTAAATAAAGAAACATAATTTGCGTTTACTGCTTTTCGTTTCATAACATCTCATGTATCGTTACTTACATCAGAAAAGGAATGAAATTATCATTCTCATTATGATTCTTCCTTCTTACGCTTGAACACAAACTTTTCGAAATTTTTTTGCGACAATCACTTGAATTTCCTCGCTTCGTTATTATTATCGTTCAATAAATTTGAAAATATATCATTGATATTTTCAGTTGAAATTCATGGATTATAACATGTTCTCTTGAATGCTCTGTTTTTTTAACTTCATTGATCACTTATCCCAAGCGATAAAGCACGAAATAAAATCTTCCAACTTTTGGCATAGAGCTGAATAAAAAAGAAATTAGTAATTGGGAATTGGAAATGCCAAGCACTTTTATATTTCTTTGTGACGTTCCGCGAAGTAAGCCTAAGACGAATTGATTACACACATCGATGGTTCAATGCCTCCTCACACCTTACTTTTAACGGAAAATTTGTCCGTATTCCTTTTGATCTGTCTAAAGCGCTCTTATTGGGCGGAAAGAACTAAATTCCAGGAAGACTTGAGAGAAGCAAGCACTTATTTTTACGAAAATTCCTCGTAAATAAATTTACATCTTGAATAAATTACTGCAAGGCACTGAGTCAATTCTGAGCAAAGAGATTTCTCGGAATAAGGAGAGTTAAGGAATGCAAAAGACACTTCCTCGAACTTGTACCATGAAAATATAATGAGCTTAATATCGTAAAGAAGTTTGAATTCTCGCTACTTGTTGATGGAGGAATTTTCCCTTAATCATCTTAGTACATTAAAAACTTGTACTTTTTTCAACAAATGAGAAGCTCTTCTAAAGTTATGCTTTGATATAAACTAGAGGAGGTATCCTGGTTTGATGAAGATTGTGGTTGTCAATTTTCAAACGTTGAAATTGAGTTTTTCATTCCTCATTAATCAGAAATTCTGGGTCAGTCAGGTCAATTTGTCCGGATGCAATTTCTCTCAGCCATAGTTTATCGAGAATATCACTACCAAGTTTTTCTTTAAAAAAATTCATGAACGCCAAACTCATCGAAAAAGTAGTTGAATTAGAAATCAAAGCGTCAGAAGAAAATATCGCTAATGTAGGCATTTGGTCTTTGACTGTTTGTTCTCTTCCGAGCTTTAGAGATGCTAACAGACTAGAATGGGTAGATAGGGACGTTGGTGTTAATAGGCCACACTACCTCACTACTGGAGGTTCCAAGGGTAAGGATGTAATTGCTGAACAATCCAATTCAATTTCATTGTTTGCCTTTACTGGTAGATGTAGTTGAATTGTCGCAGGTCTCCGAACATAGGATTCTCGTCGAGCATCAGTGTAGATTCATTTTGGGGCCATGTTTGGTACCACGTTCTCCAGATGCGGAATCATCGTTTAGGCCCTAGAACCTTCTATTCATCAGCAAAATCTGTATCTAAAATGGTGGAAAAAGTTGAAGTGACGAGTATCGATCGATAAGAAAATACATAGATTCTCCAATAAAATTTTTCCTCAAACTTTATAGCCACGGCTCCTTACCCACTGTGGCTGACTCTCTTTCCGTAATTAGTTTATACCAATATCATGAGTTTATCTCGTGTTTGATAATTTTAATTAAACCTTCCATATAGTAGTTACTTGATTGTGAACGGAAACGTTGATTTTTGTTTATTCAAATATTCTTAAAGCAATGATATTACTGTAGACCAAATCTTTGACCCCCCCAAAAATAAACCTCAGAACTCTAAGAATCCACAAGCCACTGGTTGAAAATTATTGATCTGGAGTGACTTCCTAAAAGGAGAACCTTTGGAAACCCTTATTTTTATCTATATTTGAATTTTTAAGGCTGCTTCGTGTCCAAATCGTGAGAATGTCTGTGGGTTCCTCGGTGAAATTCCTCCTCAAGTTCATTTCTACCTCTGAGCACGTAGCTCACTTTCTAGTATTTTTCACGAGAATAGTGTATCTGATAACGCTCTCGAATCTATTTCCTCTTTTTCACGTTTCTGTTTATAGGACATGGGTTTTCCAAAAGCAAACAAACGAGAGAAATATATCTGAGTGGAATAACACGCAAAGCAATATAAATATACACTAAAAAATCCCAAACCAGACCGAACAGCAGGTTGATTGAAGCGCTGGCGGGGGTTGAATCGGAATTACTCGATTTCATATTCCAAAAAATTCACAAGGGAAATTCGACAGTTAATCTTTTTTCTGTAACTAATAGCAGTAATTCAATAAAAATGGTTTTCACTCATGCATCACCTGAAGGATTTAATAGACAAGGAATAAACTCTTTATCACGAAAACCTCACTATATAAGCTCTCTGTATTTAGAATAGAGAAAGATTACTGAATGATTCGTTTGACATTAGACAGAGTTAAGTTACTATCCTAGTTTGGTTCGTATGAAATGAAATTTCTCATCTACGTAGATTGAATATAAATCGCTTTTTAACAACCAGTTTTGAATGGTATGATTACTTGAGTTTAGGTTTTTTCTAAATAATTAATGGGATGTTGCTTTAGAGATTTGTTTTCTTGTAAATATATTCCCTTGGGCTTATTCATCTGAGCGGAAATGTAAAACTTAAAAACTATTTAAACGCTAAGATCCTTAGTTTTCTGTGGAATTCACCAAATATCTTATCACCCTTTTATGGAAAATATTCAAAAACTAAACCTATCATTCATTTTAGATTACCTCTAGCGGGCATTGGGACAGTCACAGAAAAATTAGCTGCAATTAACTTTAATGGCAAATTTCATGAGAATGAATAGCGAGAATGTAACTCTATGGCTAAAATTTTAAACTGTTCAGCTTCAATCGCTATACCTTAAGTATGCATACAGTGGACCCTGTCGACAAAAAGCATAGAAAGTTTTTTTTACATAAGTTATAATATATTAGTAAGCTTTAGATGCTAGGTAAAGACGTTTGGAAGAATAATTTTTCTGCGGAAAATTTGAAAGAGTAATTGATTACGGAAGTAGACTAAAGGAGCCTTTTACAGGCATTCCTTAGGGTACGTGTGTATATGAATACTTTGAGCTCTCATTATAAGGTAATACTCATTTTGATTGATCGTGATCGCTTGAGGAAGTGATATCAGAGGGAAAGCTAAGAAAAGAGTGAGATTTTCTTTGGAATCATCATTCTTTTGCCATTGAAGCTTGATTCAAAAGTAATACCAAACCATTTTAAACTACGAGTTTTTAAATTTCCTAATTCAAACTCAAATCAAAATCCTCGTCTCAACCTCCCAAATGAAAAACAAGCGTGAAAACGGCCGTCGACGTTACGCTAACATGCAAAGCGAAGGGAAGGGAAGCGAGGGAGGAAGCAAAGACTCGAAAAATAAGCAAACCTAAGCGTTTCGATCGTTAAAGCGGTCCGGACTAAAATAACACGGTCTGAAGACCTTTCCCTCCTAGACTAAGCGCAAGTGCATTGGACGAGAGAAAACCTTAAGGATACGTTTCTCTAACTCGGAAGAAAGTAAAATCAAGGGAAAAAATACTGCGGCGAGGGAGATCTTTGTTCTACCAGAAATAGAACCTCTCTGCAAAGGAAGGGTCTTCAGAAGTCTCTCATCCTTCGTGCCTATTTCGACCCAAAAAAAAGGAAATGTGGCCGAGGATAAAAAAGACCGTGTTCTTCATCCATAATCTTCTCGCTCATCTTTAGCCTACTCTTACTTTCTTCTTCCACCTTCCTCTCGGAGGGCAGTCATTACCGGAAGGGATCACGTGACCCGAAGAAACTTTTCTTACTCTTCTTTCCGCTCCGCTTCTTCGTCGTCTTCCTTTTTTTAGAAAATGCGCGGACCAGCATATCTATGCGAATCTTCTTAATACGTAAAGGGTTTCCTTTTCGAGGACTCCGCCAAGTTTCCGGGGAAAGGTTTCGGGCTAGGAAGTCGGAAAGGTGTGTTTTTTTATATATTTTGCGTGGTATCTCCGGCCCGCCGCAAGAGAGATTATCCTTCTGGGAGTCGTTAAGTATTACATTTCATATCGCGATATCTCCTCTCTTATTATTTTTTTCGAGATTTAGAACAAAAATCCGTGCGCCTTAAGGCAGGAGCTGGACTTATTTCTTACCGCTACGGTGGTAATTTACCGTCACCGTGCGCTATCTTTGATTAATTTAAGCTTCTGAATCCCGAGGCTCAGATATTAGCTATTATTTAAACTCTTTTCCGGAGAATATTTGATATAAAAATTACTTTTGTGTTTCCTTATTATCAGCCAGATATATGCGAAGATAAAAGAGAGAATAATTTCTGTTACCTTGCAAGTTTCAACTCCGTACGATATCACTGCGCCTGATGGCCGCAAGAAAAATTATGGCCCATGAGCTTTTGGAACTTATTTTTACCGTACATTTTTAAAAATTTCTTATACTAGAGTTTTTGGTTTGCTATAAAATAGCGTTTACCTGCTTGACCTTGCCACAACTTCTCTTCAGCAAAATTCTTCCATACTACGCATCAGAGTGCCATAAGCTCTCCTTATACTTAAGATATTTCTTTCCCGCTAACCCTTCCATGTTTCTTTTTTCCTTGTAAATATGTATGCCTGTGCGTGATAATGTTTCTTCAGTAGTTAAAATGGTAAATAAATTAAATCTTGTGGGAAAACTAAAATAAGTACTACATTTTTTATTAAGGTCTTTCGCAAATTCCTGACCACATCGACTAAACGCTATCAACGCTATATTTTTCCTTTTGAGCACTATAAACAAGAAACTCATTCATTCATCGAGATACGAATCTCGGCTAAATATGCGAGACCTGTGAGTAAATGCCTTTTTCGCACGAAAGAATTTCCCGACGAATAGTTTAATTTTGATTTAGGGATATTTTCAACGTTGGAGTTCCCGTTGCATTAAAACTACTCTGGATGGAGTTGCGCTCGTTAATGATTTTCAGAGCAATCGTTAGACTTCTCTCCTTATTCCGTTCTATTAACACAGGGGATTCTCATATTCCACTAGCAAAGCTTCGCCTATATTAAATTTTGTTTGCAACGTTTCGCTAGGATCTCACTGTCTATTGCGCTTAATTAAATGGAGAATTCCCAGCTAGAATTCCAGCGCCGTCGAGACGTCAGAATTCAAGAATGTTTAAGTTCGAATTTATAAAAATACGAATCGAATCCTTTTCAATTTTTCCGCTGAATTCATTCCCTTCCTACACTCTTAAATCCCTTTACGTCCGGCGCAAGTTCTCCATTTAGCAATCTCGTCTCTCGTCGCGAAAAAAATGTCCCAAACGAAATCCGGCGATCGAGTAAAATGAAATAGAAAAGTACCGTTGCACTGTATTCGCCCTCTCAGAATTGCTCGTTTTATTTCGAAGAAAAATCAACCTCTTCGCCCGTGGACCTCTTTGCACGATCCTCATCTTCTTCGGGCATTGAGGAACTTTAATTGCTCTTCACTCTTAAAAGACCCGTCCAGAAAATCGCTGCGTGGCAAAAAGAGTAGAAAATTTCACATTTTTGCAGACGGCATTGAGGTCGCTCCCTTCAAAACATTTCCATAATCTCAAGTCATAAGCTTTTCTGAAGATTTTCGAGAGGACTAAGGATTGATGGCAGAATAAAACACGGGAAAGGAAAAACAGAAAAATTTCTTTTCTCCATCGGTGAAAGAAAACACGAGAGTTTCCTGAAACAGGGTGGAAATGCCATCGATCCCACTTAAAAGCGGTTATATTTCGAGAGGAGTCTACGCGCTTAAACGCTGGAGCGTACATGAGAGCGCTTTTTTGAATTTAAAATTTTTAGCGATGAATTCATCAATATTAATGACTGTTTTGGGGAAGATTTATACCTTAAGTGGGATTCGGTTTCTGAGAAAGCTCTTCTTTAAGCAAATTTGCAAACATTGGTTTTACCGTTTATCTTAAAGGCATTCTAAGGTAACATAAAATTTATTTATCGACTTCGTATTCAGTAGATCTTCGTGAAACGACGGTCTTAGATAACGAGAAGAGGCTAAAGAATATATATTACTCCTGCTTAATTTTGGTCGAATTAATTTTTAAAACGGATATACATAGCATTTACATGCTAAAATTCTTGTTTACATACTGAAATTCATATTTTTATTAATAAAACATCGAAAATCGAGAAAATTAAGACCTTTACATTCATTTTTGCGCTCCCCGTGAGAGGCGCCTGAAGCAGTGTCCTCTCCTATAGGCGTGGTTAATGTAATAAATTATTTTCATGAAATATTGGGTTTTCGGTAGCAGATATAAATGCTTGGGAAATATATATCATAATTTACGGCATTTTCAGGTTTTCATAAAATGTAACTCCTTCAGTTAAATGAGCATGGGGAGTTGAAATCGTATCAAAGGGAGAGCTTTCTCTAATATATCTCGATTAAAAGAAATTAAATTTTCAAAAATTTAATTTTTAATTTTAAAAATTATCTTTGAAATTGAGAACTGAAAATTCAGACGATTTCTGTTAACCTTTTAATGACAACTACTCTTAGAGAGTACACCAAAATTCGTATTAATTAGTAACTATTACCTACTATCCTTAAATATCAGTAAAATAAATATATGCAAGGAGGTGCCTTCAATTAAAATAAAACACTGTACTTAGTTCTTTCACTTTACAATAGTTTATCCTATAATTAGTCGATCGTTCAATAGTATAATTTCAATAAGTTCCGCCGTGCAGTGAATTCATTTTAAATGGTGTTTCATCTAAAATCTTTGACTGTGAATGTAAATTTTCAATACAACCGATACTGTTTTGCCTCGCATTAGTAAATAGAAGAGCAAATTGGCAAGGGTAACGCGAAATTTAAAACGAAATTTACTTTAAAGCATGCATCAGAGGAATCGTCAGAATTGATTTAATGTTTCACATGAGTTCCTGTTTACTTATCCGATATCTTACATCTTTGCTTATGCGTTTACATGTTTATAATGCCATTCTCAAATTGAATTAACGCAGTCAATACGCTGATGTACAAAGAACTCTAATTTTAATTAAAGTAGGATGATATTGACCGACAAGCATGACGG
The DNA here is from genome assembly GCA_036926295.1 of Pachydiplax longipennis. Lineage (NCBI taxonomy): Eukaryota > Metazoa > Arthropoda > Insecta > Odonata > Libellulidae > Pachydiplax > Pachydiplax longipennis. The sequence continues at coordinate 57,886,115 of JAVFKF010000008.1, forward strand.
AGGTTGGCTGTGAAAATATTCCATCTTCCTCTGAAACAAATCTGTTGCCGTTCTGAGAATCCCGTTGGGAAAAGTTTCAATCAGTCCAACAAAGAGATTTATTTAAACTTCGTATGAATTAATAAAGAATGGCATGTATCCATCCCTGTGGACACATCCGACATTTCCCTTACGGCATGACATTTAATTCTAATTTTCACCAGCGTTGGAGATCACAATCCAAATACACTTAAACAAATAAAAGGATATATCCATTGGATGAAGCGGGTTTCATGGGATTACTCTTTACGATCTCCCAGTTAGTAATTACCGATTTAATTTTTCACTTTTCATCTAAACGTTTTATAAAATGTACATTGTTTTGTAGGGTTCAATGGCCAACGTTATCAATTAGTTTCATGAGAATTTCAATGTAAATTTTCTCTTTGATAATCACTTCAAGACAGATATCAGCGGTAATTGTTTTGTTGATTGATATGGTTTGACAGGTTGTTTTAAGTTTGCATTTAGCATCCATTATACTCATATGATGCGGTTTTTGATTATTTTGCTTCCTCTCTGGCGAACGATATTTATTCTCGATAGAACGATTTGGAAGCGTCACTAATCCTTTCAATGGCTCCCTTATGGCTCATTTGGTATATAATGGAACATTTAATATTGAGAGCGAATTTTAACCATGTATGTACTATTTCGTTATATGTGTAAGGTAAATCTATATCGGCATGCATACTTTCAGAGCTTCCTTTCTGTATTTGGCTGCAGGTACATGCCCTAAGTTTAATCAAACATGAATCTTCAAATATTGCATCTAGCATATTACCATAATTATTCACAAATATTCCTTCTATTTAAAAGCGTTTCTTTTAATTATCCTGATGATATTTTCAGTCAGGATGGCTTTAAATGTCTTACAGTTACATTGAGGATAGAATAGTTCTGCATTTAACGGCGAATGCGTTCATATTTTAATTACAATTAGGAAATAACTGTACTACTCTCTTATCAATCTGGTATATTTGTGGCTATTTTGTTGAAACTTCATATTTGCAGGCTTTTGTAAAAATGTGAAAATAACATTAGCTATACAGTCAGTGACTAAACGCGAAAATAACTGTCTCCAAAGCTATTCCGTGTATGACATCATGAGACACGGATTTCCCTAATTCAAAATCGTATTTTCTGGATGATGACTTCGATAATAAGTGGGACAATAAACTTCGAATTCGGAATCGATTACCGAATGAAAAATTAAATTTCGATCCAAAACTTACGCGGCGCTTCGACGTTATCGCGTCAAAATGGGAATTCCATTATTCACGACTGATTTTCAAACAATTCTCCCGCAACACCAATCAGCCGCGACGGATGAGCAATCGGACATTTGCATTAAAGAGATTTTCTGAGTGTCCGAAACGAATCTGTCTCCCGCTCTCGAATAATTATCAGCACCTTGAACGTAATTAAAGATGCCCGAGGTGGACGCCCGCTAAATACCCCTTAATGAGGCGGTGATGCTCCTTTTCCGGAAACCCCACCAAAGTTTCCAACAAATGAAGGCTGCTTCCCCCATATAGCAGTGCACGAATACATTATGGTCTGGGCTCTATTTTGCCGAAATTTCCCCCGTCCGCAATGCTAACGGACTCCGAAGGGAGTCATATTCCTCTCGGACATTGCTTCGGGCAACCCCGCGTCGCAGCGGCCTTCGGAGGCGAAAATGCACATTAATTCCATTGGAGCCCGCATTGAAATCTCGCTGTGTCCATCAGGAGCTTAAACACTCCCCGTTTCTCTCGGTGGATCGCCTTCTTCCTCCTCTTCCTTGCCTCGTTCCGCCACGCCCCCTTTTCTCTGACCCAATTACCACCGTCCGAGAGTGCAATTAGTCTGGAGAGCAGTAACAAATTATAAAAATAACAGCGGGGTCAACGGGAACTCTCGAGACTGCGCTTTTCTCCGTAATAAGTTTTAAGCCAGGAGCAGTGCTGGAGACGGCCTAGGTCCGCGAGTCCGAGAATTAGTTCGCGAACGGAACGCACTAGCGTTGTGAAATTTAATTTCTATTTGCGGCCTAGGATGGAGTGGTTAATTGCTCTAGATTGCTACGGATTCATTGTAAAAATCTGCCGTGGAGTGGAGTCTCGAAAGCTTTAATCGCACGAAAATTTGAGAATGAGGGGAAGAAGTCTTTCTCGGATTCGGAATGCTTGGTGAGAATTGCGAACGTTTCTGTCTGTTTTTAATGGAATGAATTTATTCTTTATATTCGAAATAATGGACTGTTACGTAAGTAAGGCCTTCGGAAACAATGCGGAGTAAAAATAAGGGGAGTGCAGCAAATCTCCAGCGGAAGACAACTACGTGAAAAATTATTTAGAAGGTGACTTTGTTCTTCGCTAAGGATGCCCAGAGGGTGCTACTGTGTAGATTTTTTATCATTTTTCTACCTAGATAGTTGGACAATTTTTTTCATAAATGAGTCAGTTAGCAATATATAATAAATATATGAAATAAATATTTTAAAATGAGAAAGGAAATTCTGTAAGAACGCTGTGGAATGAGAATAATTTGGATGATATATTCGAAAGTTATCTCAGGAACGTTTCCTTGTTAGTCAGGAATGTACTATTGAATTCAAAATATGTATATAACGTGAAAAAATGATGATAACTTTTATTCATACCACTTCCATATTTTATCGCTTCGTATTATATTTTTATTGATTTCATTTCATTTTCATTATTTATATCTTTTCATTTCTACATGTTATGAAGTCGTATCATAAAGTTGTGCCTAGAACAATTAATTGTATGTATTTAATATTTATAATCATATTTAATTTAATAACTAAATATTACCTTTATGATCAGTCCATTAAGTTATTGAGATTTGAAGGTGTAACCGATTATTATATTAGATCTTACACCTCTGTTACTTATTGTAAGTGATGCTAAATAATTTCATCCAACATAATCACTCGTTATTGAATATGATGAATAGTTTCACTGCTCCAGTATTCATATCGTCACTGCACTGCGCATTCGTGTATTTACTTTACTGATAGAATTCAGGCTCGGGGGGAAAGCAAAGTCTAACTACCTCACTCCCCTTACCACTCTTACCACTATCTTACGCAGTCGCCTCATTCCCTCTACAATACTCTTTGCAACTAATATAATCTAATAAGAAGGATTTGAGGTTCCAACCAGCCTTTAAACCGGTGACTTTACCGAGAGACTGCGATTTTCCATTATCTAATGATGCAATAATGCAAGGTGGGAAATGGTACTCGTCCCTCGCTATCAGTTCAAATTCCTTCAGGACTTAAATACTTATTAGAGAAGGCATTTGAGGAAAGGGGAGAATAACAAATGATTTTCTGTCATCCGCCTTGATTGCTTTCCGCGCCGTTCTCTGAAACAGAATCTCACTTCCTGATAGCCCCTACTTTAATCCGTCTTTTCATCAATCCCATCACCGCTTTCCCCACTCTCTGGATCGTATTAATACCTCGTTTTCCCTCCTTGCCAAATCGCTCGACTCTCTTTTCTCTTTCACCATAACTCACTCATCACCAATGAATAAAGCGGCTCCTTCTTCGCACAAAAACCTTCCACAGATTCTCCTCATTCTGCCGGTTCCTAGAAAGGGGGTAAATGGTGGAGGAACCCACGGATGAGAGTAAACCAACGGCGCTCTCTCTCTCACAATGAATTCGTTTTAAGCGCTTTTCTCCGTTCACATCAAAAGAGTGGGAATGTTAAACACGGGCCTTGATTGAAACGTCTCCCCTCGTCATTCATTCAGAAACAGTCGTTTCGGTTCTTAGGAAGTATTAAACGACTCCTCTCTCAATCCTCCGGTCAATTGAGAGCTGCGGTTTATCGGTCTGATTGAAATCGTGCTAATGCGGGTCGGGTTGGAGTCTACATTTATCAAGGAGTCTTTAGAGTATAAATCTTGCTAGGTGCGTAATAAGAACTGCCAGGCCGGCTTGAAGATCTTCGCGTGTTATATGGCTTGCTACAGAATTTAGATCCGATTTCATATTGAAGCAAGTTCATGGTTTCTGAATGTTTTTTTCAAAGGTCTTTCTCTCCAATGAAAGCAGTACTTCAGGGTTATTACAGTTATGGCGGTGTGATATGTGTTATTATGTTCATGCCATATCTTGATGTATGGAATACTTTTCATCAAAAAAATTATCCTTCTTTTACTGCTATCTCAGTCTATGATAACATGAAAACTACCAAGGTATGAGTGATATTGATTAATAGTATTCATAAATTCCAGATAAATTTTGTGTCAGGTATGTATTCCTTATGCTTATAACTATGCAATTATCATACTGATATTGTGTAAATATGAAGTATCATGCATTTATTGTGTAAATATCTTGTATGTATGTATGATACTGCATAAAGCCTTCCCGTAGCTTAGTTGTAGTATTAATTATATTCCAAGGGGGTAGCACATAACTGTTTTATAACTATTCTTTTGTATATTTTTCCTTGAGTTGGTAGCCAAAATATATCAGCTGTATTCAGAAACCGTGGTAACTATTCCATAAATGTGCTGAAAAATCACTGAATGTGAAACTGTTCGTATGATATTTTGTCATTATTTTACGGTTTTTTGTTACCTCAGATGATTTTTGTGAGATTTCAACATACTTGTTTGAATAAAGAGAATGCTTTTAAATGAACTTCATTCGATGATTGCTGTTACACAGAATGAATAAGAAAAGAGATTTAGGTCCATATACTTAAGAACTCGACCATTAGCCCGATTAACCTTTTCTATATAGAGCTCGCAGTGACGCATAAACCATTGAAATCATCACGGTGCTAATTTCGAGAATCCATCAGCAGCGAATCCAAATCACAAGGCCGATTTAAAACACTTTTCAGCGGCTGATGACTCCGCGAAAGCGCGCTGGTTCATCAGACTACACAAACATTCGTTCTGAGGCTTGCGTAAATATATCCTCCACTCACAAACCAGCCGAGGAGTCTTTTTCCTCGAAAAAAGAATGCCCGAATTGTCCGAGGCCGCAAGAAAGTTTCAACACACTCGTTTCTCTCTAATGGATGGAGAGCTTTTCCTTTCCAGCGGAGAGGAGAAGGAAAAAACTCTAATCAAGTGATCGTGCATCCGAGTGGTGGCTCCCTCAGAGATCTTGCAATTGCACGGAGCACAATATCCCCTATGGTTTGAGAAGGCCCTCAATCACTGCCCAAAGCGGTCGCTCGAAAAGGCCTCAAGCAGTCGCCGTTTAATTCTTGCTAATGGAAACCGCCGCGGCAGATATTAGTACGGATCTCAAAACCCAGTTCCTCTTGCAAAGAGCAATGAACGTCTGGATGGACGCACGGACTCAAAGGAAATGCGCTTTCACACACGTCTAGTCTGGAACACCCGCCGCCAACGCTCACCTGCAGAGGAAAACAATGGATGGTTCCCGGGACGGAATTTAGCCAAGCGGACCTCGGCTTTCCTTGAATTATTAAGATGCGAAATCCAATCAGCGCCGTGCACTGAAAATTGGTTATCGCCAGGTCATTCTCGTCATGTCCGGTTATGAATTGTTGATACGGAAAACTTCCCGCCTACTCCCGTTTCTCCTAAAATGGCATATGCATTCGCTAATGGCATGCGCTGCTTTGCCTAATTTACGGGAGAATTTTCCATTGATTCGGATTTGTCACTGGGAATATGGTAAATGTTTCTTACGTGTTAGAATATCATAGGAATACAAAAGTAAAATTTAGAAATTTTTTAATTTATGAAAAATTTATAAGCTGATTTTTACGTTGACGCTTTTGTGTTTCCTCGACCGAGCTTCAGAAAAATATACCAGCAATTTGCTTGCCGTTTATGGTGCATAGACCAAACTGACATAAACTAATTTTTATTGATTTTAATCCCAAGTTACCTACGTGATGATTCGTTCTCTTGTAAATAACGCGCAACCTAAATGAAGCGCCGTTAAAAAAATATTTTCCTATTATTTACATCTAGATAGTCCATTTTCAAACGTTACTGTGACGAATTCATACTTTGCACGTCTGAAATTTTTCGATTACGTTTTCATTTAACAGCTAACTTCGCTCCAGAATGCTTTTCCATGAACAAATGAACGGGAAAACAAGCCTATTTTTCCAACTTTTATCGGAAGTTTCAATAATATTCCTCTTTCCCCAGGCATTTCAAATTTCCATTTTCCACACCAAAACAGTAATATTCATTATTTTTCTACTTTTGTGGATTTGACGCGAGCTTCATTTACCGAAAAATACGGTTTTTAAAATACAGTAATAAAAGTTCTTATTACAGCTCCATTTTCTTTCGAGGAAAAGAATATTACTCGTTTCCGATTCATCGAAATCATGTGCTATAGTATTAAATGAAAATATTAGATGAAAAATGTACATTTAGAATAATATATGTTGGAGTTACTGCCCCATTTTATTAAAATAACTGTACTTTTATTACTTTTCATTATTACGCGACATTGTCACTTGCTTGTATATCTTCGTCTATCTGTTTTTCCTCGGTTTACGATACCGAGCGAAATTATTCATTTCCGTTTCCACAGCATACTTATATGCGATAACTCCATGTGCTATACTCTAGGCCTCCTCTTTTAGGAAACGGATATCTTTAACAAGGTTATACTGCGCGACACATTTGTGATCTCGAAAACCCTTAGAACGAAATAGGATGCAAATTTTCATCTCGTTCCAGCACCTCCGAAGTATTTCATTTCTAGCTCCGCATCTCGACACGCCTCCGCTGAATACTTATCGTGGTTAACGAAAAGACCCCGAGGCGCAGGAAAAAAGAGGAATATTTAAAAAATCAACAATTTCGTTAAATTGGTTTCGGCCGAATCTCCCGAAATGCCGCGGGAATTCTAAGCAAGAGGCATTGAAATGAAATTAAGCCATCGGAAAGAGGGAAGATATAAAAAAGGAATCCCGACCCTTTCACGGTTCTTTCCGCAGCCAATCCACTCCAAATCGCCTCCTCCGTCTCAAGAATAAGTCAATCTGCGACAAATCCCATAAAAATGTTAATTCGATCCGAGGTGGGGAACTTTGGCTCCGGAAGGAACGACGCCTTTTCTGCGCGAACATCCTCCTTTGTATATCCAGATATTTCCTCAATTATTTCCGTGCGTTTTTTCTTCCATTCGCCGGCGGAAAGGAAGCCCACGCAACTTTTCTATAATCCCGAAAGCGCGTCACGTATGAAAGGGCCCCGCCCCCTTTTTCTTCTCGGATGTCTCCTCATTTAATCTCGAAGTCAAGGGGCAGAGGAATGGAAAGGACGGGAGATAAACATAAAGTAATTAAAGTAAATAAAACGGGGGAGGCCTTCTTTATGCATTCCTTTCCTTCCTCAGGTTCGCCGTCCTTATCTGCCCAATTTTCCCGCCAAGTGAGCGTTTTGGTCCAGCGGGATGACTCGTAATGGAGAGAAAGGAGTAAAATTATGCAGAAGTCGTCTTCATTTATTTCCCCTTCGTGTCTATCGGAATAGTTCCTTCCGAGTGCGTTTAATCTTCAGCAGTGCTTATGTCTGAGACTGAGTTTTATGGCTAATTCTCAAATTATTATGCAGGTTTCTTTAGCAGCGATGATATGTATGCGCCCAAAAAGATTGAGGTAGCTCTCCTTCTCTTTATTCAAAGAAAAGAATCTGCGATAGGATTCCGTTCCTTTGTGATTATGATGGGTGGCTACAAATGGGTCAATTTGTCAGGCTAAAATGATGCTCCCCTTGAAATAGCTGTTTTAAGGATCTCGATTTTTGATCCTTTAAAAATGTGATTCAATGAATTCTATTTCTCTTGGTCTTTAAAAATGTGATTTAGTCAAATCTATTTCCCTAGAACCTTGAATTAAAAAGAGGTACGAACTTTTCTGAGTATTTTTTAAATTTCTTAAACTGAACTGGGATGAAATCTCAAAGCTAGGAACAATTGGAAAATTCTTCTCACCTTTTCTTTGCTAATTTATGTAAATTAACTTAATTCTGTGATGGAATCAAATGAAAATGCTTAAATCTCTCAAAATCGATAGAAGAAAGAGATATTAGTGTCACTTTCAAATATGGTTGTTGAAATCGAGGAATAAATTTACAATATGACATAAGTCAGTAATAGTGATTATTAACACAGTTAGTGAGGTAAGAAAAGGTAAAGTTAAGTCCACTGCGCTTTATTCCTTCGAGAGATATGGCATAGCAAGTCGGCATTCGCCGTCAGTGACACATGGTCTGCACATCAACTTCCTCACCGCTTTATTGGCACCGTAAAAACCATATTAAATTCGAATTAACTCATTCAAACGGAGTGATAATATATATTATGCGTTTTATTTTAAACAATCAAAAAATATTTGATTGATCGAGGGTTTTAATTAATTTGATTTTTCTCACCATTAATTTTTATCAGTGCTGCTTCCGCATTACGCATTAATTAATGAAAAATGCATTGTTAAAGTCATTATTTAGGACAGCAACTTCGGAGCGTTGCACACAAAAATGTTTGTTGCGTTTTTTTTAAAACACAAGGTTGATTTGGAGTTGGAGAATAGACTTAAAGAATGATTTCTTGGATAAGATGAAATATCTCATGTTGGAAAGTTGTAGTTTTATAGGAATGGAATTGGACGTAAATATTATACAAATATTAAATACACAGCCAAATGTCACTATTTCTTGTTAATCGAAATCCTACTTCTTGAAAGAATGACATCCTTTCATGCATTCCTATCAGTAGTGTATATACCCGATACTGCGTACTCCAGTTAACCGTTTTCGCATTGAAAATCGCAGATATCGAGACACGAAAACCCCCATTTCAGTCCCTCTGAAACTTTATTCGTGGTCCCTCAGATTTTTCCATTTTCCCGACCTCTTCCCACCGATTTGCCAGTCGACGACTTTCTTTACGTTCGACTTCTCCTTCTTTCACTCAGTCTCCAAGCGCCTTTTCTGCGCTAAAATTTGGAGGGCAACCACCACTCGGCAGAAAGAGGGTGTCTTCCTCGAAGGGCGCGCATCTTTCCGTGCATGCAAAGCGAGAGTGCGTGAGAGGAATGCCTCGTTTTGGAGAAAGGTCCTCCTCCTCATATTTTACACCTCTGTTGCGTACGTTCCCTCGAAATGTCCCTTTCTGTCGCCAACACCCTTTCCCACGCCACTCCCGGTTTACCTCAACCGTTTCCTGGACGTTACTGCTGCTAGAAGACAAGATGTCGAGGAATGGAAATGCGCGGCGAGAGTGAGGAACTCAGAAGGCCCGAAACGGAACTCGATAAAATATTTCCCGTGTTGCATAGATTCATCGCTAAGATATGTGACGTCCGCGGTAGTTTTGGGTGTGTTTTTATAGCGCGGCGAAATTACGTGAGGAGAATTTGTATAGTATTTCTCAGGGTTCTGCTCTTTTGTTTAGTTTTGGTGTCTTTTCACGAAAATTTACCCAGGAACTCTGAATATTAACTTAATCACTATACGGAATCGATTCTGGAATGGAAGTTTAGGAATGACAGGCCATTATACTAACAATTAGGTTCTGATCACGGGATGAGGATCTCATTAAACGTTGAATATACTTATTACTTTTTCCTAATATGAGCGATATCGGTTATAACTTTATTACAATATGGCCACAAAAGTATGGTCCTTTTTTCAATTATAAAAAACACGATATTCTAATTATCAAAGCCTTATAGCGCAGTCATATTGTGATTCTCAGCCTTTCTTTGCACTGCTTACTCTTGCTTACTTATACTTGAGTAGTTACTTAGGTATCTATGCATGGCAAACAGATCTACCGCAAATGATATTCTTGAACGTATTCAACTAATTCATCGTTTCACTTTGCCTAAAATCTAACAAGTTATGAAATCGATGTGCGAAAGCGTGACTTCGTGGTGAGCAACTTTGTATTCCACCATCTATGGAAAATACAGTTTTTCATTTTGTTCTTACAAGTTATTTTTCCTATAGTTTATTAAACGTAAGTTTCATTTGTAATTCAGCTGCTCAAAGCTTCTCATAGATATCATTATACCAAATACGTGGTGGAATGGTTAAAAGGTACTGATTTACAAAAATTCAAATAATACTTCATATGAAATTATTTAATCCAGTACTGCTGAACAGAGATGAGTATGGACCTTATATAATGCATTTGTTTAAGCGAATCGCTCGAAAGTTACGTATTAGAGAAATAAAGTACTTTAAAGCCTCTGGATGGCACTTTCAAAATTACTGTTACCAAAAATGCCTTACTATAAATTGTATTTAATTAATCCAATGTTTTCGAATCTAAACACTTCATTGTATCAAATGTCCCCTTAAGTTTGTCTCGGTAATATCACTAACTTCCTCCTTTTATCTAATACAAACGATTCTCATCGCCTCGAAGAGCCACTAATCTGTCGTATTTATTCTGTAAGTGGCATAAATAGGGAGATTGCTGCTTCCCACGCCGGCCGAGTGTGTGGCGTGCGTTCCGCAATCCGCTTCCCCAAAACGGGCCCTCTCGTGCCGCTTTAACAAGGGACCGCGTGTCCCTTTTTATGGCACCGCATTTCGGTTTGGACGGTAATGAGGGGCAGCCAAGAAGTGAGAAATATTGTAGGAGTGTGCGCGTGCGCCTTTCGCCGTGTTTTAAAGGCTCCTCTTATCATTGAATATGCATGGGGCCCATCTCGTTATTTTAACAAGGTGATTGGGTAGTTTATTTTAATCGGGCTTGGAATTCCGTTTCACTGAGCGCCGCTCTTTTCCCGATCGCTGGATGGCATCCCAAGTTCGGTCCTCTATTGCGTTATCGCTCGTTTTAGGCGCCAGATGAATAATGTTAAGGATTTATTTATCACGACCGGCGAAAGTCTCGATTGCATTGAACGTTATAAATTAAGTGGCCCAAGAATTTGTGAGTTTGTCTTCAGCCAACTAGTTTTTATTCCGATTATATGTGGTTTTCAATCCTTTAAAAATTCTTTGTGTGCAATACATAACATAATATATGAATAACAGTGGAATATAATACTATTAAGTAGTAATATCTGTAATATCGGTCCTTCCCGTTCACTTAAGCTCAAACATTACATAAGCTTATCTTACTCTTTCAATAACTAGTTCTTAATTTCTTTTTTAATGGTGAAAACGTTGTGTATAATTTGCAGCTTCTTTGGTAACTCTTTGAACATTATTAGTACAATTACCTCTCAATTAAGTTTCTCTTGGTGATTATAATACGATGGAATAAGTGATTAATATATAATGCCATAATATGTGTGCCTATAACGTTCTTTATGTTAAATTTCAGCACTTTCTTTCCATTTTCTGATTTTGATTATTTATTCACAAACGTCTTTATTCAAGGGCGAGATTGAGACCTATTAGTCTGAATTATTTAATCTCCACCTCATATTAGTTTTTATCGTCCCAAAATGATTATTTTTGTTCTACATTTATACTGAATCTGCTTGAGTATGAACTCCATAAAATTTGTTTATCATATCGGGTAAAATTTACTAAAATAAGGCGCCCAAATAACAATGAGCGACCTGGAGGTGACCCGAATGTGAGGCATCATCATTTCTCATCATTTGATTCAAAAGAATAAGTATTTGCTTTTTATATATTTTAAAGGTCAACTTCTCCGAGACGTGGAAAGAGCTATAGATTAATCAATCTCGGCGTTAGGCAAAAACGAACATCAACGACGACCCTTGCGAAAAACAGGGATTCGAACTCGTCTTAATCCCTCTTTTCGACGCACCAACTTCACAATGTGAGTTCTGATCAAACGTTCTTGACGCATTCCTCGCGGAAACGGTTCTTCGCAGCTTTGAAAGCAATTTCTCTGCAAATCCGAGTCTGAATTAGCCGCTGATGAGCACGTCAGAGACTTCTTTCCTTTGAAAAGTAGGGCTCTTCTGCAGAGGCGCAATCAGCTGGTACTAAGGCGCCGGAGAAAGCTTTATCCACATCTTCGATCCGCGGCACAAGAAGGAGTAACAGGCAATCTCGAGGAGAGCGCTAGGGAAAGATACATGAACTTAGGAGGCAATGGAGCATCGTCGGAAGCAATCAAGAGAAGAAACCAGTAAAGAAAGAGGAGGAAACGAAGCTGTACCTCGCGAGAAGTTGGGTTGTTTGGGACTGATTCTGCAACACTCCTAACAAAGGAGCGGAAAAAATGTATGAGGTCTTCGTTTATATCTTCCCATTTTTGCTGGCGTTCTCTTTATCTCGTTAAAGTGTTGGAATATGAGATTTCCTCTCTCGATTTTTATTTATTTGATTACTGAGCATGTTAGAGAAACGTTTTTATTTGCCATATGTATTTTATATCCCACTTCAAAATGTTGAAATGAAAAGAGAAATATTATATGAAATATTTTGGGTTGATTCATACAGTCTTCGGATCAAAATACCCCAGTTGGTGAACCTACTACTCTCTATAGAAAAGAACAAATAACTATATCGTTATGTATACGTATACATAACGTCAAAAGCAATATCATTTCAACTATCCAATATCAATGAATGTATTACCATTCGAATTGTTTTTTCCAAGTGTAAACTGCGCTATGTGATGCTGGGAGCCACTTCTTATTTCGCATAAATCTTAATTTTTTTAAATTAAATGAGAAGGTATCACAGTACTGGAACATCTTCCAGGCAATTTTATTGCAAAATCAATACTTTGGATGTATTTATTCACGTTTTCATCGAAGTATGCTGATACATATGAAGAATCTCTGAAACACTAGAAGTATATTACAGACCGCCTTTATTGAAAACTCAATGTTCTTCCGAAATAGGACAAATATAGAAAGGCTCTGTAGAAATATGTTTTATTAAATATATTGTAATAAAATTCCACGGTTGGGATTTTCAGAGAAACTATGTCGGGAAAGGAAGTATTATTATTAGATATTTATTCCCTCCCTATTATGCATGGAATATATCTGAGCTTCGCGTCCTAATTTTAGAGGGCTTAAAACTAAATCATTGCCTTCAATCTTACTGGTTACTTTTGTGAAGCATTAAACATATTTTTCCCGAATTTGAAATTAATAATCCTCGATCCCAACTACAAGAATAGCACTAAACCAAAACTCTGAAGTATCTATGTTTTTTGTTATTTATAAAGGATAGTCGTCGGACATATTTTAAAAGAATTGTGGAACATTTCTTTATTGATATTTTCAGTATAGCTAAGCCACAGAACATATAATCCCTTGCATTGCATATCATAGCTTATAAGTTCCAGAAAATCAATTTCGTTCCGAGTTTCCGTTATGACTTTGCCTTCTGTTTACTCTGTATGTATAAGAAAGGGTTCCAAAATCTCAATTCCGTCTCAGTAAATAGTATTGTCTTCCAGGCGCCCTCTACATTGCTCCCTCTTCCTGATTTTTTTCCTTTTATATTTATCATATTATTACGAATGCGTATCCCCTTGTATATTACGAAGAAAAAGACTCCTGCTCTCAACATGACTAGAATAAAATGTTTACAGAACCAGTCCTCTTCCGCGCACTTCACTTGTCTACCAGTCCCTTCGTCTTTTGCTCTCTTTTGATATTTTTTCCAATGCGGATCTCATTCTGTTGTCTAATACTTCACGACCTAATATAAAACACGGCTTTTAAAGTCTCGTACTCCGTAAGATCAAATACTATTCGAAAGCTCTGTTTTCCAAGGCTGTGTACGCGACTCTTGATATTAGATGTACCATATAACTAGCCTGAGGCTTCTTTTTTTATCTAATATACCCACTCGTACGGCCGTTCATAAATACGAATCCCATGTTTCACGATTTCTCTTGTTCTCTTTTATCTATATTTGTGTTTCGTTTGCTTCCTATTAGAATTAATATTATTATCGACTGTTTATATCTAACTTATTTTAACGACTGAAAATATAAATGATAATAATCAATATTATTATTATTATAAATCGCCATTTATGTACTCCCGTGACGTTACCTCTAACTGATTCCCTTCATCGATGTGCATTTTTTTACTTTTCTCTTTTGATTTAATTACTTACAATTTTACCATTATTTGCTTTAGAAACTGCTCTCAGTTGACTTGCGCAAGTTGCTTAAATACCATTGTAATTATAGTTGCTTTTCTATACAAAATTAAAAACATACACTCATCAGCTCTGATGATTTCTATCTGTAAACAAAACTAACTGCCCGAAATATAATCATACAAAAAATAAATAAGCTCTTTCATTCTTAAATTATGGGATTGGTATCTCATGAAGAAGTAGCAGAAGTGACAAATCCAGCTTTCAAAAGGAGGAAGTTGAACATGGAAAATATAGAGAAGGGAACTCATGCATATGAAATGTTTACTTTTTTAATTGCCTCAAAATACATTAAAACATTTACGAATAATCGAAATCAATGAATAAGCTACAGCACAAAATATAAATAAGATAAAAAGTATCAACTCGATCGGTGGATATCCGGGAGATTAAAGCAGAAATTATTCACCAGTACATTTTACATAAATGCAGATTTCTTGCATTGTGTAGATTTAGTTATTCATTGCTACTAGAAAATTATTTCTTTTACAAAATGTACAGAAAAACTGTATTTTTCACATTATTTAATTGAAAACAAAACTGCCGTTTTCGTCAAATCATCTTAAGGTTATTAATTTAATTTAAATAAATTTTTAATGTCGAGGATGGTGAATTAGATGATACCAGTCGTTATGTTTTTTTTATTCTATCGTGTGGAATCTACAGAATTTTCCTTTACATTTTTATTTATATTGAAGTCCGGAAAACTATTATAGATCGTATTCCAGAAAGACGAAAATTTGATCTTTAAAGTAAATCCACATCGGAGCAAGACAGCTTGAATTATTTTTTAACCAATAAGATTCTTCATCCGCTCCACCGTTCCTTCTTCACAGCTGACCGATTCTAATATAGGATCGGAAAACCTCATCTGGTGTAATAAAAGATGGAGGCCAGATTACTTGCGCGGACCCTATAGCAGTTTTAATTGCAGTCGGGCGAAGGAGCGGATTGTCTGTAGGACGTGGGATCTGGACTAGGTCGAGCGTGATAATACGCACTCCTCCACCGGGCAATCCTACGAGGATATTTCAGTTCGTCTGGAATTGGGAATGGAAACGGACATCGCTCGGAATAAAAACAGAGTAAATGAGGGCAGTTAAGCTTTCTTTCGGGTCGTTCTTTCGAGTTTAATTCCGCCAAAGATTCGATTTTTCTCGGTCGTAACGATCAATCGAGATTAAAGGCCGAGATTCGAGCCCTCCCGATTTACATCGCGGCTTGATTCGAGATTTCAATCCGCGCTATCTGGGGAAAAATCTCGTTCCATTTACGTAATCCTCTGGAGACTAATTTGATTTTATGTAACGTGTTGGTATTTTTGACGGTCTGCCAAGCGGGAAATTCTCATTACGTCACGTTTCAAAGATGTAACGTCATATTTATGGACGCGCTATTTTTTTCGCTCGGGAAAACAGCTGTACAATACCCGAGAGCGGAGTCGGTTTTTCATTCGTACATCCCCAGGGAAGTTTTGTCTGTTGATTTTATTCGTTTCTATGAGCAAACTTCATCATTTACCTCGATAGAAGTAATTACCGAGGGATTCGGTTATCAGTACAAAGTTTAAAAAAATAATTTGAATCGTAAACGTATATTTTGTGTACGAGGAAACATTTTCTTTTAAGTCGTTGTACATACATACATATTTTCCAGTTATTCCCCGTTTGTAAAAGATGTGATCGGCGTACGTTGCGAAATGTTCATATTGATAGCATTAATTCGAAAAATTCTCAGGGTCATTCCAAGGGCAAATTTATGTCGTTGAATGATGCTTTTATTCGCAGCATTAAGATATATCTGATTATAATATCTCCGTTGGTTCTGCTATATTCCGTTCCGTTGGTTACAGAACATTGGTTCTGTTATACCCTTCGCTATCTCTTCAAACAGGATTATACTGTATGCGTAAGTCTAGCATACATGAGTTTATTATAGAATCTGAATTAGGATAAAGAATTATTAGAGAAACTGAATTAGGATAAAGAGATGCGAATTAATTTTTTATAATATCGCTAGATGAATCCTGGTAAGTTACTAAAAACTTACTAATTAGAAATAATATTTCTCTAACAAGTAATTAATATATAAAATGAATATTCTCAAGTTCGCTGATATAAATATTACTTAAGTTCAAGGGTTACATAATTTGAGTCTACCATATGAAATTTATTTTTATCTCCGGAATGTGATACCGTTTTTATTTATGGAGTCAAACATTTAATGTTAAAATTATGTAAATACATACTGGTGGGTCTTCATTACAGAACATGCTATAAATATTGCTATATATAAGATGTTACTAAAACAGAAAAAGTTGCTAGGTCTAGTGAAAATGACCGCTAAATTGGTAACCATTATAGTATATTCGGAATGAATAATCACCAATGAATACTTTCTATATTTTTCCGATCATATTTTAAGTTGAGAAGCATATTCAACTTGATTGCTACTTCTATATGAGAAATTAAAAATATCTCGAAGAATCTTTAATGCTCTTTTATAATAGTGAGGTATCACCATAACTCACCTATTATTTCAGGTATAACGCTCTCAATTCAGGAATGGTAACGGAGTTTATGAATAAAATTTTAAACTTTCTGTATATATTCGACCGAAATTGGAATCATATCGAAAATATCCTCATCAAATATATACCTATATTGAAAAATAACTCTAGCTATAAGAAGGAGGGAAAGTTTCGGCAGCCTCCACATGATACAAGTCTTTAATTGGCTGAAAAAGTTTGACATATTTATCGTGGTTAACTGCTCAGAGCCATCCCTCTCTCGAACATTTTCGCTTGAAAGAATATGTAAACTGTATAAACCTCCTTAATCTACCTCCAGATCCCTAAAAAGCCTCGAGTGAAAATTTTCTCTTCTGAAAAGTTTTGGATTTATCATGTTAAACTTTATTCTTATAACACCCCGCTAGGCCAGGTTAACTACCGAGGAATCTTTTTAATGATCAGCATCCCATTAAATGCCATCCCTCATTTAATTTGCTCATAATTTTATTCTTATTATCTATATTTAGTAACCTAATTTTTTTTTCTGGTTACCATGGTTCCTTTATCCTCTTACCGTTGCTGCAGCTTCTTTTATCGCGGGAAATAATATTTTACTCTCAAATTTTTAATGGCTTCATCTCAGCAATAATTCTCAGCACCAAGTTTTAATGTCATGTATATCATTAAGTATATGAATGTTTAACAATGGAGAATGATGGTTGATCCTTAGAATAAGGTCTTGTTTTCATTTTTCAAATCATTCCTATCAATTCCGTACATGTCATCTTAATTTTATTACATTCAGCTTCATATTATTTATTAAAGGGGTTGGAATATCTCCACTTAAATGTTCGTAGAAATAATGTAGTTAAATTTTTAAGTGTGTCATTAACCATCATCTACCGTTTATTAATGTACAAGTTTAGCAGCTCTTACGGTGTCATGAAGTGTTACTTAAATGCATTAATATTTAGTTCCCCCTTCAAAGAGGCTAATTTATTTTATTTATTTACGTTCATTTATTACCCTCCGCTAGGCTATATCTATTTTTCGACTCTTAATCAGTTGAAGGACTAACCAGCTGAAATAGCATACTGTGATACTTCTAATCGTCCCACGTAATTGACATTATTTTGAGCTTATTTATTTCCTGAATTCAATAATTTAGAAGTAATGCTCGGTTAATTATTTTAGTAAGAAAATAATGGAGATCGAGAGTGAATGAAACTGTAGCTTCCCCCCTTTCCTGTTTTCGTGCCAACTCTTCTCTCCGTTTAAATTATTCAAATTCCACTCTCCATTGTTCCTCAGCTTTTCTTCAACCCATCCCAGAAGAGCGTTCCCTAAACATATCATGTTATCCACTTTCCTAACCTTTCCTACCAGAAAGCGGCTCCCTTGTTAATCTCTTTTCCTTTGCCCCAAGCCGCCTGGTATAATTCTCTCTCTTGTCCTATCAATCCCCATTCATCCACGTTCCCATGTGGAAGTCCTTTGGGAAGGTCGAGAGGCCGCGGAATGCTCCATTAAGTAGCACATCTCAATCCCTAACAAGAGGTGCAATTCCGTAGTTGCCGCAGTCCACTCATTCTGCGCATCGTCCAATATTCGCTTAAGATGGCCGATTGTCTAATTTAAGAAAACGTTAACGAATCGCGTGTATAAAAATACATACGGATTTTGTTTCTCTAATGTTTACGGAGCTTCGCAAGAATAATTATCAATCAATAATATGTACCGATCCTCCATCATTTTGTTTTCCGCGTTTTTTTCTACCAATTGAGCCAAACTGATCAAAAAGTTTCCATTCAAAAAGTCTCACTAAATTATTATTTGCTTTTTCCAGATCTCTTCCATTTCTTTCATACCACTGCTAATTGTTTCATATTATTTTTACGTGTTATAACCAAGTTTTCATCGACTTTCACTAGTTCTGATGATTTTCTAGCGTCACACTGAAATTCAGTGTTTTACCTCAATATAAATTGATGAGGAATTTTTGATTCTCCGCGAAATTTTTAATATTTCTATCGTTTTCGCTGGAGTTCGAAGATTTTGGGTCCATTCTAATAATTAATAATTTTTAAAATCAATTACGTTCTCAACTTCGTAAGACTGCTCATCAGCTATGTGTTGTTTACGTTTAGTTTTTGTTTCAAAAAGAATAGGAATACTTCTTCATGGTTAGTATAAAAGTCTGATTCTTACATCTAATTAATGAGAAAATGGAGAGCAATGAGGAAGGGCTATTAAAATTCTGACCGCTATGAAATATTCTGCTACAAGAGTGACGAAGAGTATTTACTTCTGAATAAGGCTTGGTATTTATATTATATATAGTTTATATGTATATTTTTCATGATACGACATGGTAAACAGCATCACATATGAAGTTCTCTATTTGCAATAACCCCAAACGGCTATGATATATTTCATAGAAAATTTTTCTTGCTGAAGATTTGCTTTCTTTTTGGTAATCATCTATGAAAATCAATCCGAACGTTCTGTTATCGATATCGCAAAATGCGCTTTGTTGATATCTCCTATAAGTAATCCCTATTTAATTCAGTTTTTTATCTAAGGATGAGGTAAATACGAGGAACACAAAACTGGAAAAATTCGCATTTCTAACAACAATTTTATGCTCCTGCAAGTTTTGGCGATGCAACGTAAATTTATGCTGCAGGTTAGTGTTAATTAGAGACTCTCAATCTTTTCGGAGAAAATTTATTCTGGAAGGCGTTTTCACTCGAAACGCGTAAAGCAAAGGAATGCCAACCTAACTGCACCGAAGTGTACACTGAAAAACACGAATATAGTACGTTTAACGCGGGTTCATGTGTGTGCACGCTCATGTTTATGCATTCCAACTTATGCTTTTTACGCCGGTGCGCTTTCTCTCCCATGTTTACGCGTATTATTATTAGACAGATTTTAGCATTGACTCCCCTTGTTTCGGGTCGAAATTTTTGCCCGTCCTTTCCCCTTTCGCTCTAGCCCTACGCTCTACTGTTAGCTCCTTGCTTTTTTTTGGCTTAGAGGTATTTCGGCCACAGCTATACACACTTCCTGCCCACATGGGACTGTTTATGAAGCTATTCTCTTTCCACGTAAATCCCAGGGATATCCTCCTCCGGTCTTAACTGCGCTGAAAGATGTGACCCATTGGAATTCCGCCTCGTATTTCATCTTTGTTTCGCTATGCCGTCGTTATATGGCGAACAATGCCAAAGTTTTCCCTAGCGTAAGTGGGTATGCTGTTTAAATGACTTTCACCTGATTTTAAATGTTAACTTTAAAATTAATTATTCTCTTGGATGCAAGAAGATGTATGGGATACAATTATGCATAAATTGTGCTTTCTCCTGCAGATTCTTAAGTGGTTTTTACTTAGTTTTTCAAAACATTCTTTACGAGGGTAGTCTGAAAAGTTTTCGACCCCAGATTTTTCAGAAATCTTTAGAAAATTTTCAGAAATATTCAGAAAACATGCCGAGAAATGGCGATATGTCGGAAACTTTTCAGACCACCCATGTAGCTATACCTGTGGCCAAGTTTACGTAACGTGCGCTAAATTGTGTAGTGTTTACATTACGATATTTCAGCCGGGTTGAGAATGTATCGAATAATCTTATTCCATGTGTACATCAGTATTCAACCTGGAGGCAAGATTTAACCCCAAACTCTCCTATGTTAGCTACCAAAATCTCTTGAGATGTATTGTGGTTTAATAGACAATCTGAGGAGCTAAGTAATTTGTTTCCGCTTTCCTCTTCGAATGGAAAACATCCACATGTATTCAGTATCTAATACGCAGTTTGGTGAAAATGTTTACAAATATATTCATTGGTTCCTTGTTATTTATCTATGTTCCTAAATCTTAACGTAACAAGGCAATTGTTTAAGTAGGGGGAGAATTTAGAATGAAGATTATTCAGACTTCAGTCGCACAAGAAATTTAGGCACGTTGTTTTATGTTACGTGATGATCTATAACATAAACTAAGACTCTTCATTCTTAGATTGCATCAATCTTGCCTTGTATCTTTGACCAATCTTGAATTTCAATCTTGAATGTACTTGTATCCTGTCCATTATATCCTTATATATAATTTCCATCATAATATCTATTTTCATGTTGTCTGTATTCTTGCAAGATGGAATAAAATTTACTATTTACTATAATGAAAGGACTCTATCAGATTTTCAGCAAGATATAAAGATTAAGTTCTACTATACTTGCTGTTTTACAGAAAGAAAGAGCGCAAATTTTAACGTTTAAGTTTCTTTAATGACAATTGCGTTTATTACTCGACCAGGTCACGTTTTTAAGGGGAATATGTATACAGCCCATTCTGTTCTTTCGTTCAAGAATCAAACACATTCCTTATGCTCTATTATTCTCTCTAATCTGTGATTTTAAGAAATTCGTGACGTTTACAGGTAAACAGGCCTTGCCATTTTCTTCCTTGTGGAACTTTAAGAGACGCCCTTCCGAACCTATGTTTCTATCAAGTGTTTACCTTCGAAGCTTCTGTTTCCTTAACCGACGCACAGTAAACATTTCTGTTGATTCCATTTCGATTTAAAGCCAATAGAAAAGACAGTTCGTTGAAGGGGAGTCTGGAAAACTAACATCCGATCAGCTCCACTTCCTGGCTTAATTTTCTCAGAGACTACAGGTGTGGTAGAGGCGAAATCATGAGAGGTTTTAGAATAGAAGCTACAGCTGTAGAGGTATTTTTCCAAAAATCAGCACAAATGTGTACGACTCTTTGTACTGATTTCGGTTTCATTTTAACTTCTAATTGCACGAACCGTCACTGTAGGAGATATATTCCTCCTTTTTTTCGAGGGAAGGCCTATTTTGCATTTTATCTGTAAGGAATTAGAATAATCGGCTCTGAAAAATGCATATTTTCGATATTTTCACTTTTTCTTTGTGAAGTTTGAAGTAAAAATATTGAACGCCTATCGAAGATACGCATATATTCTATCTTTTTTGTAGATATGCGTTTGAAGTCAAGCTTAAGTGAAGTAAGTTTTACGGGAGTACAATTATTCCAGAATGAATTCTAAAAGGTAAACTAACCCTTGGATTCTTTTCTTAAATTAGTAATTGATTTGAAGGATATTAATTATTAAAAATTTTAAAAATTATAACCTAACGTAATTTAATGTGTATTTACAATTTTAATTGCCAATATGCTAGAAAATGAGGACTATTACAGGGCCTAATTGTGACAAGAGACAGCCAGAAATCTCCTTTCTCAGGGAGGGTGAAAGTCTGACCCTAGCTGTGGTCTTAAGAGGAGGATCTGGTCAATATTATAAAACAATCGAGATACCTCAGCTGTCAGTTTCAGATTCCATCTCGTGTACGCTGGTACGATAAGGATCAGCACGATCTACTCATCCCAAAAAATCCTTCCTTACGCTGAAAAAGAGACGGATAATTTTGCATGCAGCAGAGAGAGAAAGGGAAAGAGGGAAAAAGAGCACGCTTATAAAACACCGACTCCATGACAACCAGTTATCAGCTTCCAACGCGTTTGGAAGAGTGCCATTTCTCCCCCTTTACCCACCCCAAACCCCGAACATTGCATCGTGCCGACTTCTCTCTCATCCTTTTCGTAACTGTAATTGGCTTCCTCGGGGAGAGCAATCTCTTTTAGTTTACCGTCGGCGGAAGATCTTGAAATCCTTTACATATACGAAGCGGCGACTGTGTTTGTTGCATTCTGACATCATTACCGAAGGGGAATCCGGGATTTTTCTCTCGGCGAAGACACTTTAACTCTAGCCAATCTCCTGCCTCTTCTTCTCAGACCGTGCTTTTAGCGTCTAATCAAAATTCAGAGCAACACGTTCCACATCTCCATCCCATTTCTATCTGTACATATCCGCTTCAACACTTGTTCCTCGCTTTTCGTTCGGCAGTATGTAAGCTGTTTTCTTGACGCCGATGCCGAGTTTTTTCAAAGCCTTATTCTCATTACTCGCTCGGAATTTAGAATTGTTTTAGCTCTCGCGCAAAGGTCGTGAAACGTTCCCGAAAGTTGCTCATTTTGTATAAAATTCCTCTCTGGAGTGTACGCGGAAACACTTTAGTTTCAATAACCCCTGGTTTTAATCCAGTTGTCCTTTCTGCCGTATCGTGAGGGATGGAATATTTTTCATTAATTTTTTGTACTAGACAATGGAAAATATATTTTTCGTTTACTTTTGTGGTAGCCTTATTTCGCGGTATTATTAAATATAAAGGAAATAATGTAATATTAAATATAAAATTATAAAATATTAAGGAAATGGGTAGGAATGGTACTGAAAATTGGTATTTATTTTAAATTTACATTGGTGAACGCAATGAAAATTATTATTGATAGGGTCATTGCGCTTACATGGACATTTTTCAATCAAAGCATTCTGGCTCGCCGAAGTAAACAAAGGAAAACTTCCCCACTCATATTTCTGTTTATTGAGCCTCTTCCTTTTTGAAGAGCTTTTGATATTTAAGTGTCCAGAGTTTGATGTCTCAATAGGCTTGCCGCTTTACCAATCAGTTCAAATAAGAACTTGCTTGAGTGTCCTAAGTACAGAACCTACTGACAAATAAGGACATAAAACCCGTTTTGTGGTACTAGATATTTTTATTGGTAGCCGCAATATGATGGCTAATTAAGTTCCCTATTACAAGTGTTTAAAAATTTTGCGAATTAAGTTAACTCTTTAATAACTTAGCAATTGTGTATCCCAGTTTAGTATTAAAATCAACTAATAGAATTTCATTGTTAATAAAAGTGTGATTATTTAAATTTTATACATAACGCTTGATCATAATAAAATATAACTGTTGACATTTGCCAAGGAAAGGAATAGCGCTTCCAATTTTTCCGTAGTTTCGAAATCACGAAATGAAATTCTTGTAGTATCTGTATCAAATCAAACATTAATATCTTTCTACGTCGCAGACTTATTTTAGTATTTGTTTCTTTTTTAGTTACTCTTTGGCAAAACACCACTTCTCAGATAGAATTCTGCTAAATGTCGTTCACAAAAATATCATCAAGAAATCATGTAACAACTGTAGGGCATAAAAGATTTAAATCAATAAAAGAAAAGCTATGTATATTTTATCCGAACTCATGTAATAACATTCCTAACATGTTTGTATTTAACATCAGAAAGAATGTTCTATAAAAAGGAATTCTAGAAAATCTCTATCTATAGATTAACCCATGAAAAAGGTACAAATTCGAGGGTTAAATAAACTTGGAAATGTTTGAGGAATTTCTGATACGTCCATCAATATTTATAAAAGAAAATTACTGACTTACCATCCTTTGTAGCATTCGTGAATTTTACGCACAATACTCAAACAGCTTACCAATAATAGCAATGGTTACGAAGATCGCACACATGAGATGGGGTCGAGCAGACATCAAAGTAGTTCATTAACCTCCGTCGAGAGGTTCTTACGCCGTTATAACTCTCAAATTTAAATAAAATTAGGAAAAAATCCCCTAAAAAAGAAAGAATCTTTGGGAGATTTCGTATTAGAATCTTGCAGGATATTGAGTCGAATTCCTCATCCCGGCCTTGAGCGCCTCCTGGGCTTTGGAAATTCTCTTCCGTGCCTCATTTTCCTTCCTCTCCTATCTCTCCCTTTTTTTCTTCCTTCATACAATTTGGTCGAACCTGCTCATCGTCTCTTTGCACCGTTTGTTGATGCTGCTGTAGGTGCTTGGAAACTGTTTCTCACTTCCGCGTCTCCTTTACGAAGTATTTCCATCCTCGGCCCATATCCTCCCTCATCCGTCTCTTTTGTTCCCTCTCATTTTTCCCTCATTTCCTTCCCCTTTTTCCATCCATTTCCTTCTTTCATCTCTCGTCTTCCTCATTTCGTTTCTCTTCTGTCATTTAGCTCACGCCTGTGGCTTAGCCGATAATCCTGTTCCAAATGGAATCGCAAAATCTCCGCCGCAGAATGATGTGGCTTCGTTGTTTTGAAAGTATGGTTCCTCAACCTTTGCGTTAAATTTGCCTTTTTTTTAATTTCCAACTCGTGAGGTGAGATCGCGGCTGGCTTATTTTCCTATGTTACGAAATCGGATCCCTATTCCCGAAATAGTATTTATTATGGCAACATTCCATTCACTTCTAAATATAAATTTTATATATTTTTTCATGTATTCATATAGAAATCTGGGAAGAGGGATAAGTTAAACTTTTATCTATGAATACTGCTAGTTACCCTTTTTATGTAAAATTGTTCATTTGTAGAGTACATATAATTCATAATTAATAGCTTTGCAAGTCTCGTTTTCTAACCACTCCAATTGTAGGTAATAATGAAACAGTACAATGAAAGAAACGAATAAATTCACTTGCCGTAAATATGCATTCAGGTGTATAATCACAATCATAATTTTCACGATATTCGGAAACTCCGTTGGCAAAATCAGATACAGTGGTTCAAAGTAGGCGCGCACGAAGGGAATAAGCTGAATAGCTGACCTGCCTTACGACTCTCGCCCTCCTTTCAAGATTCTACAAGTATCAGAACCTAACTCTCATGGAGTAATCAAAAAGAAAATTTTAATAGCGAAAACATTTCTCTATTTGCATCAATTCTTTATGGAAATATATATAAATATATATTTCTATAAAATTATTCTTTATAATTATAATATAATCAATGAGTTCGCATTAACTTACGTAAATTGTAGCACGTAAAAATATTGGATACAGCCCTGAAGTTCGGCCAACCAAAGCGAAAATTATTCTGGATGCGTTCCAGGTTTAAAGTTAGCTTATTTAAATGATTTAACCTCTATTTACATCCCCAAGTGTATTATCTTAATTAACTTAATAATCCCTTCAGACATAAAAGGTTTCCCACCTATATTTCGATAGTGTAAACCATTCCATATCATTGACCTTCCATAAAGACAGAATTTCACATCCCTTCCAAAATATTTTCCTATCTCCTCATTTCATTTCAAAATTCACCATATAATTATCGCGAAATCTGTAATGCAAACGCGCAATTGCAATCATTTGCATGCGAGCGAGAGAGTGTGCTCCATTAACATTTTCGATTCGAGGGAAAAAGAGAAAGTGACGGACGTGTTTCGGGAGCTCTAGCAAGGAAAACTCTTTCAATAAAAAGTTTCATTCCCTCAGACCTGAGCGTCCTTCCTGCGTATCAAATTAGAAAACCCCTGACATAAACTACTCTATGAGTTAGAGCGCACCCGAAAAAAAATGTATAAACGAAAACGCCGTAGAGGACTTTATTGAAAAACTTGAGCAGACGAGATTCACATTTATAAAGGAGCCTGCTCGAGACACCGTGGCTGCCTTGCCAGTGCCTCTTTAGAATGCAAATTTAATGCCCTCTTACCCACTTTATCATTGTTTATTACGCTGTCCCCTTACACATCCGCGTGCGTTTCAATTTAAACGGGAGTTTGTATGAATAGCGAACCAATCGGTGTAAACCCTCCGGAAATTGCGAAGGCTAAGCATGCTTTTCTCTCCTTTGATACGGGTGTAACTCTTGATTCTGGGAAAGAAGACGATAGAACTGCTGGGCGTATTTTATGCCACCGTCTTGCACCGAGCTTCTTTCTTCCGACTTATTTTTTCGGAATGGTATCTGCAATGTCGTGCCGGCGATTTTATTGGTGCTTCTGTGACCAAGGAGTAGAGGACGTTGAGAGAAACAAGCTCTTTGGCGAAGAAAAAAGGGAGATTTTTGGCTTTTGAATTCTCCGTGTAACGCAATTCTTTATGGCTCCTTTTAGCAAGGGTGGAAAGACCTCGCATTCCTTGCTTACGTTTGATTGCTCAAGATAGTAACTGGGATTGAAACGATAAATTCAGTTGATTTCTGTTCATAGTCTCAGAACTATCAGCAAATGTTGCTGATATTTAACTTTATTATTAATGTCCATTTAATAAACACAAAAATGCCTTTCATTATGAATCTGCACAAAGGCTAATATAGTTTCATTTATAGTCATACATAAAAATTTCAATAATATTTAGTTAAGTCACGATTTTATTTTCAATTACTTAAACAACAAGCTATAACGATGCGTTCTTCAAAATGGGACGCTAAATTTCTTGTTTAGTTGATTGGGAGAAATCCTTAGAAGATTTTCGTTGCTTTGATCGATTGCATTTTTGTGAAATCATTTCGATTCACTTGTGCCTAACATTACCAATTTAATGCATAATCGTATCTTCCCACTAATTTAGTACAATATATTGCTATATCATTATCTAAACTTATAAAAGTTTATTTCATTTTTATGAGCGTTCTCCTTACCTTTTCCTTATTCTACCTCAAAATTAATATGTTATTTATGTAATATATAATTGTTATGTTATATATGTTATTTATATAATATATAATTTTGTACTATTTAGTGTCATAATGAAAAACATCGTAGTAATTAAGATAATATTTTGCACAAACGATGGAACAGAATTTTTACTAGGCACATTTAGTTGTGCGACCAAACCCAAGGTTATACAAGAAATGAAAAATTGTGACTTGGCTGGGACTCGAACCCAGGTCTCCCACTTGCCGGGCAGGTATTCTATCCATTGAACTACCGAGCCACTCAGTGGCACAGTCAGCACACTGAGTGGCTCGGTAGTTCAATGGATAGAATAACTGCCCGGCAAGTGGGAGACCTGGGTTCGAGTCCCAGCTAAGTCACAATTTTTCACTTCTTGTATAATTTTTTTTATTAAATAATTGCATTTACTTAGTGTAGTCTAACTAATACATAAGAATTACATTACTTTTCCTGTATTAATTTCTACTGATATTTGTGGATATGATATTATTCTTTGCGGATTATGAGATCTTCCATCATACTTTCTTTGTGCTCATTTTTCAGAGTTTCATCGGGGTTTTCTCGTATCTGCGAGCTCACGTTCAAATACAAATAATATTAATTAATGGGGTTAACATCATTAGGTCATAATATGGATTTTGCATTTGGTCTTACCGAAATGAAGGCAGTACTTTTATCCATCTTAAACCAAAAGTTTTACACGTTAGATTAATACATTCACGTAAAAGTTAGGAAACAAAATTGAGAAAAGGAAGATGGGAAAATAGAAAGTTACGGCGTTGTTTTGTTAATCCGGATACCATGAAGAGGTGCTAGTGCGAGTTAAGGGAAGGAAACGAGCCCCGTAGATTCGCCTGCTTGTTTTCTCAGAAGATCTCACTAAAGGAACGCTTTCTGTTCTTCCGACCTGCTCCTCTTCACATGCTATTATTTCTCCAGGTTTTCCACCTTCAGCAACTGATGAAGAAGCTTCGGCAAAGTGCTGTGTTCTTTTTTGGTACCCCTAATGGACGCTTTACTTTTTCCTGGATTTCTCTCCCTAATTTAAATACGTGTCCTGGTAAATTTTAATACAACGATGTCTAAGAGACAAGGGTTCTCCAAGCGCAGAACGCGGCGACCATCTAAGGGCGATTCCCGGGAAACAAATAATCGTTTAGCGGTCACCAATTATTCAGAATCCCTAATGCGCATTTCGAAAGCAAAGCTTTCATGATCACAGGGGGTCTAATGCAGCAATGATTTCAGCATTGGACCCCCTGTGATCATGAAAACTTTGCTTTCGAAATGCGCATTAGGGATTCTGAATAATTGGTGACCGCTAAACGATTATCCGTTTCCCGGGAATCGCCCTTAGATGGTCGCCGCGTTCGGCGCTTGGAGAACCCTTGTCTCTTAGTTCATTGACCGCCGAGTTCCTTTTTTTCTCTTCTAACAACGATGTCTTTCAAACCGAAGTCGAAATTAATTGCCTTAAAAATAAGTGGGCTGCACTCATGAAGTACGAATCTAAAGTCGTTCTTATCCTCTTAAATTACAATTCTTTACGAAATTGACAGCGTATTATTTTAAAATGAGACTCACAGCTTTTACGTAGGGTCGTTTTACATCTCTGTTTATTTCATCAACCGTTTGATTTCCTTTTTTGTATCACAATTGACGATTAATATCAATACATCTCTCTGATTTCAACTACTGAACACTTTGACAGAAATTGATTTTGTACGACTTTAAAATAAGAGATTTATTGATACGATCTCCCACACACAACCAACAAATGATTGATGGACAAGAGATGTCCCAGGAAATAGACAATAAAACTCCTAAAACCGTGAAACAATTGAGATAAAATCAGCCAAGGCATAAAATATGATATGTATTTCGACAGCCACGCTGTCATCGACAGAGGTTAATGAAAAGTTCATCTGGAGATGTTGTGAGAACGAAGATATTCAGATAATAAATAAATGTTTTTATTATGGAAGAATTGAGACTATAAAGTCTCCTCTGTGACAATTAAACCTTACAGTGCAGGAGAGTTGTAGGCAGCGGGGTGTTTTTTATTTTTCAATGATGAGCTTCTTTCTTCGTTCATAATTGAATTCGCCCTAATCATTTAAAATTTCAATAGCTCACTTACTTCTCACAATTAGGTTAGCACATCACTTCTATTTCCAGACTTTTTGATATTTATGAATTAAGATTTCTCATAATCAGCAAATGCGATTTAATTATGTAAATAACTTCCAGGTCGTTCAATTTAAAAAAGAGTATATTTAAATATTTTCTCTCGGTATTTTCAGCGCGAAGACTTTAAAATTGAGCATATGGTTTATGAATGATAAATCGCGATTTTCATTCGTTAATAGCAATTAAATTACTGTTCCTACCATTAGTATACCCGAGGATTTGTATTGATATTATCATGAAAATGATCATTTTCCATCTGGGGCGGATCTTGATGCTTCTCAAATGGAAAGACAAATTCCTAATGAACTCATCTCCAACTCGCTTTTTAGATGCCATTTTGTAGTGGTAAATGTAGTTGATTTATAGTTATAGTGGAAAGGTCTAATTTATTTCAAACTACTCGTCGGATTCTAGGCAAATTGCTAGTGCCGCAAAGTCATAAAGGAGGTGAGCGATCAGGTGATCACTCCTCTGGATCCGCCAATCTTTTCCATGTAAACCTTCTCCGTTATTACTGCTTTCTTGCTTGAGTAACCGTAGAATCCTACCTTATGTTGTAGTCTACGAGCGTCAAATTTCCCTTTCAATTGCGAATATTTCTTAATTTTCAAACATACCAGGAGGACGTGAACATTTTATATGATGTTTATGCTTGAGTGCCCATCAACTAGAGTAATTTTTGGTGACACCTACCGTTCCAGAAGCTAAACGTCCCTCGTTTCTGTTTTTATCTGCGAAATAAATCACAGCAATTTCCTTTTTCCTTTGTAATCAAGGAAGAGGTGGAATGAGCTCATTTTCGGCAATCTTTATACATCTTTCCTTCGCGGAGCAGATCAGATAAGAAAATCTCCTCTCCTCAGCTTTTTTTTTGTTTTATAGGTCTTCCTCAGTCTAGCATCGCCTCGTTGGCGCCATTTCCCAAAGATCATATTATTCTCCGTCTGCTGCATTATTTCTTGCGTTGAATTATCTCATTGCTTCCATCTTTGCGATCCATCTGACAGGTGTTGCGTCAAGGACAACGGTACGTAGAAGTGGGTAATTGTGCGTCTCCAAATTGCTCTCGTAACATCTACGACACGTTTACTCTCCCACGCTACAAATTACTTCTACATCTTATACTTCATTTCCCGAAAAGCGGAGAGTTAAAAGGTGCCTCTTGATTACGTTGCTCCGAGTGTTTCTATCCAGTTGATTTAGCTAATGGGTTGGAAGTAAAAACAAACGTGCGCGATTGTATTATCAGGCTACTCTTTGATGAAGGGAAGCTACACTTACTTACTTTAAGGGAATTACGTGACGCCTTCGTGAACGTAACGGCTCATTGTAAGTAAATAGATGGTACGCACTGATGGTAAAAGATTAAATCTTTGTTTAGAAAATGTGCTAGTCAAAAAGGAAAGTTTTATTTAATTCATTAAAAGAAGCTAAATATGAGCAGACGGTGAAAAAGCTATAATATAATATAATAATGTCCATTGTGTATGTAATAGTAATGCTTTTATAAATTATTGATATAATAATAATTTTATTTATTTATCCGTGGTCAGCTTCCATCAAAAATGTCTTGAATTAATTTTAAAAAATTATTCCACTTATTTCCGGTTGAAATATCAAATTTTGGCATTCGTTAGAAAGCCTGAGGCTACTTCTAAAGATAACCAAAACATGCTTCGAAGAGCCTTTTATCAGTAAAAGAAAATATATCAATATTTATATGAGACGCAAAAACTTACTGTTGATTCCTCATTTTAAATTTGATTTTATAATTTAAATAATATTCACAATTTCCCCTTATGGAAAGTGCTCTACTCTTTCTGAATCACTCGGATGAAGGAATCTCTGCAATATAACAATCGATATGAACCGAATCATAAAAGAGAGGAAAAATCGCAAGAAACAACTATTAAGAATGAAAATTTATAAAAGTTTATTCTCAATTTCGTAATGTTCAATTGCGACGAATTTTAAACATATGCTCATTATAAAAATCCAACCGATCCATTTCCTGAAGGAAAAACACGAATCGACTTATACTAAAGAAATATTACAATTACTCTACACTTCGTGTAGGCTAGTGGCTCATTTTCGAAAAATATTTTCTGGCTTCTATCTTTTCTCAATAGAATAGTCTGTTTGTTTTATTTCAAGAGAAATATTTATGAAAATAATATGTCTCTAATAATAAGTAAATAATCTGGAGAAATAAAGCACCAATATAGATAGAAATTAACTATTAAATTTCTAACGTTCCGGGCATATTGCAGGATATTCTTCTAAAAGCGATACCTTATTATCTCCTTTCCCTAAAATGGGTCTTTAAACTATAATCTATTAGCAGGGGAAACTATACTATATATACTATATATATTTTTCAGTATGCTGACTATATTTTGCGTCGATTCTCATTTTCATAAGTCCAACAGACAGTTACGCAAAAAATCATTTCCTAGCATCCATTTACCTTTAAATGTAATCTTTGGAATATTAACAAACTTCAGAATGAGGAAAAACGCCTGATTATCGACGAAAACACCTAAAATTAAAAACTACCGCAGCTAAACGTTTTAGCTCGAAATGGGGAAATTCTTGCCCGAGGAGCTCAAAGACTTACAAGTTTCGTATAACGTGGAGGTATTGCGCTTTCAAAAATTAATTCCGAAGTAAAATGTTTGCTTTTCGGTTCGGAGAAGTTCTTAAGTCGATTTAAGTTTCCATTCTGGGAGAGGCGCTCTTCTTTTTGCAGCAATGAATGTTTTGATAGGAGCAGATAATCTGCGTGTACTTTTATCACCCATCTAATCTCATGCTTCTCCGCGCTCTTTGGCGAAACTTTTCCGGGAAAAGTTTTAATTAAACGCATAGCGGGAGAGTCGTGTAATCAGCTTATCGTATTAATTATATACTTCGCCGCTGAATGCGTTTTTTTTTTCGGCATCACTTTTGCAATTCTAAACCGAATATAGCCTCTTCCTATCAAATAGTAAGAAGATCAGAGGCCGGATTGATGCCCACCTCTTTTCCTTCGTCTGAGAGCGGAAAGATTAACCTCATTTCGTACTGGAAACTTTGGGAATATCTTATTACATCCAGGGAAGGGAATCGATGGTTTGCGAAAAAATCTTTCAGCAATGCTCCAGACAGAATCACATATTCATCGCTATATTTATGATACGCACAGTTCTATTTTCTCCGCAATGGACATTAATTGTTATTAGTTCAGTTTATTAATTATTTTATGTATTAATTAGTGTTTTAAATTATATAAGTATATTATAATGGTAATACATCAATATATAATGTATTAATTCATGTGTCTAAATTATTGTATTATATATATTGTTATATTTGCCGTATGAAGTACTATCATTCAACACACAAAACTCATTTAAGAATAGTTAGTAACGTATACGTACTATACTTAACTTCTTGGCGAATATTATGCAGAAAATCCTTCGGTGTTGTCATCAGTTCAGTTGTCGAATTAATCCGACTGACAACATAAGAGGATTTTCTCCAAAGACACTCATAGTTTCTGTATTCATCTGACATATAGCCCCATATTGTGGTACTAAAGTAACTGTTGTATTATGTAATTCATGGGCAGTGTCTCTTTGAAGTTCAGAAATTTCCTTTCAAACGTCGCTAGAATATATTGATTCAGGCCCTTACATTTCTCGCGCTTTCTTTTCGTATTTCTCTTGGCATCTCTCGCATGGGTTAAAAGAGTGAACTCTAGGCTCTTAGGAAAATATTTTGTTTTTTTAGGTGAAGAATAACGAGATTCCATATTCTAGAATTTTCTCATTTAATTTATTAATGTGGAATCTCGCGTAATCTCGTCTCAGAAATCCGTTTCTTTGCTCCGAGAGGATAGCGTGACCTCTTTTTGTGCAGTCTTAGAGGGATTACCGCTTCATTTCCTGCAACGGATTCTGTGCCTCTTCCATCTGGACCACTCTCTGTGATCCAGTCATTCCTGATCCTAGGTAGCGGTTACTTCCTCAGTCCTAATCTACTTCAATGTCTGGTCTAAATAAATATGATAACCTCTGTGTATTCTATTTTATTTCTTTTTCATCTTAATTTAATTAATTGTAAAGAACAAAATTTTTCTCTTATATCCACGACGTTAGATGAAACCTTTCGATCTTGAATTTAAATTCCATCGATAATCGTAACTTTCATTCATATCTAATTCTTTTCTATTACCTCTTAGCTTTGAATTATTCCTACAGTGGCTTGGATGCGAAAATGATTCACATAATTAATTATCCATATTTTCAATATCATCTCCTCTCGTCTGAATTTTCTCGGATATTGTGTGGTCTGAGTACTGCCTAACTAATCGATACTTATGCTTTTCTATTTTCTTATTTCGATTCAGAAATTCGCCACAGTCTTTGTTTCAGTTTAAATTAACTTAGATAGACATAGAAGGAGAAAAAAGGAACTCGGCGGTCAATGAACTAAGAGATAAAGGTTCTCCAAGCGCCGAAATAGCGGAGACCGTCTAAGGGCGATTACCGGGAAACGGATAATCGTATTAGCGGTCCCAGTTCTTTAGAATCCCGATGTACATTTCGGAAACAATGCTTCCATCTTCATAGGGGGTCCAATGCTGAATGATTTTCATTCTCCATTCCATTGGTCCATTCAGCATTGGACCCCCTATGAAGATGGAAGCATTGTTTCCGAAATGTACATCGGGATTCTAAAGAACTGGGACCGCTAATACGATTATCCGTTTCCCGATAATCGCCCTTAGACGGTCTCCGCTATTTCGGCGCTTGGAGAACCTTTATCTCTTAGTTAGATAGACATCTTTAAGTAAATTAATATGAGCGTTGTATGCATAATAAAATGGTAGAAAACAAAAAAATATTAGAATAAATCAGTTCCATTGAGTAAATATTAATAAAAGCCTCTGTCGAACTTTTCGGAATTATCTGTAGCAAATGCAACATGAAAATAGGATATTATAGAAATAATACAAAACAGTACATGAATTTTAGAATTATTTTCATGATAACAATTCAAAATATTACAGTCTCATTCATTATAATTCAGATATATGAAGTAAGCTACATAATGATAGTGATAATTTCTATAAGGATGATGTTGCTTTAGAAACCGCAAATACTTATATTTCATAATTTTTTTTAATATTGTGATAGAGGACATTCTAGGAGACAAAAATTTTGAATCAAAGTAACTCATATTGCTAGTTTGAGGTACATCTATGTATGTTAAGCAGTTATATACGAAAAGTGTATGGTTAAATTTAGATATTATAGCGAAAAGTTCACTTGGGATGTGTTTCAGTGAGATCTACTTCGCAAAGAATTTAGCTTAAACTACCCGCTCTAATACTTCATAACTCAACGAAACCTTGTAAGAAATCAACTACTGTTTTTAAAGTAAACTTTCAAACTTTTTTCTAAACTCTAAAGTTCCAACTAAATTTTCGAAACTTACTTTAACTAATGCCGAGAGATATTCCTCTGTATATCTATGACGGAGTATAAGGAGTAATCAAGAGCAAACTTCGTTACCCGATGATGAATATGTATAGCATCTTATCACAAACTCTGTTTGTCAAAATCACTAATTTTTTTAAGCATTCCCCTTAATACCATTTATTCTCACGTTTTTAAATGCTAATACAAAGTTCACCGTAATGTAAAAGCATTATAGACTCATCTTTCTTCATTTTTTAATCCTCATGCAATTTTGCAATCACCTTAATAAGTGAGGAAATTGAGTTGTTAGCTTCGTGCTAATTGCTATCGTTCTGAATTTGAAAAAATCGACGGAAATCCATTTAATCCCGATTGAATCATTCTTTTAACATTTTTATTCTCTTTCGGAGAGTTTCCAATATCGGAGGCTAACTGGAGGAAGGTCGATATATATTCTACCCACGATCATAAAGCTGACTTCCGCTCGAGCAACTTCTTCTAATGAGATAAAGGATCGTTTGGTAATAGTTATAAGTAGATTTCCTGTTGTAGCCGCAAAATGTGCCGAGGGATTGAAAATAATTAGTTTTCCGCACTATTTGTTTGGGAATTGATCCAATCAGGAATTTGAACGTTAGAAATAATTTTAATTTAGGGACTAATTTTTTTTCCTGCACTAGCGTTGTCGTCTTTAGAAATAAGACAAGTTACAGATATTTTTCTTCCCAAAGGTTTCAAAGAAGGAGAAATATTTTTTACACATTTTTTTTAAATTTGTTTCTGTTAACAATAAAAATATTACGTAAATGTTACGTGAAATTAGTCAGAGACATTTATTGCGTCAAATTAAACTATATCCCTTTATGAATTTTAACATCGAACATTGTTCTTCTTTATCGCTAACTAACGTCTAACATTTTGCCTGCTAATATATAAATCAGGTAAATCGTTTTTCGTGGTAAGAACTGAATTATTAATTTGAAGTAGCAATATAGTTAATATTGCTTCGACAGCTAGGGTCATTTCGCAAATATGATGTTCCACCGAACTCGGAACCGATTTTGTCAAAGTCACTTGGCTATCCTGAAACACAAGAAATTCTAATATTCTTATTTAATAGTAATATTCAGCTTTATCTGCCTTAAATATTCCTTAATTAATTAATGTATTCGGTACTTTGTTTTCGATTTTGTAATTTGTTCGTGTATTTCATGGCCGTATCATTGATCCTGAATGCTCTTCCCCGTTATATTTTTCTGATGTATTTTTAACGAGTACCCAAATCTATAAGTACTAAAACTATGCCAAGTACCACCCTTTTCTTTTACCGGTATGTTAGGATGAACAGTACCTTTTTTAAGTTTGGTCATTTCTGATTTTTTTGTGGCCAAATGCATGCATCCTCCAAAACATTCGTTGTAGCCGGCCCCTCACTCCGTAGTCCAACGATCGGAGTAAGATATCCGTCAGCAGAAAAGGTCATTAGTAGAGTTATTTGCTCTTCATTTGCCACAAACCTACTTAAGTAGTATGCTTCTCCGCGGTCTATACTGTAAAACACGTCAGATTCCGAAGAAAACGGACAGCATTTATTCACGAAATAACAATTCCCCCGAAAAAGTCAGGCAAATATTCATCATCGGAGGAGATAAAATAAAGAGGATGATGAGAGGAAGAAAAATGAGCGAAAAAAAACCCCACTCGTTGCCACATTCCCCTCCGACGGTTAGGTTGTTGCCACCAATATTTCAAGCCGAAAAAGCTATTAACGGAAACGGGACACGTTCATTTCGCCCGGGCTCTTCCTTTCGCTTAATTTATCTCTATTTCCCTCCCCTGTGTCGCACGTAAACGAAAATCTCGCGCGTTTTCCCATAGATCCCTCCGATTAGGAACGCGATGGCGCGTGATCTTTGTGTCTGATGTTTTTATTCCTCGTGCTCATACACGGCCGAGATTTGTTTCCCCATTCGCCGCGTAACTCTTCCGGACGGAGATTTTCTCCGCTGAATCAAAGCGCGGCGACGGGGAAAAAAATCCGCAGCGGTCGATCCCCGGCAAATCCCCTCCGTTTTTATAATTGCTTCGTTATTTTTTACGCACCCATCGGAAAGGATGGTTTATTCGCGTTTCTGCCGTACGTTACGTCCCATGCATCGAAGCTCGTCCGCGGAACGGTCCTTTTTTCCCCCCCGAATCGCTCTTCTGCGACGAAAATGTGTACGATGTCAATGCACGATTTTATTTTCGGACTTAATGGGTTTATTTATCGGAATACAGAATCCGTCGCCGGAAGGTTTTCGTTCCATTGTCTTTTTCTATCCCGTATGTTTTTTTGTTTTTCGTGCAGTTTACTTACCCGCGATGGGGATTCGCGTATTTTTTCTGTAAAAAAGGGTACAAATTGATTTTATTTTCCGTAATAAAGCAAAGAGATTGGGGGACGAGATTTATTTTGTCCAGAAACGGATTTCCAATCTGCGGGGCTGTTATTGCCTATCTGAAATGACTTTTTCGCGACGCATTCTTCAACGCGATGTTAACGTCGGCCTTTTGACGAGTATTAGTTTGATTAAATTGTTGTTTGACTTTTTTGCGAGCGGAGTTTTCCATGTATCTTAATAAATATTATATGACTTGTTTGATAATTTGTTTGAAATGGTCGAGGAAAGGTTGCTCCGTATTTTTTTATTGTCTCTTTTTCAAATTTTAGTAAATTTTCCTGGATGTTGCTCATTCCTCTTGTGGATATTTCTTTATTATATTTTTTCTGATTCAATTTTTCTTAATTTCGGACACAAGTATATTAATATTATCAAGTATATTGTCCTCAGAGCGCGACATCTCTTTCTTTAGCTATCCATTGATGACAACTGATGATTTTTATTATGAGTATGTGTATTCTTAATCTCAATACTATCCCATTAAGGACTTAGTACTATTATTCCCTTAGCGTCACTAATACAGCTACATATGGGTACTTTTCTACGTTCATTAGTATGCATACTTGTTATACTTACGTACATATTAATTTTATTAGACTTATCTTAACTTGATCGTCAGCCTCTTTTATATAATGACTATGTAAAAAACTACCCCCTTGAATTAATAGAGCGATTGAACTCATTTTCTTTCACAGAACCCCACTATGGAAACACTGATAATATATTATGTCAATATACGTTTAATATAAATTAATTTTCGAGGATTATATGTTTCTAACGAACAAATCGAAAATTATTCCTATGAATGAAATTTATTTTTTACTTTGAATTTAATTGAAAGCTTAACTTTTAACGCTTAGTTCATACTTTAATGCATGTCATTCGTATAGAACAATATGTATTTCAAAATCGTCCCATATATTAACTGTGATACTGTATGGAGCTACGAATAATTATTTTTTATTGATCTGCGATTTGGCCGTGTTGTTTATCTAAACCATCACCGGAAGCTCATAGTTGTTTGAGTTAGCCTAACATCTGATATGCACCTAATACTCACTATTTCATTCGCTAAACCATTACCCGTTCAATTTCCTTAAGAGTAATGGCCTTTCAGGACGAGAGAGCTATAGAAAAACTTTTTCTTACATGGCTAACCATGACCTTAAATAAATACATATTCTTAGTGTAAAAACAAGGAATTTTCCGTCACAGCCTGTATAAAGCAGAGCAATTTTCTTCACGGAAATATATTTAAATGTCATTAAAAAAGAATTTAGTGAAGCAACTCCTACAACTGAAGGTCTCTGATAGTGAGAATAAATCTCTTCTCTGAGAATAAACCTATGATATCAAATAATGATAAAATAACTGAAATGTAGGATTTTTTAATTGATACTTCCACCGTGAACGTATAATCGCGCCTGGCGTATACCGGTTAAGCATACGAGAGAACATACATGAATCGTGACATCATCTAGTAGTGAAAGAATCCCAGAAACATTGAAACGTTTGATATCTAATTCAGCGAAAGAATTTTCTCCCTTCTACCTCTCAAGAATTCACAATCCTCGAATCCTGGCATAGCACAAACTCGCACCGGGGGATACTGCACCACCTGGGGTAAATAGAGAGACAAAACATTCAGCTTTCCGTTTCGCGGAGAAAAAATAACGTCGGGTGTCGAGTCGGATGAGCTGCGGTGCTCAAATCTAGATGGCAGAACAGTCAACGAGTTCGGACAGCTTAGGTTTCCGCTCATCCCGCGGTATGTCCAACACACGCCTTTGTGCTCTTTTTGCTTTCCTTTCTGCCCCCCCTCTTAGAGGGAGCTTTGAGGAAAAGACCTGATGCATTCCTATTCCGTTGGATTGGATTCAAAAACGTAAATTTTTAACAATGTGGGAATACGGAAGAGGCTGAGGTTTTTTATGTAATTTGTAGGATGAGGTTAAATTGGGCATTCTTTTGAACAATTTTTTCCAGCTCTATGTCTAGGTAGCTTGCTTCGTTTTCCTTGTATTACTTGAATAATAGTGTCATAATTGTGATTTTTATCTTCTATAAGGGTGAATATTGTAGACATATGAAGTTAATGGAACATAACATTGTTATTTATATTATTGTGACAATTATTGTAAGAAATACGAAGATATCGTATACAATACTCTGAGATTTCTTATACTTTATCTGCTGTTTCTATAATCTATCTCGAGATTTAGCTTCTTTCCTACTGTTATTTCAAAGAAATTTAATCAGTCAAAGTTTTCATTGATAATAGGTGAATAAATTTAAATGCCAAAAAAAGTTCTGGAATGCTTGACGTTGTAAATTTTTGTTTGGAAGGTATGAAAAAAATTAAAGTCCAAACCTGTGTAACATTTTCCTTTATCATAGCTCAGTGGCATCAGTTTCGATTTTGTTAAAACCTACAATTTTCGGTATATATTTGGTATGCAAGGCTGATGAAGAATGAGGACTCTACATATTGAAAGATGGGGTAGTTTTGAATTTCATCTGTTATTCAAATCGTACTCTTGAATATTTCTGCCGAATATTTATTTCAAATCGATTCAGGTAAATCTTAGCTTCCTCAGCTGAAGACTCGGCGAAAAACCCACGTTGAAAGAAAACGCTCAAAGTATAAAATCGGTGGAAAAAACATATAGGCATGTTTTTAGCCCATAGGCGATATTGCGACCGTATTCTTTATAAAGGCTAATATTTTGCGCTTGACGAGTCAGAAGTGATGGCAAGAGGCGATTCTTTGATTGTTATCTACAGAGAAAGTGCTTTACCGAGAAGAAATTTATTTTATGCCCTTTCCCTGTTCTATTAATCGGTTTTGCAACGAAGTTGTCAGATATCACTTTCGCTCTGTATATGAGGGGATTTGAATATAGTTGTTTCCCTTTCGACAAAAACAGCGGTTTACAAATATTCGGGATCATTCCCAAGGTCAATATAATACCATTAGGCTTGGAAAGAGATAACATTTTAAAAAAGTGAGCGGCGATGAGATTCAGTTTAATCCCCTTAGAAAACCGCAGATTCTTTTGGAACTTTTCATCGGATTACCTCATTCCAGCAAACCTTTTTCTATGGTTCAAAATTGAATGGCATATTCGTGTAGCTCTGCAACCAATTCGATTAGCTGACAAAACTCAGAATCTTTCCAAAAAAAAACAACTCATTTTTGTATCCGTAGTGTTTATGTGCGCACACACGAAAGAAATGCAAGAAATACGTCTGTTCGGCAAAGAAAGGTTATTTAAATACGACTCAAATAGGATTTAGAAACGATAGGCCTTATTTATCATTATGATATGCGGATCAATAGAAGGAATAAAGTATACCAGTAAAAACTACAAATAATTAATTTTATCTTAGATCCCATATTTTATTATTTTTATTTCAAAGATTTATTATCAGTAGATATAAATACTGAATGTAATTGCGTAGGAATCTATTTTCAAATATTTGGCTAAGTAAATGAGGAAATACATTATTAATTATGATTTATTTAAGTGTATGGTGATTATCTAAGGAACCCTTCGTAAACAATAAGCATTGGATCTAATTACTTATGCAGAATTGAGCCTTACGATATGCTCATATTATATCTGCAATTAGCATGAGTTGCCTCGTGGGATAGCATTAATTTATTATGGAAACACTTCTACAATTCCCGTAGAACTCTATTCTGAATGGTTTGTTGAAGTATGTTATTAATTCATTTTGACAAAAGTTTCCTGAATGAATGATGATGTAATATCAAGAAGACCTATCGTAGCGTTAACTAATGAAATATTATACAATTAATCTGTGATGTGTGATTAATATGTACGTACAAAGGAAAATCCTCAATTGATTATCAGAAAAGTGCTTTCATTATCCAACCCATCGAATCAATCTTTTCTCAATAATCCAGTCTCCTTGTTGTTCATTATTTACGGAAATAAATTGTATCTTAAACAGTCACAAAAACGTACCTTAATTACATACTCCCTTTGCTTGGAAAAGGAATTCTTTTAATTCTACCGTGACACAGTTCCGCCGCATTCAACCCAAATTGCCATTTAGGGTAATTCGTTCCTCTCTCGAAACAAACTCTCAATGACATTTACGTTCAGCACTCAAAGACCGGTCGGATAATTTAAGCAACCGTTTCCCTGCTAATTCATTCATTAATTCCCCCTGAAGAGGCACCTTATATATTATATGGAGAGTTGAAACGGCATCAGGATCGTAGATTAAAGGAATCCCAATCGAGTCGTTCTCTGGAATCCTGCTGCATCGCCCCGATGCATTCCTCTCCCGCCGACCCCTTCAAAGGTCTGAAAAATATTTCCAAAGCTTTTCCTCGCCGCCTTTTTTCCATCGAGTAGCGAAAAAAAAGAGGAGCTCGGGAGGTCTTTGTAAGTACGAGCAATTAGAAAGGCGGCATCTTCATTTTTTCCCTCCGAACGTTTGTGGAGCGGGGAAAAGAAAGAGCGGCGTTTTTTTCTTTTTCTTTGACGTGCGGTTTTTGTGAGCGAATGTGCGAGCGTGAGGAGGTGAAAAGGGTATGAAAAGGGGGATACAGAAAAAGAGATGCAGATGAAGGTAAGAGTTTCTCCTCTTGACACGTAGGGGTGAGGACGGCTTGATCAACGGTCCCATTTCCCGCCGCAGAGAACCACGTGCGGGGTGTCCTTGCCTCTCTTTTTTACCTTCTTTATTGGAAATGTGGAGTATTTCATAGGCTCCAGATCGGTTCGATAAGTGCGAGGGTGTCGTCCACACGTATCCAGTTCTTTATGTCCCTCGCCTGCATGGATCACTCGCCTTAATTAGTTTCTTCCATTGCGCTGATATTGCTCGTTGATTCTGGCTTTAATTACCTACCCATGCTCTTAAGTTCCGTATGCGGCTGAAGTACTTCAATGATTTGGATCTCGGTAGTTCAAATGGTATCAGATCCTCGTAAATTACATGCATGATGTATAAAATATATTACTCTTGTAAAAAGGCATATGTTCGAAGGTCTACAATGTGTATGACCATGTGCATGACCTCTTCCTTATTCTCCTCATGGCAAAAGCAATGATGTAGTCCACTACTTATCAAGTTTCTCTCAGGAGGGTAGGCAGAGTTTGTAATATGGGAGGAGTTCAGAGACATTTAGGGTGACATAATTGCCTGCAAACCAGGGGCAGGAAAATTTCTGTCCAGTATGTAACATTATTTGTAACAGATGCATGTAGCTTGCTAACCCTCTTTTAGAATAGTATTCTTAAACATATTTTTATAAGGAAATTAGAGAGGAAATATATTAAGTTTGTACTTCATATTTTCCGCAAAATCTTTAAATGAACCACCGGTTTCGCCAATTCAGTCATTTTCAGGCACATTACAAGAACGCTTATGGCTGAAAGGCCGAAATCAGTAATTAATTAGAAACTTTTTGTAAAAAATACAATTACAACTTTCATTTAGAGAAACATAGCAATTAAAGATATGATTAAAGAAACCCCGTTCGTAATAATGATGATATTATTTAGAGGAAAGGCGCCATAATGAGAAGTTCCACAATCAGTTATATTACAGTTTGATACAAATGGTAATATTAAATAGTATTGATGTGTAACGGATTAAACATTACCCCGTTATAAAACAAAAACATGTACTCGAGTTTGCATCTATTTCTCTTTGAAATGTGAATTAAGTTGGCCTATTTTTAAAACCGATCTTCCAATTTTGCTACTTAGGTAAAAAGACAAATTTATCGAAAGGATTTGGATTCCGAGGAAGTCATTACCTTCTTTCCTGTGGAGTGATGTGTTTGGACCCCCTCCCTTCTTGGGCTACATCTCCGGTATTTCTGCCTCTCTTTGATGTCTCCCATCTCTAAATTATTTCCCACAACCTCACTGAATACATCAAAGAGTCTTGTTATCATTACATACCTAATTTGAAGGATGGCGCATATTAAACATAAAAATATAATCAGTCCACAGTTACATTTCGATTCCAGTTTTTCCTCGAATCGGCCCACATCTCTGAAATTACGTTTGAAAAAATTGTTCAATCATAGTGATGGAAACAGTTTTCTTTGCTTTTTTCATCTAATTTGCTAGTCGTTTTCTCTTTCCTATACCAATCGATCTATACCAGGATGAGTCCCCGATGGAATCGTATCACGGCCCTTTGGGATACGTTTCCACTCCCACGCAATGCCCTCCTATTTTCAGTACGGACGTCCTTTCATATCAGGAAGACCATTGGGAATAGGGAGAAATAAATTACCTGCGAGAGTATGATCGAAGGAAGACGTGGGCGTAGATTGAAGGGGACTTCTCTTGCAGGATACGCTCGAATGGACTGCGGCTAATAATAAAGCACATGGGTTTCAGAAAAGGGTATAGGGCAGTCATCAAAGTCAACTTTGAACTTCTGAGATTCTAAGGACGTGATTTTTTGGACTGTAATATGTACGAAAGCAATATTCAACATTTCGAATCATATTTTCAGCTTAAAAAATTTTCATCGTGAATGATGCGTGTATTATATAAAAAAACCCACTTTCTTACCTTTATGGCTTCGAATATTGATCGTATATGATTCATTGAGGAATAATTTTCGGCAAAAGGTTGCGATTACATTTATAATTATATTATCCAGGTGTAAGATATATAGCCGTTTCTTTAGCTACGATAAATGAATACAATGAATATTGACGTTATCTTTGAAAAAATATTTTTAATTATGTTTATCCTTGAGCCTATTACATAATTTAGACGTTACTGAGGAATTATGTCAAAAACTATTTTTAATTCTACACTTCAATCTTATTTGCTACCTTGCGGCATTTTGAATGAATTCATAGTTTAATTTGAACTTCTTTTTCGTTATCGCAAAAGTTTCAATCAAATTTACTTCCATCTTTAGTATGCCACGCTAAATAGAAATAATTAGGCAGACTCGATGAAAATTTAGTTAG
The DNA here is from genome assembly GCA_036926295.1 of Pachydiplax longipennis. Lineage (NCBI taxonomy): Eukaryota > Metazoa > Arthropoda > Insecta > Odonata > Libellulidae > Pachydiplax > Pachydiplax longipennis. The sequence continues at coordinate 57,930,219 of JAVFKF010000008.1, forward strand.
TAGTAGTAGTTTTTTGATGAAATTAGTGTTTAAATGTTATTTTGTGAAGTATGCACCTTCAGTCGAGAGAAACATTTTCCAGCGAATGGTTGAGCTTGTCTTCGAAATTAAATCTGTATCGGATTATTCCCCTCTACTTCACATAATCAACCCCTTCTGTCAATTAAACCCTGACAGCCCTGGTATGATAAGAGAGGAAGCGTGAGGTGGAGCCTTTCGTAATCTCATATACCTATAAGATGAAATGCGTATCGGTGATAATCTGACATGTTTCGTAAGTACTTCCTCCAAAATACTTAATTATTTTAAGGTTATTAATATAGACCGTTTAATTCTGAAAGATAAAATACCCTAAACTTCATTATGTAATAAATAGGATGTCAAATAAGGTCAAGAAGGCTGCACAATCCCCAAATAGACCAATATGAATGAGTTATAAGTACAGCAGAGAATAGAGAAGATAAGGAGAAGGGCAGCAAGATTTGTCTCAGGCAGGTATGACAGCCTCCATAGCGTATTGCAGATGATAAAGAAATGGGAGAATTTAGAGAAGAAGAGAACGAAGAAAAGGTTAAGTTTATTTATTTAAATGTACACGGGAGTTAAGTCGTTTAAGGAATTATCAACGGAATTCATACTACTTAAATTTTTGTTTAATGTTGTTTTTTCTCTTTTTTGATTTCACTTTAAATCGGCAATATTGCTGTCTGTGGAACAGAAATAAATAATTTAAAAAGCAGGGTTTTATTGTTTGGTAGGAGAAAAACAAATTTTTCTTAGCAGCGCGTATAGAGAATGCAACGTAAGTAAATTCTACTGAGGCTGTAATCATTAGCACATACGAAACCTAATTGAAGGCTGCCGTTACGTCGATATAATCACGACCCTTATGGGTTGCGCAACTTTTATTCGAATAATGTTTCGTGGAACATTCTAATTTTACCTATTTCTAGTATCCCATCGCCGTCATCGTGACCGAAAGCAGATCAGGGACTGCAGATTCGGCAAATTTAATATAATGGCTGATCCTGGCAGGCAAACGTCTTACTCGCCATTCTCCGGGAAAAGGGCAGTTTTTAGGCCGGCAAAACTCTGCTGTCACTCTCCGAAATGAGCCTGGTGTTGCGTTACTGGATGGTTTCGGATGAAAATTATGTGCGCCCGAGAGAAAGTCAAGGACGGAGAAGGGGAAGAGGAAAACAAGTGAATGAATAAAGAAAGAGGGACCGCGCGGGCTCTGAATGTTCGCGTAATTAACTACCTTCTGGAAATTCTGTATCCAATCCGAACCCCGGACTCGTCTCGGGTGGATTAATTTTAAAGCAAATTAACGCCAATTTTTTCCTCGAGCGAACTTCCCGAAACGTCGGGAGGAGGAAGTGCACGGTCGGAAATTAAAAAGTAATTCGCGTGGAAAATACTTCTAGAAGACCGCCTTCCATGCTTTCGTGTTTTTTTTTTGAGAACTATGGACTTCAAAGGTTTCCCAAAAGAGAGGGGCTGCGTGACTTCTGCATCACTCTTTGGTCGAGGGTATCTCTTCATGAATTTCTAGGGAAAATAGATCACGTTATTGCGAAAAAGGTCCCCTTTTGAAGAATTAAACTCGTGTAGAGACTAAACAGGAAATGCCTGCCATAACTAGGTATTCCTACCTTTTTTGCCGGAGCGCCCCGTATATCGACCGCCAGGCCAGAATGGCCCCCTTAAATTAGGCAACCCTCCTTTCGTATCCATCGCAGCTCAACATGTTCGTATTACTTTTTCGTGCCAACAAGCACATGTATCTCGAAGAATATCACAATAAATCGTTAATATACTAATAATTAATATATGCCAGCAAAAAGATCAATGAACCTTTAGTTAGACAAGTAAAGCACAAATTTTTTAATGGAATGGAGAATGATTTTAATGAACGATTGTATTAGATGTTACTTACTGATCACATTTTCGAGGGATTCATTTTTCTGAGATTGAAATCTGTGCAGTTAACTCAGGGAATTGGTCAATTCAATGAAAATTATCAGCTGACCGACTGACGCTCGGTCTCTATGCTTGGTAATACTAGAAACTTCATACTTGAAGGATACTATTTGAATGTTACACATTTACTATATTTATACGTTTGTCATCATATACGTATACGAAATTCATTACGATATTCAAGTTTTTATGTGTCATTTACTCCTTTTTATGTGTAGGCAGAGAAGATACGATTCATTATTGAAAAATTTACTACAAACAATGGTAAGCTTTTGATAAATCACGAATATGAAATGATTAAAATTACTTGCACTAAGGTCTAATTTAACGCCCGGCTGGCATACCATTTTGATCGCATAGCTTTATGTTTACATTTACATTTACATTTACATTAATACCCCGCTAACCGCCGTAAGGCGTATGGCAGGGGGTGTGAATACACCGAACTCCCTAACCAACCATCTGGTTTGCGTACCTAATACTATCTGGAAAAAGAGACCAGAAATAGCTATCTGTTCTCGCTATAATTTCGCGGAATCTTTTTGACGTCTGGTCTCGAAAACTACGCTCACTGAGTACGGGAATCACGAAGTCGCTTATTTCCTCATGTAAATCGCTACTCAAAAATTTCTCGAAAAGTTTATGCCTATACTCATTTCTTCTGTCCTCGAGGGATTCCCAGCCGAGGGTTTTAATCATCTCTGACACACTGCTGTCGAACTTGTAGTCTCCCTTGACGAAACGGGCCGCTCTACGTTGCATGCGCTCTAGTTCTATGATCAATCCTTTCTCATGTGGATTCCACACCGCGCAGCAGTACTCAAGCAATGGACGAACCAACGAAAAGTAAGCCACTTCCTTGACATTCTGTTGGCAACCCCTGAGAACGCGATTACATAGCCTCAGCGTCCTATCAGCTGACCCCACTACGTCTTGAATATGCGGTTTGAACGATAAGTTACTACTGAAAACAATGCCTAAATATTTGTATCTACTTACGAATTCTAATGTTGTACCGCTAATAAGGTAGGATGTTTGTTTTAAGTTCAGGGACGGGGAGCGGGTCATGCTCATCGCTACACACTTCTCTATGTTCAAGCCGAGCTGCCAATCTTCACACCATTTCGAAATAGCGTCTAAGTCACCCTGTAATATGGAAGTATCTTCCACATTTTGAATTTTCCTGTATATGAGTGTGTCGTCCGCGAAAAGCCTTACCTTACTTCTTACATTGTCTACTATATCGTTAATGTAAATTAAGAACAATATCGGTCCAATGACACTGCCCTGAGGAACTCCAGATGATACTTCTACTTCATCAGAGTAAACGCCATCTAAGACTACCCGTTGAACTCTGCATGTGAGGAACGACTTAATCCACTGAATAATATGATTTTCGATTGCATATGACTCTAGTTTCTGGAGTAACTTTGCGTGTGGTACTGTATCGAATGCCTTTCTAAAATCCAGGAATATGGCATCTGTCCTAAAACCTTCATCGGCTGCTCGCATTATGTCGTGATTAAGAAGTGCTAACTGACTCTCACATGAGCGACCTTTGCGGAATCCGTGTTGACTGCGTGTAATTGCATTATTATCACTAAGGAAGCGCATTAGATAACTGCATATTATGTGTTCTAGAATTTTACAAAATATCGAAGTGAGCGATATTGGTCGGAAATCATCCGGTTTTGACTTACGCCCTTTTTTTGGGACTGGAGTGATGTTCGCTCTCCTCCATGAGGCAGGAACCATACCTTCGTCTAGAGATTTATTGAAAAACACGAGTAGGAGGGGAGCAAGCTCGTTAGCTAGCGTAGATATAACGAGGGCAGGTATACCTTCTGGCCCGGGGGATTTTTTGCTGTCAATTTGCAATAAAAGGTTCTTAATACCTGCTTCATTTAGTTCTAATTTACTCATTTTAGAGGTAATACGAGTAGGAAATGCATTTACGTGACCGTTATCTGATATGAAGCATTTCTTAAAGTGTTGGTTTAGAATATTAGCCTTTTCACATGAATCTGATACGACGCTACCATTGTTGTTTATGAGATGCAGAACGGTCGATTGTTTGCCTCTTGTCTCTCGTACGTAAGACCAGAATTCCTTAGGATTCTTTTCCAGAGATTCGCGTAGCGTTTGAGATCTATACGTATCGAACTCCTTACGTGCCTCAGTCTTCGCTGACCTCTTGATATCTAAATATTTACGACGTTGCTTCTCGTATTCTATGCTATTTAATGGAAAAGTCTTCATAATGGAATGTAATGCTCTTTGTTTTCTTTGGAGTGAACGTAGTTTAGGCTTGACCCATCGCGGCTCTTGCCGATCCCGAGCCACTCTTGTCGGAATAAATCTAGAGGTACCTTCACGAAGGATTCGGAGAAACTCAGACCAACTGTCGTCTACTGAATTCTTCTGAATGAAACTAATAAGGGGAGCACTTTCTGTCTTTATAAACTCCTTGAACGCGGGGAAGTTGGCTTTCCTAAAAATGTATAATGTACGAGGGGGCTTCAGAACTCGGGATGAATCTATCTTAATCGAGGCGGCTATTATTTTGTGATCGGAAATACCTTCACTGACGGAAATTCTGTGAACGAGATGAGGATGGCTAGTAGCAAGGAGATCTAAGATATTGCCCCTACCAAGAGTAGTCGTTCTGGTCGCTTCTGTATTTACTTGCTCTAGAGCGAAGGCCGAGAATAAATCAATTAATTTCTGCGATGCGTTTCTATCTCTACTATTACTAGCGACGGACATATTCCTCCAGTTAACACAAGGAAGATTAAAATCACCTCCTACGAAAATAGCTGCTTCGGGTTTGCTCTTACGGAGTTTACTCAATGCTTCGTACAGATCCTCTATGGGCTCGTCATCGCGATTAGGAGGGCGATAAAAGGAGCAGAAGTACGTTTTTCTACCATGCTTGTCAGACACTGAGCACCAAATCATCTCGGCACTATCCTGGCATTGGAAGTTTTCTAACTGACTCACCAAACTATTTTTTACAGCGATAAATACTCCTCCCCCCATTCTGCTGTCTCTATCCTTTCGATACACAAAGAAGTCGGGAGGAAAAATCTCACTAGAGGCTATTTCTTCGCTGAGCCAACTCTCGTTTCCTAGTATTATATCTCCGCATGTATTTTTAACCAAGTCGAAGAATTCCGCTTGCTTATTGCGAATACTTCTACAGTTAACTACCACTAACTTGATATCCTTATGACTATCACTCTTGAGCTCGGCGGGTAAATTCGAATTATAACTATTGGAATGACATCTATCTAACTCCTCACCATTTCTAGCTGATATTTTTAAGTCACTTATGTCGCCTTTAACACATCTCGTTCTGCTTTTCTCATTTCCGCTATTTTTTATCAAAATAGAGCCATTTACCGAAGCATATCTACGAGTACTAATATCCTCTGCTGAAATTTCTCTTTTACATCTATCATTAACATCCTTTTTAGATGGAGACACCCGCATATTACTATTCTTATCTAAGTGGGTGTTTTCGTTCCCTAAGCTAAGCTCTATACAAGGACTAATCGCGGAAAAATTTTCATTAAAAACGTTGATCTTTTTTAACCTAAAAAAACACCCACACGCCTAAAGACCTTACCCGCTACCTTCTCCGCAGCCTCAGCCGTATAGTGAACTCCGGAGCGGTCAAGGGGTGCCCTGCATGAATCGAGGACGTAGCCCAGGTCGACAAAGTCCACTCCCTTGCCCCGACAGAAATCCCTCAGCCGACGGTTCAGACCTCCCACCCTACTCCAAACCGTCGAGCCTCGATCAATCCGCGGGACAATGCTGCATATGGATAACCCAATGCTGACCCCAGACGAGTCCCGGACGCGAGCAACCTCGGAGACCAGGTCCTCGAACGAGTCCAAGATCTCCTCGGAGCCACGCCTCGAGGCATCGTTGGTGCCAACATGGGCCACCACACGCAGCGAGGAGCAACCCGTCTTCCCGACCGCCGCCCTCAACTCCTTCGTCACCTGGGGCACCGTGCCTCCTGGTATACACCGGGAGAACACCCGCTCACACACTCCCTCCCGGCGGGCCCTTCGCCGCAACGGAGACATAATACGGCGGACGTTGGAGCTCCCTATGACTAACACTCCCCTCCCCCCACGGCTCTCCTTCGGCCCAGCTTCCTCCGTGGCAACGGGCGAGTGCTCTAGCTCTAGGTCCTTCAGCACCTCAAACCTGTTGCTAACAGGCGCCGGTTCAGCCGAAGCATTCCCAGCACACTGTTTTCGCAGCACTAGGCCGCGAGCACCGCGACTGGAAACCACCTTCCACTCGTTAGCCCTCTGGGAAGGACAAGCAACTACCCGCGTGGTATCCTCCGCAGAGGAGCCAATAGGCTTGCCTACAACCGTACTCGGGCAAGGCCGAGGCACCTCAGGGGTGCGACAAGCTTTAGGGCTCGTAACGGAGGGTCCTGCGCAAGCCGAAGCCAGCCGTAACCCTTCGAGCTGAGAGCGGAGGTCCGCAACTTCTTTCCTAAGTTCCGTGACTTGCGACACAAGTGCCTCATAGCCAACGGTTCCCAAGATTGAAGAAACGGGGGTCCTTGGGGAAGCCATCCTAATCTCAAACACTCCTAACTGAGCTCTTACAAAAGAAACTTGATAGACTGTAATAGGATAACAAGACCTGAGTCAAATGTACGAGAGAAAAATAAAGAGTGACGCTTAAATATTATAAAATTAACTCGAAATTGACGCTCTCGTAGAAAATAAACGAAAAAGTTAAACTAAACGGTTGACCTGAGACTACAGCACAACGGATTCAATCTGTTTAAGAATCTCAAAAAGGACGATATATATTTCTTTAACGAACTAAATCGAAAGGTTTAGTGAAAAACAACTAGAAGTAACGATAAAAACTCTCTACTTAAAATATAGATGCACCTCACGAAACTAAGCACTTAGAGGTTAAAATATATAAAAGAGATACAACAATTCCCCTTCAACGAACTAGAATACTCTGAAAAACACTAATTAAATTAAACACAGAAAGAATATAAATAAAGAAAAAGTCTTAGTTGTACTCAACACTAAACTGCTGCTCAGCTAAGACAGGGGAAAGCTGAAAAACAAACACCGGTTAATGAGGGCTTGATGACCGTTGGCTTGTCACTCTGGGGGTCCGTTCAGGAGCTCCGGAGAACACGTCCTTTCACTTCGACTCTCAGGTCAAGAAATGAAGTTGTTAATCACGGTTCGGTCCATTCATTTTTAATGACTTAGATTCCAGAGTTGTTTTTCAGTTGAAGAACGGTTTAATTTCTCATTCTCAACTGTAATGTATATTTTTCGTTTCATCCCTCAGCATTTTCAAAAATCAAAGGTTTTTCTGTTTCGCATCATTTGCAAGCTCCAATGTTAAAATTTTTGGTATGCGTGAAAGGCGCATGGAGAATCACGATCTCTCTTATTGATTTCCTTTCGTACCTTTGATTTGTTATGGGAGTTTTACACGCCATATTGGTCAGAAATTACGACTCAAAGCGGTTTCACACTGCGCTTCATTTCACCGCCTATATGCGAGCCAGAGCAAAAATTAATGCAACGCGCTTTACGGTAGTTTTGTTCCGAAGACTAATTGAGGGCGTTGTATCTGCAGAACGATTTTTCGATGCATAATGATCGCTTTATTGCCGAGCGTTGCAGCGGTGAATGTAAAAATCGATGCCCACGAATTCGATTGGGTCGCTGTATTTGTGTTTAATAACTAATTGCGTTAATTTCTTTCCATAAATATGTGTTCATCGAGTCAGAATAATAATTATAAACCATTCCGTTCAGGTAGAATTCTCCATTTTCATTATTTTCTCTCCTGCGCGTTAGCTTAATTAGCGTTCGTTTCGCCCGGATGAGCTTGCCTGCCGCGTGCTAATTATATCCATAGTGCAATTTCATTTGACGTTTGGTTTGCGGTAATGTAGAGCATGTTTCGAAGAAAATTCTCCAATAATACGTACGTATATCATTTTAGAGACGGTGATAGTTGTGCGAAATAGGTCATCTTCGTCCTGCGCATATGGATGTCGACACCTTGATAATGTACGGCACAGATGCATTTTACACGCTCTGATTGGTCGACTCAAATGCAGTTTGTTTTCAGGAATATTATGTGTCTGTATTTTGAATTTTAAGAGAAAATTCCAACAAGTACGCAACGATAACGTGTCTGTACTACTTTCCGTACCATCTGTTTAAATTCACACGGCATGTGTCAAAGTGGTTCTTTGGTGCAGTTTGTTGGTACAGAAGACTCTCTTCTTCAATTCAAAGTATAGAATAATTAGTTCTTTGATGCTGAATACTAACATACAATTATATAAAAAAATATATATATACTAACATAGTTGAATAGAATAATTACTTAAAATGATATGTTCCTTGTCATCTGAAATAGCCGCGATATACTTTACGTCTTCTTCTTCTTTGGAGTACATTCGACATTCTTCTTCTTCGTCAAAATCATTCCACTTCTTCAATTCAAAGTATGGAATACTTAGTTTCTTTGAGGCTGGATACTAATATAGAATTTTCTTTAATTGATAATTGAATAGAATAATTACTTGAAATGATATGTTCCTTGTTATCTGAAATAGTAGTGATATTCTTCTTCTTCATCTGGATATATTCGATATTCTTCTTTTCTTTCAAATCAATGTAACCAAAAACAAACGCCAGATCTTTATGGAAATGTTCAATAGAAATTCATCAGATATATCTTCAGAACATTCCGCCAGCAAGAGATTGCATCTCGCATCCTTAAGCGATCATTATCTCCCGAGTCTTTTCCTCATCGGAGATCTTTTCGAGAATACCTGAACGTCGTAATCCCAAGTGAAAGAAAGCACAAACGTCTCCATTTAGCTGCGGCATTCCTCGGAGAATTCAATGGCTTTTAACGAGTGGATTGCAATAGCACGACGATCTCCTTTGTAGTTTCGAGGTAAGGATATGGTCGGGAAATAAAAGAAGAGGCAAGGCATTAGAGAGGATGGTCATTAGGTCGTGTGTGCGGTGGGAGGAGGACCGGGAAGAGAGGTTTTAACGACCCGCACCGAGTGATAGCAGCATTTATTCCTGAGCTGAGGTCGGACCACTTACGCCTTATCATTGGGAACAGCCCACTCATAACATCTTCCGCACTCCAAAACATGTATATGTTTATGTGTGTTCATACGTGGGTCTCTTAAGATGCGGTGAATTTAGTTGTGTTCAGCCACATGTTTTCAGTGCCAGCAAACGTTGGTCTTTGTCAGTCCAAACGATCTTCAGAATGTAAAGAAAATATACGTAAACTTCCCTTTATCCCATTTATGAATTAGCCATTGGCTTAAAAAACGTTTCTAGATCCTTTTTTTCTAGGGATTGAAATTGTATTCGTGTACTTGGCACCACGTAATTATTATTCATCGCTATCAATTAAATAAGACTTGGAGTAAAAGTTGGATACACTATAATGATCCAAGGAAACATTTCTAAATCTTTAAAAGATTGAATTTCTCTTCGGTCTGATCACGGAAATAATATTTCACAAAGATTTTTTCAATTATATGTTTACATTTAATTTATTCTCCATTTCACCATCTGCTAATTAGATAAATAGCCTTTTTGTGAATTTTTGCTTCTGCAGTGCTGGTTTATATCAGCTTATTATTATTATACTTGCCGTATCAAGAATATAAAACTTAAGTGGGAAACTTATTCTCCGTTTTTATTATTTCTATTTTGCACCCCCATACTCTCTTATTTTTACTTTGCCCTCGCAGCCTCATCTTTCTGGGCCTATTTGATAAGTTCAATCTTCTAATTATAATTGTAATTACTATTAGAGATAGATTTCAGAGTATGAGATATTAAGCCTTTCGTTTCCGCGCATCCATTACTAAATTAGACTGGCAATGAGGGTTCACTTCCTGCAAAAATGTTTCTTTTGGAAAGAAAGATATTTTGCCCCGTAAAAAGCTTTAACCCTCTTTCTAGGCGCGTCTCAAGAAATAACTCAGTTTCTGAAAGGATATTTAACCCGTAAGGAGAAATATTTTCTAAAGGGAAGATATTTGAAACCTTTAGAGCCTCATAGAGTTTTCAGGTGCTTGGGAATGTGTATATTAGCAATTATTCACGCATATTTTTACATATAAACGAGCACATTCGTGCGAACGCATTTCCGTCATTCCTCTTTCCATTTGGGGATGCTTTCCTCCTCCTTCATCCTCACAGGTACTCCCTTTTCCATTCTCTCGGAGCCATCTACCGAATCTCCGTCGAGGATTCATTTCCTTCACGGGCTCTCTCGCCTCGTTAGGTCCCCGCTTAAAATTTGCACATTTAACGTTTTAAGGCCTCCATCGCCGCTACGCAGATTACCCCAGACGGTGGGAAGGACACCGACTTAATTTGGATGATGTTTTTCGCCGCGTTTTGCCGGGAATACTCAGAATACTGGTCCTCCCTCGGGGAGGTCTTGTTAAGCGATTTGAACTACTGTTATCTGCAGCGCTCACTTCGTTAATTCCTGTTGTTACCCTGATGGAAGATATCTAAGGGATCTTGTATTGCAACGGACTGTGATAGTAACGGCTTTGGTGCTTTCTTTTTCGATTTTCCCGAAAACGAAGAATTTTCCGATGGAAAGTAAAGTTTTATTCTCATTTTTCACTAACTCTAACATTGTAACCTTTACTGCTCAAATGCCCTTAGCGCAACTTTTAAAAGTTTGATTTTTTTAATCTCTGAAGTTTTCATTGGTATTTAGCTTAAATCCCTTAAATTATCTAGGTATATTTTTATGTTTTCCTATGTTTTATCTCCTTTCCTTGTTAACTGATTGCCGTCATAGTTCCAGTATAGTTTGCTTGGAGCTATATGACAACTATTTCTTACTTACTAAGGAATACAAGATAAATAATTAAGATTTTGAAATTATGTGCTACAACTGAAAGGTCATGAACCTTCCTCAGAAGAGATTTTTCGTTCTGGTCGAGTCTACTTTACAAGGAGTGAATTTAAAAAGGGATTGAGGAGGCCAATTGGGATGTATACCAATAGCTCATGCATATACACCATTATAATATTATAATAATATTTTTTCCTGTTCGCTCCTCCTTTTAACGTCGAATTGGATCGAACCGTATTTTTTCTCTAAACATTGCTACATTATATCCCTCTGAAAGTTTTTTTTATTAAATTAATGTTTTCATTCGTATTGTATTACACTAAAATTTCGAATCAGTCTTAAGAATAGCTATTTTCAAGTCGTAGTAATACGTTTAGCATACTTTCCTCCTATTAAGCATAATTAAAGTGTGCATTATTGGGAACCAAAGTTCGACATGAAATAAATTACGGTTTTTGGTTTCGGTTCGGGTTTCAGGATTACCTTTCTTTGATTCGGGGTCTATCTCTGACCATTTATTGACAGCTACACACAGACAGTGTTATTCATAGACATATTAGACATATTTTTCAGTTTCAGTATGGACCCCTAATGCGGAAACTTATTTATTACCTTCAAAAATTTTATCTATTTTTATTTATCGGTTCCAACAATGATTCACTTATTTTACAAGTTTAGAAGATGGATAGAAAAAAAATTCCTATAGAAAAGGATACTATAGTATTAGGTCCGCATTTTATCGTTGCCATTTGCAGCTCTTCTCCATTTGACCTCGCTACATTCTTCCCGGAATTTTAAATAGTTTTCGAACACTAAAACGCAAATAATTACGACGCTCATAATTAAAACCTGATCACGTTTATTTGTCTTCTGAAAGACATTTGTTGGTTTTTGATACTGGCGATAAGGGATAGTTGTTTTAAAGTGCGTTCAGTGAATTTTCCGGCTTGCTTATACTGGAATTTCATTCAATTCCATGTTTTTCTCTCGAAAATTGAATCGAAACTAATACACTGGAAATGTCATTTTTAATTATTTACTCTCGTGGCAATTACACCGCGTTTAGAAAAGTTCGAAATATTTACTTTTTCTTCAGGAAAATGTTTACTTTCGTATAAATATGAATGCCTTATATATTTGAGATATACACATATCTATAAAGTATATTTTGTAAATGCTTGATCTACTTCTACATCGATCTACGATTGCTTGTATTTCAGACTCCTCTAATAAAATGAGTAAAATGTATATATTTTTTAATCTCTTCAACTCTACTCTCTGTTTACCCGGGATGTCTAAATATTGTATCTCCTCGAGAGGTACAAACATTCAACTTAATTTTGGAAAACGCGTTTCATTTGTTTGTTATTCTCATTGGAGTTTTCTCTTTAAATTATTCAGAGATAGATATCAAGTGATAAAAAAATTTGGAATACTTCAAGGCAACTATTTTCGGCAAATAAGGATATTGAAATCCATAACAACTCACTCCTCATACTGAACCTCTCACTTTTAGAATCTCTTTTACTTTAAGGTAACCTCATAATTGAAAAGTTACGATCTTTATACAGATTTAGGAATAAATTTGATATATTTCTATTGGTGTTGTTTGAAGGAATATTCAATCCTAGTGACATGAGCGGGAAGGTCGCTTCAAATCCTCCTATTACCTTACTTCGCGCAATCGGTGCGCTTATTAAATAAAACTAATTTACATATCATTATGGCTGCCCCCCATTGAAGCATATGGCAGAGCTTTATACAAATTTTTGGTTTTATATATTTTTAAAATTCTCATTCTTCAAAATTCTGTCATTAGAAGCTCTATTTTATATATAATTAGATATTATTGAATAAATTTTAGAGTGACTTTGTTATAGCATTACCTTGCAATATAATTGCCATAAGTAACTTTTCAATTTTTTATTCTAAAGTTTATTTATATCGGTGTAATTTCATCGAGTATATTTGATGATTGATTTCATTCTTTATTCATATCATGATTACATAATAAGTGATACGTTGTATGGTGTAATGATATTTTAATCCATTATATAATTTAAATGTTATTGGGATGATTAATTAACGACAAGAGGATGATGGAAATTCATTTTTTAAGGTTGCCCTTATTTTCTTTGTATATCATAATTAACTCGAACGACATATATTGATAATTGTAATATAATTAGTTTTAAATACGTATTTGATGTAAATTAACCTTTGAAGAAACATTTCTCTGAGGCGAAGTTTTCCATATAATTCCTCCGAACCAATGTAAGATCAACACTAATTGCCAATGCCCTCTTGCTCGTTTTCTTCTTAATTCCTCTACTTTTATTCCCCTGTTTTCTTCCTTCATTCTCGGTTTAACCATTCCATTACCACCTTGCTTGTCCCCTCATTTTCTCCACTGCCTCTTCACTAGTGTATCCCCTCATCTCTTCTTGGAATCCCTTTTATTCTTCCCTTTAGTTTTCCCCCGCATTTCCACCGTATCTGCTCTAGGTAGGGTAAGAGCCATTACAAAAAGGAAATGACGCTCCTTTTACCCGGCTTCATTCACCCAAATCACCTTGGCCCACTCTGCCTTCTCTCCTCCACTTTCCCTTCGCTTTTTATCTCCATTCCCCCATTTATCAATCGCAGCGCCTCATTTCTCCCGCGGAAAATGCGCTATTAATTCAATATTTCTCGGAAAATAGCATCATGCTCATTTCGAGTCGTTTTTCATAAAAATAAATCTGGCTCTATTAAGGCTATGTGGAAGAATGGCTGAGAGGTTTCTTGAGAAATAAGGTTCCTGAGTACTCCAGCGTAGACGAGTTCTGCCGACGCTATCATATAAGAAGCGGCTTTCTTCAAGCATCATCTATTTCTTTTAATATTATGATTGATGGGGTTATTTTGAAGTGTCTCCTTAATAGTTGGATTTGAGAATGATGATTTGGGTTATATATATCTCGGGTATTAATCATGTTCATACTTGAGATTATGAGTACTCTGCCACAAATGTGATCCAATATAAAGGTGCGCATGCTATGGTTGAAAGATGTTGATGGGTGGCGAGCTAAGTATTTTATATCACTTATCTATTATACCTTTTATGATCTTCTCTAAGAATTATTCATGATAATAAGGGTAAATCCCATTAAATATTGCAACTTATCAGACAATTTATTAATAAATGGAGAAGTGTCCGTTTAGATGAAGTATTAAAATAACATAGTAAACAAGAAAATTATTTAATTCCATATTGTAAGTTTAGGTGTAGCGGCGTTTCCAATCACCTCGAACAAAATTTTATAGTATAGCTGCAAAAATAAATAATTAGACATTTCCAAGAGACTTTATTCAAAATGATTTATCTAATTTATTTCTAGGCGAATGATGATTTTTCCATCTTATATCCTGGTGCTTATCAAAAACTGTAGGTTTTATCTTATCGTTTCTCTGCAATAGCTCTAACTTTGCTCATCGTACTTCTATTTGCAGAATAAGAGAACCTTTTGTCTAAAAATAGATTCTCAGTGCCAAGATCTACGAGGGTCATCCGGAAAGTAGTACCCGTTAGTGCCGCATGAAGTGCTGACGACGCGAGTAGCCGCTGGACAAGGTCAGATAGCTTCAGTGGCTTGTCTGCCTTCTCTGAGCCAAGTTGCGTGACGCTAGCATTGCCTGTGTTGTTTCTGTGATTGTTTACAATGTTTAAAAAAATTGAGAACGCCGCCAGTTGTGAAGTGAGGGCAGTGATTAAATTCCTCAATGCAAGAAACGTTCGCCCATGTGATATTCATCGCCAATTAAAGGAGGTGTATGGAGACAATGTAATGGACGAGTCGTCTGTTCGGCGGTGGTGTCGCAAGTTCAACATGGGGAGGGGGAACACACACGACGATGAGCGTTCGGGGAGACCGTCTGTCATTACAGACCAACTGGTGAGCTCAGTTGACGAATTCGTGAGGAACGATCGGCGCGTCACAATTGATGACATCTGTGAGCATTTTCCCAATGTTTCTCGAACAATTGTTCATGAAATTGTTAAAGACCATCTGCATTATGCAAAAATTTGTGCAAGATGGGTCCCTCGCATGCTTACAGATGAGCACAAAACCAAGCGTATGGCTGCAGCACTGACGTTTTTGGGACGTTATTCTGATGAAGCAGACTCTTTCTTGACTCGCATAATTACTGGTGACGAAACATGGGTTTGTTATGCATCACCTGAGAGTAAACGACAGTCAATGGAGTGGCATCATGCTCATTCACCAAACAAACCAAAAAAATTCAACACAGTTCTGTCCACCAGGAAACTCATGGCAACCATTTTCTGGGATCGACGAGGTGTATTGCTTATTGATTTTATGGCCCGTGGAGACACTATTAATGCCAATGCGTATTGTGAAACATTAAAGAAATTACGGCGGGCAATACAAAATCGGCGGCGAGGTCTATTGTCTACTGGTGTCATTCTCGTTCATGACAATGCCAGGCCTCATGCAGCTGGGATAACACAAAGACTTTTGCAGCAATTCAAATGGGAAACTTTCGACCATCCACCGTATAGCCCGGACTTGGCCCCTTCAGATTTTCATCTCTTTACAAAGCTTAAAGACTTTTTGGCGGGGAAAAGATTTGACAGCGATGAAGAACTTAAAGAAGGAGTGACCCTGTATCTCAATGAGCTGGCGGCGGAGGACTATGCAGCAGGAATACAGAAACTTGTCACACGTTATGACAAATGCCTTAATTTGCTTGGAGATTATGTTGAGAAGTATTTTAAAGTATCCTCTTTGAAATAAAATTTTTTATGTTTGTTAATATTTACTTTTGTGTCTTTATTTCACGAACGGGTACTACTTTCCGGATGACCCTCGTAGTTAGCGCGACACCTAATGCCTTAATATTTGGATAACCGACGCAAATGTAGAAGATAAATAGCAAAATTATATGATAAATATCATGGAGTTTCAGAATTTAATAAAGATCAAGCAATACGATTGGCTTCGACCTCTCAGATCATCATCAGCTGCATTCTATACACTCCATCACCAACTTTACTTGTAAAGACTATTAATAATAAGGAATTATAATAATAGTAATGCTCATTAAAAGAATGACTTGCATTAGATTTGAGAATGCGCATGATTTTAAGGCGAAGTTTTGAAATCTAGGTTGCAGTAGAATAAGGTATTTCCTTCGCTACTCTTTTATGATGCCTATATATGACTACAAAAACAAAATGTGAGTGGGTAATTTTAAAACAATCGTTTCAGCCCATAAAAGTGTTTCGAAAAGGAAAATTTGATTGCTACGTTTTCTATTTGCTGACTTTTTTAGGTTAGTTGAAAAAATATGATCCTTTTCTTAGGAGTATAAACAGGAATAACGCAATATCATAGCTCAAAAATCTGCGTATATAGCTCGCAAATTCGAGCAGAGAGACAATGGGTTCCTCGAGAAGAATTCGCAACGAAATCCGGTTACCTCCCGAAAATTAGTCCCCGGATCATCTTATTAGAGGAGAGAGATAATTTCGCGCGGAAAATTACTCACTCCTCCGGAAATAATTCACGATTATAAAAGAGCGCTTAGCGGGGAATAAACCCCGAAACAACTGCCAACTGACCCAGAAACACAGACACATATTTCTCTTTCCCCGAGTTTTACCACTTTCGGAGGCGGCAGTATTTTTACTTCATTACCTCACACCTGCACATATCTCGCGAGCGCATCGCTTTATCTCCCCCATAAAACTGCACTCGCAGTTGGAAAAAAATCTTCGCTCGGGAGAAGTAAAGCCTTCGCGACGGGTGCGGAACGTTCCTGCTAAGACTCCGGACCGTGTGATACTTCCCAACGACGGCAATCGGCGACTTTTATTTCCCCTGAATTACCGGAGGCACAAAAATGCGAGAAGATTAAGTGGATTGTTTATGCAATATGGTCCGTTATCTTTTATCGCGGGGGCACCACGAGTTGAAACAAACGGTCTTAACGCGGCGTTATCGTATGGGGAGTGGAGACTCGGCCGGGCAATTGGATGGCGACCGTTTGTTAAGAGAAGTGCAGACGACGGGCAGAGGATCCCCAGAGGGGGAGAGGGGCTGCCTAGGGGATAAAATGGAGCTTTCAGGAGGAAGTTTCGGACACTAAGAGACGTCCCAAAGGCAGGACGTTGCCGTCATTCGATGCTGCCGACCCTGTCTATATAGTCCGAGCAATAATTCCCAATTTGGCTGCGAATTGCCTGTTTCAGGAGGAAGTTAACGCGGTGAGGACTAAGCGCGCCGCATATTGTAATTTACATACGGAAGTCTCGCGCTTTCATTTCGGATTCCATTTACGGCTGGTCCCTTAGTTGCTCTTTTACATTACCCTCAGCTAATATTTCCGTGTGGCTTTATATTTATCATGGGACGCGCAATTTGGTATTAAGCTCATCTTGAATGTGGGTCGTCTCTTTTCAGATTTATTGAAACTATGATAATGGATTGTTTGGTAGGAAAATATAATGGTACAAATCTGCTAATGAATACATTCACTTCGTTAAAAGGTGACTGAATTTCATTAATGTCAATGATGTTTTCTGAATGACGCTGATAGAATGCAGACACAGAAAGTGAGTTTTGAAACCATATATGCATACGTAACTTTTGGAAGTAAATTTATCTTAAATGAAATATTTTTCTGATTAATAGTCTTTCTTCTCATTCTTTCGAGTCGAATATTGTGTTGAAAGATAAATAAAAATTTGCTGCATGATGAATTTGATTTAATTGTTATCTGTGACTTTCTGCATTATCTGCATATATATCTGCATTAAGTAAATACGGTCTGCTTCATTTTCCATTTTAATATCGGCTTAATTCATTATTTCACTTAATTTCGTCTTATTTCTGGCTTAATCAAGGGTAAAGGGGAACGAATCTTTGAGAATTCGGAAACAGAAACAGGAAATACATGAATTTATGAGTCATGAACAGAAATTAAAAAATTCTCAACAGATTACATTTTTAATCAATTTTTGGCTGAATTTTATCAATCGTGAAATAATTGATGGAAGTTTGTGGAAGTTATTTTCATCAAAAGTAGACTGATAATAAGTGGCGGATAATTTTATATCGTATATAAATTTGGGTTTATAAATTGACGGAACACTTCCTATTCAAAAAGTGTAGTTTGCTAAGTTAGCCCTCGTTTCTCTTGAGAAATACTTAAGACATACATTAGCAAAACTTGCGAATCAAATAATAAGTTCAAAACTTCTCTAGTGTAAAAATGTACTGCACAGATGATTAAAGAAGATTTTCTATTCATGAAGTGCAAAGAAAAATTTCACTGCATTCTTTTACGAAAAAAGAGCTTAATTAATGAAAGAACATAATTTCATAGCGGGCGAAGTTCCTTCAACCGAATGTTTTATATTTAGTGTGCATTCATGAGGATAATTGATCGAATTAGTGAAATTAGGTCAGGAAGATTCTCTCGTACTTAAATAGGACAATTTTTGTGGAAACCAAGTTTCTTTAAACGCCACTCGAATGCTCTCTCCTCATCAAGCGCCGTGCTCCTAATTACGCAATTCTTCCTTAATTAAATCGAATTTCAATCTTTTCCAATCTATTTCGCTCAATTATTATCTCAGACTGGCAAATTCCAGAAACATGTCTTTTTATGTTAAGATATCTAACCCTTGACTGTTTGATTACTTGAGTGGATTGAATACTTGAGTATTTAAATTATTTCTCTTCGTTTACAGTTCGTAATTTTTACGTGTATGCGATGGAATAAATTATTGTTTTTGTTGGAGCTTGTAGTTTTGTAATAGAAAACTGAGTTTTTATCTGTTTAAGTTAGTCATGGTATGTTGTAGTACTATTTTACAAGGCCTTTTTCTTTTTTAATTGCATCTGAAGAAGCTGAAAAGGCGTGGCATGTTTGTTAAACTATTGATAAGATACCAAATAATAGAACCTCCTTTCAGGCCGCATTAAGGAGCAATGGGGGACAACTAGTCAATCGCGATCTTCCGCTTGATCATCAGGAATTCTTTGGAATTTTTTTCTTATATCCTCTATCGTATGTAGTACTTGTAGTAGTACTTGAATTATTGGTTTATTTCATGGTACTTTGGGTGACTATAATTATATAATATAATATAAAATTATAAGTATAATAGTTGTGTTCCTAGAAATTTCAATCATCAGATTCCTCGTTTATAATGTAAATAGTAAAACATTTACTTTTTCGATTTCTGATAAAAAGAATTAGTTTTCAATTTATATTTAACCTTCTGAGCTCCATTGCAAGATACCTATGTCTGTGGTCTTGATATTTTATTTCTGTTTTAGCATGCTAATATATTTATGCAGCATAGTCTGCATTGATATCTTAAATAAACGTCGAAATAATAGTATGTACATATCCCTCCCCTGATAGGTGGGTCGATGCTGAAAAATAGCTCTCATATAAAAAGTAGGTCAGCCCTACTACAGTGAGTAAGTGACATTTATCGCTTTTGGAGACGAATCTAGAAAGCATCATCTGTGATCAAACTCATATACGGTACGCATAAAACTTTTCAATATCCCGTAGTAAAAACGAGTTACCTTGTTATCAAAAGAGGGCGAAAATCACTTAGTTTTCTTTGTAATTTTTAAGTAAATCTTTTTATGCCAAGGTTTCTGCAAAACATAGAAAGAGATTCTCTGTTCGTAAGGTTTCCAATATTGAATTGAGGTTTAAAATGACAACCTCAATTCAAGAATTTCCAGAGAAAATATTATTTTCTGCAGTTTAGTATGAATAAGTGACACATTAGTCGTCCACGACTAGCAAAGTTATGCTAACTAATTTCAAGAGCTGAATGTTAATATCTAGAAAATTATGGTAAAGTGAATAACACTTAAGTAGTGCTATACGCTTTGCATTGATTCTTGTCATTGACATCTGCGGAAAAATTCGATGCCAACAGATGAGATTATTATCTCTGTAAGTATCCCTTTTACTGGAACCTTTCCAAATTCCACCTTGTTTTTCCCGTTCCTTTTTGGTTTCGTCCATCTCTGAAATACCTCGACCTCCGAGGATTCTTCATTAAACTCAATTGGGGTGTAATGAATGTACTACTTTAGGATTCAAATGCTAATTCATCAATCTTTGCGTACATAAATAAATTACCTTGGCAAGATGGAAATAAATACATAGGAGTGTAGTCCGCCTTTCCAATCTGCCTTCCAGAGTTTCCTTTTATGAGGGTTTTGTAATTACGTGGCTCGAGGGGAAATGTTCGAGAATTCAGTTTCGCATGGCAATAGATGGTTTTATATTTCCTTCTTCTCTTCTAAGCCCCGAGCGTTGAGAAATACTGAGCGGACGATGTTTCCAGTATATAGAAATGAATTTCAAGAATGTACCCTATGGAATGTAACATTCGTCCTCTCGTGAAATTTTCAGAATTGTTCATAAAGTCGACGGAATTTCGGAAACATAGTAAACTTTGCTTTTATTTATCTCACAATACTCTTTTTGATAAATCATTAAAAGGATGTAAATATGAAGAAATGAAGCCTATGACGTAACTGTAATTAAAATATTATGAATTGAGAAGAATGACAATATTGCTTCCAAATGAAGTGACACTCAAACTGCAGCATTATTTTTACTACCTCTTCCTCGTTCCCTTAGTCAAAATCGTTTCTTAATACAGTACTTCTAATGTTCATCCAAAAAGAATGTATGAGATTTTCTAGTGTAAGGGAATGATAGTTGGAGTATTCACCTGATGACACCTGATATCAGGTGGTAGCTCCAAACTTCAGCAAAATAATAAATAAATACTTCATCAGTTGCGTATATATTTTACGAGAGTAAACAAAATACAACTATTGCTATGGTAGTTGCTCAACCTGTTTTAGTTTCTCTACGTCTTACTTGATTGTAAACAAAGCTATTACTAGATAGGATGTCATAACTTTAGTTTCCGGACATAATTTCATTTCAAACTTCCTTGCTTAATCATTCAGTGAATTTCGTAGTATTTATTTGCGAAACGCCGTCAGAGTCACTAATCGAGCTCGAAATCGCTCACGCGTTATCTCAGAGAGATGAGAAGTAATCCGAGGATCCTGAGGAAGATGATCCCAAAGGCCCTGCTGTGGTGACCAAGGAGGAAGGTCACAAAGAGAAGCAAGAGGAAGGAAGCTGCGGAGTTCACCTTTTTAGAAGTCCCTCTTCCGCTTCCGCTGAGAATCGTCATTCTCCGAAACCCCCCGCAGTTTTTTCTCTCTATATGCCACTCGTTGGACTCCGTACCAGGGGGCCTATGCGCTCCCTTTGAACAGCTGAGAAGTGAGCCAGTTATTAGCCGTAGGAAGGAAAGGCGCTCTGTGAGGCCGAGGAAAGAAAGGCGGAGAGAAAGAGACGGAGAAATGAGAGAGATCAAAGGATTAAGTGCATTTGAGAGGGAGAAGTAGCAGGAGTGGTAATACGAATCGAGACCACAAGGGAGTACAGGGAAAAGTTGGAGAATCTGCGTGAAGGCAAATTCTGAGTAATGGGAGATGTAATACGGAAGGAAACGGCATCCTCCATCTCGTGGCTTTTACGAAGTTTAAGTTTTTGGAAATTGAAAACTTAATTATGGAAATTGGTGATCAAGGAGCAAAGTTGTTGTGTAGAGAAAGTTAATGTTAATTGATGGTGTATTATTATTATGTTCATATTCTGCAGTTAGACGACTGTCAAGTGGCAGACCTTATACGTTTTCTAGTATAATTAAAGTATCTAATTACATTAGAGATATTGATAGATCTTATAGAGATAAATACTATATATACATGGGTGGTCTGAAAAGTTTCCGCCATTTCTCGACATGTTTTCTGAAACTTTTCTGAAGATTTCTGAAAAATCTGGGGTCGGAATCTTCTAGACCACATCTGCTTGTCCTGGAATGAATAGATTTATTATTATCATTATTATTATATAAACATTAAGATATACTTTATATTTACATTAGATATACATTAAAATACATTAAAGAACTGAAAATTTAGCCTAGTTTAGATTATTTATTTATTTATTAAGATTATCTAATTGTTTAGCCTAGCCATTTAGATTATTCCTTAGTATTTACGTTAGTAGTATTCACGTAAGATTTTCATCATAAATTTTTAACTCATACTGTGCTAAGGAAATAGCAATATTAGCGAATGAATTTATTTGTTTAATATATTAAGAAATTGCGCGTTTCGATTTCAATAAGGCTAATGTTACAGCTTTTATCATCTTTACTTCGAAGAAACTAAATATCTGAACTCTTTTAAACCATTAATCAATGCATAAAGCAAAGTTGAGCTGTCGAGCAAAGGAAATTTGAGGATGATTCATCTCATTACGCACACGGCTTTATTGGAAAAGAGCCCATTAAAAGAAGTCGTTAGTGCCAATTAGCTAATACGTATTCAAAGAAATTCGATTAAGCTCTTCCAAGTATGCGAAGAATCGTCCGTCTTACCTTCAGTCGTAAATATAAGCTTCTTATGTCTTCCATTAAGATGTTTCCTCATAAAATCCTCTCATAGAAATACTGAAAAGAGTTTTTCACCGTTTGTCATGATTCGGACGCAGAAAATGTTACCTAATCAAACTTTTTTACTCTCTGCACTTTACCTCTGCTCTCGGTACTGCCAATTAAGTATTGAGTTTGCGAACCTAATTATCTTTATGAAGGAAACATATTGATCAAAATAATCCATTAATCCGGTAATTCCAGGCCTCTCTAATAGTTGAAGATTCTTCGATACTTAAGGAAGTCGTATCAATAAATGGAAGCGATGTATTTAGCAATTCAAAGTTAATTAAAATCGTGGAAAGGATGAAAGGTTCTTAAGGTATACGAATATTTATATACACTTCGCTATTCTAAATGCGTTCGAACGATGGAAAGAGTTACGAGTAGTATCCGTTTGGGAGCACATATGAAAAAATAATATGCTCTTGCTATTGAAGACGACCTAGTATTTCTATTTTGAATACTACTGGAAATTTCTTCCAAAAATTTGTCAATTAATTTATAAATTTAATGTTTGTTCGATTTTGAGAGGGTGCTGGAAAAATAAATGTATTAATCTTTCGTAATGATAGGAGAACTTTTTCCCTCATATCATGATTATTAGCTAGCTGGTTTCCTGTGGCATCGTAGATATCGAGCCATACCTTCCTATGCAGGTTTTTGGTAATGTCAAGTTCATCAAGCTATAGGCAGGAATTTGAAATCTTGAATTCATCATTGATCATCATCTATACTATCGAAATCCTTGCATCATAAATAATAGATATCGAAGAAAGATTCCGGTATAAAACGGAAGCTACGTTGAGTTATTATCTGTGAGTGTATCGAGATTATCCGATTAAATTTTTATCATCTTTGAATGCCACTTCTCAAAGCTTGATACACTTTTCGATAACGAATCCAAAATCCGAGATCCTTTGTTTTAAGGTGGAGGGGAAGAAAACCCCTTTTCAGCCCGTTCCATTATCATCTGGCATTCCAACTTCCCATTCTCATTACCCTTACGCTACCGTCAGAAAGGAATAAAAATCAAGCGGGGTGTTTCACTCAGATTTCCGAGGAAATTCGGCGAAATAATTTGAATATCAACTGGATACCTCGCACTTCCATTTCCTTCAGCACGATGCGCCCTCGGCTTTGTTGCTTTTATCCGTTCCGAGAGGTAAACCCAAGGAAAGAATCGATTCATGAAGGGTAGTCATCGAAAATGCCATTTCCTGTCATCCTCCCATCAAAAAGAGACCAGAGACCCGTCTGCGTGACTCTCATTCACAGCGATTCTTCCTATCTCGTTTGATGGAAAATCTTCTCTCTCCATTCCCTTGATTAAGCCCGAACTGGATTGGTTTCCCGTCATCCGCGGATTTCTCCGCACCATCTCAAGAGAAAAACCCCACGAATATGGGCATTACAGCGATTGCCGGTATAATCACCATCGCTTTTTAGTCAAGAAGCACTCCCTTAAGTGATGAAGAGTGTATCTTTATTAGGCAAGTAAAATACCCTTTCAGCCGAAATCCACTCCCTGCAACGAACTACTCCGGTAGTGCTTTTCGATCGGAGTTGTTCCTGAATGCTTGAACCGGTGTGAGATGAATGCTCTTTTTTATTTTTTATCGTCAATCTATAATTTTAATATGCTGCATTTCAGTATCTCTAGTCAATGTTATTGCCGAAAACTATAGTTAATATCTTCTAACATAAGTTGCGAATGGTGATTTTAATCGTTGCATAGAGGAACACCACACTCATGACCTAGAATGAGCGTGTTCTTGCAGTAGGGAAAAATACATAGGAAATTCATTCCCCTAAAATACATCATCTTTGACTCAAAAAATTGTAACCTATTCTAGATATTTACTCTTTATTTTGACCATCTTCATTTGTGAATTTATTTACAGTAATCTAATCTTTTTACCATAATTTACCCATCTAATCATAATTTATCCATCCCATTATTATTATAGTCACCTTAAGGTTTTACTCTTTTGTTCCTTTTTTCTCAATCTCGATTCATGTTTTTCTTTCTGATTTTTACTTATTTTAGTTTCCTTTCTCCCAATTTATTAATTTTTATTGCTTCTGTTGTGTAACCATGTTATATTTATACTGGATTTTGAATTTTTATGACCGTATTTTCACGGGTTTTTCACCCTCCTCTATTGGTGCTTTCCTCGCCATCCCTCAGATGCAAATGTCTTTTCGTTTTGCTCCTTATAATTTTTTGTAAATATCACAACGATAAGGAAGGACATAATGACTACCTCGCCAAAAGAGTCTATCTATCAAACAGTTTGAAACGATCAGAGAAGCATTTTATTTCGAAAACAGTTAAATATTTTTTTACTTTTTCTACCCCACAATAGATTCGAGTTTTTCATCAATGAAGGGCAATGCTTCCTATATAGTCAGGAACTAATGCAGGAGTGATTCCTGCTCAGTTCCCCCTGACTGTGGCAGTAATCGCTTCTGCTACACCTCTGCTACCTTCCTTTGTCATGGATAAGAAGTACTTCGCGAGATAAGGTTCTCTCGGTGTGCGAACCGCCGAGTTTGGTTTCTTACGCCTCTGCGGGTGCTTTTAAACGCGAAAATTTGCGGAACGGATATGCGAGGATTGGAGCACGGCTGCCATATCACGTTTTTCCTCGTTAACCCGAGAACACTCCTTTGCGGTGGAGATTGTGCGCCTCTCGGATACGTGCGAATGTATGCGTCATTTTTTAAGGAATTAGCGAGATTAGAGGCGGAGGAACACTGGTAGATATGCCGCGGAGCGTGACCCGACAACTGAGCGCGCGACGATTCAGCGCGTCCCAATTGAGCGCGGACAACTGAGCGCTAGGACAACTGAGCGCTAGGACAACTCAGCGCTAGGACAACTCAGCGCTAGGACAACTCAGCGCTAGGACAACTCAGCGCTAGGACAACTGAGAACTAGGACAACTGAGCGCTAGGACAATTGAGCGCTAGGACAACTGAGCGCTAGGACAATTGAGCGCGTCTCCTTCTAAGGCGTTAATAATTGAACGAATATAAGGAAGATAATATCAATTGTTAACGCCGAGTGGTACCTTTCCTTACCGATTACTGATTAAACTGCAAAGTTAACTGAAATATTTAACTTCTTAACTAAAATATTCCACTCTTCAAGTAATTTACTTCCACATTTATACAATCTTAAAGTAATTTAATTTCTGATACTTAATCGGTAATATATTTAGTTATATTTTATTATTTTAGTTATATTTTATTATTTTAGTTATTTTATATTATTTTTGTTATATTTTATTATTTTAGTTATATTTTATTATTTTAGTTATATTTTATATTTTATTATTTGTTATTTTATATTTAGTTTTAAGAATAATTCTTAACTTTAAGAAAACAAAGTCTATCCAGAGAGTCTTAGAGAGAGCAATTACAACTTGAGCGACTAAGCAAAATTTTACTGAAATATCAAGAGAAAATAATTCAGGCAATCACTTATAGCTTTCAAACTGTAGCAATCAATCGGTCATCTTTCACTGTGAATGCTTATTGAAGATATTCATTAAACAGAGAAATAGAAATTTCACCAATGTTAACAATATTTCAGCCATGCATGATTATACTCAAAGTTATTTACTGCGATAAATCTCCTATGAAAGGAAAATTAATTTCAAGAAAATATTATTTAAATAAAATAATTTATTATGTGTTTCCCACAGCATTACAAGGTCGAAATGTTATAAGGGTACAATAATCGGAAAGAAGGATTGGATTTTTCAGATTATTCTATCCGTGGAGCACTAAAAAGCAAAAATATTTGGAGCTGGTAATAATTTTTATACTATTTTTCATAGTTTATTTCACCAAAAAGATATTATTTATTATTTAAATAATACTATGCACATTTTCAGCATTTTCAAAATTTCAGTGTAATTCACAATTCATTAAAAAGTACATGTGAAGAAAAGTCAGAGTTAAATTTCTAGCGTAGAAAGTTTCGCAATTTTACATGTACTAAAACTGAAAATTTTCCATCAAAAAATATGTTGAAGATATACTAAACAAACATAAGATCCATTGCAAGTTATGACCAGAATGTTGAAAGGATAGTATCGAAATTGATTATAATAGAAAAAAAATTGAGGTGAACATAGGAGGTTATGTACTCATATACATGTCATCATTTCATAGGAATATTACTTCCACTTAAAGTTAATTTAATGAAGGACGTGGTGATGAGTATAATGTATACGAGTAAAAGTTGCTTGCATACTGCAAGCTATCATTTGAATGTAGTACCGTACCAAAAAAGGCCTCAAAACAATGTTAAAACCTCGCGCAAAAGACCGCCTGGCGTCGAATTAAGGACCCAATAGTGCAAAACAATTGCATATTAATATTAAATAAGTGCCTTTCTGACCTGTTCCAAAGTTTCAATTCAATATCTTACCGGGAAGGTACTAAAATAAGATTACGTTATCCCCCTTTGAAATACATGGTAGAATAGAAATGACGCTCAGGCATCGAACCAAGAACCGTCAGAGGAACGGCGAACAGCGTATATGAAACATATGAATTGCCTCTATGTACATCCCATTTTATATCATTCCTGGTTATCGGATAAGCATTAAAAATAATTGTCAAAATTGATCGCCATGCATTATATACCAGAGAAATTTGCCCCCACTTGGCGATGAACTCACGGTTATTTGGTAACATTTCTTCAGTTAGTACAATATACAACCACGGCATATACAACCTCCGTGATTTTCACTGTTCTATCGCTCCGAGTAAGGAGTAAGGAGCTTCTAGAGAGCACACTAACTTTCCCAAGGTGAGTCCAAACCTGGGTTTTTACACCAATCAACACGGAAAGAATATTAGTGAATTCCAGAGAGGAATACAATACAAAGGTGTATGACCACTCCCTGCACTCGGGTGAATAGGGACTTAGCAGTGCACCTGCTGTGAGGATTCGCAGACGCGCTACCTCTACGGTGAACATCAAAGTCGCCGTCTGCAGGATCCATAAATCGTCCATTTCCCAAAAGAGGAGATATGAAGAAACAAACGAATTTTTGAATATTCAATACTTACCTCCTTTCCAACGTCTTTTTCAGCACGGTCCCGCCCCACCCCGCAAGCCACCAGTGGCGTATGGGTTATTCCCATGTCTTAGATTTAGTATAATATAATCAAGTAATTCTTTAGGCTTTCCCTTTACATTGACATTTTCAGTTGCTGTCATAATGGATATTATGAATTGGAGAACGATTAGTGTTAATATTTATTATTACTCAGAAATATGAGACGTTCGTTAATACTAGACGTACTTAATTCTTTACAAAATGAGTGAAATATTTTAGTTAAGAGTCGTCAAAGGGAAGGAAAATAGGATTTATGTAAAAGTTGCAGAAGTGCATGTCTCAATATCGATTCTCAACGGGGAAAGTGGACGTGGTATGAAACATAGTTGTAACATTTGCAGAGGAGAGAATCTTACATCAACCACCTTAGCTCTTTTCAATGCGACTGACTATTGATAAAGAAAATATTCAGTATAATCAAATTTGTCATATTTTGGAGTCTAAATCTAAAATCTACCTTAAAATAGAGACAAAGAAAATACGATGCTAAAGCAGAAATTTATGAATTCCAAAGTCTGGTGTTTACAGCTCCTGCCACACGCTAAAGCGCTGCTTCCAGAGTATCTGCATATGTATGAGAACTTTTATAAGATGTTGAGGTTTGAGTGAAATAGTTCGTTTTCAGTAACCTCTTCCATGTAACTAAACTAGGATGAGAGAAGTCGGATCCTCCTCTGTAATCAGATACTTTATTTAATTGTGCTTTCATATTTCCCGTTGAGAACCAAAAGGCACTTTATCTAACACATTCAAAGATAATGCACGCGTAAATATAACATAGTTGCTATAGTCCGTCCAACGTCATGAAGACACCACGTAAATCATATGTGCCCGTGTATTTCTTACGGGAGAACGGCGCGCGCTGTCGCTACATTTGCACAGAATAAGAAAGTCGACAAGAACTTACTTGGAAGGCATTCAGCGTGTACAGAAGTTAATTCTTTATGGCATAGTGCAATTAAATCAAGGCTAAATATTGTCGTAATCGAAGGAAAAATAAGAAAGTGATATTTTCAAGAAAATTGGGTGCAGATTATTATTTTTTGGAATCGATGAATTTGGGTCTTTCATTCAAGAAACAAGGTCTTTTCAGGTATCAAAATCTTTCTCGTGGAATCTACTTTTCACGTATGTTATTTACTTTGCTGTTAAAAATTTTGGATAAGAGTGTCATGAGAAAATCTATAACAATACGCGAGTTTTCGGGAAAATGCAGGGAGAAATGTAGTCGCCTGCTACTTTTCGTCCTATTTTCGTTATAAAAAAATTCCAGCGGGAAAGTTTCTGAGGAAATACTGAAATTATTTTCTGTGCAATTTAAAATCCTTTAAGTTTATTGATAACGTCAAAAAACGAATATATATTTCGATGGTAACGCGAAACTCGGCCCCTCACGGCTGTACGAGTGGCTGTTATGCTGCCGATCCTTCCATTTTTCGGAAGGCTTGTGCTGCTCTCATCGATTCGATCAACAAAGATAGTTTTTATGATTGCAGGTCATCCGAAGATAGGGAATATCGAATTCTCACACTTTCATGCATGAATTTCAGCGCTAACATAAGTTAATGAGCACGCTTAAGGATTTAATGTTAATATCTTTCCAAGATTTTTATGTGAAATGGCCATTATTTACCCATGTTTTGTCTAAATAGATTATATCGCGATCATTCTCACGACATTTCCCAATTTTTAAGTTCCAAAAGGTCGACCGCTTGATATTTGGCTTCATTGTTCATAGTTTGTAAAACTAAATTAGTTGTCGGAGTGATAGTTTTCAAAAAGAAAGAATGGACCTGACAACATATGGGACTTATCACGAAAACGTCTTACTTAACTTCTCTATTCCTTTCTTAGATTATCCCAGTTTTCCGATGCTCACGAGAAGTGAGAATCGGTCATTTGCTGATCTCTTTCGTAATTCTAATGAAAGTACCTCTACTGACATCAGTGGCCTCACACGTTCCTTGTATCTGCCTATATCTATATATCTACCTATCACTTTCTTCAGAAAAAGTTAAAATATTCCGAAACCGATGCCACTGTTTCCGTTCGCCACTTCTTAGGATTTTTTCTTTTTTCCCTCTATTCACATTCACTTGTTGTAGAAAACCATGAATGTAATATTTCCTTTACGACAATGAATATATTTTATTACATGCATACACTGTACATGCATTCACGTCACACTCCACGAAAAATGAAGATAACACTAAATCTCACCAATTACAAAATCACTCACTAACAATACCGTACTGAAAAGCTATAAATTTTGCTTAGTCGCTCAAGTCGTAATTGCTCTCTCTAAGACTCTCAGGATAGACTTTGTTTTCTTAAAGTTAAGAATTATTCTTAGAACTAAATATAAAATAACAAATAATAAAATATAACTAAAATAATAAAATAACTAAAATAATAAAATATAACTAAAATAATAAAATATAACTAAATATATTACCGATTAAGTATCAGAAATTAAATTACTTTAAGATTGTATAAATGTGGAAGTAAATTACTTGAAGAGTGGAATATTTTAGTTAAGAAGTTAAATATTTCAGTTAACTTTGCAGTTTAATCAGTAATCGGTAAGGAAAGGTACCACTCGGCGTTAACAATTGATATTATCTTCCTTATATTCGTTCAATTATTAACGCCTTAGAAGGAGACGCGCTCAATTGTCCTAGCGCTCAGTTGTCCTAGTGCTCAGTTGTCCTAGCGCTGAGTTGTCCTAGCGCTGAGTTGTCCTAGCGCTGAGTTGTCCTAGCGCTCAGTTGTCCTAGCGCTCAGTTGTCCGCGCTCAATTGGGACGCGCTGAATCGTCGCGCGCTCAGTTGTCACGGAACCGCCGCGGAGAGAGGATGGAAATCCGCGCTTGCGAAATAGGTCGGGATTGGATTCGGTCTTCGGAAACTAATGAGGAGGTTTGAAGGATGAATAAAAAATTGGGAGTGCTGTCTAGCGGAAAAGAATGGTTCGGTGATACGCAGCAAAGATTTGACTTAGGGGTTTCTTCGGTTTTCTCTAGATGTCAACGGTGTCTCCTTCCGTGTGCAAAAGAGCTTGTCTAATGTTTAAATAATGAAGGTCCTTTCTAATTAAATAATATTTATAGGTCTATATATTCAAGAGAGACTGTGTTAACAAAGTAGTCTTCTCTTTCATTTCATTCATTGTCAATGCTAATATATCCCGAGAAAACTAATATAGGAATGAGACATTATTCCCTAATGGTATTCTTTTTGCTGGATCATCAATAAAAGAAACTACTAAAGATGAGAAATAAACTTTTTCAGTGATTTCAAAGTCAAATAATTTGATCTCTAAGAAGAAAATATTCCCGTTTCTCTCTTTAAGTGAAGCTTGAAATATATCAAGGTAACAGTTGATAATAGTTAATAATAACAGATCTCAGAGTAAAAATTTTACTGTTACGTCGCTTGAGTTAAATAAAAGCCTTACTTCTTCCCTTCCCTTTTAAGAATTAAAAATAAATTGATCCACTCAAAAGTTAATTATCTGTTGTAGAACAGTCAAATCTTTGCCGTGATATTATGTTCGCGACGTGTATTTTCCTTGGCGGTTCAAAATTTTGCCAAAATATCGAAAAAATAATCATCGAGGGTGCGGGACTGCGCTTCCCATTAGCTTAATCGAGGTCGACCGATCCCTTGTATAATGAATTACAAAAGCAATTTTTTATTTGATTAATACAACATCAACAAAATTACATCCACGAATATAATCTTTAGGTCAAAAATGAAATTTTGGATTACCTTTAGAGATAATGATTTACCATTAGATGCCGGCATATCAGGTATACCTTTCGTAAAAGACAATCTCCATTACACGAAACCGGGGTCAAGCAATGGTATTCCCCTTAGGGCTTATTACCAACGTACATCAAAGGAATTTTTGAGGTCATCCAAGCGCGCGATAATGTCACGTTTAGAGGCAACTGTAAGCCGCTCGACATCATCAAAGGGATCCGCACCAAGTGAATTGTCAAAATCATGTATGAATGGTGTCTGACGCAAGCTTTGTCCGACTCAATTTCGGATTTGCAAGGGCGTAGCAATGGCCTTACGTCGATAACAGAGGCATTCGGAACACATAATGCTGTCGTTGGTATGAATCAACTCCTTGGGAATAATGCGGAAGAGTTTTCTTGTTGAGCTGACTGAGCCACTGTCCTCTTCAGACGAAGTAAATTGAAGCTTAATCTGCACTGCTGACTGAAATACCGAAGCGAAAGCTCTTGTCAATGAGGGTTGTGACATCTGTTGTAGTGAATCCTTCCGAGATCAGATTCGTGTCTTTGTGGAGGGAAAGACAATCGCTATGATTCGCAATCAAAGAGTGGAGACAAAATTGTCGAAATGATTATTCTTCTGTCTTCCTATAACATTAGATCTTAACTACATAACGAGCTTATCCTCAGAGAGTAATTAATTTACAACTATAATATAATAACTTTGTTTTTGGGTCAGTGATCAACAAAAGCTCGGATTCTCGTAGCTCAGCATATCCTATTTTAAACCATTAATACATTGAACATAGCTTAAAGTTAAAAGTCGCTAAACTTTTATAATCTTCAGATAATACGGCAATTGCTATCCTCCAAGTCGTTTTGAGTTATGTCATCGTTATTTAGAAGGTTCTCTATAAGAAATAAATGTAAATGTAATTTTTATATTAAGAGCTTACTTCTTTTACTTTTATAAGTCGAGAGAATTCTGGAAAAAATGACGAAAAATTAGTGTAAATTTGCGGGTATCAACAACCCGTCTCCTGAGCGACAAAGACGATTGATAGCTCAACTCATAAGAATACAGGAAAAGATAATTCCATATGAAATGAATGGGGAAGGAAAGCCGACATTTAATGTTAAGAAAAGCGTTATTAAACTGGCAATCTAAATTCAGCCACATAAATTTACAAATAATATAGCCTTCATTAATTGATTTTTTAATTGATCTGACTTTGCCTGTTTCTTTTTATTTGACTATTTCTGTGACTGTTTCCCCATGTGAATTTTTTCCTTTAACTTTAATACCTGGGACTTTATTACCAAGATCCGCCATCGGCTATCTTATCTTCGACTCTCACCGTTTTCGTATGATCATACGGAAAAATAAAAATATAAAATAATTTTATTACTGCGCAACGTCGGGCATTACAGCTGGGACTGAAATAATGTAATGGTAATCGTGAGTACGATTTTCAAAATTCTCTTCGTAATCTCTTTACACGGTTGCGAATTTAGATTACTTAACGTTCCTCTCTGGTTAAATTTACGCCCAAGTTCCTACCGGGCCAAAATACCTACTTGCAACTTGTTTCGCTCGATAATAAAAGAAATGAGAATGGATGGTTTGGAGCGCTGTGCAGAGTCAAGGGTAACTACGAGATTGTCCCTTTATTTATCTCCCGATGTGGCCAAAGAGTGGACGAGTCACAAATGAGTCCCTTTTTTTTAAAGGGCGTAGAGCATCCGGTCCAACTTTTCGGCAAGGTCACGGCCGAGGTGTCAAAAGGAAATGACTCCGACCTTGGCTCATTTCGAGCGTTTGTAATGCCGCCTGAGAACGGGGAAAGTGTCGGAATCGGTGTGAATTACGAGATTCTCCAGAATAACCTGATTGTATGCGCGGCTCAAAAAAAATTGCGAGATTCTATCGCAAATTTTTCCGTCCAGCTTGGCAGTTTGAACATCCTGTCGTGCATGGTTGGAACTGCGGAATAATTTTTTAAATGAAATATTGCTCGAATCACGGCGGCGTTTTCGGTGAAAGTTGCCATAACAACTTCGTGTTGCGAGGACACCTTGTGAACATTATTTGCGTTTTCCGTAATCCTCGAATTTATTTAGCATCTGAATTTAAAACCTATTTTTCTGTGGCAATCTCCGTTTATTCTTTAATCAGAGACAATTAAATTGGTATTCGCAACATGGTTTCCTGTTAATTAAACAGTACGTTTTTTCCTTATTTTTTTGATTGAACTTGCTCTCGCATTTTTTGTCTGCTCAACACCTTTCCAGTTTTCTGCTTTGTATTGGATTTGCATTTGAATTCTACTTTTAATCTTACTATTTCCATCTTAATGTAATGAGTAATATTTGAAAGTGTAAAAGACAGGTTTTATGATTCAAGCGCACATAAATCTAGTATGTAACTGCATACACTAGAAACATTTACATTTAAAAGGATTTTCAAATAAGTTTTCCAAATAGCCATATTATTACTAATACGAGGATAGTTTAACCATTATTCGTAATCATTGCTTAATTATTCGTAATTATTTAATATAATTATCACATTAATAATTAATAATAAAATTATTAAAATATTATGTTTATGTAAGTAATAAATAATATTAAATTAATATTATATGCGCAGAGGAAAGAAAATTATAAAAAATTCCACAAAGAAGTGGAAGTTTACTAAGTTTCCCTCCTCTATGCCTCTGCCATCCACAAGGTAACACCTAAGCATATCTACTAGATTAATCAATATATTTTGTGACTGTTTGGTTGCTGCTAGCAAAAGATGCAAGGATAATAGTGTCTCTTATAGCACTAATATTATTACTAGCATTCTGAATCCTCTTTAAATATGTGTAGATTTTTATTCGGTGTGTTTTTAGAATATTCAGAAACATTTTCAACATATTTCTTTACTATCTCTTATGAAGCACTGGAAGTGAACTGTCCGAATGTTTCCTATGAGTAAACATAGAGAGATTCTTCGTTTATCAGCGTAAACTTAAAGACGCGCAAAGCTTCCGTTAATCACACGAAACTCTCTTTAATCAAATCTTTTGATGATCTTCTAACATGCAGAATCATTTGAGTTCTTTGGAGACAAAACGGCTTTAATTCCACAAACGAAGCTTTTCAGTTAAAGCTTACGGCTTAAGATCAAAGTACGTGAGAAAAATAGATTGCTCTCCTTCGAGAAGATTCAGCTCGTCTCTCGCTAGTTTCTTACGAATGATTTTTACAGAAAAAGACTTTAAAATGATATTACGAAGTTATTTTCTTAAAATACTATCAAACTATGCGGAGAGAATTTTTCTATCGATAATCCTGCAGTTACAATTAAACAGGATCGCTTTTCTTGATATCTTTACCGATTGAATTCCGTTTGTCCATCTGGGCAGGCACGTTTTTTCGAATTCGAAGAAAACGCTCCATCTGAGGCTGTAAAAAGAACATCTTTATTGAGAATGAAGGAGTGGCGACGTAGCGACTCCTCCTTTCAGACAGATAAGACGTTGTGTATGAAAAACTTAGCGAAACGAGCAGCTGCCAGAGAGGGCAGAAAAAAGTCGTTGCGTTTTTTACCTTCGTAGTTACTCCTCTTTCAGACTCAAAAAGGAGATAAAAAGAGTAGTGAAAGATTCAGGAGGCCTCCTCAATAAAAGAAAGGCGACGTCTGATAAAGGATTTATAAAACTTCCTCTGAATAGAGCGGGGAGAGAATGGAAAGCAAAGTGTATAGCCGAACAATATTTTTTATCTGTCGAATCCAGTTGCAAAATGAAAAATAGCTCCGTGGGAAATGATTATCTTGAAGGATGTTACAAAGAGGGGGCCCATATCCGTTTGAAGCACTCCCTGTACTTTTTTATTCGTGAGGATCAAAGATTTTTTTATGGAATCGCAATCTGCGAGACTTTCCATTCTCTTCCATTCAGTCGACTTTTCCCCGTGTCTCGTAAACAAAAATGACGCGAGAAGATATAATAGTAGATGGAGAGTTCGGAGAGCCGCCGCAAGCCGGCGCCACCCATACCCAACATGTCCTCCGCGCCGGAAGATTTTTATCTGGCAGAAAGCCGACTGCCTTGTCACGAGATTCAGATCACGTCTTGTGGGCCCTTGTGTACGATTTCGCGTGCACGTTTTGCTTTTCTTTCTGGACACAAAATCAGGCGGCGTCGCCCCTTGCGTGGAAGTAAAAGAATCGTAGTTTACTGCGATGTCATCCGGTGTGTTTTGGATGAGGTTTCACGGTCGTAAATGAAAGGGCGATCCCTTATAGTTTAACGCTATTAATAAGTCGAGAAAGGCGTGTCATCTGCGAAGTTATGTGACGTTCCATTTACGGCCCCCACTTAATTTACTCCCTTGATTATTGCCGATGTTACGAAATTTGTGGCACTGTCGCTATCTCTGTGCAGATTAGAAATCCACTTATTTTTATGCGACTCTTAAGAGATCCATTTACTTGGCGGGATTCCAGCCGTGTATCACTTTGAATAGTGGTTTTACTTTACTTTTAGTAGGTAATAATATTTTGAAATACGCTGTCAATTGCGTGTGGCGACTCTGAACCCAACTGATGCATTTCTGCGTCGTGAAAAAGGTGTAATTGGAATTCAAGAAGGGCAATTTATTGATGAAATATAAAAGTGTTTGTTTGCCGTGCTTTCAGTTAACTTTCTACAGCTTAACGAAACTTGAGAAAAAAACTTGCTTGGACTTGCAAGTAACGTTTCCTCTATTTAACGCTATCCATTGAATTCTACTTGATCCCAATTTTATGTTAAATTTTTACAGATAATTTTTTAAAAATACTTACTATAGAAAGTAACAATGAAATTCCATCTCCAAAAATGTCTATAGAGTATCAAGTAATAGAGAATTTACATTCATGTACAAAAAAGGCAAGAGAACATAAGTTAATCAAATAGAATATTTTAATGAAACATCAGTATCTTCTTCGTTAGAATGTGCGATTCCCTCAGTTTTGAAGGATGCGCGAATTTTCAAAAATTACTCACGTCAGTAAAAATCTGTAAAACACCGTTATGTACTCTTCTTTATGTGTTATTCTGTATTGGGTTGCTCACCATTTAGAAAAGCGTACTTGATATGCCGTATGACACAGCTACTGTCAACATTTACAGCACCAACACTGGCGTTTAGTAACCGTCCAGTCGATCATTGAATAATCATGACCTTTGAAAGGGCACAAGCAAGCACGTTTACAACAGTAAACACAAAGTTTTGTTTAACTTTCTTATCGTGTACCAACTAGAGCAAATTTGCCTTTTAGAGTTTGCAGATATTATAAATGGTTCAGGAATCAAATCATTCATGTAATTACTTAAACATTATTCATGAAAATTGATCTCAATCGCATTTTGTTGCAATTTCTCGTAGAATAATAATTCGCAACAGTTTTTGTTTACAATTGTTATAGGCGAAAGGGCCAAATACTTATCTCATAATTTTAATAAAATGTTATCTAAAATATAGTAATTTTTAATTGCTTAAATTATAATAATATTCGGTTATATAAGGACTTTGCTTTTATGTCTTTTAGTAGCAGATTAAAGTCTGAAATTTATTTCCAAAATTTAATTATCACCTATGTGAAGCATATAGTACTTGTTATGTTCTTTGCATCACCAACAAATTGAATTATTTTTGTAATGTTTCGCAGAAAAATAGAATGCATTTTGTTTCCGCAAAATTGTCAAACCTGCTTTCCCATCACGAGCGGAAATTCGTTCGACTGTACATAAGTTTGATCATCTCATTACACTTCAATCGTTTGAATTGCAGCAGGATGACGCATCCGATATCAAATAGTATCACTCCCCAAATTATAGGACAATGAGACGCAGTTAAGGTCCATCGCAACCATAACCGCGACGTATACCGATGGAATTTCAATTACCTGAACCACGCTTATCCACCGGAAGAAACGAATTAACCGCAATACTGCTTCCATCTGTAGGTACTTCAACTGACGCCGGGGGCTCCCTAATTCCACTCACCTAATTTGTTTGGGACTTCATTACAGTTGGAGTGTTGAGGAAATAGGCATCCCCACCAGGAATTCTCGTCATACGGCGCTTCTGGTAGTGAGTTTCCTCAACGTATTACGAAGGCCCCTTTGTTTCCCTTTCTCTCTCTGCACCCCTCGAATTCATACTTCTCCTCAACACAGCGGATGCCTTACATCCTCCGGCAGCGTTTTAGTCACCGAATGGACATTTATCTTCCTGGATGCCGTCTGTCGTCCCCACGCCCGGTTATGAGAGATTCTCCACGCCTGTTTGTAACGGAGGAAAACATTGAAAAGGCTTCAGTTTTGCCCGGATCCTCAAAGCTCTTCCTTTCTTAGCATAGAGATTCCGCCGCAGATTGCTTCAGGCACCGAGTTCTCACAGACGGAACAGTCATTGGGATTAAAAACCCTCATCCATTCAAAGAATTTATCGGCATTCAATGTGGCGCTATCATCCCACGGTGAAGCCACCTATTGAAACCCGTGAATCGTGATTTCTAGTATAGTTTTGGATCGTGAAGGGGCAGTGTGAAATTGAATTACGTGGCTTTTTTGTTGTGTCCAAAATACGACGTGACAAGAAAAATACCGAGGTCCTCCATAGATATCTTTTGGTAAGATACGTTGAGTATAGAGATAGAATCGTTTTTCATACTTATACGTAGGGAAATTGTGGGTTATGTGACTGTTTTCTCCCGATTCATCATAATATTTAAGTTTGAGATGATGTGAGAGAGTTATTTTAGAGAGATATTTTTCTTATGAGATTGAATTTCTTTTCTTTTTAGCCTTACGTCTCATATGTAACTTGACTAGAGGTATGAAATAGTAATAGTTTCTGTCCAAAAACCCTGAAATCTTAGAATCGCCCTCCTTTTTGAAACGGCTTTACATGATTAGTTAGCAGAATTTTCTTGAATAGACCTGAGTTATTAATTATAGAATTTCCACTCCTTCATTTTCTTTATTCAGTCTTCCATGAGAGATAAAACAGGATTTAAATTTTGAATTCATCTTCCACCGTGAGGGAAGGGAATTATATTTTATTGGATGCAAATGAAACTCATGAGATATAAAAACCTTATGCGTAGAAAATGACATAGGGGCATTTTATAAATTTAAAAATACGTAAGTTTAGGGGAGAAAAATATGTTTCGTTTGGCCTTGTTGAAATTAGCTCTAATCGGGAGCAAATATTATGAAGATTCGAAAACAGCCTGCAAAAATTGATAGCGGATCCCATTGTGCTCTGAATATTGCCAATATACTGGGTCATTGCCCTGACCACTGCGCCTCTGTTTCGTCTATGTAAAATGTCGACTAATCATTTGCCCTACGTGGGATGTTCACGAAATAGATCATGAATTCATAATCAGAAGTGACGGATTTTTGGACGATATCGACTGAATCAAAGGGAATGTTCAATTTGTATCTAGAAGAAAAGAGGCCAGTATCTAATAAATGCAGTTTTTTATGCTTTATTTTATCATTCTATTTATTCTGACGTATTTTTTCGCAAAGTAGATAATCACTTTATAGCTAATAAGCTAATAAATTAGTTTTTCAGTGTTGTAATTCTTCGAAAATTTTCCATCTATTCGCGAATTCGCTTCAAGAAGTTACGCCCCTCTCGGTAACGTTAAAGTGAATCGTTAAAGGACAGTTCAGTCTTGAAAATACTCTCACTTGCGCTAGGGAACCTAAAGAGTGCGTTACTTTAACGCGTTAAAGCAGCGGTGCCCAAACATTTTACTAGGCTGCTCAGATAACACATTGCTCAATGGCCAGCGGGCCACAGCTGTGTCTATCTCAAGAGGATAACGTATTAGTACAATTAATTTTTCGTTTCTCGAATATATTACTCCTTAACTATGAATTAGCACCGATGTTAAGAGGTACTTAGGTTACTCACCAGCTATCTCATTACATATCAATGTGGGGATGTAACTCGAAGTTTGGCCACGATATTTTTGTTTTAAATTTCGATTGGTTTACTGATCACACCCTACTAATTCCCCACTGGATGAATGAAAGCATGTGGGAAGGAGTTGACCCTAAGGCCATAGTATATGCACCACAGCGTTTAAAGGCTGTCATACGCTAGTGTGGGAATTATTACTGGAGACAGACGAGCATAAGTCGTCACAATTGATGATAGGTACATTCTCACGGAAGATTATTCTTTTTTTCTTCTGCAGCACGTTGGGTGCGACGGCGTCATTGGTTCGGAAAAGAAGATCGATGCCTGTGGTCTCTGCGGAGGTGACAATAGCACCTGTCGCTTGGTATCCGGTCTCTTCACACGGCCACAGCTCCCTGTTGGATACAACCTCATTGCGCAGATACCAAGGGGCGCATGCAACATTAACATCACTGAACTCAAGCAAAGCAGAAACTATTTGGGTGAGTGCTTTCAAACTTAATTAATCCTAAATATAACACTTGAAAATTAACAGCCAATGTTAAATCGATATGTTTTTGATTGGGTGGTACTTCATACAATTAGATGATGATAATTATTAGAGAGTATATAAACTAAATAATGAATAAATTAGATCATAAATAGAGGTAAGTAAAATGCCTCTACTTTGAGTTGGAAGGCCAGTTTCTATCACACGAACATTAATAACCTCGAAATCTACTGAATTAAAATCGATTTCAGTCGGTCTGTAAATTGTTATAATGGAAATATCGATCGATATATTTTTCTATTGTTTTAGATCGCGAATTGAAATTGAGGCAGTGATATTCATAGAATCGGTGAAAGATTTGAGATTCATATCGGACAAATGTCTGAATACTTTACGGACGCTCATTTTCTCTATTCTGAACAAACGAAAATATTAGACTCATTATGATATACCGGCAGGAGCAGTTCCTTTAAAGAGCATTTATATTGCACAAGTTAAATCAAATAGCGTGTGAGTATTAATTCATTCTTTTTTCAAGGGAGAAGGGATTGAAAAGGGGTAGGTAACGTTTTGCCTAAAATCCAATATTTGTTTTCGTTCATTTATTTCTCGTAGAATCGGAATAATGGAAAAACATCCAAACTCGAAATTTCGTATCTCAGATTTTCTCGATAAATTAAAATTACTCTTTCTTTCTTGATCATCTATTTTCGAAGAATTGAGTTGATTCAAGGAATTCGAGTGTTTCCACTCTCTCTCATTGCTTATCCCAGCGGGACACTTCTTCGTGCGTCGGAGGAAATGGGGAAATTCAATTATTTCCACCATTGTTAACGCCCCAGCAGCACGTCCATGTTGTTTTCATTCAGAATTTGATTAAATTTTTTATTTCACCATAAAACGTGATGCATTTACACCTGCTGTAGGACAAAAAGCGCCGAGGGCAAGTTGAGCACATCCCTGTTTCCATTCTTTTGTCTTAAAAGAACATTTTTTCCGAAATCATCTCCTCTGAAATTTTCCTTAATGGATGTACCATGTTTATTTTTATCTCGGGCTTACTGTTCTTCCATAATTTTGGATCTGAATCTTCAGTAGTTTGATATACAACGATGTTTGTCTTATAAAAACATCACTAGATTGGAAGTATTACATATACTCATGTACACATAAACTGGATTTCATTGGTCATCTGGTGCAATATAGAAAGTATATATTTCTTTATACTTAATAAGCAGAATGAAAGATCCCAAGGAAGAATAGACATGATAAAAGTCCTAAAACAGCTAAAACCTATTCCTAGAATGAAAGATGTTTAAAGAATATTATTTTTCTAAAAATTGCAAAATCAAATTAACATATATGTGTATTGAATAATCGAAAACCTATCAGAGTTCTTAGTTCCAAATGGTCATTCTTATTCCTGTGCGTTTTCCTTTAAAATGTAGAGCTTCAGTTACAAAACCATGAATATTACTCGCTTATAAGTACGTTTATTATTTTCAGCCTTCATATATTTGAATGAAAATTCAATGAAGTGCCTACCGTTTAATTTCTTTCTAAACTAAAGCATTTTGTCCTCTGGACGTTTTAATTTCCTTTAATCTATCAGTTAGATTAGAATAAAACTCTTCTAGAGTAGATTTTTATGATTTCATTCCTGCTGATCCACTTTGCCTCCATCACATCACCCCTGACGTTCCTTCTTTCATGAAATCTCGGAAGATAGCATCTTCCGATATGCGCGACCCGGAGAGGGCTCTTTCCTCATCTTCTGTCTCCCAATTTAACCCATCACACTCCTATTTTATCGCTCGGCCATATTTCAAACGCGAGCAAAGTGTTCCTTTTACGGCAGACAATGGCATCCACGAAGTGCCATTCCGACGTCTCCCATAAGCCTTTGTCCTTCGCATCACCTCGTCTTCTTACACAACCATGGGACCGATTCCTCGTCTGTTTGCGTCCGGAATAAATACCAGGATTTCCACTCCGTTTACTCTTCCCAGCAGAGCTGTTTTTGTTGCATTCAAAGGGTACCAAACCGTGTCTCTGCAACCAAGTTTCCCATTCTCTTCAGTCAGTCTCCTAAATGCCCTCGACCCTGAATCTCTCCAGAAGCTCTGTCCTGAAACTTAAGCGATTGAGGAGGGAAAACGGTCTCTTTTTATCCGCACTGCGGCCTCTTCGCCATCTCATGCGGAAGAGACACACACTCATCCTTCATTTTTCCACATTCGTGATAGTTTAAGCTCAATCGGTACTTAATCAATCCGTCTAGCTCTCAGCGCTGCCACTGTCACCGTACGAGAATATTTCATCGGTGCCATATTCCCGTTTTTTCCTAATGATTTCTCAATTATAAAATCAATTAGCATCCTTAAATTATGATTAGAATTTTTTAATTAATTGAATCGGCGAGTATTGTCGTCCGTCCCCAAATCAGATACACAACTATTAACTGTTTAGAATATACCTAAATAACATGCTAATCAGCACGTACTTTGGACGAGTGCCACCCTGAGGTGACTTCAACAAGCTTATCATATTAATTTTTAACGCTAACTATTCCACCGGAAATTACATTACAGTAATATAAAATTGAATAACCTCCTTTCCGTCGCTTTTTCCTTTGTTGCTGCCCTTCCTTTTGTCGAAGGAACACTATTTAATTTGCAATGATGAAGACATTCTTAAGTGACACTGCTACTCAAAAATAAACTTCGATTGTTAAGGTCTGAGGCGGCAGCTTCTCTTGTCTAGTATTTGATTACGGGGCTAATATTATATATAATAAAGTTTTATAATTTTGCATTCATTAATTAAGCCAAAAGCAAAAAAAGTGAGAAAAATTACATATTTCTGGCGCTCAAACGCATGTCTTCTACTTCCCATACTAGTTTTTATTCCATTATTATATTATTAGGTCAGCACAGTGTGTATAATATACAAGTGAGAATTATGTTTTATGTTGAATATCATCCATGGGGATAAAATTTTTATCGTCTAAAATAGCCCCAGGTCCTAGCCCTTCGAAAAAAGTCTTTTCTTATTATCTAACTAAATATCGAAAAAATCTCCAAAGTGAAAATGGATTGTCGTAAACTGTATTGTTTCTACCATCGAACTCAAATAGAATAGGGTATAATAGGAGACGTAAAATCTCTCTCCAAAATATCTTCATCAACCCTCGGATTTCATCGCAAAATTTTTCTCGTCATAAGTTTCCTTCTTTCAATACTAATCTCG
This sequence comes from Pachydiplax longipennis, assembly GCA_036926295.1. Lineage (NCBI taxonomy): Eukaryota > Metazoa > Arthropoda > Insecta > Odonata > Libellulidae > Pachydiplax > Pachydiplax longipennis. The sequence continues at coordinate 57,973,312 of JAVFKF010000008.1, forward strand.
ATTAAATCAGCATGGATATAACCATTCGATGTAATTAGAGCTACTTCTCACCGAAAGTACTTTAAGGACGAAAAAATTTAAGAAGTCGGTGCAGCTACCTTAAAGATAATTTTACTATAAGTAATCGCCCAAATGATTTCTAAATATTTCATACTAGGACTTTGAAATTACCCGTCAAATTTTCCTGCATTCTCTTAATCCTTGGGTTAGAGCTATTTCTCACCTTTAAGGAAGATAAAATGTAGAATGTCGATGCAGCAACCTTAAAGATAATGTTTATTATCAATCATCGACAAATGATTCTTAAATATTTCATAGTAGGATATCGAAAAAAAAAATGTAGACTTTTTCTGCCATCACTCATCCTTGAGCTTTCCAAGGACGTCCAAGAACGAAAACGACAAATTCTCAGAAATTCTTCTTCTCATTCAGTACATTTTTCAATTGTTTAAGAGCCAAAAATAATAATATCCTCAGCTACTTTTATTCGCTAATTTTTCAGGGTGTAACTGGGTATCTTAGTTTTAAATCGGCCTGATCATTGTCCATTATTTTCACGCCCGTGTCTTCCTATTCTCTCCTTCACAGGGACTGATGTATTGATTCATATATTCTCCTCTAGCTTAGCTACGGCTCGGCAGTTTATTTTCCAATAGCCTCTCCTTTATCGCCTAGCTTTCATCCATTCTCCTGAACTCTCCTATACTCCAGTGTTGACCCTTGTTTCCCTTCGCCATTATCCGCTGAAAAATTTAGGCCTCTCTATCTTCTGAACCCAGTTCTATCTCTAAATCCCGAGGGATTACCGCTACTCATTTATTTGGATATCCTCCCAAAGAACACATTTCTTGTAAAGTACTATTTTGTGGCATTCTCAATAGGCAAGACTTTCGAGTCGATGTAAACTCTGCAGAGAAGGGCCTTTTCATTACAATGTTTACGTAAATGTTTCTATAATTATTTTAATTGTACGTTTTGATCTGATGGCGAAGTTTACTTACCATTTTAACCAATCCCCAATGTATCATCTAATAATTCAAAGTTAATTAGTCAGTAAATACATATACGACATCAATGAATAATCGCATACCAGAATCGCGAAGGACTTAGAATTCTACCAATCTTTCCCAATTTCCTTATCAATACTTTTCCTCATCTGTTCCTTTTGCTTCCTATGTGGTGATGCGATAAAGAATGATAAGCCTTTATTGCCTATATTCATATTGCTTCATAAATTTTTCCTTATATATAATACTATATTTCTTCTAACCTACTTTGTCAAAGTATCACAAGACAGATTCCTACCTATCTAGCGGAATTTTCTCACCTAGTTTTTCCCTATCATCCCTGATCGTGGGCTTAGCTTTCACACTAATTTATAAACAGTTCATTTTGAATCACGTAAATGTTTATTTGAGGCCACTGCGTGTTTGAATCAGAATGTTAATATTCTGCCAATCTCGTATACAGGGATGGCATGAGGAATCAAAATGATGGAAATCCTCGTCAAATGAAAAGCAATTTCCTTTCGATTTCAATGATCACAGGTTCTGCTTTCTCTATTAAAAACGTTGAGAATGATAGAGAATGTTTTTGAGTCAGAATCGTAATTGCCGCTACAGAATAATAATAAATTAGTTCTGCAGCTCTCCGATATCATACTCCTTTTATTACTATTACGTTTCATTTATCTGCAGGCAAAGTAAAAATCTATCCAGGTTCTGCCAATCACATTTCATTACCCAACTAATCACTCACGCTACTCACCCAATGCTCACGCTACGAAGCCCAACAACCATTAATTTATTACTGCAGACTGCGGAACATAAGTTACTTTATCTTAGTTCCTCCATTTTCGATTCAAAGACAATGGAATTTGCATGGTCAAGCGAGACTTCGTGGATATTCACTGCAACTATTTCAAAAAAAGAATAAATACTTTATTTTATAATGATGATAATTCCAGCTATCATACTGTGAAATATCATTCCAGTTTCCACACCTTGGAGAATTAAAAAATTTCAGTCTCGATTTGTTTTTGAATAAAAGAAAAAGAATCTTTACTTCTGTCTCATTCTTGTTTGTATGTTTATGGATGCAATGATATGAAGGCTGCTGAGGTATTAATAATGACGAATAATGTTATCTTTTTGGTTACTCTATTTATTCAGAACTGTGCATCACTTTTTTCTGTTGTGTTTATTTAAAGCAATATTTTTTTCAATTTCTTTTAATTAGTACAATATATTTGCATCAATATATATTTCTTTCTCCACTTCCTTTACATCCCTATCTCGTCGCTGATGATTCCTGTTATTCTTATTTCCGTACTCCAGCAAACTTATTCTTTTCTTCCTTACTCGATGCTGTGATGTGAACTGCGATGTAATATTTTCTAAAAATGTCTTTCGAGATGTTTTTGTATTTATTGATTTATATGTATTGTGTCCAATCTTTGTACTCTATATTATCTACCATTACCGATAATTATCGCATCTTATTATACTATTCAAATCCTTAGTAACGGGTTAATTGCAAGAAGGGGCTGACAAGTCACAATTGCGGCCAAAATAGATAACTTACGTATAAAAACCTTATCGTTTCCCCTAAATTCTTTTAGAAAAAACGCTCGGATATACACTACATGTTTTCTAATTCACGAATACAAGACTGATTATAGAAAGTACTCTTAGAGGTAATTTAAGAGATTAATGTCCAACGGGCACGTAATTGCAACTTTGACCGATAAGAAACTTACTTGATAGAGACCCTCGCATCGCGGTGTAAAAATCTCGAATCGAACATATATTTCGCCGCAACCAACAACTTCTCTCCGCCGATAGATGCCGCGGAGTAAGGGCGCGAGGTTTCGGACGAAAACGTCATCCCTTGTCGGGAAACGTGTATGAATTATAGATGAGCAAAATTAAATTGATCGACCCGCCCACCAAAGAGGGGAGGAAATACTTCACCCGGAGAGCACACAAAAGCACCGTCCCCGGAGACCTTTTAACAATTAGTTTCGGGTCGCAGGAACCTCGATCCGCAAATCGACGTTCGATATATCTGGGTCATCGCCGCAGTTCTTTTTTCCCAGCACCTAGAATTAGAGCGATATTTAAAAAATGAAGGGAGAACAATCGCACCATTACTCCTTTGTTCGAAAAAAAGACGGAAAGAGAGAGGGATGAGAGAATGGACGAAATTTTTCTTTCGCGAGATAATGAAGTTTGCGGCGTTTTTCGTGCTCTTGCGTTTCCGCCGGTTTAAAAGGAGCCTCCATCGCGGAGAGAGAGAGGGGATAATTGAGAAAAGATTGCTTGTTTTTTCCTCCCTTTCTCGGCCCGGAAGATGAAGTGGTACAGCGACTCGTGTACGGTTTTTGGAAAAGCGTTAGTGGTGCGGGAGGGATGGTTCATAACTGTTTGATATGTCCGCTAATTAGCGAACGGGGAGGTTTAAAGAGGAGTGATGAAGTGGGAGAGAATGAAAGGGTCGTTGGGAATGCAGAAAGGAAGAATGAAGTGACGCTGAAGAGGTTTGAGGAACGAAGGGGAGTGAGGGAATTAGGAAGTGAAAGGGAGAAAGAGTGGGTGGGAAGGAAAAACAGTGGGAATCGGTTGAGAGAAAAAGGAGAATGATTTACTGGAATAAGAAACTGGAATTGAAAATTCCGAAAACTAAATTATGTGGAGTACTTGCTCTTACTTTTGCTATATTCTTTCTTTCAAAGTTTCTGTAATCTAATTTCACATTGCTGTTAGTTACTTTCAAATAGCATGGAGGTCGGTTTAAAGCTCGCTAAATCCAATGTTAACTACGAAAAGCCTTGGAGAAGAAATGAGGCTTACTAAATAAGATGAAGTGTGAGGTTTTTCCCTCTAATTTCCACACTGTGCCGTAATTTCGTAAGAACAAAATAATCCATCTAAGCTCAGCACAATGTGATATTACGTAATGTTAAACACATCAAGACAGAACTAAAAATGTAGCTAGAACGAAATTCTGTTATTTATATTGACCAGGATATATGAACTTCTTCGACGTATGCAAAAGTTGGATTAGATGAGCAAATTAAATTGCATTCGTAATATTACCATGCTACCGAAAGGTAGAACACTTATTTTTTTAAGTAAGATAAAATAAATAGATAAAATCTATTCTTTAGATTAATAACCTCCTTTTAAAAAAATTGGTAAACGTTGTGTTATATGAAAAATGGAACAAAACTGAAAAAAAGTTGTTAGACGAATTAAGGGGGGGATGAGTTACCAGAATTGAAGGGGAGGGCACCAAATGGGGAGTGTGGGGGCACATGAACCTACCGAAAGATCACTTATATTTAAAAAAAAAAACCATGATTCTCCTTTATGAGAAGGGAAAGCGTTTTTAGACGGAAATAGATTTAATTATATCCTAGAGACACTTCCAAGATTCATTCTTTCCACGAACGATTCGAACGCGACGGCAATTAGAGAAATAGAAAATTATCCACTTCATGCCACATGTAGAAAAGCGACCCGCAGGGTATATGTGTTAATTTAGAGATGAAGGTTGTTTTTCTTTTCTTTTTTTGGGACGTCATATTTTATCTGACATTCCATGATCTCGTTAATCCCTCATACGGAATTTTTTTATATTATTACCAATTTACGTAATCATCATCTACATTTTTAATTATAACGATATGTAACATATAATTATAAAAATTAAGTTTGATTATGGTGATTAATGATTCCTATTGATGAGATGAATTTCTCTTTTTTCAAGCAGATTCCATAATTTGTCATATAATTAACCTTTGAAAATTCATCGATGTTCTAATGGCCCTTTAATTTCAAAATTGGCTAATTTGACGTTTGAAGCCCATTACTAAATATTATTGTTCAACTGACCACGTAACTAATTTATATTAAATGTCATTTGATAGCCCCATCTATAATTATCTATTTTCATTAAGTTATGACATTTTTAAGGGACGGTAATAATCATTATATCTCAACCCATATCACCTATTTTCCTCTAAATGATGGATAATTAAAATTTATACCATTCATAATACAAAATAATATGAAACATAATTGCCGCGCAAAATGAGGACATCTATTTTTTGTTGTGGTAATCATACATATATTTATGCCATTCTTTTATGATGTATACTTGAAATAATATTTTTAAGCTCATGAAATCTATTGATCTCACATGTGAATGCGTAAAGAAAATAGACGGTTTAATTGTGTTTTTCCATTAGCTTTGCTTCGTGCCATGCTTCTTGCCAAAATCCTTTGCACTTACAGTTTTGTAACCGCGGGTTCCATCCAACCAACGATAACCGTCTCTGTAAAAGGTTTTACCCTCTTCGGATGCGAAACAAGGGTTTGTCTCCCAAGTAGTTTTTCCCCCAAATCCCTGCCAACTAGGAAGCGCATAAAGATGGGGAAAAGGTCTGAAAACGCATTACATTCTTGCGCTTCTTCCGTAGTAGCACATTTAAGGAGTTGTTTGGGGTGAGATAAGGCAGCATATCCGCATCTACCGCTTATACTGCCCTCCTAATATACAGAAACACCCGCTCTTCTCCTTATCTTAATTTCTTCCAGAAGCATTCGGCTCAGAGCCACCTTTCCTATCTCCACTCCGATCCTCCCTTAACTTACTTATGCTCGCCAGCCCTCAGTTCCACTATTCTCCTCTAAGAGATGCGCACTTATTTTGTTAATTTAATAATCCAGGACTATTCAGCTTTTATTTTCATGGTAAAATATATTTATGTTAGAATAAAGGTGTATTTTACAACTGTGACATAAAATTATTTAGAAATTCACGTAAAAACTCATGCTTAACAGCCAAAACCAACATTAAATTCTTGGTTACTTTTCCGCAGTATATTTTAACAAACGGCCAGTTTCATAAATGGATGCTTGAAACGCTTGGAAGATGACTCTCCACAAACTCATGCCTACGAATATCGAATACATAATGAAAATTTTTTTCCGTACGGTGGGATATTATATTCATGAGTATACTACACAGAATTCAGTATAATATAATACGGTATACTAGTATACACATGAATATAGTTTTAGGCTTACAAACTCGAGCAAATTATTCGTGTGAGTTCGAAATGAATTAACGGTTACCTCAAATTCCTCAACTTTACTATTTACATCGATCATGGAAAACATAATTTCAACATTTTTGCCAGACTTATTACGGTGTTCATGTGATTCCTTTCACTTGCAACTCAATTAGGACATTACTAAGAATTATTCACAACGCAAGGGATCCAATATTTCAACCTATCACTTTCACATGAAATCAAATCAGAAAATTCTAATCTTCTTCTTTATTTATTTGAAAATAAACGGTAATACATGGTCAAAATATTCTAGGCATCAGATTTATATTCCTCGATTGACTTGTCTCCTCCACGCTTACTTGTTGCAGTAAATTCGATTTATTATTATTTATTTATTTATTATTCGATTTATTTACCCTATAAGGGTCCTAGTAAATCGTTTGCGATTCTGGATTGGTCCTTCGATTGCTTATGAGACGAAATTTTACGAATCGATCAGCTAATGAATATGCAAGTGTGTATTAGCATCTTGCCATATCTCATGGGAAATCAGCGAAATTCTTCGAAGGGCTCCATAGTTTAAATTTTATTCCAGTCCCTGGTAGGACTATACTTCATTAATTCTTACGCCTTTTATTACATAACGAGTTTTTAAAGCAAGAAATTAACTCTAGGATGATTCACGAGTTGGAATTGATTTTTCTGATTCAGGATTAAGTTAATACCCCGCCTCGCTAATATTCGTGAAAAAATAATGAATGTTTTCTCCTTACCTATCTTCTTATTAGTCAGTGATTCACTGTTCATCAAGAGAAAACTAATATATAAATTTGTACAAACTGTCTCCCAATATCCGAGCTTGTATTATTTACTGTCATCAATTATCATTTAGAATTTTATCTTTACATAGGCTATTCTACTTACTATTCCTCTCTTGCTACTTCAATTAACGATTATCTTGCTTCCTAAATAGCAGATTTCCGATCCGTCGTGGTGTACCCAAGTGAGTCTATTCCTAGTTTTATTTGAAATTATTTACGAACGTATGCGTATTTTTATGTATTTTGTTGTTTAGTATTTACTAGTGAATGTGAGGTCTTCGATGACGTTTCACGTAAGCGAGTTTTCCGTAGGGTTGTTTCCCAAGGGTTTACAGCTAGCTGTCGTAGGCAGAACTTTCACGCACCTTAGAGTAAACAGTCTTTTTCTTTGGGCAAACCATCGTCGAATCAATTTTCCACGCGGAGATGGAGCCGAAGCAAGGAGAATGTCTGTGAGTGGTTCCGACAGACGTCCCCTCCTTCCTTTTGTCCTCTTCTCTCCGACACTTCCTATTCCCGACATTGTACTTCCATTAAAGGAGAATAGGGAGGGAATAGTGTAAGGTCAGCGTGGGCCATCCGTCTCTTTCTTCCTCAACATTTCTCTCTTAAGTCGCCGAGAACTTGCAAAATTGTATAAATATTGTATTCATCTGTGTAAGATCTAGACTCAAGTTGATTTTTTCGTCTAATTGTGGTGTCAATGATAGTTAATGGTATTAATGATAGTTTAAGTAAATTTTAAAGTCATACTTATTAAATAAGTTTAGTCATAACTAAGCTATAATTATTTAACTTTTAAGTTAATAGAATGTACGTACTAGTATTCTTTATTTATACGTGTAAGGCTTCTAGGAAACTGTTTTAGTTAATTGTTAAATTCAAACTGTTTGTGGTTGTTGGAGATTTATTTCTTGTTATTTCTTATTGAATATCGTAGCTATTTAAATTTTAAATAGACATGACATGTGAAACCTTTTAGTTAATGGACAGGGGTTTTTAATAAGTAATGCTCTGTAGTCGTACAATTAGAAATTTCTGATATTTTTGTTGTTGTGTTGTGTTGATGCACGTACGTTTTTGAAAGAAACATGCGGAGAAAGAAATCAGGATACAAAAAGATCTGAGAGACGCTTAGAGAAAAATTATCCTCAGCCTGAAGCCACCCACTGAGAATGGAGACGCGAAAATCCTGCGCAAACCTACCCGTCAAAATCAAATGGAAATTCATAAGATCCAAGACCTCCATTCTTGTGCAAATTCCATTCATTATGTGAAATCCTAATTGATACACCATGTATTGATCCATCTATATCTATTGATGACTTATCTCTAAGATAATTAACACCATTTTTAATATTCCGACCTGTTTCTTTATCATCTGCGACGGGAATAATTTATGTCAGAACAAGAATGAAAATTATGTATAAATGTCCCATTATCGCATCTGTTGAAATTAAAGGAGTTATTTTCGTGAATAATTATTTTATTGATCGTATTTCCGCATTGATTCATGTCATTTGATAACATGTGTATGAAAAATAGCATTATGTTAACCATGCAGTAACGGTTACGTAAAGTACCAGAGAAAACATCAGATTTTCATGCAGCTATTTTGGAGATTACATATAACGTCACGCGAGGTCTATTAAAAGAAACATTTTTCAATTTTATAGAGAGTAAATAAGGAGAAACGCGAAGGTTACGTAATAACAGCGATTTCCATTCGATTGCGTGTTGGTATTATTCATTTGAATCTATAAGTCACCCTCGCGTCCTGAGCAGAGGTCGATCTCGTTGAAAAGAACACGTGAAGCAGAAATATTGACCTCTGCGCTCTATTTGCAGTGGTTCAAGAGGTCGCGAAATTTCTGATTCTAGGAGCGTTTTCTATGTAATGTCGCGATGAAGGAAAAAGATCGTTTGTTATGGTTGAAATTTTTCTGAAGAAGTATTTTCACGAATTAGTATTTCTAGCTGGTCATACGAGTACAATGGCTTACGATATTTTGAGAATCCCGGATTTTCTAAGCTTTTTCATGGACAACCTTCTCTTTTAAGTACATGAGAATTTATTTGAACTCTCCAGGATGTCATGTTATTTGCTCTCAGGTCTCAGGTAGCCTATTGCTCTTTTTAAAAAGATGTGCAGCAAGCTATGATAAACGCCTAATGTTCTCAATCGGCCTTCATTAATTTTTTAACTCTTTGGAAAGTTATCTTCCGCTATATTACTCTTAGCTTTCGAATAACCATTTCGTTTGTGAAAATAAACACGCGGAATTAAAAACCTATGAGTAGTTATATTTATTAATAAGTTTTAAGAAAGATTTTGGCTTTATAAGCTGTTCAATATGCGTTATTTTATTAGCTATTATTATTACTATTCTACTATTAATGAAAGGGTATAGCTTTTCCAGGTAGCCGTAAATTTGGGGGACCATCTAATAGATGTTAAATAATTTAATTTATAAAATACTAAAATAAAATGTATTTCCTTCGGTGATTACCTTAAATATCACCCCATTACAACCTAAAAATTTGTAGAAGATAACAAATTTTTATTGCGCTTTTTCTTTTACAATTTATCAGCATTATGAATGGCTTCAGAACTAAACTTAGTGCAAGGTTTATCTTCACAGAAAATTTTTTGAGAAATATATCGTTTTCTGGTAGATATATGTTAGTGATGTTCATAACCTCTATTTTGAACCTCTCGAAAAGGCATTAAGATCCTTCAGCGTGCAAACCTCATGAATTATGTAGTTGCTGGCAAGTGAACTTGTAGACTAAGACGCAAAATTATCATGTCGCATTTATTAACATAAGTAGACCCTTGTAAATTAATAATTTAAGTTTTCACCACTGGGGGGGGAGCTTGCAAATTTACGCCACGTGCATTCTAGTTGATGAAAGTATTCACTCAAACCTCATTGCCCATTCAGGGGCCGGATAATTATTACAGCGTTATTAGTTAGCGGATGATGAGGGCCATGAAGGTACCGAGGTGTTCAAAATAATTAATGCCTCCGTACATAAAACGTTTTCAACCCGTTTTTAATTTTCGGAAATTATGGTAATTCACCCTCTACAATTTCTCTCTCTCCTTGGGGAACCCAGCCTTAAGACGAGCAGATGGCAGTTACATAATTAACGGCAATTGGGCCATCAACTGGTCCGGAGAATACGATGCGGCGGGCGCAAGGTTCACGTATCGTCGCCAAGATGCCAGCGGCGGAGAGTACATTGCTGCAAAGGGTCCGCTACTTGAGCCCGTGGATATAATGGTAAGTGTATGCATGCGCTCGCCTTAATGCGGCATTAATATTCATCCCAAAACCCCATCATCTTGCACTTAAGAAGATGATGGAAGAATGAGACGTAATACGTGGATGGAGCGATTCAATTTTAAACTGTTATCTTTAAGACATCACGACCTTTCAGTCTCAATCTGTAATCGTGCGTATTACAGCGGATATTCTTCTGTGATTAATTCATTGTGCTACTTCGTTTATCCTCCCTCTTTGTACACGAATTAAAAATGCATAAATATGCATGATGCCTTCATTTAGGATCTCTAAGCTTCTAATATTTATTTTGCTTTTTCGTGTTTGTTTTTTTCTCCTTTATGAATTAAAACAGGCTCATTATTTCCCGAATTAATGTGCTTTACGTTGAATACTGCTTGAAAAAAATTACTATTTAAGTAATATGCAAACTATTTTGTGTAAAAGTTAGTGGTTACTTTTTAATATTTAATATGGATATAAATTAAATAGATACAAAGGAAAGAGTAAGAGCGATTTATAGTTAAGAATCATAAATAACAGGTGGAAGTAGTAAACGAATTGAAATCTTTAAAATGATAATTATTAAAGAAATTGCAAATAAATTCGTGGTGTTAGTTGCAGACTTCAATTTTAAATGAATGGTCTAGTTAACGTTAGTAAATCACAAATAATTCTATTATCAGTTAGAACGTTAATTTTCCTTAATGCATCTCTCCCTAAATTATTTTTACTCGCCGCAACTTCATATTCAATATCCAGCTCGTTGTTATTCGTACCTCTCTCTAAGAATCCAACGTTAAACGGTCACTTATCTTCGGGATCGGACGAATAAAACGACCACTCTAATTAAGACACGGTTTGAACTTGATTAATCAAGCGCTTTAACTCTGACCTTCGCGCAAATGGGCTCGGAATCAACCCGAACGGGAGCGAGTGCTAGAGATTTTAAATGAAGGCAACCACGATCGGTGCGCGAGAGTTATTTCAAAAGGTGTTCGAGTAGCAGTATCTCCGACATCTGGACCCGCTTTCAGCGTCCGAGTGCAGCGGACACCGCCTTATCAGCGCAGCACCCTTTCCCTCGCGATCCGATGCAATCGGGGAAATTCGAGCGGAGGAAGATAATGTAATCACCCTGCATCCGCGGAACATTTTCACTCGGGAGTTTATCCCCCATTTATTTCGAGGTCCAGATAAGTCCTCTCCCTCTCTCCATTAACCCGAAAACACCATTTTCCGACTCCGCGTTTGGCTTTCAATAGACTTCTCTTTCGCCAAACTCCACCCGGGTGCATAATGACCACCCTGGATAAACAAGGCGCGGAAAAAATGTTCCGAAATAACGATGAGTCCTCGTGATCCTATGTCACTTTTTCCCGATTTCCCCCGATGATTCTCTCGCGCCGAAATGCATTTCGAGACCTTGTCCGGAACTATTTTTCCCCTCGCGCCGTCTGTCGTCGCGGCGCCATCGACGAAGGCTTTTATGTTTCCTCGACTTCGTTCAAAAACCGATTGCCGGAGTTTTTTTCCTCCCGCGTCTCGCCAAAAAGGTTCGGGCTTATTTGTGCGTTAATTGAATTTGATGTACGCGCAATATCGCGTCCCATCGATTCTCGGAGCTTTGTCCGGAATCAATGCGCGAAAAGTTTTCGCAGACATTTCTGCGAGCGATGCTCCAATCGCGGCTGAAAAATGCAGAAACGTGACTGTAGCGAATGCAATCGATTTTGACTGCGAACAGCACGATGTATACGTACTCTGCAGAACCTCTTAGCGTAGACAACTGGAATTGAAAGCGAGGTGCGATGGCTTCAAATGCTGCGTGGAAATCGGGTTATTGCATGAACGCTCGTGCTTTGCTTCGAAATGTAAGTTTGGTTCTACATTCCCTGTTCTTGATCGCCTTAGATGAAGCGATGTTCCAATTGATGCTTTTTAATTTACGTGATGGATGATTAAGGATCTTTCTGAAGTGAATGGAGAACATGAAAAACCCTTTTGAGCGTTTCTACAGAGCGTTCTAATTTTCTAGTCTATCATGATGAATTAGGTGGAAAAAATCCTATTTATTTTTCTTCATATTACAAGGGTAACTTCATTTCAGGACGTCTCTATGAGTTTTTCTTTGATCTGACGATTGAAATTTCAATTCGTAGCTTACATTGAAAGATTTCGACTGTTTTCAGATATCTATGCAAGTAGAAAATCTGGAAAATAGTCTAGAAAGCGGTATTTATTCGTTGTTACGATCCTGAGAAAATAAACTGTCACAATAATGAAGTTATAGCTACATTACAGTTAGCTGTTTGAGAAATTCATTATAAAGATACGGCAGAGAAGAAAAATAATATACGTAAATAAGGACGGTAACTATTAATGATTACATAAATCATGCGTCATAAAGATATCTTTTTACAGTAGGGCCAGTAGAACGTCATCTATTGGTAACGTAAGAAAAATCTAGATTTTTTATACGGGTTTACATTAACGGGATACTTTTAATGTTGAAAATAAGTTTATTTAAATTTTAATCCATCATTTTTCCATATTTATTAGGTTGCCTGGATGGCTAAGGACGGTCCTAACTAACATTAATTAACATTTTTAAGAACATTTTTTCATTTTTAGTTGTTTCAATTATTATTGTAAAAATTTTGAGATAATTTTTTAAAAGCAGAAATTAAATAAAAATACGACGGTTTCGTAACTTAGCTACATCGTAAGGATTTGTAAATTTCCTGATAGTGCAGTAAATCATCGGAAGTAGTTATATAAATGTTATTGCAAAGTTCTTGGTTGAATCATTCTCTTTGGGCTGGAGTTATTGAAAAGTTTTCATTGTGAAAAAATTCCGTCGAGGTGGTATGATCTAGGGTAATTTATTCAATTGTTTATTTCAATCACAGGTCATCTACCAGCAGCCCAACCCAGGAATTAAGTATGAATATATGCTGCCATTGGGGGAGTCCGCTTTTGGAGGCATGGGATCGATGGGAGGTCTACCAAGTCCAGTGCCACGTTCTGCAGGGCCTGGTTTGTATGGAAGCAGCAACTCAGGCATCAAACCACCCATAGCATCGTGTAAGCCATAATTTAGAATTTATTTAGAAATATTCCCAATAGAAGTGATTTTGACATCTAACAGCACGCATACTCTAACGCGAAAAAAGTTGCAGTTAAAACCTCTTCTTCCTCTTCAGCATCCAATGAAAATGTTTGCATTGACATATTAAAATGTTGCGAGAAATAAAGAGCATGCTTTGATGTAGTGGAGCGGCGTCGAGTTTTAGCGTCTATTTTTCTGTGCGGAGCGCTTCGTTTAATTCCCTCCACTTTAAAAAAAATCAAATTCCTTTTTTGTCAGCATATGGAAAAATACGGACCACATTTAGAGAAATAAAAGCATTTCAAATTCATCAAAAAAGGATGTTTTGTTTGCTCGGCGCTGGGAAGAATAAATAATTTTCAAAGCTTTTTTTTGTATACGTCCGCAAATTAAAGTTTCCGGATGCGTCTCTCCCGACACTATTTTGATTGAGTTTTTGCTCCTTTCAGCTCTGTATCCTCCGTCGGATGACATAGCTCCTAAAGATGGACCCATCTACGATGGCTTGGATTCCAGAAGGTAAGAATTTCCACATATGTAGGCGAAGAAGATATCTTTAGATGAGTAAAAAATGTATAATGATAGTTAAGATATAAGTAAAAGGTCTTTATAAGGGCTTGTCTGGAAGTGTTTTTTTACGAACAGCGCTTTTTCACCCGAGAATTAAAATGAAAGAGATAGCTAAAAATGTCAAGGGAATAAGGAGAAACATTTATCTAATATTATTAATATTAACTATTTTCGTAATAAAAACCAAAATCAAATCCAAACCGAAGTAACTAAAACCATGCAGAAAAATGCCTACAAAATGAGCGTTTGGAAAACCCTAGGACAGTTTCAAGCTAAATTTAAAATACCTAACTCAAGTAAATGTCTAAGCGTACACGATATAAGTGCATATTCACACTAAGAATGTATATGAGTACAGGATATAAATTATTCAATATATATACGATATATATATATAGTAAATTAATAAGAGGGCAAAAGATAGGTTTATCAAGAATCTGTAAATAAATATGATTGAATTATTAACTTCAAGGTTGTCCCTATTACTTGCAGAATAAATAATGATAAAATACAGTAGAGAAACGTATATAAGAAAAGTACGTTAGATTAAAAGAAATAACAAAGGATAAAAGTAATAATAAAGGTATTATATATATTATATGGTTAATATTTATGATAACGGGGAAATCAGCTCCATTTCGGTGTATTCAATTCAATTCAACTGCAGGAATCGACGTCTCTGTTAATAATTAAATAAACACAAGCCTCATACATGATTCATTCGCTTTAAATTCCTTCCATATTCCCGAATGCATGCGCTCACCTTTGTTTTGCTCGTTTCCACCTGGAACGATATTATCTATTTTGAGATCAAAGATTCGCGTGTTTTAATTCGGTTAAATTTTAATAGAGACTCGGCGGATGCGTCAGAAAGCAGCGCGTTATTTTTTATCGCATTTTAATCTCTTGCAGCCATTATTTATTTATGCTGGAAAATTTGAAATACTTCTCGTTTTTTATATGGATACCCACGTTATTAAAAAGAGACCTTATCACCATTCGGTGTTGGAATTGTAATTCCCTCGACACATTTTCTGGTTCATCGATGCAGCTCTCTATTGCATGCATTCGTTATAATTATCTCAACACCTCAAAGAAAGTCTCGATTGGATTGACGAAATTAGAATATGTTTTCGGATAACGTCGTAGCAGCAGTTGTTTCCTAGGTTACGTTCGACGTAAAATAAGCAATGGGTATATTTTATGATGTAATGATTAGCATAATGTGATCGGTTACATTCCTTGGTTATTGGTAGTAGTGGTATTGTTAAAAATGCTTTGACACCCGAGTTTTCCACACTTGGAAATAGAACCTGGGACCACTTCCACCAAATTAGAACGCTCTGCCCACATGGCTATCCGGGAGCCTTCCTTTGCTATCGAATTATTATATATATTTTCGAAAAAGAGAGAGACTAAAATCAGCAGATAGCAACAAAACAATAAATAGCAATCGCTAAGTGGATAATTGTGCGCGTTCTTTTTCCAATATGAGCCACCAAAAACTCTGATGCATTAAATTATTATTTCATTAAACGACGTCAAACGAATACTTTTTATAGCACGACAATGGAAGCCGTGTTATTTCTATGAATTTATTGAAATTATTCGGTTATTTCCGAGATTAATGCAGTATATGGATTCCATTTATCGCAAACGACCGACTCAAAAAACGCATAATATGTAATTTGAGCGGTATCAAAAATTATCGTTGCGGAAGTTACCGCAAATGCCATCTAAATAGATGTTAATGCACCCATTTTCGAACGCATTTGTTTTTAACCTTTGGCGTTAAATAAAGCTCGAATTTAAAACTTTCGAAAATCGCTCGTTTTAATCTCGTTTTTACTTTTTTGGGACAGAATTCACAGACTTGTTAATTATGCTAGAGTTTCGCCGCATTAAAGCTCTTGGTTTAACAGCGATTTTTTGTTATTACTATTATTATCTAACTGCTATCTGTGATCTAGGGAAATATGTATCTATTGATTTTATTTTTAATCTGTTTCAGGGCTGAGTGTTTTTCATGTGATAATGATATATATTTATTGTAACTTTGTCTATTAAAGACTTATGTCGTTAGATAAACTTTAAGAATGTTTAAAGTATTAAATAATAACATTTTTTAAATGCTAATTCCTTTGTGATTCTTTTTATTAGTTAATTGTTTCAATGTGCCAATTTATTGATTTTACTTTACGCAATATTTGCTTTTGTAATTTCAATGTTATACATACTTTTCCGTTAGATCTTTTAGATTGTACTATCGGTAGATTTACGCTGGATTTTCACACACACCTTTAATGTGGGTGTTTTCCTGCTTTTATCCTAAGATAATACCTTAGTTTTTTCCAATTTTTCTAAATTTTTTACATTCTATTTCTATTCAAACATAAGTTAATATAAATATAATTGACGACAAAAGATGGAAGAAGAGGCTTTTTATCCACAATAAATACTTAAGACCTTTAAACAGATGGTTTCATCTTCCTCGTCACAGTTACTTATCATGTAACATTTTTCCATCCCGAGTGAATTAATCAACGCACCCTAACTAAAACGTCACTCGGCGCAAAAATCAATGATGCAAATCTCGGAAATTACTCATTCCAAGCCCTCTCTCTATTAAGTGGGGAGAACTTCCTGAATTACCCTCCAGAAATACGGGCGCTTAGCTCGGCAAATGCGAAAGTAATTTCTTGCGGCGTCGGTATAATGGGGCCATCTTATCCCCAGTCATCAGATTACGTACCCTTTAGTAATTGAAAAAAATGTCTCCATCTCCAAGGAATGGGGTCCATCCCCCGTCCTCATCTTACCCTTACGGCAGTAGCGTGCTGGCGTCCGACGCCCAAGTGAGGAGTGGAGGAGGAGGGTACCACCACCAGAGCCTCATGCCCTCGGGAGACGACTCGAAACCCTTGGCCCCGAGATCCAGAGGTCGGAAGAGGAAATTCATCTGGAAACTATCCGGATTCAGCGAGTGCTCGAAAAGCTGCGGCGGAGGTAAATGTTTGCCCGGGAGGGCGGAGCAGATGCGGCTACAATTTCCAGACTCATTTCATTGCGAGGTTTCGAGAGGAAAGCGGGCGGCGGAACGCTGAATGAAATACAACGCATTAACTTCCTCGCTTTGGTGGGATTTCGCGTCGGGGTTCCTTTAGCGCGTACTGCATCGGGGGAAAATGAATGATGTTGCTTATCTGAGGCGTTTAAATTGATGAAATAAATACCGTGTCGTGGGTGACGAGCTGGGAAAATATATTTTGCTATCATTTTATCATGTGCTAGAGAGTTATATCTTTAATAATTTTCTCTCGCGTGTTTTAAAGTTATTTTATCATATTTGGAATTTTGCACGAAGCGAACGCATCAGTTTCACAAATGTCGTCTACATGATATATAAATATATTTAAAATTAAAGTAATACGTATAAAGTTCGTTAAGGTGAATTAAAGAAATATAAAGTATGTGATATTGGATTCAATGAAATACAAGGAATAAACGCACCTATTTTTTCTAGAAAATTCTCATTTTGAGAAAGAATAAATCCCTTGGATTTTCCATAATAAAATACTTTTATGACTATAATTTCCCATGGAAAACGTATATAATTGTGGACAATATAACGAAAGGTGAGAACATCTATAAAAAATAATTTAATTTCTATCATTAATGATATGAAATAATTTTTTTAATAAGAAGTATATATCTTTCCTCAAAAATTGAAGTGTACTGATACCATTCAGAACGTCTTTTATTCACTTTAGAATTTCATGGAATCAAACCTTTCTATCGTTATGCATTACCGCTAAAATTCCTAGTATCATAAAACGCAGGTTATGACATTTCGATGTACAGTACAGATATAAAAGCGATTTTAAAGCTCAGAGAAAAATAAGACCTGTGTATAATAGAACTGTTGTAGAAATCCAAAGACCGGCCGGAAACAATTTTTAGAAAGTGGACGTTCTAACCGAAACGTTCCCGCATCACAAGTGCCGTTAAGCTCACGCGGGACCTACATCATGTTTAGCTCTTGAGGAAAGTAATTTCTAGCCAAATTCACGCTACTTTTGTAGATTTTCATTTAAATACCGAATCTATAAGGAAATAAGGTATGATCAGAG
Organism: Pachydiplax longipennis; assembly: GCA_036926295.1. NCBI lineage: Eukaryota > Metazoa > Arthropoda > Insecta > Odonata > Libellulidae > Pachydiplax > Pachydiplax longipennis. The sequence goes on from JAVFKF010000008.1 coordinate 57,991,311, forward strand.
TCATTGTCTTTTTTGTTAATAGGAGTTCAGACTGCAACTGTCCATTGCGTTCGGGAGCACAATCACACCCCAGTTCCTGAAAGACGCTGCACTCCCCACGATAGACCATCTCCTCAGACTGTGAGGTGCAACTTCAAGCCCTGCCCTGCTGAGTAAGTTATTCCCTCCTTAACTCAATATTATTCTGTACGATAGACTGATACGAGTGGCTTTTCCTTCTTTGTGGCTTAATTTTTATCTTTTTGTTTCTGATACCTGCTTAATTTCGTATTTTCAAACTCTCTTGATGTTTTATTACCCTCCCTCTAATATCGTTATTTTAGGAATAAGTTTTAATTGAAGAGATGGAAAATTGTAATTTTCATCAGTAATATATCTCTGATGGGCCCGCAATTAGAAATGGATTTCGTTATTTTATAGTAATATCAAGTCCAGCAATATCAAGAAACTATTAAAATACTTTTATGTTGATGAATTATATATATGACCATGTATTAGTTTTACATTATTCAAAATTAGTTTCAAGATTTATATATATGAGTATAATATATATAAATATTTACAACTTAGCGAATCATTGACGAAATAATTCACTAAAACTATCTATGCGGAAGCTGCTTCTGCATAAAGTCTTTCCCGGAGCGCCAGAATATCCTACACCAGCTCTACCTATAAACCTATATAGATTTGTGTATGACTATATAGCCTTTAAAGTGCGTGACATATGGTCAGCACATTGACTTCCTGACCTAATTAACTTTATTAAACTGATACGGATTCGCTACTATTAATTCTGAGAGCTTTACCCTTTAACAGGTTATTGGTTAACAGTATACGAGAATCAAAGCCTTTTACCAAGAAAGGACTCACATACACCTGTTATTAGTCATATATACTATGTACCAAATTATTCGTCCGATACAAGCGTTCTCTCGAAAATATTCTCCTCAGATGGGTAGCCGGTGATTGGGGTCCATGTTCCGTGAGCTGCGGCAGCGGAGGAATGCAAACGAGGGACGTGTGGTGTCAGCAGGAGATTTCGTCAACACTGCGTATGCGAGTTGCGGAAGGAGCGTGTCTTTCACCGCCTTCTTCCCTTCCAAGATCACGTCCGTGCCCTAATCCGCCTCTATCTTGCCACGCCAGGCGATGGGTCACTGGAGAATGGGGACCGGTAAGGAATCACTTTAGTCATCCTCATCAACCTAAGTTAAGGCAGGACATGGCTTATGACGAAGGATGTCATCTCTAGCGGGTTCTCCGGGAGTGTATCGATTAAAATCCATTACTTCGAGATTTATCCTACTTCCGGCCATTGCTGTATTTATCCCAATTTTCATCAAGTATAAACTTATGGATAGCTGTTATATTATAATTAGTAGTTATTCCTGAAATTTCCTAATGCGAATGCCGTTATTAATCTTATATCCTTGAGAATGATACTATGAGGGAATTCTATGTGGATTCTGAATCATCCTCTAATTGCAGTTGTTTCCTTCCAAGGAGTTAATTACATGGGTTTTAAAAGATGATTCTTCATCAGCTTTGTTTGTTCTCAAACGTTTCTGAATTCCGATTATCTGACTTTTTTGCATGAGTTTTTCTGTTTTTGATAATTATACATAAAAAATAATGTATGATTATCTCAATTAGATAGTTTCATTTGCTAATATCTCGTTTACCATCTTTGAAATAGTTTTAAATAGTGGCTGAATTTAGTCCATTGTAACCGAAAAAAGTTAATTATATGATATTAAAATTCATTTTTGAAAATTTTGATGCATTACAAGAAAATTCAATGTGATTGAGAAGGCCAAAATGGTGGTAAAGTAGAACAGTAAAAATCCGTTCCGATAAACTATCAAAAGTATTTGATTGAATTTTTACTTTAAGAGTCGTCGTTTTAAAAAAATGCAGAAAATTTTTGCACAATATAATGTGTATATATACACACTCACACACACACACGTCTACTTTTTGTTGCTTTTTTATATAAGTGAATTGCGGTTGGATTCAACAATGAACGAAAACGACCGCACCTTTTTAAAATTTTAACGAATTTGAGGAGGCAGTTAAAGAGAAAATTCGATAACACGGAAAAAAAATTGAAGAAATTTTATTCGTGCGTCGTGTTGTATCCAGTCCATTGCATCCACTTTAGGGTCGAAACTTTTGTCGTAAAATCCTTCATCGCGAGGAAGTATCTTTAAAACTAATCTAAAACCGCGGAATATTCTTATATTTTCTTGGGCTTATTCAATCGGTCTTTGAATTCCTATAACCTCCATCGGACGCAAACTGATTGTCCCATTCACAAATGATGAATCATCGAAAAATGTATTATAGGAAATTCTTCCAAGATGCAATAATGGTGCGTAAGGTTGTGATAAAATTTCTCCCGATTCCATTCTAATTTAGCCGTGCGCACAAGTTACATAACCTTCATTCTATTTGCTATTAATAGTTGTAAAACAAAGTACCTTTAAATTTTCAGTTCCCCCATATGTGGAAGATTAACGTCTGGTTTAGTTTGATTACTGGAGAAACAGCCTTGTATGTTCAGTAAATTTATTCATAATTCTACGTCCATATTTTAATCTATGCACATAATTACTCGAGTAAAAAACATAAATTTCACATTGTACGGATTTTCCCGTTTCCCTGCCTCTGAGCTAAAGTTCTTCCCCCTTTGACCTGGAAAAAATTACCGCTTGATCTGGAATCGCTGTATTTATATAAATAGTATCAAGTGTAAACAAAGTAAACCATCGCTAAAGAGTACACCGAGAAACTATTCTTTTAATAATCTACTACAATTTAAGTAAAGAGGAAGAATAATTTTACAAAATATCACAGGATTCATAATAAAATCAAATCAGCTGTTGTACCAGCTATTATGAGATGTGTTCTGCTGTATCACAATTTTGAAAGATATTTTCTCGTTATATTTTAAGTGCTCCACCCAGTGCGGTAAAGGACTAAGATCTAGAGCAGTTCGGTGCGTTGGACCCGACGGTGCGGAGGCCGCACCAGGTGCAGCACAGTGTCCAATGGATGAGAAACCGCTGCAAGAAGATGTGTGCGACATGGGCCCTTGCACCCCTAACACCTGGTTCTTTACCGAATGGTCACAACAGGTAATACTTCATAGTTTTCAGGAAAATACTAGCATAAACCTTCCAGTCCTACGTTGGAATTATTGCTTGCATCTTGTTTATATTCTTCTCTCATATACGTGATACCGTTAAGACTTTTCTTCTACTGGGAAAATAAAATTTCGACGTTCACCTCATATAACAATTTGAATTATAAATATAAATATATATAAAAATAGCCCCGTAAACCGGAATTAATCAAATAATTTATGCTTTGGTAAGAATTAATTACGAATCAGAATTTAAAACTCTATATAGATGAAAAATAAATTCCATCACTACTGTTAACTCGCAAATCTTTTATTTATTGGAAGCAACGGTAAAAATCAAGAGATATGCTACGGATTTTCCGAAGAATTTTTCATCCTAGTTGATGAGAGCAAAAAGATGAATGCACTTCTGAATTGACCTTTAGTTTGTTCCCTTGAAAATACTGTAAATACGTGTAACGCATGACGTAAAAGTGTCTCATTTTCGCAAACAACAATATTTACAAATCAATGTATTGTAAAATAACCTCATGATTTATCGCTGTCAGTAGTAGCGGTTCGTTTGATGTTCGCTCTCATTCACAGAGCATCATTTCACTCGTTTTGTGAAAGCAGATTAAACAAATATTTAATCGCATGCATACGATACTTATCACCGCATTTGTTTTTAGAATCTCGTGTGCAACTGAGAGTTGTATGTTTGCTTTCGTAATGAAAATTGCCGCTGAAGCTTTATCTACAATCGTTATAGACGTAAATTTGAGATTTTTTTGTATTCCTGGACGCCAAATTTTACTCGATGCTTTCACTGATACATATGTAGGTCATGATGAAAAAATTGCCTTTTTAAATCTATCTTGTGAATCTAAACTATGCGATAAGCGCAACATCACATTGTCACATCGAAAGAGACTTATATATACAAAAATAAATGTATATTAGAATAATATTTAAAGAGGAGAGCTTTTGAAATATGAGGTATTCATTCCTTCGAGCCTATACCATTAGGATAGAAATTATCATTTTAGCCTCGAATGATATTGTAATAAAAGGATTCATTTCCATTCTAATTATGATACTTTTAAGTTTGAATGAGACATGGAATCAGCGATTCAAAACTTTCCATCATGATTCGAACCTTGTACTACAATCTCAATAGAACTGTAATCTACCGTTTTCGTCAACGGAGAAGGGAAAAATCTAATGTTCATAATCATAAATTTCTGGTTACGTAATCATGTTAGCACAGAGCTCGAAGCGCAGGAAAATGCTATTTATTTATTTATATAATGGTATTTATTTTCATCGATTAAACCTCGCTAACCGTTTTTGAATATACTCTTATACTCGTGAATTATATGATCGCGATTTCGCTGCTTTTAAACCAATCGGAAACAAATAAACTGCTTAATTACGTTCAAAGCATTTGCATTCAGCAATAAGAATACAGTTTTACCCCCATAGGAAATGGAAATTCATCGCGCCGTTAGCATTATGTCGAGAAAAATCCACTATAAATCGTTGCAACTCTCTCGCTTCACGACGAATGAGATATTTCGACGAGACGCCTGAGTCAGACACTGATTGAAATAGTGAGTGACTTTTCAATCACCTGCATAAGTGACTGTAATTTTCTCGAAATTTTTCCCATTTAACTTTCGGAAGCAGACATTGGGTCCGGAAAACTTTTGAGTGAGTTTTAGAATAGGAGAGATTTTTTCGTATTCTGCAAATGCGTTTCGCTTTCTATGGAAAGCGTAGAGGAAGGAAGCTTAGCATTGAGAGACTGTCGTCTATCTTTATATTTTCTAAATGATTATCGACATTTAATTTTTCGATTAACTACAGCTTCTCCAATGGAATCTGATCATGATTTTTACGCGAAAATTTTATCTCGAAGTATGTTATTGCCCTGCGTTTCGATGAAAATGTCGAAGGTTAGCGTAATTTAAAATTCGCAGATGAAAAAAGCAAGTAAGCTCATAACTCCGGAAATTTCTCTGAAACATGAAATTCAATTTCGTTTTGATTTTTATTTTGAGTGCTGTGACATCAGCGAGCGATGACAATTTAAAGCCCATTATTTGCTCTATTTTAGTCCACTCAACTGAACGTAAAATGAAACATTTTATAATCGCAATTTTTGATGTGTTGTCATCAATATCCTTGGTAAAATTGATGCTGAAAAAATGCCGATTCAGTACATCAAAAACAGATGCTGTCAGAGATAAATTGATAGATTTTAAAACTTTGAAAAGAAATTATAACAAACGGAATTCATAAAATTTTCATGACGATAGATATTGCGCTTAGCTTTGTCTTACGATATATTCTATCTTGTACGAAAAAGACATAACCTCATCACTTTCTTCGCTTTTTGATATCCTTATAATCGATCGATCCGTTTCTTTGCTAACAGAATAATTCAATGCAAATAATCAAATGATTAACCTTTATACTACTAAGATGTAATGAATGCGGTCATAGCCTACTTACGTTATTTTATAACTCTTGCATATGGGAATTCTATGCACAGTTCAAATCGACTCCTCTCACGAAGTGCATATTTTTCAGCGACTTCGAGTTTTCTGTACTTAAAAGCACCAGATCCAATATTATTTGGTATTCCTAATGTTTCCTCCTTTTTTATGAGTTATTTCATTTTCGCCCAATAGTCCAAATTTCCGCAAAAGGATCAGAAATATGCTATGAACAAGTCTACTCTCTACTTCATGCAACAAATGCTTTAGATATGTCGTGAAATATACCTGTCGCGAGTAAAATCACATAAGAATAATCTACCATCTCGAAGGAGTCATACAAAGATCATAAATCTAATTCTACTATGCATGAAAATGTGATTAATTTTCATTAAAATTTGGGTTTCAAGGTTGGCAATTTTTTCAAGTTGTCAGTTTTCCATAATCTTTTTATCGAGCGGTTACCTAAATGAAATCGGCGTTAAGGCGATCCGTCAAGCGGCAGTCATGCAAAATTATTTAAATCTCCCCTCTATAAACGCGAGAACATTTTAGCAGCAACAGAAAATGCCGTTACATATTACGCCCTTACATCAATAAATCAGGTGAGCTCTTAATAAATCATTCCTCCATGGCCCAGTCTCCATCTGCATTGGCCGGCAATCAGTCCCCACGACCTTCACGAAACGCCCTCTGCAGACAGGATTCCCCGCAACTGCGAAATGCCGTGTATATTCCCCAAGGTACATTTATGAAGGCCATTACGCCCGCGTATTCATCTCTTTTGTCGTTATATCACAGAGCTGACCTTTAAGGGAAAGATATAACAACTGCTGGCGTCGTATCCGACCGCAACAAGACCGCAGTTCGACCTCCACCCTTAAGTGTGTGGATTAGATCGATGACCAAAGTTTCCCTTTCCCTGTGAATACAGGCTCACCCCTTCCTTCAACTCGCATATCTCCCCCAATGCAATTTCCTCCCCACTCTTTCCCTTTCTTTTCACTCTTCATCCGCCAACGTTTCTGCCTCCGTTCACTTCCTTCACATCCACTTGTAACATCCTCCATACCTTTGATCCCCACTCGCTTCATCTCTCCGCCTTATCAATAACCAATCTATATGTTTCCTTTCAATTTTCCCCTTCTTTCTCACCGATATTTCCTCGTTAGTTTCCGCGCTTTCAACATCCTGTACGGGCACAAAAATCTCCCAAACTTTCTCATCTACGTCCTTAATATTTTAGCGTTCCTCCATTCGGTTTTTCTCCTCTCGCCTTAAATAATTATTCTCCGTTAACAACTTCTGAGGATACGCAGGAAATAGGAACTCCTCTCAAAATAAACACACACACACTTCTCTCATACTGCCGTTACTCTCTCCCTCCACATGTGACTCCTTTAATTCCGCGCGTACTTAGTTTCAAATCATACGCTCTCGTTAACTCTGCCTTAGATTTCAAAGATTTCTCGCGCTAATATTTTCGAGCGCGTATTCTTGCAGCTTTAACAACGTTCAGCAGCTTTTTCAAGACTCTTAAATGTTCGCGAATAAGACGTTTATCGTTCGTTCCTTTGCGCGTGTTATGAATCAAGCGCCTGATCTTAATTTTAGTGCACAAGATGGTGGGGTATTTAAGTCGAGCTATATTAATATTAGCATGACCTAATGAAGTAGTTTCTTTCCTCGCTTAACTCTTTTATACTGCTCCTCGACTCTTTTTTATATGCCTTGTAGAACACATTAATCCTCAGCCTTTTTTCCGCCTTACATCCGCTTTCAGACCTCTATATCCCACTATCAATCCCATCGCAATCCCTTTTTCAGCTTTCTTACCTTCACCATCACCTTTTGAATTCCCCACTTGTGCCCATTTTCCTTTATCCTCCAATCTGTGCCGTGCTCAGTTGCCTTCGCCCATTTTCCCTCCTCTTTCTTTCCTTCCTCCTTTCTCAGACCGATTCCGTGCATTCTCCGTTCCGGCTCTCACCGCTTCTGTTCCGATGCCCCCGCGTTTACTTCCTCCACAATGTCAATGCTTTCCGACACGCAACGTTGCATGGCTCTGGTCGGGGAAGGCGGGAGGAGACCCCGGCGGTGTCCATGGGAGACAACACAACCCTTTGCCGCCGCGGCCGATCGAGGACACGTGCATTTTTATGCCTTATTTCGACCGTTTCTTCTGCGAGTCCCAAACGGTCTTCCCGAGCGCGATGTCGCGTAGTAATCGAAGGGGGAATTCACCGGAGGGTTGCTAGTGTTCCATCAGCCTCTCTCCAGGACATGAACATTCTCGCTCATCGACAACGCGATGCTCCGAAAAGCACACTGCTCTTGATGGATCGTTTCAGGGACGCGCTTCCTAAAGAGAATTCGAGATCGCATTGATGATTTCCTACGATAGTTCATGAAACATGGAGAAATCCCAACGAGCGCCGAGGGGTATTGGGAAAGGCTGGTTACTTTGATGATCACACTGCAATTCCTAGGGTGCGCTCGACTTTTACGTCACAGATGAGTTTCGCTTCAGTTTCAGGACTCGGCCTATCAAACGTGGCCAAATGGAGGTTCTTCGTTACACTTGGTGAGTCCCGGAATAACATGAGCCAAAGTCATTAGTTTAGTAATGCGCTTCAGCTTATTTGACAGAATGTATAGATGTAATGTAATTTTAAAAATCGTGCGCTTCGGTAACAAATGAATTCATATAATTGTATAAAATACTTATAAATTATCGAATCCATCATCAATGGTGATTCTGAATTTCAAGAATCTCTGCAGTACAGGGTTTGAAGTGGCTTGAGGTTTGACTAACCCTTTTAAGTAAATTCACCACAAGAATTAAATCAAATCTTTAGGTTATACACACAAATGTTAATAGAGTATCTCAAAATATGCTTGCAGATTTGTTAATAATTTACATCAAAGAGTGGTTTTGAAATCAGAATTTCGAGATAGTCACGAGCTTTTATTATAACAGTGTCAGCAGCTTTCAGGAAGTGGCAGCAGCTTTCAGTAAGTGGCAGCTTCATGAACCGAACGATATATTTCCTACATCGATTTACTCGTGTATCTTATCCTGAAAATATATATATATATACTCGTCCAGTCCTAACATCTATCTTATTCATGCCGCAGTACTTCATCGGCGTACGTGAGAGGGTAGACGAGTAATTTATACGAGACTTCTTCCAAGAGCGTTGTATCTCTAAAAACTAAATCGAATATGAATTATTTATCTCAAACTACGAGAAATAAGTTGATCGATATAATTAAAAACGGCGGATCGCTTCTTTTGCTCAAGTCACCGCCGATTCTCGACTTGTAACCTATGGAAAGAAAAATCACCGTGGGATGAATTGTGTGCTGGTCGGTAAACCATTCCGACAGGAAATCCACCTGTGATAATAATTCAAAAAGGAAAGGAGGCCCAGATACATGCAAAATTCAGGCTGCAGTAGGAAGTATGTCGCTTCAAACAATCCCCTAGGGCCGACGGGGCAGCAAAGCACACCACCCATATTTCTTTTAAGGGCGACACGGAGTCATTTATCGATTGGCTCAGTGGAAGTGCACTCAAAAGCTCTGTTTTGTGCGACCTTTTGGTCTTGAGGCGCGTTTCGGCTGATGTCTTTTTCTCCCTCGAGAAATTAATTTAACACGCGATATGGCAATGTAAACCGCGAGAGGGTGTTTGGCGATTTTGAGGTCGTAGTGCGCAGTGGGAAAAGCTGTGTATATGGCATCAAAACAGGTACACTTCGCTAATGCGATAAAGAATGAATTTGCTTGTTTGTACGTGTGATAATCGTAATAGATTTAATGCAGCGTCTTTGATATTTTATAGGAGGAAGCTATCGTATATTTCCAAGGAAGATAAATTCTGTATTAGATGATCGAAGGGTTTGAAATACATTCAAAGCATGATAAATTGTCTATATTTAATTCTTGGTTCAAACTGCGTTCATATCTTACGAGATGTAATAAACAAATACTCAGTCCATATATGAATGAAAATTTCTCAATACAAAAATTCTAATAATTTAGTTTTATAATTTTAAGGAATAAGGTATGAGCTTGAAACCAATATATACCGGGTTCCTTTGCAAATTGAGTGTGTTTCTTTCAGTAATATACCAATGATTGGATCTGTTTTTGGATCCGTTTGATTTTTCTACAATTAACTAAATGATTAGTATTTTTTGAACTAAATTACGAAATAAGTTATATCGAATTAATTCTATTCTGCAATTTTTCTCGATTATTTTGTATAAGAATTAGTAATAAAACCAGAAAGTCGTTTTAAATCACAAGATCATTTTTTTTCTCGAATTTAGATTAAAATAAATTTAAGAATATTTGAACGACTAAAAGTTTTAAAATATTACGAGGAAGATTGGTCGAAAATAAATTCGCTCTTTAATTCTTGAAATGTATGCAGGGGTTGCCCTTTGAATAGAAGTGATCAATTTCTGCCCAATATGCAAAAGAGAGAGGCTATGAATTTAATGGGTAAATCATTCTAGAATAGACTTAGTTTATAAAGATGTACGTAACAATTATTTTTGATTCTAACTTGTGTAACAAGGGTTTTATATAAACGCCTAATCTGGAAACAATTCTAATTGTCCAATCAGTGTTCGGAAGATTGCGGTACAGGGGTGCAGACAAGGAAGGTTCACTGTTCTGCCGGAAGTGGCGCTGGCGGGATGAGCACAGATTTATCTGTCCTTGGATCCGAAGGCACTTGTGATCCATCGTCCAGACCTGACATCAGCCGCGCCTGCTCCAGCGATAAACAATGCAGTGGAAAGTGGTTCGCAGGGAAATGGGGACAGGTAAATAAAATGCTCATTTAAGAGAGGAATTATGTGTTTAAATTAATACTTACAGTTGTCTACTACTGCATCGTATTTATTCCTATTTCATGCATAAGGTTATTGACGTTTCTCTGATTATTTCGAATGTATTAAGCAATTTGTTCTAAATTGTTTCTAAAGATTTTCAAGTAAAATGTGTTATTGATGATGGTTCTGCTTTAAATTTTATGGAAATATTTAGTACAAATATTTGCTATTAGAGCATATGTAATATGGATGTAAATTCCAAATTCATGAAATTGAAATCAAATATCATTATCATATGCTCTATATTAGCCGTAATTTAACTTCCTCGGACTTTTCTCATAATTTTGATTTTTTATTTTCATGTGATCCTTATGAAAGTAATATAAAAAGTTACATTTATTTGTATATCACACGCATCTCGTGACCAAACAAGTATAGCTCAAGAATTCCAATTCTATCATCATGGAATAAATTTTTAGTATAATAATTATTAGATTAAACTCATAATAGTATATTTAGAATAGGTTTTCCATTGACTTTTGTTGTTTTTACAGCGAAAATATTTTAAGTATCGTTGTAAATAATGCAAAAAAATCTTTATTTCTTTGATTTATCATTTACATATATGTTACTTTCTTATCCTTAAAAGCATAAGTTGTTATTGTTTGTATACATGAAAATACATATTTAATAATAATAATAATCGACAACAAATTATAATCTTTATATTTATAACAAACAACTCGGTTGTAAAATATTATTTTTATTAATGAATATTAATACCTGCATTCTTATGTATGCTACAACCGAATCTATCTACAAAATTTTATATAGCGGAATATGCAGCTTTATTTACAAATTTCTTTATTAAATTCGTACATTTTTATTGGTTGATTATAGCGGTTGATTCAAGTATAAATTTTGTAAATCCGATATGAGCCACCTTTTTTATCCAAGAACCCGAGGTTGATACAAAAAATACCAAATTCGCTACATTCTTTTTTTTGGCGACCAGAAAGAACTACTTTTCTATTTCTTTTTTCTTTTTACTTTTCCGCAGTGTTCCGCACCTTGCGGTCCTGGCAGACAGACAAGAGATGTGATCTGCGTCTCATTCTTAAGGGGTCAATTCAGGGTAACCGTCGACTCAGACTGCCCATATTCTTTGAGACCGGAGTCCGACAGGCCTTGCAATGAGAAACCCTGCGGACCGGAATGGTACACCACAGAATGGAGTCAGGTGAGCCCCCTTTTCTATTCTAACAACTTTTCTTTCACTTTGCTCGACGAGATTTTCTTTCCTACCTTAAAAGGAAAGTTTGTGGCTTTCAAAAAGATTAGTGTACACTTTAATCCTGCTATTCAAAGAATTCCGAGCAAAGATTTTGTTCCTTAAACGACCTTTTACTGAGGAAACCATAAAATTTAGCGCACAAATATTTGGCTTGAATTTATATTCTATCTCATTATTTCTCTTCTTTGTGACTGAATATTCTTCTTCTATGTATCCATATACCTAAAGAAATCAACACTTCTTTCGTGTTTTACTGAATGAGAAAAACGAATGGATTTCACTAACGCTTAACAACATAAATTTGTATTTTGTCTATATTTTACAAGTACAGCCATTATTTTTAATAACAGCTAATATACATTAAATTTTAAATAATCACGATTATTTATTCAAACGGCCTTATTCCGGTTAATATCGCATCCTAAGGCATGATATTTTGTAAATAATTCAACTTTTTCTTTGGAATGATTTCGTAATAAGAAGACATAAAGTTGTTTCAAAAACTCTGTTTCCATTCAAGCATTAAACGTTAAACTTAAAAGCAGTAAACGTTAAGCTTTAAAGAGATAGGTTATTTAGTTATACCTTAACCTTAATATTAACAACATAAAATAGGAATTAAATAAATCGAGATTTTATTTATCATACTGTAGCAGCGCTCATGTCGAATATGCTTCTCATTTTTTAAAGATCAAAGAAAGATATGTGTAAATAGACCTTCCCCATAGATATAATACTTCATATGCTTCATATTCTTCATGTAATGAAGACAGTTATTGCATTTAATTAATATATAAACTAGTCAACAGTATTTTCCTTTTTTCAAGAATTCGTGGAGAGAAAATTGTTCTCCGAATTTCATCGATTGTATATGCTTATTGGTTTTTCTTTGAGAGTTTTATAGCATTCCTCTTCCACATCACTTGCTTTATTGCATTATATGCGATTCAGATTTTATGAATATATATATTCATATGATTGCGGTAAATAAATTATTTTTTATAAATTGTTGTACCTGACTACTGTTCATCTAGATATCTAAATTAATAACTTTCTAATTAATACTTCCCACCTCATCGATGCTCATATTACATAAAAATTTAATATCAACATTATTATCAATGCTGTAACTTATTCATATTACAGTTTTATTTAATATTAACATAGTTATCAATACCGGACATTAATAATCAATGCTGTAAATTCTAAAGCTACGTTTCGGACGTAGCTATCTCCAATTAACTTATCTTTTTCTCCGAATGCATATTAGTCTTACTTTCTGCTGTATTTCCTACTTTGCGTTGCACAGATCATTAAAAATAAGATGTTGTACTCGATGTATTTTTTCTTAGGCCATAGATAGGTAACCTTTAATTGCAATAGCGCAACGTTCAAGTCAAGACTTGCGTGCCAAACTGTAGCGAGAGATGCATAATTCATTCTCTCACGTCAATGATGGGCCTACGATTTTATTGACGGAAACCGTTATTAAAGTATCAAATTTTATTATTTTGGAGCTTAAATGTTTTAAATGGAAAATACATAACATTAGTGAGTTCCGCGTAACAAACTATTTCTCTCGCGTGGCACTTTGAACACGTTCTATAGCTTCGTCATCCCCAACTTACACGGAGCTCGTAAAGCTATTTCTTTTAAAGAGAAGAAGAACGATAAAGATACGAACGATCCCAGGAAACTAACCCGGAATGCAAACAGTTTCCCTATCGCATCCCTCGCAAAATCCTAGTTCGTTGGCATGACCCAGTGACCTCATTTTCCTCGGAAACCTTTATTGGCGTCGAGAGATGCGGTCGGGGCTCCTTTCCCTTATTCCCTGACTGCTTCAGGAGAATTCTGGCCTTATCGAATAGTCATGGAAGGAGGCCGTGGGGCGATGAATGGATGCATGAGAGAGGATGGCCTCCAGGAAAAGGGCAATGCTTCATATTTCATGGCCTTGATGATGTCCAAGTTTTAATCTTCATTTTCTCCCGCACCCATCTTCATTTTAATCTCATCCCCCTTTGACATGCGGAGAAATGGTTTTCGTCCCTCCACATTTTCAACCCGAAATTTATATTCGTTGGCTGGTGACTGATGCCAGAAGTCCGAGGAATTTCGCGGAATTTTCAGAAGTTTCCACCCTCCGAATCTGGTTAAAGTTTCCGAGGGGCGGGGTCAGAAATGTAATTTGATTGAAGAAGGGATTGAGGTATGAGGGTGATATTCCTGTACGATTAGATTGCCGGATTCAAAGGTTAAAAACACGGAAGTTTTAGTCTTGTGTATTTAAACCCTTTTAGGTATAATACGTATCCTGATTTCTAGATCCCCCTTCCGCACGCCGAAATGCAGCTTACGAAAGACTTATAAGACGTCATTAAAGTTATAGTGTTTCTCCGATGTTCCATATAAACCGCGTTTAAGACGCACCCGAGTATAAGACGAAGCAAGGTTTTTGGGATTGTATTCTTGATTTACTATAAGAATAGATATAATAGATCAATAATAATACTCGTAATAAATACCATGGAAAATATATACTCTTCTATAATACGCACTCTAATTTTTAACCTTAATTTTTTGTGAAAAAATGCGTCTTATACGCGGGTGTACGCTGTATTCTTTAGCTGAAGTCTTCTATGGTTTTCGTAGTGCCAGATATTTTGCTTTTTCCCTAACTCTACCATCGTAGAGGCAATTCATACTTCGTAAGGGTAAAATTATCTGAGAGATGGGTCACAAAAATTCGGTTTCGAGCTATTTAAAGCAGCAGTTGACGAAGAGGCGATCTTCTACGTTAAATGACCACAAATTGAGTAGAAGGAAGAAGTATGTATTCGCGTATAGTCAACAGAAAGAATAGTTGGATCTTCAACCTCTCAGCCATTAACTACATAAGATCAGGGGGAAGGCAATGTTGCTTACTAGGTAAGATGAGAAGTAAGGTTGCTCTCTCCTACTGTCCTAACCAAGCCAGAGTGCTATCAGAGTAAAAAATCCTCATAAATGGAGCGTAATGACCCTATGAGTGATTCTTCCAAAGCATCCGGCAAAAAGTGACCAAAATGAATGCCGCTATTCAGAATCACTCCTACCTCATTCGCTTTAATAATATCACTTTGATGAAAAAGACTGAGACAGAGTTAAAGTGAACAGTACAGTTTCTTCTAGCCAGTAACTAGTGATTTATAGAAAATATTCCATATTTCACTATATGTCAGCAAGAAAAGGAAGAACTTCTTTCCAGAATTTCAAAACCTCTTTAAAAAACCTTTAACGATGTATCTCATCATCCTTTTGGATTCCAGGAAGCAATAAAAACACATTGTTGTTTTCTAATACGACAGTTACGGAAAAATATTCTGCAGAGCGGATGGGGTTTTATAATACTATCGATCAATTTACGTAGAAATTTCTGAGTCGTAGGGATTTTGAATGGTATTTCCACGTAATCCTTTGAAGTATTGCAGAAAGAGGATCCATTAATCAGCTCCACTGGGATGAGAAAGCTTCCTGGAAATCTAATTTCGGAAATGATTTACCGTTATTGTCTAGCTGTTTACTGTCTACTCTTTAGTACGTTTCCAAAAATTACTTATCTCGAGACGAGCATTTTCTCAAATTACGAGTGCAGACCATAATCAAAAGTTCCCGCGAGGTTTTGAAAAGGTGATTCACAAAATAAGTCTCTCGTTGCCGTTCACACGAACTAAAAAGGTAACATTTTTAAAGGAAATTCGCAGGTAATATTTCCCCTCTCTCTATATAAAAGCAAAGTGTGTCACTAATAATTACGACAGATATATGCATTTGCTTCTCACCATTGTTGTTATTGGATGATGATTTCCAATCTTTCCTAATTCCCTATCTTCCCTTTTCTTGCATACATGTTTTTCTTCTCTCTTTTATCCTCATGTAAGAATATCAATCGAAGTTAGGTGAATGAGGGTCCCTTTTTGGGCCTAACGTCTCCTAATAGTCAAATAATTATAATATTTACCATCCAAATTATATAGTATGTTATTCCAGTCACTTAAATATTTACCAAAGTAAATAAATGATGCTGCTGGTAATACATAATCTAATTAATTAATGTAATCGCATTTACGTAATCTTTATCCTCTTAAAAAGGGTGAAAATGTGTCTCTAATGTTCATATTTGGGAACAGGATTTTCATACGTTCCTTTAATTTTTATAGTGCTCCAAGCCTTGCGGCACGGGCGTACAGAAAAGAGAAGTGAAATGCGTGGACGAGCACCAGAGGACGTCGCTGAGGTGTCCAGAAGACACGCGCCCCATCTTGCGTCGAGCATGCAACACTCAAGAGTGCGCGGCGGATGCTCCAGCAGGTAAAGGAGGTGAAATATTCAAAGGGACTGCATTAGGAAGGGTCGCCGTAAAATGAAAACCAATGGAGAGAACCGAGAAAAGCTTCCATGGAAAATATTTAATGGAGCGAAAGAAGTGGGCTCTTAAAATATATTCTCTCATTTCATGGGCCTAGAAAGGGAGGCAATTTATATCAAGGAGTTGATTTTCCGCTTCAAGAGTATTTTACCTTCCTCATTGAATCGGTCATATAAGTACTTTTCCTCTAAATGAAATAAGCGATTAAGTTTTTGAAGCTTTTCACTCAAATTGATTTACAAAATTATAATTTGATAATTAATTCTTAACGAATTTGTGAAAATTAAAAGTAATCACAAGCAATCGTGGCTTTCTACAAGAGTATTGCTAAGTTTTAGGAAACTTAGAAAAAGACACTTATTCGGTGATGTGTGCCTTATTAGCACGAGAAATTCCTAGAAATCATTTTACGTCTAATGATACTTTCTTTCAATGATGCTCCTAACCTATCAGAAAAGTTAATCATAATTAGAGGATCGACCATAATATCACCGTAGCTTCTCACAAAAATCCATCCTTCGTATTCAAATCAATAGTTACAAGGAAGAGTAATGTTTAATAATAATTAATAAGAATCAAAAAAGAATGTGATTTGTCCTAAATCTAAATTTTATGATTAATAGAGATGAAAATTTCTTATTCACTCATATAAACAATAGAAGTAACTTTTGTTTCATAATCATCTCGGTATGAGAGTTTGTCTGCTGATTCTTATTTTATTCTCACCAAGTATTTGCTCTTAAAGAATAATCTTGACGAACTTCCGTCTTATAAAATTATCTTTTTGTACATTAATTTTTCATTAACTTCCGTTTTTTCTCCAGACTCCTCATCATCCTTCTCCGAAAGACGTCCATACTCTGATGGAAAATCGAGCTCGCAGTACAGGCCTGGCGTGCCTCAAGTTGTCTCTCCATCAGAAGTGGGCGTTCGGCTGAGGACCAAGGTCCCCCCAGAGCAGGACACGGTGTCAGACTCGTCTGATGGAGCAGGAGACCAACCCGGGACGAATGATGGAGAATCGGGACATGGAAAAGGTACTCAGAACTTAATATTTCAACTAACACCTCTT
Source organism: Pachydiplax longipennis (assembly GCA_036926295.1). Taxonomy (NCBI): domain Eukaryota; kingdom Metazoa; phylum Arthropoda; class Insecta; order Odonata; family Libellulidae; genus Pachydiplax; species Pachydiplax longipennis. The sequence continues at coordinate 58,008,560 of JAVFKF010000008.1, forward strand.
TTCAGAACACTAATTTGAGTCAATTTTGATCTACTGATACTGATTTTTATCTGGTGGTTTCCATAATGGTCTTTGTAGATGACTCTTATTTTCCCTTCCATTTATTGTATTTGAAACAGCTTTTTTTACTTTTCCATGGCAAGTAAAACTGTGTAAATCTTGATTATTCAGAACAATCTACTGATTATTATTTCTCTGCATACATAAAACAGACTATATACGTTTGTTTTCTGCAAAAAATCTATTGATTCGAATTTTGAATTTCATCTTGTTTCAATTCTGTTACAAACTTTTTGTTTATACATGTTGATATTCATGTTTCTCCATCAATTATGTTTAATTTGTTAAATACTTTGGACGTTTCCATTGAAAAATTCTATTGACATTGATCGCAAGGTCGCTCTAGTTATAAAATGGCTAAAATTGGTACTTCAGCTGTTTGACAATTTTATTTATGCAATCAGATAATATTCTTCAAATTAGTTTTGTGAGCATATAATTGGAAATATCACAACTCCTGGTGGAACTCAGTTTTAAGGAAAGAAATTTTGCAAAATTCTGCTCATTAATGGAAAACTAAACCCCTTGACCTGACCCACAAAAGAAAGGTCAATATATCTGCGATTATTTAATTTTGCCCATATATTCAGGGAATTGTTTTGTCGTCTCGTCAAGGTTATGAAATATTTCATTCAAGGATATATCTCCTGAAGTGTAATGATAGATAAGAGAAGCTATTACCATCCTCTTATGCTGAAAAAACAATTTGCTAAGTCATCGCCGCGGCATCTAGGTTTGCTTATGTATCATTCATCACTCGGCTGTCAAGGCGGATTCCTTTAAATGCTCCTCAGGGACTCTTCCTTTGTTTTGACTTTAATTAATTGGTTTTTGAGTAAATAGTCACAGTGCGTCCATTTTTCCTTCGGTTGTCTCTTCTGATTAACGGAGAAATGCGAAAGAATGACGGGCATGCTCCGGAGTTTGTTTGAATATAACAATCCTTCCGTTATGCCGCATAAAGGGATACTCACTAATTCAAATTAATTCAAACGGTGAGGTAAGTTAAACGTCGCGCATAATTCTTGCTTTCTCCCGCTCTTCTCTTTGTTTTTAAGAAGTTTTCACTGTATTTGGCGGTTAAATTTTTAAGCATTCATTTGTGTGTATCATGGAGATATTAAAGCGAGTTTGGCAGCTTCAATGACACCTTTCACAACTCCAGTGCAAATAAAATTCCGTATACATTATGAAAAATTTTTCCAAGGAGATTTAGAAAAATTTCTTGGAGGATTTGTTATAAATTGTGGGAAATTTTAATGATTATAATAATGGTACAAAATAGAATTTTTTATGTGGTACCATTCATAATTGTCCTTTAAGTATGGAAAATTTATATAAACTGCAGCTATCAAACATTAAAGATCTTTAAAATGTTCTATCACTTTTCAATGATACACATCGTGAAACTCCACTTATTTATTAATTTAGTGAAAATTGTCGATTGTGATGTTTTTGGTATTCATTCAAAGTAATCCTTTGATATCCGAAGAAATGAAAAATGTTTAAAACACGGATTTAAATAAGTAAAGAAGATGAATAAATAAAAATTACTAAGTAAGTAAAATATAATTATTATGAAAATAAATAAAAACCCAAATAAAAAATAAATAAAAAATAAATAAAAACCTAAATTCGTCGAATGCATCCAATAAATGAGTTCTCAGCTGCGTTGGAAATCAACCGAAAATTTCAGAAATTTGCTTAAAAATATTAAAATTGCAAAGTGGCACTTTGCAGTCACCGAAGAAATTTTCGCTGAGAATGAAGTGCATTGAACGATGATAAATCGACGGAAGCAAGGAAGGATAGGAAGTAACATTTTCCGAAAACTACTCCACGGTTAAAATCGGAAGGAGCTACGTCGTGTTTAACGAACATTTCGTCCGATTTCCAGATGGCGCCGAGGAATGCAAGGACCAGTACCGCAACTGCAACCTGGTGGTGCAAGCAAGGCTCTGCCGTTACAAGTACTACCGCAACGCCTGCTGCTCTTCGTGCCACAACAAGGCCTCCTAATTCGACGCAAGACAAGAAGAAGAAGAAGGGGAAGACGAAGAGATCGTGTAGAGTTTTGGGGGGCACACTTCATAGCTGTCTTGAGAGAAACGAAAAGAGAAAGCGGGACCTTTTTGACGAATTCTCTTTTTAATTTCCGAGATGTCTCTTCGGAAGGTGCGATCTATTTAAACTCCTCCCTCAGCTCCTTCCGTTTTACGTTCCCCATTTCATTACGTTGTGTGCTTTTCCTTCCCGCACTCGAGGACAAGGGAAGGCCTTCGCTCTGTACATTTTTATATGTATATTTTTTATTTCGCCTGCCTAAGTGTGAACGGTGCCCAGAGATGTGAGGATCGAAGCATTGGAGAACGTCGAAAAATAACTGTCGCGGATGTAAATTCCTGCGCGGCGCCGCCGTCATTTCTACTTGTTTAGCACAAGGAAAAAGCAGCGAGGAAATTTATTTGGAGGTTCTCTCACGTTCTTTCTCCATCGAGGAGGAGTCGTATCTCAGGGGGGTTATTCGGGAGTGCTTTATCCACTCGATTGTGTATCCTCTGCCGGATTGAATCAGATCTTCTTCCGGGGAGGAACGCGGCTTCATCATGCACGGCCTTCGTTACTCATCCGCTTAATTTCGGCGCTGAAGCTTCTATTCCAACCAACTTTCGCTTCTTTTTTCCATCGTATCGGGTGACGATGCTCATTTTTTATTCATGCCTTTGGTGGCGTCTTTCTCTTCATCTTTCCTTCTCGGGACTATCTCCTCATGTCCGAAACCAAGTTCGGCATCGATCGCTCCGCAAATATTCGCACCATTCCCTTTTGTTTCCCTCTTTCTCCCGCCACATTCGGCCATCTCTTTTGTTTTCGCTCTTTCGTCAGTCGCTTGATTAACGCACGGTGGAAATGTAAAGAAAGGCGAGAAGGGGGTTATATTATGTGAAGGCGGTGGTGAAAGGCCCGCTCAGGAGGGTGTAAAGGTTTGTTTTATTCAAAGAGCGTCGCAGTTTGACTCTGTTTACATTCCCTCCGCCCACGCGCGATTCTTTCGCGCCGGTCCTCCCTCCGGGACCCCGTGTCACGGTCAGGGTGTGCGGTGAGGGACGGGACCGGCACGTTAGCTGACACGGTTCCGGTATGCAAAAGAGGGAGTGAGAAGGACGTTTTTTTTTCAAGGCGGGAGCAAACAAAGCGGAGATTTTCCGTTTTTTCCGAAAAGGGCGAAAAATAAAGGCGCCGCCTCCGGGGGAGAAACAAACGAAATGTTTGCGAATGGGTTTGAATCGTTTTATTTTATCTTAAAGCGACGGAAAAAATCCGCTGCCCATCGGATGAAGACTAATTGGATAAACCATTGTGATTCGGGGAAACTTTCGCTCGAAGGGTTTCATTTCGGCTTTTTTTGATTTTCGTGGAAATTTTTTGACGCTTCCGCGGGAGTGAATTTGTCGCCGAAAATTAGCGCCCGAGAAAGTTTTGCGTTCCTTGATGTGCTTCCCGATTTCAACTTGCACCTTTGAGATCCGTGGCATCTATTTTATCTATCGCCCGGTGATGAGCGTTTCGTTTCCTCCGAGTTTGGAACGCCAATTAAAATTTCTTGCCGTAATGCTTCCTTTTACCAAATAAACCTTGAAAATAAAGCGAACTCTGTTCCTCTTTTTTCTCATTCTCACTTTGAGGAAGAAGTGCTCCATTTACATATTCAAATCTGTTTAAATTTCCACTTTCTTGCTTGTCTTCCCCCTATGAAAGGGCGCTCGCCCTGCCACCTGCCGTTGGTCCGCACAGTCAACTCATTCTCGTCAACCTAATATGGATTCCCGTTTGTCATTACATCTCATGCCACTTTAATTACTTGGCATTCCTCATCTGTTTTCATCTTCTATTTTCAGCGGGAATACGCATTATAACACCTGCAAGTCGTGCATGATGAAGCGTTGCTTAATTAGTCATTTGAGGCACTATAACAGCCGTTATTATGGCACAGGAAACAGAATGTTGGCAAAATGTTTTTGCGAAACATTCTCATGATTGTGGTAGATCAGTGGGAGTTCACGATGCACCCCTCTAAAAAGAGCTGGCTCGAATAATCTTTTCCATGGTGAAATAACGAGAGAATCTTTTTCCAACGATTCCGAAGACCTTCCGGGAGCTAAAGAAACCAACTGAGATCTATTTGAAATCGAGTGTGCATTGTAAATAAAAAGTTAAAGTGATTTGAGGACACAATGAATTAGTAAGTGTGCGTCAGTACGAATGCGTGTGCGAGTGAATCCATAATGTTTCGGTGTTCAGAAAAAAAAGATTAATAATATACATTAATACGCATATGCTACATATAATATAAGTACACTAATGAAATCGAAATAAGAGCATTATGAAAAAAAATTACACATATCCAACCGTATACATACATGAAAAAAGCTATTGAAAAATATAGATGAATTCACTTTACTCAAGCTGAAGGGTTGCATGTAAGTTACAGCGAGGAAAGGATATGATATATATATTGATCACTGTGTTATATTTTCCCGAAGAAGAACAGTGCTTTCCGTTTATGTTCACCTTAAAGCTCTCATTCCCTAATGTATCCTATGTGTTAGATAATGTTAATAATGGATTTAAATTTCACGCTTCTTTAACTTCTGCATGGTTCTTTACTGGAGAGATACAATGAAACGTGTAGCAAAAATTTCTTTGGAAGGATATGCAATCGAATAGAGAGATGTATAGATAGAGTTGGAATTTTCTAAGGTCTAACTAGGAAAACATGAAGAAATCGCTACTTGGTCTTTCACAGAAATTTTCTCGCATCCCAGGTCGCCGATCAGAATTGTGGAAAAGCCCCAGTTAATGCAAAACACGAGGATCAAGGAGTTAGGATTCATTTTTTCTCTTTTGATTGATTCTTAGTCGAAAAAGATGGATTCATTGGTGAAAGTAACGTTCAACTTGAGTAATAGAGAGCGAAGGACTCATTCCTAGATGAGTCCCGAGCGTAAGATTGCCATGATTAAGTTAAAGAGGAAAAAGCTGAAATCTGAACCAAGTGTATCTAGTTGGACAGCGTTCATGTAACTCAGATAACTGTGTCAATGTCTGTTTTTAGTCGTTCCATTTTCTGTGTGGCATAGAAAAACAGAAGAGATAGTTGATCGAGGCTAATGGAATGTCAGTGGCACACGTTTATACCGCGGTTTCCACGGATTGGCAGTTGAAATTATCCGTAACTTATCCTCGTTTGCTGATATGGGTCCTTACTTCGTTGGCGGAGGGATTTTTTCGAGCGATTTTCTTAGGAGTCCACGTAATTTATTGATTTTTCCCGATTGATTTCGATCCGGAGGTATGAGTTATTGAAAGATATCGAGGTGTATTCCCAGGGCTCAGACCGCGGACACCTGCGGATTCGAGCCGTCTTTTTTGCGACCGTGTAACGGAAGTAAGAATAAATCTATCCTCTGTCCTTCCTGATCTTCTCGAGGAAATGATAGCGCGTGCCGTCGAAGGAAAGGTATTTCGCGTGATCTTCCGACGTCGCCGGCGTCGGGACGCTCACCCGCCGCGTCTCTCCGACAGATTTCATTTCGACGGTCGCGCCGCACGAAAAAAAAAAACAGAAGACAAATTTTTCCGCCTTTCTCCACGGCGGAAAGTATTTTTCATTCGATCTTTATAGTCGATAGCTTGCGATACCGAGGTGTTGGGACGCTCGGAATTAAAAAATAAAAATTGTAAATTATGTTCCGATCGATCCCGATAAAACGTGTGAAAATAAACATAGTTGAGATGAAAGATAGATTAACTGTTTGTTTTCTTTATAAATGGGCCTCGGAAACGGACTGTGGTGTTTCCTAACTGTGTAAGATATTCGATTTCATTCATTTTCAAATGTCGATGTGTTTTAGCGTAATTTTCCGCGATTGTTTACATGTGCTTCGAAAAATATGAGGACGAGAAACGTTTTCAATGGGCTGGTGAAAAGCGGCGGAAATGGATTCCGCCGACTCGTCCTTGGATGCAGAGTAAATATAAACAACGGTAGCAATGTAAACAAGTGAATAAATATTTAAATGTGTCTTTCCATTCACCTATGTTACAGATTCTGTCTCATTACGGCTCCCTATTCGTAATAAAATGCTGGGGTTCAACAGCAAAATCTGCTTAAAAAAATGAGTACTCGAAGCCCGGCAGCATATGCCGCTTATTGAAAACTATTGGAGAAGCAGTGGTACCATATTTATAATTTATCTAAAACTCTACACTAACGTCGCTAGCAGAGTGCAAAGCGGAACAGAATCTCTATGATTAATTGTAAAAAGAAATGCTGAAAACTGTCGGAAGAGGGCCAGCGTTCGCGCAGTCTTTTGCTCGCATTGGTTCCACTGTGGGAGACAGCAGTTCTGCAGAAGGACATATGGCGAACGCCGGCTCCAGAAGACGAAAAAAAACCACCTTTTCATTTCCCCATTTTCCACCGACTGATTGAGCAATAAACAATATAATAAACATCAAAACCATTTTATTTTCGATGCCGCTTTTTAAAGTAAGCGAAGAATCACCTGGTGTCTCTCCAATACGATCCGTGAAATACTATGGCGTCTCCGTAGTGAATAAGGAGAGTCCTTTAGAGAGATCTCTGTCAATTTTTTATTCCTTTTCATCCGTTTTAATTGTCTCGGTGCTTCGTTCAAAGATGAGAGATGAAGGGTCGCCAATTGCTCTCGAATTGGGTTCAATTGCCACGGCGACTCTTGCGCCGAGGCCTTTGATGAGAAAAAAGGAGGTCTTCTCCAACTCGTCCCCGAAAATCCCTTTTTATTCCGAATTTCTGAAGGCGGGAATGTTTCTTTTTCGGTGCTCTGAGACATTTTTAAGTTGCATTTCCAGTAGCGAGTTCGTTATCGCGTCGAAACTCTTGGGAATTGGCATCCATCCAACGCTATATCCTCTCGGGATTGGCATGCAAGTGAACTCACATGAACACGATGCTCACTCATACTTTCCTGCTATGACTTTTGGGTTACCATTACATCTTTCTTTGACTTTCCTTTATTTCTTTCACTACACACTACTATTCTCTTTCAGAATTCACTAAATAAATTCAACAATTATCTCGCTTCAACTTGAGTATTTACTTAAATTAATGAGTTTGCCAGTCTGTTTCCAATTTCATTCTAGACTATTATCCTAATTACCGAATAATATAATATACCAGTTTGTAAGACGCAGAAGAGTGTTTAAACTTTATTCTTGGTGTATCATAATATTTGACATGGAAAATCTAAACTCTTCAATGAGACACACTCCGCTTTTTAACTTACATACTTTATGGTAATCAAGGTATAAGAAAATATTTAATCGACGAATTTATATATATATTTCTCTCCATAATAATTCATTCCTAATTTTTTATTTTAATACTATCACAAATTACGTATGTAATAAACAATGTATTCCAAAGTTTTAAGGCCAAGCCAATAGTTATCCAGTCAACATTGCTACGAGCAATTTCATAAGTATAACAGCCTTCGTGATTTCACTATTTTATTACTTGCATTTTAAAGGAAAGAAAATGGTGTAATTCATCCTCATTAGTTTAATCAGTTGTTAAATAACATCCCTTACGATACAGGTAAGTTTTAGATTTCTTATGATTTCATCGGAGAGCAGAAGTAAACTACCTCTCATACCTTATAAGCCTTTATTCCCTTTCCAGAGATTCTAGTGGCTAATGGCGGAAAGGTTGAAGTTCAAACGCTATTCCGGACAGAGTATTGTACTGACAGAGAATATTACATCTTCAGTAATAAGCCGAACAAACAGTTTACCGTTGTTTCCATGGAAATCAGTATTCAAAGTCACCCGAAGAGGGAGAGGAAAAACACAACGCCTCTCCTTTTTCCGCTGCCTTTAAAGATTTGTTTTCCATGTCGCAATTCGGACATGAATTATTGGACATGCCCCCACTGTGACATTTAGGTGGCATCAAACACGATTAAAGAATTAATTTCTCCCTTAAGCCTCGTCCCACCTAATGCGACAACCATCTGACTCTTTCAGGCGTACTTTCGCGTCCTCTTTGCACTCATAATCCCTTTGATACGTCCCCAACGAGTACTCTCTCTCTCTCTTTGACCGAATGCCGCCGCATGCGTTAATGCCATCCGCACGACCAAGCCCCCTCAAGACCGGGAAAAAATTAGAAAAAATCCCTTGCATCCAATTACAGACCAAAGAATGAGCAATGAGGTAAAAAGTCGCAGCGTTCTCTCTTCTGGGAAGTTGCCCGTTTCAATCACGTCGACGCATTTGTCCATTCCATTCCATCCAGGCCCTTTTTCTCACACCCTCTCGGGAGGTGCCACCATCTATCACCGGCCAATTTCAAAATTTACCGACCGTTACCTCATCAAAACCATCCCACGATACACCAGCCCAAACTTCCGAACCTCTATATAAAAGCCCCCGCAGCGATGCCGTGGCGCCACCGTCTCCCTTTCTCTCATTTGAAGTCCACAAAGAGGTCCATACCCACCGGCAGATGGTGATACAGCATCACGATGAGGCCTATCAAAACATGTACCCTCTTTCCGAGGGATCCAAAAGATTCATCGCAGCCTCTATCAAAACCTCTATCGTTTGCAGTCACCCATTGCTCTTCCTTTTAATCCGTTCCCTCCAACGAAATCCCTCCGCTAGAGAAAAAGTCCCCATCTCTCTCCATTTCCAACGGGCGTGTTAAACGCCTCATTATCGGGATCTGATCAGTGATTAGCGGGGAAATGTCTCAATTAGGACAAGCGCTTTTTTGTGGGAGCGGTCAGGGAATTTTTTTCATTTTTTTTCATTTCGTTTTCCTTTTGGAGAGTCTGGATAGCTTTTCCCGAAGATGGGTCCTAATTCGCTTTATGGGGTCGGTTAATTTTATTTCGCGAAGGTCTGGGTTCGGTCGGAAATGCCATGAGGGATTTTTTTCAAAGCGGCGAGCCCAATTAATTTTCGACTTTCATCTGTCTCTCTCTCCTTTAAGTAGAGAGAATTATGAGCTTAGGCTCGTTCTCCTATATGTTTGAGGCGGAGAAACATCGGAAATCAGTTTACTTAGATATTGAATGTGCATTACAGATTTGTATGAGTTTGTTTTAAAATAATATTAATTCATTCAATAAAATTATTACAATAAATCGCCAATTATTTTTCAACTACGCTTCATAATTGCTCGATTTTATAGCATTCTACTTCATTCATTCATATTTCTGTTATGATATATTCTTCGTTTGGAATAAAGTAAATGAAGAGATCTTTTAGGAAGTATATTGCATTATAATATAACGATCACACTTTCAAACTCGATTTTATTTTCGTTCCTACTTGACAAGTAAAAGCTACCCAAAACATCCTTCGGTTATAAACTTATGAAAGATAAATGAAAATACGTAAAAATTCACAGTATCACGCGAGATGTTGTGTGTAATCATTACGGAAAAAAGTGTTCTAAAACCGGTACGTTTTCCACGTGTTTTTATGGTAAAAGTGCCAATCTTAGTTTCCTTTTTCCGGAAATCCTCAAACGCAGATTTGGCAAAATTGCAGAGTAATTTTAAATAATTATTAAGAGATAAATAATATTTATATGTTAGTGAGAATAAATTAATCATAAAGATTTCAAATTTCTGCTCCATCCGTGAGCGAATAAGTATAACTTTCAGAAAAATATGATTGCCATAAAAGATTAATTCAAAATACTCTAAACGAATTCAGCCTAACTTTAAGCACTCAAATTTGAGCGCATCAAAATCAAAAATCTTATATTCTTTTAATTAAGAAAAGTAATTTTAAAAATGAGCTATACTTTTATCCCGAATAGGTCAAACCTTGTATGTCATTAATTCGTTATCATGAGCATTACAGACAGACCAAGTCGGTTTGGGACCTCATTCTCTCTTCTATTAGCTACCAAATGCTTTGGGGAGGGAATGAGGCTTAATGGGAAACATGATGAGGGAGGTAGTTTACCCTTGTTTTCCTCGCAGAGTTGCAAATGCTTTGAGTGGAACAAGTTTGCGTAGGTGCAGCCCAATTACCCTTCGAATAAAATTTTCCATGGCACCCGACTGGTATCGACCAAAATGAATGTCCTTATTCAGCATTAATAACATACATTTTACTCTCACCTGCAGAAAAGACAGTTGTAAATTATCAATATAAGCTAGAATATGATGGTATAATATAAGTAAGATATAGAGCAAGGTCATGAAATTGCTTTAAATATTCTTATATGTCCGTATATTAAATAGATACTCCTCTTCAAACTAAGAATTTATTCCGTATCAGTGAAACACATCGTAACATGTTGCTCTGACATCTTTGTAAGAGATAACCTAAAACGTCAGCCACGTTACAAGGTTAAGTGCGAAGGAGTTTTTCAGTCGATCTTCAAAGCGGTTTATTTATCAGTCCCTGGAATAAAAAATACTGATTATGACCGTTTGTTAAGGGACACAAAGTTCTTCGCTCCTTATGTCTGTTGGAAAGAAGCAGTTTCGCAAAAATAGCTTGCGTTAGGGTGAATCACTTTTTGGTCTATGATATCAGACCTGGAAAATTTTATCTCCAACATTTATTCGCTAGTGCAGAATATTTAATGATGTATGAATCCGAAGCGCAAAGACCAAATAGTTCCCATTCTGGTTATTCACAGTGAAAATTACTATTGTTAATGGACTAGAATATATAGTGTATTGAGGCGTAAATGTTTCAAAATATTATTCTCTAAACACATTTTTTTTCATTACTAAACATACTCAAACTTTATAGGAGAAACCAAGAGCCCACCGTGCCCCTGTTAAAATCAGAAAAAAATATATTATTAAAGTTCTTAAGCCCTATTTTAATTTACCCCTTCATGGTTAAGGACCTCAGCTGGCGCTTTGTTTTTCCGAAATTCACAGTAATACAATTTTATTCATTTGTGAATCTTTTACTGGTAGTTATTCGTAGTCTTCATTCCTAAATTTTTCTAAATCATCGCACTTTCTTCTAAAAGGAAAAGTAATTACCTCTGATAATTTCATTAGGTTAAAAGAATGAAAGTATATGAAAGAAATTTATGAAAAGAAAAAATACGCAAGTAATAAGGAATGTGAAAATTAAAATGTATGATAATATTACGATAAGAAAAGAGTATTACTCTAATTCAGCTACGACAGATATCGCTTCTACATAGGGGCCTGAAGCAATTTCTCTCAATTTCTCCCTATGTTATGTAACAAGAAATCCTATCTTGCCAGCCAGCTTTTACTGCCCTTGACTCCAGTAATATCCTTCCGTAAATACCAACTTTCACCTGCTATTTTTATCATTATCTTCTCAAATCTGGCTATGGAAACGATTATTTCCAGTATAATCGAGTTTTCTTTGGATTGAATAAAAATAAGGAGGTTTTATAAAATTTCATGCACGGTATTTCTTCCCTGATTAGGAAGGATAATAGATCGAAAAAGAGGAATTGATAGCAAGGTCAATTTGAAAAATTTTCAATGTTATAATGTAACATAATATTTCCCATTGTATTTTCTCTTTCATCCAGTTGAATAGCTGTTCTTCTTAGGTTTAGTTGAGATTTTACCCTTTTATTGTGTGGTTTTTACTGTATATGAAACTCTTCCTCAAATAGCAGGCAGTATGCGAAGCGAATCAAACGATTGTCTAAAGAAACCTATGGGATTCACATTTAGGCTAACGAACAAGATTCCGGAAGTAACGATCTCCCTTCGGCGAGGTATCACTTCACTTGAGCTCATCGCTAGTTTTAAACAGATAGACATCAACGTTAGGCTGGTCGCGCGCCATAATCTCCACTCACAATCACTGATCGTGACCTCGAACGGCGTCCTTTCGGTAAATTACGATACGCATTGCCACACATCTCTCGATAAAGGAAGCGTCGTAAAATCACGTATGCGTAAACAGCGGAGCGGCATCTCTAAAATAAGTATTACAAATTGATCGAGACGTGTTAAAATGAAGCTGCATCCGACAAACCCCACGACACATCCCTCCTCCTGAAACGGGGTTCATCCTGGAGGAGAAAAAATAAAAAAGCCTCCCCGCGGAGACAACCTAACCTCGGTAAGCATCAACGGTATTTGTCGACAAAAGAGCCACGCCTGGCGCACACGGAACCGTAGATGAAAGGTACATGGCATCGTTTGCTGCAGGCGCTTTCGAGGTGTCGCGTATATCACGGGATGCATTCTCCACCACCACAAGGGAAAAAAAACCTTCCGGATGGCGATGAAAAAATGGAACGGCAAAGGGGCCAAAGAGAGAAGCTTTCTCTCTCTTTCTCTCTCTCACCCAATGCGGTAAATTGGTCAATAAATTCTTCTGAGGTAGCCACGGGGTTCTCTCGGATTATGACGATAGCTTACCATTGAGGCAAGCATTTGGGTCGATATAGAAGAGCGGGAAAAAAATCTTAAAAAATAAAAACTCCTTTTATTCACGCGTTTGTTGGGATTTCCTCTACGGACGAGTAAAATATCGGCGTTATCGAGTGACGTCCGTAAAAAAGGCGACGTAACGGCTACTACGTCAGCGACTGCTGTATGAAGTCGTCTCTCCGAATCGAAGTCGAATATTGCGCCCGTTTCATCGGCGGGTTCTGCGCTCCTTATCGGTCCAAAGCACTGTCTTTGTACGACTTCCCCGAGATTTCTTTTCCCCGTCGTTTATTTGTATGGGGGTCGTTCGCTGTAGAATAAGCCAAGGGTCTGAATGTTTGCAGTCGATAGTCACAAAACGTCCGAAATAAACACGTATGGATTTTGGGGGCTAAGATACGCGGTGGGTGTTACGACACGAAACCGCACATAAAAAAGAATAACGAAACGCGACATTTTTATCGAGGGGACGGCTCCGAATGTCGAATCAATAAGATTTCTAGGCGCGTATGACGGAGCGAAGCTGAGCGGTATGGCAAATAGTCGTTTTGTCACTCCCGAAACTATTATGGATGGTCTGAAGCGAGTTTTTGGATCTGAAATTGTTCTTTCTGCAAAGCCTTTCTTTCTACGACTATTTAAACGCTTTTTCAAGCTTGTAGAAGAAATCTTTTCATGGGAGACCAGGGGTAAAGAGAAACCAAAGAGGGAGGGAGTTTGTGTCGCATAAATTCTGAGAGCATTTGAGACGAGCATGTTAATCGAATGTCCATCTTCTTGAAAGCCAATCAATACTGAAATTTTAAGAGGAAAATCGTTAAAGGTGATTTGCATTTTTTGGAATCCAAGACTAACGAGGCTGATGATTTTCAAGTGCTTTAAATATTTCAAGTTTAATGGTTTCTCTTGAAAAATTAAGTATCGAAATTTACCTCATTTCACGGAAATACAAATATGCAAATTTATGTGTTGAATTTCTGAGTCACCTTTTAAAAGGTTCCCCTGTAATTATCGAGGTTTAATTAGGGACCAACCGAATTTTGAGCATGCAGTTGAAGATTTATTTTTTGTGATTTGTACTTTCGTGCACCCAAAATAACTATGGCGTCTTTATGTACAGTATTTAGTATGAAGACTGCTTAAAATCTCGAAACCATCATCATTACTACCACCATTACATCATACCCTAACTCATAGAAAGAGAATGAGACTTACTAAGCAAGATGAGGAATTAGGTGGTTTGCTACCAGTGAGTCAGAATACTCAGAAGTGGTAAAAGTCTTTGCAAGTAATACACGATGAGGTTATGGGTAACATTTTCATGGAATTCAATAAGGTGCAACAAGAAGAAATTTCATTATTAAAAATCACTTGTAGCTCAGTAGTTTTCATATAATCTCGACCACGGATAAAGTAAATGAAAACCACATGACTCTCCGTGTGTATGAAAAATATACAAATAAAAATATTCAAGATATGTTAAAAGAATTATTTTGTTTTATTTCAAATCATGTCAGAATTCTGTTTTTGCGTCACAAGAGCTTATTGTATTATTGAAGTTGAAAAATATCAGAGTTCTTCCCAAGTAATCTAAGAGCGAAAATTGAGCGAGAAGGCAATTTTTCTATTAAAAGGTAGAAACATTCGTAACAACCTTTTTAAATTTTTATTTACTGAATTGACCTATTAAAGCCTCATAATAGTCGCGCCTAGACTTCCGTATGCGTAAATGTGGCCTTGCCCGACCGTAACTTACTAGGTAAATAGACTATAGACGACACTAATAGGCCAGCCACTTGTCGAAAGATAGACAGCACAGTACATACGTAGAAGTATGTCCTTGAAGCCATAAATTTAAATTATGAGGAAACGTAATTTAATTTAACTAGATGGTTCTATTCCATCCAATTTACATCAAAAGAATAAAGATATACGAGGAACTGAAGCGAGGATGTCTCACGCTTTGTATGTGCGATAAGGATTTTGCAAACACCAAAACATCTCACGTCGTGCACGGGAGCTTAACACCGGATAACAAGACTGTGGAGAACTGCAAGAGCGCTCAAAGAGGAACCACTGATTCACCACGGCCATTAGGGAAGAATTCTGAATGTGGAGAAAGAGAGGAGTTAAAAAGAAGAAGAAAAGCGGGGAGTATGTCTGGTCATCCGCCTGCCATGACTCATTTTGTTATTTTTTATTTCTAGGGATTACGTCTTTCTCTCCGATGCTTAACTAAAACATCTAGATTTTGAGTTCGTGAAAACGAGGCTTGGAGATGTAAAGAGAAGCTCTCTTTTATTTAGGACCACAAACTCGGCTCTTTCTGGGAATGGAACCACGAATGTCCCAGGTCTATTGATGCTCAAAAACTCATTCTCAGCACTACCTTGTCATCGTTGCTTTTTTCTGTCCTCCTTATCTTCAGTGCTCGGCGTATGGGTTTGCATAGCGAATACCTTCATCGTGAAGGAGCATTTATGCGATTCAAGTACATCTAGTTTCTCGCGCAAATGATGAGTTACAAGTGTTCCGTTTATTCTGATTCCTTTCTTATTGTTTCACTAAGATAGTAATTGATATCTCACCCTCTTCTTGTCAAACTACAACGCTAATATAATAATACTAATAATGAAAATAATCTAATATGGATGGAATATAAAAATTGAAAAACATTCAAAATAAAACGGAACTTTAATGATGAAGAGAGATAATTACGTTCAGGTTGTGATCGTTGATAATTCAATTGGATGTATTTGACCATAAATGGGAAACAAATATGTACGAGGATATCTTCAACGTCTATAGGTTCAAAATAAACTATCGAAAATTTATTTCATATAACTGAATTCGAACTTTTTAGTTTCTCATTCCTCTGAATAATAGCATTAATTTTGGTCAAACCAAACGAAAAGTGCTATTCGTAGTTATTGGACTGCATTTAGATAGAATGTCTCCACTCATACCACTCAATGCAGAGACGAGATACCTCACTCCTAATCTTAACTAGTAAGCCTCATTCCATTTCCAAAGATTTTGTTTGTTAATAGCTGAGGGCTAGACATTAAAACTGTCCTCTGAGCTAAATACTGTGCGATTATTTCCCTCTCAATTTTAAATAACATTTATAAATGAACACTAATTTAGTTTTCTTTTTATAGTCAATCAAAGAAGTATTTATTATATGTACGGAGATGTTTGGAATCTTAAGGATAATATTAAACTACCTCTTCCGGGAACAATAATAAAACATTATGTAATGTTACTGTCGACATTTCTCAGTAGATAAATACCAAATTAAATCATGCTTCCTCCGAAAGAGCCAACGGACTTCTTACGAGATTACGATATGAATGAAATTCTCTTCTAACATTGAACCCACACGCGATAACATGGAATTCGACCGTTACATTAATTGAAAATACCGTCCAAGGAAATAAATTCAGTTTTTTCTTCTAATTACATTCTTCGGTTGAGATATCCCAGAGCTCGAGATGAAACTGTCGTCTGTTTGTATTGATATAAATGGACCCTTTTATAACCTCATTAAAATATTTCCTCTCTTCGCATTAATTGCTCTATCGCTGTCACTGTCGTATTTTGGCACTACAGAATGTGCATAACTCCTCCCGTTATCTCCCTTGTAACAAGCAAATGGTGCGTCCTTGACCTTCCGAATTCAAACCGAAGTAGGACGTCTTCATATCCCCCGAACGATAAGCCTATTTGTGCCCAGCGGAAAGGGAAATTTCGCAGGATCACTCCCCCTTGTCCCTTAAAATGCACGATCATCTCAGCGGTACCATTATAACCGCAAGGGTAAAGGATGGACGACGTCCGAGAGCGGGCCTTCACAGTCTATTCATTCCATCGAGGGAATAAAAAAGGGAGGACTCGACCTCCTTCCCGCAAGGAAACAAAAAACAAACGGCATCAATCCTCCGAGAAAAAGGAGTGGGATAACGCGAAAATCTCCTTATGTCCGAGCGACTCCGGTCCGGACCCATTCGTTGCGATTGCCCGTAATCACTTAAGCCTCTGCAAAGAGGAAAAGAGGCCAGAGACCACAATATTTTTCAGTTTTAAGGCAAACGATTCGTACAGCTCGCGAACCCCATTGGACCGATCCGAGCGTTAAATCCCCCGTGAAGACAGTTGACGAACGATTCGCGCACGCCCCTCAGGAAAGGCGAAATATGGTTCGAAGAGATTTCGTCGGTGCCGATTACCTATATAGAATCGGCTGAAGTCAAACAAAATCCTGTTTGGGGAATTAGTGCCGCCAAACCGGAGCGTTACGCTGGAAGAAGTAGCCACAGGTTCTGTCTGGTCCTGACGTATAATGAAAAGCTTGATTTTACGGTACGTCTTTTAGATTCGTTCTCTTCCATATGGGTGCCGAGACGTGTGCAGGAGTAAGCTCTAAGTGTAGGTAAGTGTGTCTCAAAGCCTTCTACCTGTATCAAATTTTGCATTGTGTCCAAATTTTATTCTACAGTATGTTTTGTGGCTCGTATTGGATTTCGCAGTGAAAACCCTAAATATTTTATTCCCCCTGGGACCGCTTTTATCGAGGGCGAACGCCTCACCCACTTGGATATCAGGTGGCAAGCACTTCCTTCCTTTTTCATAAGGAGTAAGAGTGGTTATATTCAGTTTATGGTTCAGCACTTTTGTGAGTTGAATCTTTTCATGAGCGTCAGTGAGTGAAAATTGAGAAGTATAATTATTAACGTCTTAGTTACATATAGTGCGGCCCGCTTGAATACAACTTGTTAGTAAATGGCCCGCATGAGTAAGGAATTTGAAATTCTTACTATAAACATAAATCACGTGGCATAAGAGTGGTATAGTGTTAGCAAGGCAGCATATATAGTGGGAGATGCGTGTTCAGTGAATTAAACAAAACTATCAAATGATTGTTATAGACAGAAACTGCATAGTTTTTAGGTGTATTTACCAATATCAATATCGTCATCGGTTTAAAAAACCTCTATTTTCCTTCCCAGTCAAAGACACGTCATGACGTAGGATTCCGCTTCTAAACAAATAGAATATAAAAAATATGAATTAAACTTGAAGAAGTTATTTATACCTTATCCTATCTTTTATCTATTTTGAAATCCTATCATTCTATATACATCTTTAATTTAATGACAGCTTTAAAAATATTTACCCCTCATGAAATGATTTTAAGATAAGGAGATTTTCTTTTCTTGAGTGCCAAACCAAGGTAAATGGAGCTATGAGGCAAGTTCCATTCAATCTTTCATATGCTTCGGCCAGCAGACTTAGTGCGTCGTGCTCCCCAATAACTACCCTTCTTGTGAGGCACAGGAAGGTATATGACAAGAGAATTTAGTTGAAGGTCTTTTGGGTTGGTGTCAACAACATTTCCTCAGACCCAGCCGTTTCCATATCCATTTGACTGTAATGCCGATTTTTCTCTCGAGTTGATCTAAATAGAAGTAATGACTCCTCAAAAACTCGGTAATGAGAGGAGACCGTCGATATTTAGAGGTCCCAACTTTTATCTTTTTTGGGCCCCTAGATTATTATTAGTTGTGTAGGGCCAAAGATTTTCCGCTCTGCAGTTGTGTGCAGTAGCAAACGTTTTCATGGAATCATTACGGAAAAATAATTTGTTACACAATTTAAGTTGTGGGAGCCCGAGATTTAAGGGCCTCAAGAAATATCTACCTCGGTAGAGGTAGTACCAGGGGTAGATTGTTAAATTTTTCAGTGTGCAATTCTGTTTAGTATCAGTCCTACCAAAGCCACTACCTACATCGAGGAAAAATCCTATTTATACAATCCCGCACTGCAGGGGGCCTCGATATTTAGGGGCCCAAAGTATAATCTAATTCGAGCCAACATTATATTCAGCGAGGCCCAAGATATTCCATCTTGCATTCCCGAACCAGAATCGGCAAACAGTTCATGAGCGTCATGACACAAAAATGCCCTGTTTACACCGCACGCAACGGAGACGTAAGGATAACGATCTTTGTTTCCCGCCGAGGCACGTGTTGGTGATAGAGGCACGAATTTCCACCTCCTTTAAAAAAAAAAACTCGCGCTTTTATCCTAATCCAAATCACAGCGGTGCAGCACCTCTTGCACCAGCGAAAGAGCAATCGCTAATGCTCTCCCAGCGTCGCTTATTTCGGGCATCCGACTGATTTCGGAAGTGACGCGAAAAAACACCTTCGGGATGAAGGCGCACAATGGAGAGAAAGAATCTCGTGATGGGGTAGGGGAAGGGTTTACATTGCGGAAGAGATGGTGGGGAGTGGAGAAATCCCTCCTCCCCCCCCAAAGGGAGACTTCCCCTCTTTGGTAGGTCTCGTCGTGCAGTTGAGAGCTGCGCTAGTGGGAAAGGAGTCCTCCGCAGCGGAACAAGCAGCGACACACGGACACCTGTTGCTCTCTCACCCAACTCTCCACAAGACTTCTCAAAAGCTACTCTGCGGGAAAAAGCGAGGGCATCTCGATGCAGCATCTCGCCGTCGCAGAGACAATGGCAGCGGCGGGGAAGACGTTTGCCTTCGCTCTGCTCCTTGAGGTAGGTGGGGAAGGAAATTTATCGCGAGAAATTTAGTATGCCTCGCTTCCCTTTTTCAGTTTCGTGCATGTTTTTATCTCTGCGTCGTTATCGCCGGTCGGTGCCGAAGGTGAATTCTCTTCCAATTTGGAGGTATTTTTTACTGTTCGTAATGAGCTGAGTGCGGTGTTTAGTGGGACCGATTGTGGTTGACGGTGTGATTTGACGGGCGTTTGGCTCGTTACGGTCAACTAGGGAATTGGGTTGTCTCGTTTACGGTACTGGGACGAATGTTTTCAAGTGAATGCTAAATATTGATTCATAAAGGCTTTTTAAATCCATTCGACTGCAAGTTTCTATCCAAACCCACTAACGCAAAACATAATCGTTATATCCAGGAATAAATTTTATATTTCAGCTGTTTATCACTCGAAAAGTGCTTCTTAAAATTCATAAGCTAAGAGGAGAGCTTTTGTATTATAATTTTTTCTGCAACGATTAGTTCTATGGGTTTGATAACTGTATAAATATTAATCATATATATTAAAAACGTTATTTTAGTTTACGTCGCAGAGTACGAAGCATGGTTAAATGGATTATTCATGATTAATTTAAAGTAGAATTGACGCTGGAAGACATCAGTACATAGAATATTATATTGATGAGGGAATATCCTTAATTATACCTCATCGAACATCTTAAATATATAAGATAGCATATTTCGTATTCAAATTATTACAGAAGTATACGAATTATGTACTTCGGCGTGAATTAATTTGTGGTTTAAGACATTGAAGGAAATTTTTAATGAATTTATTTCAAGGTTTCATTGAAATGACAAAATGGAATTTAATTATTTCGAAAAAATACTTTCGTATGACGTAAAAAAAGACCTGTCTCATAAGAGTTGCGTGTGATTGATAGCAACAACGATTTGATCAGAGAAACATAGGAAAAGAGGAATTCATGACTCGTCGAATAATATGGTCAAATCCCTTTCTGTGCCACGATGTCTTAATGCTGAATGTCATCCCTCCACTCTTCGACGTATACTGTAATATTGATTGGCGATTAACAGAATAACAGCGTCACCGTTGGATAAGTAAACAAGAACCCTTTTAATTTTTCTTTGAAATAATTCAGTATCAGAAAATTATTTTTGAATGATCAAATTTATTCTCTTTCGTAATATCTGTTAAAAACACATTTTAAGACGATCTGTAGAGAACCATTTTTTATTACAGCTTATTCGATAGTTGAAGGACTTCTCCTTCCATTTTATATTGAAATTTTCTTTCGGCACAACAAAATAATAACCGATTTGTTATCATCTACGTTTTTCTTCATACGCATATGATATCCGGGAAGAAGTGTCATTCTAATCATCATTCTAATTTTATCGTATGATGCTATACCAGCGTTGTTTTTTGTTGTTTCTGAACGTAATCCCTGCCCTTCGCTGATATCGAGTTAAAGTTTTCTCTCGAGAACTATTTGCATTCCTTCTATTTCAGTTTTTGCTGCATTCTCAAGGTTGCAAATTATTTCCTAGATTCTCTTATCACAGTAAAGCTGCATTATCATTGGACGAAGAATCAACATTTACAATTCATGTTTTATGATCGATAATTGATATCCTATTGATTTCTTTCGATGACTGATCGATTAATTCTATCTTCAATTATGTTCCAATGAAAATATCATTTACATTAAGATCTATCTGAATAAACTTTATCTTTTTCTTCATACTTAGAGAAAATTATAATAATATTATTAATTATCCGTGATCACCAAAATTCAATCAATTTGTTATAGAACGTAATTTTTCGTTCGTTACTATTGTAAGAAAATGACTGCCCAGAAAGTATCGATAATGTGGAATACTATTAAAAGTAACCTGAAGAAAATTGTATTAATCAAAGAAATCCCATCGATCTGTTAATTATAGTACTATAATATTTCATTGCTTTAGATATAAAAATATTTTATTGCCTTGTCCACGGAATGATTTTATTTTTTACATCAGTCATATCTTACATTTTTTAGAAGACAAATTCTCTTCCGCAATTCGCTGCGGAATGAAAAAATATCGGTTCTTGCGGAAATACATTGTATGAAAATAATACATCCTTTGATTAAGCTGCCTTTTCTGTAAATTTTTCTGAAATAGATGACATTTTTGACAATTATGTCATGTTTGTTCCGACAAAACTGTGATTCATCAGGGCATCACAATCATTTTCAGAATTATTTCCTTACTTAGTCACGTGGGATGTTTATGACTCCTCGTAATAATTATATTTGAATGAAACGAAAGCTGCAGAAGAATTTTTGACCGTTTTTATAGTTCATTCATATTTTAGCCATATTTTGATAATGAGGGAATATTGCTGAATTTTCCGAATGCATGGTATGATATGTAGGAAATATATTCACATTTACGAACTTGATGAATTTATTTACATAATTTACAACAGCGCGTTGTAAGATTACTTATACATGAGGTAAACAATTAACTAAATATCAGAGGCAAAACAAACAAGTAAGCAGGGATACCAACATAAATAATTAACTACCCACAGCTTTTCCTAGAGCAAATTATTCCTCGATTCTTCCGTCAAGGGTGTAAATTGAGTACGATTTAAAATAATATCATCATGCTACATTGTACTGAAAAGGTTTAAATATGCTGATATTTCAAAAACGTCCGAAATTCGCTCATCTTTTATGCAAAGAAATACGCCGCGGCCAAGTAAGGAGTAAAGGTTAATATCCAACCTTGAAGACCTAAATTCGTCCGCAACGAGTCCGTCCCGTACGGAGAGCACAAGAACCACAATCAATGGACTCTATTAAGCCAGTCCTCTTCCCAATTAGCAGCGATAGGGTCGAAAATTATAAAAGGTGGGCGGAATCGCCTTTTCTTTCCACCGCCGATTTTTTCAATCGCCTCCCTAATTGGCACATGGCAAGTACTACCACGGCTGCTTCAATCACTTTACCCCCATCCACCCTCGCCCTGCAGACGGTAGTCTGTTCGAGATAGCATCTTTCTCCCACCCCTTTCACAATGGATCGGAGGAAGCCAAGGGGTTATACACCAACTGGCAGATACTTTCCGAGGTGTGCCGGTGTGAGGATCGGAAGAAAAAAGGGTAGAAGCAGTTCAAGAGGGGAGGTGATGGAAATCTCTTGAGGTCACGGTTTTTTGTGCACGGTGGGCGCGTGGTTTTGGCGCGCGGTTGGGGTCGATCTTCTTTTTTTTTAATTTTAAATGCCTTTTGCCGCCCGTTGGGGCACAGGCGAAAACTTTAAGCCACGGAGATGCTTTCGCCACCTACGAATTTACGCCTTTATAATCAGGTCGTTTAGGTTCATCGGCTGGAATAAATCACTTCTTCAATCTAATTGTATGGTTCGAAGGTAACTGTTCCCTGTTTTCCGAACTAGATCATTTAGTCCTTAGTGTGGCATCATGACGGTCCCTCATCCACCCTGATGGATCCGAATTTTTTATTGGGCCATAAATCTGGTACAAAGCATGCTTTGGTTTCAACAAGAGAGAACATTCAGTCTACCGTAAAATTTTTGCTTTTGAATTGAGGAATTAACTGTATTAAAGGTCTGGATCGATTCAACGATTTCTCCGGGTTTTGCGGAACATTCGTAAATATTTTTACCTATTTATGACGCTTACTTACGTGTTCAGTTATATAAAAATTTCATTATTTCTCAGTATAATGTCCGTATTCTCATTGTATATGTCCGGGCTGGCCAAAAATACTACGCTTAAAAACTCGCTAGTCTTTTGGATTCGGTAATTGCAACATTCTACTTCAAATTAACCTAATAAAAATATCCGATACATTATTAAACGCGTGTATTACATAGTATATACTTGTATATTATACATATATATTGTATAACATAATACACACTTATGGAGTATATGGACCTTCCTTCAAGTATTTGTACTCGAGATGCCATGCACATTGGAAAAACGAATAATTATTTAAGTTACCCATTCTTTATTTCTTTCGAGAAGTAAAGGAAGCTTTGTAATTGGAAAGGAAGTTTACGTTGGTAGAATATACAGCACAATACAGTGCAAACGACTTTAACGTGCGAAAAAATGGCAGCACTAAAGATACCAAGGAGTCACATGCGGCGGCTCAATTTTACTATTACTTATACAAATTCACCCTAACAAAATCGTTTCTTTAGACATAAATCAGATAAAGGATATAGAATTTTTGTGTAGCTAACATCACTATATACTATATATCTATATAGCTAACAACTATATTTTCCCCATCTAAACGATTAGCCTCGCGTCATATAAATAGTCGTGTTTATCGTTTTAATAATTTCTAATCGCGCATTAGCCTAGACATTTATGTGCGGAGGTTTACGCGATTCGTAAACACGCCACTTTATTTCCCACTCCCGGCACAAATCAAGGAGAAAAGATTAAAGTTTACCAGGAAAAGGTTTCAGAAAGGCGGGGCCCTGCGTTTAAAGTGGACCGAACAACACGGAGAGGTCCTCCTGCGCTATCTTACGCGTCGCCTCTCGAAATTCGTTCATCAATTTGCATAATGTCTACTCATTCCTTTTATCCTACGTACGCGTTTCATTATGTCAATCCGGGCTTTGGGACCGCGACGAAGACTTATCTGCCGGAGGTAAAAAGGGCTCTTGGTAGTTAAATGGGAGGGGAGGACTTATTTGGATTTATTAACAACAAAAAACTTCACGCTCGCCGAGATTTGGAGATGGCGATAGCTGTGAGGAGGAAACTGGTTTTCACCCTCTGACTCCCGGAGGTCTCGAGTCGATATACTTTTCACGACGCACACAGATGTCATCGGTTCGAACGTGCCTCCGAGAGAGATGGGACGGACCTCTTTATCACTATCCGACGGCGAAAATAGAGACTCTCACGTCCAAAAGGAGAGGCGAAAGGGGTCGAAGCAATAGAGTTCGATAGACCGGTTACTCCAGAGGACCAAACAAACGCGTGCAGAGCTTTGGAAAATTATTTCTCATCGCCTTCAATTTCGTTGCGTTCTGAGCCGTGAAATGTTGGTAACTGCTGGAGAAGGAAAGATATTTTTGAAGCGGTTGATGTCTTTTCTTCGCCACTACCCTTTATGATGTTTTTTTTTAAACAATGTTCTTGCCGGTTTCAAACACGATTCTTTCGTTTCCTCTTTCTGCAAGCGTGCCAAATCTCCGTTACCCTTAAACAGATTCATTTCGGCACGGTAGAATTTGGTTCTTGGATTTTTCGTACTATATCCTAGGCATAATAATAGCTGAAGTGAAAATAGCAAGTATTAATCGAAACAATCCCTTAGCCGCAAACAAATGTATTAAAGCTACTTATATTTGTAAGATAACGATAACACTAAAATTTTTCACTATGTAAACTTAGTAATTTCGCATTTATTTCACACAAGTTCCGATAAGCTAACGACAGATTTGATGGTAGACAATTTTCTTGAAAGCTAGGGTGATATTTGAAGCTGGAAGAACTAACTGAAGCTGAAAGCTCTGAAGGTTACTGGACTTCTTACAATAGCCTAATCTTCAGAGTATCCCGTCAGTATATACAAGTCGGTGGATGGCTAATGAATGATGCGTCCTCTGGCAGTAAAAAAATCAATGCATAAATTACTCTTACCACAATTTATAAAACTTTTATTTCGTCCAGAGGATATAATGAGGTTCTTTCAGCAATATCTTCATTATGTGTGAATATGAGCTCTATTGTCCACTTCCAATGTCATCTTTTCCTAATAGTTCTCAAGTTTCCTAACACACGTTCCTGGAACTCATCCTAAACCTTCATCTTTTCCTCCTCATCAGCTGCTATTCTCTAACAACATTCCCTCCAAACCAGTAAACCATAGTATCTCAGTGTTTGCTAATCAATTTTCATACTCTATTAGTCAAAGGCTTTCATAGGTTCTCTTTCTTCATTCAAACTTCGAAGGACTTCTTAATTAGCTGATTTTTTTCCCAATTTTTGAGATAGTGCAAAAACGTATTCAATAAAATATCTTAATTCGTAAATCATTAACATTAGTAAAAGGAGTGGAGTAGGAGAGGAAATTTTTCTCAATGGCTCTACTGTTTTTAAACACCGCGGCATCATAAAACATAATACATTTTTCAAAACAAGGAAGAGGAAGGACTTATAAGTTTTCATAGTAATTTTTACAAATTTTAATATTACGACCGAGTTCGCTTCGAAGTAGCATTATCAAGTGCAGAAAGCATGAGGACACAGTATGAATGGTGATTTACGCATTCGATGTTGGAGTGAATATTTAGGGAGGTGGAATGGTACTTATCCCTGTGTTTCCAACATAGCTTCATAGTTTTGTATAGTTTCTCAACTGCTATACTAGCGTTACAAGTGACATCGATATGATCACGCGTTAATTTATGGAAGACCACAAAATGAAGAAGAGCAACGATGAAAAAATATCGATCCCAGAGTTAAAATTTGAATGAAAATTTTACTGATTCTATTTTTTGTTGCTCAGGCCTTCCATGAAATTATATTTGGCCATAATATTTCGCTTTAGATTTTTAATTTCGATATTTTTGAGGTACTATTAGCGTATATACATATAAATAAACAAAGTTATTATCAATAATGTGAAATATAAACATTCTATTATTACGGTTTGTGATCCAGTTTACCTTTTCGAAGAAAATCCATTTCCCAAATCCTTTGACCTTCATGAGAATGAAAGCTCCGAAAAACATTTTTAAAATCGTGTGAAATATGACACGACGGCGTCTTTTACAAGAGGTCTCTGTAAACGGATTGGGCGAAGTAGTATCGGATTAGAATGGTAAAGAAGGGGACAGAAGTAATAAACGAGCGGTCTGAAGGGCGAGGATCATCGGCCGAATGATTCCCACAGCCACCGATCGGAAATGAAGAGGCGCTGACTTTCCCATGATCTGCCCTTGGAATGAAACCTCTGGAACAATGCCTAATTAATTGGGGAAGGCGTGTTTTTTATCGTTTGCGATGCCCAACAAAGGAACCCTTTTCTAGCTCTGTTATCGGCAGGTTTGAAGGACGGTTTAAATTGATTTCGACCTCACAGTGACACCCGAAATAGGTTTTTTGTTTGTCGCTGTTGTTTATGACAACTGCTATTTGTTCCTGCCATTTTTATCTTTTTATGGGGAAGAAATCTCTTGAAATATTTTTACAGGATGTAATCAATTTTATAAATATTGATATGTTTTGCCGTAGAAATTATCTTCTGAGATTAAATCTCTGACTAAAAGGAGACGATGCATCAAATGCCCTATCATAATAGAATTTAATCTTTGCTTTTCAATCAAGAAGGAGTGGGTTTGAGGAACATGAACACCCATCAAGGCACAAATGAAATAAATATTGAGGGTATAAGTTTATTACAATGCTATAAACTTTTCAGAATGAATTTTTTCAAGATAAAGTAGTAGTATTAATAAAAGTACTTCGATATTTTAGGTGAGTTCGTACGTGGGCTCCCAGCGGGAATCGAACTCAGGACCACTTTCACAGAAGCCGAACTCACTGCCCACTTGTCTATATCAATATATACAATGCATGCACCAGGAAAAGACGGAATTCTACACACCCTGGAGGAGAATTAAATAGATAATACTTTTGAACGATTTCAGGGTTCAGAATCAATATAATATTTAAAAATACTTCTTAGATCGTTAGGCACTTGTGCGAGAGATTACTGTGACCACCCTGCTTATAAAATATTTGAAATCTTACATCGATACAGATTTCCTACATTTTTACCTCCTAAATTTCCTGAATTTACAATTGTTTTCTCTGCGACAAACTCAAGCGATCATAAACTGTATAGCTTCTTCTAGCCTTTTCCCGCAAATAGAAAAATTATCGTGGAAGGATATGAGGGTCAAATTTGTAATTTTATTTTCAGTAAATGTCCCAGCAAACTTAGAAAATTTGGATAACAAACTAGGATGATATGTATAGTACATACAAGAAATCTCTGGAAGGAAAAAGACCTTACTATATGGATAAAAAAACTGCTTTTTATTTGATCATTTGATGGCACTCCTCGTGAAATAGAACAATAATAGCAGAGCCTTTTCGCGGCAGCATTTTCTTGAAACCAGACCTAGTATAGAGGAACGGTGGATTGCCCTCATCAATAACTTTCAAAGCATAACGCGAGCTCAGCGCCGTCTTGCCCTAAAAAAAACTTGAACATCTCCCGCTCCTGTAAAAACAACAGGAAATTCATAAAACAATAACCCTTTGGCCCGGGCTCCTTTAGCTCCGTCGTGAAACTCTTGTGACTCCATACTTCCTCCTTCCTACGGACCTCCTGAATAAAACAAGAAAAAAATGCCCTTCCAACCTCTTCCTCATCCTGCCACAAATTCCCAGAGCCGCCCTCATGCTCCCCCTAAGGTAAACAGGGAGCATACCTATGAATCCCCAGCTCTATAGAGAAATTGCTACGCTCCATTTTTTATCCTTGTGAAGATGGCCGCGAGCTAGAGCCCACGGGAGGGCAGTGGCAGGTGTGGGAGGCGAAGGAAGGGCCTAAGCAAGGGGTGAATATTTCATCTACAACGTAGATGATGGTATGAAGGCAAGGGGGGTGAATGGGAAAAAGTAGGAAGTAAGCAGTAATGAGGATGAATGATCTCATGGACTCGGATCGGGTCTAATCTGTCGAGCGGCATAGAGCCCTTAAGGCGAACGTGAACTACCGTCCACATCCAGTATTTATTTCCGTCCTCTTGAGGGAGAAGTATTCAGTAGTGGTAATTTCAGTACCGCGCCGGAAGAAATGCTAGAATTTATCGTTGAGTAAGGCGTAGAAGAGCCCGAAGTGAAGCGAAATTACCGAACGCTTTTTTCAAATCGAAATATAACGGTTTATCGAAACAGTGTTTACTCGAGAGAAATTATGCGCGAGGAATTTTCATTGCTTGAATTTCTGCCCGTTTTCCTCGTGTTTTATCAGCTGAAAGATAATGACAACCTTGTGATAGACGAAGGAAGTTTGCCAAGGAAAAGAATTTCAATGCGAGAAAATGTTACAATAAGCTTCGGAATAAGCCATGCCTTCTCCGTGGAAAATCACCCCGTACTTGGCACATTCCAGCTCTTCCTAATGACATTAACTTTCGAAATATTCGGTTTAATATTTTCTACTTTTCTGCGCGCATTTTTCTGGAAAAAAGTCTAAGTAAAAATGTAAATTTCCGAAAATGTGTTCTTCTTGGCAAACATTGAAAATACAGAGAGATAAATAATTCACGTGGAGAGGTGTCACTTGGAGGAAAGTTGATGAATGAGTTCAGAAAACTTCGCGTTCCTTACTGAATGCATTAGTATCATCAGTTTTTTAAGGCGATCCCAATTATCCGTCGTTGATTTTTCCATTTTCGAAACAAGTATCAACTTTTTTATTTGAATTTTTTTCTTTTTATTTTATTTCCTTCGTGAATTCGTCAAATATGATATTTTCAGGTATTTTTCTCGGAATGAAGTTTAAGAAATTCTCTACTTATTTACTTACTACTACCACATTTCCAGAAGATAGCCACTTAAGAGCGAGTTCCCATGAAAGTTTTCAAATACCGTTGGCAGGCAATTCTGCTTCAAATTTTAGTAATTGAAATTCATGAGAAACGGCGAAAATCATTTCTACCAGTGCTCTCTTAGGATGTTTTTGAGATATGCTGAATTATAGAATTGAGAAATGTCTGTCCTTAAGAGATCCATAAGATATATTGTTGCATTATTATGGGTAATATTCAATAAATCATCTTATAAACATAAATACTACTTTAGTAACGCCACTAATATTGAAATATATTACAATAGGGCTCATATCATATATTCATGATCACCATACTATTGATTTATAAAATTACCTGGAGAGACATATGTATCATTAATTTACACAACCTGTATTGCTTCTAATGAGATATCAAAAAAATACATTTATTTGCGTATAGGATAATTCACCAATTATTACATTAATGATATCAGTATTAAAGTTCGTTTTGTAATTACATAACCCATGGCCTATTCTTCCATTAAGGTCATCTAACAAACTGTGAGTTCTTTCTCAACAAAGGATTATTGTATGGTAAAAGTAACAGGAGCTGTCAAAGATAGATTGAAAAAGACTGAGCAAAACTGGAATTTAGTCAAGTTAGCTAAGATTGTGAATGAAATTGATTTTCATATATCTCAATGACAGCTGATTTTAATTATGTACGATTTTAAATGCGATCGCGGAAGAAAATCAATAAAATAAAGGTACATCTTCTTCTAACCTTTATACAAAGACAACTGAAAATTTCATTATTCAAGATATGGCAGTATCGAGTTTATCGAAAGATTATCGAGTATCCAGGATATTTCCTGCACCTACAACGAATTAAATTTTGGGGGTGCATCCATAGCTTCAAGCAAGAAAAAAAAACGAGAGAAGAGAGTAGGGCGTATCCATGGAGATTAAAACAAATGAAGTGAGCATGTGTGGGAGCAGGGAGAGGCTCAATTCTGTAGGGAGAGTAATGGTTAAGTCTAATGGTTAAGTCAGGGTTGGGAGGAAGGAATCTTCAATGGACAGATTCTATTCTATCTGTTAATGCTCATCCGCGACTGTATGCAGCCGATGAAGGGGAAAAAAACGACTGCATTACGGATCGCCCTTCAAGACCCCCTTTCTTTACGGGCTGATTAATCTTGGAGCATAAATTCGGAGGGAGATTTTCCTTTTTTTCCTTCCGATAGAAGTGGAGCCCACCGACGTTTACTACCGTTTTGCATTGTATCCACTCGGTATTCGTAATTGGGTGGCCTAGGTCAATTCTTTCCTCGGTTAGCATGTGTGCTTCCGGAAAATTTGAAATTCAAATGAACCCCGCTTTTTTTTCTTCTTCTGAGAGCTTTGTATTCGACTTCAACCCCCCTTTTGCTTCGATAATAAGGGAGACCCTCGTTAGTCACATTTCTGATTTATTCATCTAATTGAATTTTTCGTGAATTAAATATGGTGCAATCGACTTATCAATGAAAGAGGAAGATAGGGAAATGAAATCATAAGTTGAGAATCCCAAGCTTTTTTGTCATTCGTCCAATTTGTTCAATCTAGTATTCGGAATTCATGAATTTTTAGCTCCCGTGTTCCATTTTTAGGATTGGAATTAATTCCGTTTCAGGAGAATTCACCTTCCAGCTTTTTCAAATTGTATTCTTGATAACTGATTTCTTTTAATTAATCTCTGCTGAATCTCAAGCCAAAATGTAAGCTTTACCGAATTTCAATCATTTTTCCTTGTGACGCATAGTCCCTTAGGAATTATCAATTTATTCGTGTATGATACAGTCAGGAAAATAGTATCAGTAAGGATGCATGTATGTCAGGGTCGCCTACGTATGCACCGCGAACCAGTTTGCATCCTGCTGAAGTTTTCAAACGGACCCACCGATATTTCCAAAGATTTCTGCATGAATATTGATCACGGAAACTTGAGTTCGTAAATAAAAATGTTTATATAATGGAATGCATTACACTATCGCTCCTAAAATATACTCTTATTTCCACTAAACCATTTTCTTGCCTACTGGATAGCTCGTTATTATGTTACTAGATATGGCTTTTACGACAAAATTAACATATTCTTTTCTAAACAAGCATGTCTAAGGGAGCCTGTAAAAAGATATTTACGATGCAATATGATGTACTGATATGAATTCTCGTAACTTATATATGCATGCGTTACTTAAGTCACTTCGGCACCTGTGGGTAATAAAATTTCCAATTAGACTTTCTGAAAAGAACTTTAGAAAATACTGAAACATTTATTACTAAATAAAACGTAATACTCACATTCATCAGGTAAATTTAAATCAATTATCCTGGTCGACAGAAATTGATTCACGTATGTCGGTCTTTGAATAGGAATTATATCCATAATTCTCTCACTCGCTCTCGCGTGTTGCGGAACATACCAAAAAAGTGAATAAGTGCTCCAATTTTCGATTTTCATTTCAAATCTAGTTCACATTTTCTTAGAATCATAAACTCCACGTTCTGAAATCTATCTCTCTTCGACATCTCGCTTCTGCGTACGACTTTCACCAAATTCCACCTCATACGATATGAAATGACTAACCTACCTAACTGTAATAGCGCACCGAGAATTCTTGCTATTCTCGCTTTTGAGTCGTCGAACTGCTGCGGGAAAAGAAACTCTAATCACCTTGACGTTACATCGATCAATAAAATAGCTCCGAGCGCAGATATCACTGATGAAAGGACAAACCTCTGCAGCCATTTACTTAATGGCCTCCGCTCATATCCCTACGTCTCCATTTCTAACGAGTAATTACCGCAGCACCGCCGACTCCATCGCGACTCAATTCCCGCAATTCATCGGCACCGCGAATTCTGTAACACACAGTCTAGGAATTCCTCCGTGGAAACGGCAGGAAAACGCCCGCAGAGGAACCAAGAGGGAGCGATCGAAGCGGGACCGCTGCAGTTGGTAGCGATCTGCAGACACGACGTCGACGCACATCCCGAAGGCTCTTATCTCCCGCCCAACGTCTCGTCTCTCTTCGAAAAACATCGGCATCTGTCCTTTCCGATCTTTTCGCGTCGAGATTATTCGTTACGCGGCCGAAATCGCCGGAATAAAAGAGCGGAGGGCGACGCGGTTACACGGCTTCATTAAAAGCGACCCGCCGTATAATGACACCCCTCCGCACCGTGTCGAAGGAAAAAAATGTGAAAATCCTTCGCAGGGTGTACTTTTTTCCCTTCTCGATTCCGTCAGGTAGTGGGGAAGTAGTGGCTGCCGGCCCCACACCCCTCCGGGTTGCCGTGACAACCGCGCCTCTCGGTGCATTAAGGGTGAAGCCAAGCGTGACTCTTCATTTACACCGCGTCCCTAATAAAAATATCTCCCGGTGCTTGTTCCTTCATTTCGCCTCACACAATCTCATTCTAGTTCCTTCCCACCTCATCTCTCCGGTCCTACCCCTGCGTCTTTTATCTCACGCACTCTTCGGACACATCATGAAAGTCTTTCACAGCGTTCTCGATGTCTCCATTTCTTTCACGCTTGCTTTCATTTTCCCACACTCTATGTCCGTCTAGCATCATCCTTTTCCTTTTTCTGCGTCTCTGAGACTGCGTTGGATTTCTTTTAATTTCTTTTCGTCCCAACCTCTCTTCTGCTACAAGGTGACTCTGCGTCGCCGTCATCTCTTTGTCTCGCCACATTACCAAAGCGTCCCTCTCTCTCTTATTTTTTTATGATATCCACTCCTTTCCATTTACCGGAGCTTTACTTAGCTCTTTATTTTTTCCTTCTTTCATTAACGAGAATGGACCGTTTTTACCTTATAGCTTATTTGATATATTTTCAATTGATATCCTCAGACTAGTTATCACGCCCGAGAGCCATTATATTTTTAATTTATCAGGAGAAATTCTCATATTTAGTCTCCCCTTATTGGTGCGTATTCCTTAATTATTTGAATAGAAAGCTCACACCTGATACGGCTTAATGATTTGGCTTTCCTTAATTAGAAGATATCAACTTCTAAGCATTCTGAACTCAGATATTCTTTTTAACTTTAAATTTAAAACATCTTTTAATCATGTTCTCTCCTTCAATTTCATTCTTTTCTCTGCACCTTCTTCCTATTATTTTTATCCCTTTCACCTTTTTCTTCCTACTCATATCTTACATTAATGCAAAGTTTCTCATCAGCTCCACCTTTCGACCGCATCAAAATGTTTAGCTCAATATTCCATTATTATTTGTTCCGTAAGTCAAGGTAGAGCTTCTAAAGGGTTACTTACGAGGTTTTACTTTTTCATACGCGGAAAAGTTCATTTTCTCAATAGAGCGTAACAGTCTGCATTTATAGAAGAATGAAAATCTAAGTGTGTCAAGGTCGTTAATTTCTTATTTGCCTTCTAATTTCACTAATTTACCGTGCAATATGCTTTTCACCTGCTTCCACGAGATAATAGAAGCCGTTCTGCCAACTCTCTGAACTTTAGTTCCGTTTAAATTTTCCTTCTCTGGAAAGAAAATGGCTGTGGGCGCGTAGATTACGAAGCCTAGTCGCTAAGAAAAGACAAATACTGTATTATACGCGAGTTAAAGAATTATACATCAAAATAGCTTAGATGGCGAATTGAACTATATATACACATTACAGCATTCAAAATATCTCACACACTGCAATACCACAAGGATATATATGGAATAAATTCCAAATACTGTGTAGTATAATTAAGTGTCATCGTTCAAATTTTACAGCAAATACTGGACGTTGGAAAAATCGGTATGGTAGTATTTGAGATATTATTATATTAAATATTATACAGTCGATAAAATAGTTACTTTTTTGTTATTCAAGAAAAGAAAAAGAAACTTCAAGAAAACCTGAATGAATATGCTATCAAAAATTTAATTATTCGCACCTGCCGCCCGCCAGATTTCGGGGAATCCTGTCTTAAATTAATGAAATGGATCCGAAAAATATCATGCGAGGACTTATCTTCGGGAAAACGAGTATATAGTGTATAGTTCTTTCATGTATCTCTCCCGTAACGTAAAATTATCGTGGCAAAAGTTTGAGAAGAAGTGCGGACTTTGTAGCCTCGCTATCAACCCTGATATCATCACCCCGCCGACTCATTTGTTTGATCTGATGCATCTCCATGCATTCCAACCTCTTTCGCAATCCTTCCTCTCCATCTCTTTCCCCTCATTTCCTCGTTTCCATCTCTCACCTACCACTTTGTCGCAGCTTACGACTTCCTTTTACGCATCTTGTTCTCTCCTTTACATTGTTCTCATCGTTTTTTCTCGCCCTTGTTCTTTTCTCTTACGCGTGACGCTATCGCTCCACGGCTCTTCAAATTTCCTATTTTATTTCCCCTGACTTTTCACGGCGTTCCTCTACATGCCCTACCTCCACTGAGAAAGAATTCTAAATTCGATGAAAATTTTTAGCGTAGTCAAAAGAATTCCGCAATAACGCGGCGAAAGAATTCTGTTGCGTTCGTTTATTGGCGGATTTCTTTGAGAGAAAAAAACGGAAAATTCCTGAATTTTCCGCGGAAATATTAATGCGGGAATGACGGATAAATTTTGAAATTTTTGAAGCGTTTTTCTGAAGGTGACGTAAGATATTCATTTTTCGTGATAAGTTCGAATACCTTTTGCGCGAATTTATATCATAATCATATAGGAAATGGCGCGGAATAGTAGGTTGGCGAGCCATAAAATTATTATTGCTGCATATTATACAGTTCATAAATTAATTACTTTCTTCGTTTTTCTACAATAAAATATGACGAAATTTGTAGCAAAATATTTAGGATTACATCGTTTTAAGCGTTTGATTTCGGTGGATTCATGTTCCCTGATATTCCTTACCTACAGCCTTTTCTTTAATTTCTAAGTAACTTATCCTCCCCTAACATCATCCAACATATTTTGCATTTGTCTTCTCCCTTTCATTCATCAAAAATTGACCGATCAGCCTGTAATTACTGTTTTCCATGAGTGCAGACTTATCGTAGGTCTTCAATCTTCTAATATCCGTCTTTCTTAGAGTCCACCCTTATAGCAAAACACTCCATTAATCAAAACTCTCACCTTTGCCATACAAATATTTCCTTTACTTTGATATCTTTTTTTTAACCCCAACTGTACACTTTCCATTTCAATAATGAGCACTTACTAACTAAGGAATTGATCTACCTGTTCCAATGTTTCTTTATCAATCCTGAAGTTGCGAATTTATGTGATCATGTGATCATGTACAAGATGGATTTTCTCTGTATGATCTGTGCTCATACAATTCACATAGCCACGCTTTAGCGTATGAATTTCATAGTAGCTGTTAAATCTGGTGAGAAAGGTGATTGATTTCATCCATATGACATATATTTTCTGGTAAACAGCTCCTGAAACCTAAAATCCTCTAAAAGAGAGAAAAAAGGAACTCGGCGGTCAATGAACTAAGAGACAAAGGTTCTCCAAGCGCCGAAAGCGGCGACCGTCTAAGGGCGATTCCCGGGAATGAAGATGGAAGCATTGTTTCCGAAATGTACTTCGGGATTCTGAAGAACTGGGACCGCTAAACGATTATCCGTTTCCCGGGAATCGCCCTTAGACGGTCGCCGCTTTCGGCGCTTGGAGAACCTTTGTCTCTTAACTAAAATCCTCTGCCAATTAAATTCGTACTGTGATCGGATTATATGAAAGGCCAGGCGTGAGATTTTCATAAAGTTTACATATTTTCTGAAAAATGTGACTTATTCGTAACTGTAAAACCTCAAAATAGAGAGTAGATCAGAGTGAATTAAACGTCCAACCAACCTCTTTTTACAGAACGCATCATCTAAGATAATGATTAGTTCACGAAATATCTTGATTCGAAATGAATATCAGACTGAATTTGGTAGCATCCAACAAAACGCTTTGAATTACATGGCGCTATTAATCTTATGCTGCATCATGTACATCGTTAATCTTGATGTTACAAAATGGCATGTTTCGAGTTCATAATCACGATGATGGCCTAAATTTTAGCATTAGTTGGCGTTTGTTTTTTGTAGTGCCATAGCTCACAGAAACGAGTAAATACCGCTAGATGTATCATATGGAAATTAGCAAATTTTGTCGCTCTGTTGACTTCGTTTTAAGGAATGGAATTCCAACAAGCATCATCGGCAATGGGTTAATTGTTTTCATTTTTGATCGAAGACATATTCATCGAGAAAACATACATTCATTAGAGTGCATTTGTATTCATTAGAGCATTATATTCATTACACTATTATATTCATTAGAGTATTATAATTACTAGAGTACAACTAGAGTATTCATTATCAGTATTTAAGTTTTCAATTGAGTACAATTTTCCGCAATATTATTTATATTACATTCGTATTAACGTTTTTAATGATCCATCCTCATCCAATACACAAGCACATGCAGTGATTCGGACGGATGTTCAGGAGGTTAAGAAAACACCTATTCACCTCTCGCTCTCCCAGGCTTATCGAACAAATTAAGCACTCCATCAAAGGCCGCTTCGCACGAAATCCTCTAAATTGGGAACTCGATGCGGTAAAACCGCAGGTTGGCAGACCCTTGAGAAGATGAAGAATGCAATGCAACTCCCAGGCGTTGTGTAACACTGCGGGTTCGCGTGGGCTACAATGCCGTAATAATTTGGAAGGATGCATATCTTTCCGTCTCGATCGGTTTCTGGAAATCGTAAATATTCCAAACGTGCCGGAATGGACTGAGGAGTACGTTATATAAGATTTCATCATCGGTTTCGCGTATTCTCATTTGGCTCGCGTGTTCGGGGGACGTTTATCAATTCCCCGCGGTAAGAACCACGGTAAGAATCGCGCAGCGGGAAAGAGGAGAGACCTTAAAAGGGACTCTCACAAAGGAGAGGAAACAGGTTGCGGCGTTAGCAGCTTGAACTGCGACAAGGAGCCGAACGACGTCATGCCCATTACGGAGGACGCCGGTAAACACCGCGGAGGGCGGTGCCGAGACTCCGGTGGCAAATCCACCCCCCCGAGGGCTCCCACCGAATCCGAAGTTAATATACATGCAAGAGTTGCACCTCTAGCGGTACAAAATGTTAGCGCTCCGGACGGTTTTGCCTTCGGAGAGTTTATGAGGTAATATTCCCCGTGTCCGCGAAAGCAAAACATTTTTATTCTCACATCGGTTCTTTTACGGTGCAGGAAGTCCATAAAAGCGCGGTGAGGAATGAGAATGCATTTCAACGGGCGATTTGAAGTCCGATTCCGATCGGTATCGCTTTGAAAATCTTCTCCTTCTCGGATCGATTTGATGCAGATTGAGAAATAAAGGCTATTCCTATGCGGATTGAAATTCTGAGATGTAATGGTTGACGTTTATTGCAATTTTCTGTTCTCAGGTGGCAATGGGAATATTATGGGAGCGTAACTTTCATATATTGCAACAGTTTTGTGTCAGTTGGTAAAATATTGAACTTTTTTCGTCACTATGACCATGTTTACAAGCTTAAATAGTAGAGAAGTATTTTTTTAATAATTATATTTCATTTTAGTAATTGAAGTATTCTTTTTTGATTCCATCGAGTCTTACTGATCAAATATGTGATTCTATTTCTTAAAATACTTTTAAAAATTTTTTTTCTTGACTATTAGTTCGACTCCTTATATACCCCTTAAGTTGTTAGAAGAGGTAGGAGAGCTTTTTCAAGAGTATCTAATAAATTCATTAAAAAATTTACATTTCATGCCATCATTAAAAATGAAGAAAATAATGTTTAGCATTCTATGAGAAACTTAAATCTATGATCCAGTGAAAATCACATAAATGAAGTTACCAACAATTAAAATTAAGATTGTCAATTTTTAAGGGGTTTAATCACAGTATAAAGTCTTAAGAATCAGGAAATCTTAAAAGAATTTTATTTACTTATAAGATTTGAATTTAAGGTGTTGTGTGGGGAAATTTGGAAACAAACGGTGAGGAAATATTTTGATTCACACAATAATGCATATTTTTACCATTTTGCCTTGTTCTTGTGAAAAACCTCGAATTAAGAATTAAAAGAATTCAATTATATTTCCAATTCTTCTGATTCCAAATGAGATAATTCAAGTTTGGAAATATTCAATGTTTAAAAAATCAGCGTTTGATAAGAAATCCATTGAATAAATTATTTTTTATTTCTTCTTCTTTATCAGAATTAAAAAAATTGACTTTCATTGATAACATTGGCAAGTTTGTCTAATTATGTACAACTGCTAATAGAAATAAATATTAATGTTATAAACTGACTAACATAAGTCTGAGGTAATAGAGAAGGAATATTTACCATCAAAAATATAACCGCATCGTTAGCTATGCATTCTTACCTTATCTTTCACTCATATTCGCTTTGTAAATAATCTTCTTTAAGCTTCGAAGAAAGGATATTCACAAAAGAAAAAATGGGATATTCCTCTCGCAAACACGATATTCAAATTCAAATAGACATTTCCATGATTTCAAACCTAATTTTCGTGGAATATATTAAGCTACATACGAAGGACCAGCCATACCGTGGTCAGTTTCCTTCTCAGTGAGGCAATAGGAATACGGCGGATGATGAAGGAATCGGCCGCAAAGTTAGGAATTCGGAAGCAGTCTATGAGTCGAGGGGAAATTAATCTGGTCGGCGCCCTCAAAAGTCAGATTGCGGCTTTTGGTAATTTCGCCTTCTCCCTTCTGCTTTTATTGGCCATGAATAGTCATGGGGAGCACACAGAGCTTAATTGGCCAGCCAAACTCGCCGGTGAAAATCTCGAGCTCCCTCCATTGTAAATACTATTCGCAATCATTAGAGCCTTCCATGATTTGCTATTCTGTGTTAAAAGGAGCATAATTTGTTAAAAAGAAAAATTTTCCAATTACCTGTGTTGTCTTTTATTTTAAAAACACATTTGTTTGCATGTCTCATACTTGTAAATCAATCAGAAAATTTCATATAGCTATGGATTTATTTCACATTCTTTCTTTAAAAGCGAGTTTAATAAGTTGAAAATTAGTGTTGAGGTTATCGGTATTATCTTCTGAATAAAACCCGCAATTGGAACATGTCCCAGCAATTGAGAATCACCGAGGTAAAGTATTGCACATGAAATGGAGAGTCCAAATATATGCAGTATTCTCTTTCATCCATTAAACACCAAGGATTAAATAGAGTCAGGTAGATTGTGAATAGAAATGCAAACTAATGCGCAGTCATTCTTCATTCCGGAGATTCATATTTAATCTTTGTGAAAATTAACGTGTAATATGGCTCGGTTCGTGTAGCAATAAAAACTCGGCTTTGGTTGCGGAAGGTCAAACATCCATTCCGCATCGCTGACCTAAATCACGTTTCGTCTTTGACTCGTCAAAGAAGTGATCCTAGTCTGGCTAACGAAAAGCTAACTAATTGAAGGCTAGCGAAAAGCAAACCGTGCGATGCAAAGTTTATGCTGCGAATTTTCCAACGCAGTGATTTCTCGAGATGTGCCTCCGTGATCTTTAGTGGAGCAAATATGTTGAAAGCGAACAGAAAGTAAAGCATCTACCAAATGTTTTCTTCGTTGAATCGGTTACGTTCAAGCTGCCAAGCTGTCTTTTATTAACGAAGTGCAGGATATCATTCTACTCTAATTTCACTCTTACGATGAATAAATGAACTATTATTACGGAGAAAAAAAATAAAGACTTTTTTGCCTGCACGTGAAGAAATTTCTTAATTTACTATTTATATTTTGTCATATAATTTATAGATCTTCCATCTTGCAAATAGTAGTGACTTTTATGGGGAAAAGGATTTGATTCATTCAAAAGCTGTTGTACAAGTAGCTAAAGCAAATTCGATACAGGCATAAATTTTGCCTTCCTCTGTCTTGAAAGAAAAACTTTTCATTAATTAACGACTAATCTCTGTGCAAATTCAGAGTAAATAATTACGAGGGATATTAATACTGTTAAAATCTATATGGCGATAAATGGATGGAATGACTCAATGATAATTATTTAGTTAGATTTCCACAATATATATTTTGGGAATGTCTCATTACAGTGCTATTAATAATTCACACGCGGAAGTTTGCATCGTAATTATTCTACCTCGTTGCAATAGAGTTCCTCAAAGTGAATCATTCGTAAATTGATTTTGCTTTGAATACTTATCAATTTATTGGGATAATGATACTCACAAGATAATGAGAGGAATGTGAAAAAGAGAGAGGATAAGGCTAACACGAAGAACTCTATTTCCATTTTGTGAAAGTTTCAGATTTCTCTGCCGGAAAAACAAATATATATCCAATATTACATTCCATTATCTTAACAATGGAGAACACTTTGGGTGCGAGCTTTGGGATTCGTGAGAGCTCCAAAGTTTCTAAACGTGACCCTGATTGTCATTGGATGCGCAAGACGGCATTTTTCCTCGTCGTTTCCATGACGACCGTGTTTCCTTCCAAAATAAAATCGACGCCCACTCAGGCCCTTTCTCTTCTGCCTTCTCCTCACTTAAGTGTTAGACGGCCAACTCCATCGCATTAAACTCCCATTCTTATCCCCTTTCTTTTATGATCCCCGCTCTGGCTATTTTAGGACCTCCTTCTTTAAGTCGGCCAATGAGCGACTTATTTAAACAACCTCGGTCAAGTCAAAATTCAGGATCGACCTTTGTGTGGATTTGAATGCCATCACCTTCCCTTTCTTTTTCCTGTTTGAGTAGCGGAAACACACAATGCGCGGCGTTGGCGAAAATTTTGAAGAGCGAGACGGAAGGTCACGGTCGTCATCGGAGTTCCTGTTAGTGGGCTTGTTTTTCGAATGAAATCTGTTAACCAGGTCTATTCATCGCAAAAGATAGACTATAGAGGTAGATTCTTCAATATTGTACGACGTTAATCAGCTACAACCTAAACTATCAACTCGAAAAGAGAAAAGCGGAAAGCTATCCAAATGCCTATCCAATCTGGACTGCCCCGAGATATACTGGGGCCGCAGGAAAGGAGTCATTCAGACGCATTTCCTTATATAGTCTTAGAAATTTACTGCTTTTGATGATTTAGTATCCCAGGGAAAGGCTACTTGTAAGACCTCTACACCCAATGGGTGGAAGAGGATTGATTAAGAAAAGGATATTGCTACTCATGAAGAATAGTTTAAATATTTATATCCAGCAAGGTGATTTATTTATTATAAAAATTCTTAAGGTTATGGTTATATGGTTCTAAAATATAACATAATGAATCATTAATTGGCGAATAAACCGTTAGAATCGACGATAAATATCTATTACGTAAGGCACAGATGATGGAAATGAAATTTGATTTAGCACATTAAGTTGTGCGACTAAACCTAAGGTTACACGAAAAGTGAAAAATTGTGATTTGACTGGGGTAATGGGGACTGGGGCAACTGGGACTGGCCCCAGTCAAGTCACAGTTTTTCACGAAGAGTACGTAAGAGTTTTTAAAACTTTATTTGGTATGAAAGTAAAAGTTTCATTCACAAATCCATCCATATAAATACAGTTTTAATGATCTCTTGACAATTTCCTTAAGCAATTAGTTATCATTTATTAATAATTTCGTAGCAGAAAAACTCTTCATTTCTTGCATAAATTTCTTCTTCGCCCAACCTAACGAAATCATCTATCGTCGAAACCTCGATGCCCCATGCATCCCGCCCTCGTCAAATATGTCTAATCCGTTCTTCATCCATCAGAATCTGAATCATTAGAAAATCACAAAAAATTTTATTTTATATGACGATGGACTTTGACATCATCAAGGCCACATCGGTTGAATTTTCCCGAAAATCTTCCCGCTGCATACGTTGAAAACTTTTAGCCGATACATGGCACTAATGATGTTCTTTGTTTGATGTTATATACCAATGTTCATAATAGAAAAATTGACAGCCTCCAAG
The DNA here is from genome assembly GCA_036926295.1 of Pachydiplax longipennis. NCBI lineage: Eukaryota > Metazoa > Arthropoda > Insecta > Odonata > Libellulidae > Pachydiplax > Pachydiplax longipennis. The sequence goes on from JAVFKF010000008.1 coordinate 58,050,188, forward strand.
AATTCAACCACCTTCATTCCAGAATGATATGAAATATTCGAGGTGGAATTTTATGTAACGCATTTAGTTTTTATAAGCCTTCCGCGGATTAAATGCCATAGCATCTGCTGCCAAGAGCTCTGGAAATTATAATAGGTAGATGGAGGCAGTTTGCCTTTGCTTTCCTCATTGAGCCAGTTTTCATTGTAAAAGAATGGAATATCATTGGTAAACGTTCACGATTGAATTCTCAATTGGAATTGAACCGGTCACTGGGGTCATCACATTGTAGATAGGGAAAACATACTCCATGAGGTGTGACTTTCATCTGAATCGAAAGTACGCAGTGATTCCGAAGAATTCCGCATGAAACATTTTCGTTTCGCTGTCGAAGAGGAGTGATAGATTGATTATTTTTACACTCAGGAGACCGGAAAATTTGTGGGAGTATAGGCGGACATTAGCGCCCTTCGAGTCCAGCGGAGCGTATCTTTTCTGTCCGTTTACGTTTGCATATTGAGCGAATCGACGCTGCTTCCGAATAATCCTCCGACGGCGCAGTTCGGTTTGCCGTCAAAAGCGCGTCTCTGTGCGTGACTTGGCATTAATCGACCCGTTCATTAATTCGATTGAACCGGAGTGCATCCTTTATGCATGCGAAAAAAATTATGGGAGAGCCGCAATCAAATGTTGCCCTGTCGGTGATTATTTTTCGGTGGCATGTGTCTCCCGGAATGAAGAGATGACATGAATAGTTCTTGGTTGTCCCCTTTAGCGTTTAATGGCGAATAATGAGAAATGTTAATTAAGCAAAAGTAAATAACGGGCTAAAAAAATCCCTTTTCTTTACTGGTTTCGCCAAGTAGCTATCATTTCTATAGAGATTGTATCGTAAGTTTTTGTCTTCAGATGATATAATTTGATTGGTAATCCATAATATAGTATGTTCAACTTCAATGTTGAATAAGAAGGAATAAGGGGCGCCTTACAAGTCAGGACTATCTAAACCCAGGGGCTCCCATCCATTTTTGTTTCCCCAAGTGAGGTATCCCGCACCCTTTATTTGCATAGCGAGAAATACCCTTTTATTTAGTTGCAACACAAGCATGGAATAACATGGTGAATATGTATATATTCCATCATGGAGTATATTGTAAATGTACCAGCAATATTAACTTTTGGAAAATTTCAATAGCATAATAAAATTCTGCGTAATTCAACGCACCTTTTGGGCAAGCTTCGCTTAGCCCCAGGGGCTACCGTTATCCCTTGATAACCACTGGGATAAAGTCTACGTACACATGAAGCTTTTTTTTATTAGAGCGGCCAACAAGACTTGGCTTTTCGAGAAACAAAAAATCCATCTAAATTGAGAACGTTAATAAAATTTTATTCCCCTGAAGTCAATGTCTCTCCTAAAATTTCATCTTGGAAAAATATTTTTACAAAAATTTTATCTTCTTGTACAGCTGAAACGGAGATATCATCTTCCAATCAAATATTAATATACATTTATAATTTAAGAACTTTTGATGTGTTTACAAAATAGAGGACCTTCAGCGTAATTTAACAAATCACAATTTATTTGCGAATTCGCATGAATATGGAATTACGATTTCGATTTACTTACGATATGACGATATTCCGTCGCGTTAGAATATTTACTAAAAATATAAATTACGCTCAGATGAGAAGTGAACTAGTTTAAGGAAATCAGGATGTATTTTTAATTCACGGGCAGCATTAGAAGGAAAGGTTAATGAACTCCGTTTGCTCTTGCTTTGGAGTATCTCCGACCAAAGGCCTCTACGGCGTAATTTAACCATCAACCCCCTCGGGTGAGAGCCGGTGAAACTTCTCCAGGAGGCTAAATACAGACCGTGAACAAGGATTTCTTTGCTTTTCCTCCAACCGCAGTATCCTACACCAATCTGGCGTCCAGGCGTTTGAGCCAGTCCACCGATATTGACCTCCTTTGGGTTTAACCCAGTTGAGAATCGTTTTCTCCGGAGTCATTTGCCTTTGAGGCAATCTCTTGTCTTGCCGTAAAAACCTTCCATTACACCGCACACCGTCTCCTCTAGCCGCCTTCACCCAACTGACTTCAACGTCTCATCCCCAAAGGCCGCTGGTATCAGCCGAGGGCGGACCGGTTGTCACGAGACACTGCCGGGGAACCCAGTCATCCCTCCCGACCACCGTAGGTGAACTCACTTCCTTGTACTCTTACGTTTTCACCCGCACACGCTACAACTCCACTTTCTAGCAACCTCTCTCTCTCTCCCTCTTTCTCATCTCCTTTCAGCCGACCCATTCGACTGATTCACTCCGTTTAATTCCGCTCTTTGTCGGGCCCATTCGACGGGTCATCCCAAGAGACTCGCTAATTCAACGCCGCCTTTCCGAAGAGGCGATTATTTATTGCTCGTTATCGGGAATCGCCGAAAGGAAAAGGGTGATTTTTCTTCGTCTTTGCGAGAGGTGTTTTCCTTCATCGCCTCGCGGGACTGATATATGTGCGGGAGATGACTCGAGGATTGCCATCGGAAAGAAATCTCTATCGGATAAAAGTGCATGCGATGAAAAGATCGACGAGATGGTCGGACGTCTTGAGTTGAGAATTTATGGAAAGATCGTTACTATCAAAATCACATACATTCTGATGTTTTAGTAACACTAAAAAGTTTTTCGGCAGGAGAAAGCGGAAAGGGTACGGTGTAACAAAGCAGCGTTGGTAGTAAACTTTTTTATTGAGAACGTAATGGTGGAGAAAGATTACTTTCTTACATCAGAAAGCCGAGACCACCAAATGAAATCATCAGGACTAAAACGGTAAGGTCGCCCATGAGTTGCGAGATGCCTACTATATTCACACACTCCCGCTGCGAATATTATGCAGGATCACGCAGAAACACTTACGGGATCACCGTAAAGAAAGAATCATCGTAATATTTTGCCTTCGCCACTGTGTAGGTTGGTTTTCGCGAATCCGTTTCCTCATGGCCTACTCCATTTATCATACTCAAATCTCTCCCTAGCATATGCAACATCTTCGTTTGCTTTTCTTGGTATTCTTCTTTCTCCCATTTTCTCTCCGATGTAGCCAAGAAAGTACCACTATGCAATCCCTCTGAGAATATGCCCTACATATTCCTATTTCTTCACGCTTCCTTTAGCAAGCAATTTTACCATTTATTCTTCTCACGTCTCTTCATTAATTATTTTATCGGTCCTTTGTATTTTTATCATTCACTTTACTTTCAAATAAACCAAAGGAGATTATTTTTCACCTTCTTTATTGAAGGGAAATAATTGAAAAGGCAGATTATTAACAGGAAGTTCAAAACAAGTGTCATGCGGCCTTTAGCAGGCCAAGATTCTTTAATTCCTTTTTTAAATTAATCGATATTAATTGACTTCATGGAACGTTATGAATAATTAAAACAGAAGCTACCAAATGTTAACAACGGTTTTATTAAATTTCTTATTGATTTTATCAATAAAAAACAAATAAATACAAAGCTTCTGTTTTAATTATTATCTAGCCCGCCACAAAAGGTCGAGTAATAATAATTACTTATAAATAAAGTCGAACCTTAACGAAAAAAGGGGGAAATGAATTCAAGGATACGGAAACAAAGGAATGGGCTGGTTTATCTACTAAAGATGCTGAAGATTTTGAGCTATTCTTCATGGGTATAAGCAAAAGAAAATAATGCAAAAGAAACATTTCGATAATTAAATTCAACTACAAACTTCTACTAACTTACTCTATTAAATTAATTACTCTCATGTCCACTCAAACCTCAGAGGAATTTTGCCCTTGCCAACAACTTTTCGTCATCTTGGTTTATCTTGCATGTTATCCTGGTTCACTCCTAATTTCCGCATATCCTAAATACATTCTATCTTCTCTGATGTAATTTAATCAATGTTTTCGTTTTTAAAACTGTAGTAGTTAAGTGATTACACAGTAAATGAATTAGATTTAATAATCGCAATTTTTCCTTATTAGCGTAATGTAACATTTGCTTTACATCTGTTTTCTGGCTCCTTGCTAATCCATTCCATTGTCTCCTTTCCTGAAACGCTTGCAACTTAACGGTCATCCTGAATGTCAGCATGCGAAATACAACTTGATATCTTCCGCTTTTTATTTTTCTTTATTCTCTCTCCGCGAGAGCGAGCTATTTTTTCTTGTTTACTTTGCCTCACGCTCTTCCTCAGACGCCGTAGTTTTATCTGTATCCTATTCGAGCTTCCTCTTATTAAATTAATAAATCTGTTTAGAGATTTTAATGTATCTCCACGGAAGTCTTTCTCTCGCTCTCTCTCAGATGCAAGAATTATATTTCTCAGCCCCCTACGTAATATCACATCTATTATATATAGCTAACTCTCCGGATATACCTATATATATATATATATATATAGATATATATATATAGGGGATACGAATTCTGACCATGTTCCACAAGCGCCATCGACGTCAGATTTTTTCGACGTACTGGGCCTACACTCCAGATGCCAGAATAATGCAGACATCGACGCTAGCTATCATGAGTTCGATGCCAGAAATTCCCAAAAATCGCAATTTTCCCATAAGAATGCATTGCGCGGATTTTTGAAAATTATTTTGAGGCACTTATCGTTAAGATAGAGTAACCGAAATTTCGGAGGTTAAAGCTGAGGTAGTCTGCTATGGTTCTTATGGTAGAAATGTTGCCAAATGACCGTGACTTCGACTCCAGGTGGGTCCGAAATTCTTCCATAAGAAATGCATTGCTGCAATTTTTGAAAAATTTTTTCATTGTCTTCCCGATAAGCTGGTAGGATAAAACCCGGAAGTGTGAGAGAGGCGTTTGAAAACTTTCTTTCATGAATTTAACAGTTCGTCTAGTGGTCCTTGGTTCGATGCAAGTGGGTCATTCCGATTCCACCATGCATTTCAAACGGGGAAAACGGAATCTTATTTTAGGATCTTCCCGATATGATATTGAATCGAAACTTTGGAATAAGTCATAATGGCACTTACCTAATATTAATTCGCTATTTTCTCTCACAGAAAGGTCCTGAGTTCGACGCTAGGCGGTCATTAGCGCGAATATTTGCAATCTGTTTTGAGACCGTTCTCGATGCGATAGAGCAATCAAAATTACGGTGTTTGCAGATGAGATGGTCTTCCATAGTATCATAGGAAGAAATGTTAGCAAATGACCGTGTGTTCGACGCCAGGTGGGTTCGAAATGCTTCCGTAAGAAATGCATTGGTGAAATCTTGGATGATTTTTTAAAAATCCTTCCCGATAAGCTGGAAAGATAAAACCCGGAATGGTGACCGAGGCGTGTGAGAACATTCTTCCATGTTATTCGCCGTTTCTGCAGTGGTCCTTGGTTCGATGCAAGAGTGTCATTCCGATTCTACCATGCATTTCAAACGGGAATAACGGAATCTTATTTTATGACCTTCCCGATAAGATACTGAATTGAAACTTTGAAACACGTCAGAGTGGCGCTTATCTATTATTCGTATGCCATTGTCTCTTACAAATGGGTCCTGTGTTCGACGCCAGGCGGTCATTTACGCTAATTTTTAAAAATTGTTTCGAGGCCTTTCTCAATGCAGGAGACTATTCAAAATCACAGCGTTTGCGTTTGAAGTAGTTTCCTATAGAACCAGTGGAAGAAAGGTTGCATATGACCGTGAGTTCGATGCCAGATGGATGACAAATTCTCACGTTCGAAATGCATTGCGGCAATTTTTAAGATTTTTGCTGGATAAGCTTCGAAAATGATACCCGTAAGGGAAACTTATAGTAAATTTTCACCAATTAGCTTGCAGTATGCAAGCAACTTTTACTCGTACCTATATATATATCTATTATATATAGCTAACTCTCCGGATATACCTATATATATATATATATATTTATAGGGGATACGAATTCTGACCATGTTCCACGAGCGCCATCGACGTCAGATTTTTTCGACGTACTGGCCCTACACTCTAGATGCCAGAATAATGCAGATTTCGACGCTAGCTATCATGGGTTCGATGCCAGAAATTCCCAAAAATCGCAATTTTCCCATAAGAATGCATTGCGCGGATTTTTGAAAATTATTTTGAGGCACTTATCGTTAAGATAGAGTAACCAAAATTTCGGAGGTTGAAGTTGAGGTAGTCTTCTATGCTTCTCATGAAAAAAATGTAGCCAAATGACAGTGAGTTCGACGCCAGGTGGATGCAAAATTCTTCCATAAGAAATGCATTGGACGATTTTTTAAAAATGGCTTCCCGATAAGCTGGAAAGATAAAACCCGGAATGGTTACAGAGGCGTGGGACCTTCCCGATAAGATATTGAATCGAAACTTTGGAACAAGTAAGGATGGCACTTATCTAAGATTATTTTGCTGTCTTCTCTCACGATCGGGTTCTTAGTTCGTCGCCAGGCGGTCTTTGGCGCGAAGTTTTAAATTTGAACTGAGGCAGTACTTGGTATGATACTGTATTCAACGGATAGCTTGCAGTATGCAAGCAACTTTTACTCGTATAGATATATAGATATATATATATATAGGGGATACGAATTCTGACCATGTTCCACTAGCGCCATCGACGTCAGATTTTTTTGACGTACTGGCCCTACACTCTAGATGCCAGAATAATGCAGACTTCGACGCTAGCTATCATGGGTTCGATGCCAGAAATTCCCAAAAATCGCAATTTTCCCATAAGAATGCATTGCGCGGATTTTTGAAAATTATTTTGAGGCACTTATCGTTAAGATAGAGTAACCAAAATTTCGGAGGTTGAAGTTGAGGTAGTCTTCTATGCTTCTCATGGAAAAAATGTAGCCAAATGACAGTGAGTTCGACGCCAGGTGGATGCAAAATTCTTCCATAAGAAATGCATTGCGGGAATCTTTTTAAATGCCCTCCCGATAAGCTGGAAAGATAAAACCCGGAATGGTGACAGAGGCGTGGGACCTTCCCGATAAGATATTGAATCGAAACTTTGGAACAAGTAAGGATGGCACTTATCTAATATTATTTTGCTGTCTTCTCTCACGATCGGGTTCTTAGTTTGTCGCCAGGCGGTCTTTGGCGCGAAGTTTTAAATTTGAACTGAGGCAGTACTTGGTATGATACTGTATGCAACGGATAGCTTGCAGTATGCAAGCAACTTTTACTCGTATTCTATATTCTTTCAAAATACAGCTCAAGCGTGCTTATAAAGTGAAAGCGACAACGTGACTTGTCTTGAGGGTTTGGATATCGCCAATCGTATATTATGCCATTTCCTTTAAGTCTATCAGATAATATAGAGAGTTAAATGTTAGCACCTGTAATGTTTTGCTAGCGTCATCTAGATTACATGCATTATAACAACCGTTGCAATTCTTTGATTTTGTTGAGCTAAACTATGAATTTAATATGTTATCATTATTGTATATTAGTGTGGTATTGTTAAATTGAAATTCAGCCAAATTCTAATGTTTGAGAGTGATATATTTTTTATTTTGTACTTCGATTAAGTTTGTTGTTCAATGACTTTTTAAATGAATCAAGGTGTATTTGAGGTAGGTAAGTTGATTAAAATACATGTACACTATCGATTGTGAATTTTAGAGAAAAATGTAATATTTGTGGTTCGTTGCTGGGTTGATTCTTAAGTAAATTTATGATTCTGGTTCAAAAGTATATACCGTCCTATATTCATTCATCGATTAGTTCGCAACATTTTGCATTGTTAAGTTTTTATTTTTATATTTTTTTAATTTTCTGTGGTCAGCTTAGTTTCCTAACTAAGGCACTTTCATGTTTCGAACTCATTTAAAAAATTGACAGTACTATCATACAGAATAAAGAAGAATTATCAAAAAATTTTGTAGTGAATTTTTTAAAGAACATTTCTTCATTACCTTCAGAAACCTCATGCTTACTTATTCTACATTTCAAAATTATTTACCTATTATAGGTAAATTAAAGTAATACCTTGAAGCACTATATATTGGCGATATAGCGATGAGTACACAGCATAAAACAAACTTGAAAAGGAGGATATCGAATGAATAGAGAACCGCCAATATCCTTGGTAGAAACAAATTAGTAACTGAAAGAATCCATCACAGTCTTACATTTCAGATGAGTTTCATCACTTATAGGTGGACCGTGTAGTAATAGTGCTCTTTTGATGGCTAATATTTTAAAAGACTAATATCTTACTGGGAAAGATGGTTGGTAAAATACGTTATTTTAATATAGTTATTAGTGAATTTGCAACTTGTTCATCGCATTAAAGGACTTCCTTTAAACAGCAAACATCTCATTCCAAATGAAGTGGTTCTTAGCAGAAACACAAATATGTGTGGGAATATTTTCGATTTGGGTGTAGGATGTATAATCTCCAAATACAGTCGTAGAGATAGATAATAGAAAAGGAATGAATACGCTGATAACATCGTTCTCGCTTGAATTTTCTAATGTGAACTCTTTGTGATTACTCCGTGCCACAGGTTAATTGGTAATCTACATTGCTTAACATCTTTCTGCTTTCATGAATCTCTTAGTTAATTTTTTGTTACCTGTCTGAATTAATGATTTCGCTGTGTATGAAAATAAATAAATACCCGTGATTTTGGTTATCCACGCTTATTTTCGCCAAAATTTTCAAAGGATTTGTGCATCTTACGGTATCAAAATCCGCAAGATGATTGCCCATATTCGCAACCAAAACTTGACGGTCCTGCACTTTTTGTTTGCAGAGCGTAAATTATTATTCCTCGTGAACACAGTAAAGGTCTAATTTGCTCGGATTATGTACATATCCTACCTCAGGGAATTCTCATATGAGAGCGTATCCCTCTTCGGCAGTGGCACATAACGTCGCTAACAGAAAACGTTCACCGCTCAACGGGATTCGGCGCTGCAGAATAAATTTACCAGTTTTCGAAAAACAACGTGACGTCTCTGTTTCCTTCGGGTTTACATCATACTGCTAAACATGTTTTACTCGGTTACTACGATGTCAGCTTTCAACCTCATGTCACGCTCGACAGGCTCACGCTGACATAAATAAATATTTATCATCAACTAGAGTCGATACCGATAAAGTTACGGAAATATAAATACGATGTTGAAATATCTCTAAACGCGTAACTCGCAAACCACCAATTTGCATTCCGTGAATGACTTTAATGCATATACCGTGCGTAAAAGAGGATTTTTCACGCTTGACAAAGTTTGCTTTCCAACACACCGCCTCCCTGATCAATATGTTGCGCTCTTGAAAAGGGCATATTATGCATGCAGTAAATGTGTCAGATTTATTCTTCGGTCTCTGCGGTCTGATAGAAAAAATGTTGCCGATAAGTGCTAAGAAAAAGTTCCGCGATTAAGCTAACTGCGCTCAAGGCCTATGTCTTCTCGAGAAACCCTTCACTTCCGGAAGTGAAGTCTTCAAAGTGATCGGAAATTTCAATGCAAATAGGGATGCCATTTATGGGATTGAACATGGGTGTTGGCCGAGGATCAAGTTGCGGTGGTATCTTTCAATTAGGTATCGAATTGCAACCGGAATTCCCCAAAGCCGAAAGGAATCTATAGGTAATCAATGTAAATATCCCGCTCTGAAACGAATTCAGAGCCATGATTTCACAACTCGTTTTGATCGCTGTCACTCTTCGGATTCAAGTACTTGGCGGGGTTTATTTTCGCCGAATGCAACTGTGCCAATTCATCATTCTTCTTTAAAAATCTAATATTTTGCGCCATTAAATATTTCTGATATCATTCTGTGTTTCTAATCACTTTCAGATTTATCTTTTGGTATCTTTTTTTCTCCTCTCAGTGTGTCTCCCAACCTTTGGGATATATGTACTAACCTCATTTTTATGAGACAATTTTGTAACTCAGCTGTTATATAACGCAGAAAAATTTATCGTGGATAATTTTAACCTCTTATCTTATAAAATGAATTTTTAAAAGGTTTTCCTCTGTTAGATTTTAAATCACAACTTGCTCTCAGTACCCTTAAAATGTTTCTTTTGAGTAATAACCGCTCTTCAGTAATTTTATAGATTTGGCAAGGACTACCGATATTCCAATGGCCATGCCATGGGTCAATTAACGTAAGATTGACGCGGCACAAAATTTCTCTATTCCATGCAGCAGCTTTGACATAATAACGGAATTCATATATTTTGTAATACAATTATTTGAGGTTAACTGCACCTTTATGCCCTTTTTCGGCAAACGTTGACCAAAAAGGGCATAAAGGATAAAATTATAGATAAAGGATATAAAGTATAGATTGAAGTATCTCTTACAAACTGCTTTCTTGCATCATCGGTTACACTAATTAAAGGCCAATAGAATCCAATGTATTATTCTTATGTTCTAATGAGTATAAATATAATATGTAACCATAAACTTTTATTATATTATTAAATTTTATTATTAATTATAAGGGCCGGCTTTGGATTCGATGAGGCCCTTAGCTAAATGTAGTCCTTAGGCCCATACCATATCAAATTTATTTATACATCTTTTAAATATTTGGATAAGAATATGGATAGTTTTTTAAACATTAGAAGAAAATTGAACTTTTGAAAAATAGAGTCTATGCAAACCTTTGAGTGAGCTGCGATGCGTTTTTAACTTTTTTCTGTAGCATATATTAGCTTAAATTTAAGAAAAATTCATCAAAGAAATATTGATGCTTTTTCTTTCAATATCAACATTTTTGTACCATTATTGATTATTCAGTTGGCAAACTGTTGTTTTAATCTAAAACAACAAGTAAACATCTAAGAAAAAGAGCTACTCATATAGTCAGTACAAATTCTATGGAAATCTGGTATATGTTCGCTTGGATATTTGCGCTATTACAACATCATTATCAAGGGACACGTTCCCAAAATCCCAAACGCCTCTCGAAAACCGATATTTTGAAAATAAATATTTCACTATGATTGTGATTCCAAAATTTATCCTTCTATTTACTAATAGCTTTCTGTTTAATAGGAAACGAAACTAAATTCAGTAAGTTTGTCGTAAAACATATTCCCAACTCCCATTTTATCGTTGGCTAAAAATAATTTGGCAGACACTTGCCTAAGCTGTAGATTACTTTGCTTATACCTGAACCAGCTCTGCCTTTCTTTATTATCATACTGATGTAGTAATAATGTTCCAATAGTAGGATCCCAATCATATCTGTAGAAATTTTATTATGCTATTCCGGTGAACTTTTACCCATAGAACTAATAAACGCGGTTTAAACTTGTGAATTAAACGTTTACAGTTAAACGTATACGGCGATGGTTTCCCAACACCTCAACTCTTGCTAATACAACATTTTAAACCAGCTTTTCACCGCATCGAAGTTAAGCTCTTCTCAACGAAGATGTTACATCAGACTATAAGGATCCACATTCCTAGAAGAGATTAGACTGACTAGCTGCTTGGCACTAATGAATACAAAAGACACAGCGGAGGGTATAAGAGATGCTACCTTCGGAGAGAGGTGTGCCAAGAAAATTATAGTGATAGTCCGCTAAACGAGTTTGCCTTCACGTCTCCAACAAACTGCGAAAGACATTGATGCGAATGAAAGCGGGTATTCAAATAGCGAAAGACTCTCGAAGCTTATTTTAAAAAGCATCCGCAAGGACGCGGAAAAACTCATCACGTGATGTAGGAGGGTCGTTAAAAATTCTTTTTAATCGGACGGAGGCAAATATTTAAGTTCTGTTATCTCTCTCCCACCCACGCAATGTGCTTGTTACGTGGGAGAAGGAGGTAATGGAAGAGTTCCTTTTGTCTTCACCTGATGCGTAAGGCCAAAAAGAAAGGTTTGATCATCGATTTATCGTGGCGATTATATATTTTTACGAAACTAGATGCAGAAATGGTGTATCTTGAAGGTTATCCATTGCGAATCATCACAATTTAGAGATGAATCTATCGTTACTAAGGTATAAGAAGTAAATAAATTGAAATTGCTCTTGATACACTACGGAAATAAGTTCACAATGATGAGGTAATTTAGTGAGAATGCTGAAACATTATGTAGACGTTTTCATTTAAAAATAGTATGGTTTCTCGAGGCCGTAAACTTGAAACTGTATCGTCTTAATAAAGAGTGTGCATAGAAAACAGCCTTTAAATTGTCTATTGATGAAAATTTTTTCGAACACTTCCTATAGTGATACAGCTACCGAATGTGGCCAAACATATTTTAGCTAAGATCCTCATAATTATTCGATCTGCTAACTGTTTCTGTCGGCGAAATCATCACACACGTACTTCTTAAAATGAGATATTAGCTGTCCTCTCTGTACTTTCGAGATTTCTAAATAATTGACAACTTCCTGATTTACTCAAGAGCTGGACCGTCCTTTCTCATTTATCTTTAAGTATAAAATGCATAAATTAGTTTCTGAATGTTCTTAAGGATCTGCCCACCTAGAGAGGCTAATTATTCTGCCTTTTTAATCAAAAACTTTGTTGGTAACTCTGTCATAGACGAAGGTGCTACAGTACTTCGAAACTTCAAGGACTTCACAGTAAAACTAACTGCAGACTTCTAATTAAGAAGCAGATTAATTCGAAATTCAAATCAACATATACTCGTAGTGCTCCTAGTTCAGTTCAATAAGATATTAAATGCTTTGATGTTGTCGCTGTATTTTCCCACTAGAGAAACAGAAGAATTCAAAATATTTTAATATTTATATTATAAATCGCAAGCCTAAAATAGCCTATTTTTATTTGGAATGGTAATAGAGGCAGTTTGCCCGGAATTTGCCAATGTCTTAGAGGAAAGTCATCCGAAAACACTATCAATCATAAGACTCATTTTAAAACTCTAAAAAATTGTTATTTATAATCTTTTTAATAATAATGACATTTTCAGGATGCCTTAAACCCAATTTTAGATTTAAATGATCACATCACTTCATCAAACAAATTAAATCTGATTCTGTACCAACTTTTACACGAATTTTTAATATTCACAAGTTACATTTGAAACATGATATTTCCTCTATGTTAACAAAGGATAATGGTCGTGCGTAAGTGCTTCTCAGCAGCTCCTATACGTCTATAAATAACTATCAGCTTACAGTTCATAGTTACGTAATACAGAAGAAATATATAGTTAACTGCAGTTCATAGGGGACAAGCATGAGATCAGGGATCTTTAGAATAATCCTGCACATTGATAAATATCTGCAGTTTTCATGTTATTTGTAAATTATTTATGACGGTGAAAATTAATTGGAACACTTAATTTCTACGTTTATGAAACTCGTTAAGATAAAAGGCCATGAAAACGATAGATGTAAATTCTGGTTATCGCTTACAGTACATGCGAATTAAGGATCAGTACTTCACCACTCCCTTATTAATACCTTTTTCTAAGAAACTTCCTTAATTGTTAACCTGTTTTCAGAAACCCTTCCTTAAACCCACAGCATGAATAGATTGCTTCAAACTTAATTTTCAATCTTTTAGTATCCTCATCTGGTAGGTAATAAGGATCAGTTATTCCAATTTCATAATCGTGGAGTAGCCAACTTAGCAGCCGATTCGTAAATCCCACATCCAGAATCCAAGGAAATATTTTCATCACTTCCAAAGTACTTCCCCGTTGCTTCATTTGTCGATATCAACGAAAATTATTCTTCGTGAAACGTTTGATGATTTCCGTCGGTTTCCACCAAGCGGAATTCCTCCTCTTCCGTGGAATAAAACCAAAAATCTATCAGGAAGGAATTAGCATAACGCCGATTTTACGAGGGGATAAAAGAGACCCTTCCGAACTCGTAAAATAAAGACCGTTTTATTTCGAAGGAAAGCGATCTCGATCGAACACTTCTGCCCGCCGCCAAGCATTGGAACTGTTCCGGAGAATTCTCAACTTCGCCGCTCACCTTTTTATTTAAACTCTGTGACTTGCGGCATAAATACCCTCCCTCTTTAGTATACGACCGCAGCTTTATCGCCAGACATAACAAGGGGTCCTCCGGGAGGGAGTTTCGTCTGCAAGGACGATGTGATTGCACACTCCTCGGCTGGAGCAGGAGTACTTTTCACCGCTGGAATAACAAATGCATGCTTGTTTGGGTCAAAGGCCAAACTGATACTAATGAGGATAAAATGCTCGTCTTAATATACGTGAATATTTCTTCTTCTGATGGCCGAGGTAAAAAGAGGGAAGCAAACCTGCGGTGGAAAAGTGACAGTGTATTAATGTTGATTTAAAACTCTGCGTTGATGTCTCTTTTTTCGCAGCAATTAGCTGCGAGAGGGAAAAACCTGGCAAGGATTCCATCGGAAGGCCTTTACAAAACGGATTTCTCAATGCATAAACCGTAAGGAATATATAGTTGGAAACGGAATCATTTTATAACATACAGCGTCACGATTTGGGGTAATAAAATACGCATTATTCTCCAATGCATAATTGATATTTGCATTCCGAAGGATAAAAGCGTAGCCAATTTCAAATGATTAATATTCAAAGTACAAGGTTTCATCCAAGTATGAGTTCACAGTAGGAAATGATTTCCTTAGCGTACATCTTTGTCGCTCTACATATTTGTAAGTAATCGTATGGATTTAATTTTCATAGATAGATTTTATAATTTAATGAAAGTCACAATTTATGATTTAAATCGTAAATAAAATTTCGCTTTCATTCGGGCATGGTCGAGACTAAATTGTCTCTTCTTCCATGGAATCAGGGAGCATATAAATAAGATTTCCTTACAGAATAACTGTGCAAGATTCATAGATAATTAATCCTGTAATTGATAACATAACCCTTTCTATCTTATAATTGATCCACTTTCTCTCAGATTAAAGGTTAATAAGAAAAAGTTTATTGCGCGTACCGGCTTTTAAAAATACTGATATTTTTTTTAGCAAAGAAAGTATCAGTATCACATCAGAATACGTATTATCAGAATTTATTGCATCAGTGAATACTATTTTGAACTTATATGATATGAAGATAATAGAATATCTTAGGAAGTGGAGTAAAAAATATACTATTTTTATTCCTTTTTGGTCGTAATTCTTCAATTCCTCTAGGCTTATTCATATATAATATATATTTCGTTCAAATAGCACAACGTACTAACATGCAAGTGATGGCGTTCTTGTGCTATATCCAAATATGGGAAATGAAAGATTTTCATTCAGCATCAAAGAAGAAAATCTTCGAATTAACCGAAATCCGAACTTGACATCTCTTTATTCCATGAAATTAGTTCCCTGCATCGTAATACCTCGTTCGAGAGTCAAATAGGCGAACAGTTTGCATAGAGATAAACACTTTGCTGAAACTGACCTCGCGTGGATCCATGCGGAAACGCAACACGCATTTTCATATGCCTATATTGCCCTTAGTAAGCGGCTTAAAACTCGAGATGATGGAGCAGAGAGATTGGAACGAGAATAGGAAAAAAGAAGGCATCTGAAATACCCTACTCAAGAGATCGTAAACGCTCCTCCTTTTGGAGGTATCGTTCGAGATCGGGCCATGTGCGTAAAACGCAAATATTTTTAGGGCCCCGTATTCGCCCTTAGCTTCCGATTGCTCGCCCGACTGAATTTCCATTTGATTTTAAAGGCGACGTTTTACGAGCAATGATTAATCCGCGGATGCTGGCACAAACTCCGCTGACGTACGACGTTTAGAGTGCAGGAAGATAACCGATGGAGGACTTTTTCATTCCACGACTATTGATAGGTTCGCATTTTCTTATCTTTACCGAAAGAAAAACTTTCATTCGTATTTAGATATAGGGTTGAATAAGATTATGGTTCATCTTCTCTCGTCTCATTGTTATTCCTGCTTACTTATGGTAATATAAAAGAAATAAGGTATGAGAAATTCGGAGGATTCATCGAGGTCATTCTTTGTATAGTAGACTGATTTGCAAAGTGTCATTCATTGGGTCATTTCGTTGCACCCTCGTGAACTTTTTCATTGACACCATTCTGGTTCAATGAAGGAGGGGAGCTGGAATTTGCCTCACTCCTCATCTTGTCTCCTAATATTAATAAAAATATTTTGTAACATTTATAATACTATGGTAAAGAAAAATTCTTGCAACGACGAACACAAAGAATGAATAGTTTCTAAGCTTTTATGCCGATTAACAACAATATAATGCATATTTGTAAATTTTAGAAAGCTTATCACATTGAAACAGCTTACATGCAACTCAGGATGAAATTTCGTTGCCGGAAGTTGCGCCGTTTCTTTGTAATTGAATTTGATATATCACCAAAAAAGCCGCGAATTGCAAAAGAACCGATTTTTGGGCATCTTAGTTTAAATATTTGTTCGTGTTAAATTTAGCTCTCTCTATGTGACATGCAAAAAATCCAAAATAATAACATATAGAATTGCCTATAATTTGGTATAAGAGTCATTTCTATGCGTTGAGTACTAAGTTTGCAATAAATTCACGAAGGCCAGGGGCATATTAAAAATCCTAAAGTAGTTGGCTTTTTTTTCCTACCCTCATCAAAGGTATCTAACGTCAGAGGGTTTGAGGCTCAAATCATCCTTGAGGCTGAATTCTACTAAGAGACCGGCTGCATTGAAAGAATGGAAAGATATAAATAAATGACAAATATTTTCAGTCAAATTTTTGCTCTAAAAGGATGATTTTAGGAAAAGATAAAAGTATGATCTGGAAACTTTTATGCGTTAAACTGTTTGGGAGAGGAAAGGATGAAATTGTATCGTTTAATTCCGAAAATATTTTCTCGTTCGCTTCCACTTGTTGACTTTTACGTAACTTCTACTCTGATATTGTATTTAATAGAGTGGAATATCTTTGCTATATAATTAGAAAACATTATATAAACTGTCAAGTGTTACATAAATCATAGAGATGTTGATTTGTTCAGTATAAGTCAAGAAACATGTTTTATTTCAATAAATTAAATATGTTTGTCATTTGACTTATCACTGTCATCTTACTGATATTTTTACTGCGCTGATTACGTTATGTCTGTGGAAATGTTTGGGAAATCTTGAATCGCACAAAATTTTTACTCTCCTCCCGTACTATATATAAGTAGCTCGCGAGGTCGCTACATAAGAAAAAGCTCACATGCACGGAATGTTTGGTTAGCTATATCGCATCCAATGAGATGCATAGGATAAGATGCAATGATAAATGGATAAGAAGTCGATGTTCTTAGCTCATGTTTCCTGCAATTAAACGCCTCTGACTAGACCTTTGCCCTACAAGATTGCAAAGCTATGGATTTATTACGCTCCGTTAAAACGTTTTCCCTTTCGCAAAAGTTTCTTTGCCGAGTATCTCTGCTGTATCTTAAGGAATTAACATCACTTATATTTCATTCTAATTGAGATCTTATCTTATCGTCTTCTTCGTGAAATATTTTATCGCGTAATGCGTCCTTCCGTGTAAGTCTTGAGTTAAAACGAATATCTAGTTTCTGCTTAATCTAAGTCCATTATATCGCATATGTTTGAATTTAGATTATATGTAAGCATGCTGCTCATTTTCTCTGGTCTGGTATAAACTTTGGCAATATCCGTCAAGATAAAGAATAAACAGCCTCGACAATTTTTCATCGTATTTACTTTCTATAACCAATTAACTTTTGTTTCCGAGTCTTAATTTTCCGCGGCATGAATCGCCTTTGCTGTATTTTAACACAACTTTAATAACATGGCAACCACGTAATTTATTTCAGCCATCATAGAAAATTCTGAGATAAATTGCAGCGGAAAAACTAGCTGTAAATATAGGAATAACAAATAATTGAACTTGTTCAATCATATCAAAGCCTTAATTATAAATTTGATAAAAATACTGCCCAACTAAATACTGCAGCACTTCGTAAAAGAATAAAGAGTTTAATAGTACCTAAGATTCTGATAATATTGATAAAAAAAACAACCAAATAATTATTGTGTGGATTATTTGCTAGTGTCGCAATCTTTGGGTATGAAACTTGTCAACAACGCACAATCGCTTTGTAATAATTTTTAAATCATTCATGAATCATTGTTAAGTTTTAAGCCTCTAGCATTGACGAAATAGCGTAATCCCATTTCCGAAACCACAAGAAATTAAACTAAGTTATACGCAGAACGATATACACAAATGAATTTTTTCAGACTACGGACTTCAAATTACCGATGCGGAGTAGGGAAAGATATTATAAAGGAAAGGAAATGGAGAGAGTTCGCCAAATAATTAATCCGCGGAAATTGAGGATAGAATCTTTTGTGAATGAAATGAAATGAATGGAAAGAAATTGTACTTTTTCCCACGAGTTTACAATTTCTCTCCATTTCACATGATGGATTTCCACCATATATCGCCTGACTCTGTAAATTTTATTCTTTTGTACAAATTCCACAGATGGAGTTGAAATGTATCTCGAAAATTTTGCCTTTCACTCATTATTATTTTTAAAATCCTAATATTGATATGGATAAATCCTTCCTTTACCAGTTTCTTATCGTCATAATAATGTTCCAGTCTAAAATACATGACTGGGAGCCGTAAGCAAGCGATTTTAATGAAATTTTGAATCAATCATAGAATCTTCTCCTACAGTGACACATAGAGGAGAGATTCCACAATTTAATCAAGATGGGCAGATTCTGCAGTAGATCCTAAATTTTTATTTACTACCAGAGTCAGGGCCATATAAGGCAGTAGTAACAAAATATAGTAGGCAGTTGTTTACCTTTGAAGGCGGATAGCACTGCAGATCAGCGCATAAGACACGACGGAGTAAACACCTTGAAAATCTTAGTTGTTGATTTCCCCATACCATCCTCCAGTAAAAATCCATTGCCTTAAAGGTTGGTATGGACAAATGCCGATTTAAATACGCGGGTCAAGGATAAAGCGAAATGGAGAGTAAAAGAGGAGAAAAAGCAGTACCGCACCAACGTGGTTGAATGATAGAAAGCTTATCCACTTCCGCAAAGGAACGGCCTAAAAAAAGTAGTATGGATTTAGAAGCTTTGGATAGCCGCAGATTACACGACTCGCGGCAAACATTGAGGGTAATTAGCTCCTCTGGCACGGACTTGGTGCCCGAGAATAGATAAAAAAAGCCAGCCAAAAAAATAAAGAACGAAATTCTCTATCCAGTCTTCCTTTCCAAAGCAAGCATTACGCGAGTGTTTTACATCTCATGGACTCTGATATGCCCGCATTTCGCTCCCTGTGAAATTCACTCCGAAAAAATATTTCGCCGATAATAAAGAATCGCTTGCCTTTGGAATGGGATTGATTTTAATTGATTCAAGCGAATAAATGATTTCGATCAAAAATTGTTTTGGAGAAAAAATTTGGCAATCGGTTTGATTAGCGGATTTCATCAGCGATTATTGGATGGAGGCCAATAATCTGGCAGTTTTCCAATTTCTTCCATTAGCTGTTTCTGTCAATCAGGATGCCTTCTTTTTATAGGTATATTGAGTTACAGCGACTCTGTCCTCAACACTGAATTATAAATTGAAGTCTTCGTTGAGCATCTTGAATGAGTTGACATTTTCTTATTTGCGCAGAAACATGTTTAGCGGAGATGTTAAAGATGGTTATACTATTTCCGCATAATAATGCAGTTTCCTAGATGAATTGTAAATTAATAACCGAAGAGTTACGATTATAATTAATATTATAATGACTCTGTGATTCCATAAATCTTTCTTTGTATGGTTCCTATATTGAAAATATTGCTTATATGGGGACAACTCTGCTTTACTAACGATAACGTATCCTTAACCGCATTCAGCCATTAATATTATAAAAAATTATTTAATACCGGCAAAAATATAATTTACTGAACCAGCATAATACATAAAGCTTAACTTCGAAATAAAGAATTATCATAAAAATTGACGAATAAAAGAGGACGAATAATCTACTAAATATATTAGCGATAACTTCATTGGTCGAAAGTTACTAAAATGTCGAATTGTAACTATTAAGAGGTCGAGGAATTATCATTTAACTCAATTCAGGCAAATCATAATGCTCACATATAACCTTCATTGCTTTATGAAACAGTAAAAATTACCACCTTCAGTAGATTTTATTAAAATTACCCGGAGATCGTATTAAATAGAGAAAATGCCAAATCAATGGATTAGACTACAGATTACGTGCAGTTAATTACTGTGGCTGGCACTTGATTCAAGCATGACATAAGGTATAGTAGAGCTTTCCCTCCCGGAAATGTTTCTCGGAACCTCATTAGCATATTTAGCTTCAAGGTTTCGCTGTATGCTTTAAATTATAGGATTACATGTGATGTTACCTGTTTACCATTACAACTGATGAAAAGGATAAGGAATGTCTCCGTGTTCTAATATGTTATGCAAAGCTTCCACAAATCTAAAAAGATCGGAAAATATATTTATAATATATATATATTTTCATTTAGAAGAAAAGAGAAACAATTTTTCATGGAAATGGAAAAATTACTGCTGAATAATAGTTAATTTATACTTGATTGAATCATCTGCAAGTATCGATATACATGGGCTGAAACTTTGAAATATAATTGGTCATCACATCTGAAATGTATAATAATTGTATCTTAATTTCGACACATATATCATTTAGTAGCATCCTTAAACAATATGGAGAAAGAAATTTCCAATGCCCGTGCTGCACTTAACATACATTTTCTGAACGTTTACCTCGCCAGCATGAAAAGAAAAGCTAGATAAAAATTAATGTGGAACTAAAATAATAGTAGTAGCAGTAATGTTAAAGGTGCTAAATCGAACTCGGGACCGCTTTCATCAAAGGCGAACGCTCTACTAACTGGGCTATCTAGGTGATTTTTAACAATATTTTCGCTAACATAATAAGAAGGGAATTTAAAAGCGTTATACCTTACAAACTCTCGCTGAAAAAAAGCCACTAAATAGTTAACTAAACATCCTAGGGCGGTATTATAATTCACATGGACATCAAAACTATTGGCAGGAGAAATTTATGTCCCCGATCATTCCCAGAATAATCGCTCCCCCTCTGGCTTGACAGGAGCGAAACAAAGGCACGAGCGGTGAGAACTCTCTACTTGATTACTTCCGATCTCCGACGCACCTAAAACGCCAATACCTCTCCGACCTTTACCTGTTCACGATCCCTTGTTTCGTGAATGGCACGTTTCGTACCTCTCTTTCGGAAGATAGAGGTGCAAACACACCGGTCGAAAAAAAAATTACTCGAGATCGACCGCCGTAAAAAAATAGGCCGAGTAATTGCCTCCGAGCAAGGACACTTGTTGATCTTTTGTTGCCAAACCAGTCTTGAAGGCAATTCTGACGCAGATCGATCGGCTCTGATCGAGGTGCCATGTTCTTTCTTTTCGGGAGAGAAATAATCCGAAATCGGACTGCCTTTTTTTTACGAGTGGAACGCCACTCGCTTTTCATTCGTCTTTCTCGGTCCTTCCTATCGCCCTCACCGAATCCATTCACGTTAGATTTACGATAGAAACCGGCGCCGGGATGCTAATGGAAAGGAAGGGCTAGATTTTTCATCTAGGTAATTGATGGCCCGGCTCCCCTTTGGCACCTGTTGTTTTAGTGTTTCGGAGATTTTTCCGGTCGGAATGGCTGCCGATTATTAGTCATTGCGGATTCGTTTGGCAAATACGCTTGTGTTGAGTAATAATCTGCGTCTGTGCCCCACGGGAACTTCCGATGCGCCGTTCTAGAATAGGCCTTCTGCGTCGTGACGGATTACTCTATCGATTACCGCAGTATTTTAACGTTCCATTTGTTTTACGGCGTAAAACGTGACACTGATGGGCTGGGCTATTTTTTCGCCTTAGGACCGGGAGATATATCGGTTTCCGTAGCAGCGAAATGTTTGGACTAAAGTAATAAATATTCGGTCGCAGCAGTAGGCTAATCCGTCCCATTTCGAAATCGGGTGCTCTTCCAGTTTCCCGGGAGGTAATGAATTTCAGCGCAACACGAGCCTCCGCTATTTATTATTTTAGAAAAGGAAGCTTCATATATCATAAGGCTATATGGGCTTGGCTATGTACATACACCAAGCCATTTTGGTTATGTTGTTAGCTCGATGAATTTTTATTGAGGGTAGCGTTCTACTAGAAAACGTATTATGAAAAAGTGATTATTTCATACACTTCTTGGCCTTTGATATGGATTTTTTCCGTGTAATAGTGAGAAGAGTTCTCCACAGCTTTTTCGAATTCTTAGTACTTACAGTAGGTCCGTGAGTACGATCCAGCCAGGATCAGGAGCTGAACCATGCTATTGCGAACCACTATTCTTCCTAAGGCGAGATGTCATCTACCGCTTCTTATTTCCAGGTCATTTTAATTAAATTCAGTAGAAATCACTCGAAAAGTACTGAGAGGAATGAGAATATCATAACTTAAGTTTACGTTTCCGGTTAGTAAAATTGAATTAATATAGAGCTTTCCTTCCTCCTTATTCTATGTCTCATTCCGGTAACTATTAATTATTAGCACGTCAGGACTCCCAATTTTTCTACTCTCTTTTCTGTTGTTGCACAAAAGGTCCTGACTATGAGGGAGAAGTTTACGTTTTGCATTACCAACATCATTCTTTACTTAACTAATATCTGTTCTTTGAAAAGCATTCAAAACTCCAAATCAAAATTCAGTGTTATCTCTACTAAAGAAGGTCCATTCACTTCGGAATCACCTCTGTTACCTGAAGTAGGTCTCTCATGATATCTTAAATCATTAAAAACACTTAAAAACTGCGAAAAACTAAGCACGCACAAACCGAGATCGTATAAGAGTCTTGCGAAGTTAATCCGTATGACTCACAATCAGTGAAAAAAATCGAGAAGCTTCTGGTTAATCCAGAAGAAAAAAGAATCGCTAATAACTGAACAATAAAATCCTATAGTATCAATTTCACTCTTACTTGACTCGCTAATCAAGTTTTGAAAGAAATTGAAACCGAAATTAATCTTAATATGTTCCTAAATATTTCTATGCAGTAGACCTTCACTTAACCGCAGAAGCTGGGAAATAAATTCCACCGTAAAGGGAATAATTTGCATATGAAAGAGAAATCAGGAAATATATCTGAATGGCATCCGCTATGGCCGAAATAATATTGAGCAGCATTAGTTATTGATATTTGATATTGATATTTATTTTCAATTCAAGAAAAATTACCGCTTTTATAAAAAAAATTCAAATCGAGTAAGCAGGAGAGACTCAAATGTGATTGGAATATTAAAATTTAGAACCAAGGGGATTTAAATGAATCACCTATTTATGATTGTAATTGTGGAGTGATATATTTTAAATTTCCGATCGCTGGATTTACACAACAGGATTATTTAATTCTGCAGAATTTACAGATTAACATCTTATACGAGATCCTGATGGATCTAAGAGGGTATCTGGTATTGCCCTACCTCGAATAATAGGGATTTTACTGCATTTAATTTGCTATATGCGTAGAATGGTTTCTAGTTGACCCTTTTCTCCTTAACCAAGGCACCCCTGAGTTCTTTATCCCACACAATGACTTCATAACTCGCCATTCATAGGCTGTCAATAGAGGGAAAAACACCTTCCTCACCTCAGCTTGCGAGAGAACCAGAGATTTCGACGACCGGAGACATTGTATATCCTCCGGAAGTGATGTTGGACCCATTCATCCCGAGCAAAAATCTATTTCCGACTCCGTCAAAGGAACTCGATTAGAAAAGCGGGAGGGGAGTGGGATCGAACGTTTTAAAAACGGATATGGGTCGCACGCAGTGCGCGCATCCGTCTCCAGGAGTTCGGTTTCCGGCGCACGAGACCGCTGCCGAGATATAAAAATCGGGAAGATCGGCTAGCGTGGGTCGGGATCGAGTTAGATGGTGACAGCGGAATACCCTTGCGGTCGTCCGGCGAAGAGGAGAGAAAGAGAGAGCGGTTAAAAGAGAGAGGGATGAGACAATGTCAGCGCATTGTTTCGAGAAAGAGGGAGATAATTAAAGGGTTTGGATACAAAGACTACAAAGAGAATGATCAAAAACTGAATTCGGTCATGACTCCAATAGGATTGCATTTGTGGTGTATGTTTTGGGAATGGTTGAATGTTTTGAGAAATCGATTTCGATTGCAAAAGTTGTTTTGTAAATAGATCAATTGGTCCTCTCTATTTGATACAAAAAACCATCGTGGCGAAAAGTAAGCTAGTCTGCCCCCGTTTTCCCTACTAAGTGAGGATACTAAGAGTGGAAAAAATATTTTTATTTATGATTTATTAATAAAATTCTGCCGCAGTTAAACGAAAGTCTGGCGGCAGCTGCTCCTCCCATATGCAATATAATTCATCAACAAAAAATTGAATCAATTAATAACTTCAGTAACAGAAAAAAAATTAAAATTAAAAACTGGTGGGCTCTCGGATAGCCATGAGGGCAGCGCGTTCGACTTCGGCGGAAGCGGTCTCGGGTTCGATTCCCTGTTAGAGCCCACGTGCGAAATGACCTAAGCTGTCGAAGCACATTTAACAATACTACTACTAAAGAACTGGATGTGTGGCACAATACGTATAGAACTTTTCATAACAGTCATTAAGTAAAGATCAAAATGAATTCCTATCCACGTCTTCACCAAAACCGCAGTAGTTTCCAAAATAACGAAACAATGAATAATACGCAGAAACATTAAATGTAGGATATTTCTTTTCCTTTACCAAAGAAAATTGTTCCATTAATTTAGAGACAATAGCAAAATGTTGTTCAAGGTATCTTCTTTTTAAGTTTTTATCATCAGTTTTGGATCTTGAATTACTGTTTGTATCCAGAGACATACGAAAAAGTTCCGCTGAGAATTTTCTTGTCGGGATGAGGTTTCTCGGGATAAGGTTTTCTTCTTCTAAATCCTGTGGCTTGATTATTTCCTCTCAATATACACTGAAGGAGATATAATCTTCGTCGTCCACCACTTGACCATGATACTGAAACTTACTCTTGTAATTTATTTTCCACTTACAAATCCTTGCTCTTTCTTATGTCTTTCATCAATTTCCTCTTTGTCTGAGACACTCGGAATCTGCCGATGAATCCCAGCTAAAATAGATATTTGCTAATTTATTGCAAATAAAATACAAATGATCATTAAAGAAGTACCAATGAGTAAATTATGATTATAAAGAATGAGTTATAAATGGTCATTAGGTAAATAAACAGCCAATGTTAAATTCTCGCAAATATAAGGAGAGGTACTATAATTGTCGAGCATGAAAAAGGAATGATAAAATTCAGCCGAATAAAAATACAAAGAAATAAATAAAAATTTTGTACTAGGAATTTGAAATCTGGACGATCCATATTTTGCTAGACCTCGAGATTCTTACTTCTTTACTCTTCTCCTTTCGTGCGGAATCGAGATATTTCGTTGCATTCTATAGTTTTATTGGCATTACTGCATTGTTAAGTCTGCAGTAAATTAATCTTCAGAATGGCGATTCAATTCGTCGAATTATCGTCAGAAAGAACGTAAATTTTGTGATCATAATAACACAATTCGAATCGCACTTCTCCGATTTACGTCTTGAGCAATCCTCGAAGGTAAATTTCTAAGTGACGCAAACTGAAAATCGTTAGGGAAGGCCTGGTGAAGAAGAAAGGATCTCGCGAGACAGATGGGTGCAGAGGACACAAACAAACTTGAAATGCGGACACGCGGATCGAAGGCGCATGCGTAAATTGAGGCACACGCTGGAGAGAATGTTAACGGATGAGGACGTCGAAGATGAGGAAGGCTTGAGATCCACCGCTGCGGAATCGATGGAGGAATCGGGGTGGAAAGAGGGAAAAAGGGAGAATGAGGAAGTTTGCATGTAAAGAGGGATCGGTGACAGCGTGGTATTGATGTACATAGTATGCAAGAGGAAGAGGGTTTTGCTCGGAAGGTTAAGATTTCGTCCCGGATATTTCGAGGTTGGCTCGACTGTAAAAACGTGAGGAAACGCCGTCGGTGATGCGGAAGACTGCCGTGTCTACAAAACGGTTTGCTGATTCGGCACGCGCGGCAAATCGGCGTATGGAGGAGTCCCTTTTGAAGGACGAAACTCTTACGTAAAGGAATATAGAAATGAGAAGAAAGATCTTGTTCACTGGTTTTCTCCAGCTGACCTGCTGCAGTAGATGTATTAAGAGGCTACTTTCTTCACGAGACTTTTGGGATGAACTTTACTATTTCGTGTTTTTTTATTTGAAAATCTGAAGTTTAACACGTTGCGGATCTTCTATCTAAAAATTTCGGAGTCCTAGATATTTTTATAGTGTGTAATCAGAAAGGGGAGATGAAGGAGAATTAAGATCGAATTACTAGAGAAGAAATAATGGCATTTTAATAAAATAACGACATTATAATGTATGTTATATTACATACGAAGTATATTACAGTATATAAACTAAGTTGATGTAAATTAACAGAAAAAAATTTATATAATAAAGATTGCCGTTAACTATTACATTGCAGTACTTTTAACATTCAAGATGAAAAGGAAATCAGACGAGAAATAAAACTATTTGATGAAGTGGTGAAATAAAACACAAAAAGTCTCATATTTCCTAAGTAATGAGTCACGAAGTAAATTTTTAAGCCTGTGCTCCTAACATTAAATAGTTTTTTCTTCCATTAATGAAGTAATTTATGCAATATTAATTTATTAATTGAAGCGGATGCTTCTCAATAGACATAACTAATTAATTTTATTCCATTGCAAACGATTGTAACGTTAGTTGTTTTTTCTTTTTCCTTGCCTCTAAACAGTTAAGAGTTGTCTATCTGTTTCAATCCAATAGCTCAAGTGAAAAATTAATAATGATTCGTCATCTTTGTGTTTATCGATTTCCTATGTGCATGTCGAATGTTTCACTTACATAGAGAAACTAGATTTGCTCTCATATGTTTTTCCAAGCTTTATCGTGTTTATTTCTATTCGTGATTATTTGTGAAATTTCATTCGGAGAATTAAAATTTTTATAAAATCCTGACATTTAATATTCCTTTTATCTTATTACTCTATGTAATCATATGATTTTCTTTTTCATCAATCAAAACCTTAAGATATATCCCTAAATTTTTAAGATTCATATTTTTAAATGCTTAAATTACGTTCTTCCGTTTATATTTTTCCGTATCAACGTCAATATACGAATATTAAAAGGCCTTATATTTAAAGTATTAATTAATTAGTAATATTATTAGTAAATAATTTTATATTAATAATGGATACGTTATTAGTTGAGTACAGCTTGTGGATTCGTTAAATAATAAAATTGTATATTTTGAATAATTAAAATAATTTACGTTGAAATAAAGCTGTTTCTTGAACATAAAAATTTTCATCATTTCCATGGTTTTTGCCTCTTTTCTTTGTTCAAGTAATGGTAATATGTATTTGATACTTAAAAAACAAAAAAGAAACCGTTAAGGTTAAAAATTTACCATTTAAGGGTTTCCGATTCGTAGTATAGGTACTGAGTAAAACGTTACAAGGTGTCATATTCTCAAATAACGTTTCAGTTTGATAAAAATTAACCTCAGGTGAAAGAACACTCAATTCGGCGATTCATCCGGGAAATTCATTTCATGGAATAAGAGCAACGAAACGATCTCACCTAAAGGCGACCTTAGTTTTGCTCGGCCCAAAAAATTCCGAGCAGAGCGATTCGGGGAAACCCACGCCGAAAACAAAGGAAAACAGAAAAGGTCAACGACTGGCACCACCTCCAAAAATTCGGTTTCACCCCCATATGTTGCCCATAATTTTGGAGCAAATCTTTTACTCCGACATAAATTGCCCTTAATGGATTTGTCCTCAGAGTTGGCATCGCCCGGTGCGATTGTCGATTTTCACATTTCGGGCCACGTAATTCCATTTCTCCCGCGGCGAACCCTAAATGAAAGCAACACGATTGTTAAAGGGGTTCGAGGCGAAGCTCCGTGAACGTGTATCCCACGAACCTATTAGCGAGCGCGCCCTCAAATTACCCCGGCACTGGCCATTTAGCGCAACCGAACATCACAATTGCCACTCGCCCTCTTGACCTCGGACCGAGGCCTCCGTGGGAATGATGAGTGGGTGGATCTGCTTATGGATCCCTACGAATATTTCCCGGTGCTCCGTCTCCGGAGGAGCCCGAAGTGAGGAACGGTAACGGGGTGTCCTCATGCGGAATACCCGACGTACCGCGATTGAATTTATGGATTGAGACATAACGCCGCTTTCTCCGAGAAAGGGGCTCTTAAGGAGCAGTAATGATCGTATAGGCGTGGGTGTTTTTTCACAGTTTTATGGGGGGAAGAATTACACCTCGCGATGTAACTATGATGGAAAATATGTATGACAGTGCTCGTATTCTTTGGCGAAGGTTAGTAGTCAGTTTCTTATTTAACCAGGGAAATGTATCATATTTATACGTGGAACGTTTAGGAACTTTTTACAAACGATCATCTCTCCTTAATACTATATAGGATCACTATATCCCTAGGACACCGATTTTGAAGAGGTATAAACCTGGAGAACGTTTTTTGGAAAATTTCCTTTAGCCAATGGTATTTTCAGTTACTATTGTTTGTATGTACGTCACATATCAGTTTGAATTAGCGTATAGTGAAGATTTTTTATGAGTAAAACAAGAAACATGAATTAAATTTATACTTACATTAATCACAAAATTATTTCATCAATAAAAATTACTAAATCAACTAATCATTAGTTATAATAGTTTTCAAGCATTTCAACCGATTCCTTTCCCATGCCTTGATTCCCACTTCAAGAAAATCTGCTTTAATATTTTATTTTTCGGATTAAAATGACTATAACTCATCCTCATTTTAACTTAGTAGACTCTACTCTATACTTGACTCTACTAAAACTTTAGCGTTTGAATAATTTTTCTTTTATATCTCGCTATCTCCGAATGATTTTCTTATCAAGTTCACATTCGTATAGGGGCGACATAAAAATTAACAACACTATATCTCCCAACGGGGCTTTCGCGATTGCAACGGGACTAATGGTAAGGTTATAGATTCAACAATGAGGTAGCCATCTATTTATGTTCTTTATCTAGCCAATATATTTTTATTGCACTTCAAGTACTCGACGAATACACCATGAGCAGTATAATATACTAATGATGAAGTAGAAGATTTTTTTCTACAAAATGGCTTATAAAAATAATTTCGGGAAATCAATACCTCATTGTACTAATTTACTTTGCAAAACTGCAAGATATGCAACTCTGGGGTTTTCCAGAACACTGTGTTACCGAAGAAAGAGATTTCATGAGTAAATTCTTGATCGAAGTTATTTTTCGCAATTGACACATCCACTGAGAGATTCGAAATCATTCCCGACAACATCTATTTACCGGCTCTAAAAAAATGGATGACTTAGTTTCGATACATTATACCTCAATAATTTTCAGAATATCAAACATATAAATATTCATGGGCGATTCTATAAAAAGCGGATCAGCTCGGGAAAACGATCTTAATTTATATGCTAATAGAGTTACTCTCGGCAAAACGGGCCTTCGCTATGCTACTTTGCCGCCAAAAGAAACTAAATTTATTCGAAAACTTCCCTCCTTGTTGGTTCTGAGAATGTTGTTTGATCATAATTATGCCGTAAGCTGAGATCGTGACACGGTAGATTAAACATTGAACATCTCGCCGAAACAAAGTGAGGATGACCAAGCGTGAGAAAGTTAATCCGAAGCACCTCCAGCGCAACAGGTGGCGAAGAACTTTAGAATGGAAATGACTCTTAGGAGTGAGATATCAAGTCGCGTAAAATCGTAGATGGCGTACTAATTTTACTGGCGCAACGATAAAATAGGACCGAGATCTTAGTTTACGAAGAGAAAGCGTGAAGGATTGCTATCGATTCACGGAAATGTACATAAGCGCGCGACTTCGTAATCATTGAAATAGTTCAAATAACGCGTTAGCTCAGGATATTAAGGGAGAGAGATTAAGTTATAACATTACTGGGGGACGAACAAGGTTATTTACTCGCACTAATGCTTGCTTTAAGATGTATTTAAGGCGGTTCTCTTATGGTTGATACCCGAGGAAAAGTTTCCAAAATTTTACGACTTGGAACTTTTAGACATCAATTTGGATGCACGGAGCGGATGGATGGGGTTGATGTGAGATTAAGTGGAGTGTATAACTAAATGCTATTTAAGTAGTGTGTGAGTAGTGTTAAAGGGTGGGGAAGACTGAGTAAAAACTGTTGATTATACACTGAAGAGAAGAGTATGTAGCTAAATGAGAGAAAGGGACTGTGTGAGGAGATGTATGGATGCGTCTGAAATACAAGATACATTCAAGGATGAAGAGTATGTAGAGTATATCTGTACACACGGGGAAAAAACGTGCTTACCACAATTATGAATGGGATGAGTTATTTTTTTCATTTCCATTTTTTTTTTCATTTTCACTTTTCTAGACTATTTCTTGTGAATCAGCGATGCATGTAATCTCTTCAAATCTTCAAATTTCTTCGAAACAGTACATAATGAAAACCATGTTTCAGGAATGGGATTTAAAGTCCGAGATAATCTTCTCATCCTTCGTGATGGAAAAGACATTTTTGAATGTGGAAGAGAGAGAGACAAATGCTGTCGTCTATACTTTCGATGTGTTATCCCACTGTTATTAGTCGTCAGATTGTAGACGATTAATGGTAAGAATAAATTGGTATTCCAAGTAAGAGGATCGATGGAAGGAGATTTCTGTTCGGTAGATTTAACGGAAGATTACCGTACGGTATTTTGGCCCTTAAATATTGTGTTCTTTCTTCTGGAGTCTTGCGCATTCTTGTACATTCTCTTCTATTTTCTGGCTGAATTTATGGTTTAATTCCTTTATACAAATTTAACGATCTAGCATGAAGATTAACTTCGATCAACATCTTAGAAATATTCATATCATCAGAACCTTATAAAGATCAAAGTCAATGTCAACCGCTTATATTATGGTAACTTCATAACAAATGATTGGTGAAGTCCTTCGTATTTTTCACAATTTTTATTATTATGTATACAGTCAGTATTATTATACTATACAGTCATTATACAGTATAGTCGAAACCGGTCGTTTTCTTAATAAAACTTGTGTAAAATGCGAAGGACTTTACCGATCATTTGTAATGGCTTTCCACAACGTTAGGTCTGAACACCTTGAGTTTGTAACATCATAATATATAAATGGGTATGAAGTATAAAAATTGCAAAGGCAGCTTTTTTATATTGACTTCCACGAATAAAAATTCCTTAGATGATCAAAATTGTGGCAGGTAATCTCATTGCATCGTAATTTAATTTATATAGGTCAGGAATTCATTTTTTGATTCAAGTATATAAAAGTTACTTCCATTCATTTCAGGACTATTTTTGTTGTCCTTGCAAAGTAAATGAGATGAAGGAAAGTAAACCTAATATTAGTTTCAGTATATAAGGAGAAATCAAACATTTCAATATCTACCGAATTTGGCTTTCAAATTATATTTTTTATACGTCGCTATGTTCCGTAAAGTGCCGAAGACCTGCATAAACATTAAAGTACATTTACCGAATAAACTTTGGAAGTAGAGCTCTCTAGCCAGGACTCATTGTCGGCAGGGAGTCTGCGGAACTGAAAAAACAAGCGAAGGCGAGTCTTGAGGCGGTAAAAGCTTTGGCGTCTTCCATCGAGACGGCGTCATGGCGGCGCAGGAGCCATTTAATCTTGGTGATTTTAATCGGCACTTTTCAAATATCGGATAACATCTGATATTAACGAGCCTCCCTCGCATTTCCTCCTTTAACCATAGTATGCAAAAAATAAGTGGGAGACCTTTTCGCTGGACACTCATTTCGCAACGATGCGCCATTCGATCCTCGGCACTTCCGGTGTGTGTGGGCCGCACAGAAATTTCTCTCCTTCGGTGGATCTCCATGGTGATAAAAATGATTCATCTAGGTCAGAGGGACCGCATTGGTAAGGATATCTACTTAATCATAAGGCCATATCAAAAGCACTTTGCTTTTATATACGAGTATTATTTACATCTGTTGCGTTTATGAACTGAGAAATGTAATGGCAAATGTTATTACTTGTGATGGATGCTTTCAATATGTGAATATATATACGGATGAAATAAACAAAGTCTTGGAGTATACCTGACTATATGAAACGGCCTCATATTCTTAAGCAAATCGTGACGGTTGATTAAAAATTGAGAGATTAATATTGAATATCGATAATTAATTCAACCGGAGTTGTCTCTAGGATCCTAAGGGTCCTGGGAGAGAGGCCATGTTGCCCCAGTTGGAAAATATTCTCATTTAATCCCAAATTTTTCATTTTTATGTTACTATGATTTTCTAAAATACAGGAGAAATATATTTCTAAACTATTTGTTAACGTTTGGGCGGATTAATAGAAAATAAAAAGACCACTGGAATTTAAAGATTCATTTTTCTTGTTTTAATACACGACAATTTGTCTATAATTTTTGATTTATCAACCTAATTGACATTCTCATTTTCAATTGACAAAATATCTGTATGCCACTTTATGGAAATGTTCGATGTTAAACAACTTTTATTAGTTTTCATTTTGAAGAGAATCTTTCAGATGTTCCCGGAAAAGCCTTCCTTTTGTTTTGCACACTTAAAATATACATATGGAAAAGATATTACCTAGTTCAAATATGAAATGCGCAAATTTATTTTTATGACCAAGAAAACTTAATGGAGATGATTTTGGGAAAAAATGCAATTAGAATCCACCCTACATTTGCGAAAACTGCAGATAGCACTTAACCCACGGAAATAAGTCGTAACTACCTGAATACATCGGTATTTAACTTTGATAATAGGATGCACAAAAAGAGAATGAATAATCGTACGATGGGTTACTAATAAATATTTAAAAAATTAACATCCAACCGACTATTGCTCTAGTATGTTTCCCAAAATCAATTAATTATGGTAGAGAAAGCCTTTCTATGAGTGAATGTGACTTTAAAAATATTTTATATTTAAGATTCAATATTGTGAAATATCACAGTTAGGTCTCTTAAGGTTTATGTAGTAAATGGAGGAACGGCTGTTGCTGAAGCTCAATGCTTCATCGCTGCTATCCACCGGAAGAGAAAGTGTTGCTATCGGAAGATATTTAATACAACTTAAGCTAACCTCATCAATATTCCGACGGTCGATTTCAGGCGCAATCGATCGGATAATGAGCCATTAGGATATCTTTCGTAGTTCCATTTCCGCATATTAGTTCCAAGATTTCTATCCAGAGAAAGAGGTGTCGTCCGCACGAACTCAGACTCTGAAGTCGTTCTGTGGTTTCTTCATCCATTCATTCATCATTTTCATATCTATTTATCCCTCTTCTCTCTCTTGTAATTCATATTACTTCTTCCGAGCGAATCTTTCTTTCCCATTTTGAAACTCTCTAACGTTTTTCTCTCCTTTTTCTTATTTCGTTCTCCATTCTCCTAATTGTTATCTTATGATTGGTTTCTCTCTTCCAAATAGCACAATAATAGATGTTGCATGTCTTACCTTGTCTTAGCATGTCACTTCGTCAAGCATCGTTTGCCCTATTTCACCATATTTTCTCTTGCGTGCATTTTAATGAAGCGTCCATTACTCGTTACACAATTCCTGTTCAAAACACGAGAATATTCCTTTTCTAAGTTTTATCCATACTTTGTTTCTATTTATGGGCATTAGACCAAATTTTGATATGATAGCAAGATATGAACAATATTATAATTTAAAGCATATTATGGTTCATATCATAATATCTGTCATTTACAAGCTAGATGAACAAAGAACAACGAAGAAACTGCTATCACGCTTGTGATTCCATCGCACATTTAGCGAGAAATAACAGCAGTGAAAATTTAATACTTTCCTCGTATGTTTTTTCTCCCCATTTTCGTATATTTGTATATTTTTCTAATTTCATCGTTATTTTATATTTCGTTTGGTTTGTTTTTCCAGTTTCTTCTTTCATCCCACTTCCTTATTAGTTTTCCCTCAATGTGGATTTTTTCCTTAATGCCCATAATTAACGAAAATATTTCCAGCCCCATACTTTCTTCTTTCATTAATGTTGAAAAATACAACATGTATAAAACTATGCATAAAAATATGTATAAACCATATACCATGTATGCGGATAGAAAAAAAGAGGGACAACGTAGTCTAACCTTGCCACGTGAACGTTCAGTCTAATCCAACTATATGATCCAGATTTATTAATGAGACCGTTTTTTGTTCAAGAGGAATAGTGTATCACTGAACGGTATTTTTTATTTTAGATCGATGATTTCCATGACTTTCATCGCACACCGAAAAGTTGAAAACATTACAGATACTCTGATTATACAGATGAATATTATACAGATTATATGGAGAAATTCCTACAGAAGTCTATCGTAAAATATCCCCATTTGATAGTACTAGAGGTAACTCATCAAATTTGGGTAAGAACGCGCAATAAAGACAAACTAATTTCTCTCCTTCTCTTAATCACTAATTGTAAAAAAAGTATTTGTGTAAACCTAAGTTTTCCATATTCACCAATTTTTCTTTTTTATTATTATTTATCATCCATAGGACACTATCGTATTCTTTCTCTAGAAATGAAAAAATGTGTAGATTGACCTAAGATTCCCTAAACATATTGGTTAGAATAAATTTCAATGCAAAAATCTTTTTGCAACAAGCTGATCACCACTCCATTTCATTCCCTTTTTTATATGAAATGATATATTCCAATTTTCCCTTTGTATCGATTCTAGCGGAGATCTTTTCTAACAACTTTTGTTATAGGCTTTCTGAGAGTTTCTTTTTGTCCCATGTCAACCTAAATTATTTTTGTAGTATTCCGTATCGATAGGAAATCGTTAACAAGTCACCTTAACATTATTTTCAAGTCATCTACTTTGACAGATCATCAAATGAATAATCAAATATTTTAATTATCTCAATCCTTCAATGCATGCCGTATGTTTTCATCGATCATTTTCGACAGTTTCGTGCATCTATCATACCCCCGTGCACTGGAACATAAATTTTGATTTTATTTAGGTATAATAAGGATTTAATACGGATAATTGCAAAAGCTTATTAATCTACAATGAATCACATGTACGGTAATCCCATATTATCATCCTTATAGCCAATGTCACAATTAATCACCGTGAAAAATTGCTCTCCTTAATTAAGCCGTCATTAGCGGTTACATCGACGTCCTTATTTATCCATTTTTCTCCATCTATCCATCGTCACCGCATGCAACCCAATCCCTTTCCTGTGCCACCTGAGTAAAAAGACGAGGAGAACATGATTCTCCACCCACAGCTGTGCGACCGACCAGGAAAACACGCTGTTTTCCTCATAAAGCAAAACGTGCTATTCGAAATTGTGCATTGTCTCCTTTCTGAAACTCTCTTCTGATTAGTGGTGCTTTCATGTCTCTTCTATTTCCAAGGAATTCATATTCTCCTTCATAAATTTATCTACAACGGTATATCTCTTTGTGCGTAGTCTGGCTTCCTTTTTTTAGGAATTGACTCATAATTAAAACAGGAAGTATGTGCAGTAAACCATTGCTACAATTTTTTTGCTTACTTTATGAGTATTATTTTACATTTTGGCATTTTTAACGATTTCTGTAATTATTTATGTTGCAATCTTGTTCTTCTTTCTTTATTACTTCTTTTGTACGTTGTTCTCGCTTTCCTTCTCTTTGCGGATATTTTTCTCCTGTGAAAATATTTTATCTGCAATCACAACATCACAGTTTTTTCATCCTAATAAACTTTTACTGTCTTATCTTCTTTATTTTTATGTTTAGTTCGTAGTGTTTGTGTCCAGACATATTTATTTTGTCTTTACTCTTTTATTCTTAAAAAAATTATCATTTTTATTTTACTGTTGAATATTCTTATTCTTTTAATTTTCTTCTTCTTCTTTCTAAAAAGAACATTCTTTAAGAATGTTCTTTTCTTTGTTTTTATTTTCCCTGATATTTCACGATTACTTTTTTCCATTGAATAATCTTGCTTTTAATACTTAACAATTTTAACATTTGGAAATTTTTGTGGTGTTTAAAATTTAAGTTTCCTTGTGATTACTATTGTTTCTTTATAAGTGAAAGATGAGTGCAATTTTTCCAATCATAGATTTAATTTTATGTAACTTTTTTCCTAGTATTGCTTTTGCTATTTCAATATTATACACCGTTAATCTTTTAGCTTGACCTATATGTAGATTTGCGCAGTTTTTTTCACAAGCCTCTTCTTTGTGAGTTTTTCCCAGCTGTGGATCTTTTTTCCTCAGGTTTTTTTTACATCCACTCATTCTGAGGTTTTCCTCTGTATTTATATTACACATACATTATTTATGTTTTCTAAATATTATCGGGAATATTTTAAATGAAAGAAGAGACTTTCAGTCTCAACGTCGCCTAATAAAGACCTTTGAAGCCTTTAAGTTCCTTAATGCCTAAAATAATTTCAATGTAAGTACCATATGAAGTTTTGATATCGATTTGATGGTCTTTCAAGTCAAACTTTCGGCCAATGAGGACGGTTTTATGTATATAAATATTGATTTATAACTGACCATTATGCGTAATGTTCTTATGATGCTCTACATCGGTTGGCCCGATCCGCAAGCGACTCCACAGCGAACCGGAAATCCTCTGCTGAAATGCCTCGTTTATTATGCGGTCAGTCATTATAATTTATGAGGCCGTTCATAAAAAATTTAGCCGGACGCCATGACAACCGTAAACATCGGACGACATGCAAAACCTGTCTCGATAAGAACTCAGCAACAACCGATGCAATGTGGCGACTACGTGGTTCCTTTGGTCACAAACATATGGCGCGACCTTTACCGTTTATTTTAACTTAGCACTATACAACTCCAGCAATATGGTATGGTAATGGAGAAATGTAGCTCCCATAGGTAGAAATCTTAGTTTCAGTGATTTTAGGTTCATTCAGAAAGCGGGAAACAGATTGAAGGTGAATAAATGACACCGGAGAGATAACACCTTTGATGAAGCAAATCTATCGCTATGAACTTTCAAGAGTAGGTTTAATTAAATGAAAGAGTGCCACTTCCATCGACATTTTTGTCTTAAAGCTGTAACCCAAGTTTTAGATTATAAAAAAGTGTTCAATCAGAGTTTCATATTTCTATGAAGCGACGGATAATTCACAGGAGTATGGTGATCATATTAACAAGGCAGTTTGAAATTGTCATAACACACATACCGAAGCCGTGTATCTTTGCCTCACACTGCAGTATAAATCACAGGTTCTTTTCATGAATTCAGAGAGGCTTAACAAGGTTTTTCTTTTCCTACTACTTTCTTATAGTGCACTCCGCTCGAGATGGATTAATTTAGTTTTTTGAAGGATAGATTTTCAGAGGATTAAAGCTGATTCTAAAATGTTAGCGCTCATTTCGAATATACTTTCATTAAAACTATAATCGTAATTCTATAACGATAAATGTTATTTTTGTTTTCGGCCTGTTTCGATTCTAACGTTTCACATACCGGTACTTTCTGGTACCACATGCGAATCAATGCAGTCAGTACATTCAATAATAATTTGACTTGTAGATGTCTCCTCGGAGTCGATGTTAGTCTACTATACTGAAGTTATGGAGTTATACGGAAATTACTGGTGATTTTTGTTTTATTTCTAAATGGATGACTTGAAAATATTCAGATTAATTTATATTATATTAATCATTATAGTTATTCTGTCGTTATTAACAGGATAGTTCGTTGCAATGATTCCAATCCAAGTAATGTGTTAACAATTAAGATAACAATACTTTGACAATAACTAAAGTTACATTGATATCCAATAGGATTATATTGATAAAAGCCAACGAGATATTGATGTATGTACATTTCCCTACGAAGAATTTCAAATGCTATATCATCTTCGAAAACGACTCGTGCACGGTACCTCCAAAAAGGGCCAGTAAGAATCACTGCAGTTTGGTAAATCATTTATTGATCAGGAGGACATGGTGAGACTTATTTAAGACGCCTCACAAGTTGTAACACGTAACCCCTTAAAGCAAGGATTGACAGGCGGCATCTTTATGGGCCTGAGATGATGCATCTCAGATGAGGGTCTACCACCCACGAGCGATTTTGACAGATCGGCGGCCCCTCGATCAGTACCAAGACGCCTATACGATCGTCTTTATTTATTCGGGCGGAGGAACGTGTCACCGTGGAGGATATTCGGACGGTAAAGAATTTTATGATGGGACAACCAATTTCCTTGACAATCGACGCATCGTCGTTTGAATATCAGCTCTCCGAATCCCAATGACAGGGACACTTCTATTTCACAAAGGTTTCCTTTCCTTTCATTCCTTATGCTATCCCAAGAGACCCGTCGCACTGTTTATAGGTCGACGCCGATGTGGCCCTTAAGTATTGAGACGGTAAAGGCAGTGAGCTTGACAGTTATTTTATGACTCTCTGCCGTGTGTTATTTTCCGTGAAGAGATCCATCGACGAGGATGTAAGAGATATTTTTAAGGAAAACAAATTGTGTTTTTCATATAGGACGACATTCGGTTACAAGACGTCCTTGTTGTTCAGGCAGATAAATTATTTGTCAACGGTACTTATGTATTCCATTCGATCTCCAAAACCACCACAAAAACGTGTTTTTGTGTTAACAACTCATTTGAAAATGCTGTGAGTTAATAACTGCTCGAGATAACTTTCGTATTACAGGAAATTTATTCATTCCGATAGTGTTAATTGAGGAGTGATATCCTCAGTATAGCTACGATAACATGCTGTATCGTCTACATCCAATATGCGTCCCAAGACTGTTCACCTTTAAAGTTTTCTCACTCTTAAATTTAAGTTTCATACCATCCTTTCAAAACTAGGTTAAAGTTTACGTTCTTGGAATTATACAGGTGTGTTTCTTTCTAAACTCACGAGATGTAAAATGTAAGCATATCCCGACGAGTGTTCTACATGTTATTGCACACAAAGAATATCTATTAAAGCATTTACAGGAAATTTTCTCACTTCTATACTGGAAGCCCTTGGTGTGAATACCTTGAAACTTCACCCAATCAATAATTTAATCCAAATAAAATACATTGTTGAATAAAATCATACCCTTAGGTTATATTTTCCACGCGTCTGTATACTTCTTGAAATTTTAAAGACATATCTCCTTTATCACATAAAATTTATTATTCCAGGGTTCTTGTAATATCCATATAATAATCTTTCTGTGATGCGGACAGAATTTTACATATGAATAATATAAATAAATGAGCTCGATGGTTCAGAGGTAAAAGTATTTATGCTGTGAAGAAATTCTTAAAAATTCAACTTTAGAATAGACGTATAAAAATCACATTTCTTATGTTTCAGATAATATATACTGTTATATACACAGAATCATTACGTAACTGGTGATGTTTTTCGAAA
Source organism: Pachydiplax longipennis (assembly GCA_036926295.1). Taxonomy (NCBI): domain Eukaryota; kingdom Metazoa; phylum Arthropoda; class Insecta; order Odonata; family Libellulidae; genus Pachydiplax; species Pachydiplax longipennis. Next base: position 58,089,749 of record JAVFKF010000008.1, read on the forward strand.
TTATTGAATTCGCATGACGAATAATTCCGAATTATATATTGTTTGTATTTAGTTACCAGTCGGTGATTATTTTTAATAGTATTTTATCTTTAAGGAGAATCATAAAAAGGACACTAAAAAGAGTACATGGATATTCTATTGCTAATTAAAATACGAAATAAATCAAGTAAGACTTAATATAATCAAACGGCTGAGGGGTTAAAGTGCATTGTCCAGTTCCCAAAATATCCATAGTTTATCCTCAGTGGTTCAAATTCAATTCAAAGAAATCGTTTTAGAAATTCTTAGGTGGGAATCTTTGGAAAAGAAGGAGCAAGGTTTAGTAGGGACTTTTCAAGTTAAAAACACTGGCGAAGCATGGGGGGAGTTGAGTTACAGATTTGAGAAAACTATGTTGCGCGCCGCGATCATGACGAAAACTTAAAATTAAGGAAACAAAGCACGGATGCAGCTAAATACGCATTTCTTAGTAGAAGAGTAAGGGAATGGAACATGTTACCTGAAGAGGCCTTCTAGCCATTACCTAAAAAAATTTTTTGATAAATTTTGATAATGACAAAAAATCTATTTTTTTCGCGATGGAGAACCACTATATCAAGGGTTTAACATATTATTCTGCAGTAACGTCAATCTATTATTGCATCTATAATGGACTAATTTTTTATCCAATTAAATTTATCAAGCTGGAATCCTGCGATTTCTGACATCAGGGAAAGCTTTTCCTCTTTCTTTTCCTGCGTGCACAGCGTTATCAGCTGAACCCACGCGGTCTCTGGCAGACGAAATACGTGAATCACCGATTTCCCATTGTTCCCTTTCACTCTCCACCAGAGGTCACATCAGTCACACGTCCTTGGCATCATTGCTCACCAACCGCCAAAAGTGCTTATTGGAAGTAACCCTTCATAACGTCGATTATCCTTCATAAGGCACCAAAGTTTTCATTCGCTTGATGCATTTCCCGCCGCCTCGAAAAAATATGCATTATCGTCAAAGGGGAGATTACAATCATTTCGTGAAGACTAATGTACGTTGATGTCACTTTGAAAGTGCTTTGATGAAGGCTGACCTCCGCCGAAATTTATGGGCGAGGCATCCACTCCTTTCTCTATCAAAGATCTAAAATTACGTTTCCTGAATCTGAAAATCGACATTTTTCATTAAGCACGAGTTCCGATAAAGGAGAGATACTGTGATTAAGTGCACGAGGTGTTTACGCTAAGTATATTCATGCATTATTTATTTATGTATCCAAAGATTCACATACAGCGATGAAGCCAAATTACAGTGAATGCCAACAACAAATTTAAACTAAATATACATTATAGCATGAAATAAGAAAGTCCAACAAAAAATAAGACAGATATATATACACAAAATACGATCTAAGGAAATTATTTACAAGAGTCTATATCCTGACATTCTTTTAAAATATGTCTAGCGACAGTCTGAAAGGGTCTATGGAGGGAGAAATGGAATTAAGAAGTTTAGGAAGTCTGTATAATAGAGAACGTTGCGCAAGGGATAATATAAATTAAGGAACATGGAGAAGAGAAATCAGTCTAGTTGCCCTGGGTGGAACATAACAAAATAGTGAAACTATTATATGATTATCTTAAGTGTAGCGGTATAATCCCTTAACCAATACCACCTTAAAGCTATTCTTATCCAGGCATTTAAATGTAGTTCTTTGAATAATGTTCCGGATTGTTTTCTTTTCCTTCTTTTTCTGACCGAAACCATTAATCAGGCCCCCAGTAACTTTCTTCTTAATTAATCTCAATCGTCCACCCTTTTGGGTTGCGAGCTCGTGCTGAGTTCTTTGAAAAGTTTTAATTGATATCATGATAAAACTATGGAAGAGAAAAGCTAATGGCTTTGGCCAAAATAAGACGGAGCACACCTTCAATGCTAACACGTTCTGATGATATTAAGGCTCCTTTTCTTATTTCACAAGTTCAGTTCCAGGAAGGCGATTCCAATAATATATGTAGGCGTGAATCAATTACATTTTGAAAGAATTTAAAGGTCGTAATCTTTCATTTGGACTTTATAGAGATGACATTGAAACAACCACAGAGAATAGGTTACAATATCAAAAATAGCAAATAGAAGTTCCCTTAAAATAGGCATTTGATTGCGTAGTTAAATCTCTCTCGCTCTTGATACAATAGTATCTCGGCTCTACGAAATTCTTCGTTAAGGAATTATAATAGTTGACCGATACCTTTTATATGATGTAATTCGAATAGGTTACCGAAACTCTAAACATAAATCATGCAAATGATCGTTGAAATATACATTATATGCTGACAATATGATATTTATACGAATACAAATATATTTGTCATTTATGGGCTTAAATTTACGGTGTTATTTCAGCTTTTAAGCGTGAGCAGAATGTTTCATTTCTATTAAAATACTTTCTGGGGAATGAAATTGTTTTCGACAAAATTTCGATGAAACGACAGATTTTATCAGACGGAACATTAATGTGGCGTATGATAGACATTTAAATACCCTGTGAATGCAGGTTTTCTCTTAGTACTGCGTGATTCTTTAACAGACTCAGCAAACTGAATGAACTACCGACGTCTTACGTAAGGAGTATTTAAATCTTTGTTTTAATAATAGCCGTGTACAATTTCTTCTCTCACAATCCTAGGTTATTATTTAAGTTAAAATAAATATAAAGAATTTATGATATACATGTATTACTAGATACTCTTAAATATATATAACTTCAAAAATCTGTATGCTGTATCAATTTGACGCTTTGGCATTAATTTTCAGCATAACAGCTGGCTGTCCAAAAGAAATATTTAACGGCTTGATAATGAATACATCCGTCAAGGGATGATGGCCATTTTCCCTCGCCATGGGCTGACATTTAATGAAGGGCACAAATTTTAACCCACAATATGGAGTCCGGTCACGATCTGAGGTTTTTCGAATCCACTTCAAACATCAAAACCTGGAGGGCCGAACGTTGATTGACGAATAATTTCGAAAAATAAGGGAAAGATAACTGTAGAAGTTGATGAACGTTAATTTATCAATTATTATTCCCTTCTGTCATTTCATTTATCGAAAATTTTTACAATTATTCAACTTCACCTCTTCAAAGGTAAATACGCAGTAACATCCCGTAATTTCAAGGATTTTTAGTTCTGCGCTAGATTCTGGCCACAATTCTATCATTAAAAAAATTTATTACGGTTTTTTCCTCAAGATTTTTTATTAATTAATCAACTATTAGAACTGAGATGTTTCAAAGAGTCTATCAAAGAAATTTATCGAATTATTGAAAATTTACTGAAATTTAAAACTGATATAATATCCGTAAGAGGGTAACGTTGAACTGAATATGACGAGTCACTAAGAACTAAAATAATTCCTTGTAAAATAGGAATAAGATTAAACTTCATGGAATATAAGAGGTGTTAAATTGCGAAAAGTAAGAAAATACTCTACAAAAAAAACGGGGATATATGGATATGGCTGCAATTGATATAGGATAGAAATGTTTTTATCGCTAGAAGCAATAAAGTTTAATTGAATAACGATTTATAAGCATGAATTCAGAACAATATGTTGTAATAAATGACAAGAAATAAATACTTACTAGACAGTTCAAGATTCTCGCGGAAATTTTCAGCCTCATAATAAATGTAAACTTTAGAATTAATTCATCATCCTGCTAAGGATGAGGAAGTTCCTAAGAAAGGAACTTCTTACTTTTAGGAAATCTCTCAATCAAAATGCAACTAATAATCATTATTCATGGTATTAATCAATTAATTTGTCTTTATTAATAAAAATAACATACCACCGTTATCAACATAGCAAATATTCATCATTATTAATTATTCATGTATGAATATTTTTTCTGATGATCATAAGTAAAATAAAAATGGTCATGATGAGGATTAAATGTAATATAGGTAGAAATAATCCTTTTTTGGTGTGGTATATATTTTTAATATCAATACATTTACATGAATTTTTCTATAGCTTTTATCCCCGGAATCCACCAAAACGCCACGAGAAACAAAAGTTTATGATTGGTTTAGTTGATTGAGTTTTTGTAGTTCGTTTAACAAAACGCTTTCATTACGTTGCGAATCACATTTAAGAAATGAAATACCTAATGCTTTGTATGATAGGATAGCAAGGGAGTTCCTTCTATCGCTTTCCTTTTCTTGTATCTGCCCTCAGCTACTCGTGTTGTGTGCTTCCGTGCGGAATGATCGGACCAAACGCGGAATGCGTGTTCCCGTAGAAATCCGATTTATCTCCAGCGATGTGTGCACTTCCCCACGCAACCTTCATCTTTTATTCTCTTCTCTTGCAAGAGAGAGAGAGAGAGGAGCTGTCTTTTGACGGATGATTGAATCCAGCAGTCTTGATGGATGCATCTAAGACAAAGGCAGCCACTTTCATCCGCTGATGAGAATTTGATGAATAGTTGGGCGTAGCTGAGCAGATATCATTGGAGGATTCTTGTTGGGAAAGCGCTATACCTATCCATATGATGCATTTATATCTGTATCTAAGATTGTTTTTCCCTTTTCTGGAGCTATGTCCTCTGTAAACAAACATACGAATATCTCGATTACTATAAATTTTCTAATGCCCATCTATTTTAAGAAACAACGCTGAATTACGTGAAAAATCCGTTTTACTTTTTATCTGGTATATTTCCGAGTAGAACCTGTAGAAAATATTTAGAAATGTTATATGTGCGACAATGCTAAATAGAACAAATAACTTGTAACTTTCACTAGAGAAAGTGAAGAAGTGGAAGTTATAAGTTATTTGTTCTATTTAGCATGGCTCCTTTCCACAAAGTTGAGCTTGACCATATTAGATTTAATGTGCGACAATATTTTAATTAATAAACCAACTATGGTTTCATAGTTGATTTTTGGGAACATGTTAAGCCTATGCGTATACTGTGTACTCAAAGTATATAACCCTTAACTTCAAGCTATATACATCAACTGCACGAAAACTTTATTATGACTACCTCAAGATTTAAAGATAAAATTTTTTAATCTGTTCAAGATTCAACCGGAGATATAATTGTACTGAAGTAGAAAGATTTGTAACTTATGTTAGCATCGGTTTTTGTATATCTTACCTAAAGTTTAGATATCTTTTCATCCGAACTCTTTGCAGTAACTAACTTGAGCATATTCTGGATCTTTCTGGTGGCTGAATAGTACTATAAGACAAAATAGAATTAACAAGTATATAAAATTACGCCTTAACAGGAAGTATAACGCCTTTAACACCGAAGTCCCAGGTTCATTAGTCTGCTAATCGGATTTTTCCAAGCTAGGGTTCTCTTCGTTTTGTCTGCAACAGTTCAAGTAATTAAAACGGATATAATTCGGGGTACTTGTTTCGGTTAAAGAAAAAAATTAAATAAATTACCATACGTTTACTTTTAGTATATTGTCCCGGTTGATGGAGAATTTTGGGAAAGGAACATAATTTAAAATGCGGAGATTTCAATGAGTGAAATAATTTCAGTGCAAGATTTTACATAATTTTGAGGCTGCGCACATTTAAAGTGCAATAAAAGGAAATAAGTTAAACTCAAACTAAGTTTCAAGACAACACTCCTTTTCTACCCCGCTTATATGCGTATCAAAATTTTATAAGCCCTGTTTCCTACCTATTCAACATATATAAATATTGTGCACTCATAGTATCTAAGCTTTAACTTAGGTTTATTGCCGTCTTCTCTACCTTCCATAACTTTAGTTATAACAATACATTTATGGAGTTCCCTTTCTAAAACCATTCGTTATTTTCTAACTCGAATTTTGATTTCCTTATACGCAGTTTCCTCACATAAACTGATTCTTTTTCACGGGGGAGATAAGCACTGAACAGAAGCAGTAAATAAACAATGAACGAAAATAGGCGGAAAATATAGTTATTTAGCCATCCGCAAATACCTCAGGGTCAAACAAGGGAGATATCCGGGTCATCGGAGATTTGGAAGTGGCAACCGCATGCATGACCCACGAAAAGGAGCTTTGAAAGATGCTATCAATCCGCAGCGATCCAAGGTTAAGTAATAGTCCCCTTATAAGGTCTCCGTGCGGTAAGAAGACGAATATTACATCTCGAAGAGGTAAGAAAAAAGCGAGGAAAAAGTAATGCGGAGGTGAAGAGTTTCTTTGGCGGGGAACGCCCCGAGATTCGAAGTCGATAATAGCGTCTGGAGCGCGGCTTGTTTGGATGGGATGTTTCGCATGGTTAAGTGGGAAGGAGCCAAGTGACCCATGGCGATGCGATGACTTGAAAGTGGGCCATTTGGATGCGATAGGGATGAAATATGTGCTTCGTAGGGCAAATGACTACATCAAAGATAATGGCTGATGCTATCGTAAGGACTGGCATTAATATGAATCAGTCGTGTGTACCACGAACGCAATAAGGCCCAACATGAAATGATGCTTTGTTATTTTATGAAATGTATGTACTAATGTGAAAAAGCAAGGCCCAGCACATAAGTTTAAGTGGTAAGAAATGTACCACTGAGGTGAAATTAATTATTCATTGCGGAATCCCTCAAATGATCGAGTCCAACATTAGGTTTTAATGAAAGGAGCTTCCTCACAAAAAAAATATTTTATCTAATCTAAGGAATACTTTTATCCGTTTTTATCGATATTTTTATTACATTGTTTGTTTTTCCATAATAATGTATTTTATTTGTGATGAATGAAAATATATTCTCCAAGTTCCTCTTAACTATAAAGTTATGTTCGAAATTTCAGTCTGCGAAAATATATTATTGTTTTATGTTTTTTGGTTCTCTGTTTCACTAAAACCGTCATCGTAATCATTGCTGACATTTGTGATAAATTTATTTGCAATTTAATTCATCTTTTTATTCCAAATAAGTCAAATACATTGTTTTTCAGATTTGACAGAAGATATCTTTAGGTAGTTATCCGAATGTGATTTCATACATATTGTATGTAAACATCGTATAACTTAAAATTCGTGCGCAACAAGTTAGGTGCAGAAAGAGCAAGTTGTAATAATCTGAAGTCACTTATCTAGGCTTTTCAGTACTGTTTATAGTAATTTTCTTTTACATTCAACAATATCTACAATGAAAGATTATAAAAGTTGTACACAATGCAATACGGACTAATTACTTTAAATAAATATACCACATAATATAACCCGAGTCATAATCAAGATTGGTAACATTAAATTCCACCTGAGCGTAGGAACATCATCCTGAGCATCAGGAAAATAAAAGTATTCCTATATATGTAGGGAAATGATGCATTATCTCTCAGCGCCTCCACCATTAAATTACCGATCAATCTAATCGCCAAAGTAACTCTAGTAATGAAGATAATCATTCCAATCTCGTCATTTTCGATAAAAATAAGAATATCTTCTGCGCATCTCTTGCGGTTTATTTCGATCCTTTTTTTCGTAAATAAGATTCTTCATGTAAGCGATCTGCAGTAAAATAGTTTTGTGAAAATAAAACGTTCGCTAATGATTCTACGAAAGGAAGGCTGTCAAACATGTGAGGTCACTATCGGTCCTACAACCGATAAAACTTCGTCTTTCCACTCCTAAATCATTTTGTTGACAATACGATAGTTTGGAAATCGTATTCTAGAGCAGTGGCGTAAAATCCTCGACCAGACCATCCTCCTTTGCATGCGATCCTTTTCCCAATCTCTAAGAGACTCAGTGGCTTCCTGCAATTCTCATGCGATTTTCCGTCCCTTAATGGAACTTAAGTCGGAAAAACCATCGAAACAATACGCATAGCTGGAGTCAAATTTTTTTAAATAAACCCTATAGGTCATTTATAGTATCATTAAATTATTCATACTAATTTTTTTGCCATTTTCATTCTGTATTCATACTAGTTTTTTGCCATTTCCATTTATGACATTCTGTATTTTCAGTGTTTTTTTATCTCTTATCTCATGTTATCCTTTTTACTAATTGTTATTCTTTTATGGACTATTTCTATATGCAGTTTGAAGTGTAAATATGTTCCTTGCTTTTTGATTCCAGCCTTTTCTATAAATTTCAGTTTCTTATCTATCTGTAGGTTTCGCAGGTTTTTCATACCCTCTTCTGGGGTGTTTTCCTGCTGTGGGCTATTTTTCCTATCCTAGGTTTTTAAGCCCACAATATAAATTTCTTCCGTGCACTTTTTTTCTGCTATCTCTTTCTTACAAATTGACTAAGGGTTAGATGTAAGAAGAGACTTTTCAGTCTCAATCTCGCCCGAATAAAGACGTTTTATTATTATTATTATAATTAAATAGAATCTCCCCAAATATTTGAAATAAAAATCGATCAGATATCATTGTATTAAATAATTAAACCGAAAATTTTCGATTTCTTATTATTATTCTAAAAAAGAAAAATAAATACATCACCTGCGGTCCACAAACACTTCGATGAAGCTAATGTGGTCCTCTGGAGGTAATGCTTGGATACCCTTACTCCAGACTCCGACATTGCCGCCTTTCCCTGCCCGTTACAATGAAATTATGGAAAAAGCATTCTCAAAGGTACTGCAATTCATTGTGGAATTAGCGTCAGGAATGGACCTACCAAAATTCTGAATTAGGGAAGTTCTTATAAAACAAAATAACACTACCATTCTCATTTTACACTTATTTTGATCCACCTAAGCAACGAAATACGTGCAACCCGACGGTAATCGCCGCTGACACCGCATCACTTCGAATCAAACATTTTTTCCATTCATCCGACATGTAATCAACGAGGTTTCGCTCCGTATGCATGCAGATGCGTATTTTTTTCCGCGGGACGGAAAAAAGAAGCCCAGATATCCTCCCGCCGCGGCGCGACTATACTCACCATAACCGTTATGGCTCCACGACTTGGGTCATTCGAGACGTGTTCAAATTACAGGGGTCGATGCAACGTCAAACGCCGGCAACGAGACACGACGTCAACGACCTCTCCACACCTATCCACGACACATCGATATCCCGCTCAAGAGTGTTCCCGGAGGAATTTTCGCCCCGCTGCACCTCAGGCTGGAAAATGGCGCCAATCTTCTGCGCGGGAAAGTATGCAAATTTTAATTGGCCGCTATGTCTGCCGCCACGCCCGCGAAAATTTCGGCGGACCGGAGGTATGAATGCAGTTCATCCCGCGATTTCGTTACTATCTCGTTATCCCATGAATACGCAATCGAGGAAAGGAACTCCCTTTATGCCTCTAATGCGTGCGGGACGCCACCTAGCCGAAGGCGCGCCAAATTTTCGCCCAATTATCGCCCTTGTAATTCAACTTTCGGGGGAAATCAATGCTCGTTCCGCCCGCATTATAAATTGGAAATCGGTCCCTGGAATTTATGTCGGCGATCGAATTTCATCTCTTAAACTCGTGTCGTAAATCAATTCACCTGTCGAGCCGAATGATATTTAAGGGAAGTTGATTTATTTCGAGGGCCATTAGCCACGATTTATTTATTTTCTGACCCAAATACTGACGGGAGGACTCTCGAAAGCCCTCGCTGTCGGTCGTGTTTTATATAATGTCTTGTTTTTTCCTGCGCGGAAACTTCAGGAGAGAAAAGTTGTTGGAGCGAAATTTCTGAAGTCTCCTCTACGTGTTTTTGAGGTATGACGTTTGGAATGCTTGCGAATTATTTATTGAATTGAGTTTATCTTTAAATTATTCAGGCCGGAGGCCGAGTGGAACCTCATTTCCTTCACCATTAGCTACCAAAAGCTCTGGAGAAGGAATAAGGCTTACTAGGAAAGATGAAGGGTGAGATGGTATGCCTTTGCTTTCCTTACATCTTAAAGCACCAGTAAGGAATGTCCAAATTCCATTCCATTTGCATTACCCATACATCACCATGCACTGCCGCAGCTTTCATGTTATTACAGCCACGAGCAAGACTGAGGCAAAAGTAAACGAAATATGCATTTTTATCTCGGCCAAAGGACAAAGAACAATATTCCATACGGCAAGATAAGGCAGCTGGAGCATTGAATTGTAAAACGTGAGGGAAAAAGGGGATTTAGAATGAATGCATCGTTGAATTCGCCGAGAAGTTGCGGAAACTTTTTCAATCTGAAAATATGGAAAATTCTACAAATCTCCCTATAACTCATTCGGATGCGGAAAGCTCAAGATATTCATTCATCTATCTCCAATATATGAGGTGACGCTTGATTCCCATCTAAAATGAAGGGAAAAGTAGGTTGATACCTGGTCATCAATTCATCATCTTCATTCATGAACAATTCATAGGGGAGCTGTTATGCATGTATATATACATGTATATGACTCTGGTTTTTTATGGTACAATTATTCTCAGAACGAAAAAATGAAAAATCGCTGAAAATATATGTTGACAATATGAGATTCATCAAAAAATATATAGTAGATGTAACACTTCAAAAATGGAGGATAAGACAATGAGACTAATTTTTAATTCATTGAAATGGCCTGTATTTGAATTAATTTACAGTTTCAAAGTTTCGAGCTACTCTGAAATAAATATAAATCATTTAATAGTGAATACAGCTACGTATATCAATAAACAAGTAAATCAATCACGCTATCCCCTATCCGTTCAATTAGAAATTATTCAGGAAATTGATGTGATGGATAGCTCGTAAATTTTCGTAATCGATTCTGAAATGCAAACTGATTTATCGAATTTAACTATTTTAGTTGAACATAAATAAAGAAAATTAAGAAAAATAGGAGTATCCCTCCTCTAACCGGGATTTGATCGGGACCTTGGTGTAGCGAAACGGTGGTTTCAGAACATCCTACAAGGAAGAAAAAACAAGAACCTTCTTTAGTAAGTTCCAAATGTATTTGATAAAAGGAAATAATGCCGTGTCAAAATATAGCGTTAGATGCTGACATCATATATTTTATTGTGTAAATCATGGGTCTAAGTTGTTTTCGAACAACAATAAACCGTTATTAATTAACACCACATTATTTACTCAGGAGCTTGAATGTTTTTGTTTGAGTAGTGTGTAGAAAAAATGAACCCATCAGAGTTTCGCGTGCCAAAAAAATTCTCTTGCGTGCTACTTTGAGCACACGTGCCATTGATTCGCTCGGAAACCGATATCGCCGAAATATATCTACAATTTATAATATATACTGAATTTATTTATCTTTTAACCCCGGAGATAAGGCGACAGTTCATAGTGATACAAACCGCATATTTTCTGTGTTTTCCCAAAACGTCACGGTTCTCCGAGGAAACGCTGGAGCGAGAGCAAACGTCAAGTCTCCAATGCCAAATTGAACAACGTCCTCCGTAAGAATCGCTATCTTTTCGAGTCATTCAGCTCCGTCGCGAAGACGTTATTTCAATTTTTTCGCTCTGCCCACGCCGCTATAAAAGCGAGCTATAAAAAGATAGCGGTGTAGAGGAAATTGAGTGCTAAGCATTCCGCCAAGGAAAAAACACATTGGGAGCAAGGCAAATCCAAAAATAAAATATCTAGACGCTGCACCTCTTATTCTCTCCCCTTCTCTATTTGCCATATATCCCCTGCCATAACCATGATATTCTCCGCAATAAGAATGCTCTTTGTCGGCCGAGGCGCAAGTGCATTTAATCGGCACAGCCATTTTTACGACTCGAATGATAATAAGCGGATGGATGGCCTGCATGACGTCAAAAAGAGACGTCTGCTTGATGAAACGAAAAAGTTTTTTTCCGAAGAGGAAAGCAAATACGAGTGTCCAAGGACTCCCCGCAAGATCAAAGTGTTTGCAAGTTGCAACTGAGGCTGCGTTAGGTAATCTTGGGTGTTTGAGATTCGGTCTGAAAGGAAGTCATTAAGAGAGCCTTCTGTCATTGGGACGCGATAAGGCTGTTTTCCGCGTTCTTCCACTGCTTTTCCCGGCGGCGAAACCCTGAGGGTGGTCGGCGAAATGCAGATCCGACAGAGTCATGAAAATGTCTGAGTCAATATCACTTGCGGAATACTTGAGCGGATTCGCAGCCCATCGAGTCCTGTTTGTTAATTTTACTGCTTCGACGACGTTCAAGTTACGACCACCGAGAATTTTCGATGCGATTCTACGTAATCCTTTGGTTCTGCGCCAGTTTAATGTTTGCCGTGCAATGCGGTGCTATCCATCGTAGTTATCCTTTCATGACGAACTCCTATTTTCGCTCGGGCCGTGGTATTGCAAATCAAACCTATTCCAATTTCTGTCAATATTTAGGTACTATCCACAATTCCTTCACTGTAAAATTTACTCTCCTTTACTTACTTTAATTTTACTTACTTTAAAGACCCTTCGTTTCAAATCTCTGCCCTTTATATTGGCTTTTTATCTAGTTGTGTCCGTTATTTTGTTGGAATGATTTTTTGGTACTTGAGTGATATTATCTTTCTCCTGGAAGCTACCGAAGATTAAAAAAGCACGCAAAAACAAAGCCTATCCAAATTTATATTTGCTACCCTGCCAAAATAAAATAACACCACCAAAAATATCCTTTGCATCCAATTTTATTTCAATGTCAAGTTTCAATAATTGTATGAATTAATTAATAATGAAGCTATCTCTTTCAAAGAGATATATATTCCATATACTCCATAAATGACAACAATTACAAATGACTGAATTTTTCTTAACGAGTGAATTTTATTAATTCTTATGGTCTCATTTAGTGTTTTTCCTTTATCTACACAACGATTGTTATGAAATTGTACTCTTAGTAAATAAATAACATAAAAAAGAGAATATGGGCACTGTATATATTCCACAAGGTCTTTCCCATTGAAATGTTTTGATATATTCATTGCAAAGTCCTATTTATAGATAAAGATTTCCAAAACAGAAATCTAACATTTAACGTTTTATCAGAGTCATATTATAATACAGAAAATTATATGGCATAAGAAGAGGAATAACCACTGTTCGATGAATGGCTTGATTTTAGTCCAAAATGAATTGAAAGCAAGTTTGTCACCTCATCACCAATTAGTCACCTTCAACGATAAATAATTTATATGTAAGCATATTGCTCATTCGAACGAATCAATAAGCATGCATGTTTTGCATAATATATCCTAAGGACTGATTCGCTGTAAAATCGAAACGCAGCATTTCACTACATGCTGCAAAACACAGGCAGGGAAGCATTTACGTACTAGACAAACAGTGTTTAATTAAGGAAAAAATTAAGGATAATTTGATCGGTCATTCGTCCTGTTTTTGTCTTTGAAAATGATTTGTATAGGCATTATTTTTTCTTCAATATTCATTTCTTCATGTCTCGTGTTGATAGATGTTAAATTATTCGACATTTTTACAAAAAAAGAGCTTACCTTAAGAGGTAAATTACAACCAAAACATTACAAATTATTTGTCTCTTTCTTTCATATTCCTTTGAGTTTCATGTTATGCCCTGTATCAGCTAAGATATTTACCTACAAGTCTCTTTAACGATAAGATCTTCATTTTAAATGTGACACTTGAGTATTTTACTTAAAAATGGACTTAAATTCTACATTTCCCTACGATTCTCATTGTTCTCTAAAACAGAGTTCCAGTGTAAGTTAAAATAAGAAAGCGTAAATTCAAATCAAAGAAGAAAACATCGACTACAGAGTAAAATATAGTATTATTTTCATAAAGATCTCCGTTTAAACAAAAAAATATATCGCAGAATATAGCCCGTACGTAATGTGAAATAAGAAATGTATGTCACTCATGCATATTTCGCGAGGTTAGAGGAGCTTCCGCACGGTACACTCATGAACCTTGCACACCGTTTGGAAAGCACTCCATCAAAAGATAGACACACTTAAGAATTCCTATTGCTAGAACACGGAAGTATCTTTTTACTCCTTTACCTTTTCTCTCTGATATAGAAACACACTGCGCTCATCTTTATCTCACTGTTTTCATTTTTTATAGTTCAGAAGATGAAAGCTATTTCTCTTGAATAACCTATGCAAAACCGCCATTAAATACAGGAGCGCAATAAAGTTATTCTCATGAGCAATTACACAAGTTAAGAGGGCTCCGTCTGCTGGGAATCGCAATGTAAACTTTGTAAGCAGTATTTGGTCTCAATCCTCAGAGGCTATTATTCCTTTCATTATCTAAGGGAATTGTATCCTCTATCCGTTTTCTAAACCTTCATTTGCATATTTATTGCTGATCTGGTACTGCATGAAGGCTATTTATTATTGACGTCGCTTTCCTAGCGAGTGAAAATTTTTATTTATCCGATGGGTAACCTATCTTGCTTGATTAAAGGGGAAGGGACACGATTTTTTTTAAAGTTCTTTTAAATTTCCCTTTCGTTTTGTTTGAGCTTAGAAGCTTCTGTTTTATGAATGTTAAAATAAATAATTGAGAAATGATCGAGGTGCAGAATGATAAAGAAAGTTTAGTTGGTAGGAAAGTGAGCAAGAAAATATAAGAGAGAGAGTCCTCCTCACTAGAGGAAAGGTTTTTGATAAAAGAAATAAAACTGAGGTATAGGAAATTGTTGTGTCGTTTGCGGAGGAAGAAGTTATCGCAAAAGATATTTATTAAAGGTAGGATGCGAAGGGAAAAGGCAAAGGGGATAAGAAAGACGATTCTTCATACAGAAAAGAATTAGTTGTCAAGAGGTAAAGTAAAAGACGGAATTCATTATGCACGAAGCGTGAATCTAGGCCTTCTTCTTCTATATCTTAGCAGAAAGAAGCTGCCGAAATGTAAAAGACTTTTCTATGTTGTGATGAAGTAGATTTTAGAACATGCAGCATAAATCTTGCATCACTTGATGTGGGTCAAATTTCAAAAGAGAGCTAGGCCAAAATTACTAATTATTTTTCAGATAATTAAAATTCTCAATGGAATAGAAACTTAATAACGCGAAATTTTCCTTGTATGTTAAGAAATTACGTGAATAGGTTGCTGCCCACTAGAAAAACGGCAATTACAGCACACCTATTCCAGCAGTATATTTTATGACGAGTTAAGCATTTTCTAGTCATATTGCGAGTTGTTAAATGGCGCCCTAATTAGAAGTGGGTCGTTTCATTTCATAAAGCAATCGCTGGGGGGTCTAAAGCCGAGTAGTCGGTACCGCATATTTAAAACCCATAGAAAAATGTTGGCTCCACCATTATGTGCTACCTTTGAATCAAAGAAACTCTTGGGAATGAAGTTGGCTTTTAAGATGTGATTAACTTCAGAGAAACTATGCTCATATTCGACTTTCAAAGTTTCGCATTGAAAGCGACTCAGTTTTTCGTCGTCGCCCAACAATTCTTTTGCTTTCCTTAGCAATAGAATCCCCTTCTATTCGTTTCCAAGAGACGGAAGGCTTTTCCATTGATTCCTTATCCTGCAGAATACATATCTCCATTCGCCACATCGTTTGAACCACTTTTATCTCTCTCGATGATGTTTTCCGCTCCGCAGTCGTCGCTTGTTTTCTATTCCTCCATTTTCGCTTGACGCCTTTGCCTCCATCAAAAGCCTCCGCGTTTACCCCCTGAAGCGAAGATCGTGCCAAATTGCCGAAAGAGCATGAATGAAGAGGGAATGGTATGGGAAATGCAGAGGACGGGAATAGAATACGAAAGCAGCGGAGAGAAAAGGGCACCGGAAGATAAATATCGGGAATCAAGAATGCCGTTGTTTCGTGTCGCTCTTTGCGAAGTCTGCAGATCTCTAGCTCTACCTTCAATTCCCAGAGGGGTGCATTCATATCCACACTTGCCATAAATTAATGGGAATCGAAATCACGGGATTCTACGGCCTATCCTGACGTTCAATGCAGAATTATCTTCACTATGAAATTCCGAATCTCGAAAAATGTTACCTTCCATTCAAGCAAATATATGATGGGAAGTATTCTCCTTTGGTTTACCTAAATAATTAATAAAAATAAAAAACAGAAAAACAAACAAGAAAAAAACCACCTCCAATTCTAAATACATGATACCATCACCATTTTACTATACCTAACATGCTATCGATCTCTTGCATATCCGAAGATACAATTGTATATTTTATTATTTTTAAAACTTAGCATGAAGTTTAACTATTAGCATAGCATATCCCACACTTGGATTGGTTTAGGTAAGATTAATATTAGCTATAGTATTTTTTATTGTATGAGGTCCATATCACCTCAGTTACACTACTGCCCCGATAAGAAGAGATATTACGCAGGGTAATTCTTTGCAAAAAAAACAGTATTAACCGAGCGACTTTAGTTTACCTAGCCTTTGAATTCATCTTCTTTGAGCTATGTCTGTCTGTTAAGTAATCACTCAGAAAGCAAGTAGGATCATGAACCTATTTTTCATTTAGTGCCGTAAGCTCCGGAGAGGAAATGTCTTATTAGCCAAGATGAGTAGTGAGGTTAACCGCTTTCTATCTTCACTAAGCCAAAATGCTATGAAATGAGAAATACCCTGTAGATGAAGTACAGTGACCCTATGAATAGCTATATCCACTGCGCTCGATAAGGAGTGACCTAAATGAATCAGGATCTCTCATACCCTAGTGTCTTTCATATTATCTTAGCCACGAACAGGACAAAAGTGAATGAAACATAATTTTGCGCTATTCTATAAAAATACAAATGAAGAACACTATCGCAATGTCTGAAAATTTTTCCTGATGGTTTTACACGCGGACTAGGGTGAAAAATGATTTACACTCCTATTCTATAATGAGGCAGACTTTGATTTATATTTACTCTAAGGGTAGTTGAAGTGATCAATGAAAATTGACTGGGCGTTTTCGAGAACTGTGGGTTTAAAGTAAACTAAGGATCATTGCATCTTCGCTCTAGATCTGTTATTTGATTTTTAGATACTTATTTAGTGATGGTGGTGAACTGGTGAGATCATACTATTTTCAGCGGAGCCAAATTTTAATAAATTCATTTCATTCATTAGACTCATTTTTCCATCACAAATAAGAATTACGCCTTCAAATAAATCTTTTCCTCTCAACCGTCCATATTACCCATTCTATCGACATGACGCAAAATCTGTAGATAAATTCGATTTATTTTTCCTATCACCTTGACTCCCTTAACTGTAACGCATTTCAATGCGAATGTCAAAATATCACGGAGAAAAGGTGGAATTCTGTAGGTGGAATTTATTTCGCCCAAGAAAAAAAACGCAAACGAACTTTTTTATCAACTCGTTGAAAAAATATCCGAAAACGGCAAAGAATTGAGAAAACATAGCGGAAAGTGGCGCGTATTTCACGTTCGTTTGCTGTTTTGTTATCCGCCGAACCGAGCGAGTTCCTCTTGTATTTTGACGAAAAATCAGTCGAACTGGATGCGAACCTTTAAAATGTTTTCGGCGCCGGAGTAATAACGCTGTTTCTGCGAATCGTCGACAGCTTCTTTTTACCTCGCACAGAGCGTATTTATTCGCACCCGTAGAAAAATCGACTAGGATTCCGTGCGTTAGGGCAGGTGTCGAACGCTTTTCACACACCCGTGGACTCTCCATGGGTAACAGGCTCTTACGCCGCTGCACACGAGGAAAAGATCGAAGGGCGACAGAAAAAGAGAAACAGAAGAACGTCAGCGGGCGCAGGGATGCGAGCGCACGCAGCGGAGCGAAAGAGACGCAAACACAATGGGTGAAAAAATAAAAATTAAATCGAAGCGTCAAATGGTTCCCGTATGATAATCGAACGAATGGTTTCCTGCGAACTTCGACTGGCTGTAATTGAGTGCTTCGAGGAAAGGCTGGAGTAATACGAATACATTTGACACACGAGGTGTTCTCCGTAATGGTTGAGCGGCCTTTTATAAAACGGACCGGTTTGGCGCCTCTAGAACGTCTGTCAGTTGCCTCGCGACGGATAAAAAAAACACCGAAAGGAGTGATTTGGGGTGATTGAGGCGGTGCGACGAAAGACGCAATGAAAAGCGATGATTTTTCAAACGCCTGGGCTAGGAAACGGGGTTGCAAACTCACAGATGATAATAATATTAAGTATACTTTGTTAAAGGTGACTACGCGGGATTCGCGGTGTTGGGTGGAAAACACGGGTTTTATTCACTGTCACTTTTGGTAATGGAACCAGTACGTGGTGAAAGCTTTAGAGTAGTAGTATTGTTAAAAGTATTTCGACAGTGAAGGTCATTTCGGAAATCTAGCTGCTTTCACCAAAGGCGAACACGCCGTCAACTTGGCTATCTGGGAATAGAGAATCAATAATATACTTTATTGAGAGAGACTGGGCACCGAAACTTCTAAGAGCAGGAGACAAAAATAAAATCACAATTTCCATGAACAATACAAAATATTTTTGCGACAATAGATTTAGAACAATCTTTCAAACAAAATCGAAAAATTTTATAAACAAATTGGCTGCAGAAAACAAGATTTAATGAAGATACAGAGTAAAAATAATGAACAGGCACAAAATGCCTACATGCATACATAGTTGCATACATTTCAATTGTGTTGAACAGGTTGCACTTTTACAAGTAAGCAATCATGTAGCTTTATCTTGAATGTTTGTAGATTTGTGATGGTTTTTTAATTTATCTTGCGGAGATTTCTATATGTTGTAGGGTTGACGAAGAAAAATTTGTGAAATGTTGTAGTTTTGTGTGTAAGAGGTAAAGGTTGGAGGGATTACTTCTAGCCTGCGTAGGTTCGAGTTGAGGCTGGATACGAGAATAGGTCAATGAGATATCTCGGTTCCCTATTTTTAAACAAGGAGAACAAGAAAGAGTAACTCCACGTCTCTATGGTTGATTCCGGGAGTTGCCTAATCTGTAGGGTGAGCCAATTATGAGTTTCCAGAAGATCAGATCCAGTTTTCCTAAAATTATAGCCTGAAACCTCAATGGAAACTAGCGGTCGGACGGGTTTATTTTGCAAATATCGCGAAATATTCTTCAACATTTTAGAAATAAATTCCTCACACGTCAGTTTTGCAGTTCGGAACCTCATAACTACGTCGAGGTTTAACCCAGAGGTGGGGAAACTGCGGTCTTTCGTCATTGCCTAAACAAATATCCCTACTTGCATTTTTTATTTCCCAATATCGCTAGTAAAATCTGGTGCAAATGAAATGAAAGATATTCTCTCCAATCCACAAAGTGATTAAATTCGTTTTCTTATGTAGGGTTTCGATGTTAAACTAATTGGGTGTTAGCAAAACACAACACAAATAAGTTCTAATAGTTTCTCGTGTGAATATATCCGCAAGTATGTACCGAATGATACGCACATGCAGCTTTCCAATGGAAATAGATCGATTTAATGAACTCATTGATTTTACGAAATCACATAAATGAAAAGAGCTATTCAAAATAATATCGCAGTAAGGAAATTTTCACACAAAACGCAGATTTGGGATGATTTGGTGTAAAAATTCAAAGGAGTTTTTGTGATGAAAATACTATCACTGGATGACTTTCTTTATGTACCCAAAAAGATGCAATCAAAATTCTTTGGAAAAAATTAAGGTTTCCTCTCCATTTCACATAGTGAAATACCGCCGCATCACCCATGTGAATGACAAAATATACATTAATATACGTAAATATATATGTTATGCAATTCAATGAAGTTAACCGAATTTGCATACATCTGTGATACGAACAACATTTTCACCGGAAATCTAGAAGAAAAAATACTTCGTATTTGTATACTCATATAAGGTAATAAGGTTGAAGAAAACGATCGAGGGAAGAATGCTAGGGAAAAGACAGAGGGGAAGACAAAGACAGAAGTTGTTAGACGAATTAAGGGGTGGGATAAGTTACCGGGAATTGAAGGAGAGGGAATGTAATAGGGAATGTGGGGGCACATGAACCTACCGAAAGGTAGAACACTTTATATACCCATGACACGCATTGCGGAATATAATTGGAGGAAAAACTCCAAAATCTGGGATGCGCTGTATACTCTTAGCTGAATATTGCTCTTACCATTAAATGTACACAATCAGAATATGGTTGAGATGAAATGGCCGTACAACACACTTTTAGATACGCTGATATACACACTCGGATCACTAATCACAGTGATCAAATCAGAATTCTGTTTATACACATTCCCCTTCGTCTAACACATCTGAAACGCTTACAATCACTCACTGTAAAGCGTAAGGAACTACTCACCAACACAAATTTCTAACACAATATCCGCCGAAAATTGCTCATTAAAGTCTGATTCGTGTTTGCCTATTAGAGAAAACCATAGAGAACCATAAAGTATACTATACTGCTCAACAGAGTGAAGCAGATAAATATTAAGTAAAAAAAGTACAATCGTACAGAATTCGGCAGCATTTAGGGGAATGTAGAATAATTGGTATCCCGAAGAAGAGCGGCATTTCGACAATTTGGCTACGTAGCTTTCTTCTGCCGGTATTCTTCTCGTTTGATTCGGCGTCATTGGGGGAGAGACACGACTCGGGTGCGGGAGAAAGCTCTGAATCTCGTCATCCGTGGTGTAATTTCCGCCGTCGCACTTTGATTTTGATCTGTATTATTTTTACACAAGATCTGGAGACCAGCGGTAGCACTTGTCATGTTTGCAGAGAGAATCGAGTTTAGCGATGCGTATTCCGTCGGATTGTATAATTTTTTCCGATTCCGGTCAACCGGTTTAAATTAGGTTTCCGGTATTAACAGAGAGAATGAATAAACTCTTTACAAAAATAATATATATAGGTGGTCTGAAAACTTTCCGACCCCAGATTTTTCCGAAATTTTCAGTAAACATGTCGAGAGATGGCGAAATTTCGGAAACTTTTCAGACCACCCATGTATATCTAATAATATATAATAAATAATATAATGAGCGATTTTGGGGCCTAAGATACCTTTCTCACTTAAGCAAAACAGTTGCTCACTATTTGATATTTTAATCTACCTTGATTTTATTAGAAAGAGGCTTGAACCTTATATCAAGATTTCATGTATAAAACATCTTTTTATTTATAAAATTATTGCTTGTTAAGATGAGTTTCCCTCAGCTTCAATACTGATCGAGGAAGTAGCGATTACTTTGTTGTTCTACTATGAAGACGCTAATAAAAGTTTTTATTATTTTTGTAAATGATAGTTTTCTGCTTTTTCTGATCCGAACACTGTGAAATGAACAATTCCGTGATGAATAAAGTGAGTCACCATGGAGTTTCCATAGTTCATAATCAATATGAGATGTGAAAAATGTGTGATATATTTTCTGACTACAATTACGTCCATGTAACTGAAGATGCAACCATCGTAAATGATCTGATAATATTATCTAAATTTGATGATATTGCACAGGTGAATATCGCGAGCAGTTATTGAGATAGAAAATTGAAATTCTTTATTAAACGACCAAATGCTGAACGGCAGTGATGCTGAATCAATCAATACTTAGGTTCAGGTTTCTCTCCTAATAACGCCAGTATTTAGCGGTTGCGTGGAATTTAAAGGATAATGAGATTCTGGAATTCTGGGTACGGCCTCCGTAAATTGAAATGGTGGTCGGTATGCTAGTAATTGGTTTTTAAACGTGTCTTTTAACGACTGGAAATACCTGCTGTCACCCATCTTTTCACCGTGAATTCAAATGTATGTACGGTATGAATTTAACGAAGTACTTTTCCCGGAAAATGAAAAAAGGTGCTTAAAATGAATATCTTATTTATTTTCAGTCAAGTTTTAAAAGGTTAACACGTAGTAGCTTTTTCCTCGGGACTTAATTTCTTTGGGACATAACATGAAAGTCAAAGGTATGCTTTTAATTGGGCATATTACATGGAAGGAAAAATTGTTTTAAAAAAACATGAAAGGAAACTTTTATGACAAAATGGAAAAGGGAAACGGAAAAATATAAATTATGTGGAAAAAGAACGGTGATGATGGAAACAAGACTATAAAAATAAGATAGAAAACAAGGTTTGAATCACCTAAAATGCCTATTACTCCCATTTTCCATAAAATAAGATATTAAACATGTTGAAAACATATAAAAATTGTAATATTTTTTCTTTTCAGTCTCATAAACACTAAATATGTATTTTTTTTATTATTTATTATATAATTACAGTAATAATGTATTTCCTTATTAATTAATGTAATTCCTGCCATTATTGTCAATGTAGAAGCTAGAATAATTGTTCGTAAGATATGTTACATTCTAAAGAATTTAAAAATTAACCATTTGTTCTTTATATAAGGTTATGGGATACTCCAATTATCCTCAAGACTGAAATAAAAGTTGCAAGGATACTATGTTTTCCATAGGTGAACCGAAGCAACCTTTATGGGAATCATTAAAACTTCAAATGTGATAAACATAGAAAGATACGGATAACAGGCAGGATAATTTGAAAGTTAAATGCTGATGAATATGAATACCTTAGCGATACAAAATATACAGTCCATGCTGAGTTTCAAACAGGGATAAAAGAGTTAGGGATATTTATTGAAGGGTGAATTAGATGAATTGCCATTTTTTCCGATGTTTTAAAAATAGTGTTCATAAACTCCAGGTGTTTCATTGCATAAAAGGCAGTTTCATTGTATTAGTTTTAATAATTTGATAGCCTGTCAATTATCAGAATTGCTAACTTTTCTCCTATGAAGGAGAAATGTTTTTGAAGACGTGAACTCTTAGTTGTCGAATCGGTAGACCTAGTGTCTAATTATTCTCGCACTTAGATGGTTTTTACTGTAACAGTGAGACTTTACTATACGAAGTATTTAATGCAACGGCTCCATAAAATATATTTATCATTTTCATTCAAACTAATACTGAAAAATTGCTCCTGAAATATTTTTTTGTTAAGGAACCCAAATATTGTAAAGGTAATACAAGTCCGCAGCAAGATTAAGTCAGAAACATAGCTTGCGGATTGGAAATCTCGAAAAGATAGCCTAAAAGCCTTAATTTCTATTTCACCATATTTATAAATTTATCTTACCATTTTCGAATTAAACCAATAACATTCTGATACTACTAACCGCAGTTTCGAAAAAAACTCTAATCAAGTAAGACCCTTATGAGGACGAAAAGGAAGTTATAACTTTGAAGCCGTCCTTTTTTCTTGCAATAGAAATAACTGTCGATTTAAATCAACACAAAAATTCCAATATTCCTGCCCTTTAGCAACGTGTAAGTGGTTTACGTTCCTCCATGTCACATTCCATCGCAATGCAGCGAACACGTATTTGCCTAAGATAAATACTTAATTACCTCATCCGCAATTACGTGGCTCCTGAATCGATTCCCTTCTGTGATTACTGACCGGTTCCAGATATCTTGATACACCTGCCTTATATGTTTACCTCGCTGGATCTCGTTAGCGTCGCAACGAATTCATTTCAGAAAATAATAATCTTCGTACCTGATTCGTTCCTTCCTGAAGCTCATATTTTCCTTTTTAAATCCATGACTACTTAATACACGGAGTTAAAAGGCTCTTGGCACGGATCTCGCAGCGGCAATCTCAATTAATTCCCACGTTAATGGATTAAAATTTACGACGGAGATTACTGCGACGTGTATTTCAATTTGAATGCATAAATTCGCTTCCTTGGGGAATAGGTAAGTATTGAAATGCACTCTGAGAAAGGAGTTGAGCATTTATTAGTAAGAAAAATACGGAAAACAGCTCGCCAAGGCTGCCCAAGAGAAAAATTTTACGGGATTCCGATCATGAATTACACAATTTTTCATTTAACTGTGTCAATAAGTTCATAATCATATTTCATGAAATCCGTGACCGAGAGGTAACAGGCAAAAAGTTTCGGAAAGAACTCAACAGAAACTTAAGGAATATCTTATTTCTTTGCTCCCATTTTGTCAAGACTGGGGCTAAAGAGCATATTTTTCGATCTAATCCATCGAACACACTTAATAAAAGTATGAATTTGAAGTACGTAGGTAGAGTATAATCGAAAGAAATGTCGAAATTAAAAACCTAAAAGACATCAAGAAAAAAAAGCTGCAGCAGGAATACAGAGATGGGGGTATGAACAAAGTCTCTAAGGAGAAATAATCATAAATATAAACTTCCCACTCTAAAAAAGGGCAGATATTTGTAAATATTCATTTCTGAATCGGGGGATAACAGAATGGAACAATTTACTAAAGAATATTTCGAAAATTTTCCCCTTTCTTGCAATGATTTTATGAATAGAATCAAAAGAATTTTCTAATCCGAGAAGAATAAATATTGCACATTGTAAGTCAAGTATTTTAATACCTGTAATTGTATGATTAAAACCATTCTTAGTAATGATATTCCTATGTAAAATATTATAAATTTTAAGTCGCATTTGTAAAATTATGAATAATTTTGGAATAACATGGTCTTGACTCGTAGAATTCGTCCAACCAGATTTTCAATTCCAACTTATTATTGAACAAATTGTAAGCGGAAGTTCGGAAAATATGGAATTTCGTTATGAATATCTCCGTAGAATATGGCGGATGCAACAGAACTCCCCAATTGAGCTTCTGGAAAGTCGCTTTTGGCTGTGTAAGAACGAGCGTTGTGTTGCAGAAGGAAATCGTCTATCAGGTCGCTTTTGATGATTCGCTTCGTTGATTCGATGCATTTTTAAAACAACCAAGAGATCTGTATTTTCCGTCTTGTTGTTTGTTAATAGTTCACAGTGAACATCATTCCAATCGCACCACACACACACAGCATCATCTTCCGAGGATGAAGTTCTCGTTTGCTTTGTTTATTGGACCGAGCCATTCAGCACGATGCTTCCTATTGACATAAACAACCCATTTATCTTTCTCTGACAGCTGTTTATCCTTCCCACGGGATCAATAGTATACAGAAAAAATGTCGAAATGCTAATTTTTTTCTTTCTTTTCAATTTTACGTAACATTTTAAGGGCAGAAGATCTTAAACCAAAAACGCTACTGGCTGGATGAAATTTTGCGTCTTCTAATAATGCATCATATTCACTAATATTTTACTTTTTGGCAGCAAAATTCACGTTTAACTTGACGACGACTTATTCCTCAACCAAAACTTACGCAAATGTCATTGAATATTGCTTGTTTTAGAAAATTATTTTAATATGAAAAAAAAAACAGAATTAACAAAGATGCTGCAATGATAAACACTAGAAACAATAATTTATACCAAATACCTGGATTTTACACGGAAATGGGAAGGAATCAAAAATGTATCAGAGTACCTGCTTTACTGAATAGAATGCCAGAGCATTTAAAAAATATAGAAACAATGACTACTCTCAAAAATAAGTTAAAGGAATGGTTATTATGTGAATTGTAAGAAAATTAAATTATATTGATATCTTTATATAAATTTTTTTAAACTTGGCACCTGCTGACAAGTCCACAATTAGGACTTAGCGGGACCTTAATGAGTAACAACTATATACACTGAATGTAAATCTTAGCTACAATGTATCATTTGTAATATTGTATTGTAATTCTCAGCTTTTATATTGCTATATATATTGTAACATTTCACAATTTTCTCTTTGCAAAGATGTAATTATGTATCTACACATTCTATATTTTACTGTAACAATCTTTATGTAATTTATAACTAAATAAGATAAATAAATCTTTAATTTTTGAATCAAAAAAATAGTTAAAAATACGCAGTATTCGTAAAAATACACTGTGAATGAAATACATGAAAGTAAAGAATGAATTATTACACGAATATACATGGTCTTGTAAATATAGTACTTCAACAAGTAAAATGGCGGCAATAAATTTATTGATTTTAAATTTAGTTCTTAGACTTTTAGTTCAGTTCCTCGCAAATTCATGGAGCGACCCTTGCCATTTCTGTTAAATCAATCCTTTTCATCCCCGCTGGTACCTAAACTTAAGAAGCAAGATAAAAATAATTCATCTCGATAGACGCAAAATTGCCGAAAGCTAATCATATAAGCAAAAGATATTCTCTATTGAGAAAATCATGCGTAAAATCTTATGGGTGTGAAGTGCACGATGAAATTGATGTTGTTGGATGGCCAATCTTTTTGCTGCAAAACTGCTGTCCTAATACGGCCAGAGGCCAGAGAATGATGACTCTGACGCACAACCGTAAACACCGCCTTATCGTGAAATTTACCCTTTTATTACTTCCCGACGCCCCTGAAATCTAAGGCGATCGTTTGCTAGACCAGCAAAACCTTTTTTCAAGCCGAACAGCAATCAACGAAGATGGAAAAACAAGCTGCTTATTAACAAGGTCGAACCCCCGTTGCAGTTGCTTCCGAGAAATTCAGGCAGAAATTCTTTGATGTGATCGTACTGAAATAACAAGTCTCTCTCCATTCGTGCCTCCGATAAAACTTTCCCAAGGACGACTTGAAGTAATACGCTTTTAGCGAACATTATCGCTGAGACCGCTCCTTCTTTGCGTTGGCAGAGACTCTCCAAAACATCAGCATGAGTAGCCAAAGAAAATTTCACTTTAACGTCTTAAAGCTAAAGATGGTAAAAATCATACTTGGAGAGCATACGTCAGACTCGCAGATGAAATTTTGGTAAGAAAAAAATCAATCGGAAATCAATTATTGATTAGATCACAAAATAAACAGGTGAAGTTAATTTTAGAGCGTTCATTTCCTATTTCCATCAAGATTTCACAGTATTATCCAGTTTATTGCTAACGTCTTATGTTTTAAAGATGTATTGGATGTGTTGCTTATTCATCTGTAATCTGTCCACTCATTATATTTGGATGGTTCCCAACCTCTTATCTTTAGGCAATAGTTTGAATTCTGACAAAGATTTTACCGGTTCATTAATCGCGATCTTATAGGTATTAAAAGTTCATTCAGGATCACCAGAAGGTAGCATTACGTCACATGAAACCATTGCAGGATAACTCTCTTTTATATGGTATTTCACCGTTCGCAGATTTATCTTACCATCCACACCATTGTTGTATTCCGAGAAGTAGCAGAAAATAAAAATCTGCTTCTTAAAAGAAATTGTAGGCTTCTCTTGCATGCTGTTTTATGTGAAATGAATTCGTCATGTTCTCATTTAAAATTCAATAACATTTAATAACATTTACTGCAGGATATCCGTGTTTTAGATTTCAGCAAGAAGGGTATATACTCATCTTCACTGACCTTTCCAACTCGGCGCTCGGAGATTAAGGCAATGGTAGTAGTGTTTTAAAAGTTCTGCGACATTTTGAAGTCATTTTGCACTTACGGACGCCCACTAGAAATCGAACCTGGAACCGATTTCACCGAAGACCAACATAATTGGCTTATCCGGTAACATCAAAGATAAGAAATACGAATTTCTTGATTTCTGCTGATCGCTACTGATATATTTCAAATTTCTTTGTTAAAAAATAAATACACGATGAAACAATCAATGTAGAATCAAGATCTATATTCGCTCTAGCGTTACCTTTTTCGATTTGGTAAGGTTTGAATGGTATTTTCTACACTGAAACTTGCAAGTCTGTTAAATAAGCGCTCCTGATAGTTGGGGACATTGGGTTCGATTCCGTGTGGGAGAACATATGCGAAATGATCTCCATTGCCGAAGCACTTTTAACAACACTTGAGTTAAATAAATTTCGCGTATATGCTACTTAGCGTTTGGTGTAATCACTAATAAAATAAAACAGGGTCTAAATACATGTGATTTACATCAAATAGTAACTAATTATCGTAACTGAAAAGTTTTTGAGCAATATAAATTTCAGATTGCAAAAAACACGCGACTTGCCAGTCTTGATCATAGGGTACCTTTATAAATATTTGTTCCATGAGAACGTAAAATACCACAAAACGGGTAGAAAATGCTTTAATCTCATGATAAACTTATGAAATATTTCATATGAGATGTGCTGCAGAATTAATTCCCCACTCTATACTCTCCGGTAATAAGGCTAAATAAGTGTTAAATTCTATTAAAAACGGATGCAACATTCCCTCTTTGCTCCATATTTTTGTCAAGGATTTTGAATTCGTTTCCGTAAACGAGAAATCCTGAAGTATGAGCAAATCGCTCGGTGGCAACACGACGAACTACAAAACCTAAAAACCGTTAAACGACGTCTCCGCGCTATCCCATTACATCAGCATCAAGAGAGAAGACTGACTTAATACTCTCCCAGAAGATGACTGCGGCGATCCCGGAATATGAGGGGAAAAAAGCCCTTTTAATACCGCCCTCTGATGAATTTTCCCAGCATTAAGTATGCGCCCTCACATGAGACAAACCATTCATCCGTCCGAATGCAAGCTGACTTACTATTTGCTGCGCACTGAATCATCATCTTCGGGAAAGTAATGTCACGCATGCACTTGGAGATTGACCAGATCGCGTGTGCAATCGACCTTCTCTTGGGGAAGGGGAGATGTGCAGAGACGCGAGAAACAAACGAGTGATGCGAGGTGGCGAAGGAAAACAGAAAACGGAAGAACGGGAGGTTGACCGAGAAGGGGATCGTCGCCGAGGAAAATGAGTCACTCCTCGAAGAGACTCATCGCCCCTGAGAACGATAAAAGAGGCCAATGAAAATAATCGGAGGCATTTTCACGAGATCGAGAAAGGAGATCGATGGGAGACGCAGAGCGACTTTTTCTCTCCCTGGCGGGAAGTTGCACCTACGTTACATTTTGCCGCATAAGTTGCAGTTTCGTTCTTCTTTTCCTTGCCGTGCTTACAAATGTTGAATTGGAGATTGAAGTAATCATTTTCTTGAGAAATTTTGTTGCGTAAAAATTTGCTCCGGTAAATTCAACTAGGGAGATCGATGGGAAACGCCGCACGACTTTTTCTCTCCTAGGCAGGAAGTTGCACCTACACCACATTTTGCCGCATAAATTGGAATCCTATTCTCCTTTTCCCGTGCATCCGAACGTTGAATTGGGGATTGAATTAATCATTCCCCTGAAGAACCTTGGGAAGAAATTTCGTTGCGTTAACATTATACTCCGGTAAATTTAACTGGGGATATCGATACGAAACGCCGCACAACCTTTTCTCTCCTTCGCAGGCAGTTCCACCTACGTTACATTTTGCCGCATAAATTGATTGGAATTTCGTTCTTGTTTTCCTTACCTTGCATACAAATGTTGAACTGGGGGTTGAAGTAATTATTTCCTTGATGAACCTCGGGGAGAAATTTCGTTGCATGAAAATTGTACTCCGGTAAATTTAGCTCCTCTACTGCAGCCAAGGAAAAACAGGAACGATATATTAAAAGGAAGGATAGTAATTAATTAAATTATCAACTTTTAAAATTATTGTTATGATTGAAAGTGAACCTCGTAAAGGAGAACGTTCTAAATCGTTTTTATAGAGAATGAGCATTTGCCGGGAATATGTTACGAGATATTACTTAAATTTTAGAGAAATTGTTCATCTTAGTATGTATTTATTGATTTACGCACAATGAATGAAAATGTATGCTCTTTTTCGGAAAACATCGAAGTTAAAATGTGAGGGGTAATTGTAGGCATAGATGCATGAGCTTTCGACGTAGTGATTGGGCATTCTCACCATACCATAAGCATTAACGAATAGGTTTCATTAAGCATCAAAAATTTTCGAGATTTTCGTACCCCATGTAGACCTCCCTTGACTTTGAAAAATGGGTGAAATTTTTTGTGGTATTAATTTTGGTCAATGGATGGAACAGATTGCCCCGAATGATACATCGCTCCAAGCGGTTGCCCGGTAACACAACCCGGTACTCAATCCAGTATAAGGGATGGAATTTCGCTGCATTCGGAAATCTCGGTTTCTCGAATGGACTTTTATTAGCAAGAGTATATCAACCCTCTGAGTAAGAAAATTACTCAAATTCTCATAAATGGGAATGTGCTGAAACGATAATTCAGGCAATCCAAAAAAATTACACACGAGGGATTTAGAATGTGGGGAAATTTCTTCATTACCTGTTGCTGATATAGAAGAATGAGCACATATATTCCGCTTCTGCTTTATCCACGTTAATTACCATAATGAGCCGCTAATCGAGTTGATCGGTGTGAATTTTAAAGTATTTTCGAAAAACCCAAAAGACTTTATCGTGTATCGTGTTTTATCACGTTTTATCGTGTAGTTTTAGGAGTAATTTTCCTATCTTAAGCTAATTACATAACGTGAGAACCATTTAGGGAGGTGATAGTATATTAATGAGATTATCCAGGAAGAAAGCAGCCTTGTAATTTCCACAGGATATATCTATTCTTCTAGGGAACAAAACCATAGACGAAACTAGACATGAGACAGATTCCATGTGTCTCTCTAGATAGATAGATAGATGGAATCAAAGGATTCCCTATTTCAAAATTTAAAGAAAATTACTTTGACCATATAAAACTCCGATAAATTTATCAATTCTTTTATTATTATGATTAGTAATGTTGTTGTTATATAATCCAATAAACTTTAATTCTTCCCTCTAAATGTTTTCATTGATTTGATGATGAAAATATGCTTTCTTTCGTTTCAGATGGCAGCTGTCGGTCTGATTGGGTGCTATGCAGGATTTCCAAATCCTCACGAAGCCCAGGCTCTCGGTTTAGCCGCTGGAGCAGGAGGAGATTGCGCCGCCTGTTTGGCTGGAGATGCGAGTTTCTGTCGTCTTATACAAGGGATTTTCACCAGGTCTCAGCTTCCTCCAGGTTACAACCTCATAGCGCAGATTCCTCGGGGTGCCTGTAACATTAACATCACCGAAATGAAGCACAGCAGAAACTACTTATGTAAGTGCCCCGAACATTGCATTCTAAGTAAATAGAATTGGACTCGGTTTAGCGGATTTTCCCAAGAAATCCTTGTGTATATAGAAAACTTTTTAAAAGATTGTTTTTATATTTTCAGTCTTAAAATACAATGAGATTAGTTTGGTACATCAATGGTCAGCTTCACGGCTTAATAACTCATTTTAGTTAATTTAAAAAGATGAATATACTTCTTGGATGATCAAATGATTGATAATTTAATAATTTATAATCATAGGTTAAGGTGATTCTTAAAGAAAAAAGCACAAAATGGAAATACGTTTGAATTTTGACAATATCGAAACAGTAAATGTGAGTTGTAACTTGCGATAAACTTAAATCATAAAAAGAATATATGAAGAAAATTACTCAAAACTATTGATTTACATGAATTGCAGACGATAAAATTAAAACATGAGAATTGAATTCTAAAGTGTCATTAAATCAAATACTTTTTTACTGAAATAAATTTATTCACATGATATTTCACTAAGTGAATCACGAACATAGAGATTTACGCCAGCAACTTATATTTTAATTTTCACATTTCTTTATATTTCTTATTGTTCCTTCTATTAGTCAAAACTTTGATACTATCAATTATAGTATACTATGAGAAAGATTTATTACATTCCGATAACTAGGAAAAGCATTATTTTCAAGGCCGAAAACAGCTACAGATTCGAGTAATATATGTCTCTAAGCATTGAAAAAATTGGAAAATTAACTTTTTTTCTCTAAGGAATTTTAAAATATCTTCCATTATCTCTGACGGCATCGAAGAATCTTTGAATAGCGTATCACCAGTATAATCCTCATCATGAATCTCGTATTTGCGTATCTGGTCGGAGAGAAAACGGAAAGATGGAGAGTGAGATAAGCTAAAAGGATGCATTATCGCCTCTTCTTTTTTCCGCGAAAGGAGAGATGATGAATCAATTCCCCTTCCAGCGGTGGTTTAAACACATTCTCGTTGCTAACTGACGACGGATCGGCAAAATGTACTTTCCGCGTCGACCCTTCCACTCCACCTCTCCCTTTGTTCGCTTAAAGTGGGCTAATGTCGCCGGAGCATGTTTTCCTCCTCCTCTTTCCTCTTGGATAAAAGGTAACCACGGCGACTCCTCCGCATCCGATCGATGGACTTTTATCCCCAATTAAAGACACTGTCACGATTTCTCACATGCATGAGGTGACGAGTAACAATGCGAAGACGGCGAAGTTATGCCTCCCAACCCACCTAAACTCAAAGTCATTCTAATATTTACAAAGGTAAAAATTATCAATTAGAGTGAAATAAATGTTATTTGCAACTTATGGTTGACAGATAATACACTGCCATTTCATATTACAACATTCGTCAATTTTACGATAATATAACAAATCAAATACGTCACCGGAACTTTAGGTCGAGAAAATTTGTTCACTGAAATCAATCAAACTAGAATCCTCGTTTACTTGCATGTAGCGAGAATTCATCTAAGTAAATATAATTTATTCTTTTCGGATATCGCCATTTTGTAGCCAAATAGGGAACGAGTAAAAAGAAGAGTGGGAAAACATCTCCGTATCGTGTAACGAATGAACTCTCCTTCAATGTAAAGGTAAAAAATTTCACGCTTTTATCGAATTATTTTTAATTCAGAACCACTTTTCATTAAGTATTAAATGATACCGCCTCTGAGAAGCTAATCGTGCGAAATGAATCTGTATAAATTTTATTATATTAAATATATAATAAATTATACCTATATATAAACTTTCAGCTTTGAATAAAAATTGAGCCAGTAGATCCGAATAAGATTATGAATACATTTTGACATAATTTTGTTAATTACTCGGAAGTTTTAAAAATATACTCAGTACTTAAGTAAATAGCCCACCAAATTTGCTAACTTAGTGTAATAATAGTGATTAGATCGGAAGTTGTTTAGTTAATGTGTAGTCATAGAATTAGTAGTAAATTCAAAATTCAAAGGATTCATTAAAATGTTCCCTCTCTCATGTTTTAGAATAAAAATGATCGACGTGAGTAATATATTCTAACACTTATATATGTACATACCTATGAGTATATATTCTAACAATTATGAAAATTCACTTAAGTAAATAGCTTCTATCTTCATTTGGACCAGTCCCAATCTTGTCCGTATAACTCATCGTCATTTTGTATACTCGTAATAAATAGACATTAATTTGAAAAAATAAAATTTTCGAGAAAAATAATAGGAGTTCATCTCATACTTCGTACTTTCAGATTTGCGATGACACATAAAGAAAGTATGAATGCATACTATAAGAAACACATAAACATTAAAAGTCAATAAGATACATAGAAATACACAGTGAACTCTTACTGAAGAATTTATAAACGAAATTGCAATGAATTACTCAGTCAATGATACAGTCATTAGTAAATTAACAGTGCTGTTAAAACAACCAATAATTACTTTTGTGCGAGTTCTTGCAAGATTCTGCACGTATCTTATTGTAATTCCGACTTTTACGAATTACTGAATTATATCCAAATACTTGAACATCATTCGAATTCATATATAAAAATCACGCAACCTTTGATATCAAGTTTTATTGATATCAAAAGTTTTATTGATATCACTTGTGAAAATTCAGATTACAGAGAATGGGAACGAATGGAAATAAAGATGAGGCAGGTCACAAATCTAAATTCTTACGTAAGTCAACAGTCGGATGAGTCGCGCACTCAGTACGCCTACAACAGCAGGACTCATTCCGTTTTTTTTCCTCCGACTGAAATCGATCTAAAAAAATGTAATTCTCGGAGAGTAACGGTTCAAGATCTTCTTTTCCCTCCCACAGATGTTTTTTTCTCCTTGCGCCATTAGTTGACCAGTAAACTGTCCTTTCCACCGCAAGACTCTCTCTTTAAGGCCGACCGCCCACATCCCAAGTGCATCTCTTCTCTGAGGTCATTACTCAGCCAATGACAGTCGCGCAAGACAGTGCGCGTTGACATCCCCTCGCCACCCAATAAGTGAAGCGATGCGGAAGGTGCTTTCTTTCAACATCCAGACTCCATTTTCCCGTCTTCCGTCGCATCTCTATGCGAAGCGACGGAGAAATGCGGGGGAAAGAAACGGATAGGAAAGACTCTCAGATACTCCCCAAAGATATTTACATGAAAAAATACAGAGCGATAAGATGGCTGCGAAGGAAATAACGGAATTTTTCTAGGTGAACCGGGCGTTGCTTTCCCGGTCATAATATAATGTTCACTCATAATAATTAGTTTACTAATAATAATATTAATTATTATATTAATTGATATATTAATTATTGCATTCATTATTGTCAATTGTGTTACTTATTCGTAACGTTGATGAATGGAATGTTTTCATCTGTCTTTTGGTACCGAGAGTTGCTTTCCCGGTCAACAAATAACGTTCACTTATAATAATTATATTAATGCTTATTATATTAATTACTACATATTACTATTATATTAATTATTATATCAATTATTGTCAATTGTATTAATTATTCGTCACGTTAATGGATTATTTTTATCTGTCTTTTGGTACAAGATGTAGGAATGAATCCTTCATTTACTTTAGTGTTTTTCTTGTTTATGGTAATGATATGAAAGCTACTGAGGTATGAATGAGGCTGAGAAATTAGATACATTCTAGAGACTCTTCGTTGGATGTTATTTAGATTAATGTTATGAAAAGTAGGAGCATTCGGACTCCTAATGCCACGATCTGTAAACTTTTGAGCTGTCAAATGGAAGAATCCAACTTCCTAGCTTCGATTGAAATCAAGTGTGACAGTGGAAAGATCAAAAACAAACGGTATAGTATTAATCAAAGAGACAAAAATGCGAGGCCTTTTATAAAATATAATTAAACCGAAAATACGAACTCTTATGATTTCGGTTAGCTTAAATTAATATACAATTTTCTTTTCGGTTTAATTAATTGAAATGAAATGTAAATTTAATTGATTAAATTATAATTTTTAATGGATAGATAGAATGGACTTTATGTGTGCTTTAACATACGTTTAATATGTAGATCATATTGTTACATTTATAACTTGACCTACACTTTCTGGCAGCTACAGTGCGGAAACACTTTTCCCAAATAAAGCAGGAAGAAGTTGAGAAAAGTTTTAGTTGCACACATGTAACGTATCCAGTCTTAATTGCCCTATTCAGTCTTGCCTCATATTCTTTTCTTTCAACTTCGACATTGTTTATACTGACACTTTTGAATATACAATTATAGCAAGTAGAGCCGAATCTATGTTCGAGACTGACAGACTTTAATGTCCGTATTTCTTTGGGAGTTCAATTAGGAACACGCCTTTGCATGCAAATTTACCTTTCACACCTTATCAAAATTTTTTTTTACTCTGTTACTATTATAGTTAGATAAAAAAACGTTTATACGTTTTCTGAAAATATTTCTCCACAAAATATATTTTTCAGTAAAATACTCCTCTTTTGTTAATTATTGTTTTCAACCGCAAAATATCTATAGATATCATGAAAACCTCGAGTGCTATTCTATTTTCTTAATTTGGATTTTGCCAGCCCTTCGTAATACTGGTGGAGGAGCAAGCATCCTTAACGGGAATTGGGCCAGGGACTGGTCAGGAGATTACCCCGCCGCAGGCACTATCTTCACCTACCACAGGCATGACCCAAGAGGAGGACCGAAAGCCGGCGAGTCGATATCAGCACCGGGGCCAACAACCGCTCCTGTCGATCTCCTTCTGGTAAGCCACTTTAAGGATAGCAGCTTCATCTTTTGTTCAGCTCTACTTTCATTGAAGATTTCATCAAAATACAACAAATGAAACAGTATACTCATACCAGTATTAATAAAATTCCCCATCAGAAGTGGCCAAACCTTTACGATTTTTGACATGGTTTCATGAGGGCAGTGTTATTCTATTATTTTATTTAGATGTGTTCTTATCGACTTAAGCTGTAAAGCTGCTGTCATTTCATATGCTATTGTATTTTTTATACAATATATAACGGGAGTATATATCGACTAAGAGGGAACTGATGGCAAAGGATACCTACACTGAAGTGACGATTAGAAAGAACGTGTTGACTATGATAAGGCTTAAGAAAAAGTGATATAGAATTTTCATGTAGGTTTCTAAATACTGTAAAACCCGGTTAATACGCTTTTCAAAGAATCGAGCGAAAACAACGTTATTAGTGGGATAGTGTTATAACTGGAATGTTACAAATTTCTATTCCCTTTAAATTGGACAACGAAATGGAATGGCTCATTAGCTCTGTAGTTTTTAAATAAGTGCCTTATATCTTAAAAACGAAAAGGAATCTATTAAGTTTGCTTTAATTGCGAAAGATAGATATCTAAAGTCCTCGAACTACGAACTCGTATTGTTGCGTAATACTGTTTGATTTCTCGTCATACTGTTAAGAATGGCCTGCTTTTGGAACAAAGAGAACATCTTAGTTGCCTAATTTTTGCCCTTTTTCTCTCTACAACGAAACCATTTTTACGTTATTGACAATTATGGCAGAATAACGAACTTTTTAACAGCAGTGGCGAGAGGCTATCACAAAGCAGGATCTCTCCTAGACTTCGTTGAACTACCACTTTGTTTTATTCGATATGTTTACAATTTAACATTGCGACGAAAGGAAACACCTCCTAGCGTATTTTTATATCTTACGTTCTCCCTGAAGATGAGACTGATAAGGAAGATCTCACTCTATCTCACAAGAGAGATTCCCAGTTGGAATCGCGATTTTGAGACGAGATCTGTTTAGCGCAACAAGAAATTGAATATAAAACTGAAATTGAATATAACGATTTTTATCTCAGGTATTTCTCTCTACTAGTTTGCAAGATATGGTTGTTTAAATATAACTTCAAAAGTAGCATATAAAGTACCTTCTAAGCTTTTTCCCAGCTAATCAGTGGCAGCAATGATGTCGTGGGAACTCGGTGTTCACTCAAGTCGATCTACAATCGCGGCCTATCAACGGATTATTTTTCCTTTCGTTTAAGATACTTTTAATAAGCGTATTTACCTCTTATAAATTCTCCGAGTATGTAACCTACCGCATAACTAGTATAACTTGTAACTACTTCGATTGTGAAGTCTAAATATTCTGATTGTAGATAAGAATTTAGGGATAAAGGGATAAAAAATGTAAAATTAGGGATAATTCACAGATAATCTCGATTAACTGAATCCTGTAATAACGACTGTAAAATAAACAAAATCATAATAAAAATTTTATGCCGCATGGAAACTAATTCCGGATTTAATTGGCAAGAACTAAAAATATTAGATAATTTTATTGAATCAAAATTCTGAAATACAAAGATGCAATATATTGAAGTTGTTTTGAAGCTCCTTAAATTTAGAAAACATTTCAAAAGTTCTAGTAGCCGCTGAATTACTTTCTTTTCTCTTTTATTCTAATTTATTTCTCTCTTTTCTTTACTCTTCCTAATTAGGGGAATAACTATTATCAGTGGCTGATTACAAGTATGATCATCATTAACCTACGATTGCGTTATTTTCAACTAAATCATAAGGACAAATTTTATGATTTTATTAGCATTATTTTACCACTCTTCATAGAAGAAAACATTGCATCATTAAAGAAACATTCTCGCATTTTTGCGAAATATTTTCATTTTCGCTTGTAAGGGCTAGTTAATTCGAAATTTAATAGGTATTGCTATCACTATAAGTTTAACTATAAAACAAAGTAAGGCAGCATGGCATGGTTTATGGCGTTTATAAAAAATATTTTTCTCCCTTAATGAACACTTCTCCTTTTATTTGGATCTCAACACCATGGAAGGTTTCCTTGTTAACGGGACCTAATTTGCTACTTTGACGGGCAGAGTTCTAACAAAACCATCAGCCCGAGGAATCGAACCTCCGCGTCGCTTTCCGAGGCGTCGCCAAGCGAGAGCGCGTCCTCGCTTAACAACTTCGGATCGGACGCACGGGAGTTGAGTTGATTGGCCCGTGAAAGGAGAGGCTTCTGGAAAAATGAGCGAAAAACCTGTTGCGGTTGTTGACGGTTGAGCTAGTGTTAAAGAATGCGGCGGCGCCTTTGTCCTTGCTCCCCGCCGGAGGATTGGAGGTGAGAGTGGCGTACCTAAGGGGCATGAATAAGAAGGATTTGAGGATGAGAGAGCTGTTTATTGAATTAAACTCCGACCAGTCACCGAGCGTAGCAATCTCCGAGTGACGCCTTCCAATGACCAACGTTTTATTTTTGAGTTCTCTTTTTTTCCTCGGTTTCTTTCGAGTGGGGATTTTCGTTTTTCTCTCGCATACTACGTCGTGTGTAGTGGATGAGATAATTAATTATTTTAAGGGAATAACCATGAGGTTAATCCTTGGTGTATTCGATCGCCGTAAAAGCCATTGTAATTATGCATTCATGAGCAATGCATTTCACGAAGCAGAACGCTGTCATATTTACTTACCCGGTTTGCATTCGGATTCAGAACGAGTTTTAGGCGGTTAATAAGTTAGGCAGTCGCCTCATAACGTATGCTATAAGGGGGAGGGCTAATGCTGTTTCTGGCAAAAATGGCGTAATTCTTTCTCGACAATAAAGCCTCACAACAAAATCAGCAATTCACAGAAATCTTTCCCAAATAATTCTACTTAAAATCCAAAAATAGCCAAGCACCACTCAGATTAGGGAGGTAATATTTTTCGAACTTGTTGCCTCCGAAGAAAAAGAAAAAGCAATTTTTCCGAGATGCGTCATTTTCATCCGTATAAAACACTTTTGTTTCTACGTACTACTTTTCATTTGTGAGGTGGAAATGTTAACGTTCAAAATGCCTTAGTTTCTATTTACTACTTTTCGTAAGTGAGGTGAAAATGTTAATTAAATCCGACAGATATAAATATCAAATAATTTAGAATTAATGCTTGTAAAATATCTAGAGATAGTTTTTAAAGGTCAATAATCCACGAAAGCCTAAATCTCTGACTTGTCACCTGGTGCAAAACCCTGATACGAATGTGATTCCTCACCCTCTATTTCATCAATTTACTTTCCCCTTTGTTTTATAAGTAAACTTCGCCTCATATCGCTAATCGTAGGATCTCTTTCAGAATTTAAAACAGTCCAACTATGCGAATAATGCACCTTCTTTGTCAAATTGCTTGTTATGGCACTCTGATCAGATATCCTTTGTGTATTTTAAGCTCGGTCTCTCGGATAGCCATGTAAGTAATGCGTTGGAATTCGGTGAAAGCGGTCCTGTGTTCGAATCCAGTTGGGAGCCTGCATGCGTGAAATGACCCCAGATGTTTAGAGTTTTTTAACAGCACTACTATTAGGTTAATACATTACAGTATACACGCAGTCTAAGCTTTGAAATTATTATGTCACAATTAAAAGATAAATCAAGATATTTTCATTCTTTATTGATGTATAAGTAAATCGAAAAAAGTGCAACGTATTTGAAACAAAAATTATTATATAACAACTTTATGCGATTCTGTGTGCCCATACACACAATTATTACACATATTTACATACATACACACATGCTATGCATATGACTGTATGTATATACACGGAAACACATTTGAATAAAATTTTCAGTATTATGAAAACTCAAAGAATTGAAATTTCTATACTCGAGGGCTTTTCGCACGGGCCCTGTGCACAACTAAATTGACATTCGTGAAAAGGTAGACTTATAAAAAAGTTTAAAGAAGCATCCGGGATTCCGAATCCCTCAAGATTCGGCAAGGAATGGTCTGGTAATAAAATCACCGCGATCGAGCGCAGCAAGTTTGGGAAACTACGAGTATCCTGTGATGCAAGCTGCTTGGCAGTTCTCTGCGGTGTTGAGGTTTGCCTACATTTCGGAGTGTCACAAGGGAACTTGCGGTTATCGACCTCTTGCGGCGGAGCAAGAAAACTGGCGCCGTACGGCGTCATACGGCACACTGTTGCCCCCCTCTCCGCTAACTCCTCAAATCGGATTACATCTCCATTAACGAAATTTCTTTTTCCTTCACCTCGTTGAATGACAAAGGGAGCCGACTGTGAGATGTATCTTTAAGCGTCATCCGTCAAATTTTTTAACGCTCAAATTAATG
The DNA here is from genome assembly GCA_036926295.1 of Pachydiplax longipennis. Classification (NCBI taxonomy): domain Eukaryota; kingdom Metazoa; phylum Arthropoda; class Insecta; order Odonata; family Libellulidae; genus Pachydiplax; species Pachydiplax longipennis. The sequence goes on from JAVFKF010000008.1 coordinate 58,129,624, forward strand.
GACCGCGAATCTTCCTTCACAGAGATTTCTTTCCGCTTCTCCGGCCTTTTGAGCGCGTCTGAGATTCTTTTATTTCGCTGCAATCTAGAATGTCTGATAAGCCGTTTCCTTCTTCGCTTGACGTCTTGTTCGATCTTTTGATTACTCGTTCATGCGCAATGCACGCTAAAAAATTCTTCACATTAATTACCTTTCGGTGTTAATTATTCGCCGTGATACATCTTTCTCATTTTCTTATACTTGATGCATATTAGGTCAGAATTTTCTCGCTTATTGAACACCTGAAAATATTTGCTGTAACACAGCAAATATCATTTCTATTTCCACTTTTTTTCAATTCTTATTTTTCAAATAACCGTCCGCTGATTTCTGAAGTTTAACTTCTAAAGTTTCTTGTGACCTAGAAACGTGAGACTCTTATCAGACTCATACTACAATCTATTGATTAATAGCCATATCTGCTCGTCCTATCATAGCCAGGTTCTGTAAAGTCTCGGAGTAGATAGTTTCAATGCCCGTACAATAATCATTCAATCAATACTCCCACAAATTTACAGAAAGATAGAATGTTTTAATAAAAATATTAAATTTTCTTTTCATCTGCACTAATATATCTCATCATTACATCATTTAATTTTATTATATATTGATGCAACTTAAAATAAATAAAACTCATGTATAAATATGAGATGGTGTTGTAAAAATGATGAATTTTCTCTGTCAGGGTGAAGGATGAAGTTCCAGAAAATTCCTAATGCCTCATCGTCATAAAAACTGCTTAATTTCGTACAAAGGCAGAGTTAAATTTTCCTTCATAGATATTTATTCGACCATGCTTTCTGACCAAATTTCTGTGAATTGAGTAAATGATAGAACCATCCAAAATTAATTATCAGTTGATGCATCGCAGAAAACTAAATATTTTTGTCTACCTTTCTCAAAAACTTGTTCTCAATGGAAGTTTTCATTAGGATTTATCTATTTTCATTGAGTTACTATGATGGTTACTAGATAGATTGCAATTTCAACAAACTACATACAATACTTGGATAACCTTTACTAAGAAGAAAAAAGTAATATTAATTACGAATAAAAATTTATCTCACTCATGAGTTGTTGATAATATGAAATATAACATAAAATATAATATAGTATATATAATTCAGGTCATGAAATCAGAATATGTCATGTTGACCTGTATGAAATTAGAGAAAAGTGCTTAAAATTAAAATTAAATAAAATAAAATTTTCCAACTCGTTATTGCAAATTGAGCAGTTTTAACAAATTTTGTCTCACATTGTCTTACGTCAAAATATTAATAGATTTTTCAATTAAAATGTATACCCTTAAAACAGAAACATATTCAATATTTACCAAACACAGATGTTTAAGAGAAATTTCGGAAACAGTAGGAGAAAAATAAACTCTCAGGGTCATTCAATGTTTAGAAAGCCTGGGTTCCTTTTTTCACTGTACTAATTTTAAATTCTGGATAACTCAATTGAGAAAGTTGAGATTCTGATGGAATTTATGTTATAAAATGCAAAACTCCAACATCCTTACTGATGTCCAAAAACTTACTTATCCTTGCATACATTAGATACAAAACTGCTTCACATCATGCAAAAAGAGTGAAGAGTAACATAGTTTATCAAAGAAAAGTTTATCCTTTCCTTCATGGGTGATTTTCCAATATCCTATTCTCGTTCACTTTATTTTCCATTTTTAATTTAGTCACCATTTACATCATAATTTGTTTTTATTTTAATTAGAGTCGCCATTCTTGAAATTGAGTAACACTTTTCAAAACATGTACACTTAACTTTGTTAATTTTGGTTAAATTAGTTATCTTTACAAGTATCAGATAATTTTAAGAAATTTATTTGCCATCTCATTAATAGTTATGATTGTTCCAAGCTAATTATGATGCAATTAAAATCCATATATCTTTTACTAGCATTCAAGAAAAGCTAATTTAAAATTATACATCCTGCTCTTTCAGGTAGTGCCTCATCAGAATCCTAATCCAGGAATACAATACCAATACCACATACCAATAACTCCAAAGGTGGCATTGGCAGGAGCCCCTGTGTTTGCAAATCTTCCATCTGGCCCTAAGAAACATCCCACAGGTAGGTTTGTGCACCTATTCTTAAAATATATTGGTAATATATTAATATTTTCTCTAATTTCTTGTTTTTCATTTGAAAAACTGTGCTTTCATTTCACTTCATTTTTTATGATCAAGACAGCTATTAAAATTTATTAAAAAACCTGCTAGTATTTATTAACTCTATGTATGTACATATGATTATTATATAATAAGATTGCTTAAGTTTGTTAAAAGATCATTCTCCTATCTAATTAGCTACTGATATAATCATCCTAAGTGTGGGAGTAAGCTTTTGATCAAACTCAAAAAGCATATTCAACATATTACATGCAGACTTTCCAGTTAATTTTGAGATAAATTTTATAATAATGTCACATGAATATGCTTAGTTTCCCTTTCTCTCTGAATAATTCAACTAAACTGATAACCAGATATAACCCATTTTTTGAGATTCCCATAAACCGTGATTATTACTCATACACATAATAAATAGTACTCTTAATTTATACTAACCAACATCCATAAATATATAATTGATTAGATTTTCCTGCTTGATTTCTTGATGAATGGATTATTTTCTGCTGTTCTTCTGATACAGGATACATAACAGTGTACCTTTTCATTAATTTTTATCTCAATCTTGTTTGTGGCTAAGTAATAAGAAAGCTATGAGTGATGCTGAGTCATTCATATTGGTCTCTTCTCATTAAAAAATGTTTTGATTTTGCTTCAGTTGCATGAACTTGTTTCACTATAGCATTCCGGCTCAATGAGTAAAACAACTGCAAATAACATTACTTACTCCTCATTAAGGCTAGAAAACTCATTTCCTATCAAAAGTTCATAGTAAGTTTAGCTAATTAGTCAATAAGTTATAGCTAATGGTGCAATGTGTGAGTTTCCAATCTGGACTGATGATTTTATGGACAAACAGAACTAATTAGATATCAATTTTATCCTTGATGTAAGCTGTCCTACATTCAAATATGTTAAGACACCTCAAGATATTTCAACCTTCAAGTAAATAGCATCAGAAAACTCAATAATATAATATCAACTAGAAAATTATCATCACTCATTGACCAAACGATGAGTGAATGTGAAAGAAAGTCATTGGAACCAAAAAATAAACCCAGATCTCTTACTTTCCAGACAGTTGCTCTATCCATTGAGCCAAGCAATCCCCACATCACTTTCCTGGAGGATTTTCTTTGTTTGTTAATCTTTGGGTTTTCCAGGCATATGCCTTTATAGTATACTATTTATAACATGATATCCCTTTCCTGTACCATTCTCTAATTTAGGAAATCCTACCCTAGCTCCATTTTTATTAGCAATAAATTTAATAACAGCTTATACTATATTCCATTGACAGTTAAAATTTATTCAATAGCTTATAGTCATAACATTAATTTTTATGACTTTTATTGCATTTATAGAAATAATGTAAATTGCCAAAAATCCCATATTTTGCATTTAAAATTAAAATATAAATTATCTAGGCTTAATCTCAACCAATGTAAATTAATAAATTTCTTTTGTTGATGCAGAATTTGAAAACACAAACAGAGTCCTTCAAGTAGCACCAAATCATGCAAGATCCAATCATGCAAGGTGAGTACTACAGGCAATAGGGTAGATATGGTGGATTATATGTAAGAGCTCTATCATTTGGTGAACTTTCATTCATAACGCATGGAATCTTAAAGACATAATATAAATCTAGAGTGTCATGCACTACATTTGATTTCTAGAATTATATTGAACAGATTTAACACTAACATTTAGATAAGTGCTTTCGTGCTCTCCATTCCCCTATTTTACTACACTACTAGTAAAGAAGCTTGGTTTTACAACCTGATGTTGCATATTAGGTTTTCATAATTTGCCCTGTCTGTCATTATTTACAATGATTTTATTTACATATTTATTTCTACCCTTTCATCATTGAAATTTATTTAAATTTTGTGTAGATATTTAACCTTTCCTCATTCTACATGCCACACACAATTCACATAATTGTTGCTTAAAATCACAAATTTTATACTCAGTGGTGTAAGTATACATTTTTTATTACTAATTATTATGGAAATACAAGTGGAAAATAGACTGAGAGAAATTAATGGAAAATATATATTACAAGTATATCACAAGTATTATGAAAATATTTTCTAACCTTCTATTGTACAATTAAAATATAACAAAACTTAACAGAACAATTAAAATATAAAAAATTTTAATATCAGATTCAACTTTCTTTTTCCAAATTACAATTTATTATACTCTATTTTTCTGAAACTTTTCCCAACTAGATATATAGATATTATATTTGGATATAATATATAGATATTATATATAGATATTATATATAGATATTATATATAGATATTATATATAGATATTTTCATGTAAAATGAACCTCTAGACAGGAAAATCTGTCATAATCCTGAAATTTCAAATTCCTGTTTCTAAAATGAAAATATCATAATGTTTTGTGTTTTAAATCAACTATGCAGGCAGTTTTCCCTTAGTATAAAGAACTAAGTTAAAATGAGAGATTGTTTTCTTCACAAACAGGCTATTACATTATTACTTACTTCTACCCTCTGAGTTGAAAATCAATGGGTAGTTTAGATAGTAAATAAATAATAATTTAGAGACATATAAGGTAATATTCTGATGGTGAGGCACTATTGATGGAGGCTGTAGTAAAATGAATTCATACCTACTGTTTTATTCAGAGCTTCCCTTTAATGTATGCCTCATATGCACTGGTTACATCTGTTTTATAGATGTCCAATCTATACTTTGAGACACATTAAATACAAAAGGCACACATATTTATGAATCAATAAATTTTACTGTAGTAAACTATACCATGATGTAAGAGAATTTAATTATACAATCTTATGTTTAATACTGTGAAAATAAATTTGAAAAAAGATCAGTTGCTCCAATTTGGCTTCTTTTTCTGAGCCAATGGCAGTCCGTTGGAGGGACAAGTTGGAAACTTTCATCCACAACGGGGGAGAAAACTTCGGCCACCCCCTCGAGTGAATCTGGTGGACCATTCTCTACCTTTCCAACCTTCCAACCTAATCTACCAGAACTCAGCTGCCAATACACCTAACAGCGGCCATCGCTTTGTCTGGAGAATTTCTGAAGTAACACCATGCTCAAAATCATGTGGTGGAGGTGAGCTCCCTAAGTTACTCAAAAAATGCAATGCAATTATTTTAATTGAGATATTCATTAATTGATTTTTCATTATATTATTTTATCATTGATTTTTCCTGATCATTTATAAATTCATTTTATTCTTTCAAAACTCTTTTATCTACTGCTAAAATATAAATATTCATTTTTATGGCTAATCCACCTTCCATGAATATTGAAATGTCTAAATGTCTGTCATTTTTCTCTTAAAATTTGAAATTTATTGTTTAGTAATATACAAAGATAAATAATTCATCATTGTAATGATCCACAAGGCTTGTTTAGTTGTTTTATATAGAAGCATTCTCATGAGTGGTATTTAAATAATTTATACTAAATAGTTGATTAGTGCTTATATTTACGATCTTTTAAATTAAAGGTGAGAGACGGACTGTAATGTCTTGTGTGAAAGAGATCAACACAGGTCCAACTCCACCTCAACATTCTGCATCCCTCCAGCACCCCTCTGAAGTGAATGAAGGAGCAGTTTGTGATCCGTCTGCTCCTCCAGTAGAAACAGTGGGAAGGTGTAATATTAAACCATGTCCAGCTGAGTAAGTTTTTCAAAGAAATCAGGAAGGAGGCTTAGAAAATGTATGTTATCTTATGAATTAAGTGGAATAAAACTACAGCTTTTAAATTGGAATTATAGGTTTTATCAAAGCTATTACAGTTGAAAGATATAATGTAGGCAATGGATTTGATTGGAATGAATGCCATAACACCAGTTATTGCAAGAAACCATTATTATTTTAAATGTGTAATTTTAATTTCCTTATATTCAAATATTAATTTGCTAAATTTTCAATTAAATGCTAAAATAAAGAAATAATAGAATTTGTACAAGAGTAATTAGTCTTCTTTCATTCAATTTTATAGAAAAATATGGGAAATTGTACTTTCTGTTGTTTCACTATAAAGGAATTGAAATATGATCTTTCAACATATTTCATACATAGCAAAGACTGATATAGAATAAGATAACACTGGGTTCTCAGCTACTAATTCCTTAATGATCTTCTTTTCATACTCAGGGTAACTGAGAAACCATAGTCTTTAGCAATTGGACATGAGTATATGTTGAATCTGCGCTTGTCACATCCATGCTCCAGCAGTACAAAGAATTCTCAAATATAAATAAGATAAAATAATTTTTAAATAATGGTTACCATGTCACAGTTTTTCTAATATTGGTAACATTATTACATTGAAGTTTTATGTCATATGAATGACTGACTAGTGACTAGTTGTTTAATTTTCATCCATTAAGTGATTTTTTCTAGTCACAGAGGTCTTAAAGTAGTCAACAGAAATACTTAATTATCTATATAATATGGCTTTATGCAGTTTTGATTTTATAAGGTTCGATACAGCTGAGTCTATTAAGGAAAATATGGTTTCCTAAGAGTATTATATAGATTGTTTTATTTTATTAGAGTTTTATTATTTAGGTTTAGATATTTTAGACTGAAAACATCTATCTGAACATGGTCTATAATTATTAGGAAAGCTCATTTCAGTTCAAAGAATTATTATTCAATAAATGTGGTAAGATAAATGGTTCCAAATTGATTGATGGATACATTATTCTTAAAATTCTTTAGATGGGTAGCAGGAGAATGGAGTACATGTTCTGTGAGTTGTGGGGAAGGAGGTATACAAACAAGAGATGTATGGTGCCAGCAAGAAATTTCCCCTACACTTCGAATGCGTGTAGCAGAGGGTGCTTGCCTTACATCACCATCAACTTTGCCTCGTACAAGGCAATGCCCCATTCCTCCAGTTCCTTGCCACAAGAGACGATGGATCACCAGTGAGTGGGAAGATGTAAGTAGGCTCCTGTTAAGTAATTCTCAAAGGAAACCATTCATATTCATAGAAAATTACAAAGAGTAAAAAGGCATTTAAATTGTTTCTTCCTCAAAGAGTGAAACTAGCTCCTTCCACTTTCAGTATTCATATTAGCATCATGTTTATGGAAATATGGTATTATAATGGTGGTCAGAACAATTTTGAAAGTTAAAATCTCTTAGCTACAGAAAAAATTTGGATTTATGTGTACATGGTTGCATTTCCTTGATAAACAAAAAGTGAATCTCTATTTTCAGTGCTCTGTTTCATGTGGAGAAGGAGTAAGGAGGAGAAAAGTCAGGTGTACCTTCCCAGGTGAAGAGTTAAATGATGTGGATTATGGTTCTGAGAGCTCTGAAGATGAGACAGAGGGAACTGAAGATGAATGCCCACCAGAGGAGAGGCCCCCGGAGGAAGAGTCATGTGATATGGGATCCTGCTCAAAGGATACTTGGTTCTTTTCAGAATGGTCAGAAAAGGTAAACTAAATGAATCTATTCAACAAATGTTCTACTGCCATTATAGTTTTAAGAGTTTTAAAAATGTGTACATAATTGCAAGACAAATTCTAATTCTACTAAGAAAGCTTCAAAATTAGCTCATTCAAGTATGGAATTCTTTGCTTGCAATTCCTTGAAACACAAATTATGTTGGAAAATGATAAACTGTCCTTGTAACTAGTGAGTTAACATAAAAAATTAATAATAAGATTTAATCACAGATTTTGTCATACTTAAATATAAAACAGCTTAAGAAATTTGTCTACTTATGAAAAAGATTTTTCAATCTTCTTCTTCAGAAACTCTAGGTACACATTAAAGAGAGTGAAACCTATTCCTTTCCTTGAAAAAAGTATTGAGTAAGAAATTTTCCTTGTCAAGAATGTATTTATCTTATTTTTTGGCAATTTCATCTGAAGTTTGTAGGTCAATATATTTTTAACAATATATTCTATGAGTTATAAATTAGAATAGGGGTTATATGGCAAAGAGAAGCAGAGAAAAGAGAGAATCGGAAAACACTATGGGAGGCCTACATCTGATATTGAATTGAAAATGGCTGATGATGATAAATTAGAAATTATTATTATTTATCATTATTTATTATTAATATTATAATACATTCTATACTGAATAAGTAAAACAATAGATCAAATTTTTACTAGAGAAACTAAACTTCTTATCAAAATGCAACTCCAAAACAGTATGGAGGTAGTTGGAGCTACAGAACCTTTCTTTCCACCTAGAAAAATCAGGTTTCAACAAAACGTTATCAACATTTCTTTAGTGTAATCTGTGTACTTATTCCTTACATAATTCTACTAGTGCTCCAGTGACTGTGGATCTGGCTTGCGTACTCGTCAAATACACTGCTCTGGTGCTGGAGCCAATGAGATTCCAGGATCTGGTTCTTGTGATCCCTCTTCAAAACCTCAGGAAACAATGCCATGCACAAGTAGTTGCCCAGATGGAGTGAGTAGTTCCTGGTTTGCTGGCCCATGGAGTAAGGTAAGAATGCAATCTCTTTTATTTTTTTATCTGCTAATTGATTTTGAAAAAAATATGAAGATGAGTAATATTGTTAGAAATTGGACATAAGAGAATGGGAGGGTAATCAGTGAATCTGGAAATCATGCGTAGTCCTCGAGTTATTTTATGCAATTCTTTGTTAGAAACAAGCAATTAATTATGATTAATCAGGCCTGAAAATTTGAAAAAGGCCCTGAATATACTGCATGAGTTAATTTGCGTTTTTTAACTCCAAAATTTCCCTTAAAAAGAGAGTATCGCTTGTTTTATTTTGGTTAATTCAGAGCTTTTGTGATTTATGCTAAAAATGTCACTCTTAATAAGAATACAAGGCCCATATTGTATGACAAAAATAGGCTGTGATGAGAGAGAGATTTCAGGGTCAATGTAAATTAAATGAATAATCTTAAAATGATCTTTATTTCCTAAAGCAAAAGATGAGAAAATAACATTTGCCCCCATTCTTCTGTATTTCACTTTGCTTTGTTTTAAAATCTGAGTAGATAAAAATTTTGATTGTAGAAAATTTTTTCCATTATAGACTAATTCAGTTCTGAGTGAATTTTTAATTTAAATGGAACTCTGATTTCCAATTTTATCCTCTCAGTGTGCAGCTAAAATGGAATGTGTCAAAGACTACCAAGGGCAACAAGCAGCAGCCACACAAACTAGGGATGTACTATGTATCTCTGTGTCAGATGGGAAATTTGTAGTGGTAGAGGAGAGAAACTGCTCAGGTAATCTTAAACCAATTACCTCAAGAGCTTGTGAACAAAATGATCCACAAGAAGCAGCCCAACAGGAGGATGACTATGATAATTTGGACCTTTGGAATGCAAAAGCTGGCAATAAAACACTTCCAAATTGTAATCCAGAGTGGTACATGACTGATTGGTCACAGGTAAATATTTACAATAACATCATAGAGTACGCTATTTATTATTTTACTTCAGTAGTACTAAATATCATCCTTTTGAAGCATTTGAAACGAATGATTATATACATCGTAAGTAAAATATAAGTATTAAATTGATAGAAAGTTTAATGCTCTATTGACATGACTTATTGACTTGACTTTAATGGAGTTGACTCCAAATGGAGCACAGATAATCCACGAGTAATCTCCAGTCTATATTAATGTTTACTGAAATTCTCTTAATATCCCTTCATATTTTTTTACTTGGTTTATAATCTCCTTCAAGTTCCCTTTGATTTTCACTTTTCATTGCTTCACTTAAGAGCAAATTGCTAAGTGGAGCAATTTGCCCTCTGGAGTATTTTCTTCATAGCACCATTGCTTACCTCAAAGTGTAGTTAATCAAAATCTGCATTCCAGTTTCTTTTACAAATTGATTGAGTTATAGGAAAGCTCTGTAGGTCTTTCTTCATTATTCTTTCAAGACATTAAGTACCCATTATCCTTCTCAAATGCCAATTTACATAAGCTTGAAGAGATTGTTGCAGTTTACTTAATTTAAATATTTTACATCTGCACAGTAATGCCAAATTTTCAGTTGTGATGAAGAGCTAAAGCTCTGTCTTACTTGATTGGGTTTGCTTTCCCATAGGGACAACCCATACCAAGTGGTCCAACACTGGTTGCTCAACCAACTCAGAAAAATTGATATTTGATGTGTAGATACCCTAAGTTTAGAGAGCTCAAAAGAATATTTTTCTAATATTTTTAATGTTTACTGTTTGGAGATGGTGGCCATTTTTGTACTTGGCCGTACGCGGTTTTTCACGTTTGCAGGTATCTACAAATTCTTCAATTATTCAGCAAGGGGTTACCCTAAGACTTTCAAATAATCTGCATTGATTTTAGTACACTCTGGCCTATGAAATAAAACCAAAATTACTAAACTATATACATCTCTTAAACATTTTTTAACACCTTAAAGTTATTGGCCAAAAATGAACAAAATTCAACTTTTGACGAGAAACTTTTCAATGAAGGAACAATTTCTCAGCCTTAGTATTTTTTGGGCTGTTACACTATATGTTATAATTACTTTTAGCGAAGTATCAATGTTGGCAAGATTACCCTTTAAAAAGTATTCATCTTTAAAAAACACATTTTTGAATTTTTTTCAAATTTCCACTTCCAATATCTTGGTTGGGGGACCAGATAAAAATATGAAAATTGCACACTGTAAAGGTCTTTACTATATAATACTTCAGTATAAATCTCAACTTTGAGATTAAAAAATATTTTTATAAATATTTGTTTGTTTAATAATTATTTATTTTTAATATTTTTTGTTTCACTATATATTATAGTTACTTTTCACAAAGTATCAATGTTAGCAAAATTACCGTTTAAAAAATATTAAATAGGAAGGGCATCTGTTTCAGATACAATGATAATTGCATGCTTCATGATAAAAATTAGGAAATTGAGATTTTTCATATATGCAGCAATAGAGAATAAAAGAGCAAGAAGAAGAATTTTATTTGCTAATGAAGGAAATCTTTGCAAATTGCCCAAAAGAGATAACTACACAGCTGAATCATTTGAATAAAAATTCAGCTTTAAGAATGAAGCATTAAACAGATTTGGGACAGGACAGGCAATCAGAGATAAAAATATTGAATTAAACTAGTATGATGTTGTTTCTGATTATGGATACAGCACTGAATAAAATCATCCTAAAGAGAATAAAAGCATACAAAGGTACACTAGAAAGAATAAGCTGGATTCATTCAGCATTGAAAGAACTTACTTTGTGTACCAAATGAGAAACTTAGTAAAACGAAAATCTTTTTCCAAATATAGTTTATTATGACAACTGGTATTCCTTGGAAGTATTTGCACATTGATTTCATTAGCTGTTATGGGATAATAATAAAAATCTTCCTCAGAAGCAAAATGGGTCATCATAATAAATTTGTTGTATAAAATTACTAAGTTTCTCATTTGATACTATGGCTATCAAGTCATTCCTTTGTGCATTGATTTAATTTTTACCTTTTTTTAAACATATACAGAATAATCCTTGCAAAAAGTGTCAAAAGTTTCCTATACATTGCTTTTAATGACTGAATAAAAGATTTGATTATGAAAAGAGAGGGGATTAGGTATAAATATTACCAAATGAGATCAAGTTTGATTCCATCTGAACATGTAACAATGAACTGTTACCACTTCATGCAAAAAGTGAAACGTTGCAAAACAGTTTTTGATTTACATAGTCTAGCCAATGGGAATACTTTCTAAGTTTTTTTTTGTTTGTTTGGCTGTATCTTTTTATATGTTATTATTTTATGTTGTGAATTTAAGTTGTTGCTTTTTACTTATTAACTTAGTTTTTTTTGCAATGAGTATATATATTAATTCAGTATTATGGTTGCCTAAGGTTACAGGTTACAGCCTAAGAGGGAGCCTAAAGCTTTCAATATCTTTTTTTGTGAAATCTTTCTGTGTATCAAGTTTTTATTGATAAAAGCGAAGATAGGAATATAATCTGTAAATAATATAAATGATATGAATGATAATATTGTTCATTGGAATATGCTTTCAAATCCTATTGAAGTAGAAAAAGGAATTACATCCATATCTACATAAATACCCTGCAAGCCACTTTTTAAGGTGTGACAGGGAGTTTAATATTGTAAATATATAATGTAAATGATGGAGATTAAAATGTATGAATAAAACAGCATGTATTTAGCTGCTATGGGGTCAATCCCAGATCAAGTGGTCCAGATAAAAATAATTGGTTGCTCGACCATCTTAGAAAAAATTGATATTTGGTGTGTAGATACCCTTAAGTTTAGTAAGCTCAAAAGTATTTTTAAATATTTTTAATGTTTACTGTTTGGAGATGGTGGCCATTTTTGTACCTGGCCGCACGCAGTTCTTGCGTTTGCAGGTATCTACAAATTCTTCAATTATTCAGCAATGGGTTACCCTAAGACTTTCAAATAATCTGCATTGATTTCAGTACACTCTGGCCTATGAAATTAAACCATAATTACCAAACTATATGTACAGCTTGCTTTTTTAGTAAGATGCTACTACTTACACATATTGGCTCTTCATCATCAAAGAGGCTTCCTTTACTGTGTGTCCTTCTCTAGTTTCAAGTAATTTTATATCACTTAAGCCTTCTTGGCTTTCAATCTCTAAAGTTTTTGCGATATCCTATGCTTCTTTTTCCCTTAAAAGCTCTATTGATTTCAATTCCTCCTCAGAAAGATCACATTTTCCTTTCGTACTTTAATTTCCTTAATTAAGGGGATAATAAGGTAAAAGAGGTGATAAATAGGTTATTAACTCACTGTCTCCAAGTCACTCTGATGGGGCTGCCATCCTCTTCGACTTAGGAATCTGCCAAATGTTTCTGTTTAGGCTCCCACCCTTTGAATACAGATCCAAACCAGGAATCATTTCTCCACCCAATTGAAGATTATATCAATCAACTCTCAGCCTTATTGGCCAATTTTCAACTGAAACCCAAGCAAGGTTACCTAATTAGATGCTACCATCCACGGCATATGGATCCCGGTTTTCAACAGTTCTGCTACTTCTCAAAATTAACTTCTCTTCTTCCCGTTCCTCACACTTCATCACAAGATAACTCTCACCCTATCCACTGAACAGCAATGGCAGAGCTCAGAATGAAAACAAAGAGCTTAATTGTTCTCATACATAAAAAGATGTTAGTTTATGGATTTAAAATACTAACAGAAAACTTTCTCATGGGTCATTCAACCTTAACATAACTCTTCCTTATCAAAAATTTATAAAGCTGATTTTTTAAACTCTATTAGCTCAAAATATATCTGATTTATTGCTATGGAAATTCACCTGAAACTTTTTTTGACCAACTATATAGTGCTCAGCATCGTGTGGAACAGGTCATCAAACAAGGGAAGTAAAGTGTCTAGATAGAAACCAGCAACCAGCCTTGGGATGCAGTCCACAACAGAGGCCTGCAATAAAACAGGAATGTAACACAAAACCATGCAGCCATGCATCCAGTCATCCTCATCACCACCATCATAGTCATCATCAACGACATCACCAGAAACATTCGGGTATGTAAGACACCTTCCTTAGTGCACACTTATCAAGGTATGAATAAATGTAGTAATTTAACAAAGACAAGTAATACAGTACCATATTGTATGATAAATAGCTTTTGTATTTTATACTGAGATGTTTCTGATATCTTCAAATTCAAGTAATTTCAAAAAATATGGTGAATTTCGTATATAAGTTGACCATTAAATACAGAAGTTTAATGAAAAATTAGAGATTCAAGTCATCAGAGGGGTAGCTATGTGGTTATTATATGAGAAGAGTATTTATCATAATTTAAATAAAGGATGTTATTCAAGGTATTAAGGTACTTCTATTGTCCGTTTAAAGCTTCCAGTCAGTATTGTTTTATGGGAGAAAGGCAAAGCCTCACGCGCCGGGTCGCCTTTACGCGGAGCTATGGATTCGGACGGCTATAATTAAGATTTGTAGTATACATTGACCAATTCAAACTTAAGTTCTGATGAAATTTGAATGAAAATAACTCTATCAACACAACAGTGAAAATTGTATGCATTTATAGAAGAAACAACAAAGTTAAAAGTGAAAATTGAATGAATTGCTGAGTTTTCACCTGAATACTGAATTTTTGAAGCTGCCATTACTCTCTTACAATCCAACATAAAATGCCGATATTTTCTTCCATTGCTCATTGTATCATCTGAATTCATAAAAGTTACATGAGATTAATTTTAGAGCCACCAAATCTTAGTAAAAAATTATTTAGTTAGAACGTAACTCAAGAAAAAATTCGTCGTGCAGTCCAATTTATACGTCACCTAAAGCTTTTTGGTATCTCACATGAGGAAGAACTTGTCTCAAGAGAAATCGAGATAAATGTTGCAATTTTCATTTGCAGTTTGCGATATCTTGAATAGAACTTGAGTTTTTTACTTTCATATCAAAGAGCGTAATCCACTTCACGCTTCGTATCACCGATGCTTCAAAACCTCACAAGTTTACAGTGTTTCAAGACAAATAATGAAATGCATTTCTGAAAATTTCAAATCCATTCCTGAGTAGTAATACTTATCTTTGGCATCCCATTTCAAGTGCAAAAGACTCTCTGGAATGAATATCCTTATTTTCCCCTGATTGACTCTAATGGAAATCTTCACTCTCAGAAAAAATCATAATACTTAAATACAAAATCAACACAGGGCCAAACTGTAGCTGACAACCTATATGCTCTCTTAAGTATGATTCCTCATCCTCCAGCTAGTAATTATTATAAGTTGGCAGTTTCTTTTTAAGGACTATTTTTTATTTCCAAAAAAATTGCCGAAGCTATCAAGATCAGAGATATTTTAAAATTAGTAAAAATATCAATATTTATTCTTCTCATTTCATTTTTAAAAATCCATGGATTTTTCCATTTTACATTTCCTAATGAAAACCCATTCTTAACAAAAAAACAATTATCCAAAAACTTTCCCTATCCGCTTGAAAAAGAGCACAGTTTTTAACGACATTGAAGAATTAAATAGGGCACACAATTAAGTGAGCCTTATCCTATTTGCAAATACCCTAATAATTTCTCTTTTGCTCTTCATGACATGACTAAAAAGCATGACATCTAACATTTCTCAAGTTTCTTGTGCAATGACAACTAAGATATGAAAGGAACCTCACTCACTTAGGACTTCCCTTTCACACAGTTATTCTTAGTTTATTGTCACTGAATTAGAATGAATTGAAAAACCAATGTATATAATATTTATAATGGATATATCTGTAATTAATTTCTAAAAAAATATATTATAGCTCCCAAAGTATAGATTTGTACTGATATGACTTGTAGTGGCATGAAGTTTGACCATACCTGTTCCAATACGTCTTAATGGTCACTGAGGCCCAGCTCCTGTATTTCTAAAAACTATGCCATAGAAAGTAATTGTACTTCTATAATAAAATATAGACATGCTCCTATCAGGCATATTATGATAAATATTCCCATATTAGTAAAAATCATCTAAACATTCATCAAGGCACAAGGCCATCTTAACATTTTTCGATGGATAACTTAATATGATTATATGTAATATATGATCTCTTGTTACAGGAGCTTCCTGCAAAGATGAATTAAGAAATTGCCAATTAGTTGTTCAAGCAAGACTGTGCCACTATAACTACTACAGGAATGCCTGCTGTTTCTCTTGTGGGAACAAGTCTTGAAAAATAACTTTTAATGGTATGCTAAGATAAAAATGGAAAGTAATCACTCATTTACTTTTGAGACAATATAGGAAGCTGAAAAATCTTTCTGTAAATTCAATTTTTAAAGCAGAATATACTCGTGAAATTTCAGTTTTATTTGAAATGGTAGAAAAGGAGATGAATAATAGAATTTTTTATATTTTCAAAATTCAATTGTATCATACAAATTTTGCTGTGATTAATTGGCAAAATGATTTCATTATGCTTGCTTTTTTGCAAAAATGAAAGATTACTGATTTTTTCAATCTTAAAAATTCTCACAATTTGGGAATAGACTTCAACGAGGAGTTAAAGATGTACTGATGAGAATAAATGAGATCAGTTTTAGCCTTGCTAAGATTGATTTTTTAATATGTATTTAAGATGATTTATAGTGGTGTAAGCTGACTAAAACTGTCAATTGTAAAGCAAACAGAATATGGTAATTTTCTATCTTTCAATTTAAATGTGAAGCTATGAAGCTATTTTACCTTTATTTGATTCATACTGCCTAATTTTTTGCAGCTATTGAACTGAAAAATTTTATGTTAACAAATTTATGCATTCATTAGAATTATGAGACTGAAAACTTTGGGTGATTAACAGTGACATGCAAAAGTTTATGACCAAATATAATAATTAATTAATAATTTAAATTTTACATCATTAGCAATTGTATTCAATGTGATTCTGAACCAATTTAATAAAAGAAATGTATGCATTAGTAGTGTCCAAATAGGTATCCAAGGAAAAAGACTTGGAACAAATCAGCCTGATTCTGAAAAACAGAATTTAATGTGGGAAATCATATATGTAGAGCTTTCTAAGTTGTATGTTTCAAGGAATATTCACTTATCAAACTCTGGAATCAAAGTAAAGGTATGATTTTGAAAATCTGTCTTCAACGTCTGGTTTGTGAAGAAGTTGACAAACAATTGCAAAGCATTTGAATTTTTATACCAGGAAATGGGAAAAGGTAAAAAGATGTCTTCTTCATAAAACCCTGAAAACCCTTTGTAGGTGAAAGAGAGCACAAAAAATTTTAAAAGTGAATTTAATATTCATTGATTTCTAAGGCCTGTTGTTGAAATCTAAGTAGCATGCATAAATTCTAACAGATAAGAATTAACACAGAGCTTTGAATGTTACATAAAAATGGACCTAAAGAAAACTTGATTCAATTTCAATGAATTCAATGTTTGAAACAAAATTTGGGTTAATATGGAGTTATCCTCCATTGACTTAAGTATGCTTTGTGATAGCATACCAGTATCCTAAGTCATGGACATGGTCATAGACATGAAAACGTCATGGTTTATTCTTATCTCTTTTGTAATAAATTTCATTTGTGGATTTAAACTATTGCTTTACTACAATGAATAAGATAAATATGTGAAGAGCTAAAATCAGTCTCATTTTCTACTCTTGGAAAATATTAAATTTAGCCTTTATGTATTATTTATTTGATCTATGACACAATAAAAACAGAAATATTTTATGTTTATTTTATAATTAATTTAAATATGTCCTTCCTGTTTTAAGTCAACCATTTTCAGTACATTAGTGTAAGAATCACTCTCTGAATAAATGTGTACCCATTCATGTAGCCAGTATGGGGGCAAACACAGCATCATAATGATGCTGCATAATTAAGAATTCATAATATATAATGACATACCTAAGAATTAATTCAGTATAGATGTTCAGTAGTATGTTTTCCCCTCTTGGATGCTTTTCTAATGTCAGTTTGGGTTTCATTCTGGAACATAAGGTTTGTTTATTCATAGGATTTTAAGTAATTTATGGGATATATAAGTATGCAATGTTTATGTAATTTATGATATGTGTGTATATTCAATGTATGGGATGAACTTCAAAATTATAGTTCAGATATATCTCAGCTACTTCAAATATTCATAATACAATAAAACCTGTGTAAGGCAGAGCCTGTTAAAGCTAGAAACATCCAGAAGTTGGATTCATTATTAATATAGATATATATATATATGCAAGGTTTTAAACAGGAAAGTACTTTGAGAAGGTTGGACTGCATAATGTGGACAGAAATCTATATTTCTTAAATCTTGCATATTAACATGCAAGATCTTGTTCCCATCCCTCAATCTAACTGATACTCTATGTAGTAGAAGGGTTGAGGAGCAGAGGTACTATACAAACTCTCTTGATACAACATGTGTATAGTTTAAATATTTTTCCATGAAAATTTTAATTCTTCTTTCATACTTAAGTTCCATTAAAAAATTTAATTAAATTAGAATAATAAGGAAATGTATGTACAGTAAAACCTATATAATACACAATATATATATATATATATATATATACACTCCCACTAAATACACAATTCCACTTAATACACTACCCCACTTAATATTGTTTTTTCCTGCTCCTAAACACTTTCACACAAAACACATGATATTAACACAGCTTAAGTATCAAGTTTTTCCTACACTCAGATGTACTGCAACTCGCTTTAACCAATCATTATTCTCATTTGATAGACCAAAATTCTTTTTACATCATCGTCATCTTCTCATGCATCGCTTGATCTCTAGAAGGGTTCATTGCGAATTTCCTCTTTGGAATGACCAATGCTGTGAGAATAAAATAAAGATATTGCAAAGTAGAAAAATCTCCATCCTACTGTTGGAGCTGGTACAAACTCTGAGATAGAGATCTTCTTTATCACTTTTATCACAACTTGTTAGCTTAAACATTTGCTTGGCATTGTTTCCTTTCATTATAATCTCAAGATGGAAACATATCAAATAAACCAGAAAGGGTATTTGTTGAGCATGGCCTCAGATCGCGTGATGCTCTCTCACCACTGCAGTTTAAAATATTGTTATTTTCCTCTAATTATCAGTCTTGCTCTCTTTATGCACAAAGCAGACCATATTTTTAAAATAAATTGAAGCAGCCAGTATTGCACAGCCCAGTTATAACACTATCCTGCGACACTGACACTGTTTTTGCTTGCTCTCCTATAAATTCCCTTACCTATGGAACAACAGGACATGAAAAACTAAGGCTAAGTCCTATATGATATATGATACTTAGCACCCTAGGTTAAGTATTTTGAAAAGTGAATGAAATGAAAATTCATATTAAACTGAGAAATCATTCATATTATATTCACTTCAGTCCAATTTTATAATGGTAATGCAGATATTTTGTGAGATTCGAGTCAGATGGTTTTGTAAAATACTAGGGTCATCCGGAAAGTAGTACCCGTTCGTGAAATAAAGACACAAAAGTAAATATTAACAAACATAAAAAATTTTATTTGAAAGAGGATACTTTAAACTACTTCTCAACATAATCTCCAAGCAAATTAAGGCATTTGTCATAACGTGTGACAAGTTTCTGTATTCCTGCTGCATAGTCCTCCGCCGCCAGCTCATTGAGATACAGGGTCACTCCTTCTTTAAGTTCTTCATCGCTGTCAAATCTTTTCCCCGCCAAAAAGTCTTTAAGCTTTGTAAAGAGATGAAAATCTGAAGGGGCCAAGTCCGGGCTATACGGTGGATGGTTGAAAGTTTCCCATTTGAATTGCTGCAAAAGTCTTTGTGTTATCCCAGCTGCATGAGGCCTGGCATTGTCATGAACGAGAATGACACCAGTAGACAATAGACCTCGCCGCCGATTTTGTATTGCCCGCCGTAATTTCTTTAATGTTTCACAATACGCATTGGCATTAATAGTTTCTCCACGGGCCATAAAATCAATAAGCAATACACCTCGTCGATCCCAGAAAATGGTTGCCATGAGTTTCCTGGTGGACAGAACTGTCTTGAATTTTTTTGGTTTGTTTGGTGAATGAGCATGATGCCACTCCATTGACTGTCGTTTACTCTCAGGTGATGCATAACAAACCCATGTTTCGTCACCAGTAATTATGCGAGTCAAGAAAGAGTCTCCTTCATCAGAATAACGTCCCAAAAACGTCAGTGCTGCAGCCATACGCTTGGTTTTGTGCTCATCTGTAAGCATGCGAGGGACCCATCTTGCACAAATTTTTGCATAATGCAGATGGTCTTTAACAATTTCATGAACAATTGTTCGAGAAACATTGGGAAAATGCTCACAGATGTCATCAATTGTGACGCGCCGATCGTTCCTCACGAATTCGTCAACTGAGCTCACCAGTTGGTCTGTAATGACAGACGGTCTCCCCGAACGCTCATCGTCGTGTGTGTTCCCCCTCCCCATGTTGAACTTGCGACACCACCGCCGAACAGACGACTCGTCCATTACATTGTCTCCATACACCTCCTTTAATTGGCGATGAATATCACATGGGCGAACGTTTCTTGCATTGAGGAATTTAATCACTGCCCTCACTTCACAACTGGCGGCGTTCTCAATTTTTTTAAACATTGTAAACAATCACAGAAACAACACAGGCAATGCTAGCGTCACGCAACTTGGCTCAGAGAAGGCAGACAAGCCATTGAAGCTATCTGACCTTGTCCAGCGGCTACTCGCGTCGTCAGCACTTCATGCGGCACTAACGGGTACTACTTTCCGGATGACCCTCGTATAATAAATTTCATTAAAAAACTCACGTGGAAGATTGATGACACTAGCGGAAAAACGAAAGAAAGAAAGCTCAGAGAAGTGAGGATTCAAATGAAGACATTAGAATGATGGATTGGCATGGGAAAAGGGATAAGAATAACGCAAAGAAAAAGTCAAAAAACGTGGAAGAAGCAACCGAAGGTGACTGTGAAGGCAAAGAATGAGAAAAGAAAGGGCCCTTTATCTGTTCTCAAATGTCTTCCTCAATGGGCTCTTCCACTGCCACCCATTCACGCATCCAGAGCATTATCTCTTTGAAAATGCCGTCCATTAGCCTGATACAACACATCAAAAACAGCAAACAAGGAACCGATACACTGCGCAGATAAAAGAAATTCGTGATTACAGTCCTTTCTGAATCGGAGTTCAAAAGATGGGAACTCCACCTTTATGGCCACTGAGGATGAGTTCTTTTCTTTTTAGCTTCTTTACCTTTCTCTTTCACGCCATCTCGATTCTTTTAGCCTCTGCGTTACAGCCGTACAAGAAGCAAGCTCATAAACAATGTTGTGATTTACGTTAAGTAATCTATCATTTCTTCCATCCAAGGAAGAGGGTCATGTAATGCGGTTTCAAGGATGGAAAACTAAACAAAAATTAGCTTGATTTTATTATCACTTCACTATGAATCATATTTATGAATGAATTTCATTCATTAACAATTACTGAATTATTAATATTTGTTTCGCTATAAAACAGAATTAAACCCAAGTGGAATCCCTTTTCATTTAATAAATATGCTTTTTAGTTTAATTAATAATTAATTTAATCGTTCAATTAATTTCATAGCTATATATTTCACATTGATACTGATAATTTTCTATCGGTCATAAAAGCCACGGGATTTTATTTGTGGAAAAACGGCAATTAGTTGTCGATGGAGTAAAAAAACCCTTACTGAGGGAAAAAATGATATGGGAAGTGAGCAAAGAAATGCCTTTCAAAATGAGTGCTCATTCAGACATGCTTTTCAAACTTTTTTGAGCCATCACATTATAGGTTCAATAAAATTCTTTCCTATCCTCCAGACCGTAATTTATGATAAAAATCGTGCACAATTCACGTTTTCTTCAGTGTACTGCATTGAAAGTAGATAGTTTTTTACTGACCATACATTTTAGTAATGGAAGTATTTTACTATAAAACGGATCGAATAATCCGCGTAATTCCTTATCTTTTCCTTATTTTTGACTTGCAGGCCAATCATCCTCTTTCCTGTAATGATAAACCACCTACACTACACAATTATCTCGACAAAATTTTTGATAACACATTTTATCAGATGATGCAACGCTTCGATAAGTTTTCATTTCTAACTTACTCATCATTACGACAACTCTTATTTTTTATCTGCTTATTAAATATTTACCAATCCCTTGCACATCTATTTCTAGATCATTCTGAACAAAATATCTGAGTATGGGCGATACCTCAACTCTAATATTATATCAACCATTTACTTACTGATTAAATCTTTATCTTTATAGGTTTGTTTTCACTGCATCTATTGATTCACAGAGCATTATATAGCTTCAGTTCTCATTAACAGATACACATATACCTCATTCTGCGAATTAAATTTTTCCAAACAGTAGTTATTCAAGTGAGGAAAAATAATTAATGAGTACATGTGCCATAAACAAAGTTATTTTCTGATGCAAAAATGTCTTCAAATCTTACACAGTCCGTAAATAATCTGTCAGAGGATGTGTCAAAAATGCTATAAATAGAGTGTTCAACAAAGATCAGCAGAACACAGTGAACCAATTTTTCAGTAAGAAATATCAAAATCGCCAATGAACATTACCATTTTCAAATCAAGACGGAATAATTTTAGTGCTAGTCTTTTCAAATAGCTCGTAAGGTTTACGCTTATTTGCAACAGAATTTTAGATTTAGACAAATACAATTAAGAATAATTGTATTTGTAATCTTACATCTTAATATATACATTTTGTTTGAAAGGACTTTAAAATCACTCTTGTAATTTTTATACGTATATAATTCTTGCTTACTTTCTATTTTTATATAAATCTCTTGATGTGATTGTCAAAAGTTGAAATAAGACTACATAATTTTTTCCCAAAAACACGCGGAGTCACACGCCAAAATTCTCAGGTGAAAAGTGGATCTGAAGCACAAAAAATTTGGTTTGTTCTTTCTGACAGAGTTCACGAATCCAGCATCAACTCTGTGGTCGCGATGGTACGAGAGTAAACAAACTTACACGTTAGCAACATGTAAGGATAAATTTTTCGGATGGAAAAATCCGGATGACCCTCGTACATACAAATGGAGTTTTCTGAATAGGAACAAAAATATAATAGAATATTCTGGAAGCTATTAGAAAACCATGGCCAGAAGGCATTCAGATATGATGAGTGTTTGATTGCTCACTAAGCCGAAATTTGCGCCGAAAATGTCTAATTTAGCATGATTTTCGAAAAATCATCCAATTTAAGCGGAAATTAGATACAATAATGGCGTATATAGCAAGATTTTCGAAAACTAATGCCGAAATTTGCGCCGAAAAGGGCTTATTTAGCAGGATTTTCAAAACAATTTCCAAATAAACCCGCACTTTCCTCCGAAAACTGCTTATTTTTTTTTAATTTATAGAAAAAACTAGTATATTAAGCTAGAATTTGCTTCGAGGACGGCTTTTTTAGCAAGAATTTCGTAAATTTAAGCCGAAAACGTCTAATTTAGCAAGATTTTTGAAAAATCTTCCGAATATAGCCAAAACTTCCTTCGAAATCGGCCTATTTATTAAAATTTATAGGAAAAACTTTTATATTCAGATAGACTTTGCTCCAGGACAGCTTTCTTAGAAAGATTTCCGAAAAATTAATCCGAAATGTATGAAAAATCGTCCAAATGAAGCCGAAATCTGTTCCTAAAACGGCTTATTTTGCAATATTTCCGAAAAACTAAGCCGGAGTCTACGCCGAAAAGGTCTTATTTAGCAAGATTTTAGGAACATTTTCCATATTAAGCCTAAAGGTTCTTCGAAAACGGCCTATTTTTAAAAATTCATAGAAAAAACTTTTTTATGAAACTAGAATTTGCTCGGAGGACGGCTATTTTAGCAAGAATTTCGTATATGTAAGCCGCAATTTGCGCCAAAAACGGATAGTATAGGAACATTATCGATAAATCTTCCAATTTAAGCAGGAATTTGCTCCGAAGGGTGATTTTTTAGCAAGATATCCGAAAAATTAAATCGAAATTTGTTCCGAAAACGGCTTATTTATCAATATTTTCAAATAATTAAACCGAAATTTGTGCCGAAAAGGGCTTGTTTAGCACGATTTTCGAAAAATCTTCCAATATAAGCAAAAATTTACACCCAAAAGCGCTTTATTTAACAAGATTTACGAATAATCTTTCAATTTAAGCCAAAATTCGCTCAAAAAACGGCTTATTTTGCAAGATTTTCGAAAAATGAAGCCGAAAACTGCGCCGGAAAGGACTTTCTCAGCAGGATTTCAGAAAAATTTTCAAAATATAGCCGAAATTTATTTCGAAAATGGCCTATTTTTTTAAATTTATAGAAAAAACTTCTATTTTAAGCTAGAATTTGCTTCGAGGACGGCTTTTTTAGCAAGATTTTCGTAAATTTAAGCCGAAATCTGAGCCGAAAATGGCTTATTTAGGAAGATTTTAGGAACATTTTCCAAAGTAACCCGAAAATTCCTCCGAAAACGGCTTATTTTTTAAAATATATAGAAAAAACTCTCATATTAAGCTAGAATTTGCCCCGAGGACGGCATTTGTAGCAAGGTTTTTGTAAATTTAAGCAGACATTTGCTCCGAAAACGTCTAATTTAGCAAGACTTTCGAAAAATTAAACCGTAATTTGCCCCGAAAACGTCTAATTTAGCAGGTTTTTCGAAAAATCTTCCAATTTAAGCCAAACTTTACTCCGAAAACCGCTTTATTTAACAAGATTTACGAATAATCTTTCAACTTAAGCCAAAATTTTCTCCGAAAACGGCTTATTTTGCAAGATTTTCGAAAAATTAAGCAGAAATTTGTGCCGAAAAGGGCTTGTTTAGCAGGATTTAAGAAAACTTTTCCAAATATAGCCGAAATTTATTTCGAAAAAGGCCTATTTTTCAAAATTTATAGAAAAAAATGTCCAAATAAAGCCGAAATTTCCTTCGAAAACTGCTTATTTTTTTTAATTTATAGAAAAACTTGTATATTAAGCTAGAATTTGCTTCGAGGACGGCTTTTTTAGCAAGATTTTTGTAAATTCAAGCCGAAATTTGCGCCGAAAACGTCTAATTTAGCAAGATGTTCGAAAAATCTTTCTATTGAAGCCGAAATGTGCTCCGAAAATTGCTTATTTTGCATTATTTTCGAAAAATTAAGCCGAAATCTGAGCCGAAAATGGCTTATTTTGCAAGATTTATGTAGCATTTTCCATATTTAGGCGAAATTTGCTTCGCAAATGTCATTTTTAGCAAGATTTCGAAAAATTAAGACCCATTTTTCGCCGAAAAGGGCTTATTTAGCATGATTTTCAAAAAAATTTCCATATAAAGCCGAAATTTCCTCCGAAAACGACTTATTATTTAAAATATATAGAAAAAACTTTTATATTAAGCCAGAATTTTCCCCAAGGACGGCATGTTTAGCAAGATTTTTTTAAATTTAAGCCAACATTTGCTCCGAAAACGTCAAATTTAGCAAGTTTTTCGAAAAATCTTCCAATTTAAGCTAAACTTTACTCCGAAAACCGCTTTATTTAACAAGATTTACGAATAATCTTTCAATTTAGGCCAATATATGCTCCGAAAACGGCTTACTTTGCAAGATTTTCGAAAAATTAATACGAAATTTGTGCCGAAAAGAGCTTATTTAGCAGGATGTAAAAAAAATTTTCCAAATATAGCCGAAATTTATTTCTAAAATGGCCTATTTTTTAAAATATATGGAAAAAACTTCCGAATTAGGCCGGAATTTGATGCGAAAATTGCTTATGTTTTTTTTAAATTTATAGAAAAAACTAGTATATTAAGCTAGAATTTGCTTCGAGGACGGCTTTTTTAGCAAGAATTTCGTAAATTTAAGCCGAAAACGTCTAATTTAGCAAGATTTTTGAAAAATCTTCCGAATATAGCCAAAACTTCCTTCGAAATCGGCCTATTTATTAAAATTTATAGGAAAAACTTTTATATTCAGATAGACTTTGCTCCAGGACAGCTTTCTTAGAAAGATTTCCGAAAAATTAATCCGAAATGTATGAAAAATCGTCCAAATGAAGCCGAAATCTGTTCCTAAAACGGCTTATTTTGCAATATTTCCGAAAAACTAAGCCGGAGTCTACGCCGAAAAGGTCTTATTTAGCAAGATTTTAGGAACATTTTCCATATTAAGCCTAAAGGTTCTTCGAAAACGGCCTATTTTTAAAAATTCATAGAAAAAACTTTTTTATGAAACTAGAATTTGCTCGGAGGACGGCTATTTTAGCAAGAATTTCGTATATGTAAGCCGCAATTTGCGCCAAAAACGGATAGTATAGGAACATTATCGATAAATCTTCCAATTTAAGCAGGAATTTGCTCCGAAGGGTGATTTTTTAGCAAGATATCCGAAAAATTAAATCGAAATTTGTTCCGAAAACGGCTTATTTATCAATATTTTCAAATAATTAAACCGAAATTTGTGCCGAAAAGGGCTTGTTTAGCACGATTTTCGAAAAATCTTCCAATATAAGCAAAAATTTACACCCAAAAGCGCTTTATTTAACAAGATTTACGAATAATCTTTCAATTTAAGCCAAAATTCGCTCAAAAAACGGCTTATTTTGCAAGATTTTCGAAAAATGAAGCCGAAAATTGCGCCGGAAAGGACTTTCTCAGCAGGATTTCAGAAAAATTTTCAAAATATAGCCGAAATTTATTTCGAAAATGGCCTATTTTTTTAAATTTATAGAAAAAACTTCTATTTTAAGCTAGAATTTGCTTCGAGGACGGCTTTTTTAGCAAGATTTTCGTAAATTTAAGCCGAAATTTGTGCCAAAAACGTCTAATTTAGCAAGATTTTCGATAAATCTTTCAACTGAAGCCGAAATGTGCTCCGAAAATTGCTTAGTAAGCAAGATATATGAAACATTGTCCAAATGAAGCCGAAATCTGCTCCTAAAACGGCTTATTTTGCAATATTTTCGTAAAATAAGGCCCAAATCTGAGCCGAAAATGGCTTATTTAGGAAGATATTTAGGAACATTTTCTTAAGTAACCCGAAAATTCCTCCGAAAACAGCTTATTTTTTAAAATATATAGAAAAAACTCTCATATTAAGCTAGAATTTGCCCCGAGGACGGCATTTTTAGCAAGGTTTTTGTAAATTTAACCCGACATTTGCTCCAAAAACGTCTAATTTAGCAGGTTTTTCGAAAAATCTTCCAATTTAAGCCAAACTTTCCTCCGAAAACCGCTTTATTTAACAAGATTTACGAATAATCTTTCAACTTAAGCCAAAATTTGCTCCGAAAACGGCTTATTTTGCAAGATTTTCGAAAAATTAAGCAGAAATTTGTGCCGAAAAGGGCTTGTTTAGCAGGATTTCAGAAAACGTTTCCAAATATAGCCGAAATTTATTCCGAAAATGACCTATTTTTCAAAATTTATAGAAAAAATGTCCAAATAAAGCCGTTATTTCCTTCGAAAACTGCTTATTTTTTTTAAATTTATAGAAAAAACTTGTATATTAAGCTAGAATTTGCTTCGAGGACGGCTTTATTAGCAAGATTTTCGTAAATTCAAGCCGAAATTTGCGCCGAAAACGTCTAATTTAGCAAGATTTTCGAAAAAACTTTCTATTGAAGCCGAAATGTGCTCCGAAAATTGCTTAGTTAGCAAGATATATAAAACATTGTCCAAATTAAGCCGAAATCTGCTCCTAAAACGGCTTATTTTGCATTATTTTCGAAAAATTAAGCCGAAATCTGAGCCGAAAATGGCTTATTTTGCAAGATTTATGGAGCATTTTCCATATTTTGGCGAAATTTGCTTCGCAAATGTCATTTTTAGCAAGATTTTTGAAAAATTAATCCGCAATTAGCTCCGAAAAGGGCATATTTAGCAGGATTTTCAAAAAAATTTCCAAATGAAGCCGAAATTTCCTCCGAAAACGACTTATTTTTTAACATTTATAGAAAAAAATTTCCAAATTAAGCCGAAAATTGCACCGAAAACTGCTTATTTTATATTTTATTTATATAAAGCTAGGATTTGCTTCGAGGACGGCTTTTTTAGCATGATTTTCGTAAATTTAAGCCGAAATTTGCGCCGAAAACGTCTAATTTAGGATGATTTTCGAAAAATCTTCCAATTTAAACCGAAATTTATTCCAAAAAGCGCCTTTTTTTAGCAATATTTTCGGAATATCTTTCAATAAAAGCACAAATTTTCTCCGAAATGGCATAATTATCAAGATATTTGAAAACTCTTCTAATGTAAGCCGAAATCTACTCCGAAAACGGCTTATTTTGCAATATTTCCGAAAAATTAAGCCGAAGTCTACGCTGAAAAGTGTTTATTTAGCAATATCTTCGAAAATCTTCCAATTTTAGCCAAAATTTCCTCCGAAGAGGGCCTATTTAGCATGATTTTCGAAAAGTCATCCAATTTAAGCCGAAATTTGATACAAAAATGGCGTTCTTAGCAAGATTTTGGAAAACATATGCCGAAATTTCCTCCGAAAAGGGCATATTTTTTAAAATTTATAGAAAAACATCCAAGTAAAGCCGGAATTTGCTCCGAAAAGGGATTTCTTAGCAAAAAATCCGAAAAATTAAAATGGAAATTTGGTCCGAAAACAGCTTATTTATCAAGATTTTCGAAAATGTAAGCCGAAATTTGAGGTGAAAATGGCTTTTTTAGCAGAATTTTAGAAAAAATTTTCAAATAAACACGAAAGTTCCTGCGAAAACGGCTTATTTTTTAAAATTTATAGAAAAAACCTTTTATATTAAGCACGAATTTTCCCCGAGGACGGGATTTTTAGCAAGATTTTTGCAAATTTAAGCCGTAATTTGCCCCGAAAACGTCTAATTTAGCAAGATTTTCGAAAAATCTTCCAATATAAGCAAAAATTTACACCCAAAAGCGCTTTATTTAACAAGATTTACGAATAATCTTTCAATTTAAGCCAAAATTCGCTCAAAAAACGGCTTATTTTGCAAGATTTTCGAAAAATGAAGCCGAAAACTGCGCCGGAAAGGACTTTCTCAGCAGGATTTCAGAAAAATTTTCAAAATATAGCCGAAATTTATTTCGAAAATGGCCTATTTTTTTAAATTTATAGAAAAAACTTCTATTTTAAGCTAGAATTTGCTTCGAGGACGGCTTTTTTAGCAAGATTTTCGTAAATTTAAGCCGAAATCTGAGCCGAAAATGGCTTATTTAGGAAGATTTTAGGAACATTTTCCAAAGTAACCCGAAAATTCCTCCGAAAACGGCTTATTTTTTAAAATATATAGAAAAAACTCTCATATTAAGCTAGAATTTGCCCCGAGGACGGCATTTGTAGCAAGGTTTTTGTAAATTTAAGCAGACATTTGCTCCGAAAACGTCTAATTTAGCAAGACTTTCGAAAAATTAAACCGTAATTTGCCCCGAAAACGTCTAATTTAGCAGGTTTTTCGAAAAATCTTCCAATTTAAGCCAAACTTTACTCCGAAAACCGCTTTATTTAACAAGATTTACGAATAATCTTTCAACTTAAGCCAAAATTTTCTCCGAAAACGGCTTATTTTGCAAGATTTTCGAAAAATTAAGCAGAAATTTGTGCCGAAAAGGGCTTGTTTAGCAGGATTTAAGAAAACTTTTCCAAATATAGCCGAAATTTATTTCGAAAAAGGCCTATTTTTCAAAATTTATAGAAAAAAATGTCCAAATAAAGCCGAAATTTCCTTCGAAAACTGCTTATTTTTTTTAATTTATAGAAAAACTTGTATATTAAGCTAGAATTTGCTTCGAGGACGGCTTTTTTAGCAAGATTTTTGTAAATTCAAGCCGAAATTTGCGCCGAAAACGTCTAATTTAGCAAGATGTTCGAAAAATCTTTCTATTGAAGCCGAAATGTGCTCCGAAAATTGCTTATTTTGCATTATTTTCGAAAAATTAAGCCGAATTCTGAGCCGAAAATGGCTTATTTTGCAAGATTTATGTAGCATTTTCCATATTTAGGCGAAATTTGCTTCGCAAATGTCATTTTTAGCAAGATTTCGAAAAATTAAGACCCATTTTTCGCCGAAAAGGGCTTATTTAGCATGATTTTCAAAAAAATTTCCATATAAAGCCGAAATTTCCTCCGAAAACGACTTATTATTTAAAATATATAGAAAAAACTTTTATATTAAGCCAGAATTTTCCCCAAGGACGGCATGTTTAGCAAGATTTTTTTAAATTTAAGCCAACATTTGCTCCGAAAACGTCAAATTTAGCAAGTTTTTCGAAAAATCTTCCAATTTAAGCTAAACTTTACTCCGAAAACCGCTTTATTTAACAAGATTTACGAATAATCTTTCAATTTAGGCCAATATATGCTCCGAAAACGGCTTACTTTGCAAGATTTTCGAAAAATTAATACGAAATTTGTGCCGAAAAGAGCTTATTTAGCAGGATGTAAAAAAAATTTTCCAAATATAGCCGAAATTTATTTCTAAAATGGCCTATTTTTTAAAATATATGGAAAAAACTTCCGAATTAGGCCGGAATTTGATGCGAAAATTGCTTATGTTTTTTTTAAATTTATAGAAAAAACTAGTATATTAAGCTAGAATTTGCTTCGAGGACGGCTTTTTTAGCAAGAATTTCGTAAATTTAAGCCGAAAACGTCTAATTTAGCAAGATTTTTGAAAAATCTTCCGAATATAGCCAAAACTTCCTTCGAAATCGGCCTATTTATTAAAATTTATAGGAAAAACTTTTATATTCAGATAGACTTTGCTCCAGGACAGCTTTCTTAGAAAGATTTCCGAAAAATTAATCCGAAATGTATGAAAAATCGTCCAAATGAAGCCGAAATCTGTTCCTAAAACGGCTTATTTTGCAATATTTCCGAAAAACTAAGCCGGAGTCTACGCCGAAAAGGTCTTATTTAGCAAGATTTTAGGAACATTTTCCATATTAAGCCGAAAGGTTCTTCGAAAACGGCCTATTTTTAAAAATTCATAGAAAAAACTTTTTTATGAAACTAGAATTTGCTCGGAGGACGGCTATTTTAGCAAGAATTTCGTATATGTAAGCCGCAATTTGCGCCAAAAACGGATAGTATAGGAACATTATCGATAAATCTTCCAATTTAAGCAGGAATTTGCTCCGAAGGGTGATTTTTTAGCAAGATATCCGAAAAATTAAATCGAAATTTGTTCCGAAAACGGCTTATTTATCAATATTTTCAAATAATTAAACCGAAATTTGTGCCGAAAAGGGCTTGTTTAGCACGATTTTCGAAAAATCTTCCAATATAAGCAAAAATTTACACCCAAAAGCGCTTTATTTAACAAGATTTACGAATAATCTTTCAATTTAAGCCAAAATTCGCTCAAAAAACGGCTTATTTTGCAAGATTTTCGAAAAATGAAGCCGAAAATTGCGCCGGAAAGGACTTTCTCAGCAGGATTTCAGAAAAATTTTCAAAATATAGCCGAAATTTATTTCGAAAATGGCCTATTTTTTTAAATTTATAGAAAAAACTTCTATTTTAAGCTAGAATTTGCTTCGAGGACGGCTTTTTTAGCAAGATTTTCGTAAATTTAAGCCGAAATTTGTGCCAAAAACGTCTAATTTAGCAAGATTTTCGATAAATCTTTCAACTGAAGCCGAAATGTGCTCCGAAAATTGCTTAGTAAGCAAGATATATGAAACATTGTCCAAATGAAGCCGAAATCTGCTCCTAAAACGGCTTATTTTGCAATATTTTCGTAAAATAAGGCCCAAATCTGAGCCGAAAATGGCTTATTTAGGAAGATATTTAGGAACATTTTCTTAAGTAACCCGAAAATTCCTCCGAAAACAGCTTATTTTTTAAAATATATAGAAAAAACTCTCATATTAAGCTAGAATTTGCCCCGAGGACGGCATTTTTAGCAAGGTTTTTGTAAATTTAACCCGACATTTGCTCCAAAAACGTCTAATTTAGCAGGTTTTTCGAAAAATCTTCCAATTTAAGCCAAACTTTCCTCCGAAAACCGCTTTATTTAACAAGATTTACGAATAATCTTTCAACTTAAGCCAAAATTTGCTCCGAAAACGGCTTATTTTGCAAGATTTTCGAAAAATTAAGCAGAAATTTGTGCCGAAAAGGGCTTGTTTAGCAGGATTTCAGAAAACGTTTCCAAATATAGCCGAAATTTATTCCGAAAATGACCTATTTTTCAAAATTTATAGAAAAAATGTCCAAATAAAGCCGTTATTTCCTTCGAAAACTGCTTATTTTTTTTAAATTTATAGAAAAAACTTGTATATTAAGCTAGAATTTGCTTCGAGGACGGCTTTATTAGCAAGATTTTCGTAAATTCAAGCCGAAATTTGCGCCGAAAACGTCTAATTTAGCAAGATTTTCGAAAAAACTTTCTATTGAAGCCGAAATGTGCTCCGAAAATTGCTTAGTTAGCAAGATATATAAAACATTGTCCAAATTAAGCCGAAATCTGCTCCTAAAACGGCTTATTTTGCATTATTTTCGAAAAATTAAGCCGAAATCTGAGCCGAAAATGGCTTATTTTGCAAGATTTATGGAGCATTTTCCATATTTTGGCGAAATTTGCTTCGCAAATGTCATTTTTAGCAAGATTTTTGAAAAATTAATCCGCAATTAGCTCCGAAAAGGGCATATTTAGCAGGATTTTCAAAAAAATTTCCAAATGAAGCCGAAATTTCCTCCGAAAACGACTTATTTTTTAACATTTATAGAAAAAAATTTCCAAATTAAGCCGAAAATTGCACCGAAAACTGCTTATTTTATATTTTATTTATATAAAGCTAGGATTTGCTTCGAGGACGGCTTTTTTAGCATGATTTTCGTAAATTTAAGCCGAAATTTGCGCCGAAAACGTCTAATTTAGGATGATTTTCGAAAAATCTTCCAATTTAAACCGAAATTTATTCCAAAAAGCGCCTTTTTTTAGCAATATTTTCGGAATATCTTTCAATAAAAGCACAAATTTTCTCCGAAATGGCATAATTATCAAGATATTTGAAAACTCTTCTAATGTAAGCCGAAATCTACTCCGAAAACGGCTTATTTTGCAATATTTCCGAAAAATTAAGCCGAAGTCTACGCTGAAAAGTGTTTATTTAGCAATATCTTCGAAAATCTTCCAATTTTAGCCAAAATTTCCTCCGAAGAGGGCCTATTTAGCATGATTTTCGAAAAGTCATCCAATTTAAGCCGAAATTTGATACAAAAATGGCGTTCTTAGCAAGATTTTGGAAAACATATGCCG
The DNA here is from genome assembly GCA_036926295.1 of Pachydiplax longipennis. Lineage (NCBI taxonomy): Eukaryota > Metazoa > Arthropoda > Insecta > Odonata > Libellulidae > Pachydiplax > Pachydiplax longipennis. The sequence goes on from JAVFKF010000008.1 coordinate 58,162,643, forward strand.
AAATTTCCTCCGAAAAGGGCATATTTTTTAAAATTTATAGAAAAACATCCAAGTAAAGCCGGAATTTGCTCCGAAAAGGGATTTCTTAGCAAAAAATCCGAAAAATTAAAATGGAAATTTGGTCCGAAAACAGCTTATTTATCAAGATTTTCGAAAATGTAAGCCGAAATTTGAGGTGAAAATGGCTTTTTTAGCAGAATTTTAGAAAAAATTTTCAAATAAACACGAAAGTTCCTGCGAAAACGGCTTATTTTTTAAAATTTATAGAAAAAACCTTTTATATTAAGCACGAATTTTCCCCGAGGACGGGATTTTTAGCAAGATTTTTGCAAATTTAAGCCGTAATTTGCCCCGAAAACGTCTAATTTAGCAAGATTTTCGAAAAATCTTCCAATATAAGCAAAAATTTACTCCCAAAAGCGCTTTATTTAACAAGATTTACGAATAATCTTTCAATTTAAGCCAAAATTCGCTCCGAAAACGGCTTATTTTGCAAGATTTTCGAAAAATTAAGCCGAAATTTGCGCCAAAATGTCTAATTTAGCAAGATTTTCGAAAAATCTTTCAATAGAAGCCGAAATGTGCTCCGAAAATTGCTTAGTTAGAAGATATATGAAAGTCGTCCAAATGAAGCCGAAATCTGCTCCTAAAACGGCTTATTTTGCAATATTTCCGAAAAACTAAGCAGAAGTCTACGCCGAAAAGGGCAAATTTAGCAAGATTTTAGGAACATTTTCCAAAGAAACCCGAAAATTCCTCCGAAAACGGCTTATTTTTAAAAATATATAGAAAAAACTTTTATATTAAGCTAGAATTTTCCCCGAGGACGGCATTTTTAGCAAGATTTTTGTAAATTTAAGCCGACATATTCTCCGAAAACGTCTAATTTAGCAAGATTTTCGAAAAATTATACCGTACTTTTCCCCGAAAACGTCTAATTTAGCAAGTTTTTCGAAAAATCTTCCAATTTAAGCCGAAATGTGCTCCGAAAATTGCTTAGTTAGCAAGATATATGAAACATCGTCCAAATTAAGCCGAAATCTGCTCCTAAAACGGCTTATTTTGCAATATCTCCGAAAAATTAAGCCGAAGTCTACGCTGAAAAGTGTTTATTTAGCTAGATCTTCGAAAATCTTCCAATTTTAGCCAAAATTTCCTCCGAAGAGGGCCTATTTAGCATGATTTTCGAAAAGTCATCCAATTTAAGCCGAAATTTGATACAAAAATGGCGTTCTTAGCAAGATTTTGGAAAACATATGTTGAAATTTCCTCCGAAAAGGGCTTATTTTTTTAAATTTATAGAAAAACATCCAAGTAAAGCCGGAATTTGCTCTGAAAAGGGATTTCTTAGCAAAAAAACCGAAAAATTAAACGGAAATTAGGTCCGAAAACAGATTATTTATCAAGATTTTCGAAAAATTAAGCCGAAAATTGCGCCGGAAAGGACTTTCTCAGCAGGATTTTAGAAAAATTTTCAATAATAAACACGAAATTTCCTCCGAATTTCCTCCTTTTTTTATTTATAGAAAAAACTTTTATATTCAGCTAAACTTTGCTCCGAGGACGGCTTTCTTAGAAGCATTTCCGAAACATTAATCCGAAATTTGCTCCGAAAACGGCTTATTTATCTAGTTATTCGAAAAATTAAGCCGAAATTTGTTCAGAAAAGGGATTACATAGCATGATTTTCAAGCAATTTTCGTAGTAAAGCCGAAATTTCCTCCGAATAAGGCTTATTTTTTAAAATCTATAGAAAAAACTTTAAAATTAAGCTAGAATTTGCTTCGAGGACGGCTTTTTTAGCAAGATTTTCGTAAATATAAGCCGAAATTTACCCCGAAAACGTCTAATTTAGCATGATTTTCGAAAAATCTTTCAATTTAAGCCGAAATGTGCTCCGAAAATTGCTTAGTTAGCAAGATATATGAAACATCGTCCAAATTAAGCCGAAATCTGCTCCTAAAACGGCTTATTTTGCAATATTTCCGAAAAATTAAGCCGAAGTCTACGCCGAAAAGGGCTTATTTAGCAAGATTTTAGGAACATTTTCCTTATTAAGCCGAAAGTCTCTTCGAAAACGGCGTATTTTTAAAAATTCATTGAAAAAACGTTTTTATTTTGCTAGAATTTGCTCCAAGGACGGCTTTTTAGCAAAACATTTCGTATATTTAAGCCAAACTTTACTCCGAAAACCACTCTATTTAACAAGATTTACGAATAATCATACAATTAAAGCCAAAATTTGCTCCGAAAACGGCTTATTTTGCAAGATTTTCGAAAAATTAATACGAAATTTGTGCCGAAATGGGCTTGTTTAGCAGGATTTAAGAAAAATATTCCAAATATAGCCGAAATTTCTTTCGAAAATGGCCTATTTTTTTAAATTCATAGAAAAAATTTCCAAATAACGCCGGAATTTGCTGCGAAAACTGCTTATTTTAAATTTATAGAAAAAACTTGTATATTAAGCTATAATTTGCTATGAGGACGGCTTTTTTAGCGAGATTTTCGTATATTTAAGCCGAAATTTGCGCCGAAAACGTCTAATCTATTAAGATTTTAGAAAATCTTTCAATTGAAGCCGAAATGTGCTCCGAAAATGACTTAGTTAGCAAGATGTATGAAAAATCGCCCAAATGAAGCCGAAATCTGCTCCTAAAACGGCTTATTTTGCAATATTACCGAAAAACTAAGCTGAAGTCTACGCCGAAAAGGGCTTATTTAGCAAGATTTTAGGAACATTTTCCAAAGAAACCCGAAAATTCCTCCGAAAAAGGCTTATTTTTTAAAATATATAGAAAAAACTTTTATATTAAGCTAGAATTTGCCCCGAGGACGGCATTTTTAGCAAGATTTTTCTAAATTTAAGCCGACATTTGCTCCGAAAACATCTATTTTAGCAAGATTTTCGAAAAATTAAGCCGTAATTTAAGCCGAAAACGTCTAATTTATCAAGATTTTCGAAAAATCTTCCAATTTAAGCCGAAATGTGCTCCGAAAATTGCTTAGTTTGCAAGATATATGAAAAATCGTCCAAATGAAGCCGAAATCTTCTACTAAAACGGCTTATTTTGCAATATTTCCAGAAAATAAGCCGAAGTCTACGCCGAAAATGGCTTATTTTGAAAGTTTTTGGAACATTTTCCATATTTAGGCGAAATATGCTTCGCAAATGTCATTTATGGCAAGATTTTTGAAAAATTAAGCCGCAATTCGCGCCGAAATGGGCTTATTTATCATGATTTTCGAAAAATTATGCCAAAATTTTCGCCGAAAAGGGCTTTTTTTAGCAGGATTTTAGAAAAAATTTCCAAATAAAGCCGGAATTTACTCCGAAAACTGCTTATTTTTTAAAATTCATAGAAAAAACTCGTATATAAAGCTAGGATTTGCTTCGAGGACGGCTTTTTTAGCATGATTTTCGTAAATTTAAGCCGACATTTGCTCCGAAAACATCTATTTTAGCAAGATTTTCGAAAAATTAAGCCGTAATTTAAGCCGAAAACGTCTAATTTATCAAGATTTTCGAAAAATCTTCCAATTTAAGCCGAAATGTGACCCGAAAATTGCTTAGTTAGTAAGATATACGAAAAATCGTCCAAATTAAGCCGAAATCTGCTATTAAAACGTCTTATTTTGCAATATTTCCGAAAAACTAAGCTGAAGTCTACGCCGAAAAGGGCTTATTTAGCAAGATTTTAGGAACATTTTCCATAGAAACCCGAAAATTCCTCCGAAAACGGCTTATTTTTTAAAATGTATAGAAAAAACTTTTATATTAAGCTAGAATTTGCCCAGAGGACGGCATTTTTAGCAAGATTTTTGTAAATTTAAGCCGACATTTGCTCCGAAAACGTCTATTATAGCAAGATTTTCGAAAAATTAAGCCGTAATTTAAGCCGAAAACGTCTAATTTATCAAGATTTTCGAAAAATCTTCCAATTTAAGCCGAAATGTGCTCCGAAAATTGCTTAGTTTGCAAGATATATGAAAAATCGTCCAAATGAAGCCGAAATCTTCTACTAAAACGGCTTATTTTGCAATATTTCCAGAAAATAAGCCGAAGTCTACGCCGAAAATGGCTTATTTTGAAAGTTTTTGGAACATTTTCCATATTTAGGCGAAATATGCTTCGCAAATGTCATTTATGGCAAGATTTTTGAAAAATTAAGCCGCAATTCGCGCCGAAATGGGCTTATTTATCATGATTTTCGAAAAATTATGCCAAAATTTTCGCCGAAAAGGGCTTTTTTTAGCAGGATTTTAGAAAAAATTTCCAAATAAAGCCGAAATTTACTCCGAAAACTGCTTATTTTTTAAAATTCATAGAAAAAACTCGTATATAAAGCTAGGATTTGCTTCGAGGACGGCTTTTTTAGCATGATTTTCGTAAATTTAAGCCGAAATTTGCGCCGAAAACGTCTACTTTAGCATGATTTTCGAAAAATCTTTCAATTGAAGCCGAAATGTGCTCCGAAAATTGCTTAGTTAACAAGATATATGAAAGTCGTCCAAATGAAGCCGAAATCTGCTCCTAAAACGGCTTATTTTGCAATATTTCCGAAAAACTAAGCTGAAGTCTACGCCGAAAAGGGCTTATTTAGCAAGATTTTAGGAACATTTTCCAAAGAAACCCGAAAATTCCTCCGAAAACGGCTAGTTTTTTAAAATTTATAGAAATAACGTTTATATGAAGCTAGAATTTGCCCCGAGGACGGCATTTTTAGCAAGACTTTTGTAAATTTAAGCCGATATTTAAGCTCCGAAAACGTCTAATTTAGCAAGATTTTCGAAAAATTAAGCCGAGGTCTACGCCGAAAAGGGCTTATTTAGCAAGATTTTACGAACATTTTCCATATTAAGCCGAAAGTTTCTTCGAAAACGACCTATTTTTAAAAATTAACTGAAAAAACTTTTTTATTAAGCTAGAATTTGCTCCAAGGACGGCTTTTTAGCAAGAATTTCGTATATTTAAGTCAGAATTTGCGCCTAAAACTTCTAATTTAGCAAGATTTTCGAATAATTAAACCGTAATTTGCCCCGAAAACGTCTAATTTAGCAAGTTTTTCGAAAAATCTTCCAATTTAAGCCAAACTTTACTCCGAAAACCACTTTATTTAACAAGATTTACGAATAATCTTTCAATTTAAGCCAAAGTTTGCCCCGAAAACGGCTTATTTTGCAAGATTTTCGAAAAATTAATACGAAATTTGTGCCGAAAAGGGCTTGTTTAGCAGGATTTAAGAAAAATTTTCCAAATATATCCGAAATATATTTAGAAAATGTCCTATTTTTTAAAATTTATAGAAAAAATTTCCAAATAACGCCGGAATTTGCTGCAAAAACTGCTTATTTTATATTTATAGAAACAAACTTGTATATTAAGCTAGAATTTGCTTTGAGGACGGCTTTTTAGCAAGATTTTCGTAAATTTAAGCCGAAATTTAAGCCGAAAACGTCTAATTTAGCATGATTTTCGAAATATCTTTCAATTGAAGCCGAAATGTGCTCCGATAATCGCTTAGTTACCAAGATATATGAAAAATCGTCCAAATGTAGCCGAAATCTGCTCCTAAAACGGCTAATTTTGCAATATTTCCCAAAAACTAAGCAGAAGTCTACGCCGAAAAGGGCTTATTTAGCAAGATTTTAGGAACATTTTTCAAAGAAACCCGAAAATTCCTCCGAAAACGGCTTATTTTTTAAAATATATAGAAAAACTTTTATATTAAGCTAGAATTTGCCCCGAGGACGGCATTTTTAGCAAGCTTTTTCTAAATTTAAGCCGACATTTGCTCCGAAAAAGTCTAATTTAGCAAGATTTTCGAAAAATTAAGCCGTAATTTGCGCCGAAAACGTCTAATTTAGCAAGATATTCGAAAAATCTTCCAATTTAAACCGAAATGTGACCCGAAAATTGCTTAGTTAGTAAGATATACGAAGAATTCGTCCAAATTAAGCCGAAATCTGCTACTAAAACGGCTTATTTTGCAATATTTCCTAAAAACTAAGCTGAAGTCTACGCCGAAAAGGGCTTATTTAGCAAGATTTTAGGAACATTTTCCAAAGAAACCCGAAAATTCCTCCGAAAACGGCTTATTTTTTAAAATATATAGAAAAAACTTTTATATTAAGCTAGAATTTGCTCCAAGGACGGCGTTTTAGCAAGAATTTCGTATATTTAAGTCAAAATTTGCGCCTAAAACTTCTAATTTAGCAAGATTTTCGAATAATTAAACCGTAATTTGCCCCGAAAACGTCTAATTTAGCAGGTTTTTCGAAAAATCTTCCAATTTAAGCCAAACGTTACTCCGAAAACCGCTTTATTTAACAAGATTTACGAATAATCTTTCAATTTAAGCCAAAGTTTGCCCCGAAAACGGCTTATTTTACAAGATTTTCGAAAAATTAATACGAAATTTGTGCCGAAAAGGGTTTGTTTAGCAGGATTTAAGAAAAATTTTCCAAATATAGCCGAAATTTATTTCGAAAATGGCCTATTTTTTAAAATTTATAGAAAAAATTTCCAAATAACGCTGGAATTTGCTGCGAAAACTGCTTATTTTAAATTTATTGAAAAAAACTTGTATATTAAGCTAGAATTTGCTTTGAGGACGGCTTTTTAGCAAGATTTTCGTAAATTTAAGCCGAAATTTAAGCTGAAAACGTCTAATTTAGCAAGATTTTCGAAAAATCTTCCAATTTAAGCCGAAATGTGCTCCGAAAATTGCTTAGTTTTCAAGATATATGAAAAATCGTCCAAATGAAGCCGAAATCTTCTACTAAAACGGCTTATTTTGCAATATTTCCGAAAAACTAAGCCGAAGTCTACGCCAAAAATGGCTTACTTTGCAAGCTTTTTGGAGCATTTTCCATATTTAGGCGAAATATGCTTCGCAAATGTCATTTATAGCAAGATTTTTGAAAAATTAAGCCGCAATTTGCGCCGAAAAGGGCTTATTTAGCAGGATTTTCAAAAAAAATTCCAAACAAAGCCGAAATTTCCTCCTAAAACGGCTTATTTTGCAATATTTCCGAAAAACTAAGCCGAAGTCTACGCCGGAAAGGGCTTATTTTGTAAGATTTTAGGAACATTTTCCATATTAAGCCGAAAGTTTCTTCGAAAACGGCTAATTTAAAAATTTCATTGAAAAAACTTTTTTATTAAGCTAAAATTTGCTCCAAGGACGGGTTTTATAGGAAGAATTTCGTATATTTAAGCAAAAATTTGCGCCGAATACGTCTAATTTAGGAAGATTATCGAAAAATTAAGCCGAAATTTGCGCTAAAAAGTGATTATTTAGCAAGATCTTCGAAAATCTTCCAATATTAGCCAAAATTTCCTCCGAAAAGGGCCTATTTAGTATGATTTTCGAAAAATTATCCAATATAAGCCGAAATTTGATACAATAATGGCGTTTTTAGTAAGATTTTCGAAAACTTATGCCGAAATTTGCGCCGAAAAGGGCTTATTTAGCAGGATTTTAGAAAAAATTTCCAAATATAGCCGAAATTGATTTCGAAAATGGCTTATTCTTTTAAATTTATAGAAAAAAATTCCAAATTAAGCCGTAATTTGCACCGAAAAGTGATTTTTTAGCAAGATATCCAAAAATTAAATCGAAAATTGGTAAGAAAACAGCTTATTTATCAATATTTTCGAATAATTATGCTGAAATTTTCGGCGAAAACGGCTTTTTTAGCAGGATTTTCAAAAAAATTACCAAATACGGCCGAAATTTCCTATGAAAACTGCTTATTTTTTTTAAATTTATAGAAAAAACTTGTATATTAAGCTAGAATTTGCTTCGATCACGGCTTTTTTAGCATGATTTTCGTAAATTTAAGCCGAAATTTGCGCCGAAAACGTCTAATTTAGCAAGATTTTCGAAAAATCTTTCAATTGAAGCCGAAATGTGCTCCGAAAATTGCTTAGTTAGCAAGATATATGAAAAATCGTCCAAATTAATCCGAAATCTGTTCCTAAAACGGCTTATTTTGCAATATTTTCGTAAAATTAAGCCGAAATCTGCGCCGAAAATGGCTTATTTTGCAAGATTTTTGGAACATTTTCCATATTTAGGCGAAATTTGCTTCGAAAATGTCATTTTTAGCAAGATTTTTGAAAAATAAAGCCGCAATTTGAGTCGAAACTGCTAGGTTAGGAAGTTTTTCGAAATATCTTCACATTTAAGCCGAAATTTGATCAAAAACGGCGTATTCAGCAAGATTTTCGAAAAATTAAGCCGAAATTTGCGCCGAATATGTCTTTTTTAGCAAGATCTTCGAAAAATCTTCCAAATTAAGCCGAAATTCGCTCTAAAAACGGCTGTGTTCATCGGTGTTGTGGAAAATTGCATTTATCTACCTTTCTGTGTGATATTAATTCGTTTGAAGAGAGAAAAAAGGAGCTCGGCGGTCAATGAACTAAGAGACAAAGTCACCAGTTTTTCAGAATCCCTGGGATTCTGAATAACTGGTGACCGCCAAACGATTATAAGTTTCCCGGCAACCGCCCTTAGACGGTCGCCGCGTTCGGCGCTTGGAGAACCCTTGTCTCTTAATTAATTCGTTTGTTGAATCCTGGTAGTAAACATTTCCGGAAATTCTAGCCTGATATGACGAAACTGACGAAACTTTCCAATTCACTTTTTGCTGTCAAAATTGTCCGATAAACATGATTCGTGAGGAATTACATTGTAAATTAAAATTATTTCGTAATCGTCAACGAAATCGATGCCTTCAATTAAAAGCAGAGACGCATTAAACGACCCATAAGATGATCTTACATGTATGACTTGAAATATTTATGAAACTACGCAGACAGGATTCCTACGCGCAACATTCACCGTTACAAAGCAACAAGGATTTATGCATTTACTTACAATTCAGAACTAGGAAAATAAAACATCACTCTTTTCGTATAAGTTACACTAATGTTACACCCGTTCACGCAGAAAATTGCCGGATAACTTATCCTTTGATTCCGACATTTTGTTTCAGCACGAAAGCGCACACACAAGCACAGAAGCTGAAGAGATTACGGTAACCACTTCAAAATACTCCCGGGAATCACCAACGGTGAGAAAGAAACATTGTTGCCAATGTAAAATATTTTGGGAAACTACGGACATGGCTGCCACTCAACGAGATTAAAAATGGGTGGTCTAGTGCTGCCATCAAAGACAAAGTGCGAAAGTTGTGAAAATTCTGAAATGTTCTCGGATAACGACCAGATAAAACAAATGACTGTGTTGCACGCCCTTGATGCGCATTCACCATGCGACAGTTGAACCTCCATTAATGAACGGCAGCGGGAAACTCAAAGTAAAGAATACTCTGTAACTTTCTTTCTTGAGACTGTTAAACTAGACGAAAATTAATACAAAAAGAAATCAAATCTATTTTCGTCATTATTATGATTCTCTTTAGGATTAGAAATCCGTAGATTGGTTTGCCATATCATAAATCCACTTCTTTCCGTTTTCAATTAACCTTTCCATATCCGCGTAAGAACTGCAGCTTGTGTCCTTCATTATGTGTTCTGTATATACCAGTCTTAATTTGTTAGAATAGTTAATTAAAGTCTATAAGTGTCTAATAGTTCACTGCCATTTGATCTGAAATTAGAAAGAGGCCATGTTCAAGGCATTTGGTTCTTCTTAAGTCATGGCTGATCTCTTTTAACAAGAAATGTTGCCATAGTATAGATATTAAGAAGAGTTTTTCATGTTAATTTATGTGAAGCATCACTAGTAGGGTGGTTAATTGTACAATTATACCGGTGCTGTAATATCTTCCAGGGTATTAATTTTGGGTTTCAAAATAATTCTCATTAGCCCCTGAAGTTTGTAAGTCTTAAACTTAATGGCATTTGTTGGTTTATATAAAATACTATTGCAGGTAAGATCCATACATCCATGTTACAAATGTAAATCCATTTGTAGCATGGATGTGTTCTCAGTATAGCTAGATTATTAGCAGAAAAGTTTAGAAAAATTGATCTCTGCCCAAAATGCCTATTTGAAGGGCCATCTACAAAAAGAGGCCCTAGTGTGAATGTCAACCTGGTTCCCTCCTCTGCTTCATTTATGTAATAAGTAAATTTAATAAATAAAGCAAGTTAATGAGTGTTAAAGTCCAACAGATACCTTGTTTGTATAATAAATGTTTGTCATCCGCAAAAATTATACCTTTCCAAAGTAAAGGCATAAAAGCCCCCAAATGTTAGGCATCTACTGAAGTACTGCTGGCATGCATGCTTTATGGTAAGGAAAAATTGGATTAGGAACAGCAATTGAAATGTGAATTGTGCATTAGTAAATATTTGACTGAATTTTGATATTTGAGATAATGCTGAACGTTGATGAAAACACAAATACATGGCATTTCAACTTTAAAAGACTGTAAAATGTGCTATCCTGTTTGTCATCTTGTATCCACCTGAGTGCTTATGAATATTCTAAAAATGATGGTCTCTTAAACGTTTTCAAACTGTGTTGTTGTCCAACATATTATATCATTTTATGCACTTGATTACAATTTTCAAAATTGAGTGATATCATGTAATAAATGGTTGAATAGATAGAATAAATTCATCCATTAAATAATAAGCATGGAATTTCACAATCAAGAACTCTCTTGTAACCTGTTGGTAAACATTGTCCACATTTATATATTTAAGTATTGGGTCATCTAAGATTTTGATCAAAAGGGCACCTAAATGTTGACTCTAGCATCCCCTTATTTAAGGCATGCTCATGATGAAGGACTTAAGCAACTATGATTATTTAAAATCTTTCACAATGTTTCAGAAATATTCTTCCTTAATTCATACCCATAAGCTGAATCTCTATTCTGATTGGATAGAAATTAAACCAAATATTTCAGGTATATGGCAATTCAGTCTTCAGCATTGAAAATAAGGTAATTTTTGTAAAATTAAGGTATTAGTTACCACATTCAATTACTTCTCAAGGGAAATAAGAATGCACTTATTGGAGAATTAACACTACTGCAATCCAAGGTAAACAAAATCTAGATTTTGACCAGATTGCTGGGGAAGATCCTGACTCCATTAAGGAGCTAAAGTCAGCTCCATCATTGAAATGTACTGCTTTACAATGCTTTCTTTTTTTCACACATTTAGTAATCTATGAGAGTTGAAGGGAACAAATTTTGAGAAAAAGAAATGCAAGAGTAGAGAGATGACAGTGAAACGGATTATGTTACAGTAATGTATAACAATCTTTTTTTAAATCAAATAAGGCTAGTGGTTGGCATTGAATGGAAGAAAAGCTTCATTATAAGTTAGTAGTACCTCTTTTTTATTATGCTGATCGATAGAAATTTAAAATAATTGCTTATCAGGAGGCTGAAATCTTAAAGATACGCGTACTAATTACACAGAATGTTCTTAAAGTCATGTAGCAAGTTGAATTGCTGCCACTACTGTAATTGTTCATATAGAATAATGCATAAGGCTGGGTAGATAACTCCAAGTCACTGAAACTTGGTAGTATAGATTAGGATTTGTAATTTTGATTTCCAGTCCATATTCTGGGGTTATATTTAAAAAATAAACAATTCTTGATTGGGAAAACAATGAAAAAGGGGTAAAGGAAAATACTTTGGTAAATCTTTGAAAAATTTTGCCACTTGGTTGAAATTATTTCACCGTTTTGATACAAAAATTTAAAATAAAGAAAATTGCCTAATTATACATGGCAGAAAGATATTTAATAACATTTCTAATTTTCTATGTAACCTCTAAGCAAAACCCAGTTCACCGCCATTAAATTTATAGTTATCAGTTGCATAAAATACGCAGAGCAAGAGTTAGAAGACACTTAATAATGGGTATAATTATTATTATAATTACCTGTTATTAAATAAATAAATTTTAATATAAGAATGAATCACATGCTTACATATTCAAGTAAAAATAAATAAATAGATAAATAGCATTAAGTAGGTATTACATAGATAATATGTTAAAAATACACAATTAGCAATAAGTAGGTACGAGGCTGATCTGAAAAGTTTCCGACACCAGATTTTTCAGAAATCTTCAGAAAATTTTCAGAAAACATGTGACAAGAGACAAGACATGGGTGGTCTAATGAACAAGAAATGGCAAAATGTCGGAAACTTTTCAAACCACCCATGTACATATAGGATGCCCCATCCTCACACTACCACAGTTCATTGCTTCAACTGGAGAGGTGTTAATGGAAGTTGGAGGTGATTATAGCTCTAGTTCAACCATACTTAGAAGGCTTCCACAATATCTCCCTGGCCAAATTGTTAAAGCGGCATTTGCCAACCGGCCTGGCGAATTATTGCCCTTATCCCTCAATTGTAGGTGGTTGAATCAAACATAAAAAAATCTTAACAAAAAAAATTCATTTGACATAAAAAGGTACAACAGCAGGTCATTTTCCATATATTCCTGTATGAATTTGATATACTCGTAAACCCTGCTTTTGAAACACATTTTTCCTAGTGAATAGATAACTTTGGTATCCTGTACTTGTGGAATGAAGTCAGTCCTGTCTGCAGCCAATTGTGCCTTCCAAAGGAGGAGGAGGAGGAGCATATAAGGAGGATGTTCCCCTGTATATACCTAAAGGAAGGATGTTCAAATGTTTCTCCTACAAGTTACTCCAATTTTCATTTGGTCAGGGCTGCTGTATGGGGACAAGCATTATGTTTAAGAAGAACCACATCATTTCCAGCAATGTGCCTTGCTCAAAACCTCACAGTAGTATGCAGTATTCAATATCTGATATCTATGCTAAAATTTTACGTGCAACAAGTGATCATCAAATGTCTGTAATCTTCAGGAAGTTGTTAAACAATGTGAATGTTGTTGTCTGTGGTGATGCTGAAGTGAGATCATGGCTCACATGCTCATGACCCATAAATTGCTTGCAGCAAGCAAACACTTGCGATTTTCAAAGTGTTTCTTCCTTGAATTTCCCGTTCAGTTAATAATAAGTGATGAGTTCTATAATGGATATTTACCCACATGCAAGACCATTCCCATTCAGATGTCCAGGAGATGGCGGCATTACAGAGTTCCATCATGAGGAAAAGATCTACCACCATACACATTGTGACTTATTTTTGCCACTGTTTGAATAGTGAAGATCATCTCCTGTAACTACTGAATGAAGCAGAGAAGATAAATTGAGATAATGAGCGTTATCATGTTGAAGCCAACAAGTCTACACACAAAGATCAGTGAAGAAGAAACTGAAAACTTCTACCAGACCCTGAGAAATGAACATGATAAGGAAGTTCACTCCTATAAAGTAATTATGGGCAATTTAACTTGCATAGGTCAGTAGGAAGCTGATAACACCATTACAGGACCATAAAGACTGGGCCAGAGAAATGAATGAGGTCACCGCTTGGTAGAGTTTGCTAAATGCACCAATATGTGCATATTAAATTTATGTTACAAGAATCCTTAAAGTAAGTGGTCATAGAGAGGACCCAGTGGAGTAAAAAATGAAATAAATTATGTATTGGTCAATAAACTCTACACAGGAACAGACTGTAAAGTCTTGAACTTGAGCACCAGAAGTGGCCACAGAATCATAAGATGCAGAATGAAGATCAACTTTCAAATGGAGGGATAGAAATTGAGCACCAAAGTCATTATTTTATTAGCAAATTAATTCGAGAAATTACCATATGAGTAAGTTACAGTTGAAAGCAGAACAAATGAAACAACTTGTGTATAGTTCTATTTATATCACTTGACAAATATTTACTGTCATTTTCATATATTAATAATAATATTTTTCTTATTACAGTCATTATGAAATCCATATTCCTGAATGTAAGAATAAAAGATTTTACTCCATGAACCACTTGGGGGCACATTTTATCAATGGAAATTTAGCATCATATAGACCAGGTAGATGAGATATGATGATGATGTGTACTATGAGGTTTCTTCTGAAAAGAGAAAATTGCTGAATCTAATAATGAGTACTTATCTTCAAAAGATAAATCTTCTTGATACTTATAATGATATAAATATAAGGCAATTTTTTCAAAGCACTTCTTACAGAGTAATATAATAATGATAATTCTTAATACACTGTTGGCTATACATACACGGCAGAGTTTTGTAAAAGTATAAGAAAAGATTGAGAAAAGGATAAAAAATAAAAATACATTAACATATAAAAAACTATAAATCAGCATAATGATCTGTTAAATAATCTGAGATACTGTAATAGTATTTCTATAATAAAAATCCTTTTAGATTTTTTCAGGAGAGTATAAGAGAAGAAATGGATTAAATTGTTCCTGGCAGTTTGTTAGAGATCAGTGATGCAGAGTGATAAGGGCTAATAGTGCTAGGTTATGGTCTAGTAAAAGAATGTCATCCTTCCTGTAGGTGTTGTAGGAGTGAAAATGAGAATTCGTGGTGAAGTAGTTGGGGTATTTCTTGATGAAGAGGCCACAATTCAATATATAAATTGGTCAGGATTCCAAGGGATGCAAAGAAAGGTCTCCCATGTATATAGTCAGATGCCCTATATATGGCTTTGACTGCTTCCTTCTGTAAAGAAAATATCTTACATACGTAACAAGAGTTGTCCCAAAAAATTACCCCATAAGATAGAATACAGGAGATATAGAAAATAGGAGAGAATACTTGCATGGTACAGAAAGAGAAGACAATTGATGAGGAAGTATAGGAGCCAGTTTTCTTATTAGGAAAACACTTAAAGAAAGTTTACTACAGATAGCACTAATGTAGTCAGTCCAATCTATTACCTCGTTAATTAACAGCCTAAGAAATTTTGTGCCAAAGTTTCATGATATCATATTATTCACTGTTATCAAAGGGTTGCATATTGGTGTAGATAACTTACTGTGAGGTAAGAGGTAAGCAGTCTATTCTACATTCAACTCAAGATTATTCTGGCTGCAGCACTCAGACATTTGAGTAGCTGATCTATTGCCATGATCAATTAAGACAGGCATATTGGAAGCAGTTACCTGGCAAGTTGTATCATTAGCATACAGGGTTGGAATGCAATTGGTTAAGTTTTTAGGGAGATCATTAGTAAAAATAATAAATAGCAAAAGGCTGAGAATAGACCCCTGGGGGAGGTTTAGAGTAGGCAGCGATGGTACCACTAGTAGAACTCTGAGAATGTTTGATAATTTGCTACAGGTTACTTAAAAAGGAACAAATCCACTTCAGTGGGCAGCTTCCAATATCTAGACTGTAAAAGCTTGTTTTTAGTATGTTATGATCCATGCTATCAAAAGCCTTACTTAGATCATAGAAGATTCCAAGTGTAGGCTGATCTTTAATCAGAGAATCGTAAACTCCATTAATAAACTCAAAAGTAGCAGTGGAAGTAGATTTATTTTGTCTGAAGCAATGTTGATGAGAGAAAGTAAGTTGTGGTAGGTGAGGAATTCGACAACATGATTGTAAATTTTTTTTTCAAAAACCTTAGAAACTTTCCATGATGCCTTTATTACATTACTGGAGTTAGTAATGTATATAACCATAATATGTTTTCCTTTCTTTCAGCTTCCAGATGTTTTCTAAAATCTTTCTAGGCAGACAGGTACTGAAGACTTGTATTTCCATGTTGATATTGGGAGTGGAAATCATGAACATACTGTGATTTTAAAAGTAGTTTATAAGAATATTTTTGAGAGCATGAGCCTGATTATATTTTATTTTTTCAGCGAAGGCATTGTATTTCAAATCAGTATTAGATACATCATATGCCTCTTCCCAAGATACACATGATTAGAAAAAGAAAAAACTCCAAAAAGCCGTACATTCACCAAGGTAAATAAAGTAAAAAGGGTGACTTACCTTGGGGTGGTTCCACTGCTGCCTAAGGAGAGTCCAGCATCGCAGGGGAAAGCATCGGTATCCATAAGCACTAAGATACACATGATAGGGATTAATCTAAGATAAAGCAATCAATGATGGTTAATTAGTGGGTTAATTGCATTGAGACCAAAAGTGGATAAAAGATTGATAAAATCATCCCTTTCTGGGAAAGCAGTTAGGATGTCAATATATGTCACCAGCTAGGATGATGCCATGGGTTCTGTTCCTACTTACATATGAAATTACATTACACAGACATTCAAAAAATACTTATATATCTCCAGTATTGAAGAGAGGCAACAATCATGACAAATTAATCACAATTTTGCTCTGATTGTGACTTGTAATTCTATACCTCTCCTATCTTTGATCACAGATTGGACACACACTGTTCTAATAACATAAGGGATTTCTTCATTTTGGACCATATTGACTTTCAATATTTCCTTCCATTATGGTTCTAAATTGGTCGTATTTTATTTCTTGAGTGATGTGACCAAGATATACAATATCTTGTCAATGACCAGTAGTTCTCTTTCCCTTCCAGTAAGTCGTATAATTTCACGACTGGTGAGTCTCGGTCTATGTTAATCTTATTATTCATCTGAATGTCTACATTTCAAATGCCTCCAACCTGCTCATAGTACTGACCATAGCCTCCCAGATGGCCATGTGGGCAGCATGTTAAACTTTGGTGAAAAAGGTTCTGGGCTTGAATCACAGTGGGAACCCAAATGCAAAATGACCTCAGCTGTCAAAGCACTTTTAACAATACCACTGTTGATGTTCAAGTGGTGGAGGTTGAACCAATTTGCACTAATCTGTTCTTAGAATTTTCAGGGCTTGCTGAAACAGTTTTTATATACATCTGACACAATAGTATTTGAAAAATATAGTAGTATTGTGAAAAGTGCTTTGACATCTGAGGTTATTTCACACGTGGGGTCCCACCAGGAATCGAATCCAGGACCACTTTCATTGAAGTCAAATGCGTTGCCCACACGGCTATCTGGGAGCCTCTTTAAGAATATATATATATATATAGAAATACTACAACCTACTCTCTATAGTAAGCTGAACTGGATTTAAGTATTAGTTATATGAGCTACAGCTCAGCTTTTTATTATTTTGACTCACAAAATTGTTTACACTTTGAACAAGCTACACAGGATATCTTTGATAATACAATCAATAATTTTGTATCTATGAAATTTTTAAAAAATGTCTAAATTTGGATAACAGATTTTAGGGGATTATATGCTATAATTTTTGTGATTTTTAAACACATCGTTTGTTTTAATAAAATTAAATAACTGTATACTTCCTTTGACCAAATACTTAAAAGGCATAATAAAGTAATAAAAAGGTGTATTTTGAAGTTATTCTGATGTCAAGTCTAAATTCAGCCCTGATAATAATAATAAAACTTTATTGATGAGTTATAAAAGACTCACCTTACATTTTCATAAAATACTTTTAAATTAGAATAATAAGGAAAAATCTACTTAAGACTGGAGTGTGTGGTTTAATTCTTCTTAGGATTAAGAAGCTGTTCCTAGAATTTTTTAATCCCTCCATTGCTTTCATGGTCCATGCTATTCACCCCAATTTAACAGGATTGCATGTATGCGTTAAGTATAAATATTATGTTGCTTATGTTTTGCATTTGCAGATAGTTAGTTCTAGAATTTTTTTAGTTCTTATCTCTCCAGCTGCTGGTTGAACCAGTTATCTAGACATATTTTGCTGTGTTATATTATGTTATATATTCTGAACTTATTTTTTACTTTTATAACCTAACTTATCACCATATTTTAATTTTTTCCTGTATTCATTTTAAAGCCTTATCCATTACATTTGGTTATAACCTGGTCTAGCACATGCTGCAACTATTCTCAGCAGTAAACAATAATCACTGCATTATCAGCAAAGAGAAACGACAAAATAAGGTTCCTGACTGCTTCAAGAATGTTCCATGAAATGTGTGGTGAGGTAGTAAATTAAATAATGAAAATAATACAATGCATAGGTTGAAAGATGCCACCAAGACCATTGCTTCTACAATATACTAAAGGAAAATTACATACTACTCAGTATATCTACTGGTAGGTTCCAGCTTATTTTTTACCATACAATAATAAATGTACAATTTCTTCAAAAATATATGAATAATAAAAGCACATTTTGTAATTGAAACAAAAGCTTAGTTTGAATCAGATTCTCCAGGTATATTATCTTTAGAGCATATACACTTCAGTGGCTAAATTAAGCATAAGAGAAAATTTACCGTCATCCAGGAATTGTCAATGTTCTTTAACATTCTATCAGCATTGAAATGCATAATGCTATGATTAACTTCCAAGAAACTTCAGATGTAATCGATGAGCATTCATGATGATCCAAGTAACTTTAATAAGTATTTGATATAATTTCAATGCATTATAATTTTTTTTTCTATTCCATACCTACTTTTCTAACACCACAGCATATCTAAAAGGATTCATATAAAAATCTAAATCTATAAAAGATATCTACATGTAATTTAGCTATATAACAATGGTATCAAAATCTGGGGATTTTATTAGTACATCTTTCGTAATTGTATCTCGGCATTCTCACTAATATTTCAAGAACTAAAAACGATGGGACTCGTAAACGTTTAACAAATACCTTCCGTGGGTAAGAAAGTAATTTTATTTTCTATGTTTTTCCATTCGAGGTACTACTCTGTGAATTATTTAGCGGGAAAGATTGAGACGATTCTACGGTAGGCTAAAATTTCAGACGATTCATCTTTTAAATTTTTAAAACATGAAAGATTCTAGTAGAACAAATGAAAAAGCAAAATTAAACGATGATGGACTTTCTCATAAAATGTATCACAAATCTCAAAATCATTAACTGGCGATTTTCCCATGAAATATCTTCGATTAAGCAATAGTATATCAACTATCTAAGTTATTTATCCTAAAACTTTGGCACTATTAAGCCGACAACATAAGCTTCCTTACTTTCCAGCCGTTGGAATTCGAAATGCCGGCTTCTCCCACGCTTTTCAAACTGCATTCAAGGACGAAAACAAATGAAGATTCAGGATTATGAAAGGACATCTACAGTGTATAACATTAAACATAAGCATAACAACTGCCAACCGTTATCGTTCTTAATCTTCAATATCGATAATCGTAAAATCTGCAGGGGGTTGGTAAGGTTTCCTTCCCTAATTTCGTTGGCAGTTATCGCTATATTCACAAGGAAGCTGATACTTATTTGGAACTGTGATAATTTTAGCTCTGTGATATGGCTGCTTTACCCAGAAGAATTATTAAAGAAACACAGCGTTTGATGCAGGAGCCTGTTCCTGGCATTAGCGCGGTTCCAGATGAGAGCAATGCACGGTATTTCCACGTGATTGTCACCGGTCCTGAAGATTCTCCATTTGAAGGGGGGCTTTTCAAACTCGAATTGTTTTTGCCAGAAGATTATCCCATGTCCGCTCCAAAGGTTCGTTTCATTACAAAAATATATCATCCAAATATTGATAGACTGGGAAGAATTTGTCTAGACATTTTAAAAGATAAGTGGAGCCCAGCCCTTCAAATTAGAACGGTGCTACTCTCCATCCAAGCCCTCCTCAGTGCTCCAAATCCAGATGATCCGCTTGCAAATGATGTTGCTGAATTGTGGAAGGTGAATGAGGCGGAAGCCATTAGGAATGCTCGAGAGTGGACCAGAAGATATGCTATGGACAATTGAAAACAAACTGCTCAAGATATTCCTAACTATTGACCATGAAGGACTGTGTCCGTTTTCGTGTGAATGTCCACTTCGGCTATGTGATGCTGATTTGGACTGTTTGTGGATGGCTTTTGAGATGTGGACTGAGTGATCGACCATTCATATATTCTCCTTCAGCTATATCTTGTATCACCAAGTGCAGTAAGTTTTAATGCTGAAACTTTTTTAAGCAAAAGGTAATCTCTACAAATGTGCATTTTAGTTAAAATGCAATTGTATCTGTCAAGAAATACATTTAGAAATAGGTGTGAAATGTCACCTTCCAGAAAATGTTTTAGAGTGTACCTCTTTTCATTTCATTATATTACGGAAAGGCTAAGCTTTGAAATGTGGATATTACTTTCAATTAATTCATGATATGTTTCAACGTTGAGATAATTAGTTCATTAGTTTTATTTGGAATTCTACAATAATTATGATGTCTAATCTGCTGAAACAAATATCTGCCTGGTTTTGTTTCTCTAGTGGAAAGTTAAAAGCGTTACTCCAAATGTTGTTTAAAATCTCAAATTTTACATATTAGTGGCTAGTTGGTATGTCATCATTCTTTCACTTCATACTGCTTGTCTGCTTGTTTTATCAAATCTTAATAAAATCACAAGCATAATTGCTGGTTGTGCACCTAACTCTACGGAATCGATCCTTTTTAGTCCAGAATTCGCTCCCAAAAGAATTTCGTCTTAAAAAAACAATTTGTTGCTGGCAGTTGCCTTGTAATTACCGCTAAGAGTAATAAACATGTTCAATGCTGTTCGCTGAGCTTAATCCTGCTCTAAGCAGAGGCGTCTTTGGGCTTGTTAAAGAACCATTAATTACCTCCTTACCGCAATGTATGATGAAAACTATTATTTGAAGGTATTGTCTCATTGTATGTTATGGATTGAGATAAACGAAGAAAATTCTTAAATACTTCAATTGGGAGACATGCCATGTAGTTGCTGCATTTCATTTTTTGTGCCTTATCTATGTAGAAAATGTCCATGTATTTGATTTTTCAGCGTAATTTTAATTATGATTCTTTAGTAGCTTCTATTTTGTGCAAAGTTATAAGAAATCAAAAGTTATTATATTTTCCTAGTGGTTGAAAGTATCAGCCTCACACTTGATCAGAGGGTATATAATTTCTGTCACATTGATCCTGAATTGTGGCTGTTGCTAATACCCTGTGTAATAAATACTTATATAATTATGAGAGAAGAATCATATTGTGAACGATTTTTGTGAGCATGTAAGTTGTGAGTAACTACGCATTTGCAGATGGAACTAATAAATATGTTTAATCATACGAAATGCTTGATTACATAATTTCTCATGTTTCTGCATCCAAATTAACATTAAGCTATTTTTCGCATATTTCACACTTCATTGCTCGAACAAGTTCTACAATATTTATGACGTGGGTGATGTAACGTCATGTGAAGTTGGATTGGGGAGAACAAGGAAACCTGTTAATTGAATTAGGAAACCTTGGATGAGAAGCTTTTTCAACATAATTTTCATAACATAGTATATAAAGCGAATAACGTAGACTATGGATAAGTTATATGAAAACGTTTTCGTTTACGATTATGTATGCCGTATATGTTGAATAATATACGCTCGAAAGTTTTCATTGAAGTTCTTTTATATTTCGTTTAGCAATATTATATTTGCCTGCAGTTCAGATGACTTGCATTTCTTGCCTTAGAAAACGCGTATGCTATCATTCTGTAACAAGGGCATGGCGACTAATTCCTTCCTGCAACTTGACGGTTTCTTCAGTCGGAATTTGATTTAACTACTCTCTGGAATGTTTGATTTGCTTATTTTAAAATACAAATTAACATCTCATGCTATTGTCATCATGACTGAAAATTAAATTATCAGTCAAGTGCCAAATTAAATACACTAAGTGACCTAAAATTGATATTCATTAAGAATAGATTAAAGTTTAAATCGGCAATGTTATGAGTTGCTTCAATGGTGTGGAATACCTCTACTCGGAAGCTTTCTTCTTTCTAATGTTACTTGGTCTGTAAAGTATTGAATATTCATTGTTATGTTCCAAATTGGTTGGAAGCAATGAGAAGTGCTGTATTTACTGTGATGCATTCTAGATAATTGGAATGATACTATGTAATTAAGTTTAACAAAGAATATGTCTTGGTCTGTAGGTATGAATATTAATTACTTAAGACATATCTTGGGTATATGAAGATGGTCTGCTAGAGAATTATCTTAATGACAAATCTGCTTAAATTTACCATTCAGAGAATGTACTAACTAGATTAGATTGAGTTCTAAGTTTGGTAACCGCACATACAGATTATAATGACTTTCTTTTAGGAAATTCTCCATCAGGATTCTGAATCAATTACACTTTCATGTAACTTTAATAGTAATTTTTGGTTTCATCATGCATAATCATTTCCTAGAAATGTGATCTTGGCAGAGAAGAGCTTTAGTTAGGCCATATTTGTTAGAGTATCCTTAGGCAAAATCAATCTTTTGAAATTTAAGTGTTCATTATCATTATGAAATTCACAGTGCAAAGAATTTTCCTTTAAATTATCTCACTCATGTTGTGTTTTCTGCAAAATCCAAATTCTGTAAGATTGTTCCTCAGCAATTTATTAAATTAGAGCATGGAAATAAGATAGTACTAATATCATACAATATAAGTATTATAGAAAATTAATAATATGCTCATTGATTACATTGTACATTGCTGGTTGATGACCCATGGGAAGAATTACCTTTGGTATCAATAATTAAAGCATGATTTGAGGTAAATTATTCAAATGGAAAAAAGTAATGGAACATTTGTCAATTTATAAGAAATATATATATAGAGATGAATTGATTTCAAGTGAAAAGAATAGGGAATAAATCATGGAAAAACATGAAACAAAAGATGAAACTACCTTACAGCCCAATCTCTTTCAATGTTGAGGGGATAGTCATATTATTCAATGGAAGATATTCACTTGCTAATTAACCTTAGCATTTATTATTAACATTGATAGAGGATTATAGCAGGAGAAAAGAGTTATCATGCAAAGTCATACTAAGATCTTGCTGTCGAAATCGAATACACCAAACTAATATCACAAAAAGTAAAATGGATCGTAAGAATAACTTTCTGCTGTAATCCATAATATTTAAAACTATTTTGTGGTGGTAGATTAAATATTATTTATTTTAAATCTACTTTAATGCTAGTTTACGAAAACAAAATATATATTAAACAAGTGAAGAAATTGAGAAAACATGATTCACTTCATGAATTGAATGCTTTTTGTAGTGTATAATTTATGATTTCTGCAAGAAATAAATACCTGAAGATTATTTCAGCAGGATGACTTCCTTCATCTCTGTGTGCTGGTGATACTTCAAAAGTTAATCAGCAATTTCAGCTTGCTTTCATAGAAAAGGTAAGTTCTTCACAGCTACCATAACCACACACAGAACTACCAAATGCTGCTCTATGCCACTCATAATTGATAGAATCTATAAGGAACCACCTAGTGGCTACACTCATTTATTCCTATATATCAAAGATACATGTGCCTTTTAATGATCTATAGCTGTATGATTATGTTATTCAACTCAATCTTTAATGGGAACTTCACAATGTTAATTAATAAAACTTAGCACTTAAATAGCAAAATAAAAGTAAAAATCCAAATCTCCTGAAAATATTGTTATTAATTGGATCAATTTTGTTAAGTTAATGGGAACAGTGGTCATAAAAGGCATGCTGTTGCAATTATCAATCGGCAATCAATGATTTTATTTTACCTTACCTCTTGAAATTACAATATCTATTCATGAATCAATCAGGTGGTATATGCAAAAACTGCCAGAGCTTTAAGGGCAAAGAGCTACTTTGGAGTACAAACCAATGCTTTATCTTTTGTCATCAGTGGTAGTGGTTATTCTTATGTTTTTTCTAGTAAAAGACATGGACATATCTCTTTAGAGAAGGTGATTATAAGATTTTTTGGCTAACGAAAAACTATCAAAGGATATAAGAATTAGAATTCTGAAAGCTTAACTAATACTCAAAAAAGATAGCATTTGAGTATGAATAAAATCGGCTGATGTATCAGGTCACTGGCAGCATAAGGATTAATATTGAATCTTTGAACATTTCGTTAGGCCAAGATCAATTTATGAAAATTATTTGTTTTATTACTATTTAAAATTAAAGTTTGGCATTTCACAATCCTTGTCATACCAGTAAATGTTAGACAAAATTTCCATTCAGGGAATCTTCAAAATAAATAAAAATATTAGGAAATGATTGAATGAAGTTTTAAAATAATTTCCTACTATTTATAGTTTGTTTTTTATATAGGAATCCATGACTGAAAAATTGCGACTCTCAAAGTTTGACTTAAATATTTAGCAAACATAAACCATAATTAATAAAGATATTGGCAAGCCATATTCTCAAACCCTAAAAGGGAGTCCATTGCCGTATTCAAAACAAATTATAAATGGTTTGGTGTGATAAAATAAAAAGGTAGAATTTTGCCATCAGGTTTTAAATTCTACAGTAAACAAAAATAATATAATTACTTCTGACAAATAATCATAATCTTCAGGCCAAAGATGATTAGTTCTACAAAGTGAATAATATTCCTGAAAATGATAATCAGTTGTACTGGCTAGTTGCATTATTCTACTGTACTAAAAAAATTATGTTACTAAAACCTGTTAGACTATTACAAAGTTACTGCCACCCATATGAATTAAATATCTTAACAAAAATGGGAAATTATTGGTAAGCTTACCGTGAACCTCACCATCTCCTCAGACGAACCTTCCTAGCAAAGCAGAAGAAAGGCTGCTTATTTTTTAGACGTATTCAGTTGATAATATTGATCATTGCATTCAGTGGAGGGTGAAACTGAAGTATTGTAAGAAATATGCAGTGTCAGGCTTTAAGTAATTAAGCAATATGCTTTGCTGTGAGAATGTAGACAAATAGTAACTTTCAAATAGAATGTTTTCTTTTCTAGTGAAAGTTCCCTTTACATCACCATATAGAAAATAGTTTCAGTCAACAGATGTACTTCCTATGACACTGTCTTAGGTTTCTCTTGGATTGAAGCTCACTCTGTAAATAAGGAAAGCAAGGAACCTTGGCAGATACTGCAAAGCAAACTGTGTGAGTGCTCTCCATTTCTGTACATGAAGGAGTACCAAAAATGAGAGCCTTAAAATGATTTTCCTTGAAGGAACATGCACATCCAAAGCTGATGCTGCGAGGATTCAAAATAACATTAAAATAGCCTGAAGTCACAAATTTTATGTGATTTGATAAGTTCATTAAATACAGAGCAATGATTCTTTTTACTTAGAAAAAAATTGGAAATATATTCATCTATTTTTCTAACACACTAAAGGAAGTAAGTTTGGTTGATCCATGTAATTCATTATTTAAGCATCATCCGAAACTCAGATTGCCTTAACAAGTCTGTATTTCATACATATAGATATTTTTGCATGTTGCATTCTATGGTCTAACAGGGGCCATAAATTTTCAGAACAAATTCTATTGAGTTAATAAAGAAAAAATGTTAGTACCAACAGTAGAAGAAACATTTAAAATATCATACAGAATCTCAAGAAAAGGATCAAGCAAAAAAGTGAAGAAAATATTAAGGAATAGGAATGATTCTTATTTAGAATATCTGTAGAAACAATAATAGAATGGGAACTATGAGGGAAAAAATCTAATAAATAATGATCACAAAGGAGTTAATTATTGAGGTGAAAAATCAAATAATGGTTTTTTATTTTGCATCATTCTTATATTCTTATAATGGAATATGTCAATGGCACAACTTAAGGTACATTTACAGTAGAGGATATATGAGACCCAGTGACCAGAGAAAAGCACCATGCATGCTGCCATCACAGAGTACAGATGCAGGAAAGAGGCTAAAAACATAAGGAGGTAAAAATTATGATAAATCAGAAGTATACTCCTCAATCGTGGTATTTGACTGATAGCATACTTAAAATCAGTGCTTGAAATTAACATGCTTTTCAATTAATAATTTCTCACAAAACTTCCACACAAAATTTTACAATAAAATTCACCCAAAAAGCTCAAAAAATAAATTATTTTCAAACCTCTGTCCAGTAATTTCCTGGTCACATTAATGGTATGTTATCCTCACCATTTTTGTAATGGAATATGCTTTTAGACTAAGTATTGTTTCCTTTACTCAACAGCATACCTTTATAAAAGATACACATATTGTCCTCACAATGCATACCAGAATGTATCTAAATAAAGTTATTATGAACACATATTTAATGATGTACAATACATGTATATCAATAAAACAACAGTCAAGTTGCAGAAAATCATTTCTAATTGTGAATGCATAACTATGGTGTCTGCCTGTAGTCTACTGGGGTTAGTTGATCAACAATGTTTTAAAAGGCATTTTTGCAGTTAACAGTGGGCCAAAGCTTAAATCACTTTTAAAAATGAAAATAATACGGTATTTTAAGGCACAAACTATACTAAAATGTATCCAAATTCACATTTAATATTAATTCAAATGATTATACATGGAAATTTTATCCCTTTTCCTGAGTAAAATATTCATTCTTATAAACCAATAGGTAACATAATCCATAAAATTTCAATTTAAAATCATACAAATAAATGTGAAATTAAAAATATAATAATAAAGTAGTGGCTCAGAAAAAATAAATATCAGTAAGGTGTAAGCAAACTCTTTGTGATGTTGTGGAGTAAACTGTTTTGGAATTATAATCATTCTATTCACATTCACTTTTGTAATTGTAAAACTTCCAAAGCACCACACATTTTATGCCCAGTAAAATGACTTCATAAATATTAGATGCCTGAGGAAGCTATGCATTCAAAATTATCATATCAGCTCAGCATTTTATCCCTGCGGTGAGTTTCTTGTAGCAATAAACAATAACAATGCTTTCAATTCTTTTCCTTTTAGATACAGTTTCATCAGGGATGCCAAAAATTTTAAAATGTATCATTTGCAGCAACCTGGGTGAACATGCCATTGGTCAATGTTACAAGTTATTCATTCTAGAATCCAACTGCAAAATCCCAATTGTCCCAAAACTCCACAGTACAATCCAATTCAACTTCTTCATATAATAAGATGACTAGAAAATACTCTTCTTCCACTTTTTCAATTTTGGATGATGACAGAGTTTCAATGGGATACGACTGCTGTAGACATGCCCCAGGTACGCAGAATATTCAATCCTTATACACAGGGCTTTTATTTACAGCATTATTTCAAGCAATGAAATAAAAAGCAAATCCACAGATCCACACATGATCACTCGTCTTTATCTTGGACCATTCATAAAAGAATCTACACAATCCTCAGTCGACTAATAGCTTGAGGAGGCACTTTCCATCCAACAAGAGGACATTTCCTCAGGGCAAAAAACACTTCTTTTTTTTGGAAAAAATCAGCTTCTCAGAGGGGAAATATATTCCTTTTCTCACATTCTATGCAAAATCATCACAGACCACCCAAGCAGTGCTTTCACAAAGAAAGCTGGTTCACTGCAAAGTGGA
The DNA here is from genome assembly GCA_036926295.1 of Pachydiplax longipennis. Classification (NCBI taxonomy): domain Eukaryota; kingdom Metazoa; phylum Arthropoda; class Insecta; order Odonata; family Libellulidae; genus Pachydiplax; species Pachydiplax longipennis. The sequence goes on from JAVFKF010000008.1 coordinate 58,189,909, forward strand.
AATGTTCTTATTTGACGATCAGAAAACAAGTTTCCAAGCAAATTGGAGATTCTATATATACACAGGTGTTTCCTGACCAGTCAACAACCTGAACATTGATGTAGGCATAGTTTTCATGTGAATCTGAAAATATAAGAAGCCATTATTCAACTTGTTATTAAGTTCAGATGCCCATTTTAGATTTTCAGGATAAATACACTCAGATACCCACAATACATATGTATGAACACTCACAGGGTTGTGCTAAGGAAAAAAAATAATTTTACTGCCTGAGGTACTGCAATATCCAGATTTTAATGATTTCTCTGAGCCTCAATCAATTGTCAAAATTACTCCAAATAGTCAGCAAGTAATAAGCAACTACTTACAAAATGTATCATTTTTACTAATGAAACATCAACTACTGTTTATTTCCATGTTCATTACACCTCCATTTGAGAGGTATAAGGGTCAGTTTCCATAGCTATGACACTTAGCAGAGGCCTGAACATATTCATACATAAGTGAACACACAAGCATGCATAAATACAAAAAGTTGTGTCTACAGGTGAAGTATCCATCTAAGGCATCTCTTGAAAGAAGAGGCAAATATGAATAAAATAACCCACCATTGATGTACTACTTAGAAAAAATTGCAAATAATACATTATGTATGTCCTAATATTATACTGTCCTTTGCAACCAATACTGAGCAAATTTGAGTCAATAAACCAGATCAAATCTTATTTCTTGTTGTATAATACTAGGGCACATCCCTGCATAATGATAAAGATCACTCTTCTTTTAACAGTATACTCAAAAAAAAATTATGGATTAAATGGCTTTTTAAGATTTAAAAATTACAGTAACACATGCAGCCAACTTGGAATTTATTTCATCAAACAAGAAACTGCATGAAAATAATTTTTAGTAGAAACTACTTTTTGAAAATACAGATTAAAATAATCAAATACAATTTTTCTTTGGCTAAAGAGTGAGAAGAATAGTAAAAGAGAAGATTGGTATTTATATGTTTTAACATTTTAAGATCTGAAAATTTCTACAGTAAGTTTAGGAATAAATAAAAACAGTATAGCAATCTTCTCTACCCAGTGAAAAATATGGTGTGAAGCTGCCTAAGACAGAATTAGGAATATTCAATAAGACTAGCTTCATTGCCATTGATAAAATTATTTCATCATTAAAAGACTGATCATCATTTTAGCTCTACGGTATGAAACAGAAATCCCTTTCTTATATCTATCACTTGCAAAAGTTTCTCATGAGCTTTTCTTACTTCAAACCAGCCTATGTCTTAAACAAAAGTGGAGAACAATTCAAGAGGTCTGTTTGGTACTTTTCTACTAAGGCTACTACACAGAAACTTTTCCAAAAAAGTTAAGATTACACAAAACAATCAATTAACCTGGTCAATAACTTAACACGTCCGGAGAATGCATCAACATTCTATGTTCATGAATTTATTTACTTTATGAATAATGACTGGGTTTGTTTAATTTGGTTGGCCAATATTCCACCTCATCTTTAATAAACACCCACTATTATTCTCTTAATACTATCCTATTTGAAGAGTTGTTATTATTTGTTATGTTTCATAATTTAATAATAAATACTGTAAAAGATTTTATGCAAGTTTATAGCCTTAAAATAATATGTCTGTAGGAAATAGCATCAACACTAGAATAAAACAAAGCATTCTTAAATACAGATTAGTTTGTTTTTTGCGACACAATAATAGATAAGGGGTAATTTAGAAGAATCAAATTTATTTAAGAGGGCGTGGCATGAAATAATGTTTTCAGATCAATAGATTTGTGGATTCACTGTATTTATAACTTATTTCTAATCAACACAAAATCCAATCCAACCATACCCTCACTTCAAAATCACCATAAAGAGACTACTGTGTACAGTGTGCTGAATTTATGTATCAAGAGCATGTCAACTATTCAAATTCACTATAACAAAAAAGTATCATATGTAAAAAGAATGGATAAGGAAGATGATTTCTCCTTCACTATACAGAATAAGCCAGCTAATAGGTAGATAATATATTATTAATACTAAATTATCAACAAATATACTCTGATTTTATCATCCTTGGGTTTAAAAATGTATATGAAGAATCAATACTGAAGGCTATCAGACACAAAATATCCAATTTCCATTAAACATAATAAATTGAATGCTCAAGAAGGATCATAATCACTCCTGAACTCTTTCTGAACTATTAATTTATAAAAAATCAACTGATCTGATTAAACAAAGATCAAAATATACTGGTCATAATTAAAAGGTCACCCATCAACCCAATATCAATTGCCACCGAAGTAATTATTATCCATTTTCCTTTTTTCATAACAAGCTTAATATAATATTTCATATTCAATTTAAAATGTAAGCAGCCATGGTAAAAATGAATCACCTTAGGAATACAAAAGTACAACATGAACATCGATAAATTTTGTTTTTCATCATATTTTACTTTTAAAAAACAACAGTAGCAGTAGCATTGTTAAAAAAAAGACATTGACAGCTTAAGTCATTTGGCACATATACATGGGTTGTCTGAAAAGTTTTGGACATTTTGCCATTTCTCGACAAGTTTTTTGAAAATTTTCTGAAGATTTCTGAAAAATCTGGGGTCAGAAACTTTTCAGACCACCCTCATAGATCCTGCCAGGAATCAAGCTCAGGGCTACATTTTTGTGATGGTTTATTATTTATAATTTGAGAGACTAACCTTCCAAATAAGAAAGACAATTTACTTCATGCAATGGATAATTTATCATTGAGGGTTGACTAATTATGAATTAAAACCCTAGATTTTATTCCCACTTTTCTTTAGGTCTAATCAGTATAGCAAAAGCCATCTTCTTCATAAGTAACAATTGTTAATTGAAATTAATTTCAATTTTTATCATTTCTCACCTCTCCAACTGATGTAGCCAGAAGATTCACTATTTTTTCATGAGGAACAGCCACAACGCTTTGGTTATTAATTTCTATTATCCTGTGTCCAACTCTTACTCCACCTCTTTCAGCAATTCCACCACGCAATAGACTACATATCTGAAGCAAAATTATTTTATTTTTTAGTTGAATCGTCATGAAACCACAAATAATTAGCCAAAATTGAAATTATTAATTATTTCTAAGAATTAGGTTATTGCTCACCACTCCATTTTGAACACTAAAACCCAATTGATACTTGGTATCTGGCCGTTTAATTTTTACTTCCACCACAGGTGCACATGGAACCACTGTCAACTTCACAACTGTCTGATTCTTTGTATTCTGAAATGAAAAAAGTCAGTTTATTAAATATTACCATTTTTGATCAGTCAAAATATGGAATGTTAAACACAAGAGCAACACAAAATTTTGACGTTGAAATTAAGACAAAAAAAGTGATTATCGTCTGAATACTTTCAGTGTTCCTAATAATATCCATTAATCACCATAGGTCAGCTTAAGTAGCACAAACTGCCCGTTGAATAACATTAAATTATATAATACATGTAAAATATTATACAGGTAAAGATAAACATTGAAAATTTCTCTAGAAAATATTAGTTATGAAAAATATCAAAAAGTTCAGTCAAACTTTTAGATACTATAGAAGAGTAATACTAGTACCTTACAATATTACTCTTCTAGGAATGCACAAAATTTCATTGCACACTCAATAATAAATTGTTTAAAAAATATGGTTGTAATTATATATATATATATATATATATATATATATATATATATATATATATATATATATATATATATATATATATCAAAAATAGATCCTTTAATATAAATTCTTAAATAGAAAATTGCACTGATATGAATAGCAAATTTTTACTGAAAAATAGAACAGTATAGATTGTAAATTATCAGGATTACTTCAAGCAAACTATTAATATTTGTGTTTCTATCTTGTATATATGTGATAATATATTACAATTGGGAGCAAAATAAATTATAGTTATGTAGTTTAGAATAGAAAATCTTTTTTATTGTTCTATTAGGACTCCTATCATCATTAACACTTTCACAAAAGCAGAAACAAAAATTTACCTTAATATAATTTTGACATGTTGACAGTGGAAGTCCAACTAAGCTAACACCATTAATGGCAATAATTTGGTCCCCAATATTCAGCTGTCCACACCTTGCAGCGGCACCAGCTGGTGCCAAATTGGCTATTACTACTGTAGGCAACATACTGCCCCAACCAGATTCCACTATAACTACTCCCAGTATTTCTCCCTTTGCTTTTGGAACAACAACCTAAAAGGTAAGCATACAAAATCTTTATCATATTTCTTTAAAGGGAATGCATAAAAGATCAAGTAACTCACATTAACACAAGTACAAATAAAAAAATGAGATGTTTCTAACTGGTACAGTAAAAATGGTGTATAATAGATCCAACAAGTATTCTTATGAGAGGTAAGTCACATACAAGAAATTCATATTTACCTAAATTTTGTAATAATATAAAATGCAATACATATGTTGGTAAAAATAACATTAGACCAAATAATTAATGTCAGAACAGCTTTGAGAAAAGTCATCTGGGGAAAGTTTCTTTGCAAGAGTTTCTTGAGAATGCTCTGTAACTTTTTTCCATGATAAAAAAACATTTAAAAAATGTGCACACAACAACATATGAACTTGTTAACCTGAAAACAGGTTTCACTAGCAAAAAGGAAAATCGGAGTCTATTAAGACATACACACTTGCAAAATTTTACACAGAACAGGGAAATCCTAACAGTATCTAGTGCTCCAGAATTTAAGGAAAGTAATCCAATTTTACATCCATCTCAACATTTTCTCTCAGAAGTTCAAGTACATGGACCCAAAGCAATAAATTGTAATTTTTACTTCCTTCAATGAGTCCATAACAAGCTCTATGCAAGAGTGTAGAAACAAATAATCCAAATGCCAACTACTATACATAATAATATGAAGAATAAACCTTTAATCTTCCTTCAAATTTTAGATTTTTATACTTTTTCACAAATTAAAGTAGTTATAAATCTGTGCATAGTTGATATTCATTGAGATTATTTCTGCAGACTTTTACAAATGAGATTTTTATGAATAATAACCAAAAATAAAGCAAAATATTTCATTTAACTGACTACTGGCACGTCTCTCATCCATGGGGCAACTTAACATTTTTTCATTGGAATATTATCTTCAAAGGTAAATAAATTTATACATATATATACACAGTAGACCCTAGTTAGACCAGATTGACCCATGCATGGAAACAGTCTGGATAAAAAATTTTTCATTTTATTTTAGAAAATTTGTTTTCGTATTTTTTTCAAAAATAAAATTTCTGTTTTAGCTGTCCAAAATCCTTGTTGGATGAGGAATTACTTCCCCAATTAACCTTCCGGCGGGCGCGTCCGTGCACTGAGTGCACGGGGTCTGGTTTTTGCTGGGGAAAACATTTTTTCGTGATGGTACCGATTCAGAACCCTTTCCTATTCCTTCGTTGCTCTGTTAGCCTTTTTAGGGCGTGGGCATCCTATTGCGATATAGTGTTTACTTCAGATACGAACGGAAAACTTACGAAAGAGTCAGCTTCGCTAAGCTGCTGGAAAGCGCGAGAGCATCTAGTAGCCGCTCTAGGCAGGCCGGCGCCGCCTAGTGGATGCAGCTGGTCCGAATTGCAGAATACTTGTTGAGATATCGGTCTTGTGACAATGTCACAATACTCTCCACCCTCAGCAAACCCTTTTTAGAGGCATACCTAAAAAATTTGTGCGCGTTCGTGCACTGAGTGCACGGGGTCTGGTTTTTGCTGGGGAAAACATTTTTTCGTAACTTTACCGATTCCGATCCCTTTCCTTCGTTGTTCTGTTAGCCTTCTTAGGGCGTGGACGTCCTTTTGCGATATAGTGTTTACTTCAGATACGAACGGAAAACTTACGAAAGAGTCAGCTTCGCTAAGCTGCTGGAAAGCGCGAGAGCATCTAGTAGCCGCTCGGCAGGCCGGCGCCGCCTAGTGGATGCAGCTGGTCCGAATTGCAGAATACTTGTTGAGATATCGGTCTTGTGACAATGTCACAATATTCTCCGCCCTCACTACACCCTCTTTAGAGACATACCTCAAAAATTTATATCTGAAGGGTGCATCCGTTATGGATATAAAAGCGAGCATTCAAGCCCTGCAACTTAGACAGTTGTGGAGGTGTTTATGGTGAAACAACGCAAAAGTACAACGTATTTATGGTGATATCGTTCGAATAATAGGAAAACTAGCTGATAGCAAAGCACTCGAGTGTCGAATTGTTCGTGACGCCGCCAGCCGCAAAAAGTGACGCGTGTTACTTTGGAAATGGATATTTCTTCCACGTAAGTGCATTTACAATTACTCCAAATATCTGAAATTATATTCTTTTTATCTATGAAAACTTTTAGAACTTGTATTAGAAATCTACGTATTATTACTCTCACAGAAACCATGGAATCATCGCTTCGAAGTTTCTTCTGGACTTCGTCAAGGAGGAAAATGAAGGCGACACTTTCGAAGATGATGGCTCCGAAGGCGAAACTGAAGTTATACTTCAAGACGAAGTAGAGAGTTATTCGGAGGAAGAGGGTTCTGATGACGAGATTCCAGAAGCCGTTACCGCTGGAAGGAAGGATTACTTCGTCGGCAGAGGGGTTGCGCAAGCATCTTATCCCAAAAGGAGTAAATCTAAAAACCCAAAGGTAACTCCTACCGAGAATGCATTCTTTTGGAAAAACACTCCATTTACGGTGAAAACTAAAACAAAGGGGAAAAACATTTGTAAATTACAACCGGGACTGAAGTCCAGTGCAATGGATATTACCAACGAAGTATCAGCATTTCAAAAAATGGTTGACAGAGAAATGGTGGAGGATATAGTTAAATTCACCAATTTGTACATCGATCGTAAACGCACGGAAGTGAATTACTCTAGAGATAGGGATGCTCAAGTTACCTCAGTAACAGAAATCCTCGCGTTATTTGGAGCTCTAATTCTGATTGCTGTAAAACACGGTCATCATACTAATGTCTTAGAAATGTGGAGTCAAGATGGTACTGGAATTGTTGCTCTTCGAGCACTAATGAGTTACAAGAGGTTTTTGTTTCTACTACGTTGCATTCGATTTGATGATTCAGCAACAAGAGAAGTCAGAAGAAGGACCGATAAATTAGCAGCCATACGTAATATTCTGGACCGATTTGTAGGCAATTTGAAAAAACATTACACGATCGGAGAATATATGACTATTGATGAGATGCTGCACCCATTCAGAGGTCGCTGTAGCTTCGTGCAGTACATGCCTAGTAAACCGGCAAAGTATGGGCTGAAACTTTTTCTCTGTTGCGACGCAAAATCGTTTTATACGGGTAACTTGGAAGTGTATTGTGGACAGCAAATGGAAGGGAAATATAAAGTTTCTAATTCTCCTTCTGAGGTGGTGAAACGTCTAGTTCAACCATTTGAAAATGGAAATCGAAACTTGACCACGGATAATTGGTACACGGATTATTCCTTAGCCCAATATTTACTCTCGAAAAAAATAACTTTGCTAGGGACAATGCGCAAAAACAAGCGGGAGATTCCCAAAGAATTTCTACCGAATAAGTCGAGGAAAGTAAATTCTACTCTGTTTGGCTTTCAGAAAAACTCCACTTTAGTCTCGTATGTGCCCAAAGTAAACAAAGCCGTTATTTTACTATCGACTATGCATGATTCACAGGATGTAGATACTGCTACGAAAAAGCCAGTAATGATTTTAGATTACAACAGAACTAAAGGAGCAGTAGACACAGTAGATAAAATGTGTGCAGCTTACTCCGTAGCAAGAATAACGAGGAGATGGCCCCTTGCTTTATTTTTCGCGCTTCTCAACATCGCGGGAATAAACTCACAAATTTTGTTTTTCGGCAAGCATAAAGAGAAAGAGCATTATAGGAGAAGAGTATTTTTGAAAGATTTAGCCATGGGACTAATGAAAGAGGACCTAATTATGAGATCTACAATCTTTACTTTGCCTTCTGATTTGTCTGCGTATCTGAAGCGCTATCGCCCGCAGGTTGAGGAAAAGAAAGCCGTTGGAGCAGCCAAGAGAGGGCGATGTAAGCTGTGTGTTAATAATAATTCAACAGTAAAATGTGATAAATGTGGCAGATTTGTATGTAAAAAACATTCGAAAGTTACTGTTACTTGCCACCCTTGCCTGGAAGACAACGAAGAAGATTTGTCGCCGAGCTAGACATGCAGAGGAGAAATCTATTAACAAGATTTTTATTGGTGATAACCTTTTGTAAAATGTTGGAAAATAAATTTTAATCACCAACAAACAAGTAATGTGTTATTATTTTTACAAAAAATATCATAATTTAAGATAACATCGCATCGAAATAAGAATGCAAGCACCGTGCACGCAGTGCACAGCGCGCCCGCTCATGGTATGAAAAAAGGCGCGCCCGCCGGAAGGTTAATGGTTCATTGGATCATTCAAATCAATAATTACCAAGAACTAAATTATTTGCATTTTCATTTTGATGAAGGATACCATATTCTCTCCACTGTTTTCATCACTGATTTTGTGCTGATATTAGTTAACAAATTCTCCAAAGATTCAAAAGAATCTGAAGTGAGAATGTCTCTGAAATAGCATTTTTTTAGAAAATGCGCTGACAAATACTACAGAGAAGATTTATGATGAGAATTATAAAAGAAAGAGAATCCTCCATGAAGGAATAACATGAACTGCTCAAATTCATGCACACAAATAATTTTCAATGACAATCACAATTGTGACAATTTCAGTGATAATCAGTATCTCAGCAGATAATAAATGCTGTCTCTTACGATTCATAAATCATAGAAATCAACTCTCTACATATATGTATTCCCTATCTGCTTTTGCACAATTTAGAACACATTACATTTAGAACACATATAATACAAGATACCAACCTCTTTTTGCATTTCTTTCTTAGCAAACATTTGTAACTCATCACCAAATATTTCCTGAGAATTGAGGACTTCTTGATAATCCATTTCTTTTACAAAACTGTGATCTTCTATTCCATTTGCTTTAAGAAATTCCATATAAGCAACTTGAAATGCTTGGCCAATAGATTGTGCTATGAATTGTGCCTGTAAAAATAAGGCCCATAAAGAATTACAAAGTACTTTGTTAAATAAAGGAAACAGGAAAATTTTTCAATATTACTAATATAGTAACTGATACTACTATAATTTTAAATTATTTAATTCAAGTTTGAATTTATTGAAATTAATTTAATAATTGAAGTTAAACAGAAAAAAATTCTTACTTCTTCGCTTTCAAAGACATGACATATCATTTTTGGCGTCCTATTAATTTTTGGAGCCTCTTCTACTTCTTGAGGTACATATCTTCTTCTTGCCATTAAAACTACTAAGTCTCCTATGTCAGCTATATAGGAAATTGTACGTAACGCATGGTCCATCATAATTTCCTGAAAAAAAATGTAATGGTGGTTCATAAGCGTGAGTAAATGAAAATATTACAAAGAATTTTAAAAATTATTCAGAGAAAGGTTAGAAGGCTTGAGCTTAATTCATGACTATTAATAGTCATCATGACTATGAAAAGAATCTAAACTGCTACATGAACAGACTAAAAGAGATATGCTGAAAGAGAAAATTTTTTGGGGGTTGTAATTAAAATAAAAATACAAAATGTTCATTAGGACATTTGGTAGATTCTCTGATTCAAGTGAGAGGATCAATAAAACAGACAAACTCTGGAAGAAATCATCATTCTTAGGTTCCTGAACATATTTCAATTGCTAAGCTATCATGTTCAGGAAGCAGAAGACCTGAAGATTGCTTACTATATAAATAAATACTGGAACATTCTCAGAATATCGATTTTTTACAGAAATTGTTGCTTGCATTGATCAAGTCACCATGGGAGCTCCAAAGAATACATTTAATGCCCTAAGAGCTATTTTTTATCTATATTATAGGAGATATTGAAATTAAAGTAAAATTTTCTCCTCTATCTCACTTAATTCTCTTTGTAGGTCAGTTTCTTCAAGTAATAGTATGACTTCTCAGGGGAAAGAATATAAAACACTGAATATATATGAAAAGTAAAATAAGCTATGATTTAATCAGAGGATACAGAAATAATATGAAACATCTCACTTGAAATGATATTATTATAAAGATAAATCACACTAACAACCACAAACATGCATTGAACATTGTGAATGGTGCCAATCCATCATTAAGAATGTTAAGAACAAATGAGAGAGCCTGATTAATGTGTTCCAATTAAAAAATACAGGGAATTCAATGAAACAAAAATGAATTATTAATGAAGTTACTAAATTTCATCTTTGATGAGGATATTAAAATGATTCTAACTCATTCATCTTCACTTATGTTCTCTCTGAAAAATATATACTAATCTATCTGAAAAATTACAGGAACAGAAGAACAATCATCAATATTTGATACATGTCACAGTGCATAGTAAACAACTGATAATTATGTTTACTGTTTAATCACAATTGGAGATATTCATCATCACAATCTTTACCAACAAGAAACCAGATTAAAATAAAACAGTGACTAATACATTGTAAAAAGATGCACAACTGACGTTAATGCACAATGAGACTACTGTGTTGTATTTTCCTTATAATTAGCAAGATAATTAACTGGTAAATGAAAATACCTGCCTATACAACAGATATAGCCATTGAATAACAATGAAATTGTAAATACACATATTTAGTATTACCTAGAAATAAACACAGGCTTAAGTAGGCACATAAGATGTTATACATGAAAAATTTAAAATTATTATTAATGAAACATAACGACTTAAAATGTTTAAGATATTTTAAATTTTTTGACTGAGTAACTGAGTGATTTCATACATGAAATGATAATAACATATGAAATATGGAAATCGTAAGGTTTATCCTTCAAAATATACAAAATACTTCTGGAAAAAAAGCAATATATGTCCTTCCAATCTGCTGAGATAATTCATTTTCATGGAGAAATATGGTGATCTCAACAAAAATTTTAACTCACTTTAAGATCAGTATTCAGGACCATGATTTTTTCAGTTGATATGAATAAGTCCACTTCAGTGCTTGGTTGACTCTCACCATCTGGTGCCTGGAGATAGAAAGATGAAGATTAGTAGAGGAAAACATTCATACTACTTACTCAGGATAACACCAACTATATCTAAAACATATAGGTGAAGCAGAAAAGATAAAGAAGCAAACAGTCATCACATCTTTTGAATCTGAATAGATATCAAGTGAACGGAGAAACACTTATACTAAAGAAACATCAGACATACAACTATTGAGGGTGCATGCTACTAAGTATGTGAAGTCACACAGAAGAAGTGCATTTTTCCACATTTTAAGTGCTGACTTCATGCTCATGCTGAAGAGATGACAGCAGTAGACATATTGAAACTTACCAAGGCCTAGATGAACCATTGCAGCAGAAAGAAGAAAGATAACATAGAATTCATTAACAATATTCTGGATTTGAGTATACAACAATTTTAAAGCCACAGTGAGGGATTTTTTCACATGCTCATTGAAAAACAACTGGTTGCTCCATGTAAAATAGACACAGTAAATGCAAAACTGACAATGAAAGTACCTCTTCAAATGAAATCTTCTACCAGAAGATAATTCATATGAGCTTGAAATATTAAAAAGTAATGTTTAATAATATCCTTTACACTAAGGTGTAGTATTCTATTTACAAATGCCATCATAATGTACATCACAAATATTTATAGTCCATCTGGTTCAATCTATTTGTTATAAAAAGATAGCTTTCTATTTAGCTCGGAAAATTGTGGCATATGAGTTGAAAATTTTTATGCTAAGCAGATTTTTATCTGATTTAGAAATCTAAAGCAAGAGAGTTTCAATTAAAATTTTGTAACTTGCTAGCAATCGACTTGAGGGATAGTTTTATAATCTAATAATATTCATAAAATATAACTAACATCCCAAGTTTTCCATTTCACATTAAAAAAATGTCATGATATTTAATTATCTCACTGTGATGAGATAATTACTCTATTCACCATCAAACAGAAAATAAAATACCTCCTGAAGAAAAATAATACACAAAATAATTCATACAGGTATCGATAGACTAAATCTTTATGACTCAGAGTAAAATAATATTAGCATCAAATGTCTGACTGGAAAATGAAGAGAGTATGAAATTCAATGAGGACATTGAAGGAATTAATCTTATAGAAACAAGGAATGTTTATTTCAATATTTATGTGTGTTCCTTGGTTCCCTTTTAATTTTCAAAAGCAAAGTCTTTTCCAATTGATGAAATTTTGCCACTGCATAGAATTATTCAGAGGAACTTTTTGCTCAATTTTCAAAATGACATAGGCATTCTTATCAACAATTAATCAATTCATAAATGATGAACTAAATCATGTTATTAAATCATTACTGAGATGATATTATAGGATAAAAACCAGCAACCAAATATTTGAAGAGTAGTCCTTCAGGACAATTCATTAGAGACATTGTGATCCTCTCTTTCTTTGAAATATCAATGCCTATATTTCTTCAGAACAAAGAAAATTTTATGACACAAGAGGAGAAAAATGTGAAAGGTAAAAAAGTATGCAAAATTAGTGAGTAAATTTTAAAAATTTACCTTAATTATAAATTTAATTTAATATTCAAAATCAAATATTAATTCTGTCTTCAAATTCGTACAATCATTCACTACATAAGTCAAATCACTTTGATAACAGAACAATCATAACAATGAGTAGCAAAGGAATGATTCTGTAATAAAACTGGGAAAAGGAATAAGTTTATCAATTTACCCAACATCTACCCCTTTAATCAATGAACATAAATTTATATGACAACATATACTTAACTTCCTGGTACATTGAATAGCATACCATGAATCTAAGCTTAATATCAAGAATATGCATGAGGCATATGTTTTATCAACATTTATTCATAAAATTATGGATAATAATATAATAAGGTATAAAGAAAGAACTTTTATTGCCTTTCATTTTTCTTATGCTAAAATTTCATATTGGGCCTTAAAAAATAGAAATGTATCGGGATGTTCACTTCAAAGTCCCTTAGATCAAGAAATAGGTAAATATAGGTCACTGAATAAGGATGAACTTTGCAGAACTCTTTGTAATTAAATAATGTTTAACAGGCACTTAGAAATGTCATCAAGAAAATCTGCAAAGAAGAAAAAATAGTTATAGATGCATTCTATAGATGCATAGGCATCTTTGTAATTGCCAATTTAAAATAAATACAGTATTGCCTCTCCTAATGGACACTCTATTACATTAGATAACCCTCCTAATAGACTGTTTCATGATGTCTCAATCAGAGGTATTGCATGATGTGAGAATTTAAAAGACTTTTCTTTAGCAGAAACCCATCAGCAAAAGATAGTAACAAGCATCCTGAGACTTTGTAGAGGGGGTTTCACTGTATATTCTATTAAAACAGTTTTGATTTTTTCATCCTATTTCCTGATTGTTAATTGCATAATTAACATAATTCATAGTCATTGAAAACCTTCAAGGGTTTCCTCAATTCCTTAATATAATATATTTCTCAGGAAAATATTCATGCATTAAATCTAGCTTACTCTAAATTCCTCCAATCCCGAATGTATCTTATATGATAACCACCATTGTATGTGTATTTATTTATCCAATGTCAGTAACTTTCATATTAAACACATGTAAGCCACTTTTGAACACTTATTTCACACTTCAAGGCAAGATATAATTACGAAATTCAGGGATTTGTTATAGATCCAATGGACTATTACATATTGATATATTTGCCTAAAGTATCATGGGTTCAAAAACTCCAGTCAATTCAAAAATGCTCTCATAAGAAATGCACGTAAAGTTCATTTTGATCTATTGCAGACCTTTTTTGCAGAATTAAATCAGAAATAATGGTCCTATGAAAATAAAACAAGTACCAAAAGAAAGGAAATTGAACTGAAAAGGAAATGGGATGGAAAATTATTCCTATCTTGTTTTTGATTTGAAATTACAAGAATTCCAATGACAGTGTCAAAAGATTTAAAAATTTTGTGGTTATAATCAACCAGCCTCCCTGACTACTAAGGCAATTGTTCGACTCTCATAAACAGAGATATGCCCACAAGTAAATGTATAGAGAAGAGTCAACTTTTCATGATAAGGTCAGAATTAGTAATCTTTGGACTTGTAACTTTTAAAATCAAAATTCATCAATGTATTTTTACAAACAACTTAACCTACTATACTGTAAATGGTTTAAATTTAGACAAAGTGAATAAAATTAAGAATAATAAATGATTTTGGTCTTAAAAAACATGGAAAATTTTACTATTGAAATGATTTTTAAAGCAACAATGTAAACAAATGCAATATTATTTTAGCAACCAAGTAAACAAATACTATTCACATCAATATTTTGTGTGGAAGATATATATCCATTTTATATGGGTTATTATAGTACAAATTTTTAGAAGAAAACAATTTAGGTCATATATTATTTATGATATTTAAAGTTGCACTGAATTAACTTAATAAAGTAAAGGAGGTAAATGGCATGATTAATATAATAAATCATAAATATACAAGTATGACATTGTAACAAATATATGCATTAGGATTATAATTTTACCATTTAATATTTTGGAAAGTTATACAAATTTACATTGCCACTGGATAGTGGCCCATTTATAATAAGATTTATAATTTCTTCCCTGTAATAAGAAAAGTTTACCACTGTAAGAAAGAGGTATCACGGGCAATGTTATCTATCTTACAACAAATGGGCTGATGTTTTGGCAAGGTTATTTTGCAAGAAAACTGCAGAGGGGAATTTCATTGGCTGTATTTTTCTATTCAGCATATTTTCATTAGAGAAGATGATTTGTAATGAATCAAACAGATTGTTATCTTTGGAATTTAAACTTCTCAATACTGAGTCTTGGATTTAAGCATTATTTTTAACTTTGATTTGGTACAGCCATCTGCAAAACCTATAAATAATAAATGCTATAAATATAATAATACAAATATTGAAATACTTTCATCCTTACGAAGCTTAAATAAAGATCTTTAAATTTCTAAAGCTGCATTTAAATGAGGTAGCATTTTCAGAATAAACATACAAAATTTGGTCAACAGTAAGAGGGGTTATGGTTGGATCATTATAGCTGCAAAAAGAAAACATTAATGGCTTATTTCAATGTATAAATAACATTACTGAATACTAGAGTAATGATGACAGGAAAATATCATTTTGTTTGTCTTTCCTAAACATCAGCTTCTGTCTGTAACCTTTTCAATGTTTCTCTTTGTAAGTAAAACAAACCTGCTACTTCAGAGCACTTGAAAATGATTTGGAATAAAATTTATTTTATATTGTGTGCCAGGCATCAAAATGAATGTTCACTTCCAAATCTTTTCTGCTTTTTGAATGTTAAATTAAAAACAACTACGCTAACAAAGAGTTACTCTACTATGAAAAATATGAAATTGTAATGATTCTTACAATGATAGCTGATCAATTTCCTTATTAATATATCAAACTGAAAAAGAAATAAAAAGGAATTTTTATTAAAAAGACCCAAAGTAAAAGAAGTTCATTTGGAACGAGACAGATGTATTTCACCCCTGGTAAATTATAAATCCTCAAGTAACAAGTTCATCCACTTGGCAAGTTACTGGCATCAAAATATGAAGGCCCCACTACAAGCATCCAGAAATCACCTGTAACATAGGCTAATGAAAAATGTGTGTGCTCAAATCCGATGAGTCTTGCATGTCACGAGGAGGAAGATAGAAGAAATTACTCTAATAATTCACACCAAACCCTCCCCTCCCTACAGCCAGCCAACATTCAAATGATCACAAACACACCTTAATCTTGGTCACGGCTTCTTCGACCATGTTTTTCTTCAACCTCTTCCGTTTCTTCTTGCCCGTAGACTCCTCCTCCACTTCAACTGACCCTAGAAACTGCAGCCTGAACACAGTGCCTGTGGCCCCAACACCTTGAAGAGTTACACCCCCTTGGGGAGACGCCTTGATTGGTTGCAGCTGTGGCATGGCCCCGGTTGGCTTCCCATCAACCACTGCCACCATCCCCCCAGCATCCCTCTCTCCTAACACCCCACCATTTCCACAACCATCTTCCCCTAACTCCCCAACTACTTCATCCCCACAACCACCTTCCTCATCATCATCCTCATCATCATCGTCATCCCCACTAATATCACCCCCCTCCTCATCACCGACACCATAACCCTGGGAGCTGTGGCTGCAGTTTTGGTTGGCCTGCAAATTTGTTTGCCAAAGTTTAACTCTGTCATGTCAACAAAGCATTTATGTTGCGCTGTTCTCTTTTTTGATTACAGTTTCCTTTGCTGTCAAAAAAGTTAAAAGAGGAAAACTGATTAACAGGCAAAATCAATAGCAATGCTTCACTTGAGAATTTTTGTTGATGACTGGAAACAACTAACATTGCTAACCATTTTCTTTTTTTAAGGTGCAATAATTTTGTACGAAGCATAACTTTTCTTATTGGTTCACAGATACTTTTTTGTCATAGGTGCAACAGCAAAGCTTTTCAAACTGAATTCTCCACATGAAAGTCTAACTGCACATTCAGAGCATAAATGATAATTGAAAAATAAAACGAAACTGAGAGAAAAAAATGAAGAAACAGTGGCAACTACCGAAGAGTATGACAACGTTCATTCAAAAATAATATAAAGCGCCAAACAATAAATTGACCGGGAGCACTTCCGGCAATACTTTTTAAGCTGCAGCAAAAATAGCTTGAACTGAAAAAAGTGGCACAAGAAGACCCAAAAATGATGACGCATGGAGAGAGTGCGACAACACCTATAACAGGAGAAGGATAGGAAAGAAAACGATGCCAACCAAAACAGCAAACGACACTCCCAGGGACGGGCAGATAGGAAGAGTCAAGAGACAGACAGAGAGGCAATAGAAACATACATATGACACACAGTGAATAGGTGAGAGAGTAAAAAATGCCAGACACCACCTTTACAGGGTCAAGCATCACCCAAAAACACAGAAACGTCCTTGCAGTCCCTTCATGTCTCACCTTGATGCGTGACACGGCCTCCTCTGCTTGCATCATTCTTGTTGTCTTTGTGGGCTGCCCTTCACAGACCAGCTGAGTCGAGCCAAGATATCGGGCACGGAACAGTACCCCCTCAATGAGAACTGCCGGTTCATGAATCATCACTTTGGTGTAGAAGTGTTGAAAGTGGAGAGAAGGAAAAAATCAGTCACCAAGAAATAAATAAATAGGTAACTTTTAGAGAAACAAACATGTGAGTCTTAAAATTTGGATTGATGTGGGTTATACCAACAGAAGGAATCATAAAATTTCTTATTTGCATTAAAAACAATTATTCATCATATAAGAGACTGTCCAAAAATTCTTGCATTATGCAGAAAATAACAATTATAATAATTTTAGGAGAAAATAATTTAACACAATTAACTCATTTCACTAATAGAACTCACATAGAATTTTACCAATAACAGAAGTATCCATAAAATACTTAAGTAATGACAGATAACACGCTCACAAACTCATAACCATGCATAAGGCTACTTTAATTTGAAAGGCTAAAATTAGCATTAAATGATAAGAATCATAAAAGCATAATAATCATAACCTCTATGTTTTAAGGTTGAACATTCACAAACATACTCAAATAGAAGTTATATCTGTTACAATAATAATACATACAATAAAGTAATATTTTATACTTAATTGTTACTTGATGCATACACACTGAATAACATCAAGCAGAGAAAATGACTCAACTGAAGCTTTTATTTATTAATTATAAACATATTTAAATTGATGGCAAATGATTACAGATTTAAAATGAAAAAATATTATGGTTAATTGTTAAGATACAATTATTATAATTTATCACTTTTCTTCATAATTAACTGGCAATAAAGCATGAGCATACCAGGAGAAATTTTAGAGATAAAGATAAGTAACTTTGCAGAATTGACTTTGCTCTAAGGAAAGAAAAATACAGCCTAGGGAGAAGAACAACTGTGTGATTACAAAGCAATGCAAAATAATTCACAAACATTTATGTGCAGGCTAAAAGAAAAAATACAGGCGTATAGACTGAGATTGAATGCATAAGCTCAGAAATGCATAGCCGGGAAACCACAGGTCACTCACCAATGAACAGGATGAGAACAGGAGGGACACGGCGAGCAAATGGAGGAATTGAGAAATGTGAGAAGAAAGACAGAGTCAATTGTAAAACAGTGATACTAGAATCCTATCAAATTACTGATAGAATGAATAGCGAAATTCCCAATACCCAATTTCATAAAGGCATCTCAAAGAGCATTACATACGGCATCTAATGCATGGAAGCATTTCCTATTGACTTGAAATATTCAAAAATTATGAGGAAAGATTTTTAACAGTCCTCAAAATTTGATTCCAACTCAATAAATATAAATAGTCAAACAAAAGAAGGAAAATTTGTCCAACAAACTAAGTTTTAGAGGAAATTATTCAACGTGATTTATAATTTAAAAAATTAAAATGTTCAACAGGACAATTTAAACTGCTTATTGCACTGTAAAACTTCACACTGGTTATTGAAAATATCTGGCATTTTCAAATCAACTTGGAGTGCAATGATTAATAAAGTCACCAAAAATCTTTAGGTGTTGCATTGAGAACACTAGTTTGTGCATTGAGAGGGAGTGTAAATAACCAAATCACATCAATAAGCTTTTTCAGCTAATGCTCTATGAATATAAGCTTTGGTGAAACTCTAATGATGTAAATTATAAAAGTAAATTATATTTAGTGACTATAATGGCAACACCATACACATGTTAAAGTAGTAGCTTTAAGTTTTAAGGAATCCAAATAAAAGGTTAACCAACCATTTAAATTTAACTCATAAGATAAGACTTATTACTATATTGACTCCTTATATGATCTTCAGAATGAAACAGAAGGTTAAAAATTTTAAACCTTATCTTTCTAAAATCTAATTTGAACCATATTCATAGTTGTCACCAATTTCTTAATTTACCGAATACATTCAAAAGATGGAAATTATGAAAATTTAGGAGAAACCTGATGTATGAGAAAATCAATTGTTAAGAGAATATATGTTTATCAACCTATTTAATAAACAAAGATGTTACATTAATGATAGTATAAGGTAGGTTTCGATTTTCATTAAGTTACTATATGAGATATCAGAGCTGATGTCTTCATTTCAACTATAAATTAGGAATATACTTTTGGAGACACTTTAGATCCACAGTAAAATGTATCTCCAGTTTTAAAAAAATTATAAAAATTATTTAAGAAATTCAATTTTATTTTGGATACCTAAATGGATTATACTAGAAAAAATATTCTACGATAAGAAATGAAGTTAAATCTTTCATTTTTCATACTGGATTCTTAGTGAATTTTGAGGACAAATGATAGCTATCTACTCAGTTGATGAAACGACCCAAAAGTAAAAAAATAATATTCACGAGACAGAACACTGCCGTCATAAATTCATTAAGCTGTATGCAATAATAGTAAAGAATATTTCTCCATTACTGAAAACTTAGAAAAGAGAGAGTAAATATCAACTGAAGTCATTATTCTAAAATACATATTAGCAAGATATTTTCAAATGACTATAAGCAACTAATGATATATTTTATAATCTCTGTTACACATATTTTACTGTATATTCCTAATCAGTGCGACAGCACTTGATTTAAGACTGATCATTCTTTACAGCTGATGGAAAAATAAAAGAATTTCGTGAAGCCTAACCAAATTTCTTTCAATCCATCAGGCAAAATAATTGTAGATAACATCAGAATATTGATATATATTGATAGTCTAAAGTATGTATTCATACAAATAATTAAATGGTAAATCTTTAGGTGATACAAGTTTTTGTCTTTTTATGGATAAATACTTCAATAATGCGCAAGATATATGATTTTAATAAACTTTAGCTTACACAATTAAGGGTAAGTAATCCAAAATATACTTTTCTTTGGTTGACAATTCACATCAGTTCTTTCCTACACCAGTGAAATCTTAACATTAATTTTTTAAACAAATTACCATTTGAATCTTAATAATATCATTCATCATTACAATTTATGAACAAACAGATAATGTATTAAATTATCTTAGAGTTTAAACCATATTTTTAAGGATAATATATAATCAATGCTAAGCATGGTAAAATATAAGGAATTACTTGGTAAATTAAAACTAAGACATTAAGTAATTATGCTCACCTTCCTTGTTCCTCCCTTTTTTCTTACCACCTTCTTTCTCCTGGAAAAAATGAAGGATCTATTGAAAAAATAGATAAGATAATCACGTATTAGGTGCATGTATAAGCGATGAAAATAAAAAGCATAATGTTATTGTTTTCAACTAATGATGGCAAATAAAGTGCAATTGATACTCTTTAAACTCGAAAGCAGTTTGGCAGCTCAAATACAAAAACTTCTAGGCATATTATTGCAATAACTCATTTGATATCATGACATCACTAAATAACATTGTCGCTCTCACATCAGTCATGATAATTATCAAATGGTATCACTCAAGAATGGCTTCAACTAACTTCATATCAATTAAGCCTGTAAGTAAATCAATTACTTTGAAACTATTCTACAAGCAATGGATCTAAATGTAAAGCAATTCATTCGCCTTCAGTGAGCAATTCATTACAGGCAGAAATAATTCTTGCCAATCTTCTACTGTGATCTACAGTCTCACCAAGTCCAAGCACACTAAGAAAAACTTCATCACACGCAACTGAGAGAAAGCATCAGCAGCATGAAATGCAACGCTTAAGTCCTCTGCAGTGCACATAATCATCTCATAGAGTTAATCACTATATTATTTTCTGTGTAAAAACTACCTAAGGCTAACAGGCTATCAGGCAGATATTCTTTCACTAAAGGAGGTAATAGTGGAATGAATAATACAATGAAATCAAACAAAGAAGGGTAAAGCGAAGTATTTGCAGGATAATGAAGGTGATCTGATATCAGTTCAGTCTCATGAAAGTAATCCACAAACAATATTTGGTATATTACAGAATTAGATGGAAGGAATTCATGGTAAACTGCAGTCCCACGCAGCAATTCGGGCCTCATAGACGCCCGCCATCAAAAAACGTAACAAAAGAAAAGTAAACAAAACATCAATCAACTCTCGGGAGGGAAAGAGATACCAATACAAGGTTTTTATGCAATGAGGTACGGTGGTTAAGAATGCAGAAGTGGTTTATTATGTGGGAAGAAGGGATTCAAAGAGGATCCATATTATTCTTAAAACCATGCAGGATGCACAATAGAGATAGATAGAGAGGAAGAGATGGAGGCACCTTCTTCGCTTTGGCAGTTTGAGGCGTGTCATTATGGGGGGAGGGAGTCTTATCGCCTGCCGAGCACCCTTCGCCGGTGGAGGGGGAAGTCGTGGAAGGGGCGGTGGTGGTGGTTGAGGTTGCGGCAGCGGCTGTGGAAGGGGGCGGGGCCGGGACCGGGGGAGGCGGAGGGGGAGTGGGTGTAGGCTGACTGGTGGCCGTCGTCGTCTGCTGTGGTGGTGGTGGTGGAGGTGGTTGTTGTTGTTGTTGTTGTTGCTGCTGCTGCTGCTTCGTCAGCGCCGACTTTCCCGGCATCACCGTTCGTGTCTTGGGTTTTCGCCAGCCCTGCAGGAGTGGGGTTGTCGGGGGTGTTTGGTCTTGGGCATTGTTGGGAACATGGGGGTCCACGGTCTGAAGAGAGTTCGCCCCAGAAGGGGGTATGCCACAGACGACCAGGAGAAGGTTCGGGGACAGCCAACACTAGGGGTGACCAACAATGATGCATATCCTCAAAAGGGCAAAACTTCAAAACCCAAGTGACGACGAAAAGGATGAGATACCAACAAAAAGGATAGATCCCGAAAAAATGATGGCAAAAGAGACCGTGAACAGTAAGACGTCGATGAGGACGGAAAAGGACACAACATTCACACACACATACAAGATGTTTGGAAAAAGATATTTTATCGTCCTGGAGTGGGCATGAATGATAAATATGGCACGAGGAGGCTGTGATAAACATAACTAGGATGCTAAATCTTTCACGATTCAATAAGAGATTGGTGCTAAAAAACAGTTCATGCATTTAAAATGAGTGAAATAACGTTAACACCTAGTGCCAGATATTTAAAGTGAATTGCAGCACCATGTTTTCTATAATACATCGTAGGCTGGGATGTCTATGAAATGGAGTTTATTCATTCACTCAACATTACCTTCTAGGACGCCTTACTTTCTATGTCTAAAATTAATGAGTTGGTCATTACAGAAAATGTAAGGGCTTTACCAATGTTTTCACCAGACACCATGTGTGTTGTGAAGATATTTTTAGAAAATATCATTATCCCAAATACTGAAAAAGCTCAAATTAGCGTTAAAAATATGTTCAAAATGTCACAATTCGTCATCAACTATATCTACTAAGTTTTCGAAGTGCAAACAAAAATCCAAAAAGTCATTTTTAGGGTATACCTACTTATGCTGTGGTTTCTTTTCTTACTCATATGCACTCTAGATGAATTTTCTAAATGTAGAATACATTGCATTAGGAATAATCAGTACTCAATAAAATCGTCTCACCTAACGACAACATGAATTAACTGCGGAGACGTCAATGAGTTCTTATAACGGTAGCTATTTCTAAGCAATCATATATTTGTCATCCTCTATTAATTCTTAGTTAGCTAAATCTTTTTAAGCCTATATCAGGGACTAGCTGATCTTTACCGTTTCAGCGATTAAGTAGAACTAAACTAAAGTGTTACAGATTAGCAGAGCAAACAAGCAGAAGGTAATCGACAATATCAGGACATTGGGGTAAAGTTGCTAAACTAATAAAGATCGGTTTTGCTGGAACATGAATGAGTTGCATGTACAAATCATAGAACAAAACCAATAGTAAAGAGGACAATTACCGAGTATGGTTCAATTACCGGAAAATCTATTTCAAAGTATTGAACTTGAGTATAAATAAGCGATCATTCACCTGCTCATGGTTTTTTTCAATCAAAACAGGCGACTTTTTTACTTATTACGTGGAAAGTTAGGAAAAAATATACAATATTTTAAGTAACATTTTCGTTGAATTTTGTTGTCATATGGAACGAAATCCAAACATGATTGTTATTTACTACGCGGAAGAAAGTCCAATTGTTGATTATTATTTGATTCACATTTGATGGATCGCTTTTTAGTTTGTTGTGGCATTATTTGCAAGCATTACTATCCCCTTAATATACCTATCCACATTCTCTTTACCTTTAACTTCAGTATCTTTCCCGCGTGCGGTAATAATAAAAATAATATATCTTTATTAGGGCGAGATTGAGACTAAAAATCTCCTCTTCAGAGAGCACACATCACGAACCTAAATTATTTTCGTTTGTTTCATTACTGTATGATCCGCTGAAGGGTTAAAACGCTCAACACTCATAAAAACGCATTAAATGACATGTTTCTAAGGTCGAGTATTCTAATTTACATGCACATTCAAATTATCAGCACATAAACCCACGGGCGAGTCGCGAGGGATCGCCAACTACCCAAGTCTTTCCGCATTCCAAAATTTGGGAAAGGAAGGGTCTAAAATAAACGTCGTAAGTTCTATTTGACAGCTCGGCTGTTAAGTGCCAGCAAAAATCACACTGGTTGCTAGCGGGAATTACATCACAAACTTCTTTTTTCGGCATTTACCGTATTTAAATACGTATCGCATTTAAGTGAACGACGACAAACAGAAGATGAACTAACGCAGATATTGAAAACAACATTTTTCTCACATCATTATTTCCTGCCGGCGAAATATCCGAAGTAAAATTTCTCCTCCTACGAGAAGCGCATCGCATCCAAGTGGAACACAAAAAACTTCGACGGGAGACATGAGGAGAATCACACGCACACTTGTACCCAATGCACCGCCGAATGCCATCAAGCCACACAGAAAAGAAACACGACTTCGGACGCGAAGGCCACGGCAACGAGATTAGCACTTCACATATCACACCGCTGCAGCAAAAATAAACGAATTGGGCCAAGGAATGGTCGTCTAAGCTCATACCTCCTGCGATAGCAACGTGTAATTCCACGTGTCATTGAGTAAACCGTAGGATACCGATGGGTTGATGAAGGCATTTGGCGCCACGGTGAACATCCGTCCGAGTTGTCAAGATTACTGACGGCGAGTCGACTCCGTTTCCGAAGTCTTTCTCCACCTCCCCTTCCCAACTTCATAGACCGGCCGTATCTCTCCTCTGGACTTTCTTAAGCAAACAAAAAGGCAAACCGAAGGCGGGCCGGGGAGTGATGGGACCGAGCGATAATGGAATCTCCAATGGACTGCCTATGTACGAAGCGAGGAACATTAAATTTCTTTTGACGCTTTCCTCACGACTGAAATAACCACAGACCGATACTCGTCGATGCATAAGACTCCTAATTTTTGAGGGGACGGATTCCTATGATGATTTCCCGTTATTTTGCCGTAAGGTAAGGCAAGAAACTACGAAATAAATCCCGAAACAAACATGGGGCAAAGAATTTCCAACGGACACAAACAAAGGAAAGTAATGTAGTATAGTTTCACACGAACTGGTTGAATTAGGCTCTCTTACATGTTGCGTTGTATTTTGAATGTCAGAAACTGCTTTTGAACGCCTCAGGTATTTTAAAATCATTAGGTGACAAAACAGGTCTCCGATGACCTTCGACCATGAAACCATTTTTGGAGCGTTTGCACAGGATCACGTTAGAAAAATAACGCAAAAAGTCTGCTGAGACTAAATATAGAGCTGTCTCAAAGACTACTCGTACATCACTACGAAATAATTAAAATTACGGTGGAAAAATTCCCCCTCATTCTCTCCTATCGAACAACACCCGATAATTTCGAGAAACCTGCCACCCTAAATTCAACCTTGTTGATAATTAAAGCGGTTCTTCCGGTTCTGAATGCTTACGTTAATCTAATTCTGGCGCACGTTTGAAATAAATGTCATAAAAAGGAATAAAATATATAAAAATATATGTGCATTTTTAACTTCAGCAAATTCAAAACAAATTCATTCATTGAGAACACCAATTTACATCAGTTCGATTTCTGCTGCAAGAAAGTTTCAGCAATATTTGCTTAATCCAAACTCGCATTTCTTCATCAAACCGAGAAATTTGAAATAATGAGTTTAAGCAACAAACGAGATACGTAATCAATACTATCTAATCTTCGGGAACTTATTTTCGTGTTTAATCTGTAAATATGGGAGTATTCAAAAACGAAAATTTTTATCAGCTCGGGCCATACGAAAGAGGGAATTCCAACTTCTACATATATGTAAAAGTCAGATACAGAAAATATCCACAATATCAGCGCAAGATCCTTGTCGCCTTGTCCTTTTACATATATGTAAAAAGTCAGATATCCCTCTTATATATAAGAAGATAAAACTCGGAAATAACTAAATATATAAAGAATTAATCTCACTTGCTAATTAATTTATTAGGAATAAAAATCGCTATTCAACGCTATGAAATCTTCAGTTGCGGCCAACCTTCCTCAACGGTAACACAATTAAATGTTTGAGTAAAATAAAAATTTGATTCCAAATCCCCGGCGACAGGGATCTTGCGCTGATATTGTAGATATTTTCTGTTTCCATCGGAAACTGTCTTTAAAAAGTACCAAAAAGCTCGCATCGAAGTTATAACGTTCGAATTTGCATCGAAGTTATAACGTTCTTGGAATTTCTTTCTTAAAAAGTCAAAACCAACCAGGCATTCCCGTTCAATGACGTAAATCTGAAAGGACTGACCAAAATGACCGAACGAGTATGTGAGACAAACCAGAAGAACTGCATTCCTAACGAGACTCAACCGTTTTATTATATCTTTGGAAAGAAATACTCTCCATTCGGAAGAGGACCAGAATAAACTCCGTGCAAGCGAGAAAAAGGAATCACTCGGTTTTTCTTTTATGATTGTTGAATGACTTTAATTGCCCTTTTAAATGCCATTTTGGGGGCTAAATGTTGCGGGTAGTGATGAAAATGAAACATGTGCGATACTGACCATTAAATCACAATAAACCTTGCTCCTTGAACTTCAAAATACCAAGTAGTGGCAGCTTTTTGTAACTCTCGAAAAGGTATTTTTAATTTGGTTAATATCTCAAGTGGAAAATCAATCATAATCGAAATTATCCCTAGATATTGGTCAGTAATATCATTAGCCTCTAGGCTGGTTGATTCTCCATAGTAACAAACTAAAAACTATGGATATAAAATGAGGTTTAATATACAAGTTGGGGAGTGAAATAGTTAACTGTTGCTTTTATTCACGCGCAAGAACGTTTTCCACTTTTGTCGTTCTAATTCAGTGAGAAAAGTGTGATAATTTGTGAATATCATCTTGCTTTTCTCACTGAATCAGAACGATACAAATGGAAAACGTTCACATAAGTGCAGCATATTGAAGTCTTAATGACACGTTTCATAGTAATCAATAAGGAGTGATGAAAATAAATGCTGTTATTCAGCTTTACTCAAGCATCAGTAGGTTTCGTATTTTTGCAACAATGAAAAATGCAGAGAGTGTGGAATGAAAGATAAATTTCCCTCCCATACCAAAATACCATTGAAAATGTTCAGTTATATAATAATGTATATCTCAACTTTAAACTTTTCAAGAAGAGGAGATATTTTAGATTCTCATACGTCACAATAAAAAGATGCGTACAAGACTTAGTTTAAATTAAACGCTATGATAGTGAAATAAAGTTCCCGATAGATAGAAACATATTTACGGTTCCGAAGGTAACATCCCCAGTGACACTAGCAAGTTAGAAAATTTTACCGAAATCAAAATAATAAAAGAATATTTATTTATTGTTATGGAATCATAGATTTTCGAACAGGGACCCAAGGCTAGTGAATTACCTAACAGATTGCCTCGCAGAGAAGTGATAAATGCATCATTGACCTTTCTTTACAGGTGTCTTCCTCTAAAATAGTACTTAAAATAGAATATTTACAGAATATATTTAAGAAAGGAGTTTCTAGGATTTTACCTACTTTTATACATTTACTGTCTATGAGTGAGTTAGTTGGTCGAGATGTGTGGGCAGTAACGGGCTATAAAATGAATAAAGTAGTCGTGAGAATGACTGCGAGGAAGAACGGCGAAATTGGGAATTAGAAAATGGAGACGGGAATCGGTGACGGAATAAACGGAGGGAAGAAAACAAGTCGTGGTGTGATCCAGGTAACAGCATCGACTCCGTTCGATAATTGGAAATATAAACAAGGGGTTCCCTCGAGCATAGCCCTACCACACGACCGAGAGTTTGGGTTTGGAAGGCGGTTAGCGAGCGATTGATGGCGGACCTCTAATTGGAACGGTCACACACGTACTTTAATCACGTCATCCGTCGGATAGACTAATCGAACGCGAATTAAAACGAAATAATTAGCCTGTGGAGACTCAATTACACGCGCCGGCGACCCTCCGAAAAATTCGCACTTGATCTCCTTGAGAGATATTTTTCAGGGAGCTGATTTCTCTCTTTGGAAATCGGGCGACATTCCGAGGACGCTGTCGATGATCGAGAGCCGCTGTGACCTTGGCAATGAAGCCTTGCTTTCGAAATGTGTGATGAAAATTCTTCTGGATGCAGCTGACGATCGAGGAAACTGAGTCTCCTGAAGATATCTTCAGCAATAAATACGAGGACCACGCTTACTTAATTAACAGCCGAAATGTCGTAAATTAATTATGTAACGAGTAATAATGGGAGCTCCACGGCGATATATTCTCCTAACAGGTTTGTCGATAAGACAAAAATAGATGTGTCTTAGAGGTAACTACTTTTACAAGAGAATATATATGATATAGGTACGACTTTGTTTAAAAATACGGTGAGATACTTCAGCTAATTAGACCTGAAATCACCTTCCTAAGATTCGCTGAAATGCGACTTCCCATAAGATTGAGAATTGTAAAATAAAATCAAAAACTGCCGAAAAACTACCACTTGATAGTGGGCATGGTTAGGCAGCATCCCATATGTTTTAGCATTTTGATATTTTTGGTTGATGAGCTGATTAAATAAGTTAGTTTGCATGTATGCGAGAGCGCCCCAAACCAAACGATTTGATAGCCGAGTCCAATTAAAAAATCGTTACCAGCATTACTTGTTTTCCGAGATATCACAAGGAAACACGTGCTTTAGTTAAGTTCTTCTGAATCGAAGAGACCCATTTAAGTCCACTGCTGGACCCCTCACACCAAATGGAGCGTTTATCAGGAACGACAAGATTAAAAGAGATACGCGGATAATTTAACTTGGATGAGGTTAAATGGTTCGGCGACTGAAATCGACAAAGGCTATACGTTTTCCGAGTCATTCAAAGAGGAGTCGAGAGAAGTGGGCGACGGGTGATGAAAAGCGTCGCCCGAGGGGGTGAGAACGCAGAATAAATTTCATTTGAGCTCGGAAAAGAAAGTCGCGAGATGAGGTAATTTCCAGCTCGGGAAAAACTTTTCCCGTCCGTTGCAAAACTCCGCGACGCGATCGAATTTTGTCACGCAACAAGGTCGCGCGACGAGTTTCAAACATCCTTTGCATCGAGAGCATTTTGATTAAAAGATGAAAGAGGCTCTTATCCGGAGACTCTCGGAGATAAATTGATTCAATCTCTGCGTATTCAAGGATGATTTTATCGTCATAAAGGCCCTCATGCATGATGGAATGGGAGCCTGGGGAGGAAAGATCAAAAAGAGCTCAAAGCGGGAGGAATTGGCCCCGGGTTCACACCCTCGTGAAAGACATTACACCTAGAGGTAAAAACAACTCTTTCGCAGCGATTCAAAAGATTCTACGTTTTCCCAGAATGAAGAGAATGGAGTAAGAACTGCCGCAAGAGACTACTTTAAATACCATTAAAATGAGCTTATCCAGCGGGAATTTTAAAGTTGAGAAGAGATATGAATTAAGTATAGATCAGCGATTCTTTAGTGTATATCCAACCCTTACTTCTTAATTAAATCCCTTCCAGATTTTCAAAGCTATATTGTGATTTTGCCATGTCCCGCTTCATGATGTTTTTACCCTAATCAATTATTACAATTTTATCTTAGTCAATATAGCGAAAGTTGCATGTTTACTGAACTATATCAGCGATTTTTAATGAAAGTAGCTCTCATAGGAAACATTTTTGGGAGTTACGAAAAATATGCAACACTTGCAGTTACTACTTCTGTTGAATATTTAGTTTCATTCATAAAATGCTTCGGTGCGATTGTTAAAACAGGAAATTATCCTTCTAATTTTCTCTTTCCTTTATCAAAGCTGATAAGTAGTGTTCTTTGTAATGCACGATAAGATTTGGAATATATCACTTCAACACAGCCAAGTACACATTTTTCTCCATCTATTTACTATTAACATTTTAGCAATCACGTTGCTTCCCTAATTGTGTTTCTCGCTGACTTTCCTGCTTCCAAAGTACATGTTTTTCTTTAATAAACTTTCCTTTTACTAACTTTGTCGAGAGATTTCACATTATGCATACAGCTGCTTTGAGGAAATGTAGACCTTATGGCTTTTAAAACCTATCGTCGTACACAGAATGAAAACAAATCTCACGCTTATCGTCATTTATCGTCACTAATGAAGGTATACTTTGAAACAAGAGAAAGATTTCCACCAAAAGATAATTTCCTATCTCAACAAGTTGATTCCCCTGAGTTAAAACAAAAGGTGATTCCCCTTAATCTTTTTACTTATGGAAACGAGGAAATACTAAACAAGTAAACCTCCATGCGCAAGAAAATTTATCAGCAGTTATTCTGGACATTGAACAAAATTTTTTATTCAAAAATATTTTTAGGTTACCGTGTTTCTAATTAAGTAAAGTGAGGAAATCTTTAAGTGACGCAATAATGAAACCGTAATGTTAAATTATTTACTGCAATAATATTAACGTGGTTGATCATTTCTTTTATATTATGTAAAATAAAATCGCATTCAAAATAGATAAGTTTATCCATTAATTTTGCCTTTGCGACGGCAACAGAAATTCAGTAGGAAAATTAAAATAATATTTTCAACATTGACCGAAGCTACGAAAATTTCTTTGGAGACTATGAAATGTTACGAGAATATATTCAAGATATAGACAATCACAGTAATAAATGTCTGAAATCTAAATATTTAATACGATCCACAACTTCCTTCTTCACTTCGTGGAACCATATCATTTCATTATTCTTAAGAGATTTCACAATAATACAGCTTCTCAAAAATCGCGAAAACCGTACGACAGCAAAATTTACGAAGACGAATAAAATTTCTAAGCTGACAGACCCCCCGTGATCATACGATCGCACAGGGTATAAATGTGTCGATTACCCATAAATAAAACTGAACGCCAACGGCTTCCAAAAGACTCAGCCCTCACAGTTGATTGTTAAGTACACTCGTAACACCACCATCATCTCCTCCTTCGATATCAACGCAGGCATCGCCTTGAACGCCGATAAATTTTCTAAGGACTGCCAGATCGTGGATCGGAAACCTAAGCCGCCTCTTTTAACGACCACCGATCCTTTACAATCTCCGAGAGCTCCTCTCTAATTGAGTCACTGCTCTCGAAGCGCGGAGTAGACTTAAAGGTGATTTTCTGCTCGGTTCGGCGATACCTAAGAAAGAGGCGGAAAAAGGAAACGGGACAAAGAATGGGAGATTTGTAGGGAAAGGGATGATCTCTCAAGATATCGAGTCCGGAGAAGAAAGGCGGCGAGTGAGTCGTTAATGCCGAGTATCTCCCAGGGAAGGGGGTTTAAAGGAAAAAGTATAGGGCTTCTGGGGAAGAAAGGATGGGAGTCCCGAATGGGGATGGGAAATGTAATGGGAAACAGAGAGATGAGGGAGAGGAGATAGGGAGGGATTAGTTTCGATTGGATTTTATTAGGCAGTGCTTTGATGGAGAAGTAGAGCAGATGTAGCGAGTGAAAGTGGCCGAAATCCTCTCCTCTGACCAAGGTGCTATCGAGCCAAGTTTTCTTTTATATCCCCAAATTTTATCGGAAGATTTCCAGTGGGAAGAGAGGTGGCGATGGAAAGATAACCATGGACGAATTTCATGACTTGGCGGGCCAAAGGGAGTCATTCCGATAATTAGAGAGCTGACTTATATTCCTATCTCTGCACTCTGGAGACAATTAATTCCGCATTTACTTGGCTTTCGACTACTTATAGGCTGCCTTACAAGATAAGAATCTAGCTCTTGACTTGCGTTCGGGAATGAATCGGCTCTTCAGTATACTAATGCGTCATTAATGAAGCTAATACCAGAGGCCTACATCAGAAACCATGAGAAAGGATGGGATTCTGTTATAGAGTAGATTCTACCTCGCATATATAAATATGGTTTCTTGGAAAATGGAATGTTACGGTTATCCATAGAAATCCTAGGAGAATCTTAATTTGCAAAATTTAGGAATTCAGGAAAGGGACAAAGGTACGCTACAATAAACGTAGTCTAGCTTTGCCCCTGAATGTGTTCTAATAAAGAATGAAATACGCAGGGGGCTTACATTTCTATGGTTCATAGGTTCCTTTAATTTATTCTAAAACCGAAAAAAAAACAATTTTGGGGCCAAAAAGTTATTAAGCAAGAATGATATTTTTAGAGGGTAAAAATAGAATATTTTAATGAAACAATAGTTTAATGATTCGATAATAAGTAATTATTTTTTATGGAGAACCTTTCTACCATCGCCAATGTATTACATTCCTGACAAAAGAATAAAGTTTTAACAGTTAGTTCCAAATTTTCGGGATAACAATTGCGATTCCCTTCTTCTTACGAGGAATCCGGAATTTTTTCCACCATCCGACTCTAACCACACCAAACGAGGTCTCCTTGCGAGCAAAAGTACCAAAAGAGGTACCCCACCTACCGAAATATTTATACATAATTCCGAGTCCGTACTCAACCATAAGAGAAGACCTCCCGGTGAGACCCTCAACGGCGGGCAAAGCTGTATCGGTTTCCAAACTTTACGACGGGCATTTCACCTTCCCGACTTTTACACGGACTTGGAGGATGCCTCCGACGCAACAATCTCGCATTCCCGCCGAGATTTACGAGAGAAGGTGGGCGACGGAGGAGATGGGTTTTTCGAGAAAAAGAGAGATGGGCAATTTTGAA
Organism: Pachydiplax longipennis; assembly: GCA_036926295.1. Classification (NCBI taxonomy): domain Eukaryota; kingdom Metazoa; phylum Arthropoda; class Insecta; order Odonata; family Libellulidae; genus Pachydiplax; species Pachydiplax longipennis. Next base: position 58,222,330 of record JAVFKF010000008.1, read on the forward strand.
AGGGTCCGTTCAATTATAATCCGTGCCCCCATTCGTTCCCTGTTGCTTCTGCCATTCCGGGGGAGGACTCCGCACACACCGCCGCTAACGCCTACGCGTGCCAGAATTTTCAATTACGGCCGTTCCGTGAAATGGATTCGGAGTTGCGAGGTTGATCCCTAGGATTCGAGGCTTTTGAGGGGAAAGTGGGGAAAAGTCGATTGGATCGCGTACTGCGAATGAGAGGACGGGTTTTAATTGAACATTCCCATCGGAAGATTCGAGGGGGAGGTATTATCGTGGAGTGATTAAACAGCGATGGGGTGGATTAGAGGGACCGTGAGGCAGACCCGGAGGAGACCGTTCTGGAGATGCGAACATGAAAATCAAATCGAAAGTCACTTGATGGCGTTACTTTCGCCCCAGACATAACTCGAGGATTGCCGAATCTGTTTGCGGATGCCGCACGCGTAATATCGAAGTTCGGGAGCGATTTTCAATTTTGATGTCGATTAGAACTCGATGGGAAAAGTAACTGTGGAGCGTCATGCTCTCACTAAGCTCTCTGAAAATTTGTCACTCGGAAGTATTCAGGGTTCGGAAAGGAATACTCAACTGGAGAAGTCAGTCCTTTTATTAGCGAAACATCGAGGAAAATACTAATTTCCATCAGAGGAGAAGAATTTTGACTTACACATTCCTCTTTGCTAAAGTAAATTAATTTATTTTGTTATCTTTACTCTTAGATTATTTTCCCCTTAAAACTTACAAACAACTATCAACGATAGCACTTATTTTGTTAACTGAGAATTCGATCGATATCTTTGTTTAGAACTTTTAATTTTTGAAACCTTTATATAGCTTTTAAATTAAATCCGCCCTGTTATTATTTAAAACTGTTCTACTTAGTATAATTTCATTTCAAAGGAAATTGTGACAATTAGAGCACAATTCTACATGGATGGGTTACCAGGTAAACTTACTCTCTTTCAATTAAATAACGCAGAACTGTATAGTTTTAGTGATTGAGATGAATGTAAGCTGGAGAAATACAGGGAGAAATAAATTAAAGCATTATTTCATGAGTATATTTCAATTCTACGAAGATTAATGTTCCAGGAAATGATGGCGGAAGTTGTTGAATATATTCCTCATTCGTATTGAAAATATAAGTAGTGGAAATGAACCTAATAATACGATTGAGACGTAAATTATTGACGATTAGCAATCTTTAATGAAAAACAGATGTTTTTTTAACAAAATATTAGCAAAAGCCAACTTCATTACCAGCGTAAAGACTATTACTACACCTACGGTTCAGCAGAGTTAAAGTAGTAGTATTTTACAAGTGCTTCGAAAGTCGATGTCATTTTGCACATAAAGGACCCCACCGGGAATCGAAATCGCGAGGGCTTTCACAAAAGGTAATCGCTCTACCCATTTTCTATTTATGGAATTTTAGCGAAGTAAATTAAATAAAAGAGATATTTATTCCAGTAAAAACAAAAGGCAAAATTCCTTTACTCCATACAACTTCTATTTATCTCTGAAACAGAGTTATGGATTTATAGACGAAGGGTTTGCAAACTGTTTTGATTTGGTCGCGCTTGGAAGTGTTTTTAAAATATCTTGAAGCCTAAATTCGACAAAATCGGTTGATCTCTCTCTTCCTTTGGCAAGAGTTCTTCCGAGTCATTGGCTCACAGCGTCACCGTTAAGAAGTTAGCGGTACTCGTTAACACCTCATGATTTACGTGCCTTTCACATTTGTATTTTGGTGAAAGGAAAACAAACTTCCTGAAAGCTTCATATAAGGGTGTTTAAACTTGAATTATTGCTTAAGAGCATTCGGTGCTAATATCTACTTTCTCTCGGTGAAATGTCAAGGATATAAGCTTACTAATTCTCTCATACTTTTTTCGTTATTTCTCGCTAGAATTCGAGCATCGAATCACTCATGAAACAGATGGTATTTAATCTCGAAGGTATTACAGTGATTGATCCGTTAGCTAATGGCTCTGACAACGAACCAACAGGATAAGACTACTAACGATACTACTACAACTTGATTATGACCACTATCGCGGAAGATATCAAAGCTCGGACAACGTACACATGTTCGCATGATTGAAACCTTAAGCATCAAAAAAGAAGCGGCGGGAAGTGGTTCACAAACGCTGGTTTACTTAAAAAATGAAGAAAGTAAAAGTAGACTAAGATTGATATATGCTATTACTGATTCTTTTGGAGAAGTGAGAGGATGTTAGAACGGCAGTCAAAATGGCACCCAAAACAGATTGACTTCAACAGTTTAACTTATGTATTCGTATAGCGATAGTGTAACAAATCAATTCCAATAAAATTTTGTAAAAGAATAAAATAATTGTTGTTAAACATCTTTGATGCACCGAAAACAAAAAGGACAAAATTGGCAAAAAGGAAAAATGTGTGTATAGATGTATTATTGTTATTTCAGAAAAATAATCACCGCAAGAAGGCAATGGAGACGCGTACAAGACTTTATTTAAATTAAACGCGAAAGTATTAAAAATAAAATTCCCGAAAGATAAAAATATTTTACTGGTTTCGAATTTAATACTCCCAGTGACACTGATATTGTGTAAGAAGCTATAAAATCGTCAATATAATAATTGAAAACTATTTATTTATTGTTATGGGATCATAGACTTTTAATTGAAGAATCCAAGACTAGCGAAGTAACTCTCGGATTCACAGAGAAGTGATAAATATCTCACTGTCAGAGCCCTTCCTTTACAGGTGTCTTTTTGTAAAATTGCACTTAGAATAGATACAGAATATATTTAAGAAAGGGTTTCTTACTATTTTGAGATTTTACCTACTTTTATAGATTTACTATCTATATGTGATCAGGAACCATTTAAATTTACATGATACATTAGATACTTATACCAGACGCAGTAGCTGAAAGTCGCTAATATCCTTGATGCAGTCAAAAAGGAATAACGGATTTTCTCATATCGATCGAAGTTTTAAAATCCTGTTTTATTGCTGCAGATATAGCATTCTATTAATATCAATTGAATATGATTTACGTTGAGAACAGACAAACCGGCCTTTCCTTTCTCAATTTGTATACATTCACTATTATATAGCACATTTTACAATTAAAAAAAATGAGATTGCAGCTTAGGAACGAGGCATATCTAAGGATGAAGCAGATAAAGTAATCCGTCACTTTTCAATCATCTGGCTTGCTTAGAATTTCTTTCGCCACATGTTTGTCACATAAGAAAGGCCATTGACGTCCACGTAGAAGGATGAGTCCGATATAACGCCCTCGACGTAAGCGACTAAGTTGAAAGGGCAGTATACCATCCATTTACCAAGAACCATACATCTTATACGATTTCTAAGTGGCGACAGTTTTCTCGCTTGGTCCATGGAAAGGAAAGAAAAATGATTCGATGAACTTCGGAATGGATCGGTGCGGATCGGCGGATGAGTTCAACAGGTGGATTAGAAGCTAAGTCTTTACTGGCGTCGATGGGGGATAAGATGTATAGTATATTGGCACCGACCGCTGCAATAAAACCTTGCACTCCAGAAAACCTTCTAAAAAGTAGCAAGACGCGCGTATGAACTGATCCTTGTCGTGATGACCGGTTATTTTTGAGATCACTAATAGTGCTAAGGAGATACGAATAAAATTTAGCATTGTTACAACAGAAATTTAAACGTGAGGTCGATGGTACGAAAGTCGTGCTGACTCCTCATTTAGACTGCGTTTAACCGCTCCTAATCTATTTATAACCACCGTCCCAATCGTAAGGCAGTATGGAAGATTTCCATCCCTCTCTCTTATTTACATATACAGCAAAGAAAAATCGATAATAGAAATTTGTTCACTCCATACAATTCTAACGTAAAAATTTGTTCACTCTTTCTTAATCGTGCTAGTGTCTGCTTTCAGAAGGAAAAGGGTATTTCAGATAGGTGCCCCAGAAATTACGTAGTTCAGATTATACCACTTTGGGCATTGCATGGAAAATTTTATACATGTTACGTTTCACGCACTGCGAAAAAATGACGGTGGGCTACCACGAGTATATTATGACAAAAATAAACAAAATAAATGAAAAAATTGTGATTATTTTAAGCCGGACTTCAACTGATTCTCTAGTCGGGATACTTCCGCTAGCCGTAACATTTTATTATTGTATTAACAACCAAATGTAGACTACTGCAAAATGTGGTATGAATATATTTATAGTCAGCGTATGATATTTCTTTTCAATAAAATTTCTCATCCAATAAAAGAAATTAAATCAAGAGAGAGCAATCTACTCTGAATATACTCTGCCGTGTCAGTAAATACAGTTGTAATACTCGACTATTGACTAAGATTTTTCCCGTCACATTTCATAATTGGATACGTCAGATAATGGAGAAATCATCTCTCTCCATCCTCGGAGCTTCTAAGAATACTTATATGTAAGCAGTAATCAAGATATATGATAATCTTTTCCCAATCATTATGACGTTCGAAACAGCAAAGAAGCATTCCTGACTTTCTTCATCCTCGGTACTCGATATAAAACCAACAAAAATTCTTTCAATTTCCTCTATTTCAATCAATGAGGAGCCACTGAAATCACCTATCCCTCACGCGATTTAGCTCTTAATTCCGTGTTTCACGACATATCACCAGCCACCCGCCATGTTCAGCTACCGCCACTAAATTAAACCGCCCTCATCGCCAGTTCCACAAGAAAATTAGACAGATTAAACCCGCATGGATTGAAAAGAGAGAGAAACACCTTAGAAACAATCCATTTTCCCCGATATCTTGTCAAATTTACATTGTAGGCTATCGAACTCTCTAACCGGACCCCATAGTCCCCGAATGTCCTATATATATAGTATCGACTACACTCTTCCACGCTTGATACGTTCTACTTCGTGATCGCCGGGATCTTCGCAGTACTGCGAACTCACCAGCAGGGGACTCACTTTTTCGTCAAAGAAACCGTGATCGTCCGTGCGCTGCTGTCCAAGGAGCCTGTCCGTCTCAAGGTCCGTATCAGCTTCCTCTGTGAAACGAAAAGAAACAATTGGTTAGAAAAATGTGTCACAAATAAATCGAGCAAGAGTAAATAAACGATCGAAGTTGAGATATGCGAAGCGAAACCACTAACGGATTAGATTTCGCCGGAAATGCGAATACCACAAAAATCCGTAGAGAAGGAGAAACATCGGCGAGTCTGGAAAAAATGTACTTGTGTTCTCACATACGAAGCAAGCGAAACAATGCATGCATGGGAATTTATCGGCAGATTTCAAATTCATAGAAAACATAGATTGATCGACGGACTTTTTATTGGCGAAGTTAGGACATGCGAGTTTTTCTTCCACCTAACATAACCTCAAATCTTAATGAAAAAAATAGAAGAGAATGACGTAGGAAAAAGTCATTACAATTTAAAGTTGACAAAAGAAACACCCATGCTGAGGATAATGATCACAGAAATCGGTTGAAAATCCGAGAAAAAACAAAACATTAAATCTTACAAATGTTGTCATATTAAATAAAAATATACAGAGAACTTATATATAAAATCTCGATTTACAATTGGATGATATAAGTAAGAAGGTAAAGATATGGGTTACCTAAAATGAAAACTATTAAAAGAGCTTATTAAGAATGAGCAAGTTATTTCAAATAATTTCCTCGAAAATTAAGCTTCGTTTACCTATACAGGTGGAAATATATTTAAAAAGTGACAATACTGTAGATGGAATGAGCCGTGACTTCGTGGAACTCCATTTTAGGGTGGATATAACAAATAAATTTAAAACTTTGCTTTTTGTTCCACAAAAATATATTTAAATGATAATAAAAATATATTTTTATGGAATAAAATAGTTAACTAATTTGTTACATCCACCCTTAAAGGGTGACAATTAATAGTCAGAACACCCAGAAATTTTTAACACTTGAACCTCTTTTCAAGCGAAACGAAGCTAAGAATAATTCCTAAATTTACCTCGACAAACTATGGAGAAACTGAAGTCCAGAATACTTTCTCTTCTTTTGAAACAACAACAATCTATATTTTGGTTTTAAAGATTGAAGTTCAGTCGAAAGAAAATCAATTTTACATCCAAATCCCTTCGAATTCCAGCGAAAAACGTCATATTATATAAAATATACATATACATATAAAAACGTTAAAATACCGTGCAGATTGAAGGAAACAGATATCAGGGTTAAATTTTGCAGACAAACTGAACGAATTTACTGACGCGAGACAGCCTGGGGAATCGCAATGTATCAGTGCTCGTTCCGGAAGTTTGCGAGAGGGGGAGAGTAGATTAATTTCAGAGCTTAGTAACAACGGTTTCCCTAAAGATAACTTCAATTACGCGGGGAATAATAAAAATCCTAAACGAATGAGAAGCGAAAGCAACGTCATTGGAGAGATAAGAGAAAACAACTCCCGACGGATTTTGAGAACTCAGACTGCTTAGTTTCGGTCCGCTTTAGCAGCAAAATCTTCCCGAAAAGAAATAATTAATGCGCTCTCTTTAAGCCACGTCAAAATGCGAAACATTAAGCTTTCAGTTTTCAATTATGAAGGAATTTATCCTTATGTATTTCATACGGATCTCACTTTAATAATTTTTGCTGAAAAGTCACACATGATAAACGAGGAATTAAAATTTAATGATATAAGTATATACGAAAATTACTAATGATCTTTACTGAAAAATCATTTATAAAGTAATCCATATTGTGATAAATACTGTCTCTTTGGAACGTGCAATTTGTGAAATTTTTTCTAGTGATTCTTCTGTAACGTCTCCGATAGAAATATCTTAAAAATATCATCGATAACTACATTCCAATAATTCCCCAAACACAGATGGTCTTTCTGCCGCTAATTTTCTACTCATTTTATTTTCAATTTTCCTATTTTATTTCGCGGAGTTTAAATAACAGATAGGTGTACGAAAAGGCAAAAATTAACATCCTGTAGATAAAAAAATGAAAGGAGAAGAGTACTTATTTCGTAAAAAAGGATGGAGGACATGGGGGAGACCTGCTTGACTTGAAAGTGGCATGAGTATTAAAATGATAGCAGAGTCCACTAGGCGTTGGTTGGTTTGAAATAGAAGAAAGAACAGACGATTGAAAAGGTGGTACCGGAAGTCGCTCGGCATATTGAATCTTAGTCATCTAGGAAGTGGTTATGAGACTTCATTTCCGTCGAGATTACTGTAGGCTGATATAGGCCACATTAAGAAAATTACTGATGAAAATAAGGTGAACGTACCATGCTGAAGACATGAATCATACAATGGAGAAAGGAGAGAAAAATCACTGACTCTGGAAGGTAAATTTAAATAGCTATAAAAACAAAGGCGCCTTTAAGAAATTAGAATGAAATAGTCACCGTCGAAAACTCTAAAAGAAAATAGTTCCGGAGAATTCGCATAATTAACAAGAATTCCAGTAAACATCGAGCATGACCTCCTAGAGGCACCGACAAAGCGTTACAAGGAATTCATCTTCAAAACTAATTCTTATCGTTCTTACCGTAGAGCGTTAGAGAAGCTAATAGAGTAGGTTAGGTTAGGATGCTGATGTTAACATGCCCCATGTCACACGCCACTGGCGGTATATACCTATCTAAATTCCACTCGCACATAAATTTCTCAGCTACATACCTTCGTCAACAGTGACACGATAGTTCAGAGTTGCGTTATTTCTTTTGTGGTTGACTTTTCTGGAATAAATAGAAATTACAAGTACCGAAGTCATTGTCAGCAGTTTACTTAAGTCAATATCTGATCTGAGTCATCTTTTTTCTTTAACGGAGCATGTAAACGAGCAACAGTAAACAGCACTATGGTAACAAAGCATGTAAACAGTGAAGCAATTGAATTCAACAGGCTACCGACATTTATATTAGCTGACACTGAGTGGCCATACTGATAGAATTATTAAACAACTAAGCCCAAAAAAGATAAAACCAATACTTATAAAATAACTTATTAAAATGTATACTTTCTACATAATTATAAAGTAGGTATAACAATAGTAACATCTATTTAAACGAATGGACAATCCTCTTTTTCCAATGTTTTCTAAGTAAACTCGGCAGTAAAAATGAACACTATTGCACTTAAAAAGACATTTACATACCGAGCGCCAACGATTCGTGCTTGGTATGCACAATCAATATACATTCCCGTAAATTACTATTTTGTAAATACGCATTTGAAATTGGGTACTTCCTGTCAAAGAGAAGTAATCGGAGAAAAATACATTTGCTTCTTTGACGCTGATTTCCATTAAAGTGCTCAGCGATTACATTGTGTTCCATCACCTGAAATTTTAGCCGCGGAAGGAACAGAATAACAAATCCCATCAAGCGTTGTTGCGATATCATTTTGATGTAAAAGATATCCTCAGCGAAAGGAAATGTTTTACAACAGTAAAACTAGCACTCTTTAATAAAATTTTCCCTAATACTTATTCTTACAGAAGAAAAGGTAAACTCGCTGAGTAAATTAACTTTGATATTTGGATATCTGATAATCATCGAATACCCTGAACAAGAAATATTATTCTAACGTCCATTTAATTTAAACACGCACGAGATCAATGACGATGTAGAAAACAAAAGATGACGCAAGAAAATATATCGTAATTCTCGAATTGTGTAACGAGAAACGTAATAAGAAATATTGAAAACAGAAGAATTTTTCGATTTTTTATCACAAGGGCGGAGAATAAATAGAACGGTTCACGGTGGAAGTTAGAAGTAGTTTGAAAATCATGCTTTTGTCATTCAATAACTGAGAACAATCAACAATTTAAAAGGACCCCAAGAGCTTCATTTTATGTTCAAATTATTAAATCAATAAACTGAAGTACGAATATACGGCTGCTACTCCATAGGAAAAATAACAAAAAATACCACAATAATCAAACGGGAAAGCAAATTCCCCGCCGTTATAATTAACTGATCCCATTGAAATGTTAGCACAAATTGACATACCTCACAGTTGATTAATTAAACGAAAAAATGAATTTTATTAATTAACCCACATATCGTTCAAATAAGCGGAAAAAGGCACGCGTTTAAATTGAATACGGCGAATAACATAAAAGGAAAGGTGTATCGATAAAAATTAAAGACAGTCCTCGTTATTTTAGCAAAAAAAAACTTTCCTTTCTGCCGCAGTTTGACATCAAGAACGTAAGCAATTAAATTTTTAATTAAATCAAAATATACATTGAATCCGGTTTCAAAAAGTGCTGGAATTCTCATTAGCGACGCAAATTATTCGAGTGATTAAACTTATTACCGCACTGTCAAAGTGGATTGGAGGATGAAAAGCGGTTCAATATAGACTTGAAATAAACCTTCGGATATTTCGAATACCGATCAAGTAGAGCTGCTCTTGAACAGAATCCGTAGATTAGATAACATCGTCAATGAGACGGAAAGGTTACTCTTGATACGCAAAAAAATCAGGACCTGAGAGGCAAAGAATTTTGAGATATCGTAAATTAATAGCGAATCAATCATTATTTGAAACCATTAATCATTATTGAAGGGGCTCCTATTCATATTCACTAGTACTATTTTTCTTTTTAAATCTCCTACAGCTAAGTTCATTTCATACATATTGAAACCCACCGAGGATCGAACCCGGAACCGCTTTCACCATAGTAGAACGCGTTGCCTATTTTACTACCCGGGAGCCTATTCCTATTCATCTTTGAATATCAATCAAATAGTTAAAATATAATAAAAAATATTCTACGAGTCAAATAAAAAAATTATCCCGCGACCATAGATCATCCGTTCTTACACGAACTACAAGAGAGAATAACCAAATAATTTTGATTCTATTTATTAACAAAATGCCAATATATACAAATGAAAAATTGGCATCACTTATAAGTTAGTCCCCTCCCATTTCAAGACATGGGAAACACCGCTTCTCTTGCGCTCTGAGTCTGCGGGCAAACAAATCTTTCGGTTGAACATTCAGCTAATTTACTCGTCTGTGGAAAATATCTTTCCACCAAAGACCTTAAGTAGTCCAAAAAGATGATTATCTCATTGCGCTGGATCAGGCAAATGAGGGGTATGTGGAAGAAAATGAAAATTTGAGATCTGCGACTACGTTGCTGCATCATTATATCATATCGGATCAAAAAACGTCGTTTGAACCCATTTGAACCTTACTGCGGATATCAGGTGATTTCGAAGAAGGCTACAATACGATTTACTGATCACTGTTGTTACTCTAAATAATGTTCCATAATGAAATCCTCACATTCCCAGAAAATCTTTAGTGTGACTTCACAGGTCGACGGAGTTGTGCGAAATATTTTCTCCTTTGCAATTCCACTTTTATCTTTCCTCTTTTATTCACACACGTGCTGAATTGAAAAAGTTCTTCCGCAACATTTCCTCAACATTAATTTGTGTACACCAACTGGATTTTGTCTTTAATATTTCGGTATCGGATTACTCCATGCTGTTCTGAGGTTAAAATATGAACTGATAAGGTTAAAATATTTTCGAACCCGCACTTCAAACTGAGGTTTAAGAAAACATTAGGATTAAGAAAAAAGGAAGAACTTTAAGTTGATAATTTCCTCAAGATGGGTCGGGTCTATAAGCCCAATGAAAAGATGAAAGAATAATCGTCAACTTTGAACTTAGACTAATTAAAAATTCTCAACAAATCTTCTTCAAATTCTAGCCTGTCAACATGATATCTGCATCCATTTGTTACCATGATAGATGACTACTTATAAAAAACAGATTTGTAAATGAAAAAGTGGTAAAGCAAGCATTATGAATCTCGATGAAGCTGGACATGTATTCCATAATATTAAAAGATACCACCAATCTTCTAATATATAATTTGGACAACAGGAGAATAAAAATTTCAAGCCCAAAATGTAATATTTTGATCAAAAATAAAATTATTTTAGTAAACTAATACTTTTATTAAACAATAATGAATTATTTGGATAATGAAAATAAAGAGTATTACAGTATTTTAAGTGCGAACATCAAGAATCTCGAGTGAGAAAATGCGCGACCGTGAAGATAGAAGTTTTCTGATATCTTTAAAATAAATTTTGATAGGAGAAGCATTTATCTTGAAAGTGGAAGGCTAGCAAAAATGAGTGAAGCATAATGTAATGATAATGCACGTAAAAAAATAATTTTCGATAAGTCCAAAGAAGCTTATCCAAGATAGGGTAATAAGATGCATTCAGCACTGCACATAGAATTTATTTACTTTGTAGTTATGATAGAACATTTGGAATTTAATGCTGAGGGCATGAAAGAACAACAGTATACTACATAAAGTAGCACGGTAGTAGTACATATGAAGATACTTGAGAGTCGAGTCATACTTTATTTCTGCAACTCAATCTGAGCAACCGAGTTCTATGATGGGCTAACATGTCCCAGTGCAGACGTAAGAATGATTATATGAGTAGAGCAAACGAGAAGGCTGGAATATTCGAGTTAATATTGCGCACGTATTAAAGCTGCCTCAGGATTCACGAACAAAGATAAAGAGTTAGCACATTTTTACGTGGAAAAGGAAATTAACTTATCTTGTGCAAAGTTCTACACCTCGCAAAAATATCAGGAAGGATCCATTCGTCATTTTAAATATCATTAAAGAGCAAACATAGTTGTAATAGTCTAACGATTCATGCTTGGATGTGAAAATTGAGTAACCATAATATATAATTAGAAAATCAAGGAAATTATGTGATTAAACTTAAGGAATTATTCATGAAAACCTTGAGATATCAAGAAATTTTGACTATAAAAAAGTATTCCTTTTCAAAAAAATTATGAATTTTCCAAACTAATCACGAACAAAAACTATATTTTATTCCAAAGACAATGGGGGCTGCTGAAAAAATGCGGGGATGAAACAAGCAACGAATACGTTTAAATATAGCTGGATTCAGATAGCAAAAACATTATTTTCTTTTCATTTATTTTACTCTCATTTGAATCAATCAACAAATGAAAATGAAACATCAGAGATGAAGCGACATCCATAACCTCCACAAATCAGAAACTAACAACAACAGAGGAGCAACGAATAAAATCGAAAGTATCACTTCAAAATCCCTCGCTACGGCAGGTTAATAATCTACACGGTCAACGTTCGGATCGAGCGACGGCTCTACGAATTGGTAAATAACACACACGTCGGGAACAATCCCCGTAGAAACCCTGGCAGAAAAATCCAAATCTATAACGGATCGCCGAGTTGAAAGTAAACAAGGAAAGAGCCAAATCTTACCGGTTTTCAATGCCAACGATTCGAGTGCCGCGAAATCCCGGCGCGTTCACATTCGCCTCACTTTTTATCAAACTGGGCGATAAGACGCGTCGAGGACGATTCGAACGGAAATGTAAACAAAGGCAAGGGGAAAGAGGCGCAGATAAAGCTATCGACCGTCGAAACCAATGACACGGAGGAAAAAATTCCCGTATCCGAGCGTGGTCGCAAAGGGAGAAACATCGCGGGAATAAATGAAAGAGATAAGTCGACGTTGGCGCCACACGAGTAAAACACTACGCGTGCGCGTGACGGAGAAACGAGCGTGATCTGAAATCACTGACGCGGATCGATACTTATGAGTTATTGGCCAGCTCTAAATCCTGAATGTCAAAATTCCGGGAACGGAAAGACAGAGGACCAGCAGATTGCCCTGAAAACTATCACATGGTGTTCTCTACGAGATACGTAAACGAAGCGCGTATCTGCGTCACCGATACGTCACTTCCGAAGGATGAGTGATGCTGACGTAATATTTTCAGTCTTCCCCAGCGGTTAGGCTAAGAAGGAACTGAACGTTAATCCAGTAAACACGGAAGTACAAGCTGATGCCTGGAAATGATCGAAAAAAGGCGCTGGCTGCAAAAATGACTTTGTGTTCACTTACGAAGAATGCAACGGTTTACGATAAAAGCAACATTGTGAACTACTCAAACAACACTCCTAAGTCTTCCCTAAAATACGATATGACATTCGAGGAAGGAAATATACGTTAGAAAAATAAGTCTATTATGAATTGGAAATCGAATACCTGCCCTTATTTAAATTTAGGCGATTGTACCTACTATGATATTACAGAGAAACACAGGGTTAATTTTCAAATGAAAGTCAAGAAAAAAATCAGTACATAATACATTGGCCCACTAAAGATACTCAATTTTGTGATGTTCGATGCTATATAGTAGAATTCCAACGAAAAACTATCTGCATATCACACAATGTCTATAAAATAACCAAAATTAGGGAAGTTTTGATACAGTGAGATGTTTTTTATTTTTTCTTTGAATAGTTCTAAAAAAAACAGGAGACACCTTGACATAAGCAGCGACCCAAACCACTTAATCGTTTTCATTTCTTTGGCGCCCTATCTCTCGAATAAAATCTCTATGAAGTAGTTAACCTCATTCTTCATCATGAGCTTTGCTTGTTCTTAAATTATGTAATCAATATTTTAATGGATCCGTTAGTAGTAAGATACCAATAAACTATTTAGTCTCGACAGAAAGTTCTGGTCCTGACGACTACTTCACATACTCAATTACACACGCCGATAAGGCTTTCCAGTAGCTGAAGGAATTTGACCTCACGATCCTAAAGCCTTAATGCTTAGTAAAAAATATAATTGGAAGATTGATGAAACGGTCAACAAAAGGATAAGGAGATGATAAATTAATGGCAAACTTACACAGATGGACGAAGATTGCACTCAACGTTATCTATCATAAGTTCTGTCCGTCCTGTAGTATCTATCTGTCTCTGAAGAGCTTGAAGTTAGAAAATAAAATAGGAAATGTAATTAGCTCTATTTATACGACTTCATGAAGCAAAGATTATTTTCCTCTTCAATAGAGAGCGTTACATTACTTCATATCCTTATGTAACAATTGTTTTGAAATTTCAAGCTTGGGAACTTGGTGTTTTCACTTCCGTAAAGCGCACATTTAACAGAATACTACTGTTTCCCATTCTTTTCGTCTTCACAGACTTTCCAAAGTAATGCAGTCACAGCGTTTTTCTATAATTAATACACTTCCTTCACCAATATTTGTTATCATTCATTAAATCTGGAGATGAAGGTGAAATTTATGCCGAAATTGATTCGAAGAGATCGTTATTACCAAATTATTGGTTTGAGAGATTAAATCGTATTGGGACTATCGCAGAACCTCTTAACCCATAACAATGCGCACCACCGAATGGGAATTCTAAGAATGTATCAACTAAACCAGCCATTGGGATTGGGAGATTGGGGATCGAAAAGTCTCCCTTGTAAATTTTAATTAAAAAATGTTAATTCACTTTATTAAATTAAATTAATGATCTATTAGACAATAGCAATAGATTCTTCTGAAGATGCCCGCTGAGTTTGTAGCCGAAACGTCGGTGGAAAACCAATATCAACCGGCTGATAACCCCAGATTTCTCTAATAACAGTAGGGTACATAATTAATAGGACTCAAAATCATCATCACAAAATTTTTAATCACGCCCAATCTACATCACAAATGAATACTAGAATTTCCTCCACGGGGGCGTGATTTGTTCCTCCGTCATCGCTGTACACTATACTACAAGAACGTCCACGATAAACCACTTACTAAACCCCAAAGATTTCAACGCTTAAACTGTGACTCACTCACACATGTCCAGCGTGTTTAGACACGAAAGCAAACTACTAAGGAACGCACTCGGAAGGGAGAACGCCGAAACAAATCTTCCTCTTTGGCCAACATTACCTCTCTGGGGTTCCCTCCCAGGAAATGCCCAATTTCACGACTTAGGATCCTCGACACCAAAACCAAGCACACGCAATCAAATCACACTCCGGAAGCCACTTGACACAACTTCACTCGGAATCCTGGAGTCACGCTCTCGGAAAGCAGTCCCCGGCCGTGAGCAGACGCGGGAAAAATCCGTCCCTCGCGGCGGGCTCGTAACTTCTGCCGGCCAGCACGAACACGCGTCCCGGAGAGCGGGAGGGGAGATAGCACACGTTAAGGGCGGGTCGGAAAACACGGGCGAGTCGCGGTTTGATAGCGCCCTTCCCCTCAACATCCACTCTTTCCGAGAGAGAGGGAAGGACACCTATAGATATGCGGGAGGACCCTGGCTTTCCCACCTGAGACCCCAAACGAGGGTAATCCGCTTTTTGGAAGATGCGGGGGATGAGAAAGGAATCGGGGGAAGAAGGAGAAAAGAATTCTCGCATCGGAAGGAGGATTCCACTCCGCAAGCGAGAAGGAGATAGAGGAAGCATAAATTGAAAATTTAATGAGGCTCGGGAAGGGGGAGGGGCGCGGGATGGGGGAAAGGGTAAAGGGCACGGAGCAGCAGTGGCAGAGAGCTTGTCCGGTGACCCCAATTTTTTTCATTAGCGAGATATTTTTGTATCTGCCTAGGAAATTTCTCCTCCATCCGAAGACTGCGGGGATGGGAATGATATTATTCGTTTGGGAATCTATTCCTCGTCTGAAAGCGATATAAAAACAGAGGAAGCGAGTTACGAATTTCCGTCGCGGTTTTATCAAAAGTCCTCTTGCACCGGAGCGTTGATAATATGGAGCGGATGCGGAGGTCTGTTCGGATACGTGTGCTCGTGTATGATCTCTCTCTCTCTTTTTCCTGAAAGAACGGAATCCTGGAGACGATCGGAAAGAGGCTCTCTTACAGAGAGGTAAATAGAAAAAATCTCGATACACGGTGATGGGAAAGCGTAATTTGCCGTCGTTAAATATCGAAATATCGGTTTTTCCTCAGTGAGAGAGTCAGAGGAAAAAAAGCCTGTTGATGTGTTCCTCGTACCACAAATTCATCTCGATTTTTACTTACATTTGGAAATTGGAAAGGAGCAAAGCCGACCTCTCACTGCAAGGGATTAGGGCAACCGTTTGAGGCGAAAACCTGGATTAATAAATACATGTTTATTTGGTTGCAGCAGAGAAAAAAAGAAATGATGTGTTAAGCATGTAACGGTCGGAATACGTTCGTGTCTATTTTCTTTTTAAAGATACCACTCATGAAAATATTTGCGTAAACGATATCAGATAGACTGAATTATTGAGCTAGGATCCAAATTCCTTCGACTAGAAATTCTTGCGGATATTTCATTGCTTTCTGCTTTCCCAATTCCAGCTGCAATTTTCCTCTCCTAGAATCTTTATGATTCCAAGAAGAATCCTCTACTATACATTCAATTTCTAGGAAAGTTTATCTTTTGTGTCTATTAAACGATACTGATTAATCACCAGTTTAAACAGTAGCAACATGATAAAAATATTAAATAATGAATCCCGTTTAAGGCACCAAAACAACTTTGGCCTCTCCTGTTAAGGAACCCTCATTAAGGTATGATCATACAATAATTCCCCACATATATTCCTGATTATTACATTGGGGTTCCTAAGACGAAACGTTGAGGGCTCCTGAACAGTTCGCCACTGACATCCGAGTCCTAGAGAAATTCAGTTCTCCATAGAAATCGGTGGATAGGTATCAACTACAATGATCGAAGATGGGAACGCTCGATTTAATAACAGACAGAAGTATTACGGACATATAGAATGAAACAAGAGAGTAAGCGAAGCATCGGGAACGAAATGAAGGATTGATAAACACGCCGGAGGTTGTCGCGTCGATCGTTTTAGAAGAGTAAACGGCAGCGCTCTGCGAGAGAAACAGTCGAAACGCTAAATCCTCTGCGACGGAAGCAAATAATCGAGGAGAATTAAATGAAACTCCCGCAAAATCTCACCGAAGTAAAAAGACCGAGCGTTTCCTTGTTGCGAAACAAAAAGAGCCCAGTCGGCTTTCCGGGAAAATATATCCCGATGATTAAGGAAGATGCGAAGCTAGGTTACAAATGTTACACGACGAAAAACCGACTTCCCCACCTATGTTGGCGGAGTGGACTCTTCCAATTTTTTGTGTTGCTAAACAACGAGGCGCTTTGAAACGACAGAAACTGACGGGTTAAAAATTAAGTTCGTATCCAGTGGACGCGAAACAAAGGATACACGAGAAAAATCTGAATGCGAGGAAACGCGACAAATTACGAGCGTTTTCTGCGCAGTGCTGTGGGAATGCCACCCTTTTGCGGCATTCTACGTAATATAACATCTGATGTCAGGGGTCAGGAATCGAAAAATATTCAATCCCGACGAGGAGATCCGCGTGAGTTAAATTATACGCCTCAAATAACTTTAAAAATTTCCCATGGAATGTTCTCCTGGGACCATGTTTGATTCATTTAACTGGAATCTGAGAAATTTTATTATTACCGATGGAGAAATAGTCCAACTCATGCCTTTGACGTCGTCCTATGTATAGCCGTGCACATCCTGCATCGTCTTCCTTGAATATGTCCAACGGAGATTATTTTGTAAAACAGAATAATATGTAGAAGTGTTTGTGAGCAGTCGACGGAGAAGACTGGAGGTCACTCGTGAATGTTTATGAAGTAGACACAAGTCATACTGTGAAGTAGTATTGTAAATCAAATCAAATCTTTCTTTTTCGTTTTGTTTTCTTTCTCTTTTTTTATTCTCTTAATAATACTAAGAGAACATCTTTATAACCATGTATCTTCATACGAGGTTAGGTGGAAGAGAGGCCCACTCGGGCCTAACCTCGCCTAATAAAGGGTCCAATAAATAAATAAATAAATTTAAGTGAGCATGCAAGTCGGGATAATGCAACAAAAACTGATGGATCGAAAAACTAATTTAGGAAATTATTACTATTTCATCGGCGTAATGATAAATGCTTCTATCCTTAAAATCTATCCTTAAAAAAAGAGATAAAAAAAACTTCCTCTTCTTTTAGGAGAATGGTTTTAGGAGAATTAGCACATAAGGATATGTTTCCAGAAAAAATCCCAAGGAGAAACAGGCATGAAAAAAGTCTGACGGGACCGGGTCCTGGTCCCTTCTGTCTGTTTCTGCTTGGGAGCTTTTTTTGCAACTGCTATCAAACAGAAGTTTACCAGACCAACTTTCTCTTTTTCCATTACTCTGTATTAATAACTGTATTAAATTAATTTCCTTTTTCTTGATTACGTTAACCAATCTCTTCCTTGGATGGCCTCTCTTCCCTCTCTCCCCTTTCTAATACTTTTTAATACCATCTTAAAAACTTTCTTACTCCAGCCACAAGCGTAAGCACCCTGTTCCCTATGAACCTACTATACAAACCCAGTTCTTATTCTAACTCTTTCCACCAGTAGATATTCTGACTCTTTCCTCCCTTTTAAGTATCATCTCATATCTTGTTTTTTTTTATTCGTTTCACTGGTTGCCGGAATGACATCTATTCGAAATTGCATCTCTGCGGCTTGCGTTCTGTTGGAACCTCTTTTTCCAAATAAAAATCACACCCATCATATAGGTAAGAATGTCTTTAAGAATAATTCAAAACAACTCTAAAGAAACAAATAATAACTCATCTACTAGAACTGGCAATATCTCCAGAGTATACCTCCAGAATTCCAAAGCCGGAAGGAAGCCTTGCTATCAAAGTCTTGTGCCTCAGCCCATTATGTCATCCTCCGAAATTATCTGTTAAAGAAATCAGGATTCGATTCTCTAACTAGAAAGTAGAATTCCCGGGCTTAATGAACCCATTTCGAAGTTCCTCGCGAGAGCTAAGGAAGTTTTTTCGAATCCCTTCCTTTCTCTTCGGATGAATCGAAGCTTTGGAACATTTAATGAAACTCGTACCGGCGAATCGGGAGAAATCGAAATTGGTTAACTCGAGAATCGAGTTAGGAATTAGAATTGGAAAAAGATGCAGTAAAGGAAGCGATCGAGGGGGTCGGAAACAGACTGAATGGAGTACAAAAGAGGAAGAGAGATGGAGAATGTGTAAAAAGATAGCGAGGGAAAGGCATAAGTGAGATGGCAGGTGAGGGATGGAGAAGCAATGGAAGAGAATTCCTAGCTTTGGTAACGCGTACATTTATTTTTTTTTGCCTCCCCAGACCGCATCGTCCGGGTCTAGCGGTCGAGATTCATTTTCATTTCATGAAAATGCTGCCATCGGAAAAAACGATGAGAAAATTTTGTGGATTCGCTGGCTGGCGTGATTCACAAAAGGGTGAGGAATATGAGGGATTGAAAGGGAGCTATGATCTGAAAATGAAATGAAGAGAATTTCTATAACTCTTTCCGATTTTTAATTTCCGACCCATTAACCGTTATGTATCAGCTTTATCTTTTTACAAAATTAATTTTCTCTCAAGCATTTTTTGTGATATACATGCTTTTCTTTGTTTTCGACGTTATACTGATTCAGCTAAATTCCATTATTTAATTACCATAATATTAAAATTAAATCTTAAAATTATTTTTCTTCGCGCTGCATATGTTTGACAAAATATTTATCATGAAAGAGCTGATACCGTATCAAGCATAAGAGAATGTAATCGCTGTTTTTGAAATTCGCTTGACGTATAAAAAGTGATTTTAAAAGGAAAAATCTTTGGGAAAAAATGGAGAATCGTTAGAATGAGAATAATACGAGGAAAAGAGATTAAAATCTAGGTTAAATTTGCTCAATAAATTTAGAGAAAATGTTTACCAGAAGGTGTAGTAAATGTTATGTGACCACCGTTCAAAGGACGAACAGGTGCTACAAAAAATTATTGTAGAAATAGTTACTAAAACTAGCCGCATCAAAGGTTCACTTTTTTCCGCGAACTATACGTGACAGTAACTCATTAGAGAACCTGACAAATGGCACATGCAACTCTTACTACTGATCTAAAGTTGGTCGTCCGGTGTACAGTTTTTTAATCAATTTCGGGCATGCTGTTCTTGAAGAAATCTTAAAACTTTATATTTCTCCGTTTCAAGTAATTGCTAATAGTATTGAGGTTACTATGAAAGATATAGCATCACTATATTAGCAACATATTTAGATAAAGATGTTGATATAAATTCAATACCATTAACTTTTAAGATAAAATTCACGTCACACTAGAAAGAACATACGATAAATATAATATCATTTATTATTCTCACTATTTTCATTTACTGAATTTATATCCTTAAGTTACTACTAGCAGCGTGCATGCACCCTCTGGGTGCAGTTGTTTGGTCTGGACCAGACATCTGGACTATGAACATATACTATCAGTCATTTTTAATCATTACTTTCATATGGGCATATCAATCATAGTGTATTCTTATGGAAAAAGGCAATACCTCGGTTTCAACAATCCTTTCGGTCGTCAAGGGGATTTGTTGTTTACAACCTCAAAATTTCACGAAATTTCCGTTTATTTTAACCGAATTCTCGCCATTTCGACCCAATAACGATATTTCACGACCAAAATAAGAATCTTTATTCATTTCTCTTTCTTTTGGTGCTTATCGCGATTTCGTAAGCCT
Organism: Pachydiplax longipennis; assembly: GCA_036926295.1. NCBI lineage: Eukaryota > Metazoa > Arthropoda > Insecta > Odonata > Libellulidae > Pachydiplax > Pachydiplax longipennis. The sequence goes on from JAVFKF010000008.1 coordinate 58,242,804, forward strand.
ATTGTTTCTAATATAAATTTGCAAAAGAAATGTAGCCTGCAACCGATAAAAGTGAGGTTTACGTGTATTTCTTATGAGGATAGTGTATTCCTATGGAAAAACGCAATACCTCGGTTTCAACAATCGCATTCGTCGTCAAGGGGATTGGTTGTTTACAGCCTGAAAATCTCACGAAATTTCCGATTATTTTAACCGAATTCTCGCCATTTCGACTCGATAACGATATTTCACGACCAAAATAAGAATCTCTATTCATTTCTCTTTCTTTTGGTGCTTATCTCGATGTCGTAAGCCTATTGTTTCTAATTAAAATTTGCAAAAGAAACGTAGCCTGCAACCGATAAAAGTGAGGTTTACGTGCATTTCTTATGGGAACGGTTTTTCTTCTCTGGGTTCGAACTGGGGCCGTTCAGGTAAAAGAAAATTCTGCCACATTGTAGGGTGCAGCAGTCTACATCGAATGCACGTTTCAGCATCGCTCTAGCTCTTGGCGTTGGCGAGAAAAACGCTTTTTGTAGACAGACAGACAGACAGACACCGTTACGTTTTTAATATATATAGACTAGCCGCACGCATGCACCCTCTGGGTGCAGTTGTTTGGTCTATACCAGACATCTGGACTATGAGCATGTACTATCATTCATTTATAATCATTACTTTCATATGGGAATATCAATCATAGTGTATTCTTATGGAAAAACGCAATACCTCGGTTTCAACAATCGCATCCGTCGTCAAGGGGACTCGTTGTTTATAGCCTCAAAATTTCACGAAATTTCCGTTTATTTTAACCGAATTCTCGCCATTTCGACCCGATAACGATATTTCACGACCAAAATAAGAATCTTTATTCATTTCTCTTTCTTTTGGTGCTTATCTCGAGTTCGTAAGACTATGGTTTCTAATTTAATTTTGCAAAAGAAATGTAGCCTGCAACCGATAAAAGTGAAGTTTACGTGCATTTCTTATGAGAACGGTTTTTCTTATGGGAAAACGCAATACCTCGGTTTCAACAATCGTATCCGACGTCAAGGGGACTCGTTGTTTACAGCCTCAAAATTTAACGAAATTTCCGTTTATTTTAACCGAATTCTCGCCATTTCGACCCGATAACGATATTTCACGACCAAAATAAGAATCTTTATTCATTTCTCTTTCTTTTGGTGCTTATCTCGAGCTCGTAAGCCTATTGTTTCTAATTTAATTTTGCAAAAGAAATGTAGCCTGCAACCGATAAAAGTGAGGTTTACGTGCATTTCTTATGGGAACGGTTTTTCTTCTCTGGGTTCGAACTGGGGCCGTTCAGGTAAAAGAAAATTTTGCCACATTCTAGGGTGCAGCAGTCTACATCGAATGCACGTTTCAGCATCGCTCTAGCTCTTGGCGTTGGCGAGAAAAACGCTTTTTGTAGACAGACGGACCGACAGACAGACCGACAGACAGACACCGTTACGTTTTTAATATATATAGATAGAAGATATAGATATAGATGGTAATTAACTATGAAAATTAAGAATATAACTTCAGCGTACGAATATCTTACTTTACTTGTTATTTGCTTGACTTCACAACATTGGAATCTAATAGACGTTGCTTTAGCGTCCTAAAAATAACATCTTCGAGAGTTCATGCACTTATAAAAACCACACACATTTCACTTAGCAGCGAATGCAAATTTTGCTTCTCTGAGAAATGAGGAATAAGCCTTATCTCATTCCGATTTGGTTTCTGTTACCTCTTCATATTCCCCCTCCAAAGAGTACATTATGGAAACAAGGAAACATCGTTAAGTACCCGAGGGAAACCGAAAGAAAAAAAAAGAGAGCACGGGAAATCCACAACCGAAACCGTTTTCTCCAACGTATCCCACGATAAAGACTAAAAGAGCCCTCCTGGTACGAAAATAAGACTGTGCTCTCCTTTTTATCATTACATTTGTTTCCCATCCCTCTCGAGGAAGAATATAAACTCCCTCTCACTTAAGAGGGAAAAAAACTCAGAAATTGAGACGAGGCCTTGCACGGGAGATAGAATCTGCGATTAGAGTTGCCAACTGAAGCATTTTGACCCGGAGACTCCGGTGAAATAACTTTTTCCGTGCTCCGAGGTTTGGACCAATTTCTCCGGGCCGCTGGCAGGTACGAAAAAATAAATTCTAAAGATTTAATTTGCGTAGATATTCTTCATATGCCTTCTTACGAATTCTCTCGATTTATATCCAGACACGAATCCAAATTTTATGCTTTTCTATTCAACAAAATTAAAAATGAAATCAATATGTTCTGGCGTTACTTGGTGGAAAGCCATAATAAATTATACAACTTTGTAATTTTCCACGTTTATTTTTTTTATTTTTAATTTTTTTTACTATTGGCCTGAAGATGTAAGAAGCTCTTACGAAACCGGTTGCCAATATTAAAAAAAAGTGGAAAATTACAAAGTTGTATAATTTAAAATTAAAAATATTAATATATTAATTTAAGTATTCATACTCAATTTAAATGGCTTGTATGTATCCTACGCAATATTAAAAAATAAATGTTTAAAAATTCGGAACCCAGACATTTTGAACATATATACTCTTTTCATTCCAGTATTTGATCTATCCTCAACCCTCAATCCCTCAAGCGGAGAGCTACTGAGCTGTTTTGTTGAATTTATGTTTCCGCTTTCCTTGTTTACTTAAATATATAAGTTTTATCAACCACACAACCCTAGCTAACACATGATATGATACCAAAGGAGAGTTTAGTATATAAAAGCATGGGGTTTGACCACACACTGATTGGTAGATTCATCACATATTGGCAGGATCCCATGAATGACAATTTCCCGTAAAAAAATTTTGTTTACATTCATAGTCTTGCGCAAGTAAAATTGGCACCCACGGATATTTTTCGCGATATCAGTTGAAACTTCCATCGGAAAAAAAGGTTGTCAACACCTCCGGGATTCTCCGGGCTGCAGACCAACGTCTTCGGGTTTTGAAGGGCTCACAGTTGGCAACCCTAGCCGCGATAGAGGACATATAATAATATCTCCGCGACGAGAAAGATACGACGAAAAATTTCCCTCACGAGTTTTCGGCTAAAACAGGTCGGGTTAAGAGTTTTACACAAAACTCATCCTGACTCTCGCTAATGACTTGAGGTTCCCGGTAACTCGGTGCCTCCCCATAGCCCCGTCCGGAGGCGGGTTGTGTAACAAAGGTTCGGGAGGGAAGTGAGACGGGGTGGGAGGTTTTTCAAGTAGTAAGGGTTTCGGGATCCAACCCGACGCCCAATCTTTCTCTCTTGTGGAAGCCAGGATTGCGATTAGGGAACGTCGCCCTGGGAAACTTTAATTGGCAGAGTGGGGGAAGTAATCCATTAGGAGGCTGCCTCAGGAGCTAGAGAAAGAGGACGGGATGAGCCGGCGGAGGAGAATTTTGCGAGATAAAGAGGCAAAATATAGGGGATTAGAGACGCGGGCAGGAAACGAATATCTCCGAGCTGCTGGTAGTTTTGGAAAAATCGTCTTCGGGCTTTTGGAAATCGTGCATGGCAGTATTTTGCCCATTTTCGGGCTATCGCTTTATATCAGCTTGAAAAGGAGTCGTTTTCTGAGCGGATGGAGCAATTTATAAATTTTTCGTTGGCCGTGATGAAGTTACCCGAAATTATTGGCAATTAGATTAGAGAAGAGGTCCCTTCAATCTCTTTTCTTGATGTAAGTCTTTCATCTTTCTATGGGTTCATGTCTCAAAATTTTCTTCTTGAAGCCTTTCACTTCTTGAGAGAATACCCTTTGTGTCACCCAATAACCTTTGTTCACTTTCTTGCTGACTGCTTTCGGTAGACTTCTCTAACAATCCATACATTCTCAATCTGCTTCTGCTATCATATTTTGATTAATAGAATATTTTTACTTGGTATAGGATAGAGAAAAATGTATCTTTCGCCTACTTTTATCACATTCTTGTTCACAACTTTAATATAATGTTATCTTATGAGGACTAAGGTGATGAAAATGAGATTCATCCTGGTCACTATTGCATGAAAATTGTTTATTCAAATGTTATTATTATATTTATTGTTGTTCATATTGTTGATCTTCAGTGAATTTTTTCCACTCATAGTATTCTGGCTAAATGGGAAGCAAAGGCAAACTTCGTCATTCTTCAGGGTGCCTAAAAAGCCTTATCCCTTTTCAAAGATATCAGAAGCCAATGTTTGAGGAGTTAAGGAACAAACCGATCTTTGAGGTGAATACTTTTCAAACAAAATTATATTCCATTTGAGAAAATGTAGTTAGTTTAAGAGCGTCAATCATTAAAAAAAATCGCGGTAACTAACGGCATTATCAACTAAACAACTTTATAGAAATATGCTAACATTGAAACTGTTTTTCTTTCGATAGAACGATATTGAAAAAGTTGTTGGAGGCTTCAGACCATTCTATTCCACTGCATTCTTCTCGATTCAAAAATTCGAGAAGAATGTTGACGAAATGCCGGATTGGAGGTAAATAACTAACGTGCAGCTCTTGCCCTATAGGTGATGAATAATAAAGCGACACCGATGAACCCTTTGTGTGCCTCGCGAAGTTAGCGCTCTGTGATTATTTGTGAACAATGCAAACGGTTTTTAATGAATGTGTAAAGCAGAATCAGAAATTCCGTGCGGTGCAGTAACTGCGGTTTCATTAATAACGAAAAAGTACGTCTAATGAAAACATCTGAGGAATGTTTTATTTGAAACAATTATGGAGATAGATTTGAATTTTTATGGGCTTAAATTTAACTTTTGTAGCGCTCGAAATTCAGCGTTTTGTAAATACTCATTTCTGACGGAAGTAGATAAGAAAAATGTGGGATCTCCAGAAGAATATATGGTAATTATCTTAGTTATTGAGGAGTTTTGACTTATAGTATTTATTTGATGCGAGTTGAACTTCCACAGCTATAAATATATCATTTTGAATTAGTGATTTTCCTCATCGAAAGTATTTGAAATATTTACCGAAAACATCTTCAATCACCTTAGAGTAAATACGTATATATAAAGTGTTCTACCTTTCGGTAAGTTCATGTGCCCCCACATTCCCTATTTAATTCCCTCTCCTTCAATTCCCGGTAACTTATCCCACCCCTTAATTCGTCTAATAACTTTTGTCTTTGTCTTACCCTCTGTCTTTTACCTAGCATTCTTATTAATGTTATACGGGAGTAAGGAAAGATCCGCATGTATATATAGTTTCTTTCTATTTTCATTCTCTAACACAAAATTATCCCAGAGTTTTTCGTAGCTTCGTACCTTCCTGACAAAAAACTGCGGAGGAAGTAGAAGATACTCCGCCCACTGCGAGATACCTATGAATACAATAATATATGCAGTATGTTAAAATAAATTATTAAAAAATCTTCCGAAAATCATCGAGTTTTCAAACTTAAGCGTTTCACCGATTACTCATTCAGAGCGGAATCTATTTCGAGAGAGCATTCAAGGAAGAGTAACGCGCCAACGCGACTAGTTTGATCAAAGTTACAAAATTTCCTCGCGCATTTTTCCCCACATTGAGGTCAACCTTTCCGTGTTTGCGTCCCGCAACAATGTAACCCCACAAAAATAACACGCGTCAAGAAAACAAGCTGAAGATACGACCATGCCTCGGGCTAACTCCTTTGATAGCGCGTTTCCAGCACCAAGTACACCTACAGAATCGTATTGAAACTAAACGAGCAAAAAAGAAGGCATTAGCGGAGCGAATTCTACAGAACCTCCCCGCGGAGGGCGGGATTCGAGAACTAGAACAAAAAGCGAAACGACTCTTCACGTCCAAAGCAGATGGAGAACGACGAAAACAAACGAGCGATGAAATTCGTGCGAAACAAAAGTCGGTGTACGAGCGAGGCTCTCAGACACGTGTGCACATTTTACGGGGGACAAATAGGCGGAAGAGGAGATCGCCAGCTACGTCTTCATTTGTTTCCTTTTATTCGCTATCCATCCACTCACTTTAGCCACCCAAGCGCATCCATCATAATGAAGACGAGCCACAATCACAACAACCACTCGCTCCTTCCTCACTTAAGCATCCCCTCGACGAATTTACCTCTATCTCGGGAAATTCTGTGCACCTAGCGAAATCAGCGGATTCTTGCACGGAGGAGGACGGGGCGAAATTATTTCAATGGAGCGAGGCATTGTTTCGCAACCTCTGAAAGTATAAATAGTTTCAAGTTCAACAGTTCCAAGAAGTTTCTCCAAAGGACAATTCATCCAAGAGACGTTTTGCTCAAAGATGTTTCGCCCAAGAGAATGTCCCTCACAAAAGCAAACAAAATATACCAAGTCGGTTCACCTATTAGACTAAGAGATATTACACCCGATGAATATTTTTTTAAATGGTTTCATAAAAGAGCTTTTAATAACCTTCTTCGAAATTCTTTTAGGTGGAATTTTGAACCTTAACATTTAAATCTCTAAACCTTTTATATGTGTCACTTTTTATATTCCATACTAATTAAAATTTAAATCATTTCAAGATAGATGCCAGGTCATTTGGAGAACTCTTCATAATAATAATTGCATGCAAAGTTTTTTTTATCGTGCACAGTCTCTCTCAACCGTCGGATGAAATATATCATAATATCATCACGATGATACGTCGACTGGTGGGAGAAAATCCTTAGGCGTTATGTCTTTGATGAAGGAGAAAACTCCCTTGTGTGAACTGTCATTGGACGATTCGTCTCTTGAACGATCCATCTTTGGGTGAAAAGTCTCTCGAATGTAATCCATAAAATGGTTTTTCTAAATTTATCTGGAATTATTTTCATTAAAATTTGAATCGATCATCTCTATTCAAAAAGTACCAGCTAAAATACGAGTATCGTTTTAATTTATAATGCACACCTATGAATTTGATTACAAAAATAATCCGTTGTTTTACAAATTATGATCACACGAGAAATATGAACATAATTATGCTAGCAATGCATATAAGTGATTACCTAATGTTACAGTCGATTAATTTCATTCGTACCTATGTAGACGATTTCACACAAAATTCAAGCTGAGAGTAAACGGGTCATATCCTGATCCATAGATTGATTGTTATTCACAATCGGCTGAATAAAACTGATGCAAACCATAAAGAAAATCTCTAGAAGGTAGAAGAAAACAATGGAAAAAGAATAACTAGTCAGAATATCATAACAACGTTACCAATATTTTTCAATTGAATGAGGGAAAAGCGTTGGGGAATAATTAGAAAAGAGAACAGCTCCGTAACACGGAACAATTCATTTTTCGGCAAACAAAATCATCGCGATAATGACGTGAAGAAGAGTGGAAAAACCTTTGTTTTTCGTATAATAGTTTTAACGAGAAAGATAAATAAACCGAAAAATTCCATAACAACTCTCCAAACAAAAGACCGAAACATTTGCATTCAGCAGGTGCGTCAGCGTTTAAATGTCAAAAAAAGTTTGGACAAGAACCGTCTGCTGAACAGGAAAATAAACAACTTCGGTTTATATTCATGAAAGGTTAAACAGATTAATGAAAATGTCGATTGCGAGGGAAGCCTCGTGGAGTTTTAAATGATCTACGAAGCCAAAAGCTCATCTGTTTTATTCGAATTCATTACATTTCTCTCCGAAAATTCGGATGAAAACTGAGAAAGTTTGTTACGCGGAAAAGTTTGCGAGCGAAAATACGTTTGGAAAATGAAAATATACCTGGTTAATGGAAAGAGAGTAAAATTAGTTACGAATTCAAGGACATGGAATTTTCAAAACATTGTTTGAAGCGATTTTAATGGAAACTCTTTCCGAATTGTGCGTACATCAGAGAGAGTTCCAAAATAACCTGTTAAAAACATTTGTCATGGAATATATCCTATGCATTTTCAATATCCGAAAATCCTTTATATGAGCTCCTTCTACTTTTCTTACTACTATAATCGTACAGGTTAGAAGACATCATTTGGAGTGATCTCCATAAGGAATGTAATTAAATATTTTTATCGCTCGCAGAAATTGACTTTTTCTCGACTAAACACTGATTAAATGCCATATAAAAACATACATCGGATGAATATCTCATGGATATGTCGACTTATTGGTGGAAATCGTAGGGCGTTATGTCTGTTATGAGGATGAAAATGTGACGTGTCATTGGGCGATTCTATTCACACAAATAATTTGGACTCCAACGTAAAGAATCAACTTCAAGTGAAGGATTACAAACAAAATTTAATCTCTGAATTCAACTTTTATATAAAGCCTGACAAGCCACTACACGTATTTTGAATAAATTTTTCAATAGCGAGATATTTTACTTTTGAGCAAATAAGAATTAGATGGGCATATTTTTGAGGCTGAAACTTGTGGAACAGACCATATCATACCGAAGTCTCCTGACAGACTAAATTAAACAGTAAAAATCACTCAACTTGTTGAATTACTGTCACATTGATACTTTTTTCCACTAAGAACACAGAGAATTCCAATAGATCGATTCACCGGGAATTTAGGAGGGATAACGAGTCAGAGTACTTTACCAAAACTGTTTACTGCAATTGTCATATGAATTGGATTCCAATATGAAATTACTTTTATTGCTTATTCTAGTCCAATAAAACGCGAATTTATTAAAGAAAAACTGCATTGAAATAGTCACTATATAGGCAATGGTAATACATCGATTCAGTGACTCTTTCTATTTATTATTGATTGAAGTGCATGGCTGCAGTTAAGTACTCAGTCAGATGGCACATTTACAGATAAAATAAAATTCACAGAGAAATCAGAATTAACGAAAAACAGTTATTTACGATTTTCTGTAGATTAGAATAAATACAATAGACTTAAATTAATAAGAACGGAATTACCTTTATCATTTTCATTCATACAATTATAAAATAACAAGCAAATAATGATAGAGTTTTTATGATTCCTGAGAGGCCTTTACGGTTAACGGGGCAGTTCCCGAAGATAACAAGTTACCAGGAAATCCAGTAAGGAAATCCTCTCAAGTTTCGGCTTTCAATTTTGTTATTATATAAGCTTGAAACTCATTTCTTGAAAATAAATTAAGGAAGAACATTTCTTCCGAAAACATTTCAGATTTTTTGGAAAGGACTTAGAGGATTTAGTCCACACCGCACAACATCTAGTCACAAGAAAAGAATATTTAGCGGTTTTTTTTTGCGAATTGTTTCATTTTAAGTTTACGTGGATATGTGACATCAAATAGGCTAACTGCTTTCCTAAACCGTTTCCTATTACTTTAACGAGTCACTCGCCCACGATCAGTTCAAAAAGAAGAGAAAATTCTAGAAGATAGACTCCGAACACCAATTCAAATCGAGCTTCGCGAAATCAAGCACTTCGTACTTCGCAGAGACGGAAAAACGTAATAATTGTAACGACCTTTTCAAGAAGACGCGATTTCCTAGATCGCCCTTCGCCGACGGAATATTAAATCACTTCGATGAAAAGGTTTAATTCGGCATCATTTGAAAAAAATTTAAAAGTCCTCTCGCCCTTCCTCCTTCTGGGTGAATTAAATCCGACTAAAAAGACGAAAAAACTAACCCTCTCATCCGTCTTCCCTAATCCGAAATTACGCCTCACTGAAATTAATTAAGCAGCGATCCGAAGAGAAAGAATTTTAGGAAAGAGCCTGTTTGTGTACGAGATGAAAAAAATGGCACGCGGAGAACACTAGACTTCTCGTACTAGGCACTACAGATTTTTATCCCCGGTAGTGGAGAATGAGGACGAACTTGGTTCTTTTTTTCCCGCGAATCTCCTCTCCTCGTAAATCTGGTACAAGAATAGGAAGGGAAGACGAAGACGGGAGAGTTATCTGGCAGAAAAATGACGTTCGTCGAGAAATTTACCAAAGCTGCTCTCGCAAGCATATTTCTCCTCGAAGATGAATGCGCGGTGAAAGAAATTAAATGCAATGGAGATGGTAAACAGGAGGGAGAAATAAGAGAACGGGGAGGGATCGTAAGCCAGTGGTAAAGATGAGGAAAGAAAGACGACGGGCGTCTTGTGAAAATTACCAGAAATTCGAAAGAAGTCATCTGAAAAAGAGATACAAAGAAGAAGCAGCAAAAAATGGCACCTCTTCGAAATTTGTATCCAAAATATTTCTTCCCACGGATTCGTTACGCACGGAGATATTTTCGCGACAATTTGAATTTCATTTCATTAGGTTCGTTAAAAACTTTTCGTAGCATAAATTATGCTTCGAAAATTATTTGTTACCAAATATTGGTACAGTATAATAAAATTGGAGCAGATCCCATTGTAATAATTATCAACAAATTTCATCCAGGGATCCAGAAGAGTGGTAACAATATATTCTCTACCATGTAGAGACGTAGAGTCAACATCTCGTGTCGGGTTGGGTTGCTTTTGCAGCTACTTTTAGTAACTTGAGAATATATCCTCTGATCTGTCATGAATCCAAGATACAATGAAAACACATTTAGCAAATAAGGCTTCAACAAAACAATAAATAGCAAAGAGAACAGTTGCTAACACAGGTATAAAACTTAAACCTCACTCCTGTAGATTTGAAGCCGGAGAAGGGCGGTTGAGTACACAATCGAAGTTAGAAAAAGTACTGCGAGGAATGATTTGTTATGAGATGAAAACAAGAAGTTGGGTAACCACGATGGAGCTTGATTATTTTCGCCCTAAATTGGAGGGATAAAAATAACGGAGATTCGAAATAGGAGAAAGATCTCCTAATTGACGGGAGTGAGGGAGAGGACGATAACGGAGAGAATTCGAGAAGAGAGGAAAAGAAGAAGGTGGAAAGGCGTGAAAGAGGAAGAAGAGCCGATAATGACCGCAATGATGAGGATAAATATAACACGGAAGGAAAGCAGAGGGGCGAGAAAAGACCATCGGTGCAGAAAATGAAGAGGAAAAGTTATGATGACTTCAGGTAATGTTGACGAGAGGATGGCGGGATATATAGCAACAGCAATACCTTCTATCTCAAGGAAAGAAAAGGGATAATCTGAAAGAATTCGGCGGAAAGGGAAACGGTAACTTGGACAGCGGACAGAATCTGTTCACTCCTATCATTTCTTTTCCTCAAACCTGAATTGCGGCTCATATAATATAAAAAGTACGAGCGGAAAGGTTTAAATTATGAAGATGACTCATATTTATTATCTTCATCGACTTTTATTACCTCTGGAGGTCGTTTAAACCATGATTTACCTCTTTCCAAACCGAATGTCTCTGATATCATTGAACGAGATTTTATTTCTCATTTTCTTTCCGGAGTCACAAGAAACGTATTCCTTGGTGAGAATGGTCCACAAATGTGGTAATGCACCTGATGCACAAGATGGCGGAGAATAAAATACTGCTCGATTTAAACGGAGAGGAAGCGATTTCGTGCTCGATATGAATATGGGAATGTTAGACATAGAGTCGCGCTGGGCAAGAATTGTCTTTAAATTATTCGGTAACATCTTTTCGGGTCTGGACCATGAACTGATCGTCACACAGTTCTTAAGTGTAGTTTTGTAAGTCTTAGATGAACTTCGGGGGTAACTACGAGGAGTAAAGTACTAAAATTCATTCGACGGATATAAGGGGTGGAAAATCGCTCGTTTTGGGAATCGGAATCTCCCTAAAGTAAACATATGCATGGTTAACGTCTAACGACCACGAAACCGCAAAACAACTTGGATGTTCTTGAAATATTCTTTTCTCTCTTCTTGTTCCTATAAGGTTTTCAATTAATAACAATAGCGAGGAAGCCTGCAGCATAGCTGTAAAATGTATTTCTAGCACCGAATATGAACCTTGGTCAACATTTTCTGTTTTAACAGAGCCGATGGCCCTTGACCCCTGTTTATTAAAGTATTCGTAATTATTAAACGCTAAAACATTTTCAAAGAAACTGAAGATGAGATTTTGGAAAAAAACCAATGATAATTCAAAAATGTTTCCATGAGTACATAATCCTTTATAAATTTATTAATTATTGGAGATGACACGATTTTCACATTGGGAACATTCCTCCGACCACCCAAACAAACACAGCTAATTACGAGCTGTTAAAAAGAGGTAACTCAATCTCCTTCATGCATTATGAGAAAAAATTCTACAATTGATCCATTTAGGCATATTAGCATCGATGAGATATTTTTTCTGATAATTCCTTATAATTTAGACGAGGGAAATGCAAAGGATTTTTTCGCCAATATTTCAGGATACTCATTCAGTCCCCAATGCTTTTTATATCAAAGAATGAAAGGAAATAGATAAGTAACGAGTGTTTTTGTCGTAGATGATACGTAAAAAGTACTGACAAAGAGAGGGGTTTGATCCGTTGGTGATCATCTTAACACAAACATGAATCCGATGAGAAGAAAAAAAATAGGTTTATTAATTAGGACAGTTCTTAGGTTAAGGAAGTAGAAAAACCTAAATGTAGAAATGAAGAGATCCTATATTAATATAATACGCTACGCGAAGTACGTTGGAAATATGGGGGAGAGATTTGGAGGAGCGATGTTAGAGTTATTTTAACAAGGAGAAATACTGTACAATTATAAGTTATTTCAAATAGTGTACCTTCCATGTTTGTCTCCAGTAGAGCATCTAAACTGAAAAACAACTACAGGAACTCCAGGAAATGATTCACGCATCTCGACACAATTAGAGAATTAAAAGCAAAGGGTTGTTTAGCAAGGGATAAACATCGCTAGAACACGAAAAAAATACAGCTATCGATTCCAAAGAGTAAACTTTAACCTCGTGAGGTATAGTGCTCCAACCGCGTGAAAGGAAAAAAAAACTCAGCGAGCAATAAACTCAACTGGCGCATCAAATGAGAAATAAACGAAGGAGCTTTATCGTGGGCATGGCAACGAAACTCTCCCTTCCGCTATCTTGTTATTCGAGCGACAAGAGAAATGCGAATTAACTTACGGCAGGAAAACAAATTTTGCGAGTTCCTGTACCAAACGGAATTGAGCGATATTTATTTATCTCGAGAGCTTCGGAAAATGCCCCGGGGGGACCGTTACGTGTCCAAGTTTAATAGTAATAATAAATAACATAGTCTTTGTTCTGGCGAGATTGAAACTAAAAGGACTCCTCTTCCGTCCAACCCACGGTTGTTCTTGATATAGATATTAATTTGAAAGAGATCGCCTCAGAAAACATGAAAACAAATGCGGAAATGAAAAACACGAGAGAATAGAATAAAAAATTAGCCACAGCGGGTTAACACCCACTAAGAAGGGAGTATGTAGACTTATAGAAGTACACAAAAATGTGAAATATACGTAACAATTGTACAATTACATAAGTAATATCAATGATAATAAAAAATACCAAAATATATACTAATTTACATTCATGAAATAATTTGAAAATAAAAATATATTAAAGCTGAAAGAAAACATTTAATTATAGAAAATAAAACACATAAAAATAAAGCAAATGAATTGCATAAAATGCAAATTGCATAAAAAAGTTCTAATCGTTAAACCTTCCATTTTATCTGTTGGAATATTCATACCCGCTCATGTTAGGCGCATTACACCCAAGAAAATTCAATTCTTATAAAATTATCTTAATCTTGTTGATCAATAGGTAGTTTGTATGTCTTTTCCTCAAAGGTTAACGGTGTTACATTTATAAACCGGATGTAGGTTGGTTTTCATCCCCGTTTTCCGGCGCTAACGAGGCAGTTCCCGGAAGATCATAAAAATAACCAAAAACCACCTTCCCCATTCATCAGAAAAAATGGCAAATCAGTTACTCCATCCAAGATATTTTCCTGAAATCGTTTATTACATTGATCTACGCTACTGGTTTAGTTTCTTGGTTACATCATCAGGTGAAGATGTTATCAAGAAACGAAAGCGGTAGTTTAGATTAATACAGCAAACGATTTCGTGGATTCTACCAAGTATACCATTATTTTAAGTTTAGATACGGAGAAGTTACAACTACTAACGCCGCAATGCAGAGAATAAATCATCTAATAAAGAATATAAAAAATAGAGTCCCTCCGTCAAGTCCTCGTTTCCCTATTAACTATGTTGACAAAATAATGCTATTCAGATAAATTTCTTACATTCTCGCTTCATTTTATAAGCATCTGGCTCCTTTCTCAGAATCCATCAAAGATCGAAAAACGATCGAAAATGATGCCATTTAAGTAAAATGAGCGAATTAATTCGTTTTCGAAGAGCCCTCCTTTCCTTGATGAGAAATTAAGTCTCCCGTCCATTCATTCTTCGACGTAAAAAAGCCCAAATGAAAAGAGATTCGAGAGAAAGATAAGAGGGGGTTGAGAGGCGAAATTGAAAACCCTCGTTAACGATTGATTAGCTTTCAGGTTCGATCAACCCGTGCTTAGCAAATTGGACCGAATTTGCCTCGTTCCGTAACGGGCTCGCTGACGATTCCGTAGCTCTTTCACGCTACGACCAAATCCAATTTGATCACGTGCGAGAGCGGAAAAAATTCGGTTTTCATGATCGGGGAAATATTAGGAAAATAAAGGCAAATGAGCGAGAGTAAAGTGCCTCGAAAAATGTGGGGAAAAGTTTGGAGGTAGCGAATTATTACGAAAGGTGCGTTGCTCGATCGCCTCAACAAAGGAGCCAGTTACGTGCTTTGCTGGTTTTTTATTTGGTATTTTTTTTAATGAATCCACTTTTTCATTCACTGGCTGTAACGCCTGGTGATACTCCGGCATGGAAAAAAATTAACTTCAGTGGTGATATCGATTAAGTTTTTTTTTCAGGGTAAAATAACAATCATTTCCGTCGTCCGAAATCAAGGGCTACAAACTTTCAAATAGAGGAATAGGAGGAGCGTCATAAACATGAATGTGAAAAATACATAACTGTTTACAAATGAAAGCTTTCTTCGGCGCACGAATTTTTGGAATGAGTGTTACTTATGTATTTAGGTCCCTGCAACAAGGAAGAAATTAATGAAAAGCAGTGACGATTACCAAACGGAGCGCAATCGCCAAAAAGATAGATTAACGAAGCATAATGTAGCGATTTAACGCGAAAAATCGTCGCAGAGCATGAGTTTATTCTTCCAGTTTAAAATACATACATACAAAACAATAAGCGCGCACTATTGCATAATTCAGTCACTTGAATATGAAACTAAGAATTGAAGAAACATTTGAAAACTTTCATAGGGCCTTCTAGCCGAAAAGATTCATCTTAAGAGCATAAACAGAGATAGATAAAATTCATTATTTTCATTTCAATTTTTATATTCGTCAAATCCTAATACCTCCCCCTATTCGTTGTCACCGAGTTAACATCTATACAAACAAATTAATGATTTAAAACATCACAACTTTCGACCACTTTATGGTCAACGTGAGGAAGGGCAGAGAGCTTTGCCTGACGCGGCGTCAATCAACAGGCAGACTACTGAAGCCCAATATAATATTTCTCCCCGTCTCCGTCCCAGATAATACTTGGCAGGGTAGGGAACAAGGCACATCTGCACAGCATGCTCCGATATACCCTTGGGGTAACATGAAGGATAAGCGAACCATATACTCGCTTAAGTAGGGTTACCTCAAGTTATGCCGATCAGATTCAACCCCCTCTCCAACATTCACAGAAACCGCTATCATTTGCATGCCACGTGCTCTAGACGGAGATGCGTACGTGGAATAATTTTCGCGCATTACGGGTTCTAATCAAAGGTTTCGGAATGATGAGAAATAGAGAAAATATTGCGAGGCAAAAGGATTGACAGAGAGATTGGAGAGTTGTAACGCAGATGTGCAAACAAGGGCGATAAGGCGGCATTAGAGGTGGAATGATCTGTAAATAACGGGAATTTCTTTAGCAATCGCGCTATCCTCCTCGTGGTTGTTTATTTTGACAGAAGATAAGTACTTTTGGTGTACATAAATGTTCAATTTCGTAACAGCTGAGTAATAAATATCTCCAACGCTCAAAAGACATCGATTGAGAAATTACAAAAAGTTTCAAAAAGGTGTTTAAAAAAGAATGAACCTATTTCTAAGCTCAATTAAATATATCTTCATTAAATTTCAGGTGTTGGTATAATATAACTTCAGGAAGTTGGTTCATTCTTTTGCAAGGCCCTGTGTAATTAGAATTCGTCCTTAGAATCGCAAGATTTCTCAAGACATGAAGTCGTATACTTTAAGAATATGTATCTAATTTAGGTGAAGTTATAATCACTTAATAGCCTACGTATATTCATAGTCATTTGAGGCAATGGTCATAATACAAACCTGTAACCAACTGTCTAGATTACACTCGGTATACATGAATTAGGAAGTCAATAGTTTTCAACTTTTGGAGCAATTAGGGACCAAAAACAGCAAAATGACAAGTTTTTATAGAAGAGACAATCAGTATAAAGTCTGTAAATATAGGATACGATTGTAATCGAAGGATATCACAATATTTAGAAAAGTGCCGTCGAATACGCTGGGAAAAACATGAATCGATGAAAAAGTCACCTATATATTTTCAGGGCCGAGTAATAGTCAGTGTTGTTACGACGATACCTAAAACTCCTGGTATATTGATTTTATTGCCATTGAAATGTTTACTGTCCGTTATAGGTATTTAGAAAAATCATACTATTTACCTCGGTACACAATCGAAGTTTACCGCAAAGGAAAACTAAAATAAAGTTACCAACTATTCTTAGAAAATAATTACACAGCAGAAAGTACGACAGCACATAAGACAGAAAATTAATATCAATAGGTCTACCTTTAAGAATGATAAAGATTTTCATTTTAATCCAAATTTACGAACATATAAGTTAAAATATTAAAAACCAGACTAATCGTAGGTTATTGCGGTTGAGGAAAAAATTAAAAACAACCAATTTTCTAAAAAATAAAGGAATTTTAATTCAAATCCAAACACTATGATAATAAATAATTAAGAAAAGACAAGAAAATGAGATGTTTTACTCATTTACTGTGTAAAAATCATTTCGGTTCATACTTTAACTACATTTTACGAACAAACGGTGAAAACGTCCTCGTAATGAAACGGATCACAAATTTCAATGGAGAACCGAAAGAATATTTCCGTCGCCGCTATCTGGCCAACATCGCTGCGGGTGAACTTAGAGGATTTCGTTAGCGGATGTGAAAAAAAGTGTACGCAGCTCTGGTGAAGAGCGATACATACGAACGATGCAATATATGTTAATCCACAAAAAAAAGGCCGGGCGGTGCACGGATGCTCTCTTAATTCTCCGGATATTACGTTTCCTGATGCTTCGGGTCGCAAGCAAGGAAACGCAATTACGACGGGAGAAATGGAATGTGACGAGTTAGCAGGGCCTAGATGAATCGCTCCATGGTAATTTTCATGGGGATACAATCTCACGCTAGGGGAGAGCAGATGTCACGGGTCACATCTTTCCTTTTTCCTTTATCTGTGGTTAATTTAGAGGCTCTCATAAGCTCATCAACCTCGTCAGCCGAAACCGACTCCATCAAGCTCTTGGTGATCAGGCGCGGAATCATGCAGAAAAATTCGCTCAATATCTCTACTCAACTTTCACGCAACGCATTTCTGTTTTTCTAGGCAGTTTGATGACTGAAAACTGAGTAATTAAATGCAGTAATTAAAATCTTCTAATGTAAGCTATGATTCGTGAACACCGCTCAGAGACGACCTAAAATGAGGCTATTTCTGGAGAAAAATACTTAAAAATTCATTCCCATATAATTCATAATTATCGACTCGAAAAACTGAAACTTTAATTATATTAAAGCATTAAGCAGGCGATATTTTAAGGTTTTAGTGCTATTCTAGCGATTAATCCACATCCAACATTATAAACCACGTTCGAGACAAAGTTCGAAACTAACTCGTCATCAGGCTGGCAAAACCCACTCCCACACCAAACCAACAAATAAAATAAATTATTAAAATTGAAATTTCCTAATGAACTGAAAATTTGTTCAAATATATAAATAAATAAAGATCATGTATGCAAAATTAAATCACATTATAAACAAATTGATAACGATTGAAATTTGGCTGTTGACTTAAAACAGATCGCTCAACTTTTACAGAAACCGCTACATTTTATAGACCGCTGTGAGTACATATGGCCAAATTTAAGAAAGGCTGGGTAGCTACATTAAATACTACTCGCAAACAGAATTACAGAAATATTCTCAGTCAGCGATAAACCACTTCGATCAGCGATAAACCACTTACCAAATAGAAATGGTAAGTCCTTGGGCATTGATCAGGAATATCAGATTAAATTAGTTAGTTGACGCGTATCGAGCTGTTTCAGATGGGCTTACCGTGAAAGGTTTAAGGGTTAACCGCACCCATTTCTTTCAAAACAATTCCGAAAGGAGAAACTGATATAAAAATGAATTCAAATAACTGACAAAGGGGATCTTTACGTAAGAAAATAAGCTGATTAGCGAAATATCACCAATTTTTAATGGTTGGAAACAGTGCTAAAAATGTTTTAGTTTGAAAAACTGACACGTTCCAAAAGTACGCTGCACTGTAAAGGAAGCAGGGTGGTCCAGAATAGCAAAATTCGCTTTCATTAGTTAAGAGGGACTCGGGGATATATATGAACGAATTAGTTTTTACAGCCTAAGATTGATACCCAGAAATTAATTTTTCGCCCAGAAATGTCTTTAGATAATGCTACACCACACGTAAGGGAAATAACATTTTCAAAAACCGAATCATACCCTTTTTCAGCGCTTTGCGAAAATTTAGGTTCGAATATTCATAAACGTCGACGCGGCGGTCGATGGAAAGAACGGTTCAAAGCCGAGGAACTTAAGCGCTGAATCATAAAAAAATCCGAGAATCCTTGGCGAGGAAATAACGTTTCGCCGAGTGCAAACTGCTGATTCGAGCGATGTCCCTCAGAGCGCGCTAATGTCGGCCTCCCATTCCGAGTTGCGTGAATATGTAATTGAATTCCTGACGGCACGGCATCCGGAAAATCGAGCTCCTTCGAAGCTGCATTCCCACGGATGATCCACGGGCTAAACGCCCAAAAGAAGAGGATTATGAATACGTACTCTTCCATGCCCTTCGACTTCCCTCTCTCGATCGCTTTAAAGTGCGGTGAGGAAGAGTCGCAAAAACGATTGAAGCTCGGTTATTGAGAGAAAGATGAGAATCGTTCATGCTTAAGTAACATATTTTACGCACGAGCGATTTCACTTGATTCGACTGTAATGCAAGAGGTCATTTGAATGGAAACGGATTTTTACTGCCTTCGAGCGCACTCGGCCGTGACGTATCAAATTATCGGAATTTCATTATAACTTTGCATTACCTTTCCTTTTGCGTGTAAAGTTCACTAAAAATCATTATCTAAAATATTGGATTCCGATAAAAACACTGAGGATTAGCACTTTCCAAATTCATTTACAAATGAGAACCAGAGAGGCGATTTTTATTCCAATGAGTCTCTCTGTTAAAATATCAACTCTTGAATTTATCTTGATAACTTGGGCGCAAATTAAGTGTGATATTATCTTAACTTCAGAAATGACGATAAATATAGACAAGATATTCCTTTTGCGAAACTATTTTGAAACAAATTAAGTTTTTTTTTGTTTTTCCAGAAGAATCAAAAACCAGGCGCAAAACTATTTTCTTAGAGATATAAAGAGGTATTTTATAAAAAAGTCACTGAAGGGGTCTAAAATCTGCGGATGAGCGCAAGACATTGATTGAAGTTTTGTCGATAAATAAAATAATATAAGCAAGTTATTTATCCTCTCAATATAATTACAATGGTGAAAAGATACTGCGAAATCTGATATTCTAAGCGGGAAAATAACTAAAACTTGCCAAAACTAGTCATTATTGTAATTAATACTTTACATAAGTATTAGTTAAATCCAAGTTTGTTTCCTTTATTAAAAAATTCTTTCCCTATGTAAATTTAATTCCCTTTAACTGTCACAAGTAAATCATTCCTTTTATCATCTGTAAATATCATCCGCAAATAATTATTTTAATTAGTCATTTCACATTATTGCAAACGACGACAGACTCAACGAATTAAATAGCCGTGGCCTAGCAATAATTAGGGTGAGCTTTGCAAAATAATCTTCCAATTGACGCCAATTAATTACCCGATTTAACGAGCATAATTTTGGTTACAATTACGACAAGATTACCTTTCGATAATTCTGAATTAATTAAAACAACGAAAAGAAAAGCAACAAACATCGAAATATGAAGTCTACCGAAGGGTGAATACATAGTTTCCCTCCAGCTCTGAATATGCACGTTCTTATAATCTTTAAATGCAGCAGCTTTCGCAAATCGCCTGAGGCACTACCTCGTTCATCACAACCAACACATTTTTAATAACTTAACTTCAATATATTAGGCTTATTCTTTAGTGTTTATAGAGTTAATTTAATGCCGAGTTTGCGACCCAGAAAGAAAGGAACCTAATTTACGCAAACACAGATAGATAGACCTTTTGGGAGAGATGTGTCCCTCTTCTAGTTAACCTCTTACGTATATTAAATCCTTGGAGAGGTCCCTTTAAAAGCAAAATGAGAATGGGAAAAATCTTTGTGAAGTTCGACAAAGAAAAAACTACGGGAAAAACATCCATAGGCACACAAAAACCCAATGTATATTCGATTGGACTAAGAATTAAATCAAAACTTCAAGATTAATCGCCCCGGAGAAATTTCCCATCGTATCCGAAGTTCGATAGATACCAGCCCCTAGAGGGATGCGAAGATGGAAACCTGAGGGAAAGCACGGGAGAACGAGCAGAGAAATAGCGAAACCGGCGGCAAATCACGACGAACGAATACACGTTCCAGTAAACAGCAACTACGTGCGAATGCTCTGATCGAGGCCGTTCCGTACACACAGGTAGGAGAACTAAACTTCCCCATCGGCTAAGCGTCGAAAGACAGAGAAATGGCGCGGAGGGAGCTAGATTCACCGATAAAAAGAAGAAAAAAACGAGGGTGCCAACGCGGGTTGTGTAACTCTGGATTTGTTCTCACGTCCATCGCTTCCGGGATCGGCGGTAGGCCGATATCCCCGCAATCCAGACCGCTATACCCCAAAAGCGCTTTTGCTCTATAGGACTGCGAGTTCGAAAGCTGTGTGGGCGGAGAAGTAACGGATCGATGGGGGAGATGCAACGTCCCCTTCCGCGTGCATTAATTAGTTGCCGATTGCGACATCTCCCGCCCGAAGGGGGAAAAAAATGTAATTATGTAATTTAGAAGAGGATGGAACGCCCGACTTTCGCAATGTGGAATCTCGCGGAATCAGGGATGCGAAAGAATCCCGCCAGCAATTAAAATGTTTATACTTTAACGGCGCTCAAACTTGGGGCGACTTTGGAATATTTAGAGGTGCGGTTTGTCGGGCTGAAATGGCTGAGATTTATCGCATGGGTGACGAATCTGACGGCTCTAAAACGATGCGGGATACTGTAAAGGAACGAAACGGAACCTAAGGTAATTAAGACTCTATTTCGATTTATAGTGACTGTATAGTCTCTACAAAATGTAGTGATGTAACGCGGAAAGGTGGGGCTCTTAAAAAATCCTAAATCGCCTGGTTGCACTCATATGCGTCATCAAAGATTCTCAGGTTCTATTGCGAGTGTAGGAGATTATTGAGCATTTCCCATTTATTGGACGCTAAAAAGAGAAATGTCGAAAGGTAAATGCACCGCAACGCATACCGTAGAGCTTGAAAGCTTCTACTCAGAACTAATAAATACTTTAATAAGTTGCTTTTATGCTGTAGGTAGCGCAGTTTAATTACAACTACCTAGGAATACCTTCCTGAAATTATAACTCACAATATGAGACAAGAAAATACCTGAAACGATCGGCAGTTTATTTTATATTGCAGTAAACGCTGGAACTCGCATTCAAAAATGGGGTCATAACTCTGGAGTCACGTATGTCCAGCGTCGCAATTAGGCTGTATTGAAATATGTAAGTGGCTCAAATAGGATTCTCAATTCTTGCTCAAATATATCCAGATCGACTGATGATTGACACTCAAAAAGAAACCAGAGTTCAGAATTTACGCACCTGGGACATGATACATAAACGTGTCATTATCATTAAAAATAAATAGGTTTATTGTGCACTGATAATTTTCTAATTCAGGTAGATATGTTATAATCATATCCCTTTAAGTCTTTCGAAGTATTATAAATCCGAGATACTGAGCAAAATGAATTTTCTGTAAAACTTTAGGAATGTTTCAAAACTTTCCATTGCTCGTTGTGAAGTATCGTAGTAAAATACTTCACTGATCCAAGATTTAAAATAATTAAGTGCATCGTCGGACTTTGCTTGAAAACAAATAAAAGAGTTAAAGGTTCCTCTGCTGGTTTTACAGAGAAAATAAGGAAGAATTTTCTTTCTTTTAGATGAAAATTAGGTTCCTCGAACTATTCTCGCGTTAGTTTGAAAATGCATCTCTAAATTAACCGACAAGAATTTTATTAATTAACAATCGACTTAAGAATTTAAAATCCAGCATCAAATTTTTGAACTATGTAACATTAGATGACTGAATAATGAATATGGAATGGAGTCGTCATCGTATGCGTCAGATACTGTACATTAGGGCGCCAATCAAGTATTTTTCTACAGTATTAATTCTCTCGATCAGCATTGGAGAACACTCAAAAATCATCCACTGATATTTCGTTTGACGTCAGGATTCATGAAGTGGCCTATAGTTTAAATAAAGTGAAAAATAAGGGAAATACGAGCAAGCAGACTGGGGGAGGACATATACAGCGTATGTTTATAAGTAATATGAAATGGGACATAAAATGTTCCGGTAAAAAACGCTTTTGGCATAATTTTCTACGAAAATGCGCATACATTTCTGCGGTAAGTGACGATTCCGGCGTGACGTTCTATGAAAATTCACATATACTGCTGCGGTGTAAAGCTTACTCGTCCGCTAAATGCTCAGCCTTCCTTTTTTGAAACTCGGACCTATTTGGTGCGTCATGCGTGAAGAGTATCGCAACTGTTCAAATCTGAAATTCAGATGGCGATTTTGGAGTGCAGTTCTACTCCACATGTAATGCAAAGGGGCGGAATGACCATGAGCTAAGCTGCCCGTGGGCACATAAACCAGAGAACGCGTGTCATAAAACAGTCATCTCCCACGTGACTAACACCCTTTAGAGGATTAACGCCGCTGTTTTTTCCCCCGCGTTTTCCATCCGACCGAGGTTCAAGTTTCTGCAATTGCGTATCGCGAATTCTCCTCATCATTTATAAGTCACGTAGAGGTGCGACGCAGTCGTGATTTGCGGATCAAAACGCTCTTCGCAAACGTTTTGACCCACAAATCAAGTTCTCTTTCGGAAAAAAATGCGCCTTTTAGATCTTCCGTCGACGTTTCATATGGAGAAATGTGATTTAAAGCTCTAGGAAATTTTGAAATATTTCTGATTGGTTAACTAAATTTTCCGTCGATGTTTCAAAGGGAGAAATGTGATTTAAAGCGCTAGTAAGATTTGAAATATTTCTGATTGGTCTACTAAATCCCTGGAACTCGAGTTCAGGACAAAAATAATACAATCGCCAATAAAACATTACTATTCAATGAAAGAATATTTGGATTGTACATTCGACATTTTAATGTAATTTTTACGCGATCAATTTACTTTGAATATCGCGTAATATAATTCAGGTGTTTAGCATACAACATGTTATAATAATCTTTAGGATAAAACATATTGTAATAATGCTAAACAGATTTGAATTATTCCGTGATGTATTCACAGTAAAATTGCTGATAAAGATTCGTTAAACGATCTAAACATAATACTTGTTTGACATATTATTATTTTAATAAATACCTATTATTTAGGCATTCGAGAAATTGAGAAGTTAGTCTACACATAGAAACATATCACAGAAATATTGATATTTTATTAATTTATAAGGATGAATCCATTATTATTGTATTCTAAAATTATATATTACGTTTTCTGCCAAATGAAATACGATTAATAAGGATAAAGGAATCTTTAACCAGCGAGATGAATATATAATTATCCTTAGTTAGTTTTCAATCTTTGAATTGTTTTCCATGATATAGTAAAACTAGCACTTATATTTAGCCTACGGTTGACATATCGGAAAATATATCAAGGCGAAATAATAAGTGAAAAGAGTCAATCTCAGAACAATGAAATATCTATGGAAGTATTTAAAGTCCACCAACTAAGAATTTAAAGGTTTTACAATTAAAATAATAAAATAGAATAATTTTGATCCAATAGAAGATATGAAAGTATGCTTTAAAGGAAAATTGGAAGCCTTCTAAAAGACCGGAGCTAACGGTTTCCTTAAAAAGGGTTAAGAAATGATTATAAAGGACGGATAGCCACATAAACGATCTTTGAAGGAGAATAATAACTCTCTTGGTGAGATCAATGAAAATATTCCACATTATAAATCTGAATTATAGTATACTGCAACAACTGTTATCCTCGATGACTAAGATACGCTCTTATGATTAACTACCGACCGTAGTTGGATTATAAAGCGATGCTGAATGTGATCCTAAAGACGAATACCACGGTAACTAAGGGAGGAAGGAGTTGGAATCTGCAAAGTTTGGAAACCATTTCCATGTGAGCCGTGAATGCGCGAGCAAGTTTTCGAGGTCGCCTGACCAAAATGCAGAGTCCGGAGGATATGCTTCCCATTATAGAATCCTCACGAGTCCTTGGTTATGCAAGAATACCTCGGCATCATCGCCTCGAGCTCATTGGGAATTCCTATCAATCCCAATGACCGGAAAGACCTTGAAATGAGACAATTCCAGAAGTTAGAGAGAGATCAATCGACGGAATGGTCGCCAAAATAAATTAAGAAGCGATCAACAGTGCGTCCGCTGAGTCATTTGATTTGAATCATGCCGTCTTTTGACAATATCTGGATTATTCTTGCAGTAACACGTTTCAATTACATATTTACAGATTAACTCCGGGGTTACTTTGAATAAAATAAGGAAGTGATGGTTTTCGTTCCCGTAAAATAAATCTAACAGAAAGGAATCTTTAGGAAATTATCTCTTACTGAACATTCTTTAATATATTTACGTTTTAAGAGCACTAATTTTGAGAAAAAAGAAGAAACAATCAAAGTAAAATTTGAAAATTTTCAAGAGGGATAATTTCATTTCAATTTAAAAGAAATAAAAAATACCCTAATTCATGCCTTTCCGAAATCCAAAAAATAGGTTTCTTATGATAAAGCTATAATATGCATTTCATTTACATCATGACAGGAATAGTTAACTTTCTGTGGTTAGAGTGCCATATTAGATAAATATAAAGGAATTTCGTGCCAATTTGATGTAGATATTTCCTATTTTAGTATATCAAAAATGGGAGTAGTGTGTGATCAGATTTCTGCGTAACAAAAAATTCCATCGCGTGCCATAGGTTCGTACCCCTTTCATAGATTTTACATCTACTCATATCTTTCTGCGTTTCCTCAAAGTCAGGAATTCACAAGGTACTCTGTCGTATGATATAAAACGGGGAGGTTGACTCTTAAAATTAAAACTCAAATTATCTTCATAAATTTCCAAGTAGTGTCTAACTAATAATTATGTCTCCCAACATTCATACGGTTCCTGATTTATGTCTTGAAGATCCGAATGAAATAAAAGTAAAAACTATTAGAAACATGAGTTCTTGGTAACCTCGAAAATCGAGAATTATCTTTACTTAGCGATCGAAAGAGTATAGATAATTTCTCGGATGATAAACCATTATAAGTATGATTAAATATCTAAATCTTCGAATAAAATTGGCTAAATGCGCTTGCAACGTTACTGAGGCAAGGGAGACAGTTTTCTTCAATATGTATTCACAGAAAGTTTACTTTTAAAGTTACCCTAAATCCCTAATAGATTAGAGGCACCGATCGGAAAATATTTCGTAAAACCCTTCCGTTGAAAGCGAATCAAGGCGAAGAAAAGACGTGAGAAAACAGAATAACGGGTTAGAGGCCGCACGAAACGAAAATATAACAAGTTTACACAATACGTTTTCTCGCGCCGCTCCTGAAACTCTTGGAGAGGATAAGGAAATACTCTAAAGCGGCGCGAACATTAGATTTGCTCCGCATTCAGGCAGCGTAACGCGACTGGAATGACAGCAAACTTTGGAAAGTCTAAAGCGTCTACTTTATCTCTCTCTCTCTCCGAATCCTTATCCACTTCCTTCCACACTGCACGCCCTTCACTTCCCCGCGAACAATGAGCCTTTTGTCTACCTCCCTTACGTACGTCATACGTTCCTGAGGATAAATGGAAACAGCTCTAGGGTCCGTAACTTCCTCATCTCGCCCGAGGTGATGCGGAGTCACCGAAGAAGTGGGTGAAACCGAGGGGAACAGATGGAGGAGTGCGCCGAGTGTGCCGTAATTGGGACATACGAGATGAGGGAGGTATTCCGGGAGGGAAATGGATCAAAATAAGACGCAGGTGTCACGGGAGACTTAAAGGAGACGGAGCTATTGAATGCCTCGACTCGAAATGAGGGCGTGGATGCATGAAGTCACTCAAATTACATATTTCACTACATTTTATCATATGGTGCTGGGTATGAAAACTGTGCGAGTAGAATTCACAACTAATATACATCATTAGGTAGCATCAGGGCGGATTTAGGCGACCAGAGGCCCCAAGCACAAAGATCAGACTGAAGTCCCCACTATGAATAATTAGTTAAAATTCAGTTTTTCGCAAAATATATAAAAATATCCCAAATATAACAAAACATCCAAAGATAATTTAGCCGCTTCACTACGAATAAATAACAAAATATTGAATTCAAAATTAATATTTCCATAAATTATTATGGATGATTGATAGAATTTACATTGTAGTTTGGTATTTATTATGTAATATATTTTATAAACATCTTACGTGGACTTACTCTACATAAATTTCTTTCTAGAGTAAAAAAGAAGTGTCCGTGAACACGTCATACCTCTAAGAATTAAAAAAAAACATTATGGAGAGTTCGTAAAGAGTCGTACTGAAGCACCAAATGGATGAGACCCTCAGGAAGCACCTATTTACAAATTTGGTAGCAATGCTATATAACATTAGTCGATATGTTAAATGGTTTCAATTCTATGAAGTGTAGCAAGCATTGCAATGTGATATATAATTGGATAATATTGACAACTACGACGGAAGTTGGTAAATAAATAAAAATTTATTTCCTTTTTCAAAATGCGGCACCAAAAACGGCCGTTTCTACATTATCCTAATCATATTTACGGTATTTTTGATCGTGATAATGGTGCATATAAAAAGAAACGTAGAATCCACTTGGGATATTATACGCTGAAGAAAAGAAATTTCGGAAAATTGTCGTAGGTATAAGTTAAGAACAATTACGGACTTATACAGCTGTGAACTAATCGTAAAACGAAATCAAACTTGTGGGCAACCAATGGAAAGAGGAAATTTCAGGGTGCATTTTAAGGCTACCGTGAGGGCTCTTAGGGTGACGAGTGGTTTGGCGCTGATTGTGTGGAGTGCACGAGTTAATTGAAGAGAGGGGAACGCAACCAAACACGGGTAACTCGCACTCTGGGGGGGAATATGTTGGACTTTTTCAACAGAGATAAATGAAATTGACACGCTTTCAAAACTCTGTGCCCGTTTCCACACCTATAGTTATGGCACGATGCCTTAAGTATTGCGTAATTTCTAGGTATATTGAAATTACTTAACGGGAGAATGGGATTCGTACATTAAATCTTTCCTGACGACTTTATAAATATACAGAAAGAAATTCAGGAAAATTGCAAATTTAACGTTTCAATGTTAACTGAAACCGCGACCATTGACCAATAATATCATCATCATCATAATTAAAATTATGCGTTAGTTGCTCCGGCGTTTGTCACATGTTGGATGAATTTACGTATTCGAAATCTAACTATAATACAAAGTTAATTCTGATTCCAAGGATTTGAATCCGATATTCCACAATTGCAATGGATTGGGAAATTACGACATCCCATATGTTCGTCAGGAACATTTGCCTGATTTGACAAGTTCAGAAAATTCACTTAAATTAGATTAAAAATATACACATACTAACGATACTCTATTAATCGTACCGTCTATTCTACCTTCTACAATAATGCAAAACAACCTTTAATCGAATAAGCTATAAGAGATTCTGAGAGAATGAGATGTATTTACACATACCCGTCGATTACAAAAACGTTTGAGAAGATAAATCGAATACAAATTGTATTTTTCACGAGAAACGAGATGCTGTAAAAATTACTGGAAGGGTAAGGTTAGGTAAGGGAGGGAACCTTCTCCGAATGGAGGAGAAAATTTCATAAATCAAACTAGGTAACAAACGAAAGAATTGAAAACATCTGCGCTCTGAAAAGCTAAGAAGGAAAGTGGGGAAAAATAACGTCTCGCGAATCATATAGTTTTACAGAAAATCATAGTTATTCACAAAATGCACAAAGTACTACAGAAGCACATGAAATATTTCACACATGGAAAATTTTCAACTGTCGCAGGCAGAGGGATACATGGGAGAGATGAGTTCTATACGTGCACACAATCGCACCAAGAGATAATTTATATGCTCTCGATTAAGTATACATTACGACCAAATACGGGACGTTGAATGTTGACGCAACCGTTCAATCAAATTTTCATCGTACAATGGCGGCTTGACATTGCGCCTCGCGAGTATGGCCTTTCAAATCATATGCTTAAAAGGATAAAGCAAACTTCAACTTAATCGATCCTAAATCTTCAGTAGAAAATTACACTGATGATTGAAAACAATGTACCTCGTGAGCATGGGAGTGATTTCGTTTTATGCCAGACCTACCACCAATCACATGACTGCTTACATGATACAGATGGGACTTGTGTCATCATCAGATCAAATGCAGGACAGTGGCCTTTCAAATCATATGCTTAAAAGGATAAAGCAAACTTCAACTTAATCGATCCTAAATCTTCAGTAGAAAATTACACTGATGATTGAAAACAATGTACCTCGTGAGCATGGGAGTGATTTCATTTTATGCCAGACCTACCACCAATCACATGACTGCTTACATGATACAGATGCGACTTGTGTC
The DNA here is from genome assembly GCA_036926295.1 of Pachydiplax longipennis. Lineage (NCBI taxonomy): Eukaryota > Metazoa > Arthropoda > Insecta > Odonata > Libellulidae > Pachydiplax > Pachydiplax longipennis. Next base: position 58,272,005 of record JAVFKF010000008.1, read on the forward strand.
ATCATCAGATCAAATGCAGGACAGTTTCTAGAAGTTAATATCAACATCATTTTCAGCAGTTTCCAGCAACTGGCTGAGGTCTGCTTTCGAGACTATGGCAGCAATTTTTACGGCATTACGCCCTTCCTCGGAAAACTTGGCTTTCACTGGGATCGAACCCAGTCCTGCGTATATCCTCATATAGGGTACATAGAGAGCACATCCGCATTTAGAATTGGAAGCACTTCAATTAAGATCTAAGGCAGCCTTCTTGAAGTAATTAATAAAAATGAATAGAAATCATATATGATAGAGTATAATATACCATACTGTCTACGGGAGGTTTTTGGAGGGTTTTTCCTCCCACCTAAGGGCGAATGCCAGACAGTCATGTCATTGTAATTCCTTTCTTCCCCTCCACCGTTGTCACCTGGTCCAAAGACCAAACTGCAGCGTTTTTTCAATAAATAAATAAATAATATATGATTGAATAGAAAGAAGCAAAAATTCAGCAAATGCATCGAACTTTTCTGCATTTTAGTTTACAATCGAAATCTTTCCATTTTCTTATCCTCTTCTCTTTTTATACGTTTCATTTTATATATTTGTTCATTTTTATTGTTATTTAAGAATACTATAATATTAACGAGGTTAGGTAGAAGAGAGGCCGAATCGGGCCTAACCACGTCTAATAAACGGTCAAATAATACTAATTTTACGGACAGAAAACATAACTGAGTGACATTATGAACTGTTAAATCATCTGCTGTTGATCTGTAGTTGATATCTATGACTATGACTATGACTTATGACGTGCTGTACAGTGTGTTCACGATAATAGCCTTTATTCACCATAAGCCATACAGCTTTCGTATCATCTCAGCTATGATTGAGACTAACACAAAAGCAACTGAGAGATACATTTCCACCACCCAGCACGAAAAGCCAAAAGAAAAACATTCCATACATCAAGGCGTAGAAGCAGGAGCGTACTTATTAACAGCGAAAACTGCTTTAGCTACCTTCACCTATGGGAACACTTAACGCGCCGAGAGAGCGAGAGAAATACAATGACAAAAGCCAGTCATCAACTCTCGACATTGGTTCATTTTCGCGAGAAAAGTGCGTGATGAAGAGTCTCGAGGCGAGAGAAAAGCTCGTGGGCCACCTGCTGACACGCGCGCCCGGGATCCGCAGGGGGAATCGGCGAGAGAATCGCTCCAAAGGCCGCAAAACCGGCGCTTCTCCATTGAGATGGAATGGGGGAAAGTCAACACACCTATATAAACGTCATCGTCGACGCAAACTACTCGGACTAATTACGCATAGACGCTTTATGTGGAGCGGACCGCATCTGCATCCACTTCCGCTAGGCAGAGTAGAGCCAATCGTACGTGACTGGGGGGACCCTCGTTATGTGTACACTTGCAGTGTTAAACGCATGAGACTTGCATGGGAATCAACGTCGTTGACATCTGCGAGAGAAAAAGAACGTGTGTTGCCGAAGGTAGGCGAACCGTGGAGAAAGAGATGGAGAAGCGTCTGACCGAGGATGCACGAGCCATTATCGCCCTTTCACTACGCAATGGGAATATGAGCGTGTCGGAGGAAATGCAAACATTGTTCGCTGAAACTGAACGAGATTCGCGGGAAAGTAATGGATCGAAGTTGAAACACAATCTCTCGTGACGGAATATATACGTGGGTATGAACATTTTTCGAGGACTAAATATTTAGCGTATGTGAAATTAGAATTCAAGGCAGACACAGGTCTGAAAACTACGCAAATGAGGGTGGCGATTTAGGAAGAATTCCTTTCGTTGTACTTGTTACTGGAACAGAATAATCTAGAGCTGTTCTCCGGTGTTAACATTAAAAACAAAATATTGTGGTGATAAATAAAGAAATATACTGCAAATTTTAGAGATAATTTTTTTCAGTTTTTCTTTCGAGATCACCATCTCATACCCTTCGCTTGCCATCTGCATTCGCAAACAAAAATCTTTTTCCAGAGAACGAATCAAATCATCTAAAATCAAAAATTATTTAAACTGAATATAAATATAATATCGCTAATCTTTTATAGAGTAAGACTAAAGCAGTGCAATTATACGCTTGATACATCTTTTTTGAGATCAGTAACGGTGATCTCATTCAAAATAAAATAATTATGATGAATTGCGGCTAAAATTAAAGATTGTGCACTCGCAGCATACTTAATGACATACAAAGGAACAGAAAACTTCTTTTCTTGGAGCTAATTAAGTCACATTTTCTCTTCAAGTTACAAAGACCGGTTATTCATAAACAACTACATATATAATTTCCGACGAAGAAGCAAAGAAACAAGTAAAGTAATTTTGGTAACTTTCGGGTTTTTTTCCTTTTGATAATCCAATTCAGCTGAATATCATGCGTTCAACCAAAATACATCGGGGACTATATTCGTTGCAATAAAATTTACGCTAAGTAACAATAAACTCTTACGGACCCCGAAAGGTAGACGTTAATCTCAGAATTACAAACACAAATCCAATTATTAAACAGCTTAAGTTTGATGAATAAGCGAAAAATAAAACATATAAAAGAAAACACATTCATGAACAAATCGTATACGAAAGAGCCAACATTAATCACAGAGACCGCTCTAACTTATTAAATGCCAAACATTAACCATTAAATCCAAAAATATTTTGATCTTTCTACCAACCTCAAGCTCTTGTAAACGTATTTTCAGCTCCACGTAACCAAAAATTAAAAGAGTGCGGTAAACATAAAAGCGGTGATTAATAAATACAGTAAATTTGCTTGAGCTCTTAGAGGGCCTCTTACGAAGTAAATCTCCATGGGTGCTAAACGCGTGGAATTTCCCCAATTTCCTAAATAGGACCTGTTAGAGCGCGTCGCTCCGCCGCATGGAAAAATGGTCTCTCTCTCTCGACCTTTGCTGTTGAAACTACACTATTCTCCGCCTATATAAATGAGGAAAATTAGAGAGCAGAGATGCGAAATGAGAATGGGCAAAGCTGCGAGGATAATCTGAGCCCACACTTACGGTAAATTACTCTCGCGTGCTTCATGACAAAGAATACCTCAGTCTTTTGATTGCTTTAGATGCATTTAGCTACGGCAAAACTCAATCTTCTTCCATGGAAACTGACCCAGAAATTAGATTAATAACTATAGCTTTTGGAAGACAATACACGAAGTTTAATTGATTAATGAGTAGAATTTCGGTAAAATGACGATTAATTACGTCAAATTTCTCAGGAATTGGGGGTGATTTAGCTCCTTCCGATAGAATACTGAAGTCCGGAAAAACATTTGGGAGGTAGGGTAAATGAGAGACTATTACCGTTTTACATTTCAACAGATACTATGTGAAAAAATTTTTCTTTTATATATCTAAGGACGTACATGGAATTAAATACTATGAACATGAATGCAAACATTAAGGATTTATTAGAGGAAAACTATCGAAGGAAGGTATCGACAACCTTATGCCAACCTCCCCTGGGTATGAAATTTAAGATCGGCAATGAGTATTTTCTATTTTTCCTGACTATTTACTAATTACTTGATTATTATGAGCGCTAAGTTACGTTAATGTGATACCGGAAAATTATACTGCTAATAAAAGTTCCATGGAGGGTGATGGGAAACAAAAATTGAGGTGGTAACTAAACAAAGGTCACTGATGATCACTGATGTAAATTAATCAACTTTTTGCTCTTCACGAAAAACTTTTTTGCAGTCAGTTTTGGCCTTAAAAACCATTTTACACCAAAAATTAGTGTAATATTATTACAGTACAAAATTCAATCTTAAATTTCATACAAATAACAAATTTATAATTTATTATTACACGTTCTACCTTCTTTGATTTTCATTATATTAAAGTAATCCAACAAGCATAAGCAAAAATATCATCAAAATATTTTTCCTAGATTACCTTTAGAATATTTTCTTGCGAAATGAAGCTGAATGCAAAATTGCTTGGCTTCAGAATTATCTTTTGGAGAACTGGGTGAACATACTACTGGATACCGTTTCTTGGGTTTTCCTTCAGTCCGTTTTGAATTTTATTGGTTCCGTTTCTGTAGCTTTTCTAATAGTAAAAGATCTTACAATTTTAAATTTATTAAACTCAAGCTACCCAAAATTATTTTTTATCGCAAATGATTGTTCAAATTCAATCGATAAAGTCACATATCATTAGGTGATGGCCGCTGAAATGCTAATTTAATTTCTCATAAGTTCGAGTTTTCTATTTCTGTTCTTCCAGCCACTGACAAAATGAGTACCTTCAGAAAGAACAATCGGATAAGAGTACGTCTTATGAATTCCTTACTTAACATATAAACTTATAAACATTAATCAAATCTACGGAGGATAGAAAATAAACTCCGCAATATTTCCGAAAATGTCCTGAAAACTTGATATATCATTGGAGAGACAGAGAAGACACCATTCTAGGATTAGATACGGTAAAAATAGTAAGAAAAAGGAGAGTATAAGAAGAAGAGAGATAATAAACGGCAAGAAGATAGCTTCTGTTCACGGAACATTGACCCGAAAGGGGAAAACCTCACGGGGGGAAGAGGTTTAGTGATCGATGAAGAGTGCATGCGGGCGCTATTTATAAACGTTTCCGAATAACTATCCAGGAGGGGATTGAATTGAGCTGCAATGAGCGTGAATTTCTGTTGATCTCAGACAATTCAGAGAAGAAATTACCCGTCGAATTGAGCTTCTGAGCAATGAAAAACAGCAAAACTTCGAAAAGAGGCATCAGAGTAAACACTACTAAATAAATGGATGAAGTTTGGGATGTGGGTGCGATGCATTTACCGTTAAACCTATTTTACAGGCCTGATAATGTAGTATTCTAATGGTCTAATGAAGTATTTCTAGCGGAAAAGTGTGAATATTTAAATAAACAGGGATCATAAATATAAAATATAATATAAAGAGGAAGATTTTTAAACTTACTGACTTCAAATTTGTTGGTAAAGGTAAGCCTATAATTGTATTGTCTTTCTAACGATTCCCATCCTGAGACGAAAAATATTGATAACGCTTACCGATTTATAGTAGCAAATATATAAAAACATACGCTCTTTCAAAGGGTATTTTCTAATTCATGAACGCAAAGGATGCCAGCACGATTAACAATTCTGCACCCATACCAAAATACAATTTGGTTTCCTTGGTGAAAAATGTTTACAAAAGATGAAGTTCGAAGACTTGAGCAGTTCCAATAAGATTATGATCATAGACTATGCCAAGCCTCTCTTTTAAAGTTACCAACAAAATTATTCACATATCGAAGATGAACAGGAACTTAGAGAAGAGGTATCAGAACTTATAACAAGAAGACAAGTAATTTCTGACCCATTTCAAACAGCAGAATGGAAACCTTGAACTCTCTCAAGTTAGGAGAATGAAAGAGTTAGGGGAACCCATTAGGGCACTTCAAAACTTTGCCCGGCAACGCAGGCCGATACTGGGGAATCCATTTTCGAAAATACTGGCCCTATTCTCTCCGATATTACTTTGAGCTATAATGGGAAATTACATCGAATATTGGTGAAGTATAGGGAAGGGAAATTTAGTTCGCTCTTTTATTAAAGGGGTCAGGCGCACGAAGGGTCGTGGTTTGCGGCCCAGTTAATATGATGGCGGCTTTAGGCCTTTCCTATGGCATTTTGCTTCATAATGTCAAATTTCTATGGAGCGGTTTATATCCTTAAACCATATTTTCGGTAGTGGGCACGTTGACCTAAAAACGCATCAAAAATACTTACGACGATTTGGCGATCGATGGGAAACAGAATCCAACCGCGAATATTTAAAAAATTCAAGGCTAACTACTAAATTGTAAGTATCAATGCCGTAGGTTAGAATAGGTGCGTTAAAATTGCTCTGAAGATAGTTCAACTGGAAATTATTTGTTATGCAGCATTCTCAGTGACCACCCATCAATACAGCTCGAAAATGCAGAATAAAGATACAAAAATGGCAGTGTAAAATGGTCAAAATTTCCAAATAACAGTAAAACCTGGTGTTGATGCACTTTTCTAGGTTCGATTGGAAATAGCGTCATACGGTGATAGCATTACAATCGGGATATTTGAATAATAAATTTTCATTTATTTTACATCAAAAGAAAGGGAAGGTTTTTCGGATCTTTAATTTTTAAATAAATGTTTCATGTGTCAAAAAGATAAAGTAATTTTATTTAGCTTAATTTTCCACAGCTGTAATATATCTAGAGTCCGCGAACTTATCGTACTGCGAAGTGTGATAGTGGTTGGTTTCTCGTCATATTTTGTAAGAATGGTCAGATTCTCGGACAAAGAGACCGTCTTCCTTTTTACTTAATATTGACATTTTTCTCTCTTAACTCCCTTTTCCAAAGAGATAGTCAATTAGGAAATAATAAAGAATTGTCAACATTATTCAATTTGATCACATGGCTAAAGGGTTAAGATAAATGTTGCATTTGTGTGAAGAGCAAAAGGAACGTAAAATGTAAGGTAAGCACCTTTTTCTTACTATACTGTAGTGCAACACGCTGATTGCAATAATATTACCAAACGCTAAGACGATGGACAAGTTTAAACACCATCAACCATCCAAATGCCGAATAATAGCTACTGGATCAATACACACGGTTTAACCGCCAAGAAACTTCGGGAAATAGAATGAGAAAGCATCTTTCGGGGTGATTAGTAACTTCTGTTGGCAGATGGCACGGACTTACCTTCGTCTCCACCTCCTACGACTTCCTCTCCGACGTCCAGCTTGCTCTCTGGTTCTGTGCTGGCCCGACGCCCGGCAGGCGGGTGCCTGAAGCGGGAAACAGAGGAAATACCCATTAATTTTACACAGGACACATTCCCAAGTTCGGAAACACGGACTATATCTAACTAATTAGAACGAGAGGGTGATTTCGAATGGGGAATGACAGATACGCAGGCCTTGAAGCAATCGAATGATTCATTTCATGGGAACACACAGTGTGTGGATTTAATAGCAATTAATCACTGACAAACTCATCCGATGCTCTTGTAATAGAAACTATATCTTACAAAACTACGGATGAGTATTCATGAAATAAAATTATTCCGATAAAAGCTAGTTATGACGTTCTAAAAACAATATATAACTAGGAAATGAATGAAATCAATGATCGTAGGATCTCTTCACAGCATTCTATAATGATGTTCGTATATGTCGACAATAAATGCACTGGAAAAATAAAACGCAATAATCTAAATTGTGTATAATATCATAGTGCTGACTTTTCTACCTTTTCTGTCGGTACAGTTGTCACTTCAAAATTCGATATGATTCGGACTCGGTATGAGCAGTACAAAGCTACGAAGATATGAAGTAGCCTTAATTCCTTAATTAGTCTAAGAAACAAAAACAAAATATTTCGCAATTACTTTTAGCGTGTGAGCGTCAATATCACGTCTGATCTGTGGAGTTTGATGAGTCAATTAGTTGGGTTTCCCTTGTAAATATTTGATTCCAACGTCTCAGTTTCCCAGCATGAATTTCCTTAAAGCTACCGCATATTCTGTAAATTTTATACCGACACAAATCACAAACTCAATTACATTCGGCACCTATTTTAACTATCTAAATGTTTTTGAATATATTTTCCAATTTTCCTAACTCTTTTCAATACTTCACACAATAATCAGGAAACATCGAAAACGCATCTCATGATATCATAATTTGAATCGAATTTTATTTATCACATCACACCACGATTTACACTTGAACTCCCGCATCAATTCTCATAAAGAATACGGCATCGCGCGAAAGAACTCGAACCACTTTATAAAGCAATCTCGGATCCCTTCGATGATGAAGTGTGGAAAGTCGAAACGAAGAAAGATCGATTGAAAACGTCAAATGGAATGGAGGAGCGGGAGTCTGACTTCTGAAGAGTAATGGGAAAACTGAACACCGGCATTTTCGCGAAGTGGCTTGAAGTTTGATGCCCAGGGAACGGACGTCCCGTCGCGAAGACACGTTCACAATCGATAACATTCATTTCTCTACCCTGAGACTATCTTCCGCTTCCATATTTTTCGGTAAATTAACCTGATAAATAACTCGCCCGGAAAATATGGTGCTTAGGCATCGCTCGCACAAGTACTATTTCATGCAGCCTATTCGTCATCTTCTATACTTCTACGAAATAGAAGATTTCTGCGGTCATTAATCACACTGTGAAGGCAATTACAGAAACTTCTTGAATGCAGGACAGCGGCAGCACCAAATAAATTTTCACGAGCAAACCTTGAGATAAATTTTCCAGGTGGGGTGAACTATTCACCCTTCAAATGTATACGAAGGGCTTATATTTATGATCGATGGGTCTCAGGATTTTTTTCGCGACCGTTGGCTCATTAACATTCGTCACAGTCTTTGGTTACGTACCAAACCAAAGAATACAGAAGAAAATATATCATATTTGATGATATTTAAGACGACCTTTTTTCTCCTAAATTATGGCACGAGAATGATTCCTGCGTCTTACAGGCGAGGTTCGGCCTCATTTACCGTTTAGCTCGTTTTGTGATACTGAAGGTGAGATCGAAATATCAAACGAAATCGATCTATTGAATTATTTATTAACAAAACGTAAACTGAAACTTCAAAACAGAAATTAAGTTTTACGACTGCAGTAAAGACCATTTTCTTGAATTTGCTCTAATATTCCATCAAATATGAAATTTTAAATCGCCTATACACGAAATCCTTAACATTTACGGAATGCTTTACATTTACTGTACTTGTTATCAATAATAATCGAAAAAATATATAGAAAATTATGAGCAAGAATTTTAAAGAACTACAACAGCAACTAAGTTATGCTTGATGCATAAGCATAAGGGGGAAGTGTATATAGAATTGCCTACGTATAAGGATGAATGCTTTGCTCTGCACTTTGGGTTGCCTAAACTCAAGGATGGAATAAAGAGTAAGGAATGTGTGATCTGGACTAATGAATTATCTTAGAGCCGAAGGACGCAAGTAAAGGATGATTAAACATCATCTTATGATTACATAAAATTTCGTGAATAACAACTTCTTCTAAGTTTAAATACTATAAGAAAAAAGTTTCTTTAGTACTTTTTTGACGTGCCTGAAATAAGATGAAAGTTGCCATGCTATAGTCCAGGGGTGCCCAACTTTTCTGTATATAAGATCTACTTTTTATCTTAAAAGTGTGTCGCGATCGACTTATTCTTAGGGGGAAGAAGGGGTGTGAAATGCATACTATGTTTATTCACTGTGTTTCAGCATAAGGTGCATTCCAGCGAGGTATGGGTAGATAAGTAAAATATATGTTCAAAACTATTTTTTATTTTTAAATCACTTGTTAAGTTTCGAGATATAGGCTCCTGAAGAAAATAAATTTCCAGACCAACTTTTGATAGCAGCATTCCGTACATGCGGTACCTAAAAAAATCGATTTTCCGACACTTTTTCGAGATAGATTTTTACTAACTTAAAATGCAATTTAATTTTTTTTATCAAGTGCAACGTATAAGTTGTTGTACTATTTGTTCGTAAATATAAAAAAGTTGTTATAAAAATGCACAGTATGGCTAATAATTTGATTACAATATTTCACTTTCTCGTTTTTTTGGGCCAAGAAAATTTATCATGAGAGAATAATATGACTTACTTATTGCTAATTTATCGACGATCGACCAAAATTAGCCTCGCGATCGACCGGTCGATCGCGATCGACTTGTTGGCCACCCCTGCTATAGTCTATTGATGCGAATGTTATTTTTACAGGAATATTAAAAATGAACACCGATTAGTTTCATATAAACAGAATATTATGTTTAATAATAGATCTATCAATTTAAAATCAAAGTATTTTTTTTAAGCAAAACAAAGGTCATAAATTTACATTTAAGGGGGTTGAATTTATGTATGAATTTATTACCTTCAGATTCTGGCAGCATTTTCTCAACTCAATCACGGTAATGATTCAATATATGGAATTCTTATACAAGTATTGACAATACCTAATAAAGGTAAAACCTCCTTTTTCTCATATCAATTCAGCAAGTTATTTTAAATGCAGATTCAGAGACTCTGAATCTATCGCAGGAAGATTATTTCTACGTTTAAAGCTTTGTGTTCTAGAACGGGTCTGATTCTCAAACGATTCATAATAATAAATGACGCAGCTCTTCCTTGTCACAACCAATTCGAAAACATTCAAAATTTACGTGATAAATCCCAATTAAAGTCGAAAAGATCTCTTTAAAATGGCATTACCGTAGGTTTACGGTAATGACCAGTAACATTTCAGAATGACATATTTTCAAAACAGTTGCTTGTTTTGGGGAATTTAATTTTGTTAACGACTTTCATAATACTTTGCAATGTGTAAGTGTTCACATCAAAGATGGAGTGTTTACCTCGACTTTGAATCTCTTAACCTCGAGGCAGTCGCGAAAGATGCTAATACTTTGCTTCAGTATTGAAATGGATTCCCCCTTTCTAATTTCAACCATTCTAGCATTTGTAATGACACGAGCTGTTTCGTTCACATTTCTTATTTCGAATACACCGACCTTCTAATCTAAAATGTAAAATCCTGCTTGGTCGTCTGACGATTATGCAGACAGAGAAGATGCAATTAAGATTAGAGGACACAAACAACAATTTACATGTAAAATACACAGGATATTCGTGAAGGAAAAGTATGACTCTTAATGAAACAGTTAATTTGAACATAAATGGCTCTGTCACAAACAAGACATGAGAGGAACGATTCTTAATACGTTCATTCCGCATGGAATAGTCAAGAGTCCCATGAATGGTAAAGTTGAAATTATAATATTATCATGATAGAATTGCACAAAAGGGATTATAGAGAAATCCGCTAAGGACGATCCACTATAGAGCATTTTCGTTACATAATGTATTTTTTCCGCTTTATTTTGCACTTTTCAAAGCATTGAAATGACGCTTGGAACTCCTCGCACCCCACCCGACCTTCCAACTCTACGCAGCAAATTACCAGATCTAAAAAAGAGCTGACTGACGAGAATTATTCATTATGTACATCAATAACATGGTGAGATCATAATGTACGCTCACTTCACCGTTTTCAGATGCTTGCGACCTTTCGTGAAATACGTAAGATTATAACTTGTTTCTTTAACATTTTAAGGGATGGACCTACGCAGTATGCAAATTTTAGATAACGAATTATTTGTGCAGTTTTTTTTTGATTATACGAGATAAAAATGAAAGTTTTGATTAAACTTTGAATAACGTATTTATTTATGCAGATTCTTTTATTATACGCGATAAAATAAATTGTCTTTATAAATATGAAAATAAAAGGCGGAATATGACGTGAGTTTTCTATAAAAAAATAATCATACAGTTTAGGATATGTATTTACACTTGGTAACTGTCACACTGTACAATATCGTACGTAATACAAACAGAAAATTGCTTCACCTTTCGATAAAGGGGAGATAAAACCGATTCATGAGAACTAATTTATCATTATATACTAATTTATCACATTAACTAGCACATCGAACAAGAAACCTATTCTATAGTTTGGCATGACACTGAAACACGTTGCTATGAAAATTAAAAGTGAAAATTAAGACAATAATTTTAATAATAATCTTTGACAACGCGTAAGTTATTTCTTTTCTGGTCTGTTTCCTTTAATAAATCATCTAACCTTTTCATAAATAGGAAGAAGTGATTCCTCATATAGTCTATTAGATTCTAGATTTCGATTGGTGCCCCACAAACCGCCAGTGGCTATGGCAGGGGGTGTAATGACACCATCATCTGTCCTCATCTACCCCATTAGCTTCTCTAATAGCCCACGGGAAGACCGACCATTCATCAAAATGATGATGATTAAAACAAAATTGGAAAGATTTTTGTATTCCAACAATCTAGTTTGATAGAACGCTCGTTGAATACTTAAAGAAATCCAAAAACAGAGCGGTCTATGAAAGTAATATGTGCGATGGAGACAAATGCTCCTTCGCATACGTTCTAACTACGCAGTCCAAGGGTTAACGAGTATCTTCTCGCTCCCTCACCTGGGCACCCACACTGGGCTGGCGTCCGACTTCACCCGGGAAGAAAGGCCGTCGTCGCTACCACCTCCGCTACCAGACGGACCCAAACCCGTTGACGTCGGAGACTTGAGCGGCAGAGTCTTGGTCCTCTGCAGCGTCAGCCGGATGTCCTTAATAGCTGCCTCGACGGAGTCCGAAGACTGAGGAAGAGGTGGGGGTGGAGGAGGAGGAGGCGGCGGGGGAGGAGGGGGAGTGGGGGTGGGGGTAGTGGTCTGGGGCGGAGATGGGTGCTGGACCGTCGCTCCGGGTATGGGCAGCTGCATATTCGGAAGGATTTGCTGTGGTAAGGCTGGGGTGGGCTCGATGGCCACGTTGCTACTCCGGTGAGGCTGAGGGGCGGGCGGAGGCGGAGTCTCCTGCTTCTGGTTCTCGGGAGAAGCGGCTGTGTTGGAGAAATAGAGATACACAAGGGATTTAGGAGTCTTCATTTAAGAAGGGCTGAAAGGGGCTACAAATAAAGCCCAAGGTTGACACCCACGGCTCGTAAAGCTGGAGCTAGAATACCTTCTCTCGCAGGATATAATAAATACCGCGGTAGAGTGTTTCTCGTGAGGGTCCTAGGCTAGGAAGAGGATATTACTTTGTTTATAGAGAAGATGTATGATTTAGGGCAGGGTTCTCTGAGAACGCACGAGCCATTAAGATGAAATTAATTGGTAATTTACTGGAATATTTACTATAGCTGAAAACCGGTATTTATAGCATAATATTGGAAAAACACTTCGGTTGCAATATGCGGTGTTAACAAAATATTACGTAACAGAAAGCAATAAAAAGCATGGGGTTGCAGCATATTACAGTCAGTGCGGTGGTTCTAAACCTAAGGGGCTAGAACACCTGAGAGATGAGAGAATTTTATAAACTGAATTTTATCACTCGCTAAATCATTTCAGATGCCGAGAGGAACGGAGTTTCCAGTTGAGCACATTTTTAAATTTTACTACACATAAACCTAAGAAAAATATTTCAAACAATCCTTTCAACAACAATATTATGAGCAGTAAATTTATAAGAGATATCAAAATATAAATTAAATCATTTAATACGGTAAGTGTAACTTTTATATTTTTATCCAATATCGAATATATCTTCTGATTAAAACACATAATCCAGTAAATTGGATATATATTTTTAAAGCATTTTATTTTGAGATTAATTATTATCCGTATTGAGAAAAAAATAATAAAATTTTGCAAATTATTTCGAGATCACATTTATTGAAAATAATCACAAATAAAAATTCATTGTAACTAAAAGGATTCGATAGAGAACTTCAATGATAAAAAAAGAAAATATAAAAGAGTACTTTAATAGGAAATATATTCGATCAATTTGAGGTCGAAGGCTCAATATCAGTCCCGTAATTTAGGACACGAATGAAATAAGCCACATTGTTTATCTTCTCTAACATTAAAAGTATTAAATTACTAGAAATAATCATCCGATGCGACATAATTTCAATTAAGTTAAATCTATATTTGTGATTTACCAAATTAGTTACTCAGATTAAACTATCAATTACATATGCTTACAAATGATATCAAATTATGGAAACTATATGGTAATTAGATCATCCTTTGATCGAGTAAATGGCTTTAGCAAGCGATGCGGAATTCGAGTTTCATATTGCTAAAAAAAACTTGGCTAAATTAGGTAATCATTGTAGATGGACCGAGGGAAATCCACTAATTACTGCTCTTGATGTGCGCCAAATTAACTATATAATGACGTTTTCGCATATTAAGTTAAACGGCCATTTGATACTACATACTGCAACATGAGGCCTTGTTTTTGTAAATACTGCGCGAAACCGCCAAAAAATGGAAAATCAAAATAATTGAGATGGGCAAATACATGGATGAGATTAAAATTCTAAATTTTAACAAATTATGATCCAGTAGTCTCTCCTTTAAACAGGCGAAAGAGCTTTTCTAGCATTCCACGATGAGATATTTGAATGAAAGGAGAGCCAAAAAGGTTTGAAAATAAAGCGAACGCAAACGCAAAAGAGAGGAAGACCGGAATACAATTGAAAAATAAACAAATGCCTTCCCTTAGGAGATGGAGAAAGGTAGCCGGAAGGTAAGAGAACTCTGCGATACAAAAGAGGAATACAGAGAAGGGAAGAGGAAAGAGAAATATCGAGGATATTGGCCATGGACCGGAAACCAATGAGAAGACGGTCAGAAGAGATTTCCTCTTGAGAAGGAAAGGAAAACAAGCGGATCCTAAAGTTCCAATACCGATACCCCTAAATGGTTAAAATTTAGTTAAGAGAAAACTATGATTCCTACGTGCTTATTCGATGCGGTTTACCCTTTTATTACATTATTTTGCGTGGAATAACTACACTTTAAAGAAACTACTTTAAAAGCAAATTTTGAATGAATGAACGAAAAGCAAATTTTGAATGCCTTATCACGTTGTGGCAACCCTTCATTTCTTAACAGGCTCCAAGTTTCTAACATTGAGCATTTAGATTCGAGACTAAAACCACTTTAAAATATATTGCTGTTTTGATCAGAATAAAAATTAACCGCATCAATATAGAGGACCATTCGGGCCTAATCTCACCGAATAAAAGGTCACTCTAATCTGACATCAACTGTGAAGAAGTTATCCAAAATAAGGGTGAACTGCTGCGTCTAACCTTTGTTAGAGAAGTTATTAGCCTACTTTCGGATTTAACCATGAGAGAAGTATAACGCCTGATCATTTTATAATGAGTGTCTCTTCAAATGTATTACAGGTTTATAATGGAAAACGACAAAGTTAAAGAAAATGGATGGATACCTTTCTAGAAATTAAATATTATCTTAAAGCAGCACTCGTTGAAAGTTATCGACTGAAGTTTCAAGATAATTTACTTCCGCCTCATATTTACTTCGACATCATTTTGTTTTTCGCATAGAATTTTTTTGACAGATGATTTCACCCATGATATGCCCAACGTGCATCATCTCAGAGGTGAAAACTGAGTGTAAATTCGGGATCTCTAAAGTTCAACCGCAGAAAAGCGTGTCCCGTTTAAATTAGGAAACGGAGCATAAAACATTAATGAACTAAAACTGAACTGACGCCGACAAAGCTGGAGTTAGACAGAGAGAATGAGCAGCTCAAGTAACTCAAAGGGAATGTGTTTACTCGAGCAAGAAAATTGAATTCAAAATAGCTTACAGTTCACGATATGAATCATACGTTCACGACATCACTTTAGGCCATAAATAGATCAAAAGAGAAGATACGGACGTGAAATTACTGAGCATAATTTAAAGCCTCCTTTAACTTTCTTCAGAACCTATCAAAATTAAAGAACACGTTATACCTCGCAAGAATAGTTTTCATCCGTTCGGTAAAGGAAATTGCATTTTTGGTTATTATATTATGAATTCAAGATGGCATTTAGTTTTCAGAAAAGGACGTAAATCGGAAGAGGTCCAAACTCATATTCAAAGTAAATTGCTAAAGAAACACAAAGATAAAGCAAAAATTTATTTTAACAGTTCATCAACTCACCGATATG
Organism: Pachydiplax longipennis; assembly: GCA_036926295.1. Lineage (NCBI taxonomy): Eukaryota > Metazoa > Arthropoda > Insecta > Odonata > Libellulidae > Pachydiplax > Pachydiplax longipennis. The sequence continues at coordinate 58,287,674 of JAVFKF010000008.1, forward strand.
CATAGATTTCAAACAAACACAATTTAATTTCCGGTGGAAGTATTCAATTTAATTTTTGCTCAACATAGATTTCATTAAAAGTATAATTTAAGATTTAATACAATGAAAAGGGGGATTAATTAACTTAGAGAATTCTCTATATCGGGCAACAGCACGATTAAACTTGTATTGCTCACCCATCCTTTTGAAATGGGTTAACATTCTCAGTTTTTCGTACAACTTCAATGAAGAAAAAAAGATTTTTAAGTACTTTCAAATCTATGAAGAAAGGCAGTATGACTGACCGCACTTCTTCATCGTCTGACTCTTTCCTATGCCTGAATCTCAAACCTTACTCTACTTTGGCTTAAAACTAAAACGCTGGAATAAATCAAAAGCTACAGTATTAAAACTAAAGGAATAATGAATGGTTATATCTGCACCCGAACTCTTAAGTTTCCATTCAAAGCTTATTCATTTCATTGTACGTGAATCTATGAATTCGCCAGTCGATTATCTTTCAAAAGACCACATTCAATGGAGGTCGAATGATAGGGAGTTTAGCAGGTGAGGATGATGATGCACCTATTAATATTCCAACAAAAGCTATCGATGCTCTGAGGAAGGGGATACATGGTTTGTAATACTCCGTCATAAAACGAGGTAAACCGACTGCATCGACGCGTCCCTCGCACGAGTAAACCTCCTAAGCTTACAGAAAGCGCGTTCACTCATCCCCTCTTGTGAGGGCAAAATATAAACAACGGGGAAGATACGCCCAACATGAAGCGGGCACACGGCCAACGACCTTCCAATTACTTCAGAAAACTATCATCGATAGCCTCATCCGACAATCCCATATTCCTGAAAACCAATGTTTGCACGGACTAAAACGGTCCGAGAGGCAACAATAAGTAAACATGATCTTCCGAGGTTAATTTGTGAGGCACTTCCCAAGGGCAAGGGACCTCGTTCTCCTATAACTACTCTGGGGATGGAATAAAAGGGTGAAAGAATGGAAGGGGAACATGACGCCCAAGGGATACCGTATGTTTATGAAACAAGAGTAAAATTTTGAGATATTCATCGCACAGTTTGAAGTTTAGTTAGTTTGATACCTGTTTTATCTGTGGAATTTTCTGGTATAACGGCCCCAAATATTTCCTACTCGTAGCAAAGCAATGCATTGAAGTCACTCTGATATCTCAGCTAACGAGTGAAAATTAAGTTTTCTTTGCTTTTTTTCTTACTTAGCGTTTTAACAAATATAAATTCGGCTAAAACTTTCCTGTGAGTGCTTACGTGTATACGCATGCCTGTAAAATTCCTAGAAGGTCAAAACAAAACGGATCTTCCCATCATTGCTCGTGTCTTAATGTCTTTGGATGCTTCCTGACAATATTTATGTATTTATTTCAACATTTGGAAACGTTGAAAATTTCGCTTAAGCTCACGAACATTGCCTTACGATTGAGATTCCGTAATGATTCATGTCCGTTAATAGTGGTAACACTATAAAGGCAAATTTAAGAAATCTATATTAGGATATTAACACCCGCATTATGGAAATGCAATCTCTCTTCAAATATCAGTAATGAATGGTGAAAGAAATGAAAAAGGAATGCATAATAAAAACGTATTTTAGCCATTATATTATGAAATTAGAAAATCCTTTTTTCAGTACGCTCGCAGCGGGTTCGTATTATGAACACATTTTAAGTTCAATTGAAACAAAAAATATCGATTTTGTTCATAATCAATAAATTACAAGCGTATGGAATTTCATTAAAATTTAGCCTTCCAATCAAAACTGTCCTCACATTTGTATTTGCACAGGTTTTCATACTAATCTTATTGAATATTTTGCCATCGTAAACCCAGTTGCTTCAGAAGGAAGATAATTCCTAGAATATGCGATTCGCACTGACTTGATGTTTGGCCAACCGCACTAAGGCACACAAGATTAAATCTAAGTCAAGTACACTTAACTTTTTATTCCACGGCATCGAAAAATACAAGTAGATCGTGAACTTTGAACTGAAAGGAAAAAAAACCTTCCACGACGGAAAATCTAGTTTTTATCGGAGGATGACCTTGCGAGATAGTTACGTTTTCAAAAACCCCTTGTTGATGCAGAATTTTTTACCCTTAGTATGCGATCATTAGAGAAGCGGCGCGTACTTAAAATACGATTTTTCCACTTTCTGAGAGCGCCGTGAAAAGGTTCACGTGATGGAAGGATGGATAGACGAGCAAAAGATTGCCACGCGATGGTGGAGATCAAAGCTCTAACGTGGAAAGCCATACCACAGATAGGCGAATACGTCGCGATAAGGGAAGAAAGATGTGGAAATTATTAATGAATAAAAAGGAAAAAGTGTTAATGAGAGGTAAGGTATTAATAAACGAAATTTAGTAATTATAAAGCAATTTTTCTATTTATGTTGACTCCTCTTACTTACTTGAAATTGCCCGAATAAGACACTCAATATTGACTTGAAGAGAGACTTAGCATTAAGTAATTGTATTAATAAGAATAATTATAAAAAAAAAATTAGTGTCTTTCTCTGTCTAAAATTGTGATACTTTAAGGAAACACACCGATAAAATAAAATAGACAAAAACCTTTTCCAAAGATAACTTGGAAGTTTCGCAGAAAGAATTAGGAGCCTAGTGCTTCAGATACATCAAAATAATTATTCGATCTAGGAAGAGATCCGTTGGATTGAGGAATATATCTAAAATTTTTACTAGTAATAATTTCCGTGACTTAGTACGCTAAAAAGAAAGGGATGCCCGAGCAAGTTGCATAATAGAGATGAAAATAACTTGCGTTTAGGAAAAAAAATTGTAGAGATAATACGCAAATAAAAAATGGCATCACTCTAGAGGTGTCAAACTATGATTACTGAGAGAAAGAGGAGAGCAATCACTACAACAACCAACGCTAAAAAAGAGTTCCCGCAATGAAAAGAATGAAAAGTGTCATTGTAAGTAAAGTCTCTCCTCTCTTCACGCATCACATCAGAATTGTTAGATACAGTCGGAGGATATCTAAAGGGAAAATTCCGAAGTATCTCAATTCCAACAAATGGAAGATCCGGGGAATTCCTCATTATTCTGGTTATTAGCCAGACTGAATAATCCCAAAGACTGGAAAATAAACAAGCCTCTCAACAGTATTGAAGAGAATGACTTTTACCATAATGATAGCAACATTATGAAAATTTAAGAGTAAATAATTAGCAATTTCGATTAATTTTTTATGGTAACAGTAACTTAAGAAAATATTTCCACCAAAAAAGTTAGGTAGCTTTAAGGCCAGGAGAACTAATTGCATTAGCGCGATGGGCTAATACTGTCGCAAGACTACCAACGGAAAAAGGTTTCCATCAACGGTCAGGGTTGCTATAACATGGCACTATCTACAATGACCTTGTCCTCCGCAGTCAACCCTTTTCTAATCGCCATCCTTTATTGCACCTACGAGTGCCACGTGCCACCGCGATATCTACATCCATTCACCTTAGCAGTAACATTTTCTCGTCCTGTAATTGATTCTGTTTCTATCGCACAACCTCACGCTAAAGGAAAGATCATTTTCTAGTAAGGTCGATCACGAAAACCATCCGCATTGCGATGGGCGCGGTCTTTTGCGGCACTTACACGTGACGTATCCGAAACGGTCTCTTAATCTCCGGCGAAAGATTACGAGCGTATTTTTATTCGCGTGACCCAGCCACTTATCGGCTCCGCACCTAGGAGAGGGCGTCGATTTCTTTTCCGGAGCAGAATCGAAAAAGATGCGGAAATCCATCACTTGGGCAAGGCGGGCGGATGCCGGGACATATACGAATCCCACGCAAGGATTCAAGAGATGTCTCCTGACCATTTCCTCTCCCACCTTTTTCTCAAAGGGTACCAAAGCTGCACACCTCGTAGAAGAGTTCTCGTAGCCCCTAATCATTTCCTTCCCTTCTATGTCCATTCCTACGACCTCTGTATCTACAATTCAACCGAAAAGAAAAGGTCTTGCGCAGAATTTTCCTTCATCATCCCCTTCTCAGTGGTATACACCACACCTTCTAAAGACATTCCCTTCCTTGAGATTTCCCGCTTTTGGTACTTGTTCTTTTTTTTCTTACAAATTCTTCGAATGTTCACTAGTGAGTTATCCATATTTACGAAAAAGTGAGATGGCCACGGTACGAGTTTTAGATGCGCTACAGAGGATTGAGGAAGGGGTTAACAAAGGTGGAATGATGCGAGATTGATAATTGATTTCCACCCTATCTGTCTGCAAAGTCATCAGCAAGAAGGCTGGTTGGATCCTCAACCCCTTCGCCGTTAGCTATTAAAAGCTTTCGAATTGGAAATCGGGCTTATCAGTCAAGATGAGGAGTGAGTGAGCTAGTTAATTTCCTACTTTTATCACTGAGTCAGAGTGCTTTAAGAGGAAAAACCACGTTATTGCAACTGAAAGGCCTCGTGAATAACACGTCATAAAATTCAGTAAGGAAGGAGTAAAATGACTCCATTATTCAGCGCCACTCGTATATTCAGCATCAATCATACTCTGGTATCTTTCATATTATCACGGCTATGAATCCGGCACACTGAGGCAAAAGTAGGCGAAAGAAACATTTCCTCTATCCAAGACTTACTTAGCCCATCAAAAAATTTATAACCGTATGATTTACGGACAATGTAATGACGACTCTATTTCTCTATCCTAATGATGATTCATATGCACGTATTCGACGAAAAATCGCACTCTGGGTACTATTTCTATTACAAAAGGAATCATAAGTAATTCTAGGAAAATGATGGATACGTTTTCCTCTATCCTATGCCATAATAATAACGAAAATTTTCCATTTATCAAGGTATGATATCAACTGCCTAATGTTGCTGAATAAGGTAATTTTACACCCGGCCAGACCACATATCCAGTCTCGTCTTCTGATAGAATAGAATGACTAAGATACCGTAGCTCTCTTGAACCTTTAAATATAGACAGCTCTCAGGACCGCTTCCATCTCCTCCTCCGGAAACAATCGCGGAAAGTTGAAAACTCTTGCGAAGCGTTACTATTTGATTTCGTCGTCTTTTGAGAGAGTTGGAGAAAGAGGGGGCTTTCGATCGGTTTGTTTCCGGGACTTTGAAGATGTTGACATTCGCATTCGGCGTGGAAATTAGCGGAGTAAACTGATGCAGAGAAAGAGGGACTAAAGCGATTCATGTTATCGCGATCCGGCAGATTTCGGAAGAGTAAATAGGATTAATTAACTCCAGAATCGTGATTATGGTATATTTGAAACGCCAGGGTTTGCTTTGGTTTCAGGCGAGCCCCCGCTTGAGTTCTAACCCAAGTCGTCGAAGGATCTTTCAGAGAAGGGATTTGCTAATCGTTCGTAAATTGGTATTATTTCGTTAATATTCTCTTTGGCGAAGGATCGTAATTTCCACGGACGAGAAAACGAAATATTTACCGAGTTTAAGTTCAATGAATGGGTAACTGAAAAGAGGGATTTTTCTTACTGAATGGATGAAGCTAAAGAAATTCGCTGAAAAGCTTGAAACGGAAAACGCATTCTTCTGACGATGTAGCTTAAACTGCGTAAATGTTTGTTTGTCAGATAGATGGAAGAATAATTTTAGATTTACAGATGTTTAGTGAACCTTGATTTATCATTTTGACAAAGAAAGTTGGGTTTTATTTTTATGGGTCAAAAGTTTGTCATTTACTTGTGACAGGCTCACGAAATGCTTTTAGGATATAGATAAAAATAAGAGGCCACAATACTTTACATAAGAATTTTTACGTTTTGGGGTTTATTTTGTTATATCTGATATTTTATGAGCCTTACACCGGTATACTAAGGCGGGGGAAGCGAATGTGTTGATACCTAAATTGCCGCATTTTGCATTTTCAATTAGGTGAATTTATTTTTGGTTACTTTATGCAGAGACGTATTTTAAAACTTGAAATCAATAATATTTGACCATTTTAATAATAAATTCTGAATATTAAAAGTAAAAAAGTTCTAAATTGATAAAATAAAATCAAGCGACGAAGCTGTAACTTCATAAAACTCCATAGGAATGGAAATAACTTATGATAACTTCCATACAATATTTTGTGAAACTTATACAACTCCGTCCTTGTTCTAAATATGCTCCGGTTATTAATTTTCCTTTCCGTCACACAAAAATAAATCAAGTTTAAGCATAAATTTGAAATCAAATTCAAATTTGTACACCTACGTTGTGATATATAAAGGAACCCAACTTTTAAATATTATCCCACAAGGAGCTAACACCTCCGTTGGATGTGGTAAAATCAACTAGAGAGTCATTCAAATCATCCTTGGTGAGCCTATTACGATGTACCATTACGAAAGAACAACACAAAATAAAATGAAACGTATTATCCTAAGTGATGTAACGAAATATCCAAAATTAATTCCAACAGCTTCGTCATAAACGAAGGAAAAAAAAACGTAAAAACCCTATTATGAACAAATTTTCCGCAGGTATTTTCTCCAAATAAAAAAGAAAAGTTTCGACTCCACAGCGTTTATATATTTTAGGCGCAAGCGCTGAACAACAAACCCATCGACAAGAAAAACAAAGTGAGGTAAACAGCTTCGGCCTTAAAAATAGATTCAAGAAAACCTCCTTCCAGAGATGGAACTCGCGCGCAAGACAAAGAAAAAGACCGAGGCAAAGGTAACAAAAATCTTTGATGATTCGTAAGACCGTATAGCGTTCACAAAGCGGGGAAGACACAGAACCGAGAGTCCACGGAGATGGGCAAAAAATAATGAAAACCGCGAGCGCTTCCCAGAGTGCAAGCACCTTCGAGCGAGCTCTAAATAAATCATCCATATGCGGAATAACATTGCTTTTGTAAAGCACGAATCTCCGAAAAGGAAACGGGGGAAATGAAAGTTGTCGATGTAAATACGTGTCAATTTGTTTGTTTTGATACGAAATTGTAATTTTAAATGAAACTTCTAAACTAGAGTGCGACAACAATAAGAAGCGCCGTAAGATCGGTCTATATTAAGAGCCAGAAAATTATGAATTTTCCTTCGAATAAAATCAGATAGTTGAAAATTTTTTATTATACATACGTTAAGCAATAAACCCCATGACAAGAATATTTGTGTGAAGTTGTCGATGTAAATACTTATCAATTTGTTTATTTTGATACGAAATTGCAATTTTATATGAAACTTCTAAACTAGAGTGCCACAACAATAAGAAGCGCCGTAAGATCGGTCTATATTAAGAGCCAGCAAATTATTAATTTTCCTTCTAATAAAATCAGATAGTTGAAAATTTTTTATTATACGTACGTTAAGCAATAAACCCCATGACAAGAATATTTGCGTGAAGCTGCTTTAAAGGAGGTTTCATCCGAATTTTATCAAAAAATACTTAATAATTAAGTAATTAAAATTTAATCAGAATCAACAAAAGGTCGTAGCCGAAATTCGGATTTCCTAATCGGACACATAGACTCGAATCAAATCCACAGACTCAAAAAAAAAAAACTTAGCTATTTTGAAATTCTATACTGTAATACATATTTTTCAATTTCTTCTTACTCTAAGGCATAATTTTTAAGTTCACAATAGTATTTTTAAGTTTATAATATTTATTAGTTATTTATTCATTTGAAAGTTTTTTGTAAATTATTTTCTTTTTACAAATATAGATGCGAGCCACAGCCACCAAACTGAATAAGTGGATCGAAGTTTGGGAAAGCGGGAAAGAGCACGGATAAAAAGGAGTTAGACGCGGTTAATACTTGACGGGAATAAATGGAGATCTTTAAGAAAGGTTGTAACGATAAAGAATAAGAAAAACTAAGGGATGGATAAAATTATGACAAATGTACCGCATAAGGAGAGAATTGCACAAAGGAAATCCACCGGAGGGCGTAAGAGGTGAAAAACGACGCATTTCTTAACCCGTCATAATCGCCCTAAGAAGAGCGGTTGACGTTTGGTTAATCATTAAACTCCAGCAATGAGACCCTGCCTTCAACGCTTCGCGATGGGAAAGAGTGCAAAGATGGAAGATTTCCGCCCCAATTCCCGCGAAATAAGATCCAAAAGGTCCTATGCTCCCTTTTACTTTAGGATTCTCCTGCCCTCAGATCCGTATGATATGGAGGGGAACGTGAGCATTACCGTCGTCTTTGAGAGTCTGCATGGAGACGAGGCCACGGTAATGATTTAGTAAGGGAAACATAAAGAGAAGGCACGTTGCGACTCATGTCGAGGCACGGGGAGATGCAAAAGGATGAATCGTTAAACACTTTATGTCAGAATTAAGTCTTTTAATGGCGTCACTTGTATGCATGATAACCGTGTTACTAACGAGAGACTTCCTCAGAATTCTGAAATAACGTTTCCCGGAGAAAATTCTCGTAAAAATCTCATATACTACGATAGATGTTAGTAAGCTGCTTTAAAAAATTCATCAATTTACGCAGAAAAAGCGATTACCTATATTAAGAGATTCGTTTTTGCCAAGTGGTTTAGGACTATAAATCCTCGAATGAACTTCTCTTTGGAGCATAGGTTAATGAAGGCTTTTACTGTAAATTTTTATAAATTTTTAAGCATAAGAAATTAGTAATATAATGAGGAAGAACTTCTCTTGTTATAAACGATTAATTAATTACGACTTTAATATAATAAAGTACGTTTAGTTATTTAGTAATCGTTAATATAGGTTCTTCTACCCGTTTCTCTACGAAGAAATATTTGCTTTTGAAAGTAACGATGGTTAAATAGATAGTCGAGATATGATACAAGTCGATATTGGATATAAATCAAAGTAAATAAAGATGAATCAAAACTCACCTAAAGGATCGAGGGCCTCCAGCTCAGGATCGTTCACAGACACTGATACCGAAGACGCCTCCCGGTTTCTGATAAGAAAATCTCCCACACCACGAAGATCCACAATAGGAGACGGAGTCAGTGTGGAAGACTTCTTCCCAGGATCGCTCTTCTGCGCCCTACTTCTAATCTCCCGTTCAATTTCCGATATCTGCTTCTTCATCAACATCACCGTTGGGTTCGACTCCGCGGAGGACCCCGCAACCGAATTAGAGGTGGTATTCGACGGCGACGAGGGAGACACCGGCACCGCCACCCCTGGCGATTTAGGCGAGGACAGTGGTTGTGGGGCTTGCTCTCCAGTTGCCCCACCACTCCTCTGCTTCCCAATCACCATCCTCTCCTGCTGGTTACCGATGCTTCCACTTCCACTGCTCCCAGCCATCATCATCATTCTCATCACGGCGCTGGCGGAAGCGCTGGTTGGATTACCCCCCACGGCACCGACGTCTCCATCGGGATCATCCACGTCACTTGCATGTCCGGAGCTCAATCCATCCTCCAGAACGGGCATGCTGCTGTACAATCGACCACTGGAGTTCAGAGAGCCCTCATTATCCAAGGAAAGCTCGCTCTCGATGTCGTTCGAATCACAATCGGTCGTCTCCGGAGATAGGGTGAAGTTTCTACTCAGTCCAACCTGAAGACCCACCTCCGTCTCTCCCAAGTCTTCCGTTTCGGGATTGGTAGAGGGAGAATCGGCTGAAAGGTCCAAAAAGTGTCCTCCGGAGGCACCGTCCGGAAGGTTGCCACCGTCCGTCGCAGCCGCTATGGCCTCGACGCCTTCCTGGAGGGATATTAGGTCTGGAGTACCACTTGGGGCCGGAACCGAGCAAGAAGACCCTTTCTTCCTCTTCTTGGTCCCGCCCCCTCCTGCACTGCCACCATTACCACCCCCAGAAGCTCCGCACGACTCCACCACGATGACCACCTTCTTGGGCGACTCCTCCGTGTCATGTACGAATCCCTTGGCCAACCTCTGCCCCACGTACGAATTCCCCGCATGACGGTGCAGATCGTACTCTAACTCCCGGAAGTCCTCCCCTACTTGCCCTGCGACCCCTTCCTCCTCACCACCCGCCGCTTCCCCTTGGAGGGTCTCCTCGTGGGGCTTGAAGAACTCCTCCAGCACTTTCCTCGTCTCCGAGAACTCGTACAGAAAATCGTAAGAGTCCGACGCCTTGCTGTACTGCGACTGCGGCGAACTCTGCTTCAGGAACTCCTCTTCCCTCGCCGCGTCCTTCTTCGCCTCCCCGCCCTCTTCTTCCTCTTGAGCCCGCACCTCCCCACCCTCCTCTCCTCCCACCACCTCCTGTTGGCTCACTTCGGACGGCTGTATATCCAGAGCGCCTTCCTCGTGGACCTTCTCCTCCGTGGGCATCACCATCACTCTCCCCATGTCTAACTCGGCCACCACGTCATCGACCGTCACTTCCGCCTCCACCGCCCCCTCCTCGCCCATCGTCTCCCCCGCGTCCTCCGCCGCGGCCTCTCCCCTCGCCCCCTCTTCCTCCTCCTCCTCCTCATCGTCCTCCTCTTCCTCGTCATCATCATCCTCGTCCTCCTCGTCTTCGGGAGGGAGTATGCGCTGAGGGAAGCCAGGGCGCGGGGGGTACACCGAGGGGGAGGAGAGGAGAGAGTGGGCGCTCGGGGGGAGCTGGTGAGCGATGACGCGAGTTGGCGGCGCCGTTGTGGTGACCATGGAGTCGGCGTAATTGGAGGACATGCCGTCCGCGGGGGAGGAGGCGGGGATGCGAGGTCCGTACCTCCGAGGAGAGCCCTCGTACTCCGCTATCGGTAGGCTGCCTATGACGCGCATCACCTTTGATCTCTCCGGCGAAATGGAGTCGACTTCGAGGTCCGATCCGGAGGTGGCCACCTGTTAAAGGGAAGCGAGAGAATGGTTGGAATTTGGTGTTTGTGTGCCAGTGGATTGGCGGAGAGGAGGGCACGGAAGTAGAGCTCTCCTTCAATGGAAAGGGGCCGAGCCAATATTGAAATGTATACATTACATTCAACGTTGCCACCTGGTCCAAAGGCCAGACTGCAGCGTTTTTATTAATAAATAAATTAATTAATTAGTATATAATTTGCCTAAAGTGATGAATCTCACAAGCTTTCTATCATTTCAATTTCAGCAGAACTAGAGTTGACCTTAAATATGGGCAACACACAATAACAACAACACATCACAAATATTAAATTATTTGTGCTACAAATGGTCTATTTTTGTTTTTAATAAATACTAATTTAATGAGAGAAATTGAATATTTAACATTATGAGATTTTAAATAAATTAATCATTAATGAATGAATGAGGCCTTTAGTTATGCTAAATATACTGCATTATTATGTTAAATATACCACCACCTCTAATAGCTAAATACTTTTGCATAGAGGCAAATATTCGATTCCGTCAAATGGGGTAACTTAGGGGTGGTTGAGGAACCAGCCCTTCAAAATCAGCTGCCACCACAAAGGTCAAAAGGATAAGGGTTAAAAAGTATCCCAAAAGAAAAATAAAATTAACATTATCAATTAACTTTATTGGTAAATTGTTATCATTTTCCCACTTCCTCATATTAAAAGTTAATTTCAAACGTTTGCATGAAATCATCGTTAATTTTTAAATCTATATAATAATAGATTAATATAATTAATTTTTCCCTTATGAGCGGTTTAACATTAGCCCACAAAATGGTTTTGATAGGGGGGGGGGGAATATAAATTCTTTTGATTATGGTGTTATTGAATGCGTTCTCCAGTAATTACAAATCATATAATTTTAACATAAAAAATAACGGAATGTAAATGTTAAACGTGTTTTGGAATATTGAATATTGGGCCCTGGTTATCCAAATTGAGGGTATACAATTGCAATCCGTAGTTTCGTCTAGTACTTTTCATCTTCGAACGAAATAAAATCTCACGTGATAACTTAAATAATGGAGCTGCATCATGCTTGCGAAGGATGATGATAATAAAGAGCAATTGGTATATAATAATTTTAAAGGAAAAAGGAACGATATTATACAAATATATCATTCAAACTTAGCAACACCTTGGAAGAGTGTCAGGAAAACCACCTGACGGCTTTATAAGCTTTTAATATAATTTCTACTTAATAAACATTGGAAGTTCGGAAGAGCGGTTGGGCGGCATTTAAGGAAGTATCGACAGGTCGAATATTACCGATCAGGAAAAATTCCGCCCAAATTAAAAATAAATATCAAATAAATAAAGAAGTGAGTATTGCGTTTAAATTTAATTAATATTTATAGTTTTATAGAAAATTTTAATAATACAAATGAGCGATCCTACAAATAGCGCAAATAAAATGTGGCCATTTATTTAAAAAAATGCACACAAAGCTACCGGGACAATAATTCCTTTCTCCGTCATCGTTAGTATGATTCAATTGTAAGAATTAGGTACAATACTGTAACAAGGGCTGATTGATTTGCGCCCAAGAGACGACTCGATCGACTTACCTTGAAGTAATCTGAGGCAGGGCGGTGGTAAACGGGACTCATCCGTCCTCTTGACGAAGATCCCGACGAGTGGCCCTCCTCATTCTCCTCACCATCTTCTCCTCTCATCCCACACTCAGACCCATCCGGCATCCCCAGCTCAAGTTTTAGACCATCCCTTAGCCCGTGCGACGACATCACAGAAGGGGGAGACACCTTCGCAGCCCCTCCAGGGGCCCTCATGCTCGTCGCGCTGTTCGGCGGGGGTGGCGGAGGAGGCGGAGGCGGCGTGCTTTCCTGCGGAGACACCGTCGTCCGATGCGTAGAAGGCCAATCACCTATGTCATCAAAGACTACCACATCTCCACCTGAACTCATCGGCGCTTCGTACACCACCGGTCTTCTGTGCTGCCTCTGGATTTGCGACATGGGCCCCCTCTGCAGACCTCTGCGGGCCTCAAGAATTTTCCTAATAGAATGCACCTCTGTGGAGAACACCGTTTCCGTCACTAATTGATGTCCAGGAGTCCCTGGATTCGACCCCATGTTAGAGGCTTCTCTGCTGGGGCGATTTCCTATGTCATCGTACACCACCACATTCCTCGCTTTACCATTGCTTCTGGAGTTGACCATGTGACCCCCCGACCCCCCACGAAGTTCCCATACGCTTCCGCTATCCGGCACAACCGACACAGTGGTGGGGCTGGTCATCGATTGCTGTTTCCTCCTCTCGCCACTGCTGACCTCGTCCAAGCTGGCGGAACCTCCAACGAACCGTTTGATCCTCGCCGCCTTGCTTTTGCTCTGCGAGAATACTTCCCTTCCTCCGGCGATTTCGATCCTCGAATCCCGAAGCTTGTACTCCGAGTTCCTTCTGGAATTCTGCTTTGTGGAATCCGAATCCCTGATGGTGCGGATGTGGTGCCGGTGGAGGTAGTGGAGGTGGTGGGATCGGCCGTGGCCATCTTCGTCCTCCTCCTCTTCGTCCTCATCCGAGGCCCCTACTGGGAAGGACCCCTTTCCATCCTCGCCACCATCACCCAGTCCCTCATCTTCCTCGTCCTCATCATCGTCTTCCTCCTCCGCCTCCTCTTCCGATCCCGTTGAAGGCCGGTTCGAGTCGTTGGCAGAGTTACCTTTACCCCCGGACACAAGCATGACTCTTCCCGAAGGCGCTGGGTCGTACCCGCTGAGGACGTAGGCGTCCTCGAGATGTCTTCTGTGCGGAGGGGAGAGGGGACTCTGGGGAGAGTCCACCGTGTTCTGAGGGGACAGGGGGCCAGAGCACACCCCCGTGCCGTTGAGGGCCACTGGCCCGGAAGATTCCGCCATGGCTGCCAGGTTGCCGGGTCTTTGCGCAGCTGGTGAAGCTGCCGGAGAACAGAGGATGTTGATGTTGTCGTTGACGTCGCAAGGGGGGTCCGAGTGAGCGCCTCTGTGAGGTGCCGCGGAGATGGTCAAGGAGGAGGGGCTGTCGAACTCCTGAACGGTGTTCAGGTTGACATCGCTCAGTCTGGGACGGCACTTGGGGAAAAGTTTGTTTATGTCCGGGTCGGTGTCACTGCTCGCCTCTAGGTTGTCCAGCAGACTGGTCATGGCGGACGAACATCACAAAAGATTTCTATTGCCCCTTCAGCTGCCGTCTCACTCTCTTCTATCACTTCTGATACTTTCAGTGCTTCACCGGGTTCTCTACTCTACCAGGCGTGATGCTTGCAGGTGCTGTCGGCGTGACTGGAAAAATAAATCAATATATTAGTTATGCATTTGAACTACATCAAAATAGGTTAAATATTCGATAGACTCAAGATTTCCATAATCAAACTCAAAAGAGAGCAATGAAAAGGAAATCATTTTCTTTACGGTTGCAATTACTGTGTAAACAATAGTAAACCGAAGGATCGTATTACAATACTTTTGACTCGTATAACCTTTTGCCTTGAAGTTTTTTCTCCGCTGTAATTCACACTTATCATTATTTAAAACTGAAGCTTTCCTTTGAAGTATAATGCAAATAAAAATATTATTGCTCTCAGTGCATGCGGTACGATCAAACATTCAAAAATAGTAACTGGACAAAGTTCAGAAAAACTCATTAAAACCGTATTCTTACACAAACTCCCACTTTTGATTTCGGTAATGAGAACACAAACAGGAAGGAAAGGAAGAGCTAGGTCATTATAGTTGATAGGGGACGAACAAAGAAGTCAAACCGCTGTCTTTCATTTAATCAAAGGAGGACATTGCTAGAGATGACATCATTAAATTGGAATAACCTGACGGACGTCATCCGTTTGTTTCAAGTTGGAAGTCACATCTGCATTGTATTTCTACAGAAATATATTTGTGAGCGAAATATCTGACACGGATACGAGCGACTCGCTACTAGTTAAAATGTTTGGACAATTTAAACCATCCTCTCTTTGATATTTTACATAAAAATATAAATATTTAAACAATAAAATGCAGTTTCGTTATGATGCAAGAAATGCAAGTAATCATATAGACATGTAATTCATGGAAGTAATTCATTCTGTAGTTCATGGAAGTATATCGAGTCGCTAATATCGTTCTTCCGCGCTATTAAGGGTGAGACACGGTTAATACGCTATGAAATAGGAGATTCATTCCATGCCTGTTACTGAACTTAACGAGGGAGAAGGATGGATTACGACTCTGTACATCGGTGAATAAAAAATATGACAACCACTTGAAAAAGTTCACCGCTAGGCACCTGGCTCCAAGTCTGAATGGGATGACCTTCTTCGGCAAGCATCCTCCTCCGTATATTTTTACCTTTAGATCTGCCTTGCCGAAATCTAGCTCGAAAAATCTTTTTTGCGCCACAGACAAAAGGCTGCATCTAGTCTCTTCAGAGGAATGTACCTGGGACTGAGCATTCTTATGCCAGCATTTTCTTTAATCAATAGATGACTCGCCTAAAGACAGTTCACCCAAGAGAATTTTCACCTAACAGCCAGTAAACGTGAAAATATCGTAAGTTGTTTGGTGAGATAACAAGCATTTTAACCTAACATATTCATGAAAATATTTTTTTTTGTATTTGAATGTACATACGTACTACGGAGATGTCGCAAATATCTTTCTTAATCCCAGTAACGATATGATTGGAAGGAGGTTTTGCCTTGTGATTTTCGTTTTGTGTATGCTTTAACTTGGTATCATCAGTCACTCAAAACTCTAAACATCAAGAAAGATTAAGTCTTCATCTAAAAAATTTTAGAAAAAAATCTTCAGGTCGTTTTAGTGAGGAAATACGTAGGATTGAAAATGATTTGACAGCGCTATATAATATGATTCGAAAAATGAGATAACCGTATCTAGAACAAGTAACCGGTTGTTAATTATGAAGCACTCATTTAAATACCACTGCCAAATACGAACAGAAAGTCAGAACCAAAAAAGGAGCAAAAAGCCGATTATATAGTTGATTAGTAGCCTTGTTAAGGAATTTTATGTTCATAGTCGGACACATCTGAATCCACTCGTAACGGACAAATGTGGCTGAGTAAAGATTTCAAACAATTGCACAAACAGCCTTCTTAATTTAACTATTGTGAACAATTTGAAGAGCTGGCTCTAAGTCTAATTTAACCCCTTCGGTTTAATATCCAAGAGTAGATACCACTTGGGTACTCTTCTATATATGATCTACCGAACCTTTTTTTATTCCAAAAAGTTATCCTCCCCCAAACCTTTAGTGAAAAACTAGAGAAGTGTTTCCTTACTTCGTTTTTCACAGCAATTAAATAAAATTACAACACTTCGAAGTATATTAAGTAACATCTTTACGGATTCTTTTGAGTAATATTAACTATTCTTGCCTTTGAAATTAAAAATAAGCTCTTCAGATCATTTCACTAATATAGACAACCCAAGAGATATTATCGTTAAGCGACTTAACCCAATATAATGTGATAGCAGATCATGTTATCAGGCACTTGTAAAGAAAATCACGACGGAAGATCACACATTAGAAGAGAATCTATAAATTCACTCATCTCCGGACGTACTTCGTGGTAAGACATTTTAACTAAGATTTTAACACTGTAAATTTCCATACTAAATTTTTATTTTATTTTACGTCATGTTTCGGCACAGAGGCGATTCTCTAGGTAATAAAAGTAAAGTAAAGGAAGAATTCAGCAATACATATAGCAAGTTAAAGGAGGGGAGAGGGGGAAATAATTCTGAGGGGAGAGTAAAGAGAGGGGAAGGATTTTAGAAGGTGTATTCATTGACAAGATAATTCCATTTTCAATATGATTTCAAGAGCGTTCAGCTTTCTTCCCTTCGGCTACCGCACTATTATATAATCCGAATAAATATTGGAGAAAATATGTACAGCTAGGAAAATGATTTTAAAGCAAATAGTCATACTTAAACTAAAAGCGCCACTTCCTTTCCGCGTAGAATCAAAGACGCACAACGTAGAAGACAGGATTATCTAAAGAGGATGGGACTTTTATGGGAACGCGTGAAGAGACAATGGGAGAGAGAGAAGATTTTAGAGGGAAAAGAACATAAAAATTCCCGGCAAAGGCGCTGATTTGCAGAAAGGGAGGCAGAGGGAGATCGAGAAAGGAGAGCTTAATTCCTTATTCTCTAACAATATCCACAAAAGACTGCCGTATGGAAGGGAGGAGTCCATACCGCTCCATCTATGAACAAACGTCCTGAAATCCCATTAAGACATGTACAAAAGGCGCGTTACCACTCCGACTGCGAGGGGGAGATAAATGAAAGCAGAGAGGGAAGAAAAGGGAGGAGAGGATCAGGGAGATGAAATATAACGACTTAAAACAATGTCGAACGAAGTGATGGGACCCCACTACCTATGGGAAACGGAAGGAAGGTATTGCACCGCAGACTTTTGAGAGCATGTTTATGCGTTTTAATAATTCCTCCGTATTATTGTGGCCTTAGTCCCGTAAGAGGAACGCTGAAGAAATACGTTTTCCCCGAATGAAATTGAAATCGTTCAAAGGATTTTACAACAGCCAAAGGGTGTTCCCCCATCAAAGTTATAAATCCTATCTCGGGTTTTAGAAAGCTTTAACTTTAAAACGAGTCAAATGCAAAGTCAAAGATATGTAACGGCACGAACGGATACAGTTACAAAAAAACAATTATAGTCAAAGCGATTCATTAGCCAAAAAGTAAATACGACAATTGCAAAAAACCTTTATATCGTAAGTGCACTTCAACAGGAAAATATATTTTTTAAGTGCCAATTGAAGCTAATGGAGGCAGATCGGAAGGGGACGCTTGAAAATAATCTTCATTCGAAATTGTTGAACTGCATAAGCATTCAGCTTCAAAGAGCGCTTAAAAAGTCACATTTCACATTTGTTAAATTCTCTGGAATGAGTGAGGGAACATTTTTTAAACCAAAAGTACTTTATGAAATTATTTATTTTCCAATTTTGGAGCAATTAATAGAATGCAGGGTAAACTGGGATGCCTTAATTAAGAATTAATTAAAACTCATGGATCGGATTCGTATCATCAAATTATTTCGTTGATTGATTGATAATGGGTAAACATATTCAATCTAGAATTCAGTGCTCGGTATGTAAACATTCTGAATACAAAAGATAGGAGCACTTATTAATTTTGACCTCAAAGGACAAATAGCATACGTTGCATTAATTAGAGATATACAGCCTCTCTTTCAGATACACAATGATTTTTATCTTGGCATAATATCAAGTGATTAAGGTCGATCATTTCATACATTCCAGCAATCCTCAATACTTGAATATTCATTTATGCCACATAAAATAGCTAGTGAAAAGTGCTTTGCTGAAATGTAGGAACTTCATCAAATTCGTTGTATGTTCTAACTACATGGTTAGGGAATAAATACATGATTTCGGATGCCTGAGGAATCTATGTTACCAATATGTTACTATTGATTGTCAAATAATCAATTGCGTCGCTTCACAATAGGTTAATTTTTCGATAAAATAAAACCTACAATGAAGGCCGTTTAGAATGCCAATGCAGTTCGCCGACTGGATACATTTGGGAAACATAAAATGAATACAGAGAAAAATCATCGAGAAGAGACAAGTAACAAAAGATCTGCACAGTGAAGAAGTTTTTCATCAGTATTCCAGAGCATGGTGCTCAGTATCGCAATCAGAGAAAATCAACGAAGAACACGCCTTTGAGTCGCTCGCTTTCGAGATTGTGAGCGAAAAATACGCTGTAACACTTCAACCGAATCCAAATAATGAAAGCTTTTTCTCGGAGGAAAGCTACCAGAAACCAAAAATGAAAGAGGGGTATTCATATTTAGATGAAGATGTATTCGCACTGCTTTGAGGCATTCTTTTCTTTATTATTTCCCACTCCCACTCCAATCAATCTTCAGACAGCCCCTCAGAGCCTTCTCGCCAATCTGGCGTTGATGAATCCTTTGGATAGGGAAAAAGAATCGAAAAACTCCATTTATACGAGGTGCCTTATTAAGATATCTCAAAATTAGATACAGTGGGCGCTTTTTTCATCGGAGAGAATGTCAAGAAATAGAAAATAGAGAAAGTCAAGCCGATCGATACTATCCAGAATGTTTTAAAAAGGACTTTTCAAATTTGTATTTTTGTATCTTTTTATTCAGACGATTTACAGATGCGGCTTTGGTGTTTTATTTCACCAAGTAAATCAAGTATATTAACCTAATAGTTAGTAAATTTGCATGTTTCTATTAGTAATTCGGTAGTCCCCAAAGTTTATTTCCTGCTAAACATGTGAACGCCGTGAGTTATTTTATGGCATACATGAACAACCTCTTTCAACAAAAACAAGATATCTTCTACACTTATATATGAGAATCTTACTGGAAGGTCTCTACCATTCACAATGCGAAAATGCCATCACAAAGGTGTTGCAGGTTAAGTTCTTCGAATCAAAATGCACAACCACGCTAGATACCGGTGAATGCAGCCATTTTGGAACAATTAGTTCGCAGCCGCTTAGGGTCGAGCATTTCGGTACTACGGTAACACGAGAGTTAATAGAAAGTCAAGAGAAATATGACGCAAGAATAATCTCTGTGAGTTGTCACAATAAATTTTAATTAAAATTGCTAAGTCCTACGTGAAATTCATCATATTTACGAGGGTGTGAGTGAGGAAGGAATTAACCCAAGTTGAAAGTCTCTTGACGACATGGATCAAATAAGAGACACAAAAATTAAACTGTATCAAGAGGAATATTCTCGAAAACCCCTTTTACATCGAGATAAGAACGAGAAAAGGGGCGATTCAAACGAGATAGGAAGCGAAAATTTAACTAATACTTCCCCCTTAAGAGAGGAATTGGAATTTTTGGGGCAACGGCCAACGCAAAAAGACGCCCACGCAGAAGAAAACAAACGATTTTGATAAAGGAAGAAGCTCCCTCTCGGCCACTATTATATTTTTTCGCTTGAGGAAACGAAATAATAAGATTAACTGAATTCGCTTTTCGCGAAGATTCATTAAACACCCCTCATTTCTGGGACAATCGCTTTAATCAGACCGGAAAGGGAAAGACAAACTCCATCCGAGACTTAAGCCAATCAACTAATTGCAGAATCAAAGAGAAGGGGCGGAAAAAAATTGTCTTTTCAACTCCCCATTACAGACGGCTATTCCCTACCTAGAACTAGAATGAAGGACGCCGGATACGAAAAACTTTTATCTACGCTCAACTTGTTTCTAGGCGCGCTGCCTCATTTTCTTCCGAGCGCATTAGGATCTTCAAAGGGGCTTTCCCGGATATTTCTCATCTTTTCACGGATCTAAGCCGGCTTCTCTTCCTTTACAGCGACGTTTCTAGTGAGACCGTGCAGAAGGCGCTGTTTTGCCCACAAACAGAAGATCGAGGGAACTTCTTTCCGTTGAGAAAGAAATGCAATTCTCGCACGTGTACCATTGATCTTAATCCTAGATCCGCAATGAAGTCCCTCGATGAAAGATCAGATGGATCCTTGCGGGATTAATTACTTCTTTCAAAAGGAGAAACTACAAAAGTCTTTGTTAGAGTACCTCCTGGGTCTTCCACAGAGTAATTGGTGGTCTATGGTTCTTCTCTTTACTGAGTAATCTTGTAATTGCCATTGAAAAGGAAATCACGTGTATTTGAATTGGATGAAAGTCCACGGGTATAAAGGATATTCATCAATCCTCATCAAATAATTAAATAACTGCAAATGTAAATTTCGCGCTAACAAGAAACGAAAAAATCAAAAATTAAAGTAATCCATGATAAAACCTTATCAGCAGGAGTTCAGGCGAATTTCTTTTATAAATTTTTTATAAGGGGGTTTGTTTATTGCAACATGAGACTGAGAAACTCAAAATCAAGTAAAATGATGAATACACTCGTAATCGACAAACCAACTCTGTAGTGTACAATTGTCTCAAGACTAAGCACTTTAATGCATGCTATACCACAAGATAAAAAGAGAAATGCGATCACATACACAAAGACGGGAACGTTTTACTACTTCTCTCTTAAAATACAGCCATACTACCTAAAAGCTTTCATGACCCATTAACCGAATCTCTTATCCGATGGTGCATAAATTGCAGTCCGCAAGCCAAATCTGGCCGGCGCATACATAATAAGTATTCGAGTAACGATTAGGGATTTCAAAAATAGTACCATACTCCACATTCCTTTGCTACCCTTTCCTTACATCGAGACAGACATCTAATTCATGGGTACATAAGGTATATTAAAAACAGGAATCAATTCGAAAAATACAGGCAAACCCACTAGAAACTCTCGCTTGAGACGCTATCCACTTAATACGCGGTCCCGGTTTCTTTTACACGAAAAACATGGTAATATACAGCTTAAGACGCTCTCCTATCCGCTTGGAACGTGCATTTTTCTTGCCTACAGATGCACTGCAACCCGCTACAGCCAATCCTCCACCTCATTTCATAAACCAAAAATGATTAACGTAATCTGCCTCACGATCTTCCGCTCTTCTCTCCTGCTTCGTCTTTACGGGGGTTTCTTTTAATTCTCTAGTTAGTAATACCTAATTCTGTGAGAAGGAAATGAAAAACCTATTCCTTTTACAATCCAACGTCCAAGAATAAAATAGTTGCCATATCCCTGTTAAAACGCTATCCCCCTTACAACGCGGTTTTCTTTTGGTATCCTGAAAATCTTCTTAGGCGGGTTTTATTTTTTTCATTTTATTTCATGAAATACACATATGTATTTACGAATCCTATTAACATTGAATTAAATTAACACGTTTTCTATTCTATATTCTGGGCTGCCGAACAAAATTTTGGCCCCACTACCTTAATTAACACATCATTTAATATAGTACGTATATAAACTTGTTTACACTCGCTTCTGGATTTTGCGAATAACAGCCGAAAAGTCACTGGCATAACCCGAAGAGAAGGGAAACTCATAAGGACACCACCAAAATACGCTGCTTTCTATTTACATAACGATTCAAAGGAAGAAAAAAGATATGAGATCGAAAAAATATTCCGCACTAAAACATCGGCGGCGTGGATCGGAAAAAATGGATTAAAATCAGAGAAAAAAAACGGGAAACGTCATAACATCGCAACCCTCAGGCTGATTAAGCTACCTCATCCGTCACACGTACCGAAAAAACGAAACAAAAAAAAGTGTGCGGGAATGGCGCCTGTTTTGAGGGAAGCCAAACCAAAAAGAACGACGGAAACAGGCGTTATGAATTCCGAATCCAGGTAACGAAAACCTCCCTCTCAGTTCCCCTTTTTGGGATCCTTCCGGTCCGAGTCACCCACCAAAAATCAAAACTAAAGGTCTCGGGCGAAACAAATAAAAAACTTTCCGCATCGGGAAACAATTTTCCGATAGCTTCCTTCATTGCTACCCGGGACAGTCCGGTGGAAAAGAAAGCGGAAGAAATACAGGTGGATGGAGGATAGAAAATGCAGGGGATCAGCGAATCTTTTGCGAGTAAAATAAGGGGTTGTATTCCCGTCATTAATCTCGAGGGAAAGCGTATCTCTCGGTGGCCTGAAAAGTTACGTGGCTATTCTGCAAACATTTCTTCCGATCTTTGGGGCATTTTTTTTCTCCGATGGCGACGCCACCGTCTCGGATGGAGGCGAAAAATGGATTAGGAATCTGTGATCATCCTCGGGGTGGCGAAGACAAATGGATAAGGGATGGAAATGAAGGCCTTCGACCGGAAAAAGGCCGGTCTCATTTTCTTTTTGGTACGGGTTCAGGGAACTCTGAAATGCAGTCGATGCATCGACAGAAATCGGATTATCGATTGGCGCTCGAGGCAACAATGAGAGAAACAGAGGATCAACGAACTCATTGACCCTATAAATACAAGGGAGACAAATATGTCCGACCTAAGCCCAACTACAATGCGACATAAAAAAATAGGCGAGATACAATGAAAGGTGCATCTTCTCAATACTATTTCGTTTCCTCCGTCTGCGATTTCTTAATTTGGGTAACAATCTTATCGATGACATTAAATGTTTCCTGATCATTCTTAATGATAGGCACAGATCCAATGATTCAATTTTTCAATGATCAATTTACTATCTTTTTGTGTGCGGTCTCTTTCGACTAGATTCAAAATCACACATAGCCGCTCTACTCGTCGACAAGAAACCACGAACCATTGTTTCATAAATCCGCTTCGTTCGTATGTACATACGTTAATAAACAACCTTAATAACATGTTCCTTCAGCCAATGCATTTTTGTAATTATTTCTTCATATTGCATACTTCATATTGCATATTCATTTTTAGTTCTTATTAATAATGTGAATTCTGCATTTCACCATTTTGATTCTTATACTTATTGTGTCCATATCTATCGTAAGGTTTAAGACGTATACTTTGGGATATTTAAGGATATTGATCGAGCAATGTCACTCCAAAGGTGTTTCACCCATATAATATTTTGTTTAAGCACGGGATGGTTTCCAAAAAAAGGTATTTTAAAATCTTGCATTGGTCCTTGTAAACCGATTGTACGTATACCTTCTATTTTCCGAATTTTGATTTTTAAACCTGAAAACACTTCTTTGCCTACTTTGACGCTAGATAAATCAGATAGGATCTCCAAAAGAGAGGTGTGAAATTAATCATTCGTAGATACTATTTATTTTGCTGAAATCTATTACAATTAATAACCATCAAACTCAACGCAACGCAATTCGCACTATAATTTGAGACACCATTTGAAAAACATCCATTAAAATAAAAAGAAAAATAGCTTTCGGATGAAACGTTTTGGGCGAACTATCTCTAAGGGAAACGTTCGTTTAGTGAAACATATGGACGCCAGTCAAAAGTCAGTCTTTTGCGGCCAGCTGCTCTGGAACTTTCATATTCTTCCGATACTAAAATAATTCGAGTAAAATAACAATTCAATAATTCTTATTGCCGTAAAATAATTGATTTGCGTAAATTAAAAATAACTAGGTCCACTCTGATTCGCAAAGCAGGTTAAAGAGAGTAGAAGATAAAAATAACAAAACCATTATTCGGTAGGATGTGTCAAAATTCCGATAATGGAAAATATTTTTGTTTAACGTTTTTAAATAACCCAGGCAACTAACTATAACAGTCGTTTCGTAATTTGAGTCTCCTGGAATTAATATACACAAAGAAAAGACTTGCAAATAAGAGACTACTTCTCGATATACGTTTTCTGCGGTGAATAATCTGCTACTTTACATCTACCGGGGGTACTAAGAATCCACATAACCTATTTCTATATTAAATGCTAAAAAATATCATTACAATGTTGGAACTAGAGCTGAAGGCAGGATGCAGCAAAAATTCAGATTAGAACGTTTATTCCGCTTGGAAATTCACTATAGTTAAACGGATTTGACATCGTGGTTTATCGTTTTCCGACTTTCCTTACGAAATGAGTACACCTTGAAAAAAACTTCTGATTTGAAGCAAAAAAGTCAACGCTACCGAAAAAATGTATCTAAATTTCCTTTACAGAACATAACCAATCTTTTCTGATTACTATTCCTCACGATCGTGCTCTCATTTCCTCAAAAGCAACCTACCTTTGACATTTATATCTATGATTAATGTTCTTCATTCACGGAAAAATCTAATCAAAACCGATGTAAACAGTCACCTAATCTCATATATTCTCAGATTATTAGTATGAAAAAGTATCTTTTGAATTCACCGCCAGCATGTGCATGAATGTTACACATGCGATCAGGCAAATTTTGTCCATTCTCTCATCACTAATTTGAATTGTTACTGAATTTGCTTCCAAAAGTTTAGAATATCACTCTGACCTTTGCAAACGGATCGCTGAACTCTAATCTTAAATGCCAATTATCCTCCCTCACGGATGACTGACTGCTATAGAATGTGACATCCAGTATGTGAATCTTTGATTAAAGAGATTTTAAAAGTATCATTATAAATATTACTGTTTGAATTTATGATCCAGAAAACGACGAGAAATCACCATATTTTTGAAAAAACTAATAGCTTATCTCCTCATTTCTTACTTCAAAAAGTCGATAACAACGATAAATATTTTTTTAGGAGTGACGTGATGATACTATTAGCTTATATAAAAGCATGGGTTTAGGATATTTCCTGACTTCTGTCCCGCGGTCCTTTACCTATTGCAATGGGTGCTGATTCTTGCCTAGTTATTCTTGCCTAGCTAATTTTCTCAATGCTTCGTTCATCTATGCTGAAGCGTAATAACATAAGTGAAAAGACCAGATTTAATTAGAATCTATCTTAGAAAATTCGAAATTGACGAACATCGACGGTCAGTTAAGTGTCTATAAGGGTTTAGTAAGGCCCTCAGGAGGGAAAGGTTCGAAACGGTTACAGAAGTAAGGCACGGAAGACTTGCTTTCTACAGCATGTCCAGCTATAGAAGTTAGAAGTAATTTTTATCATAGCATTCCTTCTGTGATTTCTCTGTTACACACACATTTCCATTTCATCTTTTAGCTTTTACCATCAGTTGCTATGAATCTTTATCTAAGATAATACATTAGGTTTTTCCATATCTACTCCTAAAGTTTTATACCCTATTTCTTTTAATTAAACATATATTATTAATATTTAGTTCAGAAAATTTTTCTTGGATGGAGGAAGATACTTTTCAGTCCCAATCTTGCCTGAACAAAGACCCTAAACACGTTACCAAGGAATTCAGCCGTTGGTGAAATATGGCGGCGCCAGAAAAAAATCCATCAAGAGAATAATCGGTGAAAGCAATACGTCGATCTACCGATGTATCTGTCCAATGAGATGTCGGCCAAATGGGATGTCGGTCAAATGAGCATCGGTCATATGACCTCCTTCAAGTAGTAAAAAGAATTAAAAGTACCCCAACAACTGAGTCCATTTCGCACAAATGAATCTCCACCGGGAATTGAACCTGGGACCGCTTCCTCCGAAGTCGAACGCGCGATCCACTTGGCTATTCGGGAGCCTACCCTCTAGAAAAAGAAAGGGCTCTACATGCTATCACATTGTTCTTCAGACCGATGCACGTACTTTTTTTTTATCTCCTCTAAGCGGCCTTCTCGGACTCCACCCACTTTACCCTGTTTCATTCGCGGCATTCCCGATAAGGGCTTTAATAGCCACGTCGTTTCGGCGCCCCATTAACACGCACAAGAGGAATTGGCTGCGGATTTTGAAGGGACGATACGGAGAAGAGGTGAAAGGGAACGATAAGGACCTAAAGAGACGCCCGAAAAGATAAGTGGGAGGTTAATTTTATTCAGAAAGAAAGGAGCGGATGAAATCTGCAGAGTTGCAAAGTGGAAAAGGACCGAATGAGAGGAGAAAAATAGCGGTGAGGTGAAATGTGCGTTGAGGGAAGATTGAAATAGTGATGGAGTGAGGGATAGATGAGGAGGATTTTTTGATGGATAGGGATTGATGTCGAAGGCGACAGTTTTAATTATGGTCCTACGCGGGGTCCTTAGGTGTATCGGTAAACAACCAGAGTTTTACGGTCGGTTTCTGTTGAATTTTCAGATCAAATATTCCCTCACTTAAACTTGTGTTTATACAAGACCAAGGCATCAGACTTTCAGGCATGTTTCTGGCAAAGTTATGATCCGTAATGGTTGGTGGATCAAACTTTATTAGACCATTTTCATTTTAAAACTATCGTTAGAAATAGTCGACTAGTGAATTTCCCCAGTCAAAAATAACGGAAATAAATTTAATTTATAAAAGAATCTACTAATATTAACTGAATACCTCTGATCCTCTTGAATAAAATAACAATTGAATATTGATAGCATACTTCGGACGAACAAATATCAACATGTAATATTTCATTGAACCTTTAATGATTACCAAAATTTTGATACTATCAATTGATTCAGGCGTGACTTTGTGGCAGGACGCCATTAAGACGGTGAATAAAAACAACACTTATACCCGTACCTCAGTAAAGAATTTATCAGGGACCCAGGGTTTCGACGCGTCGCGTCATCTTCAGGTCCAAAATTTTATAATCCTATCACGTCAGAAAGTGCGTGAAATTAATGGCCCAATATTACTCCAATGTATTTCTTACGGGAGTTTACTAACACCGGATAAATAAATACAATTATATCGGTGATTATTATACAAGATTATTGACTGAAACTTGTCTGCTGACTAAAAAAATCCTTATTTAATTACTAATTTGAGCAAACGTATGGAAATCAATACACAGAAAATATTTTTATGGATGAAACCGATGGAAAACACCAATCATCCAACCCCAAATATTTCGGAAATTCGCTTCTGAAAGCCTGAAAAAAAGATTGCTTAGCTAATCTGGCAAATATGAAGCCATTTTTGGATTTGATCTCTATATTCTCATGTATCTCATATAATTGACTGATTATCTAAGAGGTGACGCTAAAAAGGTGCGCTATTCTAGTCACAAACAACTATAAAACACTCTGAGGTGACTGCTTCACTCGCTTACAGCCTGAAGCCCGTCCTTCCCAACGATTTCCAATAAGAACGGAAGTAAGGGAAAACAGTTAGGTGCTTTTAAATGTAATAGTTGTAGTCCAGGTGAACAATTATCAAATTTATAAACATATCTCTATTATAAAGTAAGATATAATAAGCTATTCCTAAAATATCTCCTAGTTGTCTATGGAAAGTATTAACTCCAATCTTTCGACTCTAAAACGCGCATTAAAGATATTCAAAATATCTCGGACAGCAAAAGACCTTGCTAAGAGTTGTTTGGCTTACTAAATTATTTTTCCATTTCCAGCCTCGGCTAAAAAATGCGGATTCAACAAATCAACTTCAAACTAACAACTAACATAGCTTTCGATCTAGCAAGGATAGAAAAATGGTCGCTACGCAAGAGAATTTAGTGTAAAATAAAGATATAGTTTTTATTATAGGTCATTACGAGTAATTTATGAACTGCAAACCTAAAGTAAACAACATATCGACTATCCGTGGTTTCATCAAACAAATACGATACTAGAACGAATTACGTTCGCTACTTGAGCTATCACTGCGAATATAAAAAATCCATCCAAACCTCCAAATCACCTATTCAAAC
Source organism: Pachydiplax longipennis (assembly GCA_036926295.1). Classification (NCBI taxonomy): domain Eukaryota; kingdom Metazoa; phylum Arthropoda; class Insecta; order Odonata; family Libellulidae; genus Pachydiplax; species Pachydiplax longipennis. The sequence goes on from JAVFKF010000008.1 coordinate 58,315,643, forward strand.
AAAACGACAGCGACGACCGATAAAAATAATCCAGTCAGAACATTTATGCGCAATGAAATAAAGACAAAAACTTCGAACGGAAAAAAATGTAAGCGGATAGATTTATATGCGACGTAGCTCCGATATTTATGCCAACAAAAAACGACGTAACCGTTAAGCGAGTCGATCGTAAAGCCTCACGTATATATTGGCAGAGAGTGAGACGGAATAATTAATGGGTTCGGGAGAGAGATAAATACTCTTTCATGGCATTCAAACACAAAGGCGAAGATAGGAACAAAAAGGGGCGAGTACGGAAGACAAACAAAAGCCGGGGGTACATTGAAAGAAAAGCTCGTAAGCGGCTACGACGGGGCTGAAAAGAAAAGTTGGAATCCGGGGAAAAAGTACCTGATGATTTCGATTTTTAGGGAGAAAGGGAAAGGAAGAATTGTGGGACAGGTCTGAGAGATATACGATCGAGCGGGTTAAGTGACCACGACCGCTCCGCGCGAATTGCGAGACTGTTTCTGAATAGATTGAGGGAAAAGGAGTGACGAGAAGAGAGAGAGAAAAATAGCAACGGGAAGATAAGTAGCAGAAAAGCCCCTTGGAGAACGGAAAGGATAACGTGTTAAAGTATTGAAAGGGTGTGATGGTCCCACTTAGCATTAGATCCTATATACAACAAAAGGTTTCACCAAAGAAAATAAGAAAGTAATTTGTAATGCTCAATCATTTAACTGAGATAAAAGGAATGGAATAACTATTTTTCTCGAAATATCAAAAAGCAGAGGTATATACCTTGGTAATCTAGGAATGGTTGACCGGTGTTAACCTGAATTCGTTATCAAAGGAGCAATTTCCACAAATATGATACTCGAATTACTTCTTCCGGCTACTCCCAACAACCATAGTGCCGCATGTCAAATATGCAGATAAGTTCTTCAAATGTACTCTTCGATGTTTCATTGGAATCCCTCACCCGTTGAAGAGGCGTCGTAAGCCACAGCTTACCCGAGACATTAACTGATTACAGTCATTCGTAAAACAAGATACCTCTGTACAAGAATAATTTTAAATAGCCCTACAGAATACTAAAGACTGATTTACTGACTTCCGGCCGTTTCACCGAAGAAACGGTTCCGCGTAAGGACAGAACATCAACGAAAATTTTTACCTCGAGACGTTCACCCAAAATATAAAACTCAAGGAGTCTCATTCAATGGAGGATTTCCCAAATGGCATATCGAAAATCGATTATGATAACCATTTTTGAAATAATATGCGGAAAATCCTAAACTTTTACGGACATTCATTTTTAGATCTCTAAACCCTACAATGATTTTAATCAACCTTAAAAATAAAGTGAACGCGAAGATAATAAGAATAAGCAGAACGTGCCAGCACTGGGTATTGCTGATCGGCCATAAGACATCTGCCCTACGTCCGAAATTACTGAAATACTCTGGTAGGTAGTGAAATAAATATGAATAAAATACCTTATAAAATAACTTATTTCAGGTAATATCATAAAGCAATAAACGGATACTCTGAACGGATTTAGGATTATTTCTGGATTTCCGAATAGCCATGTGGGCTTCGACTTTAATGAAAGCGGTCACGGGTTCGATTCTCAGTGGGAATGTTTCTAAATGATCACAGCTGTCGAAGCACTTTTAATAATACTACAACTACTCGGATTATTTCGCAATATCGGGCTTGCGGGAATCAAACTGCACTGAAACGGAGGTGGCAGCAATAGACAAGTGATAAAAAGAGTGTTTATTAATGAGAAAATATCACACACACGGTAAACATTTCCAGTGGAATGTATTTACCACTGAAACTAAACATATACTACGCATATAATATGAAACTCAGGCAACCATCGCCGAGGAACATAATTTTTATGAAAAGGGAATGTTTAAAGTCTGCGAACAAGGAGAGCTGTGGCTCACCTTCCGTTATCAAAGGCAAGAGTCCGTTTCATCTTTTCCTCTCCGCGCCCATTGTGCGAGATTTGAGGGAAAAAAGGGTGCGAGTAGATGAATAAGCTCCGACAGACGTCCTAACGAAACAAGGGAAAACCACGCACTGGGAAGCGTGAGCTGGGAGGCCGATTAGAGAAAAGGCGGTCTTCGGAAAAGAATGCGCTTCCATTCACTTTGATGTAGTGGTCCTCGAGGAGCTTATGAAGCTGTATCGATCGCCACAAGAGGGTTTCGATAATTAAAAGGATATCGAAATTCTCGGGTTCCTCATCTTTAATCATCAGAGCACCGAAAACCTAAGTTTTCCTCAAGATTATTGGGTTCTTAAACGATGGTACACACACCACTAATCGCCTTGTCGAGTTTTTCGTATTCGAGAGGGAAAATACATCTTTCATTCACCTAAGTCTTGCTTATGGCCGTACAATACATAAGCTACTGGGATATGAGAGATGCTGATTAGTAGTATTCATTTTATCGTTATTTATTTAATGTTACGGAAACTGCTATTTAGATCATTGCGCTGCATTTACGAGGATCTATTCTTCTTAAATCAATCGTTCTTAGTTAAGGATGATGCAATTCAGGGTTTTCATGAATCTCTTATGGAGTATGTGTGACATTTCTCACACGATAAAATTATTCAGAATCTAAAATAATAAACTGAAAAAATAGAAAGGAATTTTAAAAGGAGACGATATCTACAACAGAAGGGTTAATATAGAAAACATTTCCTTCATAGAAGCGGTAACAACTAGGGAAAAGAGTTTTGTTATGAATATTTTTAGGAATTTATTTTGGTAGCTCGATTTTTCTTTATGGTTTTACAGTGGAGAGTCGAATCATCGTTCTAATTTTTTTTATGAAAATATGATATGTTTGCAAAGGAGATGAGGGAATACATGTTCAGAATTTAGGAGGAGCCAGCAGCTGGCAAGATTAATTTGTAAAAAGCAATGAGAAGAATGAGGGGAAAAAGATTGATTCATGAGGTAGTTTTCTTGTTATTGTGATATTAATCTGAAATGTATACACATTTTTAAATAAAACAGGATATTAAAAAATAGTTACATGAATTTGGAAAGCTATGGCGATTCTAGACATTTTTTTAATACAAGATGAAGCTGGTTTACGAGAGAATAATATATATGTTTCTCGGTGGCTTTTCTTATGAGAAGACTATAGTTTAACCACCCAATTTCTTCTTCCCATTCCACAAATGAGGTTCTCCGACAGTGTAAATATCAGGACCGATTGAAATCATCTCGCTGCTTGAAAACAAGGATTCAATCCGCGAGGCGCGCGAACCAAGAGGAGAAGCAAACTCGGATGGTTAGATAAAATCTCCAACGAAAAAGGCTCGACAAATTTTATTTTCCTTTTTCGAACTCTTCTACGAGAACAAACTATGAACCAATTTCGCAGGAAATTGAAGATGCAATTTTTATGAGGAAAGTCTATACGTAGGCATTAATATTAAATGAGAAAGAGAATGAACCTGATTCTTTGGGATCATCTCGAAAGATTCTTGAGACGCTGAGAGATTTATTGTGAGGATAAAGGACATTTTTCAAGCATTGAGGGCACCGGGTATTTCGTCTCACGCAAGGAATACGTGACATCTAAATATAAAAATATAACAGTACGTTTACTAAGGAAATGCTTCAAATGCGGGCTTGATTCTTCCAAAATTGATGCTATATACGTTTTGAGTTTGTATATAAGTTTTTCTCAGATGTGCTGAAAGGAGTGAAGCGAGTCAGTTATCAACTAAACCAGATCTAATCAGAGGTTTTGGCGAAACTTAAGCAGATAATGAAGAACCGTCAAATAAAAGATTCCTTATGAATATCGTAGATACATTTATAATCTCAACAAGGATAATCATTTTTCTGGTTTGAACCGAGAATAATTCTATTTTTCTTTGCTTTCATTGGATAATTCCATGCCTTTGTAATAATTTTTCAGAAAACATTTTCCTGGACCTGCTATTCCGTTGGTAAACATTTAAAGATTTCATAAATGATTTCGGTTGAGAGATAAGCTGTGGTGAGGAAACAACCAAGCCCAATTGAACGAAAGTCATACATATCCCTAGGAATTTCAACGTTTGTGAATTCAAGTAAAACCTATTTGTTTTTAATTTACAGAGACATTTAAGAATATCAAAGGCACTTTTTCCGGATCCCTTCGAAACCGTCCAATCATGAAGCCATACGTAATGTCATCAATGTAAAAAATGTTGCATTTTAAAGTCTTCGCCGATAATTTCGATTTGCGATAAATTACTTCAAGAGCATTGAAAATCCATAAATTGGAATCGTCGAATTTGAATCAGTTGAACCTTATAGAGACATTAACATCTAAAAATTAATCAGTTTCTTTCGGAAGGTAATGAAATGGAACTCGGCTATTATGAATTAGAGGCATGAAAGATGCCAGAATGCCAATTGTAAATGAGCCAACTAGCGTCCAAGGCATTGAATGGGAATCCATGAAGATGATAGCATAACCATTTATCCAGGAATCCTTATCCATGCTGTAGAAGATCTGTAAGACCTGTAATGTTTCTTATAGGAAACATTAAAAAATTATGATTGCTACTTTTCACACAAACCCAATCTTGAGGTAGTGGTGTGTTTGGTTTTAACGTGGAGCTATTTCTTGTTTAAAAGGATTTGCATGCTACTCTTTATTTGGCCATAATTACGAAGGGAGTAAGGTCACATTTACTCTAGTGAAGGTAGAATCGCCACGAGTAAAGTGGCCCAAATTTTTACAATTTGCATCTAGGTGGAAAAATAAAAAAATGACCTTAGAAAAAATGCAAAAACAAGAATCGTTACACTGAGGGGAAATGACCCTCACTCGATTCGATACCGATACGGCCGATCTAGTTTTAAAGGAAAGAACCTAAAAGCCAAAAGCAATAAGTAGAGGTGGAACCGAAACCAACCGCGGATACGTCTGAGCCGATCGTGATCCAGCCAGAGTCCGACAAAGGATCAGTTTAATCGAAGTTTCTAATGAATAATCAGCGTGATGACGAAGTGCGACGCAACTCTGATAGGGGGGGCTTTCCGCACTCTCTGGCCAAATTCAAAATAGGGGGGCGTTCCCATTTGCGAGAGCAAGCAATTACTCTATTTGTGACGCCGTCTAATTTAAACTCCTTTCGAATGCATCCCAATTTGGTAGGCGAGGATCGAGGAGGCCGCTTCTGGAAAATTGAGGAAAACGTACCTTTAAAAGGAAAAAAGGGAGAAAATTCGCAAAACTCGTTCTAATGCGATACAAATGGGATCCGAGGTCATTTCCATTTTAATGCAATAGTGGAATAATAATTCCGCCGGAGATTGAGGGCCACTCCTTTCCTCAATAAGACTCCTCGCGACAAATTTTCATTAAGTTTTTTTCCTTTTATGTCGACTTCTTCTAAAGAGGTAGGAAATGAGGAAGGAAATGGGAATAAAATAAAACGAGCTTAAAATTAAGATCGTTGAGGAAGTAGAGCTAAGAAATAGTTAATTAGCTGGTTTATAGCAGGGAAAGTGCGGTTTCTAATTTTGCGCGGTGAATGTGAATGTACAAGCTCTTAAAATGAGTACGTTCAATGAGTTGATTCTCAACTTCATTAAATAATGAAACTGTAAACACGTTGCAACAACTAGTAGCTACGCAATAATTCTAATTTCTTCCACCGTGAGGCAGAAGAGCATAAAGTATCATTACATAATATTATACATTACATTTATTGCATGTAGTCACTATTTATTTTATTGATTAAATTTATTAATCAGTAAAATTTAATAATCATACTTGGTTTCAGATAAATATTTAAATCGTTCCAGATTCAACATATCATCAGTTATTTTCAAGATGAGCCGCCCCGAAAAAAAATTCTGTGTGCTTTCCAGCTTGTGATGGAATTTCTATTAGATTAATGGAACGTCAGCTCTCCAGTTTCCAATATTCCTACATCTGCCGAAGGTAAAGAAGGTTTACAAGATAAAGCAGGATTTTTTTTACATATAATTTACTGATTTAGTATTCGTTAACAATCCTTTCGTGATATTCCTGTCTTATTGATAAAACTAAATCGATCCATGTCATATTAAAATTTTCTAAATTAGGTAGTTATATTATTTCCTATGTTATAAATGATAGACGTGCATTCGTTACCTATTGTTAAAATATCAATCAAACTACTTGCCAGTGCTACGATAAACGGGATTACTTAAAATATTATAATTTTCTTCCTGTCAAAGGTTTTCAGGTTCCCCCCTTCTTCGGTAATGTAAATCAGAGAATATTTAATCTTTACCTCTATACAAATAATCTTGAAACACGCATAATTTTGAAAAGGTTCTTCAAGATTTTATTACCACCTTTGACATAACAAAGCAAGCATGTATCACCAATTATTAGCAAAAATTGACTGCTGACATGTTAAGATATTTTCATTTATTAAATGGCATTCCTCGAAATCCGGTCAATTTATGTTGATTGCACTTGTAGGCTAAATTAAATCAGGATATTACTCTGAAATGTGCATTACACGCGTTGTTTCTATATGATGAACATACTGAGTTGTGGGGCGTGGTCATTCAGCGCAGTGTTAAATACCGAATGAAACTTAAAAAGAACATTGTGTAGCTGCTGAGATATGCATGATGTTCAATAATGACATTCATCCAGGTTACTTCCCTGACTGACGAGTTGATATTCAAACCAATCTTCGGGATGGATACATTAAATACGGTATAATGGTTAGAAAATATTAAGACGAAAACCGCTCTACGACTTGCAGAGGTCTGATAACGCGAGAAAAATCTGAGGAATGCAATTCGAAGAAAATGAGGAGATTGTGTGTACTTCAATAAAAAATGAGAATGATATAAATCCGTCGGGGGGTCATTAAAAATACATCGGTCGAGCGATGTGGTCTCCAACGGAGGAAAAAACGAAGGGGTTGAGAGGAAATGGGGTCAGACGAAGGGGAAAATGCGGGAAAAAATAAAGGGAAACGTGGATGGGAATAGGAGGATCATTTGGCGATGAAGTGAGGGAGGAAAAGGGTGCGGGATAAGCCATACCATTGTAGGTATCATAATAGAGAAAACAAGGAGAGTGTATAAAAAGGAGGGAGCATTAGGGTGAAGGAAAAAAGGGCTTTCGCTTCGAATGGATAATAAGGCACTTCCTAAGGGAGAGGAGAAGTGAATGTCCCTTACGTGGGAATCGAGATATGCGCAAATAGGTTAATCATCAAATTATGATTAATGAAATTTTGGATGGCAGCTTAAACTCAAGCACACAAAATCATTATGAGCAGAAACCCAAGGAACTCAAAGACAATGTAAAGATGAGAAGTAGGGCAGGAGTGCTGAATGACGGAAGTGGCGTTGGTTACGCGAGGGGTCATATGCCAACTATGACCCCACAGGGACTGAATAATTGTATTCTACTTCTGCATTAATATCCTGCTAGCCGCCTTTCGCCAGGGGGTAATTATCGCTAAGCAACTCTATGGTATCAAAATGAAATTTTTTCTCTCCCAGCCGTAACTACAACCTGATAAAGAGAGGTTTAAAGTAATAACTTCATCAACCTAAACCTACTACGCAACACTTTTGCAAATTCGGGATGATTAATTTTACACTGTTGGTATTTATGATTTTTACACCTTTTTTGCATAGATGACTACCCAAGATTTACTTTTTGTTACTTGACAGTGGCTTCTTAGCTGAAACTTTTGACCATAACGACACTTCAAATTTTACGAACTTTTTCGTGTCGTTTGAAATTTTATCATTTGTCGTTAGGTTTTGACTATTTTGACTATGACCTTACCAAATGTTTCTTTGATCTCAATGACCTCATCAGGCTGCAATTACTGTTAGGAGATAATTTTTTATTCTGATCTTAGGAAAAGCTCGATTCCATTTCTTTCTGATCGATTGATCTCAATATCAACTCAAAAGGTGATATATATTAGTAAGATTAACTTTATTGACTTACAATTAAGAGAAAACTTGGGCATTGCAACTTTAACTTTAGCCTGCTTTATTTTGCTGCAAAGAAATGCCGCTAGCCTAGCACGCTAATCCCTACACCGAGGCCGGCAAATACAATTTGGACGAAAAATAACCAGGCAAATTAACAGCGTCTCAGCACGGGGCCTGAAAAGGCCATCACTCACATTACAAAAACAAAGAACAAGACCGATGGAAATCAAATGAAGAATACATTTTTATTTAATACCAAAAGACGCATGAAATTCTATCAAGATACGTTAGCAGGAACAAAAAGTAAAAAGAATATTTCATTAATCCTCTTAAAGCCTAAAATTATCCATTCCAACCTCCATTACTGCAAACTTGTTGAGGTTACCCACGGTTTTCATGAAAAAATTTCCCTTCCCAAGTTCAAAGGTATTGACGAATAGAAGTTTTCGTTGAATTTGTGAGAGGGGACAAACCGCGTTAATAACACGTGTTGGGACAAGTTATTACCCTCCGGAAAAGTTTCCCTTTTTGCATTTACGCTGGAGGAAGGGCGCCTTGCACCGCTATGGCGGGAGAATATCCGTTTTCCAGGCGAAAATGCAAATGGAGGAAAGCGATTAAGTCCTCGGGCGGGGAGGAAACGGGGATGGGAGAGGAAGGATAAATAAGAGAGGGGAGAAATATATATTTACATTTAAAAGGGGTTAAAAGGGTATGAAGAGAGGCACATCCTTTTAGGGAAGAGGATTTCCGAAAGGAAAAAAAGGGGGAAAGAAAACGGTTTAAAGGGTGACCTCGAATAAAAAAGGAATGTCTTTCGAATTTTTCAGTGAAGGGGCAGAAAGTGAGCGATGTAAAGAAATGTTACGGATTGGATAGAGAAGCAAAGGGAAGTATGGTTGAAAGAGAGCAGGAACCACGCATCAAGGATGGACGGAAAGGAAAGATATTAATCTTAGACTGGGACTCGAACTCAGGTCTCCACTATATGATACTCTGCCCGCTGAAATACAAAGTCGATCCAATCACTCTGTTTTCGGGATAGCTAGTATGTAATTACCATTGCCATTTCCTTTTTTGTTTATAAATATTTTTAATTCGGATGTCTTAATCTACCATTTCCTTACACTTTGGTTAACAGTTTCGCAGTTTATTCACGCCCAATTCTTGCCGGTATTTTCTGGCCGTGATTTATGTTTTCCTAAGCACAAACTTGGGATTTTAAACCCATAAATTTTTTTCTTTTAAGCTCTTTCTTCAACCTATCTATTTCATTAAAATTTTATATGACGAAGGCTTAGATCTAAGAAGAGACTAATTAGTTTTAATAAGGTCCGAATAAAGCTTTATTAATATTATCCTTTCAAGCGAACTAGTAATGGTACAAACTTAAAACACCTTTTCCTAAAGCTCACATCAATTTCATATGAAAACTTTAAGAGGCATGAGGAAGTTGAAAATATGAATTTAAGAGGCCATCATACTCCATGCGCCTACTCTAGAGAAGTAAAAGTAATAAGATTGAGAGAGTAGAAGGCTATTGGCTCGTTAACGTTATTCCCAAAGTTTAACTTTCTCGTACCTCGAGAAACTTCATGAAAACATTGAATAAAAGAAAAATTCTTGAAATTACCGAGACTCATTTCTATTCCCACAGGTTCCAACCGCTATTTTTATCATAAGAGACATTATACCGGAAAATACTCCTTCAAGCATTTTTAATAGATAGTTTTCGATTGACATTCCTAGAATAAGACTCTTTTCTTTTGGATGAAATAAAGAAATATTTGTCGCGTGTTTTTCTGATGATTCGAAGAAGTACATGAGAAACGAAGGGAAAAAATATAAGAAAGAGTTTGAAATTTTACACTGTATTTGAATGAAAAATTTACGCAATATACTAGATAAGACGAACTTAATTAACAAATAATAAAAACGAAATTAACCAATAACCATTATCATAAGCATCATAAACTATGGATACAAGCGAGAAACTTCTAAATTGTTCAAGCCTGAGAGTCCAAGAAAAAAATTAGTTAATTTCGAGAGAACATCGAAAATGTTAATTACGAAAAAAGAGAGGAATCAGAACAATTTTTATGCCTTCAAACAAATTGGAAATTGGATTATTTTGTGTTTCCTCCATTACCACTTTCATTCTAGAAGCGAAAATGTTATACAGAATTTAAATGATGGCAATATGGTGGAAGATATATGCTCGTGTATAGGTAAATAAAATAAAAATACTGAGATATCTTTCTCTGAGCATTGAATATTTATAGTAAGCTTAAAGGTACATAAAAATGTTGAGATTTTGTCATATGCAATAAACAAACTCATCTAATGACTCACCATAAATCAAATTTATTTGAAATAAACCTCTGATCCTAAATACTTGCGAAACACCCTCTACGGAAATCTCCACAAAATGGAATAGGAAGCGACTTATCCCGATGAATAGTTTGCAGGAAAACAAAAGAGAAACGGAAAGCGTGGAAGCGATGGAATGCGAGAAACCAACGATCCGGCCGATGGAGCAGGGTCGTGAAACATTGAAAAGCGGTGGAATCCGCACCAAAAGACGAAAAAGCCTTTCTCATTTGGACCGCATTACGAGAATGGCATCGACACCGAAAACAAGACCGAAGTCACCACAGCGACTCCTAAAATTTCAGCCGTGCATTTCGGACTTTTTTTTCTTTGGAAGAGAGGACAATTAGGGAGAGTGCGAAATATATGTGCTGCGAGGCGAAGAAAAAGATCCGCCGTCCTTTGCGGTCTTTAATGGCGCAGGGGAAGAAGAGATGGCGTGGGAATTTTTCCCTTGCCTAGAATTGTCTCCTTTTCTCCATCTCCTGCACTCCGTGCGGATAAGAGGAGAGTAAAACCCATCCTAGAAAATTACGCATTCGCTCAAGATCTTTCAGCGAGGGCGTTAAAATTTACTGCGTGGGAGAAGAGAAAGGGAACGAAGACGTACGATGGCGGATTTTCTTCGTAAACCTTAACCAGCGAATGTCGCAGAGATTTTGCACCCAACACCCGACGAGTAATTGCCGTAAATATTTTAGTATTACATTCCCTAAGTGTCACACTTGAGAGGGAATGAGAAACGCCTTTTTTCCAAGAAATAAATTTAATACATTTAGTATTAAAGATATTATTTTGTCAACTCTAATACGCTTAGTTAATTAATTTACTTTCAATACGTTTAGTTAATGGAAGCTAGAATAGAATCAACTGCTTGAGCTGTGACTTTGTGGAATGCGAATGCCACCACGAACAAAGTAACCAGCAAACTTTAGTATCCACAGGATTTATTATTGAAAGATCATCGCCATAACATGAAGATGAGTCCTTGAGTCGAAACTATGGTCGTTTTTTAATAAATCCTGTGGAAAATAAAGTTTTTACTAGGTAACTTTGTCCGTAGAAATTAAAATGTATTTTATAATGGCAATGCTTTAATGACTTACCATAAGAAAATATATAGTTCTGGAGGGAACATTGTTATAAAAAATTCAATTTTCCACAACAGTAATAGTTTCCCATCTCTTTCATTGGTTAGAGAATATGGGTGTCATCCAGTCATTGCCAAAGTGTTCTTAACGTCATAAAAAAACCAGCGTTCAATGTTATTTATAGGTAAACACTAAACATCTAAACGGAAGCAGGTTTAAAACCACAATATTTTTGTAGCTGCAATACTCAAGCTACAACGCTAAATCTATTTATATGGTAAAGATGAAACTTTCTTGAAGATTCGTCCAAATTTGAGTTTAAGTTCTTAGTTACAGACCTCATTAGAGTAGTAATTTTTATCCAATCTATTAATAAAAATATTTCTCTTCTAAGTGAGTAAACTGAAGAAAGATACCTACTCCGGGGTTTATTCGTAAAAACAAATAGAGGAAAGGTTACCATCCATTAAAAATTCTTTACACCCTACAGCTGAATTTACGCTGAAAATTTCCATTCAAGTACCAAATGCAAGACTTTTTTAAGTAGTTACTTAGCAGGGGAGAAAGATTTCCAATGCTCGATTCATATCTACGATCACCTCACATTTACAATTTTCCCTATACGGGGCCTACAAAGTTTACCATGACAGAGAAATAAGACATTTCTGATAGAGAAATAAGAATTTTTTCTAAGAACTTCCTGAATCTGGTCTTAAGAAATTAAACTTTCAAAAATAATCCGATATGGCGGAAGTAGCCGAAGAAAGTATAAAAGAACCAGTAGTAGTCAATTATGCATCTCTTTTGGCTGGGTAAAGCTCTGAAATAGCCTTCTTTCGCAGATATAAGAGGAAAAGATTTCATTTGATTCGATTACGCCGAAGGAGCGTATTTGAGAAAGTTAGGAAGAAAGAGAAAATAATCTATGTTAAAAATGCAGAGAGAAGGAATAGAGATCGAAGGAAGAGAGGATTCTTGGTCATTCCCTTATTTGAACAGGGAAATAAAATAAAAGGATATCTCATCCCTGGGAAGTCTAATGGTTCCTAGGGAGGTGGATATTCCCTCGGGAGGAAAAAGGAATCAAAAAAAGGAATTGTTTCATTTCGACGAAACACCAGGCTTTCTTCCACCATCTTATTCTCTCATGTAGACTTTTCCAAGACTCTCTTGGCTTCGCCTCCTTCCCTTGCAGCCAAAAGGCAAATTAGGCATACGTCGAAACGTTAAAAGAAATATCCGAAATTCGGCTGCGAGATAGAGAGCGAAATCTAATTCGTAGAAAGGAGAAAAACTGAATTTCATTCCTTCGGCGATGAAGAATTCTGGATATTTCTTGGCAGCGATGCGAATGGGCACATGCCTACGGGTATCACTTCTTTCATATTTAACGAAGTTATAAATCATAAAGATAGTAATATTCTGAAAGAGAGGCGGAAGGATTGTTCAGAAAATGACAACTATGAAGAGGATTGTAGTGGTGGAGAAAGGAAAAATTGCCGGAGTTCAAAAAATGTGCTAAAACTATGTATTAGGCGGAAAATATCACTAGGAAGTCGGTGGGTCGCATTAACGCGTGTGTATTTCAGGAACGCAACTACAATAAAATTCATTTCTTCTTCCACATCATCCTCAACGAGTACTCTCTAATTCGGTTACTACAATTACTTACAGCTGAATTAAGTGAAAGCAGTTAAAGCATCATGGGTAATAACGCAATTGAAAAAAATTCCCACGCAATCTATAATTACTTGTGATTAACGCTAATACAAGATCTTCGCGGGTAAAATTTAAGTATGCGACGAGCCTAATTTGTTCCGCGCGCATTGGAACAAAGAAGAAACATTAAATCGAAATTGGAACGACAGATGTCCCTGTAAACACGCAGAAAATTTCACGTAAAAAGCTAGCTGGTCACATATGCTCACATAATCTTCACATAATATCCACCGGCTGGAATGGTATAACTCTTTCTTTTTTAAACAAGACCATCCTTATTCGATACCTTGTGAGAGTTTTATTATTTTCATCTTCCATGTTTTATTCGTAATAATAAGGATATCACATGGTAAATGACGTAACGAATTTTATACCTATATCTTGTTATGATTGAAGAGAAATCTAAATAACTACAGCGCGGTGATATTACTTGCTTTTCATTGTATATCCATATAAATAGATGTTATAAACATATACATATAATAATTTCTCATCTACCTAGATTTTAAATAAATTTTTTCGTCGTTGCAATAGATTTCACTAATCAAAATACGGATTCCACCAACGAATGACAATTTTAGACTCCTGAATATAATTTGTTACGAAAATATCGATATATATATATATATATATATATATATATATATATATATATATATATATATATATATATATGCCATTATTCTGCATCATTCACAAACTTTAGTAACATAATCAGTTTCATACCAACAGAGCCATAGACAAGATTGGGGGCAAAAATACGCGAAAGATACATTTTTCTCTATTCTGCACTAATAGACAAACAAAAGTATCTCAACCTACGAAGTACTGGCAGCATGAACCTAACTACAACCGAGAAATTTGACGAAACAAATTCCACGCACCGCAACGCTCCAACATTCCACGAAACATCCGATTGCAAATATCCTCTCTTAAGCCCATGCATCGCGGAATCCGTCGATTCCCCGTAAATAAACACGAGCTTATGATCCCATCAATTCCACGGCCAACAAAATCCCGACACGTACTCGATCGGATTCCGCCCACACATAATAATCTCCTCCCGTTGTAAACACATTCAATTACCGGGGAAAAGAAACAATCGCTTCGGCGGGGAATGGAGACTCTCACGCCCGCGGTGCGTGACGCTCCGCACTCCGCGTTAAAGGAGGGAGAAAAGCGGCGGGCACACTTACGAGAGACAGAGGTAAAGAGGGTATGCAGCCATTTCGGAGTCACCGAGAAAAAGGTGGGAGAAAATAGAGTTAGATGGAAGGGGACGCTGCAACACGGCACATGCATATTTCATGAGCGAAGAGATGAGAAAGAGACGTCCTCCAGCCGATGCCCCTCTTGGCACTGCGGCTCCGGAAAAATGACGAAATGAGCTGCGAATGGACGACAAAGGAGAAAAAATGGAGTGAGGCTTTCTGTTTTTTTTGCGAGGGGTGTTTTATGGACGGGATTATCGCGGAATCATGGTACGCGACTCTTTCCTTCTGGCGCGGAATAATTCCTACTTTTCGTCCTCTGGCCGAGGTGATGTCTGCAGCTGGGATTTGCGACGATATGCACCTCGCTTTTATCTGTCATAGCGCAAGAGATGTGTAGCTCCTGTGGTAATGCACGGAAGCGTTGTCAAGTGCATATAGGCCTCATGCGGGTTTTTCGTTGGATGGATTTTTGGACTAAAAATGCGGGAGTTATGGGGTACGAACAGTCGGGCGAGTATTTATGCGGTGCGAAGTATTATTCGCAGTAAGTTAGCATACTCTATTGCTTTAAATGTGTTGTTTGTTGTGAGCCCCGTCATGCTTCGGAATTTACTCCCTAGATTCATTGTGGAGGTAAATAATCCGAATGAACCTAAATTAAACTCTTTTACAGATTTTTCTTTCTCGTCCCATACATAACTTCATGGTTCTCATAAATAAATTTGTCATCTTATTCGCTCACTGTTACTGCATAATAGATTATAATGTATTCGCGTGTTTTTCTCAAAAATGCCTACTACTGACGTAAATGAAGAACATTATAAGTTAATTCTTCTGCCGAGAAAACAATGAGGCATAGTGACAAGTTAACATTGTACAGTGAGGTTCCGCACCAGCTTTCCCACCAATCTTTCATTAGAGCGAAATATACGTATCTAAATCTATAGTTTTCACGCATAAAATTTATATTCTTTGATGTGATAAGAAGCTTCAATACCAAATCTCAACGTAAGTATGGAAAAAGATCTTGAAAAAATCAGTAATCTAAAGACAAAAGTAAACGGATGATACTATTTCCGCATGTGACAAAATAAATAAGAAGAATAATCCGTTCAATGAGATATGGCTACAGAAATGTGTATTGATATATTCCTTCTACATCGTAGACACCATTCTAACTATCACATATAATATTTATGTTCATACTAACTTTACACTTCATCTGTATGGCATTCTTTCCTAAAATACGGAAACATTTCAAAGAATCATACCTTTGTGGTAAAAAAACGAAATTTTTATGAAATATTAATGTCGTCATCATCGCTGTAAATATGTAAAATATTCATAATTGAGTTGTAAATAACAATGTTTATTCAAAATTTGAAAATATTCAGAATTTCCATCGATGTGTAAGTTTCGTACAGAACAATCCTTCGTCGATCAAATTAGAAAAATAATGCATCAGGGAACGGGATAAACAGGCGCCGAGGTCGGGATAATATTATAAATCATGATATCTTCATGAAAAATATAGTTCTAAATGCAAATACATACTCCAAATATCCGGTATATTTACCTATAAAATCATCCTATGTATCATCCAAACGGGTGTTCTTTAACTGTAGTCCTGAAGCTACTAATGTTAGATTATGCATGAGAACGTCAGATATAGCAATACATTTCTTACTATTCGAGGGGATTTTTCTCGAAAATCGATCCCCAAGAGATCCCAAAACAAAATCCTCCGGCACATCGGAATTGGACCCAAACTGTGATATATACAGCCATTGAGAGCACATCTCTATTGCATATGCCGTCTCTTGGGAAGGAAAGCGACAACGAAGGGCGCGCCATGCGTCTTTCCGGATGCCCTCGAATAAATAACATTAATAAATACAACGACGGAGACAAAACGCGGCGTTCGTCATAAAACATCCCTATTCGAAAACCTTTTCCGAAATACAAATAAAGGGGGGCAGAGGACATAAAAATATAATAAAAGGGAGTAGTGACAACCATTGTCGCCCTGGGCAGGGGAATTTTGGGTTCCCTGGGTAGGGTACAGCTTCTTGGCCTTCGGATTTTTTTCTACATAAGCAGGCAATTTTGAAAATTAACTGAAGAAAAATGTATTTTCAGATCTTCAATTAAAGAAACTAACATTTCATAAAAAAATCATTAAGACTCACTACTCAGGAAAAACTCGTGTTCAAATACACTCGAAAATTTTAAATTTTTTTTATCTGATCAGATGATGGCTCTCTTGCGTTGAGACCGGTCGTCAATTTGTGAGTAAAAATATGGAATCAGAAATAATTTGTGCAAATATTCCGCCAAAAGATTTCTTTTTTAGGCTTACACGTAGAAGAAGAGAGAAATTTGCAAATTTATACGGTTATCTCTCGTTTACCCCCATAATTTCAGTATCGGTGGTTAAGGTATTCGATGTGCTTGCCTAGCAACGCTGAAGCCTCGGTTTCAAATCCTGAGTAGAGCATTGTTATTGCAGTATTTTATTTTAAAGCACTTCGAATGCTGATGTCATTTCACAAGTGAATCACAACCCTCGAATTCGGGGAAGTTAACTCGGGACCACTTTCAGCAAAGATGAACACGTTGTCCACTTGGCTATCCGGGGACGGCACAGTTATTTGTGTGCATTAGAAAGATTAATTTTAATAAAGGTCTCACTTAACAAAAATTCGCCTAATAAAGATTATTACTACTATTAATTTCAATTGAAGCAAAAACTACTTCATATGCAGGAGGTATTTTTACCTCGGAATCAATAGCCTTCCTCTTTCCATAAATATAGCATACATTATTGATTCAAAACCAATATCTTAAATTTGTATCCCACCCCGAGAAAATTTTTCGGGCGTTACAATTTCGGTAGATTATAATATCCAATTTGGGTTCCCATTCCAGTTCGAGCCCTGGGCACGTGCCCCTGTGGGCCGCCTTCACTACGCCCCTGAAAGCATAAAGAATTACTGATACGGGATGCGAATCCCCGACAAAAACTCATAAACTCGTAGACTCATGTATTATTACCAATACACGCGAAAATAATTTTCCTCGCGCGAAAAACGAGAGAACAAACAGACACATCTCAGACTGACGGCTTCAACGCTCAAGGGGATACCTCCGCCGGAAGAATTATTCGAAAAGGAAAAGAAAAATTAGAAATCGCGCGCAAAATAAGCGAAAAGTGAAAGTGACGCCGGAGAACGGATGGATTAAAAAAATGAAGATGTGGAGAGGGCAGGAGATAAATTGAGAGAAAAGTTGAGGGCTTTTGAAAATGGCAGACGACGTTCTCGCTGCTGAGTGGAGAACGTGTGTCGAGAGATGTTGATACTCAAATGGAGCGAACGAAAGAGGCGCTATTAGAAAAGAAAGATTGGAAAAAAGGAGAGAAGAGGCGTGGCAGATGACAGAGAGCAGTGGCTTTTGAAGGTGGAAAAAAAGCGCCCTGAAATATTACGACCGTCACGATTCAATAGATGTATCCATATCGGGATCAGTCTGCAGAGTATGAAAACGGAAACAACTGAGAGGCTGTCAAGATGGTTATACATCCGTTTTACTTAAGACGTTCTATGATGGTATATTCAACAGTAAACTATTCGTTGGATATTGATATTGGGAGATATTGAAACGGAAAAGCGTGAAAATATGTTAGCTTATGGAGTATGGCAACTGACATAAACCGTGAGTCCTGTGGAGTATGTTTTCTGTTTAACACGAATGATATGTTCAGAAAAATCTTCGTAGAGAACGGATTCGTGAAGAACGAATATTTACAATCCTTAAATATCCTATCATTGAAGGGTTTAATAGAAGATGAGATTATATAGTCCCAATTTCAACCAATAATAAAGGCGTTTGTACGTATTTCTATCGGTATAGAAGCATGAATCCTTCTTAAAGCGGGAAGTTTGTTCGCAGATACGGTCACAAATGGCCACTCGTGCTAATAAGAATTTCGTGTTAAGTGAACTTTCTTCAATTGAGGGTTAGTAATAATCATTTTATTCATTTATTTATAATCATTTTTTCTTTCTTGTGAACGAAAACGCCAAGGTCATTTTGCAAAAGACGTGACTTATAAAATTACTCCTTACATTCAGGACTCAATCTAAAAGGGAGAGAGGATTTGAGTCAACGATAACAAAACGAAACCATCATATATAGAGATTGCTACAGTATACTAACTTTTATTTCTGTTACAAAAGAGCAGAAAATTTCTAAATCAATGTTGGGAACAGTACAGGCAACTAAAAAAAAAAGAACATCGGTAAGATCGGGACGTCTGGTTACCATATGTATGCCTCACTTTTCGATACCCTACTTTACGACACACTGGATTCATGAATCAAAGATAATTGTATGATTTATTTTGGAAGAATAAAGGTCCTTCTTTTTACATTTCCCTCGTTTACATTTTTACGTACATAAAAATCATCGCAAAAAATTCACATTGAACTAAAATTCTTCGGTGGTAAATTTTTTATATTAGGTAGAACATTTTGTAATAACAATGCAAATAATTGAATCAGAACAGCTTTTGAGAAAAGTTGAGAAGTATTGCCATCAATTGCACTTCTTAGTTACCATACAGTCTTTTCCAGTTCATAATCGTCAAATACTCATACCCGGATGTATTACAATCCTAATTGATTACCTCTTCTTCGATATAGTGTGAATTATAAATTGAAATCTACGTAATCATAATTTCTTTCTCATTCTATTGGCGCGATATTTGCACTTATTCTAATGCTCACATAATAAGATCCTTTATATGGGAAAAGGTATATTCCACATCCTCCCAATCAGAAAGAAAAAAGAATTAGAATAAGAGTGGTAACGTCACCCCTAATAAAAAGATCGCGGATCTAAGAACTGAGAGAGGCGAAGAGTAAACACGGCAACAACGTCCATCCTCGACGGCTTCGAAGAAAGCTCTCGGAATGCAAATTCTCCAAATTTACGCCCCGATATGTTTCCAAGCCTATACACGAAAATCTGAAAAGCAAAGGAGCAACGCGCGTAACCTTCTCATGAATTATAAATATATTTTGCCGCCCCTTAGGGTTTCACTCCTCACATATTCATAATGAATTAGGCGGAGGCCCTGGAAGCGAGCCAAGTGTTTGACAGTCCAATCGGAGATAAACGAGTTTGTTGCGCCGTCCGAGCCAAAGGAAAGGGATGACAAAGGTCTCGACCTTGGAGAACATCGCGACGTATTAAAAAACTACGCGAAAATGAAAGGAACCGAAAGAAAAGCGGCGGGGAAAAGATGTATCGCTCCGGATAAATGAATCCTCGGGAACACAGGGCTGTTTTTCAAAGTAAGTGACGTAGCGAAATTAAATCAGGACGCGGGGGTTTTTACGAGGGCGGGGTTTACAAAACAAGCGAAGAGCGACGGTAAGCCACGTGATCTGGAGGATGAAAGGCGGCTTTATCGCCGCGACTTCATTTCGAATTGAAACGAGGGGGCGAAAGTAGAGCAGATTCAGAATCTTTCATTTCCTTTGCATAGTTCAGCATACGTCGCGCCATGACCTCCAGGTACTAAAAGCGCATTACAAAGCGGTGCACGGCTGAGCGATTCTCGTTCTGGAAGTCAAACAAGTAGTTCTGCCAAGGACAACGGACGAATCAAAATACTATGGTGGAAATCTTATGGGGGAGGGAAGCGGAAATTATGATGAACCTTCCATCTTGTCGTATGCAAAGACACTCGAATATTAAAACGGTTTGAAGAGGAACTAAGGCCGAAATCAATGAAGAAAATAACAAGTACTGCGAAGAGAACTGAATCTAATCAGGCTAATCTTCCTACCACTATCTGGTTCGTGCATTCTTGCATTCAATACTATCGGACCTTCCCTTAGCATACAGTATCATTTTTAACATTAAAAACGACATTATTAAGTACAGTGGTGACAATTTAAGTGAGGACGGCAGGGGTCTACGAAGGACATCTATGTCGGTAATCCATACCGTCCATAAAGTTTTAATGATAAGAAACCCTCAATATACACGTATTGACTTAATAAAGGAATGTTTGAGTAGACGGTGGCACAAATTAAGAGGTGTAGAATTTTTAACTAAAGAAGAACCTTCAACATAATACAGTTTTTGCATTGATAATTCGTATTTTATGCATGTCTACATGGGTATCGTTTAAAGCATTCGTTGTTAGGATTCGAACGAAAGCGAAAAAATGTTTTTGACCGATACCTTGGAGGACTCGATAGTTAACACTTTACGGGAGAGAAGACGGATGGAATATGTTTTCTAATGCTTGGCTTCGGAGCGGTGGAAATGAGACCGTTTTGGGTGAATCTAAAGGAATTCCGACAGACCATGGACCTATTTCATAGTCGAGTGTTTCCGTGCGTGAACTCGTGTACCAAAACACAACACCAAACCTCTCTACTACAAAACGAATTAAGATTCCGCGGACAAGAAAAAATCGCGTGACTCCATCACGGTCACTTAAATCATGCTATTTTATGAGACAACAAAGACACATTTTCTACGAATTTGGATCATCAATAGGGTTTCCACTTAAGCCGCCCCCTACATTTTTTAACGTCGTCCAACCGATTTTTCGATAGGACATCATTTCTCAATAAATTTGAAATCTTTCAGCTGTATTGACAAAAAATATACTGGTGATATTCCGTTGATGAATTCCATAGTAGAATTGTATTGCTTATTTCGCCACTTAAGTAATAAAAATACTTGTGTTCAATATTACGCCTATCCAATAATACTGCATTACTGTAATCTAAACACACGAGAGTTTCTTTCCTTCTTAAGACTGAAAAATCCCAGAGAGAACTGTAACAGTCACTTGAAAATTAAATATTTTTCTATTCACCGTTTCAAGCATTTGAAAATATCTTATAAGGATAAAAGCAATTTATGTAAGCTTTACCCATTCGTTTAAAAATGTTCATATTTATTCGTTTAATGTAATTATCATTGCAGAGTTGTGTATCATTATATTATTCCAGAGTCGTATCTAACAGCAGCAATGTTGCACATGAATATGAAATGCTTTGCAGGAAAAAAACCTCTCCTGACACACCCATAGTTTTCCGCGTCAAAACAATCTCTATTCGGTCTTACTGATTCCAGGGTAATAGAAAAAGACCAGAATCCTCTCATGACAAGACTCTCACTACATTACGGCAATGACTTGAACAAACATATACTAAAAACATTTGCTGAGATGAAAAGGTTCACGTCATTACCACTGATATTCATTAACCCTTCGTGCAGTTACGTCCCTTCCAATTTTTTACGACCTTTAAGGATAAGACTTTCGTTGGGGACAAAATGAAACCACGGCTAAACGGCAGGGAGCATCCAAGGCCTACGGTCAGAAAACTCGTCGACAAGACGGAAAAAGGCCACCACTCCCTCAGGAGCAAAAAAAATAAAGGAGAATGACGTCGCCGAGGCAATAGGGTAAAGGAAGATGCGGCGGCAGAAAAGGCTGTGAATTGCGGTCGAAATGAAAAGGGATACGAGAGAGTTATGGCGTCCTTGTGCACACACTGGGTGAATTAGGTGGGAAAGAAGGGGGTTAGAACAACGGGAGGTGATAAGAAAGGATGAAAGTAAAGGAAAGTTAGCGACGAAAGGGTTGCTAATTACTTAAATAAGGGTTTGAAATGAGAAGAAAAAGATCAAGAAGATTCTTTATGATGTCATAATGAAATATACGAAATAATCTCGTATACTGAAAGTTTTTCATTAGTTTAGATTGCTACAGAAATCTTCGGCAAGGAAATTTTAAATTAAGAACTGTAAAAACGACCTTCGCTAGATTACTTCATTCCTACAATCAAAATATTTCAACAGAAATACAAATAGTCCCCGACTTACAACCATCCGAAGTAACGACAAATTTTTTCACCATTGTATGTAACCAACTCTAGCTACGTTGTTACGCACCCAAATGCCGTTTTCTCTCATTTTAACTATTTCTATATTTATTTCGTTTCCCTGACGAATTAATTCAATAAATAGACATCTGATATGTATGTCAGAGACTCTCGAAGTAAATGACTAGCTGCTGTCCGTTGAAAAGGTTGTAAAAACCGGGATTTTCTAGGATAAGCGCTGCTGACAAGCGAATTTTTAAATATGTGGTTGGGACATCTCTCTAATAATTCTCCCTTATTTTAGGGAGTGACTGAATAGTTATGTCTCGGTGCAATTATGTTTTTGGTTCATATAGCCATGCTGCTACAAAGAAAACCGGACGCTTGACTAGCTAACGCAGAATACCGATATCAAAGTGTAGCTTCCTTTCGCTCTGAATAGCAATTCTTTCGGTGAATATTTAATATAAAATGTTATATTGGTTCAGTATTAATTTAATAATATATTCTTGTAATATCCCTTATATTCCGTGATATTCTTGTAATATTCTCTATATTTTGAGATTTCCTTATGTCGTAAGGGGGTTGAAAAAATAGGTTGAATAACCTATTTTTTATGGGTTATGAGAAACCCACTTGGCTGCCTAGGAGCCTCAGAGGAGCAGTTGAGAATCTTGGGAGACGGATTTACACCTGTCGAATTATTATAAAACGTTCCAAATAATTTATATAATAAGAAAGCCAGCGAAGAAGGTAACCTCTAAGTTATACAGCCATTGACCTGCGGACCTGTAAGCATTATCCTCTTCGAAGAAAAGTTCCTGAGAAACTAAGGGAGGAAAATTTTGGAAAGCTGTTGTGACCAAAGAAAATTTTTTAAGTACAGTATCTTCATATACGGCGTTTAAATTTAACAAATGAATAATCGTACTTACTTCTAAAGTAGTACCGGTATCCTTTCTCAACCAGCTCCTGCAAAGATAAAAAATAAATGAAATTAGTCCCAAATTGTTGGCTTGATGAACCGAATTCTAATCCTGCTAATGACGCCAGGTGAAAAATGTTCACCTTTAATTTACTCACGCGATGAATTCTTTTTCTCATAGAAAAATTTGGACGTTAAACTATTCGAACGTAGGCAACACGCAACACAAGAGTGGCCCGATGGTTTCATATGCAGCCCGCGTATGAGATAAGATGCTAAATTTGGCCTCCCGATGGAAAACCCCTACTCTATAGTGTAGACACCCCGGGAGACACGCGATAAGCTGTCAAAGAATCATTCCATCCGAAGTATGAAGCTTTTAAAAAGTAGCCTTCTGAGACATGGTTCCTATCCGATCCGAAAGAAGATAAATACATCACTGGCTTTCGAATTCCCGCGGAAAGAATTCAATATACTTCGACTTAGGAAGCTGGGTAACCTTATCCGAAGGCCACGTTGCCCCGTGGGGAACCGACTCCATCTACCTGCACCATCGATCAACTTACACCTCCAGCGCGTGTGGTCTGCTAACTTTGGCGAAAGAGGTTCACGAAGAGAGGGAGAGATGAACGAGGGAAGTAAGGAAGGTGATAAACCGCGTGGTCCAGAGGCGGTAACAAGTGGGAGGGATCAAAGGTAACGAGAAAGTGGAATGGAAGACGGAGAAAATGGAGGGGAAGAAGTTTAGTTCCCATAGAGGATGCTTCCCGACCACTTTGTTACAGCTTAACCTCCCAGTACGCGGGGTTGATGGTAGATTATGAACGGCTCACACGAGTATTAAAAGGGCGCTATTAAACTCACGGGGTTGAGGTGGAGGGCCTGAAAGACGATGGCCCCAAAAAATTACGCCGACGCAACCAAATAACGACCAGAAAACTGCCTTCTAAAAAATCCTGCATTATGCGCGATATTCAAGACGTCGAAATAGGTCGTTTATATTCAAAGAACGTTCGTTAAGGAAACATTAAAGTCTCTGCGGGCTTTCATAATGAAAAATTAGTGGAGAGGACGCCTGAAATTTTTGGAGGAAAGTCAGAAATAAAGTAGGTCAGACGAAAGATGGTAAAATAAGCGAAGAAAGGTTCTCCGAGAAATTTGTATGGAGCGATTTTTTTTATTATTTCGCGAGGGATAAAAACGTACTGCTTTTCCTGAGAATTCCAAAAGTATCCCTTGAATGAGCTTCCTTGCCAGTGAGGCATTTTTTCGCGAAACTTAAATTTTAATTACGGAATTCGAATGTCTGGATCGAGCAGACAAAAGACATTGGTGAAAACGGAAAAAATGGGCGAAGGAAACGTTCAAGAAATGAAGCAATTCGTCGATGAAATGAAAGTTTCAAATGACTTATTTAGAAGGATTATCGATGGCTTACGTGGTTGTTGACTGAGACATACTTAGGTATTTCATTATCTATGACGAAATTGACACTTAATCCCCATTTGATCCAATTGTACTCTTCAGTTTTTTATTTAGGAAATGGGTAATGAAGCAGAATACGACAATTGAAAGGGCAGGAAAATATACAGAATATACCATTTAAAAATATTAATGAAAATAACTCATCTTAGGGTAATGAAGCAGAATACGACAATTGAAAGGGCAGGAAAATATACAGAATATACCATTTAAAAATATTAATGAAAATAACTCATCTTAAAGGCGCCAAACTGCGTTTTACTTTAGAATGTAAGAGAAAACTATTTCATTATGTAAAAAAGATACTTAAGGGGAAAAAGTATTGAACGCATTACTTTTGTAGCAAAGTAATAATAACAAATAAATTGCGTTGAAACAAAGTAATATTATTATAAATGCAGATCAATACCAAGGCGTTAATGAATGAGAAATGGCATTAACCAAGAGGAAAAGAAAGTCATATACTATACGATATATCGTATCATATTTTTTAAATAGAAAAGGAACCACACACTCATTCTAAAACAATAGTTTTAAAATATGTTATTAGGAGCAGAAAGTAAGAAGAGGTTAGTGCATAACAATTCTACGTGTTAGCGAACTATAAAATATTAAACTGTATATCCAGCAACTCTTACTGACATGATCCAAGCAGCTTAGAATAAATAAGCCGACATTCACGTAATCACAAGATTTTGTGTAAGCTCTCAGTTTGGAGAAATGAGCCAAAAGACGCGGTAATTACAGCGACGGAAAGGCCAAGTTGTTAAATGAGGCAGTCCTTTGAGAAAGCTACACATTTTCTAAAGTGCATTTTGAAGCGCTGCTTAAGCTACTGGGGTTGAACTCATTTATGTAAAATAAGACAAAGCCTTTCTCCTCATTCGGTATCATAATTTTCCTTTCCAAAAATATACATGGACGGTAAATCACAAATGCATCCGAGAAAAGGGAATAATGTTATTAATATAAATATAATATAAAAAATAATCCCAGAGGACCCTCAGAAAAAGGAAAGTGTTAAATAAAGTCTTCAAATAATGTCTTCAATTGATAAATAAAGGAAAAATGAAGACGAATCATTTTCGATGATTTCAAACCTTAACTTAGTTACTATCGTTAACACGATACTAAGCTTACTTTATATCAAGATTATAGATTCTATACGAAGAAGAAACTGAAAAGAAACTAAGATACTATATTAAAGCCCACACTCTGACCCTTTGAAATGACTTTCTTCTAAAAACAACGTCTACCTTTCACATGAATAAATTACACAGAATGTTTCATAAAATGAAAAACTAGTAAGTACGTTAACAGAGAGTTATAGTCAAAAAAGAACATAAAGTAAAATTCGCGTCGAGAAAACCAGAAATATCTCTGTTTCGAAAGATTTCGCTTCCCATCAGAATGTTTTAACCGGTGAAATTTATTCTGGAAGCAAATAACCCAATAATATCGATATATGAACCCAATGGCTCGTGTTATAATTCAGATTTGGGAATGTTTGCAGACGGACGTTGGAATTTCTTTTATTTATTCTGCTCTCCAATTTCAATATTGGGGAGGGCAGATAGGGAGCAGCCAGAAGCATGGTTTTGAGAAATAAACTCGGGAGAAAGAAATGCGAAATGGCAGAGGACATGGTGGGTCGGAAAGGGAGTGGAAGTAAGCGATGGCCTTGCGAGAGAATCGATGGAGGGCTGTTTTCGACCACCCTTCGGACTCCGATGTCTTCGGGACGAGATATATGGGAGAAGGAAACACGTGGGAGGGACGGAGAAGAAAAGGGGAGAAGCAAGGAGAAGATGTGGCGGCGAAGTTGGAGAAAGGGGTCTTACAACTTCGCTGAACCACCATGACCGTGTTCCATGAAAGTCGTCTGTATGTGAACTTATAAGGCCCGCTCTCTTTAAAGTTATGGAGCGAAACTTCGTACCTACGACGGCCACTCTATGAAAGCGAGATGAGATAAGGTGCTTTTGCCGCTAATTTTGATCCCACCCAAAGTTTTCAGCCTTAAATTCAGTCAGATTCAGATAGTTTCCTAACGAGATAACAGGATAGTTTGCGGAATTGGAAAAATTCGAGCGACCTAGCGCTATGGAGCACTTTGTTTCCCTTCGAAATAAATGTTCTAAACTTTGAAGCAAGAAGTATAATCAGTAGTTCAAATATATGGTTAAAAATGGAAAAGATACTGAAATGTTATTATATTTATTAAAAATATTATATTATATATTAAAACTATTATATTATATATTAATGATATTATATTATATATTAAAATATTATATTATATATTAAAAATAAATAGAAACAAATTAATCGAATCCGAAGTTTTTCATTTCACACTATTCGCTTTGGAATCAATCTTAGTAAAAATTAATTAAAAACATTCATAACGTTGAAAATATATTATCCCACCTTAAAGCTTTTTCTTCAGGATGCATTCCACGAAATTTCCCGTCTATATTCTATTATAAAGGGACAATACCTTTCATGAATCGTCTCCATAAATCTTTAAGAACAAAATTTACATATGCAATAGAATTCTTGCGTGACGAAATCGCATGCATCTTTCACATTCCTTTCTTTCCCATTCCACATTCCATCTCTCGCGATACATAATTCACAATAATTCATTTATACATCCTAAAAAACTCATAAAAAACTCAAAGCCTTTACGAGGGATCGTTAAAAATCGGTAAACAGAAGATAAATAAACGAATCGATAAAGAGAAAATAAAGAAATATAAAAGACAAAACCTAAATAAGTAAAACGTCAAACTGTATAAATCACATGAGTTGATAAAGGGACGTATATAATAATGCTAAAATCACACGAAAGCTCCTTTCGGGAATATTATGAGCAGGAAAAGTTGGAACATGCAGGCAACAGTCCACCATCGACGGAAATCGGCATTACACGTGGCCTTGGATTTGAAATAAGAGATGAGAGAACGAAGACAGCGCTCGGATTGGATAAAGATGGCGCGAGAAAGAGAGATGGAAACGAATTGGAAAAGGGAAGTTGATGAATAGCCCAAAATGAGACGAGAAAAAGAACGATTTATGGAGTTTTTGCGGAGGAAATCCTAAAAAATGAGGCGAAAATGAGAAAGTCGCGAGGGAGTGGTGAAAGTGGAAAGGGTTTGAAGACAAAAAAGGAGTGTGGGATGGATGGGTTGAGTGGGCGAGACGTGAAGTTGATAAAGGCAGAACGGTTATCGGTGAAATGTGTGCTTTTGGAGAGAGGGCAAAGGTGAGAACAGAAAGGACCATCGGTGGAGGTAAGGCCTTTGACAAATTCTCCCGGATTCCCAAAAAAGAGGCAGAAATAACGGGAAAGCCAACCCGATTCAGCCGCTGCGGATATGGTAGAGCGTTCATATTTTCAAGGAAGGACGTATTTAAAAGAACGTTTTTCGGTCTCTTCTTTCCCATCTCTTACATATACAAAAATAAACTCTTTGCTACATCCTGTTTCATGTCGTCGGTGGAAAATAGTTGAATCGAAAAAAACAGTTGTGATTTTGGACTTGCTACCAACATGGAGGGAAATTCTCATTGATCGTCCTTGTTACAAAAATAACTAGCGAGCTATTTTCGTATGGGATGCGCAAAGTGAGACTTTTATTCTTAGTGCACAAAATACAGGATTCTTCACTTTCCGTTCCTCGACACTTTCCATATCTTGAATGATAGTAATGTTTTTAACAGTTCTTCGGTACTTAAGGGCATTTCGCACAAATGGGCCTTCACTGAGAATCGAATCTGGGACCCGCTGGGGTTCACAAAAGGCGGACTCATCACCAGTGGTTAGATTCTAAACTTGCAGGAAGAGACTATTATTCGTAATGTATTCAATCTCGCACTGCAGTATTAAGAAAATTTTCCCTTATTTTCCAATTCGAAATTTTTACGAGATTCACATGGTTTCTGAGCATTTTTATATACAATCCCTTTCAAATGCATTAGTATTTTCACCTTTCGTTTGACTAGCCCACGTCTTTTATCATACAGCACAATAAGCCACGTTAATATAAAACACGTTCCCTGAAGTATCTAGCAATTTCGAAATTTAGATAGGAAGAAAAAAACTGCTTAGGCAGAATGAGATACGCTTGAAAGAATGTACAAGAATAAAAAAGTAATGAATTGAATTCATGACGTATGAGATGTGGCAGGAAGTGGAAAGTAAAGGAGATACGAGCCTTTGCACAGAAGGAATCGCAGGATCGAGGTTTTCCTTAATTGCGGTGCAGCACGCTATAAAAGGCAATCCGCTAAATTTAGCACAAAAATTGCGGGTTCAGTAACAAAAAAGTAGGAAAAACCCTTATTACCCACGATAATATCTAAAAGAAAATACCATTTTCTGAATATTTATCAGGAATTTGAAACATTCAATTTTTTTCGGAAAATGAGTATGCACGGCCGTTCGTGATATTCGAGAAGGTGATTTCTCCGTAACTGTTCATCAGGAAGCAGTACTTGAAATGATACTGGTAAACTCACTCCTATGGACACAATTTTCACGTTTACATAATTATAAACCATAAATTTGCTCGACATAAAACAGGAGCACGTAAAATCAAGCCTAAACTTAAAAAGATTTCAACTTTACGTGAACGTAGCAATCTAACGGTATGCCTGGGATAATATGGACACCACTATATGAACACCATGCAAACAAATTGGTCTCGGAATATATTCTCTACATTCACAAATATCAATATAAAATGAATCAATCAATGAAATCAACGAAGTCACAAACAAACAAGAAATGAAATCTATGAAAAGTAGTTGGTAATGGTGTGACCTAAATATACTAAATCCTAATGATAATTAATTATTACCTAAAGGTGCGAATTAGACTCTAAAAAATAATAACTTACGAGAAATGTACATTAAATCATCAAATTCCCTCCAAAACTTAAAAATAATCTAATCAACCTTGTATTCTAAAAGAAATGTCTTTACATATCTTTATGATACTTTCATCAAAGGTCAAATTATTGGGAATGTTGTTCTTCGGAATGAAAATTTCATATTCGCTATGTTTGCATCACCAATACTCTCACCACTTTTTTTCCGAGAGACTCAAAAATACCATCTCGTTTCCTTTGTCAAATCCTATGGCTGTCCTTTTTTGGAAGGAGCCAATTAGATCTAATGAAGCGGAAGACGTCCGCGGAACAATAAGGAAAGACGAAAAAACACGAAACAAAAGGCTCTTGCCTGGGTATTAATTAAAAGGCGAAGAAATGTACGGAGATAAGGGAACCGTTGGAAATTTGAAAGGCGGTTTTTCCTCGAACGCGATAAAAACTTTTGGGTCGCAACCGAAGATTTATGCCTGCACCGTTTCTTTAGATTATGATGAACGAGACAGAAAACGGAAGAAATATTCATCATTCCGCGAAAATAGATGAAAATATTTTGGCGACCGTTAATTTAAATCAGCGCTTCAATTCCAATATCATAAAACTAAGATTGCTCGCCGCAAGTGTGGTATGAGGGTGTTGAAACTGACTGAGTAAGGAGAAGAAAATACTGATGCATGTGGCAAATATGATATTGTTAATAAAAAATCATACGTATTAAAAAGAAAATAACAAATAATTTGTTGATGTACTTCGTAGTTTTCACAAATGTTTATTCAAAACTATTGGTTTAGACTATACTAGCATCATCAGCATCAGGTTGGCCTAATGATTACTGTATAGTCGAAATCGGTCGTTTTGAATAAAACTTTGCGATGGAAACGAAATTTAACTTAGCACATTAAGTTGTGCGACTAAAAACAAAATTATACAAGAAGTGAAAAATTGTGAAAAAACTGTAATTGTGTAAAACTTAGTGGAAAATACGAAGTACATCACAGAATCATTTGTAGATAGCGTTCCACAACGTTAGGCCAGAACATCTAGAGTTCAATAAAATAACACGTATGACATGAGGATACATCCAAAGAGAAAGGTATTTGCAAAGACGTTGTGTATGTGGCGTTGATAAATAAGGGAAATAAACTGCTTGCCACTAGAATAAAAACCATGTTTATTCATATATGAGTGATTTAAAAAAGACAAAACCATAAACCTTTTATAATTTTGATGAACGACTTGCAGTACTTTTTCCGTTTATGTGAAAAAATGTAAGCTTGAGGATGAGATACGGTCTCTTCGAGGTATTTTCGAATGTGTCACAGAATATAGAATGAGTGACAGGTAGCGGAAAAAGAGCTATTGGTTCAGATAAGAGAGAAGCCCTTGTCTCGGAGGAGCGGATTAGGAGGAAAACAGAGTGAATGTATGCCTCGATCCACGCCTTAAGCTCTTAGAGGCGCTAGAGCGACAGTTGCGAAAAAAAGGACTCTGGAAAATTTCTTAAAGGTCAAGTTCACTACGACCGCGGTTTCCATCACCTCACGGTACAGTTGCAAAGAAATTAGGTAGATAAAAG
The DNA here is from genome assembly GCA_036926295.1 of Pachydiplax longipennis. Lineage (NCBI taxonomy): Eukaryota > Metazoa > Arthropoda > Insecta > Odonata > Libellulidae > Pachydiplax > Pachydiplax longipennis. Next base: position 58,346,806 of record JAVFKF010000008.1, read on the forward strand.
GAAAAGAGGAGATAAAAAGGATAGAGAAAATCCTTTAACTTGATATCGTATACCGAAGCACCTAATCCGACGTTGAGTCAAGCGACACGGTTGATATACTTGGTTTGATTTAACCAAATTCTACAGTTAACAGCATTAATCTTGAACCGATACAAAATTCTAATAATATAAAGTTTAACACTATCGGCTGAATATATAAGAGTCTACGTATTATATTTTTTACCAATCAATGACTTTTAAAGAGCGGCAATAATACCTGAAGATTTTGAAACACTGCTAACAATTTGAAAATACCTATCAACTTAAATACCTCATTCGAAAATTCACCCTTATTTCTTCTACAAAATATATTACATATATATAAATAAATACATATTAATAATATCGTATTACATGAATGTCTTACACCTTGTTTATGTCATCTCCTTACATTTTTACATTTGATACATGCGAGCCCAACTTTGCGGAGAGGTTCTATAACTAGGAAATTGAAAAATTATTATTTCTACAAAAGACAATCACATCCGCGACGAGTTTCGTCTGCGAATAGTACGATAGCGTCATACCTTTCGTCCAAAAAAATAATTACAAGTCATCTGAACATTCCAGTCAGTTTCGTTTCGTTAGGTCCGAATCGCCCACAAAAACATAGCGTAGCCTTGTATCAATAAAACAGAATAACATTAACATACTACAAACATTTTCTTTTTTTCACGACACCTGAACATTTCGTTATCCTCGGAAAAGTATAAGAGAGCTATCCAATCTCGATAAATATGCATACACCAACCACCTTCCCAAATGGACGAAGAAGGAAAATGTACATGAATCCCTTTGCTCCTGAGAGAGACAGAGGCAATCATTCCGCAGCGGATGGGCGGGGTCCCATTCCTCTCCCTAGGACGGAATAAAGCGTAGCAACAAGTCACTGTCGAAAAGAGGAGAGGAAGGCGGTTCCTAAATCCTATTGCGTCACACCCGCTGCATATCTCCCTTTTTCGGTATACGTAGGTCCGGCCATCTCAACCCTTCCCTGAGACCCCTAATTGCCCCTATTCCCCGTGGCCGGGTAATGGGTCAAAGATGGGCCAACTCCAACTTTGGGATCCTCTCTCTCGCTTCCTGCTGGGCCCCATCGAAAGCGTCGTGCGGATATCCGGAGGTTGATGGGGAAATGTCGCTCCTTTGGCTCTTGGGTCAATGCTATTCGTGGAGCACTCCCCTTTTTTCCATCCCTTCGCTATTAGCATTTTTTTCGAACCCTAATTCGAACGGAGTAGGCTTTTGTATCGGAGTGAGGTCGCTACACGTGTTAACCCCTTTCCAGTGAGATGGGGTTGATAAGGGTGAAATTTATTCATGTTTTAGTACGTCTGATTGTGATCGATAAATAACACTCTATCTTACGAGACGTACAGGTATTTTCCTCTTTTATCCACCAATTCTTTAATTTTAATTACTCATTGCGTGTCACATACACTCAAATAATTAAAAAAATATACTTACATATATATATAAGAATTATTAAAATATGCGTACGCATTATAGCACGTACTCGTACGGCCAAGTCATTCTAATGCGATTTTTAGATATTCTCTATATTCATAGATATTTTCATAAATACCAGATATTTGTATTAATCACCTCGACAATAACATGTAGAAACAGAGGTCATATTAATATATAGAGTGAAAACTACCTATGCAAGTTCATTTAGCGAATTAAAAGAATTTATGAATCAATTCTTCAGATTCAGAATAATCCAGAATATTTACAATTCTTTTACTAAATTACACCAAATTCCACTCATTAGTTTCGAAAGCAGTGAAGTGCTTAATATCACATTTATTTGTAAAAGTTTTTTTTCATGAAATATGACCTCAGAATTCCTTAATGAATGATAATGGAAAAAGAATTATTAATTCCGAATATGTTTATCAAAGGCAACCGATAAAAAATTAAATATTCACCATTCTTTAAGTGAATAAATTTATACCGAAATTAGGATTCCTTCAGTCAAATAAAGTAAAATGTGTTTGCGTAAGATATTTCAGCGATAGTTATGACAATTTGGAATTAACTGATCAACAAAAATGCATCACAAATCTTGAAGACGGGAAAATCCGCATATGAAGCCAGAAAATTTTCCGTTCATATTCATTCTGATTTTTTGAAGCTCACGTATTCTCGAAGCTTTAACGTATTTTATAAATTCGAAAATATCCATAATTAACAAAACACATCAAAGTATATTTGTAAATTTCAATGCAGCTGAAGTAAATATTAGTCTTTGTGAAGGTACTACAAATGTTATGCCTAAGCTATGACGTTATATACCTCCGGATCTATGACCTTCAACCTTTAAGTTCCACCTAGGACATTAACCTTTGTCATTCGCTGAAATCCACACTTTGGGAATCCCACAGCCATCTGATTCTGAGGAGAATTAATTAAAATAACGGAGAGGAATCGCATAACTGAATCAAATATAGAATATCTCGACTACTTTTGATGATGTAATTTAATGAGTTATTGAAGGTCGCAGAGATATAAGCCTAGATTTAAAAGGTACAACGTATGAGCAGTTCCTGGGCATTCCATTTAGTAATGATAGCAGTAAATATTAAAATATGGAAGATATATTACAAGAGGGAGATGAAGTTAAAGGAATCCAATTGGTGAGAGAGAGGAAACGAAAATACTACACTTGACAAAACACAAGACTATTGATTTCCTATAAGAATGGTTTCTGAAGAATAGTGACAAGGATTCCATATCCAGCGCAAAGGATTTCTTAAGCTTTCCTTTGATCTTTCCTGTGATCAACAACGAGGCTTCCTTATCCCCAAATGATTTATAAATAGAAAAGGCAAACAAATACTAAATAAAGAGAAATGACAAAGATGAAAAGGTAAAATTACATCATTATAGAGCTATAAAGACTGGTCCCCAAAATATCTCAACGTCTTAATAATACTTCTATTAATATATTGAGATATTTCAACAAAACATTGCTCGCAATATTCTGAATAGAAAACAAAAAATAAGGATATTCATGACACTGAGTTGTTGGAAATTATCAACGGACTAAAACGCCGTTTCCTTCTCTTTGAATTGCATTCAGGACAGGACAACCATAAAAGAGCGACAACATTTTATGTTATTCCAGATTAATGTCATGGAAGTGGAATTTTATTTCTGAAGCTTAGTTCCAAGCAGCGAAGACGAGACCGAAATTTCGAGATACTCCGAAAATTTTCCTAGAGAAAATTCTCTCTTGCATAATGGTAAATATTACCTGCCATAAAAATATATTAAGAAAAATAAATACTTTGAAAAATGTAGAGATATTTTTCTACAAACTTATATGTGACACGAGAGAAAATTTCAATTAGTTCTTCTCCGATGAAGAAGAAGAGAAGTAGGAATGAAACAACTCAAGCAAAATATCGACTTTCCGATAGAAACTCTCCGAAGAAGCGAATTTTTCGTTATCTCATTTTAGTCGTTTTCAGTCTGAAATGAGAATTTTTTACCAGCTAGACAATAAAGAAAGAATAATTAATATGTTAACAGCAGTTTTTCTTACTGGCAGTCACAGAGTATGATTTCCCGATGACTACGCTCAGCAGCCCAACAAACATTGCACTGCCACTCTGGTTTGTTGCAAATATTCACAAATTGAGATTAAAACGGAAGGAAAAACTTTCAAGCAACTTTTTAATCTAACTTTCAGCTCTAAGATGAGACTGATAGGGAATATCTCACTCCATCTTAGAGCTAGAATTAGTTCCGACAGAGGGTTGAAAAATTTTCTGCATCACGATACCCTCATTTTATTCTCCAATAATTAGACATCACCATAACTATAATTAAAAAACTATTAGAGAAAAAGTGAAGCAGGAGAGAAAAGCAGAAAGGGGGCGATTCAATCGAAGTAAACAAATTCAGGTATCTCAAATGAGGTAAAAATCGGCTTAAGGAGGTTACAGAGAATCTGAGAAGGGGGAAATTCCGCGTTATAAGCGAGTATCAGATTGTCTTAAGCGGTATTGTATCATATTTCGCAAACTGAGAGCAAGAGAAATCTGCGTATTCAGCAGGACCATTCTAAATGCGTATTATGTATTTATTCCTTCCAATGGCCAAAGGGGGAAAAAACATCCTAGAGGATATGCAACACGCATCACATACATGTTGTACTGTAAGTATAAATTCACGGCGACAAAATACCTTGTACATTCTAACCATTACCAAAATCACTCACTTTAACGCATTTCATAAATAGTGAACATTAGTACGATATATTCTACAAGGTATATTACAATCCTCCATTACTGCAAGATCCCACATTATGCACGAAGAGTGGTCCATAATAATCCCCCAAAGATTGCGTAGCTCACTTAAGTCCATTACTCAGAATAATTACGAGCACTGCTCTCTTTCTGAAAACCTGGCCGAAACCAGAGAAAGAACATTTTACCGCGAGAATTCCAGACCCTATCTAAAGCTCCGCGAAAGCCAGCACGCAACAAACGCAAAAGAAATAAAACGTTCCGGGGACATTTTTGCGTGCAATTAAAAACGTTGTGCAAAGCCCTCTCCTGCCATTTTTTCCTTCTAATTCTCCGGGAGAACGGGATGATGTTAACTTTACCTAAAGAGACTAAAAGGAGACCACCGTTTCTCTGCGGAGGATCACGAATAAGGACGGACGTAAGAGTAAAACCTCGACGAAAAGGAAAAAAGAAATCAGCTCGCCACGGAGATGAAAAAGAACACCAGCGCGAAAACAGCAGACCGAATAAAACGGAGGGCGTGAGAGGGGAAGGGAGAAATCGTTTATTTTTCTAATAGCGGAATAAAAAACCTCAGACGTTGGGATTCGCAATGAGAGTCTTCCCTTGAAGGTCTTTGAGAGTATGATGAGAAATGAGAGAGGACTGAGCCGGAAACAAAAGGACCTAACACCTTGAAATGCCTCTTTCCTTCCTCCTCGAATATGAGCGGAAAAAAACACGCAGCACCATTTAGATTTACCGGCGTCCGCGCGACCACCCCTCCATCCCTTATGTGGATTGCGAATTAAAAATAATGACTCTCGCGATCGTTGCCCGGGTAGCATTCATTTCCTACTGTTAAAGGTTTCATTATGTCCGGGAAGCTTTCCACAAGGCTTGGGACTTTGAAGAGAGGACAGAACAGTGCGGGACCAAACGAAGAAAGAGGAATGAAAAAGCACATCATCTTCTTCAACAACTACGACTGTAGAACAATTCATACACCAGAGGACGTCGATGTGGATGAGTATCAAACAAATACGCAGCAAGCGTATTAAGACTTTGAGAAGTGATGCGAAATAAAAATTGAAGCTGTTACCTGGTAATCAGATTAGTAAGTCGAGCTGAATTCGGGCAGTGAAATAAGCATAAAATATGTTGATTTCAAAACAAACAAGACAGTAAGGAAGTGCTTTAGGGACCTAGCTTTTTAACATGTGGTAAATGACAAGGTTAATTTAAGAATAAGGCAATTTTGTTACATTTTATAAAAATAATGAAATCGATGGTCAATCGGATGAATTCCGCAATTCGAAATTAATTTGCAACATGACTTAGAAAAATGGCAAACGTAACATGTTGAGGCCTTTGGAAAGAAACAGCATGAGAGTAACAAGGTGGAATTAAATTAAACAAATTTTCATAATTATTATGACAAAAATTAAAAGTGATCGTTTTCATCGTACATACATCCCGAAATTTTTCTAATTTATTCCTGAATGAAGAGAAATAAAATAACGCCAAAGAGATGCTGCATGGAATCGGATTAAGTAATCAGAGGATTTAGTTGAAGTTAAGTGGATATGCTAAACTACCATTAAAATGAGTAACATGGAAACGATTACAACTTTTTAATTCCATCAATAAATATTTTCCTTGAGAATCCGCAGTATCCGCAGGAATGAAGAGGAAAAGTCATGCAAAAACTGAAATATTGAAGCAACAGTAAACTTATTACAGTTGTTTTCTCAACTTTAAAGTATTACCAGTTACTAAATGAACTAATATTTGAATAAAAGCATGAAGCTTGCACGTTATATTTGAATAAACACATGAAGCTAGTTTAATAAGCATAACTCAGCAGTCTAATTATCAGCAACATAGACCAACTAACGATAATGAAGACAACATGCACACAACCAGTGGGAAAAGTTCTGTAATTATAACTTTTTACCAAAGATTAAATGACTCCAAATAATATTTACAGCAGCTAACAAGCACTGTTGTATTCAAATGGAGAAATCTCTCCAGTCCACTGAAAACCCGCACAATAACCAACACAACAGGATACGATCGATTCCTTTATTTTTATTATTCCTTTCTTTCAACTTCCTAACTACCTTAGGCATTTCAATCCACGTCGTTTCCTTTGTATTCCACATCGATGTTTTTAATTTTCCACATTGGCGCTTGAAAGAGATGATAGAGATAGAGCATTTTCTTCCTTTCACTAGATTCCTTTGATTCTGGAATACTTAAAATTCGCTCCTGCTAGACCCAAGGAAAAAATCGTGGCTCGACCCGTTTGCGGCGAGAGTAAAAAGCGAAAGGGGAGCATAATCTTTTGTATTCTGATGGGTGAAGGATAGAAATTCGTCCTAGGAAAAGCGCAAGATCTTCAGAGCCGCGTGCATTTCCACAAAAAGGGAAAGATTGCTCGTTTTGGAAAAGGGAGAGAGACGGCATCGGAACTCTCTAATCTTATCGTAGAAAGTGAAAGTATCGCAGGCTTCTGAAAAGGCGGAGGAGGATAGAAGGAACTCGGTGCTACCTGGGAATGGAGAAAAAAACGAGCCTTGGGGATTCTCGTTTTTCTCCCCCGAATAAAAAACAGCCTGGGCATTAAAAGTCAGATTGAGGGTGGGGAACGAATTCGGAAAAACTTCGACGATAAGGGGCCGTATTTTTCGCGAAAATAGAATTGTGTCCCTAATGTTTGCGGAATGAATTCTCCTCGGGATGAATAAATATCCCGGAGAAATAACATTTGCGGAAAAATTAGGGCGACAGCGGGCTCGCGCCTCGCTTCCGGCCACGTTGCGAAATACGTTTCTGTTTTTCTTCTCTCTCTTTCCATCTGAAAAGAAAAACAAATCTCTCCGATCTATTCTGCCGCAAGAAAACACGGGGGATAATTTCCCCAGACGCATTTTTAAAAGGATGCGTGATGCATAAAATCTCCATTCGCAAAGAGCTGACGATGAAATGAAGTAATGCTGAGAGGGAAAAAACGGGCACCTCTTGGAAAGGTTCGTACTAACCCTTTATAAAAAGTTGTTTTATAAGCAGTAAGCGTCTTGAACTTGGACACTTACGATGAGGTCCGGGGAATTCTCAGCACTCCGACCGCTGAGAGGTGGAGAGAGATTTTTTTCGGCGTTTTTGCAAGTCTAAGGTCGCTGGCGCCTTGCATATTTTAAGGCAGATGAAGGAATGGAAATTTATTGCGGTTTTTTCGGACCTCGAGCTGAAATTGGCGGACTTGTGACGCGGGTCTGAAGTAGCCAAGTGGACGAGACTCTTGAGAAGCTTGTTTGGAAACAAGATGAAAATGGGCTATAAAATATATTCAATTACGATAATAGTGTCCGAACTGAGATAAACAGGAAAAGCTTGAAACAAACCCTGATACAAAAAATAATGATAGACTAAAGGATGAGAAGAGTTTAGGAAAAAGAAAGTTCCACACTTAATGATGAACTTAGGCATCAGATACTATTTCATATCATCTAAAAAAAGTAGAGAGATGAATAAATAGCACATGTTAATACTTAAAAATTTGTAAAACCGAAATATGTTCATAAAATCAAGAGCAATGTTGAATACATGGAGAATATTGTGCTCAACTTTTTAGTTTTTACAAATTTATTTTTGGCAACTAGTTCCCCTAGATTTCTAGCATCTTTAGCGAAATTAGTAGTCGAAATACATTAAAAATGTATAATCTCTTCTCCATCATGCCTTCCTACGAAGGCACGCCTTATTATATCGATTTTTACAAAATTTTTATTCAAGATTGTTTCAAATCTTTCAGCTTATATGAGATATTATTTATGCTAGGCCAATAAATTAAACATGACAAAGGATAACTCCTTTTACGTAACACCTGTACTAATATCCGAGCAGTACTTCTGAGCGAAATTCGACCAAAATGTTGGCGAAATTCGGCGTCTGAAGCGAAGTTTAAGATGGAAATAAAATTTTAAAATAAGAATTAAGGGCGTTAAGGGATTGAATTCATCCGTAGTATTTATCGAAATCTAAAAACGTACCTATAAATGAAGTAGTGTACATGATAGTGACTTTGAATAAGGGTTTGGACCAGGAATGCAGAAGAAGCAAAGGTAGTATAAAGAGAAGATACCGAAAGGGTAAATTGCTTATAAAGCTAGAAGAAGAAATGATGCTGGTGAAACGACTGATGAAAGGAAAGCAAAAGATATTATATATTAAATAAGTAGAAACATCTCATTTGCTATCGACACTAAAGCGAATAATATGCGACATAAGGATACCTTGAGAAGTAATGCAACACCAGTAATCAAAGCAGCTCCTATTAACACTCTTTAATAGTACGTAAGGAAAACTACAGATCCCTCTATACACCCTCCCTTCTCAGCACATGCGGAACGGACTTGGAAGGATAAACAGCCACGTTGAAAACACGTGGAAGTAGGTTATGTTAGTATAGCTCAATTTCGCCTTAGAAAGAAAGTATAGGAATGAGGCATGATAAATTTTCAGAATAGCTAAGAAACGAGATGGGGGATTATGACACCTTTGGATATGACCTTCCATTCTGTCCATTTTGCCTCAACCGAAGAGGGAGGCCCTCAAATGTCACTTGGGACGAGGGAGGTTTGCTAAAATGTGAGACTGCCCTCTTCTCTCACGGGGCCAATATAATACTACATCTCGGACCATTAAACCATGGGCGACTTAAATGCGAAATAATTTACGCTCCTCCCACCAGTCATCTGACCTTTAACCATCCGGCAATTACCTCGAGAGCCTTGGACACGTTGATAGCAGCCGAGGGGCATATAATGCAAGGGGTAAACTCGCAGGGAGTGGAGACCGCAGGGTCCATACCGCACGGAATATTCCACCACGCCTTGCAGGTTTACTCGTGCCCTTTGGAATGTGTTTCCATTATGAAACGGGAACGAGCTCTTAAATAAAAAGTACCTAGAGGTGAATTTTAAAGTGAATTTATTTCCCCGAAAATATGCCGGGTGAATAAACGCTGATTCGAGTTTATCCAGGCTGGTGATGAATTCCATGAATAGACGAATTTCGGTGTGGGCAGGATACATCATAGGGAACTTTTCAAACATAAGATGACATGCTAAGTATATGCTTTAATTACTATTCTAATTTATACTATATACACTATTATATAAAAAACAGGACGATATAAGGAGAACCGTGTGCGTTCCCATCATCTGAATCTTTCAGTGAACGTTAGTAAAAGGGAATTTAAAGAAATATGCAAATATAAATTTTAGAGAAACATAAGAGTTGGAAATGAAACCCTGATAGGGCGCTTACCAGATGGTATTTGAACTGATGTGGTGGGTGCAACGTGACGGTATAGCAACTGAATAAAAATAAAACTATAACTTTTGCAATTATTTTTCTTGGTTACCGGTTTGTTAGCAATCTATGACAGTTATAATTGCACAGCAAATATCAAAATAATAAAACTGTCTTTGAAATCATATTTAGCTACAGAATAATAAAATCAGTATTATTATTAGATTTACAGTATATCCTAAGGTAACGTCGAAAAGTAAAAGAATAACTGCGTTTTGAAAGAAAGAGTTGGTGAATCTACAATTGAGGCAGAAATAAATAAAATACTTTGCAAGGAAAAATCTATCTGCCTAGTTTAAACTTATCTTAGCCATCAAGGTAGCGACAGAATTGCCAATTGTGTTACAATGAGCTTTAAATAATTAATTGATATCAAGAATACTAGATTGAATAAATACTTACAAATTTATAACTGGATTCGTAGAACTTACGGAAAATAATCTTGAGAATAATTAATAGATTCATGAAATTCGTATTATTGACTTGATCTCCTTTTCCCTTTTCCGATTTTGAGACATTTAAGAAATTCTAGCGGATAATACTTTCACTAGACCAAAGGGATGGAAAACAAAGCCTTGGGAAAACAAGGGATACATACTAAAATATGAAAACATCTCTTATACATATTTTGTGGAATTCTATATACAGACGACCTTTCATTTTAAGTAATGTTATAGGAATCGAATATAAAATTACACAAGCTTCGGAGAGTAGATAAACCGTCCAAATAATTTTGATTCTTAAGTGTATGATTAAACGGTTTTTGTAAGCAAAATTTCGTTTCACAACCACGTATCTGTGCTTGTTGACACAGTAGATGAATATTCCGTATAAGACGTAAAACATTTGCCTTCCGAATCTTAGAAGAGCAATAGTCTCGATCGAATGAATTATTCATAAGTTATACATGAACGGAATAGCGAAAACAAACTCGTTAACTCTTTCAAAGAAAAAATTCTCCTACGTGAATTTGAAGAGATAAATCGATGGAGAATCGAGCAATGGAAGAAATAAAGAAGTTCCAAAGGGCTACTTATAAACATTAAATTTATGATGATAGGATCGAAAAGAAATTGACAAGGTAATGTAGCAACACTAGTGAACTAATACTGAGGTAAAGTATCCCGCTGAATCCAGTTTAAAATCTTTGCATTACAATTCAGAAAGATACGTGAATTTCGTACACAGGCATTCTCCAAAGAACGAGAGAATTACAGAAAAACTTTTTTCACCGGCTTAAAAGACCCTCCATATCTACCAAATATAAAAGAGTAATTTTTCTAATCCCTAATTCTTTATGTTTGGTTATGTCTTCCACGAAGCCTTCGAATATCGATTTCACTCCATATCTTTATTTTTCTGAATCGTTTCCCTGCTCTTAGGCGTCCATTATTTGCTATCAACGATTATTTTCTGGTAAGCTCTTTGACTTGGATAATTGTATAATATTGCTAAAATCGGAATGATATTAATTTTACTTCGGAAGCTGCTGTAAAATAGGGATGTAATAGTGGTATTTTTGTAGGATTTATCTACTTTTACATTTAAGATATAATCTTACGCATGAGCAGCCGAAGTAGTTTGGCATGGAGAATCAACACAACTAATGAAGCTTAATACTACGTAATTTTTAAGAAGAATATTTAAAAACAATAGCGATAACAAAGATTTCAAAATCTATGAACAAAATTCGATAATTTCCGCGAAATAAAAATGAAAATTACATGCTTATAGAGGCACAAATTGTTTCCAATTGTATCTATATGTCCAATAGAATGTAACATATAAGAAATTGCTCCCATCCCAGTTGAAATGACAAATCAACATTTAAAATATAACACAGAAAACCAAGCAATTTTGTTTCCTTAAAGGCCAAAAGAAGATTTGGAATGAATGCGAAAATTTAACTTCGAAAACTGAGAGGTAATACTGAGGAAGATAAAATTAATTTCTTACGGGGAGGCAAATTTCAACTGCTGGATTCAGAAAATAATTAGTTTAAATAAATGCGACAGCATATCAAAGAAACGGCTCTCATAGCCGTGTTTAAATTCGGAATATATTCTTCTCCGGCACTGCGCCACAAACGCTCTGCCAGCAGACCCTCGAGCCAGTCTCGATGGAGGAAAAAACGGAGCTCGAAAAGGATTAAAACGAATTTTTACGACCCAGATTCCGACGAGCACTATTATAATAGACGTCTGCCAATTCCGCCCCCGCGTAACAGAAAGAGCGCTTCAAAAAACCACGCAAAAATATCTCATTTGAAACGCAAAGCAAAACCATTCATTCTAGCCGTGACACACTGACATTTGGACAACAACAACCGGGATTAAACTGTGGTGAATCCAATATTAAAGTTATCACAAAAGAGGGTGGTAAAAAAGCGGCCAAAAGGATCCTCTCGACATGGGTGTTTTACACGTATTCCCGCAACCGCAGAACTTAGAAAACGACATTAATTAAAACTAGGGACAAAGAAAGGGAAAGGCTGAATGATCTGCATGAGAAAGGGTCTCGCTGAAACGTAGGTGGCTTACCCCGTGAGGTAGAAAGGGATTCGATAAACTTCCTTTCCGCCATTCCACGCCGCAGCCTTTCAGTAATTCCAGGAGAAAGGGCATCGAGGAGTCACGCCGTGCATCAAAGCGGAGTTCAATTTCCTGCCGTTCCCACTCGGAGACCATTTATATTACGTCTGTATCCTCGCGGGAGATGCGATTAATGAAGGATAAGGAAACTGGAATGATAATGCGCCAAATGAAGATTTTGAGGCGGAAGCAAATGGACCGAGAAAAGGACTTCTTGATTCACAAAGGATCGGCGCCTTCCTTTGCTGCAAAAACGGATGTTTAATGTTGTCAAAATGCGTCCAAAACACGCAAAAATCTCTGCTGCAGAACAATGAGCCAAAGATGAGTACACCAATAGGAATCATCAAATCAACATTTTCATACGAGGCGTCTCAAAAATCGCTCTCAACTTCAATGAAATTCCATTCTACGATCTACACTTTATAAAGCGCAAGTAGACTATTAATCGCTATTTCCGAAGAATCTTTGAATAGCAATTATTGGAAAATAACTGCCGGTAAGTAATTGTCAAACAGTAATTGTTCCTGATTAATTTCCCCTAAGCTGTTGTAATTACGTTTCCTAAAGCCAAAGGCAAATTTTTTCCATCAGAAGGCCTAATTTATCATTCGGTCGCATAAGAAGAACAGCGTGTAAAATCATCAGGCCGCTCTTTAGTCCCGTATTGTATTCATTTAAAAATAAATTTACATCAAAATTGTATATGAGAAAACAAATTCACCCGCTAAGTGAACTTAAAGCGAATATTTTCCATCTTAATAACTTTTGAAGTCATTTGTTTCAGAAAGTCATTAAAAATTGAATGATCAAAACGGCCCCATGTGCCCTGAAGGTAGGATTCGTCATCTTTAAGGTTTATATTGGTAGAAGAGTTAGAGATGTAGCAGAACTTTAAACTATATTTCAAAATAATGGACCTAAAATGCAAAACTTGTGTTCCAGGAAAAGGTTTTTCGCTTTTTCGAGCGTCTGTAAAGGTTGACATGAGAAACTCTAACTGTTAAAAGCACATACCTTAAAATAAATACAATTTTCATATTTAACCAGTTTTTTTATAATTTCTAACACTTTCCAAAACAGCCCATATAAATACGAAGATGTACAAATGTCTGAAGCGAGGATATATAAGTATGGATTATTAGGAATAAAGGACAAAATCAAAGCGCTTAGAGCAAAAGAGAATATCCAGATTATTATATATGGGTGTACGTATAACGGTAATACTCCCTAATTTAACCAAATAATGTTTCTTCAGCTTATTATTCTCCCATCTTCTCACGTATTAAAGTGATATCTGTATACTCCGTCATAGCAAACCGCATTTCTTCACCATTCATCTAGTATTGTATCTACATTATGAATACTGTTCTGTAGAAGGAATAGGGAAACGAAAATATGTCATTTACACCCAAGCTATCCTGCTCAATCCAAAGGATCAGCTACACATTCGAAGAAGAGGATTTTTCACCATTTGAAAAACAGGAAATGAAAAACTACAGATAATAAAAAATCATATGAACATAAAAAGAACTTAACAATAATATATATTTTTAAGATAAGGGAAAGTTTCCAAACGTCAAACAAATGGAAAAAGTGAACTTGCGAATTTAGGAAGAGGAATAAAATGAATGGTAGCGGCGACTTGAAAGAGGAGAGAGCAAAATGAAAAAATAATGGAAAGAAAAATTAAGGGAATCAGAACCAAACTTCTGATACTGTTAAGCTGCGTGTTCTCGAAAAGGAATCAAGTGGGATTTGAATAAATCTCGACGTATGCAAAGGGACGAAGAGAGATAACCCATGGCTTATCTTTGATGTTATTCAAATTACGTAGCCAATCTGAAACCTTAACGGAGAACTTCTCATCTCTTGCACATACTACGCTTAAATTCAAAGTATAATCCTACGTACGTCGATTTAATACCCCAATAAGAAGGAAAATATAGCAAACTGCTCGAGAAGGTAACCAAGCCAACAATTTATACTTGAGATTCCGCAAATATACATCGCAAATGATAATAATTACAGAAACAAGTACTTATCCTTCGTAGATAGTACAGAATTATCATGTAAATTTCCTGTCATAGTAGGTACGGTATGTTAACCCAATTCCATCATTTTGCATCAATTAAGGCGACTTTTAATGACTGATATAGAAAATAGAACTTTAAGTCTCATTTTAAACAATCCACCTAAATCTGAATTAAATTAAAATGCACTACTATTACCAAAGAAAAATGATTTTCTGAAAGAACGGCAAGAAAATGAGAATAATATTTACATTTACATTTAGACCCTGAAAACCGCCACTAGCGCATGGCAGGGGGTGTAAAACACCGAAAACCCAATCTACCCTTGACTGCTGTTGGCTTCTCTAATACTTCGCAGAAATTTGCGTTGCTTAAAAATTCTTTTCCTACCATATGACGAGATTCAACGATTAAGCATCACAATGCGGTGACTGAAGGATGCAACAAACATTACTTTAAGAGAAAAGAGTAGAAAAATTTCACTAAATGGGTATGACGGTACGGTGTGGAAAAATCCCAAGAGGTATCTAGGAACTAAAAGGTACTTCCATTCGTAGTTAGACCTGAATATATTTCATCGTTTTTCTCCTACCGACCACTATTCTTGATTTTAATTTTATTCGAGCTTGTGACTCTCCATGCTCCTTTCCACGGAAAATAGAACTCTCAGTTTTAATTACTACAAATAAATTGATGCTTTCTTTCATTTAAAATTATGGAGAGAGAGGATGAGAACCGAAAAACCAGACATAGCGCACAGATTACGCGATTTCGGGTAAACTTGCAAAGGAATGAATCCTCTTCGGAAATAATCCACCGCTAAAACTCTCCTCACGAAGAAGAATCGCTGAGATCACCCAAATCCCCGGCATAAATCTTGCAATTAAAAAAAGCATCGCGGCGAGCTAATACTTCCGTATTGCCCACGTACCTCGGCGCCATAAATCGAACCTTTAATCTCCTTACTTTAAAGGGCGGCGTAGACGCTAAAAATTTGAAAAAAAAAACGAAAATCAGAATGCAGAAAATCCACGCGCCACAAAAATCCTCTAGCGACTGCTTAAGGGGGGGAAGCTCGTTCACAGCGAAAAAAAAACGAATTTGCTGTTTTTGAGGGAAACTGTGACTTACTAGCTACCCGTACTGATTAGTTTCTGCAGGATGCGTACGAGAGCAAAAAGGTATTTTAGTGGTAAAAGAATACCGAATACAAAACGCACATCGAAGTGTAATCAAAAAGGTACTCCAGAAAGCTGGGGAGACATTCTAGCTAATAAACTAACTAGTGTATACCAATTCAATTAACAATTATTAACTTATCTTATCTCTTTCTTTTTAAAATTAAATTTTAAACTGATTACTCTCGAAGGTATACCAAAATTTTACAATCTATGGTTATTAAACATATGATTTATTATTAATATATTAAAAATGAATGATTACTGCATAATTTCCAACATTCTTCTACTTATTATAATTTTTCACTTTTGATAATTACCCTTGATGTCGTTAGCAAAAATGTCTTCCTTTCAGACACAAATTTAGATCAGTAGTAGTCAATATCTAAGGAATTCTTTGAATTCTATCGCAATTTTTTACATTTTAAGTACCCATACGATAGAAATTATTCAACGACCTAATTATAAAACAATTCTCTGTCACAAATGAAACTCCAATACTCAATTGGACATCTCCAATTCTCAATTGGAATCTCAATTTACCTCAAAGATAAACCAAAATAAAGATAATATTTTTCTTAAGATGCTACATAATATTTAAAAAATAAAAGTTAATAATTAATAAACTAAAAATTGATATTGATATTTTTAATTTCCAGAAACGCAACTTCGTAATAAAAAAAATCAAAAACAAACCAAAAATGCTATTATTTGGAGCCTTGAATTTTTTATTCTAAGACCACTCCCCTCGGTTTTTAGCGATAAAACATTTTTATTATAACACTTCCGTTGTTATTTGAGGCAGTAAAAAAGTATACCTATACGACATAACCCGGTTCTTCCTTGATGCAATGCGGAAAACACGGTGGTGAAAAGGCGCGGTGGGTCTTAAACGTCGCGAACAGTTTTCGTTGGGATTCCCGGAAGGAAAGTTTTGAGGAATGTGATAAAGTAGGAAACTAGAGGAAAGGGGTTCGAAGGTGGGGATGCCCCTGAAGGGCCTGGAAAAGGGAATAACCGCAAACATTATGTGGAAATGGATAGGGTGGAAAGATATGGAGAGGAGGTGAATAGGATTATGGAGAAATGGATACGGTGAAGAGAAAGAAAGAGAAGGGGTCGGAAGTCGAAGTAGGAATAATAAAAGAGACGGGCCGAAATAGGAGCTATAGTTAATGGGATGATGTGGGATGAAGACGTGATCGGAATTCCGGAAGAGAAACGAGAGAGAGAGTGAATAAGAAGTAGGAACGGAAGAGGGATAACGAGAGATAAAAGAGAGATGGAGGAAAGAGAGGGTTGCAGAGAACCCTCTTCATCGCTCATTCCGCCACATTTCCTTCGTATCCTACTTTTAGCCTAAGAGGGGGACCTTCCTTATCCACAAGCTTTGCTATCGCGAAATTCTCTGATATCTTCATATTAAATCACTAATGGTTAACTAATCAACTATTATATACGGTTACTGGTGAACTTTTTCACATTTTACATTAATTACATAACATTTTTCATTAAAGTAAATCTCTTTTATCGTGGAAACATATATAAGAAGATATAGACTTGAAATTCATGCTTCCTGTTCTCATATGCGCCTTGAAAAACATGGGAAAGGATGTTAGAATTTTATTATGATAATAGGAAATCAGGGGGAGTTAATTTATCACACAAAGTTGAAATTTAAAACAAGATAAAATTTTACATCCAAGCTATATAGCGATATTATGAATATAGAAATAATAACCCGCTTGGATAAGAAATTCTAGTAGCTAATAGAGAATCCTCATATTTCAATCATTATTTTTCGTCAGTCAACCTACGTCAGATAAATCTCCCAGTTTCCTTACATTTTTTGTTCCTCTATTTAAATCGTGGACGAATCTTCAACAGCTTTCCGTTCTTTTGAAGTTCTTTTCTCGAATCCTTGACCACCTTTTAGCCTTTTCTTAAGATTCATTCCACAATTGCCACTTAAGCTGATTATTTTGGACTTGGTTTCTATACTTATCTTCCTTATTGGACTTTTGAAAATAGTTTGAAGTTTTCCTATCTTAGAAGATGTTTCATTCAAATTTACAAGAAACAGCTTCATGATACTGTGGAAAAACTTCAGGAAGAGCTGATGCTTACCAATGAAAAACGCATTTTCGCTTATGAATTTACGGAGGAAACTTTTTTGTTCCATTCACCTATTATTTAGTTAGCAAGATATCCTTTTATAGTTAAGAATCCATTTTCCTGCTGAAGATCACCTATTACACGCTAAGTAAAATAAGGCTCTTTGAAGTTGAAACGTAATGGGGCGTTGTGAGAAAAACGCATGCAGTCCAAGGGAAGTAACGAGAGGAATCAACTACTTCGAGAGAAAAATCCATAGGAAGACTTAAGGAACCATTGATTCAAAGGTGTAAGGGAAATTAGAAGCAACGAGGTAATATTCCCCGTATAAGACTAGACCCTTGCTTCCGTAAGTACGAATTGGGAGGCTTAATGGGCTGGACATGCGATAAGGAAGGTAAAACATGGTACCTCTGGAAGGATAACTCCGAGAATTAAAGCAAACGAGAAAGCCAAGAAAATGGCGGAAGAGCATCATAAACAAGAAAACAACTTCCCAAATCCATGAGCAAAATCGGAAGGGATATGTGAAAGATATAATCTAAGGAAGAAGATTACGGGAGAATAACGAGAAAGGAGAGCCAAATATACGGACGCATTTAATGAAGGAATAATTTCAGCTCAGAGAAAATCTTAAGTAATTTGTATTCGAAGTTTATTGTTTAGAAATTGTCGGCAATTCCAAGTTTTAGTCTTCATTATGATCAACAATACTAATTAAGGGTACCGTTGGGGCGGATTTGAACTGGAAATGAAAAAATGGGTGCAATATAATTTTACTGACGCTAATAAATGAATAATGAATATTTGTGGAATACTCTATACATGTTTACAGAATGATTCTGGCTTCAATGGGTTAAGGAATCAATCATTGATTGAAAAGAACGAATCAAGAAAACCAATTATAACGAAATTCCCAGACCGGTAACTGAAATCGATGTCCGCGGGCTTGACTTTGTGGAAAGCCATAACTGAAATGAAACAATTCATAGTTTTCCACACTATCTCTTTATTGTGACTTTATCTGCATAATACGCCTGAAGCAGTGTGTTTAAAATCAAGTCCTTCACTGATATTCCTGAATGTTTGATTAACTATAGTTTATTCTCACCCTCCTCAGACGAACTACAGATGTTACGTTACTACAACAAGTAGCAAGTTTACCTATTATCCAGCAATTTTCTCTTATCCTCTATTCAAAGACCATAAGTTAAAAAATTGAAAAATGGTGTTGAAAATTAGGTACGTTTCAGAAGACGAGGATATTTCCTTAGCATTTTCTTCCATTCCATCTCCATTGTAATTCCCCCCAAGAATTTGCGTCCTGGGCACGTGCCCTTCTCGCCCCTCCCTCACTATGGCCCTGAATATATTTATGAGGCGTATTAATTTTAGTAGAAGGAAGCAAATTCAGAGGACGTGGATTTAAGATTATACCGAAATAAATTACGTTTACCCTTATAAAAACCCCGGTAGAAACGTTAAAAACAGACTAGATCGAAGACATCGGAAATAAGAAAGTTATCCATAAATTATTTTTGGGGGATAATCATTAACTAAAGGAGAAGAACTCTCATGAGCGACCTAAATAACAGGGCAAACGTATTCCGAGCCGCTATCAAATCTCGAGAGACGCCAACCGTAAGGGCTTTTTCAAATTACTCCGTATATCTCTTCTCCGAGAACACTCGAAATCTCTTCAATAAATGCATAACAAACCATCGACGTCATCCTGAGGTCAGAATTCAATCTTATCGACAGTGAAAGAAACGGGGATCTGAAGAAGCTTCGAAAATAACGAAGCGATTGGAGGACAAAGGAAATCACACACCCTCGAAAGATTGGGAAAACATGAAAGAAAGATGAAAACAGAGAAGGCTCGAATGCAACCTAAGAGGAAATATCGTAACAGGAGTACGAAGATGGTTATGTCTTTCCCTAAAAGGATGAATGGTGGGGAGGAGAGATGGGATCGACATAAAGGAAGAAGGAAAAAAAGGGAAAGAGAGGGAAAACAGACTCATGGCAGGCAAGAGCAAACGTGTACGATAAAGGAGAAAGGTCAATGTGATTGGGAGCGGAGAACAGGATTTTTTGTGACCAAGCAAAGGGCGTTATGGATGACTTTACGGCCGAAGGAAAAAAGATAAGCGAAGGACTAAGGCGAGTGCAGTAAGCCGCGACCCCCATACAAATATATGTGACCGCACAAAGATTGCTTTTGGGGGAGAACGGAACGAAGGCTGTTTGTGGATTCCTTTGTTTCGAATGTGAGTTATTTGCGTTAAAGTAATCATAAGGGGATGCATTTTATCTACGTTATGCCACTCATGAATCCACATTTACTCTTAATGATATTAAATAGTAGGAATGTTTGTTAGGCAGAACATCTGAGAAAAGGGAGCGAGCTCTTTGAATCGTTGTCTAAAAATTATTTTTCTTTCAAAATAAGGTAATCGATATTTAATTTTAATGCAAGTTTTAGCTTTGTAATAATTTATGAGTAAACTTCTCAAGCATTTTCTCAAGCGTGTAAATACCTTTGGGTTTTTGATCTGACATCAAAGTACTTATATAAACTAAAAAGCATTCATTGAATATGAGGATACTTTTAATTCAAAGATTTCTATAAAAGTATATTCCTTTTCTACCAACCGATACGTCTATAGCTCAAACGTAGCAAACAAGATCCAATTATCTAGAAATAAGAACGGTTTCTTGTTACATCATACAAAAAAGGATGAAATAAACAGAAATTATTAACATACGCCCGTTATCAGCAGAGTTTACGTGATATATTTTCCCTTCTCCGATAAAACCTTCGTCATTCACTGAAAATCGAAATAATTCCAATAATTATAGTATTGAATATACTAAGAAAGCAGAACAGTATTTGAGTAATAGAAATGCCAATTAGATGTTAATAGATAAAATATTTTCTCAAGGTTTAAACGTAATAAACAGAATCAGAATATAAATCATCTATCAATTCATGTTATTGAAAAAACTACGAGGAAATTAAACTGAACTCCAGGTAGTAATGCAAAACGGCCCGCTGGACAAATCCAGCCCGCCGCATTCATAATTAGGTTAGCGAAGATATTGTTTAGGACGATCATTAAACAATTAGTAACTTTATAAGTTGTACGAACGCCAGTGATGCTTAACTCGCACTACCATGCGCTTGATTCAAGTTAAGTAATAACATATTAAGGTAGATTAGGGACAAAGAAATCAATTAAAAAAATTCAAAAATAACATTTTCTAATTAAAAATTACTCAATCCTCCGACTTCAAGAAAGCATTATCTGGTCTGGGAAGAATAGGGTATGATCACCTCACTTCTAGATCAACATCGCTGCTCCATTCGAAAAATTTCGTCATTCCGGATCGAAAACACATTAATACACATTCTCAAGAACATTAAGACATTCATTGCGAGATCGATGGAGGAAAATCCTTTCGGGAAATAGGAACATAAGCGCAGGGAGCAGATGGGACGAACATAAGAACGCAGAGATGGGACGAATGTAACAGAGATAAAAAGGGCGAAGGAGGAAACGAGGTCGAAAAAAGAAACAAATAAACAGCCGAAAGAAGTTTCAATCCCTCCTCTTTTATAACTCTGGATTGGACGAGCAGGACTGGGATTGAGTGTCCCATTTCCCCTTTTCTTCACGCCTCTTCTTCTCTTAGTATTCAGGGTATACGCAGGAGGCACAGATGACGACTCCTTACGCCGCTTCGCTGCCCACGGAAGGAGTTCTTACACACCATTACCTCCCTCTATAACGACCACCGACTCTCTTCCCCTTCTCTCACCTTTGATTCCTCCTCAAAGCGATCGCATTAAAGATTAAACACATTTCCTTCTACGAAAATCAAAGGTATCGTGCACGGTGACCATTGTTTATGAGGGAATGTAATGGACAAAATGCTAATTGAGTTAAAAAAGAAGAAGGGTAATGAATCATATGATTCAAACTGGTTCTTAACATCAGTCAAGTTATTCTATGATTATTATTTGTGGCAATAGAGCACTGACTACGCCTTAAGGACAAAATTTGGCCCTCACCATGCTTTTTCCGGTCCATGAAGATGTTATAATGGTAAAAACAAGATGATTAGTCACAATCTGTGATTAGTAATTCTATAATTTGTGATAAAGAACTTATAACGTTTCACTTACTTTTACTCCATTCAATTAACGGTAATAAAAGGATATACTGAAGTCAAGAAATGTAAGAATATTCGAAGAGTATGTTATTTATCGGAATACTCATGCACAAATACCGCCCAACTACTCCAGTGTATTGTGTTATTTGGCTCATAAAATATAAAGCTTGGGTCCTATTGATTCAGACAGTATTTTTTATGGACATATTTCGTAAGAGATGATTTCTAAATTCATTCTTACAAATGATTCTTGAAATATCTCATTTCAATAAACATTTGGGGTAAATCTGCGCGCAACCTTCACGTTATTTAAAAGGTCGGAAAATAACGATGACTGATAAAGGGTAGATTGTCTTTCAATTCTCAGTAACTTCCTTTGCTCTACATATTAAGGAGAAGGTTAGAAATTGTAAAAATCTAAAGAATAGAGCATTGGAATATGGTACTATCCTTTAAATAAAGGACAAACTTTTTAAGGTCAAAATGGATATTGAAAGTCTATCATGACACGACATCGACGAATATTCGAGATTCGATCCAATTTGGAATTAGGACAAGGTTTCGGATTCGAGTCGATCGAAGAGGACCAAGACACAGAGGTCAGGATGGAAATAAAGCAAGGACATGTTCATAAGTTATGCAGAATTTGACGCAATAAAATGCGCGAAATGAAAATATATATTTTTTAATATAAAGTACTCTTTAAATTTTGTTCCACGATACTAAACAATAAGCAGGCCATAAAGAACTAATTTGCAAATGGAAAAGATGTGCCCTATACCATTCCGAGATTTCAAATAACGATAGGAGCCGGTGCCAGTTGGAGAATGAGGCAAATTCTTCAAGGCTGGGTGTGAAATTCTGGTGATAATATCAATAAACTCGATTATGATTGGATACCATAATTTCTGGCGAACATAGAAATGAAGTAAGAAGCCGCAAACGATGAGGACTTCTGATCATTACAGTCAATAGACGTTATCTTCAACGCCGCCTTATTTCTTAAAGAACGAGTCTTTAGTAAAAAGATGGAATGTCGAAAATGTTTTGGTACAAATTCTGATTCTAAACTATTCCTGGGAGCGGCATTTCTTTGATTTTTCGTACATATGATATATGATTATAAAACATTAAAACTAGCAGCTAATGAGCGCCAAAAATTTTCGAAGCTATACTATAAAGAGGGTGAGTAGGATCCATCAAAAAGTAAGATATATTAGAAAATAAATGAAATATTAATATTCCAGATAACACTAACAGCATATTGAACAAATTTTTAGAATGAGGCACCCCTATAACCTGCGCTTGCCTAAGCAACGAAACAAAAACGACCAACTTCATCATTAGAATTCAAGAGTAACCGACTATGTTATAATGGCGTCCCTCTATAAAATGAATCGCAATTAAGTTAATATCTAGGGAAAAGCTGAAACAGCAACGCTTTTAGTTTAAGTGGACGGAATATTTACAGCTTCGGTTAATCTTAAATGGATACAGCAGTCATTCGTAACAAAGGATTACGAAGTAAAGTTCGAAGAGGATCTCAAGGAAAACTAAACGCTCACGAAATATCAAATATGTATTAATAAGCAAATGAGACAAGGAAAATGAGAAAAATTTACAAGAAAATAATTATAGAAGAAAAGATGAGAAACTGTTGAATAATGATAGACCCTTTAATATTTTCAACGTTACACCTGAATTTGTAATTTTTTCAATTTCATTTTGCAATTAACAATCACACTCTCCGTAAAGGTAAGATTTAAAAAAATATAGGATGAAATATACTGATTTACAAACTAATTCTGCCATTCTAATTATATAGGTGAGGTAAAATTGCTAGGGATGGATACGTTGACAAGCAAAATCCCATACTAATGGACAGTAATAAAAGCACACCTTTAAATTTAATAACTGACAAAATGAAGTTGACCATATTAGACCGAAAATATAGCGGATGAACCACAAAGAGATCTGTCGAAAAAAAATAAACAGAAAGCTCTTTATTACCCTGAGGAATTGAAACCCTAACGCATAGCCACCGAGGACTGGATACGAATTTCCGACTGAATTCTGGATTCTACATGGAGAACAAAGGCAGCGATAAAGAGAAAGAAAAACTTTTGGCCGGCAACGGAAAAAGCGGCGGAGCTAATTAAAATCGCCCATATAATAGGTAGAACACAAATGTCAAGGGAAAATTAAATGGGAGAAAGACAGCCATAGAACCTCTATACCTCAGACTCTGATTAACTGGATCTGCGGACTTTATACCTAAGGTGTTTTACCCATAGACGTTTCATCATAACACGATAACCCCAATATCACGGTTCACCTAAGGGTTTACACGTGGGTCTTTCACTCAAGAGACTAGAGACATATGAAAATTAAGTCAAAGGTTATTTAAACCGATGGATATTTTTACAAATGGTAGCCCATAAAAGCGTCCCGCGGTCATTTCTTAATCCACCTTAATCTTAATCCATTTCCGCAAAATAATAATCTTGGTGAGCAACGAGGTGTACTCATGATAAATCTCAAGAAGAACCTGACCTGAAGTCCTATACGATTCTCATCTCGAACCAGAATCTTCCACTAACCGGGAGACTGCTCTAACCAGTTGAGCTATCTTCCCAGAAATTCAAGCATCTTCCATGTGTTAGGGAAGGGGGTTACTCTTCCACTGCTTTGTTAGGCTGGTGCTTCAGACCAGTGCCTGGCCGTGGATGATGCTACTTAGTCGGATGAGCTATTCGTCCTTGATTACTTAGTCTCCCACAACGGCATAACTGAATGTCATAACAAGATAACTTAATTGTGTACAGCAGCCGCCCAGCACGTGAAAGATACATGTTCTAATTCCGGTTTAACCAGACTTTTTCATGTCAGTTTCTCCTAGGAAACTACATTAAATTTTTATAGGGCCCTTTTATTTCAGACGTTACAATAACTGACATCATTCAGTGAGTTAAAATATAATCACCACTAAAATGTGCACAATAATAGCAATGATTTCGAGATACGCAACAACGATTCACGCCGATAATATTGAAATGTGAATCGGAGAAATTGTATAAGACCGATGAGGATGGTATGATTTGCATGAATTGATTTGTTTGTTTGGTTTCTAAAACAGTATCGTGTTTTTCGTAAATTGTTACCTAAGATATCATTTCGACGGCGAAATTTTCCTTGTTTTCGAGAATGAAAACGTTTATTATTTGAAAATTTATTCACAAATCACGATATTAAACAACAGCAGAGAATTTTATATTACTAGTAGGAATATATTGCTGCATTTCGATTTCCAAATTAAACTTTGTAGTTTCCCTACCATGATATGTCAACTTCCCTATGCATTTCTAATCAGTCCTTTATTACCATGAATTCTTATGAAAGTCGAGTTCGACAGTCGTCAAGGAGGCTGGTTGTTTATAAGTATCAAATTATACAAAATTTTCGAGACTTTCGTCCGAAAACTCGTAATTAATGCAGCGAAGTTACCTCAGGATAGCCTCGCATCAGGTGCTTCCGTGGGATTGGAAATGTTTCGAATATCTATTTAGCCCTCGAAAAGACAATGTGAGATGAGAGAGAGATGATGGTGAAGATGGGGTGGATATGAGTTGGAAGGCGAGAGATAGAATGGGAGAAACGAACAGAGTTTGCGAGGGAAGGAGAAACGCATTAAGCCCCGAGAACATTAAGGAAAGAGTAAACCTAGAAGAGCATTAAGAAGGAAAACGACGGTAAGCAAGCGGAAACATGCGGGGAAAAAAGGCTCGCCTCGAGATTGGGAGGCGAATCGACGTTTTGGGTTGGGAGAGGCGGAAAATATCCTCATCAGGAATTTTTAACTCGGATAGAAGTTTCAGAAATTGAAAGCAAATAGACGGAGTTTCTCGAGCATACGCTAATCTCGACTAAGTTCGAATCGCGTTATTTCATTTCTGTAACCGCTAAAACGAAGTCAAAGCCTTTACATCCCTGCCATTTAAAGGGAAAGTTTTTGAATACATCTATCTGAACAGTATTCAGCCCTGAGGCCGGTTTCAACCTCAATTCCTCCACCATTAGCTCCTAAAATATATGGAGAAGGATTTACCAGATTCCATTTTTTTATATTTCAGTTACTTTTCTATGACTGCTTCCTATGCAAAGGAGTTTTGCTATAATATTTCTGTATCTTATATGGTGATGCTTAGATTCTGACATACCGATCAACATCTCTGACTCTATTGTAACTTCAGTTTCAAGAGCCAAAGACTTACAGACGAATAAATCACAATTAACGGTGATAATTACGATAGGTCCGTGGCGACTACGATATTAAGGCTACTACTTTATTCATCGATTACTTCAAAATACCAGTTAATGCAAGTATTTGAACGATTTTGTTTAAAAAGTATATATTACAAGTTAACTCAGGGTCTGTAGAGATTATATTCTAATGTCAGTAGAATATGATTCAGAAATGAAATTTACGAGGAAGTGTAGGAAAAATTCCGATTAAAAGTTATTTGTTTTCCTTGAAGGAACGGAGCTTTGTCGCAGCGATATAATTAATTAATTCAAACACACTGACTTCACTCTGGGAAAAACGGACTTGATGAGTGCTATGTCACAATTCCCTTATATTGAACATTTTGAAATCGTGTTGCGGAAACTTTGTGAGTTACTCTCTCACACAACGTAGATTTTCATTTCCATTTTGCATATAGAGTATACAGTCTTGTTTCTTATGCAGTTATTTTTCTGTTGTCATTATATGATTGATTATA
The DNA here is from genome assembly GCA_036926295.1 of Pachydiplax longipennis. Classification (NCBI taxonomy): domain Eukaryota; kingdom Metazoa; phylum Arthropoda; class Insecta; order Odonata; family Libellulidae; genus Pachydiplax; species Pachydiplax longipennis. The sequence continues at coordinate 58,373,336 of JAVFKF010000008.1, forward strand.
TTTGGTTTAGCAATGCGAATTGTATTTGTATTCTGTTTGTTGACCTGCTTCAAATTTCTTTCTCTCTAGATTACAATTTGGGTAAAATAAGTAGATTTTGCAGGTTTTCGCATTTCCATTCTTGCCTGTGTTTTTGTGTTATTTTCATGAGAGAGTCCTTAGGTTTATAAACTCACAGAGTGGTATTTTTCTATGCATTTTCCATAGCAATCTCCTTCGTTTAAATTTTCTAACGTGATGGACTACAATGTAATGAGATCAGTCTTAATCTTACCCTAATACAGAGTTTATTATCATAGATAAGAATATCCTTATAATGCAAAAACCGATACCAATTTATGTACACTCCAGTGAAACACTCTGCGAGTACACGTGGAAATCGGAGGCTCCAGTCACACGAAGCGCGGGGATATAAATCCGAAGAATATTACGAAGACGCAATCAAGCGGATAAATCCAGAGCTTAAGAATCGAATAAGAAAAATTCGCACGATTGAAGAAGTAAAGAGCGGAAACTTTAACGAGTGTGCACCTCAAACGGGATACATTTCACCCTCGTCCTTCCGGGATAAGATCCCCTTGGCACCCCAAAATTTCCACTCCCGAAACAAACAAGGGGTTGTCGGTTTGGGGGGCTAAACCAACTTCCCGGGGAACGCAATTTCCTAAAAAAAAAAGAAAAAGAAAAACATCTCGTTAAGATGCGAAGGGTCGCGCAGGGGAAAAAGCAACAACCACTCCTTGTTCTTCGCACTAGTCTGCAGAGACCTCCGCAACGTGGCACCAATTTGGCGGATAGGGGGTTGATTTTCTTGACGGTATCAATACTATGTGTCCCTGACACACACAACCTGCCTCGGCACAAAGGACTCTATTTTATAATAAAGAATTTGTGAGTTCCTGACTGGTAGGTAAAACTTGAAAACCCTGTTTCAAAATTTTACAACCTAGAACACAATTTACTAGTTACAATTGTATTATTCAAAAGCTACTAGAACTAAACTTATTGACCAAGAATAAATTTTGAAATCACGATATCAAGATGAGCGTGATGTGATTCCTTGTAGGAAAATTTACGAGAAAATGATTTACTACAGTAAAAAACTATACCAATTATAATAAAAACATCCAAAACGGCGAAACTCAGACGTTGGCACGCAAGACAAAGCTTCCAGTAGCTGAATCGCTGTTCTGTAGTCCATCCGTATGGGATTATTTAATAACATATTGTTTATTCCGCTATCTTTGGCATGTGGTAGCATTTACTTTATTTGTAAAATACTTCCTTAAACTAAACGTACAGTGAAATTAAATGATTATGGCCTCTGTGTAATCCTGACTTTCAAACATACATTGCAATACACTGTTACTGATAGGTGATTTAAGCCACCCAAACTCTTTATCATCAGCTTTTCTTGAAGGTAGACTAGTCTGGATTTGAAAATGGTTTATACATAGGGGTCATGAGCTTTCAGTTTTACTGTAAGTGCATTGTATCTACTTAAGGTACCGTTGCCTTAACATACTTGCTAGGGGTGAGTTATCTATACCTTATGAAGGCAAAACTCCCCCAAGCCTAGGGAGTCACCCAGCCTACTACACACGCAAGATCTAACCGGGAAGTTCATTGAACAAGGGCCATCCCAAAAGGCACGCGAGAGGGAAAGAACAAAGGGGAAAAGGGAGATAAGACAGGGAGAAAAAAGAAGAGAAATACGCGAAACCTCGAGGGGGGATGATGAAGATGGTAGGGGAAAAGAAAGAAAACCCTCCGAAGGCCTTATTTTTCTGGTTTTGAGAGCGAGAGGGTGAAAGTCCCTTTTACCCGGCGAAGAAGGAAGAAAAAAAACTTTCAAAGCGGCCTGAAATTAGCCTTCCCTCATTCCGTCCTTTTTTTAAAGGATCTCGAGAGGGAGGCGTGGGAGGCGGGGGGCGCTAATGCAGGAAGAAAAAGAGATGACGACCACTATCAAAGGGAAGACACTTAGCTTCCGTGAGTTACGGATCCTTTTCCCTTGACTCCCACTTTCTGACCCCTTCTTTCGAGGGGTCTTTCCCCATTCCTTATGAAAAAAAGGCCATAAAAAGAAATGAGGGGAAGTTTCGGCCCCGGCCGCCGTAACACCTACGCGAGTCTTCCGCAAATGAAATCCGTGGTGGTCCGGCGGGAGGAGTGATTCCATTCTCGGGTGGAAGATGGCGGGAGTAGACGGCGCTTTGAGATGAAAGGGGACAAGATAAATCAATTCGGAATCGGCTCCGATGAGGTTGCAAGCCAAGGTCGGCTATCGAGTGCTCGCGTGGTTTGTGTGTTTGGAAGCGAATACACTATTCGCCCCGTTTGACCGAATTGCCTCCTATTCTCATGCGAAACTCTTCTCCCCTATCTTGGGCGTGGATTCTGATCCGAGCCGATTTGAGGCTCCAGACTAATGACATTTTACTACTCGTCGCCCGCAAATACACTGAATCTATTCGCGGCCCGTAAAATTATCTACCACACCCGTAGGCTTGTGTTCAAGAACGCTATCACGGCTGTGACAAATCTGACCCGATTACAGGACGCAAGTATACATGTATCATACTCACATACCCATTCCATTTCACTGAAGGATATATTAAAATATAACTAGAATGTCATTTACCTTTGTCTCTCTAATAGTATGGAAATGAATGGTATACTTTTGTATCCTGACACATTATTGGGAAAAATTAATTTAATTTCGTCATCACTCAGTTTCATTCCTTACCTGACAAAGAAAAAGATACTGTGATATGATTGATACGAGAAAGTAACATCCATTACGGTTTGCATCAACTTATTAATTATTTACGTTAATTATTTTAATATTTATGTTTATTATTATTTATTACACATTTATTCTTAATTAATAACTTACATTAATTACACTCCTCACTGAATCCTTTGAAAAAGTTATTCATTGGGTCAACATTCTATACTTCCGTTTGCTCCATGTTTAGAACACTTCTGAGTTTTCCACTAATAGTATTCTGACTCAAGGAAGATAATAGACAAACTACCTCACTCCTCATCTTTTCCGGTAAGCGTCCCTCTATTTCCAAAGCTTTCGCTAGATTTAGTAAGAAATGAATGCATAACGAAGAAATTAAAGTCAAACTACCTAAATCCTCATCTATATCATAGTCTAGTCACCTTATTCTCCCACCAAATTATTTAGAAATCAAAGGATAAGAGATTGACAATCCAAACAAACCTCGATCGGAATACTTTAAAGAAACAACCCTAAAAACGCAAAATCACGTAATACAGTTCCGGCTTCCCAAAAAACCTCATCGCGGGAAGAAAGGGGGCAAAAGAGAGAAAAAAAGATGAAACGCGAACGTAACCTCGCGGATGTGAAAGTAAAAGGAAAAATCCCCTCCGCGAACTACAACACGAGCCGTTGTCCGGCAAAGTGGAGCGCATTCCTCCTCCACTCTCTTACGGGGGGGGGGGGGGGGGGGGGGGGCGAGGCCCACAAAAGAGGACGTATGGACATCTCTCGCATTGCGATTCCACCCCCGCGTACCTAAGTGATACAAAAGAGGGGAACACAAAAAGCAGTCTAGTTAGCGCACTGCAAAGAGCGAAAAAAAGGGGATGGTGCACACAAAGGCATGCCAGAGAAAGGGGTAAAGGGAGTGGAGAAAGGAGGATTTTAATTTGAATGCACCCTTTGTGGCGGCGAGCGAGAAGGGGAGGGAAGATGACGGCGAGAGAAAAAAAGCAACGGGTAACGAGTTCTCTGGGATAGGAAATAAATCCGCAACTTGCGTGCTTCTCACTCGAGGTCCTTTCCCAAGCCGTAATTGCGTGTACGAGTTTCACACTCGGAATTTACCTGCGGGGATTGTTTCGTGGAATCCTTGCTTCAAGCACTATCGCAATCGATGAGATTTTTCGACCAATATACAGGAATCCGAGTCTTATAATCGTTTCTTTCGAATGCAACCGCAATTTTGGCATTATCTGAATAATTCTGTTGAAATTGAGGGCAATCACGCAAATAGGACTGAAAGTTTGATTGAATTCTGGGAACAGAGCATTACTAAACCTGATCAATTAAATATGCTTCTCCTGTAGAGGACGAATATGCATACGTAATTGTGCTCCATGCCACAGACCATTTACATGTGAGATATGCAATAGCGAAATCACTTCCAATAATAATAAATACCTCTTCTTTGTGACTTATTAAATGAAACGGGAAATAACTATTTTTATTCCAGGATCGATAACATTCGATACTAGATAAATCGGAATATACCAAAAAAGCCTTGCCTTACATCATCATAAGAGAACTCATAATTCTTGAGTAACACCAGCTGAATCAGAAATTTAGGTCAAAATAACTAAATAATGTAATTCCCTTCTCAATAATTTTCTACCGTTTTCACAGACACTGACGTTTTACAATGATCATTTTTAAAAACATACGTTTTAATATCATTGAGCGTAATTTGTTTAGTATAATATCAAATGACATCAATTAGCAAAATTCTCGGGGACTTTCACTTCGAAATATATTTTATTCAACTCCCCTGACACAATAGCAATGCAGGTAATTAAATTTTTATCCTTGTGCATGACTGATAATAATATATTCAGCATTAATTAAATTAAGATATCTTTTGAGCCCTGGAGCTATAAAGTTTCAAACTTTAGACAAAACACCAACAATAATTGTATATGAGTATGCCAGCAATAAGGATTTAAAAAATCAATAACTTTTTAAAAATTTTACCATGTAACGAGGGTTCAAAGAGTTCCTAGGTCAGCGGTGAGGAACCTGCGGCCAAATACGGCTTTTTTCGGCGTTCATTGCGGCCTTTCAGTCGTCTTCTGAAAAATATCTCTTATTTTAATTCAAATAATTTGTTTTCTCATCATTTTAATGACGCAAAGTGAAGAATAAAGTGAAAGATGTCTACTTTCAGACAACTCAGCGGATGAATTTTTTTTCTCATATAAAACTTTAATTTTTAAGTACCTAGATGTAAGCAACATGCAACACATTAGTGATATGATGGTTTCAGAAGCTGCCATTCATAGAAGACCATAAGGTAAATCTGGCCTTTCGATGGAAAAAGATCCCCACCTCTCTCCAAGGTAAATCTACTCTTTGGTGGAAATTATTGAGCGAAATGTCTTCAGTATAATGTCTTGGTGTGAAAATTTCCTTGGTTAAAACGTTCTAGGGCTCACTATATATGTTGGATTAAACGCTTTAAGTGAAAAACTGTGGGGGAACAAAAATTTAAAGTCGCACGCTAGATTTCTTCGATGGTTGACTTCCTGTTCCCGGACATCCGTCCCCCGAACGAGACAGAAAATCCTCGTGTTTAACATCCATCCACGCTGACGAATTCAAGTCGACGGAATCAAGATAGCGTGTTACGTGCCCAAACAGCGCGCGATAACGTGTGCATAAGAGAATCGACCGGAAGACTTAACCCCACGGGAGAGAAAAACGAATGAGATCTCCTTCATCCTTTCCCGTCTCCCACATGCCTCAGGTAATGAAGGAACAGAAAAAAGAGAGAGGAAAAAATGAATATGATAAAGAGGAGCTCTTCCTCCGAAATGAGAAAAAGAAACAAATTTGCGTGACGCTACGGGAAAGTGACGAGGGGGAAATTTTTCAAACGAGCGGAAGAGGGAGAGGAAAGCTGAGGAAGGGCGAAAAGTGAAGTGAAACGGGGATAAAAGAAGGAATAGGATGAGAAAGAGCAGCGGAAGGGATGAAGAATGGTCGCATGAGGGGTTTATCCAAGTGGAGGCTAAAAAAATAGCTGAGATTTATTAGTAAGCCGAAATGAAGTGACGGAATTCATTGCGGGAGTAAATATTGCGATAAACTTGAAGCCATACAATTGTAATAAACAGAAAATTGCGACCGTCTGTTAAGTTATCAGCCCGTAAACAGGTAGGATACTCAATACCTGCATCATAAGCAACAGAAGGCTATGGAGAGGATGATGTAATATATGATGATAAGATAAAAGTGTTGTATTTTGCCCTGATTTCCTGTCATAGTATTCGATAAGAAGAGTTATGCGTGAAATTCCTATGAGACATTATTCAGCATCACTCACATCTCAAAGATAAAATTAAAATATCCAATCGTGACTCCAAGGAATTTCACAGCAGTCATCTTAAATAGAAAAAATGTTGGTAACTTCCGCAGAAATATTTTAATTTGATCTGTTTTGTCAAGAGATTGACATCTTCAGGATACCGGTCAATTTAAAAATCTGCTATGGGAGTTACCGACTGCTTTTCTTTAAAAGATGGTTAAAAAATGATACATTTCACTCTATGCAGTGCTAAGAGAAACATGCAAAATATTGCTCGGGATATGGGACCAAATGACTAAGAATTCTCGGTTGTAAGGAATACGGTCAATCTTTTATAATGTCTCTTTTGGAATGAACAACTCAGAAATAGTACCAAATTAGGGGAGCTTCAGAGATGTTAGGGAAAATTATTCGAATTATAAATTCAATAACTCTGTAAAGTTACACACTAGAGGCTGAATAACCGATGAAAATGGCGAAAACCATGTTCCGTTTTAATTTTTATCAAGATTTGATTTATTCTGGTTCCTTGGCATTACAGCAAGATAACTTTGGGTTAACGCAAACTGGCTTTTTTTTGAACAGCAATGTTTGGATCAAGTCTGCAGACATAAGCATGAGATGAAATTGTAGAAAATGGCACCAAATTCCGAATAAACATACTCATCTTAGAGGGAGACCGCACATCTAAGGTATCCACCAACTGGACTTTTATTAAAAAGCCAAATTAAACAAAGATTACAAAAACACGCACACTCCAGCCTAAGCGCACCCATTTAATCCGTTCCCGTATAATGGGAAACCTACAACAAGAAAAAAGAAAAACTGAGGAACAACTCCGAATAAAAAAGAGAGAGAGAAGGGTATGTTGTGTACAGCGGATGGGAGAAAAAATTCAGTAAACCAACTCGCAGAGACAGAGAGAGTCAGCGGAAGGAAGAAAAGAGCTGAAACAGGGATGAAGTCGGGGGATGACGCGTGGAAAGAATTTAAGAGCAAAGAACACAGGATGAGATGAAAAGAGGCGTAAAGAAGGGAAGGCCGAGAGCCGAGGAGACAAAGAGTTTGTTATTTTCTTCCGCTGCGAGAAAATTACATGGGGACCTCGTTGGTCGAAAAAAGTAAAACGTGCGGAGGGGCATAAAGAGGTCAGTTCCACTTTGAATGTAAGAGAGGGAAAAAATGAAGATCCGGCGGAGAAAAAGCGAGGCCGTGGCACGAGGGAAAGTCTGCCAACGAAATTGAGCGAAGGCTGGCATTGCTTAACGCAGTATTACCATGAGAAAAAGAGGTTAAATAACACGCCGTATCAAGCGACAAAATGGAAAGGAGCCAAGGGGGTGATAATTCTTCCTATCCATTAAGTGTGGATAGCTTTCGGCTTGAATAAATTACTTCACGGAAAGTTTTAGGGGTTCAAAAAGGGAGATGGTGCTCAGAGAGAAGTGACGGGATGTCCCTGCAAATTTTATTTATACCCCAGTCTTTCAACTCGTACTAAACGATTTTTCCGGGCGTTTACGAACACAGATAATTTCGCCAATTTTCGCGTTGTTTGAGATAATCGTTTTCATCAAGTGAATTAATATGGACGTACTGTAAGCTCATTGAATTCTCCTGCCTGAAAACGAATATAGCAGATTACAGTTACGCACTAAAACCACAACTTAAATCTATGACATCATTAACACCCTCGAATACCATTAGATCTAAAAGATACGTTTTCTTCGGAAGAGTCAACGGTAAAAGCATTAAAATTCGATAAGAAAATGAAAGACTACGAAAATGATAATTAATGAGTTTCGTTATTGATATAGGTATGATTTAATCAAAATACTTACCCAAAGGTTAAAAAATTGACAGTTATTCTTTAATTTTTGGCACATAAAATATTGTTAGAAGTCAGAATGTTCATTTGGGGCTCTAAAAATTAAATTTAAATATTTTCATATCTGTGATTTTAAACCGTCGTGAGATCATTAGGAATATATCCCTAGCCAATGTAGTGGTACAAATGTTCTTTGAAGTTAAGCATTGCTCACTAGGCTCGTTTTGATTTAAGAAAGAAAAAATTGTAACGTTTGCTCTGTGTACTGTTCAATTCGAAGGCAAAACATGCACTTGGATTAAAAGTAGTAAGGAGAATAGAAGCTGGAGACAAGGATTTGGAAAAGAATCAGCAAAATCATTGAGCTAACACCTAATTAATAAATGAAACTTTTATAAAGGCAAATAAGACTATACTCCTCTCTTTAATCCTATTGAGCAATACACTACAAAGTGCTATAATGTAAAACTAACGATAGAAAGCTTTACAAATAGAGATAAATCCTATATAGTTTTCACTTTTATAAAACTTCAATTGTATTGTATTCATGAGGAATGAAGTCCAAAAGGTAACGAAGGATACTCCGGGAAAGAATATGAACATCTGAGTATGTTGGATCGGACATCTGCGAGTAGGAAATGTGTTGCTAACGACTGTAAACAAGGATGTCTTTTAAAGAGACTGGAAGAGAGGGATGAAGGATGACTAGAGAGAAGAGTAATGATGAATATGTCAGAAGAGAGAGCAAAAGAAAAGCAATCGATTATTTGACCAAGTAGGTGACCAAGAATAATTATTAAGTTTATTCACTGAGACCAACTTTACTCGTCGTTAAATATGTACTGAAAATAAGCACGATTAAAATCATCCTCGTAAATCCTAGATTAATAACCTTCCTGTTTCATTTCGACAAAAATAAGGTCTCTGAGCTATTAGAGGATCAAAACGACTCATCCGCAACAGCGCGAGTTTTACTCCCGAAACAGCACGCCAAGATGACGAGAGATATTCCGCCGAAAGAAAGGAAACCCCAAGGCGAACGACTCGACAAGATGTACACGAAGATAAAAACTCGCATTTGCCTAGCCATGAAAAACTTCGAGAAACGTAAAAAGGGAGGTTTCATATTGAAAACAACGGAGGAGAGATGTGACATGAATAACTTGTTTCGAAACCCCGTAAAAAAAGGAACGGTTTAGGGAAAATATAGCGGAATTTAACGCCTTTGGGAGCAATAAGAGCCGAAGGCGCATTATCGTCCATTTATGCCTCCAATAAAAGCTGGGCTATGAAACACAGACGGCGAGTGAAATTACAAGGAGAAGGTAATTAAAGGGAGATTGTGGGTGGGGCTGCAAATTTGGGGATGCCAGAGGGAGCCGTCGGAAGGATAAAGGAAACGGGGCAAAGGTACGCTCAGATTCGGACAATTCCATGCGGCTTGTCACTGCTGGTGAGGAACCTTTTGGTAACGGAGAGGATCCGAAAGAGACAATAGTCGCGGCCATGGCGAAACAGACGACATGTCAAAAGGTAGTGGCAGTGGGAAACATTGTGGAGGCAACGTTTGACTAATTAATCCCTCGAAATTCCTCCGTTTCGGAGGACGGAGATGTAAATAAGGAAGTTAACCGGCTGAAAAAGGCTCAAAGCAAAGATTTAAATATGGAAATGGGGATTCCAGTTCACTTAGATAGAAGTCTTTATAAACATTCTGCGGGTAACTCACCACCACCTAAACATGAGTTATTCCAGTTGTGGAGTATTTATTTATTAATGCCTCAGGTTAGTTTAAACACTTTGAATATTCACCCAAGTTTACTTTCCCTTAATTCATTAAATATCTCTTGATTTTCGCAAACAATCTCGGATGAGGATGTGAGATAAGATTTAATCTCGATCACTCTCAAATAAAAGCGTTAATATTGTCGACGAGTTTAAATAAAATAGCATTAAGTGACAATTATACGAGTTAGTGATAATTATACTCGTATACACTCGATATGAAATACGCTACTGTATTGCATGAAGCGCTACCGAACTATATCGTAGATAGGAGTTTTATGAGATACATTTTCAAAAAATTTCCCTCGATAAAAGGGCAAAGATAGTAGTTGATATAATTTTCCGAGTAAGAAGTAAACATATAGTGCAAAAGAATAACACTTAGTGAAAAATAGATCAGGTAAGCATATTTTAACTGAACGTTAAGTCCGATTTAAAAAACTCCCATTTCGTTTTTCAAGAACTTTCATACAGCCAATTTAAAAAAAGAATACTGGAATTTTTATCAAAAGAAAATAAATCATATACCTGGGTGGTCTGAAAAGTTTACGACATTTCGCCATTTCTCGACATGTTTATGAAAACTTTTGAAAAATCTGGGGTCGGAAACTTTTCAGACCACCTTCGTAAAACATAGAAATTATGCAAAAATAAATAAATATGTATTTTTATCTTGAGATGCAGTTGAACGCCATCCGATAAGTTCCGTATCCGATAAAGGGCTACAAAATTTGATATGAGCTGTATTTTCTGCAATGTTAATTATGAAATTTAGGTGATAATAAATTTTTATGCCGACTAAAATTTCTTTTCTTTTTAAACCACGCAACTTCATAGCGATTTTTCTCTTCCTTTGCTATCTATTGGATCGGACAACCCGCGTAAGTGAGATAGAGGATAGAGATACTCAACAGTAGTGAACTACGGATGATGTTCTTTGTTTCGTCTCACGAACTCCTCTAATGCCCTTTTTATTGTCTTTTTCCCCAATATCCTTTCCTTAACGATCCTTTCCCTTTCAGGACTTGAACCCTTTGTTGGATACCCAATCCTTTAATCAATACACTTTTCACTTATTTAGCATTCAGAACATTCTCATTGGTTTCTCGGTCCGCTCAACTTGCTTATTTTTATTAGCAACGAAAATTATACGTCACATTACACACTATTAGGGATGGAACTCCTTTTGTAATGATACACAGAGAAAAAAGATAAGGAACTATACTGTGGTCAAAGACGGATTACGACTCGATCCATTATAAGTTCAATGAGAAGAAAGGGGAAATTACAATACGTACAGCAAAAAGCGGCAAAGTAATCTAGGATTCGAAGAGAAAAGGTTATAAGCAGCGAAAAATACCATTAAAAACTAACTTATTATAGGTTTGATTCAAGATGAGAAACATTTATTTTTAGATCGGAGGCCAAAAGAAATACCTCTAAGTAATCATGGGCCGCTTTTTAAATTGATAAAGGAAAAAACTTCTTATTCCTCAATTTCAATTTTATTCTTTTTTAGTTTTAAGTCACGCTTTAAACAGGTGCACATATAATAATAAATGCTTGATAGGAAGATGGATCTTTCCCGGGAAAGAGATCCCCGGGAAGAGAGAAAGAGATAAAAATGACTTAATTGTTTCTATCAATAATGTGGCAATGTTTGAATTTGAACAAATTTTACCACTGAAACTCGATTATAGAAAACTCAACTTCGTAGAACTCCGTAACAGAATGCGGTGAAATGAAATACGCATATTCCAAATAAGAGTTTATAGAAATTGCGACCGATATCAAACAAAAATGTTCATCAAGAAGCGGATACTCATTTTATTTGATAATAAATATTTCATTAGCTATCATCAATGTGAAAGAGGTGTATCAAGAGTCATGGTTATCATCGATTAAAATCCTTCCTATGAAAGCAGTTACAAGTCACAGCATATACAACATATCCTATGCAATATCTATAACAATATCTATTTCACAATGGACAAAATATATAGATTTTCCACAGCAATTTCCGAATAAATTACTTAGGAAAAGTATGTATCTCTTGTCCTTCATTATGAAATTCAATTTCTACGACATCTCGTCCACCTCCGTGGGTTTAAATATATATTTAAATATATATAACAATATATATTTCAAAACGGGGAATTAAGACGAAAACTGCATCCTAGTGCGACACTATTCAAAATGTCGCCCACGATTACGTCAAGCTGTTCCCAATTCTTTCGGAGCGAGGGAAGGAAGAGCATGTAAGTACCGGAATTGGGTGGGGAAGAACTGCGACATCGCTCAGGATGAGTGGAAAATCTCGTACAAAGAGATAAGGGAGGAATGAGAGAAACTGGGCCAATCCGATAAATCATTCGCGGAGCAGGTAAGCAATTTCGATCGGCTGATACCGCTTTGGACGTCCGATTGGAGTTGATTCGTTCAATCTGATTTTTAAATGGACTCAGTATTTGCGCTGCCGAGCGAAAATACCTCGAATGGGATGGAGAAGGCTGAGCCGTTAACATCGGACGGCCTGAGATTGGAAAGCGGAATTCCGAGCGGCGATTGGCTAATTAATGGGCCCAGAAGACACTCCCGACGCGCGACGAATATTTCTGGAATTAAACATGAACCTCATGTGAAGATTAGGGCTATCGACGCCACTCCCTGTTACGAGTTGTAACTTAGAATCGACCGGATGAAACACGTGAGAAAGGGAATTGCGTGATGGAGGAAAATGAATAGCTTCAATATTTCCAATACCAGGTTATTTTAAGAACATCAACTCAGTATAAATAACAGTCACTATTTGTAATTCTTTATACATTAAAGCTGATTTTATGAAATTCATTAATTCCCGGCTATTACCTCCTTTCATTAACTCTTCAACCATAATTATTGATAATATTACACGAAAAATAAAACAAATGTCTTGAAGCACCTAAAATTTTTGATAAAAAAATATGCTAAAGTACTGCCAATTACTACCGGTAGTGAAGAACATACGAAGGCACACGCACTCTCAATGCTCGGGGATAAAAATCAATAATCAATACTTAACCGCTCAATACACTAATAAATATTTTCTGTGCATATGACGGAAGCTGTATTGGGTAACCTTCAATGCCATTAACCTCTTTCTACCTTCCCTACGAAAGCCTCCATATGTTCCGATTGACCCAAAGGCAAATCAATTTTCATAACTCTACTGAATGCTACAATACATCGCATTCAATAGAGTACATATATATATTTGAAATTTGATAATAGACTGCATACGTTTTCACTAATAACACACAACAACAAATAAAATCGTATAGCAAACGTGTTCGTATGAAAGATAAGCAAGGGGATTTTGATTCTACGTCACGAAAAACGAACAACTCGCTGCACCACTAAAGATAAAACCGCATTGCAGCTGAAAGTCAACTCTAAAATGATATATCACGAAACGTAACAAATGCGAACCACGCCTTCCGAGCAAGTTCGAAGATGAGATAATCGTAAAACGACAACTGTCACCGGCAAACAATACCCCCAATCATGCTCGCTGAAAGGCTAATTAGGTTTCTGATTTGACATTTACAGCGAATTAGGCGTGCAAATTGCGCCAACTTGAGCGTAAGTATACGGTCCGTTTAACTGCGAGGCCTATCACCCAATTTTGCCTTTGGTTTCCTCTAACGTGATGAAAACGGAGACAAAACCGCTTTAGAAACACCTTTTTAATTCTCGACAGGAAAATCATGACCCAATTACTGGGTGATGGAAGGAAATGATACGGGAGGAGCAAAAGAGTAATTTCGTGATCAGTGTACGTCTGTAACGTTTCATCAAATAACGGCATTATCACAGGACGCGTTAATCAAGTATATTATATTTGACGTTGCAGAAAATGAAGATACTTTTTAATTTCTTAAACGTTATTTTCAAAGATATCTAGACTCCTTTCCGCAAGATTCACCTATAATCGGGGCTTGTTTCTCCTCTCCTCCATTAACCAACAAAAACCTTTGGAGGCTTACAAAGCAAGATAATAAGTGAGGTAATTTTCCCTTGCTTTCCTCACAGAGATCACTTGATCTTTCCTCACTAATACTATTTCGAATATTTCGATCCGAATATTTTTCTCAGCAGTCCTCCTCCTCACTCCTTTTACCTAATTTTGCCGTATCTATTGCAGCCAAATAACGAGTTTACCTAAAATATGCTTAGCAATTCAAGTATTACAGGTAAATGAGTGCAAAATAAGAAAATGATACTTTATTTAAACCTACACGTCGGAGCCAAAGATATCGATTTGCTATTTCCACAGATTTCCACTCCAAAAGGATAATTGTTTTGATATTTTTCCCACTACATAAAAGACACCTTAAACAATGCACAGAAGTTATCCCTAATTTTACAAAGACGAATTTTTTCACCCCCTACGATACGCAGCATTTCCGAGAACGAGGTTTAAATCTAGGATTCACAACCGTTTTGGTTTAAAGGTCTCCTTTCTTTCGTAATGTACTGGCTCGTATTCCGTAGTTAATTTACTTTTATGATTAATAAGACGGTATAATCCTACGTTTGTAAATCACATTCAGTTTTAAGTCGAAGAGCGCAAGCATAAAATTCAAGACAGATTTACTCAGATTAGTGATTAAAATTGAAAAAATAGAGCAATCCTACGAATCCTTCGAGTATGTGGAGGATAGATTATAGTGTGGAACTCTAGGCTTGTTTCCAAATAGTCGTGCCGCTGAAGACGTGCGCCGTGTATGCTATGCTGAGCCGCATGAAATATATATATTGAACATATACTTCAAATAACTCATTACTTACTCATCTAATCTTACGATAGATTTTGTTTTTAACATGATGATCAATGAAAACAACAATATTTCCTTCTAAATTGGTGTTTCTTTCTTTTTTGATTGGGCTTAAATTCCAACCAGTATACTCGTGACCTTACACAAATTTAAGTTTTCTCATGAGCGTATGCTGAGGTAAACTATAGGTTGAGAAGAACTGCTCCTGCAGTCACTGGACCAACAAGTGAGAATCGCAGGCTTAAAATCACCTGTCCTCATCTCGAATCTCGATTTGAATAGCCGCTATGCTATGATCGCCAGAGAAAATAGTTTCCCTTCGTAGGGGATAACTTAAAACGGCCCTTAATAGCGGCGCCGTTTAAGTTGGGCTGCGGAAAACGCACGAGCGATAAAGGGATTTAAATGCAGGAATGGGCTAATCGTTATCGCATCAGAGGACGATCCCATGGACGGGGCAGTCCCTTAAAATCGCTCCGGAGTCGGCGGAGGGAACCGCAGAGCGTGGGCGAGCCCCCCTCTTTCCCCATAATTCCCTAAAACCTCATTGGGACGGACCACCCACACGCGCCCGCTATTCATATCCCCCACACCTCTCTTCCGCATTCGAAATCTTCGGCCAGGTGACCGTCGCTTCCCGCGCGATGGCGCTCCATTCGGCGGAATGACAATCGATAAGGATCTGGGAGCGGAAGGCCATGCACCGAATAAAATGGGAGGGGCCCTCTTTTTCCCACGCCGCGCTCCTATTTTTCGACGGATGCAGCCCATTTCCTCCCGAGTCTGAAGCTTCCATTAAAGAGAATATGCGGTCCGGACTCGATAAATAAAATCGCAGCGAAGCGGCGTGTTATCGAGGGACATAAAGGAGAGTTCGCGCAACTACAATAACGTTTATTTGATCCGATGGAAACACTCTCTCTCCCGGAGATTTTTATCACTTTCCGTGTAAGATGAAATGCATGGCTTACAAAGTGAAGAGATGGTTATGTAGCGGAAGAAATTTTATCCGTGAATTTACGTAGGTGGGAAACGGATCAAAAAGAAAGGACTGAAAAGATTAGTGTCCAGACTTCGAAGGCTACGTATAGCTAGTGGTTCTTCAAGTGGTTTCAAAGCACCGAAAGATTTCTATAAATTTTTTTTTTGCTTCAAGACAACGATCTTACCGAATGGAATAGATTAAATATTACCAAGGACACTAGATCATTACGCATTTTAACACCATATTGACTGACTCTCTTTATTTGGTGAGATAAGGTCCGAAAAATATATGGACATAATTATTAAAAGCAAACGATATTTCAATCTTTTATGGTTATTTCCTCCCTGGCATATTTTATTATTTCAATTAAAATCATATTTTTTAATTGTCTCAATAACAACCAATACAAAACCTTGAAATAAAATTCAGAAAAGACGTAAGCCATCACAGAGTAGAGAATTCGGTTGTTAACCTTTCATTTAGAAAATAATCATCCATACTAAAACTGCCGATAGATTTATAAGATATCGAAAAATATTGCATTTCCTTCTCTTTGACACTTCAAAAAGTTTTTTAAATAGAAAATAATGTACAAAGATGTTGAATACAAAGTAGAGTGGCAATGAATATGCTCCATAATTACGATGATCAATACGCGAATGACACGATTTGACCTATGAATACTTTCGATGAACACTACTTTGTCTTACGTTAAATATTAACCTTTTACATTAATTAGTATATTAATATAAATTCCATTTTCACCTTTTCACAATCAAGATATGAATGTCCTAGTTTCAGTAAATAGGAGCGAAAACGTGATGTGCAAAGACTTTCTAAATGAGTTACATTTTGAGTTTTATCACTCAGAGTACGAGTGCAATTCAAATTATTTAACTAGAACTTTGCCATCAAAAAGTATAGAGACAAAAGAAGCTTCCTTTAACTGCGTTGAAGCGGATGAATGACTTATCGAAATACCCCTTTCTGAACTGTGATTCATACAGAATGAGTAATAAAACCCTCTTGACAGCACAAAAATCATTCCAGTACATAAGGCTTATCTGCAATTGCCAGTCATTTTTCCGTAAAGATATTTCCCAGCAGGCGAACATTGATAAGGGAAATAAAGCGTCATTTTCATCGATCCCGGCAGCTCTAACGCTCATCGTTTCAATTAGGAAAGACCACCGTCTATCTTTCCCTCCTAATCTTTTTCAACTCCGCCAACAATTGCTCCGAACTTTCCCATCCAAATCCCCGCTCCAATCCACTCATCCTCCCTCCTTTTCTACATTTTTTTCTAGCAGACTCATGCGGAGATTTCTCTGACGATTCCATCTTTAAATCCGACCGAAATGAACGATCTTCTCCAAGAAGCTACACATTTTTTATCCACCTCGAAGTTGACTGATATTAATTTTCGGAATCTCGCCGAAAGATCCACATTCCTTTCGCCGAAGACAAATTTCACGTCTTATTTCCAAACTACTTTGCGACGGAAAATGAATTCTTTTTCGCTCGATTTTGGACTTCGAATTTCACACTCACTGCTTGATAATTATCGTCTTTTTTCCTGTATCAACGAGGAAATCTTTTGGGAAAGCACAATTATGGCCATATAAGGAAAATTTGTCGATAAGAATTATCTGGATGACTGATTTTTGAAATTCGTCGCTCCAATTTTTTAATTTGAACATTTCTAGGTTAGGGGAAAGGTCGATATTTATCACGATCAATAATATATATTTAATATTCTCAATCATCGATGTTACTTTACTAAGACATAAAGCTATTTGTAAATGGTTCTCATTAACTACCTAGAACGAAACTCATTGATTTTAATTAAGAATTAATAACGCGGGACCTGGTCGCGAGCAGCTAGCAATACGTCATTACAAGCAATTAGTAAACGGTCGACGTCTTAAGTAAAACAAATAGGCTTCAGGTCTTACGCGACCATTGTAGCATTTTCTTATCTACTTAAAGCGTAAGCTTCAGTCTTGGTCTCGTTTCTTAATTAAATGAAAATAAAATGGAAAAGATACTCTTTTAGTACACCTGGGTATAAAATTCTTTTACGTACAATTTCGATGTCTGATCATAACCGATCAGTAGCAATAAGTCACTCAAAGGAGGCCAGATAGTTTCACATGCAGCCTCCTCCCACGGAAAACAAGTCCATTACTTCTGGTCTAGCTTAGGAAGAACCTTTTCCATCAGCGGACCACATTTATCATTCCATCTCATACGGGGGTTGCATATGAAACCATCAGGCCACTCTCGTGATGCGTGTTGCCTACGTTACGATAGTTATACATCGCAATTTCAACAAAAGAAAAGAGATTGGAATTCGGCTGTTAATGAATAAGAGGTTTCAAAAACTCTTATTGAAATTTTGTATGAGAAAATGAATTCATTACGTTATTAAACTGAACGAGAACATTTTCCACTTTGACGTACACTTGGCATCATCAACAAGATTAGGAAAAAAGTATTTAGATGGGACTACTTGTTTCAGGAAATGAATAAAAGGCTACTTTGAACGCCCAGAGAGGCCTTTATGTGGTCTGAAGGCCGCAGGTTCCCTACCTCTGGTCTAGCGCAGTGTAACCCGAATGTTTCTCTCCACGGCCAGATAAGATATATAAATGGAAGATTATATATTTTTCTTTAACATACCGACTTCATTATGTCTACTCCATAAATGAATTATAACTTTGAATTAAGCCTTGCAAAGAAGTGTCCTGAGTAACAGTAAAATTTATGGAATTCCTGCACATCTTTAAACAATAAAGGTTCATCAACACGTGTATTTCGATAGAAATAAAATAAAAGATAGATAAAAATAGCCTCACACTAATGTTGTCGTTCGATTTCATAACTAATTTCATAATATCAGAAGATTGATAAACAGCAATCGGGTTAAAATTCAATGCAAACGAAATACAAGGTGCAAGTAGCTACGACAAAACCCTCATTCTCCAGGAAAACAAAAAAAAAAGCCAAGAGCACATTTTCACGCCACACGCGGGATAATCACCAGCTCAATGCGGCAATTGGGGAATATGAGCGCCGCACTATCCCTAACTAAGCACAGAATCATAAACAACTCCGATATGAAACCGATCCCAATGGAGATAAAAATTAAAGAACATACCCTCGGTGGCGACGGAAACACCTCTTTTTCAATCGACGCAAATCCCTTCGGGTGGAAAAATTACAAGTCGATTTTTTCTCGCGTTCGGGAAAAATAAAAGACTTTAACGATCGAACAAAAAAAACACGTCTCTTTTCCAATCGTTGTAAAAGCGCCGCACCCGAACGGCAAACATAATGCAATCCGAAGGCCATAAATATTTACGGTCCAAGGCGACGCAGACTCTTTTTGGGGGTTTACTCACGTCGACAGGATCGTAACGCCGGAATGAGAGCGGCGATAATAAAACGTATACTCGAGACGCGAATATTCCTCTGAATATAAATTGAAGATGTATACTTAATGTGGGAAGATATATACTGCTTCTGATGGTCTGCTGAATTCAATCGAAAATGCGATGAATGATCTTGACACTCGGTTAAGATTCTCTAAAATAATTGCTACACAGAAGAGAAGCATGGACAACGACGGAGGGGATGAATTACAAAGAAAAAGCTATAATAAAAACACGTGACAATGTTTCTTAAGGAAAGCATCCTCACAGACCACAGGACTATATGCGGCTTGCAGACAATCAACGTAAATTTAGATAGAAGCAAAATGCAGCGGTGATATGAAGATTATCACATGTAAATGGCATAAAAAGCAAGTCCTGTACATTAAGAAAACGTATAGAAAATGTTTACCTTCAAAAACTCAAAAAATAAATGCATATAAATCACTGGTCATTAATTAGTCTTAATTGTCTACATCTCCACGAATCCCACGAATCACTCTTAGGCTTTGGGCAAGAAGGGAACGAACTATTGGCGATGTATTAAAATTTAATTCATCAAAAAGCCTCGCGAAGTACTCGAAATTATAACAGCTAAACTGGGTGACTCAGCATTTTTCCATCCATTTGAAGATATATTTGTATAGAAGGAGAAGTCCTGAAAATATATTTTTAAAAACATTTCCGCTATTTCACTAGATGAACTCAATTTTAAGAAAATAAAGAGAATAAATAAGTAACATGTAATCGCTGATAAAGAGAGACACAGAAACAGAAAGGCGTAGTAAGAAAAAGGGAAAGCGAAACGGAGATATGGAAATCAAAAGTTTCTATAGCCAAATAGTATTTTTAGAATATAACTGGGTTCGTTTCCGAGTCATGATGATAACTTTTCACATCTTTCTCTCCTTGAATTCCAGTTGCATTGTTTTCGTGCAAACTTAACCACACGTCCCTTATCCTTGGAACTAGAGAGGTCTGCATACTCTACTGCAAGATTTGCCTAAAAGACGTCCTAGACATGATAACGATATGATTAAGTCAGAGTATAGTAACTCCTTCCACGCAGGCATTTATACTACTATACGATACTAAAATTTAATTTCTCTGCATACAACACACTGCTCATCAGAGAAAATTTCCGGAGACGCACAATTTCTGCTACAGCTTTTAATGCGGTCTTGACACCAAACCGTAATTCACAAACAGCTCATAAAAAACGACACTGTAACGTACTTCCAAAGCCCATTACAAAATTACGCGTGAATCCGATATCATGCAGTCGCGAAAAGCGGCCATCTAACGAGGCTTTTTCCGATTACTGAATATCTAGAATCGGAACAAAAGACGATAACGAGGCGAAGGAGAAATTCCCTCTGAGGAAAAAGAAAGAATATCGAGGGGCGGTGGCTGAGAACTAAATGGGAGGAATTAGAGAATCTCCAAGGATTGGTTCCGAGTTCACTCACCGGTTGCTTTTCTTCCGATCCCTTCCTCTCCCTGCGCACCAGATGGAATCTCCTTCGGATGAAACGTCCTTGATGCGATATCTCCTTACGCACATTCAATGCTCCCGAATCAAGATGAGTCTTCTATTTTCACCACCTCCTATTCCCTCTAATTATCCTCGCGGAATGCCACTCCACTCCTCATGAAAATATCCTGGGAAAAGATGAAACGAAATTGCAGTCAGACGCGATAAATATGCTCTCGTTACTGAACGAGCTAGAACTGAGGAATTTTCCACTCGAATTCATGTCTCGTTGATCGTGTGTAACAAGCCTGAAATATATCGCTCAATTACCGACATCAAATTCACAAACATTAGCTGATAAAGTTGTAATTTTATAGATTAAACAGTATGCGTTCAGTCGATGTCTTTAAGGCGCCTGAGTTCCCAGTAAAATTAAATTAGAAGAGAATCATTTGTTTTACAATTACACATGGAACTGTACTTCATCTTTATGGTTAATATTTTTACCTATAATTGCTGTTTATTGTATGGGAAGAGAATGCAGAATCTTCAGCGGTTTCAATTCTTAATATTAGCAATGGATATTAATGTATATATTTCTTGTATCGCTACATTATACAAGTGTATAGCATGTAGTGCACTAAGGGTTAACACCTCAAATGCTTATATACCCGGAAAAACCCCCTTTCAGCCCAGATATTTCAGAATTTCAGGAATAATTTTCGTAAATCATGCATACTGAATATAGGATTGTATTCTGTGCATTGTATGTTTATAATTAGATTATTTTCGAATCCTATATCAAATAGTGATTTTCTACTAAAATTTTAATCAACTTTAGCCCGGATATTTTGGTCTCTCAACCTCTTCCTCAATTGGTAGACTTCTGTTCAAACCCGGTGAGGTGAAAGCCCCGAATGCTGTGATGGCTTGATTCTAAAAAAAGTATTACTAAATTGAGCGTTAGCTTTCTTATGTTAAGACTTTCATTGAGCAACTGAAAAGCATCTACAGAACTAATTGTCATGATTTTGCGTCTTAAATGATTTTCACCAGCATTTCTAAAAATTAATCGTGCGGATCCGAGAGCTAAGGATAGAAATCGAAATTTATTTAACATTTCCCATTTTCCCATTACATTAGACGGCGAATAACCGCGAAGAATTGAATTTAAAAACTGACTTCAAAAATACAACACTCGATGCATAAAGCACACACAAAAAATATACTCAATTACGACCAGCCGTTTGAACACTAGAGTTTTTCGCGAACTACGACAAAAAGGCAGAGCTCTGCGAATTTTTATATCCATCGCGTCGAAGATAACTCGCGCAGATATTCCCAAGCATCGATGCCTGGAAACAAAAACATCTTTCCATCCAATGCGACATTTTACGAGATGCTTCGCTACACATATCAGACGTTGGAAAATGGTATGAACACGATTCTTTCCCGGTAAGAAAACGGCGAGAAACATTCCTGGAACGAAAATACGACTCTGGAATTGAGAAAAACAACCTGGCTACGACTTCGTAAAGTGCGAAAGTTACGACCGAATTATACCCGTCGCCATTTGAAATCGAGGGGAAACGGCGGCGCGGCAATCCCAAGGCGATGGAGCACTAAGTCTGTCGTAATCCGGAGAGCGAAGGAACGTAATGAAGGAATAGAATGACATGCCCGCGACGGCACTTCAAAAGCTCCCGTTTCTAACGGCGTTTTAAACCCTCTCTTAATTAAAGACATTCCGGGAGGTGGGGGGAGATCTATGAGACGATACACATACGGGATGATTGCCTGTTAATGTCGCGAAAGCGTGCGTCATGTGAAACTGCAGCCCCCTGGAGGATATATGAATCGAATGCACGATGGAGCTTCATTATTAACATCCTTTGGGATGCTGCGGATTAGGAAAAGTCATGCATCCAAAGCACGCAGATAGCTCGGATGGCGAAGATGATTAGTAACAGAATCACCTTCGTTAGTCGGGATTGGTTTTCTCTTCGGAACCCGAGGAGTGAAATACATATCATGTTAATTACTGATGCTCGGATAATACTGCTGAGAAATTCTCCCAGATTTCACACTTTTTTACTACTAAAAAGCAAGAGGCAGTATTTTGTTTCGTTCATTTACGATTTTTAGGCGTACATGGGTGCTAGTCTACCAATATGTACGTGAGTCGTGCCTATAAAACAGCGAAAATCACTATCCGAAAAAAATCGTGAGCAAGGTAACTCTTTAGCCGAGGTTTCTCTGTATATATACCAGACTTCCATCCATCCATCTGAATAATTACTCACTGCAAGCTATTCAATACTTTGAGAAAGAAATGAGAGAATTTTTAATAATGGTAATAAATATGAATTGACATGTTTAACAATCCAGTGTTATCAATGTAAAACTCAACAAATTTTTTAACCCAAATAAGAAATTTCAACGATATATGAATATAAATTCCCGCAATTACATCTTGACGTATTTCTCATTTGTCATTTGTTACTGCAAGGAGTTAAATTATGTTTAATTTATGACATTACATTCTAGTTCATGGATGTAATATAATTAAATATGACGCTTAAAAATGGCATTTATTCTGGTCACTCACTAACTAACTCTGGTCACCCACTGAATGTTGCAAAAATGTTATTCATGGGATCATACTCCATTTTAGCGGTTTTTTCCACTTATAACATTTGTCAATAAAATGAAATAAAGGGCATACAGCACTCCACATCTGGCCATTCCCTCTACAAATATTTCGGTGGCTAAGAGTCGAAAGGTTGAGGTTGCAGTAGCCTTCGGCCTCATGATTTAACAGACAATCACGTATTTAACCAGCAAAATTTGCAACAATTACACCAATGACGATAAATACGAAAAATATTTCGAAAAGACATTCGGTAATCAATGCCTTCATTCCCCGAGAGCGCAGTGTATTTAGAATGCGATAAATTGGTAGAAAGCTCTTCGAAGAGCATATAGGATGCTCACTCGAAGACCCAACGAAGTCAGAAATCAATCACATTTTTATAAAAAGACTTTTCATCAAAAAAGACTCGTACATCGAAATCCTATTTTTAAAAAACTGAGTATCGAGAACGTAAACAAAGGCGTATCTCGCCTAGGGATCCATTTTATCTCCTCCACTGCAATTTTCCGACTGTTTGGACGCAGGGTCTATCATCCTGGAAAGCAGCGGAGGAAGCCATTTATCCTTTCAAGGACTACCACGCCGGAATACCTCGTAACTATGTTACTCTGCTCTCGAGGGGATGCACGTAAAGAATCTCACTCCACAACCGACTTAGGAAAGGGTGAGATGGGACACTGAGGAAAATGGGTTATATAGATGTGTTTTCCCGGTCAAGAAATGTCCGTGAAATGGCGAATACTTCTAGGAAGCACATAACAGAGTTAGGATATTGGATAGTAATGCAATACCAATGTCGGACTTCTAGCACCTACACCGCTCTAGAGAGAATCGAACTAAAATACCAACGATACTGAAGATAAAGAAGATAGTTTTGGTATTTACACGGAAATGTGCCAAGAAGAAAATATGAAAATTAGTGTGAACTAACAATTTTCAGTTTTCATTGCCGATGACTGAGGTACTGACTTAATAGTTTCCAGTAAAGAAGTTCACTAAAATGGAGTAAATTCTCAAATAACCGCCATATAGTTCTCATCTCATTTATACATATCATTCAAAAATATTATATCTTCCTCCATGCTAATATATAATAATAGCTAATATCTTCATTTATGCTACTCCTAACAGTCCCACCAGGGCTTTCTAGATTACATTCATGATTTACTTCCTGCAATCACCCATTGATTAAAATGAAAAGGGAGAAAAACTCACTTCCTTTCAAGAAAAATATTTTTAACGGGAGTTATTGAAGGTCAAGAAATACTTAAGCTCATTATAGATCTAGTAAAAGAATTACTTGTTTATTATGATTCTTAACACCTCATCATACTTTGATTTGGGATACATAAGCGATCCACGCAAATCACAGCTACGAAATAACTAACGTGAATCTTACTTTAACAACCTTCCAAAGCAGTAAACAACTTTCCAAACCCTACTCCTTTGTTCTCTTTCCTTAACAACCGTAAAAATTAGAATTCCACAAGAGATTCCGCGGACGAGAACCCCACAGTGCCCTAACCTTCCCATATACCACTCGGCCCGGTCGGCAACCTACCTCAAGTGAAATATTTCGAGACAACAAGTTTTGAGCAAAGATCTCCTGAAGACGTAAAATTCGGCGAATAAAACTTCAAACGCAACATCGCTACTGCGGGGGCACGAACGTGGACTCCAGCATCTCCAAGAAACAAAACGTTGGGCAGAGGCGGTCGCGAGGGCCGCAAGAATATAGCGTCCGAAGATGACCACTGGCGTAGGACGAAAAGAGAGCGGAGAACGGTCAAAGGAGTGCTGCGGAGGAGGAAGACCCAAAAAAATCGTCAAGGAGACGCAAGCAAAGGGGACAAAGATTCCATCCCACGTCTTCTCAACACTCCAACGCTCCGTCCTTTTTTCTCCGCCATAAAAACCCTCCGTTTTCAGACTCCCCAAGGATAAATGGGAAGGATTCGCGAGAATTCACACTCCCCCACGCGCACTTGATACTCCAGTACACCTCGCAAAGAAGGATCGCAAAGGCTTCCGAGAGATGAGTGGGTGGGCGAATCCTCCTTCAAAAAGTCACGGCTCGAATACAATGGCCCGGGAGGGAATTACAAGAGTAAAGAGCCGTCTCTGTGTTCGACCTAACGAGAGGTTCGGCGAGATACGGCAGTAAAAGGAGCGAAAAAGTGGCGATGTGAGGATTCTGCGAGTTCTTTGACGTGAAGTTTATTTGGGCGTATGAATAGAAGGAAATACGCTTTTGTCAGGCGTAACATGCGCGCAGAAGACGAATCCTGCTTTATTTGAACGCGCGATGACGTTGTAATGACGTAGTCGTAGGAGTAATATATTCTTCAAGAACTTTGTTAGTGAAGATAGTGATATTGCAACCCGAATAACAATAATAATAAGAATATTAATTCGACCCATTTATTGTCCACATTCCTAGTTTCTTCTTAACATCTTCTCCCTCAAAACAGATATTATCATCATGCAAATAAAAAAAATTTCTTAATTCCACAGAAATATATAGAATGCAACTAGTTTCATCTATCAGACATCATCAGGCACTGGAACAGTCCAAAGTTAGGCTTAACCATGTCAGTAAGATATTATCATACCACAAGAGCATGAATCAGCGGTAGCCAATTTCTTTTGGTAGGTTTTGAGTTTTAGTGCAAAATTTCTAATTTTAAACTAGTTCTTTTATGAAGAAAATAGATCCATCGAAAAATTCGTTATCACTTTACGATAAGCATGAGAACAATCTTTGTTAGTTGCGAAATCATTCTACTAAAACAAATATCTTAAATTTAAAGACGAAGTGCATGAAATATTCTATGAACAGGGAGCTCATAGAAAAAAGCTGCAAGTTTAATAACGCGCGGTAATAAAATATTAAGTTTGATACTCGTAGAACTTCTGCTAACTTTTTCCATGGAAGAAATTTGAGAAATATATCCGAAAGATCAAACAAAGTTGACCAGGTGTATAACGGTAAGTACTGCATCCAGCAACTTCCATTATGAGTCACGAGTTTTTGAGCAAAAGAAATTATAAAAACTAATAACTTTCTCTCTAAGAAACCATACTTCGTCCTTTCTACGTCACCTCCCTTCTCTTTTTCATAAGAAGCATTTTGAAACAAGAACAGCGAACACATTCACGATTCTTCGCATCACTAAACATGAGTTATTTACTTCAATGATAGAAAACCTTCAAAGGAATCGAAAGCAAAGAGAACTAAAATTATAGAATTTATGAGAGAAAAACTCAAGCCTGCAATTATGAATCCATCACACTTTTCCATTCAGTTTTCAAAAGCAGCGAAGACGCCGACCTTGAAAATTAGCTATACGAGTTGTTAAATAGGCGTTTAATTATTTAACTCGATGAAATGAGCGAAAAGAAGCAATTATTCCCTCCTCCAAGAAATCCTTGAGAAGGAAAAACTCAAAACAACTCCTTCAATACATTCCGAAGTTACGCGCCAACAAGCGTAATTCAGGGAGAACGATAATCCGCCGAAATCGAAACGGAGATAATTAAACAGCGGAATTTACGGGAGAGAAAAACGGTTTTCATAATTAAAAATATTTTTCGGTGTTTTTAAATTCGAGAAGTGAAAGTCGTTCCTCGGCGAATGCAAAATAAGGAAACTGGGTTTCATTTATTCGAGAAAATGGAAAATGAGATGAGGCCACCTCAGCATGTTTTTGGGATAAATTACCACGAAAAAAAGGCAGGGAAGAGAGGGGGTGAGCTAAACTGAGAGGGAAAGTTAGAGAGAAGAGCTGGTAATAAAAACAACCCTAGGCAACAAAATTAACCCGGCAGGCGTAAAAATTTACACCCTAAGCACTAAACGAGCGATAAATTCCTTTACAGTTGGCGTGTCCATTATTTCCTCGGATTTTTTCTCACTCCCGAACGAAACTGAGCAAATACGCTTCAGAGAAGTTTTCTTCTTTTTCCCGGCTCGTTTTGAGGAGATAAGAATTTTTGGGTTATTTTTCGGGTTAATATTCCTCAGATAAAAAACGTCACCCTCTTGAAATTATGAAGTTGGCGCGAAGTTCAAACGTCGAAAAGAATAGCGCACGTTATATGAAAGCACGCTTTGCGTTTAGGATATCAACTAATATTGTGATTAGATGTAAATTTACCTGATTAAAAAGATGCATACGTATCCTTCTTCGAACGGTACTTGTACTTTGAGGAATGGATAATAATTAGGAAAGAAAAGAAGGGTTGGACTATCTATGGAAATATAGGGAGAATGTATGTAATACTTAATAAGGACTGATTGAGAAGCTATCATTTACGATTGTTTAGTGTAAAGTCAAGGTCAAGAATGACAGAAAACTGTAATTGTTTTCAAGTTCCACTGTATGCAAGTAAGAATTTGTCAATACAACACATCGCACTATTATAATTAAAAAAATAATACATAATGTAGTTACGATTTTTCGAATACATTTCTAAATACAATTATCATCATCTTCATGCAAATGAATGACTTGATTAGCTGAATATTTATCCTAATGTCAGACCTACGAAGACAGATATCGTCGTAGAAATGTTTTACAGATATTTCTGTGCACTATTCTCATGAAATTACCTGAATAACTATTCCTCTAGATGATCCTCTTGATATGAACAGAATAAAACGAATAGTTAAAAATATTTGCTAAAATCTACGAAGATATTCTAACACAAGTCACCCAGCCTAAATGCACGAGGTAGCCAGTCTCCTAATGTATTAAAAGGTTCATAAGCCCATTCAGCTCACCCCTGAATACGTCCCCATACCGAGAGGAGACAAAAGATCGAATCATCCATCGCTTTACAGCACAATCCCCATCAAGCGATTCACTCCGATTTCCCCACGGTGTCACACTGGTTAAAACCAGCGAGATTGAACAAGGAATATCAGCGGCGAGGGGGGCGTAGAGCGTTAGGAACCTCGGCAAACTATTATAATTCCCGATCGTAGAGGGTGGAGTCCGGGAGATCACCGGGGGACGGTGGCAACTCTTGATTCCGAGAAAGGGATGGCTTGCCCTAGGGGCGAACCCGAATAACGGCCGAATTCGGCCTCCTGAAGTCCTGTGGATGTAGGAGGTTCGCTTAACGAGCTCGCAAATCCACACGAATTGCAAAGGGGGAAGGGAAATACAAGGTTCGGAGGGTAAAGGTCGCCGTTTGAATAACGGGAATGCTTGTACATCGATCGATTAATTGACGTCACGAGCAAAAATAAAAGGGAGCCGAATTGGGGTGAGAGAGAGAGAGAGGGATAAAGTAACAAGTCGCCGGATGTTTTCTTTTATTCCTCCGGATTTGGGACACCATCCATGGGGAATCCTATTTTAAGAAGAACGGGGGACGATGGAAAGAGTCCATGCGGAGTTCCAGGGGATTAAACGGCTGGAG
Source organism: Pachydiplax longipennis (assembly GCA_036926295.1). NCBI lineage: Eukaryota > Metazoa > Arthropoda > Insecta > Odonata > Libellulidae > Pachydiplax > Pachydiplax longipennis. Next base: position 58,401,837 of record JAVFKF010000008.1, read on the forward strand.
GTGGGCTGTTGCTCCCACGAAATGGGTTGAAGTAAATGAAAACGTCTTTTGCGAGGGAGAAATTCGCTATATTCGCAAATTTTCTTGGTGCCTTAGATGAGGCGAGGGAGGGTTATTCTCTCCTTTCTAATTCCAACAATCTTCCCCGAGGGAAATCATCAATACCATCGGTGATATCGAAGGAAACGCTAATTAAGGAAAATAGTAGATACTTGGTCACCAGAAAACATAAACTCTGATATAGAAAATTACATATTTTATTGATTACTTAAATTATCACATATTGTCATATTATATATACTAAAAGCTAAGACAAATCTCGATCGATAGAATCTGAACACAAAACCTGCTTTCTCTGTCTTCCTATTCCTCTTCATCAACGGAAAGGTTATTATTATCATAAATAATTCAATAAAATGTGAGTTCCCCTTACAGAAACTATCACGATTGATGCACAACTATGTAATAAATAAAAATATAAAATAAGACCTATTATCAAGTCACCCGTTATAATAACACAGTGATTGGTTTTTTAATTATTAAAGAAATCAAAATTCTTTAACACTAACACATATTAAAGAAATCGTACTACATTACAAGCTACTATCAACTACATTAAACAAATAAACAATCAGTTTACGGTGTATTTTAGACGAACTGGAGGACAAAGAGCATGAATACGATAGAAAATACAAAGCAAAGGTTTCTAATAAAAATTTTGAAAAATAAAAGAGCTCGTTATCATTGTTTATTTCCGAAGAGGATTTTAGAAAAGTCAGAGAAAGGTAAACCGCTAATACATATCGTTAACATGGGTCTCACATTCTCATCAAAGCATCAATATTAACCCTAGGGACGATTAGATGAGCAAAAAGAGAAAGGGTATCATTAAAACCTTCCGCAATCAAGAACAACGGATGTGAGTGGAGATCCTTCTCGCGTAGAAAATACAACGGATCCTAATAAGGGACTTACCGGAGAAATTGGAAGATCCTTACAGAAATTAGATCAAAACATCCATGCGGGGAAAAGGTTCTTAAAAAGTAAATAATCAATATTGTAGGAAAATCTCCAATGGCCGTGGCGAAGTTTTTATTCATTATGAATGCGAAATTTTATGCGGGGAGACCTGTTTCAAAAAGGTATATTCTTAAGCTCTCGCATACACATTTACAGGTACAATTGTAAGAAACAGTCTGCATAATGACTGTTAATTTCAAACAGAATTTATATAAATGTTCTTGTGCTTTAAAAGTCTTTTAATTAGAGTTACATCACCCACCGTTCTTATCAAATCCATTTTTATGAACAAAGAAGTACTACGATTAGATATGCACAGAGGTTGCTAATTGAAGCTAATGTGGAATAATTTGGTACAACTTTCCTGGTTTTTTTAATTTGAAAAAGAATTTTTTGTTGATTTTTCAAAATTAAGATAGTACTTAAGCTATGTAAGAAAATAGAAGTAAATGAGAACTCTTTTAGGTCAGTAAATATAACTCAAAATTTTGAGGATGAAATAACTGAAGTATAAAGTTTGTGATGATGATAAGTCCCATGAATGAGCCTCAATCAGGTAATTACGCTAGGAGATAATGGTTCAATATTTAATTTTCTACTATTCCAAACCATTCCATTCTACTCTTCCATTAAAATAATTTCCTCGGCATTCTCAACAAAGTACTAACTACATAATCCAAATATAATACCTCGATAATCCATGACAAAATATAAGAAGGAAAATATCCTTAGCTTTCCTTCTTCCCCACCCCTTTTTCTAATTTTGGAATGGAATACAGTAGGGGCCTTAGCAGGCCAAGATATTAACATTTCTTGGGTTCCGACCTTGAATTGCATGATAAGAGGACACAAATATTCATAAATGCAGACTCCGAAAGACGGGGTTGCGTGTTCCTTGGATATTCTTATCTTTGACGCCGAAAAACGTAGTTAATTTCCGCGAAAGGAAATTACACGGTGAGTTTTTTATACCTGAATTGCCAACTTCAGACAAATAGGCGATCAACATTAAATATTACGACTCTGAGCCCAGAGAATGAACTAAAGCGAACAATGTAAGGAAAAATAGTCAGATGCTTGGATATGACGAACATTTCTTGGAAAATACATTTCTCGAAATATAACACGAAAACGTCGATTGTTTGAAATGCACCATAGGTAAGATATATGATACTTGTATCTACTCTTAGGTGAAACATCCTAAGTGAGGAGAAACACTCTTAAACCACTTGCGAATATACAATGCTAATGTACAAGATAACTTCGGAAAGTATTTAAAAAACGAGGGATCGTGTACATTAGTTTCTCCATATCCAACCCGGGGACTTGTGCGGGACAGTATTAAGACAAAGCCTTTCTTTACGAGTTGTTCTATGTGTGACCAGTTTCATTAGGATGTTTACATCTTTAGAAACAATAATTCATATTTTTCGCAATTATTTACTGCAAAGCTCTGCCTGCATTGCTACGATGACTTTGATAATATGACTGATAATTGAAGGCGAAGAAATAGCAGAAATATCGTACTTAAACCACACACCGGTGTAGCAGAAGTGTAGGTCGCACATTGAAGAACCTGAGGAAAAATACGATGATTTATAAACTACAGGTGGAACGCCATTTAAAAGTCTGTTCTTCGTATTTTCACTTTTTTATGAACGTTCCGGTTACGAAAGTAACGGCCAACAATTTGGCAAATAACATACGAAAACTAAGAGAAATTTGTTGATGTTTTCTTGGTAGGAATCCCATATACTTTCCATAACATCAAAACTAAACATATATATGTTTTTTCTTGGAATCTGTATGTATTGTGCCTCACGATGACCTTTACAGCCGAAACTAGTTGCGTTCCATGAATCTGAAGCAAATGAGAGTTTGAAATATTGTGCGATGTTTTATTACGTACACTTTAATTCCAAAAAGGCTCGCCCTAGAATATCGATAAGGATTTCTTCATTGATAAAACCGCGAAAAACACTCAGCAGAGACCTGATCTTTGGATCCTTCACTTATAAAAAACCGAACCAGGATCCGTAGCTTCGGAAACCTCTTTCTTTAACCCTTCCTAAATAATCCCGAGTGGAAAGAACGAAAAAGGCAGAGCGCGAGAGAAGGCGGAGAGGCGTTAAAACGAGAGAAAGGGGGGAAAGAAATGGAGTAGGAGTGCTCTTTCTCGTCACGGATAGTTTCTTAAGTCCAACAGCCAAGACTTTCCTCTCCCTAAGGGATTGGGGGGGTCGACCTCCAGTCCGAACCCTTAAAACCGTCCCTTTTCCCAGCACTCTAGGCCTCTGCGAGATAGGTAGAAGAAGAAGAAGAGTAGTAGTTTTCGAGGGGTGGGATGCGAGCGAGAAAGGCTGCAGAACTTGAGAGAGGGAGATTAGCAGAGGGGGAAAATGAGCGAAGGGACACGGCGTTTCGGAGGATATAGCTTCTTTTTCATCTTAGAGCGGATCTTAGCGCGAGACGCTTTAATTCGGGTAAAAAACTCGGCTTTCTCTTAAAGGTACCGCATAGGAGACCCGGAGGGTACGGCGAAATACTTGGGAATTAAAGTTTCCAAGAAACTTCTTAAACGCCCATCAAACCATCGCCGGCTTAAAACGGAGGGGCTTCAATTTATGATACTTTAATACTCCAGCAGCGAATGCGGAAACAAAACGGTATCTACTTGAGATGTGCAAAAGTAAAATGAATCTCAATTCGTAGAAGGCTGTTGATTTTTTAAAAGAGGATGCTACGAAATGTTCTTCAATAAATGACGGTTAGCATGAACTGACTTCCTTTTACATATTAATTTTCTGGTATCATTAGATTTTGTGAAGATAAATACGAAAATTTGGCGATTGCCTTTCAAAAATATTTTTTTAAACTTTTACCATATCTTTGTCTGTCCACCATTTGCATTTTTAGCTAAGAAGCTATTTTTTATGTTCTCATACAAAGAATTGCCTGGTCTGAACAGATTATCTTAATTTTTAGAACAAAAATATCCATTTCGAAAAAAGAAGCAGATGAATCCAACCAGTCGTCTGATAATCTTCGTGCACTAGGACCCAAAATAAGTATGAATTGCTGGAAATACGAGTTTTGTATTTAAATCAAGTCTTTTTCAAGGCGACTTAATCCGTTTTTGATGTTTACATACAATAATGAAACGTCTGAAATGTATATATTAAACATATCTCTGCTGCAGAGATTTAACAAAAGGGAATGTAGAGAAGCAATCTATAGGAACGCATGTCCTATAGGTTCGGGATCCTTCGGTGTTAAAATACGATATATTAGACCAGGTACGGATTAGCCATTTGGCACATTAGGTGGTGGCTGAGGGCCTCACTGTTAAGGCGACCCTTTAAAGAATGATGTTGTTTTTAAGATGTAAATCCTCAGAGCTATCCTTGTGTCAAGAGCCTCTGAATGCTCAAAATCTCCGCTGTATTAGATTATTTAAAAATTTTCAAAGAATGACATGAAAACCCAGATAAATTTATCATGCCGAATCCTTTTAAGGCATAATTAATCACATTGAAATTTTTATAAAATAATAGAATATATTCGTAGGTTCTGATTGAGACATTTTCAATAAATTGACGCAACATATTTGCTAGGTTTTTCATAAATATGACGCTACCTCGCTTTCCGATAAAGTACGAGGGTTCTTCAAAAAGTTCCCGAACTTTATTTATTACAACACAAATAATTCACTTAAACATTATTGCTTCGGGTCTCCTTCAAAGTACTCCCCACCCTAATGTATACACTTATCCCAACGGTATTTCCACTATTTAAAACAGTCTTGGGACGCTTTTTTCGGATTGTTCATAAGCTCCTCCGTCGAATTTTTCTTCATCTCTCTAATGGCGGCAAATCTTTTTCCTTTGAGCGGGGTTTTTAGCTTTGGGCATAGGAATAAGTCACATGGAGCCAGGCCTAGTGAATAGGGTGGTTAGAGAAGCACAGTGGTCTTGTTTTTGGCTAAAAATTCACGAGTTACTCGTGTTGCTCCCGGTCTGCCGTCATCAGGCGAGGCACGAATTTGGGCATGACTCGATGCATCCTCAATTTTTTTAGTTAGGATTTCGTAGCAGAATCAATCGGGACGCCACACTCTTCTGCAAGCTCCCTGACATTCAAACGTCGATTTGCACGAACGAGATCGTTCACTTTTTCGATGTGGGGGTCATCTTTGGACTTTGATAGTCTTCCGGAACGCTCGTCGTCTTCGTCCGTTTTTGAACCGTATAAACCACTCATAACACGCGGTACGTTTCATAGCATGCTCACCAATAGTCTTTGTAATCAAATCAAAAGTTTCCGTGAAAGATTTGCCCAGTTTCACGCAGAATTTTACAGAAGAACGCTGCTCCTTCAAAGAGCTCATTTCCACGGGTCCGATTTTTCGCCGCACTCTACGATCACCTGTTCACATAAACATCCGTAACTAATGAACAAAGCAAGATATCGACAAAGTGATTGAAGGTGGTTATTTGGGAAGCTTTTGCAAATACAACGCCTATAAGCAGATAAAAAAATAACCAACTGGAGGCACACTATAAAAAAAGTTCGGGAACTTTTTGAACAGACCTCGTATGTAGTACCATTACAAATTCAGAAGAGAAACCCGAAGAATCTAACACAATCAGCACAATCAACATACGTCCCACAATCCCACATTTCAATCGCGAGCTTCACTGCTCTCATTCTATCATGCAAGTTTGGCGACCGCGGAGAAAAAATATCAGCCTCGCTCGATGGAGACGTCTAGCAAAGGAACCCTCCTGTGATTGCAACTCAAGACAAACAGAGTCGAAGTCTGAAAAAAAAGAGAAAGTTAGAAAGGGGACAGCGCGTAAGGAAGGCAATTCTCTCTAACCGCACAGGAGAGCGAGCAAGAGGGAAGAAGAATCGGCTTTCCAGTGGCTACCTTTCTAAAGAAGTTTTCCATTCCGAACGTCGGACGGGAGAATCGGGGGAGACAACGAGCATCATTGAAATGAGACCCTCGCTTCCCTCCGACTCCCATTGTACATCAATTACCGCGGCAAACGGAGAGACCATTTCGCAGCGCAAAGGTACGCGGCGTGGTAAAACACGCGTCGGGGGAAATTACTAATTGAACTTGAAGCATCCCACGTACACGTATGTACAAAGAATCTAACATCCTGAAACTGCGATTCGAGTGACGAGAGCACTTAGGCCAACGAGGAGAAGTTGCGAATGTAATGACGGAATTGAATGACTGCGCCTTTGAGGAGTGCGTTAGCATACTCAACGTGAAATCAAGTGCAGCTTCTTAGTGCATAAATTGGGGTCGTGATGCATTCGGCAAGAAAATAGTGATGGAAATGAGAAAATGAAAAATAATGAAATGAAAATATTAATGCATCTCTACGACGAGCTTTTTTCCACTACATTAACGGTTTCAACGATAAATAGTGATAATTTGCTAATTACATGACAAAATTAGAAGAAAAAGACAATATTCCTCTCATTTCGTTACAGACGTCTACAAAGTCTCTGCCTACTCGGCTAAAAATAATCTTTTCTCTACACATAGATTAGCAAAACTACTTCTTCATTCAACAATTTTATAGAGTTATGGAAACAAGCTATTGATGATAAATAAAAACAGAAATTGTCATTGCAGCTAATCCCAAATTATCAAGCATACTAATTAATAATCCATCCTCATTGGAATAGAGAATATTACGCGCCATATGTTAGCAGACTTGAACGGAATTATGTGTCGCGAAGATTCCATATCGTATCAGTGGCTTGCGAACTATAACATCACCATAAACCCATCATGGGATTTTTAACAAGATAACCAATTTCAATAATATAATTGCAGAACATTAGGGTGAAAACTAAACGATAAAAGGCCAGTTCCCGTAAAGAACTAGAAAGCGTATCCTTTACAGAAGATACCAAGTCAGTGTGTCTGAAACTTCCACCGTGGACACGTACTTATAAAATCACCTCCAGCCATCAGATCCGCCATATTTCATAAAAGACACGCGTTTCACGTCCCGGCGCTTTAACATTAATTAACCGCATATGTCGCAAAAATGGGTCCCATCCTCGAGGGAGAAGAATTTACCGAATCCGAGCCGTGGTGAACATTTCCCGTAGACATGGGAAACGGTCGTTTCCACCTGGCGTCGCCGAGGTCCAAAATGTAAGGGACGGAAAGAGAGCAGGGAAGAGAGGGAGATGGGAAGGAAGGGAAGGAAGGGGAGGAGCGGAAGAATAAAGGGCTGAGCCGTCATTTGCTGAACCGCGCCCACAGCACGGCTATGACGGAGACGACACGTGGTGATGTAAAGAGCAGAGGAACACTTGTAGATTCGAAGAGAGGAGTGTGATGGAATCGATGGAACAAAAGGGGCAGAAGATTAGGGGCGGAGGCAGAAATACGGCGAGTTGAATGGGGGGGAAAAGGATTTTATATTAAAAGACTGGAGACAGAAGTTCGTCTGGATGAGGAGAGCACTTGCGAAGAAAAGCGGAGAATGAGTGGAGCGAGGAAAGGGTTTAGATCACGTGGATGCGGCGGAAGTTGGCTGTTACACAGACTGAATCGATTCGGCACGCTGCTCCGAGTGGGGACTCGAAAGATTTAAGGCCGTCCGAATTCCTTTACACATTCGACCAGAAAAATTGATGGGCTGTTGCGAAACGTTAATGAAGTGTTTCGTTATAAAGTTTTTGAAGTGATCTAAATAAAGCGCGACGAAAGCGAAGAAGTTCGAGCATCGTTATCACATCATCCAATCGTTAAAATTACTGATACGAACCAAGGTGAATTTCACTAATGACTAAAAATGGAGAGTCTTAATTTTAATTTCTGTTGTCAGGCTATACGAAGGGTTTATGTTCTTTAGCCTTTCCTGTTCAATGTGCATTTTAACCATGAGATCTTAAAGGGTGAGTAGCTTTCATTTATTTGCGGTTTATATTGGAATTAAATCCTAGGTGATAAAGATGACATTAAGAAGGAGGCAAGTGAAAAGAAACAAATGGGAAAACATTATATCCTACTTGGGATAAACCTAGTCAAAATTTTAAAACGTCCCTTCGTGAAACCGCTGGTGCAGCGTTGTATCCAGAATTATAAGGATGATATCCATCTGTCCTGATGGCGATCTCATATCCCACATACCCAACGTACATGTAATATACATCATATTAAGGTATTAATGAAATATGATTTGCATTAGAAGAAAATAAACAATTTTGAACTAAAATATAATGAGCAAAGCTTAGGAAAATGAATCCATAGCAGAAAATTATCAACAAAGAAGATGGAGATAAGAAAAACTACCAGAAAAAACCTACTGATAGCACAAGCTAAAAGATATTAAAACAGATAACCTTTCACGATCTATAAACATAAACTCTTTCTATCCTTTATGGAACCTCGACAGCCCAGTAACACGTAAGATTTGGACGAAAGCGGTACCTGTTTTGATTCCCGGTGGAGGTCATGATGTTAACCCACCATTCGAGGGGTCGTCGAGGGGTTAAGAAAAGCTAAATTCGGTGGAGTGAGAGTCGATTCGTTGACCATGTATTCATTTATGCCCGTTTAACGTGCCTACTCCATACTTCTACAACTTATACGTCACTCTGTTAACTCCCTAAAAAAATTATTTGTCACCTACCTATATTGCACACATTAGCACTTGAAAATACGTTCAGCTGTGAAGAACTTCTGTTGTTAAAATTTGAGAAAACAATAATATGAACAAAGCAGAAGACGAAAATAGCATATATGAATACAGGTTGGGAATGGCTATAGACAAAACTATCAGTAAAAACAATGTCTGTACAGATATGCTGCGGAGATTTGGAGCCATAGAGAAGAAATGCTGGTAACACTACGATCTCATCCTCCGCGAAAGGAAAAGAATAACCGTAAGTAAAACATTTTCGGAGCGGAGGCAGCCGTTGAGATAAGCAGCGGGAATCCGTGGAGAGAAAGAGCTACCGATTGTGTGCTGAAAAATCGAAGAAAAGGAAATAGCCGGGTGAAAGCTTTTGGGGGGAAGTTAAAATGGGGGAAGAAAAAAAGTTGAGCGAAAAGCGAGGGCGTGGAAGTGGTGGGAAGGTGAATAGGAGTTCTCAAAGTGCGGCTTTCTGCCGAATCGCGTACGAAAGTGAAAAGGTTTACGAAAAGATGGAGATTACGGGAAGAGAGAATCCAGGGAGTTCTGCTTCCTTGCATATCTTAAGGAAGATAACATTCGTGAAACGTGGTAAATGAAATGGATTCATCCGAATACCCCTCTTACGATTCATACGGGAAGAAGGTACTGTAGGATTATAGGTAAACATGGACAGTAAAGCTACGCAATGCATAAACTTTATCCCGATATATTCGAATAAAGTTGGATTAGAAGCATTGCCGATTATACCATAGTTGTTCACGTTTACCTGCAAAAAATTCCCCGGAATAGCTCCTCAAGTTTTAAGATAGTGGTGGGAGCGGTATACACAACTTGAATACAATTTTATCGTGTTCTAATATATACATGCACATTGGTTTATTCTTCATTTATGATTAAATATACGCTATTTGATGATTCACGTATACAAGAGGGTGATCATTCGCAACACCAGTCATAATAATGCAATAACCTATGAATTTCTTCTTTAATATGCCACTTACGAAAAACCAAGTATGGCTAGGAAAACGCGAGGTACATTTTAATACGCATAAAGGGCTTGCAGAGAATAGATATATCATTGTGCGCCATTATCAATGTGGTTCAACAGAAAAATAATTCTGAAAAATACGACAATTTTATGAATAAATAGGGGGATTTAATAAAAAATCTACATGAAATATGTTTTTGTGGATGAAAAATTACGACCACTTTGTCACGGACGATAAAGGATATAACGGAAAACGGATTTATCCCGATAATGATACACTGCGTACGGCCATAAAATGTATATACATAGTTTTATTTACTCACATCCGTTGAAAGGAATTCCATTTAAACCACCAAAGTAAAATTTTAATGAAAATGTAGATTCGTTAAATCTGTAGTATAAGAAAAATTTTAACATTCGCGCAGCGGCAACAAATAAGGAAAATCAGCACGCATGTCTTAACGCTTTATACTTTTTAAATATTTAAAAGAATTTTTACCTTTTCAGGTAAAACTGGATAACAACACTATATAATATTTTTCTACAATCTCCTTTATTCCAGACCTACATTCCGTCGAATTGAAACATTCGCGCCCGCCAGACGGCAAAAAACCTTCCGCTAAAATATTAACGCCAAATCGGAGGATTCTCCTATATGAATTTATCATTTTGATACCGAGATAAGAATGGTAATAAATACGTAACGCGGTGAGACGTAAGGTGAGCCATATTTCCTACTTCTCCGCTCCTCTGCTGCTATTCCTCTCGGGGGAGGAGTTTCCTCGGATTTTCCCTTCTGCAACACTCTGGCTATGGCAGCGACCATTCCCTATTCCGCCGTCGAATTGCTGTGTCAATCCCCAGTGGAGTGGAAAGGAAGGAGAAAGAGATGTAGACGGAGACCATAGAAGAACTGACACAAAGTACGGGATCTGAAGAGACGGAGTGTGAAACGAGTTCTTACGCAAGGCGGAGAGAGATTTCCTCCGAGAAATATCCTTAAGTTTAGAAACAGATTCAATATGTTTATATTCGCGGAATAGAAGAGGGTACGTTTAGCCGCGTCATTACCAGCGAAGTAGGAATGGTCGCGAGAATGTGGCAGGGGTAGAGTAAAACGTTTAGGCGTTTATATAAAGGAAAAATATACAATACGAGAGAAACATTGAATTTTGCGCTAGAAAAGCTTACGCAGAGCCGGAGATACTTTACATACGAACCAGAAATGATTTAGGAAGCCAATAGTTTGGGCTCGAAAATCAAGATTTGCGATAAAACATTCTTATTCAAACGCGGGGATCGAATAAATCATATACGTAATACAGATACCTTATAGAGAATATCAACTTACATGTACAAATTCTGAAGTTCAGCATTTAAAAGTTAGTAATGGGAACGTAGTAGTTTAGCAAGGCTTTCATAATTTGCATGATAAGAAACAATTATTGACAAATATGAGTATTAAAATTTTATTGAAAATAAATACATAAATTCCACTTTGACCTTTGGAGAATACAAGCTGAATTGATGCAGCTTTAGGACATTCACATTATTTCTTTAATTGCTGCAGTAAAAATTAGTCTTTACGCTCTTTACGCTTCGAGATGCAGTCTCAATTCAACCAATCCCTCCATTATGTTGGGAACTATTCGCTCATTGTCGAACATATCTTCTAAACATATCCCAATCCTACATTCTCGTTCCTTGAAAACGAACTTTGATACGATATGAATTCTCTATAGATCTGTGATAGCCGTGTTAGTACCTAGGAAATAACAGGAATAGAAATAGTATTTGCTCTTTCACGAGGACACAAAACGTAAAACTTATAAATGCATTCACAAGAAATATTTAGGACAGGTGAACAAGAATTCGCTTCCTCATAGCGGTCAATCATCATCACAAATTGACAGGTCCATAGACCCCTAGATTATGATAGACACTACATACGGTGAATGACCTCTCTGAGAGTCCCCAGATCTGGCAAACTGATAGTTAACAGAAATCAGGATGAATATAAGAATAAAGACAAGTATTGGACTACGATTCTTTACAATACCGAAAGATATACAATTATTAACCACTGTTTAGGATTTTTTGAACCTTTTTTCATTGGATGGTCATATTTACAATTCCGCTGCATAAGATAGGACATCAGGACAGATAGTACAAGATATGGAACCATCAGACCTCCCGTGCATTGGGTGTTGCCTAAACTGAAATCGTGAAAATTAGAAAATTATAAAGTGAAATGAATTAATTCGCTGAGTGAACTAAAAGAGAATGTTGTTAATTTATTTTCAAGCACTCAAGACCATTATTGTAAAGCAAAATTACATATTTATATACGGGAATTTGTTTCTGAAGGTGACTCAAAGACCTGAAGGCCGCAAGCTTCGCAATTTTGGATTAGATAAATACTTTACAGACGATATCCATTCATGGTTATTCCCTATAATTATTGTTAAAATAAATTAGTTAGTTTTTAAATAAATTAGGAGAAATAAAAAAAACATTCCTAAACGACAGTTTACTGGGCAATGTATGCGTTGAAAATCAAAACGCGTCTCTTAAGACTTAAGAGCGTACGATTCGATCTCGTGTAAACGGGAGAGATTAGTTGGCGCATGGGGATGCTTGTGACTCGGCCGCAAAAAGATAAGGAAATAACTGCCACACGCAGCTCCGCGGTATGAAAGAGCCGTGAAGAGCATTACACTCTTGTTGGTAATAAATGAATACGGCGAAGAGGTAATTAATCTATGTAACGCATCAGCAGCAGGCGCTCTTACACTATTCAAACAGCGCCACCGTCATCTTTTCTCACTCGCACATTTTCCGAGGGCGTAACGCAAAAAGGGACTGGTGTTTTACTTTGTGACAAACCGTTAAGATTAACAGTTTGACGGTAAATTTTCCGACGTCTATGTAGTACCTTGATTTATTCTATAAAAATATGAAAATCAATGCTTCTTTCCAATGCCTTCCAGCTGCCTTATATACTTATTCATCTTTTATAATCGAATTCCAAATTAAATCATTAAATTCGTTTCTAGCTTAAACTACAATCAGTTTTTTTATGCAATCAAGCGTAAAAAACGTAGCGTTGAAATAAAAAACGTCTCATTAAGAAGACAATTCTTAACTTTCATTAACAGACACACATAAACAGTTGTTTGAAATAATTAAATTTGATTAAATTAAGGGTAAAATATCTCATGTCAAATTAAAACTAAATGCATCATCAGATTTATTTAGCATACTACGACCCGTAATATAAAATAATTTTTCGTTTTTCTTACAAATATGAATGCTGTAATGTAATTGCTTCCAGATTTACAAATAATGGCTAAGAACTAGAAGTTTGAAAGCAGTCCTATAGCCTATAACGTCTTCCAATTAGTACAAGAAGCATTGAAAGCCCAGGGTACCCTGGAAGATGCTGTTCTGGCAGGCGGCTAACGAAGTGTTTTAAAACCTCTAATTCATTAACTGCCGTGTTCCAATTTTCTTTTCTTATGGCTAAGAATGTTCAAATTTATTTTAAAATGAACACATCTATTATTGATCTATCAGATTAAATATAGTTAAGAATGCAATCTTATTACAATTAGAAGTACAATAGAAAGCGTAAGTTATTCAGCATGACATTCGTACGTGAACACTTTACCCGTGGGTTAAAAATACTACGTTAAGGGGAATAGTTTTGCTAAATATAGCAACCGTTCACAAAGAGAAAATTTTAAACTTAAACGTTCCATACTTTTTGCCTTACGTTTCCCAATAATGAAACTATTGAATGAAAGCGGAGATTAACTCTCTAGCTACAGAAATGGAGCTTGAAAGACGAAAAACGCAACCAAAAGCATTCTCCCGCTTCAATGGACAGATACATTGCTTTTAAGCCATACGCAAAATTGAGTAACTTTCTGAAACTTTTCGAATAAAGCTCCCATCTATTGTTCATCACTTACTCATGACTGAAGGGATAAAAGCAGATCGACGGCTAAGTCCTATGAAGCGTTTGTGGAGAGAGAAGTTGCATACGGGGCTGATTCGCGCTATTGCCTACGCCGGAAAAAAATTAAAAAGTACACAAAACTGAACTAAAAAGTTGGAAATGATAAAGGACTGCTGGGTTTGCAGAGAGAAGCAATTCAACGAACAGCAAAACAAAGGAGCTAATACGAGAAGCTAGATTCTCTTGCAGTCGAAAGGGATGTACAGAATCGGCCCTATTAAGGATTTTCATGACATGAAACTAACATTATATACGTGCATTATTTTCGTAGTTCCTCTATCTGTCGGTATGTTCACAAATCTGCACTTATGGACACCTACTCCTAAGCTATTCCATCGATTTCAGCCAAATTTAATAACATTGGTATCGGCCTTTGAAACGGGTAAAATAAAGCTGTAAAGGTTTTTTTAGAGAAAAAGTGCCGGGTTTGGAATTGCTTCCATAAGAAACGCACGTAAAGTGCATTTTCATCTCGTCTCATTAACATTTATCTTGTGTTGAATCCAGCTCAATTATAGCTCATCAAAAGAATACACCGAAAATATTCAGCCCGTATAGGATGGATGCTAAGAATAATAATATTTAATGAAGGAGATATGCCAACATTATATTTATAAAAGAGTAAAATTAATTTCTTCCAAGCTTGACGCAAGATTTTACCAGTGTTACAGTAGGAGAATACAATTAAAGAACCATTGAAAAATTATAATGATATTCACGATGTCAACGATATGAAGGCGAAATTTCCTCTCGAATTACTTCAGTTTTCGATATTTTTACATTTCTTTCACCACGTACTGTTGACGATGGGATATCTAGAAATCTGTCTAGAGAGACTTATTACTTAACAGAAGGAGTTGAACGCATTATAGTACATATTACACTGCAGTCCCTTCTAAGAAAACTAAAATGTGCGACATAGCTCTCAGATCGATATCGAGATCATTAGGAAGATTTTCCATGAATCAATGGGGTGATGAAGCAGTCTAGATGTTGAGGCAGATATCGAACCAGCATCAGACCCAAACGGAGGCGGTGAAATGGCTCTTTTTGTGCTCAACACCACTTTAAGAGAACTTCTCATTTATTCGTGGGCTCCATGCCAAGTTGGCTGACGCAGACCTTTGGATCGAACATTATTCAGGACACGCACGCTCTTCGGCCTTTTACAAACAATCTCCAAGACAAAGAAATCGAAATGAAACAATTACTTTTGTGAAGAGTAAGACTACAATGACTACAAGACAACTTGAAGCTGTATTTAGGTAGACTGACAAAGTTGTCGAGCTCGAGTAATTATTCGGTCACCATTTCTGAAACTACGAAAACCTGCTGAATGATATCGACGACGAATTTCAATAATAACTATGGTGTACCACTTTCCTACCCCTTTCCGAAAAATCAAAATAGCTTTTCTTTAAACGTTTGCGATTTGGTTTCTAATTATCGAAATTTTTTGTTTTTCTCCTTTTCCGTTTCCAAAACGAAACGATAATTCGAATCAGAAGTTTTAAGCCCCTAAAGTGCTACAAATCCTCAAAGAAAAATTAATTTTAACTTCGAAAGAATAAGGATGGCGATGATGAACTATTTTTCGGAAATTTCAAACATATTCCTTAAACTGAGTGATTAAGCGACGGTTTAATTGCTTTTGAATGATAACAGAGTTTGATGGTGATGAAACTTGAAGAAATCAGCTTCAACAATTTCTGTACTTAAATAGGTATAAGCCATATATAATAAGTAATATATACATATAATATGATGATACTACATCCACAAAATAACAATAAAACAATAATTTGTGTTGCAGTTTATAACTTCATCACATTCATACACAAAAATAATCAGTTTTAAAGTATCGAGAAAAAATTAATTTTGAGTTAAGAGGCAGAGTGGTACAAAACACTGTTGCATATTTCAAAAATCAATAATAATAAATTGCAGTCCCCATATAGACAAAACCATCCAAGGAGATGTTTATCTGATTTCAAGCGTATTTACATTATACGCCATCACTTAAAGGTTTAATTCCCATTCTTAATTATCTATAGTAAAAAATAATAAATTTGCAACAGGGTGCGAGGAAGTATAAATAACATGGGGTACCAGCAGTTGATGAGGTTAACAGCAACTGAGCTAGATCATTCCGAAAGTAGAGTGGAAAAGACTCCCACCCTAGCCTCCCAAATCCCCACAAGGGAAAAGAAGAAAAACGCAAATTAGCCGAGTCAATACCACCGCTAGCGAGGGCAAATCTTCCGATGAACACGAGGGATTCCGGCCACAGTTAAATAGACTCTTAACCACACGATTTTCTTGCAGAGTCGAGAGGAAGTGTCTTCTGGGATTACTAGAGCTGTGATACAGGCGTGGGTGCTGAATAAGCAGTGCCATGTAAGAGAAGCGGGCACCTCAGCGAGGAAAGTTTCAGGAGGAAACTGCAGTAAAAGTGGCGGTGTATGTTAATACGTAAACTTGCGCGCAGTTTCCACAATATATCTTTAGACTTCTGGGAGGGATGATGCATAGGGAAGTGGCTTTGGCGCTGCAGAGCTAGTTTAACTCCACTACGTTTTCTCGGATGTCCGAACTATCAGCTAGTTTGCACCAAAATAATCCCAACGGTGAGTTGTTCAAGATTTAACAAGCCGTTTCAGAGATGTCAGCAGACTTCACCGTGATTTTTGGAATCCAGGTAAATCTAATTAAGCACTAGTTAGTCGAACATTTTACAGCAAGAGGTTTTCTAGAGAAGTTTCAGTTACTGGCAGAGCAGCTGAGAACTTAAATCAGGAAAGTAATACTAATGAAGAACAAAGGAAGGGGTACCAACATTCACTTCGTCCGTCGTCCTTTGATTGGCCACTTACTGATAAATTGATCTAATGATGGTTCGAAGTTATTGTTTGGTCGTTGGGAAAATTTATTAAAAACACTTCTCCAAAGTGATTAGACCCGATTATACAGACGGAATAAGTAAAATATTAAAGGTGATAGACATGGAGGAATAAATGAAGTTGCGCTTATTTATTTGAGAAGGCAATTATTAGACGAAATGTAACCAATAAGAAAGTTCGGTTTTTCACACCCCCTACCTTATGGCGGTTCGCGAGGTATAAATAAAACGCTGGAAAACAATAAAATTACAATCGATCAAGCAAAACATATGGTGGCAAAACATTTTATCTAAAGGAACATTCTAATGGTAGGAGTTGCATCAAGGAATCAGACTAAAATTTATTTATATTTATCTATTTAATAGTACATCTATTAAAAGAAATGATTTTTATGGAAAAGATTAAGGCATATCATAAATTATGTTAAAGAATAAAGGCCTTATCAAGTAACACGAAAATTCTGCGATTTGGAAGCTTTTACTGAGTGCTGAACTATATTTCTTTGCTGAGTGAAAGCTCGCACGGTGACTACCTGCATCTAAATTCTGAAAGAAAATACCAGAATGCAGCAAACAGCCCCAGGTCTGGCTTGAACCACAAACTCTTCCCTACCACCTACTGAAAGCTCTGGAGAGAGAATGAGGCTTACTAAACAGGGTGAGGAATGAAGTAGCCCTTGGTTTCCTAACCGAATACAACCATTTGATACGTCCGCGTGCGAGTAGCTCAATGACATTATAAAAAAGGTTTCAAAGCATTCCAGGAGTGACCATCCATCGACATCGCTCATTATTCAGAATCTTTCATAATAATACCATAGCCATGAACAAAACAGACAGAAATTAACGAAAAATACAATCATCTGTATCCCGTAGCGACAGGCAAAAGATTAACTTCCATTCGTCGAAATATGCTAGCAGGACTTGGGAACATAATCAACCACTACCGAACACCAGTTTAAACTTTCCGTAACGCAACCCGACCTCACGCTTCCCACTCGCAAGTCGCTCGGATGGCAAAGGGAAACTGCGTGAAATTGATGTAATAAGATGAGAGATGGAGACTTAGCGCGAAAACGGCGCTCTCCTTAATAACGTGGGATGTAACAGGATTTCCGAATCGTCAGGTTACGACAAGAAGAGACGATGGGAAGGTTCTCGGCACCGAGACGGAGTAACAGGAACCCATTCGGCTTCCATACAAAGTTAAAGAGAAAAGTGTATGAAAGAGAGATGAAATCCGAAATGGGAAGGGAGGGCTGGCCGTGATTGATAACAAGACTGGGGGAAAGCCGTATCCATTATGGGCCGGAGCAATGCAGTGTATCGATGGACTCCCGTCGATGGAAATAATCGCTACTTTCCATCAAAATATCCTCATTCCAACGTCCTTTAGTGTCATATAGATAAAATATGAGAGGACGTGTCGTAAATGAGAGAAAAGGCGACGAAACAGAGACCGATGGACGCCATACGCCGCAGGCCCTCTTTAATCCATCCTGTCGAGGGGAAAAAAGCCCTTTCCAAATGATGGATTCAACGGGATAAAGAACTTGAGGAGGCCTTTTAAAAGTTATTACGGCCTTAATTAAAGCAAGTGCTTCAATCCTCCGAAATTTATTCATTCGACGAACGTTTTCAAATTTTTGGTCCGAAAGCAGAGAGGTTAACATCCGGTTTTTTATCTGATATTACGGCCAATGAATGAATAATGGATCCGATACATGATAAAACTCTGAGGCAGCATATGGTACGGAGGACCAAAACGCTCTTTCCAACATGGAATTCTTTAATCACACCAATGAATTTTTTATTATTACAGCCTCGCCAATTTAAGCGAATCTCTCTACTTGACTAAGTGGTCCAAATATTAATAACGAAGAATGAGGCTGAAGGTGCACGAGGTCCACATATTCTATTTCTACCACATCCTCGTTTCCCTCTAAAGTTAACTGCTTTTAATATCCAAAATTTTAATTACCAAAAACGTACTTAAGGCCGAAGTGAAAAAATATCGTGGAACATGAATATAAAGCTACTTTAAACGATAACTCATACATTATCATGGATTACAAAAAACCAACTCCTTATTTTAAAAGGATTTTAATAAAGTTAATTTCACGAAACGTAAGTAACATCCTTGTTTATCTAAATCTGAAGGTGACTGACAAAAAACACGATCAAGTACAGCTAAAAGGGATAACTTCAGAAAGAAAATTGGCAAAGGTTGATGGTTTTCAAAGAAAACTGTTATTTCCAGCCATCCACGCATCATTAATTTATACTAACAACAATGTCACAAATATAACGCAGATTTCGCGGAGATTCCATACGACGGCAACGAATAACAATCTATCAACGCATTATTTATATTCATTGATATGTTTAAATTATTCCCTTCAATGACACAAATGTATCCGAAAAATCGGAATAATCGACAGAAAAGAAATCCTACACGATAGAATGTTTCCCATCAATTTTCCATTAACTCACCGGAGACTAGCAAATACGAAAAAACACAACCTCCGCCATAAAAATTGGGTCGCGTCCATAAAAGCAAAATAACGTAGAAATGAATGTAAACAGATCGCAAAATAAATAGGAAAACGTAATTAATCACTGATTCGAAAGAATGTGTTCGCAGCGAAATTGGGCGTCCCATCATCAGAAAAAAGTAGCAAAACATCCTCCATCAATGCTGAATGTAATTAATTAGACGACAAAAGGTCTTTTTTTTAATTTGTGACACGCCAACACTAATATAAATTTAAGCTGTCTCATTCATATTTTTCATTTGATGCATCAAAGTCAATCAACAACGGCCAGTGCAGTGTTTCCAGTTCCCTGTAGAGTAGTTTACATTTCAAGATTGCTAAGGCCGACCCAGTTGCAATGCTCAATTCTGCGGAAACATCGAACAACTGGGACTGTATTATTTGCTCAGCCATTCGCAGATCAGCAGAAACAAAGGTCACATACTTATACATTTTCTCTCGTTCCTATTTCCATTGTATTGCACCTTCGTCTGCATTTGAGAGGCTTAGAAACAAACCACGCTCCATGCGAACGATTTTCACAGATTAATTCGCATTTCAAAGAATGAACCTTTCAGACGCCTAGTGAAGAACAGAGCTAATTAGTTGTGATAGACTGGTTGAATCGATTCTGGCATTCAGCTCTGTTTACCTCAATCGAACCCACCTTGTATTTTCCTTTGTGAATGTTTTTGTCTACATCAAAACCTTTGATGCGGGAATTTCCTAACGGGTATAAAGAAGCATGAGGCAGACTTGCATTGACCCCGTTTCGACATCGGTGGCTCGAACTACTTGGAAAGGAGTAAGTTGAACGTAAAAATTCGAAATGAAATATCTCTACTTTTTCTAAAGAAACCAGCAGAGGAATGCCAAACATGGTGTGAAATTATTTACCTTCTTGTGGACTGGTTAAACTCATTCTCTATTTTAGAAAATTTGGCTTATTAACGAGGATATCTGGATTTGTCGCAAATTTGATGCTGAGCATTATCTCTTTCATATCAACCTAGTCAGTCCAATGTATAGTCTGTAACGCGTCGAATTTGCATTGTTTGCGATATTAATGCAAGTAAATTTTATTAATAAGTATATTTTATATTCTTGTTTGATTTAAATTCATTTTGTGTTTTCTGTGCGAACATATAACATGAATTAAATTGAAGATGGGACCTTCTAATCCTATTTCGCCCAATAAAGTCGATTGATTGTATTGTATCGTTGATCATATACAGGTACACAGATTTTCAGCGGATATCCGGATTCCTTACGGCAGTTATTGACAGATGGAACTGACGATCAATGACATGTAAAATCAACATCTATTATTACGAACGTATCGACAGGACCTTCGTTTACCATCTAAAAAAAAAGCAAGAGGAAGGATACGGAGATATAGAAAAACATCGGAAAGATTTGGAAGAGAGAGGGTAAAAGGAATTTCGATTCCAACCTAAAACTCGCTCGAGGAAAGATGATTGGCGTATGCATTTAGAAGGCGGAGACTACTTCCAAAAAGTACATCTTTCAACTCAACTGTCGAAAAATAAAATGATGACAGATTAGCCATTGAATCAGGGTGTGTAGGAGTGTGTATTTTTTATTGTCAAAAACGATAAAGTACATCTTACCACCCGATAAAATCCTAGTCTGAAATCTTAACATATAAAAGAATAGATTTAGTATAGTTACTAAAGAATACATAGAGAGCTACTAAAAATACCGCAACAGTACTTGATGTCGTTTTCAGAACCTAATTTCTGAAGGTTATCGTACATCTCTTTAAATTATTTCGCTGGAGCTTCATTAAGCAACTCTCACGAGACTTGAATAAGGTAAATTCCTAGTAAACCTTAATAGGCTTACTATGAATATACCTAATATTAAAGGTGGCAGTTTTCTTCTGAAATAATGACAAAGAATTTTACCTACTTTTTCTCATTAGATAATCTATAAGGAATATAACTACGAATAGTTTCGCGGGAAATACTATAGGGTTTCAATATACATGAGTGAAAGCAGAAGAAAAAGAATGGCATGGCATGAACACTATTTACCACTATCCTATAGTCTATTCTCAAATAATGACTCATCATCTGATTCTGAGCTTACACACAGTATTTTGGAAATTGTTGCAATACAAATATTACTCCAAGATAACGCAGAAACTTATAAAGTCCTTGAAAGAAAACTTCAAACTTATACATGATACTGAATAAAATATTATAATAAATAATACAGCGTGACTATTCTGATCGAATCTCACG
This sequence comes from Pachydiplax longipennis, assembly GCA_036926295.1. NCBI lineage: Eukaryota > Metazoa > Arthropoda > Insecta > Odonata > Libellulidae > Pachydiplax > Pachydiplax longipennis. The sequence goes on from JAVFKF010000008.1 coordinate 58,423,242, forward strand.
TTCTCCAGCAAAACACATTCCATTCGGAGGATAGAAAAATCCTCCAATACCTTCCTGAAATCTATCAAAGAAATAAAAAACGTAAACACGTCTGAGCCGGGATACGTCCCAATTCCTCAGCAATGAAAATAATAATCCGATGAGATGAATCCCTCAATCCTCCAAGTACCTCAAGAGTCACCATGGACTTTTAGAGCGAAAACACCACTGAAGAGCATCCTCCTACGGATATACTTCACTCCAAAGAGAGAGATCAAGAGACAAAAAAAATCTCGAGCGAATATCGCGAGCAGTATTTCCAACGGCGCGCAGTAAATACACGCATAAAGGACGCGATGCTCCAATTTACCGCGCGATTTTTCGCTACGTGAAAAAAGCGCACGAATATCCTCTCCAAGGCTGCAAGAGGCCGCGTTGGGAAATAAAAAAGTATATTTGAGACGGTGCGATCGAGGTGAAACGTTGGGCGCGACTGAAAAGGGGTTTTCTGAGAGGCGGAATCGGGCAAAGGCGCGGTAACGAACCAGCGGGCAGCTTATTGAATCTGAAGATCGCAAGGCACCTCTCGAATCGATAGCTCGTCCGAGAGTACCCGAGGAGGTAACAGTGGATCTGAGGAAGGAATAAAGAGCCTTGAGGAGAGAGGAAGAGGAGTGGAGGGCGAAATTGGATGAAAGGTTTAGTTGGATTTCCTCGGGACCGCTCGTCAACTAAAATCTCTCCGGAGAATGGGGAAGAGGGGACAACGGAATCGAGGGGGGAAAAGAGTTCGCAAGTGATCAAAACTCTTTGGAAAGAAGCCGCGGACGAATGGGTGGGCGAGCTGGGTTCAAAAACTAACTTTTGACAAAACAGGTGAGAGTGGGAGGTATGAATATTCATCCGAAAAAGCACTTTTTTTCCTCCTTAATCTGGAGCTAATATAACTTCCTTCCCTTCCTTTTAAGTCGAAAGCGGTGACATTTTCAAAGGGGGGCTTTTTGGCTTCTTAAGCCGAAATTTGACGAGCTGTCGAACATTATTAGATTGTGAAAACGGAATCGCTTCGGGGAAATAAAACGTCGGGGAAACTAGTTTTTATCTGGGGGAAAGTCGATGAAATGGTTTCTTTGAAAAATTGGGAACTTTCGAACGATAACTGCTAGACTGAAGTATCATACTTTATTTTGGACCACTCGCGTGAGGAAAAATAGCTGCTATTTGAAGCAAAAAGCGAGGATAAATTACCTTTGAGGTTCGCACGAGCATGTGAGGTCATGAATGATATTTGACCATTTATAATCATACTATATTATAGCTTTACTGGTACCTCACCAAATGTTTTATATGTTTCAATATTTCAATACTATTTTTAAAACACTATTGATCCATTGTACATCAAATACGTTTTAGAGTTAAAGGTGTAATTTCACTACGAAAAAGAAGAGATATTTATAATCAATAAATATTGAAAATGTTTTCTTTTCTAGGGAAACAAAAATTAAAAAGGATATATGCAGAATATGATTGGTTTTTCATTACTTATGTACTTTATCGTATTTTCAACTTTGATAGCTCAAAAATTGGTTAAATTTTAATAAGATTTATCTCGGTGAAAATGACTTTTCAATCGTTTGAAAATTTTCAATAAAAACTTCGCTATGTGTTAACACGATTAAAGTGTTTACAATATTATAAATAATATACACAAACAGTAAAGTAAAATCTTAAGGTGAAAAATTTAATGAAGTTATTTAGTAACAGGGTTACGTAAAGTCTTCTCGTTTATTAAGGATTATAGAAACTCGTTATTTTATAGCAAGTAGGATAGAACTTCGTATGCGTGCCAAAATGCAGTTCATATTATAAGATGCTCTGTACACGGATGACTTAGGAGAGGTTACCCTTTCCACAAGAGTGAATAGAGAGCAGAAAATTGTAACATCTTATTCTATTGTGTAATAGTCGACAGATATTACCTATATTTTTACTATTTTATCTAGAATGCAGATTCTATACAGCTACTACCAAAGGAAGCAAATTACTTGCAGCATTGTTAAATAATATTTATAATTAAATTTGCATTCAGAATATCCGTTGATTTAAACCGAATTTTCCAGTAAGATTTCGCATAGAGTCCTGACCTTCCCTTCGTTCTGAATTTCCTTCAAGAAATAACGCACTCTTCGTGAATTCATGCAAGAACGTCTAGCTAGAACGATGCCTATTCTAATATAGCAGTATAGAAGAATCGATTTCGAACGGATAACTAAGAGACATGCGAACTCGGGCAGAACCGTAAAAACGTAAACCTCCGGAGATTCTTCGAAGAGAGGAAAACGATATAAAATGGAATTACGACGGCAGGCAAGGCGATTATTTTTAAGTCAAATGGGCAGGGAGAAGAGCGAATTAACCTTCCGAATTATTTCCACCCATTTACAGTCCATCTCATTTATGGCATTTTGCGCTTCCGAAAAAGCCTTTCCAAACACACCAGAGGGAGGGTTAATCGGAGAAACACGACGCTTTGCAAAAACGGCAAGGAGGGTTCCAAACTTCGACCCTTAATTCTCCGGATGATTTGTGAAATCCCCTTCATAATTCCGATAATTTGATCCTAAAATGCAGTTTAAATACCGCGGATATTTCGCGCTCCGTCAAGAATGCTCGAGATTCGTTCCTGCTAATGAATAGGCCTTTCAGCTTTTCTTAACAATTAACGACGGAGAAGCGTGACTTGATTGGGACCGAAAGGGATGCCAGCACGGATGAGATGTTCGTACCTCCTCACTAACATTGAAGATTCGGTCTCACTCTCACACTCGTATCTCAATATTAGGGATGATGCTATCACATTATGCAATTTACTTATACAAAAACTTCACACGCCAAGATCCCGGGTTAGAGTCTCGTCTAAAAGCACTAAAGAGGGTTTACCATAAGGTATCCTAATTCCCTAATTAATAATAATAGGATATCTATCATTATTCCATAATTCTTCTATTTTTGTTGTTCCCGTCCTTACTGTAACTGTCCAATAAGGAGATCTTTGTGAGAACACAGGGAATAAACAAATTAGCGAAAAGAATTATAACTCTAAAACTAGTGATAATTCTATAGATTTCCCTACATCTTTCACTTCAATAAAATTCACTCCTTTCCTCATTTTATCTTGTTTCGCGTGTTTAATCACAACTGTTTTATAACTAAATATAATGAATAATTATCACAGAAATGAATAGCTTATCCCACTTCCAAGACAGTTGAAAATTAAATAGGTGATACATTTTTATCTTTTATGCTATAACCCTCCAGGATAGACTAGTCAGGAAAAACAGAGCCCCAAAAACGAATCAGTTTTCTCTACCTTATACCAAAAAAATATAAAAACTGCATTCATAATTCAAGATATAGTAAAAATAACCATGAAGAGCCTCTCAATTAAACCACAAGGTTAAAGGAAGCATACATATCCCTCCAGTTCGAAGGACGTTAAACAACTCCAGTTTTAGAATCCGCAGACTCGCAAACAACGGAGTAAATCTCTTCCGATAGCCCTCCCTTCCGCACATTCTAGATTCCTGGCTTATTCCGGATAAGCCACCGATTCCATCGCGTGCAAGTAGCCCAAGCCTCTTTTCATTTCCGACAAGGCGCCAAAACCCCGCCATCCAAAGTAAAAAGGAGCAGATGAAAACTGAGAGCAAACACCACCGAGGGAATTTGCCATTGATGGAAAAGAGGCTCTGTCTCTTTAAGGGGTAAAATAGCCCTGCTGAATATTCCACCCCACATCCGACATCTTGCGGATGTAATTACTTTATCCGAAATTCGTTATCGCTCATCGTCGGTTGGCCGGAGTCGCTCAATGCCCTCTCATCGCTAATTCCGACGCTTTTGGAGAAGTGGGGAGGGGAAGAGACCCTCCGACGCCTCCCTCTACAACGCCTTCCTGGAAAACTTTGGCGTGCTCACCTCCTCCATCTATCACGCCCAGTTCTACCGGATCCGAATAACCGAGGCCCAACTTACTTGCCTAGCTTGATTCCTTTCTGGATTCTAGACTTTGATGCGTGCAAGTCGACTTCCACCTCCGCTCTATGCAAGCGGTTGCCAGGCGATCCTGTAACTAGGACGACGACGGCTACCCGGTTGTTATTCAGAGAGGAGCGCATACGTCGCCAATGGCTTAGTTAGAGATTGAGCAACGTGAGAAATCCCGATGGGACGGCTGGGATGAAATCGATTCGACAGCATATTCAAATGAGGTGACGATTTGTCGTGTTTTATGAAACTTATTTTGCCTTGCGCCTCAAAATCCATATAGAATTTTTTCAAGAATTTTTCAGAAAGTTTCTGATAATGAGCTATATTCCGCTATTTTGTATAATCATTGAGAAAAACAAACTACTTAAAAGATAAAAGTAAAATATATTATACATTTGTGAGACTTTATAGAAAACATCGATAGAAATTTCGATTGCAATTAAACGGATTAAACATGTACCATGGATTTAAAGCGAACACAATAGATAAACATTGTATTCAGGTTTAATTTGAATTTTCAGTCTACCTTAAGATTATCACCGAAAACGATGATTCTTATGTACGTTATTAATGGAAATAAGGGTTACCTACCTATAAATGCCTCGTTATCAACTGATTGGGCAACGCCAGCATATTATATGCGCTCTGGTACTCCGTCGTGGAGTAACTATGTACAGAAGAATCAAAGACAGAATAAATAAAACGGGAGATAAAAATTTTATAAAATAAACTTCTCAATATATTAGCAACAAAAAGTTGGGAATCATTTACTTGTTTAATAATGCCAAATACATCAATTTAAATCTTTGAGCAAAATTGTACGGATATATCACTTGCTTCACAGGCCTCGGAGAAATTGTTTCGAGAAATTGGAAACGATTCAACATTTTATCAGAAATTACTTCGTGAAAAATACATTTCCGAAAAATTATTACTTGTTCAAATCATTGGTAATTCATTCACGGACAGGTATAGATGAAATTTATAGACAGCGTAAGGTTTTGAATGGTCAATATCTACCGTCCAAAACTGTCCCCCTGTCTGGTCAGACGTAATCATAAACGTCAAAAGCATACCTTATTCGACGAAACGATGACACAAGGACTTCTTGGAATACAAAAAGGATAACATATACCTTCTAGGTAAAAATAATACTGTAAATTCAAACAATGCATATCCTCCTTGTGGCCATCGATCCTCATTTTAATTTCAATGACTTTCCAGAAGTTAAAACGATTTTAAAGAAACCCATCGTTTATGCAAAGCACGTCTCACGGAATAATGAAGGGCCACAGGCAATCAAATCTCGTACCTTCTCAGCGAACTTAGATGCCTACTAATTTAGCGACGAAGATAAATGACGGAGACGAAATTCCAAAAAACCTAATAGTATACTGTTTCAATAAATTAAATCTTATTGGATTGCTATGGACTGATAAGAAATATTGTGAACGATGGGTGACTATAAGTAGCGTGGAACGGAGGAAGTTAGTCCTTTAACCATGGCATTAATTCCAATATTCTGAATGCATAACATCTTCAAAAATATTTTCCTAGAATGATAATCACCAAAATAACCCATGAACACTACAAATGCGACAAGCCATAAAATGATGACAAGGAAACTCAAATCATCTTATTCATATTAAAAATACATTGGACGCTAAATATTACATTGCCTGACTTGAGAATAAGCCTTGAGATAGTCCTTGAGAAGGCCAACACAAGAAACACGAACCTATTAGATATGAAAAACACAGAAGAGAAGGAAGTTTACAAACAGTGAGCGATTCCTAAGAAGCTATTATAACCGAAAATTCAAGATACCAAAGGACTCACGTTTAATGTTCCGAAAGTACAAATACTAATCGAAAACGTATGAAAGTCAATCACTATAGATATTTTATCACCTCACCGAAATAAAAATAATAAGGCGGTTGTTGAATTCCTTTAGTGTAAACCACCTCGATTCTACAAACCACAAAGCGACTTAATGTTCACGCTAATGGCTGAAAGAAAGTTAAATAACCTTGTTAACGTCTCATTGTGCGCTATTTTCTACCCTGTTTAAGTTATTGTTTAATTAACCTAGTTACGGCTGTAAACAAATTAAAGGGAAATCTTAATTTACAACGCCAGAAACTACGGTCTTGAATATTTTTAGAAAATCAGTAACTGCAACGTTAAAATACGGTATTGCTTCAAAATAAAATTTCCTGATAAATAATAAATATCAGCAAACTTTCATTCCTTTGATGCCGAAGTTGTAAAATGGTGAGAATTTCATCGCCATCCACTTCTATCTCGTATTAATAAATTCTCTCCAATTGAAAATGAAACTATCTAGTCATGAATGAACCTAACACTTAGCTTTTTCAGGTGAAACTTTGAGAGATATTCCAAATGAACAGCTACAGGTTTAAACAAAAATATATTTTGGCAGGGAAATTCAGGTTCTATCTATGTCAAGTAGCTACCAGCTGCTCAAAATTGAAAACGCGACATTAATGAACAAATCCAAAGTTTTCTAAAATAATAGGAGAAAAACTCTCAAAAATTAATAACACCGTAATGACATCGGCAGGCGACACATCACCCAACATTTTCATAGGAAACGGGAAAAGCAACCAAGAAAAGGTAGACGCCGATATTCGTACGATGCGTAATCGTGAGTGAGCGGTATCATTGGCCGAGATTTGTATCAGGCGAAAAAAGAATCGACTTAGAGACATTCGCAGCAATGCACGCTCGAGTTGGGATAATCCCAAGTATAGAGGAGGAAAAAGGAGCGGCAGGAGGAAAAATGCGGGAAGATCGGGCGCGGATCAATTCCGGAGACGATGTCACCAGCACCTGGAACGAGTTCGCCCATGTCCCGTCATTCATCTCACTTAGAGAGAGAGGATTGTTTACCCGGGAAAAGGAAGGAAGACGAGGGGTAAATAGAGATAGGCCCGACTACTCCACAGGAAGGAAGAGTGTACTTCTACGCCTCCCAAAGAATGATACATCTCTTCTCCGCTAACAAACCCTTGAAAGAAATCCCTTTAAACGAAGAAGGTATCTCCGAGACTCTTTCTTTTCTTACTTGTTGAATGGAAGACCTTTCGAAAAGCAAGGATGAACGAGGTAAGTCTACGGCTAACACGTGGTATTCGCTTGTGTATCGGTGAAGGAACTCCCGCAGAGAAACCTTATTAGCGCACGAGTGGATTCCTCTATTCAATTCCTATTCAAATAGAAGGAAAATCGGTGAAGATCAATAAGGAATGCTGTGTTATACACCGCCGCTTTAAGTGTGAATTAACTCCATTGTGACAGCACAGAAAACCGTGAGAATGTGGAATAAAGTAAGTGATACCTTGGATAACGATTGAGCCTTCCTGCCTTTGAAGTATGCCGCTCGCGAAGGATTTCTCGATGTTTCTCGACTATGGCTTACGAATGCGGATTCAGTGAAAGAATATTCTGAAAGATGCTTGCGAATATATGCTTGTAAAAGATTAAGGAATGACGATAACCCCTTTTTTCTACCCATTTCAGTTTATAAACAGAAGGGCGTGGAAGTTCTTTGGCATATGAAGTGAATGCTTCATTTATTCCTTGAACACTGATACGTACTTATAAAATTATTTATTTGAAAATAATTCTGGTTTGAATCTGGAATAAACCAAAAAATCTATAAATGCTCAGTGCTGTGATATACCTAAAGAATTTTCAAAATTTTTATTTTCAATGAATCATAACTGGAATACATATTATTTTGAATAAATTAATCTGATGAAACAAAAACAAACAAAAGTAACCAGGATTGGCCATTTCATCACCAAATTTCAATGAAAACTGAAGGAAGAAAACAAAGAGCAGGATACAATAAACCAATAACCTATAGAGATATTCAACCTCTTTATCTGACTGTTTGTAAAGGTTGTATTCAAGTTCGCAGCATTTCTAATGATAAGAAATTTTTCAAAAAGGAACTACTATTAGATTTATTATAGAATTTCAAACTTCAAGGAAGGGAAGTAGTCCTTCGGCTAAGGATGGATCTGGTTAACGAATACGAATCCGGAGGGAACAATATTCATTAGTCGAGGTATCTTTGAATTTAATCTACAAAGGAGACCTTGACGTCCATCGAGAAAATAGGGAAACACTTCCTTCATGAATCAAATTAAGAGGAATGTTTTGAGAATTTTCCATATTATGGCCACTAATGACGTATTTGGTCTATTAATATCACAGTCTTGTCGATACCGGTATCTTAAAAAATTTCTGCGATTAGATGTAGAAGACGTAACTCATTCATCTCTGAGAAACAACTGATTTCGGAGACTTTAATGAATGCATTAGTAGTGAAGTTGTATATTGTAACACATTTTGCTGTTCTAAGAAATTGATACATTAATTTACTTATTGTTTGATGTAAAGATCGGAATATTGGTTCACATGTGAAACATTTCTTCGGCTCACAAATGGGTACAACTACAAGGATAACATCGCCGGTATTATTTACACTATTGATTTTGTGAATCAAATTCGAGTCCGTTGTTTTCTTTAATCAAAAATCTTCACTATGCATACGAAAAACTTCTCGGAATATTTCGAAAACATTTCTCATCAAACGAGAAGCAAAAGACTGAATATTTGCTACCTAAATTAAAGGTTCATCACGATGTAAACAGTAGCCACAAATAAGTAAACAAGTCGTGTCCCAGAGGTCTTAGAACAAAGACATTCCATCGTGACAAAGTGAAGGAAATGATTTACCTTGCGAGGGAGCTAGAAGCTTTGACACCTTTGTCGATCTTTCCGCTTGCGTTCATTTACGGCTGCATGCAAATAAAAATCTTTCCTTCGCTCGGTAATAACCAAATTACTACACCTAAACACGTCATGCTTCATGGTAAAAACATTCCCAGCAGCACGAACGCGCAAGGTCAGTATTACTCTTCCAAGGACTCCGATGTTTTGAGTTCGACTTCGGCGGTATTTTTCACTTAGCGTTTCCTTCGAACCAAAACACTGACACCTGTTTTTCCCTCAAGACGAGATTTAAAAGATTCGCTGAGAACCGTCTCTCAGGGACTTCCCTTAACATGACTGCGGAGATCTCGACATGCCAGTGCCTACAGGTTCCGCGTTTCCGTCGGAGAGTTCTCGACGCTGGCAAATTGACAGGGGATGACGCATCATACAGCTCAGTCACTTGAGAGAAGACAGCCTCTCCATCCACTTGAAATATCGACGGAAACAATGGCTGAGGAATCTGCCACCGACGGGATCGAATTAATCTCTAAAGACGCTTCAGGAATGATATTTTGAGTAATCTGCTACGAACAAGAGGATCGCTTCAGGATTAACGTTCCGTTCGCGCGAGAGGACTGTTTCAATCGCTCACGGTTCACTAATTAAGTCGACGGCTTCGAGCAAATAAAATAATCTCCTCGGGGAAATATCTCTGAATCGGGAAATAAACACAGGACCGGCCATCTATCCAGCTACGGAACGTACATAACGGGAGACAAATCTATATTTACTGAACGATGAACAAATAATGATCCGCGAAGATAAACCCAGTTTTCCGATCTTGCAAACACCACATCTCTGAGCGGTTTATAACTCCTTCAAACTCATCAAGGCACGCTAATTGGCTGATCCAAAATATTGGATTAGCTCGGTCAGGATTTTAATATCTGAATCAAAGTTAACCAATGAGTTCTCCGCAAACCAGGGCTCGCTTCTGAGAGCTGCATACAAAGGACCTGCTTCCCTTGCATCTGAAGAACCTTCAGGAGGACTTTGAGGTTGGTTAAAGAATTATTTTTCGATGAATTTCATAAAGATAGAATTTGATGAAGCTGTGTAACGATTTTTAAGAGCTAAGGGTTGCTGTACTTAGAGGCTCGCTAAATAAAAACTTTAAAAAATAATAATAAGGTAGTTATCTTATTAATCTGACTGGAAAAGTGGCGTGATAACCTTCGTTCACTACTAGATTAAACCTTATCTTCAACTAAATGCTAAGGTAGGCAACTGTCTTATTCCCACAAATTTACAATATCCGGTATCTGAGTCTATCGGGGCGTGATGAATTCAAAAAAAAGTTGTGTCGCACAAACATTTCATGGGAGAAAAACAGTCTTCCGCTTAATTATTTTAATGTCGCCTGTATATGAATTTCGCAAACATTTTCGTCCATTATTTGAAAAAATTCTTTTAAAAACACCGTAAACAAATAAATTCAATATTTTAATGCACGGAGACACCATTTTAAAGCCAATTGAGAAAGAATGCTCTTATTTGAGGATAATATATATGTAATCTGTCGGCCGACTGTTGATATTTTCCTTTTAGAACAACTGCATTTTCATGAATCTCATGCAAACGCAATTTCGAGACGATCGCCTTTTTTTGGAGTTCCACGATGAATAACGAGTACTAATCAATGCTGAAATTTATAAATATCTTAAAAAATTAAAATGATATAAGTTGTTAATAATTCAGTATATTAATATAGTGCGTTAAAATTTTATATGACTTATTAATAATTCAAATTAAATAACACATTCATAGATGAATAAAAGACGTTAAATGTTAATACACTGCTGAATATTCATAAGCCATTACTTTTTTAGAACACTAGAAAGACCAGATTATATTAAAAATAAGCTGAAATGAAATTGATATCACTAGATGACTGTCATCCTTGAAACGATTCGATAAATAAATACGAGCCACTGATAAAATTAATTATTTATACTACCCAATTCAATTAAAGCCAACAATTTTTCTTCTGCAAGTAAGAATAACATCTTTGTATTCTGTTCGGATGGGAGAATAATATAGTCTTGAATACATGTAAATATTTCGTTTTAGTAACTATTTTCCTAACAGAGATACCTCTTCGATTTCGTCAAACAAACAGGCGTGATACCGAACAGATTTCCCTTCGAACTATCAGCTTGTGTAACGCTCGTTTGCTCCCTCTATTTTAAATGATCCACAAACATTCGGTCACCTCGGGGACTAATTCATTCTCCGCCGGCACAGATGTCGAAATACGTTTGTGGTATTGATTGCGTTGGAAGAAATCCGCAAGAAATGGGGCGAGCGAGAGAATGAACGATGTGATATGGTAGGAAATGGAGATAGGCGTCCAATGGAGACGGATGGATCGAGCGGGGACCAAGGAAAAGGTCGACTCCAAAATAGGGGTGGATTTTTCAGGATCGGGGTGGAAAAGGGGAGGGGTTATAATGGATCCCGAAGGTGATTGACGGGGGCGGAAGTGGAAGATTCTGGTGATGGAACGTAGGCGATGGTGGGAGGGGTGCAAGAGAGAGAGGGAAAGCCCTCTATTTCTGCTGGGAAGGCCAGGAAACGCGCATACGAAGAATTGAAGGTGGGGAGCAGCAAGGGATGAATTCGTAAAGTCGACAAATGTTCGGGAGGGAGTAAAATTGGGAGGGAGTTCGACCGATTATAATAACAATTCCTCGCCCGAGTCGCCTGACTTGAATACTACTGAAATCCTGATGGGACGCCTCGAGTTTTTCACGGCTCAACGTTGAGTTGCCGTAATGCATTAGGATGGGTTTGGAGGGAGAGTCCATTAACCCAATCACATCAGGTTGCTCCTGAATGTCATGCTCTCTTAGTTTATATTAATTAAACATGATCCCTATGGGGTGGACTCGTAGGGAGAGGAAACTAGAAACGAATTAATTCGATTCTGTCAGATTTGGGGACTCAACGAAGAAGAGCTAATGAAATGATAATATGATGTAATTCTAAAATAAACACTGAAGGAAAGAATAAGCCTAAGATAACTAACATTTTTCAATGTAACGGATGTGCCACAATGAAACTTTCTCAGGCTTTCGGGGCCGAGAGATCAAAGAGACGGCCCGAGGACGGTTCACGCACAAAATTACACAAATTACATTTCATTCAAGGTCTTTTTTCAAGATTCAAATACCGACAGAGGCATTAAAAGTCACTTTATGCCTTTCCGAATTTTATTTTTAAAAGGGTTTTGATTATGGTTAAGTAGAACTTCGAATAAAAATCTACGTAGGTGGCCGAGATATTTTAAAAATCCATATTTAAATGAAAGGCGATGTACACTATTACATAAATTTATTAGTATACTGATAATAAATTTGTCGAAACAAATTAAATCGCTTTTCGTATAAATTACTTCTAATTAATTGTTTTCAGCGAATTCCCTTTCATTACGATATCATACTATTTCCACGTTATTTATTATAATATTATTCAAATAAGAATTTTGGGGAAAATAGGATACCTCGACTTTTATAAATTACTTCTAATCCTCTTCAGCGAATCCCGTATCATTACGACCAAAAGAGCACACTTTGACTCATGAATCAAACTAGTACGGTTGATTTGGACGACTAAAATTTTACCTCGTAAACAACAAAAATAACATTCAGCTCTCCAAAAATCCAAAAAAATTAGCTGAGAACTCAATCATGACCATTAAACCATCGGCAAGGATCTGCTAGAAACCGTTCAGTATAAAAAGGTAATACGACGGAGATATAGCTCTTGATCCTCTAACTCTGAAATCTCGATGTTCCTGAGAGGTTAGACGCATAAATCTGATGTGGTTAAGCTCAAGTTTGTTGAAGGGAGCAATACTAAAGAATTAATTTCTTTAATTCTTTAGTACGGTTAGACGCATTTAAATGCAGTTAGGGAAAGTTTGCCCCTAAAATTTCCGAAAGTATCTTTCAGTCTCAAGATCAAAATTTTCGACTAGAACCAACAGTAAATAGTATGTAAATAATCTTATTCCGATGTACATGATTAATTACACTTTATTACCTGGTGGCATGAATAATCTGCATCGAGCTAAGGAACCGTTTTCTAAAATGTTAATTGGACACTACGGCTCCATACGGTCGGAATCGTCATGAAGTAAATTTATGATGATAATATTGAAATTGATAAACATTATTCTGCTTTTTCCAGCCTCTATATCATTTCATATCATACCTATTGGTAGTCAAACTCATTTACATAAAAAAGAACGGCGACGTAAGATTTGGTGCACAGTTTTCAAATGTCACACTGAATATACGAACGACCATAAATATTGCAAAATATCCATTATTTATGCCCCAAGAATTTCCACTACTCAAAAAATAAGACTCAAACATAATCAAGAATGATAAGAGTTTTAAAATTTTTAAAAACTCAACGATTCAACTGTGTTTTTTTAATGCCGACCTCAGAGACTCAAACGGAGAAAAGGCTATCACCGAAAGCACGAGAATGAAAAATTACCGAGGGATTTCAACTCTTATTCCGAGTCATTTACATTTCTTACCAAACTCGCAATCGCATTACAAGGGTCAGACGGCCACGTGCCCGATAAGATCGGCCGTCTAGCTACGATTCGTGTGAGACGACAGACAATTGCGGCCTCCCGCCGCGATCGAATTTTAAGAGGAAAACCAGAGAAATAAGAGTGAGAGTCGGACAACAAAACCATGAAAATACCTGTCGAAGCCGACGCATTAAGCAAATGGAAATTAATTCAAAGGAGAAAGCTCGGTTTACTCCCTATTGTATCGTTTTTCCTTCTCATTTCACCGCAGGGAAAATTTCAGAACGAATTACGATACCAAATTACAACAAGGTTAATCTACTAAAATCGATCAACAGAAGGTCAAGAATAAGGTGAAAAGGTTTTTAAATCAATGCAAAATAGCCACCAAATAAATTATTGCTGTTGGAATTTTATCTCGAAAAATAACAATTTGCAAATCAATGAATACTATCTAACTTTTGTATCACATTTTCATGCATATTGTTTTTGATTTATGGAATACTGGGGCTACAAATTCTTCCTTAACAGAGATTTAAAATCTCACCCTTTTCCCTTATAGATGTATTCTTGAATATTACGTTTTAATAACAGAATTTCTCTAAAAAAAAACACCGAAGTACGGCGGTTTCTCCACTAAATGTCTAAGAATTTCGTCAAATAACGAGGTAAAAGCCTGTTCAGCGATCAACGATTACTTTTTCTTCCAAGCTTAAACCCTTAATTATAGTGAATTTTGAGTGACCATGGATTAATAACAGCCAAAGGTAGTTGATTGTGGGCTCTTTTTCTTCATTTTCTTTGCCAAAAAAGCAAGCAAAACATTGTTGTGAAAATTCAGAATTTTGAAAATTTGGACTCAAAGAAAGTCAAATCCTTCATTAGAGTTTTAATTAGATTCCAAATTACAATATGTTAACATATTCACCATTAACATACTAAGATATCGAAAACAACAAGATATAAGGTCAAGACGATAAAATACGTAAAAAGTGATCTTGCTCCTTCACGACTCTTAATATATCGATCAGTGGTATGATTATTCTGAAAACAATAAGCACAAAAATAATCCGCAGGAAATTTTTTGGTACGCATATCAACAAAAAAAAGCCAAAACAAATTAAAAAGCATCATCAGCTGACAAGCAACGTAGGATAAAATTTCGTTCCCGTCGAGTCGGTCGCGACATTTTCATCAGATTCATTTTATAAAAACCAAAAGGTCAAAGTTCACGAAAAATGCTATACGGAGGATACAGAGGTACCTAATTCCAAAACATTAAATTTAGCTTTAAATATATCACATCGAAAAGTTATCACGGATAGAATATAAAATTTACTTTGATTTGATGTATGAGCAATCACTAATGGGTTGTAAACGAGGCTTGTAGTATTAAAAAACCGATCGTATGCACAAAGTTTATAGTATAACCAAAAACCAAATTGTAATCAAAAGTTAGGACTATTGGCAGAATGTTAAAGACATAAGTACGAGCTGGAATATCTTGATGATGAAAATACCACGATAGCTTACATGCTGATGGAATAGGCTTGAAGCACGTACAAGCGAGGTCTAAGCTGAATTAAACTCATGGCGGAATAATGATGAAAAAACAACGAAGGAAAACACGAAGATTCGACATAAAACGGAAGTCCCAGTATGCGATGAGATAGCTCTGCTATTCCGCCTGGGGAAATGGCCTGACGACGAAATGAAAAAATCCAAAGATGCTTAAAAAGCGGGGAAGAATACGTGGGAAGGGAAATGAGACGACACGACAGCTCACTAATTCTTTAGATCGTTTGCAGAATGAGAAGCGGTCGCAGATCACGAGACAGAGAGAGAGGGATGGGATTGGGAGTGGAGAGATGGAGAATGAGATGTCTCATTACACAGAACTGCAACGAAACGAATTAAGAGGCGGAGGTGACGGACGTCAGGAATGAAAAGAAGGCGATGGAAATTGCTACCATAACTTTCCGTTGAATTCATAGCTCTAAATTGGAGTTTGAATGTTGAGCTGTTCATTTTAGGTTTCACCTCTCGGGTCATTTCTACCGGGAAACCAATCTTCAAATTATTTTTCGATAAAGTGGATTATTTTGTAGGAAAGTCGATTTTTACGGAATTAAATGAGTAGTTATATAATCATGTTCCATACATTAAAAATCTATTTGCGGCTGCGTACCGTTATTACATAATAAATAACATTTATAAATGTCACATATATTATTAATATTATTTATAACAATTATAAATGCACATAAAGTACATACAGTTTTTAAATACACATTTGCTTCAGTTTTTCTGTAGCATCTTTCGGTTAAGAGGAATATAATAAATATCCCTCTAAACTTAAATACCATTTAGACAATATTTTGAAATATCAAGAAAAATCTACAAAGAATATTTTCAATAATTTCAATGGAGTAATTCAAGTTATGCTGAAAGCTTTCATTCAAATGGCGGTCCAGAAATGGTATTAATCGCCCTGAAATTAAAGAATCAAAAATTAGGTTTCTACCGGTTAGAAACTTCCATACTTTGGCTTTTAAATTCCAAAATGATCAAAAAATTTCATAGCTTGGATCTCAAACTTCTGCAATACGCCGGAAACACATCAGACGAACTTCAACGGCTGAGTTCATTATAACTAATCTCTAAACCGAACCTATCCACTACAAAAAAGAACGTACAAGACATCAGCAGCAGTGCAACATGAAATACGGTTCATCTTATTCAAAGAATATAATTTTGACCAAAATTAATAGATTCCTTTTATATCCTTTGAAAAAAAACATACATACGTACTCTATGAACATGACAGCAAACTCTCTCGTCCCTATTCCTACAGATTACGTTTTGGTGGCCTTTTCACTCAAGATAGACAGCCTAATTAGAATCAGAAGAATTAATCCAAACATCAGCTAGGACTAGTGAAGCCCGGGATAAATAACTGCGGCATAAAATAAGGCATTCGCTCGGATGGATTGAACTAAAGAATCGCTCCTATCATCCAACGAGCAGACTGTGGCAAACTTTGGACTGGATGACAAAAGGAACTCGGGAATCCGTGAAAATCTCGAATTGCATGGATTTTCCGAGTTCACAATACTTCGCCATACGGTTACTACGTGAGAAAAATCCAACAAAACGGATTCGCGACGAGGCGAGAGACTAAAGACAACGGAAGGTCACAAAAGAACTTGTCGACTGCAGGACGTGACGAAGAAAAAAAAAGAAGGAAAGAGTAGTAAGCCAAAGGGTGTGCAAATGAGGGTGAAAAAGCTCTCGTTAAGGAAGGAGGAGAAAGTATCGGTTGGTTGGCAACGAGAGAGATGGCACAAGAGTGACAACGAATGAAAAAGAGAGCAGCATCCGAAATTGCAGGAGATGCATGCGACAATGGCGAGCGCTGGAGAGACGAAAAATTGGAAGCGGAGTGAATGGTCGACGTAAGCTAACAAGTACACCAAGTCATTATAAGAGTATTTGTTCGCTGGGATGAGGACAAGAATATCTATATGTGAAATAATTCCAAAGAAGATGGCTCTTGAAGTTTGTGCGACCGGTTGGAAGAACAAAAATTGGTTTGTATGACTAATCGTTGAAAAATTCCACAGGATATCGAATTGCCCATTGATATTTACTAGTATATTTGGACAAGCGATTAACAGAAATTATTAAAACATTATTTAATGTAATTTAATCCCTGAAGACTGCTCCAAGAGCAGTGATAACGACTTTGACGTCTCAATTTAGAAATTCTACGATTGACGAAACACTCATATTCGAAAGAGATGAAAAATTAATGCTAGATACACTACATGATGACGATGGGACTAATAGTTCCTGATTAAAGCCATATAAAAGCTTCTGGGGAATGAATGCTGCTAAATGTACCTTCATTTTGGTCGTTCATAATTAAATACTTCGTATATTTTCATATACAGAATCATTTTACTGTACTTAGCTAGCTGCACTTAGCTAGTTGCAAGATACTTCATTCAATTAACCCGGGAGTAGAGAACCCACGACCAAATCGCCCCTCTTCCCTCAAAGTTCCGTTCATCCCTCTATCCTAGGGCTAGATAACCCATCTCGAAACAAGGAAATTCCATTAACATCTACTCTAGAAAATGACTAATTTTGATCCCTTTAAGTACCACTGATGAAGAAACTGAAATAATCAATTAAAAGGTTTTATCAACTTTCCAAATACGGCGAAGGACATCCACTGTGGGCTTCAAATATTTTAAAGCAGCAAATGTGGCCCACTGGAGGTCTAATGTTGGAAACCCCAAATTTAATCGAAAAGAAATATATCGTAGTTATTAGAGTCGCAAAACACCCGAAAAATACCTTCTTTGTAACGGTGCCCTAATATCACCGTTGCATAAATTTGCTGAGTCTTATAACTTACAACTTGGTTCAAATCAAGACATTTCCCTGACATTAAGGTACAGAGTAAACGTTCTTTTCAGCGATTAGCGTTCGCTCATTAAAATAGAAAATCTCTTCGCTAAACTCCCGCTGAAACTCCAAATTCGCGAGCCTCTTACAGACTATTTTTAAAACTTCTACTCCTATGAGTAAATTTTCCTTCGTGTAAACGTAATCCAACGAACAAAGCCAGAAATTGAAGGAAACGATATTTTCCGCATGATGCCGAGGAGAAAAGGAACAGAACCAAATGCACTAAGTCTACGAGAAGCCGTACTAAAAACTTTCGAATTAACATCCTGAGAGCAATTTTATAGCAAGAAGCGAGTACAAGGTGCATAAAAGGGAACTCCATTTGGATCTCAAAGGGCATAAAACAAGTTGGAAAATGCACCCGTAGGCGAGGGTAATAAAAGCTGATTTCTGCTTATGGTGCCACCTTTTCTGGAAAAATTAAAAGCGTCACTGGAAGACTCGATTCTTTCGACGGAAGGTTGTATAATTCTCACTGAAATGGCTAATCAACATCGAATCGCTGGTGTTTGATTTTTGACGGATGGGTTGAATGAAATAGGTTTTTTTTAGGGCTTTCAGTTTCCAGGAAAAGCAATTCTCGCGCAAAATTTGTTTAATTTTTGAGTGCTTGTGTCGGGAACAAAATTATAAATTGAATTGGTGGAGAACCTTTGGTAAATAATTCCGAATTCCATTAATACCGGCTATAATTCATAAAATGGACTATAATTCATAAACGGAGCAACATATTCAGGTAAGTGAATTTCATTCATTAGCTTCGATACTTGATTAATTTTTCAACGCATTTACATCAAATAATAGATGTACGAGCAGAAATAGAAATGTGTGTATTAATGTAATATTGAGTTATGAAAGAAATCTATGGACCTGACTAAATTTAGCAAAATTAGATTCTTCTTTAACTTATATACCCAACAATTTCTGTAAGCACAGACTAAAAAGAATTGCCTTTTGGCATAAGGTTAACCTTCTCTGTTGTAAATATTTCACCTACATAAACCTTATCGGTTACTAAGAATCATATTATAAAATAAATTCGAAGGCAAAACATCCACTCCATAAGGAAATTATTAAATTTAACTAATATTTTACACGCACAGAAATATTTATTTATAATTGAAGAATTTAGAAGTTTATAGACGTATACCATGTCATTAACTATAAAATTCTGTACACTTCAAGGGAAATTATCAGAATTATGAGCAGGCTACTACAAGTGTTGAACTAGTTATACAACCGGCATAAAAACAAATTTGCAAAATTCGGAGATTTATCGACTTAACTAACACCTATAAATTTAACGATGAGTAGAAACTGATACATTTTTACAATTCAAAAGTACTATCATGACCAACCATCCTGTGAACCCTAATATCTCCCTATAGTAGGTTGAATAGGCAAACTTAAAGCAATGCGGAAAATAAGGATATCATATAAGCGTAGGCGTATGAATTAAACCGAGAAGGATGATCTATTCCAGAGGGTAATAAAACTTGCAAAACGAGGACATAAAAAGGACTCTACATAAATTTGACACATGAGACCTTCCATGCAAGCCGAACCGGGGAAGATCGAAGGTTGAGGGCTTCTCTCTCTCTAATGGTGAACACGATGAAGTTCGGTACTTCCCTGAATTAAAGGTAGCGAATCCTAAAACGAAAACCCATTATAGTAAGACGGCGTTGAAGTCGATGTTGCTGACCGCGTGTCTCTCACAATTAACGTCGTCTGGGTCCTTTAGGGCTCTTTTGCCACGGATTTTCTTTCGTAACAAGTTTATCGCCGGGGACTTACCGCGTCTGAGGTACTCTACCGCTGACTTGTTTCCATATAATCTCCTTACGGGACAAATATTCACGCACGGGCATGAGATTAAACAGCCTGGGAGCCTGCGGTTTCCGAAAACTTCCCAAACTCACACTTTCTCTTCCGGTGAGGACAAACATAGCGGGAGTGATACAAATCGTCATAATGCGGAGAATGGAGTGATTAGGCCGACGGCTTTAGATCGACAACAAAGATGACTCGTTTTTCCCCTTACGGAAGGAGATTACTTCGAAACGGAATGAAATCTCGGTGGGGGAGGAGTAAAGACCGCATTGTTCCCACTAATCACTCCCTTCGAGTAAACTGAGCCCGCAATGTCATCAGTCCGCCTTCCTCCTATAGTACGGGAGGGATTAGAAAAAAAGGAAAATCCTTTCTGTTAACGTGGTAAATTCAGCGCGACTCGGAGAATCATTTCCTAAAAATTTGGTCTCTCAGCTTCCGGGTGGATGAGGATTTGGACGCAAATTGAAAATGGGTGTTGTTATCCTTCCGAACGGCTCAACCCGTCGCAGATGCGCAGGCGTTTTGAAACACCAAACTTAATGTCGCAATTTAAAAGATGGTTGACCGGCTGAATTATCTAAAATCGCTTGGGGGGTGCTGATAAAAATACATATATCTCGGCCGATAAAGATTTTTCGCTCTTTTTCGGACGTAATTAATGCATATGGATTGGGCTGACCAATTATTTAATGAATGCGCGTAGAGGTGGGATCAACCGAATTCAAACAAGCGAATTTTTTGATTGTTTTCTTTCTCTCGAATAACTCACATAAAAATTTTAGATTTTTCTTACTTCCCTTCCGCGCTGAACTACCGAATGCTTCTATTCGGAATATCACTCGCTCCACACCATCGAGTGAGTAATTGGATATTTCACTCATATATTTAACTAAAAATTACGAGAAAGCAGACAGACTCGACAATATCCAGTGGGAGTACGGTGAGGATGTTAAGATATGTTAAGTATTACGAGATAAAGTTTCCGGTATCTATTTGGAGCTTTTATAATATTAATATAACGGATTACTTAAAAACTCTTTTTATTGAAATTTTTATTTATTAAAACATATGGCATAGTAATTGCTTGAGAAATTTTCCTACTAAAGTCGAAAATTTTTTAGTATAAAACTTAATGACATCCGTCATAAAGCAGTATACTAAAATGTTGATATTCATCTTTTGGCAGATATTGCTACAGTCTCTTTCAATTAATTATTCTAAGAAATTGTATTACGAGAAAATCTGATTTAAATATACTCCAAAAAAATCCACCTATGGACACATCGCAAGGTTCAAGACATCAATCACGTTAAAAATAAAGCTCCCACCTATATGGCTTGGAAAAAGCGGGCGAGACGAGAAAAAAGAACGCATTGCTTCGTGATTCATTCTTCTCCCAAATCCCTCCATTATTCAAACGTATATACGGTGCTGCAATTTCACGCATTAATCACATTGTCCTCCTTATCAATGACATCGGTAGCTGAATGCAGTAAATGGGAATTTAACGACTCCGTAAAATTAATCACGCGACGTTTCAATCCAACCCAGGGAACGATTAAGAACGCCGAAATCGACGGATTCTGATCAGCTAAAAGTGCGTTTAAGGTCACAAGAGTAATGTTTGGGTAATCTATGCATGTGTTATACGCCCCGCTTCCACTGGCCGTCCGGAAGCAGTCAGTCTATTTGCAGTCCTTTAAGTGCATATAAATTATTAATATCCTAAATCTAATTTTCCACGGAATTCATTTGGAAAACCTATTCAGATGGCGAGTCCTAATAGTCGACTCTTGCCGAATAAAAATAATGTATTTAGAGAAAGATGCAAAACTTATTTCTCCAACCATGTGTGTAAATAATTAATAATAATATTTTAACAATGTTATTAACAAATATTCAACTTATAATAAGACAATATATATAAGACAAAATCTTTGGCTGCACATGATGCCTGTTTATCTAAAATTGCCAATATTTTCTGGGATTAAATTAGGTGTTGTAGATTGATACGTAAAATAATTACTATGATTGATCTTCATAAAAAAAATCGCTTATCGATCAAGGCTTTGTTATGTAACCGCTGTGCCGCGGCACACTATTGTACTGCTTGAGTTGCTGGTGCTTGAGGCTGCCCAAGCCTGATCTCTAAGCGTAACATATACATACTTAATATTCCACGAATGAAAACGATCGGTTCTGCGATAAGAATAAAGACGTTCAATTATTTTATTGTTTCTGTGGTGATTTCTTTACCAATTTGAATTTAGAAAAAACTAATAAATGAGAGGGTTTGAGAGCTTCGAGATCTGTGTAAGTATTTAAGCAAGCGGAGGAATGACTAATCTTGGAAAGTGCTGATAAAAGCTATGATACAGATGTCACTCAATATCCTCACATTGGAAAAGTCAATCAGAATAGCATAAACCTAGCGAATGATATTTCGCAATGTGGTCCTGGTAAAATGAGTAGCCTTAAAGTCTGACGCATTTTCAAAATTAACCACTAAACCTCATACATAATTAATATTCCTATAATGCTAAAAAAATTCTGCGGAATACGAGCATATTCCGCAAGCTCGAATTCATTCCCATTCCGCAGACATACAAAGAATATCATTCTCCCTTGAGCGTGCAGAATGATGTCTCCTATTTTCTATCTCATCGCAATCTAAAACACGAGAATACAAAGTAATTAACCAGCGGAATGTTGCGGGAGAAAACAAAACATCCCGCCCTCATTTCCTCTAGTATCTAAGCAAAAATCTCATTTTCTTTACCACCCCACTAACGACTCTTTCGGATTCCTCCTTTCTGTTTTAGATGAATTCCTGACAAAAGCACACTCGAGGAAGGCTCAGCGGTGAATAGCGGGGAAAAAATAGGATGGAAACTCATCAAAAGGACATTTTTTCATTTCCCTTCGAAAAATGCCTCCCATTCTTCTCCGTCGAAGGTTTGCTCGCAGTAGACATCAGGGATGACGTTCTCACTCCCATCAAAATCATCCTCTAACCATTCCTTTCTGATATAAAAATGTACACGAAAGTTTCTCGAGGATGAGTGACAAGTCACTCGTGAATTCTCTCCTTTATTCCGGGAATGTGTGGCCTACAGAATACTTTCTTCGAAAGGAATCCTTCGTCTTCTTAGCAAAGATAGAGATCTTTTCGTAAAGAATTTCCACACAGAAACAAAGGCGCGTATGCAATGGCTGATATCTGCCAATTTTCAAAGTACTAGATGGAATTGAATTTGAGCGCCCTTAAAGGGAAAACAACCGCCCACCCTTTTCCTTTATCGAATAAGCTAATGCCATTTCAAACGGCAGTCACTACTGCAGCATAAAAGGTCAGCATAACCATCAGTTTTTTCTCCTTCCCACGAAAGAACGCCGATTCTTCTGAGGGGAATCCTCTAAGTAAATGTATATACAAGTCCGAGGAATTCGAGACTTGGAAATGTTTGATTTGGTGAATACATCAGAACGTGTAAAATTTTCGTGTTGTTTGCTATATATCGTAAAAATATTACCTGCATATTGATATTTTCTGATACTTTTGGATATCCTGGAAAAAAGGTTACTGTTATGTCATAAGGAACAGTGTTATATAGCGTCATGTATAGCTGCTAGAGGAAACAAATATATCTGAAATTCTGTAACTCAAAAAAGTTATCCTTTCGCCGTTATTTGAATGCAATTGCATTAGGTAATGAATTATCTGAAAGCTAATATACATGCAATAAATAAACGATTAATTTTCAGGTATTATTCTAGCATTTTCTTGAAGGACTACTTCCAAAATCTTCTGTTTATTTGTAATTAAAACGAACATTTTTTTCAATTAATACCAAAATTATCTAAATATTACACATATGCAATATAAAGAATGTTATGAGATAGCGATTTCGATATTTAAAAAAAGAACAACTAAGTAATAGCGAAACCACAAGGGAAAATATCTCGAAGATGGATTTAAAAGATATAACGATCAGTATACAGTACGTCAGTGTCAGTATTTCCGGACCATCTAATATATATTTTAGATATCACGATCACTAATATCTAATTCTCAAATCTTCTTCGACCCTTTTAATTAAAGTATTAATGTCTCTCCGTCGATACAGAAATCACAATTAGAGGAATTAGACGTTATGAAGACAAGCAACCGTTTGTAATTATCATAAACGAAAGAAATCCAAATAATACTCCCCGAATACTACATTATGCCATAAAAATCGCAATTTTGGATAGTGGGGAGCCTCTGTCATCAATTAATTGTAATTGAATGTTTATTGTTTCTGTGGGAGTGTCTGAGTTTTAACTTTCCAGAGAATAAGTGTAGTAGTAGTAGTAGAAAATATTTTTTTTGCAAGTAAATAACAATGGAGTTGGGAATTGTGTTATATTGGAGTTTTGTATCATGTAAAATAGTTGTATGTAAGTGTTTAATCTTGTGAGGGTATTATTTAATTTGTTCTGAGTTGTTTAATTATGTTTGTGAAAGTTACCGTAATTGTTCGTAATGTTGCCACCAGACTAGCAGTCTATCTGCAACAATGTACTTAATAATAATAATAATAATAATAATTAGGAAGTTTGGTTTCTACATGATGAATCAGTCGATAAAATATCATCTTAACAAAGAGAAAATTCCTCTTGTATTTAAGGCTAAACGGCGAAAGGACTGAATGACTGAAAATAAAATAGCTTAATAATAGGATTTCATTGAAGCTCCATTGAAGGCAGCTGCTTCAGTGGAACATATACTAAGTTATTTTATTTTCAACCATGGTAATGTAGTTCAACAAAGTCACGGCTTACTCGATTGAAAGGATTAAACTTTCTAAAACGCGTAGGTAATCTCTTCAGCTGCTTAGCAACCGAAAGGACGAGCCTTCGGCCGCATGCGCGTCGGAGTAAAGCAAACAAAACCTAACAACCTTTTTCTTCCTTTTGGTCAGGGTGCGAATCCAAAGGGGTCGCGTGAGTAAACACACCTGATTACCGCGACAGGCGATACGAAAGGGTGGCCATAAAAAAAAGTCCCCGGTGGGAATCCGCCGTCACTTAGGATGAAGAGGAAAAAACAAAATATTTGCTCGAAAAAAGGCGGAGGGTTTTTAATAATCCCATCCCTGAGAGGGTCCTAACCGACCATGTACAAAAAGGTACGCGGCATCGTAAACTGTTCTTTACTGACGCGACCATTTCAGATGGAGCGTTGCACCGCCCACGGGGATAAGAGAGGCGTGGGGTAGATGACCATTGCGAAAAATGGCCAATTTATTAACTCGGGAACCTTTGTTTTTGACGTCTGGAAAAAGGTCCGCGCCTATCCGAAACGTGGTTGTAATGAAAGAGGAAGATTAAAATGGACGGCGACGGCGTCAACTGTGAAAATCTAGCCGAGCTTAATCAAGAGAGAGTCATCTGGGAAATTAAAGAGGATGAATGGGAATATAAGCTACGGCGGACGCTCCCCTTACGCATTTCGGTAATCTATTGGAAATGAGGGAGATTTTTCGAACACGATTATTGAGGTGGTTTTCGTAAAATATAAGAGGTAAAATAAGACATAACGATAATCATATTCATACGATGTGAGTCAACAAATCAGTTTGTACGTGAGCTTTGATTAAGAGATCGAAATTCCATTAATGACTTTTGAACGAATGATTTTCAACCTTTCGAATCAAACAACTCGATAGTATTACATTTGCAGTTCTTTGCAACCTAATACAATAAGCATTGATTCTCAAACAGGAAGAAATTAATAAATTTAGCAGCAATCCGTTTGAATGCAAATGTTATGCGGGAATTACATATTAATGGTTATAAATCCACACCTGATGATGGCCATGGGTTGGAGAAACCGGCCGTGCTTAGTGAGATAGAGAGGAATTTTTAGGTAGCGAATTAATTTTAATCTATTATAAAACTTCATAATGTTAATCAATAACTCATCAACGACTTTTATTTAATTTACAGACCAACACAAGTTAACCCAGAATTACATGAGTGAAAACTTTACATACAATCATGCATTGATCATACATCAAATGGGAACATCTTATAGACATTTAATAAACAGAGAAAAAACTTATGCAATCAGTATACGACAGTTCTCTGAAAAGGGAATTGCTTACCTACCATTTTAGCAATACATATTAAGGACACAATAGATTAATTGAAACAGGGATAACTGAAATCTAAGAGCTCCATCAAAAACATTATCCACGTACTCTGATGAAACATTTTCACTGCATTCAAACCTGAAGATGCTTCAACCCCTACAATTTTCACCGGTCAGGAAAGAAAGAAAGCCACACTGCCATCGCGTCTACTCCCCTCGAAGACTTAACTTCCACACGCGCGCTGTTAATGGCGATATCCACCCCCGAGTGAGACGCACCCTCTCATTTATTCACTCGGCATAACCCTCATCTTTTTTTCCCGAACGGCGCGCTCCTCTTCCCCGGTGATCTCCCCATCGGCACTTGAGCGAACCACCCCGGCCCTAGATACCACCCCCGTGGGACTCTTTCCTTCCCTCCCACGGATTAAATTGGAAACCGCGTCTCTCCCATCCAACTCTCCGGCCCTCCTTGGTAGAGAGAGATATTCCAGGCCGAAAAGGGGAAGATGAGGAAGGAAAGTTAGTGCCGCCTATCGGAGAAACACCCTCTGGATCATTAATCTCCGCGGATCCGTTACTCCTCTCGGTGGCTTGGGTAACGTATCTGCCATTAGTTTTGAAAGCGAGAAAGAAGGCGCGAAATGGAGGGGAAGAAGTTGAGGATAGAGAAAGATGGAGGACGGGGATAGTGACATCTATGACTTTTGGATAAAGAGACCATCATTCTGTCACGGGATGATTTACGGTGGATTGAGGATATTCTTAAAGAAATAAATAAAGATACCTTCTCATGAATCGAATTTTCCAGAAAGAGTAACTCCTGACAATGGCTACCTTAATAATGGGGGAAATGAAAATATCTTGAGCCATAACGAGAAACTATAATGAGTTGCTTAAATCGAAAGCTGCTTTCTTATATGCTGGGGCCAAGTGGGCAGCGTAACTTAAGTTGTAAGTGGTCCTGGGTTCGATTCCCGGAGGAGGTCTAAACGTGCTAAATGACCCTAGAAGTCGAAAAAAATTTTAAAATACTACTACTAAAATTTCTTATAATTTCTCCAGCTCAAGATTTTAATATTCCACAGCAGATAAAATAGCAGAAAATTAAAAATAAAAAAAATTAAAATAAACCTGAATGCAATAACGTATTAAGTTGTGCGTTCTGCTGCAAGATTAACATAAAGAGAAAATTTCATCCTCCGGTATGATGTATTATAATGTAGAATTAAGCCTCAAGCATTACTCACTTTTATCAAAATGAAAGCTACGGGCGCTTTGAAGAAAATCAGTAACTGCTGAAATTAGCGACGGGGTACGTAAATACGCAAGGATGATTTGAGATGAAAACATTTCCTCAGAAACAAACCTTCAAAAATAAATCCATTAGAGCCTGAAAGAATATAGAAACAACCATTTCGTAATTTATCTTCAATCAAATGAAAGAAAATAAAAAAAATTATGATGAAGAGGAAAGAAACACGACGACAACGCACTTTCAGAACTCCTTTTTTTAATTAGGTAGACATCTGAAAGAGCTCTTAAAATTCTTGAAAATATGAATCCGGCAAAGAAGCGAAGAATGAAAGGAAAAATCTTTCTCTGAGGGAAAAGAGAAACATTCCATTTAAAATCCGAGTGATCAAAATTGTGGAGAAAATTAATCAGGGGATGTGAGAAGGATAAGAGCGACAAAATTTCAGCTGCCTTTTGGACCATGAGAAAACAGAAAAAAGAAATTGCTTCTCAAAAAAGAGTTAAGGAAGCAGAAGAATTTGCCATGTTTGATAAATAGGTGTGCGCATATTTAACTGAAAAGGGGCCTAAAAATTAAAGTAATTATCTCCTTTCTTGTCTAAATTTAAGAACAGTTTGTTCATTTCTAAGAGTTTATAAAGAGGCTCGGCACCTTCAGAATAAGAAATTATAATTACTTGTTTGAATATTGAATTTTTGAAGTTTGAATATTTGAATTGAATATTTTTGTGAGAATATATGTCACTTTCATAAATAAACTAAACACCTCTTCGTAATTTCCACCAATTTTTTACTGTACTATCAGTTTCGACAAAAGGACGCCCACCTTCAGGTTGAAGTACGGCGATTGCTCTTTAGTTCATTTCTAACTGTATCATTATGCATAATAACATAGCAAAACGTAATAATCGGGTCAAGTCATATTGGTTAGAATATATATGGGTAAACAAGGTGATGTTTCTTCCACTGGAGTAATGGTAGGCTCGTCCGGGGATTGGTAAACAGCGGGGAAAATGAGTATATACACGATAGTATTATATACATAATAGTATATTACTGTGTAACTATCCAAAATGTAGTTCTTTTAGCAACATTCCTCATCAATTCCATATCGGCACTTTCTTTCCTTTAATATTTATTTCTGATAGAGGTGAAGTGAATTCTATAGAACGGCATCCCTTTGAATCTAATCAGGCGGCATTCACGGTGAGTGACGCGTAGTCAGCGCATCGACTCCTACGTCATCGTATTGGTTTTTCTAGACTGGACCCACAATATTTCTGTTTAGACAGCTACCCATATTCATCACGATGCTGGGTGAACATCGATAAATGTAGGCCTTGACCGAAAATCGATTTGACACAGCTTCTATACAATACGAACGAGCTATTCACTGTCTGGCTACCCGTAAGATAATGGTACGAAGGCTAAAAAGCTCATGAATCCCTGAAATATACTTTTCTTACTTTCGTTTTGCGCATACATTCAATTGGTGAAAGTATCCAATAAACTTCTCTAATATTTTCACTTGAGATTCTCTACATTCTTGTCGATCTTACTAATTTCTCAATCGTTTTTGGCCGTACTTCGTGGAAAGCCATTTCATTGAATGAAATAAAGAATAACTTGGTAATTTCCACAGAATATATTTCAGGACGACTAGTTTCGGCTGAACGCCATCATCAGGTCATGATGATGGCGTTATATATATTCTGTGGACATTACCAAGTTATTCTTTATTTCATTCAATTACTAATTTCTTATTAAAAAATTGCGCCGTGTATGCCTGCCGTGCTATTATCATGAAATTCGCGAAAATTAAAAGAGAAATATATCCGAACAAAAGAGAGAAAATGAGAAAAAACCAAAATCTGACGAAGACCTGATGTTTTTTATCATTTAATCATGAATCAGTTCCACCAAATATAGCTTGAACTAATTCATCACAAAAGAGAGAAAATTGGTTTGCAGTTTAGAATAATGATACATAAACAATAGTATTCTCTGAAAAGGAATTACAAATCGCAGGAGAAAATTAAGTTCTTACCACCAAGCGAACGATTGCAGTCCTTATCCGATAAAGTAAACGAAGATGGACTGGCACATCGATGAGAGAGAACTGAATGCGATTTAGAAAGGACTTGGAAAGGATTTTCAGGATACCTTGGCATACTGCTTCAACGTTATCGCGAATGTGCACCGATGCTCGAAGTACACAGCGAAAGACTAGATTCCATTTCAGATACAGCAACGGTTGTTTATCTAAGAGAAATGTGGGTCAACAAGTAGACGACACAGGAAGCGCAAACTGGGGTTGAATCCATCCCCGGAATGATTTACGATAGCAAATGTAAGGGATTAAATAGCAATCACTTCAATCTTAGCCGGACAGCTAGATATTGGTGATAAACGGAGAGGGGAAACCTACACGAGAACATAAGCGGCGAAATAGTCTAGCTGCCATACACTTCAATTATGAAGGTGTAATATTTGGAATCCAAAAGATAAAGCGATAAGTGTGGGAGGTTCCTAGGCGCGGAAAGTCAATTCCATTTGGGGCCGATGAATGGAATCTGAGGATAAAGATAGCTGCGTTAAACACATCTGTCCGTTTGCAAACACCATCAACAAATGCTCTACAGTTGTGAGTGAAAATAGGTTTTTGGGTCGATGTTTCCTCGATTCACTGTAATTAAGATAGCACGTGGATCAGATGTGTGTGAAACACATGATAAAGATACGTTTGAATTGAAGTGCTTTTCGTACGATGAGCGTTTTCGGGGATATTAGCCGATAAATATCTAGTTAGAGTGGCGTTTTCTAACTTGTGTCCTGCGTTACGGTTGTGCTCCAAAGGAAAATAGTAAATCTACTTGATATCTTGCGAGAATTGAATTCTATTTACTCGTTACATCTACCCTTATCAAGTGGATAAATTTTTCATGGAATCTGTGTTTTAAGATTAACATTCCACATTTCCACACCTACTCAGTCAGAGAATCTACTCCTACACTCCCGTGTTGGCTTTTCTAGATCGGACGCAAATGCATCTTAATTCGGATAGTTACCAATAATAACCGCGGTGCTGGTGAACACCGATATATTGGCCCTCTCCGGAAATCGAACCCGGAATACTTTCACTGATGGCGAAGGGCTACCCACTTGGCTATCGGGAGACCAGAATAGGTAGGTTACTATGAGCGTAAGGTTTATTTTGCCGCGAAATTTCAGTAAATAAGTAAAATTTTCGATGTGAAAGGAGATTGAGAAGCTCAAAGAAAATTCAGATCAACTACTTAAAAATGAACCATGATATCGTAAGTAGGAGAAATTTCTAGGAATCTTTTATACTTAGGCTCATTAACTTGCCTACAAATATATTATTAGGAGACTATCCCATAGTGTTTATTTTAAATAATAAAATACAGCCATAGAGAAATTTTTTAGAAAAGATTCCCGAAAAATTTCAATACTTCGAAATAGCCTGTGGCAGTAGAAAAACATTTCTTAACCCTTTAACCCCGAAATTTGGATCCCGAGGGGAAATATTTTTTCCTTTTATCTTCGTAAAAGTCTTAGCTATTCCGATTCACATTTAACCTTAAAGAAACAGATAAAAGAAAAACAGAATGATATTTTCGTTTGTAACTGTTATGGATTATTCACATTCCAATGAATTACTAAATTTAAAATTTGTACTGATCGCAAACGTCATGACACAAAGCAAGTTTTAGCAATCTATCCCTTCTAACAAGATTAAAGCCAAATATCAGGAGGTATTCATCAGTTCTCCACTGACACTTGAATGACCGAGTAATACGACCAGCGATACCCGTCTTCCTCTCGCAGAATACGAAAAACCAGCAAACCCAGTGGGCTTCGACAGGAAAAGAAAACAAAAAGAACGCGCTTCCTTCGACACAAATGGAATTTTCTCACAAAATTTTCGATTGACGGGCTATTACCGTGCCTGGTACTCGCCATCTACGTATATAGGATTTCCTCCACAGCCAACATTCTCAGTCCTCGTTATTCAACCCGCCGCGGAGATATGTATGACACGAGCTATGAATCTAGCCTGGAATAAATTAACTTTGTTCCCACGAATAATACCCTCCTTCACCGGTACTCGATCGATCTCTCCCTCCCTCGACGAAACTCCCAGAGGTCATCGGGCGCACGAGATTGCATGACGCCAACTTCCAGACGTACCCTTCCCACAAAGAACCTCCGTGATGTCCCCCGCCGAGACCGGCAACTTCTTTGCGCCAATCTCCCCTATGCCACCGGCCTGAATTAACCTCCAGACTTGGGCGGCCTAATCCCCTTTCTCTCTTCGCCCCATTCTTACCTTAATCCCTATCCCATCCCTTCGCACTGTCCAAGAGCCTTTTGACCCTTGCGAAACCGCCGGGATGATCTGAATCGGACTCATCCATCTCACGACAGGAGTGCTACCGCTCGCATGAGGAAGTTGGCGCCGGAGAAGCTAAGGTGAGGTTTAGTCTCAAGTGGTCCAATAGGAGTTCGTTGGCCGGCTGGGATTTGCGAATTCTCTTCCCGACTTTATTAAGCCGCTGTCAAATGTTTTACAGGTGCAAGACCGGGATGGTACCCTTTGCTTAGGAAGAGTAAACTTTCATCATGTGGTTGGATATTGCTGGAGACTTTTGCGCAGGATGAAGAAGCAGTTATGTATGGACTGACCAGTCGAAAACGGGACTAATTCTTTCCGTAAAGCGGGAATAAACGGAATAAGTCATTCGCGCGACACTCACGAATCGTTATTGGCTGCAAAATATACATTATTCAAACCAATAACGGGCATTTTGGTAAATGGTTTTCAGAAGTTAATCTGGGAGGATTTGCAAAATATGATGCCTTGACCTTTCCGCATAATTCTGCACAAGCTATTCTGACATTTTATAATTTTCTCTCAGTAAATTTTATATTATATCAGTTTACTTCTACATTACATTCGCATTCATACAATATAGGAGCTACTGAAAAATAAGAAACTAAATATATTTTACACCAAAAATATCTCAACAATCTTCATATTAATTCTTCAAGAAACTGTCAGTGTGTTCTGTCTCTCTTAGAGTAATAATGGGTTACACTATTAATTTATAATTTTCAAAAAGATGGAGTACTCTACTTTAAGGATCGAAGTCTTTAAACGTCACAAAATACTTATCAGTTATAATAATAATATGGAAAGTTAAAGAACGGAGCTTTATATATGAAAGCGATCATAATGTTCATTCTAGTTAAGAAAAAGTACAGAAACGATTACAGAGTTCTAATAGTGTATCATACATGTATCATCTTCTCATATTCAGTGATACGTAATGCTAGTATTACATAATAAGTTCTGTGACAGTCCATAGAGGTAGCTTGATGTGTAATATGCCTGACAATACAATCGTTGGTTCTTGTCTTCTCAAACGTAATTCATAATAAATATCCAATATTTACTTGATGTAAAAGATGTCGAACGGTTCACACAAACGGGTAGCTAAATAAAGCAGAGAGGGCATGAATTAGTGCCATTCACTACACTTGATCATAATTACACAAAGTTTCCCAGACTATTATAGGTCTTACATTACACTATGCAAATGTTACTCGACATTCTGAGCATCAGAAGTCCAAATCATTTTCCACCGAAAGAGTAGCAGAATGAATGCATACGTTAACAAGGATAATTTAATAACCAAATACTCTAATTTAAAGGAAAAGGCTCTAAAAATTTCAACTCACCCTCGGTAGAAATTAGTCTACTGAACATCTAACTCTTCCGACTGGCATTCTCTGCTGAACCTGAAAAAAGAAGAGTAAATCTGTTAAAAACCTTTGAATATTCATTAAATGTAAATATATACATAAATGAACATGCATAAAAACTACCCATGATTATATCGATTGAGGAACATTTTCAATAATTATAACCAAATAACATTTTTGAAATAAAAGGTCATTTCGGGATTTCTCAAAAATTGTAGTCATAAAAAGATATCAGGAATAAAATAAAAGAAAGAAAATGGCGGAGGTATATGATATGATATCACTCCCTCGAAAAAATACTAAATGAAAAATAATAAGAATCCAATGTAGCGCTGATGACTAACTTTATTCGAGCTTCATGCCACATTAAATTTCTCATTAGCCAGATAAGGTAAATCCACCAACCGTTTCCCTTCGCCCATTAATTTATAAG
This sequence comes from Pachydiplax longipennis, assembly GCA_036926295.1. Classification (NCBI taxonomy): domain Eukaryota; kingdom Metazoa; phylum Arthropoda; class Insecta; order Odonata; family Libellulidae; genus Pachydiplax; species Pachydiplax longipennis. Next base: position 58,456,554 of record JAVFKF010000008.1, read on the forward strand.
GGTAAATTTGAGTCAATTACCGTTCGCCACCCTCCACCCAGCTCATAATGAGGGACCTTATGAAATGGCACCCATCATAAATGCCCTCCGTTCTTATAACTTAGGAGACAGAGCCGCCAAAAAATCCCTCTAATACTCTCCTCTGATTCGCCCCAACGCAATAACCTCCATAAAGCACCATTAGGCCCAGAAACAAGTCTCACGGCTAGCTTCGATAAGTATAAGGGAAAACGAGTATTTATGACACCCGTAAAGAGCCAGTAAAGGGTTTAGGCCCCAGAAAAAAAACTCCACATTTTCCTTCCTCTCCGAAAAATAATCCAAAAGAAGAAGTATAAATGAAGGGTAATTAAAACCCGGATTGTAGCGGTCGGCTTGCGTCAAGAGCCGTGAAAAAATCCTCCGGGAAAAACAGCAAAAAACCGAACTCGTCTCGCCCCGAAATGTATGGGTCTCGACTCCCGCGGTGATTTGCAGACATTTTCATATCGCCGAACATGCGATAGCGATGCGTGCCCACTTCTATCACCCCCTCATAATTAAACTCTTAAACGAAATTCATGGCACCGCCGCCGCTTCTCCTTTCCTCGGGACATTTCGGACTATTAGATGTCTCCCGCTAATACCCCCGCAATGAATGATGACCGTCCACTGGAGCCATTACCGCTGCGATACACGCGGCGCGGGACGATGTGATCTTATGTTCTCTAGGCGAGAGAGGGGACGTAAATCCGCGAAAGAGGGGGAGCGAGAATTAATTTATGCGCGGGGGCGAGAGCGGGTGACGCCGGAATGAAAAGAGTCGAGAAACATCGAATTTTGCGAGCGTTTTGCTTTTTTTTTGTCGCTCTCTGATTCCTGGCGCGCGCTTTGTTCCGAAGAGACTCTCGATTTCGGAGCCATTCCCACGTCTCTTTATGGCCGTTATAACGCGTTGGAAAAATAGAAACAAGCGAACGGCGAAAGGAATCGGGACGAAGCTTCCACGTTTGGAAATGTGGAAGATATATCGAATGAGAACACTGTACACATACATAAACAGTTCGAATAAAATTATGGAGAGAAATTAAAAGCGAAAGCAAGTCAACAGGAGGAATTTCACGATGGTAATGAACTAAATTAATTGTTGCTAAGAGGTTTGAAAAATTCTCCAATCGCCGAATATGCCGGTGACCTTTGGGCTAATTCCTGGAAAGAAGGAAGTCGCGGATTACCGATCTCCTGGGAAACACCCAATGCGCATTTCGGCAACTATTCCACCATCCTTAGGGGTAAATACGGAATGAAAAGAATGTTCAAAGTGTGGGGTATTTACCTGTTTATCGTGGGAGGCGGTGGTGGGTGGAGATTTTCTGTGTGACGTATGGGAAGTGATTGAAGAAATGAAAATTTCGAGCTTTCTCAATCATTTGTACTAAAATAAATGAAAAATTCTACGGATCACCTTCACCTGATAATAATCCATGAGTTAATAATAATAATAATAAAATAATAATAATTTTATTTATCCAAGGACATACATAAGTATATATAGGATACGTCAAGTCAGTAAGTTAAGTAACTTGGCCTAATAATTTTGCTGCTTTCACAAGATTACCACAAGAAACACGATAAAAATAATTTGTTACCATATTTTCAGCATTCATCTTGCATATATGTTAATTAAATAAGACAATGCAAGAATAACCTATAGTATACGGCTCTTACAGTGATTTTCTTTCCATCCAGAGATGAAAAAAACTTAACGGGAATTATAAAAGTATGAATTGCTGAAAAGGAAAAAATATACTTTGCTCTTTTATTCCCCACGACGAAAATCAACAATACATCCAACTTTGCAAAAAGGCAAGACATATTCCTCTTCGTTTAAAAACACAAAATAGAGACCACGCCAAAAGATTATATCGTAAAAAAGGACTCTAAAATCACGAAAAATAACGAGAGCCGTAGATGAAACACAAAGGCAAGGCACTAGAAAAGAGTGAGAGAGCACAACAATGGGACAAAGAGCGATGAAAAATCTGAACAAAAGAAAAATTCTGCGAGCACCCGAAAGCCATTCCAGTAATTATGCCCCTATCAACTGCAACAACGATCGCTGAATAAAAAGAGCCCTCACGTAAGTATGAATGCATCTCATCCAGGGAACGACAAAATAAAAGAGGGGAAAGATCGCGATTAAATATCCTGCGCTTTATTCATCCATCGCTGGATAAATACTAGTCCGGATGGATAGGGCTGAGTGGAGCGATACGGCTGATAATTCGACGCTTCATTTGCGAAGCGTCCGAAACTCACAATAGCGTCGTGACGCGATGCATCCGCAAATCCCGATAGAGAGAGAGAAGGCGTCCTTATCGCCAGCAGATACTAATGGACGGCCGACACGTTCTCTCCATCTTTCTCCGATATTCCCGTCCTCTATCTCCCGTCATTTTACTTCCTATGCGCAGAAACAATGGAGGGAAACAGACGGTGGAATAGCCTCGTCTAGTAGACAAATACCCGAGGCTTAAGGTTTTAAAATAGAACGATCAGCAAAGGTAGAAAAATACTCTGCAAAAGGACATAGAAATTGAAACATAAAAATATCCCAACTGAAGATAAAGGTACTGTGAAGAGCGTAGTTCTACCTAATTGCTAATCTTTGTGTAAAAGTATGATGACAAAACGTATCCATTTATCAATATAATACTTCGATTCAGTTAAATAAATTTACAAATCAAAATTTTAAAATTAATTATGAAAAATAAGATTCGTAAAATCTTTCAGTATCCTCTATTAAAATAATAATTGATATATAACATTGATATATCCTGAATTAATATTGAAATTAGTTCTATAATCTATATCATAAGCATGTTTCTAAAACCATCACTTCTCACAACCGTCAATAAAAAGGCTGTTGTGACATCTCAAATAGTAAGGAGCACCTGAAGAAATATTCTGGCGAACGCATCTGAAAACGCAACGGACGATGGTCAAATCGCCATTGTTACCTGGAACTCTGATGAAAATTAAAAGACGCAAACGGTGTAACAGTCATAAATTGCAGAATTGATAATTAAGCTAAATCTTTAGGAATAAAAAAATGACGCTGAAAGTAAAAGATGGAAGAAGATGGTGGAAGATTAAGTTTCAGATAGCAAAGGAGCAAGTGGACACCCAATGAATTTGCTTTTTGCGCATTAATATCTAATAAAAAAGACAAAAATATAGTACAAACAAATAAATGAGACAAAAATACTTAACGGATGCAATTTAAATAGAAACAAGCCAAGAATGACAACAGGAAGACATGTGGTGATGAAAATCAAAAAATTACGAAAGATAAGTAAAAGTATAAATGGTATGATCATAATTCAAATATAAGAGATGAATATTAACAGAAAAATATCATTGAATGAATGGATAGCAGTGTATGGGAACAGGACTATATATACCATAAATGGTCAAGAAGAGAATTGCATAAGCAGCTAGAGTTCTTATGAGAAGACAAAGAAGAAGTTTAGGCAGACACATGAAAAGAAAGAAGGATAGCACAATTTGAGAACAAGCGGAATCTTATGAAGAAGAATAAGAGACAAATACGGTAATCTCAGAAAACAAGGGAACCTCCCATTCAATAGGGGCAGTTGCCTGTCTGCGAACTGGATTGAAGATAAGTTCCTTCTGTGCCCTTTTCCCGTTGCAACGGTCTAAGAATGTCTTTGGTGCGATGCGCATTGGATTTACATCCAACGTGAAGACAATGAAGGGAAAAATACAGGAAAAGATATAGAACGAGGAAGTTGGCCAGCATGTATCAGTAAATGAAACGGAAATAATAGATCCCTTCCAGATTTCCTTTCATTTTCCATCTTCGTTCCTTCCTATATAAGGTTAGGGACCGGAAAAATATTAACCTCTCTATCTGAAAATATTGCTTAATTAATAATTCTCCTTTACATTAATTATTAATTAGTAATTTTTTTAAAAAAGACGGTTCAGAGGACAAAAATACTCCGGGAGAAAAGCAAAATAAAGGCCTCACCGAGGAAACATTTTTACACAAATATCTGCTTTATAGATAAAATATTTTAGGATATTTTCAATGGGAGAAAATATGATATCATAACAAAATATGAAAAGTAAAAGGACGGCTTTCAGAAGAATTCTTCTGAAGAAATTCTTAGAATAGCATCACTACGTAAATATTAAAGACCTCGAGAGAAGAATTCATTTTATATTCCTCTTCTACTGAAATAGAATACAATATAAAGATAGATATATGTGATGTGTCTTTTGAAGCATTCATTCTATGAAACCTTCCAATCAGTCACCAGAAAACTAAATTAAATGAAAAAGATATACATAATATCCTATAATATCACTGAGGAACCTTTTTTAAACAGAAGTCTACATAAAAATTTATCGGGCTTAAGACGCGTGTTGTCGGTAATTGAAAAGTCTGGGATAAAAAAATTGTACCGCTAAAAGCTGCAAAATAGCTCTTCAATTTATCCTGGCAAAGATTTCTAACAAGGAGTCTACACACCGTCGGACGCGATTTAAGTGGTAAGACTCGGTAATGTGATAGATATCGAGTCAATATTGACGAATCACCCCAAAAGTTGGGTTTTATCTGTGATAGTTTTCACGGAAAATTAACTTTTGAAATGAAAATGACATTTTTGTCGGGTTCGAGCCCATCTGCCGAAAAAATTTTTTTCTCTTTTTTTCTTTAACGTAGTCTTTCGTAATCTTAATCTATATCTGTTTTCTTCTTTTGGTGAATTTTAAACTTATTTTCCGGAAGTTATAGAATTTTTTCCGCGGTGAGTCACCCATTTCTTCAAATTAAGCGCAAATACTTCTGTCCGCATATATAAGCGTGCTTGTGAATCCTAATTCCTGAAATTTGAAAATTACAATACTAGAAAGGAAACGCAGAGGACTATTTTCAAACCTCTCCTACATCCAGCTGCTCGTTCTAACGGCAACTTTTATTGCACTACCTGACACTTACTAACTCCCTCTGAACGCACTGTAGAGAGCGATGTCTCTACATATTTAGTTTTATGCCGTCTTTCGGAAGTATCGGAGCTCTAGTATCGTCTGCTTTCCTTTCGTCTTGGACCTGAAGAAAAACTGTTTTGATCTATCGCATAACCGGTAAGTTTATTATTAAATCATATCCTTTCTTTGGGAAGTCAGTTATGTATTTAAATGATCGATAATAATTGAAATGTGCAAAATTTCAGTTCACTGGCATGGAATCACGTCCGGGAACATCTTCTCTGCGTTTCCTTTCTAGTATTGTAATTTTCAAATTTCAGGAATTAGGATTCACAAGCACGCTTATATATGCGGACAGAAGTATTTGCGCTTAATTTGGAGAAATGGGTGACTCACCGCGGAAAAAATTCTATAACTTCCGGAAAATAAGTTTAAAATTCACCAAAAGAAGAAAACAGATATAGATTAAGATTACGAAAGACTACGTTAAAGAAAAAAAGAGAAAAAAAATTTTTCGGCAGATGGGCTCGAACCCGACAATAATGACTTCGGAAGCAGCCACCATGCTACTACGCCAGGCGCTCCACTGGCGAAACCCGCTACCCTTAGCATTATAAAATTGCTGACGATTTTGCTTAAACTTTAAGTTCATTTTCCGTGAAAACTATCACAGATAAAACCCAACATTGGGGGTGATTCGTCAATCTTGACTCGATATCTATCAAATTACCGAGTCTTACCACTTAAATCGCGTCCGACGGTGTGTAGACTCCTTGTAAGTATGCAACCATATAAATATTCCACGGAGGATGTTCATTCATACTTAGAGATTAGGAAATTTAAGGAAATGAAGAGCGATTCAGAGAGAAATCCTAAAAGAGCAAGCCAAAAGGGTCCGCATACGTAGAACAGATGGTTCGAAATGATCGTTAGAGGGTGCGTATTCGGAATAAATGATGATATCTCATAATGCGCGGGCGAATAAGTACCCAAATGAGCGCAGATCAGGCTCTTCTGCTCACAGAATAATATTAATATTCAAGCCATTCCTACATCTCTCCTTTTCCTATACAATTTTGTGTGCCTCCCACTCTGAGGAAGAATAATCTAACCACAGGAGTACAAGTGGAAACAAACTATGTAATGCCACAAGAAATATTTTTTTGTGGTATTACATAGTTTCACTTGTGCTCCTGATGGATCCACACTACGAAGTTGTTGATTCTAATCTAATTACGTAAGGGAATTGGTCCAACTTCTAGTTTCCTTCATCTACTGCGATTCTCAGCTAACGATTACCTCAAAAGTACCCGTTACCTCAACCATTTGAACAATTTTCCATCTAATTCTTTTAAGGGGAAAGAATTTTCCTTTAACAACTTTCGAAACCAGGCCATGAAAGTAAACTAATCGTTTCCGACGAGAGAGAACAATCCACGCCGTCGAAAACGGAACGTAATACCCTTCGGAAATAATACACAAAAACATTCCATCTCCGCCCAGCTTGTCTTCAAACACACTCCAAATCCCCTCGCCGAATGCAAAATTCCCCGCAGATAAACGAGTAGTACGTTTCGATGGAGACCAAACCGCTTTCGAAAAGTCCTCCGGTCCGGCGCCTCGCCGCAAGGAGCATTCATTCCCTTGTTTGGCTACAGCTCTCCCGTCGAAAGAAGAGGAAAAAAAACCTCCACAGTGCAGGCGCAAATCGGAGCGAAAAATCCAATAAAAAAGGAAGGAGAAGCGGCCGAGATGCGAAGCGACTATTTAGCGAAATGGACTGCATTGTAAGGAAGGATTCCAACTCCGCATTCATCCGCCCAGTGGCAATCCCGATCGACAACTATTGGGATGAAAAAATAAAAGCGGGCGTCCTGAATCCTTTCCAAGGGCACACTTTCACTAGACGTCTGCACCAGGACGCGCAAACAAATCATAGCGCAGGGGAATGGGGTTCATTTAAATAAATCCGGCACCGTGCGCAGAGTAACCAAACTGCATAAATCTTCCCCGCGACGATAACACCATCGCAATAGATTGGCCGCAAAAGAGATGGACGAAAGGAAAAAGAATATTTTGTTTTCAATATAATCTCGCGCCGTTTGTTTCAGACCATGTACGCGATTTCCGAGGGATTATTTCGCCGCAACTAAATTCGAATTATAGGAAAAGCGCGGTCAATGCAGTAATCGGCATGATTTCGGGTGATCATCTAAGGCAAATATATATCTTATAATATGTATCTTTTAGTTAGAAAGTGCAGAAATTTATGTATACCGAGAACGGGGGCGAAATTCACCGACAATAGAATTAACAGATAGGTAAGATAAAAAGTTGAACAGATTAGAAATAGAAAAATATGATGATCACAAAATAAATGCGAAAGAGTTTCGTTTAAAGTAAAAAATAAGTGAAAGAATTAGCAGAAGGGTAAGATATTAGCTGCAAATTAATTATTGATGAAATCAATGCAAGGTAAGCTTCAAAATAAACTGAAAAAAGAAAGACGGAAAAGGAAATTAACGAATGATACCTCCATTTTATAGATAAATACTTTGAGAATCGAGTGATGAATAGGATGAACTTGCCATAAATTTGGAAGGAATGACGTATGCTAGTTATGTATAAATGGAAGCATAATATATCATTCTAAATATTTCAAACTACCCACTAAATTACCCCAGACGACTTTGAAGTAACACCCAGTTAAAACTACGTTCAAATCACTTTTTATTCCCCAGGAATCATTTATCATTCTTATTTCAGAGAGATATGGTGGCTCATTCATAATTGTTAGAATACAAAAATTTAAGCATTTACACGTGAAAAAAGTCATAATTTTAGCTGACTGATCTTGGTCTACTGAAGGCTTAACCAAAACTATTACAAAAATTGAAGAAGGTTTAGAAAAATGCACATAAAAGTAAAAAAAAAACAAACAAGAACGTACCATCTTGAACATCTTTATCTTTGAGTAAAAAGGAACTGCTACCACCATAATTCTCCGACGAACTTTCTCTCAAAGTTTTGTTCATACCATACGCCATTACGGACTCATTTTAGTAAACGCGGACCGCAGAGAGCGAGTCTCTATATGAAGCGAAACACTAACGAAAACTCAGTTATGAAAACATCGCATTCCCACCGCAAGCCTCGCTGGCGTTTTCTCGAACATCGCGCCATCTGGAGTTTCGGCCAACTTTCGCGAGAAGTCGCTCCGCAGCAGAGAAAGGAATAGCGATCTTTTCATAATATCGGTCCGCTTGAGACAATCGAAAAAACTAATTTTCTCCGAACACATATCCGCGCAAAAATTCCTTCGCCGTTCCAGAAAACTTTTTCTTTCAAAAAATAATTGAGAAATCGAAAATTCGATGGTGGAATGAAGAAATAAGGGAATGTGCATGAAAGCCTTCCTTCCTACCGATAGAGTAAAGTTAGAAGGGAGTAATAGTGCGGTACCTAAGCATATACGAGTATGTTACCCCGATGAAGATTATTTGCGATGTTTTTCTGATTATGTAAACCGCTGTTTTGGAATGATTCAGGGATGTAGGAGTATTAAAAAAGATCAAAAAATAACAAAGTAAGATGGCCACAACATATCCCTGTTAACTAATATAGTAAAGGAGGTCGTTTTTTATTAACATATTCATATAATTTCATGATATTATAAAAATAATAAGTTCTTCGCTAAAGATTCAAATGCAATTATTTCGTACACAAATAAATAACCATCGCATACATGAATGTTTCCTCCTGACTATGGTTATTTAAAAGAGAAAAATAACTACTCAAATAATGATCATAGTCATGCTGAAGAGAAGTTACTACACCGAAGACTCATTTAAATTAAAATTATATCCTAAGCTCCTTAAAAATACAATCGATAGTATAAACGAATGTATAATTGCATTTATTAACACACTTGAAGACGTGCATAGTTCAGTGTTGGATACGTTAGCCACTTCATTACTATATAATATTACTAAATTAAAGAAAGATTGATATTCTTTTTATTGATTTGCGTCATGATATTGTGTAGTACAAAGTCGCTTTTGGTTGGCCAGGTTGGGTTTTAGCTGTTACTCAACACTTAGAATATGTTACGATCAATTTTTATTACTCTCCGCATCGAAAGAGACAACGTTGGCTTCGTACCGTTCCAAAAAAACTATTTAATAACATTGCAGTAAAATAACTACAAGAATATTCACACAAAAATACCACGCAGAACATAGATTCTAAACTGAATACAGATTCATAACAATCATTCAACCGATTCCTTTCCCATCCTCTCCCAATTTCCCCTCTAAACGCACAAACGAGATTCATCCCTCAACATTGGAATCGCCCTTTCTGGAACCATAACTCTTGGCCACATCGACTCGATATTCGCGACTCTTTAGGGAAAAACTCAACGGAAGGATCCGAATATACTCTGATCCTTTCTCGATCGCGGCTATGGATGCATAAAGCAGGGCAATGTGAACGGCAGCCGGTCTGTCTACTGCAACAGCGACAAGACCGCAGGATTGAGGAAGCGATGAGCGAGAATATACTCGAAATATATCGATCTTTGGGCGCGACGGTGGCGCCAGCCCCTCCGGTGCCGGCCTCCCTCGGAACTCGGCCACCACCCGGGTCAGCGGTACTCTCTGTTGGCATCCGAGGGCGAAAAAGTGGAAGGAGGGGCGCCGGACCTGTTGCAGGCATCGATCCACGGTCGACCGATCTCCCTGCTCTGCCCTCGTTATGACATCAGGGCTACAAACAAAAAGTTCAAGGACGATTATGTACCGAGAGTGAAAACGTAAAAATTAATGCCATTAGGGAAGAGGCGGGTCCCGAGCGTAGGATTCCATATGGTACGCTGTCGCTCCGAACGCCTATGCGAAATGATGCGTTCGAGACGATTAAACAGGACACATGAGTGAAGTGGATGTGATGCTGGAGTTTGGTGCGGTAATGTTGCCTCAAAGTATCGCAGATCGCCTTTTCTATCACAGCGTAGTACTCGACGTTAAACTCTTGGGACAAGAACAAAAAGTTATGTTTAATAATGAGATTCAGCCGTTGTCTAGAATGTGTGACGAGATAAACTAATGTGAGGAATACTACTTGGTTATCGCGAGAAAGAAACAAAAAGCTATTGGAGAACGCAGCTAGAATACAATCAGTGGTGACTTCACTGTTCAGTAACTCCTACAGCCCAGTAGTTTATGAACGAGTAGTTACATTTTGGAAAGTGAATAAGAAATCCATTCTTTCCATCATCCATTACTAACCTATGCAGCATGTAACTACGAGAGAATTCAATACAACCAATAGTAAAACGTAATATAAACACACCATTATTCGTTACATCAATCTAAATTATTTACTTAAATGAGATCGTGAAAACGAAGTATGCCTCTTTTACACATCTAGAGAATTAATTGCAAAATTTTGCGTTACGAAGAATATTTTAATTTCTTCCGAGAATATTTCTGAAAAAATGACTCTAAAAATCATAGAGATCTTGTTGTTCGATTTATTCTAAATAAATGGACAGCGCAGTCGATTTGTGAACCGTCACAATGAACAGGATTTCTACTGGAAGGAATTAATAGATTGTAATCAAAGGAGCTTGGCTATACTTCGGGAATAAACATACATAGTTAAGATATGTATCACTACCAGTTTCTACAACTACTTTTCATGTTGACTGGATTTGACTCATGTAACATACAAGAGCATAACTGCTCTCCCGTATAGTAAAAAAATCGAATTATACTGACTATATGACTCTTCGAATCAAAAAAATTATAAAAGTTCTGGGAAATTACATGTAATGTTTACTTATTTTACATACGCACAAATGTCAACTACACTAACTTCTATTAAATATTTAATACAGAAGATATACAACGAGAAAATCCTAGAATTGAAAACACGAAATGATGATTCTCTTTAAGGGAGCTTATATAAAACTTCTTATTAAAATCAATAGCTGAAAATAGCTAAAATCAATAAATTAACGCAGATAATTCCATACTAAACTTGAAGTAAAAGTGTCAAAACAGAATCTATTGTTTGTAACATTCTATAATGAATCAATGAAGTAGATAAATAACAGCAATAAACGTGTAATAACAGTATGAATAATAAGAAATTACTAGAGATTAAACACCACATACAAGAGGATGGCTGTAAACTCACTGGCTGTTTACTTGATGATGAAACAGAGATACTGACATCCAGGTCGTATTTTACTGGCGTGCGATAAAAGTAGTGACTGAGTATTCCTAAGGCAAAATTCTTAAATTAGTAATTCCTTAGAAAGGCGAAAGTAGCGAAGTGTTAAAAGTTTAGTATTAGCAGAATAATTATTAGCAACATTAGTACTTAGTGCAGGCTAAGAAATAAAGTCAACATACAAATAAATTACGAGGACATTTAAAACAAACTGACAGATAACACTACTGCGAATATTTATAAATTTTAATTTCTTCTATATCGTTTTCAATTTTGTTTCCTACACTCCATTTTCTTTCCTTTTTAAGACAGCTTGTTCTTGATCGCTTCTTCACTTAAAGATGATGCTTGAGGATGAAAACTATCAGTGAGGTTTGTTCTTGTACCGTAGTATTCTGCAAAGTTATTAAATAGGATTAAGTTTCCTCTTAAAAATTGTACTTCTTTATTTTTCCTCCCAAATACTTCGTCTAACCAGAGAAGATTCCCGGCCATCGGCCTAATCTGATTCTCTTTCTCAAGATAATGACTAAATATACGTTCGCATACTTTGGATTTTGCATTTTCACTCTTGTTTAATTTATATTAATTTTCATAAACTCCACCAATTATTTTTTTTTGAAAAATTTGCGAAAAAAACTCGGTCTGAACCATTTAGAATTAATAAGTTTCAACCTCAAATAATCCTACTGGTAATATACTCCCTTGCTCAAGAGATACACATTTCGATAAAGAAGGACGAGTGGGATATTCGCAATATGTCCCGAATCATTTAGGGCGTCGTGTGCCACGCGTACAGCTTCGGAGATTCGGCAACCGCGCCACGACGCCTGCCGACGCAGAGACGCCGCCCCGGAAAACTATGACGCGGACGACGCTAGAAAGGGAGGAAGAGAATTGGACGCAATGAAGAAAAATGGAGGGGCGATAGATGGGATTAACAGAGGGAAATAGGAAATGGAGGGGAAATAGAAGCAACATGGGGATTGGTGGAGGAATCCAAAAGGCAATTCTTGGGAGAAGATGCTTTTTTTCCATAAGGAGAAAATAAGAGGGGGCGGAAGAAATAGAAATAGCTACTTGAGGTTATTGGTTGCGGGGAGAACAAAAGTCTTTTGCGGGAGAAATTGATGGGGAAGGCTTTATTAAACCGAAATTGAGACTAATAACTCATCTATTCCTTGCAATCCTCTAAATAGAGATAGAGGGAAGGGATGAGGAAAGAAAAAGTTGGAAATCGTTCCAGCGTTTAACTGAAGATAACTGAGAGGGCTTTAGAAGAAGAGTACAATAAATTATTACAGGAAAGAAAAGTGTGGTACTGATTACACAGAAGGGGAGTAAAGGAGGTAATAATAATGAAAAGAGTAAACGAGTGGCAGAAAAAAGAAGAGAGTTCAAGGGAAAGAGAAAGAAACCATTGCGAGAGAAGAGTAAGGAAGGAACTAAAGAAAATACAGAGGAAAGTATGCAATGCAAAACACGGGAGAAACACTTTGCTGGAAATTATTTGAGGAAAATGCGAAGAGGAAGAAAGATAATATAAACGAAGAATATAACGAAGACAAACAAGAAAAAACAGTAGGGGTACAAAGAATCACAATGATAGTACCACGTTCGTCATTAGATAAACCAATAATAATTCTATACTTCTAGAACAAAACGAAACAAATACGAAGACCTATATTAACAGAGGCGGTACGTTAGTTGCTAAACTATTAAGATCTTTCAAACTATAGGAATTTCTGGGAAAAGAATAGAGGAGCGGCATTCAATAGTAAACGATGACGTTTGAACATCGACTATAGCTTTAAATAGTGGAATGCCTTTTGCTGTAAATAAATTCATTCCAACAATAATGCTTAAGAATTTTTCCGCACTTCATGTAATTTTTCTGACCCATAGTTTGATTACTGTTCTCTTAGTCTGAAGATGTACAGAAATTAACTGAAGCATTGCTTGACTACAGCCACTTTTGTGGCACCTAACTTAAACAGTTCTTATGCATTTACCTGTATTTTTATGTATCATATGAATGTGGGCTTATACTTTCATTGCGCATACCTTGATGCTGAGATATTCTTTTACACATCTTTCAGCTAGAAGAACTAATAAGTTTGCACAGGTGTTTCGCGTCCCCTTTTTCGATTATGCTTTCTTACAGTGGATACTCATTTGGTAAAAAAATATGAGTTTTTTTGTTCCTATAAACTCCTCATTACTCTCCCGAACCTCTTTCCAAACATTGCCCCATTTACATGGGAATAAAAATATTTAACAATCTGCCGACTACAATTAGGAAAAAATTTCATGTAGATTTTAAAATTTTTTTGATGGAATTAAAAAAATATGTTAATAGAAAAATGTCTGTATTTAATTGACGAATTTTTTACTATGTAATATAGAAGGTATGTGTTTCATATTATTTTATTATTCATGATATTGCATAATATTGTGTATTGTATGTAATAAGTATTTTATGTGGTATGTATGTATTCTGTATAAAACTTTTTTATCTGACGAGACATCAATTCATCATCATTTTTTTTATCAATGTATATAATATGAATGTATCGTGTCAATAAATGACTATGAATATGACTATGACTAACACCTATGAATGATATATTTTCAAATAACCCAAGATGATGGGATATTGAAAAAAAAATTTTCCGGACCCAATCTTACTCTTACTTCATAAAAACGTCTAGTAATTATCTCCTACGGTCATAAGACGCGACGAAACTAACAGACTAGGAAGAGTGGAAAAACCTCGTCCGCAAGAGAAGGCGATCTTAGAGAGAAAGCAGAAGGAAGAGATGAAGTGAGAAAACCCCAATAATGAGAAAAGGAAGGTGAGGAGCCATAAAACGAAAGGGTGGAAAAAGGAAACAGTAAAGCGTTTAATAGCGCCGTTAGGAGATTGAGGACGTTAGCTTCCCTGCAACGCAGCTAGGGGTCGACGAACATAGACGAATAGTCTAGGAGACCTTATCTAGTCGGTGAATGCGGAGGGATGAGATAGGACTTTCACGCGATCTCAGGCGGGGGAAGGAGAGAGAATCTTAGCGCATGCCCCGCCTACCTGTCGGGTTACCTTCGCAGTTGTCAAATGAATGGGAAGCAGATGATGAGATTCTCTTCCTTATCTATGTCCGCGAGCGATTAATAATGCGAAAGACGTTCCGTTTCGCTACGATGAGCTCGAATTGTTGGGGAGTTCTTAATTTGACAGCTGAGGGCGTTCGGAAAGGGGAGCGGAACTACTCCGACGTCTTGGGCGATTGCTGGGGGTAAAGGGAAACTGTTCTTCATCCACTCGATTCCCTGAATCGTTCCGATAAATTTAACGCTGGCCGCCGTTTAGGAAGCCACACTTTTGAGGTACAAATAGCGGTAGGAACGGCATTGGGTTAAAAATCTTCCGCTGGGAATCGTTAGCCAAGGGAATAAAAATATACGCATGTAATCAAAATATGGAAAACCGTATAATATGTAAGTACATACAATGTATATGCATCAGTGGCGCTGAGAGGGGTTTAGGAGATCAAACCTCCTCCCTAGAGGGTTAAATACTTAAAGGAAGATATCGTTAGTATAGTTTTAATGCGGTTTTGTTTCCGATTATTATTCTTATAACTAGCCTTGTGATATTTAACTGAAGATAACAATTACCCAACCATTACGCAGTTTTACGTTGGTAAATTCCGCGAAAGCTATGCACAAACGTAAGTATTGGTCCCTGAAAGGTAGGTATCTTTTCGTTCTCTTTAAGGTCTCGGACAACCCCAGAGACGGATGCTGGCTGCGCTCCTGACACACCTACATACCAATAGCATCAATATCTAATGCATAGCAAAAGGTATACAATTCGCACAAAATTATAAACAATCCGGGGACATTATTACAACTAAATAATAAAAGATTGTAAATTATTCACCTCCAAAAAACACATGAAAGGCATTTTAATACAATCTTTCTATAAAATTCTTTCATTCACTTGAGAGGTGATGATAATAGAGAAAATAAAAAAATTAAAATTTTACAAAAAACACCGAAATGTTAGTGAGTAAGTCCACACAGTGATTATCCACATGGTCATTTTCTCCCGGGTAATGTGTGAAAAAGAAAACACAAAGGAAGACAATGCATAATTATGGTGATATATATACCCAATCACCAAAAAAATCGAGTTAATTGGAAACAGTGGTTACATGTAAGCCATGAAATGAGCGAAAGTATTACAACAAAAGAATCACTGCACGGTAAATTGGTAATTGGGCCTCTAGAGGTTCGGATTAAAAATAAAAATGACTACAAAATAACGTTTTGCGTAATTGCCGCACGACGTCACTTTCCCTCGTGTAAATACCATAGCAAAATCCGATCAATTCGACCGAAAAGTCGAGATTTATTAACCAACGGAAAATCGGTGAGAGAGCCTTTCTTTCCCTAATTTTCTCTCGCAATTACGCTGGATTGACGTTTCAGTGCGGATTTAACGAAATTCCGAGCCGAGGAAGATATGTTTGACGGATTCGATTATATTAACGGGATGGACAATTAATTTCGACGCGGCCTCGGTGAAGGATGAGCCGAGTCCATTATTTTATCTGACGGTGAAAAACACTTTTATCCCTAACATGCATACATCAGGCTGAGACAGAGAGGGAAGACTAAATTTGAAGTGGCGGTATAATTACATCTTCAGGGCTTTCACTGTAAATAATCTCAATTCTGTGATAGAAACCACTATCGGATTAACTCCTCTTTTCGGAGGATTTACCTCCTTGAATCGATAATCGGGTACACTTACACACTGTAGTTGACAAACCATCAACGTTTCACATAAGTCTCGTTTAGCATATACCTACGTTTTTTGTATCCACAATAGATACGAAGATGTACAGTAGCTCAAAAACTATCAATAATAATGGAAAAGCCTAACACTATGCACCGCGAAGAGATTGAGACAGCGATGTCTAACCCTTAGTTCGAATGCAGCACTTTCCCCAACTCTGAATGGCTCAGTAGCAAATCCTTTCCTGAATGTTACTTTGAACTGTCTATCCTGAGGCTAGACAACTGTTAAGTTGTGAAATTTTAGTTGAAAGACTCTAAACGCTAAATTGTAAGGGATTAGAGACCTTTCTTCGTAAGATTCATCGTAATGAAGCAATTAAATTAAATACATACGAACGCATTCTCATCTATCTTAGAAGAAAAAAAGATTCAATCGAAGATATAACTTGCTTGATAAATTAAGAGAGAGTACTTTTATAGAAGATGAAACTGATATTACAAGCCTTCCTTGATACTGCGAGAAAGGTTGCTTAAGAAGATACTAGATCGAATCGATTTAAGAATTCATTTTTTCCATGTACATACTATTCGTGAAAGTATTTGATTAGGAAAGTAGAGTCATGGTGCTTATGCACCCCCTGCCACAGGCCAAAAGGCAACTTGTAGAGTGCATATGTTGATGTGTCTATGCCAACTACGGGATACTAAATCTGCAGCCAGTGGATAACTCACGGAAATTAATGAGATTCGAAGGATGTAAAAGCTTGGACATCCTATAGATTACAAAAGTAATTCATAATGTGACAGAACTCCAATATCTATGCCCTATTACGATGATAAATGAGTGATGTGATTATATGCCTTAAACCTAACTTTTGCTATGGGAAATTTCTCCTTCACCAAATCAATAGAAAAAAAGAACGATACATTTTATTTTGATTGGATTAGTTTCCTTCTGCCACGAGGATATCATAACATGATTTTTATAAACACTTCTGAGTAAACAACGAAGCACTGCAAAACTCGTTCCATTTTAATGTGCATAATCAAAATCTGCGGAGCGATGCTCCAATTGAATATCGTGTAGCGAATAAAAATGCGAGTTATAATGCGAAAGGAAGACTGAGTAAAGGTCAAGGATAATTCATGCATGAAAAATGATGCTCACAGCAGAATCTGAAGCGATGATATCACATCTAGAAAGCAAACACCGCTCTGTTGCATAACGAGCGTTCCGTCACTAGTCTCGCTATTTTTAAATATCCTCTAAAAGATAAGGATGCGAGGCTATGTCTAAATATCACATGTACCATTAATATCAGTAGGATTATATTCAATATCACAAAGTAGAAAATTATACCAATTTCTAAATGGTAAGAAAAAGAACATAAATCTGCAAATCGTAATGAAAACGATTACTTTTGCATTCATGGAAGCAACAAACAGCTCTTCTCTAATCTTTGTAATGTTTTAACTGTTAAAGCTACGGTAAAGAAGAAAAAAGTCTTGCTTTCTTTTAACAGAATAATAACGATCGACGTCTACTTTAGATGAGAACTTGTAAATATTCCCAGTGTACCAAATAACAAAAGGAACTTTAATTGAAAAGTAACTCATGGTCATTCAAATAATTCTTTAAGACCCAAATAAGAGATGTTTAGGACAAATTCAATTGAGAGCTCTCTTTTTTAACATATAGGGGGTTTTTACATCATTCCTCAATAATATGTTTCCATCAATCAAATTTTCTACCATAAAAACAAGGATATCTAAGATACTCGGACATTAGTCATGTCATGAATAGAAATACTTTGTGAGAACAAAAATATTACGCTGAGAATTTGTAACGCGACTGAATGTTCTTACCCTAAGCTTCAAACAGGATTTGCTAGCTTCGCTATATTTACTACATTTAATGAGAAATATAATTCAGAGCAACTGAGGTAATTCTGAACAGTAAGCTGAATATTAATGAATACGAATTACTGTCTTTATCATCTTAGTTTTATTAATAAATCATGATGACGATAATGATAATGAATATCAGTTATAAGAATGAGATTGGTTTTGGCATTAATTTATAGAGCCGGATGCCAACCCTTGTCTGGAAAAAATTGTGCGTAGACCAGGGTCTTCACACTTCACTTCCACCGACGACGGACGCGCTACCATCTAAGTCAAGAGAAAGCCTAGTGAATATAAGTTTCTATTATAACTAGAAATTAATGTCGAAGTTAAAACTGACGCAATTTAACTAAAAATTGATGGCATTGCAGTCAAACTTCTACGCATAGTTTGGGCACCAAATACCTTTTAGTATTACCATAGTAATCTTAATGGATATCGTGATCATTAACAATAACATTGAAACTCCAATACCACGATTAAAAACGTGTGGGCAGAGGCCCTTTCTCCCATTAATGAAACCCTCGCTAAACGCCCACGCAATCGCAAACAATAAAAGTCGTTGCAATCCCGCTCCAATACAGAAAAAAGAACACATTCCCATAGTACACGAAATGAGGGGCGTGATGATAGAAAACTTGTGAAATAACTTTACCACCTTTT
This sequence comes from Pachydiplax longipennis, assembly GCA_036926295.1. Lineage (NCBI taxonomy): Eukaryota > Metazoa > Arthropoda > Insecta > Odonata > Libellulidae > Pachydiplax > Pachydiplax longipennis. The sequence goes on from JAVFKF010000008.1 coordinate 58,475,160, forward strand.
ACAACTAGATCAGCGGGTAAAGGGCATGTCGACAAACCTATGCTAAAATACATCTCGTTGAATCGAGACATTTTTAAAGCTTCCCTGGCGCGCAGTTTCCCCTCTCTTTCCTATCAATACATCCATTTTTTAAATGGTTTGCAAATGCAAATTCCCACCAAGGCGATATCAGCGAGTGTCAGAGGGCGTTGATGAGGTGCAGAGGCGAGAGTGATGTTGGATTCGGGAGGAGAGCGTGACAGAGATGGGGCACGGAGAAAAGAATCGAAAAACCACGGGAGATGGAGAAAAGGAGGAGGAGGGCGTCACTCTAAAATAAAATCAACCCGTTGAACCTCTATCCCTTCGCATTCACTGCGGGATCACATCGCTCTCGACGCCTATTCGAACATGTACCATATTATCCGTATCTGTACGACTATTTTTATCGGTGCACTATGTTTGTAATAGTAAAAGGCATTTGCGATTTATATATTATATGTTTATTAATGAGCAGAGTTGAAAATGTATGCATTAATATCTGATTTTTAAATGGTAGTAGTATATAGAGCATTCTCATTTCTGATCACCTCCTTTATGCGTTTTCCCGCTTTGTGTGATATTTTCTTCTCATTAGAGAAGTTTCTCCAAAAATTACACTCATTTTTATTTCTATTTTCTTAAGCAAAATATGTACTAAAATTTGTGGATGAGTAAAAAGTAGGCCCAGTTGGATATACTCCCGCCTTAATAGAGTTCATTCACTCATTCCCTTAATCATTCACTCTTTCTATACGTATAAATATTCTGAATTATCATCCTTCCACATATTTCTATTACTTTCCTATTACTTCTAAATCCGTACTTCATGACGCAATATTAATGAATACCCTGTTGTAAGGAATAAAAAGAAATCACCTTTACTAGGTTGCAGAATTCCATGCAGAAAAATGGAAGTGTTCAATCATTCCTTAAAAGTTTTGCAAGACCTAGGAATAGAACTCTTCTTCGGATTCCATCTACCTTTAACTTAGTCTTGCTTTTACTTAGAGAGTAAGACTGGCGAAACGTTGGGATGAATTTTGATTTTGACATCAGTTACTATGGAAGCATGTCATTTCTGCAGTCAACTTGAGCTCTGAAAATTAAGAGAGTGCCTTATGGAAAATAAATGTCACAATAGAATCACAAATCCGTCCCTCTACAGATTTCCTAGGTAAATATCAGATCACAATTCGACTCACTCACAATGTATCTCCAAGTATAAGATATCACACTGATCATATCTCACCGCTATCCCCAATGTTTTAATTCGTACAAAGTCGTTACAGGGATTACCTCGATCGTAAATCCCTTCCTGCAATGGACAGCCTTTCTTCTAACTTAAAACTCGTGCAGCACAGAATCAACAAACACCCACCTATGCAACGCCCCTCTCTCAGATTTGCAAGACCGAATCCGTCGACAACACGGGGGGAACGTCTCAAAATCAGCAGCCACCGATTCCGAAAAAATAAAGAACCTTATCGAGTTTTCTCACCGACTCGAGCAGGAGCCAGGAATATATAAGACCAAAATACAAACCAGGGAAAGGAGAGTATGATTATATATTTCAAAAAGCAGGATGGGAATCTTTAGAAGAAGAATGGCTCAATCAGAGATTTAATTACTTGATAAGTTCAGACAGAGTACGTTCATAGGAGACGTAACCCATATTATGCGTCCTTCTCGTTATATAGGCCGTTCTGATATTATAAAAAAGATCAGAGAAATAGATGCTAGAACCAGTTTATTCAAGAACTCAATATTTCCGGAAACAATACGCGAAAATAATCAACTAGGAAGGTAGAGTCATGGCGCTTGCACCCCCTGCCACAGGCCGAAAGGCGGCTTGCAGGGTATGTATATAGATGTAGATTATATTTCTCTTCCTGTAGGTAGAAAGAGAAATGCCGTTGGAGAAACCTGGGAGATTTTTTTTTTCCTATCTATCTGAATAAACGTCTCTCTATTCGTCCATTCTTGGACAAAAAAAGGATCTACTAGCGGGTTGCCTATCTATACGGCCGACATATTCATCCTGACCTCCCCTCTCTTCCCTCAGGGTGCCGTAACCGAGGTCGCTACGGGAGGCCTTCAAGCTATCACTTAATCCTTGTCGATGGCTCAGCACACCCTCGCCACATTCCATCCTACACTGTAAACATCCCTGCCATTTTTGACGGGATCGCTAAAGCCTTTAACCTTTTTCATGGGACGAGGAAATTCTCCGAAAGACCCTGGACGCTTAACCCCTATTCCAAGTTTTGGGGCACTCGGGGGAGGGGTTTAGGATGGAAAGGTCACAGTTGTGAATATCTATATTCAACCACACAATTAATCTGCTGTGTGTCGGCAAATGAGTGACGGGTCAATCAAAATATGAGTGGCTCTTAGTTAGAGAAGTGATTTTAAAGGTGATCTCCGCTCATAAGGAGTTTTCTGCGATGTGATCTGCCAGTATCATGCGCAATTCACGTAGCATTGAGGAATTTATGCTTTGAAATCTGTTAGTTATTGCTATATGCAAGTTTTCGGAGGTGATTTACGTTAACTTTCTCAGTGGACGTTTACCTACAACTGTTCCTAAGCTTCACTCAAGTTGTTCGTTACTTAAAAAGGTTCTTTTTTTGTTGCTCTGCTCTTAAATCAGTAACGGGATAATCGAGAGTCGAGGGCCGCATTTGACTCTTTGTTCTCTTGAAATCCTTACCAGTAATTATTTTTAAAAGCAGGTAAATTTGAAGAATTAACTTTTAATTGTTGATTAGAAATTCAAGTTTCATTGTCTTGAACCATAACCTTAAGGAGTTGCTCCGTGCAGCCCTGAATTAAGTACAAACATGACTTCAAAAGCCTCTTATAACAAGTGAAAACCAGCTGAACTGAATATGAGATAATTTACCAAACCCACTAATAAATAGATGATACAACACATTTTGTTTATTGAGATACAACACATTTTGTTTATTGAGATGAATCGACTATAAATATATATCTTATAATTGTTTATTATGCCATATTGAATATATTAGAATATTTATTATGTCATACTGAAAATAACTTCATTCCTGAAATGAATATTTAGGAAAAGCTTTTTGCGACTCCTTATACTTTGAGATTCCTGTGTCTCTCGCAGTGACTTGAGGTTTCGCTACTTGCAATAACTAGCTTTCTCTGGCAATTTACTAATAGTGGAGATGGGAAGACTCGTTATTCATCTGAATCTCGCACGAATAAATAAGTAATGTTCTCTGGAATATTTACGATCCCAAATGGACAATCGCGTGTTTACTCAAATTTTCTAATGGAAGAGCCACAAATTAAGGTGTAGGTCTCGACTGACCGAATTCAAAGATACAAATACATTACAATGAACTTCACAAACCCTTACGCCTCATCAACTTTTCCGTCCAAAGAAGGGATTTCCAATCCGATTCTCTTCCAAATTCGTGCTTAAATTCATCAAATACGTGAAGCAAGATAATAATAATTCCATAATAACAGTGATTTGTAAAGAATTTTATCATTTATTGGGTAGAATAACCACGCTCAGGTGATACTAATGTATGTAGGTTAGCCGAGGAAACAGCAAAAGACAAGTATATACATGGGCGACGCAAATGTGCCTTGTACTAAGATAAAAACAATTATACTACACTATCGTATGTAATTCGTAATCCTGAATGACGATATATGATATGGAAAACTCATTTGGTATGACTAATGTCAGAGTCTCTCAGGGTGTCTCAGATACTCTTAAGTACACTCTGGATATCTCAGATACTCTTAGATTGTCTCAAGTATTCCAAGTTTAAGAATGTACGTTGCATGAATAATCGTTGTTTTCAGAAAAGTAGAAAAAAATTCCCAAAAATGCCGTCAATATTATTTTTCAAATTCTACCAATCACTCTCTCACAGACTATAGATAAGTATAGTACCGATTTTCTTCCCGTCCATTTTCCATTAAACAAAAAAAAATATGGCGACTCAAAGGCGAGAAATATAAAAGAATCCGTAACGATCTCTTGACGCTCATTCAGTTGCGTCACGAACAAGACTCCCTCTCGAAAAAAAAAGTATCGAGGAAATTCCGGATTGAAACTGAAAGTGGGATTTCATCGGTTCGCTAATGCGCAGCGCAAACACCGGGAGAGAAGTTGGGCGTTTCTGAATCCATTAATGAATTCATCGAAATGTTCCATTCCTCGTGGGAAAACCCCAATTAATTCCTCCTTCCCTTCTTTCGTTTGGATGCTTCGCTGTATAAAAACTCTCGCGCCGGAATACATTACGCGCCGGAGGCAGGAGTTGGCGAGCGCATTTCACTTTAGACCCACTTCAAAATAATGAGACAGCCCAGGTATTTTATCGCGAGCTGGATTCGTAATGAACGCGACATCATCGCGTATCTTTTAAAATATTGATACAAGCTATGGAAATGGGGAAGCTGAGGGAATGTTTTATCTTAATACTTCTCGCTGTTCAGATATCGTAGTCCTTATTCCGCTTTTTTTTTAAGTTTCGTTCCAAGATCGTTAGTCCTACGAACTTTCCGTGGTCTTTTGGGAATACGAAATAGGGCAGCACGCTTAAATTGAATAGAATGTAGCAAATTTGTTGCGGTGTTCAGTAATTTAACTCTATTCTATGCGATGACCGGAAAAAGTTGTTGCTAGCACGTTGAAGATTAATTACCAGACACCTACAAATACCCAACACGTTGAAAGAAGGTTTACAGAGTGAATTATAGAATGAAAGAGACACGACTGTTAAAATAATATAATAAATAAAATTTTCCAGAGCCAAAAAAATAAAAACATAGCTGAAAACATAGTTACAGATACTATATTTTGAGGATATATGGTAGTATGTCGAATATTGTGGAGTGATATAATAGCAGTAGATTTCTTTACCTTTAGAGGTTAACCTCACATCAGATCGATTACTATAACGTAGAAAAGGCCTCTAACTTACGTGGGATGTTTCAAGAAACCAGAACAAAATTTTGAGAGTGGGTTATGACAAATATTTACTAAACGAATTTGTAACGTCACTGGTTATATAAGCGATCACAACTGCATTATAGAAATTTATTATTCATCACTATCATCAAAGTAGTAATATGTATGATTATCATGAAAGAAATATTAACCTTTTTTGATGAATAGTTTGCGTAAATTATTTAAGGCGTACACCGTAATTAATTCTGACCCAGAATTATTCTGAGTGAAATTAATTTATGCATTTTATCATTAATTTCGATATTAAAAAATAGATAACACCGGGACTTGGTCTCTTGGGAAATAAATATATATAGCATCAAAAGATACATGAATAGGTAAGTAAAAGCAATAATCATGAAACCTTATAATGCACAATTAAGGAGAAGTACCAAAAAAATCTTAACATGGTTGGAAATGAATAAATGGAGCATAGACTACGACTATTGGAAAAGAAACACAACTCGGATTTACCAACTTACAAAGCTCTTAAGAAAAATTTTCTCGATAATTTCCTTGAATCTTGAATATGAGGCTTAGTAAAACAATATTATGCTCTATTAACTAGTAAAATAATATTATGCTCCAGGAGTTTATTGACCAAATAAATTCAGAAATCGCTTTTTTTATTCGAAAATGAGATAACAGTTCTTCGTTGATTCAGTATGGATATCCACAAAGCTCAGGGAATAGCATCAAGGGATTATGATGCAAGATGTAAACAGAGAATGCTACGAGACTAGGAAGAAAAGTTAATGCAGAAGGGAAACATTCAACGGAAATGAGTTTTCAAACCTTCAAAACATAGCGACTGTATGACATAAACAGTTAATGACTAAGCACTCATTGGAATCCCCAAAAAACCACGCCCGGAAGTGCGTCTCTTCAACATTCTGATACTCGAAATCCTTTCTTTTTTCATTCAATTTACTTCTCTGAAAGGCACCAAGCAATGACCCAATAATTCGCATCCCTTTAATTTTGTGCCTCAACGGTTTTTCGCACCAATTAGATCGTCCTCCGTTTGCAAATGCTGCAAACCCGGTTAGCGGCACGGAGCTTAAGTTCGCTTAAACGCCCTGAGCATCGCTCCTCATTATCCCCATAATTTCTTCCGGGTCGTCACGCATAGCGCCGCCGTTAAAACGCTCCTTTCTGAGCCAACTCTTTCCCAGGCGACTCCATTTGCGATCCTTGCGATATCTCTACCCACGCATTAAGGCTTTAACGCCATCTCGTTTCCTCTCGGATGGCCATTCGCGAAATGTCCTCCATACGCACTATCCTGCGGTGTTTCCCGCCTTTATGATGCGTGACCTTGGCAAAGATGACGACACAATATTGCAGCCAATCACTTAGCGCACGGGTAGAAGATCCAATCGTAGCGCACGGCGGTTTAAGCGGTGTTGCCTCATCTGATTAAAAAAAATATGTGGAATTTCTATCGAGACGCAATAATAAATGATTTCGATGCAGAAGTGAACCAAAAAGTTAGATAAATCGCGGATATTTTTATAAATATTTCAGAAATTGAAAAATATTATTCAATGGCATGGAAAAATGACCAATATTCCGCATATTGAGCAGCTAAAATCAAATGTCTTCCACTAATCATTTTAATCTCATCCTCATACTTCTCCAATAAAATGGAAGACGATAGTGATATAAAATGTCAATTGAAGAATTATTGCTATTGGTATTATTCAGTGCTTCTACAGCTGAGATGATTCTGCAGATATGGACCCCCACCCGGAATGGAACCAAGGACCGTTTTGCCAAAGACTAACGCTCTTGCCAACGGAGAGCCTCAAATTGAAGAAACTAAATTTATTTAGATTTCAAATTTACTCGAAATGTATCTATTTCTCTCATCACCACGACCGTATAAAATTCACCAAATTTACTTGATGGAGTAAAGCAAGCAAGAGCCATCCGGAAGACGTGGCAACGCTGTTTTTACGTAAGGGCTTTTGAGAAAATTTGACGAGAACGTTAATGGAGGATGTCTTCTCGTTGTTAAATTCCAGCAATAAAAGAGCGGAAAAGTAGTCCAGCAGCTTCATATATAAGCAGGAACGGTTCTGCGTGAATGCTGCTATCAGAGATGTTTCTGACCCTTATCTCCGTCACCCTTCCACGTCAAACAGAGAAACTCCTTCACTTTATACCGTGCCCCGCTCACCATGACCTTCTCCAAGCAAGATAAACACTAATGAGAGAAACTTGGTGGCCCACTCTTTTCCGTCAGGTATTCTAATCAGCAAATGAAAACAGTGAGGAGGCGACAAATTTCAAAATATCACCTTCAAAAATTAATGCAAATGTAATCCACCCTATAACAAAACCAGGATTTCCACAACGTCACTCCATTTGAATCAAGTAGAAAAAATCAAAAAAGATTTAAAGAGATCTCTCTTAACTTACGTTCGTACAAAGAATTCTGCTGATTACGCCCTTTTTCCCTGACTTCACCCAACTTGAAAACGCGGAATGGCCAGGAAAAAAAGACCCGAGTAAATATTTGAACGCGATGATTCCATCCAAAACCTTGCTAAATAAGAAAAATTTATTATCACTGACCTACAATTTCAAGACCTAAAAATCCGACTTGTCTGCTAACCCCTCCGGCACTCTTTCGAAGAGGAGAATAAAGCATTCTCTCAAAATTCCCTCCGGCCCACGATAAAACCGCACGTTTTATTTTTCGCGAACTTTACTTAAAACGGATTTTTAGGAATTGAAGAAGTAAAAATCGGGACGAAGGGGTGTGAGAGAGAGAGGAAGTAGGAGCAGCTGTGATGAGTGCAAGAATCTGCCCCTTTCACCGAGCTGGAGTTAATACCGTGGAAACTTCATTTACTGGGGGGAAAATCCACATTTCCTCATTTTCCACCGTGGCCTCTTCCTAACTCCGTCCCCTGCTAGTTTCTCTATCCTTGGGCGACCACCAAGACTCATCATTCACTGCCTCAAACCCCTTTCTCCGTTCTTCTTCACCAGCGACCCTTGCCTCCAACCAACACCCTCTCCAACACTTCAGTATTCATGCATCATATCTCACCCACCTAATACCATTTGCGAACCACATTCATTCCTTTTCCTGCGCCCAACATTTTTCCTCTCTGAAAAGAGGTCCTAATGCTCACAATTTCTCCGTTAAACCTGTTAAAGAATTACTTCTCTGTCGATGAAACGGGAATCATGAATTGGACAAAAATGATGTTCTTAAACTAGTTGAAACTACTTACTGACTAAACCACGGTGATGCCACCTTAGTGTTAATCCACTCATCTTAAATAACTTCTGCACAAATATTTTGATTCTCTTTCTTTCTGCCCAACCCAACCAACATTGTCTCTGATTCTTACCTTAGTTTAAGAGGAAAATAAAATATTATAAGTTATATTACAAACGCTTAGATCTATTTAAAGCGCTACTTCGAAAATGAACACAACGAAAGCTTGCTTATGCGAAATTTAAGGTATACTGATTCATAAAATATCCCTAGGACATGGATATTCCGTTGATCGATAAAACTGAAATGACTTAGGTAATGGCAGAAGATCAAAAAGCAAATATAAATACGATAACGATTTTTCCGAAAAATAAAAAGGAATGAATGGATAATAGGTGGGCTGACATCAATTCTCCATTCAAAGCATTTATCGTAAGGTAAAATTATCACAAATGAGCAACGTAGAAGTAGTTCTCAGTATTTATATAATTTTTATGAACGATGCATCAATAACTATCTTAGATTTGAATTCCTTCCTGACACAATAGATAAGAATTGCACTTAGTTTGAATTTGACATTATTACTCCGAATATCTTTTAAACATTTCAGAAATGCATACATAATGAATATTTATTCCCAAATCTCAGCTCGGCTCGAAAGATTATCAAACTGAATGCTAGCTTGGATATCATCTCCGTACCAGCAGAGTTACTGAAAAGATTCTCTTTTTATACAACCCTATGCCTGGCGAGTTGAATTTTAAATAGAGAAATTTCCAAGTAAAACAAGTATGAACATCGCTGCTTCTATCTGAAATGACGTAGTCTAAAATCCATTATACTCGAACGCAATTCAGTTCGAAACTATGTCAAGGATCTTCATTTGGGGTTAGCATCTCGCTATTTCCTCATTTTATCTGGAGTAATTTTCTGCGGCATTATCTATCACAAAATTCTTCCGGCGACGTTATCAACAGGCTTAGAGACTTCATTTCATGTGCTCTTTTCCGTCAATGATTTCTTCGGCTTTGAAATTAATTGCGAATGCGCCCGATAAGTTCTCCATGACCTACTCTCGCATATGATCGATTGCAAGAGTCGATGAAAGCCTTCGTTCTTTGTCATCGAAGAATCTCTTGGGATGAGGGAGAGGATCAATATCCAGCGATGAATCTCAGGATATTGAGAGCCTGGGAACACTGCAAAAGTATACAGACCGCAGACGAAGTGCATATTTACCAGAGATAAGGCGATCTCAGCAAGGTTCCTCTAGAATATAAGAATTCCCAAATTAACTAGGGGATGACATGATTGAAAAAGTTTCTGAAACGTGTTTCCATAGAATCTTAAATTAGAAATTAATTCCCTCATCACTGTCTTTGACATACTAGGAATATAAGTATTACTAATGGCTTTCATTGATTAAAAGGAACTGTATGTGACTGATCAGAAAAAAGGAAATTTACCGGACTATACTCTCTCTCTCTATCACTTCCTAAGGCTCGCTTGCAGGAAACTCACTGCTTGTTATGCGGGTTGCGGCTTAAGTGGTAAGTATTTTATGTGGAACAGTTTGTACATCTAAGCTCTATGTTGTCATCTTCATTCGAAAATTCGTTGATAGGCCAGAGATTTCAATATAATATGCTAACGTATAATACGGTCTACATAAGAATATGCTACTTCAGGCAATTATAAATATCGTTTTCTCTCAACCGGACATCAGATAGGACAGTCATTACAGAATCAAGTATCTCAGACCGTATGGTTTCATACTATGACCTTCTTCATACTGACCGTATGCTTTTCTTTCGATCGGTTAAATCTTTCTTCAAATCGATTAACCGATCTTCGAATCTTTAAATACATTTATTTGTATGCTTCATTTACTTAGGAGCAACCGCAAAATATATAGCCTGACCTTATATTCAGCTCTTTTCTGCTAATCTTCTAAACTTTTAATCGTTATAACTTGACACGAAAGAGAGAACAACTACTGACTGACAAAACTTGGCCTCCCACACTATTCAAACCCATGACTCCATGCTAATAGCCTAAAGCTTAAATGCCAACGACAAAGGGAGCTTAAGTATCCTGGTAGAGTGAGTTATCGAAATGTCAGGAATATAGTACTTTAGGCCATCTATTACAACTAAATAATGGATACAACGATTAATACAAACATCTGGAACACATCTCTAAGAACGTAGTTAACAAGTTAGAAGAAAGAAGTCAAGAAATCTACAGACGGAAACAGAAAAAGGGATGGAATATTTTTGTGGAGAAAGGAATAAAAAAAGTAGAAATTTTAACGTAGGAGCGAGAAAAATAGCCTCAAGGTGGTCTACAAAAAGAAACAGGCAGGAAAGAAAGAGAAAAATATAACTGAAGAGGAGGGAAAATGAGTAGTTATTATCATTTGCACTGTGGTAATAAGAAGTGCAACGTAATCTACATCACTGTAATCTGAGTCATTATTTTCAAAAAACATTTGTAATCTAGCCTATTACTGAACTCCATACTATCAGACTACAATGGTGCGGTAAATGAAAAAATTCATACCTCTTTAATCATACGGATAAGTAGGTATTTTATATTTGTCCCTTCCCTGCAATCTACACAGTCTAAAAACCTATGCCCATTAGTATAATAAATCTATTCTCTATGAAAAAGCTCATCTCCTTGACGCAATTTCACTATATATTCCGTCACTTCAGCCTTTAAAGCAGTTTGTAAGCTGAAAATCATGCATGACCTCGTCACGTGAAAACCCATTCCCTCCTTTAATACCCTTGCCCCTTATCACCTTTCCCTACACTCCTGGCCGATTCCCACGGCCGCTCTGTCTAATGGAAGACCCTCAGGCTTCAACAACAGCCAACATCTTCTTTGTAACCCTCGGACCTCTCTCCTTGGATTGTAGCAAAATAGGGAGTTGACGAGAGAAAAGCGATGTAGAGGTGAAGGGAGATGGGATGACCGGAGAATAAGGAATGAAATAGGTCGGACAGAATAGGAAATGGGAAAAGGATTTGGAGCTGACATGAGCAAGAATGAGTGGGAAATGGGGTCCAAATCACAGATCGCGGGATGGAAAGAAAGCAATGAGAATCGAATTGGAAAGGCGTACTCAAAGAAAACCTTATTTTCGTAAATAACGCCCAAGATTCCTCATTCGAGCTGAATACAAGATAATAGAAAAGAAAATAGTGAAACAGCGACCATAGATGACTTATCCAGAAGGAGAATGGAATGTACGTCATGCGAAGAATGAGATACACACATGAAGAAAGCATTAACGGGTCATTGGGACTAACTGTGCGAGGTTCTAAAATCAAAAATTAAGAAGCAAAGAATACAAGAAAGATTACCATGGCATATTTCATTGCAGCAATAATTAACTAGCGCTCACCAAAAATGTTTTTATCAAATTTCCCATGAAGAAAAAAGATGGTAAATATCCTTCTTTTACAAATTCAACTTCTTTCATTTAACTAGAAAACATGTGTGCATTGAAAATATAACTAAATAACGTGATATTTTTCAAATCTATCCGATTAGATTAAAAGATGAATAGCTTGAGGAAGTCCAACTGAACTCTAATCTGAATTTCCTTTGGATATAACATTTCTCAAACATCTCTTCCGGAATTTCTTTCCATCGACTTTATTCCGGCAATAATGACATCAGATCACATTAAAAATAAACGCTTCGTTTAAGTTTTAATTTTCGAAGATAGTTACCGGATAGGAGACGGAAATTCCATTTAAAATTCAATTAAAGTTATGCATTTAATGAGTTCTCTTTTCCCTCAGAGGTTTCATAATTGAGACAATTTCGAACATAAACATAGCAAACTCGACGAAAAAGATGAAAGTAAAAGAAACTCATGCCTTTAATGAACCTTTTACGCTTCCCCTTTACGAACTTTTATAAGTACAAGAAACTTCACCAAAGAGATTCCTCGTTTCCAGTTCAAACAATTGAGGAAAGAAAAAGATCAAACGCAAATTTTTGCCAAAAACATCATGAGTTCCGCTAAAAATACGAGAATAATTATACAGTGGCAGGAGTGGGCTTGCCAGTAACGAAATGTTACAGGAAAACCTCCCGCAAAAAGAGGTGATGCACGCAAAGGACGTGATCCCGAGACCGCTACGTTAATTGTGAAAGGTAACCGAGAACTCTAAAAAATCTCAAATGTATGAAATCTTGATGATAACATAAAAAGAATTTAACTACACAAGCTTTCGGAAAAGTTAAATACATCAGTGGATGAATTAATTTTGTGTTAATGTTGTGCCAATGGACGATCTGATGTAAACTGCTTCGTTCTTTCATAACCTAGTAAGACTTAGCTTCATATGATGAAGAAGCCATGCCTTTAAAATGGTAAAATAAAAAATAACCTCTTTTTTGGTGAGAGAGACTGGAAGGTCTTCACATCCATCTCGCCCATCGGAATCGTTAACACTTCCTATAAATAGTGATTGATAAAGAAAAAGATATTTTGAAAAATATATATCCAAGTGTGAGGATTTTAGACACCTTATTAATACCGAGAGAAAAAGCAAACGCAGTATTTAAACATACTAAGAAGGGCGGACGTGAATAGCCAACCTCAGAAGCAGAGAAAATATACATTGACAAGCATGGACTGATTAAAACAATCGAACTCCGGCCAAAACATTATAACTATACTGCTTCGAGAAGTACCCATACGAAATCGAAGACTGCTCGACAAAATACTACGTCAGTAACTCTGTAACTTCGAAAGTCATGATCCTGAAGGCTGATTGGATCCTCACGCCCTCCAATATTAGTTGACAAGTCCTAAAGACGGAGGGAGGCTTACTTAAGGATTTGAGGAGTGAGGTACTTAGCTCTAATATCCCCACTGATCCAGAATGCTGTTTGAGTAATTGCAACAGATCGTCCCAATGAAAATCTCTTTTGAAAAAGTAACTCGGATGAATGCTATCACTCAGCTTCACCAATCAAGGATCACGAGATTTGTGGTATGAAAACGCTGCGTTAGCCGTCTGTCGGACTAGCGTCGTACAGGTAATAGAAGCATCGAGAAGGGCCATGATTACCGATTTCTAGGAATTCGCTATGTAACCTATGCCAAAAAAATCATCATCATTCTCGTCATCGACATCAAAGTGTTAAAACCCACAGTTTAACCATTCATTCATTCTGCGTTGAGCCCTTGAGGATAATAGCATGCCTGTCAAATGATAAATGAAATGATTCCCGACACCATCGGTGGAAATTGGCAATCCTGATAATAATTCGATAATGAATCTTTCCCGGTGCTTTTAGTACCCGGACGGTAGCCTTACAGAGAGCTAACGCAGCGTTTCGAACCTCCTTAATTCCTTAACAGCCGTGTGATTATTTCTATTTTCTTTTCTTACAGATCACTAGATGATAAAAACTGTGACAGGCAGGACGACAAAAGATAGCGAGAGAGTAGTTGCGAGAGGTGGATCAAAGGGAGATATAGACGGGAGAAACGAGAGGAAATGATTTCGGGCAGCGGGAGATGGAAGCAAAATAAGAGGGTGGAGATGAGGTGTAGATGATTATGGCTTCGGACCGAAAAAGGAGATGAAGAAAGCGATATAGAAAGGGCACCAACCGGTAAGAGGCATTGGAGTGGGAAAAGAGGTCGATGAGGAAAGAAAGGGAAGCACTGGAGGGATCGCAGCGAGCTGGAAAGCCCGTCCCCAAAACATTTCAAGGGAATGGGACAAAAAAAAGATGCTTTTAAGCGTTTTGAGGTGCTCCTCTCCAAATTAAATGGCGATGATTCAATGCGGAATCGACATTTGTTTCCTAAACTGAGCATTTGCCGTGTGCTGCAAATTTTTCGGCAAAGAAACCATCTTGTTTGGTTGTGGATTTTTCGTTCGCGGTCTATTAGCGTTAAAGAGGTGTGTTCTCACGTTCAGAATGAAAGCAAAAGTAAATGATCGCTCAAGAGTTTATGCACACAATGAAAAATCATGGTCACCAGCCTTTAGAAGAAAGGTTTTCAATATAAACGCAAAATCTTAAAGTAAATCGTTCTGATATTTTCTGAGGTTTCCCACCAATACTTGCTTACTATTAATTTTATAATCTATGACACGCAATGAAAATAGATATCTACATCTACTAAAGGAGAGGAAAATTCTAAATCGGGCAGATGCTAAATCAAGATATTCTCTTGACAAAAGCATTGACAGACTAGTAGATGCAGGGATTCACAAAAGACTAAAACAAATATCAAAGATGTGAGAGACTGCAAAAGCGATATGCTGGGGACATGATGGCTTACAGAGCAGCAACAATCCAATCCTTGTATGTCGTACTCCTAATGATCGCTTTGGGCTTTAAAAAATTATCATTTAAAAGCTATTGATTAATGAATCGTAAATTATTGATGAATTCACAGGAAACTCTGGAGATTGATGGTAGTTAGACTGAGGTGATCGTGCATGATGCGAATTTAAGATAAACTTACAGTCCATGAATGAATGTTTACTAACACTTAAGCTTAAATAATTTTCGAAAGAAACCTCCGGAATTCATTGACGATGATATACAAAAATTTTAAAAATTACTTTAAGAGCTAATATACGAAAGACTTCTCTAAAACCAATAATTTTTCTCATTCTGCCGCAATTTCGTGAGACATCAATCCCCGATAATTGTGGGAAGAGTACGGAAATATTTAATAAAAATTATAGAGCATAAAGAAAAAAAAATCAATAAATTTTCACAACATGCACAATAGAATGATTCTAATCTTTAAAACTTACGATGACCAATACGAAGGATTTGATTTTATAACATTATTTCCAATCCCTTGTACTCATGCTTATCTACGATTCCCCATAAAGAAATAAGTAAACAATCAAAAATATCTACTTCTTCTGTAAAATCCTTGACCGTAAATCACCTCAATCGAACGAATGAGATGTTAAATGCTTGAATGATGCCAAAAGAAGAATGTGTTAATGAAATGAGCGGCCGTAACAGCACATAAAAATATCCGGGAAATTAGTGTGAATGTACTAAATACCAGGTATGTCAAGACTTTAAAATAACTTAGCAAAACACTTTCATTTTCTCTCCTCAAAGGATGAATCGTGAGGAAAACCTTGAGAGATTATTTTCCTCATTCGCAAATATTGACATTTGCCTCACGGGTGGAGACGAATTCTCGTAAAAATTTTTCATTCTAGTAAATATTTTTATCGCCAAAATACGAGAAAACGTACTGAGATCGATAACGGAAGATTTATAATCGTATATAGCAAAACGCATAATTTAATCACGGCTTCAATGACAAAATTTCAACGAGAAATGTATCTTGTTTCATTGCTAAACAAAATAGAATCAAAAGAAATGATATTCTACGTCTAATTATAGGGTCGTACATACACATGAGAGTGGGAACATTATAGCATAGTACCAATAATTATAACTCATTCCGAAATCAACTATGCTTATTAAGTTTAAATTCAATAACGCTTTCTGAAATAAACTTTTAAGGAGTTCTTTTGAGGCAAATAACTTTATATTACGAGCATTTATTCCATTTGAGAGTGCACATGTTGAAAAACTGTTTCCGAGGTCTCAAAAGTTATAGTTACCATGCAAAATAAAGATACGAGGTTACCTTGTTAAGGTACATACAATCTTTTACAGTACTCGGAAAGTAGTTGGGTATTCTAAAATAGAATCGTCCCGATCATTTATTCGTATTTCGATTTTATTCAAATAAATCAAGTCTGAAGTTGAACAATAGATTTTCAGTTTCTGTTTACCAACCAATGAAAACATAAAATACTCACGATCAGTACTCTCATGCATTAACCTCAAGCAATACATTGGAAATCCTTTAAACATTCAGAAAATCTGATAAAATATGAAATCTCATAAAACGGAAAACAGATAGCCAGGGTGGAATCGCGGAAGAAGCCGTAAACAAACAAAAATAGGATTTATTGCACCAAAACTCTATGCTCCACATTACGGGGAACAAGAGCTCTGCAAACAAATTCGTAGTTTTACTAGTGATTCGTTCCCTGAAAGGATTCGTGCACTACCAGCAGTGAGTGAATTGCAATCGGAGGTTAAAAGCCTCAGTATTTGGTATCAGCCTCCTAAAATGAGCACATTTTCTATGCCGAACCGTCTGTTTACACGAATTTAACATAATGGGATTTGAAAGAGCACCGACTAATTTGTGATAACGAACTCATTCAGGCGAAATCCCTAAAAGTAGGAATACCACAGGTATTCGATTATCAAATTCCGCTGAATATGTAATTTAGTCGAATTCCGATTTCCGTTGAAACTATTCTTGGAATTGAAAATGGGCTTCGGAAAATGCTATCACTTCCAAAAATATCACAATTCTGTTTACACAAAGGGAACACACTCCTCTAGTCTGTTACTGTTCCCTGTCACTCTAAGAATTTCTAAATTTCATCACGTACTACAAACCTAAATGCTATAGGGATATCAACTCTTTGGAAAATTCAGCGAACGAATTCGGGACTTGACGATTTCTACTATTAAACGTAAGCAAACACAACCTTGAAAGGAGAAAAAAGGAACTCGGCGGTCAATGAACTAAGAGATAAAGGTTCTCCCAGCGCCGAAAAGCGGCGACCGTCTAAGGGCGATTCCCGGGAAACGGATAATCGTTTAGCGGTCCCAGTTCTTCAGAATCCCGATGTACATTTCGGAATTCCCAATTGGACCCCCATGAAGATGGAAGCATTGTTTCCGAAATGTACATCGGGATTCTGAAGAACTGGGACCGCTAAACGATTATCCGTTTTCCCGGGAATCGCCCTTAGACGGTCGCCGCTTTTCGGCGCTGGGAGAACCTTTAACTCTTAAACCCAACCTTGTCAACGGAAACCAAAACTGCGGGTTCTAGATGACGAAGGGTAGAAATTTGCATATGGGTTACGCCCTAAAAACAATTCAATTTAACTTTAACTCCCAATAAATTGGGTCTCTGCGGAGACTCCCATAGAGTTACAACTTTTGTTTTATTTCCAGGCTGGAAAAGGAACGACTCAATTCTGGAATTTGAATGAATCTAAAATTAAGATAAAGCAAATAATAATAATTTCATATTAATGAATTCGGCTGTATTGTCGATAACGGTGATTCCAATATATTTAATCAGATCAAAATCGTTTCGAAACCCGTTTCTGAAAATGAATTCTTTGAGAGTTACTAAATATGATTCTTTCTTCCCTAACATGGTATTCTATGAGATAAGTAGAGGAAAATTACTTTTTAATTACTGTGCTTTTTAGTGGGCTACCAGAATTCGTTTTTAGTTTACATACTTATACGTTTTTGAAAAGTATGATGCCGAGGCTTGCGAGAATATGATTTTATGGGTTTTAGGGCAGTAAAATTAGTTCGCGTAAATTGGTCATTTAAGGCACGTAAGTGGTGGAATGAATTTATAAAGCCATTGGCAGCGTAAGCGCATGATTTTATATCTGAATGGACCGAAAAACTATGGTAAGTCCACACTTGTACAATGTTCAATTGGAAGTAAAAACAAAGGTTTTAATTTTTAACCTGATGCTGGTAAATTTTACCATCCTAGGTTGAATACTAGTATCGAATTTCATAACGTTATTGCGTTTGAAGAGTTTGCAGTGGAATATAATAGTATGGATATTTTAAACTGCAACTCAATGAATGGAGACTTTCAACCTGTGTTTTTGTCTAGAATAGAAAAAAAATTGTTATTCATTTGCTTTTGTCTCTTCTTATTCTTGGTTCTGATCTTGGTCTTGCTCTCTATGTGAAAGCTGTGAAAATTTGAATTATTCTAAAAAATAGCATTAATGTTCTATCTAAGTCGTCTATCTTTAGTCTCAAATCGATCCTCATGCTGAATCACGAATAAAAACCAATGCTACATTTTCTAATAATTTAAAACTTAATTTCAATGAATTTTAAACTTCCTGTCAAACCGTCCCGCAAAACATTTTTAAATTCGCCCCTTTGAAGGGACACACTCTATGAAAACGCAGTCACATGCATCATCTGTGTTTCTCAGCAACAAAATCACCAAAAGCCTTTAAAGAAGCGCCGAATGCAATACCGAGAACCAGACGACGCAGACACTTCAAAATCCGCCAAACCACCCGCGTGATTTAATAACAGAAAAAGCCGGGCCCCGACTCATCGCGCATTTAAGAGTGCATTTTAAATGGGAAGAGAAAGAGGCTGAGAGAGAGAAAGGGGTGTACAAAGCGACGGAGAGTCTGGAGAGGAAGGATAGGGGGGTCCGCACATCGCGGGGATGGATTCGGAGAAATATTTCCGATGAATGTGGAGCAGAGAGGGTTGGAAAAGAATGATGGAGAAAGAGAGAGAGAGAGAGAGAGAGGGAGAGATGGTGGGAAGATCAATAGTGGGGCTTGGCTGGCGGGTCGTCTTGTAGCGCCAGTAAGATGGAGGGACTCGGAATAGACGAGGGAAAGTAGCAAAAAAAGTAGGGTGAAATGGGAGAAAAAGGAAACGACATTGAGAGATGAAGGAGGGGGTCAAAGGGGAGCGGTACGGAGTTTGAGATGAAAGGATACGACGACTCAAAACTTATTCCTTTAATAGGCGAGTTTGCGAATATGGATCTCCTTTTCCTGGGAACGGAATTTAAACGATGCGAAAGTTGCTTGAATGTTCCACAGGTCGGAGGGAAGGCCTCAATCGGCAAATGTACGACTGGAGCATACGGGAATCGAATGTAGAAGTTGGTCGTTCCGTGATAAGTGTATCGAGATAGATATATATTATTCGAATCTGTTTAATGGTTCGGTAAAAGTAAGCCTTACTATTTCGGTACTTTTGGTCTCACAATAGAGAAGGCACTCGACTTGAGCATCTATAGTTGACTTCAACCGACCAGTCGAGGACAAATTTCACATTCATCTTGAATCGATCTCGCTACTTTTATTACCATCATCCAATTCAAGTACTCGACTTCATAGTCAAATACCCAGAGTCAGGTCAAAACACCATGAAAATAATTTTGGAGGTTCATAACTGTTTGGTTTCGAAAATCAGGATATCCACTAATCTGAAATATATAAATTAAACACCTGAGGGTAAAGCTATGGCTCAACAAAATTCAAAAACTTAGACTTCTCAAAGCAGTAAACTTTCGCGTTATCATTCCATTCAGTTCAGTGCTTTCGTAAAATCAAATATTTTATCATCATATATTGCCGAAAACTATACCGCAAAAGGGCATAACATAGATTATTTACACTCCATACTACAATATGCATGACAACGATAGCGCAAAATGCATCATAGGATCGATCCAAGATCAAAATAAATATTCTCACTGCAGGGTCTAAATACAAATTCCACTGTAAAATCATCATATCTTTTAATTGTATCATCATTATTTCCACAGAATTCATTTCTATGCAACTAAATGTGAGGAATCTTGATTAATATGTTATTAGTTAAAAGCAAAACAAGTAATTACACGTTACAATCAACCCTACAAGAGAAATGAAATGTAATATTTTACACGAAACTTAAAACGTCAATATAAATAACAGGAAATATCAAAGATTTACGGTTATTTCGTTTCCAATGAATGGTAACTCTAAAAATATTCCGGCAATGGATACCTTGGTATCACATCAGTTAGCGAAGAAATACAAGGGTGAAGGAAAGTGAAACAAATTTGCATATGTTAGGTTAGAATATCTGCCCGATAAAGAAGGAGACATGAGCTCATGTTTCAGTCATTTCCATACTTTTCACCCCTGTTTATCTTTCTGTATTAAGGCGCACTTCTCTATATGCAAAGTACCTTTTCACTTTCTTGTTAGCAAGCGAAGAGAAAAGACATGAAAGATTTTTATTAGAAAATCATGAAAACATTTTACGAGAGAAATCGACTCAATATTGGAGAAAAAAATTAAGATACCGACCATACTCAACAGAATTGAATGAACTGATTTCGATCCCTTTTATTTTATTACAAAATTCCCTTAGAAATTAAATTTGTGCGGATAAATAAACAAAAACCTCATCATCCATTATCTATAGCCACAAATTTCACAAACCCCTAAGTCGATACCCAATTATAGAATACAGTTTCCTACTCCACTAAAAACCTGCCGCAAATTCATATTCAAAAATCTTCCCTTCGGATGAGAACATTTACGCATCCACTATCTTTTAGTGAAAAGGAAATTATTACACTCCCTCACCCACATTCATTTACATTTGAAACCACATTTTTCATAAATCAGACGGGCTTTTCATATACTCGATACAAGATGGGGGGCCCTCCGTCACGAGGGAAAAATCCCCGAGAAAACCTTGTCCTCGAAATATGGAGTTACACCACCTACTTAGGAGAAAAAGCCCTCACAAATTTACGCGAAAGAGCACGCGCTGGAATACGTAAGTGCGGGAGGGGGTGTAGAAAGGTAAATGAGAAACCCAGGGAGAGAGGGGTGCAGATAAGGATGTATGCTCAGAAGTAAGGAGAAAGTGATGGGTGGTAAAAAACGGGATAAATTGGAAGAAGGGCGAAATGAAAATAAGAAGCCGGGGAAAGCCACGGAGGCATCAACGGGGGAAGTCAAATGAAGAATAACAAAGGAGTGCGTGAGGGCATATAAAAGGCGCTAGGTGGGAGGCTTAGCGCCCCATAACTCAAAGCGACCGAAAATGAGAAAATGTTCCTGGGAGACGTACGCCGCACCAAAATGTCTATAAGGAGAACGCCGTGTTGGGACAAATTAGAGGGGATCGCGAGATTAATTTCATCTCGAGGGGCTTAATTTTTAAAAAGGGGGATTAGTGGACAGACACGCATCTAAGACCGTTTAAAGTCGGGCTACGTAAAAGGAGATATTAAAATTGACTGGTATTGAGGTTAGTGATTAACTCTTTAATAACTTAGTTTTCAGCTTAGGAGATTCCGAACTGGAATAGAGAGAAATGGTGTTAGCAACCGTCTATGAGTTAGGGAGACGGGACTAGCTGGGGTTAAACTATTTTTGCTGTAGTTAAAGTCATCAACCCGATGGATGGTTGAATTGTGACACATCCAACAATTAGCTATCATCACCACACGTATCAATGCTATTCTCAAAGAAAGAACTACGGTGCCCCTTGCCACATATAAATGTGGTGCTAGGTGAATTAGAGCAAAGAATAAAGTGTTAAATAGAACGGCAAAAATTCAAACATATTTACTAGGTGTTCTTAAGTAACTCTTCCAGTTTTACCAGCTCTTTTCTCAGCCGTTATATCACTTAATTTAGAGCAACTTCAAAAAGTCAAGGTCTAGACTGAGCTGGATAAATTCTATCAGCTGAATTTTTATTTACTGCACTTTGAAGGGCACTTATTTTTAAAGGTAAAATTTAGGGCAGAAAAGTGCCTAATGTTTGACTCGTGAATTTTAATTATATTTCGACGTCTTCGAGAAATCAGTCATTTTAAGCACAATCAATTTAATTTCATAATCATAAGTTCACTAAAAGCACTCCATATGCGAAAAGATAGTAGTTTACAACGTATGCAAGGTAGTTTCGGAATAAAACACTTCACCCGCGTGACTCAAAGAGAAACTGAGGGGAAGAGGAATCTCCCCTTTCCTTCTGATATATTATAGAATTCGTGCCACCTTTATCACCCGGGAACCTAGTGGTTCCTCCCTAAATCAAGCGAAATCTCTTGTTCGTACCCCAAACCGTTCCTCCAAGTACGTCTCCAAGGTGCCTTAGGCCATTATAGCCGCTTCCGCTCAAGGGGCACACTTAATAGTATAGGATCACGCTCCGCACCCCACCGTGAAGGCGATTATTTGGGCTTCGCCTAACAGCCGGATCTTGCGGTCTCAGTGATGCTGGTCTCTCAGAGGCATGGATATAGAGGCGGTGCAGCTGAACTCTGAATGCGGTCGAATCCTCGAAAACCGTCGCCGCCAGTTGCGCCGCAGCAAACGGAGGAATTCCTCTCAGAAGGGCGGACTCGGAAAGATGTTTCGCGGAACTGAGCGAGGCAGAAATAAACGTAGAGTACGAAAAGCCCCTGAAAGTCAGGCCGCCCGCAAACTGAGCGGAGATGAGGGAGAAGCCTAACTCTCAGGGGTTAGTGCTGAGCTTTCCGCGAAGTGAATCGGATATCTATCCAAACCAACAGATCCAAACTTCCCTATGACCGTACGTTCCTCGAAGTGATGCAAAATTATTCCCCTAATGTTCATTTCATGGAACATCTGGAAAACCGAGGGGTAAATTACTTACATATTATTTATATGGAAATGAAGACAGCGAGCGAAAACTAGCGTGCATCATTAGAGAATGATACATTAGAAACAAGGCAGCTAAAAGAAATAAAATAATAAGTTGCCACTGTTCCAAGTTCCTAAAAAGTACACATATCCTTCTGATCTCTTTTCAGAATCACCTGACGAATTCAGATCCTACAGGCCGATATGTAAGAGAATGCTGCCGTACGAAAATATTTTGAGAGCATCGAGATTACTATTAGCACAAAGTACGGTGTAATAAACAGCACTGAATAAAGCAAGCTGACGTATGATAGTTGACTAAGGAATTAAAGAATAAGAACTGAAATTGAAACTTCTTATATATGGAATTAATTATTTCATAACTTTAAGCAAAATTACAAGATTAGTGTATTAAATTTAACCTCGGGAAGAGAAATTTCTCATTTTCTCTAATATGCGCCACATGTAAAAACCTCAACTTGAAAGTCATGACCCAATAAATGCTTCAACCTTCATGATAATGAAATCGCAACAAAAGCAGGTTATAATACCCAATATAAAGATTTTAGGAATAAAATTTTCACCTCAAATATAATAACTAAAAGTTAACATAAAGTTTAAAAAGGATGGTGATGATTTAGCAAGAGTATTCAGCAAACGATGAATACCTGAATTCTAGCCCATGACCTGAATCTCGGACAACCCTAAGCAGAACGAAGAGTAAGAGCGTTATGATTAATTAGGGCATGCAATAACTATCAGAATAACAGGTTTCCTTGGAGCTAGTCTGATACTCAATGAATAACGGCTTAGTCATTCGCAGGCCCGGGCCTGATTAATTCTTATAGGAAAGCCAGATGGTTAGAATGGAGTGTTCGGAAAAGCAGATGGGACAGGATCGATCCCCGTGTGCTATTTATTTATGGGAAACAATTAGAGGAAGCATTGGATTCGAGCAGAATTAATCGCCTTGTTAGCGCGAATCCTCGCATAGGGATACTGCCTTGTGCATGTTCACGGGAGACGGTAATACTCTACTAAATTCTAACGGATTGCCTTGGCCATGGTGGGTAGTGACAGCCAAAATTTATCATAGCGGATGAGGGGGAAAAAACTGGGTCAAATCGACGCTCAGATTATGCTAAGAGTTGCTTCTTCTCACAGGGTAAAGTCTAAGGCTTTGATGAAAGGGATACCACGGAGATGATTCACATGATGCTGTTTACCGATTTAGGATTTGGCTTTTGCTTACTTCTAAAGATCTCTTTAAAATTTATTAGCTCGATAGACTTCCTAAAAAACTAACATATGAGTAAACTTTTTAGTTTTACTCATGGCTATGCTTTCATTATCGCTCAATTCAAAAACCATACCTGGGAATGATTTAAGAAATCATTTCAGCTTAATTAAGTTACGTTTCAATAAAATTCGAGCCAACTTTCCGACCCATTGTAAATCAAAAGTTATCATAAATAATCATTAAATAAAAGTGATGAAAAACAATGAGACTGAGTTTATTCACAAAGAAAGCAAATTTCACAACATATTTAGGGAATGTCACTATAATCTATAAGTATATAAATGTTGAATTTTCACACTACATACCTCTGTTCCTTCAATACCATGCCGTTCTGAATGTTATACATGGTAGTGAGCAAATGTACGAATCCAAATGCAATAGTGGATTTTAGGATTGGTGCTGCATTGTACTGATCTGCATGTATTGATTTAGTTTTGTTTATGATTGAAATGTAGACGTAAATTCAACATTTTACAAGTATTTACTACTGAAAACATTGACTGATAAGTTAATCATGATTAATAATAAATCGAGAAGTAAAAGCATCAATATCGAATTATATTGTTCCTAGTGTGTTTACGTACTTGTATACTTAAGGAAACGGCAGTACGAGTTTCCAACAAATTTTATAATTTTTCATTAACGTATAAAATCGAATTATTACTTAAAGGGTGGAATAATATAAAATATTTAAAAAACATCAGATTTGAATCCGTTAATATGTTGGGGGATTCTACTCAACTTTTGTTCAACATCTTCCACAAGCGTATCAAGCTTTCATTGAAGTACGAACATGAAAAAAGTACGAAAGGCTGACAATATCTTCCGTTCGAAACGAATATCTTGATTTAAAAAGATTCAATAACGCATTGAGGTTCATACGGTTTATATAATTCCCAAATCACATTCTCCTGCTCTCGGAAATTCGTACGGGAGAATATAGGAAAAGAAGATGAATAGCTAGGCATCCACGCTGTGGAGTTGGAAGATATGAAATGCGAAGAATAAAAGTTTTGAAAGCGCCTGGAGCTTCTTAAAGCCGATACTAGGTCCGCCACCGACTCGGGTGCATTACCTCGAGCAACTGCGGAGTAAAGAACGTCGCGTGACTTCGCCTCTTCACTTGGGGCACTTTTCTTCATATAGCCCTCGAACTTTCCCGAAAAAAGAGGAGTGGTATCGACCATGGAGAGAAAAGTTTTTCATTTGCGTACGTTTCGTGCAGCGGATGAAAAATTTTACACAGACTTTACAATTTTCTCTTCCAGCTCCAGGAAAAAAACGCATAATTTTTACATACATATTTAACAATGCACACGGTCGACCTACCTCGGGAGAAGAGGTATGCAATTTTACAGATTTCACTATTATATGTAATTGAAGGCCTGCGTGGAAACGTAAAACATCGCACAATTTTTCATGATTATTATTTGCTTTTTGAATTTATATATTTCCACTTGATAAGTGCACAGAGTATTTTTTTAAAAGCTCACAATGTGACTCTTTATTAACTTTAGCGGTGTTTACAACCAACGTTGACTAATAACTTGAACTACGATATTTAGGAATTTATTTGAAATATAAAGATGGAAAACGTAGCTTCATCTGAATTTACGTTCAATTCGTACCACGTAAGTTTTCAATATTTCAATAAACATAATGGATATTTTGTGAACCATGAACTTTTTGGAATCTAGTGGAATAAGATGTAAGTACCAAAAGCCGAAACCGATGGAAGAAAAACGTAGAATTTCACCTAGTGATCATTTATCATCATTGCAATCTTATTCTAGTTCACTAACACATAATAACGAAACATAATGTTATATCATAACTCATGCGTTTCACTGGTAATACCTGAATTGTTACATCGAATTTCATGTGAATTAAAACTTAAGAGAAGTGGATTCCTTTGCAAAAAGAGTTGGTAGGTTTTCTGAAATCTTAGTTAAGCAAAATCTAGCCAAATGTCAAAGACACAAACGTCATTAAATGTCAAACATGGATGAACGATGAATCTATGTTCCCAACAACTTTCAACCTGCTCCTCATTATCCTGTCATAAAAGACCAATAATTCAAGAAATACTTAATAAATACTGTGGGAGTTACGATAAAGTAGATTATTTCAATGTCGTGCCCGGAGGTGCTACTATCAACCCACAAGATGATGCAAATAACACCTTACATTTAACTCTTTGATCAAATCAACTTTTTATAACTAAATATTTAACTTTCATTACTGGAACTCTTATTTCGTGGACAGTGTAAAAAGAAACACGACTCCGCGATATATCTACGAATGCGGGCAACATGTAGAACAAGCTTCATTTTCTCTTGACACTGTAGATAATTAAATATTTTACTCGATAGAAAATGTAAAAAATATTGCGATTCCGCGATATATTAACAAATGCGGACAATATGTAGAGCAAGCTTCATTTCCCCCTCATAAGGGAGATTATTAAATATCTAAGACATTTCGCAAATTTAACTCGCAGATCCATCAACAGATTCCGAGAGAACAGACCGAAGGCGAATGCGCAAAAAAAAATGGCAGGCGAATTCCGCAACAGTCCTAACGGGTTGAAAGGAACTTTCGAATCGATACTTTTGACATGAAACGCAGTGTTGAGACTTTTTTCGCTGGCACCACGTCAAAAAATACATCCGCCTCCTGAGATTTATTGATCCTATCAATCTTACACCACCTAGTCTAAGTCCGGACACGGCGTCTCCATAGGATGTCATTATCCAACGGAAAAGGTAACCAAACACATTGGCCTCTCCCTTGTTTTTGCCTAAAGTCTCTCGTACGAATTCCGCAACCCATTCTTGTTTCGACTCGATAGATCGATAGTGGAGCACTGCAACACCAGCGGGTCACTGACCTACTAAAGACTCCCTCTGCATCAGTTACGGACGCTCTCTCCCCACGAGATCCTATCTTACCCTTCTCAAATCCTTGGTCGCCGTATTATCTCGCGAGATATAACATAAAATGTAATTAGAAAGATAGAACGAGAGTCGTTAAGTTACATTGAGAATTACAATGACAAATCAATGAGAATTACCTAGACTCTCCAGAACTTAGGGCGGGGATATAAGTAGAAAGAAACGAGTCTTGATTTATTCAATAAATATAAATAAAGAGAACGCTCGTTCTTGGTAGACGTTGCGGATATTTTGGTCTCCGTGACACGGGGAGATCCGATACTGCAAGAATAAATCAGGGGAGCACTCTATATTCTAGAAAGTGAGACAACCAAGTTTTATAAATTATATTGGGAGGATAAATAATTTAGTTATTCCAAGACGCACGGAAATCCCTAGGATACACGTCCAGACAGACTTGTGATGGAACAAGCTTGGGTGATGTAAGTGGGAAAACTGAGCCATAGCTTTAAAGGAAATTATTAAATTAATATTTATATGCGTTACAAGATTTCCAGAAATGTATTTTAATCGCAAATCTAAGGCACGCCCCCTTTCTGGAAGCTCTACAAAACAAAAAAAAAAGTTCGTCTTAGATTAGAGAACATAGGGTAGATGCTAAGGCGTTTTGAAGGGTATTTTTTTTCGCGGACAAAAGGCTGCAATAATTGATTAAAGATTCATCACCCCTTGGAGTATACCAAAAGGCGACTCGCAGGATCAAATTTACACATAAACATGTTAATAAGACGATGAATCGGTCTTCTTTACCATTTCAATGCTTCATAAGGAGAATAAGTTACCCAAGAAGCTGATGAGGGCATTAGAAGTCGGCCACAACCGACGCAACATCGATAATCTCCCAAGTAATATTCCGAAAATTAATTACAGGATAAAGAAGATTACGTCGCATGCACCTTTGATACCTGATAACAGTTTCCCATCCGCAAAACTGCCTTCGGGGAGAATCGCGCTTTGATACATTTCCCCAAATCGACGTGCTTTCCGGCGGTTTAATCACACGCGCACATAGGAAACGTGACCATTCCTTCTCTTTGAGGATCAGACTTGAAAGATAACCGTGATAATGCAACTGCGCATGCGCGAAGCTGTTTTTTAGTAGAAGAATTTCGATCGCCCTCGGAGAATATACCGCAGTTCTTTTTATTTTCTTCCAGCACGTAGACTACCCTTTCGGAGACGTGATTTCGCCGAAGTTTTTAACTTCTCGATATCAGCAGAAAGGATTTATCAGAAAATACACGACAGGAGGGAAGGATTTTTTCCCTTCATTGTTTTACACGAAATGCTCTCTAAGCGTTCTGAGTCTGCCCGTTTCAATGGTTATTCTGCTCGAAGTAAGGGATTCAATTCGTCTAACTAAAACTAAACGGACGGGAGATTTAAGTTAATGGTTAATCGAATGATTTTATTAAAAATTTCTTTATTTTAACACAAGATGTACTGAGCAGTACATATTTCCCCATCTTCTTTCTACAGGGTTTGGCTACTACCTGCTCGCAACTTTATCATACCACTTCAGTTATTTAAGTCATCCTGGTACCATGTTGTTTCCCAGAAACCTTGCGTGATTTAGCACTATCTGATTTAAACAATCTGTTTCTTGAAATTTGTTTAACGACCCTTCCATTTTATTCTTCATGTTACATAATTCAACCTGTTATACTATTTACAAGGCAATATTTTATTCACGATTTAAATATTTCTTTTACTTATAAAGAACCACAGCATTAATTTACGTAACATTTAATATCTTTTTACTTAAAAATCACTAACTTCTCGACCCCATTATTTAGGATAACATTAGTCTTTAGGTGCCTACTTAGATTTTTGGTTTTATTTCAAAGCTCAAATATCAAATAGTTCATAAGAGAAGGCTTAAATTTTTAAAGTAATTTTTAAACTGAAAATCGTTTTAAAAACAAAACTAAAGAAAAAAATAATTTCTGGTGACGGATGCAACATAAATTTCATTCAAACGCCGTCGGCTCACTAACACTTTTTCAAGGAATTTCATAATAGTCATATATAAGCTCCAGGCAAAAAAATAAATTTTATTTATGAAGAAAATTAACTGTATTTACGCAGATCTCATGACAAAGTATCGCAAAGAACTTAAAATAAATATAGAATCGATCTTCGTGCGAATGAAGTATTACTATATTTGGGACTCGGAAGCATCGCCTCCACTTAACTGTGAGATAATTTTTGAAGCCGTCGTTTCGCCGGCAAGAATATTTAAGGAATAAAAATATTGCCCATATTTATAGAATATTTCTTTTCTATGAGTTACATACATATGTGATTTTTTTGAGATTCTCTAAGAATAATCTAGAAGAAGATAGAACGACAGATACCACAATTGTGACGTTTCAGTTAGCTTTGGTTGGGTCGGGATATGTTAGGTTGGAGGAAGTTGATTCTTAGTACGTTAATAGAAAATAGGAGGCGCTTAGAATACCCCGTGGATTCTTTATGCGATTATATTCATCAGTTAAAAAATGCTACATAATAAACGCGGGAGCGAATCGTCTTAGACCCGCTCTACTTAACGAAACGAGCAGAACTTCACAAAAGAGGAAAAATTCGGCGACCTTCCAGCATAAAGGTTCCAATAATCCATCCGAACCTGACAAGAAAAAAGCGAACTTAACGCTGCCTTTTCTCATATAAATTTCATTTTCTTCCCTTTGTTTCTTAAGCCATATAACTCTAAAAACAACGTTGTCTTCGGTAACCTCCTTTTGATATCAGCTCCTAAGCAGGGCCAGGCACGACCGTGATTGAAAAGTCCTCCAAACCGCCGACAAACATTCATCAACGGGTAAAGATTCCCATTTCTCTTCCCTCCACTTTTCCACGAGGTTGGATTCAACGCCATTTTTCACTCGCACGAGTGCTATCGGGAAAATTGATGCACGGCGTATCATGGCTTTCTTTGTGCGGTCACCTTGAACGCGATCGATTCCTACAAAGAAAATATATATCATACCTAACACCGAAATTTTCCACCGCTTTTTGCTTCCATATGCCATTTTTCTTCCGAGACAGAGCCTTAACTTTCCTCCAAGGGAATTGGATACAGACTTGAACCGGGTGCTTCAACACAATGCGGATTGTTACACTTTATGAAAAGTGAGTAACTGTACGAAAAGCTTATACTATTTTACTTTATTATTATTTACTTTACTTTATGAAAAGTGAGAAATTTTACGAAAAGCTTGTATTATTTTACTTTATTATTATTTACTTTACTTTATGAAAAATGAGAAATTTTACGAAAAGCTTGTATTATTTTACTTTATTATTATTTACTTTACTTTATGAAAAGTGAGAAATTTTACGAAAAGCTTGTATTATTCTATTCAGCCTTCTTCCATTTTGACTGATTTCAAAGAGATTCTAATAACTTTATCGACGAATTATGAATAAATTTTAAAAGGGAGAAACTGCTTTAATATAAACATAAAGGTCTAAGGAGAGGATGACATTAAAGACGTTAAGAAAAAACAGGAGGCGTATTACGATTCTACATACATAGGTTAACCTTATGCAAAAGTAACGTAAAGTACGCAAATATTTTTAACTTTTTAAGGCTGCCTCTTGGTGACCGCATTTATAGTGTAAATGTACCGTGCACCCGTGTACCATACCATGCACATTGTACACAGGACAGTTATGTCATGAGTTCCCTAAAAGCAAAGAATAGATATATCTATGTTCTTATCAGGATTCAAACCTGGATGCAACATCAGGTTGAAAACAAAAATGTCTTTCGGACGTTAAATTGTTCATCAAATGAGTTCTGAACACGTTCTCATAAATTAAAGTTTTGATATCTGTTTCTGTTAATAGGAGGTGGCTTTTTCAAAGTTCGTTTAAATGAAAACTCGAGTCATCATATTACAACATTAGGAATTGAGTGAAAATAACATTATTATTTCCTTAGCTTATAAAAGGATGAGAGGTCGTGTACTTACTTTGCATGATGTTCCTAAAGTTTGCTGAGGCCTCAACTACAGGAATCTGCTGAGCTTATATATTGAGCGGGAGTATAAAGCACCTATCCTGTAATGAGAAAAAGAAATTGTTAGAACGAATACTGATCAACATAGCATAAACCTCAAATTATATGTAGTTATCTCTTTCGTTCTAAATGCACAATTTCCAAAAGAAGTCTATAAGGAAAAAATTATCTAAAACAATACTCCCCCAAAAGAGCCACAGAATGCAAACTTATGATCTAATAATTATACTATTACAATTTGCAAATAATTACTATTACAAAAATTATCTAAAACAATACTCCCCCAAAAGAGCCACAGAATGCAAACTTATGATCTAATAATTCTACCATTACAATTTCATACACTTACATACATGTAAAAGATGAATATAGGGAACGTTTTGACCTTTCGAGGTCCGGAATCCTCCATAAATTTCTTAGGTCTTAAATCTACTTCTTCCATGAATGCTTAGAATCACCCGTAGGTATATAAGCTTTAACTTTTCGGAATAAAACTTCTTAAAGTTGTCTTAAATATCTTCAGATTATGATAACAGCAAGTCTGAAATGACATACGTAACTCTATTTACGTGCAATCCTTACAGAATCACGAGAACGAAATCGAAGAATACAGAATATTTAGTTACGGTTGAAAACAAATGGTCAAACACCAGTTTATACTTGTGCGTGATAATACTTCTTGTTTAAATACGTCACTTTGAAATTTGTTGTCATAAGCTATGGAATAAAAAACATAAGAATGCATAAACTCATAGGATAAGATGAACATAATTAAAGAATCAGGGTAAGGAAATACCGGTTTACAACATACAATTTTATCTACCCGGATTTTTCGCGTTTCGCACTCTATCGTCATGTGCGGCCTAACCGACCACAAGGAAGAAAATTTCCTACTTTTATTAATGTTCCC
This sequence comes from Pachydiplax longipennis, assembly GCA_036926295.1. Classification (NCBI taxonomy): domain Eukaryota; kingdom Metazoa; phylum Arthropoda; class Insecta; order Odonata; family Libellulidae; genus Pachydiplax; species Pachydiplax longipennis. Next base: position 58,506,917 of record JAVFKF010000008.1, read on the forward strand.
CACAAATCATAATAAATTTCACAGTTTTTACGATAAAATATCCTAAAGAGGAATACTTAGCAGTATGAAAAGAAGTATCAAGCGTAATATTGAAAACATTGAAATCTGAAGAGTCAAAATGTCAAAAATGACCCAATATCCGCCATTTATATGATACTAAGTCATTGTTCGATTACATCTGCTATGAACCACATTTGAGCGACATAACTCTCAGAGCATAAGGACGTTCGTCCTTGTGATTGTTTTGGAAAGGGTTGAGTAACATTTTTAATCTACTAAGCGAAAGAGAATACTTTCGGACCTTGTGACAGCGACCATACGTTCACTGAAGCACAACTGCGCTCTGTCTGTATCGGCGTTTTCACAGCGACTACAGTTAATGTACGCGGAGGACGTTCGTGGGCGAGTATTCATTCCGGAACCTGACAGCTGAGAAAGAGAGGAATCTGACGGCGGGGAGGGAGGAAAAGGGAAGGAATACAGACGGTGCGGTTGTCAGGCGCAGGTGGCGGAGCAAAACTCCGTGGTACGTGGATGAGAAGACCGCAGATGTTGCGACACGAACCCAGATTCGCGGCGAACATCTCCGGAACCCAAAACTTGGGCCATGAATGAATTTGCATCAATTCTTTCCCTCCGATGCCGCCGAATCTGCGAGCTATGGAAAAAAGCCGAAGGGGGCTTCGGATACTCTACTTTTCTACGGGAAAAACGCGGAGGTTCCTTAGCTGGGGAGTTTCTTCATTTTTTCCTCTCGATACCGCGGAGTGGGTGAGGGTTGACTATTCGTGGGGAGGGGATTATCGCCCCGACGGGTCATTTGCAATTCTTAGTAGGAGGGGAGCAAAAGAGAGTGGGCGGAAGAAGCCTCGAGGAATATACTCCGGAAAGAGCATGGTGTGCGGTAAAGAGGCACGAAACGCCGTCAAAGGTGATGGCGTCCGACGGTACTTGAGGTGGGTAAGTGGCCTCAATGTGGAATACGAAACGTTTTATTCAAAGGTTCCATTGCTCTCTGAGGTTTAAGCTTCCCGCCATGATTTAAACTAGTCGTGTCCATTTCTTATCCTCTCAAGGACCATATAACACGTTATCCATGGCTCGGCGGGTTACCTTATGCATGTTTAAAGAGAACATGATGTGCGAGTGAAATGCGTAAGCCGTATCACCCAAATTTAACTGCAGCTCAACTGCATCAAACTCCCATAAAATTACTTTAAAGTACTAGATTAGACACTTCTTTGATCCATCACAGATATATTTTAATAAGCGATTACCAACATTTGATACTACCTGCAGCCCTACTTTATTTAATGGTTCTCTCAGAATCATACATGAAAACTTCGAATCTACTAAACTAAAAAGAGTATTTTAACACTATAGACACGAAAAAGCTATTGCCTTCTTTTTATTTCATCGCGAAATTCCTATTGGAGCATAATGCAACATGTGGACTTGAGTAAATTCTCCATAAAAAACATAAATTATCATTTCAGCAAAGCATTCATCACCGTTGCGGAATCAAAGTTTCATTATTCAGAAAGAAAGGCACGCCATTACCTTAGTTTTTAACGGCCACAGTGTTTCAAAATTTTTTCTTTAAGAAAATCAAAAACTTTAATTTATTCTCACCTCATGACAGAATTGAAATTTTTATATATTTTCGATCGAGAGTAAATACTCCTTTCATTTTTTAAAATTAATAGGTTCGGGAATTTTTCCTTGGTAAAATGAAAGTCACCAGAGTTCAAACTTGTATGTATTCAAGTTAACTTATTCATAACGTTTAACCATCAACATCGGAGATAGGCAACGATGAAAAATAAATCACCCCAAACGAATCCAACTATGAATATGTTTTCAAAGGTTGGGCGAGGCGAAACATTTTCAAAAAAATGAATAAATCCCCATAAACACCAGAATATCACATTGGAAAACCACACCGGAGATATCCTGTCGCGAAAAAAAAACCAAATAAATAAAGCGACCGCTCGTCCGACATCCATTGTTCCGAGTCGAACGAGCGCCCAAATTCCCTAAAGTACCTGTTGAGCAACAAGCGCGATATTAAACATTTTCCGAGACAAAGGCGGGCTTTGGATCGTCTGATATTACGATCGGCAATTCCACTTATCGAGGACCGATTAAAGGAACTAATCCCCCGGTAACCAGGGCGTCTCTCGCCGAGAGAGAGTGTGGGACGAGAGCGGACGTTCATCGACCATCTAAAATTTCGCCTACGAGCATTCTGCTGCGTTTTCTCGCAAGCATTCCCGCTGAATCGGCGGTATGAGTAAGAGGCAACTTTCAGAGAAGAAGAGAGTGGATGATTTGGGGGAGAGACCGAAATGGAACAAGGGGAAGCGTAGGGAAGATGGGGAGACTGTTAGAGGGGAAGCTTATTTGATGTCACTTCGGTTTAGTGAAAGACTAAGTTGAATACTAAGGGGAAGGTAAACTAATAAATATTACAGATTGATAGTCCCGGAGTTCCATAGGGGAACGATCGTGGGATTCAAGATGAGGGCGCGACTATCGTGGATGATGGTGTAGCAAGGAAAACGCTCATTGTAGCTTAACCAAATTTCGAACGACGCAATTTAAGATGATGAAGAATGATAGGGAAAATTTTAGGAAGCAATAATTTATGAGATGCTTTGGTTATCCTGGCAATTTCGTTGTCCTTTGAGCACTACACTTCATATTAGAGCATTAGACAACGAAGTTGTCGAATAAAACAGTTCTAGAACAACAAGGACTTAAAGAATACCCTGCAACAAATAAATCATAAATGATGCCATAGAACTGTCTATTTCTTCGACAATTCATAGTCTATAATAAAAATTTTAGGCATTCTTCTATGAATGGAAAAATTTCCTTTTGGTAGCCTAACGTATATATAGTCGACGTACGTACATTCAAAAAGATATATTTTTAAAACCTATCTCATCCATGGAAGACGTATAAATTCTGAGAAACTCAACGACTCCTCTCCCTTGGACTCCAGGATCACAGCGGTACTCAGTGGGGGCGAACTGGGAAATGTGTCATGGAGTCTCCTCTCACACTTTAAGAGACAAGCTATCTAGTTTCCAATAAAAACACGCGTTAATCCTTCTTTTGAGAATGTCATAAATCTCATGTACAGAAAAATAATTGAACATTTCCTACATTAACATCAATCTTCCTTATCCTATATCTAAAGATGAGGTTTTCATGGTACCCTTGAAACCTTCATCTATTCAGTTAAGGACGGGAGAGCGTACGGCGCTTCCATCACTTCCCAAAATACAAGCTCATCTTCAAATGATTTTATTTCCTATCTTTCCATAACCTCAACTGAAAATAAAATGTAAACTATTATACGGGGTTTACGAAGGTTTACTAAGCAACAAAATTCATTTCCCCCAAAACAATTTCGATGTCAACCTATCAGAATAGAGACAGAGTGCCACTTATGTGCGACCTGATGATTTCATATGCAGCCTTCCGATGAAATTTCCCCATAGTCTAGCATTATAAGCACAAAATATTTATCAAACCCCATTTCAACTCGATTTTACACACCCCAGCAGCTAGACTTAAGCGACACCAAGTTCGGTACCCTTGTAAGGGGCAGAAGATTAACAAGGGGGAGGGAAAATGGAAAAAGGAATAATAGAGCGGGAAGGAAGGGGAAAAGAAAATAGAGGAAGATAAGAAATGAGGAAGGGAGGAAACATCATAACCGGAAGGGTTTATCGCGAGGACAAAGAGGAGGAAGGGTTAAAGAGAGAAAGAGGGATGAAGTGGTGGAGGGAGGACCGGCTAGCTTCCTATATTCTCGCCAGAAAAGCCCTTCAAAACGGCATACAAAAGGCAGAGTTGAGAGATCTCTCCGGTGGTAATTTTGCGAAGTAGACCCATTTCCCCCTCCGAAAACCTTGAGCCAAACAGTTCTTTCCCCACTCCTTCCATTAAAAGACCCGCGGAGGGCACCGCGGGTCCTTCCCTCTGCCGCATCATCATAATGGAACTTTTCAAATCGCACGATAGATGACGGTTTTCTCGAAATTTCATAGCCCTCGGATACATTCCGCCTTCAAACGGCGCTTTTCTCGTAGCCATTCTCATCGAAAATAGCAGCCCGAGGCGTTTCGCTGCAGTTCCAATTGATCTTCTATTCTTCCATTACGATTGATGGAACTCCGAATAATTCTGGAGTTGCTCGTTCTTATCATTTACATCAGCAGAAGAGGTTTTACAGAGAGTCAGAGAAGGTATGGTCGCTCAAAGCGTTCTTGACGGTAATACCAGCGATATATTAAAACTGAGCATCATGGGTAGGACTAGTCGAGCAGACCCAGCAACCCTTTCTACCTCTAAAGAGGGTGAGAAAAAGGTGGCATTTGGTGGTGGATTCAAGTCATACATCGTTTTAGAATGTGATAGACTATGATAATATTAATGTGGAGTTGCTTTATATTGACATTACTTGCATATACTTAAACTCAGTGTCGACGTATTTCTGAATGAATATATGGATATTCATAAATATTTATTTAATTATATATTATTATTCAATATTATATAATGAATTATAATTTGAAACCAAAATATTTTATCGGAATGGCAACAACAAATTCTCATCAATATCATCGTTATTCATGAAAAATTCTCAAATCCTAACAACTTTTACAAACGACATCACAAATGTTGGGATTCGTTTTTGGACAGGCAGAATTCACCTTCACTTCGAGCTCTCTATTATTACCTTCTTCTTGACATAGTAATAACTTTTCAGCTGATTTTTTCATACTTGCGAAATATTTCAATTTTTCTTGAATATAGCACCACTCATTACGAGAAAGAAAGTCTTTATGGTAGTATGAACTTACGATAGACTTAAGAAAATCTGAGCAGTAAGCATTTGATAAGTTCATTCAAATTCTGGAAACGGAAAAACACTTCTTCTCAAAGATAGTTAGGCGTAAAAAACTGTAAAAAATTATTAAATTATAAGAAGAAGAATAAGTTTGCTCCGAAAGAATTTTTAGCATTTTAATAGTTAGTATGAAAATCTGAGAAATACGTCATTAATAATAAAATTAATACTTCAAATAAATTTACCGAAATTCTGAAATGGATAAATTTCTTATTTACGCGGCCAAATATATTTGAAACATCAATGTAAGGCTAAATTTTAAGCGTACCAATGCGAGACCAAATTAGCACGAGATGGACATCCTAATGTTTGTAAGCAATCAAAGTAAAGGTAATTTTAAAGCCACAGCCTCCCTCTCACAATGAATTCTTTAATTTGTACCTGTACCCTATTTAGACTCCAATTCGGATTAGAACCAATCCCATACAACAAGGGCGACAATTTTCCTTCGTAGGGTAATTAAAACCGGCGTAGATCTTCGCATATCGCTCTATCTACTTTCAATAGCGATGATTTATTTCACCTTCCATTCACCTAGGATCAGCGTCGAAAAATCGCGTTTCACGGCGAGAGGGAATGCATCACACATTCCTTCCGACAAAGCGGCACAAAGAGACGTCAACTGGCTGAATAATATCGTACGTCCCCGGCGATAATGGATGAAATCTCCGAAGCCGTAAATCCGCTGGCGGAATCGATTAGTATTTAAAAAGTTCGGTGGTTTATCTTTCGGTTTCCGACGGAGCTTACTCACGGAAGAGGGGAAAGAGAACGTACCGAATAGAAGAAAAGGTAGAGGCATGAATAGGAACAAAGTCGAACTTCAAAGGAGAGAGTTGCACAGTTCAGTTTACGAGATCTAGCGAGGAGTTCTTAGGTCAGACTATGCTAATGTATTGTATAACTGCCACCTCATAACATAGAAGCGTAGTTATATTTGTGACTGCATAGTGACGATGATAATATTTAATTTGTAATTATGAACCAAGACCAAATAAATTAATATAGCAAAATATTAAAAAGCAAAACATTATAAGTTAATTAACAGTCTTTATAAAAATCATATTATCACAAAATCATTAATATTCGTGGAAAGTACTAATTAATAATATCCAACAATCATTTACTATGACTGTAGATGATGACGTTAATGAAGGTTTTGATGTCGTTGTAGAAGAGCAGATACTGAAAACAGCCAGTTACAATTGTAAATATGACTTTCGGTCTGGATACCGAAATTTTGTATATATAAACCACCATTAAGCCACTATAAACCACCATGCCAGTCTTAAAGCCGACACTAACGCGTGATAATGTAACAGGGTTTTGAAGATAATGTTTTACGAAGACTCCGTTATCCAACTTTATTAGAGAAATTTCAAATATTTGAGGATACCGAACCAATTAGAGAAAATCTGAAAATTTTAAGAATTGTGCTTTTAAAATCCATTTTAATATTCACGGGTGAATTTCTGCTTATATAATATCGATTAATTTTATTTTAGAGCAAATCTTGATCTAAATCAAACAACACTGTTTCGTAAAAAACCATCGAACTTAATCGGTACTTTGGATCCTTGAGATGAAGAAGAGTAGAGCTGATTGACGACCAAAATCGAAAAAAATCAAGACTTTCCGGAAATTCTACAAGGACCAAAACCACGGATCGGAGGTTCACGTCCACTTTTGACGTCAGTTCTGAGTATCGTCTTGAACTTGAAAACATTGACTAAAATCGAAGCCCGGAATGTTTACACTGACATTGTTTGCCTGTTACATTTCTTAATACGAAAGAATCAATATAAAAGACTTACATAGCCACATACAGAATAGCTCGAAGAAAAGCCGTGCAAATTAAAAAATCGAGTCTCGATATAACCACATCCGCATTTTTCGATTTTAATCTAATGAGTATCGGGAAGCTACATAAAGTGTAAAGGGGTAAAGAACTGTGAAAATTTACTAGATGGGCGATAAAACGTTTTACTTGTAAATTATGCACATACAGGCGACATAATAGATGCCCACAATGAACAGGGAGAGAGGGCAGAGCGTAGGCGAGAATTAGTTTTTTGAGTGACGAGGGGGAAAAGGGATGGAAATAAAGAGATGAAAGTGTGGCGAGCGAAAAATAGATTGGGATGAGTGAGGTGAGGGGATTGACAGCGGATGGGATGCAGATAAGGCTCGCATTCGCCCAGAGGGAATTACAAAGGAAAATCAAAAAAAAAATCCTACTTTATATGTGCGGCCGCTGCGTAGGGAATGAAAGGAGAGGAAGAGTGTTTGCAACAGATGCGATCGATTTGGCCGATTGTGAGTGCACCCATTTTACCGGAGCGTATTCCGCCGTGATCAACAAATTTGAATGGCGAAAATTCCCACCGTTCCCTCGATACGCGCGGAAACGAAGAAAATGCAAAAAGGGGATAGCGATGAAATAAATTTTCAAGGATATCACACAATGGTTTCCAGCGCAACCGGAAAAAGAGAGAAATCTCCTCCAAGTTTAGTATAATTCAAATCTGCTTTGATGGTGCGAACCAACTGATAATGAATCCTATAAAAAACACATCATAAAATATGCATGTATTGAAAATTCCAAAATGAATCCTATCTCTCAAAATAAAGGACTGTAATACTCAATCTCCCACATAGTTAAATCACCAGTTTGCGTGATAAACATTTTTTTCGATGGTAGAATAATATGGGCGAGTATTTCCTTGTTGAAACGAAATTCAAGCATTTATCTACAAGTTACAGGAGTCCAACCATTAAATTTTCAGGAATATGAAACACAATGTTTAACTTAAATGGCCATCGCTAATTAAATCAATACGAACGTCAAATTAATATCACAAATTAAGATTCTTTAAAGATGATAATAATTCATCAAAATCAGTTGAAATATTTCTTTCATCGAATATTGATTTAAAAATAATGATCCACGACCTAACTTGAGATAAGAACGAAAATAAATAATCCATTGAACCTTACTTCCCTGAGAAAAAGAAATTACGAGATCTTTCAAATCGTTCCACAAGAATTGCGTTTGTGGATTCACTATGAAAGGAATTCTTACCAGAGGAAAAGTACTAAAATATTTTAGAATTTTGGAGTGAATTTTCTCGAAAAATTCGCATTAAAATATATCCAATACGGTAAACAAAAACTCCTCAAAATTTTGTACGTGAAAGGATTCAAAAAACTAATAATGAAAAAACGGGAAAAATGTTCTATTCATAGAACGAAAAAGAAATCTTGGGAAGAAATACCTACGAGGAATCAAAAACCTTTTGATATTCAAAACTCAAACACTCTTAACGCTTGCATTAAATTAATAACACTCTAATGGAATATTTATTCCGTGAACGATGGCACTGAAATATAATTATTAATCGCGTAATCGAACCCTAGATACACGTGGAAATTGAGTTGATTGTAGCAATTGTAGGATAAGTACATATAGATGTATGTGTATAGGAAATCCTTAAACGATAAAACTCTATGAGCGATTTACCAATCTCTCAAAGCATACTTAACTATCCACGACCTTCAACCATTCTTTGGACTATAAATAAAGTCAATCAAACACTCAAGACTCCTCAAAAACTTTCACGAGGAAAGCAAACCTCAGCAGAACAGAAGCGCGTATTCAACGAGAGCCATTCGCATCCCATTTACTGAAACACACTCACGAGCACTCGAGATAAATTTCGACCGATAAGACGCGGTAAAAAATGAAGACTTGCAGCGACGCACGGACTCCCTTTTATCACGTTAGGGCACGCACTCCGCGTTTCCCCTTCACAGATGGAGCAGTAAAGATAGAGAGGGAGCAGGGGAGCGGAAAAAAAGGAAAGTTGCATTAAGAATTCAAGGAACTCCATGGTCACGGGGCTTTATTTCCGTAAGGGAGAGTGGAGAAGCTGTCGGCTTGAGACCGCAGCAGAAATTTAGAAAAGGAAGAAGGGATTTGGATAAGAAGGAGTGGGAAAAGGGTAGAAGGAGACTGAGGGAAAAGTGTTTTGAATGGATAGATGACGGGATTAGAGTAGCTCTGGGAGAGCCTAGCGGAAAATATATGAAGAATCCGGGTTCTATCCCCGGGGCCCCTGGCTCGAGAGTGCAAACTGTTCTTCGTCTATTAGAATAAATGCAAAGGGTAATGGGAAAGATTCGAGTGAATTTAATTGCCAGTCTTAATATTACTATTGCAAGTAATAAAGGGTGCGTAAAATACTAATTTACACGGTTTTTTCGATTTGAAACAACAAAATCAAGGAATACTCAAGTTATTTACGCAGAAAATGTTTCGGGATTTATGCTAAAACCACTACTATTAATTATTTCCGTAAGAAACGAGTATACTGAACCTATTAAAATCCTGATTAATACATGTCTACAGCTTAAAATACATATATACTAAGGTTTATGCGACTTAATCTGTAAGAAAAACTGCAGTATAAATTTGAGTCAACAGATCTGGTCAGAATGTTACAAAATCTTGTATACGAGAAGATTATATTCTACTACTTTCATATTACATTTTAAACAGTAATATTATCTCAAATAAACAACTAATGATGATATGAAAACGAGTTCGTTTGTTTCAGAAATTTCACACTTCTGAAAACATTATTACTTCGCAATCATTCTTCGATGCAGCCCAAAATAGACTGAGGATGTTTAGTTTTACATTAAGCCGACCTATAAACTGAACTATCTAGTTATGAGAATATCATCTGGCTGAAATTGGTGGAATTCATGTGATACGTACAATAACATCCATATATCTCCAATACAAAACAAATCCAATCCGTTTCTTCGTAATCTCTTTTATCGTACTTATGTGAGAGGATTACATCCAAAAAGCCGGCTCAATGAAGTGAATGAGACGCTGAGGGGAAACGATATACGTAGCTTAAGGAATGAATGGAAATGCATGAAAAGATGTATTAATACGTTTGAAGAAAAAGATGCACGCAAAGATAGAAAAGTATGGGGGAGAACTGTGAATAAACGATACATATATCCCTCGTACTCAACCAGAATGAGAATAGCGTGATATGAAAGTAAGTATTTCGTTGCATGGCGATAATAACGAGATAACAAGAGAATAGTAACGAGAATTCTTTGAGGAGTTTCAACAGAGAAATCGAAAATGCACACATACAATGAAAAAAATGGCACTTGCGAGCACTTACTCATACTATTCCACTCAGGGTGTGCGAAATCGATAATAAAACATCGCACGGACACTTCTTTACGTATTTTGAAGATGAACGGCATGTGAATACTAAATACAGGTTTCGGTAAGACGGAAAACTTCCCGGCTTACAGTGGGGTAGAGGGAAAGAAAGCACATTAAAGTATTAAGAGGGAAAAACACGAAGTTTTAGAGAGTGAGAGTTAGATGGTAAAAAGAGCGGGGAAGAATGAGTGCGACTACGGAAGGACTCACTCCCGCGAAGTGTGAAGAATTCGGCTGAGGTAAGGAGAGGGGAATCAACGGCTCTCCCTTCCGCACCAAATCGCAAGACGGATGGGCTTTAGCGCTTAGAGGGAAAGATAAAGAGGAATCCTAGAGTCCCTTGATGTGTTCATGGGAAAGAAGGGGACAATGACTCGCTACGGAGGTGGTCTGGAAATGAATGGCCAACGAGGATTCCGTCGAGGAGGGTGGGAAAATACGACCGAAGAATGGATGCGGTAAAGGAAGGGCCTTCGAGAATGGAGATCTTCTACCTAGAAGCTACACCACCCCCGCCATCCCTTTGTGGTACTTTGAGAGCTAAACTTAGGGGGGAAAGAGCTGTATGGTCCCATTTCCCGCGAGTCCCCCATTTAAAGACGCTCAAGAGGCTGCCGAAGATCAATGACTTTCCAAAGATGCTTTTCTGGATTGGGGTATCTGAAATTTTGCCGGAATAGCTCCATGGGAAAAAATCCTAGGTTATGTTGCTCTTTCTCCGTAGCTAAAAGCAATGCAGGGAGTGGAAGCCCAAAGTGCGGTTACTCATCGGTGCGATGAGAATGTCTGCTATGACGTATCTCCCCAATGCCTTAGTCAGCGTGGTATTTGCCTGTGACGCGGGATCCCTAACCCTTCCTCCTGTATTCTGGATTTCGCTTAAAAGGGTGGGCACCCAGGCAGAGTTCCCTTCTGATTTTTTCCGAGTCTGGGCGGAAAGAGCATTACTACGGGTGCTTAGATGACGCTTTTACGGGGGCCAAGACAGACAATTGCGTATTTCTTCTTCTCCTCGTACAGCGAGGATGCGCTTATATCACCCTTAAAGGTCTACAATGAGGTAGAAAAGGATCATGGGTAATGAATCTTCCTTCATAAAAAGACAGTGAAAAATAGAATGTATTGGGTTGCCTTACTTTTTGCGACGATCAGATTAATATATAAAACATTCCCTTGCTCAGTTTTTGTTTAATCTTACGTTATTATCTGAAATATATCACCAGAGTCAAATGATTATAAGCTATTCTAAGGGCCACAGACCTGTTTTTGCTGAAGTAAAATTTTCCCTTAGAACTCTTGTCCATCCCTAAAATGTTACATTAAACTAATGGGTACTATCTCACAATTCAAACGTATCTAAAACAGCGTGATTAGGATATTACAGAACCTAAATTGTTAATTAATCGGCGATAAAACCTTTCCGAAAAAGAAAAATTTTACAACTGCAACATCCTAAAAATACACACTATTTCTATTTTACAGCATTTTCAGGAGATTTCCAGGGAATAAATATTCTAGAAATAAATATATACTTAAAAAATTTAATATTTTAGAAAATTTTGCAAATTTACAGCAAAAAAGTTGCTTTTAAAGTTTACTTAAGATTTTTTTCCATAATAAGTTACCAGACATAAAAACTCAAGAAAAACTAAGAAATTAACGATAACGGATATTCTATGGGAATAAATCAAATATGAACGGACAAAAAGAATCATAAAATTATATTCAAGAAATGCACTAATTATGCAGACATCTCAGAGGAATAAATCAAAACCGTCAAATTATAAGAAAGAAAAAATAACTAACGCGACCAATCAAAAGCTAATAACTTATTCACGAAAATATCTGATTAATATTTCCTTAATAAAATTTAAGCATCGAAAATAATGCACGTGAAAAATCTGTGGACGTTCTTTTCAGTGGTTAGGCGTTTATAAAAAGCTGCAGGAAAGAATACATTATCTGTTATCACCAGTTAAGATCTAAACGCGTCACAAATATCCACACGCACATGCAACGAAAATCAGCAGAAGAACATGAGGCGGACGGGAAAAATAGTGGTCGCTAGGTAGATAGCACGCGACCAATGCAACGTTCTCGGAAGTAATAAATAATTGAGAAAAATTAAGGTCCGTTACTCCGATGGCCACTTTAGCTGAAGTACCCCAGTATGCATGGGAAAATCGATCCGGTTTTGCTGCAGTAGTTAATTACTTTCGAAAATGCTAAGTAGATGTATGCAATCTCAACTTCATACATAAATTATGAAGTGAGGATTACAGGGATATGTTTTTATGCATTAAACAACGAATTGTTAAGCATTAAATAGAAGAGAAATGACGGGGTGGGGCTAGAATTACATGAACTAACGCACTTAATGAATTGTTAAGCATTAATTAGATAGAAGAGAAGTGACGGGCAAGAATTATATGAACTACCACACTTAATGAAAAAAGAACATACTACACAGGATAAGCAAATTATTTCCCAAAATCAAGCGATCCTGATTCAAATTCATCATCCTAGATAGAGACGCTATGGCTTGAAACACGGATCGAGTGTATACTGTTGTTTGTGTAGTATGTAAATTAAATTTGTTAGTGCATACTAACATTCTCTATTATGTTAATAGTATCTAAAGTAGGGCAAAATAGAACAAGCTCCGTAACATGAGAGTTACCCACAAATGATGGAATTGAAATTAAACTTGAAGTTGTGCGACTAAACCCAAGGTTGTACTAGAAGTGAAAAATTGTGACCCGACACGATCCCAGGTCTCCCACTTTCCGGGCAGGTATTCTAACCACTGAACTTGCCACGCTTCCTCATTTCTGTAAACGGGAAATTCAATGAGTAAAAGAATAGTGCTCCACTTGGTGGCTCCAGAAAGTGGGTTCGATTCCTAGTCAAGTAACAATTTTTCACTTCTTGTACAACCATGAGAGATCTCGCTAAAAGAAGGAAAAATACGCTGGATCTGGCGGAAAAAATCGCATATTTGAAAAAAGATCGAAATTGGCGCAATTTTTTAAAACGCCTCTGTGCATATCTGGAAAATGTCTCTAATTATATGGTGAAGAGAGGTGAAGCGTTTTATGGACAACAACTTCCCTGCAGTTGTTTCGCTATTCCCACCTCAAACCACATTTTATCTCACGCATTCTCTATATAGTGTACGATTAGCAGAAGCTGAACGCGTAATAGGGAAGGAGTGAGGAAGAGAAAAAGCAAAGGCTGCATAATTGGAGGAGAGGAGATAGAAAAGATAGCAGGATATAAAGGGAGGCGAATCTGCTTATGCTCAAGGCCTCTGACGTGTGGTAGGCATTTAAGTGCAGGTTTCAGCGTAGAAAGGGTCAGAGGCACTCCCGCGTCACGGATGACGCTAAGCGGAGTTCCGCTAATGCTTATGGTCAAAACCGCCAAGAAAGAGAAGCTCCCCTGAACACGCTGAATTAGAATTAGGGCTCGACATCTAGGGACCTCTTGCCTAAAGAGGTTTCCCACATCACCCAAAGTTTTACAATATTCTCGCATCTTTTGTATGATATTATTGGTATGTCTTTTTTGTGTTTTAAAATCTCTTTTTATATGATTTCACCACTAAGTTTAGTTTTCCTATCTGTAGGTTTCGCAGGTTTTTCACCCCCCCCCCTTCTTGAGGGTGTTTTCCTACAGTGGAAATTTTTCTCCTTAGTACTTAGCTTAGGTTTTGAAATCCAAAAAGTAGTCTTCTTCTGCATATTGTTTTTCAAGCTATCTCTTTTTTTAATTTATGTAACGAAGGGTTAGATGTAAGAGAGACTTTATAGTCTCAATCTCGCCTTGAATAAAGCCCATTACTATTAATATACCTCAATTTTCCTCATGTACGAGACGAATAGTCTTAGAAAAGGCAACCTCACTCCATTGACATGCGTTGAACTATAATTAATAGTAGGAAATGGAATTAGCAAAATTAATAGTAGGAAATGGAATTAGCAAAATTAATAGTAGGAATGGAAAATAGCCACACTGTGGAATCGGGCTTGTGAGGTTCGTTGAAACTAAAGCTCAGCGGAAATCAGAAAACAAGGAAAGTAATATATACCCAATTGGAGCCATACTACCAAGACGATTCGCTTTAACCGAATTTCCTGCACACGTAACCCGCTGCATTGAGTTCCATCGAAGGATTCGTCGTCTCATACATTTTAAAGGAAGTTTACACTTAATACATGAATACAATTTTAATTAGTAAACTAAAAAATCAGCTTTATATAACAACTTACTTTTTCGAATAAAAACGCAACTTGAAATGGGGTGTAAAATCTTTTTATTCAAACTCTCCTCAATTAACAAGCAATAACTGCGAAGCAGGGACGTATCAACCCGTATTTGGGTATTTTCGATGCGTCGAGGCGTCAAAGCATAGTTCCAAATTGATCTTGTGAAACAAATTTACGGCATGAAATACTACATTCCATACATTCATTGAATCGAAATATAACAAAATATTAGAGAAAATTTTTGTTTCAATCAGAGCAATTACCTGAAAGACCGTTATAAAAGGCTGCGGAAACAAAGACTCAAAACAAACAAGCGGAAACAAAGAAAATCAAAAAATACATGGTTTTCTGTTCCGATTGGATGCTCATATCTACCTCACACGCACTGTTGATAGGTTGTAACGTTAGCATAGTTTCAAAGACAAAGGAACAGCATTCAAGTTCGCTTCCATTGAAATAATATTCTTCTATAAGGACTCTCTACTCTTGAGAATGCTCACCATGGAATCCTCAGTGACGATAATAAAGGATGCAGTTGACAAGTGAATCAGTCTGAAGATGATGATTCAATTCGCTCGCTTCGCTGCGATGATGTCAGACAAAGAGTATGACGCCGAAGATTTCGCTAATACTTCGTGACATGGAGTAGTCCACGGAGGAGGGAATTGCTTTTCTGCGCAGCAGTGCTTGAAATCTCGATGCCGTCGTCTCAGAAGTGAATCGAAACGATGCACACAACAGCTTAGCTGTGAAAGTGCATTAACGAGCTAATTTAATCGCGGTGAAATTTGGAGTTGGAGCAAACAGAATATGTATAGCTTGACAAGGTGCGATCTGGGTCACAGGAACACTTGAATCCTCTCGGAGAAATTCAAATATCACGCGGTTATTAGCTTTTCCTCGCGTTTCTCTGAATAAACACCAGGCGACCCACGGCAAATAACCGCGTAATCGACCCAAGAAAACACAAGTCTTATCAAACTGCGAACATGTAAATGTTGAACCACTAGGCATAGTCACAGCACGTTTGTGATTGAAATATTCACAGGAGGGTGCTGTAAACAAGTTGAGATAATGAAGACAAAAATTCCTTATACCTGAAAATACATAGTATTGTATTATGTACTGACAGACCACGTGATCATTACTTTAAATGAAATTTTCATTGAATTAGTATCCAAATATTAATTATGTCTTAGAAGAATTTCAAACACGAGAAATGCTGGACTGCTATTTTTCTTAAAATAAGGGTAAATGTAGGAACAATAAGTCTCACATTTGATTCTCGGGATAAAAGAAAAGATATGATCCTATTTTAAGTTAAAGAGGATACTTAATCATCTCTTTAATACATAAATATATGTATTATTATAAATATTATACATAAATATATGTCCAAATTTAGGTATATAATAAAGATGAAATTTAGATTTTTCGGAATCAGTCATGATATATTAACGTAAAATTGTATCATTGAATAAATTCACATAAAAGAGAGATAATGAACTAAGTAATTCTAGGAATAGATCTAAATAAGGCTTCGCTCATTAATACAAAAAGCAGAAGCAAGATGTACGCAGTGGATAGAGAAGAATGAAAACCGACGTGAAGATGCCTCTTAAAACGTGATACTATTACAAATTTCTGATGCTGCTTCGAAATGATTTGCAAAATTTCTTTGGGTGAACTACTGAAGGAAATGATCGACAGGCAACTTATAGAAAATACAATTAGACGGCAGAGACATGTCTTTTTTCTAATCATCGGAAAGAAGTCTTGATGACGTCAACTAGTCGACATTATGAAATAAAAATTACCCTGGCAAACTTCTTTGCCATTAGACTATTCATAACTTCCTATCAGATTTTCAGCATTTGAACGAGTTTGAGTGAAAAGTTACGAAACTGAAAATAAAGATCATGCCCCCACACCTTCCAAACACACTTAATCTAATTTTACACACAGTCGACAGTCGCGCAACTACTTCACAGATAAAATGTCGACTATTATGGTCCATCAGTGTATAAAGAAGTCCTATTTACATAAACTTCATTTTAACCGTTAAGTTTTCACTCAAAATTTCTATCAACCAATTCAAAGTGAAAATGAGATGATAAAATAAATTAATCAAACAAACGCCCATCTAGTTCAAGATTTCGCCATGTAGTCTTTTCGACGAGTTGTGAATGTTCGAGGTAACTGTGGCCCACTCGCCACCTGAGCCAACACCACATGACAAGGAACTCGGTCACCATTACTCACGAAGGCATCGTGCACTCTAAGTGAGTGAGTCAAAACATCAATCTTGGAAGAAACCGCTGAAAAAAAACGTCTTACTCCTCCTGAAATGCATGGAGCAGTGAATGCCATGACGTCAGGACCCGCGCCCCACTTTTGCCAGTTTGGCTCTCTGCTGCATTTCTTTCAGAGCATAATCCAATCGCAGCATCACGCCAGAGCGCTAAACCTCTATGCGGTTGATTCGAGCCGGATGAGAATTTCATCGAGTACGAATCGAAAATGAAGGTTCCGCGCCGCAAGAGGGAAGGGATGTGAATGGTGAAGGAATAACGTAGGAGGCTTCTCTGCATTCGAACCATCGCTGCAATGACGATGCTGAATCCGTTCGAGAGGAAAAAACACGAAAAAAGATTGTTAGATTGATTCTTCGGAGATTCACAGCTCATATAGATTCAGTTAATTATGGAAATTGGCACGACAAAACAACTACAGTGCGATACCGGATAGTGCGGAATATGTGTACGAATATTTAATCATCAATATTGATCATTCCATATAATAAAACCACAAAGTTATTTACGATTAAATAATGAAAGAACGAAACTTTGGGCCACTATGACATGCAATTGGAAATTTGGTGATTTTTCCAACTGAATGGTAGCTTATAGCTTGAAGAAATAATTCTATTTAAACATTTTACAATTGCCGTTTATTTTCGAATATTTTTATGATCGAGTACCTCTATTTTAAATTATGATTTATTTACCATCTTCATCACAAACACATTAAGATTTTTTTCTATCTCTTGACTCTACAAAATATTAATGCACTGACCAAACTGATAAAACTCTCAAAGATATTTACTACCACCTAATCTGCTGAATTAAACAATTCTTATAAGTGCTAAAATCGGCAAAATTATGACTACTAATAACTTATGCGATGCTACGATATGGATGTATTAAACCCATCATTTGAAACGCATTCTAAGGGGTGAAAATTCAAAAATCATAATTCCTATCATTTTGGCAACAAAACGTATGGCCGTGAGACTCTTTGATGTGGTCAAAATCGTCATCGAACGTTATATCAGAATAAAATGACGAAATAAAGTCAGTGAATTTATTTTAATTTAAATTAGAGATATGTTCAGTCAATCGCCACAAAAATATCCCACATTTATTTATTCCGGTATAATTTATGCGTTGATATATTCCATAGTTTAAAATGCTTTTCTCTAGCACGAGCTGCGAGGAAAAAGTTGAAATTCCCGAGCGATAATACATGCCTCTGAATGATTTGGAAATCTTTATTAATAATGCATAAATTAAAGCATTGGTATATAATTATAGCGAGGAATCATTTGCTATTTCTTGGTTGAGTTCAATATCGTGCACGTTAGTGATTTTGCTGTAATATTCTTAATAGGTAAATATAGAATTATATTATAGAGGCTAATATTACAGAGAAAATTATACAAGTTAACCAAACAATCAGTCAACTTTTATAGATATCTTAGGGCCAATTTTGACAATCGATATTGAAGAATAGAATTCTAAAGGCCGACCACCGAAATACCTCTCGTGAGATGCAACCTCAAGAATTTGGCAAAGCACTGAAAGGGTCACACCACATCCTTAAATTTGGACTGAGGAAGAAATTAAAAACTTAAGGTGAGAGCGAGAGAAAAAGAGGAAATTACCTCTTTCGAGCGCAAACGAAAAGTGGAGTTCGTGTGGGATAAAGAGGATTGAGGCGATCCCCCTTTATAACTACATCCCCTTGGTTTTCACGCCCCTCACAAAACTCTGCCCCGCAAACTCTACCCTTTATGGCTCCATATTTTACTCTTCCAACCCTTTTTGTGGAGCATAGCTGCGGAGGGGTTGAAAAAGTGAGGCGAGCACGGGGAGTTGTTTGCATAATTGGGCAAACTGCCGAGGCAAGGGCGCATGCAACCTAATCCACAATCTCCCCACTCACGCCCACTTCAACTTTGGAGCCGATTCCCTGCGCATGCGCCCCGCAAATCATGCAAGCTACGTTTCCGAGATGGGAAGAAAAAAGGCCGAAAAAAAACGTCGCCTTTTGAATAGGCGAAGAGTACCCGTGAATGGAAAATCGCTTCGGATCGAGCCCTTGTTACGCGAGAGAAAAGAAGGAATGCGCTCGCCACCGTTCTGGAGGCAATTAGGGTTCTTGAGGTTACCGAGGCAAGGGTGGATTTCACTTTCGTCTCCTCTGTTTCCGTGGCGAAAAAAATTTCAAAGAGACAATTGTCAGCACGTGTCAAGATTCGATCAAAGAAATCTCGTTCTTTGCCCGTCGAAGAAAGCGATGGCGTACGCTAATGAAGGTGGATTTAACTGTAACACAAGGCAATGCGTTTAGTAAATAATTGCTGTGACAAATCGGTGAGAGTTAATCGGATGCTTCAGGAAGCAGGATGGGAATCTTTAGAAGAAAGAAGTTTCAATCAGAGATTTAGTTTACTTAATAAATTCAGAGAAAGTACGTTCATAGAAGATGTAGCCGATATTATTCGTCCCTGTGATAGAGACAGTTTTGACACTGCGAGATTGATAATAGAAATAGATTTTTACAAAGTTGTTTAATGTATGATGGCTTTCCACAAAGTTACGCCAGATCATATTGATTTCATAGAAATAGACTTAAGAGCCAATCGATTCGAGAATTTTTCCGAGAAAGGTGCGCGAAAGTAATCGACTAGGAAGGTAGAGTCATGGTGCATGGACACCCTGCCACACGCCGAAAGGTGGCTTGCAAGGCACATACGTAAATGTAGATGCAGAAACACAGAAGAGAGAAAACTAAGGTTATGAAAAGGGATTAACTAAATCCTAACAAAAAATATCTGCCCAATCGAGCAGTTTACATGAGAATACAACGGGTGATTTTTCAAACGTATAGTCAAGCAAACTCTTTTCGTTATGACTAGGGTATTCATATACGTATGGTGCGAAACATGGTATTTCACTGTCCTGAGAAAGAAAAAATACGGGACACCGTTTATGAAAATAAATAAAAAATAAACCCACTTTTCCACAGTTTTCAGAAACCGTGGAAATAACGAATTTCTTTCAATTTATTCTCTCAAAAAATAAATCACAAAATATTTACATCAGTTAACTGTTGCTTACATTTTTTCTGTAACAAGTTTTTTCTCCTCTCTTTTCTTAGTTTTATTTTGTTTTTCTTCACTAATTACCTAGTAAGATCATCAAGCGAGGTTAGGTGGAATAGAGGCCCACTCGGTCCTAACCTCGCCTAATAAGGGTCGAATAATAATAATATTATGACGCAAGATAATTTGACACAAGAATTACACCTTCAAAACCAAAGAGGAGTAAATGAGTTAAATTTTCTCCTTTACAGACTGTAGATTAACTTCGGGTAACAGATTAAGTTGATGAGAGAACAGAAACATAAAGTGATTAATGTAACACACCTAGTGTGCTAAATAATTCCTGACACAGTACACTCGGAACGCTGATACAAAGATCCTCGAAAAATTTTAATCTCCACCAGAAACACTCTACAAGAAATCATCAAAAGAAATTTCCATAAACATCAAAAGATTTTTTTAATATATTACGCGGTTTCCATAAATCATTTCCTCGGTTATATAAGCACGGTAAAAAGGTAGACAAAGAAATATCGTCGGAAATTTAATCTGATGCATTAAAAAATCAGAATCAATAAAACAACCGAAAAATGAGATCAAATTACTCATTACAGACAGATAAAAAACTATCGAACTCGAACGAGTATTCGTCGAATAAAAGAGTAATTTATATGACCTATATGGAGTGAGCTAAAACGAGATGCATTCAGCGAAAAGATTATGGAAATTGCGTTCATTTGAGTGTTAAATGAAACGACAAATTTATCACATTACTCATTTCAAACTGTTTAGATAGAGTATGCAACAACGCATTTATACATAAAATAGCGCTATGTAATTTTGACGACGTGAAATAATATAATTCTAATGACTACACGTCATTGGTAACCAGATGTTTTCGAGAATGAGTTAATTGATTTAGAATAATGATACATGAGCAATGAACAGAGAATAACATTTATGAGTGAAAACTTAAAAAGGTGATCGAAGCTTGTTGTAAAATTCTACACACAGAATTTATGGAAATACTCATTACGGACGTCTAAATCAAATTTCTATAGTGGATCAAACAAAGAAGGATGATGTTATAGTATGAAATATATTCATTCAGAATTAGCGGTTTATTTAACAAACTAAAATCATTCAAGTATTTTATTCCTTCAAAGAAAATTTAAAAAATCTGAATATCAAGACAATCGAGCATTAAAAACAAATTTCTGTAGCAAATCACTTATTGCATACCACGCCTGCTTTCTTAAAATAATATTTAGCCGCAATGAAAAAGGGAGAACTATTCTATCATTATCTTTCTATCCTCTCTAACATTAGTTTCTATCTATCTATCATCTTAGGGACAAATTGTGCCACTTCCACCACACGTAGTGGGATTATTACGTAATTAAATGAATGAACTATAAATTCCAGAAAGAGGAAATAATTTAAGGGATATAATGAAATTTCCCTCCGATTGCGAGCCATATTTTATTTTAGCCTTGGCGTACGTGAGGGTCCCGCTCTATATAAGGACGAAGAATTTAGTGAAAGTGAATGACAATCTCCGGAAAATGGTGCAAGGTACGAGAATATATGTGCGTAATTAATTAAATGTCCCCTTTACTACTTTCATTTCCACCGAGAGGCACTTGCTCGCTTCCATTCACCATAGAAAAGAGGCATAGTCAACTTCTATTTAAAGAGATAAAACGAGAATGCTACTATGGAAAATAGTAGCACAATTAAGGGCTGCATATGAATGCATTTCAAATACCTTTACGTTCTTAATGGGCTGGCAGTGCATTCGGCCTATATCGTGTAATTGTAATAATGAACTACCTGAAAGTTCGAAATGTGAGCTAACAAACAGAATGTTAGGTTGTAGAATGTGGAGTATGAATACGAATCACTTTAATCTAAAACAAATGCATTGAAGAATAGTTATCAGTTTAACTTTAATTATATCTTACAAATGGAAGACCACGGTGTATGAGCTTCCTATGATTTATTTCTACGAAATATTTCGGTAGAAATTTAGGAATTCGTCTACCTTTAAAATTCGATGAAAAGTTACACACTTAGTTATCAGAATAGCATAAGCAGTTATTAGTAATTAAAATTTGTTTATAGTCAATTTAGGCACAATTAACAAAGAAGCTTTTCGTTAATTTCAGGTTGTAATCGAATATTTTCATAGGACCAAAAATATGTCACAAGAGTATTCCTTGCAGTAATTCTGATGATTCAGAAATGGAAAACCGTCGTACGAAGTAGGAAAATATTACTTTTTCAAGGGGATCAGGATCCATACTAGAGAATCCGTCTCAATCGATTACGGTTATGAATCTTAGTGTACATTTCCGGCGCAGGCACCAGGGCTAGTGGGTGTGTTGGAAATAATACAATTTTTCTAAAACATATCAGATAATTATATAATTAGAAACAAGGTAATAGCGTAAACAAATAATTACGTCATTTCAGAAATCTAGAGTTTATACGTGCAAATACTTCACAAATGAAAAATGCTTCGAGCTAGAATTGAATTCTTACACATTTAGATTGGCTTTCTTACTTTCATCTAATAATATGTAGGGTTCCTTTCAGGCATTCGCGGATACCTTAGCAGTCCCCATAAATCACTCTACCATCCACAACTCCTAAATTCGGTTACCAGCAGGCTCAATCATTCAAATAATTAATTTCACTTATAATTGAGGTGAAACTCTAAAAACTTTAGGATAGGGAAAGGCGTTGAATGAGTAATAAGAAAATGTGAGAAAGCCAAGAACCATAAAATTCCAAACGAAAAACAAAGGGAAAATTTTCAGACGCAATGGTGTGAATACGTAAGTCGTTGAAAACGAACTGAAAAAGGAAACCAAGGCGGTAGTTTACGACTATGAGTGCGGAATAGGAAAAACGTAGGGAATTTTGGCTTTACGACCGCGAGGCTTGCAGACTGCCGTCCTCGGTGGTTATAGCCCCGACCTGCGGTAAGGGTCAACGTACGAAGGGGAAAAGTTACTGGAAGAGGAAACTAGAAGGGGAAAAGATATGCCTCAGGTCTCAAGAGAGAAAAGGCCTACTCTCATGTACACATTTTACTACGTTGAGATCAAGAAAGTCGTTAATTAAAATAATGTCACGAAGTGAGACCACATCTACTGTATATTAATCGAAGTTCAGAAAATTAACTTCGAGTTACTTCGTACTCCTTCTGTGATATTATCAGGAAGTTGTTTCTCTTCTTTCGTAATTTCAACACAAGTATTTCTTACGGTTTTCTTGATTTAATCATAGCATCTTGCTATGTCTAAATACTTTCTCTGCAGATTTTCACTCTAATTCGATGCATGGTTTAGAAAGGATCATTCCGTTTAGCCCTAAGCAAATACGTGTCTGTTTAATTGGATATCTTTGCAAAGGAGGACTGACTGGAAAATTTTAAGTAAATATGCTGTATAAAACGACTACATATTTATTTTGGATAAATCTATCTATCTATTCCGAGTTTTTCCTTTCCAGGATACCTAAAGAAAGTATAGGAGCACACTTATAGCTGATATACTATATGTGTGTAAGCAGACAAATATGTACATCAGCCTGATGTATTGCGTCTAACATCGTTAAATCTTTTTTCAAAGCAGTCAAAAATACTTTTTGAATTCTTATTCATATCAATTTTGTAACTTATTGATATATGATAATTTAATTTATTGGTGAAATATATAGTCGAATTTTCCTTATGCATTTGCAAATGATCTGAGGGAGAACATTTCCCACTCTCCCTAAATAATCGGAATATTACCATAACTTTATAAACGAGTATCTTCATAGCAAATAATTATAAAATTAAACTGATACAGTGGTACATAGAATTCCATGATATAAAATCATTTATTCCGCAAACAGTGCACAATGAAAATCAACGTGATTTCGTACAAGTATTTTGTTCTTTACTGTACACTCTTAGTGCAATGAATGATTTTGCCCAACATATAGTTTCTATTACCATCCCAATAATCCCATTTATATCAATACTAAGTACTCATCTAGGATTCCTACTGCGAACTAAAACATATTCATCGAGGGCTTACTTACAGGAAGTCCCTATTCCGTGAAGACCCTTTAGGCACAGACCGCGGTCCAGCATTAATCAGTAATGACCCTCAAAGTGGAATGTCCAACTACTGAATCGACTCAAAATTAAATATTTCACCCCATAAATCGATCCTCCCTCCCTTCAATTAAATTCGGGGCGCTTTAAACATTTAAACAGGCAATTGAACGGCGGCGAAACCGGGCATTCCAATGAATACGTCGGCTTATCTCGATTCCAAATTGAGCCTTGGACGGCCTCGCGGTGGATCAGTGACGCACCTTGTCAATGAATAGTAACGCCGTGTCACTGAAGGTGCAGTGGTGGGATTCCCACATAATTCGACGTGTTCGAGCGATTCCCATCCCTGCCCCACCGCGATTAATCTTTCTATCCGTGGAAATCTTTTTCATCTACAATTTCCCGCACATTTCCCGAACGATCGTTCAAACTCCCATCCGATTCAATATTCAGACCTACGAGTCTACTTCAGTCCGTGTCACTTGTCAAACCCACATCAACCCAAATGATTTAATTAAAAATCTCCTACCGGTCTTTTCTCCTTCGAAATTTCGTCGTATTAGATTCTAATTTTCTGATGAAGTCGTTAAATACCCTTTTCACGCTCCATATCTGACCGCCCAATAAAATTTTGGTAGAGATCGCCATCTTCCAATGCGCGTTAACTAGAACGGCGAAAAAAGTTGTTCTGGGATGCTAGAATTTTGGTATGAGAATTGACTGATTCGTTAGACTTGTACTTAGAGCGCAATCTTTCACGTTAATTGTACTTCAAAGTTAGTATAATACCCTAGAACAACCAATACGCTATACATAAAAACAGTTACTTCTGAGTACTTCATAAGACGTCACATGATTAAACATAAATAAAATACATAAGACTCAACAATAATTTACTTCAATGATTATCTGAAATTACTGTCACCTTTTACACTAATAATAATCAAACATCGAAGGTTTTAGGTTTAAACATTCATGTTATCATGATAAAGCACACCCACACGTTTCAAAAATATTTTGTTAAACCTAAAATCACAAGGAAAGTAGAATTCCACGACGGATTAAAACATGACAGCATATATATTTTATAGCATTATAGAGATCTAATACATCTAACATTTTATAGCATTTTAGAGATCTAAAATCGTTAACTTCATCCTTAAAGAGCAGAAAATTCACGGAAAATAATGATAAAATGATAATTCAGAGGAATAACTACCAATAATTTTACATGAATGATAAAGGAACGCTGAGTTTGCATTAATGAATATATAATGAAGGTAATTATTGTCCTAGGACTTCATCTTATAAGGACATTACTTATCTACAAATAACTACAAGCAGAATATCGTGTACACATGAATTATAAAATAAATCGAGGAATGTTCGCAAATATTTTCTTCTAAATACAACAAGAAATATTTTCACAAGTGCTGGTCATCAAACTCATGATCTCCATGGATATTGAGAGAGAACAAAATTAAACCTGACATGACGGATCTTCAAAGATCGCCCGGGGGGTTTCCCTTAATCAAATGCATTAGAGCAGGTTTTGATCCCGATCACTCAGAGATAACCATATTCTCTTCATGAACTTCCACATGCCTCCACCTTTGCGAATAATATTCCATGAAATTTATAACCAGCATGATAGCTGGTATGATATGCATATATGATATTTGTATCTAGCAGGATGAAAACATTCAGCATACCATCCAATCACTCACGGCATACACACATTTATTTGCGAAGGCGTTTTTAGCGTTATCCATCTCCGAGAAATATAAAAATCCTGATCGAAAAAGTTGAGAACAAGCTTAAAAATTCTAAGCTTCTCAGCTGTTCCAAGGAGGGGAGATATACATAAAGAGCACCCAGAAAACGCGGAAGTATGATGCAGGAAGGAAAAACTCGAGTATTCCGGAAAAGGTTTTTGCAAATGCGCGGAGACATCTCATTCGAATATACACCTGAGGCATCCGCACGAATGAAAAATGTTTTAAAATCCTCAAATTCAATTATCCTAAACCGGCGCTTTGGAGAACTAACTTTTTCGCTTCCGGAAATCCCGAAACGTATTGCCCCTTCGAAACTTTTCCGATTGTTTCCATTCCTTTTGCATTTGGAAGAACCCGGCGATTTACAGCACCTGCTCTCCTTCGGAAATATCCAAGTTTTAAAAGCGCAATAAAAGGTGATCAGCGAACTCCATTCGGGGAAGGTTTACGGCGAGTTGTACACCGAATCGGTTTATGGGGAAAATAAATATTACCGCGGATGTAAAGCCTTAGTTGTGGGAGATATATGAGGTGAGAAAATACCCGTACCCGTCTGTGTTTTGACGCTATATAAAGCAGAGCATTCTGCCACACAGAAAGGACATTAACCTCTTGGCGCTGGTCTTTAACGGTTAAGTTGATGCAAACAAGCTTTTTCTTCCTCTCTGACGGGGATTATGTACGGCAGAATGAATCCCTCACGGCTGTTATCAACAGTAACAGGTCTGAGATATAATTTAATAACCGTCATTGAGGAGAAGCCAGAGACTTTTCATCCAAATTATGCCTTTATTCGATTTATGAGGCCACTGGCTTTTGAAACGGGCGATTCCTAATCCCAGTTTTCGTTCCATACGCCGAATTGATCTTTTGTTCTCTTTTATATGCGTGGGTGCAGAAGCATGAATGCTAAAGTATCTGTAATGCCGTAGCAGCTTCAACTCTTGAATTATCAAACTCAAATTTTTCGATGGGTTAACAAATTTCGTCGAATTTAAAAAAAAAACAATTGAAGTCGAAGATCGTAGGAACCGGAAAATTTGTTGAAAGTAGACGAGAAATCTGGATTACCTTATCATCCCAATACATGATAGAAGTGGTTCCCAAAATTAGTGCTCTGTTAGCGAAGAAGCGAGGTCCGTGCACCAGGAATTAAGAAAGTCTTTTGCTAAGATAAAAACGTGGTGATTTTTTTAATCAGTAAAATAGGCATAGTCTACGGATGAATCGTTCCTTTGGTTCAAACTAATTGACAACTAACGAAGTATTAAAGATAAGTTCATACTTCAAAACATCTCTAATTGTGAATTATATCTCAAAACTTCACTATAAATATCTTCGCGGGCCGAAAAAAGTATTTGGAATTCCGCATTGTCCCATGAGCCATGAGGTGTAGTTTGGATACCGATGGTATATACAATATGCAATATCATTGCTCTGATATAATGAAAATTCATACGTTTTACCACTACAGATGTAAAAAGCATTCCGGTGCGATCGACGAAATGATTTCAATTCATTGTCAAATGATTGTATTACGTGCATTCGGATAATATTATTACTTTGAAAACTGAAATATATTCTTAGGGATAATTGGAAACTCCCATCCTCCAACACTCCGAATTCATGGGGTTTTTCTATTCCTACTTCCACCCTTAGTCATCAGAGATACGACAATTTTTCCCATTGTTCATCCTCGGAAGCCTCGCACGTATTGCGTGGGATTCCCACCATGTGAGAAAGAAAACCGATATCTGGACACATTAAGATTGGGTATCGAGAAATGAATTTTACATTACCTATTCCATTGATCTCAATGCTTATAGCAGGCCATGAAATAGCAAGTTATGGTATCAATCGAAACAGAGCCCGTGTTAAATATTTCGTGTTTGCGATTAGTCTTCCCTCTCATTTTTCGCAGATAATGGCACGTGACTTTTTGATAATAATTACCCCAAATCCAGGAAGTCATTTATGGAAATCAAAAATGTTTCTGAAAAATTTTAGTTGAAAATCAGATAATCGAGAGATTTTTTTTACTTGTTTGTCTGACTGAAATGTACATATTCTATTTCTTAAGTACAAAATGCCCATGAAAACCACACTTTGATTTTGGTGTCACGGAGTAGTGCATTAGATCTCCTGCATCTCTGAATACGCTTCTATTCCAGCGCAATTTTTTTCGAAAAAGCTGAAAAAATCTCGTTATGGGAAATCCACATTAAAAGCTGAATTCCATTACTTCGAAGGCCATTCGAACGAAACACCGCGACTCTAATCAAACATACGAGAAACACGAGTGCAATCTCGTTATTCCTTGGAGATCCACACTCAAAAAAGAGCGTGCAATAAGAGTTTTCGCTACTCCGATACGAGTGCATAAGTGCGTGGCAGCGAATCGCTGGCAAACAAGACAGCTGTGCGTGCGGAACACTCGGGTGATTAAGAAAAAGCGTAGGGGGAACGGCGTGCAGTATGACTAAGGGGCAAAGAAGGGTAATCAATCAGTGAGTCATGCTGCAAGAGGAGTGGAGGGTTCACGTAAGGAGAGAATGAGAGAGAGCATTCGCAAAAGGGGATGACTGGAAAAAAAGAGAGGATTTGCATAGAAGAGGATGAGAAGACAAAGAGAGACAGAGATTACACAGAGGAGATAGGAACATCGTGGTTATGTGACAAGCAGACGACATTATGTTCGGGTTACTTCTTTACAATGTTTCCCATTCTCGCTATCATATCTTATTCTGAATGGAAAAATTTTCACTTGAATTTGGCACAGGATGGGGAAAATTTATCATTCATTTACTTTAGTGTCAGTCTAGCTCATGGTTTATTGTGAAACCTACGAAGAAGGTGATTGATAAATAACGGCAACACTATATACAAAGTATTTCTAACCACTAAAAGAAAGTAGTTTACTCCAGGGGTGGTAAAATTATTGCCTAGAGCGATCGACTATGATGAGAGCGCGATTGACTTCATCAAACATAATGTTGCATTAACGGCAATCAAAATTATTAATAGTCCTATTTACGATCATCCTCCTATACTTGGTAAAACCTATAGACCTTTCTAGTCAATAAATCGTATGTAGATTCATAGTTAAGTAACTGAAGTAATAAAAATCATTCGAAAATGAAGAATCTTCCCGATGAAAAGTCGCGATCGACCAAATACTCCTCACTATCGAACATTTGGCCACCTAAGGATTACACCATTTATAATTAAATAAAATCATAGGTGGCAAACTACAGAAATGGTTATGCGCTTATGTCCCTTTTCAAAAACCTACTAGAGATACGGAGAAATTCTAAAAATCCTTGCAGAATATATTAAATAGTAATAAACACCAATGAGTTTCCTTTAGAATTAATTCAGGCCTCAATCTTGGTTACATATTTGAAAATTTCATTTCTCCTTGTTTCGACTTTATCTTTGACCATTTGCCATTTATCGAGTCCAACCATCTTGATAGATTGTTAACAAGCTAACCGTAAAAAGTATAGGTAGGCATTGTAGTTTCAAGACCAAAGAAACAAATTAAAAAAGTTCGTGGGAGCTGCATTCCTATCAATCACAGAAGAAGTATCGCCGCTCGTCCACATCAATACCCACATCTAATACGACTCCTATCTGAGCAGAATCTTGCTCATCTCACGCCGAAACAATTTGGGCGTCTGAGATTTTCAACGCCCCAACACACCCCAACCTGCTATCAGTAAACTAACCCGCCACTCACTTAGAAAACAGATTAAGATCGACGTCTCTCCCTCTATTAGAGGCGCTATAGGTTTAGGAGTACTCCCCGATATCGGAGAATGCGACCCACGGCTTACGCACTGCTATCCGACAGACAGAAGACAGAAACTCAATATTCCCCGCAATATAAGGCTGAGGCAAAAACCAATAACCAAAGGAAGAAGCCTCCGCGTCCATTACGCCGGCAGGGGACGCGAAAGAGTGCAGGGATATCGGATACGGGGCCTCGCGGGGACTTATGGGTGCGGGATAATAAGGATGACGTCACGTCAATAACCACCCCCGTGCTTCATCCCGCTGGATTCCCTTTCATAAAAGGCCGCCTCCCCTTGTCTCCCCCGGGGGCCTCACAGACCAATTGCATCCTCCGACTACACGGAGGCTAGAGTTGCATGCGAGAGCAGACGTGATGGGGGGGATATGCTGAGGATGGTCGTCCGAGGGCTGATGAAAGGAAAATAAAGCGGACAAAGGGTTCGTTTGCTAGAGAGGTGCATTCTCCCTTTATAAGTGCGTTAAAGCGGGGGGCTCGTGCAGAAAGTGCCTGAGGGAGAAATCTGCAGAAAAAGGACGGTCTGGTAAAGCCGGGGGCGGAAGTGAGAGAAAGATTCGGGGCGAAAACGAAGTCGGCGCGAGAAAAGAGCTTTTTTGGGGATGCACTCCGGAGCTTTCTGAAAGTAAGTGCGGTGTGATAATTAAATGGAAGGCCTCTCGCTCGGTTAATGGCGCCGGAGTGGTCCGGGGACTTAGGATGGAATTAGCTCCGATCATATAATTAAGCGGCAAAATACGGGACCACTCAGACGCGATTAGGAATGCAAAGAGGGTGTCATGCCCGCGGATGTTGACGATAATCATCTTCGCGGTCACCTTTCTCGCCTGCTTTGAATTAAACAGCGGAGGTTATAGTTCGAATATCAAAAGCAGGGTGATAAATTATAACGCTGAAGCGTAAACAACAAAGACTGCCGCTGTTTGGGGGTCAGATTGCGATTTTTTCGTGGCCCTCCTTAATTCATCTCTAGGGCTGGGTATATTAAATTCATTACCGAGATTGAAAGACGCGTTTCGATTAACGCGTATTAAAAAAAAACTTTAGTGAATTTATCGTATAAACTCCTGATGTTTTGGCCTAACTTTGTGGAACTCCATCTAAAGAACTAACAAGAAGTAACTCTCGAAGAAAAGTTTCTTCTGAACTTTCTTGAGAATTTGTCAATCATCGACATTCTCTTTTGCCTCCTTCTTAGGCATAATAAAGTAATCCCAACAACGAATATTAAAAGCTGCAGGATATGGAACACAGCACAACAAACACAAACCGTATCAGTGTTTAGGATTCGGATTTAAGATTCCTCGATGCGCTGCCTAATTTACCATCGTCTACAAGCATTACCCTAAGCTCAGCCCTCATTCTTAAGCATTCTTAAATCGAAAAGTTAAAATTTTTTAAATCTCCTTTCGCTAAATGCTCAAGAGGAATAACCCATTATCGGTATTCAGTTTCATTTTGTAAATCTCAAATACGCAAATGCTTAGAAGGCGAGTTTCGGATCAACCTTCGTAAAAATACTGCATTCTCGATCTCTTGAAAATGAAATGTATGAAATGTGGAAAAATGTTCGACTTGGATTAATGCAAGATATTAATTATATACTTATTTTACATTTCTCGCCTCATCGCATTGCTACAGACGTACAATTAAAGATTCTGCAGTAGTAAAGAAAAACAAAACAATAAGCGGAAGTTGAAATTGACTATGTTAGTATAATAAGACATTTGTTCAAATGAGTTTCTTATTTTTGAAAACATATATAATTTCAATTTAATTTTGGCATTAATTTACACTAAATATTACTTTATATTAAGGGGGCTATAGGCCCAACTTCAAATTGTTGGCTTTCCGGATGCAATAACTATACTTGCCGCCCTCATTGAGCACGTAAATAAAATGCATCAAAAATATACCAAAACATCATGTTGTAAGGAATTCATTGGCGATTCTTTAAAACGGCGAATACCGAGTGTAGAAAATTGTTTCAAATATTCTTTAACTCTATGGAAAAATATCATTTTGAGCTCCAACGTCGGTCACTCGGCCCTAGGTGCTTCACTTACATCCGTCTGAAGCAGGTTCTGAGGGTTTATCACTCCCTATCAGCATGTGAATCAGCCAGAGAAGGGAAAATCGGAAAAACAGAAACATGGATTATTACTCACGCAGAAACGGTGATTTAGTTTTAAAATCGTACATATTTTGCTGCACAGGCGTCTTTTGAAACAAGGCAATTCTGATTAATGATAACTCCTTCCCAAATCATCCAATCATTAATCATGAATAAAAACCTCCAGCAATAAAAGAAAAATTCCATGTTATAAACACGAATGCGTATATTGAAACTAACCTTTGACCCCCTTAAAATCCGCAGT
Source organism: Pachydiplax longipennis (assembly GCA_036926295.1). Taxonomy (NCBI): domain Eukaryota; kingdom Metazoa; phylum Arthropoda; class Insecta; order Odonata; family Libellulidae; genus Pachydiplax; species Pachydiplax longipennis. The sequence goes on from JAVFKF010000008.1 coordinate 58,538,830, forward strand.
TCACAAATGACATCCAAGACTACAATCCGGAAAAGTTTAAGGTGAAACAAAATCATCCTCTTGAAACAACCCAGCCTACTTAAGAAATAACGAGCTAAACAAGCCTTTCATCTTCTTTCTTGTCACGTCAAGTCCCCTTATTCGGGAGGAAGTTTAAAAACGAAGGGGAAACTTTGAGCCATTTCCTCGCTGAAAGAGGACCCTATCTCAAAAGACGTCTCATCCCTCGACATCTTGCTTCCTGGTAGCGCCTTAACTGCGGAGGTACGCCCCCGCAACGACGGGACTTAACACTGCGGGTGGAGGAAGGATTCATGAACAAGCTCTCCTTTATCCCAAAGGATTTTGCGAAACAGCCCTCGTTCCCGATGACTTCCAAGAAGCACCAATATAACCCGAAGTTTTTTGGCGACGGTGGCTAATTAACAAATGTTACCAGTGAGCATAGTCTTTCTTACTGCATCTTCCGTGAATGATACACACTACTTATATCTCATTAATTTTGAAAAGAATAGTTTAAGTTTCATAGGACGAATGAGTTTGCCGTTGTGATGTAGTGATTGTCGAATAGGGGATCTGGTTGTAGTGAAAAGTAAGGCAGGACCAAAATCTTGCGTCATATACGTCGGGGATACATGAAAGATAAACTGCTAAAGTTTACTGGACCACCGAGAAGTGTAGCTTGTGGGCACCAAAAGTTTAAACTCAGGACCAAGTGTTAAATGCACTCAGTTACGGGGAGCCTCCGGCAATGTAGCTACGCTGCAGAATCGAAGACAGGGATGAAATGATGGGATATCTTAGTATATGAAGGCCCACGAAGGATCATGGCTCGGGGATGTTGCCATGCTTAAAGCGGCCCAAAAAACGCTAATGATATAATGAAGTTGAATTAACTGTTAAGTTAATAACATAACCTGGTTAAATAACTTTTAAGTTAAATTTCATTAACTTAAATTTAACCGGTCATGTAACAATGTCGTAATGTATTTTTCCATCGCGGATTTGTATTGTTATAGCACAATGTTATGTATATGCGCCTAACTATGATAATAATATCAGTGTACTGATATTTAGCAATTCAATTGATAACTAAATAAATCATAAAAGTGGCCGCATTTCAGATCGCAAGCAAGGTGATATTCGTGAGGAAATTAGAGTATTTCCGTTCCGATAGCTTTTTACTCTCAACGTGCGCAGAGATGTTGAAAATTCTCCTATCACATGAATGCAACTCAAGTTAGATTAACTTATCTTAGTTGATGAAGTTTTGGCAAAATTAGGAATAAATAATGTTTTTCTCTAGTATTTTTAACGGATACTTTTAATACGTAAATAAATAAGACCACTATACTTAATAAATAATTTAAAAACCGAAATCTTCCATAAACTTGAGTGAAGTTTAGCTTAATTTGTGCGTAGGAAAAACTTGCATAACTAGGATTAATAACAATGAGGTGGACCTTAATTAACGAAACCTCCTCTAGACATGGACTTAACAAATCCGCATGGGGTATGACTGCATAAACTTCCAGAGTTCAATTAAAGTTTGACGAAGCTCACTTCGCAGACTCTCAACTCTGACCCTTTTGATCTTAGCACGGGGAATACGAGGACAAATAATTCGGTCACCTCGACTGCATCACATCCAAAGTGCAGTCCATAAACAAGCGTAGCCAAGGAGCACAGTTCGAGAAGAGGCCATTAACTGCGGATGTGAGCTTTCCGTAGAGGATAAGGAAACATCCGCCAAAGGAATTGTCTCAGACTTCAGCACCGTCTTCCAGAAAGCTAAAGGGATTGCATCAGAGTAATTAAAAGCGCCTGAGAACTTCGTTTTCGGGAAAAAGACGTCCGTGAGCCTCATCGGAATAAAATTCGCATGATTGTCTGAATGAGATGACGAGGTCGTTTCCTTGCGGCTCGGAGTGTTTCCTTAGTAATTGAAGCGACCGTCTCTGAAGATAAAGTTTTTATTTTCGTTCTATGCAGAGAGCTTCCCAAAAAGAAGTTTGCTTGTTATTATAATAAGTGCGTCGTCTCATTTATTTCTGCTACCTATTAAGATTACTTATCAACTGGGATTGACACTGAGTTATACTATTCATTTGGCTTCTCCTCATAAAATGATAGGGAAAGAGTTTGTGTAAAGGATCATTATGTGGCACTTCAGTGTGTATTTTTAACCCATCACATGAATCACAATCAGTGAAGAAAATAAAGGCAAACTACCTCACTTCTCATGCTACCTAGTAAGGATCATTCCTTCTCCAAATATAACATCGATACATTTGAAAGATTAAACTCTACTCAAGGAAAAACATTAAAACTTCGTATGTGAAAAAGTTGACCCACCCTTCTAATTAAGTTGGGTGAACATATGGAGATAAATGTCATAAAGTATCAAAAATTTTAATTTCGTTCTCCTTCCACTAGTGATATTCATGTTTATTTTTTTAAGAGATTTTAAAAGCGGGATCATTCAATGCTGGAGAAAGTTATAATAATAAACCTTGGGGCAATGATATCAACAACTAACTTCCATATTTTTAACATATAATATTTTAATATTCATAGATTTCGTAGAATTGCTTTACTATCACCATGAACTTTATTATTATCAGAGAATAATTTCCAGCGGAATAATCTCCATTTGAAATTACTCGTACTGAAATCCTGACGTAAAAATTTCATTTAGAGCATGGAAATTGCTTTGCATATGACCTTCTCAGATGAATTATTCTGTAAGTACATCTCAGTTGCATTTCCCAACAAAAACTCCACATAAGAAAATGCATGTGCACGTACGAGCATAATCATCCGAAACAATCCTCTCTCATGTCATCTCAAACTTTTAATGGGTACGAATTTTACCTCGAAACACGGATGTGAAGAATCTGCAATGCGCCTCTTTCCGCTTCGGATTTGGTCGATGAAATATTAAAAAGCGAGATGGGAATCTCTCGTGTAGAAAAAAAATAGAAAAACGAAATCCGCTCCGTGCTAGATCCCCTCATTTCGCCTTCTTTACTTCCTAAGCCTCATTTCTCCAGCACTCTTTCGCAGGGACCCATATGCCTTCCACACCGCAACTGTTCCGAAGCCAAAGGGGTTTGGTGTCCACCATCCCATTACGCTCTGGCGGTGGAATTCGAGCAGTGATGCGGGCGCACCACTCAAAGGCGCGTGCGAATTGATGGATGCGTGCCCTTGGGTCTTGACTTCCTCTATCTATCTCAGTGGTGACGAAAAAATAGATAGGTAGAATCCGGAAATAGAGGGAGATAGACGTGAAAGCCGGTCACATTTTTAAAGAAGGGAATAAATATATTGAACTCGCCTGTAACGATTTTGCCATAATCAGATTTGGTTACATTGAAGGTTACGAAAAAGATATCTGTTTAGGAACGAATTAACTTCGTTGACCGAAGTATCAATTTAGAATAAAATGATTTTATGCTGATACATCACAGTGGAGAACAATTGGAATAAAATAATTTATACTAAAAGAAGCATTTAATCCACAAGTTCCAGCGTGACTTACTTTCACTCGTAATAATAATGTTTTATACACATGTTAAAAGCAATGAGTACTAAGTATATTCCTTACCAGGAGAAATATTTTTCTAATTTTTCTTGTCATGAAGTACTACAAAATTACTCGCAAATTAGTGGAATTTTTTCCTTAACTTTCTCAATTAAAGAGTCTCAATAACATAGCGAAAATCTTAATTCTAAAGTCTTAATAATAAATTCCTGACTCCTAAATTTTTCATCTTCATTTTTTACTAACTTATAATTCTCTAATTGCAGATACTGGTGGTGAAAGAGGAATCGTGAGAAATTCAATCATGAGCAACAAGAATAAACTCAGTACTTAATAATCAGTAGCAAGTTCAGTAATATCTATTAATCCAAAGAATTTACATTTGTAATTGAGCAAAACTTACTATCACCGACGTATTCTTCCATAACAGATGAAGAACATAGTAATTTATTGATGAATACAACCAAATTAGAACGGAAAGGTTTTCATGCGCAGCTGATAAATAAAGCATTTTCCGCTAACAGAAATATAACCAATTCCGTCGGAAAAGCATATTGAGGATCCTTTCATATAATTACTTTCCTTTACTGATCCTAGCGATCGCCTGAAAAAACACCATACTAAAATAACAATTCCTGGCCTTGATCTCAAAAGCGAAACTTAACGTAATGAAACAGATTCATTCTCTCTAAAGCTAATCATAGAAGGCGTTCATACAGACGAGGTTATGGCTGCAAATGTTTGTTCCTAGTAGGCAAACGACTCCATACCACGCATTACAGCCACGCCTCTGCAGGGACCTCGATGAGTTTGGGCTTACGGACCTGGCGACGGGCAAATACCAGGCTAAGCCACTAATTGCAGACCTCTGCGTTCACCAATACAATAACAAGACCGCGCAAGCCACGCGATATGAGCGAGCCGGCGTAATAGAAATGCCTTCAATGGCTCCACGGAGCAATTAGCAGACGAGCAACAGAAACCGGGTGTTCCCCGATCGAGCGAATGATCGATAATCAAATGAAAATTAGCCAATAAACGAGTCCTTTCACGTCAATTTAATTCAACAAACATAAACACCTTTGAAGCACGTCGAGAGATCGTTTTCGCCGCGTAAATGAATTACGGCTTTGAACGTTTTAAGTGCCTGCAAATCCAGTTTCCAATCGCAAAACGATGCAAAACAATAAGGGGAGCTAATGGCTGTTCGTCTCTTTCAAAATTTAAAAACGTAATTACGCAAAAGTTTCCATGTAAATCAGTCGATTAGTCGATAACTGCCGGTGGTACGACTTGGTGGAAGTTATCTGAATACTAATGGAATGAAATCACTTGTAAACCGATAATTAACGTAACAAAAATAACATTAATCGATTCGCCTTTGCAGATCCTATCAGTCCCTAATTAGTATTTATCATCGTGTTAATGGTAATATACTATAATTATACCACGATATTTATAATATTGATAGTGTGTATCATCGACAGCAGTTTATTGTAAATATCTGCCTGTACAATATTCAGTCCGGAGGTTGGTTTGGGTCTCAAGCCCTCTTCTATTAGCAACGAAAAGCTCAAGAGAGGGAATGAAGCACACTAAGCAAGATGAGGAATGAGGTACTTAGTCTTTGCTACGCTTACTGAACCAGAATGCTAGGGGTTAAAAACGTTCACTCATATACAACTTAACTATGGTAATGACTCCATGAATAAAACTTACATAAAGATGAAGAATTGATCTTGGTCAAATCACTAAATGTTCCTTTATATACTTAGTGGAATAAACAAAGCTTAATTTTTTAACCATACATAACTATCAGTTTCATCGCAACGGAGGAATAAAGCGTTGGGAAGCACACTTAGACATTTATATTTTTCTGAAATTTCTGCCGTGCATCTTGCTACACCTTCCTTTTCGGAGAATTATTTTCCATGTATAGAGAAAACAGGTAGACAGCTGAGAATATGAAGGAAACATACATTACGCATAATAACTCAGTAGCGAATTCAGAAGCCTCTATTCCCTTTACGTGAACATTTTGTTTTCGAAGATGTACATGGATGGTCGGAAAGTTTCCGACATTTCGCCATTTCTCGACATGTTTTCTGAAAAATCTGGGGTCGGAAACTTTTCAGACCACCCTCGTATATCATTGATTTAGACAAAGAAAAACATTGGCGTAAAAAATAGGCGACTAATTTTTCTGCTCATGAAATTCAAGACATTATCTTAAGAATCATTTCTCGTTTATTAGAAGTGATCTGAAACTTATAGTTTAATGCTTAATACTTACGATAAATAGGAGACTTAAAACAGTATCCTTGACGCTTTTAAAGCGTGAGGTAGGGTGGCGCATAGGCTCGTTTTACACCTCTAAGAATTCGCCACTGAGTATATTTGGGATAAATTAAATATCCATGACTTTAAACAAGCAGAGAATTACGCACAGTACATATGCATTGTTCCACTTTAACACACCTGCGGTAAGCCATCCGAACCACATCCCAATTAAAGTGGAGATGAATGGGAGAAGAGATGTGGATAGGATCCGGACTAAGACCCAAGGCATCTCTAAAACAACATCCATTCAATACATAAACCCACCCCGCCCACTTCACCGATGAGAGAAACATCTTAGACCGATAACTCCATTACCTCTTCACCGGCAGAGGTAATGTTTCCCGAGGAGCTGCCGCGGCAGTCTTTCTTACGAAACACCACCACGGAGGCTACGTGACAGCCACCAACGCGACCCCGAGCCCATAAATTCGTAAACTTTTTCCCCCGAAAATTAAGCGTTCCTACCATCCACGTCGAACGTGCTCTTCGGGGCACGTGAGGGAAATAACTGGCGAAGTAGGAGAAGTACAGTACGGGGATAAAAGGCGAGGAAAAGTCACGGCGGATGATGAATGGGGAGAGAAAGGAAAGACGCCGTTTATTAAGGAAGGCTCTATGGAAGAGCAGACATGTGTGACCTCTTGTACCCGGAGGCAACTGGTGCTAGACAGCCCTTCCCTCGGGGACGCCTCTATGGGAATGCGGGGAAAATATCTGAATGAACCCTTCCCCTTATCAATTCATGCAACCGGAAACGAGCCGGAAGAATTTTTATCAAGGAGAAATTACGCCTGGTTATGAAACCAAGTTGAAGGTCGAGTATTTGTTTGGATATTATTTTCAATGAACCGTTCCATCCTTCGGGCCTAACTATACACGGGCTGAATTCTTATTGAAGGGTTAAGAGAGCAGAGGACGGTAATAAATTTTAAATGATGACTCACAAGGATGCCACGAGCTGGAAGAAAATGTATGACGTGATAGTAGAAAATGCCATGGGACGATAAATCAGGAAGCAATAACGTGAAATAAGAGATGAAACGTCTTAGAGATAGGAACAGTAACTCAGGCGGCTGGAATGATTTAGAAGACAACCGAGAATAAGTAACGGTGCTACAATCTACAGCCGTAAAAACTCTGTTGATATGAGGAAGCACACAGGTATATTTTAAATAAATATATGAAACTTTAACTTCTGTTAAGACTTTGCGGTTTTGTTTCTTCATCGTTTTGAGATTATATGCTCTAATTCAACTAATAAAAATTTATAAGAAAGTCCACATCGAGGAAAGCAAATACTGGATCATGAACTTTTATTTATTTATAACAAAGCCCAAGGTCGAGAATCCTTCTTTTTGCACATAATAAAAGTTTCCGAAGCTGATAGGGAGGTAAATAGCTCTGGAAACGGTGACTAAAAGAACTGAAGAAGAAACTCCAGTTTTCAAGCATCGCAGAGGATATTTTCCTTCGATATCCATAGATTTATAGATTAAAGATTTTTTCAAGGTTGAAAGATTAAGATAATTTACTTGAAGCCACCATTAAGTAAAAGCTTGATAATTATGAAAGCGGGGGTTTTTAGTTGTATTTGAGAATCCTTGGCAGTTACTATGGTTACTTGGAAACTTGGGACTAAACTTGAAAGAGCAGAATTAGCCACTCAGAAAAAGCATACTTGAAACATTATTTCTAAGAAAAAAATGTTATTGGAGTAGTAGGGCTAGGAAATAGGTCTCTCTCTTCCATTAAATCTCATTGGACAAATCCATAATACATATTCATTGGGTTATTTAATAAAGATGAGGGTTATTCCTTCCATTCTTACGAAACATACCACAGAAATGCAACAAATCAGAGGAACTGAAAAGAAAGTATTCACAAAACGTAATTAACGTTGATTTATTAAAATCCATGTAGGTCACAATAGATGAAAAAGGATACAGCGGCATAGCATTTCTCTAATTTACAAACCACCTACTCTTCAGGTCAACACCCTTCCTGTTTCATTTTTCAATTTCCTTCCACAAACCCAAGTAACAAATCGTCAGCGTGAATTAAAAACTCCTGGCCAAACCATACACGGGGAGGCGCTTGCCGTGCATTTCTGCAATCCTGAAAATAAACAGCGGCAACGGGATATTTCTTTTCATCGCAGGTGCAAGCGCGAAGTGCAACGACGCTTTGCTTGGTGTGAATGAGGAAAGGTTTGAAAAGGGGTGGAAAACGAAGGAAAACAAAGACCCCAAAATAACGAAGAGTAGAGAAAATGAAGCAATCTGGAGCGAGCACGTGAGACTGGCCGTAATCGCGAGAAATACAGAGAGGAAATAAGGAGGAACAGAGGCCGGGATGAAACAAGCTGACCTATTTAACGGAGAGGTGCCTTAGAATCGGAGAAATTGCTCCCGTCTCGAGAACCTCGTTCTCCAGAGTTCGTGTCTTCCTGTTATAAAGACTACAGAGGGAAGAAAATTCAAAGCCAACTCGAATACACAAAAATCTCGCTTCCAAATAACTTTGGATAAGATGAAGGAATCAGCGAGATTGGACGAATAAAAATAAACCAAAAACCTCTACGGAAATATTTGGGAAGTATTCCGATATAAGACTCGAAATGTATTCAACTCAATAAAATCTAGTATGAGCACCAAAGAAGATATCCACTTGCGCAAATATCGTGACAAACACTACTTATATCTCATTAATAATGAAAAGAATAGTTAAGTTTCGTAGGACGAATGAGCTTGCCGTTGTGATGTATAGTAGTGATTGTCGAATAGGGGATCTCGTTGTAGTGAAAAGTAAGGCAGGACCAAAATCTTGCCTCATATACGTCAGGGATACATGAAAGATAAACTGCTAAAGTTTACTGGACCCCGGAGAAGTGTAGCTTGTGGGCACCCAGAGTTTAAACTCAGGGCCAAGTGTTAAATGCACTCAGTTACGGGAAACCCCAGGGAATGTAGCTACGCTGCAGAATCGCAGACAGGAATGAAATGATGGTATATCTTAGTAGATGAAGGCCCATGAAGGATCATGGCTCGGGGATTTTGCCATGCTTAATCGGCCCAATAGCCGCTACTAATAAAGAAAGGGTTTTTATTACATATAAATTCGTTACATATAACTGTTGAGTTAAATTAACGGCTGAGTTAGTATCATATAAAATAGTTAAGCAACTTTTTAGCTAAATTAACTTAAATTTAAACGTAATTTCAGGTTCGGAGGAGCTCTTTTCCAAAAATTTTAAATCTTTTCTCGTATTATAATGCTTCTTCTCGATGTTGGAATTCCTATGGGCATATCATCGTATTTACACGTTCCTCAATTCCTAATAACTACGAAGAAGGACTTCTGCAATAAATCTGTGCGACAGAAGGATGACAAAAATGAAGTGTAACGACTAAATAATAAAGAAGTGCATCGAAAAGTGAATGAAGGGAAGTCTAAGGAAAACATGTAGAATGAAGAGGAAAATTGAATGGGCGCTCTTAATAAGGAACCAATATCTCCTGACGACTTAATCAGAATGGTGGAATAGAGGAGTACCATGAATATTTAAACATTAAAGGAATACCATGGCTGAACTACGGAGGACGGATTTACAATCAAGCACAATCAGGTAATACAGCAATTGGCAGGAGAAGGGATAGTTTCGGAAGTGACATTCTTATAAACCGATGAACAAAAAAAGGAGTGACAAATCCTGCCTCAATACAATCCCTCCCCCTTATGATGATGATATAGATATGGAAAACGTTCAAATTTTGCGAATTAAATCAAATGCGAAAGGATTTCTAACCATTGTTCAAATCTAGAACAAGTATTGGAATGTAAACTTTACCTAACTCTTCCATTGAACGTTTCCTTGGTTAAATAATGAAAGTATGAAATTACGATTAAAAGAGGTATGCATTCTAGAATATAAGCATTTGTTGTCGATACTTATTACTGTTTATGGTCTCTTAAAACTTCTTGAATTTCAAAGGTAAAAAATTGTAGTACTTTTAGTTGGAATTATAATAATAGAAATGGAATTATAATAATTTACTTAAAATTATGTAATAACAAATATTATTTTATCGCAATACACAAAAAGTGATGAGAAGGTTTATAATCCTATTGCCGTATAAACCTAGGGCTAATTAAAGATAGAAACAGACCCATATTAACATAAACCCAGTTCAACGGAATAATTGTCGATTACGATCCATTTAACGTAGCTATGGAAACTAGTGTTTTTTTCGATTCAGTAGACGCGTGAGCAAAAACATCCCCGAATGCAGTAAGAATTACTAATTTTCTCACGTTTTAAATACACATTCCAAAAGAAAGTAAGCATAAAGAAATTTGAGGCACAAGATTAAAGCTTCCAGCGAAAGCGATGCATTTCCCGAAACAAAAAAGGCAAACGCGAAAATACAATAACGATAATAAAATGATAAAAATGAATTCTTTAACACGCCATTCTACTCAAATGTGTCGAGCATAAACGGGCGCCGCTCCATTCTCCAAAGCCCATTCAGAGCATTAAAATACCCTAAAAATATTTTTGCGGTCTCTTAGGGAGAACTCTTTATAGAAATCCTTTATAGAAATCCGGAGGCGAGGCATAAGCGACGCGAATTCCCACAGCCAATGGAAAGCGGAATTGGACCAGATATGGCAGGACTCTGGGACGGCTGCAGAGTTTTCTGAGAGAGGCATCGTTTCGAATAGAGAGGGAGTAAAGAAAAATAAGAAGCAAAAGGGGATGAGAGCTGAGACAAGGCGGAGAATGCAATCCCATGATTCGAGATCCGAGCGAAATTACTATTCCGAAATATTGGGGATTCAGAATCGGAAAAGGGAGCATTTTGGTATTATGGTAGATTTATGATTAATCAGCCTTGTCGGGATGGGACTTTGGCATGGATAATCCTTTTACTCTTTAGCACAAAAGTGGAGGGAAATGGTGCTTGTAAGGTATGAAATGGACAGATTTGTGCATTCAGAGATCATATTAAACCGAATATTTGGAAAGTAACATTTTTTTAGCATACAATAATTGATACCTTTGAATGCGGATAAACGTGACGTGAATTTTTAAAGAATGTATGTAAAATGATAAAAGTAGCTCTCTACTCAATTCTTCAAAAAGGAGTAATAATTGTTATAAATAATGACGTGGCATAATATAGTTCTACCTACGGCTATTCTTTTTATATTATTAATTTTTGATGTTTATTTCATTGATTTTCAAAATTCGTATCGTTACTTTCGTTTCTAATACTACTGTTGATCGGCAACTGTAATTGGCTCGATACTGTATGTTGATGTTTTAATGATAAATAAAGAGACAAATAAAATAAATAAAATTCCGCCTGTAACCGTCATGACAGATGCAAATGAATACATCTCCAATACTCTAACTACTTTCTACATGAATAAGCTGGTTTAATATTCAATACAGTATACTTTCACAAGAAATAAGGGACTGGACTTCCTAAAGAAATAATTAATATTGCTGGATACACGGCAATAAAAACAGGTGAAACACCCCACATCATTCTTATGATTATTTTATATGCATAACCTTACGAGGGACATAAAGCATTCAATGGAGAAAATTACTGAGACGCATACGATTAGCTCCACCCGACAATGCTCATCTATATAAGCACGATGACCTCGTTCCCTCAGTCGCAAATACAATGCGATGGCACCTGGCAATGCGAGATAACAGTAATTTCGCACACTTCCGGAGCCTGGAATCCTGCGAGTGCGACCCTTAAACAAACACGTGAACAATGAGAGGCGACTAGCAGAAGTTCAGCGGAGTGAATGAGGGAAGAAAAAGAAACGAAGAGCGGGAGCAGCGACCCGAACGTCGATTGAGTTTTGGAATAAGGGCTGGGAACTTAATGCCGGACTGAAAAAAGGTGTCCCGCTGGGAGAAAACGCAAAGATAAAAAATGAAGTTCCCGTCGCGAGTGCAAGAAAGAGACTCCGGAAGGAAATTAAGCCATGTTTTGTTACAGACTGCGCGAGATCTCCCCAATGAAAACTCCGTTCTCCCGAGATAAATGGATTGAAAAAAAATCTGGCGTTTCGGAAACTGTTGAAAAAAAACTCTTTATTCTTACGAATTGCGCTGGATTCAGGAGTTGCCTGCATTATGCGAGACCTCTCCAACTCCCACCGAACTCGCGAAAACATCTGAAGAGAAATATCGTTCTTTTAGAGTCGGCGCTCATAATGAATGTCTCCTGGGTGCATATTTATAGCAGGAGACACCGTTTCTCGCCCTTCTAAAGTTATCGTTCTTGAATGAACTCACTTCCTACCTCAACATATAAGGCTAGAAGAATTAGTGCAGAGGTGGGTTAACTTTCATCACCTGAGGGTTGCGTGTGAAACCATCAAGCTGCACTTGTGATATGTTGGCCATATTTAAGAATTCTTATACATATGTTATACCTAAACATTTGTTTTGGGAAGCGCTTTTCTTCTCTCACACTTCATCAAAACATATAAATAACATACCATTTTAAATAGTAAGTCTCCCGCTTTCGGAGAAAAATAGACCAAAAAATGAAAAATGCACCATTTGATCAATAAATCGACTTATAATTTGAATGTCTCCATGAATGCTATTTAATAGATGTGTAGACATCGATATCTATCGATAAAAATGAAGTATACCGAAACGGACACTGATTCTCCAATCACTACAAACGAATACAAACACTAAAAAAACATAAAAAACACACCTTCGCGAAAGAATCGGTTACTTTCGATTTCATAAGGCGAAATTTTCGCTCAGGGCAACAAGTACTATCTTAAAAGTATTTTGGTGGTATTTCTCTTCAGACGTTTTGACATTTTCATCACTACATTAAGTTTGGAAAATAAATTCTATATTTTCAATATGACGAGATATATGGTTAAGAAAGAGAACAGCTAAATATCTGAGTTTTATGGGGGAATAAAGATAACCACGGTCTGAGTTAACAAAAAAGAAAAAAAAACAAAACAAAGGAAATCAAAAAATATTTCATCAATATTACGCTCTAAGTTGGCATAAAAACAAAAAAAGGAAACTAAAAAATATTTTATAGTTAAATGCATTATGCATTTAATGCAAATGCTGCATAATTATTAACCTAGAGTATTCATTACAATTCAACCAACGCCAAAGAATATATAAAACATTAACTACAAATTTACGGTTTAACCATTCTTGGAACAGAATCCCACTACGCCGAATACATGTTCTCATTCCCCCCAAAACCCCTTTAAAATCTCCTCCTTTTTGAAAAGCAACGCTGCAAGCGCTCATTTAATCAAGGCGCTGTTGATCCCATTTTCCTCGTACGCATCCCTTAGATTAAAGAAGTTCCTCGGCGATCATGCGATTTAGATCTAATCCGAATTTCGCCCGAGGGTAAACTGCTGCATCGAAAATAAGAATGGGAATTCGGTTAGCGAGGCACAAACCATCCTTAAGAGCGCCGAATATGATTACGTAAACGGGAAGATAAAACGACTAAAACACCAACTGAGACGAGATCACGCGAGAGCCAACCCCCCTTGGGCGATTCCTTTCCCATCCTTACCCCCGAAGACGATGGAGAACTCATTATAAAAAGAAGCGGGCATTAATTAAATGAACGCGGGGGAAAATTCTCAAGGGGAGTAGCGAAAGGAAAAACTGATCGCGACAAATCTCCGGCCTCGAATTTCCCGATGGGGGAGGAGAAAGGTATACCGTGGACAAATGTTCCGTTCGTTAATTTTTTTTCCAATCACGGCGGAAGCACTTCGCCCGGGGAGCGCAATTCATATGGAACACGTCCTGGGATGAATTGAGCGGGTGACGTGAGCAATGAGAAGGATGGATTAAAAAGAAAGCCAACCGAGACGAGCCAAAACCTCGCGAAAAATCTTCCGGGCTTTTTTTATTCCTCCAGATTTTCCTCTTTTTTTGTTTCGGGAAGCGGTGAATGGGCATGAAATGAAAGGAGGGGGTTGCAGACGGATACGTTGACGGAAGGGAGGAGAAATGGAAGAATGGAGAGAATCCAGGAATGCCTCAGGCCACTATTCTTCCAACTTTACCATTCCGAGGGATGAGATTCGGATACTGAAAAGTCTTCCCACCCGCTGACGCATTTCCCTCTGTTAAGGCAGAGTTTTTTTAAAAAATCTCTTTCGGATCATTATATAAACACGGAGTTAAAACAATCATGAAGCTTTGCTACCGAAAATTCGTTTGACCTTTCTTACCGAGCTGGTACTTCTATGGTAGATAGAGGTGGAGAACTTGCGGACTTGAGACCACACGTGGTGTTTTAGTCACTTCTTGTGACAAATAGTCCTACTTAAATAATTTCGTTGTCTAATCTTCTTAATGAAACCAAGTGAAAAATAAAGCGGAAAATTTTCTCCTTCAGTTAATTCAACGAAATAATTAAGTTTTCTTTAATAAAATTTCTATGTTTAAAAGTTTGGATTTGGTAACATGCCACACATGAGGTGCATTAGGTGAGTGAGGTGTACCATTAAGCTTTCCTGACATTAACCATCCATCATAGAAACAAAATGAAACCAAGATAGCTGAGAACAGGGCTGGGAACCCACAGTACGTTGGGAAATACAGTTATTAAACCGCCCCTATCACCCCGCAACATTATATAAAAGAACCAACTATAGGTACAAGTATTCCAGAGAAATTTTTGGGTAACGATTAACATAACAAAACACAGGACATAGTGATTTCCGGTGTCGGCAAACACGATTTACGATGCCATATTTCCACGATATATTCCGATATCATATCGTGAACAGATAGCTTTTAGCTGTCCTTATTCAGAATGGTATAAGGCGCATAAATTAAGTTGTTAATACTAAAGTTCTGTGTTTCCTTCCTACCATACGCTGTAGAGCGGTGCGAGGGTACTAACGTAAATGTAAACATCTTCTGCAAGTAGCACGTATATTCGCTGGAAATTAGCCGTCTGCCGTAATACCCTCACAGGGAATACCAGGAAATGTACTACAAACATGGCGTTTGAAAACCGCAGGCTCCCTTGCATACTTAGCAGTAGAAGTATGTAAAACGCTCGCTGTCATTGCTTTTCAGAAATACCTCAGTGAATAATATACATAATATTAGAAATATCTTAGTGAATTAACAATTATTGATAATTTTGGAATGTACTTATGATAGATCTTTCCGATTACAATGAAGATAATCACGAACTATCAAATGCTCCTACTAGGCTTATACAGTGAGATACACATGAAAGAGCCACTAATCCTCTAACGTTTACTTCTCTATATAGTACCCTCATTACCAACTCAACTCGAGATCAACTTACAAACAAGGGAGGATAATATACATCAAGCGTTATGGAAAAATTGGAGGGAAGCTAATACAGGAAATACCTGCAAAAAAGAAAGCCACGGAACACATTAACAAAAAATACGTAATGGCAATGAAACGTCTTCCACTAAGAATATCCTAACGAAGTAAGTTCTGCGTGTGAGGCGCTCTCGTTAAGGAATACTCCATCAAACAACGAAGGACGACATTTGCATCAGATTATTTGCTTTACATGCAAATTGATTTTTTGCTAATGATAAAGACCACTGAACTCCCATTAAACAGGAAGGAACAGTGAGGGATTCAAAGAATGATCATTATGATAGTTCTTAAAACTACGTTGCCATCTCATCTCTGGGTCAACGAACTAAATCAACCAAACCTTTTCGGCAGCGCGGATGGTCGTAGAAATTAACATCGGCGATGAATATCAGCAGTAAAGAATATTAAATGAAACAGGAAAATATATTAGAAGGTTTTCATTCACAAACTAAGGCCAATTAACCAAATTTAGTCATCTTTCCAGATATCAAGTTCTCCATCAGGAGAAACTTTGACGTATTAGGGAGGAAATTCCGTCATTTTCGTTCTCTGAAGAACCCGCCCAAAAAACACAAAAGTGAAGAAAAATGGAAAAGAAATTGAAAGAACAAACGAGGGCGAAAATCTTTAATAATATGGGATATGTCATAAAGATACAGAATAAAATTCATATTTTTTTACCTTTTCCGTTCCTCCACCACCATATATCCTAAATAAAAAGGTCACTTTACTTCTCTGTGTACAGATTACTTTTTTATCTTATTTAATTCCTTCTCTTTTTCTACCTTGCATCTTTCTTCAGAATCATTTACTATCTAGGCTCTGGAAGTTCATATCAATTTCGTTCATAAAAACTTATTACCTCAATTTCGGAAGAGGACAATAAGAAAAAACGACAGAGGGTGTGAAGGATTAATATAATGGTTAAAAGGTTTAAGGCTGATAGTTAATTAACCTCGCAAATATGTCACCACGGAGTGATTTACGATAAATATAGAATTAGCTCAGAGATTTGAACGTGTGAATCCGAAAGTCAATTTAGCAGCGGTTCGCAACATCATTGTTAGTTCTATACCAATAGAAACAAGAGAATATGAAAATCCATCCGCAGATTCGTAAATGGAAATCTTATACATCCGAATATAGACGGAATCTATACCAGATTACGATGAGAAACTAGTGAGAAATACTGTTACGTAATCCCAATTGAGAGTTATAAAATCAATATGCATCACTTGATGCAACCTATTAATAAATATCTCCTATCATGGGATACAATGATAAAATATAGACTCAATTTAAATAAGTAATTAACAAGAGTTAGGCATACTCTGACACAGAAAATTGTATATTGTGAGAATTTTGTGATTTTGATAAAAATAATCATCAATTTAAGCACCATAATCAGTATGTGAATAGCCAAAGATCATGCATAACATTACGTAAATCTCTTCGCGGAAAAATCGAAATTTTCTCGCTGATATATCATAAGATTAATGGAACGCATCACCCTCTAAACACTAAAAAATTATGAGAACACTAGAGAAATTATGAATTTTATAGTTTATGTTAAACGAAACATGAATATAAGGTGTCACGATAGGCAATCTTTGTAGACCGTAACCATCCTGAAATCGAGCCATCGTATTAACAAACCGGGGTCATATCAATAAAGTTTTATCCGCCAATATTTTCTGTTTCGAAAGAAAAGGGAATTTCGCTACTTTAGCATGATGCGTTTCCCATTTGGTCGCAAAACATAACAGCTTTCGCTATAAAGCATGCAAAAAACGAAGGGAAGGTAGTTTCGCAACAACACTCTTCAGTTACGAGTCTGGGGAAAAAATTTTCTTCACCCGTAAAAACGTATAGTATGCTACATTTTTATGTAAATACTTCGAAAGCTCAATACCAAGATTTCGAGAAAATAGCTTCACTCATCTCCAAGAAACAGTGCTGCGGCCGCCGTAACTGTAATATACATTTGTCTGCACGAGACAGTACAGTAAAGGGAGAAAATACAATGGGTTTCCGATAGGATGTTTTACTACGCCGATAGGTGCATGTGGCTAGACAAAAACGATAACGATTTCCTCTTCCCAAATGCCTAAGAGACAATGATAGCGACGAAATTCAATCGCTTGCAAAAAAACAGTTAAGTTCAGGGTGGAAAACCGATTACTGCCGTATGAATAGCGGGATCTACGCAGAGTTGTCCCATTCTTAAAGGCATTTTCGTTAAAGGAAAATGGTGTGGAAATGGGAACGGGAGGAAATGAATACTAATCGGAATTTGTTGATGGAGATCAAACTCATTTCTTACAAACGCTGTAGATATTACACTCACAAATTATCTTTTAAGTTCTATACTGAACAATATATTTCCATATATTAATTCCGGTGATACCCAAAACAACGGATCTTCTGTATAACTTCAAAAGTTCTTGCTTTAAATACTTCATTTCAGAGGGTTCCATTTAGGAGGAGACAAATAAGTTTCATTATCGCCCATAATCAAGAAATGCTATAATTATTATGTCTGACAATGAAGACTTTCCCCAGTTAACCACAGAAACAATAAAAAAATCTAACATCAGTTTAAAATACACGAAAAAGATACTTAGGAAGACATACTATTGCAGGTTATAACATCGTCTTAATTCTTCCTCGTACGATAACTTCCTAGAGAACTTTACCTTGACAACGACGTAAAGTAGGGTTGTAAACTCTATAGTAATTGATTCCTGCAGCTTTATATTTAAATAATTAGAAACAACAGGATGTCCGTGATACGAAACCACTTTATTTAAGAAGACTAATTGTAAGACCAATTTACTAAAGGATACGCTTTTAAGTGCGGTCGCTGCAGATGGAACTTAATTGAGAGGCTTCAAGCTAAACTAGTATGAATAACCATTCAGTTCGTCTGTTTGTGCATTTAAACAAGATATTCCAAAATGTTTCCGAACTATTTATTTCCGAAACGGCAATACTGCACGAACTATCGACCAGAAAATATTCGAGAAATACAAAAGCGTACATGGTTGAGGAAAAATAGTCTGATGAGAAAAGAACTCCAACCCAGCTGATCTAACCAATCCTTCAAGGCAGTTACAGGATGATTTCGGGGGGACTTAATGTTTTTTTCCAGGGTACACGCCTTCGCGTGTTTATTTAACCCAAATCTTTTCCAGTACGATAGTGTCAAAACCCGGGAATCTCCTGGTTGAACCACAAAAAGTGGACTCAGATGTGGAATACCATGGGTTTACAGGGGATCAAAAAATCCAATCAATTCACCTCCTACACAAACCCCGCATTTTAAGTCACTAAAATCTCCTCCTATTCCAACCTAAAGCGACTCAAATCTCATCCATTCCTTCGAAAAACACCTTCGACCGATAAGAAAGCAGAGCCGACGCATACCGCGCCCGGAGAAAAAAAAATACCGGGGGACTTAAATTAGTCCGAAAAAGTCAAAACTGTCGGAAAGGAGAAGGGCTCTGCGGGATGAGAAAAGGAGAATCTTTCGGTTGAAAAGGCTAAAATAAAGAGTGAGTGGCAGAGAACCCAATAACGAAACCCTCCTCGAGGAGGAAAAAACCGAGGAAATAATGGAAGGATGGGGAGACCGAGAGACAAGGAAATTCTCCAAAAAAAGAATAATACGACCCCGCCCATTCCCTTTTTTTTATTAACAACTCGATAGATAAGAGTGAGGTAGGGATATCGATCATCCTCGTTCGGTTTAAAGACGCACTTACGAAACGCTTTGCGTCCCGTACAAGTGGAGGAGGAATGGGATGAAAGGCTCAAGGAGACAATAGGGAGACTGCTTAGGGAGAGAGATGTCGAACTGACTGACAATTTGGGTGACCCCAAACATGCGAAAGTATGGCATACGCTGTGCTGTTGCGTGGGAATTTGGGCGAAGTGCGAGTAGAAACAGAAGAGAAGTCCCCGAGGAAATAACGAAGAGAGCGGGAAGAGAACAGAAAGGAAAGAGGGAAAGAATGCGAAAACTTAGCTCAAAGGAAGAGAGGGAACCAAAAGAAAAACAGGAGATGGACTGCATCAATAACGACAGACTTTTAGATAACCTTTGTTAAAGGAAGCAACAATATTTACAGGCAGAATAAATCTCATGATATTAGTATAAGTAAAAATATCAGAATAAATGTATAACAACGTCAATGCGCAACCTAAGTTGAAAGTAGCGAAATAACATCTTTTTCTCAGACGAAAATACACCAAATAAATAACGAAGAGATATATATGCAGTGTTCATTTTACATCAACATTTAGCCCATCGTAAAAATACATTTTACATCAAAATAACAAAAAACTAAATCAAAATTACACAAAATTTCCGAATTTTTGCACCTATAAGACATTACATTCCATTTCTACCTAATTTTCCGAGATAATTCATTTGCAAAGCTTTCACTTTAGAATCACAAGAATGTTTCTTCCGTAATTTAATTCATTGTCTCCATTCTCAGACTTAATTTGCACAGAAATCAGCATGGATATACATTAATAATATGCTAAGTTCATAATTAAGATATGCATGCCAAGAAGAAATTTTTGAAATGGTAGCTATGCTGAATGTAACAATTTACGATCGAATCAATTCATAACCGATAGAAGTATCATCATAGTAAAATGTAAGCAGTCCGCTCTCTCTTAATCTGAACGAAGCTGCACCAGCGTCATTTCTTGGTACTCAGGAAAGCAAAATAATATGGATAATTCTCTCGATAAAAATAAGAATGCTTAGTAAAAATACTTACTACACCCTAATTCCTTTTCTAAAATCACAGAAGCGGTCCCGAAAGCCCAATACCATAACGTACCGTCTTACGACCTAAAATGTTCCAGAGGTCTATTAATAACTACTATTGATTGTATGATAACGAAAACAGAAATTGTTTAAAAAAACGCAGGCTTTAAACTCTTACTTACCAAATATATCCATTTCACAAAGAGACAGAAATAAGAATAAATGATAAAACAGAGCAAAACAGTGAACTGCGTGCGGGGAGGATGAGAATGACAGAAAGCTACCTCCCTTAAAAAAGGAAAGGAAGAGGGATACGGGTGAGTCTGTGAACTTGACGAGAAAGAGAAAGACCGTGAAGGAGACAGGAACTCAATAGTGAAGTTTTTCCTCCGTTTCTCCTGGGAGTGGCTCAGGAGGACGTGCAAAGGAACCAATTAGTTTAAGACGTGAGGAAGGGACGGAAGGGTAAGAATCCCCCTAAGTTTCACCCCGCACGCATCCGGATACCGCCCTATGGAGGTCATCACAACACCGGAAACGTATACCACCTTCCTCTCGCCATTCCATAAAAGCAACTGACCATCCGAAATTTCTCCTCCGCGTACTGCCGGGCTTCCTTGCCGCCGACGGAGACAAAGCAAGAGGGGGGCGTAAACCAACGTGAATTTATTTATTAGTATGCTGCGAGTAGAATTACTTCTGGTGGCAGCCCCAACCATTATCTATAAGCAACATAATTAAGACCCCAAATGCCTACACCAGACGTTACACAGATAAATATTCCACAATTGACGTTACTACTCACACAGTACAGTATTCAAACACCACCACACTACGTCAAGCCTTAATTTACATACACCTCCTTGTTACCCCCACCAAAACATTTAAACCACATATATCCTTACTATATATCCGTATATCCTTAATTACAAAAACTACAGTTCACTGTCACAGTCTATAATGTTACTTTTTAGTCCAAATTGTCACCTTCCAAATTGTTAATCGTTTTCACATCGTCACTTTTACAGACATTCAAATAATACAAAACACAACAATTCTCCCTCCACTTGTTTAATTAGACTACAACATCTACTTCTGAACTCTTCTATTTTTAGTTAAGGGTTTGAAGACCTCTTCAGGCAACATATTTCGTAAATGAGCCTCCGATAGCTTCCGCCGTAGGTTCTTGATAGAAAGAATATGGACAAGGACGCTGACAGGATATGGCGAATGGAGAGGGAGAAAGTGGATAGAATGAAGAGAATAGGAAGAATGATGGCGGAATATTATAGACGTACTCAGCTTCGACGTCGGCCGAATCAGGTCGGGCCCATAAAGCAAAATAGGTCTGGATCGGAGGGCAATAAAAACAGACCTTTGATAAAATGCGCAGCGGAGGAAAACAACGCGATAAACCTTTCCCTTTTTTTCGGAGCGAAATCAAAATAAGAGAATACGCGCGCGCCGGCGTTTTCTGGTATAAAAACTGCAAGACGTGGCATCAAAATGTCTACGGCTATATTGCAAAAACTTGGCGGTTTTTTGTTCGGAAGTGGCCAAGTCCTGTTGTGAGTTATGGATGGATTTCCATGAATATATAAATGCGGAAGATAAATTTTAGATCTGGATGGAGTAAGCGAAAACTTGGAATATTGCTACGAATGGCTCAAAATCTAATCAAGCTACACCGAAATGAGCACTCAAGGACATGCTTTATGCGAATTCTTTTATGCGAAAAATGGAGTTGGTGGGTGGATATTAGAATGGTTATAATAAGTAAATAATAGTTTTTTCTATACGAATAGTTTAGAATATCCAATAATAAAGACTGCGGCGACTGGGCTATAGGTGGGAACGAACAGCTAAGGTTACGAACAAAAGAAATTTCAAGTGCAAAGATGAATATCAAAATTTTATGTTTCAAAAGATTCGATACCAAACTACAAACCTTTCGAGTGTTTCCCGATCGTGTTTCAGTTTGCATCTACGTTTTGCGTGCTGCGTCATGACATGCTGTTCCATAATGTATTCCCATTAGGAAAATTAGCGACTTTTGCTACATGCATAAAAATGCCTCATCAAAATTAAACTAAAATATTTTGATTTTCAAAATTTAAAAAATAAGTTTCGTTAATTTCAAAACGTTAAAGTAAAGTTAACTAATTTTCGGTAACAACTAATAAATTTTCAACAAGTAAAAGAATCAAAGAATTTTCTCGCCAAATTGTACTAATATACGAATATTTTAACAAGCTTTTATATTAAGAATTCTTAAAAAACAAGAGTTTAACATAATCATGCACCTATAAAACATACACGGGAAACTTAAACACTAGATTTGCATATTCATAACATGATACGATTTCTCCGTCGCATTACCGCAAGTAGTGTCACGGATGAGAAAATTCCAGCCTTTCCAAGCCACAACCAGAGCTTATCATGATATTAAAATTCAAATGATGAGGAGATCCAACGCCCATGACCCTGTGTTCGAACTCTCTCCCGCACAAATGATCTCTCGAACATTTTCGACCTCACCCATGCGTACATTAAACCGAGAACATGATCTATCCTCGCATGAAACTGATTCGAAAGGAAGGGATGGAAGAGAAAGTTTGCTAGAGGGCGCATCTAATATCTAGAGCGTACTTAAGGCGGAAGTAACACCCTACCGCAATTCCCCGACCAAGGAATCCTTTCGTTGACGAGGAAAACAGGCAAGAACTCGCGCTCAGAACCATAACATATGGCCCAAAGAGATGAATGCGAGATTTGTCGAGAGAAGAGGAAGCAAAGCGAGAAAACTGACGATAAAGTGAGACGGAGAAAAAAATAAAAGAACTGTGATGTATTAATGTTACCAGAGATGCGGCGTGTGAAAACAATATGCTCGTGGAAAAAAGGGTTGGTTGGTGTGAAGGAAGGAAAGAGGAATCATTTACATTTCTGGTTTCCTCATACATATACACATACATAGAATATACACCGACCATGGTGGCAGAGTGGTTAGAGTTTCAATCCCTTGTCTCGGGTTCGAGTCCCCGCTAATCACACTAATCAGATAATGAAAAGGTGAATTACTTAACCTTATAACCGAAAAAAAATAAGATAAAAATAGCGACATGACTGGGACTCGAACCCAGGTCTTCCACTTTCCGTGCATGTATTCTGTAGGAAATGGGAGACCTAGATTATGGCCCCAGTCATGATGCTATTTTTTATTTCTCTTATTTAAACAGATGTTTGTGTTTTGGGGAATGGTTGGGTGGGTTCGTCAATAATTCTAATTATAAAATGGATGTAATCATGGTCTTCCTGTTTCCCTTAAAGAAGTTATGATTATTTCAACAATTAAATGAATCACAGAGAATGTTCCAGTCAAATTTTACTAGCTTAAGAATATTTTTAACAAGTTTTCACACAAGAAAACTAAAAAAACGGAGTTCATTTTTCCTCTCGTGTTCTTGCAATTGAAAGGGACAAAGTATCACACTCTTGCCTTATAATTATCAACCGTATATTCATGAAAGGTCAAAGCTTTACGGTAAACCTGGTATGAAAGCAACAAGCTATATTTAATAGATATATTATATTTTTCCCTAAAGACTACCTACAGACTATGTCCGATTTGTGAAGAAATAACTTCGTAAGAGCAAATGGCCTAAACATACATGAACTGAACCAGAGACCATCAAAGGATTACCTGACATAATAATCTCATTCGATTTTACTACTTATTCGACTTTACTACTTCCTGAGTGAGGAATTTCGAACAAGACATCAGATAGTAAACGTTAATGAACGTCTTAAGTGCATGAAGAGAGGGGAAGATCGATGACCTACCGGCGAATGTGAAATCGAAGGTGGTGTCACTGACCTTGCTTCGGAACGAGTGACATCTTACGGAAATTAAAATTTCAGGGGGCGCTATATTCTGTGGGACGGAATGCAGATATCAAAGCAGAAATAATGAGATTCTTAAACCTACATGACGCGAACAGCTGCTGAGTAATAGGAAAGACCGAGCCTTTGACTTTCTTGAGACTACCCAACACGCGAATTCGAGCGGAGAAGATTGTTTCGCCAGCCTACTGGAAGACTTGCTTGAATGATTTAAAGATAAACGAAGAATGATAAAAAATAAGGCCTATGTAGAGAAATTTTAAAACATGCTTTGGTTGTGCATGGATTCCAAGGAGGTTTTAGGCC
This sequence comes from Pachydiplax longipennis, assembly GCA_036926295.1. Taxonomy (NCBI): domain Eukaryota; kingdom Metazoa; phylum Arthropoda; class Insecta; order Odonata; family Libellulidae; genus Pachydiplax; species Pachydiplax longipennis. The sequence continues at coordinate 58,563,121 of JAVFKF010000008.1, forward strand.
TCTTACGACATTTCTCCGAAATATTCGGAAGAGATGCTAACTAATCTGACTCGGAGAAATTAACGCGGAAATTTGGATTTAACTCTTAAACAAACCAAACGGGGAAAGGGGAGTGATTTATCTTCCATGAAACTTAGTTTGATCATTCAGGAACTTGGATTTCGTTAGTTCCATCCTGCACTGGATGTATGTTTTCTAAGATAATACTTTAGGTATTTTTTACATCAGCTCTTTTCAAAGTTTTTCCGTTGTATGTCTATTTACACGAACATAACCAGCATTTTATTAATATCATTGACAACAGGTTAGATGAAAGAAGAGAATTTTCAGCCTCAATCTCTTCTAAATAAAGACCTTTAAGGTTAATGCGTGCTTAATGATGGAATGCGGTAACTATCTTATTTTCTAAGATAATACCTCAAGTTTTTCAATATCATTCCTTTTTCATTTACCCCTTTTACATTTTTACCCTATTTACACCAACATCTTACGAGTTATCAATATTACTGAGTACAGATTAGATGGAAGAAGAGAATTTTTAGTCTCAATCTCGCCTTAATAAAGAATTTTAAGGTATGGATACGTGATTACTAATAGTAATACGCTAACTACGTATTTCACAAAAGCCCACGGGTTATCTTCCTTGATTAAACCATCAATCTAATACTCATGATACCCAGAATCAAAGAGGAAAATTCCTCCAGACGGTAAACAAAGACCTCTCGTGGACGAGGAAGATTACGCCCGCTCTTGATCGCGAGAAACAAGAACTGAGAAACCCTCTCGTTCAAGGATGCGGAAGATGCGAGCAACGAGGCAAATAACCGTGTCTTTGGGTGCTGCAAAAAGTGGAATGGGTGCAGGAAAATGGGTGGCCACTATCGTAGGATTGCAACGAGAGGGACTTCTTTACTGAATGCCGTCTCCACGAAAAATCTCCCTCTGCTTCCTGTTTAGCACCGGTCGTAATTCCAACGACGAACCGCTCGAGTAAGAAGTGAAGCCTGAGAAAGGGTCCTTTCCGTAATTTACCGGCTTCCTAGTTCTTTAAAACGGACAAGCCTCGGATGATAGAACATCTTCAAGAGATGAAAATGTTTATTTGAGGAAAACACGGATTATCACTCTAATAAAGAGGCGACTACGTAAATAATCTCAAGAAGAGAATTTCCTTCGATCTACTGCTATGACTGTCTTTTAGGCCACCGAGAGCATGAGTCTTGCTGCAACTACATGACGTTCTTAAGAGTAAATAAGCGCACCACTCAGACTGAAAATCATTGACGGATTAACTTGCTTTACCTCGATATCTAGAATATTCAAACGGTTTCCTATTACCATTGGGTTTGGCCACGGGTGAAAATTTGTCTCATTCAAAGTAAGTTGCCAATGGGAAAAAGTCAGATTTCATTCGACATTAACAAAAGCAGGGAATCGACGTCATGTTAAAAAGTTGAACCCAGCTTTGAAACCTAAAAGCATTAATCTAATTGAATCGGCGTTAGGTCGACTCAAGCGCTCTTTTAATTAAAAACATGATTCCTGAGAGATAAATCTAAAACTAATCTGACACACGCAAGATAAACCTTTTCTTCCTTTACGTAAATAAACAGATACTCTTTAAAAAAAAGGTAAATTCTCTGAAATTCGTATTATGAAATTAGAATTAGAAAACTGCACAATACGTTTAGGTCAATAGTTTAATATCGATGATATTATTCGGAAAAAACGTAAAAGTAATGACAGGATACTTAAAATTCAAAAGTTACATTTCCTTTTACGAATAATCACCCATAACAAATTAGCTAAGTTATAAATGAGTAACTAGTAAAAACTTTATTCATAAAGAGCTGCTATGAAAGAAAATAGGATGATATGGTCGTACGATTAATTCTTGAATCCGAGCGTTGGATTTATTAATATTTTTCCAGATACCCTGTCAACGCAAAATTACACGAAAATGAGCACTAATAATTTAACGCACTACGTATTGTAGAGAAGATATCAGTTACATTTTGATTTTATACCATTCGTAACGACATCATAGGGTCAAGTATGCTAGGGTAGAGGACAAAAGCATACCGTAGTGAAAGGAGTGATAGGAAATGGGATGCCTTCAATTACTAGACTTTCAATCCCACTCTTTGCAAAGGTGACCATCCGAAACACGTCGACGAATCCGAGCGCACCCATGAGAAGATTCAATTCGTTACCAATCGTCTGATTTAACGGTCATTCTATATGACCGATGTAGTACGTAGAACTAACGGAGAGCGACGTACAAATAATTCTACACTCACCATGAATCGCCCGAAGATCAACTGAGCACCAGAAAATACGTTTTCCTCGATTCAATCCAATGCAGTTTTTCGCACTGTAGTTTCCACTTGACGCTTAAATGCCCACCTGAAGGGGAAAAAGAGATCAAATTGTTAAAATTCGAGGAACATACAGAATAATTAGGAAAAATATTTTAATAGAACTTTACTAGAACTAGCACTTAACGAATTTAAAAAAACTTCATTACGGAGTTTTACATCCTTTATTAATTCTTATATTAAGTTTCATAATTAAAAGGGTAAACTTCGTAGTCATTCGTAGGGACATCGTGCGACACTTACTTGGATATTTTCCACTTATAACAATCTACCTTAATGAGGAAAGCAATAAACAATATACTTCAATCCTCATCTTGCTTAATAATGCTCATTCTCTCTCCAAAGCTTTCAATTGATAAAGATTTCAATATGTTGGAGAAAATGAGATTTGAACTTGCCTTCAGGATAACAATTACATAATAAGTAATTTAATCCAATCACAAAATAAAAGATTTTCCACGCTAACGAGCTGAAGTGAAAACAGGTGGAAAAAAAGCAAATTGTCGTTGCGCTTCTGAAGCGAAAAAATATACAAATGAGAAACATTTACGCTGCAACATAAAGGTAACTACCCACCTCAAACAAAAACTAAAGCCACTATGCAACTGGTTTCAAACAAACAATTCTAGGTGCAGGTGGATGGATGCCATGCACCCTTTGCGGATTAATGTAAAGAAAGAACGATTCGAAGAAAGACTACAATCCTATGTAGAGATATTTTTAAAACAAACTTTTATTGTATCATAAGAACTCGCCTCAGATGAAGTTTAAAAAAATATATTTTCACGGAAGTGTAGGAAGAGGCGTGGAAGTCCTGAATGAAAGTTTTGGAAAATAATAATAGCTCAGCAATCTCAATGAGAATAACTAAATAATTACAAAGGTGTACTTAAATTTCAGCTAAAGAAATTGAAACAAACTTTGGTGAATTTGCATTTTTCCCGAATTAAATACATACAATTTAGGAAATGCTATATTCCTGTCTCGCGGACATACGACGTTTGCCTTTGGTCCCAGGTTCGTTTCCTGAGTCGGCCAACTTTTAACCAATATACAGAGTAGCTACGTGAGTTGGAATATCCAATTTTTTAGGTAAAGGATCCAGTGAAATTAAGCCGTGAATAGCCGCTGTTCAAATTGAAGTGCTAACCGTATGTCGCAAAATTCCAATTCCATCGGGATATCTTGGTGCTAGTGACCGCAATGAAGCTTTATTTATTTTAAACGCATATAATTTCCCCTCACGAAAATGTTTTATAGTTCACTCAACGTTGTAAATAAGTTTCCTCTGATTTTCGAATTCGAAGACGAAATCGGTGAGGAACCACGTCTAAAATAATGCATTTGAGTTTTTATTCAAAGTTGTTTAATAAAAAAAATCTCCATGGATACCAAAAAATTTAATTAATTCCCTTTTATCCTGAAATATACACGTACCTCATTGTAACCCAACCACATTCGTCTACCACACAAACCACTAAAATTCCCACACAAAATTTAAGATTACTTTAATTGTCAAAATAGATGAGCGAAAATAAATCTCAAAGGAATCCCTCATCGTAAAAACGACTAAAACCTCTGAAAACGCGCATACATTAGTAAAAGCCACAGTATACCGAGAAAACATCACTTTTAAATCTACACCTTTGTTCCTTATCTCTCACCTTTCTAACCTTCGCTAACGATCACCCATCCACTGGCCTCGAGCCAACTTCGATAACTCAATTTTAACCACCTTTGTCGCAGTTTTCAAACCGAAAAAATGCCCAAATTCTCGCGCTATTGAAAAAGATTTAAGTTAACGCGTCCTCGAGACCCATCACAATATCTTCCATTCTAAAGGCTTCTATTGTATGATGCTCAATAATTTTCACCAGCATGTCGCGTATAAAAGTCGCACAATAGATGGAGAGGCGCTCTGGTGAGACGTATCGAACACCGATCGCAAACTCCATTGCGGGAGCACTCATTATTCCCCCACCGACGCCATTCAAGGGGATTCCGATTCAGCACAATCGCGTCTTTGGTGCTGATGAGAGGTGTAAAAGGAAAGAGTGCTCACACAGGCCCTCGAGAGGGTAAAAGGGAGAGAAAGCGAGAAAAGGGATTAGAGGCGAGAAAGGAGAAGGGGGATAATGATAGATAAATGATTGGGAAATGGATGGAAGAAATGCGATCTAAGTTAAACAAGTTTAAAAAAATAGGATTGCAGAAGAAAGGAAATAATTTAAGATGGGTTTAGGCATTTAATTAATAACTTATAACAGTTATTTATCCCTTTGATTACATTCCGGTTTGCCGTAAATAATTGTACGTCATGCATACAATACTAGGTGCCCTGTGCGACAATTTTGCCTAATTAGACTGAAATTATATTAATTATACGCAAAGGTATGATTTAGTATTTGCGTTGTCGTTTGCAGAGATTGGAGTGTTTGTTAAAATATATTTGGGAGAGGAAATAGATTATCAGAGTCCGTTTCGTTATACCTCGTTTGCGTCGATAGATATCGATATCTATACATATAGTTACGAAACTCTATGGGAAAATTCAAATTCTAATTCGATTATTCTACCAGGGTGCCTTTTTCATTATTGGTCTCTTCTTAGCAGGAAGCAGGAATTTTCTTTTTAAAATCATTTATAAGTTTTGATGGAGTGTGAAGGGAGAAAAGCGCTGGTCACTGAAAAGGGATGTTTAAAAAATAATATATAAAGAATAAGAGTCAAATCAAGAAAATATCATTGCCTCATGTCTATTTATGTACTGATATGTTAAAAATATGGCTTCAATAGTTTCACTGCATGAAAGTGCATCCACGTTTAGAAGAAAACAAAAGGTAGCGATATTTAAAATGAAGAAAAACTTTCGCATTTGTGTCGCTTTTGAGTCATCGCAATAAATTATTATGATCAATAACATGATTAAATAAATAATTAAGAGAATGTTTTCAAAGGATGAAAAACGGAGCTTTAAACACTTCACATTAACCATTCGAAAAAGTCGTTGACAGCGCTTGAATATCATTTTCGGGAGAAATTACGATTTCGCTCGAACAACGGAAAATTTCTGAACTCCTGCCTAAATAAAACTTCCAGCTGCGATATTTTTACTGCGGACTTTCAAAAATCCAAAATAGCCCCCGGAATCTCAGCTCATTCACACGGGAATATCGCGGCACAAAGAGGCCCCAAACACTACAAGAGCGTGAATACTGAATAAAAGCTCGCATTTATGAATCCAATGGCTCGCAGCTTGAATAAGCAATAATCCCGGAACCATCTCACTAGCGAGAACAAAAGGTCTCGAGACGAGCCAAAAAAAAATTTTTTAACATTTTTGGAGACGTTTGAAAACAAAAATTATTCAACTCCCGATGAACATGGCCCGACCCCAAAGACAAAAGTGACACGCTTATGGGAACGCCTCCTAAAACGGAAGGAGAGTCGGGGATTTGAAAATGATAAAAATGACGCGGCAGAGAGATATGAACGCCTGATTTAAACATCTCTAGCGAGACAATCGTGAGTCGAGAACCTAACGACAGAGGAAACGGAAAGTAACGCAAACTCCGATTTTTCGAGACATCATCATTCTCGGCTGTTGAGGAGTTTTCCCTCGAGCATTCGCGTACTCATTTCCAGCAGGATCAGCCCAAGCATCGCTTTGTGAGACAAGATTTAAAGGCCTTTATTGGGATAAAAACACGCTGATTCTGTTGAATTGGAAGTTGACGAAAATCATAATGGTATTAAATTTTAAAACACACTGATTCTGTTGCACTGGAAGTTGACTACAATCAGAAATGTTATTCAACTATTATTATCGGATTAATCAGGACATCGGTTTTTCTTCTTCTTGCGAATCTTCTTTTTGCGAGACTTCGAGCAAAATTCAGCGACGTGTTATTCACATCCAAATAAAAATAAATTTAAAAACCAAAATTAAGAAAACTTAAAAAGAAGTAATTAAATCTGGAAAATCTTTCACAAATTTTCGCTTCTCGAGAACGTGACTCGAAATCTTTGAACACAACAAAACATTTCACGGAGAGACGAGCATCGAAAACGAGAATTCCTCCTCCACCCTCCGCAGGGGACCAAAATTTAAAAGAAGAAGAGAGAACAAACGACTGAAAAGGACAGCGGGGATGGAAGAAGCCAAAAGAAGAGGACGAAAAGCGGGGGAAGGGAGACGAGGATGAGAAAGGGAATCGTGCGTGTTGGCACGCCGGGAGGGGACGTTATATAGACTCCCTCATTTCGTGTCTAACGCACGCCGCGGACCCTCTTCAGTTGGGCGCAGGGAGACAATGGGGAAAACCGGAGATAAAAAGAGAGAGAGAGAGACCAGGCGTCACTTCCCGCCATCAGGATTCGATTCGCCGACAACGGGAGTGCTTCCTCTCCATATGTAAAGAGGGCGGAATGCAATCGGCCACCCTCCCCCTCAATACCGCTTATATCTTTGCCTGTGCGACACAGACATTAACGCTACACAGAACGCACGCCAAAGTTCCCGGCAACGTTAAGAGGATTGGGAGAGAATGAGCGATGTCGGGAGAGTCGAACTTGAGAGTTGAGATAAGAGCGATCTTAGCAGACGTAAGGCGCCTAGGAACATGTGAGAGGCAGCGATTGCATGCACGAAAATACTTTGGCGATACGAGGTCGGCAAATTTCGATTTTGCGCCCATCGATCCGTCTGGAAGAGAAATAAAGAGGGACGCTTATAAAACAGGGCAGAATTACGATCTCGTGCTCCCAGAGGAATAATTTATGCGTCTGGAAATTTTTGATCGAAGAAAGGTACACTAGAAGCTACTTTCCTTTGGGATATTATAAACAGAACGGTAAGCGATGATTTCGAAGTAGAAGTTGGAGTCTCAAGAGGAATGTTCCTCGACGATAAGGAGTACCTATTTCGGAAGTAACGATTCAGTCTGTGTAGCGCAAGCCTGGAAATAATTTTGAAACAAAATGGGGAATTTATATTTCAGGAACAAAATGTATAACCAACCAATACTTTCAAATGTATCCTTTTGTTTCAGTCCTGCTAATAACTGGAAAAGCTACAAATTCCTATGAAAGTTACTGAAGTATGGGTTATGCTTCTTACGACAATCATTTTTGGTCACCCTGGACGCAAAGAAAAATTTATCCATACGGTCATTGTGCTTCGCTTATTAAATTTTATAAATTTTTATAATATTTTCTTGATCTGTTGAAGTATTCTAATAAAACATTAGTTGTTCATGTTCTCACAAACTGAATTAGAATGAATCAATTTAAACTAAATGAATTTAGTTACTAAAACTTTTCATAGCATTTCATAAATTTTGTTTTCAAAATTACGAATAACCATCAATTACGAACTTGACAGCCGTGGTTTCAAAGATGTTTGTATGAGCTAGCCGTTATCGTCTAAAAAAATTCATTCAAGAAAGCAAAAAATTACTTACAATATTTAGCATAGACTTAAGTTTACAAACGCCAGAATGGTTCAAAGCACATTACCTAAACTTTCCACCAAATACACTGTCCCATTCATATAGAAGTAGCTTGCTTCTCAAGTACTGACAGGGGAAAAAGAAATATATGATCCAGACGAGCAGACTACTCTATGAAGAATACTCTGAGGACTTGACTTCTGCACTAAGCAAAAAAAATACAAGTCCCAGATATAGAGAGCATATATATAAGGAGGAGGAGAGTGATGAGTTTCGATGCGTTGGAGAAGAATGGAAAAAGAGCAAAAAACTGCGATCCTTTCAATTCCACCCCTCCTTCCCGGAAGCACGACGTCTTCTCGAGTGACTCTACCTTAAACTCCGCACTATGAGCCGTGAAAAGAGGGAAAATAGAACGTGACTTTGATCCCTTCAGAAGATGCCTCGGAAATAAGAAGACTTGAGGAATTGATGGATGCCTTGTGAAGGGGCTTTCTAGCGAAATCAGATTAAATGATACACTTTATTCAATAAGGGGCGACATAGGACGTTCTAAAAGGACTAGAATTTCATCGCGAGTTCATTATGAATAAATTTAATAATTCAGTTAACTGCAATTTCCATATTGTTTTTTGTAGGCGACTAGTTTACTCAGAGGACCATTATCAAGTTTTAAAAAGTTGACGTACCCAAATGAATGCGGAAAGGAGTTGAGTAGTGAAAAGTCGTTTTTTTTCCCTAACAATCCCCTTAACGGCGAGTAGTCCAGAGTACGTCGTGTTAAAATAAAAATATGAAGACTGCGATAAGGGCGATGTCATAATAACTAGATCCTTGGAATATTTTATACTACCTTTATATAACATGTTAAGCAAGGAGGAATCATGAAATTACTTTGTTTTCTCTCACTAATTTTTTTAAGTTCAACGCTGAGTGACAACAATAAAATTTATAATTTAAATTTTTAAAAGCCTTATAACTGTAAGATATTTAGTATACCAGTCAAGAAGATCTTGTAGTCGTAATGAAAAAATATTCACTTTGTAGAGATTCGCTAAGCAGAAGAGATGAAAAAGTTTTACGACATCAAAGATGTGTATATATTTAAACAAGGTTGGAGTTATTATCGTCAAAGATGGAGAAGACATGAACGTAAGATTTTCTTTAATACCCCCACTATAATACAAAAAAGGCTTCAACTAAAGGTCGAAGATAATCTTACATGCAAATTTATACTATAACAAGGAGATAGCAAGTTTTGATCTAATTTGACATTCGACTTGTTATATAATCACTTGCAATTATTGGCATAAGTAATACAACAGGATGGAATATTTAAAGAAATTAATCAATAATAAAACCGATATCCAACGTCAGCAACTTCGGTTTTACTCCTATACGTAACTTATGACTTTAATTCATTATTATTATTTTCCATGAAAAAATTATTCTATTCCACCTGTATTTTCGACCTCGGTTCTGATAGAAAATGTATCAGATAAGGATTAATACCAGGATACTATTATTATGTCAAAGTTGACCCAATATATTCTTCGATACAGACTAGGAAACAAGCCTCTGCATGTCACAACCTTGATAAAGTATCATACAATTTTCCAAATATTTATTCTGTGAGTTTGATACCTTTCAAATCAATTTGTTAACGTCGAAGAAGATTTTCATCCAGTAGAGCAATGCATTGGTAGTCAAGTAGGGGAAGGGGAGGAAGTAATCGAATATCCCTCCCATAGTACTATCGCACGGATAACTTACAAAAAGAGCGAGCGACTGAAGTTGAGATGAGATAGACCAAAGAAAGCACCATAAGATACACATTTCTGGAGAGGGTAAGCAGAAGCAACGTAGATCAAGTGGACGTACAAAGATTTTATATACGAGTCAACGGAGAAAAAATCGACAACCCAAGCCTAGGATAGATTCTTGTATAAGAGTCGCATTAAGGAAGATCACCCGCGCTACGTCGGCATAAACATGAAAGTGATGTATCAGCGAAGTGTGAGAAAAACGCTGAGAGCCAACGATGACCTCTACATGAAAAAAGAGATGGATATGGTTAAGAAAAGGAACTGCGGAGATTCAGCTTTAAATGCTTCTCAGAAAGTTCCATCGCAGTTCTTTCGGGGAATCGATATATTCGAGTACGACGTCCGGCTAAAAATATAAAAGTAAAATTTCCTTCGAGGGTAATTTTGCGAGAATGACACTTTTGGGTTTTAAGTATGCATAGTGAAAGAAGTCAAATTTTATACTATTGGAGACTAATGGTAAATTGTTATTGCTAAGGAGCTACTGCTGCTATGCTCTGTTATTGATAATGGAGGAAAATTATTCATATCATAGAGAAAGAGTAGAGAAGAGAATAAAAATCTGCAGTAACTTCAATAACATCTCGTAGCTATTCATCGTAACAAGATAAAATATTTTTATTGATAAAGTATGGAAAAATCTAAGCCTTAATCTTCTTATAAGGGAAAATTAAATTTTTTTATATTATAATTCTGATTATAAAGTTAGCTGCTTTTGGAATCATAATCGTTTGCCTAAATGCTCTTTCTCGTCATCTTCCAAACTTAAAAACTCGTAAACGATGCTAATCAACCACTAATTTCTGTAACAAATAAGTTAGAAAGTGTATTAAACATTTTCTTGGCCATTTCTTAATTTTCGGGCACCAGCACATATAGAAACACCCTCCAACGCCTTCGTTAGCCTAATAGTTGTTCGTTGGCAGAGTCCAAAACATTCACCGTATAATAATTCACGGATGCAGCTCTCCGCATCGGAGCAGGGTTCTAGCATAAACATAATCGCAACATTACCTTCGCCGATAAATTTCGAGGATAGCTCGGAGAAAGCAAATGCACTCACTGATTTATCGGAGAATGTTTTACTGCGGAGCCCAATAGAGCAGACGAGACGGACTGGTTCGTAGACGCAGGCAAAATCCTCGAATTCCACTCGTTACGTCGAATACAATTAAGGGCAGAGCTCGTCTATTGCGGAGGCTGCGTTTCTGAAAATTCCGCGCAAGAGGAAATCCCGAAAGAGAAGTAATTAGGATAATGGTGTATGCAACGTTCGGTTCCAATTTCAACGGAATTGGAGCAAGATGAATGGTTCATGTCGGGGGGATAGAAAAAGTGGCAAAAATGACGAGCGATAGATCTAACGAGATAAAGTACACGGACGCTGCATTATACAGTTCTATCGTGGCTACCTCGTTAAGAGAGATAAATTAAGAACTAATGAACTGTGGAGATGTTAGTTGTTATTCACTCATCCGGGCTTTCTTTTTTCGTGGATGATGTAAAAAGTACATTAAAAACGGCAAATATAAAAATAATGATAAGTGAATTGAGAGAAAAGTGACGCGAATACAATCATAATTTTAAAACAAGCAATTTTTACATTAATAAACATTCGGTAGTTCTGCAAAAATTTTCCCATGCAACCGGTTTGACTCGCAAGAATCATCATCAAATACATACTAGTACAGATATTTTATTTATTATGGATTATATAAACAAGTAAGTTTTCCTGATTATTCATTATGGTCTATGATTCGAAAAGTTTAACATGGTATATCTTTCCACAATCGTGAGTAAAAACGAGTAAATTAAAAAAATGTCTGGCATCCCAGATATTTTCAATCAGATATCATTCCACTAACAATTTATCCTCAGTATTATAGAACTTTGATTAGCTAATACTAATCTCTAAAATTGTAAGCCGCAAAATTTTAGACCGATTGAAGTCACAATATCGTAATTAATCTACATTACTTCCTCGGAAAATCACAGGTATACGAAAATACAGAATAAACAAGCGAAATGGCAGAAATTTAAAACTATTCCACCAAAAAATTCAATATAAAATATTAAATAAAAATATTTCACGAACGCGCGATCAGAGAAATCCTTCCAAGCGTAAAAAATACACAAAGAAGTAGCGTCGATTCACACGCAGAAACACATCCATTACAAAAAATTCGCAAGGAAAAAGAACGGCTGGATCAAATCGGGGGAAAAACAATCGAAACTTTCATTACATTAATTCCTTCGCAACATACCACTTTATCCTTGCCATCACCGGTACATCCCCAGAGTGCTTTCGAGGGCAAGGCTGTTGAATTCAGTTCGAGCACGGAGAGCTCGAGGGCACTTGCCGTCATTACCTGCGCCAAAGGTTAGTTCGTCATTAATTGCAGTTGGGGAATGAGAGGGTAAGACGGCAGATATAACGTCATTCGATTCGATGAGAGCCGAACCGTGAAGTACCGAAAGCAAAAACTGGGACATTCCATTATTACCGAATCTGGCCCGTGTTAGTACGTCTGACTGAAATGGTGCGCGTATGGAAACCTTGAATGTAATAACTAGAGGAACAAAAACAATGCAGGCTTAAAATAACGAGTTCCCTAGGAGTGCATCTGGATAGACGTCATTCACGATCGAAAATCGAATTCACTCCACGCTACGATAGGTTCCAGTTTTTCTATTCAGTAATGATGGTTTAAATTGAAATAAAATTCTTTATATTTTTTCCGTACTGGAAGAACGGCCCCACTCCAGTTTTATATAAAGACTTGAATTTCGTTTAGCATGTCACGCCTCTTCCGGATATGTTCTCATACGCTTTAAATTTCTTATACTAGATTTTTATTTATCTGTGTAGACTATAACATTATTGTCATTTTGTAATCACAATTAAAATTTTTTCATCTCAACTAAACGAGACAATTTTCATTCCTAGTAATAATTATCATCATTTAAGAAAGCGGGATCGACCATTCAGTAATTGAGTGGATCTGCCCCATATATTACCACAAGCTTAATTCAATTATTAAATTTCCGCTGCGATTTGGCCTTCTGGCTTAGTGGCAAAGCGCGGTTTTAACAATCACATATCATCATGAGTTTTACCATATTGACATACAGACCCCACTTAGCACACTATTAATTTACATACGCACAGCATGCTTGTTTGTACCCTGCTATGACTAGTTGATCATCCGCATTGGAAAAAATATGCTATTTTTTTATTTCCATCCATTCCTCTACACTTCAGTATTTATTCCTTCATAACATATATATTATTATATAAAAATAGGGGGTAGACAGCATCCCTACTGGATGTTTATGGCTTCCAGAAGTTCATCTATGCGTTGGAAGACTAGGATTCTAGCCTACCAACTAAAGTGGTGGGTTCGATTCCTGGTTTTCCGGTTAGGGTATGAATGTCTATGATCGTCCGCTGTCGGGTACTTCATATGAATTGCCCTTGACAGAATGCTAGTAGCTTTAAGAAAAAAACATTTTCCCGATTTTATTAACGTGAAGATGTCTTTTTCAAGTGTCTTGTCAAATATTTGCGGAATGTATTCAGATATCATTTGTTTTCTCGCTCCCGGATAGTAAACTTCGATTTTGGTTAAAGCGGTCCCAGGTTCGATTCCCGGGACCAATGTGCGTAATTACCTTAGGAGTTGAAAAATTTTTAAGAATACCACTCCTACAACTCATCTGTCTTCTCTCACCCATATTATTATCACATCATATTTTTGTATTTCAAAGTCGTATGAGCTATGTAAAATTACGAGATAGAAGAGGATACTCTATAGTCTCAATATTGACCTAATAAAGAATCAATTTACTCCTTTAACATTAACCAGCGCACAAAGAGCATCCTTACGGCACAAGCACCCTTTTCTCATTCTAATCGCCTCATTTTCTATAAACGTCCTCAGCACCCAGTGAACTGTCCCCAAGGCATTCGGATACTAACGCCACAGAAACAAAACTCGCGGTAATGACGAAAAATTTCAGCCGTAAAAACAACCGACTTTCGGACCAACTCCGCGTTCTTTTGTGGACGCAAAATTTACATTTCATTTGAATTTTAATGGTACCTTAAAAAAAAAGAGGAGAAAATAATTCCGATCCTATAGGAAAATTAAATTCGCGAAGAAAGCCTTGTGAGAGCTCCATTCAAGTCACAAATGAAATTCTCTCTTTCCATCGCCGCCTTCTTTTCATCTTAATTACGATTCTGAGTTCGTAATTAATTGCCTTCGAAGAGAGGTTCGAAAGAATATAAAGGTTTCGGAGCTCATTCTCCAGAAAGGATCCGATAAGAAAATTATAGGGTCTCTATCGGTGGGAACAAATAAGTCATCGATCTACATTAGATGATCGGTCGGGATCGACGGGAATTTCGGTTTACGTGGAGTCGATAAGAAATCTGCACGGAACAGAACCTGCTTGAAACGGGCGCTACAGAAGCTTTCGGACGGTGTACCTTTGGGGCGGACAAAGCAAATGGTTATTTTTCTATCCGTCACTACTTATTAGCGTAGCAATGGTTCTATGATCACTTAACATAGAGCCCCTGGCTCTTATCCTCTGCGATTTTTCGTAATCAAAGCGAGACTGACCAAATGGACTCAATATCAATGCATAGGTATCCAAAATCTTCCCATGAGATTCAGCTTATTTCAGGCACACCTGAGGGCTTTCAGTTAATATATCCTAACTTATTTGTGGTGCTTCTAACTTTGCCACCATTAGTAGTAGTATTAATATAACCAAGGGTGTAGAAAGCTTTTAATCTCAGCAGTCCGTCTTAGATCCAATAAATATTTCACGTCCAACAGAAAAAGTACCCTGTCGTAAAGAGAAATTAGCAAGGATTCAGCGAAAATCGTTGGTTTTATATAATCGATATGATTTTTCTAAACTTGGCCATAACTTTCCGTAACCTTAAGACAACCAAGTTCTACCAAATTTCAGGAAATTTCTAGTCACAATCGAACAAATTCTGTTTGATGAATGCTTGGTATGTTGACGAATGACATTGAAACTATGATTTATTTTCAGCCAATCTTAATATTGCTGATATAAAACTCCAAAAAGAAGAAAATAAAAGAATATCAACCTTGTAGAGTCCCACTATATGGACCTATAAGTCCCACCACTTGTACGCGTCCCAACGGGTGAAAAACACTGTACTTAAGCGCTTCGTAAGGCACTTTAGAGCCCACACGATATTCCTCCACGGCGGCTGATAAATAGTCTGACCTTATAGTCTAGGGCCCGCCGCAGACTTGCTGAATTCCCGGATCAAACCTTCCGCAGCCAATCTCCGTCTATCGCTCCCACGCCTTTACATCGCGATCTCCAGTCACGCACTCCCCCGCTTCCTCCATATACGCCTCTCTAGAGAAGTCACCTTTCATCAAGGTCTCCCAAACTCACACTTCAAGGCTTCAAGAAACGTCTTGGCTTGCGAGGGAATGAACGGCGGAGGATGCCGAAATGAGGAAGAAAGACGTACAAAACGAGGAAAAGGGGTTTGAAATGGAAAATAAACTTCGGTCGGGATTACGTAGTCACAACTCAGACGTAGTTCCTTTACCGTTCGCGACGGACGGGTGTTGACACTCGCAAACTAATCTCTTTCGAGCGTATTCTCCCAGGTTATCCTTTCGTCTTTCCAAGATGATTCAAATTACATTTCGGAGAAGCTTATTTCAATCTTAACTTTGCGGAATTCTCGAAAATGATTTGCACGTTCCGCGACCAGTCTGCGGAAGAATTGTCAGATATTACGATTTATTAGTCTTTCTCTTAATTCTTGAAATTTGTTTTGGTGGCAATAATGTATCATTTATAAGTGATTTTGATCAAATATAATGTTCTGGCCATTGAAATAATTAGTTGCAGCTTAAAAAAATATAAGAAACTTTTGAAAATCACACAGATAAAAAAGATTGATTTATTAATCTATGATTGATTGATTAATCTAATCTAATAATATGAGATCCCATAGATTAGACAAAAGAATGGACTTTCAAAGAGTTAAAGTAGCTGCAAAAATGAATCTTTCTTCAATTACATACTTTACTACCACGTTTCACGTTTACGTATCACGAAATAGATTATCAAAAATAAATCGAAAAACACATTAAATCAATTACAAAGTTATATAATTTATTATGGCTTTCCACAAAGTTACGCCAGAACATATTGATTACACATTAAATCGTTTATATACTTTCGTACCTTTCGTATACTTTGGTGCCATTCGCGGTGCTTCTTGAACCTTGGAGACGCTAATCTGACAGAGGGCTTACGTAATGTTTTTAAACCTCTGATACATTAACAGCCGAATTTTCTTTTCTTTCTAAAATTTTAATCGTTCAAAAAAGGTGCCTCTATAGAAAATGCTAACATTGTTTTGTATTCTTAACATATAAAATGAAGCCCCACAGGAAGTTCATTAATTAGAGATAATTTTTGATTGTTTACGTTTATTTACGTCAATTACAACACATTTAACTCTACTTTGACATGATGAAATAGACGACACACATATCAGCATCTCATTCTATCTTTCGGTACCACATAAGCATGTAAGTCTATTTTGACAATCAAGGAACTTCGCCATCGCTAGTATATAGTTTTGGGAATAAAAAAGGAGGAAATACTAGAAACTACTATTTCGGTGTTTTAAGCGACATATGCTACATAATATACGAATAGAAATAGGTTTATGTGAACGATAACACGGAGTGCTAAGAAAATACGCGATCAAGGTTTAGAATAATACGATAATTTTGCAGAGCCTCAAAGCAAAATAATACCCCGAAATCCATAGTAAACTTATTTCGAATTAAACGAACTTTGAAATACGCAAAAACCTGTTGTATTTGCTGAGTAGGATCAAATTTAATTTCAGTGGAATCAGGCGATAGGTGAGGGCCTAAATGAATGCCATGACTAGAATATCCACTTATCATTTTCACACAATTATTTTAAGATTGAAAAATACGACGAAAATATTTATCATTATTTATAACTCTACATTTCTTTATTCTCTGAGAAATGTGTTGATTTAACTGCGTATATATTACCGTTAATTTCAAAATTAAACCTTAATTTAATGTTTACTCTGACATATTCTAACGGCGGCCTTGAGCTGGTCTTTGTATCTACAAAAATCCGCAACTATAATCCAGGACTACTTTTTACATAGGCTGCGAATCGATTTATCTGATCTTGAATCAGCGAGATTTTACTGTAACAGCCTCACTTAATTCCGCAAAAATAACACGCACATAACACTGTATGCGCTAAGCCAACACGTACATAAAACAATCGTGTAAAAACTGCAGCGAGATCGGCAAAGAGATCGATTAAAATATTTTTTGAACAGAAATTCCTCGAATTTTCACGATAATAACATCCAGTGGGTGAAACTAAAACACAACAAATGGCGAAGGGAAAACTCTTCGGCGAATACTTTCCCTGGAATACGAATATACGGTGCACTTGTTAGGACATGACCTACTTCCATTATTCCGCTCTGCGAATCGACGCTTTACGCTTCGTTCGAGCTTTCCTCGAAAATCCTACGACGAGTGACTCAACGCAGTGGAATGAGAGTAAATAGGCATCGACGAGCGTTGGAATTGCGCGGAATCGGCCTACGAATACGCGGCCTATGAATACGATCCATCGCCGAATAAAACTGCAATTTTCCTTGCCTCATGATTTACGTTCAGATACGTATGTACATGAAAGCTATGAGCTTGCTACATTGTTCACCCAAGGCAACGTAGATCGCTGATGACCCAGTTCAAAGTTCGCCTAAGCTTTCAGGAATGTAGTTTGAATTCCATAGAGCAGAGGTTACCAACCTTTGGTATTTGTAAGGAGGATATCGAACTGGAACCGAACCGAAACAGAATTGCCGAAAACAGAATCCGAATCAAAAAAATCCAAATTATTTAACCATAACCGAAAAAAATTAAATTCTTTCACCAAAATCGAAACCGAAAAGTTTTTTTTTTTTAATTACCCTCTAATTCACAGTTCCCAATATGGCTTACATTGTAATCGGATGAAGGTTTATTAAAAATGTGTAAAAATTAATGGCAACTTTGCTCTAAGACTTAGCGTTAAGTAATATAAACGAAAAGAGCCAGAAATTATTAAATTTTCAGAGGAAGTTAACATTACAATATCGTCGTGGCGGAGAGTATCAGTTTAACTCTTGCGGAAAGAGCAAACCGGAAATTAACCGAAATATTGGTTTTACTAGTATCATTGAGAAGCGGAGCGAGTACCGGCACGTTAAATATTATGGTTCGATCCTTTCTTCATTACTCAGGGGGTAGTCATAGTAGGTAAATAAGCATTGTATGTAACAAGCTGAAGGGCTTTCATCTTCTTGATTCTCAACGAGGATATAGTAGTGGAAAGTTTTGAATTTTTTCATACTTCCCATAACTAAGCATTTTTCGGGAACGCTTTGCCTCGTCTGGGGTCGAACCAAAGATCAAATATATGTGTTATTCGCAATTGCCTAATTGAAGCATTGCCAGAATTACCTCCAAAATCCCTTTAATTCTAGGATGAAACCTCGCCGAAATCTCTTAAAACGAAGAAAGCAACGCTACAACCTTAGTTATCTAGATAAGCTATAGTCTGGCTATTTCTGTAGGACTAGGACAACACAAAAGAAAAATAGGTTGCAATGAAGAAGAGCTATATTATTTCCTTAAGATATTAGAGAGAAATCCCCCCAGTTATTACAAATTCCTAACAATTGGTACTCTTTCGAAATAAAAGTGACCATTCCTGACAAGCGCATATCCGGAAATACATTCCTTCAACCTCCTTTCATACCAACCAAAGCAACTAAATTAATTTGGAAATACTTCTACTACTCTTTCTAATGTCTATTTATCAAATAAATTCGCCAGGGAAACAAATTTCATTGCGTAAATATTTAAACGCAAGAAAAAAAGGGATGTGGGTACCAGGGTGCGTGACAGCGTGGGTGAAGTTGGGTGCGTACACAAGGGTTGATTCGGCAACCTCAGAAGAGCAACTACCTTTATTAGAATGTGTATATTCGCCTACGGTAGGGAAAGTAGCTGATAGAGTACAGGACGAGATACAGGACGGACTCCCAGCTTAGAGAGAAATCTACCTGTACTCAGCGACATGTCACCATCGATGCTCCCTTCGCGAACCTGAAAGAATCGCTGAAGAGATCCTCCTTTGATCTCCACGGGGGCGAAAAAAGTAAACAGGAAAGAGGCGAAATAAAACGCGGTTTAATCGCAAACGGACTAATTACGGCCGAGACGGCACGCACGGCGACGGAGAGAGAGAGAGAAGTTACATCTCCCGGGAGCGACCCTTAACACGACCGGCGGCGCCCACGTAAAAGCGGAAGCTGAACGATGGTAAATAACGGAAAATTACGACTTTTAATGAATACGCGCCGCGTTTCAATTCCGAATAGGGAGTTTCCGAGAATAAACGCTGAAAAGCGTCGCTCGCCTTTTATGAGGTATGCGAAATCCGGCGGAGCGACAAACTCCTGCGACCGCCGATCCGAACCGAGCGACGAAAACTTTAATTTCGGAGGCGAAATTGTTCGCGGACCGATCCGAACGGGATTAAATTTTTAAGCCGCGGGTGGAAAAAGCGAGGATCGCGAGTCGAAAGTTGTGTTGATTTTTTTTGCGAGCGGAAGATTCGGGCTTAATAAACCGGAGTTAATGCTAGCCGCTGCTAGACCTCATGACGAGATTAATTAGCGGGATTATCCACCGAACATTCCACCCTGGATGACGACTTTAATGTTTTTTAATTCCGTGACGTCATTCAATACGAATGTTCTAGATTTCAGAGGATGGATTGCTAATTTCGTAAACATAAAAGTAATAGGAGTCTTTCAACTTTGCTAATAGAAAGTACAGATCTAAAAGCCTTATTTTATGTATTTAGGTCAACATGATTCCTCTTATTTCTAACTACCTGCAAAGTCACGGAATTTCTGAAGGTAATTTTTTACTCTATATTCATCAACTATTAGCTACCAAAAGTTTCCTGAAGGGAATGGCAAGATGAGGCGCGAGGTAGTTTGCTTTAATTTTTCATCCAGAATGCTAAAATCGGAAAGTAAAATAAATTACCAATCAATAATTAATATAATTCAAAATTAACATTTCCATTATCAGGATCGATGTATTATTGCTACAAAACCAAGATGAGATTGTTCTCTGTACTTTTCTTCTGGTTTAGTGAACTTATCTTTCATGGAGTAGTTGTGCATCGATAATTACCAAAAATTTGAACCTAATTATGAGTCACTGATGCACTTTACTCTATCCTGTATCAAAGGGAAAGTAAGAGCTATCTTTTCCTCAAAAAAAGTTAATAAGAACTTTCTCTAACGTAACTATTTTAACCACGCTTTTTATTAATCAGAGTCACATATACTAATCTTTTTTGGTTTAAACTAGAATAAGTAGTATCACGAGACGAATAATTTGCTGTGACTGTGAGTTCAAATTTTAATTAGGCACCTAGCTGGTTTTTGTATAGAAGAAATATCTCAATACGAATGACTTTCAAAAGTTCAGACGTTCTACGTTGTTTTGGAAAGTGTCTTTCGAAATCCAAAAAATACTTATTCATTAAATATGAAGAAAAAGTTTTGCAGATAGGAAATTTCAGTACGTTTAAAAAACTGATATGTACAACTTGGTTATTTATAATCTTCAATTTTCAGATGAAAGTTATGGAAACATACTAATTGCTGTCGATAACCGAAATATGACTCAAATTTAGTCTGAATAGATTTGATGGTACTTTTATCAAAACGATCATACAGCATTAGATAAAAACTAATGTACTTATATATACTTATTCAGCGAAAAATCTTACAAGTAAATACAACAAAAATGACATAGAATAGAGACGAAGAGGACATTCCAGCCACAAATAGAAGCATGCCGCATCCAACAACTTTCCAAGAACAATTCAAACAAAGGACAAAACAATTACGTCACAGTAGAGGTATTGTTCTTTCTTAGAACTGTTCCGGTAGGTAAAATCACCGGCGGAACTTTAACCAAACGAGTACCTACCGTAACCACAAGTACTCTACACAGCAGGAAACTCTGAAACACCCGTTTGGATAATTAAAACTAGCGGTAAACATTTAAATTGAGTTTGCCCGATCCTCACAAGTTTACCTAGCTCGTATCAATTAATGGATATTTGTGCCCCACTTCTTCTACTTCCAAACAATGATTCCGCCACTCGAAACAACCGTCGGAACGGACCGACAGAATCGAACGGAAACGAGGAAAAAGGGCTCAAAACGTAAAAAAAACACCAATTTAACCCAACCGTTAATTTCTTCTCGTAAAACCACTCGATAGGAAAGCGTTGGTGCAGGGGAGTTTTTGCCTTCCTTGTAACCAATTTCCGCCGAGCACTTCGCTCTTCAAACTCGCAAGATAACAACCCTCATCCACGAAACAAAAAACACCGGTTGTTTCCAGGAAAAACAAAAACAGCGCGAATATGTTGGTACCGCAAAAGCTTATGGCACTTCAATGTGCAGTGGGATGGGGAATGAGATTTTGGAAAGGGTTGGCCGAGGAGAAATTGAAACAAGGGTCACAACCCTGGTTGATGCACTGTAATAGCAATCCAAACCCCATTGGGAACGGTTTTTCGAAGGACCTCCGAGTTAGAACTCGTCCTCAGAACAAATGTTCTAAGCTTTTGCTGGACCTACCTGCAACTGTAACTAGAAGGGGGTGGGTGTTAAGGGAGCGATCGTCCCTATCTCACCCTTTGATAACTATCTAGTACTAGTAATTTTCGGGCAACTGTATTATTTACAGGAAAGTGGGGTTACGAAAGGAGAGATCGCCTCCCTCCCACCTTTTTTATAACTAAATATTTCTAATAGGTAATTTTCCTAGGATCTGACAAGGAGCTTGAGTTAGAATCAGATTATAAAGTAATTCTCCGATCACTATGCATCTACTATATTTATCATAACGAAATAGCGTTGCAAAAATTAATTAGAGAAGAGTTCACAAGGAAAATATCTTAAATCGCTCCCCTCTAGATCCAATCCTGAAGTGGTGTTGCAGAAGTGGGGACACAGTATTCATTTTACCAGAAGAAATTATTGCTGGTACCAAGTATTTCAGCGATGGATATGAGAAAACGGTCCGTTAAATCCTAAAAATGGAGTGTTCCCTAGTGTGGCCGCGAAACATGGACTATGACACCTACGGAGAAGAAAGGTTAACTAAAAGCAATGAAGGTGTGGAGCTAAAAAATAATTTCTGAAATAAAACGGAGAGACCGAGTTACTAATGAAGGAGTATTTTGAAGAGCGAATGAAGAAAACAATCTACACACAGCATTTATAAAAGGATGAGGAAACTTAATCGGATACCCACTAAGTCTGTTAAAATCAATTCTGGAAGGAACGATGAAGGGGAGGAAGTATAGAGGAAGACCTAGGTTGGACTTAAAGAGGCAGGTGATGTTTACCCTTAAGATTAGGAATTAGGAGTGTTTGGAGCGATTGGCTGGGAACAAAACATGGAGAACTACAACAAATCTATTTCCATAACCTCGTGAATTTCGAGCTTCGTTCTCTATAAGGATAAGAGATATTAATGCCCGAAAAATAAAAACACCACGATTTTTTCCAACGGACGATATTCTCTGCACTTAAACTCGGGACAAACGGAGATAGGGAACTGAAGGCTGTTGACCGGGTAAAGGCTTAACATTACGCGATGGTGCAGTTACAGGTGAAATCACGCGCTGTAAACCACACCCCAGGGAAGGAGAGGGAGCTTATTGTCCGATTGGGATGAGGGTAACATGTGATGCCGGTGTAGGCGCGGTCTGGAAGGTGGTCACTGTCGAATGCGGAAGGTCGTCGGGATCGTAAAATCAGATTCCTTTCGTGGGAAGGGGACTGCACAAAGGATGGTACGTCCTATGTATACGGAACCGCCCACGCGGCACTATAGCCAACGAAAGAAAAGGCACTCAACGTGAAAGAACAATGGGTTTCAGCGGGAAGGGCGAATTCGAGAGCTATCCACTGAGAGTGGTAATAAAAGTTTCGCCTTTCGAAACACAGTAAACTGTTTTAAGTGACCATCCGAAAATCGGCCCAATATAACTGGTCACTTCAGCAGGATTTGGTTATATTGCGATTCGAGACGAAGCGTTTGCATGAGGGCCAATAAAAATTGGTCACAGGTGGTCCATGTGTAGCGGTGGACGGGACGGAAAATTTCGTGGTTTCTATTTTGATTAAGTGCGACACAAAAATTATACATGTATAGTAAATATTATCCTTATTATATATACAAGATATTGATAATTAGCTTTATACAGAGATATAGTGTCTGTACAGTCATGAATGGAGATAAACCTAAGGCTGAAATGGATGCAAATATGCGCTTATCCAAAGTATTTAAAAACGTCTAGGAACCGAAAGTCTCATTGTCTTTTCTGAGGGAATTGTAATCTAAGAAAAAGATTTATATTGTTTTTAACATAATCAAAATTTAAGACGCTTATGCTGTATAGGGTCTACTACTCGGAGGGTGATGAATATCGTCTCTTATTTTTGCTGATATAACGATGATTTTTAACAGTGAACAGTGAAGCAGGATTTTATAGACTGATTGTTGACAACTAAGAGAGAGAAAGCAAAAGAGATTAAATACATTACTTGCTACTTACTGGCTAACCATAATTCGGCCTTACGTAGGATGTTCATAAGAACTAGCTGGCACAAGTCAGAGTTAAAATAAAAATTTAAATAAGTTTCCGTTTACATATTGTTCAATATCAAATCACAAGGAGGACTGAACGATGGAAGAGTTCAAGACCATTCGTTTGAATTGAAAGCAATTTCAATCCCATGCGACTACAACCAATTTAGTTGAATGAATTAGTGATTATTAGTCCATCATGATACACCAACAAACAATTTCGGCGTTCTATTGGTGAGTACTTCACGCACTATCAGACTCTCTCACAAGCCTTCCACTTCGTCCTGAGGTCATCCTCCCTTAGAGTGCTTCCTCGCTCCGACCCAGGAAGCGGGGGCGCGGTTTAAAACAACGATATTCAGGGAATAAAAGGGAGTGCCCTATGGATGGTAGATGCGGGCACTTACCCGTCAATGGGGAATTCGGAACACGTCCTACTTCTTCGGCGGACTTGTTAACACGGCTGCTTTTCGACGTACACAATCGATACCCGCAGGGACGTTCGAGAAAGGCGTCGTACGGCTGGAAGGACGCATACCGCGGTTTATTTGGCCACGGTTCTCCATAGGAAGATATCCTTTTTTGGAGGTGAAGGGCGTTTATTCAAGCCACGAGCCGTCCCTCGGCTTACACCTAATGAATGCCTATATTTTACCGGAGATCGTGAGGGATGTAAAAAATTTATGGCCACAATAACATTTATGAAGCGCCTAACAATCTTGCTAACGTGACGATGACGAAGTTGAATGGGCTGAGGGATTTCCTCGAGAACTAGCGGATGATTAATGGAGGGCTAATATTCCAGAAATAAAACTGTTGATTAAACGGAAGCCGTGAAAACAGCTCGGAAAAGATTCATTGTTTTCGCTGGTTTTAAAACTGAAAGACGGCTTATTTAATTGAGGAGTCAGCGGACGGAGGTAAAAATTAGAATGCCAACAAACGAAGTTTTGGAGGCAACAGCCGGAAACAAATAAGGGCAGTTATTCAATCTGAAATCACTGCGGTAAATTAGCTTGCCTGAATTTCCAAGAATCATGAATAAATAAACACACGCGTGATTTACATTTATAACGAAGATCGGAATCCAAATTCGTTACGATTACATTTACGACAATATCTGGCCCTAATGACGTTTTAAAATTGAAAAGTGATTAATCATATCTCTCGAATTTTTTCAGACTGATTGGATAATAACAAGGCCCGTTATCAAAATCATACTATCTACTATTAAGCAGGAACGATAAAAATCTAGAATTGTTTTTGACTTCCCGAGAAATTAAGTAATTATCAATTGACGTCCGTATTATCACATTACGATAAATCCTTTACCACAACAAAGCCTAAAACTGGATTAGTGAAGTAATGAAACTATTCTGTCATGAAAGAGATGACATTTAACTACATTGATTAAGATAAAGAAATCAATCGCCCAATCATGAGATCGTAATATCTATAATTAAATTTATCTTTCAGGAAAACCGAACATCCGCTTGTAAGCAATATAGCACGTTAAATAAAAGAACTAATCTCTCACATCATGGCGATAAACTCATTCATTTTTTTAGATCCAAGCAAAACAGTTGTTGACATATGACGTATCTTTATAGACGCGCGCCATGGAAAAACACAGGTTATTTCTGTGATGCTTTCTTTTAGATTGACACCAGAGGATTTTGAATACAATCAGAACGTAATACAAATATATAATTAATAAGATTACGATAAAGGAAAGCAATTTACGATATCGCATAATTTAATACCGCTTAGATATGCTTACCATTTATGACCATAATACACTTCAGATGATACGTTTGGGGAGGAAAAGATTGGTTTTTGATAAAAGACCCATCACGCGAAAAAAAATCAGCATCGCATATTTCAGGTTGGAAATGTAGGTCGTTCGGTACCTATGCATAAATCCAAACCTAGATACTCGGAGAAAATCGTCCGAAATACAAAAATCACACCGCGGAAATCGTGCAGAAGATGCAGATAACACATAACAGATGTAGGACACGAGTGGATTGGGATACGACACTCCGGCGATGAAACGATTCCAATGCGAAAAGTAATTCGGAAAATAAAGAACGGAAAAGTGGAACGCCGTCGGGCGGTGCTTCGGAGAGTATTGATGACAGCATCATTCGGATGACGAATAAAAACGAAAAAACCGTCGGTGAAAAATTAGGTGAGGAGAGGAAATCGAGTTTATGGCGGCGTGACAAATCAAATTACATCACTAGTGCGCTCGCAGCAGTCATGATAACTTACTTTTGGTGCTGAACGCAGCGCTACGAGAGGCTTTGCTTTTCATGGTAAACTGACAGCGGAAGAATTTCTAATGACCGAAGTCGCGTGGGAAGTATGCATCAAAAATACGCAAAAATGTTTCCTTTATACTTCAACGGAAAATCAAACTCATGATATCAACGATGGAAATGATGGTAATAGTAAAGCCGGAGAGGAGGATTATATTTAACGTTTGAGGAAGTAATGCTTCATATTTACAAACTAGGTAATATTATTGTTGATTCTATATGCCTCACCTTTGGTTTAAAATACAAAGACAACGCGACATCTCCCATCCATATAACTTTCGTTCATTCTAAAGTTTAATGTATGCATTTAAATCACTGTTCTACATGAAACTATGCAACCATCCGTGAAGAATTCTCGCGTAAAGTTATTCGCTATAACGGTCAATTATGCAGAATAAATCTTTGAAGTAACTTTGATTAATCTCAAAAGAAGATAAAAAGGATTCTCTGAGGCATATTGTACGATTGTATTCTAAAGATAAAAAAAATTCATTCATTCAATCATATTATTTTACCTACATACTTTAGAACGGTCTCGCTAAGAATGTCTAAAATATTAAACCACCAAAGGAGTATTTAATGTAAAGACACTAACTATATCTATCAGATAGAAGATGACAAGGTACCAAAAGAGAGCGAAATTGTTTCTTTGCTGATTCACCATAAAAGTTTCAACTTCGAAAACACGAACTTAAATTACTTTCGATGAATTAGAAGAGCTACTAATATTTCTTCTTAAAAACCCATCGCTACTGAGTAAGAAGCAGCGACAGAAATAAACAAACGACTCACAAGTTGAGTTCCACAAGTGAAGATGCCAGAAACAAACAGAGCAGCGAGGTGTAAACATCGAAATAACTCACAAGAGTAAGTCAGAGTGACCCAAGACCTGGAAGCAACATGTAATGCAAGACCTGGAGACAATTAAGTCTCTTTTAAAAAATATATATATGGATATGGCTAAGACGTCATGGTGTCTACCTGCATCTGTTTTCTAGTCTATAACCAATCGTAAGGAACGATTCTGTCTTTCAGTAATTCCGCAGTTATCAGTAACCAAGCCATGCATAGATTAAGTTATCACCCCCACGAAAAAGTATTTTTTTACCAACACTTTAGTATTGGCATCTCCTTTCGAATATTTTCCACTGTAGCATTATGTGGAGCTAATAAATGCCAGTTTCTCCCATTTATATTAGAGTTTATCTAAACTCTACGATATTAATGAAAATATTGGAAATATAATTACAAAGATTCGCTGACAATACAGCTACAACCAGAAACTAATGCAGCAGCAGGTAGTAACAATTAATAAAACTGTAAATAATCAATCATCGGAAGGTTTTACAGGTCCCTCACACATATTATAAATTCGCATAAATGTGTGCAGCGACGAGATGGAAAAAGTAAATGTAAATCCGAAGCTGGAATAAATGGAGTCATATGGAATATATCTACATTTATCTCAATTTATTTTTGCATCGAAAACATGCCATTACACCAATTATCGCTGGATAATATTGATTTTAAGAATCTAATTAGTGAAGCTATCCGTAAATACATTAATGAAGTTATACTGGTGATGAATAATAATAATGCGATAGTTCTAACGCACGTAGCTTCATGTAACACTAATAGACTCTGGGATCACATCAATAAAAGTAAATAAACGAAAATTGCGAATAAAACACCATTAGAGCAACACCCCGAAGGTCTACCCCGTCTGAAAACCTCTAATATCTAAAAACACCAAAACAAAATCACTTTTCTAGGACAGATCAAAATTAATAACGCGTCATACATCACACAACCATCCTCGCGCCCCTCTTACGCGCATTTTCGCGAATTAATTCTCCCGCGCCAAAAGAATTAGCATATCTCCACATAGCGATCCTCCCTCGGACGCCGAGCAACTGGTTCCCCCGACCGCACTGCGCAACTCCCGCTGACACAAAACAGAGAAACTTCGAGAAGCGGGCAAACAGCCGACACAAAGAAAAAGAGCATCCCCCGCACATGCCGACGAAGGGAAAAAACGGCGGGCGCGTGAGAAAAAAGATCAAAAAGAAAGAGAGGCAGGCACGCAGAAAGGCGCGTGACGATCCGCGAGTCCTGCAACAAACCCATCGCCAACAAAATCGATAGGGAAACGGAGATGGAGGAACATCTGCATGGAGTCCCTCCACCCACACACACCTTTTTCGCGCGACAGTGATACGGGACAGAAATAAAAAGTCCTTTGTGAAACCAATTATGGAGGAAGAAAGGATTGGGGAGTCGTTTCGATTCTTACGCCTTAGTCATGGAGTTGGAATGTCCCTGTCGGAACGGCGCATGCTTGGAGGGTGTGGCGCTTTTTCGGGCCATCCCCCGCACCCCGCCCCTGCGGAGCAGAAAGGGAAAGATAGGGTAAGAAATGAGATTGATAAAGAGAGGGATAATGGATGGGGAAGAGACGGAGAGAGAGAGATGGAACACGGAGATCGGGAGGGGAAAAACGGAAAATGATACGCCCCCTCTTTTTATCGCGGGAAAGTTATCTCCTTTAAAAATCGGGTTCTAATGACCGAGAGATGGACAGGAGATGGTTTTGGAATATAATACCCCCGACTGAATATCGACTGCGTTAACTACGGGGCGCTTGAATATCTATAGAACCGCTTTCGCGATGGGTGCGAAAGATGTGGAAAAGGTGACTGATGCTAATGCTCGCGATCGAAGCTTTCCCTTTCTAACGATCGAAAAGTGATACAGCGAACGTCGAAAGCGGTCAAAAGAAGAGTCAGCTATATACATTCACATCGGAAGAAATTTTTTTATGACTGGAACTCGAAGAATGATGCATCAAAACACGCAGTAAGTTCTGGGGCGTTTAGATACATTCATCAAAACTTGAATTCTAAATTATTATAATTTTGTTATATAAACAACAATATATTTATTTTGTAAATTTTATAAAATATATGTTAAAAATGTATTTATATTATATTTAAAATATATACTATAATGTTAATCTTGTAATTTTATATTTAAACTATAATTTTATCGAATCACTATGAGAGGCTGCATAATTATAGAAAATGTAGAAGCTAGATATGAAACTGATGAATATGACATAATAACCCTAAAAGATTACGCGAAACACACACATCATTATCAATGAACTTGCTTTCCCATCCTTATCATCTGCATATCAGCTGATGGAGAAAAAAAGAGCGCTAACAGAAAGTTATCATTATCACTATTTCGAAGATAAGACAGAACGGACGATAATTCTGTAAGATATACCAGCTAAAAGATTTTATAAGGTGGATAAATCGGTGACACCTAAACCAGACTTCTACTCTCTAAATGAAGCAATATATTCCAATCCCAATCAGAAAATACTGCATCAAATGAAAAAGATCCGTTGCAGAATTACAAGGAGAGCCAGATGAATCTAAGATCCGTATCTAATCTAAACTAATATCCGTAGATGCGCTTTACCTAAATTTAGCATGCGGAAGTGCCTTGAATGTCGTTTTATTCCGAGGATAATTGGTTGTTTGAGGATTTATGAAATGCAGTTCCTTTGATAGCTCTATAAAGATGAGAGGATAGGGTCTTGCAAGAAGAATCATCAGATTTTGAAGTAATTTAACTTAGCGACTGTTTGCTAAAACATATCAAACTTCTTGTGTTAGTAAGAGGATATTACGAGTTTCACACAACAGCCGGATGCTTAGATATTCCTAAAAAACGCGATTCATAGACGATGGATTCACCGTAAAGGTCTAAAAGGTGAGGTATAGCACAAATGACAGCCTGGGTGGCCACACTTTCATGTCACACTGTTAACGGGATACTTTGTGAACATCCGGGTTCGATTCCCAGTCATGTAAATATTTTTATAACTGTTTCTCCTTGTTTCCCAGCCGTCCAGTGGCTATCGTGCAAGTTATACCGTGTGATTGAAACACTTTTCCTTCATCCTTGGTAAAAAAACTGCCCGAGAATTCATCAGTGGATAATAAATCAAACGCAAATCTTGAGAAATGTGACTTAGGTAACGTACTAAATCTTATTACCAAGATAATCAAAGCGTTTGAAGCTGAGATTGCATAAAACTATAGCACTTCAAGCAAAATGCGTTTATTTTATTCAGCGATTAATAAGCCCAAACCGATTTCCGCAATTATCTTCCACGTAGCAAAGATACGGCGCGGCCATTATCTATTAATTAGTGGAAAAACAGAAAGGTAGGCGGAAGTAGAGGAAAAACACTGAAGTACCCATGAAACAACGTCAAGGTTTTCGCTCATGTAGACGCATAAAACATGCGCCAATACGCTAAACAATGTTATTTTAACGCAAATTCTGCAATCAATGTCTCATTTAAATTCAGAAAAAGTAAGCATTCTCACTATTTTGATTTATCATATGCCTGGACTTAGCCATGAATTCTGTTCTTCCTAGAGGGCTACCGATGCCATGAAAGACAAATAAGAATAAATAATCACTAAGATAACATAATATAAAAAAAACTCATTTACATGAGATTTTCGAATAAAACTTTCAAGATTTCTCCACCTTAAGGAAATATACTTTTTACACAAAGATAAAGCACAGGAGCTTGTTATTAGACAACTGACACGTTTAAGCGTTTTTGATGATTTAGAGTAATCAAACCTCTAATCTTCAACACCCAAGATCAAATTCTTAGTATTTTTACCATGAGGTTTGACGTGAATAGTAAAAGAATGAAACATTGAGCAAAGAATAAAAAATTGTAAGATATCCATTGCTACTGCCACTGAACTACGACGAAGCCAAGATAATAATGGATGTGTATTGAAAGATTTATAAGACAGTGGAAGTTTAGGTAACTTTGGATCGCAAAGAGTCAAAATGATGAACAGTAGAGAGCCACGTCAAACTGCTTCGGAAGCACAACTATGAAAACCAGAATCCATATCTTTCCATCACAACATATGGTGGAATTCTGAATGATGACCTCGACCCTAACCTAGCACAGGATACATTCAGCGGTGAAAGAAACATAGAGCGATACCTACGTGCATAATATGAATGAAAAACAGCGGAGCGGATGATGAAACGAGAGAGGAGAGAGAAAACAAAAGCCGGCCGCCATGGAGGTGACGCCACAGCTCCGCCGTAACACGTGGGTGGGTGTGGCGACGAGGTGCGGGTAAGACGCGCTGGGAAGGCATTCTACCTTCTTCAAATGTCATACCTTTGTCTCCTTGGGCCCTTGACCCTTACCGAGAACCTACGCCTAGTTCATCTCGGAAGACGAGGCGACGAAAAATGAATATGTGAACAAAGTGAACTACGTAGAATGTGTATTCTAAGAAATAGCAGCGGATTTTGAAACACCTTTCGTATTATATACTCACGCCATGGTTCGTACAGCGTGACTATCTGCACACTGGATTTAAAAACACGTAAAACAGATGTGTTATAACTAATATACATCGAAACTCCCTCATAAAATCAACCACCCACACACCACCATCTACCATTTAAAACCCACAAGTAAATATCGGCAGAAAAACGCCCATGGGGAACCAAAGCCACGTTAAATCACTAAGCAGAAAACGAAAATAAACAACCTGAATGAGACCCATTGTTCGACAGTAATTTCAAAAAAATTTACACAATGTAAGAAACGACGCAATTCTCACAACCTGTACAAATATTTAAGCTGAGATCACCAAAACATTTACGCGAAGAATGACGTAATCCAGAAGATACGATGACACCGAGGCTGAAGCTGGAGAACCTCGACGAAATGTCAAGCTGCTGAGTCAGAGGGGGAAGCTTTGAAGGCCGTTGGAAGGGTCGACCCTAAGCATTTTACTAACCCAAAAAATAAGAAGAAACAAACTCGAATTTCAAGCATAAAAAGGTTGAGGGAGAAAAGGTCGTAGAGGGAAACACTTGGTAACTCATTACTGCCTAACGTTAAATAAATATCGCTCCTCTGTGTATGAATGTCAGAGGTGAACAACCTTCTTGAAAAAGTGCTTCCGTAAATGTAGATTTAGAGAGAATAATAGCCGATGTCGCACTTCGTAATTGACGTCAACTAATTAGGATCCACACCATAAATTGGAAAGCTTTAGAAGTGATAGACATAATTAGACGTTCGCACTATGCGGGAAAGTTGGCTAATATTCACCTTTTCCACAACCAATCCTCCTCAATTCCTTCCAATGCACTTACAGCTGCTTTTTCAGTCCCTACTACCACCGACAGAATAAATAAATTTCCTACGAATTCAATTTCTGTTTCTCTTTTCCTTTTCCCCTAATCATATATGTCAACTGTGTACATGTGTCTTTCTTGATAACCTTATAATGACACCGTTGCAATCAAATTATTATAATTTTTAATTTTCCCAATACATTTTAATTTCCGCCGGTACCTACGTGTATAATAGTGACCCACCCAAAGAAGAATAATAATAAAATTTTAAAGGTATCATACGCCCAAGAACACCCGATGGATCATTTCGTGTGCTAACAAAAATACAATCCGAATCCAATTTTCAAGTTCATCATAAGTTTCAACCCATTCCCTCCATCAACCAGCAAAGGGTGACTCAAACTTCAACTTCATCCCGAAGATACCACTCCCACGTAAGGAAAAACATCACGGACACTGACCAACATCAGACGCCCTATAGTTTCAGCCACACTTATTCTTCAGACGATACATCCCGCCAATCGATATACGCGAATTCGGACGCCGGAACCGAGGGAAAAGAATCGCCGCGCGATAAATGTATTTCGATCGATTCGGACTAAAACACGAAAGCCCGTCACCTCCCACACGAAACTGCCAAACATTCACGCAAACCTTCCGAAAACCTCGGACGTCGGGGAGTCCCTTCGTGTCACGACACCGTATTGGCGGCAGTGGTTTCCGCACCCCTCCCAGAAATTATCTCCCCAATTCACCCCCCTCGAACCCTCCCCAGCCGAACGCCAAAGGGGTTGGACGGGATTAAAGCCGTGCCAAAGGGAGCGTTTGAACACCCAAAACTCTTCTCATCTTCCGCTAAAACAGAGTTTGACACTCACGTGACTGGCAACCACCTCTGGATGCGGCGGCGGATGTAAAGCGATCCTTTCACACGTGGGAAATTGCGGACTGCGCACCTTTAAAGTGAACCCCTCCGCAGCCAACTCTGACGCAGAACCAAAAGGACGGCACGTGTAGTTCGATACGGCCGTCGAACACCAGGCACAAAGGGGGATACGAGACCGTTCACTCCACCAGCACACGCACAGAAACGTATCTCGGAATGGGTGAAGGTAGTCCCTCCGTATCACCGGTCCGCACACACGACCTCCGGGGTGTTATCCTCTCCTTGGGTGGCCACCGAAGGGTCGCTATCGCGGTCGGGGATGACGAGCACTGCCCCCGGCCTGCTAGAGCACTTAGAAACACCAATTTCCTGCGGGAGTCGTGCGGTAACTGGTCACCGACGTGCGAGCATCGCGGCCCGCGGGATCTCACTGACGACGCCGTCGGGTCTGGCGAGAGAGGGCGTCCGAACGGCGGCGGAGGGAGCCGAAGATGGCCGAACGGGTCCCCCACTGCGCCGTGGACGGAGTCGTCCCCAGGCGCGAGTTTCCATTCCCGAAATCGAAAAGTTTGCCGCAGCGGGGGTTCCTCTCCGATTGTTTCAACTTTCGATGCTATCTTAATTGGCGGGATTGCAAATGTGGCCGGAATGAACGACGATTTGGCGGAGAGATTGCGAGCGGTAAAGTCCCCGGTCGGTCCGTCCGCGAGGACGGAATAATTTTTCGAAAAGTTGTCTTCCTCTCGGCAATTGATTCGGCGGAAAAAGATAACGAAGTTTCTGATCGGATATTCGTTTTCATTGGTTTGGATTACGTGGTTGGTCGGGGACGTTACGAGTTCCGAATTACCTGATTCGAGATAATGCCTTACGATTGGAAACGTATTAATTCGGTTAGCTGTGGAAACTTTCACTTTCGAAGCTGATAATAAAGCGCAAACCCGTACATTTATATTTTATCAGCAGTAATCTGCGTTAAAAATAACGGAATTTGTCCATGTTTGTAAGATTTCCTCACCAATTCTTCCATGAGTATTTTCACGCAATATAGGTAAATAATATAATATAATAAATATCTTTCCTTTATCACCCGTCACCTTCAAAATTATCCAAAAATACGGCATTTTTTCCTGAAATAATAAATTATGAATACCTTAAAAATAATACGGATAACATGGAATGGGATTCAACTTTGCCTATTAAGGGTAAATAATCCCCTAAACTATCCAAAAGTAACTATTTCATCAAACAGTGGGGCATTAATATTCACTTTTAAAATCTTCGCGATCTGACATTACAATCAGCCATCCATTGCTTACCATTCCTGACTTCTCTCCACTAAGATTCCGATAACTGCCTCGATTCTTCTCAACTTCTTCGAATGTTTGAAAGCATTCCTTTCCCGTTGCTTTCCAAGCAACCAACTTTCCTTTGATATTATCTCCCAGAAAGCACTTGCATCTCCTTCGTCCGCGTTTCTCTTCCTTATCATCATGATGAGTTTTCTTCCATATCCAATTCCCTTCAATACATCAACGTATCTGATCTTATCGATTCGATAGATTTTTTTCATTCCCTTCTATTCCAACATTTCGAAACCTTTGCGCTACCGTTTCCGGTAATGCCTATGCGTCTGTCCATGCGAGGCAATACCTCCTTCAGTTTATTAAACAGTCCGCGTTTGATCTTGAACATTAATGGAGGGATTCAGTTCTTTCTCTCAGTCAAACATAGGATTGAATCTTCAAAAGAAGGAAGCACCGCCGCCTCGTCTATCTCTTGGTCAATTTACTTCTCAGAATAATGAATGCGCGAATTGTAACTAAGGACGGTTCTTTTCGTAAAGTAAATAACAGTACAATAAAAATTTCCGAATGAATGACTACTTAGATGCTTCAAGAAGTATTTTTGTATATAGAAAAAGCAGGCGCGAAACTTTTATTCCACACCACGCCTATTAATCTACTAACGCTCAGTCTAATTTCCATTTGAATTTTCATGTCTAAATTATGAAATAATTAATCAATATGATACATTTTACTGTAGGAAAATTTTGAGTTCTTAATGCGTAATCTCGAAAAAAAACAAGATTAAACATATCAAAAAATTACAAGGAAGTATTGCATCACCACCTTCTTCAAGAAAAAGAAACGAAATTTCTCCAATAGTGGCGTGCTTCTGCGTTATCTAATCACATGATTTAAGGCAATACGCCCAAGAATTCACTTTCATGATAATTTGGTATAGCTCCTGAATAGAATTTGGTCTTACCACACCAACCGATAGCAATCTGCACTCCACATACTCGTATATCTAAGCTCTTCTAAGTATCCGGACGTATTTATTGGGAACCAAAATACAATTTAGATGTGAAAAAAGCGGTCGCCCTAGAGTAAACTGAAAGAGGAT
This sequence comes from Pachydiplax longipennis, assembly GCA_036926295.1. Classification (NCBI taxonomy): domain Eukaryota; kingdom Metazoa; phylum Arthropoda; class Insecta; order Odonata; family Libellulidae; genus Pachydiplax; species Pachydiplax longipennis. The sequence continues at coordinate 58,598,418 of JAVFKF010000008.1, forward strand.
ATTTAACATTTTCTTTTTACTTATTGTGACTAGAGGAAGGATTAGAATAATCAGAATATCTGAGAATTTTCAAATAACCAAAACCAAGATCTTGTCACACCTAGAATGTCATCTGGTCGACCATCTCTGGGTCACCATCTCTTGGTTGTAATTAAAACGAGCTGAGAAAGATATAACGGTCGAAAGACGATGTATCCTTAATCTCCGAGACATCAAACATGACGTCACGCAACGTAGGATCGACGCGACGAAATATCACCGCAAAGAGGAAACAGGCGTCGATAGAATCGTCTGTTTTCCTGTCAGGATGATGATCCTAAGAAATCATAGCATCGCTTAACTCCGGCGCTTGGATTTCGTGTCACCAAATCCCGTTAAAAAAAACTCTCCACTGGAAATCCCGTCAGGAAACCCTAAATAAAAGAAAACAAAAGAGAGGAAGGCGACGGAGTATATATCGACTAAGTGGGCGCTCACGTTAAGAAAGTATCGCGGTTTGCGGCTCGTCGTGCATCACGCAACTTGACGTGATACGGACAGCAGTTCCGGGATTGAATGGCGTTTTTTCTTATTTCAACGTCTGGAATACGCCGATCGAATAATGGCGGAAGAAAAATCCGACACTCCCTTTCATCGATCAATCACAAAACGAGTATCAAAGTGAGGAGAATTGAAACGAATCGATGGCGTATGAAAGGAAATCCCAAGGGAATGGGGAAGTAAATGTACTTGTCCGGGGCCTTATTCCGGCTAGAAGTTTTTCCTAGAACGGTGGCATTGCTATGTGATGGATTATTCGAACCGAAAAGTCTTGCGCTGGCGAATTCCGAAGGGTGGCAGTTTGGAGGAAAATAAAGAGGTTTCCTCGAAGCGCGACAACAGTTTTCAATTCGATCTTGAGAGCCAAACATTTCGTGATTTCCCACATATGAGAAAGGAATCACTAGAGAATATTAAACTGATATTGCGGCTTATGAGTAGTGGTTATAATGAACTTTCCAAAAACAAAAAATTTCACTTTCTCAGGCTCAATATTTGAGTAGGGTTAAAGAGAATTGGTCTAATTTCGCTGATTTATTAATTTTTTTCGAGGATTTCATAAAATAACTTGGGTTTACTTCATCGTGAAAATTTTAAACGCATAAATTACGGGTTACTCACAGTTCAATAGGTTGGGTCAATCTCTACATTCGAGAGGACCTGGCAAATAAAATAATTGCCCCTATGGAAGAAATCACCCTGACTTTTAAAAATTTTCAACTGAGTGCCAATTACCAAATGATACAAGTAAATAGATTCAAACAAAGTCTGCTTTAAAGATCACCCATGATGAAAAGTTTCCCCGCTTTTCATTTCGTATAACGCGGCTATTTATGAAATAAAAAATCACGTCTTTCCATTCTCTGGAAGGAGGTATGGTAAAATCGAAAAATCAAGGGATATAAAGGATACTACTCAACATTCATCTGAACTACCAATGGAGAGGATACCTTAATTATGTCAAGGTAAATATCACTCTAAAATAAACAAATAAAATTTAAAATTCAACAAAATAGGCTTACCTTTATTGTTGAGCCGCTATCCCATCGAAGATCAGGAGCAGCAAATATATATTACATGACTTAAACGTTGACTATTAGGATCCACACTTTACTGGATACAAATCTGAACCAATTCCCTATGAAATACAAATACCTGCAATGAAAATGAAATACAGGGTTAGAAACTTTTTTAGATACTGAAGAAGTCACGTATTAATCATTAATTCTCTCCGGCGATCAATAATGAATTAATTTAAATAATTCATTCTCAATATTTTTTAATGAGAAAAAGTAAATTGTTGGTTAAATTATCCGAATGCTGAACTTAAAAATCAATTATACAAATAATGAAAACTAGAATCCGCAATGCAAGTTTTGCATTCAAAATAACACCTTTTGGGAATCACGTTCTGGCACATGAATGTTTTGAAGGGCTAACTGAGAATTAACCCAATAAAATCATTGCTGAAATTCAGCATTTATTGCATATCTATGACGGTAAACTAAAAATACTTAGTAAAAATACGAGTGAGCTACTCAATTTCCACCAAGATTCATCTATTGTGTAAAATTGACATATTTAGATTCCCTGATTTTGCTTGAAAAGAGCCTTAAATATTTCACATTAATAGCCACTTGGCAGGGATTTAATACTTCAAACACGTTTCATGTCGCCATAAAGTGCCGTGCAGGTATATGATCGAAGCACGTGAATTTCCGCAGCAATTTATAAGGTGAGGTTAGAGGCTTAAGCGATTTAGAATTTAAATCTGCCGTAAACCGTGCCGTAGACTAACAAGATCACGGTGAAGGCTAGAAAAATACCCAATTCCTTTACCACGGATAATACCCCATAAAATAATTTTCCTTCGTATTATTTACCCCTTAGAGGTCAGGGACGAATAAAAGGAAAAAGAAGAATAGAAGAAGCGGAATCCCGCGTAAGGAATGAGATCACCTTTTCTACATTCTTCTCTAATACCGGCCCTTCCATATAGAACCGTAATTCGGAATTTCTGGCGAGGTACGAAATTGAAAGATAGAGCAGGAATGATTTTTATTGGGGAAAGAATCGTCAAGATAAATGTAACACGTAATGAAAAATGAAAATATTGAATGCTGATAAGTATAATAATTTATGCCAATAGAAACATGAACGAGATTTTTGAAAAGTAACCGTTTGGATAAGCAGATTCGGGATACCATTAATCAACGTCAACTAAATATTGTCATGGCTCAGGTTGTTTCGGTTACTTTTAATTTATACGCTGTACTGAAATATTAAACCATTGGAATGAGAGATAAAAACTAAAAAAAATCAATCACATGTTAATAGCTAAAAGAAACTCAAAAAAGTAGGTAGCCTTTTACAAATCGATAGGATCAAAATAGATAGTTTCCGTTCTTTTGTTGTTTTAAGAAATTTCCATGCAGTAGAAACTCGAGAACTCAACTTCAAACCAGAACATTTACATTTCTGTTACGTATCAATAAGCGAATAGCAGAAATAGTAGAGAATAATAAATTTTCATGTAAAAGTCTTGTTTTAGAAAAAATTCTAGTGTAATAAAACAGCCCATCTTAAAAATATGCGAACAGAGTTGATGTCATTGAGAATCAATTAAATTTCCAAATTAATCTTTATAAAGTAATTTTGACATTTTTATTGCAAATCACATAATTATATCTTTACTATATTAATTACAATAATATTACTACAGAGGAGCCCCCATTGACGGCATATTTTGAACCTATTTTTAGTGATAGCAAAAGATCAAAAATTAAGATCCAACTTGATAAAGTAAAGCGCGAGATAAAGAACAGAACCAGTAATCTTCCCGATATAATGTAATCTTCATCTTAAAAAGAAAGAAAAATCGCTACAAATGGAGAGAATAAAACAATCGAGTAAATAATACAACTAATCCAGCGTTAAAACGCTCAATAAACGGGTGGCGCGTATAAGAAATGAGGTGAAGAAAGTAGAGGAGAAGGGAAAGAGTTTTGAAGGGGTGCGTCATTGGAGTTGATGAGAGGGAAAAAATGCGACGGTAACGAGAAGCGAAGTGCTTGTGAAGGGCTCTAACATAAAGGGAAAGAGAGAGAGAGAGAATCACGCCCCTTCAATTATTTTTTTCGAGGATCGATAGTATATCGCGACGGGAAATGGTTGGGAGTTGCGTGAATTATTCAGAGATTTCAGTCAGGGCAAGGGGCTAATGGAAAAGGATTGGATTCGATTCTCCTTTTCCGATGGCTGAGCGCTCCCTTACGTGAGGCGCTGTCGAATTAAATGCGAGAGGACCCTCAATATCATACGATCCCAAAACGGAAATGATTATCTCGGCGGCTTCTTCATTTCCCTTAATTGAATATTTTCAGGCATCTTTCCAGCCAAAAATAAACCACCGCGTTTCCTAACCTTGGGTATGATACTCTTCATTAAAGCTCTGAAGTTCGTGAGAAATTTTTGCAGAAAAAGCCTACTTCCCATAAATTTCGCTTAATTTATTCCTGCAATTGATATCGCTGAAATTTTGAACTTAATAGCCTTACTAGATAATTAGATGTCCTATAAAATTAATGGTACGATAGATAGATTGCTAGAAATAAATTTCACGAATCGGCACCAAAATTTTCGCATTAGATACAATTCCTCCAATTAACTCGAAAAGTGGGCGAAAGAATGAAAAGATAGGTCGAAGGTTCCCCAAAAATGCCTTTCCTAGATCATTTAATCAGATTCTACCATTGGCCGAAATGAGAAAATTCGAATTCTGTATTGAAGTATATAATAATATCAATGAATTAATAAAATAAAAATAAAATTATAAATAACAATAAAATAATAATAAAATAAAACAATCTACAATAAAATCATAATAAAATAAAATAATCAGCAATAAAATAATAATACTACCAAAGTATAAACAGAATGGTTATATATAATGTTAAAATGATTTTTAATTGTGAGCTGGATATAAAATATGTGAAAATAAATAAAAAAAAACGACTTGTAAATGTTGACGTGTCGTAGTGCTGGAAAAACTTTTGACTATCTCTTTACATTCAAGATTAAATGCGTAGCATTCACTATGAAACGTAGCGTATTATATTTTTCTAAATTTCAACATCGATTCAACGATTTTACTAAGTTAAGAACGCTCTTCTTGTTAAAGAAGTAGAGTCGTATTCTAACGAAAGGTAAAGGTTAAAAAATAAATAAGACCTTATACATCTATAATTAGGACATTGGTGCTACATTACCTCCACTGTATCTCTATCATACGAAGACACTCATGGAATTACAACCCTACCACAGCCCGGGAGTACATGTTTCTATAGCCCGACGAGCCTCGCTAGTCAGGAGTTAACTCACAGTGAGGTCGCTCGTCAAATGCAAGAAAGGTCAATAGGTAGAGAGCACACAGAAGGTAGGGAAGCATCTCTACATTAACGATGCATGCAAAGGTGCCTCCGCGCAAGAGAGGAGACCAATAAACTAGAAAGGCATCTCGCAGGCATTGGTTGCGTAATTATATTAAGGCATAAGAGAGATACGCGGTTAAACAATGAAATTTCCAACTTGTAAAAGCTCACCAAGAAAAAATTCCCGCATCATAGCTGACAATACTTGCATTAGAAAACGATAGCATTTAAGGTTATCTCTTTATCACAAATAAAGAAATTTATAGTCGGAATATCTTACAAAGATTATTTCCATTTAGGCATGAAGTACATGAAGTTCTCTGTCTGTCATTTGTAAATTCATCAGCCCGAAGAACTTTTCGAACATTGACTGCAGAAACATTACCAAATCTAACTAAACCCATGGAAAGGGAATCTCATTCACAATGCAATATTATTTAAGTACAAATGCATTTCTGTATACTGTGAGATGTATATCCACTACCACTGGCGTACGTGTATACTTGCAGTAATTCCACGTTACGAATATAAAAATAACATTACACATAATACGGAGTGAGGTAGTTTACCTTTGCTTTTCTCTTGAAAAAGAAAGTTTGAATGGTTCAAATGCTTCAAATGTTCCATTGCTCGGTGTAGCACGAAGAGCCAACGAATAATACTTTTCAAATACGGAGTAAAAAATTTGAATACCAGAATTCAGCAACACTCATACCCCATAAGACTGAGACAAAGGCAAGCGAAAGATGCATTTTCTTCCATTCACTACCAAAACAAAGATATAAAATATTTCATGCATCAAGACGTGATGGCGGTACCATACTCAAGATCTCGAAATTGGGTCACACTTTTCACACCTGGACGAAAAAAGCTTCTTGAACTTTAATGAAGAAAAACTCTCCTTAAAAGCATTCAAGTCCGGATGATTAAGTATAAAAACGGTGAGAGGAAGGAAGGTAGGAAGGAATTTCGGGCGACAAAATAGCTTTCCCGTGTTTCCGGTAAAGGTGCGATAGCTTAAATAGCGTTGAATATTCCCAGAAGATAACAGGCTGAGAGAGAAAATATTTTCAAAGGGCTTAGCCAAACGCTCGGAAAAGGCAATCAAATACTGATGCATGCAGTAAAAAAGTCCGAGGTTTGAAAGATGCATATATGGGCTGGGAGAAGCTAAAATGCATAAGAAACGCTAATTAAAGACTTAAAGGGCGTTAAGGAGAGGCTGTTAGCGGGGCTTTAAGGTATGAGAATTCTTAACGAAGGACGCCTGCCTGTTTACCGCTAAGTGTCTAGCAAAACAACGGAGAGGTAGAGAAGGTGAGATTATAGCTGCCATCACGAATCCGTAACACCATATGGAAAAACTATGAGGAAGAATTCTAGGTTTGATAATTTTCTACAACTGGATACAAACTGAAAAATGCATTTACGCCTGGTTCCCAATTTGCGAAGCCAAATTAAATTAGATATCGAGTGATAAATTATCGAAATAGATTAAATAATACTAATAATAATAATTTTCAGCTCATAATTTCGTTAGAAAAGAGAATTATGCCAAATCAAAATGTGATGAGAGAAGATGCCCTTCTTTAAAGAGGAACGAGAGTAATTTGAAAGTTATAGTCGTAAATTGCAGAAGTATAAGGAATAAGCAGGCCGAATTTCTTAATCTCACTAGAATCACTTGCGCGGATATTGTGATAGGAACAGAAAGTTGGTTAAGCGAAGATGTTGAATCGAGTGAGATATTTCCTCCGGATTATATTGTACATCGTAAAGATAGACTCTGTAGGATAGGCGGAGGGGTATTTATCGCTGTAAAAGCATCTTTGAAGAGTCAGCGCGTCGACTTTCTAGGTAACGGTACAAGTGAAATGGTATGGATTTCGGTTTTTGGACGGAACGGAAGGAAGGTACTCTTTTGTTCGTTTTATCGGCCCCCAGATAGTAACATTGAATGTTTACAGGAACTAGCTGAATCTCTTGAGATCATCCGGAAGAAAATGAGGGATCCTATCATTGTTGTAGGAGGGGATTTCAACCTTCCCCATATTAATTGGGATAATTTATCGAGTTCATATTCAGGTCGGGAGAAGAGTATATCGCAGAAATTAATAGATACTTTTACGATCCATGCTTTAGATCAACTTAACAGGAAGGTTACGAGGACGATTCGCGAAGGTCGAGGGAGTGTATTGGACTTACTAGCTACGTCTCATTCGCACCTTTTTGATGAGATAAATATACTAGAAGGAATTTCAGACCACGATATTATTACTGCAGTAATTAAAACGGATATAGTAAAATCACTCAAGCCGCCCCGGCAGGTTTATATGTTTCGTAAGGCGAATTTTTCGGAATTCAGGGATTATATCAACGTTAATAGGGATGACTTTTATAATTTTATGAGTAGTAACAGCGTTGAGGATAGCTGGATAGAGTTCCTTCGTATACTTAAGGAAGGCTTAGCTAGGTTCGTCCCTATTAAAACCGTGAGGGAGCGTAAGGAACCACGTTGGATGAAACCTAAATTGCGGGCGTTGCATAGGAGGCAAAGGTTTCTACACGCACGGATGAAGAGACTAGAGAAGATCGGAGGTGACTCTGAAATTGAGCGTCAGAAATACGCGGAGGTACGAAAATTGGTTAAGGAGGAATCGCGGAATGAGTTCCTGGAATATAGATCTAAAACCCTTTTAGAGTCTTTAGGAAGCGACCAGAAGGAGTTTTGGTCATACGTCCGAGAATCTCGTGGAGGTCAGTCTTCAGTATCTAGTCTTGTTAATGATGAGGGACTAACAGTTAGTGATTCGGTAGGTAAAGCGAACTTACTTAATCGACATTACCAGGAAAGCTTTACTTTAGACAATGGACGTACGAACGATTTTTCTGTCAGGGTTGATTCAAAGATGGGGCCGATCGAGTTGTCAGTGGATGGAATAGGTAAGCTGTTGCGAGAGGTTGACAAGAAGAAAGCGCCCGGACCGGAAGGTATACCTTCGCTGGTTATTACTACGCTGGCGGACGAGCTTTCTCCCTATCTTGTCGTATTTTATAAGAAAACGTTGGATGTAGGCGTTGTACCAACGTCGTGGAAAAGAGCGCATATCACCCCAATTCCTAAGAAAGGGCGTTCCTCGAAACCGGAAGACTATCGTCCCATATCCTTAACGTCAATTTTTTGTAAGATAATTGAACATATTATTGCCAGTTCTATAATGCGTTTTCTAGGTGATAAGGGGGCAATTAGTGAATGTCAACACGGTTTTCGTAAGGGTAGGTCATGCGATACCCAGTTAGCCCTTTTTGTGAACGATTTAGTTAAGGCTGCTGATAAGGGTATTAGCACGGATGCCATATTTTTAGATTTTAGAAAAGCTTTTGATAGAGTTTCACATGTAAAAATAATTCATAAATTGATGGCTTATGGGATTAATCAGCAAGTTATTGAGTGGATAAAATGTTTTCTAGGAAACAGATCGCAGCGAGTTGCGTTGGACGGAATTTTTTCTGATGAGGTTTACGTCACATCCGGTGTTCCGCAGGGTAGTGTATTAGGTCCTCTTCTGTTCCTAATTTATATCAACGATATGGTGGATAATGTTCGATGTAAGGTTAGGCTATTTGCAGATGATACTGTTATTTATAGTGATATTACAAGCGCAGATGACATTATTTGCTTACAGAACGATCTGAATCTTATTTCTGGTTGGTGCAGGGATTGGCAGTTAGATTTGAATGTAAAGAAGTGCGTAGCCATGAATTTTACACGTTCCGCTAATGTTTCTCGCATGCCGTATAATATTTCAGGATATCCGTTGCAGTTCGTGAAGCATCATAAATATCTTGGTATTACGCTCAGTAGTAATTTTTCCTTTAAAGAGCATATTCAAAACGTAGTAGGTAAAGCGAATAGGATGCAAAGTTTAGCTAGTAGAATCCTTAGGGGTTGCTCATGGAGAGTAAAAGAAATAGCGTACTTCTCCCTAATTCGACCTCTCCTTGAGTACTGCTGCGCGATTTGGGATCCGCACGAAGTGGGATTAACTTCCAGCCTTGAGATGGTTCAACGTAGGGCAGCTAGATTTGTTAAGGGAGATTTCAGTTTTGACAGCAGTGTTTCAGCTATGATAGAATCCCTCGGTTGGGATTCGCTTAGTGATAGAAGACTTGATTACCGTAGGAAGCTTTTTCATAAATTTATCACTACGGATCTCAGGGAGGAGGTAGTTGATATTGTCATACCAGTTTGTAGCATACGTGATCTTCGAGACAAAACGACGAAGCGTTACAGGGAAATAGTTGCCAGGACAGATAGTTATTTCTGGTCATTTTTTCCGCGAAGTATTAGAGAAGCCAACGGCAGTCAAAGGTAGATAGGTTTTCGGTGTTTCACACCCCCTGCCATGCGCCAGTGGCGGTTAGCAGGGTCCTTATGTAAATAAATGTAAATGTAAATACATTCTTAAGGTTATTACCATACTCATACAAAAATTTGTGGGTACTGATTAGGAGCCTATAATTATTATTTCTTACATAATACGATATGTGAAATTATGCTATAGCTACACATCAATCACAAATTACACATAATAAAACGAGCAAATAGACGAATATACAGTTAAGGTATTTTACCTTGGAAGAAAAGTTCAACGTCAACAGAAACTTCCAAGGTTAAAAAGAATAAAATACCGTATTTACACGAATCTAAAGCAATACCTCCTTTTATCCGGAATGAAAAAAAGAAAGAACGAAAAAATAGGGAAAATTCTCGATATAAATTAGATTTCGTAATTAGGAGTCTGGAATACGTTGCCATATGTGGTCTTTTCGGATGCTCTATGCGTGTTCTTGGTAATTTTCTGAAAGAAATCCTCGTATTTAAAGAATTTTTCTTGCCAATCTTGCTAATGATGTAAAGTGAAAATTAAATTAGAAATGTTCTCTTTTAAACCAATAAGCGAATGAATTCCTCTTAAGATACACAATTTTTAATTTAAAAGTATTTCAATAAAGTCAACTTGCAAGTTATGAGCGGCATAATTTTTTCATATGCGGCCTTTCTTAGATGATATATCCGGCCTACCAATGGAACGTTCTCCAGCCCTGATATAGATATTTACGTTAATCAGCGTGCCATATTTTTATTGAAATATTTGAGTCTGTAGGTGAAGCCACATATCTACAGATTTAAGTATTTTCATTTTAAAATATTTAAATCATCTAAAACTTTCGTTAATTCTTAATTCACATTTTGCAGATCTTTATAGCTAAGGAGTATTTTTAGCAGTTTTCCAGCCGAGTGACGAAGTATGGATACATCTGAATAGGTTTGCAATAGTTAAGATAAACTATTTTCTAAATATAAACACCACATAATTCTACTCTATTTCAGGAATATCATAGATCATTATTCAAAATTAACACATTTTCAAAATGGGATTCCATGGTAGGAGAAAATTTGTAATAGTATTCGTCTTACGGTTAGATTTGTGCAAATCAGTATTGATTTATGAATTATTGCTTCCGGAATCCTCAATTCTATTTTCTTCGCAGTGAAACTTCGAAGAAGAGAACTAATTACAAAATTTTAAAACAAGAGGAAATCTTTTATAAGGCTGTTTTGTTTTAGCTTTAGGTTAGAACCAGACGATGATATAAAATGGAAATTTGGGTAGTTGGGAAAATAAAAAGTTTTTGTGGAAAAGTACAAATCTATCTCTAATTAACTATAATTATGACGTTTCACAACATCACCGCCGCATCCATCAATCGTACAAGAGGAAATCGCTCGATAGTTTACCAAAAATAACATGTTATTCCCAAAAAAGGCGGAATAACATTCAATTACCATATCGCTTACGAATTAATTACCGGCTGAAAGAAGCCTCGTAAATTATCAATCAAACCCTAAGCTCAGCTAAATATTTCAAGACCTTAAAAATTTAAAAGATTATCGTTCGAAACATTCGGAGGAGAAGGATAGCCGTTTTGAAAGCAATTTGGACCTCTATAATTAACGTATCGGTCGGCTGCGAGAAGGCTAATAAGGGATCCAAATTTGCTTTCCATCACTGGACCCGAGAGTCACGTTACAAATCATACGGAAACCAATCAAATCCAATTCCTTCCGAGCGAAATACGAAGCGGTCCCTAAATGAGATGCGAAAACGGATCTCCGTTTCCCTAATTTGCGCGGGCTGCAATTGTTGTGCTCGTTACGCGCCATTTTCTCCCGCGCTTACGTATCGCCAAGTGACGCCATCTTTTCGCGTTTCAGGAAATCGAATGAAGGAGAAAAGTTGGGACGTTTGAGAAGGTGCATGAAGAGAAATCCTTACGTTGCCACGTTTCTCAAACGCCATAATGACATCAAAAACCTCCCTCGCCTCCTTTTCCTAATTGAATCTCGTTCAAATGTAATCACCGCCTGGAATATTACTCCTTAATTCCGCGAGGCGGCTGCGACTGGACCGGAGAGAGAATGCTAAATTGCCACTCACCCGAAGAAAAGGTCACGAGAAATATGGATGAGAGAAAGGGAGAAGAAAATTGAAATACGGGATTTTTTCTGGAGGAAAACAGGGAAATGTAAAGAACCTACGCCCACTGTTGGTTTCCTAGACAATTAAAACGTGAGTTTTTTTTTAAACGAAGCAAACATTTTTACCTCTTCATGTGCATTCAAATTATACCTAGAGAGAGCCATTCTATGACGACGACAGAAATCACGGAAAAAGTTTTTAACAATTTTTACAATTTATGTACAAGCGTTTGTTCACAAAAAGCAAACGCAGGAAGTGACAGAGTGAAATTCGTATTGTCCTTATTCAGTGACACATCTCCATTTCATAGAAGCATCACACCAAGTTTGATCAAATACCTATGCAGTTAATGAGGATGAGAAAAAGGTATTAAGATTACACATTGGGTTATGAGTCTCCATATCTGTTTGTCCTGCCTAAGAGACAACAAGATCTCCTATGTTCCATTTCTTAAGATGGAATAACAATAAAATATAATAATCAACAAGGATAAGCGTAGCAGATGGAAGAATGTAAATATAAATAGTCTAAGAAAATCAAGTCAATCGTCATTCAAGCTCGCACTCATAATTACTAATAGTTCTTTTTGATCTGAATGATAACCTTACATCTCTTAAGTCAGATAATAAATATGAAAGAGTAATTAGGATTCAATAATGCTATACAGCTAGCTGACCAACCTGCGGTTCTCAGTCTGCATGCAATCCTTTATACAATTCTTTACCCGTAGGTTTGATAACGGTGATTCAGAAACTACCAAAACTTATGTACGAGAACTGAAAAGTGAAAGAAGAGCGGAGTATGGGCATAGGGTTTTCGAGAAATTCTTGGATAGTGATTTGCATGACGAAACACGCGACTCAATGCTCTGAGCGAAGGCGGAATTTAGGAAGCTAGACGGCTAGGACATTTCCGTAGATTATATTGTATTAAGGGCAGATAGATACTACTAGTAACTTTGCGTAAGGCACACGAATAATTTAATTAATAAGGGACTTCGCTTCACATGCAATACGGCGGCCCGCAATGTAAACACAAAAGATACAGCGAAGTAAATTATCTGCTGGTCATGAAGATTTCGTGTGTCACAGTCACAGAGTGTCTCAAGTGTCACAGAGACTAGATTTTGTAGCTTGGACATCCCTACTATAGGCGGGTATAAGTAATTAACTTTTTCACCGGGCTTGCTTCACCAGCGACGCAATTAACTAGAATAATAAAGAGTAACAAAAAAGAAGTGAATCGTGGAATTAAGTGAATCTGTACATACATCCCTCCTCGAAAACAAGTCCTTGGTAACTTTTCACGATGAACATTTAAACCACGAAAGGCTAAAAACAACATTTCACGACATTATCCTCCGCAGTACTTTACTTTCCAGACGCAGAAAATAATCTCCACACAGAGCGCGGAATTCTATTTAGTGAAGCGACGAAATAGCGGCCGTTTTAAATGATCTAGATCGTGGGATAAAAACCGAGCTGAAAAAACGTCTCTTTCCCACTCTTTCCTGAAGAGTCGCGCTCGTTTTTTCGGGTCCCGCGGTGTCATTTCCCGGCCGCAGTCACCTGCTTTTGTTCCCCGAGATAATTACAATGTGTCGCGATACGAAAACAAACGGCGGGGAGGCCCGCACAAACCGTAATTTTTCATCTCCGTCACCGTATTGACTAATGCCACGCGTCTCCGCGGTTTTTCAAGTGGTATGCATTCAAGAGCCATCCTCGGGAAGGGGAAGGCACGGCTGGATTAATAAACACAACGAAAAGATTACCAGATACTTCATCTACCCCTTCTCCGCATTCCATTCTCTCCCCGTCACATCCGAGAGCTCCCTCTCGGAAAAACAGGGACCATTTTCAGGTGCAGATCAAGGAGGAGAGGGAGATGATATTGTCGCGAAATTAATGAGTGAGCACGAAAGCGCCTCATAGAGGACGAAAAACTGTTTCTAGTTTTGCCACCGCGTGAAAGGCTAAAATCGGAAGCGCTTTAGTTCCGGGAGGAAGGGTCGAGACAATGCTGGCGCGAAAACTGCAGTATTTCAGCGCCGCATTTTATCGTTGCCGTTTGAAACAATTGCGCACGATGGCGGGAGATATGCTCTCCATTTCTCTGCAAGTTGTGCGAAATGAAGTCTTTTTGATTCTCTCTGAAGCTCGATTATTATGCTGAGAAAAGAAACGGAGGGAATGCCTATACCATCAACCACTATGAATATATTTTCAATTTAAATTTCAGTAATTTATCTCATATACGTAATATTTCATTCTTTATAATTTTCAATTGGGATCACAAATTAATATTTAATTAAACGTGAGGGTAAAAAGCGAAATTGTTACGTATCGAAATAAATTGTTCGGCAGCTGACAATTTGACAGCTGCTTGACAAGGTTATATTTAATTAAGAAATTATTACAATTAATCTAACAGTTATTACAATATTAAACATTTTATGGACAGAATCAACTGTTGTGTTAGATTTCCTTTAGAGGCTATATTTCGTTTCGCATAAAAATTAATTAAAGATTCACAATGAGAACAAAATTAATTAATCAAAATTGACAAATCGCCCGTGTCCCGATAATATTCAAATATTATTCTTTAACACTGAATAATTTAGCCGCCTACACCACAGCCATTACTCTGGGTTGTTATATGCCGAATAACTTTAAACATGAAGCCCTTCAAATAGTTGTGTCAACAAGGTTGCTTTGCATATACTAGAAATACGTGGAAGAAATGCTCTTAATAGTATGTGATAGTTGAGACTACCAATCGAAGGGCATTATGTTTAAAGTTGTGGATAAAAAAGGTGAGGCTCATACTTCGTGAGTTTTCCTTTTTTCACACTAAAGTGAAGCGAGTATTCCGACAATGAAATGATCTTTCGAATTCTGCTATTCATTTCTGCCGGAGAGTCCCTACTTTTACATCTAACCGTAGCTATTCGTACATTTGCATAGGTTATTGAGATACCCTACTCGTTGATAATGGACGTTTTCCTGATGTGTACATTTTCTTATGCTACACAATTTTCAACTCAAAATTCTGGTAGATTTCTGTATCTCATTCATACCAATCATAAAATTCTCCACTTCATTCTCTTTCCTTTATATTTTAGTAGCTCATTCGATCCATAATATTTTGTTTAACTTTGACTTATATCTTCCTGCGTCTTTTCTATTCTATGACGACGCTTTATTAAACCAATCATATTCCCCTCTTCTACTATCTCCTCCTGCACACCTGCGTAAGATTTTCTTCCAAATTTTTAGCTGCCCTACTTTCAAAGGGTCCACGTTTCACATTCATACAACAAAGCAATGTTCACTAAGAATTTATCAATCTTTTCTTGGTTCCTTGTCAAGGTCCTTCGCTTCATGTTAGCTTCCATGACCACTGCTACTCTTCCTTCTACATATCGTATACATAATATACATTAATTCTACATATGCATATATACCCTGTAAGCCGCCTTTCGGCGTGAGGTAAGGGGTGTAAACACTGAACGTTTGAACAACTTTACAGTTATGTATTATCGCGTATCTTACGCGGAAAGAATGAGTCCTTAAACCGACTTGTTCCAGCATCTATTTCTCTTATTTTCTGCTCATCGTCAGATAGGCAATAGCAGAAGGCGGTTGCATAATACTGATTACGTCGTCAGTAAACAAACTATCAAAAACGTATCAAGCAATCACAAACAAGTTTCTAGTTCCTTTCTTTCAATGATTCCCCATCTGCGTCTGCAACCTTCTTCTTAAAGCTTGCCTTTTATCGTAGGATTTAAAAAAATATCGCTTTGCGCTGTACTTTCTCAATTTCACGAGTATCCGTTTCATCCGCAACATTCCACATACTTGCCGCGTATTCAAGATGTTGACTGAACAAGGTGAAACATCGCTTTCCTATCTCTTAATTGCATCTACAGAAAATATGCTTTTTACAATCGATCTTATTACTTGTTTTGCCACAAATTTTGGGAATAAGTGTGCTTCAGTTCAATTATTTGTAAGAGTTATCCCAAGATATTCAACTTATTCGACTCCATTTACATTATTCCATTTATTATGTACGAGTAATTCTGTTGCAATCGTTTCTTTTCGAAGAAATCAACTATGGAGCATTTACAAATTTTACTACAGTACGTGCTTATTTACTCACTGAAAATGACAATCGAAATTAGATTGAGGAAGAGAGTACATAGTTTCAGCTTCGCATCTACAGGATAAGAAAATACATAGATATAGCCCATATTAGCGCGCACTCTGACGCTTAATTGGTGAAAGCAACAGCCCTGAAACCGCGATATCCAAGGTTCTATTCCCAGTCTCGACAAACTATTCTCCTTTTCTCTTTAGGAAACCCTCGAACTCAAAAATCTATGTAAAACCATCTCGAAAGCGATGCGAATAGGAAACACACCCACAAAGAGACGAAAAGAGAAAGGCAGATGAAGTGAATCAAGTCCGCGACGACCACAAAAATCTCGAAAACAAAAAAAAACCCGAAAAATTCCATCCGGCGTAACACGACCTCCGTCGACATCGGACCTTTAAGGCCCCATCCGAATTTAAACCGAGATGATTTCCTTCCCCCGACGCACTGTCTCACGTGACCCATTTAATCATCTCCCACTTCCGAAACCCCAATCGTCCGAGGAGGTTGTCGACCCTTCCCCAAACAACGCCGGAATCATACCGATTTCTACGTATGGTACACCCGATTTTTCCCTCCGCGCGGCCGAAAACCGCCACCGCAAACTCACGCTCGGTAAGCCTCCATCGTAACGAAGCCCTCTACGGGATTCGACACCTGACCCGCGGTATCAACGAGGTTGCAACACCCACGGTGGGGATGTGAGTCAACGAACGCCGGTTGATGTGGGGGTCATACACGCATCCTGCCTCCGCACCCTCCGAAAAATCCCCCTTCGCCCAGCGACATTGATTGGCGCTGCTCCGGCCCTCTGGTGGCACCCGTGCGAAGGAGTGGGCAAATCGATCCGTTCGGATAGGAGGGGTTGGAGGAATAAGGAAGGGGATGCGGAAGGAGGTGGAAATGAGAGGAGGATAAGAAACAGGTGAGGAAGATAAGCCGGGATGTGGATGAGGAAATATTACTCCAGATGAATATGTCTCCGAACGTACGGAAAGGATTTGGGGAGATGAGGAAGAAAGAGAAAGTTGAGATGAGGGATAAGGAGAATGATAAGACATTGGAGGAGAAGATCAGGACAATAACAGTGGGAGTTACGGTGGTTTAAGCCAAAGGTGGAGAAGTCTATGGACTATAGGTGGCCTTTACTGTCGTTCGATGCGGCTTTCTCCTCATTTCCTAGGGAAATTCACGTATTAATATATATTTTTATTTATATTTATTAAATATCTTAACCTACTTTATTATTGAATGACTCAGTGTAACTCAGTGACTACAATCGTTTTCATAAGAACAATTTCGATCAGATATTGTTTGGATGTAGGCAGTGTGCCTATTAATGGTTCCTTATGCAGCCGAATGGCCAATGATGCGGCCTCTTGATTAACAAGGCTCCTTACTGCAAGAACATCCAATACAACATTTATTTTCGGAAATCATATACTGTTTCTTACTGTCTCGGAGAACTGGACGAGAAACTAAATAAAAAAAACCAACATCGTGAAAAACGAATATCAAAACCAACCGTTATTTAATTAAGTTAAAAATGAATTATAATATGAAATATGAAAGTCTGCATCCATGAGTAGCGCACGATCCTTGCATAAGCAACGAAAATCAGATCGAAAAAAAAAGATTTGACGTGTTTCAGGTTAAAGCCGAGCCCTTTTAAAGTAAAAAACGCATAAGGAAGGATTATACTAAATTTTAAAGGGAGCAAAAAGGCACACAAAATTTAAAACTGCGGAAGAACGAACATGCTGTTTTAAAGGGACGAGAGCAGAGTGGTAAAATTTACATAAGTACCGCGAAACTATGGAAATATTTCCAGCTGAATTAGAAATTGTAGTACCTGAACCTGATCTAGTAGTTAGACTACTTAACTAAGCCTATCGGAATAGTTACGGAACACATTAAAAAGATCAATGCTGGTTAAAGCCAGTAAGCAAAAAAGGCAACCCCTTAACAAGAATGAAGGAAGAGGAACAGCAATCAGAGCCAATACTTGAACAACATAAAAGTTGTATGTAACTCTTAAACAAAAACTGAAATGTGGTACTGTTGCATTATAAGTAAATGAAAGAAGTAAAATAAAAAAGGCTTAGGCTTCAAATTAATTATACTTAAATTCATTAAAATAACGCATTTGAGATTAATAAATAAGCGAACAACAAAGACAGTTGCAACCAAGGAGGCTAAAAGTAGCTATATTCGATGCCGAGATAGTTTATATTTGCCCAACTGAAGGGAGTTAATAATCATAAAGGCAACTTTATTACAACTCTAATGTTCAGAACATTGGTTCACGCCAATAAATTCAGGCGGGCAGAACGAGAAAAATCTAACCTTTATACAAAGGTGAATGTTGCCTCATGAAAGGCAGGCATCTGAGGCATGCACCAATGAGAGGAAAATAACTTAAATTATTCTCTAAAAATTCAAAAACATTTTATTTCATAATTAGGGATGGAACTAATACAATATCAATAATTCAAAAGAAAATTTTGCTATATAAATATCTCCCGATCCAATGAAAAAGTACTAATATATAAAAACAAAGTGCTAACTATAGAGGACATGAGTGGGATGAAATTATTTTGGAAGATAAAAGTAGCAAAAAAATGCTGATAAACCCAGAAATCCCACCGCTTTGGCTTCCAGAGCAAGAGATGGGAATCTTCAGAAGAAGAAGGGATTATAACGGAAATCGACCAAAATATTCATTTAAGACTGCGCCCGGGACATCTTTTTCGGGATCTAAAGGAAGGGATCTTTACATACGGAAAAATCGAACGTCTACGGAGACGAGAGTATCAATGCGGGCTTAGCGATTCGCAATAAAATGCAGCGTCTCTTTCTTCTGAAAAAGGGGGCGTGGGTCCTGGAAAGAGGGGAATCGGAGACGGATAGAAAGGAGGCGGGGAGCACAGTTTTGTTGGGGTGTTGTACCACCAGATGGGACATCTCGACCACTCAAGGGGAAAGAAAATACGGAGAAGCAGAGGTTGTGATACGAAGGAAAGGAAACATGCCGAGAGAAGGAAAGAGAAATAGGAAAATGGTATAGTGGGGAATGAAGGATATAAGAAAAAAGAAAAGAAAAGGAGAGGTCGGGATGGGAACTATTCCTCCCAAAGGTCTATGTAGGCCATGGGTATGAGCCATTCCGAGAGAAATGGGAAGGAACGTGAAAAGGTCACTTTTGTTACAGTTTCTTCGAACATAAAGTCCCGAGAACGGAAAGGGAGGTGGCGAAGATAAAGGGGAAGGAAAGTAGCGTATGTCTTTGGACAAAGGGAAGGTAAGGTGCATTCATGGCCGGTTTAAGGGAAGATGCAAGAGAAGGTACGTGTGATAGTTTCCGTGAGTTTATTAGATGAGCAGCTGGAAGGGTTACAGGTCTCCATCCATATACAATATGTTATTTAGCTTCCACATCGCCTATTATTATCGCTAAAATTACTTGTACATTACAGTGTCTTGATTCATGACCTTAAACTACAGAATCTCTGGCAGACGGACACTCGAGGGGACTAGGATCACTAATATGTTTTTTCATATTTTTATGCGTCACAAAATGACCACTGAAAAAGAAGGAAACTTCAGTAAACCATCAAAAACCTACCATGAATGATTCGATTATTAGCTGGGATTTTGTACTGTCCGATGAGATACATTGTCTATTATACCACCACAACTAAAATCTACCATTTTCTAGCGCTAAGAAAAGAATCTGACCTATCCCATGTACGCTGAAGTTTGCAAAATTACTGACACAAAATCCCATATTTTGATTAATACGAAGTTATTGTTAACTTAATCAACTAAAAATTGACGCTGAAGATTCAGGCTCTCTCTCTCTCTCTGTCTTCCATCCCTTGTTACTTCGGATTTTATAACTTTTTAAATACAGAATTAATCGCTAAAATTAATTTATTAGAATAAGCTTGGCACTAATTAAGGATAAAGGTAAAACCTAACATACGAAATACTATTTACTGCGACCAAAATGGAAATTTGGAATCCAAATTCGAGGGGCTGACCTATTCAAGAGTTTAAGCAGAGTTTTTCTATATTCAAGGAAAAATAAAAACTCATATACTCCGACCTTGGAATACGTAGGCTGAGATTGCTTCCTGCTCACGTTTATGTGCAATGTTCTATCGTATTCCTCCTGTACTCTAAATTTGTCCTCATATACTCAAGTGCATACATACACCTTAAAGTCTCAGCACTTAAGCGAATCCAGCTAAGACTTTTACGCTGCTCTCCAGTAATAAATATGGCACGTAGGTGTTACAATTCTAACGCCAAAGTATCCAAATTTCAGTCAAACATCTAGAATCTAAACCGCCGAAAATACCTTCCGCGTAACACATATCGCGAAGCATACAAATTCCAATTAAGTCCCGTCTTTTACGTTCGCGAGGACACAACGCCGGCGTAAAACGGTTATCCGAGTTTATGGTAGGTGTACAAGCGCACATACACAAAAGGAATTTTTATAGATGTAATAAAATATGGAACGAGATGTGAGATCTGTAGGGGAACAACCTGAGAGAATGAGATTTACCAACACGACGCTCACGCACCCCGACGTGCTCGCAAAGGGGGACCTTAGTCACACAAGGGGGCGTCGAAGTTTAAGGGTACGTGTACCATTCCGGTGAAAGGGAATTTCAGGTATCTTAATTTGGGAGGAGAGAGGACGTCTGTATGGGAGCGTAAGTATGGCTGGCTGATAATCGAGTGGTCCAATTTCGTTTTGGAAGAAGTCCCTTGGTTGGGTACAGGAAAATTTTAGGTCAATCTCTTAGATGATCAATAGAGATATCGAACATTGGAGATCCCTGCAATTAATAAGAAGATACTTGAAGTACAGGCACGTAAATGAGACGTAAATGGCATTTTCCAACCACGAATTCTACTGTAGAACTTCTATAGAAAATTTTCATGGATCATCTAACAGTTGATCAGATATCTGTATTCAAAGTTATGGTAACATTGAGTGTATACCATTTTCGTTTCTTTTCTTAGAAGAAACATTAACCGTCACCTAAAAAACTCCAGCACATTTTGCAGGAAAATTAAATCTTTGTTGTTATTACAATACGTTAAGAATATCGGAAACGATAGCTTTCAGATAAATCTATCAAGTCATAGGATGGTATAAATTTAGAGCTGGAGAAAATATTAAGCAAAAATATCGAAAAGGTGGACATCACGAAATGATATAAATTCAACAAGCAAATAGGGTGAAATAAACCAAATAAGTGATTTGACGAAAAATATTCACAAATGATTCACAGAAAAGGGAAATGAAAACTAAATATAGGACAGTAATACGAGACTAAATGAACATATGGACAATAGTGATATGAGAAAAGAGTACCCATCACTACGGGTTTAGCTACAGCAAGCAGGGATGAAACTGAATGAAGCTGCAGGAAAGTGATGAAGCGGAGAGATATAACGGGGTTGCTAGTCAAAGATACTGGCGACCACCACAAAACTGCTACACTAGTAGCGAGGTACCACTTGATATTCCCTGTCAGCGAATCAGCGAGAGAGAGAATCACACGCGCAAAAAATACTGCCATTACATATGGAGAGGAGTAGGGGAAAGGCGAATCTAACTCAATCACATCCACAACCAAAACTAAAGGAAGTAAACAAAATGTTGAAAGGTCAGTAAATACTGAACAACGTGTGTTAATGAAATCGACACGCGGAATAAGTAGACCAAGATGTTATACGAAGGTGGTCTGAAAAGTTTCCGACCCCAGATTTTTCAGAAATTTTCAGAAAACATGTCGAGAAATGGCGATGTGTCGTAAACTTTTCAGACCACCCATGTATATATCTACAGCTGAGGTCATATCATGCATATAGGCTCACGCCGGAAATCGAACACGGGACCGCCCTCATCAAAGGCGAACGCGCTACCTACTTGGCTATCCAAGAACCTCGAAAAAATTATAGAAAGATAAATCTTTTTCCATTCTTTACGGAAAGATAAACGTTAAATAATCCATTCATCAAAATAAGATTTTCAAAGACAACTTACCACGATGATGTAATTAATTGATATAATTGATACATCCATCATAGGGAATCTTGGTATAAACACCGGACACAGCAGATAATAAAGATAAATTGAAAAAAAAAATCGCCAAAGTCGCCGTATATCGGAGAGCCAAACCCATGGGTGCCGATCCACGCTGGAGCCCATGGGCAGAAATTCACGGGCAACTCTGTGTTTTCTCCCTTTAACCCATCCTTTCGGCAACCTCTGACTTATCCCATCATTTTTCAATCCTTCGCATCCCCAGACCTCTCTAAGCCTCCTGCGGCGGGAGGGAGCGCTGCGCATCCTGCTTATGCCCGCCTTGATACGCACTTATCGGCTGGGAGGGGACACATCGCCGGAGTAATGCGGGTCTGCGGCCAACCGCATATTATCTCACGTTATTGCAGGAAGCGACTCTTACGGCCAAGACGAACACACACATATATATATATAGAGAGAACGAAGATTTCCTACGACAAATACACAGGCCGCCTTTATTTTTGAGGAGTGGGCGTGATGCGGCAAAGAGGGCTTTATGCGTCCCGCTCTACTTCTGCTGAATTGGGTTTCGAAAGAGGACTACAAAGGGAGCGTCGTATCTCTCCAGAGCTTCGCCGGGCACGTCGACAATTTCGGTGTTTCGTTTGTTTAAAGAACGTTCGACTTCCTTTTTTCGGCCGGGATCCTCAATCTGTACATGTCAGCTTGTTTTCCGTCATTAATGTGGACCTGAGGTCCCGTCGGGACGGGGATAAAGAGAGCTCGCGACGATAATATATCTGGAGAAATGAAAAAATAACGCGACGGCTTTTTGAAGTTTGCTGCTCTCGTAAATTTCCTTTGGCAGACAAAAGAGGAGGGGAGAGCGAAGATTATAATTTCATAAGCGAAATACGCTCGAGAGAAGGAAGGCGGGGATAAAAAAGAAACATCCGATCCGTTTGCAAGGGAGAATTATTTCGAACAAAAACACGTCCGACGAATGAAGACTAACGTGGCAGTTTTTACTCGAGTTTACTCTGAGTTCGGCGAGAGAATGTGTGCCCGAAGATGCAATAACGAACGGGTCGACAAATAAAGTCTTTATGAATTTCGTTACTGTTTGTTATACAGGAAACACTAGGTCTCGAAATTACTTGTGGGATGTGTGATTATTTGTTGAGCTTACAAAACACGGTCAAATTAAATGAATGGACTCTTTACTCTGCTTGGTCCATGTGGTTTTAACTTCTTATTTCTACAAATGGAACATTCACTATTGTAATTAAAGCTAAAATGGCCCAGATTGGTCGGCTTATTAGGACATATCTTCTCAACTGAAGGTAAGCGGAAGTAATAATCAACTTTGAAGGAAAATATCAACAAAGGAGGGGATGTGAATCACTGGGAAGATACACGGATAAAATATAGATAGGCTACGAATGTTTTATGTAAATATGTCTGAGTGTAATATTCGTTATTGGAGAAATAACATTCATGAAAGTTATGATGAAGTATGAGGATATGCAAGCATACGTACGATAGAATTTTCGATAGTTACGCCAATGTATATTACGTTTGAGTCATAATGAGCTAGTCATCGCTTTCCCCGAGACACATTTAAAATTGTTTTCATACACGTCTGCTCGAAGATCGTTTCATAAAAAGCTGCTAGTGAGAGAGGACGATAAGAATTAGTTCCCACTTTAAACTAAAATATCGATAAATTTAGGATTGAATTGTTCAACCCAATCATTTCCTTCCATTAGAGCACAAAAACATTTGTCGATTTTTGTGAGAACCAGGAGAAAAATAATTGTTCTTAGAAGTTAATTTGAAGATACATCCTTCATTTAGTGATTGTGAAAGTTCTTTTTAGGAGAAGTAGTGCTCTGATTCAATGTCTGCAATCAAATCAAGAAGTTTTACTCAATCTCAAATTAAAAAATGCTCAGAAACTTAGGTTACTAATGCTTCATGCGATAATAGGATTAGGCGTATACACATCATTCCATGCATACGGAAAAGAAGTCTGCTAAATTTATTGCACAAATTTAAAAACGAAGAGAAACACTGACCCTGAATCGATAGAAGTTGGAGCAACAAAAACAACCGCGTTGATAACGCGGTAAGGGCTACGTTTCAGATTAAATGATAAACGCACCCATTCAGCGCGACCTGTGAGCATTCTTGCTTTTTAGGGGAAAATGGAATTTGCGCGCTAATACGGGTGCGACCAAACAAACAGCATTACGAGCAGTCCGACGCAATTTCCATTCATTACTCCATCGCTAACCTCAAATTAAGCTGAATACCTCTAGTAGACGCCGAAAAAGTTTAGGAGAGAGAAACCAAGGCGAGATGCGACGCAATATCCAATCCAAAAAAAAAAAAATACTGTGAACGCGGTAAAAAATCTAAAACCAGCATAAAACGATTCTATTCGTAAGTTCTCCAGTTTTTTCCATAGAAAGATATTTTCCACACTTTACAGATATGGATAGATATTTAAAATTTTCCGAATAGCCCATTGACAAACGGATCTGAAAAAAGCAGGCGAGATTGGGACTCAAACCCTGATCTTCCACTTTCCAAGTGGGTGTTCTAGGTAAATGAATTGTATTCAAGATAGCGATTAGGGGGAAGAGATAGCGGCAACGGTTAGAGGGATATCCTGGCAAGAAGAAGGTCTGGGTTCGAGTCTCGTTAGACTTTTTTCCGCGCCCACTTATCCTTAGGATTATCCTGGATGCACGACTTAAAGTGAAAAGTCACCTAATATTCTTTCCTGAGAATTTTACGATTGTTGATAAAAATATGGGGCCAAATACCGAACCCTGAGGGACTCACATTCCCAAGGAAATCGACTATTTTTGAGAAGAAGGGATGCCATTTCTCCCTCAGGTCATCTCGATCATATCTAAGGGGGATAAAGCCCTTCTCGTGTCCGGCTTTTTACCAAAATACCGCTTCAGACCCACCTCGACATTACGAATCCTCCGCATCTGGCCCATTAACAGGGGACGGGGATAGCTATATAGAGATAGGTGAACATACAGCTGCAGAACGGGAATATTCGACCGAAATTCCTCATTCATTTCGAGGATTCCTCCGACCCAAGCGACGGCGGCTGAAATTGCTCTTCTCCACGGCCATCCGAATTCCTGGCAGGAGAGGGTCAAACGCATATCCACGCAAAGGATGTGCGGTTATCTTGTTTCACTGAGAGGAGATATACATTCGCCACCTGACAGAGGGAGCGGATAACTCAGGAAGTGTGGATGAAAGAATATTACAGTTACCGGAACGAGATGGATTAATATTCAGTACGAATATAATAACCCTAAGAATTGTTTGGGACAAAAATGATTAATATTTTAGGGACTGCGATTTATAAACTGGAATGATTGAAATTATCCTCAATATTTCCCAACGATAAAGAACCGAAGCAGAAGAATCTCCCTCACCAAAAACGGATATGGCTGATAGTAACAGGAAGGCAGGTGTTTGGAAACATAGTTAACTATGTATATATAGTTAACATAGCTACTAAAGACTACATAGACGCAAAAGAATACAAAATTTAATCAAATCACTCTAAAATAAATATTTAAGTTCTACAAAAGAAGGCACTGAAATGGATCCTTTTCAGAAAAGAAACAACAAGCTAAATTTAGACGGAAGATGTATAAGCCTATGTCATAATAAGATAGAAAGTTCATTAAGATAACCTTTATCTGGGCCTGTTTCAATTTCTAATTTGAACAATTTTATCTTTAATGGGCCAACAAATTGGGAATTGGATTGCATAAACCAAGTTCTAGATGCGTTAATGCCATATCTTTAATTAAAAAACTATCGTTATCAGCTAAAGAAAAGATCAAAATCGCTGGATACAATATTACAAAGATTGTTACTTCTTTCCATGGATAACGTTGATGCACCATTTTCAGAGATTAGCGTAAATATTTTAAATGCCTTTAAATGTAACATTTTCGCCAAACCAAGAATTTCTTGATGAAACATGAATCTAAATTAAAGCCTTGGACGATTACTTGGGGTAGTTAAAAAATTGAAATATTTTGCTGTCAATACTAGATACTTACATGATAAGGTTTTATTTTCTGGACAATCACTCACAGTAACAATCTAGACCAAATCTGCAGACTTTTTTACCCCACCATTTGAATGGATGTAAACATATAAAAAGATAAGAAATTAACTCTAGCAACTCCAAATTCTTCGTCCGCTTATCATGAGAACGACGTGTGTGACGATCTGCACAATAGTAGTCTCGAGGGTAGCGAAATTAAATAGCAAGTATACTGAAATAAGAAGGGCATATGGAATCGACTATTCCCCCTGGTGGTGAAGCAGAAAAGAGTGACCTCCATTCATTTAAACGCTCTACTTTTTAGCTGACATTCAACCTCTGTTATTAACCACAGGGATAATGATTTTTTAATTCTCATAATGGTCATTTTGTAACGCCGTTTCCATTTAATTGAAAGAGAACTGCGGTGAAAACTCATTACGTCACTGCCTCCGCTTTATTCAGTAAGCCATCCCAACGGAAGCTAGCTTCATCCTCTCGAAAAAAATAATATTAAAAAAAAGTAAACGCCTACATTACGTGGGGAGTAATAGAAGCGAAGCAAGACAAATAAATTTCGTTGAAATTGCCCTGCCAAGGAAAGCCTGGCTGATTGGAATTCTGCCAACACGGAGACTCAATATGACCCCGCCCTTTCTAGCGCACACATTGGAAGGAATGAGAAATCATCGTTCGTAGATCATTACGATTTACGGCCCCGGTAATTATTTGTCGATGACAACCAACTGCTGACGGTATTCAATGGAACTGCATCCCTGCAGGCATAAAAAGATGACAAATCTTTTCCGAATATCCAATAAATGTCGACTTCTCAGCGAGGATTTCTGATTCATTCTCGAGAAAAGACAAAATTGCAAGTTTTCCCAAAAGAAACTGGAATCCTACTTACAAAAGGATACAGATTGGAAAGAGAGTAAGCGAAGACTACGAAGGATTGTAATTCTTCAGAATATCTCATCAACGAAGGACTCCGGAAGACAACTATCAGAAAAGTGTGTTCACACAATTTACTACGCTATATTTAAGAGACCGATCGTAATTAATTTAAATACGAATAGAATACGAATTAAACACTAAGTCACATAGCGATACGTTGGATGTTAGAGGTCTATTAGTGGTATTCTATGATGAATAAGTGAAAGATTTATTTATACTGCACCACAAAAATAGTACATCGTCTGAACTATGCTCTGAAGCCTAGGTCCCTTACGGTGTACTCTCTTGTGGTGTAGAATAAATAAATCTTTTATCTTTCATTTATTCACATAAGGAAATCTGGCTTGGTATTTTTATTTTTCAAACAAACAAAATGGCAAAATTTCCCGAAAACGAGAGCAATAAAGGTACATACATTTACGATATTGTAAATATAAAACCAGTTTCACTGAAAAATAGCAAAGTTGCAGAGTATTGTAAGCGAATCTTTCCCAAAAAACCATTCAAACTTTAGTATAGATTCTATCTTTGGAGAGTAACATCCAGAAAATAGCGATAAATGCCCCAAACGCCAAAGAAAAGAAACACTTCTGACTCCTTTAATCCATAAAAAACGATACCCCCGAATGATATTGATCGCACTCCACACATAGTAAGTGATTTTACGAGAATCGTATCGCGCACCATCGAGTTTTCAAGTTTTCTCCTCGAGTCCATCCCTTTGGAATCGGAAAGATCTAATCCCAGCGTAGGTGCGAACAGCCTCGAGTCGAAGATGAGCCCATAAAAAATATCGAAGAGGGGCAACGGGCAGAAGTCGACGGAGCAGGGGTTAAGAGTGAGTAAGAGCGGTGGAGCCGGTAAGCTCATGCTTAAATCAGGTATGACAGTTCATTTTCCTTGAATTACCTCCTGCAGATGATGCTCTACAACTACATATGTGTAACTATAGCTGCCTTTCAGAGGGTGGGATGATGCATCGTAGAATTCTCTAGTCGGTTAATGTCTTATACTCTTATATGTCAAACTACTCGTGCTTCCGAATTTCCTGACACGTTTAACCTATTCTGAGCAAAAAATTTCCTTTCGAATAATTACATTAAAGGAATCCTAATTTGACATTTTCAACTATCTGCTTGATGAAGCTTCTCTTCTTGATGAATCGAACCCGGAACCTCTTTCAACAAAGTCAAATGAGCTGCCCGCATGACTATCTAGGAGGCAGGAACTCTACGCCAAATTATTCGTCAAATTATCTTCAGGATATTTCACCGAGTGCAGGGTTGTGAAGGTTCATTTTCGATGGCGAAAACTAATATTCATCATCTTAGAGGCATAATCAATAATTCGATAACAGAGGAAAGAATTAAGCAGTGGATATGTTATATGCACTCAACGATGTATTACAGGATAATGTAGAGTGGGATGCAATACTTCCGTGACTTTCGGAACTAATTATCTTTCTTAACGTAGAGGATGAGTAAGTTCTATGGATAGCGGTTTGTTCAACTAACTTCAACTAGTCCGAAGCATATCAAAGATGCTAAAACCTTCAGCGAAACACGTCGCATAATAAAATCGTGAGGAAAATTACGAAGTTTTCGTTCTCCTCTGTGCTATTAAAGTAAACCAACTGTGAAAAGAGCCATACATATAAATCTAGAGCACTTTAATTTTAAAATAAAAACAACATGCGATCAACCGAGCAAAAGTTGGGTTGAAAACCATCCACTCCACCCATCAAACTCGCTTTCCCGCTGGATGACTACAACCTTCTCCCTACATTCCGATATTCATAACTCGAATTATTTTCCCCGGCTTCCTTCGAAACACCGGCAGAAAACATCGCGCGAGACGAAGGATCATCTCGTGTCCAGGGAATACATATATATCAACAGAAAACAGCGTCTCCGGCCGGAGGAGGAGAAGAAATCCTTGGAGAAACGAGACCATCCTGAGGCAAAGATGAGAAAGATGCCGTAGGATCTTCGGAAGGGAAAATAGAGGGACGGAGGATCATGGATGCTGTGAAAGGCAGCACATCTCCTCTCCATCCTTTTGAATGGCAATCGGTCGAAGTTTCCCGCATGGTCGAACACTCGGGGACTTGGTCACCGATTGGATTTGGGGGGGAAACAACGGAGGGTGCGGGGGAGGAGAGGGGAGGGAGTGGGTGGAGGAATGCTTACCCTGACCCTTGGACACCTCTTCTCCCTCCGACGCAAGGGTTCCTCCCTTGCCGCCGAGGGAAATGTACGAGATAGCACATGCATCACGAAGTACTCGAGAAAATATTGCAGCAGAGGGGAGTGAAGGGGGAAAGCCAAAGGATATTCACTTACGAAGCGAAGCTACCGTTGTTTTTTAAAGCGTCTGAATGCTGTTTCGAGTCTCAAAAACTAATAAGTATTTTAAGAGGATTGGATTGACCTTCAACTGCTGGAGATTGTGCCAGTCGGTCATTTTATACGGAATGTATTCTCTCTTACTCAATTGAGGCTGATTTTTGCTGGAAATTGCCGTAAGAAATAAACTGGGGTGTTTATTTGCGTTGTATTATAATTGTAATGTATATTCGCACGCATATCTTCTAAAATATCCAAGCTTATGATCATCTTAGAAGGTTCTAGTCCACATGATACTGAATAGTGCAGAGTTTTTTTTTCCTTTCCTCAACATAGAAGTAAGTATCTCATCCCATCGGCGTGCAAGTCCTAAATTTTGTCAAATATAGCATTCCTTAACCAAAAATTCGCTATTCTTGACCTAATGATAGATAAAGACCCCTAACAGGCATATACTGCCTGCTACGAAGTGAAGAGGAGAAGACAAATATGATACGATTAAAAGAGGCTTCTCTCCAAAAAAACATTTCGCGCTAGTAAAAGACTGACAGGGTAGATGTTTTGCTGCATAGTCTCTGCCATGAAGGAGAAATGGGCATCACGGTAATTAAGTATATGAAGACAGGTGAGGAGCAGAAAAAAGTAAGCAGATGAAGTGACAAACGCTTTAATGAAACGAATGCGATTAATCACTTTCGCGGATCGGGAATGGATGATTTTTTCCCTCTTAGCCTTGCGGCATGAGAACGATCAATCAACACTTGAATGTTTATCTTTGACTTGGCGCCTGGTTACCCGTGAATTAGAAGCGAATCTATCATTGAACTATTAGGACTTAGAATTAATACTGACAATTGTGATATTGTGAGTCGTTACTAATGTATCTTAAATTGAAAATAACTAAAGATCACATCACTGATCCCAATAAGTAACGAATCTAATATTTAAGTACATATTTTCTATATCTTATAGTATTTTCTATATCTTATAGTATTTTCTATATATTATTTTTATCTATATTTAAGTATTTTTTATAAAAAAGTTCGAATTAGAGTATAATTATTAATTAGAATATTATAAAGGGAACTATGACTGACAAGATAAATTCAACCGCAATCTGCCTCAGTCGCAATTTCGAAAATTCTTCACCCAAAATGTAAGAAAGAAAAATATTTAACATAAAAATATCTGACAGTCATATTAGCGACGGTATATTCTTACTTCCTTTTGGCACTAACTTTTAGTCAGATACCAAAAAAAATAATCGTTTCCGACTATTCTGTGGAAGAACTCAAGACATCGAGAACGAAAAGGATAGATTCTGAGTGATATATTAGAATATAATATAACGTTCCGCTATTTTGTATTAGAATCAGGTTAATTAATTACATTGCTTCTTCTTGAATCCGGCATGTGAATTTCTAGAATGATCAATCTTAACATTCAGCACACCCCTAAGCTAATAAGTCAACACCGATGAGATAAAAGTAAATGAAATTGATGTATTCAAACAATGCTCTAAATTTCAACTGTAAAAGCATGAAGCTTTGACTATTTTCCTTCATTACGTATTCTAACCTGTTGTTCTTCTCAATAATCACCAAAGAAAGAGCATTATCTGATAACGATGTTAGGATCTACCCAACTGATTTCCTGCAAATTGACGGTGACAAGTCTTCTTAAGTGAGAAAAGCTTTATCCGGAGCAGTGTCAGACACCATCAGCAAATCGCAAGGAGCTGACGTAAATCTAAATACGAAGGAGGTTTAGCGGATAAATGGGAACGATACCACGCAATGGAGGCTCGAGATGCGCCTTTCGTCCTTTGACAAGGTCTTTACAAACCTTTCACCGTGATACTCCATTTCCAGGATGATGATTATCTCAAAATTTGGATTCAATAATCATAAATAAGATTATAAGTTGGCTGCATTTACTGATTGCCCACGTGCATCTCTCTAGCAGCATAGAATCAAGCTTCAAAAAATTAAACAACCATAAAATAAATGTAGATAACCGTAATCGTTCCGTGAGTTGGAAGATTGGACATATCTGTATGATATTCTGAATCGGACAATTAAATCGGAAAAAACTCGTTAAACATCCCAAAGGAAGCACGTCATGGAACAATTATATCTCACAATTACCTAGGCAGCATATACCTACATATTCAAGGTCTAACTTTATAATCGCATTACTCTTGGGAACAAGGAGTTTCCTAACCTATCTAGTAAGTAATCCTACAGTTAGGTTAACGTAACATCTTCATACAAGGACTTAACAGTGGGGAAACGATGTGCGACAAATTAGGGAATAGAATTCCATAAAGTCGATTAGCTATACTGTTATGCTATACTTATGCGTTCTTATTTTATGATCGAGCGGGAATGCAGCAGTTTGATAATAAATAGATTACGTAAGTAATCCTACGTCTTTCAGTACCAGTAGGCGGTCTGAACCTCAAACACGAATACAATAATATTAAATGTGAAATATTATGAGTGAGGAAGATTGCCCTTGTTTTCCTATCCGAGGCATAATGGAGTCATATGAGTAGAAAAAGTGGTCGTACATGAAGTACGATGACGTTACTAATAACATAATAGCTTTCCATAAGAAAAGACCAAACAATGTTTTTATTCCGCATCAATCAAACCCCAGTAACTTTTATACTCTCATAGCCACGAATAGGACTCAGAAAAGTAAAGATACATTTTCCCTACCCTGTGCCAAAATAAAATTAAAATCCTGCAATAAGTGTAAGTAAATTCTTGATGTGGCATTTCCTATCTTTCCTTATGCCTTAAAAGGAGGGAAAAGACCTCCAATGAACAACCAACCGAAAAATAGAGTAGAAACAGAGTGGATTAACTGATGTGTGTAACATTGTTCATTTATTCACTTATTTATTTCGAGCTTGATACAGCCTTTAAGCCTCTATGCAAGTGCAATCCGAACACGACAATGACCTTCATCAAGCAAAATTTACACAGCATTCTGCATGAGAGAGAATTGGGTGACTTCGCAGAGAGTCGAAAACGAAGGCCCGGAAGCGAGCATACGAATCTTCCGGCACAAGAGGCGTTCATCGCGAATTTTTTGAACGTGAAATCAAAAAAGTGAGGAAAAATAATGCGGAGTAAAAGTGGCTGTTTTCACGTCCGTCGGACGTCATCTCGGGGCAAAATTGCGACAACAGTGCTCCCCAAATTCAGTGTCCCTCAATCTCCTCGAGCATCCTGAAAATATAACAGACCGTCGACGCGTTTCACGGTTTCTTCCCAAAGTGAAAGGTCCTCTCGGAACTCCCTCTCCCTCCACTCCGTTCCTGCACTCGCCGATAGCGTCATCAAAAACAAAAAATTAATAATCCTTTCGAGAGAGCGAAAAAAAATTAGTCCGACGTTTCGGACGAGCCTCTGCGACTTCCACGTAGTCAGAAAAACCTCAGGAGATAGGTATCACATTAGCGGTGAAATAGCTTTTTCTAATACAAGGCACCGAAGAAGATAATTTACTCTTTATATGTATGATATTAGCCATGATGATGAATGATTTAGAGAGTTATTTCTCCTGTACTATTATAAAAGTGTAAAAAATATTTCTATCTCACGAGTGATTCAACTTCTCCTATATTTTCTCCACTATAGATTTCGGGAGTCAAAAGGACCAATAACCAGTAATATTTCGCGATATTGAAAGTACATACAAATTATTAAATTATGCAAAAATTTTATATTTGAATGCTAATTTAATATGAATAATATTAGATATTAATTTAATTTGAATCCGAATGACGGAATGAAAATCTAAATTTATTTATTACAGATTCAAATCCAAGAATCTCATCTTATTATTAATAAATAATAACATCATAAATGTCATTAGCTAATAAAGATCGATTCGACATAAAACCGAAATAAACAGAGTAATATATTACAAAATATAAAGGAATAAGTAACAAAATTATAAAAGTCTTAACTTTTGGTTAAATTCGTTCTTACTATTATCAACATCTGAAAATATCTGCGTCAATAATTTATTTTTCGAAAATCTCGAATAGATTATATTACATCGCCTCTATTAAGCCTAACCAATCATTACAGAAGGGGATAGCAAAAGAAGACTCTTGCTTACTTGATTTATTGTCACACCGGTAATTTGGACCTAGGTTAGAGCTGTGTTAGCTATCACGACGTAATCGAATACGACAGCTACTTATAACGGCATACTTTACAACATTGTTGAGGATTGGACAGTGGTATCCACGAATATTAAAACTGGAACCTGTAAATATTGCAACAATCGACATTAATATATTTGCAATGCTAAAAACAGATATAATTCGCAGAGGAAGCTCACCTTGTTTTGGGAACTAAAAGGAACCAAATCACAAGCCACGCATGTTTTACATCCTATAGTTCGCATAAAATTTATTAACCAATCATATCCTCAGCGCATATGCTTCTTCTCAAACTGCAGAAGAAAAGATTCAATGGGATGGGCGATAAATGGATACAAAAATGTACAAGCACCGCCCTCGCTGACTCACTTTTACTTCCCAACCGAAAAATCTCAGAGAAAAACATAAGAGAGCTTTTAGTGGCAATCTGAACAGAAAGCAGACGGCAATGTATGAGATAATAAGAGGATATAAATGGTACTGAAAATGTGGGACGATCTCAGTTATGACAAACGAATCTACTGCGATGTCGATTTATCTGGGGCGTCTCGTCTCTTTTGAGAAGGAAATTTTCTTATGGAAAGAGACAGTCAGATGAGAAAAGCTATAGGCGTGGCGAAACGAAATTGGATAAAAACAAGGATACGTGAAGATGGAGGACAGACGCAGAGAAAAAGAGGCAGCTAGGAGTAGATTAGAAAGAGGATTTCGATCCATATTTCACTTTCTCTAACCTAGACAGGGTGACCTACAATGGCACATTCGGCGAGTCCAAACTAAGCGAATGTAATTGGTATTTCTTTTCTTCCAAACCATACGAAGCGTGATCAGTATCGCAAAATGAATTAATATCAACATCACAAGATATTTTAATCCTCATTTGGGACAAAGGAGTTACTTGGGAATTCACTAATGAAGTGAATTTTCAGACGAAACTTTTATACAACAGGACATAAATGAAAGTGTTTCTTAGTATCACTCCTTCTTAGTTTAATACATGTTGCTTTAAATTAGCTGTTGCGTAACCTTCTATTCGGTTCCTTAACGGTTATGATATTACCTACTAGTTACTTCTCGCTATACCGTTTACTTACTTGTTATTTATTTCATTATAATTTGTAAACTTTAATCCAAATAAAATATATGCGCAGCGATTTTAAACTTTTAAAATGCATGCCACTAAATAAATCTACAATAAAATAGCTTTATAATAAGCATTACAAATATACTGTGAATTCCCTTAATATTTTAATTAAAGAACATCTTAAATAGATGGTTACATATATTAATCTAATATATACGGCAATATAGGCCCGAGACTTACCAACCCGACGTTCTTCCCTCTATCACTTGAAAAGTAGCTCAACAAAACACGAAACTTATGTGCAGTGACATAACATTTGTTAGCCACAAATGGTTTCCCACGGTTTCCGATATCCACAAACAGCCATAAAAAGGCCTACAGTCAACCACACACTCAACCAGTAACTATGAACGGGCAGCGTGCACCTCGTTCTGGTCATTTTTGAATTTTTAGTGCTAGCAAACGTTTTCGGTTTCTGGTCGATCGATCGTTAATAGAGTTTGTGAAACAGCGAAAAAGCCTTCGTTAGCTTGGTTACTCAGTAACTGAGGTATTTCTGTGCCCCTTTATCATGAAATTTATGCATTCGATTACTCATATGAAATGAGAATAAAACTGTTAGTAACGCCAACAATCTGAGAGCAGGTTAGAACTATTTACCAAAGTTATAGGCCGTTCTGATACAGCGAGAAAGATCAGAGAAATAGATGCTAAAACCAGTCGATTCAAGAATTCTTTTTTTCCGAGAACAATACGTGAAAATAATCGACTTGGCAAATAGAGTCTTGGTGCTTGCACCCCCTGCCACACGCCGAAAGGCGGCTTGCAGGGTACATATGTAGATGTAGATGTAGAAAGTTTATAATCATCACAGTTTCAATAAATGTATGAGAAAGCTAATTTTGAACCAGTCTTTCTTTGAATCAGTCTTTCTTAGAACCAGTTTTACCGCAGCGACAGAGCAGGGAAACGAATAGCTTATTAATTATTGAGGTAATGACGCTTACTAGAAAACATGAGGAGTGAGGTATACCCTTACTTTCCCAGCTGATCTATAGTAAGGCGTAAAGCATAATAAACTGACTATGCCTAAGTATAATTATACAATATACTTACTAGTATATATTATTTTAATATAATAGGTATTTCCTCAGTAATAATAATATAATAGTAATTTAATATAATAGGTTCCTCAGTGGACCTAACGCATAGACATTTCACATTTTAGTCACGCTGCCTAGTATGGAGTTCCACCAAGTCAGGGGTTCAGCGACTGAATCAATCCATAATACTACGAGCCCTTGTAAGTGAAGAACAATAACCCAAAGAGTAACTCTTTCTATAGCATCCAATGAGGAGTGACCAGGATGAATACCATCACATACTCATAATCTCCCAAACCTCAGTAACCTTCAAATCATCACAGCCATGAACAAGACCGAGACAATAGTAAGTGGAAAACACGTTTACCTCCATCCAGCACCATGGTAAGGTAACCACGAAATTCATCCTCAAAGAGCCACGTGCCTCACGTGAGCCACAGCAACCCCATCGACCACCATCGCCTCTATCTTTAAATGAGAGGAGTGCGTTTGGAAACAAGGATGGCAGAGGGAGATGTGTTCGGTTTGGACAAGGAACCGGTGCGTCGGTAGGTGGATCATTAGTAGAATTGGAATCATCCGTCCGCAGCCATTAGTGACAGAAGTCATCCGTCAAACGCGAAAGGGATGGGCCGAGGGTTTACGGGAAAGTAATGGGATAGGCAAACCCACGACCGGGGATGAGATAAAAAGGGAGAGAGTGATGTTTGAATTCCTATTGGACGAGTGTGGGCGAGAGGGGGAGCGGCAATTGGGAGCGGAGGTGCCGGCCACCGCCACGAATAGCATTCGTCATTAGCGCGGCTTCTGTTCTTCCCTCCCGCTCCTCCTCCGCCTTAACTCGTGCAGACCCTTTACGCCGTAAGAACGTCCGGAGATGGCAGACTTAATATGTTTCGTGCAGACCTAATATTTTTTCCTCTGCTTTTTTTAGCCGTTTTCTCGTCGGAAGTTTTCGGGCGACCGCGGAAGACGGAAGGGGAAAACTAATTGGCGTTTAGCTCCCAGGAAAAAAATTGTCTCTAATTTCGCGACTTTTTTCTCTTCCTGCAGTTTTTTGCAATATTTCGGGTCTGCGCCGAGAGCGTTGAAAAAATTCCGTCGTCGTCCCTTTTTTAATGCGCGAGTATCCAGTCGATACTTCGCGAGAAAGTTAATTAACTTGGGGTTGGGCTGGAATTCGAAGAACTTGAAGGGATCTTCCACTCCAAAAAAAACCATACCTCCTAGGATTTAATTACGTAGAAAATAGGAATTTTCGGTCTAATGCACCGTGAGGGTGTAACTTTATAAATTGACTAGCGTATTTGTTTTCATAATTAGTAAGAAAACTTTTGTACTTTTTCCACAAATTAATTTTATTATAAACAAAAGACTGTAAAGCACACACGACTAGTTTCGGAGATTGATCTCCATCATCAAGTGATCATCATCAACTTGATGATGGAGATCAATCTCCGAAACTAGTCGTGTGTGCTTTACAGTCTTTTGTTTATAATAAAATTAATTTGTGGAAAAAGTACAAAAGTTTTCTTACTAATTATGGAATATTTCCACAAGACAACGCCTGAAACTGTGAATTTTATTGTATTTGGTTTCAGCTATGGGCTGGAAATTTATCGATTTTGCCTTCCGCTACTGA
Source organism: Pachydiplax longipennis (assembly GCA_036926295.1). Lineage (NCBI taxonomy): Eukaryota > Metazoa > Arthropoda > Insecta > Odonata > Libellulidae > Pachydiplax > Pachydiplax longipennis. Next base: position 58,635,550 of record JAVFKF010000008.1, read on the forward strand.
AGATGATTGCAGAATTTTCTACTTTACTTATTTTCTACTTTTCTTTCCATACAAAGCTCAATCAACAAGATTTATAATAATATTAAGTCCATGGGTTCCAAGAAGCATGTGAGCCTACTTTAGCCAGCCCCGAATAAAGACCATAAAAGCGAGAGCTCAATACAATAGGTATTACCGCATCGATATCAATGCAATATTCAATCTTATTCTCATCATTGAATACGTTATCTTCGTATTTATATCTTCCCAAATTCAACTGGAAGCTGGAAGTGTAAATCATGTTATATCCAAAATTGTCAGCTCGAATAGCAGGAGCTCTACTATTCTGGCAAACTAAGAGTGGATGAGCAAAGCGAAAAAATGCCCAAATTACATACAAGAGAATATTGCTGTTAAAGGAGAGATAAGATTTATTCACGCTATTGACAAGCATTATACTAGATCATCCCAACAGTCTCTATGGAACAAAATGTTACGAAAATGCGTGATACTAACGAAGATTTCTCCTCTGTTATTCGGTCTCGGCAAAAATATTAAGAAATTACCTCAAAAATTGGTTGCTACCAATTGCTGCTTACTAGAAAAAGAAAATAATATTTTAATCGGTATATACATGTATTTTACGATCTTGCAACTAATAGCAAACAGCATTCGGAAAACCAAAGTTTATCCAAGTTAGGATGATTCCGGAACGAAATTATTTGCTAGCCAAGATGCTAAAAGATTAACAAACAAGTAATAGGGCATTGAATATCAGCTACATTTTAAATGAATGCCTAATTTATTAATATATTTCTAATTAGATTAAATAGTAACAGCTTCAAATTTTTCATACAGCGGAGTAGGAAAAAATTCGATTGTCCACAGAGTGTTCGTTTCCTAAAGAGCGTCTCGTCTCACGAAGATAATATGTAATCGACCGTAGAAATTATTTCCTCGAAAATGCAAGAAATAGAGAGGAAGTGAAAAAATCTTTAAAAAACTTTAAAGCCGAAAGAATTTGATTTTGGGGGGCAAAAAATCTTGGGAATTTATTTCTAAAAAAGACATCTCATTTTAAAAGAGATATCTTGAATCTTTTTGATAAAGCTTAAAAGTGTTAACGATTTAAGAATAATTCGTGAAGACTTCCGAATACGGTCTATTTGTTGCATTTCAGACAACAGAATTCAGATTCTACGGTTAATTTCGGATTTTGGGAGTAAATAATAGTAAATCTCCTCTTATTCCAAGACGTTCTTCCAGATAATTTTTCTTCCATCATCCGACTTTAGTCACGCCAAGTTAAGTTTCCTAGACAGAGGGAAAAGTAAATTCTTAACTCCTCATCTTGCCTAGTAATCTCTAAATCCTCTCCAGAGTTTAATTAAATAAATCAAGCGATATCTGGTAGAACTCATCCATGTTTAAATCCTCTTCAGTTTCTGTAGCAAACGCACGAGAGGTTGAACCCTGCCTTTGGGGCAATGAATTTAAAAAGAAGACTATTCATGAATGCGTACCTAGCCCAAAGAATTAGCTAACCGAATCCGTCTTCGCTAGTAGAATCCGAGGAATTGCGATGAAAATCTTCGAAAAAAAAACATTCTTCAGCGAAGTGAGTCGTTATTCTGGATATCACTATGATGAAATGGAGGAATGAAAAGGGAAATGGGCGAGATGAAGACATAAGGGAAATGAGAAGCAAAAGAGACGAGGTGTGGGGCTTCCGTGGGCTCAGTTATATTCCAAAGCGTGGCTGAGCGCATAAAAGCCGAAATTCCGGCGGTTCCTGGCACAGCGGGACTCGGAAAGGTGGTCATGCGATGGGAAGGGGAAATTGAAAAGAGGGAGGGATATGAAAGGTCGGCAACTGAAAGAAATATCGCCCGCCATTTTCATCTTCGCTACCCTTTGAGTTGATACGACTTCTCTCGACATCGAAACGCTAAAGGTATTCAGATAAGACAAGGAGATATGATATATAGATTTGAAACCTGAAGCACCTACAGCGATTGAAGTTTTGTAATCCTTCATTCATAACACAAACAGAAGTCAATATCTTCACGGAGAAATCCTACCAATAGAGCAATTGGTGATAGAACTTTTCTATAACCTTTACTTCCTTTCTGTGATGATCGACTTTTTCAAAGTTATTTATCCCATAACATTTTAATAAAATATCAGTTGTTTTTTCTAAAATTAGATTATTTATTGCAAATTGGAGCAGAATTATAGTTAATTAGATATAAAATCTATGAGATAAACTATAATTATATAAATATACTAATAGTATAATATAAATATATATTAGTGATAACAATTATCATCATTATAGCAATATGATAAAATAAGTACAAATGGCTTTTCTGATTTCGCAGTGTAATTTGATTAGCAAGATAGGGTTCAAGGAATTTAGTAAACAATTTACATATTAACACAGAATTTAAAAAATTTTCGGAGTAGATACCAATGAGGTTAAGAATGTTATTGAAATTTGGGAATATAGCAATAAAAATTGGGAGGCTACCAGGATTAACGGCTAACGAATTCATCGCGGTCTAGAAAACCCAATACAGGGCAGCGTGGGAGTTAAATTCTCTTTTCAATGAGGTCAGATATCATCATTTTAAATATCGCTCAGTAAAACATGCTAACAATTTCGTCTATTTCTGCATCAAGGATTACTACTCAAAAATCATTACCTACATTCAAATTCACTTGAACATAAACTACTCAATCTATAGAAAGGGAATCTGCTTCTCCAAAATCACTCACGATTATTTCGCCAGTGTAAAATTTATCGTTATCAATTCCCTTTGAGGGAAAGATTCTAGGGTCGAATTTGATTATGACCGGAGTGCGAATACTATTCTACTTTACGATCCAAAACGAGGGGAAGGCATTGGATGAGCAAGGGGATGATAAAGGATGAAAACCCGCAGGAATTCGGAGAGATAAAGCGGAGATAGGGGAAATGAGAGAGAAAGGAGAAAATACGATAGAAATATATCATAAAGGGGGCTGAAGAAAGAGGGAGTGATAAACGCTGCGGCTTCAAATGACACTTATTTATTCATATCCCTCGCTAACGCTAAACTCCCTAATTAATTTTGACCACGCGTACTGCCTCATTCTCTGCGACTCCGAAAAACCAGAGGAATTAAGACTCTATCTTCCAGATACGTACTCCCCGTATCTCCAGCTACTCATTTGCAACATTCCGCCGTTACGCTAGCCGAATGATGAAAGTGCTGAAATTTAAAGTATCAAAACTTAAAAATAAAAAGTTCGTAGCCCGTGGGTAACGGCACTATCTGAGAAACGATGCGGTTTCGCGTACAGAGAACCGGCGGAGAGGAGTTTAAAGCCGATGTTCGAGATTTGAAAATAAAAAGAAAACTGCCTCGCGTCGAGTTATACCCCATAACTCGCGACGGGGCAATTTCCTGTATCTTTATTGAGCGTTTTATCTGGAAATTAAGCAGAAATCCTATAACGTGCGAGACTAAAACGTTACACTTTAACTTCGTACCATAAAAAACGCCTCAAAACTAAAACTGCCTTAATTTTCTATGTGGGATGAAATATTACAATATTGAATCAAGAGCGATGAAAGAGTGGCTTTTTGAGAAACATAGTAGTATAAAAAAATTACCATCGAAAAACTTTCGCATGAAATGACAGGAATCCAAAATATCGCAAATAATTTCATAGTAGCTTCAATTCCTAATGTTTCATTGAGTCGTTACGGAAATCTACTTTCAAATCTTTTAGAATCTGTTGACGAGGGCTGTATCGAGGAAACAGCCAACTCGTTTGCATGTACCTCATCGTGGCCTACGACTAACTCGAGAACACCCATTTACAGCGGTTAGTAATGGGTATTAAGAGGTACTAATTCAGCGAAATGAATATACTACGAATATATGAAAAAATAGATCATTTCAGCTTAATTTGATTCAATTAATCCCATACCAGTTGCTCATTCCAGAAATATCCATTTATAATTTAATTTGTAGCGTTTTCCTTAATTTTAGTGGAATTTAAATATTATACTATACAATATTTTCTCAAATTGCTTTAATTTGGAATATTTCTGTAATAAATGATACGAAAATATTTCTAATCAGTATAGGAGAAATATATTAACCAGATTAAAATTCTGTTACGAAAGAAAATCCTTTCTGTGATAAATAGTCAATTAACACTTCAATTTTACCCATTAACAGCTTTATATCGAATTCCAAAAGGTTTTGTATAATGGAAAAAGGTAGATAATCAAGGGCTAGTTCTATTTCATAGTTTATTTACATGTCCAACCATGTATGACGTAAATACCTTCTTGCATTAATATCAAAATGATATTTATACATAATATAATTGTCCTTTGACATATTCTCAATTAATAACTTTTATTGTTTTACTGGAACCAAGAAGTAAAAACCAACATACTATGCGAATAACCCACATTCAGTTATTAATAAGGTTACTAGTAATAAATTAAAATGGAATTTTTTACTTTTATGCAATTTCATCATCACTATACAATACCTGGGTGATATACCAAATTTTAGAAATTAATTCGGGATTGGAATTAGAGCATTGAATTCAAAAGATAACTAAATAAAGCATCTATCGATATGGTCAAGTATACAGTGATTGGCATTTTTATAGTTACTTTTCATAGCTGTAATTATAAATGAGCCACTGATGTGTGGGGGGCGGTAATGATATTCATCCTAGTAAAACCATATTGAATGCTGGGAATTCAAAGCGTCAATCTTTCACCTTAAGTTTTCTACTCATAACATCAAGGCACAACGATGAAAGCTAAGGCAAATTACCTCATTCCCCATCTTGCCAAGTAAGCCCCATTACTTCTCCATAGTTTATATCCGCAAGGGGAGGAGGTTCAAACCAGTCTCTGGGCTGAATACTGTGCAGAATTACTGGAAAGACCGATTTCGAGTAAAAATTCACGACTTCCCTTACCCTCTTTCGAACACTAGTGTTCGAAAGGGGTTAGATGTGAGAAGAGACCCCCTAGTTTCAATCTCGCCCTAATAAACTCCTTTATTATTATCATTAGAATTCAAAAAACATCCACGCGCTTTCAGCTAGATCAAATCTCTTAATTTCTCTCTAAAAAACAAAGCGACTAATCTTCCCAAAATCCAAAGCTTCAGTTCAAAGGCGAAATCATTAAGACTCGAACGTCCGTATAATTCCCTATAAACTCCACCGCTTCGGCGCCTTCCCGTTGGTGGCATTGTTTCCGCAGGGAAATCAAACGCATTACCATCGCGCTAAGACGGTCAGAATCCCATTTAAGACCGCGGATTCCCAAATCCTGAAAATCGAGGCGGACGCAAATGAACCGGAAGGCGATCCTCGGGACCATTATGACTTTTTTCGTTCCCTTTTTCCGTCCGGGCCGTGCATCATCCCGCGTGGAGAGGGTATTTCACCCTTTGGACGAGCGAAAACAAAAGCCGGGCAAGAGGAATACGACAGCGCGAATCCCTTACGGCTCAGGAAGGGCTGTGAAAGGGACTCTGGAGGACTCTAATCCTGCAGCGGACAGTCCTGCGTGCTTCATCCCAAGAGGCGAGATCGACCGAATGGAACTAAACTCTCTCTCCACACCCAGACAATCCGTCGACTGGAGGCTCCCCCTCGAAAGCATTCAAAAACTTATAATTGAGTGAGGAGACATCCAGTTCAGAAGCGGAGAAACTAACCGAAGTGAAATGTCATGCGTGACTAGGGCTCGAACCCAGATTTTCCACTTCCGGGATGGTCTAATGCAATAGTGCACATACTATGACCCGCGGGATAGATTCGGGCCACCTCATAATTCTGCGAATATTTTAGATAACTGATAATTAAACGACTGATATTTTGTAATTTGTAATATTACCCTTAATCATCTACTGCCCGTTGCTTGATTCAGTGCTTTAGTTTCTTAAATTTTCTTTTATTTTTTTAGATGTAAGTTAACTGTAGATATTAAAATATATAACTTAAAAATTATTAAAATAAATAAATTTCATATATTCTCATCGAACATCAGTAACGTTTGTGGAGGGGTGGAAGAGAGGCAATACTGGCCTAACCTCTCCAAAAGGGTTAAATAATATAAATAATTAGATATAAAGCAATCAAGTTTTCATGGATTAAGTTTTCCGGCTACCATACCTTTATAATTGGGATATATTTCATTCTTTTGGTAGAGGATATAGAAAATGTATCTTTCGTCTTATTTTCAATCAGTTTTGCTCATAGTTATGATGATAAGAAAGCCACTGAGGTATTGCAGGGTAGTGCATAATGGCGTTAACTGAGGTCTCTCCTTATAGAATGCTACGAAAATTATAACTGGTAGAGTCAATGTGCTTCCCTACCGTGGACTTGGACCGCTTATAGCATTCTGGTTCGGTGAGGAGAGGGCAAACCACCTCACTTCTCATTTTGCCTGGTAAACCACATCCCGATCTTCATATTCTTGGTAGCTAATGGTAGAGGGAATGAGGTTCTAACCGGCATTCAGGCAATACTTTATAGACTGACAAAGCCTAATGAAGTCAAGTAACGAAAAATTTCTAATATTATATTAAGTTATAGAAATACAAATGCAAAAACGCGTCCAGCCAACCAGTACAAAATGTGTTACTTGGTCACATGTTTAGGCACCACTGATTAAAATCAAATTATCACGAAGAGACGTCATATTCCGTTACAGGAAAGCTTTGTTTATGAAAAGAGGAAGGAAGAAGGGGCTATAGCCGAGGAATCAGCGACCTTTAAGCCACTTTGACCTTTTCAGGCATTCAGTGCGGTCTTCCTCTCACTTCCTGAAACAAATATACGTATTTACATAATATCACAGCACAATCTAGTTTGTTACGTCAAGTGAGAATAAAATGTAAAATACTCTACCAAGGTTTACTTGAAGATTACCTAGCAAATTCATTTCCCCACGTACAATTTGGACCCTAGACTATCTGAATGTATGGAATACGCTACTCGAGTGCATAACGATTTCTTGTGTTGCATGAGGCCTCCCGATGAAGAAAAGGTTCCCACACATAATATAGAGCATCCGTCCACGTAGCGGAAGATCTGAGTTCAAGTCCCGCTAAAGGATGATTTCATATTAATCCATCGATTTTATCATACGCACGGCTTCCGGCATAGAGTTTAATTCCTTTTCTTAATCCCCAATACCTTCTTTTCTAATCCCTAAATCCTTTTTCTTTCACAATAAGAAGTTTTTCGGTCGAGCTAAAGAGTAAAGAGCAAGGTAGAGAAACATGTGAAACTCGCCTAAACTTTATGATCACGGAGAGGAAAAGGTGAAGCTATTTCTGCAGGTTAAACTGCGCCTTCTAGAACGAGAAGAAAATAAGAAAAAGGAAGATGGGAAGAAAGATTCAAGGGTACCGAATCAGGCATTTACGGTCACGTTCATTCATGCATTATGATCCAATCCAAGTTGTGTTCATGTTCGTGGGTGGACTCGAAGAAAAACTGACGTAAACTTTCGTAAATCGAGTTGCATAAGAAAGGATGAGCTTTCTCAGACCTTAACAGGAGTGAGTAAGTCTTTCTGTTGAAAAGGCAAGAATCATTCAGAAGGAGAAGCCAAGCGATAATAAGCTACTTAAACATTTTTAGACTTCCGAAGTAAAATTCGAAATTCTCATCGCTCGAGTTTGCCAACGCTAACGTCAGTAAAATTTGATATTTACTGCAAGATTCGCGTTTTATGGTTTCTTGTCACGAAATTCTACTTCCCATTACATGCATTTCCCATTCGAGTGAGCTATGAAAAATTGAACGTCTCGTATTCCAAATAAAAGTCCAAATCTATCCAACACTTCGAAGGTCCCCAGCCTATAGTAAGTGCAACTCAAGGGGTAAACGTTCAAAGGACAAAAGTACGAAAAATAGATTTATATTGGAAGGATAACACTGATCTAGTTCACCTGCTTCATTTTTTCTGGTGACTGACAACTTTCTGTAACCATTACATATTACATTAAGTTTTACATAATGGAAAATAAAAAATTGTTTTTATTGTATAAGGAATCAGTTTAGGTAAATAGACTCACTAAGAGGCTGTCATTGGAAGCAGTACTAAAAAAATATGCTTGAGAATTGAATTGAAACTTTTTAATACAATCGATATGAAGCTTTACCAGATCTCCTTGGACAGTATTCATATTAAGTTTGGGAATATAATGACTTTGATAAAATTAGATGAATATTATTCAGACAAGCTTAAGAATCTGAAAACTTGAAATTTATAAAGTGCGAGGAAAATATCGAGTCTTACAAATATATTTTTTAAACCACTCTATATACATAATAAAGAAACGAGGCATAAATTAATCGGAATTTCCAGTAACTGACACTGAAGAAAGGAAGATTCTTGAATATGGCCATACGCACTTTTTCTCCTTAGACTTACATTACTTATATACATATAAATTAAAAATAAAATTCAAATTCTGTACTTGAATCCTTCACAAAAATATACATAAATTTATACAATAAATTTCAGCCACGTTATGGGATCAGTTAAGATAGAAAAATGCGAACTCTTTGAGTAAGGCTATGGAGTTGGGTCTGCTAGGCTTTGCCTTCAACTAAGAACAGAATCCTTGAAAATTCAATTTTCTAAATAAATTTATTTCAGCAAACAATCAAAATGCAAGATAAATATATGCTCACATTAAATCGCTGACAAATGCATTGAAAATATTTTCCGACAGAAAGAATGGCATCAGATCCTCTTTCATTGATGCCCTGAAATTTGTCAAAGAGAGAAGGAGTCTGTAAATTGCATCCTACTGCATACAAACACGATTCCGACTCGACAGCCCAGCTTGTAGGACAGTCTCAAAAGAAAGTTAGCTAAATTCAGATGTAGTTGCTATCTGATCAAGCAATTAATGAAAAATACGTTTCCATTGCTGAGTTTAAAGTATTTCTTTCAAAATAATAAATTTCATTTTAAACCTTCAAGGACGAGGGAGCAAGGAACCTGAGAGATAACTTAGGTTAAACGATAAAATGTCGTAGAAAGAAACTCACGAAACAGCATGTTCTACTACTTTTAAGAAGATATAAACATCATTTAAAGCAAACTAGGAGAAATGTATGTATTTCTTCTTGATGCCAATATATCCTCCCTTAACCCTCCTTCGATCCCTTGTGGGTCGTCCTAATTCATCAACGACCAAATCGAGGTGGACACCGAGCTAATCCCTGGGCTCGGGCAAATGGGCTAGATAAGGCCTACCCCTCAGGGTGTCCGACCGTTTAATAAAAAACGGATGATAGAACAAAACAAAGCATCTTTTATCACCTCCTTTTTCCCAGGAAAGTCGTTCCCTTCGCATCCAAAATAATTTTTCATGTACACGTAGAAATATACATCAGAATCATAGGGATTTTCTCTAACAGGAACGTATTTTTACGTAATAGTATCATAAAAGATAGAGTAATTCTACAACACACAGCAAGGGAATTTGCGACTTTACTTTAAGGACAAGTTATAGATGGTGTAAGATGTGTACAATTTGCACGTTGCCTCTGACCAATGAATGTAAGCCATTAAAAGACCGCAAAACCAGCAAATGCCACGGTCCATTTTAATGGAGGGTATTGAACCTTAATATTTTCTATATGGTTTTTACTCAGGTTAAAAAAAAAAGGAAACAAAATTTCTGCCAACGTCAAACCGTTTAGAACCGGTATTTTAGTTCCGACCATCAGAATATTATATCCTTCGGAAAATTTGTTGAATTAGGCTTCACTTTTTTCAATATTCCAATACGATATACCAATATATACCAAGTTTTAGAATAAAGCCTGCAATAATAAATAAAAAATCAGAAACTGTTAAATCAGAAAAATTTAATGTATTCCCTTTAATTGTATGCAAGCTGCAGCGACGCGTATTCAGCAATGGTTCCTTCATTCACCTTTGTTTAAAATGATATTGTTAGAAGCAGACAGGATATAATAAACAATGGTTTTAAGCTTCGGATTGAAATAAGAATTTAATTTTTGGTTTCGGGTTCGGTACTCACTCCGACAAATTAATGGTATTTTAGTTCCTGTTTTCGGCTCTTACCCTTTACCTTTCTTTACGTAAATACCCTGAAAAAGTCACACCGGAGCAACATTTAATGCCCACCTTTCCCTCCGTTATGTTTTTTAGAGCCATTAGACCTCCACTCCTGGAGATAATAAGCCCCACACTTGACGTAACAGTTAATAAGACGTTTCCAAGGATTTTGACGGACAGCTTGGAAATGACGTTGAAAAGGAGCGGGGAGGTCTTCACCCAGTCCCGCCCTTTCGAAATCTTTCCCTATCGACCTATCGATTCCCACAGATTAATCTCGATGCGATTGGATGGGTCAAGCTGCGTGCCAGCTGAGCCGTGCGCGGACGTGACAGGTAACAATGATGAATGAAAGGGTGTCTCCCGGTGACCATGACTTTGTTTACCGCTCCCGAAAGGCAGCAGCGTGGTCGTTATGCCCAGAGGATGCACTAAGAGGAGATTAGGATGTCCCGTGACAGTAAGAGATGGAGCATGTCGGTACCGGGTTCTTTGGTTCCTCCGCGGGAATCATTACGTCACGCCGTGTCATCCTCATCGAATCCCCGCTATTAGATCGACATCGGACCAGATTTTATCGGGATCTATTTTTCACCTGTATATATCAGGTGCAAAATGACCTCATCCGTTGACTTAGCTACAACTACCGCATATAATAATGGATAGGACACGATGTAATAACTTGGGTATCGAAACCTCATATTTTTTATTATTTATTCGTTCCAGTTTCCGCTTCGGTTAAGTGAAAGAATATTTCGGCTCAATTACGGTTTCTCTCCGGTAGTCACCGTCAACCCTGTAATTTTTTGCAACGTTATCAAAATACTATGCTCCTGAAAAGGTGTTGCTTTTGTCGATAATATTAGATTAAATTAAATTTTAGAACAAAACTTGCAATGTTATATTCAAGATATAAGTACAGATAAATGTTGCGCGTTCATTTTGGCTAGTTGCGGATTGCTGTTAACCACGATTAGTAAATCTTACCTCATTTAGACTTCTGTTAAGCTGGGAACCGGAAATAAAAAAGGAATGAATAATAATGAAGGTTATACTCAACCCAATGAATTCAGGTATATTATAAAGGTTTCGATTACGATTCAAGTTAAAATATTTTAATTTTTCGCTTCTTGCTCGATTCCAAGTCCAGCAAAAATAAGGTTTATTTCCGTTTCGGTTTTAGAATCATTTTCGGTTCGATGTCCAAACAATATCACTTAAAAAAACCACAAAGCAGTACTTTTCCCCAAAGAATAGCGACTCCCGCACAAAACAAAGGGAATGTAAAATGTGCTATCTAAATTCCAAAAGAAACATATATAACTATATGTTTCTACTAAATTCCAAAAGAAACATATATAAGTAGCTATAATACTACGTATTTTAGTTATCTTACTTTTACAACAGATTTTACATTCGCCACCGCGTAAACCTATCGCGTGATAGGGAATTTTTTCGCGGGGAATAATCGGACCGGATTTTTTATTCCTGCCCGTAAATTGGTCATTCTCGAGGGAAGGACTTTTATTTGCGATCCGCGCAAATGTCGTTTCGGACCGCGATTTCGGTTGCGTACGTTCCGAGTGATTAATTCCTCCTCGGCTGTTTGGAGAGATCCTTCGATATTTTCCACCCATCTGAAGTTCCATCCCTCTCCAATTGATATTCTCGCAAACGTGTTTATCGTAAATTTACGTTCGAGCTGATGAATTGCCGTCACTCGCTCTCCCGAATCGATCACGCAGGCGGAAACTGTTTCCGTCGGGGGCTAATTATAAATTGAAACGTCATGGAGCTCGATTGATAAGAGAACGTGCGTAAAAGTTTCCGATACTACCCTAATCCGATGAGAAAGGTGGTAGAAATCTGTTGTAGTAATTGCCGCCTGACGTAACATTGAGAGACTATTTTTAGAAAGTGCCTATTTCAAATTAGGTTCTATGGATTACTTTCATTGTCAACAAGGATGAAGAATGTAAATCTCAATATCCTATAACAACGAGAGAATTAAATGAAACAAAACCTGAAATGTTTCGTATATCAGATACATTACGTCTCAAAATTACGCGAAATTATTTTGCAAGTGAATAAATTAAGGAAATAAGATTTCATTTAGGCTCAGACAAAAGGGCACGTTTTTTAGCTTTTTTGAAAATTAATCAACCTCGAATTAACTCATAATTTCATTAACATTGTAATCAATAATGTCAATTGCAATAAACAACTCACACAATTCGAAAATTTAATTTAATTTCGTTTTCGATATATTATTATATAAATAGATAATTAGTCACATAAATACATTTAAATGGAGCCGCATGCTCATTATGACGAAGAGATTAAATTTACATAATTTACGAACAAAGTAATGGGAAATCTTTCAAAAAAATAAGTCATAAGAATAAACGGGAAATGATTGCAAGGGAGCCCCAGGAAAGGGGAATATAATATCCCGATGTTACGCAATTCATTACTTTAATTATCTTTTAATGCAATTATGACGAACGCTGTTTTCATGACAAAAAAATCACGTTAATTTTAGTTAATAATTTCCTCTACGGGGAAGACGAAAGTTCTCATCTTATGATTAAATCCAGCGTCAGGCACAGAATATCATTACGCGACTTTTTTTTAACGTAGTTCCTCATACCTTTGAATCTCAATTTACTTTTAAATACGGCCATTTCAAAGCTCTCCTTCATACATGCTGAACAATCGAGGCATTAAAGTACCTCATAAAGGTCACCCGCTCCTGAATTATTTCAAAGCAGAGTTTAATAAAGCAATGGAAATGCGCTGGTCGTTTTTATCTTGTTCTATTTCCCAGAAATCCACTCCGTCGGCATTTTACATTGACGCTACGTGCCGCTGTATTAATGGCAATTCGAATCAATAACCAGAGCGAAGCGTTCCTCTTTCGATTCGAGCTAATTTCCATAAATGTAATTACGAACACGTGATTATTTCCCAACTTTTTTGCATGACGTCACTCAACAATGAGGATGAATTCCATCGTTAATGCCTTCCTCGATCGAAAACAAGCAGTAGATTCAACTTCCTCGATGAATTTATTCAAGTGGTTTTCCAAAATTCATTTTTTCATCGAGGTTGGTGATGTTGTCATTAAATCTCAATTGCGTTTCCTTTTTGAGCGTCATGCGTCGAAATAATTGCAGCATCGATTTAAGTTTCCGAAATATCTCTGCCTCCGTCAGCGTTGAAAACGTAATTTATGAATCTCTGATGTATTTCCGATAAGATTTTCGCTTAACAAAACAACTGCTTGTGTATTCTGGATACCTCCGATAGATTAATCAATCTGCGAAGAGGTTTCCCAGAAGTTTTAATTGGAAATCACTGAGATATTGAACATTTCGCGAAGTTGAAATGTTGGTTGAATTCTCGGAGGATAAAATTTCGTTATAATATTAGACTTCGAGCCCAAAGATTCTACTAAACAAAATTAGGACTAATAATAAGGATAGACTACAATAAATAATTCAGAGAAACATTCAGAAGTTCTTCGTTGTATGTACCACCCAAGTTAGTGAAATGAATCTCATAAATAATAACTTAGTATTTCTAATCAATAGTATGTCTTCTCCAGTGTTTCATTTAAATACTATCATTACAATTCAATAAACAACAAAATTGGTACACTTAACGTGTATGTCAGGTCTTCTCTGTGGACAAAATGACATTATCCCACTATTATGGAGAAATGCTTTAAATATCGTTTGTATAATTAAACGATATCATGACATAAACATTAATTAGTATTTTCTTCGAAAAAAAGCATAAATTATTAACAGAATTACTATATATAAACAATAATAATGAAAAATAGGAAATATTCACATTTATGAAGAAATCTGCCAGATGAGAAAAGTATGTGACAAATTGAGAATATTTGAAAGCTGATATTTACTTTTCCACATATTCTTTTCCACATAGAATATGTCGAAAAGTAAATATCAGCTTTCAATTAGTTATTTCCACCACATCACGGCCGATACTATTGAGTAAATTGAGAATATATCACAAGAAATTGATTATTAAGAAATTTGTAACAGAACTGCCTCATTTATTATCATTCTATATCATTGCATGCAATTAAATCAAATAAACAGAAATAAACTTCTAAATAGTCATCAAGAAATGATTAAACTGCTTCTACCCGTTATTAAATAGTCCAAGAAAATGGAGCAATTTTGAAGATAAAAAAGATTCGACTTCAACCGCACAGCTACTCATGGGATTTAATCCCAGCCTCTTCTGAAGTAGCTAATTCTCTCCATACTATTTCTCAATTTCGGAAGATTTTAAATTAAAGAAAGAAATAGGCGAACCTCGACCCAATTTGATCCTGTGATACAGAGAGCCAATTACGACCAACTTAATTTCTTAAAACACTGGTCCGAAGTATAGTGTGGAAACCTCCAGAAGTTGAAGCTTGGAGTCTCCTCGAAAGCTTCGACCGCAGAAAATTGAAGAAAAAGAATATTTATTCCTCCCTTAAACTTCTTTAACGGTGGAAGTATGCGAAACTTTTCCTTTATGCAGGTCATGGGTCGAGACCCTCCACGTCGGAACTTAGGCTTGAAAAAAGAACGAATAGAAACCAAGGAGTGCCGGTCAAGCTTTCGAACCCTGACAAAAACAGTCTTCTAAATAAGATCTTTCATTTAGATCAATTCTCGATATGATGTTCTTGGTATGTACCTTTATTGATTTCTTATAACTTGAAAATTCATTTCTGAGACAATACCTAAGAAAAATCTTTCCGGAGTCGCAGGGAAACGTTAGCTTCAATTGAAACTTCACCAATTCACCGAAAGACGGGCTTATATACGAAAACGTACTAAAAATAGAAAATGACCGGAACACAAAGAATATTATTTATTGTATGATAGCTTTTGAGGAATCTAATCCGTACTGAGTAATTTGGTACCTTTGAATAAATCGCAATTCCGCTAAAGATTGTTCCTGTCAACTGATCTTTGCTATTCAAAGTACTCTACTTCTGCTTCATCTTTAAGAAAATCACCCTGAGACCATAAAGCCATTGAGGCGGCGTGAGAGTTGATGCCCCTACTACCTGCCACCCACAGTAAATACGTACAACTTACACTTGGCTAGAAATAAAAGCAGGAAGACCAAATTAATAAATATTTAAACCACAACCTCTTACTGATTTTACCTAATTATTAGGAATCTTTCTTCTCGAAAATTTTCTCCCCGAAAGGGGATACAAAATCTAAATAACAAAGGCCAAATACTATATTTCGATAAGATCCAATTTTAATGCGATATATAAGGGGCTAAAAATTTTATCAAGTAACCTTTATTCAATCAACCAAGTAATTATAACCAGTATTATTCCTCCGTGGATAATTAACATAATCAGCACAATATACCTTATTCAAGCTTTTCAATCCGAAATCTTACAAACAAAATAATGGTAGTAATAAACACTTTGAAATATATTCCTTGAGTGAATCGTTATCTTAGTTCATATAGGGCAAAATGTAGGAAAATACTGGCGGAAATCCCACGAAACAACAAGATATCCCTTGCGATTCACCAGTTCGCCATGGAACATCGGCGGAGATGCTCTCCTCCAAGTAACGGCCAAGCTATTTGACCGTACTCCGGAGGATCCAAAATTGGTCTACGCCCCCTTTCAAAACCTCAAAGAGCCGCCTTTACGGCTGCTTCAAGTCTAAAAGCTTTCAGCGATAAGCTATCTATTTTAGTTCTTCTCTAATAAAAAGGCAATGATTCCTCTTTGGAATATCTCGAATTTCACGAAAAGAGAAATTTATTAGACATAATTCCTTCTTAGTCTCTACCCCGATGTATATCCTCAAGCACTGCCTTCATGTCCCCTCAATACGACTTCTGAAAACGCTTCCGACTTCACCGCGGTAATGAGTCAATGGAATCACTCTCACCCAAAGTAAGGTAAGACCCATCTATCACAGATCTCGCCGAGGAACGCTCGCTTTCGTTAAAGGAAACGAAACGACGCTCTTAGCGAGCGAGCGATAAGCGGAGGATCAATTGGGACACGAGGGCGAATTCCTCAAGAGGAGAAAACAGAGCGTCGACCTTCAAAGGCGTGCAAAGAGGCCTTTTTTGCACCCACGCATCGAGGATCCGTGGCGCACGCTTCGGACTCATTTACAACCAGACGTCACTCGCCCAACGATGACGAGGTGCGAAAAAAACAATGCAATGGAGTTCATGGGGATGAGAGAATTAATTTCTTTTTGCGAGGAACGCGGTAGGCATTCCTTTCCCTTGTTTGTGTCGGAGAAACACTTGCAGCATATCTGATTTCATCTCTGGTGCATATATCCTCTTCCTGTTGCCATATCGCGATGAATGAAATACTTTCTTTTGGTGCAGGATAGAGGACAATTAATTTTTCTTTTATCTTATTTATATTTTCTCTAGTTCATGGTTGTGATAGCAATAAAGCTACTGAACTAGATGTGCTGACTGCTTTATAAGAAAAAAAAAATTGACCATACTCAATTAACTACATTCAGTTCATACTGCAATGACAGATGTTATAAGGAAAAGGGTTTTAGGATATTTGGTACATAGGTAAATGCATACAGGAAAAATCCCAAGGAGAAACGGACACGAAAAAAGTCTGACGAGACCGGGGCTCGAACCCATCTTCCTCTCTCTGGGGGGGCTGCTTTATCCTACTGAGCTACCAGTCCAAAACAATCTTCCATGCCGTTTAGGAATACTTAGAAGGTTGAATAAAGAAGCACCCCAGAAAGAGGAAAAGCCCCGGTCCTATCAGGCATTTTTCATGTTTGTTTCTCCTTAGGAAGTGTTGTAATTTAAGGCTTAAAGAGTAATCGTACTGCTCTCACATGTACGCTCTTCGGTCTAAATTCTGTGGAATTGAATCCCTAGTCTCGGACTCTATTTTATGGCAGTGTTTATACTTTAGAATACGACAATGTTTTTAACATTGCAAGACGTTGAATATTTCAGTAATTACCATTTACAGCTTGTAGAAAAACTCTTGAATGATTAATTGATTTACAGAAGATGCTCGGGATATACGCACAATTGTATGTTGATTAAAATCTAATAAGATATATCCTGAAGGAAGAGATGAGTTGTGATGAATTAAGGGAATTATCTGGATCTTCTAGGGCACATGAATCTTATGTAAGGTACAGGCTAATATATGGATGATTACCCCATCTAAAAATACTGAAGTTCCATATGCTTGGAATAGCATGAAGTTTGCGTGGCTATCATATCATATTATTGTTATGTATTTATCATAGCATCACTATCACTCTCTAGAGCCTCATAGGCTGAAAATAGCCCTGAGAATAGGATTTCAATGAAAGGCTCATCCTCTTCTCGCACAATAGTGGGGATAGAAAAGTAAATAAAACATAATCGCGGAAATACACCATTGCCATTAAATAGCATCGTAAGAGCTGACGGTAATGATAAGAAATGATCCAATGCAACACCTGACGTTGTGTACGGAAGGCATTACGGAAGCATTGCGGCAACTTATAAAGGGGAGGGAATGGCGTAAAAGGAAGGGAATTTTAAAAGGATAAGGAGGTCGAGATGTAAAATAAAAGAGGAAGTATGCGGTATGCATCCTTATGATCAAAACGGGTTCCGAAGAAATGGGGCACACGCCTGCTTCTCGAGTCGAATACCAGAAGACTTCAGAGGAAGAAATAAAAACTCGGGAGGAAGGTGCAGTATCGGACGCCGCTTCCAAACCACAGGTAATATTCGAATCCGAGAGCGCCGGGGATAAGAAAGGAATTTCCATCCAAACTGTGGGATTCTATAAAATAAAAAATGTATTTCGTAATCCGTCGTTTTCATAACATTTTCCGTAAATAATTTATTCACTTGACTGTTCTCTATGGCTCGCTTTCATACATTTCCACGTAATTAGATATGGAAGCGAAAAGATTTATAAAGAAAAAAGCGGGAATTAATAGGGAGACAAGAAAATGACTTCAACAGTTCAATGTACTGCCTCTAAATGAAAATTCACATGTACAGTAGTACTCTTACCGTGGCTTAAATTCTTTTTTCTTATCTTTAATCATATAATTGAGAAAATGAGAGAGATTGGCAATGGGGGTTTGATTCTCGTTACATGAGGGCTAAAAATTGTGATAAAGATTTCAATTACAAATTGTTCAATTCTATACATAAACTCCATATTGGCAGAATGTCCTCATTAATAGCACTATATATATAAATATATAAATTATAGAAAATTGCCTGTAATTCTATCTACGATCCTTCATAAGTGTATAGCCAGTAGAGCGATTTATATATCCCAGAAATTTCTAGATATTTCAAGGATTAAACTACAAAAAATAATTGATGTGAATCTAGACATTTCAAGCCACGGAACAAGTTTGCTGACTCCTTCTCTAAAAGATACGTTAATGCGTTCCTCAATAAATTATTCAGAAGATTTCATGGGAACTTGTTATTTCATAAAGCTTTGTAAGAGCTCTCGACAGCTAATGTTCCTCAAGATTTAAACATATCTAGGATTACTACAACTTATTTTTCAGCCTGAGATTTTTATGACACAGAGATGTATGATTTAAAAAATTATATTAAAATCATATTTAAACGTTATCTGGAGACTGGGTAGTCAAGTGGGTAGCGCATTCACCTTTGGGGAAAGTGGCTCCAGGTTCGATTCCCGGTGGGAGCTCATATCTGCGAAATGACCTCAACTTTCCAAGCAATTTAAAAGATACTAATAAATATGATATTGATTGATCATTTCATGGCAATTAGAATAAATAATAAAGCTTTAGCCTCGTTTTCACCACATCAAGGATTATTTTCCACATTTACGAACAATTTCACTGCAACTTTTTTCAAGGAAGCTAATGTTTCTTAATTTCAACAAATGCGGCTGATGTAATTTCCATGTGTTTCCATAAAAGACGTTTATAGTTATCCTTGAGATTCTGAATTAGGAGAGCTAATAAAGGTGATATAACGAAAGCAACAAATCAAGCGATGAAATAAGTGACGTAACAATCCAGTGGAAAGCGTACGACTAATTTACCTTTGACGATTTGTTTAGCATTTTCGAGAAGAAAAATATTAATCAAGAAAATGGAATGCACTTTAATCTTATACTACGGTTCAGAACCTGACTGAGGATTTTTATGAAATTCTTTTCGCCTCTCTTCAAAATGAATCAGAGAATTTCAAGTGGGCTATCCTCCTTTAATATTTCCATAGATGCTCGGATATGATAAAATTCCAAGAAGAATACTTTGTATTTGAATTCAATACTAAAACACAACTATACAGAATGAAACTATTTTACTTGAAGTAAGGGATTACCCAACTTTTCCTATCACTCCAATAAATGAAGCCGGTAAATAAGTAGTTTCATTCAGAAATTTAGATTAAAAAGCTATGCTACTGAAATAAAAACCTTGCATTTATAAAACGAGCCACTTTGCATACAAGTTCTGTAATTAAGTAGAGAGTTGTGTACTCCTGAGTTTTCTCAGAAAAATGCACAGAAATCGGAGTAAAAATATTCCTTGGAGTATGCACGGTATATCTCATTAGAATAAAATATCGCGCACTTACTTTTTGACATAATTCTCCCTTTAGAATTATGAGATCAAAGCAAATTCCCTGGGATTATAGAGTTTTGGATGAGTTACTTAGATTTCGCACGGCGAATACTTAAGTTCGAGAGTGAAGAGTCCGACATCAAGAAAATTGTTAATTGACCTAAAAACGGGGAGCTTTGAGGACACTTCCCAAAGAAATTGGGGAAGAATTATTTTCAGTAGCGTCTAGGTTGAAATGTAATTTATACTAGGTTGAAAAATGCATAAGGAAACAAACGATGGAAATGATTTTTAACTTAGCACATTAAGTTGTGTGAACAAACCCAAGGTTATACAAGAAGTGAAAAATTGTGACTTGGCTGGGACTCGGGACTACATATAAGCTCCCGATTACAGAAGTGAGAATGAGTGGCTCGGTAGTTCAATGGATAGAATACCTGCTCGGAAAGTGGGAGACCTGGGTTCGAGTCCCAGCCAAGACACAATTTTTCACTTCTTGTATAACCTTGCATAAGGAAACATATATGGCCAGAAACCACTTTTCATCACTTTATTTTATTTCTGAATACGTGACACACATGCATAGGTGCGAGGGTATCTTGAAGCGCTCGTAACTCGAATTCGTATAATAGCAAAATAATATCCGCCTGCATAAAAATGGCATAGCTAATCCTTAACCGAGCTATTACTGCACACATGCAATAATTATTTCACCCTAAATATATGTTTTGAAAAACTAGATTGTGCATTTGATCCATTATTGGCTTAAGAATACCTGACCTTTCACAGATGCACGTTAATTCACTTAAGATTCGAAATGAATCGACTGCCAATATATACCGCGAGATACTTCCCTGGAGTGCCAAACGAACCACAACAAGCAAAAAAAAGAACGAGATATTCGCAATCATACATTTGCTTTCGCACGAAGTATCACAGAAAACCAACCGACCGAAGAAAAAATATCAAAAAAGATGAAGAAAAATAAAAAAAGAGCTTCAAATTTAATTCGACGAATCTATTTTTCAGTCCGGTGGAATGAAACTGGCAGGGAGATCCGCAAGCGATCAACAGAAGTATTCGGAGGATGCGGAATTGTAAAGAGAATGCCAACTCACATATCGGCATCGAATGATATCGTTGTAGAGATGCGAACGTTGCATGAGTTAGAGCAAATATTCGTGCATATACATGCGCTAGGAATAACTCATCCAAGTTCCGCAAGAGATGGATACAATTTAAAACGGGAAAATGCCACCTCGTGATGTACGCCGCGTGTTAAATACTTCTGTGTGTCATGAATCTATAAACGCCTGAGATCGCGCTTAATTTCGAAGAATTTCAAAATAAAAAATGCACTATTTCGCTTTATCAATTGCTACACCGCTGCGTTTATCAAAAGAAAAGCCTTAGCCGAAGTAATTTTATTTACTTTAAATGGCTTCATACATTAAAACTTTTTCAACTAATTTAACGACTAACACTTTAACTAAAGGCAATTGAGTGTAAGGTGAGACGTTAAGGAATTTGATGTTAAAAGAAGTTTATGATGAACTTTCAACTAATCGACGCCCGATTATCATTAATTAAAAAAAGAAACAACTACAGACGCCACTGACGTATAATTGATTCCAAACACTAGATGTTAAACAATGTTAATCTCATTAATACTTCGAAGTAGCATACGGAATTCCGTGGATTGATGGTTGAAGATGTTACTTGACATACAAAGGTGCTCTTTACAATACGATAAGTAGAAATTAAAGCAATCCTTACAATGGTCATATTTTACTTTTAACCATTACAATAAAAGACTACATCACAAAATGACATATTGGAGTAGAATTGTTGTCGAAGAATAAATAAAATACTGATACAATGGTTTACATATTAGAAACAAGTGTTAAAGCAATCACTTTGCGAATTCCATCCAAGGAAGTGAAACATTATAACTTTGTAATTTTCACTGTTTAGTGAAGCTTTAAAAAGTTATTTTCTTTCCATTCCTAGAGCGCAAATTCCTCGTATTTAATGTGTTACACGCTTCTACGATTATTACTCAATGTTTAATTAATCATGCAATATGTACTGGTGGGATCACGTAACATGTTAAAAAATGGCTCCTTAGAGATTCAAAAATTTATCCACAAAAACTTGATGGAAACACGGCCAAATGTATTCCTAAATTTTGATGGACTAGCTAAATTCGGAAAAAAAACTTTTGAGCGTCAGATGCATTCATAACTCACAAATTTCGAGCGAATCAACTTCCATACACCTATACTCGAAATATGCATGGACAGCGATGCTGGCGTATAGATGCCAAACACAGAGGAATCCACAAGGAATACATATGTGCGCATACTATCCTGGTATTTCTATGCGAGAGACGTTTAAAAAGAGTAGAGGAAACAAAAGCGATGGATCCGAAACGTGCGATGGAATCCAAAAAAACGATAGAGACCTAAAACATCCATAGGGAAATTTGAGGCTAAGAATGAATGCTACACCAACAACCATACTTTATTTGCATACAATGCGCTTGATAATGCTAGCTTTCATCACGAATTTGGAGTATCTTTCCCGCATCCTTCAAATGTCAAATAACCAGTCTTTTCGAAATCCTTCCACACATATGAGAATGAAAATTTCGGAGTGCGACGGGGATTTCGTTCAAATATTTAGTCCCTGTTTCTTAGAAACTAATCAGCCATATCGAACACGAAAGCTGTACATTAAAGTTACGCAAAGATGGCCATCTTTAAAGCACATCTCAACTTCTTGATCAACTTAAGCCGAGGAGGAATTTCCCGCAGTCTTGTTTTAAATTTTAATGCAACGACTTCCTTAATGAAACTTCTAATTCCTACTTCGGTGTGCTCCCTTGACGAGTCTCTCATTCTAACAGCTGTAGAAGTCGGGTAACTGAATATTAGAACTTCTTCGTGAGCAATAGTTACTCTACACAACTCGCTGAATACGTATTACTATGCCATGCAACCTTGGCCTTGGTATCTCCGTCTACTTAGTAACTCATCATTGCGTGATTAGCAACAGGAATATCGCTGCATTACGTAGGTGAATTGAGATTTTTACAAGATTTCTGGTTTTCAGCACTCGGATTTTCCTTCATTTTTCATTTTATTTAGGTAATATAATTTTTTAATATATATAAATATGAATTTTAATGAATTATTATTTACTTAATATTGTCTAGCTATTTGAATTCTTAAATACATATTTATCGCATCTTCTACTTTGATAATTTAGCAATACAAATGTTTATTTTATATTATTTTTTCTTGAATAACAAATTAATTGTTATCTTTTATGGCGCAGTTATCATGGTATGAATTTCTACAACACAGAAGTATATCATTTGTCAAATCATCAACCCAACGGCTGAAGTCGCCGATACGTAACTGTTAATTAAATCTCCAAAATTGGACAAACTAAGGCGTCAGAGTACACCAAAACTGTACACACTCTCTAGGGAAGAAAGAAATATCTAAGAGATCCAGTGTTGTTATTATTTTTTATTTGTTTTCAGTAACATATACGTGAGTATCCTGTTAATCGCTATGCGGCGCGTAGGGTATAAGCACAGTGTAATTCCCTAGTCGGGTACTGTCGGATTAGCTCGCGGCAAAATATGTATTTTCGAAGCAGTTTATCATAGCATCTGTATCCTATTATTTTTAGCATCAAAGTGACAATTTTAATAGCACGGACGAATCGATATGGCTTAATTTTGGATTTCTCAGCCAAACCTACCGACTTTTTCTGTACCTTTCATAATTTACGAATAAAAATCTTGCCTGTCCTTAATAGCCTATCTCATCTGGTTGAAAACGCGACATTTCTCAGCAGTGAAACTGGACAAAACGGGATATACTTTTATACTCTATTTTGCGCCATGGATGTTTATATTGCGGGTATTATTTGAAAGAACTCATGGCTATTTCGTTGATGGAAATTTTATCTTCAACAGAGATAAGGTACACCCAGTTCCTGCGTGCAAATCACACGGAGATAATAAATTTTAAAGGTTGAATCGCGTCAATCTTAGTAGCTAGCGTTATTCGGCGCAACGTAATCATAGTTTTTTGACAAAATTTAACAACCCACTGACGTAAAGATACACAAAAAATGTTTGATTAGCTGGATTTGAATTTTACTTCTTGGTAATACTCTTTGAGTTTATCTGCAGAAAAAATTGCAATTCTCTATATTTTGCTGTTAAATATCATTAGAATATTCAGAATTTTTGGCAAAGGCTTTCACGGGACAAATGCTTTTTTTGGCGATAAGGGCGGGATGAAAAGGTCGGAATTGGACACTCTTGGCGAAAAAGGGACGTATGGACGGAAGAGCTGAATGTAATTTCGAAATTTTTACATAGATCTAATGGCAATTTCTGAGTAATGCTACGCTTCAGGTGATAATAAATATGTATATTATATAGTAGCTAATTACAAAGCTATTGTTTTGTTTCATGTTTCATATTCCATAAACTAATTTAATGGACACTTATTTACAGCCAAAGAAGAAGATACGTTAAAACCTTCTTACACTTAATCATCTCTCGAAGAAAACCCAATACTTATATATAATTCGTAAACATCCGTTTTCGGTGACCTTTTCTCCCTGCATACTCCCTCAAAACATACATATGACTCACCAATGTAAATAGAATTTACCCGCTTCTTGCTAAAACGAGACCAACAAATGAAAAATGTACCATGTGTTAAAAAAGTGAGTTAAAATTTGAGCTATAGAGTTCAGTCACTGGACGTGTAGATATCGATATTTATCGATAAAAACGAGGTACATCGAACGGACACGGATACATGTGAAGTGTGCATTTTAGGTATTTTTTAGGGTTTCTGTATCCATTTGTAGTGTTCCTGGAAATTTATTGAGTGGGGAAATAGAGTATCAGTGTCCGTCGGCGACATTTTCCCACTGGGCAACTAGTGTTAATTATTTCCTGAGATCACTTCGCTTCACAATATTTATATCTGGATCATAATTCATTTGCGGGATGTTGCATTGAGCGTGACTCCTTCTCCAGACGCAATTATAGCGATCTTCAGAGCGAGCGATGAGAGATCTCGAATCCGTAAATGTCATTGAAGATGAGCCAAAAGAAGAAGAAAGCAGACATTCATTACAGACTTGAAAGAAGACCGGTTGAAAATGAATACGTTAAGGGGAAGACTCGATTTTCTTATTCCATTCCTCGCTCCTTTTTCTTAAAGCCTGCGTCTTGCAAATTATATGGATCATCTGGATCGGCAAATCTGCAACGCTCGACCTATTTGGAATCGGAGTTGAGAATTCGACACTGATTTGAGTGGGTCGATTCGTAAATCAGTTTTGAGCCAGTGAATCAAGTTTAAGATCCTTCAAATACAAAACAGAGGCCTAAATTTCACACAATAAACAATGCTTTGCATGTATAACCACATAAAAGTTTTCTTCATTAATTTCAAGCTATAAAATATTTTCACCCCTTTTTGCTCTATTCAATTAAAAAATAAAATATAAAATTAGATACTACAGATGTTTATGAGATAACCGTCTCCTAGCATAAAAGTTATACAGGTTTAAGTGTTATGGGCTACAATAATCTAGAACTAAAACAAAGTACATTAAAACTCGTATAAAACGCTATCTCGCTTAATGCGCGGTTTTCTCTCGATCCCAGTCCTTTTCACACTAAACACATGCTAAAAATCCCACTTAAGACGCACTGATACCGGCTAACAAGGCGAATATTTCCCGTTCCTTGATACACTGCAACTCACTGTGGCCAATCCACCACTTCCGTCGACAGATCGAAAATAGTTAACATTGTCCTTAACTAATTGTCTATTTAGTAAATACGAGGGTGGTCTGAGAAGTTTCCGACCCCAGATTTTTCAGAAATCTTCAGAAAATTTTCAGAAAACATGTCGAGAAATGACGAAATGATGGAAACTTTTCAGACCACCCATGTATTGCTTCATCTTAGAGTGAAAAATTACCATAATTCCCCATCGTTTTCTGATGTAGAAGAAATCACACATTGGTTTTGTATAGGTAATCCGCTTTCTCGCTTACAATGCGGTATTCATTCGGTTCCCTGAAGCGTCTTAACTGTGTGGTTCTACTGTATTTTAAAAAATTTTCACCTCTAATGCTTTTGTACTTGTACGTGACCAATACCTGCAAATCTGCTTAATGAAATTTGTGTGTTGTAGAATGGATACTAGTAAAAAATCGAGAATTCTCAATTGTCAATCATTGACAAAAATTTGAACAAAGATTTGTCATCATGATACCCAGGGGAACGATTACTAGCAAATACCATCATAGAGCTATGCACGCTTAAAGGATATGAAACTTTTTATTACTTCTAAAATTCAGAATAAAAGTCCATTGATGACTGAATTTACAAAATCCATGTTAAAAAATAAATATTCTGGGTACTTAGAATTGTAAAATTTTCCAAATAAATGGAATAAAGGGGAAAATAAGCGATATTAACTGAGAAGATTTCATTCATATTTTCCAACTCATCACGGACGACTACCCAAAGGAGATCAATATTCAGTGGAATAGAATTGAAACAAGTTTTAAAATGTTTTTTAATTTTAAATGAAATTTTTGTTGGAGATTTAAATGTATACTGCAATCGATTCATAACGCGAGGAGAAAATAAATCCAACTAAAATGACTAGCTAACTAAGTCTTCAAAATAATTTATTTGAATAGAAAACTATTAATCTCGAGCTCCATTCCAGGCAGTAAATAAATATGCCGATACCGTTACTAATTTTAGATTTTAAAGTGTTATACTGAATGCACTAATACAATTTGCAATAAGATTTAACTTGATAAAGACTTGTCAGTAGCTTAATTTTTTTTTACGCTTCCTCTCTGTTATGAATGTGAGTTTTTCTATTTTTACTCGAAACTATGCAAATATGTTCATTTATGAATATACTCTTTGCATAATGCCAATTAATTAACCACTTATATAAATTAGTACTTTCCTTTTCAAGAATCATAAAATTTCTCCTTTATGAAATATATTTTGGTAGAATTCGATATGATTCGATTACATATCTCGATATTATTCGATATATTTCGATAATAATCCCGATAATTCTTATGATTATAATATAAGATGCATAATCATTAATTAATTAGGGGAGACATTATTTTGTTTTGTAGGAGAGGAAAATTAAACAAATTTAATTAACTAAATGTAGTTTTATGTGAATTTTATTGTAAACTACCCTTAAGATTAATGTAAAAATGAAATGATTCGTAGACACTGGATTACTTTATGTAAAAAAGGGGCATTAAAATATTAAGGGTACCAAATGCTTTCTGTAGTATCAGCTCGGCACGTACGGACCAAAGTAGACTCGTGAGACCCCTTTTCCTGATACGGCACGTTAGCTCTGTCTGCTGCGAGAGGATACGGCGATAAAAACTGAGCTCCCGTATCACACAGTCGCTTCACGAATACAGAAAAACGCGAAAGCACGCGCGCTGCTCTGCTCATTTAATCAGAAAGCGGACGGACGTGAAAATAGACTAACATAGAGTGTCCCTCACATCAGACCAGACAGGATAACCAGACACGCACTGATCTAAAGGTTCATCAATCAAAACGTGCTGAACTTTGGGTCTAAGCCCTATGATTCACTAAAAGAAGAATATAATATCTATATAATACATTGATAAATTTTAAAAATCCGAAATTAGAAACTGTCGCAAGAAATGCAAAAAATAAAGCAACACCAAAAAATGCGGAAATTTATAAAAAAAGTTAACTATGCATTTCAAAAAACTCTGATAGTAAAAAATAAGCATAAAGTAATTTCCTACAATGCGCGAGTCTTCACTTCACCCACTCATTTTAAAGAAGTGCATTTGTACATTCTCGCGCAATTTGAGAAGATGAATTTCCGACGAAAGCTATAGAATATTATTTAGACTTCTTAGCGAAATGTTCATGAACCATACGTAAATTTCAGGAGGCATTAAATAAAACAATCACGTAAGTCCTTATTTCACCCCCTTCAATGCGAGGAAAAACTTTACTCCTAGGACCACTATGGGAAACTTGACAAATGGAATTTGAAAAATATACAAATATAAGTTCCCTTTCTTCATATTTTACTCGTAAATTTCATCACATCAATAAATTCGATCAAAGCATTGTGATCCTCCTTAATCGCGAACGTCATTACTCGGTGAACCAGTTATAGAATGCTTACGAAATCGATACGACGACAAAGAAAGTGCGTTGTCACTGTTTGAAAAGACTACCAAATAGCGCGTTGCCAAGGGCAGACGGGAACTTTATGTACGAGAAGATTAAAAATAGATAAATTTGCTCGAAAACGTCTACAGAAAACGCGCTGTTTATCCTGAATATATCTGAGAGATGGAAAAGACTAAATAAAAAGAATTTTTAAGGAAAAATTTTAGTATTCGTAGCTACATTTTTCCAATTAAAATACTTCAAAATACTTTCAACATCGAGGAAAATTAATGTTTTCTTAGTTTGGAAAGCAAAAATATCTTACTCTTTGAGGTGAATCAAGATAAAAGACGAAACGATGATTTTAAAATCCTTAAGTTTCGTGTTTGTAGAAGAAGTTAAATTTGAGAAGCAATGAAAAGGTAAATACACAGTTATATTCAAATAATAATATCCCTATATTTTTCATAACTAAGGAAAACATCCATGGTATATAATTTATTACGACATTGTGAGTCATATTTCGACGTAAATATTATCCTTTTTTGCAAGAAATTCAGCGAATAAATACGGAGAGTATTTCAAGAAAATCTTCAAAAGAAACAAACTATATTAATTTTCTCCATGAACCAAGATTTCGACATTGAACACTGAAAGCAGGCTTCGATGCTGCGAAGTACGTTACAGTGGTACTGACGGTATAAGCTTCCGCTCTACTAAATCACACAGGGAGTTTAATTACCCTCGCTAACAGAGAAATAACGAGATGGGAAAACACCTTGAGTTAGGATCCTAAGAAAACATTAGCGTGGAATTTTCCGAACCTGAAACTAAGTAGTAAGAAATCTGCAATTAATCTAGACGCAAAATATGGCTAGTAAAATGGAAGAGAATAAGACATATAAGGAAACTAATAGGAAAGAAGGAAATTAAGGTAAAAGACGCTTGCAGAGAGAATTCTGCAAGTCGAATCCTTTATGTGTAAGCAAACACCAGAACTTCGCGATCTTCAGAACGTAAGCCAAGGTTACTAGGCTCGATTGCTGAGAGGACCGCAAGTAACTATCAAGTAAATGATCAAAATAATGATCTGAAATTGATGCATAAGAAAATAAATCCTTTAGAGGTTAGTAAAAGGTTTATAACTAGCGCAGACGAGGAGTATGAAAAATTATAAATGACTGAAAATTCAAACCCATGTATGCTTATAAATATATTAAACAACTTTGAAGAATCAAAATATTAGATTTTGAAAATTATTTCGAATGTACTCCGTATTGAATCATTTCAACCGAGAATGTCATTGATTTCATATCTTGCAGTAACCGGTTTTAGTAATGAAAACATCCACTCACTCTATTCGGATGAATGGAGCTATGACGTCCAACCAATATATCAGTGAATTAAATATAGTGTTCTGCGCTCTTTTGCTGAATGACGTTACCACCCCTTTTTCCTTTGAAAGAGAAACGAATTCTAAAGTAATCCCTTCTACGCAGCATACTTTATATTTTTAGTCGTAGAACTTTTCTCATACGAAACAATTGTAATATATCTTTTGCCACCGCTAACACTCAAGGTTATCTCCAGCGTTATTTTTTTTTTTTCAAGGTAAAATCAATCGGAATGAAGTCGACATACTTTTCGAAAAATGACAATTTTGTAATTAATAAAATTACGTATATAGAAAAAAGCTATATTGAGAGACAAATTATAAATTAGATAAATATTCGATCAATCGTTCGTGTGATTTTCTAAGCTATTTCCTTCCCCTATTTTGCCTTTAACAAGAATGAATTATGGCAACTCCTGGCGCCGACAACCGAGACGATGATTAAAACGCCATGGTTTACTTCAACCCAAACACTGAGGGTGAATTATACCTTGAGTGAGGGGCATATAAATTATCTCAGACGGTAACCCACCACGGCGAGACAGATAAAGGTATCCTGCAAAATAAGAGCAAATGAAATACGGGGGCGTGCAATTTTTTGCCAAAGACTGCGAATTCCACATGCACCTCAACTTTCTCGGAGGGGAAAAACTCGAGAAGACGTACCCGTAAAGTTTAATTTGGTAATTTTCAAAATTCAAACAAACAGAGAAAGATATCCGCGCTTTTACATCTTCGCGAAATATTTCGGTGCTTTTTATAGAGGTTGAAGCGAAAAGAAAAACTCTGAGAAAAGAACTCTGGAAATTTTCAGCAAATAATATTTGGACTGGTTGCAGCAAACATCTCGCGAAGCTATCTTATGCGCCTACGTCTTCTCCTGTCTCAAAAGAAACATCAAAAGAAACTAAAAAGTATACCCGGAAAAACAAAGTGGATAAGTTGGGATGCATCATGCCTCTCCACCTTTACATGCGCTCGCACGAGAACTCGGCACAAAGAAAAAATGAGGTGGGTGACCAAAGCTGGAGAGAGGAATGGATAGAGCCTATCTCTCAAGGGATATTAGTCTGGCTGAAACCAGTAGCCGCCGTTGCCGCAGCAAGGCAGCGGCATCGAGGGAATAAACGGGAGAACCCTTGCCGAAGGCGTTAATCTTTGATGCGATACCAGAGCTAGGCCGCAAGACTAAATAAACCTCCAGGAAGCGACTTATCGGAGGTTAAGGGCAGACTGCGATAGGAAGAGATTAAGGGATTCCGAAAATAGGAAGGGAATGCAAGTCAAGATCCTAGGAAGAAGTAAAACGTCCTATTCAAGAGATACGAGTAGACGGCCTTACCTATCTTATTAAAGTTTAAATAATGCGGGAGAGACTCGGGGGGATGCTATCTTCCTAACATCCTCTGCTACGTATATATAAAATCAAATTAAAGTCCAATGGCGGCTTATTGCCTCCAGGCGCTAAACTAACGAGATTACGTTGAGGTATTGCAGACGCCGAGGGCGTTTCCTGCTTCCGTGACTGTTTATATCGTAATAGGAAGCGAAAGAGAATCACATTCATCTACGAAAGACTCATTAATTCTGAAATTCTTTTAAACCACGCCACTCACATCGTCACAGTCCCCGTTGGTATTCATTAAAACGATGAATGAATAGTAATTGGGTAAAATTCCGCATAAATTACCTTATTAGAACTTGTTTCGATACGTAAATTCATCAACTGAGGTACGTAATTTCTTGACCACTTAACTACCATGCTGAACCGATTCCACACTGAAAACCACAAAAATATCGTCACTTAGTACGAGCCTAATCCAAATCATAGCAGGCACAGTTGCAGGTCTCTGGAGAGCTTCCTCGGTACCATGATCCTCTGATAGTATACACCATCTCATATGCATAAGAAGGCTTGTTTCAGTCCTTTTTTTTCCAGAGAATTATCCTTCGATCTACGGTCTACGAATAGATCTCCAATAATATTTATAGCTGTTTCCGGTCGTTAAGAGACCATCTACAATCCTGTCTAACGAGATCGAAACAACAAGGAACGTACGGCACCAACCGCTGCCCGAGCACAGTGAAATATTCCAGTTGAGGCGAAACCTTGATACATAGCTGGGTAAAAGTAAAGTACCTGGCACGGGATTACAATGATATATGTGGCCTACTTGAATTTATTGCCATTCTTAAACTATAGATATACTCTTAGGTTTGAAGATAAAACAAGGGTTAACGAAAAAACTATCTCCTTCAAATAGGCTACTTTCTTTGATCTCCGATGCCGACCTTTGTTTAGAAAAGACCTCAACTTTTAACACAGATAAAGAAAAGTCAATTAAAATTTTAAAATGAAAGTTCTAGTCAAATCTTCCTAAAATATTATAAAGAGATAAAAAAATTAAGACTTAGAAATTACTGAAAACAATACCGTGAAGAGTGAAAGTCAGCTAATTCTCCTTAAATGACAGCCGAATTTCATACATGAAGAAACTACGCGTGTACAACGTTAATCACGATAATGCTATTTGATTACATGCATGTATTTAGTTAAAAGTCTGTTGGACATATAAAATTATAACCAATTCTCATAAAAGTAATAAGGCAAAAATATTTGATGGGATAAAATCAAGTTCCTCATACTTTATTCTATACCTTTAAAAACTGAACGAGGGAGGATAAAGAATAAAATTATTTCGTTCCCAGCGATTTTTATTTAGATACAATTATTTAAGTCAGAAAAATTCTCCGCGGGATTCTAGAGTAGTTCAACGATTGTCCAAAGCAAGATAAAGGAAGTTCCGTATGAACGTTCAAACCAAGATAAGAAAATTGTAAAATCTTATTCCCGCTGAATTTCTGCTGCTGGGATGCCTCAAGAAAATTTAATTCACCCTTTTGCCACAAATTAAAGTTACCGGAAATGATAAAATTAATATTTTCCTGGAGTTGACGAACTGAAAGATAAACAGAAGGAAGGCTTTCCTTTCATTAAACATGATTCCCAAGAAGCTGGGGACATAAACAAGCTCGTCTGATGGCCTCCAAAAGTAAATGGTTAATTTTATATGTCCATTAAGTCGCTAATAATTCCAGGCGAAACTTCCCACGAACTGGATGGAAAGCGATTGTTTCCCTGGTGACTAATGGCATAATATCCAAATGGAGATAATCGCTATAAAGTGGAATAATTGCCGCGACAACAATAGGATAGACGGAGAAGGAAATGTAATTGATTTTATACGTCAATTACCGGCAAGAAATGCACTTGACGATGATTTTCATAAATACAATAGAAAGATCGAGAACGGAAATGACTGCGCTACGTGACCAAGTCTCGTATAATTATCCTTGATATCCATTGGCTAAGATTTCCTATATATTCATCGCTTGAAAAGATTATCATAAAACATGAGGCATTTCACCATATAAAACAACCTTTTCCTGCTATTATCACCTGGTTAATATTCAGTAAGAATCAGCAAATCTACAAAGGATAAATAGAGCGACTAGAAAATTCCTTCGACTCAATATTCTAATGCTGCAATTCTAACCAAACAACAGACCACTACTAGTAAGTTTGAAGGCATTCAGAGAAGTGCTATGCATGCCCATATACTCGATATTTTTTGTTCCTAAAAACATATTGGAGCTTTAATTTTTCCAATTATTCAAACTAACAAAATCGGGATTTGGTGCAATACCAATTTATGAAAAGAGTCCCTTATACCATTTCCATCAGGTTTTCCAAGTTGAATCTTACGCCAAAACTCATGAAAAGTTCACAAAATGATGTTCTCACGTCATCATTGCAGTTGATACCAACTGGTATTGTTAAATGAATAGAAAGAGAAAGAAGATTTATTTGCCTACGTTATCACAAAATCGGAATACATATACGAACATGGTTACTAAGCCTAACTAAAAAATCAGGTTTGTTGATGAAACGAAGTTTCGCATTATGTTTATACATAATTCATTTTTCTCTAGAACTTTAAATGAATAACAGCTATAGAAAGCTATAACTGCTATTACGAGTATCTCAAAATGCGCTCCGTTTTGCTTCACATACTTATATTTAACTCACAACATTCTCATTCGGAGTAAGAACGTTATTTGCCTCATTTCTTCCCAGTCATCCACCATACTACACTTTCGTTGAGAAAACTATTTGCTTCTGACATCCAAGTATCTTTATATATATATACCCTTTAATTCTTTAAGCTACACACAGTAAAACAAGGTTAAGACGTTTTTCGGGGGACTAAACAAAAACCTCTTCTTAAGCGGAATAGCGTCATAACCAGGTTTTGTAATGCTGGTTGCATTACATCATATTCATGAAGAATGGTCCTCTTTTTCGAAAAAATAAAGCGCCTCAGCTACCAACTTTTGCTATTATTTTACTCTACGATGAAGCAGTTTTTACCAGATAGACGATTAGACAGAAATGACGATATTTTTAACAGCAGTGTTGAGAGTACATCACTATCTATCCGAGACTACGCTCAATAGCCTACGAATCACCCCTTTTCTGGTATTTTCGATGCGTTTGATAAGATGACTTCTTAAGACAGTACATAAGAAAACGCTGAAAAGCGATTTTTGAATCTACGTTTTATAGGGAAAAAATATATATAGATAGAGATACATATATAGATCCCCTTCTACGGACTACACCTTGACGTGGTGAAGGGGCTTGCGTGTTCCTATGACCTAGAGAGCTATACTGGCTGGAACTTTGTTCCTGGTAGGGTCACTCATGCCAGAAAGGTCAATAGGTAGGGGCCAGACGAAAGGTAGTCCACGCAGCGTCTGTACCTCAGTGAGGCGGCTGCAAAGGCGTCTGTACCCCAGTGGGGCGGCCTATATGAGTGATGGTGTCACGTTAAAAACACTGTTGAGGAAGGCAAGGGGAGACCACCTCGACTATCTATCCCATGATTATGATGTGCCACAATAATTATATTGTCCCTGGCAAAAACGGGACTCAGCCTACTAGGGAGAGTGTCGTGCCCGGCAGGGTTGGTGGTAAGGCCATCCCGGTCGTCATTCCACGAAATCCTTACCCAACGACACAAGAAAAGAAGAAGATGACCAAGGAAACCAGAGTAGGGACCTGGAACGTTAGAACGATGCTTAGGAAAGGGAAGTTAGAAAACGTAAAGTTAGAAATGAAGAGGTCCAACATCAACATTCTGGGGCTATGCGAAGTACGGTGGAAGGATGGGGGAGATTTTTGGAGCGATGATATGAGGGTTATATTCAGTGGAGGAAATGATAGCCAGAGAGGGGTTGCTATAGTGTTGGACAAGGGAGCGGGAAATGCTGTGATAGCCACCGAACTGATAAGCGACCGAGTAATGTCAGTAGAAATCAAGGCAGAGCCAGTAAACACTGTGATAGTGCAAGTGTACCTCCCTACTAGCGATTACACTGAGAATGAAGTAGATTTAGTTTATGAGCAAATAGAAGAGGTTATTGGAAGGGTGAAAGGCAATAAAAACCTTATTGTAATGGGGGACTGGAATGCTGTGGTTGGGCAGGGCAAAGATGGGGACGAAGTGGGAGAGTTCGGACTAGGAAAAAGAAACGACAGAGGACAAAAAACTGGTAGATTTTTGCATAAGGAATAACCTCTGTATCACCAACACTCTTTTTCAACACCATAACAGAAGGAGGTACACATGGAAAAAGCCGAGGGACACGGATAGGTACCAAATCGACTATATTCTGGTAAGGAAGAGGTTTAAAAATAGTGTTAAAAACTCGCGAAGTTATCCTGGTGCTGATGTAGACTCGGATCATAATTTAGTAATGATGAAGACCGAGCTTAGATTCAAAAAGATTTATAGGGCAAAAACCGCACCCAAATGGAACGTAGAAGCCCTCAGGGGTAGGAAAGCTAGAGAGTTTCAAGAGTCAGTCAACAGGGCTCTAGAAGATAAGGAAAGGGAACTCACTATAGATGAAGGATGGGAAATGATCAAAACTAGCATTAAAGATAGTGCCCAAAGAACCATCGGAAGGGTCACACAAAGCAAAATCAGGAAACCATGGGTGACGATAGAAATGATAACAAAAATGGAGGAAAGAAGGAAATGGAAAAGGGTCAACACAGAACACGGGCGTAGAATGTACAGGGCCTTAAACAACGAACTGAGGAGGGTAACAAATAAAGCAAGAGAATCGTGGTGGAAAGGCCAGTGTAACGAAATAGAGAAGATGGCTGAAAGTGGGAGGGTCGACCTATTATACAGAAAAGTAAAACAATTAACGGGGAATAAAATTAGTAATAAAATGGCCACTATTAGGGATAACAAGGGAAACATCTTAAGGGAACCAGCTAGCATAAGGAGACGATGGAAAGAGTATGTAGAAGAATTATATTCGAAAGACATGAAGCCTACCCACATAAAGATTGAGGGCATACAAGAAGTAGAGGAAGATGATCTTGGGCCGAATATACTAGATAGTGAATTTGATAGGGCATTGCGGGACATGAAAGGGAAGAAAGCAACGGGTGTGGACGAGATTCCTGTAGAATTTCTGAAGAATCTTGGGGGAAAGGGTAAAAAACAATTCTATAATTTATGTAGGAAAATTTACGACGAAGGAAAGTGGCCAGAGGATTTCACCAAGTCTATCCTGATACCGTTACAGAAAAAGAATAATGCCTTAGAATGCCGGGACTATCGAACAATTAGCCTAATATCTCATGCGGCAAAAGTTATTCTTAGGGTCTTGAATAGAAGAATCGAGGGAAAAACTCAAGAATTCATAGGTAATGATCAGTTCGGTTTTCAGAGAGGGAAAGGGACGAGGGATGCAATTGGGGTTATGAGGGTTCTCGTAGAACGAAGCTTAGAATTTAAAAGGGACGTTTGTGCATGTTTTGTTGATTTTGAAAAAGCCTTCGATAGAGTTCAATGGCCAAAACTGATGGTGATACTAAAGAAAATTGGTTTGGATTGGAAAGATAGGCGTTTAGTGCAAAATTTGTATTTAAATCAGACCGCACGAGTAAGAGTTGCTAATGGGGAATCGGAATGGGCAGAGTTAGGGAGGGGACTAAGACAAGGCTGTCCTTTATCACCATCTCTTTTTAACTTATATGCAGAAGAAATGATCAAAGAAGCTTGGGATGAAATAGATAAGGGAATAAAGGTTGGTGGGGAACTTGTGAAGTCAGTAAGATATGCAGACGATAAAGCTATTGTGTGCGATTCGGAAAAGGGTTTGCAAATCCTAGTAAATGCACTAAACAATAAAGCAAAGGAGTTTGGGATGAAAATCAATGTAAGAAAGACTAAGATTATGAGGTTTTCAAAGGGAAAGAAAGCTAAGTTAACAATAAGGGTGGATGGGGAAAAACTAGAGCAAGTAGATCAATTTCCATACTTGGGTAGCCTTCTTTCTAAGGATGGAAGATGTTCGACAGAAATTAGAAAAAGGATAGCATTGGCAAAGGAAGCTTTCATGAAAAGAAGGGAACTGATGACAAAGGGACTTGATAAAGGAATCAGGAAGAGATTGGTAAAATCCTTGGTGTGGAGTGTAATGTTGTACGGGTGTGAAACGTGGACGTTGAGAAAAGAGGATGTCAAAAGATTGGAGGCTTTTGAGATGTGGGTATGGCGTAGAATGGAGAAAGTTAGTTGGGTCGATAGAAAAACGAACGAGGAGGTTCTGGAGATGGTTGGGGAGAAGAGAGTAATGATTGAAGTAATTAAAAATAGACAAAAGAAATGGGTGGGTCAAATATTGAGAGGGGAGGGATTGTTGAAGAAAGCGATCGAGGGAAGAATGCTAGGGAAAAGACAGAGGGGAAGACAAAGACAAAAGTTATTAGACGAATTAAGGGGTGGGATAAGTTACCAGGAATTGAAGGAGAGGGAATTAAAGAGAGAATGTGGGGGCACATGAACCTACCGAAAGGTAGATCACTTTATATAATACATATATAGATACATTCTATCTTAGAGTGTCATCATTCTATCATCGGAGGAAGAAATTCACAAGAAAACATACTAGAAATAAGACGAAGCATAAGAGGGCGACACAGATGGGGTAAAACAATTTGGTCTATCGAAGGAAGTAAACGATTGGTGGGTTGCATCTGGGGACGGGAAACATCGGCGTCTTCAGCGGGAAGGAGAGCGCTTTAAAGGGGATTTTTACCATGTGTTTCTTGCGATAGGGATCGGGACCTTGAAAAAATCGCGTCTTAAGCTAGATGACGTGTTTAGCGGGAGCGTCTTAAATGAATTTTACTGCACGTATCATTTCTTCAGGTTCTAATTCACAATTTAAACCAACATTCCCTTGTTTATTCTCTCTATTTAGAATCATCATATTCTCCGCAAACATTACAGCAATTCTGCATTTCTTATTCTTTCGAGGGTACGATTACACTGGTGGCACTATCTAATCAATTATTACTCATTGTTAACGTTACCACGTATGCCCGTCTCATTGAATTTTACTCTATTCAAACCCACGGTGTAAATATTTACCTTTAACGTTACGCTACGGTACCCAATTTAGGCGATTCATTGGCAACCAGACTGAGGTTTCATTAAGATCAGGGTTTCCCAACCGCATTTTAAACCACAGCGGGCCACTGGAGGTTTCAGACCGCAAATCTTTTCGAAGTTCGATGAAAAAATTTTTATCTCAAAAGTTTAAATTCTTAGATAGTTATCATATACAATCATTCATTAAAATTGTTTCGTCTAAAGGTCACTCGGGTACAGACTTGTTACTTATTCTGTTTGCATGCACAGTTTTAAATATATTACTAAACATTCACTCACGAGTGTATTCTTTTAGGCAAAATAATTTGGTTTAAAATATGCAGGTAAGATATATTAGCAGGAGAGAAAGGTAGTCTAACTTAAGAAGACATCATTGGCCCGGATGTTTGATGAAAGCAGCACTCCAGCCTGAAAGGTTGGTCAACCCTGATTCAGAAGATAATATTTCTAATTCCATCACTATGGGTGGGAAAATCTTCAGCGGTTTCCGACCGGAAAATAAAATTAAGGTCCCGGAAAGGGTCCAAATAGAGCGAACGCAGTTTTAATAAATCAGGCTGCGACCGAGACCAAACTTTCGTACAACAAGTCACCTTGGCGTTGTTACGGTGAACTTTGGAGAGCTTCCAAAACCGTTTCGTTTAGAACATGTCTAGATAGTGCGGAGCGAGGCAAGGTCATCCCCGTAAATAGCCCATGAAAAATCAATGTGCCTCGACCCCCATTATAGCATGTCGCCGATAATTATTCCGACTAGGGTCGATAACGAGGCGAGATAACCATTTACTAAGCTATGTATCGAGTTCCATAATTAGCCGGTTAAGTCTTTTGCATGGAACAACCGATCCGCTTGAAAACTGACTAAAGCTGTCCCGCTAAACGTCGCGAAGGCTAGATAATAGTAGCGCGGTAACACCTACGCGATCCAGAGTAAGGGCGGGTGTGTCGATGTTGAAATGCGTGGGCTGTCGAACGAGGAAGTTAATCATACATTTGGGCGGATGCAAAAGGATCCCTCGGATACTCTCGATAACTTTCCCTTTCAGGGGAGCAGAGCCGGTTAAAAGGAGACTAATGGTTACCTCGAGCTCGTTAAGGGATGGAGCAGCGTGTTACATAAATTTAAACGAGGAAAGTTGACGCAACGGACGTCTTTGCTACTGCGTGCGAGATGTCCTTTAAAAGAAGCTCCTCGTTACATAACCTATCGCCATATGATTTGACCGCAAATTTCTTCCGAGTTGAAACGTAATAAATAAGGTGAACCCTCCACCAGCTGGTAGCTTCTGCGGCGGTGCTTCTTAAGCGTTTACCCTCCATGAACGCATTTCGTTTGTGTCAAGTTACGTGGGACGTTTGTAAAGGTCAGTTAAAATCCATATAAACTGGAATAAAGGCTAAAGTTGAAAATAAAATTTCTGAAATCGTAAATATTAGCCATGAAATTAAGAAAACATACAAAAAAGCCCTTAACTTACGATCATTTTAATTTAGGAAAAATGTCCTTCTAGATAAGGCATTGCCAAAAAGTGTTTCATCAAAATCTCACTTAGATGACTCCTGTTACAAAGCATCAAGGTTCGGTAAACCCCATCACTATTTGACTCTGATTCGGCTAGGTTAGGCATAAAGGGCCTCTCTACCATCTTATCTCATTTTTCAACTCTACCTTATTTTAATGCACCTACATATATGCGTGAGTGTAAACATGAAAAACAAAAGATTTCCTAATATGGCATCACATGAAACATCTCATATATATTATTTGCACCTGAAGATCTTTTTAAGCTCCATTCATTACTGAATAATTATCAATTGAAGCTATTTCATGTTAGCGATGTGCCAGATTGTTTCTATCTGCGTCCATCTCACATTTCAGTGATTAAAAAATGGTTATTTTTAAGTATATATTTATTTTCTGTTTTAATATCTACATCGGCGAGGTAAAATCATCGTATATCAATAGGTATATAATGTTTATAAATAATTAACGAGTAAAACCATAAGAAATAATGGATTTCGATATTTTTACAAACAATAAAATTTAATGAGCTAAAATGGCGACTATCATGAAAAGCAAATTCGACTCTATAAGTATAAATTATTCGTTAATTTTTATTATACGTCTTTATTTCATTTATATTTATCTAAGCGAATGATTTTTGCCTCCTTAAAGATTCTTTCTTCCGAGAGAAATCTATACTTGCAACCGATTACGTAAATTTCAACGATGAGACCCTTGCTGGCGCCACGATGAAGTAATACTTTGTCTTCGAGCCCTCAGGGCTTTTTTGTAAGAAAAATCCTATAGAAATCATTCCAACGGAAAACATCTTGAGGAAAATATGCTCGGTTTAAACGAAACAGCAGAGGAGAGTCATCATAAAAAGATTTCTTTCTGAAATGGCGCAATGAATAAACAAGTCGAATAAGGAACGGCAACGTTACGTAACCGATGCATTCACAAGAGGTTAAAATTGGAATGGGAAATGAATTTACGGAGAAATGAAGGATATTTATCAGGCTTGATGTTTACCATCTATGAATAAAGAAGAAGAATTCGAACAGCTGATTCCGCTCTCTTCTCATTCCAATCATTTCTTCTTCGAAATGAAAAACATTGAGAAGAAATTTGTGTACGTCAACGATGTTCCATCTTTACGACTGAAAATTCCTATCATTATAAATCACTCACCGATTTAGCGAAATTAAACCTACTTACCCTTTAGAGGACGACTTCATGATTAATAAGCGCATGTTCTTTTACTCTTTAAGAAATGAGTGACTACAGAATCTAAATTACGCAACGGACCTTAAATTTCATTTCGGTCGCATTTTTACAACAGGAGGCTTCTTAGTTACGAGAATAAAATTTCCGGAAAGATACGTATATCCGCGATTTCTTATACACTGAACTTCTACATATATAGTCCTGATCTCTCGCTGGCGCTCAATATTTCCATTTCCGAGAACTGAAAGATACGTTTCTGGATATTTTATGTTTTAAATTGAAATCTTTTCTGATTCTAAATTGGCATTCCAGTAAAATTTATGAAGGATGCGAAGAAAATAAAACGTAATCAAAAACCAATGAATTCGCAGAGGGTATATGTAGGGTGACGTGATTAACTGTTCCAATAGACATTATAAATTGAGAAAATGAAAGCAACACTCACCAAAATGATCCTCCTACTACGTCCGTCCCGACGGCCTGAAAACATTACAAAGGAAAATGTTGGTTAAAACACAACGAATATTTCATTATAAAATACATAAAGATACATAAGTATATCTGATACATACAAATACATAAATGTCAGGGTGTTTGAAAAGAATCAAGGATTGAATATGTATTGTTTTAGAATTAATTAATTTACGGTTAAATCTAAAGGATTAAATGCAATAAATGTTTTTCCTGGAGAAAAAGCTTTGGTATCAGGGTTTGTAAAGTGATCGCAAAATATAAAAGGCTGATAATTGGAGATAGCTTAGGAGTTAGTTTTTCAAGTAAATTTAATAAATTTGCTTAAAATGACAATGACAACGATAAAATTATGTCATAAACTTTGGAAAAGTACTGACTTGAGTTGTCTTTTATCCTTGGACTTTCACACTCGCCTGATACATTGAAGTTAATCTTAAAATGTAATTTTTACGATCTTATTCATGAGAAGATTAAGAACTGGACATCCAAAAGAAATCATAATTTATACTTTTACTTAAAGCATCAAAATTAATGAAAATGTTGAAACATTCTTTTTAAACCCATTTTCTCAGTACTGAATGGCGAAAATAATTGAACATGACGCAATCAAATATCAATTATTTACTTAAATTATTAGCAAAAATCAACGGCTCTTTGTAACAAATAAGGAATAAAGAAAAAAATCCATGAAAATTATTTCGAGCGACCAAGACTTCGTCACTGTTATTACACTTGGCCAAAATGCCTTATTATGACTTAGGACACACTAGAGTGAGGGTCCAAGAAGTCATTTAGCCTGATATCCGTATTATTATTTCAATTACGGCTTTTTTGGCTCCCTAATTTGCAATAAATAGTAGTTGTAAAATTTTTGTCTAGATCAAACGTAGAATTTTATTGGAAAATTAAAATCCAATAACATTAAGGCTTACATTATTAAGAAAATTAAGCAAACAATTTCATTAATTAGTTTATGAAATTTCAACCCTCAATAAAGGGGCCCCAGTAGTGTACCAAGGGCTATTTCCAATTCTCTGTTCGAGTTTCATCTGTGATCGCATGTCTCAAGATGAATAAGAAAATATACTACTGCGGCAAAACCTAGCTCATACATACATCAATCATACAATTCCTTTCGGGGTAAGCCAGATGACCCCGTTTCACAATGCAATTCACAATACTCTATACTTTCCTACCCTAGCGTACGCCCTCCACTTCAGACAAATCTTTCTATACATTTACCTTAATTTCTTACACGTCTCCAATCTTCATCGCCACAAACCTTCGCTTGGAAAGAAGAATACCTCAGACTTGGCAAAGTCACTCAGTTCCCTAACCATGAAATACTTCCATGGAAACACCAGAATCCATCACACACAGCAGCGCCCTTGAACTTAATCCTCTCCGGATATTTGTACGTAGTCAAGATTCAACTTTCGCACTCACAACAAAACTTTCCTCCACGGCATTCCTTGTTAAATTCCCCAACTTTACTTAATGTACTTTTGAATAACTCGCGACCCTGACGTACAAAACCATACCAGAAAATTCCCTCGTTCCCAAACACGCCAAGGAGGGTCCCTCGCTATCGTTACCGGCACTACAACCAATAAGCACGCGATTTTATAACGGGTGGGCGCGCAAAGTGCAACTTTTTCCCAACCATTACAGTCAGAAGCATCTCGTATGCGACGAATGCGGTTTCCGGAAGATTAGTCCTCTCTCTTAAAACCACCCTCTCTGGCACTACGCACGTCGCCACCCGCAGATCCCGCAAGCCCCTTTATGGAGCGGTCCCTTTCTCGAGAGAAAAGTTCGCACGGAGGTTAGATTTGTGCCGGGAAAGAATGGTAAAAAGAGGTCGACGGGAGAAAAAATTGAGGAGCAAGAAGACACAAAAGGCCTGTTTTATTTTCTGCGGGAAAAAAAGGTAGGGTGGAAGGGCCTGAGTAGGGGTTGAGGGAGGGGGATAAAACTAAAGGGATATAAACCTCGGGAGCTAATAGACCGTAAAAAAGAGGAAGGCTGGGGATTTAATGGAGTAAGAGGAAAAATCGATGGGGAGATTCGAGGTTCTTGAAATAACGAAACTCATTCATCTTTCAGTCGTTCGAGATATGAGGAGATGGGGAGTGTCCATTTCGAATCAATGCGAACAGATGGGCTTGGCCCCGAAATAGGGAGGTCTCCAGATTACCGATGGATTCCGTT
This sequence comes from Pachydiplax longipennis, assembly GCA_036926295.1. Classification (NCBI taxonomy): domain Eukaryota; kingdom Metazoa; phylum Arthropoda; class Insecta; order Odonata; family Libellulidae; genus Pachydiplax; species Pachydiplax longipennis. The sequence continues at coordinate 58,678,914 of JAVFKF010000008.1, forward strand.
CCGTCATTGAATTATTCACTCAAGGTTGCTCTTAGGGCTGTTTTATACGCGCTTTCTGCTGAGGTTCTCGGGACTAAAAAGCGGTGCGGATTCGAAAGTGGGCGTGCCTATAATCGGATGGAGAGTGGTGCCCTGTAACCATGCATCACTCGGAGAATGAATGCCTCGTAATTTGAATATGGCGTACCGAAGAAGAATATGTTTCGGAAATGACGAGGTTCGATCGAACGAGAAATTTTTCGGAGATAAGACGGAAGCTCGTTCTTATTCCAGCATATCTTGCGGAGAATAAAAATGATGCTACTAAAATATTTCGGAAAGGAACGGGAAGGAAAGAAAATGTTGCGAGATATCTTGGAGAAGAAACATTTCGAGAAGCCAATGGTTGTAAAGCTTCACATAGATATCGAGTTTCAGATACTATTCTTGCGGTGAGAATTAATACAATGAATGAAATATTCGACTTTGGAAAAGTTTTTCCTAAGTCAAGAGTCCGAATCCATATTCCTCAGATTACATGCCGGTTTCATTTTTCGCGCTATACAACCTTAGCGAATACCAACGATAACAAGATAAAGTAAGGCCACACAAGCTAGTGAATTTATTCAATATATATACAAAGGTCATTACTCAAGAACAACAATCCAGGAAGATAAAGAGATAATAAAATAAATTAAAAATTTTCAGCGTAAATTTTTATTTTAATTAATTTTCAATCCATATGGACTCATTTATTCAGCGGGCTCCTATTTTATTGAAATAAAGCTTGCTTGTTACAAGGGGACAATGACATTCCAAGCAAGTTTTTCATAGCTAGGGCATACATGTGCATTCGCAATCCGGTTGGGAATGTTCTGCGTCTAATTAAAAAAATCTGCGCAATAATTCTAAAAGCAAAAATTTAGTCCTGAATAGGTCACAAAGAAGCAGGGAGACATCCTTTACCTCAAGCACAATGCTTATTCTGTCATGACATTTTCATAGCGAGTCTGTTCCTGTTGGAAACATTACAAGCACCTGATGCGGGCAAAATTCGAACCTTTCCATACCTCAACTCCGCGAACAAGATATACGAGCGCATAAAATTTTTCTGAACGGCGAACTTCCTCATCTTTCCGACGATAAACTTATCCTTCGAAAGAGAAATGAACCCAAAAATGCAATGGGGCTCTTTATCAGTTGTAATATTCACATAAGTCATTTAGAACTCATAATGTTTATAAAATGATGCCATGAGCAAACTATAGAGTCCGTGATTTGTTGTTTTCATCCAGTGGTAATCCCTCGAATCTAGTCTAAAATACGTCATAGGTAAAATTAAGAGGTCACAGCTTTGAGATGATGAAATTGAGAAATTAATATTTAATGACTACTCCGTACTCTACAATCAAAAGATTGCGAATTTCCATGGCTTGCTTGCTTGAAAAAAGTGGTTTACTATAGAATTTCTAATAATAATAATAAAACTGCAAATACTACTATAATAATGTATGTATAGTATGACATGTGAAAAAAATCCGCCGAGATAAAACAATCCGATTATACGTATATGAGAGAAAAAACCTATCCGGGCAGCTTACTCGCCTTTCGAAACAGATAAAACATTCATAATGTAGAATATATCTTGACTCTATGAAAGTAAAGATATGTAATTAAATTGATTGAAGATGCTAAACATATCTCTTTTAGCTTTCATTACTTAAGGGTATGCATGTTATCAAAGTCCCTCTTAAAATCAAGTTACTCCTTAAACTACCTTAACAACACTTAATAATTTACTAAAAACTTATTGACCTATACTTAGGAGATACGTGAAAACTGAAATCTGGATTAAGAATCCGGAGATTGACCTAAGCACGAGTATATACGCCAATTATGATTATATAAATTGAAAAAGTGAAACCGAATTAATTTACTACTGAAAAGACTATAAATGAAGCTTTTACTTTAATAAAATTTCCCTTCTATTAACTTTCATAAACTGAATTAATTTACTACACCAGAGATCATAAATGAAGCTTTTACTTTTATCAAAAGTCCTCCTATATTGACTTTCAAACTTATTTTTATCCTTATCGTAAAAATAAAGAGATTCTTAGTAGCTTCGAATATACCTACTTAAATCAGAATGGCGCAGTCGATCTGAGTCCCATATATCACGCTACGAACCACAAACTAATATTCATTAGATTAATGTAGTTATGATGATGGATAAAGGGAATTTCATGGCGCCATAAAAATCCGACAAGACCGTGTTGCCGAACTTAAGGTTTTAGTCCCCCAATAATGGAGGAAGGGATGACGCTGACCGACTATTTCCCAGCAAACTCTATCACCACCACACCATTCGACACCTACGCAATTTTTACCGCATCAACCTCAAACATAAATCAACGCTGTACGCAGAATCTGGCTTTATAGGATATCCATCTCACGGCCTAAATAATTTCCCCCATAGAATCGAAACATAAAATGACAATAAAGGCGCATAAGCGATAAATAAAACGATATACTTATCCACGGTGTTCGAGAATCTTCACAAAATTAACATCAATATTAAAACACGCCCACGCATTCTTTCAAGATAAGATGCAATATTGGAACCAAGGCGGGATACTGAGGAGGCATAAATAATGAACAGTTCCAGATAGGAGCTCTGATCATGCCAAATGCAACTTTAAGAAAATAAGAAAATCAAATGCGAGTCTTGCACATTCAGTGTCTTTTGCGACAATTTTAATGCACTTGAATATGATCTAATAAAAGCGAGTGAGGCAACATCAAAGGCAATTCTAAGGTAGTATTAAGTTCATACGTTATGGCGTGTGACTGTTCACGTTTCCTCATCAGTCCTGCTCACCAGCTGGTAAAGCTTCATATTCGATATCTTACTATTTTATCAAGTGCATCGACCGTTAAGATCATTTCGTACATACGACCTCCACCGGGAATCGAACCCGGGATCGCTTTCGAAAAAATTGTCCTTGTCCAACGACTTGCCCACTTGGTTTTCCGGGAGTTCTTTCGATATCTGTTATACCGTTTTACATTGGAGAGATTCATTAAAAGATGGTGATAAAATGCTCTAGATTGACATGCTTAAATTATTAATTATTTATTTTTAAATATCAACAAGACATAACTTAATATGTTACTAAAATTTTGCTGTCATTTTTCGTAAGTCAAATAAATAAATATTCAAAATTTCATTTCGTAAAATATTTCTGAGCTTCAAGATTCCGTAAAAGAACACTCATTTGGTAAAAACGGGCGGTTCCGTAAAGAATAGCAATCACGTTGAATTTTCATGTCTTAGAAACCGTACGAAAATACAAATGTTCGTGAAAAAATGAATTTATGTACCTTCCAAAAAGTTCGACATCTCGTTAACTTCACATCGTTCGACAAAAATTTCGCGATCCGCGGTCCGTTTGACCCCGGTTGATGAACTCGAAACAAACGCACCGACCGTCGAACCAAATTACGAAAATGAGCCAAGAGCGAGATGCCTCGCATTTCAGAAACCTCAGCGGTCGCCAACTGGGCACGGAAAAATAAATAAACACGCCGCGAAACAAGCCCCTCGCGGCACAAAAAAAAACACCGAAAAAACCCGCAATGCGCATTAAAAAAATACTCCACGTGGAGCATCCCTCTTTCAGTGGCGTTCAACCGAGTCCGCCTTCACGTGCGTGGACAATCCCGGTGAAAAGCGCGCGGGCGGAGGAAGTACTGCGAGGAGGAAAGACTCACGTACCCACCGCCGTCGAACAAAGGGAAATATGCCATTTTTTCCGCGGATCAAGAGTCGACGCCGAGGAGGAACTCCCGCGGACGAGATGCGGAAAAAAGAAAAAGGTTGGCGCGTACGCGGACAATTCGCGTCCCCGCCCACCAGCGTCCGTACGTTCCGCCACAGCCTCGAGGAGAGCTACCCATTCGGATCTCCACCCCAAGGGAAGATGGGGTGAAAAAGAATACAGGAAGCGTCACTACGCAGATATCCCCCACCTTTCATCTTGCGCAACATCCCTCCCCTCGAGCGGGGGAAAAAAGAAAACATCCCTTGTCCCACGGCCGCCGAGGCAGACTTCTCATTAGAGAAAGATTTCCATTTTTTTCCTCCCTCTCTCTTCACTCCCTCATCTACGGAATGGAGAAGAGGAGGAAGATTGGATGACGGGGATAGACAAAGGGTTGGAGGACTCGGAGATGGCTGGCATGTTTCTCCGCAGCGGGGTTATTAAAAACTTCGCTTACTCAAATGGTTTTCGAAAACTAGGGTTTTAGAAAAACCGGGTTATGGGCTAACAGATGTGTAGTGTGTTAAAATGGAGGTACATAAAAGAGAGAAAGGGATCGAGTTTGAGTTTAATGGGTTGGAAGTTGCTTCATCGGCAGAAATCTTCTTTATTGCGGGTTGATCGAAAGCGTAGTTTTTCGGGAAAACAATAAGTAAAGTAAAGCCCATGGCGCGACATCCCTCCGTGGGATTTGGCCTAAGCCAGCGGTATTCACCGTGGGTGACACATGGTCAGCGCATCGACTCCCACATCGCCAGTTTTTGCTAAGCCTGGGGGAAAATAATAGTTATCCTATCCTAATTCTGATTCCTTCCCTAAACCACCAACGATATCGCACCATGAAAAATCATACATACGAAAAACTATTTGTCTTCATTTTTAGGAATTTATATAAACATACAACATCAAGGGTTACCAACCTTTTCGGGCACCGTGCCCCGTTAGCTTTAAGAACCCCGGATTTCCAGTCCAACGGGATAAGAAATAAATTACAAAGTTGGAAATCTACATTCTCAGAGAAGTATGCTTGACTGACAGTGTCAGCAGGCGTGTTGTTTACGTTGCGCTTTGATTCATATAGAGAAATCGGAATTAAGGAAACAAAGGGGACCGGTGTACTTAAATTGTCATTTCCGAACGGAGGGAAGAGAGAACGGAATGTTATCTGAAGAGATCTTCAAGAATGCCAATAACAAGGAGTTTAAAGAAAGATATAAAAGGTTATTTTCACAATGTGAATGTATATTAATGAAAAGCAATAACAACCTATTATAAGACGCTATATTTCAGAAATTTAGCAGTTGGGAAGCCTCTTTTGTACATGGAAATATCTGTTAATGTATGTACTATAGCAGTGGTCGGCAAACTCATTAGTGAAAAGAGCCAAATATCAACAGTACAACAATTGAAATTTCATTTGAGAGCCTAATTTTTTAACATTGAACTATCTTGGTACGTACATTGTCATTATCGTTAATCCTGAAAACTTTTCCCGCCGCCCGATCCCCGCATGTGGTATTTTTTTGGAAGAGCCACACTCAATAGGCTAAAGAGCCGCATGTGGCTCGCGAGCCACGGTTTGCAGACCATTGTATTAGGATGTTTAGACTTGGCAGGAGGGTATAAGTAATAATTCTTGTGAATCTGCATTTTGCATTTACTGTAAATATGGCTACTAAACGTAATTTATAAGATGTTTGTAAATAATACGATAAAAGAGGACATCGATTTTGATTATTATGTAAAATAAATTAAGAAAACATAGATGAGGTATTAATAGATGTACAAGGAATGTTTCTACGAATTATATAATACACGTCAGAAAGATTACGGGATCAGGAATGAATTAATGACCCAACGAATTATTCAGCAGGGAATATAGATTTGTCCAAATGAGCAAACAAAAAAGAGGAATAATAATTCTCGAAAAACTTGCCTAGAGAATCGATTGGAAAATTTTAAAAATCAGAATTATAGAAAACGTAAAGCCGTTTCTTTTACATGATGGCTACTCTAAGGGTGATAGCGTAATGAATATTTTTCGGATGGGTAAATTGATTGAGTTATCAACGGAAGAAATACTTAAATTTTACGTCCCTCGGAATATTTTAATATATCTTACTAGTAACTTATCATATTGGAGATGTATACATATTATTTGATCATACTGAGAAGTTTATACCTGATTTCGCAGTCAATCTACATTCTCCCGGAACGCGTGCCAAAGCAGAACTATTGGACCTTGGTTTGAATAAGACATTAACGGAGTAATTTGGCAATTGTCTCTAATCGCTAACACTGACAACTTATAGCACTATTAAAACATTGATGTACTTAATAGTTTGCTAACCATACTAATCATTCTTTAATAACGGACCAAATCTATGTGCATTTAAAATTTCTACTATTAGAATGCATTTGAACAACTATCCTGCATTACTATATCCTATCATCTCGTAAGAGAACAATCAATGTCAGTAGAGAAAATTTTATTCTTCACAAACGTAACTTACTTGTTAAATGTAACCTTGAATGCGCGCAGATGAAACCAGGGTCAAAATCAAAGAGAAGCAGATGAACGAGAAATGTTTTGCGTTCGATTTTGATGGGATTGAGAGTCGTACGAGGGCATTCTAATAGAGCCAATCATAACAGAACACGGCCTGCCATTCCGACGAACTATTGATATTCATCGATTAGGTTGAAATTCCGAAGGCTAACTTTCCAGTTCACGGAATATCCCTCGTTTTCATGCTGCTCTGCTCAGTCAACTGATTTTCTTGGAAAAAATTGTTTTATTGATCGCTTCGATGAACCAGTGCTGAGAAACTTACTTAGGACTCTCGCGACGGATAGATTGGGCTCGTAGATAGGAATAAGAATAACTTTTGCACTATTCCTAAGGGAATGAGAAATAAACAGTCCTCGATTTTAATTTACCGTTCAGCTTTTCCCAAAGTATCCTAAGAAGAGTAATCGAAAACACCCTTGCGAACTACATACACATTAAGGCGAAGTTGATTGATTCAACAGTGACTTAATAAGACTTGACTAACTAGATTCTAGACTAACTTATACAAAACAATATCGACTACAGAGTTATCACTCGAAATAAGGCCAACGCGTTCACAATTTATTCATGTTCACACGATTATTTATGTATATCAGTGAATTAAAAATGATATCCTTTTGTGAATAGCATGTTACATTTTACTTGCGAAATTATAAAGTAGTAAGAAAAATCTTTGATTAATCTCTACGAAGACTAAATGGATTCTATAACGCAGCATATTGACGATTATAATCTACTGATAGGAATGAAATTTCATTAAAGGGGAATAATCTATCAAAAACTTAAATATAATTTCAGGATATCCGGACTAAAATTAATAATTATAGGCAGGGCTGGCACGAGACAATAGCGAGTCTGGCAGTCGTCTGGGGCGTCGAGGTGAGAGGGAGCAAAACGTTTGACTTTTGTCGATCATTTTGCAAAGCGTAAAAATTTTGACTAGGGGCGCATAGAAGATTAGTTGACTAATCATTAGTTACCTTTATCTTTCTAATCCGCATGATATAAAGGTTCTAACTGAATTTTTGACTGTAGACCAGTTTCCCTGACTATTCGCTTTGTATTTGAATCCCACGTTGTGATTTCTCTAATGAGCTTATAGTTATTTCCTGATGAAAGTGATCATTCAATCACGACAATAAAAGACAATTTTGATAAATCCAGTGCTAGCCACATAGCATCTATAGCAAAATATACCGATTACGGTGTAATCCGCTTTCTGTTCATAGCTCAAATTAGTTACATTTTAGGCATAGTATGCACTTATACTTAGATAATTAGATGTATCAGGAGTGCGATACAAATCACGTTTCCTAAAGAGATGGGAAAAGTTAATGATTGTCCTGGGAATGAATAAGGCGTCTACACATCGAATGAATGAGTATAACACTATCGGATTAAGGAATTACATCATACTAAATATTCTTATTCTATGTTAATATAGGTGAATAATCCTTATAGATACGATCGTTTAGTGCATGCTTGGCTGCCTACAACTTTTTTGGATTCGAATGAATAAGTAAATGAGCTACCAAGAATGAAAGAGCAGTCATTTGAGCGTAAATAAAGTATTGTGAATGACTTGAAATGTTTCTGGTAATAAGAATTTGATAAACTCTTTGAAACTAACGTAAAGTAATCTCGCCACCTATTAGTTACTGCTCAACCTAATGCGAATATATAAATTGTGGAAGCAAAGATCACAAAAACAAAAACTCGATAAAGATATATGATCAAAAATATGCAGAGAACAAGGATATTCTGAATGACTATGAATTCAAATAATAAAACACAACAACACCCGCCGACTGGAATAGTTCTATATAAGTGAACCCTTAATATAAATTGAAAAATAAACACTGGAAATTTAGATACCTTTATATTTACTTGCTAGAGGTAAAAAACTAGAAAAGACGTTGGAATAAAATCGCAGGTAGATAATTCAAACGAGATAAATTCTTTATTAGATTAATTCTAATTAGGTGATCATAGATAACTTGCAAATCTAAACCGGACATGATGAAGCAATTTTGAAATTAATTCCTCCGAAGTGTAGCCAAAGCACATCAGTACTGACAAAGAATCACGTTTCCAAAACTCTAGCAAATTAAAAACTACAAAGGCAACAGCGTACCAAATTTTTGAGTATTTCCCTTTACAAATATTATTTTTCCCGTCGTTTATTAGACGGCGAATTAAAATAGCGAAAATCCTCATTAACGATTCGAAAGGATTTGCAAACAAGTTGGACGAGTTACATGAAATGACACTTTATAAAAAAATTCAATCTCCTGCCCGAGTCCGCTCGGATATTAAACGGTGATTGAAAATCGCATGAGCGAATTTTCGGAATATAAACTAAGAATATTACTCTCTCACCCGTGAGATCTGAATTTTAAATTTTTGATAAAAATCAGCGAGGCATTGGAAGCCTGCGCAGGATGTGATATGGATCCGATGAAATTTAGAGTGCGAATATTAATAACTGCATCTCTCGATTTTATTATGAAAAATGGGTATAAAGTTTCCAGCATCGTCGCTGCTTCACATCGCTAAACCAAATAAGAGTGAAAGAAAACAAGAGGAATGGAGCCTATATCAATATGCTCAACCAAGCGTTGACAGGAATATATGATATGCAAAAATTGTTATGCTATCAACGGTATATTTTACCATGGATATCAAGTTTTGAATAGCGTGAGAGAGAGAGAGGATACCTCGATAGCGACTTTTCCAATCAATGAAAAAATAACAGTTTGCACATCATGAACATTTCCGTGCGATAAAAGATACATCCCAAAATGACGACGAAGAGAAATTAATTAAAAATAACTATGAAAGCAAATATTTGGGAAATCAGCTTGTTCTCACAAAATGTGATTGTTTTGCGATAAAAATCTATTCTAGAATTTTTTCTCAGTCGATATCCAAACACTGAAGTTTTCGTTTTTAAAGGTATATGCATACTGGGTATCTTGGCATAATATGATTCAAGTTGGATCTGAAATGCTGGACAGGAATTTACTTTAAGGATAAATGAGAGAAAGGTAAATAGCATTTCTCTCACCCTCTTTTATGTCTAATTACGACCATTCATCATTTAAGTTCATCTGGAGGTATAGATTTGGTGGAACTGCTATATATAATTCGATTAATTCCACTATTCGCATAATAAAATCTTCACATAGAATTTCTCACAGTACTGCTTCATTCATATTTGTCACTATGTTCAATTAAGTGAAAGATTTCACAAGAAATTTAATTTGTAAATAACTACGGTTAAGCCTTTTTAATTCTATATTTCTTAACCAATAATATCAGTATTTTCATAAATATAGCATTTCATGAATAGTTCACGATTGAATTAATTCCATTCACTAACTAACTATAATGTGTGAACTGAATTGGATTCATAAATTATATATCAATCGTGAGATGGAGAGAGTGAACATTCAGTGCTGACTGCTTGCTTACACCATCAAGCAACAATCACGGGAAAGGAGGCACCAACGCAAAGAAAACGCAGAAGGATATTTCCGAGAAATCGTTTGACGTTTACTTCGTGGAAGATAGCGGAAAACGTGATCTTTAGTAAAACTTCATTGAAAAGGGAAGGCGTGAACTATATTTTCATTCAGTAGAGGATCTATTTCAATTTTGTGAACCAGTTATGAAGCTACATCCCCTATATTTAAGATAAACACAGCTAATAACTTCTAAATATTAAATAGAAATCAGGCTTATTATTAACATTGGTTCCAATTAGACGTTAGTTGAAAGAAAACAAGTGTAAAGCAGTTACAAAGCACGTTCAACAAGATAAATTTGGCTTCAAACAAGTAATTATCTTCTGGCGATATTAAACTGGGACGACTTACGTCGATAGCGATATGGAGGTGTTAATACAGACCAAATTACTGTAAGCAGAGTTTAAAAGCGATGATTCGCTTTTATCTTTAACTTTTTAATTATATGAGCTGAACTGCCCGTTGATTCTCAAAGGAGAAAAACGGTGAGAAGTATCCTATTATATGCAGCCAACTGTAAGCATGATGAAAAGCGAGGAAATTTGCTTATGCTTTCCTCACTGAGTCAGAACTATACTACAAGTTGAAAATTTCCATGTAACTAAAGCCCAACGACCTTATGAATAACACTTCTTCAATAATAAAATCATTAGCTTATTAGATTGAGAAACCTAAAATGCAAAAAATGTTGAGGGTTTAATAGTACACCCTAAAGGCAGTCAAAATCACAACGAAAGAAATGGAGCTACAGACGCTAAATTATACACGGGACAAAGATTATTACGCTATGAGATTTTAGGAATTTCATCTTTAAATAGCGACAGAGATGAATGGGTGAATATATTAGTACCCACCCCATCCCCAGCGTAAGCTGACTGCTCTTAACATTTTAGGCCTCGAAACTAGTTCGCTGAAATTGTATAAAAATTAAAACCATCCGCGTCCATAAATAAATTAATACGGATATTCCTGCAAAAGAAACCGAAAAGCATTTTGGCAAGGGGCGCGAAACCGCGGGAACGAGAGTAAAAATTCAAAGGGTATTTTGCCATGGGTTTCGCGGCTAAATGAGTGCCGAAAAAGGCGAATTGGGTCACGTATGGAATGTCGGTGGTGAAGCTCACAGATGGGTACGATTATGAAACGAAAATCACGGAAATGTCCGGGCTCGTGATGTGAACTATGAACTTTGGATTACGTCCAAAACAATTTGTGCAAGGGGATTATATTAATCACATTAAAGAACAACTTTAGCGTAACTATGAGCAGCTGAAAATATCAATGTCGAATACTCCATACACGATGCTGCTTTGTGATTATCTGGGCCATGAAATAGCTTTTTGTACGGTAAAATTGTTAACATTTTATACTAGGCTGAGCCGTTGTCCTAAATCGACAGATTTAAAAATATGGTTTGCGATCATTCTCCGGGTGGAGAAATATATTATAAACGTATTAAATAGATGAAATTACAAATTCACTAATAAGAGGGGCATTCATTCATACGGTTACAACTGGAGTTACTAACATCTATTATAAGCCAAGCATGGAATATAATTCAGGTTATTTTTCTTTTTCGTATTTAACGACCTTTATTCGCGTAATTTACATTCCGTGTAGAGGGACCAGATGGTTATTTACAATAGGTTGAAACAGAATAAAATAAATTTAAATGGCACTGTTCATTGTATCAGCAGAGAATCGACATTTACTACCAAGAAAAAAAAAGGCAGTACACAAAATCTTATCTTCTAAATAAATAGAAACCGAGTATAAAACAACATGAAACTGAATTTTAAAAAATATTCTTATGTGATAGCATTTTGGAAAAAAAACCTAAAGTAATGAACTGAAAAAGAAATAAAGGAGTCGAAACAAGCACATCTCAACATCCTTAATTTGCATAAAAAAGATAGTAACAAATGAGGCAATAATTCGATGGATATAAACGACATTTTTATTTTTATTTTTAAACTGCATTAGGTATCTCGATAACTATTGACATTTACTCTTATCCGATACGTTAAAGCATACCACGCGTGCTTATTAGTTATCTGAAACGGCCACGTGACATTTTCGAAAGTCGCTAATGAATGACTATTATTTTCCCGAAGGAACCGCAGTGCATTACGATAAAAAGAATAGGAAAGGTGAGATCGAAGAGCGGTTACGCGGAAATAAGCATGACGAAATGCGAAGTCTTCGTTTACAACCGCCGCGTAAGACAAGGACGAACGGGTGTGCGAAAGTGACCGATATGATCACAACAGGATATGGACGGCGTTCGAGAGGAAAACCGATGCTTTGACTACTGATCACAGGATCGAGAAATCGCTATCGGAAAGGATGCGGAAAATGTGACCACGTGCGAAAGTGAAGCAATATGAATAACTAAAGATAGCCTGGTATGCGAACCACAATACGGTGGTGCATTTGCTGTTTGTGGTCCTCTCAAACCGGAATAAAACCGCTGAAAAGAGGAGATGCGAATAAAATTGGGCTAATGCGAAATTAATTACCTTGGAAATATTTTACTAATGTGACGAGACCGCAAAACGACACTCATTTCCGGTGACAAATGCAGTTCCGTTCTGATCGTGTTACACTACGACGGAAGTGCACAACTCAAAATTTCGCACAATTTATTTAGAGGTATTTATCATTAATAACAATAACGAAAAGTCATTACTATCCCTCAGCTTAAAAATCAGCAAAAATTAATACTTCAAATTCTGTACTGTACTGAATATAAAACAAAATACACAGAAGGTTTCAATTCTATTTCTTAAGGATATGAATAGTTAGATAAGTAAGATCTTAAATTATATCTCATTCGTCAAATACTCCGTTATTAGAAAATATCCTAATGAATAACACAAAATAACAAAAGATTGTAACTGAAAATTCGTTAAACAGATCGTTAACAGAACAGAGTAAACAATATCGCACGACGCAATATTTGTACGACGTAGAAAAGTGATGATATTAAATCGGCTGCCTAATTAGACTACATCACGTAATAGTCAAATAGATATCCACAGTTAAAGATTAATATTACTGCAGTGAAACCATCGTCATGGAACCATCCAAACCAAAGGTTTCAGTTTGTAGAACCGGCTTCAGGAAAACCTGAGTTTGTGATTCGGATAATCTATAAGAAAATTACATCTAAAATTTTTCAACTATGAGCCACCATGAAATTACAAAATGTAAACGTTTTTTGACAGGAAAGCTAGCCATTAGGAATTAGCAGTTTCTCATATTGCCATTAGAAAACATCCTCTTGCTAAGTAATAGAATCTTAATAGTGTTATAAGCTACACAGATATCATAGATAAAACGGAATTTCATATTTCAAGTAAAGCAGTTATAATAAATCAAGCTATGACCCTTAAACCTCCGTTGTTTATTAAAGTATCGTATAATTCATTTCATCAATCAAAGACAACTTCTTACTAGATTTTAAGAGGAAAATGAAATTTCAGAGACGATTTTAGTTAGAAGTGATAAAACCCGAGTCAAATAGACAAATAATACAATACGTGACCTTCACCTCCCCTTTAAAGCTGCTAAAACAATGATTTTTTTCTAATCGTTTATACCTTCGCCACAATTTTCGAAAAGGGGATGTCGTAACATCATTCAAACATGAATTACACAATTGTGTGAGCAGTATTTGCGACATCAATACTCGATTTACCACAGAAATTGAAGACTGAGCATCAATTTAAGCCACCCCATTGCAGAAAGGAAGAGTTTGACAGCAGACACGAGACTAGACTTGTTTGATCGATATGTTTTCTATTTAAAAAATATGGATGATAAACATCACAAAATTACATTACTAGTGTCTACGCCTATCTGTACGTCTAATATGAATGATAAAGCTCTTACCTTTAGTTGTCCAATTCAGCTGATTAGAGAAAAACTTCCTCTGCAAAGAAGAAACGATGTTCACTTCATTCCACAGTAAGTTTCGAATGCTGCTCATAGATGGCAGTAGAGATCAACGTCCAAACAAGAGAACAACGAATATAACATTCTGGTCTCCCCTGTTTGTCAACATTCCAGTCATTACACTGTAAAATAATTCTATAACCATGGAGGGCATTGGCGGAGGACCTTCCGTAATCACAAATACGCAAGATAAACTGACACCAGAACAAGTGGCTAGGATGGATAAAAATAGGCATAGAGCTCTTCTTTTAAGACAAGCTAGGGAACAAGCGAAGCCGTATTCGAAGTTAGTTCTCGTATAGTTATAATAGAATATTCTAATGTGACATTGAAAATCTTGATAAAATAAATGTTTAAGGTGTCATATTTTTATTTTAAGAGTTATAAGTTAATTATATTTAATTATTACAGTCAGTATAGTCAATTTCTAAATTTTTTGAAATTGCACATCACTCCATCGTGTTCCATGCATATGAAATGATATTAGTTTAAATTATATCACGGAATAAGATGAACATTATACGATGTTATTATATGAGAATGAAAAAATTGTTTCACATGAAATTTACTAATGTATTTTCTTAGTTTGTCTCAAGCGGCGGAAAAAAGTATAATACGAGTTCAAGGTAGTAAATTCATCGATACTGGTGGAGGTTTTCTCTTGGAGGAAAAAGATCTTGAAGAGCCACAAGACCAGGTACGACCATTCAAATTTCCAATGTTTCATGTTATTTCTTATGTGCACGCAAGTGTTAATGTTTAAATTGATGCATCAACTTTATTAAAGGTGAAAATACAAAGTGAGCCAGCCTCTATAGTGAAGCATGATCGCCCACATTGTCTGGAATGTCAAGAAGAATTTCCCGATTCGTTCCTCTATCAAAGTTTTTCTTATGAAGTGTGTGATAAGTGTAGGTATGTGAAGTTATTATTTAATGCGTGATATTATCAATAATTATAGTTTTGCTGTTTGCTACACTTTTTATAGATGGAATGATAAAATTTTTCTGTGATAAATTAATCGCTGAGACGTTTGAAATTACTTAAAAAAACTAGAAATTTGAACGTTCTTAAAATAATGATAAAAAAATGTTCTTGATTTATTGGAGTTGCCATGCAACAATGCATTCTCCTATTCTGGGAGGGTTAATCTTGAAACTTTGTTTTTTGATTTTAGGGATAATGAGGATAAACACTGCCTGATTACAAAAACTGAAGCTAAGAACGAATATCTTCTGAAGGACTGTGACTTCGATAAACGTGATCCTCCTCTAAAATTCATCACCAAAAAGAATCCTCATAACACTAACTGGGGTGAAATGAAATTATATTTGCAGCTTCAGGTAAGTCTGTGACTATAAAACTCGGAATTTTTGTATTATCTACTATTTAGTACAGTTCTTCAGTCTGCTTAGAAAATTTTACCTTGGTCTATAACCATTCTGAACTGATATAAAGGTCGAAAAACGAGCAATTGAAGTTTGGGGTGATGAAGAGACATTGAATGAGCAAAAGGAAAGAAGACAAGAAGCCAAGGAAAAAGCAAAGCTGAAAAAGTACAATAAAAAAATTAAAGGTTAGTATAAGCATCCTTATTGCTAGAACAATTTAAAAACAAAAGGAGGATTGTAAATAATGAGTTTGCTTTTGCTAGTCTAATTCAAAATCTCACTATTATCTGTAACTGTGGAAATATCCTACAGTGCTATACTAAATGGGTGATAAGTAAATTTGAATCCTTGCAAAACATTAAATAGAACATATTAGGTCATTTCATAATTTATTCAGTTGTTAACTGATGATGGAATAATGAATTATCTCCTAATTATGTATCTTCCATGAACGCATATGAAACCCATTGATCCATGATGTTTTCTTCCTGATTTAAAATATCTTTTCCTAAGAACTTCATAATAATAATAATACCTTATCATTAAAGTCTTTTATCTCATAATATTTAAACTATCATCTATTTGTTGCTGAAACCAGTGAATACTCATCACAGTTGGTTATAATTAACAAATCCAGGCCAGGTCAAAACAATTGCAAGTTTTAAGATGAGATCATTATTGTTTGATATTTGACAAATTAAGATATAATTCAGGCATGATAATTCTGGCTTGATATTTAAGATTGCAGTTTATCTATCATAAAGAATTGATGGAAATAAAGCAGAGGAAGTCCAATCTAGGAATCTAACAACTGGAATTATTACAGTTTAACTTGAGTAGCTTATCCTGATGAGACAGAATCAAACACTATATGATACCTGAAAAAATACATGCCATGACCTGGAAAAAATTTATGTTGGTAATGTGTTTCTAATCATTTAACCATTCCCTTGATGCATTACTTTGAAAATTTCGTTAAAAAATGTTATTTCATTGACAAAGTTATGACAATTTGTGTACTGTAGGCTATTAAGATTCTTATCTGAAGTTGTAAATCTTTATATCAAAGTCTTGTAAAATTGCTTGCTATTCTGAAACTAAGCTATTTACAAATTCGCTATTCTTTGCTATAAAATCATGTTTTGCAGCTGCATATTTTTTACCTAAAATAAATTACTGTGAAACAACAATTCTGGTCTGAATGAAAATAAGTAATTTTGACTGAGCCATTAAACTTGGATAAGCCAGGAAAGGAATCTTTTGATAAATGTCTAATGTAATGCTAGAAAATAGGAATACCTCGATAGCAGTAACATTGAATTTATTCCTTAAATACCCCTTTTATTACCCACACATTCTATTTTGAAAAATTGTTACTAAAGAATTGTTACTAAGCTACATTTTGGCTTTCTAAAGTCATAGAATGAAGTTAAAGCTAATCCTTAAAGTTCTGCTTGCTTAAGACAATTCTTACCTCATGTCGTACTTAAGTGGCTTACCAACAAACAAAATACAATTGGAATTTTGGAATCTATGGGTCTTTTAGTAGATTTTTAACTATTTATATTTAATTTGAGAGAGAGAGAGGAATTTTGTGGTTCTATTGTCTTTGTCATTATACTAGTAATTGTATTGGCTATTGGTATTAAGCTGCTACATAAAATATTTTATTACAGTTCTTAAACTAGTAAGAATTTAAAAAATGGAAACTTCAAAATGATTGGAGAAGATGCATAAGACATAGAAGCTGTAAAGCCAAAGAAAATATTCAGTTCTTGTTTGGGATGGGATGAATCCATCTAATGGGATATTGTTGATTAAATCAACTTTTCCATGTAGCTTATTAGTTTGCTTTTTCAAATATTGAAATCTTTAGTAGCATACTGTGATGATATTAACTTAAAATTCTATTTACTGGATTTGTTACAGTGTCTGCTGTTCAAATTTCTCTCTACTCGTATTTACCCTCCATACATTACTTTATTTTTTAGCTCTTCGAATGAATGTAAGGAGCAGCCTTTATGATAGGACAACATCAAATCATCAACATGAATTTGGACCTGAGACATACAATGAAGAAGAGGATAATTACACAAGAAAATGCAAGACTTGTTGCTATGAAGAAACATTTGAGAAGATGTAATTCATTAAGGGAACATTAGAATACAGTATTACAGTGTTACATTTGTAGTGTGTTTGGATTTAGTATATTTCATAATTTTTTGCTGATATTATATTAAGTTTGTTACTTTATTTATTATTTGCACTTATTCTGAGTAGTGTTATTTATTATTTGCACCTATTCAAAGTAGTGTTATGTAGATATATTTTCTGTACAACTTTTACCTCCCATGCGTGGTCTTTTTAATAGAAAAACTGAACCATGAACATGCAATGAAATATTCTAACATATAAATTAATCAATTTCAAATACTGTATTCTTAGATCTAATGATATGATGTTAGTGAATCAATCATGGAAACATTTTTATGTGGTCAGACATTTTTTTCCCAAGTATATTTTAAAATTTGGATTCAACAATTTTTCTGTTCATTCTATGTTATGTGAACCTCTTGCTAAAGTAGCTCATTGTTTTAAATCAGTTTGAAAATTAATTTTAATATGCTTCATTTTTGGGGTGTAAAACAGTGTATTACCATCGTATCCTGGGATTAGGCATCAGCACGTTTTTTCTTACATTTAATTGTTTTATTCTCAGCTAATTTATGATTTCCAGAACACTAAATTTCATTAGCATTCAAATGATAGTATATGAATTCCTATTAAGTTTTAAGTATAATTAATTTTTGGCTTTAGTCATTGTCATCTATATTGTTAATTTTGGTCATTAATGTGTTAGAATTCATATTCAATTTCATGCATGAACTGCCTTACTTTGCATTTTTGTTTTTAATTGAGAAAGACATCTTTGCTCATCATATTTTGATGTAGCCTGCATTCTCTTGCTGTAATCAATAATGTACATAATTAAAGACTTTTATTTCCATCACAATGACAGCATACATATCTGCATTGATCACAATACCAGCTAATTGAAGCAATATAAAGATTCAGTAGGAGTAAAAAGTGAAATTATGATTGATCTTATCTTGGTAAGTTAGCACTTGGTAACTTCCCATAGAGGAAGATGTCAAGGTTTTGAAAAACTCAATGAATTGAAACTGCTTGTAGAAGTTACTAAGTGTTTACTTGAAGAGGAAAGTGAAACTATATTTTATGACTCTGAAAATGTGTGACTCAAACTTGAATCTGTAGGCCTTATGGCATGTACTGCCAGGCCTTAAAACTCATTGTTATTTTTTGATAGCAAATTTATATTGTCAGAATGTTGTGGATCGACTCATGTAAAAAGAGGTGGAACTCATTTTCTCCTCACATTTTTCTACTGTTGAGAAATGCTTACTGCCTCTAGATCTATTTGTCATATTTGTTGTATTCTTGTGAAACAGTGAAATTTGTCACTGTATTATTAACTGCCAAAAATATGAGCCAAAATAGCATGTATTTCAATAAGATAAAATTTAAAACATTAATTTTAGTGTTTACTAATTCATTTTACTCCTCTCCTGAAAAATATTGCATAAAAATGAAGTTAATGCACAATTTATGAAAACTCAACCAATTGTTTGATGATTCTAAAAATCTCAAATGTATTCAGATGAATTTTGTGAGAAATATAGGGGGAAACTGTTATTAGAAGGATAATTTTCCCATGAAAGTGATTTTTTAATATTTATACTGGTTTCTTTGACGTTGATTTAAAATTTATTACTACTATGTGTTTCAGGTGAATTACTTGATTAAGATTGAATTCATAGAAACTATATTGCCATCCTTAAAAGTTAAATAAACTAAATTTTAACAGCTTCAAATTGCAGAAAGTATACTGGAAAAATATAGAATTGGTTCTATATTCTGACACCTACAGTAGACAGCCGTATTGACATGAACTGATCAGAGTTAAAATGTTCATCCTTTAAGGGGATAACAATTTACTTGACAAGCTTAATTACTCAATAACATGAAATGAAGAATAATGTGGTGCCTATATTTCTAGTATTTATTAGTTTCAAATATTTCTAAAGTATAAGAAGTAAATTAGAAGTTTTGTCAACAGTGATTGAGTGAAATTTCAATTAAGTATCAAAAGTCTTTCTTACTTAGATAATTAATGTTTACTTCTAAAGATGAAAATCTAATTTAGAATTCAAATGTTCGATTATAAGATCCACTTTGCTCTAAGTTAGAGGTCTTCAAATGACAAGGGTCCTGCGGACTTAAATTACTTAAGAAAGTGCAGTTAAGTTTAAGGAGCACAATGAATTTTATACAAAAATATTCCTAATTATGTGGTATTTGATATTCATATTTGATTGTTATCCTTAATATTTACACCACTACTTTCTTTTATTTTATTGCATGTTTAAACACCTCATATAAATTCCTTTATATAGAAGCTTCAAATAAGTCGAAGGAAATAAAGTCGCTACTTTTTTATAACTAGCCCATTAGTATACATTCACCTACACTACTCCACTTTCATTTGATGTGTCTGCAATCTATGTATCTGGAAATTCATATATCTGAACACTGGTTTTATCTTCTATCACCTATTACTTGTGAGGATGACCTTGTATTTCTGTAAATTTCCAATTGTTTTCTAAATTCCTAAATCTGAGCCTCTATCATATTTTTCTTTTTTATGTATTGTATGTCCTCAGTTGGTAATCAAATTAGTCTTCTATGCATATTTATTTAATTTCTATGTTGGCTGAATTGAAGTGGATTCTTATTTTGAAATACTGTTTCCTTCTCTTTCAATACAAAGTCTCCTCTAATTTCTTTCTTTATGAGGATTCTCTCTTACTGGAAACAAACTAACATTATTTTAACTGATTGAATATTCTTCAAATTTCGAATAAATAAATTTTCTAGTATTCTTAGTGTAAATTTAAACCTATATAATACACATTTTTTATAATTTTGAAATTATTAGATTATTTTGTGATTTCTGTATCCATGATGCTTTTGCAGATTGTTGCCTTGCACATATTGGGGAAATAGTGCACCTATGATTGTCTTCTTTCAAAATGTTCATAGCCCTCTAATTTACAATTAAAGAAGATAGATCAAGTTCTGTCTGGTACCAGACTAAAATTGTAATTTACATTTGTAAACATTGGAACCCAATATCCATAGCACATGGCTATAAATGAATAAGGGCTTGAAATGAATTTTCAAGAATAGAATCATTTTCATAATTATACTCTCAAGAATGTTCAGAAACTTCCTTGATTCTAATATCCTTAAGGTTATATCAACAAATTCCAACTGGTTTTAACCCTTAATATTTATCCTGTAATCTACACAACACTAAATATGATTTCAAATAAAAAATATCGAAGAATCTTAAATATCTTGCATACCTCAGATGGCCAAAAAAATTACAAAAATCTGAACTGATAAATACAAATGGAATTGGAGCAGAAATTGTGAAATTGAGGCATGACGAGAATATAAGCTCTAGAATTAGGTAAAAAAAACTTCAATTTTGCCTGTGTATCACATGAAAATTCATAATTTTGCCCCATTATTTGGAAGAGTGCCGTGTATGATTAGGTAAAGGACTTGCCATTGTGATGCCAAACCTTAACATGAGATACAAGTATTATTATTACATTAAGTAAAGCCTATTATTAATTGATGGAATTCAAAATTATTTACTTTCAAGATTCATTTAAAATAAACTTTGAAAAATAACAGTACCTACAAGAGTCCTACATGCCAAATTAATCTTCTTGCATTTTATTTTTGATAAGTATGTATCCTCTGTAAGGATATGAAACATGGACCCTAAGAAAAGAGGGCATCATCAGGTTATATTCCCTTGAGATTTGGATTAAATATATAATATTGAAGGTAAGTTGAGTTGAACCTGGAAGTGTTGAAGATTATGAGAAATGACAGGGTTCTAATTGAAGTTATATAGCAACATTACAGGATTTGGGTGATTCAGATCTTGAGAGGAGAGTGACTGCTAAGGAAAATAACTTTATAAAGGACACAAGGCAAAAATAGAGGGCTCAACAACAGTAAAAGGTATTAGATGATATGAAAGATAGTTTATGTTATCAAGAAATAAATGAAAAGAAATTTAGGGCTCATGAACAAACCATAAATTAGATTACTGCTAATGAAAATGAATAACTATTTCTGCCTCACGATATTACTATCTCTCTCCATCCAAAATTACTCACTCCAGTGAGGAAGGCTGATTTTTATTAGAATAATCATTTGTTTGGTATTATATCTCAAAACTGATGCCTTTGTTTCTAAGTGTACTAGAAACTAATGAGCCATGAGATGAGGATTGAATTGATGACAAACAAAATTAATTATTATACCCTGAATGAATGAGGAGCAGTAAAATGTTCCTTAGATTCTCAGAAAAAGCTTGATTAGATTGTAAAGAAATCTTTTATTCTCTAGTTACTGAAATAATATCTTTTTGGAAAGAGAGAGAGGTCTTGAAGTCAGAAATTCAATCATTCCATGTAGGGAAAAACTTATTTTTATTTAAATTGTGATTGTATGAAATGACATTTAAGGTGGGATTTCAGTCAGCGTAAAGATTATCATTCTGTATATTAAATTGTTTTAAATTTTCTTTGTGAATTTAAAGACTACTTCATACACACAGTTAAAATTTATATATTTAAATATTTTGAATCCACAGATTGATAGTTTCTTTCTTAAATAAATATAAACATATTACATGCTTTTTAACATAAGAAATAAAAATACTCCTATCTGTGGAGCTTAAAGTAGCAGGTTGTGTTAGTAAGGAATTCAACAAACATATAAGGGGTACCCAGCATTTTATTTATTTACAGTGTATTAATTTGAAAAACTATCAGTCTTGCATAGTCTAGTGTAAGCTACTCAGAAGTAAGTTAATGTCAGGGAACTGATGATGAAAAATTGATATTAGCTTTGTATAGTAGCATTAAAAGTTGACAAATTCTTGTATGAAATATGAGTGCCCAATTTTCCTGATATTAGTAAGCAATTAGAAGGGTGTTCAGTCTTTAAATTGATGTTATGTACATAAATTATCATCAGGCAATGCCATGAGTAGTTTATAAAAGGTTTTTTTTAAAAACAGAATTACATTCTAATAATTAAATCAATTCCATCCATGATCTAAGTGAAACCTCTTGATTTGTAACTGGTATCCTATGTTCAAAATCTTTACTGAAGAAGAATTTTCTTCAATCTAATCTCATTTGCAGAAGGTATATAGCTTATTTACACTAAATAGTAGAAGTAGTATTTTTAAAAGTGCTTCAACAGCTATGTTCATTTAATAAATATCCTATGTATAATGAAATGGGAATTAAACATGGGACAGCTCTTATCAAAGTAAAACACACTGTCCACTTGGTTATCTGGAAACCATTTTACACCTTATACTTATTATTTAGTGATATGGCTGAAAAGAGCTTAACAATAACTTAGGAATGAATGGATTTGGTAACAGAACAATTAAGAATAAAATTTAATTCCAATAGCTATGAAATGAAACCTCCCATTTTAATTTTTAATTTAATCAGTGAAAAATTAGGCTTAGAGACATAGATATGGTCCAAAGTAAAAAAATTGCTCATCTCTGCTGTTGCATGTGCATTAAAAGCAGTCACCAAATATAATTTCAACTGTAAAATTAACAACATTATTTTTGGATGGTTTATCACAGAGAGGTGATGTTCATATAATAGTGTAAAGAAGAAAACCTCATTATTATGACTATTAATAATGCATACAGTTATTCCATGGAAATAAGTCAGCAGTCAATTTAGAAGGAGAAAAAAGGAACTCGGCGGTCAATGAACTAAGAGATAAAGGTTCTCCAAGCGCCGAATTAGCGGCGACCGTCTAAGGGCAATTTCCCGGGAAACGGATAATCGTTAATCGTGAAGAACTGGGACCGCTAAACGATTATCCGTTTCCCGGGAAATCGCCCTTAGACGGTCGCTGCTAATTCGGCGCTTGGAGAACCTTTATCTCTTAGCAGTCTATTTGTTGGATTAATAAGTACTTATTTTGAGGAAGCTGTATTTTCAAAAACTATTTTAAGAATGATCAGAGGCCACTTAAGGCATCTTAAAGATAACTTAAAGAAAAGACAGAGATTGATTTTTGAATCCAATGAATAAATCCTAATTGTAAAATTTTAATAAATAAATGCAAGACTGAGCAAAAGAAATCAAAGCAAAAGTGATCAGAGATTAGTAGCTGGGAGTAGATAAGTGGGGTGTATTTAGTAAATTGAAACCTTGAGAGGGTACCTCAACTTTTAAGATCATCTGCTTCTTTGTGCAATAAATTCTTGAGTAGATTCTTATGCAAGATATGATTGAGAGAATGGAAAAGAAAAATAATGAATGATATAGTGGTAACAAAATACTGAAACCATTGATGATGATGAGATATCTTATTGCTGTTAATGCAGCTGACTCTACAAATATGCAATTGCCTTTTTATTGCCATAATATGAATCCTAGTAGAAAAGGCTGGTGTGCTTTGAAATTAGCACCAATGATTCATTAAAGCTAGACTCCTTCATATGAATAATGCTAACCTTTCTTGTTACATACATTTTTATTTCATTTTTTAACCAATATTCAGAACAAAAAGGAAACTCAAAGAATGGAAAAGCTAATCCATCTTTTTATGAGGAAAGTAAGATGAATTATAAAGAGATATATCAGCAACTATTTTCCAGATGTTTCTTGCTTTTGAATAAACCTTAAAGATTTTTGTGATTTGAAATACTTTAAAGTAAATGCAACAAGTTGACCATGATTTCAGATTACATTTTGATTTTGCATATAGAAAACTAAGTTCCATATTCATAAGGGATGGAAAATTTTTTTCCTCTAGAAGTCCATTATTAAATAGTGCTGGGACACCAAGGATTATAAAAGGCTACATGTGTATTACTATCTTACCTCACCTAATTTTAGGATAACTCTCATCTCCTGCTTTGATGGATCTTCTTGACAACAAAATTTTAGTTGGATTGAACACTCATGAAGAGTTTAGGGATGAAATGTGTTCAAGAGAACACTCCCTAGCAGCTCATGTTTTTAGTTTAAAGGTAAGCAAAACTATAAAACTAAAATTATTTACGATTTAGGTGAAGGGTTAAGAAACGCTTTCCAAAATAAAGGTACGAAGTGGTTATATGAAATACTATGACCATAATTGAAGAAAACCTGGGGAATGTTATGGAGCCTTGAAACTATTGCTTTAAAAGATATGCTTTCTAAAATTTGTTACTAAATACTAAGCATTAGTAATTTTCATGAATATGCTTCGACAGCTGAGGTCATTTTGCGCTTTATATCCTTCCCCTGGGAATCGAACACTGGACACTTAACAAAGGAGATTTAGATTTAGATTTGTACCCCGCAAGCCGCCAGTGGCGCATGAACTCGTTACCCACTCCGCTAACTGGGCACCTATTACTTATTATACCTGTCACGTTCAATTAGAGAATTATGGCCCTTCACAAAATATTAAAATACTTGGGCTCCGTAAGAGAGTGATGGATACTCCAAAATTTATTAGTTTTCCCAACCATATTATAATAGCAAGATAACTGCACTTATCAAACTTTGAAGCCGTTGAAACCGAGATGAAACCTTGAAATCTAATTTCAAATGCCTTAATGACAAAATTATGACTCTCCGAATGACACAAATTTTCCTTAAAATGACACTCTAAGGGCCTCTTCACACCAAACAATTCAGTATTCACATTCGGTATCAATCCGAATGCAGGTGAATCTGACTCATGATCTCATTGCCTTCAAACTAGCTGAGTCGAACCAAATCAACCTAGTGGTTAAAATGTATCACAATTTATGCTCGCATGGGTGATATATTTATCGGACACGGGCCGTAACTTTTGATTCGTTGCCATACTAATTCACGGGCCGTAATTACGGCAAGTTACGTTTGGTTGGCTGAGTTTATTCAAACATGTTATGCAGTTGCTCCTCAAAATTACTGCGAGACGAAACTTATTCCAAAAAGTTAGCCTATTTTGAGATTTCACAATATTAATGTTTATACCAAGTTGTTTGGCAACGAAGTTTAAGCTACAAAATATTGCATTTCGGCGCGACCGATGCGTTTGTCATTGCAATCAAGATTGAGTTTAACAATTTATTAATGTTGCTAAATACAAGAAAGAAGGAAATATTTGTCTATGAAATATTTTACGATATATCTTTTGATTTAAGAAATTTTAAGCAATACCATCTACGGCAAGATATGTAGAAGAAAATCAGATTTCAATTTTCTCGGATATTGAATATAACAAATGGTAATCATTTCAATGTAAAAATATTAATGTTTGAAATAAAGAAGGAATGCATACAATACGCATAAATTTTCGTACAAGTTACTGACATTTTTTTTGTTTTCGCTATGTAAACAATCAGCGCTAACAATTGATTTGAGGCCTCCAAATGTTGTTAGTTACATATGTAGTATTAATTCGTTAAGATTCGGTTAAAAATATGAATCTTCGTTTCTTTTGGTTTTTAGTCTTTTTCTCGGCTTTAATTTTCATCTCTAATTCCAGACCTCTGAAACATCACAATCGTGATAATAAATTACACAGGTATGTATCTATGAATTCTCATCAATACATTATAATATCTCATGTATTAAGTCCATATTGATCTCCATTACCGGAAAAGTTTGAATACGTACTCAGCAAGATTTTAAGCAAAGGCATCTTCATGTATGTAAAAATTTTACTTTCATGGAAATCTCTGATTAATATTTAATGAAATACTCAATAAAACGAATAAGTATACACAATCATAGCTACTGTAGTTTCGACGGAAAACAGAACTATAAAATTAATGCTTCAGTGAATTACTAGTATAAACGTTATAGTTAATCATTAAATTACTAAATTTATATGATCCATCATTCCATTGATATCATTGAAATAACTCCTAAATAACTAAATAAAGCGTCAAACATTAACGAAAGAAACATTTTGACGCTATAATGTGTTTAAGAACCTTTACATTGAATAAAATACTTTAAATTTTGATAACAGACACTCCATTCATTGAATTAATACTTATGTATGTTTGCTTTAAATATAATATGAAATCATGCAGAAAATTGGTGAGGCAGGCGAAAGATCACAAAGACCAACTCAAGCGGAATCCCGTGGACGCTACCACAACTGTTGCTTTTAAGCCGGTGGAAAAAAAGCTGTCTCGAAGAAACTCTCATCATTCTAACTACAGGAACCCTCATCATCAAGCCAAGTATGAAAACACAATAGATGAACAATATTCTCAATATCGAAGTGGAGAGAACGCCAGAAACAATGGAATGCGAGATGTCGAATTCGCTCAAGACTTCCAAAGAGAAAGAAGTCAAAACAAGGTGGCCTCTGCAAAAAGGGAAAGTTTGAAAGATGCCTTTGATTTATCGGAGATAGAAAATGACGCAGCTGAGACAGGCGTAAGAGCTGATCTGAAGTTCATTGATCCGGGATTCTCACAAGATGAGGATTCCCTTTATAATTGGAAGGCTCTTTCCTCAGGAAATGAGTACAATTTGAATGGAGAAGCTGCTCAAGGCGGAGAAAAACGAGTATATAGGGACGCTCACTCCGCTAGGAAAAGATTTGAGAGAGTGAGTGATCCAGATTTGGGACAAGAGGGTATCTCAGCAGACAGCAATGATTATGTAGAACTAAATCTTCCCTACGACAGGGGTTACGGAAACACGAAGGACTTCAATTCGGCTATCGCGACAGATATCGAGAGTTTGGATGGTGAGAAAAGATTAAGACTTGATCGACGTAAAGCCTTGAAAAAATAAGTTTTCGATAAATTTAAAGTAAATAGTTTTACTCACATGTGAATCTCAGCATCGTAGTTGATGTTGTGAACCCTAATACTCTACTGGATTCATGTTATAAATAGGGACGCGAAGGGAAATACTGATTATCTTAATTATTAGGGCTGTTAGGTTACTTAACTCAAATTTTGTTTTTCTTAAAGGTAAACCTGTCTAAATTTTGTCCGTTAGTTTTCTCTATAGAATATGCTAATATAAATGTAGTTATTACAAAATTAATAAAGAAGTTGATATTGTGACTTTGTTATTTAAAAAAAACCTGCCCTTTTTCGACGAAATATTTTTCACTGTGTTTTGTGTATAAATACGTAATATCATTTTGACCTATCTAAGTTTTGGAAAGAAAGCATGACGATCCCATCCCTCTAATATTTCCATAATACATCGAAATTTCTCCCTTTCTCTCTTTTTTATACTTATAAAACATACTTCACACGTACCTCTCGAACTTAGTTTCGTTAGAAATATAGAAGCTCGAAATTTTCTGCCATACAGCGAAAAATTAAGATAAAGAAATGACTGAGGAACAGAAAATGCTAATATAACGGAAAATAAATTTTTATTAAAATTATATTATTCAGCAATCAGTATCAATTCCTAATCATCTCACTGACTGACGAAATATCGGCTCGTACCTTATGGCTGCCATATCTAATCCCTCACTAACCGGTTAGATGTATTGATCCTCTCCATCTTTGGCTAATTAAGTAGCAATGAAAAACGCTCATTTGTGCAATCGAATTTCGTTATTTAATCGAAGAAAATACTCAAAAGAAGCATCTTTAACGCATGCAACAGTGGGGAATAGTTAAATCCGATATTCCAAGTTACATTTTGACTTATCGTTACCTTGCCTTTTTCCATTCAGATGGTTGAAATGTGTAACGGTTCTTAGATCAATCCTATTTTTTCCACTATTTGATAAGACATGCCTCCCTTTTATCATCCAATGTATTCGCTGTTTGCTGTTCAGTCTCTTTTTTAGCATCCTTCTTCCTTTAGCAATCTATCCTCTCCTGAACACCTACCCTCTTCCTCCGCTTCCCACCCGTTTCTTGCATAAAAACTGCTGTCTCTAACACTTCCTAATTTGTCTTCCCATCAACTCACTTTTTGTAGTCCACACTACCCATAGCTCAAATCTTTTAATATTCTCCTTACTTAACGTCATATTTGATAGCCATAAATCATTGTTTTCTATGTTAAGGTCTATCACGCTACCTATGTGTTTCGGATACTCTTTTCCAGTCTCGGCAGCGAAAGGATTATCGTGTAAAGCTAACGGTGTTCCTAGATTGGGACTGTTTTTTTCGGAAGATTGTTTTGTACTACATACATTTAGCGGTATTGATCATTCTAAGGCTATCTGTGCGAATACTGGCAAATAAATAAATTAATCGTATTCTATATCCCTCATCTTTGGGTTTTTAGTTTAAAATAGAGCTTATTTAATTTCTGATAATTTCCACCAGGGGCTAGATAGGATCTATGATGTCCACTATAAACTATATATGACTATGTCCACTATATACATGAGGGAAATCATAACAAATTGTCAGTAAGCATAGCATTCGAACCATAAGGTTTCATCGGATAAATGAGTAAAAAATGTACGAATAAGTTGGGTACTCTTTTTAGAGTATCCTAATTACTAGTATATACATGAGTAAATTCGTATTCAGGGACCTTCTTTAATATATTCGTTGAACGCGTTTTCAAATTAAATACAAGAATAGTTACCTAACTAAATATTTTAAAGATAGAATAGAATGTAGTCTCCGTTCAGCTATCATTTTCGTCCATAATCTCCTCATTGCGTCCAATATAATACAAAATTCCTTTACCATAATTCAACCTCTTGATGTCCGTTTAAATTCAAAGTCAGTTACTTGCATGACATCACGTTGATGTTACCGACGTCAAAGTGTTAATACCGAAGCTGATCCACCTTTCTCCTACAGTCTTTGTGGTATGACTATCTTTATTTCAAATAATTATCCTTAAGCGTTAAGTGGTGGACTCAAAAATCTTAAAAAATCTACGTCAAAAAACTTAAAAAACTTTTTATTCCACAAAATAAATATATTTGCTGGAATTGTACAAGTGTTTTCATTTTGTGAGTTATTGCTTTCTTTCATTAAGCTTGTGTCATTACCCCAGTCTCTCTCATGTATGTTTCATTCGTAGTTCTCCAGGAAATGGGTACACGAATTCCTAGTTTTACTCGCCCATTATTTTTTCTATAGACTGAAAAATACTAATTTTCACAAATTATTATTTCTGCAGCCTGTGGAAAGCGTAATTCACTTTTCCTCGAAGGTGATGATATTATTTTTGGAAAATATATAAACTATTAATTAATTACAAACCATATTAACGAAAGCTACATAAATATACCTAATAAAGGCAGTATTATCGGTTTATTTGCCCATTTTTTTAAGCCAATATGTATTACGTTTTATTTTTCCGTTGTGATGTGTTGTTGGTGGTCAACGACTGAATGGGAGTAATTACCAAGGGTGACCTTAAAAATAGCCGTATATACAAGAGGCAAACAAGTGTAGAAAAACTTCACCTTTGTGTTGGGAAATTCTTGGACACAAAATAAGTAGTCATTCTAAAAGTGCTTACATAGCTGAGGTCATTTCGCACGTGAGCCCCCACCGCGAATCATACCCAGACCGCTTTCACCGAATTCGAATGCGTTGCCCCCTTGAAAATTCGGAGGCCCTAATAGTAATAGTATTGTCAAAATATTCTAAAACTGAGGTATTTTCGATTTTCAATCACTTTCGATCCCATCGGAAATCGGGACGCTTTTGCCAAAATCGAACGCGCTACCCACTTGGCTATCCATGAGCATCCAGGACCCTCCGGACGCCCTCATAAAATAAGTAATCATTCTGAAGCGGGTGAGTTATGGTGGTCTGCACTTATGGAAAGGATGCATAAGAGCAACAAAAAATGTGATATGTGAAGGGACTGGTGTTGCTGAAAGGAAAATGAAAATTGAGAAAACGCAGGCTGAATGAGGTCAATAATATCCTGAATATAAGTGACGAACGCAGTCTGAGGAGAAAAGCAGTTACTTAAGTTTTTAACGTAGAGCGTTAGAGATCTAATAGATTTCAATTTTAGGGCTTAATAGAGATAATGATTTTAATTTTTATTTAACTTATCTCCATGCCGTGCACCAATGGTGGATTCGCAAAACTACAAATCGATGTAATCAAAAATCAACACCAAAAGGATTATTTGCAAGAGATGATATTTTCCCAATGCTTTTAAATTTAAAATTCGCTAGCAATATGTATAGAGAGCTTGCCTAGGGTATTTTGGTACCCCGAACAGAGTATTATTAAGGCCCCTTCCATTTAGATATTTCTAAAGACATTTTTGTCAAAGGTTGGCTTATTTTGAAAAGAAATTTTGGAATTCATTTCGATCAAATTCAAAAAGAGGCACATGGTTATCTATTTCATTAAATTCGAAATACTAACACAGTACCACTGAAAACTAACAACCTGGATTGATTAACAGAGTACAAAATGCACCGCATTCGGTGTATTTCGCTATAGATGCTGAATGAATAGCGATCAAACAATTCGTCCAAATCGTTTGATCTTTACTATTGATTTTAAAATTTTACGAACAAAACCTACTGAAAATTTATTAACGAAATCTTATGTGGCTTATGGTTGATTCATTAATATCATAGATGCGCCCAATTGTAGAAGGACCATCATCTGCTGAAAATCCGAAAACCACCAACAACTATGACAGAATTACTATTACTCCAATATTCCCTTCCTTAAGTAAGGAAATTATAAGTATTTTCAGTCTATCAAATCCCAAAAACATAAAACCTTATATCTCTAGAAGATACAAATCGTCTTATAAGCTCTGATACTCAATTATCTATGAATTAATAAACATGAAAAACCTCCAAAATTCATGTCGGTGAATTCTCATAATAAAAAAATAAAGGAATTCCATTAATAGAATTCACAATGGCAGGATTACCGCATACTTTTCATATGACAGAATGTCAGATTAAATCAAAATTTGGTGAAAGAATTAAAGAAAAAATCTGCGCAACTAATTAGAGACAAAATCGTAAAATATCAATTACATGATTCTCCGAAAATAGAAACATATCGATTTCATCTAAAATAAGATATTTTATTTACGGTATATAGTTGATCTTTTTGAACATAATCCGGATTCGAACAAAATTATTCGAACCGTTGTGACAACATATGGATACCACCTTTTGATATTCGAACATAAGTACACACATGTACAAATTCCGGTTAAAGAAGAATGTAATTCTTTTTTAGGTGAAAGTTGATTATTTCCTCACGTATCGGAGTATAACCAAGCAAATATTAAAACGTATGAACTGGAAACGCATTCTTCGAGTTAGGAATTTGCGCGGAATACATCACAAATTAATTACCGTTTACCAAAGGTTAATATAAAGAAAGTTTATACCTTCCGATGACTTAGGGCTGCCGTCTTTCGTCCCCCTTGGAAGTAACATCTGCAACGCTAAATTACTGACCTTTTAATTTTTTAAATCCCTCGGCGATTTCTCCTCATCCCTGCAGTTTCCTGTAGAAAATAGAGAGAATGTCAGATTTGCGGACGAAAGAATATCTAAATATTTAATATTTAAAAATCTTCGTGAATTTATCATAAATATATTTGTTAAATAATTATGTTTGTTTTTCATAAATTTGTTTATCATTTATATTTCCATTTTAATCTACGCTTTAACAATATTTAATAAATAATTGAAAAATGCACTGGTTATTAAATAACTCACATAAGGCAAAACAAATAAGATAGAACAAAGTTATTTAATGTCATAATAAATTATAATATTTTATAAGAATTTTTTGGCCTTATGTAAAATATTAAGTGTAATTTAATAATCAAAGCTTCGCAGTACCAGACATTGACAGGTTGTAAGAGGTTCTAGCTAAGATTTGATACATTATATCCATTTTCAGCTTTGAACATAATCTAGTAATTCTGCACAAGTCCACTTAATCTATCTCACTTAAAATTACGAAATTTTTCATAAATTATTTTCATTCACTAACGTTAACCATTTATTCACATAACTCATTGATATTAATCCAGATTCAGCCCGTACCAAACCTTCTCTCTCTTTAGCTAAAAAAGTTTTATTTCCCAATATAACCACACTGACATCGTTTATACAATGTGTACTAGTATAATACCAATGAAATTAGGTTTCAAAGACGCGAAAATGGAAGATACAGCCAACAGCGTATCATTGGCATTAAACGAAATGGACTTGAGAAATGAATAAATTGCATAAGAAACAAATGCCAGAATATATAAACTCTAAATGGACTTATAGAATCGTATAGCATTGAAGCTAGAGTAACAATGACACGAATTAACATAAGAAACAAGCGGCATGAAGAACCTCAGTAAAATACTTTGAAGAACTATGTGAGAATAAGCAATGACAATATGAGAATGACAAGATGAAAAATGATGCCGATAAACAATTTGATATTGAGCAAAGGAAGATTTGGAACGATAGCAGAACTAAAGATAGCACGATGGCGAAGAATAAAAGGGAATAAAAAAAATGTTAGTTGACCTAGGAAGAGAATGAATTAATTTCTGCGAGGACTATTCTTCGGTATTGAACAGAGTAGAAGTAGAATATAGAATGAAATACAGCACTAAGATCACGAGAGTACCATCAGTGTATACAATCGAAGGAAACCTAGGAATTCATATGCTTCTCTGAAACCATACTTACGGGAATATCAGACATTCTTACCACCACTTGCGTCATATGGCATCACTATATACACACAGAGAGAAAAATACACGAGAAATGTTTTGAGAACTTTTTATTTTGTGTAAATAGGTTTTTTTCATATATATTTTAGAATGTTAATTTAAGTTCTCAGCGGCACTGAACATCCTTCAACGAAAAATCGTGAACTTCCTTACAGAACACTTGTAAGTCCAAGGATGAATGAATATGACACAACATAATTCCACACTTTCACACGTAATTGTACAGACATATCAGTGCTCGTTGAAGCAACAATAGGCAGGCACACAACACTTCACCGATGAGACACAAATGCAATGAAAAACATTAATTTTCAAGTACTCCCAATCTTCTAGAGAACACAGCTCACTGGCAGCAGAAGAACTGAAATAAAAATGGAAGGGAGCAATGAAAGGACTCGAAATTTCTGTGGCAACACGTCACTATATTGCTATTCACAGTTTTTGAAAATATAAGCACGTCGAAGCCTAATAGGATACTTGGAAACGTTTTATGCATCAAATACCCGTTTGACTTCACCGCTTTTTCCTAAAAATTCCTGGAGACAATCTAATGCATCACATGCTTGCCAGCAAATTCCTTTGGCAACAAGTGGAATGATAACCATGTACTATGACGTAAGTTGCGGTATGTTACACAAGTCCTTCTGTCAGAAAAGCGAAAAATAATGCGATGTTTATAAAACGCATATATTACTGAGGTTGGACTTTGCTTAGGGATATGTTCTCCAGAAACATCGCGGATACCGATAACAAAGATACTAGATAATATCTGCAGGTATAGGGTCTGTTTCATAGAATGAGTCGTGCGTAAAGTCCCAGCTTCAACATTTGTGTCTCATTTAGGCCTATGTTGTGACCCTCCTTTTGTGGTTACATTCAGAAGGACTGAATAGGAGGAATATTGAAAACGCGAGCGAGTTGGGCGCCTACCGCGATGACAAAGACGTCCCCCATATGCCCCCTTGATGATAGCATTATTTTCTCCGGATATTCGCAAAAAGGTCCAAAGTGTTGTG
Source organism: Pachydiplax longipennis (assembly GCA_036926295.1). NCBI lineage: Eukaryota > Metazoa > Arthropoda > Insecta > Odonata > Libellulidae > Pachydiplax > Pachydiplax longipennis. The sequence continues at coordinate 58,713,011 of JAVFKF010000008.1, forward strand.
TCATTTTTATCACGGATATTTTCAATTATTTCCGAGAGGATACCTTGATTTGTAGGCTTAATTTGAGGATTTTTAAGGTGGCGGGAACAACCCTAATATTACTATGAAAAAACTGAATCTTTTTCATGCATAAAAATCATGACATTTATACAAACAAATATCATTCCGACCTTTGCTCCCTTGGATATTGAGTCCATTCCGGTTCATTTTCGGTTATGAATCATTCTAAATCCATTCCAATGGTAATTTTTACATTTTTCCATGTTTGGCTCCCTGTTTTTTGTAGACAATAAAATAGAATTCTGGTTGGATAGTTTTTATTAATTCATTACTAGCTCTTGATTATGGCAATATTAAATAATGAATTTCTCAGATACAGCCAATGGTAGAAGCATCATCACCACTCATAACATGCTCTTAATATGGCAAGACCAATTAATTAATTCCACAGATACACCCTATGGTAAAAGCACCATCACCACTCTCGATCCGTCAGATGATATCCATCTTTTTTCATGGAGACCTTTTATTTCTCTATCATAGATTCTCTCACACTTGAGAAATATGAAAAAAAATCGGGAAAGGCATATTTTAGTCAGAGTTAGTTCAACAAATGCAATTAATTTAACTTTATCAAAATAATATCATATCTTGTCTTCTATTTTAACTGATAGATAAATCGTTATTAATTAAAAAAAGTGAAAATTGTTTATATTTATTTTTAACCTATCATTTTCTTATGTGAGCACACGATAAATAATTGTGAGGTATACCTTTTTACTCATTTATTATAACTAAATAAATCGTTTATATTGTAAAACACTCGGTTCTACATGAGGTTGAAGGAATTTTGAAATTCGCAGGTATGCGAATGCAGTGTGCTCTGAAGTGCGAAACCCTGGTTACGAATAGTGAGTAATGTAAGATAACGCCACTGGGTGCGTGAAATCGCGGATGCACTTCCAACTATCTCAAGAAGTCTCCCGTAATTCTGAAAATATATTTTTTTTAATTAAAAATGCATTTCAGAGTTTTCCTAAACACAAAAGTAATGAGTTATGTCCAAATTTTCAACCTACTGAGAAAATAATGCGCTTTTTCCGGGACGATAATACCTACTGCTCTCTGTTAATAAAATTAATTGGAAGTTCAATAAATTAGAATTAATATTGAGCGGAGGGTGTATAGGTGAAAGTGGTCATAATCCATTTTTCTGTTAATTGCGATTTGACACGTTCTCATTGAATATTTTTGGCTAATTGAAATAAATGTTTGACTACGAGACATTCACCGGGACTCGTCACCACGCGAAACAAATCACCGAGATCCTGAGCGATTGGCTGCTTTTTTTCCTCCATCACTTTCACCCACGTTAATATTCATCATGAGGTTGGGAACATTCTCTCAGCGCGCATATGAGGGTTTCAAATGGACTTCACAGTGTGACTTGGTTAGCATCAGCGGCGAGAGGATAGAGACAGCTTGGCGCCGGCAGATGGGGTTAGGGGGCGTTGTGAGAGGGAGAGGCGGAGCGTCAGGGAGAACTCGTACGCCAGTGGGCGAAGGAGTCTTCATCGGAGCAGAAGCCTGGCATCTATACAAGAATGAGGTATCAGGTAAGGAAAGTTTGGCGGGAAAACCTTTTGAACGATCGTGACGATGATGGAGTGAATCTCATTCTCGTGCCCATTTGCAATAAAATGAAAGAGTTCAAATCGGTGTCGTGTCGGAAAGCTTGGAAACGACTCATTCCCTCAGATTACGAGCTTGTTTACGTTCCATGTTTTGCGATGAAAATTGAATTGTTGATAGTAACGCGATCCAAACGCGATAATTAGACCGAGAAGGCGCAAAAGCTTGTAGCTAACGTTTCAGTGTTTAAAAGATAAAATAAAATGTCTCTTGTGAAATATTTCTCTCGTGTTTAAATTCGTAGCCGTGATTTTTTATGGTTTCGGCGCCTAAAAAAACTTACAAAGCATGCGATTTTTGTTTATTTTTTTAATTTTACGCCTTTGAGTTAGGATTCCCCGATTCGTCAATTCTGAGGGATGATTTAATGGGTATGATTCCTGATGTAGAAAATGTTTCATATTTCTACGAGCACGACTCTTCTAGTAGAAAGAATAATCGAATTTATTCGGTGCATTTGCAGCTTAGCGTGGCGTGGATGGGGCTTCTGCTGCCGATATCTGGAGTAATTTTTGACTTCCCATCGGTCACTTCGGCTTATCCTCAGAAGAGAGCTATATCCGACCAGACGGTGAGAGGGTACCTGACGGAGGTATGTTACCACTTTTGTTACCGCGAAATAAAAAATTAAGAATACATACCAACATCTAGGCATACCAATATCAATTTGAAAATTTAACTTACAAAGAAATATCTAGGCGAATCAATTTGAAACTTTGACATGAGAATTTGCAATGGAAGCGATTAAACTAAAACTGAATCTGTCGTCGTATTCTTCATTTCATTTTCTAATCAGCGATTTTTCATTATTTATAATATGCCTTATTCGCCACTCATTTAACTCAATGACGTAGAATATTCAATTACACCAACTAGGCTTAGTGTTACATATACTGAGAAATAGGCCAAAATATAAAAATGGAATTAAAAATATCTGTAGAATTTCAATGGAGAAAATAATTTTTTGCAGTCAGAGCCTGAAAATATATTTATTTAATTAATTTCAAGCCACCTCTATTTCTCTATGTGGACATGCATCATTACGATTTCTACCCTAGATGCTAATCAACGTTCAAGACCTCCCGGATACACGAATACGTGGTGATAGAGTAAGCGATCTCGGATAGGATAGGATCTCTTGATAGGAGCCAAAGAATATTATAGACCCTTGTATATTAATGCGCTTATATAATATGAAAACAAATTAATATACGAGAATATCATCTAAACAACTATGTCATGTTTATTTTTTTGGAATTCTGTTCACATAAATGGGTTCTATATTTCATTCGTCTGCGAAGCTGTTATCATTGTAGAAATCAAATAGTCCAAATTCTTATTTTACTAAAATTAACCAGGATATATAAAATCTCTCCCATAGAGAGATTACAGAAAATTAAACGAATTGCCTTGAGTTTTACAAGGAAGAGCAAATATTGCATCATGTGCAATACCTTATACTCCGATGGAATTTTGAGGACTTTGTACAGAAATTATTTCCTAAAGACCCTAAAGATTAAAAATTATGTAAGTTCTTAAAATTCGTTGTTTGTATAGATTCATATATGCTGATACTATTATTTATTTCTCATTTGCATATTTGAAAAATTCGGTTTATGATCCCATTACTGAACGAGAGTTAATGGTATGTTATTTTCAAAAATATTTTCTTATAATTAATGATCAACATATTAGCTCCTTCTTTATAGAAAACGTCAAATATGTTGAAGTGTTTATATATGTAACCTTATGTGTATTACAAGTATGAATTACAATAATTTTTCGATAATAAATTTTCGATAAAAGAACTATAGTAATGTCCTCAAGAATTAAAAAAATCTACATCTATGATTTAAAAGACATTACCCAGTCCTTTTTCCATTATCAATCACGTCTTTGGTTGGCCTTTTGATACGCAAATTTCACTTATAAAGAATCAATTTCGTTATAGATGCAAATTTATTAATTGCCGACCTTAATTGAAAAAGGGTGTAATTGATGAAACTCGCGAAATTTTGCTCTCTCTTCATCACATTTGCATATGTAAATCACCCTTTTTCACCTCCAATTCCTAAACTAATACAGAGCTACATTTCTTCGGAAAGTAACAAACTGACAGGAATAGAACGTCAGAAACACCGCAACGTTCATAAATGACAGGAGAGGTCGTCAAGAGTCAAGGATTTTCATTCCAGGTCCCAGACGGCCGGGGTAAATTATGCATAGCCTCGGAACACGCCGACTATTTCGCGAGGGCAACTTCGAACTGCATAAACATTTTTCTCTCCGTAGCAAAAGTGAGCACACACTACATCATCACAGCTTCTCACACGTGCGTATTATGCTGTGGTAGAGCAATCGATAAAGGGCGCAATGCCGCACGGAGACTCGGCGGGTTATTTTTAGACCAGATGCCTCGTTTTCCGTGTTTATGAAGAGTATTTTTAAGTATCGAGCCAAGGCGGGGCCACATACCGCATTGCATGCCCCCGACTTGTCGCCATGAATGAGTACAAATGACGTCCCAAAGCTGTACTACAAACGCGGGTGTTCTACACCGAATGTAACTTCGAGATAGAGCTTCTTTTAAGGAAAAAAGGGAACGTTCATCCATTATTTATGGGGGCGACCTCTCGGAGACGTACAAACTCCTTGGCTCTAATGGCCAAGTTGATCCGCAGTGCATTATCTCCGTTTCCAGATTCTTTTTCCGCTAAAAAATTGATGTCCACTGAGAAACACACGAGTGGGAAAGTGTAATCATTTGGTGCGGACCAATGGGAGCGAGGCGGTGGTTTGACGTCATATCGTGGAGATGCTGGGACCGGCGGATACGAACCCGACCAGGGAGGCATTTCGTCTCGGTTTACAATCAGAGCAGCATTTTCGCGCGTAAGGGCCTCTGACACCATTAATTCACGAGTTGAGGCCCCTAAATAAACGTCGCCGCAATTCGTGGAGGCGGTGGAAATGGGATGACATCTTTCTCGACTTATTTTTGCGCGGACGCCGTGGATTGGGTTCGAAGGCCCTTTGGGTAAATTATCTCGAGGTTATCGGTTTTATTTTCGCGCTCAGAAATTCTCCGGTCTAAAGGAATGAGAGATGAGTTCCTTTAGTGTCGCGGAAGATTCTGTCAACATAAGATCCAATTTTCGGCTAATTGGAAAAGTTATTATGGCTCAAGTCTTGGAAGTGGTCGGGAAAAAAATCGACGCAAACTTTTCCTCGCTTAAATTCACGTGAAAATTATACTTTCCATAAAACATCGAAGATATAAAGTAGCTAAATTGCATTACCTTTCATTATAAATTCCTATCCTGCATGGTATGGATGCTGGATGTGGAACTCCGCTGTATACATTGATCGAAAAGCGCATGTTACGATGACATATCCAGAACTATTTTTAATGAAGCGCTCAGTAAGCATGATCTCCATTTCCCTCCAACTAAATTCTATGACAATTATTATATTTTTTAGTTGTGGGTGTTAATCAAATGAACACCGCGACATAATATGCCACTCTAAATTATCAGTATCGAAAAGTAATACTCTATAAATTATTCATTTTAGTCTCATTTGATTAAGCTATTAACTAATATTTAATTACATAAAAATAGAAATATATTGAATTCTTCAATATTTCCTAAGCTATGATAATTTTTTATGTTAACATTATGACCATTCACTAAACTATGTTGTTGTAAAATCTATTCCAACCATTTTCTCTGAGAAAGACCATTAGATAGTTACCAAAAATTATCATAGGAATGTGGTCCTTAAATTGCAATACGCCATTCTTTGATAATAATATGATTTCCATCTGTAAATTCAATAGCCAGACGCACACTGATAATCTTGTCCCTTACAGTATTAGCCTCTAAAAAGCTTTGAATAAAGCAAAAATGAGTGGGGTAGTTTGCCTTTACTTCCCATAAAGAATGATATAAACGGAAAAATTCCGCCTAAGAGCAGCCTAATACCTCTATAAACAGCACTTTTCAGAGCTTAAGGATAAATATTATAACTCAATATTTCTCACATCTCGGTAGCTTTCATGTTTTCACAGATATGAACCGAAAAAGCTAAAATAAGAGAGAAATATATTTTTCAATGTCCAATGCTGAAAAAAAAAATGAAAAACCTCCTTTGTGAAGATATAGTCGCATGAACATGATAGGAATTGAATGATATTGAGAGAATGAGTATCTTAATCCCAATTTTCTTGAATTATTTTCCTTTAATCGCCTTGGTTGGAGGGGCTGACCTTTCGAAATAGTATTTTCAATAGATGAGTTTTATCGAAAAGGTTAAAGGTTTATCTCGGTTAATATATGTAACAGCTGAGAAGAGGCCAACATGGATAATAATTCAAGGTATCTGCTATTCTCAATTCCATTTATATCTCAGCTTTAAGTCAGAGAATGACTAAGAAACCCTCGAAAGACCCTGGGATTCCGAGGTGAAGAGCTCGGGTCGCGTGTATCGTTTGCCTTAATAAGGAGGCGATCTGTCTTCCTCCCGTCGACCTAATGCTCCTCCTCCTACCTAGTTTATTCCTTCCATTTCCGCCCTCTTAAATTTCTGTCTTCAATCTTCACCACACTAATTGCGAGTTCTCGCAATCTTTGCACGAAAATTGGCTATGGAAATTACATCAGTGTGGTGGCTGTTTGCTCGCTAAAATTTAGGGCTAAAATTCTACCAGCATATTAAACGCGTAGACCACTTTCTTATTTTATCTTAATTGAGTACATAAGAGCTTATTTGTTTTTGATCGATCTTTTAGCATTTTGTTTTAGTGTTTGAAGTTAAATCTACTTTTGAGATGCTGTTAATGCTATAGTGAGTATTTATAAATTTACATACTGAGTTATCTAAAATATTCGGAGCTCTAATCCTTTTACATTAATATATTTTTTTATCAAAATGACTTTCTCAAAAATTACGATACCTGTTATACACTGATAAATAGTTATAAATATTTCCAAAACGGCTATGCGAAAGGTGATAAACGTTACGATCTTATCGGAAACAAGCATGAAACAAAACAAGACATTTAGGACTGCTTTTCTATTGCTATCTCTCGTAACTCATCTAATGCATTAATCGACTACAATATAGACTAAAAAAAGACCTCGTAGAGAATTTTAAATTAAATTTGGATGAATTTCTGTTACTTTTATTTTTTGTGGTTTATTATACAGACTCCTTTAGTATTCTTCAAAGTTAACAATCTTAACACAATATGTGATGTACTAAATACTACCAAGCTCTTATCGATTAAGTATCGAATGATTCAATTCTTGTTGTGATGAAACATTGGAACCAAAATAAATATGAGTATTAGGAGGAAATTTAAGGAGAAAATTAAAATTTAATTTAATTTTCGATTCACAAGTATCACGGGCAATAGCTATGTTATACTTTCGTAAACGCATTATAACTACCGCAATCAGTAAAACAAAGTTGGAATAAATAATAGGAAACGAGCAAGTGCTCCAAGAACAAGGAAGTGTTAATTTAGAATATTAGGATGCAATCGTAAGTAATTTATTATATTCGATGACTTCAATGCATCTCAATGACGATTCACGGTCCGGTAAGAATTACTCAGTAATCGTCCAGTCGATTGCAATTGCTGGAGCTTTTAAATAGCTGCAAAACTATAAAATAAAATATCTTGACAAACGAGGATAACTCATCCGAATTGAATTTTTCGGTACATACAAATAAAAATGAGCGATTTCACCGGATATGTATTCTTTAGCCAAGTCTGAAACGAGAAAAATATTCTTAACTCAAAAAATTCCTAATCAGAGTCACACGTAAACCAAGATATGGATATACATGAAAAGGAATGGAAACAAATATTATTTGAGTTTTCTTCACAGCGAGCAAATGGAATGGTAACCGCTTATCTTTCCGGAGGGAGGGAAGGGAGAGGGTGAACGATCGCCCCCACCTCCTTCGATTTGGTCCAGCAATGACGTCATTCCAAGGAAAGGGCAGAGTCATATTTCAGCCCTTTAAATGCCTCTTGAATAGTCCAAATTTGGTGAATAAATCTCCATTCTCGTAAAGATTAAGTAACTCGTTAAATCATCTGATTTTGCCTTATGGAACGGAGAGAAATTTTAATATTTGGTATTCACCTGCTAAATAAGAGTGATTTTTCGATAAAAAGTGCTTTAATATAAACAGAGTAGCAGAGATAGGATAGCAGAGTAGCAGAGATAGAGTAGAGCAGAGATAAGAATCTTTTCGATAAGAAGGTTTCGTCTAAGTATCCTTTTTTCTAACTTTTTCCTACGATCCGTGAAGCGCTGATGATCTGAGAATTTGATTCGGGCGCGCTAAGCAGTTTGATTTTTAGTGATTTTACTAGTTGAAGAAGAAAATATAACGTAAATCGTCGATACACCCTTGATAAATTATAATCATGATCTTTGCTACTGGGAAGACTGTAAATGGTGAATGTTTCAGGGAAATATTTCATTAGATACTCCTCATTAAGTAGTAAATTTCTTTTTAGTGCTCCGTAGTCTCCTTTAAGTTGGATATCTTTGTATTATAACATACTTAGGAAAACTATCATGTTAACTATCCTTCGTTTTCTGGGTGTTTAGAGCTTCATCTCATGATTATTAATATATATTAATATGAAATAATATTTTCAGTTCTTATCTCCGCTGAAAGTGCAATCTTAGTCACGAGCGCTAAAAAGGATATTAAAATTTATCATCATACACTTTACGACGGAAAAACACCCAAATAGATACATAAATGATGAAATCCTTGTTTTGCTGGAAAAATGCTAAAAAATACATTGGATTTTATGAGGTTAAAACGCAGATAGCCAGATGATCCTCCCCTCTCGTGAAGAAAAATAAAACATACTAGTTGCTCCGTGTAAAAATTTCGCCCAACTAAATTGAAAGTATTTGATTTATACACGAGGTTGTGATTTTTAAGTATGTTTTAGTGCTTGTGTATTCGGTTATAGTGATTGGAGTATTTGTTTAAATGTATTTGGGTGGGAAAATATGTATCAGCGTCCGTTTCGATCTACCTCGTTTGTATCAATTGATATCGATATCTACACATCCAGTAACCCCAGTAACAATGGGCAAATTCAAAGTTTAACTCGATTTTTTGACCAAATTGTGCGTTTTTTTGTTTGTGGGGGGTATTTTCAGGAGGGAGCGGGAAACATTTTCTACAAAATGGTATGTGATTTATATGTTTTGATGGAGTGTGAAGGGAAAAAAGCGCTGGTCACCGAAAACGGATGTTTAGAAATAATATATAAAGATTTTGCGAAGGGATACGAGCGCAAAAGTTGGGGATTTAAGTGGCTCTAGCAGCTGAAAAAGGTAGAGAACCACTGCTCACACTCTCGTAAAATTCTTTCAGAGAACCTGCTGGTGGAACGAGGTGTGCAAGGAAGAGTTCCAAACGCAGTTCCGATGTCGCTGCCCCTTGTGGTCATACTGCCGTAGCCCCGGTCGCTACTACAATGCCTATTGCTCCATCACGTCCACTGGTTACACTTGGGTCCAGCCAGAGCACCACCTAGGTGGCGCGGCAGTGGGCTTCCCCCCCAACGTTGGTGCCTTGTCACACCATGGAGGATCTTCCGGAAGAACCAGGAGTCGCAGCGGACGCACCGGCGGTGGGCCCGGTGGTGGAGTGCCGTTGCCTTCCTTCCATTAAACATTCCCCGCACAAGATACCCTTGCACCACGCAAGCTGATGCCTTCGAGACGCCTATGTATATACAATGTATGATCGACTGCCTAAAATCCCATTTTATCGAGAGTTAAACATATCTATATACACAATAAAATGTCGTTTGCACCCACCGTCTCTCATTTAATTTTTATCGAATTGCGTTTTCTTTTAGAGATGTGGCACGTTCGCGGAATGGAAGACGGCGCTGAGGTATACATTTATACTCGGTGAGTTATATTAATTATGATTTAGTCACCTTGCACCTTGATTGGCTTCGAGACCTGATTCACGACGAAACGGTACATCAACTTGAAATCGATTTTAGCCATATTTAAACGTGACATGTAGTGTCATACATTCAAGTAATAATAGTAATGATACGTTAATACTTTTGAAGTTTTCAGAGGCGATTTTTCCAGGTAATATTACAAAAAACGGCTAGTCTTACACATCTTACAATTAAATATTTGACAGAGCACTTTCTTTTATCTTATATATAACGATGGATAAGTTCATAGAAACCATAAAATTACTATTTGATATGCTTATATTGTAAGATCTGAACTCAATTTTGCAGGCCTAGCTCTAGAAAGAAGATAATAATAAATTTAGAAATATAATGCACGTCATATTTACTTGCTGAGAAAATCCACTCGGGGAGATGTGGTTGAATTAATATCCCAGAGACGAAGTCAAAATGAGTAAATTATGATTAGGCATGACTTAATTTTATGTGTATCATGCACAAATTAAATTTCAAACATTGTTTGAATCGGGTAACTTGATTTTCCCATCGAGGTGAGGGAAAATGAGAGGTGATGAACTGACGTCGGACTTAATAAACTGCTTTAGAATTTCGGAAAGAGAAAGAATGTAAGCTTTCCTGATGAACCTTTCCTTCTGAAGTTTCCTAAGATTCCTGAAGAACTTTACAAGCCACCTTCAGCTTTAAATATAGTCCTTATGGACTAGTCGGCTCTATTTGGCAGATTAATAAGAGTAATTGTTACTGTAAGTTTATTTTCTGCAACTTTACTGTTAATTTTAATCTTCCGATAAAACGTTAACATGAAACGTGAATGTTTGGACTGTTACATGGAAGGCTTGCTCAGGCGAGGAACGAGTAAATATACACTCAGCGATTAAAATTTCAAAATATAGGTTAATCCCAGAGGCATAAGGAAGCATTGCCCTGGTTTAATCCCGAACTGTAAGCTACGGCAGGGAATCGTTCCTTAATGTAATCGTATACCTGGAGAATATGAACATCTTTTTTGGTACAACTTTTTGTATCATGAAAGATATTTAGATTGGAAACTTAGCGGAATAAATGTTTAAAAAGTTAAAACCTGCTTAATGTCATTTATAGGAATGAATCGCTACAGCATGATGAAACTTTACAATTAAATATTGATAATATTCAAATAATGATTTTGTAAGAACGTTCGGTAAATCGCGAAATAAAAATGCTTTTCTCAATCTCTCTCTTCCCAACAACAACAAGAAGACGAATCCTAGAATAATTCAGGACTGAACGAAGAGTAGAGAAATCTGGATGATTTCCTTCTGCTGATAAAGGATTTAAGGGAAGATACGACTTATACGATACGTCGGGGATTTTTTCTTATTTTTAATCTTATCAAAGAGGAAAGTAACTCAGTCAGTATAATTAACAATGAATTTCGAAAGATCAATCCTGCGGTATGGGAAAAGAGGCTAAATTCATGCGAAAGAAAAGTATCTTGAAATTAAAAAAAAAATCCACTGGCAGGACCTATCTATTCCCTATAGATTTTTCCTTTTTTTTACTATTCCTTTATTTTATAAGACGCTAATCACGCTCAAGTTATTCCTTCTGCCAGGTAAGCCTTACCATTTCATCACTCTCCATTTCGAAGATAACCTCCAATTTTTTGCCTCAAGGTGTATGGAACAACTCAAAGTTCCTAAATTTTTCTTTTTATCTTTAATTTAAAGAATCTTCATAAGTTATCTTGAACCTTTTTTTACTTACTGCCCATCTCTTGTTAACTACCACCCACCGTAGTACCCTTGACAACAGAATAATTTCCTTAACACCTCATTAACTTGATCAGCGCTCATAGAAATTTATCATTTAGTTAATGCATTTATTATAATAATTCCATCTATACAATTAATTTACATACTTGAGCCATTCCAAATTTTTTCACATTCTTACATAATTGCTATTATCCTTTTATCATCCCTTTTTATTATCTAACTCCCCGCTTTCAAATTTAAATCGCCCACGCGGTAGCGACCGTAATGGCAACCCCTTTGGCCTACATCCTTGTTTGTTGATAAGGAATGATAAGATATGATGCCTATTCTTTTCATATGAATAGATTAAACTGAAATATAAGGATATATTCATCAAAACCTTTTCTCAACGTTCTCTTTTCATTGCTATCTATGTGACGTATTAAAGTTCTTGTTATTTAATAATTTATTAATTAACTACAATTTATTTAGGCATAGAAACTCATGGAAAAATTAAATAAAATAACATTTTGGAGATTACAAAATGCGAAAGAAAGAATACAAAACATTATTAAATTTCGGTATAAACATTTAAAAATAGAAGATTGAAAGATATACAAAGACATAGAAGTCAAAATTATACATAAAATTTTATCAGTAGCAAAATAATTAAAACTTAGTCCAGTTAGAGTGTATTTCAGTTTATAATGGTTTTTACTTAGAACACATATCAAGATGTGTTAAAGTATATCATCTAAAGAAGGAAAAATCTGTTATTATAGTACACCTTTCAATGTATTTGCATTCGAGAAGAGTTACCGAAAATAGAGACGTACTAACTGATATTGATATTAATTTTCTAATAGTCTTTTGATTTAAACCACGCGTTAAATACAAAAATCACGAACGGTTCGCTAGTTCAATTATGACTTAATGACGGATTTTTAAAATGGAGACTGATTATAATTTTTTCATTAAAATTTCTAAGGGATTAAGGTCTTTTAAACACATTTTCAACACAGAAATGGGAAAAAGGTTATTTTTGGAAAAACGTAAGAAATCACTATCTAATTCTCGCTCATATTATTCGCTATCATTTCGAATTGCTGGGAGAAAGTATGTTATTTTCAACTTACATTCATATCCAAACATACTCGATCCATGCATATCTGAAAGTAAACAATCAGAAATCGAGCAGAAGTTAGGCCTACAGTTAAAAAGATTAAAAGACATTACTTCCATAATAAATCTAAAAAAAGCGAGCACCAATCACATAAAACGTATCCGATATATTAGGGGATCGAACTTTCCTCTAAAGCCTTATAGATCCATAAATATAAACGTCCCACTTCTTCCCCGCCGTCCCCTACATCAGGTGCCATAACATTACGTCAATGGCGTCTAATAAAAAAAGAACGTAATGAATCACGACAGTCGCGCGAAATGGTCACAGATGGCGCCTCAGCCCGTATGGGAAAAAAATCCCCTCACGACAAACTCGTTCTCATGCGACACCGCGCTCTCATAATAGCTTATGCATTCATGACGCAAATCCAGCCCGGTCCGAAAATCCCTCTCCAATATTTCCCCACATCCTTTCTGATTTCCGATCCCGTGGATTTGTCTTCCATCGACGTCATCGAAATGTAATAACGTGCCCGTATCCCTCTCCTCCAGGTTCACCTGCAACAACCGCCTGTAGGCCGGGGCAGATCGATATGATGCCGGCAGAGAGAGAGGGAAAACAGAGAAATAAACTCGTATGGATCGGGAGCTGGGAGGTTCAAGGCGCAGGCGCCAGAGAACCCTGAAAAGAGGGCGGGAGAGGCGCGGGGTATGGAAAAAAAAGTAAAAGAAGCGCGATTTCTGCGTGTGGGAGGAGTTTTCCAGACAATGAATGAACTCTCCATTCCTGGGTAGCCTATTCCGTAAGTGCGAGCCACTTTTTCCTCCCGGGGCGGAAGCGATCCCTTCGATTCCGATAAGTTATTTTGGGACCGATCGAGCCATTTTGCCGATGGGAGTTTAGCGGGAGGGTTCTTCCGATATTCGTGGAATCTGAGGGAATTTTGGATGAATGGTGATGGTGGAAGGGTGAGGGGCGATTGCGTCACGGGGTTGTTTTGAGGGAAGTGTCGTCACAACAGGAGTCGAGGTGGTAAGATGGCGGCCGCTGGGTGGGTGACGGCGGCTGGCGTCTTGGTGTCCATGGTGATACTGGTCGTCGAAGGGAGAGTGACCGAAGAGTTTTACTCCAGAGTGAGGGATCTGCTAAGGGAGCAGGTGCTCAACAGGGTGAGTGGTGCGGCGGTTTGTTAAAAGCCGTGTTTTCTGCCATACCCGAGGGCGCATCCCTTTAATCCATGGATGTTCCCTAAGCCGAAAGCGCTTGTAGATATTTTTTCATCATCCGATGACGATAGCACGGCTTCAAGAATCGGATGCGATAGATTACAATTCTGTGTACCCACGTTCAAGGGGTGTCTTGGTGCTCAAGAGAACTGAAGACCTTACTCACCGGTATTTGCACCATTACGTCACTATCGATAAAACGATGACTATGATTGAAAATACTGAGAGCTAACAACAAGTGGGGGAGGTTACCTGCTGCTTATCTAAATTTTTATCTTTGGCGCTCGTAATCAAGCTCTCCATATGCTATGTATTGGGCGTCTGTAAACCATAAGGGGAATTAAGGTGGCGTTTAAAGGAGATGTAAAAAGAAATTGTGTTTTTCTCATATGAATATTTAGTATGTATTTTACATTTTAGCAGGCCCTTGATAAGATACGTTCTGTTAATTTTTCCGCTGTAAAAGTAACATTCTAGTGCGTTCCATAGTTTAATCGCGAAACCATATGTGGACAGTTAACAAAGAATTTTTAAGTATGAAAAAACCTCTTCCCAATTTAACTGATTCAAAATTACAAGAAATCACTGAGTAAAGATGACAAAATCTTTGGTGAAAATTTTCTTAGTTTCGCGCGTTAATTTTCTTGTTCGCTATTGGATAGCTTCGAGGAAGTAGTTAAAAATTTCACGCATTCTTATAAAGAAGCAATATAAGCAAGGTAAATTTCCTAAATTCTGACGAGTCCTCAGCACCGCTAAGTCAGCTTGAGATAGTGGTTTCCTTCCTATATCATACCATTTCCGTTGTTTACATCTGATTTTCTGACATATCTTGAAAGCGGTGATATCTTTCTCAAAGTGGTTTGCTAGCATGAGCGATGAGAAATTTTGTTTCTTTATCTCTTTGGATATATATCGGGATTTGTGGATAAAAGCTACGAATATTTAAGAGCTGAGATGTAAAATAAGCATGATGAAGGCACAAAAATAACTTGAAGTACCGGCTCATCTGCACTCATGATTGTGTGTGATTGACAGATGCCTATTGTAGTATATAAAGAAAAGAGTGGTGACTGAATGAAAGCCAAGGTGTACATCTCTTTTAAATAACTTGCGTTTCTATTATGATATAAATGATAATAAAACTACATTTTTTGGGGCGAGATTGCAACTAATGAGTCTCTTATTAAATCTATATCTGATATTTAAGAGATGGAGACTAATCTATTATTAAATCTAAATTTGAAATTTAAGAGATGGAGATTGCATGAAAAAATACAAACAAGAAAACTATTTTGTGGTTTTTAAAACCTAAGTTCGCACTTGCGAAAAAATACACCAAAGCGGATAAACGCCCGCAAGAAGAGGAGTGTAGAGGACCTGCGAAACCTACAAATTGTTAACTAAATTTTATGGAATTGATCCATCTGGGACGATGACGATGAAAAAAATCTCCAAAAGTGAATTGAAACAGTCGCCAAACGGTAGAGTCGAAGGTTATTTCGTGTATTCGCTTATTCACATCTGAATTCTCATGAACAATCTTTGGAGGACCTTCCTATTGTATATTACACGATGAAAATTAAGTTATTTCAGGCCTTACTTGATGCGAAAATATCATCTTTTATTTTGCACTCAAAAGTCTTACCAATATAATTAATTGAAAGCTAAATGGTATATATCGGTAATATTTCAGCCAAACATTTATTGAGTTCCCTCCAGAAAAGGAAATGCTGTCTGCCTCTACTTCTGAAAAGTGCATGGCAATTAAAATTTTTTCCACAGAAAATAAATCTTCACCTAAAATCTACTTTTACAGGCCTCTCAGAAAGGTTAAAAGTGACTTGTGATATTATTCAACCAAATTCACGTAAATTTTTAGGATAAATTTTAGAATAAAATCTTTGAATATTTATTGTATGATACTATAGACAAGTGAAAAGGAAATAATTCCTATAATCAATAAATAATTATCCTCAACCAAATGAGAGATGTCAGATTTTGATGCGAATCACCTTATAATATCCAAAAATATAGTATGTCCTATATAGAATCCAAAAATATCCCTTATCTCAATCCCTTATGGTATCCAAACATTCTGCAAGCATTTCTCAAATGTCACATTGATAAACGAAAGTGATAAGTGTTTTCCAATCTATTTGTTGTTTTGCGCTGCCAAGAATGTGTCTTGATTGATTAAAATAAGTAAGACGTCATCTCTTGCGACACCTTTACATAACTAAAGTAAAATGAAATACGTAAATAAAGCAGGAACACAGCCCTGTAGTTTTAGTATCAATTCATAGTTTCATCGAACTAAAAGCGCTTCGAATTCAAATGCGTAAATCCCTTAAAAATTAAATAGATACCCTAATTTAATGTAGAAATGAATTTCGAAATCCCCTCCATAAAGCAGTGCTCATAAAGTTCCATCTTTCTCCGCCAGGAGTCCGTGCCAGTGCCCGCGGAGGTCACAGATTGGCCGTCAGAGGCGCTACCGGAGACTGTTGGTCAAGTGGCGGGAGTATCAGTGGATCTTGATAATCGGCCAGTCATCTTTCATCGTGGACCTGTTATTTGGGACCAAGGGTAAGTCTTATTGATGAACACCATTTAAAAATTTAAATAGCAGAAAACAATCCCGATGCCAATTTCCTTTTTCCACACACTCAGAGCATTACGGAATTTAAAATCGAACTCTCAGAGTATGAAAAATCTAAATAATTCATCTTTACATATTACATTGGAAGCTGTATGTCAAGGTATGCATCTAAGTAAGGAGAACCTTTCGAAATAATTATTAATGAAGCAATGATAAATTGATTGTATTTTTTATTGTTACATTAATATTTCCCCAATGGTTTTAAACTATAGGTCATGTGAATAATTTCCAATTTTTATTTTTAATAATTAATATGCAATATGTTACAATACTGCCACTAGATTTCCGTTTAATTGTGGTGGTAAACAAATAAAGTAAATAAATGACAATTTTGCTAACTCGATGAATCCATGGAAAAGCGCTATTTAAGAAAAACTTCCTCCAATAAATTTAGTGCAATCAAGTTGATATTAATAGTCTTGCAGTATTTTTATTATAGTGAAAGTATTTAAGGAAATTCATAAATACGAGTATATAGCTACGTTAAGAAATCGTATATATTTAATCCATCAATTAATTTTTCCAATTGAAGGTGAAATTAACTTACCTATGGTAAAATGACACAATTCAATAGAAAGTTTGCCTAATTTTCGAGAGATATTCATGAAAAATTCATACCACCTGTTACCATACAAAATAAAGACAAAGAAAATACAAAACTTACTCATTGCTTCGTAATATGATGAAGTCTTAGGGTTATATAATGTACAAAATGACTCACTTTAAATTTTTGAAGCAAAGAAATACGTTGCCAAGCATCTTTCTACCTTTAAAGATCTTTTGGACATAAATTGGACATTCATTACTTACATTCAGTACAATATCGATTACATTACATTAGACTACCAAGATTATTCTGAAGGATTTCTTCTGAGTACATGTTGGTAAACAATTTACTCGCATGAGCAGGGGCCCACGAACGTAGGGCGCGATGGGTGTACCGCAACCGGGAACTGATATGGGGGGAGGACTCCTTATAACATATTGTATAAAAGAATGGATTTCCCCTTAACTTATATTTTAGAAAGGAAAATCTATACGAACCCCCATCTGAGTTGTGTTTCTGTCTTTTTATCACTCAAAGTCACTGGGTACCTCAAAGTCCTTCATTAACGGCTCACAATAAATATCACGTGCAACGATTTGAGACTGCAATTCATCAAGCAAAATAAATCGAGTTTAATTTTTTTATATTTATTCCATTCCATATTTTCAATTTTAAATCAGTATCGCCTAGTTGTATTTAGGTATGTATGTGTTCCTAAATTTAGTAATGCCCAAATAATTAAATTTAATATGTATATCAAGCGCATAGTTTTCTCTCTAGCTCCGTGAAAAAGACGATCATATAAAAAATTTAACTTAATTTACTTTTATTCAACTCGGACTTGGCTTATAAAAATATATCTTGCACCGGGATCAAGCACCGTACGCGCGGTACAGCGTAAGGGTTAAATTGGGGGGAATGAAAAGAAAGTTTTTAGTTACATAAATTTTGTATTCCGTAATGAAATTGAGGAAATATGTTTCACCTTAGTATTATATCAAGGGCTCTAAATTATTAACAAGGTGTATAGCAAGGCAAGGGATAGAATGAGAGCAATGCTTCACCTTTATTGATCGAAACGTCAAGAGCTATTATTAGAACGCTAGACCTCTTCCAGGGGATCTGATGCACGAATCTTTGATGAACCGGTATGCGTGCAAAAAGAGAATGTCAAAACTTAAAATCAAAGAGAAAAATTTAATCAAATGTCAATTTATATTCGCTGAGAATTCGCAAACTTATTTTTATAATTAAATTTCCCCAGGAAACCGATCCAAGAATGGAGCTTATGATTGGTGAGCTCTTAAACGTAAAATTTTCTTTCGTTTTTGTCAATAGCTTATACAGGTGTCTCAAAATTAAAGGATTGATTTAAAAAATCGACTAAAAAGAAAACGGTAAATAATAGAAATGCGCGAACAGTTGCATTCTACTAGGGAAGCAAGTAAATATTCATTCCCTCAATTTCATAATTAATTCCGAAGTTCGCCAGCAGATGGAGTTGCCGAACGGGAAACTAAGAAAAACGCTATGGTAATGTTGAGACGGATTTCGCAAAAACGAAATAACTATATCCTCAAGATACCTAATATGAGCAACAACAACATGGCCTCAGTCTGTGAACAAAATTCGCAGAAACCCGTTCTATTGTTATTGCAACTGAAACCATTCCGGCATTTAATGGTATCCCAAGTAAAAGGCAACAATCAGCGAATCATTTTCCTGTTTTCTTTTATTCAATTTTTGAATTATTCCGTCAGTTATAAGACTCCCTACATATTCCAGATACATTCACGACCAAGAGGCAAGTTTTCAAAGTACAGAAGCCTAATAATACCAAAAGTTGCACAATCAGATATAATCTGCGTAAAACTTGAATGAAATTCTATTCATTCACAATCATTTGAATAAATATGCCAGCTAATATTCTTCATTTCCTTTAATATAATATCCTTCATATAAAAACTGAGAATCGGCATGTGAAAACAGGTTTGAGTTAAAAATTAAGGGTAAAATAAGAACACAATATCATACACAATACCCACGTTAATCTGGCATACTTTTACTTCTTTTCTTACTATATACTTAATATAATTCTTCTATATACTTATAATAACTCTTAATATATACTTTATTACTTATACTTCTTTTAATCTTTTGTTTCATAAAAAAGAGGGAAATATATCCGTCTTACATTTAGAGAGGGGAAATCCTTCATTTTTCAGGAAGAAAGATTAGGTTTCCCTGCGTACGGTAGTACCATTCAATTATCCTTCAGTATTAGTAGCAAGTATGTTATTTTTGGTAAACCCTATAAGACGTTAAATGAATAGCATTGGCAGCGATACTGAATAGGAGTAAACCATAGTGTTTAAGCCTCCCATTACCCTCTTTAAAGAAAGGGTTGGTGTACCGGATCTGGGTGGTATATAGTGCGGGCCTTACTTCTTTCTTTTCTTCGTTATGCCAACATAAGGCATTCAAGTGAAAACCATTAATGAGGGCTCATAATAACTGAGAGAGAGCTCGGAAATTTGGCCTTAATGACAATAGGAAATGATTGCCCACAACAACTCAATCAATTTTAAATAATAAGGTCATATCACGTTGATTACATTAGAGCGCCTCATTTGAGCTTGTAATCAAAATCATTGGGGAAGTCTAAAAAAGTCCTGTTTGCAGGAAGTGGATATATCAAAGCATGATGTTCTTAATGAGATTTGGACTCGCGTTTTCTATTGTCGCGAAATGAGCGGTTGAGCTGGAAGTAATGATTCATTTCCTTTATTTACGAGAGGGGAAAATGGTCTTAGCAATCCATGACTGGTTTGCTAAGCAAGATGAGGAAAGCGTTCGTTTCTTTTACAGGACTTTAACGAATTTATCAGCAGCAAACTCATATCTCATCAACATTGTGCTTTGTTTAACAGAGAAATAGTTTTTTCGTTAAGAGGTAGCGTAATAAAAAACGTATTCAGACAAAGATGTCCAAAAAGACAGAATAAAACCTAGTTCATCCATGATAAAATGACATTTTCCAGAACTCTGAATCTAGAGAGACAGTAAAAAGAGGATCGTAGGCTAATGAGACACCCTAACAAATGGATGGCCAACCTATGACGCATTACAAGATTATAAGCGTTGTACTGATGTTGGAGAAAAATTTAAAATAAATATAGTGACTACCACTAGCCTGCTGCCTATTTCTAGTCGTAACATATGAACAAATAAATAAAATATCAGACAAAATTTACATGTACACACAAAAACACCTATACAACCTACCGCTGAATTCCATAGAACGCATATATCATAGCTTGTGGTACATCTAGAATAAAAAAAGAAATTATTGACGCATAAACCACGAATGCTTGGCTGCCTCTACTTTAGCAGAAGAAAAGCTATTGATGGCAAACATAACAAGGATGCAAAGAAAGGATAACTGTCAAATGGATATTGGCAAACAGTTCATAAAGACATCTAAACGGAGTGTCCTTTCGGATGGGTTTGAATAATTAATCGTAAGAGGAGCAGAGAAGAGGATATTAAAGCAATGAACGTAAGGTGCTACGGAAGAATGGCGAAAATTTAAGAATAGAACGATCAACTATTTAAATCCTTCGGAGACTGCGGAAATTCAAATAACGAGAGAGGAAATTTCATACAGCAAACGCTGAGGCACGATGATCTCCTTTACGTAGTATTGTTAGGTATGATACATTAAAGGAACTTCAAACCAGAAACCCTAAGGCCTAAAACCCCAAAGGTATGGACACTCTTCGAAATGAGTTTATAATTGTGGTCGTCACACGATTATGCAATCATTGTAGGAATCGAATGAAAGAATAGCTACTACCAGCAGAGGAAACTATACTCACTTGTACCTCTAAAACAGGGATGGCAGAGTAGAGACACGTGCTGAAATTCGTAAATATCTTTCACACGCGGAAGTATATTTGTATTGTTTTTACAATACACTATGTAATCATCAAATTTTATAAAAATATAATTTCTTACATACTTAAGCAATTAATTACTGAGTTTTAAAAACTACAGCTTATGCTCATCATCGATGTATTAAAATAAACATGTATTAATCATAGATCTGGGCCATTTATTGCGAGTGAATTGATGTGTCAACTCTTCATGGAATATCGCGTTCAGACAGCAATAGATTCTCAATCTACGATCTATAATCCTGCAAGATGATTCAGATACATGCACAACATACATCACGGAGTAATGAATTTCGGCAAGCATTAAAAGTTAGTTCTTTCATTTTGATATATATTTTTCTTGTTCGTAAAGAACATCTTCTTGCACTCAGCATGAATTAAAGGAGAATGGAAAGGTTCCATTTTTCTGCGTAAAGAGGGACATAAGTAAAAGGTTTATGAGAAATCAACTCTGGAAAGAGCTCTAGAAAAAGTTACTCCGACAAAAATATATTCCGTTGCTTTAACTTTATCAAAGAAACAGGATATCGTATGGATTATAATTATTATATAATATAAGATGAGATTATCATGTTCCAATTTCGCCGGTAACACAGTCTTATGTAAGTATTATTGAGGGTTAGAGAAAAACGTAGAAATTAAGTATGTAACTGATAACTTTTAATTGGGTGAGATGGTGTGAAGATTATTTCTCGAATTATCTAAAGAGGAGCGTATGCCATTCAGCTTTTAAATCCACCAAAGAAAAGAAGCAGTGGAATGTAAAGAAAGTTCGAGTATTCTCCCCAGTGTGGTAGTCATGGAAACCAAATTCTTAAACAACACAACCGGTCGATTAATCAATTCGAACTGCCAGACAGTTGATATATTTTCTCGTTTCCCTAGTTCTTGAAAAATGACGAAGATTGATTCCTTTCAAGCAAATGAAGGAAAGAATGTTTAGTATGAATTAATAAATACCATACACATCTAATACTGACAGGCAATCATTTCTCGCTATTTCACACGCCCTTTTCTTTTGAGTGAGCACTTCGAGAATTACTTGACGGAATCATCTCAGAAAACATATGGTATATTCTCAAATTTAAGATTTACCTTTTTGCATTTTTAGAGCTATGAAAGCTTAGTTTTGTGCCTGTTAACGCCCTTTTCGTAAGTAATGATTAAGCCTGCATGAACATTTATCAACGCGAATAGCAAATGTCTTACCATCACATTTTTCTCCTTGCATGACTTGGAAACTTGTGGATTTAAAGACTCGGGTGCCTCTTATATTCGAGAATTTACTGAATCTCTCCTAAAATTCCATAGTACAGTAAATATAATGTGTCGAATTGGAAGTTTTATGCATTAAATTTAAGCTTCTCCTCAGAAATATGGCGATTCTCTTGAATAATTTGGAATAGCACAATTTAAGGGGAAGCTTTAAATGCCATGATAGCCTTGAGTAATATTTGCGCCAAAACAGCTTAGATCGAGATAATTATCAAGCCATAATTTCCGCCACAGACAATTTAATACGGAGATGATTTTCTGGTAATTGGAGGCGTGGGTCCCTGTCCATCAATTTATTTAGGTATCATTTGTCTACGTGAGCTCAAAACCATCTGCCTCACTATTCAGTTCGAAGTCTGGTATGAACCTCATCTCCACCACCATTCGCTACTTAATACCCTGTGAAGAGAATGAGGCTTACTATGCAAGATGAGGAGTGCGGTAGTTAGCCTTATATTCTTCACTGAGTCAGGGTGGAAAAAATTCACATATTTGAATCTTCATGCCATTACGATAAAAAACCTCTCACATCAGAAGGAGTGACCAAGTTGAATACTAATATTCATTTCTACGTAACATATATTTTATGTGCCAATACTTCATTAATACTCATATTCATTCTTCAAGAGCTAACACATTACATCAACCAATTACAAGAATGGGAAAGCGTAAATGAATGATACCTTTTCCAAACCTGCACATAAAGGCAATTGAAAAATTGAAAAGGTCCTATACATCACACAAGGAATGTAAATTTACGCTGAAAACGGCGGATTACGAGCAAAATAAATTTAAAGATATATATAAATAGAGTTTTTCAGTCTATCATTCAAAGAGTCAAAGCGGAATGAAACCGTTATAGAATAAAAATGATTTAAGATGTACGAATATTTTATTACACTTTATTTTCTTGGGAAATGGCTCGGTGGGACACTTTTGCAGCGCGCTTGGCTAATCCCTAGACCTATCCATGAAAGGGAAATATGCTGTATGATATGTACAGCTTCAATACATTATAGATTCACGGTAGAGTGTAAAAAGTCTTCCTTTAATATCTGCAAACCGGATGCGACTCGAGTAGCCAACGCTGTGTTGCCTGTGATACTCCAAGTTGATGGGTGGTCATGACTGCCCTTCGGCCATCGCTGCATCAATTAAGCTTTGAGTTTATATTCTGCATAAAGTGTTGATTTGATTGATTAGGGACTTAGCTTCGTCCACTCCAATTATGTATCTCAATATTTTCGCCAGAATTGATACTCGTAAGCTTACTCGCTATTGTAACGCCTTTTCTTTCGCTCTTTTCTATCTTTCTCGAAACAATGAAATCGATCTTGTACTCAGTACATAGTTAAAGGCAAAACATGAATAGGATAACTTTTGAACAATTTTCATTCGCGATTTTCTTTAAGATGCGATACGTGTCTATCCTCGTATTCCCCCGATTGTATTGAGTCGTATTCAGGATACAGATCAACAGAGCCATATCTAGTCGTCTCTGCGGAGCCCTGTTTTAAAAAGATCAAATTTATCATTTAAGTGAATTTTTTCAAGTTTGTATACGCGTAATTTTTATAAAACGGAAGGGAAAAAATTCAAAAGCATTTTTGAAGGTTTGGACTAATACAAAAATAATAATATCAGACAATTTAAAGCTCTTTCTAGTTTTAAATCAAGCACATTTGTCGATAATTTTTGAAAACAATTTCCTCATCTTACTTTGAAAAAAGGACTCTTAGATATCTCTTAGGACTCTTCCTTATATTTCATAATCATTTTGAGCCTTAGGAAAATTTTCTCGTTTCACCCCTCTATTTTCAAGATAGTTCATTTCGAGGGAAATTTCTAATTGAGATTCTCAAAGGCTCCAACACCCAAAGGCACGGTGGGCTAGATCCGGATAAGCCGCAGATTCCCCACACGTGATGAACCTGCGGCCCTTGAGATTTTATGCGGCTTTTCTGTTCAGTGCGACTTTATGCCACCTCCTGAAAATAATTCTCCCATTTCAATAATTTTTCTCAGTTTTCTCTATCACGTCGAGAGAGAATAAAAGCAAAAATTTTCTACTTCTACTACTTAGCGATTAAGTTCGTATTCCTTCCTAAAATTTAGGCGTTAAACTCATCTTAATGTAGGCAACACGCCACTCGATAACTGGCTCAGGATTTCGTAAGCGATGTAATGGTTTCTTACGAAATCCAATTATCCAAACGACGAAAAAAGGTTTAACTAGGCAAAACATGTTATCTCAACCGAGAAAAATCGCTAGCTTCGAGGAAAAAACCAAGCGAGAGCAAACGTCTATATATCCCTTTTCCCTCAATGGCCAAACTGTCCAAGCACTATCATACGTTTCCACATAATTTTCTAGCCCGCCTTGTTTGGAATTCTCCTTCGCTTCAACATTTTCCCGGCGTTTTTTCCTTCGTGCGAGGAAGGCAAATATCCCACAAACCCTTTCGTCGTAAATTGGCGGGTCCGGGCGGGGCCACTCTCGCCGAGTTGGCACTGCCTAGAGGAGGATCTCCCTCCGCCGCTATCTCGGCCACCTTCTCCCCCACATACCTTCCCCTCCTCCGCTCCCCCATCGTCCGAAAAAATGTACTGGCGCCGTTAAAATCCGTTGTCGGTGGGTGGCCACTCGCTCATGTTGGTCGCCTCAATCACCGCAAGATCGACGCAGCAACTCACTCTCGCCAAAAGCACTCTTTGGAAGGGGAGTGAGATCTTATGGCGACGATCTCTCCGGCCGATACGCATGGTTATGCAACGGTCGCTTCCGGAAGGTCTACCGTATTTTCTTTCGCGTTGGGCGATGCTGCTAATGACTCAAAGAGCTAATGAAAGTGGAAGGGGCGGACGTGACAGGGGGTCGAACCCTAATCTTCCGCTGTCCAGGAGATCTAACCCGTGGAATAAGGATGCTATTGGGATGCTGAGGATGCTGTTGGGATTCCATCCGACGGGTCCGAGAATTCAGAATCCTATCCGTAGTCCAACCTAAGAACCCCATGGACACCATATGTTAGCACAATGGTATTTAAACTCGACGGACTGACGAGTGATTTTGTGGTATTCCATGACGAAGGAAAAATGAAAAAAGGAAAATTACTTTTCCAGGGGAAGCTAGTTCATTATTTATGATAAATTACTCTGCAAAATACCACAGATCAGCTAAAAAAGCACGATGTTTCAATGCTTAAGCGTCATTATCAAGCGTCACTATCATTAGCTTTTTTTAGTTATTCTCTGGTATTTTAGTTACAATAAACTTGACTTAATTACAATTACAATAAACAAGGAACTAGTTTCCCCTGGAAAAGTAGTTATCCTTTTTCCATTTTTTCCTTCGCAATGGTATTTGATGATTTCGCCTACCCGAAGACACGTATAATAATAAATTGTTGTAATCTAACTCCCCTCTCTCTTTCCAAATTCTATGTAAAAGAATTCAGAGGTTAGCGGTTATGTATGAGAGACGGTTCAGAGTTCCCCGGGCACTTTCGTGATTTACTTGGGAACCTACTGTGCGAAAAGTGACCACCCTACCGGGGAGTCTCAAGCTGATTTTCTCAAAGGATCACTTGGGCATTTAGAAAGATTTCGGTGGTTGTAGACTATTTATTTGAGTCACTCAAATCTAACGGAATACTTTAAATGTTGTTTCGTCATGTACGTACCACACATTACTATGATATTTAACGTTAGTATGTAAAAATACAATATTTTCTGCTGATCGATTTCGATCAAAATAAGCGCTTTTTTTTCTTTACAGCATCAAAAGCAAATGGAGTTTAATAAAACCAAAGAAAAGATTTAAGCTGTCAGGAATTGGAATAATTGAATGAAGAGCCGCATGAGGCTCGCGGGCCGCGGATTTTGAATCCCTACACTCACCAATCACGCATAACAGCCTCACTCGATTTACGACGTGCTTTGCGGATTGGTAAAGTCATTCACTCGGAAAGTGTAAGAACCGGGTTCAATTCCCATTTCAAGCCTTGGCGGTGTTGATTTTGCGTGAAAAACATGCATATTATTTTCTTACTCCTCAAAGTATTACTTATTTGGCTCGTCTTAAAAGTAGAGGCACGATACCATGTACGAAATATTCAGTTTCTTTTCCAATGAAGAAATTTTGATAGAGACCTTTATTGTAAATACCTTCGGCGCAAATAACATTTTCTTGTTGAACATTCAAATTTATTTCATGAAATTCAATAACATAATTCATAGGCATTAGGATTATTCTGAACTGTTATTTTATTCAAGTCGCTTGGATTGCGTGAGCTCTTTCAGTACCTTCAATGCTTTATTTTTACCACCTCTGCAGTATAAGCACCGCACCAATCGATTAACTTAAAAATCACTAATTGAACAACATGTGTCATTTGAAAGGCAGATGAAGAGCGTTTATGAGATGCACTTATAAAAATAGTAGTTGCTTTAAACTATAGTAATATATAATCACTAAGAAAAGAATCGGCAAAATTCCAGCTCTGTGCCATCAGCTAAAAATGCTATTTCTTATAGTATTCAAAGAAGGTTTTACAATTCAATTAAGATTTCAAGCAAGAATTTAGAGAAATAGATAATGACATTTAATTCAGGAAGCCGATGATACTCAGCGTACATTTAAAGTTCCTTAAGACCCATTCGGGTATCCCTTCAGTAATACTTACTTTAGCAAGTTTCCGAATGATATGAAAAATGTTCAAACGCCCTACAACATTAATTAGCAATCCCAGACGATACTATAGTAATAGCAAATACAGTATCCACGGAAAACCGCGGTTTTCTCGCGGTCCCAGTCCCTTTTACCCGAGACGCATAGTAAATATAACGTTCTTCTACCCGCTTTGACCTATTATCCGTCTCATTTGATAGATCAAAAATTGTTACCCTATCCACAATTGTGGCTAATAAAGCACACTACAGATTTTCTCATTCCTTAAAGCACTTTAAATATTAAAGATCCAAGAAACATTATAATTTTTTTTCTAAAATGCAAGAATTAAAAAGTAGCCATACCCCGGTTAAAACTCTATATCGCTCATAACGCGGTTTTCATTCAAACCCCTGAAAGCGTTTTAACTGAGTTTTACTGCATATACTGCTTGCCTTAGAAAATATCATTATAATTCTTGAGGAATCCACTGTAATTTTTGAGATAACGAAGGCATAAGATCTTATATGAGTATGAGAGAAACTATGGAACGAAAATTCTGCTCCGCCAAAACAGCTTGCGCATGAATTTCCACTCCTTGAATGAGGCATCAAATTTTATCTCGACTTTTAAATGGGCACTCTATGGATCCAACGTGAGAGAATCGCCTTCGGTGGACCCTCTGCACGTTCCTTACGCGGAATAACCCCCAAAACACGTGTATAAGCAAGTAAGCGCATCCTTTGCGGGGTCCAATCAGGTGACGGCACAAGTCACCTTCCTTTTTTTCTTTTTTGAAGACGTTCCTCAGGTATGTTTTAATTACCGGCGGGTGCCGACTCTCTCTCAAAAAGGCCGGCGATCATCAAAGGAGTGAAAGAGTCTTTGGCGAGAGAGTAGCTGCGGTGCGCATACGCCTAAGGAACTTTACGTCCTCGATTTTTTTTCCGACGACTGTTTCGAATAAAGACTTCATTATAATTAATCGGTTCGGCGAGAGACTGGTAACAACGGCGCCAGCGCGTCGGTGGGGTTAAAGGAGCTCTTACGGGAGATTGATGTCCTCGCTGGATATTGGGCGATAACACTGAGGTATTCAGCGGGAAGGGAAATTTTTTTGAAAATTACTCAACATCATTTCGCCCTTTTCGCTGGAATTTGTCGTTCTCACGCAAAACGGCCCCGGTTTTAATTTTTTATCATTCGGCTGATTTTTAAATGAGAAATGCCATCTTAGCGAGTATTCTGCTCTCTTTGAAAAGGGTATGGGGAAGTAAAATATCAAAATGAATAAAACCAATGTGGTGGTCTGCAGAAGCGGGGGAAAAGAAAATCCGGCAGAAAAGAATACTTGCGTGGGTATTGAGAAGCGGTCCATTAAAACGTAATGGAGTGTATTTCGTTTTGGGTATATAACAGGGACTGTAATAGCAACAGAGAAAAAAAATCGAAGAAATATAGATTTATAGAATTCTGCTCAAGAAGAATAGAGAAAATAATACCGAAAAACTATATTGCCCACTCGTAAAACAGAGTAGTTATTGAAAAATTCATCTGAAGAAAAATTTATGTAAGAGTTTATGGAAAATGTTATCAAAAACATATTTTCACGTGAAATCAGAGTTTGTTTTTCGCTAAAACTTTTCTGATAAGATTGGGTTAAACTACATTCTGCCCCGAGACTAGAGGCTGTCCTCGTAAGGATTTTGCCGATTGGGCTTCAATCATTTTTCATTTATGTAGATAAAATTTTTATAATACTAAAATATTTTTGTTCTTGCTCTAAGCAGATAACTAATACTCGGAGCATCCGAAGAGGAAATTCCAAAGAAATGCAGTATGTGTGTAAATTATTTAGAGAGAAGAACTGTTTAAAGAACAACCCCCAGTAAAAGTTTTGTATAGGAAATGAGGATTACTAGGAAAAATAACAAATAAGCTACTTTGCTCTCGCTTTCTTTACTGATTGTGAGCAAGAACTACGAGTGAATAGCGCCCATGTATACGTAAATCAATGACCACATGAAAAAAATTACACTAAATAGATAGAGACTTAAATGAACGGTAATATTCAGCATGTCTCATACCTCAGAAGCTCTCTTATAAGCACAGCCATGGCAAGGCGGAGACAATAGTATAAGAAAGATACATTTCTATCAATACTGCATCAAAATACGACGAATGTCCCATTCATCAAGATATGACGGCAGGAGTTCAATTTAACGAAGGTAATTACCTAATACAACATATCTTCCGCATCTTTATCACCGTCAGATAGGCAATCTTCTCCCGCTGTACGAACCGATCTCTCAGGTGACCAATGAACCGATTGCGATGGACATTAATAGTGAGAAAACGGATGCACGGTCCATTTGATCGCTCTGGATGTGGGCGTTGCGCCATGACTAGCTCAAAAGTGTAGCTCACTCCACGTGAGTCGAATGAGATATTGCGATTGTGCGGCTGTTGGGGCCCATCTTGTTCGCAGTCCATTTTCTCGCTCCATTTGTCCCATATGCGTTTGACGTGTATTCGCTGGAAGTGACAACACAATGCTATTGCTAAGCGGACGTTACCGTCTCGTACCCCCAAGCGAGATCCGTTTATCTTCAAATCTTTCCGAGAGAAAGGATTGGCATTATAGAACTGTTACGAAGAGAATGATGTCGTAGGAAAGGTAATTAATATACCGAGGCTTCTGGCGAATTACTGATTTCGACTTAAGAGGTTGTTTCTCACGATTATTTGCCGAGGTATATGTGTAATGAACTCCGATGTCTTTAATGCATTCAATAAAGAGAGCGATGTCTGCTCTGAATATCCCTATCAACAGCTGACTGAAAAATAAGTTTGAGAAATCTGAAATAACACTTTACTACATGCAAGTACGTTTGAAACACTTATATTAAGTCAATATATTCAAAAGATTTCGTAGACTTCTAGATATCTACGTGATCTCTTTTGGAAGCCAATAGCTATAAAGAATACCGATAGCAGTAAGATAGTAAGATACAGTACTAGATCATAGCATATGAATTACAAAAATATATCATAATGTAATTAAATAAAGATCTTTTTAACTGCCTCGTTCAAAAGAGTTATTCAGAGTCTTAACATGCCACACATTTGTGCAGTTGATTCAATGCATGCCTCAATACATTATCACGATTGGTATCTAAATCATCTATTGCTTAGGATCGCCACGTCGTTGTTTCAGATATATTTCTAATATTTCACCCTTAGACTTAAGCAACTTCAAGACCGAAATATGTTTTAGTAATATGTAGTTTCATTAAAGATCAGTTTGGTGAAACAAACAGTCTGAAACCAGAAAAAATATGAAAATAAGAACTACAGCAAGGTATCTCCGTAACATCTTACTTCCATTTGCAGCTCTTTCAATGGCCACAACGAGTACCTCCGGATTGAGTCAGGACCCATCAAAGAGGACACCGTTTTAACCTTAGATCCTGACACTGGAGCAGTGGTGCATTCATGGGGAGCAAATCACTTTTACATGCCTCACGGCATAACTGTCGACTCAGAAGGCCAAGTGTGGCTAACCGATGTGGCCATGCACCAAGTCTTCAGGGTAAGTGAAACCAATGTTAAGCGTTACATGTTACCTTAGGAGCACATGGCGTATTATGGAGTGTAATGGAGGATTTATAGCCTGACATCTCAACCACATTTTCCTCTAATTTTTTCCATCTTTGGGCGGCAATAAAATTTACTGCGGGCGCTTAGTTTACTGAGCTGCGCCGCTATTTCTAAGCAGAGGTTTTAAGTTGCAATTTTTCTGTTTTTCTTAACTTAAACGACGAAATAAATTGAGTAATTCATTATATCATCCATAATTTGTAAAATCATTAAGACTTTGTGAAAACTAAAGCTAAAGACTTTCATTTTTTTAATAAATGGCGGTAGATCGACAAATTAGTTGGGTTGATCTAAAAAAAGTATCATGCGATATCCCAGTCGCGCAGCTTATAGAGAACCCTGATCTCTGACAAAATTTAAGTATTGCAACAGCATAAATGCATTCAAATTTAATTTCTTCAGCTACTTGTGATCTTCCGATTCCAAGCATTATGATAATGATAGTAATATGATCTCTGCGACTTTGCTTGAAAGATACGTTTTCTTAATCAATCAGATCGTTTTTTTTGTTGACATAGAATTTCATTTTATTACCCCTTTTAAAATCATTCTAGCATAGTTTGGGAGTCTTAGTCCATAGTTACTATGATTATTTTATAGGAGATACTGCCCTTATGTATTAAGGACCCAAATTTTCTATACTCATTTGAGATTTATGAGTATGAATTACATTTATCACCATATCGTATTAATTCATTAGGGCCACCGAGAAGAGGCTAACAAAGGCCTATAAAAATGCAGTCTGCGAAATTCTTGCTCCAGAAAAGGTCTTAGCTGTGAATCAAAAGTGAATTGATAAGAATACTTGATTTTGTATCGTTATAGCGAACATATTGTAATCTAAATTCTACTTAATCAGAAATGGATCAGACACCGCGAAAGATGTAAAAACTGGGTAATCTTTTACTTGGTAATTGTTCACATTCGCATTAACTACCAACGATTAAACCAAACATCTTTTAACCCTAACTAATGTTTCGAGTAAACAAAGAGGACTCCACAATTCAGCCAGGTCAGGATTTACGTACGATGATGATGTGGTCATAAGTTGATATTGATATTATAATAACTGAAATTGCGTTTAGGTTTTTATTCTAATTATATAGGTTTATAAGCTATAACTGAAATAAATTAAATTAGGACGCTGTAAATATGTACAATCAAGAACTAAATTTCAGGTATAATAAACTCAATTTCAAATTGTACTAATAATGTTCACTTACCAAAATCATTTATCTACGGCCAGCGATTGTTTTTAATCAAATTTCTTCCCTTCCCTGAAATAGATTATTTATGCTAGTTACTCGTTCTCAATGATCTTCATTTAATTTCAGTACCCAGCGAATGGCGACAAAGTGCCCAATCTGACGTTGGGTCGCCGGTTTGAGCCAGGGAGAGACAGTAACCATTTCTGTCAGCCGACGAGTGTGGCAGTGGCTCCATCGACAGAAACTGAGGGAGGCTATGTGTTTGTTGGAGATGGATATTGCAATGCTCGCGTCGTCCACTTCACACCCAAAGGACGATATCTGAGGGAAATCAAGGCCAGAGACGAAGGTTTGTTGCTGCAGAATTTTATATCCCATTATTCAGGGCACTAATGATTATCATTACTGTTAGCAATCCGCTGCCATTATGCCAATGATATGTTGATAGCATTACACAATCATATATACATTCCTATTTCCTATATACTAAAACTGTACACTTTTCAAGCATTTAGACTGTTTATACACAAAATATTACCTTCTTATTATGCAAGCACACTCGTCGCACATACGAATGGAGAATATTGATAACACATACATATCGCTGTGCTATAGCAATCTTAATCGAGTAAAATAATCGAGTAAAATAATCGAGTATGGCAGCGGTAAGCTATTGCAATTTAATATTGCGCTTATCCAATAAGTAAAGAGGCTGGATAATATTTTACGCAGGACTATCTATGCATATTATAATTTCCTCTCGACGAATCATTTACAATTTCATACTAATGCCTATAACAGGCCAATTACACAAGTAATAATTATTTATCATATCATAGGCTAAGAAACATAAAAGAGTTAGAAGCTCCTCTTCAGAATTTGGGAGACGCTGTTTTTTCCATCTATTATTTCTGCATGTTTGATCATAAATTTTCCCATTGATTTTAAAGCTCCAGCAGGTGCAAGATTCAAGCTACGTCAATCTTAAAATTTCTACCTCAATTGTATCTCGGAAAATCGCGATAATTCAACACAAAAGGAGGACGTTGTTTTCTAAGTCGCCAGCGAATTAAATAAAAATTTCTTCGTGATAATAGTCGTTCGTCCTCCACATCTATGTAACACTCTCCCACTCGCTGCAAAAAAATCTTTCTTTCCTTCACTCTTCAATACAACTGCCGATAGCAGACATCCGCGGCACGTTTCCACGGGAGACGCGCGGACGAAAATAAAAATATGGCTCTATCCGATCATTGTCCAGAGCAGCGTAAACATCGGACACGTGTCTGATGAATTGGTTCGATACCAGTGGGGGAACAATGAGGAAGATTCGCGAATTAAGGGGAGTGGGAGGGGCAGGAGCTGGTATATAAGGAGTTGCGACTGATCCATCGGTCCTCATTCGACTTCCAGGTCTATGGCCGGGGTTCAACGTTGTACACAGCTTGGCGCTGCTTCCCGGCCCAGAGCTTTTATGTGTGGCAGACAGGGACAACCGGAGGGTAACTTGCGCGTCCGTAGAATTACGGCGCGCAGAAATGCCGTCCTATCACCGCCACCACATACCAATAGAGTGGAAATTGCCCCACTTCAAGCCGCGCTCCGCCGCTAACAGGAGAGGCACCCTGGATGACCCGCTTCACCCCATCATTGAGATCATGGCTCCAGGCGGCGGTAGGGTGTTCGCTATATGTCCAGCAGGTAAGCCCTTACTGTCTGTGTATTCCCTTCTTTAGATCTGGCTTCTCATCTAGATCAGTAGACTGTCTTCACTAGGGTATTTTACCACTTGGAGGAAAATTAGATTCGGCTTCTCATCCTGATCACTAGACTGTATCCTCTAGATTTTTTAGTTCATGGAGGAAAATTGTTGTTTAGCGTAGCGGGAAGTTTCGCGGAATATTTAGGCTGTGTTAATGACATCTGCAGGATGGCTATTACAGAGAAGGTACTGTGTAGGGTGGCCAGGGATTAAGGTTTAAGCGAGACCGTCCAGCTTTTGATCTACATGTCTCGCTACCCACATTGGTCCAGAAATGTAGTCTTCTTGTAGTCGGGGAGAAAAAAGTAGTAATTATGTAGCTGTTTCCATCTATGTCGGTTTCTTTAAGTTGCAGGTTACCTCTACTTTTCTCCTCTTTTAATTATTATCAGAAGGTAAAGAATAATCATGTTCCCATCTCAATGACCTAGGCTTAGTAATTCTAAAGGAATAATGCTTTGCGTTTGTATTTTTGCGTGTATTTAAACTGGACCAACCATTTAATAAGTGACTCAGATTGATTGATTGATTGATTCAGAAGTGATCCGCGATGAGGTCTGTGTTCTTCACCGTTTCCTTGACAACATTCAGCTTTTTGAATCCATGATTTTGCTTGGAAGCAATGGGTCTCAAAGAAATCCCTTTCTGCCTTGCTGCCTCGAAGTCTGCTATTCCAGCAGAAGCTAGACTGCTTGGCATCGTAAATTTCCAGTACATTTATTACCTTTTAGCCATCAAGGTATTTTTCCTTTCCATTTACTAACGTAACGCTTTTGTGAAAACAGATAACTTTGAGTATCCCTACTTTTAGAAGAAATGTTGTAGTGGCAGTATTGTTAAATGTGCTCTGACAGCTGAAATCATTTTGAACATACGGGCCACACCGAGAATCGAGTCGAGTGAAGGTATGGATATTCTATTCTCCAACACCCAATCGTAATTAGCATCCGAAAATAGGCCTCATTTCCACCGGGACCTCTATTTAAGTTGGCAAATGTAAATCAGAAAACAATTGTCGGAAATGTTTAACGAAAGTTGAACTGACATGTAGAAAGAATTATCGTAAATACTAAGTGCATATTTATGTCCGAAGTATTTTTCATTACTGGAAATATTTGTTTGCAGGTGATAACGACACTCTATATGCAGTCACTGGTCCAACTGAGCCAACACCTATGGAGCCTCATCCCATTGATCCCACTGGCATAGTCATCAAACCATCATCATCTTACATCGGCAGTTATTGGGGTCCATCTTCACAGGTGAGGGCTGATTTTTTTAGTAGAAGTATTACAGCTAAAACTTATAGGAGACATAAATGGCGCTACCATGATCATACATTTAAAAATTTGTATCTCATAGGATTGGTTTATTGCGATGAAAATAAAGTTAATACCTTCATTAAATGGATGGTTACTGATCGACTCAGCTTCTAACTCGAGAAGAGTTCGAAAGATAGATTGTAGCTTAATATACACCTTTAAGGATTTTGAATTTTGATTCTGCAAAAAATTTGGAAGCTTTTCTACCTGTAGTTCTGAATTTAAGATACACGTATACGAGTATAGAACGAATATATACATTCTAATGCACGTTTCAATTACGTCATTTACTT
This sequence comes from Pachydiplax longipennis, assembly GCA_036926295.1. Classification (NCBI taxonomy): domain Eukaryota; kingdom Metazoa; phylum Arthropoda; class Insecta; order Odonata; family Libellulidae; genus Pachydiplax; species Pachydiplax longipennis. The sequence continues at coordinate 58,748,144 of JAVFKF010000008.1, forward strand.
TAGTTTTAAGTATGTTATTTAACGTTTTACTGTGCAATGTTATTTAACAGTAGATCTTCATGTTTACTTTTCCTTGCATACGTATTAGGCTCCTTTGCCTACTCACTTTAGTAGGTAAAGGCGTGCCTACACTCCTTTACTTACCTCTTTACCTTTTTTCCCTTTTCTTCTTAAAGAAATTTCTGTAAGATAGAAGTTTGTACACGGCTGTTATAATTATAGGGATTCAATACACTTTCTACACTTACTTTCTATCTCCCTGTAAATCATCTTAGTCCTTCTGCTTCCACCCACCCATTCTATTTGCTCAGATCAATTTAAAGCATCCCATACATGATTCTGACATAGCCCTTCATCTGGTTCACGTTTATACATTATCCAAACGTTACTTATTCTTCCTCTCCTATGTTTGCTTCATATGCTCCTCGTATAATCCTTCCGATGTATTTAGTTTATTGTTGTGAATGTTTCGCTTTATAAAATCGAGAACAGAAATCCCAGGAAGTTACACAAGTGAGCAAGCACCAACAAAGTACGCATTCAAAATACGAGGATCATAACAACAAACGCGTAATGGTCCAAAATCAAAAAACAAGGATCAAAACTCTCTACGCTTCCCCATCTCGAGTTCAAATTCATTCAACCAATATAAGAGAAATTTCCACGTAATTTTAATCCTTATCATAGTTTAAATCACAGACAATCAAAACAACGCCAATCACTATTTTGTGCTTAATGTTTTGGTTCTGGAGTTTCCATATCTAATCTTACTTATAAAATACTTGCTGCTTTGAGAATTACTCTTCCGACGTGCACCGACCATGAAGTATCCTCCCCATGTTTCAAGCACGTGGGATCTACATCGCTCCCATTGGTTCCGAACCCTTTCAGACAGCAGTTTTCCTAGAATAGTTATATACTAATGAAATGCGTTACCGAATATTTTTCTTTCGAATCTTTTGCAGAAGTCCTTCACCTCTCCTCATGCGATGGCCATTTCGCCCGACTTCCAAACCCTGTACGTGTCCGAGATCGGCCCCAACAGGGTGTGGAAGTTCAATCTGAGGAAGTCGCCGAAGAAGGACGCCGATGACAGCGAGGACTTCGCACCATCCGCCTGATTTGGCCACGCAATCGCCGCCAACTTGACACGAGGAACGCCCGAACTGGACACGAGTCGCGGATAAAACAGCCTAAAAAATAAATCAGCAAATAAAAAAAATTGGGTCGTCTTAAAAGCGAAGGGAGAGGAATTTGTCGCGACGACGAAGGAGTATTTGATGTTAAAATCTTCATGTGATTACTTCCGTTCAGAGCGTCACTTTCTTGGTGCCTGAAGAGAAATCCTTTCGGTGACATTAATTCGCCGTGGAAAACGCCAAAAAATCGAAATTCATTTAATCGGAAAGTTTTAATTTGGTAGAGTTTTGAAAAGATTCGTGTTTAAATTTGCTTGAAATCACAAATTATCGATGAGGTTGCATAGAATATGTTTGGAGACTTAAGAGATTTCTCACAATATTCCCCCGTTATAGTCCGGGGTGATGCATTCGAAATAAATTTCATTCGTGTTGTTCTGCGAAAGTGATTACATCTAGACAGGCATTAACGAAGTTCTAAAAGAATGGGAGATTCTAAATATATTCACTCGATGAATTTTAATGTTGCTATCCGTACACGGATGCAGCGAAGTTAGGAGTTATTGTTAGAATGACATCATATCTAAAAGTCACTTATACACATATATCTGCATAATCACCAATTATGCGAAAGTTATTGTCAATTCTTTTCTACACGCTATACAAAGTGAATTGATATTTATTATGGAAACCATGGCTGCAATACTGGTCTAATAGTTTCCAACTATGGTCTCCGATTCCTTCTAAATTTAATACGAAAATTATATTGATAGGCAATTTTATCGGCCTTTTTAATCTCTTGTTCTATGCATATTAACAATTGAGAATTCTTATTCTTCTTAGCGTAATCTAACCTTAAACTATATCCTATGCGTATCTGCTTTTTAGGGCATATAATTTCGGCAATGTAACATTTGAATTTACCGCGCCTACGTTGCGAGCATTTCTCACCTTTTACATTAAATTTCCATTATCAATCTCGCACTTAAAAATTCTCCAAAGGAATGAGGCAAAGACCACAAATATGTGAAGCATGGACGCAATTCCTTCTCTCTATTCATAATTCGACAATGACATACACATCCTACCAATTGTATAATCCAAATTACAAATTCGTGGTTTTCGCTCTCATAAAAGGAATAACGAACCGTATTCATCGACACACACTGCCATAAGCCTGTTAATGCCTGGCAGTTCTCACAACCACCTTGATTAAGAAAAAAGGGGAAAAAGCGCTACAATACGCCGATGAATACGACGAAAAACGCAAACACGTGAAAAATTAAAAAATAAAGAGGCTGCAATTTATGACCATCGAATTCGTGAGTGTATAATTCAGGGACTTAACTATACTTTTACTCTAAGGGGGCCAAAGGAAGGCAAGGGAATTCAGCTCTTTGGTCAAAATCATAAAATCATACAAATCATAAAATCATACAAATCATAAAAATCATATAAACTCATACAAATATTTGGTTACGAATGAAAGTAAAATATTCGACATAAATGTGGAAATCCAAATTAAATTTTAAAAACATTTCGGGAATGAAAATTCTACAAAGGCCATCATCTATACGAGATGTCCGTGGAACGCCGTTTGAATGAAATAAGAAATGGAATTCGTATCTTCCACAGTTTTAAATAACAAAGTTATCATCAAATGATGGCCGTAACCGAAACACGTTGATTTCTTATTAAAAACTGTAGAAATTAAGAAATCCGTTGTGTTTTCATTCAGAAAAGACCGACAGGGCGATTCCTCCTTCGACTTCCTTTTGGTTACTTCCCTAGCAATACAAATGAATAATCTATTTATTCAGGTAATGTTTCAAATGAAATATTTTCCTCTTCGACCAATGGTCATTTTAGACAGAGATTCATTGGAGCGAAACACGCAAAAATTTTCAAAATTTTCAATGCGATAGCCTCTCTAGAATTGGTAGGATGGCGCATTAAAACATGCGTCGTACGTATAAAGCGGTCGCTGAGACTGAAGGAACCCTGCTACACATATTTATATGCCAATTCATTCAAGGGAGTTAGATAATAATCATTCGGAATAATTGCACGAAATTTTGTATTTTGGAAGAATGCCTCAGGTTTATAATCTCTTAACGCTTCTTTAGTGCTCGAGCTTTGTGTTTTTTAACATCTTATTAAATTGGAAATGAAAAATATAGATTTGGATTGAAATTTTTTTCGATACAAATCTTCAGAATCAGAAGTAAGGTATCAACTGTTCCATCAAAAGATTCCTCATGCGAATGAGGAATGATGAAAACCAAATTTGGAATACGAAGAGATATACCGGATCTAACGCAAGTTTGCCTTCTTAGTTAAGGAAAATAGCTGATTTCAAGCAAATTGCAAAAGGTTTCTACATAAAGTTTCTATATTTTTAAATCTCGTGCTTGGATTGGCGTTCCAGCTTTAACTGCATATTTTGTTATCTTGAGAGCAGCTGATCAAGAAATATAAATATATATATATAATTTTTTTGAGCAAAATTATAGAGAAAACTTTAGAATCAGAGTATATACGGGTGTAGACGAAAGATGGTTAAGGATTGCAGAAATTGGATAGTTGCAAAAAAATATATATTTATTCTATGAAGAACAATAAATGTAGCAAGCGTCGAAAATCTTTAAAAAAAATGGAAGATTCAAAGAAACATGTATGTGTACAAAGAAAAATGTATTGAGACAGATTGTCAATAAAGATTTATAATATTCCCTTTACTGACTTCGACAAATCATTCTTATGACTCTCATACCAATTGTTTTGAAACTTAGCCACCAATCTTGCACCACAGTCAAGAAAGTCGAATCTAATTAACATTTCTCATGAAAGAAATTAATGCATGCACATGCATAGTATGTATTATTAATATATTAATTATATTTCTATTATTATTCTTAATATTAATTTATTTAATAGAAATAGTACTAACTTCCTTTGGCGGTATTGGTTTGGGATGGACTGAGCAAGCGGGTTGTCCAACAAAAATATGTCGCACAGATTTCTATGTTTCCTTGAGTTTCGGATCACTGGTATTTAGTCCGAAACGCCAGTGAGCCGGATTTCTTAGCCCCGAATCACGCTCTAGCAAATTCATATGACTTTTTCCTCATTTTGGCCGTGCTAAAATGTCACAGAATTTTGGGGATTTATGAACAACTCTATGTCACAAAGTTTCACATAGAGCTACATACCATCTGAGATAAAATTATATATATTATACAGTTTATTATATGTATACGCTTCTCATAATCAGCCACTTACAGCATACGAATTTTCAGCTTAAACCACAGATGTCATTGACTTGATCTTCTTTCATATTGTATGAGCCCTAAACGGGAAATTCAAAGAAAAAGTGAGATCTATCCTAGATCTGGATTCTGGATATCCTAGACATCTAATTTGATTCGTTCTTAGCAGAATTTCCGGTTTTTCGGAAGAAAACTCATCAATCTCATCTGCTTTAAATGTTTAACTATTTCTTTGCTAGTGAAATTGATTTAGGTACAAAAATAATTCTACATTTCTCTATTATTTATAAGCAATGAGAGGCAAGGAATTCTCCGGCGAGTAACTGTTTGCGCGGAAATGTCCAACTACATGGGTGATCTGAAAAGTTTCCGATATTTCGCCATTTCTCTACATGTTTTCTGAAAATTTCTGAAGATTTCAGAAAAATCTGGGGTCGGAAACTTTTCAGACCACCTTCGTATATGCATATATGCACCCACCAAAGTAGGGTAGCACGAATTCTCACCCCTCGAATGTATAGAAAGCAACGTGATCCCATAAGTATCGGAACATTCCTAATCTTAAATCACGCGGATATCTTAGCGAGGTTCGTATCTCCGATCCCATCGCCCGGATTGGAAAAGAGGCAGGAAATGTGCCTGATAGTGAGAGAGAGTACTTAAGAGAGACAGTTTTAAGTGGCCCACCCAAGGCAACCCTTCTGGAAGATACGTATCATGCCCTCTCAGACGGGAAGGGCTGATAAAAAAAAGTGCTCGAGATTTTACAAAATTTGTCGAGACTGAAATTTTTTAGAGAATCACGTAAGGGTAATGATAGGAAAAGGATGAGATGAAACGGGGTGTCACCACGGCGGAGGGATGAAAAAATTCCGAAGACTATGAGGAAGTAATCATTCCCCTCATTTGTTATCCAGTTCCTTTGTCTTTTACGAGGACGGATCAACACGCATTTAGAGTGCGTGGGTGGGCGTCCGCGGGACTCCCGCCTCGACCTTTTGTAAGCTCTCATTTCCTGATCAAGCCCGAATCTCACGCCGTTATTTCATCCTCGAGATTTTCCCTCCTATAAAAAGCCGAGGATTACTTAGAAACGTCAAGCGTGACAAGCACGAATGGCATCTCATGGGAATAGGGAGATAGAGGGAGATGAGAGAGCTATTGGATCCATCAGATACTGCGATTTCAATAAGGCACGAAAATTGTGAGTTGTAGAGAAAAGGAGGGCCCTCCCAGGTATTTGCTGAGCCTCAGGATATTTTCGCTAGCGAAGATATTAGTGCGGTAAATTAGAACAGGACAAGTCTAAGCAGGGAGGTAGGAATAGGAATTCCGCTTAGGTAGTCCTGTTATTGCATTCAAAGATCAAAAGAAATTAATTTAATGAATTAGCAGATTTAATAACGCAACACAATCTTCTGTACTAAGCAGATAATATCTACATTCATATCAGAAAATATATGTAGCTAAGATCCAATTTTTCTGTGCAAATGGTCTATGTCTCATAAATTAGGAAGGATCAAGACTATTTGAGATTTGTGATACAAAGATGAAATGTGCAGTAAAGGACCTTTCGAATATCCCGGCCTCATCTGAGTTAACGTTATCCTCCTTGACTGTTTCGTACGAACGATCATTTTCATTCTTTTCTTTAAATTCCATTTTATATACTGTTTCACCTCAAGGATTCTTGATGTAGATACATATATCAAGGTAGATATAGATTCCATAAAATGCAAACATGTTGTATTCAATATATAGCTCTAAACTTATATATGGAGGATAAATCCTATTTTTGAAATAAAAATTTAATTGAATTAGCAGGTAACCAGGATTAAAATAAATAACTACATTGCCAAAGATAATTCTAATGATCATTCTATGAAAGATTTTCGCTAAGAAGTATATATAAAATAATTATATATAAATAAACAAAGAAGTTCCCTAATTTTGACTAAATAATAAGTGAAAATATTAGAAGTGTCCTTAAATAGGGCAGAATGATTTATGAGCAATATTTTATTTTTATCAAGAGATTTTCCAAGAGGTTAAATCAGTAATACATAGAAAGTACATACATAGTCATTTGTTGCTGCATTAAATTTCAACGATTGCGTACTTCCAGGTACTAAGTCAATGAAGTTATTCTCTAATTCAACAAAATAATACCTAAGGTATCAATTAATGAGAAAAAAATTGTTTTTGAAATGAGGTTTTTATACAAAGATTAAATCAGTATTAATTAAATCAACTAGATGTTATAAAACCAGACTGAAGGAAAAGATCGTAAAATCAAGAAGAAGACAAGAACCAATATCTCAGAGACAGGGTTGGAGTTACGCAGAGGGAACGTATGTAGACTTCATGAGATTAGGATAGAACCAATGAAATAAAGAACATGGACGTTGCAATTATTGCAGTTCCACGGTGGCGACTGGTAATTTAACATCAACGGGAGGTGCTTTTCCACTGAGAACATAGGAACACCTTAAAACTAAAAATATTTAGCACTTCTCTTATGTGTCAATTACTTTTAAAAGAGCGTTCTGCGGCGGAAGATTTAATTTCAAGCGGAAGGGCATTGCTTGCAAAGCAATCATAATTCCATTACAGGCTGTCGGGTTATCTGCTTATATGCGAAGAATTCCCTCACGCTCAGTATGAAGAATTTGAAAATACAATTTCAGCAATTCGTTGCATCCTCCCAACATTTTCTCACGCTCAAGACCACGGCAGATACCGTGTCTTTCATGGAGAGGGATACAGGTTCTGGAGACTTCAACGCTCGGCATGTAAAGAATAGACTGAAAGAAATGTCTGCTCGCGGTGATGGAACAGGGCGGCAGCAGGAGGTGAAAGGGAGAATGTTTTGGAAGGTTTGAATACAGAAGAAGATGGAAAGGGGAGATGTTGTGGTGGATGCGTTACCCATGCGGGCGGTCTTTGGTATACACGGTATTTATCTCAGCGGAGATTATTCTCTTAGTTTTAAAGAGGGATGTGAAGTCCGATGTAATAGATCACACGATGAGGGATGCTGAGAGTGCAGTGCGTGGGAACCTGCATGGGACTGGATATGGAGAAAAGTCGGGAAACGGCTATCTTATTTTATGTCGGTACGCTTCTGGATTGATTTAAAATTCGCTACACGTTCAGTTTGCATAAACCGTATGTTAATCTGTTTCAGACCGAATTCATAATAACGAGAAAATACGAAATTAGGAATGGAAAAAATCTTCGTTGCAAAAGTTAAAAATGGTGTCGTAGCCTGGTAGCCAAATGAGTTTCCGGAAACTCGTTAACGTAAGAATAATTAACGAAATCTCTTTGCATACCACGCATAACGTAAAATTACAAGCATATGGAACTCATTTAACGGAGCGGAGGGGGAGCTTCTTTGCGGGACCCTAGTGCGTTGCGGAATGCATGCTGAGAATTTCTGCACCCTGAATACGAAAAAAATTGTGTAAAATGTAAATAATAATGTTTTCAACCAGACGAACAGATCTTGAACATCCTCATCTTTATAATAATAAGAGACTTTAAGTCTGTAATTACAAATTTATTCACTGCAGCCTCACAGATGCCAAAAATGGCACCCGATTAATTTGGTCCGGGATGATTTATTCTTAGTCTTAAGACGATTTAGCCCAGTCTAAATTTGGTTACTAGGAAATGAAGATGTTTATGCCTTAATTAACTGTTATTGTTATTGCTGTATAGAATGCAGTAGTTTTCGTTGAAGCTTAATCATCTTTACACAAATATCAGACGTATCCACTACTCGAATCGGAAAGTGCAATAGGGGTGAAAAATAGTTTTTCGGACGTCCAAAACTGGCCGTGTTATTAATTAAATTCATTTATTGACGTAAACAATAATTACCGTATTCTCCACAAACATACATACAAAGGACAAAATCTTTTGTACACAGAGAATACGCCATTTATAAAGATTAATGATACGTGTTTCAGAGGTAAATCTCGACGACGAGAAATCAAAATAGATGTTAAATATTAATCCGAAAGTCTTAGAAGACACTTAAAAATAAGCGTAGAAATTCTTATTAGCAAATATGGGATGCTAAAAGGATATTTTTCATATCGAAATATTTTTCATATCGAAACATTTTTCATATCTTTGGAAAACGGATAGAGGAGAGGCACTTTCAGGGAGGTGACTTCAGCTAGGAATCTCTCGGTAGTTAATTGCATTAAGATTACTCGGAGGAAAAATGAAAATTCTTTATGAGGCAAAGAAGGAGAAGAGAGAGGTGTGATGCACATGTATACGAATACACTTTTGCTTTATTAGACACTTCTTCCTTCCTTTTAATAGTGGTCAACTGCGAAATAACTGAGGCTCAAGAGAAGTTTTTCCCAATGAAATTTGTTGTAGCGACAATAGTGAATTTTCATGAATTAAGTATTGTTTCAACTTGAGTTTTGAAATTTTAGTTACTTTTTTACGTTTTTCCCAATTATATTTGTCGTAGCGACAATAGTTTCAAAATTATTCATTGATTCAACTTTAGTTCTGAAGTAACACCCATTTCGGAGATCAGGAGCTACCGGCTGATCTGGGTCTTCTTTATTAGTACAAGTTTGCGGGGGGGTTCCATGAGGATGTCCTCAACGGAGTATGAGAAGAATTTCTCTTAGATCCGCTCCTCTCCGATCCTCTCTTAGTCTCCCTCAAAAAGGGATCACTGGGTCCAAGGGTCATATCAGGGGTTGAGATCCCACGGTCCAAAGATCATTTTGTCGAGAGGGGAAAGGTTGAGGATGTTTACACATTCGTGGATCGTGCGCCGGGGACCTTTCTTTCCGGCCATCGGCCCTGCGACGAACATCTTAAAAATGTCCCATCCTCACCACAAATTTTTTAACCAATGATTGCATCTCGATGGAGAAATTACAGAGCAGCAAATATGTGTTTAGTTTATAAGCTGAAAATTAAAGGAAAAAGAAATGAAGATGATAATAACCTAGGCTACGTTTAATGTTATTCCGTTTTTTACAATTCCAGACCCTATGTATAAATAGATAGTAAATAAACTGTACAATATAGTTACGTAGTAAAATTTTGAAAAATCAAACAGAAAAGAAAAACAAATGACACAAAGCACGTTTGTATTTTGAATTTTTTTTATTTAAAAATCGGAACGTTTTATTCGAATTATTCGATTGATTTCATTCGATGTTTCTCCCTCTTTGCAAATCCACCGAAAATTCGCTAGCCGGGTCCGAAAAACAGTGAAAAAAATATCCGTTTGCCGAGTTACACATCAGACAAGGATCATTGTGCTACAAAGTCACAATTGGAGGGATCGCCGCTTCACTTCTTTCATGAGTCTGTCAATGGATGATGTATACCTGTATCGTGGAAGAAAAAACGTTGGAGAAAACACACCACCAAGACCGGAAGTAGAGACAATAGCTGAAAAGGAAAGTCGCCATTTTTGCGAGAAGGACAAACAGGAAAATCGAGGAATGAGGGGCAGATGAACGTAATCCAGAAGTAGAAGAGACTTAAAAATAGTGACCAAGGATAAAAAATACGCAAGAAAAGGAGTGGTTCATTATGGAGGAGGCAGAAGAAAGAAGGGATAAGACGGAAAGAGGATGAAGAGAAAAGCAAACTGCGAGGGATTGGCGAGGATTTTAAGGCCAAGAGGCTAATCCTCCCTTCCTTCTGGAGAGACGGCTTCATTAGTCTCTCGGGAAAGGACAGAGGGATGGATGGGAGGCATCTCAGACGGAAGGACACAAACTGCAAGGATCGATGGAAAAGAGAAAAGTATAAAGGGTCCTCGACAGGAGGACGCGGTTCTCTCTTTGGAAGGTTTAATCCGTACTAGAAGGGACCCTTTCGAAGGACGACAACACGACAGGAGATTCTCCCACGCCAACATCTCGAAAGAAGGGTTGGAGGAGACGAAAAATGGGGGTGACCAAGAGAAAGGCGTCTTATTCTTCTGCTGAGGAAGAGATGACAGCAGGTGAAGTGCGGGAGGATACGTTACATAAGGGCGATGGTGTATCCTCGCGGTTAATGTGAGCGTATATCTTTTGTTTTCATCGCTCTTCGAAGCAACAGATCTTGGACCGTAAAAGGAGGAGTTGTAGATCAAAAGACTTCGACCAACAGGAGTAGCCCCGCAGATTGTTCTCCTCTTACTCTCGCACCCATGTATCTGCTTCTTACAGAACGAGGACAAACGACAATCCAAAGAAGGCATTCATTCTCGGATTTTTCCTGTTTGTCCTTCTGTTTGCCAAAATAGTGATTATTCTCCATTGCAACTTTTTTTCTTTTTTCTTGTCTCGGTAATGAAATGATCCCAAGCCTATTTTTCATTACGTGCAAATTCATGCCCAGGCTACGGTTTAGACATCATGTGCATGTGAGGAAGCAGCCACAGGGAGTACTAATTGCATGGGGGTCATTTTATTAAAAGAGAAATTAATCACGATCGCCATCAATAATAAAAATATAAAAATCAAAGAGTTTAGGATGAGAATGATATAAACTTTTGCACTTACAGGCGTGCGACCATAGTAAACTAGACCCCGAAAAATAAAATTTTCTGTGAAAAAGTTCAATTGGTTAGAGCACTCGCTCGATAATGGTGAGATAAGTGTCACGGAAGATTTTTCATGTCCATTTATCCAATGAATTTAAAAAGCCAAATTGATCCCTAATTAAGGCGAGAAAATTTACTTGTAAAAGGAGTGAGATTTTCAATAATAGAGTAAGTTTATATTGAGCTCGATTCAGGACAGCCACACATCTGAGACTCGTATTCGTTGAACGGAAAAAATAATGGACGGTTCCTTTCTTCTACGGAAGGAAATCATACGGCAGTGAAAAGCAAGGGTTTCCTTTACTTAGTTTTTTCACATTCGATTATGTTTCTGGGTCTTACATTATGAATTAAAGCCAACATTTGAAGCTATAATTTAAAGAAATTATGACAAACGAACATAAGGAGAGAAAATTTCGCCGCAGTATAGACTTACATATCGCTATTTCACGGTTATCCATAGCATTTTTCTCTTCTTGGAAGAAAAATACGACATTATCATTAAAATATCTCATTTATCTTTGTATCAAAATAATTATCTCGATCCGAAGATACATTATCTTTCTATGAGTTCTAAAAGTATTACTTTTTCTCTCCTAGATCTATGAAGAAACACAAAGGGCTTAATGTTATTCCTTTCAAGTTATGCATATCGCAACCATTTCTTACAAGTCCAAACAATCCTTTCCTCTTAATCTCTTACTTTCGCTGAATATACTCTCATACATCATCTAAGTTATACTGGCTCTGTCGCTGCTGTTTAAAAGGAATCATTACTCATGTAACCAACTGCACCTGCGTTTACTCACGCGTTTCTGCTGACACGCCCACTGGTTTGCTAACATAAGATAAAACAGGGGGCACAAGCTTATTTTCATACACCCATTTCCTCCTCCCCAGTAGCCTCAGATTTAAAGGCTGATCACGTTTTATCGTCTTATTCCTATGACTAGGAAGCTACTTTCCTTCTATTTCTTCTCTTCCCCATTCATTACTAAACAACTCTCTTTTATCGCAGAAACCACAATTTTGTAATTAAAATTGTCATTAAGAATTTTTTCTACTTTACTCCCTCTGTTATAACTTGTCATCCATTCTCTCGAGCATTGTCTTTGTTTGCTTGGATTGTTTTCATATCCTGATAATTTTTCCAGAATTAGTATATTAATGGTCAATAACCTAAACAAGTATTACATAATAAATATTTTTCTCTTTTAATACAATGACTTTCTGCCAAGCAAAAGATCAGAGACAAGAGATTGGACTTGAATCTGGGTTTTTTTAATTCGCCTAAAGTAAAAAGTAATAATTCTACTAAATAAAAATTCCAAAATTAGTATAAATAAATCAAGGAAACGATCTAAGTAATTTTTCGAGCAACCCTTTGATTCGAAGATATTTTAATTCCCAAGTGCGACAGGCTTTCGTGGATACAGATTAAGACAATGTAGATAGTAGTAGTTATCTGGTTAAAAGTGATTCAGCTGTCGAGCTGAGGCAATGTCACAGATAGACACTCACAGAGAATGAAACCGAGATCGCTTTCACCAAAGACGAATGCGCTGTCTACTCGACAATCCTTTGCAATGTAGATTTAAGTATTCATCATTGGTATCGGTAACATCAAGATACCAGACTTCAGATATAAAATAAAGCAGTTCCTCAGCCTGGGGCATAGGTAAAGGAAGCTTGATTAAACGGAAGTTCGTATGTGAAACCATCAGGCCGCAGTTAGATTATTGCTACTTATATTCAACGAGTTTATTATGCAAGTCATTTATACTGAGCGAATTCTGTACCTAAATAAACTCATGCGAATAATTTTTGTTTTATTTTCTTTTAAAAAACAAGAGAAGAAGAAAATTAACTCTTTAAATACATGTTTATTCGAAGAGGAAAACAAATTCCTCATTCCTCATTGGGAAAGAACGTAACTTCTCCAACTAGCATAGACCTCGATTTCCACAGGGGCATTCCAAACTCGATTTGTCATTCATCACTACTCAAGTAGCTTACGTTGTCTCCAAGCCTTTCCCTCATTCCTCAAAATTAATCGTTTCTTTTAACTGAGGACGCTGTAGAGCATCGGTCGTAACCCGAGAATACGAAGGAAACAGACGGAAAGAATTCGGGCGCACGAATTTCTTCGGAGGATTCGGGAGCGGTTGGCCCAAGGGTCTAAGCATCTGGGGATGGGTCTCTTGTCGTGGCTTTCCTTCCGCATCATCGAGCTCATCCCTTTCGGTGCTGCGCTTCGTCACGAAGCCCTCGAGAAAGGACCCGAGGGAGTTCATTAGCGATGAGAAAGGGACTTCTCCCGGACACTGGTAGTAGTCCTTTGCAGATCCTTTCACGCACGGGAACAATACGCAGGTGGACGAAAATAAAGGACCCTCGAGAAAGTCTTTGGGGCAAAAAATGTTACAAATGAACTCTCCTTGTGACGCCGCTACGGACGTCGGGACATCGAAATCGTCGATTTATTTTCCGAACCATTAGTCGCGATTATTGTTGCGAAAGATTCGGGAGCGTGACAGGGTGCGCCGGTTTCACGGTTCCGCAACGACTGAATGCTATTTGTCTTCGTAATTGCTCCGGCTGTCGGTGAAAAATAGTGCGGCGGTGGTTTGGGGTAAAAAGCGTCACACGGGATTACTTTGTCGCGTGATTACAAGGGCACGAAGATGATTTATCGCAAGAAAAACTCGGGTGGTTTATACTGTTGCTCTTTTGGTTGAGAGAATTCTAATTCTGTGCACTCCATGCATTGTACGGTGCTTATTCTTGCGTTATAAATGCTCTCATATCTTTGGAAGGCGGGGCTGGCCCAAAAAAATAAGCGGACCAAGAATCTCCATGGGAAGAAATATATTTTGGGAGAAAGGTCTAGATTTATTATTTAATTATACCTTATTCAATAGCCTTAGCATATCTAGATCACGTGTAAAAGGGGGACAAGATGAATTTGTATTTGAGGATGTATATCGACCTTTAAGAACGTATATTCAGACATGAAGGTGTTTCACCAATTCTCTATGCATGAAAATCAGAAAAGGTCAAAAGAAAAGCGATATGCGTGATGGAACTAAATGATTTTTCACATAAATCTGAAAGGTAGACGAAATTCCGTCTGAAAGGTAGACGAAATATATTAAAGGGGTGTAACATTCCCATTTTGATCCCTGCTGAATATCCAACAATGATATTGGATAGGGACTCCTGATTATCACAGTGGTTAGTGTGTTTACCTATGATGGAAGCGGTCCGGAGTTCAGTTCTCGAAAGGAGCCCATATGGGCAAAATAAATCAAGCGGCAAAATACATTTAAAAATACTACTACTATATGTACGAATGTAAGGAACTTGATAAGATTAGGCTTATATATACTTACGGGTATACAATACTTTCCCATAGACCTTTTAATGATAACGGTATAAAATTGAAGTAGAATTGGAAAAACAGAATTATTGAACAGGATATGAAGTCCCTCCACTAGGTATCTTTGTAGATATTTACCAACGAGATTTTGTTAGGAAATGGAGCTGTGAAGCAAGACGAGACATCGTTTCTTCCCTATTATTTATCGTATTTTGGTTATGAATCTAACGGCGTTTCCTGGGTCTACCTCTTCATTTAGTAACCTTCTCATTCACCACCTTGGTCTCGCAGACGGATTTCAGCATTCTTAAGTTAGCTGAGAACGGATCCACCGCGGATGCTGATACGAAAGATGCCCGAGAGGAGACGCGGACAGCGATTCAATCTCGAGGGTCACCTTAGCCGAGGGACAATGCCATCTCCGGTGCCCACGCGGAGGAGAGAACTGGATGTCCCGCTGCGAGCAATTCGACACGCGTAATCCGGATTGCACCTCGGATATGCCAAAGCCTCTTTTTCACGAATTTCACGTCTGGAGACCATTCGCCACGCCCTTCCATTGTCTCCACGCCATCTCCAACGCCCTTTCTATCTCTCTATCCAATTTATTCCCACAAACGGGGGTGACTTCATCTAAGGGGCACCGCGGGGAATTGTTTCACGCCGGCGCTCGGGATTAATTTTACGACGCCCTTTCTTTACGGCGCTGCTCCGGTTCTCGATTGAGAGGGATTCCTTCGGGAGGAGATAAATTGATTTGACGGGGGTAATAAGTTGGGCGCGAAAACTCGTCCCTCCAAGTGTCTCGGTTACGATTTCGGATGATATAAACCGTTCGCCGATTGGGAATCAATGCGTCCGTTCGAATTAACTCAAGCTATCGCGAGTTCCCGCAATTTTTTTGCGGAACACGTGTTCCGATACTCTTTTTTAGCGTCTTTTCGTCCTTTCTTTTTAGTTCGATGAGCCACTTTACTGATTATTTCAAGAGGGCAATATAACTCGAGAGGACGTGAATGCTTTAATGGGTGTTGGTGGGCTACAATGTTTTCAGCAATCTTTTTTTTTTTGTTGATTTAGAAGGTCGGGAATTTTAAAGCAGGATTTTCGGTCACGCTCTGGAACCGTTCGAGATACCGAATTCTTGGCGATAAGGAACGATTAGGAAAGGGATTTATGGCGTGCGCTGAAGTATCGATGGAACTTGCCCAATATATCTCACGATTGGAAAGGTGCGGCAGGGTGGTTGGAAACGTACTGAAGTATCGCTATAACAAATTTGGGAATGCGATGAAGGTTGTCCTATGAGAAAACACCCAATGTCGAGTTTTCATATGCTCCATGGACCCTTACAGTAAGATTTCGAGATTTCAGTGGTTGATGTATAATAAAAAGAAGTAAATTCCGACCATAGTGAGGAGCATATGGTATTATGGAGTAGTTTGGAATATATGGAATCCCAAGTTCGTCGAGACCGGGAATGGAACCGAGGATCTCCCATTTTTCTGCCTAAGTAGATCCATCTGGGAGGACGAAGAGGGTCCGCAACTTTGTAGCTCTAGCAATTAGCCTAGGATCTGACAAGAAGATTGAATTAGTAAGATTGTGAAATGTTTCCCCAACCACTGTACATCTGCTGCATTTATCCCGAAAAGAGTAGAGCTCTTAATGACTGAACTTTCGCAGAACAGTCTTTCTTGGTGTTTTTACTGTAAACTTTGTTGGCCAAAGTAGAGATGGCCTCGACATAGTGGCACCCACAAGCGCCACGGTCCTCATAGAGGCAACCGGCCAATAAAAAAGAAAGTAAATCTCATCTTCGACGAGGACTTTCTGCAAAAGGGTGGAGCACCCGCCCGAAAAGTAAGACATCAACGGTTCGATTCCCGGTGTCGACTAACTTATTCGCGTATTTGAACTATCTACACATAATAGTTATGAATAATGTTAAACTTAGCCAATGAATTACCCCATTATATTCTTGCTCATTGTCGCAAGTATCATTAATGAAAGGTTTCAGCAATCTAACGTTCACGACAGCAATAACATGCAGTACTTCATAAATTCCCTTTCTAAGATTAACTTCATTGAGTAACTGAAGGGAGAAAAATGTGAACGGATATCAACGATTACATATCTTCATGCATGCAACAGCCTTAAAGTACCTCACGGGACCGCTTAACACGAGGTGTTTCATTTCGTAATTTATAAAGATTGCATCTCATCCCCCACAACTTTAAAACATTGGCGGTCGAGGTATAAAAGTATAGCCTCGGAAAATACTCCAAGCTTTATCTTGCGTTACTTTTACGACCGGTTTCTTTTAGGGCTAACCGTTCCGCGTTAACCCAGGACTCTCTAGAGCTCCACTTTCCTCATAAGTTCCTATTCCGATTCCGGCTCGAACTATAAAAATAAATGAGGAAAACAAGGGCACAAGAGAGAGAGACTATGTGATATAAAAGAGCTACAAGAAATTTCACGAGGCCGCTGGCGAACTTTCAAGCTCAAGAAAGCCATTTCGCATAAGAGACGATAAACCTATCTTCTACGGAGACCCGTTAGTTTTAGTCACGCAGATCGAGCCGTCCATATTTTCTGTAGGTAATCACGTAGCATGAAACATGAAAAGCAACCTTATACTTTACCTCCCACATATCTGCGACTCCGCATCTTCCTGCGACCGTTAAGTCGCTAGTACTCGAAAAGTTTTTAGCGCTCGCCCACTATCTTCCTTCGCTCTCGACTTACTTGAGGCTGTCCTTTATTTCCAGAGACCATCTCTCCCTTATTCTTAGTCCCTCTTCCTCCTTAACCTCCTCTATGTATCACATCGCGTTCATGCCTGCTTTCTTCCTTTAAAATTCTTCTCCTCTTATGTCCCAACTTAGGAATACGTAAAGCGGAGGAAAGTAGGTAATTTTAAAGCCGTTAGAAGAAAACATATTTTTATACGCTCACTTATATTCTTTACTCATATATTCTACAGCCATAAGCATAAACTGAGACAATAGTAACCGAAAGATACATCTTTCTTCATCCTTTACCATGAGACAAGTGAAAAATCTCCAAAGCATCAAGATGTGGTAACAGGAACATGGAATCCTTATTCATAGCTATCTTCACTTCCAGGAAGGCAAGGAAGAAATATAATAATTCCTGTAAAATAACCCATGCACGCTATTTTGAAAATAAGCTTAGCCGTGATCTTTCGAGAATAAGATTTTAATGATAGGTTTTCATCTCATTCAAAGCTGGATAAGCTCAATCAGGTCTTGCTGGAATTATTTAATTATAAAAAATTTTTAATCCTAGGTCAAGATACAAATGATTATTCTTTTATTTAACAGTAAATGGTAGGAATAACTAAAATTTGTCTGCAGAAATATAATAATTCCTATAAAATAACCCAAACACGCCTTTTTGTAAATACGTTTCGTAATCATATTTCAAGATTAATATTATAATAATAGATTTTCATTTCCTTCAAAGCTGGATAAACTAAATCAGGCACCGCTGGAACTACCTAATTATAAAATGTTTTTTTCTATCCCTGTGCCAAAAGACAAATAAAAAATCTTCTAACTAACAGTAAATGGTAGCAATAACTAAAATTTGCTCGCGAATGCATAATAAAATTCTCTTTAGATTAAAAAGACGTCCATTTCGGCCGATAAATTAAAACTCAAGGGCAAGAGTTGCAAGCATTTTCTCCGTCCGTCCCTTTTTCCACTTTTCCGAGAATAACCTTTCCGCTTGTTATTTATCACTTTCCGACTACACACTTCTCGATGCGTCTTCGCTCGTGAGGGGTTTCCGCATATGCATCAAGATTTTGAAGTCACGAACAGCCTTTTTTTTTACAAAGTCGGAAAGGGATATTCGAATGGCTTTCCATTTTTCTGGAAAATCCTTTCCTTCCGATACGCGCGAAAAATGCCGAGCTCGGCGAGAAACGACACGGAAATATATATGGGTTGCCATGGAAACAAAACAAAAGCTCGCGGGTTATCGAAAAACAAACCCCGCATATTTTCCTTTGTTTGGGATTCGATATGACGTGTCGCCCAAGAGATCTCGTAGAAAAGGGGGATTTACACTATCTGGAGGGCTGGAGGCGCAAAGATCAGATAGAGCACAGGTCTTTTTATCCCTCTTGTTTTATATTTGCATAGCATAAAATTTGCTAGCGCCCCTTTCCCCATAAAAGAGAATAGAGCAAGGAAAAAATTAAAATTTTTCTCGAACCAGAATTTTTTCTTAATTTTTCTCTACTCCAAGAATTTTGATTAAGTTATGAACTAAATTTTTACTCATAAAATTAAGTTTCTCACTGAAGACGTATATCTTTTTTTCCGATAACTTTCTAATGACCACTTCTACACCAGCGTTCCCTAATATTTTTCAAAACGCTCCCTAAGGGGTGTTATCGCCTCTGTGAAGGTCACCGACAGAAAGACGCCCATTAAAAATTATCACGACGAAAAATTTTAATTAATTACCCGTTTAATTATACAATGCGTTGAAATACATTCAATTAGAAATGCAACGGAGAATTGATCACATCTTGGTAAGATAAAAGAAAAAGAGTTGAATTTAACGTAAAAAACTAGTTATTAAACTACAGCAATCAGTATTCCTAATCAAAAGTCTTAGGTGTGGTCTTGAAGACTTCGAATTTGATGAAATATAAACTTCATATGGATTGATAAAGTCTTATGGTAACAAAATTTTTAGAAAGTCAGAAAATTATGTAAATTGGAATTATATGAAAGCATGAACAGAACTAAAAATGATAGCCTATCTCTTCAGCGTTTACGGCAAAGCTGTCTTTAAGAGATTCATAAAGGGGGCATACACTCCTTTTTATCCCCGTAAATACGCAATATACCGCTTTTCTCAACTTGAATAATTAATTGATTGAAATAGCACTCTTTAAAATCTGAATTTTTTAATAAAATAATATATGATAACATCATTTATTGTTTAAATATTTTTCATTAAATGACATATATAAATATTCCTTGTTTTGAGTATGTGAAATACCAAATGGCACTAGTGAAATTTTCCATCAAAACAATAAAACCCTTTAAATAAAGAGTAATTGATAATTGTGTCATATAAACTAAACAATAATAAACACACATTAAAATTTAGTACCAAAGTTTTCCGCAGTAATTTTATAAATATAGGATTTTTCATAAAAATTACTTCAATTTTGCGGGGAATATTGGGGATGGTACTTAGCTACACCAATCCTCCATTAGCAGGTTGTTAGATCCATTCCAGCTCCAAAAGTTACCTGTTATATTACGTTGAATATTTCTCGTTATTCATGAAATATGTAAGAAAAACTAAAGTGATGAGGTTTGCCAAGAGAAAGAGAGCTAAGTTAACGATCATGATGGATGGGGAAAAACTAGAACAGGTGGAACTATTTTCCTAATAATTAGCCTTAGTAGCTATTCAGTGTGATAGTTTTCTTTCTAAGGATGACAGATGCACAATTGAAGTTAGAAAACGGACATCATCAACCAAAGAAGCAATTGCAAAACGCAGGGAACTGATGACGAAGGGCCTTGATAAAGGACCTAAGGAAAAATTAGTAGAATCCTTACTGTGGAGTGTTTCGCTTTAAAGGTGTAGAAAAGGGACCTTAAGAAAGGAGGAGATCTAAAGATTAGAGACTTTCGAGATGTGGGTATGGCGTAGAATGGAAAAACAAGCTTGGTTGATATGAATACAAACAGGAAGGTGATAGAGATGGTTGGGATAGAATGTTTTTAATTGAAGTCATTAAGCATCGACTGAGGAAATGGGTGAGTCAAATACTGAGAGGGGAGGGATTTCCAAATAAAGCAATGTAAGGTAGAATCTCAAGGAAAAGACAGAGGAGTAAAAAGCAAGAGATTTTCTATGACTAAGAGATAAGATAAATTAACAGGAAGCAATGTAGAGAGTATTGGTTAGAGAATATTGAGGTACAGGAACTCACCGAAAGATAGATGGTAATTAATCCTAAAATGGCAAAAAATGAGAAAAATTTAGTATATTTTGATTAAGAGTAAAGAATATTTCTCTCTGAATTCATTCCAGGCAATTGTTCATTCAGATCACTCGTGCAGACACCCCAGACTTTTGTGGAAAAATAGGGAAAATAAGTTATTGAAAGTTTTTCAGCCCATTTTTCTTTAATACCACCTTCCTACGAGGCCCTGAGGTAGCGCCTTGTGCGCCTGGTTGTAAAACTGTCCCTAAAAAACATAAATTTCGTGATCCGAGTAATAAGGAATGTATAACGCCCATGCACGAAAGCCAGCGAGCGAAGAGGCATAAAAGACTTCGAAATTTCTCGCGAAACGAGATTCGAATTACATTTTGTCGAAAACTGGAATCTCACGAGTATTCCAAAAGAGAAACTCATTTCGGAGCGCAAGAAAGAATGACGATGTGCAAGTTGTTTTGATCGTTGTCAAACACGCACTTCGAATTTACAGGCCTCGTGTTTTCCACCTTAATTAAATGGCCCTAAAACGGTTTCTTTTTTTTTTAGGAGACATTACTACGAGATGGGATCGTTTGAAAATTCCATTCGGACTTACCTCTTTCGGGAAATATTGCACGTTAACGTTGTGTTTCGATAGAACCATTAAACTCGGAATCGTCGGTTGCGGTAGAAATTACGTAGATGAGGGGCCGTTTCGAAAACGTTTGACCGCTCAGGGCAATAAAAGTAATGTTTATTAATGTTGAAGGAGAATAAAGACGCACTAATTCCTTCGGGCTTTTACGATGAAAGGCACAGTTACAACATCATTCTTGAGTTCTGGTTCCACTTTTGCCCATATCTCACTCTTTGGTTAATAATTTAAGGAAGAATTTTATAACTGATTTGTTACGGATTCGTGTAATCCTGAATTTCTTCAATCTGAGCAGTATTCAAATTATTCCTGTCAGAGAATAGATTTATTCATTTATTTAACCCAAACAGGTAACTGAATAAATTTATTCTCTGGTAAGATACTTCCACGATGCCTGAAAATCTGCACGTACTTTTTACCCTCATTGTTGAATTTCAAGGATTTCAGAATAGTTACTCGAATTAATGAGAGCAAAGAGACGTAAAAGAGTACGTATCATGAAAATGGGACCAAAGTGGACTTTTATGATGTTCCTAAGCTCTAAAAGACCGGTACAGATACCAAAAAACCGTTTCTTGACGTAATGGAAGCCGAACCCGAACCGACAACGAAAACATTTATTTCCTTCAGATTTGCAGTTTCCAACAATGCATATCTCACTAACGGGTACTTGGAGGAAGGCTTACTAAACATGTGTAACAACTTACAACTTTTACTGGGTAGGGGATAGAGGAAATCCAATGAATACTACCTTCTAGGAAACACCCGATAATAATTTCGATAGCTATGCTATGATCTTCAGGGGGTAAAAAGGGGGTATAAGAAATCCATTCTGCTTTTACCCCCAGAGGATGATGCGATAGATCGGTGATTCCTAGAAGGACGGTAAGCCGGAGCTTCTGTTTCCATCCCTTTGCAGTAGCCCGACGTTTACTGACATTTCTGGCTATGGGAAAGTTTTTCGAACCTTATGAACGATACCAGCGCAGGAAGATGAGCAGCTTTGTTCAATAGGAATGCTAGAAACCTTTCGCCATAGGGTGGCAAATAGTCCGAAGGCGGCCATGACAACTACCCTGTTTAACAAAGTAAAGTAAACGATATATAGGTAGATATTTATATAACACCTCTGCCCTCAGTGCATGGTAATCATTTACCCAACCCGCCATTGTAAGAAGGCCCTTCCCTACACCGCAAGAATGAAAGTCATTCTAACAACGAAGAACGTTTCGAGTCGCTGTTTTTGTTTCGTCCGATGTATGGATGACTGGAGACTTTATAAATTCGAACGAAGCAATGGTCTAGTTAACGGAGCATTTCTTTTCCACCGTCTTGTCTGACGTCTTCATCCACTCTCATCTGTTATTCCACGACTCGCCACACCCATTCGCCTCCTTTATCTCTCTCATTACGCCACACCTTGTTCTCTCGGCCCACCGCGTCGATAAGGGAATCTTATATCGCCTCTTTTTCAACTTTTCAACGTCCAACCCACATCTCTTTTACCTCTCTTTCTACTCGACAATCTTCGGAAACTGTCGATCTCATGGAGCGTCAAATCCTTAAGACCCAAATGAGATTTTGAACCGATTTAATTTTAAATAAAGTAATAACGTGTTCTTTTAAATATGAACGAGATGTTTGGGATGGATAAAAGAAGCTACGTATGGATATGTAAGTGAATACAGACCTTCATAAAAGTATAGAAATGTATCTAGATGTAAATATTAATTAAAAATTAAGTTAAATGTGAATGTTAGATGCCTTGACTTCGTGAAACTTCATTACCACAGGTTACTACTTTTGTGCAGCTTCCCGAAACCAAAATATTTTTCTCCGCCTTTTTCTAATTTCCTCTTAGGCTTGCTCCTATATATTCCAACACATCCTCAGATTTTTATATCTATCGCACATCTATCTTTTTCTTGGTCTGCCCACACGTCTGCCTTGAATCTTATCCTTGGCGATCTTAACTATTCTTCCACCTTTCATTCTATCGATATGAAATTTCCATTTTTTTCATTTTGCCATTCAACCATCGTGTAATTTCCTTTGCGTGGCAATCTCTTGTTATTCCCTCCTCTTCTATCCAATGATGTTCTTTTTGTTATTTTTTGAAACTTTTTCATTTTTTTAGTTTCTTGAGGTCTTTTAGATTTATTTTTCTTCGAATATTTTCTAGGCCAATTTACTACATAAAAAAATATCTGACAAAAATTTCACTTTATTGACATATTTCTCCCAAATCAATGCGAATGATATCATAGGGTAGATGGAAAATTTTATACGCTCCAAAACCGATCAATTAAATGCTTTTTAAGAGCAAATATCCGTACGGGGAAAGAGTGCAAGGTCATGAAGAAAATTAGCTCTGTATGGCTTCCTAATAAGGTAAGAAATGATAATCACGGTAAATACTGTACACCGAACAATAATGGAATCATAATTAATAAAACATTTTACTACTTGTAACGTGGATGATTGACTTTAGAGAAAACGAATTCATCCATACGGCAAATTCCATCCCCCACCTTGAAAAGTTCAATTAGTTATTTGCCTTGGATGTGAAAGGAGCTTGAAATAATATCTGATTATGAAATGTTTCTACGATCACTGTAAATCTACTGCGCATATCATGACAAAATGGTATTTTAAAATTTTATAGATAATGTGTTCATAATGAAATTGTCTTAAACATAAAAAACTACTTGACATCTTTCAGGGTACACCCCTGACCCCAGGGTTTTATTTTTATTTTATTTTTTTATTTTTATTTATTTTATTTATTTTTCTTTTACAATTACAGCTAAGTAGCAGTGAAAGGGTTATACAAAGCTTTATGTTTGTATTTTAAGATATACCCTTCGATCGATTATAATAGCAATATCTTCCTTAGTCACCGTACTTTAAGACAGCTCTTAAAGAGATAGAGGCACTTGGCGGTCCCCAAATCAGTCAGGCCCTAAATCCGTATAAGCTATGACAGTATTTACAAACAGACGAACCAACTTCCGCTAAGGCTTGGGATGCAAAATCTACCATTATAATATCGGTGCAGAATTTAAAACTAGGCCAATTTGCAAGTCTAAAGCATAAGGTGATTTATATATAAGCTCTTTTTTCGTGGATTAAATAGTTTGCAAAACACGCGGCAAATATTGCGTGAGGAAAATATGACCTTTGCGTGCACGGCGAAACAATTATTTTCATTAAAATCTCTCGTTCGATAATTTCGTGTGAATAATAAGTTGCAGTTGTTCGAAAAAAGTAACAAGGACTAAAATATACGCCTCTTGGTGCAGAAAAAATATACCCTTTACATTTTGATCGGAGACATACCAAAACCTTACTTTATGAAGTGTGATATTCCTATCAGGCTATGAATTGTACTAGGAGTATTTTTAGAAGTGTCTCGACAGTAAGGGTCATTTCACACATATAGGTCCCCACTTGAATTATAACATGAGACCGCTTTCATTCAAGCTGAGCGTTTTGCTCACTTGATTATCCGGGTATGAATTGTTTGAATCTAAATATATATTCCATTTTTAATTTGACATTGAAATTTAGATTGATCTGCTCATACTTAAGTCTTTGGCATTCATGCAACATCTATCTTTTAAATATTACTTTCGGAATCGATGTATGCATAACCATATTTGAATATTACTTTACCTACGTATAAATTGAAGTCTCTGGGATGAAGTGAGACTGAGCTTTAGATGGTACAGCCCGAGAAAGAAATCTGTCCCTGGCTGTCCGAGCACATCTTGGGCAACCTTTAATTTCATTATCAGGGTTGCTCGTCAACCGAGAGATAATTGTAGATTTATTAGTTTCTGACACCGTTATTCAGCTTGGTAGAGGTGTTCATACAAAAGCAATTTGATTTTTTGTTCGTTGGCATTTCAGCGTTCACGGTTATTTAGTCCTTTAGAAGTTGGAGAAGTATGCTATTCACCCTCGAGGATATTTCCATTCCCCAGTGACATCGTTAAAAGGAAAGGTATTGTTTTTAGATTGCCTCTCGCTTTCTATCTTGCGATGTATATATTCTCTCTTTTCAACAGATAGCATCTCTTCATCACTCCACATCCTATTATGCCCTCTTGCCAATCTCACTGCTTGCTATTTTCCGAAGATCGCTTCAGCCGAAACTTCTTTCGATTCCAATAAAGAGACTCGCAAAGAGTAAAAGGAAAGACACCAGATCATATCGTTTGAAATGATTGCTCGTTTTAAAGGATACAGGATCTAAAAATTTAATTACTACAAAGAAATACGAGCTTAGAATGAATAAAATGTCATATAGAGATGCCGATTTGTCAACACGGTCGACTTACTATTACACCCAAAAAATAACAATAACTGCTAAGTTCTGTAATAGCTGTTAGTGCATTTCTTGTAGATGACGCTTAAGCTTTGAAACATTTCGTGCTCTTCGTTGTTCTCCGGTATTTTTCATAGTGTAATCTATAATAAATAAGGAACTAGTATTCCCTGAATCAGTAGTTTCTCTTTTCATTAGAAATTTTATACTCAGCCCAGGAGTAACTATTTATTTAATTCAGCTATTGCATCAACTAACCAACCTAATAACCATTAACAGAACAAAACTGGTGAATTTATTTGAAAGTATCATCAGTGTTATGATGAACTTTTCCAAGCTTGCACACATTTGCGGCACAGAAAATTATTAAATCACTTCGCTAAAATTAAAAGTTTCGCATCGACATTACTGTCAAATATTTCGCTGAACGCTTACTACCTTTCGCGGCACAATCTGTCGCGACATACAGTTTTGAATATAGAGATCTAATACTTCTAATTTTACACAATTTAAAAGCGATGTTTTTATTTCTATAATTTCGTGTGCTGGAAAATTGTTACGATAACTTTAAGATTTCCTATTGTTTACCCGGTGCTTTTTCCTTTAATGAAATTGAAGTTCGACGAATGCTAAAAAATCGTATATATTAGCTTGGCCGTAACGATAAAACACCGGTATGTGATTGGGGAAAAATATTCTATACTAGAGGACGACATGAACATAAATTTCAACGGAACAAACCGATCTTCTCCGTAAGCATTCCAATTCTAAAAATTCCGTCAATGCACGATTTATGAGCATATTTCCCATTGGGAGCACAAAGAGCAGCAACGGCTTAAAATGGTCATGAGTGCGCGGGCGGACTTGAATTCATTCGATGAGAATAAATAGCGGTTTCCGGGCCTTAGGCCGCCTACTGGTTATTTCAGACGCATCGAGGCAGATTGAGACATTTCATTCCTTGATTGCTTTTTTCCTCATCGATCGGCCGACGGACAAAAGAAATTCCGATTCTTTTTCCGTCGTGCGCTTCCTTTTTCGCACAGGTTCGACCCTTCATCATTTTTTCCACTCATCTCTTCTTTTCCCCCCATCTTTCGTCGTCCGTTTCTGGGAAATTTTTGAGAATCCGTCGCTCGGAGTCGACTCACGTATTCCCGAGATTCTTGCGGCCCTGGAAACGTAATGAAGCAATCTTGCGAAGTGATGTCCGTCCAATCTTTTTTTGCTCCATTTTCCCATTCCGGTTTCAGAAGTCGCCGTCTGCCATTTTCTCCCTCAGTTCCAGCGCTTTTTCTCGGAGGGTTTTTTTCATAAAAATTCTCGCGAGGGCTTGCGTATCCCGGTATAGGAGGGTAATTGTGTTACCCCACGTCGGCTTTCTGTGAGAATTTTGCGAAGTAATTGGAAGTCTTAACGCAAAGGCGACCGAAGCATTGGCAAAGGCAAGATGTGTTTCAGTCAATCCTTCCATAAAGTTATTTACACAAACATTAATTTTTTATTTCACCACAAAGTTTTAGTCGATTTTTATAATTACCTAAAAATGGTATTTAGCGAGGTAATCTATACTCCAATCGTATTGCTCCGACTATGATTAACAATCAAAAATTAACTAAATGGATTGATTTATAGGAATCAAAATACACTATCAGAACAGAGAGTCGGTTCGTTTTTTCAAATTTATTCGTATTAAATTTAAAAAGATTATTTAGAGTACTTTCATATACGCAACGTTTTTTCAACTGATCGAACTTTTCCGTAAACAGTTAATTATCAAGTCATACGAAAAATAACAAATAATTCATCGAATTTCCCCGTTTCGTAAGGCCTGTATTTTCCTATACTTGGTTAAAAATAATATAATAGACATTAAAAAATTTCAGAAAGTTTCTCGTTGAAATTTTCGCAAATTTCGTCCAATATCAAGCGCACTTCAAAACCCTGACGCTCCTGGCGGGATCGCCTGTTTTCCCGACCTCCGGGATCTAGGGAAGTGTAATAGCAAAGCCATATTTTAAGTTTTAATGGTCTTCTCTAGCTGGAAAGGCGAAGTTTGCTTTGAAGAAATGTACGAAAAACCACCCTGCATCTTATATGGCATACGTCGAGGTTTGGTTTGGCTAAGAACAAACGGAGAAGTTACAAAAGCATTCTTTAAAATTCTCTCCAATTTACTAGAGATTTATCACTTAGAAAATCTCAGAAGATTTACTAATTGTAAGTGATAAATCATGATCAATGTTCGGCCGTTAAATAACGGAATGACTTGATGTTACTTCATTTTTCCTTAATAGCATTTTCTGATGCCGTTTGATGATCTTTTCTTGTCTCATAGAATGTATCGAGGGATAATTTAAGGCCAATTATTTTTTTCCAAACTTTAGGCTCAAACTTGGGTGCTTCTTATAAGATGGAATGTCCGAAATCACGTTTTTGATATTATACAATCAACTTTTTTTATTTCCTTCCTTTATACCACAAAGGTAATAATAGTGGTATCTGTCTTAAGATCCTTTCCATATTACTCTCAGTAGCTTTAATGATGTTTTTCTCCCATCTTCCTTTCTTAATTGTTGTTTACTTGCTGCGGATACTTTTTCAATAGCTTTATTTAAGTTTCTTAAACCCACATCTAAAATTTTCCTATTCTCTTTTAATCTAAATCACCTTTTCTTATTATTATTACCTAATTACGTTTATTTTACAATGACAATGGATTAAACGGAAAGGGGTGTATTAAGTCTCAATTTCGCAAAACGTGAAGACGTTTTTTCGACATTTCCTTCTTCCATTAAAGGCCCTGAGGCCTATTTCCGCTCCTCATAAAAGGAGAACCAGCTCATTTATAAGTTAACACTAGGATTAAATTGGAACTGAATAGGACTTAATTTCCACTTTGTTGGAGATCTGGCAATCAGCGTTTTTGCATGACATTTGTTTCTCATCATACCAGCGCATCCAGGAATCATCTATACGTAGGCACAAAATCATTTATTAATAATTATCATAAATTCAGACAGGGGCAATAGAGCTCTTGATTTTGAAAAAGTACTCCTATGCTCCTTCGCCTCCCGCCCCTAAATATTCTTCTGATTTGACTTGTATTTAAATCTATGCTGTGAATAAATATTAACTAATATTTTATTTAGCTTCTAAACAAGTAGGGTTTATTATTATTTATAATTTTTTTATTGTTATTTATAGTCTTTTATTGTTATTTATTGTTATTTATAGTTAGTTTATTATTATTTATCGTTTGTTTATTGTTACTTATAGTTTTTTCATTGTTATTTATCGTTAGTTTATTGATATTTATTCTTTGTTTATTGTTATTTATAGAATGTTTCATAAATAATGATAATGTTGCTATCTTGCATTGGTCCACTCACAACTTTGTTATTTGATAATGTTTTATGGTATTTCAGTAAACTCTCCGCACAAAATTATTCTCGAATTTCATTACGATGAGAATTTGATAGGAATGCAATACATCTTATTATCGATTCTATCGAGTAGACCGCCATTGCTAAACCTTTCCCCGTGTCGAAGTGTCGAAGGCGAGAGTGGGGTCACTAATGTTGCGTGTCTCTCAGACTCGAAAACAGAATAGAGATATTAAGAGTGATAAAGGAGCCGTCGAAGTATCTTGTGAGATGATATCGTAAAATTTATCGGGAGGGCAAAACGGTCCCTCGCTTAATGGCGCGAGGATTGCTTGATACCAAAAGAAAAATGAGCGTCTCTTTCCAAATGTTTATTATTCCTAGGAGAAGCCGATAAGCTTCACGTCAGCCAATTTTCCCCTGAGCTAAAACAGAGGGACATGTTTGTGCATATTTTTAAAGGAAATTTCGCATGAAAAGGAATCGGCTATTTGTTGTAGATGTCGTGGATGATAATTCTGGTTGTGGAAATAAAACATAAACGTCTCTCTCAATTATAAATAGGAGCTTTTTACGGCCTAAAACGTTTAAATTTGGCTATTGAAAAAATCGTTGTTTATCGATTACCAAACTAAAATGAACCATAATTATCACAGTATATAATGACAGGTTAGTACACCAAACTTGTAGGGGCAGATTCAAAAACAGGCGTAATAGGTGCTGGCTGAGGCCCTCACCCATTTGTGGGCCTCAGTAATATTGCATTAATGAATTCTCATTAATATACTACGACTTTTTAATGGTCAAGGGCACTCGTTTCATGCTTTGGGAAAGAATTTTACATAGAGTAAATCAACGTAATATTTTTATAGAATATGCCACATAAAAACTACCTTCCAAAGTCTATCCATCATTCATGATAATCTACGGAAATACAGTAAAATACTTAGAATAATGAGTTTTAATTGAAAAATATCAGCCGCAATTATGATTCTCTTTAGAGTAAAAGACAAATTAATTCCTGCAAAGCTTTCTCCTGTCTGTATAGTAGCTCCCTTTACTTAGCCAACCGAGTGTAATTAATTCGATGTAAGCTGAATTTATTTTATAAATATGTAATTGAAAGAAAGAGTTTATATCTTTAGAAATGACTGAAATAAGGGCTGAGTACTACGATTAAACTCACAGGAATAAAAAAATAAGAAAATCCTTCGCAGTTATACAATGGGAAAAGAATTGTCTCTCAAGCGAATTTTCTCAAAAATTTATGATTCTCTGTAGAGGGCAACAGGAAAACAGAGGATTTTAAGATGTAATCAGTTTCCAAATAAAGAAATGATTTTGATTATTGGATTAGTAGGTGGATGATAATAATTCTTCAGATAACGATATCCGCATTCAAAAGCAAAAAGTACATTTATCTCAACCTTGAACAGGTGTTGGTTACCTATAATTCATTACATGTGATGGTGATTTTAGTGTACATTTACGACTCATTTTGGTTGACTTGTACGGTCGTTAGTCGGCCCACCGAATGAAACGAATGTATTCATTCGTATCTGTTAAATTCGGAGGTAATGTGATTACCTTGGTGCAAACTAATTATAAATAATCACAGGAAGTGCCCTCCGAGTTCCCGTCTTTCCTTAATTTTCTCCATTAAAGCGAATAGGAGAATTTATTTCTTTCCACTTCATATTTTTGACATTTTCATTATGATGATGGATTAAATTTTGAGAATTAATTGTTGATTACACATTTGTGGGAAGCGTTTCCGGTAGTAAAAAGTTCGGAAGACATAAGTTCTGATTTCATGAGTAAAGAAGAAGCTGTTCCTGTGATCAATTTTCAGACCCAATTTGCTAAAATCATTTTTCTTGCAGCATTTCCTTTGATTTTAATGGTGCTTAAATGACTTAGGGGTTAATGGTATTTTCTTGCATTGCATGAAACTGATTTCTGATTACTAAGGTATGAATGCAAGGAAAACTATCATCACTCACCTCAGGTAATGCAAAAAGTTAATGATCCATGCTAATTGCGATGATCTACGATCTCGTAAAATCTTGCATTGGCGGTTTACATTAACACATACATACAAAGAGGGTGAAAACAATGTCAGCGCATTAATTATTTTCAGTTTTCTGTCATAGAGTCGTAAAAATGCAGTGAATGTAAAGTTATCGTAGAAACACTGCCATTAGTATCTAATAGAGCTCCTCATATCGTAAGCAAATTAATAGATTTGCGAAATCCTCAATACTTATCCATTAACGCTTATTTGGATGCTATTCTGATAGTAAACAAGCTCGGATCAAACTATATTCTTTCCAACTTATTACACCTATGTTCAAATAATTTTAAGATTTATTTGTAATAATGATTTTTTTCAATACTTTCATTAACAAAAAATCCGATTAAATGTGGACATGCGAAGGATAAGAAAAAATCTACATTAAGTTCTGAATAAAAGAGGAAATGAAAATTAAATTTACAAATCATGCAGCCAAATACTCCAACTTAATATTCAATAACGTTACTGATACTTCTAAAGAAAAAAATTGTGCTCGCTCATCGAAGAAGGTTCCGTGAAACATGGCAAGAACGAATTGCTCTATCACTGGCTAGTATTTTATCTTCTATCGAGTATTCTATCTTTTAGGATTCTATACTATTAAAATATTTCAATCCTGCAATGAAGGCAGCTCAACCTCAGAATATTTCTTGGCTGAAAAGTAATATTTGGTATACATTATGCAATATAAAGACAATCTGAATAGGAAATTGTCTCCATACTTTATGAAGGTGATTCAAGTCGTTATATTTCCAATTCACATGTGAATATATTGATGTAATATTGCGGAATATATACATGCAGCTATCAGCCATTTATTGGAACACAATCAAACCAACACAAATCTCTATCAAATCATTCAATAATAGGATATTGATATCTAGTAATAAATGTGCTAGATTCAAATTTTCTGACAAAGTCTCGAGCCCCAATTTCTTGCTCCCAAAGAAACTTAGCGTTCATCAAGACTCCCCCCAAAAGAGAACACACGATAACAATTAAACCCCTCAGTAAATTACAAGAGATGATATTCGCACCAACTTTGTCATCATTTCATTAACGATACGATCTCGCGTATAGCGGAAATAATTTAGATAGATCAGAATCCACTAGGCGATAAACATGTCTCAAAACATGACTTACAACCCGAAATGGAAAAAACGACTATCTATAAATGCGTCACTTTCTTTCATTCGTCGGTAATTTATGAAATATCTTCTTATCTCATTCAGACCGCTAACAAAGCAGAGTAGAGCGGGAGCCGTTAACTTTGCAATTCCCAAGGACGGAGATAAAGTTGTAACTCGATTATTTTTTCCGCTCTCGGCCCTTGCGGAATGGATAAGAATCTCCGCGCCGAATAATTTGTTAGCTCCCTTTAAATTAGGAGTTTTCGTGTGCTCGGATTAAAAGGGCTCCAGGAAATGGAATCGCTTTCCGCTTGACAAGCCTTAAATTTGTCCGGCATAGCGTTCTCCTTCGATGAATACGTTCCGAAGATCGCGAAGATATTCAAATAAACTCGCGGTCACGCCGCTATGCCCTGCGAAATGAAATTTCAGCCTGTGGACTGAATGGTTTTCCTGAAAGTAGACCCTGATTCACATGAGGCATTCAAATCTCGGGAGGATATGGTGGTACAAAGAATTATTCTTTCCTCCAGCGATTTTATACATGTAGCGTTACTTATTCGTCAGTTTCTGCTATTATACTTTGGTGAATGGATATTTTTCTTGTGAAAAGTACTGGGATATGTTTACCTTCTAATCTTGAAATAATGCCGTGAATCCACCGATTCCGAGGATTCCTGATGCCTTCAATGATTAAAATTCAATATTTTTAGTAAATATTACTTCGGGAAACAAACACTTAAGGAATTTAATTTATTTATTGAAAATTGTAGAATCTTTAAATAAATTATATTAAATAACTAAATAATAAAATATTATGAAATAGGGTAGGAAATTCTTTTTATTTAACACTTGGTTAGTGTTTAAAGAATAACGAGAAAATTTTCTTTATTCAAATCACCAATGTAACTAATTTCAAATTCACATTTGGGTCCTAAAATTCTCCAACCGTCCTATAAAAAAATCATCTCTCCAGTTTTGCCTTACAGTATATTTCATTTTGGCAAGTAAATGTTACGTGCAAAAATCGTCCACCTTCAACCGAAGAGAATTGGATATTTCTTGGCTAAATTAATTCTTTATATTGAGTTCAACTTTATCTTTTATTCGTTCAATTTAATTTCAATGTTATTTTGTCTGATTTTATCGCTATTATGCGTCGTGTGTGTTCTGTTGCTATTCTGTATCGGATAAATGGAAGATTGGACTTTCCTTTCTATTTTTCATTTATTTCCAAAGAAAGCCTTTTTGCTGTCTACTTAAAATTTAATACCTTTTCCTTCATAACGATGATATATTAGCCTTCGAAAATAAATATAAAAGATAAATCTTTCTTAGAGACCTTTGTCGTTTTATTCATCAGTAAAATTTTAACGTAAAAGGAAATTAGTTACAGGTCTGTCAGTAAAGTTACCAGCCCAAAGGACGGATAGATCTTCAAACCTTACTTGAAGCTCTGGAGAGATTTAGAGGCTTTCTAGGTAAGATGAGGAATGAGTTAGTTTGCCTTACTTTCCTTACTGAGAATGCTATCAGTGGAATATGTCCACGTAAAAACAGCACAATAACCATGTTTTAAATATCATTAACTAAAATTATATTATTATATATATATTTATTATTTTGCATATTTATAATTTAATTATATTTCATATTTCAGTGGCTCTCGTATTATTGTAGCCATGAACAAGATGACATAAATTTACAGATTAAAGACAGATCTCTTATCCAGCACTGATTGACGAATATAAAAAATAGATACTTTAGGCGTTCTTTCCACAGAGCATTAGTGAAGCCGATAGAGTAGACATGACGGATTGAGGTGAGACATGGTGGAACTGTAGGGATGTTGGTTTTCACGTACCCCCTGCCATACTCCACTCGCGACTCGCGGGATATAAATCTAAATATACTGCATTCATACAAAAATGGCAGAAGGATAAGAATAGAATAAAAATCTAATAAATAATTTTTACCACCATCTTCCCAGTCTTCTTCAGCGGAAGTTTTTGGAGGGTTTCTGACTACTCCTTTATTGTTTACAGCATATTATCAAATTTGTGATCTGGCATCTCTGCAACAGAATTCCTCAAGGTCGAGAAGGATATTTTGCGTTGGAAAAGAAGAGTAAAAAGTAGGGAAGATGCATAATGTCGAAGGAGTTCGCAAATCCAACTACCGTAGCTCGGACTTGGTATTTTTATTTCAAATCCACAAGGGCTTGCCAGGGCGTATTATTAGAAAGCGATTTCATAGCAGGAACGAAAGGCGCACTCTCTCTAAGGCCAACATTACGAAACTATAATTCATAAGCATTAAAGGGTTACACCATCATCATCGGAGATCTGCCCGCAAAACGGTTTCGTGATTATATGTTATGCGAACTCGGCAAGATCTCTCTCCTCTCACCCTTTCTGATCCTTGATAACTCTATTCGCTCCTGAAACGCATGCAAAATGATTACTTTGACTGCCACACGCGAATACATGTAAAGTCGAGCTTGCTGGAGGTATAACATCCATGATTATTATCTTTCGAAAATCCTCTCCCATTTTCTGCAGGAAAAAAATGATTGCCAAAATACATGCAAATATGGGTCGTGTCTTCGTAAAAGAGAAATTTTAGCGGGAAATATGCGCGAGTTCTTATAAATGTATTTCCTTATAACAGCCGTAATTATGAGCCAGGTGGCAGCGATGTACCTAGAATTAATATTTGAAAATAATGTTGTGTTATCAACAACTCACAATCGGTTACAGTAACTACAGTAGAGTTAATATAAAACGCGTTTCGATTTAAATTTACGTACAGCAATTGAAAGCAATGGTTAGTTTTAAATGTTGTGGAGGTATACCGTGCTTCATTCAAACCTCCCGAACTTCAATTAATATCCGCAAACGAAGTGCAATTAATCTCTACAAACGAAGTGCAATTAATTATAGGAACACCAAATGAAGATCATTGAAGATAATGAAGGTGTATGAGTGTGGAAAATATTTCATCTAGTTCTTCTAATATTCTTTGTAATTTCATTGTTCCATCATTCTTATTTTATCTTCGCTGAGAAATTGAAATTAGAGAAGTTTGGATAAAAAACCCTATATAAAAGATCGTGCAAAAACTGTTTGCCACGGAATGTTTATTTGATTAAATTAAAACTGATTTCCATTAGTTTCCACAATCTTCCCAAATGACAATGTGGCCAATACTAATGTCACTGAAGGTGAAATCTTGGGTATTCGTACCTCATGCATTTAGGAGAAAGTTACCCATTGGATAATATATGATTAAGTATACGCTGCGAACCAATTCTTTCTGAAAAAGAGAAGATAGATATTCATTTCGATTTCCATTTCATTATTTTACCTATAGTATAGTAAAGATGCATTTCGAAAGTTCCTTCTGCGGATATTCTTATACGCCAATAATAAAAAGTTGTAAGCTTAAAAATTTCAGACGGCAATTATTTGATCCGGAATGGCTTTTTCCTGGAAACTACACCATAAACTATAATAAAGTATAGGTAGAATAATTCAAATGCCTTTAATTTGTTAGTATTGCCTAGTACTGAAAAATTAGGACTGTAAGATGAAGAATTTGAGGTTAAAAAGAAACAGCAATCATAGGCGAATAAATTATTCATTGTAAAGAAATATTTGTTCCCATACATCCTTTAAGCTGCCACACAATGAGGACAGTTTATAAAGAGCAGACAATATTATCCAAACTCAGTGTTGCTCATCCAGAACACTAACCCTTTCACCACCAAGTATGATTTTACCAACGATTATATTATGAGCAACAGAGACCTAGTTCTAGATTCTTTATAGATCCAGTTAATTAATGGATAAAATTTTTATAGGAAAATTTTTTAAAATAAATTCTAGTTTTTCAAATTCCAGAGTAAGAATTTTATCGATAAACGTTTTAAATTTAAACCATTCTTGGGTAAAAGCACATATCTCTAACTGGATCGATCGACGAAGGTTTTTTCTCCTTAGAATAACATGTTATAGCCAGCTTGGACATGCCACATAGGAACAATCATCTCAATAGCATCTAATTTCTACTCAAAATCGTAAGGCATTCGATGCGACTGAATGGAGATTCCCACACTGATGAATGAGAGGAAGAGTTGATTTTTTTCTTCATCCGTCCAGAAAACGATTTCCTCTCTCCGATCCCTGCATTTCAACACTCTGATTGCAGTGTCTGTCATAGAGTTCCCCTAATCGGAGAAAAATGGACGGAAGCAGCGAATTTTCTCAGTTGATAGAAAAACTTCAGGATCGGCCGTAGAAGTATTACGCTACAAGAAAAAGCTCTGCAGTGATGTGTCAATTTAATTCCAATCATTTCAACATTTCGAATCGGAACCTTACAATCATTTCCTTTCCTCGACACTTTCATATGTCTCTTATTGTATACGGTGAAATGGAACTTCGCACACCACATCCAAAACGTATTAAACTAACCATTCTTATAGGTATGTTTGTGGGTAATGGAAAAAGAATATCTTTTTAATATATTATATCTTAACGGTTATTCTTGGTGTGCTTGAACAGTATTAAGCCCCAAGGTCGATTTAAACTTCATCTTTTCAACATTAGTTACCAGTAATGATGGAGAGGAAATGAATTTAACGAGCAATATGAGGATGGTAAATGATTGCTTTACTTCGCTTTGACTCAGCCAGAATGTTATGAGTGAGAAACATACGTCTAAGAGTAGAATATACAATGACCTTATGAGTAAAATCTTCCATATCAACAACACGAATTAAGTTCATCAGCATTACTCATTTGTACACAGTTTTTGTATCATCCCAGCCTTAAAAAAAATAGTAATAGGAATGAATGAAAGATACATGTTTCTGAGTCTGTACCAAAAGAATGAAAAATCCTACATCCATCAAGGTGAGGTAGCAGAAACGTCAGAGTTACTCTGCAGAACTGTAAAGCGTCCTACTGATTGCTTTAATTTAACCACATTCGTAGCTTCTGCACCAAACTTGTAGTAAATTTCTCTACTCCATTCATATAATTATTTATTCATAGATTGAACGATAGTGTTATTTATTTATATTTATTTTACTTATATTTATATATAACACAATAGTGTTATTTATTTATATTATATGTATACTTTTAACAATAATTGTTATTTATTAAAGAAATGAAAATAGACTTAGGCGAAAAAACGTTAATGGAAGGTGTTTGTGAAGAAATTTTGTTGAAAGTGTGAGGCAAGCGGAAGAAAATAAATCTCTGGGAGATAGAGAGATCCCATTCCATTAGGATAACAGGTATTGGAGGACGGTACAGATGTTTCCATTTTACTAAATTATCGAAGGCGTGAGAATGTGAAACAGAATCGAATCCTCCATCTTCTTATTCTTTGGACGTACGTTTGGCAGCGCTGTCCGGCAATTACTTCCCTTTCCACTCTCTGTTTTACCGACCCAACCTCCCTAATACTACCGTCTCCCACCCAATATTCTGGGTAATTTTTTCGGATACCTTCGCACGGCCCTCCCTCCAGCCATCTGACTTTCCCTCGGCCGTTCCCGGACGCTGAAAAAACTCCTGATGCTTTGAGAGATCGAAACGGACGATTCTGGAAAAGGCGCGGAGGTTAGGATGTGTAAAGAAGTTCTCCAGGGTACGACGTATGCTATCTTTCCTGCTCCAATCAGCCTCGCTCATCTCCCCAACCGATTCATAAAATGTTCTGGACGATGGTGAGAAAAGGTTGAAGAAAAAAAAAGACTTTCGGATTGGTCCACCGTGAACACTTTTAGAGTCCGAATGAAAATGGACGTAACACTCATTAATTTAGGCGATACACGAACGTTTCTCTATGGAGGACAAATTGCTACCAAAGAAGATGAGAAATTGGATTATTCTCTTCGATGATTTACTTTCCTATAGAGAATGATTTTTGAGCATGGGTGAATATCAGAGGAGAAAATCCAAATACTTCTGTAGTAAGTAGAACATGAGTTTGAAAGAAATGGGTTTTTGAAGTATATTTCAACAAAGATACATCGTTTTCCACCTAAATTTAAATGAGAAACTTCTATTCAAGAGCGGATCTATAGTTAACTACAGTAGGAGGTATCATAATCAGCGTTCATAATTGAAGCCTCAGCAACACTGCTTAACAACTCTTTAACATTTTAAAATCTTCATGGAGGCACGGCGCCTTCGAGATTTCTTGTTATTTATTTCAAAAAATAATATATGTTACGTATTTCTATAAAATATCATGAAATAAACCCATTATGAAATACGTTAGGTAATTTAACTCTCTATATAAAGTGTACCAATAACTCGTGATTCGTGTTCCTAATATAAATATTCAATATAATTTAATGTTTAGTTTCTCTTGCCTTTTTTTGGTGAAGCGACTTAATTTATTAAGGCATATATTTCTATGTATTTTATAACAAAATTGGAATTTTCAAGATGATTCCTATGGATCCTGCATCGGATTTTCGCGCTTGAGGCCTCTGGTGGCCTAAATCTGCACACGCCTCCTTTTGAAGGCAAAAAAATTATTTTTTCGAAATATATCATAAGTCATAAGAAGAAAAATCTCTTCAATACTATGCTTTTGCTCTAGAAAAGACATTTTTTGCCCTATAGGGGCTTGTATAAACACAACCCTCAATCACTGCGTTGAAAATATTAACATCATTCGAAGAAACCATGCATGTTTTCAATTTATAATATTGCAACTCTCCCTGATTATGGCAAAGATAGACATTCTCTCCCTCGATCCATTCCCAATGAAACTTAAACATTGGAAACATAAAAGGTTTATCCGCTGCATTTCATCGAAGCGTCGAATATGGCGGACTCCATCAAGGAAAAACCCCAAAGAAAGGCGATTACGTAGAATTCCTCGGAAAGGACGCCGAGAACTACCACAAAGCGTCGGAACAGCCACCGAGAGATAATCAGTTTTTAACACCGTCAAATGGGGCTCCTTTAAAAACCGTCACAGCCGAGCGCAAGAAAACTTCTCCTGCCGCAATGAAAGTCACGCGATGCGTGCGCCCCCTTCTCGGAAAGACAAAAGAAATACGAAAAGAGGAATAAAAGGAGAGACGCAGGAGGAGAGAGAGACTCTTCGCTGATGGAGATGTTGGGGCTAGCAGATGGCAGTGGTGTGAGGTGTCGACGAGTCAAGTGGAAGGGGAATAAGTTGGGATGGGATGGAAAATGGTGGGTAAAAAAAAAGGAAATAAAAACTCGGAGGAAATGAGTGGGATAGGAACGGACGGACGTCCTAGCACATAATGGAGGCCTGAGGAGGACCAATCGTGTTGTGGGATGTTAGAGAGAAGTGGTACGGTGATAAGATGGAAGGAAAAGGGTGAGGGAGCCGTGAAGTGCCTTAATAGTTCTTCAATTCTCTTCTCTTACGAAGCTTTTCCCAGTCGCTCCAATTTAGAACTTTCTCGCCAGAATCCGGCACCGAGGACTTCTCTATCGAATCGCCTTTGTTTGTGGATCGGAAAGGAATGCGATGATGAGGACGGGAATATTTTCGTGGAGGAATATCTCAGAGTATAAAAGTGACAGGGTCAGAGAGGGGTCTTCGGGGAGAATGCTGGGGGTTTGAGTGGCGACGGGAGGCCGTGAAAAATGGAAATGATAAGTCCTTCGGAGGAAATCGTCGACGTTTCGTCGCTGTAATAAAACCTTTACTATATCCATTCGGGATTTCCTATCCTCCGTCCATGAGACGTTCGGCTTCCTTTATGCTTTATAATGAATCCGTTCTTTGCGGGAATGAAGTGGATTGAGACGTTTTCGAGCTGTAAATGGGAGAGATCTTTCCTTTCGTTGTTCTAGCACGATCTTTCTGTTCGAGACAAGATGATGTGAGGGTTTTTGAGGAAGTTGGAAGAAAATTATGAAAATATGTACGTTTGTTATTCTCTACGGGTAATAACCAATGCATTGGACTTGGACATGGATGGAAAACTGCTGTTTTGCCTGGGAAAGTAGAAATAAACTCATTCTCATAGCCGTACCGAGGTGTGTTGGGCCATGAGCTGGCGGTCCTTCCAGAGCCCCATCCAGAAGGATGATAGTATAATATGCATTCTCTGATTATTTGCATAATTTTTCGGCAGAAAATGTTTCCTATTTTTAAGAATTAATTTAAAAATTATATTTATCAAGGCAATAGCATTATCAATATCATCATCAATATCGTTATCAATATAATATTGAAATTTAAGTAAATGGACTGTTTCATACAAATCGATGTATCTTAGTAATTGTCAGGGTAAATTAACTACTGGTTATAATCGGCGATTATTGAACTCTAGGTGAGTTATAGCCTAAGTGGCAGTGGGTTGAATAAATAATGAATGCGAATATAATTCAAATAAACTTTTACTTAAATATTACAAAAATATATTATCTGTGTGATATCTGATCTGCCTTTCAACCAAAATTTTTGCGGAAAAAGTCTAATCTCATAGTAAATATAAATAAGGATTTTGAACGCAAGTATGGGCAGATGTCAGGAGAGTTTTCTTTGATGTCATTCTTATTCTCAATTAGCGCTTTAAGTGGGAAAGTTGAAAACCAGCTCAGGCCAGTAATCATTCGTCTGTTATTGTCTGTCGTGGATCATAACTGAAGAATGGAACATATTAATGCATCAATCAAGATAATTTAGAAAGTATACGTTGTTTTTTGTTCCCAATAATGAAGGTAAGGTAGTTCCGGATAGCCAAAGGCATAGCGCGTTCACCTTCAGTGAAAGCGGCCCTGGGATCGATTCCCGGAGGGACTTCATATGTGCGAAATCTCCTCTGGTTTCGAATCATTTTGGAAAATAATACTAATAACGGTATGCTAAACATAGTTGCAGTGAATTGAAGGATGGTGAATTATTTAGGATCTTGCTGACGATGCTGTACTTTATTCCAAAATAATTAAACGATTGTTGCGACTAATGGAGAGTACCAATAGCCATAATAACAACTAAGCTTCTGATTAGAATAAAATCGTAACTGAAATTTTTAAATGATTTAAAAATATATTCCTGGTACATAGAATAATACGTATCGACGACTTAATTTTCGAAATGTTAGTCGAAACACTCAAAACTGAAGACCGAGATTGAACACTGCCTTAGAGTGGCTGTGATTCTGAAGCCGGTATTGCTCTATACGCTTCTTAGATTACCGCACCAGTAGTAAAACAGTACTGTAATGTTCCATATAAGACTCCTCAACACCTGGCCTCTTTAAGACTTTCTTTCGTCAGAGAAATCTGGCGCTATTAAAACTCCACACTTAAGGAGAACGTGTCGCCCATAGCTCGGGGGATGGAAGCATTAAATTGACTCCTCGATCACTTCGACAGCTTACATAAATATGCATGA
This sequence comes from Pachydiplax longipennis, assembly GCA_036926295.1. NCBI lineage: Eukaryota > Metazoa > Arthropoda > Insecta > Odonata > Libellulidae > Pachydiplax > Pachydiplax longipennis. Next base: position 58,789,489 of record JAVFKF010000008.1, read on the forward strand.
ATTAAGGTCGCAATATCTCTCGTGAATGGTACACTCCTCTCCTTACTCTTTACCGAAACTTTCGGATCGTTTTCCTCTCACCTCTCAGGCGATAAAAATATGCGCATAATTAATGCAGGCGCAAACGGAAATGAGTTACAATTTACGGAGTCCGACACTCAAAATATAAGCGAAACAACCTCATATCCATATAAAAACCTATAAATTTTACTCGTTCACATATTAAATTAAACATATTCGTGAAACATAATTACGAAGCTCATTTTTCGACGTGCAACATGCGGGATATTTAGTAGATAGTAAAATAGTTTTATTTCTTACTTTCCTCCTTCATAGGAACAAATGGATATAAAATAGGATTAACCTTTTGTTGCCACCATATCTTAATAAACGCAGATTTGTTTTTGACTTTTGGTAAAGGATAAAGAAAAATTTAGTTACCTTTTACATTGGTATCTATTTTGTTAAACGCTCAGTAGTTTTCATAATATGAAAAGTACTGAGGCGAAAGAGATGCTGAATACTCATCTTGGTCTCTCATTATTGAATGCTATGATAGAGTTACTCATGTGACGTGGACTTTGGTAGACGTTTGCCACTCATAGTATTTGGCTCAATAAAGAAAGTAATGGCAAAATATCTCATTCTTCATCTTGCCGAGTAAGCCTTATTCCCTCATCACATCTTTTGGTATGTGATGGAAGAGGGTTTGAATTTCAAACTGGCCTTAAATATTAAAACGTGTTATGTTCAAAATGTCACAGTTTAATTGGTGAAAATATAGAATTTTCTCACATCAAATATTGTAAATTTTCCTTAAATTCATTAATAAATCCTTCAAGAATTAGGATGACAACGAAGTTTATATAGAAAATACTCAACTGAAAACCTTTTACACTGCTGTATCTTATATCATATAATATCTTTATGTATATTTTAACTTTGAGTGTTTTCTGACGTGATCATGTACTAGTGAATAGAATGGATGTTCTTACATTATGTTAGGATAAAAATTAAATCAGTTTGATTTGAGTAGCTTGGAACCCACACATTATTAAACTCTTACATAGTAATTTCCACTGTCGCATTAACTACCGAAAATTTTGCCTCACACTCGAGTATATAATTTCTAAGAAAACAGAAATTAGTACAAGCCCATTGCCTTGCGGCAACAGCTACGATCACATTAAACATATTTCAAACTAACATAAAGTAAATGAAAATGGAGAAAAATATAAAAGAGGCACAAAAATTCCAAAACGCACAGAAAAGATTTGTAATTGGTCTCTCACGAACATAGTGCCACCTATGTGAGAAATATCAACTAATGTAGTGACCGTTTAAGAATTTAAGTTTCTTCGTTTAATCTATACTCCTGTAAAGCATTTTAATTCTCCAGCATTACAATTTTATATTTCCAAAAATAATGTCTCTTGTGTCCAGAAATCAGAATCCTAATTTAATGAGTAAAGTCATAAAGTTCACTGAAACCGAGGTACAAGAAGCATAAAATCTTTATCACATTCTTAACAAATCTCAAATTTTTGTGAACTCACTCAACACCTGCAGATTCCATGCATATCTAATTTTATCACACTTCTAGATTTGCTATGATTTCGTATTTCTTTTCGCTTGACATTATGTAAATACTTTATTATTACTTTTTTCTTTCACAAATTTCATGTTTTCTCTGTAGCCTGTTTAAATTTTTACTTCCAAAACTCTATTATATTATTATATGCGACTTCTTGCACTTTAAATAATGTCCATCGGTTCCATTTAATGTCACCAATTTTTGGGTACACTTAAGTAATATGAATATCATTACTACATTAATATCTGAGTTGTAGTGAGGCGGAAGCTCGTAGATTGATCATATGAGAGTAAATTATCACTACGTTAAGCAGAATGGATTGCGAAAGTGTTTCTGAAGAGAAAATGTAACAGCAGCAGTACACGGAAGGGAGATTCATAGAAAGGGAATGTGGGAGGAAGAATGGAAGTCGTGCACGACAAAAAGCGAGAAAATGGCTCCGTCCGATCGGCGTGCAAAAAAGTGATGCGTAGAGAAATTGAAGGGCGGAGTATCGATAGACGCGCAATGGCTTTCTTTTGTTCCCCACAGGCGGAGGCTTGATATTATGATGGCATGCGACGAATCGGAGGCTTCAACTCTCTTCCCTCTCACCGATTTCGGATAAAATTGCCTTAGAAATAAGGATTGAGATTCTTTTCTTCCGCCTAGAAGCTTCCATTCAAAATTAAAGTACAATCAATGTTATCTTTCATGCAATTTTTCATGCTAGATTTTTAACAAATATAGTGAAATATATCGTTTCAAAATTACTAAATAAATGTGAGAAAGGCTATCGTGGAAGAGGTAGATATTGTTTTATGAAATTTATCTTCCAGTCTCATCCTACAGAAAGCTGCAGAGGCGGCAAACTATCTTGAAAACATTGGAATAGCATTGAAAATGCTTAATTTTAAATTATGAATTCAAGATAAGAAACCCAAAATTGATATATAGAAGAAATTTAGTGAACAATTTTGGCAAAGAAATTAACAATTGATTTTAAATTATTTGATAGTAATTTATTATTATATTATTAATTATAATTAAATTAAATTACTTCCCTTAAGAAGACATATAATTAGGTGATATTCAAATCGCTCGTAACTAAGGAAGCAAAAACGAGAATCTCTAAGCAGGAACGAAATAATTGGTAAATATTTGATAAACCTCAGTCTGATATCTCTTACTATATGGTTTAGGCGGAACCGTAGTTGTTATGTTCCAAAAAAGCGTTATTTTAGGTCATGACATGTATTTCAAACAGAAAACCAATTCGGCATTTTAACAGTTGAATATCGAAAAAGAATTAGATTGTTGATGTCGCTGTTACATTAAAATAAATTTATAAGGGATCACTGCTTCCCTCGTGTCAATATTTAGATCTATCCATGCCACACGGTTGTGTAAGTTGACTAGAAATGCTTAATAAGCATAAGTTGAAATCTCTATCGAAAATTGAATCAGAAGAAACGAGTATGAGTTGGAGCTGGTGAGTGAGAAAAGGGTTTGGATTTTCAGTATATTATGGAGGAAGAAGGTCTGATGTTGTGAGAAAGTGGATTGGTTATGTAAATAAGTGATGATGGCATGATGAGTAAGAAACTATTCTTCAATACTTTTTTAAGTTTCCCTGTTTTACACTCTCAATAGCACTTTGGCAGTGTAATCTGTTATCAGATTCTATTAGCTAATGCGAGCAGAATATTGTATTAGCATTTATCGTAATTTATTCATCGGTCAATCCAAGACCAACAGCGACTTCGAAGAAGGCTCAATCTTCCCGAAAAAAACAATCCGAAGTCAATCTTCCAGAAAAACAAGAATTCGGAGTCCACCGGAGGAACACGCGTCCTTTATCAATATCCCACCGATTTGGCTTCAACTTCAATCCCTTTCGAGGCGAGTTGACCAAAATGACAACCCCTTTTAAATCAGCAAACGGGTTAAACACGCTTTCGTAAAAATGACACGTAAAGAGAAAAGATAAAGGGCTCATAATATTTTAGCCGCGCTTCGTGAGATGCGTCCGCAAAGGGAAGATCCGGGTTTAACAAGTCGACGGCCATACATTTTAGGCGGCGTGTTCCCCATCTTGGGCGAGCATCTTTTGGCAACTCAATCGACGACTCTCTTCGAAGGTGCGTTCCAACAAAAGGAGGAATCGGGTATTTCTTTCGTCGCATATCTCAGCATGAAAAATTTCCCAATTTCGAATGAGCGATAGTGAGGGATAGGGGAGAGACAGACTGACAGAATGACTAAGGCATTCATTTTGAGCGCGAAAAGGAAAGTTCACAGTTCCTTCTCGGGGTTTACCTTTACAAGTAGATGCCATAAGTCAAGACAGACTAGTTACAGATATGCAGGACGGGCCTCAGGAGTACTGGCGCCCAGGACTGAGAGTCATGCAGGCTTCCCTTCCATAAATATAATTAATAAGTTGTTTTCCTTCATACTAAAAATTAGATTTATTGATTATTAAACCCAAACATTTTCTACCCGTCTGAATTTTTAAATAGAAGAACAACAAAGATATCTTCAACTAATGCAACGACTTACTAACAATTAAATAGGTATTGGGATACACAGCAATAAACAATAGTACAAACTGCGATGTAAAGGTTCGCAATACACGTAACGCTTCCACTAACTTTTAAGCAGGACCGTGTCTTCTACATGCACACACACGAATTCAACGATAATCATTTTCTCTACAATCGATGACATATTGGATTTGATAAATGATTATGATCTAAATTCGTTGTGTATTTTGATAATTACGAATTTTATGTATCACTTATCAAAAGAATTTACAACTATAAAAACTTAGCTGCACTTTAACATAACTACTAATTCGTTTGATGAATAAATGCGGTCCTCATAATTTGATATTTTTTGTGTATCACTAAGTCATCCGAAATAGAAAGTTGTAAAAGATAGTTTTGAGTCGTTATAAGTATCAAAGGGAATTGCTATGTTCCAAGTATTTTCTTTAGTGTAATGTAGGATCATCATTTCTCATGTTAATTATATGGAATTAAAGTTGCTCATCAGTGTTTAGTCATGGGAGACAACACGAATGGGTATCATAGGAGAAAGAACTGAGACTATTAACGGAAGAGAGAATTTGAAAACATAATTTCACATTTTCAGATTAGAAAAAGATTGGTCCCTATTTTCACAGAATTGGCGAAAACGATAGCGGCGAAACCATGGGAATTGTTTTTAGAGATGAAAATGGAGGAAATGAAAGAACAAAGGAATTTTACTTTTTTTAAAAGAATATACCGACGATAGGAAAAAATTGTGAGGTGGATGTCTTTTAAATGACAAAAGCACAACAAGAAACCTATTTGAAAGAGGCGAAAACTAGTAGGATTTTCTTAGAATGATGAAATTCTCAAATCACATCTATGCATTTCAGACAGTTCTACGGATGGGATGGTGTCATCAACCTCATGAATTGGTACGATTTATCACTCTACAGACAACGAATGATGACGATTGATCGACTATGACAAAATGTTTGCTAATATCATTGCGAGTTTGTCACCTCTACACTAAAACGAAATATCAATGAATATGTTAGGCAAAATCCAAAGAATTTTTTTCTGAAAATATTGACTATTATTTACAAAAATGAATATTTATTATAAATTCATACCAAATCGGATGGTTAGTTAAATCAGATATTTCATTATAATATTTAAGAGAATTTCTGTACCAACATTCTCTTTCTTTACGATAAAAAAGTAAAAACTAGTTGAAATTTAAATTAAAATCGATTTTACTTAACCATCAAAGAGCGTATTAATTAAAATTAATTAACTATATTACCTTTAGCAGGATTTAATACGTAAAACGGACATTAGAAAAAATAATGCACTAAGGTGGACAACAGTGAACGAGCAAACCTTCAAGAAATTGTGATGAATTATTATCTCAGTGGATAAATACTTATTTTTATGGATGTAATCTTATGTAATAACTCTGAATCTACTTCGCTTCAGTTAATTGGATTGATGTTTCAACATGTTTTCTTTACTAGACATTTAGCCAAAATCTCACTGAAATTCCGAGTTCCCTGCAGCGTTTAAATCTGTTAAATCAACAGATTGCCACATAGCTGGATAGCCAAATAGCAGTATGAAATATAAATAAATATATTCTATGCCTCTGCTTGATCATTATATTATAAAACGAAAGGGATTTTAAAATATAAGACATCAAGCATTCAATTATGTTGAATGAAACAAACAAACAATTATAAATATAAATTACGCAAGTAGGAAATAACCTACATCATTAAAAAAATATTTGACCATCTACACAAAATCAGTAATCATAAATGCATAGCTGTTTAAAACATACATTCTTATATCATGAAAGAGTTTTAAATTTTACTGCACAGACGCACATCATTGCCACTCGATAAATTATACCACTACATAGTTTTACCGACTTTATACAATTACTTTCAGAATTCTTGGTGCAATAAAAATTTTCCAAGCCTTGACTTAAAGGTGAGCGCTGCAGTATGAAATTGTTTCGTACGGATTAGAAAATAAAATGTCCTGTAATATACTGTTAGATTATTACTGAGGGAGTATTTTTCGTTTATAAGCATGCGATTATTCTTACTATATCATCGCTTTTCAATTTTTAGATCAGATTAACGTCATATTCCAATCATTATTATTATACGACCATTCTCATAATTCGATCATTATTGTAATCCGATTCCTATAATAGAATATTATAGCACGACCATTTGCCCAAGTAAGGTCTCTGAAGACGGAGTCCGATATTATGCCATTTGAAGTTTTGATATGATTGATAACCATTTGGAAAATTCTGACTGCTCTCTCTTCAACGTGCTTGGAGTTTCTATGCCTATCGGTAACCATCTAATATATTTGTTTCTTTTTTCAACGCCTTCGTTAATGATCGTTGCCAATTGCCGATACCCGTCTAGGAGAGGATTTCTCCAATCCATTTCACACAGCCTCAAGTCTTTCATCCCGTATATTTTCCTGGAACGTATCTTGCTGGTACTCCCGCCGTAATCAGATAGCTAGCTGCCTCCAGACAGTTGACTAATGATGATGACGATGACAAGCGCTCAATGTTCACGAATTAAGTTCCAGCTTGATGTCAATGTAATTTGAAAACATAACATCTTGAGTTATGCCCTTCTCACCTTTTTGGGACGAAAATAATGATTTCATAATGACAGCGTGTAGATAGCCGTGTATCCTCTTGAAAGCCACAAGGAAAGATTTTTCGCCCTCCTCGCAAACATTTCCTTCTCGGAAATCAGGAGTGGAAACGTGTTTGTTAGACCGGAATAAAAAATTCCTTTTCCTTCTCTGAGATCGCTTTTTTCTCATAATGAGAAAGCCTGGTCTGCGATTCCGCAGTGGGCGTAAATGAGTTTATTGCGAGCGATGGATGGAGGAGGAATTTGGTGAAAAACTGGGAGGTAAGACGTCCTGACATCCGAAAGTCGTCAAAAACATTCTTTTGTAAAACAGCGATTCTTGGATGAGGGAAAAATTCGCGACTGTCGAGTTTTCTCCTTCCTCGCAGACTTTTTAAAAGTGATCCCAAAATGATAGGCTAGGTGTACACCAAAGATGGAGGAGATAAATTCAAGAATAATCAAGCATAGGTTTTTCAATAAAATATTTATAACGTGCATTTATATTAGAATAGGTTACCGAAGGTCACGAAGGTGAGGAAATAGGATACTTAATCTTTTTTCCATTTAGTTTCCCGGGATTTCACCGACAGGATCTGTACCGCACAATACTAGTAAGAGGTAAACACTTAAAGGTGTCTCAGAAAAATGTTCTTTCTAAGCAAATGAAATTCTGGAACTATTTATTAATATTAATATATAAAGAATCCACAGCGAATTATTGTTAATTTCCATTACCCACCCCTTGTGTTTAACTATATAAGGTTGCTATACTTTATTTTCCCTTTCCTGATGTGGGAGCGACGCTCCGAAACCTAGGTCGCTGAGTTGTAAATTTTCTGTGGATCCTGTATATATATTAATAAATAGTTACAGCATTTCATTCGCATTCTAAGTTCCACTATAGTAAGGCCTCTACCATCCAACGTATTTCTTTGTAAGCAAGCTTGGACGAGTCAACTTTCGGCATTGCCGACTTTTACAACTAACTCGGATTTAGTAGAATACCTAGTTGTACACATAATTTCGATAATGAGGATGACATAAATCCACGGTTAAACTAATAGTATGATCAAATATACTTTCGCTGACGAAATTATGAACACTAGACTGTCAGTTTACTAGCTGATTGGGAGAAAATATGAGACGGATATCGAATCTCCAGACAATCTGAAAGGATACACAGAGTTGAAAAAGTAGGATGAAATCGGGATTCGAACCCAGATCTACCATTTGCTCTTACCAATATAGTTATTTCACAGTTCTTCAGTCTCGTCAGACAAACCTCTCCTCATCACTCTTTCCTTTGGGTTATTTTGAGAACGCATCCGAATATGAGTTTTGGTTTTTCTCATTCCATTTCCATGGATGATCCGTAAGTGAAAGTGAGATTCGAAAATATAAATAGATAATATATTTAAATAATCTAAAATCCCGCCTTTAAATAAGAATATATGATTAAATCGAATTTACTGATTTTATTTAACCTTAACATCAACATATTCCACGCATTCCTAAAATTTTTATTTTGCAAATGACTGTGAAATTTATAATGAATTCAAAATTATAGCATTAAAAATTATCATTAAAACGATATTCATTAGCGTAATATTCAGCGTTTGATAAACGTTTTGAACTTTTATCGTAACAATTAAAAAGGAATAATAGTTTTGAAATCAATATTACGTTTGTAATATCTTAATTTCAATAATTTGATAGAATCTATTAATTCGGTTTCGACTTTGTGGTAGGTCTCCATTATAATGAAAAATGAAAAGAGAGATTTTATTACTTTACCATCGAATGTGAAGGTATAAATGCTCTTTTGTCATTTTCTTTATAATTCAACAAGTTGATCTAAAATTTCCATAAAATACATTTCTCAGCCTTATATTGATGCATAAATATTTTTAAGGGTGAAATATATTTTAAATATTTTAGCAGTTTTCAGCTTTGTAACGATCTCAATAAAATTCTACATCCGGATTTGAATTTCTTATCTTTGAACGTTCTCATATAAATGACTTTAAGGAAACCGAATTTCTCATTCTTTTAAGTTTACTCTCTCTCGTAAATCGAAGCTTTAGGGGGAAACGTAGGTCGCAGAGGTACTAATCGGTACAAGCGATAACGAATACGTATTTTATTCAGAATCTAAATGTATGCGTCGTTCCCTTCACGAGAAGATAAAAAGAGACCAAATACTTATCCGGATTCCAACGCTTTTACGGCGACACCAGCTTTTATTACCGGTCGCGGAAACCCAGAAAATTAAGGGAGCGATTTATTATTGGTGAGAGAACTTCTGTTTCTCGCGTTATGAACTCGGATGCGAATGAGGACATTTTGAATTAGAGGAGCTGAGAAATTGCTTCGGAAGTGAGAGCTTTTTGCACCTATTCATTCGTTCTTAGCGTAGGGATTTGTATATGCTGACGTTTCTAAACTGAGACACCGCCGTATCTTAAGGCTGTGTTAATTGAAGTGGCAGTGTGGCACCATAATATATTATGTATGTATTTCCTGCTTAATCCTGGTCTAACAGTTATCTAGGTCTATAAAATGAGATAGCTTTTTTGAAAACATATTCTTAAAAGTATTCTAATGGAGCTAGCAAAGGAGTTGCTTGTACTTCTATTATCTTGGTAACTTTACTACGTATATTGTATATTTTTCTTAGTTTCATCTATCTCATACTGTATTTGATTGTTTCAAGAATTGTAGTATGAGACTTTAACGATATATAAATAAATCTTTAAATAAATAAATCTTTTAGAGAACCAGAATGAGAAAACAAAGTTAAAAGTTTTGAAATACCTTACAGTTACTTTATTTGTAGTATGAAATGAACTTTGCGATGCTTATAGACCCCCGAGTATAACGGAGACGTTGTAAATAATAAAAATTTTAGCGGTGAAATGCTCAAAAACTTTATGTAGAAACTCTTTTATTTTATGATCCATTACGTTACTTCTCATTTATTAATCTATATAATGGTCTTTTCCATGGCTCTGTAGACACAAATGTGGATTTATTATATCTTTGTTCACCCCCTTTAAGTGGCCATTTAATGGAATCATGGCTGATGTTAACCATTTCATTTTCTTCTGTCTCTTATGATGATGACTTATGGGTGTTATGAACATGCCTCAACTACCGTTCTCTTTCTCTGTATATTTCCGGCTTTTTCCAACTAACGAGGAACGGAAATCTTCAACGACTGAGACTATGAACTGTGAGACGAACATTTTCAATGTACCGAATGCTTTAGCTTGGAAGTATCATTATTAAATATTTTCATTGATAATAGGATAAACTATATCGAATACATTGCTAAATGTTTGATGATGTATCAGTATAAGTGCAGTACAAAGGAAGAAAATGTAATTATTTTCATCGCAATGTGTAGAGTATGTTGGTAAGATCTTTTCTTTACTTCTACTTACGTATGTGTTCCTATGAATACTTCATCTACGTTATGGATTTTCATCCTTCCCTCACTCTTTCGTATTATTGCTTCGGTTGGGTTCTAAATTTTTTACTATATTCTGGCAGGTTTTCTCATTCCCATTCCCTGTAGGAGTTTGACTTTAATGTGGCTTTTTCTGTCAACCTTAGGTTGCAAAGATTTCTTCCAAACACTCTTACTTTAGTTCATTATCCTCCGTAGATATTAGAACAACATAAAAGGTTAAGTGAAAAAAGAGCCCACATTGGGCTAACGCCGTAAGCAAAGGACCCTATATCTTTTATCTATATCTCGATATTTATTTATTCATCTATTTATTCGTCTATTATATTTAATAATAATAATTAATTAACTCAAGGACATAGAAAGCATGCATAGGAAAATTCACTACATCTTCGTTACATTTATTTCAGTTATACCTTTTCATACCACTCCTACAACAGTTACACAATAATCAATTTTTACATACCTTCACTAAACACACATTAAATTCTATTACTTTTATAAAACATTTACATTACACTTCATTCTAATTATATATTTCATTTCCTTAGCATGATATCTTACAACATACTCTAACTAAACATTTCAATTATGTACAAACTCATCCACAGTATAACATGTTTATTTAGATGATATTCTTTAATTCTTCACTAAATTGTATGTTAGTGCTTTTTTTATAGGGCCAGACAGTTTCTTATGAATTTTGAAAACCATAATCTCAAAGCTTCTACCAGTTCAACCGAGCCTAAAGGGTGGGGTCCTCAGCTTAACTCCTCATCTTGTTAAATCTTATCTATATATTTACCCGTTTATCTGTTGATCCACATTTTTCCTCGCCATTGTACAACTGCCACCATCAGCTGAGGCCAAGTATTCCATATAAGCACAACAGATAACCCCCAACGTGCAACGAGAAAGGAAATAATCCAGTGTTAGGGTTGGCGAGGTCCGAGAGTGGTGAGAGAAAGAGACGGAGCGGAGAGAACGGGCTGTAATGAGGGCGAGTTCTTAGAATTTACAATTACGCAGCCCACGCACGCAACGGGGGGGAGGTTTTATCACAAGTATGGGTGGGGCGACATACCCTATTAGAGGCGTCAGGGTCCCCCGATCACTTATTCTTTGCACGTCCATATTTTCACCCCTTCCTCGATTGCCCCACACACCATCTCACAGGAGCGGAATAATCTCTCTCCTCCGGGATAACATCTCCTCCCACAATCTCTCTACACAACTTCATTCCCTCTCCTTTTTTGTTCCCCACTCGTCTTAATTACTGAAACTCCTTCTTTCCGTAGACACACCTCTTCCCTTCCAGCCTTTTATTCTCCTCTTCATTACTGCCCCTTTCATCCGCCACCTTTTTTACCCGATCTTGTTATTGCGCCTCGGATGGATTAATCTAACATCGCCGCAAATGGAGTCTTAACGATGGGAAAAAAGGAGAGAGTCTAGGATTCTAGTCAAGGAAAAGAGGTAGCGAACCAAGAAGCGATTCCGGCATGTCCTCACCTTATTTGGAAGCGGCCGAAGATGTCGGTGTTGGCGGTGCTTGCTTTGAGGCGCCTGCTTTGCCGTTTCAGAGCTGTTGGAGATTGGTTTATGCGCTTAGGTGGATCTTTCTCAGCTACAGATACCTTAAATCAGGGGTGGATTTAGATTAAAGAGTCCGGATATCGAATATCTTATCGATGCCCCATCAGTAACAGGACTTAAATGAGGGAAAATATCGTATAAAAGATAATAATAAATAATGTGGTAAGAAGAGGTCTAGGATTAAACCATAAGTGGCAATACTCGAAAATAGTCTTAAGGATAGCATAAAGACTTACTTTTAAAGAATAACTTGAATAAAATCTAGAAAAGATACTCGGACATAAAATTTTCAATTTTTCTGATTGAAACGCATTTCTTGAGAAAGAAAAGGATCTTTCTAAGTAACTATAATTGCATGTTTATAAGAAGGATACTAAGAAAGAAACTCGTTACAAACTTTAATAGAGACGAAAGCCTCTAGCCTTGATGTTTTTAAAAAGATGTTCTCCTTTAAAAACATCATGGGGAGGCATTTTCCCCTCTCTCTTCTCCTGAATTCACCAATGATAAGTGGTACTTCTAATTTAATCGATTAAGTTTTCAAATCTGAGTTATTTAACGATAAATAAATAATTCTTTTGCATCAAATTCATTTCGATATTAAAACCGTGTCTCTGTGGAGCACCGGAATGAGAAAACGAAATTTTAAAGGTTTGAAAAACTTTAGTTACGTTATTTGTATAAAATCAAATTTACTCCTTTCCATCACCCTTCGATATATTCGTAATATCAATTTCAAAAGTGCTTAGACAGCTACAATTCGTTCGTGAGTCCCCACCGAGAATAGAACCCGTGATCGCTGTCATCAAAGGTGAAAGCGTTACTAACTTAGCTTTACAGACGCCTCCTAAGATCATAGGTGAATAGAATAATCCAAGGAAAAACAAAACTATAGTTGTCTGACTATCATTGACTGAAACTATTGTGTTCAACAACGACTCAACCACATCACTATTTCGTACTTCTAGTATACGAAGAGATGACAATATTCATTTCCGCTTATTGAATAACAATAAAACCTGGAAGTATTTTATTGCGCTATAATACAATACAAACAGCGAATCTTCATCCATACGCGGGGCCTGTTCTTCAATTTTTACCAGTTGATAAATAATAAAGACGAAATCACATTTAAATTAATATTTTTCAGAAAACTCCATACGTTTTCCTAGAGCTAATTTCGAAAAACATTTACTGGGGAACTAAAGTATGTTTAGTGTTTGTAAACACAAGAATTATTGAGTGACCAAATTCAGCATATTAGCATATCAAGAGAAATCTTAATCATTTCCCTAATCCCAATATTTTAATGTTTAGTATTTAAACCTATGACCGTACATGTGCGTATGTTTGGTTAATTACTCTTTGACCACAAACTGAAAAAGAAATTAAAATAGTGGAATAGCAAATCACTATATGGAAACTACTTCTAATTAAAATGTACGTCCGAGATTTGAATTTAAACATATTTAGAAGTAATCCTACGCGATTTCAACAATTCGAAACACAAAAAAATACATTCCGGTAATGTTACTTGAGAAAACAACTTTCAACTTCCTTATTTCTCCAATAGGTCACAAACTTCGTAGAGTTTTATTAAGGAATGCAATCCTTCCATTTCCCTTAATTGAACAGAGGCGACAGGTTAACAATCAGGTTAAACTTTCCCCTCCCAGAATTTTTTTTCTCTGCATTTATATTACGTGATCCGTCCTCAACGAACAGACGGGACTGTGAAATCAAAACTCGATTAGCCTCGTTTGCTAAACCATCATGTAAATCAAAAATCGATCCAGACAAAACAAAAATACCCCGAGCGAGCTCGTTAAGGCAAGCAGAGGACTAAAAGGGAAAGCGGAGTAAATATCGATTCCGGGCCGCATTCACGTAGCAGACAGACGTCTTCGCTATTTTTTCTACGAAATAAAAACGCAAAACTGGAATGGCCTCCGGAGGAAGAAACGAGGAGCCGTTAAAGAAATTAACTCGCGCGATAGAGAGGGAAAAAACGGACGGCCGCTCCTTTTTCAGAGACTTTCCAAAAGACCCGATCAAAGGGAAAAAAGTTTCCCGCCAAAGAAAAACAAACGGGCGAGGATGGAGCGCACTCCGCCATATTTTATTCGCGGGAATTCGTTCGATCTTCTTCCGAAGACTCCTCCATAAACAACGTCCCTCGGGTTTCAGCCGACTCTCTCCTCTTATCCCTTACCGATCTCGCAGACATTTTCTTTTATTCCTCTTCTCCTATCCTTTCCCGGCCTCTCCAGAATTCCTCACCTTTAATCTCCTATCGCGGTATTTTTCTCCGTACCCTGCTAGAACCCACGCTGCGTCCGGCGCATCGAACTGCCGCATTCGACTCCCCCTCCCGCTCAACAACACGGTCCTCTCACCACGTTTTATTACCTCACCTCTCCTGATCTTCGCCCACTGATCCTCACCTCTCCCTCCCCATTCCTGCGGCGGGTTATCCTCCTCCCCAGTTACCCATCCCCCGTTCTTCGGCGGCCATCGGCGTGCTTGAGAGAGGAGCGGCGGGGGTTGGACTGCCAGAAGGGGAGGTGGCGAGGGAAGGAAATAGGGTGGGGAAAAAAACATCCCTTGACAGAGATGTCTTTATTGTGGAGGTTACTTTCCCCTCTTGCGCGGCGTCCTCCTCACCTTCCAACAGCCATCTTCGGAGGAGGAGAGATGACCGAGGGGAGGGGGAGGAAGGCAGAGGGCAGCACATGCGGAGGATCGTTGGCGGCAAGGTGGCGGGAAAAGTCGGGCCCATTGCACCTCTTTCCTACGTTTCCCAACAGCGAAACCAACCTCTCCTCCGAGAAAGCTACGGTTCTTTGCCTCCGTTGCCCTTCCACAGTGAAAAAAACGAAGCAAACGTTCGATGGGAATAAAAAGGGTTGGCGGTGGTTCTAATTTTTAAAGTAGTTACGTTGTTTGTGGCCGCTTAAGTCCGATTTATCGCGCGAGTATTAATTGCGGCGACAAGTTGAGGGTATCATCTCGTAGTCCTTGAAAGGTTGAGATGTTTGGTAAACAGGGGGGTTTTTAGGAGGGGACGAAATGTAAGTGTTGTTGGTGTTTGAGGTTGTTTGCGAACGCCATCTTAATTTGGGAGTTTTAAACGTCTCGGCAAAGATTATCGAAGGTAAACTGTGAACCAAAAGATGTGTTTTTCCTTTTCAACTCTAGTTGTCTGAGTAAATAAAGTGAAAGGTGAAGATTTAAGGCAGAAAACTTCTTCGAGAGTCTTTGAGTATAAGTTTGTTTAAAGTGAAATGGGTAAATAAAAGTTCCATATGACATAAATAGGTTTTACTTTACTATTATCCAATTAAATGCTAGCAATATTTCAAGCATATGGAATTTACTATTCGTTAAAACTCCATTCATATTCTATCAATAATTTTAAACGAAATATAGCTCTTTATTTTGGCTTACTTCAGTTTCAAGTCTGATACATCCATTTGTTGCGATGAAGAGTATTTTTTTTAATTAAAACATGTTAATTTAACGAGCGTTGAAGAAACTTTAATCGCACGAGGGTGGCTGGTAGTGATAGCTGTAAGTGATATGAATTTAACCATTAAGACAGTTTTCACTGATTTCAGTTATGTATTAATGTAGTTGAAACCGGTCAGTGTGGGTGGTAGAAATATTCTTATTAAAAGATAATATTCTTATTCTTAGAAAAAGCGCCGACATTAATTTTGCGTATTCTAGGCTAAAACAAAACCTAACTGAAATCTTCAAAGATTTCTGCAAGCAATATCATTATTTAGTTACAGAGTCTTACACCAACCGAGCATTTTACTTCTTCGTTCCATTTATGATCCACAATAAAGTCATAGTTTTCATCGAGTAAGGAAGATTAATTTACTTCCACATCTGTAATTCAAAAGTCAAATGTTTATGTCATGTTATAAAAGAAGTTTCTACGAAAAAGAAGGATAAGCGGAAATTATATGAGCCTTCTTACACATGTTTATGAGATATTCCTCAAATTTAAAAAGCAAGTTTTGGACATTCTCAAGCCAAAGTCCTCTTAAGAGGAAGAGGTATTTATCAGAGGTTGGACGATGGACGAGAGTGGATGTATACAAAAGCTTGCGAAAATTATGTAAAGGTTAGGCTTAAGCAAAGAATTAAGAGTTGTTTCGTAACTTATTCTGTACTGTAGGTAACCCGACAAACAGTCTCATGCACTGAGTTATATTTGAAAAACAAGTGATGAATTTCGAAATGTTAGCTTCGCAACAAACGGAAACTCAACTGCTTTCTTGTTAGTACCGATTTAAACTTTAATTCCTATCGAGAAGACACAATTTAAAGGAATATCACACTATCATTAGCCTCTCCATTGCTACTCAGGTCACGATTCACCACAAAACAAATGTGACAGCAATTTCAACTTCAGTTTCAGCTAACAAAGAATAATTTCAGACGCAGTACCAGCTCTCATTATTACCCCGACGACAGACGAGTGTGATTAAAGGAAATCGAAAAAACTGACGATCGAATCAAATCTTAAAACGGCGGATGTGGTAATCGCCAACAAATCTATTTGCTCTTGCTCCGAGATGAGAACCGACTGGCAGAGTCATTTGGGATCTGCATCGAGGAATCATAAACGGGAAGTTCCTCGTTAAGGGAACGTGGTGCTCGGAGCGGAGTAAATCGAAGTATCACGCGTTGAACATCCATTACCCATTATCCTCGCATCCTCGCGTGTTTGCAAAGTCCTTTTCTAAGAAACACGACCGCTGCTACCGAGAGGCGTTGATAACGCATGGCAAGGGAAGGTGGCAGCCAATGAGGCCCTCGCCGAAGAATGACTTCCATATAGGAGAAAGAGCATATTTCTTCAAAGGCGCGGCAAATTGCGGTGCAAATAATTCACCGCGAAGGAAGCGGAAGACGTTTGCCATTGTCCCGAAGAAGGCGAGTCGGAGGACCTGCTTCTGCGGTCCAAAGAGAGAAGGAAGCGTAATTGGTCTGCAGGCGGCGGACGGGATTAGATGAGCAGATAGCCCACCCCGCAAAAAAGGGAACCTATACCCTTTCTCGGTTGTAATTAAATCGTAAATATGGTTGGTTATTGCTGCAGGAGTTCACCCTGGAAGGTTGGATTTGCGTTTGTTGCAGAAAAAAAGCATCGGAGTAAATTGGAAAAAAATGGCAGGTGGGAGATTTCAACGATTGCATGACCGTTCTGACTCACATTGAGTTATTATCGACCTCGGTTTTTGTTAGTTCTCGCAGGAATCTGTTCGAGTTTTTCGTACTCTCTATGCAATAGTATTAGTACACTTCATCGCCTTCTATTCTATTTTACCAATGATAATAACTCAGCTAACATCCATTATTTTTGATATGCTACATAAAAGAGCTTTCTTCACTTTCTAACAGTCTTTCAGTCGGAGTCGATGGTAAGAAAGGCAAAGAATAATGCTTAGAAATTATTCAGAATCAATGATCAATCATAATTAGGAAGTCGAAATTATAAAAAAAAGCTATTCCAGGATTGGAAGGGGGCATTTTGAAACTAATTTTACGATAATTTACTATCATTAGAGCATTAAGATTATTAGAGTAGCAAAAAGGGAATTGGCTCTCTTACTTAAGAAAATATTAAAACCGATGATTAAAACATTTATAGGTTCGTTTGTTCTGAATAACTTATCATTAAGCACTGAAAAATTAAATCATTAAAAATATCTATCGTAGATCTATCGTGAAAATTTTCTGTTTGAAACCAGCCGTTTTATAAACAGCATATGGGTCCCTTTTCCTGCCTTGTGGTTTACTAGAAATTCGTCGTCGATTAACATTCCAAATTCATATCACACGGTGAAGAGATGAGAATTGGCAAAGTCATATTTCGTTAATTAATTTAATATTCATTAGTAAGTAAGCTCTGTTGCAGTGTGTAGTGTGCTGCATAATATCAACGAAAAGGATATGCTTCTAATTTTTGTTCATGTGTACCAATTGTTTTCCGCTCCATACATTTAATCGAGTAATGGAATTTGAGTTTAGAATTTAAACATTTATCATTTCACGTATATAGTCACATTATTCAATATAAAAAAATCAACTTAAAACGACAAAACGTTTAGCTTAGTGTACCGAGAAGTTTGAGTTAAGAAGTAAGCGGGAATCATACATAAAAGAGGGAAACACTGAACTACGCTACCGCTTCATTCAGTAGAAGAAAACGCTCGCAATGGGATCAGAGCGGTCCCCAAAGCCATCGACAACATTGAGGTCGCAACACTGTCTCCAAACTTCTCCACAACTCGTCCGCTTTACACCGAAATCTCGATAAAAATCTCCCATATAGAAGAGGCGTTCGAGACATATATCTCCCTGCAGGACTCCCGGACGGATCGACTTTATATCCTCTCCCCGGGAATCTCGGATGGGATGGACGAACCACCGAAAAAAGAACATAATCCGAAAAATACGACCCACAAAAAAATAACACCCTCCCTGGTGTGTGTGGAGAGATGTACGACGCGCGTGCAGGGATATCGCCTCCGTCCCATCTTCCACGGCGAGAGAGTATCCCGCACCGACTGGGGAAGTGGAGGAAGGAAAAATACAAGCCGTGGCTGCGGCGCCGTCCCCCCATATCTCCACCCAAATCTTCCCTCTCGCAGCTCCTCGTTATTATTCCACGGAGGGCGTGTTCTGCACCAAAAACTCTTCCATCTCGAAGTTCCTCGAGGCCTTCAACGGCCAAGGATATTCCCGGCGGCCATTCTTCGAGGGTTCCCGGAGGATACATTTCTCCCCGAAGGAAACCATTCGCTTCTCTCTTTCCTACATGAAATGAAAAAATCTCTCCCTCCGTACACCCCTGTACGTCGTCCGTCACTCTTATCTCCTCTCTCCTTACCCTATGGGGAAAGACGTGTCTCCCTCCAGTTATGTTTCCATCTTCTTCCACCTGTCGTGACCTCTTCTGCCCTCTTTCCTTTTCCTCCACTCCTCTTTCTTTCTCCTTTTCCAACCTCTCACTCAATCCTCCTTTGCGTCACCTCATTCTTCCCCGGCCCTATTAGTCTTTTTTATCCGGTCCAACTCCTACACTCCCATCTTTTATATTCAACAGGCGTAGTACCAATTCCGCAGTCAACGGCGCTCCCTTTCCCTTGTTCTCTCTCTCTACACGGTTCTATCCCGCGCTCTCCAGACTGTGATGGATAGGTTCTTTTTTGGCCCCCGTTGCGGCATAAATGCGGGATCCTGTGAGAGTACTCGCCGAGTCCTGTGTGGAAGCGCGCGGAAGATATTGACGCTTGTTCGGCAAAGACGCCGGAGAAAAAGGTTGGCCCTTTTCGCACGTTGGGTTTGTTTGCATCGATGTCGAAGTGATCGTTCTATGGGGACTTGATGGTTTCTGAGGTTCACGCGAAAATTTGTGCGATAGGACGCTATAAACCGAAATGGTAAGTGATGCCTGGAATGTTTTAAGTCTGGGCTGCCAAACTTTAATGCGCGTATGAGCTTCTTATTTGCTAAAAGCTACCTGAATAGGGGGGGAAAATTAAAAAAATTAATCTAATCCCAGTGCTAAGAAGAGAAAACGATGATAACGAGTGTATCAAAATATGAAATAATTGATGCAAATATGATTACATCCTACAAACAATTTCCAAATTACAAACAATTTTTGCAGCCAGGTTCAATCGAGATAAAATTAAATACTTAGATATTTTTTCTTACTTGGGATTTTTAAAGATGAGTCAAACAAAGCGAATTTGAAAATCGAGCGAGTTTTTTTCAGATGGAAAAGGAATAATATATTTTGCCTATCACATTTTATTTGGAAGAATAAGAATGGTACTTTTTCAATCATGCACGATCGATACATATTTCCCCGCCTTTTATTTATTTATAAATAGATCCAACAAGAGCCATGACTGGCAATTTACATTGGATACAATAAACTAGATACAACCAAGAAATTGCTTTGAATCACTCGCAATTATGGTAAAAAGAAGGATAAACCGAAAAATACTCGCGATCAACCATCGCGGCTGTATTTACTCCCTCACTCTTGATCTTCAGATTAGTCAAGAGCAGATTCAAAGCTAGTTAAATAACTAGAACACTGTAAACAAATTTTAAACTGAAATTTTGATATTATTTACATAGCATGATCATCAAGAAAAATACCTCTTCGCCGGTTTGTGTACATAAACGTGATTCAGCTTCAACATAGAAACTAGTCGCAGAAACTTTCGTTCTACGGAGTTGGTCCTTTTCTTACATTCGGCAATAGTTTACCGTTTACTGTAATATTCAGAGAATTCTTACAGGAAGGTAAACGATACGCTTCAGGTGTTGCTTTTTGAATTTTTTCTATCAAATGAGAGTATCTGTCAACGTTCACGTATGTTGTCAAGAAATATACCTACGTAGAAAAGATTAATTTACATCTCGGGATTTTACAGCTTCAGTAATATTATATCACACACACACATATTATATATTAAATATCTTGATGTGTTTCGATGACCACCTACTTTCTAGAAATGCTACCAGAGACAAACTTGGAATATAATTTGAAAAGAAAATAATCCTGATTTAAACAGCAACTTCTCGGTAAGAGCCTCGATGGGCCTACCTGATGGTTCCATAAGTATTTCCACTGGTGACAATATAATTGCGAAAGCTTTAGACCGAAAAATAAACACTTTAAATACATCTTTCACGACGAGATCCTAACATTCTGTGGGTAGATTTATAATTAAATCCGTTACTTTATAATCCAAAGGGAAAAGGAGTATTACTCAGCGGATTTTCTTCAAGACTATCCTTACCATAACGCTTTCTCTCCGTCTTAAGCCTTCCACTAACAGTTAAATATCTTAGCGCTCATCATCTTTCTCTCAACGGACGACTTTCATTCTCCCCTTTGTAATTTCCCACTTCTTTGTGCTGTTCTCCATTCATGCCACCTTTTTCTTTCTTCCAACGCACTTTCATTACTTACCACTTCTTGCGGCTCAATTCCTGCGCTATCATTCTGCGTCGAGGTCAGACTTCGAGTCCAGCCGACGGCGGACAGAGGATTTTTTTTATGACATCCTGGGATTAAATCATCTGGGAGATGAGGATTTTAATAGCCGGGACGCCACCGCGCGAACAAGCGATGTAAATATAAAAACGTCTTAATCTTCCATATTGGTAACCTGCGTTTTGCCTCCAACATCTCACTCTTCCATGAATGGTGGGACGGGCAACTCCCACTGGTAACAACAGGGGATCTAAATAAGGGTCGAGGGTTACTAACGACGCAGCTGCAAATACTCTGAATGATGTCAGAAAAACACGCCCCCTTGACTTCAAGAAATTGGTTTCCAAACGGCTATAACTAAAAGATTACCCGTGGGATTTCGGAAGGAAATGTATTTCCTATGCTCCGCAATTAAAAGCTCATTGTGACAGGGATACATCTATGTCTATGCATGCCTCCTGCGAGCTATTTTTAGCATATGACAGGGGTTGCGTGCAGCATGTCTATTTCTCTCATCAGTGGCAAAAAGGTGAGTTTTTGAAGCGGTCGGTTCCGGTGTATTTTTCTCTGTTTTTCTCAGTCTATTTGTTTCCTCTGATCGGCGCATATAACAGAGTGTAAGCATATCTAATACCTCCCGAGAACAAAGTTTGAACAATAAATCTTTCAATTTAATTAGCAAGTTTAAGCTTAAATTTATATTTTTTCTTCTAGAAATTCACATGCTGTGTCTAGGAGTATTTTGGTAATGCTTGTCGATTTGTGGTAGCATTATTTTAAAAAACGAGAGAATTCATGCAGGATCTCTCCTAATTAACGAATACAACGCCAGTCTGCGTGTACCATATGCTACATACAATCTCTAGATGACATTAAACTAGCGCGAAAAAAGTTATTCAACGAATATTTCATAGCTGCAATCGAATGGTTGGATTCAATAACAAATGTGTAAACGTGAAGAAAATTGATTTTCCGAACTATGAATGCTTCTCCTAACATTGGATATTTAGAATAAAATCCATCAAACTTTGAATATGAACAGTAGAGAGAAACCCATACTTACAATGGCAAATATTCTAATTATATGATTAAAGCGGTAACGTTGTTTAAGGAATACTGCTGGGAACTGATCTAAAAGCTGTGATACAAATCATATGGGACAAGCAAAGACTCCAAATGCTGATAGGACTGATCTAGTGTTTGGATTTCCCTGATGTAGTAACAAATAAATTCATACTATCATAATATTAAAAATGTGCCAGTAAAAATACCAAACAAGGGCGAGATATAACAATCTAACATATGGGGAGACATCAAGCTAATTATTCTTTCATAAATAAACATCGCATTAGTCGATGAGGAAATTTTCATAGTTAAATAATAACCAATACATGGCACCTGGAAGTATATATAAAAGAATTAAAAGGGCGTTTCCTCAGACAAATCTGACATCCCAATCAATCAAATCGATCCAAAAGTCACGAATACATTTTATTCTTTAAATATTCTGAATATAATCCGAAGGAATCCGATGAAGACAATTTACGTCTGGTAAAAGCAAACGACGTTCTCGTGACAGCGTCAAGCAACCTTGTAATTTATTTCCGATGTATGATAACGTGGATCTGACAATCCTTTCGATCATTTCGCCGCAAATTCTTTTCTAATTAGTTTCTTCTCTTTTCCAGTTCCAATAAGCCAGTTCAATCTCGACGACATCTCCTTACCCGAAAACCGTCTCTGCTGACGAATCATAATCTTATCTGATTCGTGTACCTTTTACCTTCGAAAAAGATTGTGATTAACCTGGGAATTTCTCCTGTCGAGGAAAAAAGTATCACTTTTAGCTGACACCCACTTGAAAAGTATTGATCCGAGTCATATTTAGCCTTAACTGTAAAGATGGTCTCTCAGAGGAAATTTCTCATAGGAAAGAAGTGATTACTATTAGCATAAAGACTCCTATTTGAATTTAATCTCGTTTAATAGAGAGAATATTTCATGACTTTATTTTTATAAGGCTTTCAAATCAATTTAAAATATTCCATTATAAATAAATACTTAACAAATGGTTTTTTAAAGTTAGATAATCGCGGAGTAATTTTAAGTATCAATTACAAAGAGTTTCTGAGGAATTTAATTTTTAGATTATTTTAAAAATATAAAGAGTTCGAAGAACTTTTTTTCTACGACGGATTTCTATATTATATTCATTTTAACAATACATTTATACTGTGAGATTTTCTCACAAGCATTTATTTACGGAAAAGTTATATGTAAAAGTAAAGCAGTAACAGCGAACGAACACCTACAACCATGACCTTGCCAGAAAAATCGAATCAGCGTAAAATCGAAACCGAGGCCTTGATTTCGGTATTCTAGTAGTATCACATCACCTAGGTTGCACTTGGATAATGAGTAGGTATGGAATGATGGACCCTAACGGAGACTGTGAGTGCCAATATACAAACGGCAGAAACGCTGGAACTTGAGGCCGTTGAAATTGGTTAGTCGGAAAGAAAAGCGAATGTTGAAGCCTTGAAAGAAGGGAACGAAAAAAATAACTGACGAATGTGAATGATAAAAAAGAATCAAATTCTAGGATAATTCTGAGGCATAAAAGTTCGTTTGGAGTAATATTAGCTGGAATAGTATTGGGAATGAACGGAGAGAGAAAAGCAAGAACAGTATAGCCATGGAATATTTAGGCTAATGTTATCAAATTTGTTATAAAGTGGATTTTCTGGAATCTACTAAATCATTTTAGCGGATTTAATACCTTTTATCATAGATTATAGCGGAATATCAAATGTGTGATTTTGCTGTTCTGAGTACGGCTCTTACATACTCCCAACGGGTACGAGAGCTGTGTTAACTAATGAAATGCTTCGTTCACATGTAGAATGTGGAATCTAAAATCTTAGCAAAGATTCATATAATCAGGAGAAAACATATATTTAGTCCCCTTATTATATAAATCCTAAAGTTATATGAATAATATCGTTAAAAGTTTATATTCCCTTTCGAATGACGGAAACAAAAGAAACGGAGCTAACGGCCAAATGAGTGGGTGTGGATAGGATAGATTCAAAATTGGTCGGTCAAATGTGGCGTAGGGCAGCTGAGTGTCAGTCGATGAATACCTCTCCGAAAACGGTCAATCCTGACGAATCATAATCTTATCTCATTTCTGAGCCAGCAGCAAAAAATCCTGCTTTTCCTGGGAAGTTTCCCTGTCGAAAGAAAGCATTTCGGTGCCAATCGCTCCTCTGCTTCGTCATCCTTCACCATCAACGGGGCATCTCAATCTCGACATCGTCGCCCGCGCATTCTCTACGCTCACGAGCAATGTTTCCCCCGGACGCATTTCTCCCTCTCCCCCCCTCATCGGCACCACCTCCGCCCGTTTTCGAATAGAGCTAATCTCCAAAACTTGACGTCTTCCTTTTAACACATCGTGATGCTCACGTCCTTCCAAACGACCGCCACCCGCTGCCTCTCTTGTTCCATCCTCGCTTAAAATATTTCAACCTTTTTATCTTCCCTCCCACCGCCCACTCGCTCATACCTCTCAGCCGTCCGGGATTCCATGTATCTTTCTTTTCCCGGCGCGAGTTTATCCATCATTTTCCCTACGAGTAGTTCGTACCTAGCTTTCCCAGTTTCCAAACACCCTTCTCCATCCACCTCACGAAATCCTTTAATAATTCATTAGTTCTCAGGAGAGAGCTCATCCAGGATTTTGCTTAGCTGTCCGTCCGTTGTTATAACGCCAAGCGCATAGGGTAATGGCCAATTTACCCTCGGGCTTGAGAGGTTCGCTCCTTTACGTAATAAAAAAATGGGAAATTCGTTTCCTCTCGCAATTAATCATAAATGAAAAGTTCTTTTTTTCCGAGAAAGATCGAACCTTCGGATCGAATACGTCGAATGAATTATTCACCTACGTTTTTGCCGTTATCAATTCTATGATTAACCAGTTCGGGGAGATGGTCACCTCGGCCTTGCTTCTCAAGGGAGGGGAAAAAAACTCGGCGCTACATCATCGTGTTATTACTCGAGTTCGCAATCTGGAATCTTGCGTCGAGGAAGACGGGGAGGTCGGAGTTGCCAGCACCTGTTCTTCGGGAGTGTCGGGACGCTCCGAAAACACCTGCTCGACACTGCGCGATAAGGTCCTCAGAGGATGAAATTTATATTCCACG
Source organism: Pachydiplax longipennis (assembly GCA_036926295.1). NCBI lineage: Eukaryota > Metazoa > Arthropoda > Insecta > Odonata > Libellulidae > Pachydiplax > Pachydiplax longipennis. The sequence continues at coordinate 58,814,572 of JAVFKF010000008.1, forward strand.
AGATCAAAAAGTACAATAATTCACGGCTGTAATGCCAGGATTTTTTTATTCGGAGAAACTCATTTCGTAACTCCCTCGACCCACGCGATCCCGTGGGAGCCCAGCTCACCTTAATCCTTCACTACCGTTCATTAGCACGTAGTTTTTTTCGTGCGTCCGATTTGCTCGGGAGCGAATATCTCAGCCATAAAATTCTTTGACCGTGCGAACGTTTATTACCATGAAACATTCGTTATCGTCCTCTGACAGCACTGGTAGACGTAACGAAGGTCGCGGGGGGTAACTACCCGCCATGCAGCGGGACAGATTGGAACAGCTTTTCTCAAACTTCTTTGCCAAGGAATTATTTGGGCTGCCAAAAATTACTGACGACCCCTAGAGATCCTTGTCATGCTGGCAGTGTACCGTGATTTTCTCTCACACGGCTAGGGAATGAGTCTTCTGAGGTTTCTGGCCGTCCTCGAAGACATGCTCCATAATTGCTTTGGATGACACTTTCCTGGAACTTTATCATCTAAATATATCAGCATGTACTGTTTGACTTCAAATTTTGACTTGTTGAAATTTGCCAAATTTAATTGTTAATTTTAACTCATTTATGGAAATCAGCTCACGGAAGATGAAATTTTTGTAAGAAATAACTGGTGTGAAAGATGGTGTATTTTTTTATACTTATATTATGCTAAAATCACACTTCAAATATTTTGTTTCGCTTTATTTGACTTCTATAGCGAGAATAGTACGCGATGAGATGTTTCAAGGGGACTTTAACTGTTTTAAGCATTATTTTGGGTTACCAGAATTTTAATCAAGGTTAAAATATTTAGATTCGGTGCGAGCTATCTTATCTCCATCCTTCATCTGAAATTTTGCTTTCACTAACAAGCCACTTAAGGTGATTTCTGATTTTATTTTCATCGATAAAAGATGATATTAAAAATTGAAAGTGGGCCGCTTTGCGTAAATCAATTGCTAATTCCTTCCTTAAACCACATTCACCTCAGCTTCATCATCCCCTTCCGAAATCTCTTTCCGCGAGGCATCACATACAGAACGGCGATAATGGCAACCTTTTGTCCCAACACCACGACCTAGAACTGTGGAGGACCCCTAGAGTCCGTGTTCTTGTCCCCCTCAAAGTCCATGCTGTCCCACGCGCTTCTCCATATTTCTTCTTTCCCCAGGGAAAACGGAAGGGCGTTAAATGTCCAAGGAAAGAAAGATTTTTCTCCAAAGACGAAAACCTTACGGACAATAGGCGTCCGTCTCGGATGGAGTCTCCGGAGAAAGAAGGCTACCAGATGGACGCTAACGGACAGCTGCTGACACTCCTCTTGACCTGTCTGCTCTTCTTCTGCGAGGGTGGTTACCTGAATCGGCGGTGCAGGACGTCATAGTGAGGGATGGAAAACGCGGAAAGGAAACTGTTCGAAATCCTTCTTTTTTCCCCGGTTGCCCTCGGAGGAAGCCGCGCTGCCCTATTCTTCGGCTGTCCCTTAAGATCGAAAACCGCTCTACTTAGTGGGGGAAGAAAAGGTCTTCGTTTCACGCCTTCTGAGAGCAAGATGAAATCATCGGTGGGGATTATGAGGGGGTTGTCATTGACGGAGTAGACACCTCTTAAGGTGTCGCGGGAAGCGGAGAAATCCTCTCCGTTACGCTCTCTTCAAGTTCCGCTCCGCAGAAGAATCCATTAAGATGTGTACTACAAACAGATTAGCCGTAATCCGAGGTGGAGCTGGGTGACGTTTTGTCGACATTTTGAGCAGATTGCGTCCACCGGAATTCGTCAAGGAGCAACACTCGAAAGAAGCGAATTTTTAAGGCGGACTTAAGTATAGTTACAATCGTCTCGCTTGGACTATAGTAATCTAGATGAATGGTTCAAAATTCAGATATGAATGGCCGAAAAAGAATTTCCATTTTGATTACATTTTAAGTGTTTACTATAGAAAGTTTAAAGATCCTTTCTCTTCAGTTGTTCCCAAATATAAGAATATCACTAGAAGCCGTAGGTCGTAAGAATCTTTCGGAATCGGGAGCCCCAATAGTCACTTCATGTATGTTAAAATATTAATTAAATCTTTTCTCGGATGTACATTCTTTTTTAATTTATCAATCACTAAATATATGATTTATATTTTCAAAATTATAAGTGAAAAGCCATCGTCGGTTTCATCAGTCCAAATTGTGAGCATACTGTCATAATAAGGATTTTACCACATTTTACGAATTTCTTCATTTAATTATTTCATTTTTAGATATTTTCATTCCTTCGTACATCTTTAATTCATTTTCAAGTATTTTTGGTAATTTTTATCTCGTTAAATGTGCGAGTAAAATAATTATTTCTTCATCATAGGAGACTCACTGATTTTCTGTAACTCATTCGTGACTCTTCTCCAATTACTCGAGTTAATATACAAATTAAAACATGCTGATATATGTCAGAACGTAAGTGTGCGCTATAAAGCATTAATTATTGATTTTCTTGCAATTTTCATTAAACATTAGAATAGCATTATTAAGTATTTATAGTTATCGAAAAAACGAAATTTAAAAATGACAAGAAATGTGCTAGAGTCTGCAGCAACCATTCCTGATGATAAACTATTGCCTCGAAAACATTTCTTCTCCCAAATAATATTATGCTTGAATTGATGAGATCTAAGTAATATACTAAGAAAATAAAGGAATATTTATTAGTTTACCTACATCTGTTGATCAATCTTACATTGATGTTCAAAATGGTGAATATTTAATGGGATCGGACAGTGATTACTGTGGCTGTCGCAACCTGCACATACTTAACAGTTCATAATTACTAGGTGTTGGAGTGTCCGATTAAGCTCCGAAAAAGTAGAACAAATTGAAGTCTTTGCCAGTACACCATATCAAAAAATATTTTCTCTGAGTTTAAAATTGTGAGCGATTGCAATTTCCTCTTGTTTGGATGCATTGCTTTCAAACGCACCAAGTAATTCACAACTTACAGGAATAGTATTCGGCTATGAAAGATAGCTCAATTTATACAAAATATAAATAAAGGACGATGAAAATACTTTTCTACACACTATACTCGCTTCAAAAGACAACCCATCATGTTTTAAAATATTCAGCACCTTTAGCAGGAAAATTTTATATTTTAGTTTACGGTGTTACCCTCATTATGTTCAAATAAATGTATCTTGAGCCGCGATGTAAAAGGAACCGGCCGAAATATGGTAATGAAACTAATAAAAATTCAAAAGTTCATCACCGTTACGAGTCCTTGAGTTTAAGTCAGTGCACCTACGGGAAAAAGAACCTAAGGATTTATATCTTTTGAAAAAAATACTGGATACTCGTATAAGATAATCATTATATCGTAGGGGTAGGATTCCTAGCGACGAGATTTGTTATTAAATTCGCAAAATCCAAGGTGCATGGAAACTCAAAAGAATTTTTCTCTTCCGCCATTAACGCCAAAGTGTTGAATCAAAAATTATCGATTATTTTTATTTTCGTTATCCTTAGTTTACGGTCAGGATATTTGTCTTTCAGGGAGATGATCGCCTCCAACAATGACATCGCTCAGTGGGCTAGAAATGGAAAAGACTGGCCGAGAGTACTAAATGCTGTTTTTTGAGTGCGGATTTACAAAATTTAGATTAATCCTGCAAACAACTATGCAAATTATGTTGCTTGTTTTCAGCACCTTATTGTTCTATAAGTCAAAAATTACTAAATATCGCTAAAAATGCTTGTCCTCTATTTTTCGCGAAATTATTCAACTACAAGCTAATTCTGGACCAATATTAGGAAACTCATCAGTTAAACAATAACGCTATATTATAAATCTGTTCTTTATCCTCCACAATACTTAATTTTAATGATCGCAGCTTAAGATTTTCATACTCCATGAAAAAATGGGACGCGCAACTCTTTACCCAATGAGCGTATGGCGTTTTGCGCCAAACAGAACGTTCTCCGCATCGTCTCAATCTAATCTCACTCTTTTTTCCCTCAACCTCTAATCTCGTTCGCGCCCTTCTCGAGAGAGAGTAATTATCTCTCGTTTGTCCCACGCATTCCGGAGCATCCCTCCCATTTTCATTGTTGTCTCCTCCTCATCCTCATTGTCCTCGCTCGACTTAAATTCGCGCCGCAATTACGCCGGGAATTTCGGCGACTCCGCCTGGATACACCCATCGGAACCCGTCAGACGCCCGTGCTTCATACACCCGTCAGCGCCGATCGGATATCTTCATCCCCAACAAGACCTGTCCCGGACGCAAAAAAAGGACCCGTAGAGAAAAGGCGACGAAGCATTGAAGAGAAATTTCCGACTCCCACACGCACACGCGTGCGCGAGCTCTTAACGGGAAAACACGCTATTAATCCGGGGAATCGCCGTCCTTTCCCTTTGATGTGACCGCTCACGCAATGTTTCTCTTGATGGCTTCGGCGATCAGCGGACAAAGGGAGGCGGATTTCTTATGGAGATAAGTATCGGAGAGGGGTTTACGCCGGTAATCTCTCGCCCCTCGCGTACTTGTCTGGTGGGTCGGGAAGTTTTTTCCATTCGCGGAGTGACGTGATACATTTCGATCGTTTTTAAGGGGTCTTTCGTTTCGACCTTGGATTTTCGCTCGGCACCTTCAATGAATCTAAGTCTCGCGACTTAATGAGGGTTTTTATACTGGTTCGAACAATCTGATCGCAATTGCAATGGCTACTTCTTTTTAGAGTCAGGGGTGAAGGGTGTGATAAAGGGTGACTTGGCTGCTCGAACGAGTTCAGATAATGGGATACGGACGGCCATTTTTGGTGTTAAATAAAATAGAGTTGCATCAAGTGACTCGAGGTTTCATGAGATCAAAATCGAACAAAAGACATATAATGAAGGGTAAACAGAAGTAGTAGCGGCCCATGGTATTTTGGCGTCTCAAGCGAGCTATGTTCCTTACGCCCCATTGGTAAATTTTTATAGTTGCAACCACTCTAATGACAGAAGTGACAAAGCAGCATTATTTGGTATAATTGAAGTAATAAAATTTTCTTGTAAAACATATTTATGAAGGTTTAACTTCAAAATACACAGATTCGAAAATGGAAAAATCCTAGTTCTATTACATGATTCTTGACAAATGATCGTTATGTAATGTATTCGAGGACTCCAAGACGAACGAAGAAATTTCTTATCGCCCTTTGCCTCGTCATAGGCCGTTGTCTTTAAAACTTATATCATTAATTCTTTCATACGATCCCTTACTTTTGTATAATTCCTGATTGCTGTCAATGTAAACGAGTAAGGATGTTGTCCTTCGAATAAAAATTTACGCCCCCTAAATTCTGCCGCGCCATGCGTTGCTTGCTTAGCTTGTATTGTCGAACCGGCCCTGGACTTAGGTTAAAGACTTATAAATATAAAATAACAGGAAGTAGTGAAGGATATTCGATTAAAATAAATTAAGTAGATGTACATACATAGAATGTATGTACCTGCATAGAAGAACCTGAGTTGTAATACTATAGAAAAGAGATTATTTGTTTTAGGTGTGCATATCTTAACTAAAATAGTTAATACATTTATTAGCTTTTCATGCTACTACTATGTCAAACTATAGCATACTAAACTATGATTTACATTAGAAATATTAAAATTTCCATGGAATGGTTTCGAAGAGTCAGCATCTCCACTCGGTTCTATAATGTCCGAAGTTGATTGGTATAGCAGAATCCAAATGCAAATATATGTGGGTCATTTGAAGACAGAAATCTTGTTTGAAAAATTTTACACCCGAAACGTAAGATTTATCATGGCAATTCTTTTCTTCCTTTCCTTTGAAAATAAATCTGTATTCACGAGATAGTGCTGAAAAAAATACTCAGTTGACGAGCGATTTCCTTTCTGTGCTCAAGGCGCGAAATTATTTGCAGCAATTTCCTCCTTCGAAACGCTACTGTGACAGTGAAATTAATGCCCTTTCGTTTCCAACTAATTAGAGAGAATCGTTTATACTTCGAGTCTCGCTGAATCAAACTTGTAAAAAGTTAAGTCTCTATTAATATCAGTGAAAATTGTCTCACGAGTTGGTTCATTTCCACAGAAAAAAATATACGTATTACATCCGGCGAATGATTTTCAAAACTGCTTGTTCAAGGTTAATAATTAAAGTAGTATTAAGTTGACTACTACTTTCTCCACTTTTATAAATCACAAACTTGTCAGAAATAATGATTTCATATTTTTAGTTTAACAACTTTAGAATCACCCGCCAAGTTCGTACGTGTAGTCTTCTGGGCACTAAGTTATCGTGCAGCAGTCGAAAAATTATTAATTAATTTATATTGGGAAATATGTGATTTACAGATTAAAATTTCTAGCGATATGATTTTTTGTGATGATATTTTTCTTTTCATGCCCGTGTGGCATAAAAACGCGCCGTTTGCTACCTGTTAAGGGATCATCATTTTGTATTTTGCATAATGATCTGCTTAATCTTACGATTAAAGTACGTATGGATAGCTGGAAAGGTGGCATTGGTAAGAACTCATATCCTCCAGGTGTATTATTATTACTGGTTCGAGTAATCCATATCACCCATGTCTACATTAGGGTTCCCATCCGTTTAGGTTTCACTCGGACTGTAACTCGGACTCGGAATCAAGAAGTTAGTCCGAAACTAAGGCCGATTTGGACAGCATGTGTCCGGTTATTTAAGGAAGACCAATAACGAAGTCTTTCTTTCAAGTGATACTGATAATGGTGAATAATTATGGCTAATTTAAGTCCTAATTTAAGTCCTGATCGATTCGCTTTGTGAAAGAAATGTTAAGATAGCGGAAATTATTCCGTCTCTTTTAGATATAAATGGCTACCTAGAAGTACAAGTTGGGCTAAGGGCCTAACGCCTTCGGGGGCCCATGCCTCTAGTTGTTGGAAGAAAATCTCAAGTCAAGTTACTCTCGAATTAAGTATTTCGATAGAGCATATATTCATAATCAACTTAGGGAGCTGTCTATGAATGAAATCGTAAATTATGGAATTAGAAGTTAATTTTGGGCTCACACTGTCTTTACGGGAATAAATTCGTCGCTCAGAAAGTAGAATCGTGGATAACCCTGGTAGAGAATCTGGTGTGACGCAGAGTGCATAACAATTTTAAATACCACGGGATAATGCATTGGTTAATCTTAAATCCAGAATATTCAGCTGCTATGCCTACCTAGTGCTTACAGTCTAGATACTCTTCTACTACACACGGTGGAATTTGTGACTAAAAATGTACCAGCTAGCAGGTAACGATGAGCCTCGAAAGAAATTCTTCACTTCACAGTGAATTTCATACTTCAGAGGATTCTTTACCGAAAGCTCCAACCGAATTGTAAATAATTAGCTCATGCATGTTGATGTACTATTTTGTATTTATATTCTATTAAAATAAGAATTCAAATCTTTGGTACCAGACGTGTAATTTGATTTCCGTAACGACAAATACTACTACTATACGAGACGTTACGAGAAATCATATAGTACGGAATCGGGAATTAATTCTCTTTGTGAGGTATTACATTTTATTCGAGGGATCCATTACGACTAACTGAATCATCCTTAATTTCCCTTTCCCAAAGACAACCAAGTAGCATAAAATGAACGGGTGGGTGGATGGCCAATCATCAAGGGAACCCTGAGGAACCGCCTTCTAATCCATCGCTCCCCTAATATCCGTTTTCGACCTAATAATCTAGTAAAAAAATAAAACTCCTCGAAGTGAGGTAGTTCTTCTATAACTCCGCTATGATGAAACTACTGCATCTATAACTCAAACTAGATACAGATGCCTAATCCTAAAAAATCATTTATCATTAACAAGAATTCTTAAGTATCTGAACGTGCCGCTTTAATTTAGGTATGACTAAGCAAAGTCTAGCAGTCATCTAGTTGCAGGTGCTGGCATACTAGAGCCCGCCCTCCTTCAAATATTTTGGTTTTACGGGTTACGGTATTTAAAATTAAAACTCTATGTGAAAATGAGGTATTCGTGAAACAAACTTCTGGGGCGTTGATTAAAAGGAATTGATTGAACATGCTATCAGCTAACAGTAAATGAAAAAAAATTATTATGTACATGGACCATAGTCTTCATACTATGTCATCAACAGGTGTATTTAAATGGTAAACAGAAGAGAAAAATTGACGCAGAATGGTAGTTAAGTGGTTAGAATGTCTGAAAAGTGGCAGAACTGGGTTCAGGTCCTACTAATGTCATTATTTTCACTCCTGTTTATCTATGTTGAGGTTTTAAGGTGCAAACCTCTTTGTGCAAAGTTAATACCTTACCCTCATCCAGGTATATTTTACATTAATAGGGGAATTACTTTCAATGAATATCTCTTATAAAGTACATTTTACAGTGGCACATTTTGGCGTAATGACATTGCTATCCGAAACAGGTTACGTAACTACAAAAGAATCTTCATGGAATTTTTAAAAAATTATTAATCAAATAGGACCAGTATTCATAAATAGAGGTATAGTTTTATATACATTATAATATTTTTGCGTGACTGCAATGCTTGACCATTCCTTCGCTTCCCCTTCTTTTGAATAGAATCTGAGCCTCTTTAAGTTTCCCATGTCTTTTCCCTTCTTTATGTCGAAAATAAAAGCTGTATGATATCACTTTGTCGATACACCGGATGGTACGTTACGGGCGATTTAATTCTTCTTCTTTCCAGTCACTTCACAACCTCGTTTTGTTGTCAGAACCCTCCCAACCATTCGTTTCCTAACGACCTTCAGGGTCTCCGCGTCAATTTTCTTCGATAGTAATTCCACGTGATCCCATTCTCAGAAAGACAATCCTTTATTCGAAATGTTATTTTATAGCATTCACTCACTCGGCGAACCGTAAAACCATTCATTCGCTGGCTCAGGGCCAAGCACGAACAATATCTTTTCAAATCCCTTACAGCTGAAAAACCAATGGCCGGAAAAAATCCTCGGAACATAAACATAATATTTTGTTTTCATCCATCTCTCACTCGATTCGAATTTCACGTTTCGTGAGGCGTATCAGGAGGCCCTGTGCTGCGGTAATATAATTCAATCCATTTTGGAGGCCAAAATAATATTTTGAGCCAGTCCGACTGAGCCATGTCTATAATCTTTACACATCTGGCATCCAATCCCGAGAGGGAGTACGAGTATGCTTTTCCAAAACGTGACAAAGGCCCCGTGATCCGTCTTCCTATGGCCTAACACACCTGAAATTTCCTTTTCTCATTCAACGCGTCAAATCTTTCTATTCTTCTTCGGATATTCTCACCAGCGATCGAGGTTTTATGAAAAGCTTCTCCCCAAACTGAATTGATAATGCAGAGTCACTTTTTTTGAAAAACCTACGGACCTGGGACGAACTCGGAATTTTTAATTTCGGGAGGTGAATGAAAGGCGACGCCAGTTTTCCGTCTCATGATTAGGTAGTAAATGATAATAAAAAGTGTTTATTTAGGGTAAATTGAGAAGAGTCTTTATACAAAATTAACTCTTATTTCTATTATAGTCTTTGTTTTCATTAAACACACAGGCGATTGTATTAAAATGTAATGTAATGTAAAATGTATTAAATGTAATGAAAACATAGACTATAATAGAAATAAGAGTTAATTTAATTCAAATTAAAACTTAAAAAACTTTTGGTATGAAAATTAACCTTTGAAGGTTGAAATTTGTCAAAAAATTCACTTTGGAAACGGAAAGAGAGGATTAATGAAAAAGTTGTATTCAAAATTACATTATAAGCTATTGAACAAACCATTACGCTATATCACTCATCTCCTCATGGGAGCTCATAAGCATCAATTATAGGGATTGAGAATATTACCATGAGCTCCTAGAAGCACTTCGGAGAAAGAATTCTACCAGTTTTCATTTCATCGATCAGTCTTAACATTTTGCTTCTATTATGCTACTTAATTTTAAAGCAATGCATCGCCGTTCACACTAAATCAAAAGGAATTCTTAATCTGGTTAGAATATGTTAATTGGAAGAATTGAATCGTGATTTTTCGGCAATTAAATGACAAAATGAGAATAAAAGCGGAAGACAGAATAAATTTAATCAAAAGATGTTTCGAGAGTTCATTTCACCGTACCTTAGAAGCTTTTGAAGAATTCCCTTATGTAATGACTGGAATCATTTCGCTTTAAATGATTTTTGTCATTATATGCTATATTTATTTCTCTTATCTGGCTAGTCAATCGGAAAAATGCCTCTCTTATTTCCGACAACCTATTAATCAAGCCTCAACTTGTGTCGCTGCAACCTCTTCCATTAATTACTGAATAAAACTTCTGGAGAAAAGTATTTGGCAAGTAATAACAACTGAACTTAGAACTTATTTTTTCGAACATCTTTAAGGGAAATTCCCATATTTCAGTGAGCATCATGCGAGATAAGTATGGACGTCAGATAGATCCCATAATGACCGTTCTGAACGAAAAAAAAACTTCAAAGGCTCAGAATTTCCTAATCGAAGAATCATGTGCGAGGAAGCTTTCAAGGATTAGGGACGCTCGGGAAAAATTAATACCTTCTTACCACCGAATCCAGATATTATCTCGAAGACCAGCTAAAAGAGAGATCAGCGATCGTTACAATTCCATCGGACACGGAGGCTTCACTAAGCTCGGCTCAACTTTTCAGGACGTTTTTCTTTCTCCTCTCTCTACAAATGCCGCCTTTAAAAAAGGTTCCGAAAACCTTGGGACTCTCACAAAATAAGCCGTCAAAATGTTCTCGGCTCTCACGCGAGCGGGCACCACAATACGCGTCCATTTTAATACCGGCGAAACACCTAACGCGGGCGAAAAATATGTTTTTTCCTCACAAGAATCCCTTAACTTCTCCAACCAATCGACCTTCCCCTTTGTCAGCCACCACTTTTTCCCGAAAACCGTCCCTTCCACGAAAAAGACCATATCCCAACGAATTTTCCCTCCGGTCCCTTGCTCATTATTGCCGGGGGCACCCGCCGCAATTGACCGGCCGGCCCTTCCTCAATCATCCCAGAGGCCCCTCCCACATCCCCTGCACCCTCCGCTCACCCCACACCCCTCGACTCCACACTTTCACGCTTCGTCAGCAAATCTGCTTCCCACCTCATGTACCCCAACCCATACCCACACCCTAGGGCCGGCCCCGCCCCCTGACCGCTCCGGAACCTCTTTATCTTCTCTCGCCGCCCTGACCACTCTCTTTCGTGTGATTTCTCTCTCGAAAAAATACCGGCTGTCTTGTTTCAATGGCGGCTCACAATCCATTCCACTTCTCCTTCACGCCGTCCCCCGCTCTTTATCCGTAACCCATCTCATTCCCATGCATCTTTCATCTCTCTCCGGAGAAAATTTCGGATTTTCGAGCCCCTATCGCCGTTGGTAATGTTCGGTGCCGACGCGGTTTTTATTATGTTTTCGAGACGCTACGTGATGGGGTTTTGGAGGTGCTCTTCCGTGGATACCTTCGCAGGAGATCAAATTGGGAAATTTTAAATGCCGTCGCTTTTCGAGCCTCGTTTCCTCTGGAATTCTCTTTGATATCTTCATTTTTATGTTGTGCTGCGTGGTCCCATGAATATTCCTGTGGCGTTGCGTCCATTACGTTGTGGATGGGTTGTTACCGGGCAGCTGTTACGCTGATGTAAGATGTCTGATGATTATATTCTGGGATATTGGGTAACATCGTGATATCAATTATAGACAGAGGATAAGGAGACGATACTTCAATCGCATCTGTCGATAGAATGAATGGGGATGCATGCCAAAGATAAGGTTGATACATCGGGAGGGTCTTGATAGACATTGAAGGGGTCTATTATTTGATACACTACATATTTTTATCTTACAAAAGACGATAGATCGCATTCAAGCTATGCTTAATCCTTTGACCTTGAAATTAAAATTTTGCGATTATCGTCGTTGGTGAAACGTGATTCCTCATTCATTCCAACGTCATTAATCACAAAAACTCATTCTATTAAATCAGAGTATTCCAAATTTGTTCACATCACCTACCTCTTGGTTCTATACGATCACCCGACAAATATCACCTACGAAAATTATCTTGTAAATGTCCATTCTGGAGAGTAATAAGATTGAAAGTAAAATCATATACCAACTCAGTATATGGAAGTATTCCGATTTTTATCACTGCTTAAAATCCCATTCATTTGATTTAGAATTAAAGATGTATGGCAATAGGATAGCAAAATGTTACATCATACGCCCCCTGAACACTGAGTTAAATTGTTTTTAATTTCTTTTTCCATTATGGACTTCAGCAACAGCTCGCCTTATTCAGTAAAATTTAATTTTTTGCCTTAAATTAACTACCAATAGACAATTATTTCTAGCGATACAAGTTCTCCTTTCATAATATTTGAATATTGTTTACTAATTTGGAATCAAAGAAAAGTGTTCCATTTCATAGTCAACACAGACGCAAGGCTAAACACAATCGGAACTGATATCTACATTGATATTCCTATAGATGTCTTCATCTACACATTTACTCTAATACGGCGTGTGGCAGAGGTTGCATGCAGCAAACGTAGTATTTCCCTGATCGGCCGTCAATCGTCCTCATAATGAGCCACTTTATGCAAATATGCATTTCCCACTGTATCTGAAAGGATTACGTAGAAGATAATATGTTTAATATATATCATATCCTCCTAATACGGATGTAGTACCTCTCAATTCAGAACGAAAATTTTATGTAAGTTCACACTAAGAATGAGATGCATTGCAGTTATAGCCGTCGAAAAGCGCGGTGGAATACGGTGAAATTTAAGAATGTTAATGAGGGAAAGAATAAAGCCTTGACATTGGGAAAAACTCTTGTATCCGGGAAGCAGGAGGATTTTAAAATAACTGCCGAAATCCGGAAGTGTCCATCCGGTGAATCAGAGTTATGTTGTACGGTGAATCAGAGAACTAAACTCATCAATGGCTCTTGTTATTGGTTTCCCACTGCCGTGGAAGAATCACAGCAGTAAAGGTGATAAAATAAAGTCTTTTCCGTCTTCCGTCGTACAGATAGATTTGGAAGATAGGAATCCTACTTAACATATCCCAGAAACAAAAAATAAAACAGATTTATCATTAACAGTATTTGATTGTCATACTAACGATAAACGAAACCAAACTGCACTAAGGAAAATTAAAAAACACTGATAATTTATCATGAATGCTAATAAATAAGAATTCACTCTACTGATGAAAAAACTTTGCAAAATCTTCAGAGGGCAATAGAAAGTTGCACTGAAAGTTAAAGATATATTCATATAGAGTAGATACTAACATAAACGGTAAGTTTCTGTCGAATATCATACTGTATGAGTCCGTGAAAGACCGGAAGACCGGTTTAGAATTTCCCAAATAAGAGAAAAATCAAGATACCTCCGTTTCCACGGACCTATCCCTAGTCTTTGAAACAAAAGCTTGTTTAACTGGCTACTTTACAGAAGCCAGTTAAAAAAAAGTAAACAAAAAACCTCATTATTGGAGTGAGTATCGTGATCGCGTACCTTCTGTCACTCATGAGGTATCTCTGTTAGATTTCAGTAGTTTACAAATTATTGGCATTTGTCATAAAATCTTCAAATAATATGTCCCAAAGCTAAACGTATAATTAAGCTTTCTATAAGATTTTGAATGCTTAATAAAAGAATTTCATTTATTTCACATTTAATTGCAACACATGACTTTCATGCTAAACTACTGAAAATAGTTTCAGCTCTTCTACTATAGTTCCTAGGAAATTGGTTAATATTCAAATTGAGTCAAAAATAATAACAAATATTAAGATAAAATAACGAAAATTCGACAAATCTTATAACGATCGATTTCAGGCAGTTCTAAGTTAAACAAACAACCCCGGATATTAAAAGTAGAGAGCTAAAACTAGCTAAGATAAAACTTCCGGGTTCTATAATCTACCATAAAGTCTTTTTTGAAGTATTCGGCCCAGTTTGCATCTAAATCCCTCCATCCATTAGCAACAAAAGACGCTGAAGAGGTGATGATGCGGCTAGGTAATGAGTAAGTGCGGTCATTTGGTCTCGATTTCTTCACTTTGAAATCGGATTAACCAAATTATTAAACCAGTATCGAATTTCTTTCAACTTGGAATCCTAGTAGAATTTCACAACGTTCCGTTTGTCAATGTTTACTTGTGAATCAAAATGATTCTGTTTTTTTTATTCCTGATAATCTGGTTATGTATCCTCTAGGAATAAATTCCATAACAAGAAAATTTAAGGCATTTAATGCTGGGAGGATCTTAAGCCGTTTTTGGACAAGAGTAGAAGAAAGATAATTTTTCCTTTCTTCAACATCAAAAGGCAAATTGCATATATTACATATAAAAAATAGGTTAGCAGGATCTAGGTAAGGCTATTTAATCTAAACCTACAACAGAAAAGGAATAAATCTATGAGGCTATAAAAAGTAAACAAAAAATCGCACAAGTATTGCATTCCTTAGTAGCAGAATCCGGTTTAAATTGTCGTTGATTTACTGCTTATCATTCCAAATTTATGTTAAATCCAGCTCTTTTCCACGAAAACATGATTTACTATTCTGCATGAAGATTTCATAGGCACGATAGAGAATCCTATCAATATTCTTAATACATTTGAAGTAAGCCTTTGTCTGTGTAGTAACTTATCTTTGTATGTAAATCTCAAAGTAAAATACAATTTCCCTTTTCCGCTGAAAGAAATTCCTCCCACAGTAGTGGCATACCTGAGCTTTTATAACATCTCCATTCCACTGATACTCAGGGAAGATTGGGTGATGACAGAGAGTGATGAAAAATTACCAGCTGGAATTCTTACCTTGGAAATTTTACAACCTACGTTCTCCAAGGAATGCATAAATTTACTTCGTATCATTGAACAGCTTCTCTCTGCCATAAGAGGAAAACATGCATTCAAGTTTAGGATCCTCTTCTCCCATATTTACGATAAATATCATACATGCTCAGGTGTATCGCGTTTTTCAGCCGTTACCTACACAATGGAAACTTATAAACTCCAAAAACAAAAGTTTTGTCGTGAACTGTAGAACAATGAATGAAGCTATTTACGGAAATTTATTCGACAGGAACGTGAAAACGTGGTACGAATAATCTAAGAATTTTTGACAATCATTGCAACTGCCTAAGGCGAGTAAAGATTAAAAAGCAAAGTGTTGCTATAACAACTATAAGCTAACAACTATAAGGAAACATAGTTATTATTGTCTATATCTTGTTTTTATTGAAAATTAATCAAATTCTGTCTTAATTTCATCCTTTCCTACAAGCACAAATATCGTTGGATGAACGAATTAAAACTTTTTCCAGTGAATATGAAGTAAATTTTTAAGTCAATCTTTAGTTTTAATTTTTAAAATATTAAGTATGATAATATAAAAATTAAAAGCCATAGCTATGTGAAATATTGAATAAAATGACACGACAGGTCATGATGGACCCATTAGTTTTAATTCAAAACAAAGACTTGCTGGCGCTCGAAAGAAAGAAAATTCATATCCTACTTTTTTCCACTTCCGTCAAACGTTTTATTTTATGTATTTTTTCTCACCCTCTTTTAACCTCATGTAAGAATATTATAGTAGATAAGGTGGAAGAGAGACCCATTCGAGCCTAACATAATCTAGTAAAGGATTGAATAATAATAATTCGAAGTAACCACTTTAACCTTTGAAACTCGAGAGGATGCTATCCCAAACTTTACTTACTTACTTATATATACATACATACATTAGGAAGAGGTGGAAAAGTTAAGTAAGCTGTACACTTATATAAATAATGTACATATATTACACATTTCACTTTCAGTATTAGTAATTATTAGTATGCTTAATGAGACCAGTATACCACACATGTTAATTGTTACGTTCTACGAAAATATTGCTCGACGATTTTTTTTAATTTAACCGCATCACAGTGGGCTAGAATCGAAAAAAGCTGGCCAAGAGGCCAAAAATGGTTTTTTTGAGTGCGGGTTTTGAAACTTCGCATATATATTAAGAAAAGATTGAATTGTATGTTCCCGTTCGTCGTTTTTCGATATCTTTACGCGTTAAAAAGATACATGGCGTCAAACTTGAACCATTTTCACAGAAATGGGCAGTCGCGAATTTTTCGGATAAACGTTCAAGTTTGCGTTTATATGGAGGGTTTAAATATATACTTTTGGAAGAAACAACGATGCAATGATCTACAACAATTCTTTATCTTTTGACTGGTTGCTATCACCGCTTACAAAAATGAGTTTTTGCTCATTTAAAGCAACAAAATGGCGGACACCTTTTTCGGACAATTTTCGAGATAAAGTAAGGAATATAAATAGGAAAACGGCCCTAATGCATCGAGTCTCTTATACCACGTCATAGTCAGAAGTGTCTAGATGTGGAATCCGAAGAAACTGTTTCAATTCAGGTGCTACTTTGGGAATTAAGTCGATTTTTCGTAAGCGCGGCGCGTTCCGACTCACCACCGTGGAATCCGCGAATGCAGTTTCGCTGTCCTTTTGGTGATACGAAGTCTAACGATTGGTCTCTTTCATGTTAAATTCTGGCTAATTATCCTTAAAACATACGTGAAGACAGTTTAAGAGAGTAATTAGATATCTCTACTTTACACAACGGATGTGGAATTAAGGAAAGTTTATCATTCAGATGAGATGCCTCTGCATTTTAATTTTAACCATAAATATACTTATAGAGAATTTTTTGCCCCCGATGTTGGTGGAAAAAATGGTTGGCAGAATTTACTTTAAGAAATCCTCACATCTGGAAATTTTTACCGACCCTTGCGTCACGGGTTTGGAGTTAAGTACGGTTTATGGCACTCCCGCGCTAGGCAAACGCTCTTGCGTATCCGCTCATTGGCTAGGGTTATTCCACACGTGTCTTTTGGATTCTTAGGAAAAGAGAACATATTTTTGTAGTTCAGTTTTAGTCCATCTATGAAGACCGAAAGTTTTTTCTTTTTTTCTGTGCTCTCGTACTGTGCACTTCCTCGTGTGCTATAGCTGCAGCAGTATTTTTCGTCGTTCAACGAGATTCTGTCGGCCAATCCGCCTTCAATGGAAGAAGGAAACGAACGCAGTTGCGAAGGAAGAGCAAAATTATTTGAAAAAACGGATATTAAAATTGACGAAGGTTACGATTGGATATTTTGAAATCAACTTTCCTATGTTGCTTACAATGGTAGATGGAAAGGTGAGAGTAATCTACTTTTTGGACTTACTAATTTGACTAAAATGTAACATAAATACTTTAGTTGTGAAATGCACTAACAGATAACTCGACATTGAGATGTTACATCTGTGCGGCAAGAATATCTGAAATGAATGACATAGGGGAAATGAGGGAACGGAAAGTGGACCCGGAGATATTCTCTTTCGGAATATCGACTCTTCATAGCTATATCAGGTTTTTTGAATGTCTTTTGCATTGGTCATACAGACTTGATTTTAGGCAGTGGCAGGTGAGTGAATAAAGTTATTGATAGTTACATGCACTCGGGAAGCAATGAAGAAACCTCATTCAATAATTCAACACTACAGGCCCGTGGTAGACAAAGAGTTCACTTGCAACAGAGAAAATTATACCTACCAAATGAATTTCGGCAAATGACCTTGATAGTAGATACGCCAAAGGTATGAACAGGAACCACAAATGATGGTAATACTGCTCGGAGGTTCTTTGAGAGTCCAACTTTAGCAGCAAAAATAACAGGTATAAAACCGATATTAGCATCTAAATTACATAAAACTCGGATAAATTTTAGAGTAAATTTAATCGAACGCCGTAAAATAAATCGCGGTAATGATTTCTGTTGGTTTAACCGGTTTCAGAGTTTGTTTGGATAATCAAAATAACACAATACCATTTATTTCCTAGAAATTGATGACAAACTAATAAAAAAAATTCGAAAATATACTGAAGGCACTTTCGAGTTGTTTACCCCTTAATGCTCGGAAACAACTGCTGGGATGCTGCCTCTCTATATTTAAGTTTGTATCCATGGTACTGCATGCCTCCGACAGTGCATAAGGTAGTTGTTCATGGAACACAAATTGCAAACAATTCAGTTCTTCCGTTAAGAGAACTCTCGGAAAAGGTTATGGAGGCAAGAAACAAAGATATTAGGAGGTTTCGTGAAAGATTTACGAGAAAATCCTCGAGAGTTGCCACAAACGAGGATCTCTTTAAAAGACTTCTGTTTACATCAGATCCAAAAATTTCCATGTCTGCAGTATTCAAATAAAAGAAACAACAGATAATTGCGAAAGAATTGAGAAATCTCCTCATCATCGACGACAGAGAGGGTGAAATTATTGATGATGAGGATTCGGACGATTCATCTTCTGACGAATAAGACTAAAGCTACAATAAAGTAATGATATATATTAATTAGCATAAATATTTATATTGTAAATAGATATTTTGTCATAGAAGTAATATACGTGGAATTTAAATTCGCATTAACATTTGGTTTAATTATTTTACTTAAAATGAGACGCTTTGTATCTGAATGTTAAACTTTCCTTAATTCCACATCCGTTGTGTAAAGTAGAGATATCTAATTACTCTCTTAAACTGTCTTCACGTATGTTTTAAGGATAATTAGCCAGAATTTAACATGAAAGAGACCAATCGTTAGACTTCGTATCACCAAAAGGACAGCGAAACTGCATTCGCGGATTCCACGGTGGTGAGTCGGAACGCGCCGCGCTTACGAAAAATCGACTTAATTCCCAAAGTAGCACCTGAATTGAAACAGTTTCTTCGGATTCCACATCTAGACACTTCTGACTATGACGTGGTATAAGAGACTCGATGCATTAGGGCCGTTTTCCTATTTATATTCCTTACTTTATCTCGAAAATTGTCCGAAAAAGGTGTCCGCCATTTTGTTGCTTTAAATGAGCAAAAACTCATTTTTGTAAGCGGTGATAGCAACCAGTCAAAAGATAAAGAATTGTTGTAGATCATTGCATCGTTGTTTCTTCCAAAAGTATATATTTAAACCCTCCATATAAACGCAAACTTGAACGTTTATCCGAAAAATTCGCGACTGCCCATTTCTGTGAAAATGGTTCAAGTTTGACGCCATGTATCTTTTTAACGCGTAAAGATATCGAAAAACGACGAACGGGAACATACAATTCAATCTTTTCTTAATATATATGCGAAGTTTCAAAACCCGCACTCAAAAAAGCCATTTTTGGCCTCTTGGCCAGCTTTTTTCGATTCTAGCCCACTGTGCGCATTTTCCTATTCTTATGCAATATAAGGGAAATAAATAAGAAATTGATAAATCGATGGTTATTATCAAATTTACAATTTTTCGTTCCCTGAAGTTCTTGGTTTCATTCGGAGATCATTTCAGCAAGTCTTGGCATTTCTTGTGATTGATATTATCACGGCTGAAATCCGGCAGCTTTAGTACGAAAGCAAGTGTCGGCATGAGAGAGAACACCTTCCCCGCAATGAAGACGTCCATGAAAAGGCCGTTCGCAACCAGCAGGTGTTACAAAAACGCCCTCAAAACAACCATCCAACTCACTTTCAAAACCGACGCAAAACTGGAAACTGAGGCTCTCTTTTGTATATCGATTCCTCCACAAACGAAGCGGAGGAGAAAGAAAAATTCCGCCGACCTTCGATTCCCCTTTCGTAGCCAACGTATGCACATATCCTTTCCACTCCCACACTTTCCTCTGTACCTCTTTCCTCACCCTGCTGAAGACCTCTGATTTACGACTAAAATGTCCCAACGGAAACTCACTCCCACCCCCGCTCTTCACGCCGCGCCACGTACCACGTTCCAGCCGCCTCCTCCCCGAGGGCAACAACTCCACCAGCCAACCCTCCTCACCTACCGAGTCAAACATTTCTCGCCTCCTCTCTCACACTTTTTCCGTAATAACTCTTTCCGGGATCCGATTGGTCGATGGAGCGAAGCGTCGGATATCGAGGGAAAATAAGCCAATCTCCATTTTTATACGCTCGGGCGAGGAAGAAAAAAGCAGCCAATCAAAGTGGCCAATCATATCTATAAACCATCCTGCCTCCTATCTTTTTTTCTAACTCAAATTATATGAGGGAGACGTGCTTCAATGAGGTGTCCGATGGCTAGGTAAAGGATGTTTTTCTTTACGACCTTTTCGACGCCCCACGATTGGCCCGGACGTGTTCTTTTTTAAGTGGCCGTTCGATTTTTTCCTTCCCGCAGCCCATTTGGTTGCAAGTTTTATCGTCTTCATCCCGGCGCTGCAATCATTCCGTAGTTTGTTGTTTTTTTTTACGCCTTTTCCCACAAGTTGGTAACTTCATTATCGCCCCCTGCTTCGGAGTGGATAGTAATTTCGTGTGTATTTTATTTTTTTTCCGACGCTGAGCACTTTACGGCGGGTCGGACAGCAATCTGGATGGAGCAATCTTTCGGAATTATTTCGATCTCTTCGGTAACTGTGATGATGGGTTGGTTTGACGTCTTGATTGCGTTGAGTATTTGCAACCTCATGTTTGCTTTTGTGGGAAACCTCCGAAGTGTTTCGTCTGCCTATAAAGATTCGACATCTATCTTAGACTGCTTTGTCTTGACGGTCATCTCAAAAGAATGTGTCGGAAACAACCTTCGCACTCTAATCTTCGTATGATGAATATTATTGCTTCCAAAAGAATTACCTCTCTTTGTGTTGGAATTAATTTCAAAGTGATACAATTCACAAGATTATTTTGCCTTTTCACAAATTGGTAATGGAGTAACTGTTCTTATAATATGAATGTATTCGGTAAAGATATTTAGCAAACTATTTGAAAAACTGCGAATCTGAAAATTAACAGCCTACTCATTTAACTCGATTGGCTTCTAACATGATAAATCTTTGGATGGAATTTTAAAAATGTACCAGAAAATGCAAACAACTATGAGTACCGGTTCGTAAGGGAAGAACCGGTAAAATCGATGGTAGCAGATTTTGAGTAATTGCAAATGATACTACCCCTTACAAGCAATTACATGGATTTTAAATTGAGAAATAAACTTTTAATATAAAAATAAAATACTTCGCTTCCGTTATACCTCAAATATAGTACAGTAAAAGTTCGGCCTTCATCACTGTGCCTTTACTGTTATCACTTAGCCTTAGTGATGAAAAATGGGAATACTTCAAAGCAAATGAAATACAAAATGATTACTTTGAAATGACGAGATTTTATTTATGTTATTATTTTATCAAGATAAAAAGTAACGTGAAAAATACTGCTTACATAAACGATACTTAACTCGTCAAAATAGTTTTATAATCCGAATGTTGTATTATTTCTTAAGGCCATACGGTTCCCTGTCAATGACTTCGTTGCCGCGTGATTGTTTATCCTAATGCATACTAACCAATATCATCGTAATAAGCTGAGTTATTTCTTCCCGATATTATCTTTCGGAGACTTTTGTGTATCAGTCATCGTCCGATTAAGTTTTTTCTTCTTAATATCATTTTTTCCAGAGATGTCCCTTTTCATTTAATGACTACTTTATCGATACAAAATATTAAAAGTTAGTTATTTGAATATTTGAGAAGAATGGTTATTAAATGCTTAATTGCTTTTTGTATAGACGTTTGAGAGTAGAGTGATAAGTTTTTCATCTTTGAACTTAGACTCTTTTTCTGCTGATATCTTAGCTAGCATTGAAAAATCTCAAATTTCGAGAATAGAATTTTTTATGGATAGGAACGAAACTTTTCTTCGATATATTTTTCCAGTTTATGCATTGGCAATACTCTTTGAACTTATTCTTTTGAACATTTATATGTTGCTTTGCATGTCTTTTCTTTCCTAATTTTGAGAAATCTTTTTTCAGAAATAGTTCCTACAGCAAGATGTTTCTCTGTTATCATATTAATGCTAATGGTGCTGATTCATCTTAGATATATACTTTGTCTACACTGATATATTGTCAATCAAGAAAACGTTTCGGTTCTTGGTTTATTCATGAAATACAGGCCACAACCAGCTCAACTTGTATGTTTTTAATCATATAAATAATAATACCCTTCATCCTATTTCCCTGGAAAAATTACTAAAATAGACCTGACGTTATTGAAATATTTTTCTTCACTAGTATTAGATTACATTTGCAATTCTTTATTCATAGTTATATCAGCTGTTATTTATGAAATTATTCATAATATTTGGGTTTGGTTATTTCCTTTGGGGAAATTCTGCTTCAGCTTTTCGCTTGGATTAATAACAGTGCAAAATTTTCAACGTTTCATTGCGCCCCATATTACCAATGTTTACCTATTCTCTTGATTGTTCATTGCGTACTTTATGTGACCAATTGCTTCCTTTGATCCCCTTAAAAATTCTAGCCTCTCGTATTAAACATTGTGCTCAAAGGAAGAATTATTTTCTTAAGAAACTCCAATGCTTTTCCGCACAGTAAGACTCACATCAGTCGGTTATTTATATTTTCTGGGGTAGAAATATTTTTTCGCAATGATAGCAGCTAGACCACGGACCATTCCTTTACAGATTATACGGCATTAGTATTGAAATGACAATCCAAAGCCGATTCGATTTTGACATATCCGGCTACTGCGCACCAAAAGCTTTATCCAAATATCCGTCACTAAGCGCTTGTCTGAAACTTTCCCATGGTTCCAAAAAATACAAGGGTCGTCCAAAAAGGAGGTTTTCCGTCCGTTCCAAAGAAAACGTTCTCTTTCTTAACCTTTCGTCGCGACAGATGAAGCGTGAAATGTTTGGTCCATTTCTCCAATCCCTTCCAGCATAATTTCCAAAATGTACCGATCTTAGAAAAGAGCCATGCGTGCGACCGGAAGACCGCTACGGAGCGACATCCTTCCAGAAAAGAAACGGACCTCCGAATCTCCTGTTTCAATATTCGTTCCTCCATTTCCTGCTCTGCACTGCAACCCCGCCTAACATTCTGTCACACTTCTCAATATTTTTTGGACCAGACTTAGGCATGGGCTGCGGCGGAATAATTGACGACCGTCCCGGAGTCGGAAAATAATTTTACGGTCGCATTCCATTTCAGAAAGGCATCATTCAATTCGACGGCTGAAAAATGTCTGCCCACGCAACGAGTAGATGTATGTGCATTTTAATCGCACTCTGGAAACATTCCGAAAGCCACACTGGAAATGTAAATATTCATCAATTAGGAAGACTTTCTACAGCATACCCACCCGTTCCATTTTTCTAGAGAATACCATATGGTCATAAACAGTGACTGATGCCATTACTGGAAATAAAACGTTCGTGACAAAGAGAGGGAGAATTATCACATGATTTAGGTAATTTTATCAATCGGGAAGAAGATCGGTGTCAACGAGAAGGAGTTAAAAAGAACGATTCAGAAAGGGGGCACGATCCACCTATCTCGAGAGAGTGATTAATAAGAAATTACACGGTTTCCATCGCGTGGTAGAAAGATTAATGCTCAATGGAGGCCCGCATTTCAAACTGAAAGCAACAGGATGGAAATCAATACATGAGAATTAATCAACGCTATATGAGTTCATCCGTTGGTCTTTAAGTGCTTTAGGTCATGCTCTAATTAGAGATATTTGATTTGTGAGGTAGCTAAAATTTCTGGGTGATAGATAACGCAGTAAGCATGAATTTGTGTCAATGTGAAGCAAATATTTATATCAGATTGAAAATTATACTAGAATATTCAAGAAGAGAGCGTCCTCGAGGACTTAGCATCGAGGCCCCGCAACATCGGTTCCAGCCTGTATCAGAAAATTATTTCAGGTAGAGTAGATTTGGTAAATAGTGAACATGAGTCGGAAATGAAAAACCCAAACGCTCTAAAATTATATTTCACATCTATTGTATTACAGGTCTTTTCTTATTGCTCCCCTATCTGGTCAATGGTAAGCAATAGTAATATTTCCTCCCTCAATCAAATCTTCAACTTTTTTTGCCTATATTGTAAAATCTCGTGTGCCTTATCTACACAATAGCTCTGCAGAGTCTGTTTTAAAACATCTATCCATAAGATCCCTAAAAGATATGCTAAAAGAAGCTTATCTTTCCCTTACTTATAACATAATAAATGCCCACATTGATTCCCCTGAAATAATTTCATTATTTAGTTATCATGTTCCACCTAGGGCAACCAGACTAACTCCTCTTTTACATGTTCCTAGATGTAGACTATCCATCGCGCAACGTTCCTTATTATACAGACTTCCTAGTCTTTTAAATTCCCTTCCTCCCTCCATAGACCCTTTCAGGCTTACACTTGATGCATTCTTGAAAGAATGCTTGTATAAAAATCCTTGTAAAGAATTTTCTTAGTTTGTATTTGTGTATATATTTTGTCTTATTTTTAGTTTTATTTGTTGATTTTCTTATTTCATATTGTTATGTATATTTGTTTAAGTTTGATTTTTTGGAATTCACTTTAAACTGGCGGCACCGCTGTATGTGAATCTTTGATAAATAAATAAATAAAGATCTTGTTTGCCTTGTGGTCATGCAGTTTAAGAATAATTATCAACGAGGAAATTATGAAAGAGAAACGGTACTCTCAGCCCAGCTGGAGACTTTATTTTAGGGATTTCTCGAGATAACAAAAAAACAGGAGATATTTCTTGAAAAAAGAAGTTAAAGAAAATCATGCAGTTATTTTTTATGATATAAAATAAAATCCTTTGAGTGAAATATGGAAACAGACGATGACAATCGTAGAATCGATATAAAGATTTTGTATACTATTTTTGGAAACGCTACTATTAGAATTAAATTAAAAAGAAATAACAAGGCATGCGTGAGTATGAAATAAAAGGAAAACCTTTCATTGTAAGTATTACGTCAAATATTTAGTCTATAGAAGGAAAAAATTCGTTAAAAGAAAAAGTCATTAGCGGCTGCGTAAAACGAAAACCCTTTTTATCTGAAAATAAATGTATAAAACATGTTTTTGGAGTATAAGGAGGGCAAAATAACACATGCATCGAATAAATTACGATGAATGGTGAACGGTTCAAATTAAAGCCTTACTTCTTTGGCTTCCTTTCGAGAAAGCCATCCAATTACATTTTCCTGAAATTATCCATTCAAAAAACTCTTTCCTAAATGAGAACCCATCAGACAGAATCCACTTTTAAAAGGAAATGTGATGGTTATTATGGCCATTCTCATTTACCATAAAGAAAGAGTTACGCGAGGAACTGCGTGACCATAAAGCATTAACGACGAAATTAAAAATCATAATGAAACCGAATCTCCTTCATTTTGGCATTTCTTTATGCTCCGGGGAAGCAAGAGAACGCTTTAAATTCAATGGACGCATAAAAAAGGATACGTTCGAGTGACGGGGAAAAAATCCCCGAAAACATTTTAATTGGTTTGACCTCGCCGCGAGACAGTGACACATGGTAAACATCAGCGGCGAATAAATAGAGGAAAAAACACGTTCGAACCTTTTTCGGATGGCCTATTACTTTGGAGCCCGCTCCTCCTCATTCATCTCGCGAAATAAATCGGCGCGGCCGCAACCCAGCCGATAACCGTTGGCCGGTTTTTCCTCACCCCATTGATTGGACCTCTCCGCATGGGGCGATGTCGTCCCATTCGGGAGAAATGTGGAATAACAACTCCCTCCCTCTCCTTTACTATCTTACAGTAGCCCCTCACTCGAAGCGGCACGAGTCTTTCGTTACCGGGCATCGAGAAATCAGCATGCGGACCGGGACATGCGGGCATTGAAGTCTCCGTCCCCGACCGCTCGCAAAGACGACAATGGCGCGAGGTTTCTCGGGCTTTAACCTTCAGTCCTTTTTCATCCTCTGCTCCTAAATCTTTTCCCCTTCCTCCCACGCCCCCATCCATCCTTTTTCTTCAACGCCACCACCTTCTAAGACCCCTATTCTACCCGCTTATCCTTCCTCGGAACATCCCCCTTGCTTTCTGCTTCCAGATTCAGGTGTCCTCTGTCACCCTTCCCTCTCTCTCTCTGCCTCAACTGACCCGCTACAACCGGCTAGAGTTTTCTCCCATCCCCCGGGTGAATTTTACTGCGTCTCCTTTCCTCCCTCATGACTCTCCGTCCTGCAGCCCAATATGGGGTCGCTTCGCTTTTCGACATTCCCTCTACCTGCCTCTGGTTTACCTCTTACTCGGTTCAATCTCCTTCTTTTTCCATCATTCAAGAAGCTTTGCTAACGCTGTCAAGTAACACCTGCTCCGATGGGACATGAATGCTTTATTTCGGTGCAGTCGCCAGACCTGGTTTTCAGAATGTTTCTTTAAAATATCAAATCACACTTAATGAGCTGTAATGGCCACGGTTGTGGATGCTCCTCGTAAAAAAAGTACACGATTAACAATAGCCATTTGAAAATATTACAAAGAAATCATGACATAGGACCTCAATAAAAGAGTAATATAGATAATTTATGAAGAGATAGAGGGCTAGCAAATGCAATTTAAATCCCATGAAAACACTCCGGAATTGAAAATGTCTTCATTATGGAGATGACTCTGAGGACAGAGGTTAAAATGGCGATATCAATCAAAAACAACCTGGTTGTGAACCAGAGAAGTATTAACTCGTGAGATTTATCAGGAAAG
Organism: Pachydiplax longipennis; assembly: GCA_036926295.1. Classification (NCBI taxonomy): domain Eukaryota; kingdom Metazoa; phylum Arthropoda; class Insecta; order Odonata; family Libellulidae; genus Pachydiplax; species Pachydiplax longipennis. The sequence goes on from JAVFKF010000008.1 coordinate 58,841,258, forward strand.
ATCATTTCAGATGCAAATTAATCGTACTCTACAATAGAGAATACGGGTGTGCCGACGGTTGCCAATGCTCTCCCTCTTGATTTATTTGTTTTTCTGAGATATTTTAGTAGAAATTCCATTAAAACGCTGATAAAACGAACTCAACATAATTTAAATATTTATAATCCAGGGATGAAATTGTTATGGAAGTTTCTGACGTAAAAAGTTTATTTGCAGAATTTATTTATATTATTTGTCGCATCGACCCTCACTCGCCTCTTTGACTGCATAGAGTAACCAAATTGGAGTGGCAAATCTTTCTCAAATAGCTCTAGATGGCAACATATTATCGATCCCACAGAAGGACATTGATAATTTATCCTCTTATGCTCCTTTCCTTTGTCCAAGAGGAAGCAATTTCATTCAAATTTCCCCACGTATTTCTCAGAATTTTCAATTCGCGAATACATCTCTGACGCCTAGCATTATCTTAGTCCATTTATTTCACATCTTCTTTCCCTTATTTTGCAAAAAAAACGCATACGTCTTTCCCGCAACTCCCCCTATCATTCACGTCATCGAACTTCCCTCTTCCTCCCTCAGCCTCGTTCCCGAGCAACACATGGTTTTCCCATGCATCATCTGCTCCCCCTCTCATTTTCCTTTTCTTACAAGACTCACGGTTTTCCATTTCAAAACAGCCGGTTCCATTATTTCGAAGTTATCTTTTTGCGCCTGACGTATACGACGGCATTCGGCTCGTTCTGAAAAATTCTCTCGCCCAAACGATGCCGAAGCGACGGCCGCTTATGCAAAAGTTTGTGTTGCCTGAGGGAAGTGGGGAGAGGACGGTTCAAGGCAAAGCGACTATCGCGCAGGGATCGGAAGCATGAAGTAATTATGCATGTTCTTCTATTTCTAATGTCGTCGATTATAACGCCGAAAATTTCCCACGAACTCGGGAAAGTTTCACGAGGGTTCATTAGAAGGTGGCTGGAGCAACTAAAAGTCGCACTTTCACGGGTCAATCGACGCATGAAATATTGATGTTCTCTCTGTTTCACAGATCTCTAAGTCAGAAAATGAATTGAACATGGTGAGTATAGGATTTGATATAAAAATGTCCAACATGACGGTGAAATTCAATCTCAGATGTAAACTGTAAGAAAAGTAATTAGATTGTTCGATTGTTTACGGAAAAAGGACTTTTTATGACCAAATAAGGCTCCTTATCTGGGATAATTATCCTTGAATACCAAATAATTGCTTTCTCCTAAGGAGCCTCCGGACATCCAAGTAGATAGCGCGTTCGCTTTTGGGTGGAAGTGGTCCCACTGGGATGTGATTCTCGGTAGGAGACAAGATTAATCCGTCATCTTGATGAATATAGGTTGTATATATTACTATGTAATATGCTATCCATGTTACTGTCTAAATTAAGAAGTAACGGTTCCGATCTAGAGAAGGCAATACGATGCGTGGGAATCGATGTGCTTATCACATCTAAATGCCTCTTCTCTATGCATCAATTGGATCCCGCGCCGTAGATTTCAATTGACTTCACTTCTTGTATGACTCCTAAGTACTTTATCCACACGGCATGTTGGTACGGCTGGATTAAGTGAATTTATTAATAATAATTTATCTTGTTACCCGTGCTACCGACGCATATAGCAACAAGGAAGCTAGCCAAATATAAATCTAGATTTACTAGAATGATTATTTTGGCTTACTTTTCCAAGCTATCTGATTCAACGGCTATTATATATAATTGGCACCAAAGGATGGAATCCTTTCGTGGTAGCTATAGCTATTCTACCACGAGTCCTTTCGCCTTCACACGGATGTATTTTGAATATTATAGAGCAGAAACGTTACGTGATCCTTCTCTCCTATTTTGTCTTTTAACTAGTTTAGGTAAATGGAAAAATGGATAAAATGGAAAATCAGACAAAAAATTAGTTAAAGGCTGCTCGCTATGTAAAATCTAGCAAGTTCCCTAATCCTGATTCAAATTATAAAAACATTGTTATTTATCTTTCTTGTATGATATTTCTCCTGGAAAAGCGCCGTGTCAGTTTTTGCGATTCATAATTGCAAATAATTCGTAAGAAATAAAAGATAACGTTATGCCACAGAGGTTTATTTACCGAAATAAAACAAAGAAACTCATAAATGACAGAAAAGCTTTTTCTTATTATCAATGGCTCATTCTTGCGGGTATTTGAAGAAAGATCTGTTTCAGCAAACAGATCTCCAAGGCGCTTGTATTTCTATGAGGCTTTCCTAGAGCTTTACCCATTGATATATACAATGACATAATAATCCTCTAATATGGTAAGATATACATTTTTAAGATGCGGCCCATATTTGAACGTGACCTCCAGCTTGAGTCGAAAGTTAATCAATCAATGATTAAATGGAAGTTTTTTTATATTTCCTGGTGGATTAAATAGGATGTCTTACTAAAGAGTTGGCATACAGGATTTGAATTTTATTTCCGTACCAAACCGAGTTTACCGACGCAGTTAATTCACCCCAGTGCCTCCAAATGTAATCCGCTTGCAGCGTTTGTAACATAATAATAATAAAAAGTAATATTAACATACGTCAAGTGAGAATTACGGTGGATAATAGCAAATTTTAAAGTTCTGCGGCGTTTAAATTGTGTTATAGCAAACGCAGCAGAACTGTGAAATATTCATTCAGTCTGTAAAACATTGGAAAAAATCAGTAGAAAATGGAATAGAATAAATTGCAGTAATATCTTGCCATATTATCTCTATAGAGGAAATGAAGAGTCTATTAAAAGAAAAGGCTACTGAGTGCACAAGAGCAAAACGGGTCGTGTTCGATGGACTTCGGCAACTTCATAAAGCTCTTCGGCACAAAATGCTCTCTTTATCAGCAGAAGAAACGCGACACGGCGAATTTCAATGCATCCACTCTTTCAATAAAGCAATGAAACTGAATCATATGGATGAACGGGGCATTCATCTAACGGAAAATCTCCTTGAGAGGTGCCCTTCCAGTCTTGGGCGCCCAACATCTGTCGGGGTTCACTCCGAAGGCAAAAAGAGAGAAACAGATGAATCCCGAAAGCGATTTTACGAAAAAAAAGAAGACTTTCATCCTTTCCGATGAATCTTTTCATCTCCACTATATGACCTAATAGTCTGAACCTCGGCCAATAAAACTAAATAGTTCTCCTCTCATAAAGAGCGGCTCAAACTCTCGCTTTCTTCCTATCTTTGCAGATGCAACGGCTAGAGTTTCGGCTCGTAAAGCATTTATTGAAGCCTCCCAGTATTTCCTTTCTCTTCCCGCTCTCATTCGCCTCAGTGACTGAAGGCACACGCTCTCGTCGGCACTGGAAAAAGGCTTTTTCCTGACCGTAGCGAGGGAGATATTGAGGTAATACCTTGTTCCGAAGATGAGTTTATGCCGCGTGGTCAGAGGCCAAAGAGGATGTCGGCCCTTGAACTATTGAGGGCTCTTCAGGAAAAAGAGAATGGTCAGGGTGATTGTTCCTATTGCCGGTAAGGATAAAAAGCTAGGGATTGAGCAAAAAGTGGTTCTGTCATGAAATAGGTTGCGTTGCCGCGTACGAGGAGGTACTATACAGAAGGTGAGGTTGATGAGATGTCGAGGACGGAGCATTGCCTTGAAGAAGCCTTCCTCTTTTTTCTTGATCATGATAATCCCTGTTTAGGTGAGCCCCAGGAGCATCCAGAGACGGGAAGGGGTGTCTTCTCCTTTTGATAACTAGTCAGGTCATAGGTAATTGCAAAACATTAAGTTACGCCTAGTGCGCGATATAGTGAAGCCATACATTTACTTCTTCCTTTATTCTATACAGATATTTTTAAGTTCGCAGACCTCGAAATACCGGATCTGACGTCATTTTTACTATATTTTAAATAACAAAGAGGATATTTTACGATTTTCAGGTCTGCTTGTAAAAAATGTACATTTTAGTCACCGTTCCAATTCTATTCGAACGCTAGCGGTGAAGGAAACTCATGCAGAAAGCATGATCAGGTTGAAACCCATTACAAAATGTGTTTCAAACAACCATTACAAATTTCTACCCGACAGAGGTAACGCCCACGACCGGTTTCGCCGTATGTTGGCAATTATTCACCCAATAACAGGTTATTTGCACTGATACAAGACGTGTGTATCTTTATTCTCATGGAAATTTGTAGTACAAGTCGTCCACACTGTTTGGGATGCATTTTGGAAGGCATTAATGTAATGAATTATATTTACCCCCAAAAGAATTCAGTATTGAAGACACACCCATGGACGTGGTTCCTTCTATGTTTGAGTGGCAAGTCTGGGACAGCTTATTTTACGGTGCAACGCATTTATTATCAAGGAATTTTTTAAGTTGCAAATTTTCTGATTTTTTTTCATTTAACTGATCGGATGAGCATTGCAATGCTACTACGCAATTCATTATAAGCAAAACCATTAATGGATTTGAGAAAGCAAGATAATGGAGTGCGCCATTAATAACTGCGTTATAATAAAGTAAAAACACCCACAAACCATCAAAATCACATTTCTGAAAACTAAAGCTAAAGGCTTTAGTTAAATAATGGGCACTCGAAGGCTTCCGGATGGCCATGTAGTCAGTGTTCGACTAGAGTGAAAGCGGTCCAGGGATCGATTCCCTACATGAGTCCACGTTTGAAATAGCCTCAGCTGTCGGAATAGTTTTAAAAACACTACAACATCGGCGCTCTACGAATTAGCTAGGCAATACTTAAAAAAGTATCGCACTGCCTCCAAAGCACGAAACTTAAAGGGCACTCTGCTCATATTCTCTTCTTAAACTGTATAATTCATAGATGAAGAGAAAACAGAAGCAAATCGACAATATATCATCTCGCAGTTTGTCCTACATCCACGATAAATCATTCTGGACTGAATTCAAAACACTGATTTGTCTGCAATCCGTTCCCGTAAGAGATCTGCTATTGTGCAGATATAAATAATTCACAGTATAAAACCGGACGCGGGAATATAATGTGATTGATACGCTGGAGATTACAGTTGCGCGACACATGATGACGAATTTCATACATAAGAGGGATGCGTCCTATTCGAGAAAAACCAAATGACATTATTGTGTTGTGATTGAATCGTGAGAAAGACAACCAGAAAGTTAACTACTGTGTATCGGCGAATGATGTTCGAAAATATCAAAGCTAAAGATCTAGCATGATCTACTACCCATAGACATAAAATTTAAATGAAAAGTATGTTCCATTTAGAGAAAATTTTAGTGATATATCAAGATTATAGACTTGTGGTTGAACATTTATGAGTAATGAATCTATAAGTTGAATATTTTCGAAATGTGCAATCTTTGAGAACAATGAAAGTGTAAGCAAATATTTACCATTTAGACTTCATAAAACGATCACACAGAACGTGATGCATACAAAGGAATTGTATGTATTCAACTCATTGAGTGCGTAACTGAATATCATGAGTGGGGGCCATAGGCAAATTTAGGTAAATAGAGGTGAAAAATGGATGAGAAGATGGTTGAGGATCTTCTAGAAAGGTGGTCAACATAAAAGAATAGAAATTGTCCTCTTTTGGATCTATTTGAAGGCGAGGACCCCACATAGAACCGAGCACGAGGGTATTTAAACGCCTAGTAGTAAATTCCCTCTCAGTGGGTGCCTACGTTTATTACAAGATTTATTTTCACGCCTTTAATAATACTTTAGTTTTTTATATAATTATCTTATATAGCTTTTATTAGACTTTATTTGTTTACTTTATATATTTTATTTGTTTATCAATGAATCTTACTCGCGGTTTCCTTTGGTGAAATCAATCAGTGAGTTAGCTTAGTTTCCCATGCTCCTTTTTTTCTTTCTTTCCGAATTTATATATTTTCTTTCGAGTGTGTTCAAAAGATATCTCATATTCACCCATTTAAAATTAAGCCAAAACCATTCCCATACATGCTAAGATTTCTGACTAGTTGTCATTCCATGCACATCTTTAGCGATGGATGAAATCGAAGAAGTGAGTTAATCTCTTAGCAATACCAGGGAGTAAACTATTGTACTCTTATACTCTCTTATTAAATTCTATAGCTATGGGTAGTAACTCACGCTAATTTGCATAAAATGGCTCTACCCGCAGAAATAAGGATACTAAAACATCATTAAGTACAGCGAAACCTGGCTTAAATGGAAACCGTTGGCACCGCGTTTTTTCGGATAATACTATATAGGGTCGTCTGTTAGTAATGAACGAAGGCCGGGACCAAAATCTTCTTCCGAATAAGACAGATTTTCTCTTTAGATAGGTTTTGCTTAAGGCAGGTTTCACTGTCTTTTCATAATCCTCAAAGTGAGGTTGAATTATCACTCATACATACCTATAAAATTATCATCTGTGGGAAACTGATAGTAAAAACGTATATTACTAATATTCTTTATTTTATTACTGTTACATGGAGAAAGTTTTCTTTTGGGCGTAGATTACTACATAATTTTTCCTGAGTTTAAAGGCTGTTTGATATTGCGAAAGAGGAGAATTGGCGGTTATACTTCCTAATCACATTCTCAATGCTTGGAGATGACCTAGGTTAAGATTGTTTTAATTTTCTTACATAACAATACGAAAATGCAAGTGTATTTGAAAAAAATTCAGGACAGATTTAATCGCTGTATAAAGCTGAGATATCCATTAGATTATTTTAAACCCTTAAAGTACATACAGTGATGAGTAGGCGATAATTCGTGGTATGCAATAATTTGCGGTTATCATCACTATAGTAGCCCTCACGTGTTGAAGTATTAGCTAAATTTGAAGCGTAACATTTTAAATTCCTTTTCAGCTTTATGGTTTTGAAACAGATCTCCTGCAGCTGCAGAGGTCCCTTTGAAAAAGTCCATAAATCCCGATTTCTTCTTTTCGGCGAAAACGTTCTTTTTTCTTCCCTCAAAGCTTTCCTTCTTCCGAACACATAAGTGTCATTTTCTTGCCTACACATCTTGCTTTCCACGAATCTCTGGGAGAGGCTTAATGAGTCAAAGGAGTCCTAAAAAACTCGGCAAAAAGGATATACGGCATTAACTTCACCATCCAAATGTAAAAAAGGCAGTCTGGCGAAATAACATTTGCCACAAACGAAAAATATTCTAGAGCTCGAGCGACGCCTAAAAACTTCTTCAGAAGATATTTCTCTTTCTGCACACCGAAATAAGTCTTGCATCCACAGTACAATGACAAGTTTCTCAAAGTAAGGGAAGTATTAAACTCTATACTACGAGAGACTTCAAAGTAAGGGTATATAAAGATATTAACAGTACATAATTATAGTCCGCGCCTACCGGATAAACAGGCGAAACCGTTAAAAATATAAACTCAATACAAATTATAGTCCGTACATAAGAAATAAGTCCCTGAATATACTTAGGTTCGCAGGGAAATATTTACAGCCTCGGAGTACCTGTTTCTCCATGCTCCAGTGTAATTATCACCTCGATGGAAACAAACGAAGTATACCCATCGCATTCAATAAAAATCAGTTATTGCATGGTAAGCAATGACAAAATTACCTATAGGTATTATCGTGTACCAAAAAGTTTAATTTAAAGAGTTTTATATTTGGAGTAGGGTTTCAATATTTGTGTATAACCAGAAATGTTAAAAATGATTTTATGAAAAATGCTATTTCTGCAATGCTGCAGCATGGGAACTCTCTTTGGAAGCGAACATGAGAAAATTCCATACAAATGTAGGAAGCCATTATTTTTCACGCTTCCATGCCATCTCTCAAGGACTTTGAGACAGGATATTTTAGATTTTGTGATCTGGAAATGATAGTTGGGTGACTGGGACTCTTCTATTTCAAATTCAGTAAATATCTGGTGACATTTGAGTGTCTTGACAATATACGTTTTTCATCTTATAAACTTCTCAGCAAATCCATGCGTGAAAATAGAAAGAAAGGATATCGAAAGAGAAGGCAAAAGTTTTTGAATGGTACGTGAGGAGAGTTTGTCACGAAATGAAACCGTTGAGCGTTACTCGGATGCTTCGGGAGGCAGGATGGAAATCTTTAGAGGAAAGATGTTTCAGTACAAGATATAATTTACTTAATAAACTCAGAGAGAGTACATTCGTAGAAGATGTAGTCGATAAACAATTGATTAGGAAAGTAGAGTCATTGTGCATGCACCCCCTGCCACTCACCAAAAGGCGGCTTACGGGGTACGTGTCTAGATGTAGATGAAACAGAAGCCGTATTTAGGGGTTTCTGGGAAACATGAACCCACCGAGATATGGAGTACTCATGCACGTATGCATTCCTACTCTTGGTCCACCAGTGGGTACAGATTGCATCCCAGACTGCGACAAGGGTACTGACACACTTCCACATCCTTTTATGTCCTTTCAACCCTTCCCTTATCTCCCCAACGAAATTTTCCACGCTTCCGATCCCCTCTTTCCCTCATCCTTATCATCCATCCTCCCCTTATCTCTCCTCAACTTCTCAACGGCTGTCCTTCCTCTCTCCCTCATTCCTTTTTTGCTCTCCTCCTTTTTACGAGGCAGCGCAATCAAAGATGAAAGAGGCCGCTGTCTCAACCTGGCCGCCGGACCGTGAATCCAGTGGGGAGTGGGAAGTTTGGCATGGGGATATTGAGAGATTTTTGAAGAGGAGTGGGATGAGGATGACGCGGGGAAGCGACGCGGATGAGCGATGGAAGGGGATCTCATTTACCGTAAGTTGGGATAGGGGTGGAAATTTCTGGGAGCCCGGAAATCGGGGGTGACTAAATTGGCGAACGTCACGATGAAATGATGATGTCAGGATGGAACGAGGGTAATAATTTAATGCGCGGCGTTCCCGGGATGAATTGAGGAGCGAGGTCGCGCCGTAGAGGGCAATGATGCCATGACACTTGATTTAAAGCAGGGTTTTTTGAAACCATGTTTGGCCAAGGATATATCGGGAATTGTCAAGGGGACGAATTAGGGCAATTTCCTTTTATAGTTGTCTCGAGGTAATAATCCCAATGCCTTAATTCTCTAACGTATATTATAGTTAAAAGTACCGTTCCGTCGAGATAAATAAGGTAGGTAAACAGTAGCTTTACGGACGCCTCATCATCAATTTAGTTTTAGTTTATCATAATTTGATTATCAAATTTAGAGATATAGAAACACAAAAGGGAATAAGTTACAGTCAGAAAGAATAATTTAAATGAAAGAAATTATGTAAAAGCACCTAGTCGCTCTTAGATTTTGATACTTAAATCAATGAAATATCTATCATTTCAATATATTTAAAATACTGCAGTCTCCAATAAGTCCTCTGTATCTCTATCTGTAAAATAAGACTGTAATAGGTAGAGCATGAGCTATTCTATACCCCAAACTAAAATAAACCATTCCGTTTTGAAGCAAATGCCATAGTTATCTGATATTAATCCTCATCTAGCTCACGTTTATCTCAACAAAAACATGATTTTAACTGAAATAAAAGATTCCAAACATTTTCCTAGTAAGAGCAGTATTTTCATTCCTCAAAAAAACGTTGTCACAGAAAATTATTTGTACCTCGCGGCGAAGTGGCGGCGGCAAAACATCCAATTCCCGTCTTATAGACGGGCGAGAAAACTATAATATAACATCCTTTATAAAGGAAATCTTTGTTGAAATAAAAGAAAACAGTGGATCAGAGGATCAGAGGATAAAAAAGAATGCATTTCAGAAAGATTATCAAGGATAACAAAAGAAGCTGAAGGCAAAACATTAGATTCTACGATGGGATATTGCGACGGAATGCTTGGAGCAAAAGAGCGAGAGAGGTTCGGGGAATAAGAAGATGAATGACGCAATGGAAAGACGGAATTCGATTTTCTTTTGATGAGAAGACACCGCAACACAAAGGGGGAGCGTAACAAGCGGTATTGAGTCAGCGAGATTCCGACAAAGGTGATAAAAGAGTTGGAGATGCGAAAAGAAATCTGTGATGGAGCGGTCCGTATCGCAACGGGGCTGAGTATTAATTGGGCTGTTTACCCGTTGGATTTTGTTATTAACATTTCTGCCTCGAGGGGGAGGGGATGACGAGGGGATTTTTGCTTGACTGCAGGTGATGAAGTGGATGGAGGGAAATGATGAAGTTGTATGGGAGCGCAATAACTTGTCGTCGGCGGACGTCGCTCGTGAAGCGAGAGAAGGGAATGGTGCAATGATCCTCGGCTAATGACCACAATCACGTCCTGCGAGCGGTACTTCACCAACTGTTTATAAAGGCTCCTTAGTTGCTTTTTTTTAGTTTTAAACATGGAGCGAACATACGATGGATGATAACCAAACACGGCATTTGGCGCCATGTGGATTGTCTGTGGAGAATTCGGCCCGGAAGCTTGTTTGAACCTCAAACTACTTGCAACCGAAGGCTCTGAAGAATGAATTAGGTTTACTATAGTTCGCGCAACGTCCTGAAGAGACCACGTCAATCTTATGGCCCCGTGTATTACTATACTTACTAGAGAATGGCGCGAGCTGTTGCGACGTGGAAAATAAAGGTGGCAATAATTGATTTTAAAAGCATTTAGTATGTGGTAAAATTGTGTTCTGATAGAACAGTACGACCAGGCGCACAATTTTCCCGTAAGGAATTTATAGTGCCATAAGAATAACGTTGGAAGAAGCATAGGCAAGACGAAAATTGAGTTACATCTCCTTTTCTTTCTCCAGTGAGTCAAAATGTTATCAGTGGAAAAAGTCCAAGAAAGCACAGCAAAATGACTGGTTACATAAAATTTTTTATAGGATACTATAAGTAAAAAGGAGAATGAATGCCATCGATCAGGGCCGTTTATACCTAAGAAGCTTTTATATCTACTTTACCGTGAAAATTATTGAAGGAAAAGTAAATGAGAGAAGTATACTTCTCCATCTTGTAGCAGAAGAAAAATGAAAAATATTCCAGCCGACAAGATGTAGTACTAAGGACTACGAATTTTCCACAAAAGATGTAAGAAACATGAAAAAAACAGGAAACACAATTAAGCGCTTATATCCAAAGAACTCAGAGCGTTTTATAACCTACAAATTTTACTTGCGCTTTACAAAATAAGTTATTAAAGATGATAAGTTCCTTACTGAGGCGAGATTCACGCTGGAAATTCTCCTCTAACCTCCAATACATCGCCTTTTTTTGGCAATTCCATATTCAGAGATTTACTTGAAAAGGGCTTGACAGATGAAAATTGGAGGGGTTTATGTTAATAAAATAGAACTGGGAAAAATATGGGAAATAATTTTTCATTGTCGAAGGTGGAACAAACTACGTAACTTTTCTCTTAGCGATAAGCTTTTGCAGCATTACGACTATGGGAACCTAAAGTGTAAATTCGAATAGCTTAAATACATAAAGATACATTATCAATAAAATAATCACATATATACATAAAAATAAAAACAGCTAGTTCACTTCAAAAAGCAGGAAGAAGACCAATTTAAATTGATGTATTTGTAATTGCAACCTAAATACATGCAACGGAATAGCAATAAAAGTTTCCAGAGAATGGAAGAAAAAGTTTAAGAGCTCATCCTTAATATTATGTTATTTTTGCTTATTAAAAACTTAACGGGATTCGAAATAAAAGTGAACGTTATGACAGAGAGGAAACAAATGAACAAAGCCATAGTAGAAATATGTGAAGTCAGATAAGACTAGAACACCTTAATTTAGTTGTACTATGCAGGTTAATATTCGACATATACTCTTTGTTAAATTTTAATAATGAAACATAAATGGTCCTTTTCATCCATAAATCTCCGTAAACGTGCGATAAAAAGAAGAGCATTTAATAGTCGTTTCCTGGACCATGATAATTATGAGGATAATAAGTAATTGATATTCATTTTTTATGAAAAGCAAGATGGTTGTCTTTAAAAATTTATTTGTAAGGTGCTTTGCGGAAAATTACGATAATATAATTATATAATAACCCTGAAAAAAACCTCTACGATTGAGGGTGAATGTTTGGGAGGGGCCAGGGGTTAATTAATGTTGCTTGTGATTGAATGTCTCTTGTTTCTGTGGGAGTGCCTGTGTTTTAACTTTTAAGAGAATAAGTGTTGTAGTAGTAGTAGAACATTTTTTTTGCAAGGGAAATAGCAATGGAGTTGGGAATTGTGTTATATTGGAGTTTTGTATCATGTAAAGTAGCTGTATGTTAGTGTTTAATCTTGTGAGGGTATTATATAGTTTGTTCTGAGTTGTTTATTTATGTTTGTGAAAATTACCGTAGTTGTTTGTAATGTTGCCACCAGACTAGCAGTCTATCTGCAACAATGTACTTAATAATATCACATAATAATAATAAGAACTGTGAAGCTTAACATAACATGATGTGGACAAAATGACAACAAGCGCTGAAGATCAGTTGTCCAACAGCGAAGGAACATGTTACATAGAATGTATGCAAGCTCCTCCGAATCTCCATAAATCCATCCGTAATAAAATCGACACAGCAATAAACAAGAAAACCATGTTTTAGTAAACAAGATGAGTGGGAACGCCCCTGTTTGCCTTGTCCCAAAATTATTAGGGCCAATTAGCGTTGGGTAAAGACGGATCGGCTGAGCAAATATCACAAACTCCGGGGTTCTTTCAGTAGGTGAATCATGTACCTTGACATCGAAGCAGAGATTTCAGCTACCGCTTAAATTCCGGCGTCGCTCAGCCGGCAGGTGTTAATCAAGCGTGATGGCGGAGGAAGGTGCTCCGCCAAGTGCACCAAAACAACTCGGAGAGGACCGTCCTCAAGGGTAACAATCCTCCAGAGGAAGGACTTTGACCTGCTTTTAAATACCGAATTTTACTACGTTGGAAATGTAAACGCATGTACAACTTGGTTGCAGTGGGACACGATTAACAGGGCCGATGCGAGGTACTGGACCATGGCGGTAGCTCAGAGCACCGAGATTTGTTAGGCGAATGAGTCCGTGGTTTTAATAAGGTGCGAATACTTTTATTTTTGATCTTTTCGTAGACTAACGAGTGATTCGTCAATGTTTGGAAATAGTTCACGGTATCGATTCAGTAAACATATGTTTCTATAGAAGAATTCTAGGTTTTAAAGTTTCTTAAGCTTTAATATTTGACTGATATGCATTTGGAAGTTTTCTGGTAAAATTTTAATAGAATTTCGATTTATAAGTTTAATAAATTCAATAGTTCGCAAAAAATAATAATTGCTAATTCTGGGTGTGAATTTGCTTTCGATTGAATTATTTTTAGTTTTAAAAATTAGTTTTAAAAATTAGTTTTAAAAATTAGTTTTAAAATTGAAATGCTATTAATCAGAGAAATGGCTATGGCAGTATATTGATAATTATTACAACTGAAATTAATTATTGAATGCCAAGAAATATCGAATAATAACGAAGGAGTCTTAAAAATTGGACATTTATAAATAACTTCTATGGAAGAGGCATCAACATGGCTCTCAGTATAGGGTGCCAATACATCTCCGGCTGTCCCTGATGATGAGAGAGCTCATTATTCTTTAATCGAATTTTCACTCGGTTAAAATACAGATAGAGTTGCAGATAGGCTTTAAAGTTTATTACTATTAATTTGCTGTGTCACAAGGCGTGTCATAAGGGAGCTCATGCTTTTTCTCGAGATATCAAAGGCTTAATACAGTTCCCTGAACTTCTTATATATTTACACGAAATGTCCAAAATTGTTATGAAACTTCGTTGCTACGTTATCCTGATGCTTTAGAACTTATGATAGGAATCTTAAAATGAAGAATAATTTAAACTGAGACTGAATTTTTCCCAATAAATTTAACCCCATCGGAAACTTATTTATATCTAGGGATGCTATATAGGTTCACCGATATTAGGGATCCAGTCTCTCTTCGCACCTACTTCTCCAGCTGTGTTCTTCCTCTTCTCACTTACTGCTCTCCTATCTGGACCATGTCATCCGAATCAAACCTCTCTTCTCTCAACCGTGTCATAAATTTCTTTGTAAAAATAGTCTATTTACGAGTGCCGTCTTGTAGAAATATGCCAAAAGATCATCTTCTCAGTCACCTCAACCTTACCTCAATCAAAGCCTCTCATACTTTCTCCGACATTTCCTTCTTACATAATGTAATAAATAGCAAAATTGATTCCCCATTCTTACTCTCCCTTTTCTCTTTCCGAGTTCCCTCAAGAACAACACGTCTATCCGATACCTTCTCTTTAATTACTCCTCGTTTATCATTAGTAAAACGATCACTCTTCTTCCGTATTCCATCAATTTTTAATTCCCTATCCTCCAATACTCAATTCGATCCTTTCTTTCTATCTCCGAAATCCATCCAAAGCATGGTTACGAGAGTTTGACGTGGGAAAGTACTATATTTCAATGATTTTTTTGCTTCTTCCCTTGTTATACTATTATATGTTTAATTTGTTGTTGCTTCATTTGTTATACTATTATATGTTTAATTCGTTGTTAATCGTCAGCAGTAATTGGTTTTGTGCTGTATGTTGATGCTTGTTAATAAATAAATAAATAAAATATTCTTTATTTTTATGCATATTTTTATAATTGAAAAAATTCCCCTCTGCAATTTCAGGATTTTTTTCAACACTCTTTTATATGGATGTTTTCCAAAACCTTAGAAGTTTATCTATCAACCTTCAACTTAATAGATTTTTTCTCAGCAATCAAATCCTCCCTATATTTTTCCCTTTTTATATTTTTTCTCGTATTCGATAATTAATAGTGTAAATATTTTATGCTTCGCTAGGTGTAAGAGAGTCCCATTCGGGCTTAAACTTGTCTGAATAAGGGTCAATTAGTAATTACAATAAATTTAGAGATAGTACGACCTTGGAAGATGCTGCAGATACATATTATGTGCTCTCCCTGTTTCAAAGTAAAATTCAGGGTGATAAATCCTAGGACAAGCCGATTCAAAATTTCGTTTTTCTGCAACCATAACAGGAAACCAGACTGATACCCGCATACTGCCTCTTCCACACACCCAGAGGCAGCTAGAAGTACTATATAGATCGCTATATTTTCGTCGTATAGGCACTTCATTTGCCCAGCTATTTTACCGTTCAATGAAACTGATGAATGTGACTTAGTAAGGAATCATCTTCGCTAGGCGAATATTTACCTTAGTAACCGAGGTCTATCTTTTCAGCCTGAGAAAAACACTCGGTATTTATCCGAAACATTCGAAATGCCACCACAAACCATCTTATGTTGTTTGCGGAGGCAAAGAGTCACTCACCTTTCCGACATTTCCCACTCCAAGGTAAACGTGAAAGAAAGACGTGTAGGAGGGGAACGGGAGATGAAGTCAAGTAATTTGCCGCTGTAAAAACACGTTGTTCAGCGTTCAAATGGAATCTGGAATGACGCGACTGAGGAAAACCTTCTCGGGTCGTGAAACTCGTGAACGCGGGGGACAAAAAGGAAAAGATTTCCCCCAAACTATTTCCTCATCAAAAGAGAGATACTTTGGTCGGCTACATTTAAGAATTCTCTTTAAATTGACTGAGGAGAGGCGTTAAAGAATAATAGAGCGTTTAAGAGACTTCCCGGGTGACTCTATACCGGAAGGAGTAAAATTAGTACTTAAAATTCCAAGAGTGTTGCGATTCGTAAGATTCCCGAATTTGCAGGGACAATAGGCTTGAAATGAGCAATTTGAGTCGTGGAAAGTGGATGTTCAACATTGTTACAATTTCTTAAATTCATTGTCTGAGTTCAAAAGACATGTTCGCTGGAAAATGTCCAATAATCGCATTCTGTTTTAATTTTTCATGCGAAATTCTTTGAGACGGATGGGAAGTTTAAGATATCTTTTTGCGTTTTGCCTTAAACAACTACAATTACTTGCTTTATAATTTTCAAGAACTGCCTTTAACTTTGAAACCAACGGCTATATCTATTAAATTACTCTCTTCGATGGCATCTATAAAGAACAAAACTATTCATAGCACTCTTCATCACTTACAGGATCCACGTACATGTTTTTCCATAAGATTGTTCAGGATAAATTTAGGGCTAATGATTTAATATCCATCTTATCCCTCCGTGTGCCGTCCCGTCCGGCTAGATTAAACTCATTATTTCATTGTTCTGCACTTCCACTTTCCATCACTAAACCATCCTTCAGCTACCGCTTACCTCATCGATACAATAGCGTAATATCTCTTTCATTTCCTTCAGATCCATTATATAATTTAATTCAACTATGACTAATATTATTCACTTTTATTGTTAGTTAACATTATAGCTGTATATTTATATGCTTTCCTTTCTAAAACTTCCTTTATCTCTTTCAAAATTTCTTGACTTTAGTTTATTTTTATATTTTTAGTCACCCTATTGTAAAGGTATATTGCTTTTATGAATTTACAAGGAAGTAAATAAGTATAAACATCAAATTTTTCTTAAGAATCAAGATGCTCGTTTCAAGAAAATCCCCAATACATCAACGTCAGAAGGGAGATAGACTAGTACTTTTTCCATAGCTTTATTTTCCACAACCATTCAGTGAGTAATCGCCATCACCAGGTAAAAAACTCTGGAAAAGTTAGTATAATAGTCTGTCTCTCTTCTCTCGTTGTTTTGACTAATGCGACGCCTCTACCTTCGTGGATATTACTGCTACACAACGTTGGATGTAACGTAACACATTTCGTCCGTCAATTGCTTGTCTCCCCTTTTACAGCTTCACCCTCCTAATTGAACTTTCCTTCCCGAAACAACGTTGCGGTTTGTCTTTGAAAATGCCGCCTTTATTCTGAAGATGTCCCTTTGGGGGATGAAGAGTGCCGGAGGAATTTCGTTCCTTATTGATGCCTCCGGAGAGAGTAATTTTCATCCCAACTTGTTGACATCAGTTCTCGACAATCTTTCCTCTCATTTTTTTACTTCGTTTGTTCGTCCATTGTTTTTCTATCACACAAAAAGTTAAATTGGACTAAAACCGCATCAAGACTATGAATGAGTAAATGAAATAGAGGACGTCACATCAATATCCCAGTTTTGGTCTTAATAATGAACTTATCAAAATCAAAATCTAAGGGACCCTAAAATATGACAATTAAATAAATAGAAAACGCTTATAATTGGCGAGATTGAAACAAAAAATTGCATTCTTCAAAAATAAAGAAATAGTGGGAGTTGTTAGTAAATCCAAACGAAAACAATGTAAACAGAGATAAAGGAAAGTTAGGAGAGTTTATCGAAGTTGTAAAACGTAAGCGACACCTAGGATAAAGTAAATACAATAGTGAACACACCACAACGAGGTGTGAAAAACCGGTACAAACTTACTGATAATTGAAAGAAATGATTCGTCACCAATAGCTAAAAGATGTGAATGAAACGTGATATAAGTACAAATGCATTGTCGATTTTTCCGTAAAGTCATCAGCCCTAAGGCTTTCTTGAACCTCATCTTCTCTATTATTAGCTACAAAGAGCTTAGGAGAGAAGACGTAAGGTATACTAGTCAAGATAGGGGGAAGTAGTCTGCCTTTGCTTTCCTCACTGATCCATAGTGGTGTGAGGGGAAAACGTCCTTGTAATGCAGGATGCTCTAATGAATAACATTTTATATAGAAGTCGATAAAGACAGACCAAAATGATGCGACTAGTTACTGATAGGACTGTTATTCAGAATCGGGAAATCGGAGTTTTACTTAATTAACGACTCCAAAAACGATTCTTTCCAATGTTTTGTCCAAAAAAAAATTTTTAATTTCTGATACTAGTGACAAATAGATAAATACTAAATGAAAACCTATTTTAACTATCGGTAAAACTGAAATCTATAGATTCTAATAGGACGTAAGTAATATTTCAATTAATAATATTAATGGACACCATTGACAATTCAGTAGCTTTCGTACTTCACAGCCATGAGCAAGGATTTTTATATATATTTCATATAAAATCAATTTAGAAGAAATATATCTTTCATTTACAAAAGTTTTTAAAGTATAATTTACAACATTTTTTACATATCTTTCATTTACATGAGTAAATGAAATATACATTTCCATATATCCTGTATTAAGGAATATTTTCCGCTCACTAATAGATGGCAGAGGGTATACAGTCGATGATATTCATGTAAATACGTAATCTTTTCAATACATAAAATGCACATCTTAATACACGAAGGTGAAAAGCGCATAAACTTTGTAATGACACATGGCCAATTACATTCATATCATATATGCATTCCCTAAGCCGAATACCCCGATGAATAGTTCGTTTATCAGGCGATATGGGCGCGCACATGCGGCCCACGCAAAAACCTCAGCGATAGAAACATTAAATGCGAGAAAGGCCTAATATATACCGGAAGACGATTGAGATGAGAGGGAGTGACAAGGCATCCCACCTCCCCCTTCATTTCGGGCCTCATTCATAGGAGGAGCTCCTCATCCCATTCTGCGGCATCCTTTGAGAAGAGATCAGTGAGTGAGCACGTCTGCGGAGGTGAACCAGAGGAGTGGGGAGGACGGAGAACAAAGAGAATTCTAACGTAATTAGCTACATATGTCTGTATGCGATAGTATGCGCTTGTGCACACGTACTGGTAGTGTGATTACACGTATGGGCTGTCCCGTCAAATATCCTGCTTTTGCCTCGGGGAATAATGTAAGAACGGCATTACGAAAAAGGTAACGATTATGATGCATGCGTTTCAATCGCGATAAGCTAAATAAGGACAGGTAATTATGAAAGTGGTAATATATCTTGGTGTAAATCAATGAAACGAGTGGAACAAACTTTATTTTTAGCGCAGTCCATTCGACCATTAGTGAGGGTAGCCTTGTTTTCTTAGTGCAAATAAGGAAAAAATTTGAAATGAGATCATAATGATCGTTAATAATATAGTACATGATTAAAATTCGTGCCTAGAGAAATTACGTCATTTTTAATTATAATTTGTTGAGCATATTTGTTGAATGTGCGTATTCTTGTTAAAGGTCGTTTTTATAATTATTTAAATCATATAATCCTGGATATTTCATTTTCTAATAAAATTTGGGGGAAAGGAAAACTTCCAAGGTTGAATTAATATTACGGTCCAAAGACCGAGAGTACTTATCTGTTTAATTGCTAGTAATATTCTGAAAAATGACAAAAATTCATTCAAACGGGAAAATGTCATTTCAAGGTATCAAAAAAGAAAATTGATAATAAAGAAATCTGGAAGTATTGAACTTTTAAGTCAAGGAAATTTGGCAACCATCGGAATTGTGCATATTTTCTGTGATTTATAGTAAATAACATTATTCTAAGTTGAAATTAATGAAACATATCAAAGAAGCCAATAAACATGTAACCAAGTAGAAGTGCGACATGGACCATCACAGCATACATCTGGGGTTCTCAACCGCTGATACTGACTGTACTTGGAAAAGGATTTTGTGTTATATAAATACTAGATTGGTTACATTGCCCATAATACATTATTTATTGAGATGTTGTAGAAACAATAAAAATCGCAAATGGAAACAGATGTGTAATGCTATAATGAAGGGTACTGATAATATTTCATTCCTATATAAGTAGCACGCCTCTTGAAAACAGTTATGAACCCCTGGCACACACAATTAACTCATGCGGTAATCACACATCGCCTCGCATAACTCAATACCCTCAATTAGGCCCTTATATGATTCGGCCCCCGCATGTTTACATACATGTTTACATCCCGCTCACGTAAACATACTCGCACAATTATCGCATCCGTAAAAACGGAGACGTGGGCAAATCCTCCGAGGACTCGGGCCGAATCACAGCGGAGAAGTGAAATGAAAAGTCCCTCTTTTTCTGATCTCCGAGCACACTTGGCAACTGCGCCGAGTGGAGGAGAGAGGGAGAGGATGAGGAAGACGTTTCCAGATGAAGTCGGCGAGGGATGGGGGGGCGGTTGGGCCTTTTGGGGAGGAGTGTGGAAGCGGCGGAGAGAAAGAAGGGGGGCGAAGGAAGAAAAATGATGCGATGGTGGGAGGGTGTCGGAGGAGAAAGGTCTTTTTTTTCCTTTGGGAAGTGGAAGGAAGAGAAAGAGGAACGAACTGGGAATAGTGAGAGGATTCTTAGAGAGGGAGATGTTCTTCGAAAGGATAGCGCAAGAGCCACGAAATGTAGGCGTTAGGAAAAAAATGCGCCGTAATGAGGTAAGGGTGTAAGTGAGATTGCATGTCTAATGAGAGCCTCCGATCCCCCCCTCTCTTCTTACCGGAGAAAAACTGCACTCGGCTCTAATTAGACAAATATAAATGCTCCCTCGAGTGCCGATATATCCACTTCTGAGAGCGCGAAAGCGAATTTATGCGTGCGATTTTAGCGTGCGTGACGGAATGCACGTGTATTGCCCATCTTCCGAGGAATTAGAATCTTGCGGGATGATATTCTTACGGAAGCTGGGAGGAAGGATATGAAGTATATTTATCGAACAACCTGTGTATACCTCAGTAAATATAGATAAAAATTCCAAGTAGATCGGTTGGATAACTAAGTCGTAAAGTTCGTTCCATTTGAGAGAAAAGGAGTCTATGGGGTGTTAAGAATCCGCTACAACGCTGAACCGTAACCAATGTAAACAAATATGTACCTATACTTGTTAGTGTTCCATCATTCGTAAATGTTGATAAAATCATCAATGGAGAAGAATTTGTTGTGACCTACAACCGAACCCTAATCATCCAATTGTTAGCATTGTACACAACTGACTTTACGTCCACTTATTAATATTCTTAGCTGGTGCTCTCACAAGCATCCACTTATGGAGAATTACAGGAGTGGCGATGACTATAGAGCATAACATACGACCATTCCCAGTCATAAAAATTCAGTTAGCCGGGATTCGAACCCGGGACCCTAGTGTTGGAGCGCTCGTAAGGTTACAACCTTGCATTTACAACGGTCAAGCCTATTTTTCATCTACTTCTCTAATTAATTAATAATAAATAAATAGCGGAATGTATACCATAATGGTGACTGTTTCTAAAAAACCCGACGAAGAAGATGGCACGGCAAACGAACGAGTTGTACAACGATAACCGAACACCTGCAGAAGAGACAGCGGAAATATTTTGAAAGAGAAACTCCAGAAAATCTTCCGCCGCGCAAAGACATAAGAACACGTATAAAGCGAATTTTTGCATACAATTTACATACATACATGCGGCATATGGCTTTGTTATGATCCGAACCGAGATTTTTATCCCCGCGCCGGCCATTTGAATAACATTACTCCCGATGAAAGAGATACGCGCGCAATGGAAAACAGTGGCGCCTTT
Source organism: Pachydiplax longipennis (assembly GCA_036926295.1). Taxonomy (NCBI): domain Eukaryota; kingdom Metazoa; phylum Arthropoda; class Insecta; order Odonata; family Libellulidae; genus Pachydiplax; species Pachydiplax longipennis. The sequence continues at coordinate 58,862,594 of JAVFKF010000008.1, forward strand.
AAAACCCGAGGACCCATCCGAGGATAAAAATACGTGCTACACCTCATCCAAAAATTCCTGCACAAAAATATATATATAAAAAACAACCCGCCAGAATGTTTCCATCGAAAAAAACATAAAGGGAATATCAACCCGCTCCTCCGGCGTCCCCTGCATTTTAGCACCGAGTAAAAACGACGGATTCCCGAAGCAAAAAAAACTTAATGTAAAAAAAGATCGAGAGGTTCATCAAAAACATTCCGCGCTGGGAGAATCCGCGCGTTATACAGGAAATGGTGCGCGAAAAAAGCAGTGGAACGACAAAGAGGAGGGTGAGAGAGGGAAGGTGATTCAGTCGTAGTAAACAGGGCCGGGGAGGAGAGAGAGTGGCGTGAAAGAGAGAGAGAGAGCGTACCGAGATGAAGTTGCAACGTGAAAGATGTAAAGGATGAAGAGGATCTGGGATGGGGGGCTCTGGGGGTGTGGGGGCCCGTCGGACGTGAAGCGGATCGGAGGGTTGGGGCGGCCGGAGGACCAAGGGCGTAGGAGGCGGAGCTTAGGGACTGGTGGCCTGCCCGCTCCCTCCCCCACCTCCCCTCTCGATCTTTTTTTCCATCCCCCCTCCCCCTGTCATCCCAGGGCCGAGGCACCGCTGACGACCAGCCAAACAACACAACTCAATTCAGCCACGGCGTGGCACGGGAATGGACGTTGGAGGACGTGGAGTCTTCGCTGCCGGCGGTGTGTAGTTATATAGAGACGCGAGAAGGGTGAGAGAGAGAGATCTTGGCGTGCTTTTTACTCCATCCGGACTCTCTCAGCGGGAGGAAGGCATCCCGGTATATCCCTCTTCCTCCGGAGGAGAGAAAAAAGTTCCGTGAAATTCCGACGCGGGGAAAGAATAGAACAGCTTCTTCTCCGTCTTCCTCGGTCTCTTCGTGCGGGGAGATGGTCGGCTCCCCCGACCGGGCAGGCGGATGACAAAGGAGATATTTTCCTTCGTTACCGGTGCAGTGGTGTGGACTACGGTGTTGCAGCGGTGATAAACGTGAGTGTCTCTCCCTGCTGATAAGTTTTACCGGAAGGTTTTCCGACTTCGGACCCATTTGGTGCGACGGCGTTCCTCTATTCCTCCGTTGACTCTCCCAAACGAGAACGATGACTGCGATGGAGGACGAGAAGAAGTGAGTTTTGTGTTCCTCGGCAAGGTGGAGGCGTGAGAAGACGGAGTTGTTGCGGGGACAGCGGCCGAGCCATGCCCGGCCTCGGAGGCCGGTTATCCCGCCACCCTACCCTCCTACTCTTGCTCTTGGGACTGGCCGCCGCATCGGCAGCCGGTCGTGCGGCGGATTCCTCCTCTCCCACCTCGTCGGAAGAGGAAAGGAAGCACCACCACCAAGGAGGGCAGGAGCACCAGCACAGGCACCAGAGGTACCGGCAACACCAGCGGGAAGGCGGGAGGATCAGGGGGCACCACCACCGGACGACGGAGCTGGGACTGCTGCATTTTCCGCCGGACATGGGTGCGATGCTTGCGGGAGAGAGGACTAACTCTTCTTCGGACGGAGAGATGATGTGCGAAGAGGCGAGGATGAGGTGCGCCTTCCGCGCCGGGTGCGGCGAGGCCCTCCAGAGGTTCGTGGGCGCGTGTTCCGAGATCGCCATCGGGGTGCGGCACGGGGCGCATGCGCGGGAGGAGATGCCCACGTGCTCGGAGCCGTGTCAACACGCCCTGATAGCGCTGACTTCGACGGAGGAAGGACACGCGCTGATCACGGTGAGTTAATTTTTTAATCCGCGTCCTTATCGTGAGAAGATAAGACGCTGGTAATGGTGGTGTAATCAGGCATGCGGCGCGCATGTTTTTAATCATTATCTACCCATTAAATACCCCGGAGGATCGGGTGTCGCTCGAGAAATAGTATAATCACGGAGAGTTGTTTGTTTTCGTTGTCGGGTGTATTAATCGGTGGTAACGAGACTCTTTAATGATTGCGGTTACTTTTAGAGGAGTACCGTTCTCCGAGAGGCTTGTAATTGTCATGTTCTCGACTTTCTTCGTCATATCTCCCTCTGCAAGGAGGATCGTGTTTCTCGACTGGACCGAAGCGTCTCGAGTCGTTTTTACGACCCGAGGTGATTTGGAGTATAGAGCGATTTACGGAATTCCTCTCAGTATGACCCTTTTATTTTGGTTGTAAAATTGTCAACACCGGAAATGTATGTACTCTAGATGCTGTGCAGATTATGTCTGAAGAGCTCATAAACACCAACTTCATCGTCCATATCAGTTAGCTTGGCCATCAATCTAAATGGTAATCACTTCACTGAAGAGGCTGTTTGCAAACGCACGTATCCTGTACTTGACGTTGAACAGATGTCCAGAGACGTTCATTCAAGTAGCAGAGGTATTATGAATATGTCTCAGTATCAGAATTTTTAATGTATTTTCGGCTTGTGAAGACAATGAAGCACTTTTGTTACGTTCACAACGCCAAGATGTACTCTTTTCATGGGTAGAATCATTCGTAAACACACGATTTCATACTTTAGGATGAGATAATTTCTAAGTAATGTATGTACAGAACCCAGTCAGAAGGCAAATTTAGACATCAAACTCTCTTTATAAGCTATCTAAAGCTTTTGAAGGGTATGATTTTTATTAGACCATATAAGGAGGGGAGTTAGCTTTTATTATCCTCGTTAAGGAAGATGGCTTCCTTTAAATGAAAAGTAAGAGCAGCACAATGACCTTTTGAATAACAATTTTCAAAGCATTCAATCAAGAAATAAGTTAAACCAAGTTAAATGCCATTCTTAAGTATCACCAATGCATCTGATATTATAACACCTATTAACTGAAGCAAAAGTAAACAAATGATACATTTTCTCCATCCTGTACCCTAAGAATATGACACATGTTACGTTCATTAATATTTATTTTAGTAGCATAAACTCAACAACTAAAACGCACACAAAAGGAGCTCAAAACAAGAGAATAGTCCAAACTCTAAGGTTGTTTCTATAGATAATGGAGAGGGCGTGCCACTTTCGCAAAGTTCGGTGGATGAAACTTATTTTGTAAAAGAGGGAGAAGAAATCTCTGAAAAATTGGCTGGTTTTCATTATTGATAAATCCCAATTTAATTTAAGCTTTTCTCGTGGCATAAAGGCTTCCACTGTGGCGGTTAAGGGAGGCTGCCAGAATCTATTTTAGCAGCTGTCTACAGTCGTCTCACTCGACACAATATAAAACGGAAGCAGTTGAGAAGTTTTCCTTACAATTGAATCGAATAAAAACAACTATGGATGAAGTAAATTTTGCAGCGATAAATTCCATAGCTTCAGTAATTTCTGAGCATCAAATCTTTTCTTATTTGCTGAATTACAAACTGTCATATGGACACATGTCATATGGTAAGGATTTTCTACACATGATATCTTATATAGCCTTTCACATTGTTTTATAGTCCCTCTTGAGAGTCCAACGTAGACGATATATTTAGAAAATTCCTTTCTGAAGTAGAGTCCATATATTAAATACAAAATGTTTTTGATTCCTTCAGAGCTTAACTTGATAGGAGAGCTCTGAACCCATTCCAGTGCATTCACAGCAATTATTTTCACTTTTCATTTAACCTACCGCAAAGAACAACATTCAGTCATTTGATTCATTCAATGAGTTAATGAATATTTCATACAATTTTGAAAACTATTCTAAATGCATATGTGTTAAATTCAACCATAGATGCCATCTTTCATCGCATAATTTTGTAGACCAAACATTTAGAAAAATAAAATAACCAATTCAATTGCTTAGTAGGATATTGCTGTATAGTATTTAACATAACTGTTTTATTCCCTATTTATTATGATTTAAGCAATATTTCAGTGAAGAATCCTATGGCAACCATATGATTATGTGAATCAAAACTACTCAAAAATATGTCCTACCTTAAAAGTAAAGCTCTTTCTATATTTCCGCTGGCACATTTTAAAGCAAATCGTTACAAATATTTCAGTCATTCGGAGACATACCCAAAACACGAACATAGCACCTTCCTCTCCTCAATCTGAAGATCAAAAGAGAGTATAGAGCGAGCCCTCCCACAACAAACCGACCGCGACAGAAACAAAGGGACACCATCGGCGTCCTCTAACGCATCTTCCGAGGGCGTTCCTTCTTTCTGGAAACGCCGTGATACGTAAATGGTTCGTGGTAGACGGGGTCATTCGTTAGTCCTCCCATAAGGGTCGCCGGGTGGGTGTGGCACCAAAGGTAGACGCACTCGGTGCAGGGTGCCGTTGAGTTCCGCATCTCTCCATCTCTTTCCACAAAACTCATTTTGACTCGCCCAACTCTTCCGAGAAGGTCTCGTTTTTCACAGCCTCCGCCCTGGACCGCGGCGCAAGAAAGTCATAAATAATGAATGAGACATCCTATTCTCTCTACGCGTGGATGGAGAGAGTGATGAGACGGTTCCGTAAGACCGGAAACGGTTTTTCGGAGTGACCCCATCGGGGGCAAAAACAAAGCGATGGTCGTATAGCAGGCGCCATGTTTTTAGTCTCACCGAGTTTGGATACGAAAGAACGGGGAAAGCTCGTCTACCTTTGGTCAGTTTTTGACCGTTAGTAAGGTTCTACCTATGTAGCACTAGAAAGGATAAAAAGGGATGTCTCACATGCATATCTGGATTGGTCTTAACATTTCTGATACATAATGATTTATTAGTCGGAAGCATCAGAGCACTCAGATGTCTCCATCGCTTATTTTACTAGCAAAGTTCTTCTTCATAACCATTACTAATCGCAGTAAGTGACATTTAAGAACTAGGAATAGTCAAATACTTTGTCAGAAATTATCCGAGAAGAAATTTTCTTTGTAACAACAAGGGCTGAACTATCACGTTCGGTTTAAGTTAATACGTAAAGTCTCTTATTTTATAAACGTAAAATTTTCAACCAAGAAAACATTTTAAAACTAGGAAATCTCAAACCATTGTTTGGTGAAAGCTTGGAATTTCTTTCAGAAAAGTTTCTTAATGAAAAAAATCATGTAATGATTCGAATCGAAATTTTTAAGTCGTAATTCTTCAATTTAAGTTTTATTTTATCTAGAAGCTTTCATGAAATACAACTTTTTGATGCTGATGCTTTAATATTCATTTGATCTATTTATCGGTACAGATATCTCGACTAAGAAAGATGTATTGTTCTAGGGTCACCTTTGTTAGAAGAAAAACCGTTTTGATACGATCCAAAATGTTTAAATAAACGAAAAGATACTATAAACATCAACCATAATTTTTGAGCTGTAGATAAGAATTGATAGCATCCAGTATATTCTGATCATGTTTGCTCATTGCACGATAGTTAAACCAGAGCTTACACTAGCCAAAACTTAGGGTAGCCGATTACATATTCATTAGTCAAGTCCGAAATACATCGAGAGAATCTTCATATGTCAAATTCATAAGCACAAATTCATAAGGTTGTTATTGTTCACTATCATTAGCATAACTATATTTCTAACCTCTCTATTAGTAAATCTACAATAATGTTCCCTGATTTATATCGAATGTGAAGAAAATTGTTCATTCACTTCTGATCAAGGGTTCGTCCGTAAATAGAATAAAAAAAACCTACACCAAATCCAAACAAACAATAGGAGCACTACGCTCCAAACAATCCAAACTTGCTTACATCCATCTCCTTCTTGGAATCATCACACATGAATATATACAGTTCTTGAAAAAAATATATATTGAGGACACAAAAAGAGTATCGAGTCGTTCTTCCGGTCCTTCGGAAAAAATACATGAATGAAAGCCCTTTGTTTTTGTTCGTGGAAGAGATGTGACTGGGCCAAACACAAGAGCGTCGCATTGGTTCTCTCTGAATTTCCAGGAACGATGACTGAAAAAAAACTGATAAATGATTTTCTATGGGCGGTGCGGGAATGACCTGTGTGCTCCCAGGGTGGGATGTTATCTGGAGACAGTACGCCCCCTGCTATCGACAGGGAGACCTTTCCGTTATATCTTTCCACGTTCTGTTTCAAGGAGGCAGTGTGTATTTAAAATGATTTAATACGTTTTCTGCGAGTAAATGGTATTTACCTTCATTTAGAATTGACTGGTGATGATACCACTGTTTCTGAGAGAATGTAAAATGTTTCATTCAAATGTTATTAAACGAATGAATTGCTTGAAAGGAATTACTTCAGTTTGACTGCTAATATATATTTCATCCGATGTTATCCAGGATAGAGACAACAAATGATATTTCTCTTCAATAATCTCTAATGATGTAATGAAAGTCTGGCATTTCTGACTATAAATAAGGGATTATGTTTGACAGAAATTCATTGCATTGTAAGAATTGTGGAAAAAATTTTATGCGCATTAGCTAAAAACACCTAAAAACGTTACGTCATTGCCCAAAGATGTATATTACTCCAACAGATATATAAAATTTTATCTATCAGTATGAATCATCAAACTTCAACCATCTGAAAACGAAATTTTTCGATTTTGTAACGCTTTGCGGCTTATTTTAAGGGAAATCAATTCTAACAATGTCTTAAAACTCCATTATTACCCAGAATTTCGAGGACGAGCCGGAGTTCACACTCCGAATGCGTCTTATACGTAGACGAGAAATTTTGAGGAAATCGAAGTCTTCCGCTGAATCCGTTTTCTCCCTCGATCAAAATGGCTGATTCTTAAAAGACGTGAAAACCGAAAAGCAGCCTGTAGATGGCAGTCGCACGCTCCATTTGACCCTTCATGTAATCTGAGCCCCTGTGGCGACTTGGCCGAGAGGCCACCTGTTGTTGGCGCCTTTCGGTCACCTACACCCTTTCCCCGAATCCCTCGGCCGACCCCAGCAGGTCACTTTGACATCCCTTTTAGTGCGTTTATTGCACCCTTCCGGGTACCGAGAGAAATAAATCAGAAATATTGGAAGTGACTTTTAAAGCTGCCTTGTTTAAGTAGCAAGGGTCCTCGCTTTCACCCATTATCCTCAAGGTTTTTGCCATGTATTTTAGTTAGAGTCAAAATTTATTGAGTCCTACCGTCTGCGTAGGGAACTTCCGTACTGTACGCTGGTTTATCAGGGAAGAAGTTTCGGTTTTTAATACATTTGTTGTAATATTTCCAACATATTATTACTAAACATCTGTTTCCAGTGACTTTTCTCTCTTTGCACTCCATCAAAACATATAAATGACACACCATTTTAAAGATAAAATTATCCTCTTCCTACTAAAAATCAACCGAAAAATGAAAAATGCCCTATTTGGTGAAAAAAATCGAGTTAAAATTTGAATTTGTCCATAGAGTTTCGTTACTGGATGTGTAGATATCTATCAATGCAAACGAGGTACATCGAAACGGACAATTGTACTCTATTTCTCCATCCAGATATAATTCAAACCCTCCAATCACTACAAACGGAAAGGACTAAAACGTATCTTTAAAAAAAACACACTTTCGCACATACATATATATATATATACATTCACTGTAACTTTCAAATTAGTTGGGCGAAATTTTCGCACTGGGCTACTAGTACGATTGTAATATGAAATCATAACTAGTAAGACTCCAGACAATTTTTTATATGTTAACTGGGTTTAAACTTCAGGGGCTATATGGGGAAAATATGCGTCTATATTGGTGTAAAACTATCTTCTACAATCAATCTTTATCACAAATGACAAATAATGTCATATGGATGAACGCAGTGTATGTATCTTAATCACCGTATTTCACCATATTTTACAAACTGTATTTAGCTTGAACTCGTCATAAAACCCTCGGACAAATCGCTTATCTTAAGCAGTCATTAAAGAGGACCCCCTTCTGGATCCACCACTGAATACGAGGCAATTATTATTTAACTGTCAAATCACGACACGACTCAATCCCGAATCCAGAATACCGAATCGTTTCCGGCCTGCTAATTTCAAAAACAGAATAAAAACGATCGAAACGGCAGGGTTCATTATTTTATTCCCTCCAGAGACGTCGCGGGTTACATTATAATTAAGATTTCGCATGCGGAGGGTTATTAATCCGATGCGATCCCTTTGTCGGCAAATGACGACGTATCGCCGACGTTTCAATCCTCTCACGTAGATCATTGGAGAGATAACCCATCCCCCGACCGTTATGACATCGATAAATATTCTCCAGGCGATACCCATTCCGCGGAACCGTTACGTCTCCACCGCATCCTCTTTTAATCCCATTCCATCTCGTTCGTTTCCACCCCCGCAAGGGACGCTGCCCACGCGAACGTCGTAAAAACCGGAGGAGGCCGAGAAGGACGAATGTTCTGTAAGGGAAAAAGGGTGGATCATAAAAGGAGGCATAAGCCGATCTATGCGTCGAGGGGCCATAAGGCTGGAGAGAGTGAGTCAAAGAAAGAAATGCAGGAGGGCAATATAAGTTGGCACCGTTGCAGTCATATTCGCCATAGAGGGATTGCAGGTTGAATTTCTGGCGGAGAGAAAAAACGGTTGTTTTTTCTACGAAAGTCGATTTCCATGAGGGCGGTTTGGCTGAGTACGGATTTTGCCGCGTTTATGAGCTGGCTGAAGTTGAAGACCGAGAACAGTTTTCCCTCTGAAAAGAAGTATGAAATCTGCCGAGAATATCCGATTAACCGTGGTCCAACGGTGCTGTTAGTTGGGAGGATCATGTGAAAGCTTTTCAAGGCGGAGCGGGTCCAAAGAAGATCAGATATATTTACTATTGTATAAATAATTGCTTCAAATTTTCCCTCTAGTATGGCACAAAATTTCAATAAGTTGTGTTCCCCTTTTACATAATTTGATAGCTCCAGATGGAATTGAAATCATAAAGAAGTGAAAACTACGCATAGAATAGAATCGTTGATTCGTTCGTAAATAAACCTAACTAAAAGTCAAATATTTCGAGAGATAGAGGGCATGCGTGTGTAAAATAGCAAGCAGATGTTACTTATGCCTGCAAAATAACTCATTGCGCTAAGAGTAAACGATAAAAACACTTGAAAATTTTACCATGCCCCTGAAGTGCGTAGATCGGAAGCCAAATCGGTCGTTCTCATCTGTGACTTGTACAAATGTTTTTGTGCACTATTATTACAGTGATGGTTGTTATGAAAGTAACGATTTTTCTAAGATATAAGAAGTATTTAGTGAATTCGTTTTCCTTTGTAAAAATATAAAAACCTATGTACGCTAACTCTTCTCAGAAATAACAGGAATAATAAAGACTCGATCCTGAGTTTTTCAAGTAAATAACATATATAATGCTCTCTGGGCGCATAAAAAACTTCCACCTGCGCTCCGCTAAGAGACCTCTACCCTAAACTCAAATTCAAACGAAAGATTTTCTCTGAACATCTTTTTCGCAAAATATTTCCACTGATAGATCTGCCTCAGTCTATAGTCCAGTATATCGCCTTTGTGGTTTCCGAACGGCTGTCATCTGAAGACAGTCTCCGTCGCAAACGCAGTATCAGATGAATCTCAGCTGCAGATCAGAGGCATGATGTCTCATCTCAAAGGCAAATCAAATCGCATCGCCGCGAACAAGGACCCAGTCTGTTGAAGGAGGGAAACGAGATTTGTAAAGGCGAATGCATCCGGCGAAGAGATGTGTCGAGAGGAATAGGGTTACGCGACAATTCGTGCGCATTTTCTTAAGAACACACAAATGGGATATCACGTACCTTCCATATGCGCCCTGGAAAGAGTGGAGAAGTGCATATATAGGATGAGCGAGAGTACGGAGTGGCGTGGTTATTGGAGGAATGGAACACAAAGAGTTTGCTTGTTTGAACGCTAAAAAGCCCCTCACGTCTTCTCGCAGCCCTCCGAAACAGTTTCCTCCCAGATATACGTTTCAAAAAATAATGTTTGGCGAGCATGCGCGCTCTCAAAGCCCTCCTAAAGTCGGGTAAACATCGCGTTATTTTCCCTTTTTACCGTACTAATAATCTATCCTTATTCACCGAATCGGGCTTATTACTTAATAAATATCCGTCGCCTTAGCACCTGTGTTTTGTTTAGAAAGTTGAGAAAAATTTGTCGGCAATTTTATTGCATACTATACGTCCTGAATCCTTCGCCACGATCCATCCACGTAATTTTATCATGCAGCAAATAATATTATTCTTATTTTCTCTTTAGTGAGTTAACCTCAGATATTCCAGTTTGCGGCACTCGTAAAGTAATTCTATTTTAGCGGCGAGTTTTATTTACGCATGAATGAGATGTTGTAACCTATGAAAAATGAGCTACGAGATGCATATGAAAAATATATAATTCCAGCAGTTGCGCACTAGTACTCAAAATCGCCCATTTAACCATGGATTCTTTTTTCTTTGAATTAAAAAGTACCGTGATTTGCTTTTCGAATCATACTCTAGACGCATAAACCCGATGTAACTACGATGGAGTTCATTAGAACGTCAACAATTGTCTTCGATTCAGGTGCTGAGAAAATAGTCATCTTGTTCCCAGCCATTCTCTTTATTCTGTTGTAATTGGTAACTTTTACTGAAGTATCCAGTATGATAAATGACAGAATCCCCATCTAAGAAAATGAAAGAGCCGCCAAAATAAACCAGAACGCAAATAAAACCGAAACAAGTCCAAATATGCATCAACTATAGTTGGAACATTTTGTATCTAAGCTGAGTACTTAAACTGCGATTGATAGAAATCTTGCTCCATAAAACTCCTCTCTTTGAGCAAACACTTCTCCATTTCATTATCCATAAGACCGATAAAATAAAAAAGGGGACGCTTTGTCCTGCCGCTTGTTCTCTGTCAATTTTACTGCATATCCTTCAGCAGCTCGAAATGGAGCGGGTTTTCCGAGCTAAATATATGTAGAAGGAATCAAAGAACCTATAATTAGCGAAGGAATAGGAAGAGTGGGGAAATAAACGGAGAAATTAGGGTAGTGTAAAGGGAGATTTGGGGAAGAGAGCGTGAAGAAGAGGAGCAGGTGTTTGTCAGGTGAAAAGGGACTGGAAACGGGAGAAGGGTGCAGTGGCGATAACGAAGAATGATTTACGTCTGGATAGAAAAGGAGGAAGGACATTAATCAGTTGCCTTGTTGTCTTTCCCTTCATCCACGCTAGACTTCGCGATCCTTATTTACTGCCTCCTCGCTCCCAACTCTTGATTATCCTCCAAGATCAAAATAAATTCGAAATTGCGCGTCTTGTGTTTCTTCAGACAGCAAATTTAACTTAATTTCCACTCTACTAATTCCACTTTGTTAACTGAAAATAAATCAAACGGATTCTTCTCCGGTTACTTCGCTCACCAGCTCCAAGAATCTCCGTAATTGGTAATTTGAGATGCGTTACGGTATAATTGCGTTTTCCCTTTACCATCTTACTCTCGGCAATTATAGAATTCTCGTACATTAATGAATAACGGTATTAGTAACGAGCGTATGGAGTCATTGAATTCATCAGCGTATCATTGAATCATTCAAGGCGCAGAAAACAGCTCAATATTGCAATTCAACGCTGAAATATACGGTAAAGCATAAACTTTCTTTCGTTGATTTCTAGTCTGTTGACGCACTATATATATTCCTTGACCTTTAATTTCTATTCGGGATATTTTCATCTCGATCTAAATCAATTGTAATAATTTAAATTACTGCTGAGAAGAGTATTTATTGATCAACAAAGTTTATTATTAATTATTATCTTCACAATTTGATGAATAATTTGAAGCTCACCTTTGAATCTTGTTTACTTGGAATCGCTGCGCCTTTATCTATGAAGATTTTTGAGAACCAATGATGTATATGAATTAAGCTGAAACAATGTTCTGTCAACAGAACCAGAAAGGGAAAGTTTTTCGTGTATAAAAATTTATCGAAATATCTATTCATTAAATAAAAAACCATAAACAGCACGAGGCCTTACTATTACATTACAAACGGTAACAAATTAAAAATTTTAATAATGCGCCAACAGTGACAATAAGAAGTGAAAATAAACATCAAAGAATACAAATATCTCAGGAAAGAGCAAACCAAAATACATCTATTACAAAACTATACTATCAAAACAGTGAAAGAAAAGAAATATTAATAATAAAATATATCAAAGTAATAAAGAAATAAGTTTAAGTTGAACTATACTTTGCAGAAGTATCTGAAGGCGAAGAAAGATTGGTATACTGTGACAGAGATGAGGTAAGCGGTAAATGAAGGATCGTTTAATAATGTAAACTCGAGGCAAAGCTGGTCTTAGGTGAACAGAGAACAGAGTAGCGCAGTAAGCTCAGTAAGTTGGCGGCGGAAATTAGCCTGAGGAGGAAGTTTTCGGATCTTAAACGTCGATAATACAGACCGGTTACTCGATTAGGAGTAATAAGGTGCTTCAAACTGCCATTGTTTTCGTGCCGGAAGTTCACGTTTTCATCACCTATCATTCAAGTCGCGCATCGTCTTGGCGATGAAAATTGATACCGATGGATATCGCGGGATGAAATACTTCCCACAGGTATATTTTGAATAAATTAGGAGCACTTGCTGTCATTAATGTAATGCGGGGATTTAAAAGTCAGAGGATGGATCTAACTTCCGGCAGCGTAATTACCACCGCTCGAGAAAGAATGCGAAAACCCGTGAAATTAATAGAATTCAGACTATAAATTTCACGTGATGAAAAGTCTCCAGGAAATCATTAAATTAAGAGCCAAATTGATAAAGCTATAGAGGGAAATATATGTAGCTTAAAACTGTTTTGAAGAATCAAATTTCAATGCTCCTTCATGTGCCATGCAGCCATCATATGCGTAGCATATTACGAATCAGGAGACCAACAAGCTATGCACTCCTATCCTGGAGAATATTTATAAGTATTTACATGTATATGATCATGAACCTACAGAAAGGTAGAACACTTGTATATTATCATGTATCAGTTGTTGATAATTTATTATGGGACCGTATTGCTTTACCTATGACATTATAATACAACGGATACATGCTTAAAATATCTTTTAAAGAACAGTTTTAGTGTATTCCCTTTTATCCACCGCTGTACTTTGAAGGAAAATTTACAGTTGTAACTAACCTATCTAAAAGTTTAGCGATGACTTGAACCTAAGAAATTTTCCCCAATTAATTTCTTCGTGTTATTAACCGTCATCACTGTGCTGAGGATTCGGCGCTTAAAAGCACAGAACACGCACGTAAATCCTTCCCTTGTGTTTAAGTAGGTTGTATCTTGTATGCTTCAATCAACAAAATAGTCTTAAGAAAGGTCACTGAAGAGAATCTATTAAGTATTGTCCACAATTCTCAACTGTTTACTCGGTAGGTCAAGTAGCTCAATATTTGGTGAATCTTGGGCCACAAAAATATATGTATATTTCAGATAAGTGCTTTATTCGAATTTCTTGAACGGTAATTTATAATAAAATAATTCTCTTAGCCATAAATGGGCAAAAGTCGATTAGAAAACTTGGGTAATTCTATAACTGTTAAAATCCCTCGTCCCTAACCACCGAACTGATGATCTGAAAGAGTAGCGGGTTGTATCAGGAAAATGGACCAATCCTTGCTCACCACCACAATAGAAGATTCCCTCACTGATTTTCTTTTGGAAGAAAAACAAAGCGCAACATCTGAAGCATCATCATCGTTGATTTCTTCGATCCTTTACGCCTTGCTCCGTAACGCCTTATCCTTTTGGATTTCCCGGAATGAAGCTAAAAGAGGGATGAAGCGGGCCAAAGCCATCGGATGGGGCGTTTAAAAACCCATTTGTCGCACGCGAGTTACGATCCCAGAGGAGCAGACAACTTCCACGAATCCATTCTGACGCAACTATGCCTTCCATCCCTCCCGCTAACATGCGTCCTACAGCTGTTACAGTTCCGGAAAAAAAAACGAGGATCGCTGTGTCTTTCCTCTCTGTTCGACAAATAGCTCCGAAAATTCCTTTTCGGGAACCTGTAAAACATATCCGCGGCGGCGGATTCTCCAAACAGAAAAAGGACGAGCGGAGAACAAGTCACTCTCGTTTTTTCCGAACATCCTCACGACTTCCGCCTTCATTCCCCTTTTAACTTTTTGGTCCCCCTCTCTTTGTTCCTCTCTTGGAACCCTCGTCTGTCTTCCCCCCTTATATACTCGTGGTGGTTTCATCCTCCGTCAAAGGTGATCTTCCTCTCCGGAGCATCCTGTCCGCTCCTTTAGAAGCTACTTCCTCCGGCGCACTTGTTTCTCTCTTTACCTTCGAGTCCCTTCCGGGAAATTTTCGTTACTTCCTTCTATTTGAGTACTGTTATGCCTCGGCTAGTGAAGCTTATCCGTTCCGGAATTGTATATAAATCTTCGTCGGCGGAAAATGCCATGTACTGAATCTAATTCAGTGCATTCCATAGTAAGGTTCTATCAACTGAGGGACAAAGATATAGAGTTTAATTAGTGGATTAAGCACGTCAGGGTTTAATGCGCGAATGGTACGATGTAAAGTGTATTATTCAGTAAAATTTTACGAGTCCACAGAGACTGCCGAGATATTGTGAAAAATAAGGTTCAGTCTGAAAGAATGGAAGATGTATACTTTTCCACACAATTTTTACTCTGGACATCACCGGGTTTCAGCGTTGCAAAGTCATGTAAACAGTTGTAAGACGCCGCGAATATTATAAATCTCGCTATTGAGTTGCGGAAAATATTTTGGGAAATATAATTGCATGGAACATAATTTCGTCATTGGAAATCAAATGTGGGAGGAGTAATTGAACTCTGAATACAACTGTGAGTTAAACGTCTCTGACCATAATTTCTTTTAATTAAGAAGTTTGTCATCAGTTTCATTGCTGATCACCGTTCCTACAGATTCAAGGATTACTACAGATCAGACGGTTTTCTTTTGTTTTTCAATTAGCCTACAATAAAAAACTTGGAGAAACAACAGATATAAATATAGTCATGTGTATAACCGTACATAAACAAGGAAACTGTAGATAACCTTGTGGGTCATTTTCCCTCCGTTACTTGTATTCCATGGAGCATGAACTTTTTCCTCAATTTCCACGAACCGTTTAGTAATGGTCAATAATAAACTAGTCTCATGGATATTTTCCTATCCCTGTTTCTCTATTTCTAGACACTGGCCACAGGTCGTTAGACCAATGACCCCGGTGCTACGACCGCTTTAGTCTTTTCTCGTCCTAGAAGACTTACAAGACAATGACTTACTAGCACTACTTGAATGGGGAAAGGGTTGTACCAACGGGTGTAGAAATTGGTGGAAAGTAGAAAGGGAGTTACGGAAACCTTTGCTAAGCCGGCGTTGAGAAAGAGAAGGGAAAAAATCGTCCGAAAAGGGTGCGGAAAGGGAGGAGTCGTGATGGTAACATAGTCGGGGAGGGGTTCTCTCCGCCGAGTGGTCCAGAATGGAGTGAAATATGGAGGGCAGGAAGATGAAAGGAGGGGATTTCATTTATTTTGTTTGGGTTAAGCTACTTTCCTCCTTTTCGTATCCGTTTCGAGATTTTTTTCCGGAACGTGGTCTCGCCGTGATGTAGGGGATTCTTGAGGGATTATCGCACGGAAAGATTGAGGCAGGGATTAATGAAGGAGCATTTCATAAAGACTTGGTATTGGTTGAGATCCAAGTATAACGGTGGTGCTGATGGAGGGTTAACTTTTTCCGAACGTTCAACGTGGAATTAATAACGGGACGGTACCAAATTTATTACCGATTCCGATACTTCTCTAACTTCCGATTCCTGAAAATATAAATTAATATTTAAATTAATTATTTTTAGTTGATGTTGGTTTGAGGAACAAATACCTGATGAACAATGCATATTAATCAATAATATATTTAGTATAATTATTGATACAAATGTGCAGAATATAGAGTAAAATATCCCTTTTATTGATGAACGTGGAGGAAAGTTGAAAGAATAAAGGAAAGAATTTCTTTACTTAAATCATCGAAGGACTTGGCTAAAATTCAGAACAAAATGTTGAGTGCATTTTATATTTCTCTTTGTTCATTTCTCGAAACTTCTTTTTCGTTTCTTAATGTATTAATTTTCTTCGTGTTTCCTTAACCCTTGTTTTTTTCTAAATTCTAAAATGACTTTGAAAAATGATCACTGAAAATATTCATAATGTTTTTGTTATCTTACCTCGTAATTCTGTGGAGCTTGCTGATTTTATCGGGAAATGTAAAGCAAGCCTTTGAAAGATATAAAATACCGAATACCAACCTTTTCTTTACTACGTTACATTGATTTTTTATAGTTTCTTTTCCGTCATAATTATATCAATTACATAAAGCTAACGAAGGAGATGAGGCACAAGGCCTCCCTTTCATATTCCATTTTCAACTTTATCATGCGTCGATGGATTCCTCACAAAAGGGCCGCCAGAAATAGTGATCTCATCTCCGGATGCAATAAAAACGTCCGAAATTTCCTTATCTCTTCTCCACTCTTTTCGAACGAACTCGAAGAATGGTCGACGGCTGCGCCGCTCTAAGGTCTTCAACTTTGCCCCTCATTGCTATCTCATCTGTCTCGATAACTTGGTATTACGGATTTTTCTGACTTTTATTAAATTTATGCATATGGTGCCCGCAAGAAATGTCTGGAGTTGCAGGTTTCATGGGATATAAGAACTGAAACACAAAACTAACTCTTTATTCTTCCGGAATGCATGCTGCGTGTAGAAATTATGTACACCATGCGTGACCTCTATCTGAGGATCATTCGATTCTAGGATGATGTATAACCATAACCATTAAATGGAGAATACGCCGTTATACTTAATATGAAAAACAGCGTGGACACTTGAGCTCTTCAATGATCATTGAAAAGGTTAACTAGCGTCATTGTTATCTACAAAAGTGGCCAGTACGATTTCTGTCGACAAATATTTCTTCTGTAATACCATTACTATTTTACAGAAGTCGCACGTATGATTTATGCTATACAACAGCCCTAATAAAGACGCTTACTATGACTATTATATTAAGTGCAGGGGCTGCCAAACGTTGACGTTTAATCGCAGAAGAGTCAAAAATATGATCTTGAAATGAGGCCAAAAATTCCGTTGAAGAATAAGCAGAAGATAAAAATAAAGCGGTAAATTTTATGCTAGTTATAAATTTATGCGTTTTTATTTGTTTTTCACTTTTCATTGTGATTTATGAGAAATACCAGAATTCTGGTTCCTAAAAATATTTCGATAACGAAGTCTGAAAACCTTTGTTTAACTCATGGTTTTGAAGACTTTGAAAAAATCCTCTGAAAATAAAATCAACGAAATACTTATTCATTTATTAGATCTTCCAAATTTTCTATCTCTACCTAGAGATAGTAAACTTCCATCTCACCAACTTTCCAACCCTCTTGGGTATCAAAATAGCCACTATGAATTATAGAATTTCCCGCCATCCTCCAAATGGTACTTTTCACTATTAATTGACAGGAAATTCCCCTTGGCTTATAGTGTAGTATGAGGGGCAAACGGGTCGCTCTACGAGTCCTCCAGTCAGAAACCAGGCATTGGCACGAGTAGGATCGGATCTCGGAATCGCGCAATAAATCTCCATGCTCTCATCCCCTCCTGTGTACAAATTCCTTTTCTAAGACTAAGAGGATTCCCGATGCAACAGCGTCGCATTCCCGGCACGTGGACTCGCTGAGATTCGGATCGGATGGTGGAACGTCCCTTATACACTATCGACTCCCGAAATATCCTATTCCGAGTCTTTGGCAGTGTGTTCTCTCTCGACGTGCTATCACGCTCATGAATCCGTCCCGAAACCAATTGGAATAAGAATAGGGAGACGGGAACGTGACTCCTCTTGCTTATTTCGGGATTATCGGAAGAGCTGGAGTGTTGCGAACGCTTCACAAAGAGTCTTGGGATCGCAGCGCAATTTCTATCGGTTTTTTTCGCTGGCGCAGTTGAGGATTCGAAGGCGTCGACGGGTGCCTTTCGGAATGCGAAATCAGTCATCGGGGACGGGTGGCGATATTGTACCTGTATCAAAACAGGAGGAAACATTCGGGTAATGTTTACTGGGGAGAAATCAGTGGTAAAAAAAAACCATACAATATATACTTGTGTTGAAAGGTGGCCCAGCTATCAAAATTTTCGGCTTACAAAGAGGTTTATTCATTGATATGGCTCTAATAATTCTATAACGTACGTTTTCGTTTATGTCAGAGTTTGGGATGTAATTAAAGTACAAGATCATTGCGTTTTTAAGTTAATCATTCATTTAGTTAGTATAAAGTAAGGGTAGATAGCGATATATACCATGGTATCTATAGAAGGTATAATATATTCCTATTCAAAATTCTAAAGTTAATCTCAAACTTTTTCTTGTATTATGCCAAATTTTCAGCATACAAAGAGTTTCACGTTGGCTTTATCATTCAGCTACCGATTATACTGAAGGATTCACGCGTATGCAGATGTACACAGCAAATTCCGAAATAACCAAACGATAACGTATATGACCTGACTGGTTGGCCTGCTACCTATGCCGGGTTTAGAGCCTCTGTAAATCGACCATATTATTGGTTAATGTGCGATTATATATTTTCACTCATTGTCAATGTCCTTTGTTCAATTGTCCAATATTGGACTTGAAGAGCATCAGGTAAATAAGAAAATAAATAAAAGGAAATATTTGCCCTCAGTACAGCTTAACGGTGCAAAACGTTAATTTTTACCACTCCAGAAGAAGTAATTAATTTCAATATTCTAACTGAATCAGTTCTCTTTTCATGCATGTCTATTACACTCTATCTTCCCATTTCTTTGGTGACCATGTCATTATTGTCTTATAAAAGTATATTCTGCCTTTGTATTCATATGATAGCAAAGTCTGTGTGGCGTAGAAAGCCGATCTATAGATACATTTCTCATATAAAATTCCTCGACGTCAGAATTCCAAGCTGTCCAACTCGAAAACCACGTTCGTCTTCGCGTCATTTCAAGAAGACCATCACTCGATATAGACATTCGCGAGAAAAATAAGTGCCTCAGATACTCCACGGAATAAAAATGTCCCGCATCGTAAAAAGGAATATCATTTCGATGGTTTCCAACATCACACACCTTAAAAACAGCACAGAGACATAAATTCATGAGAACAGCGCATAAGAAAAAATACCTGTCGCAGTTAAACTCTGCGGACGTTTCTCCCGGTCTATAAAAAGACCAGGCGTGTTTGCACCAGAATGCGCACCCCTCCCCGACGTAAAAAACGTATGAATCCATCCTTTCTCAATACTTCATACCTTGCTCCCACGGATCTCTCCGCGGAATAAATCGATCAAGTGCACCGAGACGAGTGACATCAACCGACGATTCATCGTTTTCGACTCGGCCGAGAATTTTAATTAACTCGTCAAATCGTCGAAGCAGCGTTGTCATAGCGAAACATCTCATTTCGACCCTTACCTCGCTGAAGACTCCGTTCCGGTCTTCCCCCGTGTCTTGTGCCAATCTCGCCCCTGCTTAAATATTCCGCACCACGCTCTTCAGCTCCTTTTAATTCACTGCACTGTTACCAAGGACAACCATTCTCGCCGTCACCTCAGTTTTACTTATCGCATGACTCGATCGTGTCTTGGTCGTCGCATACGGTCGCACGAGACAACTCACTCTTATTCCATCCTCTTCTTTTTTTCGATGTTCAATTGAAAGTGGTGGTTGTCGACGAGGGAATTTGAAATTTCTGTTCATGCCGCGGTGGAATTTTTTTTTGCGCCTCTTCATTAGCGGGTGTAAGCTGCGCGTAAAGCGTTTCGTTGAATTATCGGGACGGAATTGATTGCTCGAAATGTCGGCGTAGTTGAGACACTTTGGAATATATTAAGTCGTTCAGTCTCTAACATTTCAGGTGGAAATTTTATTGAACTTTCCACCAAAAAAGAAAGTTTTGCGAACGTGTAATGGTGAATATTAAAAGCGACATTTAAAAGTTATTTCTCCACTCTCCTTACAGTCTACTTGGATATTTTAAGAGACTATTAACGTAAAATAAATATGTAAAGTCCATAATTTTTACTCACGGTAATGGAGTTTCTAGTAAACAGTAGATGTGCACAAAATTCTAGCCATAATTCTACTCTAAATTGCATGCTTATCGTTTATTTTAGAATTTCGGAGGTAATTTTAGTATGAATTTAGGATACAAATATTAGCATAAAATAGGATTGGAGAGCATAATATGCCGTGATATCTCCAGAAGACACATTCCAATCTTGAAAGCTAAAATTCATTTCAACCTTTTTCAAACAATATACCTTAAAAATTATCTTTTACGCTTAAGCTATAGAGGATTGAAGGCTATGTGTAATATTCGAACCAGAAGCTGGTTTGAGCATAAAAATCTCTATCACTAGCAACCGAAAACCGAGAGGGAATGTTGCTTACTAGGAAAGATGAGGAGTGAAGTAGACTTTTAGCTTTTATAGCGTTCAATAAGTAGTGATCGAAATGTTTTCATTTTTCAATATCATTCAGAATTACGTTAGTGTCTTTCATGTAATCATAGCCATGAGAATGGCACTAGGGAAAAATAAGGATAGTCTATTCTGCTTCTGAGATACTAGAATAATATCACATTTATCAAGATATAATCAGGGACGAAGAGGAAGGCATTGAAATCGCCTGATATATATGCAAAGAGGCATTCATAAGAGATTGATCTGCGAATCATCTCTCCTTCACCCCTTCTTCGAACGTCCATTGCATAACTTTTCGTTATGCATAAAACCATCAATATTTAAACCCAACGCAAAGCCTAATCAGGATATCACTCCCTCTCGCAGAAAACATGACTGTCACAGTTCGTTTCACGGGTAATTTATTTAAATGAGCGATGTTTTCTGGCGCATTACAACTAAGTTTTCCCTTCCTTTTATCGCTCCCAACTTCCTAAACTACTTGCAACTACTTTACGCGAAGGACACCCTCGCAACAGTTGCCGTGGAATGTTTTTCAAATCGAGCCTATTTATATTTCAGAACCCTTCCTCGTACCTCGGCTTTATCGCCTGTCATCTCGGAACGAATGAATTCCTCATAGGCTGACGAAGAGAAATCTCTGAAGAAAACGGCTATCCGTCTTCGAGAAGGAAGAAATAGCGAACGGAATAAAAAAACAACGGAAAAAGTTACGAAAGTTAACCGTCTATTGATCCCTGTACTTCTAGTTCAGAATAAGATCTTCTCTATTGACTATTGCTTACGTTGATCATAGACAGGCTGGCCAGGACGTTTCAGGACGGAAGACTCACTTCCTTTCGGCGAGGTGAAAACACCAAGAATATACGTGTGAGTCATGCCAGGACACCGTAAAGTTTTCTGCATACTGATTGATGTTTTCAGAATATATCGGTTAACCGCTAAACGCCTTTTGAAACTCTTCATTTACAACGATTATGAAAAATTTGGGACAGAATCGGGACAAATACACTTCAGAAGAGTTTCAGCAGGACGTACACCACAGCTTAATTTTTACTAGCGACGTGAAAACATCAACAACGTGGAGTTAGACAAAGACACCGTTATGTTTCGAGTACCTGAATTGAGCATTTCGGAACTTATCGTTTAACCGCTAGCAGCTGCTGAAACTCTACATTGTAAGAGGAGTTAGGATCTTTTTACTAGAATTTCATCTCTCAAAATAACTCTTGACCGCTTCACTTTATATTCGGTATATCCGTTGCTTACAGCATTTCAATGAGGTCTTTTTCAGGGAACATCTTTGGCTGAGAATTTTCTCAGGGAATATAGGGGCACATGAGCCTACCGAAAGGTAGAACACTTTATATATATAACAAACTGAGGCATATCTAGTCTCAATTCACGTTTATAGTCTCTAAGTACGTTTTAATGAAGTTACCATACGTCAGTCAAACGATTAATGCTGAAAATCGATCAAGTAGATTTCTTCAAATAGAAACATACCGAAATTATGTCCTGGAGCATTGCTTTTTCGGGGCACCGGGAGAGCATATTAATCCGAGATGAATACCGGTAAACCGGGAAGCCCAGATGCACTCCACGTGACCGCTAATCTGACCGCTAGCTGTATATTCTGTCTCTTAAAACGCACTCTCTTCAGACGCAGTCACTCCTTCCCAGTCTGTTTGAAAGGCATATCTTATCGCTGGAAAGAGTTATGGCACTTGGGGAAATCACCGCTTCCGTCCACGTCCAATGATGGCCTTAATAGTAAATGAAATGCGGGAGGAGTTTGAACCGCCCTTCTCCTCTTTTTCGCATTTCAATTTTTTTCGGGCGCGACGTTTCATTGCAAATGCGTAAGAGCTCGATAATCCCATCGGGTATTCTGCCGACGTCTCCCGCGATGACAAGCGGTAGCGAGCATTTATAAAAAGGACTGAGGCGAAATTGTTTGCGAGGGAGAAGTACCCGATTAGAAGGGAAGAATATATCCAATGTGAACATGACATTACCGGCGATTACGCTGCGTGCAAGTCCCGCGGGAGAATCTTTAAGTGACGGGTCGGAAATGAAATCGTTTACGTAACTATTAACCCCAGAATATTGCCGAATTTAATGTTCCCCTACGGTATATAAAGTTGAGTAGGGCTCTTTATGAGTTTTCTGGAAATTGTAAAAGGAAAAGAATCCCCAAGAAAATAAAAATATACGAGAGGATAGCAGCGCTAGAAAATGGCCATATTTGTGAACTTCAATACCTTTAAATTATCAATGACTGATAGCATAATATAAATAGATCGCACGTAAACATCCACTGCATCCATACAAGTACTATAAAACTCTCCCTTTTTTGGCTGGTATGCTTTTTAGGCTACCACAGAGGTCGCTTGCAGAAGCGATAAAAGCAGGAATTCAGAAGCATTGCCAATAGTTTCTCCCAAGAGGACATTCGGGGAAAGGAATCATTTCAAGGAAGAACGAAAGGCTTGGTTGCAAAACACATACGAAAACTAAATTCAGTTTAGTGATTAGTTTCAGAGAAGTTCTTGCTACTTAGAAATTGGACAATGCCCTTACGATTGGGTTCCTTTCAAAAGAATCTTATGTTCGTAGGACGTAGAATACACAGAACGAATAAGAGAAGAATCAACGCTGTTCGTAATTTGAAAAATTACTTTACTGCTAAGCATGACTGATTCTAGAAAGATACTTTCACAGTTGTAAGAACTAAAAAAATTTGGGTTAAAAATTCCCCTGCAGTTCTAACGTAATATACACCGATTCGTCGGCTTATTGAGAAATACATTCCCATTCGTTGGCACACATGAGGTTACCATTTATAACCCTTTCTGTAGCATGCCCCACGGCTATCGTTTTACCCAAAACTTCGAAGCAAAGCCGTATCTTTAAAGAACGTGCGTGTCTCCTTCCCATTAGTTACCAGAAGTTCATGAAAATAAGCAATATTTAATTTTATTTTGTTGTTAATTTGTGTGTTAAGAATCGAATAATCTAATTTTCATAAATATTCACGGTAAGTTATCGGCGAAAATTTTGGGAAGGTGACTTCTTAAAACCGATTCTGTTCTTTTACACATCGCTCACTGTATAAGCGATTGCATGCATTGCCCGCAAAAAAATCTAAAAAACAGATTCCGTCCATCAGCCCACCGCCCACTGTTTAAATGATCGAAAGCCACAAAAAATTCGAAAATTTTTGATCGAATTTGACGTAATAAACAAACGTAACGGAACATCAACTTAGGAAATCTGGAGGAAGTAGATTCGAAGGGACTGCCAATAAGCCCCTCCCGAGGAGTCAATCGAATGGAAAAAAAATCACGCAACGAAAATAAAAGAGAGGCGAATGGCGCACCGAAGTCGTCACGGAAGGAGACGTCTATCCTGGGGAGAAAAACAATGGGGCCGTCGCTTAAATTTTTCATCATATTCGTCGTCGCCAATATTGGAGATATCACGCGAGAGGGAAGCCAAGCGAGGTAAATTAAGTCGTTTCCAATCGGATTAACGTCAAGCATTTCGGATGCGACATTTTTTCTTCGGACCGTAAAAGAAGCTGTCCTTCCCAGGTATAAAAAAGAGTATTTCACGCGATCGAACCTTTTATTTCCTCTCCGTTTCTTCGTCGTCTCGACCGCTCATTCACGAGGTCCGCCCGCCATCCGCCTTGTGATAGCGAATCTTTCGGAAACATTTTCACTGGACTGAATCTTTTCTTCCTATCGATAAACCTGTAATTATCATTGGGAATACTAAAGTAATGATAAAACAGGAATAAAAGAGGTGATGTTAACACTAAAGCCAGCATTAAATAATGTCTGTACGTTATTCCTTCCGGAGGTCAGTTTGAACCTTCTACATCCACCATTAGATACCTTAAGCTTTAGAGAAGGATTGGGACTTACTTACTGGCAAGGTGAGGGGTTTTTGTTAATACATATCAATAATCCAACAAAATAATGATATATAAGGAAGAGAACTGAAGAGCAAATCGTTCAGTGTAACAAGAACTTACTAGTAGGCATACCATTTCGAGCAATTCGAGAATATTCTTTTTCTATTATATGGGAACGGTTGTTAAAAATACTTGCATAAATATTCCATACTTATAGTTTAGAGACATGGATGCTAGATAAGTAAGAATGATAAGACGCCAGCAGCGATAATGTGGAACTAAAGAATGATCACCCAAGTCAATTGGAAGCTAAGAGATACTATTCCAGAGATCCTAAAATAAAAAAGAGCATTGAAGTAATGGATGATAATGCAAAGAATACAAAGCCAACTCAAATAATTGAAATCGAGAAATCTTATTTATGAGGGGATATTCTTAGGACAGTAGACGCAAGATTGGCCCAGAAGGTTATGAGCCAAACGATATATTTTCATGAAAAGGAAGAACTAAACTACTGGTTGAGTGTAGCTACAAGGAGAAACCTTTGCTTTGCAGTGGAATCTTTCCAATTACTTTTCTTATTCTTTCTTTGCTGTCGTTTGTTGCTTCGAAATTCTCCGAATAATTCCTTGGCATTGTCAAAGTAGTCCTAAACATCGAAAAGCGATTATTTCAGCACTAAAAGAATATGGTCCAGTATTTTCTCTCATCGACCATTTCTCTTTAATTTTATGGGTACTTCTGTGGGTATCAAATGGGCTGACTTTTTCGGGCAATAATTTATCCGGTTTAATCCAGTTAAGTCACGCGATATTATTCGGACGAAAGGCAGAGGTCAAGTATCTTTATTATAACTTGAAGTGGAAAGCATCAGACGGGTAAGCGTAATTAAATTATATATCTACAAAATACTAAGTCGTATAAACGATATGGGTGGGTCCAAGGATTTCAAAATTCAGTCATCCCGGATGTAGACACATTGCTTAATATGTTCTGATTTGAAAGAATGAAGAATGCGTATTTGAAGTTACCTCAAAATCAGTTACGTTTGAAGGCTTGTCTAATTCATATTTCAACATTCCTATGAGAAAATACTGCGTTCTTCCCGAATCACATAGGCGTGAGTTCCTCAAGAAGACTAATAGGACAAAATACTTCTCTGTTAATTATGAAATTTCATTATAGTCCCTGAAAACTTCCGACACTCTGAATTATGCTATTTTCTGTTTGAATGTTCACTTACCCTGAAAATTATTCAAAAATAACTGAGAAACTCTATGAGATTTCTCTATGAACTCTATGAGCTTCAGGTTATTTGTAGTTTGCTAACAAAGTCATTTAATTTCAATCTTCTGGCCTCTTTCCTTTGATCTTTTATTTCCTTCCTTTTATCAATCGGTGTTTTTTCATTCAGATCGGAAAAAGATAAAAAACCGACCAGGACTTTTCCTATGAACCGGGACAGTTCCAAACAAAACGGGGAGTAAACGAAAAAAAAATTAATGGAGCATTTATTTTGGGCGAAATTGATTTTTTAAGTCTCCTCTTCTACTTAAACCATATATATGGCAAGCCAAAGTAAAAGAGAATTAAAGTTTTGAATGACAGAATTTTTATTCAATCATCTGAATTCAAATCCTAATAACAATTACACAATTCTTTGAACGCGTGCCCCATAAAAAAATATTAAATTTACGAATTGTGAAAAACCGCACGATCACTGCGGTAGGACACCCATTTTGGGAAGCTCCAACTTAAAGGAAGTCAGAGAGTGCTTCACCACGAGAAAAATAAGACGGTTAATGTGGTAACGTTTCGAATATAGTGTGGGTCAAGCGGCAACAGCGCCGTCCATCGTTGAGTAGCCACGATAAGGCGAAGATTGTCCACCTCATCCCCTTCTTACCTGAGGATGAGAGCAGCTAGCCGACTTCACGACCGACGACAACCTCCTGTCACGCTCCCCTTGTCACGCGTCACGCGCAAAACGCTTTATACAACTCGCGGTCACTCTGCATTCCAGTTTTATCCCCACTCTTTTTTCTCTCTCTTTGCACTCCTCCGCTCCCATTTCGCACTTTTTTTCTCCTCATCCGAATCCTCAATGAGGCCGCTTTTATCGACCATTATGTGGAGAGAGAAAGTTTCTGAAAATTGAAAATATTTGTCACTCTATTTTCCCATTTGCGATGAAATAAACTTGAGATTGGTTCAAGTTCGGAGTATCGTAGTGAAGAGAGTATTTGAGAAAAGCTTTCACATCGCCGTCATACCACGTTTCCTGTCGTCCGCCAAACTTCTTTATCAGCTCATGTTATCTTTTCTGCCTTCATACCTCTGAATATAAAAGCCTTTTCTTCGCGCCTTTAAACAAACTGAGACTTTTAAACGATTTTTTATCAGTCTGTCCGTAAAGTCGTCGGCCCGAAGGTTGAATGGATGATTAATCCTTTCATCGTTAGATATGAAAATTTTTGAAAAGGGAATGAGGTAAGATGAGGAGTGAGGCTCCCTCAAGGCGCTGTTTCTATCCTCAAGGAGCAAGAATGTAGTCAAAGAAAAATCCATGTAATTGCATTTGGTTAAATGACCGTAGGAACAAGAAGTTTCATGGATTCAAAGTGGAGTGACCGAAATGAATACCATTACTTGAATGAATACCTCATACTTTCACAGCCATGAGTAGGACTGTGGGAATAATAAATGAAACATTCTCTACATCTCAGCTTAAATCTAAAGGAAAATTATTCCATTTATCAAATTATACTTTCAGGAAATATTTCGTTCTTGTTCTTCAGTTAGTTCTGTTCCGTTAGTTTATTTTGCGATAAAATTAGTTTATTCTTGCGCATTTTCAATTCCGGACTGTTTAGTTAAAGGCAAAGCGAACATCTAGTGCCTAGCTTTAGTGTGAACCGCAACTTTAATGAAAAGAAGGTTTCTCAAAACTAGCCGAAATCATCGAGCTTCATAACTCCCGGTGTACAGTTAGCAATTCATATCTATCATCCTTTGTTAAAATGTTCAATTGCGAAGCCTCTTATAAGTCTTTGCATAAGAAATAGCCTTCGCATACAACCTTATCTCCGTAAGAGAATCATTCAGTCTTGACCTTTTTATATAATATATTCTGGTTTATTCGACAACATCCTCTTCTAATCGACTAAAGATTAATTTCGAGCAATTTCCCAGCAAGTAAAAATCCTTCAGACTGTTTAAATCGCTCTATTGTAGACGCTGCTAATGGCAACAACACAATCTTCGGAGAAAATCGTTCGCTGAAGGATGGCAACGTAAGAAAGTGTGCCTGTTTTTTTGTAAATAAGTCATCAAAGGAGAGAGATTGAAAGAGAGAGAGAATTTTATTCCCTCGGCGACTGGTTCGACGATCTTGCGAATGGAGCTGCTTTGATTGAAGTACACCTTCAAAGAGGCATTAAAATACTCGACTTTTTCCGATTCCCTCCTCCTCTTCGACCCAACAGCATTCATTATTGATGGGATTCGCAGCCTCTTCCAACGCATTATCCCGGCAGGAACGTCCTCACCGGTAATTGATCGAGTTTGAGTTTTTAACCCGCTGCCCCCTGGTAAGCAAGAACGGAAAATGACTTAGCTGGTGGCCGCCTCTTAATTAAGTCGCAGTGCACGGCTGATAATCTATCTCCGCGTTTGTTTTTGCCTATATTCTAGCTGCCCTGCGGTGAGAAGCATAGGAAGTCGAGGGCTGCTGGATGCACGCACGTCGTAAATAGGCTTTGAAGAATTGTTCGGAACTCCAATCGGAATAATAACTAAATTTCGTGCAAGGAAATGGTAGAGCGATTATGCAAACGACCGAGATTTATTCAGATAGCATCGCGTGCCTGTTTTCTCGGCGGTAAAGAGTTTAGGATTACTCTGTCGCCTGTAGCGAAATCGCGTTGAAAAACTTCGTTTATTGGATGTTTGTGATGTTCGGATGAAATAGGCTATTCTCAGAGAGTAGATAAAAACGTCCTGTTTATAATTGTGCTTTGATTTTAATCTATATAAACAAGTTAATAAGAGAAAGTTGAAGCGATTCAGAAAACGACCAAGATAGAGATAATCTACGATTAAAAAGTTCAAAAAAAGCTTTTTAAGCTGGGGATAAATCTTGGCAAGAACTCAAAGACGCTTTATCTTCGTATAAATATTATTTATTTCTTGCTCCAATACTTATTTTAAACTAAAAAGAAAATCCTCATTAAGAGATTATTACACGTATGCATGAATCGGACTGCTAGTGTAAACATATTCTTAAATCCGGCGTAAGATGACTAGATCAACCTTATTACTCCTCTCCGAAGCACTATGCATTGCATACAACATAACTTACAAACGTGAGAAGATAGAGCATAACCCAAGAGACAGTGAGGATTGGCTCAAACAGGTTTCGCTGGGTTTGATAGTCCGCTGATGCTTCTCTTAACGACCAACATTCTTCCCCGGTACATTTCCCGTCCATCCCTTAAAATATGAAGTAATCGCCGATAATTATTCAATTACGCGACTAAGAGAGTTATTCCGCAGCGCCGTAAAACAGCTTCCTTTGGGTTTTTAATTCCTTTTCCTCGTCACTTTTCCCATTTAGCAATCCCGTCCCATAAAAGCACGCTCGTTGACGTTCATTTGTTGATGTCTCGTCCCTCGACATCCCAGTCCACTTTGAAGTCCATTATAAATACGCAGCATCGCTTTTTCTTTTTTCCCACGCATTCCCTAACCTTCCTCACGACTTTCCTCCTCGTGGATACGAATTCTTTGAACTCACATCGTCAAGAATGTACGTACTACATGCTCAATCCAGTTCCTCTCGCTTTCTTCATTCGGCCCCAACAACTTCCTAAACGCCCCCCTATCTTAACTCTAAACAATTTTCTCCTCTCCTGCGAGCCGATTGCTCATTCCAGCATTCCTCCACTTGTATCCGTTTGTTATTTCGACGCTTTCTTTTCCTTTTTCCTTCCCCGGAAGCTTGTAAATTGACTCGAATATTTCGGCGTACTTTTCAAAAAAGGTTTCCTCTGTTAAAATGCCTTCCGCTCCAATTTCGCGACACACGGAGGCATTTCTCATTTCAAACTTCTGAATTTATGCCAATGTAAGTGAGGTAAGTGCCAATGAAAAATACGGTGCTTTTACGACAAAATAACGTGAAGCAGTGAAATAAGGAGTGAGTGCAAACAATGTATCAAATTAATAGCATTTAAAGAATCTCGGAGATAATACGGCACATTAAATGTTTCCTTCCGTCCTTTTGAGAGCATTTTTTGTAAATCTCTTAAGTTTTACAGCAGGTTTTGATTTATGCAGTATGAAATAAGCATTGATAACACAGTATTTGATCTAAATCCAATATAACGTTTTCCAGTGCTACTTATGATCTAGTTGGTCTCTGAATGATGAAAAAAATAAGTTTCCATTGATAAACTGGATCATGGAGTGAAAATATCTTTATCAAAGCTCCCGATCTCTTTTTTGGCAATAATTTAATTTGATTTGGTTCGTAATTTCTCCTAATTATGTAATTAATATCATATTCCTTTAGGGCTGCGGTGAATGTTTAAACCGAGACAAGATTCGGATTAGTGTTATTAAAATAAATGTCTACCTTTTCCAAATCACAATTTACAATTAAGGGAATGAGATGTTTGCTCTTAGCAATAGATTCAATTGAGCTTTCTTAGTATTCACGATAAGTACAATTACTCGTACAACACCAAGCTAATTACCTTCGATGGATAACGATGTCTATTTAATCAGTGGAAGTTGATTGCAACGTGACAAATTCTATGCTTAAATTACTTTAACGGATTTCGTTGCCTAAATTTGTCTTAATTTTGCTGCATCCTAAATAAGGAATTAAATATTTTTAATTCCCATTAGGAAAATGCCGAATAGCTCCTCATTATCGAAGTTAATAGTGAAAAATAGTTAACGCGTTCTATTTCTGACTCCCTATGGATTCATCTCCATTTCCTTTTCTCCAGAATTCGTTCAGAATTCTCCTCTCCTTTTACGTTCGTCGCCGAGTGCTATTTAAAAACTCCGTCTTTCTCTATTCCGAAAATGTAAATGAGAGAGAGGATTCAGATTAAAGTGGAAGGTTGATGAAAACTCTTCTGAAGGAGACATATGGAGATGAAAGGGTTGGAACGTGAGGTTTGTGCATAGGAATCTGGAAGGTTCTTTACGATAGATTAGATACTACAAACTGCAGCACTATATACACTACTATATACACAGATACACTGCAGACAAATTACCGTTTTAACGTGATGCTTCCATTCACAACAATTGTATCGTTAAAAGAAGTTTGATTCATAAATATTTTTCGTGAACATTTTCTGCAGCGTAATTTTCTAAGGTGTTTCAATGGAGAATATCGTGGATTTTGATTGACAGACTACACTCGTTTCTCTGCATAGTTGGGTTATGTTGTAGTTACTCCAAATTGACACTATCCATGGATCACTTTAGAATGTATTACAATTGTAACAAATCCAATAGGGAATTTAAAAGATTACAGAAAATAAATCTTAAATGAAAATGTCATTAACAAATACAACAGTCATAATGTAGGCTGTCCATATCAAGCAGTAACAAATATAGTGATAAAGGATACGTTTTATAACATTAATTACTGTAATATTAGTTGTCATATGAAATAATTGACAAGAATGACTACACTAGAAGGTATAGCAAACATATAAGGAAAATATGCTAAATATGACTAACAAAAATATCTATAACGAAAATCAGTTGCCTATTCTCTGCATCAATTCCATCTAAATTCTCGCGGCAGCGGAGAGCAAAAAGGGGAAAACCTCGAACGGAATGGGATGCGACTTCGTTCCAGAGCCTTTTTTTCTCGAGCGAGATGTCACCAGTAATACAACACCACCGCATCCATTTATCCACTTGCCGCGACTCATCCAATCTCCGAGGAAAATTCGCGCATCCCTCGCGATTAATTTCCTCTCTCTCCTTCGCTTCATTCTCTACTCCTTTGAGATCGGATTTTGGAATCCGTTTCGACATTCCTTTGGCTGAAACTCGAGAGGGTTATCACCCGTTTTCGACCTCCCCGCTGTAAATATAGACGCCGTGGATTTGACAATCGAAACAGTTGTGATGAAGGATGCGAGGCTCTCCAGAAACTCCAGAGTTCATATTTAGATACTTCCGAGTTTATGAAGCGCGTATGAATACGTTACATTTGGACCTGCTGGCCGACCTCGTCGGACGCCTGTCATCGGTGGAAAGTTTATTCAGCCGTTATTAAGTTCTCGGAGGAAGTATAGAGAGTCGGAATTCATAACATGTCTGAAGGCGATTAAAATAGCACCTCTGCATACGATGAGGTTGACAGTCGCTCTCTGTCTCTGCATCAAAGCAGGTTTCTATCGCTCAAAGGTACTACTTTGTTTCGCCGCTTGGAAAAGTATGAGCGGTCTTGAAAAAAGTTGAGGACTTCATGACAGCGCGATGGACATGATGATTAAAGCATGCCAACTGTACTGTGAATTTCCCTTTCGACGGTGTAAAGTCCGATCGAGAAGTAGCGCAACGTTTTTTGAATTTGCTGCTTATGAAACTAAAACAGATTTAGCGGAGCTAATGATGGAAAGGGGATGAGAAATAGTCTAATTCAATAATTTAATCCATCATTGAGGTCAAAGTTGTGCTTTTATCTGTTTCTTGAAACCTTATTGCTATTATATTAGATTAGAAAAGCACATAAGAACTTAATATCATTAAAATTTCAATTTACTATTTTTGCTGGTTATGAAGAAATACGCTTTATGTTGTATTGCCTTACGAGATTCGATATATTCCCGTAAGATTCAATATTAGTTCTAAGCATTTCTTTCTCGCTTTATTGATTTTGTTATACTTCTTATTTTATTATTTCCATAACCTCTGCCGATAATGAAAATCATTGATGTTAATGCCATTTTATTATATAATATGGGTGATTCGTATGTTAGCAATCCTTTTTGTCAAGAGATCCGAAATGAAGATATAAGATACTAATAAGTAAACATATTTTGATGCACGTGATTCATGCCCAATGTTATTAAATATTAAACTGATTTTTGTTATCTTAATTTAGAAGATTGGTATGTCTATTTGGAGGAGGAATTAGGAGAGAAATCCATAAAAGTATTCCATCCTCTAACCAAAAATTTATATGATAATAATCTCTAAAAGTTACAAATTTGAATTGCATGAAAATGTTTTGGAGTTACGTAAGTGTTTATCGAGTAAGTCAAAGAAATCTTCTGCGAACGAATAAAAAAATTGCTAAAACTTTGTTTAAGTAGGGTTGAGCTCCTTTGGAATCACCTCGAAAAACACAAAAATTCTTGCTATCTTATATCAAATCAAACTACTCTTCGAAACATTCTCTTACGAGAGGGTGCCAGTGTTTTAACGCGTGCATGATGACCTATAAGTATGTATCTTTACGGGAGACTTTGTGTGGAATGCCTTTAACTCTGTTCTTGTTCTGTTTTCAGTGTCGGTGCAGCGACGAGTCGTGTGAGTCCGCGAAGAGGAGAGCGAGCGCCTGTGCCCCGGCAGTGGCTGCGGCTTCTCGGCCGGATGCTGTGTTGCCGTGTCGAGTGGCGCAGTGGGTCTGTGCTGCGGATCCCGTGTGCCTTAACGCCCTCAAGTAAGAACACTCTCGACAACGTGGCAACATCTAATATCGCATATATTCATTGCTTTCAAATATCCCTATTTATGCTCCAATGTAAATTGATCAATTTTCCAAGCTATTCTCATTGAACTACTCTTAGGAACATCCTTGCTGACTGCAGTGGAAAATTCGAGTTATACTTTTGTGTGATTCTAATCCATATCACTATATTTTTTTATTATATTTTACTTAACTTTCTCTGTTGGTCTGTTTTTTATGCACCCTTATTTGTGGGCTTAATACCACTGTGAATTATTTTTCCTAAGCTTCACTTAGTTTTTTTAATCCTCAACTAATTTCATCTTATTCTCTATAATTTTAAAACCAACTTTTTATTAGAATTTTATAATGTGATTTCTTTCAATTAAAAGTGGGTTAAAAAGAAGTCTTAATAGTAGTATATTTATTGTCTCTTGATAAGTCGATGATGCCCAAAGTAAAGAAGTCATTTATTTATTTATATCATGAAGGATCGTAACTTATTTGTATTATCCCTTAGTTTTTGGAATCTTATGTTGATTTAACCTTAGAGAGGTGATGGTAACCATCACAATGTCAGGGCAAAAATTATCTCCTTCCATTTTCGTGCCAACTTAAACTCAATTACCTATTTTGATCCGCCATGCCTCAATCTTGGCCAAAATTCATATTTTTCTAATTGACTACCTCCAACGTAGAAGGTAATATATCCGGCGAAGTCATAAATTTTTATTTTCAACTTATTTCTGTACGGGTTATATACACACGAATCACTGAGCAGTTTAATTTGAAGGATTTGGAAGTTTTACTAGTGTTTTAGTTGTTTAATAGAAATCTATAGTAACTCTGTCATTATTTAATTGATCATGGGAAAATGCTATGATTAATAGCGATTAGTCCAGCTAAAATTTTTTGATTTGTTTGCTTCCTGACCGTCTTTCAAATCTTGCTCATCTCCAATATTTGGATATCTCAATTTTATGTCAAAAATATGTATTATTCTTTGAACGTATTTCACCATCCATACCTTTAGTGCCTCCACTTTTTTTAACCTTAAGGCCAACATTTAATGAATAGCAACGGCTGCGCTTGTAATACAACTTGGCGCTAATCGGTCCATCATGGTCTCCCACGGTTGCCAGAATGACTCTCAAAATCAGTACTTTCTCACATTCTTCATTGTATTTCCATAAATCTTATCTGACTGGTTCAGGTGGCTTGGTCTCAACATAACCATTCCACCCTCCTAAAACAAACTCTCCCTCATCAGCTATAAATTCTTTCCCATTCATCCTTTGTTCTTGAAATATCCTATCCTTCATGATTCCCATCTCCAGTGCCGATCAAATACTATCGATAGTGCCGTAGAATTTTTTCGGAATTTCCTACCTCTAATTCCAACTACTCTCTGCAGCTACTACAAGGAGCTTTGCCGCGGGGCGTTTGCCGGTCGAAAGTGCACGCCGAGGTGCAGGAATTCGGCAGCCATCTTGCAGCGGCAACCCAAAGCCGCCGGTCTTTCTTCGTGTCGCTGCGACGGGCGCGAAGACTACGACTGCGACGTGGTGCGGCGCAACACCGAGAGGCTGTGCTTCCGCAGGAATCGGCCGCCCAACACTCCGCCGATGTCGGGGGAAATACCGCTGATACCGGAGGAAGAGGGAAAGAGGCCGGGAGCTGCGATAGGCGACACGGACACCAACGAGATCATGAGGATATCGGGGGCTCTTGCAGGCGGAAGGAGCGGTACCCCGAAGACGGCGGACGCGATGCAGCTGGTCCTCATCGCAGCCCTCCTCTGCATCCGAGGCTACACGTGGAGTACGGATCTCCTCCTAGGCCTCAACTCGTAGGACAGGTGAGTTTCCTAAGGATTATGTTCCCTAAATCCCCGTCACGCTCGTTGAAGTCGCTTGTGAGTTTTTATAATACGTATAAGTAGTCCAGTTAGAGACAGTGGTGAATTCAGAGGATTTCTTTAGGACTTCTTATGGTAGGCAGTTGGTCTCGGATACTGCTTCACAATCTTCTGCCCTTCTAGACATGTTCCTCTTTTAGCTCAAACAGTGCGGCATGCTAAGCCATACGTTCCGGTCTGAACTTATATCGAGAAAGTTGCAGATCCATGTGAAAATAGATAACTTTAATACTTATTTTTGAAATCCATTATAGGATAAATGATAACGCAAGATAAAGCTCTAACATGTTGCAAAATTAGACCTCTTGAATACTATGCGGCAGGTTTACTGCGGCATCCATTCGGGAAGCACGGCAAAATGGTATTTTGATAGTTATCTTAGTGATTCAAACGCTCCGAGGTTTAATTTAATAAGGATATATTCTAAGTCTCTTCTCTGTCAAGTTTTTGTATTTCCCTGTGACTGAAATGGGTCCAAATGCGCTGGGAATAAGGCGCGTGGTAGAAAGGATGAAACAGAAAAGATTTGATAAAAATGGGTAGTGATTCCCCTGTAAGAATAAAACTATAATCGTTAAGAGAGAGATTTCCCTTTCTATCTCGCTTTCATATTCTCTCTAACAATCATAAAAAGGGCTACATTCTCACCATTAGCTCCACCCTATGTGATTCCTCTTAGAATCAATAAATCACGAAAGGCGGAAGCAAGTCATTTTGGAGGTTACAATCTCATAGCTCTAGGTACAGCTATAAATGCAAAGACATCCGACAACTGTTTCTGTCAATATTTCCTCTGCTAACAAGGACTGATATTTAACAAGAGAGAGGGGAAGGAAAGATTAAGACGGTGGAGGGGAAGTGGTGGTAAAAGAGGTGTGAACAAGTGTGGCGCGCGCCCTGCGTTTGATCAAGGTTTAGCGCAGTCATCACCGAGTGTTTAGCGCCCGCAATGCTCATACGAAGCCGCCCCTTCACTTCTCTGTAAATATTGACTCCAAACTAGCCTCGAGACCTCGCTGAGGAGAGGTATATGTTAAACTGGGAATTGAGATGGGCGGGGACTCCTCTGCGGCACCCCCATACATGTGCAAACATGATATTTAACATGACGCGCGAACTTTGAATATGGTGAGCTATTGGAGACTTGAGGAAGTTTTCAGAGGTGCCCGTGAGTCAGTTGTCTAGCGAATGGCAGATATTTAACCCAGGACAAAGATGCCAGTTTGTCGTAAGACCCCTTTTGCTACGGTTGTAACATCATCAGATGAATTATTTCAACCTAATTTCGGCTTCCTTGTTATATTAGGATTATGCATACAATCTGTGCTTGTGTGAGATGAAGAGTTATTGTTGCCTGAATATTACGATTCTTTTGATTTCCCCAAATTTTAATTTCACTACCAGGGTGACATCATCAGGTAAAACATTACGGCAACATTCATATAGTAGTTAAACCGAAATTAAGAAAAATATTGTCAGCATCATAAATATTAGCTGTAAAATTTCTTTAAATTGGGATCGTTCCTTATGTTTTCGCAACAGTTCTCCGTTAAGAAAATGATCATTTCCGGTTCGAAAAGCGGGCGGAAGCTCATCAACCTGCCATCATCGTAAATTGCCGTTTCCGCGCTGGATGTAACGTTTCCATCATCTCGAATTTTTTCTAAAGAGCGTCCTTGATTTTATTTCGGAATTGATTGCTGGTCTCCAACTTTTTCGCTGCCTAATTGGCGGGTTTACGGTATCAGTTCGAAATTAAGATTAAAGGCGAGGTTCTCGGAATTTAGAAATATTCAACGATTCCAGCAAAGCCCTATTTAATATTAGTTGGCCATGTCAAGGATATAATCAATATGAGTGGATGATGCCTGAACAGGCTGAAACCGGTCACTTTATTAAAATTTGTGGAAAACACGAAGTTCGTTTTCGATTTATCAAATTTAGAATTGTAATTTCTCAGCACTTTTCTATAATAGTAGGGAACCTTTCAGAGGCTAGTAACTGACGGCTTCTGAGCAAGGAATCAAGATCCCTACAAGCACGTCTAATTTGATGATGAGATACTTATTTCCAGTGACAGTACGAAATTTCAGTAATCATTTGATTCATTCAGTAATCAGTAATTGAATCAATTATGTGCTCCGAATTCATTTGAAACCTGTGCCTCTTAAAAATCAAGGATCTGATATCGTGTACCGAACTACGCAACAACTTTCTATTGCAGATAATCATCGGACGAATTTAGATACTAATTACACAATGTTAGCCTTTTGCAAATACCATTTTTTATATTTGACTTGCCTCAGTAAAATTAATATTGTAGTTTCATTTTTTCTCTTTTATATGGAGTAAAGTTGGTGCGATCTGAAGAACTTTTATATGATTTGTGGAAATAGAGTAGCTTTGCTCCCTTATTTCTAGAAAATTTGAAGAAATCAATTGTGCACAAGCATAGGAACATAATTAGTATTGAAAACACTATAACGATCTTTCATCACTGAAAGGAAATACATTTTGAGTTTCAGTAGGTACCACTCTTCCTTTTCGCTATCATCAAAGGAATATCATAAATATCATCTCTTTCAATCAATGAATAGAGAAGATCATTTACGCTCTAAAAATCTTATGGCTGACCAATGTGCATTATGGAAGGGAAACCAATTTTGGAAAGAAGGGTCTAAGGGAAAATTAAAACTTTAGTCATTACAGTAATTTTACGTTATATCAAATCGAGACCACACTGATTGCCTTTTATGAAAATACACTCTTCCACATCAGAAATTGCAATCTTCGCAGTTGCCATAATATTTCGCAGTTCCTTTAACTCGCAGGGTCTAAAAAAGCAGAAATATTTCGGTAGTAGAGTATGACCCTCTTACCTCGTTGTAACCGCTTCCGAATATCAGCATTTTCGAAAATCCACCCGAGAACAATTTCCGACACAATCTTCTCTCGCTCGTAATTAACCCATGTCCAAGGCCGGCACTCAAGCCACGATGCATATCTCCCCGAGAAACTTAGTAGAGGCGAAATTAAGTGAGAGACGGTCCTCTCTTTGCTGACCGTTCAATCGAAAAGAGTGACTTGACAAAATTTCATGTTCCGGAGTCTTGCGGTGGGCATAGATGAGGCGGGCGACCGAAAAATAAAAAAAGGAGTACCTAAAGGGGACACCGCTTCCAGTGACTGGCCACTCCAAAAGGCGATCGACCGACCACACTTTAGCGGGTTGTTGAGGGAAGGGAGAAGAACCACACATCAACCGACGAGTGCGGTCGTCTCGAAAGGGGAAGGAAAATACCTCCACCGCAAGGTCGTGTGCTGCCATCATTGAGCCAATTGAATGGAAAAGGAAAATCGCTCTCTTCCGAGGAAGGAGGGGATTTCGGAGAAATCATAAAACTCTAAAACAAGGGAAGGGATTAATCGCTAATAGAGCTCATTAAAGACAACCATCGCGAAGGTCGGAAGCTGAGTTAAACGCACTGGACATGGGAAACGGGAGTTAGGTATAGTTCATGTATTAAGAAAATGTATTATTATTACACTCTTGAAAAAATGCCAAATTTACAAGCTAACCAGTAACTAAAACGTGAATCTCAAAAACCCGTGTTATATAATTAGCGCCCTCTGCATTTCTTCAAGGCCTTAAGTTGGATTTTCATCAGTAACACTGTATAGTATTAAACAATAAAACATACGTAACCGCTAAATTCGAAGTAACACATCAAATCAACGCGAATTTCTTCTCCTTTTCAATTTCCTGCCTTAGCTTACCATAATGAATTTTAAGTATTCTAATGGATACCAAGAAGTTCTTCACATGTCTATTTCTTCAAAATATAAAATTTTCTAGTTACAGAATTATTTTTGAAAATGGGAATTCTAGCGAAAAGTTCTTCTTCATGTTAGAGTAAAAATTGTATAAAAATAATAACAATGGAAAATATAGCAAGAATAACAAGTAGTTTCCTCTTACTAGTTAATTGTTTTTTCCAAAAACACTGATATTTATCGAATAAATATCTCAGGATTTGCATTCCAACAAAGTTAGTGAATTGCCTTTGAGTCTTTGTATTTTATCTCACGCTAGCCCAGTTGTATGTAGTACTGTGACTGATTGTATGAATATTTATAATTAACTTGAAGCCTATAGCGGAAAGTAAAGCGTGATATTTTAGAAGCGAGTTTATTACCATATAAATTGGCTTTTACTATAATGAGTTATGAGAGCAGCTTTAAATTCACCAGATTGAATGCTTTTCTCAAATATGATCATTACATTAAAAATTGTTGAGAAGACCGGAAATGGTAGTTAACTATCTCAAGAAATCAAATAGCAGCACGTCCACGAGCAATTATTAGTTGTTTTTCATAGTTTAGAATAAAGTAAATATTTTTATTTATCTCTATTTATTATCTAAGCGATAATAACAACCTTCCAATAATTGGCTATCTTCCCACTACATTGACTTAGCAACATTTACATCTTTCAAAACACAAACCCGTACTCACATTCATACATTGACATAATACGAATGAACATCAACGTTGGTAAACTTCGAAGAGTGCCTACAGTTTCCGTGTGGTCACCTTTTACCCCACTGACTCCTAGCAGATTTCCAAAGGAGGAAAAAAGCGTAGTAATGTAGGAGTGCATTGGACAAGGCACGCCAAGGGGCAAAGAAGCAGATGGCCCTCTTCTCCTCCCCTTCCGCAGCAGCAGGTGGGAGTGGGATTGTCCCGAGGTAGAGAAAGGAGAAGAGGTGACCTCGCCCAAAGGACGCCCATCGAGGGACTCGAATTACGATGGAAGGCCGCGCATAACGTGTCTCAGATTTTTCCCTCATCTACCGTAAAATTTTCCAGGGCATGTGATGGCTAGGGATCAGGGACGGCCCAATGACGGGCGCCAATCGAATTAACGATGCGTAGGTTGAACGAGGCAGGATACTATGAGTTTGAACAGTACACTTGTACCTGGATAAATTTTAATGACTGGGTTGTCCAATCTCTCTTACAAATCATATCTAATAAAAACATATTTGAACATCTCTTTATAATTTCAGAATGTTTTTGTTTTTATCGTCAGCGCAAAAGGTTAACTGAATTTTAAGTAATGATCTCACGAGTATAATAGATGTGTATATTTTTTCATACGATTTAATAATTCACAATGAATTACATTATGATACAATATCTAACGATATCTCTCAGTAGAAATAAGTTTCTTTGTATATCTCATGGGTAGTTAATAATCTCGGAAGATATCTCCGATTTACTTCTATACGATTTACTTTGTTACTTTTGCCAGAATTTTGAACAGTATGACTGATAAACTGTGATATTTTATGAGTTAGTAAAAGTGTTTAATTTCAATTGATTACGTAGTCCTGAATTTAAGTTTGGTAGATAATCAAAGACCGCGATTCATTTAGCATTAGAAATGTAAGATTATAGTTCATCTAAATTTTAATTGAAAAAATTGCAACCATATAAACTCAATTTCAAGTGAATAGCAGGCGTCTTACGACGGTTGCGTCGTTAAGAAGAAAACAATATACAAAGAAAACAACAACAGATTACTGGGGAACATAGGGCATGTTATGCTAATGTTTATCGTTTTTTTTTTACTGAAATTCCATGAGGTCAGCAATCTCCTCTTGATAGGAAAGTATAAATCCACTAACATCATACAGTATGCCAAAATAATTTTCTATTAAAAAATTGATGCAGGAAGCTTATCATATATTTCGTCAGTTTGTACTCTACAATGTAGTCGGAAGAGTTTTTGTTTTGAAACCCGAGACGACTTGAGTCGCAACCTTAATGAAGTCATAATGCTTTGGGACATTAAACGAGGAAGCCGTTGTGTTTATTAGGCATGCTCTTGCGAGTAACTCTTTCATGCATCGTTACGGAAGAACTCTCACCGTATGGCCATGATCCAAAAAAACAAACCACTCAAAATGTCCTCTTTGTTTTGGCCGAAAAGAGTCAGCGCGCAAAACTTGAGGGGAAAGGCAATAAGTCCAAGTCTCTTTTTTCTTGAAACACTGACATGAGCTGTTTTCATGAATATGCTCACATTGGCGGTCAGGGAAACAGAGCTTCTTTTAAAGAGTGTTACGGAGATGATGACAGCACAAAGAAAGTGGACTGAGAAAGAGAGGGACATCGTTTCGCGCCGGACACAGCGATTACGATTCAGAAAGTCGAAATAAGAAGGGCTTTTGATATCCCCTTAGGAATGATTGCGGAGATGGCGATGTGAATGAAAAGAGCGTATTTAACTGTAGGAATGCGAGGTACTCGAACGACCCGCGAATGGGACGTCTTTTGTCGTGATTGATATTCCAGAGTGGCTGTTTTCAGATTCCTGCGCAATCGGTTGTAACGGATTGTGTTCTGTCATAAAGGGAAGGCATTAATAGCGGCGGATGATTCGAATACGAATAGTACGTCTTTGAATTGGTGGAACATTCCTCAATGAAGTCTTATTTCCGTTATTTCCTTACTCGCCCATAGTGGGTCTATGGGTTGGATATTGTTTTCCGGAGGTCTTTCCGGCGGTCAATCCCCTACATTCACGATTTGATAGAGAATAGTGCTTTCATCGGTAATATAACTCGGAACCTCTTTCATACAGCGATTTTTATGTACATCTTCCTCAAATCTGAGCCCCCAACTGCAAAAGGTACGATATATTTCTCATTGAGTGCAAGAATCGTTCCTTAGTATACCAATGAATAATACTAGTCAGTAGATTCCCACCTAGGAAATAATTTGTGCATGATAACTGTTAAAGATGATACATTAGGTAACTAGGAGAAAGAAATAATCGTCCAATTATATCACTCCAAAAATTAAGAATTTATCCTTTCATTGAAAAATAAATTTTCAAATTTTGTA
The DNA here is from genome assembly GCA_036926295.1 of Pachydiplax longipennis. Lineage (NCBI taxonomy): Eukaryota > Metazoa > Arthropoda > Insecta > Odonata > Libellulidae > Pachydiplax > Pachydiplax longipennis. The sequence goes on from JAVFKF010000008.1 coordinate 58,904,523, forward strand.
GGAAAATTAAACTCCGTATTGGTTTTATTTCTCCTTTTTCTAGTTTTATAAATCTAGTACACCATTAATGAAAACATAAAATAAATTAAAATAAAATATTCGAAATAAGGTAGTAGAAGATAAAAACTTATTTCCAGAAACACCGGCATTTTTGCGAGAGCTTGTAGAACACTTGAAAATCATCCGCCTAGCTTCCTAGCCTAGTTTTATTACTCAACGCTGCATTTAAAATCGCACACGGTGGATCAAGGGCCGTGATGTCGGTAAACAATCCTTCCTCCCGCCTTATCCCGTTGACTCTACAGAAGCCTTTCACTACTGTTTCAAGTTTCAGTGTCATCAAAACCTTTATATACTACCACAACAGGATAAGACAACGCCCCCAGGCCGCCCGTAAAGCACGTGTTTCTTTTACCTCTCAACACTTCCTCCGTACGTCCTCACCCTCTTCGGCAAGGTTTTTACGACGAACGCAAATTAATAACAAACCGAAGCCCTCAGCCATAAACAAGGAATGAGACGTCGAGATAGGTCAGTCCTCCGCGGAGGACGAGAGGGGGGAAAAGAAGTACGAAATCGAGATCGGAGGCATTGTTAAGAGCTGCAAGTATAAATAAAGAGAGCCATCTCGTGCGGTAACCGCCGCTCCTCTCGACACCAGCGCACGTCGACAGTGAGTGATCGAGCTGTATCAATCAAGCGAGGGCGAGAGGGAAGGGGAGATGGAAAGTCTTTTCAATCTCAGCTCACTCTCTTCACTCGAGGGTAAAGTTGGAACAAGTGCGTCTCAGACCTGTGGTTACTTATATCAGAAGCTCTGGAGCTTGCCTACTCGTTCACGTTAATATATAAATATATACGAGGTGTCCATACTTTCGGTTTTTTCGGATTCGTTCCGGGTTACAATCTTTATTCCCGGTGTGCCGAAACATTTTCGGGACGCTTACATGTTTATTTCGGATTTCAGCGTATTTAAATTAAATTTCTGTTGGAATTCATTACTTGCCTTATCAAGTTTGATCATTTTACCTGCATACGCAGTTTGTTTTGTAATATATTTTTACGATGAAAATGGAATGTTGCAGCTATGGATACCATAATACCCATTTTATTTCATTTAAAGTTGTTTATATAATATATTCCGGAATTTTTCTACCTCAAGGTTCTATATGTTCCATTTTGTACCATTAATCTTTAAACACCCTACATATATACGCAGCTATCCGCTAGTGGCCAGTGGCAGGGGATGTAATTGAACCTTTTAATGAAGTTTTCGCACTAAATCGACGAACTATAAGCACTCCTTATTCCATCTGAGAAAGACGACCGAGTATAGCAAACGCACTGGTTTCTCTGGCTAATCTAGGAGTTAGCTAACCTTTTGTCATAAAATGGCAAACTTTTGGAAATACCTTCCATGAAGTTGACAATAATTTACTAAAATGCTTTCGGTCCTGTACTATCTTCCATTCAACTCTGTATTTTTACGTTGATTACTCATATCATCGCTTCCGAACATACATGGAGGATATGGAGCTGGTTTAGAAAAAGCGCTTAATATCCCCAAGACTTAAACATGACCATGAACAAAGTCTCAGAAGCTCGGTGTTTGGATTGATAAGACATAAATTCTCATTTGTTTTATCTCACTCCTTTGTTTGTATCTCTAACGGGTTAATTTCTTTCATACCTCTCTTTATGAAGATATCGGCCATTCAAACCATTACTTTTTTTTTTAACCTTTTGGTTAATGGACCACCAGTAAATTTTCTCGATCGAGAATTTATATTCATAAAGAACTCAACATAAAGATAGGAGGGATAAAAGGCGGGAAGAATGGAGGAAGGGAAAATAGGAAGGGTATCTCCAGCGTAAAAAAAGCACCTCTCCACCCACGTCAGCGGAGAGACCAAAAGAAACAAAAGGGGCAGATGGAGGAGGGAAACTTGGCAACATCTTCCAACCTCACTCTTCTACAGGAGCAGCAACCTCTTCTCCTCCTTGGCCTACCGCTCCACACCCACTCTCCCCCCCGCCCGCCTTCCCTCTTTTTTTCCCTCCGCCCCCCCCAAACTGCACCAAAACCAAATATGAGAGCCTCCTCACTTACGCATCCTCTCTCGTTTCATTTCCCTACGCCGCCGAAAAACCTTTTGTCCAAGATTTCCAAGCGTCTGCCGTGTGATTGCCTCTTAACCTCGCTCGCCCACATGTCCTCCCTCGCCCACGCGTTCATCTCTCCCGACTCAATCGCCCGTCCAAGATTAACATTTTCTGGTTCGTGTTTATCGCCGGTCGGAACGGAGTTCGCGAAACAATGAGTTGGAGGAGGAATTTCCTCGGGGGAGTATTGTTTGCGTTACAGGTGGATGGTTGTTTGTTAACTAATGTTTTCGGGCAAGCGCGCGAGTCGCATGGGCTCTAAGGGCAGCTGTTTTCGTTGATATTTCCCCCTCCTGTAAACTTTACATTGCTACATATACATTTGACCAGAGACCATGGGGATTTAGTCAATAATTTCGTGATTCATTCTATACTATAAGCCAAAAGAATCTAATTTATTACTAAGAAGGTTTTAAGTATACTAATACATAAAAGATAGATTTGAGGGTCTGAAGAAAGAAAGTTGACAATGGCATGGGAAAATGATTACATGAGATTCGCAGTTTGCTAATTCTGTTATAAAGTATAAATGGTGTTGAGTGTGTGTATACATAAACAGCGATACCTTGGTTAACGAAGTCAATTCTCTCCTCTATCTTATTCGTTAGCGGAAATGGTAATCCATGGGGTACCAAATTGTAGGATACATATGAAAGGCATCAAAACACTATCATATAGTTTTAATAGTTGGCAAAATGGAAAAAAATCTACTAAATTTTGGTAAATTTCGCTCTTTTCGTATTCTTGTACATACTCATGCATCTACCTTTCATTTGCCGCGTTCGGAAAATGGCATAAAATTTACTTACCCAAAAATTCGTAATTGGGGTTACCTCTTCGCCGCTCTCTTAAAGGAGGCTGAAGAAAGTTCAATGTGCGAAGAGAGTCGCCTCATAAACGATTCCCTGAAATCGTAAAAAGAAAATTCGGTAATTAAAAGAACAGGTCGGAAGGGTTCCAACAGTTCGGCAGGCTAAACTTACCACTTCTAACGTTTGACTTCTTAAGTTCTTTTTTGAGGTCATTGACCCTTCATAGATATCGGTGGCGATGTCATTCCGATATTTACTTTCAATAGTAAAATAAAATAAAGCAGATGACGTATTTTTTACGGGCGTAATTGAGACTAAAAGTTTCCTCTTACATTTAACCAAAATGAAATAGAGATAATTGTACGCGAAAGATCTCCGTTTTTTTTGCTGCCAAGTGTAGGAAACAAACCGTTAAAAGGTAACAAAATGCCAAACGTAAAACTGCAAGTTCACTGTACAAGCTACGATGCACGGGAGATTTTTTATTAACTTAGGTTATGTCATACCGCATAGTAGGATCATAAACCAAATCAGCAAAAACTTTAACTTAGTGCTAGTTTAAACACAGTTTAAAATGCCTAATACCACATTTAATACAAGAATACAAAAATTTCGTCTCTTGATTTTTATTGTGTATCAGATTGAATATCAATCAACTAATTCTCGGCTTATATGAAGAGTATTTCCGTTAACCAAGTAGACAGAAAATCACCATGTGCTCGTTGGTGTATTTTTGGCATGATCAAAATAATAACAAATAGCATCTCAGAACACGCCGTCTATACTTGCTTCCATTTGTCGGCTAAAGAAATAATGTGAACTAGAATGATAAGTAAAGGAAGGTTATTTACTTATTTTATACGATTTCGGTGCACGTCTTGCTTGGGCGTGAAATCCCCCGTAGATACATAAGCAGTTGTGGCCGGAATCATCCGGTATTTGAGCAAAGGGAAATGTGTACTTAAACGGAATACTCGTTAATGCCGAAACGCACTCACCCTCCAACGATTCGTGCGCACCAACGATCATACTTGAGAGAGCGCGCACATACACACGCCGCCCCTCGAAACTTAATGACATAACGAGAACCCACCCACATCAATATCCTGCCCCCTTCCATCCGCCCGTCCCACGTCACAGCCACTTGTTGCATCCCTCTCACTTCACCCATCAGATCCCCATTTAAAATCCCTCCCTTCAATTTCATCTCTTCATCCCACAAAGAAGTCCTTCGTACCCTTTTGCTCTCAATTTCCGCTCTGCTTTTACCCTTTCAATCCCGTCAACTCAGGAAGCGGCGCTTCGATTGAATAGCCAGACGTCTTCCCCTTTGTACGCAGCGTTTCGTTACAACCGCTCTCTCTGATTTATCTTTTTCAAAAGGATCGGACTGCGCTCCCGGAGAGATTTTCCTATCCCTCGTTTCGGAATCGCCTTCTTTTCTATCTCTGTCGAACATGTGTCCGAAGTAAACCGGTTGCGGGATTGAATAAATTAGTGTAAGCCTCAAAATTTGAGAAACCGAGGCTTAGAAAACAAGAAAAGATTTGGATCTAAGCTAACGAGATGCGTAAATATTTGGAATTTAGGGAGAAAGAAATAATATTTAGAAATGCTAAGGGAAATGAATGAAGAAAAGAAATGAAAAATGAAATAATCGTATATTGCCTCGCTTAAAATTTTTCTCGGGGAATTATTAATTATTATTATTGATTCTTAAGTAGTTTTAAGAAGAAAAATTAAATCACTTGGTCCGTTTATGAGACTCAATGCCTATTTAACCTACACCCTCCAATGTAGGGTCCTAGATTAGTAAGGATGGGATATATCCTAATTCCATTGAATAAAATGCAGAACGGAATAATCTACAGATGTCAAATAAAAAATAACTCATAAGCAAAGAAGAAAAGGTTTCATTTCAAAAGGTTTACAAATGTTTATAAATGGCGACTTTAGGTCTCGCTAAGTTCTAAACCATACCTCATCATGCTCAAAATCAAGATAAATTGAAAATTGTGCTTCTCTGTTACATATGAGTGAACTAAAAAGACGCACACTGTTTTAATATTATCTATGTGGATAATGCCGTCAGGAAGCATGTGTATTGTGAAGCGTATTCATTTTTACCCCCATTACCACAAATATCTCAATCTAAGTGTTTCCAATCGTCACTCTCCTCGGGACACTAAGAAAACCTTAGTAGCAGATAGGAGATTTTTAATGTTGTTGCTGAGAACTCTCTGTTTCACTATGAGAAATATTCAAATTTGATTGAAATATACTGTGACAAGGATAAGGAAATAACTGAAATCGTGCGGCTTATCAACTTATCTATCATAGCGGATGGGACGCTTCCTTCATAAACTAAACAAAAACAAAAGCCAATGAACGCCTTTGGCCTTTCGGACAGTAGGTTGTTATGTTCATTGGTACTACATTCGATCAAGGACTTGTTCCTAGGAGCCATCAACTCTGAATTAAGGGTGACTGGTCGAATTGAAATATAATTGACAAAATGGGTCCAATCAGCTTTCGTTGAGGAAAGGGCATTGCTCGATTGGAGGAATGGATTGCTCAATGCATGTTGACATGCTAAAAGGGTCGGGTCAGTTTAGCATGCGGCAAATAACGATAGCACTTCTATTGGATGGCACACTCGAGGGCGTGATTTGCTGCTTTGATTAGAATGTCGCGGTCAGGAGACCATGTAACTGTTAGAAAGAGACATTTATTATTTAGCGGTTACTTTATGCGTGAAAAATTCTAGAAAAAACTTCAGTACATACATACATATGGATGTGCGATGAAAATAAGGTTTCTGTACATTAGCTAAAACAGTAGCTGCACCGAAATTTGTAGTGTTTGCATGCAATAATTTTGCTATCAGTAATTTGATAATTATTCATTTGTACATTTTATGATCCTGAGTTAGACATTTTCTCATTTAGACAGAAGGGACTAGCTGCAAAAAACGTGACTGTGTAGGAAAATACACACTTCAGATAAAAAACTAAGAACAAACATAAAAAGTTACCCTAAAACTTTGGATATGTTATTATGGATATGCTTATTACTTACGCTAACGAAAGGTTTTCTTCAAACGAAATGAATTCATTTTAAAAATGTGTATCATGCGCTTATTAAGTATTCTAAAACTTCGACATTCTTTCTCAAATCCTGGAATAGGATCTCCCATTCCAATCATCATTCGCTCGGGGGATCAACTAAATTTCACGCACAGAGATAAACCAATCGGATTCCGACCCAAAACGACTCGCAGACGAACGCACGAAATGATATGTAAACGCATGAAGAAAATAACGAAATCTCATCAATTCCAGAGACGACAACGCTATTTTAATGGGAAAAAACGTAATTGCCTCCTAGGAGAAACTATCAACCATCCCGGGCCACCGATTCCAAATAACCTGTCAAGTTCTCTCCGTCGGAAAATATCTCCGAGATTATATCTTCTCCATCTTTTTGTTGACGTTTGGTCCGCGAGGAGGGCAAAAATGCCCTCCTCGCGGACCAAACTTATTCCCGGCTTTGGCTCCCTTCCAAATCATTTCCAGCCTGGCGCCTTTCAAATCCTTCTCAACGTTTACGAGACAATCGTTCACACTCGTTGCCCGATGTTACCGCAAACAAAGACTGTCGTCAAGGACGATGCGTGATTAATTTCGGACTGCTTTCGCGTGCGCCGCGAGTCGTTTGACTCCTCCTTCCACTTCTCCGCATGGAAAATAATAGGAGTTGACCGTCGATCGCAATGCATTGACGTCAAAGAATGAGGAGAGACGCCCCTGAGAGAAGTAGAGCTCGGGGATTTGCATCTCTTTCTGCCAATATATGCAGACGTCCAAGGAGCTTACTTCGGCTTCTCGGAGTAAGGCTGCCGAGTACAAATAGCGATTTCGTGATTGAAAGGATTAAGGATGGGTGATTTTTATGGGGAGTGAGTGAATGAACTTTTTACTAAGGCCAGAATATGTCCAAGTTGGCCTTCTCCACTTAACCTCAATTAATTAAACACAAGTTAAATTTAAAAGATTTAGGGTTAGAAAAGAAAAACTACCACAACAGGAAAAATCTCCTCAACTAAAGGTTGAAGAAGGCTAAAACCCCACAGTGCAGGAAAATAGTCACAAAAAGAAGGGAAAACTACAAAACTAGAAAACTACAAAACACAAAGTATGTGATTTTAAAAGAAGAAAATCGACTTGATACAATTTAAACCACAATTCTAGTTTATATAGTTAAAATAACAATATATGTAGGATAAAGTCCAATGAGAAAGATCTGAGTCAAAATGGACATAGTATAGAATCGCGATATACATCATAGTGTTTAAATCGGTGACGCAATCAGCTGCTGCGTAGATCCAGAGCTTAATAAGTATAACGTATATACATAATTTGAATAGTCAAGATTAATATCTAAATCTGATTTCATCAAATATAATAAAGATACTCAATTTATAAATTAAAGAAGCGAATTAACGACGAGGATCCAGAAATCTCAGCCTAGTAGAAGTATTCTTTTTTATATTAAGTTAAAACGTGATGGAGACAAGCTATGAAACATAATTAGCGTTTTTAATATAATACCCTTAGGTTGTGCGTAAACATTTATTTCTTTTCCTTCCATTGATAGGGAACTCGTGGTAAATTGAATCCGGTCATTTCTGTGTTTACTTTGATCCAGTATTGGCTCGCGTTTGAACTAAACGGGGTTGATTAATCAACGATTGAATCTTATATTTTTTCATCCTTTTATCGAGAGATGCCACAGCACTCCCCGGCGGAAAACGTTGTAACCCTTGGCGACGGCGTCCAATTCCATCCCCAAGTCTGTTTTTCAAAAACATCCTCAGGAATCATTCGCTCTCGGCCCATTAAAGTTAGATTACCTCCTCCATTAGCCACAAGTCGAAGATAAAGAAAGCAATATTTGTTGGATAAACAAAAACAAACATCACTTTCCCTCGCGCCCGGAATTTTTGGCACCGTCTGTTCCACGTTCCTTACGCGACGTTCCTCTGTTTTTATTCCCGCCTCTCTCAAGCTTCTCGTGTTCATTTCTTAGCTCCTTTGTCTCTTTAGCATCGTTACTCTTCCTCTCGTGTCCATTTGGTCCATTCAACAGTTTCTCGTCGTCTGGCAGGAAAAACGTCACCTAAAAATATTTGCTTTCATCTTCTCGTAGTCGCCCATAAAAATTATTGTCGTACGCATTTTCCTCCGTCTCTGCGATTTCTGCACGTTTCATGGGTAATTAATTTCGAACCTTCCTTCATTTGTGCCCATAATGTATATCGGGAATAAAGTCGGAGAATGTTTTAGATCTTGAAGTGGTTACGTCAATATGACAGTTAAATACCAAAGAGCAGGTGATGTACAGTTACTAGAGGAGGCGTAAAATCCTTGCAATACGGCTATTTTCTTTTCAAAAAGATAAAGAACAAAAATTGGTTGTTTTTATTCGTTAAAAAATCAATATATTTTTATTTGAACGCTAGCTAATATCGTCTCATCTTTATTTCTTATTATATTTGAAATTCTTTATAAATATTTCTGTTCGCTATCCGTTACATATAATCTTCACGTCCAGATTTGCTGAATGCGTGGAAATCAACGTTCGAGCTCGCTTTTGATTCCGTTCCAATGTTTGTTGTCATGCAACGATTAAGAATTACGACTTGAAAATTACTCGATAAAATGCAGTGCTAACCCACTACATTGAATCTGCTTTGTAGCTTGCGATTGCTCTTTGTCATAACTTATCATTCAAATGTCCATTCAGATCAAGATGTTGGTGTTTCGATTCGCAAGCTCTTTCCTAGAACTTCAGCCGGTAAGAACATCATCGGGAATTTCCTCAAAATTTCAGCCAAAAGAATCCGAATCCGCTTCATAAATCTCTTCCTGAGCCTGGCTGATTACGAACGGAATCCCACCCGAATAAAGGTGCCGGATTTAGTCATTTGCGGTCATTTCCGTGGAGGACCCATCCCGCTGAAGGCGAATCGGCATAAATAATACAAAGCGGCTTGGAGGAAAAAGTCCAGGTGGTCCTTACCGTTAAAAGACGGAAAAAGCGTCCCTCCGAAGCCTTCGACCAACACCTTCCCCGTCCGAATCAGAGGGGCACACGCTTCTGCAAACGTGTAACACGGCGATCTACATCGAATTCTTCGCACTCCATTAGACCTCCCCTTAGCATTAACTCCATATTTCCATTGTCTTTCCTCACTCTCCGGCGTCGCCCTCCCACACACACATTTCCACCTCCGAGACTTCTATATCTCACACCTCTCTCCCTCTCCGCCTCGACTAGCAGCCTCACCGTAAATCACGATGGAGCCGCTTACGGGGGTACTCCTTTGCCAAGGCTAAGAAGGAGATGCTCAGTCATGGAGGAGGATAGAAAGAAGGGAGAGACAAAAAGAGTTGTGCCTTTCGGTTGCCGCTTTTCTCTCTCTAAAAAAAAGAGAGAGAAGAGGGAACGGAGGTCGTCGTACTTGGCGGTGATGTTGCCTCGTTGGCCCTTGGCCTTGCCTGCAGCTCGCTTTTAAAACCGGAGCAATGGTAGAGGTCGGAAATGTTTGTTACGCGAGGGTATGAATGAGGCATTGGTGAATTCGGAGGGCGGGATTGTCTCCCCCAACGATGGCTTACTTATTAGGAAAAGGAATTTGCCTAGTATATGACAAAGAGAATAACTGAAAATTAATATCGGAGTGTTTGTACGAATAATACACATCTGTTGCACTCATCATGATAAAATTACATTTTAGATGTCTTTGCTGGTGAATTAAAGCATTTAAATTAAATTTTTGTTACTTAAAGACAGGCACGTGAGGAAGCGGTTCCTCCATTAAAAGTTTCTAGATTTGCCTATTTCAACACAGTGGAGAAGGGTACATATTATCCACTATTACAAAACAGAGCGGTGCTTTCATATTGCCACGCATAGGGTCCAATCCAGACGCTGAGCAAATGATGCGACCACTTCAGGACGCAGAAATCAATACTCGAATTTCAGACGTTGTTGTGATAAGAGGATATAAAGGGTAAGAGGAAATAAAAACGTTTAGGTCGCTGAGTATGGACATTTCAGTTCCGTTGCGGTTAAACTCCTACATATACAACCCAAGGGAAGGAAACAATGCCTTGGAGGCAATGGAGATACCAAACCTCAGCTATGGGGTGACTCTCGGATCCCTCGGCTCTTCCGCCTTTACTAGAGTAAACAAACTAATCACGCGCGACCGGAAGACTTGCTCTGTAAATGAACTTGGCTAAGATTGAAAATTACGTGATATAACTCCACTACGCCGAGCGGAAATTAAATTGCTTCAAGTAAACATTCTGGAATGGAAGCTTAGCCAAAAGAGTTGGATAGAGGGGTGATTTCGCAAGATAGAAATTTTCCAATATAACGACCTTGCCGTCAATAGAAAAAAGTTTTAGAGTTAGCACACACTTCGTAATCTGAGCATAACATTAGGGAAGCGATAAAAGTCAACATTAGGAAGCCAGAGAAATGCTTGAAGAATTCTTAATTGTGTTGTTATTGCATCTCTTTTATTTGTAAAAGTGCCGTTTTGCTATATGGCCTGATTTCTATTTTTAAGGTCCTCCAAGTTTATTAAAATGATGATAAAACATTACGCACGTACATCTCAGTGCCATCATTTACTTTATCTTAACGATTATGACGGGGAAAACTACTTAGATAATTTCCAAGAATTTACGGGAATTGAATTGCTGCGAGAATAAATTTAAAAATATAAAATAATTAATAGCTATTCCGAGAGAAATTTCTTGTCATAGAAATGAAAATGCATCTTTATTCAGACACGTACACTAATAAGTCCACCCGTGAAATTTGGAGAACAAATCTGCGGCCAATTAAACGGAAAAGACACGGTTTTCTTAGGCGAGGCAAATGGAAACCGCCGAGGCCAAGAGAATTTTCCACTTAAAAGATGGACTAAAACGTTATCTTCATTTACGATCCGCGACGTAATGCGCAAGAGGATAATTTCCTTCGAACCCTAAAGGAAGTAAAAAGTGATTACGTTACGCTTACACGAAAGCAAACGAGGCTCAGAGGAGGCCATTAGAGTGTACGGCTTTGGAGCCAGGGCAATATTCCAAGTACTAGGAGCTTGGAAGCGTTAAGAAAGAGTAAGGTCAACAACCTATTGTGTTTCTCGACGGCTAGACGAAGCATGTGTATACATAGAATAAAATGGAAGAGACTAGGCATTAATTTCCCACGACAGCTTTAATGGGTTTCTCCAGACCTTGTACTTGGCATCGAGCTACGCTGTTAGTGCGAACTTTGATCGATTCTTAAAATGCTCAATCTTAAAATGTTATTGTGCTGCTGCGTGAGACTAAAACTTAGAATTCTGATAAGATAGCTGTTTAACAATTCCGACTGAACTGTAATGTTAAAGAAGCACTAAAAAAGAAGATTTTATCGTAATTTAAATTGTCCTAATATATTGTCTCCTGTCCTATTTGAAAGTCCTAGTGACTAATATCCTATGCGGTTTAACTATTGAAATGATGAAAGGATATCGCCTGAGGCCTAACAAATAATTCCAAAATTCTATAAGCGTGATGTTTTATTGCAATGACAGAAAGTTTCATTTTAGGGAATCCGACCTTAAGCTGTAAATTGTCATAAGTTGCTTTTTCGGCCGAAATGGAGGACATTACACCTTCCGCTGGGTGAATCTTTTGAAAACAAAATAATTGAGCTGCATTCTTACGCAAGTCGTTTAACGGACCTTCCGCTAATCTTGGCGAAGCACATGCATTTTCAAAATGATGAAAAGTAGCGCTTCGCGGAATGGGAATCGAAGTGTTGGCACGCATTTAAAAAAAATGAACCTTTCTTACTCGAGAAGATCGAAAACAGGTTTCCCGTCATCGACGGCAAAAAGAGGATTTCCCGAGCACGTGCAGAAAAAATACAATTACGGAGCGACGACTCGACAAAAACGAGTCCGTTCTTTTCATACGCTACCATTATAGCTTTATCGACTTCCGAAGATGTAATATTCAACTCCGAACGACTTCATTTCTTTTAGTACATGTTGTGCTGATGTTCTTCCTCAATTATTATTTTACATGTTTATTCGAATCAATAGTAAGTTCTTATACTACAGTACACCGCCTTCCATGACGCTCGTTAAAACCACCTGGGGTTGTTTATAAATTGTTTAATGTACCATTATTATGACATGAATCCAAGAAATTCAGTGAAGAAAAGGGAATCGTAACCCAAGTACCTGATAGCCACATTTTGTTTTGTTTTTAAATGCTCTACACTTCTATATATTTCTATTTTGTTTCGTGTTGTTATCTATCAAAATGAATGTCTTTGTCAATCTTTGTCAATACGATACCTACAAAATTTTATGAAAATAAATTAGAGAGGCAATCAATGAATAAAAATGTATCCCTAAGATTTATAAACTGGTTGAGACTAGTTTATTAAATGCTCTATTTTTCCTCATGGATTAATACTGATTTCCCCTGTTTACTTTTCCAGTTGTCATGATAACAGATCTTTTTTTTTAAACATTGACATTGAAAAATTAGCAAAGCAAGATAGTAAGTTACGGCGAGTTTCCCAAAGCTCACAGTAAAGATCGAAAGTTACGGGCGCATGAAATTAGGCAAATACATTAAATCCTTCATAAACCCTATAGCAGCTCTTCATAAATTCTTATGGAGCGCAGTCAATCCAAAAGTCTCCGTTATCCTCTATACAGAAGCCACATAAATCATTACCGGAATGAGTCATACCAGCAACGTTGGAATTTCTTATCAACCGAGAAGCATTCCCTGCTTGATTTATGCCTCCGGATTCTTCCGCTTGATACTGTATTTGATCACCTACCGCTAGCACCGTGTTTTGTCATGTGGAAACTAGCCAAGAGCGGGTGTATCGTAGGAGTCAGGTGAAGTCAGTGGCTCTTGGAACCGATCATACGTACTGTTGATACTAGGGAAGCGATTTCTTATACTCTTAAATATCCCACAATAGTACACAGTAAATCTTAAAATTTACCAATGACCGGTTTGTAATCGAAGTGTTTGTAGTCCTTATCCGTTATACTTTCGATATCCTTTAGAGGGTCTATTTATATGTAGATGATCGGAAAGGTCCTACTATCTTATTAACAAAGAGGGATATTGATGAGAAATTAGGGTATCCATGTACAGTGATACTTTCGCAAACTCAACCCGACTTCCCAAGCGGTATAAAATTTGCTCGTTACAATCGAAGATCTTCCAAGGATCATGGAAATAGAACAATAGGTATGCGCAAAAGGTTATCATGAGCCTTGAAGAAGCAGCGTTACTCCACTGCATAGATTCCATAGTCTTACATCAAATGGAAAACAAAGCATCGTTTCACCTGCCCAACACGTGAAATGTTTTCGCCGATTCCTTCCGCGACCCTTCCGAAGCGGCAATACGCTTGCTCCAAAAGGTGAAGTGCTTGTGTAAATACGGTTTTGAAAACGAAACCGATCTTGAACAGGAGTCGAGCGCGAAAGGATCCGAAAAAGTACACACACAGCATCTGAGGAGAGCCCTCTGGAAAGAGAGAGCTGCCGATGGAGAGTCCGAGCGGCAGCGGCGCTGGAACCAGAAAAGGAAGAAGAAGAGGGGAGGTTTTTTGAGGGGGAAGAGCGAGACGTCTCAATCCTCTTGGATGGAGGAGTGTGGGTCGGATGCGTGAGGATAGGAGGGGAGGAGGTATAAGGCCGTAAAGAGGCTCGACCGGTCCCGCCTAGCGAGGCCTTCACAAAACACTGGCTTCTCCATATCTTGCGACCGAACAACAGCGAGATGTAAAGCAGGAGGTTGGAGCGCTTTCTTTCTCGGGAGGGAAAGTGTTCGGCTGCTTTTTCATCGTACTTTGAGGTCCTCGATGAAAAGACCGTCGAATGGAAAAAAGACTACTTCCGGACCGGGTCGATTCCTTCTTCCGCTCAGCACATTTCGCAGTACGTTAAACCATACCAATTTCATTACATCTTTAAAGTCGGAAACTAAATTAGCAGATTAGCAAATTTGTAGTTGCGAACTAGCATTCAGTACAAATAGCGTTTTCTAAAGCCGAAGTTAATTAAGACATCGCCAGCGGATATAGTTCCGGAACTAGGTTTGAGACTTCTTCAGGCACACCGGTTGAGTTTTTATTTACCATATGATTATATAAATGCTATTCGACTTCCACCACGGTTGAAGTTAAGACTCAAAAGTAGCTGCCAAATATCGTTTGTTGCATTTTAATTCAATATAGTCAATTATTAATCATTACTTTCGGAATGAATTCAGAAGATTTCTTTTTCGGAAACTCAAAGTAAACGATCTCTCGCGGGATTGGTTGCTTATTATTATATCTAATGGCAATTACATATAATGACAAATACTATTTCATTGATTAATTGCAAGCATGTTTGACTAATTGGAAGTATATTTTACTCGACTGCCCACTTCCGAGCAATCATTCATCTAACGCCTACTGCATTTGCATTACAGCGTCCCAAGTCTTGCTCCATCTTCAGATCCATTTATCTTTTTCCATTAAAATGAATATCTTATTTACATTTGCTGAATATTCATTCATCTTTCTTAACCAGTTTTGTTCTTCTTTTATCGATCTTGGTACCTTTTCGTTATGTCTATTTGCTGCGAACGATCTATTGTGAAAGAGGGTTTAATATTTGGTAGAAATATAAGTAAAAGGACTCTGGGAAACCAATGCAACACACCAGTAGCCTACCTACGGCACAAAAGTCGGTAACCTCTGTCTGTAGAAGACCGGTAATGCTTTTTGATGTTTGGGTTTTGGGATGCTTTTTTGATCTGCTCGGATCCCCGGTCATTTATGGAATGTCGACACTAAACTGTACTGACAGCGGTTATCTTACGACTTCTTGTCCACCGTCTTATGCACGTACCTTCATTCCCCAACAGCCCTTCTCCCCACCTTCAATAATGGATATACTCTGCAAGCAGGTTCACCCGAGGCTACTGTGTTTTACTAAAACTCACCGGAAGGCTCTCTTCTCCCCCTTCTAGTCTTCATCTCTCATGGAACGGGTTTTGGCATTTATATTTATTTACATAAGCCGATAATTCCTTAAAAAGTTGAGAATGAAAGGCAGCAATCGAAAATAGATTCTTTGAGAAATATTTGAAGACCATAGACCTAGTTTATTAACAAATTAAAAAAGCTTGAAACTCAAAAAAATTATTATATTAATTACTTTTCGTATTTCAGCGTTTTAATTATAGATACAGGCGTGATGACATCGTTTCAAAAATACTCTTGCCTCGTAAGACCCGTAATAGTTGTATACAAAAGAAATAAGTCGATCGCTTGGTGATTAAACCCCTTCCGCATGTCGACATGCAGGTTAAGAATGAAGATGTAGCTGAAGACGTAAGCAATGGGTATATTAAATCGCCACCTCCGTTGAGAGTAATAATAACTCCGTAGACACCTGATATTCTTACACCATCAAAATGCCATCACACCCTCAGAGCTGAAATCTCCCGGATTCGTAATAATCCTTAAATTTGCGAAGAGAAACCTCAATGCCCGAAGAAGGAAGGTACTCCCCTCACGGTCGAATCACCTTGCCAAACTATGCCATCCGAATTAGTTTCTTAGAAGCGGAAGAAAGGGAGGGCAATCTGTCTACAAGAGCCCCTATGCCCCAACGCCTTCGGCCCATCCTCCCCATTCATTCTCCTCCCAGAGAGACCCCCGCGCAGAGGTGGGAGTGGCCGCCCGCACAGGTAGATGACGTTGTTGCCCAATCCCCCTTCGGATGCTCCCCCTCCTATTGTGTTTCCTCAAGTAGGCATTTCTCCATCGGGTAATGAGGGTTGCCGCCTATAGGGGCGTCGCTGGAAATGGAGCGATCGTGGAATGAGGATTTTTCCGGCAGAAGGGCACGTGTGCAACTCTTGGGCGGGTCAATTCTCGGAGACGCGTTCTTACGGCGCGGAGGCTGTTGAATAAACGCCCAGATAAGCAGCAGCGGGGAATGATTTATTAACTATTAGCATAGCATAATGACTCGGCTAAATATTATAATAATGAAGGGGGCGCAAAATTTAGCACCGAATGACCTCGCGGGAAGCGCACGCTAATTTTGGCGGAGGGCTGAAAATTCTGAGTTGGAATCCTTCGTGATTGAAGTTACTGTTCAATCATGTGTTGGTGGATGTTAGGCTATGTTTTTTATAAACTACTGGTAATACGGGATGAAAAAAATGCGGGTTGAAGTACCCTAAATCGTTTCTTTATTTTTCCGTTATTTCTTCTTTTTCCTCTTTAATACATCAAAACAAAGGTATCAACTGACCAACTTAAAGTCGTGATTAATTCACTACCTTTCTACTATCCGTGTAATAAAACAGAAAAAGGTGTCCAAAATAAATGAAAATTTTTATTCCAATTCATAACTCGTGGAACGAGTTATGAAGCCATACATAAAGCCATACATAAAGCCATCGTAGTTAATAAAAAGGTTGATCTTCATGTATTTTTAAAATATCCGAATAAATTATGCCAAGCGGATAATAATGCAAGGTTGAAATTAATGTTAATTTCAAAGATCTTTACTACCAACGAATTTCCATTCATTAGGGAAAATTTTCTACCTTATAAAAAAACTCATTTTGAATATTAAAAAATCTTACATTCAGCTTTTTTTGAAATCTCGATTTTAAAAATTTTTTCTCAAATCTTCAGCATTTTAATAGCCTCTTCGCCTCGTCCATAGGGACGCATAACCCTCAATATTACCGGAAACAAATGATTTACATTTTGAAATGTCTTCTTCACCCTGAAACATTCAATTTCACTTCTGCGGAATTAAGAATGGAAAAACCGTTTGGAGCTCATCACCCCATCACTGCAATACCCGTACGTAAAGGTTTATAAAACACGCAGCTAGTTGCATCCCTCGGACTTCTGTTTCAGATCGCCACACGTCTGTATACGTCCCGAAAAATCTCACGCCGCGCGCCATCTACATCGAATCGATTGCGCGTGAAAATTAAAAACGTAAAGAAGCGTGGAGAGGGTGAAAACTGGAGAAATCGCGCCTCCGAAAACGGGAGCAATAAGAAGAAGACTCGCTTCCTTTGGGATCATCGCCGTTGTTGGTCCGAAATAAAACGAATGTTTGGAGGGAAAAGGAGTCGGTAATCGCGTAGCGAAAACAATTGCGAGCGCAATTACCCTTAATTCATTCCTCCCCGGAGAGATGGAGACAAAAGAGGGTGAGGCATAAAAACCAGTCCAGCTGCCTGCTCGCCTCGCCTCGAGTATTTCGCATTTACTTCATTTCAATGGAGAAAGAAGATCGCGGACAAAGAGAGAGGAAAAAATCGAGAGGGGTCGTGGAGATGTTAAAAGTCACGTCCGAAGAAGAAAAAGAAGTTGAATGAGACGTCCCGGCTCTGTCCGCTCGGCCATAGAAAGTCGCAAACCGAAAGAATAACTCTCTCTCGCTCTCTTGGAAATTATGAATGTGAGGCTCTTCTTTTCATGGTATCTGCGGGAGGGCACGCTTTTTGTGCAGGGAACGGCCGTTTGAAACTTTCCTCGAAGGGCAAACGTCTTCCTTTTGCCTTTCAGAAGGTAGGGAGGGAGTTGGTGAAAAGGAAGTGCAAGGTGATGGGGTGGCGGTTATTAAGGAACCTTCTGAATGATAGTATTGTTTGTGAACTAGAATGGTAAATATCAGAATTGATTGAAGAACTAGCTCTGAGGTTGAAATTATGTTATCCACAATGTTGAAATTCCACCTAGTTCGTTGAAGTTAAATACAACACTTTTCGAGATTTTCCCTCCTAGTATTTTAATTCGTTGCCGTCACCAATTAAATTTCGCTGCATCCCATAAATATTTCAATCTTTTCCGTCTACTGTACACTCAAAGCACTGACTCAAAATTAGCGGAAAGATTTAGCAAGCGTTTTCCAAATAGTAATCGTAACCCATATAAGAGTAGGAAATGACTGAGAAAAGAAAGAAAAATAAGTGTTGCTAGAAAAAGTTTTACGATTATTTATACAACTATTTAACACTGTCCTAGGTAGCTATAAAATACTGATAAAGAGTACCCGCGTAGCGTACAAAAATTACTGAACGTCTCAGATAAAATACAAGAATTCATCTTTAACTTAGTAGCAGTGAAAATGATCTAAGTGGTCTAATATTTTCTAAAAGAAAGTAGTAGACCAGTATTTAGATTGACTAATTATTTGACCAATCGATGACCCAAAAGATGGGTCATATATAAGTACAAGAATTCATCTTTAACTTAGTAGCAGTGAAAGTATTGGACCATTTTCATTACTTTCACCACACCTATTAATGAGAGAATAATAATGTCAATTTATTAGCAATGCTGTATCAATATGTAACAGTGCATACATACTTATATATATGCACTGTTAAACATACACCAAAATATGATGGATCTGTTAGACTACTGCGCCATTTAGAGATTACGATCCAGATTTACGTGAGTGAAATGCAAAAACTATGAGCCCAAGCGTTTATGAAGTGGAAATGAATATCCATGCAAAGCAGTTCTGTCATAATGAAGACAATAGTCTCTGACGGATGATATGCAGTACGATGAACGGAAGTCCCCGATTGAGTTCCCTTCTGATCAATTTGTTACTTCCTTTCTCGATTATTTGTATAGATGAACGAATTGTAAAAATTTTTATGAGACGTATGTAAGGAAGTTGAAAAAAACGTAGTTCTCCTTCGGAAGAGCGAAAGAATTCTGAAGCAAACCAAGACTTTTGCGTAGCTCCTCCAAAATGTCATTATTACCTCACAAAAAGGTTCGAGGAATCCAGCGTGACGAGAAATCATCCACGGATGGCTGGTTCGCGATAGAGTACGGTTGTATATTCCCATTGACTTTGGGAGGGCAAAAACACTAATCATCACAGATCGTTAATTCCTGAGAGCAGGAAGAAATGACTTCGTTATCGAATTGTGTTCTAAGTAGTGACTTCCCTTCTTAGAATTGAATAAAACATCTCCGTTCAACGATTCTCTCGTCACAACTGAGCTATTGTTCGCGATGGAAACGGCTGCGAGGATCTAAAAGAAGTAAAAACCATCATCATCAGGTGGGAAGATGCGGTGATGGTCTTAACGACTTGTCTCTTATCCTCTCCGACATGGAGCACAACTATCTGCGGAATCTCGGTCACGTTCTCCCACTCCTTCCCTCGAGTCCTTCCCGACCGCTTGATTTCTTCATAAAACTCATCCCAACGTGTTATTTCGTCGTGAGATCCATCCCACAAGAGGAGGCATTAACGACAAGCTCGATAAAGCCGGTGATCGTTCACCATACATTAGCGGTCGTGCTGATTCATTTTTGATCCATCGCTTCACAACTTTCCCGTCGAACGCTCAAATAACGGAATAATTAAGGACCACCACTGGAGAAATAGTTGAGGATACACCACGTCAGCTTTACATGAATCCTAATCTTCTTTCACCCTAAAAGATAACAACAGTATATGCCTTTTTTTAGAACAAAGTTTGTAATTCATGTAACGGGTCACGTTAGTTTTAAAATTAAGCAAAGTGGGAAAGGAGAGAAAGAAAGGTCATCGAGGAATTTTGTATAAAGTGAACATACCGAGAGTCTTTTAGAGAGATAATAACTCAGAGCTAGAAAGTATAACTCATAGGATAACCTTCCAGGGAAAAGATAAATCATGACACACACCCTTGCAGTGAACTCGTTTCTCGGAGGACTTGGAAGTTCTCAGTACGTTAATTTGGAAAACGATGAAAGAAACGATGCTTCCACGAGTTCGAAGACTGCCTCAGAGGAAGGAATATTACTATTATGAATCTTGCAGCAGAAATCATATGTTAAGGGGGAAAAAGAATCATCCTCTTTGCCCTGCTTTCGCGAATTTTTCAAGGGAACGAGAATGAGTGCCAATCAAAAAATAATGGCAAAATTTTTCTACGTTCACTTTTCATCAATCGGATTTGCACGACTAAGAGGCATATTTACTGATAGTTGAAGAATCAAACGGTGTTGTCATTCCTGACAAAAGCACTGATTACAATTCGCCGTGCTCGTAACATCTTTATTAATCTTCCCATAGTTGAATCATGACTTAAAGTAAATAAAACATAATAGATTTTTGATAGTGATTATTTTGATACACGATTGTTGCGGTCCATCAGAGTTGAAAATTGAAACCTCTGGAAGGTGAAGGAAAGAACATAAAAGACATACTTGCCAAATGTTTAGCACAACATACGATCAAGTAGTAGGCTGAACACAAAGAGAAACCTAGATCAGTCGAGGTGGTATTCCGATTCATGGACGTTCGCTGATTTGTGGCAAAAGGTAACAATGCCCAGACACTGCATTTCGCTCTCGCAGAAAAAATAAAGGATTCCTTTCCCACCGCATTTTTTTCCTCCGCAACGGCATGATCAGGAGCGGCTCCCTTAAGAGAGACATAAAACTCCTCTTCCCGTCCGCATACGTGCTCCGGGAACACTTGCCCTCCCTCTCTTTTACTGTTTTATTTTGCGCCTCATTGTGGTTCAACGGGTGAGTGCGTGACCCATCGCGGACAGAGCAAAGGGTTTTATTCCGTCAGGTGGTCTGAAGGGCCCGTGGAAGAGGTTCCAGGAAATCAAAGGGGGAAGATGGGACAACGTTGCACAAAGTGGGCGACCGAAAGAAAAACACTAAGCCCGCGTTACTCCTGTTGCGTAAACACGCCTTCATTTTCGTCGTTCAATTTTTTTATGATTCTCCTTCCCCGGGCCATTGTGGTCCCCGACGGGATTGTTGTTGACGTCACTGTTTTGACTGGATCTCTAGGGAACGTCCTTGTTGGATGGGTTTGCTTAACGGAAACGGAAATCCGACCGCTTTTTATACTTTTATTGTTTCCTTGTTTTCGTTTTCTTTTCCACTCGCTGAGAATCCGAATCGACACTTCAGGAGGAATGAATGAATTCGAGTTTCAAGTAATCTATGCTGTCGTAGATGTATTTATATCGGAATGACGGATGAGTTGTCTCGAATGTTTTGGAAAGGTTGGAGCTTTTCAGTTACTTCTTAGTATTTAGTAAAATAAATTTTCCCTCCTACAAGATTAGCAACGCTTCTTATTCAATTCAGAGCATAAAATGACGCAAGACGAAAGGGAGATTTTTCAGGGTTAAATAATCATTTAATTTGTCTACCAAGTTATTTCTTATTACTTAATAAATGACGTACATTGATATCTTTGAATCTGAATGTTCAAGAACTCAGTTCTAGTTCCAAATTGTTCAAGTTTTAAAAAATTTTTACTCGAGACAAATTTTCTCGAATTTTCTGTTCGGATTGAAAACTTCTCTGGGTCAGTTGGATTTTGGAGGTAATATTGTAATTATAATTACGTATTCATTCTGCATTTATATAGCTCACGTATCAGATAAACCGTTCCTGGAATAACATCCTCCGGGCGCACAACAATCATTATCACCTCTGTCATTTGGTTCCGCATTAGAAATATACATGACGAATCAACGAACTTGAAAGAAACAGCTTTGTAGGAAAAACGTTCTTGGGCATTAACGAATCGTCTTCCTGCCGAGAGATGAAGCAAAAATATAGGAAGAAAGCAGAAGTTGAAGGTGCGCGCATTCAGCGAGCAAGGGCAAAACTGCATTCTAAAAGTGTTCTTTCATTGAATAAAAGGAGCAGGCATCATGAAATAAATGGAGGAAGAAACAAACAAGGGAAGATATCAATCCAGTGCTGTAAACTCTCGGCCGCCCTTTGTTTCTAGGAGTCGAAATTCAGATCACGTAATCTCATGCTCGAAATTGGTACTTGGGGATTCTGTAACGGACAGAATGTGAGAACGGGTAACGATCTTTCCGCGACTCGGTAACTTTGCGGAGATGTTGGTATGAGATGCAAATGTGAGGAAGGAATCTCTTCCACTGCACTCGCAGATAACGGTGTCACATACTTTTGAATTTCACGTTTTCCTCTGAGGAAATAAAGTTTTCTTGTTGTATTATCAACAATAAAAGCATGATTGCTGATGAGGAATTTCTGTTTTGGAGTAGATTTTTTGGGAAAATACTCTTCCTGACGCAACGTAATATACTTCTTACGTCTCACGGCGAAACACGTAAATCGAAGATCAAGAATTGAAGCTAACCGCTAGAAAGACTTCTGTTTTTCACTTTCGGTCAAAACGGTAGTAATGAAGTATTTCTCGAGAGATTATTCTTTCAAGACAAAATATTCTCCTTCTTCTGTTATTGAATAGAATTAGTAGTGAAATTCAGGTGCCTTTGCGGTTGAGGTCATTTTGTACCGTTTTTATTCTACTTGAAATTTATCCGAAGCATATATTTCGATTAAAAATAATCTAAATATACGATAATAAGGAAAGTAGGTAATATTATTTCAACATTCCAATGCTTAAAGATATGATTATTACGCCAAAACAAAATTTCTCAAAAATAACACATTTCGTCTTCGGAGATGGAAACGATTCCACTGGAAAGATTTTAAATGATCCCAAAATAATGGACTCCATATTTTATTCTGATTGCTCCCCTTATTTACCACGCAGAAGAAGCATCAATATGTCAACATCTGCGCTAAAATTTTCGGCGCCCAACTAAAGGGCTTGTTTCCAGCGTTATAAATCCTCCTCAGTAGGAAAAAAAATCTGCATCCTCCAATTTCTCCCTTCCGAGCATAAAAAATCTCCACGACTTCGCCACAGATAACCCTGTTTCTTCCCACCATCCCCTCTCGCTTCCAAAATTAAACCGTAAGAAACAGCGTCCGAAGTCACTCGATGATACCCTGAGCAACGTGGGGAACATTCGGTGGGTTGGACGTGGCGCCGGCGGGATTTTTTACGATTATTTTGCGCAGACTTTCAGGCCGACCATGATGAAGAGCGAAAGAAAAAGGCTGTGAAATAGGAGGAAAAAGATTACGGGTGTCTGGAAGAGGCGATGTAAGAAGGGTCGGGTTTAGAGTGTAAGCCCAGGTGCATCGAAATGGCCATGTTGAATGAAATATCGCACTTAGGATCTGCTATTCTAAAAAAGTTTTTTTCTCAGCGTGATATCATTCGAAAGACTGGAACTTGAGAGTATTAATTGTAAAAATTTCGCAATTATTTTTACCGGCAGCTATTCATACCTCGAGGTAAAATTCAAAGTGCACTAATATTCTCGATAAGTGGATATAACTTATATCCGTTATCGACAAACGATTCTAGCAGTGAATATTTCGAGATGGCTATCGTAATCATAATTTTCAGCTAATATGAAGTTACGACACGTTAGTTGTCTCAGATATATCAGAAATTTAATATTGCACAATGCTTTGAGAAAATTGACGGAGAACTTTAAAAACATTATATCTCGAACTTACCCCAATCGGTAATAAAATAAAAGGTAACCTATAATAACGCATTCATAAAGGTAATCTACGATTGGAGTGGTGTTTATGATAGCAAGTGAAGATGCTCGATTGAAAATTCCTACAACTACATATGTGCCCTGCTTAATTCTGCAATCGTATTAGTAGCTAGGATTTTACGCTGAATAATTCTCGAAACTTTTGAATGGATCAGGACTAAAGATGTTCTGTTTGAATTGTTCTTATAGATATCCGCATCGATCATAAATACTTGGGTTAATTTTTCTGATAAAAAGTTCACCAAGTCACAATACCTCTTTCAACCTGGTATAAATAATAGCATGTCATGCCATGATAGCTCCCTATGGTGTCAGGCTTGAATCAATATTTTTAGGGATAAATTCTTTTGAGTACAGCTACCATTCTTTTCTCCGCAATTACACATTACATCAAACGATTAAGATCCATCGTTATGATGTTACTGAATGTCTTTTGAGGAAAATAATTCATCCGTCTCTTTTGCCCAAAGTGTACATTCCAGGAAGGAATTTAACCACAGAAAAAACTACGGAGCATATGGGTCCACGTCATTCCCTTCCAGCGTAAATTTTACATCTCCATAAAGAGAGTCTTGAAAAAACAAAGCTCCGTATCCCGTTTCACGACCGCTTTCGGATGAAAGCGAAAGAATTCCTCGCAATTTTCTACTCTCTTCGCGGGCACTCACTTCGAGTCAAACCCGTCAAGAATTAGTCGGAATGATTTGGGTGTATGGGAACGCATTGAGTTGGCAGGCACTCGAGTGATTTATGGAAAACACTTCCCCTGCATTTCATAGGGAAAGGCCAATCTAAAAAAAGGAGACATCTCTCTTTGAATGACTTGTGCTAGGTCATCTTTCCACTCTATATTTTGTCTGTAGTCTAAGCTGATTCTCCCTCGTCTTTATGAGCCTTCATATTGCAGTAGTACCTACTTACCACCTTTAACTATGTTTATTTTTTCATTACTCGAGTAAAAGATAGGTTTGTTAAGGAGGAATCATTGAGACATCAAGAATACCCTATCCGTAAGAGTACGTGCTATCTGTCAAGACATACCCTTTATCTGATATCGCATCTATCATACCTATTATTGGTTCGATAATTCGTACCTGTTAATCCATTTCTCTGCAATGTGTAAAAAGAAAGTTTTGTATAGTTTAAAACCAATTCCCCCGATCAATTCTATAGAATACTTCCTGCTTGAAGGGACCACTTCTTCTTGCGACAGAGTTGAGCCCAATACTTTCCCTAGTCTTTCCAGTAGCCTCCTCTACAAAATTCTTGGGTTGTTAAAGCTTCAGTTCTTGACGAAACCATGGTGTAAGAGCGTATATTATGTCAATTAAAAGCTGATTGCAATTTTTGTCATAATCATGCAAAGGACGTCACGAACTTTTCCTTTGCTTTTTGAAACTTTCCATTTTGAGCTGCGGCTATCTGTCAGGAGTTTGTGTAAATGAATTCCTGTTGGACAGTCCTTCATAGGAATCCAGCAATATGGCACTATTACTAATTACACTAATCTAATAGATATATGCACTTATGATTAGACTTCTTCGTCTCGCCCAAATAAATGAAATTCTTTGCTACCACATCATTGCATTGTGAATTTCATTTCTGAACCGTAATCACGTTTGAAAAAGAATAAGAACTTGTAATGCGTTATTTGGTGGTAATAAATTTAAAATTTTAATTAAACAACCATTGTATGATTTGCACAATACCACTTAACAATATTTTGTGTTTTTTTACAAGATTATTTTAATAAGATTTTTTGTGAAATCGCTTAGCTGCAAAAATCTCCTATATATTGCAATATTTCATTCTAAAGTGTGGTGGGCAGTAAATGTTTACAAATATAATACTTAAGCGATCGTTAGCTTACGGTGATTATGAAAAATCATATGGCGAAAGTTCTTGAGAAGAAACCAACTATTCCATCGTTATCTTGGCTGTACAGAATTCTGTTATACGTATACCGCGAAGTCAAAGCTTTATTTTACATTTTTTTCCGCGTGGCTCCGGAAATCGTGAATCCAAAATTCCGAAAACTAGGAACTCGAAACTTTCCTCTATATTTCCACCCCACTTTACGCAAGGAAAAGAAAACATCTCTCCAGGAACTGGAGTCCCCTCCGAAGAAGAGTAACGGTGTGAAAGCGAAGTTTTCGGACGCATATGGGAGGCGAGGGAGGAATGGTCGCGGGGGTGAAGTTGTGAGGGAAACATCACCCTTCTGGACCCTTTTCTCACAGTCCTTTTCTGCCCTCTCTTTCGAAAGAAAAAAACAAGACGCACGCTGGAAGCAGCGTTGCCGTTTTTATGAAAACAAGCGATGTTTTCCGTGCACGTAATGGTTCCGCCTTGTTTGCTCGTTGAATAATAACGTTTGCTTTTTTCCGGGCTGTTTAAAAGTCATTTAGCGCAGGAGTACATTAGGTTACGTGATTCAGATAGAAGCAAGTGTACCTGAGCTTATTGTGGTTGCCATCAGATACTGCGAATAACAGCAATGAATGGCAGGAGTAGTCGCTTTTGACTTTAACGCCAACGCGATTGTAAATGACACGGTAAACAGGCTGCAATGCATAAAACCACGCTCCGTTCGCCTATAATTGATCAGAAGGAGAAATTTGCATGTATGTATGAATAAATATCGACCAGGGAGGGAAATTTCACAAGATTCGTGGTAATGAGGAATCTTTAAAGAAAAAAACAACGAGATGTTGACCTACACTTTCCACGGAGCTTAGGATGAGGAACCTATTAAATATTATATAATTAAGAAAAATATTCTAACATAGAAATTCCATAAAATAGCTATGTGGGTGACATTCTACAGAATAACATAAGGTACTAACCTAGGGAAAAATCATAGAAAAATTATGGTGATTAAAGGGTTATGGATATTAGGCTCTCCAGAAGTTGGGAAAGAAGTTATTTCTAAGACAGACTCAAATTTTCGCCATACACGCGGGCTTGAAATCAGTGCCATACGAGAAGGGAAAACAACGGTAGTGTATATACTTCAAGTATTTCCACTTAGAGCATTAGCTAAATTTGCGTGATTTTTAGGAGTTGCCATTAGAAAAAGGTGTAACAAACAAAAGATTCTAATAGAACTTAAAGAAAAAACTTGATTTGTAGACATTAGAGCACTTCTTAGCATTTAGGTAATAATTAGAAAAAAATTACAGCGGGAAAGATCTGTAAACATGTTTGATACAAGGGTGAGAAAATCTCGTGAATGAGGTAAACTCGACATCGCGAATCCTCTGGTGGATTTCTTTTCTTAATTCCTTTCTCTCTCCCTGTAGTTTGATCTTTTTACATTCTTGAACCGAACCAAGGAAAAGGAAAAAAAGCTTGAAAATTTACTAATTCGTTTCTGTTTTTTATTTCCTCTAAGAGATGACGTAATCCATCCGCAAAAATTTATTGAAATAGTGCTAGGATTTCTCTGGCATTGGATTCGGTGCTAAAAGCTCGGCTTTGTAGATGGTCCTTAAGAAATATCGCGATATTTCTCAACTTCGCCAAGCTGTAAAGGAGAAAAAATTCCCGGGAAAGTAGCGGCGGAAAGGTTCTTTTTCGTATATGACCCGTTCGCAAAGAAATTGCGAGAGAATTCGGTACACGTAGAGCTATTCCTTCATTCGAATCTTTTTCTTGATTGGAGATCTTTTTTTTCATTTATTCGGCGAATTCTCTGATAAATGTGGATACATAGGTTATCTCTTCAGATCTCACATAGAGAGATATTGCTGAATGAAGGATTTTCCACTTCCTTAAGCTTCCTTTCAACCAAGTAATAAATAAATGCCTATTACTCGTTTTGCATTAGTTATCAAGAGGTATTTTCACTCAAGAGGGCAAATTGCTCAACTCTACTATATTCTAAGGCTAACGATAGTCTTCCATAGTTTGTAGGCCGTGATTCAATACGAAATCATTTTCATTCGATCACTGCAAATACACATAACTAGATCTGAAATTTGGAGTCACTTCCTGAAACGTACGCACACGTCTTATCGTATTACTCACTAAATTACTCATTCTGAACTCACAAATCATTACGTAGCAGAAGATGTTATAGATAGCTAGTTTCTTGGATGTCTTCGATGTTTAGTAAATATCTTTTTGATTCTGATCACAACCATCTCATCAATTATGTTTTCTCGTCCGAGATAATTTCATAATTCTTTTGTAGAGCAGTTCAAAGACTTCCAGTCCATCTATCATTCTTACGTGTTCGTTGTCTCGTACTAGTTTTTTGTACTTGTTATCCCTTCGAAGCATGTTACCTTGGTGGATCCGGCGTAATTTTTAAATGGCTCCGAAGGTATTTACGTGCACTCAATATTTCTTACGAAATCCAAAGCCTTCTACTCCTTCCTACCTGCATTCCTAAATTGCACATAATCCTATAAGAAGAATCTGAAATTAATTTTGCTGTATGAAAATCATTAATTTGTAATTTAAATCCTTCGTCAGCAGTTGTGCCACAGCTGCGCAATCTAAGCTCACGAGGCAATTTTCCCTCCGCCCAGGGATGAATAGAATTGGAGGAACTATGTTCATAAAAGCTCATCTGATTCAGAATATCGCACGGAAATGACTATGGGAAATGAAGGCAGTATCAAAAATCCTTTTGGAGTGAGAGTGATGGAAAGCAAAAGGAAGTGCTCCAGACATGATTTGAGGCTCTTCTCGTAGACATTTAACAAGGGCGAGAGAGGGCTCAGGATATTAAAGAAAACAGCATCTGGTAACAGTCAGCCAAGAGGCAGATATATAGGATGCGCAGAATGAGGTGGGAGGCGGAAAATTGTGTGGTTGGGGAGGCACAAAGCCAAAGAAAGAGCGTGCGAGGGCAGGAATCGGCAGCCAAGGAATTAATCATCTCGGATCCTCCATTTCTCAGGGAGAAAACGACTTTGTCGTGCACTTCCATCGCGTACGGCAGTTGCTGCAGCGAACTAAGTCAAGGCAATCTTAAGAAGTGCACTTTGATGAGTTTACGGGGCACGGGTTTTTCGTTGATATACGGTTCTCGTAAAGGTGCTAATTTCAGCTGAGAAGGGAGTAAGATTATCTCATTGCTTGTTTTGGTAGTTAATTTAGTTTAATGGTCAAGGGTTTTGAGGCATTCCCCTGCAGAATAAGTGCAAACTTTAGATATTATTACTTTTTGTATTTAAGCTTATTTCCATTAGAAATTCACTCGAGAGCTTTTGTGTAATGTAATTTTTCCATTACCATACGATATCATGATAGCATTAAGCTATTAATTCTTGGAATTTTCAGACACATCTACTCAATTTCAGCGCGATAGTGTGAGTAGAAAATGATGCGCTACTCTTAGAGCTGAAATTATAAATGATGATACGATGTCCGCGTAACAGAATCCAGATGCTCATTTTTTTCAACAAGCGGTTCAATTCGGAGCTGATTCACCAAATGGAAGTCCCAAAAATATAGTCTCAATCAACTCTTTATGTTTCCACTCAGTATTTATTATGAACAATTGACACGAACTTTCTGCATGACACATCACCCTGAATACCTATAGAAGGCTAAGAACTGCATTTCGGTACAGTTTAGAAGAATAGGAAAACCTAACTCCAGCTGCGAAAAATAATTTAGAGAAACGCTGTTGTTCGAAAAGAAAAAGAAGAAAAGGAAAGATTTTGAAATTTTGGAGAAAACAAAGTCCTTTTTCTTCTTGGAAATCCATCGTATTCTGTTTTTACGAAAATTAAAAAATTCAGAATTAAACTCATCCATTCGCTGACACGGCGTAAAACAATCCTATTGCCTCTCGTAATTTCTAAGAAAAAAACTTCTAAAAATGAAATGTTATTTTTTCCCTAATATGAAACAAAATATAGCGAGGTAAATCCATCGATGATACCCTCATAGTGACATCTGTTAATATTTTTAACGATGAGGATTTAAGTTATAGTCTTAACCTATCGTATAGTTTGCACTGCTCTTAACATATTTAACCAACAGATCTACCAACTAAACTGTTGAAAAAATACGAGCGAAATAACCCTCAAGACAAACCAAAATAAATAATTACTACTGTAATCGGAAACATGATTGAACGATTTCTTTCCTTCAGGTCCTCTCTTACATTCTTATCACACGCAGAAGAATTACCACACTCGCTGGTAACGCCAAGAAATAGATCTTACATCGGAAATGATCCATTTCGCAACCACCTCTTTGTTTTCCCGCGGCACGGATTAAATTTATCGCCTTTCCGAGAGATACGGCGTCCGTCAAGTCGTTCGTAAAGCACGAGTTTCCCGGCGACACTTTCAGTCTCAAATATGGGACTGCAGAGAGGGCGGGTGAGTCACTGCATTGTTAATTTCATGTGCGATCGCTATGGGGACGGCGTTGCTGGTTGTGCATTGGGCTCACGTTCCCTCGTGTGGGAGAGGGCAAGGGTATTTCCCTTCGTGAGAGTGCATCGGAAGTAAAAGACGCGTGATTGCGTCATTCAGATCGCGTACTCCACCGGCAGAATTACGTGCCGGCGAATGCGTCTTGGATTGAGAATCCCTTCAAGAAGCGGCGAACTTTTTCGCAAGGAAATCTGCGGGAGACTATTTCAGAGATCCTGATTTATAGTCCTACGCTATATTTAGTTCTTCGGAAAATCAACCCCATCCCGATGACATGGAGCTCGATGACTATCGGAAGCACTCATCACGAGTCGTTGGCAGAGAATCCCTGAGAATATTGATGCAATATTTCGACACCTCATCGATCGAATGATCAATGAATTGCCTAAAATACTCCAGGATATTTCTCCGATCTTTTTACCGGTGTAGATATTGGAGCCCGTTAATCTTTGTGTTGAACATTCAAACATTATCGTCATATCAGTAAAAGTTAAAACAATAATTATTCACAGAGTATAATTAAGGATTTTTTAAGAGGAAAAAATTTCTATCTTCTATAGTTTACTCAGCCAAAAAGCTGGTCTGATTCTCAAAGCCTCAACCAATAGCTACCAAAAATAAAGCGGGAACAGTGCTTATTTAGCTTGTTTTCCTCAGTGGATATCAATACTATTAGTGGAATAAATCCACGCAAGTGGATTACAATGGACGTGTGAATAACACTGTTAATTCAGTAATAAGAGATAAAAGCCATTTTTCAGCAAGGTTCACCCCTCCGTAGCGTTATTATTATCATAGTCATAAGCCAGACAGACAAAGATGGAAGAAAGATGCATATTTCTGCATTCTGTACCAATTGACAAACGAAAAATATTTCGATGTGGTAGCAGGAAGTATCCCCTAATATAGCACGGAAATCCTTCGAATAGGAATTCAGAGTTAAACTGTTACAACGAAATTTTTATTGCTATTGAGTAAAATTTTTACTGCCACCATCCCTTCACGAAATAGATACTCCCATGGTAGTTACTCTTTTCACCCATTGGCAGAGTCGGCTATGTGACCTGCCGGTAAGGATTTCTACTCAGAGTTCCAAAGGCAGGAAATATTTGGTGAAGTAACGATGTACTTCCCGATGACTTTTACGGCGATCTCGAAACCGTTACGAGCGTTCTTGGTCGAGAAACTATTCTCGTAAAACGCGACAGAAAGAGAGAGCGACTCTAAGTTTGAACGTGTCATCGGAAGAGTCGCGATCGCTGCACGAGCATCTGCTGCACTGCAGAGGAACGTGCTCGTTTCTTTTAGTCACATTTCTTCTCCTCAGATAACATTACGGAGTCGCGAATTGTGCGTGATCTCCTGAGACTTAAGTCATACCACTTCTTCATAGCTAGCAGTATATATCCGCTGCGGATAGCGAAATTTCTCCTCACTTAGCGAAATTAAATTTGTGTCCGATTAAGAAAGTCAATAAAGTAGTTTTAAGGTAGTTCTGCTTTTCTCTATGGAGACGTATGCCTTTATTGATAATGAGATAGGTATTTGCTTTTAGCACCCATGCATAAGCGACTGAAAATTTCCCATCTGAAAGGATCTATGTAGATCGTCGAGTTACGCAACGAAAAAGCAACGTGAAGCTATTACATGACATATTATTGAAATAAGGATTGGATACTGAATGCAACGGAACCCGAAAAATATCGTAGGGCGGTATGCGGGAAGGGATTATTTATTAATAAATGAGAAAGGGTCTCTTTTAAGGGGTTTCATCGAAAGGGCATTAATTAATTTATAAACCTTAAAAAGAGGTGGACGAATCGGTTGCAATGGGTGTTAAGGAGTGTTATCCCTATATCCTTCTAGTAATTTAAAGGAAAAGACGTCATATGTTGGAGAGAGCAGTTTAAATATATCAGGTGGAAGGAAATGACTTTTTAGATTTCCAACTCGAAAACTTTCGAAAGTCTAGAAAATTGAAAACAAAATGGGAGAAAGAAAGCATTTTGACAGAAGTTGCACAATTTATAAAGTTGCATTATACCGCACTCAAACAATGAAAAAAATAGTCAAGCTCGAACTATCGAATGAAGGGGACGATTCATTGGGATCCAATTGTAAATCATCCCGGGGAGGCATCGACGTTTCTGACTTTGCTTAAATTATTATATGCTGGAATAAAGAAGGGATCTGCAGTCTCAGAATAGTAAGAGAAATAAATTCAGATGGAATTCAAAAGAAAGAGCGATCGGAATTCGAGAGAGGCATTACAGACAAGGAAAACAAACAATCGCAAATTTGTTTAAAAATTCTCATCGACGCAAAGGGTAAACCTATCTATTCTGCCCGATTATGTTCGCTTGGTGAGGGCTAACATGAATGAGATCGTGTACTATTCCAATAACTTCCGCAGAGGTAATTCCGTCTCTGCACTCTTCCACGACGCGAATCTTCAGCGTCGTAACGACCAATTAAATGTGGAGTTACCTCATAAAAGTACGATTACGTCCGGTGACAACACTTTAAATAAAGGTCGATCCTAACGTTGCTGACATCTGTTTTTAATTGGAAGATTGAAGCCCGATTATAAATCACTAAGGATATATTGCAGGTCATATGCGTCTATTTACAGATATCTCAATAAAACACAGGTTCTAAATCTATATATTTAAAGACAAGTTTTGAGTTCTATCCACCGTCAGCATTAATGTAGGTTTTATTTTTTAGAGGGACGTTTTCCAATCAGAGATTATATGTTGTATGTCAGATTATATGTTTAGATATTAAATGCGTGTCCTGTGATATGGTCCGCCTTAAACTTTTATTATTCCGTAATACCTCTGCTAATGATTTACCTTGCTAAGGCAATCGACTAATGTCTATCGGAAATGTTTTTCTCTGATTTGAGACTTCGACTTAGGAGTGTTTTCTTGAACGTTCGCGCTTGTATGCATGCCCAGAAAATCATAGATGAATAATTGTAAAACGTACTGGGTACTGGCCATATTTTCTTGCGAGAAAACCGGCGTGTTAGTTTTCCTGTTTGTAGTATATTTTACGACTTAATGACCCACTATCGTCTTATCGGAATTTGGATGTTGACAATTGTTTTGGAACTAATTATTTTCGTTATCTGAGTTATCACTGTATTCGAAATTCCACGAAAAATTCATTTTTTTCTAATTCAAAATTATATCTATAGCATACTAAAAATATATCCCAAAAATTTATTTCAGGATTTAGCTTAAAATTGAATTTATTCATTCCATTGCTTATAGTTAATTCATCCGTAAAAATGTTTAGCTCATTTTGAAACGCCTTATGCAATACGTCCTTGACGCAATCACCCCATTACTCATGAACGTCCCAACCCCCGTGAAGGAAAAAAAATCGCCCCCGAACGCTTACAGAAAAAAAAACGCCCGCGTAAATAACCGGCGAAAGAATTCATTCGCTCGAGTATCTACAAAGGCAACAAACATCGCGAAGGGAAGAAACAAACTCTTCCTGTCGATGGGCCGCGAGCGCGGAGGTTTTTATGAAGGAGATCGAGGGAGAGAGCCCTCACTCAGATGGTAACAAACACGAAAAAAAATTCGGGGACGGAGATGAAGCGTACGAGATTATGAGGAAAGGTGGGCTAAGGACGAGATTCTGGGGCGCGTGTCCTCAAAGAGACCGAAAAGTCTGGTGTTTGTAAACTTAAAAAATCCCCACCGACGGAGACGTGGCAACATGGCCCCTCTCAGCTGCAAGCCGCGTATAGCTTGGATATATGTGGACTCCACGAGGTAAAGGTCTCTCGAGGGAAGAATGGAGGAGTGAAATGTGGAGGGAGAGATGGGGAATCTCAAGAGATTTTTCCGAGAGGGTGAGTCGTCTCGAATCTTTTGAGGAAGTAGCGAAGGAGGAAAATATGAGGGAACGGCGATGGGTTATTTTTTCTCGGGAGAAATTAAGATGGAGCTCCGCCCGGAAATGACAAGTGACAGTTTCGAGGATATGAGGATTTACACCCCTCTTTTTTTCCCTTTGGTGGAGTAATTACCGCTCGAGAGTGGAATTGTGTTCGTGGGCGTCGAGAGCACTCGTCGATTTGGATCCCTTGTTTCTTAATCTAGCGGAAAACTCGCCGGATGATTCCGTAATCTTTAAGCTATTTTTAAAGAGCTTTTGGGTGGGGAGGTGACGGAGGAACCGAAGATGGATACATTTTTAATCGGGAAAATTTTTCGTGCGTTATAATGCTCAGGGAGTTTGATGAGATGGGTGCAGGAAGTCGTTCGTGTAATGATCGGCGGCATGTTGAAACCCCTGTCTCTTTTACAATTACCACGAATCGCGTAATCGACCATTCTGGAATTCTTTAGTTGCGTCTGTACAACTTGTTTGCCGATTTTGACTTATATTTGCTGTTGACTTATATACAGTGTTGTATATGTAATTCTGGAGGTTTCCCCATAATATGATGTTAATAATATGAGTTTAATGAACTTAATTCTCAATAAATAAGAAACAGGGCCCCTGTATCTCTGCATTGCTAGGGTTACGACGCCTATCATTGCTCCTCTGGATGCATATATACCTTGGCCAACGATAATAACAAATAATCCTGAATCATATTCTGTAGACGAGTTCTCCGTAGGCTGATATGCATAATCCCGTAAGCAACAGAATTCCGGAATTTCCATAGAGACTACTGAAAACAACCATATAATTATTAATAGACTAGGGATCGAACTTGATTTCATTGCCATCGCAGAGTGTTTGAGGAACAAAATGAATCTTTCAAACGCTTAGCCTACGCGGTTACCCATTATTTTCGCTTATGGTCAAAACTGAGAGGTCACACTTAATGTAATAACCTGTTACGTCTTCGTAGAATTTCTAAAACCATAACGCAGCTCATAATCTCCATTTTTCATACCCAATCTTCATCTAAAAACTCTATAGTAATACTTGCTGTTTGATCTTTTATGATCAGCTATTGACGGATCACACAACAGCTGTGTCTCATCCAGTTCCCAAATGTACTTTTAATAATAATACTTAATTAATCCTTACTTATATTTAATAACAATGCTATTATCTTCAGAATCCCTTATCATCGCTTCATAGCTTTCATTTCGATAGTTTTCATCGAAGAACTTGAGAATGATTGCGTAAATTTCAAAACAGCTGACTCTAGAGAGTAAATTTCCCGAGATCGACCTCCCCATTTTAATTTTGATCATGCACAAAAAGTCGCCTTCATCTTTTGCAATGAGACAGCCCATTTACCCTTCGAACAGCAAAAATCCGTATCCAGTGCAGAAGAACGTTTTGGTCCCAGTTGAATGAGCAGTCCGAGCTCTTCCCCTTTCTATTTACTCGTTGCGATCAACTGGCTCTCCGTCGCCCACGCAAGAGTAGTAAATAACCGACTTTATAATTTCCCTTCATCCTTGGTGCCGTCTCCCGCCCCGTTTTTTCTCCCTTTAACAACCTTTATCTTTGGGGAAACGGACGTATAAGCCTTTTAGCCGGAATTGGGAGAGAGAGTAAAATAAAACGCGGAGTACTGCGGAAGAATGGGTCAAGCCAACGGACCAACTTCTCTTCATATCCATCTCGTTTCCTCTAACACTTGAAGGCCCTATATGGCGAAGATGAGGGAGGGAGAAAACGAAGAGCCATCGGCCAATAGAGAGAGAGAGGGAGGAGGAAGCTCGTTTGAAAAATGATGCTCTTGTGCCCCGAAGGCAGATGCAGCCACATGGCAATCTCCTCGAAAAGAGTTCATTCTATTTTGTCATCTTTTTATTTCCCTTCTCCACTTCCTCCTTCTCCCTCTCTTTTTTTCCTTTTGGAGATCATGGGAATCCGCGCGCACGGGTCTGCGAAACCTTTAGGGATGCTTCTTTTCTTTCCGTTGTTTTCCATCACGTTGATACTGATCGCAAATCATGATTCTGAGTTCGGTAATGAATCACTGAACGAGTCCTAGAGTTGCCATTATTAGCTGATTTTCCATAGGTTGTTTACCGAAATTTGAATACTCACGAACCCTGCCAACATTACTGTGCATTTTCATTATGTTCTAGCATAATGAATGCAATATGGCATCCTGTATTTTCTCATCATTTTTGATTGTTCATGCTCGTGTGTATGCTTGCGAATCCACCAAAACAATGGTCCCTGTCCGAGTCGCAAGTTACCGTGTTAGTCGAGGTATATCTGTGTGCATTTTCGGAAGACTGTTACGGTGTGGTAGACCCCCATAAAACCTTTCACACAGAGTGCGTTATGTAATATTTATTAGAGATAGTAATCATTAAATGCAGTGAATTTGTTGCGTCGGATCAAAACAAAGGGATGATGTCTATTCGAAAAGTCCTAAATCTAATATTTTCGCTCTTAATTTCATTAGGAAACTTTCTACTTGAAGTCAGGAATCTAGCTACAGCATTGAAGTTTCTGGGAAAAGTCATCATCGTTACACATTGCAAAACTAAAAATAAAAGAGATAATAACGATATATGTGAAAGAGAAAAATTATAGAAATTCAATCAACATCATGACAAGACGCAGGTGAATTTTCTGCAAATATGATTAATCTATTCTGAGTTGAGAGTTTTAAATTCCATTTCTTTTACACATTGAAAAGGATGAAATGTTGACTTCAATTCAAAGATAGGAATTTCCGATGGATAAAGAAACTCAAGCTCGTAATTTCTCCACAGAATAAGAAACTCTTGAAATCACACCTTGCTTGAATCATGACTATTGTGTCACTTCCTATCTTTACGACAGGGACTCTAGAAAACTTGGGTAATTCTTCGGGGCCGATAACCTCCTTTAATTCCCAAGAGAAACTTCCCTTTCTTCGGCAACCCATACCCTTCCTCCTTCTCGTGCTAGGGTTACTCCACTCGGTTCCTCAAATAGAGCTGCCCTAGAGAACACTTGAGAAAATGCCGAGTGGTTTCCAGACTGAAAGGAGAGAAGACAGTCTGCCGATATTTCTGGACTCTCCTCTAGTGGCTTGAATCAACCCTCTTAGAAATAAAGGGTGATTTTAATGGTGAACGAAACTCGATGATGGAATATCTAAGCTTATTTTTAACCGAACTTAATCTTGAGGGCACATGAACATACCGAAAGGTAGAGCACCCATACAATACAATCTTTTAGAGCTGGAAGCCTTAATGAAAGCAACTGCATCTATTAAAGTAGTTCATTATAACGACTTCTTATAGTTAGCAGAATAAAAATTAATCACTGCTATTGGTATTCCACCAAATGATGGATTATGGATGGATGGATTTATAGATAATTTATATATGGAATTTTAGTATTATTTAGCAATTCATTTTATTTTCATTCATTATTATTTAGCAATTCATTATTGGGGCTCGAGTTCTGTTTCTATCTTCGGAATAATAAAAAACACAGAAAATAAGAGGCGACAAAAATTTAATAATTTTCTTCGATAATGACCAAACGCAATATTAGTTACGTGTCTTAAATCGTAGAGCAATCAACATATGTGACTGCAGATTAAATAAATATATTTTATTTACTTTTCATAGATTCTTATTGACTTTGACAAAGTCGGGGTTAATTAAAGCACAGAATATTGGGATTTCATTATTCTAAATCGATAAATAAATTGCTAAGAAAATTAAAGATTTCCAAACTATAGCATTTTGCGAAATCTAATTATACCCTACATAGATTCAGTTTCACCTTAGAATTTATTTTAAGTGGATTTTCAACGTGAACAATTCCGTCATTGTTACGACATAAATTGAGGAGGCCAATTCCGCAGACATTATTGTAGTAAAGATTTTCTCCACTCTGATCCCCACTCTATCTTTTCACTCGCAATTAGATGAACATTATGAAATGGGCACTTAATGACGTAATTTTCTTGTCTTCATGGAAATACTAAGGTTAGCAAATTAGTCATCGATTAGTTTCCGTGCCGCGTAATTTCACAAACTTAAAATGTCCTTTGGTCCGCATGAAAATGAAGATCTTCCTGCAATTACTATCCTGGAGATATCACATTACAATAACCCACGGCAATCAAAACATTAGAAAGGCCTTACAATCAACGTTAGTAGACTTTCTCGGTGTACGCTCAGTTTAAAGCACGCTCTCAGCATCAACGCCGAGCGCGGAATTTATACTCATGGAATGATTTCCAAGGAAAACGATTGCGAGGAGTTTCCTAGACAAGCAGAGTCGTTGATGGCCGCTGAAAGAGAAACAGACGGCATATCCTCTCTTGACACTTTTCCCCTCAATCGAACTGTGTTGAAAAATCTCCTACCCACTCATCCGACCACTCTCAGACTGGCCTGGAACTCTTCTCCTCCACTCTTCCAGCGATTCCGCTCACAGAAAAAAACGAAGAGTTGAGGATAAGGAAATAGCATGGAGAGGAAACTTAAAGGCTTCTCTAAGCTCAACCATATGACTATTTCCCATCTTTGGAAGACATATAAAGAAAGGAATAGTACTTGAAGGATGCAAAAGTGTAATGAGTGATTATTGGACGTAGACCAGATGGGCCTTTTTCAATGGAAGGCTCCTCGTGTATACCATTTAGCCGCATGAAACTACGTGTAAGAAAGCTCACAGTGCTGTATAACTTATATTCTAAGAGTATATCTCTAAATGTTCTGTAAGAAAACGAATTGAATCGTTCATTAATACTGATAGGTTCATAGGATTTTCTTTATGTAATGCTCTAAACGGTTTCCAACTGAAAAAGTCCATTTATTAATGTATAGTTGGTTGAATATTTGGTTACCAAAGCTTAAGGGGTGAAACTAAAGGATCACTAAGTAAACATATACTTTTCTTTCCTTTTTAACAGACGTAATCTACAATATTAGGAAAGAAAATATATCAAATACCTTATTTTATTCTGAAAATTACTCAGTTATTATATCATATGGGTGTGTGTTGCATTGTATAATTGTAGATTAAGGAGGTTTCACCTCAGTGCTGTATTTTACCATCCTAATTTCATTAGCATAGTATTATCATTACTCAACACCATTATTGAATAAATAAAATTCGCACAATTTCACACCGATGTAAGACGGTGTGATAGCAATAGAATTGGCAATAAATGTGTTAAAATTTTCGGAAGGTATAAGCTTAGCAATCCGATCGTCCAAGCTCTACCAAGACCCCATTTGGGTCCTGATTAATTTGTCCTAAATAGCAAATGAAGAAACCAAAATATTAGCGACTTACATTTCTTGCTTGTTCTTTCCAGGTTGTGCCGTTTTGCCGACCCGAAGAATCCGTGGCGGACGAGTCGTGGAAGCAGTCGGCGACCCGTCACCTCCTAGCCACACCAGCCATTGGGCAGACACTACCTCGACGCGCACTTAGGGATTGTTTTTTCTTTTCAAGTCGACCCACAAAGAGCAGTATTGTAATTGATCATCCGGCGCGCAGATGCGAACCCGACTCAGGAAAAGGAAAGATGATGAACGGAATGCATCTTCCTTATGGATCCGTACCGAAGAGGACCATTCCCTTCGGGAGACCAAGTGAAGATCCACATAGTATACGGAGTGGTGCGCAGTGTAAACGCATATCATGTAGAAAAAAAAAGAAACAAAAATGTTCTAATTTATTATCTCCCGAGGATTTGAACGTCCCCTTTACCCCCTTCCCCAACCCTGTGTACCCTTTCTTCAAAACCCTGGATGAAGAAACTATTTTATAACGGAGGAAAGGGGTGGAACTCCGTGGTTGTATCCTCGTCAACTGTTTACCTCAAGCTCATTTAATGAAACGATTACTTGTTTTATTTTATTATTGTTACCTTTGCCCAGTGAAAGAGGTGGGGGGGGGAATTATTATTCCTCTTCCACTCTCGTTGTTCTCTTTTATTTTGTAATTTTACCACGGATGGTAGCGATTGCGTGTGATTCTGATAGAGCTTACCTAAGCTCCTAAGAGTTTCGATTCCCGAATAAACGAAAGACGGGGAATATTTTAGTAATGGCTTTTGAAGCCACTCACAGCAATCTTCCATCCCGAGAATCTTGCCAAATATGAATAAATTTCTAAAAGCGAAAAATACCATGTACAAATCTTTGCAGACAGAATGTAAAGACCTGTTTATACTATTATATTATTATAATTATTATTAATATTATTGTCTCAGAATACATGTACATAAGTAAATAGATAGATGTGGCGGAGAGAGAGAAAAGGAAAAGAAAAGACTATTTTAATAAAGAGTTCCATATTTGAATCTTGAATTGAGCTGTGATTTGTTTTTTATTTCAATCCCTTTTGCCTCTAAGAAGAGAAGTGCGTTCTGCCGGGAATAGTTTCTCGCAAAAGGAAAGGTAAGCTTCAACATGGAAGACAATCACCAAATACCTGTCAACATGGTGAATTGTATAAGAGTAGTTGAATGGCAGATAATGTAGTAGAACTGAGTTTCTAGAAGTAAAACTCCTTCTAGTTTTCTAGACTTAAAGCTTCAAATGGGAAGAACCTCTTTATTTATAATATAATTAATGCAATATAATATTAAAGAATTATATTATAAAATTATATCAAACCCATATCAATTATTAAAATAAATATATATCAAAACAAAGAATCACGAGATTATTATGTTTTTCTGGAACAGAGCATCTACTTCTCTATGGAATTAAGCTGGGAAAGATCTTACACAATCCATTCTACTATATAATATATATAATACATATTCAATGAAATTCTGACTTGATAATAAAAAATATGCTCTCAGAAGTCTGTCATTAATACAAGATCACGACTTAGTTTTTATTCACTCCATTGCAATAATAAAAAATCAAATGATGGCTTGACTTCGTGGTCAGCGATGGGGTCCTGCCTCGAGTAAGGGAGTTAATTCAAGAACATATATTGTGAGAAACAACTGAGGTAAGTTTCCTAAATCCTTCGGCCATCTTACCACCTAAACATTTCAATGGACTGATGGTGTAATGAAATAATGGAGAAAAGGTAATGAACGAAAGAACATCTTTAAATTGGAACAAACGCAACTTGATATTTTAACTATCTAGAACACAGAAGATTCGATTTTACGATTGATATGAAACTCAGAATATTAAGAATAGATAAAAAGTAATGCGACAAAATCCTAGTCAAAAATGAAATTAATAGCCTTCCGGAGAGTTAAAATAGTGATTTACCATAAAATAACACAAAAATTAGCCATTTAAAATATTTCAGGAGGAGTAATAATGTAGAAAAAGGTATTAATTATAAACTTTGTACATATATACAAGTAAACATGTTGAAGAATTAATCGGAAATTGAGATTTATAGCTAGAAAAGAAGCATGCAAATGAAATAAATCGTCAAAGCGTATGATCAGTGGATGTCGGATACAAATATTCATTTTTTCAATATTCAATATTTTTTCAATATTCATTCAAATATTATCTGTGATTTTATTCATATCTTCTCACATACGCGAGAATCTCCAAAAAATATACTTTAACGGAATCCATATTCGTAAATTGGGTCCGAGATGCAGGGATAAAATCTTCGTCGGCCGAAATATTCATTTTCCGATATTTCACTGAGAATAGATTAGAAAAGACATCGGTGGGTAGAGATGTACTGAATGATACGTTTCCAATAATTCCTCATCGATATTAAAAATAGATAAAGATTTCCATATAAATCCTCAGGTAATTTAAGGGACGTGGGAATCTCACTTCGCTAAACCACATCAAGTGACGCATTTATAACCCTACTAAATTTCAAACTTCTCTTATCCTGAAAATAATGAAGTAGCACAGAAATATGTAATCCAAACACAAAGAAGTTTGGGGATCGAAGAGAAGAAGTGGTAGTGTTTCCCTATGTTGTTAAGGTGAGGCTAAAAAGCGTTTACCTTGTAATTTTTTGCTGTAAAGTAAACTGAATATTTTACTGGATGAAAAATAGAAATGTTTAGAAGATATAAAAAATAAGTGTTTCAAATAAAGAGTCAGAAGCAGTAAATACAACAAAATTACCGCAATTGCACGAATAAATCTAAGACGAGCCCAATTCTAGAACGATCCCCTTTTTCCGGAACTCAGGATGGAAAATAAATTACTTTGAAATAATCAATGATGGCAATAGAAATACAAATAGTTAATAATTATTATAATATACAATATTAATTTAGTTTATTCACTTTTGAGCACATATGAAAAAAATCACAGAAAAATTACGCGCGAACGATTAAAATATATATTTACAATCCACGTCGCAGTTTTGCATGAAATTATGAAACGTACGACGATTTCTTTTCAAACTATATGATATTTTTTTCTAACATTTCGATTTCAAATAATTTAAAAGGATTTTATGGTGATATGAATTAATATGATATTATGAGTAAACTCATTCTGACCAGATGATTAGAAGGAATTTTAGATTTACAGATTCATGTTGGAAAAGAAACCAGGATGATTTTTACCAGTCAGCTCTGAGGGAGGGGGGAATCTAAAGATGGAGGGGTCAAAGGGTCAATCTTGGATGACTTTGCGTATATACTAGCAATTTTCCAAGGATATAAGGGGGAGCTTGAATTAAAATATGATGATTTTTTACGACCATTATACATCTATCACATTTATCACGGCAAAGAGGCATTTCAAAAGTTAATGCAAGATATGTTTATGAGAAAACTGACGCAAATTGTCCCACATTGGCAAGTTCCGCCCTGGTAGGTGATATGGTAAATTACAAGAGTTATAAATTTAAAAGAATTACGAAATTTATGTTTAATAGAAAAGTGAATATATTGAGATCAAATATAGATCTCTTAGTCTGTCATCACATTTCCCAGCTGGTATTTCGCGAGAGAGAATGTTATGGTTGTAGACCCCGAAGAAAATCATTAGACGCCCATTTCAACCGTTTTTTCTCATTTTCCCTCCCCATACTACTGTAATTTACTATACTTTTCCGCACGTGCAATCGCACGCACGCAAACGTCCGCAACTCCGACATCATCAGCTTCCCGGTCTTTCTTTTTTTTCTCCCGCAGCACTTTCCCTACGTAGACTTGCAATGAGCACGCCACGCCATCTATGAATAAGTCACGAACTCCAGTTAGCTTCCATTTATCTAACAGCCTTCACCCTTTAGCACGTCCCCGGGATTTTCGCCACGCCTGGCTTTGGGTCTTCCGCTTCTTTAGTCACTGGGCGCGTGCTTTTAAAGAGAGCGGGAAAGACTATCCGGCAGCAACAAACAATCCAACAGGGTCTAGTGTTTACCCGCTGACAGGTTTCAACAAACAGGCACCGCGGGGTGGGGAAGAGACTTGGGGAGGGAAGAGTTGAGTTGATAGTGTGGAAGAGAGGGTTTTCCACCGCCACTCCCTCTTGTCTTCCACCGAGGAAACACATTCGCCGTGCGAGGCACGAGTTTCGTTCCGATGTAAATGTTTATTTCCGATTTCAGGGCATAATAAATCGTGAATGACAGCGGAATTTTTGCGGTAAGAAATCGTGACGAATGGAGGTTTCTCTTCCGAAGAGACGATCGTGGAGAAATGTTTCCAATGCAAATGGTCTATCGAAAGAAAAGTGCATATGAGGCATTAATAATATATGAACGAGTATGGCTGTAGAAATAGCAAGCCTAACATTTATCAAGGGCCACTGCATGTATAGGGACAAAAGTTAGAGGGACAAATGCGTGCGATTTAGATGAATTATGAGGAACTAATAATAACCGTTAACTCTGGCTCTAATACTATCCAATATACTCAATATCTCTGTTAATGGTTATAAATATAAATTATGTTATTTCATTCGCATTGTTGCATCATTCATACACTATAGCACATTTATCATACAAGGAATATTTTGCAATAACAGCACTGTATTTATACATAGACGAATATTTCATCCGAGTCTCCAACGTATTAAAGCTATGGAATAAAATGGATCTCAATAAAAATAACTTTTAAGTTACGAGTCAGACCTTTCTTCTGCTGATATTTTCTTAATTTTTAAGATATCCTTAAAATGCGATCGCGTATAAATGTTATCCTTGTAATTGGAGGAATACAACTTAAGCATTTCCACCGATACATTTTATTTAAGGGTAAAGAAGGAAAAGAAACAGTGGAATGCATAATTGTGTAATATAAAATGCCTGACATGTACGATAATGTGAATATTATGGAGATCCGCAAGGTTACGGAGGCAAACGCAGGAATCAGAGAAAACTGTAATGATGGCTGATGTACAGGTAAATTTTCAGTTTGGTTAAAAAATATACTAGACCAACATTCATAACCATTTAAATTTACGTCACTCCATTTCAATCATTCTTACGAAGGCTAAGGATTAATTTTAGTCAAATAAAAATAACAGAAATAACTATAATTCAGCCCGTGCCAAAAACCTTTTTATGCATCGAGCATCTAACCCGAGGAAACACTGCTAAAGCAATTTTTAACTACTTTTATCATTTCATGAAACATGAAAAAAAGAGGAAGTTAAACTCAAACAGTAGGCATCCTGTAAAGGATTTAGACGATGCTGACCCAGATAAAAAGACGAGATCGACTCCCCTATTAGGAATTATAACAAATGGGAGACTTGCTACTTTGTTACGTATGATACAATCAATCTAAATTGATCGCTAAAAGGAAGGAAAAACAGAATTTGGGATTGAAGACGGTACTTTGG
Source organism: Pachydiplax longipennis (assembly GCA_036926295.1). Classification (NCBI taxonomy): domain Eukaryota; kingdom Metazoa; phylum Arthropoda; class Insecta; order Odonata; family Libellulidae; genus Pachydiplax; species Pachydiplax longipennis. Next base: position 58,949,186 of record JAVFKF010000008.1, read on the forward strand.
TATGTTAAAATTATCAATAGATAATTTTACTTCATACATATGCACGTGAATTTGTGAGATGTAAAATTGTTCAGCATCCACCTAAACTTACGGATGAATCCTTAGAGGAAGCCCTTAGCTGGCGGGTAAGTTAAATGTCACCTGTGAATCCGATAGCTATTAAGAAAATAGAATCACCATTTACTACGAAAGTAAATTATAGATACGTAGAAATTCTTATTTATTCTAAATAGAAATGGAAGCGCTTTGAAATAGCTAACGACACTAGCCGAAATTAAAAAATTCTGAGGAAGATTACAAAGTTTTCATTTCATTAGAAAGGAAAGCGATAACAGAATGTAAGCTCTGCTTAAACGGCATGAATGGTCTGAGAAATAGCGACGAGAGTAATAATAATTAATATCCGATGTAATGATATTTCCTCACACTTTAGAAAACGGCAAAACATAATTCACGCAATTCTGCCATCAATTAAGATGAATGCTCCATTAGGAATATGTCGTGATAATTAATCCTAAGTAACATCTTGCCTCTGAGCAAAGTGTAATTGAAGAAACAAGGAAGCGAGAGCTTAGTTAGATATTTTATATCAATGAAAGGCTGAATACGAGACTACCGTAGTCAGAAATGAGAGTCAATCTGAGAGAGCAATCGAGGGAAAATTTATCGTTTAACCTCCAGATTGTACGGTCAACTGCCAGCTATTTGCTCGCTTTTGAGGAAACGCTGCCGCTACATAGGAGTGGAGAATGGAAAGAACAGCTTCTTCCGTTGTGTTAGAGTTATTGATTGCCTCGAATATGGTACCTAACATGGAATGAAGACACCGAGAGTTCTGTAATTTCCACTGATGAAGACATACACGAGGATTTCCAGAAGAGGGTTTCTACACTCTCTGGAGCGATTCACGACAACCAATATATAGCTTTGCAAGAGTTATACAAAGAAAGATTGGGGAAAGAATTCAATTTCTTTGTTTTATAAATGATTTCAACTCCATAACTTTGAGCGTAACTACATTTCAACCGGGCACAGCATACAACTTGCAAATGGTTAGAATTCGGTAAGAACTCATCAGTTACAGATGTAATATAGGATTCTGCACAGGGCCGTTTCGAGTTCGTCTAAAAGCAGAATTTCCCGCCAAATTGAATTGAAAAAGAATGCTACAGTGTTAAAAAAAACATTCATCCATTCAAAAATTTTAATAATAATAAAGCAAAAAAACGTTGTTATTAAATACAAAATAATATATTATTAAGAAAAATGTGAAAATCAATTCGTTTTCAGCCTCTTCATGTTTACGGAAATGTAATTCCGCATTCTTAATGAATATTCATGGAAATCGATAATCCATCGCCATTGACTATTCAATTTTACTTTTTCTTTTTAAATGGGTGTTATTTTACTTCGAAGGATATAGAAATTATATTTCTAAAATTCTAAAAACGATTTTTTCCATGCAAATTAGTGGTCGTTTAATCCTACGGCAAAAATTAATTCAAAAACTTCAACAAATAGCAAGTATCACGAATTCGTAAGCTGCAAGTCAGTAAGGTTATATAAGTTTGATTGAAGTAACTGGAACTATTTTGTAACAAAAATATGAAAAGATTCTCTAACAGAAGGAATAAATCAAACGATTTCTTGCTAAATATTCCCTGTTTTCTAAAAGTCTGCAATAAAGTATATTTGAAAACAACCTTGCTAACTTCCCATACAGAAAAGATGTTTAGGCCCCAAAATGGAAAGTAAAGCCTTATTCTCGCTTTCAAAAGTCGTCATATATCCACTTGATGGAGTATGTAGCCCCTTTGAAACTTCTCTACGGATGAAGAGCACATATTGCATCCATGGTAGACACAGGCTCTGGACTACATTCAGTAGAGTTCAGAGTAGTAAAATCGGTACCATATGACCCCTTGCGCTTAGGCAACTTGCTGTGTCCGCTTGCTGAATAGTTATTCCGGATTGCATATTTCAGGCAGTCAAACCGCTACCGAACCGAAGGCAAAACCATAAAAAAATTTATTTTCGTCGGAATGAAAATAAAAAAATTGTCTAATTATCATTGAAAATATGCAACTGCAACTCGCAACTAACTTACTAACATTTAAATTTTGTTGCATGGACTTATTCTTTGACTGTCATATTTATTTGAATTATTTTTAATAATAATATTGATATGAATATCATTATTATTATTATAAATAATTCAATTAAAAGAAATTATATATCAGAGTCAATAAAAGATTAATTTATCGAAAAGAAAAAATATTCGAACAGGCTCAAACTGATTCTACTGGGGATGCGAAACCTGACCCGAACCGAATTTCGGCGTGTTAAGTGAGCCGGAACTAAAGCGGGAAATATGGTTCGAAGCCCTGATATAACACGACGTATAACAAAACATATAACGTTTGGGAAAGCGTCAAGCCATTCGACCATTTATATGACTTACCGATTCTTTCTTTACTCTCGAGGCTTATTGTAAAGAGGAAACAGGTGTCTCGAAAAGTCTTTATAAGGTCTTTATTTAAGGCGAGATTGAGACTGAATAGTCTCTTCTTCCATCTAACCTTTCGTCAAAAATAATACACGCATAAAAGTGGCTCGAAAGCCAAGATGAAAGTCAAGATTTTCGCTAACGATTGCTACGATAGTCCTATTTTGCTTGTTGTGACTATACGAAAGTGGAATATTTTTAAACCAATTTAGCGAGTATAGCAGAAGACAGTTCGAAAGAGGAATTTGGTCACCCTGATTCAGTAGTAGCTGATGCGACAGTGACTACAGGGCTTGTTTGAACTACAAAGTCTCTTTTAAAGCACCATTTTCATTAAATCAGGCCTACACCTTTTCAGTCAGATTTTGTGTAAGAATTATTTTTACTCAAGCTTTTTGAAACTTTTCCATTCAGATCGCTCACGAATTGTCAGTTTAGAAGATAAGGACATGGAGAAGTGAAGTTTAACGAGAATGTTAGCAACGTACTTATTATGTATGTACATGATAAAATATAGAAACAAGAGACAAAAATACAGTAATTTCTTGGACAATAATGATAGTTCTCGTTGGATATTATTTACGCTAGATATTATGACTGCCAACAATTATCATAGATCACTAAGGTAGCTTTAGAGAAATTAAATTTTAAAATCAATTACCACCATTATTTTCGGGTCATATTTTCATAACATAACAGTTTCAATGACTTAATGTCTTATTAAAATGTCTGTTACAAAAATGAGAAAATCGATATTCTGCAGTAATTCTGAAAATTTGATCGTCTTTTGCGTAAAAATTATACCTCCGAGCACGCATATTGACAGCTTAAAGTGTCGTCGAAGAATATTATTAATACAAGCAAGAAAAAGCATAATAACTAGTTTCTAAAGACAATACCGCTGATTTCGTCGAATTTTCCTTAAATTTCCCCTTTCCAAAGGATATTAAAAGGTCGTTGCACTTTCCAAAACAGTCACAACAAAAAACTATCGGGCCTGTCCGGGATTTGAACCCGGGACCTCTCGCACCCTAAGCGAGAATCATACCCCTAGACCAACAGGCCGACATTTGTTCAACGCGTATCCACGTTTAGAATAAGTTTTCATATTCCGAAGGGTTGACAAATTAGCATAGGCTTTCGCATATTATCCTGATTCCATATGATCTTCAACAGTTTGTTTATTAAATCATTTTTTAATATCTTCGACAGTAAAAATTTGCTTAATATTACAGGATATAGAAGCTGCCCCACAGGGTTACTCTCAAAGCAATTCATATTACCAGTTTTTCAGCATTTGAATTGATTAATCTGTTCTTAACGCATGCAATTGATCGGTACAGTGATTTAAACACCTATATAGGAAAAAAGTTTTATTTGAAAGAGTCTCCATTATAGTTGTTAAAGTTTGGTTTTAATAGTCTCATCTTCTTCATAATATGCCTATATCTACATTTTTAATACGTAAACACACAAGTTAAACATTTTCATTTCCCGAATCATTCGGTTATTCGATTTCGAAATAAGTTTCCTAACCCAACCCATTACCCAAACGGCCAGGCTATTCGTAAGTTAGCTGTACTTACGGGAAAGGGATTAAGGAACAAATTTGCACGTAGCGTTGTGCGCCAGAAAAAAAAGCTTCAGGAATAAACGGAAGTGAAAAATTCGTACGTGACAAGAAAAGAAAGAGTAAGATCTTGATTCCTATTCCAGTCACACACGACTTTTTCACCTCCGTTATTCCTAGGGTTTTTTAACAGTTTACTCTTGGATTTAGACACATAAATGTAAAATAAGAAACACATTAGTCCACACGTCAAGAAACCAGCATGTTGGTTTAGGGAAGTGTCTGCCGAGCTGTGTCTCCACGGTACACTGGGGGCTGCGGAATTCGTTTTGCGGCACTAAGACGACCTTTAATTTTAGCTTTACTGTTAAGAATAAACATAATTTTAAGTAGAGCATCGAATTTTGCAATCATTGAGGTGTTTTATCGTTAATGCTGGTAGGAATGCCCCTAGGATTTGTGGATCCTTGTAAATTACACATATACGAGCCGTAAACTCAGAATCAGGAGGGAAAATTGGAATAAGTGTATGCGTTTTGGGGAATACGTTATATACCAACATGTACTGAAAGTAATTAATTTCCATAATCAAGTGGAAATACTTAAATTTTAAATATTATAGTATTCCAGAATTTTTATGACGGAAAAATATCAACCTATACTATATTTTATTATTAATTAACTATAGTTACTCCGAATAAGAAGGTTCATCCAACTTTATTCCGATTATAAATGTTTAGTAAATATAGGTGCGATTGCTCCCAAGAACAACTTGAGTAATTAAATGGAAAAGCAATGTATCAATATATAGTTTAGACTCATTTTCAGGCAGCAACAGTTACTCAATCTTTTTACATCTAGTACGTAAAAAAAGGAAACAGAGGCAACACTGCCTTAATCATTCACTGAGGTACGCAAAAAGGAGGCGCGTGGCTGTGGACCCAAACCAAGCTCGACCGGCTTTAATGAATACTGGACACAGATATATTTAACTTTGGAAAATGCATAGCGCATTACCCGCCCTGTAACTCGAAGCAGTCCAGAAAAAAAACGTTAACCGAAATCATCGCGTTCGAAAACGTTTTAATTCCGCGAAACATTTCGAAAAAAAACTCCGTCCAACGTGAGGAGCATGAGAAAGGAAAATCATTCATTTAATCTACCGAACCATCTAGACCAAGGATAACGGATGAGAGAGCATCTCCCCACCTGTTCGGAAACAGATATGGTTCTCCAATGGGAACCGTTTCCACAAAACTTTTCCAAAAGAAGCAATTATCTAAGGACGCATCACGCGATAAGAGAATCGTGATCTCAAAGGATTCCTGTGGCACGTTACCATAAAAGCCCATCAGGAAGATAGGCTATCATCCGGAAAAAGAAGGCATCGAAAACATCGTGGTTTTTCTTTCCGCTTATTTTTGCACGAGTAGATAATAGCGATATTCTCGTGTATAAGGTCTATAGATCAGAAAATTTGGCCCAAGGAGCAAGGGAGGATTTATATTTAGGCGCAATGGGTGATAGCTGAAGGCCTCGTCCGGAGAGGGGCCTCACTCTTCTAGTGTAGGGCCCAAATTGAGATTAAAAATCGAGCTATTTTTTCTAATGTAATCACTATTAAGCAGGTTTTAAATTTGGTACATATAATACATTTGAGCTATATTTTTCTATATATTTTCTCTCTCTTGCTATTACAATCCTACCAGAAAAAAACTGTCAAAAATAACCGTTTACCTTATAAAACGCTTAGATAAACATACAGTTTAAATTTAAAACGCAAAATGTTGCAAGTAATAATATTTTATTATACCGAGTAGTAGGATTTTCCATTAATTATAATTTTTAACTGAAAGATTTTACGTTACATATATATGGGTGGTATGAAAAGTATCCGACATTTCGCCATTTCTAGACATGAAAATTTCCTGAAGATTTCAGAAAAATCTGGGGTCGGGAACTTTTCAGACCACCCTCGTAGGCATATGAGTTTTGTACTATAAAATACAGCAAATATCCTGGGCACAGACTTTATTGAAGCTCCTTTTTGGAAAAGGTCCCCAAGTGACCCTGAGTTTTGATCTCTCTTTTAACATAGTCGTTATTTGGTCCCCATACTACAACGTTCACATTCTTAGGCTAGAAAGGCTACAAAATGAAATCATTCACATGATAGGTTATGCAACAATATGCCTTATGATACCATAAGAATAATGTTTAACTAACCTTATTTGGATAACAGGATAGAGGTCTTCAGTAAATATTTTTAAGAAAATTATTTAACCATTCAATAGTTGATGTAAAATAATCCACAATTTGGCCATAAAAACCTTTCAATATACCTTATGCCAGAACGAATTATATGTATAATAATCAAATTCATAAAATGATGCCTTTAATAAATAATTCAAACTTTCTATTCTAAATTTTGCATTTCTAGTTTCCTTATTTCATTTGCTATTTTACTTCACTTATTGTTGATACTGAACATTTGTATATTATATTGTATATTTAAATGGTAGACTACCCGTACATGTTTGTAAAATAAAATAAAATAAATAACAAGGACGAGGCCCTCAGATGGCGCCTAATGCACCTACTTATGAATCCCCTCCTGATCACGGTAAAGGGAAGCGTATCTGATCGTGGAATCACAGTGACTTTTGACCACTAGAGAAAAAAGAGTCCTAGGATTGACGCCTCATCTCAATAGCAGATCTGCCGGACGTGGAGTAGCCTCCCACAACACAGATTCGGTCCTTCAGTGAGTGGCAGATTCGGAGTGGGAGGTCGGAGTGGTCCTCTTTCGCTATCCCATCCTCCGTGAGAGGAGGGGGTGGTGTAGGAGATGATGGAAAAGAATGAAGGGGAGGAGAGGAGGTAAGCCCTGGGGGTGGGCCTGTTTCGGCTCCGCCGTCTCACTCTGGGGGTCCTCGGAGGAACTTGACCAATTACAACGAGGTCTCATTCATACACGTGCATACATGCATACATGTTCGCATATCGGAAGGGGAAATAATGGGAGGCGAAAGGATGGAAGCGCTTGCCGAAGGAGGAGTTAATCGATCGCCCGTGGTCCCACCGAAGGTACTTCCTGGCCATGAAGCGGGAATGGCAAGGAGGATGTGAATGAAAACTTGAAGCGGATTCGAGGTATCTCTTAACCGAAATGTTTGGGAATTTGTATTGTTCCAATTTTGGAATACACAACATCAGAAACTTGAGGAGAACTGACTGTGAGACAAATCAAAGGTGTTATTTTTAGTTTGACAAGAAAAGTTTTAAGTTACAAAAAAGTCAAATTTTGTAATTTTGTGAAAAATTTTTCTCCGTTATCTCTCAGATTTTTTGTCCTCGACGTTGTAATTGCTCGGCTTTCGCCTTACCAATATTCGCATATCCAAATGATGACAATAAACCTCCTTCAGAAGTATGTTTATTTCAAGACTGATGTTTTAATAATTAACGATAACGATTAAACCACCCATACGATTGTCGAAGTGTTTAGAAAAAACGGGAGAAAATGCCGGGATCCGGGAGGAAGGGATAATCTCAAAATATATTGTCAAAATCTTGTACCCTACCGGAGAATCCGGAGAATTCCGCATCCCAACGTAATCACGACTGTTATAAAACGTTCTAATAAAATATGCTCAAGGATTTCTTTTTCTGCCCAGTGATTTCTCAGAGAAATTTTGCCGACGAAGGGGAGAATGTAAATGACGAAGTTCTGCCGATCACTTTATCGTTTTACTTTCTCCGCTTCTATATCAAAATAAAATCCTCGACAGCGGATTGTTTCCTGCGATATTGGTTGTCTCCAAATGTAGACATTCGCGATTTTGCATGACAGTTTTTCGATACTTAAAATTGATGTTACTCTTTTACACTTATTCGTAACCGATTCTTGAGCATTTCCACGAAGGAATTACTTGCGTTTTAGGCTTTCGTAAGCGAAATCCTTCTTGTTTAAGTGTTATTTCACCAGTACTTCGCGGATGATTTCGTATAAATGAGTCCAAGCAGAACTCATGAAGTCAAGTCAAGCGTGAACTTACGACTGCATTCGTTTTCGAACGCGAAATTATTCCGTCACAAAGATATTATTCATTTTTGGATAAAATCAATGGGAAAGAAACCAGTAGCATAAGAAATCGAGAAATAAAATATGTTTTCGTTTTCTTTAGAAAAATATGGAGGAATGTATATCATTTAGTTTTGCCTCAGTCTTTTTCATTCATCGTGATGATATGAACTATATAAGCGAATTAAGCATCGCTTGTGGTGGTAAGGAATTGCTTCGCAAGACAATATACTCATTCTTATGAATTACCACTTCATAGTAATTAGGACTTTTATAAAATTAGGAAAACGTGTAAAAATTTGAAGATTATATCATATTATCATTCTCCATCAAACAGTAGTGCTTTATAGAACTTAGACAACTCTATAAAAAAATTCCGATGAGGGCCCCTGAAGAATGCTTGAGGCGCAAAAATACCTTAGGTGGTCACCAAATATGAAAGCTACCGTGTTGCGAGTTAGTATGAAAAGGCATTCATCCCAGTCACTCCTTATAGAGTGCTATAAAAATGTCGTACATGGGGTTAATACACTTTGTTTTCGTGTACGTTTTCCAATCATAGCTTTTTGACTCGTCGAGGATAGCAAGAACAAACAACCTCACTCCTCACCTTGTCTAGTAGCCTTATTCTCTCTTCTAAACTTTTTGTATCTAAAGGCATGCGGGTTCGAGAAGAGGAAGGAAAAATAAAGAGTAAATACAGAAAAGCGTTGAAAATAAAAGACATCGATGGGCTTTCTTTTCCCCTCTTGCAGCAGGCCACCGAATAAACCTTCCTTGATAGAAATCCTTGGGCCATGAACGATTAATTTTTTCTCGCAACGGAAAGAAATGAGCGGCACGAGAAATCAAATGGTGGAACAACGCGGAAGACTGACTTACGGCAAGCGTCATTAAAAACGTTAAACGAGTCCATCGAGATGCGGATTGTCCGTCTGCAGTAGATGGCGTGCAAACGAAATTGGCAATTCGAAAGAGGGGAAATTGATAACGTTTCCACACAGCAGACGACCACGAAATGAGATGCACGAGAACTTGCTATGGAAGTCTATTGGATAAAGTTCAATCAAAAGAATGGAGCAATCACATTAAACCTTTTCTATCTTAGAGCTTGCAACACGTGCCAATAGATATTTAGGGCTGAATCGATGTAAGAGGAGGCTCCTCTGGAATGTAGGGACAAAACGAACGATAAAGAATTCTTTTTTGTTAAAGGATTTACTTAAAAAACTGACTTATTCCCGAAAGGAAACATTTATTACTGACTTTTCTTTTCGAACGATTTCGAAAGAGTAAATTGACTAGAAATTGTGCTCCTCTAGCCTTAGGCTGGTATTGTCTCAAGAAGGCCCTATATATTTCTAGGTAAATTATCTTAGATTTTGTAGCCATTTGGATGGAGTTATAAATATAATTTCATTTAATGAATCAGTAAGCTGGCTTGAATCGTTTCGCGGTAACTGATTATAAACGTTTGTAAGTGAATAATATTGTGAAATTCATCAAATATTTAAACACCAAAAAACGTTAACGAACGTTGCGTAATTTCGTATGACTTGAAATCAAATTCTAATTATTTAACTTTATTATAAATATTTTACTAAATTTAACTGGTAGGATATTGATACTTATCACAGTGCTTAGCAATATAATCACATATTATCCTTAAATAACTAAATATTCGAATTAGTAAGTCAGAAGCACATAATTTTCAAAACACCAACCTATCGTGCCTTAAAAAGCTCCGTTAGCGTCAGTTGATTTTATATACATTAAAATTACACATAAGTAATTAATTTTCCTTTTTCAAGAACGCTCTATGATGAATTTATCTATATATCGCAATCAGGGAAAACACTATGGCGACCCTCGTTTTTCTGATGTTTTATTTATCCCTCCGATACTGCTTCAACATAAATGTAAAAAGGTCAAATCATAACATGATACTGAAACATTCCGAAAATTTAATCGTCCGCGACTCGTCTCCTCGGAGTTTTCGATCAATTCAAAAGTAACATATTGGAAGGGAGTTAGATAAAAATATCCAGAATACTTTGAACTTAATTGTTGGAGTGAATAAGAAAAACAAACTGCGTATCTCATAACTAAACATCGAATAGTGTCTTAATATAAACTGTTATTTAAATTAAATTTTCAAAAAATACGTGGAATAACTTATCGTTATACATAAAAAATATGATATATTTATGTTTTTGCCGCAATCAATTTTCATAGAACCATATTGATAAAACAAATATGTACATTAATGCTACATTATAGACATTTTAGCTACTAATAAATTTCGAAATCGAAAAAAAAAATGGATTTCTGGCACTAAAGTCACATTCTTAATGTGGAGTTGGAAAAGTTTAAAAAGAAAAATAATTATAAATCTGGTTTCATTTCCAGATAGAATTTCTCGAAAAGATAGTGCACATCCATTGCAACAGTAAACGCATTTGCATTCTTCTGAAACTGAATGACAAAGAAATAGCTTGCTTCCAATGAGAAGTTTTGTAATTACAAACGAGAGGGATCTGAATAGGAGACTGTGCTCTACGTAACACGGATTTGATAAACTGATAGGGTATGTTCCTTATTCTGAAATAATAGACCCGTGTCTTACCATTGAGATTTACAAGCTAATGCAAGCGAATTTTGTGGTTGTATAACTCCGATTTTCATATGCAAATTTTGCATAAACAAATGTCCGTTTGGTCTCAACGGTCGGATCCGTGTCTATTATGTTAGAGCAAGAAACATACTGTCAGTCTCGAACAAATCCGTTCTATGGAGAGCACAAGATCCCCTGCGAGTCAAGCAGATAACCGAAAGTTATGAGTTTCCTATACCGCGATTCTATTCTTCGGTTCAAAATTGACGTAGCTCATAAATCATTCTACGTAGACTAAGAAAGCAATCAACCTAATCCACTGGACCGAATCGAGAGCGAGGGCATTGCGTTTCGTAACTTCCGAAACAAAGACGTCGTTGCAGACCTTTTCAATAAAAGTCCACCCCATCTCTGGAAAGACACGCAGGCGACCACCCATAGCAAACACCCCCGCGCTCTCATATTTATCGCCATCGGAAACGGTTAAAGTCGTCGCGAGTATTTACGAGGAGCAATTCGCGGCCAAAAACACTCAGATCAGATAAGAAGGAAATCTCGGCGAGAGAAGACAGTAGTAAATTAAATATGAGGGGTTGCAGACCAGTCGAAAGCAGCGTGCGAAGGGGTAATCTAGCGGAGAAGGATGATGATCTGGAAAATATTTGGATGGAAGCAAGGTAAATGCATACGGAGGATCTGATGTTTAGGGTGAAGACTTCAATTACGAGTAAGTTGAAACTCTCATGTTTTCTACGGTGGAATGGAATGATATCGAATATCAATCGAAACAGAATCGAAACTCGAATAAAACCAAATCGAAACGCGAATAAAACCAACTCCAATCTCTGATCGAATGATATTTAATCTCGTAAAATAAATAAATTATCTCGAATCGAATTTCGATTCGACTTTACGAATAAGATACTAAGAACTTCTTTTATATAAATTGAATTCATCTAACGTAAGGATGCTTACTATCTTTAAAAAACCAATAATACGTAATATTCTTCGTAATTAATTCATTGAATCGTTCACTGAAACTTATCCTTTGTCTTTGTATAGCCAATTGAAGTTTCTGATAGGCCGTAAACATGTTACAGGGTAAACTGAGTAGAATTACTTCATTACAAACAACCCTTCCTTCGCGGAAGATATATACCTTGAACAGGTATGACCGAATAATATAGTGTCTAACATGGTTCGAGTAAAAATCAATGCTGAATGTACCATCAGGATTAGCGTCAAATTTTAAATTAAAAATCCTTTTCCCAAGTGCTCCTCCTAGTCTTACCATACCATATCTACAAAATATCAATCAGTAAATAAATAAGAAAAGATATGATACCCCTGTAAGGGTTGACTTAAATTTTACGCTCTACTAGGACCAATTCCTAACAAAGAATTAATTATCCTGAAATTTTAAAGAACCAGACATCGCAAACGCAACAAAATCCGCAACCTTGGAGACATAAAAAACCACTCATGCTTCACCGAAAAACCTCCACGTGAGTAATAACATTGCATCGGAAATTTGCATTCCCCGAAAATCGACTCTCCATCCTCAACACGAACAGATTCGCGAGGCTCCCAAACGCGAAAATTCCGAGCCCGAGAAAAAAACGCGATAACATTTATCCCCTTACACCGGCGAGTTGCACATAAGCCGGGCAAGGGTGGGGTTACGGACATTCTTGGGGCAAAAAGGTAAACAAGTGGGGGCAAGAATTACAGCTCGGAGGTAAATCAAGGAAGGGAGACATTGAAAGAGAGAGAGAGAAACGGGGGGGAGAGTGGAAAATGGGGAGGGATTAACAAAAATTAAGACGGGTAGGTGGGAGGACGGGGGAGGTGGGGTACTTGTAGGGGAGGTAAGGCCGATGAATGTGGATCGAGGGAGGGACGGGGAGAGAGGGAGGAGAGGTCGACCTGGGTGGTCTAGGAGGCTGTGGGAGGGGGAGGAAGAGTATGATGACGGGGCTGAGGATGGAGAAGAGGCGTTTGCATGGGGGAGGGGGCCTGTTTCGGAGGGGAGGGAGGATCTACGTGTGTGGCAGCCTCTCACGTGACGTTAGGCGGTCGTCTTGGGTACCACGGACTCTCTCTCGTTTTCTGCTTCTCTCCCCATCATCTCATTCTCCATCTCGCTCTTTTTCTAGGTTACTTGCGTGTCCGACCGGTGTGGTATATTTCCACGTCCGCGGCAGGAGGAAAAAACCGGGAAAAAAGGAAATGTCGGTCACGGAGATAGAGCGGTCTCCCTAGGGAAGGTGCGGAGGAACAATTTTTATGGGATAGAAGACTCCCGGTTATTCGGGGTGGGTTATCCGGGTTGTGGATTTACCGGGTTCTCGCTCATTTGAGTGATTAAATCTTGTGCCTTGGGGAAACGGGGAAACTTAATAGATTTTCAATATGATAAATAAAGATGTGTATAGAATAAACGTATCAAACTCCATCAATTTCTCTGAGTTCGAAATCGTAGATTTTTTTCATTTTACCAATTCTCTCGTTGGTCGATCTTATCTAAGCACGTTTATTACCTGACTGTCTTCAAATTCCATCTCTAACGCTGTATAATGTGGCAAAGAACGCTCACCTAATACACAATTGGAATTAAATAAATTATGATTAATTACGATTAAAAAAGCTGATTTCAAAACTTTTTTTGTAACAGTGAGAATTAGACGAGAAAACCTTGGTATTATTATTTCTATCTTTCTACGAATCACGTAGCGATTTTATCGAGATATAATTTTTATGAAAAAATGAGCGAGAAAACGAACATTTATTTGAACACAGTCTTGAGACTTTTCAGTTGGATTTTCGCTACCAACTTGACTTCGTTTCCCATTGTATACTGCGCAAGAAATATAATTTTTCTAGATATTTTGCATAACGTAAGAATTATGTACCAGATAATAGACTGTAACGACTGTGTTTATTTATTTTTTAAATAAAAATCATTTTTATTTTATTTTCGAATTTTCTTATGGTTCCGCGGGTCATCCGTGGATTCGATTATCCGGGTAATATCATTTCTCAACTCGGCCGGATAATGGGGAGTCTACTGAATCCCCAACCTGGGACGTTTTTCCCTTTCCCTGTGTATGTACCCTCGCGTGTGGCTCTGGTTATTTCTGCCCTTTATAATTTCCTCGGAAAACACCGCGCGGGAGAATATATAAAAGGAAATGTGTCGTTTTTTAATCGGTCTCGAGATGCTTAATCCGTTACGGGATATTATTTGGGAGGGAGGGCATCCAGCTACCGCTCACCATCTTCGGGAGGGAAATCCATGAAAAAAATTACCGGGATTCTTACCTCGGAACAATCCGAGAGCGATTCCGAAGTCCTCGACGCGCGGTGGTTTTTTTCCCCCAACATATCTACCCCTCCACCGGGTAATTTAGTGAGGAAATCAAAATCCGGAAATGATTAAAAACGGGGAAAAAATAACGAACGACTTCCACCTCGAGCGATCCGGGGAGTAAAATATCGAGGAATCGAGATTCTTTCTACGGTCGGGTGTACCACGGAATTCCCTTCCACGACCAGAGTTCATTTCCTCCAAAAAATCCCTCTCCTACGCTCCGGACAATAATACGGTCTAGTGCTCAGCTTCCCTATGCCCTTTTTTCTGTCACGGAATCTCCTCTAATGCCGCTTCTCAATGGAGGTGCCCGAGGAGAAATGCATCCACCAGACTCTTCTTTCCGGAAAATTTGCGGCGAAAAATCGGATTGGAAGGGGAGGATTTGGACGGAGAGGTGAGAGGTGGAAAAGATCAGGGAGGGGGGAGGATAAAGGGGGAGACGGAAAAGGAAGAAAAAATGGTGGGGAGACCAAAGCAGATTCAGACCACAGAAACCTTCTGGAGGTGTGGGTGAGAAATCCTGCACACTTTCAGCCTTTACGTAGATCGTTAACGTTGTTTAAAGTCGGTGATTTTTACCTAATAATCTAAAAGACAATTAATATTGGGGAAATGGATAAAGGCTGGGAAAATCCACCCAAGGGAATACAGAGGTTGAAAGGACCGATTTCGATGCTTTTCGATTCATTGGTTAGAGAGCTAAATGTCGGTGATAGTGAATGAGGAGTGACATGTTATTATTATTGAATCATTTTGGTAGGGTTAGGCCAAAATGACCTTTCTTCCACCCAAACTTAACAAATATCCAACGAAATTACATTCAATCTACTCAAAATAATACTAATCAACAAATAATAACTACATACAGTTTAGAAATATAAGATCTAAATACAAACAGAATACAATCTAAAAAGACAAAAGATATAAAAGTATACAATTTTTTAAAGGAAATGTGTACTATATAAAAGTTAAATAAGAGCACACATTTTCAAACTAAGTCTAACACAAATTATTTAATATTAAAAAATTTGGGTTGTGGGGAAAAATTATCCTTCACGCAAGGTCTACAGAGAAAAACCCATGTTGCAGGAAATTGCCCTCATAATAAGGGGATAAAAAAATAACCACGAAAGCGCAGGAAAAATTAACAGACAATTTCTCATAATCATTCGATATGTTGGAATTGTACATATCATAAGGATAACTCCGTTTACTTGTCTGAAATACCCTTGCATGCCTACTCCGTCTGCCTTATGTTCGCCAGCCCCACTATGTAGATCTTCCGTTGTATTAAATTTGTGAGTTTGACATAAGCAATACAATTATTGAACAGCCGAATTTGAACATTGCAAGAGGAATTTCTGTTTAACATTTGTAAATTTCTTATGATAAGCAGTCGGAGTTTAACTATTAAATTGAAATTTCCTGTAATTGATCCAACCGACGTCCTTGTTTACTTCGACGTTTCCACCATTTTCTTAATATGCAAATTTAAATTATCTGAAGTATTTTAAAGTACAAAAACCTAACTTCAAGATAGTTAAATACATGAGAAGATTGTATTCTGCTCCATGAAAACCCTTGTATCAAGAATAAAAATTCGCCTCGGATATTTATGTAATCTCAATTGTTCTGATCGCTAATCTAATGCATATTTTTCAAACCAAAAACCCACGTAAGCAAGGGTTAATCGCAAGAGGTTGACCCAACCGATGGATTTATTCAGAAACAAATATATTTAAAGTTTGAACAATTTATCAGATAATCGACCAATTAATCATGGTCCATAGTTTGGATAGCCACATTTGGAACACTCTAAGCAGAGGCATTTGAAAAAGTATCCACGGTATTCTGTGTAAAAAAATTATTGAGGATTCTTAAAAATAAATGAAATCGATAAAAAGGAAATTCGTCCACTTCAAGAATAGAGATAACTGAAAGATTACTACAATCTCGCTACTGTACAGATTTTCTCATTTTCATTTGTTAATTGGTTTCACACACGTCTCAGAAAAGATGGAAACACCTGATGAAGAGGATAGCTTGGTTACTAAATCTTCCATCAGCTAAAATTGAATTTCTCTGCATTTTAATTACTTCAGGCAGATAATTTTACTGTTTAAATATATAAAATGTTACGATAAATTTCATTTCATTTCTTTTATTTTATTTCATACCAGAAATTCACTGTGAGAGAATAACGAATTTCCAAAAAATCTTGTATTCCTTTTCCATTTATATGAATCAAAAAACTACATATCTAGTTTTCCGCAAATGCCATGGAGTGAAAAGCTGACGGCTACCTAGCTTATATGTATAGAACGGAAGAACAAGAAGGTATTCATTTTAACTGAATGGACTTGCAAGACAACCTTAAAATGAGTTGCTCCACTTTGAAAAAAATGTAATCAACACGTACCTAAAAAAAGGAGGCCATTTTCAACATCTTTGCGTCTCGGTGTGTAAGTCGTTTAAGGAAAATTAGAGCAAATTTTAATGAATGTATCACAAAAGAATCAATTAAATGTTGATCGATCGTTACAGTATTTAAATATATTTTCAGTGTTATCATTGCACTGATAAGTTATAAATCAAACACAGATAACCTGAATTTTCTAATTTCAATAAATTAATGATTTAATATTTCAGAATCCATCTTTTTTCGATTTTTTTTTTCGAAAAATTAAAGTATTTTGATTTATAAGTTTACTTAAAGTATTTGCTCCCTTGGTTTCAGAAATCCACATTCGAAAAAAGCGTAATGTATAAAAATTATAATCGGAAATTATCGATAGATAATAATTAAAAAATAATTTAGTTTTTTAAATTTAATTATTATATTTATAATAGAATAATTAAAAAAAATATCGATAGATAAATAAATTCACGAACTTTATGCACAGAGCGTTCATGCAGCTCTTGAAGAATTTAGAACTGCGGCAGTAAAGATATATGCAATATAGCTTATAACAAAGCTTGATGTATCCTGGTTTGCCTGGATTTGGTTGGATCATATAGGTGTTTAACTGAAAATGTCATACTTTAGAATCAACATTGACCCATAACTTGACAATAAGGGAAAGCGAAAAGAACATATTTTTTCGAAAATTTCAATCAATTGAATATGAAATTCCTATGTGATATTTCTACCTTGAACTGAGTTCCTGAACTTCTTTGAAGAACATCGGAGAATTTATTTCAACTAACAAAAGAACACAATTTAATGCTGCCATGGGTAAGAGAGATTCTGATAAGTAATTTTTCGCGAGATTTGTAACGGTAAAAAACATTATACATCAACCCTTATGGTAATCCCGTTAAGAGTTTCTTTCCATCACATATGCATACAAAGTTACAACCGTTTCAAATTGCGAACAAACTTTATGGACACCCTCTTCATACGATCTTAATTTATTCCTCTTGAAGCACTTTTCGGAATCAGAGGCACTCTCGCCAATGAAAATTCACAAGTCCTACTCGAAGATTCACGAGTAGAGAAAAAGTTTTGGCAGGGAAGAAACGGGAAGGATCTACAAACGAAGAAGGGAATGTAGAGAAGGAGGGGAGAAAGCTGGCGAGAAAAGCTTCCTCTACTCATGTGCGAAATTTGAATTACCGTAAAGGAAATGAATCGAGCGGTGCATACATAAAAAATGAGATAACCACCCAAGTGTCGCTCGATGGTGTTTCCGTCGTAAAGAGAGAGAAAATATCTCGCCTCGCCAGACCAAAGCAGCGGAGCTCCCTTTCTGCCGCATAAAATTATGTGTATCACACAACGTCTATCTAAATTAATTTTAATCCCTTTACTTTCTCAGTGTGATTTGATAGGATCCGTTTCTTGAGGCCTATCATGTTCAAGATAAAAGAGAGAAAGAGACCCGACGAGTAAAACGGGATGCGATTCGTAATAAATCGGCAATTCGACTAAACCTCCAGTGGAGAAGACCTCAGAGATAAAATTATGCACCGCTGACCAAGTATAGTATAGTATTTAGCTTAAAACGATAAATACGCTCAACGCATAGCTCACCCTCTTAACATCTTACTCGATATATCAATCAAAGAAGCGATATTCGTGCACGTATTTCACGCAATTGATAATACAAATTTTCTTGAAGCATTAGCCTAAAACTTCGCGTGCTCACTCCTACACAAATTCTTCAAATACATGTGTTTACGTACATTCTCGTTCAAAAAAATCCACAGGGCATTAAAGTTGACCAAATATCACAAAAAATCCACTCTCAAATTATTTTCGGAAATCTTCAAATGGATACAGAACCAATCAGATAGCATAAAATACTCTCATTTAAATTGTGATGATTAACATTAATGTAGCAAAATGGTGGTCCCTTAGATATTTTTTTTCCTAAAGCAAGAGAATTTACTAAAACAGCATCAAATGACAAGGGGTAATTAGTACAACGGGACTGTTTTTAAGCTTTCAAAGGAAACCTATGAGATAAAAATATCTAAACGTCGGAAGCACTGAAATTGAATATAAGAGCGGCTTCCGAATAGCGCGTTTACCTTAGATGAAAGCGGTTACGGCTTCGATTCCTGGTAGGGATCCATATGCATGAAATGGCCTCATCTGTCTAAGTACTTTAAAAATTACTACTTCTACTTTCAAAAAAGGACACAAACTTTATAGTATGGAAATTAACGTCACAAAAAACTTGAGGCGTGAGACTTACCAAAGGAACAAAAGTTAACATTCTGGGTTGAATGGGAATATTAGAATAGGAATTAAATCGTATACTTGCCCACCAGAATAACATACTGTTTTAGGATGGAGAAAGAGAGGGAGTTACTGGAGGTAGGATGCAGGAAAAAGACAAAGTAAGAAGATATTTGATGTTACAGAACAAGTTTTCAAGAAATGAAAAAGAGCATTTATTAGTGGATTTAAGGATACATGACCCTACCATAAGGTAGAAGACATTATGATGATGCTAACGTTGTGCGTTTAAAGCGGGGGTGATCCAGAGGATCGCGAAATAGCGGTATATTGCGTGGTATTCTTTCATGCACCTTTTTATTCCTCAAACACCCGTACTTAGAAGCATTATTTTTGCCGACACCGATAAGGTAGATTAACATTATTACACCGGTCGTGCTGCAACCTTAACGGTCCTATACATACACTGCATTTATCCTACTGAAAGAAACATCGCTACCACAAATATAAAATTACAATGCAAACCAAACAGTTTTTCTACAGTAGTAGAGTTAGTTATATAGTTGAGGTAGTTACAGTTTCAGAAATCTAATAAGAAATCTGTATGCTTGCAACGTTTAAGTTTATTTTTCGTGTCGATTATTTTATATTTCCAATATTAACTTATCTCTCATGATGTATAAAAATATTGCAGTAAAATTTTGAATTTTTATTTCACCCCTTACCTGGAATAAGGAAACTTGGATACTAAAGTCATTCAGCGGCTTTAGATAAAGTAAAGAAGTATGGAACGCCATGTGCTTAATCATAAGAAATCACAAGGAAAAAGAGAAATAGCAGCTTCTGGGTGAGGACTATGGCAGGACTGACAACCATTAATCACAAAATAAACTGATTGAAATTGAAAAGGGATGAGGTAATTGAGGTTAGAAGAAGATTGGGAGAAGAGATAACCGTTTAACGTACGCAATTCTCAACTGGACACCAAGAGATGAGAAGAAGACCGAAGAACAGATGGAACGGAGACATCATCAAGCACCTAGAGAAAGGCAATGAAAATTTCAGAATAGAGAGAATTGGAAAACGTTTGGGGAGGCCTAAATCCGACATCCAAATGGCTGATGATGATTATCGGTAAATCTCGAGTTCCCTCTTAAGAAAAGTATCTTGTAAGCACAAAAAGATTGGGAAGCCCAAAACTACTAGAAAGGGTGAGGAAGGAAGAAAGAAGAGAGGTCCTTGTAATGAAATCGGGGAAAGATCGCTGCTAGGCGATATCGCTGTTTTTGAATAGAGGATGATCCTCCGCCTTTATTTACGAAATAGACGGATATGCACGAAGAAGAATGTCACCCCTGAGATGTCGCTGTTGAGGCCACGTTCTGTCAATCAGAAAATTTTTGTATTCCGCAAATGCCCTCCAAAGGGAGTAGATGCATACATCAAGCTGTTTATTCAAGCCGCTGGCAGCTTTATATATTCCGTCAAGCAGTTCTTTTTCTTCTGGCAAAAAAAAATTCAGGAAGGGTTCGTAACCATACCTCTGGGAATAAAGAAACTTCTCCCTCTTGAGTCATGAAGGTTCCAGGAGAGGATAAAAAAATATAGCTCCAAGCATGAGAACATCCAACTTTCACTTGGAAAATCCCCTTTAAAACTGGATTCATTGATAAAAGACAGACGCGAATGATTCTGGTATGGATTTCCTTCAGATTTTCATTTCTCTGACGTTGAACGACGAACTATTGCGGTGTTTCGACCCATCTGCTATTAAAGCTGGGTTTCTGTATAAAAACATTACTGGAAGACTTGCTTCGAAGAGCTCGGGCTATTCCTTACCTGCAGATCTTTTGCACATTACCTCTCGGCAACGATATTGTTTTCATGTTAGTTGAGTTGCAGAATATAAATATTGACTCTGTTTAATTAACTTTAAAATAAATACAAAGTAGGTGTTTTAGAGTGGGAATCTTTATACAGCAAAGTAAATAAAGGATAAATATCACATTTATCGCATATTTTCCGCAGAGATCAAATTACAGCAATCTTCCTTCTCCTAAACAGGTGCCTTTGCTAGAGCCTGTAAATCGTAAGTTTGCTGTATATTTTCGAATCACTATTGACTGCAGTAATTTGCTGAAACTGATCACTTTCGATATAATCCACAAAATTGTACCAACTTTCATATTTCTCACGATGGATTTTCTTTCACGAGATAAGCTGAATCGTGTTCTAATGCAAGATTTCAAAATGGTTCCAGATTTTATGAATTATTGCTGATGGTTCCCTGATGCTTTTAGGGAATAAACAAGAACAAATGCTGGGAAAGAATTCCCACTAAAAGGACAAGACCAAGGGTGACCAACCTTTCATACGCTTGGATAATTTTTTTTTAATTCACCGTAAATATAAATAACATTAACTCGTAAAAAAGTTTGCTACATTCATCTACGCTGTGATCACCGAGGAATATATCAGCCTTTCAACATAATGGTCTTAATTCATAATGTTGCTGAATGGAGAAGGTGTTGTAATTGACGCTAACATTAAGCAACTCAGAAATATTGAAAATTCTACTTCAAACTGAATTTATCTACGATTTGAGTGATTATAAATATTTTCCATGAACGAAGAAACGTATCCTTCTCACTCCAGCACTGCGGATGAAAATCTAGAGCAAATAAAAGCCTATCTCCTTTCCACATCTGGCTTGAATTAATAGCTCATCTCTTGACAGATCTTTTTTATTAACTTCCTTGAAATTTAGCTCATCTCCTCGTAAAATAAAAGCAAAATAGCCCTCGGGCGAGTGGACGTCAACCAATGACGATAGCCCTCTCGTCGACAAGCTCTGGCGACACTCAGACGAAATGGCTTTTATTTCTTTCGTTTGAAGTGCCAAAAGTCAGCTGGCAATTCGACCCTAACATCCCCACTTTAAAGATTAAGTCTCAACTTGGAGAATCGACGGGAATTAATGGTGAGACAAAGTTAACAAAAGAATTTGACGGGATAATTGAAGCTTCGAGGAAAGACTCAGATCTGTTACTCTTAAAATCAACTGCGACTTCTCTAAAGGAAAAAATACTTAGCTTAGAAACAAGAAGACGTTAAATAAAATAAACATGGTAAAAAAGAATCTGATAAGTAAAATTTCAATGAAGACTACCATTTTTTAACGTAATCACCTGTCTTTTACAATTAGAGCGGTAACTCGATAACCCAGGAGTGCACTCAGGGGCTTGCTGATAGCCTTTAGCTCTCTTGAGATACTAAGAGTTTCCTTTATATCCTAATTCTCTAAGGTTTTTAGCATTAAGTATATCGAAAACTCTATTATAGGCAATATTTTATCATGATGAGAATCAATAAGTTCTCATCACGTTAGAGGTAAAACGTTAAGAATACTTATTGGTCATAATCCTTCAGTTCAGCTCACCTAAGCGACAATTCTAGAAGCGCTACTGCGATGACCAAAATCACTACCGATGCCTTCATGGTTGATGCCATAGACTAGTGCTTTCCAACCTAATGTTCAACGAAACAACCAAATTTCGGTTCACTTCCGGTTATCTTTCTCCAACCAATGTCGAACCGATTGCTCTCTTTGCTTAACCAATCGAGATGCTTAATGGATAATGTTCAAAGAAGTGTGCTGAATAGAAGTAATGAACAAAAACGCCAAGCACAACCACTCCTCTCACAGACTGAAATCAGTGGTAACTTTAATTTATTTTGGCATAATGTATAGTATAAGCGCTCGACAGTCAAATAATTATGATAATAAGTCAAATAATTATGGTAACGAGTCAAATAATAATAATTAACGGCGAAAATAACCTTTGTAGTTGCAGCGCTTCAATCCAACTACTATAATGAACGATAAACAAAAAACGATGTAAATATAAAATTCTGAGCGGAATTCATCCATCTATTAAGTAAAACGTAACTTTTTCGTAATTAAGATGGCGGAAGACAAAAATCTAAATACGGAAAATACATAATCCTCTATGAAAAAACCTGCATTAAAATGGAAAAACGATACTTCGAGTCATTCGTTTTCATGCCAACTGATTTCCACTGCAGCTAGTTGAACTTATTTATTATTTTATTATTATTTTAACTTATTTATTATTTTATTTTTAGAAATATATTACATTAAGAATATTTTATATTGAGAAATTTCCTCTTGTTATGGTAAAAGGGCAAACGGAAAATTATGAATTTAAATTCCGATAAGAAGCCATTCGTCTATCATAATTTAATCTATATAGCACAATTCTAAAACATTTTTGTGATAATTCCGAGTTAATAAACAAACTCGGACTTCAACGATGAAATTTTTTACCCAGACGACAAATTTCGATGTCATTCGAAAAGGACGAATTTTGACAAAATTTTCATATGAATAAGAATAGAACTTCTCATGAAATTCCCTGTCTAGTGATACTTGAATACGTAAAATGAGTCCTTCCATTTTAATTTTGCAAAAGAATTAAAGCTTGAAATCGGTGATACGCTCGCCCTCCTCCATTACTGTTTTACTAAACAGTTCGTTCATCCTGCGGTATTTCATGAAAAATGCCATAAATATTCCTATTAATATCTAATTATTTTTAAGGAAGACCGTGCTAATGATTTGGAATTCTTTTTTCAAGAACTCTGATATGCTTTTTCAATACTCACCAGAAACCCCAAATTTTTCCATAAATTCCTCCATACCCACTGATGATATCCAAATATCGAACTTTAAATCTGTTTAATGTCTTCAAATCAAACGACTGGGTAGTATTTTAATGCGAAAATATTCGGAAAACAGGTATGAAATTTTTTCGCATTAAATGATAATAAAGGTATTGCATCTTTGCGGCTATCATAAAAACTTTGGATTGAATAATTTTGTAAGTACTATTGATAAATATAATTTTCGCGTAATACTCATAAGTTAAAAATCTGATGTGTACAGGTATTAAATAACCAGGACTGATACCAACAACTTTGTCTTATGAAAGGGAACTTTGTATCTTATAAGGGAGGGTACGCATAGTTACGTAGCTAGAATGAAATTTTGATAGCAGCAGATGCTTAACAGAAATAGGAAAAATATTTTCCAGCCAGTCTTGTTCAGTCTAACCAATTGATATACATGCCTAAAAGGGATTATGACATCTTTGAAACAACTTAATGCTTACATATGGAATTCAGTCTTTTCATATAGTACATAATATATGGGACGTAATAGATTACCGTAAAAACTTATTAGTATTATGCAACTAATAACTCTTCGTAATATTATTGTTAATAAAGAAACTTGAATATGTTTACCTTTTGAGTCAGGGATGGGGTGAGCAAGATTCACTGCTGCTTTTCTTTTCCACAGTTTACCGGTTTATGGCCAGTCACTAGAATTGAGAAAAGCAATTTCAAGCAACATACTGAAGCTTGGTTTTATATTGCATAATAACGAACCGTATTGTAATCCGCATTTAAGTCTTCCGTGGTACTTACAATCTTGATTGACGTAGATCACAGATCACCGTAGCTTCAAATCTTAGAATGATGATTAGTCGCAATGCATAACGGTTGTAAACCATGATGCATTGCGGTTAAAACAATATGGCGGATATGAATCTGCATTAAAGGGTATGGTAAAATGCAAAATGTTGTTCTGGCATCGAACAAAGGACGATTAATGAAACAGTCAACAGAGTATATGAAATATATAATACGACCCCTGTTCACATGCCGGGTTTTACCTTTCCAAGTTATCGCGTAAGCATTTTAAAAAATTCTTAAAAATCGCCGTAATGCATTATAAAGGGGAGAATTTTGCACCCAACTGGCGTCGGACGCTCATTCGGTGACATTTCTTCCATTGATACTATAGAAGACCGCGTCTACTACGGCCTCCGTGATTTTGAATATCCTATCGGAAATTGTCTTAAATTTTTTTCGAAAATTCGCACTATGTATCCTTATAGGAAAAATCAGATTTTTGGAGCCTGAAACCGGGCCTTTTTAATAAAGAGAATGGTTTTCCTAAGGGTTTCTATTTGTAAAAGCAGTGTAATTAGTTTCATATCTCTAAATCAAATCATTTCTTAAATAAAAAGGGGTTGGACGGACACGATGCAAATTATTTATTACTTATTCATTTTAAAACTATTAATTTAAAAATAAACGTTGATGTTGTTATTTGATGCTGTGATTGGATATTGTGAGTTTAACTAACTGAATAGACATTTCATTCGGAGTTTAAATGTTTTGAGTGAAGAATACACAAAAAGGATTAACAGCGTCTGCGTTCCAAGTGCCGAAAAAAAATCTCTTGCTTGTCACCTTGGGCAACCGCACAATACTGTAAGTTCACCACTTCCCGCTTAAGCATTCAATCTCTATTCCAAATCAATTTCAAAAGCAACTAAGTCGACTCAGGGGAGGGCTTTCTTTAAAGTAAGTGCAGGAGAGGAAAGAATGGGTATGTCCTTGGTGTGCGTTGGGCAGGGATGACTGCGATCCTATCTCCAGAATTCACTAACCCGCCGCACCTTTACCTGTCTGGTCTATGTGATAACTTAATTTTGTACGGATGTAATTTCGACGCACCCTTCTCTTTCGTTCTCCCACAAGTACCATTATTTCTTTCCATTCCTCTAGCCGTCACATTCCTTTTACCAAAGCCGATCCTTTTCCCTGTTTTCGACGAACCTTACGCCCCTTCTCCTTTCTGTCCCATTCAGTTTTACTAGGTCCATCCAATGTCTGATCGCTTTATCTCATTGTTTTAGTTCCGTTGTCCTTGAGACACAAGGAATGCATCGTGTTCATGAAGGCGCTGAATTAAAATGACAATGCCAAAATTGTTTATCTTGATGAGCATAATTTTCTACTAATATAAATTTTGGTTTGCATTGCGCATGTTTATCAGTTTTCGCTTTTACTCTCGGAGTCTCTACCTCTACAGTTCTCGTATTCAGTAGCCGTCTTGAAGAGGTCGCGAGGACTTCGTTTATTGAGGATACCTATCTTAGCCATAAAACTAACAAAGACTTACTTTTAACAGAAGAACTTTACATTAATTTTTTTCTCTAATGAGATTCAGGATATTGTCTCAAGGACTATTACGTTTTTATCTGAACAAAATAGAATTAGATAGCTCATCGCTTTAAACATGAAAGGAGATATAAATCCTTTCTATTCTCTTATGTGTTCGGCATTACTATGTAAAAAGTTAGGGAAAACTTTTTTCCGAACTTTTCGGGTGTAACCTCCGCAGCAGAACAGCGTAAATATAATATTTCATTAAATTTCAGTATTAATGATGGTAATTTTAAGGCTTCTCGCTATATAAGATTTAGCATGTTCCCTTCTGTCCTCTATATAGGGGGAATTTATTTATGCTCCCTTAAGCATTCGTTCATAGCGAGATGGTAGACATTTTTAATCAGCATTAAATGCGTGCACCAATTGGTAACGCGCTCTGCGTCTTTTTTTCGTTTGCTTTGCCTCTTTGAGTTATCCTCATATTAAAGTTGATTCATATGTCCCGTCTTTATCCGGGTTTTTCAAGGCTCATGATCTCTGGAATTGAAGCATCGGCTGTAACATCTTCATGGCCTCTGATTTACAGATGTAATTCTGTACTTGACCCTTGAATAGCTGAGGACAGTGCGCAGCCGTTCCTCTTGTTTGAGGCTTCGGAGTCAGCACATCCGCTGTGAATTTGGTGATATTTTTGGTTAAAATTAAATAAAACTCAATGAATAAATATTCTCTACTTTGTGAAAGAGAGTCATACCAAAGGATTAAAAACTATAATTTCCGGACGATGAGTTTATTCGTTACAACTAGTTTCGTCCTCGAGTAGACATCTTCAGCCTATAAATAGTCGCGAAATGGAGAATTACAGTTTTTTTTTCAATTCTTTAGTACAACTCAATGAAATTATAGAAATAAAGCGATAACTCCTTCATGGATACAATTAAGTCATTCATGAATGAACTTTGGAAAGGGATCTCACCACTGGTAATTCGCTTACGCAGGTCTTAGCTGTCATTTTTCTATCCTATGCTCCTGCATTCATTTCTGTAAATCCTTTTCCATTCCTTATCCTATCAATCGTAATAATACGTTATCATCATCTTCATTCTTCTCCTTCTTCCTTATCTCTTCCCTCCACCATTTCCTCTATCATTTCTTTCAACCAGCTTTTCCTATAAAATTTCGGGGTCTTTGGTCTCCAGAGTCCCGAAAATACACCTCAGAGAATGATCTTTCAAATTGTTTTGACCTAAATTGATGGTTTACGTACTCTTTAGGAATTAAAGAGTTTAAAAGTAACAACAGTATACTATATAAGTAGGTATAAGCAAATAAGTATAAGTATACTATAACTTAAATTATAGAAATCGTGGGAGGGTATTGTTTTGGGAGTCTTGAGAGTTCCCGCTCTCTACCCTTCGTCGTGTAACTTTAATCGCGGCTGTGACGGTGTTATTGCATGACAAACTCAGATGAAACAAACTAAATAACAGTTAAAGTAGTCGAAATAACTGAATTACATTTTCTAATATTAATATTAAAATGTAATCCCCGGAAATACTTTATAAATTATTATCTTATATTTTGAGAAACATTTTGATGGTAGTGTCGAACCGAAACTCATTGCATTTATGAAGCGTCTGTAAATAATGGGTTATGTATTTCTGTATGATATGATGGTAAAAATATGATAAATTTACAACAAAATTAAAGATTTTTACAAATTTCAACAGCTTTTTAACAGAGTTGATACTTACTCTGTTTGTGAAGTCTATATCCTCAAATAGTCACGAAGACTGAATCCCTATTGCCATTTAGATAATCCTATATTTGCAAGCTTTCGTTTTCAGCCATCCTGAAAATTAAGTAAACAATGCAAACGATTGCAGTTAATGAAGAGTTATGAGCACGTTTAATTTAGGGCCAAGTTTCTAAATATTTATTTCTATATATAAATTTTTATTTCATATTTATAAACATAGTATGCCTTAAATGATACTCTTGTCCCGAGTGTGCCATAGAATAAAAATAGTTATGCAACTTTGATCAAGACAGATAAGTTATGTTATTCAGGACGTTTCTGATAGAACTCAGGGCTTCAAGATCAATCGTAGTTGTTTATGGTAGTGCTGCCCTGATGTACCATGGCACATTGATGAACCATATGAAAGCTTTTTGTGTTCCACATTTTATTCAGGAGAGAAAATTGCTTTCAATTTAAAACCAGAATTCTTTTTTCTGTGGTATGATAGACTTGAGGATTTAGAAGCAAAATCATTGAAAATATTAATATCCATGCACATGTACTATGATAATGCTATAGTTATCTTGCATGAAATAGTACTATGAACAGTCCAATCACCATTATTATGAGATCAATATTATTATGTAACAGGGCAGGTCAAGGCAGATTCCTGGACCTACATTTTTAAGGGACTCCATTCTAAAGGAAGCCACCTTGTAGCAGAATGTGAGCAATATAACTATGTAAAATTTTGCATTGTCAAAGATTGTGCTATGTTGATTAAGAAAACAATACACATCACATGAGGATGGGAAGGACAAAAGGGACTCAAATGGAATTTTGTATCCAGGCTTGATAGATAGCTAGTCCTACTACTTCATAACTAGTTAATAAAACAACTACCAGTACTTAATTCATACAACTACTGATAAAGATGTTTTACTTGGGAGATTACTTGGGAAAAGGACAACAAAGGTGTTTAATGGTAAGAGAAGTCTTCCAACTACATGTTTTGTAGTTAGAAAATCCTTTTATAGAAATCTGCAGTGAATATCTGTTTAATACTAAAATTAAGTAACAAGACAACACGTTGTGTCTAAATTAGAAAAATACAAGGATTGGGATGATTAGGACAAGAAAAATGTTGGTTTGCTCATGAAAATTAGTCTGACACGCAAACATGGTAATGAATAGGTTCTTATTAGCAATTAAAGAATAAAGAAACATACAGGGAAATATCAAAAGAAAGGAAAGACATATCAAACTTTGCAAGCAATGAGAATATAATCTGTATATATTTTTTAATAGAAAAAGTCTTAAAACTCTGAAACGTAACATTCTTTTTAAACATCATCAACATCACAGTCACCATCAGTGCTGAAAGAGCTATTGGATGATTCTTCATTCTGCTGAAGGAATGCAGCAATTACGGTACATCGGGCAGATCCACATTCACATGGAATAGGATGGTCCTCTTCTGTTGGATCCAACACCTCCAGCTGCATCTCATACCGCCGAGGACATTCCGAATCTCGATTCAAAGCCAACTTAAAGCCAACAACCTCTCCATTTTCCACCAACCACTTTTTGTTTAAGTCATCAGAGCCATTTTCCAAGTCCTTTTCCTTAACACCCACTTCTTCAGCAGTCTCTTCGTTGTTTTCAGCAGCAATTTGAGCAATTGTGTCAGGAGGCCACATTATCAGCGTTTGCTTCCAATGAGTTGGGGGAAGAAATGGTGAGGTCGAGAGTGTCACTCGCTTGCAGCTACTTTTATCAAAGTTCTCAAGACTTCCTTTTTCTTCATTTACATCTTCCTTGCTCAAATAAGGAAATTCACACTCAAACCATAGACAAATACCACCATATTCTCCATCTTTATCAACTGAGATGAATTTCCTAGACTCAAATGAATCTAGTTGATTCACTGTGATTTTGGCAAGGTCCAAAGAAAACAGCTTGGAACCATTGGAAAGCAAGTCACCTTTTTCTATCACAGTCGAAACTTCTGGTGCTTTTGCTCTACTTTTGGCAATCAGATTGCCCACACTATTCATCTTAAATCCACATACATCTGCCCAGAATTTCTTGTCTTTCTAAGGATGAGAAAAGAGTTCAGAAAAATTGTTTGGTAGATTAATTTTTTATTCCATTATTTATTTTCAGTTATGCTTCCTAAGATTAAGCAGAAGCTTTACTAACAACCAAGAGAACTAGAATTTATACCAAATTATTATGAAGGTGATAAAAACTTGCCATGTATTTGTGTGTACCACACATATATACCTTACTTTTCATCAATATCTATTAGCCAAATGCATTAGAAATGCCAGTTCTAAGCAGACAAGCCAGTACAAGCAGGTGAAATTTTTCACAATAAGCCTCCTTATTATTGAATTTTCACAGTAAAGAAATCATAGCTATTAGTGTCAAAAGCTACTCTAACAACAACCCAAGATAAACTATGCCTTTCATGGCTGACAATGATACTACTTTTCAGTAAAAATTCTTGGACTTCATGTTTATTTGAGATTCTGTCTTCCATTACTTCATAATCAAAGAAAATGATAATTTACCATTACACTTTTTGCATCTTAATTTGAACAGAAGATATTGACAACTAATTTAATAAGAATCTATGGAAAGAGAAATATACTTAAAAGGTGATCAATGAAACATTTAATACTCCTTTTGAAAAACCTGTGGATGAAAAACTTATTTAAATATGCAAAAGCTTTTTTGATATGTTTCTGAATGCAAATATATATTGGCTGATTAACTGCAAGGAAGGAATATATTAGTCAATACATAGGAGTGGCTGAAAAATTAAGTTATTTCAGAAATTTAGAAGTAATGAAGAGTTTTAAGAACAATGTTAGAAGGTTTGTGGTTAAAATTTGTTAAATGTTAACATTTGTCCATACAGAAAGGGTTGCTATCAACAAGAGGTTTAATAATTGCATGGAAAGTGATATTTAAAAGTATACAATATTCATTCATTCCCACTAACAGAAAATATACATGTAGTAGTAGTGTAGTAGTAAAAGTGCTTAGGCAGCTGAGGTCAATATACACATATACAAATAAATTATAATGTAAACTTTCATGTATAGATGGCCCTAGGTATTTTGGCACCCAAAGTAAGGAGTCTTTTATGTGCCCCCATTGATAAAATTATTTTGAAATTGAAAAGCATTTGTTAGTTGATGTCATGGCATTTTTGGGATTTCTTTACCCTCTGTCACAAATTTTCACATGGAGCTGTACACTCTATGCAATGAAGTCTCACATATTCTCAGAATCCACTCATTTAAGGAGTAAGCATGCAGATATGCATACACAATGCTCCATGATGAGAACATCCATTTGTTAATGCATGTAATTTTTCCAACTACCATATCTCAATGATTGTAACACAGTCTTTCAGTGCAGGATAAAGAAAAATGTATCCATCATTCACTTTTGTTTAATCATCAATCTTGTTAATAGCTGTGATATGAAAATTACTGAGATATGAAGAATATTGATTAAACCAATCATATTGGCCACTACTCTTTGAATGCTATGAAACTGTTGATCATAGGGTCAATGCTTACAAAGACTTTTCTACTAACAGCATTCTGGCTCAGTGAGGAAAACAAGGGAAAAACTACCTCATTCTCATCTTGCCTTGCAATTCTCATTCTCTATTCAAAGCTCTTGGCATCTAATTATTATGGGATTGAAGATATGACTTATCTGTAAGATTGTCATCCTTCAAGATGATGGTTTAATGGACAGACTCTTCTAACAATTTCTCAGTTTTAGAGTTTATCATTAATAATTATATAATAATATTTCAGTGTGGAAATTTCCTTTTTCTTCATCTGTGAAAGGATTAAGACTAGAAATAAATTATTTGAGAAAGCAAAGACTTTATGAACTCTGGGGAAAATAGAACTACACTGCATAACGTAAGCATAACATTTTTTTAAGGTATAAAGGCATAATGGAATTTGACTGTTTCTGCCATTGTACAATGTTGTTTCAGCTTTAAAATGATGCAAAATAAATGTAATATTCTTGTAATTCCTTCTATATGTTGAGTGCTACAGCTATTAAAGCTGAAAGAAATATAGAATATATATAAAATCAAATCAAGGGGCTTTAATATACAATTCTCCTTCATAGATTGTCTTCCTTTGTCATAATGAGAGCATTATAAAGAGTGGAGCTGAAAAAACATATTTTATGGAGTTGTCCAAAGACTAGGTGGGATTTTCTACTATGCACCAAGGAATCATCAGTCCACCAAATAATATGTCTGCAAGGATGGACTTCTCAGTATCATTTCAAAATATTAAACAAAAGTCCTAAATTGAGTCCATAAAACTGATATTAACACTGATATTTTTTTACTTTCAATGTAACAAATTCCATATTTACAATTTTTATTTATATAGTCACTAAATGTAGCACTTACACAGTTGTCATACACTAACTTAATCCAGTTTATAAGCAATTTCTTACATAGATGGGATAATTTGAAAAAATACATTATCTTCTGGACCTATAGCCGCTAATAATTGGTTCAGTAACATATTAATTAATTTGGATTAAATATATGCAAGTTTAATGACTGGATACATCAAGTACAATTTAAAAAAATTCACTGAAAGTCCAACTTGAGAATAAGACACTAGGTGAGCTAGGCATAGGAAAAACATAGGACAGAAAAATGAAAGTCATTGCCATCACAGGTGTAGAGTAAATAGTAAAAATGATGTAATAAATGAAATAGCATCAAAAGGAGATAATTTGGACTGAATACTAAAAATTATACTAAGAATTCTTCACTTTCAGTTATTGCTAAACCACTGAGGACTATATTTTTATTAACTAATTGAGTGTTGGAGGGTTATTTCTCACACTTATGGCAATATCTTATCAGCTAAACAGATACTTATCCCTTTTAAGGTGTTAAGTTTAAGTGTTAAGTAAAACTGGAAGGAAAACTTAAACTGAATCAATCATTACCACTGCAGGCCTGTTAATTTATAAGATTAAGAATTTCTTAAAGTAAATAATGAATAAATCTTAAAATCCAGAGAAAGTTAATTAGATGATAACTATTAACAACCCAAAGGATACTGTGAAATTATCTGAAGATATCGGATTGGTTAACAATGAACTAATGCAAACATTGGTTTTTCCTTTTTCTATTTCTCATCACAGAATGCAAATTAGTTTTCTGGCTGTATTAGTTTAGCTCACCAGTTCAAAGGTTATAGCAGTCCTGACTGAAAATGCTGATTAATGTAATGGTTGTTTGTGTAATGAAAAGAAATGGACAGAAAGATGAAGTGTATGAATCAGATTATTGAAATTATATTCACTGAGTAAAATAGATATGAAAAATTAATCTGTGATCATTGATCAAAGCATAAAGAATAATGGACTGAAATGTAAGTTAAAATAGGGGAAAAATAGATTCTTGTGAATCAACCAATAATTGAATGGTTTTAAGTGAAAAATAAGAAAATGGCTTTAATGGTAACAAAGTTTTGAAGTATTAACGCATGTGGAAGATTTAAGGCAGGTGAAATTCTGTGTGTCATACACCAGGACAGCTATATCAAACTACCTGAATGATTGTATAATATACAAGTATTCTAATCAATATTGTAGTTAGTAAAATAGTATAACAATTATCCAGTGAATTGCTGATAATTTTCTCAAAGTCAGGAATTCAAGCAGTGAAATTTCATGAGATTGGAAATAAACTAGAATTTTACATTTCCAGAACTGATTCTCATTTACCCAGATTCCAGTAAAATAATTGAGATAAGAAGGGCATGTGAACACTGAGTATCCTAATTCAGTAATATAGTTAAACTTTATGCTGCCTGAAGAAGTATCTGAGTTTAATATCTCTGCACACTACAAACACAGTCAAAGAGCAGGTTTAACCTAGTGAAGAGACTGTGCAGTAC
Source organism: Pachydiplax longipennis (assembly GCA_036926295.1). Lineage (NCBI taxonomy): Eukaryota > Metazoa > Arthropoda > Insecta > Odonata > Libellulidae > Pachydiplax > Pachydiplax longipennis. The sequence goes on from JAVFKF010000008.1 coordinate 58,982,774, forward strand.
CTCAAGCATTGCTAGTGACATCATTGCATTATCATCTTTTGGCAAGACGAATGATGCACTTTTTTCCTTAAAGTGATTTGGTGTTGTTTGAATTTTATGATGTAATTTAGAATAGCCACATCTAAATATCTAAAGCCAATTCTGGGCAAGATGCATAAAATTTTCCAAACATGCAACTATCACTATCAGGTATATATTGTGTTTAGCTGGAAATTATTAGCATAAAATAATTTAACAAGGGATTTGACATAGGAATTTTTTATTTATCCTGTCTAAATCTTCCTTGGGAGACTTGAAAAACCACATAACCATTCAAATTCTGCATAAAAAATGATAAGAAAGTTGTACAGTATGTTGGCTCAAAGATTAAGTGCTTAACATATTTTCCTTTCCTAGATCAGAGCTTTATGTTCCAATAAGGAAATGTGAGTTTGTGGTTGTCTTATTGTTACAGTAGACTTCTTGTTTCAAAATTCAACATGATAAATTCAAGATTTTTATTTTACTGAAATCAATTCAAAGCACCACCTCCCTAAGTCATAATCCTAAATGACAGTATTTAGACTAAATGAAGGTTATACTACTTAATAATTATGAGTTAGATATCTAACAAGCTATTAGCTAAGGGCATTTATACGTAAGGGCCCAAACCGTTGAGTGCATTGGTGGTATAACCAATAAAATTATAACAAGGGATCATAATATTTAAGCTTTTGTTTTATAGCAATCAAATACAAAAAAAATAATGCATTTTTTCAAGTTCTAGATGTATTTATCAATTTTCATCAGCAATATGTGGTACATGTAGAATGTAAATATGAATAAAACCTTTCAAAATCATCAGAATAATCACATAATTCTTTGGATGTATACAAATCTTTTGTGAATCATACCAAAACTTGACCTTAAAATCAAATATTGAGTAGAATTAATATGATTGAGGTTCTAACAAAACATACCAGCGCTGTACAACAATTTGGTTGCTATGTTATTGTTTACCTTTGTTCTATGCTTTCTAAAAATCTTCAGAGTAAAATGACCATGGTGAGTTATGTGATGACCAGCTATTTGTTTGCTAATAACATTGCTTCCCTAGCATAACAATTATGCTCAAGATTTCATTAGTATTTCAAGTGGTTGATATTAAATAAGAAATATGCAACTTTCCCATTAAATTCATGATGGTTGATTAGTATAAGAATCTTTCAGTTTGCAATCATTAAATTTTTACATATTGTCAACAGAAATCAGATAAATAAATTAAAAACACATGCAAAATGCCAACCATAATTCTGCACAAATATTATTTTTTTAAATAATACCACAAAAAACAACAGGACATGATAGGATTGAAAATGACCCTGTGACATTGAGAATTTTGAGCAACAAATTTCTACAGGCAACAAATATCATTAGAGATTTGATTAACTCAGAAAAAAATTTAAATTATGGCTCCTGATATATAAATAATATTTAATTTTGCAATAATTTCCAATATATTATGGTGAAATATTTTGGTTAGCTTGAAATCAACTTATATATAATTGTTAAAAATAAATTTACAGTTTAATAGAGCGTTTCATTGACATTAATTGGTACTTGCTTTGATTTAAATGAATTACCAGATATTTCAAAGGTATAGATACAGATGAATATGCATAAAAAAGTAATATCACTTGTAATATTGCATAGGAGAGGAGTTTAGGTATGATTAAATCTTTTCTTTCTAAATTAAATTTGAAAGAAAGATTCACAAGTCAGTGACAGCGGCATACAAACCAATGAACTCATGGCCATGGCATCAATTGAATACATTGGCAATCTAGGCACAATATCTTTAGAATTTTTTGCTATAAAAGTAAATTGAAACATTACTTTAAGGTATGATATCTAAATAAAATGGGAATATCCTGAGGAGGGTAAGAGCATGCAACTGCCACCCCTTCCAAGATAAATAAATAAATGGCATATTTACTTTGGGTGAAATGGAGACTAGATGGGAAATTCAAAAATCGTAATAATAGAACAAAATCCTGTATTAATAAGTATTACACAAATAAAAAAATTAATATTTTTATCTTGTACTATTACATAGCATCTCCCTTCCTGGACTACCATTACCCCATGAAAGAAGTGAAATTCAGAAAGCTGTCCCCTTCCGCATTGATCTTGAAATGCCCTTGCTGAGAAACAAGTTAACATGGACATTATTTACCCAAAGATTCAGGTAGAGATACTTCTTAAGTTGAACATGAGCTTTAAGCTCTTGGGCGGGCACATCTAGAGTGCCATTTCTTCAAAAACAGAAACCAATGGCTATTGGGAAATATTAAGGATCACTTCCACATTGCATTTTTGAATACTATATTAACGAAGTGGCTGAAGAGACATGAGTGGGTGAGCAGTAACTGCCAAAGGTATTTTTACAACTCAAGCAAGGAGTGTTTGCAGTTCCCCTTTTGGAATTATTTTATTGCCATCTTTCTCCTAATTGCATTGCAAGATTAAAATATTAGGATTTTCTGGTGACACAATATTATTAGGGGAGTATATGATTAATCACAGAGAATTGTAAAAAGAGAAAATTATCGTCCTACTACATAAAATAGATAGAAAAAAATAGAGATAAAAGATTCCAAAAGCCTGATGATTTTTCAAAAAAATCTAAAAAAATACCTCGTAGACAATATGATTTAAGTACACATATAATTTACTTGTTATAATGTCATTATTATATTTACTTAATTTTTATCCTTATGATTACTTTTTTATTATATGTTTTCTATAAACCTTGGCTTCATCCATGTATGATCTCATGTGTCTTTTTTTCTGGTTTGAATATGTTTAACTTTATAATGCTTGTGAGAAGATTCCTAATAGCAATCTTTTCCTTCTTAAATTTTTTTTGTTGCCAAAGTCTATAATGCATTAAAATGTATCATTTCATGTATTTAATGAATAGCATTATGCTAAATAAAGCTCATATTATTATTATTATTACATAGCTACACCTTGACAACTATTATGAAATGTTGATTCCAGTAAGATTGATGAAATGAGGATTCCAAGATGGAAAAAGAAATTTCCATGTCTGCCTTTCCTTGTTTTAGACCATTAATTTTAAAACTCATATCCTTGATTCCTTCGAATGTTCCTTCAAATGATTTTTCAAATGATTCCTTTTCAAATGATTCCTGACTTTTGTCAATGAAACATACTAGTGACATACTGTGTTATGAATCAAAATTTTGCCACATCAGGTGATTTGGTTTGATTGTACTGTCAGGACAACCCTGAGGGTAAGTACAAGCTGGGGGTATTGACACATATTTCAGGACAAACTGGAACATGAATTCAATTCCAATAGTTTTGGCACATCTTACTTATATCCTAGCCCATGTGAAATAATATGAAGTAGTCTAATTTAGGATACCATTTAACGTTATGTAGACCATGTTATAAAATAAAAAGGATTACCAAGGAAAATGTTCATATCATACCTCTAATTGTAAGGCCAACTGTTTTGGGAGGATACATGGGGCAGCAAATAGGTGAGCTGTATCCGGAAAAAGTTTTCCCGAAGGCTTAAGGAACTTATCCCTAGCTGCAATAACAGAGTCAAGCATGGATTCATGAAGCAGATAAAATCCCATCCACTCAGAAACAATTATATCAACTTTAACGCCTTCTGGAAGCACTGCATCTTCTACTCTCCCATGTAATACCTAAGAAGAAGTTTAGAATCAAAAATTCATCAGTATCGAAAATGCACTGATGAAACCTCAAACTAGACTAAAACTAAGTGAGATTTAAATTCAAACGACAAAGGGTAGATTCGACATTGAATACAGGAACAAAGGACAAACACACAGATAATTAATCATATATAAGCAATATAATTGTGACTTAAGACACCCTCAATTGCAATAATTATTTATAATTTATCTTTAATGACAGCATTTACAATTGGGACTATCTCAAATATATGAGAGTGATAGAATTTGAAATAAATTTTCGAAGGGAAAGTAATGTTATTCGCTCCGTCTACAATACCTACCAAATGAATGACTTAAATCATTGTTTCTTACTTACAGACGCTTTGATGTAAGTTTTCTTAAAACCCATCTATGTATAATAGCAAACTGGCATGAACTTGATAAGTAAGATTAAGTAGATACCAAATAATGGTGGACTAGAAATTTCTAGGATGGTTACGTTCTGTTATGTCTGCGTTCCATTGACAATTTCTTCATTTCTTGGAAAAATGTTTGGTATATTTATGACGTCAAATAAGATATGAACAATTATAATAGTATATCTACCTCAATAACATCCGAAAAATTATTCTCTTGAATCACTTCTTTTGCCACAGCTGATACTGAACTCGCTTCTACAGCATACACTTTTTTGGCTCCAGCCAATGCGCAAAATAGAGATAATATTCCTAAGCGAAAGAAATAACTGTCAGAAAAAGAATCGAGATTTACATTAAGTATGGGTTTCAAGATCATTCTCACCTGTTCCTGCACCAACATCCATGACAACACTTCCTTCAAAATAACTTTTACTAGAAAGAATAGCATTTTTATAAGCCTCCATCCTGGGTCTATCACTTAGCATGAGGCGATGAACCTGTAATTACTCATTATGTTAAATTCTTGGAAAATCACACGAACTAGATATTGAAAATTAAAACTTACTGTTAAATCTTCGTAACTACAAAAGTAGTCCTCCGATGAAGTGAATAGGCAGCTATTTTCAGACATGATTTAGCCCTTGCTTATTTTAGCAAAATTTGATAAAAATGTAATCTTAGGATGTCACTCATCGAAGCACTTATTTCAACTCAAACCGCCGATCTTCTTTCAGAAGTTCAACATAACGAAAAACGGTATTTGGCCGTCGAAAACAGTCGAAGTATGAATGCGTTTTGGGAGCAAGGGAAGTAAGAAAAGGTGTTGGTCATGAATGTGACAGCTGTTAGATAGTTTCTATATATTTTAATCACATAATGGAAGTTTTCAGGATTAATATCATTCGTTGTCTAACCTTTAATACCTATATAGTAATATCATGAAAAGAGGTTCATTTTTCTCTGTAACTAAAGAAAGAAAGGATTCAAAGTAGGTTTAAATAGCAGTAAGATTTTCATATGGTCACTAATTTGTAATAATTCATAAATGAATTGATTGATGAATGAATTTTGTTGCAGTAAACAGAAAAACAAAGGAATTTCGTATCGTAAGGGTAGCTACAAGGATAATCAGTATGTTTTCCTTCAACCATCCGAGAGTGAAGATGAAGGAGAGGAGGAACTTTTCGTTCTACAAGCCAAGAGAAAACCAGAAAAGTTCGTCGTAAGAGTACTTCAGCCGGGGGACACACTTGCGAACATAGCTGTGCAATATGGATACTCTGTCAGTACTGCTTTCTTATTATAATTTCAATTGTTGGTTGTAGATTTACTTTAGATCTTCTTTCAAGGTGGAAGAGCTTAAACGTATCAACCACATCCACAAAGATAATGAAATATTCGCCAGAACAACTTTAAAAGTTCCTATGAGAATCATGGAAACACCTGCAGTTCACCATTTGGTGAAAGACACTGAAGATCATCTCATCCAAGACCAAGTTCATGAAGACTACGTCGAACTTGTTCACCAAGTAAGGACAGTGAGTATTAGCGACGCCTACCGTGCATCCAAGCAAGAGGGAGATGATTCGGAAGCAGCCCGCAGGTTTCTCGCGTCAATGGATCAAGATTTAGCTCGTATACGTGAAAGTGCCTTATCCAAAGGACAGTCGACTCCCTACGATTTCTCTCTCACTGAAGTTGGAGAAGATTTAATTGGACCTATTCCACAGAATGTGAAACATAAACCAGATTCTACATTGAACTGGGTTCGACTTTTGATTTGTTCTTTATTATTGGGATTCATAGCGCCCATCATATATGTTATATACTTGGCAGAAGAAACCAGCAAGAGGCCTTAAATTACATTTATATGCCTTATTGCACTGGATTGTTTCCAGATGCCTTATGTAAGATTCATCGGAGAATTCTATTTAGCTATCCCACAATCTTTAAAATATTTTTGTAAAGGAATTTTTATTAAAAACTTTATTTATGTAACCTGGCAATTTTATTTCTGCCTTTTCAACATACACATTCAAGAATGAAAAATCTTTTTAGGCCAGGTGATTGTTATAATCCTTTATTATGTTCCCAAAATACACAACTTGTGCGTTAATGTAGTAGAGTAGCCCTTGACAGTACACATGACATCAACTTTGCATTGTAATTGGGATTCCACTCTTGAGGGCTTTGGAAACAAAACTTTTTACTACTAGAAAAATACAGTTTCTGTTGAAACTTTTGGGTGATACTGGCACTAATTAAATAAAATACACAAACTCAAAGAGAAATTAAGACTTAAAAGTAAGTAAGACAAGTATAATGAGAGGCCATCAGCTTAAGTCCATATTTGTACTGACTTACTATTCCCTGATTTAAGACTTAACATTTCATGAAAGAGCAAAGAACAAGGAATAAACTCTTTGTATATTCCCATAGGCAAAGATGACAATAGGGTTGACAAATATGGAAATCTTTCATTCATTCCATCATTCATATCTGTAGATTGGGGAAAACTTGATATTTTAAATTGAATCACCAGTACAAAAATGCGTATTAAGTAGGCATTATATCTGGCTGAATACATTCATCACTAACACCCTACATCAGACCTAGAAATCACACAAGGAGATTACAAAACCTCCACCCATTCATTATATGGACAGCCAACATATAATAATGAAGAACATACTATTACATGTACCAGTTCTGTTGGCAAAATAACAACAGGCCTTACATTTCCGACCTTAGGACCACTATATATTCATATTTATGTACTACTTAAATGAGTCAACACCAGTTTGATGTGATGTTATGTTATATATTCAGGTACACAGTCATCAGCAATGCTGATTGAGGTTTATTAAACATAGCAAAGGAATGATGTACCATTAGAATGTCTTACACACCCTGCACAGATTATTCTCAACTTTCACAACACATAACACCATCAACTAAGACGAAATACATAAAATTAGATTCCATCAACTTTGCAATTAGAAACATTTTTGTCCATGTTTATTATAATATGGATACACTACAAACCAAGTAATTAAACAAATATGACTTACAAAAACGTCTTCATAAAAACGAAATCAATTCCTTGTATTGAATATAAAAAAAGAACATCACATCAATGGGTGAAAAATGCAGGTGTTTTTAAAAGTCATCAAAGTCATTTTCAATAGGAGCATCATTCCAGGTGTGGAAATTCTATAAAACCACAACGTTTTGAGATGCAAATGCAGACTGTTGGATGATAAAACAGCCAAGAGAAGCCAGGAAAAAGTAGAAAGGAGCCAGTTAAGTGGGAATGGTAAGGTAAGACATGGCAGGTCCGGCAAGGCAGATTTAGAACATGTGGCTAGCATTCTCCCGCACACTGCAATGAAAAAGAGCCATACTCAGTTTATGAAAATATTAAATTTCTCCTGTAAAATTAATATAATTAAAAATAATAAACTTTTGCATAAAAAACTCAAAAACCTAGCTACTACATTACCATAAAGGAAAGGTAAGTCTTTCAGAATACCCCGATATACTAACGCCATTAAGTACCTCAAACTGAGCTTTTAATATACTGAAACTTTTCAAACTGAATGAACGGACCTTGATTTTTTCTACACATTTTGACAAAATACCAGATACTTAGGCAATGAAATGCTTGCTCAAATGTTGGCATCTAGTTAAATCTCAAATGTGGGCCAAGATAGAATGAAAATAATTTGCAGTTTGTATGCAAACTAATTTATATTTTTTTTTTCATCACCATAAAATCAGATTAAGATATTACTCTTCCTGAAAATTCAAGTTTTATAGATCATATGTTTATATATTTTCTCATATTAATTTATTTAATGAATAACCTTAACTGTTAAATTACTATGCGTTCCAGGTGCTAGAAGAATTTCAAACTCCACATATCCTCTCTAAAACAATATCAAACTATTTCTAAGCAGAAGAACAAATTTCCAAATTAATTTCCCAGGCATCAATACAGACTCAAAGGAAATTAGAAATCAAATAAATCAACTTTAAGGAAATAAGATGGCAAAACCCATTTTGATTTGAATTTCTTTCAGAATAAACTGAGGGGATTAAGTAACAATCTGAAAAGGGAATGCTTGCAGAGTAATATCCTTTAAATGTACTGAGTAACTTTATTACCCCGATAAATCATGCTATAAAAGCTTATAAGTTACTTCTGTCCACAATATTTCCTCTAATGAGCATAATCATACTAAGTTTCAGATAATTCACAAGCAATGAAAATTAGTCAAAACTGAAAATATTAAAGCTTGAAAGGGTTACAACACCATAAAATTTAGACTTCCATCAGTTTTAACTAAGTTCAAAAAATTTGAGTAATTCTTTATTCCTGGTCATTGAGAAAGTTTAGCTATTTGCCCATTCAATTTAACATTCTCCTTCAATGTCTACGAATTGACAATCCATGCCTAACCATTTCCAGCTCTCAAACTATAAATGGCTAAGTAACAGCCTAAAAGCCAGCAGCAAGTGGCTCCTCAATGGCTTTTGTACAGCTCTCTAGCAACAAAAATGGAAAAATTCAATGAAGCATCACAAATTACTTCCAAAACTTAGAAATAAAACACTTAATATTCAATCACTTCCAAAATAATGCGCATATATGATAAACAAATGTATTAAATATTTACTTAATTCTTTGAAGTTTGGACATTTTGTACTGTGGCTTTTCAGATCAAAAGATGCATATTGGGCTCTTAGCAGTATTATGGTTACCCACCCCAGTTATAAACTTTTGCGCATTTTTAACCTATAAAATTACATGTAACCACAATAGAATTCAACTTATAGCTTGAAACATTTTGACCAGACCACATATCATATGATGCCATAAATATCCAAGATTAAGTATGCATATCGTATAGAAAATGGCAACAATGAATATTTTATATAGAAATTTTAACAAAATAATGCTTTTAAGTTACTGAAGATATTTAATCATACATATATTGTGTACTTCATATAGTAAATAACTAAATAAAATGGTGCCACAAGTACATTAGTGAATGACAATTGAAAACCAAAGAAATCTTTACAACTTGAAAACTTAAAATGTAAAATTAACTTTCATGAAGTTTGGAGGGCAATTAAGCTAGAAGAATAAAATCTTCTATCAAGAGATAAGTCTCAAAGAAAATTTAACTATTACTAAACTACATGAAAATTAGAGATCGGGTGAGATTATCAGTAATTAAAACTCAAACAAAGTAGTCCTTACTGGATTCCTTCATTTCCCAGTCTCATTAATCAAGACTTGGATTTCTTCGAAAATTTTAAGGAGCTTCTACGACAAACAAAAGAATGATTGTTTACCTTTGGTCTATAAGAAGATTAATTCATAGAGCAAAATCATTTGTGGCTACCACAGTTCTAAGGTGAAAAAGAACAGAAAGAAAAAATCAAGGCCTCTTGATAACAACTGAGGTCTGACCATGTATCACTCAATGGACAGTCATCTAATTTTTTTTCTCAGACTTTACCTTTCCTTAAATTCCCTGGATTGTTGAGCTGTTTTTCCTCAATTAGTAGTGTCTGGAAGTGTTAGCATTGCAGACACTGAAAAAAATAACCATGATCTAGTGACAATTTTACAGAACTGCCTTAGACTCCCTACACTCCTGTCTTATGGTTAATCATAAACCTGGGAATTGAAGTACCCATCTACAGAGGGTAACTTAAAATTTATCCTTTAAAAAGTGTACTTATGGAAAATCAAGATATTATGTACCTATATAAACATCAAACTTGAAATAAATTGTTACCAAATGTTCTAATTAAATGACAGTAAACAACCTTGTTATAATTTTAAGCATAAATTAAAAATTAAAGTTACAATATTTTTATGAATGCTTTCCTCATGCATAAAAATCTGATAAAACCAGCAGAAAGTTATGTAATTCCTAAGTTATTACTGAAAATAATAAAGCAGAAATATGGATATTGCTGATAATGATTTGACACTAGAGAATTATGCTTTGAAAGACTTTTGGTTGCTTTTATGACACAAAGCTCATTAAAACTACAAGAAATTCAAGACTCTTTAAAGTGCTAGTATCGTCAGTTAATTCCTCATAACCTTGGTTACTCATTAAAATAAGAAAAAATTGAAAAAAAAAATGTAGCAATTCTAAAATCACTTATTGTTAGAAGTATGAGAATTTTCATTTTTAAGTGAAGCTGACTTAACACAAATTACATTAACGAGGTTAATAAAGAAAGCATGGTGCATGTTTGTGACTGAAGTATTTAGGACTAAATACCAGCAAAATCCACAATATTTTATCATCATACAATGAAACCAGTAAATACTAAACACAAAAAATTGCAAACCACATCACAAGATCATATTTTCTCAAGCACCTTGGCTATATAGAACATTGTCATGCATAAATAGATTTTCAGAAAGATAAAATTGAAGATTATTCAGTCATTTTGAGATAATGTACACAAAAACAGAACTAATTATTGAAACTTTAATTAGGCTTTTAGATTTATCTCTAATTCATGCAAAAGATTAAGTTGCAATCTTACTCCACCAAATGACATGCAAAGACTTGCACAGCAAAAATGTTTCCTAAATTTTACCATAATCACAGCATTTCTTAATATTTTCAGGTACTACATATTAGGCTCTGAACAGTAAAAACATTTAAAGCTAACAATTAATACAGTGAATTAACATCAACATAGTGATGAGTATTTTTGTGAATTATATCTCAAAGCCAATTTATGCTCAACTTTTTGTTACAAGATAATGTTGTCCAATTTGTACAACCTAACATTTGAACGGAAATCGTTTTAAACTTCCTGTATAACAATTTATTTTAAATATTCAGAATACCTGAGTTATCAAAACAATCAGTTAATTAACAAACAAGAATTTTACAACATTCACCCATACACCCATTATAGACATGATATTCACCTTCACAGGGTAAAAACATAAAAATGTAAAACATGACCAAGAATGCATTAAAACTACTAACTAAAATATTTAAGTAGACAACTTGATACTCGTTTTAACTTTACAATCAAAATATTGCAAAGAAATTAAAATTTAACAGGAGAGTTTGACTAATTTTTTACATTAAATGTAAAATTTTAGAGCATGTGAATTCATAACTTGCAATACAACTTTTTGTAAAGAAAAAATTATCTGATGTTTAACTAAAATTTCTGAATTTTGACTAAGCTGCGAATGTTGGATAATAAATTATACAAAGAATTAAAAATATTGACAGGTTGACAAAAAAATTAATCCACAAAGTTATCTTATGGTTGTTAAAATATAAATATTAAGACTTAAGTTGGAATGCCGTTGCAATGGAAATTAAACAAAAGAAAATCGATTAAAACAGTATGCCTTCCCAAAAATGAACTTATGTGCACACCTATGAGAAACAGGGCAGTATGAATCAGTTATCCCTAACCAATATGCTCAAATGTTATTCTCGGATTCTACTATTTTCTGCTGTAAATATGACCATGTCTTTAAGAGTAAATACAATTTAGTTTTAAAAAGACTTATTTAAAATTATAGAAATGGAATTACATTTATCAGCATTCCAACATTAAAATTTATAGACAAATATTTTACTCATCATGGAATATTTCCTTTATAAGATGCATTACAAAATTAATTGGGGTTAACAGATTGACAGTATCATACCTATAGTATATGTACATATTTTAATAATTTTTATACAATCCTGCTTTGATTAAGAATCCACATCCCACCCAATAAAAGAATAGATCGACATATTTTAAACAATCTTATACTGGAAATTTGATGAACAGGTTTTACTGAGAATAAGCATATATATGAATGTTGTAGAAAATTAAAAATCCAAAATATTTATAATATATCTATATGATAAAACAGTCACTGTAAGATGTTCCAGTAATGTTTTAATGTAAAATCTTGAGCTGTCTTTCACGTGGTAGCATGATCCATGGTTGCATATAGATAGGTATATCATGAAAAATATTTCAAAACAAATTTGTGATAGGTTCTCCGTAAAGCATATTGCCTAGTTCAAAATTAAGAATATTTACTTAAGAAGTTGAAACCTCTTTAAAAGTTGAAACTCAGTAAAACCTTCCAAAAACTATTTCCTTCTTAACAAAGGATATTTACTTTGAATGCTACAATTTACAGTATTTTAGAAAACCTATTACAATGATTATTAACATTAAAAGTCACAAGTAGTGAAATTCATTATCACCATGATTGCATAATATATCAATGCAATTTGAATTAGGATTAAATTAATATTCTACAATACCATTGTAAATCCATTTATAAATCAAATATGCAGCTGTTTATTATAAAATGATTTCCATGAACTAACTCTCAAAATACTTTTTGTAAGCGCTTCACACCAAAATATTTTCAGAGTATGTTTTTATGTAAATGCTTTGCATTCCTCATTTACTACACTATTTCTATTTTATTATATAGTTAAAAGCATCACCAAAGCAGGTTTTAGGTAAAAGTTACTCAAATTGCAGCATTCTCAGATGATAAAGGTTACAATACCCATAGAATCATCATGCAAGTTGGATGGAACAGAAAACACTGAAGCATTTGAAGTATTCTTCATACTTGACAGATTTGAAGAATTAAAGTGGCACTAACGTGGTAATGCAGGTTAATGATAAGATTTCACTCTTGGTAGGAGTAATGAACACTCAAGTTGGAGTTAATGTTTCTTGAAGCTAATAAGCAAATGTTCAAGCCATGATTGTCCTGATGGCAAGTCGCTCCCAAGAAGCATTCAGCTGCCTTTGTAGGAGGATTAGTGATTCCTTGTTTCTCATTTAAAGAACAACAAAATCACTAGTCTTCCACACAACTGCAGCTGGGGTTAGTAATATCAGGCAGATCATTTCTCTGCTCACATCCTCTTCCACACACACATACACACAGGCAGACAAAACTTCTCTTACAGCACAGTACTCAGAAAAGGAAAGTATCCAGGCCTACTGTAACTTCTTCAAGCAATCAGCATATACCTCAACAAAGGTCCATCATTTCACAATACACTGCACAAAGAAGTAATTACATTACAGTTGCAAATTTGAAACTAAATTGCCAAAGAAGAAAAAACTATCTGCTGTCACAACAAACCTCCATAGTCACAGTATAACATTCTCTCAAGATTTCTGTAAGTGCTGCTTATACAAAACAAGATTCTTAGCCAGGCAATCAACAATTTAGCAAGCAAAGAATACAGTTCATACAGCTTTTGGTTATGCAACACAATCATTCCATGAGAGAAGGTTAAAACATTTCATAAATATCTACCTAAAACATTCTTTTAGAAGCTTCCAATAATTTATTAATCACTTCAATTTCCTGACAAACTCACTGTTACTACGTATATTTCAACCTTCTGCAGATCTAAAATGTAGTAGCAGTACTTTCCATTCCCTAAAAACTCCATTATACAACTTGATCAAATAATCTTCAATGATCAAAAAATAATTCTCTAAGTATTCTTTAATTTCACGTAATTTAAATTGAACTGAATGCTTTTAACTGAATTAATTAAAATAAAATTCACAAACAACAATTCCTAAAGTTTTACTTAGATTTTTATTTATGAGATGAGACTGAAATTTATATTGATCACTAAGCCTCCCAAATACAGCTTACTACTTTCACAAGATTTAATGCAGAATTGAGTAATAGTATAATAAGAATTTTAGAAATTGCATACTATTTATATGGAGAAATTACTTCAGCAGATGCATATTTTCAAGTTCAAAAGTTGGGTATTAAAGTTAATTGCGCCAAAACTAAGCATTATATGTTATTAAGTTTAAGGTGAAATTGAAGAAAACTACCGTAAAGAATGCCTGCCAGGAGAATTATTCAAAAATGTTGAAATACTTTTACTGCACAATAAAATAAAAGAATTACACTAGTATTTTGTTGACTATTCACTTTACACTCAATATTTCTCTTTTGCAGCTCAACATCATAGAATAATTTTTCTGGATCATTAAAAAATGTAAATTTGGATGAAAGTAGCATAAGATACCTCTAGAAATTCATATAGAATCTTAGTGAAACTCTTGAGTTCAACTCTGGACATATGTTACAAAATACATATATTTGTGAAACCAAAAGCAAGAAACCTGATTAACCACATATTACATGAAAAGTAACCCATTAGTTCAACAGTTTTTGTTTGGAATGCATAAAATAAACAAAATTTTCAACGTAAGATGCACATTGAGAAAAATATCATTTCAACCATTCACCATATAAAATTTAAATATAGATCAAAACAATCGATTCTATCACAATCAATTTGATTACAACAAACCCAAACTATTTATGTATGACCATGTTCCAATGTTAGTGTCTTACACATGACAAAAATCTCAAACTCCTATTAAGGCAAATAGAAAGCCATGCAGCAATACCATGGAAGCAATGCCTGAACAGCAACATTCTTTCCTTATCTAGGAAATTTTCCCAAACCTATTCTATTTGACCTCATATATGAATAATACAAGAGTCAAGGCAATTTTTAAATATTACCTCTGCTGGAGCAGGTACTGAGCCATCTGTATCTGACTTGGAGATCCAGAGATTGTGATAACTCTGTCATTAGATCCAAGCAAAGGCTCATCAATAGTGATGCCAGCACCTGAGTCGGAACGGATCTTGCGAATTCTAGCTCCACCTTTCCCAATGATTGCTCCAGCAAGCTGTGATGAAAAAAATAATGAAAAATTTAAAAAATCAAAATTCAGGGAGCAAAAAGAGAAAGCTATATACTACTACTTAAGATGTACAAATGTAAGTTTCCACAAAATTCATTGAAAGAGAGAACATTGCAGCATAAATGAACATCCCTTGATGTTCCATAAATTTAAATATTTAGAGACTTGATACATTCCATTTGAAATAAATAGGATGACCCCATGACATTCTACAAACTGAGAATGAAAGCATAGAAATCTAACAATCTATAAGCAGATGTGGGATTAAAAAATTTAGGATCATGTTCTTATGCCTATGAAGTACGAGACATCACACTTAAGTCTTAAGTTTGCACATATATATATACATTTTGTCATTAATCTATCTTTTAAAATTTTGAGATGGTTTAATAATGAAATAATAAGTATTTCATGATTTAACACTGATTTTTCTGTTCTCATAGTAACTCTCAGTATATCTATACTACTATTATCATATTAGATTCGATTAAGAACCAGTTCAGCAAACTTAGGGAATTCTGCAAACCTGTTTGCACATATTAGTGAATCTCAAATTATATTCATAAAATACAAAATGACAAAATTGACTCCATAACATAGAAAATCCCCAATTACTCCCTAAGGAAACTCAAACTTGACAAGAGAAAAACAAGGGCGATTCTAATTTTTGTTGTTCAATTAAAACTAAGTATAAATATCTGGTAAATATTGTCCCTGCTCTCAGTATAGAAAACTGGAAGGTATAAGCACAACATGTGTCATGATCTCAAATGCTAGATCAAATTTTTGAAAATATAATAGTGGGAGGAATCCATATAAAGCCAGCCATCTGCATAAAACATTCACTGGACAATGAAATGTAGGAGCCAAGTGTAATTTTAGTGAATGTAAAACCCATAATCAACAAAAATTACTTAAGCCACCAATAACCTGGTGGTATTAAAGTTAACAAACTCCCTATAAGAAATGCTCTGACTTTTAAAAAATTATGCATTAAGCAATCTACAAATTCATCAGTATCAGACAATCACTAACTCAATTTGCAAGTCTTAAAGAATATAAAACACATTCTTACACTAATATCAACAAATTGTGCAAAAAGCAATGTTTAAGACAGAAATTAAATAATATATTGCATACATAATATAATAATGTTAATTATCACAAATTTTAATAATTTCGTAATTAAATGAAACAATATTCTCAGAGACACGAATATAAGGAAACTGCACTTTAATAACTAATGTCTTAGGTTAAATAACACCATTAACTTACATCTTTGGGGATTGTCACTTGGGTTGAAGTCTTTAAAGGCATGTTTTGGGACGGGACATTCCCAGGACCTGAAATGAAGAGACTGATTGAATCTCAACTGACACAAAAAATAGAAATATTGATAAAGTATTTTATTAGAGAAAGGTAGCAATGAGACTTTTCAGGATTTTCTTCAGAGTTATACTTTGAATAAATTAACTGACTTTTTGGTAGGTTCTATTACAGAGAAAATCTAACACCATAAAGGGAGAGCTTTCACACTTCACTTTATGCAGGCAAAAGTATTGTATGTACCACTACCACATATGTAGGTAGATATTTCCATTAAATTAATTTGGAAAGTTGAGATATGAAAAAAATCCTTTCGTAGAAATCACTTAACACTGAGGCTTCTATATGGATTCATCAAAGAAACAAAACATGTCATCAACTTTTAAGGGAACAAATCACTCAAAGTAAAGAGAAATCTCAGGATGGATCCCTGAAAAGGCTAGATGTAATATCTAACCCTTAAAAAACACATTTTATAATTGTTATTAAAATTGGTGGGGTAATACAGCTACTCATTATCAACACCAAGCTAAAGAAAAATACTATGATCTCTCCCTTTAATGCTAAATTTACCCATCTTGATGGAGATTCTGAGAGCAAAGAATCCACACACAAATAGCTACTTTATTTACTCTTATTTATGCCAAGATGCAAACATTCTTAAACAATATAATGATTTAAAAAGCAAGAAGTAATTGATGTGATGAAATTATGCAAAATCTGATAATACTTATCATGCAGAAAAATCTTAAATATGATGAAATTCTGCTCAACTACAGAAAACATACCTCCTGCAAATCCACCAGGTCTTCCACCACTATAACCTCCTCGTGAAGGTGGCATAGGACGACCACCAGGAGGGGGGCCACTACAAGAAAGAAATATTAATATTTTAATTTTTCCATAATATAGAGAGAAAGTAATGCCCCAACAATTTTATCCCATCAGAACTTATCAATGAATGTTACATTGCATTTAGCATTTAAACGATATTTCCTTTCGATGCTTAGACTATAGAAAGTATACCTCATACTTAATTTTTTGACTTGGGGATTTGAAACTACCATTAATTTGAATGTGAGATTGATAGTAGACTTAAAGGTTATAATTAATGTGGATTGTTATTCAAATTTCATTAAATTGATGCTTCAATATCTAATATTGAATATTATACAGCTTTTAATCTCTTCATTGGAATCATATTTTAATTATCTAATATCCTCTATCTACTATATCCGACTATCCACCATTACTACCAGTTAAGCAACCTTCCTAAAGAGTACAATCCTCTGACAATTTTAAATCAAAAATTCAAAATGAATAGCATTAAAAATATATAAATTATGCTTCATATGAAATACAACCCCTGATTACAGTTAATGGTGAACAGAGTTCAAAAAATCACAACACCTCAGAAAAAAAAGAAATATAGATAAGACAAAATTGCAAATAATCTAAACAATCAACCATTAACAGCCCAGAAGTGCACAAGAATTTCACCTCAAAAGATTGACCTTTGACCAACTTTTTGCATCACAACTAGGAACTTTTGGGAAGAGTACTTTATATGATTACACAAAAAAATTGTTAAGCAGTATTTTTGCCATTTATCTACCGTGAATAAAGACTCATGGAAATATTTCTAATAATAACTCCTGCTATTTCTTTGCCTACCAGTACTTCTAAGACAGTTCTCCTATTTTATTTGTCCAAGAATTGAAACTATCATTTTGCAGTTCTGAATGACACTATTTACCATTTTACGTGCCAGATTTTAATTTAATTTAATCCTTCTCTATACAGACTTTCACCATAAATTTAAGTTTCTAAAAAATCAACTTATCATATTTTATGAACCCTCTAAATATAATCTTTCTCGACCTAATCTTCATAAAGTCGGACATCTTTGATGATTAGATACTCCCTCATTTCACTGAACTAACTTCAGGACAATGTGACTATACATATATTTTAAATGCCTTTTTAATCAGATGAGCTTAGTTGCTTATTTTGGAAATATAATCCATTTCATGTTTTGTTTCGTATTTTCAATCTCGGCAGAATTCAACCACAGTGAAAATAACTAATGGTGAGTGAATGTTCTTAAATATTGAATGGTATTATAAATACTGATGTGTCTAGGTATTTAGTTTTAATATTTAAATGTCCAGTTCTAGCCCCAAATATAACTGAAGGATTTTATTACATGCCTAGTACATATCAGATCAGTAAACTCTCTTGGGCAGGTTTCCCCCCTGAGCATACACCTAGCTGTATATGAATATCAGTAACTCCTTATGAACATATGTAAATATTACCTCATTCCACCTCGAAGTCCACCCATGGGTCCTGGGGGAGGTGGTGGTGGGGGTCCTCCTGGAGGTCCACCCATTCCACCACCTCCTGGGGGTCCACCAAAACGATTTCCTCTTCCACCTCCCATTTGTGGGGGAGGAGGGGGGCCTCCCATACCTCCACCGCCTCGCATGCCACCACCTCCTCCCATGCCTCCCATACCTCCAACACCCTTGCCGCTGTTTCCATCTCCAAAGCCACCATATTCATGGGCATAGAAGTCATCAAAGTTGTGTGGATCATAGGCATTGTTCAATCCTTTGATTGGGGACTGCAAACAGAGAATTGCATTGGAATCCAAATCATGTACTTGATACTAAAATCTACTGATATTAAGCACATTCATAAGTAGAGTTAATATTTCCATACATAAACAGTAAGCAGAGTAATCTTCTGATGATGTAAGCCTTGCAAAGCATACCATGAGTAAAATTGAAAAATAAATATTACAATCTTCATTATTTAAATCAGAACTATCTTAGAATATATCTTAAAATTATCCTTCCAAACAAAGCCAAATTTTAACACTATAAATGATTATTTACATCCATTTGAGCACTAACATAAAAATATATTCAAGAGCCTTATGAAAGAGAGGACAACAATACTCACATTTTTCACCAGAGTCACTATTTCTCTTATGCAATCAATGCAAGTGTTAGGCCTACCGGATATCTGGACTACTCTATCAGTGCTCTGGGGACAGCAGTTAGTGTATATCTTGATACGTGCCCCAGTTTTCTGGAAAAAAATTCAAAGAGTTAAACAATTATAGTTCGTGAACAATTTGCCTTCATGAAATTTATCTTGCACAATAATAAGAGTTTGAGTCCAAGTTCGTTATGGCAAGAAAATGTCTAAATTATTTAATTAAATTTTTCGAATACTAAGAAATGTACAATTCACTATAAAATAAAAACGGATAGTTCTTTGAAAAATTCGAATTTAAGTTCCAATTATCAAGACCCTTGTGAAAACACTGCGTCTAAGAGGGATAATTGCTGCCGAATGACTTGATACAACACCAGAAACCAAAAATAGGCCAATTCAAAACAAAGGAAATCCACCGCGCGGGACGTCTCCGAGAACACGCGTAAAAATGGAAAAATAAACCGCACCGGAACCGCAGTCTACAACAAAATAGAACAAAATGCGCGCACCTCGGTTTCGCAAGGCCAGTTGAGTCCCTCATTAAATTGATTGTAATTTTGACAAGATCCCACGCCTTCCGATTCTCAACCGTTTCTCCCTCTTCCCTAGACGATGGCGAACTCGGTCCCCTCGCCCCCCCTCGGTATTGATTTCTGCAAGTTCCCTTCCATAACACGCGTCGCAAGCGGCAGCTGAATACGCCGACCTTCCCCTTCCTCGAGAACTTCTTTCACGAACCACTCTCCCTAAAACCCGCCGTCGAACCGCTCATCCCCACCGCCCATAGCCGCTAACCCTCTCCCACCACCCTTTAAAAGCGTTGCGTCATTGGTTTGTCTTCCGAGTCAGCTCGGCACATTTCCCGCCTCGCCCATTTCAAGAACTGAGGCTATCTTTCCCGAAGGATCACCTTAAAGCGGTTGGGAGACGGGATAGCGAACCGGGACGAAAGGAAGAATCCAAAATGCCCCACCGACCGGCCAGCTGACGAAGTTACCCTTTTTCCCAGACTGCTTCGAACGCAAATGGAACACCGGATGTGACCACAAGATCGTCAGACCACGAACGAGTAAAAAAGAGGCATCAACTGCAAACGGAAGCAGAAAATCGGACACACGAAGCTTGAACGTCCACCTGGCTTCATCAAAAACCGTTTCGTGAACGACTGTTTTTGATCTAAAATTTTCCAACAGATATATTCGTGGGATAATCACACCGTAGATCACCTGGAAGCCCCGACTAATTGCATACAAAAAAATACGTTAACTTATCAATGGGAAAGGAAAGATATCAGCCAACACTGAGTAAAAAATCAAACGTTATCGCAAAGGCAACAGAGAATTGCGTTTATCCATAATTCATGTAAATATTACTTACCTCTCTAAGTTCCTTAATTTTAAACCCGGATTTTCCAATAATGCAGCCGGCCTGGCTTTGATGAACAAGCAAACGAATGTCAACTTCATCGTCCTCCGGAGATCCAGATCGACTTGGAATCTTTGGAGAGAATTTCTTTATAGAGAAAAACTATATTGTATGAATATGCCTTGAGAAAAATTACACAAAAATCAAAGACTCCACAAAAGCATGATTCATGAAAATGATCTTATAGAATATTGGCTACGTCGGGCGAAAATCATAAAATATAACTCACATCTTCCAAGCATGGGATGATTTCTGTCACCACTTGAAGGGCAGTATCCAGATCGGAGCATATCGTCAGTATGCTGCAAAAAACAAGAAGTCGAGCAATCCAAAAACGACACAAACGGGAGAATTTGAGGGATCTTTGGACTCCGCACGATTATGAAGCACATAAACATAAGTGCGAAATGTTGGGTGTTTCAGCAGTAGCGTCATATTTTTAAAAAATAAAAAAATTTTTGCTTAAACAAAGACGGCAAGAAAGAAAAAAAAACTTTAAAAAAGATGAAAAATTAGTGCGAAATTTAAAAAATTAATTAGCGAGATAAAAAATGTTTTATCGATAACTTAAATTTGAAAGAGAATAAGTGTCATTTACGTAATTTAATAAAATCAAAAATATTACAAACAAACAAATTAACGAACAAGGTCACAACCCGACTGACACTTATTACTGAATCGACGCCACTGCGTTAACATTTACCAAAGGCATTATGGGGGCTTGGGTACGGGGTATTAGGAATGTGGATGGGATTTTCCTTCCTATTGGACACAAAGATGACATCTAAAAACCACACATTTTTCAAAGCAATTAGCTCCTCAGCTTCTGCCTCATCCTGCCGCATGTGCGACCATGGGATCGAGCGAGGGAGGTGTGGGCCAACCCAACGTTCGTACCCGCGGATGAAGAGTGAGTGAGGGTATGGGTGGGCCATCCAGAGTGTAGGAAGACGGGAGCAAGGTGGGGAGAAGGGTGGACTGAGGGCGTCCGAGGGAGGAAAGGGTTGTGCCTTTGGGGAGTTTTAAAAGAGGTTTGGACAAATAATTAAACGTCGTTCCCTCAATTCTGCAATTATAACCTCATTACACATAAAACAGGGTTTAACAAATCCTCCATACTGGAGTTCAAAGGCACAAGCTTCACAAGGCAATTTCATTGCAAGAGCGTTTACGTTCACAAATCTGTGCAAATTAAAAATAATAAAGTAAAATTTATGCAAATAATTTCAAATTAACATTTACTCCAGAGGGCCGTGTTTTACAAATGGGCTAAATCAACGTTAAGGACCCCATTATACAATTACATAAACCAAAAATACAAAAACAAGTGTACCCAAAAATTATAAACAAGAAAGATATTTAGGAAAACAAAATAAATCCCTTTTTATTTGTTGTCTTTCAATCTGTGAATTAACTTTTACATAATTTATTGAAAAACACACAGTATGGTACGTAGATAAGTAAAAGACGAGGAAAAATTTACCGTTCTGGACCTGGGCAATCGGGGACTGTAATTGAGGCTTTGTACTGGTGGATGTGGATGGTCGGACGGTCGTGGTGGTGGTGGTGGCGTTCGTTCGTAATTGGAGGGCGGGCAGTCAGTCACACAGAATCGGGTTCCGGGACCGACGTTGGACCGACCAAGCGGGACGGACGTGGGGCGGGCCAGCGATCACGCACAATCATTGAAGAAGTAGTAGAAGTCGGGAGAAGGGAAAAGGAAGACGGTGAATAGGTAGGTGAGTAGGGTTGAGTAAGGGTTCGCGGGACATTTGGTAAAGAGGCAAAGGATGTTGGCGGTTGGTGAGGTTGGCGGGCAGGACGCGGGCCAGGCCAGGCCATTGGGTGGCGATCGGTCAGTTACGGGGACCAATCGGCATCGTCAATGGGGGTGGGCGGGCCACGCAATCGACGACGGACCACACAGGAGGGGCGGGCGGGCGCGCGTTGTTTAGGAGGATATGAAATAGGGGGGGGCAAAACATGTTAAAAACAAAATTTCAACTATAAGAGCCTATTGTACAAAAAATATACACACGTGTAAAGTGAATAGACCGATTTTTTTAAATTCCAAACTTAAGGTGATAAAGAGGCGTGACCAAAATTTATCATTGATGGACAAAGTATTTTAATTCAATAATATGGATGTAAAAATAAAACAAAAATATCTAAGGCTCTAAAGTCATCATATTTTAAGTGAATGGATTTTAAGGTCGCCGCATAAAAATGCAAATGTCATTTGAGGACATAATGGGAAATCTAGAAAAATAAATCTACTGTTACTTTGACATGAGATTATTAATAAACCAGAGAAAATATAAAACCATTTTAAGAAACTGGGTTTAAAATGGATCGAAGAAAAATAAAGAAAATATCGTTGGGAATAATATCCTACCTCAGTCCTGAGTTTGGTAATGTTGTGACCACCTTTTCCAATCACGGAACCAGCAACCTATAATTAATATAAATATTAATACTATATTCTAATCCACGACTTCATATTTTAAGTTTCATGTAAGATGAATCTAACCTTGCTAGGAATAAGTATTCTCACGTCAACGTCATCCCCGCTGCGGGATCGTTTCAGAGGGGACCCCATGTCACCGTCAGCCTCTCGCTTCATGCCTGCAGAAGAAATACGATATGTAATTACGAACACGATAGAAAGTGAGTAATAGAATGAATTTATATATTCTTCATTAGAGAAACTCTAACCATACTAGCTTTCATTTGGGCAAAAATCAATGATAAATAAACCGAAAAATACCTAGGGTAAGTGTATTTACATTGTTACGTCAAGCCATTATTAACGATTATCGACAACCTTTGGCTTACACATTAAATTGATCAAAATTTAAATTAATTATTTATCCGCATGATAATAACAATTTGGTGTCAAAATTTTGTACCAAAAGAATTATTAGAGGTAATAACCAGGAATGAGACTATTCCCATAGACAACGGAAAATACAATTATCAATAGGTATTCCATTATGGCGAAGGGAAAAAATTTCTTATGCTTCTCTGGGGAATGAAGTAAAACAGTAATTACTATCCAATTGAAGAGCAATTGCATAGAAGGAATTTGTAACATTTTACGGAGTTTTTATGCAGTCATAATCTTCGTAGTAATGAGTAATGCTCAAGAAAAATTATTTAAAAGTAAAAAGATAATATTGATTTCAATTATAAAATGTGTTACATACAGTTAGCTCAACCTATTGCGAAATTCTCAAGAGAACTTCCGAGTATGTGGAAAAAAATCAAAAATGTTCCACAATGCGATTATCAATGTAAAGCTGAACAAAATTTTACCATTTGCATTTCACAAATGACCGTTATGATTTCGAATTAGTCTTAAAATCAACTAAAATAAATGCAAAGCAGCACCATCTTTAATTCAAATAACTACTATCACAGACGAGGAAGAACGATAGCAGTACGCACAACAGATTTCGGAAAAAGAAACTTATCTGGCGGAAAATAAACAGCCAACTATCTACTGATAGCGTTAAAAAAGGCTACAATTTAAGTTCCGAATACGCCCCCTTCCTTCGCTATCGGTGCATTATTATTCGTTCCCCGTATCTGGCCTTATTATATTCAGATTGAGATATATAGTCGA
The DNA here is from genome assembly GCA_036926295.1 of Pachydiplax longipennis. Taxonomy (NCBI): domain Eukaryota; kingdom Metazoa; phylum Arthropoda; class Insecta; order Odonata; family Libellulidae; genus Pachydiplax; species Pachydiplax longipennis. The sequence continues at coordinate 59,007,076 of JAVFKF010000008.1, forward strand.
GATAGAAATATTTCATTCGTGCCGGCCATATGGACGAAGCAGGTGACGATAGGACGATCGGTAAGCTGGCAGAGGCACGCACGTACGACGAATTAGGGGAAGAGGTTGGGGGTGGAAGGAGAGTAGGGGATAGGGTGTCATGCGGCGAGCAGGTGAGGCGGATAGCACGAGGACCGCCGAGCACGCGCAAGGTAGCCCAACAGCCTTACAAGATGCAAATCAAAGATACAAGAAGTCGGATGGAAATCGACCATCGGAAAATTGAACCTTACTCGGGTTATAAAGAAGCAATGCATGACTGAATGAGTCAAACGTGGAAAAAATGCCAATTTCCGGCCATTCAATTACGTTTGTCGAGTGGTTTGACGGCAAGAATCCTCGTACAACAGGCAACGGGCGACGTTGAGGTTAACACGAACCCAACTCGCGATGTGTTAGTTTGACTGAGGATAAACTCCTAAAGCGGAGAAAATACGGCGCAGGAGGGCAAAGGAAGCGAGATAAGCAAAGGCCTCCACGACTCGCTAACAGCTGTGTCAGAAACGGAAAAAGGAACTAACTGGGGACAGTAGGTCGCTGAAGAGAGAGAGGGACGCATTCGAAGAACTCTTGGATGAAACGGGTGACAATTCAGGGGGCGGTGACGAAGGGGGGGCATTGAGGTTAGAGACTTGGGGAACGATGTGGGAGGCGGAATTAAAAGTGGAGGGAGCAGAGGGAAGCAGGAGGCGTCCAGACGGCGCCAGTATCGCGAAACGGCCCACAGCGGCCCCACCCGGCGCCTTCCGACGCTCCGGTATTGATCGCCCGAGAGGGAAGGGAGAAGAAGGGGCAACGACACCCTTCTCCACCCCGACCTCTCCCCTACTTCCCCACAACTAACACGCCCTTACAAAGCATTTACACACGCACCCTACCACCGGACGCCCACCCCCGCAGTGCGGGCCTGCACGTAACGTACTTTTCCAACTCCAATTATACCGACACCCCGATTATCCGCGACTTTTGACCCGAACTTTTGCCGGCGCCCTCGTAGACACCCGGCCACCTCGAGGGTTACGCTACCAACAGCAAGCCCGTTCTTTCGGCATTTCTTTGGGGCGGGCTAGAAGGTCGTCGAGCGCCGGAAAACGATCGCGCCCAGCCATCTAATGAAATAATGGCCCAAAAAAAAAAATTAATCGACTGATGCGGCCGACGATAATGCGTTGAGGAGAGACAGCTTTCTGCTACGACATTCTCGCATGCCGTTCGTTACGAAATATTCGCCGCTGAACTGTGCATCTCTCAAGTCTTGCGCCATCTCGTTCACGGTCACTGGGGGCACGAGAGGGGAACATCAGCGTCGCAAGAGGAAACCCATTACTTTCCTCCGTAACTGCTTCGCGGCACGACAATAGACACCGTGGCGCCGAGAGGCCGAATGCCACGCAAAGGGGTTCGAAAGAAGGAATAGTCACGCTCATTACTGAAAGCAGTCAAGTTTGAATAAATCACTCTAGCTCATATAATTACACAGTACCCTATTCGTCGTTAAAACGGCAAATACAGAAACAGATCACGACCTGAGGAAAATTAAATCTTAAATCTCTACGAGCTACTAATGGATCCTACCTCGCCGCCTTTATTGTAAGATGAGTTATGCACTCTCCTCGTCCAAAAAGAGTGCACTTCTTTACACTGGGCGGCGGTTGAAGATGCACTGAAGCCGATAGCTTATCCTTGTCACACACAATTCCACACTCACGCGCACACACACACGCACTAAATGTCCATGTCTGGCTAGATCGACGACTAGTCTCCGAATGGCCACACGCTCCGAAAACAGGATACGCCCTCCTCGGCAAGAAAGAGAGGAATGAACGTAGTGGGAAACGCGGGCACACGCTCTCGAGGAAAGCGAGACAGCGGAGAAAGACGGGGAAGATAAGGGGGCGCGGGAACGAGCATCGAGAGAGCTTCTCTAGTGGGCGGGAAAAGACAAAGTGTACGCGCGGGCCATGACCGGTCTACGTCCGCACTAGCGGGGAGCCCGCCGGAAGTGACCCGGAGGCCATGTGGAGCCCTACAGAACGCGAGAGGGGAGTGTGCAAGGAGGGAGAAGTGCAAGGGTGGGGAGGATCCGGCCAAGAGCATAGGAGTCGGGTGGCTGCAGGCAGTGACGACTGCAGCGTGCAACGGCAGGTGTAGAATTTAATCGGAGCGGCGAAACTGCAACGCCTGGCACAATTTGTTGAAAAAAATGGAGATAAATGGAAACGGGCAGGTTTAGATTAGCTTACCGAGATTCCAGACTCAATTCATGCACCGAAGCAGCAATGAGCTTTGACTCGATTGTGAGGACTATTAATTCAACCTCATTCTTCTCCAGGGACTGAAAACGACTAAACAGATCCTGTCAATAAATGCTGTTCAACCAGTCGCTCGTAACACGAATGTTGTAGGAGAGACTACTAGCTCGAGTTTTAATAAAAAAATTACGGCAAATGAAACAAGAAACGTTTGAGTAATTCTCCAGAAAGTCAAATTCACTATGCCTAAAACTTGGGATCTCTTTGGTAAGACCAATTTCATATCGAAATTATAGAATAACCTGACCTCTTAAATACAACCCGACGACTCCGGATGCGGATTTCCTATGGTCGCGACACAACCAAGCGGCTCACGGCTCATTTTCTCCTATTAAGTCGGACACGACGGACGACAATTAACGCTAAAAACTCATCCCAAATAATTTTACCAAACGATGTTGCGACTAATAAAAAAATTACTAAAACTTCTTCCATAAAAATAAAAATCGTTCAATTTAAAATCTAGGAGACAATCTTTCAATAAAATTTAACCAGTAAATCGCCAGACGAGAATTTCAGCAGCGTAACTTGAAAAAAATCAGCCCAAATTAAAAATTACGGCGAAAAAATATCCTGGAAAGATGTCCTCCCCAAATTTCAGAATGTATCCTTAATACCTTATTCCCTAAATCTCTAAAAATCAAGAAATATGTTAAATCAAAGGTTCCAGAACTGAAGTCCGCTTTCCTGATTTACTAAGAACCCAAATTTACGATTAATGCGCAACAATTATCACCAGCGGAATGCATTACGACGGTATTTACAACTAATTCACTTGCCTTATCGACCAGCATTTGAGGGGATGGACTAAACGACTTACCTTTGTCCCCAGGCGACGGCTACCGGTAGTCTGGTGAGGACCGTACCAGTGTCGGTACCATCACCACCACTGCCAACAAAGGGTGGGTGGGGAACCAGCCATGTCTACACCACCCGGCAGAATGTGCGCGCGCTCTCTCTAACAGCGGCCCTCGCGTGCTTAGAGTTACGTGTGTAGGTGAGATGCCCCCCCCCCACTACACCCCCTACCTACCGCCCTATCTGTGTATACTCGCGAGTGCCCTCCGTTGCCAGGCACCGCGCGGAAAGAGGGTGGGAGGTGGCCTCCGAACTTACCGGAGAAGACTATCAGGGGGTGGAAGTGGATAAGAATTGATTGGGTGTGAGTGGGTGGACGAGAAGGGGGTTAGCAATTCGTTTCGAGTCCGATAGCAAAGTCTGAAATAAAATAAGTCGAGACGAGCTTACGGGGGCAGACGACTCGATCGACGGTTTAGAAAAAGTGGATAGGAAAATTATGAGTGCTCAAATAATTTCTTGAAAAATGCCGATGGATGAATTCCAACTCCCTTATTACCGGGTTCATCGAGGAACCAGTACGCACATCGGAAATTCAAATGAATTGTGACCCACATAACCTCCCAAATTATAGTGTATGGAGAATCCCTTCCTTGAATATTTCTTCCACCCACAACTGCCCGTAGTGAACCATAAATACGAACACCTGCATAAATTCTCTTAACACCGAACCATTGTCAAATTCAAAATTAATTTCACTTGTAGCCAGTTTTTTCCTTATTAACAAGTTTTTTTAACCCGTAAATAGTAAAATTTTAAGAGACATTAAGCCGAGCCATTAAGTCGGGCATATCTGGCGCCCAATTTGCTTAAGATCAACCCCTCCCCCTAGGAATTATACCGCTTAGGTTCGGCACCACCCCCTTCAATCCGGAGACTAGCTACGCTTCCTCCTCGTCCCCCCTCGCCCACGGAAGGTGGGTCATGCAACCAGCCGGCACGAGAGAAAGAAATAAAAGTGGGAAAGGAAAAACGCGAGCGCTGGTTCGGGGGAAGGGGAATGGGTGAATAAGAGTTTGAGAGAGACCCTGCATCACATGATCGATTGTTTTTGCATGGCGCGCGACCGCTGCTATGGCAACCAAAGCCCAAACAAATCGTTGGCAGCCGGCGAGCTCACCCTCGTGGCTCCGACTCCGAAAACGCCAGAAAGGCGCCTCTGAACCATCTCACAATGGCATTAAACTTAGATAAAGAAATAATCGATAATGACCGCACCAATTCCACCGGCCGTCCCCGCTGCCGACATTCTTACAACATAAAGAGAACCGTCGTTCTGCCTTATCATCCCGCATTCATAGCGATGACAGCCGTATTTTACGTGTGACAGTTACTCAGCCTAAGTGAAGAAGCGGACATACCGATATCGATTGTTTCCCTTATTGACTCACCTCCGAAGCGATCCTGTTCGTCGAAGTGGCAATCAATTAGATGAAAGCTCTGGAATATGCAAGAGATCAATTATTAAGATTGCGCCGTCAGCGAAAAATTGCGTACCTCTCACTCTAAGCTAAATTATGACTCTTAAGGAAATTATGACTTGGACATTAATACCCATCAAATTTAATGGCACCTTATTCTTTTCACACCGGCAGAATTATTAAAAAATAAATTAAGGAGAAGATACAGGAGAAAAGCAACAGTGATGAATGCGAGGAATGCATTGTCCGAACCGCTAAGGAAGAAAAGTACGCGAGGGAGCGTAGCGCCGGAGAAGTTCAAATGAAAAATCGCACAGCAGTCCGCGGCGACGTTCAAAAAAGTTGCGGGGGCTTTTCCGCTTAAAGCCTCCTTGGCGAGCCGAAGTCGACCGCGATTCCCCAGCTTAAAAAATGGAAGCATCTCTTTAAAACGGTGAAAGCGAGTGGAAAAAAGTCACGAGCGGAAAGAGAGGTGAGGAGAAAAGCATGAGTCGTTCCATCGGGAAAAAAATCCAGAAAATGTTTACGCCGCCTTTTTCTGGCAAGTTAAAGTGCCCGATAGACAGGGCAGAAGACGCATAGCCAAGGAGGAAAAGGACTTTGGGGGGGGCATATAGTTAAAGAAAGGCGAAGTGGAGGGTTATGCGGGGGGGGTAAAAAAATAATAATCCGGTGGCGTGACATGGATGCCTCACCACCACCAAGTTCATCCACTGGATCGATGGTTCCCTTACCTTTTCCCAGCACCCCAACCCCTTTGCGTGTCACGAGGGCCAAGTCACGATACATGCGACGGGGACAGCCCCCCCGCAAATGCGGCGATTGTGGCCGACGGGAACGTTCGAACCCAGCCGAATGGGACCTCTTTCACTTCGTAATCGCTTACAATTGAGATATGATTGATTGTTACAGGTGAATTTAATTACCCCCAAAGATTTACATTAGTCTGGTGGGAAACGGGCAGAAGCCACTCCGTTCGTACTTGGCAAACCCGAATATACATTCTATAACAAGGGTAAGAATCATGAGCAGTAAATTTTATAATAAAAGTATAAACTTTTTAGGAAAATGACAAATTTCGCATCCCGCTGCAACAACAGGTCTTTCTGAATGACTAAAATATCTTAAAATACTTTTAACCTTCGATGTTGAAAAAGTATAACTCATTTAATATTCCCTTACCCTTTAACTTCAGATATGAACGCAAAACTCGCAATTATTAAGAGAACAACCTAAGCTGGTTGCAGGCTTCCTAGTAACTGCATTTCTTTAAAGGAGATGGAGAAGCAAAGACTTAAGTAATAAAGACCTTAAAGGGTTTTTTTTTCAAGGTGTGGAAAAAAATGGACGAAAAAATTTAAACTCAACAAGTTAATGGATTATAGTCAGCATAATCCGCGTTCTCAATTGGCTGGTTAAGAGTACACGCTATAAGACCCTTTCAATGATAAAGGATCTAATTAGATGTAACGAAAAGCTTGATCAAGCCTTGCCGAATCAAACTTCAAACTCAAAGTATTCATTGACATCAGCGGAAAATTTATGATATCCATTAAAAATAACCAATAAAAAACTGAACCAACTAATAAATATAATTAGAACGGAAACGACTTCGCAATACTACAATATCACCAGTGATAACTTTCATATTTTTTATCGCTAAAGAAATCCTTCAGATTCTTAAAAAAAGAGCGGTGCTAACAGTGAGCTAAAGCAATCCTGTCTTAGAAATATTAATAAAAAACGAGGGAAAAAATTAACTGAAATTCAAAGGAATTACTGAATCTTTTTTTGACGTTATTCTTGTCAAATAGGTTACAGTATCATTATGAGCAATGGCGTCAGGCAAAACTTACATTAAGGAAATTAACTTAAATCAGCAACGCAGAACGCAAAATCAAGATTTTAATGCAACGACCAATTTAATCCCATAATAAGCATGGTCTACTTTTAATTCGGTTTCTTCCAAAATATCCTAAAACTCCCAAAAGAATGGATCAATGAGGTTCAAAATGGAACTCATTCTTGAGGCGAGACTGAAGAATAAAATTTTATTTAAAAGATATTACCTGATCTTATCGGAGTCAAACGAGACACGGATACATTCATAAATAACATGTTGGCCCACGCATTTGTAAAGAAACACCTGGTTAAAGTGTTAAAGTTAAATAAAAATTTGCCTGCACGTAAGCCCTGATAACCTCTAGATAAGCAAAATCGAGATCCTGCCAAGAGAGAAAATCAATTTTTAATACTTCACGGCCTTAGCTGCCACTCTTAAGGCTCCAAAAATTTCCCAACGAACATGGCTCGGAAACTCCAATTGAACTGAAGAACCAACGCTACTGTTACTCAAGGACTCTTAAAGGAGTACATGAGTGAAATAAACTACTTCATGAAGGCTTAATCTACGTCAATAAAGTACGGGAGTAAATATCAAAACCATAATGCGAAGGTCTATTTTTATAAATATCTACATCGCGATAGGAAGGTCGATTACATCATTCAATAATTTCCTAAAATTACGATGGAAAATTCTTTTGTTTAATTTACTACTCAAAACTGAGTCCGTTTTAACCGATACTAGATCTTCGGAGAACTTGCCAAAAATTGGTTAATATGATCTCTTAATTTTATGTATTTTCTCTATGGATTGAGAAAATCGCATGACACTACAGAAAAAGCCAAAGTTTTACAAATATCATGACATTCAGATCTCCATTAATCAATATATCGTGAAATTAATGATTAAGAATAACTATAATCCCTAACAAACTCTAAGCCTACCCTTCGTAGTAACTATTAACATTTTAAATTTAGAGAAATTCAATAAAAGTAATTTGAGGGACATCGGAGAGGGGAGGCAAATAAGAAGACACGTTATTGTGGGATATTTTAAAAGCAAACTACAACGAAACATTCGAATTTACATTTTTCTTCAGTGCGACACATAGTCAATACCTAAATTATTGAATTGGTTTACCTCGATCTATGTACTTTCCCGAGGATGAAAACCGACGAAGCAATTTTCCTGGAACGCGACCGGCAAACAGAGAGCGTCGACTGTTGTGGCAACGGACCCATAGCAACGAAAGCGCTCACGTGACAAAATAGGCAAGCAGATATTAAACTGTTGCGGAGAATGAGTCAAAGAAGACATATCCTTTTGAAAACTAACGATTCGTAAAAAAACTGGATGGAGTAACTTGGAAACAATTACGATCATAAAAATTAACGCCGTCGTCTTATTCGGCAGTTTGTTCCAACGGGATAAAAATGAGTCAATCCAGATAATGCTATCGACAACGGTAATCTGAGGGATTACTATCTCTTATCGGAATGCGGCATTCGATAACGTAATCAAACTGTCTCGGTAAAGCCACTAAGGAAATAAACCCAAACGTCAGCCAACTCGAGCTAAGGCGAACTCCTACATATAAAAGGGACAAATCGAAACGATGAAATGATTCCAGCGATCGATTCGAATTTGTAAGTCGAAGCATTATTTCTGTTGAAATTATCTATTTAAAGGATTTCCCGAGTCTCACTCTTGCAAGTGTAAGTACAAGATATATCAGTAAGGCTTCCAAACCCATACAATAACAATAAATCATACGCTAGGTCAAACTACTTTCAATACGTTAGACAGATACTACAAAGGAAAGCGATACGTTCTTCAGAGAGAAAAGTATGATCTTTCGTACGATAGAAATGAAAGATATAATTACACAATATTATAAAATTAATACTGAATTTCTAAGTTTAAATTTCTACGATAACATTCAATACCCACAAAAAACAAGCAAAATTGTTTTTATAAATTTTAAATATAAATTATATTCTTTCCATTTGTAAATTATATTGCTTCCGTAGTGATAGAAACAATTATGACCAAAAGAACGCTTTACAGAGCTCAATTTAGTAATGAAAACAAATAGGATTACAGCAGCGCTGATAGAGTAAAGACAGATGCCATCGGAATTTTCAAACTCATCTGTAGCTTTCCTTTGGAACACAAATAGCTTCAAGGACGAAAAACTGAGTTCGCATTTCCTCTTACAAGACCAAAGCAAAAAAATGCAGAAAGAAGACACGACGGCGTGAATCTTCGTGCTTCCTAAAGCATAAAATTGCCATGAGCCATAAAAGCGGCATGTTTGGTGTCACACCTCAAAGATACGGGGAAGAGTCAACGGTCATTCACCGCACAATACCGCCAATGAAGCAGTAGTTCCACTTGCTGAAGGAGCTAACTATTCCGCAGCAGGAATTTTAATGACCGCTACGTTCCACAAAACCATGTAAATGGTTTTCGAGTACGCGCGGCAACGATCTGTCAGAAGAGAGAAGAACAAAACGCGAAACCGGCTTCCTCACGCCCCTTGAGGAACCAAGTAAACATCGGATTAAATGGAAAGAATTTTCCCCTTGTGACCGATAGTACCTGGGCGATACCCAAAGAGGGCGGCTGCGTGGAGCTGCAGCTCAAGAGTTCTCTTCTCATCTTCTAGTACAAATCTCCCCTCCGTGGAATTCGATACCCCACGAGGAGGATAAGAGTATGCGGGAGGAGAGCTATCGAAAACTTCTTCATCCTCCGCTCCCGCATTACCATCAAACCAAGAAGAATCTGTGGCTACTTCTCCCATGATCCTACGGCAAGGTTGCGGCACGGGCTTGATTCTCTATCAAATCAAAATGTCGTTCACGGCACTACCAAAACCACCAACAATCCCAAAGGGCTGGAATTCGCGTAGTTATGATGAAGCGCCGGATGAGGACGGAGGTTGGGACCTCTCGCGACGTCACGGAGAAAGATCTGTGGCATCCTCAAGAGTTAGCAAGGGGTATGGTGCGCGCGTGTATATTTGGTATACCCTAACCTTATTTGGAGGCGTGGGAGTGGCATAGATGGAGGGAAGAAGAACCCGAGAGAAACACCGCGAGTCCAGCTAACTAGGGCGCTAAAGGACTTCACCCACTCCGAACTCTTAATTAAGAAGCAAACAGGTGTACGTTGGATGGGACACGTGCATATTAAAGTTGAACAAGAAAAGGATTCGAAAAATGATAACTCGTGAGTTTGTTCTGACAGGCATACGACCTATCAACCATCTTAAAGCTCAAAATAGCCGTGCCTTAAACGCTATGCACAAATGACGGCGTCATAGCAAACTGCGCGGCGTTAACTGATGAGATCAAAAAATCACGACTTAGGTTCCGAGAAATGAATGAAAGTCACGTATAAACTCCACGATCTAATTGCGTCATAAGTGTGACGCACGAAGGAACGAATCACCTTTACATCATACGCAATTATTAAATTCTTTACAAAGGCATGTCTTATGAGTTTTAACCAACACATACATCGAAATAGTATTTACAGCTGAGAGAAAATGGGAAAAGATTTACGCGAAAATACCTCTACAGTTATATAACCAAATAATAATCTACAACAATGAATGATACCAAAAACCAGCGAAACAAAATACTTTCGTAAATTTAAAAATTGATTCATTTATGAAATTATTACTAATGCTGGAATGACAATGTCATAGGATCACCGCATTTCTTTATGAAGTCAACAAGACCGTAAACGAAAAGAAATAACAGAAAAACAATTGGAATTCAAAGAAACTGAAAAGCTGAAACACGCTATTCGACAAGAACGAAACAATGTTAATTAAGTACTACACGGATCAAATTGTCTCATAGGGCTCAAACATAAATTCACTATCATTCTGAATGGACTTGTTTGACTTACTTGAAACATAACATTTTCCTGATATAACATGCAACATCGTTTTTCTGAAACATAATAGTCAGCTTGTAATCGGAAGTGGACGCGGAATAAAATTATCAATCCCGCATCGATGATCCAAAGCGAGCTAGGAATAAGCCAACGGCCTTGAAATTGAAAAAAATTTCAAAAGATATTGGTAGTCTACACCAAGCCTATATTATCACAAATAACATTTCCTTTGCTTTGGAACACAATATTCAGTATAGAGCCGATAATGATGTTAACGCCCGCATCCTTCTGAGAGAAAAATTCCGGTAACATTCACATGAGGATGACGCATGTTCAAATTTCAAGATAAGAACTGCCAACATGCGCAAACATCGCTATCAATCCGATTTATAAAAGTGAAAATTGTTACCCAATAGTAGTTAAAAGAATCTATAATCATTCAGATCGGAAGAAATTTTAACTGAAGCTTACCAAAATCGAGATACTCCAACTTGATTTGCTACTGGCGAAGTCTACTAGGAGCTACGACTTATTCTTCTCTTACAGCGAACTTATAATTTACATAGACGCTCACTACCGTGATATTTAGAAATCGACTTACAGCTTACAAAATCCGCAGTCTGCCAAGTAAAAAGAAACAAAAAAGAAGTCGAATATCAACAAAAATTCGTAATTTATATATCATTCAAACATTGACCTTGTCAAGATGGCGGATGCCGCATAAACGCGGTAAACGCATAAAAACACGTTCGGACATGCTTGATGAAGAACTTAGATCTAAAAGTTTTCCTTAATTCCTACCGCATTCCAGATTTTAAAAGTACAAAGAAAATCAATTTAAAAGCTCAAAGTATCAAAATACAAATGAAAACTTAATAATCGTAAAAAAATTACGGCATGGTATTAGTAATGGCGGGAGATAACATAAATGTGAAGCATAATGTACAATACACACTAACTAAAGAGAAAAATCATGAAATACTCCTAAGAATTTGAATGCGTTATTTTCTAGGATACTTACTTTGCAATAAATGGAATCAACTTCACTATATCTTGACGTACACAGAATAGACCGGCAGGCAACTATGCCACAAAGCACTCACTCGAGGAGGAGCAGGAACACAATTGCCATCTACGGATAAAAGCAAAAAACACACATCGCATTTCGAAGCTTCTTTGTTCATTGACAGAAGTGGATTAAATTTAAATTTGAATGAAGTACGCTTCTTTTTTAAATACATCAGCATAGTGGATCCTTAAAATATATTATTATAAGAAATATCTAATTATTAGCACAGATATTTCTGGAAATAATGAGTACCTTCCCTAATCTGCCCAACATTTTGAAAGAAGCGAAAAGCAGTCAGCTGAACTTAGAATTCTCTTTGAATGAGGCTAAGAAAGAATTGGAAAGGCAAACAAAAATCCTTAACAATGGTATGAGTCCAAACCTTATTCTGTGTTATTTTTTATCCTACATAAACGATATTTTTATTTATCAGAGAAAGAAAAGTTAAGGAATGTATCGATGGAACGATCAAGAATTCAAAGGAATTTATGTTCTTTAGATTCACTATTACCCAATTTGAAGGCAACTGTAACTGATACTGAACAAAAAAATAAGGTTTGTATCTTAGTTACAATGATAGATAACCTATTTAAAAATATTTGAGATGGTTATTAAGATAGCTAATCAATGAAGATAAATTAATATGGTATATTTTTACATTTTACATATTCAGACTGATAAGATTAAATAAAGTCTACTACTTATGAAAAATTTATAAATGCTTATATATCTAAAATTGCTTAAGGAAATGAATTAAGTTATAAAGAACTCATGCTCATGACTTTGTTAAGAGCTTTTTATATTCTATCTAGATTTAAAAATAATTCGGTATTGTTGATAGATTTTTACATTTTATCTCGTTTAACTTATTTTCATAGAAATTCTCTAGACTAAAAAGCACTAAATCTTGTCTCTTATTTTAGATTGACGATTGGAGAAGTATTAGAATTTATCAAAATAATTGGTTTAAAAAAATGTTTTCCAGCTTTGGAGACTAGTAGGAAACAATTAATCTTTTATCAAAAGTCCTCACCTTCTCTGTGTATAAGTTGAATATTTTTTTGTTACAGTTAATACGTTGCATCCATGTAACAGGTTTCATTTAAAAGATCTGCTGAAGTTTGGTTGAAGAAATTATTTAATATTTATTCTTTCCTTCAATATATTTATCAATTATTGCTTTTGCACTCATTTGCATGCAATTCATCAATGTATCTTTTGGACTGTTGATTGTAAATGTTATTAACTTTAACTATTAACTCTAAATGAATTTTGATCACCCAGAAGTTTGACTCAAGATATTAGCTCACTTAAATTAGGTTCTTGCATTGAAATTTAACCATTCTGTTGCAATAATTATTGGATATGGATGCTTTCCATGGATTTCATTAGGCATTAATGATACAATTCAACATTTATCTAGGATTTGGCTTTAAAAATTGATCAAGTTTCCTGGAAACAAACTAAAGCTGATTTTATTGCCTCATCAGAAAAGAAAATGTGTGAGAAAAAACAAATTCTAGTAAATAAATTCATAAATGACAAAGAAAAGACGATTTTTGATGACAATGGTAAAGAAGGTGAGAATCAAGATGGTAATATCCTATTACTCCCTTCATACAGCAGAGTAGGTTTAGATGATAGTCTTTAGATACTAGGAATATCAATTCAAGCACAATATATAATGCATGATTAAGCACTGATGAAACAACTAGCACATAATTTATCCAATGTGAAATCCTGAAGAAATTTGGATTCCATCACAGCACCAATTTTACCAGTTACAGTTTCTTCTCATGTCAACAATTTAATGTCTTATCTAGTAAATTTTTATCAATAAAAACACCCAAAAAGCTATTGTTAACCAGTATTTTAGAGTAAATCATTAAATTCAGCATACTTTGGCATCCAAGCACTTCATCAGAGATTTTATAGAATTAGATTGTATTCTCTAAAATTTTGGAATATGACAGAGAACAATATCTAGCATGGTTAAACTTGCAGGAGGGGTTATTGTCCCTTTCCTGATGTAAACAAAAGGATGAAATTTTTAATGTTTTCTTATCTAGCTTGAAATTCTAGTAATAATTTCTGTGGAAGTAACAAGAAGATGAAAAGGTCTCTTTAAAAATGTCTTCTTTCATCATGGAGCTATTTTTATTCGCAATTTGATAAATTATAGCATACCTCAAAAATTAACATACATTAAACCATTGTGGTTGATTAGTAATTAGAATTCTGTTTGATTAGAAGTTAGATTTCTTCTGTAATATTTCATTCACATCTATTACTTTCTAATTTGATCTTAATCAAGATAATAGGAATGCATCAATTTTAACTGTCTTAAAGTTAGATTCCAAAAACTCATATTATTAAATCTACTTCCTTAAATATGATATGATATTTCATTGCATGAGTTATCTGAAAACCTTCAAAGTTTTCAAATCTTTCAGATTTCAGAAGGTTTTTCTCAAAAGTAAGGTTAACACTTTGCATTGTATCTTATTGTATGCCAATAAATTTGATACTTACATAAAATTAGTAGTCATGAATCCCTATTTCTCTAGAAAAGTTTGACATAATTTATTATTGTATCTTTTTCTTGAAACTATCAAAATGAAATGTTGATGTGATTGGATTTTGAACTCTCCTACTCTATTTACTTTCAGTATCTTCAATAGATCATACTGCATGTACTGATGTACATTTATCACATATTCATTTTATTTATATCGCTTATCTTGTCTGAAATATGCCCATAACTGGGCTTATTAACTTGCTAGTAATGAGAATTCTGAAGGTCTTTATAATTTTCTGTTTCTTTTCTGTAATTTTGAATCCTTTTTATTTTAACTATGGAACGCATTGAAGAGCTGTTCTATTATTTTCTTTTTGAAATATATTTAAAGAAGACATTTTGATATCAGAATATCAATTAATTTTATGCATAGACTTCTGTTTTAAATCTCACTCTTCACTTTATTTACTTCTGAATAAATTAATTTAGAACGTGAGGTATTTTTTATATTGGCTCTCAGTCAGCCAAATAAGCAGCATGCATGCTAAGAATGAAAGTTATTCTTGATAAAAATTTCAGCCGATTCCATGATACTGATCCAAATTAGTGAAAAATATTAGAGAACTACATTAACCAAAAGGTAGCAGATCCATTTTGGAAATACAATAATAGACATATAAGTAAATATGCAGACCATATATGGTGCCCCACTCTGTGGGATATCACCTGGTCTGATATTTACATTTTTGTTGCTGTAAAATTGATTGATTTAATAAGGTAGTAATTACTTGAAATTATGTTAAATTTAGTTCAATCACTGTTACTGTATATCAAGAAATAAATTTCTTATTTGGAGAAATAAAGTCTTACTTATTAGTAGGGTCAATCATGGAGTGATACAGAATTGATTTCATCTTGTTTTTACATCACTTTTCAATTTATATGCATTACATATCCTGTTGTGCTGCCTTATAATTTATATAGCTCATAGTAGAAGACAAATAATATTCCTATGAAGGACACTCTCTCTTTCATATTGCTCTTAATAGAGGAGGCAAAACAGGAGGAGATAATAAAGCAACTTTGTGAGAAGAGAGATAGGATGTCAGCTGAGCTAGAGGAGATAATTAATCACTCAGCTGAAATTAACGATCTCATACAACAAGTGGAACAAGAGAACAAAATTCTACAGGCAGGTTTAAAAGCTGATTTTTGATTATATTAAATTATTTTAATTAGTGCATCTGATTTTTTATTTAACAATGGAAGATCATTCTATAAAAACAATCAAAATTTAGCCAAAAATTAATAAAAATAATTAATTGCACTCAAAATTAGTTTTTCTGATAGAACTTCCTATTTGCTTGTTCTATTGTAATGACTATTCCTCTCATGCTTCTACCATTACTGATGATCTTGCCCACTAGTATTCTTTGACACATTCAAGTGAGATATTCTGCAATTTTACAACGATCTTCTTTATTCAGGCTAAAAGCTATATCATATGTATTTCTATATATTTTGAAGCAATATTTCTTCCAGACTGAGAATTCTTGTCAAGTTACTTTCTTTTGGAGAAGTGCCATCATCATCTGCAAACAATGACATGCTTATTGTTTCTCTTTGTATTTATATCTTTCCTATTTCTTTCATTGATTTCATTTATAGGTATATCTTTAAGATAATCAGCAGCACTCCTGTCTTATTTCTTTCTTCATTATCACATTATTACTTTCACCATGTTTCATTCTGAACATTGGCTCTTTAAAAATGAATCAGTTTCTGTCTTCTTAAGTCACTCCGATTTCTTGTAAAACTAGGAACATTGTTCCAGATGACCTTATCAAAAGTTATGTTAAATCCATGGTCTTTCTGCATTCTTTTTTCTACTACTATGCCTAAGTTAAGGATAGTTTCTTTAATACCTTGATCTCCCATGAATATAATTTGGCCTCCACTTAAGTAGTCTTCTTATTACTTCTTCATTCTCTGAAAGAGTATCCTTGTGTGAATCTTTGATGCATGAAGCTGAGCTGAAAGTAAAAGTTTCTCTCATTTATCTGCCGCCTTCATTTTGAGTATGCAAGAATCATGCTTTTGTGGAAATCCATGGTAACTCCTCCCTTTACACAGCTATCAAACGCCTATTTTGTATGGCTTATTCAGAGCTACTTAACTTAGTCTTTAGTGTTGATTTCTCATTCCCTAAATTACCATATCTGGGATTCCATATACTACTGGAGATTCTTTGGCCTTCTAATAGTTCTTTGTAGTATCAAATTTGCTCTTCTGGATATTCTCTCCTGTGTCATTTTTACCATTTCAAATTTCCTCTTTAACTATTTTACCATAAATTATCTAATTTATAAATCTTCTAAACACTCTTGCTATCTACATGCTTTTGCCTGAGCCTACTAACAAGATTTTCCGTCCTTGTGCAGAGTTTTTTTCCCCTTGTATTCCTTTAGATAAGGTTTCATTCTACTGCATGCTTTTTTCAGCTTTATCTTCCAAGAAATGGTGTTGGATTTTGTTGCTCTAATCATTCATTAATTCTTTGCAAGCCTTTCTTGCCCCTTAGCTGAGTTAATTCTTATTTTAAAGGAACATCAATTCATCATCAAATGTAAAAAGAAAGTTTAATTTAATTTATTAATTTTAGCTAAATTTTATCCAGATAAAAGTAATATATTAAAATTAATGAAATATTTTTGTTGTATTGAGTCATGATTAATTTCATTTCAATTTATATTGCAATAGAAGAGAAATTCAGCTGTGCTTCTTCGATTACAAAGGCTTTTAACAGAAAGTGAAAACAGAAGAGACAATTTATTGGATAAGTTGGAACAGGAAAAAATAATTAACAAGTATTGATTATGTTACAATTTTAACATTTATGTTTAGTTTGAAATGATTTTCCTTTATAGAATTGATACTCATTAAACAAAAGGAAGTATGAGTAAATACAAGCAAAGCATATTTTCTCAGTAGTTAGCTTATTCTTTTGTTATTAAAGCAGGCATTGATGTAAGTTGAACTATATTTATATTTCAAACAAACTGTTTACTCTTTCAATAGGAAAAATAAAGATATTTTTGCTTTTGAAAAATGTTGTCCAGTTCTTAGCAAATCTTTTATTTTAATAGGTATTTTCCATGAATATATTTTATTTCCTCCTACCTTCTGAAAATCTTAAAAGACAGACTAATGATGTTAGTCAAATTTGGCTTGTTTTCTCATCAGTATTTGATAAAGGCATTAAAATACTTCTTAAAGTAATAAATATTTCAGAGTAAATAGGATTTCTGCTCAGTTTTAAAATTGTTTTGTAGAGTAATACACAGATTTTTAAATAAATCCTTGTGAATAGATGCATGAACTCATTAGTACTAAATCTTTTAACCTCCAAATCAACTCTTTTATTTATTATTCTTGTGACTAACATTTCCAACAAATGCATTTTTTAAAATTGATAATCAAGTGAAAACTAATGTAGCTTCAGAGTGCCTGAATAAAAATATTCTTTATGTATTAATTTAACTTAAGTACCTTTTAATGGTTTACATCATGTACAGAATTACAGCAATTCATTTGTATACCAGTTGCAATAAATGAATTCACAACAATGTGAATTTGAAAAATGGCAATGAGCAGAGGCTTGAAAATCATTTACTGTAAACTGAAAAATTTAGTAATAGTATAATATGCTATTTTTAGATATATGTAAAAATTAAATCTAGAGTTTCTTTAGGTTCAGGAATTTAACTTTAGGCTTCGGAACAAAGAATTTAATCCTTAATTTATTTGATCATATAAGCTTAAGAAAACTAAGAAAATTAACCTATCAAGAAATATGCAAAAGTTTTGTCGGTGAAGAAGATGTAAGGAATGCTGAGACAGAAAAGATGCAATTTAACAGAAACAGGAAGTTAATTTGAACAAAAATGAAAATAGGAAGAAATGATTTTTTGGATGAATGAATGACATGGCGACATAATTTGGAACTATTGTGAAGTTAGAGAGAGCTGGAAACAATGTGTTGTGGTTTTTTATGGTTATAGTCCTGTATCTGATGTACTGATCATTGTAATGACATAAATAAATTCAGTGAACTGTCATTTGTGTTTTACTGCATAAAATATTATGATGTCCTTGGTGTGTACCAGGACTGTACTGTGTACCTGGACATCTGATGGAAAAGTGATGGTGTTAGGACCTAAGGGAATGAATTTGGCTTCCTAATTCTATGACAGAGGATGTTCAAAAGCCATACCTTGCCTATACAATTCAATTCAACGAAAGCGGTCTTTGGTTTGATTCCCTATGGTAGCCCTCATGCAAAATGATCTCAGATGTCAAAGCACTTTTAACAATACTACTACTTCAATACATTACCAAAACCACATCCACAAGGTATTATTTACTTTTAATTAGTCTTAAATATTATTTTCAGTTCTGTGAGCTCCTTTCTTATTGATAATTCTATCCATCTCTTTTCTCATATCCTTCAAATTACTTTTGTTGCAACTAATAATTTAAAAGTTGAAATACTTCCTCTTGAGATGAACTTTCCAGTTCCTATAACATTCTTTTCTGTTTCTTTCTATTATTCATTCAATTTCTCAGAATGAAATCATGCTCATTCAACCACAGGTCCTTAGCATACCACCTTCCTTCCGCCTTTCACCTGAACCTCATAACAATACTTTTTCCGCACCTCCGCTAGCAGCTCACTGTGAAACCTCATTAGTTATTCCTAAGTTCACCAACCCTCATCAGCTCATTCAGCAAGTCACCTTATCTCAACCGAGATCTTGGAACACAATCCCTCTCTTACTGGAATGCCTGCCAAAAAGCTTGTTCAAAATAAGAAAAATAAGTAATTTGGTTAGGAGATTAGGCAATGTATGAGAGAGGTTTTAAGAGTTTCACTTAAAAGTTAACCATGATATAATTTGGGCGGTACCTACTAACATAATAATAATAAATGATATATTTTTCAGTACCATTTAGGTATAGAATAGAAGAGCATGTAATTTTCATCTCTTTTATTTCATTCTTATTTATAGCTGTGATAATATGAAAGCTATCAAGGTATAAGAGTTTTAGAGTAATAAAATGCATTTTATTCACTTCTTATTGAATGCTATGCTAATACATATTTATTAATAGGGACATTGCATTGTACTTGCATGTACTTTTTCCATTCAGAGCATTCTGGATAAGTGAGGAAAAGTGAAGAACTAAAGGGCATATTTTACGCTCCAGAGGTTCTAACCCCTTATATTTGACAAACTATCAGCCTTCAGGATCAAATTATTTATATTTGACATTACTATTATGCGTTATTTTTTAAATTTTATGATATTTTTTTATAGTTGAATATTTATCTAAATATCTACCAAACAGTTTGTGGGTGGGATAAAGGTGTGGAAGGAAAAGAAATAAATAAAGAAGTCATAAATAAACAAAAATATGATCAATGCTGCATTGGTTAATTTACGTATATGTTCTTGATCTTTGAAATAATAATTTGGCTTTACTCAGGTTAACAACACTCATAGAAAACTTGCAACATATTTTTGTAGATAAATGACAATAGCTTTTAAATTACTTTCAAGTAGTAAAATATAAAAATATCTTATTTTCTCTAATTGTAAACTTATAGAATAAATTTTACACTTTTTCCCTTAACTTCAGGATGGCTCTGGAGGTAGAAATTTAAAATAAAAACAACTATTAATGTATGTATAAAGATGCAATCTCCTCATCAGTCATTTTATATCTAATGGGTCTAAAATTAAGAAACCGTCTAATTAAAGTTCGATCTTTGTTGACGTGAACCTTCCTCACATCAGTGGTGGTAACACATGACAATGTAAAATGTTTTATATTCCAATTCCTGGATACCTTGAGATATAATACCCAAGGTGTTTATCAACACCTATAAAAATTGTGTGTTAATATGGATGGCTTAGATGCACAAAAGCGAGATATGGTGCCACAAGAGCTCTTACATTTCCAGGTGTTGTATGCAATTAGCTGTAAGAACCCCATAACGTTTTAGTTTCATTGCAGAAATGAAGAATGAGGGAAGTTGATGTAATATTAGTCTTTGTTACATTCAGCAATATTTTGGTTCATGTCAGAAAATAAGTATTATCTTCTATAAAATATTGATACTTCTATGGATGTATATAGGATACAAAGTCTAAGCATCTTCTGAAAGGGCTCTTGACTTGAAATTTTTGCTTCATATACCACTATGGGAAATCACAAGAAAAATTGAGTCTTTGATCTTAACTATCAAGGAAGGACAAAATATTAATCTAGTGATAAATTCAATTAATTAGGGGTGATTCATAAAGTCGAGGTCCTTCTCAGGAAAAAAGAAAATTGAACATGGGGATATCGTTATTGATATTCAATATAATCTTGAAAGACATCTCTGATTATGATCCTGGATGGTACCTATAAATAGAAAGAGATTTGAAACTTGAAATAGTTTCTTACTTATAAGCTAAATATGAGTCAATTATTACATTTCTCTTAAACAATTTTATACCAGATTTTTTTTGTGTTAAAAAAGATAATAATGATGATTTTACACCATTACTGATTTATCATTTTTGTCCATACCTGCAATTTAATGTGGCTTTGTTGAATATATAATTTTACTAAAAAATCAGATGTAAAGAAGTTCAAAGAGATCCATCAAAGAACATTCCATATAAATGTGGATTCTGCTGGTTAGGTATATAAGAGAGAAATGATACTTTTCACAACTAACTTATCTTAAGATTTACCCTACAAATGACCTCCATTAATTCAAATTCAACAAGATGACGCAAATAATTATTGGATCATGGTTACATGCATATGATATGGCTAAACTAAAATGGTTTATTTTTGTTTACAAGTGTTTGAAAAATGTTGAGGTCTCCTTCATAGAGTATCTAATATTTCTCTTTCAATCGTGACAAAAGCCAACTCCTAAATTTAAAGCAAACTGCACCTGACAAGATATCTTTATTCAGCAAAATATATGAACATAAAAGAATTATAGCGGCACATTTTGATAATATGAAGTCGATAGGAATGAAGGAAATCAATAGTCAGCCTTATTTTACATTGTCAGTGACTAAGCTTCTCCATTAATATTCCGACAGCAACAAAAAACTTAGGTAATGGATACAATTGTTGTCTACCACTCTGAAAATGTATTTTTCAGAATGATTTCCTGAGAGATCATATTTTTGTAAAAACTAATCTTCTTGAGTGCTATTTGTTTATGTCGTTGAGATGCCCAACAGATAAAGAAACATATACTGTTTTACCAGATTAAAAATTAGGATTGAATAAATGTAATTAATCTTAGTGAATGTAGGGAGTGGATTAGCCAGATTTTTCTCCTTGTAATTTTGGTTTAACTTTCTTAAATTTCATTTATAATTGTATACACATGTGCCACAGTGTTCAATTAATTACTGTCAATAAAATTTTGTCATATTAGCATACTTTTCTTGGTATTTTTTCATCCTATACCTATTTTCAACTATCTTCTGAATGAAGGTGAAATCACTGGAATTCTTGATTTGATTCAGATTTAAACCAATTGCGTGGCTATTTGATCGAGATGATATCCCTCAAGTGAAATTTATATCATATTATTTGTAGAAAATACGTATCACTCGAATGGGTAACTTTTCTTAGTTTTTAATTCATTCAAGTATAAATAAGTAACAAGTAGGTACTTGCTAACCTCTGGTTCGGCGTGTTGTTTCAACTCTTTCCTATGTTCTGAAAAACAGCCAAACATCGTTAATGGATTAATGGTGGAGGTGGTCGGCAAACTTCGTTGTTATTGTAGTAAGTATATCATATTTTACGTTGCCATCATATGTTGGAAAATTTTCAAGTACGTCATGTTAGTAATGTTATCAGTAATGTATGCTAAAATTCTTGTATTCTGTAATTTTCCAGTAGAAGCATCTCTACCATGGCGAGTAACTTATCCGTAAGGCAGCAGTTGACATTACTATCCAATTCTGGCGGTTCACATAAAGATCAAGCAGAAAAATATAGGCTTATATTAGATAACCTATTAGCTTCTCCAGAGACAGAGTTAGTAGAAGGTCTGAAAACTTTTATCGAGGCCATTGTCAACGAGAACGTGAGTCTAGTGATATCCAGACAAATTCTGACAGACGTTAGCGTTCATCTTTCTAAGTTGCCAGACAATCTTTCAAAGGCTGTTTCTCATTACACTTTAGAGAAAGTTCAGCCTAGAGTTATTTCATTCGAAGAACAGGTTGCAAGCATTCGGCAGCATCTGGCTGACATATACGAAAGAGAGCAATGTTGGCGTGAAGCAGCTAAGGTGTTAGTGGGAATTCCTTTAGAAACTGGGCAGAAACAGTATTCTATCGATTACAAACTTGAAACGTATTTGAAAATTGCCAGACTTTATTTAGAAGATGATGATCCTGTAGAAGCGGAAGCATTTATTAATAGAGCATCTCTCTTACAAGCTGAATCGAAAAACGAGCAGCTGCAAATATATTACAAGGTATGTTATGCTAGAGTGTTGGACTATAGACGTAAATTTATCGAAGCTGCTCAGCGATACAATGAGCTTTCTTACCGGAGCATAATCGATGAGGGTGAGAGGATGACCGCTCTACGAAATGCTCTTGTTTGCACCGTGCTCGCTTCAGCTGGTCAACAACGTAGCCGAATGCTTGCGACCCTGTTCAAAGATGAACGGTGTCAGCAGCTTCCTGCTTATGGAATACTTGAAAAGATGTATCTAGATCGAATCATACGTCGGTCTGAGCTTCAAGAATTCGAATCTATGTTGCAACCCCACCAGAGAGCCTCCACAACTGATGTTTCGGCTTTGTTTCCTGGATACCAAAAAACCTCTCGATGTGGTTCTACTATATTAGATAGAGCAGTTATTGAGCACAATCTGCTCTCTGCCAGTAAGCTTTATAACAATATCACATTCGAAGAATTGGGAGCATTGCTCGAAATTCCCCCAATCAAGGCAGAGAAAATAGCCAGTCAGATGATTACAGAAGGAAGAATGAATGGTTACATTGACCAAATTGACTCGATCGTTCATTTTGAGACTCGTGAAGTCTTACCTAGTTGGGACAAGCAGATTCAATCGTTGTGCTATCAAGTGAATCAAATCATTGAAAAAATCTCCAACTGCCAGCCTGAATGGATGACGAAAGCGATGGATGAGCAAATGGTTCACTAAATGGTAGGTTTCTTGGCTTTTCCTCAATGAATTGAAGGCTTAAGTAGTTCTAAGACTGACATACATGCTGAGTTATCTTACTTAACTTTCAATTTCCCATTGCAATCTAAAAAAGACCAAGGCTGTACAACATCTAGTAGCTTGCATTTTAAGGAATATCTCTAGTTTTACTTCATGTGTGTTGAGAATGAAAAAGTCACAACTTATTAGTTTTATTAATGTTTTTTAGAAAGAGATTTCTTACATTATATAGTAAACTGGCTCTTATGATGACTACTTATATTTTAGGTTGACTATTTTATCTTTGCCTTCTGATATTTTTCATTTTGATTAACATTGGTTTCTTTCGTGAGTAGTATTCTGATATGCATATAGATAACTCTTACTTTTACCTTAAAAGTAATAGACTGAGGTGCAGTATTAAACTTAAACCTTTGTTGAAAACTTCTAAGTTATATTGTGGTACAGCAGTACATCTTGGTTTCACCAGATTTTTTGTTACCTCGACTTTTTGATTGTCTGTAATTCTTTCATTATTTATTGTTATTTAGTTTTGTTTGCTCTTTTAAGTGATTTGAGCATGATATAATTATGCATCAGTGTCTCCCTTTGTAATAAGAACTGATCACATCTTTCATTGCAGATGATCTGGACTTGGCATTATCAAGATTGAATGAGAAATCTCTACAGTTTGTCTGTGGATACTGTATCTTTGCATTTCTGCTTCCACCACACAGCAATTTTATGTAAAATTATCTATGTTAACTCTGGAATTGCTGTTATTAATTCTCTTTTGTAGATCTTTGGTTGCAGAGTGGATGTGAAAAATTATTCTATCCTCAAATGGTCATTCTTCTTTTTGCATAACTATCAGAGGCATAATTTGCTCATAATTTACTTAAAATGTGCTTCTCCAGAAAGGAATATTTTAATTACCTTGTATATTTGTTAGGAAATACTCTTATGTACCTTGTATTTTGTTTGTATTAAAAGTTGAAATTGTTTGTGATACTTTAAATTTCCTCATGCACACAGCAAATCTTGATATATTGAAAAACCTTGGAAATGTTCATATTTATCACCTTTTTTCATCATATTATGTGATATAATGGAACCTTTGTTGTAATAAAATTCAATCAAAATAAAATTATGTAAAAATTGTACTTATTTGTTCTGACTGCAGAATTTCTTTTGTTAATATACCACTTGACTTCCTCTTAAATCTGACAACTATGTTAGACATATGTTTTATAAGTACTTTCAATAACTTTTTTAGGCTTGTTATACTGAAATCCCTTAAATACCAATAAAATTGATCACTTATGGATTCCTATCCTACCAAAGAATATAAGTGCAGAAAACCTTATTTTCTTTTCTCCTTTCTCTTATCTTACATATGTAGTTAAAATATGTAGCTGAATGGAGGTTGGGATATGTAATAGCATACATGGTTATAGTAAGTATTTTGGATCAGTCTGCTAGATAAATTTGAAGGCAATTCCCATAAATTGAAACGAATAATAATGTGATGGTACAAAGAATAAAAATGTTAAAAAGCAACTGCAAATTATCCTCATTATGTTAAAATAATGAAACCATGTTAATTGAGATATGTATAAACTAGTCTTGGGTCTGTGGTATAACATCAACTATTATTACCAGAGAGAGCTGTGCTTGAACTAAAAATATGTTCAGTTGTAACAATTTTGTGACTGTATCTAAAATAACCACTGAGATTGAACTATAATCAAAGAAATCAATCCTCAGCATAAAGAGTGAAACTTTTCTTAGTTTGTGTGAGTCTTGCATGCCCATGAGATTCCATAGCTTATAGTAATTTCTTTTCCAAACGAAGGTAATGTTGGCCTAATTTATATGATTATTCACAAATTGTGCATTATGAGGAAAATTTGTTGCACTAAATATTTACTCCATTTCTCGAGTGATAATGCTGAAGTGCACTGTGGAAAAACATAAAATACTAAGCTATGATAATTGTGAGGAATTCTTGCTTGCAGTTTTACTTTTCCATTCTTAAGTCTGCCATACCTGTTTCATTGCTTCAATAACCCTTCTTAAGGCTGATATCATTAAAATTCCTGTAACTATTTTCTATTTACAATGGCAGCACTCCCTTTATTTTCATTGCATTAAGACCCATTCCTGTATTCTCTTCCATTGCCTCACCATATAATGCCAATATATCCTCTATTATTTTCCTGTTCCTTTCCTTTCTTCTTTACTATCCTTTATATTCCTATATTTACTTTTGGCAAAATCCTTACGTATTGCCTATTCTTTGGTTCACCATATCTGACAGACATTGAATTATTTAGTGCAAAAATTTTGTTTTTTATTATCATTTGCTGAAAAACTGCAAATTATCTCTATTTGAGCAAATATCTTATCAGCAGGTTCCTGCAACCATTTATTGATAATAGGATATTTCTTATTTTACTTTTTTTATAATATAGAGAAACGTATCTGTGATTCACTTTTGTCTCTCAAACTAATACATACTTTTTATACACTAAATCAAAGTTTTTTGTCAGGGATGTTTATGGCTTTGATAATATGAAAATACTGAAGTATGAATGATTATGAATAATGGCGTTCATTTTGCTCACTCCTCATTCACTGAAATAGTATTATTCATAGGGTTATCGGCCTACACCATTTAATTTTCCATTTTTAGCTTGCTTACTTCATGAGGGAAGTATGGAAAAAATTTGTCACATCTTGTCTTGTTATCATCTCCTAAGGTTTATAGTCAATTGTGGGTGGGGGAACAAATTTGTAGTGAAACTGTTGAGGGGCTTAGGATTCAGCAAGATCCTAGGTTGATGACTTTATGGACTGACAATATAAGCTGTAATAAAGGAAGGAGTAAATGGCTGTCATGAATATAGAAATTTGAAATACTACTTAAGCCATTTGGAAGGTGGACAAGAATTATGCTGGCTCAGTTTTAGGAACCCCATGGGAAGCAAGGAAAACCTGCATACTTAGAACCCAATACATATTTCAAAAGCTAAGCTATTATCTTCAGGGGCTAATAATTCATTATTCTCTTTCTCTTGCAGATAATAGGGTAGCTATTGAAATATTTTGGATTCCTCTGGGAATGCTGGTTTACTAAAGTTCTGGGGCATTCCTTGAACTGAGCGAGCTGTGTAACTCTTGTAAACCTGCGGGATGGTCAGGAAATGTCAAAAAATGCCCAATATTGGTAGTATTTTAGAGAGAGAGAGAGAGAGAGAGATGATGAAACAACAGAGGAATGATTATATTGATTTTCATATCATTCATATTTTGTTCCTCACTGTAAATGTCAGTTTTGCAAAATAAATCAATTATGTTAGCAATAAAAGCAATGTTTCATAGGAATAGTCCTCTGAATGAGCTGAAATTGAATCTAGTAAGATTTGGAAAGTTAAAAACAGTCTATTATCTGTATTTTATTTCTTTTATAAGACTTAAAGCTTAACAATCTCTAATTCTATAAACTTAATGCATACAAATAGCCAAAAATTCATAAATACTGTAGAAGCAATGTTTTTATTCCACTTTCTTGGAATTGGAATTCTACTAAAGTTAAGCCTCCTTTCAAGGATTAATTTACAAAACCATGCAGTTTGTAAAAATATCTTGGTATTTGATGACAGGCTTCTTTGATGCTATTAGTGCCTTTTTGCATCTGATAGGTTTAGATTCTGAGAGGAAGAATGAAGACCAATGAGAAAATCTATATCAAGAATTTGCAGAAAGCATATTGACAAATAATTAATATAAGCATATTTGATCAGTAGTAATGAAGAATCATTGCAATCATTTATTTACAATCTAGTCTAATTTTTACTCTTTAAACAAATGATTTATTTGTGACTTGTATTTCATATGGTCAATTTGTATGAGGTTTAGGTTCTAACATATAAAAATTATACATCCTAAACTCAGATCTCTGTTCATTTCCTGATGTTGTAATTGCACCAGGTATGTTTCTTTCTAGTGCATTTTTTAAATTACCCTAATTAACATTTATCTTATGATTCTAATGGTTTTGTCATGAATCAATTGTGTCAACATGAATGAAGAAATAGTAAAAATGCCGTCAATGTATAAGATTTATCCCATTTATCATTTTAATACTACATTCTATTTTATTATCTGTAAAAAGATGAAAATCCATTCATAGAGGAATACCCAAGCTGATTCTAGCTATTCTTGGTTACTATGGTAACAGGCCTTGAGTAAATAATCCCTTTCAAACAAGAGTCAACTGTAAGTAAAAGTTAATCTCAATATTGTTAAAAGTAAATGTTTGGAAATAAATTGGTTTATGATTGATTTAGTGATAAGAAATAAATCTTTTTCTAAAGCTGGAAAAACCATCATATTTATGAGAAAGAAATTAAACTGTAGCAAATTCATGAGAAGCTATCATACCTGAAAATTTCAAATCTCGATTTAGATCAACTTTATTCTACTCTATTATTAAACTCTATTTTGACTGCAGGAAGGGAACATAGAGATTGTAAAGCCCTGGTGATTATTTTGGTTGATGCTTGATAAGATCACATAAAGATCCTTTGTTTGACACTTTAAACTACTTGACATGATTTTTTGGCTAAGAAAACTTTCATGAAATCACTTTATAGCAGCTAATGTTTTCCTATTTACATCGCAAAACTCTGAATAAAGATCTCTTAAACTTAACCAATTGTATTACTTTGTGGGATGCTCAACTTATGAATATTTACCTTAAAGTCTTTTGGTTCTTGAAAATTTTGAATAAAAATACATCTTCATTTGTCTTTGGTCTCTGTTGGTGTGGCATATTTGCATTGCTGTCCTCTTCATCTTTATCATTCTCAAACTAGAAGTCTCATCACATAAAATTTTCATTAATGTATTATTCAGAGTTAAAGATCTATTATCATCTTTTTCCTTGATTCAAATCATCTTTTATATATACATCATGCTCCTTAATATTCACAATGTTGCTTGTTATTAATTCATCAGCACTTGGGATTCTCAAAATAAGGAATTCTCTTCTGCCTTGTAAATGCCTTCCTGCTTATTTTAATTTTAGCTATGGATATGATGTAGTTTTCTTTTATAGACTTCATAGTATAAGTACTCAGATAGAAACTTCAATGTCTTTGTTTATTATATAATGACCAGCAAAGAGCTCTGTCCTTGGAAGGACTTCAGAAAAGATAACTCATTCTATATACTTATTGGCAATTTAAATGAATTAATCTTAAGTAATTGTTACTTTCAGGAGATGAGGCCATATAGTCTTGGTTATTTAATGCCTTCATATGTTACCTTGTGTTATTGTACTGTTAGTAATCGTACAGTAGCTGTTACAATTTTAAATTTGGGCAGCTAGTGACTGCTGCTGAAACAGCCCCTGTGCTAATAAGTTTGCAAAGTTAAAATAGGCAGATGATAGGGAACATGATTGTTTCTCTACTATGCAATTGTATGAATAAGGAAATGTTACCATGGATTATAACATATAATGAAGGATTTTCAAAGAATATAGAGCTTCCCTTAGGAAAAAATTAAATTAATAGTGTATAATGAAAGTTTTATCCAGAATGCAATTAGTTTTTGGTGATATATCATGATAGTGATCAATTGCTTAAAGTGGTCATGTACTAAAAGTACATTATCTACATTATTTTGTTGCTATGATGGAATTTACATTATCAAGACTGCGTTGCTTAAATTTATTCATATATTATTATTTAACTGCAATGCTCCTATGTATAATAGCCTTATCTTATTGAACTCTTGTGGAAGCATACAAAGATACTAGTATTAACCATGAAAACAGCTGAAAATATCACTGGCAAATATATGAGAGGAGCATTAATGTCAAAAGTTAACAGTGAATGTGACTTATGGGCTTTTTCTAGTCAATCTCTGCATTCCTATATATTTTTCCTACCATCAATGATTTTTGTCTTTCCCCTCACCAATGATACCTTTTTATCTTAAAATTCATGTAGTTGGAAACTCAATTTAATCACTTTAAGGTAATTTTATTTACTGATTTTATGTTATGCATACAATTTAGAATTGAATGGAAAATTGTTATAACTATAAATAAATATCTTAATAAATGTTTAATGGATTCCATTCCATGTTTAATGGACTCCATTGGGGATCCTGTGGCCAATAAGGTAAAACTGCAGGAGAAATAAGTGTAGTGGGGAAGCATTTGAGGGGTAACTGTTGGCTATGTGTCAAGCAATTTTTTATTTAAACATGGGTAAGCTATTTGCAGAGGCTTTCCTCTCAGTGAGTGCTGCCTCTCCTATTTTTTGAGTTAAACTAGGCCCACCTCTGCAGGAGGCTACTGAGTGTTGGCCACAAGATCATGAATGAAGTACACAAGCCATTGTCTTTGAAATTCTCTTATCTCAAATAAATAATTATTGAAAATCAATTTCAGGGAAAAGAAGGATGGAATAATATTTCTTTTCTATTGATCAAGATTGTGTGGCTGACTATAAAATATTTAGTCCATGTAAGAAAAGAATGAGTCATAGAGAGTCAAGGAGAGACATTAGAAAAAAAGATAAAAGCCCTATCAATGAGAATAAGAAAGATGAATTCCTCCGAAACGAACAGTGCAAAAATCCTCCAGTAGATTATTCGTTTAAAAAGATCAAGTCTTTGAAAGGTAATTTTATGATTTAAAAATCCTGTTGTGATTAGATCACAAATAATTATAGGATCTTCAGAAGTATAGTTTTTTTCTTTATCAAAGGAGATAATGTTATTAATAAAAACTATGATATCCTCAGGACTGACCATAGTTAATAGTTCTGAAAATGTCTCTTTCAACTTCAAGCATTCATAATGATGTATCTCAAGTTTTTTTGATATTTCTTTACATACATGTCATTAGCTTGTGGATAAAATAGTAATGGTAGTTTTCATTGGAAGTTGAACATTCACTGCATAGCCCAGAATAACATATAATATTCTGAAAATAAATGAAGGAAATATTTTTCCATTTATTTTCTGAATTTAATAATCCCCATTATCAATAATCTTCATACAAAACCACAAAATACAGTGCTACTGGATTGTTGAACTTCAAATCTTTTTTATATAAAATATTAATATATGTAGTTTAAGATGAGGTTTTCTTCCCAACATTGCTGCTTTTTGAACAATGAAAGTTTATGAATTGACTAAAGGAATAGGTACAATTTTTGTGTTGTTGAGGATTGCAACCATGTGAACAGAGTCAGAACAATCCTTGTGAATTGAGGCAATTGCTAAACATACGTAATTGTTGTAACTAAATCGATTGAGGGAATTTGAATTAGTAAACAATATTTAAAGCAAGAGAACATTGAAATGTGATGATGTGATGATATGATGTTAATTTGTGTTACTGTTATACCAATAAATAAAAATGCAAATGATGAAAGAGCACAGAGACTTAAATTTGCAAAATACTAGAGGAGTCTAAGTACACAAGAGGCATTAAACACCTTTCGCCAGTATTATTAATGACTACGAGACGTACAGTAACTGAGAATTGAGTGAGAAAATTTTCAATCCCAACAAATGAAAAAAATAGAGAAATGAAGATAAAATTTATTAGGCTACCTGGAAGCAGTTGCTTCATTCAAGTCTGCCTGCAGTAAGGTGCCTAATGATCTGTCACCTTCCTTATTGAGTGAGCATAGAATTATGATTTCTTCCTACTCTCTCTGGTTGAAAGTGACAAAATGTTTGTTGCTTGACTAGTTAAAGTTGCCGCAAGCAAGTATCAATGAGATCTCATATGATAGTGAGTTTTTTTATTACTGTTATTTACTGTATCCAAGGCAGAAGAAATCTCATTAAGTTCTTTAGTACCTCTAGTCTTGGTTAATTTATTAGCACCAGAATAAAAGTTAGTCTTGTTTCATAACTTGAGGAGTTGTAGGCACATTGTGTGTTACTCATACAAATATTATTGAGCCTTGGGGCAGTCAAGTGGGCAACCCATTCAACTTCAGTGAAAGTGGACCAGGGTTTCTTTCCTGGTGGGGGCTCACCTGCAAAATGGCCTTATCTCTCAAAGCACTTTTAAAATAATTACTAACTTCTACAAGTATTAAACAGAGACTGAATCATTAAATCAAATAAAATATAATTGCTTCAAACTGAGTCAAAATTTTGAATCAGATCAAACACATAGAACATAATGAAATTGTTATCGATCTTGATCAATATGCAGATTTTGAAGAAGGAACTCCCAGAGCATTCCGTGTCAAAAAAGTACCTGATCGAGGACCTAACAATCGCTTCCTTACTTGTTCAGTTTGGCTCTCAAACAATAGACTTATGGAAGTGAGTGATCTTAAATATTTTATTCAGAAAACACTGGAACAGCCCTATCTTCTAGGATGGCTTGATTTGTCATCGAATTACCTTGACAAGGTTCCCAGAGTAAGTATTCATTCAATTTGAAAATATTGTAGTTATGTAACTGATTGATGCAATTACCTTGACTTGTTTCTATAATAAAGATAATTTAGTCCTTATCATGATTTTTCCTTGGCTTCTCCAACATGTATCTTATGAAATAGGGCATAATCTGTGCATTAACCTAAGTGATGTTCAGCTTGGAATTTAACAGTTAAAACAATCAAAACAGCAACTTAGTGTCTTCAAAGATCAGTTGCAATATTATGATTATTTTTAGAGGATATTCTGAATAGTTGTATCATATTTGCATGAAAAATTTCATTCCTTTTGTTCTCTCAATTATTTCCTTATGTAATGGTTAGACCATGATGCATGCCTTATTAAGAATAGCTGATGTTACATTTTAAGGGAACAAGAACTTACTTGAAGTGGCTAACAAACTTGACTCCTTTAACAACTAAAAAATTAATATAACTGATGACATAAAATGTATACCTCTATTTAAATAGGGCAAACTTAAGAAAATTAAGCTATATCAAAACTTAAGTTATAGTTCCAATTCTAGTGATACCTTGGCCAACAAAGATTTTGTTTCATTTTTTTCGTTTCAAATTTGTTCTGGAAACATGTTTGTTACTCGAAATGAAATTTCCATAGAAAACTATATAATTTGTTCTAATTGCTTCCCACTATATAAAGATGTAGAGTAAATGATTAAAATGTTGAATGGTTCACTTGCTGGCATGGAGCAAATGAAACATGGAGGAGTATATGAGGAACCAAATAGAATCATTTGGATGTTTGTCACACTAAGAATAAAGTTAAAAATCAAAACGTTTTATTTGAATTATTTAATGGAAGCATACTATTGAATTATTTGATTATTTAAATTTCGTTTTTCCCACCTCTATGTGCATCCACTAAAGCATTCATTAGCGGAATACATATTCATTATCTAAGTCCAAAATATGTTTTTCTGTTGCAATACTGTTTTGTTTAAATCCACAAGAAAAATTTAAAAATTGGTTCCATACTTGATGTATTTAATTGTTTAATTCAATACAAGAGACACCAATCATAATCATGAGGCAAATATAAAAAATATGAATTAATTGCAAATTTGAGACTTCTGTTAGCAGTTTCTTTAGAAATGAATTTTACTACATTACATTATTGTAATTTTTCATCATTGAATGGCTATACTGAGTTATTTTTAAACTGCCTGATGATTTTTTTTTCAGGAACTGACTGAGTTTCCAAATTTATGCATTTTATATCTTCATGGCAATATAATTCAGAAACTTGTGTATATAAAGAGATTGATACCATTGAAAAAAATGTACAGCCTTACTATGCATGGAAACCCAGTGGAAGATGATATAAATTACAAAACTTATATCTTACACTTTTTACCTCAACTGAAGACTTTGGATTTTATTAGTGTCCTTCCTTGTGAACGACTGGTTCCTCCACCTCCTCCAGCAGTGCTGGCAGAAGAAGAACCAGCAAGTTTCACTGGTACTGAAGATGAAATGCTGAACTTATTAAAAAAAATGAAATCTTGAGATCTTATAATGAATATCCTGTTACCGTCAGAAACTTTATTTGTATATTGCTTCTATTTTTCTAACTTTATCTTAAGAACAAAAGAGTCCTAGTGGATTATTTTCAGCAAGTGGGTAATTTATTTGCTGATATAGGAAAACATAGATCATGTGGGTGCTATTATTTAAATAAAATTTATGATAAAACTTGTGTTTTTGAAAATATTAAATCACTCATCCTTAAAAACCTATGACTGAATTATAAATAGCATAGGCTTAGCTAAGGCATACTGTAATTTATTATGACTTTCGATTGAGATTTTTCATTTCCCTATAAATCATTCGTTCCTCAGTGGCAGTACCAACCTCCAGGGGTCAGTATCACCCCCCATATATTCTTAGTAGAGAAAAACTCACTCTAGGGAAGCAATTGTAGTCTCATTCGGCCTGTAGTCATCACAGCATCAATACTAGGGATCCAATCAAGGCAATTTGTGTTTAGATAATTCGTGTGTAAATTTGAATCATCATATAAAAATATTATTTATCTTATCAAGCGTTTTGGTTACACAGATATATATCTGATCGCTATCCTGCATTATAGGCAGGTTTAAGGAGGTCCTTGCTGCTTTCCGAATTTCTTATTTAGTGGAATATGGTTTAAACGTGGTCACCCAACTATTATCAGAGCGAAGAAAGCAACTCCAAGTATTGGAACTCCTGAATGGTTGAATGATTTCTTACTCCTGCTGAGCGACTCTATGTTACTTTGATTGGTGCCTTTGATTCTCTATTTCAAAACTAGGAAAATTTTAACACTGAACAAAAATTTTGCTTCCAACCATTCTCTTTCCGCCTGTGCTATTCATTTTGCAGGCAAAAATTTCTGCAAATGTTTAATAGAAATAAACGGGAAAGTCGAGTGTTTTTGGTAGAAGGCATTGAGAAAAGTTGTCTTCTACTTCTTAACCTTCTATTTTTCGTCCATTTAGTTCAGGAAAAACATCCGATTCGGGAAATCTTCTGACAAAATAGTAAATCAATTTTCTCCTCCTCAAGTTTATAATCAACAAGAAAAAATTTTTCTTACTGCGTGACGCAATACGCGACACGGGCTACGATTATTCGAACAGCTCAATCTCCGCAATGTATTTAAGTTTCCTGCTGTTTCGTTTGTTTATCAAGATATCGCTAATTTATCGTAAGCATCAATTGATATTTAAGTAGCTAAATTCCACTGAATTTTTCGAATACGGGATTTTTTTACGTCATTCAGAACGACTGTTTACTGTCACAGACCTTCCAGCTGATGAACTTCCTTTTAGCAGTAACTAATGAGAATAACGGGAATATAATAGAATAATCAATCGAGGAAGCCGTAACTTTGTGAAACTCGATTACCATGGTTGAAAAGGAAATAACTTATATTAATTTATTTTCTTGATAATAGAATAATGGTTGTTTACATTAACCTACTGCTTCTATAATTTGCGCATTGTTTAAATTTTCTTTACAGAGATTTACTTTCAGGTTTCTTCTGCATGCAGTCGATCACATACATACTAAAGCAGAGCTGATTCCGCCGTTTCGCCGAAAGTCCTTCATAATTCGAAAGCGTAGGCAAATGTTCCTTCATTGCAAATCAAAATATCAACAATTTCATCAACAATCATATTTAGCTGTAAAAAAATAATAAGCTACTTAACATATTTTGGTTTAACACTCTTATGTATTTAGTTAATTATTTGTAGCATTCCATCATTCGTTTGAAAATAGCGCTTTCTGTTTAGAGCCAAGGACCATCAAGGACGAAGGGAAGTCAATACGGAATCAATCTGATGTGGTACGGTTGGGAAGCACACACATAATTTCTAAGAGGTTCGATTCCCTCGCGAGTATACTCGTATTGTGATTAGATGGCCGCAATCATATCGGAGGCTCTTTTTCTCATCGTAATGTCGATGAATAAATCCTATTGGGAATCAGACCCATAATATATTCTTAAGGTATGGCGCATCCGAAGCCCCGCGCCAGTCCTCGAACGCGGTTGTTGCTGGTCATCTACTCATTTTAAATTTTGTTTTCAACCTGATTTCACGACAACCTAAAACTTCAATTTACGCTCAATTCAAAGGAAAACATCGAAATTTGCACTGCTGAGTTCGAAGGCTCACGTTTTGCTTACAAAGAAAAATAAAATAATCAGTTCCCGTCGTTAATACAGAAAGAGGAAATATTCAATTTCCAGGAACTACAAACTCGTCAAGATGAATTACCAAGCAAGATTATCAGCAAATAAAGGAGAAGGCTTACCTGCCAATGGAAATAATGTAAATTTTAGTTTCTCAACGTAAGCTTTTAAGGAAAGACATCCGTAAAGAATTTTAGCAAAACCATCTAATAAAATCACGGAGTATTATATACAAGATAATTACCATTTTCACAGGACAAAATGGCTCAATTCAAGGAAAAGAGTTTAAATAAAAAGATAGTTTTAGCAATCACTCTTTATTATTAAGATTTCCTATTTCTTAAGCTTTTGAAAATCACCCCAAAGGGAGTTCGGTAGTTCGGAATTTGGCCGGTGAAGCACCTCTGCGTTTTTCCCCATGCGGTCGATCATAAGATGCCACCTAACGGCGAAGTAAGTACTTATTAGGTACTGAAAGATAGAATGTTTCCCAAACTTTGTCATGCTATCGTACCCTTAGTTCCATACCACCACCCTACTACAACCGCCATCTATGAAAATGACTTTCTCTAAGACTTAACCCGCAAAATAATAAGAAGCTAAATTAAAACTGCAACGATTAAAACCCCTAGCTGTTAATTTCGCTTCTGTAGAATCCAATAAAATTCAATAGAGAAGGAAAGATGATCAACAATGGGATAAAATTCTTTACGTCAGGCGCCCCCTTGGTTATTCCAGCACCTTAATTGGAGCAGTATTGTCCACTTAGGGAATCAGTGATACAGAACATCACCTTATTTGTAAATAATTATTCTATCTAAAATATATTGTTTTGTTCTAAGTTGTTTTGTCAAATAGCCGGCAGCCCAGCCTCAAAAAGCCCAGCCACGTTGAAGGTGAAAAACTTGCTCAATTTAGTAAATTGCAATGTAATTTTAATTTAAGTTCATAAAAAAATTCTATCTCACAGATTGTCGCCAAAGACCTTGTCAGTTTCAGGTTATTTAATCCTTAGAGCCTGCCATGATCGCAATCCCATTATTTCCTCAGCTTCTTTCTTCTCCTATTTTAATTCATTGAAAAATCGAATTTCTACTTCATTTCGAGCAATCCTCCTCATCGGCGGAAACAATTACTTCCCTTATCCCATTTAATAATCCATATTCTACTGTATTCTGCAGCACATATTCTATTATTTACCTCTAATCACTCCCTATTAATAATTACTGCTTCTTGTTCCGACGGGTTTCAATCGAATCCTGCATCGCTCTCGGTACGAAGTGATTTCTTTCATTTGTGCCTAACTTAATCTAATGCGTAATCTAATCCTTTCTTCCTTCTTGTCTTCCTTTCTTAGTTTCCTCTGTGATCACTTTTAGTAAGTAATTTCGGCGTAAGGTATGCAGTAAAGAAGACTTCTATTTTGTGATATACCTTATTATAATTTTATTCTCCTATTTTTCATTTTCGCTTACCTTGATATGATAGCGGTTAGCGTGTCAGCCTAGTAACCCCTAGGGAGTTTTTGGTTCGAATTCGGCTTATGAAATGGTTGCAATCTATGAAAGGTTAAAAAATTGATATAGGTGCGAATTAAATCATTAAAAAAATGACTCATGTACTAACAAATCCACATAACGGAAAAATACTGGGCAAGTAAAATTAATCGGGTATTTGGGAAGCTTATGAAAGTAATAAAAGAGAAATACAGAGAGTAGAGACTTTTGAAATGTTGTGATGAAGACGAGAAAAAAGAATAACTTGGAGAGATAAAATGAGCAATGAGGAAGAGATCGCAAAGTTCGCATGACGAAAGTTATTGAACATAGGAGGAAGAGCAAGCTGGATTAGACATATTTTTGGAAACTAGTTGATAGACAAATTAGTGGAAGGAAGAATGGAAGGCAAAGAGATAGGAGTAAGACCCATTCTGGAATACTTAATACACATGAGTGGTCTGAAAAATTTCCGACATTTCGCCATTTCTCGATATGTTTTCTGATAATTTCTGAAAGTTTTCTGAAGATTTCTGAAAAATCTGGGGTCGGAAACTTTTCAGACCACCCTCGTATATCATGGAATATGTTGAAGAACAAAGTTATATTGATACGAAATGAATGACAAACAACGGGGAAGAATAGAGAATAAAAAAATTAAGGCATTAACAATGTGATGAGTGAATTAGATAGATGGCATCATTGATTAGGGAAAGCCTATGAAAAGGTAAAGAAGTTTCCACAGCAAGTTGTATTCTGATTGGTCTGAGCTAGCGATTTGCTATATGTTCCTTTTGTTGTGTTTGAAAGGGACAATGTATGGGAACTCAACCTTTGAGATTGTAATTATAAGCTGAGCTTTGATTATGAAGTACAATATTTATAGGGCATTTTCATAACGATTTCGGCTTGGAAATTGTAAAACAAAATATTATAAAAGCGAAAATCGAATTGTGATAAATAAATTTGATCGGAACGATCAAAATATAACAGAAAGTGCAACGACTTGCTAGATTTACTTCAGTGATAATTTTAGGGATACGTCAAGTAGAGTAAGTTCGTTTATAGAGACTTCCAGGGAGGAAGGAACCTAGGTGCTCCAAATATTTCATCTTAGTATAAGTAATTCTGGTTTATGTTGATATCGCCAACGTTGGGGTTGACGAGCTGCTATTGTGTGAAGTCATGAAACAGTTTCTTGTCATCGTACAGTTACGATGCGATTATTTTTATTTCCAAAATTTACTTAACTTCTAGGAGACCATAGGAAAAAGATTAGTGCCTGTAACTGAAGTTAGGAATCACACCTTATACTGATCTTCACTCGCCTCATTTATACTGGCATCTTCATCTCAGAGTTATTCCCGTCTCGCAACTTCTTCCCTCTGCCTTCTGAATGGCAGCCGGTGGTCGCTAGAGAACGCCATTAATTATTCTTCTGACGTTTATGACTCTATGCATCATTCTTCGTTGCGGGATTTTGCCAGCGGCAACGTAAATTGAGGAGTATGTGTTGGGATGTCGGGAAGCGAATGATTGTTCCCTTGAGTATTTTTTATCGCGATCCCTCATTGGAGCCGGAATCGTAGACATTTATGAGCAAAGGAAAAATTAGAACCACCACAATTTCCATTCTCTCAGCTATCTCTTTTTCCTTGAATCTGTGACTGTTGATTCGAGAGAAATGATTGAAAAATTTATAATTGCCTAGTGTCAGACATATAAAGTATATTTCTGAGTTATAAATGAGAATCAAAGCGGCAAATCGTATAATTTTTCGTTCTCAGTCCCTGCAAAATGAAACATTCCGGTTCGAGTTCTGCTCCCTTCGTTCGATAATATATACACGAGTAATCCTAGGACTTCCAGAGAGCCAAGTGGGTAGTGCGTTCGCCTTTGATAAAAGCTGTCTCGACTTTGATTCCCGGTTGGAGCCATGTTAGAAAAAACTTCAGCTGTTTAAGCATTTTTAACAACAATGATGCTAAAAGTGGACTATGTGGATGAATTTTACAATATTCTAGTTAAACTATATTGAAAAATCGCATTGTGCTAATGCACTGTTCGTCGTGACATTATGATTCCTCTGAACCAATGTTTCCCTTTTCATCTCTCAGATCTTTTCCCGTTCAGTACCCTTTTCTCTTCCAAAGCATTCCATAATACCCCCAAATATTTTTATGACAGCTGTTTATCCAGATTTTGGCTTTTTTATAAAATACCATAATTACCCCTTGCTATTAAGCAGATAATCTGAATTTCGCATTCCAGCTAATAAGTTTGACGAGTCGCGCAAGATTACCTTAAAGATGACTGAATTATAGAAGGACCGAGTAAATTCAGGTAGCTATGAAGAAATTCGGCTGAGGGAAACAATTTTCAAACATGGAATGTAAACTTTTTGGATACTTAATCTGAGTCTTATCCTTCTTCCGATGCTCACCTATTAATGAATGTAATTTTCACATCGCATCTTTTTGTCGTAAATTGTGACAGGCTTTCTTCCCCATGCCTCCTGGTTCGTTCTTTCATATTATATAGCTATAATACCCCCTCTAATACCTTTCCCTATTTTGAGTTACAAGATTTTAAGTTTTTTTTTCGGAAAATTATATCCTCGGTGACCACTTGAAAGCTCATCAAAGACCCACAAATTTCAGCTTACGATTCTTGTAGAAACACCTTTGAAAGTTGGACCCTTATTCTCCCCTGGAGAACACTCTGAAAAAAAATATATAAAAGTGGCATCTAACCGATAACGAAAATTGGATAAAGTTGAATACATTAATTTCGGGATAGAGGCTAATTGAATTTGTTTAGCTACATCTCCGTTGCGAAGGAGATTTGTGCGAAGTATTTTTTCTCATTTATTTACTTTACTGATCGAAATTGTCTCCTTTTCTTACGTGATGTTACGACACATCACTCTGACAACGTTTTTGTGAACATTTGTTACTGATTTTCCTATTATAACGTTTGAATTTTACTCTGAAATAGTTCTCTTTTGTGTCCTTTAAACCAATGTCGAAATCTATTGTTTCCTTGATCTTAATTGATATCTTACTTTCGTCGAGATATCAAGTGCGTATAATTGGTTTGATAAAATAATTCAGAGAAGCTCCACATAAATGATGCTGTTCAATTCCTGCAGAGTGAAGATATACCACACGTCTCAAGTTTGTATTCAAGGGAACGAAATAGTAAGTTTCATAATAAGTGGTATAAAATGTTCTCCCATGAAGAAATGAATGCAATATTGGTCCCCAAGAACGGAGTGGCATTTAGATTTTGCGTATATCCGTAAAAGTTGGGTTGTGAGGATTGCTGAACTTGAGGCTTTTTGAATTCCCTCTGAGGGCCTCCAAGATTTGAGGAGGATATTTTAACTGACTCAATGAGGCATATTTTGGCCATCAGGGCTCTGTATGGCTCTTGTATCATTTTAAATGTGCTCATAGGTCTCCCCATATCTCTGAAGATCTCATATCAATTTCCGCCATGGATCATCGCGGAAGGCCCCATAATTCGGACCCCTAAGCGTCATTACAATGGCTTCTAAGGCAGGATGAGGCATTTTCGCACGTCCTACTTTGTCCCAGCTAAGAGAACTTCAGAGATCCATTTAGAGATATGAGGTTCGAAAAACCAATTGCCGGTGACCTACGGGGATCTTCCGAGAAATTTGGTATGCCACGGCATCGTACACTTTCGAGGAATTGGCGCCCGTCGGTCACCGGTATTCGGCGACTGAAGAGTTTTTCGAACCTCTTATTCATTAACACCCGAGATTCATTTTCTTTACTTTCAGCTTCATTTAGGGAAACGACTTCGGATGCTTTGTGGAAACTCATCACAAATGAACTTGAAGTTTGCTAGCAAAGTTTGCTCGTATAAAATACAGACAATTCCAAAAATTACCAGTGAGGATAGCTTTTAGGGTAAAACCCTATATTTTTGACGGGATTTCAGGTATGAATTCTACATGTTGTTTCGGGTTTTAAGTATGTTTTTATTTGTTTTTTTTGTATGACTGTA
The DNA here is from genome assembly GCA_036926295.1 of Pachydiplax longipennis. Classification (NCBI taxonomy): domain Eukaryota; kingdom Metazoa; phylum Arthropoda; class Insecta; order Odonata; family Libellulidae; genus Pachydiplax; species Pachydiplax longipennis. Next base: position 59,048,024 of record JAVFKF010000008.1, read on the forward strand.
TATTTGGGTGTGATGACTTAAGGATAATTTACCAAGAAGTGAAAGAATGGGTACGTTATAGGGATTTTGAGGGCACAAGAACCTACCGAAAGGTAGAACACTCATATTATTATGTATTATATTTGGTTGTGTGTTATTTTTCCTCCTTATTTTAATACATTTTCGATCTTTCTAGTTAAATCTATAAACTAATGTGTAGATCAATTCATATTTCGCCCGAAATAAGGAAAAATGCATACATGTTCACAAAAAAATTCAGTAGCGAAAATAAGACCTTTAAATAGCGGCGAAAATGATCAAATGTTATGCCAAAAATCCATTCTTCTCCATCGGAGAGACGCAGTTAATTTCCCTCTCTAACTCCCGTCGCCGTGCATTCCGCAGAGCGACAAGGAACGAATAAATAAAAACTTCCCAAGGCATGAATCTTCTTCCCCTACATCCATTACTTTTCCCCTCTTTCTCGATAGCCACCCAACCTGCCCCTTGAGCTTTGGAGATAGAGGCAACCCAAAGCCACTCTCCGGGAGGGAGAGCCGTTGCGGGATTCTGAAGGCTGCTCCGAAGTGGAGGGAGGGAAAAAAACCTACTGTCGCGAATAGTTTGAGAGAGAGAGAGAGAAAAGAGTGTGGACGAGAAAGAGATGGTCGGAGTAGTGTAACTCTCCCCTTTGTCGCCAGGGCGGCGTTGCGGTGGTTCAATCCGGGGACTCCCCAGACAAGAAACCCGCATTACTGGGATTGGCTTGCCGGCACTGGCTTTCTGATCGGATGGGGAAGAGGAGAAGGGGGCGTAGTAACGTTGTCATTTGGGAATGAGTTTCTGAATGTGACGAATACGTTCAAAACGGAGGAGGAGAAAGGGGAAGGATACGTATCGGGTGAAAATGAGATTAAAATTACCGTCTTACGGAATCTGAATGTGACGTTCTATCCATGGTTAAGGCAATTCCTCTAATAACGCGTGATCTTTTCGTCAAACCTTATTTTATGAATGAATCGAAACGAGAAAGAGAGCGGACATCAGTCTTCTAAAAATTCTATAATAATACAATAATATTCCCAAAAGTCTAATAAATGTCATCACTTTTTATTACATGTTCATATCACGTTTTGGATAAAGAACTTGTTTGTTCGAGACCCAGAAGTCTTTTCTGTTATCTAAACTTTATGTGAAATATTCAGTCCGGGGGTCTTGAGCTATAAACCCTCCATCACTTGCTATGAAACGTTTTAGGGGCTTACTAGACAAGCTGAGGAGCGAGGTACTTTCCCATTTACCTATAGGCTAGACAGGTTTAAGCCTAGGTCAAATCTGAAGCCAAATCTGAAGGCTGAAGAATCTACGGTTCCCTCCAGTCAAGCTTTATGATATTTTGGACACTGTTATTGACCTTTCTCACGCAAGTTTGTCTTTGAAGAAATTTTCAATAATTTTCCTTGCAACTCTACCTTTTTGTAATCGTGACGAATGCTTCAGGAGTCTTCTTAGATATAGATGATTTGGAACATTTCAGAGTAATACTATCTTTAGCCATAATTCAACATAGGTTCCTGTGCTGTGACCTTTGACGAAAGCATTGGGAGAGAGATAACTCAGATATCAATCTGTGAAAGTGCTTGAAAACTTCCCGTAGTTGTTGAGTAGTGATATTTCTAGCCTAAAATTTTTAAATAATATTACGGTAAACATCAATACATTCGCGAAAAATAATTTTTATTCCACGTAATATTTTAACAAAGTTTGGTCATCACAAAGGCTTTCAGCAATCTAAATTAAAACATTTGACATTTTTCAATCAACTCTATATTTTACAATAAAATTTAATACTACTTCTGTTTAGAACACACTTTTATCCTCCCGTAGTCGTAGGGTCTCTCTGGAGGAATAGCCTAGAGCCTTACTACATTTTACGCGGCCCTGGTTTTGACAAACGTAACAGAATATAATTTTTTATAATATAATTTCGGGAATTTTAAAGGGAAATACATTTCCCTTTAAAATTCCCGAAAAAAATCGAAAAGTATTCTATCCTTCAAGATATGGTAACATGAACCCACATAAATTGAGTATGTTAAAGAATCATTATCCTGTTGGTATAGAGAGATGTATTATCGTTCAAACACTATTAGTGTAACTAATGATGACTCTCTGTCTCCAGTTGTTCAAACTCCTTAGATCTATTCCTGATTTCCTACACGGTCCTAAATGCAATGGAATACATACATCAGATACGTCATGGCTTCCATGGATCATGAATGGAATTCGAATAGGATCATACAGCGGAAGGTTGAAAAAGAAGAGATAAAGAAAGCGGAAAGTAAAAAGTATTAGAGGAGAAATCGCGATCGGGATGGAGAGGCCTCAATCGCCATTAGTTATCCTTTGGAGAGGTCTAAAATCGAAAGACTTTTTTTTCACTCTCTCCGAGAGCCTTAAGGCGGGGATTAGTTTAGTGGGAGCACTTGAGCGGCATATAAATGGCGTGCGGGAGTCGAAAGGGAGGGAATGGAAGATTTCCCAAGGAACGGGAAAGTAAAAGGAGAGTCAAGGTTCTGGGTGGAGGAGGAACAAATATGGAAGGAGACTCTTTTCGGATTCGGGTAGAAAATGAATTCCGATGGTATGAAATGATAAGATTTAGGAGAGAACGAAGAAACCAGTTGTGAGGTTTGTTACGTTTTGCCGAAAAGCCGCGATGACGGAGGTTTACGAAGAATTCTCTCATTCTTATTTGTAAATGCTCACTTGCTGCGGACGGTTTTTCTCGAACTTCCCTTATGTACTCACTTGACATCCACAAATTATTTTGATATTTTCTTCTTTGTTTACGGTTCTTTTTTTTGCTTGTAAGGTTTTATTTACAAAAATTGTGGGGACAATTCGAGATGGCGCGTTCGACTTCGGCGAAATCGGTTCCATCGTTCGATTCCTGATGGGAATGTGCGTGATTACTTCAGCTTCTCTTCTCGGGAGAGATTACTTCCTCGAAACACTTTTAACAATACCGTAGTGATATTGTGTAGGATCCAGTATCGTACCCCTGATTGTGAAGGATTCAGATTTTTAGGCAGAAGTATTTAACGACTTTCAACTAAGTCCGATTTGAATTCGATTCGATAGCTTCATTTCGGTTAAGTATATGATTCTGATGTGAACAATCGCATTTCCCGAGCTTGAACTGAATTTCATGCTTAGTTTGCGGGTAAAGTATTCAACTTGAAGGCTGGTTTCAACATCAAACTCAACCATTACCACCCAAAAACCTAACCCGAGCAATGGGGCTTACTGTGCGAAATAAAGAGTAAGTAGTAAGACGTTATTCTTTCCTCATTGAGCTCAAATGCTTAATGGTTAAAAGTACACATAAGAAAAATGATCTTCTAAATAACGCTCGACGTATTCGATTTTGCTATAAGAGAGGCAAATAGAATGCAAAGATTAACTGGTAGAATGTTAAAGTGGTGCTCATCGAGAGAGAGAGAGAGAAAGAAAGAGCTTATATTCCTCTCATTCGACCTAGTCTCGAATACCTATGAGCGACTTGGGATTCACATGAATCCACATGAAGGTTTAATATCAGATTTAGAGACGGTTCAACATAGAGCGGCTCATTTCGTTATAGGAGATTTCAGAATCGACAGTAGCGCTACGGTTATCATAGATTCTCTCGGTTGGAGGGACTCTATCCAGGAGAGGATGTCTGAATTTCGAAAATTTTATCGCTTCAGAACTTTTAGACAAAGTGAATGAAATTTTGATTCCAGTAAAGAAGGAAGGCGATCTATGAGAAGCATCAAAAAATATTACAAAGATGTAATTGCAAGAACTGATAGTTACTTTTGGTCGTTCTTTCCTCAGGCTATTAGAGAAGCTGATACGGTAGATTAAGTATTGATGATGATGTCACTACCTCTGCCATACACTACTAATGGCTCGCGGGGTATATGTATCTAAATATAAAACTAAATTAGGGGTGACTAAATAAACGCCATGAATCGGCTTCATTCATTCCTCCGTAACTTTTATATTCTTGCAATCGAGAACTATGCTGAGACAAAAGTAAACGAAGAATAGATTTTTCTGTATCCTATACCAAAAGTCGAACATATTCCATTCATCAAAACATGATAGACACATAAGCTAGTGTTTCTTCGTTATTTTTGCATGTGCCTCACAATTTACTTGATCGAAAAATCGCGCTGGAGTAACTTCCAACTTTTCTCATTACGTAAACGAATCACCGAGTGAGTAATTTACGCCGGGAGGGATGGAAACCTTCCGTTTCCATCTGCGGGCGGCGAAAACCAAGAGAAGTGTATTAAGAGGAAAGTCCTAGGAACAATTTCCGGATTTAAATCCAGCGATCGGTTCGAATACATTCGGGAACACCCTCTTAACTCCTCAACCCTACCCGCCACCAATTCATTAAGAATGAGATTTTCCTTTGTATCGACGCCATAAAAGACTTTATGTCTCAATCCTCTAAACCTTAGTCTTGTTTCCATCACAACCTTCGTCTCATCTTGAGCAAACTTTTCACCCCCTTCTCTCACCTCCTCTGCCAATCCCATGATTCCCCTTCCTCAAGATGTGAATAACGACCTAAAAATCAATCAAACGGTCCCCTTCCTTTCCTTACCCCTTTCCCTGCCTCTTTCTCGTCGTTAACCTTGCTTAATAAAGACTTTAATGAATCAATCACTCCGATAAAATCCAACCCTTTCTAAAGCCTCTCTGCCTCCCACTTTTTCCCCACCACCGTCTTCTTCTTCTCTCTCCTGTGGCTGTCACGACTTTGTAATTCATTCCTTTTCCCTCTCATTTTATGCCCACGGTTTCCTGTCTTAATTCCCCTCAAAATTCTCCCTCTTCAATTACCCTTCCTTTAATCACCGTTCTCCTCTCCCTCTTAGCATCTTTCAGATTTCTGCAATTCATTCCACTTCGCATATTTTCTCGCTCGATGTCACTTACGCTTTCCTTTATGGTGTGGCAAATACGCTAGAGATATGTATCCGACTCGGGTTTATGGTTATAAAAGATAGGTGTAACTATGTAGGTGATAATGTAAATGCTTCAGAAATAACGTATGCAGTTCTCACAATCTTCGTATGTCGACCTATGTTGAAAGCATTATATTTCTTATCTCCAGAATAGATAAGATCTAATTCCTTGCTTTTTCCTCGTAAAGAGTACGAGGGTTAGGTTTACAACCACTTGGTAACCAAAAATTTTGCAACCATTAAATTCACCGTTCTTTAGATTCCAAACGGAAATATTTTTGAAAGCATTTACAGATTCCCTACGCCGATTCACGAATCTTGGTTTCTGTCCTTACCGATGGTTGTTCTAGTACAATGTATTTAGCATAACGTTTAGGTTGCCTTTAATTTTACGAAGTTATACATCTTTTATTCAACCCTTTGTGTTTTCTAGTTAATTAATGTGTTACAAGTCAATGTAGTCATTGACCTGTATATTGAGGTTTGTGTAGGAATAAACTGGTGCCGTGGGAGATGATAGGATATATCGCACGTTGGGAAGCAATGACTTACTGCATGGCAGTATGAAGCGATTAGACATTGGGTTGCTCTGATGCGGAAATCTTTGGCAACTTGTTACGGGCTGAACTACTAGTACTAGTAGGAACGGCGGGGATTCCGATTCAAATCATAGCTAGAGTTAGCTCCTAGAAAACAGACGTTTGAAAACATTATAGCTGCCACTCCAATCTTTTCGATAATGGTTGCTGGAAATATTTCAGTTTATTTATCCAACACAAAAAGACAAACCCCACGAAGGTGTGTCATCATCAGCATTGTGGATTCGGGTCGGTCAGACTCCGATCCCAACTCTGACTCCTCTATTTTTCAACACCCGACTCCGACCAAAAATTGAATTTAAAAGATAGGATTATAAAACAAATAATCTGAAGACAACAATAATATATACAATATTCGTGTTGATACCTATTCAAAATCATTGATGTATATTATAAATATGCTCTGAGAAAAAGAATAACAACAACTAAGCTAATCTATGTAACTACTAATCATCGACTTTCTATCATCAGCATGCTCTTAAATCCGTCAAAAGGAGTTGAAGTGGCAATTTATATCCAATACCGACTCCATCTAAAATCGATCCCAACACCACGACTCAGAATCCAACTCCACAGCCCTGGTTCTAATATATATAATTATTTATTTATGATATACTGCAGTTTGACTGGTTTTAACTGGTTAACAAGATAGATCTGCCAACAACATTTGAGACACAAATACCTCCCATAATCCTTTACACTATAAGCCTCTTACTGATTAACAATTCGGAATTGCATCACTTCATTATCATAAAATATTAGAACACGCACAAATTCTACAGCATGCTTTATAACAAATATTTAATTAATTACCGATTGTAATTATTAAATAATATTAATTATAATAAACAAAAAGTAAAAATTTCTTAGAAAAAGATTCAGAAACAATTATTTTAAATAATTAATATTAAACAGCTGTAAATTGTATTATGTACATGTAAAAGGTATGTAAGGTATAAAATCACATAGAATTAAAACTCACTTTATAGAGATTTTTTAAATGTTTTTGTGTTCCATAAAAAGTGAGTTTTTATTTCTCTGAAATTATGTAGGAGTTCCACCAAGTCACTACTCAAACCGTCATGTTTGATGAATGCAATGTTGTATTTACACAATGTAAAATAACACAGGCCAGGATCCTTTATCACGTTCAAAGTTCATTATTTTATCAGAAAACAAATGGAGTAGTATCAAAAAAGGGGTGACTACAAGATGATTTAGCACGTAGTGGATTCATCCCTTCTTTATGTGGCCCTTCTTAGCGCTTCGCAACATATCTCTCACGCAATTTATTAAGTACTCTTCTCTCCAAGCGAGAAAAGGCTTCCAATTTGCGGATTCAATCGAATAGCCACCCGCAGGAAACTCATTAAGTCAACTCCCAGTCTTTTCCCCTTCTTAACTCTCACTTCCAAACCTTCCTCTATCAGATTATTTTCTACCAAACAGCCTCAATCTTCACCCTCAGAATATACGAGGACTAAGCGGGGATGAAGACAGTGAGAAGGGATCAATGAAGAAGGCACTAGGTAGTCTCGTGGTTTTACTTGGGAAAACTTTTCAAGTTTTTTTTTAAATTTTGTAGAAGAGGTATTATTAATACTTCTTGACTTCGTGGAACTTCGTGCAGTGTCATTAATCTTAACACCTTTATCAAAATTTATTTCCAAAATGGTTTCCATTTTAAGACTTCCTTCGACGCTACAACACCATCGGCAAGTACTGAAATTCCCGTTATACTAGAGATATGTATATTGAGGAAGATTAGGAAGGATATCATCGTTAATCTATTGAGAAACAGTTAATAATCAATTAATAGATGAAGCCGTAACTTCAGGGAACGGCAAAGGTATAAGGGTTTGGATGGCAAGATAATAGTTTAACAGGAGAAATTATCGGGAAGAAAAATTGATAAGGATAATTGTTAACAGAAGCGAATCAAAATTTCCATATTTTATCCTGACGATGACGTTATAGTCTCTATGGTGGTAAACGAATAACAAAATTTAGATGCCGAATTATTACAAAAATCATTAAGAAAAGTTAATAGTAGAAGTAGTGTTGTTAAAGGGATTCGAGAGCTAAGGTCATTTTGCACGTGGGTTCTTCCAGTAACTGAACCCAGGACCGCTTTCACCGAAGTAGCTGCCCACGTGACTATCCGGGAGGACCAGAGAAGAAAATAATTTCTTCGGCAGAGTTCATCGTTTAAGTTATCGTTTCTGTGCAAATATTCCTCCCAAATTCCAATCATCCGAACATTACAATTAAAATATTTGGGAACAAACGTAGATCTTCTAGTCTTGTTAGTAACACGATATTTTTCTAGTAATACGGCTCCATGTGTTTCATTTAGCTTAATATTTACCAAGTGCATTTTATATTTTAGACATCCGTTATTTATACTGTGCTTCAAAGACTGTTTGCAAAATTATAGCAGAAAGAATACTAAGAATACGATTGTACAAAACTAGCAACTCGGCTGGGAATATGACAACTCCCTGTGACAATGCTTGTATTTATTTATTTATTTATTTACCCCCAATTTCTCTGCTGAATATTTTATTGCTGGCCTCTGCTTTGGGTTCAAAGCATTCATGCAAAGTCCCCATTGTCATCTCCAACATTTCCCATCCATAGGACGACTTGAACTGGGTCTTTCTCGACTGACTGATAATCGGTTGCCTGACACTACGCTTGACCAACCACATTTCACCGACGCCTCGCTTAGCCGACAACACCGTTTTTTGTTACTGTGACATTCAAGGAGTCATCAAGTTTCTAAAAATAACAAGAAATAGTACTGTAAAAACAACTGAATAAGATAGTTCAACGCTATGTATAATGAGGCGACTAAATGGATAGTTTTCGGTTAACTTAACTAAGCTAACATGATAAGTGTTACAGTCTACTCATTACGGTGGAATTTGAAAATTTCTACAGTATATAAAGAGTTACACTAGTAATTAATGCTCCCTCTTTCCGATGGAGAATCAACGGAGTTCTCTGCTTATTAAAAGTAAATGTCGAAGAATTTCGAAGAAATTTCGATAATCCGTCTGATAATCAATTAAAATTAAATTTGGATGCTTTAAGGGAAAATTTCAGGGAAAAACTTTTTAATCGATAATAAATCTATATTTTAAAAATAAGGTTAAAATAAGAGTAAATAATAAATTAATAAGGAAGTATAATCAATTAATATATGCATGAGTTAAACTTAAATATCAATAATAATCAGATAATAGTACAATAGTAGAAGTATCAAATTAATTAATGAATTATTTACAGTTACGTAAGAATGGTAGTTTTCGCTCCTTAAAATGTGTAATGGGACAAGTTAGTGTCGGCAAAATAAGTTTCGGTCAATCAGGTACCATTTTAAACCAACCCCACAACCTTCTTCATTTATAACCCTAGACTATAGCTGGCTCCTTTTAATTCATTCGCAAAGTAAGCATTGGACAAGAAAGTCGGCAACGTGAGCGTCGGCAAATTGGCTGTCGGTATCGTGACTGTCGGTCAAACAATCGTATTATACTCAATACAACCCCTCAGGATTCTTTATTCTCAGCATCCCCTAACTCTATCCAACTCCTTTCATGTCATTCATCTTCTATTCCCGCCCCGAAAAATCCGATTCTGACCCATCCCAAGATTATCGAGTCATTGGATAGTGAGTCGCGGTCTAGGGCATCGATCTAGACGAGGTTAATTCCCTCGGATGCACAGCTGCGACTCTCGGCCGATAAAAGGGTGGGTCGGAGAGCGAAGGGGAAAATAAAAGGAGAAACGAACTTGTTTGCGCGAATATGAATTGTGCGCGTGTTCCAGCGGCGCGAGTAGAGTTCAAATTACGGCGACCTGCGGTGGAAATGCGGCAGCATAATTTATTAACCTTTGTAAGCCCATCGATTCGCCTCGTAACGCGCTCGTCGGACAAAAGGCCGCTATCGACGGAATTTTGTAAATTCAATTACTCTTTGACACGGGCTTGATCATGGAGTAACTATTGAATCCATTATACAAGAAATTATACGAATCCAATTACCATATATGTGAAATGACTGATTTTTATAAATATAATTAAATAAATACATTTAAATACATAATCATAAATGGGATGTGCAAAATGATGAGCACTAGATTAATAATTCTAATTCAGTCTGAGCTATAGTATCCTCGCATTTATAAAATTATACTGAATGAAATACGTATATTTACCTAAGCAGGCTTCTTGTGATCAATATAGAGGCTGAGAAGATCCCTATATCAGTGATCATGTTGCTTTTAGTCTGATGGTAGTTGATATTTTCATCTGCTGCAAAGATGACTAGAATCGAAAAAAGCTGGACAAAAATAAAAAACTATGCTAGTTGTTTATGTTGATCACTTCATATTAGAGAGATGAAGAGAGGTTCAAAGTTTAGCGAATTTGTAGAAATGCCGGGAGTCGATTTTTCGCGCCGATGCTGAACCCATACTGGAAAAGTTTAGCGAGTAAACATAATGCCGTTTTGAAAACCTGCTCCTTATCCTTCATGATATTTGATATTAATGATGAAAATGGCTAATTTTCATAATTTATGTAACTAAACAGGTGGACCTTATTTCTGAGTAAAGATTTACCTAAAGCGAGGAAGGCAGTAAAAACAAAGATCGATTTACGAAAGATAACTTGTACCAAAATGTTCTTAAAAGCCTTCTGAAGAGAATTCTGAAATACAATGTTTCGTCGATTTGCGACGCCGATGAATAAATCGACTTTTACTGGACTATTTCTATTCATATAATATGTTTACTTCCTCCTCAACAATATTGAAATTTTATTTTCTACAAAAAGAGAATATTAAGTACATATAATGAGAAACTTTTGTATATCTACTATTTATTTATATTAAATTTGCTAAAATTCATGATAAAGAGATAAAAGATAATAATCGTCAACTTAGTTGCTGTAACTACTCATTTGTGTTTATTTGTAGTATTTAGTATGCGATGCTTTTTTATTTCCGGAGTTTCGTACGGAAAATCTTCTTATGTCCCCAGGGTAGTGAGCTCGTCAGCGCAAAAAGCATGATTTAGCTTAGTTGAAATATGAAACATATGCCAATCCTTTTGTATAAGGTGATCTTCACAGTAAAACAAGGGTCAATTTCCAAATTGTAGTGCGCGGGTGTATTATAAGTAATAATTTTCTTCCTGATTATCCGTGCTGCTCCCTACCAATATACGAAATTTTATCCTTGCGTAATTCAGATAAGAGATAGATGAGATAGATATCACTTTGGGTTTATTAGAATAATATTTCATATATATAAGATATAATTTTCTGAAGTACGTTTTAGATAACTATTACTAATTTTAAGAGGAATAAGAGGAAAATAAATTTTTCTAAGCCGATCGAGGCTCGGCTCATTTAAGTCTCAAGCAGTTTTCATAATCGACAACTACTTTCTCTAAGAGAGATTAAGAGAGTTAATTTTGTCGACCGAGAACATATCAGAGAATTAACCGTGGAACTTCGATGCATCTCATACAAAGAATTATTCCCACGACCTTGAAAACATACTACAGAATTCGGAATCGGGTTTATCCTCTACTTCGTCACCACGCATGGATGGCAATAGGTTTTCTATAAACAACACCAACGTAAAAATACTCCATAAAATTCCCAAAAGGGAAAAATCCCCAATTACTAGACACGGGAGTCGAATGACGTCACGCCTTTACGTACATTTTATTTCTCACAAAAATATCACCCAATTGACAATATTATATTTATTCTCCAAAAATATTCCCTCCCGCCTCGGAGAGCAGTTCAACATCCCACGCCTCCGAAACGCGTCACGCCAAAAAACAAAAGAAAGACGGACCGCGCAAAATGATTGAATATCGATAATTGAGAAAGGCAAGTGTCGGAGTCGTTCTCACCCGCCAGTGATCCGAGAGGCGCAAAGGGTTAAAGGAGGAGGGAGACGGACCAGGGAGGGGTGCGAAGGCGCGGAGGTCGAGGGATAGGGATTTTTCGAGGGAACGCGTTTCGGATGCCGGCACACGGATTTTTAACTTCGGAAATCACAGTCATCGACGTCGCGTGAATTCGTTTCATCCTCGGCTGTGAGTATCGCCGTCATCCGTCGAGCGGACGGCTAAAACATTAACGCGGCTTTCGGAAATTACCGGTCCGGAACAAATCAAATCGCCAATGATCGGAACTTGGCGACTCCGCGCGGAGGGAAAAACGGAAGATCTAACGCGGTTGGGCTCTCGGATTCACGCCTCAACGGTCATCTGACCCCGTTGGAATGGGAGGGTGCGTATCGATTCGATAGTTCGATATGAATGGAGCGTGAAATAAAAAGGAGTGGGGAGGGTAAGGAGGAGTACCTTCGTTCGTCGTTATTATTAGCAATTTCCGAGGCGAAGAACGCTTTTTGCTAGAGAGTAGGTAATGCGGGTGAAATCTCGCGGAATGAATGGTGCGGAACGACTCTCGTTGAGATTGACTGATTCATACGGGGAGCGAGGGCGGTCAAAACCTTAAAGGTCCATGATTTTTGAAGAAGTATCATTGAGGATAGATTTCAAAGGCCGGCGTACAAATTACGTTAAAGCAAAACCAGTAAGGAGAACGTGATATCATTAGACAATCGTAGAACTTATAAAAGCAAAGTAAAAATGACATTAATTAGTGCAAAAAACGTTCGTGGAAGTACATGATATTGTGGGACAACCGTTGAATTTATAAAAGGAAAAATAAAATTGAAATTAAAGAGTGTAAAAACCGACATTCGTGGCGAATAATATTTTATAGGAACCGAAATGTGTCTCGAACAAAAATAATGCTTGTATGTGGTGATAAAAGGTGATACTATTTTCATAAATTTCACACAGTTTTCAATCGCAAAATCGAAAAAATTAATTTATATTATCAATAAAATTTATGGTAAAAGTACAAATCACTCTTAGATTATTTCCAAAAAAATTAAGTCATATGATTCGTCATCACCAGTGAAAATATCAAACAAAATTAACGCTATATATAAGTACAAGATACGTAGGAATTCAGATGCTTGCAAATTATGGCATATGGGGAGAGGGATGTATGGTTGGGAGGGTTGGCAGAATTATTTGAAAAATAAAGAGAATGGTACAGAGGGTATAAATAGTCGCAATTATCAAGAAGGAAATTAGTTTTTGATTGTTTTAACTTTCTGTTTCCTGAATATGATCTAATTTATTTCTGTTATCTTCAAAATGAATAGATTTTCCTGCAATGTAGTTGCTTTGTAGTATTTGATGGCTTACGTAATTGGTGAAAATTTATTTAATAGATAAATTCGCTCCTCTAACAGAGGTCACAGCAAGTTTAATTGGGCGGAATTTCATCTGATGACGTATCTCCTGAGTTGTTCCATTGGGGTTAGGGTCGATGTAGTTTCTAATTAACGTTAATGGTCTTATAGATAAATTGGAGAGCGAAGTTAGGTTATTTTCCAGTAATTATATCATATACGAAGAATTTACGTCACAGGCTGTTACTGTTTATTTAATGGAATGATTATGATGTCATTTCTAAATGTCACAAAAATTTGGCAGCAAGATTTAATCATAATGGAGTATGATATTAGACTGAAGTTCATAGATATCATAAAAAGGTAATGGAAAACTTTTTAAGTTCTTTTTGATTTTAATTAAGCCAAATGGAAATTAATTCTTTTACATCTTCATACAAAACCAGACCTATGTAGCTATGACCTCTCCGCGTTCCATTTACATAATTCGTCTGCCACATCTCATTTTAGGCAGTGGGTAACTTATTTTGGTGGTCACATGTCATCACAAATGCTTGGAAGTCATATTTAAAATTGGTTTGTCTTCAAAGAACATGTGTGGAACATAAAAAGAAAGGAGATTGAACGCAAAGATTTACGAGTATAATTCAGAGGAATATCTATTGAAATCCAAAGAAATAGTCTAGTAGAATAGTTTTCCCTTATTCAACTTCTCTTTGGACATTGCCATGCGAATTGAAATCCTCACTAAGAGGGATAAGTTTCAGATTTAATGATAGTATAATGTAGAGCTGCTCGGTTTGTTAGCGGAGCACTCATTTTCGACATCGGTGATATGTCTATGAAAAAGTCCCTCGCGTTGGGTTAACTCTAGGAAAGAGTAAATTACCGACATAAGCTGTTCGTAAAATATATAGGCATAGGAATTTTTTTAAGTAGTTGACATTGTTATTTTAGTACTGTAAGCTCACGAACTAAGGGAGGAAAAGAATGAGCGTTTCAATCAAATTATCTTCAGGACGGATATTTAAATAAAAACGTTTTTTCGCGAAGTATTAGAGATATTGATAGATTTTGGGTTCGGATAAGAATTTGGAGTAGATATACCCCATACCACACGTAACTAGCAGTTAGTCGGGTAAATAATTAGATTTGAATTATCATTTTTAAAAAATCGGAGAATGAGGATAAACCATAAATGACGTTTATAAGTATTAATATAATATTGAATTTTATAATGAAATATTAGAATTCTGTTAGGAAATTCTTCAATTCTCCCAGATAGCTAATCAAAGTAATTTGGTACACTTTTCTTTCCCAGGAAATATTTTATAGCTTGTAAGCAATCATTCATTCAATCAATCATTTAGGATTAAATAGGCGTCCGTTTCGCGTGAAATATTTCATGACTAGGACTCGAACCTAGATCTGAGCTCCAGTCATAGACAAGAAAGACTTTTCACATCTGTTTAATCCTTGTGTTCAGTTTACATTCAAGCATTCAGAGTATCGACTGTAGTATATCCTAAATACCTTTGAAACTAATTGTAATCAAAAGTGCCAAATACCCCAGTAGTAATATAGTGGATGGGGTGGGTGCAGCCTGAGAGAGTGCTGCCTCTATTCAAGCAGATATGGATGGATAAAATTAACCACTTTACATCCATGAAAAATAACTCTTTTATATTCTTCGTTTCATACTTGAAAGGGTTCGAAAGAAACGGAATTTTTAATTCTATTGAGAAGTATCTAGCGGCATGAAGGTAAATTTGGGGACCTTCAATCAGCAAACAATAGGAGGCCCTCTATGGGTGTAGGCCCTCTCGAGGTACCCTAAATGGTGGGGGTTACAACGCCTGTCAGTAGACCTCGGAGATACTCTTAAGCGAATTAAGGAATCGAAGCGTGGACGGCGAAGTAAGAATGTTTACTCCTCAAATAGAAGAATATTGCGCCATACATATCTAGAACCGCAACCCGCAAATCTAGTATGTTCCGCGTTTTGCCTGACTCTACGGCGTAAAATTAAACTGGCAGCAATTTTCTTCCACAGGCCGATTTATTTGTAGTACTACATACTCATAAATCTTCAATGCAACCAAAAACTTGCTTTTATTACTATTTTAAGCGCTGTGAATCTTTAGTTTATGGTTTACTTTATCCTTAACTTTACGAAAACATCTTGACTTCATCTCCCGTATTAGCAGAATCACTGCATTTTGGCGGTAATTATGGGAACACTTCATTGAACTAACCTTAATACTATTAGTGAAATAAAGAGAAATATCCTTATAGATATTCGTGGTAACTCAAGGTATTATCCATAGAAAATTGTATTGAGGACAATATCTTGATATGATCTATGCTATCTAGGCTGTGCAGGGGCCTTATACACTACTGTATTAAAAAATTGATTCACCCAGAAAGAATGCCTCAAATGAATCCAAACCCGAAGAATACGTAGCGCAGTAAAATAGTTATAATTATTGAAATTGCAGAAGACCCCATCAGGGTCAGTGTAATGCCGAGTTCAGTGAAGAGTCACATGTAGAGAGAAATGTACAAGTACTTCTGCATCCCTGACTAGTACGTTCGCCGAACATATCGTTCATCTAACATTTCTTAGATATGGTTGTTCGAAACACTTCCTTATCACGAGTTTATAGCAACCCATTTTGGCGCTTTGTGGACTCAGAAATATACTTCATGGAAGGAGGTTTCTCAGGGACCTATCCAGATCGTCTTTGATTCCATGCCAAGACGTCTAAAGGCTCTGATTGCAGTACGTGGAGACTTCACACAAACTAAATTCTCAGGGTCTTAGAACAGGTACATTTGTGTAATCCTAATACTTAGTATACAGTTATGTACCTAATCTGTGGTATAAATTTCATTTCAATCACAAGAACCTTCTTGTTGTTGGAATTTTCATAAACATTAAATAAATTAGATATATAAATCTATGTTAAATAAATATATATTATATCTGCTAGAAAACATAAGGGATCACATTTCTCTGACTTTATAGATTAATTAGTATTTTTGAGATGTTTGTTTTTCATCTAAAGATACTCCAGGAAAATTATTTGCCGATATTTTTGTGCATACAAATTAATACTGCAGCTATTTTATATAAACAATCCTCAAAAATTCATGTACTTTAGATTATTAAACACTGCAGATTAAATGGGGAATTGCTAATTATTCTAAATAATTTATTGTTTTATTCATATTTAGAATTAATTTAACCATTTTAAAATTCGAACTTATGGATGCTAGTTTTAGATGGCAGAAGAGACTTTCCAGTCCCAATCCCGTTCAAATATAGACCTTTATTATCAGCATTTCCCCTTAAGAGTGCGAGGATCATAAAACCTTTTCCTCGTTGAACCTCCCTTCCTCGTTGGATACTTCCAAATTCCGCCGGACAGCGGTAAACATTTGCTTCCACGGGAACAGAAGGAATAAAAACGAGCAAGGAGTGATAACAATAAAAAGTAAAACGGAGAGGGAGTGCATTGGGGCGAATAACTATTTGAGCTCTCCCTTCCGCTCCGAGGGACAGAGCACACGGGTAATGCGTGCAAAATATGCGATTTGTAGAGTCCGCCAGAGCGCAAAAACATTTATTATCAGCTACGGTAGGCGACGCTTTCGGAGCCGAAAATATCGTGCGATTTTCATGTCCCTCGCATTCCCTGATCTCTCGGATAAAACGCAGAGCCCAAATCTCTCTCTCCAATACTCCCTCTTTATTTTTTCCTTCATAAAACTGTAAGGTTTTATTTCATCCGGCGCAAGGGGCAAGGTTGGATTACTTGAATTTGACGCAAGCATTTTTGCACGGGATCTCGTTGCGACGCAAAATACGGAAGCGGACTCCCGAAGAGCTAGAAAACCTACATTAAACTCGTGGTATCTTATGGGGGAAGGGATGAGAGAGTTAAAATCTCTCCATTAAATGGTTGGTCCATGTGCATGTTTTCCATACGTTAATGATTCATTTGAAATCGATCTACCAATGGATTTTAATGGTAAGATAGGTGAGTGTGTGTATATACGTAGGAAGTATTAAAACTATCACTGTTTACTTTTGATTGCTCTTTCATTTATAGACGCTTTAGACATATAATATTTGTAAAAATTATCAACATATATCAATAAGCTGGAAACACCTACTTTTCATGTAACAAATTTAAAAGATTCTGGGTTGTATCTCATTTCCATTGCTTCAAGAATAACATAAGGAATACTATGTTAATGAATATTGTGATATGTGTGGTAATATTAGTTGAGACTGTTTACAACCAGATATGATCCATTTTAATATCATATCGTACGTAATTTTGTGAATAAAATGATGATTTTTCTGCTTTGTATGTCCAAATTACTCTCTATTAGATAAATAAGTTTAATTATGAATTTATAATAATAACAAGCTAAGAAGGTATTGATAATATTGGTAATTATGATGGGATATTATGTTGAATAGAAAACCTTCCAACTACAGTGTTACTCCAAATCAAAATTCCATAAAGACAAATACTGCTTGCAATACAAATTTGCTTGCAGAAAAACTAAAGAGCACCGAAACCGATAAATAATATCAAAAAATAATATGTATTTGTTTCAGTTCCTTTTATAAATAGAATTTAGGATAATTTTATATTTTGATTTTTATGATTATTTTCTGATACATAATTGAGTATTAAAATAGAGTAAACCAGCTTCATAAAATTCCTCCAAAAATAAGTAACTCTGCGCTCTTACATTCTTTGACAGATTAAAAATTCGATCTTACAATCAAAATATCATTTTCTTTCGCCATAGATCGTTGAAATACGCAAAGAGTATGATTCTAATACTATGTATACATTTACATATACATCAATAAATATGTTAATTCTTTTTGTCGATTTACGTAATTTGGTTCCTAGATTTACCATCGATGGTGAAAATAAAAATCCTTATTATAATTTATAAACATATACGTAACGTTATCAAAAATATACCAAAATTCTTAAAAATTCATCATTTACGGACGGCTTCCTATAGTGAGCTGAAATTGAAAAGCTGTCCAAAGATACAAAAATGATTTCTTAAAATTCAGAATACGAAAATTCGTTTGAAAGCTCTTGAATAAAATCTTAAAACGATGTATAATATGTAATTCACTACGTAATTTACTATGCTTACCGCAGATATACACTGAGGGTCAAATTCGGCCAAATTTTACTGGCCTTCGATCCTTTTCGAAATTATAATATTAAACCCAACACCGAATATATTAGAGCAAAACTTCCAAACCCAAGTGCCGCGGGTTTACCTTTGTGTTCTATATAATATACAAGAGTGAAAATTTTTAAAATTCTGTTTTCAGTATGAGCTATTACTTTTCTTAGGGACTCATGGTTACACTAAAAAATTATTTTATAGCTGTTGTTTTCTTCTTTCCATTTGGTATTCAGATTAGAACTTCAAAAGGTCTAGTTTAGTGTAACAAAGAACAAAGGTTGAGAAGTACTGGATTTGAGAAAACACATCGGGATGCATGTATGACTCAGACTTATTTTTTGTATTTTATATTCCTTATTCTTAAGGATCATAGTTGATTATTTAGTTAGAATGAATTTTAATTGATTGGACTTAGATTAGACGATCAAAAGTGAGATAGATAGCAAAAACAAAACCGAACTCAACGAGGAATCTTATATCCTTCATAAAAGATTAATAAATATTACTATGAATATAGTAATCATTTAATATATTAATATGAATATTTACCGGCCATGATGGCGGAGGGATTGACTGCTAGCGCTCCAAGCCCATGGTCTCGGGTTCGAGTCTCAGCTAATCAGATTTTTCTTGTTAGGAAATGGTGGTATGTGTATATGTGTATAATGGTGGTATAAAATAATAACTATAATTGGGGGCCTTCCTGTTTCCATTAAAGAAATTATTATTATTATTGTTATTATTATTCTCCGAAGTATTCCAAGGAAAAAACTAAAGAGTCGTACTGCGACAAATAATGACCCTGAAATTAAAACCGACTTTTCGACAGCCTTGCTAGACCACCCACGTCAAATTTCATACTTCAAGACATCCATGCACCTGTTTGTGTACGTTACGTGTTTACATACAAGTGTATATAAACATGCAATAATCGCGTCGGCGTATAGCTGGCGAATGTGCCGTTGACTGAGAGGGGATAAATAATGGCTGCAATCGCATGAGATTCCATAAATGAATTCGGAAGAGATCCTCTCTATTCCCCTTCCAGCCGAGAATTTGCTGGACAACTCGCTGTCAGAGGCATCCCTCTCCTTCCGCCGTGCTTGGACCGTGTTTGTGCCGCAAACAACAAATTTAATCACGGTGCAGCGAAACTGTGGTGCTCCCAGTCGGAATGGAATGAACGAGCACTGTGTGTGTGTGCGTTTGAGGGAATGACGCAGAGGGACGATGTGAAAGGAGGCTAAAAACGCGGGATAAAATACGACGGAAATACACCTTGCGATGGTTTCCGGATGGGTGAGAGATCACACCCGTTCTGCAACGAAACTTATGTGGCCGCGTTAGAGTCTGGCCTCCTGCCGTTTGCTTTCGATGCAAAGTATGTCGGCTATTATATAAATACTCGATACAGTTTATACTATTAAGAATTTAAATAACGATTAAGTTATTTTCATCTCTTGATGTATTACAAATGACTTAGATTATATTTCACCAAAAAAACTTAGAATTTATTTCACCATACGACAGCTAAAACAGTCAGCCTTGTGTGCGTTTGAAGTAAAAGTTCAACAATTCAAATTGATCAGGCGAACACAAAAGATTCCTGGCGCAAATAACCCAGCAGCTGAAGCACCCTAACATCCTACTGCTACCAAGAAAGATTCCCTAAGGTCCTGAACCTTCTTACATGTTATTATTGTATAGCGGAATTCAAATACAATATTCCGCATATAAGATAAGAAATATTGTAACAAGGCTGGGAATGGATTAGAGGTTTGTAAACAATCCACTGACCCAATCCCTGAGAATGATGGCATGGCTATCGATATGAGAATTGTGTGAATCTCAGAAGTTCTATTTTAGAAGCTAAAATTCCTAATCCTAGCCTTTTTATACCTTGGGAATGCTAGCAGGACTGACGGCTAACGAAGTGATTTCAAACATCTTAACTATTCCGAACGTTTTCATTAATGCTTGATTATAATCGATTGATCGTTTTTGTTAATTGATTATAAATAAAGAAATTAATAAATAAGTAAATTTAAACTTATCTATTTATATTCGAGCAGAGGGAATCCGGAAAACTTCTAAAAACCCTTTGTACTTCTATCTCGAACTAGATCGATGCCTTGGTAGATATACCTCAAATATTCCGTAAAAGGTAAACAAATATACCATCATAGAAGATGCCTATCGTATGATACAATTTCACTAACTTAAGATATATTTATTGAAAAGGAGAGCTATGTGATTGGTTATACCGTCGAGATAAACAAAAGAAATGCTTCTTGGATTAATATCATTCGTTTCTTTTTGAACGATAAAAACATTTCGCAATGTTTCTCCTGAAGATGGATATACTACATTAATACATAATATTGAATATTTCCTCACAAACTAAATAAATAATTAATTTACATATTGTATTATAAATTGAAATTAACAGTTTTGCTCACCCTGAGAATTACAGGCCTTTTCCCTGCGATAGAGACGGATATCGTACCTCATTCACTTACGTAATATTATTTGCACATTTATCTTTTCATTCCAAAAACTTTTTCTTAATACAATAATAAAGGATATAAAATTTCTTAATGTTATCGATTTGAAAAAGTGACGTACCCCTCTCAGCAGTCAGAAAACAATTAAAAATAAGCAACAGTAATTCAGAAACAAATCACTTTAGTACTCTTCGACCAGCTACACCTCTTCTGAAATCTTCTGCTATGCCTGAATCCTTTCAATATTTTACTACTTTTCTCCTCATATTCGGAAAAACCCATTCTTCCTGTACGTTAAGGTTTCGCAGGTTTTTCCCTTCTTGCGGCTGTTTTCCTGCTGTACGTTAATATATCTTTTCCTAAGAGCACAGTTAGATTTTTAAACGCAAAGACTAGTTTTCTGCAGTTAATATTTTCAAACTCTTTCTTTTAATTATTATATGACGAAGTTTTAGGTCTAAGAAGAGCCTTTTTCAGTATCGCCCGAATAAAGTCGTTCTGTTATTATTTGTAAGGTTCCTTGATAGCTTACTTAACATTTCTCTTTTCTTTCATTATTCATTTATTGTTTATATTTCTGAAAATATCTTTATCTCCTTTTTAATATAAATTTCTAAAAATGTATCTTTCTTCAGGCAAAATTAAATTAGTTAACACAATTTTGTCATTAAAGTAATCAAAGGTACTCAGATATTCCAACTTCATTACTTAATTCCCCCAATAAAGCTCGCTGTCGTTCAAGAATATAAATTATTATCTGTCCTTTTTTCTTCTCTTTTCTTTTTGTCTTTCTTCCTACGCAAGCTGCTGCCGAGCAGCCATCTAAATCTTTTATAAAACTTATATAAATGATCATCTGTTTTAATAACTAAACACAAATACCAATTAATTTATTACATCATAGTTATTGATAATCCATCGGTTGATTATATTTACTTCCTTCGCTGTAATATCCATTCTATGAGTAGTCATTCGCCGAATCGTCTCTATACCGCATCTTTTTCGCTTAAGCGTGACGTACAGATAGTCCACCAGTCGTTCTGACGCTCTTACAAGTGATTAATATATCCTTATTTATTTATTTGGTATTTGGAAATCATTGTCAAAGTTGCGTCCTTGTAATTTAGTAGAACATTGTCTAGATTTGTATTATATGCGCAATCGTTTCAGTGTTGTATTTGGACCAGATAGAAACAAATAAATGAAGGGACCCTCACTCCCGTCAAGAGGAAAACACGTTAAGACATGAGTGAGACATGGAGACGAAAACAAGAGATGTCAGAGACATGAGGAAATGGAAGAGAGGCCTTCGCAAAGGACGTCAAGAATAAAATAAACGAGACCAGCGCATGCACATGGCGACAGCGCTGAAAACCTTCGCCAACCACCGCGGATAAGAACCACCACCTAGGCACCACGTGACTCCACACCTTCTCTTCCTCCTGAGCGTGCGAAGGTTCGCGTACGTGCGCGTGTGCTCGCTGCGCCCCCTCGGGGAAGAGGCGGGACGAATAAATTGACATCACGACGGTTATTACGGCCGAGTTAACCATACTCTCGGATGCGCGGGTCCCACTCGGGGAAAGATCGGTGGGACGGAAAAACAATGTCGAAACGACTGGCGCTCTCGCGGCTTCACGCCTCGATGCATCCGTTGGCTATGACGGTGCCGATTTTACATAGACGAGATATGAATCGGGCCGCCGGGATTGGCGCTTTATTTCCTCGATTTTTTTTTATCCCTCGCGAATTCTGTTTATCGGGCCGGCGATGGTCAGCCGAGCGGAGATGGCAAGTTTTATAATTAACGCTGCTCCAAAAATGAAACGCTTGAAGTGCCGTTTCCGGAGTGTTGCATCCGAACGAAAGCCGATGTATATTTAGGCGGTTTTGCAACATAAAGAGGCAAAAGTAAATCCCTTATTTTTAGGTTCGCCGCGAGATATTAATTCAAGGGCCGGGAAAACGATATAATGGGTATTTTACGTTGAAAACGAGCAGATGTATATATGGTTTGATTTCGTTTTCACTGCGTTTTCGCTGCATGAAGAACTACATTAGCTTATGCCCGTAATGGGACGATGCTGAGATTAAAATTCCTCATCTTATATTCAACCCGCCGTCGTTTTTTGTTAAGGATGCAATGATAGAGTGAATGATGCAAATAAAAGATTGAAGAAGGAATCATATGCAGATCAGATTTAAAAAACTAAGTAAATTACTTATGAAAAAACGATTCACAGCAAAAAGAAAGCCATGAAAAGAGAAATATAAAAGACAACAACACCTACTGACACAGATTCTATATTTTAAATTTAAACAAAAGGATTCTTCTGATTCCAAACAGAATAAAATAACAGCGTACTAAATTGGGGAAATTTCACACAAATTTGTTTAGTGATTAGATATAGAAATATTATTTATCCGAATAAATGAATGCATAAAAAATTCATGTTTACTCCGATGTGGGTATCTCAACAATAGTTAGTAGCCTTTGGGAACAATAAAAAAAGATTTATAGTTCAATATTGGGAAAATAAATAAATCTTGCACCGATTTGATCTCATACATACTGGACGATGGAACCGTATCTAATCTAAACATAAAGTCAAGAATTGATTAAACAAATGAAAACCAATAATGTATTTATTTATGAATTTCCAATTGCTTAATTTAAATATATATAGCTGTTAAACTCAATCTTACGTGCGATTACTACATGTTAACAGTTTTCGATTAGAATATCAAAACCCTTTTATTTTGGAATAAAACTTCTTTTTTAATTTTCTTAACAAGTTATAAAATATTACGATGCTAAAGATGATAACCAAGAGTAGATTTCATGCAAGTACTTAACGTTTAGTACTGGGTAACAATTCAGATTATTTGATATAATAAAAATAATTGATATTAGGAATAAAATGAAAGTTAATAAAAATATTACAGATTTATATTGCACTTGATTAATAATTTTTCTGAACGCACGATCTCTGTTTTCAGGGGCAATATGAGCAATTGTAATGGTACTAATATTTCGTAATTCGTATGAAACTGAAGATTTTATTTTCGTGAGAACAAGAGTCACTTATTCTAAAATATCGTAGATGAGGAGTGCTTTTAGTAAGAAAGATTTCAAATTATCTTAAATTAGATACAATGCCGACCACGTATTTTGGGATAAGTCCCAGCGCCACACTAAACCAAAAGCTTTAAGTATTCAATCAAATAATATGGTAAACATCCAGAAATGTACAAAATATCCTAATATTCATTAAAAGTTCTCATTGAAATATAAAAGTCTTGCATACTAGAACTATGAATCCATAACTTAAAATTTGAAGAATGTGTCACCCTACGGCGTAGCAAGCGCTCACGGAAAACACGTGTTCTACAGAACACCAATAGGGATTGCAGCAAGCCAATTCAAATTTTGTTGGGCCAATCTAACCCAAAACGGAATTCAGCGCGAACAAAAAACCTTTTTCCAGCTCTCAGGGAGAAAATTATCTGGGAATGAATTAATTTCGAGGAAACAATCACTCATCTCTTACCGTTCTGAATTACTGACCCTCTTTCCTCCTCCCACAGGTAAATTTCCATCATCCGCAAACCTCCTTTTATTTCCGAAGCGATTCCTCCTAAGATCTAATTACCTTCATAGAGTGCATTTTGAAGGGAAGCCAGTCGGACTGGAAGCTCTGGAGCTGTCAGACGCTTGGCGGGTGAAGGGGATTGTGATTCGGCGAAGCGATGGAAGGTAGAATAATGGGATAGAAGATGATTACGGGAGGTTATAAATAGCAGGGGAAGGATAAGTGCCTGTGGTTTGGATCCGAAGCATATACTGTTTGCCGAATCAATTGACTTGCTTCCCGCTGACGTCCGGAGCAGTACCTGAAGTCGATTATATCGAGATGAGGGAGGAAGGAAAAGGAGATTCTATACCTCTTGGAAATGGTACATCATATTTGTTAAGAGGAGGTTATAAACAATAATGCAGTGGTAATTAAGTTAACGACAGTTAACAGTTGTTCACTAAGGTGCGATTTTCCATAAAATTGATTTATTACAGTTATTATTAATACCATGATTGCAGATAGGATAACAGTCCGATTGTAAATTTAATACAATTCTATAATACACTATGACACAATGCTGCATACAGTCCTAATTACGTAATGCAACATCATTGACAATTACAGAACAAATATTATTCATCATCAATGTGCAGCAATAAACTATTACGATAAAAATACCTTCTTGCTACAACAGACAACATTACAGGTCAGCTGACTTCTAGCTAAAACTATACGGCATTCCAATACTCATACCCTTACAAATAGTAAATATTCACATAAAGCTAACTTACAAAATACTTATTTACACACATCAGCTCTTGCTCCTTACTATACATCATTTTAAGATTCCTGGTAGGACTTCACGGCTACCGTAGCGGTCGCGGAGACAACTGCCCACCGTTACCCTACCAGACAATCCCTAAATTTGATTAATCCCCTCAAGAGCATCTTGTTCTTCGATTTAACCAAGGTAGCATCGGCTACTATAAGTTCTTCTTTCAAAACCAAAGTCACAAAAATAGCGGTGAAATCCACCTTGATTCATGAATTGAATTCTTTCATTTTTTAGAAGTAAAATAAAATATACTTTCATAGGTAATAGTATAAGTTTTAGTAAAATTATATCCGTAAATACGAAATACTTATCAAATAACACCTTTTTCAGAGACATACAATTCAATACCGCCTTTACGCGAATATCTGGAATTTATATTACACATGTAACCACAATTTTTAATAAACTGAATTCTTAAGTACTTAGTTTATTGCTACAATCGATTATTCTAAAAATTAGTTTATGTCACTTTCAGCTCTTCAAAGAAACAACGGGTTTCGTCATAGAATTGAGTTAAAATATTTTTGAGTTTTAAATTAGTATAGTTAAAAGTACTTTGACAGGTCATTACGCACCAACGGTCTCCCACCGGGAATCGAACCTGGACCGCCTTTTATCAAAGTTGAACACGCTGCCCAGTATGCTATCCGGGAGTCTGTTTGTCTTAAAAGTGTACATATAACGCAATTCTGTAAAAAACTAAAAGCAATTGTATTGGTAATATTTCTCTTCGGTTGGATAATCGCATTATTTGTTAATGCAATACTGAGGGGATTGTGTACAAATCGATAAAGGCTGGAAAGGAGTAAATGGGAAAACAAAGGCAGGGATGGAGAAAATGACGAAATAGGGAGAGGTAAAAGAGGATGGAAGGAATCGACGTGTCAGCAACAGTGGCGGGAGCAGAGCATCCAGCCAGCAATCCTCCACCATCTGATTGGCCTCTCCCCTCTCACGACAGCAACATTCTATCCCCTCCAAATGTTACTCCTCTCAGAGACAGCTCTCCTCCCAGTTTATGTCACGATTCACATTGATCACCAATCGGATTTTTCTCTCTTGTTATATTTCTATCACTCTAAGATGGGTTGTGAGATAAAAAATGTCACCGTAAAAAGACTGAGAGGTTAAGGTGGAGAGAGAAGTTTTACTTCCCTCTGTAAAAGTCTACAGCATCACGGGAAATATATGAGTCGTTAAAAATGTTAAAGTTACACGGAAAACCTATCCTGAAGAAATTTTTCATTGTATATTCCTAAGCATCTTTGTAACTATGAATATCCGTAACTATGTATGCATGTGCAGATATGCAATCTTGTTTTTCTCCCCATATGAGCTTTTGCGATTTCTTATAATATCCGATATCCGCCGGAACCGGAGGTGCTTTTAATAAACCTTTCGGAAAATATCTAAAAGCGTTTCCCTTTAGAATTTATTTATATAGAAATATAATCTTTGTTTGCTATTCAGTTCTAGAAAATGATTTTGATAATGCTATGCTCGCTAGAATGTATATTTTCAGCATCCTTTAACTTTTATCCAATAGCTACTCCTACCAGAATAAAAGACGATGAAATTCCACAAGGCGTAGCCTATATTTATTGAGTTCATAAGTAAGGGTTGAAACATTAAAAGACACTATAACTCACAAACATTCATAGTAAAAGATGGAGGAGGAAAAGGCTCGATGGTCGGTATAAGTCCGGAAAGGATATGATGATAAGGTACGGGATGATGAATCCGCCTGGTAATTAAATTGTGCTCCTATCTTTCAATTGAAGTAATTAATGAATTCAGTTCAATCCACGATAGATTAATGTATGGTAATTGTCGCTTAAATTGCTTCTTGTGACGATGAGAGATTAGCGATCAAAGAGTTTTCATGTTTTCGGTAAGTTACCGCGTACATATCCATCGGAAAGAGTTAATTTAAAAATAAATTTTCGAAGACATCAATAAGGAAACAAGGAAAGTCATTAAGAATATATGGAACTATTTGTAAAAAGAATATGCTTCAATTGCTAAGACATTGACTCCAGCGTAATGGGCAACAATAGGAAGATGACAAGAAGTCAGTAAGTTACGGAAAGATAATTCTAGCTTTATTTGCATTTTGCTGTAAATGTTTGGTCTTTACAAAAAAGAGACCAGTATAAGACCAACTGATTTGAAGTTTCCACATAAAGATGATGTCATTAAGGCGTCATTTCCGTCATCACCGTGGGCCACAATCCGGGTCTATTCTCATCATAATAAAAGGTTCATGTTTGTAAATGATTAAAAAATCAATTTAAAAGCACGCGAGTCCTTAATTGTGAATATTTTACCTTCAATACCTCTTAGATAGAGAAATCATTGTATTCTTAAATCTTACGCTGGGATGAAGGGTTAGTTTTTGTCGTTTCAATGAGACATTAACTATAACGAAGGGGGTTTATTACAAATTAATCGCTTAAAACTAATGCACATATTACGATATAAGACAAATGGAAACCTTTTTAGGTAATGATTATAGTTTCGTTCAACTATTTGTCAGCTATGAACAAGGACTCAAAAGAAAAATAAAGATGCATTTTTCTCTAACTTGTACCGAAAGGCAAGAGAATTTCCATCATTCAAGATGATTTCAAAACTATGCTCGCGAATCCTATTAATAACCTTTAATGTCAAAAAATATAGGATATTATTGATAAGAATACGTGACTTCCTTCGGGAATGACCAGGGTAATCTTTTGAACACGATCAATAACTTTTCAATAATATTTCAAATGATGAACATTTTTGAAAAAGCTATTGTAGACACTTTTTACTCCTGGCAGTCGAGCAGCTGCTATTAATGCGAGAGAGTCACAATGACGATTGGAGGTAATTTCATTCCCGTCACTTAAGAATCCTGCGCTCAATTCCTATCTAATTTCATCGCGGCGTAAATATGATTAAGAATCACGTATCAGTATCAAATGAGTACTTTCATTTGCGTAGGCATCCGTAGCTATGAACTAACTCTAGCGACTCTCTCTTCATTTTCAACAAATGTCGACACCTTGTGTCATTTATGGGCGAAAAGCTGCGGCGACGCCAAAAAAGAGGAGAGTCGCGCCGAGCACTTTCCTATCCGAAAACACAAGTTGGCGCTTTATTTACGGGAGTGATTCGTACCCAGCCTCCGACCAGATTGGCAAAAAGGGGTAATGCACTCCCGCTTTCTGCTACAGCCGTGAAACGTTTTAAAAATACACGCAAAAAACAAATACCCCTCTTGCTCTTTCCCGCAGCCTCCTCCCTAAAATCCGTCGATTCCCGCATATTCCCTCACTCCCTATCTCGAACCCTTTACCGCTCCGAACCAATCCTCTCTCTCCCCTAACAGCCCTCCTGACATGCCCCGACAAATAAACTTGGGCTCACCCCTCAATTCATTCCTCTTTCCCCATGTTTTTCCCTTCCTACTCTCCTGGGGTTCTCGCTCTATTTCCATCACATTGTGTGCCTCACACTTTATCAATCTTTCCGCCCCTCCATCTTTTCATCCCTCAATTTTCCCTCTATTCATCCGCAATGTGATTGATTTCATATGCACTCCGTTCCCGGATTCTGATTTCCCAATCGCCTTCTTTAAGTGACCTAAAAGGTGTCGTTGTGGATTGGTCATATTTTTGCGTGCTCTGGGTGAGGGAAACGTATACTGTAATTTTGGGGTTGAGAAGCCCTGCGAGATGTGTGGCTCTTTTGAATCTCTCATTGTGGCTTTTTATGCGTGGGGGTGATTCGATTCTTTGGGAAGATGGCGACACGTCTGCTTGCGTGCTTGCGGAATGAAATTCCGAAGGGAGCTATTTGGAAACATAACATCAACATTGAAACCTACGCAAATTTGCTACTCTTTCTAACTAAAATTAATATCATCCTTACATTTGAAACGTAAAGGAAAGTCCGATTCTGTTTATCAAAGACAGAGAATTAAAATATATGCAATCCGTACAAATTTTATGGCTCATAACCTTATATTAATTTTTCTCACCTTAATTTCCGAGGATAGCTCAATTAAGTATGAAATACATTTCAACGGTGAAATGGCAACGATATCTGAAATTAGTATGGTCATTTATAAATTTCATCCGGACTCTTCGTAATTGAACTGGCCGTATTAAGACGGATAGGCTGAACCCTTTGAACTGAACGCAATGAATATCCTGCCTAGATTTAAAATGCTACAAAGACTTCAGCAGACTACTTTCTCACTATTTAACACATATTTCACATGTGTAGAATGAAACAGAACACATAAGGCATCTCTAATTTTAGTATCAGGTTTTCCCCGCGTCTAATACATTATTTGATTATATATCTACATCAGTTTGCATTCCTCACAAAGAATATTATCGAAAAAGTTTATCCTATCCACTAATCAAAGACATTACTATATATATATATATATATATATATATATTAATTATGTAAATAATTATTTTACAGTGATGAAGCAGTATTAAGCGATAAATTGTATATTAGTATACGAGCATAAATATATATTAAACAAATATAAAAGCTATTAAACCTCCGCTAATTCTATATTAACAATTGCACATGATGGAGAAGTAATGAAATGTTAGTACAATTCCACAAAAGACAATTTCAATTGCAGTTTATCGGCTTATTTACGAAATTATATAAGCCTCATTCCAAGAAAGACTTTTCCTCAGTTCAGTTGCACGAATTATTTGAAAATGCCTTTTCTGAACTAATTTTTCTCTAATAACCCGATCTCATGTACAGCTTATTTTTCACATAATCCAATTTCGAATAATAAACGAAATCAAGTAATTTCACTCCTTCTATGAACATTAAAACGGCTTTACTAATCTTCAAATAAATCCTTAGTACGCCTTTAAGCTTGAGAAGCAGAATTTTTTGCTGTCGGTCGATGCCGAATCGCAAAGGTCTCGATGTTTTTCCTCCGAAGGATTTCCAGACAATAGGGACTGCTTTGCCTCTACGATCCCAAGGCATGGAAAGAGTTAAAACCACTCAGGATGGGAGGCCATTGATTCGGTTACTTCATTACGGTGCTCCAAAACCGAACTATTCCTTCTCTTCCTCTTGTTTTCCCCGTCTTCCTGTCTCTCCATCTACAATTTCCTAATCCCAACTAATCTCTCCTAATCCGTTGCGCCTTAGCTCTTTCGTTGCTAACACCGACATGGAAGTAAATAACCGTTATCTCTTTCCACTTGCGATCTAATTGTCCCAGCTTATTTAATGCTATCCCTTCGGATGCATTCGTAGCGTAATTAGAGAAAGGGGCAAAAGAAGCAAAAACCAGTCATTTGGAAATTTTATTGAACGTGATTGTGCCGTATTTTTTCTAAGATGCGCGAGCATATGAGATTCCATTCAGCAATGGCACACATTTTGGATCAAGTACATTACCCTTGCACACAGCTTATGGTAAAAATAAGAAGGAATGCGCTATAAATTATGTAAACAAATAAGGAGATATGAGGTGATTTGATTCTTCATCAGGAAGTTTTATCAAAAAATTAAAATTCCGATGATTGTAGTTCAGTTCATTTGCGGAAAACTCCTCTCCTGCGATCTTCAGTCTAAATATAACATTTAAATAGACTATGAAAAAAATTATTTGATTTCAGTAGCTTTTTTGAAGAATCCAGAGGATATGGTAGATTAAAACTAAGTATAGGCATTGAATACATTTTCGTTTTGTATTTGAAATTCATTAAAAATATAAAAAAATCAGATACCAACTGAAAATGCATGCAAGTGAGTACATCTAGCTTTATTATTTTCTTTGGATGACTAATCCAATCAGATTTTTGAAATATCCTGTCCGGGGAGCCTCTTTATTCAAAATGTGATAACTAGTCAAAATGCCAACATTTACCATACATTCCTCCATATTAGTAATTAATTAGTCCGGGATTAGGGATGGAAGTTCTGATTTTTAGTGTTGACAGCCGTTGATATGCTTATATGAATCGAAACGGATCGAGAGAGGGTATTTAATTTGGGATTCACGAAGAGAAGCTACCTTTGAAGGAGAATGTAGCTGATAGATTAAAACCAATGGACTTGTCAGTATCATAAGGAATGGATCTATCCGCTGTGATAATCTTTCACAAAAATCTGGCTAAGCTATGCGTTTTTTGTCGTTTATCAATTAGCTCAATGAAGGGAAAACGTAGTATAGATTTGATATGGGTTTAAATATTCTCGGTGAGAGGTTTTCGGAATTTTCTGCAAGAGTCGGGATTTCATTTAATTATGTTTAAGAAAATTTATAAGCTTAATGCAATCGGTGGACTATACTCGTATATGCCGGTAAAGGAAACATCGAATGGTACTTTTTCCACAATTTTTACTTTTTAAACTAACTGACCAGTATCGAATAATGATCAGCTAAAGTTACGATCACCGTCAACCGTCATTTTTAATTATAACGAATTCTTGAAATGCTACACTAAAATATTATAAATTATTAAGCAGCGATTCCATCGAAACTCGCCCATTGTACCACTTCGATCGAGCATAATGTTTAAAGATCGCGCTGTGAGTCGTCTCTGAACAGTCGCAGTTCCACCATCCAATAAGTCTCAGGCGTCAAAGTCTGTCCCGGCAGCGCAAAATCACTCGTCTGGGAAAAAAATCAACGGCCGGGGAAACAAAAAATAATATTAATCTGGTCGTACGGCAAGAGATGGATTGAAACAGTAGGGAGCGGAGGGAGTCTACAGGTTGCAAGTGACGCGAAGTTGACATCTCTCCTCCTCCCTCTCTGTGCCTTCAACATCAACTCCGCCCTCCGCTGATTGGATGGGAGCCATTGGCGCGTGTGAGGGATGCGGGTGTCCACTTCGTGGCCCGCAAAACACTGCCCCCCGCCGCCCATTCCAACCTCCTTCAATTTCCGCACTCTCTTACTTACCCTTCCTATCTCCCATTTCCCCTACACTTCCACTCTTTCTTCAAATCGTATTTGCTGCATCTTCCTCTATCGCTTTCCTAGATTGTATCTCCTCCACGTGTCTTCAGAACATGTATTTCTTTTCTTTCACCCTATCATAATTGATTTTTATATTTGATCGATTCAATATAAATAAAATTGTTTATCATTCATTTTATGGGAATATTACGAAGTTTAAAAGGAACATCAATGTGACTTGTTGTAAAAATAACAAATAAAATAAAATAAATAATAGTATATCTATACATAATATATATATATATACGAGGGTCATCCGGAAAGTAGTACCCGTTCGTGAAATAAAGACACAAAAGTAAATATTAACAAACATAAAAAATTTTATTTGAAAGAGGATACTTTAAACTACTTCTCAACATAATCTCCAAGCAAATTAAGGCATTTGTCATAACGTGTGACAAGTTTCTGTATTCCTGCTGCATAGTCCTCCGCCGCCAGCTCATTGAGATACAGGGTCACTCCTTCTTTAAGTTCTTCATCGCTGTCAAATCTTTTCCCCGCCAAAAAGTCTTTAAGCTTTGTAAAGAGATGAAAATCTGAAGGGGCCAAGTCCGGGCTATACGGTGGATGGTAGAAAGTTTCCCATTTGAATTGCTGCAAAAGTCTTTGTGTTATCCCAGCTGCATGAGGCCTGGCATTGTCATGAACGAGAATGACACCAGTAGACAATAGACCTCGCCGCCGATTTTGTATTGCCCGCCGTAATTTCTTTAATGTTTCACAATACGCATTGGCATTAATAGTGTCTCCACGGGCCATAAAATCAATAAGCAATACACCTCGTCGATCCCAGAAAATGGTTGCCATGAGTTTCCTGGTGGACAGAACTGTCTTGAATTTTTTTGGTTTGTTTGGTGAATGAGCATGATGCCACTCCATTGACTGTCGTTTACTCGCAGGTGATGCATAACAAACCCATGTTTCGTCACCAGTAATTATGCGAGTCAAGAAAGAGTCTCCTTCATCAGAATAACGTCCCAAAAACGTCAGTGCTGCAGCCATACGCTTGGTTTTGTGCTCATCTGTAAGCATGCGAGGGACCCATCTTGCACAAATTTTTGCATAATGCAGATGGTCTTTAACAATTTCATGAACAATTGTTCGAGAAACATTGGGAAAATGCTCACAGATGTCATCAATTGTGACGCGCCGATCGTTCCTCACGAATCCGTCAACTGAGCTCACCAGTTGGTCTGTAATGACAGACGGTCTCCCCGAACGCTCATCGTCGTGTGTGTTCCCCCTCCCCATGTTGAACTTGCGACACCACCGCCGAACAGACGACTCGTCCATTACATTGTCTCCATACACCTCCTTTAATTGGCGATGAATATCACATGGGCGAACGTTTCTTGCATTGAGGAATTTAATCACTGCCCTCACTTCACAACTGGCGGCGTTCTCAATTTTTTTAAACATTGTAAACAATCACAGAAACAACACAGGCAATGCTAGCGTCACGCAACTTGGCTCAGAGAAGGCAGACAAGCCACTGAAGCTATCTGACCTTGTCCAGCGGCTACTCGCGTCGTCAGCACTTCATGCGGCACTAACGGGTACTACTTTCCGGATGACCCTCGTAAGAGATATTTATAATATAAAAATGTGTAATAATAATAAATATTATGTATGATACTGCAATATAATAATGTTATGTATATTTTTTAAATACAGCTAAGTGTGAACGTTTATATCGATCGCAGTATTCCTTTCTCCAGTTTATATTTTTGTGATTTTTACATTTTTTTTAACTGCATTTTATATTTTTCGATTAATATCTTTTCTATATCATTTGTTGAGCTAACAATTAACAAATTGAACCATTTTTTCATTATTTTTCTCTCTCCTTCTCGGGTGGGTAGTCCCTAATCGGATCAATGCGCCGAGAAAATACGAGAAGTTAAACTTTAATGGTCATTTATGTCCCTTGGGTTAGTTGTTTTTGAGATAGCCACACCAGCTTCACAGTATGAACAGCAAGGGCATATAAATGTAGAATCTGAGTTAACAGAATAACATATGAAAGTGGATGTTCCTACTGATTGTGGTATTAATACAATGCAAGAGTTTTCCTTCGGTGACGATCTTCTTTTTGGGTGTTTCAAAAATATTTACTGTGGCGCGAAAGTTGGCTGAAGGATTCTTTCTGTTGATAAAATTATGGAAAAAACAGCAAGTTCCCCAAGTGAAGATATGCTGAAACTTATACTATATTATGGCGTTGAAGTGTGATAGGTGATATACCTTTTCTCTCTGGTGTGGGTGTCATGCTCCTTGAAAATGTTCGATAATTATTGCTGTGATGCACGGTAAAATGGGTGAATTGTAAATGTAAACAATTCCATGGCAATCGAAATTTTTTTACCATTATTGTACTTTTTATACCGTTTTCTAATTCACCTGTAGGTTATAGACTAGTATGAATATATTGGTAATATTGATAGATAATTTAAGATTTATTAATATTAGGTTATGAGAAATATGGTGTTTATTTTAAGATGAAATTCACTGCGTAAGTACATATATAATATATATATATATATATATATATATATATATATATATATATATATATATATATATATATATAGGTAAACAAGTACTTGATGATTAATCAATGATATTATTAATGTTATTATATACCTCCTGCTTATGCGACAGAAGGAGTTTCGCGAAAATCCTCATAGTTTCTTTTTAACGAATCAACCATATTTTTTACGTAAATTTAGAAATAAATACGGTCCAAAACTCCCAATTTTGGGGACCAATTTCTTTCTCTTCTATTCCGAGGCTCTCCAAGACCGAAAGAACCTTATGTCGGATGATACACTCAACCGGAAGATGCTAATGGAAGGCACCGATTCACCTTTCCTTCACATGTCTCTCCCACTCTTGTGCAGCCTTCCCGGAAGCTCGATGGGGAGATTCCTCATTATTGCCTCCCTCCCTGACTCCAAATCCCCTCGAAATTATTATGAGATGCCCTGTCGTCCGCAGCATATCGAGATAAATTCATCACAGTCGCCGTCAGCCAAAAGTAAGGGAGCGTTAGAATTGGGAATGGAAGGAGATGGATACAGAATAGTATAAGGATGGCAGAAGCACAATGGGCTTTAATATTATTTAAAAGAAACAAAGAAGTCCCTATATTTTTAATCTATTATATCCTATGATACATGACAAGTAGGAAAAATAAATGTATTAGACGAGAATATATTTTTCTCGTCTAATCATGAATAAGTTCCACCAATAATTGCTTGAACTAATTACTTATAGAATAAATGTATATTAAACTGCATTGAAATACTGTTCCGGTATTTTTATCTCTAATAGTTTTGAGCATCCCATGTCAATGCTGGGTTAGCATCAATTATGATATCCATAAGCCATGTAACAATGAGTGTGTTAGGAAAAATCGCAAGGAAGGATAGACTTGAAAAAAGTCCGACAGGACCGAGAATCGAATCCGAATCTACCAAGAGCACCAGACCTGCAATTGGGTACCAGACCCGGGTTCGATTTCCTATCCCGTCCGACGTTTTTCAAGTCTCTTCCTCCTTGAGACAAAAACCATGTAGTCTGAGATTTCGTATATTTTATACCCATATACCTGGAGTCGTTTGGAAAAACGGGTGTTCGCTTCATTAAAAATATTGTTATTAACCATTAATTATTAGTCTTCGGGTCGGGTCTTTAAAAAATGCTATAGTTAGAGGCAGTGGCGCAACGAGAGGGGATTTTAGGGGTTTAATCACCCAAGAGGGTTAAATGTCATACCGGCCCCTGAAAGGTAGGAGTAGCATTTTTTCGTTCTCTATAAAGTCGCAGACTCTCCCTCCATAGATAAATTCTGGTTGCGCCACTGGCGAGAAGAAATACTACTATAGACCATGCCTCGCCAGGCACATCTAGAAAGATTTCTGGCCCGTCTCTGAAGGAAGATACTCCCGTCACTCGTGTTTTAAAACGGTATTACGTCCTCATAAGGTCACGGCGCACAGTGGGCTAGAATCGAAAAAAGCTGGCCAAAAATACGAAAACGCTTTTTTTGAGTGAGGACTACGAAACTTCGCATGATTGATTTAGAATAAATTCTGCATACAACTATGGAGATCATTTAAGTAGCATCCTCCTCATTAATATTATACAGGGGGTCAAAGTTGACCAATTTTTGCGAAAATTTCCAGTTTTCGATTTTTCACGAAATTCTTCCACTTCAAGTCAATTGTGAACACAAACTAGAAAATCATCGAGTAAAATATGATGCCATTTTATAAATATGTTCTTTGTCTTTCATAAGACTTGGTTTCAATGAGCTCTGGTGAATATTTATGTACTTTACATGACAAATGGCGGACCCTGATTTTGGAACAAATTTTTACCTAAAGCGAGAAAAAAAGTTGATTGAGACACCGTGTGACACGGAGTTATTTACACCACGATAAACTTCAAACCTTCGTTAATGGGAATCTGAAATAAAATCTTACCCCAATTTGCCCCAATAATATATAAGTCGACTTTTCGACAACGCTGCAAGGGCCAAATCCGCGCGGAGGAGCACCGTCCTCCGCTACGCTCTCGTGTTTTGGGAGGAACAACGAACCAATACGTTTCTGATTCGTTCTTTTTGTATATTTTGAGCATTATTATACTTCGTACATATCTTAGACATCAATATTTATTACAAAGTCACCATTTCTTGTAGGGTGATGATTGTAAAAAATGAAATGGGTTAAGCTTTAAAGCATGGGACCACGTAAGCGATATTAATATCATATATTAGTTTACTTTTGTGCGATAATGCTAAATTTCTACTAAATCATGCAGTCAAAGTTTTAAGTGAGTTTATAATGAAGTATACGGTGTTTTTATAAATTA
The DNA here is from genome assembly GCA_036926295.1 of Pachydiplax longipennis. NCBI lineage: Eukaryota > Metazoa > Arthropoda > Insecta > Odonata > Libellulidae > Pachydiplax > Pachydiplax longipennis. Next base: position 59,084,957 of record JAVFKF010000008.1, read on the forward strand.
CCTTTTCTATTAAATGCATTCCTCGTCTGAAGAATCCTCATCCTCATAAGCCAATTCCTCCTCATTGTTCATGACTAGGAGCCCCTTAATCTCTTTGCTCATATTCCTCGATCCTTTCGTTGCTCTAACTGGTGCCGATATTCAAATTAGCGGATCAGAAGTTAGAAGTAATCTTCGGAACAAATCTTCGTTCGTGGCCACTCTGGAGTGTTTCCTTGTGTATCTCTCCCGGTATTTCCTTGCGTCTTTATTCCGGGCCTCCATTGCCTCTTCTGTCAGTTGCCCTAACGGAAGGATTGCCTGTTTTGCTATTTCAGCCCCGTATATAAGTACTTTATGTACTGTTGGTGGCATATAGTACCACGGATATTATCGGACATACATCTCTGCTGTAGCACAGCAATAATCTTTGAACGCTATTTCATTTAGTGGAAAACCACTTGAAATTACCTTCAAGATATTGGCGAATCTTTTTATAAGATCTTAGTCAATTGTTTTTAGGAAATGTATAATTAAATTATAATTGGGAGACGGTAGTTTAGGGAAAAAATTAATAATATAAAACAAACCATATACAGAACTCTTATCTTTGTGAGTGAAAATTTCTTCTTTATCTATTTCAGTGTCCTGTTTTTTACATTTAATAAAAGATTACGCATTAATAAAAATAAATTCAACCTCGCACCTGTTATTTCAGCTGCTAGATTTAAAAAGCGGACTTTTAATGAAACACTTTGATGTATTTCCATAATTTGCGGAGCCATATCCTGGTTTAGGTACATCTACAATCAGTCCCATCTTTTTTCTAAACTCTTTCTGCATATGAGATTTTCTCTCCTCAAACTGTAATTTGTGATTACCACGAGCCTACTTAAGAATATTAAGATAAGTTCAATGGGTACGTATTATGACATAACATCATACTCATCAATATGGTACTCTCACCTACAGTTGCTTAAAGGTAAGTCGGAAAGATATGTAATAAACACTCAAAAAATTCTAATTCAACCATGCACCGTAGAAATGCTACAGAACAAATTTTTTGCGTCCACTTTTCGATTACTAATCGCTGATAGATTGTTCATATTCGAAAATTTCTCTCCGCAAATGTAGCATTTTATAATACATGCAGGACAAAGGGAGTAGAGAAGACACAAATAATGTGAGCACATTTTAAAACGATCAGGAAATACATCATATTTACCACCGTATTCTGATACATTAAATAAAAGGGAATATATAATGAAAAAACATACCTCACTAGATATAATTCCTATGAAATATCTAAAACCTCACTTGAGGAATGCTACCAGGAGATTGTCGAAGACTTCTTGTTTCACAGAACTGTCGTAGCTACAAAACACAACACCTTCTTATCCAATGTTCAAATAGAACTGAACTATTCCTAAGCTTGTAAGGAAAAATCACGGACATGCAATTCTTAGGGTACTTCTAATCCGGAAAAAGCGCAACTGCCTGTCATAAAACGAGCCCTTTGCCGAACTTTTCCAGAGCACTGCGACGGTCACCAAAACAACTCCAGATGTGGCCAATTTTTGTATTTGAAGAAAATGCTACGCTATATGCCACCATTTTCATAATATCACAATTATATTTCATTACTGTTATGAAATTATACAAAGTGGTGGCTTTTTGTATCGATTTTGTAAGAAAATTTTCAGTATAGTTGAGAGTGAGAGTGAAGAAGCATTCAGTATCAAAATCACAAACGTAGTTATCTATGATATGTACGAAGTATAATAATGCTCAAAATATACAAAAAGAACGAATCAGAAACGTATTGGTTCGTTGTTCCTCCCAAAACACGAGAGCGTAACGGAGGACGGTGCTCCGCCGCGCGGATTTGGCCCTTGCAGCGTTGTCGAAAAGTCGACTTATATATTATTGGGGCAAATTGGGGCAAGATTTTATTTCAGATTCCCATTAACGAAGGTTTGTAGTTTATCGTGGTGTAAATAACTCCGTGTCACACGGTGTCTCAATCAACTTTTTTTCTCGCTTTAGGTAAAAATTTGTTCCAAAATCAGGGTCCGCCATTTCGTCATGTAAAGTACATAAATATTCACCAGAGCTCATTGAAACCAAGTCTTATGAAAGACAAAGAACATATTTATAAAATGGCATCATATTTTACTCGATGATTTTCCTAGTTTGTGTTCACAATTGACTTGAAGTTGAAGAATTTCGTGAAAAATCGAAAACTGGAAATTTTCGCAAAAATTGGTCAACTTTGACCCCCTGTATAATATTAATGAGGAGGATGCTACTTAAATGATCTCCATAGTTGTATGCAGAATTTATTCTAAATCAATCATGCGAAGTTTCGTAGTCCTCACTCAAAAAAAGCGTTTTCGTATTTTTGGCCAGCTTTTTTCGATTCTAGCCCACTGTGCGGCGTTCTCATTTCATCTTTATTAGTACATTCTCATATGTTTTAGACTCACAAGGAGTAAACCGGGTTCGTGGAAAACGGATTCGCTCGAGACTTTCAGGGCACAATCCTTGCTTAAAAATCGTGTCTATCCAGTCGCATGTGTTCATTCAGAATGACGTTTTCTTAACGCCATATTTTCTGCCAGGCCAACAAAAACAGTACCTTCTCAACATGTGCGCACTCTTAATCTCTATGAGTACATGTTTCTTTTGATAAACGAAGTGCCAGTCCTACACACGTTAAATCTCTTGCACTTGGAGCAGCATTTCCTTCCGAAAGTCAGCATCTTAATAATTATTTGAGTTCTTTTCTTTTTCTTTTCTTTTCGCAGACTTCTTTTCTTATTCTGTCTGTTTCCGATCCTTCGCTCTCACAAACGCGACAAAGCCGGTGAGGCGGTATACCCACCAATCTCAGGAACTGATGAAAAGAGTAGTAGGCTTATATGGGCGCACTCGTTTCAAGCTCGAATACGGAGCACAGTTCGACCATATCCGTCGAAGAATGTCTTTTGCGGGTTCATAACATCAAAACACCATGTAAAACGTTACATAGGTCATACCGATAGTATTCGGCACGTCATATGAACACAAAATATTTTAATTGGGTGGAAGGTTAACACTTCAAGCCTTATCTATCTCTCCGCCCTGATTTTCTATTCCGAGGCTTTGCAAACATTAACTCAAGCCACTGAGGTGACCAATAGAGGTTGAATGAGACGGAGTTTGCCGCTTGGGAGAATGAACATTGGCAGACACAAATGGAATGAAGGAGTATTACTGGGGGGAAGAGTTGATACGGAAGTTGTTGGAGGTGAGAGGGATATGCCGTGAGGGAGTAGGCGTGGTCAGAAGGGGTGTTTTCCCAAAGAGGGGTTTAAACCCTACTCTTAAGAGCGGTTCTCCGTATTCATTGGATTCGTGAAGGGGCGGATGTGTGGCGGCACAGGGGAGAAATGCATTGTAAGAGATGGGACTGTTATAGCAGCACCAGGGCAGAATTGGCCTTTTCCATTTCCCGTCATAGACTCAACATAGAGCCCTGTAGGACGGAGGGCATGATACAATTTTTATCCTCGCGGAAATGTTTTCTTCCTCCATCTTTCAGAGGGTACATAGAATATATTCAAGCTGGAAGTATCTATATACATGATTTAGATGATATGAGAGTAGTCTGGATTTGGACTGAATGGGAGGCTGGTTCGGGAGGCAAATAGTATTTATGGAATAATAATGTGTCTCATATTCATAATGAAATATGTAAGTCGAAAGGAAAGAATGAAGGATTCTTAATTTGACTAAGTGACGGTTGCTATTATTCTATCGCTTTGTGGTAAGGCCTTTTAGATACGTTAAAAATTCTAGGATATATAATCCTCAATCAAGATCAAGAATGAAGGATGTAATTTTTGGAACAATTTTAGAGTGAATTGCTTAGTTGAAAATATAAATACTGGGAAATATACTCATTTGCACTCGGTAGGTACGATGTTATCTGCGACTTTAGTTGTATGTTAAATTATATATTAAATTACATGTTAAATTATACATGCTATCACGCTTTCAATAAAATTATTTTCTGAAAATCCTTAGGTTCCCAGTGTTATGAACATAATGTTTGCAATATATAGATTTTAGTCCTGTAAGCCGAGAGCTATAGGTCTCTACTCCCACGTCAAGAAAGATTCTTACGCCGTGAAACCTGGCATTCCGCAACACATAAAAGTACGGCGGGTAGCATTTTGAATATTATAAGGTGCAAATACCCTTGTCCGTTGTCATATATGACAAAAATTACCACATGCCAAAAGAAAAATCTAGGAAAGGGTTTTTCGAAATTAAGATAGACAAACTATTCGCAGTTTTCCAAGCTCGGTTACTTACTCGGTTTATGAAGCTTTTGTTGGATATAAATGATATAAATGTATAAGCATGAGCGCTAAAGTATCAAAAATTTAAAATGCTGCCCATTCTTGCTTATTAGTAAGGGTATCAAGTAGGTAATGTTTATGTTTGTGTCTACAGTACGATTTGGTAACCCATAGGCAAGGGCACTGAAGCTAATGAAAATAATTTCGTTCTGAAATCACCTTCGTAAATGGAAGTATCACTATAACAGGTAAATTGTAAATGTTATGACAAATTTAAGTACAAGAACACCTAAAAGATGAGATGTTATTGCAGTACATCTTCCGCCGATGAATTATTTCACATTCTATACGGACATAATGTTCATTAAATGCAGAGGTAACTCATACTCAGCTGACCACGAATAAAGTAAGCGTTTATTTTAGTTTACTCCCGCACTGATGTGAGTTTGAATACTGGCTATTCATTAATTAGAAATGTAAGAAATTAGTAATGCATCCAGAGGCTGAATCCGTCTTATTGAAATAATGTCCTCAATCTTTTCTCCATGGATCACATAAGCACTACGTACTCCTCAGCTCTAAAGAGATTCGGTGCAATTTCCTCCTCAATTTTGAACAATTTTTACACACTGATTAATATCGCGGTAAGGAAAAAATAAACTCACAACACTTTTCGGATTATTATGGCAAATCAAACCGCACTTCAGCACAAATTACACTCTTATGTAGACGATTAAAATTATAAAGGTGGCCAACATCACAGATGGCGACACATTAACTAGAAACAAACGACGAGGACGGTGAGGCGATGGGAGCGGCGGACGAAAATATAACCGCGTTCAAAAAACGAAGAGCGCTCAAAGTGTTCGAGGGAAAGGTAGCAAGGGATCACAAAATAAAAGGTGAGAAAAAATTAAAGATGACGAGCCTTTGGGAGCACCCGTGAGAGTTGACGCGAAAAAAAAGACCACGAAAAGTGAAAGAGAGAAAGAGTGAGAGGGAGAGAGAGAGAGAGAGAGTTTAAAGAGAGATAGAGAGAGAGAAGAGCGGAGGGAAAAGAAAATTAGAGAAGAGTTGAGCTGTGGCGGAGGGAAAGCACGGCCGGATGGGGGCGTTGGCGAGCGGAACAGTGGCGCCGCCTCTCGGCCAGGGGTGGAACCACGTCCATCCACTCTTCCACGCGGACTTCCCCTTTGCGGAACGTTAAACAAAACCAGCCGTGCTAGCTCACGTGCACACGACCGTGCGACGAGGGAACTTAAGGACTGGGGCGATGAGATTAAGGGCAAAAGGGAAGGATGCACTCGTGTGTGCAATACGGCAATTGGGAGGGAGCGTGTCGAACGGTGAGGATGAAGGGATGTGGACGCCGGAGGGAGAGACAAAAGAAATCGTAAGAAACGAGCAAGGTAAAAGTAAATAAGATCTGGTCCGACATTTATAATTCGTCGTCTTGCCATTAAGTATAGAAATAAATAAAGTATTTTACCTGGAATAAATCGTCTCTGGTGGTTTTTACAAGGGCGTTACTTCATTTTTAAAATGTCAGTAAAATAGTTAAATTGAAATATTGTAAAATAAATTAATATGAATAACTATATAAGAATGTAAGTAGGTTAATTTAATATATACAGAAAAGAGGAATAGCGTATAATATGACAGTGGAATATACTAGAGGCTATGGGCTAGATGCTTATCTTCAAGACTAAAATGGAATAGGGTCACTCCATCCATCCAAAACTTTAAAATTTGTTATCTACTCATATTTCTGTTCCGATAAACATAATCAATATAGAATCAGTTTTTTGACTAGAAAATAAACTCTTCTGCTAAAAATTTGTACACCCCTATATTGTAATGATTGCACACGTTGCCACTACACAATTTTAGTAAAGATACTATATGTTTATAGTGTTTAATATTTAATTCTAAAGTAGTATTTCTGATAAAATAAAATCTATGTGCGCTAGGATTCATTCTATGTGTGATAATGAAAACAAATCCTTTATTACCAGCAATATGAGAGGGATGGGGTTCATTGGAGATTTGTGATTCATATGTAGGCATATTTAAAAATTAGGAATTATTTATTTGTCCTCCTATTCAATGAAGATACATTTGTGAAGTATCTTCTAATACCCTCAGTACTCCAGAGTCTACGCGGTACTTGTCAAGCTTACATTTATCTTAAGATATAAAAATTAAGTAAAATGTGTATTTAACAGGTCGGAAGGTTACTCCTATACATAAATAAATACGCTCTTTGTAAATTTTTATAGTTAAGCAATATCTCCAAGAATACTGCATGATTCTTCTTCTACCTTATGCATGTTTTTTGCTTTACAGGTTATATTATTTTTCAATGAAATTTCATCGGGATAACAGTAACTATAATCAACTCCATAATTATCGTGCTGTTACTACAAACACATCTTGGTAAATGGAATATTTTTAACGTCTCTCGGTACGGGATGAATAAAAAGGAGTCTCCTTTTTACTTTTGCTCGTTATTAGTCGTGAAATAGATAATATGAAAGATACTGAAGTTTGATTAATGCTGAGAGATGGCGTCATCTTAGTTAATTCTTGGTAATTTCTTAACCTTCATGGCCTTCTGATACAGAGAGAAAAGGAAGGGCAAACTACCTCATTCCTCATCTTATGTGATAGGTCACATTCCCTTTCTAAAGGTTTTTGCAGCTAATGGTGGAAGGAATAAGGAACAAACAAGCCTTTGTGCTGAAGAATTTACAGAAACAAATATTAATTCATTATTTAACAATTTAAGTTCTTACTGAAGCTAAAAATGAGAAGTTTGGTGAACTGTGAAGTTTGAACTAATTTCTCAGTGCGCTACGTAAAAAAAAGTTAGGTGCTGCCCTTACTACTTCATCAAAGTGTTCTCTCACAACCTACACTCTTCACAAGCAGAATCACATTCTGCGACAGGAAAATCCAGACATCGTAATGACTCAAACTATTTATTTTTGAATTTTGGCCCCTTTCGAGTAACATGAGGCTATTTTCATGCGGCTTCTTCAGGTATCGGCCGTTCAATAAACCAACGAGATTTTCCGCTCCGAAGGGCTAATGATGAAAAATTAAAGCCTACCCTTGGCCTCAACGGCGTCGAGGGAGAGAAAATAATGCGAAAAAATCAAAATGGTCGGCGGGTAAAAAGGAAAGGGCGGCAAATTGGGAAAAAAAAGAAGGTCGAAAGAGGCGCTGTTTACGCCACCTCGAAACATTATCCATAACCTTTTCCGGAAGAACGAGCGGCGTGAAACAAGAGACTACCGTCCTCATCACGGTGGGGAAAGAGATGTTATCCTTTGTTTGAGGAAAAAAGCAGTCCCGATCAGGGATTAAGAGTGAAGAGTTAGTAGGAGAACGCTAAAGTTCTGTGTTTAAATATAAAAAACACAAATTCAAAGGTCGACGGTGGGGAAGAGGCTGAGGAAAGTGGGGAAAAAGGAAAATGGGTCGGACAAAGTTGGCCTTTAAGAGAGAAAAGGTGAAGGGGTTAAATGACATAGATTCTGATGGGAAGGATTTTATAGCGAAGTGAGGTTGTTAAAAATACGCTCCTGAAACGATCCGAGAAACCTTCTTTTGTTGCTTTGTAGACAAAATGGAAAAAGTGAAACACCATTAACGGTGATAAGAATGGGAAAAAAGTTCTACGTGGCTATTATGGGAATGGATATTTAAGCTCCGAGAGGTGCTACTGAGTTAAGCTGGGTAAGTTCGAAGAACCTCGTTGGATTTCTCAGAGGAAAATGATGCATATTTCAATAGCTGATCTATCTTCAGAGATCGATGATATGGGGGGAGTAATGATGTTTTGACTGACCCAGTCTCCAGTAGTGCACCTGGCGACCTCTGTAGGAGTATTTACACATATACCTCTATATTATGATTACTACAGTTTTTTTTTACGAAATGTTTTAACAAATGCTTCTTGGCGTTACATTCCTAAATATTTTACTTTTACCAATTAAGAGATAATGATATAAATTGATTCATTTTCATCACATCTATTTTATTTACACAATGCTATACCGCGTGGCATTTAATTGCGGCAAATGACTCATTTGATTGTCACTACGACTATACGCAAAAGTTAAAATTCAGATACTCGAAGAATTTTATCTGTAATGTAATCAATTCGAAGGCTTCTCAACTCCTTCACCCTCAGAAAAAGTTTTGGGCAGGAAATGAGGTCATGTGGCTAGATGAAGAAACTTTCCTTTGCTTTCCTAATTGAGCTATAATGTCCGATCACACCCTAGACCATACTTCATCACCTTAGAACCCTTTTGTCTGGACATATGCGATTAATTCGCTGTCCCTTTGATTTTTACCGTTTTTCCAGATTTTCTCATCTCATTTGATGTTTCAGGAACATCACTGTCGGTATCATCTTCCGCAAACGCAGAAGATAATGCCGACTTATTATTTTCTTTCTCTTCGACGAAAAAAAATTCAGAAGTGAATTTTTAAAGTGAAGTGAAATAATCAATTCATTACCTTCATCACATGAATTCTTCCATACATAATGCAAGACATCTAGTTTAAAATTGTGTTAAAGTCAGATAGTTAAAGCGTCGAATAGACAAAATTAAATATGAAGATTAAGTACATATAAATTCTACTTTCGAATGGCCCGGTACAGAGGGAGTAAAAAAGTTAATATATCAAGCAGTGATGTCAGCTGAAATTAAATCCCTCTACGATGGAAAAATTTTCTTCCTCTAAATGAATCCAATTTAAGTTAGTATGGTATGAACAGGCCAATGGGTTTAATTGGGTATATTCCCTTACTCATAAGAAGGGATATTTACCTTTTTAAGTAGGGGTTCTAAGCCTTCGTTACAAGGACCGCTTGCAGCTCTTTAACCAGTTCCGTGCTGCCCAGTAGCTCTTTCCTGAAAAGTGCGTATATTCAATTTTCTTTCCAACAGATTGATGACTGGAGAAAGTGGAAAATAGGAGAAAGAAGTGGAGAGAAGTAAATTTTGGACTAAAACTAGACCTATCAAGTAAGACACTACACAAAACTTTAATGACACTGAAATAAAGAATTACGATTGTTAATGAATTATTGATATGTAAAACTATACCGCAATAAAATATCTGAGGTTCACGTTCTTATTAGGATCATAATCCTAGCTTGTGAGTGAATGTAAAGGGTTAGACACACATTACAATAAATATAAAGCGTTGTGGATTATACAATTAGATTATATAGATTATATTTGAATATCTTCCGAAAGTTCTAAGCCCTGATTTTAAAACTTTGCTCTTCGCATCATACGATTACCGACCCGAAAATCCAGAGATCAATGCTTTGTTTGATGGCTTCTACTGATCTGTTGCCCTATAAACGCACGGCTTGACCATTAAGGGATTTTTACCGCGGACAGCAAAAAAACGCCCATTCTAAACACAGCAGAGAAACACTTGGGATGTCGACAGAGAATCGTTGTACGCGTCACGATGTTTAAGGATGTATCGGACGTTGCGAAATTTATTTAAGCGGGAGAAAAAAGACGAGGTAGGCCATTGAAGGTTATTTGCCACGGTCAGCGAGCATTTGGCCACTTCCACAACAAAGCGAGGTTCCAGGATGTGCGACAATCTGACCGAGAGTTTAACGGGTAATTAATTCGCTGCGAAACGTAAATAGAAACGTTGGCCGTAGGGAAATTGCGAAGACATCTGTTATTTTGAAAACACATCCGATAAAGCTGTTAGTCCGTATTAAAAGAGTATCTTTGAGGGGGAAACGGAAACGTTCCATGAAATGTGAGGCAACAAATATCCATCACGTAATTTGTTTCCGGTTCTGTTCATAACAAGCGGGTTTCGTAATCGTTATTGACTCAACAGGCGACGTACTCTGCTTCTTTCACGGACGTCAACCCCCTAATGGTAGTATGAGTAGAGAATGAAGGAATGGTGGTCAGCAGACGATATGAAAAATGAGTAACGTACATTCTTTCATCCTCGTCAGCTCAATTTTTTAAATAAAAAAATTCATTTAGTCATTTAATTAATTTTTCGAATGTAAAATACTCTGTTAAATACTTAAAGCTCCTAGCATTGATCAGCAGCTTCTAAAAAGGAAAATAATTCTTTTCCAACTTAAATTCTGTAAGAAACTGTCTAAAGGCCTTTAAATAGTTTGAGAAATATTTAAGGAGGATCCCAGACTATATTCTTCATAATGGAAATGTTGTGAATTCTCATTACCAATATTTGAGACAAGATTTTAGTGGACTGCAGTTAAAAAGAAATTCAGCAAGTTATAGAGGGAGCTTATAGCATTATATTGCATTAGCCAACTTTCTGAAATAATTTTTTACAACATCACAGGACAACGTAAGTTTATTACAAATTATTGAACACATGTAATGATGTATAACATGGGAATATTACGTCAAGAATTAATATATAACTTGAGAATATACCTGATGTGTTTCAAGAGAAATGGATGCCTGAATAAAGATTAAAGATATTTATATTCTAATATTACGACCTATACTCGTAAGAAAGCGACAAGGGAGGTTCTCAGAATCCCTCGGTAGGGAACGTTTATTAGGATTTATATGATATTATCAGCTGTTAATTAAAGCGGAGTGTCTTATGAAAACAAACACAGCGATCCTAAATTAAGTTAAGGTGTTTATAATATATTCATCGCAATATCAACGTAAATTTATCCTCTTCTTTTCCTAATTTAGTCTTTGTTTCGTCATGATTGTTGGTTTCTCTGATTATCAGTTCAAATTCCTTCTCTAATGAGGAAACCATGTGTTCAATCATAAGATCATTATGGAAATCCATGGATTAGATCATCCTACAAATTTGAATTTGCATGCGCAGCAGTATAAAAGGTCATTATAATGGAAACAGAACCAGCCCAGAACAAACAAGAAGTAATAAAAAATAGGATTTAACACTCCTATGATTACATTAAACAGCGAATTCCATCACAGTAGATGAAAAATCATCATGAAAAATATCATTATCATTATTATTGGGTTGTATTGGTATTTTTAACTTATTATGTTTTTAGGATGTTTGTTTAACTTAGTATATAGTTGCCACCAGACTATATGTCTAACTGTAACTGTTTAATCAATAATAATAATAATAATAATAATAAAAAATTAGACATATAAGTCTAGAGTATGCAATATAGAGTATACAATTCTTCTCCCATTAGGCATTTTGTCAATTGGACGTGATTCTAGTAAAGTATGTAACATTTAATTTAAATGTCTAGGATGAGTAAACTAAATCCAGCAAAACGTAGACCACGCACTGCTTCCTTTCAAAGCTTATCTCCATCAAATCTTCATTACAAAATAATTGCCTTAAAAATTGCACATGATACACAATATACCTCATGGATACCCTGCATACAGATGTTGGCGATGTTCTTTGGCGGGTTTGATAATTTACAAAATTTCACGATGAAAATAAAGAAAAAAAAATGTGCGAGAAAGCATCTTTGCAAATTGAGGTTTGCGACGAAAAAACCCACGTTGCGGGAAAACACCCACAGGGAAGCGGGGTTAAAAAAAAACCCGCGAAGTAGGATGAGAGATAGTGTCTGAGTGTGGCTGGATTGCAGCGTAGGAGCCGTGGCGTCGAGGGGGGGGGGAAGGGGGGGGAGTGTTGCCATGGTGGCAGGGAGCATGGGGTCGATATCTCGCCAAAATGGCCGCCAGTCAGCTCTCTGCTTCGGGAGCGAGGCCTAACCTCGTTATACCCTCCCCCTCTTCCCCATCCACTTCCCTCCTAATCCACATCTTCGCCTTCCCTTAGCACTTTAACGGGAGGGAGGCCACTTCCCTCTCTCCTTCGATTTTTCGATTCCATACTCTCTGCCGATTTGTCCTTTAATTTACTTAGTCGCCACTCTCTCTCTCTACGTCGCGCTTGCTCTCTGTCCCTTCCGCTATTAGAGTATTAGTTGGCTCGGAGGTATTTCCACGCTGATTTTCTATCGGTGTGCCCGATTCCCTTCTCTGAAGTGTTTAATGGTGTTCATATCTCCTCGTGATGTAACTTTTATTCCCCGCACCCGCGTTCGCTACTGCTCTCGCCAGTTCTTCCTTTGATTCGACCTTTAACTAACCCTACGCTTCGTGAAAGTGAATGACCAGAGAACTCTGTTTACTTAGAAGTGCAATTGCTTTGAATTCCTTAAATGCTGTCTCTTCATTAACATTTGGTAGCCACCCTAACCCCTAATTTTGTTACCCGCCAAATCCAAGTTGAATCTGCCATGGAAATAAAAGTGGACAGTTACTCTATCTTCAGATTTGTTAGTACTATCAATGTCGTATATTACTCCCATATTGGCCTTCGGTGTGAATCAGCTGGTCCGTTGTTCACTGCGATGAACTTTTGATGTTATTAAGTGTTCATTATTGAATTATATTTCAATTATCCGCTGAATGTATTCATGGGCGTGTAAAGAGATATTGCTTGAAGATGTTTTACGTTACGAAAAATAGAAACTTTATAGATATATATGAAGTTGTAATACAGCAGACCAATGAATGAGTTTTTTCAGATTGAAATAATTTTTCGATGTGGTTTTAATCTGAGTTTTCTTAGTGATATAAAGTTTCAAAAAGAAAGATATCTAGGAGTAAAATGCATAAGTAAGTATGTATTGAGAATATGATTCCATAAAGAGCTTTGACTCCATCAATTCATAAATGTGTTAAACTTGAAAATCAAATCAATATAGTGCAATCTCGAAGAAATAGAGACGAAACCTAATCGATTTCATAAAAATGATGGAATTAATTAAAAAAATAGGTAAATTTTAATGTAATATATTTTTGTATACCATTCTTGACAAGAGTTTAAAGTTATGGCGGGACTTATTAGTCCCTATACATCACAATAAAACCTTTTGAGCTTTGCCGTGTACCTTAATGCATTTCTTCATAATTTTAAACATCCATCATGTTTTAGAATTCCCTCCTAAACTCTACTCCCTTAAAAGATTTAAATAGTTTTAAAATAAAATTAACATTAAAGCATTAATAATCATTATATTTTCCCCCTTCACCTTGAGGTATGCTTCTTTTAAACCAATTTATTGACCATGCTTTTCGTTCCAGTTGCATCTGTGTCGGATTATGCTTGATAAAGCTCATTCTTAAAAGGCTTACGAACGGTCGAAAAATTTATCTGCAATGTTGTTGTATTTTTCTCTCTTATAAATGCATCGACTGTTTGTCGTAGTCGCTGTAGCGTGAGTTACTGAATGTGACGGACCCCTCTTCGTCGGGGATATAAATATAGTTAGAAGGAAGGGTTTCCAAGGAAATGAAGGCGGGGATGATCTCTCCGGGAAACGCAGCCGCGGATTACGTCACACAACTCCATCGCAGTTCAATCCCTTTGACACGAGCGGCGATCAATAATCAATGCTTTTACACGTGGCGCTCAACTTATATCGATCCTCCCCTCCGTCACTCCTTTCTTTACTTTGCTCTTTCTCTCCGTTTATCCTTTCCCTACAACTTTCTTTTCTGTCGCATCCCCACACAGTCTCGTCTGCAACGTTTTACAACCGGTTCTCTCTATTGCAGGGAGCCTTTGATGCGCTGCATATTCTCCAGGAGTAAACCGCAGAGTGTTCAGCGTGCTAGGTCGAATCCGAGGTTCTGGGTGCGACTCTCGATGTGGATATCGCGGGGCATCGAACGGTAATCCGGTTTACCGTTATCCGGTTATCGCTTCGGTTCAACGAAAAAAATCGAATACCGGTTCATTCCAGATTTCGCTGCTCCTGTCAAAGTTGAAGCGGTTCGAATTGTATCTTTAGCTCAGACCGTTGGATTATGATATCTCCCTGAAGGTTCGTTTTATTATTTCTAGTCTTGTTCATATAAACTAAATCACACTACATTTCTAATAAAACTTACAAGCAGTTGGTTACAAGCCGTAGCTATATGAGAGTAATAAAGCTTCCTTCGATTAGCCTTAAGTAAATAAAAAAAATGTTTGGAACGAATAATTGGAGACGGAATGAATAATAGTTTTTATTCATTTACAAGAATTTAATTTTCTCCTGTTCAGTTTTCACTGAGATTAACACAATGTTTTACGATTTCGGCTAGGTACCCTAGGTTATCTTGGCTTAAGTGTTATATGGAACAACAAAGTCTCAAATTTACCTTCATAAAAACCTTGTTATTATTATAAGTTTTGGTAGGTTTGCGCAGGTTCTCCACCCTCTTCTTCTCAGTAGGTGTTTTCCTGCAATGTATAACTTTTCCCTATTAATCTCTTAATTTTATAAGAACCAACCTTTTTGACTTTAAAAGCAATAACTTATTAAAATACGACGATGGCTTAGATGGAAGAAAGGCAAAGTTCAAGTCCCAGCTATCAGGTTTTTCCTTGGTTAAAGAATGGCTGGATATGTTGGATCACTGATAGTGTTTACATCCTTCAGTGTACATGGATAAAAGGGATCGAGAAACCACATACTACATTGAAGGAAGTAACCAATCACATTTCTTCATATATCTTCCCTTCGTTCTATATTTCTCCTTTTTCATGCCCCTATTCTATTTCTGTTTTTCAACTTCCTATTCTTAGTTTCATATGCCCATTTCTTCTCATGGGATACTCCATTTCGGAACTTTTTCTTACAGTTTTACTCCACTTAATAAACAATTCGTTTAACTATTTCCAAATTCACACCTCTTTTCTCTTTTTCACATTTATTTAATAATTTTGGTACGTTTTTAGATTTTTATAAACCTTGTTTTATCACCTACAAACCTTTTTGTTGCTTTCTTTGGTACTTGAAACTTTTAATTCCAATGATTGCTCAGTACATCTCTCAATATTGCTTGTAATCTCATCACTCCATGCTTCTTCAATGGTTGTTTAGCAAATTTTATGTATTTTCGAAGAGATGAGCAATAAATACTAAATCTCAGCGCAGAGCTACATCAAGCGACCTTTTATGACAATGTATGTCATAATCAGGCGCGTTGTGACAGGTTGGCTTGGTGATGGCGTACATATGTTGAAATCAGTAGCCGTATAAAATTCCGTTTTAAGGTTTAGCAATCATGCAATATTATCAGACGTAATCGGATGAAAACATGTATTACGTAATTTGACAAATCAAGTCCGAATTAAGAGATTCTTTTGCTGCTAGATGCAGACCTCCAAGTTACTGCCTTACCTCACATTTGGTAGGATTTTCCCTTCTCTTTTAGCTACTCTCGTTCACTTCCACTTTACGTCATTCTGCTTTCATTTTATCCACCATTTCCATCTTTTATCACCACTTTCTCATGGTTCCTTTCTTTTAATCATTTCTTTTCCCCTTACCTTCCCATTCGTACCTTGTGAACCACGTGAGAAGTAAACGGAGTAACTTAGTAACTTAATAATAAAAATTTTTATTGTTTTATGGCTAGCAACCTATAACAAGATTGGATCTAGACAGTTTTACACGAATCGCAGTGAGCGAATATAATAATATGATGTAATTAGGTACAAAATAAAAATTAAATACAATTTTTTCCAAACGGAGTTTTTGGATTCATTACAAATTTATTAAACATACTAAATATACAGATGACTTAACTCTTATCTTAGTAACTTTTCAGTCAGCGGAGAAAATGTTTGCTTTAAATTCCAAAACATCGCATTGTTATGTTTACGTATTTAGTTTAGGATATCAAAATCTTAATTGTAGCAATATTTTTGGGCATTTTCCATCCCTCGCCATTTCTTCGGTTTTCTCAACGTGGCCATACCTTTTAAAATTTCGTGCCTTATATTCCCTGCATACTCCAATTTTCCTGTTTCATCCCGTTTTATTTCTCCTTCCCTTCTCTTTATGCTTTCTCATCATCCATTTCCTCCCCGCTTTCTTTCCCTCTCAACATTTCCTTCCCTCCGTGCTTCCTTATCTCACTCTTTCCCTGCTAAAGGAGGCCCTCTCCAAAATTGCATTTACTTTGCTGCCGCTTCGAGCTCTTTGAATGGGGATTAAGCGTATTACCCCCCTTCCCTTCCTCTCCCCTCTGCTGCCATTCCGCAAGCCCTCCCCTTTCACATTCAACTACTCTTCCATTCCCTCCTCTCTCTCTGATCTAAGCTTACGAGACTTCTGGAATCCAGTTTTTTAACCTTTTTTTTAAATCCGGGTCCTCATATTTGAAATTTTACAACTCCAAATCAACATAAGAGGTTTCATATCCTTCTCATTATGGAGCTATGATGAAATTATTCATTGAAGCTCATGCAGCATCCCCTTCACAATTTAGGTCGTGTTTGAATATTCCGTGGTTTAGGGTGTTTAATGGTGAAGGATTACCATAATCTTGTTCATCTGATACGTCAACCACGGGTTATAATTGCCATTAGTAAATAACTTGTGATGATTTTACTATTTTTAGCAAATACAGACGTACATCTACTTAAACAACGTTAATATTTCGTTCAAAATACAAAAATCATGTTTATTTACATGTATAATAAAATTTAATATACCTTTTTTACCAATTGATTTAAATCTTTTTATCTGAAGTATCACGTATCTAACTTGAAAGTTTAAACAGCAGTCAGCTAAACTCTACAAAATAATTTCTTAAGCGCCTAAATCCAGATAAATGTAGAGACAAATTAACTGATATAATATACATTAACTAATTGATCCGTTTGATATCTTTGGAAATGTTACGCAGTTGCACCGTATCATTACTCTTTTAACGTGATGCTCGGGAAATAAATGTATTCATTATCGAAGTCATTCAACTATGTATGACAATGTTTATATAAAGGGTACTACTTCCTTAAGGGCACCATCAGGGTACCAAAGTGTGTAAATAAAAATTCCAGCCCTAACCCTCCGAGGTAATGGGCCTCAATAATCGCAAATCATAGACAAACGCTCCCCCTTACTTAAGTCGATTCGATTCAACCCAACGGGGAAAGCCATTAAAATCACTAGATCCAAATCGTCCTCCTCGGAAATTGCCGTGCTCCGGAAGCAACAAATACCAAACATATTACGTCAATAAAATTCCCTCGCCAACACCACATGCAATGCTTTCCGCTTCCCCTTTCCAACTCTTCCCTTGCGTTACTTTAACTTCCTCCCCTTTCTTGACCTCATCCCCCACTTCTCACCCCCATCTTCTCAAAAGAATCCCGCGCCACAGCCGAGAGCCAATGAGATCACGACGTCATGGCAGGGGCGTGGCCAGATGGGATTAGTGGATGCCGCAGCGCCTGCAGCCAATCAATGGCTGGGATCGAGATCACATTATCTGTGATAGGGTAGAAGGCGTTCCCCACCGTCCACCCACGCCACCTCAAGCTCCTTCCATCTCAGCCCCTCTCTTTGCTCTTTGGATTCTTGATGTTGTAATGGTGTCTCTCTGACTCTGCCCTCGACGACAAGTGATAATGCTATGGACGTACACGCTGGAAATGGCGTGCGAAGATGGCTAAGTTGGTAACGCTCGCTAACAATGTCACGAATGCATTTATTTACATCTATAGAATATTTTATGAAGACATATGTAAACAATGGAGAGTGGATTTTCAATATTTTCCCAGACAAAATCTACCAATGACACATTCATCCAGTAATTCCTTAACGGATAGGCACTCTGTTTGTTTTGTACATTCAAAATACTTCTACATGTTTTTCTACACTTTCATATATCCATCGTCTGAGACATATTAATACATTTTGCCATGTATTCCATTCAAGTTCAGTATCTCCTTTTCCTTCAGAATCTCAGTTACCATACCCAATTACATTCTTTCAGTCTTTCGTCACTTTGTACCCCCTATTAGTCTACTTCCATTCACCCTTTCCATGAATTAAAACCTTCCAGTTATTTATCCAGACGTCTAAACCAACATACAACACCCCTTTCATGCTTCTGCAATCTTTCCTGCCAGCTATTCCGAAGAGAAAAACTCGGTACCAGTTTAGTTTCAAAATTTATCTTTCTTTCTTTAGTGTAGGAATATTTTGCAGGTATTAATAGTTTTGCTAGTATTAATCCAACAAGAGTCCAACTCGTTTACAACGACTATTTTCCAAGTTTAGTTACAGTTCCAGTTAACAAGTACTCCTTTTGAAGGAGAGTGACCGAAGGAGTTTGGAAGGTACTCCTTAATGATTAATTTTCTCAAGTCTACAGGCCATAAACTACAGGAATCATTAATCCCACCAAAGTAAACAAAAGTTAAATAAAATAGAGGTTGAATTTAATCCAATTCCAATCCAAACGACGGCAGAAAATAAACATCGACTGAAAAGCAGACCCTTGTACATTTCTTATTAACCATTACTGTGTTTCAAATACATTCATACATTTAATTACGCGTATGGAATATTAGCTATTTTTGATGATGATGACGAAGAGTCGGAGAAATAATTAGGATGACTGAAGGATTAATAACTGTGAGAAAAGTTATTTGCTTATCGTTATGTAGTACTACAAAGCGTCCTCGGTAAATCTCGGTAAATTTTATCTTACGAAGAACAATTACAACTTCGAAAAAAATAAAGCTCGCCCTCATCTTCGATACTTCAGTAAGAATCGCGTACACACCATTCGAATCAGACGCACTATAGCGTAAAGCGTCAAGGAAGCGACCCAAACATCTCCTTGTATGACTCCGAGTGCGATCCCGGTTCGTGATCGGCAGCGTTGTAGAACGCTTCGATTAATCGCCTCCTCTCTCGGCGATAAAAACCAACAAATCCCGGACATATCTCAAGGGGAAATCGATATCATCTCCGGAAATCGCACGGAGAGAAAAAAGACGAAAAAAAGAGGCCGTTAAGGGAGAATCTATGGTCGCGATAAAACGTCCGCAAAGAGCAAAACGGAAAAAAGAGAGGAAGGAGTGAGAGGGCCGGCCTTTCCTAATGACATCGAGGACAGAGTAAAGACCATGCGCAAAGAACCCTTTGCTATCCCCCCCTACGGCAAAAAAACACCCTACCATCACACGCTGAGATTTAATACCCACCCTCACTCCCGCCATCCGACTAAGCCCTGCCCTCAGAAACCCCGCCTTCTTCGCATCCCCACGTGGCTTCCCATCCCATCTCTCCACTCTCTCCCGCATCTCCCCCCCCCCCGACGTCGATAGAGAACGGCATCTCAGCTTTGACCCCCCCGCACCCAAATCCCTTCCTCCCTCCAGCGTCGCACACTTCGGCGGGACTCCTCCCCCCGCCCCCCCTCGCCAGAGAGGAAAAACAAGCGTGGTCCCTCAATATCTCACACACCCAATCCGCCATCATCGACGGCCTGAGCACCACGGGAGAAGTGGCAAGGAGCAACGTCCGACGCGAGGGGCATTTTCACCCGTGTTCTTCCGGCTATCCGGGGGGTGTATCTCCCGGTGGGAAACAGTCTTCCTCCGCCGACTTTATGGAGGTGTCCGCGCCGGCGACCAACGGCATCGGGACGGGCCATCACCACCACCATCACCGGAGGCGCCACTCGGATTCCAAAGGACATCACTCCGTAGTGGCGTCGTCCTCTGCCAATTCCTCCGTGTCCTCGTCTCCTTCTTCCTCGGTGTCTTCGTCGCCTTCCTCTTCGTCTGCACACGCCTCGCCTTCCGGCACTCCTTCGCCTCCGCCGCAGCAAGTGTCCCAGCAGAGCGGCGGAGGCAGCGGCGGGTCCCCGAGGTCTTCGCCGCTGACGCAGGCGGAGGATTCTAGGGCTGGCGGAGGTTTCGGATCGAGGCCGGGAAGCCCGGTTCGGAGGCGGCAACAGCACCACGGTCATCCGGAGTCGGAGGGAAGGGCCCAGCAGGCTGACGTAGATTTGACCGGTGAGTTGATTTATGTATCATGTTTTTGTTTATTATGTTTAGCGCTCAACCATGCAACCACCATGGAGTGTGATTTCGTTGGGTCGTCGTAGGTCTTTTGGGATAAATCAAAACGGTTTCACTCAAATAAACATCCTAAATATATCATGCCTCCTATGTTTCTTATGGTTAATGCTAAGCTTTGCAACCTTCATAGTGTTGGATTTTGTTGTGAGTTGTCGTAGGTCTTGGGGATTAATTCAAGACGTTATCACTCCAGTATACATCCTATAGGTGAAGTATCGACAATAGGTGAGAGAGAGAGACTTTCTATTTTTCCGCAAATATTTACTCTTTAGATATCAGTTAATTCCTTTCACGAGCAAGAAAATTGCTAGCGTGTTAATTCCTGGAAATTTTAGACGAAAAAACGTCGCATATGCAAAATTTGTCCTATAATTCGAGTCGAAAGTGAGTGCACATTATCGGTGAATATTTTTATCTTCGTCAATTCGTCGTTAGAATAAAATGTAACATAAACAGGATAACAGTGCCGCATGCATGCTATGAAGTTCCAAATAGATGAGCGTTTGTGCTTTAGGATTCGAGGGATGATTAAAAAACAGCCTCTATTGGTGTTTACATTTTAGGGTTAAGATCTCTCGTGGATTTTTGGTGATTTTCATCCTGACAAAGCATAATATCACTCTCTTTACAAGGCGTGTGATACTGCGAGTAATCCGGGAATTAGGCTTTTACTATCTTTTACTCGGTGATAAACTAAAGAAAAATAATGAGATTTCTATTGGACCTCGTTTTCTTTGATATTTTTTTGTCATTGTATTTATCATCGAAAGGAGAGGGAAATATTTCCCATACAAATAGATAGATCTACTTAGGAAGAAGAGATAGAGTCAAGAAGCAGAGATTTGTGATACGTTGTTATGGTTTTTATGTACTGAAATTTGTGAAGCTGAGAATTGAAGTGAATTGCTGAAGATATTTGTCACGGAAAATAACAGACAAAGTCGTATTTTTCCCGATGGTTAATCTTTCATCATTGTAATTTCTCCTCTTACATAAATTTTTGAGCGAGTGTCACAATTACACCAAGTAAAAATGTAAACATCCGTCACATGAGGTAACTAACTATTCGACGAAGTAATCAAAGTGACTAGGATAAATAAGAACACATATACCCGTACCACTCAAACTTGTTTGAGAGGTACGGGTATAAGTATTCTTATTTATCCTAGTCATGATGGAAACCTATCACGAAGTCAAGCCTGAAGCAATTGATAGAAGTAATCAAAGTGACTAAGAAAAGCATTTAGTATCAATTTAAACCTCTAAATCACTTAACTGATCATCTCAGTTTATTTTTATCTAGTTATGTTGAAATTGAAAAAATATTCCACCTTCGATACTGCATAGAAATTCAAACTCCGAAGCTATTCTGATCGGATTCGCTCGATCTTTGTTAATTCCGACTATTTTCTCAAAGGTTATAAGATACATCGAGCTGGAGAATGGTAAATTTGATCATCATTCTATTGGTACATAATAGACGCTGTGAATGTTCCAATAATGTTGCTATATTCCCATTAGTGACTGATTCCTGTTGATTATAGAATCTCAAAAGCATTGGGTATATTCAGCTTTAAGGGAAAATAGGTATTCCTTTCCTACCTATAAAAGTCTTTGTTGTTTTCGGGTCTGCGGAGTTCAGTTCACCGGTAATCGAAGGCGGCGTATACGGAGGAAACTATCCCGCTCTTCGGCAGGACCTTACAGTATTGGTAATCAATTAAAATGAGGGAATAATGTCTTGGAAGGCAGTTTAATTTGCAATGCCGATCCAAATAACTGTTATTTTTATAAGAATTTGGGATTGCGGGGAAAATAATCTTCATCTTATAGTATATAATGTTGTAATTAACTCTTTCAATGCGAGAATTTGCGTATGTTATAATCGAAACGTTTATTAATAATATATCTCAATGTAATTCGAAAATATAAGTTAATTGCAACATAGTAATTACTGTATTGCATTAACAAATGCGTATTACAGTAAGCACATGCAAGTTATCACTCCTATTGTAAGTTAGTAAGAGTAAGAAATAAACATTGTATTCAAAGAATTGCTGTAATAGTAATATGTTACACATATTTTGGTTTCGTAAGATAATTTTAATCTTCATCTAAGAATTCTTCGTCCTCGTAGTCTCTCGTATTTATTTATTTACAAGTTATGCGTTTGGAAATAATAATGCAAACATATGAAAATAATCTAAAATGACTAATTATATTTTAATAGATAATGGTATTGAATTTTCATCATATTTTTCTATGAATCAAGGGAAAATTGCCTAGGAATTATATCATATTGTTATCATATTCGATGCAGACCTTTAATGAATACAAATATCTACATATCATATTAATATTCACTGAAAAAATTCTTAAATTTGATTTGGATTTAATATTTTAATTGATAATGGGAAAGATAAGACCTCGAATATATAACCAATATCGAATAACTTTAGCTTTCGCAAAATGTTTTGAAATGAACTTTTCAAAAGCGTCCACGAAATTTATGGGATTATGATGGCCAACTCTTCTTACTATTAATTGATAAGAAATTTTATCACTCCTTAGCAACTTAAATATTTTTATATAAATCTTAGATTCATATAGTATTACGTAGCTGTCTTCGATTCATTAAGATATAACTAAAATGAAAATAACTCTGACTTATTTTGACATCTTCGAATAATTTTCCTAAAAACTGTTGTGGCTAAAAGCGATCCAACACTGTGAGACGAGTCGGTTTCTCGATTATAACCAGGGAGATAGCTAAATCTGGGTCGTGACAAACAATTTCACTGCATAGTTGGTCCTAAAGATTCGCAAGCTGATTAAGTATGCGTACGGTGTTTCAGGACTATAGAAACCCTTAACACTATTGCTCGATTTGCTGAATTTTTCCTTTATCGCATGAGTCTGACAGATTAGAATGCTAAAATCATGGTGGAAGATCAAACAGGAATATATCTTTTCAGTTGAATCCAGAACGTTCCTAATTTATGGAAAACATGGTTTATCAAATCTAAATTTTTAAAAGCGTTTTCTGTAATGGTCATGCTAGGGATGTTAGAAGTCATAATAAAAAACACTAGACTGTACTAGGACACCAGACAAAGCCAAAATTCACGGAGATCATTACCATGAATGCTGTTATCTAATATATTATGCTAATTCGCAATTCAATATAGTATAGAAATATTTACATATTGTCTCATCAATTTCTTTGACTGTATTTCATTGAAGATTAATCTTGGTACAATAATACTACCCAGAAAACCTGTAACTTCAAGTTCGTATGGGAGTGGTTACGTGTTAGTATAGTGAATTTTATTTGTCCTGGGGTAAAATTCCGTTGAAACCGATTTGAAGTATCCCCGGTAAAAATTTTAATAGGTAAACTACGATGAAATAGATATGTATGAACAGAAGTTTCCGGAAAACCATCTAACACAATGAAGGTTTACTGAAATTTGAGCTTTTTTCTAAAATAGTTAAGACAAAGAGGCCAAAAATGTTTTTTGAATGTTTACGCTCTGAACATAAACTTTGTCCTTGCAAACGCAGCCGTACTAAGACAGCACAGACTAAAGCCGCAGTTGGGCGGTATCAACAAACTTTTACAAGCTTTTAATTACGTAAATCGCCAATGAGTATCTTTGATAAAATTTATAATATATAAATATATGTTTAGTCATGTTCAACGTTGGTTAATTCATTATAATTACTTGCAGTGTTTTCTTTCTCAACAAAGATACTCGATTAATATCCCGCATTTTGGAAGTGTTTCCACCCTTTGTTTATGTATGATATTAATTTATTCATTACTTAACACATGCAACGATATTTTCGATACCTTTTTTCGAGATAAAGTACCTTGAAAGGATCTGCTAATCTTGCACTTGTTGTTCAATATTATCAATCTAACCATGAGATGACGTATTCATTCACAAATACATTTTCGGAAATTTTCCATTTATTCCAAATATCAAATTCGTCTATACGTTCACGTATATAAAAATGCCTTTCCTCCATGATTTACTATGTTTTTCACTATTAACATCTTTAGAAATTTGTTGTCTCGTACAATTTCGTAAACATTTTTTTATTCCAGTCAACTTTTTTAGTGACTCATTCCTATTACCTACAGAAATAAATAAAACTCCTTCTCTATATGTACTCCGAGTATTTTTCAAATATCCGATTCTACATATAAAATATTAAAAGCTGAAAATTGTTACAATAATTTTGCCACTTATACCAGGGTATTGATTATAAGGAAATGCATCCACATTCATCACTAATGAGCATCAAGCATCAGAAAATCATTATCATAAAATTTAAAAATGAATTAGAACACCAAGAAATTAAAAATGAATTAACAATTGTTTATTGGCCAAACTTGCTCAAAGTAGGACCATTAAATAACACGATAGGTAAGATTTAATTAGGACATATCGGTAAGAGCATGAAGTGATGAAGAACTATTTGATTAGAAAAATTCTACAAGTTGTCTCGATGAGGCAGCATTGACTTGGCTGGGTCACAATTTTTCACTTCTTGTATAACCTTGGGTTTAGTCGCACAACTTAATGTGCTAAGTTAAAATTCAATTCCATCGTTTGCATCATAATTAATTTCAGACTACAACAAGGTACATATTCCTGGTTCCGCGATGTCTTTATAGGAATTATGTGCAGTCCGCTTCCGGTAAAAAATTGAACATTACTTGTTTAGAAGGAAAAATTTGAAGAAACCTCTTCGTAATCGGGGTAAATGCCGAAAACGTATTTAGCCCCAACAGTATTGCGTTAAGTTATTGCGAAATTCCAGTGTACAAAATAAGAAAAGGCACGAAACCAAATCGATCAAAGAACTCGACCACCAACGCGAGGTAATTAGGGAGTTAGATGGAAGAATCGGGAGTAAAAGATGCGTCCGAAACCACGTCACAGGTGGCACAAATGCACTCCGCCGCGCCATCTAATCTCATCAGACGCAATTACAATCCCGATCATTCCTTGTGCGGGGGGGCGAAGGCAAGGACCCCTCCAGCGGCACATGAGAAATCCCGATCACGTGACTCTGGCCTCATCGTTTGCTCGTTATGCAGCTTCCTCTCTCTCGGAGAGTTTCGCATCCGCCGTAAAGCCCCTGATCCCGAGTTCTCTCGGGGAAGATTTCCCCTCTTGCAGCTAAACCCTTTCGTGCCCCCTTCTCTTGCCATAAGCATTCGCGGATATCCTAGGAAACCACGGCATCTAGGGGTCTCCTCTTCCGTTCTGTCCTCTGCCAAAAGTGCGATTATAAAATTCCTTCTCCTACAGATTGCTCTCTAGTTTCCTGGGCCTTTATCTATTTTGGTTCCAGCCACCTTATTTTGATGGATAACAAATTTTTACTTGAGGAAAATCAGAAGCGATAAATATCGATATGGCTAGGACTTGAACTCAGGTCCCCCACTTTCCATGGAGGTGTATAAGTACATATACGTGGGTTAGAGTCCCACTCATATCAACATTTGTCACTAATGTTTCTCCGTGGGTTTTGAAGACGCAATAAGGGCATGGATATACCTTATCCTTATCCCTCGAGCACATTTTATTTTTATCAATAAAGAAAAATTTAATTTTGATTAATTTTTGTCTCAGTTTCGTTGATGGCAGCGATTGTACAATAATTACTTAAATATGGGAGTTATAAGTTACAGCATTCTTTTTGATCACTACTTATTGAATGCAATGAATAACACTGTTCATAATGTAACAATGCCTCACTGACGCGAGTGTTCAGAGTTGATAAACTTCACTCATTGTTTTTTGCCTCTGAGGAAAGCTACAACAAACCACTTCTTCCCTATCTTGCTCAATATCGTAAATTTTCCGTCCAGAGCTGTTGGTAGCTAATGGTGCAGGGTTTGAGGTTCAAACTAGTCTCCGAGCTTAACATTTGATATAGAGAAAGAGCTATCATTGCAAGTTATAGATACGTAAATGTTACAATGATTTTAAGGATCTTTAAGGATGGGTTTCAGCGCTGACTACTATATTCAAAGTATAAAAATAAATCGTAATGACTCGAATAGCGTCGTTAGAGCTTCCGGTGATTGGAATCAAGTAACTTATTTATACCCATAGATAATCCTTCAAGCATTATTTTAATTTTCAGCAGAAATATCAGTCGATGAAAATATCTCAAAGAATATCTGCTAAATTTTCTTTCTTATAGTATCTCTCTCAATTTCTTACGACCATTTTTTCTAATCAAATTTAAAGAAGGAAGAAAAAAGTTTGCAAGGATGACAGGATGTGTCTAACATTTATTTCTTATGGAAATAGCTAGCATAGGACATTTTAATAACCAGAATAATAAATTTATGGATAAATAATTGTGTAATATATGCCAATAAAAAAAGTTACGGCAATTAGGATAACACATGTGCAATATTTTCTCGCGCCTATGAATCGGTTTCAAAGGAAAATAGGATTTCCAGTTCCCATTTCGCTCAGTAAAGACGTTTTCAATTGTAATCTTTAACGATAAAAACCATTGAATGACCGTATACTGTAATTCCCATCCTGAACAGATTGACAATTAACTCTTGAAATGAACAAAGAAATGGTTCCGATAACGGCAGGATACGTACAGGAACACTCGGAACAAAGAAGGCAGCCGATCCCTCCCACGTATCAATCAAAATTTCGTAATGGGAAAAAACAAACGCGAAAGAGGCGTCAGAGGATTTGCTTGCGACGAACGGAAAAGATTGCGGCGGACGGAAACATCCGTCATCCCCAGCCCTGAGAGAAAATGACGTTCCGTACATTTTTCCCGCTTTTAATGGAAGTCGTCGCGAGTTGACGTCTTGCGCGCACCCCGAGAACGGTGAAGGAAAAAAAGAGGCATCTGTCGCGGGGGAAAAATAACAAAACAATCCCATTCGCGATCCATCAAAATCACCGTGGCGACCGTCATAAGCCATTCCTGCACCTGAGGGCGCCTTGGGGGAGACGGTAAATACGTTTGCGACGCCTCGATTTCCTATCTCCCTTAAAACGTCCCCTGAGGGATGCATCGGAAAGAGGGTGGAAGTGCACCCTGATTTCCGAATATCTTCCGTCATCCTTTTGTCTGGTGTCGCAACCCCAAGACGCAACAGTTTAACTCTTGCAGTTGGAGTGCGGCTGTTGGATCAGTTGTGTTTGCCGAGATACGTTCGATTTCGCTTGTTTTCTTTAGTTGTCGCAAATATTACCTAGATGGGTGCAAAGAGGCAAGGCCACATGTCGCATGTTGAGTCGTTACCTGGTTTCCGAATGCAAGGCGTAAGGCTGGGGAAAAGTAAACAGCGGCGATGATGGAGTGATGTCAGAAGTCTTACGTGGACGACTTTTCAGAAATTATTCCTGTTTTACTGTCAACTACTCCGTAAATTTACGCTATCCTTTTACCTAACTTCATCCATGGTCGCTCAACCTACTCATGCTTACAAACTACTAATTTCAACCATTAAGATATAAACTGCGATATTCTAATGTATGGGAAAAATAAAATAATAAATGATCGCAATGTATGTTGAAAATTTAGAGTTTGATAAATATAAATACCAAAACATTTGGAGTTTAGAGTTAAGTTCAAACAAGGATAATATTCAAATTGAGAAATCCTTTAACAGGATCAATAAATCAAATATAAGTTTCTTACATATACTATGAAGGAGTTACGTAGATATAAAAAGCTTATAGATGGAGCTACACTGATATTTCCTTAGTTTTCCCTGCTAGGGCCAGCTGAATTAAAAATGCAATTCATTGAGAGAGAAATAGAAAGCCCTATTACCGAGCACGATCAATTACCGATTAACTAATGGACCGTTATAGATCGATTAGAATTCCATGCTTCGAACGGTTTTACTATTGAAATTAATAACCATTTTATCTTCAACGATTAAAGTTATCGTTGGATTAAGATTGGATCCACATGATTGGTACGCCACTCTGTATAAAAATAAACCTTTAGTGATTTTTTATTGCGTAAATCAATTTAGTTACGACAGATTCCTCTTATAATTGCCTAACATATTTATAATATCTTTCATGGAAACAATAACATCCATTTTAATAATTATTATTATTGACGAACACAAAACCATTCCCTGAGCAGAAAAATCCTATTACCTGGAGCTCGAATCTGAAACTCTAGGGTCGGAGTTATTATTTTGTTTACATACCAAAATAATACGAAACCTTGGGAGGAAAATTAAAGAAAGAGAACCACCGAAAACGTAAACACACGACAGTTGCCTTGGCACTCCGCGGACGGCTGGGTTATAATTAGATCCCAAACAGACGCTTTTCGAAAACAAAACATTGCATGGTTACGCAACCGTGGGACTGAAATCGTCATATCCTCATCGAAAATATCGCATCCCTTCCGCTTTCGCAGTACCAATGACACACGAACCCTAAGCGTTCGGTCCAAGGGGTTTTATTAATGCCTCTCCCCTGCTAGAGAGCCATTGTTAGAGTGAAGTATCACACCTCAGCGATTCTCATCGCAGCATCAAAGGAATCCGAGCGTCGATAGGGCTGTCATTTCCACGAGAGAGTTGAGCATTCGGCACGGAAGATGGCAACACTGAGGGGGGAGAATGAAAGAGTAGGAGGAAAATTTAGAAATTAATATTTTTGCGCGAATCGTCCAAAAGAGAATGATCTATTGTGCGAATTTCTAAATGGAAGCTAACTCAATACCTGGTGTTGTATGGAGGTAAGAGTTATTAATAACTCAAATCGGCCCCATAATAAATTAAATGAAATGAATCAAACTCGAGTAGTCATATGCATGGAAAATCTAAATAACAACTTCGTTTGACGCATAGGTCGTCTTGGTTATATTCGCTGGGTGTGTTATATGTTAATTTTTAGGTCGGTGTATAAATCATTGATTAATTATCATAAATATGGATCATAATATCGAATCAGTTACATCTGGTACAAAGAATTTGGAAGGAATAATTGGCAGGTAACTGGTGGAATGTAATTTGTTTATTTTATAGACATTCAGCCCAAATCTTAAATGTTTTATTTTTCGCGGAAACGGATGGATAAATGAAAGCCACCTGAAGGCGAACTCTAAAAACATTCATGTGTTCTGACCAAAAAGCCATTCGAGTTATTTTAAAGAAACTACGAATGTCTGGCTGATCTTTGCACATCTATGTTATTTCACTACCTACGAAAGATTTTCTTGAATAAAAATTTTATAAAATTAAAATTGAGCAGCGGAAGCAAATTAAGAGAATTTAAAGTTTAGAAAGAAATAAATACCTGCATACGTATGTTTTACTTACTTAAAAAGTATTGAGCAAAAATATATACGCTAATTACATAAAATCATAGATATATTTAAGGATTTAAACTATGGCAAACAGAGTTATTAAAAACCTGCGGATTTATGTCAAAGACAGATTTTCTCTAATTCTAAGAGCTCGAGCAACGTTAGCAGATTTAATAAAATGGAAGAAAAATCATAAAATGACTGTAAAGCGAAACCAAAATTTGAATTATTTTCTTGATTTATTAAATTAAATCAGTCTTACAGAAAGGGAGCAATGATTTACTTTCCAATGCACAGCGTGCCTTCTAAAACTTCCCATGAAAGGGTAGTCATAAGGATGGTGAAGTTCATAGTCAATGATGAGGCTGATATTTAATTACAACATATTTATATCCTTATTTCATCAGTAATTGGGAAATATGGTGAATCATATTACTAAAGCGATAAAAGTAATTTCATCGCCAATGAATTTTGGTGAAAATAAATCCTGCTTCTGCTTGATTTTGGTTTAGAAATCTACTAGTTTCTTTCAAAATCTTTGCCAATCATTATTTAACGCTAAAAATCTATTTGATAAATAAAGAGTCTTTTCATAATCATTTTCGCAACATTTTCACCTTAACTTATTTTTAAAACGAGATACATGAGGAATCACATATCTTCAGGATAAAAAACTTCTAGTGACTTCCTCTGAGAATTTTATTCCGACCGGCTTCTTCAACAGGCTGACATATTCATAATTGTGAGGGTAAGATATCCTCTGTCACCATAAAAATATTCTGATGTAATGCGGAACTTGAGTTACAATCAACTGAAATATAAATAGGTAGAAATAGGCAGATATCCTAAATATTTTCGTTGAATGTTTCACCTTCATAGCCTCGCACAGAAACTACGAATACATGTGATACTTGGCGTCATATCTCCTCATTGACATGCGTTAAAAACGAACACGGATCAAAGTTCAGTAAATATTTCAAAAGATTTATTCTTCAATCTGAGCTTATGGTTGGGAAAGATAGAACGCGCAGCAAACTAAACTAAATGGCTACTAAACTACTTACTATATTTTTTTTATCATCAAATCTTGCAACACAGACAATTGTGAAAATTTTCGAAAGAGAACTGGCATAAAAAAACGTTAGAACAAAAAAAATTATATAAGAACGCGATGCACCACCAACAATCCACTCACTATCATGACCATAGTTATCCGTAATTACACTCCTCCACAACCTCACGTATTTGCGTGTTGCAACAGTACGATTAATATGTTTAGGGTGCATTAAGAGAGCAGGAGAGATGGGTTATTGTAGAAGGGGGACGTCGAAAAGGGGAGTATTGAGTGGGTGCGTCCAACTCAGATCCACTGACCTGGAACTAACCATCGGATCCATTGTTGCCGCGGCCTGATTATTGCTGCTGACAGCGGGTAACTCGATTGGGCGATAACGTCGTTAATTACCCGACTGATGTCGCCGTTGGCGAGGCTGGAAAGGATTCGTGCTTTGGAGTGAGGAAGTGAGGTGGAGAGAGAGGGAGGAGAGATTGAGTGGGGAGTGGGCGATGACGTCGAACAGAGAAAGAGAAATTCAAACGAAGTTATTTCGGAAAGGATTGGGGGATCCCATTTTTATATGAAATCCACAACAAAAGCAAATTATGTGGAGTGGAATAAATTAAAAAGAGTAGCGGATGAATGTAAACTCCCGTATCAGTCGGAGCGAAAGAGAATGGCGGGTGATGAACTTGTATAACGAGTGCAGGATAGTAGTCAATTTGAACGATAGCACTGAAGTACTGGGGAGATTGGGATGCTTCTCAGTAAACGTCAAAAATACCACAGGATTGATATTATAACGATTTCGTCGTCCCATAGATATTACACCTATCGGGGGTGATTTCATGACTATGGTGAAACCTTAGAATTAGAAGTCCACTGCCACCAACAATACATAATATACTAAGAGAGACAAAGGTTCTTCAAACGCCGAACGCGGCGACCGTCTAAGGGCGATTCCAGGGAAACGGATAATCGTTTAGCGGTCCCAGTTATTCAGAGTCCCGATGTACATTTCGGAAACAATGCTTCCATCTTCATGGGGGGTCCAATATATAATATAGTAATGCAAAATACAAAGGGTTTAAGGATTGGAACCCATAACATCGAGCTACCTTCGACTGTAGTCTTATGTCTATGATAGAATCACTTCGCAGAAATCCGCTTCAGGAGAGAAGAAATGATTACCGACAAAAGCTTTTCAAAAAATTTATCTATTCCAAACTATAAGATGAAGTGAGTGAAATTTTAGTTCCAGTAAATAACACAGAAGAAATTGCAAAGGATTGATATTTTTGGTCGTTTTTACTTAAATAATTAGAGAAGCAAATATGGTAATTAGGTATTGATGATGTTGTCACTACACCCTCTGCCATAGGTCAATGACGACTCATGGGGTATAAATCTATCCTGTCGCCTGTTTCGACCTCATATTGGTGAAGGTTGGAGCGATCAAATATAAGGTTAAGAGGCGAATAAAATTTTTAAGAGTAAATTGTCTCATCACTCAACACTGTCACCATTGAAATAACAAATTTCATGCTGATAAACAGAGAGTGTGAAAAAAATAGCCAATTACAGGATGAAAGGTTTCATGAGAAAGTCGTGCGATTGTTATCATAAAATACACCCCAGAAAGAAGATAGGAAATATAACGAAAAAATATTAATATTTTACATAGGACAACAAAAGTTTACGAAGCTATCGCAAGAAAAATCAAAACAGCAGCATAAAAGAGAGTAAATGAAAATATGTTTAACAAAAAACAAGAAGAGAATATAAAGTAAATAATTTTGTAGATAAAATAGAGGCAGTTAATACAGCTAAGAAGTGTATCCGCGAGGGATTTCCGTCCTTAAGAAACAATCGCACGAAATATACTTGATGCCCAACAAACCGCGCTGATAACGAAAGAGAAAAATATAAAAGGGAAAAGAATGAAGATCGCTGGAGGAAAGGGAGGCAGGGAAGGAAAGAGAAGGCTGGAAAAGATGAAGGAGGAAAATGGACAGAGTTGTCAGGATAGAGGATTTGAGAGAGAGAGTAAGAGATGAATAAGAATAAGGCAAAGCTCTCTTCCCACTTTCGGTGTGAACTGCGTGATAAGGCCATGATGCTCCCCTTCTGCCCTCCCCTCTCATCTGCATCTACGTGAACAACCTGCCAATTTCTCTGCGGGAATCTCGCGGCACACTGTGTATGAGGTAGTTTATTTGGAGACGAGGTGTCAAAACAAATGAGTCCTTTTTTTCCCTTCCGACCCTGAGAAGAGAGAGGGAGTCTCCTTGGCTCTGATCTGTAATTGTTTTAACGCAGAAAGGATATGGAAAGTACGCCGTAAGGAACGAACGGTACCTCGCTCTAGATTTGAAATTCAGAGTAATTTCAGCGCAGCGCGAATAGAGGATTCCGATATCTCGGCGAGGTCGGTTTCAATTGTGTTAGAGAAGAAGGAGATAGAAGAAGTGCATTTGCTTGATCTGAAGGATTCTTTGGAAAAGGGGAGTATCAACTTACTTTTTCTATTCTTCCGAATTCTTAGTTGGTGCCCTCAATCGTTTCTGGTGGAAATTTCACCTTATACTAGTAAGCTAGGTTCTTTTTTGGTGTTTTTCTTAAAATTGTGAGGAAATTACAAAGTAATAGCCGATAAATCCATGGTTGTTAGGTGTACTATTAAGCGGTACTGGATTCGATTCTCGCTTGGGGCCTCTATGTCAGAAATCGTCGAAATAAAAATTGAAAATAATTTTAAAATATACCACTACTATTTTGTTATGAAGTAGTTCACTGTGCGATATAACGGAAAAGTAAACGAAAATTTGGTGACTTCCAGTTTATCTTACTTAGGTGACCAGTTGATCGCTACGATAAAAGCAAGGGATCGCTGTATTGAAAAAGTAGAAAAATTAGGGAGACGTTATCATTTAAGGCTTGGGTTTATCGAACCTGCCGATACGGACTCTTAATTCAGTCGTCCTAGACTAGGACAAATGAAATGAATGAAATCCTTCCGTTTCGTTTAATATAGTCGTGAGAGCTCAATATGTAATTTTTTACACCTGTAATTTTCCCGGACAGCTTTATTTATTGTTACAATTGTTTGAAAATAAAATTTTTCACAAAATAAATTTTAAAAAATATATATATTTTTTGGATTTGAAGAATCGTATTGAATGTGTAGCAGCGGATTCGTTGAGATGACAATAAAACCAAAGAATTCAGGAAACAGTTGAATTTAGAGAACGAACTATGACGAAAATAATTTTAGCGGAAAAATATTATGCTCGCACAAATTTATCGTTTAATCAACTCTTAATTAATTAATAACCAATAATAATTAATTAATTTCGATGATAAAATGAAAATCATCGAGTGATACTTTGCAGAACTTACTCATAACTCATTTACCTTGAAAATCTGATCGATTTGACAAATAAAGTAATTCACTCGTAACTGCTTTTGATATTTCAAGTTATAGCTAATAGTTAAGTTCAAGGAATTACAAAAAGCACTGTACTCTTAACGAGAGTAGCGTAATCATATCTTACAGCGCAAGCAAATATAAAATATGAAAGAAAATGGATTCATTAGCAAAAATGTATAAGATTTTATGCCCAATCCCCCCCACAAGTTATTCTTCTACGGAATTCTTACCCCCAATGATACAGCAGTTACTTCTGGTAGATTGTATCCTTGTATAGAAAATCCTTCCTACCCGGTGTCTTTCGCCTTGTAATCGGCTTCACTTGAAAAATTAACGTCACCTACGAAGATGGGCGTGCGATTGTTAGCGGGGGAATCGAAATGAAATAGCAAAAGAAAGGAGGAGAGAATGACATGCTTGAAAGCCCTCCAAAAAAGGGGTTCTGAAAAGGGAACCCCATTCACACAAAGAGCGAGAGGTGCCAGCGTAGCGTAAGCAATAATGTAAAATGGATTCGTTTGATTATTAAGTGTCTCTCTTTCTATCAGTTTATTTCCGCCCCCGTAAACACACTATTGCCGTCCATAAGCACACAACGAATGCAAACTTCGTTACCTTTTGGCAGCTAAGTCCATCAGCATTGACGAGATGTTAGTGGTTCCCTGCAGAGGGGTGGGGAATAATGGTGGGGCGTGAAGATTTGGACTTCCCCTACCCTACCAATTATTCCCGTACCATTCTATCCTTACCCTCGCTACCCTAAGCCGCCCGATCCTCGGAGGTCCCCATACTTCCTCATTATCCGTATCGCTTCTACCGCTCACCGAATCCTTGCTGAGGTGGGATACTTGGAGTCAATAGACTTACGGGAAATCTGTGGTCGCTTAGGGTCAAAGAACGTGGGGACATCTGTGCATATGTAGGTGTATGAAGTATTGGCCGGTTCTAAAAGAAGTCTTTCTTTATGACGAAAAGATTCAAGGTGGAGCGATGATGAAGGTGGAAGAAAGATTAACTTTCTCCGAACCATGCTAGAACGCGGTGGTTGATTGTTTCATATCCTTTCACGGATTCACGAACTCACGGGGCATTCAACTTTATTTACGTTAGCGTATATTTAAGAAAGGAGACATATTATAATTAAGGGACTTCATTTGGCGAAATTGGGACTTTTGAGTCACATCTTCCATTTAACCGAGAAATTTACATAAAATGAAAAATAAAAATGACATAACAAAAAATTCAATAAAATCAATAAAAAATATAAAAGATACAAATATATAAAACTATATAATATGATACAAAATGAAACTATATACTAATGTAATAGTCTTATACAAAATATAAATGTATACATAAGTATGTATACATTTAAAAATATAAACATACAGTAGCTTAATAGCTTATGTAAAAATATTATTTTAATGTGATGAGCATTCACGAAGAAGATAAAGGACATCACTATTAGTCGCATAAAACAAAAGGTTAATCAAATCTTATACAAACGGAACGTATTCTTTAAATGTAAATATCATAATGAAGAAATTGGATGGTGAAACCTGCATCAATAACAGAAAATAAACAAATAGTTTTCGTTCTTGAGAATAGGCACTTAGATGAATTTTGATTTACAAATCCTCTGAATACTGAGGAAAGCAATGGTTTGAGAGTAGCAATTTGACATTTCGGAATTTCAATTCTTGTTTCCCATTAATCTTTACGTATAGGTAAAAAAAGTATACCTCACTAGCACAGCACTTGTCAATTTTTTACTTTGTAGGTCAATGTGTATGCTGCAAACATCCATGGGTTCAGAAAAATATGTGCATAAATCTACGTGCTAAACCTTTTAGAAAATTGGGTCCGAATTCAGTCGCAGTCTACTTTCATCCTTCCCCAAAAAGATAGGCCCCGAATATCCAAAGAAATGCAGCTCTAAGTGCTGACCTCACCACCAATCTTTACCAAACTTACTGTTATGCTCCCCTTATTCGTAGATGGACTCAGGACCCAACGGAGAACGTTCCATCTCGCTAAGAGGATACCCACGGCGTCCAGCAATTCCTTACACTCCATCCTATATCCAACACATCCAATCCCGCACCTTACTGCCTAATGCACTCCCACCTTTAACCCATCTCTTATATTTCGCCCCATTTCTCTCGAGGAAGCAGTACCTTGTCACCTTTTGCATTTCCCCAATCTCAATTTACGCTCT
This sequence comes from Pachydiplax longipennis, assembly GCA_036926295.1. Taxonomy (NCBI): domain Eukaryota; kingdom Metazoa; phylum Arthropoda; class Insecta; order Odonata; family Libellulidae; genus Pachydiplax; species Pachydiplax longipennis. The sequence continues at coordinate 59,121,265 of JAVFKF010000008.1, forward strand.
CTATCTTCCTTGTTTTCCTTGGATCCTTTTCCTTCCCGAGGAAAGGATAGCTCTCCTCAAAACCTGAGGTTTTAATCCTCCTGAGTGCGCCGAGTTCACGAAAACAACGTTATCGTCGGGGGGAAAGTGTGTGGAAGACGGTGCCCATGCAAATGGTGACATCCGCGGGAATGCGACTACTTCCCACTCAAAAGGAGGATTTGTTTATTCGATTCCGTATATTTTTTTATTCGGGCGTGAGTTAGATCTTCGAGTGCTTTATTTCATAACGCGGTTGATGTAAAAGCCGGAAATAAGAGGCAATAAAGTGTCGCGTGGCGGGAAAAGAAGCCGCTCTTGTTTTGATGCTACATATTTTTGGGAAATGGATGTGAGGATGGAGCATCTTTCCAGAGGGGGTGCCATTAAAAATGGATGTTCCGCTACGTTCTATTCGGGTCGTTTTCCTTTATTTTTTTTTAATGCGGAAACGTTTACCGTGCACCATCATGGTCGGATATCTTACTAACATTTTTTAATGACAGCGATACTTCACAGTGATTGCCAAAGGAATTTTAACCATCATTCAGCAACTAGGGAAAGAATGAATGATTATCCTGTGATTTTTCTCCATGAAGGTTGACTTCTTCTGAATATCAGATTTACATTAGAGTCAAAAAGTTAATTTACCTTCATACTACTTAACGTTAACTCAATAAATAATAATACCTTTCATTTCCCTTATTTAGAATGTTTTGGTGTGACACATCTTGGCCTAATCGAGAAAATTTATATGAAGTCATGGATCGTTTTCATAATTTATGAAAATAGTATACATAAAAAATAATAGCAATAATATACTTAGTGTAATAATAGAAATAATATACAAAGTTTATAATGCTTACGCTACCAAGATTTTTCTTTCGATTGCTATGTAGAGTGATTATTTAAGAATTAATTTGAAATTTATGAAATGGACATAATGACATGATCAACCAGTCATTAAATAAATAACCAAAAGCATCATATTCAATTGACGTTCCAACTTTTGTGACACACATCATAGTTGCTTCCTATATCAAGGGGATTTCTCAAATACAAAAGTAATCTGTGATCAAAAATACGTACTCGTGCGATAGTTTTTTATACTATTTGGTCTGTGTACCCACTGTGATTCTTGTTATTGGACCTAATTATATAGGGGAACTATTAAGGTTTTTATTACATGAAGAATTCCCATACAAAAATAATTAAAAGCATATATAGCCATTTAGTATGATCGACGCTTACTTATCGCATCATATTAGAATATAATAATAATTCGTACGACTTGTGATTACGAACAGCCTGTAGTTTTTTTAAATACTAGACTTGTTATCGAGATATATCCTAATACTGCATCCTTACTTGCATTAAAAAGGAGGCGATGAAGTGATGAATAATATTTAACGTTTAACCAATTCAAATCTTTCTCTGAAGGACCCGATTCGGTTAGAATGGTCGGCATGGAGACAATGTCAGATATTCACTCTAACTGACCGACAACGACGCACCAAGTATTGTCCGCGGATTGAATAAAAGGTCAAGGATTGCACTTTCCCTACCCAACGCGAACAAAGGCAAAGGACATAAACAGATTCCGCCGTCCCTCCACTCACTTCATTACACTCAAAAGTTAGTTCCGAAAAAACCCGAAGACGTCCTAACCGTCACGATTAATGACTTTTCGCTAATCTTTTTCCCCAATTCCCTTCCTCCAATCACAGGCCTCCCCAACTTTTAAAAGGCTCCTTCTGGTGCATTTGCCCGAAATCCATTAGCCCGCCACCGTCGGAATAAAACCGGGGATCTTACCCATCGGCTTTGAGAGCAGGTCATCTCCCCAAACCTTCCCGTAGCAGACCCACTCGAAACCTAATTCACCGTCCCCACCCTCGCAATCCCTTATTCTCGGCACAAGTGGCAAGATGAGAGTGAGGGATACTCGATCGGGAATTAATTATCCCCCAGGGGGTGAGGAACCCCGAGAGGGAGCCTGGTCAAAGGGTTACTGAACACAGGGTGCGAGGCTGAAATAGTGGGGTTTTACGCGCGTTGAGGGAGAGAAGAGTTTACGGGAGTGAGGGGTATAAGATTAGGGAGGAGTGGGGGAGGGAGGCCGGGCGTTTAATCAAGCCAAACCCCTGCCTCCGCCGGCTAAAACCTCGTGCGTTAGGACGCCTGTTTTTTCCCTCCGAGTACTACACTTTCGCCCCGGACCACACCTTAAAAATCCCTTCTCCTGGTCCGATCTCATCTGCCCTGCCAAAGAGGGAAGGGCGAGGCTTAACTGGTAGAGTCTAGCTAAATCCCCTTCTTCCTTCCACCGAAGGAGGCAAAGGAAGGTGAGCGAGGATACGGTGGCGCTATAGAGGAGGTGATTAAGTGCCGGAATCTCCGATGAGATGGCTGTAGCGGCAGAGAGCGAGTGGGAGATTGATGGACTACATCTAGGAATTGGGCAAGGATCGAGATTGGAAGTTGGAGTTGAGGGCTAAACAGTGCCAAAAACAGTTGCAGGGCGTTTAATCCCTCCATTTCTTTCTCCGCCTGCTTTATGGCTCTCTCCCGATTTCTTCACGGATCGGGAAAAATGGTGGGATATTTTTTAGCGCGGTGGGGAAAGAGATTATTTTCCGCAAGGGGTAAAAAATATGGGAACGAAAGACTGATTCCCCAACCTGATATTTTTTTCATATTAGACTGATTAAATAGGAGAAGGATGATCTCGATGAAGTTGGTTAACGCTCGAAGGTAAATTGGCTCGTTGAATTTTGAATTTCCAAACTTGGAGGGGTTCGATTTTGTAAAAAAAGGTACTGGATTATGATTCATCATAAAAAATAAGATTCCTTGATCGGAAGTCCGCAGTACGGGTAATTATGAGCTATGTTTAATTGAGTTTTTTAATCGACGGAGAGTAAGTTTTTAATTTGTCGCCGCAATCTCGGATATCTCAAGCAGTTTAATCGTTATTTGACGTGATTGAAAAATTTTTTATGAATCGTTGTTTTGATAAACATCATAAATTAAGACTAAAGTAAGATTTATGAGCTATTACATATACATCTTGCCTTAGATAACGAAGAATCAATTTTTACTGACAAATTTGATGACATAGTATCAGCTAAAATGTACTTAGATACAACTTCAAAATCTACGTTTATAATAAGTGTTCAAATGAGAAATTATGTGAAAAATTCGAAAAATGTCATTAATATGAAAGTCGAATATGAATATATCTTTATAGGGTAACACTATTACAAAAGTATTAGTGCCTCTAAATCTAATACAATTCTGAAGAAATGTCAACAGTAACCATGAAATATTCAAACAAATGAAGTTTCTTAAGAAATTTTAAACATTTTAGTTACATTTTTATGAAGACTTCATTCATCTGATAATCGAGTCAAACCCTCTGCATTGGATCGTTCTGTCAGTACCATTTGATTATAATATGCATAAAATAGAAGTGAAAAATGAACAAAAAAACCGAAAATAAGGCATGTAAGGTCAAATTCCTATCACGTCCCACCTTTCTTTATATGTGATCCTTTGGTCTTCTAAGATGATGCCATATCGTGCGGCGTCAACAATCCCTTCCCATGTAACCAGAAGTATTTCAATTACAAATGCATCCTAATAACTTCATTTATTATCTATTTCATTCAGAGATGTTTTTGGATCTCTCATCCAGCAGCATGTTAGGTGTGTACGAAAGATAAAAAAGCAAGGCACCGCATAGAAACCGAGCCGAAAGTCGCAAATGAGAAACCCGTTATATTTCGGTATAAATATTTAATTTTCGAAGCGAAAATAACAAGCTTATCAGTAGATACAATATGGGAAACTGTAAATAAACTGGGATTCGGAGTATTCATCGAAACGGAGTGAAAACCAGAACGAGTATACATAGCAAGAAAACAGTTCCATTGCTGATGCAGAGGATATGAGAGCAAAATAAACCCACCTCTGGATGAAAATAAGGAATTTTCCTGCCTCGGGAAAGAAAGAGAGAGAGAGGGAAAAAGTGAGGATAAAAATTTCCCTCCTGTAATGGAATGCGTCTTCGTACGGTTAGTATAGCGCAGCCCTCATCGGATGAAACTCGCATATGAATTTCATGAGCCAAAAAGCCTCTCGCAGGCGGATGGAGGGCGAAACTACCTTCGTGTAAGAGAGAGAGATGGGGAATAAGATGGAGGAAGTTGAACCGAAAGGCATCCCGACGCCTCCTTGCGACAGAATGGGAAACTTCCTTTAACCCTCCCCTCTTGGAAACACTTTGGCGTGAGAAATCCCTTAACGCGTTAAAGAAATGAAAGGGCGAGAGGATGAAAGGGGACGGAGAGGCTCTTTTGGCGTCGCTTCCTACGTGGAAATCACCTTCCCTCAATCTGATTCGAGGAAGAACTCTCTCCACTGCTCCTTCCTCTCTCCACATTTTCTGCAAACCAGGGATATCCTTTTTGCCTCTTCAGCCAATCTCTTTCTCCCTTTTCCTCTTTTCGTACTTATTTTCTCTCTCCGCTATTCCTTTCTGTTTTCCCTGTTTGTGACGTTTATTAAAAGCATCAGCTTTGATTCATTTCAAATCATATTAGTGATGTTTTACATATCACTCACGCTAATCTCTTTTGGAATAAGTATGTTATTTTCCTTTAGGGCACTTCTTCATATTTTCCAACCCTTGCATACATCCTTTTTCTTCAACATCTCAATCGGAATATTCGATCAGCTCTTTCTCGGTCCTCCTCTTCCTTTATATCCATTAAACTCTATTCATGCACCATTTAAGTCATTATACGTACATACATTCATCCTACCTATATGCCCACCGAAGGTATCGTATATTTTTGGGCTGAAAGAATTTTCTTAAACTTAATTTATTTAAAAAGTTCCAAAAAGAGCACATGGCCTCTACGATGGACATGATAACAGATAAATAAATTGTAAGAATCAACAAGATAAATCAATACTTATGATCAGAAACAACAGCAGAGAAAAGGAAATAAATTAAAAGTTATAGAAAATTATCTGTAGATGGAACTGCAGGTTGAAGATTTTTGTACATAAAGTCGAGGCAAATGAACTGTTCGTGATAGCAAAATGAGGATTGTGGAAGTGGAATATGGTTTTTAATCTCGTTTTTATTTGAAGTAAAGAAAGGTGGCATTAAGATAACGAAGATTATACGAAAAAGGTTAAAAGATTTTTGTGAGTGATGATTAATACTTTTAATGGCAGTAGTCCAATATAGTCCACTCCAATATGTATCGAATCTAAATTTCAATCGCAATCGTTTTAAAATTAATCTATTGACTTAAATATTGGAATTTACGTTTATTGAAGATTTGAGTTTATAAAATTCTGCTAAGAAATATAGATTTGGTTGGCATATTTTTGTACGGAAACGGGTAAACGCACATGTGCGAAAAGAATCAGAAACGGGCCAAAATATGTATGATTCTATGTATTAATTCTTTCTAGGAAATGTATCTAGTAGTCTTTCCTGCGTGGTTATGCCAAAATGTCTTGCACATACCCGAGGCCGAGGTTTCACTGTGGATCAGGAATGTCAAATTCATCATTGCTTGTGAGCCATTTACTAGAAAGATAAATTCACGCCGTCCGCACTACATGTAGACATGATGTTTCTAATTATTTTCTCAAGTTTCAGTATTTTGGCTTATTTGTTTAAAGGAACGTCCCGTTTATGGAATTCAAACACAGAATCAGCTTTTTCTACTCCACAATCGAAATGCCATTGATAAATAAAGAACGATATATTACTTATAAAAATCCAAAGGAAATATATAAGGGCAATAATGGACGCACGTGTAATAATTGATGTAAGTAGAACATTCACAAAATCGAATTTACATGTTAATTTTAAATGTATCATTACTGGCTTTTTATATCTCTGACCAAAACTTTCAAGATCCCGCAAGTTTCTCAAAATTTGTACACAATAGTTATGAATATACTTTACGGAGAAAAGATTATCATCGCATAGTCTTTAATTGAGAGCTATTTCTTGAAGTTTCATGCACAAAAATATCTTCTAGGTAGCGTAGGCATTGAGCGGAAAACATTTTAATCTCGTTTTTCCCAAAAGTTTTCCCTAATAAAAATGAATATAAAAATAGAGATTTCAAGTTGAAAGGAGATTACTAAGTGTTACATTATGAAAACAACATTGGCCTCGACATCATGGACCGCACTAGAGAAATTGGAGGGCCACATCTGACCTATAGGTCGGCAGTTCGACTCCCCTACTGTAGACGTATCATCTTCATACTACTTCCTCCATTCTCTTCATCGTGCCCTTTTCCATTCCTCTCCTCCTATAATCCTTTTCATCCTTCCTTCCATCCGACCTTAAGGGAAGAACAAAAGGAGAGCGTAGGAGTCGTCTGTATGGCTTTAGTGGGAAGGCGTTTCTGATGCAGAGAGAGAGAGAGAGAATACTCTTCTGGCATCCCTATCTCCGCTAGCTTTAGGAAAGAGGCGTTGTCGGGGCCCCAGTAATAGATATGCTAATGAAATTTCGCAAATTGCTCCTTTCTCTCCCTCTCTCTTTGGGCCCTCCTTCTCCACCACTTATCGCCAGAAGCCCCTCCCCTTCTCTTCCCTCGCACTCTCTGATGCTTATTCTTCCACCTCACTCGCATTCCCGTAACCTTTGGAGATGATTCATTCCCCCGAGGAAAGATCCACTTTAGGAAATAGAGGAGGAATTCCATCGGTCGCATTCGTCCAAAGTTACAGAATTCAGAAACGAGCGTGCAGTAAAATTTTCATGCTGTGCTCAAAGCAAATACTTGTTAGTAGCAGTTTTTTAAATTCGCTTCGACAGCTGAGATCGTTTTTCACATATGGGTCTCCTCCAAGAATCGAACCCGAGACTGAATCAATGATGGTGAACGCGCTACTCACCAACAATTGAACACAGGCAAATGCTTAGATGTTAAAAAATAGCGAAAAGGATGAGATAAAGAGGCAGATTTACGTCGTTTTTTGTAGTTTGTGTTGTTTGTAGTTTGTAGTGAATTTAACACTGTATATGACTGCGAAGTAATGAAACACTAAATATTAGTTTTTGATACTATCTTGGTCAAATATATGATAAATCTACTGGAACATTCATGGACTGAGGTGGAAAATTTTCCATCTCAATACATGAACGTTATTTCAGGATCGAAAAAATTAGATTTATAAATTCAGTTTTGCATATTACTTCTATTACCGTAGTAGTTAAAAAGCCAATGATGTTTATAAGTTCGTTATTATAGGTGTTACATTTTACTACCTCTTTCTTAATACCTGTGTTCAGGAAACGCCTAACATTCAGGATAACCCTTGTAAATTGAAATTCTAATGAAATGGAAGCTTAGCTCCCCATTAAGGCATTCATCTAAAGAAATGGTAAAGGAAAAAATCATAGTAATTTAAAAATGTCACTACTCCATTTTTGTTTAATATACATCGATACCTCTATTGTATAATCATAGCCATAGTCTTCTCAAGAATTGCAGCGAGTAAGAAAGAGATAAGCTGGTTCGGATACATCCAAATTATTTGGTTCAAGTGATCGCTCTGGAGCAGATGGTTATCGAGAAAAACTAGGGTCAATATTTGATCTATTATCCCTCCTAGGATGAACAACTTTTTTGATGTACTTTTCACTTTAAACGACCCTTCCGTACCCTACACAAAAAATTGTGTTTTTATTGCTGTTAGTACTGTTGGCATCTAAATTTCTATACCTCACGCTTCCACGTAACTTCATTCCAACTCCACCATTGTGTCATTACATTAACTTTGGCGGAGTTAACTTTAATATCCTCCATGCATCATAGATAAATAAACAAGTTTGACTGTTTCGCTAAGGCTTCTTCCCATTTTGACCCAACAATTCCCTAGTTCAGAAAGAAGAAGTCGTCTATAAACATTCCCAGATTTCCTCTGCATCTCCATTTCCTCTCTTCCATCTTCTCCCTCTTTAACCTCCCCCTCTCTGCCACTCCGCCATTGGATACGACGTCGGATTGGTCGATACATAGCGCGATCCCTTGCCTCATGACGTCGGAATTGCATTGGACGAAGATGGAGTGGAGGGGATGGGAAAGGGACCATATAAAAACGGTACACTGGAATCTCGCTCTTCAACGGGTGGAGGAGGGGACTTTGTTTCTCTACAAACTCAGATTATAAGTATCAGTATTCAAGTGATGATAACGGAAATCGGTGTTAAAAACTAAGGAATGTACGCCTTCAGAGCTATCGTTGTCATCAAGAAAATTATGCTTTTCTAAAGCAGTATATTCGAGCCGAATAGTAGACAGGGTGATCATATTAGTCCATTGACTGAATCGAATCTCTTTCAATCGAAATTTCAAACTAAAACAGTAAAATGTTTAAAGAAACGTTAATCAATCGTTATTGAATTTATACATGGGCTTTGTAAATTATTAGGAATGAAAAACTACATAGAAACATACATGGGTGGTCTAAAAATTTTCCGACATTTCGCCATTTCTCGACATCATCTGGAAATTTCTGAAAATTTTCTGAAGATTTATAAAAAATCGGAAACTTTTCAGACCACCCTCGTAAATATATACATTAAACATGAAAACTTTTTCATACGTTAAAAACGTTTAGGTCTGAAAAGGTTAAATGGAAGGAAGGAAGATGATCTTAAACACACACTATCAGTATAATGGATTGTTAGCTTACGATTTATCAATATTTCTCTGTAAAGTGGATCTAATTATCTAATTTTTTGGCGACTATGAAAGTTCCATTTCAATAGGTTTAATTCCCAAGTACCAGCGAAAGTTAATGAATAATGGAATAATATTGAAATAAAATCTAAAAAATTATCCATCTGAATTTTCGATGTGTTAATGTCCAGAAGCACAACAATTCGTTATTCAGCGTTCTCCGTATCGATACGCATTACATATTGACTAGATCGTCTTCTTTAGGGATGCATTTCTGTAGACATTACTGGGACGGGTTACAAACTCGAGTCCCATTTCCTTTGTAAAAATCAATCCCTGCATTTTAATTTGCTCATGCAATTCAACTGTGCTGAAGAATTTTCACTCATGTTTACCAAAAGATACTTTTTCTAAATTGAGCTGTAATTAATGGTTGATGAGTTACATATAAAAGCATGCTTGATTTCAGAGAGATAAACAAAAGAGAGAAATTTCGATTTAGTCGGGACTCGATCCCACTTGCCGCACGGTTAATCTACGGAAGTTTATTTGGAATAATAGCTCATATATACTATTTGACATCATTAATTTATGTATACTAGCTAAATCAATACAAAATATTCTATAAACTGTTTATAAGTAATCTATAAGGAAAGATGTTCATACTCTGTGATACTAAGAAGAGTGATATGATATGAGCTAATTACTCATTTATTTTTTAATTGCATCTAAGCTTGCCATTATTAATTTGACAGTAGAGACGATTACACAACTGAATTCTCGTTAATTTAAAAAACAATTAATTGGAATTCGCAGTTTAAACCATACGCATAGTAATATTTGCGCTTGTTAGAACTCGGTATTTGTTTAGGATCTTCAACCGAAATTGGCAATTTACGAGTAGCTAATGCTAATCTATGTTCAATTCAATTCAATGATCAATCAATGTTCAATTAAAATATTTATAGAGCTCAATGCTCCAGAAATATGAACTTATGATCATTAGTATATATATTAGGATACATATGAAAGGTGAAAAGGGCAGCAAGAAATCTCTTACCTTAGGATTGACGGAACTAAGTCGCTGACTCTCCTTCAGAGAATATGAAACTAACGTACTTTAGCCGGCACCTGTATTCCTCAGCCCGAGAATCAATATAATGTATGTAAGTAAATCAGCATTCCGCTAATTCGTCTACCTTCATAGATCGTCAAGTTACATTTGCATCCGTACTGAGACTGAAAGTAACTTCGCATCTCATTTTTCCCTTCGTAAGTTCAGTAGAGACCATATTTAGGAGTGGAGGCGTCTGAAAATGTTATAGGTCGGGTCATTAGAAGAAAAAGGGGTTTTAGAAGGTCCGAAGGGATAGCCGACTCAATTTCGGCTCATGAGGTTTCGCTGAAGTGGACGCGAGGGACTGCATTGATAGGATTTGGAGTGCTATTATCTAAACCTGCTGGGAGATAGGATCGCTTATGGATGGAGGAGATCATTATATGGAAAAGGGCAAAGGAAGAATTTTAAGGTTCTCCAAAGGAGGGGCGGAAAAGGGAAAGGGTTCTGTAATAAAGTGCCAAGGAGGAGGTGGAGGGGAGAGTTAAATTGCACCCAATTCCATTAATTTTTTTTCAGTCCTCGATTAAAGCCAACGGCTCTTTAATCCTGCGATGCCTTGGCTTTTAAGATTGAGCATTAATCCAAGCTCCCATCTCTGAGGTGATTTACGCCTTCGGGCTGTATAAATGAAAGATGTGGATGAAAAAAGCGAAAGAAAAGCTTCCAAGAGATTTACATCTTTATTTTTAGAGGCGGAGGCTTAGGGATTTTTCCTTTACTGAATTATACGACTTGATCAGAGATCGACAAAAACTGTAAATTGAAAGATAGAGACTATATTGACGATGATAGTGAGCCACATGTGAACCACCTAAATTCGCATATTCTTAAATATTTACAAAGATTAATGAAGAAAAGAAATAGGAATGCTGGAAAGAGGGTGTGTTATATGTAGAATTATACTGGCGCCCAGTTCAAGGAGTAATGCAAGCGGCGATTTCATATATTTTATAAACATCATTTTAATAATGATATTTTTTTCGATATAAAATTTGATATTCATTAGAACAATCCGAAATTTGTGAGGTAATTCCGTCATATCTTCCTAACTGTTATCATAATAAAATAAATATTCTGAAAGTTAATTGTTAATAATAACTAGAAATCAAAAAACGTTGCATGAACATTCACAGCAAGGAAACAGTATAGGATACCAGTATAACAATAGTAGAAGCATCGAAAACATCGAATGTTTCATCTTCGATTGAATAATTCAATTCACGCTTCCATGCTTACCTCATTGCCAATTTATTTTACAAGAAATTAATAGCACTTGTTGTTGGGAGGAATACATTTTGGTTAACGTAAGTGTCGAGTATCCAGCACAGTGGAATTGCATGACCAAAACCTGTATCTTATATTCTTACCTTAATTATAACGATAATTATTAGTAAACGGAATATTGACTATAAATATTTGTAATGTTTAAGTTAGAAAGGTTTAACTCTTTACATGTTAGCAATAAAATTCCCTGAATTACTGGCCCGTGAATATTTTGCCGGTGACGTTTTCGATTATCGCAAGAACCGCAAAAGATTTGATAAAAGGCAAGTGGTTGGGGAAGAGTAAACATAGCATAACATACGTATATTTTGTAAATACTTATACGCAAGTGTAAACGAAGTAATAATAACTTCCAAATGATTTCCTATTCTCCCTTCTGTCGCCAATTCAATCCTCGCAATTCAAAAGTAGATTACCGCATCGACCCAGCTTTTGACTTCCAGAACCATCTCGATCCTAATTTCTTCATCTCTCCCTCAGATTCCCAACAGTGCGGCGGATCTCCGGCCCAATCTCCAAGATCGGACTCTTCCACATCCCCGGTGCCCCCCTCCCACCACCCCCTCATCCAGCCACCCCTTCCTCCCCCTTCCACTCAACCCACTCCCCCTCCCTCCCATCACCCCCTATCCGCCTTGCACCACCATCATCACCATCTGCACCACCCACAGCCTCATCACCTCCACCCCTTCCATCATCCCCCTCCCCACCCCCCTCTCTGCCTTCCACCCCCGCCCCCAGCCCACCATCTCATGGGCCCCTGTCCCCCTCCCGCCCCCGTGGCCCACCCCCGTCCGCAGGCCTTGGTGGTGCAGGCGAACCGCTCTTCCCCAGCCCCAGGACCTCCGTCTTTCCTAATGGACCACTCCACCACCCCACCTACTTCCCTAAGCTCCTCGCAGGGTCCCGTCACTACCACGGCAGTGTCACCCACTGGGGGTGGAGGCAAGGTGAAGGGCGGTGGGGGAGTTGGGGGCGGAGGGGCAGGAGGTGCCGGGGCCGGACTCACGTGCGTCGTCTGCGGAGACACGAGCTCCGGGAAGCACTATGGAATCTTGGCCTGCAACGGATGTTCGGGGTTCTTCAAAAGAAGCGTCAGGAGAAAACTCATATACAGGTGAGCGGGGACATCAGCTGGTCTCTCCCCTCTACGTATTCATATGCACAATTGACTTAATTATGGTCTTCTTTTTCTATTAGGTTTCAATTCCTGTATGTTTACCCTTCATGACAGGTCATTTTCTAGCTTCATCTCCACAATGATGAATTCGGTATGCGTAAATGAATGACTTGAAGCTTACGCTTTGCTTCACATTCGGAACAAGGTTAAAACGTTAAACTCGTCCTACGCCTATTTAATTTATCCTTAATAGATAAATAAGGGGAAGATAAATGGAATAAAGAAACCATTCGAGATTCGAACCAGGATCTGATCGGGTAAATTCTATATCAATGAAGATAGAGGAATAGAAAAGATCCGAAATCTAAATGCCTCCTCATATGATTTTTCTCCTAATCTGTGATAATACAGGAGGTTTCGTTTCTCCTTAATTGCCCATTCATCAAAGCGTTGAAGCGAATTTAAATGAGATTTTTTTTAGGATTTTCTGCAAACGTTGAACTTTTAATTAGTAACATAACGAGCTTCAAAGAATGAATCTTAAACGGAAAGGTAGCTGAGAAATGTATGAAAGCAATCTTTGGAAACATAGTTTTTTCTTTTCAGTTGTTTTGCTGGAATATAGAGAAGCATGTGAACAAGGAAATCCATGAAGCCATCCTCAGTTAGCGTGGTAAATTTAGTAATAATAGCAAGATGTATACATTACCTAAAAAGTTTGAATGATTTACAATCAGAAAATAAAATACCATTTAAGTAAAATAAACTTCACAGAATCAGGCAAGGTATTGTGGTAATCCATAACGGGAAGGAACTAGAAAAGATTTGTACTTTTTACCACAGTTTTTGTTTTAACAAAACAGAAACTGTGGTAAAAAGTACAAATATTTTCTAGTCCTTTCCATAAAGTAAATCTCTTGACTCCATTGAGGGATATGCCCAAGCCAAGCAGAATTTACAGTGTGTGACACGTGGTAAGCGCATCGACTTACGCCGCCGTATAGACTGGACCCTTTTATCTCTTACTTTAGATAGTTACTCCTATTCATCGCGACGCTGGGTGGACTCAGATAAATGTTGGCCTTTCACCGGGGAACGCTCTACCCACTTTCTATCCACCGTCCTTCAAATCATTATTAATTCTTTGAAATAAGTCGCGAGCCGCATTTGATGGTTATTATGATTCATCGAAATTTGCATTTTTATAATATCCTTTAAAAATTTCGAAGTGTTTCATTAAAAATTAATTTAGTTTAATACCTAAATTTGCTTCAGGAAAATTTATTTCAGCTGTAAAACTTTTGGATAGATAAGTATGTAGGACTTTCAAGATAGAATCAGCTCTTTGTCCACTAGGGTTTGGTCAGAGGATCGCAGTTGATTTACCTCTGCATTATATTTTGCGCATCAATTTAAATCTTGCGCATTCATCTTATAGCACTCAACACATAGGTCATAAATCAATGTAAATTCACTTCTCAATTTACGATGGACATTAGAGTGTTGATCTCTTTTGCATATGGAGCCACAAATTATACGTTAAATATTACTAACTGTTGATAGAAGATATCAATCAATGAATTCTGACAAGAATTTTGCTTGAGATTTATCAGTGAGGAAATACAATAAATAGAAAATTCCAAAAATAATACATTCTCTTACAACATACGTGTACTTCTCTGAATCTATCGAGCACAGGTTAATGAGAAGCATCAGTCATCATTTTCGCCGTTTAAGTATCCATATAATGATTTTTCCATCCTTTTTATCACATCTTCCATGAATGAGGCCGTGGTTAGATAGATTTCACGATTCATAGGATTGAAAAATGGGACTTTGGTACATTCTCCTACGTCGTTATGACAGGTTCGGAAGAGACAAAAAAAGCGGGAACCATACGCGCTAATATGACTGTGAAAAGGGACCGTTTTTATGGGGTGAGAAAACCAGAATCGATTAGGCTTGACCTTCCCTATCTCATCTTTCTGAATCCATCACACATCCTTAAACCCAAGCCCCAAACCAGCGCCCTTTCAATTTTCCACCCCCCTATTCCCCCAAATCCCTATTACCTTATCCATCCCTCCCTCTGCCACCCCTATTTTTGTGCCATCCGGAGACTCTTCAGAAGCCGATCGAATCTCTTTCTTGCCTCGTCCATTACTCCCCAAACCAGTTACGCATTTGTCCCCCGCACAACCCTTGTATCCTCCGTCTCGCTTACCGAGGCAAGGCGGGAATGACTGCACGAGGTAATCCTTTTTCATTCCTATCTCTAAGTCCAACGATTCCCCTCCTCGTGGGCCAAATGGTGGCATTCTCCCCCACCGAAAACATCGAGACGCGTTCGAAAAAAAATAACGAAAGCATCGCTTTATTTTTCCATTTGGGATTAATAGGGTCGGACCTCGATTCGGATCGGATATTATTTCGTAATGGTTTTATGACTCACTGAGGTTTCACGCGTTAATTGTCGGCGGGGGGAAACATCCTCCTTCCGGAAGGAATCCGCGGTTGGTGCTTTGATGTGGGTCCTGGAGAGATGTTTTCCGGCTGATGTTGGCGTTTTGAGGGGATTATTGGTGGATGGGGATTCCTAAGACGTAGGCTTATGGTTTCATTTATCCCTAAGATGGTTTGGTTGAATTGAAACTCGTAAATTCTCCCGTGGGATTGAAATATTTGTCGGTGTTTTGAAAATAGCTCGTACGCTTGAGTAATAGCTCCTAAAAGATTTATTGTTATTTTTGAGTTTTTATTGATAATTGTGGAGTATTGTGCTTATAGGATTGGGCCCTTTTTAGTGATCAGACAGTACTAAATTTCATGGTATACGTGACTAAATATTAGAGCGAACGATTAAAATTACTTTTATTAGTTACAGCTATTACAAAAGTACCGATTTTTTAAAGATATTAGTAGTCAAAAATCTTTGACACGGCTGCTTTATTTCCTGAGCATTTCAACAAATTCACCATCTAACTTTGACGTATTGGTTCAACATTTTTACCATTTCTCTGAAATAGAAAGAAACTAAATATAATGTCACTAAAAAAGCATATATAAGAGGAAAAAATTATGCGATATCGAGACTTTGCGACTTCACCTGAATATTCTGAAAAATCTGAGACCCTAAAATCAATGAAGCTGAAGTTATCTCTCGAAAACTGGTAACTCATATCCATAACTTACGAGACAGAAAGCAGATTTATAAAGAGATCTTTCTAATTTGAACCCTGTTGCAATTCATTCAATTTTGCTCATAGATATAGTGAAGTTGTGCAATTAACTTCAGTAAACTCTGAATCGAAATTTTGGGAAGAAATATTCCAGCTGAAGAAGTGTCAGTAGTTGTAGTTTTTTATCAGTTTATAATTATTATTGGAAAAATGAAAATATAATGATATCAGAGATATTCTGACATAATTCTTGCAAAGGATACCTTTTACAGTAAGTTCCTCCAGAGCCAAAGATGGCTCTTAAGAAAGTGTCTGATTTTACCTAAGTTATAAGTAATTTCAAATTTTAAATGTTAAATATTTTAAGATTAAAAGTCTAAGTTGTAGTAAGGGTCTAATAACTGCAATCAGTTATAAACAATATCGTATCATCCACAATTTACTTAAATACTGCATATTACCTAATCTTCCATATTCCATATAACCTAATTTATTAAGAATTATTAACGATTCGCACAGTTAAGTATCTCACAATTTACCATATTAAAAGTTCAATCTACCTAGCCAGCTTTAACACTGTGATTGTATTTACATTGATGTAAAGTATATTTGCAAATACATTTTCTACCGTAGTCAAATCCTCATCAAAGATAAATTGCAAGGGAAATATTGGAGGCCCAAAATCGGCCAAGAGCAACTGTGACAGCCGGTGGGGAGTGTATGACACAGCACCCTTGACTTGGTACAATTTCTGGAGGGAGGGATGAAGAAAGAATAGAAGGATGAAGTGGGCTTTGGCCAGGGAGGGAGGATTAGTGGAATCGAATAGTTGGTCCATTGAGAGCAGGAGAGGGAGTTGTGCGGTGGTTTGCCACCAGAGGGTGCGCTTACCGTATCCGTTTAATGAAATCCATTGGGTGCGGGTCGAATGAAATCTGCGCTGGGTTCTTTGTCACGAAACATTAGAGGCCTGTTCCCTATTCTCCAGGCGATACTTATGCACCCGCTGTCAACCCATTCAGATGGCGTGACGAAGGTCAACTCTAAGGATCCTCCATTTGATCCCAACTTGTAGGTACAACGGGAGCATATACTAAATTGCTGGTGTTGTTTACGTGTAATGATGTCATAAAGCGTTCCGCAGCATAAACAATGTATTGTCGATCGGAACCTGCATGAAACGAGAGCGTGTCATGCAATTTGTAACAACTTTAACTTAAGTATTGCCTAAGAAAGAATAAAATACCGACTCCTCTGCCTTATCACATAATTTCGTAAAGGGTCCGATTTTACTAAATTATGAGGGCCTGTTAATGATAGCAAATGTGACGAATCAGGTCGTACAGTAAAAATTTGTTGTAATATTGTGGATCATTTCTATCTTTCCCTACATTATATATTCCCTATATTATAAAAAAGGCGCTTAGTGCATATTTGTCACTAAGTCGATCTGAGCTTATGATTTCCACTAGGACCATCCATACGTGATGCGGAAATAATAAAACAGAACCTTAATATTCTCGAGGGGTGCGTTTCCGATAGTATCACTTTTGTTCTGATATGCGAACGATTATTTTACTGTGATTTCATCTAATCAAGTAAGCACAAATCGACTGATTCAACAGAAAAAACTGTTAATTTTTCCATTTCAATGGACGTTAAAGTATTTCCTGTATTCATACGAATTACAGGAAGAATTAATTTCTTCAAATATAGACGGCGTAAATTTGTAATATTCTCTGATTATGGTTTTGTAGTTTCTTGTGAAGAGCCACTCATTAACTTTTGTGAGTTTGGTTGTCTACTATATTTGAGCATTCACGTATTATAAAATAAATTCGTAAAAAACTGCTACTAGTCCGAATAATAGAAAATCAATGCAACTTCAAGGCAGGATTACAAAGAAGTATTCTGGACTTACATACTTTACGTCTCACAGCTTTCCAGTAATAGTACTTCTGGTAAATAAATTCGTAATACCTTATACGTATTAAAATTTTACGCTTAGCCGCGAATGAGTCCATGAGTTGAAGACGTCGCTGTGCTGAGATTACGTTAAATTTTGGCAGCGTTTATAATTACAATGTTATGTAATTTGTTAAACTGTGGGATATCACATTTCGGGCGACGGATGAGATTCCGAAACGAATAATCTTTCATATTCAAAGCCTCAGACTCCTAGGCTCATGAAGATATAATCTACCGGGGTTACACGCGAGACTAGTCCATTTCGTGGTCGCCCATATTTATCACAATAAGAGCAAAAGTTATGACACGACAAAGACGAGTGGGTAAACATGCGCTGCTGACCATCGCGTGATCACATTGTAAAGAACGGAAATGAGAGAATGGATGACAAGGGAGTGAAGTGAATCTTCCATCCTAAATCGGTCATTTGGGGTTGAGAGAGAAGGGGGAAGGATATGTCACTTTGAGAGGCTTTCAGGGAAGGGTTTTTAGAGAGGGCTACGAATTCTCCAGTGTTCCAGATCGAATTAAGTGTTAAGGCGCACAATTTCTCTCTTCCTCCATTCCTTCCTTCTTGCACCAAGGAGAAGGAGAAGGCTTAAGCCATAGAGATAATCCTAAATGTCCTCCTAAAGATCATACTACCATCGAACGTTCAACATGATAGATTAATTTTTAGAGACCCTAAGGGAGCTTGCAGTTCAATTGATTTGTGTTGGAATATTGAAAGATATTGAAATACACGTATAAAAAATCGCTGAAATACGCAACGTTTTCTTACTCAACGCTATATACGAGAGTCAGAGGATATGAAATACATGATTATTTAACATTTCAATCCGAGCTAGTTCTTGAGGGGACTTTTGGTTGGACGAATTTGGACAAAGTTGATTATGAGATGAACACTTCCATTCGGATGGGATTCACTGCGACATGGAAGATTTGGTTATAGGCGCTAGTTCTTCGATGAAGTTACCGTTAGAGACTATTTCGGTCGAATTTTGAAGTTTATTAATAAGGCAGAAGTATAGGGCGTAATCCAAGTCGGCCCATGCTTATAGGGAAATCTCTACCAAAGCAGATAGCTTATCTTTATTTGCTGAAAAACAATAAATAAGAATGTAGAGTCGCAAATTTTTTGTTCAGAATTTTTTATTTCGGAGATTAACTTTATATATAATAATCGATCCTTATTTTAAAACCGCTGATTTTGGCTACAATTACATTATTACTTAATTAAATGGCTTATGCAATTATTCTTCTGTAAGCTCAAAAGTATTACCGATTGATGAATCATCTTGAGATGCGAATATGCCTGTCGCTTGGATTATTAATATGACTGCAATTATTGAAACCGATAATGAAGATAAGAATATAGAAGAAAAATACGGCTATTACTACTACTAACATACTTAGATTACGTAATTGAATCATTCTATGTAATTTTTAGATTTTAATGAGAAAAACCTGTTGTTCCTCCGGATAACTTGTTGATAATGACATCCATGACACTAAATTTCAAAATAACTGCGGTTTACGCAAAAATGTTTCTATTCCACGGTTATTTTTGATGCTTTATCATTGTTAGGTCAGGGTGCCCCTTACCACACAGGCTCTACGATATTAGGGGAGAGCTTGAGAATTATTTGTTGGAGAACATCGAAGGATATGTGCCTGCCGTTTGATGGCAGAATATATGGAAATTTATGATTGATTTTCTAAAAATATCATTTTTTATGTTTACTATATGATAAACACACGATTAATTTATAAAATGAAAAAGTTATATGGCTATCATACGATATTTTATGAGTATCTCATGACACGGAACACAGTAAGCTCGTCAATTATCAAGATGCCGTTTACCCCTGTCCTTGTATTGACTGCTATTTGAATTAAAACATATGTACCGCTCCATTCGTACCATTAATTACAAAGTTTTTTCCCTTGCGAGCAGATGTCAAGCCGGCACAGGAAGGTGCACAGTCGACAAGGCCCACCGAAACCAATGTCAAGCATGCCGCCTCAAGAAGTGTTTGCAGATGGGTATGAACAAGGATGGTAAGTGAAATCAATATCTTACTAGCAATTTTAGGTGTGATTAGAGCTTTCAGCCAAAATTTTACCGCGTTTTCTAAAAGTCTAAAAAACTCTTTCCATCGATTTTTCATTTCCAAATTATCAAAATCCTTCTGGAGATGCATTAAAGACACAAGTGTCTACGTTTTCAGTCATTGATTGACAAAAAAGATTTTTGAATATTTGGACGAAACATTAGCTGAATCAATTCAACCTTTGCAAACATCCTCCCTTGAGATCGCTAAATTTAAAGTCAAAAAAAAGAAGGCAGTTGGGAACAAGCGAACAGAGGGAGAGACGTAAAAACGCGATGATGTTTCAACGTTCTGTGATAGTGTTATTTCTGTATGTTTTGCATTGCAATCTGAAGCTTTGACTAGGGCGCTCTCTCTCTATCTCAGATGTTCGTGACTCTGAACATCACTTCTTGTTCTCCACAGCCTCCCTGCTTCGGCTTCAGTTAGCAGGTAAAGTTAAATATGACTGAAAAGAGTCTTATTAGAAAAACTGTGTAAGGATTGTCTCAACAATCCTTACAGTAATCCTATCTAAAACTGTATTACATATATTTCTAAGGTCATCGATTTATTGGTGATCTTTTCTTTTTAGGTTTAATGTTGCTCATTTATCCCTATTAATTTCATCAATCTAGTAATATGACTGCCGGTATAAAATGAAGATGTGCTTTACCGGTAGAGGGTCACTTTTGAACAGCTTTAGTGATATTTTTATCACTCAAGAATAACATCTTTGGTCAGTTTCAAACGCATCATTTTCATAAACGCCTGAAACTTTCGTTTAAACTGGAATTATTTTAATTTTCTTCTCACAAATTTGACGCTCTCGAATCTTCAATGTTATAAAAATGCAACCGTTACTTATCAATATCATTGGGGTACAGATCGTTTAATACGTACTCATAAACTTCGAGATCTAAATAGGCTGTTAATAAGTGGATTAATTCTTTGACTTGGTGAGATGCTTTTTAACGCAATTTTTAGATAGAATCTCAGCAACTGTTCTCAACTATAGTGATTTTCGCTCTCGTCATGATTGGCCATGTTTTCTGATTTCTTTCTGAAAGAAGTTTTCTATTCACTCAGTAGTGTGATAGCTTATTATAAATTAGGTATAAATTATCAAAACCTTTTCTCCATTAGAGTGGCTAGGACAGCGATGTTTCCGTTGGAATGTTTTTGTTAAAGTGATAAGTTATTACGATGGCTGTTTTTTTCAACATAGGAATTTGTTGATTTGCTATTAATAAAATGTAATATCCGTCATCCATTTCTTAGCTTCCGGTACATTATTCTATTTATTTGACGTATTTTAGAATGATTCTATAACTTCGATCAAGTATCTCAACTTAAAGAGGATTTTCTACATCTAAATATTATTTTTATTATCATTTTCATTTACAGTTTTTTATTATGATATTCTTTTATATAAAAGGATATTCTATAGAAAAGGATATTTATTAATGAAAAGTTTTACATTGTGCTGTAAATATTCGTAAAGATTTTCTGTTATTGTTTCTCTCTCCTTGTCAAAAAAATAAGAATACAATGAAAAACGGAAATAACTACGCAGATAAAGATTGAAATCCAACCAGGAAAGAGGTAGAAACTATAGGACAATAAAATTCTGGACCTCCATGACGTGGGCGCACCAAAATATCGAACAATTTGAAAGCGGCACAACATGATTGGCAAGTATAACCGGCAAATCTGATCCCCCAGGTCTTATCTGCCGATACAACGAGCGAGGAAATCAAGACACAGCTTATAGGTGCACTTCTCTCCGCTTAATTTATTCCGCTAAAACCTCCCCAAAGCAGGAGGAGCATCTGCCATGGCTTACGTGGTCTCCGAGAATAAAAAGAGTCTGAGAGATAGATTGAGAGGGGCGAGGAAGAATAAAGTTAAAAGAGGCAATAGGAATTCTACAGAGCGACGAAGATTTCTCGTGGGAGAAAGATGGGGAGTGAGGGTATGAGAGAGGAAAGAGGGATGGGAGAAAAGACAGCGGAGGAAGAGGTAAGAAAACCCCCGGAGCACTAAATTACTCCAATATTCGCTCATTTTTCACGGGCGTCATAATTCACCCTGCCGTTCCCAGGGACGGAATATTTTCCGACCTGACTCCGCATCCATTTTTGCCCATTAGCGGAGAAAACAGTAATGTCGGGGCGGATGAGGATCAGTTGTTTCAGCGTTTGATTTATTCCCTCCTCGGAAAAGAGAGAGATGCCCGAAAGAAAGTTTCCGAGGATGATATAGGGCGGGAAGAGTTTGATGGGAGAAAATGGAGAAAGGGGAAAATAATAAGGTGAGGGGAGGAATTTGGAAGGATGCATTAAAAATAAAAGAAGCGTACTGAGGAGTGAGTTATGGCGAAAATGCGGCGGAGAAGAAAAGGTGGTTTTCGGCCCTGACTTGACGTTGAAGCTTGAAGGGAAAGTCTGAACAAGCTAGATGGATTACGAGCGCGATTTTCGGATGTTATTATACCTCGAGTGGCGATAATTATGAGGAAGAGAAGATTATTTTCTTTCATATTTTTTGCGCAATTTAGAATTCTAGGTTTTTGGGCGATAGGCGGGTCGTAACGCGGGGATAGAAAATTTATTTACTTTTTTTAACTAACAAGAATAGGGAAAGATGGTATATTTATTTAATATAGGTGTAATACGATAAATGATGTGATAATACGATTTAAAACCTAACGATAAATTGAAGTGAAATAGCGACATGACTGGGACTCGAATCCAGGTCTCTCTGTACAGGAATATTTTCAGGATACCTGCGTGAAAAAAGGAAGACCTGGGGAGAGATAAGTTATGAAGACTTTCTCTGAATATAATGTTGAATTTACAGCAATAAATATATTATAGAACATCTCAGATATAAGCACATTTCCGCACATCTAATTGGGTACCTCCCGATATTTTTTCCGCTGTACCATTGCGCATTCAACCCAAAATTCACAGTCATGATGCTATATTTCCATCGTAATTTTGAGTTTACTATTGTTAAGTTAAAGTTAAATTGTTAAATTAAAGTAAACAGTAGTAATGATCTTAAATAAATACCTCCGTAGTAAGTCAACCTAAAATATCTTTGAAGTATACGCGCTTCGTTGATATACCATTACCAAAACTATGGGCCAATGACGCTTTGTGTCTATCAATGCGCTGATTAAGAAGCTGTAGGTTATTTAATTTGATATGAGTTTATAATAATTTTTTATAATAATTTATTAAACGATAGTATGAGAATATTGTACGTGTAGAAGAAGTAATGTCTTTATCTTAAATTTCTACTCACAATTAGTCAGAATTGATGTGATAAAGGCGATGCAATCCTCGTGTCCACTAATTTCTTGGAGTGATATTGTAGTATTGTCAAAAGTTCTTCGACAGCAGAGGTAATTTCCTACATAAGGACTCCGAGGAGAATCAAACCCGGAACCTCTCTCACCGACGGCGAACACGCAAACCACTCGGCTATTCAATTCCTAGAAACATTTTCGATACTGTTTTATTCGCTTACAATTTACCACTTCTAATTAATCACCGTTGTAAATGTCATTTCCGCATCGACCTGTGAATGACATGAATGATTCCGGCGGTTAAAAAACAACTGGAATTCCACTTTAGTAATTTATAGCATTAAAACTACAGCTGGGAGCGCCCTAGTTAGATTCTTCATTCTAAATTCGCGTAAACGATACTGTTGTTTCGGAATTTCTTTACAAAAGCATAAGCAATGGCTACGAAACCCTGAGTAATAACTTCAGTATATGTATTTTATTAATCTAATTTTGTTCTAACAATGAATTTTGACGCCACAGTCACTTCCAAAATGAATTTCAGATATTCCGATCGATTACTTAGATTATTGAATATGTGCCATCATTGCCTATTGATTAATGGGTGTAGATCCTCACTTCATATCCCGCCGATATGAATTGCTTGGACAAGCAAATCTTTCCTTCTCTACCGTTCCACCAGTCCTTTAACGCAACCGGCGTCCACCGGCAACGAACCGGAGGATTAGCGTACTTCCTCGCTTTTTATGCCCACTAATCTAATCCCCAACGTCACCGTACACGCGCCGATTCGAAAGGCATAGAGTTCTTTCCCGAGGGTCATACCGATGGGCAGGACAACCGCTGGAACCGGAGGCAAAACCCGCCGAGGGAGAAAGACATCGCACGTTGGGGATTGCGGAGAGAGAGAGAGAAAGATAGGTTTTTCTTCTCTTTCTCCCCGTAAGAGTTAGTTGCCGGGGAGCTGAAGGTCCTTTCCCTTGCCACTTTGCGATGCTGGCTTAACCTCACGAGTGATTTACAGTCCCCGCGAGATTGCTATCTCTCCATGAGATAAATCAGAGGGATTTCGACGCGCGACGGTGGAGGAAAAGGGTGGGGCGGGGATAAGGCGATGGTCTTTTTTTGCGGAAAATTACGCCGAGAGAGAAAGAAAATAGGATCGGGGAGGTTGGCATGAGTCCGGGAATCGTTGTTTGGTCGAAAGGTCCGGGGAGGAGGGGCCTTACCGAGAAGGGTTCCGGGGAGAAAGGGCGGGATATCCCCGGCGAAAAAATAGCAGTTCATCCCTTCTAAATCCCTCCCCATTCCTAACATCCGCGGAAGAGTGTGATCCGGAAATTATACACGCGATGGCGAAAGGGGAATTAATACGGGAGGGCGCGGTTTTTTCACCGCTCTCTTTTTCGTTTTATCAACTTTTTTGCCGGATAAGAAAGGTTCGGAGGGTTGAATGGGGAGAAATTAAAAGGGGGCGTGGCGCGTGGAGCAAATGGTGGTGGAGGAATTATTCTCCGCCGCTGCGAGAGGACGGCTGCGGAGTCGTGAGATAGATATCGGTTTGGGGTTGGGGATTAAAATTCTTCCGTGGGATTCCGCTCGTCTCGCATTGGCTTGTTTCCATCTCGCAGTGTAAAATCGCCCCTTGTCGTATCGGCTAAGAGATTTCCGCTTGATTCCTAAGGCTGATGGAGTCGTAAAATAGAAGAGATTCATAGTCCCTCGGCAAAATAACCTCTACGGCGTAACGACGGCTATGAAAATGTTTCCGTCTAATGTTCTGTAGTATTATCTTTACTACAGGAGCTCTAGAATTGAAATATATAATAGTAAGCATAATAGCCGCAAATGTTCTTACATGTTATACGTAATGTTTTATTCTCAAATTCCACCAAGACCTTATTCATTAGAAGCTCTTCATATAAACTCAGTCAATTCTTTTTTTTTGTGAACAATCTTTACGTTTCAAACCATTAAAAGTCGTACAAAATTTGTTCGTATTAACATACTTGACTCAAGCATTTAGTATTCTCTAGTACATTTCAAATCGACATTTTTATTTTAAAAAGTTCTACGAAATTGTCCTCATTAGAAAATGAATGAACGTGACTTATTTATCAAAAACGTAAAACCCAAAACAATTTTATTTGTTATATCATAGCACGATCTCTTCGTGCAGCTGTATTTTTTTTTAAAGGATCTGGTCTTGTTAAGTTTCAGTTATTATTTCGTTTAAGGAAATATTTTTCGTTGGAATACGATTTTGTATCGTCCTTGAGATATACTATTATTAGAATAAATATGATAGTTATATTGTCACCATTTTCCCGTTAACATTTTGGTTTATTATTTTAAAGTAAGAAAAGAGCATAAGCCATTACAGGAATAATTACATCCATTCCCAAACTTATTATAAATAAATAACAAGCGACGGTAGAATGAAGATGAAAAAACAGTAAATGCATTTTATTTTACCAAGAGATTCGATAGCGGCGATAAAACGGATGAAGATTCAATTTTTTGATTATATGTAAAATACAATTTTCCGGTGAAGGGTTTTTAACTACAAGCAGTTGGAAAAACTAACAAAATCGTGTCGAATTTCAAGAATAAAATTTACTCATTAATTTCAGATGTCAAATTTAACCAGCACTAATTGTACGATGCAATAAATAAGTACTATAATTATGTAATACATATTGGGCGATAATGGAACTAGATAGTTCCATCTTCCATTCAAACCTTGTCAGATTGTAAATTTCACATAAAATGTATTTATATTTTGAGCAATAATATAAGTTGACAGTATATTATTAATGAATTTAGATTTATCTTCATATTCTCAGAATGCTTTTAAACGTTACCGAAGCAATAGAAAGTATTCAAATTCGAAGATGTTTTATTTCATCGCTAACCATACCCGAAAATCCCAGAAAAATTAACCTCTTAGTATTCCTTCATTGCTCCATTCTTCATTTCATATTAAAATGAAAGAAAGATCCCGAAATTGTAAATCACTTGATCTCTCCCTGCGTAGATGACGTTAAGCTCCGCGAGTAAAGTTCCGCAGATATTTCCTTTTACGGATCCAAAAAAAGGGAGGGGCGGGAAAAAAATATTCATCGGAAGGAAAGGAGATGAAGAGAGGGCGGAGCATAAAAGATTCACAGGGAAAGGAACACTCCCAGGAAAGACCAAAGAGGGGATCGTTAAGCTCTCCATTTTTTGTATCCCGGAAAAACAATCCAATTATTATGCTCGGAAAAACTCTGAAGTTTCATTTTTTTAAAACCCGTCCACGGATAAAGAGGTTTTAAATAAATTGAAATCTTGGCTCGTCGAATAAACTTCCATTACATCGAATTAAATACCTCAAGGTTTTAGACGTTTCCAAGGAGGATGCGGACGGTGTGGTCTTTTTTATTCCGGAGAAAAAAGCCCCCTTAATACCCGAGCCATGAAAAGGTTTTTATGTCTCCGAAGAATGCCATCGGCTTTTCTTTCCAAACTGTGTACTTGGGAATACATTTGGTGTCATCATCGATTATACATTAAACCTAATACATCTTTTTTAATTTCAAGTTTCTGACTGTTTTTTTAGTTCAAGCGCAAGGAAAGAAAGAGAAGAAAATAAAAGAAAACCACAATTCTTTCGGATATTCCGTGATTTTCTCAAAATTATCGCTTAAAATTTTTCTTTAGCAGAAACATATCGTAGACATATCAGAGAAGGTATATACTGGAGTATTTCTCATAGATTTCCAGCTATGAAAGGGTTAATCATAGATTACCAGCTATGAACTTGTGCAGACAAATATTTCCCAAATTTTTGAAGTTTGACACACAAAAAATACACTCTCATCTTTATGGATCGCTTTCGTTTTCAGATTACTAGTAAAAACTGAATGCTGATGTTTACTTTTCCACATAAGGTTTTATTTGAGAACTACCGGTTTCGGTATATAACCATCTTCAGGTTCGAACATACTGGTTCGAACAACTAAGTAGTCTGTTCGAACCTAAAGATGGTTATACACCGAAACCGGTAGTTCTCAAATAAAACCTTATGTGGCAAAGTAAATATCAGCATTCAGTTATGTATTTCCACCACATCACGGCCGAGGCTATAGATTATATTTACTAGTAAAATATTGACAGTAAAGAAAATCAAAATAGATACTGAGCAATTAGCAGCATCCAGCATCGCCACTGGCGGCTTGCGGGGTGTTAATCTAAATCTATAAACCTTAGACAATTTTTACGCAATAGTTATTTCAGATGTGTATAATAAATATTCCTTCTCCTCAGATGGCGACTGGCATGACGAGGAATTTATCTTGAACAAATGCAGATAATTGAGAAACTGTCCAATCAAATTATGACATAATCCCTAGTCTATCATTTCGATAAAAAATACCCATCCTTTATGGGGAACAATATAATGTTAAAAGGTTTTTTGAAAACCTCTCAAAGGTGAGGCAATACTTAAAAATAAATCAGTCAAAGAAAACCGTACGAAATCTCTACAATGACCAAATGTGGCTAAACAATCTTACTTTTTGGATGACTTCCTGCATAGCTGAATTTACTATAAGTATCCCGTTATCCAAAACCTATCTCAATAATTCGTAGCGTCACTGGTACTCTTATCGAATAAATTTATGCGACTATTGGCATGTTTTTGGTTCACATGATATCGTTTCTCATCTACAGCAACAAAATATTTCCTCTGTTGGGTTTGACAAAGTTTATGACGAGGCTAGACCCATTCTGACTGTCATCGTTTAAATCAATTTTACGTTTTCGGACAACGATAAAAAATTTTGTCTCATTATGAAAATTATTAGGCATGAACCATAATGAACACAATCATTATCCCAAGGCAAATATTTCGTTAAAAGATCGCTGTAGTCGATAAAAAATCTTGCTCTTCTTAATAGTCTACGAAACTTTGGCTAACGAATGTACATAATTTTTTCCGGCATCACCTTTATTACCCATAATGCAATTTTTCATTTCGTCTGCATTCCCTTAAAACTCATATTTTCTTACTTGGGGAATAATACCTCCGTTTACCAAATGATTTGCTAGGATGATTAAGCTAACGCCAAATTATCACCGCGTCTTTTTTTTAGACGATGCACCACATGGTAAAGCATAGTTTGAATTAGCCATTCGTTTTGAATAGCCTTTCAGACCGATCCGCAATTTTATTAGGAAGCGCATGACCTTCCAAAGTCAAACTTTTTTGTTGCCCTTTTCCCTTGTCCATCTTTAATTAATTAAAAAAATCTTTATCTTTTCATCGTCATGAAGCTTATATAGATAGTGATTTAAAAGCACTGATAATATAATCCTAGAAATTTAACGCAATTTTCGTATGTTTTCTCCCTTTTCGAAGGTGATGTATATGAAAAATTCTCGGAGTATTGGTAGGTAACTCTATCCTTTTTGCCTCGTTTTCCGCCAATGCTGGCAGAATTTTCCTGGAATGCTAGCATTTTCTGGCTACATTACTCCTTTCTCCGATCACGTACCCTCCCTATCCACGCACCCTTTGTTTCTCCACATCACGTACCCTGTACGAGGGTCATCTCACATTCCCTCGTTCTTTGACGCTATTCAAATAGGAAGAACTACTGCGACATCCGGCGCCTGGTGGACCTTGGAGTTAGATAACATTTGGATATCCTCATTCCGAAAAATCGCTAATATAATTTCACGTAACGAAAATTAGCGATAAAAGTGTAACGATAAATATAGGGCTAAATTAGTGATAAGAGATGAAATTTTCCACGTAAATTCAGCTTCAATGTATGAAATAACACATTTTATAGACCCTTAATTCAGAGAAATAAGTGAAGATATATGATTATTTAAGGCCGGAAGCTCGATATTCTTAGAGAAATCAATTGGGGTCTCTTGAAGTACCAAGTATAGATTATGATTCGATCCTGAATGCAACATGGCTGGTAAGAATACGGATTGGAGTATATCGAACCTAGGACCTTATGAACACGTTATACAAGTAAAAACAAATACATTTTTCATCTTGGTAAACGCGCACTTTTCATTGAATCACGTCTTTTATATCAGAGATAAAACTGAGTAATTTCAATTTCAACTGATGTTTTCGGCCATGAAATCAATCGATCAAATAAGTAATTATGCATCTGATGTTTGCAGCCATGAAGTTAACGGGTTGCATGAATACTGATAGGGTAATCTTTATTCGGGTGAGAATGAGACTATAATGTCATCTATTCCTTTTTATATACGATAATATATTCTATGAATAAAGACAAATTTAATAATCAATAGCTTCAGAAAAATAATTATTGTTGTGGATATAAAAAATTAAAGAAATGTCAAAAGAGTTTATCGAGAGTAGGAAAACACAAAGGAAAGATGCGAAAAATCACGACAAACCTTCAGGTACTTATACCTGTCAAATACAAAATATAGGAGTTGAGAAAAAGTAACAAAATTAATAACATATTATCAATAAATACATGTAAACACATCAAATACATTGTCTAGTGAGTAATATGAGAGGCTTAAGTCTATAAAATTAGGCGATTATTATTTTGCAACATAACACTCATATTACCCTATCTATATACGATGCCTCAATATGATTCGAGTTCTGCTTTTAAAATTGAACTGTTAATTCGATTTTATTGCATTCGGCAATACATATACTAATAACTATACTAATACTACTACAACTACCTTATTCCTTCTAGGTAATAAAAGTATTTATGGCTAGATCATTTATAATCGACTATATGTGTTTGATTTCCCAAAGGTATCAAGAGTTAGGTATTTCTCCTCATTGAATATATTTTATCCAATTATAACTTATTTCTGGGATATCCGCGAAGTTTTAACAGCAACAACAATCCGCAGAATATATATTTCAATTAAAATACGGATAGTGATAAGCAAAAAGTGATTCAAGTACTAAAAATTGAGTCGAACACCAATTAAACACTATATTCCATTTAATTTTGGTCTTTTGATTTTGATTGCAAAGATATTTGGATTCACGCAGACGCAAAAGATAGCTCTCCTAATGATAAAACAGTTTTCCTTATCGTTTCGCGAGGGATTTAATGACAGAATTCGCTTTGGGAGAACGAATCGGATAAAAACCATCGCTCCCATTAAAGCAACGACCAAAAACTCCTCAACGTTTCCAATTTTAGCGCTTTGATTATGAAACAACCGGCATTCAAACACGTAATAACAGGAAGCTCGGGACCATTAGCTTCCTTTTTAGCGAAAAAATATATATGTATCGACCCCATTATTTATTCGCCCGGTTTATTTCTGACGCCTCAAAATAGATGATCGCTCGAAAACAGAAACGAAGCATGCAAAGGAAGCCATTAAAAAAGTGAAGCCGAACGTTATCGGCAAAAATAAATTCATTGTGCGTTTTAAATCCCTTTTTGCCTGGAAATATCGGGACGCGGCACCAATTATTCGCTCTCCTTTGCCTCGTCGATGGAGTTTTCAGTTTATAATGCAGCCGTACGTGGAAAATTAGAAGTCGATGCTTTCAGTTATTAGTAACCTGTGTCGCTCGCCGAAAAATACGTTTAATTAAACATGCGGCCGGCAAACGTGGAATTATTATATTGTGATTTTATCAAAATGTAAAACGACTGCCAAGTAGTGATTAAATCATCGAATTGTAATTATATTCGTTCCGGCATTCGCTCCGGTTCGATATAACGGTAAAATTTCCGGTTTCCGGTAGACACCGTTGACGGGTTAGAACCGGTTTTTTCGCTCCAGATATTAAACATTATCATCCCCTCTAATTCTTCTATCACTTGCAGTCTTTTAAGGATATTATATTCTAAAACAACTGAATAGCACTTGAGGTGTAAAAAGAAACAGTATGAGTAATTATGAAGTCAGACATTAAAAGATAAACGTGAACTTGTGATTTGAAGCTCACCATTGTTCACGGTCCATAGTTGAATTCATTTTTTCTACTGCGGAATTATAACTTCGCGGTATGATGACAATCAGTCCCAACAGTTTAAGGACTAAGGCTAAAAGGACATCCAAATATTTCTAGATCAGGAAGAAACGTACTTACTATTTATTAGCAAAATTATCTGGCATTCGCAAAACAAACTCATCGCTTTAAACGGCAGAGGAAGATGGTAGTTCGACGTGAAAAAGTAGCCATTTATGGTGCATTAGCATGTGAACCATGGATCAATGGCATATTCATGGACAAACCTTATTGGAGAAGGTATTAAATACCTTCATCAATTCAATATATTACATTGTACTAAAATCTAGCCAGAAAATAGTTGGATTAAATATTTTTAAATTTCATTCCCTTCCCTTCCAGTATAGGTGATTATTGAACCTTATACACACTGTAAAACCGCTCATTAGGAAAAATAATGAGATAAAAATCTAATGCGCGGAGTTAATTTACATTTTAGTTATCCTTTTCTCACACTGAAAAAACAGTAGGTCGCTCAAATTCATGTTAAATCTGCAACAAAATTGGTTAAAAATAGTAAAGATAATGACAAAGCAAAAAATTATCCTAAGCAAACCCTAGAGACAATAAAAGCGGATTATGACTTTGTTGAGTTGTGTCTCAAGTGTTGAATATTATACGAACTCCATTGTCCAAGATATGACACATCATTTACAAGAGCTTAGGTGCGAGAAAAAGATAAAAGGATGAACGATGATAGAAAAGATGGACCCCTTGCTCACCAACGACCTCAGTCTGCAGCTCCATCCCGCCGGAGGGAAGTTGCCGCCGTTTCTGCTTCACATTGCCCCAGGAGAAGACCCATCTCGTGGGCGTGATTGGCCTCGTTAAGGGAGAAGAGACTAGAGGGGGAGAGTCGAGGGAATGAGAGGGGGAAGGTATGGGATTAAAAGAGAACACTGACAAAATATATATATTATATATACATACATACACGAAGACTACTATTCGCGTTGTGAAACGCCAATTAGATAGGTATTCGTTACCGGTAGGCATCAAGTACTAAATAAGTCATCAACTTAAGCGTCTCTCAAAAATTGGAAATAATAAATTAGAGGTCATAATATTGACTTTTCTTTATCCTGACGTTTTAGTCGATAGCATAAAAGATTTACTAAGATCGGAGAATCAAGAATCTAAAAAAGACGATGCTCCGGGAATTTTCCTGAATTTTAGACAATTAACTATAGAAATAATAACACTGTCAAAAATTCCACTTTAACTTGTTTTGATACGACGACCGATACATCTGCACATCATCAAGTGATAATGATCTGTACATCATCAAGTGATGATGGACATAATGATACATAGACCTGATGATGGACAGAATTGTCTGAAACCGGTCGTCGTATTAAAACAAGTTCAAGCGGAATTTTTGACAAAGTGTTTTTATTTCTATACCTAACCATGAAATTATATAAAGTGAAGGCTTCTTCCATAGATTATAATTTTAGACGAGTTTTTCTCGTATTTACCATTTTTACTGACGGAAATTGAAATAACTATTTGAAAATCGCCTTGAATTTCGTAATTGTGGACTAGCATTCGCAGGGGAAATTCGCTTGGCTTATTTAAACACGTATATACAATAATCCATGTAATAATGCATATTCTTGTGTATATATGTGCTTAGAGGAAAGACGAGGTTTGAGGGGGTGGGTAGTACATGAAAGGACACGCGGAGTATCTCATTTGCATGCTATCTTGCCTCCACGATGCTCAGGACCCCTAGCCAGACCTCCGCATCTTCCCTGCCTTTTCGCCTTACCGCCCCTCCCTCCTTTCCTTCAACCGCACCCTCTTTTTTTTCCTCCACCAAACTCGGTAGACCACCGACGCCACCCTCCGTTTTCCACGCCCACAACTTCCAACTCCTTCCGTCACCCCTTTTCCTTCCAATTCGTCTCTTCCCTGCCCATTTCCCTCCTTCGCATTGTCTCCTGCTGCTGAGGGATTGCCCTCTTTAGCGTCACTTCTGAAGAAGATGAGAAAGGTGGCCAGACGATTATAGGCAGAGATCGAGTGTTTCGATTCGTCGCTGTAATCGCAGGGGTGCGTGACGATGATCTACTCCTCGAAAGAGATTCTGCAATAGTTTATATCATATCTATAGAGAATAATGGTTGTCAAGTATCTGCAATGAAGTGAATTTACTCAGATGTGACATAGTGGAAAGACATTCTAAGAAATACTATAACTATAGTAAATGAATTTAGTAAAAGTTAAACTATAGTAAATAGAAATGAGCTAAGGCTAATAATGCAACCACAAATAAATCAACTGGTAAAATAATGAACTTCAAATGTAACACGTTCAAGAAACTGCTTTCTTCCTACTGATTCTATCGATGAGACATTAATGTCTACGATCTTCCGATTTATTAATGTGCAATGTCTACCTCGTTTATCACAGCCTAGACCCTCAACTGTAAATTCGTCTCATTTAATTTTACACTCCCTGCGCGATTATTATGCACACATAACGATCAGAAAAGAATATTTTTGCCACTTAGAGCTAAACGTTATCTACTTGAGTCTTAGAACGTATTAGACTACATTAATTAACCTTTCAGAGACCTGATAGGATTTTATTCCTTAATCCTGTGATTTTTACCGTTAGTTTACGTTACTTGTTAAGCTATTGGTGTGCATTTTAACGTGCCGAAGTATTCTATTTTTCAAATTATACATTGGATGACATTTATATTTTTTTAGATAATTTAACATTTTCTAGCATTTTGTCGCAAAATATAAATCGAATATCATAATGAAAAAATTTCTATTTACTAAGATGAGCTCACCGCCACGTCCATTTCGAATTCTGACTGAAGGCATTGAACGTATTATTTTTCTGCAGCGAATTTAACGCAGTAGGTCTGTTGTGGAATAAAATGTGGGATGCGCTATCTAAG
The DNA here is from genome assembly GCA_036926295.1 of Pachydiplax longipennis. NCBI lineage: Eukaryota > Metazoa > Arthropoda > Insecta > Odonata > Libellulidae > Pachydiplax > Pachydiplax longipennis. The sequence continues at coordinate 59,155,038 of JAVFKF010000008.1, forward strand.
GAAGTTAACGATTATTCAGAAATTTCTACCTTAAGCCATCAGCGGAGAGAAAAGCGATGCAAAGTCATGTACCTAAGGTATGAATTAGCACGTTTTAACCTAGAAAGAAGATTTTTTAACACCTCGTTATAACATCGTTCTTCTAACTACCAGGCGCAGCAGGGAGCTGGGATTCTTTTTAAGCTTTATCTCTTGCCAAAGTGAATTTTCGTGGCAATTATCGCAAGAGGATTCAAGAAACGAGTTTCGCACGCCTTGTGGGGGTTATTGAATCATCCAGGAAACGATAATGACAAAGGTGAATGCGCTTAAGAATACAACAAAAAGCCAGCTATTAAGTTACACATCCTTGATGCAATAAACCTCTTTTGTGCATGAACCTAAGGTTACGATGAAGGTAGAGAGCAGAACAGATCGAATCAGTGTAACAAACCGACGACGAAGAAGGTCAAAAAGGATAGCAGGGACTGTTTGTACCGGATGAAAATTATGAGAATGAGGAATCTTTTCGCGAAGAGGAGAATGAAAAACGAGATGGGACGGGATGAAAGAGGTAAAGAAATAAGATACGCGAAAGAGGCACTCTGAGGGAGTGAATAAAAATGAGAGGGATGGAAAAATTGAAGGAGAAAAAAAAAGAAAGCTGGGGTGTGGCGCTGGAAAGAAAAAATGGGATTGAAGAGAGAGAAGGACATGGAGAGAGAAGAGCTTCTGCCAAAGACGTGAGTGGATGCGGAAGGCATAAAATTTACGTCCCACGTAGGGGAGTGAGGGTAGGTTTTTGGTGAAAGCAATAAAAGAAATGGGCGTAAGGCGAGGCAAAAGTGGGAGGAGGGAAGATGGAGATGCAACAAAATGGACGGATTCTTTGATTCAATACCCGTGATTCAATGAAGGCCGCAGTGTAGTTTTGTACTATTACAAACGTTTCTGAAAGAATGATTGTCTTATTCTTTCATTTGAGAATTCGATATTTAAGAATCGCATGCTTAAATTTTGGTATAAGAGTTCGTGCTAGAGCCTGATGCCTTTGGGGTCTTCCGAAAATATTTTTATATTCATTCTAACATACAAATATTTTATTGTAGATCTGCATAAATATACATGATATTTTGTATACATACTTCTATGTATACATGTTCATGCGTATAAATTCATGGACTCTCGGATAGTTATTCGGGAAGAACGTTTGACTAAAATGAAAGCGCTCCCGGGTTCGATTCCCGGTGAAATCCCACTTACAAAATGGCCTCAGCTGTCGAAGCAAATTTTTGATAATACCACCACTGCTGTATAAAATCTTGAATGTTGAGCTTAATCTTACTCATTAAATGTAGGTATATGAGACATTTCCTCACACCTAACCAAACACCGATGAAAAATATTCTAATATGTAAAATTTGAAAGCAAAAACAATAACGAAATGATTTCCAAACTTTGTGGATGCATTGAGGGTCATTAAATATTGAAAATAAAGTAATTAGATTTACATAATTTTCAGTAGGAAAAAGTTATGTTTATGTTCAAATTATATGCGTCATGGACGTATTAACCCCCCTTTTAATGTTGAAAATCAATTCATTAGATTTACATATTTTTCAGTGCAAAAAAGTTATGACTATTTCCAAATTATGTGCCTCACGAACGCATAAGCATCATTAAATGTTGAAAATCAAGTCATTAGATTTCCTATTTTGTAGAACGGAAAAGTTATGACATTGTTCAAATCGTGTGCGTCACCACGGATGACATGCTCCGAAAAATTACGAGCACAATGAGTACGGAGGGAAGGCAAGAGGGGATGGGTAAGTCGAGAAGTTGCATTCCCGTGTAATCCTGCGCACGAGGCGTCTCTCTCGGTAATGCCTCGTGGCCTCTTTGAGTTCTCGCGCAGAGGCGGTAATTGTGGCCCCGGGGATCCGCCAGACGGGAAAGGGGTGAAAAGGGGGACGCGGTCCCTGATCGTGCCCTACACCGTCTTTCGCTAATCCTCTTTTCCTTCCGATCCGAAACTTCACTCATCACCTCTCTCTCTCTCCTCCATCTCTGCCTACCACTGACAGATTCATCTCTCGCAGCTCCGGAGAGGAAGCTCGATACCGTTTCGCACGTGCTGTTCAAGTCTCGCCGGGACAATCTTTGCGGGATATACGTGGTGGAGATGTGGCAAATGTTGTAAGCATTACGCATGCGAGTGGGAAGCGTTGAATGTGAAATATAGGGAATAAAATGTCTGATGAGCAATTAATTGATGGATCAAAATTTGGCTATTTCGGTGGCGGAAAATAACGTTCCGGGTTTGAGTCTTGACAAGTCGAGTTTTTTTGAGCTCATTGTATGCGCTTGCCCATTGTTATTATACAAGGCCCTTCCTTTATCGCTTAATAATAGGATGTTTAAAAACTTCAGGAAGAAATCAAATACTAATTCAAATAGTTTTTGTCGACAAGAATAAAGACGAGAAATCAAGAATGAAGCTTTTCCTTTTTTGACGGTGATGATTCCATCCGGAGGATTCCCGTCTCAAGACTTCAGTATACGATGGTATTTTGATAGGTTGGGTAAAAAGCTACTAAAATATTATTTAAATAGTAAAGAAACATCTTACTTTTACGTTGATGAAACATCAAAATCTCTAAATGACTACATTCTTTTCATAAACGTGCTGTGACAGAATTCTTACACATAAAAATATTTCCGAAAATTTTAGAGCCAGGTATCAAGTAATTTGAGTAATTCTTCCATAATTGGCTATTTATTTAATATTACAGAAGTCTCTCTCTCTCGTAGCATTATGAAGTTATTCCAAGAAGAAAACTAGATTTTAGACCAAAATACCTGTGATAAAAAATAACCATAGCTTAATCTGTGGGGGTTGTAAGTTTTAGAATAGAAAACTAACGACAGAAAGGTGAAATAATTTGGGCGAAACTTCCAATCGAACATTACATTCTGTTCGACTTCAATTCCGATCTTTCTCCTCCTACTTCTAATAATGACATTTGGGATTCACTTGTGTAACAGGGCATCAGAACGTCCAAGAATCCTTCATTTCAAGGAATTTCAAGGAACAAAATCCCTCCTCAAGCGTACCACGTTGGCCATTCCTTTGGGCGTGTCAGTCGAGCGTCGCCTTATTCCACTCTCATTTGTAACCCCGGGTGACAACTCAGCTTCACAAAGGAAAAAATGGCGGATAAGGATGAAAAATACACAAAAAAGCTACGTGCTTAATGTGGTTTTTGTCCAAGAACGGTATCATCTTCTCCCTGCCCTCCTTTGTCCCAGTTTTCGGGAAAAAACGGAAAGGAACGACTCGCAAACCGTGCTTTCTCATTCACTCCGGGGCCGCATTTTCTTTGTCTCGTTATAGGAACCTCTTATGTATGATCAGCGAGTGAAGGCATAGAGAACGCCTCCCTTGACTGAGCTTTGAGCCCGGAGATGAAAGGCTTGCCTGTAAAGGGAGAGGATCTCAGGGTCTAGAGAGACAAGTGAGAAGACAGAATACTGCAGAGCTTTTTGCGGATCCCAAGGAGCGTATTAAGAGTTTTCTAGTGGCGGGCTGAGTAAAAACGTGTGCGGGGTTCATCACGGTTGTCGGTGATCGTGACCTGTGTCGCGTTCCTAGAATCATGATAGAAACACTAGGATTTTGGGGTGGAAAATTCAAGTTTTTGACTCATAAAGTTTTCTCACTTTGCATGTAAAATCATGAATTTCTTCCTCAGTAATTTTGATAAACGATTTACTCCGATGAAAATTTTATTTGTATATTTTACTCTATATGCGAGAAAGAGAGAGAAAATATGTTTAGTTCTGGTCTAAAATTTATTTCCAATAAGTATGCAAACTTACTAACCCTTATTTTTTTCCAAATTTTGTCTCTCGTACGATCCATTTACAAATAATTCATACAAGTTTTTTAACCGACGTCAAATTATGCTATTTTCAAAAAGAGATCTGAAATAAGAGAAATGAGCTCAAAATATCGAGTATAATTGAAAAATATACCAAAACGCGGCATAGCCCGTGCACAAAATAAATTCAATTAGGGCAACAAGCGAGCTGAAGGAAATAATTGGTATACACCCAATCAGAGAAGAATCCATTATACGGAGCTCTACGATATATGAATGGCAACTGATTTCCACGGAAGGGCATCATCATAAAGCTCTCAAATTATTTCATCAGAAACGGCCCAAGGTACTTTGATGGAGGTTCATTATCAAAAATACAGAATAAATGGGATCTGCCAAGTTAACTTTGTTAACTGATATTATGAAAACATTTCGAGGATACCAAGATGAAAGAAGAGTTTTCCTACCTCTTTTAAGCTTAGTTTATGACCGTATGACCGTATAAAACTTATACCCTTCAATCTTTTATAAATTCCTTTAATTCGAAGCATTCTTTATTGTTGTGAATGAACCAGAGTAAGGATATTGTGTTACGAGTCAGAATTTTCGCCACGAAATTTCGCCGTCCCAAGCGATACTTGGTTACCTTACATTGGCGGACCGGTCCTATATACTGTAATAGATAATTTTCTTATTTTGCTGCCAACAACGTTTATCTGTGAGAAGAAAGGTAACGATGAAGTGAATTGTAAGACACCGTGAGGAACCCAAATACTCAAAGGGTAAAGTAATCAAACGGGAAGTATCCTAAGAGACTGATTGTAGTATGAAGTTCAGAGGTAGTACGCGGATGTCAAGGAAGGAATAATTCACATCTTCAGGAAACAACGTAGAGTAGGATTTTAATGAGAAACTTCTATGAAATAAAGTTTGAATGGGGAAATCGATTAAATCCTCCGGAGTTTGTCTTTCGTATCACCAAACTTCGAAGCTTTGCTATTCGCGCAGTTCAAAGAGAGTAAGAAATTGGGGTACGTTAAATGATTCATCAGTAGAAGAAATGAGAGAGGGCAGTAGGATACCATCCCACATCCATGTCAGTCACATTCAGTCGAAAAGGGTAAATGGTTTCTGATACGATGATATTTGGTAAAGAAAATATTCTGATTTTTATTTTGATGCAGGACGAATGAAATTGCATCTTTCATATTTCACTATTTTCATTCTTCATTATGGGTGTTATGATATGAGAACTTCTGAGGGATAAATTATGTTGAATATTGACATTCAGTTCGGTTATTCCTCATCAAATTATATAAAAAGGATTACTCATAGCTATTTTTCATTTTTCATCATAGGTGTTACAATACAAAAACTACTGAGGGATCAATTATGCTGAATTCGTCATTCAATTTGGTGATTCCTCATCGAATATTTTAAGAATGATTATTTGTAGCTACTCGTATATAGTGCTACTTTTACGTGGATATTTTTATCTCATAGAATTCTGACGCAGTGAAGAAAAAATGAAAAGCTATTTCAGTTACATACAAACTATTATTGTTATAAAATCTTCCTCCCTCATTTTGCCTATATTTATTCCCCTCTCCAGAGCTTCTTGTGGCTAATGTTTTGAGGGTTTAAGGATCAAGCCAGCCTCCGAATAGAACGCTGTATAGTTTAACCAGGTGAACACCTAAGAAGAACAATGATTGTAGATGAAATATACAAATAAATTCTACGTGGCGAGTAACTACCAGCGAGTTGAACCATCCGACCAGGATTGTTAGATTAAGATAACCACTAACCCCTTTCAAACAACTTCACACAAGTGGAGTTATTACTCCTAAACGACGATGTAGGAGTGCGAAGAAGGGGCAGAGGTGAATGTAAGAATGACAGTCGCGGTGTCGGAAGGAAAGAGGGCACCGCGTCGACTGTTAGAGGAACAAAAGAGAGAAAGGGGAGAAAGAATAAAGCTTTTGCTTCGATAATGATCTTAATTGCGTGCGGTTTAAAGCATCCTCTCCCCGAGGCAAATTGGCGTAGGATTGCTCGTTGCAGCGAAACGGAGGGAGGACGTCAAAGAAGCGTCGCGTGTCTCCCTCTTCTACTCTTTGTTCTCCATTTTAACTACACACACCTCTTCCCATCCTCACGCACATATCTCAAGGACATTTACGCCCCCGTTTCAACGTTGAAATGTTCCACGCAGTCTTTTCAACATCGCGTTGCTTGAACACTTAGTTCGTCAAAATTTTTGAGGATGGTTGCCCGTAACAACACATCATTTATTATACGATAAAGGTGAAAAATATTCCTCGGTGATATTTTTTGTTAAATTAATTTCCAAGTAGAAGATTTGATGGAAACCCTGAGGAATTAAAATTCTCATAAAATCATTTCAATAATTTTTTACGATGATTTCTGAAACCAACTTTTAAGTAGAGTTTTTCAAGTAACATTTCTTCTCATACTCATAGAGACTATGCCTTGCCTTCATAATTCTTCGACAGAATTGGTTCTGTGCATCGACATAATTTAAATTTTCGTTATAAAGACTTCAGTATCTTTTCCTCTTCCCAAGTTCGCCGATTGCGTCGTTTCCGGATCCAACTGATATACGATATAAGCCCTCTGAAGAATGATAAATTTTTAAAATATCCATTCCTATAATTGATCGTTTTTGAGTCATTGATGTTATTATTAAGAATTGTTTTAAAGTTTATATTACTTATCATTTCTGATACTTGGAGAGATGATAATACATCATAATAAATTTTCGAAAGAATTAATGACAATTTTTGAGCCGTTGGATCATTGTAAAATATTTATCAGACCAGACCAGGAGAAAATAATCTTTAATATGTCAGGGGAGGACTCGAATTTATTATAATTCTTATGGTACGGGGAATACTATACTATTTTAATAGGTACATATAAATTATTCACTGATATCTTGTAAGAAAGCAAATTTTCCTCACAACACAGTTACTCTGAAAGTGGGAATCCCTCAAAAACTTGTATAACTTCAGGTAGAAAGAGCTCTATTAACTATCGAATAAATCAAAGGGAATCACTAGCGAGAATTAAATAAGCATAGAATATTCGAAGAGCACCCTTCATCAAAGAGAGGAACGTTAGATGATCAAAAGGAAAAAGAAAGATTGGTAAGTAGTTGTGGTTTGGAGCGTGAAAGGAAAAATATGAAGGGGGAAAAGGCGCAGGTTCTTCCCTTAATTCTGCATGGTCGAGTAAACCAGTCGAAGAGGGATGGAGATTATCCGTGGAGAAGTAGAAGCAGTGTAAAGAAACTGCCAAATGATTGGTTTGAGAGGGAGAAATGATGATACGGTCATTATGCAGATAGAGCCCTTATTGAAATGAACTACTGAGCTACCATAGCAATCAGCTCTGATTGAAAGGAGATTTGAATTCGATAAGAATTAAATTTTAGATTATTGCTTCAAATTAGAGATTCATCGAGTTCTTTGATTCCAAGACATCTGCAATTCTTTATCCTCAAAAAAAAGAGAATACCATTTTTCGTGAATTATGAGTTTTAAATTACTTAAAGATATTTATATTTGTTCTTTTATAGGATTTGTACAAAAAGTGGCAACAAGGCCATCGAATTAGCAGCGTAATTCATAGAGCCACGACGTTAAACAGATCAGGAGACTAATGGTCAAACACATCTGTGTATCGAGTGAAAATGGCTATTTAACCGAAAATCAAAGAAATTGATTATTTATCTCGATCTCTTTTCGATTACTGCTGCGTGATTTGGAATCCACAGAAGGTGGAGTTGGTTTCAAGATTTGGAGATGACCCAACGTAGTGCAACTACTTTGCGGAGATTTCAGGTTAGACAGTAAAGTTAGATTATGGTAAATTTCCTCAGGCATAGTTCAATCCAGGAGATCTGGATTATCTGATCGGTCTCCTAAACTTGATCTCCTAAATCTGGGGTAATCAAATTATCGACGGATGCTTTACAAAAAATAGTACTATAGAGCTTATCGACGAAGTTTATGACGCTGCGATTTCTACTTACAATAAACGCGGACTCGGTGAGAAATAGACTAAACGTTACGAGGAATCGATTTCGGACACAGGTAGTTAGTTCTGGTTGGCATTTTTCTCGCAGAGTATTGGAAGAGTTAAGAGACAGGCTAGATGGCAGTAATAATATTATTGGCAGTATTGGCATTATTAATAATAATATTGGCAGTAGTACATAACTTTACGCCACTAAGATCTTTTTGAAAGCCCTAACTGAAAAAAATTTTGCGAGAGGCACCGCAATAGTAAAGCGTCGTCGACCACACAGTAGAGCCATCACTGGGATACCGACAGATACTGTGCTAAGACTTCCACAAGAGTGACAGAAGGTGACAAGTATGTGGTGGGCGTTTGTATTGAAGGAATGTAACCTATTTTTTACTCTATAAAGCCAAATAAGAATTAAAACAGCGTCGTCATAGTTTAAAATCAACCCTCGTGAAATATTGTGAGGATAACATTTTGATTGTGATTCCTCTTAATTTCTAATTTGTCTAATATATCTTATTCATTTAGTATGGATTTTTATAGAGCTACGACCACTTTGGTCTGTACAGCACACAGCCCAGATCTCGATCGGAATATCAAACCCCTCACATTAGCTACGAAGCACTATGGAAAGAAAGAGCACTAGAGAGAGCTTACTGGGAAAGATGAGGAATTAGATAATTCGCTAAAAAGATATGAGCGGAAAAGGTCAACGTAAGCGTAACACAAAGTGAGATATATTTTCGAACTGAACCAGAATCTGCCCCATCGAGACGGATTAGTTCCTCAGACAGAGATGAAGGGCAATTACTTCAAGAGGCCTCTTAGTCCCCTCACAGATGGATATACACGGAGGTAAGACGCGTGCCGGAGGATGAGCTAATCCAGACCGAGTACTTCGGCACCATGCCGATTTTACATATATCGCCAGCTCTCCCCAATTCATTCTAGGATCTCAATCGCAGGGCGGGAACTGCGGCGCGCACTTAGTTTACATCTCAATCCCAGATGCATATGCCAACTCCGTGGGGCACAACGAGATGGTTACAATTCCACGGATTAGCGAGCGGGAAAGATACGCCGTGCGCCGCTCTTGAGAGACTCGTGTATGAGAAAGAGCGAGTCGGATGAGGAGGGAAGAGGAGGACGTCGGCGGAACCACAGGGAGGCAGAAATCGCAAAATACACGGCTGGTTAAAAAGTAGTCGGACGGGAAACGCTGCGGCTTAAAAAAGAGGACTTTTTAAGCAAATGAGTTTGAAGGTGCGGTTAGATGATTCGCACGCGAGCATTCAAATGAGCCTCGTTGTCCCTCCATGGGAGTCGTTCTGGGACTGGGGGAACCGGAAAAAGGGGTGCTGCTCTCGGAGAGAATATTCGACGAGTATTGGGCAATAGGTTTTTCCCAAAAGCTTTCCTTTCCCCTCTTCATTTTGTATCCCGGTGGGTGGCGTGCGGGAGATGGGGAAAAAATAAAAAACCTCGTGTTTTTTTTTATCAACCCGCCTGGCGCTATGCAGATCCCGAGTTCTAACAAAAGGGGGGAAAGGGTGTGGCACACGACCCTTGGAGTGCGAGGAGATGAGCCCTTGACGGAAAGGGTTTCTGGGAGGGAGTAATGGTTGACACGTGGCCATCGAAATGGCGGGAGGCGCGCGCGTTAAAATGTAAACTGTCGATTCGCCTTTGTTTTCTCCTTCCCCTCTTTCCCTATTCGCGGCTGAGGCTTTTGCGTGACTGTCCTCCAAAGGATGGGGATTTCGGGAGTGGCTTAAACGTCGAGGAATTGAATCGCGGATTACTGAGATGGCTGGGAACTTATTCCGAGGGAAATCAGCCTGCTCGATTCGATGGAGTCATCACTTCGAATATTTTTTTCATTTCGTCTGCGGTAGATTTTTTCCAATTTGAATCCCTAACTCAGTGTCACCATTAATTTGTGCAATACAATCAACATTGTTTTGGGAATAGTATCATACTATACATTACAAATATAAATATTATAATTCATTGAAATTGGGACTAGTGGTTTTGTAAAATTTGTGAGCGGATTTTGCCAATTCATTTATTCATTGAATGATTCAAACCCATTCAATTGACGAATATAATAAATCGTAACAGAAATGGAAAGAAAAATAAATATTAACAAAGGAAACCAAAAAGATAACAAAAAATAAGCAAGAAGACAAAATAAGTTAAAGACCAGAGATTCATGGAATAAAGGAGTAAATCAATCACTTTTGCATTTCATCGTGGAGAATGAAATATTCGTAGCAGACCATTTACAAGTGGAACTATTTTGCTTATGAGTCGGCTATAAATAAGAGGCTACATTAATGAAAATCTCTAGGCAAGTCCACAGGCTTATTATTAACATAAGAAATTTTCAATGAGCAATTGTATGTACAAACGATTAAATCGGTATGATTCCATAACGCATCAATTTATTAACATCCATCAAGTGCGCGAACTATTACTTCAAACTTGCTACGGATCACGTTCTATTTTCTAAAAGGAGGGAATTACATCTCGCTGAATAAAAATCCATTAAACCAAATACGTCTGAATCAAGAGTGATCTTAATGCGCTTATCCTAATCTGAGTGAAACCATTTGGACTAACGAATCAAAACAGTAAATGGACTAAATCGCTTTATTGGTAAAATTTTGTACGTTTATATATTTTTATTTGTAACGATATAATCTGTATTTGAGTAATCGGAGAACTTTATGCCAATATTATCTGTCAACTGGCATTTTCCTCTTATAACCGGTTCTGGACCTTGAATTACTCTGTGGGAACGGTTTATTTAGCCTCATAAAGGTATCGCGGAAAATAAAATGAAACTATTCCGCGCAATGATAAGTAAGCGAAGAAGGCAAAATTATGGCTTACCATTATTACTATCAATAATAAATATATTCCAAGCGTATGCAATACGTAGATATGTATTAAACGCGCTGCTCGTTTGGCTATCCGAAGGCCTAATTCTGACAATCTCAGTCACTAAGAATATTCAGTAGATTATTGAAGAATTTGCGTGAAGATAATTCAACTAAATATTCTGGAAATTTGATAGCAAAAATCTTGTTTTAAATATAAAAATATTACAAAGCAAAAGTTGTTTATTAAGATCAAATCGATTTATTGGTAAGGGGGAGTCGAATAATCCCACTCATTTCAGTCCCTGAAGTGTAAAGGGAATAAAAGATTGAAGAATTATAAAAGAAGTTACATTAAATTGAAACTGTAACAATTAAAACAAACTGATGTTACTAGATCAAAAAGGATGGCGAAGAAATATGTAAATTATTTATCCCCTAGAAGCAAAGCATGACATTGATTGGAAATTCTGGAGTTAAATAGTATTTGTTAAACAATTTCATTAAAAATCTGAATCCTTGAAACAACTCTATAGGAATAAGTAAAAACATCCTCCTATTCCCTTAAAAAGGAAACCCATCAAAGAATATTGAATTATGAAACATCCTGAATAAGTAAGTTCCTGCCGATTTATTTCGCCACTTCTGAAACGAAATCGTGGAAAGAAAGAGACCGCTTTATGTACGGTAGTTCCTCAAATTTATCCAAAGTATTACCTTTATCTAAATTATTTACCGACTTGATGCTTTATCAACAAAAGCACAAACCGTGCACCATTTAACCCTGAGCTCTCTCTCTTCACCCATTTATTCTCGGAAAATTAAACTCTTGTTTATCCTGTTATCTGTCATTTTTCTTCTCTTTCCGCCGTCACTCCCCTTGGTTCGCTCCAGTGCAGGCGACGCACCTGCCTCCGTGGGTTGGAAATGGCTTTTGCCTGCCCGTGACACACACAACAAACCTTCAGCCTGCATACTGTCGGACAAAGGTTTATATTTACCCTCGCAACGGGAACGTCCTTCCACGCCATTGGTCCCATATGGGAAGAATGGGACGATGTGCCAGTCAAATGGGTTGATATGGAGTGGGAGAGAAGGCAGGTATACGGGGAGATGGATGGCGAACAGGATTCGGAATCTTTTACCTCTGCCGATCGGACGAGCTTCCCATTTTTCTGGGATATTGGCGGAAGATATGAATGGGATGACGAAACGGCTTAGAAGAGCATGGAGATAAATCTGGAAAGCTAATTTATGGCTCGGATTCATAATAGAGCGAGGCTAATGTTTGTTGACATGCTAAAATTAGAAGAATGATATTCATTAAAAGCGGTGGTTATCTCATTGGGATTTGTATTTATGGAGAGGCATAAAAATGTGCTTGCGTCTTTAATGAGAGAAGTTGCAGTGTGTAACACGGGATTAATGTTAAGAGATTATTCTATAAGTATCAGATGAAATAAAATGTGCATTTACGAATAAGAAAACTGTTTAACATGCCTTGTAAATCAACATAAATATAATAGATCAATAATAACACTCTTTGATGCACGATATATTCCTCGACGATGAAAATATTTACTCCTTATTAATCAGCGATTATTTTATTCCACACCAATAAATTTTTAATCATTACAAGCTACTCTAACAAATATTTCAGTCACGGCATTTAACATGAAAAGAAAAATTATATGCCTGGCATCAATAGCTAGGACAATTAATTCTTTTAACTTAGTGAGGAATGAAGCATGAGTTCTTTTGCCAAAGACATAGGTATCGAACCCACTTAATTGCGATACGATCCCGGTAATAAATTGACATCAAAAAACGATAAAGATAACTAATTAATATTTTACTTGAAGTTGACTAAAATAGTGGGAAAGTATGGCACAAAAGGCGACTAAAATGAATCAACGTTTAATTCAATGGTCGACACCGAAATCATGGAATGTACTATGGCCAGTATAATTGAATTTGAATTGAAAGGTAATTTATGCGCCATAGATGATGCACTAAACTTTTGCATTACTAATGGAATAAATTTCTCTCATTTAGATTATTAGACTATTAATATCAATTCATATGCAGCAACGTCACTTTGAAGTTAAATTAAGTGGTGGACAACCTGCTATTATTTCACCTTATATTAACTTCCGGACACAAAAAATATCCGATCATACTGTAGTGTAAATCAAAATATATGAAAATAAATTCGTTACTTTCAAATCGACCGGGTATCATAAAGCAAGCATTAGTAAAGCGAAGAAAGTACTAGTATCACCGCTCGTAATTTTAATTTGTCTTCGGAAACGCGATCAAAGACGAGTATATAAAGAGAAATATTTTACCCAAACCGTGATTTAAAAAAATAAAACACGGAGAAAAAGACTAAGAATGGTAAATTGTTCGGGTAACAGTGCAGATCCAGTTGAAAAGATGGTTCTCCTATGTTTCGCTCCAAAATCCCTAGGACTACGGACAATTAAGTCCAGTGCTTTTATTTTTCTTAATGCCTCTATTTCCGTACTGCTCACAACATCGAACGCAAGACATGCGAACAAATGGAATTAGCTAACGCAAGGAAACTCTAAACCTCTGCACTGTTCATAGAAACAACTTTTTCGCAAGGCTATTTTCCAGTACTTGGAAACCATTGGATATTGGAATACATTGGAAACGCCTTGAAAATCCGTGCAACTACACTTTTATCCAAACAATCGTTCTAGGCTCGCAATCGCTCGAAATCTCCGCGTAAACATCCCCTCCTCTCCTGGACATCGGTCGTAAATAAACGGGACGTTTCCCATCTCGGACCCTGATGATGAAAAGTGAATGACAATCGACTTCGGCATTGTTTACTCTTCCGCCAGAACGGTGCTGGGATCCTTCCTTGTCCCTTCCTCTATTAATACGACCGCAACGGCGGTGGCATGAGGGAAACAATGGGGTGCTATACCTCGCGTCCACTTCCTGTATTTTCGCTCGCCTGTCAAACTCAGGTGGTTTACTTAATATGCGTGCTAAAGGTGGAAGTGAAGCGGGAGTTTTGTCCTATTTACTTAGCGGGGAACGAAGGGGTGGATTGTGGGAAAGATGAGGATATAGAGGGGCTTACTTTATTCCTTAAGGGGAGAGACTATAGCGATGGGATATATAAGCGAAAAACTCTGAATACGTTTTGATCAGACCGGGGGAGAGGGGGCGCAGGTAAACAGGGCCATTATGTGGACGATGACCCATCCTTGGAGATTTTTGTGTGAGACTGGGGAAGAGGCCAATTTTAGGGCTCCATATTATTTCCCACCGTCCCATTCTCACGAGCAATGTAAACACTGTGTGAGAATATCAAGGTTGTTTATTTTCTCCCTCTGTTTTGCCAATTGGAGATTTCCTTTTGTTTTGCGATTTCCAGTCGCGAATTTGTTAAGCAATCATATTATAAGTTTAGCAAATTCTTTATTAATATCTAAAGGCTAATACTTTCTACAGGGGTTGCCCAACCTTATATCTTCCATCAGGTTATTGAGGAATTTCACCATTTTTGGATGTTTTTACACAATGCAATCCAAATAGGGCGGCAACTCCGTAGAAATCCAGGAATATTTATTTATCATCGTACTATATTCCTTATAAATTATTCAAGTATTCATAACGTGTCGACATAATTTTTTAGAAACATACAGATGTTCGCTACAGCTTTGTGCTTTCCTACCCTTTGATTGCGTGAAAAATCTTTTAAGACATAATACAACCAGTTGTGAGGACTCAAGTTGTTATCTTCATGATAAAATACAGGAAGAGGATATTTTGATGTAAAAAAGATGTTCTTAACTCAACCATTATGCTTTATTCTATAGAACATTTTGTTTATTCGTATCTGTGTAATTTTATGGGGAAATACTAGAGGCAGTTGCATATATTGAGATTCAATCTTCAAGTAGATAATCTACAAATTAAAATCACGGTTAATTTTTAGTGCTACATCACTTTGTTACTCTTTTAGGTGAGGTCAACGAGATTTACGCAACTGATAATGCCACAGATAAGGCCAGATTTAGCTGAATTTAACATTAACGGATCAAGAAAGAACGCGTTTTATTATCGCTTCATATTATAACACAGAAAATCATGCTACTCTTATACTTTAATCATTATCCAATTAATACGTAGCAATACATATCAAAGGGAAACCGTGTGTACTAGGGTGCAATAAAATATACAAAACATTGAAAATTTCATTTGTTATCCGTGAATGTCAATTTCATAGTCAAAGTTGTTAGGCTAACCATGCATATTTATACCACTATCAGCAAATTCCTCATGAAATCTCTGCCAATAAGCATATTCATGAAATCCAATATTTTCCTATCGAATTTAACTTTACTTTCATAGTTCACCTGTTTGACTTAAATGTGTTCGCTTTAATTATTTCGCAGCTGTGCAGAACGAGAGGCAACCAAGGAACACAGCAACAATACGACCAGAGGCTTTAGTGGAAATGGACCATGAGAGAGCACTGAGGGAAGCAGCCGTTGCAGTCGGAGTTTTCGGGTAATTAAATATTCATCTTCAAAAGTCTACAGTAATACCGCTGTGTTTCAATTATACTGTATCTAAAACAAGAAATATTTGTATTGGATTGTATTTAGCTATTTTTGATAATTGCGTAAATGCGAGATGTTCCGAAAAAAATTCATCATGAAAGCTATTACTTATATCCACATCTATAATGAGTATTTATTCCCTTATGAAAATAATTTTTTCGTAACGGAAGTTTTAATTTTGGTTAAGAAAAGAACTGGATCATTTTAATTGGCTTTTCTTAAACTTATAAGTTTAAAGCAAGGAAATATATTTTGATTTAAAGAAAGATTCGATAAATTAGTTTGAAACATTCTTAATATAATCGATATGGCTGAATTATGTTTTGGCCGTAAAACATTTCTGAATGAAAAAGGCATGAGTTTCACTTCATGATCCAGAACGACGAATATAATGACTGTACAAGGTCTCGCGTCAGATCTTTGCCAACGCAAACTTATTACAAAAGATGCCGTAACGCCTCTCTGCCGCAAACGAAAGTAGGACAAGATCCAATACATCATGTGTGCTTTTTAATTCAAACATCCTCTTATTCGTACCTCAAATTGACTCAGCTGGGACATCCAACTGCTAGCGTGAAAATAATGTTTCGCGGCTCCCAACTTCAGCAAAAGAGCAAATCAATGATATTTCTGTATCGATTGCCAATTTATCAACGTAAGCATAAACATCAAAAACATGAGAAACATAGGAGAGAAACTCCATCATGCGAAATACTTCCCTATTATTTGATCCGATCTGATAAAACGAGAAAATTAAGGAAATGGGTTCTAAGACTAGTAAATTCGAAAATTCATTAAATATAAAGTTCGCGATAGGCGACAATTGCCGTTTCGGGAAATAGAATTTTGTGCACGCACCACCTACCACACGCAGAAAGGCGGCTTGGATGGTGGATAGGTATGCAGTGTGATTCACCACGAATTCAACCACGGGGCTGTCGTTATTGAAGGCGAGGCTTCTAAAAGTAAAGGAAAAAGTTCGTCCACTACAGGCGAAAAAGATATGCATAAATATAGTAAATTATAAGTTTAGGAAAATCACTCCCATAAAATATCGAAAAACAACGTTAGTTATTGATGTTTTTTGAATGAGTTTTCCGTGAATTATGCTTTTCCATCAGTTATGTCTTATCGATAATAGTAAAATAGAAATAAAAGAATTTATTACACATTTTAGTAAAATATATTCGATAGAAATACGTCACATAGTACATCATAGTAAACTATGCTATTCACTCATGTAGTTGGAATAGTAGACCAGATTTTCTCACCATAGAAAAAGGAAAATCATTTTACGACTGAAGTCTACCACCACTTCAGTTCACTGGAGAGGAACTTTATACAATAAAAAATAGCTAAAATAGTATATATTTCGAAATAGAAATTAAGCAATGGAGAAGTGTGTATTTGAATTGGAAATAAATTCAGAATTAGATACATATTTAAAAGCATATACAATTGCTATCCGGGTCTTCAGGTATATAAAATAAATATATAAGTTTTTAATTGTCGGTAAAACATTCATTTGTGAGCATTTCGTAAATACGAGTCCAGGTGTGGGAAGGAACAAACGAATAAATAAGACCCACACACTGTCTCACAACGAAGCCTGCACTAAAGGTGAACATGTTTTTCAACGACCCCAAGCTTAAGAAAACTATGAGCGCGAGAACAATCCGGATTTGTACTACATTCCCCATTTAAGCAGCGACGCGGACCAATCCCCGCAAAGTCACACGACAGCGTACCGCGTATCCCGAAAACGCTCGCCACGGGCAAAACAAATTCGGCAGCGGTTTGCAATTCCGAACCGGCCAAACGGCGGGGAAAAGTGAACAGGAATTGATTCCGAACGACACGGATTGAGGAGGAAGATAATTGCCGTTTTACACGTTAAACCAAACTTCCGCTTTACCCACAGATTGGACACGGTTAGAGTAGGGAGGGGAACGACGAGAAGTGGTGTGGGCTTCGTCCGCGAAAACAGCTTTGTTTATACCGTTTCGGGACCTGCGGTACCCTCCATCAGCGCATATTTCTTCCTGCGCGGGGGCGGGATGAGTTTATGTACGCTTGGGAGAGTCGCATATGGTCCGGTCTCCGCCGTACTGGGATAAATATCATCTCAAAAACCTCCCTCCCCCGCTCTTGCTCATCCCCTGCGCCCCCCTATCCCTTAAAGCAAGACGCTTAAAATAATAGCATCGGGAGCGAATCAATTTTATTACTGAAGCAACGGCCTTGACCCGCTCATCAATCTAGGAGCATATAGGAGCCTGTCGCACACTCTGGTTACCAACGGTTCCCTCCATTTCCCCTAGAAGACCCCTTCTGGTCGTGGCAATACCAATCTCTTACAATGTATATTCAATGGCTTCGCGTCCTAAATTTGCATTCCCATTCGAATTTCCTCCGGTTATTTGCACTAAGGGCTCCGAGGCGAGGGATTTGTCGCGCTCTGCCTTTTGGTCCCTGTTCAAATATGAATTAATGGGCGGGATTTTATATTGCCTCTGCAAAAGGGGGATCTGAATAAATGGATTGCTTTCCGCTTGTAAGAAGTCAAATGGGTGGTCTTTTATTTCTTAGCAGTTGACAGGATGTTGCGATTACTTCAACACTTGGCATTTTAGACGGTGCATCCAAATTGTCCATACGACCATGAATGCTTTTGATGATCAATCAAATTATGAAAGAATAATTAGCGGAAAAGTTTTTAAAAGGAAATTAAAGATGGGAATTTTCTGGGAATACAGGAGGATATTTTCTATAATTCATTTACTAATTGAATGTTTTACTCATAAATAATAATATATGGAGTTTTATAAACGTAATTTTTAAAGATTCTTCTCTTTGAAGAAGATGCTGAATTCAGTTATTAACAAACCATAATAAAATTGAAGATTAGGCTTTTTACTTCAAATTTATCCGTACATTTGAAAAAGGATTTCATTTATTAAATGGACTTTCACACAGAGATTCGCCTAATTACACAACGGGCCAACAGAAGTACCAGAAGAAATAAAATTCTTTGAATTCCAGTCTCTCACACTCATCTCCAGACAAGTGCTTCCAAAATAACGCGTTTCCGTGCTTTGATCCGCATTTAACTTCCCTAATCGGCAAGTTATTCGCACAATACCCATGTAGCAACAACATCCTACCGATCCGGAAGAAAAACAAATTGTTGAATCCCCGATGTTTAGATAGGGTCGCCACCCACTTCATAAACCAAACTCCTCGATCAATCAAGCACTAACAGATTGGGCTCAGGACTGCGACGTCCTCCCGTCCCGCCCCCGGAATCCCCGAGGCAACAATCTTTCCGCCGCCTCCCCATTTTCAGCGCCGCTTCGCCCCATTAGCATCACAAGAGAGAAGGACCGACGCCCGGTTAAGAGAAATGGGGTTGATGGTAGCGGACTGGGGGAGGGGCAAGTTGGGGATTTGGGGGTTGGGAATAGGCCACGGTGGTGTGGGCGAAAAAAAAGAGCGGGAAGTTGGAGGTAAGCTCACCCCAGCGGCTAAAACCATATACCCTCCCTCCGCCCCTTAACTCCGCTCACTTTTATTGCCCTCCGCACACCCATCCTCCGGCAGATGGGAGCACCTGCTCCCGCCCGCCCATAACCTCTATCGCATCTCCGTTAATCCCTCATCCTATATCCCCCTTTTACTCGCCAACACGCGCCAACACTCTCTCTCTCCTATTCCCCGCCTCCTTCCCGATGCAGTCAAACGGGCCTCGCGCGGTCAAATGGGACATCCCCCACCCACGCCCACCTAGCATCCAGTCAAATGGGCCTCCGCTTACCCTTGACATTTCGGCGCCATAACTCCCCGCGATTAATTTCAAATGAGCCAGACGGGTCGGGAGATGCGGGGATTGAAAGGTTTTGCGGCGCGGGGGTCGCGAGCGATAGGCCTCCGAAGTAATCCGCATGTTAAATGCGTTATGCGAGCGAGACAAAGAGCGCCCGCGCGGGTCGTCACGGCGGATTTTTCCGGGCGGCGGAAAGTATGGCGGCGGCCGCGGCGGGGAAAATTAACGGCGGCGCGCGGGAATGAATGGATCGTGCGTGTGAACGCGGGAAATTATGCATTCCCGAAATGTCACCCGTCCCCAAAATCCGATTCCCGATACGTCACTTTCAACTCCGGCCGGTGGGTAAATGATGATAATGAGACGAGTTCCGGCGTGTTTATTCATTAAAAATTAACCGAGGGGAGAGGCGAGTGAGGAATATCAAATGGCTAAAACTGAAGAGAGCACATTTGTATGCTGCGTGGGAGGGATGGAGAGAGAGGGAGGAAGAGGCTTTTGCAGTTCGTTTATTCTCTGATTTCGGTAGACTAATCCGGCGGCGCTGCGAGGAGGGAAGGGGGAACGGGCGCAGAATGAAACATTGACGTTCATTAAGGCGAGATCATTTGGTATGCGGAATGAAATATTTCGCGTTTTGATTCGATCATTTTTTCCGTAACGATGTCGAAATGAGGTTACGCAATGTTTTCGGATTTTGGCGGTCGCGCGTTTCTCTTTTGCGGCTTAAAAAGCGTAATTTCACGAGGATTATTAACTTAGGTCCTCTGCGGGTTTCTGTTTTGTAATGCGTCGCGATTAGATTTATCAATCACAGACATTGGCAGAGGCAGTATATCTCCGATGTCGCGATTTACTTATTTGGAAGGATTCAGGAAACAGTCGGAAAAGCGATATTTTCTCTTCATCGACGAAGTGCTTCATTATCCAGACAGAAAGAGTAACATTTTGCCATTCTTCAACGACACAATTTTCATCTTGTTTTTTATTGTTCTAAAGAGTATAACCGTATGAATTCGTTATCACCTCCGAAACTAACAATGAAAGAACATTTCCTATAATGGCTCATGTGTCACTTAGTTTTGCACAGTTTACTTAAAATACCTTATGTCAGCTTATTCATCATGGCTATGTTCAAGGCAGCCTCTGATTAATGAAGAAAATTTAGAGGAAAACTGAATAGTCGATGAAATGCTCATTTTTACAGCGCTGATGGAAAACTGATACCTAAACAACTACTTATTTGATCAAAGATGTAATATTTTCCAATAATACATGAATTTTCATTTGATAATTCTCATTGAAACAGAAACTTATGCAAAATTAGAGAACACATTAATATATAAAACCAATTTAAGAAACTTTTGCTACATTAAGTTTCTTCCTCGACCAATATTGACGGAGGACTCTATTTTATGTTAAAATGCGTTTACTTTGGTTTGGAAAGTTTGGAAAATATGTTTAAAGGTAATTAGGTCTTTCGTTGCTTTACGGGACGGAAAAAGGATTCATGGTGATTCGCAGACGAAGCAGCTTTTTAAACAACAATAATGTCATATGACTTTATACTAATATTCTGTACATGCAAGAACGAATTTCCACCTAATGAAAGTCAATCACTACTCAAATCAAGCGTTGAAATCTCTTTGAGAATTTCATTAATGGATAGCAAATAAAAATGTTTATACATATAGTTCATCTATGTATTTTGTCATGTTCTCACGTAAATTTAATTTTCTTTTTCGGCAGTCCACCGGTATCCTTGACAATGGGAATGTCACCACTACGCTACTCCACTGGAATACTTGGGCCTACGTCAGCATCACCTCCCCAAGATGGATCGACAAAACAAGAGATAGAAGACGGTAAGATAATACTTTAATCAAATGGTTTAAATCAACATTAAGACGAACGAATCTCGAGCCACTTTAAGAAACCATGCATCTGAATCTCATCGAATGAATAATTGGCTAGCACCTAAAATATGATAAATTATGTTACTTTGTTTTCTACAGCAGTTTGTTCCTTACAAATGTAATATGATTTTAGAATCAACATCAATTATTTGTATTAGTAATTCTAAGAGTGCTTTGATGGCTTAGGTCAATTAGCATATGACCCCACCGGGTATCGAATCCGGGATCGAAGTCGAACGCGCAGTCCACATAGCTATCCGAGAGTCTCATAGATAACTGTTAAGTGGAATAGGATAAGTGTCTCCGTTTTTTTCTGCATCAACATAATTACTTCTCACGCATAGGTGTTCGCTTTAAAACATATGGACAAACGGAGGTTAAAAATATCGACATGACTTCGACGCGATGGTCTTCCAGAAAATTCTAACTATTGAATAAACACGCCAAGTGTATTAACGGTACAATAATATATTTTACTCAAAGAGTTAGTTCAATGGTTGGAATATCTTTCTGGAATTACTCAGTTCGAATCATCATATCGATATTTTACAATTCCGTTTTTCATAAAACGTTGAGGTTTTTTTTGAAAGTTAATTTCCTTATATTTTGGTAGTTTTCATAATGCTATTCATAAAAGATAAGGAATTAGATTACCCTGGAAAATTAGTTTCCCTTTTTATTTCGCTATCCTCATGGAATACCTCACGAAGTCACTCGTCAATCGGTTGAGTTTAGAAGTAACTTCGTGCTCGATTATAGGAATATTTGTTTAACCTCATTTATACTAACTTATTAAATGTAAATAAAGGGAATTTCAATTCCTAACATTCAAATCGTAATTGAAACGCCATTATCCCTCTCAGAATTCTAATGCCCGTTATTTATCGGCGCGATAAAGATGAATGCATAAATGCTGCGACTGTGAGCAACGGAATCGCCGACTTATTTCCCTCCCTCGGGGTTAATTCCGAGATAGAGCGCGGAGAAATTCAGTGAAAAAGCAATATATCCGAGCCCCGCTCCCTGGGGTGATTCTTAATTAGAAAAAGGATGAAAAAGGAATGAAAGAATAAACCTTATAAGGGATGAAAAATTTTGCGCACACATTACTAGGAAGAGGGAGCCCTTACTCTTTTATAGGGATCGGTATCGCCTTCATCGAAAAAAAAAACGAGATCAAATCTTGTTTGTTTTTTCCCTATCTGTCTAATCATCCTCCTATCTTATTCCTTTTGCCAACCCTCCCGTGGTGCTTAAGAAGGCACCTCATCTCCTAATTTAATTCCTCCCACTCGCGTTCTCAGATCCGGAATATTCCCGGCCCATTTTTAATCCCACGCCTTGTAGCGGCGTACGCCCCTGATCGTTAATTAAATTCGGGGTTTCATTACCGTAATGGGTTGATATCAATTAGTCATCCAGAGCCTCCGTCATCTCTCACTTGCCCTTTTTTTCATCCCCTCCCCTCGAACGTTTCCGTATAGCTTCATATAAATTCTATTACAATCGTTATTACGATTTTTATTTTTACGGATTTATTTTCTATTCAGTCAAATGTTTCCCCTTCTGAAGTTGCCGACATTCCTTCGGATTTGATCGATTAAACATGAATAATTGAACTGATATAGATAGTCATCGTTAAACTAATAGTTCTCTAAATAGACTATTTTAGTTATACGTATGACTATTCTAATTTATATTTTTCGTTTAAATTAAGCTTCTTAACGGTTATTTTGTAAACTTACTGATTTTTCGAGTCGAATTCAAGTAATAAAAGTTTATATATTATATTTTAGATAGCTTACAGTAATAACAAATCATATTAATGATGAATTGCAAGTGACTGAAAATAATTGAGTGATTATGAGAATTCAGTGAAGGCCGTTACCTGAAATTAATTCTCAAATTTTTTAGTGTAGAGTTAATCTCGTTTTTTTAAAATTGTAATGTATAAAACTTTCTATAGGGACATTTCCATTTTTCCTGGAGTTGATGAGATATGAGAAGTGAACCAAAGAGCTATTAACCTATTCAAAGTGTTAATGACGCCTTTTTTTTAAGATCCTGATTCTATTTTCAATCAGTAATATTTCTAATAAATACTAACTCGTTTACAACTATATTCTATACATTCAATTTCTGCACATTACGTTACAAGAAAAAATTAACTTTCCTCTTTATGGATATATTTATTTTACAAGGTAAAATAATAAAGTTACCTTTTAAATATTCTATTTTAATTTGTAAAATAAATACATCTACTGAAATAGAGTCCCACAAAGAAAAGTCTTCTTGGTAGAGTATGATAAGATACTAGAGAAAAACAAAAACGATCTCATAAGAGAATATCTTCATCAATGGTTCGAAGTATATGCAACAAAGTTCTTCAATGTCTTTCTTTCACCATAACTCTCGAGAGAGAAGAGTATAGCATAATATCTTTGAAACAAATCTCAGGAATGAAGCCAGTTTTCTTTCGTATTCATACAGCTAAAAAAAGTGCGATTTTGAAAAGAATGCCAAAAATTCATTTCCTTCCGTATATTTTCTCCATTTTTTCTTCTACCGCCATTCCTCCCCACCCTCTATCATAGGATCCCGTCTCTGTGCCAATCTCATCATAATTCCTCTTCAAAACTCGGACTTCTTTTCCCTTGATCCCTTCGGCAGGCAGATACCCTCCGTAAAAATCGCTCATGTTGCTCTTTTCCTTAAGATCCGCTTTTTAATTAAAATGCTTCGTCTCTTTTTTTTCCTGAGAGGAAAGAGGATTGATGGTTACGCGGATATGAAGGGAAACTCAAATTGATGTTTTTCTTTTCACTTCAGGATGATTTAAAATATCTTCTCCTGTATTCATCATATCGACATGACTCGATTGTTAGTGCGTCCGTGTGTTTTAAATAAAAGCATTGAAAAATTATGTACGTATTACTTTACAGAGATGTGAAACATAGCATACAACTTCATCATGACGATTTAGGATCAGTTGAGGGTCAGTTTATTCAACGTCAGGATAACTATGCTATTATCAGTTCTCCCGTGAGAATTATTTTAATTAAAGATTATTAGTTGCAATGACGGAAAAATATGATATGGGCGAAATGTAATA
Organism: Pachydiplax longipennis; assembly: GCA_036926295.1. Classification (NCBI taxonomy): domain Eukaryota; kingdom Metazoa; phylum Arthropoda; class Insecta; order Odonata; family Libellulidae; genus Pachydiplax; species Pachydiplax longipennis. The sequence goes on from JAVFKF010000008.1 coordinate 59,179,288, forward strand.
TCAATGATCGTCATACTAATTCTATTGAGTAAAGAAATTCATAATATCGGACTAGGTTTCGTGGATATCTATCAAAGAAAATACTGCTCTTTTATCACCTGCTGATAGTGATCATTCACTGTAACTAATCGTTTTGCTATTTCCAAAGAAAAAAACTTGTAGAAATAGTACCAAACTTAGTTACTATTATAATAGTGTGACCATCAACAGGACAAATATTGGTGTCTTTTACATTCACACATGTACCATGTATGTCTTTTGGCGCTCGGCAGTGGTTGCTTTCTCTATGAACTTCCTATTCCTAATCTATTACTGTCGCATACCGTTCCCAGAGAAAGAAGTTTTTAAAAGAATTAGGCGTATTATTTATTTCTTAGCATTTTCTCGGTAACGATCACTATACGAAGCTAGGTGGACGTACAGCATCTAAACGTCTTCCCAAAATGCACTTCCCACTGTCTCTGAATTCAAAATAAAATATCTGAAAAACTGGATCCATTCTGATCTCTCGGGAGATTCCTGGCTCACCGCAGTATTTCGGAGTCCGAATCCGTCCCGCATTTTCATATCTTCCTTTTCCGTTCCTTTTAGATGAAAGAATCCCAAAGATTATGCTCGAGCGCGACTTTCGTAAAACCTCTCTCAAAAAGAAGGCTGATTTTTTTATTTATACCCCAGAGAACTCTGGTGAAGAGTTTATTCTCTTTTTTTCATATTCTAAAAGAACTCTCCTTTTAAAAAGTGCCTCTCTTATCAGAGAAAACCGAGATTACTCTTTCTATTTCCGGTCTTGTTTTTCGTATGACCTTTATAATACTTCTGGGTACATTTGAAGTTCCTCTTCCTGCCGTTCCGTCATTTTAGAACTCACTGGAGCCAGTCACTAACGTTAGAGATTTTTCATATCATATTTTCTCCGTGATATGGTTAATAGAAATATATTACTCTTGTCCTTATTAATTATAGTAACAATGTTAATTCTAGAATGGTTTATCATAAAAACTTTTTTCTTTTTTTTCATATTCCTCAGACAGAGGAACAATTCTCTAGTTAATCAAGTTCATTAAACTCGATAGAACTTATATGAGTAATTTAATAGTATTTTAATCAAGCAGCAACAAAACATAACAAATATATCTTATACTGACAATTGCGACATTGTATTCACCTGTTTTAAATGAGAAAGAAAGGAATATCGAGGAAATGTGTTCATTTAAAGAACTGAAAAATTTTTAAACGAGATAAAAAATATGAAGTTAAGAAATAATATAAATATATGAGCTCCCAGACAGCAAAGTGGGTAGCACGTTCGCCTTTTTTGAAAGCAGTTCGGTAATTCCCTATGAGGACCCATAGGTTCGAAAGACCAAAGCTATCGATGCACTTTTGAAAAACCACTCATAATGTTAATGTAGAATATTTGTTTGCAATTACTTTGTGCTCTAAGGGAAGAAAAATTTACATGGGAGAGCACTAAATCATAGAATGAATGTGCTAATACTCATTGCAGAGATGTGGCATCTGTAATAAATAGAATAAATTAGATTTTATTAGATGCGTTTCAATTAACGCAAAATCTTTATGGAGTTAGAACTTAATCATTCATATCACGTAAGAATCATACATCTGTGCTAATTTTTCAAATAATCGTTGGTCATGGATTGCAACACAGAATTGTTTAATTTAGATTTTCAACAAATTAAGGAAAAAGCGAAATCGGAAATAAATCATAAAATTTCGACGCAAAAGATTTTTCCATGATAGATCGGTGAAAGATAATGCACTTATATTTCGCTCATATTGAGCATTTGGTTCGATTTATTTTAATTTTATTCCATCAGATACTTATAAGTCATCTCAGCAGTAACCTCATTAAGAGTCACCTCCACCGAAAGCGAGCAAGTCGGAGGGCATTTCTATAACCTTTCGATCCGTTTCACGGGGCTGAGAATTACATCGAAGCTTCCATTTCCCCGCGAAAAAGAGAGAGAGTGAGAAACAAGAAGAATCTATTACCCTCCCCGAAAACTCCCCCGGGAAGAAATACAAGAAATCATAGTGGAAATAAGTCTCTTTTTCGGGAGACGTGTCCTCCAAGAGGCCGGAGATAGATGGCGAAACGGAGGGGAGAAATAGACAACGAAGCATAGTAGAAGATTGGCCTACGTGTCTCCTTTTGATTTTATTTTATCGAGCTATAAATCAAATATAGGAAACAATGAAACGGGAGGAGAATCCATTCCTCCCATTCGTTCCTTCCTCCCGAACCAATCCCCTTTTAATGTGAATCCTTCAGAGGGCGCCCCTTTCAATCTTTTCCAAAATGGCTTTCCACCCGGAGGAATCGGAGAAAAGGAGAGAATCATACACGTATCAATTTTATGGCCGCTACACTCTCTCCCCAAGAGATCCGCCCCCTTTCTCAACCTGCTCACGGAGGCATCAGATACAGCGGCATTTGTGAGGAGCGTGGCCCCGTGCCATCCTGTGAGATGAACAGCGTAAAAGAAGGAGATATGGCCCCTCCGCAAATAATCTCGGGTGGGATTGAAAGGAAGGTTCTTTTCGAGCTGGAGGATGGTTTTTCTTGGAAAGCTGCCGTCTCAGTTGGAGGATCAGATGAGAGACGATACGCAGACGTTAATGAAGGTCGGAAGCTGATGTTGACGAGGTCAATTTTCTCTTCTCCTATATTATTGGAAGTCTATTGCCGTGAAGATTTTTTCAGCGAATGTCAACTTAAACTGTTTCCCATTAAACTACTTCAAAAATAGGTTGTGCAATTATTCAAAATTCTTACAAACCAAAAGATATCTGGTTATTTTTTAGGTGTAGAAAACTACCTCTGGATATCTCTTTGAATGAAAATACGTATGAACCTCTTTTATTTGTCCTCGAATGGTTTTTTGAAGATTGTAGATGAAATTCCACAGTCAATACTTTAACATATACTGAACTTCTTTGTTTTTTCTTTCTAATTAAATTTTAATCACACTAAAATACATTAGAATTTCTTTCCCTTTTAAATTATGAAATCGAGTTTCTGAAGCGCATGTAATTCAATTGTAAGGTGACTAACAGGCTCTCTGAAAATTAGAGCCTGTTTCAGACCACATTTCTGAGGTGAACGTAGAACTGAAGGCTGATTATAATTTGAGAGCTAAAGGTTTTGTATTGTTTTCGATTTAATCGGGTAAAGAATTTTTAAAACAAGTTGATATGATTTATCGATCGTTGACGGAGTTTATATAAGAAATCTGATCGTGACTGACGAAAATGAATATTTATTATCAAAGATCGGGAGGATTGAGTTTATTACATACGAATTGTATGTCTTCCGACAATGATACGAAAATTGTGAATAAAAAAGTTCATGATTGTCAAGCAAAAAAAATGCTGATGAAAGAAAAATTTGCCGGATTGAAATAAAAAGTAAAATATCACGATTGCATTTCTATTTAGAATTCATGGTCGCTGTTCATTTACTTTAGATAAGACACTCTAAAATAAGTTAACTTAGCACCTCAGTAACAATATTAGGATACTTTCAATGCTTTTCGTGTAATAACTACAGATAACAATCTTATCTTAATTTAGCTAATGAAATGAAATAGCATAGCTACTGCGTCAAATAACATAGCCCCGCAGCCAACAACTGTTGATCATCAGTCTTAACCTCCTCTAACGTCCTCTTTCGTCTTCTGCAGATGACAGCATCGACGTGACCAACGAGGAGACCCCGCCCCCCATACCGCCACCTCCGACACCGCAGACACACCAGCACCACCAGCACCATCACCACCCTAACCACCCCCACGCCCACCACCCCCAAGGACATCCTCACAACCATCACTCCCTTCAACCGCGATCCCTGCCGACTTCCAACCCATCGTCTGCCCCCACATCCGCCTCCCCACCTCCAAATGGCCCCCTGGGTGCACAGCACTCCTTCGGCCACGGCAGGGCGCACTCCTTGACTGCTGCATCCCCCGCATCTAACCACCCTTCTGGACCCAATGCATCCGATCCAAGCGCACTCGCTGCTGCCGCTGCGGCCGCCGCTGCAGCTGCTGCAGCCGCCGCGGCAATGTACCCGGCACCACCCCACGCCCCGCCAGCGCAAGAGACTGTGTACGAGACCTCCGCGAGGTTGCTCTTCATGGCAGTCAAATGGGCCAAGAATCTACCATCGTTTGCTAGCTTACCCTTCAGAGATCAGGTGAGATTCCATTCTTAGATAATTGAGAGTTAAAATCTATAGTGTAACTACCAGTATAAGGCCTTAATCAAGCCAAGCGGCGGTGGGTTGCACATAGTTAATGCGAATAATCTAAAGGCTTTCTTAGATTACACAAATCTGCCACCTATCACGTTTTTTCATCACGCTTGCACTCAAGACGAACTAGTAAAACACTTGGCTTTCTGGAGGTTATTATAGATTAAATACTATCAACGTGTTATGCATTTAAAACCCTCAGAGAAGAAATCTACCAAAATCTAAAATGATTTTGATACGTGTATATGCTTTTAAGAAATCATAACCATTCTAGCTTTAACTCTGTTTCTAAAATCTCTGATCTGCTTATGAAAAGAATAGTAACTACTACTACTGAATTTAATGCCTTTGGTAAGTAACTATGAGATGGAAACACCTTGATGGGAGAAAATTTAAAAAAAGGTTCGACAAGACCAAAACTTTTTCACGTCCGCTCACTGTCAGGGTTTTTCGCCGTTTTTGCCAAGTCGCCAAAAGTCACTCCCTTGTTTATAGCTCGAGGAAATGTACATTAGGTCCAATTTCTGATACTTTTATAAATAGATAACTTAAAGAATTGGAAAACGACATAATGCGCTTTCTATTTATACTTAATGTGCAAAAACTATCCTACAGACTAATCAGATCTTTGCATTCTTGGATTTTCCTTACCTCTTAAAACACCAAATTAACGCCAAAACCAATACTCGTCAACTTTTAAGTTTATTAAATACCTTTAGCTAATGCTAAAAGCTCTATATCTTTCAATCAACAAGTCAACATACCTTTATGATTCCTCATAGGTGATCCTTCTAGAAGAGTCGTGGGCGGAACTTTTCCTCCTCAACGCCATCCAGTGGTGCGTCCCCCTCTCTGGAGGCTCTGTCCCGCCACCACTCTTCTCAGTTGCGGAGCATTCCTCAAACGCTGCTGCGTACGGCAATGGCAACCAGCAGCAGGGGCAGCAGACTCAGGTGCAACCGGGTTCGGGGCAGAACCAGGGCAATGGTCAAGGCAACCATCAAGGAGGTGGTAACTCCAAGGCGGCCCATGCCACGGCATCTGACGTCCGGATCTTGAGTGACGCTCTTGCGCGGTTTAGGGCAGTGGCAGTGGACCCCGCGGAATTCGCTTGCCTGAAAGCCATTGTGCTGTTTAGACCAGGTGAGTAACTCCCACACGTTTATAAATCGTAATTTATCATTCCTAAACATCCCTTTTCAGTGATTAGCGCTTTTCTTCCTTCATATTCAATCAAAACAAATGACATATCATTTAAAAGAGTTTTCCGCGTCCTGCTTAAAATAGACAAACAAATGAAAAATAGACTACTTGGTAAAAAAATTAAGCTAAATTTTGAATATTTCCCATGGAGTTTCGTTATTGGATGTGTAGATAACGATATAAAGGAGGTGTATCGAAACGGATACTGATATTGAATATGAAGGTGTTCGTTACATAAATGGAAGAGAGACCTTTTTATTGCGTGAGCCACTTCACCTTTTTACGAATTACTCCAAAACTAAGGATGTTTCAATTTAAAAAGTTGCAACAATTATTAATACACCTTTAAAGTATGTGATGAAGTGCTCCCCGTTTCTATGGCGACGATTGTTTTTGTTTTATCCGAAGTTTTCGACTATCCGGCCGTAAATTTTTTCCGCCTAAGTAAATGCACTTTTCATAGCTTCGGCTAAATGTCCTATAATGTTCAATTTTAGATTTTTAATTAGCAACCAATCCGTCGGTGCCAAATATGGAAAGTTTAGCTGTCCGTGAGAACCGAAAACAAAAGACGACTCGCAAAATATCATATCCCAGATTCAACATGACAGCAGCCTATTGATTACTTACCCACAGACAGGAATTGGAAAAGATGGTTGTAAAGGTGGAAAGCTACACAGTTCCATTTGTCGCAAAAATACAGCGCGAATCACTGTTATGACAAACACAATATACTCTTACGTATAGTAAATAAGCTGTGAATCTATTAAGCCAGCCTTTATAAAGCTCGATTGATCAGAATTCTCTATTTAGGCGAGGCCATCTCGGTACCCAAATTGGTCAAGAAATGGCCTTCTTTCTTGCAGTCGCGGAAAGAAAACTAGGAGTACTTTAGAAATCTCTATAATTAATAGCTCCGTTAAGCCGTCGTTATGGCCTCGAAGCCATTGCCACATCTTTCTATTGAATGTCAAGAATAATTTCGTGATGCAATACAGTAAACCTCTTAAAATCATAAAAAAGTAGTAATGTGGTAAAAAAATATCACCAGCTTGATGATATTGGCGCTAACTCATAGGTTCTATCTATATATTTTCGTGTAACTAAACTGTACTAAATTCAATAAGCGGAACCTGCAATTTACCTAGACAATAGGGATTATCACATTGTCCCGCCTTTTCTAATCTGAACTCTGGACACCTTATCAATATTTCCTAAGTCACGGAATCTCAAAAGAGTACTTTCGCTCAGAAGTTTTTTCTAACATTGCTAATTCAAATTTTCATTCGGATATTTTTCTTTTCCAGAAACTCGAGGTCTGAAAGATCCAGCCCAGGTGGAGAACCTGCAGGATCAGGCGCAAGTGATGCTGGGACAACATGCGAGAGCTCAGCAGCCCGGTCAACCTGCGAGATTCGGTCGGCTCCTGCTGATGCTTCCACTGCTGAGACAGGTGCCGACTCACCGAGTGGAGCACGTTTTCTTTCATCGAACAATAGGAAATACGCCGATGGAGAAGGTCCTATGCGACATGTACAAGAATTGAGTTTCTCAGTGCTTAATTTGGACAATCATCTCTCGAATATTTGATGGCGGAGAGGAAATCCTTGGATCAAAACTATGAAACTGATCGAAGTGATCTTTTTTAAACACAGTTATTCCCGTTGTACAGATAGAATAGATAAATCCTTCCAAGAGAGGAGGTGGTCGTTGTTAGCGATATACTAGAGAGCTCCAAGTTAATTGGTTCCGTTGTGATTTATTGAGTTTTCGTCCCAATAATTACGGATGGTGTATAACATACTTTGTCGTTTTGAACTGACAGAAATGTGTTTAGTTTATAATGAGTGAAAAACTGGAAAAAACTTAGTATTTTATAAAAAAAAGTTATGTATCAATCTGTACATTCTTCCTCTTTTGGATTCGAGCATCTAATGCGGTTCAACTGATTTATTTGAAGGATTTTGAATAGTGAAAGATTATGAAGCTGCAAAGGTATATGCCACGCATTTGCAGCGGCCAAAGAGTGCAAGGAAGTTTTCAGATCTTTCAGAATACATCAAAAGTCAAGAATATTGAACGATCGCCTGAGAGAGACAGTTAAATAAAATTTTTCTGTACATCGAATGCTGAAAATGTGTAAAGATAATTAGCCAAGAATGGATGCATGTCATTAAAATCAACGGAAATAGATAAGTGGTGCATATTTGGAAGATATACTACTCTCAATGTATTTGCCATAAACATATGTGGTCTTCAAGATCCTCCTATGCAAAATATGTTGTGTTTTGTGTTTCCCTTAAAGGTTTTGGACTTGAATTAAAGGCGTGGCCTACCTCCCATTAACGTTCTTGTATACACATTCGTGTCGATTTATTGCACTGAATTAAAATGATCCTAGTAGTTGCACAATATTTTAAATTACACAATCAAAGGATGAAAGAACAAAAAAAGCTAATTTTTTGTAAAAATTTCAAAAAACGGATGACATCGTGAGACTTCCTCGAATGTGAAAGAATCCATAACGAATGTATATAAAAACAAAACGGTTTTTGCTAAAGATATAATTATTTATTTCAAACCAATGAATAGTTTTAAGCGAAAGGCCTACATGTCGATGAACAAGAATCTTCACTCCTCAACTAATTAACGTATTCACGACTCTAATCTAGTCTCTGAAAATAAAAATTGTCAATAATTGTTAGGGTTTATTTATAGTTTTGGTAAATGCCCAGACTTGGTCTTGGAAACGCTTCATGTTTTGATGTAAAAACGCTTTTATATTAAAATATTTGAAAAATATATTGTGTTTCGTTTATGATTCCCATGATCTTTCTAATTGTGTTTAATCCTATTCCATAATTAATAGCTCGAAATAAATTTTGGTGGTATTCTACTGAAAAATAAGAACATGAGAGAGTTTCCTGTGCCAACATATAGGCAAGAACTACAAGGTGAGCCTAAATAATGAAGAGGAAGATCCGATGGAGAAATACCTGAAATGGCGGAGACTAGAACCCATATTCGAACTCTCGACCAATATTCCACTTGCTGGGTAGTTGTTTCTTTGAACGGTTTGAGTCAAAGGAAAACAATATAATAACAAATTTTTCCATCAAGAGTACACGAATTTGATTTTGTGTGACTAAATTGATACCACTCGACTAATTCTACCACATCCGTCGATTACATAATATAATATTTTTATCTAATGACGATATCTAGGTTAAATCTTCTAGAATATGGACGACTATTTTATTTTTTCAATTTAATTTGTTGAAAAAAATATAAAAAAATAATACCGAAATATTACCGAGCATGGTTGTTCAATAGTAAGCATACTAGCCTATCAACTCCGAGGTCCCGCCGCGATCGAATTCGGACACCCAATAATGGATATTTGTGTGAACGTATGTAAAATAATTAAAAATGTTACGAGCTCATAAAAAAACACAACAGAGAATGGTCGAAATAAATCTATTTTCAACACTTCCGGAAATTAGTATTAAGAACAATAACATAAGATGACTTACTGTGATGAATATTAAAAAAAGGTGAAGAAGTCAACCAATACTGGAAATGTTGAACCTTTCCAATCTCATTTCCATCCCCATTGCAAATAAAATTTTCTGCAATTCGCTGCAAAAATTATCATAAGATCACTTATGATCCCCTTAACAGTAATCTCTTTCTTTAATGATCACTCTTCGTTCAGCTCAGACTAATCTGATACCATAATATAGAGATTATGATCAAGAAGTTATGGGAATAAAAGATGGAACTCGCTAAACATATCCGATATATCTCAACCCGCGCGGCAACTCCATTAAATCATAAAGCAAAGGCACGGCTTTCTCATCTCGCAGTCCTATTTTACATAATCGCGTACAGAGTATACCCCACCGTAAAAAAGCAACAAAAAAGGGACCCTCATTACTCGGGAACGGAGGAATATTTTATTAAGCCACCTGATGCATTGCGGTTGAACTCCTCGCTTCAAGCCTTCTTCTTAACGACTCCCAGACTTTAACCCGACGCCGGTGAAATAAAAAAGAATTAACGAGCGTCGAGAGAAATCTCTCTCCAAAACTCCGCAGTATAAAGGAGGGAGTGGGAGGGTCAGAGATAGAGAGACAGACGTAAGGCAGGAGAGAAAGAAACGTCCCCCGCGAGATGGGAAAGAAAGAGGGGCGAAATCCAGATATTCTTCCGGAAAATCCTTCCGGACCCTGCGTCACGTCCAGGCAAATGGACCTTCAAGCCCCACCCACGATCACTCCCTCCTGACGCTCACTACTCCCCCTCATCCTTTTTATTTCTTTCGACTCATCCCCTTCCGAGTCATCCCTAGTTCCAAATCCCCCATTCCCCACCCCACCGGGAGCCTCCGGTAAGAATCTGGGAGCGCGTGTTCTTGCGCGCGTGGTCGAGACGTATGAAAAGGAATAAATAAAAGGGAAGAAGAACGAGGATGAGAGTCCGGCCGTGTCCTCTCTCCCAAAAACGGTTTATTATTCCTCGCGTCGGGGGCTCAGCGGGTGGGAAACTCCCCTTTCCGGGGCCATTATAAAAACCTCTTTCTCCTTTCCTTTTTCCGTGCCAAAGCCTCCGGCACCCACCGGGGAAAAGTGACGCCGGACGGAGAGAGAGGAGGGTTAAGATTGCTGGAGGTGCGGGCCTTGATGGTTACGGTGGGAGGAGAATAAGATGGAACTGCTTTAGCGCGGAAAAATATAGATGTCTGTAGAAGGGAGTCTTCGGAACCTTATACCGCCGCTTCTGCGAGGGAAGACTTCACCTGCCTCTCTATCTTGTTTGTTTTTTTATCCCCTCATTTTTCCTAGCGCGGATTTCTTGCGGTTGTATGACTGTGCCCGGTGGACGATCTCTTTTACGAGAAGTGTTTCTTTTTCTCTCCGCGGACTGAGAAATTTTTAGGGCTTCTTCAGGGTTGTGGTATTTGTGAATTATGTTCTATTTCGAGTATATCTCTGCGTATTTCATCTTCTTTTCATCACAGAACATATGAATGAAGATATCTCTGGGACAAAGCTAAACCATCTTGGATTTGTTTTCAAAAGTCCTGTACATACCTAGTCAAAGCTAGGTTCTTAGGACAAAGATTAAGAACGAAAAATTCTTAGCTGCGAGCAAATAAAATCCCACATCTCGAAATTCTATTATTAGAGGAATTAAAAGGTTTTTCTTGGCCAATTTTCCTTGATATTACTTAAAAATCTCTTAGAAAGGGTTAGATGTAAGAAGAGGCTTACTAGTCTCAATCTCGCCCTCTAATAAAGTCGTTTTATTATTATTATTATTATTATAGAAATCAAAAAAATAATGAATATATTTTCTAAACATTTCTAAGATTTTCTCGAACGGAAGCAATGCTCTAGTAAATACAGAGGGAAAATTATTACTTCTTTCTTATTGTCATCTCAATTGAGACACATGTAGGATGCATTATTCAAACCTAATTTTAATTGAAGGAGCTGACTAATTTCATCGCAACAATTTTTGCAAGGTACTCTACGAAATCTTATGAAATGAAATGAACATCTACGAAATCTCAGATAAATATGAGAGGAAGATATCCATATTTATCTTAATTATTCATTGTGTCGCTTATTAATGATAAAATTTAAGACTCCACTTCGTTATCTTGTCGTTTTAACATTGCCATTCATTTGGAAAACATTTTATCTATTGCTTTTATTACAATACCCGACCTTCTATAGCGGAAAACATCTTATATAGGATAGGAATCCTTAATAAATGTAGAGGAATAAAATGGATACTGGATTAAATCCAAGAATAATACAAATGAGGTTGATGAGATAGCCATACGGAAGCTATAGAAAAATTCTAAAACAATAAGTCTTAAAATATGATGTTCTTACTGTGCAAAGCCTTCATTCAAAGGAATGGACTCAACCAAATAAATGAGAACCAGATCTGATGAGATTCGTTTCATAATTTCACTAATCCCTAATTTGATACAGATATAGTATCCCTCATCTGAAATCCGTATTATTGTATTAAATATTCTTTTAGATTTCCTCTAAGTGTTAAAATTTTTAGAGTATTCAACTCCATCGATTTATATATTCTAAAATCCGTAACAACCTTTATACCAAACATTCCTGATAAGGGATAATCAACCTATAAGACTATAAATTATACTCCGATAGAATATTACGTCAAGTTGATTAATTTTAGGTCATTTGTAAACAGTTCAAACTTAAACTACGGTTGCTTGCTCGAAAACTGCAATTAGAGTCATATTTTCGAGTCATGTTTCACATCACAACTTTGCCTGTGGATCGAAGAACGACGTATATGAGAATGGAGTAACAAATATTATTATCTATAATTACGTTTAAAATGCAATTTATTGTTATGATCGAGATTTGTAGCATCGAAATACGACGGAAGACATGTCATGCTTCATGTATCCATCCAATGTAAAGACTCAATAAAACATTCAGAAAGTGGAATCCTCAAATATCGAAAATCGCACAATATGAAAATAATAAATTTGGTTGGGTACTAAGGAAGTAAAGTATCTGTCTGTAAAAACATCATCTCTAAAGCTGTTTGGATCCTCAATCCCTAGTCTTGACCAACCTAGAGAGGCAAAATTAAATGGATATACGTTATCTTTTACACATCAAGAGTTAAATTACACTCGTAGATATCCCAATCATCAAGACATGTTGTTAGAAACGCAAATTTCATACTCTACCAAATAAAAATGAATCTAAGTTGTACAGCAACAACGATCTCTAACGCTTTTTATCTCTGATTAAAAATTGGAGCAAGACAAAATAAATCAACAAAGACCTCCTATCATTCCACTCTTTTCGCCAAAACATCATCACTTCTCTGCCTCCACTTTTTATATATGGGGACGTCACTTTCCCTTCTGCCTCATCGGTAATCGAAGTGAGTCCTTCCTCAGATCGCCTCCTCTGGCGCCTGAGAACATCAACTAGGAGTGGGAAGATTGCTCTCAGATGAAAGGAGACGCAGTTGGGCCGAGAAGGGTTAGAACAGCAGCAGGAAGGAGGGGCTTCCGATCTCCTCATTCATTTCCAACCTTTTCCAAATCTCTTTCATCCACCTCCCTTCTCCACCGAAACTCTTTATTTCTTTCCCAGAGGAAAAGAGAGCATTAATCACGGTGGCCAAGGAGTACATCTGCGAGCAGCAGGGAATAAGAAGATACTCCGTGACATTTCCGAAAGTGGCATGTGCCATTTGTTAACTTCCGTTAGAGTTACAAGCAAATACCGAATGCCAAAAAAATAGAGAATGGTTGGCAGTTTATTAACCAGAAACTTTCCTTTGTTGTAGGGGAGGAAAGAGGAGTATAACCGAAGCCAAGAAACCGTTTTTTGTGAAGATAAACGAACTCGAATTTACTGAATTCATGAACCTGAACTGCAATCAAAACCGCTACATATATAATTCCAATTTAAGGAACGTTTTCTAATAAAACGTGTCAATATGTATCATATTTGTTCTACTTGTGTTTCAAGGCGAGTTTGTAACTCACTAATTAACGTGTATATTTCGATAACTAATTTCATTGTTTATTTTCTAAATTTCAAAGATGTATTTCTTAAATTTACTTCCTTTTATTGTAATTTAAAAAGTTACAAGGAGATGAAAACCTATCAGAAGAATTATAATATTTAATGCTCGGAGCGGAAAAACGTACGAACCGGTTCGGTGGTAATTACCGGGGCAAAACCGGAATTGCATTAAAATTTGGAATTAACGATGAACCGAAGAGACAACCGAACTGAAAATAATCAAGGTTTTGTGCCCTGTTGTCAGATAAAGATAATTTGAAGAGGAAAAAGCTGTGAACTTCATTTAGTTCGAACAAGTACCAGTTAATACAGCTTGAATACATGACAATTAATAATACAGGTGAACAATGCCTATGATTTTGAAGTCGAATAGATTTGCAAATATTGTTAATAATGGGTATATTATAACATAATATCATCGTTTATGGGGTGGAGCATTTTGAAATGGTTAAAAAGGTATTTTGAATGAACTATTATAAGAAGAGCGATAAAACAGAAGTTTGCAATCCTGATTGATAAAATCAATATTTACACCATGTAATACTTAACTTAGGATTTCCAAACAATGGAACACTGGAAATATTTGAACATTCTAATCTGCCAAGATCTATCGAATTTATATAAACTATTTAGCTAGTCATCCATACATTAGGTCGTATCTTTGATACCAAATTGAATGAAAATTGGGAAGAAAAAAAGCTATTGATGTTAGACTTGGATGAGTGACTCACTCAGTGAGAATTAGTGAAAAGCATTATATCAATGCAGACGTTGCCAAAAAGAAAACATAAGAAAGAACATACGATGGTGTGGTATCTGTAACTACAAGATAGTGTTTGGGAACTTAAATTAATTTACGAATACATCTCATAATTCAGTGAGACGTAAAGCTATGAATTAAAATTAATAAAATCCATCTTATACGTGTATTATACTTTAATGCTGTTTTTCCCAAAATATAATATTCAGCTGTATTTTTGGAACAATTGCAGGTGAGAAAATCTTACGCTACGAAACCAAACGTTAACCCTTCCAAATATCGTAAAGTCATAGAATAGTTTCCGTGTTAAGTCAATAACATCAAAGAGCTCGTTTTTAGTCGGTTATATCCTAATTCGAGCCAGTATTTTTCACGCGTAGAAGTTTTGCCATTTATAACGCAAACATCAACTCACCATTGAACAGCCAAACCGTTAGAAATATTCCAAAACACTCGATCCCCAAGATTTTTTGATCCACCCCGGAATCTGTATATCAAAAAAGATACTTTGTATCAAACACCTCTCCCTTCCGAGCATCATAGACTTCCACGGCATTCCGAATATCAAACACACCCCACGATAAATCGCTTAAAACACAGTCATAGATAACTCAACCTCCCCTTCCCGACCACCCTCCGCAGCCCACCTCGCATAGTAATGGAATGAAACCTCACCGAACTAACTTAACAGCCTCCACTATCTGCGACGCGGATTACTACCGTTATTCTCTCTCCGTAACCCTGATTCGGACATTTTAACAAACAGAATGAAACGGACTAGCCACCCCTTCGGATCGCGAAAAAAAACAAGAGAGAGACTCAAAGCCGATACCCTTGGTCGCTACTCTTTCTCCTATGGAGGGGAGAGATTGAGTAAAATAGTGGATGTGGTGTGAGATAAGTGAATGGGTCCCAAGGGAGAAAACAGGAAGAGATGCCCGAAAAGGGGGAGGAGAGAGAGAGAGTCTGTGGGTATTCCATTTGACGGGACTGCCAGAGTCTCCGAGCATTGATTTGACCGCTCCATCTCCTCCAACTGCTGTCCCTCCCCCTTCCCACTCTGCTCTTCCCTCCACCCACGTCAACCGCCCACCTGATCCTCTTCCCTTATACTCTTCGTTCCTTTTTTAACCTCTCTTTATAGCCATCTCCCTGTTTGCTATTTCCGCATCATACATGCGCCTCTCACTGATTATGGCATTATCCCGTGTTTTAGGGGGTCAGATTAAAGTCAAGCTTCTATATTTCGGCTTATTTAATAACCAAAAATTATACAGTATTTTAATATTATCATAATACTCATAGGAAAGCTATTGGGTTATTTCCGAATTGCCGAGAAGATCTCGGGGTTCCTGTTTGAGCAACGTGTTCTCTTCTGGTTAAAGCGGTCCCGGGTTCGATTCCTGGTGAAAGTCTAAATTTATCCGAGTTTTACCGAAATTTATCCATTGCCCAGTCCCACCGCGCATAAAATACCTTGGTAATTATGTGCACGTAACAGGAGTAGTAGTTGTCTTACCTACTCAAAAGAGTTCGATACCCAACGTTGAGATGGCAGCGCGTGAAGCTTGTGATATTAAATGAAAACCGCCAACCGGAACCCAGCTTAATATGATGTATTGTTACTTCAATTAATAGGCAAAAATTGGTTTGGTCGGATGGAGTTTAGCATTTTTCATTCACAATGTTTTTATCGATAAATTCATGGCTTCCACGAATGTAGTTAGTTTATTTATGTTTACAGTTAGTGACCACCGCCTTGGGTTAGTACAAATTGGTCACAATCTAGATGTATAATCCCAATTCGTAGTCTTATTGTTTAATTAACATCCAGAATCCAATTTACAAACAATACTTAAAGCTTTACGTGAGTACACAGCTTTACGTGAGAGCACACTAAAACACAGAATATTTAAGTATTTTAACATTTAACTTGCTATAACACGGTTTTTCAAACTTTTCATTTCTTCAACTACTCCATCAACTGCATATTTTTACCTGTACATTTACTTTGTTATCATTGACAGTTCAATTGGAACTGAAAACAAAAAGAAACAAAAATAAGTATTTGTTATAAGGTATATCCGCATTCTTCGATTCTGTGACTTCTTTCTCAATATATATAAATTAATTTTGGGATATATTTACTCTAGTGAGAGCAATTTTAGAGGTTTATAAGTTAAGAGGGTATTCAAGAATATCTTTTTAGGATATAGTAACTTTACCTATTTTTAAATCAGGGTCCGGATGATAATGTTAATTAAGAGCGATTTCGTGTTATTCGTGACTAGTTTCTCCATTGCACAAAATGCTGGTATTGCTGAATTCGTCAAACGGATTCCCTCTCCCACTTTTACGTTCCGACCCAAAGTGAAGAGTTTGAATTAAGTTCTTGCAGTCTGAGTTCGGTGACTTGCGAGAATAGAGGAAGTCCATAAGGCATAATCTATTCACAAAGAACGCTCAACCCAATTTCCGACGAAATCTTCTTTCGAAAGCTCAGTCCAAATATGAGAAGTTTTTGAATTAGAAGTTTCTCCTGAAATGCACGCGAGTCTGATTCCGTTCCGAGTTACTTTCGTAAAATAACCTGCGCTTTGGCTACCCTTTTCGTCAAGTACAGTTCAGTCGTCTTTGCGATTTTTAGACCCAAAAAGGAGACAGGTAAATAATTATTTCCATACCTATTTCGTACAATCATCATGACCATGTATATCTTTCGTAATTCCTCAATTTTTTGTCTGTAATAATCTAACAGACTTAATATAATAATAATACTTACGACTTTGTTTTCAAAACATAGCAATGTGGATTTCTATTAGTCTTTTAATTACTCAGTCAATGTTCTGTGTGCCATAATCTGTACACAAATCATGGAAACATATAATGCTTTTTCTTGGAGATTCAACATCTTAAGTCACAATGCCATTGAATTCGAACTTACGTGAAGATATGGTCACAAAATGATCCAAGAAGTATCATATTTGAATGAATCAACTGCTCTCCGTTCACTCCAATGTATTCATTTTGATGTAGTCCGGAGCAGCTTATTCTGTGAAATGCAGTGAGGAGGTAGAGAGTGAAATTAGAAAAGTTAAAATCAGAGAAATTAGACTAAATCATCCACAGACAAAATAAATAGAGTGATAGAAAGTGATAAATGTAAGATGGCTTTGTAGATTCTTATATAAAACATGATTAGTAAATAAAACTTAGGTATTGAAACTAGAACATATTACAAGCACTGTACACTGACATCTCTTGACAATACCGTTAAACAAGAAAATGATACAATAAAAACATAATTAGGCATTGCAAATCACTATTTATTTTATTTAGGATCCTCCTAATTTCCCTCCAACCTCCGTTTTCTTCTTCAAAATATAGATTTCCAGGATATTTTTATAATGCGAGGTAACAGTGCGCCGCCTAGAATCCATAATTGTCAACCTTGGTTGAATATTATTTTGTTATCCTATTTTGAGTTTTGATTAAGAATCAATTCATTGATGGCCGAATATCTCTACGGCGATACAAAAGAAACCGACATCATAACTAAAATAAAGAAGTATTTTCTATTGGTTAGGACAAACTTACCGGATCATGTGCAAGTTCTTCAAAGCGATTACCAAAATATACAACTGTCAAAAGAAGAAATAAGTAATCTTAGTTTGTATATTTCTAATCGCACATCTAACATTACAGTATATACGTTAGTGTATTACATTAATACAATAAATGTAAGAACTACCTTTGAGCTATTCATAATAAGTGAAATGTAAGCCTAAACCACGTAATTTCTTTACCGATAGCGAAGAATACTTCCAAAATAAATTGCATAAAATAGTTGCGAATAGACTTTATCAACAACTAATTACTGATAAACTCAATCGGCATGGAATTCCTTTCTGTACATGTCTAATTACTTGATACCTTACTATCTTCAAGCATCTTGTGGAACCCGCTTTCATTATTGCCGATTGTGGATTGCTGCTGACATCTACTCCGACTTGTAAGAACTATCCCTGAACAAAGGAGTCGGAAAGTTCGCATTGTTTATTTTATTCAGTAAATAATATACTAAAAATGGTAATCTTTAAATCGAACACTCTCTTTGGAACTATCCCGAATATTTTAACTAAATCGCAGAAGACAAATTTCAAAACTCTCAGCATTATTTATTAATTCTTCATAATGGAATTGGTCCCAAACAAAGAAAGTTCGACTGTCGCGTAAGTTTCGGCGTCAGCGGCGCTGATATTTTTGTTTGTTGTTATCAATTTAATTGTGTAAATATCACTCATGACATATTTCAAAAGTGTTTACAATGCGAATCCGAATCGCGAAGCTAAGTTCCATAGTTATAGTTCTATTAAATCTACTGGCATTGATCTACATTTGGAAACTACTGTCGATAATTGGAGAGGATAGGAATCATACACTGAGTAAGAATGCTTTGAAACGTATTCCTCCTCCAAATATAGACATACATTATTTAAGCAAAACTATAACAGTTGTGGTTAGAAGTTTCGAACTCTTTGAGAATGACGTTGTGGCGACGATAAAATCAATACTCGTAGTGTTTCCTTACATTCATATCTTAATTATTAGTGACACATCTCCATATCCTCCCTTAAATTTAGACCAATTAAATGCAACCATCTCTCAAAATGTCAAATTAATAAGTTTAGAATTGCGCATCACGGGCTCCACGGAGGAGAGGAACCCCTTATGGCATATAAAAACAAAATATGTGCTTTTTATTCCCGACTCTCTGAGAATACATAATGAAGTATCTCTACAGAGTATGATGCTAGAAATGAAAAAGTGGCCGCACAATATTGTTGCGCTACCGTTCCCTTCAACGCGGAAACCCCACTGTTTTTCGATTAACATGAACTCGAGAGAATGGACGTTACATTACGAAAGCAAGCCAAATTCGCTCGAATGTGATGCTGTGGAGGGTAAACAGCTGCTGTTGGTCGAGGCCGAGACATTGAGAAGACTTCCAAATCCATTTATGCTTCCATTACCAGATTCTTTGTATTTACAAACAGCAGCCATTGGAATCAAGGTAGAGAACGAAAATTTATTGGTCTTCCATATAATTACTTTGTGAAATATATTTGTATCTACACTAAAGGTGCTTATGTTATTGATGTATTCAATTATTGATACCAGGCTCATCTACTTCCACATCCAATGCCGTCCGTCAACGAAGGTCGCCCGCTATTTCAAGACACTCATATGCAATGGAAAGCAAATGAGCTACAGCAAAACCGAAGATCTAACATGTTTCGCGTGTTTGGTTTCAAAAAGGTTGTAACTGTTGGAGGAGTTGAAAGCAAAGGAGTTGTATCCTCTGTCAGAGGCAAAGGAGTTGCCGGCGGTGGAAGAAAATCGGGGCAGTTCTCACCTTTGACATCAACCTCAGTGGAATGGTTTGGGTGTACACGTAGCACCAGACGTTGCTTTCCCACTGTTGTGAATGACACACCATCATATCTCTATGAAGGTCGATGGACTCCTCCATGTTGTCTTGAAGGTCTGAGAGCAACAGCCAGGCATGCATTTGCTGCTTTGAGGAAGTCAGGTGCTCGTTTCTGGTTGGAAGGTAAATGAAATCAATGTCAGAAATGAATGAAAAACTTATTGTATAAAATCTCTTTGGATTCATCAGTGTTTATTCAACCATCTGAAATATGCTTATTCCTGAATATAGCAATCAGTAGCGTTATATTTTTATATTACAGGTGGAAGTTTATTGGGAGCAGCACGTACAGGAGACTTGCTGCCATGGGATCATGATGTAGATGTGGGAATGTATGAAGAGGATATTGCACGTGTACCATGGCTATCAAAACTTCTTGCTCCAAAGGGTGCCAAGGTATGTCTATTCTGAATTGAGCTAATAGTTCACTCACATTTAATTAAAATTTTTAGAATGATTTGATTCTATTTAGGGAACCATATAGATTTATATTTCTGATCATAATCATTGATCAGAGAGATAGGAATTTTAGATCAAAATTTTTTTGCTGAAAAAAACTTTACATTTCTTTACCTTGTAATTGCCATTCAGCTATGTAAAATATGTAAATTTCTACATTATTAGTTACTTTTATAAAATTTAGATACAAACTTTCTTTTACTTAGTAAGCCAGGGTTTGTATCAGTTAGAATAAGATGAAGAGAAATCTTTTTTGGCATGTTGCCAATATTTTCTTCAATTCAATGTACTGTTATTCTTGATAAGGACTTGAGGTACTTTTAATGATGAATTTATTAGTTAATGTGGAAGTAATTTCAGCCATCAAAAACAATCAGTTACGCTAAACAACGTGTTCAGCAATGGAATTTTTATTTCAGATCATACAGGATAAAAATTAAAATCATGTTTAGATTTTACCTATAAGTTCAAATTTAAGCTTTGCCATAGGTTTTTCAATTCTACCTCAAATTGATATTCATCTGCATTCTCAATCAATTTGTAAATCTCATGATTTTCAGTATTAATCATTTCACATAGTCATAATTTTATCACCATGTATGTTTTATTTGGAACAGGGAGGTGGTGCTGTTGGAGGAGATTCTGTGACAGATGACCGTGGGTTTGTTTGGGAACGAGCAACTGAAGGAGACTTCTTTCGGGTCCATTGGAGTGGAACAAATCGACTGCACCTAGATATTTTCCCATTTCGCCCTACTGCTAATGGAACAATGACAAAAGATACATGGTTTCCAACTCATCCTCAAGTATGAAAATTTACATCTTTTTATCAGTTGATAACATTTCTTTATGAGATAGGAAGGTATCATCCTGGTAGCCTTCAACCCCTCATATCTGGGGGATATTCATCTGAATAGCCAGCAATAATATCTCATGGAGACCTACCTTTCTTTGATTCATTTTATGATATTATTTGCTGCTGCATCAGTTTTAAAAAGCTGTTAATAACCACTATAAAGCAAATGAAACTGAGCGCTGTTGAGGTCACTTCAAAATACTAATGCTGGTATCTTTGACAGAATTTTTGATCTTTACCATTCATTGAGACTGGCTATGGGGCATTAATTCTTAAGCTTATGATGCATGTAATTAAGAAAGGTTGATCAACCTTGAAAGGTTCAACTTTACAATTTCATTAGAGAGCAAGGTGGTCTTAAATAAACTTTCATAGTACCTGCAACCATTGTTTCTTTCTCTGGATGCAACATCTTTTACTTCCTATTAACTTCATAAAAGCTGAATATTCTGTTAACCTTTACAAGTTTTAATTCTTTCAGCTTTTAGTCCTTTTTCCTCTATTTATTTTCTGTTCTGTGTGTATTCTTTCTTTCATTGACTTTACATTTACAGGATCGGGAATTTCCAGAGCATTTTCTCCGTCCACTGTCAACTGTGGATTTCATTGGTCGACGCGTACCTGCTCCCAATAACATAAGAGATTTCCTTGAGCTTAAGTTCGGTAAGGGTGCTATAGAGAAGCCTGAGTATCCTAATCCAAAGTCATTGAAGTGGAAGCCTCCTCAAAGTGTGATTCCAACAGAAGAAGGGAATGTCCAGTGAATTCATTTTGGTGCTTGTTCAATGTAGATTTTAAATTGAGGAAATGCCAAGGTAGTATTTTTTATTATAAATCATTTGTATTTTTGGCCTTTATAGAAAATTTAAGATAAAGTTATTAGTCCATAACTGTGAAGAAGAGGAGAGAGTACTCTTCCAGCCATTAATTTGCTCTAATAGCTTGTATGTTATTGCTGTGCAATATTTGCAATTCCTTCCTACTTTCTATGATAGCTAATACTCATGAACAAGTCTGCACCATAGATTCATGCTCAAAAGTTAATGATATTTCCCCACATCTTCAATCTTTCATTTTGGAATTTTTATATATTTTAATAACAGAATTTGAATTTAAAACTATAGTGCCAATCTTAGATATTATACTAGTTGAAAAGCCATAGCAGTATTTATTGTTGAATATTCCATAATTGTTCATAGCTGGTACATACTGTTAAGTAAATACATAATTATTATCACCCTCCCATGAATAGTTTTCTATGTATAATTCATGTTTTGTGATTAAAATGAAAGACTTAGTCTTATGTTACCATTAAAATAATAGAATTAAGAGATAGAGAAGGTCCATTCTTGTTTGGAGGTTAAAGACACACTGAGCCTACAAGAAATGTTCATTTGATTCAGTGCTAAATTTTAGCTGAATGTTGGTATTGATGAATTTTAAAAGTGAGAGATTATATGTAAAAGTAACAAAAATTATATATATTTGGCATTAGGTTGCTATAGGTTAATATGGAGGTTAAACTATGGCATTATTCAAATTTTCTGACAATATAAATGATGGTTAAATCATTTATCAATTATGTGAAGATGGTTTTGGAATAGATGAGGAATTGTTATCTCATTGTGCATTCAAATATTATTTTGTTAGCTCATGAAGTACTAGACTCATAAAGTTAGGAAATACATCTTTCTCTTCCCGGAAAATTGCCAAATTAAAATAAAGTCCAACTTAGACATGAATGCATGATATTTTATTACAATTTGGATCTATTGTTAGGAAATTATAAATGTTGAGATTATCAGCTGCTAAGATAAAGGAAATCAAAGAATTCCTAAAGAGATATTTGTCGATCAGTTCTGAATGTTAGATTGTGGTAAATGAGAATGCAGCCCTTTAAAACTATTGATATTTTAAAGTCAGAATATTTATATCTTCAGATCAAGAATGAAAAATGATTATAGCTATTTGGATGTTTGTCTTTGTTAGTATTTTTCTGACATAATGTTACAAAAATATATAAGTAATTTTTTAGAAATGTTGCTTCCAATTCAGATACGCATATAGATATATCATCAGACTTCATTATCAAATCGCTGTATTTCTCATTATTATGTATGAAAATTCCCTGTACATCATTTTGTAAATTATGTTACAAGTTTTCTAACGGCTGATTATTATGATTGCATGTAGTGATGTACACTTAAACTACGGGTAATGTTAATAAGTGTGCAATGAATTCATATCATTTCATCGATGATTCATATCGATTTTAATTTAGAATAATTTTCTATCATAATGATAGTCAGCTTGTCATTTATTTTTGCTTGCTTTTTTGATAAATACGCATTTATGGATTACTGAATGTTTTGTATGTTTGACTAGAAACGTTGAATATCTAAGAGTTTATAAAATATAATGTGATGAAAGTAAATGTGCCATAGATTTATTAAGTATTCAACTTTTTAGGTTAGGTTTAGAAACATTGAGCTATCAATGTATTTTATTTGCATTGTATGCATCCTTAATTATTCATATTTGATGATGAATTTGTGATATACTAGCCAGTTGAATTATCCTGTGAATACTCTGTTTACAAATTGTAATTTGTATGCATGGAAAATGATGTGTGGCTAATTCTGGTCTAATTTTATAGTGGGTGATGAATAATTTTTCCATTGTTTATGTGGCATCATGAGGAGAATTTGGGCACCTTTCATTGCTTTAATGTTGGTATAACGTGTATTAGTGCAGCTAACATATTATCTGACAAGTTAATGGTATTTATGTTTTGCATTTACTGAAAAAAATTGCCATTGCTTTTATTTTTTATTTGAGTTTTCAAGATTATTTGCTAATTTTCATAAATGATTGTAAGATGTGAGATAGAAACCTTTGATGTTTCTCAAATTGTGCCAAACTTTTCTGTAACACCTCATTGTTCCATTGTACAATGTAAATAAGTTGTTTTCAAAGAAAATACATAGTTTAAAAACAACTGGTTTTAATTTAAGCATAATTCACATATTCCTTAATTTCCAGAACCTCTTATATATAAAACAATAGAATTATAAAGGTATATGAATCTCACTTGTTTGTTAGTTAAGTTCCCTTGGTTAGAAGTTTCATTACTTGCAATTTTACATGACTGTTTATGTAACTTAAATGTCATTAAACATTGCATGGGTCAATTTAATTTTTTGACTAAACTCTTAATCACCTTTAATGCATAAATATACTCTCAGACCATTCCATTGGATAATATTCTGATTTTTATTTGAGAGTATCATTAAAAAATTGCTTTAGGATAATGGTGTAAGTTTTTCAAAAATTACTTGCATAATACTCTATAATCATGATCTCAACATTATTTTAAGATCAACATGTTTTATGTCATCCATTTATCAATTTTTGGTCAATGATTCTGTTATTTTCACAATAGATCCATTGATCAGAAACTGCAGATTCTATGTGTAACACATAAATGTAGTTGCATACTAGGTACTTCTTGATGATCCAATAGTTAATAAAATAAAAGTTTTATATTTAAAATATTTTAGAAGTTAGTAAATTACTAAACAATAATTACAGTTTTTAGTAAAACTGATTTCATAGAACAATAATACATTACATTGACTGTGTTTTTCAGTATTTTTGGAAAGAAAAGATAGGAATTTTACTACTTGATTAAGTACATATTTGGATAAAGTAGAAGCAAGTTTTGGCTCCAATCAGGGCAAATTCTTTAAAATATTACTTCTAGTTTTCATATCCAATATCAGTTTCAAATTCAGATAGAAAAGAAACTGAGCTTATTTATGATTGGTCTTTTAGATCACTCCTTGATGATAATACTTAATAAATATTGAAAATCATAATTGTTTGCTAAATGTAGTGCCAAACAATTTTCCAAATTGCTTAAATCAGGTTATTTACTTAATAAGCACATTGAGTTAAGGCATATGATAAATCCCAGTATAAATGCATCTACTAAGAATCACATAAGTATGAATGCTAGAGCATTGCTCTAAAAGAATATAATTTTGATGTATTTTTTTTTGTTCTACATCATAGACTACCTCTTCCATTACTTAAAATGTCATCCTTATCTTTACAATCTCTTCAAGAGGTGACACTTTCATTATCAGGAGGAGCTTGCAGTACAGATGGTTCTCTAACAAGAGAAAGCAGTTTCTCCAATTTAGCCATTTCTAGCTGCATTGGCTCATAAATTACTCCCTTCTTTGGAGGTTTTGGTCTCTTTCTAAGATTTGGTGACAATTTCAAGCTACTAACAATGCCCCTAAAAAACAATACACTGATTAGTAGACAATTTGTATTATTTTTAAAGCAATCAATAAATCCTAAAATAGTTTTCACATAGGCCAATGATGGCAGAAATTATAACGTTGACCCAAAAATAGTGAAAAAAATTGGAGGAGGGCATCTGAATCAATAAATACCTGTTTCTGATTTAATATGACACTGATGGCAGTGAGATAGCACTGACCATATCATTGACTTCTTCATTAATGATATATCTTTTTCTACAGGTATGAGATTAAATACTAATTTTCTACAGTAATAATTTATTTATATGCATAAAAGCAGAAAACAAAAATCACTAGGAAATACTTCTTATTCGCAACTAAAGAACCAGTGTCAAAGAATAGTAAAGTAAATGAATGGGTCACAAAATTGGGCAGTCATTGCAGTCACGTGGTGTAGTAAGTCAAAGATTAAATAGCATTAATAAATGCTCCAATATCTGATATCAACCTTTGAGCTGCAAAACCAAAACTCAAAATTATCACAAAAGAATTCATGAAGTCTTACATAATTACATGCAATAACAGATTTAATTTCATATTTATAATAAATAAACACATTTAATATCATATAACTGGCATAGTTTATATAACTATGCACCTGCTCAAGGGTTAATTTTTCTGTGTTTTATATTCAATTGCCTGTTCTCCTTCAGTCTTATTACGAAAGTGTTAGAAGCATTATAGTTATAACTAACTATTAGTTAGCTGAAGATCAGTGATAAAAGTAACAAAAAATACCAATACATAAAAGTAACAATAAATAAAATATAAATAATAAATAAATTTAATATTACAAGGCACTCTCAGTATGAAGTTAAGTATTTCCACTACCTTAATTAAACTTAATGAATATTTACTTCTATCTGATCTCTTGACAAGATATAAATAAGACTTATTTATATATAATATATAAAGGAGTAAAATTTTTTATATATCTTACAAATGGTACAAATATGTAATCACCAAACAATTATACTTACCTGTCATCCCCTACAATAATCATAGGCTGTTTAGGGTTGAATGCCAAAGTTGTTAAGCGACTCCGTCGTCTAGGCACCAGGGCTTGTGTACAGATAGAATGATATTTATTTATTGATAAATCAAACACATGAGCTCTCCCATCCCAGGTTACAGCAGCAAAAGAAGTACTTGAATAGGGAGCCCATGCTGCATCTCCAATAGGTGATCCAACATCAAACACAAATAGGGGTTCACTATAAAACATTTGTAAATAAAGTAATTACAAATTTATCAACCCTTTTAACATGTAATCGAATTCAATTTCTAATTTATATAATTTATTCAAATGGATAAATAAATAATTTTGGACTTTGAAAAAATTATTCACTTTTCAAAGTTTGAATTTTGTATTCTCAAGTCACATATTCATTATTCATTTTGGTGATAGGTAAAGTAATTGCTACTTTTCTTTTAAGCTATGGATGATGTAGTAAATACTCATATGTTCCTTTTTGAACCATTAAAGTGCCAGTTTAAATTACTATAGTGAATTTACAAATGGAATGCAATTATCATATCTGTGTTAAGTATTAATTTTTGTGATTAGTACCTTATCCCTCCTGTAGATTTCATTACTTTTTTCTTTCTTACCTCTTAATGCCAATCATCCATGGAATTATGTTTATTAGGGTAAATAAGAGATTAAGTTTTCTAAGTAAACAAATGATCCATCTTTCCACAGAAAATAATATTTTCTTATATTCCCCCTATTCTAGAGTGAGCTCTGAATATTTTGATTAGCAACAGAAAGATATGAGGAAAAATTGCTACATTTTGATAAGAATTTTTAGCCACATCTACTTTCAGTTGATATTGAACCTCTTCTGAAGAAGTTATTTTTATCACAATCTCACCTTCTGTTATCCTCCCAAATCTTGATCCTCCAATCTCCTCCACATGAGAGAAATATTGTTGGATTATACATATTATAATCAAGGTGATGCACTGGCATATGATGACCATCCCAAGTTGATAAATAAAGAGATGCATATGCTGTACTACACTTATAAATTCTTCCTTCTTCTGTTCCCACAAGAAATATGTTTTGCTCAGTTGGATGGAAGGCTACAGCTGTTCCACATGCTGTAATGTCAATTTCAAATGATGCATTAAAGTAATAAGTTTAAGAGGGATGCATTCCTAAAAATCCCGTAATTTATTTTGTACAATCCATACTCAATATTTACTGAGAAAAGAAGAAATCAATTCATCGCACTTAAGAGAAATCCTAAAAAATACTCAGAGTTTTGAATGATTCTTAGTGCAAAAGTAAATTAATCTTACCTGTTAATGATATAGTTACACCATCTGGACCTGGCAGAGGGTCAGCAGGTAAGGTCAGATTTATAACAAGTGTACGTGATAGCTCATTGTTAGATACAATCCAACAAAATACACTGCTGTCTGAGGATACAGAGTAAAAAGTGATTTCACCATCTGGCATATCTGATCCCCAGCGTACCTAATGTTATGAATATACATAGAGAATCAAATTAAAATATGTCTGGAGAAAAATATTTGAATATTGAGAAATAAGATTACAGGTTTGAAGTGAATTCATTAAAATCTCTCATTCCTATTCTATAGGAATTATTTTAAGTCCAAAAATCAGCTCAGAGGTTTAAAATATTCTACAGTAATTCTTTAACAATAGTAGTACTTTATGAAACACAAAGCATTTCCATATTTCTTTAACAGGTTTAGATATACTTTTAGGTAAATTTTTACTCTATGATAGATACTTTGAGAACCAATTATTCTCCAAGATGTTTCTCTAACTAACTGGAAAATCCATTTGTTGTTTTGTGCAAACAATCTATTAACTTTTCTGTACTGTAATCTCTAGGAATTGCATATCATTACACATACACATATGTTCAGTATTCTATAGGCAGTACAACGGAATGACATCAAAGAACTTACTTGCCAAACTGCACTAGCATGCTTATTTGCCACAGAATCACTGCGATAGAGAGGCTTTTCTAGCATGTGCGGTGGGGCATACTGAATGGAATAAACAGCAACATTTCCATCAGAAAGCCCTAGAGCTATGAGATGAGGTTGGCCATGTGGGTGAAAATCTATACAACAAACTCCACTCCAGAGGGAAGCCACATACTCAGGATGAGATGTATTTTTAAGACTGAATAAACATACACATCCTTCATTTGATGGCTTTGTGAAGTCAACTAAAGAGAAGGATTTTAAAAAGGAGAATAATCAGCCTTTGTCACAAAGCAAGAAATTTTGGCTCCAAGCAGAGAAGGCATAAATGATACCATTTTAATGAAAATATTGTAATTCTAATTATTCAATTTCTCTTACGCTTATTTTAATTCACAAATGATTTAATGATGTTGAAGGTACTTGAGATTTCCCATATTGATATAAAGGAAAATAACATCACTAACTTGGATTAATTTTTCAATAGAAATTACTTGAACAATCACTCACATGATCCATATCCCACTGCAAACATATCATTGTATTTAGGGTTCCATGTTAGAGCTGTGACATTCATTTTCCTTGTACGATCGTAATAAAATTTCCACAAAGGCAGCAAGGTTCCTTCCTCTTCTCTATATTCATCTGATGGATCTTCCCAGTACTTGAAATCTGTCAAATAAGGTATATATTTTGAATGCTGTTCTGAGGAATGTCAGCATTTCCTGCACTAGTCTTAAAATTATAGAATATGTAGTCTGATTTTCGTATGGCACCATCAGAATATAAATCTAATAAAAGGATTATTCTTAAAAAAGTTAATCAATTTTGTTTCAATTTAAGTGTTTTATAATGAAAAGTGTGCCTAAGGAAGTGAGACTTATGACTAAAAATATAAATATCATTATTCAAATATTCTTCAATTTATCAAGGTGGAGAAAAGCATAGATTATTCAAAGATACAGTTTATTTATGGCTATACTGCCTTTTTAGTGCCCTCAAATAATGTTTGCTGTTCAATCTTCCATAGCTCAATATTTTTAAATATGTCCTTTCTTTAGGCATTAATTTGATAATGCACAAATTAATTCCAATACTGAATACTGAAATTTGGATTTCTTTTTTTATGTTTTTAGCTTTACCATGGGCTATTTCCTCATAAGTATTTTGATTCATCATTCTCTCCAATGTTTTAGCTGCTCGAAGCATTCTGGTGGTAAGAGGCTCTTGGGCTGGTTCCGTGGCCTTTGTTGTCAGATGGGTAGGTCCTGTCCAAGCAGCTCCAGCAGCAGCCTTTTCTTTTTTCTTTTCTAATTCTTTTAATCTCTGTTGGTGAGCATAATCTTCTTCATAAGCATCATATATAATCCATTGTGTAACAAGGCGGGCCAAAGTTGCCCGAGGTGGTGGAACAGTTTGTGTTTCTATTTCCTGAAATAATAAAAGGCATTTAATATTTCCTGTTGCTCTTAACAATGACTTCCAGTAGCAAACATTGTGAAAAGGGTATAGAACATGTTATTGGGCATAGATGAATCCAGATTTTAAGCATAAAATAATCAAATTAAATTCAGCCAGATGCAAAACCATGAGGGCAAAACCTGCTGAACTTCGTAGAGTTGCATGAATTTATCCCACTGATATTCCCCAATCTTAATGAAAAATCTCAGTAAACATGTTGATGTTGAATTATATCATTGCCATTAGGGAAGTACCCAACCCGCTATTTTTACTGATTGAAATTTTCCCTCTTTTGAAGACTTTATTATATTTTAATACAGTATAAAAATTATTTCATGTCCATATGCTTGTGTAACCTAATTTATGGTTCTGAGTTGCATGCTGCAAACAGAAGCAGATAAAAGCAATAACTATTGTTCTGTAAGTATCAGAATTTTATAGCTGCATACCACTTGTACCACTTATCTCACTTGGGTTATCTTCATTATCGTCAGGTGTAATACAGACCGCGTCAAAAATGTGATGCACAATCAAAATATATGCATAAATCTACCAAAAGCCAATAATATATTTAAAAAATCAGCTATTTTCAAATGCAGTATTTTCACTAATTAAACATGCATGAAAAATTGAAAATAATTATTCTCAATCTCACTTGAAAGGCTGTCATATGTTCAAGAATTTTAACTAAAACATATCCTGATTATTAATAGCTAAATGAAACATCACAATATTGAGTTGATATTGTATTGAATTTATTCCTTGATTCAGTATAAATATTGGCACCTTAAAACTAAAATTATGAATTTTATTAAGTTTATATTGTGTGCATTGAGTTATCCAATTCAAAGTGATCTAATCATTGATTGGCTATCTATCAGGTTATATTACGTATACATCAAAATTAAGAGGAGGTTTTGTGGATACAAATGAAGATAAATATGTACATACTTTTCTTTCACTGTATAATTCTTCACTTTTGTGTTTCAATTTATCTCTAAATATCATCAGTAGGGTAGTACTTCTTAGTTACTTTCTGAGTAAAAGGTAGAATTTACTTATAAATTTTTACTTTTTACAATAAAGATACCTAGGAATGTAACCCCTGTGGTTGGCATGGGAATTAGCATACTGAAAATGAAAATATTTGTTTTCTAAAAATCAAACTGAACCTACCCTCTGAGGGTTGTTATACGTTAGAGCAGCTCTTTCACAAAAGTTAAATTGATTTGTGAGTTTTTTCTGAGGCATATCCAGCTGGACTGATTCATCAGCTGCTAAATTTTTATTTTCTGCTTCTTCTCCACCTCCTACTTCTTCTTCTGGTTCCTCTCCCTCAGCTTCCTTCTCTGGCTCTCCATCTGCATCTTCTTTATCTTCAGCACCCTCTTCTGGAGGTATTTGCTCTTCACCTTCTTCTACATTAACACCTTCATCTTCTGAAACAGCATCTGTTCCTGACTCTTTTGGAAGAACATCTTCAGATGACTTTGATTCTATTGAAAGAATATAATCACAAAAATCAAAGACAATACAAAAACATGTAATTTAAGGTGATGAGGTTTTATATGGCAGGGTTGCCATTAGTTTTATTCAATATTCCTTAAGTTAGCATTAGTTTTCAAAATTCATGTAATGGTTCACATTAAAGACATGTCATTCATTATTTATTCATGTAAAGAACTCATTTACAAAAATTCCTCTCTACATAAGGATTATGTTCTGTAGTCATATTTATCATATTATATTATATTATTATTATATTATATTAGTCAGATTATGGTCAATGTAGAATTGACCTTTTATTCTTTAGATTCCACAGTAGTGTGCTGTGCTTGCCTCTCAACATGCAGTATCAATGTTATAATTAAGAAGTAAGAGTAAGAAACTCCAAAATGTAACAAATATATTCTATGATTAGAATTAGTTGTTATTATGCAGAAATG
The DNA here is from genome assembly GCA_036926295.1 of Pachydiplax longipennis. Taxonomy (NCBI): domain Eukaryota; kingdom Metazoa; phylum Arthropoda; class Insecta; order Odonata; family Libellulidae; genus Pachydiplax; species Pachydiplax longipennis. The sequence continues at coordinate 59,210,636 of JAVFKF010000008.1, forward strand.
TTAAGGGGAACCTTATTGATGTCTTTCCATATGTTGCAATGGGTGAAATAATTTTGTAAACTAGTAATATTTCCGATTTGGTTTTCAAACTAATAAAGGAAGCCGCAATATATTATTCTTTATGATATGAAGAAATTTTCTGCTTTCAGTTGTGGTAAAGTTGAATTTACGAATATCTTTATTTTATAATTTCAGAAATTGGTTTGATGGGAACGAATTTCTGTTATAACTACTACATAGATGCATTACTTTATTAGCATGACCTACCTGTTTTAATACCATATCTTCCTTCCATTTTCAGCTGAGCCTTTCCTTCCTCTGAATCTATGTGATAACAACTTCCTTCATCATGCATCAGTACATAGTGATTACTTGGGTAAGGCACCTCTACAAATTTTTTTTCTTTATGGCTAAAAACTACAACATTGTCTGGTATATTTGTATGGTTAATAACTAATACTCTGGTAATTTCTTCTTTCAATTCCTGTTACAGAATCAAGTTCATAGATAAACTAGTTCCAACTTAGGATGCAATAACATCTCTTTATGCCAAGAAGTCACTCATTGATAAGTTAGTTTTTGCTATTAAACTGATACATGATTTCAAATCAGTTAGATTTTCACAGTGATTATGATTATTGAAAGTAATCGGGATATTAATTTAATCACAGAAGGGATTAAAAAGTTTTCTACTCTACCTCTTCTGTCAAATCCAAGGCATCAGGAGGTTTTAAGAGATGTTTTCCTTTTGGTATTCCGTCAATTTCATCAATGGAATTATCTTGGTCAGGACGGAATGGCACATTTGTTAGGTTGAGTTTTGAGCTCTTTTGCCTGACTGGTGGCTAGATAAGATATTGTCTATTACCACAAAGAAATGATTTTAATTTCTATACAGCATGCATTGAAGATAAATTGCAAGTGCTTTGAAAGATAGAAGTGTAAGAAACAATTTCTTAGATTTGGTAAAAAATTAATAAAAATTATAGAAGCCAAATGAATTATTTTCTGCCTTTGAAAATGGTATGTGAAATGTTTTTCGCTCAAATTACGAATCTATATACTTTAGAAGTATAGAGCTTAAAAGATTAGTATTCATTTAAAACTAAATGGAGGAAAGTACTTTCGTAAAGACTTTTTGGCCAGAGCCTGGTTTTTTGGGTTTTAATGGCATAATACTTCAAACGAATAACTAATTATATAGGTATTTGTCAGATTAAACACTAGTTGAACCACTGATCCTATTTTGTAATACCGCGATCACCATGGAAACTGAAACAGTTGAGGACCGAATATAGCTCTAGTAGCTCGAGTTGCGAAGTCCCTTTTCTTCCTAATAAATAATCTAAAAATTAAAAAAATTACTCAAAATATTGCAGAGTACGCAAAAATTGTCGTTTTTTATCGGTATTGATTGATTAAGCTTATATCAGTGTCCACGCATGCCTTTTATCCATCCTAAGTTCAACAGTGCCACATCGTCCTAAGCGGAAATATCTGTCAACTGTGATCGGTACGTACATAAACAGAATCGCTCCACAAAAAGTAAACATTAAGGAATGCGTTTTTTAAGTCGCTTATGTCGCGGAAAGTTAATAACTTATGATAATAAATGGTGTTATGGAAGATAGTGGAATCGATAGTGATCCCAAACAACAAAAGCTGAGAGAAGACGACAAATTGTTTTCGGTGATTTTCCTGTTTTATTCCTTTTATTGTAATTTATGTTCTCTCTTTCCTTGCAAATCATTCATTTCGATTCGCTTTACACCTTTGGCTATTCTGTATATAGCTTGATTTATTCTTATATCTTAATACGTGACATTTTTATCGTTAGCCGAGTAGCGATAGTTCAGCCTGTAGCACAACAATCGGAACTCCAAAGAAGAAGAATGTGAAGGAGCTGCACAAGAAACTTGGTAAGATATTAATTGTTAACCAGAATTCGTTCTCTTTCAAGTTTATAATAAGAAAGATTCGTTTACTCAGTCACTCGATGCATTACAATCTTTACATCTAGCATGTATCCTGTCTTAATTAAACGATATTATCAGCTTTAAAGGAAGTGGTTGTGTCTAATCAAAAATTTTTCATCCCTTCAGTATTCCAGAAAATCACAAAATTTTCCTTAATTTGTATTCTTCATATTTTTTGAACATCGAGCTCTCAAATATTTTTTACACTAGAATTATCTCACGCTCTTTATAATTTCAGTTGAGACATTAGTGACTTTATTTGTCTATTATTTTAGAAAGGAGAATTGAGCAAGCAAAGAAGATTCATGTGAAGGGACTTCGCGATCATGAGGCAAGGCGCGGTCTTATTCCCATTCAAAGGCTTTCCATACCTAGCAAAGCAAGTTCCCTCGGCATGTCGTGTGGTTCTGGAGTTGGCGGGAGTGGGTTAGGAGGAGAGGGTAGCTCTGCAGGAGGAGGATCAAAAGACAATAGTAATCTCCTTCAGTCGAAGAGGGAAAATCAGCCTCTTGTAGAGTGGGACACAGATGAAAGGTCAGTTTAATATTAGCTTATTTCTTTATCTTACTCAAGTATCTTGCATTGGCTTTTAATTTTTTCCTCACTCATCAAAACCCTAATCTGTTGCTTACAATTCCTCGTAATTTCATGATAATGTCAGTACAAGAATACTATTGCTTCAGGAAAGAGATACAGAGTTTTGGCTGGGTGGTTGGCATCTATAAGGAAATTAATGCAACAGATTTTTAGCCCAAACCTCTCTGAAATATTCTCATAGTTCTGGTATGAGAAATTTTAAAACCATTATGGTGTAAGTTTGTTTTAAAAATCAAGATTGATGAGCAAAATTTCTGTACTGTATTATCATCAATTTTTGCAGTTTGGCTAATGTTCAAATGTTTAGGTGGCAGCCTATTAAAAATGGTTTTGTCCATATCTCTTGGATCATTTTTCATATTTCTTTTTGTCATTGAATTACTATGTTGCACTAGGTATCATTCATCTACTTCTTCTCAGCTTCTGGCAGATATTTTCTGTTATTCATGTACATACTCCCCAGAAATGGTCTTCCCCATATACTTAAGAAGGTGAATCTGTTGGACTTTTCTTTAACACCGCTAAGAATATCTGATTGAAATTCTGCTGCTAAAATTTTAAATTCAATGCTTTTCTATTGAGCTTAAGAAAAGATGCTCTCTTCTTGCAATGGCTTGGAAACTAGTGAGTGAATGAGAAGTGGTAGCTTGTGGTTTTAAGTTAAAATACTACTCTCAGAGCACATCACATGACACACACTCCATGGACATTCTTCTTTCTCTTCTCTTATAGATACTATAATATCTGCCTTCTTATGGGAATGTTCCAATAGAAGAAAATTAGAGCCATGTAATACTACTCTTTGATAGTACTTTCATGAGAAGGTTGCCTAGGGACTTACTTATTAAGGGGAAAATCAAAAGCTTACATAGAACTTCAGTGTTTTTCCGATCACATATTATAAAGTGCTGTCATGAAGATATGTGATCTTTTAACCATTATCTCTCTTCTTTCTTCTATTTACATGATTAAAGATCATAATTAGAGGGTTTTACATGTTTCCATATTTATTATGTATTTAATTTCTAAGCCTTTAAGAAATGTCTTGCTTTTTAAATTATATCAAATAAGTCAAAGCTGCTTCTGCTGTTAAATATTTGTCTTGGCTCGCTTAAAAAAAGTTACATTTATAGTAGATAGGTCAATTACTGATGACCTTTACAGCTGAACCCAAAGGTTTAGGATGACTTATTTTTCATGCTTTACATAATAGCTTGTGTGTAATAATTTACCTATGCATGTCTTTATAAAATGAGAATTAACTATATAGGCAGCTTAAAATGAATTATTCTGAAAGAGGAGGACCAGATATGAGAATATGGTCTTTATAAGTCCTTATCAATTCCTCAAGGGAAAGATATACTTTATTATTTCTTTGGTTTGCTGTAATTTTTATTTTGATCTCATTTTTTAATATTTAGTGAAGAATTTTCATGACTTATGTACAACTCTTAAATTGTTAATATAGAATCAAAAATTAGCCTATCTTTCTTCATTCTTATTGTCTTTCATGTATGTATGTTATTTAGCTTCTCGGTCATTATGTAAGTTTTGGGGCCTGCATTCTCACCCATGGGGCATGTATCTCATCCATTTTCTGGTTTACTACATTATAATTAGAAAGTTCCTGTTATCCTGGCCCATGCCCAAAGTTTTAATCATGGGGTTTATTTAAGATGATTAATAAAATGATGATGAAGTAAAGATTTTGCGTTAAATTTTGTCAAGATTCTTGTCATAGGAGAAACCTTTGTTGAGAAAATTGAGATCGAACCTTATACCTATAATTAGAATGAGCTGCCAATTTAGCTTACTGGAGGCCTATTAGATACCTTAATTTTAATGGGAAGTTTTTATTTTCTCCAATTTCAGTGAGGAGGAAATTCACTTTTTTCCTGTGTCATCTTCTGCTGGTAAAGGAAACATTCCAATGGGCAGGCAAGTACTGACTGACACATTCTCAATTGAAGGCCTTGATCTCTCGGGTGAGGAAGATGAGGAAGAAGACGAGGATGATGAAGATGACCTGAATTTGGTTCCTCCAAAGTTACATTACCAAACTTGTACGTGCTGTGCATTGCCTGTCTCCTGTGGCTGTGCCATTATGTGACCTTCTTTTGCCCAAAATATCTAGCTTGAATAGTTATGTCTTGGTGAATGGGTTGAAAGTTCAAACCATCATTAAATGTATGGTTTGGAACTCAGATTAGTTATGGCTTGTTTGATTCTGGTCAGAGAAACTATTTTTGGTTAAGTTTAATGCATTTATAAGATTTTATTGAAAGATGGTACAAGTATTGTTTGTTATTGTTTTTTGGTTTTTAAGCACATGTATCTATCGGATGGTGAATGTGTTCCTATTTTAACTTTGTTGGTAATATCTGTTGAGTACATGTTGCTTTTGCATTTAAAAATCATTAGTGTAAGCAAATGGGTAAGATAGCTTGTGCAAACATTTTGCATTATATTTGTGAAATAAAAAATGAATATACAAATTATATATGCATGTTTCCTAGTCAGTTTTAGTTCCCAAAAATCTTTCTATCATCAAATGTGAACTTGAAATTGAAAGTGCCAATTTCTTGTATATGACCAGTATTTGTTAATGTTTCCATTGCTGTTGTGATCAAAGTTAGATAACATGACCAAATCTATGATGCTTATTAATTATGGCTGTAATAAAGTGTTGTAATTAATTCCATTATTTTTTATCCCTTTCATTCTATGCCCTATTCTGTGGTTTGACTTTTTTATGTATGTTTATATTAATTTTGCTGTGGAACCAATATTATATCAGGTTGAATCAAAAAGGCATACTTTGAATCACCATAAAGACTTTATTGTTTTCATTATGTATGATTTTGTTCTGACAGTGTATAGTTGATCTAGCTTGCTGTCTCTGATGGACTGTGGCTTAGCAATGGAGGTAAAGAAGTTGATTCAGGGATTGTAGTGCACAGTTGGTGGTGGACCCTTACCTTGCCTTTGGGGACAACGAATGATGAAAGCTAGGACTTAGTATCCTTAGTTGGTGCACAGTCTTCAGGGGTACTGATTCTCTGGAGGGTTACCAGTTGATCTGATATATTCTTAGTGTGCATGGATTAATCGGTAGATATTCAGCACTTCAGCTGATTAATCAGTATCTACAAGAGAGCTGATTAATTGGTGCATTAAATTTTATTTTTTGTTACTTTCATGTCATTTCATCTCTGCTTCAAGTTACTTCTTATTGGTTTTGTCAGTAAGCAGGGCTGGTCATCTCTGAACGGGGACCTAGGTGCAAATTTCCTTGAGGCCCCTTACTGTGCTTCCTCTACCCATATAATGAGTAATTGTTAATCAATAAAGGATGATATTTGAGGATAAAATATCCTGTAGATATACTGTATATCCTCTACAAAATAAAAAAAATTAGATTCTAAAACTAGAGTCCCTTCAAACTGAGAGCCTGGGTGCTGGCCAACTATGGAACCCCTGCCTAGGCTGAAGTTTATTTATTTATTTATTTGACCCTTTATTAGGTGAGGTTAGGCCCGAATGGGCCTCTCTTCCACCGGTTCTGCTTTCTATATTTTTTGCTTAATTTCCTTTTCCTGGTTTCTGAAATGACTATTTAGCAATAAAGTATGTACCAAATTATGAAATAGCTGCACAATCTTTATTGTTAAGAATAATTGGTAAAAAGTAACTGCGACCTTTTGTCTTTGATGTATGAGAAGCAGATTGTTTCCTTTAGCTATCCCCTGCTAAGTAAATCACTGAGTCTTTCCTGTAAAATCTTGTTTCCATACATCAAATTTATCTTTATATGAATTTTAATATAATTATATTAAACAAATTATAGAAGACACATATTGGATGTTAACCTTTTTACTTAGGAATTTCAAATAATTTAGCAAACTTGAATTCTTTGAATGCTGGCTTCTAATATTCTCAAACTAATTCAGAGATTAATTGTGCTATACTCTTTTTCACTACAATTTCATTGAAGCTTAAAGAACTTGTGTAAAATGCCAGGATGCAAATCATTTCAAATTAGTGTAATTCCATGAAACTACTTTGAATGCTTCAGGTTACCATATTATTTGATCTTCTCTGAAATTCTGTTTTTTTTGCTGTCATCTTCCTTGGGCTCTACAAAAGGTACAATGTGAAGGTTTCTCAATAATAAGTGTGTTGAAAATTTACTATATGTTTTGTTTCTATGCCTTAGTCTTACTATCTAAGAAAAAATGGGTTGTTAAGTAAGGGTTAGGTGATAATGTAGGTACTGGCTAGTGGTACTGGTACCTAGTGATGGAAAAAAGCTGCTGAAATCCACTGCCTATGAAAAATAAAAGTTATGGGAGTTTCATGTAGATTTAGTTACCTGCCATTAAGTAAATGCTGAAGGATGATATACATTACAAATGGAGAAATGAGTATCTAGATATGACAATCAATACATCCAAGTATTTTTTCTTTATTAGGTAGAATAGATTTGTTACACTTTCCTAGCCTAAAGCATTTTAGCAAAGCGCCTTATTCTTATACTGATATGTATCAACTACATTGAAAACTACATGTTTTTTGTGAACATTGTTTCTTGAAAATTATTACTCCTATTCTGTTTTCCTTGTTTCCTGTTGCAAATATTTCACTACTGGAATTGATAGTGATTAGCAAAGACAATAAAAATAAGAAAGAAGTTAATTAACCAACCCTGCTTTTTAATCATAAAATAATTTGCTTTTTGAGTTCTTTCAGGTAACCACCACATATTGGAATGAGAGGAGAAAAGTTTTACAGGAATATGAAATTTATATATTTTTGTTCTATTTAATTGCTATTAGGGCATAAAATAGATAATTTAAGACATTCAAGTCTAGCAAAATGTATAAGACTCATGATATGGACACAAATATAGTATCAACAAATTCTATTTTACCATATTGAAAGTTTCAAAAATCAGAGAAGGGCATGTACAAAACAATACCAAGTTACTTTATGTTATAGTACCATTATGTTCTATGAATATTAAGAAACAAGTCATTGGTAGTCCCTAGGATTATTTTTGGGCCAGTAAAGTTTGGAGGAAAACCATATTTGCTTCATTTTGTAAAAAGAAAATCAAAATTCAAAATAAAAGGTTATTATGGTACCTGATTTTAATATTTTTGTTGATGTTTATCAACTGGTAATGAATGAGAACATATTTATTACCAGTTTCTTCTTCTTGCCCTCTCTTCATTAGATGTTACATTTATTTAATCTATTAATCATCATCATATTTCTTTCAAATATCTTTCACATACATTGCTCATGCTGTTCATTTATTGGGTTCATATGCTACCTGCCTTGTGTTTTCACCACAATCCTCTACAGCTCTCTATCAATGCATATTTTTTGATTCAGAGACATACATTAATCTTTTTATGCAACTCTTTCATTCACATCTCATCATCATCTTGGACACCAAATTCAGGCAGAGTTCTCTTAGTTTCCACCCCTTTAGTCTAAAATTAACTAACTAAACTTTATGACACACCTGAATAATAATGATAGAATATCAAGTTATTTAATATATTATTTGGATGCTCAATGCTCTAACATGATTTATGTTCTCTTTTAAATGTGGCTTATTAACCAAATATTAATGATTAGATGGATTAGTTTTATTAATTCCAGTGTTGTAGCATTTTCATTAAATAGGAGAATGCTTGTTTTTATGATTTAAAGCTGAAACCATTCTGAAGGCTATCATCTATTTAGAAAGTTCTCTTCTTCTCTCTCTCTTAATATAAAAGTCTTAATAGCTACATAATTGAAAATTACTTAAGCATTTGCATTAAAAAATATTGAATATATTACTGTCTACAAAGATTTTAGCACATACAGGCCTCCATTAGAAATCAAAGTTGAATACACTGCCCATTTGGCTATCCAGAATTCAAATTTACAAGTAATGTATTCACAAGCAAATGGTGAGAGGATTGTAATATTTGTGATTTGGATTTAAATCTGATAGTTTGAATAAGATTTACAAGTTACTCTGAAAATTCAGAAAAATTATTATGGTCCTTCAATCAAATATATGTATGTAGACATAATTTTTATGACCAACATATACAATGAATATATTCATAAAGTCACAGCTATTCAGGTTGATGTTAAGTAAAGGATCAAACCATTTATGAGTTTAGCTAAAGCTATGTAAATACGTTCAAGTGCCCCAGGATGAGGTAATTTACTTGTGTTACTTCAAAACTTACACATGAATTTAATCTCTATAATTTGAATTCAATTCAAAAGTCTTTAGCTTTTTAATTCCTGATGTTTTTCTTTTTATAATATTGGTTTTAAACACAGAAGCATTCCTGGAAAGGATTTTACTGATATTATAATAATCTGATGTACAAGATGGTTACAGGGAATGTAGGATGTATAAATTGTGCCCCAACTGGTTCTGCCCATTACCATAACCCTAGGTAAAGCTGCCTTCATGGGAAACCATCTTCTATTCTCTCATTGGAGGTTTGACAGGATTTGCAAGAGTGAAAAAGATAAGCATAAAAGATGTTTGTGATTTTCAAATTCTACTTGTTTACCTACATACCTTATGAATAGTGTCATTCTGTCAAAATCTGTTTGAAGGAGGATGGGTTGGGCTTGCCTATACCCAAACCATGGTCATTTTAGACCCTCCACCTCTTCTCTGGAGAAGGGTCAAGTGGACTGGACTGAACCCAGGGCCTTGCTGTCCTCAAAGTATTCTATTATTTTTTATCTTGGAAAATGAATTAATATTTTATATGGTCCATCAAATTTGTAAATGTTCCTCAACAACAATCATACAAAATAGAATCCTTAATAGAACTAGAGAGGATGCAAAAATCATGTCTTGTATAATGTACAAAATTACATTTAGAGAGAAATCATATCATTAAACTAGAAATTTAGTTTCACAGCGCAACTGATTTCAGTGGCAATGTGAAACAATAAACGAGGACAATGTTCGGGTGAGGAAAGAAAACTAGAGTAATATTTTATCTCCATTTTAAGATTCTAAATGAAAGGTAACAACCCATTGCTAGTGATGTATGTAGAAAAATATTTCAGAGGCGGAATTGTTTTAATTTGTATTTAATGGTAAAGGTGCAATTTGAAGATGATCTTGGGGGTTAGATACAACAAGCTAGTTGTGAGTAAATTGTGGTAAGACATTATATAAATATATTCACATTATATATATTTCTGTCAATAAGTATCATTCATCAGAAATATTTTGGGTGAATCAGCTTTAAAAATATATTTATTGATATATAATAAGTATTTGTATAAGTATTTTGAGCACTAATTTTTTAATAATTAATACTAAGTTATCTCTTTATCTTATTTATAGGCGTTGAAAAGACTTATAAATAAGATTTTTGAATTACTGTTATTATGATTTTAGTTATTTTCCAATTTATCCTCATAATTTCCCTCTCGTATACACTGTTGCCTCGCATACACGTATTCAATCGAATTTTCAAATGTTCTTAAGGAGAATAATAAATAATAAGATGAAATTTTTAGATGCATAGAGTAGATATCTTTCTTATTAAATTTTAATGTTCATAGGAACTTCTCATAAACCCACTGGCAACATGATGAAAAATAAAGGAAATATGTAGAGAAGGACGATGATGAGAGGGAGTTTATAAGTCCAGTTTCATTCGGGCAAAAGCGTATCTAAGAAGCAAATTTACGTTCATAGAAATATTATAAATAGTATAGAAAGATGAAGAATGTAACGGTGATAATGATATATTCCTAAAACCCTTCATCCTAGTTTCTCTTTCAAACTCCGATAATTGTTACAGAACTTATGAAGAAATCGACGTGCTTCACGACGACAGTGATCGCGCAATCTCCATTAAAAACAGAGCTGCGGAACAACGATGCTCGAATCTCTAGACCGATTCGGCGCGGTTTGGGATCATTGAATGCATCGAGTTTCCTGCGTGCGTCGCTTGGCAGCGCTGGCGATCTCCCGCCAGTTCTTCTATGTGCGCGAATCCGCCTCAGACAGTTCGTCTGGATCGCGGCTGACACTTGGAGCGCGGAGGACTAGATCGTTTGGCCCCGTCACTGCCGCGGACGGCCCCGCTGCATACCCTCCTCCCTATCGGTGGTGTCTCTGGAGTACCCCGTCCCCCTCATTCCCTTTATCCCCAGTCCCCTCCGGAAAAACACCCTCGCAAGGAGGCTGGGGCGATGAGCTTCCTCCTCCTCAACCTCCGAGTAAGTTTCCTCTTCCCGTGCTCCAAAGCAGCCGTCACCAAAACCGCGGCTGCCTTCGGATCTGCTGACCAAGTGCCCCTGGAGATCGGATCCCCGTTGCCATGTCCGTCCGCAGTCTATACAGGAGGGCTTCTGGGTGAGTCACCTTTACCAGTGAAAAGTAGAAATCTATTCTCAGGAAGTGGATGGTTCGCAGTTTCCGAATCGGGCCAACTTTTCAGGCCGCACGAAATATTTTAAGGAGAGTATAGATGAAACTCCTTCGACGGTGTTTCCCGAAAGAATCATAGTGCGAGGTGGATGGTGGAACGCCCATCTGCGGGAGATTTGTGCAGTTGTCTTTGCATTTCAGGAGTGAGTGAATCTTTCCCTCCCAAGGATACCGATTGATTCGGAGCAGTGATTTTTTTTCGGGTTTTACAGGAAGTTCTTTCGAAGAGGGTTTATTTATCTTTTTTTTAAAAAAAGGTCCTTTCACGGACGAGTTGATGAAACCCTTCGGATTGTGCCCTTGGTTTCTCCTTGGTCCCCTTACGCCACATGGCTACTTTCTACCTCTCCGCTCCCCGTGGAAAATCGCCTAGCAAAAGGAAACCTCCCCTTTTCCATCGAGTCCCACACCTTAATTTGAGTCGATGGTGTGCAGTGAAGGATATTTTCTTCCCGTGCGTTGAAGTTTTGGCAATGGAGGATGGTGCTAAACTCCTGCTGTATAGAGGATGTAAAGTTCGTGTGCTCGTGGGTTGTGGAAAATTTTTCTCGACCATCTGTGCAAAATTTTGGCAACCTTCCACGAGAGGATATGCTATCGGGAATTTTCACGGAGTAGTGGTGTAGAATTTTTATGTTAACTTGTCTGTTGAGCCATCGAAACTGTCTGAACTCAGTGTTGACAAAGAAAATTATTCAGTTACTTTTGCAAAAGGAGTTAACCGTTCTAATTCGTTTTCTTCGCACAAGGTAAATCGTAAAGTATTTTCACCGAATCGATCATTTTTATCAACATTCGAGACGTATCTAAACACGTATTGTGAAGACTAGAAAAAAATCACGGGTGATCGTGTAGAATCGACAGCTTCTTGGTGAACTCGAAGAATCTAGCATATTCTGGAAAATTTCCCGGCATAAAAAATTCTCTGTCGTCATCTACGCGAGTGAGTCGGAATTCCCAGAAAAAATTACATAATCGAGCAAGACTGGTTTTACGGGTATGGACTTAGAAAAAAACTGTCGATAGACCCTCAGTGCACTGGGGAATCCGAAGGAATCGAACCGAATCTGTCAACACGGTTGAAAGCTGTGAAACCGCGGACATTTCCCTAGTGTAGCGGCAAGAATCATCCCTCCATGACGTTTAATAGGAGCGCGGCACAACCTCCTACTGTTTCCACCAAAAAAACTCAAGTGGTCCGTTTGACCGGGAATCGAAAACCAATGCTGCGGGCGTAGTTAAAACAACGCGATAAATCTCGAAAGCGCGCGTGTGGATAAAGGAAACACGGGAAATGTTTACGTGCTCCGCGCGCGTGTTAAGGGGTAAGAGGGAGGTCACGTGAAGAGAGCGCAACACGTCGGAAAATATCTTCCAAGCAGTCGTAAAAATGTACATCCCGTACAGTTATCAATCTCCTCCTCGTGCCGAAATCTGCTTCCTCCAAACCATCCCTTTGCTGTTAGAAGAAAGCCCCCTTTTTTTCTCAACGCGTATCCAAACACCGCTGCCGAATTTCCCACTGACCACCGAAACGGCCTCCGGCGGTCTTGTTGTGAAGAAGTTCTATTTCGGGTCTTCTCGAAAACGTAAATTGTTGAGATAGGAGTGTTCCAGGCATGCTGCGCACCTTTTTCATTTTATTATTTCACTCTCCTTTCCCGCTTTCTGCCGAAACGTGCCGTGCGCTTTTTGGGCAGTTTACTTTACACGCGGAAAAAATAGGTTTTTAGTCATTTTTCCTTCTTCGCTGCCGAATCCCGCGAGCCTTCCTCGGTCCCATTCTTGCTTCACTCTTCCGAAGATTTCTTCTTGGTGGCGATAACAGCGACAACTATGTGCAAAATCCTCCGTCCTCTCGCTCTAGAAACATTACATCGTCAGTTTTAATTTCAGTCAACCCTACCCGTCTGGCTAGTCCCCCGCTTGCCATTGCCTCACAACCTTACTCCAATGTCTTTTTACTGTGGTCAATAGGCATGAAAACATTTTTAGCATAGTCCTTGGATAGCGATAAGTAAATTTTGAGAGAAAAACGAAATTTCATATCCTACAATTCAGAAAATAGCCACAATTCGGTCTTATAATGAAAGCAAAAATGTTCATCGCTCGAGTTAGTTATTAGGTTAAGGTAAACATGCTCCTACAGTCGAAGTCGATTAGTCTAAAAGTTTGACATATTTCTCAGAGCTCTAGAAGTACAGCCGGACTTCTTTGAAGAAGTCAGTTTCCGCTAAATCGTCATGGTTTAACTGACTGCTATTCGTTTTGAGTTGTGATTGGGAAAGTCTCACGGAAAAAATCATGGATTCAAAATTGTTACTTATGGACTAAAGAAGCTGTTGGTAGAGTATTTAAAGAATAGGACGTTGGTTAGAACACCGTGTGCTTCCGGAAGAAGCAGTGGATTCAGTAGGATGACACGATTTTGGCGGTGGTCGTCGCTCTAATTAGGTCCACATTTTCCCTTAGGTGAAATATATGCAGGATTCGTGTCCCCTCATATAGGAGCGAGAAAATTCTGCATCGCGTGCACATTTCGAAGAATGTAATCGGGAGGAGTGGTTAGCATCAGAAGATGGTAGGCGGCGCTCGTATCAATATGTGGGCGAACGCCTGAGGATTACGAGTTTCTGTCCATCGTTATTTAGAATATTCTAGGCGTCGGCTTCGGTGTGGTAATCTCGAGGGTGAGAGAATAGCCGCAATCGATTCAAATGCTTCTGTCGACATACTTAAGGAAGTGATGTGGGTGTCGAATTCTTTCTGGCGAGTTTTATGGTTAAGGTTTTCGTAGTGCGACTGGAGAATAATTTCATTTAATTAAACGTATTGGCCACCGAAGGGAAAGTTATTTTTCTCCTGCTCACTATTTGAAGAGGTAGACTCACTCATAGTGATGGTTTTTATATTCTCTGTCGACGCTTTAAGAATCACTACCGTCCGAAAAGCGATATTTTGTGGCTTCGGATTCCTTTTGATTTCCATGACGTAAATATCTTGAAATATTCATCCTTTCATCATTCATAATTGATAAACTACATCTGGTGGTGTTGTAATTCAAGGAGGACATCCTTATAGAAAGAGTGATACTTTTCGATCTCCATAGAGTAGAATTTTTGTGTATTTCGTTCCAATACATAGTATCTGCATTACGGAGGGCCAAACTTGGTAAAATTCATAGACATGTTTGTCAAATTCTTTTCACTATGGAAGTCTAACCATGGCCAGTATACAAATCTTTTGCAAAAATCATAATTAAAGGGATTGATTTTACCTTAAGAGCGTACTTTCATATTTCGTATAGGACGCATTTCTAATTTGTCATATGCTTGTATAGATATGAAATGAAAATGAGATTGGCTTGTTCTCAGAAAATCATTTCATCAAGTATCATATCATTAATTTTTAGGCAGGAAAATGTCTCCCTTTTGTGCTGGCTCTCTTTAATTACCTTCGCTAAAATGGAAGATACGAAAGATATTTTATGAAATAGTTGGAATAAGGAATTGTGATTAGTTTAATTAAAACTCACAGTTGATGATAACTGAAGTTGACTGAAAATAGGCAGCGATAGTTTATTTCCCGTGTACAAACGTTTCAATGATTACGGCCAGATTCTATTAATTGTCGGGGGTTAATGTTCTCATTTGATCATTAATCAGTAACGTTGGTTCGTGTGCACCTTACTTTTCCGACGTTTCTACTATCTTATTAGCTCTCTTTTTAAGGCCGATGATAAAATTTTTATCTCTGTATCAATCATAAACGTACCCACCAAATTTTTATTATTATCAACCCAGAACTAAAGCATAATTTTGGAAAGACAAGGATGTATATAATACTATACGTCTGTGGAGTAGAATTCCAATGGAACACACGGAAATTTTTAAGGCAATGATATACATTTAATTGTGATGTTGCATTAAATTACCGATGAGTTCTCTAGTAACTGCGTGAAGTCTTATCACTGAAAAGTCTACAGGCTTTTTGCCGGAAAATTTAAAGCATAAGAATCTTTATTCAAACCGTAATTTTCAATGCAGGATACTGCCTAACAATTTGTATTTTTTAAACTAAATTCATGATACTCTATTTAATTTCGTGATTATTTAATGAATCGTGACTTAATTTTATGAACTTTTCGCGAAGCTGAGATACAGTTTTTAAGGATGTTAAAAAACTATTACTTCTTAAAGAATAAATACGGTATCGGTGTACTGTTATCGATAATTATTCACACAATATAATGCACTCACACAAATTAGGGCATACGTAATTGTAATGCGATAAAATAAAAGAAAAACGGAAATTTTAAACATCTTATTCAGTTTTGGCACATTAGACCAGCAGGCAACAACCAACTCTCAATTGAAGTACTTTTCAGCCTGGAAATTTTACCAAATAGGATCTAGTCATTCTCGATTTCTCGATTCATGTTCATGTTTAATATTTTAGTCTAAAAAATCGAATATTTCCTATGACCGCATCCTTACAAAATTAACTATTTTTTCCGATACGAGTTTTACACTTTTTCAACTTTCATTTTCATGTTTATCGGGCACGCACATACGCACATTGGGAAAAGAAAAACTAGCATAAATATTTGTATGCTCTATTTATTCATAAATTGAGATTTTTGCATCTTGAATTTTATTCTTAATTACCACAAGCGGGGCTTAATATGGTGGGAGCTTAGGGACATTTATTGGTACAGAAAATTATTGTATGATTTACAGCGGGAAAATTAGCCGTTGAGGTATCTTGCAATTTCTGTTGGTATAAGTTGTAGTGTTGTCAAACTTGTAGATATTACTTCGACCGCTTTCGCTAAAGCTGAACGCGCTTCCAGCTTGGTTATCCCCAAGCCCTCTTTTATATGTCTTATAGCTAATAGCCAATATATTAGGCATTTCTTGTAATTGGATAGGACAAGGATAACTTGTATTAATCTTATAAAGTCTCCATAAACAATTTATTGTAATATTTAAAGGGTTTTTTCCCAGAAGTATGTATATATTTTGTCAGACTCTGTGATTATGCTGCTTGAATGTTAATTTATATCTCATATTTATTATTGAGAATATAGAAAAAGTCTACTCTAAAATATCTAAGAACTCTGAATAAATAAATGCTCCGTGAATGTTTTATTTCCATAATTTATTCTGTGATAAACATTTTTTTGATATTCCCAATGCAAAATGATTTATGCTAAGGATGTATATTTTCTTATTAAAAAAAACTCACTTCTTGTTTAGTGCCTTATACCAACTCGTTTTGATATATTTTAGATTTTTATTTTATCCTTGCGAATACTTTCACGCAAAAACTTTTTATAAGTCATAAAATAAATCATGTAATTTTTAATTTTTCTCTGGATATTATTTGCTTACTACCATTACAGTCATGATCACAAATGGAACTATTTATTTCATTATTTTCTAGAGTATTTTAAGCATTTTAACTGATATGATAACTTGAAATTTTTACTTTAAGATCTGCAAAGTAAAGCACTCGATCATTTTCTAAAAGACATCGCATAGCCTGTCTTTATGCGTTTTTGGATAATATGAGTTATTTTGTTGTTGACTAGAAAGTCACTAGAAAGAATGAAGAAAGTTCCACCTAATTTATAACAGATTCTATTTATTTAGCTTTGAAGTTTAGTTATTTATTGAATTTTACTTTCGAATAGGAAGAATATTTTCTGATGTATACTTAAGGCATATTTTTATATTTTATAGCTATTTAGTGCGTTGAAGCGGCTGATTTACATATTATAAATGATGGTTATTTACCATAATTTACCCTTCAATTGCGTTTCTAAAATTACAATATCATGACTTTTGTCATTTTTGTTTCAACTAGACAAGAGGCTTCGTTTTATATTAGAATTATACGGTTATATATTCTTCATTCACGTTTTATTACAAAAAGTGTATAACGCTTCCTAATGTTCTTTCCTTAGAACATCATTAATGTGTATTAACTAAAACTATTATCGATATATTTACATATTAATAATACTATTAGTTAATTTAATTAGCTATTTTATATAGTACAAATAATCGACATGAGTGGTTATGGTTTAGGTTCATAAAATATAGAAATTTTTCGTTATGCTGGTAAATATGAAATCCTTGACATAATGATGTGTTTATTTAATCTACAACTTATTCCTTTAGTAGTAGTAGTATTATTCTTATAATAGGGATTTTTAGCATCGTATCATAAAATCCTCAACTTGTTTTAAATAGCCATATTCATATTTTTTGATGTCAGATTTTAGAGAAATCTTGCATAAAAGCTCGATCATAGCTCCGGAAATATATATAGTGAAATGAGCTATAACTGTATTTGTTTATATAAAAGATAATATCCAAGGTATGTTCATCTTCTACAGATTTGAAGAATTAATGCAGTGTGTTTTTGTGATTTAAATGATATATCCCATGGAGAAAGGTAGAAAGTCCTCCAATCAAAATTTTTATATTTCCTACAAAAGCGTACTTGGCAGAGTCAGAAAGCTTGGTAGAGTCAAATACTAGAGAATGTTTCTTAATATATTTCAGAAGATTAACCGATTACTTGCCATTTACATGAAAATCTTTGATGTAGACCGAGATATTTTCTATTCCACTCGCGGACGAACAACTCTTTTCAGTGATAAGAAATTGAATCGAGTTGAATTTTAAATAAGGAATGGTAAAATTTTCTTTCTGAATCAGATCTCTTTTCATTACGGTTATTGAATTTCAAAATCATTCGAAAATATCCAGATACTTCCTATTCGAAATTAAAATGACACTTGAGTCATGCGTTCTCATCAGAAACGATTTTGAGTCTTACACTTGCCGAAGCATAGGTATGTACCTGATTGGTGCAAAATCGTGAGGAATGACTTCTTTACATTTCATCTTCGTTTTTAAAATCGCTTGGGGAATATCGTTTTCTCTCTTCCTCTCGGGATCGACACTTCTCGAGAACGCACCCCAGCTTGCGGTCGGCACAATCTTCAAAAGGAATTGAAACGTATTTATTCGGGATTATCTTCGCATTACCTGTTGCTACTGCGTTGGCAAGGATAGCCGAGGTTTGTTTGTTCGTCTGCACCGATTTAATGGGGGAACGTCGATGAAAGAAATGTGTTTATGCGGAGAAATGGCGGGTTTGTTTGTAGACGCTGGGAAAAAGGGGCGGGGCGGAAATGAGAGGGAAAAATATCTTTTGTCGTGGACGGAAAAGTGCAGATCTGGTTGATGGTATGCCATTCACTACTTGCTTTCTCTTAACTAACTCAGAAATCAACGATTGCGCTTGGATTATGAGTATTGCAAAATTTTGGTTTCATTTACCTGGTCGTCTCCATCAGTAACGTTATTGACATAAATCATAAGTTGGTTTAAAAGTCTGAAACCGGGATATTCTCTTACTCGGGAGGCAGCTTTAGCCAGCTGAGCTATCCGGCCAAAACATTTTCTCAAACCGTTTTGGGAAATTTATAGGCCAAGACAGGATAACCTAACCCTTTTCCTTATCTTGATTTACAGTTTTATTTCAGTTTTTTTATTCAACGATTAATATAACTAGTTGAGGAGAAAACCACAGTCTATGTCCACAATTTATTAACCTAAAATTAAACTAATTAATCAAATTAATATAACCTTTGTAAACAAACGTTATAATTAATATTCGCTACTTCTGTACTGCCTTAAGTACTCTATTCTCTTCAATTCTAACAATTCCACCTCATTAATTTTTAGCTCCGTTAAAGTGTCGCGTTTAGTCTCTCTCGAAGTCAAAATGGCGGTCGACCAAATTGTTCATAAGACGAAATGGTTCGATTCCGCATTACTATGAAGCGGGTTGGATCGTTTCTGAGGTGGTTGAAATAGTTACGACAAAACGCAGAACGAGTTCAAATGAACGCGAGTTCCATTGTTGGAACGCCTGGCAGTGTTTGTAACGGCATGAAATTTTAACGAGCGAGGAGGACGGAAGCTAGGCGCTGTTAAATGGGGGAGAGGGAGACAATTCCGTTAATGTAATGCACCGAAGTTCGCAGTTTTAAATACTACTGTCAGAGGAATTCATACCGTTGATGTCTCCGTGCGAGGCGTTAATAACACCTACATTTCTATCTCGGCATCTCATCGGTTTCTGTGCGTTACTCTTATCTTTGCTCTAACTATTTGTTGTATAATTTACATCGGAATGCTGTGGAGATGTCCAAGCTTTTACCCTTCCGTAGGCCTCATCATCTCCTAGAAAGACCAACCATACTCCGTCCAGTATTGGCTTTTATTCCGCTTAAGTTATCAAAGGTTGTTTGTATGTAAAATAATATGAAACGTTCAGGGAAGAGCAATCTACCGTGCCGTACGAAATTGATTTAAGGACCTCATGCGGCTTTCCGGCCGCGGGATAGAACCCCTGCTCTAAAGTGATTATGAGGGCGAAATGACACAGGCTGAAATCTTATCATTCGAAGGTGATTTCTCTATTTGTATGTACATGTGACATTTTCTGATAAGTGTGAAAATTTTTTAGGACATAGGGTATATAGAAAAGGCCTATATTAAAGAGGGAAGTAAATTTAGATACAATAATCATGAGGAATTTTCATTAGGAGCTGCAAGGAAAATTTTCCTCGGTGTTTGTGATGAGAGAAATTTAACAGCGAAATGATTTTCTGGAAATCGTGTATTTAAGTGTGATCGTATCACAGTAAGTATCAAGTCTTGCGATCATTCTATTAGTTTATCAGAAAGTGTATTAAGATAAAACAGTTTTAAAAATCGATTTGACTTATGTACACATGGCATATTCTCCGACTTTAGATTGTTGAGGAAATTATTAATTTGGTAGAAATTTTATCCAATATATAAAATCATTATTATTATCTATTAAATTATCAGTGATTTCCTCCAAAGAATTCGGATATGTATGTATAAATACTATCGGGAAATTCAACTATTTAATAATAATAGAACGTAAATACAATATCTAACTATATGTCTCTTTAACGCATGAGATACAATTTCCACTCAGGACCGGTTTTATTACATGATGAAGTAAGGCATTTGCCAGTAGTCACTAGGTTTTATAGGGTTCTTGGTTGTTCTAAGTAGACCATAGCAACTACAGGGAATTCGCAAATATTAACGATCCTAGTATAGATCTATCAATTGAAAAATTTGCCGAAGCAAAAATCTAACGATTAGTTTTCCTTACATTTGTAGTTGAGATGCAAATATATTTCTGCCATGCAGATGTTACGAGTAATCACATTTTCTGAATTATGTCAACGCAGAATAATGTAGATAACGAGAATTTTTTGAATGAAAACAGATAATGACCATTTCATAATCAATTATAATCTTTTCAAATTTCTTTGTGCCATTATTTTCATAAATACCCACCTATATATCCATGGTTTTCGGTATGAGAAAATATAGACAATGTATAGAGTCTAAGTTTTCTTTGCGTAAGGGCGTCAGACAGTCTTGGGCCATCACCGATTGTGTATCTCAGTCTACTAAGTTATTTCCAGAACTTCGCTAATTAACCTCTTATTTACGGATTCAATGAGCCTTTATACAGATCTTCAGGTTACAAAATAATGAAATTTAAATCGGCGAGAGAAACTCGACGCATTATATGAGAGAAACCCCTTAAACGAGTAATTAACTGGAGGGCGCTTCTTCAGCAAACAAAGCTGAGGATTCATCGCTGTCAGAGAATCGCATCATTTTTCGAGTCTCTCACTGGAGATTATATTAATATGAGGAATAAAGGGATATAATTGAGAGGTGGTTGGAATCTCGGTCGAGACCTCAGCGGAAAATTGCCATTCAGATACGAAAAGAACGCTTATTGTTTGCAGATGAGCGGTTTCTACGGGAGCGATGCAAGCCATTGGTCATGAGGTGCTTTTAATGCCATTCCAAAGCAGTCCGTTTCGTATCCTGGAGATATTCATCAGGCGGAATCGGAATGTGCTCTGCTGCTTAATCTCAGAGCAGCTACTCATGCGTTTCATATTAGCTTGTACAGTCGGTGTGAGTCAGTTATTTCCTTTGTGGGTTATTTCGAAGCATTAGATATTATACTGGATTTATGGTGTATTGAACTATGTTCTGAATTTGAGCTATTTCTGCTTTAGAGGGACCTCTGGTGTTAGAAACAAGGTATTAGAAAGTTAATTAAATTATTGAAATCTGATTCCAAAGTATATTAAGCAAATAAAGAGGTTTAATTCCGTGAAAATTTAAAAACATCAATAAAACCTGGTAAAAAATGACTGATGTAACGTTTTAGACTTACAGATAATGTTAAATAAAGATTCTAAATTCATCTAATTGAATGGAAAATACTAACAAGCAACTTTTAGAATCAATTATAGAATTCTAACTCAACGTTTTATTGTTTTCTGACGCTTGCTTGTTGGTTATCTCGCGATTTTTTTTCAATTAGTAGATACGCTTTTTCATATCAATTCAGCTTCCTTATGCCATTAAAAATTCTTTTGTGAAAGTTATTTCTCATTATAAAATAAAAAATTAAAACAACGTTCCTTATTCGCAAATATTTTTCAATCATTAAATTATCGTGTAACAGTCGAGATGTTTTAACTTCTTCGGTTTCCTTAATTCTTTAATTTCCTATAATTAATTAATTTCCTAAATTCTGTATTTAACCTGAAATAAGTTAGGCAATTCATAGGGATATTTAAGAGATAATCATTTCTTGAAAAAAATTTCAATTTTACAAAAGTTTTATGAATAAATTTCCCTATTCTTTGTAGCAAAATAGGCGTGAGCTATAGAACACAATAATTTGTTAAAATTATTCTTGTTAAAACTCTACTTGATTTGAACAATGAATACTATTATATATATGTTAATCTGTTTTGTGCATGATTACATAATTATGAATTTCCTTAAATTTATATGCTTTTGGTGCAAACAATATACTTATAGATATTTAAGCAAAATCAAAATATTTGCGTGTGAGAATGGTAGTATACTTTAAGGGAGAGTCCTCATTGATCCATGAAGTTGATGAAATTTCTCCCGCTCACCAGCCGTAAAGGTTGAACAACTGTGGTTAGCAGAACTCATCTGATGAATGTGTAGTGGAAAATATTCAACAGCTTTAATATGATAAATTTCGTATGTCATATTCATAATCATATCAACCTTCTTCCTTGCAAGCTGTTGCTATGCTATGGCCATAAATCAAACGCTGAAGTTATAAAGAAGTTATTTTTATAAGCTGAAGTAATAAAGAAATAACTAGTTAGACTCTGGTCCAGACCTCCAAATCGGAAATCATCCCCAGTGTTTACAGATTGTTTCGATGTCAAATCAGAACAAAGAGCAGGAAATCTTCTTGTAAATTCATAGCAGGATTAATTTAGAAGAAAGAAAAAAGGAACTCGGCGGTCAATTAACTAAGAGACAGAGATTCTCCAAGGGCCGACAGCGGCCACCGTCTAAGGGCGATTCCCGGGAAACGGATAATCGCTTAGCGGTCACCAGTTATTCAGAATCCCTAATGCGCATTTCGAAAGCAATGCTTTCATGATCACAGGGGGTCCAAGAATCGCCCTTAGACGGTGGCCGCTGTCGGCGCTTGGAGAACCTTTTGTCTCTTAGGATTAGTTTAATTATTAAAGTAAAGTTTTAGTTTGTATTTGTAGTAGTAAAGGTAGTAAGTTTAAAAGTGCTTCGACAGCTGAGGTCATATCGCGTGTGAGCATATACGGTGAATCGAACCCGGGACATTCATCAAAGGAGAATACGTTACCCACTTGGCTATCCGGAGACCACTAGTTTTTAATTATTATGGTTCGAATCATCTTGGTGCACGTCACAATCACGCATTTTGTTATCACAAAATCAAATATTAGTTATGATCTCTATTATGTTTCGTGGAGCTCTGTAGATTAAATAAATTAAATGCCGAATTTTCTCTGTAATTCATCATGAATTACATATAATTATATTATTTGGATTATAACTCTCCATTTTTCTGCGCCGATCCTTCAAATATAGTAGTCTAAAGTCATGACCTAGGGTTGGGAATATTTTTTTGCGACTCACAAAAGAAATTTAATTTTAATTTTAATGTTAAGTATAGAGGAATTGATAGACGAATGTTGAATTTCGGAATAATTATCATATTAAATTGCTTATTCTCGAAATTTCGGCATTGAGAAGCTCTTGGAAACCTATCCCTCGCAAAGTTTAAGTTGATGGTCATTCCTCCGGCTAGCAAAAATGCCTGATCCTCCAAAAATTAACTCAGTCAAAGTAACTATTTATTCTATAAATTCATTACAGTGATTCGCTAACTGAATAATCAATATTGCTACAAAAGTGTTAAAATTTGCAAACAATATCTGCAATCTCTAGCGGGCTTATTCATATTTGGGCAAAATTATGGCGAATATAAATTTATAAACAAACACTTTGTTTTGCATCGAGAAAACAGTCGAATTCTCCGTACTGCTTCCCACCTCTCGAGGCACACAATTGAGACGAATCACACAGTTTGGAATATACTTCTCTAAACCATGGTTACCCCCGTATCTCGGAGTGGTCTTGTTTCCATTTCTGCTTCAATTGAAATTCGAGTGTAACGTGCATACAAAAGCTAAGAAACACTGAGTGTATAAATATTTAGGAGAAAAAGTCGAAAAAACAAAGAAACGAGAGAGGGATTTAGCGAAGTAAAGGATATATCTTTCTTTTTCGTTTTTTTCCTTTCTCTTTTTTTATTCTCTTAGTATTATTTTGAATCTTTATAGCGATGTATCTTCATACGAGGTTAGGTGGAAGAGAGGCCCATTCGGGCCTAACCTCGCCTAATAAAGGGTTAAATAAATAAATAATAAATAAATATCCCGATCAGCAAATCAGACCGATTCAGAGCTCTTCGCAATAGAAAAACAATTTTCCGAATAATAAACCGAATAATCAACATTGGTGCAAAAAGTTGAAATTTGCAAGCATCACCAAAATATAGTGAACTTATTCACATGTGCGCAAATTCATGTCGAAGAAAAATTTACAAACAGACACTTTCGCATCGAGAAAACAGTCAAATTTTGCGTGGCACACTTACCACCTCTTGCAAAATACAATTGAGACGAGAGACAGTTTGAAATACACTTCCCAAAGTCATGGTACCCCCGTGTCTCGGAGTGGTGCTGATTCCATTTCTCCTTCAATCGAAATTCGTGTGTAACGTACATACAAAATGTACGAAACACTGAGTTTATAAACAATATATAAATATAAAAAATATTTAGATGGAAAAATACCTGAAGAAGGAAACGAGAGAGGGATTTTAGCGGAGTAAAGGATATCCCGATTAGCAAATCAGACCGATTCAGAGCTCTTCCCTGTAGAAAAACAATTTGTGCCAAGTATATTATACACTCAAATGCGTACAGTTATAAATGGACTCCTTCCGTTGGTTTGATAATCGCCAATATAAACCATCGGAAGAGAAAAAAAGCTTCCCCCCCGAATCACAATTCATCAGACCCCTCTCTTTTACTTTTCATCCCCGTTTATCCTCCGCCATGCGGTTTAATTTACAGTCCTTCATCTCTCGGACAACCGCGAATTTCCTCTTTCCTCCGCCTTCCTCCCCCTTCCCACTAATAGCCATTTCCCCCGACCATCGACACTCTCTTTCTGGTCTTCCGACCCTTTCTCTCCCCTTCGCGGAATGTCCGATACGCGATTGCGTGGGGCCGCATAAATAGAATTGCGACCTTCATCCAGTTACTCATTGTTTCGCATTCGGCCAAGTGAAGTGCAACCGTCGCGCTTCTCCACCATTGCTCTCCCAGGACTGGCAAATGAAAAAGTTTCGGTTTACCCTTCATCGGATGGACTGCGACAGTATCGAGGTAGATTCCGGCGTATTGATGCAAGGATGTTCGGTGGTCGATTTTTTGATTTTTTGTTTTTTTTGTGGTCGATTTTTAATATATCGTCTCAATAATGTGAAAATAAAAAATAGCTCAATATTATCTCATTTGTTCTCGAAGGAAGGAATCGGTAGTTCTCGTGAAGTTAATTAATGGTAGTATCGGTAATATGTTTAAAATTAGTTATGTTCCTTTATTGAAATATATTAACTTACATATAGATATTACATTGTTTTAACCATCAGGATAGCATGAATCTGACTAATTTGAAAAATCATATCATAGAAACGTATTGTGCATAAAACTTAACAAATCATCGTGAAATGAGGGCAATGAAAAAGCGGTCAGGTGTTCCATACCAGAAGGCTGATATGGAGGTTTCCAAATAAAATCTTATATTGGATAATTTAAACTTTGAATGTATTTTAATCGAATATAAGCTATATTTTATTATTCATTATCACTTTTGTCATTATCTCTATAATTATTATTTTCTTTCTAACTTTACATGTTCATTCGTTACATTTCTCCTTCAATCGGAATCGTTAAAAGACTCGGTAATTTTAGATCTTTTCACTCTTATTTTAGTGAACCGCACTTCAAATTCAATAAGGACGCATACGTAGTTCATATATGGAATATATATGCTTCTCTATTGAATTAGAACTTGAAATTATTTTGAACTGAAATATTTATACTTAAATCCTATCAGTTAGTGGGTAAAACTAGGCGAAATTTTGTGAAATGGCTTTGCGTAATCGAACCACGAAGAAACTCACTTCTACTAGCTATGCTTACGAAGTATCTTCTATAAAACTCATCTCTACCTAATGAGAGTTTTAATCGAATAGTTTTTTCTATTCGGTCTACATATCCGTTTTCTCGCATTGAATTTGGTACAGTTTCTGTTTTATGAAGTAAAGGAAGCATTTCATTTCGCACCCGTTTCAGTCCTTGTTTAGTGTAAGAGGTCTAGTCGTTGAACTTCTTAATTGTCTCGTATTCAAAGGAGTGAAAAATGTAAGGCTGGAGGTTTAGGAGCGTGGATGTTAGGAGTTTGTACCAAGGAGGCTGATGACTTCGGAGGTTGTGAGGCATCATATTACGGCTAATTCTTCTTCAAGAAACAAAAGAAAAATGTTTTGGTGTGCGCCCTCATTCCTTATTGCATATAATTTGCTACGCGACAAAATTATTATAGACTGCATCACTCAACCCTGGATTCTCTTTGGTCAATGTCATTCAAGCGTTTCCCTCTATTTTATTTTCTCACTTACTCTTCCCTTTTCATGTAGTTGTGTTAAGTGGAGGAAAAAATACTGAAGGATAGTGTGAGATCCCTGCTATCGAATGCGGAATTAGTCAATGTTTGGAGGATGCTCGTGCGTACACGTGTTCAGAAATATTTACTATAGTTAAGAGGTAGCCATCCTTAAATTAAATCATACTCGCAAATGAAAGGGTTGAAATTTTGGTAGATTTTACTTAATTATAGGATTTAGCAAATTATGGGAAATAGCATTTAGACTGAGGAAAATTCTTAGCCAATGACTATGATTCGTTGTCAGTAGCCGAGATCTTTGTTTTAAAAAATGTACATTTTACCTATATTTATGACTGTTTTATGTTTCATTTATCACCTTGTTCTGATTGTTCCCGAATTTTTTTATTCCCGTCCTTGCGTTTTTTGCTGAAGCTTGGTTTAATTTTTCTACAACCTTAAGTTGGGATTTTTTCCACAGAAAAGCAATCTTTCCTTGAGTCTCCTTTTCATCATTATTTCATAACTAATGTGAAAACTTCAATGATGACTTCTGTGATAACTCTGGGTATAAGAGGTGGGGTGGAATTGAGGCCTATTTGGGCCGAACCGAGCATAAATATTATTTATTATTACCCTCTACATTAACAATCATGCGGAATTTTATTCCCTGTAGGCTCTTCATCCATCTTAACTCTCATATTTCTAAATATGCAGATGAAATAATTGAAAATACGAACGATTTTGTTTTCTAGAAAAATTTCTACAACTTTGGGTTGGTTAAAGAAAAACCCACTTCACGGGAGAATAACTACGCGATAATGGGGAGAAAATCCTCGGATTAATACGAGATAAAAACACTCTCACTAACGCTAAATCTAGTTATATATAAATATAGCTGTAAAGGTAACAGTGCAAGTCAAATTAAATATAGCTATAATTGTGTTTCATAGTTAAATTAACACATTTAATATTATATTAATATTCTTTACATTTGCTGCGGTTTGAGTATGGTCAATCGGCAGCCCCTATGCATTTTCCAGTGAAATTACATAACATACATGAACACTCTACAATACTGAACAGCAGAAATCCCACAGAAATTAAAAATACGCGAAATACGCATGTGAAATTTAAATACAAATCAGTATCAGTCAATGACGTCCATCAATACCCTTTGCATATGGATTAGCAGTTGACACGTGTGATTAATTTATTTTGAGATTTGAGGATTTTCGGTTCCTCATCATGCTTTGATCAATTGGCAGATAAGCTGAAAAGAATAAAGGTAATAAATAGAGGGTATAATCAATCGATTATCCTTCCATCATCTCTTTTTTTCAACATTTAGCTTTCTCTTCTGATTTCACCTCCCTTTTTCTCTCTTGAATTTTTTCTTCCTAATGTATGACAATGAGTTATTATAAATCTATACATGCTATATAGTAGTAAGGACCTCTTAGCCTCCATTTCACCATATGAAGCCATACTTCGTAATATGTATGAGATCGGGTAAAACATTTCTAATTTAAGCCAATCTAGCGAATTTTCAATAACATTTCAGTGCTCTCATTAGTCATAGTTAACCGGCTCTCGGTTATATCAACTGGGTTATTAATGCGGATATTTTCACCCGCATTTTCTTTTTTCCTATAATTTTCCGCATAGCTTGTTATGTCCTTGCCAGCTTTTTAGTTACATAGGTTTTTCTCCGTTGGTTGAATTTTTTTATGACTTGGTGAAAATCGTAAGGAGAAAGAATGCTGGTTGGAAGAGAAGTCCGCTCGGGGCGACCCACGCCAATATTGGGTCAAATCGATCACTCAATCAGTCCTGCTCTATTTCAGTCCTTCTGTCCGCCTATTTTGCTCCTTTTATCCATTTACCAGATACCTTTTTCCTTTGTTTCTCTCGCTCTCTGTGCTTTTCTTTCGTTCGGTTTTAACGTCCTTAAACTCTCTTTGTTTTCTATTCTTCATCCATTCAGCTGCCGTTTCTCTTTGTTCCCTAATCTTTCTTACTTAATCGCGTTTACCCGTTGTTCTTTCCGGAATGCTCTCAGCTTTTTCATCGCGTTCTCGCCTCATTACGAGCTTCCAAACGTTTCTCTTCGTATTCTTTTCTCCGTTTATTTTCTGTTTCATCCCACCAGGTTTTAGTAACCGTTAATTTTGTATATTTAGTTGATTTTTTTTTCTTTTCTTGTACTCCTTCTATAAGGTAGTGTGTCTGTTTATATTTATCCTGAAGTGGGGGACCATGGCATCTTGAAATTTTTTCTAACACTTCTCACTGATTTTCTGTTTTCCCCGATTTCATGACTCTCCTCGTCCCGTCTTATTTATTACCTTCACAAAACGGTGAGATGATGCACACGCAAGATGTAGATTTAAAAATATGCTAGCATATTGTTATACCTATACTTTGTTATTTCTAACCGAATAGGTTTTCATTGCTGTCTGAATGATCAAATGGACCGTCTTTTCTTGTCCAGTGATCTTCTCATTGTATGTGTTTTACTTAATTGGAACTTTTGTATCGGAAAACCTGAGATCCTAATCAGACTCGTGTTCCAATTAGACCTTGGCAATTATATTTTAACCTGATAGATGGCTTTAAACATCCCTTTAAAGAGAGAGAATAGAAGCTTTGTGGGCTCGGTTGGAAAATACGGCGCGAAGAGATGTTGTTATTTTCCCTTTAGGATATTATACTCATGTAGTTTTCGATCTCTTCAATGCTTTCAGTTGTTAACCATTATATATCTTAATAGGCTTTTTGTAAATTCATCAGCTTGAAGGCTGGTTTGTTCATCAACCCCTTCACCATTAATTACACACATTCACGATAATTACAAACATTCGCGAATACCGAGGATGCTTAGTCTAGCGAAAAGCATCCTAAAGAACTGTGTACAGTGGGCATATTTTCTTATAATGTTTACTCTTTAAGAAGAACCCTAACCTCCTATTTTGAGCCCAGAAGTAATTAATTTTTTGTATGCATTTTCATATTAC
The DNA here is from genome assembly GCA_036926295.1 of Pachydiplax longipennis. Classification (NCBI taxonomy): domain Eukaryota; kingdom Metazoa; phylum Arthropoda; class Insecta; order Odonata; family Libellulidae; genus Pachydiplax; species Pachydiplax longipennis. The sequence continues at coordinate 59,239,914 of JAVFKF010000008.1, forward strand.
TTGTCAACCCTTAGTTGACTTCTTTTCTTTAATATTTTTAATGTGCGTTTTTATTGTAAGATTTTTTAATTCCATGTTTACTTTCTAAATGGCTATTATTTATCTCTTCTTTGACCTAATCATTCTTTTGTATTATTGAAACTTAAGTTTGTGGGCATGGCCTGTTTGAGTTAAATAAATGAATAAATAAAGAAATTAAATATCGAAAGCAATGGAGAGGCTTACTGGGCAAGATGAGGAGTGAGATAATGACTCTTGCATACCTTTACTGAATCAGAATACTGGTGGAGCGAGCGAATTTTCTTAATCTTATTCTTACGCTATTGTACTAGTATTCTTGTTTTTGCACGCATTCTTAAGATGTTGGTCTTGTTCCATTAGCATTATAAAAGAATCTCGTATCTGTAAAAGAAGCGCAATTACCTGAGTTGAGTTTACACACAATAGTTTCCCTCACATATGTACTAGTTAAAACAATCTCAGTTGTTCTTTATTTACATTCAAGTTCTCTTGGGATACGATTTCTAAAAAAATAGATGACTCTCATGTAAACTAAGTACTCAAAGAATTTTCAGGCTTTAGATGATATAACGCTCACTGAATTGTTCCTAAATGAACAGTAATATATATACATTAACGTGTTTGATGTTCGGTACAAATCTCTTTTTCACGCCTTTACTTACGTAGATGAATTTCGACGAAAATTTATTCAATCGAATCTACTTTGGAATGCATTAAGACCGATTAATGAAGAGACTCAAGTGATCGATCAAGTCTAAGCTGTCACCATCGCATTCATGTTCACAAATCCTCTATTCTATTGCTTTTGCGATGAAGTCTTCCTTAAAAATGCATCTGGTTTCCAAACGTAGAAATCGGAGACCCTCGTTGGAATGCATTCAATCTCTTTCGAACGGCGCGGAAATATTTCAGGAGAATGACTGTCGAACCGAATAATGGGAGTGAATACCTATATTTGAGATTCCGGGAGGTAAATCGTACTTAGATTAGGACTTTATATTCCGCTCGCGAGATTTGAAACTTGCGATTCAATATATCAGTCCTGACTCTATTTACGCTTCATTCTTTATGTCGGAAATGTGAAGCCAAATCTATTTGTGACACCTCCGAACTGTAAGTGAATGAATGAGGATTTTCAGCCATGTCTATATCCTAAAAACAAAAAATTATATACATAAGATCATTGTATTTATTAAATTTCTTTCACGATACTTCTGTCCAAGATTTATCTAAATACCATTCTTGTATGTTGTCTTTAATTCTCAAAATCCAGTAGCGGAATTTTTAATAGTAAATCGACAGCTGAGTACATTTCGGGAATGGGAATCGAACCCGGGAATCGAATATGCGAGAGCTTATCGATAGGAATCGAAGCAGGAAGAGCTTTCACCAAAGGCGATCGGGCTACCCACTTAGATTTTCGGGAGCCATTTTAAAATTAAATCCCAATTCATAAATCCAAAAACATCCATATACCCTCTGAACTGAGTTATTCTAAACTTCAATTCGTAAATAAACAGTAAAAGGGGCATAATTACCCAATGAAATAATAATTTAAGTCTGATTTATTCGGTATTTAAACTGCATTCTCCTTTGTTTTCTTGTTCAGATTCATTTGACATTATCTTTTAGTCTATGGGATGTATTTTTTCTATGATTTTAGCCTTTCAACATGTCTTTACCGTAATGTTATAATCTGAAGATAGATTTTTAAAAGTCTTTCTATTTACTAGCAACCTCAATGGCAGGCTCTTGGATAGGAAGTGCTGGAGATGGAAATATATCGGCTAGATAGAATTCAAATTGTTGCAGGCAAAGAAGGGTGAGATTTTCTTAATAATAGAAAGGATGTTTTTTTAGTTCACGAATCATCAAAATATTTACTTAAATAGATATGATACGATTCAATATAATGTATAATAATATGGAGCTCACATGACGATTTTTAGAGCTAATATTTGCTGGAAAAACAGAGTAATTCACCGCATATTTCAACATCAGAGGTTATTTCTTAGGAGTAATTGAATTCGTAGTGGTCAAAAAGATGATCCTTTGGCATAAATCCAATCCAGCAATGCCGGAGGAAAGGATTCTGAAAAAGGGCATTTTAATTTGAAATGGTCTCACAGAGATCGCGGAGAGTAAAGAATGAAAGATTTTTGGTGAATGTTTTCCCATTGCGCTTGGGTAAACACTTTCGGATAATTTAAAAATATTCCGCAATTGTCTGCTTGTAAATTTTGTTATATACACCTGACAAATGGATAGCAATTCCGCAATAAAATTTATCTGACGAATGATATTTATTTAAATCATGAAATCACACGCAGCGAGCTCACCGTTTCACATTAAATCTGGTAATGATTAACAATAGGTAAATTTAAATTGAAAACCACTGCAGAATAAGAAATGAAGGCAAGAAGACCTATTTTAAATTAACTATTTATAATTATAATTGAATTTAATAAGCATAATTTTAATTAATTAATTATATTAATTCAGATTCAATATTCATTTAGTAAAGTTAACTATTAATTAACATAAATTAAGTTGAAAAGGAGAACTCGCCTCTAAGACGTAAATTTAAATTGAAATTTTGCACTTCGTAACCGGTGTATAACGGATCAATTTTATGCCGCACCTGAGTTCTTGATATACTACGTGATATCACAGGGTGATATTACTGTAAAATTACACATTATGTATGAGCTTAATTAATGAGTTGTTTAATGAATAGATGGGACTCGGAGTAAACGTTTTGAAACTCTCTTACATAAGGTTCCGTGTTTTACTCTTACCAAATTTTAGTTTGTAATAAAAATCACTTACCTAGTGTTAGGAGCAAATATTGAGTTAATTTGTAAATATAGAACACAAACAGGTTATGAGGAAAAAATTTAGTGAGCCGATTTTTTCACACTGTCAATTTTTAGCGCTCTGCACAGTGCCGTTCTTCCGAAACAGTGCGTAAGCGTGGACGTCAACAGCGATCCTGACTAACGAACACTACCGTGCACTAACCCGAGTGGATTGAATGCAAACGAGCGCTTTGATTACCTTTCTGTTTTCGGGAAAGAGAGACTTAATTCGACGAATACCGATGCATACTTTTCTCCAGAGTATATCCTTTTATTGCGGAAGGGAAAGAAAGGAGAAAAATGCGACCTCATAGGCGGCGAAAACCCCCTTTCGTGGTAATCTGCCGGACGCTGCATGATGTAAAGCCCCACTCAAGACTCCCGCGGCGCGGGAACCCGAAGCGAATTAGACGTTTGATTAGTTGCACAAGAGGCGGCGGATGACGCCGTGGACAGGGGGAAACGACCTGCTGGAAGGTGTGCGGGGGATGACAGGCGTGCAATTATGGGCGGCGAATACAACGAGGGGGTTGAAATGGAGGACGCGGGCAAGTGCACAGAGGATCATCACCCGCTCAACAAACACGACCCGAGTACTAGTTCCGTAAAACGAACTGGAAAACCCTCAAAATACATACCTCAACTTAACTAGATCCTCAAAACTCGACCCAGTCTAACCCAGCTTAACCTTAACCCTAAGTATACCCAATCCTCTCTAGCTTAACTAGATAGTCTCCAACTTAACCCTATCCGCTCCAACTCAACCCTTTACTCCCCAACTCAACTCTATTCACCCTAGTTCAACCCAATGCACCCCAACTCAACCCTATTCAATCTAACTCAACCAGATTTACCCTAACTCAACCCGATTCTCTCCAGCTAAACTAGATCCTTCACAACTCAACCCAATTCACCCCAACTGAACCCTGTTAACTCCAAATCAATCCTGTTCACCCAAACTCAGCCCTATTCAACCCAACCCAACCCAACCCAACTCAACCCAAGTCACCCCATATAAACCCGATACTCTTTAACAAACCCGATCCTCCTCAACTCAACTTCATTCACCCCAACTAAACCCGATACCCCCCAATTCCACCCCATTAATCCCAACTCAACCCTACTCACCCAAATTCAACCCAACCCAACCCAACACAATCAACCCCAATCCACCCTCATCCACCCCCAGTAAAAAGATTTCTCACTCTCGAGGAGCGAAAATCATCGCGAGGGAGTCACAAGTACACAGAGTCAGCGCACGGGGGATGAGGAGACGAATAAATTCCCTCCGGATTACAACCGAAATTTCGTGGATCTTGCAATACGTTTCGCGGAATTCGGGGGTGGAGCATTTGGTGGGGGGCCTTAAAAGAGTGAGGGTGGGGGGTTGGAAGGACGGGGAGGGGGCCGCTATCATCGCTCAATATCGACGGGCCCTTTGGTTGCTAGGCAACGTGGGGGTGGAAACGGGGGAGAGGGGTGTTGGTGGAGTGGGGCGGGTTGCCATCCTGCGGCCTTGCAACCCGCACCGAATGCAAAAACTTTTTTCGCCCCTTTTTCGGAGCGATAATATATCGACGTTTGCATCCACACGGTCCTGTTTGTGGGGCACGCGTGATAATTCGCGGGTGGGGACACGCGTCGCGTCGCCTCCCCCAAGGAATTACGCTATTGTTCCCCGTGGGGCGGGCGGGGGGGCGTTGCGTGTCCTATCTCTCCGTTTCCCTTGCTTTGTCGGTCGCTTTGTCTCTCCCTTCGCCCGCTTTTTCCTCATTTTGTCGCGTATTTGTCGCGGACGAGGACGGGGTTGGTTTCGCGGAAGCCTCGGCAGCGGATGGCGAGGAAAAGGTTTTTCTTTTTTACCCGCGTGAGATTTCCCCTAAATGGGGTGAATACACTTTGGGTCGCTTTTTTCTCCTCTCGTTCCACCGCGATTTTTTCGAAAAATCTGAATGGGAGACGAGATATTTTCGGTTGTGAAACAGATCGCGCGCCGTGCAAAATCGAGTTGCCTGGAGATTCGGGCCGTGGGAGGAAATTACGGAATGATGGCGGATGTTGCGAGTTTCGGTTTTTTTTTGTTTTTTTTTCTCTCCTCTCGGAACGATTCATTCAGTGGCATGCGCGAGAGTTTGCGGTAGTGAATAGAAATGTGTCGGTTACCGTCGCTTTTTTCGGCCTTTGGTGATTTCTCGCCTCTCTTGTCTGAAATGTTTTCCGGGGACGGCTTTATTGGAATCATTTTGTAATTATATTGTTTTCTCAGCTCGGAGTGGATTTAATTTATGGTTTCCCCGCCGCTCTTTCTGTCTTTATTGCCATTTTAATGAAAACGAAGATTCGGTGTCCAGACGTTTCACTTAAAGACGTTCTTTCCAAGAGTCGTATGATAGTTCACTCAGAGAAAAATTACATTAATGACTTTTCCTCCTAAGATTTTTCACCTAGGAGTCCGTTAGACAAGAGATGTTTCACTCAGTCTATTTCAACAAATGGATATTTTGCCAAATGTTTTTTTTTCAGTATTCCAACACGGCTGGGTGGGTCTGATATAAATATTTATCGAGTTTTTTTACTGTATTACTGTTGATAATTAACTCATGCGAAAGAAGTAATCTCTGCGGGCGCTTTAGGTGATCTGTAGCCAAGTTTGGAACAGTTTGGAAGATTAGAAGGTGCTTATTATCTAACAGGTATTTACATTTAAAATAAGAATGCGTAAGATAACAGGGGTTTTCCCAATAATATTCAGAAAAAAAGTGTGACAAGCCATTTTTGAAGTAGCATTCGGAAAAAAACGCTCAGCTAGTAATTCCCTGAGTAAAATAGCTTTTGGGTGAACTGCTTCTTGGATGATAAGTCTTAGATACAATATCTCTGAATTAAAATACCCTTGCATGAAAATTTCATAAAATACCCTTCTTTGGGCGAAACCACCCTGAATGAAAAGCTTTGCTCGAAACATCTCGCAAACCTTAGAAGAAATCAGATGTACTTAGGTGAAATTTAAGTAACCCTTATTTAATTTTATGCAATAGCATTTGCTTTTTATTGTTTTTGAATATTCCAATGCGTTTTCATTGTTTTTAGTTATCTTGTTTATGTTTCAGGTAAAAATAGATATCTATGGCAATTTTTTATTGGTTGTTTTGTAGTACTCAATTTAGCATAATTTAGTAAAAAATATCATTGAAATAATTTAAACGGGAGTAGTTTATTCTTTTAAAATATTCCGTTAATTATTGAAGTTTTGAGATTTTTTGCTTATTCAAGTTATTACACTTTTTATTAGTTTCCCAGTTTACTAAAACTTATATAATACTCCAGAATTCCACCCTTAGGCCGAAAGGCGGGTACATATGCATCGTATACTCGTAGATCTAAAATTGTCATTTTGCTGCTGAATGAGTCGACTGAAATTCAGGATGATGATGGATTTAATTTCTAACCGGAGGCAATCTCTTGTGACTTCATTACTTTGATATCCATCTCATTTCTATACTCTAATAAAATAAAAATAGGATAAGATGAGAGATGGCGAGTGTTAAAAAGTATTCATCTATGCATTATATAGAGAGATCGAATGATCAATACACATTATCATCATTCCGAACCCTACTTTCGAAGGTATTCTCGGTTATATTTTATCTCAAACAATTTTCACATTTTTTTTATTCGCGGCATTATTAGATTTCTGGAGAGAACTTTATTTTCCAAGAAGTTCAATATCTAAAATTTATGTGCCAAGCAAATTGGAACTGGGGCAATGGTTTTCGGGCCCTCCTGAAACCTGTCCCAAAAATGCCCTTCGTTATTTCTTGGAACTCATTTCTGCAGTTTCAGAGAAGATTTCATCGACTTATTAAACGTACGAATAAATTGTCCAACGTATGGTTTTGCTTTCATTGTTATGGCGGATTCCTTCGGAAGAGACGCGACTGCACTTAGGAATCCCCACTCTTAATGAGTGTTTTATGGATCTGTAATTGATCGAAACGCAGTCTTCTCGTCCCTATCCACGTTTTAATTTATCGCGCTCTTAACCTCGAGAACTTTCCGCCTGCCAGATGCAAGATTCAGGTCACTCTCGTATTAAGGAATCTTTATCATTTCCCCAGTCTTCCCTGTCCTAATCGTCGCCACGGAAGAATAACTTTTGCTAAAATTCGGCCGACTTTGAGACTCAGCACATCTTTACAACTATTATTACAACTATTTACAACTATTACAACTATTTTTGTGATACTAATTTAAAGTTATTTGTAGATAAATTCTCAAAGTAATTAATGCTTCTGTGTGATAATAAGTATTGTTTTCACAATATCCACAAATCACTAAATGTGATTTGCACTTTAGAAAAATACAATGCCTATGTTGGAATAAGAATGAAGATGAGAGATTTTACCAAACGAAAAACTATATCGATGTTTTCTTACCTTAAGCGATGGAATTCTACTTCGCATAGTGAAATCATACATTTTGCTGATCCAGAGTATATTAAGAGATTTCGTGAAAACCTTTGATGCCTAAATTATTTCGTATCATCCAGAATAAACACAGCAATTGTATCTCTTCGTTTGTGCCTTTCCATTAATCCCGGTATTGCATCTATGTTCCTTAAAGAAGTTGTTTAAGCAGTACTAATCATTAGGAGCTCATTTGGTTTCTCAGAACTCGAAACACCAGTAGTTTTCTTCCAATCTATGATTTCCACCCTAGGATGTATCCTGTTTTGAAAATATTTAGGGAAGGGATATAAATGATGCTAATTGATGATTGATCCTATCTGATAATTGAATTCTCTGACAACTGATAGTAGCTGATAACTTATATCAGGATATACTCATATAAACAAACATACAAATTAGCGTAGAAATAAACAAATAATCATGCATTAAATATGATATATCTTCGCTTTAATTTAGTCTTCGCTTTAAGGCATTTTTACATCCCTCCTTTATTTGTATTATCCTGCTCATTCCGGGATCCGAATATATTTCCCATAAGGAAATTCACCCTCAAACTTTTTCCCTAAAATTGCGGATCCTCGCGGAAAACAATCCGGGGTGAGGATCATTGTCTCTTCGAAACAGCCTTTATTCCATTTGTGGCGGGTGAGACAAAACAGCCTCCTGCGCCTCAATAAAGGAGGATTTCGGACGAGATAATTCGGAGATGAGAGCGATCCTAAGCGGAAATCCGCGCCAGAGGCAAGATGTCCCTCCCTCTCCCGGGCTCGCTTACCCACCGGGGCCCCCGGGGAGGTGGCTAGAAATTCTCTAAAATGGGTCACTGGGACATGGCGTGCACCACCCTCGGCTGGGGTGTGCACTCGTCGCGTGCAGCGCCGGTCCATTTGTCAAAAGTTTGTATCGAGTTTGGGGAAATTTTCTGAGGATCCTTGATTGCTCTCCATCTCTCTTTCTCATTTCGGTCATAAGTCTCTCCCGCGGGACGGAGAAAAAGAAGTAGGTCGTCTGCTATTCCAAGCGAAGCAAGATGTAGCAAAACAAGTAGGAATAATGAAGGTTAGGCTCCGATTAAGCCGTTCCGTATGTTGCGGCGTTCCGGTACATCCTGCGGCATTAAATTTGCCGGAGTTGGCCTGAAAATCTGTCAACCTCCCGCGCGTTGCGTCCACGTCTAGCGGGACTATTCATTATGTAAGAGCGGCAAACTATGCGGTTAATTCGCGTTATGTTGTGCGTGGGTGTTTTAGGGCTGAAATATAAGTAATCAATTTTAACGAATGTAGCGACTTTATCAAAGAGATCACTATGGTTAATTACGCATAGAGGAAAGGACGAACATGGGCAATATATGAGAGTGATTCAGAGAGTTTTCGATTCCCACAATTATAATGTGCGTGTTAGTAGATTCTATGTAAAGTATTCAGTACTAGGGCCGGATTGAGTTCCACACTTTCCATACGGAAAGCCGTGGGTACAAAATGAGGCTTACTAGAGAAGATGAGGCGTTTATTTTTCTTTTCCTTGCTGAGGAAGGATAGCATGAGTGGAAAACGCCCATCTAGATGCAGCAAAATGAGTGTGAGAATAAATCCTTTGAGCCTGAAAAAGATAATCAATTAAATGGATGATACATTTTCTGCATCTTCTACCAAACATGAGAAATTAAAGTAGTCACATTAATCAAAACTAATTTGTTCCTGCTACCGTGCCTTGTTGGATTTATATGTATTATATCTCCCCGTCCCTAATTATTCAAAACATTTTCCATCAGCTTTTACTAACTTAAAAAGCACACTCTAGTCATATATACTTCATAGAATTATTTACATCGTATAATGTGCAAAATTCTTTTCGTATCGCCCTTAACTTGATTAATCACAGTCTCTCAAAGTGGGAACACAAAAAAATACGGGAAATGAAAATACAGTTCCAAAAACGCTCATGAAAAATAGATTGAAGCTTTTTAATTAAATTATTGATCTAATTTTTTTGGGAAGCTATCTCTATCAAATTAATTCCCACATCGAGAATAATGTGTCAGATGGAAGAAGCGAAAAAGTCGATATTTATTTATTTTATTAATATGCAGGTTATTAACGATTATCGCCAATGTATTCATAACGTATGAAGTTTTACGTACAAATCTCTTGGGCGGACATTTTGAAGAGTAAATCTACATCTATCTAAATACCCTAAAAGCCGCCCTTCGGCATTTAGTAGGGTGTGTAAACACCGAACGATTGAGCTACGTTTTTAGCCTGTTATTATCACGTATGGTTCGCAGAAAGAATGAATTCTTAAAACGACTTGTTATAGCCTCTATTTATCTTATTTTATGCTCATTGGCGAAATAGAAGGGTTATATAATACAGATTACGTCCCCTGTAAACGCGGTGTCTCGAAAGAGTAGGTCTATCGAAATGCTTGGGCAGAAATACTTCTACGAGTCGAAGAAAATTAGACAAAGCTTATTTAAACTAGTGAATATTCTGTCCTTCTGTTATGTGATTATCATGTATATAATTATAATTTTCATATATTTTTAGTATTGTGACATCCCCTGTTGTTAATTTTAATTTTGAATTCATCTCTAAATCAGTGTCATTTATGAAGATTTATTTGTTTCGAAATGTTTGAGATAAATATGTATTTATTCTTTATTTTCTGTATAATTTTTATCAATTTTCAAGAAGAGAATTGATAAACATAATTGAAACTCTTTTCATTCACTTTCATCATGAAATTTAGTTTTCTATCAGTAGGTTTCGCAGGAGTTTCATACTCTCCTTCTTGGGAGTATATTCCTGCAGCGGAAATTTTTTCCTGAGCCCTCAGCTTAGGTTTTTTAATCCGCACATTAGTTTTCTTCTTGTACTTTTGCTAGCTATCTCTTTCTATTCAGTCTTTCTCAGATGAGAAAGTATTAGATGTAAGAAGATACTCCTAAGTTTCAATCTCGCCCTAATAAAGTCCTTATTATTATTATATCATATGAGAAAACCTCGAGGTTTGGTGCGAAGAAACAAAATGGAATACTTCTGGAAATATGATTGTCAGAATCATAAATTGCGTCGAATCCTGGAAATTATGAAAACTCCCTTCAAAGGAAGAGCTCCGGCCAAAAAGAGTTGTGCGAAAACCCTCGAAACAGCTTCAGCGGCGGAGCATTTTCGCCATCATTTGCGGAAAACGAGAGTAGGAAGGCGCGAAAAGTTTTCCGTGAAAATTACTCCTATATTTTAGATAATGGGCGAGAAATTAGCATTCGCCATTCATCTCCCGACGTCGAAAAAGAAACCCATACGCGTTAGACGAGTTAGTTTTCCCTCGTTTTTTATTTTAGTGAACAAACATTTTTCACTTTAGTACCCCGAGATGACAAAGAAGCATCGGTCCTTCAAAGAGGAGTGGTGATAACCACTGGTTTCCTCCCCTTCTTTTCCAGCCAACGATGCGACCGAATGCATTCTATTGACGCTGATCCCTCGCCACATACGTCGATTGAATGAGAAGTACGATAAACCCCAGGGAAAGCACTTCGTCGGGGGTGAGCGGTTCCGGTTGCGTCGATGATGGAAGGAGAGAGGTCGCTGGACACTTGAATAAAATATTCCATGGGAGGAATGGCTTTTTAGACGTTTTGGACCCTATGAAGACAGTATATTATAGAATTATTAGGGACCTACGAAATTTTTTCATCCCAAACCATCCTCGTCGAGCACACATTCATTTATCCCCTAAATTAATTTCCCCACGCGCATTGATGTCTCTTCATGGATTAATGTGATAGTGTTAATTATTTATTCCAGTTTTTTTCGTGGGTTTTCATCCAAAATTACCATTTATCAAAAAGTGACTTCCAGAAGGGTCTTTAGTACAATACCGTAGTGATAGAATTCTTTTCCTTCCATGGAAGAATTCATAATGTTCCCTTTGTTTGATTCATGAAAAATAATTTTAATGTGAATATTAGTGCATACTTTTAACAGAATTCTGTTGTTATTCCCCAACGAATGGGAATTCGTAGGGCATCCGATGTCAGCAACTCCCTTAAGAAATACACGGAAGAAATTTTTTAACATTACATACTTTCGAGCATTTTCCGACGAGATAGAAACGCAAAATTTGAGAATTTATTAGAGACCCTAAATGACCTAACAAATATCTATAATTTTCTATCAAAAATATTCCTTGCTCATGTTTAAACGATTCCAAAATGAACGTTAAGTTCATTCCGATCTATAGCAGACCAATATCAAAGGAAAGAAAATTGAACAAATATTCTTATTGGTTGTCTAATTTTGTTTTGGATTCAAAATGGTGAGAATTGAGAAAAGAGACGGAATAATGGTGTACTTTAGCGAGTATAAATAACCCGTTCCGTTGACGATGAAAGCGATTGCTGATCACATTTCGCATACGAATACATTAGAAAGATATGCCCTTATGAATTGTATAGGGATGAATGGTTAAAACCATTCGATAATTCAGTCCATTTCTTTAAATGTAAAAAGAATTTTAACTAGAGGACCTGCCGGACTGTAAATATCAAATAATTTTATACTGGTAACGAAATTCTCCTGAGCAAGAAACCTTCACCAGAAGGTTTTACAAATAGAAGGTACATACATTGATTGCATAAAATCGATCGTTCTTCTATCATTGACACGCTTTTGGAATATCCTATCGTTTTTCCATGACTCAGAAAAAGCTCCAATATTTAGGAACACCTTGTTTCTGAAACCCTGAAGCTCAATAATTTCACAAGCAATCGTGCCCTTTACAAATTTCTCGGACGAACTACACTCGGAATTTATTCGGGAATTTTCGCAGCCTTAGCTTTTAATCCATGGTTTCCATTACAGAGATGCAGAAAGAAGGATTGAGGCATCACTGATATCTGAGATCTTTTTCCATGCCATCTCAATCCCATAGTGGCAATGGAAGGCATTTTTATCGCCGTATTCTAGATGTAGGGTAGTCGGGCGCACTTACTCATGAGATTCTCCGCCGCCGAGAGCAATTCAGAGGTCATCTCTTTTTTTTCATTGAAATCCTCACCTGCCTCAAGGATTGGTGGGTTTATATCGGTGGAAATGTGTTCCGAGGTCAAATATCCCGAATAACATTTTCTTCCACCGGATTTATTGGTTGAATATGAGATGGGGAAATCAGGTTTTGAAATTAAATTTCGTAAAATTGAGTGTTTTTCGAAGAATCCGCGAGCCGTTGTAGAGGACTCGAAAACAAACGCTTCGCCACTTATATTGCTTACAAAAATGGCTATCCTGCGTTTTTCTGTCATTTTAATCTTTGTAGCATATATCTGAGCAAATTTCATGGATCTCTTGGGGCAAAGCTTTCGAATCGGTGCGCCGCTATGCAGAGTTTTAAGTAAGCTCTCAATGAAATTAAAGAAACTGGAACTCGGCTGTTAATAAATTAGAGATTAATGAAGAAGAGGTCTCAGAAATGCACATTGGGTCCTCCTCATGAAGCTAGTAATCCGCGGTCTCCGTGATCCTTTCGAGGAATTGGCGCTCGACGTTCAACGGTATGTAATAATAATAATAAGGCTTTATTCGGCGATCGGAGTTTTTGAACCTCTTAAGCTCTGAATGCTGATACCCAATCATGATACTGCTACATTACACACTATATTAGTTATGATGCTACATGACTTCACAATATACATCCTGAAGGTCAGTTTGAACATCATCCCTCCACCGATAGCTTTGGAGGGCGAATGAGGCTTACTAGGTTAAGTGAGGAGTGAGGTAGTTTGCGTTTTCTTGAACAAAATGAAGCAATTACTCAGAATCGATTCCATCTTGGAGTATTTCATCTCCCAAGGAAAAATAGACTTGAGAAAAATACGACGGGACCGGGAATCGAACCCGCGTCTACCAATTGCCGGTGGGTGCTCCGTCCGTTGAGCTATCTCGCCAGAATTTTTTCCTGAATGCACGCCATCTCGTGCCTCCTAAACTCATTCTTTGGTTATATTACATCTAGTTATAACCATAAATGAGACAGACGAAGTAAATGAATTATATAATTTTTCCTAACAAGAAACTCAAGACGAATGAAAATTACTATATTCGTCATGATATGGTTGGAGAAATGCCATTAATCTCTCACACTAAAACTAGAAAATTTCTCCTCCGTGAACGGCACATTTTCAACCCATTCGTCAGACTAGATCTCGCTAAAACACTTTTGTTAATTGATTCGCAAAGCTAGGATATCAAATTTAATTGTGAAGAGTGTCTCGAGGAAATTTTCAATTTTGAAAATTACTCTTCCTTACCTTTTCATTAATATATATTTCAATGTTAATTTAATTTTAGAGGAAGATAAACGAGAGAAGTCTTAGCGCAGCAGTGTATTTGGGCTTAATTATGCTACCCCCGCGAGGATAAACCTGTTAAATTGGAGCGAGAGAGAATTGTCTCCACGTAAGAAAAATAAGGCGAAAGCGGGGCACGGAATATTTGCAGGCTTAAGAGCTTTTGATTCCAGACCCTTCTCCAGAAAAATGTGGAATAGGTCGACGTCGAAATTGTTCCGACTCTTATCCTTCAGCCTCTTTTAATATCCCCAAAGTTTGGGAGGGAACTTGGTAAATTAATTCATTCAGTTTTTTCCTTCTTAGCCTTATTCCCATCCCTTACGGGGTTGGCTGATGATTTTTGATAGTTTGTGGCGTTGATGATGATGAATTTAGTTTTGTATCTAATTTGCACGGCCGGCACTTCCTACTGGAAAAATTTTACACACTCATACAATCATTCCTTAACCAGAGATATGATTAACCGGGATTTGAGCCCGGGTCCCTGGGTTGGAGCTAGCACTACACATTCGAATAACTTCTAAACTGAAAAAATTAAGCTGTAATTAAACCATTATCGATTGAGAAAAGAAAACAGATATAAGTTAAGATTATGACAGAGTACGTAAAAGAAAAAAAGAGAAAAGAAATTTTCCCGCATGAGGGCTCGAACCCGACCAAAAGGACTTTGGAAGCGGATACCATAACACTGCGCCAAACGTTCGAATGACGAAGTTGTTGTTTTGAAAAGCGTTTATTGGTCTTTTGGTCATTATACATTACATTGAGAAGTTCCCCTGCTTTAGGCTGTGTTGCCTTTCCAGGGAAATGACGAATGACGAAGGTCGCTACGCTTAGCTTTATAGCCTACCTGACAATTTTTCGTAAACTTTAAGTTCATTTTCCGTGAAAACTATCGCTCATAAAACCCAACTTTGGGGGTGATTCGTCAATCTTGACTCGATATCTATCAAATTACCGAGTCTTACCACTTAAATCGCGTCCGACGGTGTGTAGTCTCCTTGTTAGTAATTTACACCCTCCTTTTAAAACTGAAATACTTTGCCCCTGTGGCCGATTACGTTAATAAATTCAATAAATTTGAACATTAAAACGTCACCCGATAGTAAGATACATATTCTCATACGGACTCACAATTCAATGATTGTTCGCACGAGTTCGATTGAATTTCCTCAAGCAGACTACTCATCTCTGTGCGGTGTTTCATTTTTTCTAATTGAATATGCCGTAAGAGAAAGGTAATCCGAGAGAGTATTACTTGAAAATCATTAGCTTGAGTGATATTCGGAATATTATTCCATGGCAAAACAGCTTTTATATATATAGATTTTGAGGAAACATTTACGCAGGAAAAGGTTAGTCAAAACAAAATGAAAACAAAGCTTTTTGATAAACTATAAAGTGAGGATAATAATTTAGGACAGTTCTGATTTTTTATTGCTACAAAATTGTGCAAATTATACGTTTTATTCACTGTAAATTCCTCCATTTTAGATTTTTTAAGATTATTTTCACTTTAATGTGGCAACTTATTGATTTGTTTTCAGGTATATGATTGCCAAAATATCCCATCATTTCTTCAAAATTACTACCTCTAATTTAGTGAACAATTTTGTTTTATTTTACATTAAATTCCTTGATACAGTATCACTAATATCATCATTTATGATGAAAGGGCATTTCATATCGCCTTGCATCGGCGTGTATTTCATAATTACTGGTTTAAATAAATTTATTCCAGTAAAATAGCATATGTGACTCAGGTAGTAATGGATTAAATACTTTCTTATAACTCAAGAAATTTAGCTCGATCAAACCATGGTAAACATTATTTAAAACTACCCTGTGATAGGAACGTATAAGTGATGAAGCCGAAAATGGGAGCAAAATCCGGTCTCAGCAATTTTCCCCCATTACTCAGTAATTAGCATCCATTTTAAAAACTAAAATACTCAAAGGAGATGAATATGCCTCCGGAATTTTACCAAAGCCTTACTTGTTAATTCCTTCGTTGGCTCAAGCCTATTATAAAGCGCTTCCTGGAATATCCCTTGAATTCAATTCGAGTGCCGCTAAGATGTTCTAACCCTCGATTTTGCCTCGTGGTTGCGCAGCCTGCGACAACATTGCCATTATCAGAAGCCTTGGAGACGTGCCATCGCCTTAATTCTCTTCGTGAATACGCCTAAATGAAGGAATCTTTTGATCCCTTTCTTACCTCATGCTCAGCCTGAATACTTTCCCACTGGAGACGACTACTCCGCGTGCGTCAGAATTTCCAAAGGATATTTTTTTCGAAATATTCAACGACGGATTTGCATGTTAAAAACGTACGAGTCGAGAAATCGATTAGTCTGAATTGTTCTTCCGCTTCGTTAGTCACTGACCTTTCGGCAATTCTACGAGTTCCGTAGTCCATGCAAGAGAGAGAGAGACCCTTTAAACTTCGTAAGCTATCAGTTTCCAGCCACGAAGTTGCTCGCCTTTCAATACATAATTTGACCCAAGTACTCGAGTACAACATTTTAGATTCATACAGCCAACTTTGACTGGCTCCTAAGTGAGGCGCGGAGTGGAGGCATTACGTTAAATTGATTTCGAAATAGTGCCATGGAAGCCCGGCCGAGGGTTTCGCGCAACTGCTGCAAATTATTCGCTCTACGCAAAATATTTTCTACCTCTAGCCTCGCTCAACCGTTCATCACCTCGTCGAACGCGATGAAAATGTAATATCGAGAACTTTGATTGTAAAGGAAACTGAAGTACGTACTTAAATATTACTACCATCTTTCTCTGCAGCGACTTTAAATAATTTTATTAGCGCTGATGGGTTTCTCAGGTTTGGTATAATGCCGCTTTTCGGCTAAATTTAAATTATTGAGTTATCTGAATAATTCATCAATAAATAAAAATTAATTAATTAATTAAACAATTAATCAATTAATAAATTAAATTATCAATCAATTAATTAATTTCAATTATTGAGTTACGTTAAATATTTTATCTGATGGGTTTCATACACATTTCTTTTTAATACACTTATCTCTTCTCAAAACGTTTTGTCTAGAGGCAATCTAAAAAATTGTATTCATGTTTGTCACCTGTGAAACATGCTGATTTCTTCTTATGAATAAGCATTGGATACGAATTTATTCAGAGCAGATAAATGTAGTAGGTCTAAAATCAGTGTGATATACAGTAGCCACTGGACTTTTCCCAGAACGAGAACTACTCTCCTGTGTAATCGATCTCTTAAATAAATACAGAAATCGTAACAATTTACAAACATTAAAGAGTTTAATAAACACTCCTCTTTCATATATACTTTCTTCCCTCGCGTTTACTCTCCAATTGAAAATAGATCAGAATTCCCGAAGGCAAAACCATCGCCGAAGTATTCGTCAATTTGTTAAATCATTTCCAGGCAGTAGCTGATCATCATAGTCGGAAGTTTAGGAACATACCATTTCTCGATCAAAATCATTTCACATCGACGGAGTATCGCTTTCTTGTACGTCCGAGTGGAGGCGAAACATTTTTAAACCCCGGTCAAGTCGAAAATGACCCTGTACTACGCCGGAATCATTTCGTATACCAACGCATCCCAGAATGGGGAAAATGCGAGGGTAACGCAACATGTCCTTTTTTTATTTTGTGGACTAATGTATTCCTCTCGCCCCTTCGTTTCAGCGGCAGGACCTACAAGATAATAACTCATTTATGCCATTTTGGCTTCCCGGATGATTATGGTAGCCTTATGTTTTTTTTTCAAAAAATTAAATTACTCGCCATAAACGCGTTGACGGAGAATTTAATTTTCGCTGAAATAACGGAGAAAGATGTCCCTCGTTCCTTGCGTACGTGTGGGGGAATCAAAGCGAGAAAAATGCGGGCGGTTGCCTAATTAATCGCTGCTCGTTATCCGAAAATATTCGTTATTAATTACACACTCGTTGTTTGGAAAGGTATTTCTTAGATAACAATGATAACTAACCTCGTTAACAATTCTGATGTTACTTTCGTTGGCTTCAGAATAGACAAGTGGGTTACACGTTCGAATTGGTGAAGGCGGACCCGAGTTCTATTTCCGGTGGGGGCTCGAGCAATTTAGCTGAGGCACTTTTAAAAATGACCGAAAATTAGATTGTAACTATGAATTAGTATAACTTCCTAGGCCAGAGGAGGTCCCTTAGGAGAACCTATGTCCTTTTCAGGCGTTCAATGCAGCCTCTTCGTATTCTTCTGAACCGAATGCGTGTCTTCCAGTAATTTTTCCCCAGTTTAGTTGACGGTAAACATTCTACCTTGGTTTACTCAGTGATTATATCCATTTTCCTCTACATTGTGACCCGAAGGTTCCACATGTGACCTTCTGATGAAAATAAGATTTTTTACCCTTAGTCCTTCGTGATTATTTTGACGATTTCGAAGAAAATGCATCTTTTCTGTTCATTTTCCCCTTCGGTATACTGATAGATTCGAGCCTGCCCTTCTGCAGCCTTCTAGAGATTCAGGTAACTAATTCTCTTATCTATTTTTCAGTTATGCTTCTTCGAACATAGGTAATTTATATAATGAATAATTTGGAACTTGGGAAAAATTGTTGGTTCTACGGCGGAAATCGGTCCAATCAAAGATGTTGTGCAGAACCTCTGCAAAATTTAAAGAAATAAACCAGGATAGGTTCTTTGGACTGAAATTTAGTAAGTTAACGTCATAACCATAAGCTCTGTTCTATTAAATACTGTGGAAAATTATGTCATTTATGATTCTTATAAAAAAGCATCTCAGCCTCCTTCGATTTTATTTTAAGCTATTCGTTCTTATATTTTTAATTATGTTTCAATGTCCACGTGTTCTATTTTGACAATAAGGATTGTTGAAATGGATTAGTAAATCAATGTCGCAAGAGAATTGAGGGATAAAATAATTTATTTCAATTAAATGGTAAGGAATAAGTGTGTACAACGGTTGGTACAAATGCTGCAATTACCCAAACTACCTATGCGTTTTTACGTATTTTCGAAATATATCGAGAAGGCAAAGATGCGGAATCGCTTGCAGTGTAATGTACTGAGGAATTCACTGTCCAGCTCTAGAGAAATATACAGGTTGATAAGCGATGAATCCCTTGAAGCGTTTAAAGAGGATTCCTAGGAGTAGAAGAATTTTAGGTTTCGGGCTCTCATTTTGAAATTTTATCAATAGCAATCTGAGCGAAGATGATGAAGATCATTTTAACTAGAGTTGGAGTTTTATTTACCACCACATCACTCAGTTAAGAGGGCGGTCTTCTGAGATTAGTATGAATGAAAGATCGCGATTAGCAAAATTTTTAAAGGTTGATACGCATTCATAAGATGGGTTTTATTTTTTTAATCCGAGAGGACTGTCAAAGTTTTGCTTGTGAAACGACCCCGGAAAATGGCTATGAATAAATATAGGGTCCCGGGGGACCCTTGTCTTTTTCCGAAATCCGAGTGTTCGAGTCAAAATAGAGTTCTCTTCAAATAAACCGATTTCGGTTGATTCCAGAGAACGTTTGGGAAAACAGGATAAAATCTGTAATCACAAAGTATTCCTTATACGAAAGATTACAGGGATTGAGAAATGACATATGGAAATATAGATTTTTTTGATTTGAAATAGATCGCAAATAAAAAAATGTGATTATAACAGGATTTAAGGCTAAAAATGAAAAGATCTGTTGTAGATCTCCATTAGTTGAAGCGCTAAGAAAGGAAGTAGAGATGTAACAGAATGAGAATTAGGATGAGAAGGTAATAGTAAAAGATATTTATCATTTTATTAGAAAAAATACAAAGTTGACATTATATACAGAATGAAATTTGGAGTGCATTTTTTAAAACGTAAAAGTGCTTAGGGATTGCACTTAAACGAGGAATTCCTAGATTTATCGCCCCAAATGATAGGATTTGCTAAAGAGTACATTTGGAAAAATACGGGAATACAGAATAGTCCCTATGAGGGGAGGGAGAATGGGAGGGGGTGTGAGGCAGGGGAGAAAGGCGAAGGAGGAATGCAAGGAGACCCGGGCAACGACCGTTGCCCTACGCGGGGTGCGAAGGGGTTATGCGGCTGCTCCAGGACTATGGATTAATGCCAGTATTGAATTTAGCTCATACCGAGAAATGAAATATCTGTAAATGTACAATGCAGTTTATTTCCTCCCTGTTTTAGTATGGATATTGAAGAAAATTCTTCGAAGACATTTTGGAGATGATTTAAGTAAATTGTTATCTCACTGGGGAAAACTGGGAATATTCTAATAGCTGGGAATATTTGCTAGAATCAATTATTTCTGCTGTGTAAATATTATGCCGATGTTTTATTTACAAATCATTGTATTTGTATTTGAAATCATCTTTAAATTCGCAAAAATTATAGGTTGTAATGTTTATGTATTTATTACGATGTAATAATTGCAATAGCAAAATCTGAAGACAAGTTTGTGAGTTCGGCTTCCTAGTATAGGAAGATGTGTATCAAACCACTTATTTTAAGCAAATATTCCTTATGACTATAGAAAGTTTATTTTTATTATTATTTTGAAGTCAGAGTAACGGCAGATTTACTTTGATACCACCGTAAGTCCGGTTAAATTATATATATATTTTTTGAAACACTCGCCAATTATGAGAGTACATTTACTATGAAATTTGACGTTATGGGTCAACAAATGGCAGAAATAGTATACCTTATCGAAGCATGACGATCATATTAATTGAATTTCACTCTATGTATAGGTAGGAAACTACTATTAAATCGTACGAAGGGTCATTATAACAATTTGCTATGCAAAAACAAAATAAAAAAACCACATGCAATAATGAATATCCATTGAATCAACTACGAGTATAATGCCCCGAAACACAAATAACACCTTTAAAAGGCGATAGGAATACTATAAAAACTACAAATATTTGTAGCATTGTGAGTTTTTAAGGTAAATATTTGAATACATTGGAATTGTTGTTGGAATTAAAAATTTTTGGTAGTACGTGGAGCCCTACCCTCGGGCCATCTCGCCCGGTTTGGTCGATACAGAGTTCCGTGACGCAGCGGAGGCTTGCGAATTAGTTGTCTTACAGGGGTTGGAAGGATTGGCTCAGTGGGGCTGCGTTGGAAGAGGAGAATAGTGGTGCAGAAGATATATGTAGGGTCCCAAACAGGTTGTTATGTTGAGGACGTAAAAGTGGGTACGTTAGCCTTAGCAGCGGCCCTTAAAATCCTTCCTATTTTCTCCCTCTGTTTCTGTGTCATTCGTTTACAGTAAATATTAAGCTTTTGAATTTGGAAATCTTTCATAATTACTCGTCAGTTAGGAATCAGCACGAAGTTTCTTAAGCGCAATTTTTAATGGGCTCATATGCCTATATTTTTCCGTCTTTAGTTTCCACATAAATACTTTGATTGACATATTTAAGTTCTAATACTCTCGAAGCAAATGAGGTAGAGTCCTATTAGAGATATTATATTATCCCTCAATAACTGTAGCGATTTTTCAGGGACAGTAATATATTTAAAACTCAATTTTCATATTACAGAAGTTTGATCTGTATGCATTTGAGAACCTTTCTATAAACTCCTGGAGGTTTTAAACAGAAAGCTTTTCATTATTCATTCTTACTATGCACTCCGCTAGTTCTGACGAGTTTCTGTTCCTTGTGCGTCACAGAGTAACAAATAATATAAATAAAAGCTGTGCTTACTGCATACTGTACAATTTTAAGCGTAGCTAAAATTTCACTTTTTCTGTGCCAATATTTTTCTATATTTTATTTTTTTCCTCGATCTGGAAGTTCTTCTTGCATGTCTTCTTGCTTATAGTAACATTTATTTGCGAATTTAATTTTCAAACACGGTCTCAGTATGATTTATTCGTCTTTAATGAATAATTTATCCTCGGAAAACTGTGCTTCTTGATGAAAAGGTCTTTGTTGTTTCTAACCCATTTGCTATCATTAACAGAGAGTGTAATATAATTAAAAGAGTTTTAGGTTTCCGCTGTGTTTTACGACACATTCATTGCGAATATCGTTTTTACCATTTCGTGTACTGTTATAGTCGATGAGACTTCATAGCCAAGTGCTTCATACTTCGTTCAACTTTGGCGAAAGCGTTCCCGGGTTCGATTCCCGTTAGAAGCCCACGTGCAAAATATACTCAGCCATCGAATTATTTTTATCAACACTACCATCATAGTCGATGGTAAGTATTGCAATAAATGAAGCAGATACATACGAGTAGCTTTCGTTCCCTCGTCAAGTGCAAACTCACGGCAGGATTCACTTTCCTCCATCACAGCTCCGGCGATAGAAGTATTTTCTCGGAACCCCTGGGAATTGTGGAAACCGTGAGACGCGGTTGGAAATTGCCCGCAATCCCCAACAAGTACCCGTCACTTCCCACCACCGTTCCGTGAATTTCCTCCGATAGTCGACGTAATTATGCCGTTGCATAAATTTTCGGGGATGAAATCCTTCGGAAGTATTTTACGTCAGAGTGGACGATCGTCCGAAAAACAAGGAAAAAGAACTTAATGCCTTTCATTCGGTCGGGAAAAACAGTTTTCCTTCGTTAAAGTTTTGATTCCGTCAGCTCTTTCGATGGGAATATCGAGATTCTTCCCTCGCGGTTCCACCGGCGGCACGGAATTGATTGTCCCAGTGCGACTGCGAGGGGAGTAATCATCCGGAAACATTACATGTTTCTCTAAAGGCTGCCACAGGGAGAAAATGAGGGAGTCTTTACTCGTTTCGGAGAATTCGGCGGTGGGATTCAATACCAAATCGAGTGAGTGTCTATTGAATTACCGCGGATGTAATAAGCAGGGAGCTAAGCGTAAAAAATTGACGAGAATATTGAGAATGTTCGATGCATTAGCAATTTTATCCTCGCAACATCGTATTTTTCTGTGAAATTCATGAACGTAAATCATATTTGTGAGTCGAAGATGATTATTTTTCCTTAATAGTGCTCCGGAGATAAAGGGGATCGTTTTGAAAGTGCTGGTGAATTTACCGAATTCAATTTGATAACATAATTAGATACATAAGGTTAATAGTGTGTCATATTTATTTCAGTAATTCGAGAAATATAAATCGAGAGTATAGAAATAAAGTAATTTTCCACTAAGCTAAGCGGGTACATTTCATTGACAAATGTTGTTTTAAATCTCTCTTAATATAGATTTTCAACGTTATATAGGTCGGAATTTAATTCGCGTGAATTGGACTCGAGTGCGACTTGAGTCATGAATTTAATAAGGCTAAAATTGGCATATTAATTGGCCAACTTTAAAATGTCTTCATATAAAGTGGCTCAGAATACAATCTGTATTCATTTATCAAGCTTTCACTTCCGACCCCTTATACACGTAGTTAAGCGAGTTTGTTGCACTGCCACATCTCCTTTTGTACTTTCGTCATATTTGACTGATCTTTCTTTCTCTTTATTCTAGTAATCTTAAATATAATAGAATTGTGTTTTAAGCTTTGAGACTTGGCTGTGTCTGTTTTGAAAGGAATTCGGACAAAAGTAGAGTTGCGCGAATTTTTGCAACCCTGTTACTATCGACAGGATCGACAGGATAAAGAATAAAATTATATAAAATATATTAAATTATAAAAATAAAATATATAAAAATGATAAATTTTGGCTATCCTTTTGGTCTAAGAGATAAAGGTTCTCCAAGCGCCGAACGCGGAGACCGTCTAAGGACGATTCCCGGGAAACGGATAATCGTTTAGCGGTCCCAGTTCTTCAGAATCCCGATGTACATTTCGGAAACAATGCTTCCATCTTCATGAGGGGTCCAATGCTGAATGATTTTTCTCCTTTCTATCCTTTTGGTATTATAATAGACTAAATAGTTTAATCCATAAGCAGTCTTCCATGCACGACTTGTAAATAACTTGCTGCATAAAGTGGTTTGACTCGGGATCTGACTTGGAAACGTTCTCAATGACTTCAGATTTAACTCGAGACTTGACGGCAATGACTTGGGACTGGACTTTGACTTGAGTGGTGACTTAGTCCGACCTCTCCAACGCTGAAACCGTTCATGAGTGAATTTGAAGACTCGCATTTACTATTACCTGTGGTTTCTTATGCTAATGCGTAAAATGTCGATAAAATATTCTTAAGTATTCTATTTTTAATGGTTGTCATAATTTTTATTTAAAATTAATTTATTCCCCAAGTGTATTTTCAAAAAATGATCGTCGTGAAGTTGTTCTACAGAGAATACGCAGAGAATTTCTTTACATTATATATTTAATTATATTCCTGAATGATATACCAAGATATGTATTTGTCTTTGGGTAACATTGTGATAGTCATAAGACCAATTTTCAACTTAATAATGTTCCGAAAGTTGTAATCATGTTTTGCCTTCGATGGTTCATATTTTGTAGAAGGTTGACGGTTTGGTTATTTCAAAATAAGGATAGAATATTTTCGAAATTTTTATTCCAGCGATTTATCTTGATCCTAAGTCATTAATAAACTACATAAATCGTCATTTTAAAGAGTGCACAATTTTCTTAGAGTGTCCTATGGAGAATAACATTAATCTTATTAAAAATGTGGTTAATAAAGATATAAAATTCCTGTGTTAAGATAGCATTACCAGAAAATATCACGAAAATGTGCTTTTAATAGAGAAAGAATGCAGAGTACATATGTAGATATAAATGTAGATATAGAATTAAATATAAATTACATGAAAAAATTTCACAGTCACATTAGTTTAATAGCTTTAGTGAATTTATTATTTCGTGGGATACCTACGTATAATATTCACAGAGTTCGCAGGCCGCCTAAAAACCTTTTACAAGCGAAACCTGCCTTACGCCGTGGCATAAAGGTGGCTTAAACCTTACCGAGGATATGGATGAATGATTAATCTGATTTCGAAACGAACATTCTGCAGGCGTTTCGCAGGCATGAATCGAGATCTCATGCACTCAGCCATGATCAATTCACCCAAAGCTGAACAAACACCGAATGACCCGACTATTTTTTCCACTACGCTTGCGGTACGGCCTGTCGATTTCAACCTTGAAGTTTAGCCTCGACCTGCGAAGTTTCTTTTTTTTCATGGGGGAACGCTTTAAGGATTCTATGTACGTGTCCTGCATTCCATCTCCCATTAATACGCGTAAACTCGGAAGATGTCGGACGATTTTGGACGGCGGCCAGTTGAGGAAGTGTGGGGGTCGAAGAGAATGGAAATGATATCTCTCTCTCTCTCCATTTCCAGTCCCTTTCTTCACATCCTTTCGACCCTCCCCTGCGTTTTCTCCTCGTTGATAGCCCTCTCTGATTGGCCATTGTGAGGCGTTACAAGCAATTTGTTTTTTATCAAAGAGCAAACTACCGTTTCTTCATCCCTTTGTGATTCTCTCTCTCTTGGGAAAGTTATTCTCTCCCCTCGTACTTCTGATACTCGGATCATTCTGATGCTTATCAGTCTGTACCGTGGTCGCCTAATCTTTTTGCGCATGATAGCTATCTTTTTATGAGAGTGATCCACCTATGTGTATCTGCCGAGCTGCCTGCATATTTCTATCTATACGGAGGAAATTTAATATAAAAATTCTTTAGAAAGGTGAATTGAAAATATCTTACTGTTTTACTCTAGTTTTCATTGACTAAATTGTCTCCTTCAATTTTTAGCCTCGTTCTTTTCTGGATTAAGTGGTCTATAAGTATATTTTCATATTTTTTCTTTTCTGCCAGCGCCATCACAAAAATTCATTTAGGGGACAATCATTGCAGGAACTTTAGTGGTAAAGTTGGCGAATATATGTAAAAGATGCCCTAAATGAGTAAGGCCTGATTAATCGGTACTTGAAACCCGGAATCTGAACTTTGATAAGCTAGCTCGGTATTCATGCAAGATCATGGTTTCCTATATTTTGGATCATGGGCCTTGAAATTTACGAAACAGTTACCAATGCAAGCATTTTCCGTCTCCTGGTAGAGGAAGTTAAATTGTTGTAATTTGTTACATTCCGAATATACATAAAATAGAAGACTTTTTGTCTTTTATTCAAAATACGATTTAATAACTATTTTTCACTTTTCCAGGGAAGAGTGGATTAAAATAATGATCCTCAGTGCAAGTATTGTAGCAAAGAGAAAGATCTTCCGAAAAAGGCTGTTCGATTTACTGATTAGCCGCGTTATACCGAAATAACAAAGGCTATCGAACTGACAGCCGACACTCACCAGTTATCTGAAGTCACACCAAAGTTCCGGTTGTCGATTGGAAAGGGACAACTTTTAGTGAGAATGAGGGAAGAGGGTGAAGGATGCCATTATAGGAGTTAATTTTTTAACATGGATTTTTTTTTACCTTCAAATGGTCTTATGAGCACATAGCGGGATTTGATTAGAGCTGGCTTAAAGTGACAAAGTATTTTAAAATTTGAGCGAATTTCGCGTATTAATGAAAATCTAAATGTGTTAGTCCGGGGACTTTATTTACTGGTGACTGTCATTTCAGAATATGAAGGGGTACTTATTGCTTCATCATACGATGTTGTAAGAGTGAAAAGTTTAGTTAGCGAATAAATGCGCTTTTGTTGTAAAAATTGTGTTTACTTACACTTTCAGATGCATTTATATAAGCCGTAATGAATTTCTGTTCTGAAGTGAAATAAAAAGTTTTTGTTTTCAAACCAAGAGTACCTTTCAAAACAGCTTAATGTGACAACGCCTCGTGCAAAAGTTTTGCATCAACTACTTTAACTTAAACTACAAAATGTGACCATCGATTACTACACAATGATGATATCTTTTAATCCCTCAACTACGAATTAGAGTTTTCGAAATTTTTCTTAGGTGATTCGTTTTAGATTTATCAAAAGTAAGATATTCACCGTTAAATGAAGTTAAATTAGAACTATATATTCGATAATTTAATCTTGCATTTTCATTTATTTTTACTAAGATAGTTGTCTATAAAATGTTCAGCTAAAATTGGATAAAAAAGGTTGGATAAAATTTTTGCACAATAGTTTCATGTAATGAAACAAATTATATGTGCAATACACCATCTTCTGGCAGTTTACTTCGAAATTAACCGAAAATAGGATTTCAAAACCTAATATCCATCCATATAGTCATCCTCTCTATCACAGCAGTATGTTTGCTTTGTATTAACTTTGTATAGATCATCTTTAATTTCTGCATTAGATCGTAGAAGAAATGCCCTAAATGAAATTCCCTTATAAATTAATATAAAGAATTCTTCTTATTATTTTATAAAATCTCAAAATAGTTGATTTCTTGGGAAAATTCCTACTAATAAAGAATTGTTTCTTTCGTCTAGCAAACTATTTCGTCAGATCTGGAAGAGAAATAGCCCAATTGGGTGTACTGGTACCTAACTTGAGTCCAGATCTATAAGCTCCCGGTTAGCGTTCATCCTTGGTTCGATTCCCGATGGAATGGAGCTTAGCTGATGAAGCACCTTTAAAAATGCTACCACTCCATATTCGTATCTCTAGGTCAAAATTCGGCCCACTTAAAAGTTTGCTTCGAGAGCGGGTCTAGGCAATACTCTTACTACGATCAGTTTCAATTGGGGCAAGACACGATGCCGACTTCATATCGGAGAATGGACACTCGTGTTGGTGGGCCACTTTTAGAGGGTGTGATCGATCAGAACATCGAAATTTCGCATGTGTTAGGCCGGCGGCGCGAGGTGGGAGCACCGGCAATTCATTTGAGCTCGAAAAAAATTCTCCCACGGGACGGCCAATGAGGGACTAACAAAGCTAAGGGACGTGTGATCGGACAAAGGAAGTTTGCGAACGATGGCGAAAATCCTCACGTATTGGAATGGAATTCCTCTCATACCGCAAGACCAAGGAAGCGCAGGAGGAGGGATATTGGACGAAGGAAAGGATACAGGGATGTCTATACTTGAAGAGAGGGATAAAATGAGGAAGGGATTTTAAATAGAGATTAGAAATTAGAGAGAAAGATGTGAATAGAAATATGGTATAATTATTAGTATTTTTATTAGTTGGTATTTACTAATTGATATTTATCGTCATTATTTCATTCTTCTTTTTTATTTATTATTATAAAAATTATTTATGCGACTCATTTATTTATATTTATAGCTGAACTTTGTCCATAATGCATGAATAAGTGATTGAATAAACAATTTTCGTCAGTTATACAAAATATCGCAACTTCAGGATACAAAATACTTAATAAACTTATGTGATTTTCTTTGATAGAATAGGGCGGGAAAGTCTCTCGTAAATGAAGAAATGACACACAGTGAAGTAGATATGGAGGAAAGCTTTACTGGATAAAATTCTTTGAAGAGGAAAAGTAGAAATAAAATTAACTTTATGTATTTTTCTCATGTATTTAGAAATACCCGGTTTAGTACATCATCTGATTATCAAGGTATATTTTATTTCTACTTTTCCTTGGTAATAAAGTTTCGAGAGGAAGATAGGAGCAGAGTTAGAGAACTAATGAAAGGCAAATTAAATTATGGAGGAAGGAATTAGAAACTGCAGTTCATGATAAAGTCTCTTTAAAGACCTTTGTAATTATAAAAGTATAGAAAAGGAGAGGAAATAATTGAAGTATTGTCAGGTTGATGCAAGACACCTTAAATGACAGGTACAGTAAAACTCGGTTAAGAAACTTTTCAGGAAACCGAAAATCACGACAAGAAAGCGGGGTATTAGAAAATTTTGTTTCTTTTGTATTAGAAAACCAAAAAGATGGATTGTTTTGCTCTTTAATTTTTAAATAAGTCCCTTAAACCTTAAAAACGAAAAGGGTTTTTCTTTAGCTTGCTTTACTTGCCACAACTGTGGATAAATGAATAGTCCGCGTGCTCTTGTTGTGCATTTCTGGTTGCCTTCTCGTCAATTAAGAACGGCATAATTTTTGTGCAAAGTGTGTTTTACTTTTTTACTTAATATTGGTCATTTTTCACTCTGAAATATAGCAATTTTACCAGCTAAATTGGAAAGAATAACGTAAGCAAGTTGTAGTCTAGCGAGTGAAATGGAGGATCAGTTACAGCGGGTTTCAGTACATCTTGGGACGGGAAAAATCCGTGTCTTAAGCGGATAGCATAGCGCCTTAAGCGGTATTTTTACCACGTGTGAGAGTGACCTAGTCCGATAGAAAAACGCGCATTAAGCGGGTTATCGTCTTAATCAGGAGTGTCTTAAACGGGTAAACTGTAATTCAATTTAGCTAAACGAGTACGTCGAGATGCATCACTGGGACACCGCTCTCAATATTCCCAAATCGGGAATGGAAACCCTTGTATTAGTGTAGGCTGGATCTTTCTTTCTATCCTTCCAGCAATGATAGGGGTATAGGGAAAATGAAAACGAACAGGGAGAAAGAAGCGGCAATAAAGGGAATGAGGAGGGTGTGGAAGAGAGGCCTCCTTGGAGAAGGGAAGAAAGGCAAGCGTTGTTCTAACCACGCCCAACCAAAGAAATCTTTCTCTACATTCTCTCTCAGTCCTCTCTCACCTTCAATATGCCCACTACTCGGAGAGCAGATGCCGCCTCTATCCAAAAACCCAAACTTTATGCCCACCATTGGATTATTTCTCCGGATTCCAGTGGTTTAGATACTTCTGCCCCCACTTTCGATTGCTTCAGACCCTCTCGCTGTGTTTCATTCCGAGTTTTGCTAATGCACGGCATAAAATGAATTTCTGTTCGTGTCTACGCAGATGTATATCTGGGCCAACTGGACGGCGGATTTATGACTTTATATTGGAGAAGGGAGTGGTCCATTCATGGATTCCTTCGCTTGCATTTTTTGTCTCGGTCACTCTGCTTGAGTGCTTTAACGCACTGTTTCCCCGATCGGTGAGGGAGGGACCACTAATGGGACTTGTAAACTTTTAAGACTCACGTTGGTTTGATTTCTGTTACTTTTACTCGTGATGTCGTTACCCGATGTTCATTCTCATTAATTACCGCAATTGGCTCATTGGAAGTTGCTATTTTAATTTGAATCTAAACATATTATGCTGATTGTTTAGGAACAGATGAGATACATCGTTTCGAATGTATAGTTTATAACTATAATATTTATGAAATAGTCAATATACGTAATATTTTCATCAAATTCGCTACAATTATTGTTTAATATAATTGCTATATATAATATACTTATTACATATAAATTCGGTTGCAAATATTAGTTTTCATACATGCCTAAGCGAGAGGATTGAAAGAAAACAATTAAATTGCACTCAAGCTTTGTTTCTTTCTGAGGGGAAGAAAGTGGGACGCAATAATGGAAATATTTGGAGAAAATACTTTAATGAGTTTCAGTAATAAGAGACCAATCTTTGAGTCTGAAGCGCATCTTAATGATTTCTGCTTTTTCTCTAGCAGCTGAACTACCTTAAGTAAAAATTTGGAAAATTATCTTCTATTTGTGAAGAGGTTGACAAATGAAATGAATAAATGAAAAATAAGACTCCTTCTCCGTTGATTTGCCCTTGCCATTTTTTATGCAAAAAGACAGCAAAGAAGTGAATAAAATCGACCTTATCAACAGCATTTGCCTTTCTGACAGTAGTATGAATGTCATAAATTTTGACGAAACTAAATACATTTAAATATACTCTGCGAGTTGCCAGCGACATACTCGTATGTCATATGGAAATGTATTAACTCCAACATCCTTACCTAATCTACTACATTAACTTCTTTAATGATCTGCGGAAAGAGCGTTTAAAAGTAACTATTCGCTTTAGTGGTTAGTAGCACTTTGTTCATATATCTCATTTGTAGTTTACTAATTTTAGTGGTTTATACCTTTAGGCAGTATTTGTGATATCAAGGATGATTAATACTATGTAAAGATTAACATTTCAAGATGGGGGCACTCAGATAGCCAAGTGGGTAGTACGTCCGCCTCTGGTGAAAGCGGAGTCGGGCTTGTTTCCCAGAGGCCATATGTGTGAAATGACCTTAGCTTTCGAACCATTTTTAACATCACTACTTCTAATTCAAAATGGGTTCAATTCAGCGCATTCCTATTGATTATTTCATACCTGAATGCTTTTTCTATTGGGTAACTTCGTATTCAAATCGTTTACAATTGTAAAAAGAGTGCGGGTCAGTAACCGAAAAGATCTTCCATGAATTTTCCATTTACCATGAATAATCTCTAATGAATATTTAATAAAATTTTTTCTATCCATGATTAAAAGATGGCGTATAATATTCTAACATAAATTTTGACAGCAGTATGAGGGAAAATTAGAAAAATGTCCAATAAGATAATTATACTTTCCCATTATAGGTATTCTGAGACCCAATATTCCCAATCTCCCGACTAATGTTTCGGAATTCGGGAATGGGAAATTGGAATAATTCCCGAGAACCGGAAACTAATATATGTGTATAGTCATGATCTGTTTGTTATTCGTAAACAGAATGTTAACTCGTCCCCGTAGTGAAATGTGCCCTTTATGACTGAACAGTAATGGAATTTGAAAATGATTGAGGTGAATCGATCGTCTGTCTTTGCCTTTCTTCGTAAATAAATAAATCTCTAGCTTTAATCGTAAGAAGTAGACCTTTTCCGCCGGAAGTTTACGTACTGCATAAGCGGCAGACCGCGTTCTTTTCCGTTTATGTACTACATAAACGACTATTAGAGTCACGGAATCCTGTCAGTAATCCTTGAGAAGTAGCTCGTCATCGATTGATAGTTGAAAAGCGGATGTATCATCCAGGCGTATGGGGGCATTTGGATGGATTACTCTAATCCGAAAAAGCCGCGGCATTTGTTGTGAACAGGCCATTGTCATCAATCATCCGCCGTTGAGAAGGCGAGAGGTGCCGTGTCCCCGATCAACGTATTTATGTCTGCTGGATATCGAGGCTACATGCAATTTTCATCTGGGTTTGCCTATAAACATAAATTTACCGATAATTTTCCCTTTAATATAATGTTTCTGAGATATATTTGAATTTTCGGTTGTTTGATTCTCTTGTAATTGTATTCAGAGAGTCCACTTTGTTTTCGAAAATATTGCTGAATGCACTCTGTAATGTAGCTCATGTGTCGATAAAAGTAGTTAGAGAAAATAGCTTAAATTTGATTTAAAAAATGGACTACCAATTAAGATACCACACTCACAAAATGTGGAATAAGAAATCTAATTCTTTTATCAGCTGAACGTATGATAATGTTGACTTTAAAATAAGTCAAATACGTTAAGTTAGGAGGAGGGTCGAAGTAACAGAGCGTATTCCATTGAGGGTGAGTTACCGCTAAAGCAGAAAAAAATAGTCGTTAAATTGGCAACTGTATTGTATTCATAGAATAATCGGAATCAATCGGTCGAAGTCTTCCAAGATCGTAACTTTTGCTCTGCGTAATGAAAATAATTTAAGATGAAAAGTATGCGTTGACTAGGATAGAAAAATGCTGTTAAGCGTTGGAAGTGAATATGTGATCAAGAAATCGTCTATTTTATTAAATAATGTTTGCAATTATTAGAAAAAGGTATTTTAGTAATTAAATTGACATTTATATTCATTAAATTACAAGATATTATTAATTAAGCAAAGCTAGCTATGTCAATCGCTATAATTACGTTTACTTATGAAAGAGGTTTACATTTGTACATGCGTCGCGTTTTCGTGAGATGTTATTTTCTATGATTGTAGTCCTTGAAACGTTCATGAAGTTTGATTAATTATGCTTTGAAAAGCAAACTAAATAGAGGTTCTAAGACGATGGAAGATTTTATATTAGAATATTTCGTCATTCCCGGATTTTTCGCTGGAAATATTTTTGTTTTTGTTAATTCTGATTGAATGAATAGCTAATATTCTTTCGGAAAAAATTAAAACACGTTAATGGATATTGCTTTTCACCCATTAAAACACTAAAAACTACCGTTCAAAAATCTTTCTCGTAATTAATACTGTCCAAATATATCCAGAAGAAACAATGAAGCATTACAATCATTTAACTAGAATGAGACTAGGAGTTCTCCCCTCTATTTTGATCCAAGCTTATTTGTAATCACTTGATAAATTACTTTCCCGCTAATACACTCTGAATCTCTTATTGCAACATCGCTGCTTCGGGTTACGACAGCTGCCTACTTCGAGAGCCATGTTTCCATTCATTCGAATAAGTTTGGTTTCGAGAGGAATCGAAGGGTTATTTCGGAGAGTGGATAAGAGAGAGGAGAGAAACGTTTCTCAATCTTCTATCTTTTCTAAGTCATCCTTTTACCCCTCTCACGCTCTTCGGATATTTATAAAGGAAATGGAAGAGATCAACAAATGTTCCGAGAAAGATTAATAACAGGATTCAAATGAAAGCTTATTTCACATTTTCCCTCCTCTTTCGCCGTCCTTTATCCTCTCGGAAGGATTTTGGACGGATCTTTAATCTGCTCGAAGAAGTTTTGGATCATCTATCATCTTTACCGACTTCGGTCCCATCTTTTCCCCTTTCTATCTTTGCTCGAGATGTGTCGCTTTACGCATCTAAAAAAAAACATCCATTCCGTCTTTGCATCTCGATCATGTCACTTTCGACCAGAAGAGAAATGTCTGGCGTTTATTTTTTCTTCGAAGTCTCCCCCGCGCGGAATATTTCTCGCGACTACCCACGCTAATTAATTGCGGGATTTAATTAGAATCCCCACCAATTAAGGAGGCGTCTTATGTAAGTTCGTTTTACATTAATCTACCCATTTACTTTAATCCGAGAAATTTCTCGAGACGTTTTTATAACCCTATAGCACTAATGCAGATAAGTATTTATCCCAAGTAGTCCGAAGCTAATCTCCTACATGGTAGGATTATGTCTGATGCGTCTCAGAATATTTTCAATCTTAAAGCACAATAGGGAAACAGAAAATTTTTTTGTCGGCTTGCAAACAATCCATCTTTAGCCATTTTTAGTTTTAAATTTCAATTTGTGAGACTTTCTGCATTATGTTTAAGAAACCATGTAGTATTCATAGACATTCGAATTTCGTAGATATTCCTGAAATCCCTCTTCTGATCAAACCTTTTTAAGCTAAAACTACCTTGAATTTTTACGACTTCACTCTTTAGAAAAAACGAAATCTAATTCTTGCTCACTTACCTCTGAGCATTTTAATGGCAATTTAACCATTTTTATTTAATTTCAGTCTGATATCATTTATGGTCCA
Source organism: Pachydiplax longipennis (assembly GCA_036926295.1). Taxonomy (NCBI): domain Eukaryota; kingdom Metazoa; phylum Arthropoda; class Insecta; order Odonata; family Libellulidae; genus Pachydiplax; species Pachydiplax longipennis. Next base: position 59,273,850 of record JAVFKF010000008.1, read on the forward strand.
TTTATATTTAAGATATTTTCTACAGCTGTTTATACTGGATGAAGAAATTGAACACACGGATGCAAAAAACCTTTAAACGCAGAATATTTCGATTTTGAAGAAGATAATTGTGCGATTACTTAAAAGCTGAAATTTATATTATCTAATTGTATCATCATTTATACATTATCTTGTAAATTTGTACTGTAAAATTAATTAATATTTTTAATCATGACTTCGTAGAATTTCATAGCAGTCATTTTATAAAGAAAAAACACTTGGATACTCCCAGATTTTTAATTTGACTATTTTATCAATGTAATCTGCTGTGAGAGCTATCAAGAGTTTACTATTTAAGCTGGTTGATATTACTATATATTAGTAATTACTGTCCCATTTGTAATTTTCTACAAAATCGGGTTGTTTCAGTGTAAATTAAAGCTACAGGAATACCTATGAGTAGAGCGAAAAAACAGGGGTTCATTAAGAAGTCGGTTCAGTGACCCACATCGGGGCAAATCCCTCAATTTACCTCAACTTCGGATAAATCCCAGCCCATCCCTTCTGCCAAAACACCATTGAAATTAACGAAATAAGAAAGACTTTAGTGCCGAGAAGAGCTTCTGAAAAATCCGTTTCCGATGCTCTCAGAACGCGATTCCGAAGGCGAAGAAAAATCCCGATGCAACTTTCACTCCTTACATTTGCAACGGCATTGTCTCTCAACTCTGCATCGAGTCTCCCCCGAGAGATATTCTTTCAGGTGCCGTCACGGGGTGCAAGATAAGATTGTGGAGAATTTAAAATTCCCAGTTTTTTCGAATCGATTCAAAACAAGGTGCGTCTATGCGAGAAGAATGGGTCATACATCAAGCATAACCGAGGCGTCAATGTTAAAGGGGAACCGCGCGAATAAAATATCCGAAAATGAAAAACGCCGTCGAATCTCTTTTCTTTCGGAACGTGCCGAGATTAGTGTGTCAATGCTCTGTACTTTCCACGCACGTAAGCAGCGATTTTATCACCCGGAAGAGCTGCCAACCGAGGAGCGCGGCGGATTACTCTTTTCTTTTATTCCCTTTCCTTTGTTTTCCATTTTCTCCCTCCCCTCATTTCCTCTCTCTCATTTCCCTCCTTTCTCGAAAAATTCCGCTCCCAAACATCGCATCTGTTTCGCCTCGTGTTTTTCTTTTTTTCGTCCCGACTCATGCCGTGGCGCTGCCGTCGCCCTCTTCCGATTCTCCGTTTCCTTCCGTTCCTTTCTTTCCCGTGCCGTTTAGTTTCGTTTCTTTCCTATTTGTTCTCTTCCCTCCTCGTTGCATACTCCTACTACAATCTTAACGTGTCGTTCATTATCTTTGTGTGAATAGATAAGCGGTCTTAAGATCCGCGCGTACACCATATGGGACGGTAATGATAAATCAATTTAGAGATAAGCTCGTAAGGGTAACTGCTAAGAAAAGTAGGGTATTTACTTTGATTATGAATAATGTGGCAGTCTCAAACTTGCTGTTCAACCAAAGGATCAAATACGTAATACGCGGTGGTTCCATTATGAATACATGTCTTTTTCGTAACGTAAATGAACACTTTATGTAAAAATTTATGGCTACATAGAGAAAGCCGAGAATTCTTTGCCTAACATCCTTTTTTTCTAACCTTGCGAATAATTTGATTACCCTTCTTCTACTTGAAATTTTCATAAAATTTCAACTTTTTTCGTCAAAGGTTTCATACCTATTGAAAAAATGCTGCCAATAATTAACCTTTTTAAATGTAAGAGGGAATAGAATAAAATTAAGTACATACCAACAAGAAAAATAATAATAGACGAAGTACCTGTTATATGACGGTGGATATTCTTCTTTGAGTTAAATACAGAACTCGTGTTTGAACTCTTGCACGAGTAAGTAGCATCTTTGAGTTTTATGCGCTTAAATTCAAATAAGAGGTGTTCATCTCTAATCATATCTCTGAACTAGTCAGTAGTAACTTTTACAATCATTCACATTTACGACGGTAGAAGTAGTATCGTGATGTGTCTTTGTAAAAATATATCAACTGCGAATTTTATCCCCAAATTTGAAAGTTGAATTTAAAGTTTACCCTATTTACTTTTTATTCCTTGAATGATGGGCCTTCTCTATTGAATGATCAATATGGAATGACGAATTCCCGCATACGTCCCTTCCTTTTATCTGCACCATTCAAAATTCTTTCCATCCTCTACAATTTTCCTCAAAATTATTTCAAGTCTTTAATCCATTTCCCTCAAATTAATTTTTCCCAGGCATCTTTTTCCCATCGTTTGTATCCATTATTTTCCTATCTCATTTCACTTCCACCATAACGTGTTGCTCTATTCAGATTGATTTTAGGGATAAAGAATTCCACAAAAGGACTCTTTCTGCCGTTTCACGAGGGGCCTCTTAAAAGTAAGAATGCCTTTCCGCATTCTTCAATCAATCTGTTGAGAATCTCTTTTTCAAAATAGAGACTCCGAAAATCACTTTCGGGGAAACGAGAAACAGACATCCCAAGGAGTATTTTTTAATTTGATCGGAGTGAGGATGGTGGGATTTTGGTGTCTTTGTGAACGTTAGGACAAATAAAACTGGAATGACTACTTTGATGGAACACTTTCTGAATTATTTGTACGTAACTTGACCCTGAATTATTTCATAATATCCTCCAATGTTTATTTTTATATTGATTTTATTCTTTCTTTCGATACGTTTTCGGAGTGCCTCAGTGGTAAAAGTCCTTTTTCCGATAATCTTATCCAAGAGCGGAAACCATATAGTTTCATTTTTTGTCTACATAACGGGATGAAATATGGGGGATGTAACTCACAATTGTGCTTTACTAAGCTAGCAGTTCATCTTCTCACGTGCATATATTCAATACTTAATGTACATAAGTACTTGATTTTACAGATTTGTTCCTATAGTTAAAAAGATGCTTGTAGTAAGAAACACATTTGAAATTCCCAAGTAACTCAGACTAGCCCAATTTATATTAAAAAATTAATGACTTTAAATTTTCTTTCGTTGTAATTTAAAATGTATACGATGGTGGGTAAATTTTAAGCAAAAAACGGTGGAGATTAGAAATGATAGGGTAATTTGTTAAGCATTTTTAAGGTTATATATTTCTAGTATGTTTTACGAAATTATAGGCATTAAGCTAATGTAAATACCTAGAATAGATACTTAGTATTTAAATGTAAAGTATTAGATGTATGGGAGTTTCTCAAAAGTGACTAGAATAAAAATTAAGAAAATCGAATTTTGATTCATCTGAAAACATCTTGCTCACCATGCAATTGTAAAATCCTCTTGAATTACTTTATGAGAAGTAGAAAAGGTTTGAGGGGAAAAATGCAATCTGTAATGAAAGATGAAAATCACTCATTCAGGAATGCGAATCCAGTTCTTGCGGAAAATGGGATCCGTTGAGAACTATGTTACGTGTTAAAAGATTCCAATCCTACCGCTATGCTTTCATGCTTCAATTTAAGTTTTTAGAGTTACATTCTCGACTTGACTAATTTCCTCGGTGTACTTGATGTTGTCCATTAATATTTTGTTTTTTTTTTTTGACGATTTTTCGCAATATTTATAATAAAATTGTTCTTAATATATAACAAAATATTAAAAATTGTAATAAATATATATGGAAACAATATCCTTTTTTGGGTTTTTCAATTATTTTGCTTGTGTTATTGCTGTTTGTTTACACCACTTTTCTGTACGAGTTTTTCCGAAACTTCGAAACCTTGTCACAGGCTGCAATGATTTGTCTTACCCCTTGATATATTATTTTTCCATTAACTGTTGTATTATAGGACAACGTAAATTCGAAGCTGAAATTGGGTTTGACATGGGTTTAACCTCGCCATTGAATTGTTATTCTACACATATGCTCTCACAATTGAGTACTTAGTATAAGATGATAATTTTTCCCTTCAGTTTCATTGTTAATTTTATTCGATTTGCCGAAGTGCATAAGAAGTTAAAGTTATTAACGATCAGTAATAGAAATTCCCATTTCTACATTTTATGAGTTTTTTTACCGTGACAGGGAGATGACTGTATGGGACATACCCGGTTGTGATATGTTGTCGTGTATGTGTTAGTTCTCCTTGCGTGAGATGATGCCATAGGTATCGAATAAAGAGAGCGTTGATGGAATAGCTCTCCGTATTAACAGTTCTCTCTTAAGTGCTTTTAGTGTTATAATTGTATACTCGAATGTTAATGGGTAGCGAAGTATCTCAGTGGTTGAAAATAATGCTTTTAGGGCTGTTGAAATCAGGTGGGTGTAACCGGTATACCCGGAAAAAATTGACGGGAATCATTTTCATCAAAGAACTAGTCTGTTTGGTAGATGTTGATACTATTACGCGATTCTGCACTGAATACGTATGGAATTAATAGTTTTGGCCTTGTTCATATGGCATGCTCACTCGTAGGAGCATATTTCATGTGAGCTTGACATGTCTTACTTCAGGAGCAAGTCGTGTCAAGTAATATAATTGATACTTCTTTCTTCTTACGTTTGTAATAATTTTCTATGAATTGTTCTCCTTATTTCCTTCAATTTTAGCCTTTTCCGTAAAATAAGGTACAATATTTTAATAGGTGGACCAATGGACGTTAAATCTTGGGAAATTAATTATAGTCAATTGTCTGTTCTATCGTAAAATTTTCCCGTTTATACTATTTGTCATTACTTAATATCAAGTCGTTTGAATTTGCAAAAGGTGTGCGTCTAAATAGCGTCATGACTATAAATCTAACCCAGGCCTCCCATTTCTCTGGAAGGAACTTCAACCACTAAACTATCATACCGCGTCGATTGCACTCTTTTCCAATCGCTCAAAAAGCATCCCGTTGACAGAGTGGGATACTTTGCTTCGAGTCCCAGACATGTGTCTTTTTCAATGCTGTTTATCCTAGCTATTGGTCACCCAAATCAATCTCGCTGAAATCCTCATGGCTGAGTTTTCTTATATTATTTACCCTGCCTTTTGCTACTGTTACTCGATGCTCTAACATTTTGATATCAGTGACTATTTTGCTAGCATTAAACTCCTTTTTAATGCACACATCGGCATCGATTCTTCTGTAACTTTAAAGTTGCTCAACACTTAGTCAAATTTATTTTATAAGATATTTTATCTAAGATAGATATTATACGAACGCGACTCTTAATTTAAAATTCGATATGTTAATTATTTGTCGCGGACATGTTTGCATACTTATTTACGTGTTTTTTTTACCTTATTTGCATCCATATTATTGCCAGAAATTCAAATCAAGAGCCGCATTCATACAGTCTTGGCATGCCTCCACCTGTTAAGGCTCACTTGTATAATATATGCATTGCGGGAGGTTTAACACTTTAAATATTTATTAATAATATTCTTCAACAATAAATATCGTAGAACCATTATCTATGATGAAATGAAAATCAATACATCCAGGCTTCCGAAAAAGACCTGGATCATTTTTTGTGGTCTGCGGTTCCTCTAGCGCTTATAAGATGACTTCGATATTTTCTAGAATTAAGTCGTAAAAATTAATTTTATCTTTAGTTAAATTCAGCGAAAAATTAGTATCTGATTTTTAGTTAATTTATGTATGTAATAAGTCGTTCAGAAAAACGTACTTATTTACTCAATTTTTCTTAGTATTGCCCGCAAGAATGAAGAATACCTCTTGTGTGGCCTCATGATTGGTAAATGGGTACCGCTAATCTAACAATAAGTGATTTTTCAAATACTTTATTCAAAGACTTGAATTATTAGAAACGTGGAAGGAATTAATAAACGAGAAAAAGTAAACACTTAAATTCAATTCATAAGTATTTTTCCGAGATTCGTATCAGAGATTAAGTGATCAACAGAACAAAAAATGAGAGTTTTAGTAACTTCTCAGAGATTATGCACCTTAGTAATGAATAAATAATTGTAATGAATGTAAGGATCTAGGTATTCGTCTCCAGAGATAAAAGCACATACGCTATTTAGCTGTATTTTCAGCCGTAGTACTGGGGATAGCTGAGTTCCTTAGGAATATTTTTATACGTATCTTTATATTCTCAGGACGCGTTTCCGTTGTTAACAGTGGTCTCCGTAAAAGCGAGAGCTGATATTTAATTATAAACATAATCCATGCCCCGATAGGCCAAAGCAGTTAGATAAGCCACCCTGATTTATCTAAACACAGAGTGAAAGCGAGAATTCCCCAGAGATACTTCAAGAGTATCCTCGGAATGGCAGTATCGAGTGGTAGGCATCCGAAACTTTTCTCCGAAGCAAAATGTGAGAGAATGTCGATGGTTCGGGGAAGAAACAATTTGGAGATCTCTGCTGTAACACACATGTCCACAAGGGCCCAATCGATCAATCGGCGAAGGTGATTTTTTTTCTTTTCCTCCTTCACTTATAACTCTCTCCTTTCCGCTCTTTCTCACGTTTTTTGCCCCTCTTTCGTATCATCTCAACGCGACTCGATGCAGCAAAAAAAGGAGAGCCAACCGTTTTGTGTCCACCTTTTTTCTCGCGCCATCCCCTTGAAAAACTTGGCCCTTTTGCTGTCTTTCTCTCATCGAAAGGTCCCACTCATCCTTTTCCCGTTCTTCCTTATTTTGGCTTTATGTCCTTTTCGTGGAAGAAAGAGGTGAATCAGAGTGCGTGCTCTATGAAGTGATTTCCCCCTTCCATTCCTCACAAATTCGCTCCGAATTTTTTTCCCGTCGCTCTTCTCGTCCATATCCCCTTTGCCTCAAAACCTTTCCGATAACTCACACACTCCAGCTCGCTCTCCTGTTTGTTTTTCGTTCTCATGAGATTTGAGGATGTTGCTGTTCTTGTCTGCCCCCGTTTCTCCGCCTTTCCTTCGCTTTCCGGTTTTTGATCGTTTTTGGGACCTTTGCGGGCATGCGCGAGTTCCTTCGTTATTATTATCGTTAGAATTATTGTTATGCATAGGATCGCGACTGTTGATTGACTCACTACCACGTTACTTCGTGTCAGCGTATGAAACCACAGTAATGGAACATTATTATTATTATATACAATACTGATCAAGTTAGTGACTAGGACAAGTGGCTGATGAACTGATACAACTGCAACAGAAACAATATTACCAATTTGTAATTATAAAATTATAGAAATTACTATTTAATAACCCCATCCAATATTTGCTATATTTCATCAGCTACACTAATTTATAATTTTAACTGCCATAATGTACGAAAATAAATAAATAATAAAGCATGAATCTATAAAACCCACAATCACCATGTAACAATTTACTAAAACAATTTCCCAGATACTGTAAGGTCTTAAGGTCTGGGAACCTTACCTTACATGTAATTGGCACATGATGATGATTGGCATAAATATCATTTGTAAAAATCTATCTTCAACGTTACAAGATTAAGATTTAGGATACGGAAGAATGTAAGAAAGTACATAATAACAAGAAAATACGAATAAAGTCAAGACAGAAAAAGAGAATCATTTTGTTTTACAGTTTAGAACTCATGTGTATGAGGAATTTCAGAATTTACGGAGTAGGCTAGATTACGATCTTCTATGGTTACGCGATTAGATAATAGTATGACGATAGCTTACAATATTTAACTTTCTACAATATATAACTTAACTCTAACTAGTATATATAACTTTATATACAAAATTTTGAACGAAACATTAACGAAATATTTACTCTTTGTTCACAAATGTAGGAGTAAAATCAAAGGTTTTATAACCTCATTTAAAGAGCGCATACCTCACACCATAGAAGTTTATTTGCTTAGTCTTTTTGAACAATTCCTTTGAAAAATTTGCTTTTATCCTCAACAATACGCATCAACGTATATATGCGTAATTTTGTGATATTGCATCGAAAGAAAGTTTAAAGGAAGCAACTTATCTGTCAGTTGCATGTGGTCTTTGATTGATGGCCGTCAATCAGGGGTGCAAAACTCACTGGAGGTGAAGGATTGCAGGAATAGGAAGAAAATTAAGGAGAGACTGTAGATGGAGAGTGCATGAATAACGGAGGTTATTCTTAAAGTTTATACTGAATATTTGTGTAGGCTTGATTTTGGAGGAATCTAAGAAAGCTTTTTGTACTACTTCGAGATTAGAGAAGAAGTCCATTATCTTAAAACGTATCCCGAACGATTTTAAGTGATCGAAGAACGTCGCAATTTTTCATATTTATCATTTGCTCTGGTTTCTGAGTATCACTTCAAATTTTAAACACTTGGCAAACCTCGTGAATGCATGCAACGTCCGAAATAATAATTAACTGCAGGCTTAGAACTTACTTAACACCGTCAACAACATGAATGTTATGCAAGGAAGACGCTTAGTTATTCTGTATAATAAATAAGCGCGTCTGGATCAACTCCTAAAAGGTAAGATTTACTATGAAGATACGGTTTAGGAGTTCCTCAAACACGATTGCTAGCTCCGTTTCGAAATCAACTTCTCGTTAATAACTTCTGTCAGGACTACTGAACACGCACTACGGATCTTCTTTCTTCGCAGCGAATAAATCGGCAGATTTTGCTTTTCAGCGCTTGCTCCACCAATTATTTACATCTTGTTATAGCATTCCGCTCACGTACTAGTGTCTTCATTCTCTTAACGGGAGTTTCAAATCCTTCCCCGAGAATAGCTCAAGCGTTCGCCAATTATTTATAGAGCGCCGGCTATTAATCTTGTGAGATGCTTCTTCGAGTCACCCTCTTAAAAAGCACGCTTCTGCTCCATCTCCGTTCGTTTTCCATCGGATTCCTCTATAGCGTCTTTAGTTCCCCTTCCTTCCAAAGGGAGGCGCCATTTTTCACCCAAAGGGTGATTTTCTCGCGGAATCAATGTTAATTCTCCTCTCAAGACTCCAGCGATGTTTTTGCTGTTTAATTTTTCAGACAATAAAATTTTTTGGGGATCTGTTTCCGATGATTAGGAGCGAGATGTTAGTTTCTGTATCTTGAAGGCACCAAGTCGATTACACGCTGGCGCACCCGAGAATATTTTATGGGGGGCAACTGATCGATTTTTTGCATAACAGCGCAACGAAAATGTAATTTTGATAAGTTTATTTTCAATTTTATTGCACAGAGGCTTTTTTATCTTTGGTCTAGTCACACGCAAGTAAAATGATGAAACATGTTTTTCGTGTTTTTCGAATTTCTGTCAGAATGTGACGGTGACTTTCCAATTAGAGATTAATTTGGATTTTGTATTGAGTTAAGGGAGTTTTGGGTGTTTATAGAGGGGGAACAAGAGATTATTAGAGTCGTGAGTCGATGTTTTAGATGTGTCACAGCGCTGATAAATTTAGGTTTAAGAAATCGCCCGAGAACTTTGATGAATAGTCGCCAAAATACTCTCAAAGAGGTTCAATTTTAAAGAAATTGCTGCGTTACAGATAACTTGGTGTGTTTTAAAACGATGAGCGAAGTTTTTCCATGTTATAGAATGTTATTGGTGTATCTTTACTATATCTTAAGAATTGTCTTAATTTTTATATATATTTTAAACAATATATCGTAGATACGATCATTAGTCAAATTCCTTAACGAGAACATCCGGCTTAACTAATAATTCATATCTTTATAATGGAGTCAAATGAGACCTGCACATGTATTCCTGAAATCGATTTTGCCGGCAGTGGAGTTTTTGAACACTTGCGATAGTACAAAACATCCTTGCAAGTCTATTTTTACTCAAATTCGAGAGAGGGGCTGAGATATTTTATACGGCATTTTGTGTTTATTCTCCATTCTTAGCTAATGATCTCACAAACCTACTTAATTCTGCACCAGTCGGAATTATTTCAGCGTTAAGTTTTTTTCGATTTTAACTCAAATATTTATTGCTACTATTCTAAAAATAACCAAACTGTTTTGTCCAAGAGTTATAATTTACTGCACGAGATCTTAAGTGAATTTTTTGGCATTGTTGTTTCTCGCTTTGTTGAAGATATCTCTCGTGAATAATGATTCATGGGTTTCTCTTCGCAAAAGAAAATCTCCACTGTGAGCTCACTTTGAAATTTATTGCCACGAATTCTTCTACATCAAGACGTACAGATGTAATCCTTTAAACCGCCTTACCCGTAAGATATACAGTGGCTAAGCTAAAATAAGTTACTAAAAACAGTTAATTTTTAGACACTCCGAATATTATTCGAGTATGTGAGAACCCTATACGTGGTAACACGGTTTACCGAATATAATTCGTTCGGAGATCATTATCGCTACCCCAAAAGAGGTTTCTCATAGATTCTCAAATCCTTCAATACTGATAAACCAGCCAGAGAACCACCTAACTCTTTACCAATGAGAAAGAATACACAAAATCTTTTTTTTCATCATCTTTGAAGAGTAAGCGCAAGCAAACAACGCGGGTAACCACCAAAACATTCACCTGCGGAATCCTTATGCGACTACCGAGTCCGAAAAATAACTCGTTGGCCCGGTTACGTGTCAGCCGAAGTATCGCTGTACTTTTGTTTTCATTGAGGTCAGTACTCCTAAAATAACAGAATATACGATTTTCGTTTTTATTTTATACGAGGAGCGGCTTAATTTATATCTTTGATCATCGTGCTGCTAGTGACGGGATCACCGAACCTATCAGTCTTCTTGCGGTATGACTCATTACGGCTGCCATACGCTGCGGTTTCCGAGCTGTAGTGGGCGTAACTCTTGGGTCTCGCGCTGGGAGTGTTATGGCTTTAATGTAATTTTAAATGTGACGATTACATTTAGATTTCGAATTTGTTGATTTTCAGTGTGACGAGTTCCTTTTTTTATTGTTGTTTCGAAAAATTTATTAATTCGGATTTGCTTTTAATCGTGAATAGGCCTAAGTTATTCTACCTCTGGATTGGTTACTACATTCAAACACACCCCTCTTAACACTCCTCCTTTTACTTCCTGTTTACATATTAACCATGTCAATTCCCGAGCAACTTTCTCCTTTGGCTTCCTCTTCGTCATTTCCTCTTATATAATCTTCAATTACTTTCTTCAGCGATCCCTTTCTTCTTTGTATTAGACCTATCCATTTCCTCACGTCGTTTCTATTCTCAATTCTTCAATTAGAACTCATTCATTTCCTACCTTCTCCAACTTCTCCTTTCTTTCTGTTAAGCTAGCTTACTTTTTCTGTTTTCTAGACCACTTGGATTTCCATCCTTTTAAGTTTCTATTTTCTTACAGAAAAACACCCTTATAGGATAACATCCCGGCTTTAGGAACCTGCTAGACTTTTCCTAATCTCTTTTCTGAGATTCTTTGTGAGCAGGTAACTTAGCTTCACGGCTTCCTTATCTATTGCTATTTTTGTTATAACCTTTTTGTGCACGAAATATTCCAAGGAAATACTCATTTTATATCTTTTATATCTATCTGTAAGATATTTACACTGGTTGAATCTGATTATTACACTAATAGCTAGCGAAAGTCCCAGAGAATGAATGAGGTTTGAGGTTTGTCCTGGGCTAGGCTAGAGGCTCGAAGGAGTTTGCTTCTTCATATATTCTCAAAGCTATTAGTAGGAAACATAGCGTAAGTGCCGCATTATCACCGTGTGAAAAAAACTTAAAATGGCATTCAAAAGGTGTGATCAAGTTGTATGCCATTATTTGACATAATTTATACCTCAATAGCTTTTATATTATCACTGCCTTGAACAAGACAGTTACATTAGTGAATAAAATCTTTAATTTATTTTTATCGCGTACTAAAAACCTCGTGACAAATATTCATTTTAAGGTATATTTATCTTCTATAACATTATTAGATAATCATAGGAAAGGGCAATTTTTCTTTATCCTAAAAACTAAAAACAGGTAAAAATTATTTGTTTCTAGTTACGGTTGTAGGAGCAACCTTCTATAACATTACTAATTAGTAATAAGAAAGTGGAACACTAGTCAAGACAGCATGTAAATCCCCTTCGGAGTGCAAAACCACCTTGAGAAACGGTGAGAGTGAGGGTTAGCGAAAGAAAACACGTCTTTCAGGGTACGTATTTGGTTCGTGGCGGGACACCCAAATTTACCTCAGCGAACGGCCTCTTTGCACATACTTCCTCCTCTTCGATCCCCAAACAACCGCCCCTTCAACACGTCGTAAATCTCCAGTGGCCCTCCTTCCGAGCCCTCCTCGTTCCCCCTATCCGTGCTTATTAAGCGCGTGTCTTGCGCTCTGGCCTGGAAAGAGACATTTGGTGAAAGGACCGCTGCGGGTGGCTCCAGAAATTTCGTCCTTATCATATTCTGGAAGCAGCCTCGGTCTTCCAGGAAGGCGGTGTATTCTGAATCAGGTGCGGTGTAACTCGTAATAGACAGGATCCGTGGAGGATTTCAAACGAGTTATTTTCGGGATTTTATCAAAGTTCGATGGTCATCAGGAAAGTGTCGGTCTCTATGAAACCATCTGCCCGAAGGCTTGATGGATCCTCTACCATTAGATACCAATAGTTTTAGAGAGAGAGAATGAGACTTGCTAAGAAAGATGAAGATTTACTCTTAGTGACTGACTTATTGCTTTCGAACTCTTAACCTAAATCGAGGGGAATTTGCGGAAAGCGTCCAAGTTCAGTACAATGATCCGGGGAATTAAATTTTCATGATATTCAGTAAGGAGTATAAAAATCAATGTCCTTGATCACTAATACATCAACAGTTCCTATATTATCACAGTCAGAGAAAAGAGTGAGTCAATTGTTACCGAAAGAGAAATTTATCTGCATCCTGCACTGAAAGACATGAAAAAATTCCAGTCATCAAGATATGGTACAGGATTATTTAGAAAGTGAAGAGTTATTCCTCTCTAACTTGTATTAGTGGGGACATTCTAAAACTATTTTTTTACTCTTAGCATGATATCCGCTCTACTTCTACTTTGTTTAAACACTTTAAAATGTCTCGTAACTTTTCTGCGCCTTCTCCATATACTAGGTTACCGCCAGATTATTGAATCAAACAGCACTTTAAACACCACCAACAGCACAGTTAGTTATCGTTTGTTAGACGTCATACATAGTCGTCATAGGAAAAAATTCTTTATCCATGAATGAGACGATAATCACTAGCAATTGTTTTATGGCTACGTGGTGAATATATAAAAAATTCCTACTCAGAATTGATCAATTCTTCGGTGAGGAGGATTGATCAATATTGTAATTGGAAGACAATCCTTTCTTCTGATGTTTTATTCTAAACAGCCGTGTTCATTTAAATATTGTCATGGTGTGGCTGAAGAAGCTATAAAAAAGGTGCAATCGAATTAGGGCAATAAGGTGACTATTCAAAGTAACTGGAGAGTTGAATCTTGCTACAAAGACAGCTTGGCTAGACGATAAATGGGTGACAATAAACGACGATTTACATCGATTATATGAGCAAACTTCTGGGGAAACGTTGGAGTTATTTATTAACTTTGGGTACGGCAAACAGTGAATGGAAAAGGTAAACGTTTGGTGCCTTTTTTGTCATACCGAGTCCCTTCAGGTGAGTAGTAAATATTGCTCTCCTTGGGTAGCAGAAAATTTCATGCCAATTCATTTATTCAGGGCAGCAGAAGATGCGTCGTAACTTCAAGGCATAGCATTAGTTTAGATTTAATTTTTATATTAGAAGATTGCATTGCCGTTACTATTTTATCCTCGAAGTATTAAGTATTTGAAGTAATTTTTTATTCAGTTTTTTATCAATTTCTTGATTATTATGATGAGGTCTGAAAGTTCTTAAGAACTTAACTTTGAAAGTTATTGTTAACATTATCTGAGCTCACATAAACAAAATGGAACACATATTTTTAAGCCATCTTTAAATACGTCATTCACTTCGTGTACAATTCCTATGCCCTAGACAAGGGAATGGCTAAATATCGCTTTCGAGCCTTGTGTGGAACCCAATGGATGGCTCCGAAATAAAACTACGAAGTTAAATATTAATACGTAAACACGAGAATCGTTTTCCTGGCATGGCGGGTAACAAAGGGAAGTAATTCGAATCAACTTTCTGCTAATGTATGAGGAAATACAGAATCATCCTATCGAAAAGTGAACGTCATATCCGTAAAAGCGAAAAATTTTGCTGATCTGCGATACAAAAGAATGAATTCTTTATTCCGGTAAAATGAAGCTGCGGAGCTATTATATTTTCGCTATGGAATGTCATCCCTAATAGCGGAAAAATCCCAAGCACCACTTACGTACATCCCGTTATTAGCGAAACGGATCCTTTTGGAAGATGTGGAAAAAACTCGGGAGCGCTGAGACCAAATCCACCTCGATGAGAACCGACGATGCGTGAAACAAAAACAAGCATGCACGTAACGAGGACTTGGAAGCATCCCGTGGGCGGAGACCGTTTTAATGGGGTAATGCTATATTCGCAAAATAATTGCATGATCGGATCGGTACTTTGTCTGTCGCCACGAATTACACCAAGTGCTGGGCTAAGTATTGGGAGGCAGGACTGTAACAAAGTTTTCGGTGGTAGTGCCGAACTTCTACAGTGTAACAGAATGGCCGCTTCCTCTTATTTCTGTAAATAAATTCTAGGAAGAAATACCTCAGAAGTGGGCAATATTTTGGTAAAGAAGAAGTACACTGGTAATTTTCCACATTGTTTATTATTGTCGACCGGTTTCGCTACCCGGAGGAGCATCTTCTGGTACAGAGAAACCGGTCGACAGTAATAAACAGTGTGGAAAATTACCAGTGTACTTCTTCTTTACCATAATGGCTTTCCACAAAGTTACGCCTGAGCATGCAGATTTCATGGGCAATATTTTTATCGAAGAAGCAGACGCTATACTTCTTCTGGCATTCTATTGGAGCCACTAAGCTTTTTGATGCTATAAAATTTATTACTACTATCATATATTGACGAATAAAATTTTTCACTCATGTTTTGGTATAGAATATAGAAAGATGTGTCTTTCAGATGATAATTGTCATCTTTATTCGTGGCTCTGATCATTCGAGTGGCACTGAGGTATGAACAGGGTAGTCAAATATACCCCATTAACGGAGTCAAATTTACAAAATAAAAATAAAGGTTTCAAGAAAAGGTTAACCGGGTAGAGAAAAGTATACATTTTACCACCTGTGATAATGAATGGGTTATGAGAACCTGTGATAGAACCTTTTACCAAGTATATGAATGAGAATATCGCACTTACTGTGATTGCCATCAAGGTACATGGACGTTTTTGACTCAAAACATCCCAGATTAATCAAGAAACCAAATTAATAGCACCTCACTCCTCATCGGACCAATTAAATTTCATTCCTTCTCAGAAGCTATTGGCGAAGCTTATGGTCCTGGGATGAGGTATAAAGCGGCCTCTGAAAAGGGTACAGACACGCTTTTGGGTGACGTAAAACAGTACGAGGCGGAACATATCCCTCGCGTCCCATACCATCACACTTTCTCCAAACCTTTTACCGTCATTTCGTTGTGAGTTCTATCCATCCAACCATCTCTATCTCGCTTTCCCATTTCTCGTCTCTGTTTACCGAAGCAGCGCCTCTTGATCTCACCGCACATCCCCATCAGCCCTCCATTTTCTCTCTCTCTCTTTTGCTTCTGTTTATCCCTCTCTCTCTATCCCTCTTACACCTCTCATTTCCTGACTTTCCCTCATTTTCTCCTCTGCCTTCCCTCCAATTTCACCTTCCACATTCCCCTTAAGACGCTTTAAAGCTCTCCATTTTCCCTGCCGAAAGATCGATAGGGTCGTATCCATTCGATCCACTTCTTAATTCACTCTTTTTTTCTTCCTTTTTTCCCTGTTTCGCCCTGTTTTTAGATTCTAGCTACTAGGTGAAAATGGGTGGGTACGCGGTCTGTCTTCGGGATTAAAGATAATCGTTCGCTAGTTGCAGCGTGCGAAAATTTTGCTAAACTGAATTGAAAGTACTTGATTTATGTAAAGGTGTGTTTTTTAGGTATGTTTTAGTGTATATTCGTTTGTAATGATTGTGGTTTTTGTTAAAATATAGTTGGGTAGTAATATAGAGTATTAGTGTTGATATACTTAGTTTTTATCGTTAGATATCGACATCTACACATCCAGTAATGAGACTATATGGGAAAATTCAAATTTTCAACTCGAATTTTTGGCCAAGTGTAGCTTTTTTCATTTGGTGGGCTTTTTTTTTTTAGCAGGGAACGGGAATATTTTTATTTAAAATGGCTTGTCATTCATATGTTAGGATAGTAGTGTGAAGGAAAAAAGCGCTGGTCACCGAAAAGAGATGTTTAGAAAAGATATATAAAGATACTTAGAGGTGACTAGCATAGCATAGCATAAGACAAAGCATAGCAGCAAAAGCAGGCCAATAAGACAACCTTGGAGTACATGCAACTTGCACACTCAGTATATTGAATTACGTTTCCCTTTTAAGTTCGATGATATATACATAGCAGGCACAGAAAGCTCCAGGATCGTTGGGACTATAACTTGGCTCATTGAATTTCACTTCATGTAAATATAACGAAGAGGCAGGTAGCAGTATCTCCGGGGCGACAATGACGTCAGCTGAGATATCACTACATTATGTAAGAATCAGTATTATCGCTCTTAAGTGGGTGGTTTAGGGCGTTTCACCCGGGGCGTTCCCTTGGGTGAAGTTCTCTTGGTTGAGACTTCTTTAGGGAACGCGTTCGGACATCGGGTTGTGTGCCATTATGAAGATGAAAGGAAGATTACCCCGAAGGATGAACGGAAGAGGAAAAAGTCTAACGAGATGGGATCTTGAACCAGAATCTCACACTTTTATGCCGGATGCTGTAGCCAATTAAAAGGATTCGTATTTCAGTCGAGGTTTCACCAAAATTCTTCGCTTTCGTTTGTCGTTTGAGGGTTTGCAGGACGCGTGTAATATACTGATAGCATATTTTTCTAAAATTCGTTAAAGAAATCGTTTACATAACCACAGCAAAATTCAAAGATGGTGCGGTTCATTAGATAGGGGTTGTCAACTCCCACAGTGATTTACTACGATAGAAATATCTCATATGATACGACTTAAATTTAGGGAATTCATGATTTATGTAGACAAAAAAAATTAGTTAACATATTTTTGTGACCGTAAGTCATATTTTTCTTTCCTACTCGCATTTTTTCTTTTTGATTTCATCGAATGTGCATGAATTTTAATCTTTGAACAGTTAACGAATGTAGCAATTGAAACAAATCACCAGATCAAAAGGATTTTAACTGTCTGTTTAAATAAGTAGAATATTCTTCAGTGAACGATATGTCAATCAGGATCGATCTTGGCTCTCATTACCTTCTATCTAAGATGGGTTTATTTCGTCATTCATTATGGGAAGTGCCCATTTACAAAGATAACTATATGCTCTGCATAAAACAATTAATTAAAGATGTTAGAGGAAGGAGAAATAACATGTACGCACTCATTCCTACATCTTTTAGTTATGAACTCATTCTTTTACCTCATGTTGCTTTTGTCTAGAACGAGAATAATTTTATTTTGCAAGCATTTTCTGTGACAGCGTTCATTTGTACACATTACGGGAGAGAAAATTTGTCATCCGAATTTATGTTAAGGCGTTGAAATAGACCGATGTACATATTAGTTAAAGAAGGAAGATTTGTACCCCCTTAACAAGAAAATTTCGAAAAAAGAATATAAAAAATAGCCCATCAATTTTCAAATTTCAGCCCGCCTTTCGTTATCGACAAGAAAATTGAAAATTCCGGACAAATTTTCGATCGCAAACCGTCGAAATATCGGATGCAAATTTTCGTTATCATTTACTAAACAATGTTATTAAAAATTGGAGCGAGCGATTGGATTTCCGTTCTGCTTGACAAATTTTCCGGAAGTCTTCACCAAAAAATTCAGCCCCTCAAAGTCTACCATTTTCCAATCTTGTGAGGATCAATTTCATCCCAGCAACTTCCACTTAATCGTTCACTCTTTCCTCCTTTCCCACGCTACATCGCTTCTCCCTCTTCTCCTCCTCCTTTGCCACTTCCTCTTCCCATCCCATTACTGAGAAGGAGTGGTAAAGGCCCCTCATCGGCGACCTCTTCCGGTTTCTGCCTTTCCAATCAACTCCCAGAATCCCAAGCGAAAGGCAAAGCGTCCGATGCCAACGGCTGATCCCTCCCCCTTCTTCATACCTCCCTCTTTCTAGTACACCCATCTTCAATCTATGATATGTAAAGACTTGCGAAGATTGGCTACTTGTTCTGTGAGAGTCACCTCGCCTTTTCTTCTTCTACAAACACGAATTCAATCCATCCGTCTGATCGGTTTTGTTGATATCGAATCTCATCGTAAGAGAGTACTTTCCGTGCACTCTGTACAGGCATAATCTCGACGGGTGGATGTATCCCGAGATCTTGGGAGAAAGAGTAAGGTTTACTAGGCAAGGTGAGGAATGATGTAATTTACATTTTTGGAGCAAGTCCATGGGAGTTCAACACAGTGATCATATACATAACAGTAGTAATATTACATTGGTTAGAGATGTGTTAGAGGCCTTTATATAGTTGTATTCCATACTAAAAATAATGAAGTATTAAGAGACAATTTATTTACATTGAAGCATAGATAAAATAACAGAAATACTGCATACGCTGTGGTTCAGTTTAAATAAATTGTGTTTTAATATTTTATTATTTTTAGTAGTAGTATTGTAAAAGTCATTTCGCGCGTGGCTTCCTACGAGCTCTCGGGAATCAAATCCGAGACCACATTCACTATAGTCAAACGTGCTGCCCCCATAGCTATGGTATGAGCCCAATAGTCATAACAGTTTAAAAGACATTCAAAGAGGAGTGAAAAGTATACATAGCTTTATATATTAGTATTATTACTATCCCACAATGGCGGTGTCGTTCATATAACCACCTAGCCAATACGAAAACCGATTTTTAAGTGAATGAACGATATATTGATCTCTATCCGGCACTGAGTTCTTGGAAATGATTCGTGTTATTTAGCTAGCAACTTAGATGAATTCTCCAAGATTGTATATAATTTTTCAAGTATGGTTTTGAGACCATAAAAATACAAAACAAGATAAAAATTTCATAGAAATAAAATTGCATTTACATCTCGAACCGGAAGAGAGTTGATCAAGTTCTCAAACATTCCGATATGACCTTTTTATTAAAGCTGTGTCAACTGCGTGTTTATTTTATCATTTATGGCACAATTTCTCCAAAGACCGGTAGGGGTCCTTATATTCGTCGATGAGAACCGTGTATTTTCCGACCTCTCACCCATACGTATAACCTTTCCTTCCGATTTCGTTAGCTTCCCTTCCTTTCCTCCCTACCTTACTCTTCCCTCGTACCTAATAACTTGAGCCTCGGCCCTCCTGCTTCCCACATAATTTCCGATTAGGATATGTACTACTTTCTTCTTCTTGGTGGAGTTTTCTCTGGCGAAATAATTCGATAAAAAAGTTACTATTTCTGGTGTTTCTACCGCAGCGAGGATCAGAGCGCAGAACGCAGGTCGCATGTCGCCCCTCAGCCATTCACTGCAGTTTCAGAAAATAGCTAAGAAAGAAATACGCAGTAGATCTTATAATTAATAGAGAGAATATAAAGTTTGTGTGTGTATGCTTGCTTAAAATTTGAAAACCAAATGTTGCACACCTTTCAATCTGTAAAGATTTTTTTCTCGGTACAGGTGATAGAATGCTTTTTATTTGCATTATCCCGGTTCGACCCCCAAAACGAGTCAAGAAGTGCATGTTAAGTTCACTTTTTTGTTTTCTGATCTTATAATTAATGGAGAGAATATAAAGTTTGTGTGTGTATCTTTGACTAAAATTTGAGAGCAAAATGTCGCAGGTTTTTAAAGCCGTAAAAATTTTTAATGTCTTCTGTATGTAGATGATAAAATACTCTTTATTTACCTGATCCAGGTTCGACCCCGAATGAGTTAAAGCGTTTCCGAAATTAAAGAAATGCATGTTAAGTTTACCATTTTCGTTTGCTTTCATTATTTATTTTGCAAAATTAAATTAAAAGGATTAGCCGTAGGATATCGAGGCTAGTAGCAAACGAATGGTAAATGAATAAAAACTTCTATTGGTTGTGAATTTTTGCTTCAAGTTCGAATGTGCGAAAATTCTGGTAAGATAAACGAAAATTTGGCGATTTTGTCATAATAAACTACCTTTCCTCCCGGGGACAGAAAATGGAGAACGTTTTGGGAACTTCGGGAATTTTCAGCGAAAATGAGTTGAGCAAAGAGAATTTTCTTGTGTATTTAGCGCTTTGGTTACCGTATGAATTTACATCGAGGCTTTATTTGGTCAATGAATTTATTTATTTCCGACCATAAGTTTGAATTATTCGTTTGCATATTCCTCCTATATATTCGAAAGTGAACCGTCAAAATTATTTAAAAATATTCATTAATATGAGATAAAACTAAAAAGGTTATCTTGAGAGTCCAGGACGTCCCGATTAATGTCATTCTTTAATCAATGTTCATCCGTCGAAAATCAACGGACCCTCTAGCCAGATGTAAACATTAGGGCGTACCGAAAAACAAAAATTTTTTATATCGGAAACGTAATAGGTTGGAAAAGTTGCCTTTTCGGCTCAATAAGAAATGTGCAAAAGATGGGCTCTAACAAAGTTCGTCTTGGGCCTGACCAAAGAGCTCGAAAATTCGAAATTTTAGTGAAAATTGCGTTTTTTTAGGTAAGTTAAATTTTTGACGGAGCATACATACATTTGATTAAATGGCTGTTTTAATTCGTTTTGATCGAGGAACAATTGAATTAAGCCATTAAAACCGAATAGGACGAGATATCATACTTTTAAAATTTTTGGAAACACCATGGAAAGTGGCAGCTCATCGCTGGTTCAGCTGCAGTGAGCTACCCAGGACTCATCATGAGGCAGTGACTGCAAATCAAGTCCCGCCCGCCTACACACCCGTGGAAGCATACCAGATAACTAGCTGATGTCTTTGAAGGCTGATTTTGTTCCAGTTTTTGGTATTCGCGAGAGGATCATCTCTCCTATGAACCCGTCTCTTGCATCGCGGCCGTAGACTAAACGTGAGGCCTCTGTGACTTCTTTTACGTTTCGTTCGACTGCTTGAGAATCATTTTGGAGGGAAAATAATACAAAAAGCTGCCTTATAGGTTCCTTTGTATTACCTTTAATGTTTTGAAGATCCTCGGTAGAAAGACTGACAGTAAGTGGTGGCTTGATGACAGTGACTTTATCCCAATCTATCAATTCTTCATAAGAAGGCACGTCGAACTTCTGTTGCGGGATGATGAACTGACAAACCCACTCCGTTTGATGGTTAATTCAGCGTAACACCTTCTACGCTCATCTATAAAGCGTTTTGAAACATAAAAATATTATTTCGGTACATATAATGATACTCCACTTCGAAGTTAGCACATTATTCATCTCGATAATTTATCATACACACTCATAAGCGATCGTGACAACCAAAACGATTTCTGGGCGAGCATAAAAGACATTTATGTTGAATTACATCTTCAACAAGTTTTCTTGTTTGCAAAGGAAGGTATGGTGTATCAGCTAAGGAGTTTTACAGCTCTATCTTTCACTGTGTGATTTCTCTTAATGACATACCACATTGGAGCGTAGACATGCATGACAAACTTCGGATTATGATTGCTATGTTTACTGATGAGCGACCTAAAATAAGATCACAGGTAGGACATAGATTCATGAACGCAGGAAACCATCAAACGGAGTAGGTTTGTCAGTTCATCATCCCGCAACAGAAGTTCGACGTGCCTTCTTATGAAGAATTGATAGATTGGGATAAAGTCACTGTCATCAAGCCACCACTTACTGTCAGTCTTTCTCCCGAGGATCTTCAAAACATTAAAGGTAATGCAAAGGAACCTAAAAGGCAGCTTTTTGTATTATTTTCCCTCCAAAATGATTCTCAAGCAGTCGAACGAAACGTAAAAGAAGTCACAGAGGCCTCACGTTTAGTCTACGGCCGCGATGCAAGAGACGGGTTCATAGGAGAGATGATCCTCTCGCGAATACCAAAAACTGGAACAAAATCAGCCTTCAAAGACATCAGCTAGTTATCTGGTATGCTTCCACGGGTGTGTAGGCGGGCGGGACTTGATTTGCAGTCACTGCCTCATGATGAGTCCTGGGTAGCTCACTGCAGCTGAACCAGCGATGAGCTGCCACTTTCCATGGTGTTTCCAAAAATTTTAAAAGTATGATATCTCGTCCTATTCGGTTTTAATGGCTTAATTCAATTGTTCCTCGATCAAAACGAATTAAAACAGCCATTTAATCAAATCTATGTATGCTCCGTCAAAAATTTAACTTACCTAAAAAAACGCAATTTTCACTAAAATTTCGAATTTTCGAGCTCTTTGGTCAGGCCCAAGACGAACTTTATTAGAGCCCATCTTTTGCACATTTCTTATTGAGCCGAAAAGGCAACTTTTCCAACCTATTACGTTTCCGATATAAAAAATTTTTGTTTTTCGGTACGCCCTAGTAAACATTCGTATGTTACGTAGCGTTCTTATAATACAAACTAATTTTGCTAATTATAGCTAATTCTAATATTTTAACTATTTTGTACTTATATGTCATGAGTTAAATATTTCTGTGACCATTTCCAAGTAACCCAAACATTTCGTAGTTGCTAGGCATCCTCGTAAAATTGTCACCATTAGCCTTCTCTTGAGAGAATTATATCGAATTTTCCGAAATCGGTATTCGCGCCATGTTGATAACGACGTAAAACTTAAGTTCTTGACTGCATGTTACCGAGACTGCAGAACCATAGGAATTTGGTTTAATACCGGACTCTTACAGACTTTCTTCCAACTCCTGACATTAACGACTCCCTAAATGAAAACCTTGAGATTCGGCAGCCCTAATAAAATCCCTTGTGGTCCGCCTAGGATCCTTTCCTGATCTAGCGTAATCTCTTCTAGGGTTTATAGACGGTTACTCGCCAACAACTGATTGGCTCATTTCAGTATTTTACTGCGCATTTTCCGCAAATACTATGGGGTGAGCAACGACAATTATACGTGTCTTAACGATAGTAATTTACTTCTTCCTTTCTATTTCATATTTTTATTCTGAACTCGCTGCTAGCATTTTTATAATTGCTGGCAGAGGAAAAACTAGTACTAAGTTTTGCAAATTATTTATATTCCGGCATACGCTTACAGAATAAGCGGAGGATCCAAGATTCAACACATAAAAACTAAAGCTTCAAAAAAAATTGACTCAGATACCCCATCGAATCGAAATAAGCACGATTGATCCATTTGTTCAGCTAAGATGTTGTCTTTCTAACATACATACACACATCTTTACTTAGGATAAGATTGAGATGTTAATATTCCCGTCTTAATTTTACCCATAGGTAAGGAATTGAGGTATACAATAATAGAAAATTAAAGTGGAGTAGAAGTTGCTGACAATCACACAATGTATAACACATAAAGTTTACTATATAAGGGTACATAGATCGGAATTACCGTACGAAAATAGAAAAATACCCTAAGTATAGTATGAACTTGAATACGGAATTAGAGGAATGAGGCATCTTTTTGTAAGGTTCGGAAATGAAATTCCTTGCACACAGAGAAATGAATCTATGGTAGAAGAACGTTTGCAAAGAGAAGATAGCATTAGAATGGCTCAAGAAATGATATATAAAAGATGAATGTTGTACAGTGATACACAAATATTAAATATAATAATATTTAACACGTAGAACGAATATAGCATACTATTGATGGCAAAGTATGATAAATCGAAAGAACCAATAAGCCATCAAAAACTTGAGTAAACCCAATGTGCATTTCGGTCTCTAAGAGAGCATCTTGGGCAGAGATAGAATGAGTACCTCTACCCTTGATGATTTTCTCTTAGATAACAAAATGCGTATTGGGTTTACTCACGTTTTTGTTGGCTTATTGGCTTTTTCAATTCATAAACATATAGAACAACAACTAAAACACACATGCAGCTCATATGTACTCGATCAAAGCCGCTGTGTTTCCGGGGAGGCCTTTTTCTCATTTCAGGCGAAAAACTGTCCTGACTCCTAGGAATCGAAGAGGTGCGTGGGTTCGTCTTAAAGAGGATCTCTTCCCTGAGAGGGAATATATAATCCCGTTGCTCCCTCTTTCGACCGAAATTGAAAGGCGTGGCCGCGGAAGCGCCGATGGAATCTGCCGAATGAAAATAGATGCCGATTCGAATGTCGCGTCATTAGCACAGAGACTGCGGAGAGTGATGAGTTCCCCAGCTTCACTTTTGGACGAACCAATGCCGAGAATCAATGACAACGATGATGATGGTGCTCTCAAGGTCAGGATTTTCCGATAACGCGAAAATTACGCCTGTTTAACAATCTGTCGATGGAAGTCGGGGGCATATTTTATGCGGGAAAGGGAAGGTAAATTGTCTTAGGGAGATGCTCCTGGGAAAGCGTTTTCCAATCGCTGGTCTTGAGCCTCCCTTTCGGTGTGTTATACTTTAAATACAATGGTGGGAAGAATTCAATACAGATGCAGTAAAAGACGGTTGAGACAGGGAGCCAAATGCCGCGTTATAATCATGATAGCGTTAAAGTTGGGATCTTTCAAATCCTTATTTATTATACATCAGAAACCAAAGCTCCTTTTTAAGGAGTTTTTAGCTCCTTAATAATTGCTCAATACCTTAAAAATTAAAAGGAATTTTCTTCAGTTCCCTTTACTTTCCACAACTGTAGATTTCTGGAGTCCACAAACTATGATTACATGCATAATATTGGTTGCCTTCTCGTCATATTAATTTTTTGTAAATAATGCTTTTCTCGCAAAGAGGGTGTCCTCATCTGTTAATTTATTGCTATGTTATGCTAATTTTCTCTCTACAATGAAGCAACTTTTACCAGATAGACAATCGGGAAGAATAATATAAATAGTTTTCGGTCAATCGATTGAGGCGGAGAATTGACTATAGCGGGTTACAGAGTATCTGGGGACGGAAAGGATCCGCGTTATAGGAGGGTAGCAGAGCTTCTTAAGCGGAATTTTATAATATGATTAGTGAGGTAGGGACCGGGAACTGCGTGTAAGCGGGAGCGTTTTAAATGGGTTTCACTGTACCTTCTTACGTCTGTTTTAAAGAGATACTCTTGAGCTTGAGGAAATAGGGATTCCATATTGAAGTGGCACTGAAGTATAGGGTTTGGGAGAATAATCTATTTCAACATCATAGTTGCTATCTTTCTTAAGGATATCAATCACGATGTGAGATATGCATATTTAGTTTACAGTATAAGAGGTTATTATTATAAGATATGTTATTTTTTGACCCTCTTTTGGAAAGGGAGGGCCAAGTGGGCCTCTTAGATACTTGCGATAAGTTGTGAAACGTTTACTGCCAGACTACTATATACCTTCTCAGGCAATGATTATTTTCGCCAAAAATATATAGATTATTAGAATTAGAATATTACGGTTATCGGATACTTTCATTCAACTTAGGCCAAATCCCAAGGGTAGCTGACTCTCTCTCTTGATAATCTTTTTAACGTATTCAATCATGTCATAAAACTCTGGCTAGGCACCTATATTATACAGCAACATGCTTAAGTAAGCATGAAGAAAATAAGTCATTTTTTCATTTTTTAATCCTAATTTAATTTCTTAAATTTCGATTCTCGTTGGCGAAGAGTTGAAGAATCTCTTCGATTATCGTTTTTTTGCTGCTCCGGTAACAGATCAAAACTAACCAGGATAATTTATTCTTTTGAGTACTGTATATTTCCCTTAAAGAGAAGGTTGAGGGACCGCCCTTCGATTTTCGTATAAGAATTACTCAGCCGTTCCCAATCTATAGAATTCTACTGAAAATACAAAATTTCTTCTTTTTGATTTTAATAATTTTTTTGAATTTTCTCTGAATCTGATCTTGAATATGTGTTAGGATCAATTGAAATATACTTGAATGATTAATGTTTTTAATATATTACATTTTCGTTCTTACTATATAGGAACGCTGAAGATCCGTCTAAAGACTTGCAATTTAAATAAGCAAATAAATAAGTTAATTAAAGTAATGAGAATATCGAATGGAAAGCACCGAAAGGGGGGGAAATAGTGATCGGCGTCGACTAGAATCAGTCGACTAGAGCCGAGTTTCTGAAACTTACAAATCATTTCCAGAGCTTTTTCTCTTTCGAACGCGCTATTAGGAATCCAGAACATTAAAATAAATAAACACATTTTTTTCTATCTACCGTGTTAAGCCAAATTCATAAGGAAACTTTTGTAGTATGGGAGGTCAATATTTATACTTGGCTGGCCACAATGGAAGTGCTTAATATTTTGGCGAACCGCACTCAAGTTTTTATGATCTTTTGTATACTTCCTAAGAGAGAATTCCTGCGTGTTCACAATTTTAAGTTTGGAGCTTAACCAAAGGCTGATACCATATAAATACGTCAAGTTTCTAATGCAAATTAAATCTATTTGAGAAAATTTATTTAAACTATAGTTATTTAGCATTTTCGGATTTCCTTCTTTGATTCATTTATGGTCGCAGAAAATTGTGAAACGGTCCGGGCTTACTGGACTAGCATCTAAAAAAACAATCAGCAGCTACAGTTGGTGAGGCTAGATTTTTCATGGAATTAAAAGCTGACCAACATTAAATATCCTGGGGTATATGTTAATGGAAGTGACCGCTTATTGAGTTTACGTATGAGAAAAAAATATATTTCAGTGCACAAGCTCTAAGAAAGCTCTGAGACAATTGGGCAACATAAATTACTCAAAATTTAATCAAAATGAATCAAATTACTCAATTACACTCAATGAAAAGAGAAAAACAGGCCAATGTGGTTATGATGGCTTACCAAAACCGTTATCGATTTAGATTGCTACACTATTCCTCTTTTTCCTTTCGTGGAGGAAGAAAGACTACATTTACAGACTGGTGGGTAACTGGACGATCCCGAATAATTCATCAATTCATTCCTGGTGATTCTAATTAAAATTTTCTCGGAAAATAGTAATTTGAAATGAAATTATGCTCCGTGGACCACCGCATTTACATCCATCCTGGTGCAATCGAGGCCAGGAGAATACAGTTTTGAATGAGATAGGAAATTCGACGAAGAAATGGGGTATGCAGAGTATGATAAGAGGGAATGGAAGAGAAGCGTGGGAGAAAAATGCAGTGAGCGAATGGAGAAAGAAAAGCAGAGGATGCACTGGCGAAACGGCAAGTGCAAGAGAAGCCGAGGAATTATGGGGAAGCAGTGGGAAGAGGAGGTCCGTTTACTTCCCCTCTCTGCACGGGTTCCCATTCGCGAATGGATGGCTCATTATGAGACTCGTGGCACTTTTCGGCGGTAGGAAGAGAGGCCATAGGACAGCGAGGAGTATCAGTTTTTTAATGAAAGAAGCGGCGTGCGGAACATAGGGCACGCTCCCTCCCATTCTCCCAACTTTCCCAACCCTGAAACGCTCTTCTTTACCTCCCTTTGGATTTCGAGCCCCGAGGTCCATTTCCCGTGACCGTAGGGCCCCGGGGAAGCGCAAAAAAGAATGATTCGCCCCTCTACTCGATAACCGCTTCGCTAGCTTCCTTTCACCTCGGCGTGACCTACTCGTGACCTAGCGATGACCTTAGCTAGCTTCCGATTTTTCCTTAGTTTGTTCCCACTTCTTTTCCCCAACTCTTATTATTCTTCGGTCGTTTCTGGAGATGCCTTAATGAGGGAAGAAGAACTGTTTGTTGCGCGTTAAGGTGTATTGACGAGGAAGTCGTGGAGGGCGCCAAGAACTGGAGAGGAAGGCCTATGAAAAAGGGGTAAGGATTGACGATGAAGGTGTATTAAAGGAATGAAGACGCATTCTAATTGGAAGGAGGGTTGCTAAGTGTAATTGGAGAAAGAGCGATGCGCTGCATGCTGTGCCGGAAGCGATAAAATTAATAAACACTCCTTTCTTTAACAATACGCCCGCTAAATTTGAAAATCTTTAAAAAACTAATAGAATTATTTTACGGACTTCCCAAAAACTCATGACATTTACGTAGTGGACCAATCCAGATTTGTAAGAACCCAACATGGTTTGGATTGCTATGATATTACCTTGCGGTGACCTTTTACCTTGTGAAATCTATTACACCAGTGCCTTTCCAAACAGATTTCCTATTTTTTGCGCATCTTTGTGCCGTAAGCTTTTGCGAGACTTGCCATCGATTATCATTGTACAAATTCTGGAAAAACACTTGTTTTTCCCTTGGGCTCTGCATCTTACTTGAAGGTTTTGAAGGAGTCAGTGTTTGTCGAAAGTGCGACTCATTCATTCAGTTATGCGATATTCCACGAGATGCGGCCGAAGCTAACGGATTACGGAAGTTAATGGGTTTGAGTAAGGATGAGGAAAGCAGTCCTCGGAGGAAAATATCAGATCTGCCAAATTGAAAGGAAAAATCCAATGAGTTACATGTACATATTATTGATAAACGTATTTCATTAAGTAACCAAATATCATACTTTTCTTTATTCCATTCAATCATCATCGTTCATTGCTCTTTCACTCATTCATATTATATATTGACTGTGAGTAGATGAACTTTAAACCCTTCCTTAATACCGTCACGCATGCTAGTCTTTGATGATGCCTATTTTCCCAATGAAAATAATGGATTGGATTGGCTGATATAGTTTATGGTTACCGAAGATATTTTGCATTATTTTTCGTTATGAGACTGATCTTCAGGATGGACGAGGCAGGATAGACGATTATAGAATAAACCTAAGTCAAACATAGAAGTTAAAAAAGTTAAGATAGAAGTAAGGTAGACACATTATCTCAAATAAAAGGTCAACATCTTTTTCTCGTAGGCGGATAATTTTAGTGCAACAACGTGTTATATCTAGAAGCAAAGTAGTTAATGTATATCTTGTGTTCTTACGCTGTAAAACTATCGCGGCTGTTTTGGTTCCATAACAACTTAGCGAGGTGAAAAGAGCGGTGAAAATTGTGTTGAATGTTTGAGAGTTAAAATAAAGGAAAAAATTTGAGGAAAGTGAAATAAAAAAAGAATAGAGGTCGTTACTATGGCCATTGCACCCATAGGTAATGGACGATTGGTTTATTGCAGAGAAGTAACTTGATGCGCAATGTGTTTTGGATTTAGAGAAATGTTTTCCAACATAACCTTTAAAAATTCCCTCATACACGAGTTAATGGGAAATAAAAGCAGAGTATTTCTTTTTCGGGAATAACAATGCTGCGGCTTTTCTCTCGCTTCCGTGTTAAGCTTGCGGATATAAATATATTGGCGATATTTTCAACCGCAAATTTTTTTCCGCCTCACTTTGAAATGCAAATCTCCATACAAGCGGAGAGTGTTTTTTACAGTTCGCATCCTGTCATCGAAACATTATTTCAATGAATTATTTTGGGTTCTTTTCCAGAAATACTCTGTGAACCGGAGTTTACCGAGTTAAGAATACGCTTATGTGAAAGATGGTGAAATTGAATTACATATAGTTATTCTTGTAAGATTCATCTTAAAATTATAACAACAGAGCAAATTTTTCTCCAAAAATTGGTACATTTAAGCTTATAAATTCATCTCCTATGCGTAATTATTCATCGATGATTGATTATTTCATTTCATTCGAACTGGAATTATAAATTAGTATACCTTGCATTCTGGGGATTATTTAATATGTTTCGCCACAAGAAAATATTCCCCGGCAGCATATTCAGAAGTTCAGGCTCAAATCAATCTTAAGCATATTAGAATCACTTTCAGTTCATAATATTTGTTCCTTCGGTCGTAATTTACATAAAATTAATTTCCCATTAAAACACGTTAATACGAAATATACATTAAGACGTGTGAAGATATTTGCATAACAGGAACGAATTTCCTGCTTTCGCACGATTTGATATCCCATGACAGGATATATAAGGATTTTTAATATTTATTTAACAGGGATACATTTTGGACGACAATATTTTTTGGAACGTATCTCTCACGTTTCTCGGGAAAAACCTAAATTGAGAATGGAAACCCAAAAATCTGAAATTTTTAACCAATCATAAGCACAATACGATAATTTCGAAGAACGGCTTAAACTCGAATACTTATTTATTTAAATTTCCGTTGAAATTTGGCCTTCTGGCCAGATGGTTACGCTGAAGGGAGGCATATCATTTTAATTAAAACATTTCTGGCATTTTCCCAAAGTCGAAAGGATAATAACCTCTAGTAGGGAATACATTGCACTAAACATAAAAACATATATACCTTGTTATACAATTTTTTATAAATTATTACTGTGAAATTCACTAAACGTCCATATAGTCATATACGTAACATAATGACAAATACAAAACACTATAATATTACACGACAATACATAGAAGCTTATGAATCAACTAACTATAAATACTACATTTTCAATTATTAAAATTGCCAGAACAAACTAAATATATCTAGTTTTAAGCTTATCCTTGAAGTTTTACAAATTTATAGGTATGAAAATTTTACCACGTAAATTGTTCTTTTCTCTAATACCCCTATCAACGAATGTGTATTTCTCGCTATACCTGTTTTCTGCTCTCGTTCCTTTATTTTTAAACTGCCAAATGATCTCAGCGTCCAACATAACAAAGAAGTGTAGACCTAGCACGCAGCTCATTCCAGCTCTCTTCGGATTTCCATGCTATGTACATACATCTAGGATAATCTAAACGTCTTTTCTCACAATTTCAGCTGAAATCGTTCTCTACATTCTTAAATATAAGTCTTTGGTGGAAGCGTCGTGATGATGTTACAGCCAATATACATATATGCTTGTTATTCTTCGCAACAATGTCACGTTTACGATTCTTAGACTCGAACCATTGAGAGATGAGCGAGTCACTCGAATGTTTCCAACCCGTCGGCTCCGCCATCCAGATGAGCCAAATATTTCCCATCTCTCCTCAAGTAGTCAATTTCCTCATCTCAATCATTCTTCCCTTCCATCTCGTCCATATCATTCAACAATCTCCTTTCTCTCCCGCCGTCTTTAAGAATGCTTTCGTAACTTATCTCTCGCTTCGATATCCACCCTCTCTTTTCTTCTTTTGCCGGATCTTTTCAACTCAAAAAACCACTCTGGACCGTTCCATTTTCTCCGACGTTTCCCTTCCCCTCAGGCCGATTCTCCACTCCGGAAAAATCTCCGAATTTCAACTACTCCGCTAAATTTGCATAATTACTCCCGCCCCGCCACTCAGTCAAATATAATCTCTTTGCGAAACCTTTTTCACTTCCGCCGCGCCTCATATATTCGGCTGTATATCTTCCCCGAGAGCTTGTAAAAATCATTCCCCGTGGATGGGATACGGCTCCGATACTTCCAGTGTTTTTCTGTTAGGCGGAAAATCCGTAAATAAGCAACGCCCGGCATTTGGGACGATCCACAACCTTTGACCAGCTTCCTCTCACGTTTTCAGATGTAGGCTTTCAAAGTTAAGAAAATGTTTCTCCGCCGCACCTCAAATCCGCTGCGTTTAAGTCGTTTCTCATCTTCGTTTATCAACAGTGACAGATCAGCAAGAACGAAAGCGTATTGCCGAGGAATGTTTATCCGAATTTTCTTTTGAGGCAAGTGTGTTGCGGCAAAGGGGTGTAAACATGTCATAATTTGATGAATGGGGATTAGGAAATATTTTTGAGGTCGGTCTTATTTGAAGTTATGATTCTAGTTGCAGGGTTGAGGTTTGGTAAATAGAAGGGTTACCGGGTGTCCTGCATCATGCAGGAGTGTCCCTCACTCCGCTTCTGTGTCCCGGTGTTCCGAAGATTTTCGCGAGACATAAGGAATGTCCAGTGCAATTACATACTCGGTAGTCACCTAATGAATATGGCCGCGCTAGTCACGCCATATTTTGTACCTTAGCGTAATCATCTTCTTCCCTTAGCTTAGGTTAGGAGCGTCATTTAGCTCTTTCTGTCCCCAAGAGGCATAACTATAAATATGATGTACGCAGTATATTACAAAGTAAATATACAATACAAATTAATTCATTTTCAAAAATTATAGAAGTGAATTCAAAGTTTGCGGATGAAGTTGTTCGATATGGCTTGGTAGTTAAATGGTTAGAATACCTGCCCGGAAAATGCGAGACCTGGGTTTGAGTCCCAGTCGCTATTTTTCACTTATCGTACAATCATTTTCAAAACTTTCCAACGATAAAAAGAAAATAACTTTCCTACAAAACTAAATGAAATTGTTAAGGAAATTTAAACCTTCGAGAGTGAAATATGAAAATGGAAAAATGTGAAAAATTTGAAACACGTTGAAATACGTAGAATTTCAGGTTATCAAATCCTCTTCATGCTTATCTTTATATCGGCTGGGATGTATCAGCCTTGTCTCCCCTCTTTCCTTTTGTTCTTTCCGATTCTTCGCTTTTCTCTTCTCACGAAAAACTTTTCCCCTTTGACTTCCAATTCCCAATCCCAATCTCTAAGGATATGCTTGGTCTCCCTCTTCTTCTAATCCTTTGAACCTCAACTTCGAGTGCTTGTTTCACTCTCCTGTCATTTGTCATTCGAAAAAGGGATACAAACCACTTTATTCTTATGCTTCCTCTAAGTACTAACCTTTGCTTTGCAATTCTTTTCTTATCCCCTCCTTAGTTCTTTGTCTTTTATGGTTTAATTTATGGTAATTCTCAATAACTTCATTTCTAAATCCTTAATTTTGTACCTTCCTGATCTCCAGTTTTTCAAAGAGAAACATTTAAGTGCATCATTTCCAACTAACTCTGACGGGAAGATCTGCACCTTACTTGAATCATTAATATATCTCATCGTCAGTTTCGTTTTATTGTTTTTTTATATATAATACTACGTTCATATTATATAGTTTGCTACGTTCATACTAACTAGCAGTGCAGATTCTACTTAAATTGGACGCATACAGCGAAATCGCTAAATCACTGGTGTATGAGTTTAGCCAAAATCTTTCGAACTAGATTTTCGTCAAGTGTCTATTGGTAATAATAATCAACATTTTTACGATACTGTACATATAGCAGAACTTCTTAGCTTTCTCTTGATTTTTAGTTACTATTTGTTATTTATTACATCGCAATTAATTGCATTTGCCTGATATTCATATCTACTTATACACGTATGTTCTTGTTCCTCATTTTAATGTTTTATTTTTCATTTATTTGCGGTGACAGCAGTTTGAATTTTCTTACCACTTTTTTATATTCACTCCATATAGGTTCTTCTCATCTTTTCGCAAATTTATTATAATTATTATTACATGTCCCATATTTTATTGGAGGATTCCATTGTATGTATTCAATTTATTCGAAGTTGATACGGCCTCCTCACAAATGAATATAGAGACAAAACACCGCTGTTTAAACAATCGTTGTGTAAACTCGATGCAACGTACCGTGAGTGCATACAACGGCATTGATTAGGAATCTCCCCACTGTGGGAGGCACAGAGGCGTTATCTAAGTCGCGGCATATTTTTAGGTCTTTTATGAAGTGGCTGTGAATATCTTATCGAATCTCGCCACATCTCCTCCTTTTTTTCAGAGCCATTCATACCGTAATAATAATCGCTTGAAGCATCCAGCCCTTATTGTTTTCTTACCTGAAGTGCGCCACCGTGTCCCTTCATTTTTTCCCTCAAAAGAAAAACACGTCCCTATCTCGCTGACCGGAAGTTCCGCGTCTCCTTGAATAAAAGAGTCAAGGATTAGTGTTTCCACAATAAACCCGCTTGGATCTGCAGATCTAGCGTTTTCTCTCGTCCTTTTTTATAAATGCACGGGCCGAGACGGGGGCTGAGAAATGCTAGCATGTGCGAGACGGCTAACGAGATGTCTCCTCCATTTTTTTCTTAACAACCTTCTCCTCTGTGTCATCCCCCTTTGGGATGCACCACTTATAACCTCCAAATCTATATAATCTCGGGAGGGAGAGCTCCCTTGGCGCCATTTTCGCCCGACTCTTTCGACCACCCCCGTTGCCGCTCTTGAGGAATGACTCCGTAACCTCTTTCCAACGGCTTTGTCCCCACTCCGCGGTGTTCCTCTCGGCCACACCATCCACTCCGATCCGTTTATTACAGGAGGTTAAAAGAGTTTGCAAAGGGGACGGGGAGCGAAATCGAGGTCTGGGAGGAGTGGCTTTTGTGATTCTCATTCTTCTCTTTTCATTTCTCTCTCTCTCTTTCCTTCGGAGGAGACTCTCTCTCCCTTCCTTTCCTCCCGCAGCTTCCTCTCATTTTCTTATCTTTTTTGTCTCTTTCTGCGCGGAAAGTCTTTTCCCTTCCATCTCTCTTTCCTCCCCACAAGTTTGAGATGAGATGGGGGAAGCAAGGTGGCCAACTTGAGTAAATTAAACGCGCAAATATCCGCGGACGTTTCCAAGGAGGCTGCAGAGGTAGTGTTTGGATATCGTTAGGCCCTGATATGATTTCTTGACGACTGGAATGTTTTAATTTGTCTTTTGGTTCAGGATGTATCTTTCGTCTATGTGATAGTCTGACTGCTATTGAGCTATGTACGATGCTTAATCATGAGGTTCGTTTTAGCCACTCATGCAATGCTATGACATTGTATGTCATAGGGTCTCATACGATGTTTTCGATTCATAGCATTCTTAATCAGAGTTAAGCGAAGAAAAATAACTTCACTCCTCATCTTGCTTGTAAAACCTCATTCCCTTACCAAAGCTTTTGTTTCTTGTTCTTGTCATAGCACTGGTTCTCAACTAACTAGTCTCTTTTAATTTAAATAATATAGGTTCACCAATCTTTATATTCCCTGACAAAAGGCCGAAAAACCTTACGGGAAAATGCTTTCGATCACAGTTGAAGTCCAAATATCCTTGTGGCCTTGAGTAGATAATTCATTTGCCCTGAAATTAAATTTGAGCGGTCTTCCTCAGTAACTTCTTAAACATGTTTTCTCTTCTTCCCTCTCAATACTTTTCTCCTGTTCTCTTCATCAGTTAAGCAATCAGCCACCCTCAACCTTTGACCCACTTCCTTTCTTAGCCTCTTCCTCGCATTTACTTCTTTCCGTTGAATTCATTTCCGCCCAACCATCTTCCTCCATTTGTTTTCAAACCAACCCAGTAACAATTTTCTGATCCCTGCAAACATTTTAATAGCATTGTGGGTAGTACGTTTCACATAAATGGAAAGACACCACACTTTTTACCATTCCTAATTTTTTACATTTTCATCAAATACTCGACAGCGTCGTGTACTATCATATATCGTTTAGTAAATCTTGCGTAAATATTTCATACTGAAGATGTAAAACTTAAAATACAATTTATTTATTGAGGTGGGAATATGGCATTGGAAACAAGGGGAAATACTTGGTAAAAGAATATGTTTTCAAAGAATGGAAAGGTAGAAAAGAGGGATAAGTAGCTGGATAAAGGGATGAAGGATACATGGTTTTGCCTCCATAAACACAAAGCAAAATTGTAAGAAGATCGGAAGATTTTAAGATAAATGCAAATGTGAAGGAAAACTTGAGAGCTGAACTCAGGGTGACCAGATAAAAAAAAATTGGTTTTGGGGTTTCATTCGTATAGATTGGAGTTTTCATATTAAGGATTCGGTTTATAATAATCGGCATCTGGAAGACTCTTACTCTTTTAGAACAGAAGTCAATAAGAACAACAGAGTATACAAAATTGTTTTCAACCTCGTGGAGGCAAATATTTATCAGATTATACTTTTTTTCTTTTTTCTTAAACCCTGTATTACGTGATATTTAGCATTTAAATTTCGCTTTAGTAATAACATTCATATAAAAGTAACATTCAATACCTGTTCAGTTATCACTTTCTTTCATCTAGTAGATGCTATAATTGTAGTCTTTTGCTTGGAAAATTCCGCACCGTGAATTTTTCGAATGATCACAAAATATAAGCACTTCACAGAGTAAATTCCTATCATCTGTTACAATTACCTTGGCATTCCATCGCAACATCTTTCAGCCCACTCGGTTTTTGTAAATATTTTTACACTTTTATCATTTCGTCATTCATACTTCTCCACCTATTGTTGTTATTATTTCGCCAGAAATTAAACTCGCGGAGACAGGTCTCGTTATGCGGGAGAATTCTTATTTCCCCTGAGAATAATGGAGTACCCCTCGTCTTATGGCTTCCGCTGATAAACCCAGAAAATCCTGAGATGCGTAGAATTTTTCCGTTGCCGAAACTCAACCCGAGCATTCCGGATTACTCGCGCGAGGAGGGAAACCAGAGAATGACGGATTCTCGAAAAGAGACTTAATGTTTAAAATTTTTTGTTTTGTTAATCCTCGACATCCTCCCCTTAAAGGAGGAGGATTGTAGAGGGAGTTGAATTTTTTAAACGGTGAACAACAACGTGGAGAAGGATGAATATTTCGAATGTTGCTTACACAACCGGCGAAGAATGAATTTTGAATAAATTACGGTATCATTTCGGCGTTTTTTATTTTCTGTTTTGGAGATATTCTGCTGGTGGAGGCTGGATTTAGTTGTTTTGGTGGAAAACTTGCTCACATCTTGCGCTATGAAAGCAACTCAAAAAAGGGAGCGAAATCTAAATGTTTGTTGAGGACCGTACTAAGCTCAGTTTTCTCTCAATCGATGAAGAGTTGAAGAGCATTAATTTTTTCCTCGGATTTGTTCTGAAAATGCAACGTTCACCTATTTATGCTAATGTCTCAGAATGAATTTTAGTTGAGCACTAATAAATATAATGTATTTTTTTTACAAATGAAGTGCTTTAATGAGATAATTTCGTTGCGGTGTATTTAATATGAAGTATCTTTTCGCAAATAAAGGAATTTAATGAGATTTCGAAATACGCGAATGAATTCACGAGCTTTATTCATCGTGACGGTATCTGAATACAGATTCGAATTAATAAACTAATTACATTGTGAGTCTCGATTGATCGAAATGTCGAATGACGGCAACTCTTCGATTGTATACCAAGTAACTAATAGTAAAACTAAATTATGGAGTCATAAATATCCGCGGCCGACATTTTCAGTTCAGTTTATGAAATTTCAGATTTGAGTAATTGCATTACTCAGTGGGAAATAAAGTAGTAACGCTTACTTTCATTTGATGCTTCCATTGTGATATGTATATTATTCTATTAGACTTTTGATCCACTTATAAATGCGGGTGTGTGCATGTTCTTACACGACTAGGTTTTGGTATTATTTACACTCCGAGGGATGATTTGATCACAGAGAATATTCAGAAGTTAACACGCTAAATGAAATAAACAGCTGATGCTTTAGGGAAAGTACCTAGGAAAATAATTGATTACAGATGCATAGAAGAGGTATTTTAACTCGTGTATTGAAAATATTTTATTTGAAAAAAAATGAATGTGTCTCTATCCTTCAGGATATCCCATCGGGACTTGATTTTAAGAATCTAAATGAAGGTATTTGATTTAGAGATGACGATGGAATGAAAATCATCAGACTCCTGATGTTTGACAACAGCTTTGTAACTCAAAATCGCGGAAATTAGTTTATTCAAGGGTTTATCGTGGAGATTTGTTCTTTGTTTTAGCTCTGGTGTATCTTAATCTGTTCACCAAGATTTCGCGGATTTCACGAAGATAAGGCAGAGCGTGGGAGTCTTTCCTTCCATCTTGTCGTTATTGCAAAGAATATATTTACCCCTTTTTTATAGTACTTGAAACTAAAATTCGGTTTTCTCAATGTGAATGCAAGACGAACAAGTGCACGCAAGTGAGGAACGATAAGCAAATGAATAGCACCTCTCATACATTCATAAAGATTGACCAAAACGAATACTGTTATTTAGATTACTTCTTTCTTAGTAGATTTAATATTATCAGCTGGGATGAGAATACGTGACAAATGGAAGTTGCGGTTTTCTTTATCCCAGTGGTTAACAAATCTTTCTTTACCTACCGCTTGCCTTCGTAGAGCTCACCGATGCCATATTGGAAAAAATCACACAACATGGATTTTTACGGCTAATAAGCTTTAGCGATGAGGTAAATTTACATTGTATATTCAAATTTGGTTAAGAAAATGGTTATCTTCGTCAAATAAAATAGAATTTTTTATTTTATCGTCTTTCATAAATTTACAATTCAAGTACAATACAATGAAGAAAATGCATTCGAAAACTATGTAAATAAATTGTTACATTAATCCCTTTATTTGTGATCACGAATCCTAACGCCTTTTCTCAGCGTCATCTTTTCGAAATACACTTGGATTTCCTAGATTATGAATTTTCACTCATAATCGGCCTCGACTGCCGATTTTGAATTCAGAAAGTATTTGCCACCAACCTGAAAATTTAAAACACCCTCAAGTTGGTGATAGGGACCATATTGGCGATTACTGCTATATTCTGTAGTAAAACAACAGATGAGCTTTGCTGTATTTATCAAGGAATGGAATAGTAAACAAACGGTGTATACGTGCATCAGTAACGAAATCAATTTACCCCATTAGGGTATAGGAGCGTGATGCTAGAGTTAAACTTTCATCAAAATGAGCATAATCAATGAGGGATATCCCACGGAAAAGATGAAAATATTTACTTAGTTTCCGCTGATAAACTCATCTCCGAACCACCTCCACTTCCCTCATTCTCCTCCATTAATATTTTTTATCTTATTTCCCCATTTATTATACCATAAGTGAGCCTCTTTTTTTTATATCACGCCGCTCTTATAAATCCGAGCAGTTTAGGAAGCAGCAAGAGGCGGAGTGAAAGGAGTTCTTCGCAAATGTTTGGTTTCCACTCGTGAATAAGGAATGAAAATTCGCGCGAGAAGGATAATGTGTGCGTTGGCTTGCACTCATTAGCTTCTGATCCCGAGGTTGAAGGGTCCGAAAAAGGATGGCGTCTCAAAAGCACTACTCTTGGGACTCCACCGGGTGCTCCCATTTGTATACACGCTCTGTCTCCCTCCACCTTCATTGGCTCTCTTTCTACGTCTTCATCAACCCTCGCTTTCTTCATCGATCTTCCTTTGTTCCTCCTTTTCAAAGCTATCGCCCCGGTAAGCGCGGTTATCACAACGAGCCTCCAAAGACGACTGCTATTACCGAGATTGTTCAGGTGACACACGTTGTCGAAGCTGCGAGTTTGGGTAGATTTTAGGGCGATATGATCGGTGCTTCCGTTAAGTTCAGGTCATAACTATACCTCTACTTGTTTGTGACGAGTTTATCTTTTCGCATTGCTCGGACATGGAATCTATTTTAATTCTAATTGAGTGCAAAATGATCATCCGGCTCTTTGCATGGGAAGCGAATGTAACACTCACTATAAACAAGTCGGTGTTTGGTGGTGTGGCTGTCTAATACTAGTCTTGCAACAAAATTTTATTGCAGTTTTTACCCGAAACCGTTCATCATCAAAATTTATCTCCAGAGCTGTGGAGTTGGAGTAATAGTCTGATCAATTTTTTTCGAAGTAGCCCAAAAGATGGTTCACTCAAGGAGCAAACATTCAGCCAGAGTCACTTCACCTGAAAATTTTCTCCCAAGTGTCGGTTCACCCGAGAGATATTTCATCCAAAGAATATTCCACCCAAGGAATTTTGCACCCAAGAATGGTTTCCAAAGCGATTGAGGTGTAAACATGATAATTCCATAAAAAGGGATGGTAGTTACTATAATTTAAAACTTAACAGTCAATTTACTCCCAGCCATATTTATATTAGCAACATAAATTACGAAAAGGTTATTCTGGTGATGTTCGTGGGTGCAGATAGTAAGTATCTTATGCATGTTATAGTAAGTAAGTATATCTTACACATGTTATTCCTAATTGCCGTATTCGGTCCGAGATTCTTACTCTGTCCGAAATCCCACTCCTACAACTCATGGGTGGCGTCCATTCTTTACCCACCACTTGCGAGGTGTCCCAAATGGCTAGCTCTACTCTACCCTCTTTTAGGGGGAAAAATCCCTTGGGTTTGAAATCCTTAGGGTGAAATATCCTTCAAGTGAAATACCCCTTGGATGAACCGACTCTCAGGTGAAAAGTATTGGCTAAAATATCTCTGGATGAAAGATCTCTTGCTCGAAACGATTTGGTTAAACCTACGGGCAACCTATTCTACATATACATTTATGCTGCTATTCAGATTTTTTCGATAAATCTATTTTTTAGATTTGATTTTCGGGTATTCGAATCAGAATCCGAGTCGGAGTCAACTATTTAAAAACGAATATGTCGGAGTCAGAGCGTAAGCGACCTGACTCGACCCAAAAGCCCTGTTTCTCATGCAATTCGGTGTAATGAGTCTCACCTACGGTGAAAGAGTTGCAGAAAACAAACCTTGACCTACAATTGAAGACAAAGAATGGAAAACAAACTCCTTGCCGCGAAGTTATTATCCAACGTATTGTGTCGTTTGCCGTAAAATTGCAAATAATGTAACGGAGGTTGCGCAGAAGGAATTGAAATTGGAAAGAAAAAAAATTGGAGTTAAAAGACGCAGAAAAGATAATGATGTGGAAGTTGAGGCACCAAAAAATACAGAGAAATACCAAGTGAATGATAAATCGTAAGAGAAAGTGATGGAATAAAACAACTGACAAAGAGGAGATAGAACTAAAATACCAAGCAGAAGTGAACAATAAAAAACAGAAAAATATTTACCGTCAGAAGAATATTGCAAAGTGTTTTGTTAAAAAAAAATTGGACATGAAAAAAGTTGCAATAAAATCCCTTTCCTTGTGATGGATACGTATTTCGAAGGCAATGCTCCCTTACTTAGTGGCAGCGGAACTCTCGTTATATGAGTAGTATTAAAGTATATAAGAAGTAGTAAATAGTAGACCATTTCCATTGAGAATATCACCAGACAATAGTTCTTTATTATAATTACTGCTTCGTCTACGGTCGTTTCACAAAATCATTAGGTAGAAGCATTAGAGGTTTTGAAAACACTTCGATTGCCGTTTTGTCGGTTTACGGAGTAGCTTCCGGCCAGTGTATGAAACGGGAAGTCTGGGATTACCGACTTTTAGTCTTTGGATCTGTCCTTGATCAGTTACTTTCATCTATCAGTATGACAAAGGAAGCTATTCTTTCAAACCGATAAAAGGTTTGCATAGTGTAATGAATATTGCAACACAATAAAGTGGAAACCGCGAGCTTAACTATTATGATAATAAAATCCGTTACTGATGAAGTAACAGGAATGTTAACGTTTTGTCGTGTCGTTTACTTCTCACTTATTAAATTTTGCTGGAACACATTGGAGGAATGTAAGAAAAATATTTCATAGACTGGTGCAAACCACTTTAAGAGAAGAAAAATAAATATAAATGGTTGGCAAGAAATGGAGGAAACTCGCTGAAAACAAATGTGGGAAACCGCATAAAATCGGGCATTTCCCCCTTTTGCTGAAAAAAGTTAATGTAACGAGATGAAACGGGGAAACAAAGTTAATTAAAAAAACGCGGATTGAATTTCAAAATGCAGGGAAACTTTTTCTAAAGAAGAGAAATATGATATATAAAAAGTGTGTTCCAACGTTCAACGTTGACATGCGTTTTTTATAAATGTACATGAAGGGAAAAATGAAGTGGAATAAATGTTTTTGCAGTGCTAGCGTGGACGTATTTTTTATACAAACAAATATATTTTGTGAAAAAGATGGAAGGAAAAAATTCTTGCGCATATCGACACGGAAATTTATTATTGCTGTGCATATCCATCGAGGTTGAGTGCTTCAGACTGAAGTTTCATCAATATATTGAGCTAATAATGTGGTCGAATAAAGCTGTTTTAATTTGTTCGCGACCGATATCTTCACTTATATATGTTTCTCCTTCACGGTATTGCAAAATTAGGTTCTGAAAACTTAGCTATGGTATTATAGCATGTAAGATTAATATTTCCTATCGATGTTATCGCTTCACGTGTTAGTATTCCGAGAAAGTGCTTTCAATGGTTGCGAATCATCCAAGTATTTTATTTTCATTGCTACTGATAGGTATGTCTAAAACTCATTGTCAGTATGAAAGTCTCTACTTTATCTCCGAATCTTGATTTCTACTTTAAACCATGAATGGAATCTTTTCATTCGTTCGCTGGTCTGGGACAGATGATGGGAACCTGCGGTATTTTTGGGAATTCAGTAGAGCCTTTAGTCACTTCCTGAAACCATTTCCCGTATTTAAATTATTTTGTTTTCATCATAACAAATGGCGCCAAAAGTTGATGAAATTAAAAATATTCTCTTTTTAATCATTGAATAAATGCATCTTTTCCGCATATGATTTCAATGTTGAACTATTTGAAAGTAGGAAACAGGAAGCACAAGAGCAGCATGATGGTTTTACGCTTGGTATAGAAGAGCAGCTTTCCGAAGTATAAAAGTTCCCAACGCCTGGTCTATCTATCTTTCATCTTGTCTCAGTATTGTGCATGGATTAGTCAGAATGCTAATGAGATACCGAATCGTGAATATCATTTTGATCATTATCTATGGAATGCTATCTTATTGCTATACATAGGGTCATTGGTGGTGAATCTTTTCATTCCTTTCATTCTAATTCAGCGATGAATGAAAACAGTAACTACCTCACTCCTCATATTGCAAGCCTCATTCCCTTTCCAAAGCTCCTGGTTAGTAGTGGTGGGTGGGTTGATCTTCAATCACTATGAATTTCGGGCTAAGCACCTTGCAGAGAAAGCCTTAGTCAAAGTTGATGTTCATATCTGAGAAGAAGTTTTCCGTTTTCGTCTATACCTTGTGCTTTCACTCTTTCCTTCCTGAAAGTTATTGATTTCAATACTTCCCACAAAAGCTCTATTTCTCTTGAGCTCTGTCGCTCTTCATCTTAAATAATTCAAATTAATAACCATAAGTTTGCCGTTTTCTTTGAAGAGGTATTACAGAACCTATCCAACGCCCCCATTGTTACGGAGAGAATTAATCGCTCGTAGCAACCATTAATTACATTGATGTGTCGCTCTATTTAACAATTTTCTTTTTGTCTTTAATGGTGAAACAAAAACGTTCCTGCTCAATGGAAATGATCCAGGAAAAATGTCTTCGTGATAACTTCATTGTATGTGAGACTCCTCAGTTAATGAACAGCTAATGTCGTTATAGAGTGAGAAATTTGGAAATATCCAAGGTTCATTTTGCTATTTTTGGTCCATGATAATGTGATAATTTATAACGACAAATGACTGAATTATGGCTATAGGGTAGGTAGAGAAATAAAATTTATGCAGAATCTACTTTAAGTTTGGGGTACATTAAGCAATATCACGTTCAATTTAATTTATTCGAAGAGAAAAAAGATTATTCTATTCTCTTTATGCTGTTTTCGTTTGAGGAGTATATGAAGCGTAGTTATCAACCAAATTTCCAAAATTTAAGAAATTTTAACTTTCAAAAATATCTGTGAATTATCAATCTACAAAATTCTGATATACTGATTCTGAGTTCGCATACGTACGTACGTGACATACATTCGTAGTTCGATCATTTTTATACTTTCAGCAGTATCGTTATTCAAACTTATTTTTATTGACACTTGTATATGTATTACGCAATATTTTATTCGCTAAACAGTTAGGTTGATTACATGATAAGGCCAACAAATACATTCGTATTTGACATATGACTAAAAGGTACAAGAGGTAATCCTTATTTGAAGACCGGGATGTGGAATTAAGTTACTCTTTGCGAGAAGCGACGACTCTAAATCTGCAAAAAAAGGAGAGCGACGCACGTTAAAGCACGTCATTCCTAGTCAAAGACACACCAAATTTGAACCCTGCACCGAGGGGACTCGCTCGAAGCTCACTCTTTACCTGTATCCAGGAAATTATCCCTCGCGAATTTTAAACACAGGTCAACAATCGACGGAGAGGGGAATGAATTGAGGGGGAGCAAAAAAAAGAGAGGGACGGTTTGCAGAGGGATTGGCTTATGCAAACGAAGGTTGGAGATAACTTTTGAAAAATCTCCCGGATCTTATTTTTTTTATAACCCGCTCTCCCCCAGTCACAGCTGCACGGAACTAAAGGGAAAGCAAAGGAGCGGATCGTCGTGTTTACAAACCTTAAATTAACCTCCTCCGCGCATTCTCTATTCCTTCCGCTTTGCATACCCTCCTTTTCATCAGACTCCCTTGTTGTTGTTGTTGTCGTAACTACCACATCACGCAATACCTGCGACTGGAGGAGGAGAAGGCGAAAGAAACTTCATCTAGCGTTATTTCCGAAGTACAAGGGGGGCATTTCAAGACCGAAGTGAATCAGTATGGTTTGACGATATTGTGGGAGTCTCTAATGAGTAAAATGTTGACATTTGAAGTATTTGTGAATGAAATACAGTGTTTGGTCCATTTTAGGAAAATATAAATCCACACAGTCTCCTGGTTGGGTTTGGCAGGGGGCTCTGCACTACTTGGTTACTGCCGCGTGTCGGAAAAATGAATCTCTTCTGCGTCAATGCTTACAAATATATAATTAATTTTT
Source organism: Pachydiplax longipennis (assembly GCA_036926295.1). Lineage (NCBI taxonomy): Eukaryota > Metazoa > Arthropoda > Insecta > Odonata > Libellulidae > Pachydiplax > Pachydiplax longipennis. The sequence goes on from JAVFKF010000008.1 coordinate 59,318,447, forward strand.
CTCGCTGCATCTGATCGGCCTGGACCGTAGTTTGTAGGGTATTATCTAATAATAATAATCACCACTTTATTAGGGCGAATGTCGGACTTTTAAGGCTACTCTTACAAGGAATGGGTAATGGGTGGTTTTGCACGTAATGGCGTGCACCCAGGAAATATCCCAAGGAAGAATAGACTTGAAAAAAGTCCGACGGGACCGGGAATCGAACCCGGGTCTCCCGATTACTGGTCGGGTGCTCTGTCCGATGAGCTATCTCGCCGGAACATTCTCTCAAGCCTTGTTCTTGCCACAAAGTCCTTGCCCACAAAGTCTCCCGAATGGCTTGAGAGAATGTTCCGGCGAGATAGCTCAACGGATAGAGCACCCGACCGGCAATCGGGAGACCCGGGTTCAATTTCCGGTCCCGTCGGACTTTTTTCAAGTCTATTCTTCCTTTGGCTACTCTTACAATTAACCCTTATATTTATAACACCAACATCCATTACCGACTCGGAATTTGAACCATTGGTGGACATCGGTGTTAGGTTGTTGCTAGGCTACGATGCTAACCCGTACGCCATCGATGCTGGCAAAGTCGATATCAACCACTTCTTCATAAAAATTATTATCTCTGATGTCACTAAGCATATTAATCCTTTCAGCATTCTTTTCAATTTCACTTTTTATTCACCTCATTGCACAATATTCTGCGTATATATCATAACAAGTTAATGTTTTTATACGATCACATAGCCATTAGTGTAACTTAGTCCGGTTATGCGAATCGTTGGGTAATATTTCAAGTAGCTAAACAATGAAGGATTCAAAATCTTGTAATGATTACTATTGCAGTCATGGTTATGCCGAAGCAGCTACATCAATTTTCATTTAATATCTTTATATTCACCTGTTATCTCTTATGTTACGAAAACAAAATACAAAGTTCCAGTAAGGCACTAAGAATCACTATGGAATAGTAGATGGTTTTTACTAAAAATCTCAATTAAGTAACAGCAATCTCAAGATAACATCCTATTTCATATATACTAAGGAATATATAAGGAAAGGAAATGTCCCCTTATATGCCAAGTTTGATGAATTACAACAGTTATTTTTAATTCACATTGCGATGGTATATTTTCCTTTCTATCCATTCTTTTTCCTATTCAAATTTATATATCCATTCACATTAATCTACATTTGAAACCCCATGCGATAGCAGTCCTAAATTAATAGCTTTAATTAATGATCATTTTACATTTTATAAAATATATCAATTTTACTTGCTCCTGCTATTATGCTACTCCCTGAAAAGAAATTTACGGGTTTTGATTTCAACAATAAATAATTGATACTATGAAATAATAGGATGAATATGACTAAATTTTACTCGAGAAATTTCGATTACTTTATTTACTCTATAGCTGCTAAACTCTCTGACTGGAAAACCACTATAGTGTATCGATAAGATAATCGAATACTTAAAAAGACACCTGACATTTCGAGTGATCGATGAATCAAATTGAAAAAGAATTCCGCGACTCAACCACGAGAATACATGCATCCTAGGCTCCCGTAAGACTTCGTGCGGGAGAAAATAATGCCGAGTTATCTCTCACGTATGAATGGTCGCGCAGGCAATTCCGCTTTCAAGGGAGAATCATCAACGCATTCATTTAAGTTCATTGAAGCATTTTCATCTTTCTTCGGATAATCTCCATCCCTTCCGTCAGCGATTCATGCCTTCTTCCGATCCCGCAGATTTCTTTTTTCTCCCTTTAATCCTCCTTTATTCCTCCACTTGCCACCAAGCGACATCGACGATGATATTGAAACGGGTGCAGATCGATCGCGGAGTGAGTGCAGTTGATGCAAGGAGAGAAGGCAGCTCGTTTCTGCCCTTAATTGTGAACGACGAAATGACTCGCGGTCCCTTCCTTCCCTCGCGTACGTAAGGTTTTTCTAAACTTTGATGTCAGGGTCGCTTTCAATATGCGCGAATTCACAAAAGCTCCGCTATTTCCTCCACACGAGCTCCCAAAATGAAGAATCCCGACAAAGATCGCTGAAGGGTCGACCTCATGCTTATCAAAGCGGTCGAAATTCGCTCGAAGGAAATATTAGGCACGATCTTTATTTGTTGCTTAAAATGGATTCGAATCGATGGTGACTGAGGAAACATTTGATGTGAACTGAAATACTGAATTTCTGTTATTCTTGTGCCATCTTCGGAATAAACGGAATGAAAATTTGATGTCTTTGTACAAGGCTTTGTTGGTATACTAACGCATAAAGATATTAATTAATTTATTATTTATTTATTTATTACGTAATTACGTCACAAGTGGACAACTGTTCCGTGATAACGTCACGGAAGTAAAATAGTTAATAATTAATACAATGAAAAACCATACGAACTGAACATTTAGTAGACCACTTAATTAAGTGGTCTCTCTAGCTGATAAACCCTGTAACTCCAAAGCTGCTACATTTTTACAAATAAGATAATCGAATAGTTAAGAAGACACCTGACATTTCTAGTGGGATTGCTATCGAATTTTTACACGTTAATAACTACCACAGTGTTAATCTTGACTCTGTATCGTTTAATTAATACAATAATCAATACAATAATTATTACAATAATAATATTATGATTATGACAAACAATAGTAGTAATACTTAAATTGATTTAGCACAGTAAATACATTCTAAATCATGCAGGATTGTTAGGGTTCTTGAGAAGTGTTGTTGTTAATACTATATATCATCATCGTTATCATAATCACCAGTCATTTTTAATCCGACGTCGGATGTAGGCCTACCATCCGACCTTCAGGTGAAGCAACTAAACAAAAACCTCCTTTAAGAACTATAGCTTGAAAACAGTTCAAATCGGTTTAATATATTTTACACTTCATCTCATTGAAATAAGTTAAGTCACGTTATCATAGATGTTGCTGTATAATCACTCAAAGCATAAAATTATCCCATTGCTTCTGTGGAAGTACTCGTAGATTCAGAAATTATTGGTCAGAATATCCTCAACTTCATTTCAGACTGACACATCGGATTGTTTCATCATTGTGTTTATAGATTTGGATAGCCATTGAGTTCCGGCTAATTGAAACACGAGGGCACTGTTTGCGATTATGATCCATTTCGACCTCTCCATGCGTGGTCAGTAAATCAGCGTAGAGTTCGGACACCGCCGAAACAGGCTTCGTTTCTAGCCTCCGAATTTGCAATTCAAGTATCCGTTCGGTATCATAGTCGTTGTCGCGGGCAAAAATATCCAATGGAAACGCTGCTGGCAGAAGACAGGTGTTCGGAATGGATATCGCTGGACGAGGGGGCCGAACGGATCTTAACTCCATAACTCACGCGCCATTTGACCGCCATCCGCCGCAACAACTCTCATAAATTCAATTTAAAACAACAGTCCAACTTCAACCGGCGCTCGAGCTTTTTTCTCCGCCATCTTATACAAATGTGCACAGCGGAAATTCGTCCAGCCTCATTTAAGGATGTTTAGCAGCTGAATTTGAATTTGAAAACTTTCGTTGACGTCAGAGGCGCAGCTCACCTTGTTGGTGTTCATGGATCTAATTAACACGTATTACACACGCGATTCTGGTGCGTCACTTCCACTTGATGGGCGCTTTTGAAGTATTAAAACTAGCAGCATTAGGTGCATGCTGCATCGATTTAGCACCGTATTTATCGATATGGAAACTGCACTGATAACTCACGCAGTCACTTGTATTTTAATCCCTGACATTAAATTGATGTTTATCTTGTTTTGTAGCATATTCATAAGCATCTTTGTACCTAAAAGTTTACTCGAAGTTTAAGTTTACATAATTATTGCTATTTTACTCGGTATGTAATTATAAATGACATAGCTCTGAGAGATAACTTAAACTGTAACTCTACATAGCCTTTCCCCCATCATCTCCGTATAATATCGGGTCAATTCCTGAATATCTTGAATTTTTGAATGTAAATGTCTTAATCTTAGAATTTGAAGGTGTAGAACTGATAGTGTAGGACGGAGTGAGCTTATTCTAAATTATTTTGTGATTAAAGAATTACCTGTGATATACGCAACAGTAATCTTGCACTTGAGTTGAATAATATAAGAAATGATAATAGTCGTTGACACTGATGAAGTCTGAAGAGGAGATTAAACGCATACAATTTGAAGAAGAGAGTTAAGAAAATCAATAATAAATTAAGAGAAAGAGTTTGATGTAATAATAATAGCTTTACAAGACAGGAATTGAGATGTATTGGAGTGAGGGTCAAAAAGTGGAATCAAGAATTAAGACAGCTGTAATTATTACCTAAGAGAGGCCAGATATCGTAAGCCGCGATGAACGTACATACAAACAGATAGTTGTGTATACACGTGGTTAGATTAAACTTCTAGAATAAATCCTTCCACTGAAACAATGAAACACATTTTCAGTAATGAAAGGATCAATGTAAATAAACTTATGAACACATGCTTACTGTCATAAAGTCCTTGTGACGACATCTTATTAAGGGATGTAGCACAGGCATATAAAATATCTATACCAGAGGGATCGTGCAGCCATCAGGCCACATGTGGCCTTTTTGGGCTATTCATTGACGAATTTTAGTCACTTTCTGGAGCAAATATTCCCATATCAATAATTTTGTTTTCTAATCTCGCAAAAGACGCGAAATGAAAATAAAGCGGAATATGTTGTCTTTATGCATACACTGAATGTATTCGTATTCTCGTGTAAAATTTCGACCTGAAACTGTTTTGACTTAGGGAACACACAACACAGGAGTGACCTGATGGTTGCATATGCAGCCCCGTATGGTTTTGAATGAGGCCTTCCGATGGAAAAGGGTTTCCCACCCCTGGTCTATACTGTATAACATGCTACATCTATCCTCAAAGGATTAGGAAAATATTCTAACCAATAAACGAGTTCATTCATTGCTGATACGCTTTCCAGGCTGCGAAACAGCTCCTCCTCGCTTAAGCACAGATCGCACCCAAGATCGGCTCATCTCCTTTAGGAAATTCCCCGATCGTATGCAAGAGTTGACCGATAAGGCGCGATCGTTACTTCATTCATGATTCAGAGGACGCTGAATTTTTGACAGCCGCGACGTACCTTGAGAGGCGTATCTACATCGGTGCCTTTCATCGAGATGGAGATATCAGTAAGAGGTAATTTCATTATTTTGGCACAATATTTCGCCCAGATTGTCTCACCGCTCGTGTCAAAACTTAATCAGGCTCGTGGACGAAAAAAAGGAAAATCTAGAGGAGACGCTTTAATCTCGCCATCGGTCGCTTTTCCTAGATTCATTGAGTAAAGTCGCTCAGATAGCGGATGCGGAAAAAAATGTGGGAAATTCCGTATCTACGGAGAATGAGGTACCGAGATGGAAGGAGAGGGGGAGTTTTTAGATGGATGAGTACGATACAGATGGGACGGTACCGTAATGAAAAAATAATGCTCGCGAAATGCGCAGTCTTTTATTCACCACGGAGACAGGAACTCGCCTCTAGCATATTTTATTCGAGGGGCACGTTTTTCGGATATCTCATCGGTAAAAGATCGATTCGGTGATAATCTGGAGCGTTTCGGGGGCAAGAAAAGTGATTCGATGGAGACGACAGGGAGGAGAGAGAGGAAATATCTGGTCGGAGAAGGATTCGTTCCGCTAAATTTGAGATTTTTCGCGTTTTCGAATCGCTGTTTGCGGGGCGATTTTCGAATTGTTTCGAACGTCGAAATCTCTTTCGATTCTCACGAAGTTCGAATGGAGAAGGTTTCGGTAATCGTAACTGGATTTGAAAGTGGTGTTAATGAGCTTCGTTTCCGCCTTGCTTCCATCTTTTACGCTGGTTTTTTATTTGGAATATAGGCTGAAATTAGATTTTAAAAACTATTTTTTAAATACTGATTTTGTTTTATAACATGCTTACAAAATTTAAGAATTATACTGAGTTTAACCTATCTTAATGACTTATACATCTACTGATTGTATAAGTATCTTTATTCTTCCTTTTTTCCTTTTTTCTCGTCGTCTCTTTCCACTGCGAAATAAAAATTTTATCTCGCCTACTTCTCGTCTTTGCCGAGGCTTTATAACGCTACATTCATGCGTGTCTCGGCTTGTTTTTTCTTGCTCGCAACTTTTGTGGTTGATCTAAATTTTCAATAAAGCGTTGTATTATAAGTAGGCTTAATCTAAGTAATGGTCGGAAAAACTTACTGAAAGATGAAATAAATAAAAAAATATTCCTCAAAGTACTGTATTTTTCTGAATCTAGGATTTTATATCGAAATGTTTTAGGTCATTGCTCATCTAAAGAGGGCCCTAAAATTCGTATTTTTACCTTGCCTGGAAGTGCGCGAATTAATGTTGAAACATCTCTTCCATGTATTTCTTAGAGGAATTTCCGACAAAGGATAAATAAATATATAAATACTCATAGTAAATGTATAAATAATGGTGAATATTATACAAGATAAAAATTTAAAGGTTTCATTACTTTATTTGTTTGACAGAAATTAGGAAAAGGATAGCATTAGCAAAAGAAGCATTCATGAAGCGAAGGGAACTGATGACAAAGGGACTTGATATAGGAATCAGGAAGAGATTGGTAAAATCCTTGGTGTGGAGTGTAATGTTGTACGGGTGTGAAACGAGGACGTTAAGAAAAGAGGATGCCAAAAGATTAGGGGCTTTTGAGATGTAGGTATGGCGTAGAATGGAGAAAGTAAGTTGGGTCGATATAAAAACGAACGAGGAGGTTCTAGAGATGGTTGGGGGGAAAAGAGTAATGATTGATGTAATTAAAAATAGACAAAATAAATGGGTTGGTCAAATATTGAGAGGAGAGGGATTATTAAAGAAAGCGATCAAGGGAAGAATACTAGGGAAAAGACAGAGGGGAAGATAAAGACAGAAGTTATTAGACGAGTTAAGGGGTGGGATAAATCACCGGGAATTGAAGGAGAAGGAATTAACTAGGGAATGTGGGGGCACATGAACCTACCGAATGGTAGAACACTTTATATATATATATATATATATATATATATATATATATATATATATATATATATATATATATATATATATATATATATATATACGAGTATACTCCTTGAATTAATTTATTGCTGGAATCCACTTTAAAAAGATTTTGAAGTCGTAGAATAATACTATTACCCGAAAGATTAACAAGTATTGTTTCTTTTTTTAATGAGCACATTTTCAATGTAGCTTGTAAAGAGCGAATAGAAATTAACGGTATTTTGCTTGTATCGCACCTTACTCTCCTTTCCTCTGTTATTATTTGCTATGGCGGGAAGTTCTTTCAATCAAAAGCTTTTAATCTTATAGGAAAGAGCCAGTGAATCCAGCATTCTCTTTATTCCTCCTAACTTCCTTTTTTTGAAAATTAAATAATCAGTTATCCCATTCATTGAAAAATTAACCGAAGTTCATCGTCATATCATAAAGCTCCTTTGAAGATATTAAACCAAAGGAGAGGATCGCTGAAAATATGCCCCATGCATAAGGGCAACTTTTTTCCCTCGCACGGCTATGCTTTGTTAATAATTAACTGCATTCGAAATGCCCCGAACACATGCATACCTATGCCCTCTTTCAAGTTACAAAGGGTAGCCTTCTTTGTTCTTTAAAAAGTACACCATACAAGCCTGTAATTTTCTATTGTATCTAAATTTTTATACTGTGATGTGCGCTCCCCTATTTGCTTTAGCTCTTAACTAGGTAAAACGCTTTCTCACGTGCATTTTTCTGAGCCTTTCGTTTAGGATATAAAATAATTGTATCATTATCATTGATGTGCCGCATAATTAGTATCTAATTTTCCATATCGTTACGTGGTATCGTTTCTGGAATCCTATCTGAAAGAGCTGCAATCCTGACTTAACGTTCTCATTTTATGTTTTTTGATCGTTCTTTTTTTCTTTTTATCTGTTCATTGATTCTTGAATACAATGTTTCATTTATAGGCAGAGTTAGAAATATACAAGGCGCTTGAAACAATATTAAGGCATATACCTGCTATTTTAGAAATTTTAACAAAATATTATTTCTCTCAGATAAAAACTTAATCAAGTATTTTTCTAACTGGTGGTTGAATCACAGTATCTTTGAAGATTCTTACAGCTATTCATGGTCAATTTTTCTTGTAATCTACTTCATTAATTCTTATGCTAAGTTTATTTATTTAGTATCTTTACCGTTTATTGAGCTATGTTTCTCGTATTTATTCTATTCTGATTTATTATCCCTCTTTAGCAGCCTTACTCCATGTCTTAGAGCCACCCCGATATCATAAGAGATGATGCTCAAGATGTGTACCTTCTCAAAGCATCCATTTTTGTGTTAATTTGCAAAATCCATCCTCTTTATCCGTGATAACCTTTCAGTTAGAGCAAGTAAACCTGTAAAAAACGGAGTATTGCGGTTTGCACACTTTTATGTTCCGCCCTTGTATCGCTTTAAGTTAGAGACCGCGGTGCTGTTAGGGCTTATCATGTGGCAGTTCGGGGCTCGACTCTAGGCGAAGGAAATCTTTTATTTCATGGCTTGCGGAGAACTTTGAAGATAAAACAATGCATGTTCCTTTGATGTCTTCTGGATGACTAAGCTAATGTCGGCATCCTGCTTCTCCGTTTCCGTTTGTGCCAGCACGTAGTGTCCTAGATACTAGACCACCTGAGAGGAGTTGGACAAGCTTTTATACATACAAATATCTCTCTTGGACGTTTCGCAAACATGCTAAACCTAGAAACGGCTTGCCCTATGTGAAATTAATATTTTTCACTGTATTTTTTCTATTCTACCTTTGTACTAATACTCATGGGTTGTATCGAAATTTTATTTTTTAGAGCGAAACTGAAGTTCTCCGGTGATATCACTCGTGTATAACTTCCTCCATGATTCTAATTGCATATGGATTACTTCAATATATATTCCGCTCTATTCCTTGGTTTATCATAGGGTTTCTACTGCCTCGCGTATTCAACTCTTTTGCCCATTTTTTTATGTGTACTATCCTTATTCTACATACTAAGATTTCCATCTTTTCATAGTGATTTCAATAGCAGGAGGATTTATTGATCCATCTATAAAAATTATTTTCATAATTCGGAGACATAAGAAATCTGTCTGAAATGATTATGTTGAAGGAATGGCAAGTTGGATGATTACTTCCTGGCTAGTTGCCTATTTGTAGTCACAAAATATAATTAAATAAGGTTAAGAATTACAATACTATTCATAATAGGAAGCTCCAACTAACTGGCAGACTTCCAATGAAGAGCAATGTTTGGTATTATTTGTTGATATAATCGAGGTTTAATATACATCACGGATGAAACAAGAGATGCATTACTACTCGAAAAAGAATCATCCCAACCACTCCTGCAATGCTATGAATTGTGCCATGGAAACGTGGCAAGTCGCATTCATGCAACTTGGTATACTTAATCTTTTTAATCCAGGGCGAGATTTATATTTTCGTATATATTTTTTTAGTACCTTGCTACTCATGTGGCCTAAAGAATAATTTATCTTTCATACTTTCAAAAGTATGCTTATGTCATTAACTTTCGCATCATCTTTCCCACTATTGTCTCCTCCCCTTTCTGATTTCTTGATCCTTTTTTCCTTAAAATATACTACTGCGCCATCCACACATTTCAAAATCCTCCGATTGTATCCCTCCTACTTTCTGTCGTTCCTGCAACCTTAAGTTAATGAATGGAATATTTTCCACTAGGCTATTTCTGCGGAAAGAGGGGGATATATTTTCCACTTTTTTCAGTTTTATCATGGCCAAGATTTATGGAAGATACTGCAGTATAAATGATACCGATAATTGCTTTTATATTGGTCACTCCTCTTAAATTGCTATGACAAGTGTAATTCCTTATGCTGCTTTTATATGGAAATTTTCCGCTTACAGCCTAATGGCTAAGCGAGGAAAGCAAGGAGAAAATAATTCATTCCTCATCTCCCCAGTAAGTCTCATTCCCCCCAAACTTAGGTAGTAATTGGTGGGGAGAAGAACGATTTTGGTCGGATGGCTTTGCAGATATTTTTTACAGACAACCGACGGAGTAATATTCAATGCGTCGCCGTGTTATCAAAAATGAGTTCGGGTTCCTAAAACGAACGTACGTAAATATTCTGCATAAAAATATTTTTTTTTCGTTCGCGCAAACGGATTTCGGCGTCGAGAGAGGAGTGTGGGCGCGCTTCGCGACTTCATTCCGATTTCCAATGCTATTCACGCGGCAGTTTCATTCACTTCCCTGAATTTCGGCTCCGAGATAATTGCTATGCAGTATGGTAGAGAAGACTCCGGCGGTTCTATGAAATCACTCGCGCCGACATTGAATATAGAGATATGAGTCTCGTCGACTCTCAAGCGGCAAACATTTGCAATTTATTACCGGTAAAGTTTGCGCCGTCTAGGATGCGCTTGCTGTAATGATGCACGGACGGGAATGATTTTCCGTATTATTTGTCCTGTTATTTTCTTATTCATCCTTCATGTTTCGTGTTTGCGAAAACGAATTGGAAAAGCTGGATGTATGCATATATCCTTCCACTGCACTTTCGTAATATAAATGTTAAATATTAAATATGCTTTCGTTATAACTAAACGAAGGTACTATTTGAGAAATACATGAATCATTGGCGATTCTGAAAGTAATAATTGAAGTAATTAAAAACAGACAAAAGAAATGGGTGGGTCAAATTTTGAGAGGAGAGGGATTATTGAAGAAAGCGATCGAGGGACGAATGCTAGGGAAAGGACAGAGAGGAAGACAAAGACAGAAGTTATTGGGCGAATTAAGGGGTGGGATAAGTTACCGGGAATTGAAGGAGAGGGAATTAAATAGAAGATGTTGTGGCACATTAACCTACCGAAAGGTAGAACACTTTATACATATGAATCATTGTTTTTAAGATAATTTTACAGCTGTGGTATTAAATGTAATTAATTACATCTAAATATTCAAAACTCTATCAGGATTTCAATACTTAAGAGGTATTGGTGGTGAGGTTGTTTGCTTTCCTCGCTGAACCAAAATACCATTTTCGGAAAAGGCCATCATAAGAGCTTCAAAATGACTCTACAAATAACAACTTTCGTAGTATTCAACAAGAAACGACCAAAATGAATACCATTATCCTGTATCCGCTATCTTATTAACTTTATGACTGTCCCAGGTCTAATCAAAACTGACCACTAGACTTGAGAGACAGTCTAAGTAAAAGAAAGATACAATCTCCTCAATCCTGTATCAAGGGGTAAATGAAAATTATTTCACTCAAAAAGAACTAACAAACATAATAGACATATACAGAAAAAAAAACTAAAGACTATTCTAGCTTCCGTAGATAATTTGTCTACTAATTTATAATGGTTGTCTACCTGAGAGGCTTTTGGTTACTTCGCACTGGTTGGTTACTTAGTAAGAAAGAAATACCAAGAAAAACGGATAAGTTTGACTTGACCGGGACTCGAACCCAAATCTTCCACTTGTCGTACGGCTGCTCTAACCAATTGAGTTATCTTGTCAGAACATTCAGACGTACCGTTTATGAGAATTAGTAAGTAAGGACGAGTGCTTCGTCCACAGTCAACACATGGAATGGACGAAATCCGTGTAAGTACGGGTTCTAATCTCACACGTAGATCGATCGCATTCTTGTAACAGTTTTCCTCACGCTCCTTGGTGTTGTGGATCACGCCCCGTACGACCACTAATCCGTACTCGTGTCTCTCGTAATACGCCATTAAGGAAGGAGAAGCTGTAAAGATCAGGGGGTGGATCTGTGCCCACGCTTGTGGCTTAGTGAACGTAATCCCTCTCAGCTCCCAACAATCCGAATCAGCCGCTCCATTTTGTTCCATTGATATCTTTCTCGTTCTTGGTCCATCTCTCCTCGCGTTATTTCCCTTTGACCGCCTCCGCACGCATTGTGTCCCGAAACATGTGTGTTCCTACTCTCGCAATGCACCGAATTACCGTCATTACGTAAAAGTTTCGCACCGATATGCGCCTCTGGATGTTAATCTGTAGCAGGCCTCGCCGCCTGAACGACGTTTCCGATGGCTCGCTTATTTACGCGTCGTTGAAGGCCTTCTGCTTGAACGGATCCAGCTTTTCGAATTGCGTCTCCCTGTTCTGTTTATGCCCTTTTCGAAGCAGGTTTGAATTTGTTTCGGATGAAGCATTCTGGAGTAATTAATTCCTGATAAAAGGTGGGGTACGTATCGCTGCTCTTTTCTGTTCGGGTGGAATATCCCGATTGTATAATGCTCAGTTGATTAAAGATTCATCCTGATATGTCCGCGAGGTACTCGAAAATGGTATCTTCGTAATCGACGAAATTATCGGGGGAAAAATTTCGGACGCCTAAGGTCGTGCATATGAAATACGCATTTACATGAGCTGGATTACGTACAAACTCGGAAAATTTAGCACTGTGTATAAGTAATTAGTATTGAGCCCATTTATAAATAATAGTTTTGATAAAATGCTTTCATCAAGAACAACATTTACATTATGACTGAAAAAATCACAATTTTTCCGCATTGGTTAAAATGTGAAACTGATACATCGATTAACTTCGGTCGAAATATTCCCCGAGTTTTATCTAGAAATTCAAATGATGGAATTATCATATCAATAAGAAAATTTTCAAAAGTACAACATGTAAATAAGTGGACTCCTGGTATCATCTAATCCATGCAAGACTAAAGATTCATTTAATATGATTGATTTCATTTCATTTACCATTGCTCTCCGTTTTGTTGCGGCTGGAAAATATTATGAAATTGCTTGTTAGCTTATTAAGAAGATAGCTTGTTTGCTTCTTTATCGTCGATTTTTTGAGTTATCCATGAAAAATGCTGAGCTATCGTCATCATAGATGCATTTAAGAACGCTCTCCGACCGATATATATTGATAATATGGGTTTATAATGTATATGGGCGGAATCTGTTAATGTAGTTTTGATTTTTACCTTAGCGGAAATTCGAAGCGTACCTCTCGAAGGAATGAAGCAGGAGCCATTTTCAGATTAGCAAATGTGGAAAAATGAGGCCACGTTATCCGCCTCAGTTCTCCTCATCGATTTAGAAAAATCTTACCAAACGATACATAGGAACATATCCGAAATTAATCGAAGAGATCTGTTTCAGATCAATTATTCGATACTAGAGGAGTATTTCTTCCAGCGCCGAACTTTAGAAGAGAGTGACACAGTAGGAATTCATTCTTTAGGCTGAAGACACTGAGACAAACTAACTGGTCGAATTGTAATTGTGGTATAAGTTTATAAATTTCCTTACATTAGAGCTTTTCAAGCTATTCAACACGAGCAAAGTTAATTAACTAATATACGATATCAGAATGTTTAAAATTTTATTAGTGGTGGTGAGGTTGCTTGCTTCCCTCGCAGAGCCAAAATACCTTATAGCCATCGTAAAAGCTCCCATATACGATATCAGCATGTTTAATATTTAATTCGTGCTATTATAATACTTTGAAAATGAGTCATAACAGTAAAGTGAAAATTAGCTTGTGTATGCAATGTTTTACTGCTATTAGAAGTACAAAGGTATGAATCATATTAGCTGTAAACACAATTTTTCTTTTTCATTGAGGGTAGATTACAATAATTTTCTACTATAAGATCGCAATAAAATTTTCTTCGTCGTAGGATAAGAGTATAAGGTACACAAAATGTTTAAAAACAATGGTTTGTGAAAAGTAAGGGGAGCTTAGAATCGCCTAGAAGAGCCGCAGGTTGGGAACCCCAAATTAATGTACGGAGATATAAGATAAGGTATATACCGTTCTTAGAACAGAGGTTCAATTTTAAGCAATCTTCCTGTCTTAAAACATGCAGATGTGCAGTCGAAGAAAACGTTGTAATTCTTCTGTAACAACAGCATGATAATTTAGAGTTCTCTTATTAATAGTGCATTGACATTCTCCTATGATTTGAGAGAAGACAGAATGCAAACATTTCTTGGAATAAATCTTAATTTTCTTTTAATTTATGTCAGGTAAATAAAGAATAGCCGCCAAATCTTTGTAAACTACAATTAAGTTAAGTGATTTCAAATAATGGTTTTCAAATAAAAGATGGTAATTTTTGGATCTCACAGGCGATATAAATTTGGCGCGTGATTCACTAGAGATTGGCTCCGTTACATTCTCTTCGTTTTCGTGTATTTCTACGCTTTTATATTTTGGTAATTGGTTCAGCGTGACCCGATTGCTTTTCTGCCTACTGATAATAGTCTTCTGTTTGAACAATTGATTCGATGCGATGTTGATCTTATTGAAAAGGCTATTAGCGGTTTCGAGTATTTCAACTTTAAATTGGTATTGGGATTTCCCTTACGTGAGATTTTAGCTGTTTGGCGTTTTCACGCTTTGCTTTGTTATCTTTGAGCTGATTCCGTGGAATATCATGTTTTTTTTTTAAGTTTCGTTTTCTTTTTTTAGGGGAATTTTTTTAGCCGTTTTGGACTGAGAAGCGATTTTAATTGTTTTGCCTTCTCTTTTTGTTTTCGTAGATCATGATCTACATTTTTAGTTTAATAATATGAATCACGGATTTATTTTTGGTGAAATTTAGTCTTAACAGATCCTTCTTACGAGTATTCCTCGATTAACTCATCAACACACAACAACCATGCCTTGACCAGGAATCGAATCATACACCTCGGCGTTGATAGGCTAGTACTCCAATCCGTACACCACCGTGTGAGACTTGAAGGAAAAGATGTGTTAGTAAAATTTTCAACCTGAATCAGTTTCGATGGTGAATTTTTATTTACAAACCAATCAAACTGAAGAGTTAAAGAGAAGTTTTCCTTTCCATCGATACAAATTTATAAAAATCGACGGTTTCGCCAGAGGATGATATCACGCACTTCATGTAAATTTATTCAAATGATCGCCGAATAAATGTGCAAAAATTGTGAGCTTAAATTGTATTAAGACCCAATTTTTATAATGAAAATTTTTTGGTCTCACTACGAACATGTTTTATGACAATCAAATCCATCTTTCGTAATGATAAATAAATTTGATTCATACCATTGGATACATATAATTTGATTCGTTTGATTTGTATCAAATTAACGCATTTATTGGAATTCACAAATAATCCGAATAAAATTGAACTGTTCGTTCCTGCTTGTATTTTGTCGAGGAATAAGCAATAATAATAGCCTCTTTAACATAAACTGGAAAACCCCAATTAAATCCATTTTAACCACAACTATTCTTATTGACGAAAATACGCAACCAGAAAAATCCGATTAGGATCGCCAATGTATCTGTAAACCATTTCTTCACGTGCAAAGATCTAAGAATAAATTTACGGGCATCCGCCTGATGCACGGAAGATAATTTTCGCTAATTGGGTCATCCCTGGCGAATCAGAGGGGATTTATACGCCCGTGAAATATCCTCACTTTTCGAACAAGGCAGCGATTCTTTCCGTTTTAATTGACTCATCACGCCACGCCTTAAATAGCAGCATCGCATGGCGTGGAGGGAAGCGATAACGGATTCCGACGAACGGTCCGCATTTCTCAACACGCACTTACGGAAAAGTTCTTCCGCATCCCCCCCAAAACGCATCAAATTTCGAAAGAAATGTGACTTTCGGGTTACTTTTCGCAATCTCATTCGAGGAACGAGTGTAAAACATTCGAATCCACGGGTTATTTTAGGCAGTGCACTTTGTAGAACCCCTTCCAAGAGCCCAGAGACGCTATCTCCGAAAATTTTACGGGGAGCCTCACGGAAGGCTTAACCCTTTTCCTTTCCCCGTTTCTAATTACCCTCTCTCTTTCTCCCTGGGGAATCCCGAAAAAAATGAGAAAATCCTTTGCCATCAATTTCCGTCGCAAGGGGTTCGGAATAAGGGATACAACTGCGCGAGCTATTTTTGCGACGGGGTTCTCCAAAAGAATTCGGAAGGTGTTAGATGGGGTGTAATGGAGAGGAAAATGAGTGAGGGTGGTTACGTCGAAAGTGATTCAAAGTGGGAAGCTCCCTCCAGGGATGGCACAAGAACCAGGTCTTAACGTTTTAGATGTGTGTCTGACGGAGGGTATTGAACCACCGGAAAGCATTGAAAGAAAAGTATTGAAAACCGAAAAGAAATAAACTGTTATTTTTGCCGTAGTGAAAACGGAGCCTGACCGAAAAAAAATTGAAATTTTTGAAGCACCACCTAAATCGAAAACCGATATCTATTCTCCGATTTGCGGTTCCCACCTATGCATAATTTACGTATTTGTGGTTGGAGGAAGTTTCACTAAATATATATGTAAATGTGACTTCCATTTAACGAGTATCAAATGCCGACAGTACAGATTTCGATGAAACGTGATAGTTGGGTATTTTGGATAATAATAACGAATTACTTCCCAAATAGGTGTTTATGAGTAATAGTTTTCGTAGGTAATGTCTTCAAAGTATCGCAAAAACCTTGTAATTATTGTGAGTAGAATATGAAACAGCCGATACTGATCCATACATAGCCTTAAACAACTGGCATGAATAACATACTCATATTTTGGCGTAAGCAACCCGTCAGCCAGACACCAGAAACAATAAGTATTTGACCCAACTATCATGGTGTGAGCCCAGAAGATCAGATTTTAATTTGAGAAGTGTGTAATTTCTTTAAATTAAGTAAATTAAAAATTTAAATATCCTTATTTTAAAATTAACTTTCTCGCGATTGCAAAGTCGTATACCTGGAGCAGATACGCAAGGCTATTTGGTACTAAATCATATTATAAAAATTCAACGTATCGATAGTTAACATCTCCTAGAGTTGTCTCCTGCTTACATGAACCTCATTTTGTGCAAGAGCAGCCGAAAATTTCTACGAAAAAAAAATAATGGTTGAGGAAAATTTAGTGGAAGGTTAAAGTCTACTTCGTATTCCGTAGTATAAAATAAAATTTCCTGTACATGTTTAATAAAATTTCCAATGCATAAATATGTGATGATTCCTCGAGTATAAGAAACAACCGCAGGTTTTTATGTGCCATACATTCGAGAGGAGGAACGGGGAGAAAGGAGAAAGCAAAAAAGGAAGAATAGAGGGAAAATTAGAGGGGTTTAAAGAAGGAGAATAAATGATATGAGGGGTGTGAGAGGGCGGGTGGGCAAATTCCGGTTAGTAGCTGGTGGATGACCCTGAAGGTCTTAAATGCGAGAAAGAAAGAGGATATTTTTTGGGCGGAGGGGGAGTCGGTTTGAACGAAGTCTCAAATCGATACGGAGAGGTACGTGGCTGCGGGGGTGAACGGGACTCCATGGAGGGAAAGAGGAATTGCAGTGCAGATAACGGGGATTCGTATGAGGATAAATGAGGGTGGAAAGAAGAATTGGGGGGGTAAAAGGTAGCTAATTTTCGAGTGTTTCAGTCGCGGAGGTGTTTCGCAGCGTCGCAACCGTTCGAAGGAGAAAACAGAAACAAAAAAGTCTTACAAGACTGGGAATCGAACCTAGATCTACCGCTTATTAGGTAAAAACTTGGAGTAAATGCACTCAGAACATTCTCATCGCGTTTATGAACGAACTTATTCCTGAAATTATCCCTTTTAACCTATTTCTCAGATTGCCTACTTTTATGAGCACCGGGTGATTACCTTGGTCATTATTATCAACCAAAAGCCTAAGAGCAGCATAATATTTACAGAGATAAACTTCTACTTACATTATTCAATATATACGTAGTACGTTAGACAACATGCCGCACAAAAATTTACGCATAAAATTTAGCTATATCAATTTACAGTAAAATTATCGTTAAGTATCCCTCTACGTAGAGTACATTACCATCATATCTTCACTGAAATATTACCACCATATCACCATATGCAGATCATTATCCTAAATATATATTCACAGTACATATTTTATTAATGGGATCATATCAACTTCCGTATAGTAAAGCAATAATCAGTAGCATTAAAATTCAACTAAATTGCATAATAACAGCTTATACTAAATAATAGCCAATGATAAATTAAAACTTTATTTAAAAGATTTAGGCATTATCCAAATAAAAGTGGCAAATTTTGATCTGTTTTCACATTATTTTCAAATATTTTCGTCAAATTCCTCTAAAAATCATTTTCTGGTGGAGGAATGAGAATACTCTTGGGTAAATTGTTATAGCTAACTGCTATTCGATTTTTGAACGGAAATTACCTAAGCTTCTGAAATTCTTTAAAAATGGAATGCGATATACTTCAACACGGTTAACTCATTTAGAATTATAGGGTTTGAACTAATCAATCTCAGATACATATTCGTATACTATCGATTCTTAAATATGTATATCCCCAATATTCGATTCTTTTCACCTAATGAAATTATGAAGAGAATTCTAAGGAAGAGAAATGGAGAATTGATTGAATTCTATAAAATCGAGTCTTCGGGGCAAAAAGGTAAAAAAAGTCGATTGAGGAATTAAAAGGAAGTATTGAGAAGAAGGAAAATTGTCCGTTTCCGAGAGCGACCAGCGATATTTACGGAAGATAAACAATGCATGGTGTGGTACCATTGGTCGGTAGTTTCGATGATTTTCCTCGTTAAAAGCAGGCTTTTAAAATCATTTTTGCAAACCCTTTACGGCATCAACTTCAAAATCAGTCATTGATTTCAACTCAATGCAATATCAATTCGATGCAATCTTCACGTTCGAAGTTTTCTTTTGCCCGCTTTACAAAAGGAGTAAAAGATTTAAGTATTATTCATAAAATTGTCTTTGTTACGAATTTACTGTTCTTCCTAAGCTCTAATAATTTTTAATTTGACGATTTCACAGTTGTAATTTACAAAGTTTTTTCGTTTTGATCTCAATTACATTACACCTTAACCTTTTATCCTTAAAAAGAAATTCATTTGGGTCCACTGAGATCACCCCTCACAAAGTGGAACACCACAGATGCATAGCACGGATTCACTCGAGACTATCAGGGTATATTCCTTGCTCCAAAATAACAGACACGTTTCCGACTGTTGCCATCAATAGGCCTTTATCCATGGAAAATTTGCGTCTGAAAATTGAAAATTAACTTATATTTCATTCATACTATTAAAAATTAATAGATTGATTCACTGTAATCTGAAACATGGCGCATATTACTATAAATATTTAAATAGGTCCAATTATTCCTGAATACCAAACAGTAATAGCATTACGTTCATTGCTTAAACGGTCATATGACAGTCATTCGTCCATTCTAGAGGGAAATACTGCCCAAGTCCTCAATATTCGCATAGCATCATTGATTACTAAAAAGCATTTCCCATTGAGTAAATGGGTACGAATGCTTGAGGTATTTCTGTACTAAAATCAGAAATCTGCCCAAGAAACATTCCCGCGAGTGAAAGGATGTCCTCTGGTAGAACAACGTAGATGGAGACTCATGAATCTATCGAAAATATTTTTCATCTTTCTGGACATTTAAACTAGTTTATCTAAATCAGAGAATGCCCCGCAGCAATGCGGCGTTCCTGAAGACGAAATACGAGGCAAAAGTGCTCCGCGCCGATAATGGGGACGTCAAATTTCCCCGATCATCCTTATCGTCCTGGTAATGAAGGGACTCTATGTATGCACCGTTTCAACAAAGATTAAGCTCGTCACGGCGACCTTAATCCGCGGGATTACTGCTCTGAGGTCACAGACACGATAATCGACCAACATCTCTTCAATAAAATTGTGACTTTTCCTGATTTCGCTCCGAGAAATGATACCGGAATGGTGCAGAAGAGAGACTCTTTCAGTTTCTATTTTTATCATTTTTGCGAAGGTTTTATCGTTATTTCGTTTTTTTATGTTTCTGTTTTTTATTATTTTGAAGGAATTTATCCCTCCATGCGGTATCATATTTTGTGAAAGTTAATATTCCACTCACTAGATTTCTCCACAATCTCATACTCCTTCACTCGCTATGAAGTATTCGTTGGAGTATTTTCCTTTCCTTCTATTTCAATTGAATTATTGCTATTGAAATAGATATATAATTTGCTAACTAACGGCTTATGCTTGATCATGTAAGAGAGGTTTTGTTCCATTAAATCATAATTGTTGTGGGTGATGATACTTCAGTAAATGCTGTTGTTAGGGAGCTGAGATTTTCTCACATATTTTTTTTGTTTTTTATTCTTTCGAGTGACTTGATAAGTTACGGGATACATGTAATATTAAATGTATAATCTTATAATCCTCCAGTCTTAAGAAATAATCATAATTATGTATAAGGTATCATAAGTTAAAATTGTCACAGACCGAAAGGCGGCTTGCAGGGTACATGAGTGAATGTATTTCAAAGACTTAAAATTTTCCATTTATGCCATGCTCAATGGAGCTTTACAGATAAAACTTTCATTCATGCTAATATAACAGTGAATCCTTTCAATAGAATTCATCCTGTTGACTTTGCTCTGTTTTTCCTTTCTCTACTCTCAGCTGCATTCAGATTCGCCACTTCGGTTAATTACCACCTCCCCATTCTCATTCCACCTACATATTTGTTTATTCCCCTCTTATTTTAACCCGTTCCTAAACTTTCCTCTTTGATTTTTCGAGTGTGAATACCTCGTTCCTTGTTTCTGATTATTCTGTAAGTAAAATTCACCTTTTACCTTTTTATATTTGTGTTCCTTATGCCACTTTCAAGTGAAATCATTTCCATTTATTTTTGGGCACAGAGAAGAGGAAAATATATTTTTTCATTTGAATTTACCTCAGTCTTGTTCCGGACTGTGATAATATGAAAGTTGCTGATGCTGAATAAAGGAATTCATTCGTGTCATTCATCATCGAAGGATATGAAAATTTTTAATTCATAGAATCACTATGCTGCACTAACGTGTATTCTCCTCGTTAAGTGTTCTTTGTGAGAAAGATAAAGGTAAACTACCTTACTCTCCATCCTCCTTCGTAGGTCTCATTCCCTCTCGAAAATTTTCGGTTTCCGGTAGTAGAGGAATTCAACTAGCCTTCGTATTTATGACCTTATAGATAGACCTATCCGTAAGATTTTGTTTATTTATTAGATATGATGTTCGGATTTCGGATGATTTCTTTTCATTCGGGTGTTTTCAAAAATGTTTATCATTTTTATAATTTTCATTTGGTAATTCTAATTCATTTGGTAAATCATCTTTTTCAGTACAATCCAAATATTTTGTGACTAATGTACGAATATTTCTTTTAAGTCTCCACTCAGAAACTGCCCACCAAAATATTATATCGTCCATTAATAGGTGTGAATCATAAATGTGTTCAAGAAGAGTACAAAGGAAACACGTAGAATTCGTACTATATTATTGTTTATTTTAATTTTATTTCACATTGTGCATACTTCGGTTTTGCTGCTTTCTCCTTTACGTTTTCATTTTTCTATAGTTTGCTTTTCATTCAAACCAATATAATTTTTCATCTGTACTCGTCACTTCCTTTGATAAGTGATGAGAATTTGGTTTTATTCTCGGAAAACATGTCGAGAAATCAGCATCGTCAACAAATCTTCTCATTGAAAAGTATAGAGTTATCTTTATTGCTTGATCTCTTTCCTACTGGTTTGACCACCCTGGTAATATTTCTTCTCCATTTCGTATACGGTACAGCGGTGTAATCTTTAACCTCCTGATAATTTCTTTTCAAATGTCACAGAGAGGAGAATGGTGTGGTCGTTCCTCTGCCAACAATCCAAGATACGAAATGAGTAGTGTAAACTCTAAAAATCGTAAGAATTATGGAGTTTATCAAGGGAATATATGAAAAAAGAAAACCTGCCCATTTCTGTAATATTTTAACAATATTTTTCTCAGATGGAGTGTTATTGCTATTGCTTAACGTTTTATTAGTGCTAAATGAAAGAAAGATTAGCGTTTAATTAGTGCTATTCACAAAATGATTTCGTAAAATACTTGTTTCTTGCAAATAATAAGAAATTTTAGAGAAGACTGACCTCGAGAATGTAAATAATTCCATAAATATATGCAGACTCATGATTTCGTTAGAATGAAATTATTATGAAATACGTAATTTAGCATTATTTTATTGTTTTAATGAAGTATTCATAAAATTCGTCATTTTATTAATGAGTCGCTTTTTGTAAAAATTGATTATTTAGAAAGAAACTGATCTACAGTTGAAATGAGTTCTTCCGTAAAAATAACAACGTGTTAATCTTAATCTTGTAAGGATGAGAAAATTCGTGAAAACTGATTTATAAATTCGTACATTCGTCAAAAGTAGACACTGATCTCAGCAGCGACCGTTCGTAATTTTCTCAAGAAAATGAAATTTTAACGAAATCCTCAACAGGAAGAGAGGGGTTAAAGCGAAGTCATTCCCGCCGCACAAAAAGAGCACCACGGGTGAGCGTGGCGTTTTAGCTTCTTAAAAGCACACCTTCCTTATTAACACCCTCAAACTCCTTGTTTTCCTCCCTCATTACCCTTTTCATCTCCCAGCCTAATTTCTCCCATATTTCCATCCTTCCTCCGCTCCTTTCAGCCTTTTCCCTCCTTCCTAAGCACCTCATCCATCCCGCCTCTTTTTTTCCATTCCCCGACATTCGCATCCCCTTCTTTCCCAATTTTCTAAGACATGCAATCCGGCCTAACCCCCTCTTTCGCACCCCTATTCACTCTGCAAGTGTCCCACTGCCCCTTAAGAGGTTGACCCAGTTCTTCCTCCCTCGCCTGTGTCGTTACCGCTTTCGATTAAAAAAAAGGACGCTCCTCCCCCTCTGGGGAATGAGAGGGTACGCTATCTAATGCACCGGGGACGCCGAATGCAGGGGCGCGTGCGCTTAGTCCGTGTGCATGTGCGTTCTTGTTAAATAGGAAAATAGAGAGAAATCCCATTCCGGGAGATGGGAAGGGTTGGCGGGAAGTATCGCCTTTTTTTTACGCCCAGCGCGGCAACGCTAAACGAGCGCTAAAAGATTAAAGCGGGCTCGAAATTTTTGCCGAAGGAAAGAGATTAGATCCTTAAAGAGGCGGAGTTTATTTAGAGGTGCTGGGTTGGCATTCGATCCACGCGGAAGGATGAATGCGTTGTTTTGAAATGGAGGGCGCTGTGGCAAAAAATTCCTCGTATCCGCCTTGTATTAGCCGTTGCTGCCTTATATTGATTGATGAGTAGCATTTTTCGAAGTCTTTCGTTTAAGGAATAGAGAAATATCTGTGTTTCATTTACGTTTGTCTCTGACTAGTTCCTACCTGTGATGACGTGAAAGTTACTGAGGGTTGAGGGATGTTTGTCAACGTTTCGTGGATTGGACTTATATTATCACTTTTTTAAGGCAGTGATGTAAAGTAGAGGGATCCAATGATGAATGAGCCAACCTTTTTGTACTGTATTGATAAGAAATATCATTCGATATCTACTTGATTTTACGGCTAAAAATATTTCCTATGCCAATCGTTGAATTAAAGATAAAGATGCAAATATTTGGCGTTCTTAAAAACTTTCTTTTTCTCTTCTAGTTCAACGTAGCATGAATGCCAAATAAAGCTATCTCTTTCTGTCGATGCCTTTTTAATAAACTCTTTAACCCATCTCATCCTTTCGGTATCTACCTTTCACCTTGTCACTGATTATGGTCACTTCTTTCCTATGTATTATTTTTGCTCCTCCAGTTTACGACGAAACCTTCATCATCCAGAATATTTAAAGTTTTCCGGGTGATGAAAATCCATCGGTTATCGAAAATGGCAGAAATCGTAACTGTTTGATCGTACAATAACATAGATACAATAACGTTCGATTTCGGGCGTTGCTTTAAATCGTACAGATCAGTACATGAACCTTGCATAGAGACTCAGGCGTAAAGTAATATTGATTACCTGATTGATATAAAGTAAGTTTGATTTACTCTCCCCAGGATACCTCATCGAATTTATTATAATAACCCGTATAGATAAATTAAACTTATTTCCTTCTTTATCAACCAAAATTTAATTGGGTTCACTGAAACTTGTAACACGTTTCGAAACGGAACGACACGAGTTTAATGTGACACAAGGATACGTCTCTTATGGGAGCACGGTGGATCCGACTCCCGATTAATCTGCTCTTGAATAATAGGAGTCCTATTTTATACATCTTTTACGCTTCTCATCGACGCAAGATATCGTTACTCCACAGCCATTGCGGTGTTTCAATCACTGACTGATGTGGTCTCTCGGTCCTGATAAAGGGACGGAGGCGAGAAACGCTGTATTTTTGCGGGTTCATTCGGAAAGGAGAGGGGATTAAAGAACACGATGGGGTCGGTTCCGTGCGTGCGTTTTGTTGTGTTAAGGGAAAGGAAAGAGAAGAGAAAATGAAAAAGCGGGATGAATTTTATTTCATTTTTATGTTAGGGTGATTTCAGCCCGCGGGAGTGGGTAATAGGAGGGATTTTTCGAAAAAATTCCGCTCGTATTCCGCCGCTCTTTTGCACGGAAAAAATCTCGTATCAAATATCTTTCTTTCATCTTCTTTTTTCTTTCTTCCTTTATCATTTCCATCTGCATCATTCATTGGGGCTTAATTCAGCCGTATCATTAAGCCGAATCTTCCGCTCGCCTATTATTTAATTTTCAGTAGCGATCGCGTACATGATGCTGCAGCTTTAAGATAAGCTTTTATTCTTCTTGTTTAATATCATTTGCGTAAATTAATGCGTGTCAGTTCTCGACGTCTTCTTTTGCTGCATAAATTTGCTTCTTTATTTGCTTAAGTTCATCTTTTAGCCTCATTTTTGTACATATTTCTCTTCACATGATGGAACCGTACTCGAATAGCCAGATCGGTCAAAGTGCTTTAGTTTTTCCGCATCTACCCTGATTTTTGTTAGCTCTCTTTCCATTGCTGAATATTTACTTATATTTTCATTCCTCATTACTAATCCCTTAATTTATCTTTCAGCGTATTGATTTACGTTTGACTTTCCCCTTATTGATACTTTCTCGGTAGAAATTTACAACTTTGTGGTCCGCAAAACTTACTGACAAACTATTTCACGACCAAATTTCACTCCTTTACCAATTTATTCTCAAGTTTTCCTGACCGCACAGTAAAATATACGAGGAAAGATAATACTGACTCATCCCATACATAAAAATGTTAATTAAATGTTCAATTTGAAGTTTAGTTAATACTAGAGAATTAGTAATGTTATTCGATAAAACCTCAGCATTAGAAATTTTATTTTTTAATTTAATACTGCATGATCTAGCGGATTACAATCGTCTAAGCAAAATGTAGTATTTCATTCATTTTCCATGTCAAAGTCTATTCTACAAAAGATGGTCAAGTTTTCTTGTGAAATGATGAAAATAACTTATAAGCAAAAAATGTATGACCAAATGTCCAGATTCATACGAGATCGTTCCGCTTTTGCACTACAATTTCCCCCTTGTAATTACGGAAAGAAAGTACGACGGTTTCGTTAAGCCATCATGTTAACTTCGAAGCTACTGCCCCACATAACCTCGTTACATCGTACATATGACGCAAAGAGTTATCACAGGCATATCACAGAGATAATAGTCTAGGCGCTTGCAAAAGATGTGTATTGTGTACATATCTTCATTCTCATAAACTGGACTCACAATTCAGTGAGCGTAAACTGCAAATTTGCTACGCTCCAGGGGTTATATATTGTTCCGATTTCATTCCTATGAAAGTTGGCAACCATAGCAATGGGGTAATGTAAACAAGACAACTCCGAATATTATAATTAATTAACAGATTGATGTTATCGGGGGAGAGGCAAGAAGCTATTAACGGACAATAGGATCTTGGGCATGGGAGATTCATGAATAAAATAAGTCTCGTCCCCATACATTTTATCTGGACCTCTGTTTCCTTCCTAATCCCTTCCCCATCCGCTCATCAAGATCTCTTTTCCCTTCTCCCACGCCGTAGTCTTTCCTTTCCAAATCATGCCTTCAAAGACGCCACTCTCTCGCCTGCATCTCTCTTAATTTCTCCCCTTTCTCTCTTCCCTCTTTCTCCTTAAAGACTTCAGTCTCAATCCCAGTGATTACGCCTTCCGCCTCTCATATCCTGACACCTTCTCCTCCATGTCCTCCTTTCCGAGATTTCTTCCCATTTTTTTCCTCTCGTCCTCGATTTTTTTTCGGGTAAAAAAACTCGTTTTATTATTCCATTCCGATTCTAATTCTTTTTTTCTACGTCGTCGCTCCCTTTTTTATTTTACATCCCGAGCGACTCCAAAGGAAATCTGGATGAGCCGCTGCCTCGTTCCTTGGAATCCCTCCTCGACGGAGATGGAGATCTCTCTCTTCTTTTTTATTATTTAGCCCTTTAATTTATACTTTTTCCTCCTCGTTTCTCTCGTTGTTCGGAGTCGTGTTCCGTAATCGTCTCGATTTGGCGCTGGTGTTGCGAGGGAAGATTGAATACGTAAGCGATTGCATTTGTGTATCCTTATGTATGTGTGTATCTCTATAAAGTCGTTAGCCCGAAGGTGTGTCGGGTCCTCCCTTCCATCATTAGCTATAAAAGGTTTGGTTAGGGAACGAGATGACCAGGTGATTTAAGGAGAGAGGCTGTTTGTCCTAACTTATCTAGCTATGCGACGACTGAATCAAATCCTCATTAGGGCAGCACAATAGGGAGTTCATATTCACTAAATTTCATCAATCCAATTTCTTATTATCGCAGCCATTAATAAGACTAACAAAGGGATTACCAAAAATATACATCTCTGATTTTGATGTCATGTGGAAGGACTGGACCCAAAGTAACTGAATCAATTTCTATGCCGTATACCAAAATACTTATGAAATATATGCCATTCGTCAAGATATGACTGTATAAAATACGTATAAATATTTACAAAGTTGACAGTAATGATATCTACATATTTACAATGAAACATAAGCCTAAAATGGCGACCAATAATAGGACGATATTAAGATGATGATGTTACTATTCTGTAGTCAGTTTTTGTATCTAAGTATCACCTCTGATACAGGAACTACGGTGATTTCAAGTTTTCATTACTTTTACTGTTTTATTTATGATGATTAAGGAATTTTGAAAAAAAGATTCTTGTTACCTTAAACCATGGGTGACCTTTATTCATATGAAAGCTGCAAATGTTTAAACTATTATTCTCAACCATTATTTACTGGTGGATATACAAGTAACGAACTTGATTGGGCGAGAAAGAGTCTGAATATTCCTCATTTCGATCCAACCCATTCTTGCGTTAAGCAGAATCCAAATATTTCGACGTTTTATATGTAAAAATGAATACGATATACGGATAAACTAAAAGAGAACACCCACCACATCGCTTAACATGTGTACGATATTTAAATAAACGTTTACGTTCCAGTTGTGTGAACCATTAAGGTCGCCCCAGAAGAGGTACCAGTTTCTTTTGAGATCACAATGAGAAACGAGAGAGGTCGGCTCGGCATCAGTCGGATGGTTCTTTTTCTACCTCTCCAGCGATGCTATCGAGGAACGGTTTCTTTCTCCGCATCCCACCACATTTTAATGCATATAGTTTGAAGTTTTCGTGCATTTTTTCGCTGCCTTAACCGTAAATCCTTCGTCTGCTATTGACCCAGATTTGCGAGGGTGGAAGATTTCATTTTAATGATCTATTAAAACTTGCGGGACTCTCCCTTTGATTGGAAATCACTGCACAGGGGGAGGTTGCGAGAAAGGTGTTGGGAGGATTTTTTTATTCTAGCTATGTTCTTCGGGGAGGATTCCTTGAATCAATAATTTCGGTTGATTGGTGTCGAGATGATGAGAGGGACGTTTGGCATGATGGTTCTCCTGCTAAAATTTTAAAAGCGATCGCTCGTCTAGTAAGGATTTCTGGAATTCTGCAGGGTTATGGCGAACAAGAGGATTTTATTCCCTTAATGGGCGGAGTTTTATTTTAATGATGAAGGCGATTATTTAGTAGGAAGTAGCTCTTGGTGCATTTATTACAGCTGGACTTTGGAGTAGTGATAAGCCTAATATACTTAAAGAGAGTATGAAAAAGGCATTTTTAATTGCAACGGATTGATTTGGCAGTGATTCAACTTGTGTGAGAAGGGGAATAAACGAAGGAAATTATTGTTTCCTATATCAGACGTGATTAAACATATTACAAGAATTATGCTTCGTTTTAAACAGTATATTACTGATTCTTATATAAGTATAATATACTGATAAGTATCTTTGGAGTGAGTGATATTTTTGAGAATTCTACTGCATATCTTACATTATTATTGCCATATATGCATATATCTATACTTGCAATATCTGTTACGCGTAGAGAAAATTTGTAAAACTCATTGAATTGGATTAGCTACTACAGTGATCCCAATTTATGGTACGCATACCCCTGGATATTTGCTTAGGGCTCAGGGGTATGCGGTAAAAATAATATTTAAGGAAATACGATATTAACAATATTATATAGGGTTTGTTGCAACAGAAAATGTTTCTGGTGTTTCGCTTTACTTTTGAGATGGCGGAAGCTATTTATTTTGAAAAGTATCTTTATTAAGAGGGGTGGAGGTAAAGTTAATAGATTGACAATCATTATTAGGCGTTACGAATGTTAGGAAAAGTTGGGATTTGTACAATTACGATGTAAAATGGTATTTAATTAATGACAGTCTTATTTTGAATTGTTTTACTAATATTTTATTCAGTTGCAATCCATTTCCTTTATATAAGATAGTGTGTGATCATTCACCTCTTATATGGGCCAGATATCTTATTACAGTTCGTTTTCGCCTGTGGGTACTTATAAGAATAAAAATTTTCTGTTTTTATCAAAATTGCCAATCTTTTTGTAATGTATGACAAACTCATTGTATGGAATACCTCCACGCAACTGCAGCTGAATCAAGTTTACTGACGATCGCGACGTCGCGAACTCATTTCTTCAGTGTTTAACACGAGTCTGCGAGCATAATACAACCTTTTCCATTGTTAATCACAATCTGAACTTGTTTGGTGGATTTCAAGAATAGCGGTAGGAGCCGAGAAAGAAAATGGTTGCTACTTTGCATCGAAATACCAGTAATTCTTCTTTTGACTCTATTATATCACGAATCAGCCAAGAACGGTAAAGCCTTCAAAAGATCAGTGCATCCTTTATTTTTATCAATTTCTATAGGTGAATTGAAATATATTAAACAGTTACACACACATAATATAAAATTTTGAAAATGTTTAAAGTATTTTTTATACCCGAATCATAAAAAAGTTCAAACTGGTTCGACGGATGCTTCGGGGGCGAACTGAACCGAACGTTAGACCGTAGCTGAAGAAGGGAGCAGAAAGAAAAAGTACACAATTCGATGGCCTGGTACCATTCTTGAAGTCGAGTTTCTTTTCAACGGCTTTTATAAGATTACGTAGCAGGGGAGGCCTGGAAGGCTTCTGTGGTCCCGCGTTGGTGTCCCAGATAACCGAATTTTTCATGGATGGAGACTGGTTCTATCCGCTCGTATGTTGTTATGTGTATTCTTCTGCATCTATTACCCCGTTACATTAGTTGCTGGAGGCAGTGGCGCACCCAAAAATTTTCTATGGGGGCCCGATCTTTTCATAAAAATGTAACCAAAATGTTATTTCAATATGTATATTTTCAATTTTATAACGAAGGTAAAAGAACATTTTTTAAAATTTTTGATCTAGTCACACTCAAGTAAAAGTAGGACGTTTTTCCTTTTTCCAAATTGCTATCACCGTGTGACTGTGACTTGCCAATGAAAGATTGATATGGGTTTTGTATAAAAGGAAGAGGCTCTCTGTTTCCCTCTATAGGTGCTCCACTGGTTGGAGGCATTATGAAATAAGTATATTAAAGGATGAGGGAAAGGTATTATAATTAGCACGGATAGCCGTGCTGCTGGAAAGAAAAGTGAAAAATAGGAACATTTTATTCGATTGGGATTTACGGGATTCGAATCCAGGTCTACACTTTCTGGTATTCCTAAAAAACTAAACTACCGTACCTCGTCTATTTCCTATTAAATGTCCAAGGGCTGGGCATTACCAGCATATATATGTATCTATACATGCAGATTTTAAACGGTAAACGTAGCACAACCCGGCAATATTTAACACCCATTCGAAGCACAAAAAGGCAATTTCGCGAATTTTCCAAACGCGGATAATCATGTACTCATTTAGCCGAAAATCGATTAAAAAAGTCGTTATCCTAGGCAAAAGGATCCGGTAGTGCGGAAGTAATTAGCAATGGGCGAGCGAGGAAGAGAAGTGTATCAGAATAGAGCGGAGGAAATTAGGCCAACGAAGACGGCCATTTTCGCCCGAGAGAGGGGATTAGGGGTGGAGAGGGTGAAAACCTTCCTGGACCCCTGGGGACACTCTTAAAACGTTCACTGTGTCGAGTGATATTCCCAACCCAACCTCCAAACCTCTTTAAGGGACTCCTGTATAAAAGTGCAGGAGATAGGGATGGAGATACGCCCGGAGGTCGGTCGCTGCAAAAGAGGAATCGAGCGGCGGAATCGCCGTCTTTTTAATTCGATCACCCGAGCTCTGTTATTTGTTCTTTTGGGCGTGAAATGGAAGCTCCGAATATATGCATACGTATTTTTGATTTGCTAATGAATCTAATCCGCTCCGAGCTTGTAGTTAATGCAAAATACTCTTCCCGACTGGAATTGGCGGTAGATTGGATACGGGAAAGCGGGGATAGAGAGAGGGGTTAGTTCGTATTAGACTGTCGAAAATTCGACGCCGTAAACAACGAGGATGGTATGCATGAATTATGCGCGGCTTCGATTTTACTTAATGACGCAGGTGTGGTGGCTTTAAATTATTAAATGGATGTCCATTGCCCCTAAATGAAGTTCATGAATATTTAGAATCTGACATTTTTTGCATTCACGTGCCAATTTTTGTAAGCCATTCACGAAGTTGTTAATAACTAAGAGGATTAGTTTAACAAAGGGGTGATAAAATACTAAACCAGTGATAATCTCTAAAAGGAATTCAGTAAATTGGTAAAATAGTAAACTGAGGTTAGACCTCACATTTTTCAATATTTTGGTTTTTCATCATCAAATCATAGCCTATTTGATTGCATTTCCTAATTTTTTCTCAAAAATCACACGGCGGGGCTGAATATTATAAAATTATTCGGAAGGAAGAGTTAAATTCAAAAATATTATTTGAGATTTTAAGGGAGGAAAAATCCCGAAATGGTAAGGGTGTGTGGAATATACATTAGGGCGTACCGAAAAACAAAAATTTTTTGTAGCGGGAACGTAATAGGTTGGAAAAGTTGCCTTTTAGGCTCAATAAGAAATGTGCAAAATATGGGCTCTAACAAAGTTCGTCTTGGGCCTGACCAAAGAGCTCGAAAATTCGAAATTTTAGTGAAAATTGCGTTTTTTTAGGTAAGTTAAATTTTTGACGGAGCTTACATACATTTGATTAAATGGTTGTTTTAATTCGTTTTGATCGAGGAACAATAAAAATAAGCCATTAAAACCGAATATGACGAGATATCATACTTTTAAAATTTTTGGAAACACCATGAAAAGTGGCAGCTTCTCGCTGGTTCAGCTGCATTGAGCTACCCAGGACTCGTCATGAGGTAGAGCCAGCTAATTGAGTCCCACCTGCCTAAACACCCGAGGAAGCATACCAGACAACTAGTTGATGTCTTTGAAGGCTGATTTTGATCCAGTTTTTGGTATTCGCGAGAGGATCATCTCTCCTATGAACCCGTCTCTTGCATCGTGGCCGTAGACTAAACGTGAGGCCTCTGAGACTTCTTTTACGTTTCGTTCGACTGCTTGAGAATCATTTGGGAGGGCAAATAATGCAGTAAGCTGCTTTATAGGTTCCGTTGCATTACCTTTAATGTTTTGAAGACCCTCGGGAGAAAGACTGACAGTAAGTGGTGACTTGGTGACAGTGACTTTACCCCAATCTATCAATTCTTCATAAGAAGGCACCTTTTGCATCATCAGCCTCTGGATAATTCGTGCATAGCATTTACTCTCAGAAGGGGAAAACCTCATCGATAAATTCCTTCACAGACAGATCTTGTAGGATCAAAATTAATAAATAATCACATCACAGCTGACTTCGACACCATCTTAATGAACTAGCGGGCATTCAAATCATCTTCTCATAAAATGATAAAAAATCTGGACACACTCTCAAAGTTTTCCCGAGGAGTAAACGGAATTAAAAAAGATGAGATGGCTCGGAATCCAACCGAAACTTTCTGAGCAGCTGCTCTTTCCTAACTGAACAAGCAGCTGCTATATAGGCGAACGGGTGGTGGCTCTGACTTAGCGGCACCCACTAAGTACCGCCACGGTCCTCACAGAGCCATCCAGGTTACAGCCTGATTCAGGGATGGCGAACCTTTTATGGCGCTATATTTGATAAGCGTAAATAACTGAAGAGCTAATGTGGTGCCAAACCTTAGGGTAGGATACTGGTATTATATATGTTCTTACGTCAACGATGTGATGATTGACGTATATCATAATTAATAAACATGGCTAGTGATAGAGTCCAAATTTATTTATTGTATAGCGCATTATTTTTAAGTAAAGGGAGATTTCAGAATTAATCATAGCAGGCCTTCGTAGTTTCGTGATCCAAAAAATAATTCACGAGCCATTTAAGGTACGCGTGACATAGGTTCTCCACCCCTGGCCTAGTTTTTTCTCACCTCTGTTTATTTCTTTTGTCGAGGCGCACGCTCCAACGCTCCAAGTTATCCTAAATCCCATTTCTTGGCAAATTTTCGTTGACCCTCTCCACCCACGGTGTGCCACATAAGTAGGTGATAGCATTAAAATTCCTGGCTGACAGCAAATCTTTCGAGGGGCTGAGTTACGGCGAAAAACACCGAGTAGAGAGAAAGAGAGTCGCAGAAAGGGGCGGGAGCAGATGGAATTCTAGATACAAATGCTTTCCAGAGATTAATCTCTATGGAAACTCTTCGGACTGCGAACGTGGAATCCGGAGAAAGACCGAACGGGCATCGGATGAGGAGAAAAGACAGGAGAGAGAGAGAAGTTAAGCTATGCATATGTATGTTTTACCAATAGGGGTTTAGGAAATGCGAACTCGAAGGGTAAACGGTGAAGGTGACGATTGTGT
This sequence comes from Pachydiplax longipennis, assembly GCA_036926295.1. Lineage (NCBI taxonomy): Eukaryota > Metazoa > Arthropoda > Insecta > Odonata > Libellulidae > Pachydiplax > Pachydiplax longipennis. Next base: position 59,351,694 of record JAVFKF010000008.1, read on the forward strand.
GTCCGCTATCTGTCAGGTGACTGTCTTATGAGTGTCATGTGGCTATTCCTGGGAAATTGCGCGTCAATGCATCGTAGAGTAGGGAGTCGTTGGTGAATGTAGAGAGAAAATGGCATGCCTTCTCGGCGATGGTGTTTTTTGGATCAAGGAGGTCTCAGTCCACACCTAACTGTCACGGAATGCAGGTTAATACGTAATGCAATCAATCAAGGTTAGGTGGTTTAGTTTTGAAATGTTCTTTTCCGAAGATTAGTCTCATGATTTCTAGATAGGGGAAGGGAGGGATAGGGAACTTATATTTATCATTCGTCATATCAGATGACATTGATGAAGTTTCGAATTAAAATTTTTAATTTTGAGGTCATCGAATTACTTGAGACAAAATTGCGTATTGAACCACGCGGAGACTCGGTAATTTGTATCAGAGTATCGTTAAGTTATAGAATGGGATTGACTGAACCTGATGGCGCAATTTTGAAGAAATTATCATGTGAATTAGAGATTTATAAGACTCAATTTTTATGCTTAAATATAAAAAATATGAATACAAAATTATTATTATTGTATTATTTCATTTATGTCAGACGATTGAGGTTTTGGAGGTAAATATACGCTACCTGATACCTAATGACAACTCCAGGATCGTCTGTTAATAATGAATTCCCATTTTATAGTGATTGAGAAAATGAAGAAATGCTATTCATGTTATCGCATGTATAGCGACGCTCTGATAATACTGAAAATCCGCAATCTTGGAAACAAAATGGGAGAGCATATTCAGCAGAAGAAATTGTGATGGGTAATAATGCTGGTTTCTAATAATATTTCCTAATCAAATTATATCTTTGATATTATTACTTTGATGGAGTTAACTCAGAGTCGTAAACCACACTTTTACGCATTTCGATTGTCATACCTCAGCTGGTCGTATTTACTGTGGTATTTTTCGTTTAAGGTAATTTTCGGAGCACATTTTTAATGAAATTTACAATCCTGAAAGTCAGCGAGAAAGCTTTAGAATACTTTCGTTGATTTAGCTGCCATTCATGGTGGATCGCGTGGGGTGTATACAGCCTTAGACTTAATCGCTCCCAAGATTAACTTCGTCCTTCGAATCGAAAAGTGAAAAGATAAGACGAATCTATAACTTATCTCAAGGGTGAATCGAATAATGGGTCAATAAATCACCAGCTATAGAAGAAAATCCTGCCTCTATCTTGCTGGATAGCCTTATTTATCCAATATATAGATCAGCGTCCGATCATAGCTATTACTAGCATTAATATTAGACCTAACTTTAAAAATGTAATTTCCTGAAGTTGGAGTCTTTTTGGAATTTAGAACCTAATTTCAATCGACAGAATTTATATAGCTCGGTATCAATATATATTATAATTATATATTTCTTCTAAAGATCTGTTTTCGGTGACTAGCGCTTTTCTCCCATCTCACTTATCAAAACAAATAAATTACCCACCATTTTGAAGAAAACGATTCCATATTCCTGCAAAAAAATAGATGAACAAATGAAATTTGTAACATTTTGTCAAAAAATTAAGTTGAATTGCCCGTTTCGTTTCTGGATGTATAGATGTGGATATTTATCGATTTAAACGAGGTACATCGAAGCGGACACTGATGATCGATTTACAATTACATTTTAGCAAACACTGTAATCACTACAAACGAATACACAAACACTAAAACATACCTAAAACACACCTTCGCGTATAAATAAATTACTTTCAATTCAATCCGAAGCAACTGGTACGTCTGAATTCCGTGATTGGTGTAATCTGGAAATGTTTAAATTATTTTTATCTAACGAAATGTTTCCCTTAGAAAAACTTTTCATACTGGCAGTTTACAACTATAGGGACGATAAATTGCAATAGTATATACAATAAGCTGATATCTCTGCAGAGGTGGATATAAGGTAACCGAAATCTAATCAATTATATTAGAAGAAAGAGAATGAAAATGCTGTTCGTACCTTAACGTCTTAATAACAAATCTAGCAGCCGGCATTAAACGATATGGAGATAGTATGGCACACTTATCATGAATAAGGGGCTTATATCAGGGAGAGAAATAGAAAAGTAGGTTAGCCTGTCTAGAGCGAAGGAGGTTCGTAGGACTTTTCAGGGTAATGTATTCCTAGAATGTGGCGAAAATGCAAATGGTGGTTAAATATATTGCTCGAGTGAGAAGAGTGAGCCTGAAATAATTCTTATACCACCTGAACGATTGTAGAATCGTTTATTTTGGACCGGAAGCTTTAGATTTGCACTGCAATATGCTGAAATTATTTCGTTACTTGTTTTGTAACAGTTAATCCCAACCCCTATCCGTTGCTTAGTTCTATAAGTAGAATGAAGCTACGTTTGCTGGCTACTGGTGCCTCGAATAAATTGATATTCTAAACTTAGTAGTAAATCTTTTATTGTCTCCATAAACTGAATTTGTGGTGAATCGATATTATGCCATATTTTAAGGTAATCCTTATATATTATTTCTAAACATCCGTTTTCGGTGACCAGCGCTTTTCTCTCTTCTCACTTCGTCAAATATATAAGTAATACAACTTTCAAAAGAGAAAGTTTCCCGCTTCCTACAAAAAAATAGACAAACCAATTAATTTCTCTTAGAATTTCGTTACTGGATGGTTAGATATTGATATCTATGAATAAAAACGAGGCATATCGAAACCGATAGTGATGAAGAATATAAAGGTCTGATTTTTAGGTATGTTTTAGTGTTTTTGTATTCGTTTGTAAAGATTGGAGTGTTTCATGCAATGTATTTTGATGGTGAAATAGAGTATCAGTGTTCATCTGCAAAATTTTCACACTAGACAACTAGTCATTTTTATTATTATATAGGGAGAAAATCGTAACTCTAATTAATATTCTCCGCCTTCACTTGGTGAAAAATTGTAAGATTACCTCCTATTGTGACATTATTTTATGCTGAAGTATATTTAATCAGCAAAATTTCTGACCAACAAGGTGAGTAATCAGGAATAAATCTTTCTCTATAAGTTTAGTGCCTTATTAATATTCTCTGGGCCATCACGTTACTCCTCCGCGATAGCGTCAACATTCTCCTGGTGTGGAGAGGGAAATAATTGTGCGAAACATCCTCCCACGCTTCATATTAGTTGGCCGCTAGAAAGGTTGTTGGAATATTTCCTCTCTACCACTTCGAGCACTACGTTTTTCGGTCCGTACTCTCCAAATGCGCCATAATTTCCCTCATATTAATTGCGAGTAAATGGCTTGGCCTTGTCCCACTTTCCGTTGGTTGCTGCCTCACAATTCGATGGAGGACCGTTCTAGGTTTGGTCGAGTTTGATCCCCACTTGCAATTTTATATCGCGCACTCCATTTTAAGCTATTTCAGCCATATCTCTCTCATTCATTCACCGACGCATTTTATGAGATGAGCTGAGGGTAAATATATGTGTCTGTCTAATAGACACATATATATTCGGATGCAAAATATAGGTTAGCGTATGGCACAATGGACGAACTTTGGTACTGCTGTTGGAAAAACATAGGTTTTAGGGGGATTGGGTCACTATAACAAGTCATCCCTCTTCTTGTTAAATGTTGAATACATGAGAGTTTCAGGAGTCGTTTTAAGATAGCGCGGTAAAACCTGAAACTCTGAAGACGCATGCGCGAAAGTTAGTATTGTCTTAGCCTAAATTTAAAGTAAGTGGATTCTTATGGATCCTACGAAGCTGGTATAGGAGACATTTAAATGTAACGGTTAATGAATTTATTGTTTACGGCTTTCTTAATCCATTTCCTGAACCACTGTACCTTCTTAAACCACTTTCCCCATTCGAGAGCTACAACATTTTATTAATATTACCGAAGTACTGTTGCAGTGCATATGAAAAACTTACGATTGTAAAAGAATTCTCAATCAACTCATATTGCTGTCTCCTTCTACATCTCAGTGTTATGGGCTTTTGGGAGGTCTCTAACTGTATATTGGCTCCAGCATAAAACCATATGCTAGTCTTGTGCAGTTTCAGTTGCTGGCACCAATGCCTCCCATGCTTATTGTAGTATTGTTAAAGGTGCTTCTACAGCTGTGGTCATTTCGCACGTGGGCTCCCACCGGGAATCGAACCCGAGACAGCTGTCATTGAAGTCGGACGCGCTACTCATATGGCTAATCGGGAATCCTACGTAGGCTTCCCATGCGTATTATGAGTAAGAGTCATTCAAAGGTATTTGAAACTCTGATATTCATGGAAGGAATTGTTATAATTTAAACATATACACGATTTGATTGGATCCGTTCCGTATTAAATGTTATTAAATGTGTATAAGTGCATCTAAATGGCAATTGGAATGAAAGAATCTACATGGGTGGTCTGAAAAGTTTCCGACATTTCGCCATTTCTCGACATGCTTTCTGAAAATTTTCTGAAGATTTCTGAAAGATCTGGGGTCGGAAACTTTTCAGATCACCCTCGTATATTCAGCCATATCGTTTTAAGATTGCTTGATCGCTTCAGTTCCATTCTAGCCGCTAGAATAACGGCTAGAATTGAACTGAAGATAACACCATAAGCTTCTCTATGCAAGAAAGGGAAAGAATATCGACCAAAGGTAACAATTTAGATTAGAAATCACAAGTTGACCGAATTACTCTTGGAATCCTTCACGACCCAGAAATGTCTCGGAGGTCGGATTCGATTAATTCTCTGAGAATGAGAAACGTTCACCGAGAACATAGAGTCTAATGCAGATCCACGGAACACGTACGTTATCCTTGCAGTTTGATCGTGGAATTAAGCGCCTCCATGCAGGAATGAGATTCCACAATGCATAAGACGTGATCGAATGTCGGTTAAAGAAGCCCGTTTCGGATGTCTCCATAAGACATTATTTATAAGTAGACGGCTGGAATCGATCCTGAATGGGTGGAATATCTTGAAAGCAAATATGTTCCAAAGGCGGAAAACGCGGGACATCTTCAGAAAGGCGTAGTTTTCTCAGGAATTTCTTAACTAAATCCTTTCAAGGTAAGCGGTACTTAATTTAAGGAAATGTTGCCTTTATAGACGAAGCTTATATGCTCATAGTTCCTCTATCTAAAGAGTTTGAAGTTCCAGGATCTATAATTTGTTAATTCTTCACCAGTCTATAAACATTCTTCAATATGCTTAATTTTCAAATTCTCGTTTTCTATAATATGCTTTACGAAGTTACATCTCACATTCTTAAATAACAGCACTGTTTCGGGATTTTTCGATTGGCCCGGTATTATGCTATGTATATCAATGCCTCTAGGTAGCGAAGTAAAGTAACACTTTCATATTTGGTGAAAACAACACTTGGTTCGATTCGAAAAGGCCTCAGCTCTCTAAGCTTTTAAAATCATTACCATTAAGTGCATTTTGGTCCAGACCTACAATTTTGAGCTTGATTCAATACTTGGGTTGCACTTAATACATCTTTCTCTAATTAAATGGTGGTCTGACGTATTTACATCATCTAAATGTATTTTGTTACCAAAAAACATAAACTGAAGGCGTACTTCAAATACATAAATCAAACAATGAAATTCGCAACATCACGTTGTAAATCTTACGCTTATAACTTCTTTAATTACCCATCCCGATAGAGAAATTCATTCAAGGATAAACGGTTTATCCTAGGGTATTAAGGCGCACGCCGTTTAATGCAAATTAAATACCTCCACCCTGATCCCTGTGTAATTTATTTAGTTTGCTGTCAAGTACCGCCGAGAGATGACTTCTAGAGCCTTGTATTTCTTTCCCCTTTAATGCATTCCATATAGCCTCGTGCCACTCTCCATAGTCTCTCCACAAGGCTCTCTGCCCTTTTGTCCATCACTGCCTGTCATCCGGGAGCCGGGAGCCAAATCACCGCGCCCTCTCTTCCACTCTCCGCCGCGCTAATGCCGCTACTTTCCACGGCTGTTTGTTCATTTTTTCCTCCTAGCTCACGTTTATTCACCGTAACGTGCTCATTGGTCTCCGCCCGTGCTTAAAAGGAAGGGTTTTAATGGAGGACACGCATACCATCGGCCTTCCCATGCCATGCATGTCTTAATGAGAGATGTGACAACGCACGCACGGGGAGAAAGCATACATCACGATGCACGAAATTCAAATTTGGGACATTCGAAAAAGGTTTCGGTAGAAAATGAGTTTGGTTCGGAGTAGATGAAAATGTGTTCCGGTACGTAAAGGTGGTTTTCTAATAGGGAGCGATGATGCGGCGAATGTGCTAGTGTTAGGATATGCGGACATACGTGCGAGACGGATACGCATTGTGCTTGTCAAGTGAGGTGTCGGACAGTTAACAAGGGAGGCGGCAGATTCAGATCGCGCCTATCAGCGGGAACGTTAACACCTATTTTTTTGTAAAGTGATGTGTACGCCTAAATCTGCAGTCATAGAGGGAGTACCGCTGTTAATTGCAGATAGCAAAGATAGGGTACTATATAAAGCTATTTGATTGTGATTGTTCTGCAATGACTATGTTTTCTGGGTTAATAAAATAATCAATGACAAGTATAAATACGATACACAAGTAGTGTGGCTTTACGTAACGATAGATAATGTCGAGAATATTGAAATAATAGTCGGAGAAGAATACGAGTTATTTGTTGCCTCAGAGTGACCTTTTGTTAAAGGCCAGTCCTCATCTTGACTAATCACACGTTATGATTCATTGTCACGAAGTCCAGTTTGAAAGAAAATATTTGGGACATTTGTAGAATACTATCAGGGGTATGAACATAAATTTTATTCTATTAAATGATCCAGTCGTAAGCGCAGCTTGAAACGTAAAATAATCTTTAAAGTGACCTTACTCAAACACGGAAAGTATCAAAGGATGAAAAAACAAGAAAATATTTTTGCATTTTCGATAAATTTAAATGATGATATCCTATTTATAGGGATAAATTTTTCTATGCTTCTATGAAAGTAGTCTCATAACTTAAATTACCTTTTCAACATATATAATAGTCTAAATGACGCACAGATTTGACAGTTTTTTTAAGCGACATTAATATTCATATTTATCTCGTGGTCTTTTAAGTACAGTTTATTTATGCATAAATGATAGAGTAAAAAATTTCATTAAAAATCTTCTTTTAGTTAATGGCTTTCAATACTCTTTCTTCTAAAATTTTGTTTATCGCTCTTGTTTATTATTGAATTCAATTATGTTCACTTCACATTCTAAGGCATTGATGATTATGTAAAACTTGATATCATTATTTCCAAAAAAAATTCACCCGTAGCTGTTTGTATTTTTCGCGGTGAGTAGCATTGAGAGAGGCAATTTAGACACATTAATTAATTTAGACACAGGTTATTAGCATTAATTAATTAGCAACGGTGAAAGGAAGGCTTCGTCGAATCATAAATAAACCGAGTACAAAATCACGCAGCATATATCATACTCTTTATATTCTAAAAAAGGTTTTGATATTTCCGCAGAATATACTGAGAAATTTTAGCAAAAGAGATAACATTGCTTTCTGAGTTGATGCAATTGTGGTAGTAAATTCTCCAACATCATCTTCCACGCACTGTGGATAGTAAGTAAATCATTCAAAGAGTAAAATATCTTTCACCGTCACTCCATGTTTGAGAGCTCTTTCTTTGAATTTAAATCATGAACTTTTAAGGATAAATATTTTCAAGATCCTTCGAGGGTGTTGGAAACAATATTTAGTATTTGAATAATCGAAATATTGAGTGCGTGTTCCTCCTGTGACATCATTTTTCTGACAAATACGTCTGTAAGATATGCTTTGGATAAATCTAGTTTTAACAAAAGTCACTTTGCTAAAGGAAAGTTGTGTTTCTTTATGCGATGCACATGATGTATTTGAAATTACGCTAAATTTGCCTCTATATTGTATTGTAGCTCTTGACATCGCGTTCGATTTGTAAAGCTTCTGAGTAATTCTTTATAGTGCCTATTTAAATTGAAAGGTAAACGGATTACGGTCATCGATTCGATGACCGTAATCTTAACATACATGTTGATGTGAGATGTTAATTTTAAAATTTAAAGCTTAAATTATGTTTTAAAATGAAAATGACCAGAAAGGACACGAAAATTAATCGCACTCCGAAAATGGTAAAAAATATCTAAATTGTAACCTTGGTGTAAACCTATCTTAGATGGAATCTAAACGCAAACGGCTCTATTCCGAAAAAATACATATAGGATGCATGGAATTCCATCAGTAACTTTCAGTTTCGTATTCTCTTTGCCCCCTAGTGAATTTCCTCTCAATGAAAAATCTCTTTTCTCCTCAGCATTCCTTTAGATTCTCCAGTAACTACCTCATTCTTGTGGTGAAGCTCTTATGGCCATCAAGATGACTTTAAGGTGTCGCTGAAGGACTCTTCTTCTTGCTTAGAAGAGAGATCATTCAACTTTACGTTTAAAAACTAATTAGACGTTAATGAAATGTGCAAAAGATTTATAAGAGCACTCAAAGAAAAATTCTTGACGCAATTCCAAAAGAAATGTTAAAAGAAAAATTAAGTATATATAAAACTTTCAAGAAAACAACAGATGAGGATATTATTCTTAAATCACAGGCGATTCAGTTATGCTTGATTATTAACCTTTGAGTTTATACTTATGCATAATATTGTTTCATCGTCAGCTATGACTGCCATACTTGAATCGAAAGTTATCTACTTCTTAACAAATGTCAGAATAATATTATTGTTGTTGATAGCAGCGCCCCTCTTGGAATTTTGAAACCCGTGTTCGATTTCCGGTCTCATCGGTCTTTTTGGCCTCCGTTTGTCTTTTGTGTTATCTTAGTTAAATAATTTTAGAGTATTTTACCCATTACCATTAAATTACATACAAACGTTAATAGATGTCTAGATGCAAGGACTTTATTGTTTGTCTGGACTGCCTTATCTGTTCAATGCATTTATTTGATTACGAAATATATGCATAAGTTAATTCATAAAAATATTTGACTTTTGGTGAGATCGTGGATTCTCAAGCTTACTATTTTTTTATATGTATAGATACATGTGCATTATTTTTATTCGATTTCAATTTAGTCTTTCCGATTTGAGTAGATTAGAAAACTCCGCATATTTAATAGTTACTAAAATGAGGAATCGTACAGTACCCCAGGAAGCATACGAAAATTGTGCCAAGAAGGGTCACTGGTTAGTAGGAGTCCACCTATTGAATGCGCTGATTTTCAAGGAAGCATACGTAATGACGTTGAAGTGCAGTTCTCAAGTATGTATTCAAGAAATTGCAGGCACGATTCCCATTGGTCAATACCAAGGCGATGCGCAGAAGTTTAAGGAGTAGTAATTTCACCTAAATAAGCAAGTAGCTGAGAGGGACCATGTCTTCAGCTAGTGCAGAGAGAGAGAGATGGAGTTTTAGATTTTCGGCCAATTTCTGACGAAAAATGACTGAAGTATGTATCAGTTACTATTAGAATTCGGAGCAAGAGCAACATATGAAGGAAAGTCAGTTTCACACAGGGAGTTGTATGTTTTGTAAATCGGTTCCCGATGGGACTTGGGTTTGCTATCACATATTCCCTTTTCTGCCAGTCTCAATCCACTCTCACCACAACTATTTTCCTTTCTTTCTATACATAGGGGTCTTAAAAGCATTCACGGAACCCAGTATGCACAGTAATCGTTGATTACCAACATTTTACTTACCTCATATCGATCAACCTTATTGGTCGTCTACAGCATAGCTGCCATTTCTACCGCGGGAGCAAAACGTAAATACATCACCTGACACTGAGTCGGGTTGGGTTAGTTCGATTGATTGTGCTGTAGAAAATCATCAAACTAACCCAATCCAACTCGGTGTCATTTTAGCCATGGAATAACTCGGGAAAAATTTCGCAATCCTAGGAGTTTGGCAAACATTTTGAATGTCCTTCGGCTAACTTGAACCACTTTCCGACGCGTAAAATGCCCTAAACATGATGCTATCGAGCTATATCATCCATAAAATCTCACATGCATCAAACAATGCTATTTATTGCATCTAAATTTGTAATTCAAAATGATGATCTGGTTTGAAATTTAGAGGTTCCTAGAAGCGGAATATTTCAGAGAAATCTTCTCTCAATTCCTATCTTTTGTCTAATGCATTACTGTTCTATCTCTACTGTTCGTATATATCTACTTATATCTATACTGCTCTTATATCTGCTGTTTCGGATCTTTTTTATATGTGACTACATCTTCTCCATCTTTTATTGAACTCTGCTTTTTTGGTATTAAGAAAATTGAAATTTATCTTATTTCCTCTGTGCTGTGATTTCTTCCTCATTTTTCTCAATCTCCATTGGTTTGATTCTATTTCTCTGTACGCAGAGCTTACCAAGAACTTCTTGAAAATTCCTTACTCTTCGCAGTGATGTGTTAATTACACTTCCAACCTCCAGTCTGGCTGAGAGCTCAACCTGACAAGAATTTCAGCTAGAAGCTTACTTAAGCTTTGATTCTTGCTTTCTCTTAATTAACGCTGTTTCACACCTGTACTCTTTCATCCTTCTGTAAGTTGGGAGATACTTCTGCTAATAATTCAGCCTTCCCGTTCCAGTGATCACATTTCAAGGGGATAAAGCATTTTATTTTATTTAGCATTTTTAAGGATAAACCTACAATATGTGTGAAAGATTTTCAGAAAATGTTAGAAGATTGGGGAGCATAGTGATAGGGTTGCTTGTAGAGTATGGCGGTCGTAGTAAATAATTAGAGTTGAGATTCAGATAATTCATGTATGGAATAATTTGTTTATCACCGCAGAAATTAAGCTAGGAATAGATTTGTATGATTTAATAACCTCATTTAGATTTATTTGGGAATATCGAAGCTAATTAATCACTCATGTCTATTGCAATGTCTTACGAATGATACTCTTAAATTTGAACAAAAATGAAATGAAAAACTCCGTGAGCGATGTTACCTTGCTTTTGTTAAGCCTCTCCTTTGGAATTGATGTTTGCAAGCATAGTGCTCTATCAGTGAATTTGTGAAGACACAAGGAAATAAATAAATTAAATTAAATTTTCTAAATAATTGCTAATAAAAACCTGTGAGCACTTCTCAGATGCTTCAGGATAAAGAATGTAAATCTTTAGAGGAATAAAATTTAAAACAATGAATTAATTTACGTAATATGTTCAGAGAGAATACGTTCATCGAAGATATATGTAATATTTTGCTCCCTTCTTATTACATAGGTGAGGAAACTGCGATGAATATCAGAAAAATAAATGCTAGAACTAGTCGATTCAAGGATTCATTTTTCCGCGAAGCATACGCGAAAGCAATCGATTAGGGTAGTAAAGTCATGCACCCGCTGTCACGCGCCGGTAGGCCACTTTCAGGGTATGTGAGTAGATGTAGATAAATGTGGCACAAATTCTTGGTCATAACTACAAACCTTTCCATTATTTACATTCTGCATTCATTATTCGATAGCATTTGCGTGTTTCTTTTCTAGTAGTAGTCAGCAGAGGAAATAAATAATTCCTTGGCTATCGAGCAGAAATACTTTTAATAATTTCTCTTACTGAATCTATTAGTGACAGTCCTTGACCGAAGTCTTCCACTCTATCTGCTAACTTTTGTGTAGATTATAATAATGATTCTAGAAAAATGGTCTGTGGGACAAAGAATTTATTTCAGAAGTGGATTTTCTATAGGAATGGTAAGAAAGAAAATTGAGCCTTGCGAATTTAGGAACAAATCAAACGATAAAACAAGGTGAAAAAGTCTGACGAGGCGGAATTCTAACGTGGCCATTCCACCTTCCAGGAGATGATAATATCTAAGATTCCATTAGCAAAGTATCTGAAAAACTGAGTGAGACCGTTGTACGAGTTAGCTCAATCAGTAAGAGCGTCATCCCAGATTGCAGATTGTTCTACATCCATCTGGTTATCTATTAGATTTTTCATAAAAATGTTACCAGAAAGTACCAAAAGTAATTAATACTCAGCCGTGATCACTTTGTGCTTACATCCATAGAATTTTCCATATCTTTTCGAGGAATTAATTTCTCTTAAACGGCCTCGACTCCGAATGTGGTACGGAAGCCCTCCTTTACACATGATAAATTCGTATTTCACTGCTTCTTCAATTTCAGGCCTCCGCAAAAAACCACAATCTCTCGCTACACGTGTTTCATTCCTTCCCCAGTTTTTGTTCTCCTCACGAGCAATTAATAATTATAAAAATGCAGCGCCCGCTGAAAAAATCCCGCTCCACCCAACGTCCAGACAATGAGTGAGGCACTTTTACGCTAATTCTTCATCTCGGCTGCACATTCCTGTCCAGAAAGGAATCTCATGCACGTATGAGCGCCATATATCTTTTATTTGTGAAAAACCGCTCCCCATATATGTGGCGCATTCTTGCCTGTGCGACTAAATAATATTTTCCTGTTATCAGATGACCCAGTTTTCTCAGCTGTCCTACGGTGCGGGAGGGCGCCTCGTTACGTCGATTTGAAATCCAATTTCGTGTTGCAGTTATTAGCCACGATGGCAGTAATCGGTCGAATTATTACGCCATTCTTCTTTGTTAACGATCATTTTCATGGTTGATGAATATTTGAGGAGTTTTTAAACATTTATGCACATATGTATAATGAAAAAGTATAAACTTTTATCTTTATGCGTATCCTAACACAAAATGGGACAATACTCTCACTTAGAAAAAATTGTTATGGAAAAATATTCACTGAATTGTTGTTGTGAAAATATGCAGAAAAATACGATACCTCAGCCTGCGAAATCCTTTCTGATTATCCTAGCTAGTGGAGGTAAAGGGTGGTACATTCCTGGTTTACATTATGATGGAAAGAATCTTTTTCTATTCTCTGAGATTTAATGGCGCCGATTCGTTGAAAAGTACGATATATTCGTAAGCGGGCTGAATTGTCGTCTTAGTCAGTGATTCAAAGCGAAACAAAGGGAATCCGTAGAGATCCGTCGTTATGTATGCACGTAGAAAAAACGATGACGCTCGAATGAAACTTAATGCACTGTATTGATATGAATCCAGGGATTTTGGCCATTATTATAAACCGGGCCTGTAGTTGCTTTCGGTTACCTAATAATAATAATGTGTCTTCATTAAGGGCAAGATTGAGACTTATTCCTCTCTTCTTACATCTAACCCTAATGTCTTAACCCGAACTATCTTAGCCAACATAAACGCTAAATACCTTGCGGAAACATGAGAATTATTTGATTACTTATTGATCCACTGCAGTTAACCATTGGAGTGTTTAACACGGTCAATTATGGGCATATGCCTGTAAAGTCAATAGCCTTAAGATAGATTGATTCCTTAAATCCTTCCCCTCAAACAGCAACAAATTTTGAAGGGATTTGGCAGAATGAGGAGTAGAGGTGTGCGAATTTGAAATTTTGAATTGAATCCAATGATGTTTTCTTTAGAGAAAAGTTTGGGACCGAATTGAAATATGCAAAGCTTCAAATCCAATACGAATTTAGGTGGTGGAAAATAGTATTTTCTTTACTCTTTTTTGGATTATTTTTTCAATTTTCTAGGTGAATTTTCATGAAATATTTTATATAAGTACGCTTTTAACCAAAACTTATTTAATAATCAAACTGATTAGATAAAAGTTTGAAATTATAATCTAAAATATCTCCAAATCTTACTTTAAATTTGCAATACTACTTTAGCAGATAACGACATTAAGCAGTATCATCCTCAGTTTAGGAATTATACGAAAAACGAAAGGACAAAGCATTTTACATCGAATAGAATATTTAGTCGATTTGATCCGAAGTTTGATAATTTAGTCAATACGATTTGAACTCATCCTCAAGTGTAAAAGAACAATTTGCACATCTCTAATGAGGAGTGGAGTAGTTTATCATTGAATTTTCCATTGAGCGAGACCACTGAGAGAGGAAAACTTCCTCTTAAGAGCGGTACAATAACCCTATAAATTACACTTTTCATAGCATTCAAAAAGTAATTTCTAAATGACTGCCATAATTCAGCATCAGTCACACCCGAGTAGCTTTCATATTAGCAAATCGTAAATAAGGCCGGGACAAAAGAAAATGAAATATACATCTTCTTTTATATTGTACCAAATAACGAATATTCTATTCATCAAGGTATGGTAGCAAGAACTAAAGGTTTATATCAATTATATTTTCCGATATTTCATTAATTGTGGATGAAAATGGTATTCAGTACATTTATTCCACTGATAATTGAAGAAAGGACACAAAACATGTTATTTAAGCCTCATGACATCCAGCGGAAAGCCGCAGGAAATGGCAAAGTTTGGTATGGCGCGATTTTTTATGCTGGCAATATCCTGCTTGAAACAATGCCATCAAAACGAGTCTACGGAAAGAACAGCTTGTGGCAAAGATATGAATCACGAACCTTTTCGACCTATATTCCGGGAGAGAGAGCGTGTGTGCACCACGGATCTCGCGAAATCCGCGGAATTAATAATGCAGTTTAATTTCGCCTCTAACTCATCTAATATGAGTCTACCTCGAGCCATTCCAGAGCTAGTTGCGAGGTAACGTGAAATCGTTTAAGTCACCCGAGGATTTGAAACAAAAAATGAACGAAACATCCTTCATCGTCGACCGTTTGCAGTTCCGTCAAAGTGAATAAACATTTTTTTTCGGTAAGAGACAAGGGATATGCTTCCAATTAAGAATTAGACCCGGAGCTTCGAATTGACCTAATTGATAACCCTTTGAGTAGAACCTTGCTCACAGCAAAATTTTAGAGGAAGGAAAAATGGGGCAATTTGAAAGATTTTTTTCCTATTTTTATCTATTTTAGCTTAACTTCTTGACAGTAAATGCGTAATGAAAGAAAAAAAAGGAAATGGAACTCAGCTGTTAATGAATAAACCTCTTATTAGTAAAGGCGTAAATATTTGGTGATTCTCATTTTTGGAAAATACTAAGTTTAGGTCAATTTCTCGACGAAAAGATTAACTTTTACAATAAACGCAGTAATGAAGGCACCGCGGAATCAGTTAAGATTAAAATGGGCCTAATAAAATTCTCTGCATTTATGAACTGATACATATCTACTTTCTTTCCAATATCATTGATGGAAGCGGCTATCTTTATCTACAGTACATAATGGATACATAGACACTATATCTATTTGAATAATTTGTAATAAAATTATCCTCTAACAACCAAGTAATAACTTCTCCGCTAAGTGACAAACACTCACCTATATCAAGAGGAAATCAAGGCAAATTAGCAGCCATTCTTAAAGAAAAAGTAATGAAATCGAGAGTCAAAGTCAATATTACTTCCATTATTTACTGAAAAAAAGAAAAGGTTTGAGAAATTGCTTAATTCCCGAAAGTGCAAAAAGGACGCACTCTTGACCTGGAAATTTAGAGGTCATTATTACTTCCGCATCCAATGCAGAAGAATTGGCCACTTTCTGGCTCTTCACTCTCTTATGATTTCTTTTTGTTTTGGCTAGGAAACCGCAAAACAGCTGTGCTGGCTTAAAGGAGATTGTGAGCGATGTTTATCTTTGTTGGCTGGAAAGGTTTCGAGCAATTTTTCCCGTTGATGGAAGCGGTTTTTTCTTTGGAGAGGAAAAGAAAAGCGAAATAAAAGAGGAAGATAAAAAGAAGGACCTTAGCCTCTTACTTCGACCTTCCGGCTTTGGTCACGCTCTACATTCCATTCGGAAGTGTTTGCAAAATATGTCTCATATTTTATTCGCGCAAGTACTGTGGATGAGATTAGTGTTGCTTAGGTTTTATCAATTATAATTTATTTGGTTGAATTAGGGCCATTTCTGAATTTTCAAAATTGGGTTACTGCTTAATCTAATCGAGTTTCTTTGGTGAAAGTGGTTATAGGTTCTCAGTGGGAGACCATTTATCGATAAGCCTTGGCAGAAGAAGTGGTATCCAGCCTTAAAACTCGATGTCAAAGCAGAATTCATCTTCATCCCATACTATTATCATTAAAGAAGCAGTTATATAAGTAACTAATTCTGTTTATTTTCATATCATATCGCATTTCCGAATATATGTTCGATGTTTGTACTTAAAATATAGAAAAATATATTAATTTTATCAATTAACGCGGATAAAGTTGGTCACTGTACCAAGATCAAGAAGGGACCACATAAATCTTAAGGCCTCATGTATTATATAAGAGGAAATTGCGTGAGCTATTGAGAATTTTGCGTAGAAAAATAAGCTTGGCGATAGTTGATTTCGAAGACATTCAGCATAGAGTAAATTTGATCTCTAATAGAACTGTACCAGCAGCGTTGGCTATTGTCCCGTAAGGAATACTCGGTGTTAAAAGATTTACGAGATCTCTTCATGACGCTGGACGAGGGATAGGAGAGAATTTTTAAAATTTAATTTTCTAATTCTTTTAGTTTATAATTGCTACTTATCATTCTGACCTATCATCAATCACTTCTTTAATCACTATGTAATCTGCTCCATTAGAGCGTCAAACATAGTAGAGATGGCGAAAAAATTCGGAATTCTCTCATTTTTGTATTCTTATGTAGGAGTTGCCATCCCTAATGTTTCTTAGAAGTAGATCCTACACTATGCTAGGGCACACTGCAGTGGGAACTGTCGCCTACAGATGATAACCATTCGGAAATATTCCGCCTCTCTTGGTGTCCCACATTCAGACCGATAACACTTGACCCTGCTTTGAAATTTAAAAGCTGTCGAGTCAGGGATACCCTCGTAAGATTTTCTTCTCCTTCTCCATGGTATTGCAAAAGTTGCGTTTATATTCTCATCTGATTTTTCTATCCTCTTTCGCTTAGAATGGTGATTTCGGCATTATATTTTTGATGCTGTTTTCCCTAATAAGAAATTTTAATTTTTATTACGGTATTTGAATTCTTACAATTTAGCTAGACCTAGCAAACAGGAACACTTTCCATCAGTAAAACGAAAGAAGATCGTGATTTACATAGAATATTTATTTTTATAACCTTTATTACTTTAAGCTGTAGTAATTTGATACTGATGACATTTCAAGTAACAATAGCTTCCGTACAAGATTATGTTACCTTAAATCGAGAGAGTTGTAGCAGTGCTTACACCACGGCTCATGCTCTGAAAGACTTCTCCGAGTAATCTTGCGAAAAGATGAAAATTAACTAAAATTTATTCGGTCTAACAGCTGAAACGCATCTCAACGTTCTCCTACAATTAGATGCAACGGTACTATCACTTAAAATTTCTAAATTCAAGAAAAGTACATATTTGGAATCTAACATCCACATTTTCCTAAATACGACCAATCTGAATGTTAGTGGAGAAATTAAAATGGGAAAGGACGTATTTTTTGACGGAAAGCTCAACTGGTCCGTTCCGAAGAAAAAGAGGCAGCGTCGTGATGATTCGTTGTATAATGTGAAGCATTCGATGGACTCTTTTCTCGGATAATTCCTGTATTCGAACTTTGGTATAACGTTTTCGTTAAATGTAAACTTTTTCGTTTAGACGTTTATCCCATTACAGTTCGGATGTACCAAACTTGTAAAAAGGGAAATGTTTCAAAAGATAACGGTACACAAAGTTAACTTAATGGAAATTCGTCGTAAGTGGAAAGCGCAATGGACTTATAGTCCTCAGAGCTTTGGTTGTAGCAAAGACTTTTCTACTGTAGTAGAAAATGTAAGTATTCGGCTCATATGGAAGCTTATCGGGAAGAGCATTTCTTGCGTCGTTCATCATCCATTCCAAAAACCATTAACGAAACACTTAATTATTTAATCGCGAAAGCGGGCGTCGCGACAAAACAAGCGCATGGCAATTTCGACCGTCGGAATCCTCTTTTTTTCCGGCGGAAAACTTAATAAAAGCAATTTGGTTTCCCTTTAAACATCTGGAGATGTTTTGGCACCGTTCCATTCGGGTAAATATCCATCGGCACCGCTTCAAACTTCATCTATCATGGCGGCCTTGGTATCTGGTGCAATTACCTCGTTCCTGAACTTTTTTCGGCCCGCGAACATCTTTTTTTTCCTTCCGAACGAACACGGCGCAAGTCAATTATCCCTCGACATCATTCGATTGCGATTGCATATGTCGAATTCTACACTCGAAACGCAATCAATTTCTAGTAAACGAAAAGGCAAAAGCGGCTCAAGGTTCTGCTTTATATCGCATTCCGCTTGACGGATGTTCGGCCGAACTCGCATCTTCGGAAAAGAACGATGATGATCCTTGAACCCTCGGCTAATGAAACATATTAATCAAGTAATGACCCATCATTTAACTCTTTCCCTGTTATCAAAAGGTATACTCATCCTAATAGGTTGTTCTTTTTCTGAAACAGCAGTGTGAATGTACAATTAAAATGAAAAAAAGTGTGGAGTTTAAATTTAAAATAAAATTTGTAAAAGTGACTATAAGGTTAATCTAGATATGAATGTAATTTAATAAGGAAAATGACTTATTTTTGTTCGGAATTCTTAAAGTATACATAAGGGGAGGAGTTAAATAGACGGATAAAATTTAAAATTTATATTATTGATAAATAAATGGTAAGAATGAATATAATTGATGTGTTGTATAGTTAATAATAGTTAATGATAATAGTTAATGATAATAGTTAATGAGTAGATCATGATCAATGGTCTGGAATATTGGATTTTAAAATGTGGCAAATTTTCGATATATCGTTCCTTGTCCCAAATATTTCAGATTTAAAACTGGCAACCATAGGGTTCACTAGGGTTTTCTAAAAACCAACAACGCCATGTTTCTTAATAGCCATATGCATAAAAGAATTTCGAATAAACTTGCATATTCCAAAGACGTACCCATCGTTTGTGAAAATTTGGTCCGTGACCACTCCCTTTGGGAATTTCCCAGATTCACCTCCGAAAAGAAGTCAGCTGAGATTCCTCCATCATTTTCGACGTCAGTTTGTCAGGATGAGAGTCAGCTGGACGCGATTTTTTCGCAAGAATTCCTTATATTTGATCGGTATTCATCCCTAGAATTTCCATCGCGAGACATCTAAAACCATCTGGATTTGCCACCCCCAGCGGCGCCCATTCATCACCACGCATAATTCTGCATGTTATTCTTACGGATAACACGTCATCCCCCGGATTAGACCCAAACAAGCGTTAAAAAACTCGGCGAAATGGCGGGAGAGGAAAAAGTCGCCATTTCTGAAAACAAAAACAAATCGGCGGCGCGAGGGAAAAAAGGCGGGAGTGGCGGCGCCACTTTCTTTCTGTCGGGTCAAAAACATTTCGGCGCCTCGGACATCGCCGCTCATTTTTTTCAAACAGTCCAGTCTCTCTCTCTCTCTCTTTCCGTTTTTTGGCGCGGAAAAAAGGGATTGGAAGTGGTGGGAGTTCCGATGGCCCTTTTGTGAAGGTGGGGTGAGAGAAGGATTTCGGGCTTTTTCTCTCAATCCGAGGAAGGCCCTTCAGATCTGCTCGTTCTCTTCCCCTCGCACGTCTTCTCTTCCAAAAACTATCCCGAATGAGGGGTGCGAATGCAGGACCATGAGGGGAGCTTACCTCGGTTTAAATTGCTCCTCCCGTGCGTAGCAGACGATCTGAACTCCAAATATTTTCTCATCTTCCCAAATTCAATTTTTAAGCCTTGCTAATGATTGTATGGTCTTCATAATACTAATTAGGATCATATTTATTATTTATATACATACAAATACTCATTTACTACATACAAATTATTTATATATACATACAAATATTCAAACTATCAATACACTAGCAGTTTTTCGCTGTAAGGTTAATTGTGGTCATAAATATATGCTAATCCTAGTATTAGTAGTATTTCGAACGTTAACTATAATTATATTTCTTCCGGGGAGTTTTCTTACAAACATGCTTTCTGTCGGTGCAGTTTTTCTTTCATCATGTTATTATTTCTGTTAGGTTTGAGCGTTTATGGATAAGACGTTCGCTTAGGCATGTAACGATCGTTTGACCATATTTCTTGGGGTCATGATCATTTGTTGATTTGTGTTGATAATTACTCAATGCACCGGCTATTGAAGAAAATTCGTTCCAGAATAACCCATTATCATCGACAGGTGATTCAACCCACTATTTTCAACAGATTTCCAAATCCTGAATGAACCTCGAGCATCCGTGAAAGAAAATCGACTCGGAAACGAAGCCCACCACGACATTCTGAAAATTAGAAAAAATGGGCTCTATATCTAATTTTTTGATCAAGGATATTCTAAGGTTGGAAACCAAATTTGTCTCTAGAATCATATCCTATAAATTGTATTACATAGTAAAGTTCCCTGCTATAAACATTAAACGGAAATAAAAATACATTATCCTATTTCTCACACAATATCCATTTTCTATATCCAATAAATAAAATTGAATATTGGCTTTTCTGTGAGGGCTACCCAATAAGCATCTAAATTCTATATATCGTAAAATATAAAATTTATCAGATTATATGTGGAGGAAATTTTCGATATATAGTTATATATTTATTGGAATTTCTCCTTGAACTCTCGAAAAACAACTTTTCATCCCACCTATTTTGATTGAAATAACATGATTTACAATATGGTTACTTTAGGAAGTGTACCCGATACCTGATCCTTGATATCACAAAATCTAAATACGGTACTCCTAAAAAAATGTTAATTTCTTAACCCTAATTTAAATCTTATTGATACTACCTTTAAGTTGATGTGAGGCTTAAAAATTTGAGTAATAGTCTCTTATACATTACAAATAAACACACCATCATGTTTTTTTGAAAGTTTCTTATTATGTACAGCAGAAAGCATACCCTGGCGAATACGTTTTTTCGCCGAACTAAGATCATCCCTACGAGCGCGACTCCAAGAGATTGAATTCACGAACCCTGGATAGAAGGGAAGGAAACCTAAAAATCGCGACTTCCCCACGTCATCCCTAGGATCGAAAACAAGCGACCCCTTTACGATGGAAAACATAAAAGGAGAACCATAGCAAAATAAGGGGTGTCCATCCGTTCCTTTTGTCCCAGAAGAAGAGGAACGGGACGATTCGGAAAGCGGAACGCACGAAAATAACCCTTCAATCACCCCCTTTGACGACGCGAGAATACGGCTTTGTCCTTGCCAGAACTTTTTAGTTCTTAAGGTTTTTTTGGAGCGGAGTGCGTTAAGTATGCATTCTGTGGGTTACTACTACGTCGTTCTCGAATGGCTCGGAAGTCGTCGTTAAATAGGCTGATAAAGATAGCTGTTGTGGGGGCGGCGTGGGAGGTCAATCCTGCGGGCAGCGTTTATGCGTGGGAGTGCAAGATTAACGGGGAGAGGATCGAAGAGTGAGTCAGGATCTCCCGAAACTCCATTTACATCCACTTCGACCAGGTTTGCGAGAGTTCTATCGAGCGGAAAACTTCCTTTTGTGGCCTTGCTCTGACCGTGGCATTATTTCGGGTCGTTTTATCGTCTTTTTTACTCTCCTTTGACCATTCCTCAGCCCTTTCCACCCGGGGCGTTGTTTGCGCTATTTTGGATATTCTGCGCCCGCTCTTTTTTATATGATTAACTTTTGCGCGAATGGTCCCGGGGGGAAAATTCGTCGCGACGGATTCTATTTTGAGGTTTTTTTTATCCATCTTTAGGCAGGGGTCGGCCTAGGTTACGGCCTGCGGGGTACATGCTAATCACGTAATTTTGGTCCTGAGGTAAAATTTGTGGAGTGTATATAGAGTGAAACTAGGCTAAGGTACTTTTCAAGTGACCAAGTAAAAACCGCGTTACAAATTTTGATTCCTTTTACATTCACAGAAAAGGAAAAAGGAAAAAGTTTTTAGAACTCTTTAAGTTTTTAATAAGTGCTTCTCACCTTAAGAACGTAAAGGAATCTTCCTCACTTTGCTTTAATCGTCATAGCTGTAAATATATAGAGAGCCCCTGAACTATTGTTATTATAATACCGTTTTAATTCTCGTCACATTTTTAAAGAATAGCCTGATTTTAGTTCAAATAGAGCGTCTTCCTTATTTCCTTTATTTTTGTCATACTTCACCCAACATTGAAGTAGTTTTTTTACCAAATTTACTTCTATAACGTGGCGATTGGAGTTTTGTTTTATCTTTAATAGTACTTAGTTAAGAATGATAACTGATATCCTTGTGATTGCTGTAGTATGATCAAATTCTATTAGATATGCGAACCTTCCATTTTTGTTGATGTCTGGTATCGTTATCATCACTTTAATCAGTTTTTCATCTCGCGATGAAGAGATTCAGTTGATTCATCGGTTGAGAAAAGGTTCGTGGGGTTAATTGTATGTTTCTGTATCAAGGGATAGAAGGGAATGTCTGCGACCTCTTTCCTGTAAATAATCACTTTTATAAATAAATTTTTTCGATTTTTAAAGATATTACATTTAACAAATAAAGAATTTCTACCACGCAAGTAAGTGCTCATTGTGTTGTGTAATTTATATAGGATAAAATATTTTCCAGAATAGATATAAGTTAGTAATTTTAGTCATACCAATTAGTAAATTATTTAATTATTAAGTAAGTATTAATTTTTGTTATTGTAATTATATAACATATGCCATAAAAATTTTATGATGAACAATGAATAGATTAGCTGTACATTATGGTTTGGGTTATATATGCCCGCACTTACAGGAAATCATTTAGACAAATTTGGGAGCTTTAATTCCGAAACACCAGCGCTAAGGTTCTAATGGTTGTAGAAAATTGAAAAACGAAACCAAAAATGCCTTTTCGGTTCGAAATTTCGAATGTTTGCATACCTCTAATTACCATCATCGTTATCAATACCAATATTAACTAAAAAGTAATCTTAGGCACTATATCGCATAAAACAAGAACATTCTGATCGCGGAGTAAATTAATCGAGTTCTGCAACATGTCATTTCATGACAATATGTAGAACAATTTCACCTGAGAAAATAAAAGAGCAGAAAAGTACGACATGCCGGCAAAAAATCCTTTAACTTTCATTGAGGCAATACAGTGGTTGACAGGAAAAAGAAAATAATTGCACTTGGTCGATGTCCATAGCATGGCGAATTCGCACTTAAAGCCAACCACGGCCGAGCTCGCGAGCTTAAATTCCGCTTCCCTAAAAGGGCAAATCTGGAACTGAAAAAACCGTATTCCTTCCCATTTACCGTCCGATGACTCAGAGTGGTAAATAACACAGAGATTCCCCGGCATCCCCTCGGGCATTGCCATATCATGGAATTGAATCGCCAATGAAACCGCGTCCCTCCTGCGGGACCTGCATTGAATTCCTTATTTAACCTCTTAGGGAAGGTGATTCTTATTCCCGCGTTTGTTCTAACCCAGACATTGAAATCTGCCTCGGTTAACCTCGCGGCAATTGCGTTGAGACGTTCTGACTACGCCCCCGCATTCCATCTCTCATTCTTCGGCCAAATCCCTTCCTCTTTATTCCCCAACGACATCATCATGACCTGCCCTCGTTTACGGCCCTGCTGAGGCTTTTTGAATCGCCGACTCCGCTTCGTGGCGCTGTAATCGCTCTCTGCTTCCGCCCCAACTCCTTGGCAAAAAAACAGCGACTCCCGAGGATCGACTTCTTGCTGCACGCGATTCTCCTTCCTCCGTTTTTCTCCCCTGCCCATCCTACGTTTCCTGTCCTACTCTCTCTATTATATTTCTTCATCCCCTCCTCGATTTCTTTCCAATTATGCTCTCTAACTTCACCGTGACCTTAGGTGTTTGTTGTGGCGTATTAAATAGAAAGGTGCAACCCCCTGGGGTCTTCCGGAATATTTGGAACACAAAAGTAGAGAGAAAAAAATGGCAATAGAAAAAAAGATAATAGAAAATTGGAATAGAAAAATGGCAATAGAAAAATAGCGGTAGAAAAATAGCAATAGAGAAATGGCAATATAGAATAGCAATAGAAAAATAGTAGTAGAATAATAACGATAGAAAAATAGTAGTAGAATAATAACGATAGAAAAATAGCAATAGAAAAATAGCAATAGAAAATAGCAATATAAAAATAGCAGTAGAATACTAGGAACAGAGAAATAGCAATAGAAAAATATATTTTGCTTTTAATGCATCAAATCCGAAGCTTTCCACTCAAGAGCTGTTGATGTTTCACCCAAAAACATTTCATCCACGAGACGCCAAGACAGCTCACCAAGGCTACTAAGAGATTTCATGCTCTAGACCAGAGGTGTGGAACCAATGGCCTTCAGGCCATAGTTGGACTTCTAGGGCGTCCATTGCGGCCTTTTAGTCACGTCTTAAACGAATGCCTGCGTTTAAATAATAGTTTTCCATTTTTTTTAACATAACGGCAAGTGAAAAATAAAGTGGAAAATGATATCTAACAGTTTACTCAGCGAATTAATTCGTTTTCTCTTATAAGATATCGATTTAATTCGAAGTATGCGAATGTAGGCAACACACAACGCAGGATTGTTTCACGTGTGGCCTATGTTGTGAGACCGAATGCTGAATGCGGCCTTTTGATGGTTTAATATTCCCTAAACCTCTTCTAGTCTTTTTATCCTAATTTTTTTCACCAAAGGATCGTTTGCCTAGAGAACATTTCACCTAATGTCTATATTTCATCCAACGAATGGCATTTCCAAATCTGTAGGTGATATCCTTTGAAATAATATTTGGAAACTTAGGTTTTTTTCATATCAAATCTCCAAACCCCTTTCTCAATCTCGATGTTTATTCGATCTGTTCTGGATTCGAGAGTCAGGTTATTCAGAGAGCCTTCCATAAGAAATACATTATAATGTCTTTTTATCACAATTCAATTTATGCATAATATTTGTTTATTTTGAGTGATGTCCGTCCAATGTGTCCCAACTCAGCTCTAGTCAACTCTCTCTCAGGTAGTTCTTTGATTCCAACAACCAAAAATATTACTTCTCTCGGATTTCCTTACCTCTCATAGGTTTCCTTTCAAATTATTTCGTTTCATTTCTCTATTGAAGTATCCTCATTCCCCTTCGCATTGCAATAGCTACTCTTCGTATACGTATATAAAAATCAGGTTATTTCCTTTGGGCGTAAGCGAGCTAACGGTCCCTATTCTATTCACAATACCCCATATATTTGCATCGCCACATACTTCCTTCACATCCAAACATCTACGTACGTTCCCCTTTATGGTCCGTCGAACTATTCTTACGCGCATATAGTACGGTGGTATCCGTATTGGACGATTGTAAATCTAAAATTTATATACACATTATATTACACGAAAAAGTTATGTACACATTGTAAACTTAAAATTTATATATATTCTTTTCAGTTTGTAGGAAAAATAATCAATTGGTACGAGATTATGCTTACTAGATGTTGAAATGATATATTTCAAAATATCCAGTGTGACTGAATAGGAAAACACCTCGTTTTTTTCTCTTGGTTTAAATAGTTCTACTGCGTGTTTTCCTTCTATAGGTTATTCAGAAGCAGTACTCCCCCGTTGTTTTGGTTTTTTAAAATTATTTGACGCATCTGTTGATTTATTCACACATAGTAGAATCTCTTTTCCTTCATAAGACTGCTTTCTTTCGAAGAAAAGGTCACACGTTTTCTTGAGTCAGTTGCTTTTTGAAAGGCAGCATGCAGAAAAGTTCATTTTGCTTCTCTGATTCTTCCCACAGTGAATTATTTCCTTGAAAACGTAATTTTTCACTCCGGTGAGTTTTATTTCCACCGCACGCACTCCACTTTATTGTGGAATCCGCAAGCTCTCTTGCTCTCTTCAGAAAATTCTTATGATGTCTCGATCCTAGAAAATTTTGTTGAATACTCAAATTTGCATATGTACGATAATAAATTTTTGTATGGTAGATATCTGAATTTATAAAAGTTCTATAAAAATATATGTTTTTACAACATAATTTCAATGATGATGACTATTCAATAGTTGAAACTAGTCACCAGCAATACATTTTTGTAGATTAGTGATGGTGATTTTTGTGCTGTTTAAAACCTGCGTTTTAATAATTATTAAATAATCAATTAAATCAAGCTAGTAAATTTATCTGGGATCTAATTGTTTGGAAAATAAGAATTCATAATATTGGCTGATTGGTATTTCTTCTGTCGAGTAGTAGTCATAGTAGCATCAAAAGTGCTTCGACGGTTGAGGTCGTTTCGCTCCTGGGCTCTTACCAGGAATCGAACCCTGGATCCCTTTCGACAAAGTCAAACGCTCTGCCCCTGGATACCCGAAGGCCTCTTCTTTTTAACTGCTGTGGTTCGAATCATTTTGTTGCTCATCACATATTTTGTTATCAATTTCTTATCAAATCATTTGTTTCCAGCCATACTTCGTGGTACGCCGTAGATCAAATTAATTAAATGCTGAACTCCCACTTGTCAAGCTACTGAATCCCAATCTACTTTTTCACCATTTATTATTAACGAGTAAGTTTTCAAATAAAGTTGTATCATTCACAGTTTTTACAGATTGAAAATTTGTTGTTGAGAAGATCTAAAATCGGTCACTCGCTATTGAGGTTGTTTTCTGCGGAGTAAAACACACGTTAGGCAGTAGCCGTTTTTTAGTGGTTCGTTGGAGTTTAGGTCGTTATTTATTGAAAGGCAACTTGACTCGATAACGTACCGGTTATTTTTCCACATTCAACAGTTGCGTTCGATAATCCTAAATTGCGAATCGCATACTGTAATGCGACGTAATAGAGGAAAAGCAGTGGGAAAATTGGGGTTTCCGTGTGTAACAGCGAGCTTGAATTTGCGACGAGGATGTAGATGTAGCCGCGGTGATTAGGTTTGGACGGCTGGATGATCCAAATCAAAGTGTTCTGCTTTATTTACGGGATCATGTCATGCTTCAATCTTGTTTCCTGGCGTAAACGAAAGCTACTGAGTGACCATCACGGACAAACCGATGGTATTATTAATGTTTAAGCGTTGAGTGAAGAGCTGATCTTTGGATTTTATACATTTATGTTTTGCTCACGGATAAATACGTATTAATTATGAAAATACTTGGATTGATATGTATGATAAAGGAGTAATGGATGGTACCCTTAAAATACGAATAAAACTGTTGAGGAATAAACAGAGAGATTCTTTGCTTATATTTTATATATCCGAGCGAAACGGTAACTGCTTCAGTGAATTTATATCTGCAGAAAATGACTACAAGACCTGATTTAACGAAAAATAATACGAACGTTTGGACCATGAGAAAACGTAGGATCTAAACGTATTTTTAGATTTTGATAAGTACGCTTAAAATGTTGTTTTTTTATGAGTGAGCCGACTTTTGAAGACTATCACGAGTGACATCCATTCTGAGCATATTTACATTTCGCAGGGTATTTCATTTATAATAAGTCCTAGAGTGGCTACAATCAGGAGATTTTTCACTGAGCACTGAGAGATGAAAAAGTTGCAA
Organism: Pachydiplax longipennis; assembly: GCA_036926295.1. Lineage (NCBI taxonomy): Eukaryota > Metazoa > Arthropoda > Insecta > Odonata > Libellulidae > Pachydiplax > Pachydiplax longipennis. The sequence continues at coordinate 59,379,177 of JAVFKF010000008.1, forward strand.
GGAGTTTACCAAAATTAAGTTCATCATACTCGTAATCAGTATAAAGATAATAAGGGATTTTAATTAAAAAAACGATTTAGTTACTTAATTACTAGAAAAGTGGTGATTTGGTTCAGTTTCTATAGTAAAATACTACTTTCTGACCAATGGACCAAATCTCTGCACTAATCAACTTGGCTATCCAAGGTATCACTTTCATTATATTTATAGAAGACTATGGACACTTCGTTGGCAAGCCCAGGCTCTTACATGTCTCTAATACACCTAAAATCGAATGAATTCTTAATATTTATTGAACTTGGTGAAAGAAATGAAGGAGTAGGTTATAGAAATATATCCGCAAACTATGCCGTCTTATTATTAAGATGAAGTATTTCCTAGAAACCTCCTCTTGAGCAAAAAAGAGCAATTCAGAAAACTATTTTCCTTACCTTCTACGCAGAAACTGTCTTATGAATATCTCGCGATCAATTCCTCGGATTCGTAGCCTTGCACGCAGAGGAAAACGTCTCGACAGAAAGTACCTCACGCAACGGCCGCTCACAGTTGCGAATAATTCGAAGAAACGAAGCAGAAACAGAAATTAAAGCTCGGAAAATTACGGGAATAATTAAAAAAGAAGGCGAGGGAAGTTTAAAGCCTTGAGGAAATCAAGCGCGGTCGAGAAAATACAGATAAGGCCGCAATTGTCTGTATATCTTTTGAAAATCCTCGCTCAGGTGAGGAACGTGGAAGAAAGAAGCTGGGGTTGATGAGAGCTCCGCATCTTTTCCTTGGCTTTTTTTAGCGAAACAGTCCAAAGCGAAGACGTATCTCCCTCCATCCAGGAGACCATCTCATTTCATTCCTGCTCCTTATTCGTTCTATTCCCTAGCGTGCGCAACGAATCATTTCCATCCTGTTCTCAAGTCTGCCTCCCCGTCCAATGTTTAAGCCCCGCGTTTCAGATACTTCTTTTCTTTAAACTCTTCTCTAGCGGGAATTTTTCCGAATATTTTTCTCGCTTACTCAGTTACACTGTGGGTGCTTGTTATTTTTTATTCTTCTCGCATTCTCTCTCATAATTGATATCTATTGTTTTACGATCCTTTATTAGGTGAGTATAGGTCCAACTGAGCCCCTTCGTTGGTTCCAAAATAGGTTTCCAATACGCTCAAGTAGGAAAGCATGAAGAAACAAAGTAAAATATTTGGCGGGGTCGAAAAAATATCTTTGGCTTTATAGCGGAAAAGGCTACGTTGCGGGAATACCCAAACAAGAAGGTGGAAAATGCTGAGAAAACAGGAATAAAGCGCTCTAAGTAATGCGAAATTTAAATAAAAGGTTTTCAATTTAAAAAATAGTAGTAGATAATCATCTTCGTACACAAGAAACGTATACAGCGGACATGGATAAAATCTAGCAGATTTTTTAAATATTCCTCTTTCCTTGGAATTTTATAAAATTATATAAAAATAATGTAAATAAATTATGGAAGAAATCAGCTTTCGGTTGAGTCATTAGTATCTGCATATGAAATTAAGAAAAAGGTAGCACTTACCTCCGTCTGAGATTTCTTGAAAAAAAAATATTTATGCGAAAGGATGTTGTTTGCCCTAAGAAAATTCAAATTCTGGTGTAGCTCCGCTTTAAGTTCTGCTATGCAAATAAGAGGAAGGAAGAAGAGTATTCTTAGCTGAATCTTCATCGAAAACTAGGTGTTCAATAGCTTGTGTGGTATTATAAGGAAGGTCCTTTGTTTTTCCTCACATATACTTATTCGCCGGGCCGACGTAGGGAAACGACGGAATTTCTTTGCTCATTGTGACGTTTAAGGATTCTTTTTCATCCCCAAATTGTAAAAAAAGGACTAGAAGGCATGGAAAACTATCGAGAATTGCATCTTTTTTAAATTTCTAATGAATCATGAAATTATCAGTCTGAACGTGTCATTACAGTTGAAGTTGAACTGAAATTTTGTCAATTTTACCAATTAGAAAATCTTTTTTTACTTACAGAGCAAACGAAAGAAAAAGCCCTACTCTTGTTAATAGTTAACTCAAAAGTTTCTACTTAGTAAATTATGTTGCTAAAAAAATTACTTATCATTCATCCGAATTTCCGTTACTTTTGGTATCATCACTGTAATATCTATGTAATTGTTACATCTTGTTGGTGTTATTTTTAAATATCAAAGAGAATTAATTCCTTAAAAGTGAATCCATTAATCAATTCGGCACTGATTTCCATATTGCTATTGTTTGACTTTTCATTAGCCGTGGTTAGGCCCGGGTCTCTCTTCCTCCTAACGTCGATATATCCTTCAATGATTTAATTTAATAATTAAAGTAATCTGTAATCGCTAACATCATCTAATTACGGCAATCACAATTGTAGAATGTATCCTTATTAAACCTTTAAGCGATCACTGTAACTCTACAAACATCCTCAGAGAGCATTTGAGGCTTCCCATGATTTGGGCGAATCCTTAGTCGAATCGGAAAGAGTAATGCTTTCATAGAAGGGAGCTATTATTCGGTTCCATTTTCATCCATGGTATCACAACAGAGTTAAATACGTTCATCTTTTGTTACTCTCTCTCTGCCCTCTGTTTTTCATAGCCGCCTCCATCCCTAATTGATTGAGCACTCAGGAACTCCCCTCATTCCAATTGCTTTGGGGCCTCCGCAGAAACTCTTAACATCCTATTTCCTCCTCTTCAAACGGGGCTTCCGGTATCGCGCGCATTTCTGAGACAATTGAGTCTTTAGAGAAAAATTCTCCGCCGCAGCGTTTCTCTCCCATTCCAAATCCGATTTGCTTCGTATTGATTTCGAACATTCGGTTCTTCATTCTGTTTGGGATAAATCAGAGGATAATTGCCAAACTGAAATCGTTTGATTCCAAATGGACGCTTCAATCGTCCCTCACAGGATTAGGAGTCGTGCATATGGTGGACACGCGGAAGGATTAATGGAGGAGTCGTTTAAACTAGCGCGTGTCATTCGCGTTGTGTGCTTGCTTATTTATGAGTGTCTAATTGATTTTACTCGCTTCGACCGCATATCCTCCGTATGAGGGTTTTTTTTAAGGACTTACCACCATCGCTGCATTGCTTAAAGAACGTTAAATTGTTTGGATATTCACATAGTCTTATAAATAAATTATTATGAATAAAATTCACAGTCTCAGGCGTTGTCTTGTGGAAATATTCCATCATTAGCAAGATCAATTTGTACTTTTATGTTTTGTAATTTTTGTACTTTTTTTTGTAATTTTTGTACAAATTATTTTTTTATAAACAATAAAAGACAGTAAAACACACACGACTAGTTTTAACGGTTTTGCTAAGTCACTTGATGATGGAGATCAATCTCCGAAACCAGCCGTGTGTGTTTTACTGTTTTTTATTGTTTATAATGAAAATAGTTTGTGGAAAAAGTACAAATTGTTCTTGCTCATTAAATTATTATGTATGCACACACAAATATACATGTACACTTAAAACGATTCTTCGGTTATTTGCAGCTTATTGACGCTTCTCGCATCTAAAACGCCATCTATCCTTGTCATTACAATCCCCTGGAATTTAGTTTTCTCCTCTGCGTTTCCGTCACAATGTTTTCTTTCCATTATTTCCGTCCTCATCCCCTTTTGTCCTTCTCCAATTTTTCCATTCCAAACTTTTAGCGGAGTCCTTCTCTCCAACTTTTGTCATTGATACCCTTACCATTTTTATTGTTTTTCATTTATCGTGCCTATAATTGTGTTTTCTAATTCTACCTTTTTATAATCTTTTTATATCTTTCATAATCTTTTGAAGTTGACCACAACATCTCTTCCATATCTATTTATGTATACATATGATATCATCATATTATACACGATCATAATATGTATGGTATTTCTGCCGACAGTAATATTCGTACTAAGAGACAAAGATTCTCCAAGCGCCGACAGCGGCAACCGTCTAGGGCGATTCCCGGGAAACGGATAATCGCTCGGCAGTCGCCAGTTATTCAGAATCCCGATGCGCATTTCGGAAACAATGCTTCCATCTTCATAGGGGGTCCAATGCTTTTCTTTCTTCTAGTAATATTCGTGTCCTGATTTTATCGATGATCCAAACCTTTGATCCATACGTCGTTACTGGTTCGATTAAAGTTATAAATTTATTTTCTTTGTTCTTTTTGTTAATTTCTTATTCCAAGGGGCAGAAAATAGTTCTTTAATCACGCATTTCCCTTTACTTACCTTCTTCATATTACTATTTAAATTCAAGTCTTTCGACGCTCAAACGAAGAGAGAACTTGGTGATAAAGGGAAAAAGGATTTAGGTAATTTGGTACATGTATGTGTGCACGTAGGAAAAATTTCAAAGAAATGAGGGACAAGATTAAAGAAAAAGTGGCCGAGACTCGTGCCCTCTTTTCCTAATTGTCGGTGTGTCAGTCTATCCACCGAGTTATCCGATCAAAACATTCTTCTTCAAGGATCAAAACCTCCTTTCCTGTTTGGGATACTTTGTAGGCAAGGGCTTGTGTGTTCGTCCGACTATGCGTCATCCTTTGCTACCTTCATCCTTATAGAGGCATAGAAAGTAAAGGGATGGTGGACCCCCTTTAAGAATAACGGAAAGGGAAGAGTTTAGGTGACTTAATACATAAATGTTTGCACTGAGAAAAAATCCAAAGGAGAAACGGACATGAAAAATTGACTGGTGAAGTGAGGAGAGATATTAATTAGTCGGGCCCACCCTAAAAAGCAATAGCCCGATACGGACAGTAATGGAGGAATGGTGAATGGGTAGAATTATTGACAAACACGAAGGTATATAGATATATAGATGATGATATAGATAATGAGATTTAGAAAGTGGTTAGTGGCAATGTATGACGGCCTAGAGCTGCAAGATACAAATTTATTTGTTTGTACCCAACCTCATTTTTTACCCAACCTCATTTCGTTAACACACGACTATGTGTATGACAATAATAACATGTTATACTTTCTCTTTGCATCTAACTTTCGCCAGATAACTATCAGCTCTTTATTATACTACATTTTGCTATACCTCTTGATTGACTACTTGCAAACACCCATTGCGTATGGTGGAAATTTAAGATGTTAAGATGAATTATTTGTTTACAATGCACGTAGAGAATCATTGATTCCTTTATGAAAAATAGGGCAAATACAGTCATCAGTAATACATCGCTTGTTGGATTGAGTTATACTGAATGAAATTATTAATAAATTAATATATTAATAAAATTAATATAATAATAACGTATTATTTCCATAAATTGTTGAGGTCAGTTAAGTTGATGATATTGAGTTAACTTTAAAACATTAAATAACTCCATTACTTTATTAATAATTATCTATTAGTAATTCTTATCATTAAATCTGTAGAAGGATAAATAAATATTTCCTACTTAAGCCAAAGTAACTTAAGTCAAACTGCCTTGTTAATTAATTTTTATGTTTCTGATGATTCTATAAAGAGATTTGTCTTACAAAAGTGAGATCCCACTTACAGCTTTCTACAACTCTATAAAAGTACTTTCGTTTTTATTTTGGAGTCTTCTGCTCTGCTTATTACATTCATCCACTAATTTAGCACTAATATAATATTTTGAACGGCTAATATCATAATAATCACCAAATGCTTCTTTTGTTTGTTTATGTGTCGATTATACGTAATATTAGATAATTTGTTGGGAAATTTGTGCATTATTGACAAGGGTTTTTCCATTTAGATTCAAGTAATATTTTAATACAATAAAATATAAAAATGATTTTAATACAATTTAATTATAGAAAATATAGTATGGAAATTATCTGATATTTAATCCATGTTAAGGCAAAAAATAATTCGATGTCAGCATCACAGTCTGTTGTAAATAATATAATGTATCAGTGAATTGTCTTTTGTGACTATTTTAAAGAAATTTTGTAAACTATTAATTAAATTTTGTAAACTATAATGTATAAATTTAATAAATTATATTTACGTTAAGCCGTTGCTCTTAAAGATTAGTTAATAAATCTATAAATATTTTCTTACATGTTAGTTTCTCGAAAACTATAAAACCCCTCTCTTTTTCCCCATTAGGTACGTACATTTTTCGCTCTTTGGACTTTGAAGGAAGGGATGTTCAGACTTTCAGAGAAAAGGTGAATTGAATTTTAAGGCTTAAATTATGATGTGGTACTCAGCTGTGATCGTCGTCGCTGAAATCACGTTAGGGATTAGTTAATGCAAGATCGTACTACATTGACGTCTCAGTTTAGCTGTGCCACACCTCTGCTATCCATTGGGCTACAGTCATTGGATGTAATCGTACAAGGTTTCGAGAGCAATCAGGTGAGTTGTGTATTATCCTTTCTCTTTATTTTGGACTGGGTGAAAATGAAGTAAGGAATTTGTACCGCACTTGTTTATGAAGTCGCAAAATCATGTGTCGAGGATATGAATCGTGACAAAGAGGGAATGAAGAGTAGAATTCCTACTATCATTTTGAAAAGTTTGTCAGACCGAACTTAGAATATGGCTCTGAAGTCTGGGATCAGTATCCTGAGCCTTGGATTTTAATTTTAGAAAAAGTTAAGCTAAATGCTGCTAGATTAGTTCTGGGCATTTTGTTAGATACGACAGCGTAACCGAGTTGTTTGCAGAATTGCGCCGGGTTGCATCAAAATCTTGTAGGAAACTTAGTAGAAAGTTAGGATTGTTTTAGGATTATTCTGATACACAGAACTGGAAAGAGATTCAAAATAAATTGAACGTACCAAGATTTATTGTTAAAAGTGATCATTCGTGCAAAGTATACGTTGAGTCATCTAAAAGAGATTTTAGTTATATTCTTGTAATGAAAGAACGGAATCGATTACCAGAAGATTTTGTTAGTTAAATTCCTAAGTACACAAGAAACGTGTCGACGAAGTCTCGAGGAACGTTACTTAATTAATGTGATCATGAAAGCATTGCTTTCGAAATGCGCATTAGGGAATTCTTAGTAACTGGTTGCCGCCGGACGATTATCCTTTTTCGGAGAATTGCCCTGGACGGTTGCCGCTGCCGGCGATTGGTGAAACATTTTTTACTTATACAAATTTATATAAGAATTGTATTCTTAATTTCAAGATGATTATCCATTAGTTTGTAAAATGTATTGTAGAGTATTACAGTTGTACTTAGAGCATCTTGGAATGGGTTACCTTTGGTTCGTGATGATTTTACTACATACTTGAGGTTTTCGAGGGGGTTTCCTCCCAACTCTGGGCGAATGCCGGGCACAGTCACCTAATGTTAAGCTCTCTCTCTGCGTTATAATAGACTTAAATTTAATAGAAAAAATATTTCTTTCATTTTATATTCCCTCAGTATTTTCCACGGCTGTGATAATACGAAAACTACTTTGGCGTGAATGATGCTTAGCAATCACTTTGGTCATTCTTATTTAAATCCTATAAAATATCTTATTCATATGAACATTTTGTTCCCGGTTAGCTCGGTCGTTTTTCACTTACATTGAGTGACTTTTCAGAAAAGATAGAGAGAGAAAACTACCACACTCTTTTATCTTGACTTGCACCCCTCATTTCCACTCCAAAACCTTTTGTAGCTTTGGGGTTCAAAACCTTCTTCCGTTCTGATTACATTCCAGGCAGTTAGTTCAATGAATGAAACCCCAACGCCCCAGTCCGATGTATAGTTAAGTCAGGCGGATGGATTATAATCATTAAAATAACCTTGAATCAAGCACGAAATTCAGTCTTTTTTATTCAAACGGTGAATTAAAGTGACAACCGTGCGTTAAATATTCCAATATCGACGTCAGCAAGCATTCGTTCTAAAGCTGTCATTAGGGCAATCAAAGCAAGAAATTTAGAGCAACAATTAGTTATAAATTAAACAGTATCCAAATTACTTTGATATTGATATGGTATATGTGTGATTCTATCCAAAAAATTACAAGCAGAGAAAACCATGCTAATGCATGTGACGAGGGAGAGAATATACGAAAAAGTAAAGTAAAAAAGCAACAGTAAATACGGAATAAAGAATATAAAGAATTAATGTAAAGAACATGTTAATACGTATGCTGAGGGAGTGAAAATATGAAAAAGTAAAGTAAAAAAGCATTAGTAAATACGGAATTAAGTATGTGAAGAATTAAAGGTGTCAAATTGTGAAGAGGAAATAAACGCGAAGTAAGTTAAGAGAGGTAGTGCAACGAATGAGAGGGTGGGGAAATTACGAGGAGTGGAAAAAGAAAGAGATATAAATTGTTTAGGGAGATTTATTTCCCTTTGATTAATTATCCGACTTCTTCGAGTCGAGCATTTGGACGCTTTCCAAGAGAGCCTTACTCGAATACGCATTCAACGAGAGTGGATCTCAGCCTTTTGAGAACGTATTTGTTTCACACTCAGATTGGAGAAGACGTCTTTTCTGCGGTAAATATAGTTTCGCTCTACCTGGCGCATATTCGCCGGGAATTATTTCGCAAATTAAATATCCACCGCCGGACTGGGAGATTTTATATTCATCATACTTAAACGCGGCGTATAATTTTGCTCGAAGAGGAAATCTCTGGAACTGAATCACCAACTCGTTGTAGGATATTCGTAAGCAGGGATAATATATACTACATGAAAAAGGATTCTGCCAATTTTGATGTTAAGGTCTAATTAAACATTGGAGGGATTGGGGATGTAGAATAGCAGTGAGGAAGAGACAAGCATATGACATCGGCAACTCATTATTATATTATACTTCTGTCATTACTCCATTTTTATTATTTAAAAAATTTTATTATTATTTTTTTATTTTTACTTATATATTTTTTACTATACTTTTTGTACTTTTCTCCATGATTTTTGAATTTTAAAAATTATTTTATTTATTATATGTTTTCACTGTGTTTTCGCGAGTTTTTTCGCCCCCCTTCTTGTGTGGGTGTTTTCTCTATCAACCTTCAGTTATGGAGATTTTTTCCCACAAATCAAATCTTTCTTTTTCGTTTTTTTTCTTTCTCTTAGTATTATTTTACATCTTTATAACCATGTATCTTCATACGAGGTTAGGTGGAAGAGAGGCCCACTCGGGCCGAACCTCGCCTAATAAAGGGTCCAATAAATAAATAATAAATTATGCTACTTCCAAGCCATATATCACCTGTAAAACGTTTGCTATTACGGCTTAGCAGAGACTTCAACAGTTTCTGTCCTTATCATCAATACAGCTTTCAATTATTAATTTGAATACGAGTCAAATCAATTTCAGAAGTACTGGGTAAAAACAAATTTCACGAATTACGAATTTAATTTCGATAATTATGTGCGGACATAAAAGTCTCTCAAGACTACCAGAGATTCAATTTTTTTTTCCAAAATAATTTTTCAAATATTTTTCTCTGAAATAATTAACCCATCACTAAGAAAATTTGTATTCAAAATATATGAACGAAACAAAACGTTTTCAAATTCGGCATTTTTTTAAGGTTTAGGAATATCATTACAATTTACCGATAAAATATAATAGTCCAATTCCTTCTATCACTATCAGCTAAAAAAATATTTGGAGAGGGGATGAAGCGAATAGCAGGTTAAGGAATAAGGTCATTCTTTCTTCATTAAGCGAGAATACTTTTTGTGATAGAAATCCGCTGAAGCCAAATAAAAATCCTTTTCCAGCATCAGGTCACACAAGTGTCCGTACTTTTCCGCTCGTTTTTACGACCTTGATTAAATTAAAATGATAAAAAAAATAGTATAAAATTAAATCATTCTACTTATACCAATAGTATTCATGTTTCCAAGTACTAGGAATTCGATCCCCCCAAAGAAGAGAAGAAAACATATTATGTTGTTTGTAGAATGCTGATGTGGCCCACTGGAAATAAAATTTTTCATTGTCACTTTCAAAAGTTTATCGGGGCATAGTAATAGTGTCAATAGCTAAACATATAAGGTGAGTTGATATATACTAGATAATCTACAAAGAAGGGAAGTAGAACTTGATGTTTCCTACAGAGCTTCATTATTTATTATCCTCAATAATGAAAGACTTAATTGAAGGAAATGACTGGAAGTTGGATGAATAATGTGGAAATGAAGCGTTAGATTGATGGTACCTGATAAAACTTTTTCATTACGTTGCTTTGAGTGCAGATCTTAGAAATAAATGAGAATGTCACTTTTTGTGATAATGAGTGGTTCAAAACTAAAATGCGAGATTGAAGTGAAATAGGAACGACGAATGATTAGATAGGTTACTCAAACAATTTGAAATTTATCTCGAGAAGGAAGAGATTTCTGAATCAAATAGCGGACATCAAAATTATTAGCTACAATGAAATGAATGCTCAAGATTTCCATAAGGCAAGTAAAGGACCGACTCTAAAAGTAATTTGAGGGTAATATATTCTGGATCTGCATGAAAACATTATCCCATCATGGAGATATGAGGGAAAAATCGCGATTTAATTTAAACGAGAATAAAGAAAACGGTTTACATAAACGTAAAGTTTAACCCAGTGAATATGATAATTAAATCCTGAAGTAACAATTCACCCATTTTGGTTTTCAAATTAAAATTTTTTTTCTATGTTTTGATTGAGTTAATGGTTAAAATTTTGATAGTATATTTCTATGGATAAATGTTTACAATGGATACATTCTCTTAAAAGGATAGTGATATATATTTGAATTTTGCCAATTAGAGATCGGAAAAACCCTTATAAATTATTTGATGTAATTATTGAGGTTAGGTTCAAATCTGCCTATAAAGAAGTAAGAACTGGTCGCTGAATTTCAGGAGATGAAGTGGTATAATTTATGTTTTTAGGGTACTTATAAAAGCAATAAAAGTCCAAAGTCAATCCCATCGCTAAATTAAGCGCTCGGCACTAAATCATAAGCCCCCATATAGAAGGATTAAAAGGAAATTTCTTAGAAATTGGGGTCAGGAAAAGTTCGAAGATTTTTCCGTTGGGGATATTTTCGCATTCGTGGGCGACTTCTAATTTTCTCTCGGTTATCAACTGCTGTTTCAGGTTTTTAGAGTCGATGTGGCTCTTGAAATCGTTTCCAGGATTTGAATATTTTCTTTCGTTTCAACTCTTATCTTAACTTTCTGCGTTGATAGAACGGATAGTATTAACTTTATTCGGAAATTGATAATTTTGTTTTCGATGTGTTTTTTTTTCTGAAAAACATCAGATTGCTGATTCAAATAAAAAAGAACAGTTCTCTTAGGAAACAATAACAGTGATTGTGTGTGAATAGTTTATCTCGTTTCAGAACATTTTAAGAAATGTCTCCATATATATCCTCAACTCCGGACACCCGTAAATGTTTCTAATGATTTTCCAATACAAATCTGAATGAATAATTTATTAAATTAATTTTGGTCAAATTATGAAACTTATTGAGAGCATTTTCACTTGCAAGGGATGTTGGAAGCGAAGTTTCCTGTTTTTTTTTAATATATTAATATAAATTTCATCTCCTCCCTTTCGTATGATAGACAAGATACACCTGCAATAGTTAAGTTTCTTAAGTTATACTGTTAACGAACTAGAGCGTCACCTTGAAATTTCGAATTAGTTTATGATCTGAAATGAAGAAATGGAAAATTTCGTCTAGGAATAGTAGTTGTATTTAGTTGACAATATATCTCAGTAAAAATGCAATTAATTTTGGTTGAAATATAAGTTTCGATTTGAGGAATCTTTATGAGTATAAGTCATTTCGAAGCCAGAAAATCGAACCACAAAAACGACAGCATTAAACTTTAAGCCGTGCATCAGGATAAAAATCCATCCGAAATATTATCTCACCGGGCTTAAAAACACATCACCCCGCGGGCATCTTCAGCCACAGCGTCCGTACGTCTCTCTGGGCAAAAGTTCTCCTTAATGGACGAAGCCTCTCCGCCAGAGAAAAAAAAGAGCAATCCCTCCTTGAGCCACTCCAAATTAACGCTTTATTGCGCAATTTCCGTTTTATTTGGGCGTGGGAATAAGCGCTATTTCTGGGGCGTAAGAAGGCCTTCCATCACTCCGCAGGGGTTGGCAGCGACTGGTGGATATTCAACGAGGGTACAAGAATGGGTGACTAAGGTCATCGAGGAAGGGGGCGGCGGAGGATGTGCAAGCAGCGAGGGGGTTGGATTCCGGAACAGTGGGGGTGAGTTCAGACGGTGGGGTTCGAGAGAAGGGGCTCAATGGACCAAAAATCGATTCTAGCCGACCTCGGCTGGAGAGGAGGGGGGTTGTTGGGGGGGCGTGGTAGGCCAGTTTTGTCGACGGGGTGGTAGGGAGAAAGGATTGTGCAACGCGGGGGGTAGCGGAGAAAGGCGTGGCTAAGGATGTTATAAGTAGTGCGGATCCTGAAGGAGTTTGTATCGACGAGGAAAGGCTGGCAGGTCGCATACAATGGATTTTCGGAAGAGGGAACGAAGGACGCAGGAAGGAAAAGGGGTGAAGGGGAGAAAGAGTTGAAGGTATCGGTGAAGAGAAAAAAAGGGTGGCCAACTTAAGGGCGTTTTTTTGTAGGTCCGGGTTGACTTCTGTTCCCTCGTCACATGGTGGATTTTGAAGGTCCGCGTCCGTCTTAGATGATTGGGGTGGTTCATGGTGTCCCTTCGAATTTGGCTTCATTTTTTCGTTCTGGTTCCCTTTCCGGTGGTCTTGTTTATGTTCCGATGGTTCCTTGGATACTGTGTAATTTTCAGACGGAAGAATTATGCGGGGAAGTTCAAGTGGGTTGGTGTGATGGAATCCTTAATGTTAGGCCGAAATTAGCTGAATGATTCAGAGGGGACTAAAGGGAAGTTTGGAGGGCGTTCCTTCGTGCTCTTACGAGGGGTGCGTTTCTTATCTCAATCGATAATTTATTTTGGAAGACTGGATAAGCGAGATTGGCGGCGGATTATGGATTTCGCGCATTCTATTTTCGGACGGGGTTAAAAATAAGCTTGCTGATGATGGGAGATTAACTCGTGTCGCCTTGAAAAATTTAGCATATTTTTTCGGGTGAAAATTATCCAGAACACAAAGTTAGGCGTCAGTCGGAGACTATGAAATTTGCGAAGAAAGAAAAATCTTAAGGTTCGCAAATGCTTATGAACACACATGAGGGAAAGTTAAAGATAGTTGCCGCGGAAAGCAGAACAGTAAGGAATACTTTCGGGCGGATGTACTCATTTGAGATTGATAAGAAAATTGGAGAATTTTTAAAATAAAAACGTGCATCTACTAGACTAAATAATTATTAATTTTATTTTACATACTATATATCTTGGTTCTAGCATAAAATATTCGACAGGCCTAGATTCAGTTCATTTTCTACATTTTCTCTCCAATTTGGTTATTTCTGATGATAACACCCAACCATCATTCCAAAGAAAGAATGTTATTGTTAAAAAGGAGATAATTTAGAATACCAAAATATAAGCAAGAATTCCTTAAACATTTGGAGACAAAATATTCTTATCAAGTTATTACTAGGATCAATAATTTCGGTTTTAATTTCTATTAATGCATTTAAATCTGAATATACTAGTCAATTTTAAAACATTTGAATAGTTTTATATAAATTTAGGTATATATTATTAAGTATGAGTGTAAAGTCAGTATTATAAAAGGAAATCATAAAATTCATCTGTCTGAAATTTAATTTCGCAAACAACGGTATACTTCATTTTGTTACATACGTAAATCTGTTTTTGAAACATCGCAAGGCCTTGAAAACGAATCAAAATTATCTATTCTTTAAAACAGTAGCATAATAAAGCAATGCAGTTCGGGAAAATAATTAAGAAGGAAATACGTAAGAGTAGTAGAGTTTAAGAAAATAATAATACGACGAAATCGATTACTAATATAAGGAAAATATCGTATAAATTACAGATAAATCGAATAAAATAGAAATAGGATAAAGAATAAGGAGATTGAAAACTAATAATGAGACCGGAGGTGATTGAGAGGGTGTTGCAATGGAAATGATGATTTACAATAAAAGAGAGTTTAAATTTGCCTCTCTCGATTGATTCGGCTATTTATTGAAATGTGATCGAATGAATTTAAAGCTATTCGAATGTATTCCGCGAGCGCCTCCGTTTTAAAATAATACGTCTTTCCAAGCCGCTCCCGTTGCCATGGGAAAAAAATGAGTCTTCTTTCGCTGGCTCCCGATATACCGCGGAGGTTTCATGGAAAAGTCATTCTGCGGCGGTCGGTAAACAGGAATTTCCTATTTTTTCCGGCTTTGGGACGCTTACATGACCCGAGGCCTTTAGGAATTACTATTTTATCAATGCGGCACCACGGAAACAATGTTGAGTCACTTCCCCGCATGTCGTGTTTGATCAAATGGGAAGACTCCCTTCACAATGTTTCCTTCGTGATAGGTGACCACTAAAGCAAATCCTCCTTTATTAAATTCTGAGTTTCCTTGCCAGTCATTGATTCCGTCTCTTCGAACACTTATGAGACTCTCTCTCAAAGAATATATTAATGTATATCCTGTGATCTTCCTGTGTTTCATTTGGCTGCATTAACATATCTTTGCTCTGTTTTTACTAAGGTTCCATGCTCGATTACCATCATTCATCAGGATCTTCATAACCTCTCTATCGAGATCACTTTATACAATACAAATCTCTTTAATAAAGTAGTCTAGTCACTATCCGTTATAGTCATTCAGAATGTAAATATAAAATTCATGACTTGGATTCATATTTTAAACAAGGATATAAACAAGTATAGTATATAAGGATTTTTTACAAAGACGGTTGCAATGGAAAGAAAATTAGAAAGAGAGCATTATAAAACGTAAAATATTTACGCACGTGGATTATAAAACATGATATATTTACGCACAATATGCAAAATTCACCATTAAACTTGCAAAATATTTCTGCTTCGACTTTCTTTAGTGTAGGCTTGTTTTATGATTGAAAGCATTTTTTCCTGGAAACTGGAAGAAAAAAACTAAAATTTAGAAATAAAAATTTCAGTCTAGGGTTAAGAAGTCTTCTCTAGTTATGCTTTCTTTAAAGTACAGTATAGCGAACCTTTCGGAAAAAGTAAGGTGGAGCCGATTTTTCTTTTATTATGATAATACTGCAATCGATATGATAGCCATATAAAAATAATAATTAAAAGATTTTCAACAATATTTATGGAGAATAGTCATGACTGATTAATCTTACTTTAAAGCCTTTATGACAAAAAAAACAAATAACCATATACTTGGTTCTAACGCAGGAGCTTAGTACACTGACCACTGAGACGTGGATAGGCCAAAGTCCAACTGTATGGAAACAAATACAATTTGCACTGAAGAAGGCGTCATAATTATTTCTGTTCCTTTTTTCCTCTGGTTCAATAAAAACGCCGAATAATTAAATTAAATTTTTGATTAAAATCCACATAGTAAATAAATGATGAAAGCGAGAACTTGGGATTTTTAAAATACGAATGTTTCTCATTTGTGTGTGTTTCGTGTGACCGTTGAGCTTATTTAGTAAATATACCTTTTGTTACATTCAAATGAAATTCAAGTTAAAAATCGTGATATTACAAATTTCGGTTTCCAATTCTGTTTCGAGATCGGGAATTTATAGTTTTTGCTTTTCGTTTGTTTTCCAATCCAGTAAAAATGAAGGTATTTTTCGGTTTGGTTCGTGTTCTGTTTCATAGGACTGGATTAATAAAATCATTCTTCGAAATCGTGCAATCCCTCTTCCGTAAAATGTATCGCCCTTACCTATACTTCATTTATCGTAAGGCGAAACTAAATATTTAATTAAAAAAATCTTTATATTTAAGAATTTAGTTTTAATGAAATTGATTTAATATAATTTTATTCAATTTTAACTCTTAACTATTCAAATATTGGAAATTTTGCAAGATAGTACTGGTATTTTGTTTCCCTCGAAATCTAGACTAGTTTGTTTTCTCTATTCAGTTCACTAGTCAGCGGGATTAGGTATTTCCAGAGTTAAAAATATTCCAAGCGTTTTAAGAGAGATAGAAAAGAAAAAGAGAGGCTTGTCATTCACTGATGAGGTGGCGAAACAACATCAAAATCTGATGAAAATTGCACCTGCTGCCAGAAAGCTCGTACTCTTCCTCTCTATTGGAAGATCATTAGTATTCCATCCAATCGGAATTCGTTCGCCTCAATAACTCATTTTCCGCAATTTTCTCGCTGATGGAGAAGAGTCATAAATTATTTTTAAGCCAATCGAAAGAGTAAATCAATCGTTGTGATCTATTATTGTATTTACGGAGATGGATGTAAGTGATTTGATTTAAGCCTAGGGAAGATAGCAAACCAAGCTGTAACCAACCAAAATTTTGTCTTTACTGACAGTTTTATTTGTGATCCTCCATCATTATTTTTCCTTCAACGTTTTGGCTTGTTTATTATATTTTATACTGTAATTACAATACATATTTACCCATAGATTCATTAAATTCTTCTCAGTTTCTGAAATCTTATTATCTTGATGTTGTTTTAATTCCGGAAAACATTATTTTATGATTTTTTACTTGATGTTTAACAGCTGGAAATATATGAGAAGAATAACAACTGACAAACCTATCATGATTCGTCTTACACACCAAAGCGTTCACACCTGGTTCATTTTATGAATAATGTACTATTAAAACGCAATAGACAATTTGTCGATATTACTTCTTTTGAAATTTTGTGGATAAACCTGCCGAAATAACTTTGGCCTATCCACGTGATAACAAAAATACTTATGTTATTATTTTCAATTGCCAAATAAGCATATGCATATTTTAATTTATTTACTTTATGATACTATATGGGGAATTATTACATGGGAAGAGTAGGAAGTTCCACTATTCCAAACTATTCTGCACTGGAAAAGCTGGTGGTCAAGGAATCTTCTATTGTGACCTCATAAGGTAAAGAGTATGCCATTGGGAAGAGTAAATACTTCTAAAAGATAATTTTGCGGATAAAGTGAAAATTCGGAAGCCATGGAGATTAGAGCAAAAATATCGAGACATAATTGATGGAGGATTCTCATGTATTATTCTTTAATAGAAAGGAAGAACGAAATTGAAAGTTGCTTCATAATTATGCGTGAAGTATGAATCAATTAATAATCACGGCTCACATATTTGATTTAATTTCATTAATTTATAAACCGTGCCGAGGCAATCGGCATCGTTGTTAGTCATAATTGGATTAATTCGGGCGTTAAGCGAGTAATCAAATTGTCGATTGCTGCAATCTATTGAATCTTCCCATCTCAATTTGTTTACGCTGTTTATTGCGAATGTAGATTTCGACGAAAGAGGTCGTTATTAAAATTGCTGTTTTATGTAGAACGTTATTGGAAAATTGGCTTATTTTTCAAAATAGTGGGTGAAAGTAAGCTTGTAGAGAAATAATTTGAAGTGCTGCCGTAGTAGTGAGTGATGAAGGAAGAGGGAAAGATACTTTCATTAGGTACAGACGATTGTTATCTATCAATAAAAATAATTGATTTATTTATAATGTAGAGGATAGTTTAAGCATGTTCTGGCTTCTCGTACTGCACTACTGAACTAAACTTTTAAACTACTAATTGAAAAACAGAGCTATTATGATATTTGCAATAAAACCACATCACCAATTTTTTAAATGCAGTGTTTGCTGAATGCTGCATGTATTCTAAATTCCAAATTTTTGGATTTTTGCGGTTCTAAAAGGGAATTATACACCCTGATTGTGAAATTTAAGGTACGAATTTGAAGAAAATAAAATATGTTCGCCTGATTTATGATCATGGATTACTTCTACAATATTTGAGCGTTATCAGAATGTTATATTGGCACTTAAACGAGAGTGTTGCAAACTTCAAAACCTTACCAGAAGATTACTACTTACACTGACGATAATCATTAAGCTGATCGACAATCGTTATGTAGAGGAACTCAAGGAGATCTCAATCAGGATTCAGGAGATCTCAATCG
Organism: Pachydiplax longipennis; assembly: GCA_036926295.1. Lineage (NCBI taxonomy): Eukaryota > Metazoa > Arthropoda > Insecta > Odonata > Libellulidae > Pachydiplax > Pachydiplax longipennis. The sequence goes on from JAVFKF010000008.1 coordinate 59,397,170, forward strand.
TTTATTTTTTCGATACAAGAAAAGTTTTCCCGTTACCATATTTAATGCCTTTTTGCAGTATAGAGAAATTATATCTTATATTTACTTCAATCTTAGGCTTGACCACAGCTTTGATCATATGAAACATAATAAGGAATGAATAATGCTAATTAATGGCGTACATTTCGATTATTCTTCATTTGATGCTATGCAATTCGTGGAGGAATTATGCTACTTTTATATGGAAATATTCCGCTCGTAATAACCTATATCAGTGAGAGCAACGAAGAATAACCACCTCACCCCTCATCTTGCATTTTAAGTCTCATTCCCTCTTCACAGCTTTTGATAGCTATGGGCGGTGGGTTTGTGGTTCCAACCTCCCCCTAGGTGAATATTGTACCGACATCAGTAAAGCATCGGCCAAATTTCAACCACCCTTTAAAACGGTCCTTCGACCCACATTATTTCAGTTATAATCCGCTTTTATATCTCTCGCATCCGGTGGCATATCGCTTGGACATCTCTTTAACCTAGGATCATAAAATTCGCTGCAGTGAACACAGAGTCCTTGTCGTTTGGGAACCGCGCCGCAATCCACGGCTAAGCTACGCTTCAATATCCTATCTTTCGCTTCAGCTTCATCCCAACCGTTTGCCGTCGAGAGCGACCCAACCCTTTTAGTCTCGGACCCCATCCATCATCTCTCTTTCCTTCGAGTCCTGCTGTCACATGGAAATGTGACGCTGGAAATGGACAGTGGACCTACTTTTCCCACCACTTCACTCGCTGTCAATTTTGCTTCCTAATTTCTCCTAAACGAGTGGGAATGTGTGCCTTTTCGCCTGAAAGTCTCATTTTGCTTTCCAACTTATGGAATTAACGGAGAGGAGCGTTTCGTCTCGTCCAGTTTTATTTTTTGCTCTGAGTTCGAAAAGGGGAGGATTTTTTTAAAAGCGCGATCCGCGATCGATCCGGAAGATTTTATTTCCCGTGGGATTTATTGATTTTGATGTTTGCGATTGGTTTTGGAATGTTAGCGTGATTAGAGTTCTACGCGTAATCATGTGATGCCGTATTAGCAGATTTACTAGAGACAAAGTTAAAGTGGGGTTTATTATTGTACATTTACGGCGAGGTTATACTAAAATTGCCTCTCTTCCGCTTAAATTAATGTAGTTTGATAATTTCAATGTATTACTTTAAACTCGATTAACTGTAACGAAATTAAAAGTAAAAAAATCTAGTTCGGGGAGCAATATTTCCAAATATAATTTAAATACGAAAAGTTTTCCCAATATTCATTTTTAGAACCCATGATGCATATCATCTCAATACTAACTTATTACTATATTAATATTTCTAACGTAGGCTTAACACCAATATTTTCAGTTTAAAAACGACTATGACTCTTAAACCTAGTCGTAATTGTATTTCATATCCATGGAAAGTAATTCGATTTAAGTGTTTTGTTTTATTTATCAACAAAACTTCATTTTACTTCATTTATAACGCCATTAAGCTATGTACGAGTAATTATTACGGTTGATCGTAACCATGCGACAGAAAATATTTTGTCTTCGTTTGTTATTGTATGTGCATATTTTCTTTTTTGGCGTATCTCTCCTTTTCTCTCACTAGAATCATGTAAAGTCAAGGGAAGAGCATTTTGAGTATAGCCTGTTTTGATTTGGAAAGCGATTTCTTAATCGGTAATGCAAGCAACTGCCCATCCAATTAAGAGAAAATTTCATTCTTGCTTCTTTCTTTTCAATCTTTTAATGCACAAGAAATGATTCTTGGAAGTCAAACTTTCGTAGTTACATGCGTTTACACCTAAAATTGCATAGTAAATAGTCAAATATTTTCAGGCAGAAATATTTTTGTAAGGCATGATTCTTTGACCCGATACTGTATTTCTGTGATGTATAATTTATTTAGTTTCCGTCTTGAATGTATACTCATTTTTGCGTGAGAACTTTTAGAGCAACAAATGATTTGTAATTTAAAAGCTTTAATTTCTGATTTGTAGACGAGGATGATTTATATTGAATATTTACATGAAGAACATTTTAAGTAGTCAGGTAAATTGTACTATTTTAATTGATGGCAAAATTAAGCGTTTTAGTTGCTAAGAACTTAAATGGAATGGGATTGAGGTTTTATGAAAAAATCTTCTTCGAAGTCAGGAGCTAGAAAAATGTCGAAAAACTATGTATCTAGTAAAGAAATATAAATGAAGAATACAAGATGTCACTGAGATGAATTCATGATGGGCATGTAACAAAAGGAAAAGTGAAAGCTGAGCTCAGGACTAAACACTTGACATTCAGATAAATATGGGAATCGTCAATTGAAATCTTTAAATAACGTGATGAATCATTAGGTTTAATAGTTGATAACTTCCATTGTATCGTTTTTTTGTAGTTAACAGTACTTCTGGTGACAGTTTAAAGCACCGTTTTATCTACATTTCTGAATATTTCATTTCTGCCGTCAAATTCAGCACACTTACTCGGGACGGTTGATAAAAAATGAGCTGGGGATTTCCGAGAATGAACTCCTCGTGTTTACCCACATCCCTTCGGATCTACCCATTTCTTCCAGTCCATTATGATTTATAAAGATTCCGAAGATTGATTGCGGAAAAATCCGAAATTTATCTCATCTCCTGAGCCTCTACGAATCCGCGGTTTCCCCGTCGATTCATTATCTGGATGGAGAAAGCGGTCGAGACACTTCAAACTGTTTCGCAATTAATCACGAATTTTCTCGCTTCAGTTTGAAAAGGGGATGCTGTTTGATGTTTCAACTTTGCTTACTGTAATTCTCAGATGTACTTTTTATTCGCTCCAAATCTTTTACTATCGTATTATAAAGTATTACTGCCACCTTGAGCCGTTTTCGCAGGAAGAAATGGTATCCCACGTGTTGGATAAGTATTAGAGGGATAATCTTAAGTGGCAATAACTTTTGAAACTTTTTTATTTATTTATAATTAGGTGATCTTAAGTTTCAATTACTCCAGTTTGGAGAGTTTCTTATGGTTGAGGAGTGAAGTATTTTTGGAAGTAAAGTGTTGGCACATTCATAGGCTTGTTGAAATTATAATTTATCATTCCGCCATTAAATTTAATGGCAGATTATCAATATCTGCTTTTGAAGATCGTTATGACTGATTTAAGTGACAAATATTCTGTGAGTAACACCCCTGTAAAATGTTGAACTATGAGGAATTTGGGAGATATGCTCACAGTAGGATGATACCATTTAAAAAATAAAATAATTGCCCTGGTAATACAAATAGATTTTACTTCCTATAAAAATTTTAATTCCGTTCATACAGTTTACCCTTTTTCGTTTCTCAAATCATCTTACATCTATATCATATGAAATACTAGGATTATTGGTTAGGATGAATTAGTACAGTTGTAACAATTTGCTTCGAATCTGTGAGATAGCCTGTCAAATTTTTGAAATATTTCGGAGGCGATCTATAGGAGACTAGTAATTGCACTGGGATATTCCCGTAAATAAATTTCATATCTATTACTTTAAAGTCCGACAGAGATATTATTCTATAAAATGGCGATTCAGCCTTAACTAAAGGTGGAAGACTCAAGGAGAAATATTTTGACTTAACTTGGAAGACTCAAGGAGAAATATTTTGACTTAACTTGGAAGACTCAAGGAGAAATATTTTGACTTAACTTGGAAGACTCAAGGAGAAATATTTTGACTTAACTTGGAAGACTCAAGGAGAAATATTTTGACTATGTTGGCTTATTCGATGCCTTTAATAATTTCTTTGGCATATGTATCAGAAATAAGATTTTAAGGCTAATAGGCACTCAAGTGCTCAATATGTATCTCAGATATACTACGTTTTGAAATATTTATATTCATTCTTGATCTGTCGTTTCTCATTATTTCTTAATTCCTGCTCAATTGTATTTATCTTGATCGTCAGATAATATCAGAAACCCTCTCCCTCTAGAGACGTACTGAATACTCCCGAGTAATGGTTCCAATGGTCATTCTAGCACAGATATTTCCTCTTATCCATTTCTATTGGGAGTAAATCGATCGAAATCCATTTTTCGCCTCCCATTTCCGCGGTATCGAATATTTTTTGACGGATGATGAAACGTTCGGCAGGAGCATAAAGAAGGACACGCACCAGGTGGTATGCTGGGGAAGAGGCCAACAGATTACAGTTCTATATTCCGCTCCCCTCGAGTGGGTTAGTATCTTCCCTATGTACCGTACTATTCCGCTCATTTCCATCACCCCTTTTACACCGACTCTTCACATTCTAATTTTTACCTCTCTCGGTACATCTTTCGCCGCCACTTAAAACTCTTTCGACTCCTGTTTTCGCCACTGGCCAAAAGAAGGCGCTTTTCGTGTTCTCCTGCGATAGCGAAGGGATACAATTCGCTCTGAATTATGGGCCTATTTTCGGATGGCGTGACGATGGAGTCCTTTCGTCTTGCTTCGAAGGCGGATCAGAAGGAAAGATAGCGGCCAAGCGTAGTTGACTTAATACCAGGATGTGTAAACGAAATAAATATGTAGATCGGTGGGCGATTTATACGCCTACCGAGGATTTTTATTCACTCCAGCCGCGTCTTTGGGATAAACAGGCGTGTTTTTTTTCCGTCACCTGTAGGAGCCTGTCTCGAACGGGAGAAGGATATTATGATTTATGATCTTTGCCGAGCGGAACATTTATCCGTTTCCTAAAGAGTTTCAAGTTAGTAAGCGTGTCGGTCTCATCTTTCCTCGTTAGTTTTTCCATTTCCATTCCTTATTATACGATTTCTAAGAAAGGGATTTTTCGAATGCAATGCTCGTTCTGAGCATACTTATAACTCTCGTGTATTATGAATCTTGAATCCATCTGATAAGCTATCAACCCGAAAACTGGTTGGGTCTTCCCTCCACCCTCAGGAACCAAAATTTTGTCGAAGTTAATCAAAGCTTTGCTAGACTTATTAAGGTTAGTCTTGCTAGGTTTGTCTTACTAGGCTAAAAGAGGGATGAAGTAGTTTGAATTTTAATTTAATCCTTGAGCCAGTATTTTTTGACTGGAAAAAACCCACGTAAGGGCAACAATTGTCCCTAGGAATAACATTTTTCGTAGCAATCAATGGAGAATAATAAAAATGGATACTATTAGTCAGAATCATACATATCTCAGTAATTTTTCTTTTATTGCAGAAATGAGGGGAAGTTATAAAAAATAAGCGAAGGGTGCACTTTTCTTTAAGGTATACCAAAAGACAAATAACAAAAAAATATTTCACTTATGAAGATATGGTAGCATAAACAAGATAACTGTATACTCACAGAAAAAAAGAATGCTGTACAATGTAAAACACGACCGCATGTTATTAATTTAAAATAATCGTTCGCTCATTGTAACAAATTGCGAGTGAACCTTAACCAAAACAATGACACAAACATAAAACAAACATTTTAAAAATATAATACAAAATGCCGCTCTGTACATCTAATTACTTTCAGTCATCGTACTTTGTCGTACCTTTGCAATATAAGTAAAAGATAATACAGAAATTGGTAGGTAGGATCACCTCTTTTACTACTGCTTTAAAAATGTAACACAACATTTTAGGCTGGTAAATTTTATACCTTGTTTCAGTTATCGACTGAAATTCCTTCACGGTGACGCAACAGAATAAGATAAAAAAATGCTTTTCATTATGATTGATGACCTAGATAGGATTCCAGAGTGCAGATGTACTATCTAAACTAGAGGAGGAGATTTGTAGAGCACTGTTCTTAAATTGGAGTTCCTATTTCTGATTTTCCACACGCGATCACGCATTTCATCATCCATTTCAAGCCACCTGCCACTGATAACGAAGTCGTGAAGAAGGCTTTTGAGGTTAGGAAACGGAAAAATTGGCGCCTATCTGCTTGGTAAAGTATTTGCTCTTAAGTATGCTTACACAAGGGATGAGACGTAATGAATCAATTCTTTGATTTATATTTCAATTTAGCACTTGGTTAAATTTCTGTGGAAAGATTTAAATGTACAGTGGGTAAGTAAATTTATTCTTATATAGTACCCAAATTGTTCTTCTCACTACCAAAAAAATTCTTACCTCAACCAATTGCTTGATAAATCGAAGATTTGGCGATTTTTACAAAACGGTGTAGAATTTTATTTAAAATAAATACGAACACTATTTTTTCACTTTATTATGTTTCCATCTTGTACAATATTTTTTTCACTATACTTTGTTTATATATATTCCGACCCTTTCTGCGTTTTCATAAACATTTATTTTCTTATATATATGCTTAAAAACCTCAATTTTTATCTAAAGTGATGGCAATTCGTATAAGAGATTCTATTCTGGGATGCCTTAATTTCACTAGTTGTTTTTATTAAACTTTCCTAAGCATGTATATTATATGAAAGTGAAATAAATATTATTATATTGATGAGGCACTAGCCCAACGTTTCCCTCTTTATCCGCTATGGTAATTTAGTTGACATTACTCGTTGCATGGGAACCTACAAACAAGCGCAATATGTAGTTCAGTCGTATCATGGCTTACGTAGTTCAAGGGCAGGGAATTTTCATTCCGCAATAGTCTGTTTGCAAAACCACTAAGCCGTTCCTGAACTGCGCGTCCCCCATAATAACACAATGAATAACTTCGAAATTGCGCGAGGTGGAAAGATCTTTGTCGCTGGTGAAACTGAAGGATTTAATTCACCACTTCATTCTAATTAATTTGATTGAGGAACATGGGAAACAAAATATTTGAAACTTTTTCCATTTGATGATTTTTTCAAAGAATGGAGTAGTAGCGGAAAAGAACGCCAGGAGAGCCCGCATTCAAACCAAAGGTTCCAATCTCTGCATTAATCTGTTGTAATTTTCCGCTTGAAATGGCACAAGGAAGCCCTCATCATCTGGAATAAATAAAAGAGACCTTTTATAATGAGTATATTTTCAGTAGATCGAATATTTTATTTTCACACGATTACAGATTAGAGGCGTTAAATTTTAGACCAATGAGATGCGAAAAGCCATTTATTTGTGGATTTTCACAACTTCTCGGCCAAATCCGTAGGTTTTTGTTAAATTTTACTTTCTGAAGGGTATATGAAACTTTTCATCTACTTCACATTACGGTTTGGAATTTTTATGATAGCATGGTGTTGCTGTCAAGGTTATATCTCTATAATGTCGAGTATCATATTTGTAGGATTATATAACGACCATCTTTTTTTTGGAACTCTTTAAGGTACACAAAGCAAATTTGAATAAAAATCCATCTCAATAGTCACTATAAAATTCTAAACAATTCATACTTTAAAGGTTCTATATTTACATTAATATAATATGAAAAGATATTTGAAAAGTAGGAACATATAGTGTAAGTAGGAACATATAGTAGGAACAGATACCTGTAGTGTAGTGTAATAAGTTTTCTGTGTGTATTGGACAACCTTTTTTCTTTGGGGAACAATTTTATGCTAAAATTATCTAAACTGTATGTGAAATATTTCTTGTGTTGTGGTGTATTCAATGCTCCATTTTCTGTTGTCTTATTCATGATTATTCATTGGGTTGTAATGTTTCCATTTATCTGTTATCTTCTGCCATATTTCTCTTGCTATTTGTCTTATGTGAAGGTTGTTGGTAAAATTTTTTTTTCATTTGTTATTGTATTGCAAGGGACACTGCCACCTGGCTAATAGCCTATCTGTAGTAAATTTGTAATAATAATAATAATAATATATCATAAAAAGCATGAAGTTAACTCTGTAAGTGAACCTCAAAAAAAAAAAAAAAAAAATTGTTCGTGCAGAACGGTTTAAAGCACGTAATGAATAAAACATCATCAAAATATAGAATTTACAACTTTAAATTTATTATATTTGGAGATGAGCATAAAGCAGATACTTAAAATAGCGTTCTCCTTTATAGGTATTTTTAAATGTTCAAAAGCTGAATGTAGCCGGTATTTATTCTTTGGAGAAAGTAAAGACAGAGGAGTACCTGAGTAAGAATGTGACGAAATATTTGTCACACCCAGACTCTACCGAATTAAAATGTGATCCCAATTTGTTACTATACTAGAAAAATCTTAAACTGTATCAGCAAGATAAATTTTTAAATACGAATTTACTATGAGAATGCATCTGCTGTGCGAAGTTTGTACACGAAAGGGTTAAGTAAATCAACACCGAGAAACGTAAATATCTAAATTATGCCATCCAATTGAACACAAAGATTTTTCTCGCTTTTCTAAGGCTAATCTCCTTTTCTTTTGAGAATGCCGGATGGGAAAAACATCTTAGATTCGTTCGAAAACGGTATTTGAAAGGCGTGTCTACGTCGGAACAGTCTGAGAGGTAAAAACTGTCAGGGATAAAGTAGAGAGAGAAGAATAAAAGCGGCTTATGGAAGAGAAGAAATTGATGATTGAGTTTAACAGGCGGAAACAACGATTGAAGATAAAAATGTTACGTTCGTCGATTGTTGCGGTCGGTTAGGTTAAATGCCGCGATTTTATGACCAAGAAATCGGGATTTGATACTTGCATTCATCGTCCGTATGTGCGATGGAATTTAACGTTCGAAATGGATGGCATTTATCCGGTTTCCAACGCACCGACTAAACGAAGTCGCAGTAGAAAATGCTATATACGGTTCCTTTAAAAATTGATTAGGAAGGGTAGTCCTCTTCATTATCGGTGAGATTTAGATTCATTTGAGATCATGTGGTAAAGTGCTGAGTAACATGAGGATGGCTTTATATTTAGTATTGTTAAAAGTGCTCTGACACCTGATGCCATTTCGAACGTGGAATCACACCGGTAATCGAACCCGGGACAGCTTTCACCGAGTCGAACGCACTACCCATATAGCTATCTGGACACCTATTTCTATTTTAGGAGAGTGGAAATGTATGTTATTGGCATCGCTTAAATTTTATTATTATTGATAAAAGTATTATTTATATATCTAAAACATCGACAGCTGAAGTTGTTCCGTACGTGGATTCTCTGTGGGATTCGAACCCGGGACAGCTTCCACCAAAGGCGAACGGATTATTAACTTTGATACTCAAGAGCCAGTGTTTTACCATCTCTGCGAATTATGAGAAGTAAATTAATCAGTTTTAGTCGACAGAATATTCTTACGAGAATATTTTTAAATAGAGTTGTGTTTACGTCAGTAAGTTACTTCAACGAACGGGTTTGGAATATATTCAATTGCTCTTCCATTTTCATTCGTTAATAACTCAATAGAGCTCGGTACGTTGGCGGTTAGTTTGCTCTTTACATAATTAGAGATGAGTAGTTCTCTGAAATTATAGTATATCCTATTTACGGGGGATTTCCGCTTTAGGAACTATTGATTGTGATTATCCGGTTAAATGCAGCGGAAACATAGAAGCTAACGAAAAGCCAATTTGGATACAATAATACTTTTGTTCTTCCTCAGCGGACTAATGGATAAGTTATTAGAGGTAATTCTAAAAGCGAGCCAAGTGTATCAAGTATGCACAATTCTCGTTTTTATCTGGGATAGAAAATCGTGTAGCGTTCTTGTCGACAATGATTTTATAGAGCGTATGCTTTCAGTACTTGCCATACTCAAAGTTTTTGTTGGAATGTTGGCATGAATGATTGTAAATGAATGTGCGATTAGGTCAAATGCTCTTATTTTCTTTTTATTGCATAAAGCAGCGATTCTTGGTATTTTATGACTCTCTGATATCTTTAAAACCTTTTTTGAACAGTACTTCTACGACATAAGGTGTTTTAATAATATTATTTGAAACGACAATATGTATATAACGACGGTAACCTGTCGCATAAATAACTTGAACAAGGACAGCTAGTGAATTTTATTGCTGGATGACCAAGACTAAATTATTTTGCCTATTTTAGCCTTACCGAGAATTAATCGTAGACGTTAATATTAACTTGTACCCACTATATAGAGGTAGAAAGCCATCCAAGGAAGAGTAGAGGAGCATTACCTTAAAATGTTTTGGGTACAACTTTGTGCCAGTCGCTTTGCCCACAAAGCTTTCCTAAAACGGAGTAAGCATACTCTACTTAATAGCTAGCGCATGGCATCTGGTAGATGTGGCTTTGAGTTACCAACTTTCCCAGAGTCGTTGCAAGGCTCCCAAAATTGGACACCGGTTATAACAATCTCCTACCACCGTGATTCGTGCGATTATGACTTGCTTAAAAAAATGAAGAATAGAAGAATATCAGCTATAAGTGATATGAAATTTGTGGATCGCTTGAAGTTCATAGAAGAAAAGAATGTTAATATTTTCGAGAGCGTAGCTGGTCACTTATTCGAACTTTATGTTTATCTTATTTAGATAAATGGTACGATGCGGAAAAATCAGGGTTTAAGAAGATGTCGGTTCTATCTTTGAAAAAACTAATTGTATCAAGGAATTAAGAAGTTTTACGCAAAAATTTTCAATTGACTTTAAACCATGCTAATGAAGTAATTATGTTCAATATGAAATTTCCTTTAATATCCTACTCTTAGATTGAATAATTCCCGCAATGCACTCTTGAGGAGTTGGCTACCCTAGTTAGAGAATCTCACTCTTATGACTTTTTTGCCTATCATCATATTATGCATACATTTATTCTTTATGACTTTTTTCGTATTATCTCTGATATTACCTTGAGCCAATGATTGGATTAACGAATAAAAGGTCGGAGTAAAAATTTCAAACCCCAATTCTCGAATATGCGCGTATCAGCTTCTCCTATAGAATCTTCTTTCACGAGGTCGTATGATTTCATATCCCTTCCTCTTGACCCAGTACTTTGCCTAGCAGATGACTTTCCGCGCTCGTTAATTTCCTTGGCGATGGAGTAAAACCAACGGACTCGAGGGCAACGCCTTAGCAATTTAGCATTCAATATGCGTTCGAGGCGACATTTTAACTGCCATCGAAATGGAAAGTAAGGAAACCGTTTCCCGCCAGCATAGACGTATTTTCGAATTTACGTGGAAGTCACTCGCGAGCCTTTTACGGATGCAGTAAATTAACTGCGGTCGGAAACGTGAGGTTCGCCGCCGTTATTCCTTTTTTTAATGGCGGGCGTTAAAGGAGGAATGGGAGAGAAAGCATTTGGATAGAGTTTCCGATTTGATAACGCGCCAGTGACAAGTGTTCATTAAATTTTTACTGGAGCCGCGTTAAAGAGAAAGAGGTCGGCTGAGAGAAAGGCGGAGCACGGGCTTTAACGTGTCACGCGCAAAGAATGCCGTGTTTTTCTTTTTTTATCAGTGCGAGGGTTTTGAAATCTCGTCAAGAGGGAGAGAGAAATGCTTATGTTTTTGAGTTAATAGATAATGTTTGAGGGTGGAGAGGTCTTTAAATTATTTTCCTTCAAAGGGACTATTCTCGCCCCGCCTTTTATTAATGTCGAACAATAGATAAAAGTCGAGTATTCTAACATGAAATATAAAATGATGATGGTAAAGCACACTGAGTAAAGATTGTCTAAAAGTCCTCTATGAAAATATTTGAATATCTTATGCTCTGAAATCTGAATATTTTATGCTGCCTATTAACGTAGTATTGTTCCGAGAAATAATATGAATATCTCACAATGTAAAAAACAAGCATTTTAAATACACGAAAATCGGATTTCACTGCTGTTACACTAGTATTTTTCTCTCTCCCGCCTTCTTTCATTCTCTAGGTATTACTTAGTTGATAAACGAAACGAATACTAAAGATATTTCGAGAATGACGTGGCCGCCAAAGCTGACAGTAAGCATTAATCGATAAAACATCTTAGGTTATGTCAGGTATTGAATTTTTCTGAAACTACGAAGAGTATTACTTTTAAAATGGGGTGGTATTTATTTCAGAAAGCTACCCTTTAAGAAAAAAGTTCTTATAAGTTAAATTTGTTGGAATGAAATAACTTATGCGCCTTCTGTAAATCCTAATGGCATATTTTGGTGAATACCATTACTGAATCTAGACATATAATACGAAAACATTGTCATAGACCGGCGGGAATAATAGAGAATATCAATTGGGAATAATATCTCGGAACGGAGTGAACAACAAAAATGTTGCAGTTCAGATAGGATTGACAAGCATTAAAGGTCCTAAATTTTATTGGCGTGCTGTCACACTTGTGAAATTTCACAAAGCAACTTTCATACAAACCCCTAAAATCCCTCCATTGTAAAACGGTTCTCAATGTAGTTTGGTTTGTGAGTAGGTGCTTTATCCTGAAAACAGGCAACCCGCAGCGCACAATAAGTTGCCTATACTCCAGGGGAAAACTTACGTTTGGAAAGAATATTGTCGTACTTGATTTGTATTTTTTATCGTTCGTAAAAGGTAAGGGCTTTGGTTGAGATTATTCAAAATTGATGCTGTAGAATAAAAAGTACATCTCTTTTGATGCTGCTTTTATTCAAACCGATGCCTAAGCGATATTTTGTTACTATTTATCTGTCTAAATGTTTAAATTCGACTATTATGCCACGGATTTCAGAAAAATCTCTCAGGTACTTCATAAAAATTTATGAATCCATTCCCAAAGTAATTGAACTATGTGTATGGTTTATTTTATTTTGGTATTTTTCAAAACCGTCTATCCGTGATCATTGGTCTCCATTATCCCTTTTTCGTGAAGGTTAAAAGAAATCTTTTTCGTTTTCTTGAAGTCGATCCCGTGTAATTCTTTGTCAAACCTTTCCTTAAATCACGAGTGAGTTTCCTGCCTTTGAATAGCTCATAGGGTAAATTCGAACGCGTTTCAATCCTCAGATTAGGGAAGGAGGAAATCTTGAGAGGCGATATCTGTACGCGATTCGAAGAAGTAAACCGTTAAAATCTCTTTTAAGTAGCATTAAAAAGCTTTCCGCGTTGCGTAAAAATCCGACTCGACCTCCTTTTTTTCTCTCTATTAATGGTTTCGGCTCTAAAAAGATCATCGACTTATACGACCGCGTTATCAGTCAAGGGTGGGCTCTGGTGTTTGCGAGCAATGCCTTCACTAATGGCGTTTTACTTTTTAATGAGGGAGAGAGATGGAGCGTGGTGAAGATGAGTGCGGATGAAGAAAGGGTGGTATTTCGAAATGGAAATTAATATGAGAGATACGATAATGTCAAAGGAATGTTTAATCATTAAAGGAAATGTAGAATGATAAATACAATTCATAGCTTGCGAACAAAACGTTCACGGATGAAACGAATACCATCTTCCAATAGAAACAACGACAGTAAGATTCTGTTGTCTCGAGGTTTGCTTGTTTCCGCTTGGTTTTCCTGTGTGTTACGCGGAATGTTCATCGGGAAAAAGGAAAGGACTAGTGACTAATTCAGACACCCAAATCTATTGATGAATGATTGAAGTTCTATCATCAATACCAATACTACTGAACATTTTTACATTTTTTTCCTTTGTCTTTTAACTCTGTAATGGAAAACTTCAAATTTAATGGTGATAAGTCAGCAAGTTATGGGTATTCAAATTTAAATCCGTCAGCAGTCAAAATAGTATCTTAATGATTGATAAAAGAGGAATCAAAATTTCTTTCAATAAATATCTAATGATTACGAGCCATATTAAACATACATAGTTAATTATACTACTTAAGAGATAGGTTCAATTGATCTTGTCATGTCAATGTTTATTATTTGAAAACGACGTTTTCTTACCAGAGTAAATGTTTCTATGAATAGCTGATAGATACTAAAGCTCAAAAAATAAACAGATTTTTCAGATACCGTTTAATGGAGTATGTATAGCTTGTATATTTTGATTTAACATCCGTTGAAAAGTTAACTTATCAGCAGTCAGATAAAGTACGAAAAAATCCAAAAATAGATTATTAAAGAACGAACGAAGGTAAAGGTTGGAGGTATATGAGAAAAAATTATTTTTTCATCATATAATTTAATTCACTTATTTGAAACGATACTTTTTATCGAATGTCCTTTTCATTAGTCCTAGACTCAAGCTTTCTCTTAATCAATACTTAGGCATGCCTTTGAAGGAGAGATTTTGCATTTTAGTCATTCACTCATTCTTTTAGATTCTCCAGATTGTATGCTATATTTTTTATCTGCTATCTAAGCTATTGACACAAGAATATATATTGAGTACTGGAACTAATTATATCAGAATCTACTCAAAACCTAACCACAACTTGGTAATCATCTTAAAAATCGTTAATCGGCTTTTCGCTCGAGATTCTTACGAACATTCCGCACCCCAATCAGAATGATCTTCTATTAAACGCTCTTGCATTAGGGGAGTTTGAAAATCGCGACGTCGCAAAGCGCCTTTATTATATCAACAGCTTTCAGGTGCTCGGGAACAATTCAAGAATTTCAGAGGCGAGAGTCGGCGTAAAAAACGGCAGCTGACCTACTTCGGCATACGCTCGTGGCACATGGAGAGGCAAACAAGGGACAAAATATAAGCCCGAGGAATGTAAATAAAAGTGGGCGGCCGGAGACAAAGAGGCATCCGAAAGGATTGACGAGGAAAGAAAGGGGAGTCAAACAAAAAATAAATGGCGAAAGGTGGAGAGAATGAGACCTTTGAGTTCCTCTCTGCTTCTTCGTCTTCCGAAGAAAAAGTGTTCGTCGTGGAGAAAGTGTTTACACGAAGGTAATGAGAGGAGATAGAAAAAGCGGTCTGCAGAGTGGACCGAGAGTTGTGAGTCGTTGAGATGTCAAGTGGCGGTTTTCTCGTTATTCTTTTTCTGCGCTGTCGTACGCGGGAATGCCGGGTATGTCTTTAGGGTTTTCTTATGTTGGATTAGCCGTGAGAGTCGCCCTGAATTTACTGGTCCCTTTTCCCATGGTTTTTTTCAACTAATCTAAATGCATCCTTGTTTTTTATATGAATAGGGGTCTGCCTATTCTCTCTCTTCTCTAATTACTATTAATTAAGAATCGGGAAGGTACATGTGTCCCCCCATGTCTCTTATAAATGAAACGGATGTGTTAATAATCTCCGCTGTAATTTCTATTTTCATCATAATCTATCATGGACTATACCTATTTCAATCGTTTCTTTCTTTTTATTCCAAAACTCGTTCATTCTTTCCCTGTGATAAGCTTTCCTTTCCTTAGTTCAAACCACAGCAACCTTCGTGATTTTTTTCGTGTATATATTTGGTTTTTTGTCTTATTCCGAAGTGACACTGATCCTTGTATCGGTCTTTTTTAGTATTGTTATCATTAATACTATTTTTATTTTTTTTCACCCCTGTCCTTCCCCTTTTTTCGCTACATTCTTGTGAGGACATTTGCACCAACGCAACGTTGCTCCTTCTGATTTTGTTTGAATTAGTCTAGACAAAACTGTTTATGTTACTCATAACTCATCTAAGAAAGAAGCCCGATGCTATATTTACTTATGTCTTTTTGTTTTTGATATCTCATCAAATCATAATTTGACATGATGTTTCTAAAGAAGGCATTCTTAATCTAAACGGTAAAATATATATTTCCGCAATGTCAAAGTTTCCATGGAATGGAATTTTCAGCGTTTTTACCTTTTCTTACACATTAAAAGTGCTGTGTTGCTACATGGCATTTTTCGCATTTTTCTAAAACATAGGATGGTGAAAAGTAATTTTGGAGAAGCTTAAATGTGAAATTAGACGATAACAAAGGGATGGATGGAGGTGACGAAAACGTGTCTCTTCGGGAGTAAATGGGACGTTTGGTCATTCCAAACGTAAAGAAATGTTCGTATGTGGGTATGTGTAGCTACTGAGTTTGAATACCTACGCTTGACGTTCCTTATCTTATCATTGCTGCTTTTATGGATTCAGGACAGCCATATCGGTTTTTCCTTTTCATTCTCTGCGGTTGTAATCCAGAGAACACCTAATTAGTATTCTAATAAGGATAAAACACCCAGCATAAATCTTCAAGTTATATTAGTCTCTAAGTTATAAATCTATAAGTTATATTCTCTTTGTTACACTTATTTCTCAGTGTGTTTTAATAGTAAAGGAACAATTTATAAATGAAATACTTCAATGTAGTTTTTAGGTATGATATTAATGCTGATGCTTGGGATATGTGCATAATGGAAATTTATTTAATGTTTCAGTCCTATTCTCTTCGCCACAGTACAACTTTTATTTTCTCTCTATTCCCAACGTCACTATATAGCAATCCTAATATTGAATTTTAAGGAGATAATTTATTAATGACATATTTTCGTAATTTTAGCATTTTTGGAGTTATTACGCTTCTAGTGGAAACATAAATAGTTTAGCATTTTGGAAAAAGCACTATATCCAGTACACACAAATAGAAGTGAAAGTAATTAATACTCGTTTATTAATATTCATCGAGGTGATTTTATAGAAATACCTGAAGGTGTGAAAAACGGTGTCAAATGGTGCGTAAGTTATATGGATTCTCGAATCGAATGAATGTATTTATTACATCGCTGATTCGTAATATCACATTTATATATTTTGTGGTGGCTTATCGGATTGTTGCAATGAGTTTCAGATTGGAAAATTCAATTAAATATATTCAACAGGCTATAACTTGAGGCATAAAGCGTTAATAAATATGCAAATAACTTTGATTTTTCAATGAAGGCGCAAGCGAATGGTCTCAAAAATACATATTTATTTGATTATGAAATATTTGCAATGAATGTTTCTGGATAAGTAACTTTTCCCCTTATCAAAAAACAGTCCTTTCATCTTGATGCTTAAAGATAATTGTTGATAAAACAACTAAATCAGATTACTTCTTAATAATGATTGCGGAATAATCTAAAATACTTTAAGATTTTAGGCTTATTTTAAATAATAGGTTTAGGACTTGTATTATACTTTACTCGGATATTGCACAGTGACTGGAAATACGAATAACTTAAGTTTCTTTCCCCCAAGAAAATAGGATATTAATTTAGATCTTTCTTTTTTATAATAGGAAATTGTCTCTCATCGGAAATACTTTCTTTTCATACTTGGCTATAACCTTTCACTATAGTAATCGTGATAGTGATTTCCTTATTTGTATCGCTTCATTCTACAAAAAACCTTTACGATTAACCTATTCAGGCCGAAGTTTGAAATTTTTGAATTCGTGCATAAAATTCACATATATTGCATAGAAAAATGCAAGGCACGAAGAATTTGAAGAGAAAAAATTATTACATTCCTATCCAAAAATAGAACTGGAGGAATATATGAGTTAAATATATTCATTCGGGGAAAAAACCGTAGATTTACTTTTCACGTATTGAGTGAGTAAAATTTTATCGTTGGATTTCAGTGGAGAAATATCTGGGGAAACATCAGCCTCACGTTTGATTTACGCGTCGATTTAGAATCGAGTTTTACGGCTTCGCTGGAATTTTGTCGGAGATAAAATACGAGGGTCACGCATTTCAGGTCGACACAGAGAAATAATATCGGATTCCGACTACAGGTTTCCCAGTTTGGAAATTGAATTCGATAATTGTTTCATGCTGATAAATATTTGAGGCGATCGAAAGGGTGTTTGTCTCTTTGTCTGACAGCTAGTAGTTGTGCGATGAACGAAAGCCCTTACCCGCAATGTTTATGAGGTTAAATCGTTGCTTTCAAGTATGCATCAGGTGTTGATAGCATAAAATATTCATGAATATGAATTGTACTTTAATAATTAAAAATATTAGTGAAGACATCGTATTAAATGTATTCAGGGCTGTATTTTTTTTTGCTTTCTGATCGATCTATTTTGAGATGTAATGAATGAATGGTGGAAGTGTTGTAGCAAAATATTTAAATACCCGTACATGACAAAAACACACAGTTTCGTTAATTTTAAAGGGCTTGTAAATGTATGTATCGGATGATTCGATAAGTTACTATCTTGCACTTTCTATACTTTAGATAGATATTTTCATTCATTTTATTTATATTTCTTTTATGACTTTCCATATTATTGTATTATCTATTAAACATGTACTACTCCACTAGCGATTCCATTTTTATATTATATGAACCAAAATCGCTCATTTCTTCAATACTTCCATGAGATAGGCATGAGAATACCTATTTTCTTGTAATTTCTAATCAGTATTACTATATTCTATTTAATCGTTACTTTGAAAATTAATTAATTCGAGCTTGATTAATCAATTGAAGTTCAGTGGTTGTCCTATACTAATTTACTGTGACAAAGAGAAATTTCAGTCCTATTTCATCTTAATCTCATCCCTTTTCATCCGTAAAAGACCGTAAAAGAAGATAGACGTCGATAAAAATCGTTTTCATTATTCATTTTTACCATGAATGATAATTGATGGTAAGAAAATGAAGAGATGTATCTCTTATTTATCCGCGACCCCTGCTGCTCACCAATACGCGGTTGGAGGTGCGTAAACATGTTGAAAATATGTATTGTTTATCAATGATGTTCAATTGATTTTGCTAACTCTTGTTCTTTCGAAAATTATCAATTTTATCAGAAATTCACGTACGGCAATCACTGCCGTTAT
Organism: Pachydiplax longipennis; assembly: GCA_036926295.1. Classification (NCBI taxonomy): domain Eukaryota; kingdom Metazoa; phylum Arthropoda; class Insecta; order Odonata; family Libellulidae; genus Pachydiplax; species Pachydiplax longipennis. Next base: position 59,415,688 of record JAVFKF010000008.1, read on the forward strand.
TTTTTCCCGAATTGTATTCGTGAGTTGAATCCATTGTTCTTCGGTGTATTGGAACATATTTCTCTGTACTATTTTTATTCTGAAGACAAGATTGAACCTCATCAATTTTATTAAACCTTCCACCAATAAAATATTCCTAGTGAATGTTTTGAATTACGTGATATGACGAGTGTTATAGTTTGCCTTCGCATTCCACATTGAACCAGAGTGCAACGAGTGGGAGAATGTGAACAGCAGCTCAGTGATCCTATATACTCGTATAACGCTTTTAATAGCATGCAATTAGGAAAGATCAAAATCAACATCATCATGATACACCTTACTCATGATACTCATACCTTACTAGCTTTCATTTTAAAACATCTATGAACAAGACTGAGAAGTTACAGATTAAGGATGCATTTTTAACTACCCTGTAAAATATATACTATATATATATATATATATATATATATATATATATAACTATAAAATCAATGAAAACTGCTGAATACCTGTGGATATAGTTGTAGGAACATAAATCACTGAAAAATACCTCTTTCTCTTGCTGATAAACAGGAACGGACAGTATTTCAATTTGGACAAGTTATTTTGTACGCTTAGGTTAGATAGAATTCTTCAAGACATTCTCTAGCCGAATCTGAATTTATTTACCAAATTTAATAATCAACCAAAATATCTCCGAATGCCGAAAAAGTCACCAACACGCTTGCTCAGTATCCGAGGTGAAGGATTGTAAGGAACGATGGATAAGAAGCAGTAAAAGCTCCTACTGGTGGAAGTTTTCCTTCCTATTAATAGGCAGGTGAAAAGAAAAGAAAATATGCACCGAGGCCAGAAGAAATAGACAAGCATGTAGTGAATCGTTCTGTATTAAAAATAAAAGTGAGCGATATCATAAGGCGGCAGATGGAAAAGCGAGGATTGGTCTGAGAGGACGGCAGCATATGAAAGGTTTGGATGCACACCAAAAGAGAGGGAGTGGACAGGATAAAGGCTCTTTAGCAATGCAGAATGTATAAAAGGCGAAGATTGCTACTGCCGGCCTAAGGATGAGTCGAGAATTGGAGAGAAGTGAGATCGGGGGTATGTCTTGGGAGGGGAAGATACTTCCTCTAGTGATGCATGAGATAAATGGGGCTTTTTGGAGGAAGTAGACCATCCGGAGATTGTGCCAAGTGGATTTTGATAGGGTGGAAAGTAAACGCGGAAGGCTAAGTGTCGGTAGGGCTACTTCTTAGGAGTCTCAACTTCCTCTAAGTTTTACTGGTATTCTTCTTGGGAGTTTGTTGCCGGATTGAAATGCCACATTCATTCTCTTTCATGTGAATGCACGATTATTTAAAAAAAATTTATTGTTCACTGAGATGATATGATAGATACTGAATTAAGGATGATTCTTCGTCGCATAATTCATTTTTGTCATTCTGTAGCAATTATATTGAAAGTGTTCTTAATGTTCCTATAGTTAAAAGTTATATATTGATGGGGCCATTTTGCTGTACTAATGTAAACTTTCTACATTTATAGCGTCATGTCTCAAAAGGGAAGATTTTCAATTTTATTATTTAATTTTTCGATATTTTTTAGGGTTATTACAGTACATTGAAATTTATAAGTTATCGTTTTATTAACAGTATAAGCAAAGTTCTCATTTCTCACTTTCCCGTGACAATTGTGCTATTTCGTTCAGTCCCTTAAAAAACGATAGATCAAGGAACTACCGTATATTTAAAGGTTATAATGGGCTGTAAAATATGAAGTTATTAAGAAATTAAATAGACACCTCAACGAGTTGATACCTCACATTTAAGGTTTTATGCTTTCTTTAATTCGAAGTAAATTGCCGAATCAGATCGCACCATCAGGCATTCCGGTTGCGATAGCATCGAAAAGGGTATTAAAGGTCGAGTGAATTTGCGTGTCACGACAACTGGGATATTCGAGTCTGAATAAGTGAGGGAAAGAGGAAAAAATACCCTCCATTTCTTTCACACCTTGACCCATCACGAGTACATTTATCCGGAGACCGGTTTAAGTCGAACCTTTCACTCGCCCCAGAAAATAAATTAGGCGGTAAACTTTCTCCGCGCACGAGAGTCACGTCATGCTTTAAACCCTTTCTCTGGATCTCGAGTTATAAGTTGCCGGTCGGCACGCAAATAGTCTGCCAAATGTGGGAAGAGCTATGCGAGAGAAACCACAGCGATGGGAAGATGAGTATGAGCTGGAGAAATTGAAGGAAGACAAAGATAGAGTGAGGGGTGTAAGTAGAGGGTTCAGAGGAAGCTAGGGTATGTGAAAGGAAATTGGTAGGAAATGATTCGAGACAAAACATGTGTGTACATTTACTTCCAGAATAAATTCAGACCAAAGACTCAATCCATCTTTAATCCGTATGGATTGGTTGGAATGTGTACACTAAAACCACATGAATTTCTCCAAAAGACATAATGGGTTTAGAAAATCAGTCAGAGTTAAATAAGTACCGTAGATTCTACTGCGAGTCTGGGATATGATTTAACGATATAGTATATCGGTGTATATAAAGAAATATTATTTTTTCTTCAACTATTGCTTTAATTTTCTTTCTTGAGATAACATTGTAACTCATACCATTTCATCTAAATACTTCCCAATGCACTTATATTATCTATAAGAAGAGCGATTTGGATAAGATGCACTACATACTTTATTTAGACATTTTAATCTCCATTTGAATTAGAGTTGTCTGTTCACATGGATTACCTTGTTTAAGCACGTATGTAGCTAAATTCTAATGGTATTCTCCTATCCAAATTTCCTTCAGACTGTCATTCTATGTCATGATAAGTTTCCGCTTTAATTATGTAATAACATTGGTTCGAAATAATGATTATCTCGGTTTGTAGGATCTTATTATATAGTAATGCGTATGAATTATTGTTAGAATCAAGAATTATATATGAGATAGAATGTAAGTCGATGAATTTAGAAAAGAAGTAAATGACTTTCATCACCTTGTTTTTAAAAAGATAAAAAAACACCGTTACTATATAAAGGCCCTTAAAGCATGATTCGTGAGATACACACACTAACAAATGTCATTCATTAGGTGAGGTAGAAAATGAGTTTCAGATATGTTTCAGTTGTAAAGGGTAATTGGACGGAAAGACCCGAGCTTGTTAAGGTATAAGAAGAAGAAGGATATGCAAGAGGTAAGGGAAAAATGAGCGATAGAAATAAATTGAGATAAGTAAGGGAAAGACATGGGAGAGAAAGGTAAAGAGCAAACTTCAAAGGTCATGACTATTAATGCATTCATTAAGCCAATTTCACGGTAATTGACAAACACGAACATTAATCCCTTAAGGGAGACACGAATTCCCGAGTTCAACCTCAGTAGACAGACATGCTAACCCTTTCACCTTAGAGGCCATTGGGCTGGAGAAAGGTATGGGAAGAATAGGGAGAAAGGTATGTGGAAATCAAGGGAGAAATGCAGGAAATTGTATCAAAAACTTATATGTTCCTCATGCTTCTCTCATGGGCGAGGCTTTTTCAATTAGTATTCCGCGGAACGTTACCGAGTCGTATTCAGTTAAGACTCTGCATGGCCAGTATTATGCTCTCTCGATTGCTTTTAATGCTTCTAAATATATGTTTTACAAGAAAATTGACTGACAAGGGAAACACCAGGTTTGTGGGAAACGGATTCGCTTGAAACTTTCAGGGAACGTTCCTTGCTTAAAAATGGAGGACGCGTGTCCGACAGTTTATCTCAATGGGCCTTTTTTATGAAAAATTAGCTACTAAATACAGGAATTAGGCAACCACGTCATACACGTGCATCACTATTAAAATATCCAGATTTCCCACTCAGGAAATTATTTTCTTCCATTTTTCACTGACAACTTATCTTCTTTCGATAAAATTTCATCTTAAATTTTAAAAATCTCGTCACATTGAGACAGATTTGATGCAACTCAAGATGAAATTATATAACCATAAGTTACGTCGTTTGTTTGCAATTGAATTTCATAGGTCGCGAGAAAGCCGCCACTCGCAAAAAGTGCCGTTTTTTGGGTACCCTGGTTTAAAATATCTTTGTGGTGAATTCAGTTCTGTATCGCAAAAAATACCACTAAAAGAATATAAAATTGCCTTTAATTTGGTGTAAGATTTATTCCTATGCTTTGTGTACTGAGCTTGCAAAAAATCACAAAACCCAGGGACATGTAATTAAAAATCCGAAAGTAAGGTTGTACGGGAAGTGAAAAATAGTGACTTGACTGTTAGAAGTATTATGATTACTATTTAGAATACCTGGATACGAGTTCCAGTCAAAGTCACCATTTTTCACTTCTAGCAAAACCTTTGTAGTAGCACAACACCATGTCCTAAGTTTGAATTCACTTCCATCATTTGTAAAAATCCGAAAGCAGTTAAAAATGCGAAGGGATTGCCGTACACGGCCGTAGGTTTCCCACGTCTGGATTAGATAGTGAGAGTCAACTCTCAGAGCACAGTCAGTGAGAATTGGGTGAGAAACCTTGGGGGAATGTAGGCTGAATGGGGGTAAACGATGGATCGCCGAAGCTTCCGCACAAATCATCGCCCGCTGACGGCTTGGAAAGAATTCGCTCTCCCCTCTTTTTTCGCCAATCAATCTTCATCATTCCCTCCGTTCGCTTCCTATTTTTTTTCGCTCGATTCACTTAATTTTTTTTACAAGAGAGAGGGCATGGGGTCACGGCGAGAGCAGGTAATGGCTGAACGGCGGAGAACGGAAAAATTACGAAACGCCGGCGATACTTTGGGGAATGACACATGAATGACATTTCGGGAGGCAAAAATGAAAGGAAGAGAGTGAAGGAGAGATGTTTTTGGGCGCAAATTAAAGGGATGCCGTTCCCTCTCTTTTTTGCGGCTCTGAGTCGTCTTTACCGCTTTCCGATAGTCTGATTCGACCTCTATTACTGTCTCCTCTCGCTGCCCCCCATTAATGTTTAGATTTTCGGAGTCTATTTCCTCCCCAATGCATTGACCTTAAACGTGTCTTAGCCGTATCGCGGCTGTCGACATTTGTATTCCGAACTGATTCTTATCAGAGGAGTGTAATGCCTTTTTTTTGTGAAAGATTACCTTAAAAGTTGATAATTACTAGGTTTTAGTGTTGCCAACTTTCTTAACCGGAAAATTTTTGTCTGCTTAATCCATGTATTCTGAATAGGTACCCTTTTTACATTTTTATGTAGATTCTATACACTTGCGGAAGTAACGGATTTGTCAAGATAATAATATGTATTCTATGCAATATGATAATATATACTCGATGGATATTTAAATATTCCCACCTCTGATAAGTAACTTATACGTAAATACTATGAGTATGTAATTCTAATGTTTATTATGGATCAAGGAATACAAATATTTATATATTTTAAAACGTACTTTAACACCTCAGACAACCTTAATAGGAAGAATTTAATTTAGAATACTTCATCTTTTTAAGTTAACAAAATATCTCGTTTTTTTATTAATAAAATGTGCCAAGAAATGAGATTTATTTACGTCAATTAATTCACATTTAAAGGTACGAATTACATTTAACCAAATCAACTTTTTTGCGAGAATATTTTGTTTTCGATGGAATATCTGTTTTGTTCACTTGGCAATACCCTGGAGAAAGTAATCCGAAACCCCGAACCCGGAAAAACATTGCTTCACTCGGAGTGTCCAGGTCAAATTACCCTAGTTGGCAACTCTAACAGGGCCGGTCTTAGACCTACATCCACCCCGAGGCGGAATGTTTCTGGTTACCCCAGTTACTTTTATGGGCCTTTTCAGTTAAAAAATTCCACTTGTTCAGACCATATAAAATAAAAACTATCGTAATGTATTTGTCATTTAGTTATCATAACGTATTTGTCATTCAGTCATTTTCTATTTTCGTTAAATTTTTTCGTTTCATTAACTTTAGTTTTAGTTAATTCATGTGAAGTAATACATGAGACTTTTTAATTTACATTTTATGCCGCTGATTGGACGGGTGGCAATTCCCACATCAGAATTGTGGGAAACATCGTCCTTTCCTTTCTTTAGAGACTTGGAAAATGTTACTTGAATATTGTCCTAACGTTAATAATAATAGATTCTTTATTTCACTTTGTCACAAAATACAATAATAATAAAAATATTTTTTTTCATCGTAAACCTTAAGGTCCCCCTGAGAAAGGCTCGTCAGGAGGTTCCACGTTTAGCATAGAAAATAACAAAAACAATAAAAAATACAAGAAATTAACCCTCTACATTTATAACTAACAACCAATTAAATAATTCAATTATTTCAATACTACAATACAAAATCCTTATCACAGTTACAATAGCAATAAAATTACATTTAATAATAGTGCAATATGCAATAATGTTACAATAGTATAATAATAATATTACGTAATATTAAAATAAAGTCACAATCAAATTTTAAGTTCTTTGTTGTTGAGATAATAATTAATAATATAGCTTTTTGAGTTTAAAGGCTTTTCTCTTTTGATTCCTCCATGAATATTTGTTAACTTACAAGTAACTAAGGCACCACCATGTCATATGCCGTCTGTTATGTTTATTTCCTTGCAGGTACTCCTTAGCATCTTTTAGCTCGTTAATGTATACATTTTCATAATTGACATTTTTTGATAATCTTAGGAGGGGTTTTATTTTAGTCCATCCTTTAAATATGTCGAAAGAATTTCGAGCAACTTTTGCGCACGATGATAAGGTATCATTCTTATGGAAATAGGGTTTTACAGATCTCCCCTTGGTTCAAATTCCAATTTCACGCTCAGGGTCAGATGTTTTCCTCAGGCTTTTATACCTTGCTTTCTGGTTTTCCTATCCTATTACATATGGTTTTTGATGCGTATAATGCTACCGGAATGCAACTGCCTTGCTGAGTTTGCTGCACCTCTGGGCGACTGGCCAATAATTGCTTGAAATGGTGTCCGACGAGTTTTAAAATCTCCCAATTTTAGAACATCTTTTTCTTGTTTACGAACAGTCTTTCATGAATTTGCTTGTTGTTAGTATTATAATGAAATTAAAAAGTGAATATTGATAATATAAATTAAAGCGTGAGAATACAATTTAAAATAGTAATCTTTCCTTAATTTCTTTTCAATATTGATAATTGACATGATAATATTTAAAGATTGGAGGCATGAATGATGGTGATTGTTAATGATGGTGATATCCATTTGGTATCTCAATATTGCTTGATCTGAAATGTATGATCCATGTTGCTATTGTGTTGCTTTTACGTGAAGTTTTATCATAATATACATTCTGACTCAGGTAAGAAAGCAAGAGCAAAGTAACTCACTCTTCAGCTGAACTACAGTCAAGAGTAAAACTTTTAGCGCTTCAAGAAAAAACGAGTTTTACCCACAACTTGTCCCTTACCTTGTCCTACATCCATACATACTCCGCTATGCCCCAGAAGTATTTTTATTTTATGATTTTAAAATATAATCTAATGACATAATTATAGGCCTAGAAAACTAAATTCTTTATTTTGATGTAATTTATTCTTAAGAAATCGAATCAGATAACAATATTAATGTGAATTTTTGATGATCAAAGCAGCGGTTATCTGTGGGAGTAGCTTAGTTCGAGTCGGTAGTTGAAGCCCTTACTTGTTTGGGACCTTGAAGTTCCTATTATTTGTCTCTCGAATTAAGACTGAGCAGGAAGGAAATTTAGATAAAATTTAGTTTCTTTCTCTTTCCTAATGTAGGCACCCACGGCGATATTCTTTCCCTCTAAAGATGAATATGCTATCTTGTTACGTTTCAAATTTTCGTATCGCAGCATCACAATACCAACTCGCACAGTGACAGTTTAGTTGTATCGATTCGACGCTTTATCCTCTTGGCTACTCAGGTCTTTCTATACTTTTTCCCGCACTCTATTGGAGCCTCTTTTGGTCCATTGCTTCGCTCCGGGGTCCCCCATTGTTTCTGGAAGCGGGGTTCCACGGTCAAAGGACGCGGTTTTTTTTCAGCGGGACAATCGTTTTCCTTTCGGTCCCGTCGACGTTTTTTTCTCCCAGGTTAAGAATGCGCTTTTTCTCGATTAAAGTAGGATACGGAGACATTTTTCGTGTTGCCACTTAGTCTCGGGCGGCCTGACGCGGCGCCAAAGTCTTATTAACGTGAAAAATGATGACGTGAGCTCGTCTGGATTGAAAGTTAATTTTATCACGGAAGAGAATCGAGCCGGGGATCTCCTGCATAATGATTCGTGAGGTCGGCTTACGTAATATGCCCAATTTCCATCGGGAGCAGTTTTTAATGATCGCCCTTCCAGCCAGCTTATTATGATACATAAGTGTTGAGTTTTGCAACGGCTTCAATTTTTCAACCTGGTTTGGAATAAGTAGGTCAAAGACCAGGGTTGGGAACTGTGTTATGGGAGGCAACAAGAAAATCCAGGGGGATGATATCACACCGAAAATTTGCGGAAAGCGAAAAGAGCGTAGAAGTTTATTAAATCTAAACGCTGTTTTGTGTATATTTTTCAATTAATAATATCTTGATATTATTAAGTAAACGGTAATAAACGATAACGGTTGAGTATAGTAGTAAAAGAAACTAATTTTACTCCTGTAAGGGTATAGAATACTTAAGAAATCAGACAATATGTGTGAAGAATAATTAATATATCCTGTCTTAATTACTAAGTAGTAACTAGTAATAGCGCTGTAATTTGGAATTAAACGAAAACTTTTTGTTGAAACCAAAATACAGCTGAAATAATCATGATGAATGACGTAAATAATTTATAATAATTTGCGTCTTATTTTGAAAATTGGATAAAATTAGATTACAATTAAAGCGTTACTTGCACTCATAAGAGTTATAGCTATAGAACTAAGCTTCCCATTTTCATTCTCTTTGTCCATTTATCATTCACGTTAACGGTCAACATTCTATTTCCGAACTTTATGCGTTGATAGAATATTGTATATATTTAGATAGGAGTAGATATTTTATTACTTTATTTCGAGTTATACTCATTTATGATATCTCCAGAATCATAATCATTTACGTTTCCAGATATAAAAAATATAATTTAATTCCCTCTATCTCATTTCCTCACCCTTTCGATTCTACAGAGCTCCACACTTTCAGTGAGTTTTACTCAGAAATGGACTGTTTTAAGCTAATCCGGGAAAACTGAACATTCTGGAAAGTAAACTTTGACGAGAGCCCCTTGGAAGAACCTTCGGCTAAGACAGGCGCTTGTCTTTTTTGAAATACCAAAGCCAATTCAACTGAAATGGGTCTATTTGCCTGCAGATAGCCGTTTCTAACGATATTGCAGAGGTGCTTAGCTAGACTGCAAGCCGTGTTCTTAGTTGGGTAAGAGTTCCTTTGATCGCCACTTTTCACCCCTGAGAAAAAAAAAGAAATCGCCGAGTTTGATGTTTACCGAAGGAACTAGGTAAATGTAGCCGAAGGAGAAGCAGGGAAAGAGCGGGCGACACGCGAATGAAACCGAGGGAAAGCAATTGGTTCAAGTAATCTCTCACTCTTCCCGGCCGCTCTCAAAAAATCCCGAGTTTATTCCGCCGTGAACTAATTTGCTACCACATCCCCTTATATATTCTGATAAACAGCTCCGGAAGGCTCGGGAAATCCCTCCCTTTCTCGGAGACCCTCTTCATTCCCTCCCCCTCTATCCCCTCTGCCCCTGCCCGCCATAAAGTTGTTTTCTTTCCCTCTTTCTTTTCTTCTCGTCTGAAACACCTAACCCCAATTAAGCGGGGTTCTTGATCCATTTCCCCGTTCCTTCTTCCTTACCTTTCTCCCTCTGCTCCGAAACTCCTTGCAAGTGCCCGAGTACCTTGGCATTTCCCGCATGTTTACACACGAACGAATTGCAGTTTAGCCGAAGGGAAAGTCGTGGAGGTAATTTACGGGAGAGAAAATGAGGTGCAGAGAGTGCGGTGATAAAAGATGAGGGGAAGCGGTGAGTTAGGAAAGAAGTGGAAGGACGTGGATGGAGACGGGGTAGGCAGAGATGGATGGAGATGAGGCCAAAATGAAAGGTAATAGGAAGAGGGACGACGAGAGGACTGTAGGCAGCACCGACTTCAGCTGTGTGACTACCTGAGGTGACTTTAACTCGCTTAATGGCGACTAATTGTTGTCTAACAAGTTTACGCTCTTGTCTCACCAGTTGGACGTCGATTGCTGTTCCGCGTATATTTCTACCGTTGCATACTTGCACCGAAAATTCAATGATGGACATAGCGGTTCAAAATCTTTCTTAATTTTTATCACCTTAAGCAAATGGCGTAAGTTTTAGCTTTGACTTGTTCTTTGTATGATCTGAATCCTAATTCCCATGGAGAAACAGTCAAATTGTCAGATATGATGGAAACTCGAACCCGGGTCTCCCAACCATCGGTCAGTTGATCTATCAATCGTACAGTCTCCCGAACACAAATGGTGGTTCGGACAAGATATTTTTATGGATAGAGCAAACGGCTGGCGAATGGAAGATCTGGGTTCAAGTTCCGGTCCTGTCAGAATTTTATCGTCTCCGTTTCTTTTCCTAGAATTTTCGTGAGAATTTCCTACACCTACAAAGCCACCTTTAACCCTATCCAAATCTTATATAAATCTCTTTAGCTTTAAAAATTTATATTTGGATCGGGTTGGTGTTATACATCTTGAATGTATAATAACTCAGTGAATGATGTCTAGATGTATAGTCATTGCTTAGTCATCACTCTTACAGTCATTAATTTTATTCCATCTTCGAGTAAATGGTTGTCATTTTATTTATTAGTTGTGGAATAAGAACGGTGTTCTGATCTGTTTAACTGAGAGCTCGCACGAAAATGACTCAGTCACGAGTTCGTTCCCGGTGACAGCTCAGTTTTTCTGATACGAGTTGGCGCCAAGAAGAGCATCCGTTCGTGAAACTACTATTAAAACCAAATGATACTGTACATTCAGCAATAATAATCCCCATGTTTATCAACCAACCTTATAATTGACGGAGATTGTAATGATAAGAAGAAAACATAAGGAACTAATGTCCCTTGTCTCAATTGTTTCTCAGTATGACAAGCTGTAAAAGTGCGTGAAATGTAATATGCGTTAAATTTTGTGCGACTGAAGGATTCAAAAGGCGATAAAGAGTGAGTTTAAGGAAGGAATGGGTAAGGGTGAATAACAAGATGGTTGACGAAGGAAAGGAAGGGGACATGGGGATAAGTGAATTCGCTGCTACAAGACGAGCATTTCTTAAATGTGTAGATGGAAGGAGAGGGAGGGAGTGAGGAAACGTGAAGGGGGGTATCAGCGGCTGCGAGTTCAAAAAAGACCAAATACATGAGACTATCTTCTTGAAAATTTGAAGAGGAAGAGGAAAGCAAACGAAAGCTATAATGAAAATCTACGTCGAAGGTCTGAGGGCACAAATCGGCGAATGCTTTTCTTGATTACGTCCTTAAAAATTTAAGATTGATTTGTTCTGATGAGGTTTAGTGGTTCTTAAGGTTTGAGAGGGTCTCTCAGCGGATAATCTGACTTCGCGACGACTGTATTCTCTATCGAGTTAGCGTTGTTTCTATTCAAACATTTATGAGACCTTCTGCTCATATGCATCCAACCATGGGTGTAAAGAAATGGCGTATTTGATGGTATCCAAGGCGTTGTTTTATCCATTACGGATTTCTTCTGTAATAGGGGTTAGTATTTTAGTCGTAAGCAAATACCTCGAATAGATTGGATTGCATAATATAGATATTTACGCTATATCTACATGTTAAAATGCTGTAAATAAACTAATTTTGAATAATGATCTTTGATCGCCCTCCGAAATTAATTTATTTCCTTAATGTTGCTCCTAAGAAAGGATTTTTCTAATTCGTAAAGGCAGGGTATGTTTGAGTACATGAGCTTATATTACAAAATCTTTACGACAGATAAACAATTAATTGAAGTGATTTCGTACTAAGGTATTTTGTCGCCGTTGCTCATGTGTGTATTTACGCGATCTTGATTCTCTTTTGAAGTCTTTCCTTAGGTAAAGCGTATGTTTTACGTAAAGTACACCGATGCATATGAATGCATTTAGTTAATTAACATCATATGTACCCTGCGCCGAGTACTCACCAGGAAACTATTCGTAGGTTACAATTAAAATTATCGATAACTTTAGTTTTACTCTATTCACACACGCAATAACGTATTAGTTGTAAGTTGCCAGACAGACTTTGTTGCCTTTACGCAAAATTGACTAATTTTAAGAATTTCCGAAAGCCTTTCAGCACTATGAATATAGCCTTAATATGTCACCTTGCCGACGGAATGGTGAAAGTGGTGGTGCAAAACACTAAGTGAGTACTTTTTCTTCTTTGACCATGCCTTTTGCATTCAAGTTATTTAACGAATCATTCCAAAGTGATATTTCTTAATTTTTGAGTGGTCTATTTGCATGTCTTTTCATGATCACACTTCACACTTTCGAATTTCCTTCTTTATTTCAAAGTATTAGTTGCGGCAATATTTCTACCACTTAATATTAGTCTCTTATAATTCCTTTAATTGTATTCCCATAGAGTCCAATCTTGTTGAAGGGCCATTTTCAGAAGGTTTCCCCAAGTACCCATCTTAGGCGGGTTATACCGCGTACGCTAAGTCCTCCAGAGTCTCAAAATGAGTGGTGTATGTGTACATTAACTATAATTTTTTCACCGAATTGCACACTTGCTGCAGCTATCAAAAACACATCTGCAGACTCCGTATATTTTTTCCGATATCCGTTTCCAGCCGAATCCAACAGCGGGGCATAAAGAGGGCGTACCCACGAGGTATAGGCAGGGGAAGGCAAACAATAATCCCGAAAATTTTTGAGGCGGCAGCGAAACTTAAGTTGGTCGTTATATCTAAAGGGGACCCAATTACCGCGTCGTGTGACCCATATTCAGGCGGCAATGATCGGACCCTTCTCCATCCGAACATGCTCTCTCTCTGTCCCAAAGTATCGATATTCTATCGCTGTGTTCCCAAAACTAACTCGTCGCCCCATGTTAGCGCTAGGCGGATGTACGAGCGGAGAGATATGGAAGGAGAGATTCTAAAGGTTTAGGAATTTTGGATGAGGCGACGAAAGAGTTAAACTTGAGAAAGAATGCGGAGTGGAAGATAAGAGCGAACAGGCGCACTTTTATGGGATACCTTTGAGGATATTTAATTCTGCACAGTGCGTTTGATTTTCGATTATTGAAAGCCTTCGCAAACTCCAGAATCCATACTTGGATTCAAACAAAAAGTAATATAGGGAGCTTATTTTAAAGGCTAGACGAAATATATCTTTGCTAAAAGCAAAATGAAATAACCTGTTAAAATAACTGAAAAGGAATAGGTAGATGCAGGGTGGCTTGCACACTAAGTAAAAAATGGACTTATTTTAAAGGTTACACATAATCTTCCTTTGGTGAGTGAAAAAAACCTGTTAAAATAAATAAAAAGGAATTAATAAATGCAGGATTGCTTCATACGGTTTATCAGAAGAATTAATTCTACGAAAATTATTCTACGTACGTTTTATTTCATTATCAGCGGTTATATGATCAGGTGAGAACTTTAATTCCTTAATTGTATTCTAGTTCAAACACATTCATTTTATTGCTGAGAAAATTATTTTATTTATAAATCGCAATATTTATCGCAATTTCCCTGTAGGTAACTTCACAAATCCCCGTCTATGTATCATTCTATCAGAACTTCTTATGCTAATATTTGTCGGGTTTGTGTACTTTGGACGCAAGTCCTCGATGCTATAAGAACTAGTTAAGTTAATCAAAGGAAAAATAAAACCTGAAAAAATGATAATGAGGATAACGCATGCGTCTTGCGTTAATTGTACGTATTTCAGTAGCTTTATTTTATCTCTATTCTCAAGCTCCTTTTCTAAAAGGATAACAGAGGCCTCCCTAGTTTCTACGTTGGATTCAATAAACTTGCACTTATGTCATTCCGCATATCTTTTCCTATCTGAAATCCTTTTGTTCTCAAAAACTAAGTGCTATTGCCCTTTTCAAACCAATATTCTCCTAAGTACGTTTCTCTGCCTTTTTTTGGTAATTTTTTTCTGTCTTAAGTGTTTCTTTGTCCTGTCTCTTTTTAAGTACAACCTCTACTTTATATTTGAAAAGTGGTGGTAAAATACCTTGCGTTATCCTGTTGATAAAATAACATGCAATTTAACTTTAAGATCTTTTATTGTGTGCGAAATAATAATAACGTTTTGATTTGGCAAGTTTCAATCTAATGATACCTCCTCACAGGAAGTCCATGCACTGACTTGAAGTTGAATCTGATATCAAACGAACTTTCTGAAGTTGATATCAAACGAACTTTCTATGAAGATCTATACTTCTATGAAGTTTGGAGATCGATTATATATCGTCTCCATGAAGTATTTTGGCTTCGCCGGTGTTATTAAAGGTGGATATGCGGAGGTAAACAGAGGGAACCATCTGGAAACACGCGGAAGAAGTCATGGGTGGATGCTTAAAATACTAGGGATTTCTCAGAAAACAAATGAGGAACCTATTTGAAGAGGGCAGATGTTGATCGAGAACTGCTCTCGAAAGAAAATTTTCTTATCTCGGTGGCCCAGTGCCATCGATACGGAAGCCTGCAGTTTATTTTGAAAAACAGGATGCAGGAGCGGTATCGTAGGGCAGTGGATGCAGAACATTCGCGAACGGACGGGAATTCGAGACGGCGATAAACTTTTTTGTTTATAAATGGCGGTAGTTCGTTCATCACAGATCTGTAACATGAGTAACGAAGGGGAACGTATGCTAGGTGAAATTTTTTGTCAATTTTATTAAAATTTAAATAGAGAGTCAATAAACGGAAAGAGTGGAGAGGAAGAAATAGAATATTTTTATTGGAAATAAACGGATAATAAATTTTCTAAACAAATTAGTTATTCATATTATGCGTTGTTTTATTATGTAACTATGGAAACACAAGCGCTATCGGCAATATTTTTCATTATGGTGTGACAAAGTGATGTAAACCTGTAATGTTTTAGACTATTTGATTGAATAAACTATTAAATTTCTAAAATAAGTATCGATTAGTTAAGGTAAGAGTGCGAGTTATACCCTGGGAATCAAACCAGAACCAAACCGATAACCGAAACCGAAAAAAGTAATTTTTCCGTACCGAGAGAACCGAGGCAGAACCATAAAATTGAAATTTTTGAAACCGACGCCAAGTCGAATGTTACTCAGTCCGTTCCAATTTGCGGTTCATAGCAATATTTATATTACTTAGGTGTAACTATTATAATTTATTACTTAGGAGTAAGGTTTACTAAACATGTGCAGCTATGGCTAGCATTTAACTAATATTATTTTTATTCACAAATTTAATGTGAAATGATGTAAATAAAAAGCCAGAAGTAAAAAAATCTGGATGGATAAAATTTTATAATTCTGTAGGGGACGAAAAATACCGGTTCAAAGTTGGCAGAAGGAAGGAAACTGAAATTGAACTGAATTGCGTTTTCTTTTTCGTTGAACCGGACCAAAAACGGAGACGAAAAATTAGGGTCCTTGCCATACCTCGCCCCTATCGGCGTTTGACTAATCTTCGGGGGGTCTTAACGTAAGCGTATTTAATCCTGTTGTCGACAATCTTTCCTTCTTTATTGAATTTACTGGATTATGTACACCAATAAAACATCAGAAAGCAGTCATTTGGTCCTTGAGCGTTTCTGGCATTGCAATATTTAGTTGCTTTTTATTATACATATGACAGGTTTTAGATGTTCGGAACGAAGCCTTGGGATCGGTGCGTTACATGTTAGGAAAGCAAAGGTGAATGTGATTAAACACAAATCGGAAGTTAAACTATTGCTTATATTAATATGTATCTTAAAATTATTTTTTTCTGAAGTTGAGATTTTGTTTCTTGATAGTCAAGTTAAAATTGTATATGTAAATGCTTCATTTGTTGGAGTGTAATGGATACTCAGATTGCTCAGTGAAGCGAAATAGATAACCTAAGTTAAAGATTGGGAAAACTGAATACTATTGTTACATTATTTCCTGATGAAGGCACGTCATCTAATTACTACTCAGATCTCATCTTTTCATTTCGTTGATCCGAAGAATAATCTCACCTCATGTTAACAATGTTCTACCGGGATAAACTTGATATAACTGATTTTCTTCTATTACTAGTTGCATATTAAAACAAAACGAGATAAATAACGGTAACATATTGCATCGGAGAATTTGTGTTGCAATTCTGTTGTTTTTTGCTAGCATTTCATTTATTTCTCTTCTTTATGGTTTCAGTCCTATCTCGGTGCAAATCCTGCAATCCAATATCGCCCCTGGCCTGTTAATACTGAAAAAGAGAGTTTCATTTTATAGAAAATTCTGCTCTTGGGTACCCCATTTAGTTTTAGAAGTTTTACGTTTTATTGAAACAGCTGACATACGTATGATTATTCACTGCTTTTTTAAGTATTTGAAATCCTTTATTTATTCTATTCGACTGCTGATTTCTCGAAAGCTGTCTCTTCTTAAGTGAAAAGATGCATTTATGGAACAGTGCTTTCCGTTCAGCTAAATGTTATATTCCCAACATTTAGCATCATAATGATAATGCATTCCTAGCATTTTTGATTACATAAATTTTTCTCATTATTATGGGTCAAATATGCTTCGTTGCCACGGAAATAATCGGATTAATCAATAACTCCCTCGGAATATTTTCAATCTCTCACGTTTAAAGCATAAAAAATTAAAAAATATGATGCGCCATTGATCGGAAGCCCATATTTTAAAGGGTCACGCGGCGTTGAAGTCGTTCATTTCAATTAGACATTCGTCCTCAACGAGTTTCCCGATACTCCGAGAATTCCCGAACATTAAAATAAACGCAACGGCCTCGATAAATCTTCTCAAAAGGATCGATAAATCGAGAGGAGACCCCACTTCGATTAGTAAGACATTTTTCTCCGTCGCCAATCGTGCTCCTCGAGATGTATCTCGAACTCCTTACTTTTCAGTAATCAACTCCAGTGCATTTACATCTCGATAATTTCCAGCCAAGTCCTTTTACCGATTTCCCCCACCGCACCAAGTATTCCTCCGGCCTCATTTCTCTCGGATTCGTCCCTCCATAAAGCCACTATTCGACAATTACCCTTACCAACTCGAGCAACGCTCTGGCACAGGTTCCGTTCGATATACACATTGTATCGCTTCGAAAGGATATCGGTAAGGAGAGCTGCCTTCCGCCCTGCGTCCTTTTTTTTTATGGGCCCTTTCCTCCGACCAATCCTCTCGCCGCCTTATCTCCGTGCGCTTTCTTCTTTCTCCCCTCACCGGTGGAGTTCGCCGTCGCTTATGTTAAAGATAGCGAGTGGTAACTTTGAAATCTTTGGCGACAGCGAAAATGTTACGTGTGTAGGATTAGTTCGATGGTGGGAAAACTTTTTGTAGAGCCGGTCGCGGAGGGAACTCTTGCAGTTTTCTAGCTGTTGGATATCGCTAGTTAGGTAATGATCGCTTTTCTTATAATGGGATAGGTTACACCATCCATAAGACTTCTATTTTCGGACATGGAAAAATTATTGTTCCAAACAGAATTATTGTTCGGAACAATAATTCCAAAGAACTATTCGGAAAGAAAATTCGGAACAATATTTCCGAAGAATATTATTGTTCCATCCAAAAGTTATTGTAATAACTATAATATGTAATAATATATTTATACAATACATATATTGATATATTATATGTAATAATGGATCAAAATGTTAAGAAACTAAAAAATGAAAGAATGATAAAACTATCAAAACTTACAGATATAAAATTAATTTGCTCTAGCTTAACTTTATAGAATCCAACGTACTTGTCGAAAGAAATGAATACTCAGTAAAGTACCACGACACATTTTTTCCGACTAATTTCGTCAACGAGTTGACACCTTCAGGCAACCTGAATTAATACAATCTGATTATACAACTTACAGATATTTATACCCAACACTTACAGATATGTATACCCAACTATTGATTTCACCCTCAAACGCCTGGCGTATAAAGTGGTCAATGGGGCAGCATACATCCCGCAGGCCCCACTTTGCCCACTCAGGAATATATCGAACCCCTGCTAAGGGTCAGGGAATCGATATCTTTCGAGCTACGTATAAGTGAAATCAGAAACTTCAATATTGTATTCACCTCTGAAATCATTACGAAGGAATTACGGATGTTCGGAATTATATATCTCATTATAGTATTTAACAGATTGTATTATTTCCTTCGGCATTGTTTTATTAATCGTTGACTTCCACTTTCATAGGCTTTAAATGAAATCTAAAATGTTTTAATTCAATCTACCACGTACTCTCTACATTGCGTCCTTAATGGTGGTCGAATAATAATACTAATTAAATGAAATGAGAACGTTTTCTCAATGTCGTATAAATGATGCCAACTAATGTAATGAGTTAAATAGCATTACACAAGTAAGTGATGTCGTATTATCGGATTTTATGATGGAAAACCATGTAATTGATAGATATCGTAGCGTTATCGTTGGTGATCCACATTTTACTCTATCGGTATTGAGGCCATGCAATGCTATCCGATTAAGAATTTTCATTTGAGGTCCATCTTTTCAGTATTTACTTACCCTTCAGATAGAAAGTTAATTGAATTTTCAATTAGCAATAAACTTATATTGAATCAATTTTATGCTAAGGTACCGCTAACAAGTTGGTGCAGGTTTTTGGGTTATTATTGCACTTGATTGGAAATTATTTGCCTAGATCCTTTGACATTGGATTTTAAATCAGCAAATCAGATTTTGGTATATAAAATGCTATCTTACCGCTCTCATATCGTTATTAGGGATTTATGTATAAAATAATTTTATTCCAGATCTCAAACTATTACCTATTAACTTCTCGCTGTAATCGTATTGATAGCTTTTCCTCATTAAATTTGATATGGTATGAATACTCTTTTAAAAGGCGCACCTTTGCATGAGGATAAAATATCTACGATTTCCAGAAAAAAAAACAGCTAGATTTTCTTTTTTATGGGCATGAATGCCAGATTTTTTACTCAATAACGTGAGAAATGGTAGGATACATTTTTAACTTTTGTAAATTCTATGTTAGCTTGTTATCTAATCCAAAATCCTACCTAATCTTGGTTTTATCTAGCTCTACGAATTTTTATTGATAAAAACCGTGAAAAGAAGTCCTCTATGCAATATTTCAACATTCATGAGAACGAAAGCAAAGAGACCACACTTAATTCACGGGAATCAATCGATACTCTTTTTCCAATGAAAATGTGCGGTGCCTTTTTTCTTAGAGCGACATTCTATTTTATACTCTCTAAATCTCTCCATATCATCCTACTCGATTCACGGATTTACTCTTGACCCGAAACATTCTATTTTTATCGCCCTTTTACGATTTTGGCTCATAGCTCGCCTCGTCTTCCGTTGTTGCGATAAACACCGGAATTTCTCTCGATGCTCTTCCTATCCAACTGTTTATTCCATCACTTATTCCATTCTCTCTCTTTTACTTTATGTTCAATTTTCTGATTCTTTAGTCGATTTTACTTTTTCCTCACATTATCCTTTCCGTCGCCACTGAGCTTTTGAGTATTGATATTTTCGTACGGGATGTGTCTGTTTCTACTTGCGTATTTATGCCAGATGTATATTTATGCTCCACGTCCTGTTTGCCATGGAGTTGGCGTCCATGTAATCCCTGGAACTTCGATTGTTTTCGAGTGAGAGCACGGTCGAATTTTCGTCTTTTCTATAGAAATCTATATAAATGTGATGCAATGGCTGATTTCCTACTACCACATCACAATAAAAGGAATGTTTTATTTTTCTTCTTTCTGGATAGATGATATGTATCTTTCATTTACTTTTGTTCATCGCCGTAATGATTTGAAAGTTAGTGTAGTGTGCTAATTCAGGGTATTCTTGTTGATAATTCCTAAAATTATTTAAATAAAAATATTTTATATTACCGTTTGAAGTACGGATCTATTTTGTGTGTATTGTAGGAAAATCTATACAGAGCTAAATGGAAGATGAGACTATTTAGTTCCAATTTCCCCCAATAAAGACGCATGTATTGTATTTTAATTTCTCATCTCTTATAGGTGATGATATTTTTATTTTTTCATGCATGTTTCATCTCTTTTATTCTCACTTTTTATTATTTTTCATGGTGTCGGGTATCTTTTAATGAGTATATGGTTTTATTTTTTTTTCTTCTCTTCTTTTCTTCGAAAGAACATTGACGAAGTTGTTAAATGATAGTGATTTTTTGTGCTTATTTATTTTATTTATTATTTTTTCTTTTTTTCTGTATTCATACTAGTTTTTTTGCCATTTCCATTTATAACATTCTGTGTTTTCAGTGTTTGTTTTAATATCTCATGTTATCCTTTTACTAACTGTTATTCTTTTATGGACTATTTTATATGCAGTTTGAAATGTGAATATGTTCCTTGCTTTTTCATTCCAGCCTTTTCTATAAATTTTCAGTTTCTTATCTATCTGTAGGTTTCGCAGGTTTTTCACACCCTCTTCTGGGGTGTTTTCCTGCTGTGGGCTATTTTTCCTATCCTAGGTTTTTAAGCCCACAATATAAATTTCTTCTGTGCACTTTTTTTTCTGCTATCTCTTTCTTTCAAATTGACGAAGGGTTAGATGTAAGAAGAGACTTTTCAGTCTCAATCTCGCCCGAATAAAGACGATTTATTATTATTATTATTATCCAGCACCTATTTATACAGATATTTGTTACTTTTGAAGCAAACTGTCTCAGTGGGAAAACTGATGGAAAACACCTCACTTCTCTTCTTGACTAGTTCGTCTCATCTCTTTTCCTGAGTTTTTGGTAGCTAATGGTGACAAGTTGAGGTTTAAACGGTCCTTTCTCTGTTCCTACTTATTTGAGATGTATACTTATAGTTCACGTCCTGTTTGCTATGGAATTAGCGTCGTTGCTATTCCTCAAACCTCGATTGCTTTCCAGTAAAAGAACTGTCAAAATTTGGGAGACTGAATACTTTACGGAAAAGGTTAGGGAATATATTGAAAATATACGAGCAAATAATTTTATCACTCCGAAAGGGAATAGGGGGAATTGCATTTCATGTATATATGAATTGTTCACTCTTTACGATTATATATTGTTGAGGATATTAAACTATTAATCTTAATTATCCCATCACTCTTCTCTCTTCCCATTTTCATTTCCCTCTACTTTCGTCACGTTCTTTAATTTTCATCCCTCCTTCCTCCATGTCCGCATTCAATTTCCCACTCTCTCCCTTCCCATATATCTTCCCTTTTCCTATCTTCCTGTCTCTCCGTCCGCCATATTACCTTCTTCTTGCTAAACTGACATGCACTTTGCCGTCGCTCGTTCCTCACCCGTTTTGTTGTGATATATAACCAAATGAGCGTGGCTTTTCGGCTTGGAAGCAGGACCCGAAGAATGGCTCGGGATTCCGTTGGTATTTTAAGCTGGTTTCGGAGGTGCGGTGTTTGGGGAAGGGAAGTTTTTATTGCGATCCCCTCCGACGGATGATCCGGTGCTAGATGGGGCCGGTTCCGAGATAAATTTCCTTCTATTTCGGGGATGAATCGAACGGAATGGTAATTGATATATGAATTCGCGTGAGAATATTTTCTCCGGGGATGATATTGGGTTTCTTTCGATCCGACTTTTTTTTTAAATTTTGAGCCCGATTCGGTATCGTTCTCCCCGGAAACTCGACTTCTGTGCGTTGCGTCATTCCCTTGTCAATCAGTTTGAGAATACATATAATGGGTTATTTGATTATCCTTCCTGACTTTGCTACTTAATTGGTGTCTCATATGGATCAGGTTTGTTTACTCTGTTCAGTTTTCGTTAGGTATAAGCGTTTATATGTTATTAAAAGGTAATTGAGTGATTTGAAAATGTAGAAGCTAGTTTGATATCTAGGTATACCTATTTATTTTCTTACTAATAATAGGCATTCAAATCTGAATAATGTGTTTATGATCATGACTGTCATTTTCTTAACTTGCTAGGATCTAACGTAAGCAATCTGAAAGCTAGAATAGAGAGGTTGCTTATTGTTAGTTTAATTATCACAATTGTATTACAAAAAGTTAAAAATTTTGGTATTTATCTTTTGAAGAAGTATTCAAGTCGAACGTAATTTTCCAACCGACGAGCGAAAGCGATCAGAGTGAGTGTTTATATAGCTGGTTTTTGTCGCGATACTTTTATCTCCTTCGACGGAAACGGACTGTTTTAGCGATTAGAAAATAATTTTGAGCGAAATTGTGGCTGATGAAAGAAATGGGCACAGTTATAATGTACGACGTTTACTTAGGCATTTAATAAACAGCTGTTTCAAATGTAGTTTGCGGAGATGATATCTAACGGTCCCGCTCGGCAATGAAAATTTTACGAACGCGCTTAGTGACCTATTGAATAGCCATTTCTCGTCCAGAATAAACCGTGCCACGCCATGTTTGCGTCAGTTGTATTGCATGGAATTAATTTTGGCTAGCAATGGGGGCATTCGAGCGGCCATTCGTTTGCTTACACATTTTAGCTCTCCTCTGTCCACACAGTTTGTCATGGATTCCCATTCCGCCCTTGACCCCTCCTTATCTCCAGCAGTTGATTTGCACCTTACTGCTGCTCCCACTGTTAATTTTTCGCTTATTCGACCCGCATAAAACTCAGTGGATCTGTTTGCGTTTCAATTATCCGGTTAACAAATTCGAAGTTAGGATCTCGATGGGATTGAATGTATTTTTAAATGCGTTTGTTTTCAAATCAAGGGTGAGCTTTATTCTCGGTGGCTTGTTAGAATAAACTGAGGCTCGGGAGTAATAAATTCATGGCAATTTACGTGACTTTTGAAGATGCATGAAATTGGCAATCATAACATTTGTAATATATAAAATAAATTGTACAACTTTGTAATTTTCCACGTATTTTTTTTTTTTTTGATGTAAGATAAGATTTTTTGATGCCTGAAGATGTAAGAAGCTCTTACGAAACCGGTTGCCAATGTTAAAAAAAAAAAAAATACGTGGAAAATTACAAAGTTGTATAATTTATTATGGCTTTCCACCAAGTAACGCCAGATCATATTGATTACATTTGTAATATTTAGAAAACTGTGGTCTTCATTGTAAGTCATATTACGTAACATTTGATGGTAATATGAATATAGTGTATTCTAACGTATGTTTATTTTTCGTATACCTTTCGATAAGCTCACTCTCTATTTATTCACAAGCTATTTTACTTGCTTCACTCCCTCTTAAATCTCATTAAAAACATAATATGAAATGAAACATAAAAACAATGTATAAAAAATTTTGTATTCGTACCTTTTTCCAGATATCCTGGCATCCTACCTCAATTATTTTCTGTTAACTATCCCTCTGCCTTCAATATTTGGCCCAAATATTTTTCCTACTTTTTTCTCCTACGAAGGAAACAAAAGCCGCTTTCCCGCAATCTTTTTTATCTCTTCATTGTTAATTTTCATCAAAATCTACCGCTTTTGTATAGGCTAAACTCCTATACCTGAAGTCTTCAATCTTATTCTGCACATCTGAGGCTTAACAATACACACTTGTACACCAAAACACGTCAGGCCTAAGATTTAACTGAATTTCCAAAATTTTTTCTCCAAAAGGGAAAGTACTTGTAGTAGTAATTTTAAAATACTTCGACAGCTGAGGTCATTTCGCATGTGAGCCCCCAACGGGAAACGAACCCGGAATCGCTTTCATTAAAGTTGAACGCTTAGCCGACTTGGTTAGCTATAGACAAAAGGGAAAGAAAAAAAATATTATTATTATTTCAGATGCATTTATCCTCAATTACATCCAATTTATAAACAATGATGAAAAAATACCGATGACGAGCATATACAACCATTCCAGGAAAAACCTAGTTAGCCGAAACTCGTACCTGGGATGTGGGTGTGGTGAAAAGCCAACTTATCCGCCACTGAGGTCGACGAAATCATTTTATTGAAACTACTGTTTAATGATAATCTTTTTTGTGAATTAAGCGAAATATGCTGTTTGGGGTCTTACGCAGCAGACTACATAGTTTTCTGTAAGTGAAAACAATATATGGCGATGACTGCCAAGGATATGTAACTCATTTAATCCAACAACATTGGATTTATTTCTGTGAACGGATCCACTGGAGAGGGTATTTTGTGGAAATCTCGCTTCTTTTCCCTTCAAAGCATCTTGATCGTCGAGTATTGAATCTCCGCATTTCCGCTGCTCCCACTGACTTATTTCCTTCAATTTCAGGAGTCATTCCCCTCCGACGCCTATTCGTCAAGCCATTAACCTTATTTTGCCAAATTACCGTCTCTTTTCCTTCGCCGATCTAATTTTCGCCCTTATGTGGTAGCTATTACAACAATATTTCTCCTAGACTTTGATCTCAAAAGATGTGATCCAGACGTTGCACTGAAAACGTTTATTTCATTTACAACTACTACCCGGAGAGGTTTCCTTCGAGAGACAGTTCGCCGAAGGATGTTATACACTGAGAAATTTTAGCCAGAGAAATAATGCTTACGAGTTCTTACCCTTTGGTTTTTACCAAAGAGCTCGTTAAACTGAGGGATATTTTATCTAGTTGAACCATTATCTATTACTATTCTAAAAGCTCACTAGGCCTTGGTGAGCATCTATCATTTATAATCCATTTCAGCAAAAAAATAATTTCTAAAAATAATTAATGATATCATTATGGGAGCTTCATAAGAAATACTTGGACTTACTTCATAAGAAATACCTGGAATCGAACCTGGGAGAGTACCGAAGAAAATAATTTAATTAATAAAATTATATTTAATAATATAATGAGTTATGATATTTCAATAATGTTCTCATCAATTAGTAGTAAGTTTATGAAATTTTAAAGAATCCGATATTACAGAATTTTCCCAAATAGCAATTCGAAGATGGTAATTCAAAACTGTCAACACAAACTATTTGATAGAATATACATTGGGTGAAATAACCCCATGGAAAAATATCTCTTCGCTGAAAAATCCATGGGCGAAATGTGGCTGGATGAAAAGTCCTCTGGGTTAATTCTTCTTGGGCGAACCATCTATTTCATGAAATATCTTCATACAAAATATCCACTCGGTGAAACGTCTTAGTTAAATCTTCCGGACACCGCATTTGTGAGTAAACCTCGGAGAGAAATGGTGGACGAAAAGTCTGCTGTGAAATTTCTCTATCCTAAAAGTCTCATCAGTTAACTGTATTTTAGGTGAACCGTCTCTTTAAAAATGAAATGTCTTTCTTTGACACGTCTATTGGGTGAAACGCCTTGGTTGGAATGTCCGGACACCATATTTTGCGATCAAATTCGGGGAGAAACAGTGGGCGAACAGTGAACAGCGAAATTTCTCTTAAAAGTCCCATGGGTGAACTGTCACTTGCGTGGATCTTCCGTCAGGTGAAGCGTCTTTGGACAAAACGCCCAGAGGCCGCAAAAGATACCGAAATCGATTCCTTAGGAGTCTCATGCATGTCAAGTCTCTCTTTGACTTTTGCTCTATCGCCTTCAATCTCCCAGACGATTGCATGAGATGCGTCCGACAGTTTTTCCCGAGAGAGGGCAGCATCAGACGATTGTCTTTGAGGAATCAATGAGGAGGGCAAAAGAGGGTTGACGAGGAGGTTTGGAAAGGAGAGGAAGATGCAAGATAGGGAGGATAAGGAAGTTGTAGGAAAAAGAATCAAGGTGTGATGGAAGAAGATATATGATCTACTATCTCTATTCGTGCTTTCTTTAACACTCACGCTTAAGAACGAAAATAATTTCATAAAATCTTACGGATAAATGCCACTTACTTATCTTGACTGTGTAAGCTGGGCTACTTATAATGTTTACCACTCAAAATAGTGATGTATGGCGTTATATATATAATATTATAATATAATCTCTGCTAATTAATAGAATTGAAACAGTCGATTATAAAGAAGCCGATCACCATGCGTTAAGTAGAAGTAGAATTTGTTTGTGAGCCGATGGAATATTGCAGTTTTAGAGACATTTGGGTGTACGTATAACATACTGAGAACGACCCACCGAAATTCAATTCCATAATTATTGTTGTAATAAGTAATTGAATAAGTTCAGAAAGAATAAGGAAAACTGTAGGAAATGTGTGATTTATCTGAATTCGCCATAGTAATTTACAAGGAAAAATAGTTGGCTATTCATTCTCGCATCACTTTACCCTCCGGGTTGACTAGATATTGATCCTAAAGAAAAACGAAACCTATAGATTTTGGAGAATTCCCTTGGGAAGCACTATAAACTAGATAATAATTGTGGGTTATATATATATATATATAAATATATGGATAAAATTTCCAGTTATTTCCCTAAAAATACAATAATTGATTTAAATGGATGGATATAAAGGAGAAAAGCTATAAATTTGATGTGTGAAGGCGTTACTTCGTGGAAGACCATTATAAATGAATATAGTAAAAACACTGGTACACTTCCACAGAGATTAGATTAGATTTTCTGTGGAAGTGGAAAATCTGTGGAAGTGTACCAGTGTTTTTATTCATTTATTGAGAAAAGCTATGTTTATTTAAATTTTACTGTGTTTTACTTACCTTGACTCTTGGAGTTATAAAAAAAATTGGCGATAGAGTTTCTATTCTTAAGAAAACTGAGATAGAGAACGTTCCAGTCAGACTAGATGATAAAGAAATATCTAGATAGAACCTTAATTGGTAAGGTCAAGCCCTTGTTGGTCTCCCTTTCACGTAATCTTTTATGTCTTGAAAAATATGCAATCGTTAATTATACATAAGAGGATATAAGATTATAATGTGAGAAAAAATGTATGCAACTTATTGTTAGTGTGAAAAGAAAAATCCCACATTACCGTAAAAAATCTAAAAAGAAGAAGAAAGTAAATTATGAAAACAGGAAAAATATTAAAGGTAGCATAAATATAAAAATTATACTGTAAATATAGAAAAATTAAGCAGAACAGATTGAAAAGAGATGTAATTCAAAACATAAGGAGAAACGTGGAATACAGAATAAAATTGTATCTGAAAAAGATGAAAACTTAAAGCAACGTAGCATAACATACTCTAAAATGATAACAGATGTAAAAGCAAACTATATTGTCCGATTCATGTAAAAACACAGATTTTCGAATAACACCGGACCATTATCTGATGCACTATCACCTTTTAACGCCGGATCCTCGCGCAAAAAGTGATTTGTTGGAATACAGAAGTTCCCTAACTGCAGGCCAGGGGAGCGAGAAAGGCCTTTTTCCCATTAGTCACGTTTGATTGATACCCCTGTACTGCGCAGATATATATCAAATGTAAAATGAAGGTAAAAGTATGAATTAAGGGAAGAGAGTGAGTGGTAAATCACTTTGGAAGGAAAATTTAGGACTTTGTTCGTGACTATTTCAAGGGGACCACTAGACGAGTGATCTATGGGAGAGTATTAGTTAACCTTGGTAAGGAAAGTAAAAATTCTACTTCCGCTTGAGGCCCTTGGGAAACGTAGATGGGCGGAGAGACTGCAAAGAGAACTTTCGAACGGAGAAAAAATTGAATAGATCTTGCGCAATAAATCCGTTGGTTATGAGGGAATATTTTTTTATTCTTTTGAAAATTTGATTGATATATATTGTTTACTAAATTATTAAGTTAGGAATTGTTCATTGTTATAATGGAAAATTATTTTCCCGTCACGTAAATTCATTGAACGAGATTCTAGGCTAAGAAGGTTTTTTTGCCTGTTTTAGTGCTATTTTAGGGATTCGGTAGATGAGTGCGGCTTCAGCTAAGGAATGTTTTGGTTAATGCTCGCGTAAATGTGTTCAAACTTAAAACACACATAATCAGCGCTCAATGCGAAAGTAACAATACTTGCTTTGATGAAAAGAGTACGAAGTACGTAGAAGATGCAAGGGATGTTATTTCACCTTACTTAGTTCCCATATAATACGCAGCAAGTATATGGGATTCAGCGGATAAAACGAGTAGCAGTGAATTCAAGAAAGTGCAGCGTAAAGCACTAAATAGCACTCTGTTAAAAATGTTACGATGAAAAGACGATCGTTACAAAGATATCTTCTATGCAGGTTGGGAAGCCTTCAAAGGAAAGAGTCTAGTTACGATTTCTCGATACATTTAGAGAAAGTACGGTTGCAGAGTACATAATCGTTGTTACGCGACCCATCTACTACTTCTGCTTATCTGAAAATGAGCGTAAAATTAGAGAAATAGATGCTAGAAAAAGTCATTTTAAGGATTGATTCTTTTTCAAACCATAGGCGATAACAACAAGCTGAAATGTAGCTTAAAAGTTCGGTGTGTACACCCACAATAGATACTGAAAGGCGGCGGAATAGGTTATTAATGTAGATGAGTACAAACATAAGTATGGTAATCATGTTTAGTCTACATCGATCAGTGCCTCTTCACTTGAAGAAAATACTTTAACGTTGGAACCAAGATATTTTTCTCATTTGTTTTTTTTTTGTATTTTTACACAATTTATCTTATCGGTTCTCCTATGTTGAATTCGTTCTCATGTTGCCAATCTAAATTCAAGTGGAGCTATACCCCGTGCCACTCATTGAAAGGCGGCTTGCAGGGTATTAATTTAGATGTAGAATAGAAGATATGAATAATTTTTCCATTCATCAAGACATCATGACGGACGCAATCATGAGCAAATGTACGTAATTTCTCGCACCATTCCTACACCGCCTGGAAGAAATACCCCGAACAAAGCAGCAACAAGTAAACAGCGAATTAGAAATGCACGCGCGTATACAGAAAGGGAGAATGGGTCCATTTCATTCCGAAGCAAGCTTTACGCCGGTAAATGGAATTCACGACATTACGCTACGCCATCAGTCCCTTCCGACCGCTCTCTCAGCCGGACTGTTTCTCGCTTTAAATGGAAGGAAATAAAGGGAAAAGAGGGGAATTTTCTCCGACTTGGCTCACGATATTCAGCCGAGACCTCTCCGAAAGACGGACGACGGACTCTCTCGGGAAATCCTTCCCCAATCAATCTCCAACGCCCACTCGCTCCATATTCCCTTCCGAGCTGAGGATATACTCGACCAGTGGAGGAGAGGTAATGGAGTGCTATTTGTTAAAAGTTCTCCTCGCGCCAATGTTTCCCGTGTCTGTTGCGGACTCTATCTCTTAAGAGGTGACTCATCTACGCATTGGCAGCTTCCCGCGGGACTGAAATTTCCTTCTTCAATCGGAAGGGTATTTGTCTCCTCGGTGAAGATGGGATGGACACCCGACGGAGGTCGTGGGAAATTGTTTTGTTCTCGGGGAAGGTTAAGGCCATTCTGGGGTGGAAATTTCCTGGAAGAGTGATTTCTACTCCGTCGCTTTGTTCATTCGTTGAAACAATAAATGCTTTTTAGTTTTAATTGATTGGAGTGGTCGGAGCGATTGAAAAATCATAGTAGTACATGTATTTTTTTAAAATTCTTCGACAGCTGAAGTTATTAAGTAAGTGGGCCCACATCGGGAATCGAACCCGGGACCGCTTTCACCAAAGTCGAGCGTACTAACCACATGACTATCATATTATTTGCTAATATATAATATTCATGTGCACGTTAATTGATATTGAATTAAGTAGTAAAAGTATTGCTAAAAGTGTTTCGGCAGTTGAGGTCATTCCACACGTAGGGTTCAACCGGAAATCGAACCCGGGACCGCTTTCATCGAAGTCGAACGCGCTGCCAAATGGATATCCTGTAGCCCCGAAATTGACTTAATATTATATAATAATTATGGTTAAGTTGTTATAATTAACTGAAAATAGAATCGTATTTTATTATATATTCGAAAGTATCACTTATTGTACTTAACAAACCGATGTTATAGGTCGTTGAGTAAATAGTGTTCCTCGTGAATAGCCGTGATTTGGGTGATTACTCTAAAAGGAAGATTTTCCGAGGCGTTCTTCCTTCCTTTTATATACGTAAATGACGGACAGTATTTCCCTCACTATAATATCACTTTAATCTGGTTCTCATGCGACTGACACTACTTTTCAATTATATCTATATTCCATCTATAGTAAATTTAAGTGATAACTTTAGCATACTTGCAGCCTCAAAAATAATATCCATTATTCTATAACAAATCCATTATTGATAACAAATCGCATAACAACGTAGAAAAAAAATAAAGAAATGTGGTGTTAATAAACAAAAAAAGATACAAGATAAAACAGTCAATTCAATTAAAAATGCGATAGATCTGAGGATGGAGCATGATATAAGGTATTGAAATATATACGGTGTTATATTTTCATTGTAATTTGAAAGGGTATTTTTGTAAGGGTTAATCGACGTCTTTTTCATTTGGGACGTCTTTCACATTCCTTATCGCTAAAATAGATAGATTGCTCTTTCTTTGATTACTCCTTGAGTCGAGTACTTGATGTGGATAGAGAGGAGACCCAAGTAAATCCTCGTTAGCAAATATTTTGGGTGATATAAAGGCTTGTATTCATTGCAACGAAGGAGAGCTTGCAAATGACTGATGTACACAGTAAAATTTTTAGATATAATATGCCGAGCAAGAGGATTAAAAGCTTTCAGATATGGAGACAATAATTTTACATTTGAAGAGGTTTAAAGTTAGTAAACAGGGTGTGATTCCCCACTCAAAAAATTTCTGGGTTTTGTTTCGTTTGATCAATAAACGATTTTGCATGATATCAGAAATCAGGTCAGTGGTCTATGATGTGTTCTGTAGTCTGTACCCCTGAATCCTTCATCTGAGAATATATTTTCAGAAATAAATTAGCTTTTCAGAATCATTAACAGAAACTGTAGCCAACTATTAAACTAAAAATGTAACGAGCAACTAAGCAAAACATGTCATTTGTGTTCAAAATATTTTCCGCGAATCATCTAAAATTTATACCAAACCGCTTGAAAATTTGCATACTGTCCTCTTGTAATTTTTAATAACTCGGTTAATTACTTAAAAATTTCCTCCACTACCAGGCAGAATTTGAAACGCGCACTTCTAAAACGAGCGTATTTTAAAAAGCTAGCGATCATTCACCCGTGAGCAGGAATTTTTCCTTTGGGGTCATATGGAGACTTTATTGGATCCTTTGAAGTTCGGTGGGAATGCGTAAAATTTGAACGTGGGAGCTCTGGCATAGTTCTTGCAACCGCATAAAAAACAAATACGTAACTTTTTGTAATGTTTCAATTTATACTACTGGAACTACTTGAGAAAAATGTAGGTATTTAAGTTCAATTCATTGAAATTTTGTCTCGTAGTCGTGCACACTTTTCCCATTTCTCACTGGAGATAATTCAATGAACTCAATTATGTTTTTGATATGGAGGGAAAAAAGTTTTAAATGTTCCTATTTAATCAGATTCTCGAATTAAATGCTTCGATTTACTTCGGCTAACTTCATCAAGTGGGCCTGAAGAGTGGAGTAAGGTTTTTATTATTATTTTGTTGGAAAAATGGAATTGAAGTTGGAATCGTTTTAACGTTTAATTCATTCCCAATCCGCTTGAAAAGGAATGAGCCATATTAGTTTGAGAATTCAAGAAGGTAGATGTTATATTTACTTTTTTATCCTTTCGTCTTGATCATTTGAAACGTATATGCTCTAAATAAATTAATACCTATATTTTAAGTTGAATTATTTGAATACTAGCCTCAAAAGGTTGATGCTACGTTTTCAGACTAACTGCAAGATCTTATCCTGATATACACTGAATTTTGCACGTTAAGCTGAAAGTTTCTCAATATTAGCTACATCAAAAATAATAATAATATCCGTGAATATTAATGAATGATTGACTGATTACCCCTGGATTTTTTCTATTTGAAGTTGTGAACCAGAATTAATTTTTCTTTGAAACGTAACTCTTATGAAACTATAGTATATTCTTCATTTTATGATTCCCATGTTGTTCTGTTTTTTAAAAGATATTGACCATTTTGTGATAAATAGCTGAAATAAAGTATTTATACTCATGCATTATCGTGACCTTATGATCACCTACTTACACTACATCATGAGGATTAGAATACATTTCATTTTTCTTCAGATACACTACAGAGAAAAATATATGTTCCATTGATTTTTCTCTCCGTGTAGTTTATGCCTATGATTATATGGAAGGAACTGAGATAAGAATGATGCTGATTAATTGCATTCATTAAGGTCTCTCCTTATTGTATGCTTGGAAAAGTGTTACTAGTCTAATCATTTGCTTCTAATACGTGGAATTTTTCCACTTAAAGCATTCAGTCTCAATTAGGAAAGTGATAGAAAACTACCACACTCCTCATGCTAGTCGCCTCATTCCCCTCTCCAAGACATTTTGTTCAAGACTTTCGAACTAAATACTGTACATCCATCATCAGCTAGGGAATTCATTCTATAATGAAAGTGAATCCCATAGAAATTCATCCAAAAGCATTAGTTTTACGCCATAGATTCCGAGTTTTACAGGTTTTGTCTTCCTTATATTCTAAAAGGTGGATGTTTTCGCTCTCTTCCGAACCAATTAGAAAGATTAAGTTTAGTGGGGCTCAATTTTCCATCCATGTGGCGCTATCTATCGAGAGGATGAATTCTTTCTCTCCGTTGTCTTCAGCGTCCCCTACTCTTCGCCCTAAATGTGTTTAATGCATAAGGCGTCCTTAATTTGATGTAGGCCGCCGGAATTAATTACTCTAAGAGAGTTTCCGTCGCCAATTACGGAAACATGATTTAATCCCGGCCCGTGAAGTAATTATTCGGAAGCTTTAATTGCTTCGGCAGACGCGTCACGCATGTCTTTATTCGCATTTTTCTGAGAAGAAATACGGAAAAAATTACTTTCTCACTCTTTGTGGTCGATGAATATTATTTTGTATTTTGATGTAAACAAACGGAATCGACTGGCCTTTGGTTCATTTCAATTTTGTCTGGATTGGCTGCTCGCTTCGGCAGGTTGATTATGTCATAAGATTAATTCTCATAGAATGCATCTATTCTTTCATGCTCTTGTTCTTTTACTAAGTGGTTAATACAATCGATATTAAATGTCTTATTTTTCTGTGGATCAGCTTTCATGAGTTGGTTATAGTCATCTAAAATCTTTGGAGTATCTACTGCCATTTGCTTAATTTTGGCGTGGAATTATTTCTTTCAAATATTATGCTAAAAAGCGTCTCAGGTGGTATTTTTAGTATATGTTTCCTGTGAAAGAGACCGGGGGAAAACCGTGCACTAAGTGGGATAGAGTCTTAAGCTGAAGCCTTTTAAACTGGTTTTACTGTATACTGTATTACAGAATGAACAGGGATCAGAAATGCTAATTTCCGGTATATAAGCAGTAAAGGATCTGAGAGAAGATATTTTCTTCCACGTGATGTATTGGGAACACTCATTTTTGTGGTGAAATAGAGACGGTCTATGTAGGAACGAATTGAAAGATTCGTATTTATATTGGATTGTTCTTTCGAAACACGGAAAGTATCATGAAAAATAAATAACTGTTGTACTGTTTATAAATCTAAAGATTAAAAAATAATTAGTTAATTATATTATGTAAATAATAGTTAAAGTTAATAGTTTTGTTTCGGTCATTGATAAAGTTTAGACACGTGATGAACCGTTTCTTTAAAGAATCGGTGGACGTAATACATGTACATCTATCTTGAATATTACAATTTTCACTGTGGGAAACATTTTTACAACTTTCACGAAGCCGGAGCACTGCACTGCATCTAAATCATGCTGAAACTTAAAATTAATCTTTATGTATGAAATAAATAGAAAATATTACGTAATAAATAAGAAAAGGATATTATAAATTCACCAATAAAAACTCTTTTCATCGAATAACACGTGGTAGGATTTGGATGGAACCCATTCCATATTCGTTATTGCTAGTAAGATGACGTGCTTTAAGTTGAATTCTCTCGTTGGGATCTGAGCGAGAGGCAGTTAGGTGAAAGGAAAGTGGTAATTTTAGAAGCTACTGTGAGAGAGAAGAAACTCAAAAAAATACACTAGCTGCTTAAAAGTGAGGATTTTATTTCTCAGCGCATTCATACCCGTAGAGAGCGGAGAAATAAGTTGGCAGCACGGTGGGCGACAGGTGAAGAAGTACAGAACGATGAGAGGATGAGAAAGGGAATGCTGGGAAGGTACACAGACTGAGTTATGGCGGGATAAGGAGAGCTTTCAAGGGAGGCAAGTGGCACTTGGTCATTTTTGAAAGAAATGGAGGAGAGGCGAGTGAGGAAAGATTCCCCAGAAGGTGAGCTGTGGATGGCAGCTGAATGTGAAATAACAGTCGAGTAAAGAAACTAGGGAGGTATATTAGTTAAGACGAAAGAAATGCAGCTAACATTGGATATCGAATGAAACAGCTATTCTTGATGGCATACTCTTGATGGAAAGAATTCTCATATTCGTAAAATAGTGATTATTCTCCTTAATTGCAGGAGCACAACGGACGCAATCTTATACGATGCTAAGAATGAAGGTCAAACGTTAATGCATTTTGAGATTAATTAGGCGACGTTTGTTTCATCTTAGCATTTAAGTTTACAACTTACCTTTCCTCGAGACTGCTTTTGGGTGATTTTTACATGAAAATATTATCATCTTCAAGATAAATCAATAATAAAGGCCCATTTTCTGAAAATGTATAAATTGAGGAATAAGATGCATCATCTATTCTTCTATTCTACTCCATTCGCAACCGCTTTTTCTCGTTCTTTGTGTCGGAAAGCTGTAAACTTTAACAAGGCCTATGAAAAATGTTCGCATTGGTTAAAACATTAAATGTGAAAGTTTGGAAATTTATCATTTTAATGCATTTTTTTAGTATTATAAATAAAGTACAATCACAACTTAATAGAAGGTAATATTAAATCACAACTTTAATAGAAGTTAAATATTAAGTGTAATGTAAGCGAAAAATCCGTAGGCTTATGATTAAGGGTTATATAAATTCAGGATATGAAGCGTAATTATTATTTTTCTCCAAAATGTTTCCATTTTTAAGCACATTTTGTAGGAGAAACTGTGTCCAAAATAAGCCATAAAAGAATAATAGTACTAAATTATTGATGGGAGTAATTTTAGTAGCAGCTATAGTGAAAAATAGGGAAAGTTATTTTAAAGATTTATCTCTCTACAGTTTATTCACAACGGTGGAAAATTATTCCCGGTAACGATTGAATCGTAAATATCAACGTAATAGACATCTAAAAAATTAATTTGTTTCGGTCAGCGGTTGGTTTAAAAATGAATTCGTCGCGGGGATTCGGCCTGCGGTAAAATACTGTGGCACGTTTTGAGTAAGCTCGGTTTGGTGTGTATATTTAGTGCTACAAAACGGAAATAATTAGTTTTGTTTAAAGGAGTTTATTTTACCCCGGCAGTTGGGTGTTTATAGATGCTACTACGCGTAAATAGCACGTAGAAAAACTCCAATAGCCTTAAAACGGGAACGGGAAATTTATTTAAAGAGGCGTCTGGAATTCTAAAATTAATTGAATATATTGCCTTTTCAGGTGGAAGAGTACGAACAGTAGATTTATAAATACTGTAAATTTTCATAAAAAAACCTTGTCTAACTTAATTGCAAAAATCGGAAACTAAGTATAGAGATGGTTTGAAGAATTAAATATTAATAACTCCTATCAGGCCAAATTATCTAACAAAATTTATGAAGATTGGCTTCATTGCTAATTTAATTTTGACTATTTGATTAAACATTATTTTGCATAATTGGCTTGGTTTTGGCTCTATCGACCAACTTGTTAGTCCGTATATATGGAACTCATTTCCGTAAATAACTGCAGTAATCCAATATATTGGAAACATTAAACTGAATAGTATATAAAAAGGAAGATCGTGTGACTAAAGAACAGCTGCTGTTGTTGTAGTATTTGTGAAAATTTAAATATTTCTATTAGTTTTATCTGCTATCAATCAGTCTTGGAATGTCAAGTGGGATTGGTGTAACCGTGTTTCAGTGCACGGATACCGGTCACGATATAATTTAGGAAATAATTCTATCAAAATAACGCTATAGAAACTAGAGTATTAAAAGTATGTTTAACGTTATTTATTCAGCCTGCATAATTGATAAATATCACTCGTAGAGTAATACCAAGTGGAGGACTAACGGTACCAATTCCATCGTGATTCGTGCCAAGTATTCACATTTATAATATTACCTCACTGAATGATGCACAATATAATTACGAACTTTAAGTATCTCTATGAAGGTATACGCCAAAATATCTCTCCAAGGAATTGCCCATATCTGTAGAAGTATTCTGTTACTTCAAGAGTTCGTATCAGTGGTCTCAGCTGTTGAGGTAGTACACGCATTTCTCCAATCAAACGTACGAGACATAATTACGTTAGCAAGAATCGAATTTTCTCGAGGTGCTCCCTATGGTTAGTGGGGAGCATTGAGGCGAGGCTTTCTAATTGGTCTCCACGAAGACGGCGGCGGTCGGTTTGCGGAGATCGAATGTATGATTAAGCAAAGTAAGCGGCTCGGGATACCCCAACTGCTTTCTAGCGGCGTAAAGAGAAGATAGTGGAACTTTTTATATCCGATGCTATTTTCGAGGATGCTTTTCAAGCACTCGAGCATCGGAACGCTGAGAGGATGGGGAAATTAATCTTAGGCGTTCCTGCGCTAAGTAGTCAATCCTAGCTATGTATCTGGCAGGCGAAGATTGTTTCCACTCCCAATGCGTTTGAGTTGCTGTCATTCAACGACTTAGTTGAGTTCTTTTATCTGACATGGGGATTTATAAGGGGGCGTGATCGATTGCTTTCACTTCTGAAGAGTTATTTCGAATGCTCGCATATTCGAACGTTCACCATTAGAGTTGTGTATGCTACCCGTTATAAGGATACTAGCTTTTAAATAAAAAAAATGCGTAATCAGAAGACCATGTAACTCTTATCCTAACTCTCATTCGGTGAAAACGTGGTTATTCCTCATTCATATGCATGGTAAATTTCGCGCCGCTGAGTTTCTATCATGGGAATATGAAGCTACTTATTCGAAGCTGAAACACTGTTTTGTTTCACTTGAATTTTATTGTGATAAAAATTACCTCCGTAGAGAGTGCATACGTGTATCCATACGAAACATTAATTGTAGATTCAGCGGAATTTGAACTGTTTCAAGGTGATATTAACGTGCATTCTTTTTTTATCTTTCTTATCACATCTTCATCTCATAGTATGTTATTGTGATATATGCCGAAGGTTATATTTTATTTTTACGGAGAGTAGAGTGAAAGTAAAGTTTTAAATCCATTCAGAACTTATAGTTATAAACTATTCCACGAATAAATTCCATACTACATATGAGTGGGATCCTAAATAGCCGATTGGGTAGCACGTTCGCCTCTGGTATTCCAA
The DNA here is from genome assembly GCA_036926295.1 of Pachydiplax longipennis. Taxonomy (NCBI): domain Eukaryota; kingdom Metazoa; phylum Arthropoda; class Insecta; order Odonata; family Libellulidae; genus Pachydiplax; species Pachydiplax longipennis. The sequence continues at coordinate 59,453,298 of JAVFKF010000008.1, forward strand.
GGTGCGATCACCGGTAGGAGCCTTTATATATAAAATGGCATGAGCTGTTGAAGCACTTTTTTGAATACTACCACGACAGCATACACAATCCTATGGAAAAGACTTCACTTCCTGTTGAAACAACAAAATCAACAAAAATGGTTTTTGATCAAATTGGTCGATGCTGATGAAATGATAGGCTTTGTAAAATATTGCATTCCATATCTTTTAGCCAGAGTGAATTTCTTCAACTTCGGCCTCAAAATACATGTTTAGTAAAAAAATGGAAGGAAAAAATACAAATTATTCACCGCAATGATAATTGTAACGTACATACTTAGATGTAGGCGATAGTTGAGCGTCGTTTGGGGAAGTGCCTGCTAGTTTTCTTCTTTTGGTAAAAATATGCCAGTTGTCGAAAGGAATAAAATTTAAGCTCGGAGCTTAAAGGATCCTTTTCGCTGGCACCCTGCTGCTGAAACTTATTGAAAGCATAAAACATTATCCACGCCGAGTCCAAACATCTATTTTCAGAGGGATCTCCCTTATGAATCCACATTTCCCTCGTGGAAGTGTCCTAGACAAACTTTTGTACTCGTATCTAAATGAACGAGATTTAAAGTCAAGCTGCGGCCGAATATAATGCTAATTCTGTCTCTGCGCCATTACGATACGTACAGCTTTCCCGATGCCCTGAAAACTTCGACACTCAATCCCAGTTCCAAAATAATTGAGCTGGCACGATGCCCTAAGGGAAAAATCCTGGCATGGAGTCTTACATTATCCATGCAAATTGCTATGCAACAGTCCTGTTTCTCACAGTTTACCCAGTTTAAGCCCGTAGATGAAACGGATGTCTTCTTGAACTATGAACGGGATACTGGAGTCTTCCTGAATAACTAAATGTTACCTGCTTTCGTTATATCTTCAAGTATTTAATAAATATCTTCTATCGTAGGATTGATTAAGTTTAAAGTTAATCATTACATATTAGAAACAGAATATATACTGGTCATATTCTGCGCTTTCATTTTTCTTATTTGTTTTGCTTGTTTCTTCATCTTTGATTTTTCCAAATGAAATATTTAGTTTCGACTTTTCTTTTGAATTCATACTTAATTATCTTATTTTCTAGTATTTTTCTAGTTCTCATTTCTTTACTGCCTATTTATTTGTCTCAGAGATTCTTAATGAAAAAGTATTCTAAAGGCATATGAATTAGGAAATAGGGTGACAATTCTTCTTCATCAAGTAGTCTTATTTTTCATTGATTTTTCAGAATTTTCAAGTAAAATGTTTCTCATGCGTTAATTAAATCCTTTTATAATTTTATAATAATATAATATTCTAGTATTCCATAAATAAGTTTTTTATAGTTTTAATTAAGTTTATAATTAATCGTTACATATAAGAAACAGAACATATACAGGTCATGTATTTTAATATTTTCTTATTTATTCAGCTTGTTTTCACACTTTTAATGTTTCAAATGAAATATTTGGCCTCGAATTTTCTTCTACATTTATACTTAATCGTCTTATTTGTCTAAAACTTTCTTATGCCTTATTTATTGCCTATTTTCTTTACTTCAGAGATTTTAAAGGATTAAGTAGACTAAAGGTATATGAATAAAATTCACAGTTTTAGGCATTGTCTTGTGGAAATATTCCATAATTAGTAAGAAAACTTTTGTACTTTTTCCACAAATTAATTTTAATATAAACAAAAAACTGTAAAGCACACACGACTAGTTTCGGAGATTGACTTGATGATGGAGATCAATCTCCGAAACTAGTCGTGTGTGCTTTACAGTCTTTTGTTTATATTAAAATTAATTAGTGGAAAAAGTACAAAAGTTTTCTTACTAATTAAAGGTATATGAATTGGAAAATAGGGTGACCATTTTTCCTTTATGAAATCCAGTTTCATTTTTCATGGAATATTTGGAATTTTCAATTCAATTGCTATTATTCAATTAACTGAAATTTATGGGAGCTTATTTTAATAAAGCTGTTCATTTCCAATTCCATTACTTCTTTGGTACCGAGTGTCAATCAGTCGTAGACTATACTGTACCCTGTAGCTTTGAGAAACATCATAAACAATCACTTTACTGTATTTAATTGACTTTTCCAGCATAAGGTTTACATAAATCTGAAACTAAATCTAAATCTGTCTTCCTTAAACAGTAGCCCAGCTAATGGCTTCTTGAGTTTACAGAGCATTTACATTCTTTCTTGTTTTGTATAACTCGCTATAGTGCAGTATTTTTTAACTTCTTCAGCTGCTGGCTCCATTTGAAAACTTTAAATATTTTCTTGCACCTAGTTGCAAAAAATCTGACATTTAACCATGGTTGAGAATGAATTGGGCATTCTGTAATAAAAAATCAATCCAAACATGTGTTAATCTAAATATCTATCACATCAAATAGACATCTCTTTGAATATTTTCATTTATTAAACTATAACAGCTTTACTGCCTTCTTGAATATCGATGGATTCCTCCCTCCAACAAATCTCAAAAAGCTTTGTGTACCTATGATCAAAAACTACAACTTAACGGGTAAATATTTAAATATTTTTAGTGTGATTTTTCTGATTCTATGCATAATTTCTTTTCGATCAGTCACCCACTTCTTCCTCGCCTTTTGCTTCTTCTTTACTTAAATTCCTTTAGTTATCCTTGAATTTATCTTCGACATGAGTAGAATGAGACGTAACATGTACAGCTATGATACTTGTCTCATTAGTCACACAGTCTTTACCTCAACTCACTTTAATCCAACACTCAGTCACGACTCACTCCCAGCTTTTCCTCCCGAGCCGCAGAAAGTGAATATTTTACTTAGAATTACCTACAACGAGCGAGGTTCGGAGTTAGGGTTCCCTTTTACGAGTAACATTGAAGGAGACCTTCTTTTACGTAACCGAGTGGCGCGCTTGCACTTATATCCCGGTAGAAGAGAGTGAGGTAGAGTCGAAATAAGGAGGTTTATGATGGTAGCGGTGGTGAGGAAGAATAGATAAAGGAGTGACCGGGTTTCGAGTGAAAGAAGACTGGGGCAGCAACGTCCGCTGGTTAAGAAGAGGCCGATAGATTGGTTATGGGGGAGGCCTTGTTTGAAAGTGTGTCGATGAGGCGCGTTTGTGGGGAAGAGGGTTAGAGCTCAGGTTGGCAGGAAGCAGCCGCAAATTATAAAGGATTTGCTGTCTGTCCTTGGAGATAAGTAGGAGGTCTCTCGGAGAAGGGTCACTACAAGAGCCGAGTCAAATGGGGTAAAAATAAGTCGCCTTCCTACCTAGTGGGAGTTTGCCTTCGTGATTCCTTTTATGCATACAATTTTACGTGTGTCTGTTAGGTTAGTGGAGCATCGCTTGATTCGATGCAGAATCAGCGGGATGAAACTGGGTGAATATGCTATGTGAGATTAGCCCTTGGTATGGTATCATGGCCTTTCACCGACTACCAATTTACTTTTTTAAGTTTCACCTGAGTAGTATTTAGCTTGTGTATCTAAAAATATGTAGGTGTTCAGGGAAAGGAAACAAAGGAAAAATTTGGTGGTTTTTATTTGTAATTAAATTGGGAATCCGGATTTAGATATGGGTGACTTATTATTGGCTACATTTTCTACACCCTTGAATAAGTTGTGAGCCCCATTTTAAGGTCTTTCGTCTTCATGTAGCTGATTATAGTCTGTTCACAATATTTATTCAGCTGAGATAACTTGAAAGATATCGTGAGAAAATATGCTAAAGAGATTAATTCCATTAAAAGTTACTTCCTGTTCGAAACTTTTTCTGTGATACCTCGAATCTGTTTGTTACTTCGTAAGTTATATCGAATTAAAAATCGTTAAAATATCTTTCTTTCATAAAGCATAATTGTGAATGTTCGTAATATTGTTAATTAAAGTGACAGTTTTAAAATATTTCTCCAAATAACGGGTCAGGATAGGGGTTCATTGAAGCATACACGGAGTAATCATTCAGATGAGTTATTTTGGGCGAGATTACACAGATAATTAGAACTCGATTTTCCATTTCCAGTTTTTAAAGGTTTCCGGGAAGTTGTAAAATGGTGTCAGAGGCATCTGCACTCTCAATGTTTTTTAGCGGAATGGACTTTCGATTTAACCTCAAATTGAAATTTAAATTACTCATTTGATTGCAATATTAAATAAAAAGTCGCTTGTTCGGTCATTGAATAATGAAACGCGAAATTTAAATTTCTGAGTAATCAAATCTATAATTAAGTGGAGTATATTATAAATAGTCATTAGGATTACAAAGATCGAGGTACTAACCACCATTACTTTCAATTTCTATGAATTTCATTATTTACGGAAAAGTTTAATTTACGAGCAGATACAATATTACGATATATAACCTAAATCCAAAGTTTAGTTTAGATATTTCCCGGAAGTATTTCAAGTGCTTCTATTTTATTTAGAAATTCTGATTTACTTTAACTGAATGGTAATAAAATACGTACTCCATAGACTGAGGTTCCAAATACCTGACCTTTATCTTAAACTGAAGTGAAATTTGTACATAAAATAATCCTCAATTTACTTACTGGTCTCAGATATCAATTTCTATGTTTACTGTGTAACGGGGACTAATTTTTGAGTATTACTACTGCGACGAGAATGAATTATTTTATTTGATTCTCTTCCGTGGTTAACGCTTATTATAGATAGTTTTGCGGAAATTTGTACGGAATTTCATCACAAAAATAAGTCATGTTTAACTGCTAAAAAGGTTCTTATATGTTAAGGTATGAAGCCTTCGTAAATACAATTTCAATTTCTTTTTTACGGTATCATATAATAAATTTTTGAAGAAATACATTGCGCTGAATCAAGCAGAAAATGGGCTACCTATAGCCAAGCGGGCTACCTGTTCAACTTTGGCGTAAGTAGTCACGGTTGTTAGAGAATGCATACCTTCATGTATATAAAATATAAATTATTATTTTAGTGTAAATCGATATTGGTGATATTAAAGCGCATTCTTTTTATCTTCCTAATAGTATCTTAGAATACTTTATTGTGAGATATGCGGCTGATTTTATATTATCTCTATAGAGAGGAGAGTAAAAAATGTATTTGTATTTCCATTCAGAGCATATTATTATAAACATATTGCACAAATTAATTTTACCATACCACATAAAAAATGAGGCTCATGGATATGCAAGAAGATAGCACGCTCGCCTTGAATGAAAGATGTCCCGGGTTCGATTCCCCGTGGGAGCCATAGGTGCGAAATGACCTTAGCTGTTGAAGAACTTAAAAAATTACTGATACTCTATCAGATAATACGGTATATAATGTGAAAGGGAAAGAAAAGAAACAAAGTAATTTAACTCTTTAGGAAAGTTAATGTATGTGACATGTTCATGAGTTAAAGAGGAGAAATATGACTAGGATTGTTTTAAAGTAGGGATTTCGGTAAGAAAATAAGGGAACATGAAGGACTGTTTAGGAGCATAACCAATGGTAGATAGCGCTGTAAATGATTAGGGAGGGTGGAATCCCCAAATGACTGAGAGAAAAGAACGAATGCAGAGGGAATAGGTCTCCTAACTCAAGTGGTGACTTGAGGCAGATCAATAAGCCACGCCTCCAGTGGCGGAGATGCGAACTAGCACAATGAGTACTATCCTCCTGCTGCTATATAATGTAGTGCAATGAGATTGGGAGGGATTCAGAGGAGGTGATGAGTTGAATCATTGAGACAAATTGATCTGAAATATGACTGGTGCGTGCTGTGGAATAGGGTGTGCCCAGAGGATTAAAGATTTAGCTATTTCAACCAGTGTTTTAACAGTTTTTCGTAATTTTACCAAGAATTGAAATTCATTTCTCGATATAAAATGTTGGCATAAAATGAGAGAGGCATAAAATGAGATATATTTTATATTTATTGTTCTAAGGAACAGGAGATTTACGTATTTTGGAAAAGTGTAAAAAGAAAGGAAAAAGACTTAATAAATAGGGGTTATTCTAAATGTATTCGTTTACCAAAAGCCGCAAAAATTAGTCAAATATTTTTTTATATACAGGTATAAATCGTACGTCACCTAATGAAAGTGAAGACGAGAAGAAAAAAATGTTAGTGATTCCCAATTATTTCCTTAAAGATTTTTTTCCAGAGACTTGACAAAAAATTTACAATAGATAAGTTAGATATTTACTTCTAATGAATTCGAGATGGTTTAATATTACATTATAATCTTAGTTATTACCTTCGGGTTATGTATTATCTCATAATCTCTTAGGGTCTTTATTTGCAAAAAAAAAATTTCTAGGAGTAGCCAGATTCATCACGTACTGTAAAGATACCCACCAAAGTTTTTGTGACACAATCAGCTTTTTTTCTCACAAAATATGGACTAATATTTAAACACATTCGGAATGAGAATCACTTAAATTGAATGAATATTGTTCTTATAGTGTTCAACAAACTGTTTAAGACAAAAAATACTTTCTTCATAAATGTATAATCAGCCCCTTCCCTAGATAAAAGCCATAATGATTTTCAGACACTAGAAGGAAAAATGTGACCAAAGATATAATAAGAGTATAATAGATGAGCATTCAGTTAAGAGTCATAGAGAAGAAGACGTATCTCTAGCTGAGAAGGCTACTCATTTAGTGTCTTGTGGAGATGTCTACGGCCTAAAGCAGTATGTAATTAGTCCGTCCTTTTTCCCTTTAATCCCTTTCCGCCATATGCATCCTTATTTCCATCTCTGAGATGCTCACATTTTCTCTTACTAACTTCAGTAGCTATTACAGTCGGCTTTTGACTTTCGTATTCTAGAAACTGATCTTACCTCTAATAAGAGGAATAGTCCATTTCAAATTCGTTTGCTCATTTATGTTTGTCTGTTTTCTATTTCTATTGTATTAGTAATCTGTAAAAATAGAAGTTCCTAAAACTTATACTAGGATAGTATTGTAATAAATGTAATATGATGTATTGTACGATTACATATATATCTATATATTTTGTTATTGTAAACTCATTATTTGTAAAAAATAGAAATTTTTAATTTCCTGATTCTTCAACTGTACTTTGATGTTATGTAATGTCTTTTTTTTCAAGTCATTGTATGTGTAATTAAATGGTGGATGGCCGGACAAGATTTGATAATCTTTTGGCTGTCGCAGGCACTATGCACACTGTTGTGTGTTTGATTTTTTTCTTTTGTGATTTTTACTTTGAGTTGATGTAATTCCAATATTGTACAATATTTAGTTCAGTAAAATAAAAAATAAAATAAAATTCTACATAAAGAAATACACGCAAATATGAATATTAATGAAATTTATTCGGCGAGATTTCAGCCATGGAATGAAGGGCAGTCTTTTTGGTTGTAGAAAATCCCCTCCTTGTTTTTATTCTCAGTTCTCATCGCGCAGTCTTAAGAGATGGTCAAATGCAAGGGAATGCATTATCTCGGCGTGTAATATCTGAGGAGTTCCCCTTTACACATTCCATTAACTTCTCTCCCGTCCTTTTCCAAGTCGGCAGGAATAAGAGGTTTAAAGATGCTTGCTCTCGACTCGTATTATTTTTTTTCAAATCTAAGTCCTCGAAAAAGTAGAGATTACCTTTTACCTCTCGGCTATAATTATAAGTTTGTTTGTATGAAGACGTCATGAGATTCTTCTCGCTCCCCTCCCGCTGTTTTTGTATGTATTTTTACTTTCGGTAAGATTTGGCATTCTTTGAGAATTCAACTTAGCTGAAGACGAAATATTATGTAGCATGAAGCGTGAAAGCATTCGCTGGTGCTTCTGTTCGTTGATAAACCATGCTAACTTGGACTTTGGAAGAATTTTGTATCTTATCATCGTTCTACATCCTTCTGTATATACGAAAAGACAAAATAAATCCTTTTTTTATTGCAAGAGAGAAGTCTGATCTTCATATCTCAAGACGAAAAATTTGTTTAAGATCTTATGGTCTTGAATCTGTTGACCAATCTTGTAGCTTTGAAAAAAATTAAAATTTGAAATTATTTTATTTTCTTAGAATTTTCCATATCTATATCGATTTAGTTAAGTTCACTATTTCCCTCAATCAGATACTCCCATCTTATATAAATGAAGTAAGTTTGATGTATTCTGTCTTAAATGTATTTTCTGGCATATCATATGTATATGATAAGAAGGTGGGACCTAAAAATACCTGAAGATTAATTCTCTTCATTAACGCGCTTAGTCAAAAAGAGAGCCATTTCTAAGAAAAAGTACGTACTCATAATAAAATTTAAACTTACGATTGAGAGAAAATAAAAAAGTATGCGGATAGTTTATAGAATCTGGATGAATCCTTTCGATCGATCTTGTAGCATCAATAAAGCGTGAAATTAGTTAAGACTCGATTTTTATTCCCAGCAGTCGCAACGGCTGAAGATTCTCCGCATTTCACAGCACTCGATTTTGCATCTTAATTTAATTTTCCTCTGGTGAAATTTACGTTTCTTATCCCTTCTCGTCGCTTTTTTTGTCTCGGCTGCTTTCTTGGTCGTAGGCGGGACTCAAACCGCACACCCAATGCCCCTCAATGCTGTTCACTATCCAAGTGGCATTCAGACTTCGCTTCCTTTGTTCTTACTCGAGTGCTTCCTCGCCTACGTCCCAATGTTCAACCTAGTTCCAGCTCGGTGCCAATAGGAGGCACTGGAGACGGGAAGGATTTCATTTTAAGAGTTCTCAACCAGGACGTGCCTCTGATCCGGGGCTGAAGGTATGGGAGTCGCGGAAGTGATGTCAGCGATGGGTGGAGAGAAAGTCCCTCTTTTTGCCCCTCCTTTCCAAGCCAAGGAAAACACCCCTTTCCACGTATGCATTCTTCCGGGGGGCGCGTGTGTTTTGGGAACAGCATCCAGTAAGGATCTCGATTCCGTATCAAGTTCCTGATCCGCTATGCAAATACAGAGGAGGGAAGATGTGCTCGTAAAAATGGTGGTAAAGGGTTTTTCCAATTAGTGTGATTAAATGTGAAATAGGAAAGAGATGGAGGTTAAGAAAAATGAGGGCTGCGAGTGTGTACTGAATCTTTTAATGCGGAGTATCATACGGAAAATTTCTTTAACAATCAACACCTTGGAGATATCTATTGTTTTTTGAGGTAGTCAGTTCGGTTATTTTATTTTTTAAGAAATGTAATAAATGCAAAATATTTGTTATGAAATTTCAACTTGACTACATACATAATGATGTGTATTTAATTGCTCTCTTTGAACGGTGCAGGAATAGCAAGTATTAGAAGTACTAGGAAATATTCCTCGCTAAATAGTAGTAGAAATATTTTCCATTTTCCGAAGAAATAAAGAAAATTCCGTTTTTAGATATTAAGCTGGGGGAAGATATCATCTCGTGCATTTATATCCCATTAATTTTGGATATACGTACATATTTACCTCATACGTATGAGGAAGTCAAAGGCTTAATTAGACCCGTAGATGTAGGCAACCCGCAATATGTTTGGTAATGCGTGATGCATAGCCACAGGCGCTTTGGCTAAAAGATGGCGTTCATGACAGAGCAATGTGTGACATCTATTAGCTTAATTCTTTATCATATAGGTTTTCTACCAAGTGAAACTCTTACCTAAATTAAATTGCATAGTACTAAGATATATCAGGAAAAATACATATGTATCATACATTCACTGGGTCGTGTATCCTCATCAACCACCACTGATCTCACATGTATTATTTTTGTTATTTGAGAGAAATTTTTATGTACTTCTGCATATGTACCCTGATTACGACAGCCTGATATGTGACGAGGATGCATAATCAATTGAAACATTTTGTCTGTTTAGTATGCTGAATTTTGTAGTTGTTTGATCAGGCAAAAATTTTCTTCAAGATTTCTTGCAGTATCTGATCAATCAGCATGATGGAAGACTCCTATTTACCCGAAACATTTGAGATAATTCTTCAATTCTAAGTTAGTCGAAATGTGCATTTTAGTTTAAACTTCCTTTACATTAACTATGAGACAAAGGTTCTCCAAGCGCCGACAGCGGCGACCGTCCAATCAGCATTGGACCCCTCATGAAGATGGAAGCATTGTTTCCGAAATGCGCATCGGGATTATGAATAACTGGTGACCGCTAAGCGATTATCCGTTTCCCGGGAATCACCCTTAGACGGTCGCCGCTATCGGCGCATGGAGAACCTTTGTCTCTTAGTTCATTGACCGCCGAGTACCTTTTTTCTTTCCTTCCTTTACATTATTTCATGTTCAACTTTTGAATAACAGTGTATTTTGCAAAAATTGATCCGATATATTTTATATTCATCAAATGTTAGGACTCAAGGACTTGAAGATCTTTCAACATCATGTTGTTGCATTCATTTAATGTGACATCGGTCTATAAATATTCGAAAGAAATTTTTACTGTAGTTGGTATTTATCTCGATTTTATACTAATGAAATGTCGTTTTTATTTCCAGGTGAGTACATCAAACCTGATAGATATACTGCAACCTTCGATGTAAGTAATTATAATTTTACTTTCGGAATTATCTTAAAAACATGAATTAATGTTAGTATTGCATGGGAGTAGCCACATATAATAAAGTTTGAAATAATTTGATTACTGCTGTGAAGACGGACATGAGTATATTTATATTATAATGTATTTAGTATAGTACAAACACAGAAATTTATGAATGAATAGATTCGTATGCGTGCGAGTATTCGCATACATCAAATTTTCACTTTTCGATTCGATTCGCAGCGTTCTCAAATCAATGAATATTTTATCGCAAATGATTATTCAGTAGTAAGTAATAATCATTCTGACATGAAAATAATATTTTGTTTCGAAAAAAATTAAATTTTTTGACCAATGTTTCAACTGAAAAGAAATCCTATAAAATTTCCTAGGGAAACGAAGTGAAAAACATAAACAAATGATGGAAAGAATGCTACAAACATTTTTTTGACGTTGGTCAAGACATTTTATCGATATGCTTATATTATAGCGTTTATAGATACACTTATACCTCTGTTGATCACATTTGAAAAATTGGAAGCCGTTCATTTGGGATAAAAGCAGTAAGTGCACTTTACAAATAAATCGGAGGCTCGACATCAATAATAAATCCAGATCAATTTCGAGCCAGCTTTTACGGATCGTATTTTCCCGCGGAGTTTAATTATCATATTATGAACAGTGTCGAGATAACAGACGAAAGCATTCAAAGCGCCACGTCGCAAAAGGAATTTCATGTATGCACACTTTAATTCCGTCGACTTGACATGACACTACGTGAAAAAGCTCGCGAAGAGACCATATTAATTTAATATCAGAAAACGCTTTGGAAGCTGCTCGGAAAGTTTTCATTTGGGCTTCACTCGGCCGAGGATTTCAAAAATGCGCTAATTCTGAGTGTTTCGAGAGCAAAAAAAAAGGTTCGACGTCATCGCCGCACACTTTAAAATGTTAGGGAACAAGCAATTTGTATTTTGAGTGCCTTCTTAATTACGGATACAGAACTAATTTAACTCCGTTTGATATCGACCTATGGGGAGAGAAAAAAACTGCAAAGGACGTACGTGGATATCCTGTTGCTTCGCCGCCGGATCGCGCGAACATGCTTTTAAGCCGTCCATTTCGAATTCTTAAACGGGTTAACATTTTTACATTTGTCGGAAAGGCCCATTTTGGTAAACAGGACGCGAAAACGGAGGAGGATGAATTATTCATTCATTTGTGCGGTCGCCAATCCCCCTTTTTTGTATTTATGCATAAACGTCCGCGCGAAATTTTCTTTTCCTTTCTCCGGCGAGTTTATTCTCACAACATGGTTTGTTCGTATAGTGCCGGTGCGTGAGCGGCATTTATAGCCTCGCCGATTGCCGTTTTTTTCGATATTGCGCTTATGCAAAGTGAAGATTGAATTTCAGCGCGGGAGCCACTCTATCTGCGACTTAATGCATTATGAATGGTATTTGATAAGAGCTCGAAGGCTGACGGGATGTATTCACGATTACGCAAGATTTAGGCGATTTACTAAAAGCAAGATGGATCTGTAGAATGAAAGAGACTCGGATGGTGTGGCGGAGGTGTGTTTTTGCGCGTATATTCATCTAAAACTCGAAAACCCTAAGCGGTATGACTTTCAAAGCTTGCAGATCATTAAATTGCAAGTTAAACGACATGTATGTAGGTAAGCAAATTAACTTTATGTGTGCCTAAAGGTACGGAGTTCGACCCCAAGCGAGTAAATACGTTCCATTAGAAATACAATTAAAGTTATATTTATGGAATACAGCCTGTATTTATTTAACACAATTAAATAAGTAAAAAAATGACGTGCGAGATCGATACAACCAAGAAAAGAAAGGATATTGAGTAAAACTACTCATCTTACTTGTGAAATATCGTTTACGATTAGAAATTTCTAGGATAATAGATAAAATATATTACCACCAAATATCGCTTGATAACTTTAATTTTATTCATACTTTGTTTCTAGGTTGGAAACGTTAGAAAGCTCAGGAAAACGAAACTTGAAATAAGAAATTAAATGAAAATTCTTCGCTATATTACTTTTTCGTTTGCTCAGGATAATTTACTAAATAATTGTCTCATTGGTAAAGAATAATCTAGATTATGCAACGCCATTGATTTCGGGGATTTTGGTCTCGCTTGAATCACAAACCTTTCTTAAAGTAAAAAAGAGTTATGGAATGGAAGTGGAAAAAAAACATCCACTCGGATTCTTATAAATACGGTATGCAGTGAAACGAATCTGGGAATTTAATTCTGATATCCTCATCTTAGCTACGAAGAACTTTCCAAAACAAAATATTCATGGCATCGATCAGATGTTTCGTATATCTTATCGGTCTTTTCCACGACGTTGAGTCATCTGCCCATTCACTTTCGTTTCCTTCCGTTTCATCCATTCCCTTTGTCCTTTCCACGATCAATTGCCTCATCTTACCCTTTGCCCTTTAACCTATACCTCTCACGCTTTTCTTTTTCACTAAGGCTGGATCTCTTTCTTCTCAGGACACTCTTATCGCTGCTGCTAGCTTATCTCATTCACCGATTCCTCTTCCATTTCCTTTCGCTATCTTCTTCTGGATGGATGCGCTCGCGTGATTCAACTCAAAATCATATCGAATTGACCTTTGAAGGAAATAAAATGTCAATGAGCTTACGAGTCTTAGAAATTGTGCTGGAATGGAAGAATTCTTGATAAATAGATATAGCCTTAAAAAACGTAATTTTTTATTACTTTTATATTTACTCATGATAAGAGATTTTATGAAAACAATGCCCTATATGTTTTTAATAAATGGTGAAAGAATTATTTCAGTTTCAAATCAAGTAGCGCAAGTAAAGCGCAACACATGTTTCAGCATCGGTCTTTTATTTCTTAATAGATTACATTTATTAATAGATCTAGGCTCCTAATGACCCTGTTGGCATTAAAACAATAGTGTATTTTATTGGCTTACTGTCGAAATTGCGTTTGTTCACAGCCTAAACTCATTCAAACCTATTTCTTCTTTACTAAAGTTTCATTTTCATGTAATAACGATGTATCTCTATCTATTGGTTTTTAACATATGGCTCAAGCGCATAGCACTAGGAACCTCAAATTCCTTGTGATATCTTTATTGTCTCTTTAAAAATGATAATATTACATAACAATGAGGTCATATTAGAAAAACTAAATACCTCCGCTTGGTTGAATCATGCTATTCCCAAGACAGTGTGCTTATCTGTTTTGCTTTGAGGTCAAACTGCTACTGTTAATGGTATTGTTGATTTGAGTAAAACCGGAGTTTCTTTATTAAATTCGTAAATATTCGAAAAACCCTCTTAATGGGGTTTTGCGAGTACCATGTATATCTAAAAGACTGTAAAAAATCGTTCCTAAATCATATTATGAAAGCAATAGATAATTTTCCATCCACCCTCAAACCGTTCAGTAAAGAAATGAAAAAATCCTAATAATAATATATTTTACTCAAGGATGGAAAGATGTATCTCATCCTTCTTATAAAATTATTTATTATTATTTTGTCTTGCGTAAATACACCAGTATTCTCCCAATATCCGTTATCAGCTTCCTTATTAATTGGCGAGTAGAGGTCATTAGCCGATAATTTCGTTATCTGAGCTATTCCTTAGTCAAAGCTTCATTCAGATATTCAGCTTATTTCATGCACGTGATGCTCTTTGGCCATAAATTATGAATCCCGTTAGTGATTTGTTTCCCTCAAACAGAACGCTTCGCACGTGTTGAATTCCCGCACTTCTCGATCTCTGCGAATGATGAGTTTCAATCCTCTGCCAAATTAACAATGCCCATTAAAATTCCTAGCGGCTGTTGGATCGCGAGATGGAATATTGTAAATCGGAACTGCGATAAATTAGCGCGCCCATGACAACGCATCCCACGTAGTCCTATCTCCATTCTCTCAAACTCTCCCCGATAAGGCGGTAAACTTTAGCTATCTTTCTTTCCGCATATGTTCCTTTCCCTCCTCTCCAATTCCATCGGCTCGCTTCCTCCGCACGCCTTATCAACCTCCGACTTTCTAACCTCTTTCCTCTCTCTACTCAAACCTCTGTATGCTTTTCCCTTTCTCCCAACACGGCGAGAAAGACTTCTCGCCCCCTTCTATCGTGTCTTTTAGCCACGGAAACTTCTCCTTTTCTCACTCAGCATCGTCCTTTCACCTACCCGAGCGGTCAGATAGTTCTACCGTATTCTCCCTACGATTGGCGTTTTCTTCTCCGACGGGGATCAAGAGACCATCCACCCCACGCCTTTCGATCTTTATAGGCGCCGGTCGTGACACGAATGTCGCGAATTGGATGAAATTAAGCCGCTGGTAATTTCTAAATACACCCCACACACAGTTTATAGCGTTCTGTTTTGTTTTATGAATTGCTGGGGCTTCTTAATTTCATTCGATTCTTTCTTTGTATTCGCGACGTGAAGGTGTACTAAAGTAAATCTTTACGATGGTCATTTTTGATGACGAATTATTTTCGTTGGGGAATAAAGGCGAGAATAACCTTCAGGATCGATTAGGTGCAAAGGTGAATGGCCCGCTGTCTTTGGGCTACTAAAGCCCCTCCCATCCTTCAAATGTTGCCTTATCTTTCTTTTTAAACCTGATAAAACATCGTTATCATATATATCAATTTCTCAGTCTTCTTCATTGCACCGAAATGAAAATGGAAACTATTTAAAGAATATCATTATATTTAGGAAATATTATTATTTCTATTCAGGAAATATAGGAAAAACATCATTGTTCAAGTGCGGCAAGATGGTACTCCTTGTGATATCATGGTTTCGTATACAGCCTTCACATGAAGAAAGGCTTCCAATCCATTATCTATTATTATCTATATTATTCTTTCGAATTGCTCATCAGTATCAATAATTTCGATCTGAACTTTCTTTAAATGGTGTGCTTTATTTCCCATAAGAGAATGTGAGAGAAGCAAGCGTTTGTTATAGTGTAAGATTTGAGTTCCACATAGATTAGCCTGAGCGAAAGACATGTTGAAAACAGCGCTTACCATAAAGCGCTTATGACTATCCTATTTATCAGCGGAATGAATTCAATATAAACGAAATCTCCGTAGTGTTACCGTGGAATAATTTTTACACTCGATCTGGCTTTTTATAAAACCATTCAAAATTTAGCCGTGTGTTATTACCTGGAGGTAGGGCAATAATTCCTGGGGAAAGTAAGAAAATAGGAAAATAGTGTGGGAAAAATGATGAATTTAAATCTCAATTACTAGGTAAAACTTAATATTTTCTGAAAATTAAATTTTTAAGACAATAATGAAGACTTTTAACTCCCTAATACTAAAATTAAGTCTTCTCATTAATCGATAAAAATTCCATTATAACTCATGGAATCTCTAAAAATTTCTTCCTTTCTTTGATAAAAATTAGTAAACATGGCTTTCGGCAAATCAACCACTCATTCGTACTTCATAATTGCAAGTGATATTAAAAATCTAGGGAACAATGAAGCACATCAAATCAAGACTGAAACCATAAGGTTCTCATGGCGAAAAATTAGGCAACACATGGAATTCAATCCGTTAACGGCACACGTTCTCATCCGTGCCGCCTTAATCCAGTAGCGGCTTAGAGGCGACAACGGCCGGTGTTCCTCAGTCGTCACAAATACCAGCATATCTTGTACCTTTGTCTCCCTTCTCCTCTTACGCAAGCTCTTGTGCACCCCTACCAGACACCTCTCCTTCAGCCCTCTCAGCGCGTGGGCGGGTCCACGTGACGGGAAAGAGGCCGGGTCCATTCTTTGAGTGAGGGGTGCAATGATTGAGGAAGAGGATGAACGTGGATAGCAACCGAGGCGGCTGACAACTCTTTGACTCTCTCTTCTCACTTTCCTTATCTGCGAGGTTTTTGTATGTTGCGTCTCTTTGTCCTCACATGTCCAACAGGAAGTTCAGTGGACTTTGGTTAGGGGTGGCACGAAGGAGTGATGAAAATCAAGGGTTAATTTAGATTTTGAATGAAAAATCAAATATTCTTCTGGATACAATAGACGAATTGAGGGTGTCTTAAAGGAATGAAAAAGGGGTGTTTATGAATGTGATTAACCGCGATAATGATTTTCAAGGGGGCAAAGGATTTAAGGGGGCGTGGCCTTCTATCCTCGCTTCTCAGACATCCAAGATCTTTACGCATCTTCGTCATCTCTAAGGTTACTTAATAATCAGTACTACGTAATTATATATTTATTGTTTTTCATTTTAATTCTATTCTCTCCTTAATTCTATTGCTGATGTTAATAACGTATTTTTCACGCCTCGTTTATAAGATCATAGAATCATTATGAATCTCTAAGTGGGCATGTTGACATGCTTTTCTCCAAACCCCCAAAATCAGGTGATGACTACGTTCCGTTAAGTGTGTATATATAGAATATGCTGTTATGAAAAAGGATTATGAAAAGAAAGTATTCTTTCAATGAAGAGGTCTATTAGAAAACGAAAAATTAATAAATTTTGTCGGAGCATGTCGAAAATATATTGTAACGTTTTATTTTGTGAATCAGTTACTCCGTTTTATTCTCATCGAATTCATTTATGCCGAAGTACTACTTTTAGTGTATATCAAGTACTGATGTCTTCTATCATCGCATTCTGCTAAATCTCCCTTCACTTCATTTCACATTCTTTCCATTAACTTACGAGAAATTAGTGATACGTGGATATACGGAAGAAGTAGATACTACTTTATGAAGTGTGATTTTATGACTTATGTAGGCTTAGTATTTCCACAGTTATAATTTTTATACGCATACACGCAAACGAACTCGCCCTTTTTCTCCCATCCAAATTCATAAAAAATTTATTTGAACAATCTCTTGTCTCAATTCTTTGAAGATTTTTTTCCTTGATTGTACGTGCTCTATCGCATATTTTTTAATTTTTCGACGTTGTTCACGCATAACAGGTTAAGCTTGTATATCTTTGTGAATAATATTTCAGAACGAAGCATCATTCAATGTACTTTAATTTTTTGTGCCTTTCATATCGCTTTGTGTTTCATTGTAGCCTCACGATATTCTGTTCAGTACAGAAAATAGGTTGGTCACTTTTTTTCGCGTACCCGCCCCTCTCCTTTGATCTCTCCTCTTGCGGCCGCTTATCTAACAATTTATTCTCTTTCTAGCATTTCTTTGCTTCCATCCTTTTTTCCATCTTTATCTCGCATTCCTTTTCTTCCGTCAGAACCCACAACCTCCACGCTTTCCTCCCGCTTCCTCCTCTCCGTCCCACATTCTCCCCTCCGTTTCCCCTTCACATACATTCGCTGACAGCTGACTCTAAAAAGGGGAATCCCTTTTGAGTTACTCTAATCCCGACGGTAATTTCTCCGGCCACCGTGTATGTGAAGCACAGGAGTTAAAAGGTCGAGGAGCAAAGTGCGGCCGGGAGATGCGAAAGAGGTGGAATTAGAAAATAAAAGGCCGCGTGTGTTTCCCCCGTTCGACCTCCCCCGAGGGTCATCGGCGTATGGCTTTACGAGCTCGGATTTTTTAATAATGCAACAACTGGCGCGGCGTGGTTGGGATATCTAAAATTTCATCCCCCGTCCTCGAAACTTCGCCGTCCTCGGGAAAGGTGATATGAGGACAGGATGAGGGGATTAATCACTCTTACCGTCACGTAGAGGATTAAGATGTGTCGGAAGGGAGAGGGATTTTTAATTATAATTTTTTTGCACCGCTGTATTGCATGGATGTGTCGCTGCGAAGGCCGGCGCTGGATGTGCATGATGGTTGCTCGATTAAAACGCATCACTACTGATGTTTGCTTGGCTGTGCGATATTTCTGCGGACGTTTGTACAAAACTCGTTCATTGGTTTTTTTTCCGTAGACCTTCAGTTGAGGAGTTTTTTTCCCCACGACCCCTCTTTTTTATATTATGTAATTGTAGTCAGACCTAGTTAGAAACTTTGTGTTATTTAACTTTCCGCTGGTAAATATTTGATTTTAAATAGTTAATGATTTTATATTTTTTTCTAATATTTTTCTATTGTTTGAATTTAGATTTTAGTTTCCTGGATTGAAGTCAACTGTAGATAATGTTCGGCAGTTAATTATATATAATATATATTTGAATATACATAACGGCTGGATGGAAGAGAGGGCATTTTGGCCTAACCTCGCCAAAAAATTCTAATAATATTACATAAATATACATGCTTACATTTAAATACGCATACATACATACGCCTACGGTCATTTACATACTTAAATATTTCTATATGACGCATTTTAAAATTCATATCGACATGCAAAACTCTGTCCTCTTTGGGATAAACTCTGTAACGGCCTCGTTTACCTATAGTACTCTATAATATTCTACTTGCACAAATATTTCGCTTTAGACAATTCAATACATATTTTCATGTTTGCTCTTCTATTTTTGCTACATACCGCCATTTAGTATCTTACTTATTAACCATTTTTTCTCCAAAACCCATATCTTTAGTGCCATTCCTAATCTTTTCATTTCATCTTAAGATTTAATTTGAAATCCATCAACATCCTGCCGCACTCTAAAATGCTATTTACCTAGTAAATATGTAGATGTTGATCCATCATCCGAATTTTCCAGACCAAAGTAGAACAAAAGGTAATATCTGGTCACGGCAAACATGTTGACTACACGTCGATGATTGCAGAAAATTTAGTTGATCTCGAAAGGTCAACTGGATACTTTTAAAATGTCGATCAACCTCAGTTTTTAATAAGTTGTTTTAATTAACTTTATATCACCTGTATGTTGAGAGATTTTGATCTGACAGCTCTGCGAGTTCAGTGGAGAAAACAAGAATGAAAATAAAAAAAGATGATCATCAATCACCGATTAAAATGGTGTAAGAGAAGAGTGAACATACTGTCAAAGATAGAAATGTCGATAAGATAGCCGGTTTAGTAAGGTGAATAATATACTGAAATAGGCGTAGTTTTTAATTAAGGAGTGAAAAGTTATTAAAAAGATAAATGGGCGTATTCGTAGCGACAGAGGGGGGTAAGATAAGAAAATATCGTGACAAATATTTACTCTAATTATACAATATGGATATATAAATTCCTCTCTATTTCGTTGATCCCAAAAGCATATTATTACTTAACTCTTACGACAAGGTTAGGGTCTATTAGCCTTTTTCACATTCTCTGAAGTCATGGGATAGTATGGCTGTAAGTTATTCATAAAGATCAAATATCAATGAGCACGATTTACTTTATGGTGGCAAAATTATTCGGAAATCATGAAGCGATCCAATCAATTAAACCCAATCGTTAACATGAAAAATCATAAATCATATAAAATATAACAGAAAAACAAATAAAGACATGGGTTTTCTTTCCGGGATCTGAATCCTAGCTGAATTCGTTTGGAAAAAACCCAGTTATATTAATAATGCGGATCTGATTAAGCCGATGTCTAAGGATTTGCACCGAATTCTATCCCAGCGATACGACGATGTAAGTGCGATAATATTCAACAAATGCGCGAATCACGTTGAAGTTATTTTAAGGTGTAATCTCAATGTCCTATCGAGCGTAGATGACTTCGACAGTAAAAGTTGATGGAAAGATAGTGAGTGAATTAGCGAGGGAGAGAAAGGAGGCTTCTCATGAGCGATAGCTGTAAGGATGGAGATATACCGGTTAAGATGAGGGAAAGAATTGTGAGTAAAAGTGGAGGCCTTGAGGGAAAGGAAGTGGGAGGGATTTGGGAAGGATCGCGGGGGAGGCGGAGAGAGAGTAAAAGAGAGCCTGAGGGCATGATTTGAGAGAAAGATAAGTTCCGGTGGCAACTGCAGTGCAGTGTGTTGCCCACATGGTGTTTTTCCAATTTTTTTTACGTGAGATGAAGGATTTTCCGTGCTGGTTCATTCCTCCATTTTTAACCGATGTCGTATTCTGCGTCGCTGTCCGCGATCTGTTTATTGCCTCGGTTTTAATTAAAGTTCGAAATTCGGGTCGAAGCGCAGTATTTGTAGTGTTGCATTCGATACGGAAGATTTGGCTCCATGTGATCCGTAATGCGTGTTGTAAACTTGTACTTCCTCATTATTAAAGACGATGGATTCGGAATTTAGTGTGTGATACTGCGTATTGAGGAACGGTTGGCCGAAGAATTACTTTACTGATCTCCCAACCGAAGTGATAACCAAATCACTGTTACCAATATAAATGTTTCGTAATCACTTGACACGTCGCTTGGTACGTAAGGAGCACTGAAAATGACGCTGGGGAAAAATAACGTTATGAGATAAAGATATTAATCTTTTCCAAGTAAAATACTGTATGAATCTAAATCTTCAGCAAATCTCTATACTAGTGATATACTAGTATACTCCATAGTAAGTCAGAAAAGGAGAAAGATGCGAAAAATTAGAACACCTAAGCATTAACGGAAAGCAGAGGATTTGGGTTCGAGTCCCAGCCATGTCGATAATTTTTGTTTCTCTAGAATCTAGTTCTCCTTAGATTTTCTGCCGCAAGTCTATCGTGAAAAAATAAATACTTCCCCCTCACCCCTTGAAATCATTTAAAATTTTCAAGTTACCTTCAGTTTTAGCAATGTGGATCATTATTCCACTATTGAAAGTTATTTGATATTGCAGTATCGATTTAGTTAAAGGAGATTCAAAGTTACAGCTTGATAATATAGAGATTAGTGTTGAGTTTGCAATTCAAATACTTGGGTTCCAAAATCACATTGGGCATGTTATCGGTGTTCGTCTGTTGGTGTTTTTGATTTTTCTTAAAATCACAGAGGTTGCTGGTATTTTGATTATTTATTTTATTTATTATTATTAAAATTACGGTTATGAATCACCCATGAATTTATTTGGATACTATTTATGAAAGTGCTACTTGGAAGAGTTTTAAGAATAAATATAGTCGGACATAGCCAAATATTCTTTTCTCAACAGAGGTATTTCTGAGTGGAATAAGTTACCTGGATCACTCTTAAGGCCCTTGCCTGAAAATAAAAAATCTTTCAAAAAGAATGTTATATGTTATAGTTATAATGTGAAATTGTGTGTGATGTGTTGTAGTCATATAGGGATTTCTGGAAAAGTAGGGGATTGCATGCCAGGGTGATGTACGGTAGGGTTTCTACCCCGTGACCGCTACGGTAGCCGAGAAGGCCTGTCATGAACTCCGAAAAAACTAGAAAAAAACAGTTAAAAATAATATTATAAGTTATTATTTAGTTGTAAGGTAAATACATGTATGGAATAATTATGTGGGATTTGTATGCTTATCATAGTATGTATTTTTTGTTAATGTTTATCACTGATATGTATTTATGTAGGTATAAAAAACTGCCACCAGGCTTTCAGCCTACCTGCAGTTTGTGCAATAATAATAATAATAATTGCAAAAAAATATAACTTGAAATTCACATAGGATACGTTATAGTGTAGCTTCAATTTGTTTCATCAGTATGAAAGAATCGATTTAGTATTAATACTGAAGTACTTAAAAGAAGCAAATGAGGGAGCCGCAATCC
This sequence comes from Pachydiplax longipennis, assembly GCA_036926295.1. NCBI lineage: Eukaryota > Metazoa > Arthropoda > Insecta > Odonata > Libellulidae > Pachydiplax > Pachydiplax longipennis. The sequence goes on from JAVFKF010000008.1 coordinate 59,475,384, forward strand.
CAGGAAAAACTTTCGTTCTTAAAAATTCCATTCCCCTTTCATAATTCCCGATGTTCTATTTGACATCGAAAAGTGAACTATCAGCGCAAGAAGGCAAGAGAAAAATAAAGAATCACTTTTTCAGAAAGATCGGAAAGAAAATATTAAAGATCTCTTTCAGAGTAATGCGGGTGTCCGCAGAATAGAGTTAGGAACTTCCTTTCTCCATGAAACTTCGCGAGGGATAACTTCTACAGAAGAAGATTTCTTCTCTAAATAAATTATGAGTGATTCTCGATCTGCGACTTGATCAACGATTACAAAAATACCGAACCTTTTTATTACAGAAATACGTTCAGATTTCGAAAGGAATAAATTATTTAAGGTTTGAAAATTCCAATACAAGAAATTCTAAAGACGGTTATGATACATAGCAAGCTATCACTAGTTCATAGGAAACATCTAGAAATTCGCCAAAGTATATTTTAAAAGTGACGTGATTCAATTTTGTTATATAAGAAACACGCAGGATTGTCTCATCGTATCCTCATTAACAATGGAAACATCGAAAACATGATTTTAGATAGAAGATTATTTTAGATATCATAGTAGAATTGGATCGACAAAACTTGACCTATAGTAGAGGAAAAAGGGAAAAAGGTATAAGGAAATTGAAGAACTGAGGAAACATCGTTTGATTGGTTAGAAGATATAATCCAATATGACCAAATTGATACAGTGAAAGGAAGGCTTCCGAGGATGAGATTGGAGGAACCGGAGAAGAAGTGAAAGGAGGAAAACTATTGGCTCAGTGAGAGGAAGGTAGTATCAAGGAAGGAAGTGCAGATTTTGAAGGCAAAGGAATCATTTAGGGGAAAACACTTTCTATGATTACTGTAAGTAAGAGAAAGGTACGAGATTTAAGGGAAATACTGCATGATCTCTAAGTATTGGGAAGTTTAGAGATATCACCACGGAGTATTATTGCTAGATTAATGTTCAAGGGGATTAAGGTTCAAGACTTTCAATGCGATTTATTGAAGTATACTTGCTCTAATTGCGGATCGTGCGTTACCTTTTTCGTTTCGGAATTAGTGTTCTTTCTTGTTAAATGTATATTCTTTCCCTTATAAATATTTTATAGATCTTATGTCAAATACGAAAATTTCCGCGAAATCAAATATTGACTTCGTTTAATTGGAATAGGAAACTTTGGGAATATAAGTGTTAATTTTTATCATGATATTAAATGTCATGCGTATTTCAGAACGATACTATGAAAACCGAGAGTGTTCATTTAACAGTAACATTCAAGTTTTTATAATTGTCTGGAGCTGTAATACCTATGTTATTCAACAGAGCGATTTCAAGCATCGATAAGGCATCGTCAACGAGTTCTGCTAATATTTTGCATATTTTTTTGATGAGTGGTACATGAGGTACGAGTAAAAGAAGGCTATGAAAATTAAATAACTGTGGAAATGAAAAAAGAAAATTGCTGGTAGGGTTACTTACAGATCATTCAGCAACCGGAAAATTGTGAAATCTATCTGGATCAGATTTATTTCAGAGCTAATGAATAATTTTTCCTTCCCTATCGTGTAAAGTGAAACACCCTTTGAAAAATCATGATAAACTATTTTCTACTCTTCACCAATGTTATTGTCGTCATCATAAAATGTAAAATCTATGAATCTCTAAATAGCTTCATTTTCAAGAAGGAAGTGTTTTCTGCTTGGGAAATGAACCTAAATAAAGGAAATGCCACCTAAAACGGCCTTCAGCATCTACAGAGTGTAAAAAACTTTCTGCTTTAAAAAGGATAAAAATGCGGGCTTGCGGTCACAAATATCGCTAACAGAGCTGCAATAGAATCTGGTATTTTCATCAAATTTATATAAAGTACCATTCAACCTAAGGTGAGAAAGCTTTATAAAATTTTCCTCGTAAAAATGTCTATTTTCTAGAGTAGACACAACGACTGCCATCGAGGATGATTCGTAAAAACCTTTTTTGCAATTTCTCTCCCTGTCTCTGTTTATTCACTCGGAAAATGTTTCCATGATGGTTCAAAATTTGTACTCTGAAACTCCACCACTAATTTCCCTTGAACTGCGGTAGATGGAACCAGTTTGTACGCTCGCAGGAATCAGGTCGGTATCGATCTGAGGAGTTTTATCCTTCACTTTCTCAACTGCCACCCTCAAAAGTAATGCAAACGAGAACGCTTGCAACTATTTCCTTGCTAACAAATTGTGAGATGGTTTCAATGTACTAACAGAAAATTATTCTTGCTTTTGCTCCTCTGTAATAAAGTAGACATTTAAGGAATCAAGGGTGATGATGATAAAAGTATAATCTCGTAGGTGGAAAAATAAACTTTATATTACATGAATAACTTATTTACATAGCATAAAATTTATAAGGTACATAAGCTATTAACATAACATACCATACATTAAGTACATAGTTTATTTACGTTACGTAACCGCGAGATCTTTTCATAAAATTAATATGGAAAAGCTCCACTTTTTTCTAACAATTCGTGCGATGGTTGAACGAAATAACAGAAAATTATTTTTACTTTTACTCCTCTGCAATTAAATAGTCAATTAGAGAAACTAGAATAATATTGATAAAAATATACCTTCGTAAGCTGTTGTATAAACTTAATATTAATTGTATAATTTATTTACATGGCAAAACATATATAAAGTATATAAATTATTTATATCACCTAAAATAAATTAAGTTCATAATTCATTTACGTTACATAGCCACGAAATCTTTACATAAAAATTATATTTTAATGCTCCGTTTTTTCCACGACAGTAATCGCAATGTTATATGTTTATGAGACATTGTTCTCATGCGATTTAGCTGATATCATGTTCTCATAAGACATTATTGCCAGAACATTCAACCGTATCATCGAATGAAGTAAAACTACTTACTGGTGAAATCCAAGCCTTTGTTCATATGGAAATAAGCCCTAAGAATCGGTGAATTAAAGTCGATGAAATTGATGGCAATGGAAACTATCCGGAGCATCAGAATCTCATTAGCTCGGATGCATTTTTGCTGTGTTCGGGGAATTTTGCCAGAAACTACTCCGCTCTTAATTGATTTAATTATAAAAGACAAAATCATTTTCGAACTAGAGAACCGTTGTGCACGGTATGCAGAATTCAGCAGGGCGGGAACGCTTCCGTTTAAATTAGAAAATAAGTTTCTTAAAAAGAGCCAAAGGGTGTACGTGATGGAAATTTTACGAAGCGGAGAAACCTCTTGCGCTAGAATTTTAACGCCTATTAAGAGTTGCAACCATTAAACCGTTGAATAGGTAATTTAAGAGTGTATTTATATATCTAACTTTGAGTAAGTAGAAGTATATGAAAATATGTTACACATGTTTTGTTACAAACATGTTATTGCTCTCTTCAGTCATCTTGAGTAAAATAACTTTTAAAAACAAATCCAGTGGAATGATTAACGTACGCTTAGTTTACAATTCGACATATTAGAATTAAATACTATAGACTCTTTGCTGTTTAAGTGTATTAATGATTGAGTTGTCTTTTCCGTAATTAATTTGTCTTAAAAATGTTAAATTTTTGAAAAATTCTTGTCAAATATATTCCGAAAGAAAATATATTGGAACTCGGCTGTTAAAGAGCGAGAGAACCAAGAATTCTCCAAATGCCGTATGACTTCGGGAAATTCCTCAGAAAAGGATTATCACCAGGTCCGGTCACCGATTTTCAAAAAATCAACAATCTTTTGAAAATCGGTGACCCTCAGCTCATCTACATCTATAATTAATAACCTGTTATTCCGCCTTTCGGCGTGTAGTGGTGGGTGTAAACTTTGAGCATTCGAACTACCTTTTTATTACTGTTTTCACATATCGTTCGCGGAAAGAATGATTTCTTAAAACGACTTGTTCTAGCATTTACTTCTCTTATTTTCCACGCATTGTCAAATCGGTCGATGTAGCAGGGGTACGCATAGTTACATCTGATTACATCTTCTGGTGACGTGCTTTCTCTGAATTTATTAACCATTCGTACCCTAGCTTCTGATGTCCTTTCTTTCGAGTATTCCCAACCTGCGTATTAGAGCATTTTTGTATTGCTTGTCTTATTATCATAGCAATTATTAAATCAACGTATCGCTTTAACTCTCTCTCGTAACCTATCGTTTTGTGCTGCATTTTATTTAGTTCACGGGAACCCGTTTCATCCGCCGAATCCCACATACTTGCCGCATATTCCAAATGGAGCCTTACCAAGACACTCGGATAACTTACTACGTCAATGCCAAATATATGTAGGAGCAGCTCAAGGAATAGAGAAAGCTGGAATCACCCTTGCCACCGTGCCAAGCGCCTTAAAGCCCTCCTTTGTTTATGCAGAGATCCTCCATCTTGACGAAAGAATGCATCAGACCTTGATCGCCAGAAAAGAGAATACGTTTAAGGTCGCATTCTATACAATTTAGAATAGAAATCCACGGGGGCGAACCGCCCTCTTTACCTCTGAAAAAAACCTCGTTCTTTTTCGCTCACAGAGACCGCGAAAGGAACTCCGTAATTGATCGAGATGGCAAAGGCGACGTCGCAACTTATCGGATCAGTGATTTCGACAAAGGATATGCTCGTTTATTTATTTTCCTCTGAAATAAAGAGCGTGGGTGGTTTCGGGGATGGGATGCATGGGTAAACCTTTTGGAATCGCGCTAATGCGTATTATCCGACGGCACATCTCCTTCGGTGACCTCTGCGGACCACAAACGCCGGCTCTTAATGGGATTTCTCATTATCTCCAGCCCTTCTCGATTCCTCCTTTGTCTCACTTTTTTTCGGGACCCCGATTTTTCGCCTCCTTGGATTTTTTTCCTCTGAAAATTGCATAAAACGAACAGAGACCGTCTTTTACCTCGATTCTTCCTGCTTTCTCCCCACTCTTTAGCCTGCCCCCCGGAGACTTCGCCTGGAGGGTTGCGCCTCGGGGTTCTCGTGTACAGACGTCTTTGGGGAGGGCGGAAGAGGTCTTTTCTTGGTTTTTTATTTGAGGAAGAGTAATCGGTCCACGATTGCCCTCATTGCTCGATTTTTGTATTGTGGGTGGTTAGTCGTTTACATTCTGAAAGGGTTTTATCATTTCCACGAAGTATAAGTCTCGAGATTATCTGAAATTGACTTAATTACAGTATCTAGATGTATGTAAAGGGTGTTAAATGTTTAAAAAAACGAACACGGAAAGTGATGGAAATACGCAGATTCTTCCATTCTTTTTGGGAGGCCAGTAAATTTATGGTCCTTGCCGATATGGTTTCACATGCAGTAACGTTAGCACGGGCATCTGCGATTTTTTTACAGACTGCACAGTTGTTGTTCCCAACGGTAGATATTTTGAAAAATTATTTTTTCAAGTTTTTGTACATGTCACCACAACATGTTCACACCGATATTTTATACTTTTAAGGTTTAGAAATCCCGTCTGTTGGCAAAATTTGGAACTGATTTTGAAATTGTGATGCTGAAAATTTACTATTCTTCCAAGTAAATTGCAAAAAACGGCGGACTTACTTCACTCTGTTTTCCTTTTATTCAATTTTCAAATAAACTCGTTTATCTCTGGACACCCTGTAAGAGAAATCCAATCCTACGACAATACTTTTTCTTTAGAATGGAAATTGACATGGAAACTAAATTACTTTTGAATGATAATCAATGATTGTAATAATAATGAAGTATGTATAAATCCAGTTTTTTTATTTTTTATGGTTTTTTATATAGGAAATCTTCACAAAATCCAACCATACTTAAGATTATTCATAACTTAGCAATTCGGAGGCCCATTATATTAGTATTATGACCAATAGTTGAAGCAGAATAACAAGGAAGGTCTTCTTTTCGTTATCGAAGTTATAGTAGTTTGATGGATGAATCTTGAAAATAAATTAAAGAGATATAGACAGATCTTATACCGTAAATCCTTCTTATTGCATATCTTTGAAATATTTTCAGTATGTTAATTCATACAATTATGCATTCAATAAAAGTAATTAAAATATTCAATGCGTAAAATAAACTATTTTAGACTACCTTATCCTTATTATTACCATCCCTCCTGGTGTCGGGTAATGACAACCAATGAGGATGAAATTGGGTTAGGCACTAATTCTCACGGTCAGATGCCTTTCCTGCCAGCCTCATTGGAAAATTGGGTTCCCACCGGGATCGAACCCGGCTTTACTTCTTCCAATAACGGACCAATTATTCGCAGCAGATGATCCAGAATGAGTTAAGGTAATACAGTAATATCATAGCATCAAGGTGCTCTTAATATTGTTACATAATTTAAATGCTCGTATACAAATGCGGCTTTGAAAAACGAAAGGAAATTTAATTACATTCGTAACACTGGTTCAAGTAGATTCTCTCAGATGAACTGAACGTTTGAGTTAATTAAATGTTTATTTTCATTTAATGGATTTTCTGCTGAGTTGATAATATTTATCCGCTGCATAGCTTTAATAACGTATGCGTATAAATAACTGACGAAATTTTTTAATTTTTATTATTATGTTATTCTATTCTCTATGTTATTGTTTTGATGAATTATCGATACGATGATTGAAAAATCGTCGAAATTCAATTTTCTCACGTTGCCTTTTTAAGGTCTATCTATATCGCTTATAAGCTCGAAGATCATCAGTGGTTGCAAATTTGTTTCCCAAACTGTGATTTCAACTAATATATTCGAAGTTAATAATGTCGTTGGATCAAGTTATTTAAAAAAATATAATCGAGCATTTCTGTCTCTTATCGCTGCTGAAAAAATAGCACATATCCCCACGCTGATATTGCAACAATCTATTAACAAACGCGAACGAATTAGAGCTTAAGTTTTAATTAAACATTCCTTTCTTTTTTCCGCATTTCTTTTGACTCACTTCTCTTTGTCCCTTCACAAGCGGCCGAAGCATCGACTTCGTCATTACCCAACGCGGAGGAGTTCAAAAGAGATATTTCAGAAAAGACGGAGGGAATATCTTTTGGAACGGAAGTGGATTTGAGAGAGACAAAAGGAGAAAGGCGGGGTGAAAGTAGGAAAGAGGTTGGGGTAGATCTGAATAGGGAAGGAGCTGAATAAAAGATAACTCATACAGAGGGTTATTTTGCAAAGGAAGCAGTAAAAAAATCTCGGAGCAGAGAATTAAAAATAAATGTGATTTCGGGTCGGTGACAATGAAATTACGGTCGAGGTTGGGAATTCATAGTAACGAAAAGAAAACCCATTCGTCAGCGGTTTGACATTGTATCTCGGTTCCCAATAAAAAGTGCATTCTTTTCTGATGTAATCGAATTTTACATTTCAGTGGATGCTTTTTTTTCCTCTCTTAGCTTCGAAGTTATCATTTTCTTCGGATGATGAGAAAAGTTTTCGTCCAACTTGGATTCATTAAATTTTCATTCGTGGCTTTCCATCGAGCGTTCTCAATTAACTTCGATAAACATTTTTGAAGTCAGGGAATTCGTAAGATGGAGCTATTATTGTTTATATAAGGACCAGGTTGAATGAATAGCGAAGAATTGATCGAAATACGCATTTTTTGAAGGTGATATCGCCATTCTAACTTTGGGTTTCATGATAAATAAAATAGGGATACATTAGATAATTTCTTTAACTCATTATTCATATTTTTCCATCATCCCACTCGGTATAAATTGTAAGCATGCTTATTTTATCTTACAATAGCGAATTTTTGAAAATGAAAATTGGATAGAATAGGACGTATGCTCTGCATTTTTGAAAGGGACGCTAGCATAGAAAATGATTTAGTTAAAAAGTTCCTCAAAAATTTAACAGGTTTAACATTTATTTAACCTTCCTAAGCTTGGATAATATAAATGATTCATATCATATTCGTTCGGTCAAAATGAAATTCAAACTCGATTCAATTCTTAAAAACAAATGACGAGGTTAATTCTGAAATCTTGAGAACAATATTCTTCTCTGACCATTGAAACAAACCGGAATAAGATTATTTGTAAATTATCTATTCCCACGCAGTTACAGATATTTACTAAAAATTTTAGTGAAAATATTTTTTCTGCGAACACATAATATCACGTGTTTGTTACTTTATGAAGACCACTCTTCCTCTATATCCCCACTTTTTATTCTTCTTGCCTCCTCAGTTGCGGTGCTTAAAATCTTTGGTTCCGCCATCCTTCCAACAACGATAACCTGCGTATTGTTTTGTATAAACGTATTTCCGAAACATTGATAAATAAATAATCCACATAGCGTGACTAACAAAGGACACTAACAAGAATTGTTTATACTTTTACCTTCGCAAGCACTTAGGAGTATTTTAATGGAATCATATCCACCAACATAAGTAAGAGACATAGTTTCTCCAAGCGCCGACAGCGGCAAACCGTCTAGGGCGATTCCCGATTCCCTGAATCTTCAGCATTGGACCCCCCATGAAGGTGGAAGCATCGTTTCCGAAATGCGCATCGGGATTCTGAATAACTGGTGACCGCTGAGCGATTATCCGTTTCCCGGGAATCGCCCTAGACGGTTTTCCGCTGTCGGCGCTTGGAGAACCTTTGTCTCTCAGTTCATTGAACGCCGAGTTCCTTTTTTCTTTCTTCTACCAACATAACTACTAGTGATTTTCCAATTTCGCTCATCTCATTGAGATTCTCATCAAACTATTGAGCCTTTTTATAGGAATACAGAATATATCTCTGAGATTTTATGAATGACACGTCCTTGTTAGACAAAATTAGAAAGGTAACAAGAAAAACAGACGCATTGAAATTTACTTTTTGAAAATATTCTTCATTTTAATAACGCAGTGGTCTCTCACACCCTACGTCACCAGTTAAGGGTTAATAAGTTGTATCAATTTCTCTTTATCTATATGAGAAAGGGTCAAATGGCGACTAAGACTCTCTTGTCCCAATCTCGCGTAATGAAGTCGGTGTTGTACTTTAATAACAACTGATTTTCCTCCCACAATCCTCTAGTGGAGAAATAGAGAAAATTTTTCTTTAACTTTCAAAATTCATTGTTCAGAGCCCTTAAGGCCGCTTCATCAATCTAGAAAACTATTCATCAACCTAGATAGCACAATCCATCGTGAAGTTAAATCATGGTAGTGGATCACATACTGGCCTGTAGTTTGCATATTGTGGTAAATAAATTATAGTTGATTCACTCGATACTTCCTGAAAAGTTTTCTTTCTTTCTCCCAGATCCACTCAATCTCCCGTCACAGTTGAGTTTGCCCAACCTTTAGAGTATTTAATTCCTCATTTTTATATAACTTATTACTTATCAGTTCTCCCTTTCCATAAAGCTTTGCCGCGTATTTCCAGGTAAAAAAGTTAAAGGGCTCCAATTCAATTTTAATATCATTTATCATGGTATTGACCAATACGTGTTTTGTGGGATACTGATGATTACGTTCGAAATACTACAAGTCTTCCTCCTCTTTCGTGGGTTTCCATGTATATCGACTTATCATTTAAATATTTCTACTGCATGAATTCCTCAATTAATTTAACAGTGCGTTAAAAAAGGTCCTCGGCGACCTTCGTATCAAATCTCAGAGTACTGTAGTTATAGATGGTCATTACGCATGGGAGCCCATCGGGGATCGAACCCAGGACCGCGGTCACCAAAGTCGAACACCTTGCCTACTTGTCTCATCCGGAGATCCTTATACATTGTCCTTGCATTGTATATCTATGCGAGAATTCGGGCATCTCATTCTAAAGAGTAACGTTAGGTGGAGAAATGCATCGGTGGAATCTGCCCGACTGTTATGGAAGGGATAAACCCAAATAGTGAGCCGTGTTTGCGGGAGGATGGATGGGGGAGTGGCGGAAGGGTCGCAGGGGAGAGCCGGTGATTGAGGAAGCAGTACGGAGCGAGACGTAAGACGTAATGGAGCGAGAGTTGGCACTCGAGTGTCAGTTCTGGGACGCCTAAGGCATCGCGAATAATGATATCTCGCCGGAGTCGGAGGGGATATAAACACGCGCCTCTCGAGGCACATTTCTTTCTCCCCAACATATTAAATTCGTCTTATTTTCCTTTTCATCCACCGCGCTTAAAAAAACTCCGAGTCTCTCTCTCTGGTGCACGCGAGGATTTTAGCACGGTTCAACTCGTGTTTCTCTTCATCCGGAGAAGTGGGGGAGGAGCGTGTGCTTTTCGGCTGAGAGCTTTGGAATGATGAAGCTGCAAAAAGGTTGTCTCATTCGCGCCTTTATTTTTCCCACCTAACCGTTCTTATTTAACTCGCGCAAATGGAATAGCTTTTGCGTGCGGGACTGTTTCTACGTGTGATTTTTCGCTCGTCGTTTTGTTCTTTGCTCTTTTCTCGCCTGTATTGTTCCGAGTCGTTTTTTTTCCTGAAATTTTCAGGTTTTGTTTCACGCACTTGCATTACCATCAATTTGGGGTTGTTTTGTATGTAACAATGCGGCGATTTGGTTCTGTTTTTGTAAGACTGTCGTAAGTTAAGACTGAATTATATAAGTTGTTAGTTAAGGCTGTGTTATATAAGTATTTATTTTTCTTTCGTATCATATTATATAGAGCTATAGATTTGTATTTTGTGTAAGACTAGTATATATCAGTATATATTTTCATTTGTATCATGTTATATAGAGTTATACATTTTTATTTTTCATAATTATTTTTAGATTTTTATTTTATTTTTTTATTTTTATTTTTATATATTATGTAAATTTTTTTGGTTAAATGGAAGATGGGACTCAAAAGTTCCAATTTCAACAAATAAACTCCCTATGTATGGAAATATTTTGAGTGCCTAGAGTTATCACAACGGCTAAGATTCTGCTTGATTGAATTTTTTCGATTTTGACAGAATTTTTCCTCCCCTTTTGTCTGTCAACCACAATATTGAAATAAGAGTATCTGTTAAAGTTGTGAATATACACACTGAATTAAGACATTGAGATCCACAGAAAATGGATGAAAATAAGCTTTTACGGAGAAAGAAAATGGATGAGATAAATTTCTTGAAACTCACAGGACATTTTGCACCAATACTGTATGTTTAGTAACGAAGAATTTTTATTTATTTACAATCATTCCAGGAATATATAAATATTATATCTGACAAGTGAAATATGCCAAATGTTTATGAATGAGAATAAATGTTAAAATATAAGAAGTAAGAAGAACTTTATAATGCTTATCCTTTCCTTTATATTTTATTATTTCATAATTAGATATGAATAATGTTATAGATATATAATAAATCGTTTTATTAGACTTAAATAACCATAATTATCATCTTAAGATGTAATTTAATGAATGTGTATAATCCGAAACGAAGTATTGCTTTAACCGTAGGCGTTCCGCGTATTCGATGAAATTATCTTTACTCATTTCGTAAGAAACATTCCACCATTGTATGATTTGAACGAACGAAATGTTAACTTGAGAAGACATAGATACAGGTTGTCCTGATTATACGAATGAAATCTCGTAATTTAATGGGTGATAAAATTTCATTTATGTGAGAGACAGTTTGCATGTTGCGTGATCGACGGATTCAAACTTGTGATCACGACGAAGGAAAAATTAATTTCCTGTCGGAAATGAAGTTCATTTCGCACGCTCTCTTTTCCGTTAAATCGCACGGCATTATCGTAGGCTCACGACCTTGACACGCTTCGTCACAGCACCCAATTTTCACTTCCTCAAGTATTGTAGTGGGTAACTGCAATTTTCTGGTCTTTTTCTCCCCGCTGAAGTCGGTGTGCCTGGAAACTTGGATCGATTGGGTGAAATATTCGCTGTAATCACGGCATATCATGACTCACAGATTGAAAAATGAGAAAAACGGAATTCCTTTCAGATAGACTTTTATTGCCTCGTAGCAGCAGCAAGATTCGTTTTTCTTCGTAAATATTCGTGCAAGAAATACTCATCTGTATTCACTTTTAAAGCCTAACCTCAATTCATATGACGTTATTTCCACAGAATTATTTTCTTTAAATATTTTCATCATAAAATCTCAGCTCTGTATCTTTATGTTTTCACGTTAATTCATAATTTTTATGCCATGTTTATTTTATGATTTCCAGCTGATAACATTATTCAGGAATAATTTTGAATAGAAAAGTAAGTAATACTGTAAAATTTTTAGTTCAATTTCTTGTTTTATTAGGAATCCGTGCTTACCATTCATCCTTAAATTAAAAGCTGTTTGAAGATAAGTTTAAACATATATGTTTAACTGGAACGTTCATAAATATGACAATTTTTGAACTCATTGTTGATTGTTTATCTTTTTTGGAGAGATTTCAAAGCATAAAAGAATTCCCAAACGCAAACAACCCGTAGACTATGAGTGTTTTATTAAATTTGTAATGAAATTCTTTTCCAATAGAACTAACATCAGCCTCGCACTACCATTATTTACCATTAGATCTTATTAATATTGATTAATAAATTATCTCTGAATACTACGAAAATGAACTTCACGCAATTTTTGTAGGTGGTTTTCCTTTGCCAAGCGACGAAACTTGAAAGATAGGGATATTTAAATGTAATCTATTATCTGCATCGTATTGACTTAGAACTGTATGGAAAGTCTAATACAATCGCAACCTCTAAATACCGAGATATTTGGCAACATGCACAAGCTCGGACACACAGGAAATCTTTAAATGTGTTTACATTAGTAGCTCATTCACGCAGCATTTTTCATATCCGCTCTCAGCTCTTGTAGACAGCATTCTTATCAACCCTTTCATATACAACGCTAAATTATCAGGATTTAGATTACCTTAAGTCGTTTATTAATTTGAACCTTTCCTCAAAACCCATCGTCCTCAGAAATCCCCTCTGCGCGACGTTATCAAACCCCTAAACCATACATCCATCTTTCTTCGTCACCCTTCCTCTCTTTTGCCCCAAATTTTCTACGGGGACCTTCCTTCACATTCCCCCTCTTTCACTCTCTCAACCCCTTTTCTTTCGCTCTCCTGGACGGAGAGGGAATTCTCCCCGCCGAGATCCTCGCGGTGCAAGAAGTGGAAGGAAAGGAAAGTATAGAGGACAAGGGGAGAAGATGAGGCCAGCAAGGAAGCGAAGAAAGGGTTAGGGAAAGGTGCGCACGGCGTCTTGAGAGACCACGTCGGAGAGGGGAAGAAATTTTTTCATGACGTGCAGGAGAAAGGGGACCGAAGGAATAAACGAGTAAATGGAACATTTGGCCGAACTTGGAGAGGGGGTTCCTTAGGTGAAAGGAAGTGTGTGGTTTGTAGTCGGAAGATTTAAGCAAGGGTAGTGAAATGGGAAGAGGTAATGGAGGAAAGTAAAGCTCAAGATGGATGGCAGGCGAGGTGGGTTGATTGGTGTGAGAAAGAGGTTCGAGGAATATAGAAGTGAGCGGCAGGAAAGAAGTGGAGAAAAATGATGGGGTGAAGTAGGACAGGTTCAGTTATGTGGAGGAGTGAAGTAATTATCCTTAATTTGTAAGAATTGTGAGTTACAGGGAATTATGAATGAACTCTTGCTCGAATATGAGTACCTTGGATGTGTAATACTTAAACTTTAACTTACTATATCTTATCCATATTAATAATATATCTTATGCTAATTATGAAGACAACCGTTGCCAACTGGTACAATGGCGTACATTTACGAAGGTTATTGTTTTTTCCAAAACTTTGCTCTTTTCCAAAAATTCAGGAGCATTTTTCATCCTTATTGTGTATCAATCCATCAACACATATCTTTCTTTATTGATATACATCTTCTTTTTAAATTTCACTTACAATCCATGATATTATTTGATGAAGGAAGCAGGTCCGGTGTCAGCGAGCGTCACCTCAACTCAATGATCATTTAAAACAATACAAAACTCTGCCGTCAAATATACAGCACTAATTATTTTATCGAATGTAAACTAAATTAATCAAATATCTGCATTTAAAATAAATTTAATCCTCTTATTCTGGGAATAATTTATTTCATGTGTTTCAGATTTATTAACTTAGACGCTGTTTCCTTGTTTAGTATTAGTGAATATTCTCTCTTTATTAGTGAATTAAGGCTTAGCTTATAGTCGAGAGCAAAGTAATTGACACTTCCGGGTAACCGACAAGTAGATGCCCCAATATACAGACTCGAACCAATCTCCTCCCTTACACCTCCACTAATATTTGCAGTCAAAAATTAATGTTCTTTTCTAATTTTATTAGAAATACAAACGATGGAAATGTAATTTTTACTTTGCACATTAAGTTGTGCGACTAACCCAAGGTTATACAAGAAGTGAAAAATTGTGACTTTCCCGGGACTCGAACCCGGGTCTCCCACTTTCCGGGCAGGTATTCTATCTATTGAACTACCGAGCCACGCCTCTTCAATTCTGTAAATGGGAGCTTATATGTGAAGTGAATAGGCATGGCTCGGTAGTTCAATGGATAGAATACCTGCCCGGAAAGTGGGAGACCCGGGTTCGAGTCCCGGCCAAGTCACAATTTTTCACTTCTTGTATAACCTTTATTAGAAATATTATGTCACAATTTAATGAGATTTTTCCCATAAAACTTCGTCATCTGTTTACATTTTAGAATTATAAAATAAAAGCATATGTGAGGCGTAGGGGAGTGTTTAGGGATGTAGGGGAAGGAAAGGGACTAAGGATGGGAATAGGTTGTTTGTGTTTGACGAACCGATAGTTTTATTCTCTACTAAAGAGTGTTTTAGCCGAGCGAAGTAAATATTTTCATTACTTTAACTCGGATGACAAACTCGGATGAATATGCAAGTCTTCTACAATAGCGACGTAATCCGTTTACGGATAGTAGGGCCAAAGGGAGAGAATGCGGTATTAGGAAAGAGAACAAGCCGAACTAAACATAGCAAAAACTTGGGGAATGGATTCGAGAAGCGGGATAGGGACGATGGGATTTGTGGGAAACCCCAGAATAAGATAAAGAGAACGTTAAGTGTGAAAGAGGGAAGGAAACGGAGAAAGATAAAGTGAAATAGTTAAAATAATGGGTTGATGAGGGAAAGAAGAGCAGAATGGGGAAGGAATTTAGAAAGGATTGAGTAATAGAAAAATTAAGGGTTAAGTCGAATGAGGGAGAAGAAGAAAAGAAGTTGGAAGTGAAAGGAGAAGAACAGGGAGTTTAAGAAAGGGAAACAAAAGAGGTGTTATAAGAGAATTAGGGAAGAAAAAGAATGAATTTGGAGGGTAAGATTTCACTCTAGTTTTTGGGAACTGAAAACGCTTCCACGCACCACCAATTACTTCTTTTAATAGCGTAGATTAGTCAGAATGGGGACAATCTAAGAAACTTTTTGCATCATCGGTGGATTTAGCAATCGTGGAACTAAGGAGAATGAGCCATTTAAAGAAAGTCTAGAAGGGGACAGGATGCAAAAACAGAAAAGCAATTCTAGAAGTCTAACAAAAGGGTTAGCGAACAGAGGTGAAAGATTCGTAGCTCGAATAAAAACCTTGGTGGTAAAAGAGTTAAATAGACACAATTATAATGAGGTAAATTTATTATCAATTGATTTTCATCAATGTTAAATCAATTAACGCAAATTATTTATTGAGCTAGCGACTGAATCTTATCTTAATGACAAACTTAGTCTACTTAGTCGACAAACAGAGAAATTTTCGCGCTCATGGGACAAACGATCGTTTCAGAAACTTAGTAGTAATTTTCTTTGATTTTATACCTCAATCTCTTTATTTTAACAAAAATCAACCTGCTACTCTCCAAAATAATAAAGGATAGTGTGCGATGATTGTATGTATAACTTTATTTTGTAAGTAACTCCAAGCTTAACTCAGTTATAACGTTATATTAAATGGGATTTGATATTTAGTAATTGAAAACTGTAACATCGGCCTCCATAGAGCAATCGCAATATATAATACGGTGAGGTGATGACAATACAATGTTACCTGACAATTCCCTTAATGTAGATTTAAGAGAATTATCCTTAACATCTGTCGAAGATTGACTATAAACAGAAAAATAGTAGAGTAGAAAAACAGTAGTTAGATAGAAGGGTAAAGAGTACCCTTGGAAAAAAAATACATCTACTCATACAGAATTTAGATGCAGAAAAAATGCAAGTTATAGCAAAGACATTATTTGAAAGAAGATAAATGGAATGGCATTTGTATTAAAAGTGCTTCGAAACCTAAGGTCATTTCACACATACAAGCTTGAGAGACTAAAGTTACGGGAAAAAATGATTTGGAATTGGCGAAAGTGCACCACCGCTTCCAGTAGCCATAACCGAATCATGGGAATCTCAAAAATGTTATGAGAATATGGGAATAGATGGTAAAATTGAAAATCCAAGCAATATGCAGAGAGAGAAGGAAAGGAAAGAGTGAAAGAGCGAAAGAGTTGGTAGAATGCAAGAGAACCTGAGATTGAAAGAAGACGGAGTGAAATAGGAATGCGTTGCGAAAGGAGTCGAAGTTTTGAGCGAGCGAAAAGGGAAAGGTGAAAACGAAAGAAAAAACGGCAAAGGGAGAGGTCGGATCGAAGTAAAGCCGTTATACTGGGACTGGGAAATGTTATGATAGTCGAATAACGTCCATTCGAAGGATATTTCTGGAACATATTTTTACAACCCTAGAGGGAATCGGGCCCCTTTTACCTAGGCAGTTTCTCTTCCCTTTCTGTTCCCAATACGATTCTTTCTCCGTAACTTTTTCCCCATATATTTTGTCATTCCCTCACAATATCCTTTCTTGAATGACGCGTCGATGCTTAACGTCTCACTAGTATCTTATTTAATTGAATCTTTCATATCAGAATAATCTTTCCATCGTTTTTGATTATCCTAATTGAAATACTGTGGTATCTGTAATTTTTTTCGTTCATTGATGCATGTCTTATTCATTTCTTTAGTATGAATCATTTGCCCTAATATTTTCGTACATTTTCTATCCCATTTGCGTAAATTATTTTAATATGAAAGTAGTTAAAAATTTTTCTGATTGAAAATTTTCTCAACTTTCTGTTTATTTTTATATAGTATATACAAATTTATTTATTATGTATCATCATTATTATTTTGCATTCAGTGTATATACTCGTATATTGTTTTTTTGCAAACCGATGTCTTAACTTGTCTCTTCCGTAAAATTTAATGTCTAGCTATTTGCAGGTTGTGTAGTTTATTCATACCCCATTCTTGCGTGTGTTTTTTTGCTGTGAGGCATTTTAGCAGGCACTTACTCAGGCTTTTAAATCCGCAAATAAGTTTTCTTCTGAGATCTTTTATCAAGCTAATCTCTTTCTTTGAAACCTTATATGACGAAGGGTTAGATATAAGAAGAAACTATGTGGTCTCAAGCTCACCCGAATAAAGACGTATTATCATCATCAAATATAATTATTTTACCTTTATATCAGTTTAAATCTGAAATGCATCTCTTATTCCTTATCCCGGATGTCATTAATTGATAGAATCTAACTTAGAAGAGCATCAACCTAAAATAACCAATATTGAATCAAACCATGCAAACAAACATAGCAACATTAAACTTACAGAAAAAATTACTCAGAGAAGGAAATAAATTGTTGAAGGAAAATTTCTTATAATACATTTCGTCTTATCATGAGATAACCTTTTCAAGGATTTTTTCAAATAAAATAGTCCGAAATTGCTTACAGAGGATAGGAAAGTAAACGTATTAAGTAATTATCTGGTTAATAATTTAAAGAACTGAGAACATCCGATTTGAGTCTTTCAAAACAAACATTTTCTAAGAGAACTTTTCTCTGCAATTAAAACCATTTTTGTGTTATTAAATAAGTTTCGATCTCTTAATTAGTGATATGTTTTGAAACATGAAATTTGCTAAATATTTCATCTCCTAATTTTTATACCGGGCAATTTGGTATAGTTGGGCGCTTGGGATTATATTTTCAGCTGTATTTGAAAAGCGCCGTATCTGAATTCCACGAAGAAATCTTAAATATCAGAAATGGAAATTATATTCAAAATTAGGTACCACCGAATAGTAAATCTATCTATCAAATTTAAAATGCCACCTTTCCTCCATTTCGATGGCATGAAATTGAAAATATAAAAAGATTTCCTTTTTTCCCCCTGGCTGTATCTACCATCTAGCGGCAGGGCGTAAAATTACTTTGAGACATGCATCGTGACCCAGTCCGTGCATTCTATAGATTCTCTTCACTCTATTCCAAAGTTTTTACGATAGCACTGATTAAGCTTGCTGTATTTTCGCGATTAATTTCTAACTCTTTTCTATTCCTCGACAATAAAATTTTTGATGAAATTGGGCGCTTTTACAACAAGCTAAATACTATTTAAATGTTGCTCGAATGATAGTCTGGAAATTTCATGACCAGTAAAATAAGGTATTTAAGCTTGTTAACCTATTATTTACTGGACAGAGGAAGTGGTATTTCTTAGATTAAAGAATGTTTTTTTCTAAAGTAAAATTACGAGTTGATCTGACGAAGTTTTCATAAAAATATAAAATTTTCATGGATAAAGAAAAGTGAGAGAGATACGTCCTTTTAAATCGCAGAAATTTTCTTAGAGCAACGATTCATGAATGAGTTTGATATTACGTAAAAAATACACCATGGGGCCAATTATTTAAATCTCAGATTGGTATGGATCAAAAGAATTAACCTATTAATATATGGGATTATAATGGGATGAATACATTACGAACGGTGAAAGCACACTATTATGAAAAACCCTCAGATATATTCAATGATTGGGCACAGATAATATCCAGTTCGGATCGGTCTAGGAAAAATTATTAAAATCCCTATTTGAATGCATTAGAGAGTCGACTTTGATCAGAGAAAGCAGGGATGCAGGACGAAGGGGAAGTTCAAGAATATTTTTCATTTTAATAGATTTAGAGAAAGCACAATTACGAAATCTCTCCCAGTCCTCACGACATACGCGTTGTTTAACCGATTTCCTTAATCCCAAGTCCCTGTTCTCAACTCTTCACGAAAGAGGAATCCCTGTCTCCGAATTTACACGACAGACGGGCTTTAGGTTGAGAGCCTATCAGTTCCCTCTCTCCCCATAGTTCCAGAGCATATCTCTATTTCCAAGTTCCATTCCGCTGTCTCTTTTCCCGCAACAAAAAATAGATAAGGAGCCCGGGATGTTTCCCCTCAAAAACGGCGCATTCACACACAGGAATAAAAGAGACAAGAGAATAGGCTGCCACTTTTCGGTCTCCTGCGATGATGTACGGGGACGTGGAACGAAATGAGCAGGAAAAAGGCGAACGAGAGGACGTGAAGAGGACGGGCTCGAGGAAGAATGGAAAGATTTTCTGTGGCAGAGAAAACATTTGAGATGCGGTAAATGGGACAGGAGAAAGAAGAGGTGACACTTGGAGTGTGAAGAGGAAGATACGCGTGGAACGGATTTGCAAGTTTTTGGCGGGATCATTTCGGAGTGAGGACCCTTAGATTAACGTTCGTGTAATGGATTTGGTTGGTGGGAAATCGGATACAATTATTGGAATTGGGAGTGGTTGAAATTTGTAGCTGAGAACGGTTCATATTATTAATATTATTATTTATTAAAACACAGGTTCCTCCAATTAATCCCGTTGTAATAAAAATACAAATACAAGAAATAAAATATATATGAAACGCATCAATTAAATACAAGAAATACGCGAACTTTACCATGATTAGATTCTGAGTATAACGTTTTGTTTTAGATTAAAATTCATTCGATTAATGAGAAAAAATAAGAACTGAAAAACAATAGATTCTGCAACGATTTTATTCCTCGGGCTCCCGGATGTTAAATTCAGCAGCGCGTTCGACTTTAGTGACAGTGGTCCTGGGTTCGTTTCCCGGTTGGGGTTCATGTGCAAAATGCTTCAACTGTCGAAGAATTTTTACCAATACCACTACAGGATTTTATACCTGTGGCAGCTGTGGTCCTTCTTCAACACGCTCTTGATCGAGGAATTTATAAAATAGAAATCTTTAAATGATATTCCGATATTTCTGGAAACATCAGTTCATTCTCTTGAAACAAGGATGATTTGTATTTGATAAATGATGATTTTTTGGAACGTAATGAGAAGCCAACAGCAGTCAAGGGTAGATAGGGCTTTCGGTGTTTTACACCTCCTGCCATGCGCCAGTGACGGTTTGCAGGGTCAAAATGTTATCGTAAATGTAACCATCTGTATCCCACAAAACATGTATCGGTCAATAACACGTTAAATTACATGTATATCGAAACATGTGTATGCGAGCACTTAAACTTTTGTTTTTGGAAATTTCCCGCAAAGTATTATGAAAAGGGAAAACTTATAAGTAAGTAGTTAGATAGAAAGGAGGACTTAAAGGCTCTGAAAGTTGAGGAAACTCAACTGAGATGGTAAATTGAGTGGATCTGGGAGAAAGAAAGAAAACTTGCCATGAAGCATCGAGTGGATCAAAACTGAAATTGGCAAAAGACGGAATTAAGAAAATAATCAAAGAAAGAAACTAATGAAGCACGGATTTTTCGATATCGGCGATGATTAAAATCGAGAGTGAAACGGAGCAAAGAGAAAGGAAGCGAAGCAAAAACAGATAAGAGAGGAAACGAGGAGAGAGAAACAAAGAGGAAATGCGGTGAGAGGAGATGGAGGAGGAGCAAACGAATGGAGCGGAGAGAGATTTTGATAGTAAATGCGGCAGAAGATCTGTTGTAATCTCGTGGTTTGTCTTGATTGGCAACGAAAGTTTTCCTCTTTTTCAACGACATCCATTTATCCTCAACTTCTTCCTTGTTACTTTAGCTTTGAATGAGATATGAGAGAAGCTACTTATACATATCAAGCATCCATCATTATTCATACCTATGTAAATACTTCACATTTTGGAAGAAACATAATTCTTCATTCTAATTTGATTGCCCTTTCTCCCCTAAGTTAGATGTCGATAAAGAGAAATCGGACATCATTTATAAATTTCATGAATGTTACTGTAAAAAATCTTTCTCATGTAGCATTAAGAAATGGAAAAATACAAAAATGTTAACATAAAGTAACACTTAATTCAACCTTGGATTTATGGTCTTTATCATGAGGTAAACCAGGCACCTATGTGCAATTTAATCTCGAAGGTATGGTTCAGATAGGTTTTCCTGATTTCAGGGTTGAAAACCCTATGTGACAATTGTTACATCCATAAAATACACACAATTATATTACTTACACAAATATGTTGCTAAACAACCATAACTATATATAAATAATCTTATCAATATTACTAATCTAAGTTAAAAGTTACCTTGGGAATAGCAATTCAAATTCATGAAAGGTTCAAATTGAAAAAAAAAAGCTTTAATGGGAGAAGACGGGAATGTTTTTCATCACATGTCTGATAGTCTCGACCTTAGTGGTGACTGGGTGGCGACCTTAGATAAAGATTTAACTTTTTCTTGTTATTTTTAGTGATTTTTCTCTTTATTTTAAAATGGAATCATCGTAAGTGAATAAATATAGGAGGGAGGATACTTGACAACTCCCTTGACCGGAGGACTTACTTGGCGGGTTATTTTAAACAGTCTAAGTGAAATATTTAAATCATCATAACATTGTATACATTTCGGATTTATATAATAATAAACACTAATAATATATTAGAAAATTAAAATATTTATTTAATGAAATATAAATCATTATCTCCTTCATTCTTGAAATATGAGTGATGTTAGATAATATACGAGAAATAATGAGAAAATTTCATTAAAAAGTGCTTCTAGAATATCAATACAGGGTGTTATATTTATTTAAGTTAAAGTTTCTTTTCCAGAAACCTCTTCTTTTGAAAGTTCGTAAATATTTTATTTTACCTGTGTACTTTGATTGTGACTCAAGAGAAAGCTTTAATTCTCTAATCCAACCTTTCTCAAACTATATTCCGCGGAAAGTCAACAAGTGTTCCGTAAAAATTATGAAAATCCTATTGAGCCTATTGTAAGTTCTGCGCCAAGTTGAAAACTCGGTGGCTTCGTTGAGTGCAGATTAAAATTTCAGAAATCGTGAAAAGTTCCATCAGGAGAGAATTTTGCAAAGCTCTAGCTAAGGTATCTTTCAGCGTATCTTACAACACATTCAGAGTTTCTCGGCGAATGTTATTTACACAAATGGAAATGAAGCAGTCGTGAAAATTCTCTCTCTGTTTGAATTTTGAAGTTCTCTTACAAGGAGAAGCGGTTTCAGATTCGAACTGAATCACGTCGCTGAAGGAAGAACTCCGATATCAAGTTCAAACTTTGGCTGGTAGATGGTGTTGCAAAATGAGAAGTAAGGCGAGGGTACTCTTTTAGCATAACCTTCAGCAGCTGCTCTATACTATCAACTTTTGGTAGATACATGCATCTTCTATATAGATGATCGATTAATAATTTATGTAAACATGCAACGCAGTCTTTTCATCGAATAACTTTCTTGATCGCTTTCACTTAGTGGACTTCATCCAAGAAAACCGAATTCGCGGATCAGCTGTGCATAAAAGTTAACAATAAAATATCTATATTATGAACATTATATTTTTGTGATGTGTACGCTCAAAATCATACCACAGATTCTTACGATTGCTTGTGAGGGAGAACATACTCTACTTCTTCAATCAGGGAGCTGAGTGAGAAGAATAGAGTAGAGTGTCCAAGAGTTTGCCTCCAATGAGCAGCATTAATTCCTTTGAAAACTTATGAAAAACACACTTAAGTCACTATACTTAAGATCATAAATTATTCATCGAACTCATTATTACTGTTTTCCTCGTGCGAAAATTTCGCCAAACTAATTTGAAAGTAATTGATTCATACCCAAAAGTACGATTTATAGGTATTTTTTGTGTCTATGCATTCTTTTGTAGTAATCGGAGTGTATTTGGGTGGGGAAATCGAGTATCAGCGTCTGCTTCGATATTCCTCGTTTTTATAGATAGAGATCGATATCTAACATCCGGTAACGAAACACTATGGACATACTAAGATTTTAACTCGGGTTCTTTTTGCTTAGTTAGCTAATGATTCTCACTGAAGAGGATTGATCGAAGGGATTCAGATTGGATACTTCTTTGTTAGATGATGAATAATTTGCTGTTAACTCAGTTTCCAGTATCACTTAGGAAAATTATCGAACGAAGCGTTAACATTATAGCAAGTTATTATTCTCATTTCACGAAAATATGCGCATATCATATATTTATTTATTAGAATATTTATTCACTCTCGAGGTAAGGACCTCGGATCCCCAAAGGTCAGAAAGTTACATTTTCGATAAAAATCTTTTGCCGCCAGAAATGATATTCTAGGCAAGAGATGTCAACATTTACGTAGCTAGATGTACCCTAAAAGCTACCAAAATTCCCTTTAATCATAAGAAATGTCTCTAAATGTAGCTTAAATATATAATGTAGTAAATTTAGTTTAAATATATAATGCCTTAAATTTGGCTCTACAAATATTATATTAGTTCACTTATTATGTGAATTAAACGGATAATATAACATGCAAGTCTTTTATCAAGTAAAGATAAATATTATTACTTCTATTTAAGTAAAATATACTATGATATGACAATGTAAGGAATGTGAGTCTAACAGATTGTACTGGATGAATGAGAGATATAACTGAAATACTAAAATAAGTCACTTAAAGATGGAAAGATCGCTAGATCACTAAGTTAGCTTTATGCTATAAACATTTCCCAGACAAATGTATTATATATGGTTCCATCATTCTACGTCATGTAACGTTAACCGCTGTTATTAATAACGAAGTTATTGCATCTACGACAGAAATAATCTGTCTAAATCTAAGTAAACTCCATCAAACTGAATTTTATGGTCCCATGCCATTTTTGTTCTGTTAAAATGCTATTTATGAACAAGCGAAAATATTTCTCCTTTTTAGTGATAAGTTATATATTTATTGCTCTCGTATTCCATTTTACGCTCTTCTTTCATTCACGTAGTTAGAATAATTAACTTTTATTCATTCCTTTCTTGGAGAGAATTTTTTTTTCTAGAAATCGATATAAAAGTCCTTGATCATCTGGGAAATTACCGGCGTGGAAATTAAGTTGATAAACGAAGATTTAGGAAATGCCGGGAAGTGGAAGTAAAAGTTGTGCCGTAGCGACCACGAGTTAATTAGAAAAGGAAATTGGCTGACAACAAGGTGGAACGGCCCAACGGTCGCACGAGTTGACTCAGATAACGAAGATAATTTTGGAGATGGACGAAATAAAAAAGATACAGATACGAAGTGAAAGTATGAGAAGGACTTCGAAGTCTTTTTGCTTTAATTTTTAAGAATAAGCGTGATTGTTGCTTTGCTAAAAGTACTTTGAAAGTATCCTGAGACAATTTAGCATGCAGTTTAGCTACTCTTTTTTCATGAAAATCATGATAAATTCTTATCTATTTTTTTAAAGCCTACAAAAATGAATCAGGAAAGTGAACTAATGAATGATTGAATGAAAATATACTAAACATAAAATTGGATACACAATGGTAAGTAATTTGCAGGGAAATTGCCAAAGAGCAGTGGACATGTAAATACGTGGTGTTTACCAAATGAAATTTATGGTTTAATTTTATTTTCATCCGAGGTTGGAATTACGTGAACTAAATGACCTCTTTATGAAAATTGTATAATAATATAAAAGTATTAATTAAGCGAAAGGGCCGAGAGTCAAGATACAATGTTAACAATAAATAAACGATTCTCTAGCATTTTCCTTTTCTGAATTTATCTAGGTAAATGAGGTTAAATATTTACTTTAACTTAAATGCTACGTTTATTCTGTCATTATCGAAAGAAATATTTGAACTTAATTGGCCTCGTATTTTATTATAACAGACTTTTTCCCTTTTCAAACTCGAGTACTAAAATTTAAGAAATCATTTGATAGAAAATTGAGCATTTGGAGGGTTTTACCGTTATTTACTATTTACAGTTCCCGTTTGAATATAATTTTAGTAATTCCAGCAATTTTAATCATAACTAATGCGTACAGTTTTCAATATTCATACATCTATCAAGGAAGTACTGAGGTCGTGCAGGAAATATGATTAATTCAAGTTTTTGATAAATTACGTTAAATTCTGGGACCTTAACGTCTAAGAAAAATTTTTTAATGAAAAAATGTAGTCGTAACAGGTAATTCATTCCACAAACCGTAACTGAATTCATTAATATTCCATGAAATCAACTCCCAGCGATTCCAATATAACCTTCTATGGATCGACCTCTGTAAGAATAAATTCCTCTGAATTAGAAAAGCGTGCGACCATATTAATGAGGGTTTCTGCTTAATGAAGATATATATGAAGGCCGCATCAAATATTTCCACCCGAAAATGATGGATTCCGTATGCATTCGAAATCCCTCGATGAGTGCCGTAATCTCTTTTACCATTTCGCCGAATACCCATCGGTTCATCAATTTCCAACGCACGTCCTGAAAGACTCGTCAGCGTGTGTACGAGAGGTCAAAGATAGAATCTTACGGTCGGATTACGGCGAGGGATACCGTCCCAGGGTTCCTCGGGTTAATTGACCTCGGAAAGCGGAAAAAATGACGTAATTTGCAAATTTCCCCCGGGATTTCGCACGTGATCGAGTCGGAGAGGATCGGATAGGAAAAAAAATGATAAATTCGAAGATACATGGAGTCGCCGGGACGATATTGTCCTCGAGGAATTCTAGTTGAATATTTATTCGGCCGGGTTTATTTGGCGGGAGTTAATTAATGCCAAACGTACAGGTTTAGCGGCGCGAGTTGGGAAGGGTGTGTATGTGAGGCAATTAAAGCGGCGATGAATTTTGAATCCTTGCCGATTCCCGTCTCGCGTTTGAAAAATAAATCGCCGATGCCAGCGCCGCTGTTTTAACGGACGATAAATTTTCTCTCGGTCGCCTAATAGATTTGATTTCCAGGATTCGCTCTCTTTACAAAGCGTTTTGAAACAATCCCCTGCGCCGTTTTTCACGCCGAAGTTTTTGCACATTTGCGCTGAGACTTCGTTTTAATTCCTGTTTCGCGTTTGTTGTTCGGACCTAAATTAAAATCAGACGCTTTGGTGAGCTTTATGCTAGAAGGAAGAAAATATTGGACCCCCCATGAAGATGGAAGCATTGTTTCCGAAATGTACATCGGGATTTTGAATAACTGGTGACCGCTAAACGATTATCCGTTTCCCGGGAATCACCCTTAGACGGTCGCCGCTGTCGGCGCTTAAAGAACCTTTGTCTCTTAGAGCTTTATGCTGTTAATGATCCGGCTGGTTTCGTGGATGAAATTATTCACGCGGTACAAAAAGCGTCGACATTCTTGTTAAAAGATTTTGGAGATTGATAATGATGCATCACTTGCTTCTATCCATATCAGATTTTCACTTGTGCTCAAGGTGAAATGGACTTGAGAAAAGTCTGACGGGATCGAGGATCGAACCCGGAAGCTATGCGGTCAGAACAGAATACTGTGGCTCGACAGGCAACATTCTGTACAGTTTGCTAAAGAAACTTCCCGGATAGAGGGAGTTGGTTGATGATTTTGGTGGCAATGGTTTACGGTTGTGAACTTTGCGGCCAAATTCTATTCGTACCGCCAACCATTACTGGAAAAATTGGGATCTAATTAGGAACGAACCCGGGACCATCTTATTAGCGGACGCACTCAAACTTAGGCTAAGCGAAGGCTTGAACACAACCTCAAATTATAGAATATATCATTGTTTACCTATTTTCTTCTAAAAAACATGACATTATTCTGAGAAGTGTTTTCTAGAATTACAGAACTCTATAACGCGGTACTGATATTTGCTTAGAACACTGGGCCTCTAAACCAAGGAGTAACTCTCTTCACCGCGTAGAGTTTTAAGGATAAAAAGTATGTTATCCCCTCACCTTTAAACGCATTCCGTTGAGATACCGCATGCTATTTCAGTTATAGCTTTGTACTATATGAGACTGTTACATCGGAAGCTATATGTGCCTACTTAATTCGCTCTCAACCTCAGTATTCCTTTTCATGCTACATTACACTAGATTATGAAACGAAGCAGCTTTTAGTGTGGCCGTTCAACTCATAATAAAGAACATCTTCCTTGAGCTGAGTGCTGCTCATGATGCTTATGCTGCTTAAGTGAAAAGCTACTCTAAACGCATTGTGTTAGCGTTGCAAACGAAGTTCCTTTACTTGCATGTTTCAATGCTTAGAAGTAGGATCGGATCTCACGTTCATTTCTTTACACTGCGATTTATAACTAAGATTATTTATTTATGTCTGGATTTATAAATAACGTAATAATGATAATACGTGATTTGGAAAATTCTGCGTTTTCAGTCTCTCTTACTTGAATCTATAATTATATTAAAATTGTAATGAGATACTAATTTTCTCATTAACAATTAAGAATCGAACAACATTTGAATATGAAAATGGTTTTGTTTGGTAAGAGTTACATAGGTATACTAACTGTTTTCAAAATTAATTTTCGTTTAAAGTTTGTTCTGAAAAGGTTGCGATACGAGAATGAATAAGCTATAATATCGATAAACAAAATACCTTAATAATAATCTTTTCCAGTATTTTTGTCATTTTTCCAGCTTTACATTATTGTATCGTCCTTGTTTATGCATTGAAATAGCCCAATGCATCAAAAATCACTGGAACCAGGTTGTTAGTAAATGATCATTACCAAATTTATACCTAGAATTTGCATACCCGCAATGCATGATGATGGCGACTACTCCTCCAAACTAGCAGCCACAAATTGTTCAGTTGGAAGAGTTCCGCACTAAAATTCGTCATAATCGTCGCTCGAACGGTGCGAGCATTTCTAAGAACCTATGCAATGCGACTTCATAAATTCGCGACTCGCTCGGGACAAAGGAAATCCGTCATTTGGCCGCCCGGAATTTCACGTCATCCGACTTAAATTAAAAGGCTCAATTATAACAAGTCCGTTTGCTCGTCTTCTCTTCAGGATCCTGAGATTTTCAGTCTAATTCTCGCACTCGGACGACTGAATCCATCATCAAAGCCGGTAATGGCACACGAGAAGATTCTTTCAAAAGTTTAAAAAGGAGCTCTTTTCACTCAATCCTTTTCGCGAGAATTTCGCCATAAAAGTTTTCTCTGCCGCGATGGAGGAGACGTCATTCTTATTTCTTCTCCGAGACTTTTCCTTGGGTAAACAACGGAGCAAATAATTTCTCATTTCAAGTCTCCCTCTCTCTCGCTCACTTCATGCCCTCTTCTTTCGTCGCCTGCTTTGACTGCTTTGCCATCTTGATTCGTTTCGTTTCCTCTGTTCATTACATTGAAACGCGGCAACTGAGAAAGGAATAAGGACTACTTTGGTTTTGTTGCTGCGAAAATCCTTCGTCCAATCGTAGGGATGCTCCTCATTAGAATACTCGGATTTTAGACGGATAGTGAAATTCTATTGCGTAGTATATGTTTTTATTCGCCCAACTCATATGGGGAGTAACCCTCACGAATAACTTAATTTGGGGTACCTACATCCATAATATATGTTGATGAGCTCTTAAGAAACTCGGTTTCGTCAGGACAATAGTTGGCAGGAGCAAAGAATAAGTCCCCCGAGCGATTTTATTTTTCGCAAGTTAGGCCTCACCTTGAGTATGCATAAAGTGTTTGGAGCCCCGCTGAAAAGTGTTGTATTAGCGAATTAGAAAAGCTATAACGGAAGGTAGTACTTTTTGTATGGAGTTGTAATGGCAAATTGGTGAACGTAACTCGGATGTTTCAGAAGCCAGGATGGGAAACCTTAGAATAGAGAAGGTTCAATCAAGAAGTTAAGTTGCTTAATAAAAATTCAGGTAGAGTACGTTTGTAGATGATGTAGCCGATATTATGCTGATACTACGAGAGTTATCAGAGAAATAAATCCAAGAACCAATCGAATCAAGCATCATTTTTTTCCTGGAACGATACGCGAAAGTAATTGAATAGGAATGTTTCTTTATATTTGATTATTTGCTCTGCCCATATTCAATCACTGTGTAATTATTCTCATTCATCCAATTTCCCATTTCTATTCACAATTTTTCGCAATCAGCCTAAAATACGCAAAGAAAGGCAGAGCAAGGAAATCACTCTATGGGATTTCAATCAAATCCCAGCTTCACCTTATTCCACCATTATCCAAGATTAGCTTCTTTACTTTCACTCTGTGACTTCACTCTTTCCTTTTCCCTTACTCTCGGTTAAGTATTTAATGCACTCTATTTAGAAAACAGAATATCCGTGAGCTTTGAATGGCTTAGATGGAAGAGGAGACTTCTTAGTCTCAATCTCGCCCAAATAAAGACGTTTATTATCATTATTTACATTGGATTTCTTTAGACAAGTATGCTTTGTGATCACATGCCATTACATATGTATATTCGTATATGACTTTTGGCACAGGAGATTCTTATTCATGTATCCGAGATAATTTTAAAAGTTCTTGTTTACGATATCTTCGTAATTGCTTCTCATTTCTCTAAATCGTAAAGAAGTTTCTTTGTGGATCTCTATCTCAGATTTTAACGTTTAGCTCACGGGGACGGATGTTAAGTTCTGCAAACGTACTTCGGAATTTTTATCGAAATTTTAATTTTTCATGTCTTATGGTTTTATCGGCTTTTATGTTTTGGTTACTTGCTCTTATACACACAAGACGTAACTTTTCACTATCGTAGATAGAATAAATTAATATTTCGTTGTATTTTTTGTTTGCTAATTATTGAGTTCCACCAATAGCTTCTACCACTGTAATCGAATAATTATTTATAACAAAAAATGATTAGTTTAGAATTGCAAATTATTGAAAATTAAAACGCTAAGCTGATGGAAAAATAATAGAATTTTTGGATGAACAGATCAAAAGATAACGGTTAAATTTGGTCACTCAAGTGGCTGATGAACCGAGGTCAATCGAGCTAATCCTGGCCATATTACCCATACTATTCAGCGTCATCTTTCCCACATTCCTCCAATTAATCATTCCAAATCTGTGCTGTCGGCCCCCTTTCTAACGCTCCTCCCGACTCAATTCTTCCTCTGCTTCTCACTTGATTTGCTTCACTCTATCTGCTAACTCGCCTTTTGTCCTCCCGTCACGCACTTCGTTCTCAGACAGTTTCTTTTCCTCTGACCCTCCCTCCTTCCCTACGTCTTCTAATTACATTGCAGCTCTCCTCCTCTCCACTGTTCTTCGGCACAAAAGTTATTCGAGGAGAGAATCCACTCCAGCAAACGACAGTCCTCCAAAGGTGGCCCATTCCTTTTCTCCCCATCTTTAACCCTCCTCAAGCTTTTCCATTCGCCTTATGTATGAATATATTCATTCTCTCTGTCGCACTTTCTCTAGAAGTAGTGTCGCTTTAACTTTTCATTATTTACTCCTTCTATGGGTGAGAACACAAGGACTCTTCTTCAATCAAAATGAGCAATCTTGTATACTCGTGAAGTCTTAGGTTATTAGCTTACTTTCTGTCAGGGCGGATTATATTATCGCTTATTAGAGCGGCATATTGCAAGAAGTTTTGAAATAAATATTCTCAGAGGAAATTATCTAACAAGCGTATAGAGAAAGTGTCTTCAGTATATTATATATTTGACACATGATGAAATATGAGAGGCAGGTAGATGTTCCAGCTAACAATTGTAGGACGAGATGACCTGATAGAGCTACTAATTGTACTGGCCGACCTGTTAATAGTGAAATTACATTTAAATTTACAAAGGCTTGTGGCACGGGCTGCAAACACAACGACATCGCTATCTCTAGCTACTATTTCATTCTTTGATACTTCGCGGAAAGAAACGATCAGAAGTAGCAATCTGTTCCTGCTATTTTTTCTTGGTAACACTTTCGTTTTCTCTCGAGAAGGTTGTTTACTGGAGTAACAAAATCAACGATCTCGTCGACGAGATTAGTATCAATAAATATTTAATAAATTAACTTCCGTCGGTAATCAAGCCTTCTGATCTTCTCTATGATAGCAAGAACAATGTTGTCGAATCTGAAATCTCCTATGACAAACTTAGCTCCTCTACGTTGAAACGTCTGTAGATCGGAGACAAATCTCACCTCGTGAGGATCCCAAATCGAACAACATTACTCTAGGAGAGATCAAATTAGGAAAAATACGCTCTTTCCTTTATTCTCGATTAGCACTTCATAATTCCTCTTGCTGATCCTTGCATCTGATTTGAATATACTCTTTGGAGAAACTTAGAGATCCATAATTACGTAAGTTATTTAAATGACTATATGTGCTATTGCTACTTATATAAGCTTAAGTTCTGATAAAGACTCCTGTCCAAAACCATCCAGTGCCGACCGGTTACGACCCAATCACTTGACAGATGACTCTCGCATTATTAGTTCACAGATATAATCTTCAGAATTATGATTCCGTTACTTCTTCGCAACTTGAAAAATGAAAATTTCATTTCAGCGCATTCACATCATCTGCTTTCACTTTCGCAGAATTGAATGATGCTGACTTTACTTATCTTCGTGCTGGTGATCCTGAATCGATTCAAAAGTGTATGTGCATACGATGTGTGGGAATTCAAATTAATTAATTGAATCACTTGTATCACACATTATACGAAATTAGTGATGAACATACTGTGATTCCTCGAACATGAAACCTAATCCGAAAATGAGCCCCATCATGACTTTTTAAGGTTGTTCTCAATATAAGCCCTTCCTCAAAATTCCTCGTATAAGCCCTAGTTGAGATTATCAGCCAGTTGAACGAATTTCGTTCATCCGTTGAAACACTCGAATTCATTGAATTATAAACTAATGGGTGTATGAATACATATTACGTCAGTGCTTGAATAAATATAGTTACTTGAGTAAATGTAGATTTTTGTCAATGAATAAATAAGGACTGAAAGTAAGAATTTAGACGTCTTTAGGAAAAAATTATCAATACCCGATCTTACATTTGTAGAAATATTGGGATTTTATTACTCTGTATATTTATATATGACAATGAATAGTTTTCAATTTTATTGTGCACTATATCATGTACTTCTACACGTATAAAAAGCTTGCACTTGATTAAGCGATGGCATCTACAGTTCACAGAGATGAGTCTTCATAGATTTAAATTCTTATTCTCGGTGTCTTCCGAGTTAATAGGAATAGCAAAATGTATCGTATCGAATGATATGTATATCTAAAATCATATTTATCGAATTTTGAAGCTCTTTTAGAAAGATTTTTCTACATACAGTTTCCGTTTTTGAGCATCCTTAGTCCACTGGCGTCACCACTGAGGAAGGTGTTTATTAATGATATTAAATACTATAGTAATGGTGATAACTAAATTTAAAGATTTATCATGACAAATAACTATTTCTTAGCTTTGTGACACAACATGCATATCTATTATATATATCTATGATATATAGCTAACTCTCCGGATATACCTATATATATATAGATATATATAGGGGATACGAATTCTGACCATGTTCCACAAGCGCCATCGACGTCAGATTTTTTCGAGGTACTGGCCCCACCCTCTAGATGCCAGAATAATGCAGACATCGATGCTAGGTGTCATGGGTTCGATACTAGAATGTCCCAAAAATCGCAATTTTCCCATAAGAATGCATTGCGTGGATTTTAAAAAATTATTTTGATGCACTTATCGGTAAGATAGAGGAACCAAAATCTCGGAGGTTGAAGCTGAGATAGTCTTCTATGGTTCTTATGGTAGAAATGTTGCCAAATGACCGTGACTTCGACTCCAGGTGGGTCCGAAATTCTTCCATAAGAAATGCATTGCTGCAATTTTTGTCATTTTTTTTCAAAGCCTTCCCGATAACCTGGAAAGATCAAACTCCGTGTGGCGACGGAGGCGTTTGAAAACATTCTTTCATGAATTTTACAGTTAGTCTAGTGGTCCTTGGTTCGATGCAAGAGGGTCATTCCGATTCCACCATGCATTTCAAACGGGGAAAACGGAATCTTATTTTAGGACGTTCCCGATAAGATATTGAATCGAAACTTTGTAATAAGTCATAATAGCACTTACCTAATATTAGTTCGCTATTTTCTCTCACAGAAGGGTCCTGAGTTCGACGCTAGGCGGTCATTTGCGCGAATTTTTGCAATCTCTTTTGAGGCCGTTCTCGATGCGACAGAGCAATCAAAATCTCGGTGTTTGCAGATGAGATGGTCTTCCATAGTATCAAAGGAAGAAATGTTAGCAAATGACCGTGTGTTCGACGCCAGGTGGGTTCGAAATGCTTCCGTAAGAAATGCATTGGTGAAATCTTTTATGATTTTTTTAAAATCTTTCCCGATAAGCTGGAAAGATAAAACCCGGAATGGTGACAGAGGCGTTTGAGAACATTCTTTCATAAGGGTCAACATTTCTCCTGTGGTCCTTGGTTCGATGCAAGAGTGTCATTCCGATTCTACCATGCATTTCAAACGGGAATAACGGAAACTTATTTTATGTCCTTCCCGATAAGATACTGAATTGAAACTTTGAAACACGTCAGAGTGGCGCTTATCTATTATTTGTATGCCATTGTCTCTCACAAATGGGTCCTGTGTTCGACGCCAGGCGGTCATTTACGCAAATTTTTAAAAATTGTTTTGAGGCCTTTCTCAATGCAGGAGACTATTCAAAATCACAGCGTTTCCGTTTGAAGTAGTTTTCTATAGAACCAGTGGAAGAAAGGTTACATATGACCGTGAGTTCGATGCCAGATGGATGAAAAATTCTCACGTTCGAAATGCATTGCGGCGATTTTTAAGATTTTTGCTGGATAAGCTTCGAAGATGACACCCTTAAGTAAGACTTATTGTAAATTTTCACCAATTAGCTTGCAGTATGCAAGCAACTTTTTCTACTTATATATATATATATATATTTATATATATATATATATATATATATATATATATATATATATATATATATATATATATATATATATATGCATGTTGTGTCACAAAGCTAAGAAATACTTATTTGTCACATATATATATATATATATATACGAGTAAAATTTGCTTGCATACTGCAAGCTAATTGGTAAAAATTTACAATAAGTTCCCCTTACGGATGTCATCTTCGAAGCTTATCCAGCAAAATTTTTAAAATTGCCGCAATACATTTCTTACGTTAGAAATTTTCATCCATCTGGCATCGAACTCACGGTCATATGCAACCTTTCTTCCACTGGTTCTATAGAAAACTACTTCAAACGCAAACGCTGTGATTTTGAATAGTCTCCTGCATTGAGAAAGGCCTCAAAACAATTTTTAAAAAAATGCGTAAATGACCGCCTGGCGTCGAACACAGGACCCGTTCGTGAGAGACAATGGCATATGAATGTTAGAGAAGTGCTACTCTGACGTGTTTCAAAGTTTCAATTCAGTATCTTATCGGGAAGGTCCTAAAATAAGATCCGTTATTCCCGTTTGAAATGCATGGTAGAATCGGAATGACGCTCTAGCATCGAACCAAGGACCTCTAGAGAGGCAGTGGACGTCATGAAGGAATCTTCTCAAACGCCTCTGTCACCATTCCGGGTTTTATCTTTCCAGTTTATCGGGAAGGCATTTTAAAAAATCGTCCCTGATATCAGCAATGCATTTCTTATGGAAGAATTTTGCATCCACCTGGCGTCGAACTCACGGTCATTTTATAACATTTCTTCCATTCGTAATATAGAAGACTACCTCAACTTCAACCTCCGAGATTTTGGTTCCTCTATCTTAACGATAAGTGCCTGAAAATAATTTTCAAAAATCCGCGCAATGCATTCTTATGGGAAAACTGCGATTTTTGGGAATTTCTGGTATCGAACCCATGATAGCTAGCGTCGATGTCTGCATTATTCTGGCGTCTAGAGTGTAGGGCCAGTACGTCGAAAAAATCTGACGTCGATGGCGCTTGTGGAACATGGTCAGAATTCGTATCCCCTATATCTATATATATATATATATATATATATATATCTATATCTATTACGAGTAAAAGTTGCTTGCATACTGCAAGCTAATTAGTAAAAATTTACAATAAGTTCCCCTTACGGGTGTCATCTTCGAAGCTTATCCAGCAAAATTTTTAAAATTGCCGCAATACATTTCTTACGTTAGAAATTTTCATCCATCTGGCATCGAACTCACGGTCATATGCAACCTTTCTTCCACTGGTTCTATAGAAAACTACTTCAAACGCAAACGCTGTGATTTTGAATAGTCTCCTGAATAAATAAAGGCCTCTAAACAATTTTTAAAAAATTGCGTAAATGACCGCCTGGCGTCGAACACAGGACCCGTTCGTGAGAGACAATGGCATATGAATGTTAGAGAAGTGCTACTCTGACGTGTTTCAAAGTTTCAATTCAGTATCTTATCTGGAAGGTCCTAAAATAAGATCCGTTATTCCCGTTTGAAATGCATGGTAGAATCGGAATGACGCTCTAGCATCGAACCAAGGACCTCTAGAGAAGCAGTGGACGTCATGAAGGAATCTTCTCAAACGCCTTTGTCACCATTCCGGGTTTTATCTTTCCAGTTTATCTGGAAGGCATTTTAAAAAATCGTCCCTGATATCAGCAATGCATTTCTTACGGAGGCATTTCGGACCCACCTGGCGTCGAACACACGGACATTTGGTAACATTTCTTCGTTTGGTACGATGGAAGACCATCTCATCTGTAAACACCGTGATTTTGATTGCTCTAAAACATCGAGAACGGCCTCAAAACGGATAGTAAAATATCGAGCGAAAGACCGCCTAGCGTCGAACTCAGGACTCTTCCGTGAGAGAAGATAGCAAAATAATATTAGATAAGTGCCATCCTTACTTGTTTGAAAGTTTCGATTCAGTATCTTATCGGGAAGGTCCTAAAATAAGATTCCGTTTTCCCCGTTTGAAATGCATGGTGGAATCGGAATGACCCTCTCACATCGAACCAAGGACCGCTAGACGAACGGTGAATTTAATGAAAGAAGGATTTCAAACGTCTCTGTCACCATTCCGAGTTTTATCTTTCCAGCATATCTAGAAGGCATTGAAAAAAATCGTTCAAGATTCCAGCAATGCATTTCTTACGGAAGCATTTCGAGCCCACCTGGCATCGAACACGCGGACATTTGGTAACACTTCTTCCTTTGGTACCATGGAAGACCATCTCATCTGCAAACACCGTGATTTTGATTGCTCTAAAACATCGAGAACGGCCTCAAAACGGATAGTAAAATATCGAGCGAAAGACCGCCTAGCGTCGAACTCAGGACCCTTCCGTGAGAGAAAATAGCGAATTAATATTAGATAAGTGCCATTATGACTTGTTCCAAAGTTTCGATTCAATATCTTATCGGGAAGGTCCTAAAATAAGATTCCGTTTTCCCTGTATGAAATGCATTGTGGAATCGGAATGACCCTCTTGCATCGAACCAAGGACCACTAGACGAACTGTGAAATTCATGAAAGAATGTTTTCAAACGCCTCCGTCGCCACACGGGGTTTAATCATTCCAGCTTATCGGGAAAGCATTGAAAAAAATTTTCAAAAATTGCAGCAATGCATTTCTTATGGAAGAATTTCGGACTCACCTGGAGTCGAACCCCAGGTCATTTGGCAACATTTCTTCCATGAGAACCATAGAAGACTACCTCAGCTTCAACCTCCGAGATTTTGGTTCCTGTATCTTACCGATAAGTGCCTCAAAATAATTTTCAAAAATCCGCGCAATGCATTCTTATGGGAAAATTGCGATTTTTGGGACATTCTGGTATCGAACCCATGATAGCTAGCGTCGATGTCTGAATTATTCTGGCATCTACTGGGTGGGGCCAGTACGTCGTAATAATCTGACGTCGACGGCGCTCGTGGAACATGGTCAGAATTCGTATCCCCTATAAATATATATATATATATATAGGTATATCCGGAGAGTTAGCTATATATAATAGATATATAGCTAACTCTCCGGATATACCTATATATATATATATATATATATATATAGATATAGGGGATACGAATTCTGACCATGTTCCACAAGCGCCATCGACTTCAGATTTTTTCGACGTACTGGCCCTACACTCTAGACGCCAGAATAATGCAGACATCGACACTAGCTATCATGGGTTCGATACCAGAAATTCCTAAAAATCGCAATTTTCCCATAAGAATGCATTGCGCGGATTTTTGAAAATTATTTTGAGGCACTTATCGTTAAGATAGAGGAACCAAAATCTCGGAGGTTAAAGTTGAGGTACTCTTCTATGGTTCTTATGGAAGAAATGTTGCCATATGACCGTGACTTCGACTCCAGGTGAGTCCGAAATTCTTCCATAAGAAATGCATTGCTGAAATCTTTGAAGATTTTTTTAAATGCCTTCCCGATAAGCTGGAAAGATAAAACCCTGAATGGTGACAGAAGCGTTTGAAAACTTTCTTCCATGAATATCATCGTTCGTCTAGTGGTCCTTGGTTCGATGCAAGAGGGTCATTCCGATTCCTCCATGTATTTCAAATGGGGAAAGCGGAATCTCATTTTGGGACCTTCCCGATAAGATATTGAATCGAAACATTGGACCAAGTAAGGATGGCACTTATCTAATATTATTTTGCTATCTTCTCTCACGGAAGAGTCCTGAGTTCGACGCTAGGCGGTCTTTTGCGCGAATTTTTTCAATCTGTTTTGAGGCCGTTCTCGATGCGATAGAGCAATCAAAATCTCGGTGTTTACAGATGAGATGGTCTTCCATCGTACCAAACGAAGAAATGTTACCAAATGTCCGTGTGTTCGACGCCAGGTGGGTCCGAAATGCCTCCGTAAGAAATGCATTGCTGATATCAGGGACGATTTTTTAAAATGCCTTCCCGATAAACTGGAAAGATAAAACCCGGAATGGTGACAGAGGCGTTTGAGAAGATTCCTTCATGACGTCCACTGCCTCTCTAGAGGTCCTTGGTTCGATGCTAGAGCGTCATTCCGATTCTACCATGCATTTCAAACGGGAATAACGGATCTTATTTTAGGACCTTCCCGATAAGATACTGAATTGAAACTTTGAAACACGTCAGAGTAGCACTTCTCTAACATTCATATGCCATTGTCTCTCACGAACGGGTCCTGTGTTCGACGCCAGGCGGTCATTTACGCATTTTTTTAAAAATTGTTTTGAGGCCTTTCTCAATGCAGGAGACTATTCAAAATCACAGCGTTTGCGTTTGAAGTAGTTTTCTATAGAACCAGTGGAAGAAAGGTTGCATATGACCGTGAGTTCGATGCCAGATGGATGAAAATTTCTAACGTAAGAAATGTATTGCGGCAATTTTAAAAATTTTGCTGGATAAGCTTCGAAGATGACACCCGTAAGGGGAACTTATTGTAAATTTTTACCAATTAGCTTGCAGTATGCAAGCAACTTTTACTCGTATCTATATAGGTATATCCGGAGAGTTAGCTATATATAATATAATATATATATATATATATATATATATATATATATATATATATATATATATATATATGTATGTATATATATATACATAAATGTATTGTATTATTCATAGAGCCGTTACCTATCATTATACAACCATGTCATCGCAAGATAATCTTCATTTCAACCGTTCAAATCATGAAATTTATATATTTTTATGAAATAATAACGGAATCTGAAAACGGAAAGAGAAATTAAAAATTTTTATTATTTATATTTCGACTTAATGCATAAAATTCACCGCATAGGATCTTGAATAAGAACTTTTAAGAAGCATTTTGCTTACACAGCTCCACCAAGTCCTATCTGGAGAAGTTTATTTTGATAATCCGTTTCCATTTCGCTCGCAACTTCAGGTTGATACGAAACAAAAACGATTTCTCCGAAGAACTTATCTGAAAACATCCGACCCTCCTTATAATCCTTTCAGTGGCACTCCAAGAACATTCTCTCTCTAGTTGTTAGTCGGTGGCTAATTGAAAGGAAAGGTAGCGAGTGAGAAGGAGGCGTTTACTCATCTCGAACGGATGAGAAAACCCCCGACGAAAGCGATTTACCGCGTTCGTTCGGTTGCATACACTGGAAACGAATTCGCTGTGATATCGATCACTGAAAGGCAAACAAATCCGCTCCGTGCTTTCCGTTTCCTCTTCTCCCGCACGGATTTACCTTCTCCATTGAATCCAAACTCTCTCTCCTCTTACCGAAAATGCCTTATCCATCTCGATATCCATAACCTCTCTCCCTCTTTCACTCTCTCTCCATGTCTTCAGTCCATTTGAAGGGGAGCGGCGGTGAAGGCCTTTCTCCCTTTGAACACCAAAGCGATAAAAATATGAACATCGGCCCCGGATTTCCAATAGGAAAATGTACAAAAATGATTTTCTAATCCATCGAACCCTTTAGTACACTTCGGTGATCATCTGTAAGGAAAAATAAATAATGGAATGGAAAAATTCTATTAGCTGCCTTTTCAACAAAAATTCTCTTTATAAAGTAATACTTCGAAATAGAAATAGTTTCCAGCATTCATCTCCGAATCATATTTATCATATATAGAATATAGTGAGGTACTTATCAATTTATAAGTATAATTTTAATGGAACTATCTGGGTTTCGTTGCTCAATGATATTTCCATGTAAATGAGCCATAATTTATTATATACGAATGCAACGAGGAAGGAAGATTTGTATATTTAGTCTGTTATTCATTTCATTCTCCTAAACATTCTTAAACATACTATATTGCAGGGCAATGACACCTTGAATGAGCAATTATATATTAAAGGATTCTCCTTTCTTCATCTTTTATATTTACATTTATATTTGTATTTATATTTACATTTATTTATTTGTATAATGGTCTCAAACGATGATCGTTATCATATTTTTCAGAAGTAAATGAGATAAGTGGCCTACTCTTTCTTAAATCTTTTTTAAATTATCCATGTACCAAAAGAGCAGATGTATGCATTGTAATTTCGAAATTGCGTTTGGGAGTGAAATTACTCATTAATTTGATAATGTATCAGATGAGGTTGACATTGTATCTTAGAAGTCCATTGGTTATCACGAATGTCTCATTGCGTCATTTTTTTTATAAGATGCTATCATTCATTAAAATTCAAAGCCTTATTCATTCAAAAAGGGTCAACGCTTGAATACCAATGAAAGTCTCTGCTTGAAAAATTAACATTTTCACTCCTCAGAAGCAATTTCTCAATATTAATAAGCTAAATTTACTTCAAATTTTTCATCGGAGTTCTTTTAAGTTCTGTATTTTTTACTCGTGGAAGTTTATTTTCTTTCATGATATCTAGATGTTATTCCGGCTGAATTTTCATTCGCAAAATTTTCAAACAATTATTTAAATACAAATTCGTATATTATCATACTTCCTGAACTTTTCTTATCTAAGTAAATTTCTAAATGCTAGTTGGTATGGGTTAGTATGACATCTACTTACCAGTCCTTCCTCCGCTATTTCCCCATAACCATATTTACTTCATTCTCTTCTTCTCCAATTACTCTATCCTCCCATTTCTTTTTTCAGTCAGCCTCATGGCTAATTTTCTCTTTTTCATTTCTAATTCTAAGTCTCTTTTCCTCCATCTATTACACTTGACTTAAACACAAATGTACGTTTTCTTTTACAGCTCTTCTAATGGGTTTCACTCCTATTCCATCTCAAATTATTTTGTCTCTCCAACTGGCTATCTTGTTTGCTCCATTTAGGCATCCTAGAAGTGTTAATTTTGTAGCCTTTGTTCTTTTGAACGTTCTCTTCCGCCTGTATAGCTCTATACACCATGTGTAAATAGCTTTTATATTTCGTTACAAATAGCTTTTATATTTCATTAACAGGTTCATTTTTAGTACCTCTTTAGCCAAGATTATGTACCGCATTGTTATTCCTCTATATCAGGGGTCGCAGATCTGGTCTCTACACGCCGAATGGGTTATTTGAAGTTTATAGGGGAACGATTTAAGTTTTCACTTTTAAGTTGGACGCAGTGTATTCCCTAGACCATAAAAGGATATATAGAGATATCCTATGTTTTTTCATATTTATCATATTGTTACGATCGATGGCTCATGTTCTGGCTGAACAGCAGTTCCATTCTTATAAACATGTCAAAAAATTGGTCGACTCTTGGATAGCCTTGAAAGACCGTGTAGGTTTTCTGAAATGGAATTAAAATGTTGCTAGAAGGATGGAAAAGTAGTGGCTAGCGATGGACAATACTTTCCGTGACATATTTTTTATGATTTCTTTGAGTAAAGCACATTTAATTTTACGAAATCACAGCGAAAACAAATTTAACATCCTTATAAATATGTGAAAAATTTTCTAACGGCTGTCTTATGTAAATTAATTGTATCGATGTAAACGTTATAATTCTAAATAAATTTACTAAAACCATATCTATGAGAGAGAAATTATGCTATTGAGACGTAGAATTATATCTTAATAGGAGAAAGAAGGTGGGCAGTGGGTAAAAAGGTCGGTCA
Organism: Pachydiplax longipennis; assembly: GCA_036926295.1. Lineage (NCBI taxonomy): Eukaryota > Metazoa > Arthropoda > Insecta > Odonata > Libellulidae > Pachydiplax > Pachydiplax longipennis. Next base: position 59,516,985 of record JAVFKF010000008.1, read on the forward strand.
CCTCTGCTCAAAATTACTGTTCGCAGCGTTCTATAGGCAACTAATTCTTTTGAATGCATTGCCAGATTCATTTTCATTCCGTTATTCCATCGTATCACATCTAATTCATATGCCTGCAAACTTAACCAGTTCAAGATGTATATATGCTCATCAAATAGCAAAAAGCGTCGCTTTCACGCCAAGAAATGTAACTCTTATCATAGGCACGGTGGAACCACCAACGATGAAACTTAGGTGTGTAACATAGGCACTAAGAATGAAGGGTGTTGAAAGATTATGAGATGTACAGGGCGTACCTTTAGAAAAGTAAGAATAGAGAAGTGAAATAGTATGATAAGAAAAGAAACGAATAAGTACTGGGAATCGTGGTAGAGGAAATGGTTTTAATCGGAGACTAAAGCGGAGGCGATGAAATAGATGGACCTAAGAATGAGAAAAACTTATTGCTGAAGAAGTAATTGAAGGTTATGAAAGACAATGAGAAAAGCAAAATTAAAAACAGTTCGCTTAAATAGTTAGCATTCGAGACGCAGAGGAATAGACGTTCCTAGGAAAACTTTAGGCTCCATGAACCCACCTAGAAGTTCGTAGATATATTCATGTGACAAACGCGAAAATGATTCTAGATTCAAGGTTTACATACACAGACACCAGAAAGGGATAAAGAACGGCCTTGATTTGGCATCGGTGAATTTCGATTGATCATTTGCACACCGCATTAATATTTATGGACGATCCCTACGACTCACATCCGATGCTTTCGGTATTAAGTGAGGAGGAATGCCTAGGGATGCGTTTGATGAAGGGATATTGGCGGTACATCGGATGGAGGTTGGCGCGGGGGAGATGGTGGACGTATTGTTTTTATTGGAGTATTAATGGGAGGCAGCTTAGGCGCCTGATGATCCTGCGTTGAGGTAAACCTCCTCAAGGGATGGGCGTGCGGCTTGTATTATGCCGTAAGAGCCAGTTTAATGGAATTAGGACGGGGAGCCGAGGATTGGAGAGTGGGAGAGAAAGGATTCATCGCCGCAATGCCGGAAAATAAATGTCTCTTGGAGGCGGAAGATTTACCAACAAATTCGCTGTGGCAATTTCAATGCGGGAGTTCTTTCGTGATGCATATGATTCTCGAATGAGTTGAGCGAGGAGGAGATGCGTTACCACTGGTTCTGGTTTCCAGACGCCACATCGAGTGGAACCTCAGCTAATGTAGTAAGCAATCACGGGTTCGATTCCTGATTAGAGCGCGGATGTGGTAAATGTCATCAGCTGATATGATCTGAGGTTGCCGCTGTTGGTTTGGCCGCTCATTCGTTTAATCCTGATGATCTCAGGAGAATGCATATGTCATAGAAATGTCATTATGAGAGGAATATGATTTTTTAATGAATCAAGAAATGAATCTACTATATTTTTCAAAGATTGATTAAGAAAAGTCTTATTCCTTCCATAGTGCGAGAGAAACGCTAATAAATCTTGAAAAGTTTAAACGATGTTTGAATTATTTGTGCTGAAGAGAAATTAACATCAGCTTGGTTTCAATATTTAAGATTGCAATATAAGTCAAGTTGATTCAAACTTTAGTTTAACATATTTAATTTTGATGGAGAAATTATATCAAGAAATTTGTTTCACTTCCCATTAAAGCGCTTATGGTGTATATTGGGTCATCTGCGAAGTGTTACAGGTTTTTTAAATACGAAATTTAGTTGAAGATTTTGAAAATATCTAAAGATTTATTCAGCTGAGTGTTTTCGATTTTGATCGATCCTCTTTTTACCAATGTAGAAACTGAAATTGTTTAAAAGTCTCATGCAAGAAGTTTATAACAGCATTGCTCAATTAGAAACGTAAAATTCGCGCGATTTTAAAAATCCGTAGAACCTTCCGGAAGACCAGAGGTTACCTCCGTTTACACGATACTCTTTCATGTTTGTTTGTGGTGATAAACACATAATGTTTGTTTGGTAATAAACACATGATGTTAAGGTTGTTTCATATATTCCTATACTAAATTTTCCTCTGTGAATAGATATAATACATAGATAAGCTTTGATGTCATCTCGAAAATTTCTGTTTATATATATTTGAGTGGTATTTAATAGTTACCAGATGACCATGATAAGCTACATATTTAATCGATATGCCTTCGTATGCTTTACTTAGAAAACTTGAATAAGGCTTGTCATGGCTAATAGCTGTCATGTAGTTGGTATAAGTCATTAGGGAATCAAGGGACATTAGGAGTAATCGCCACAAGCTTGATTACTTTACAATGCAAAGGATATGCTTAGAATACCACGAGAAAATTAACCAAAAGATGATAATTAATATCCAATGAATTTTAAATGGCAATATGAAATCTTAACCGTTAATTGGAGAGAAGTTTGGATAATTTATAGTCAATATTAAAAAGAAATTGATCAAAATCGCCCTCTTTTCCACCCTTCATAAACACTTGCAGGATGTCTCATAGCATATGGTAAAAGGAATCTCTACATAACGCTATTTTTAAGAGTAAATGTTAACCTAATCAAACTATCATGTAAATAGAAACCTAATTTCATGTTAATCGGTACCTTCATTCCGTTTAGTTAGACTCGATATGCGAAGGTGTTACTTCATGGAAGGCCATCATAATAATGGGGAAGAATCACTTTTATATTTACACATAAGTGTTCTACCTTTTTACCCTATTTAATTCTCTCTCCTTCAATTCCTTGTAACTCATAACTCATTCTACCCCTTAATTCGTCTAACAACTTCTGTCTTTGCCTCCCCCTCTGTCTTTTTCCTTGTATTATTCCCTCAAATGCTTTCTTTAGAAACCCCTCTCCTATCAATATTTGACTCCCCCATTTCCTTTGTCGATTTCTAATTACTTCCATCACTTTGTACACTCCCACAGAATATTATTGATGTCACATTTTTCATCATCAGACCAGATGATGTTAGTCTCCTAGAGAAACATGTCACATCAATAAAATCCTGTAGTAGTGTACAAGTGTTCTTTTCATCATTACATGTAGTTGTTCAGTAACAAGGAATGGGTAATGGGTGGTTTTGCACGTAAGGGCGTGCACCCAGGAAAATTCCCAAGGAAGAATAGACTTGAAAAAAGTCCGACGGGACCGGGAATCGAACCCGGGTCTCCCGATTGCCGGTCGGGTGCTCTGTCCGTTGAGCTATCTCGCCGGAACATTCTCGGGAGACCCGGGTTCGATTCCCGGTCCCGTCGGACTTTTTTCAAGTCTATTCTTCCTTAGTTGTTCAGTATTGACGTTGAATTAACGCATTGTCATCGTTTCCCACATCAACTAAAAATGGAGAATTTGATATACGTGGATGGATAAAATTAAATCAATACTATACATATTTAGACTTGCCAGCAGTATTGGGTACCTTTCGGCGCATGGGACAAGATGCAGGAATGATTCGGAAGGAGTACATGGCCAATGAGGATGAATGGGAGGTTCTGCCGAAGGGAAAACGAGGGTTGGAGGGAGGGAGTTTGTATACGGCAGGCGGATGAATGAGAGATGCAGAGGGAGTATAAAAAGGAGAGAGAAGGAGATGGTGGGAGGGGCACGGACGGGGGTTTTTCCGGAGCGTGACGTCAGTGGGGTAGCAACCGTCTACGTGACGGGGAAATGGGGAAAGGAGGAGAGGAAAAAAATGGGAAGAGAATCTCCGGGAACGTGGTGCGAGATTGCACACTATGGGAACGAAGGAAAGACACGTGGAGGAGAAGAACATATGCTGCGCCATGGCTTTTGGGGGTGGGCCATTCATTTTTTATCTCGCGAGATAGCGGCGTCTGGGGGAGCGGAGGATTTGGGGTGGGCGGATCACGTGATCCCCGGCGTCGGTCGGTGTCGTCAACGAGGTGGGTACGGCAAAAGGGAATAATTAACGCAGGCGGTGTGGGTGGAGGTGGGAATGGAAAAAAGGCGGGGATAGAAAATGGAAATTACAAAAGTGACGAATGGGCGGTACCTTTATTAGACTGGTGTCTATGGGAACACATCCACACCTAATCTCTGGATGACGTTATCAGAAGTTTGAAAAAAAGGTCAAATGACGGAGATGAAACGTTAGGTGGGTTTTGTTGGTAATTTAATGAAGCCAATTTAAATTCTAAGGGGAAATTGTTTTATAAATATAAGATGGTAAGTCTCCGAGATAATAAATGACGGAAAATTAAAGGGAAGCTGTAAGCAGTCAGTGATGCATGATTAAAAGAGCATTGCGGTATCACATGGGTGAATCCGGAGGGTGATGAGGGAAATCCATGGAGGAGATGCAAAACAAATAATTTGCTTCGAAGGATGCTCGAATAGCCAAGTGGATAACGCGTCCGTTTATGACAAAATCAGTCCAGGTTTCGACTCCCGCTGAGGGGCAATACGTGCGAAATGACTTTAGATGTTGAAGGATTTTAAAGTATTTTACTATTGATTTTCTTAAAGCGTGACAAAGTGACAAAGACTAGTAACTAGTAGCAAATGTTTCTACGATAGTTTTATTCCATTAAATCTTCTATAAAGGTATATCTATCTTTATGCATTTTTCCAAAAGGTAATTGGAAAAAAATAAGGTAAAATGTTAATGTTATTTTAAAAAAGGCACATGAGGTTTTACTCTAAATCATACCCCTTGGTATATTTCTAAATCCACCAACACAGTGAGCATTAGCTTATTGGACGAAAGGTTGATGTATTTTACACATCTTTTGAAAATTCCTCTGTACACCATTGATGCATTTTTATGACGAGTGCAAGGTGTTGAAAACATAATGAAACATCGGATTAAATCATTTCAGAGGAAACTTAACCATTAGGGCGGAACGAGGATACAAACAGTTTATGGTGACAAAATGCCACTAACCACCTTTTCAGATATAAAGAGGAGCTTTCCGAGCTGCTTGAAGAACGAAATGTAAGCGAAAAAATTGAAAGAGTTAGTCATAGAAAGCCCTATTCATGAGAAATACTAGTAGAATATCAAAAAATTTAGAAATTAAGATATAGCAGAAATTTTCGGTAGACAGTATAACGAGATGGAAGATTGAATTGAAGAAAAGAGAAAGAAAAACGAAAAACTTGAGTTCACTGAGAGAGTAAATTATACAAAGAAAGGTGGGAGGATGAATTACTGCCAGGGAATAAAAGTAGCGCAGCCGTCGTCGGATTCCAATGGCGTATCAGTGGGAATAGAGTCGGTGAGAGAACAAAATAAGTAGCAGAGAACAGAAGGAATATTCTGAATGCAAGAGGAGATAATGGTGCCATAATAAATCCTCACATACTAATATTTCTCTGGAAAGAAAGGTTGCCTTTCCCTTCATCATATTTAATGATCACTTTGTTTACTTCTGTGATAAATATTCAAGCTGCTATGAAGAACAATAAAGTTCAAATATTTTTATTACCATTCGCTACAGATATTCAACATTACACAGCAGTATACACGGAGGTATTATTAAAGAATCCTTTCTTAGCGGAAATGTAGCATGTTCATAAGTCAGATGTAGCAAGTATAATTGAAATATATTCAGAAAAGTTGAAGCTAAATGTGGGAGTTATATTCCATCGAGTAATTAAAGTGTCTTTTCACTAATATTTTACTGGAGCCTTGATAAATCATTTTATTTATCGTAATATTTTTGAAATGCGTACGTCAAAGCCTAAGAGGTGGTATAATTTTCAAAGAACTTACTCTCGTTCTTCGATTTTTTAACTTGATCTTCCGCTACTTGGGTTTTTCTAAACAGTGTTGTATTTTGAAACGCGAAATGATATTCGGTTTTGAAGACTTCTTAGATAGTTTCAACAGTTGCAGTTAAAATAAATCCATCCAATAATAAAAACTGACCGATATTTACTTAATTAATGAGTAGAAGAATCGTTTAATTAACGAAATTGGCATAAAAATGAATTTGAAACACTTTCATGTTTAAAATATATTAAAATTGCAGATTGTATAATTAAAAAAATATGAATTTTATCTTGGTGGAATATGGTTAAAATCTTAGCTTATAATATCAAGACAAAAGATTTAAATATCAAGAAAAAGCATATTCTTTGCAATATGATGAGATGTGACGAATGATTTCTTTAACTCATCAGGATATTTTAATAAGATGGCACGAAATTCAACATTGACCTTCATCAAATAATGCCACAATACCAGTAACACGTATATTAGGCCTCCAAAACCTTACGAAAGTATATGAGTATTATAGACATGGATGGATAAATGCGTTGCAGATGCAACCATAGCGATGGTGCTAAATTTTGCCATGTCAATAGCGATCACATCGAGATTTTATATCGAATCTACGATTGTAGATTACTTATAAGCGGAAGGAAAGATAATCAGAGTATCTCCACCGATTGTATCACTGAAATGACAGAGACAAATCACTCTCATTCTTTCGGGATATCTTATAAGTCTTTAAGACTCCATCAAGTTCTCGGAAGGACCGATATGGAATTCTTTATCGAAACAAGGAAAAGTAGCATGTCTCGAATAAATTAGGTTTATTTGTTTACATTCGGAACAGAAATCGGATTGTAGATGACACGGAATGGAATATTTGACGAAAAGAGCTCTATTTTAAGACTTCTGACAAATTCTCCTCCATTGGATACGGAGAAAATTCAGAAATAATAGGTATCTTACAATGAGTTCAATAGGATTCAAGGTGTATCGGATGAAAGCCCTTTCTTTTATAACTTACAATTTGATCAAATATCATGGAACAAAGGTATACGTGATATGATACCTTATCTTCATGAATAAAATATTTTTCATTTAGGTTTCGGTACAGTACAGAAAAATGTTAATATATAAAAAACGTATAATGTAGGATAAACTATAGTTTTAAACGTAAAAAATCCACAATTCTGAAGAATTTTAACTGTGATGTGTAAGCGTGTTCTTTCCTTAGGAAATATTTCATTAATTTCAATTTCTATTCGACGTGAGGAAATACTTAAAAAAATCACAATAATACATAAAAAAAATTAAAACTCCACAATTCTTGAGACGTCGTAGATGATTAATTAATGCACACATAGAATTTGCACATCGAATTATCACTTGTACTCAGCTGTGACATTCGTAAACGATGTTAGCGTAAGGAAAGATTAAACTAATATGTTTGATTCGTTCAATCTAAGTCATGTGAAATATTTACTATTGGCGCGAATATAGTGCAATTTTATTTTCCAAAATGATCTTTTGCATTCGTATTCGATATTCGACTACTTATTGCTTTGAAACTATGTGTATTGCACGCTTCTACATTCTACGCATTCTAGCGAATGTATAGATATATAATCACTACGTCGTAAATGAATTGAAAAATTAAGATGCTACCTTGAAAAAAGGACTGGGAAAGTGTCTTGAAGAGAAAATTGAAAATAAATATAGGCTAAATTGATGCAGATTCACATAATTTTCGCCGGAATCGTCTTTTTCACACGTCGCACACCTATTTTCATGTGGTGTCAATTGATTTTCCGCCTTCGTTTTTGGTCTCAGTAACTCTTACACCCATGCTTCTGAATTTAATTTCCATTCACGAGTTTAGAGAAAATCATTATTCAAAAGGAGAAATTTAAACTTGGTTTTCCTCTTTCTATATGTCCCTCCATATTACTTGTGGTCGTACTCTACTAAGGATCGTCTTATATGATGCATTACATCAAGCCATACTCCCTCTAACGTAATCCCACGAAGAGTTATTATACTACGCGACTATTTGTTACCATTATTTTATAATGCAAAATAGACTTGTATTAAAATTATGGAAATACATCTAAGGCAGCGCACTTTTTCAACTGATCCACATACACAGCAATAAAATCCCCATCCTCGAATCACGCTATTAAGACAGGTGAAGAAGAGAGTTTCCTCATTACTCACAAAAGCAAAACTGGATTTTGAAAAGTACCGTCGATCGATAACCCTATTTTTTACGTCCCCAAAGTGGACAGGAGAGAAATTTACGAGGACAGGAAAGCAACGCCTGAGTACGGACTCGTTTCTCGTCAAAGGATCCCTAAGAAAATTGGGCTGTGGAAGGAATGCCGTATAGCAGTATACGAGAATCGAAAAAATTGGGGCGAGAGCCCCTTTTTCCGTATAGAGGAAAAAAAATAAGATATGGCTCGAAATAAACGGGATAATATAGTGGAGCGGAGAGGAGTTGCTTATGTGTATGTAACGCCATAATTTTCCTAGTCTCGTGACGTGGATGGCTTAAACTCCAGCCGGCAGCGAAGGAAGTTTGGAATGCGAGAACACGGCGGTGTGTGTGGAGATGAAAGGTCGTAGGAAGAGAAAGGAAGGATTTTGCGAGCTTATACTCTTGCCTCTCCACGTTATTTCACTCTCAGATAATGTGACGTCGTTAAACGACGGGGTCGTCAAGGCGAAGGTTTATTACTCAAAAGTTATAAAAGTGGGAAAGAATTGCGCCGGAATTTATGAAAATATGCTCCCCGTGCTTTCACGCAAATTGAATTTAGATGTATTGCGCGGAAAAGAGAAATCATGCACTGAGTCGTTTTATCCAGGCGGAGATTGTCAACTGGGCTAATTTATCTGTAAAGGAGGCAATTAAAGGGGAAGATGGATGGGTAAATTCTCCAACGAATCGCATTGGGCGACGAAGCTCATGAATGATAATGTCGAGAAATAATATAAACTTTCGTTGATAGAAATCTTAATGCGTACAACTTCAACACCGGAAGAAATAATGAGTTATTTTGTCCGATACATCGCATGAGTGTGTTTTAAAGAACTATATAACATGGGCATAAAACTTTTGTCTAGGAACTTTATAATAAGGTATGGTAAAAATGAAGAAAGACTTCAGGATCTTTGAAGGCCTTAAAAATATAATTAAATATGTTATCAAATTAATAAAAATGATAATATTATTAATATTCCGTTCTTTAGAATTTCTATTGGATAGTGATATATCCTACTGGGTATAGTGATGTATTATACCAAACAGATGCGATGCCCAGGAAAGGCTTACAATGTCAAATTCTTTTATAAATGTCATGTAATAATTATCTATGTAAATAGATAAACAACCTTTTAAGCGAATATGTCCTTTTTTGTAAGATAAGTCGCTAAAGATTCAATACTCCGAAGTAGCCTCGGGAAAAATTAGTGACATTTTTCTTTCATTAATTTTGCTTATTTCTTTAAAAGTAACTTTTTCATATGATCTTAATTTTTACATGTCACTTATTCAATACTGATTTTGTTTTGCGCAACTAAATAAAATCGTAGAGAAATAAATTATTATTATTACGGATAAGAGACCACAGCTTGCGAAAATTTTTACATTAATAACTCATTAATTATGGTAAAGAAGAATAATTATTTTCGCTATTGAAAAACGTTTGGAACCATTTTTCCCACGGCATCAGCAGAAGATCTTTTCGCTCCATTACTAATGGATTATGAGTGGTGAGACCATTTCCGAATAATAATGAACATTTTCTGTGGTGCTGCTAACTCTCAACCACTAGTCCAGCCCCATGAAGGGTGGGAATAAGGCAAAGATGGTTATACACATATTATAAATTTACAGTGACAATTATGGATGTTTCGACAAACAAGATTTTACAAGGAGAAGATGATATTCCTCCAAGTTCCTTTCCATGTGAATGAAAAGCCTTCAGCGCAATGACGTCCGAGTAATCGTCTCATGCGGTTCTAGTCTACCTCTGATTGAAATGACATCGATACGATCATGGGGATTTGAGCATGTCACCACACGGTACTTCCCGCAATCTCCACATATATCCCGTGCAATCTTAGAGGAGGAAAAATGGCGACGGACATCCATCTGAATACTAAGATTGAACTCCTTTTTCTATTTGAAGGTCGAGTCTGGATTGTGATAAACACGCTTGACTCGAAACATAGCTCTGAAGAGAACTTCTAGAGATTTAATCTCCTGAAAAAATTACTCCCGAGATAAAAGAATGCTCTGAAGGTAACGAATCGTCACAAAACTGTATACGAAAGAGTGCGGACACGTAGAGTTTTGGCGTAAAATTTTCCGAGGGAACTATTAGTGCGAGAGGAGACGTTAAAAGGGCAGACGGAATTCCAGAGTCCGGAGGAATTTCAGGTAAAACCAGATATCTCCGCGTGGATTATGACGTAGGCAAGTGCGCGAGGGGATAATTTGGTTTGATTTGTGAGGCAAAAACTTTCGAACGGTTGAGGACCTTTAATACGTCCCGGTCCTTCGCAATTTACGACGCTGCTCTCGAAAAGTTGAGAGATTACACGATCTGTGCAGAGGCCCTCGTTACCATCTACGTTTATGACAAAGGCGAGCTGAAAGTGGGCGCGAGAACTACTCTCTACTAGAATGCATGAATCACTTCGATGGAGGCGAGACGAGTTTAACGGTAAACAAAAACGGATCCGCTCGGGAGATAGAGAGTGCGTCTGGAAACGTGGCTATTTTTGGGTACAATTTAGGTCCATTACCGTTATTAAATGCGTTTGGAAAAGTCGTAATCGCTGAGAGGAGAGATCCTGAAAGTTAACGTACTCGCTGACTCCTATCATTACTACTGTTTATAGCCAAACTGGTGAACTACTCCGTCAAACTGACGGTACTAATTTAACTTATTTACTAATTAACTGTTATAACTAAAATTAATCTACATATCTGATTCTTCCGAATAACCAAAGCAAAATCTAATTAATCTCCTTATTAAATATCCATCATGGTAAAACCTTGAGGTAGAAACATGAACGGGAAGTATAAAACTAAATTTATATGATTTAAACAATTAAATCATATAAACATATGCACGACGATGATTATTGTAATTGATTTGTTTGTTTTCAAATTAGCAAAGCAAGTGTACGGAAAATTACTCTCGATGAAAGATTTTGTTACTATTGGATCCTTTTCTATGATGGTAACGTTCATACAACGCGTTACTATATAAGGTCCAGCGAAAATCATGCCTCCTCTTAACAAGCGAAAAGCATATTTTCAGTGAAGGATTGGAACTCGAATCCCACTCTCACCTGACATATCCTCCGTTTGTCCTTTGCATTTCTTCCTGTTTTCTTTGCATTTCTTTCCTGCAGGGAATCGAACTGGAACCGTTTCGAAAAAATCCAGGTCCTTTCAACCGAACCGAAGCCGACAACTGCAATATATTCTATTACTTTATGGTGTTCTCAGCAATGCATACTAAACTTGAGAGTAATTGGAGGAAGTTTTACTAAACTTGCGTAGCTGTGACTTAAATACGTATAACTGCTATAAGTGTTACCCATAAATTTCAAACATTTCAGAAAGATATAATATCACAATAATAGGAGAGAAGAAAACGGTTCAAGCCATTTAGAAATTGGCAGAGGTGTAATCGAAACTGAACTAAAATTTGTTTTACTTTTTTATTGAACTGGAGCGAAACCCGGAAAGAAAAATACGTATTATGGTTTGATTCCCTGGTCGCACGCCTTTGTCGATATTTTCTTTGTATTTCCATCCCTTATTTCGTATTTTAATAGTTTTCCCTTGCCATCTTGTTCGCAATTATCTTTTATCATATCGCGACCAATAAATTTTACACCTTTCTTAATTTATCTGCGTACATAACGCGCGTATTATTCAGCAGTTATACCAGTAAATGCGATAGTGCTCCAGAAAAGACCACAGAGTATATCGCTTGAAGAGGATGATAATATTTAAATTGCGACAAAGGAAGCGTTTTGCAAAAAGCAGAGCGATGCCTCTCTCGAGAAATGGAGTAAAATCCTTCATAAGACGTAGAACAAAATGAGAAAATAAAACCAGAGAGAGAAGATCAAAGTCAGTGGTTGAGAGAGAGAGAGAGAGTCGCTGGAGAAGACGTGGAAATGGCGGAAATTAGATTCAAATCGATTAGGAAGTAAAAACAGGTGAGCAGCGAAAACGACTCGTTTTCAACGTTCATTTGAGAGAGGTTATTAGCTAAGAGATGGTTTCTAAGGCGTCAACGATAATTCTTCTAATGAAACTTCCGCCGCATCCTCTAAAGTGACGGCTGCGAATCAAATTTGTTTATCGTCCTAAAGTAAATTTGTGTCTGCTTGGGTAATGGATGGTTGGAATGAGGGATCCCGAGTATTTTTTTTCCTCCATTCACGACGTCTTGCGCATCTCCCAAACTTTTCCAAGGGATTGATTTTCGAGATTCAATTAACAATGGATTGATAAAATTTTCGAGGTAACTCAGGCAGGCGCGGGAGTGAAAGTCTGCCCTTTTATGAAAGAAACGTCTGCTTACTTCTCTCGGAGTCCCGTATTTTGGATCCATAAAGACACAGACGTTAAAGACGACGGGTTTAAGTCGGTATTTCGACTGAAAATACGTTTCTTTAATGGCTTGTAGCTTTAAGCTCGCAATTACATCAGAGAACTCATAGTCATACTATTTGATGTCTAAGAATGACTATTATATTTATTTTAGTACACCACCTATTATTAAGAGCTACGAAAATCAATTCGAAAATTAATGAATGTATAAAATTAATTTGTAGGAAACTTTGATTTAGCTTCTTAAATTATTTATCCTTGTATTAATTGATAATTAAAGAAGAGATAACGGCGTCTTCAATTTTTCCACTAAATTAATCATCAGCTGTGACTCAATAATGGTAAATTTTTACGATATCTTCTTTTAATATTGTTCAAGATTTTGCTTAAGTAGAAATGAAATTAAAAAATATAAAAAGATTGAAATTTTAAGAATACGCTTACGTATCAACATTATAGTTATTTAATATCTGATTTTTTTTCTTTTTCTTTTCGGTAATATTACAAAAATGACTGAAAAGCAAAGTTTTTTTTAAATAACCATAAAAATATTAGTCTATAATCGATAATCGGTTGCTATTAGAGTAAATATTTCAAACTTCGAACATCCGACTTCTTGTCGTATGTCAATGTATGTTTACACATCAATAACATATTTTTATAGTAGCATTTGTAATGGATTTTCTGATTAATGTACATTTTTTATTTTATTTTTCTAGTTTTCAATCACTATGAATTGTGAAATATCCTGAATTGACCACATGAAACACCGAAAAAATGTAAAAGTAACTCGAATTTCAGAAATTTCCTTTTATTTACTGATGAAAAATACTTTCTATATTTGGCTGGAGACCATCTAAAAGCTTCGAGTTTCACTTACTTCGGGCTAAGTTCCATTTACAATCCCAGCTCGGATTGTTATTTACCGAACATACGCGGTTAGGCCCTGGCTATCGACGGAAATGCCAAAGTTATCACTTGTTAAGAACGTAGCGCTGCAGAATTGAATCGAGCCGAACGTAGAGGAAGAATGAAAGTGGAGAAAATGAGAATGGAGAAAGAAAACGAAGCTTGCTAAGAAAAGAGACATGAGCGGGTGGATGAGAAAAATGCTTGCCGTGGAAGTTTGGAGTATTTCTGCTCTCGCAAGACAGGTGGCGAGGCGTGGGTGTAAGAGGAGTTACCTTGATGGGGTATAAGTCCGCTTGAAGGGCACCCTCTGATAAGAAGCTTTCGCCGAAGGGTGAAGGGGAAGTAACGGAGCGGTTTTAAGGATGAGAGGCAAGAATATTTTTCCAGGGAAGATAAAGGTTGTATGCAGCGCGGGATAAGGACTTGGAGGGGATAAAGGTTAAGGGAGGGTTAGACGTTCTTGAACCCTTAATTTTCACGCAATTGGAAGCCGTCATGGAGGGAAAAAGCATCACGGTTTTCCTGCCGTTTATGAAATCCAGATACGCCGTTTGCTACGAAATTTATCTCGCCGCGGGTTCGGAGATGATAGTCATTCATGCATAGCCTACGTTTTTATCGCTACAAATTATACGCCTCTGAGGAATTTGAATTTGGGAACTGAATAGTTGTATCTTATCAAGAGACGTTTATTGAGCGAAAACGATACTCTTGGAATATAATTATCAATTTATAACCTTTGTTTTTGTGGAATGTGGGTCATATGGTTGCTCTTTGGCAGAACCACAGTGTAGTTGTATTGACGAGGGTGGAATACTAACAAAAGTTTCTTGATATCTTACGTGAATGTAAAAATATAGAATATCATAAGTGATCAAATACATCGTCTTTTGGAAAACAGATATAAATGAGAACATGTCATTATGGTTCATATTGCAACAGAAGATTCCACGATGACCGCTAGTTTAGATGTGTACGTCATCTTCAGGAATTTCTTTGACTTAGACGCCATTTAAAGATTTTTTGTGGAATAATAAAATTTATGAGTTGCTAAATTCTACAGAGAATATTTAAATAAACGATGGATTTTTTGTGCTGTCTCTAGTAACAAGTCATCTCGCTAACGAATTTTCCGGCCTTCCTCAGACATTTACCGCTGTTATCCGGACTTGGCTAACGAATGCGGATTCCGTTATGAAAAATCTGGTTGGCATACGCGTACATTAAAATCAGCATTTGTACATATATTGATTGCCATTCATTTTTGCTTATTAGTTTTATAGTGGATATTTGATGGACGATAAGAGACAATTTTCTCATGAACTCATCTTTAACTAATCGACATCTTTGATGAGATTAGTATTCTATACGCGTCTATGATAATGTAGTGTAGCGATCGTGAAAAAACTTCAAAATCAGATTTTAATTCAAGCTCCTTGTCAGATCCTATGCAAATTACTAATACAAAATGTCATTAGTGGGGAGGGGAGTGATCGTCCCATGGATACAAAGATAGTGATAGAGTTTTATCAGCATTACTTTTTCGATTTGGGAAATAGAAAAAGGATGATTCGAAAACGAGGTGGCATCACATCTTCATCAAGGATCACTTCATTTTCTCCCACCTAGGTGAATTTTATCTGGATGATTTGTTATCACGATTTGGATTAGTCGATGGTGATTTTGTATCGAATCACTCCTCCTCGTACTCTCAGTGATGAGTACGCAGCATGTTTCACCTTTAACGAAGGGATTGTAGAGCATGTTATTCGCGATCGATTTTAGATTATCGGAGAATCGGATTCTCGAAACGACAGATAATGCGAGGGAAAACTTGAGGTATCGATCAAAACAACTCGGAAAAGTCCCGAAAGTCATTGTTGCCCTCAATTTAGTATCTGAGGTGAAAACTCGGCAGTATATTTCGGGGCTGAGAGAAGGGTAGCGATAGAAAAGAGGGCATAATAAAGACGGAGATCTGGCACGCATCCTTAGAAGAGGGAAAAGTTTGCTATAAAGGGGAGAGAAGACTAAAGGAAAATGAATAGCTAACGTTGAGTTTGGGAACTAGACACGAGTTGACACTTATCTACTACAAGCCTCACCATTTACACAGGAACAGCGATATGTAAGACTGATAAAGAATAGCAACGTGAAACAAATACCTTTGGTTTGCTTAAAGGGATGGAAAAAAATACTTCAGAAGAAAGAAAGAAAGTTTCTTTAAAGGACAGAGATATACTGTTAGGGGACTACTTTTTCAAAGATTAAAGGTTCAGCAGGGACGATGCTGAATTTCAGAGGTGTGTTTAACATGAGGGTTTTCGGTATGAGGATGTAGTGTTTACGTGTATTATTATGATGCTTTGTATTTTCGGTTTATAGCATAATCTTGCCACTCTTAAATACATATTAGTGATAATAATACGTTCTCAAATGTCATTCATGATCCTTTTCATTGACAAATCATTAGCGCTTGTCAAACTTGGTACGTACATGGGTAAAACAGATTATTTTTTTAAATGAAGATGGAAATGAAATGACATCCGAAGAGCTCAATAGCTAAAAACGTAGGTGATCGATACACAGAGTTATAATGTCGTTTTTCTGCAAATTTTGATACCATGAAATGAGCCCGGGACTGATTCTAATCAATTGACTTAGTGAGCAAGAAAAATTTGTACTTTTTCCAAAAAAATTGAAAAAATTGAAAACATTTTTCTTGCTCCTTATGGAATATTTCCACAAGACAACGCCTGAAACTGTGAATTCAATTGACTTAGTTTAAAAAATGATTTTTCTTTATATTTCTCTCGATAGAAATGCAGAATTATAGTTCCAGCCATTAGTGAAAGATTCGAAGTATTGATTTACCTTCTACACTTGCTTTCTCAGCCCTCATTCACCTCATCGTTCCTTCATTCTTTTTATCTGTTTCTTGTTTCTCATTTCTTTTCGAAAATTGCACTGCCACGACTATGTGATTCTGCATCACGATATTTTTAGTGATATCGTTTTACTTCTGAATCATTCCTTATCTCTCGGAATATTGAATATCGATCTTTGCAAAGCATGACATTTTACATAATATTCTCACAATCTCTCCTTCAGGGAAAGTATTCCCTTTCTCTGATCACTTTATCAACCTAGAGCACATGCTTCGTGGAGTTTCATCGTAGTTATTGATAAAAATTCAAGGACATTGAATACATTGGAAAATGATGTAGCTCCTGAATGAAATGATGTGGAAGAAAATGAAAGGAGATTGAAGCACAGGTAAAGAATCACTCATGGGTGAAATCAAAAACTCTTGAAAGTTTTTTCTTTTCTACATCCATGGCATTCCTTTGTTTATTTTTACCAATAGGTCCTACATTTTTTTTTATTTTTCATGTGGTATAACCTGCTGTTATAGCAAATGCAAAGGGAAGCAATTGCTTTCAAGTACCTTGAGAGATTATAAAACTTGTTCATAATTGTGTATTAGTCTTGTAAAATGTGAAAGAAACATACAAGAATATGATAATTTTTTATTGAATGTTTCCCCTGATAAACTTTAGAAAATTTGGGGCCTTCCGAAAGTAGTGCCTTCCTAAATTTCATATTAGAAAGCACTTCAAATGTTTCATTTTGAATCCAATCGTTACACAGCTAAGTCCATAATGAATGCTTTTCTATTTTGGATGCTGGTCATCATCGGACAATTTCCAAAGCTGAATACTTTTCTCGCATCGGTTCTTATAGTACATCCCTTATTTAAATTATATAAATTCTAGTACTAATTCTCGTGATCCACAGGGTATTTCTATCAAAAATTAAATGATGAACAACCATAATAATGATACAGTTACACGAGTGATTAAGTACTGTTCCGCTTTCTGCTTCTCTAACCTTTCCGTAATTTAATTATCCTACTTATTGACTAATGGGATACGAAATTTCAAGTGCAGATCCCCGATAATTTTTTTGACCACCTTGGGAATCGTGTTGACCACATCATCGAACACTCAGCTACTCTTAAAGCAAGCGTTGCTAAGCGAAAATACGAATAAACTTGAAGAGGTAAGTTTCAAAAAAACGATAAAATATGGAGATTGAAAATAAAATTGTGTTCGTGCTAATTGGGGTGATGATAGACACCGTAAACGTTACTACCCATAACCAGTGCTTATTTAAGATTACCGTTAAGAGTTCTAACATTTAATATACTGATCTATTCTTATTAAGCTCAAAGTTCCGTTCTTTCAAAGTTCTCATTCATCGTCCTTATTCGTATACTTCGTCCATAATTTTCATTTCCGGTGAAAATCACTCTTCTGCAAACTCTTTTCGTTCTCTGAATTTATCTTTTTCGTAATTGTCATCCGTCATTTCCTAGAACGTTTTTCTCTCTTTTCCAAGGTAAAAACTCTGCGAGATTTTCCAATTATTCATAAAATATTCTTTTTACGACAAATTTTAGTGTCGCTTTTACCCATTTCCTCGTTATATATTCAATTCAATTCCCCAGAGCGGCCACTAAAACAAAGCTTAAATCGATTCAGCTGTTATAACGGACGTAAAGGTTTTATTGTGTTTTTTTGAGTGCCATTGCTTCCTTGAAACATTTTCAGCAGTTCCAGATAAAGCTTGTTCGGCATAGTTTAGACTTATCATTGGTCTCTCAGGCCTTCGCAAGCTAAATCTTAATGCATGGAATAATTGTAACGATCGCTCAGACGAATGTTATTAGGTGAATAAAGAACTTTCAACTTAAAAGTAATAGAATAATATCTACAAATTCAAGATAGAGATTGATTTAAGTCGCATACAATTTACGTTTTGCTTGTCGCAGAGATAAAAGGTCATCTTTCATGTCCTGGACATTAATGTGGTGATAAATCATATAAATTATTATTGTTATTTTTTTATTTTTATCTCAATGAGACACTAATACTGATGGCGACGATGTAAACACAGTTAAACTTAATTTAAATCAGTAAGAAATATTTTTTGGAGTTACTGTTAGAGTAAGAAAAATGTTCTTCAGTAAATTCGTAAGAAAAAATGTAACAGTAAGAAAAAGAAAAATAACTTAATTTATGGTAAATCATGTTAGATTTGATAAGGTCCCTGATAAACCACTAAGGCTATCATAGTGGTCGCGAGACGCCTCACCTCGCATCTATGAACAATTTGATATCATAAATATATAATTTCTATTTTCTTCAAGGACTTTAAGAATGTCCATTACCGCTCCCAGTTTTCATTATGGACGATCCTATATTTACAGTGAGCTCAGAGATAGTGATATGGTTGTGCGGAGAGTGTTCAAGTTTCCCTTTTATGACTAGGATCAACCGGCTCTGCTCATTGATATCACTCTCTTCCCTTTGCGCTGGAGTGTGGAGAGTAAAGTGAGAAACGGTGGAAGTTTAGTTATGGAGTTGGTATTGGTAATCATGAGTCTCCTTCTCGTTCCGCTACCTCCCTTTTCGTCAATACCCATTTCATATGTATTTGAGCTCACCCTCAAACTGTTGTCATAGTATAAATGTCTGAGTTAATCAGTTATCTTTTGAACTATTTTATGAATGCAACGATCTGTGGCTGAACTTCGTGCGCCCTTTACGATAGCAGTGATGACATCTAACTGCACTCTGTTGTTAGTGTTTGTTGAAGAATGCATAGAAAATTTTCATCCCACCTTTAAGTTTTAGCTGTAGAAGTGAAGATAATATTATATCTAATGGAGATCGTTTACCTTTGATAATAGACTTCCTTGAGAATTATCCTCATGGAAGGAATGAACGAGCGAATATTCATATATCCATCATCAGCCGCCCACTTTCTTAGAAACGGTTTATTTGATCATATATTAGTTTAACTTAATGTTTTTAAGTTATAGTTGTAGTAATTGCACGGTTAGTGAACGAAGAGAGGAAAGCAGCAAATGCTTTCGCTAATATTAATAATAATAGTGACAGAATTCACTCCATCCAGCATCTGCTGTACCGTATACACATCTCCTTTATGCGAAATAAAACACATAATTCGACTCTGTAACAATTATTTTGGACAGAGTCAATTTTTTGTTTTATTTCGTTTGAACATGAATACGTTCCCCAAGGTATCCCTGGCATAATTTAATTACTCACTTCTCTACTTTATTGTAGCATATCTTGTGTAACTTACGATATTCGTTCGTATATACCTATAAAAATAGCGTGTTACATTTATTCGAAAAAGTCTTAAATTTCTTACTTTCCGTTTTATTGCTTTAATATCTGAACTGATCTAACTTTTATAAAAGGAAATTCAAGACAATATGATATAAACGACTTTTTAACGGCTTCTTGTCTATCGTCATGCAAGGAAAAAGTGAGCGAATATTCATCATTATCCGCCCAGTTTGTTAGACGCTGCATTTAATAATTCATGAGTTAAAATTTATGTTTTTCAGTGACAATAGTCCGAATTGTATGGTTAATTAATGACCAGAGGAAATTATCAATACTTACAATAACAATATTTTGGGTATATTAGACAGTAATACTTAATTTCCTATAGTACATACCGGCATATATTCTAATTTAGCGATGTTTTTGCAACTTTCATTTTTTATTTTTTTCATTTTGCTGACATAATCCACCTCATCCAGCTACATGAGTAACTTATTTAAGATCTTATAATCTAACTTACGTAAGAATATTCTTAAATTTCATATTGTCCGTTTTATTAATTTAATCTCTGAACTGATCTAACTTTTATAAAAGATAATTCAATGAATTATAATTTTAACTGCCAAGTTTTAGCCATTTTTGTTTACTTTTAAGGGTGAATCTAGCGACATTATCAAAAATCAATCGACATCCCTTCCTTTCGGGCGACCCGTGAAATTTTAAATTCGCTTTCATCGCCAACTCCTTCGACCCACTCCCGGGGGAATCCCATAAAACAGCGCGAGGTGAGGGACATGAATCATAATTCAGGCCGGTTAAATTAACGGCAAAAATCGGAGTTGATTAATTTCGCCACTCGCATCCCATCCGAACGAAGAATCACTTAAATGAAGCGCTCCGGATAACTGCCGGAGTATACCTCGAAAACTTGGAAATTACAGCGATTCCATTCAAGTCCTGCGATGGCCTTTCATAAATCATCAGAAAACATCCCCGCGCGAGAGAGGGGATGCGCGGGAGAGAGAAAATAACCCGGCGGAAGAATATATCAGCTGTCGCCGCATCCAATCAGTCCAAACCTTTTCTTCTCTCCCAATCACTCGTCCTCACCCCCCGATATAAAAAATCCTCCCTCATCCCTGTTTGACTCTCGCAAATGAGCCCCTGTTCCTCCTCCTGCTGACGAAAAATCGCCAAAGCGTGTGCAAATACTCGGAATAAAACGAGAGAAAAAATCCGACCATATTTCATCCCATCCTTCCGCTGCAATTTCCTCAAAGCCCGCGTCACCGGCCAATATTTTACGGACGGTGATTATCTCGACCGAATTTCTGCGTAATGGGCAAAAGTCTCAACACGCTCGTGTTTGGATGCTACGAAAGACTCGCCTTGTTGACAGTTTTCCGGAGGTACATCAATATTAAAACGCTTTTTATGTGGAAGTCACAAAATTACCGGCGCTTTATTTGTCTCTTCCGCCGAACGTGCCTTTCGTGTTCGTTACTGGAATAATATGCGTCTCATGGTGGATTATTATTGGGATACGTGTTTTTATTTACTTTGTAAGAGTGTCGTTTCCGAACCTTCCGTCCCGGTGTTATTTCCAGAATATTTATTCCCCCAAATATTTGTTGCTGCTGTTGTTTATGGCTAATCATTGTCGTTGCGTGGTATCCTTTTCATGGCTTACTCGTTATTTTTATATAACATGTCGCTATGAAAGCTGCACCTTGTGATTGAAATTACACTCTTAAGAACAAAACATCCTGGTTAGTCTTCTTGTCTTTTCCCCCAACACCTTTCATTCTAATATGTTTTTAAGAATCTCACTATGTCTGAGCATATACGCAATGAATTTGATTTTTCTGGAGTGAATTGTTTTAAGATGTGTTCCTATATCTCTGATTTATTTCAACACCTGTTCATTCGTTCATCTTATAAACCACTTTGCTTTTGTCTTCCCCAAAACTATATTTCAATCGTTAGGATCTTTTTCCTGATCATCCAAGATGCATGTTTTACAGCCGTTAGTAAGAGCGCTCCACACGAAGTGTCTTTTCTTTGGGTGAATTTATATGATTGAAGTGTTTGTTAACTTAACTTAGAGGTTACGCTTCCGTTGAAATGCCTGTTTGGCTTAGGCAACCCCTCTGGTATGTAATTTTTTGATATACGATTGGACTGTGTTGGGAAAATTACAATCAATTCATGCAGCCATTTTCGCTATTGACTATCCTCGATTAGCCTAGTTTGCACCATAATATAAGCTATGGAACGAATATATTTTTATGAGAACATTTTGTGGGGATGGTTAATCTGTTATTGAACGCTGTGGGAATAGTTGCTCATAGGGTCATTGTGCTGCATTTATGAGGACTATTTCCATTAGTAATATCCTGGCCGAGCGAAGAAAGCAAGGCAAGACTCTTCATGGTAACACAATCTCTCTCCAAAGTTTTGCAGCAGGGGTTGAGGACTCAACCAGCCTTCGGGCTGATGAGTTTATAAACTTCCGTTTAAAGGGGGCCCCTCTCTTCCTTCAAATCTATTCAATGTGATATCATGATAAAAACCAGCAATATTTATTCTATAAATCAGTTATCTCTTATGTCTGTTATAAGACGTATCTTTTAAATTATTCATTGAAACCGGTTGTAACATTTCTAATGTGTGGAATTACTCGTTGACCGGTTGTGACAATTCTAATGTGTGAAAGAACTGTGCATTTTTCTTTATTTTAAGATACGGTATAAATTTTAATCATCTATGTAAGATGATGAACTTATTTATTTATATTAGATATTATTAATTATGTAAGATGAGATTTATGTATAAGTATATCTATTTATTTAATTCCTTATGTTTTGTTACCTAGCATTTACTGACGAATCAACTAATTAGTTTTTATGTATTATATTCTCGTATTTTTACATAAATTGGAAGAATATCGATCGAATAGAAATGTTATTGGCTGAAAATAATAAAAAACAATATAATATTAACATGATAATAATTCATATAATCTTTCCTTCTCTCATAATAACATACTGAGTGACATTTTGTCACGGAAAACTACTTTCGCTGGTCCAAAACGTGTCGTCATTTGTTTCCTTTTTCAAGTGTCTCCGGTTCCATATTTATGAAGTTAATTTTCGCACTTATTTATTTTTCTCCCTCTCGGAGAGACATGACTCCATTCATTCCCGAGGCTTCGGAGGATTCAGTTCTCATTTCGCTGCCTCGGAATATCCCACAGCCGCCGCCGCCACGCACCTTAGGGCTCTTCTGTTGAATAAACTCTCTCCACAAGACTTCACTCTCTCGCAGCCTGCATATTCACCAGTCTTCATTATTCGCACACGTTACGGCTGCCTCACTTTTCTTATCCCAAGGCGTCGGATTCACGAAATTTACTTGCTCCTCGTCTTCTGCTCCTCTCTCTCTCTGAATACACAGCCAGCTTCTTAATAAAGGTGCCCTCTTTTCTCGTTCCACATCACGTCTTGTGTCTCACTTTCATTCCCGCTGACTCTTTCTCTTCCAGGTCACTCAAGGTCGTATTTCACCTAACAGATGTAGCATCAGGTTTTCCTTTCGTCTCGTTGTGCCAGCTCCCAGATTATGAGGGAATGAAAGTGTTTTCTTTAATGTTGAGGAGATTGACAGCAATTTGGGATACTGACTATCAAGGGCCTTACTTATTGGATGAAATCATGAACACCAATGAAAGCGAAATTTTCAACTTG
This sequence comes from Pachydiplax longipennis, assembly GCA_036926295.1. Taxonomy (NCBI): domain Eukaryota; kingdom Metazoa; phylum Arthropoda; class Insecta; order Odonata; family Libellulidae; genus Pachydiplax; species Pachydiplax longipennis. Next base: position 59,540,168 of record JAVFKF010000008.1, read on the forward strand.
CAATAATTTGCAAAATTAAGCAGTGAAATTAAGATTGTGCTACTAATAACATTGCATTATTGGAGTACTTTCTATTCTTAAACTGAGGACGGTTTCCACCATATTAATACATGAAAGGAAAGCCACCTAAAAGACAATACGATATTGTCGCTACGTGATCACAATTTTTGCGTGATATGTAGAAATTAAAATCACTCACAAATATGCAATAAAAGTATGAATATCGTAAAATAATAATACAATAATAAAAATGTTGCATAATTATTAAATAAAAATCATCATCGATGTTAGGTAATCTTGCCTTGCAAGTACTGTAAACAAAATACCCAAAATACACTGCTCGCGAAAGGAAATAATTCATTATCAGTCTATGATAATTCTAAATTAAATTTTTAAATGTAATGCAAGTTGTAAAAACGTTGTTAAGTTATCGAGGTGCTTAATGGTAGAAGCAGGCATTAAAATAGTAAAAAGATTGGAAATTGGATTAAGTGTGAGAAGAAGCAGCTAGTAAAGGAAAGGAGGGCTGCTCTCAAACATTCTGTTGGAAGAGATAATCAAAATACCAATATTTCGCCATACTGATCGATTATTATTGCTAAACAAAGTGGTTGATAATCATTTGACAATTTTTACATAAAGGACAAAAATAGAAATGAAAATGGGAAATACACGAAATACTTATCTTTAAACACGCCAGCTAGGCAGCAAAAATATCAAACAGGCGGTAGAAAGATTAAACTGTCGACATCCGGCCAGCTGGCTGCATTTTGGATACTAGATCCTCTAGAATAATATTTTCACGTATATTACAAAATCAATTTAAAACAGGTAGATGGAATTAGAACAAGTGTTGGGAGGGAAGATTAAGATGTAGAGACATTTTTTATCTGAAGACAACGAAGCTTTATGCGTTTGTAAGCATATGGAATAAATAGCTACTATATAAGTAATTTTCTTACCACCTCCTTCACCATTATCTACACATAGGTTTGGAGAGGGAATAAGGTTTTGAAAGATGAGATAGTTAGCGTTCACATTCATCTCTGATTTAGTATGGTATGACTAAAAACACTCTTAAATACAGCAAAACGAGAATATAAATAAAACTTTCATGGTGTTTGCTTATAATTTACTATGATTATCTCCCTCATTCTACATTATGGATGACTTAGCAGGTTTCATTATGATTACATCCGTGAGAGACGCTGAAAAGAAAGCAAGCTTTCATCCAAATGAAAGTGAAAAATTTTAAATCTATCAACATATGGTAGCAGGAAAAAAAACTCATAAAGGTGTCCATGAACGTCGAAGATTTAGAAGCACACACGGTTACGAATTCGGCGAAATTTATCATGTCGGTACATCCGCGCAAGCTAAAATTTCCCCAGCACTCTCACAGATTAAAGCCACGGAATTTCTGCCGACAGAAATAGAGTTTCGGCGATTATAATATAATCATCCTCTCTCATTTAAATATTTAAGCACCTGAATCGCGCATGAATGGTAACGCGCAATATATAAACGCGGCTCATGAATAATGCACGGCTAACTTTAGTTCGCGAAAGCTCCGTTAAATAAAATCTCTTTGTGCTTCGCATTTTACTCTTGTGAGCGAAAAATTTTTCTCCGCAGCCTTTCTCATTTTATAGAAATCGTCGGTGGAATTGTTTCCGGCATTTTTCCGCGTAGAAATGTTTTTTCATACTTTTAGTCTAATTTTAATCCAGCTTGATCTTTATCCTCGCTCTACACGTTCTTTAATATTAATTTAAATTTCTTCTCTCTGTTTAATCCCGGTTGTTATGGAGATTGTCACTCCCCATATCCCCAGCTCTTCTACATTCTTTGTTCCCCGTTTCTTCTCATATCCTGGCGACAGTTTTCTCTCCCTTCCATCCGACCTATCATATTGAATCTCTTCTGGAGTTAACACGATCCTACTTCCATTCACTGTTTTTGTATCTTACATTTCCCCTTCATTTTTTCCTCTTTTGCAGTCCATCATTCCAGCACTCTTCATCTCACCCACAGGCGAAAAGAATGCCGCTCCGCTACTTTCTCTTGTTTTCCCCTCCAGTTTCCATTGTTACCTTGTTTGTCGTATTTTTTGCCTAATCTGTATGAATTTGGTAGAGCTGTTTTGGCTGCGATGAAACTGATGTGGTCCTTTCATTTTTATAAAACATAGGCTCCATGGTTCATAAGCGACAAACTTACTATGGATTTGAACTAAAGGGTGTGTATTTTACATAAATTAAAGGTTTAGAAAGGCCGTAGATTCGTTCTTAACTGATAAAATTTCATAATATGCTGAATAAGTTATCATAAATACCTTATCTAATGCGTTTGATAAGTGATTTGTTTTCTTGCAAACTGAAAAAATATTAAATTAATAAAAGTATTCGTAAATGCATTTAGTGATACTTCCTGACGTTCTTCTCAAGTATTTTTTTTGGGATATTACCGAATAATACTATAACGATTTTTTTAATTGAAGAGCTTTAGATAACTTTTGGCTTTTTCTGGAGTTATTACGTTGAGGTTAATTCTTTCATGTTCAGCGTCCATTAGTCATGTCGTTTGTCAAGTGGAAAATGCTAGAAAAAGATTAATTATTCGAGTATCCTTGGGTATCCCGCAGGTTTTCTTCAGAACAATAGTGGATTAGGAAGAGATTTGACCTCAAATATCCAACCCAAGAATCCAATAACGATTATGGAATACATTAAAGCTAAGCCTTTCTAAAGAGAACAGTGGCGAATCTAAACAGAAAATATTATGATAAAAATATTATAGTGATTATTAATTTCTACTCAGAATGAAGAATCCCAATGAGTGACTACTAATGTATGAAATAAAAAAATATTCTTAGGAAAAGGTTTTTAGAAGATTTGACGAATAAAGGTGTGCATCCAGGAAAAATCTCAATGAGAAACGTACATAAACAAGTCTGATGGGACTCGAACTGGGATTTCTCAATTGCCGGTCGGGTCCTTCGGTATTTGGGTATGTCGTTTGGGATACTTTGTAGTCAAGGACGTGTGAGTTCGTCCAACTATGCGGTTACGTTCACTGCCCATGACCTCATAGGGGCACCATGCCTACAAAGTATCCCAAACGACATGGAAGAATGTTTTGACCGAACATCTCAGTGGTAAGAGTACCCGACTAAGACTTCGACCCGCCAGACTTAATCTATGCCCTTTCTCCTTGGGATTTTTCCTGGACGCACATATTTGTGTGCCAAACCTCCTACAACCCTTTTATTTTGAATGAAGAACTTTTATTTCATAAATTGATAGTCACTTTTGCTGTAAACATATTAAGGGTTTACATTTACGCCTCTCCGGGAAGCTTTCTGAAGAAATTTAATTAAAAAATTGTGGATAGTAAAACTTTTATATGTCAACCAATGTTAACAATATTATTGGTAGTTCCGACGAGACAATAGAAATCTCTTCAGAACAATATGACATTGAAACTATGCAATAATTTTTGATTATATGATTCATTAATAAGATGTAATGTCCAAGAATAATTAGATGATAAGTTGGATAATGAAGGAAAGACTCAAAGTAATATATGAGCCTTTAAACATATGGACTTAAAGTATTCTGTGTTAAGATACTACCGTTGAATCAAACTGTTCGAATACACACTTCTACATATATTAGTGTTAATGCTATGTTCTCTACTTGAGAATATTAAGTAAAAAACAAGCTAGTGTTTCAATCAAATTGTGTTATAGCTATTGGAGAACCATGGCAAGGTTTCTATTTTGAGACACATAATCAGCTCATACAGTTTTTTCAACTTCTAATATTACATTTTCATTGTGGCTTCATGTAGATCCATTCCGTGACTATGACTTTCACAGCTATGCTGTTTCGAAGTCATGCTCAATTGAATCGCACGAGAGAAAGAGGAAGGAAGAGATAGGAGAGAAAAAAGAAACTGAAACAATGAGGAGGATAATATCGAGAAGAATTAATGTGAGCAATATTTTAGGGACGTAGACAAAGAGAAAGGCGAATGAATATAAATCACAATAAAAAGCAAGTGATAATGCAATGTCGAAGAAGGATACAATATCAATGGATCATAATGAACAAAAGAAAGAGGGGGAAATCTGGAATGCAGTATAATAGATGTTAATGAAGGCAAAATTAACATATTTTTGCTATTAATGCAAATGAGGATGCTACTGGAAATCAAAGATAATTCATTAAATTCTTGAAGTAGGGCTGATATTTGTATAAATAAAAAGTAGGATATACGAAAAAAATAAGCGGTTGACTCATATCTTAAGTGTTTTGACCACAAAATACCTAGAGCATCAGTCGAAGAACGAATTCAATCTATTCTTTCGCCTTTACCACAGCACGAATGCACTCGCCTCCGCTCCTTCTTCTATTTTCTTTTCTCATCTTCAATTGTGCAGAGCCCTAGGGTAGAATTACCCTCAAGAATTCTTTAACTCCTTCCAACAGTGCCGTTCTTTTTCTATCCCAAGAGAATTATTTCCTTTCATTTTCACACAGACTCGTATCTCTCTAGAACTCTCTTGCCCTCTAGCCACATTGCTTCCTTCCTTTCTGGCTGATTTGCCTTATGAAGTTGATTTTTTTTATCTTATAAGAATAACGAAGGTTGGGGTTTTGTGTTTAAGTCGTTTTCAAACGATTCATCCGTCCGAAATAATTGTGTATCCGTACTAATCAAAGCTATTTATTATTACTACATTTATTGATCTTTCACATATAGTTACGGAAATTAAAATTAAAAACAGCCTCATATGTTTGCTATTTCGTTTATTATGTTACCTTAGAATTAAACATTTTGTTTTTATATTTAAATTGAGAGGTATAATTCGTTGTTTCTGTGTAGTGTGTACTTTGTGAATTTCTGTATGGAAGGATTTTGAAATACATCTTCAATAGCCCCTCACTTCTCAACGACAAAATAATCCGAAGAGCTTTTCATTTCTGAGTTTCTTCAGATAATGAATTTATTGTATCTTTTTTAGGGCAGTATTTTGCTCTAAAATTACTTCGGAATACAAATGCTTCACAGAAATAAATATGCGTTTGTGCAGCACATATTGATATGATATATTTTTACCTTTGTTCGGTTATCTAAAATATCTGTATATAGCGCGAGATACTCATTATTTAAGTGCCTCTTTTTTTCATCGAATATTTAAGTCTGAAAGCCAAAATATTGACCTCTTCTCTAAGCATCCAAGTAATAAATCGCTGAAAACGTATTTATGAGTCCTAGCTGAAAAAAATCGGTTGCATATATTTCATAATGTGTTCATATCTGACTTTAAAACGTGCTTTTTCGGAAAATCCAGCCAATCGATGGATGATACTACACATTTCAGAACACGAATAGGTTACGACTGCGCATGAATCCGTTTGATCAAAATGATGGATCGCTGCTTAAGCACACATGCTATCATTTCCGTCGCAAAGTAAGCAAACGATATAAATTAATCGAATCTAAATAACGGCCGACAATCAGTAATAAAACATTCCGAATGACGTAAAAGATAGGGTCAAATTTGAAGTTTACGTTGGTGCATACTCTTCCAAAACCTTTGTTTAGATCCACGCTTTCAGTATCTTTCTCGATTTCCATATACTCAACTCGGAGAGAGAGGTATATATACTGCTGACAGAAAATGTCGGGTTTCGCATTCCCCTTCATTCTTCTCGGGTCGAAGAGGATCGACGCTTAGCGCATAAATAGATTTATAGTCCTCGGATTTGACGTCATCGAAGATCATTTCGCTTTCCCAACCTTCTTAACTGCGCCACCCTCGACCTTCCACTCTATCCCTCCTTCCGGATCTCCCTTCTTTATTTCCTTCCTACGCCAACAATATGGCTCTTGCCGCTTTAATTCCTCCTTGGGCCCAGTCATGCAAACTGGCATGAACTGGGAGTTTCACAATGAATCGCAACTCCTCAAGGATCTTTCGGTTTCGACCGGTTCTGAATGCGAGACATGAAATCATAACTCTTGTGCTCCAAATAGCTGCTTTGATTTTCTTCCCGACGGACGTTGGTGGCGAGTAATAAAATGAGGGAGCCTTTCACGGTTCGATCGATGATAATTGAGGTAAAGAAAGGCGGGTTGATTCAATGCTCGAAAGACTGTTTTTGGGTTCAAGTAACAACTAACAAAGAACCCCGTGCAAAAATTTCTCAGACGGACACTGATACTCTATTTCCTCACCCAAATACTTTTCAAAATATTCCAAACACTACAAACGAATGCACAAACAGTAAAATATTGCTATAAAACACGCCTTCATATTCTGTATCATGTCCGTTTCGTTATACCTCTTTTGTATTGATAGATTTAATATCTACACATCCAAAAACGAAACTCTGTGAGCAAATTCTCATGTTGACTCGCTTTTTTTACCAAATGGTGCATTTTTCAGTAGCTGAATTATTGTTAGCAGGAAGTAGGAAACTTTCTCTCATGTTTTGTATCGGTGTCCGTTTAGATATACCTCGTTAGTATCGATAGATATCGATATTTACGCATCCAATAACGAAACTCTAAAGGCAATTTCTAATTTAAAGTCGAATGTTTGACTAAATGATATATTTTTCATTTTTTGGTCGATTTTAAGCAAATTAAGCAAAAAGCGGAAAATTTTGTCCGTAATATGGTGTATCATCTAAATTTTTTGATGGAATATGAAGGAAAAGAAATCGCTGGTCACCGAAAACGGATATTTATAAATAATATATAAGGATATTTCAGAATATTTTACATATTATTTATATATATTATTATATAATTATGTTTCATAGAAGAATTTTTATATTTTATATCAGTTAAGCCTTTCTTAGATTCTCGTTAAGATTTGGAAGCCAACGAGGTTTATTTCAAATGTTCTTCTTTCTTTATTTAAATGCCAATGGCAGACGTGGCTAAAACGCGGATCGCGAACTACATGTGGCTGTTCAATATAGATAGCTAGAAAGCTTACGGCACTCGTGCGAAGGACGGAGGTTTCCGGAGGGAATTGGGCTTATGATTACATGGTATTACCCTTACTTGACCTTGTCTCAATTTCTCCTCAATCAAACACTTCCAAAGTTGTTTTACCTTCCCTTCTGCGCGGCGGAGTGCCATGAGCGATTGTGGAACCCGTATTTTCAGAGCTCTTATCCACCATAATATTAGCTGATATTCTCAGTAATGGTTCTTCACAATTACTGAGGTAAACAGAAATACAATTGTAATTATTTACGGGATATAAGATGTGAATCCGTAATGATATTAAGATATTTAATTCACCTATTGAAGTTTTATAAACCTTTTGCTGTAATTTCGGAGTCCAAAACTCTTATTATTGAGACTGACTAGTGGTATCACGTCAGGTACCATGCGGTGATGATATCAAGGTTAATGGATTAAAAGGATGCTTAATTATTCGGGTCGATTAATGGGTCATTCTCATTTGATATAATCTTAAAATGTCCTTTGCTGTTTTGTTGGTGAAGACACATCATTAACGACGTATTTTACACTCTTCATTAACTGTCGGAATTAGGGAGAGGGTCACCAGCATGCAGCGGTTATAAGCAGCCATTTTCACATGAAAAAATTCATTCCCCCTTATTTCCTAAAGCCCCCTCTTGTATTAGAATTGTAGCAGAGGCAGTGATACAAAGTTGTAATGAAGGAAGCAGCTACATTTAAAAGAATGTTGTGTAAGAGTGAGTTACACATTCTATCCTTTTGTCGCTAGATGGCGGGAGTGGAGAGATTAAGTTTGAAAGGGATTTAATCATCGTGATTGCGATTTTAATAAGATATTTAAAAATATATCAATGGAATCATTTACTTTAGAGATTCTTTCTTCCATGTTCATCTCTTCAGAAGACTAATACGGTCTCCTGTTTTGCACCACTTATCAAAGTTGATTCCGTTTCACCATATTAGCAGTCATCTAAAGAGTATTTCATTGTTGTCAACCTTTTCGATTTTCAAAATCCTTCAAGTAAATAGAAAAGTCCGGGACTTCTATGGTTTGTCCATAAATATTAGAAACGCAATTTTTTACATTTTATAAATTTTAGAAACGTTTACATCCAAACGTTTAGGTAATACTTTATGTTATCCGTAACATCAAAGTAATAAAATGTAGTTAAGGCGTGTGTGAGGATAATGTTTGTCTTCCTGGATTCAATCATATGAATATTTGACTGAAAAAGATAGATACTATGAAAATAAAAAGAAGAATAAATAACAAACGATACATTTTATCCTCCTCATCATTTGTCGTAATGTAAGGAGAAAGGTTACATTTGCGTGTGGCGGTATCGGTTACCATTTTCATACGAAGATATTTGTATGCCCCCCGTTTCCTAATGCCCTTGGATCACTTGTACAGTGGGGGAAACAATTATCGCAACACCAATTGGCGTCAGAGCGCGGATTACGCGGGAACTAACTGAAAACACTCTACCGCTGACAATTCGGCAACTCTGAATCGAGCCAGTAAAAACCGGCAATATTCAAACTTTTACGATCACCTTTGCGAAATTTCCTAATATTGGCTTTGCCTCATTGCCTTTATTTTTTGCTATTTGTCATTCAAAGCTAGTCGCGATCAAAATAGTTATCTAGAATGTCATTATAGTACGCTGAGGGATAATGACAAACAAGAGTATTTGATGGTGGAATATCAGACAGTAAATGAACATTTTCCGGTATTATCTTGCGAATTTAAAGGTTAAATACTTTAATACTTTGAATTTTGATGGAAAATAATTCTCGCGAATAAGATTAACCATTTAAGAAAACAAATACAGAAATCACTAGGATATGTCCTATTCTTACATTTGTATTTTCTCTCCAGCAGTGTAGTTTTCCACGGCATAAGATAGAAAATATATCCTTTCGATAAAATCTAATCTGTTTGTTGAGGGAGTTTATTCTTTCTTAGTGCTCCTTAGCAATTAAAGTATTGACAGGAATTAGTATCACTATTATTAGCTTTTAGGTGGTGGAAACGGTAATCAACATTTTTCAGCTCCATCAGGCTGTACGTAAATGAGATTATGTAATAATTCGTAATAGGAAATAATATTCACGATTAATTTCAACATATTATAAGAGATAGTTACAGTAAGTTAATTGATGAGGATTAATGCAATCGAAAGTAGTTTCATAATGTCTCTTCAAACGTTCAGAATACGTAAAACAAATTATAGTAGATGCTTAGACTGAGTGATAAATACTAATTAGCATAATTTTAATTCATATCTGAAAAATGCACGACTCTACTACTATACTGCAGCAAGAATCGTTTACTAGATATGAGTCGGATGAATATGGTCATCATATGCAAAAAGTTTTTAAGAGACCGGGATTTATTTTTCTTATTTCTCCATAGCGATGACTAATATTTTCGCTTCCAATTTGATAGATCTCGCTTTCTCTACGCTTAAATATTTTCCAAGGGTATTTTCATACTTATATTAAGCGTCAAACGCAACTTTTATTCTATACTTTAATAAACTTAGTATCCACTTTACGGACTGTTCCGGAAAATTCCCGCCCCCCTTTCCCTTCACGAGGACCGACCACGTAGTTATAGTGTCGTTTACTACGTAATTTAGCGGTTTAAATGAGAGCGAATTTACGTAGACAAAGGTCTTTTGTAATTCAACAGTAAGAATAGTTACAAACACCCACGTAAATAGGCAAAATGGTATGCATGAGGTTACTTCCAAAAAAGTAGAAACAATTGCAACGGTGAAAAGCAATTTCACTTAAAAAAGGATAAGTTTATTCCAAATTTAGGATTTAATGTGCGAACTGAGAAATCTAATAATAATTGTTGTGAATTCCAAGATCTTACGTAATTAAAAAGGCGACATTCTTTAACATTACGACGAGCACATGCGGGAAAATCATACAAGACAAAAGTTAGTTAGGCGAAGATATTGCTTTAAGCGAGACATTTAAAAGATCCAATCATTGCCGTAGGAGGAGATTTTGACATAACACATCTTAATTGGGATTATCTAAAATATCTAGCTGCTGCTCCAACACTAGCAGAGAGAAAAAATTTCACAAAAATTAATTCATACTTTTTTGTAGCATGCTATAGATAATGTAAATATGATGAAAACTAGAACGACTCGTGCGGGTCAAGCAAACATTTTAGATTAACTATCCACTATTAACTATAACTACTCTTGATATAGTTAACGATATTTCAGACCATGGTATTATAATGATAGGGATGAAAGTAATTACGGTTAAATCTCTTTAGCCATAGAGGCAAGTATATTTAATTTGCAAAGCAAATCTTTCAGAGTTAAGGGTTATATTAACGAGTGCAAGGATGATTTTTTCTCTTTGCGGATGTAAATTCAGTAAGTGATAGTTGGATAGAGTTCCTTCGGAAAATCAAAGAAGGTTTAAATAAATACGTTTCGACTAAAAGCGTGCGTAAAGAGCCACGAAGGACGAAGACTAAGCATTGCATATGAAGAAGAGAGTCATTCACTGGCGATTAAGAAAACTCAAAACATGCGGAGATGACCATGAGCTCGAAGACAAAATTATAGAGAAGTGCGAAAGCTAGTTAAGGAAGAAGCGCGAAAAGAATACCAGGAATATAGATCTCGAACCCTGTTAGAATCATTAGGAGCCGATCAGAAAGAATTTTGGTCATACGTGCGTGAGACTCGTGGAGGTCAGTTTTCTGTGCCTAGCCTCATAGCGATGAGGGAATTAACGTAAATAAATCGGAAGATAAGGCTGACTTAATTAATCGGCACTATCAGAAATGGTTCAATGTAGAAAATGGCCAAGCTAACGATTTCTTCTTGCGTATCGATTCAGAGATGTGTCCCATAGAGATATAAGTTGATGAAAATGAAAATTATTGCAACAGATTGATAGGAAAAAGACGCTCGGTACAGAAGGTATTCCCGCTGTTTTCATAAAAACCTTATGAGATGAGCTTTCTCCTCTTCTCAAGAAATTCTATCGGAAAATAATTAATGAGGGTACGGTCCCAATGTCGTGGAAAAAAGCAAACGTCATTCCGGCGCTTAAGAGTGACCAGATGATTATAGATCAATTTCATAGACTTTGTTTTTTTGCAAAATAATGGAGCATATGATAGCAAGCTTTATTATGCACTTTCTTACAAAAAGATAGCAATCAATCAGATTCAGTACAGATTCAATAAAGGTAGACCTTGTGGGACGCAACTAGCAATTTTTATGAATGACGTATCTAAAGCGTTATTGCGTTAGCTATCATCCACAAACGTTAATTCCTCACAGTAGGATTTTCTCAACCTAAAAATACAAAACTACTGTCTTTGCTCGCACTGTATATATTCGTTGTCTATCGACGTGAACCTCTATGAAGTAATACTCACCAATAAGCATGTGAAAAGCTACCATTCGTTAGAACCGGTTTGTGAATGGCGAATGGGTTTCCGAAAACCCGCTGCACTGAAAGAAAAGCCTCATCGTGCTTCCAGAAATCAGGAGTCCCTGTCAAATGCATGTGGTTTTCAAATATAAGCCAAAAGACACTTCTTTCCAGTGAACGACTGAGCCTCGAATCCTTGGAAGACGAGGTATTAGCTGAGGCGCGGAAAGCACATTGACAGACGATAGCGAGAGTCAGATCCGAATCCTTCAAGCCAAATGATTTTTTTCGTATTGAATTTCATCCCTATGATAAATCTATATACTCAGAAAAGAATTACATTATGGTATGTAGCAATCATATCTTACATTCGCTCATTTTGCAAATTAAAAAAATAGCATAAAAACTCATTTAATGGAAGAAACAAGCGGAAATGGAACTGGAACCCTTCTTTTACCGATCAGACACGTCTGGCAATTGCACAACCAATTCTTACATAGTAGTTAGCTACATTTATGATATTTTCCCACAAATTGAAAACTCAGTATTAATTTTTTATTACTAGCTTATATTATTAGGTTAGTAAATCCTCGGCTTATACATTTTATAAAGTCAGAGATCAATAAAATACTTCTCCCTTTCAGAAATTGAGCTTTTTTTCAGATAAACTTCTTAGACTGAAACGATCCCAATAAATAATGACAAATTATTATTATTTGGGAATCTTTTTTCGAACCATCTACTTTTTTCACCTTTTCGCGCCTGTTGTAGTTTTCCCCGGCGGAGAGTATCCCACAAAAACAAACATATGACCTTTATGGGCGCGATAGTTTTCCTCACCCAAAAGAATTAATGAACATGATGTGGTATAATGTTTGTTGAAAGGAGGAGCCGGGCCTCTAGGTTAACTACTTTATCCTTTTTGGCCGATAACTGCGGGACTTAAAGACGTTTTTCAGCATTTGGTTGAGAAAAGCCTAAACTAAATCGAAGACCTTCACGCAAACCTAAATATTATTGCAGTCGATTTGCTAAAGAATCATTTTTTGAACGAAGTGTCAATATGACCATGGAAACGAAAACCTTCTTCGCCTAAAACCTTCTAAATTAACGCTCTTATCATACTTATGTAATGTAGATTCATTTTCTAGAATGTTCTTTACAAATTATAATTAGCATTAACGACCTAGCATTTAATGTAAGGAGCAAGATTGGTTTATTTGCCGAATCGATTTAAAAATAAATAAATGCGTTGCTATGAGTTTCACGGGTTCCAAAAACGTTATTCTGGCACAGTACCAAATTTCGGAACATCCAGTAGAGTTAGTGCATGACAACAAATACATGGAAGTCAGTTTAGCAGTAACTTATCTTTTAATGAATATATTCGAAATGCGAGAGGAAGTGAGAATAGAGTGCAAAGATCGTAGATAGCTGAGAGAATTTAAGGGAATAATAAGCTATTTCTGTTACACCCATCGAGTTTCAAAGAAATAGCTTATTTTTCTTTTACTCGACCGAGTCTGGAATACTGTTCTGCGGTTTGGAACCGATATTTAGTAGGTTTAGTCTCAGATTTAGAGATGGTCCAGCGTAGAGTTGCTCGTTTCGCTGGGGAAGATTTCAGGTTCGACTGCGGCGTTACGGCTTTACTAGAGTCCCTCGGTTGGAATTCGCTCCAGGTGAGAAGATTTAATAACTGACGGAAGCTCTTCAAAAGCTTCTTCGGTTTACAACTTAAAGACGAAGTAAATGAAATTTTAGTACCAGTAACGACCATTGAAAAATCGTTACAGTAATCACAAAGACAGATAATTACTAATAGAGTAGAATAAGTGATGATGGTGTTATTACACCTCCTACCTCACGCATATGGTAGCTTTCGGGATATACATCTAAATCTAATATCTAAATCTATATTATCGGTATGGAATCACCGCTGAGAACATTGGAAATTGTGAACTCGCGAATTGACCTTGTTGTAGGCGAACAATGATTAATACAACAATGATTAATAAACAAAAGAATGTCAATAGTTCTCAATACTTCTGTTTAAAGTTTAAAAATGAAAAAGATTCACTTGAGCTGTTGGCTATCCGTCTCTCGACATGAAGACATCAATGATGTGATATTAATAACAAGCCTGAGTGAAGCTCCTTGCCTTGCCAAATGACCAGTTTGTTTTTGTGAGTGACGCATAGGCTTTCGAAAACCCGCTGCAATGGAAGCGAAAAGTTCATCGTGCTTCGAGAAATCAGAAAGCCCTGTCAAATAAAACACTTCTTTCTAGCGAAGGACTTCGAATTCGTGGTAGAAGAGGAATTTCCGCTGACACGAAACATGTTCTTGACCGACAATTAGAATTATCGGCTCCGAATCCTTCAAACCCAATGATTATTTTCCCATAGTGAATTTTATTCCTCCGATATATATATATATATGCACCCTGTGATGAATATATATACATCACAGGGGTGCATAAATATATTTGGCAACCATATGTTACATTCGTTCATTTCTCTAACAAGAGAAGATTAAGTTGACATGCATATTTGATTTGAGCGGAATTCGAACTCGTGCCCTTCATACTCCAATAAGATGCGTCAAGCAGCTACATAATGAACTCTTAATTAGGAATGGGTTATAATTATGACATTTTCCAACAAACTGAGAAGTCCATTTTAGCAGTTTATTATTTTATTATGGCAGTATAATACGGCTAATGCAGTCAGACGTTCATAAAATACGTTTCTGTATTAAATAATTGGGTCGTCTGTTAGAATGTCCTCACTGACTAAAATACGCTAAAATCACAATATCATTTGGGAATATTTTTTACGAGTGCAATAACATCTAATTTCCTTAGCCCCGTGGTTAGGAAGGAGCTTTGAATTAGGCACAGGATAGTTCCCACTGGGTGACTGTAAACGGGAGGGTCCTTAGTGCAGCTGATAGAAGCACGAAAGGGAAAGCTACGCGCCTGCAATTCTTTGAAGTGCTCAATATATGGTCAAAGACTTTCCTCGCGAAGCATCGAAAACTGAATGCATTTCTACGAGAAAACAAATGACGCAATGACCGAGGGCACCGATCTCGCTGATGCAAAATGTAAGAAAAGTCCGATATATGCGCAAAATATATTCGGTTTTTATGCAATCCTGTTTGTTTTAACTTTGGAATTGGTATTTTTCCTCTCAATTCCGGACATACAAAGATTTCACGTATTCTAGGAAACGAATGGTGTAAATAAATTTCTATTAAGAATTTCCTTCGAGTGCAGGACTAAATTATGGAAAAATTATACTCCATTGACAAAATACAAATTTTACTTTGTGCCAATGTGCCATCTCAGTAATTACTCTGACGACTTAACGATTTCAAATCGTTGAATGAAAAACTTAAGACGTGTAATAAAAAATTGCCCTCGGAAAGTCGATCTCAGTAAATGAATATCCAATGTTTGAACTGGACGTAGGAAGATTAACATTTACATTAATATACAGTGAGCAGCTGTAAGACGTGAGGCCGTGTGAAAAACCAAACTACCTAGATAACTGTCTTATTAGCGCACCTTAATTTATCCAGAAAAAGAGACTAATAGAGTCCATCTGTTCTCGCTATAATTTGGTAAAATATATATTTTACTCTCCAGATCGAAAATATCGCGTTCGCTAAAGATAAGAATCACGACGTCGCGTTTTCCCATTCTAACCTAATTCGTCCTTATTTCTACGTTTCAACCGAACATTATTTACAAATAAAGTCCCAATTATTATCCAAATATTTTTGTGGATGTAAGATTAAAATAGTAATTAATATATCTTTAAACTCTCCTTCTATAAATATGATAAATATCTGTGAAAGAGAAATGCCGAGATAAACACGACGAATTCAAGGAGAGATCGCGCGAAGGATTTAAGAAGAGATCGAAAAAGAGAAATTTTGAGTACGTTATAGGCTCCGACTCAAATATTACCGCTTTTCGAGGCTTTTCTCAATGTTGCCAGTCAGTCGTGTTAAGTAGTTTTCCAAGTAGTTTCTGAGAATTCCGACTAAAGCGCTCGCAAAGTGTTGCGATAATTTATTCCCCCACTGTACTTGTAGCCGGGGCAGCGAGCCAAAGAGACAGAGACATCTACTTTTCAGGGAACTCGGTCTTAAAAGTCGTTCGACCGTAAAGAACATCCTCCGAATTAATACCTTTTACATTTCCTTCCGTAAATTATTCATCTCCGTGCTCTGGCTGATTCCTTCCGGTTATGAACCGCTAACAAGACGAAAGTACCCCGCTGAATATTTCATCCTCCTAAGGTCTAATTTGCGTTAAAGAAGATTTACGGAATAAACACTCGGGCCTCAAAACCTGAAGATGAATCAGACCGTTCTGAGCTTTGCGGCGGGGAAGGGATTACCAGAGACAAAAGGCGGTTGGAGGGCAGGAACAGTACAGAGTTGGTCCATTAAAGCAGGCGTCATAAGTAGGCAATGCGGCCACGGCATCCCTCGCCGTGGAATACGACGCTTTACGCCGTATTTATGGAGACAAATACAGCGCTCTTTGTCGGTCCGTTGGGTTCATTCCTCACGCTTACTCCGTTACCCTTTTATCCTTCTCTTGCCATTCCGACTTCATTATGTTGCCCGTGAAGTCGAGATGTCCATGTTCTCGTTCGGTGGGGTTTCTCCAAGTTTATATAAGGAAACGAACCGAAATCATCAGTATTATCTCTTCGGGCGGTCTTTCTCGAGGTAGCAAGTTCCAAATACAGGGAAGAAATTTTGATGCAGTAGGTCAGAAAAGGTGATGGGAATATTGTCAACGCATTCCTATACAAGTAGCGCTTGTTGATGGAAGAAGAAAGAGGTTTAAAAGAAATTAATACTAAAGTACGATGAAATTGAAAGCTTATGTCCCCTGTCTCTGCAGAAAATCAGTAGAGAAAGGTTCTTTAAGTCTGTTTTTCAAACATACATTGCAATGCATTGTTATTGTTAGGTGATTTAAGCCACCCAAATTCCTTATCACCAGCCTTTCTTGAAGGTAGGCTAGTCTGGACTTAAAAATAGTTTCTACTCAGGGGCTTTCAATTTGACTGAGATAAGCTCCAAAGAAATTAATTGCTTTTTTCGTTATTTTACTCGATATTCGATATTGTTTTAAAATTACTTACTACTCTTTTACCTTAAAACATAAATATCATTGGGTTCACGGCTTAGAGGAGCACCACACTTAATGTGAATTCACTAGAAACTCTCAGAATATGTTCCTTGCTCTAAAATAATAGACATGAGTCCGGCTGTGGATTCAATACTAGGCCTACTGTCTTAAAGCAAAATTTGCATCTAAAAATCGGAGTTAAGCAAGCTTAACATACACGCTTGTGCCAGAAAATAGTGTGAGCTCGAAAAAGCCCCTCTTTCCATAATCAGGGATACAAATGATATCAGCTGTTCTAGGGTTGCATGTGGTTGCCAACCCTTTCTTTTATGCTCCCGCCTACCTTTGTACTCTTGTTGGCATAGTACTTTACTTACCGTTCCATTACTTAATTCAGCGCCAAAGGAAAAGTTGCAAATCCTAATTACAACCGCAAATAATATCAATGAACCAAACCGAATGAATGAATTGAACTTAAACGCAACTTATGTTTAAAAATAAAGTATGTAAGGGAAAGATGAGAGATATTAATCCATATTTAAGGATAGCATGAGAGCAGATAATGGATTTAATTGTGAGGGACCCAGACGTAACAACTGGAAACATCAATTGAAGAATACGATTAAATTATATTCGTTGCCGATGTCTTACACCAAATTAATAACATCCTTAAAAATAACGTCAAGAGAGGTAATAATAATACACCATGTACACAATCTTAAAAGTTTACTAGTGGTTTCGCCTATTTCTAAAAGAAATGTGGATAAAAAGAAAATAAATTTTAAGTCAACCAAAGTTACTAGTAATAAATAAACGTAATTTACTTAACTTATTGAACAATAGACATTTTAATTAGAAGAAATATATTTAAATGAAAGTGAAACAAAGTATCTCGAATGAAATTAACTGAAGGAATCAAAGTCTCTTGTTTGAAAATCAGTAACTTCTTTATTATATATATTTAAATTACTTTTATTCTTCCTATATTAATAAATATTCTTTCGTGTACTTACATGAACGTATTTATCATTAGGTATTTCTTTTATGGTACTTTTCAGTAATCTATCACATTTCTCCAATAATGCTATATTTCCAAAAAAATATGTATAGGAGTAGAAAATCATTATCAGAATTCCTAACTATTCCACAGTTCGCGTAAGTAATTGAAATCTCTCTACGATTGAGAATTCGAGAGAAAATTACTTCTCACCAGATGTATTGATCACAAATGCAAGGGTAGGAATGCAAAGGGACGCGTTTAAAAGGTGACGTCGACGAGGTTCTGTTCCGTGTTCAGCCATGACTTTCCTTTTTTAGACCTTTGCGTGATCAGGGATAATGTCGCCCTGTCTTTTCCATGTCGAGAGGCGCGCCGTAGAGAAATCTTCCGCTCCTCGTCTTCCTTAGCCGTCCGAATAACACCGATAACTCAAGGAAGCTTCAAATAGTCGTGGCAAAGAGTACATGGGTAGCGTTTATGGGAATCTGAGATAACGTTATGATTAATCTGTAAGACTGCTGCATTCACAAATTCATGAATACATGCGTACATATCATAGTCTCAGCAATAGATATTGGAAGAATTATGAACATTGAATATCATTATACGATATATACATGGGTGGTCTGAAAACTTTCCGACATTTCGCCATTTCTTGACATGTTTTCTGATAATTTTCTGAAGATTTCTGAAAAATCTGGGGTCGAAAACTTTTCGTACCACCCTCTTATTATGGTAAATTAATTATATTATTAATTATTATTAAAGTAAGTTCCCCCTGAGACTAAGATGGCTCATCTTGAGGTGTCTGAATTATGTGAGTGGAATAGTAAAATGTTGCACTTATAATATAGGTCATTTGAAAACTAATAATATAAAATATCCTTAGAAGTGATGTGCGAATCGTGTTTTATAAATTTCGAATTGATTTCTAAATAATTTGATTCAATTATTCTGACTTTGAATCGAATTGACTAAATTTTTTATTCGAAACGTGTTTCTTTGCCCGTTTATCCCTCGCATAATTCTCAAACAGAAGTTTGCCTTTTCTTCGTCTCCTCCTTATCTTTGTTTTCCGCTAAAATAGCGTTGCAAATTTATATTAAGATAAGACCATTTACACAGAAGGTATAATGTCGTAATTATAGCCATTTTTAAGTAAATTAGTTTTAGTCATCGCTTTTATAAACGTGCTATTCAAATTTCATAACGACCCAAGAATAGAACGGAGTATTACGGTTATGGATCAATAGCTCTGCACTAAAAGGAATCACTTATAAAATTTTGGAAGATCTGACTGCATAAATGCTCAATGTATGTAAAAATTTAAAAATCAAACGATAGAGAGTAAAGACTTAAATCCCATTCTTCCTCTTAAATTGCATTCGACGTAAAGTTATGCAGATGTCAATGCTGTTCGAAATTTTTGTCGTACAAAGAAAAAATAATTGGATTCAATTGGAAATTTCAAAAGTTAGCTCTGTAATCCAAAATAACATAAAATATAATAAAGCCCACAAATATGTGAATATTATGCATAAAAACAAACATTGATGTATCCTAACAAGCATTTACATGCGTTGATGAAATGAGGGTTAGAATTAGAATCTCAATCGTGATGCCTCTTTTCCTTTCTGCATCAGCGTTTTTATTATGCGTCGTTTTGAATTTATGGTCAATTATGAAAATGAAGAACTAAACAAATCCACTCGTCTCTATCGATATTTCTTTTCTAGATAAGCAGGTGGTTCGACTCCCCTACAATACATCCCTGCTAATTTTACTTGATAAATGGGATACATGGTTTTAATCCATCATATTCACTGTTCAATTTGGAATTAAAAATATTAGGCTTTTCATCGTATTAAGCTGAAAATTACAGATATATATTTTAGCTTAATTTTAGAATAAGAACAATGAACGCTTAATATACTTTCATTAATACCGTTTTGATTAAAGTATGAATTCATCTTGTCCTTTACTTGTCCGGTTACTGGCTCCAAATGCAAATGCACGAAGAGTTGGCGTCAGGAAATGAATGATGCCATAAGAGAGATATCGAACCGAAAACGGACACACGCTAGGAAAATATGACCAAAGGCAGAAGAGAAAATACCTTTTCAGTGAAAATTAATAGGTAGGATAAGGGACTAGTTTTAAAAGACGTTAGGGATGCATAAATTTCGGATATCGAATCAAGTTACAGTTACCTATATTTAATTTACTGTCACAACCTTTGATTAATTTATTACGACATGGAAAGAAATATATATAAACATGTTCTTAGATAGTGAAAAACTTTTCCCAAATTATCGACTGAATTTGATTTTGTTAGCTATAGTAATCTTCCTTTAGCACGCAAGAGAACATGCACACTCACGACGATCCCTATTGTTTTCATATCGATTTTCCGGCTTCCGGTTAATTTTTAGCGTTTTGAATGCCTGTGTGTATTTAAATAGTATTTTCCTGTTTAGATGGTTAGTAGAAGAAAGAAAAAGGAACCCGGCGTTCAATGAACTAATAGACAAAGGTTCTCATAGCGCCGACAGCGGGAACCGTCAGTCCAATCAGTATTGGACCCCCTGTGAAGATGGAAGCTTTGTTTGCGAAAGGCGCATCGGGATTCTGAATAACTGGTGACCGCCGAGCGATTATCCTTTTCCCAGGAATTGCCCTCGACGGTTGCCGCTGCCGGCGTTTGGAGAACCTTTGTTTCTTAGATGGTTAGTATTTGAAGGGATAATGAAGAGATAAGAGAAAGGTTAGTGAAAAAGTAAAAAAAAGAAGAAATTAATCGGGTACAGTTAAGGCGTGATAGTATCCTGGATAAAACATGATTGAGAATCTCCCTGAGGGGGTTTCTGAATATTGGCGGCCGCACCTGACGATAATCCCTTCTTGTTAGAAATTGCCTAGCGTTGGTTGTCGGTATTGGCGATTTTATCTTGGTTGTCTTATTCATATAAAGCCGAGTTCCATTTTATTTTCTTTCATGAGTGAAAATCATAGAAAAAGGAGTAATAGGGGCATGCCTAGTTTTAATAAAAGGAAACAGGTGATATATATTTTAGAGGATAAAATGTGAGCAGCGAAGCGTGGGGTTGATGCTGCAGCAAAGCAATGATACTATAGGTAACCACCAAAGATGAAGATGGATAAATTTGTATAAGAAAATATCTTTTGAATTGCAATCTTTATTCTATCTTCAGAAAATAACTAAATAGTAAGGAACTACAAAATTGAGTGAATTTCATGCGATAATCTTTACTGTTTCCACAGCAATTATACAACACACCATGTCTGGAAGATATTATTCCCGGAGGCCGATTTGAGTTTCAAACCCTTCTATATTATCAATAGAGTTTGCCGTAACTTTTTTCTTTCTATATTAGAAAATTAGAAACAAGCTCCGGAGAGGGAACGCGGTGGATAAAAATTGAGGTGATTTTTCTTCACTTTCTCCCCCGAGCTTAAAGGATATATGAAATCTAGACTCCCCCATACCTTCCCCCTTATCTCTCTTCCCAAAAAGGCTTTTCCTTAACCCAAACCCTCATTCCCCTCGAACCCTTACATATTGTATAAGCAATATAAAAAAAGAATTCTGTAACAGGATGCAACTCCGGTCGCGATACCAGTCTTTACTAAGCAGTCGTGTGGAAAATTTTCCATGTTTTTTTCCTTATGAAAGGATAGAAGTTGAATACATCCACGCAAGTGAAGCAGAGTTACCGTCTAAGTAAAAATTTCTGGAAAATTTGATAATGAGTGACTAGAGTGAAGAACATTGTTTAATTCGTGCCTCAGCAGCTTTCTCGTGAACAAGTCAGCAAACCATACCGAGACAAACATATTAGAGAGAACATACATATTTTTATTCATCCTATTCCAAATGGAAAATATATCATCCATCAAGACAGTGGTGAGAAGAAGAATAGTATTATTCAGTTCACAACTCAGCAGCTTACCTGTGTAGAAATCACCAAATAAGACCGAGGCAAACATATTTGAGAGAACGTGTATATTTTTCTCCATCCTGCTCTAAATGGAAAGTATCCATCCATCTAAGGATGCTAATGAGAACAACACCACGTTAATATAATAAATGGTTTTATACCGTCAAAATGAGGAATTCATTGAGGGCGGAATATCTTGGGAAAATGATGCAACCCCCGCGAAAGGGGTTGGAAACGTCTGCAGAGCGTGGGCGTTTTAAAAGTGCGCCGGAGGGGGTGAAGGTGTGCAGCGGTGGGTGCGGGGGAGGCGTGGGTGGCGGGGGAGTTCTATCGACCGGATCGCTGAGTGGGACGGCCGAAGTGACCGGCTGGAAGGCTCACGCAGGGGAGGGGGAGTCACTGCGACAGAAAAATAATGTATCTCAGCCGGAAGCAGGATCATGAGAAGTAAGGGGCAAAACAATTGAGAGACGCTGCTCCAGATATGACTTTTCATGTGGAATTCTCCCAATGTTTTTTTTTCTTGAGACTGGGATAAGAAATTTCCACGCTCGATAGAATGTCTCCACAGGGCAAAAAATTAGGGGTGTTTTGAAGCACTCGAGTGTACTAATGTGCGAAATTAATGATTCGGATGACACTATCGCTCTACTTAAAGGAGAGTAAGCGAGTTCGGCTAATTAAGATTATCTAATATATTTAGGGGCGGCTTATTCATGTTTTTATTTTTATATTATATATGTATGAAAGTCAAAAAAGGTAGCTCTTTTATATTGGATTTGGAAGTTTCGTAACTAAAATAGATCAAACTATATATTAGTAAGGTTTACCGTAATGAATACATTAGCAAATTCAGGTAACCTGCTAAGGGCAATTGAAGTGCACCCATTATTTATTTTTAGTCTTGTTTTCTAGTAAAATAATCGATAAGAGGAAAATATTACTTGATTAATCAAATAGAAAATTACCTCAGGAATGTGTCATAGTTTACGGTAATTAACGTTTTGAGAGTGATATAAAGGAATATAAGTTCTCTCCTTCCATCAAAAGTACAAAAATAAAAAAAAATCACTTAAAAATGAAGGTAAATCTCTCAAAATATAATACTTAATATCATTTTACCTGTTTCTCCTTGTTAATCGTTATTGTAAAGAATGGGAGTCAACATGAGAAATAGTTTCCTGGTGAATGTTTCCTCTCCTCATTAGGTAAAAATTCTTGTAGATAGAAGATTACTTCCGTGTCTCTAACATTTCATTTTAATGAGATAGACCTGAAACCAAAGCAATGATCAAAGCAACTGTGTTAACAAAATTTTGTCGTTGTTTATTAAATGAGTGGTAATTAACTTTTTAAAATACAAGTTACCTAAACATTTTCTAGATCTATGATTAAGGAATGTATACAAGAATTTTATTCTTATTTATATTTTGAATCAACATATTTAGCAGAGCAAAATTAAGTGAAATGATTCATTTAAGTAGTAGATATTTATTCATTAACTGAAAGCAAGAAGATTATTTGACAACATTGGACTGTAAATTATAGTACATCCGCTAATCACATATATGTGTGTATAACTGATAATAGAACTGCCTATTCTAATATGACATCTTCGGTCGAAGACGAACTATATACTTTATATACATAGATACAGATTCGTATATCATATCTAATTGAAAATGTATACTGAATTATATAAAAATTAATAATAGGTACAGCTGTCTGAGAACCGAAGAGTAATCTCCGCTAATTGAACTGCAAAGAATAACCTCTGCCCTTTGCTCACCTCGATTTCGATTCAAAATCTGGTCATTTTAATTTATTTCCTTTTTCATGCTAGAACTATTGCAATAAATCACATTTATCGATCAGGCACGCTATGACAGAAGAAGTAAATTTCAGCAAAGATCCGAATGTAAATTGAAAAGTTATTTCGGTGACCTGGGACCCGCTCGATATGATGACTGCAGTCTGACCTCTATTGGAGGTCAATCTTACACCACGCCCTCCCGCTGCCTTCTTTCTCTCTAATGAGCCCAGAAGTCATCATTATATAGCCCAAGATAAGCTGGGGCTGAATTTAAACAGATTACATATTTTTCTCTATGAAAATATATGCCTTCTAAACTTTGACACCTAAATAAAAAAATACCTCAGAGATATTAATGAAATGTTTTTACAATTACTGAAAAGGCTCTGTACTGGTTCTAGAGTTAAAAAACGGTTAAGATATTCGTTATATTGAACCGAAAAAAGTTTGAAACTTCCAGATTATTCGAGATTTTTTCGTGGAAAATGCGATTCTTTGAATTACGAATAATGTACGTGATATAGGAATAGTTCGGAAGATTGATGCTGTTGTCCTCTAAATTTTACAATGTTGATATAATTCACCATCATAACTGTCACTATTATAGAATTTCTTTCACGCTCTATAAGCGCTTGGTATAAAGTTCTAAAACACATATCTTATCTCTAATATATGTTTTCATGTATAAATATTATATCCAGTAAGAGCAGATGTATGATTTCTCGAAATATTTAATTTACTCTCCCTTGTGATGATTTAAAAAATAGAGAACTAAAAGATTTTTTAAGCAATTTAAATTTTCAACAAAGTACATGGAGTTAGACGCAAAAAATGTCTAGTGGATATCAATGAAATTAAATAAAAGGAAGGAAGTGTGCTTATAAACCAATTTAATGAAAAAAATTTTACTTCATAAGGAAAAACAATTTGATATTTTGTTTAATTTCTTAGTTTCTCAATGTAAATGCTTGTGGCCATCATCCACACTGGCTGCAGATCAGGAGTAAAATAGGTACGGATCGCGTTTTTGAAGGTAGACTGTAAATATTTATAAAGTACTCTACAACCACTAATGTGAGCACGAAGCAATTGTCATTCTGCCACCTTAAACTTAT
This sequence comes from Pachydiplax longipennis, assembly GCA_036926295.1. Taxonomy (NCBI): domain Eukaryota; kingdom Metazoa; phylum Arthropoda; class Insecta; order Odonata; family Libellulidae; genus Pachydiplax; species Pachydiplax longipennis. Next base: position 59,564,646 of record JAVFKF010000008.1, read on the forward strand.
TAATTTAGTGCAGGTATTTATGTCGCAGAAATGAAGTCCTTTCTCTGAAAATAATTAAATATTGTTTACGATCTCTTGAAGAATTTTACATATTAATATCCTTTCTCACTTCTCTTTCAGGTGAGTAATCTGCATTTTTCCTGCATATCTGACATAGATCATAGGTGGTGAGTAGTTATCTAAGTGTTTATACGATAAAATAATGTTCTATAAACCATCTTGAAGGAAAAACTTAGTAACTTCCGCAGTAGATTTTTTATACAGCATGTTTCGCCAACGATTTGTCATCTTGAGGAATGTAGGACATCTAAAAACTCTGCTGCGGAAGTTACAATGTATTTTTCTTTCAAGATTAATGTTAAAGAATTCCACAAATTGAAGATTGATGAAATTAATTTTAGTTGGGTAGGATCTCTCAACATGAATTTAAATTTCAAATTTGATACTTCTCGCAAAATATTTGAGGCTTACATTGCAAGGAGCTCCATGAATAAGAAAGGAATTTAGCAGAATTAACTTCCACTCTCCCCTTCTTATAAATGCAGAGTGGATTAAGCGCGAACTTGGCTCAAATTTTGGATAAGTGGCTGAGCCTCCAACTCTAATATACATGTGTATTGATATCACACTTCTTTCACAAAGCTTATGTTATAAGCCGTCTACAAGTCTGAGGAAAGATGAAAGAAATATGCGTCAACTATATTGTAATAATAAAATCATACCTCAAAGTTTCGTTCTAGATTATTTATGCAAAACTTTCAGGTATAGCATCATCCTGGTATAGTATCCTATTACTTATCACTTCACAAATATTTGTTTTAATTTTGTTTCACTCTAATATAGAGTAGATAAGAAACATACCGTAGCTAGAACGAAGCATAAATGGCATAAAGCATAAAAAAATTTAAAAAATGTTGTTTTCCTTTTGATTCATACGTATATTTTAACTTGTTTATCGCATTTAATAACAAAAAAACATAAGAACAATATCCATGTCACTGATCGAAATTCCTTAAAAAGAAAAAAGAAAAAAATATTGTCTCCGAATAGAATCAGGAAATGTTCATGAATAATAGCGTGTTTTCTTTCCAGTTTCTAAATTCCGTATCATTTAGTGAATAATGAAAGTGGAATTTTTTTTACCATTTTTTCGATCAATAACTTAAATATAGGTAAAACCACATTTCCATTGCCAGTGATGGTATAATTTGCTTTTAATCTGAAAAAATTGAATCGAATTTTAATCTCAGCTATAAATTTCAGCTAGCTAATTTCGGCCTTCCAAAACTTTCGTGGAAATAGAAGTTTTAAAATTCTCTACAGCGATCTCCTGACATGGAAAATTTCGTAATCCGTACCTTCTACTTCGAAATTCATTTATGCTTGTCGAACTAAGGGATATCCTTCTCTGTAAAAGGATGTCTATAGTCTTCATTACAATTACCGGTACTATCATTATTTTTATAATTATTATATTTTAATATTAATTTTAATATTAATTTTTATTATATTGTATTATATTATATTTTTTATTTTTATTATATTTTTATATTTTATTACTTATTTTTATTATAATTTATATTTCATTATTATAAAAATATTATTATTTATATCGTTATACATTCTTTTTAATTAAATCGATATTTTTGTAATTATTTGGTTATTCGTAAAATTTACGGTGTGAAATCGATGAAGTGACAATTTGACTTGAAAAGTAACGTTGTAAACTGTGACTGTGAAATTAAGATTTGCGATCAGAGGATATATGTGGTGTACATGTTTTGGTGGAGGTACCGAAGAGGTGTCCGTAAATTGGATCTTGTTGTAGTGTTGTGGTATTCGAATACTGTCCGTGGATAGTGATTCTATTTTCGGAATAACTATCTGTGTGTAGCGTCTGGTATGGATTGGGATTTGAATTACCTATGTTCTTCGTAGACACTGGGGATGACATCGGAAGAAATTCTTGTATCAATTATACTTGCAATATATTTAGTAATAAATAAATAATTGAAAATAATTCGTTATCGATTCAGTACTCCTCCTTTTACCTCCGAATTTTCAGCGTTCCCTTCAAATCAGCACGAGGGTTTACAAACATTAACAGAGAGACATTATTTCTCTCAACCATATTTTTCCTAAGTTAGCCCAACCAATATCCCAGAAATTTTAAAATTCGAGACGCATCAAACTGTGCATATGTGCTTCACCGAGCTTCCCAATCTCGTCCGCTGCTTTCTGAATCTCTCAACCGCTGTTAATTCCGAACAAATTCGGCGGGGAATTTTATCGTTAAAATATATTCCCCATAGTATTCAACCGGTTCATGCATATGTATCGATGCAGAAGAGAGGCGGGGAAACGGATGAGGAGTGCAAAAGGAGACCGGATAACACGGGAGAGAGTCATCACGTTGGGATTTGGAAAAATGCAAACGGAACGCAAATTTCAGGATGCTAATTTCGTCTCCTTGCGACAGCCAATCGAATTAATCCAACTTTGTCACCGGCTTTTATGGAAGCCAGAGGTGCGAATTTCAGTCGGATATCCTCTTTCCATTACAAAATCTATTGAATTTCGACCATTTATTTATATGTGCTTTAGTCACCATCGTCCATGGAATAAAAGATCCAATTCGTTTAGGAATCATACATCATATTTAGATTCCTGCCCTAATTCCTATGTGAAAATTTGTCCTGATATGGAGTATACAGATGTATTCTATTTTCTATTTGCGATGGATAATTATTTGAAATTATATATTCCCTCGTGAAAGATTTATAAATCCTACATAAAGGTCTTGATATACTTATTGGTTTATTTACGGAAACAAATGTTCGTAATCTTTTCAAGAAAAGGAAAGTTTGAAGTTTCAGTGAAGTTCTTCAGGTGCATTATCTAAGCATATACTTCCGAGTGAATGATAAATGTTAAGTAATGAATCTGTTTTATTTGAAATTTTTAGAGCGGAATAAATAGAAAATTAGGTCAGATGTCTATGAAAGAGCTCATTATCTGTAATCTATTGGATTGGAGTCACTGAAAAGCAAAGCCACAGCAATTATAAATTTGTATAAGCGTGTAAATATGTAAATAAACGATTAAAAGTGATTGAATTGCCAATATTTCTGGAATTAATGTTTGAATTTTGGCGACAAACAACGTCGTAAAACTAGATTTCTGGTAGCCGAAGGAAAAGCGCGAAGGTGGTTTTGGGTTCGATTTACAAATGAAGCTATTCTTTTACAAAAGGTGCAGACTTCAACTATCGGAATACGTTATTAGAGTTACTAATATTCAATAGAAAAACTTAGATACTATGATTCTTATTGTAGGTGAAATATTAAAATCAATAAGTTAAATAAATATGGCCCGTACTTTTTTATGTCCAAGTTCTTTTATGTTGTAAACTTTCCGAATATTTGTTGAGTAAGAGAGGACCACAATTGATATATTAAATAACTCATCGAGAAAACAGTACAAAGAAAAAAGTCAGTCTGTGACGGAAATTCCTCAGTTTAACATCTCTTCCTTTCTTTGTGTAAATCTTCTCACATTCATGTTTCTGACATCTATTTCCATCCTTAACTTAATTTCTTATCATCTAATGCAAACAAAAAATTCCTGTAAAGAAACTTCACAAACTCACTGGTATAGAAGTCTATAAGATGCTGAAAAAAAGAAGTACAAAGTGTTGCTTTGAATTCCAACACTTCCCCACATGAGTGTTCCTGAGTAAAACTTCAAAGAAATAGATTGAGTAAGTTGACATCTTATTCCTCCGTAAATATTTCTGGGTGTCGTTGGAGAATATTGGACCATAAAGGATCACATTCTGTACGATTAAAGTAAATGGTTAATCCACCTAGATTAACCATTTATTATTTATTTATTTGACCCTTTATTAGGAGAGGTTAGGCCCGAGTGGGCCTCTCTTCCACCTAACCTCGTATGAAGATACATCGTTATAAAGATTCAAAATAATACTAAGAGATTAAAAAAAGAGAAAGAAAAAAAAACGAAAAAGAAGGATTTGATTTGTGGGAAAAAATCTCCATAACTGAAGGTTGATAGAGAAAAAACCCACAGTGCGGGAAAACACCCACACAAGAAGGGGGGCGAAAAAAAAACCGCGAAAACACAGTGAAAACATATAATAAATAAAATAATTTTTTAAAATTCACAAATCATGGAGAAAAGTACAAAAAGTAAAGTAAAAAATATACAAGTAAAAATTCAAAAAAGTAAAATAAAAAAGTAGTAATAAAAAAATAATGAAAATGGAGTAATTTATTACAACACGTATTCTTCAATAGCATTCAAGGTTTCTGGTATGGAACTTCAGTCTTTCTTGGTGATTACTATGACTCATCTACGAATTATCTTCGGTATTACCAGTTTCTCTTACTAATTTTAAGCCCTCCAGGCAATAGGTCAAAGTGAAAAGAAAGACAATAAATGCGCATAAGCTTTACACCGAGTGCATTACAAATATATCAACGAAGCTTCACTTATATCAGTGTTTAGTCAAGAATATTTCAGACTATTTGGATCTCTGTTTTCCCATTTAAAATTGTATGATGTCCTTCATGATGATGGGGAGAATATAATTATGTTAAAGCATGAAATAATGGTTATTTCTCCTTTCATGAGGCCTAATTATAAATCAAATCTTTCTTTTTCGTTTTTTTTTTCTTTCTCTTTTTTTATTCTCTTAGTATTATTTTGAATCTTTATAACGATGTATCTTCATACGAGGTTAGGTGGAAGAGAGGCCCACTCGGGCCTAACCTCGCCTAATAGAGAGTCCAATAAATAATAAATAAATAATTATAAATAAAATTTGAAACTATAAACTACGCTTAAAAATAATCTCTATTTGTTATAAATTTATTATTATATTAGCTTCTCTATGATTTTCCTCATGCCAATTTGTTCGGAATTATTATTATATGCTGATATGAACTGGGAAATTGTATAATGGGATCTAGTTTTGAGGATGTTGGATGAAAACCACGTTTGTGACGGATAAACATCTGTTTATTACTCTTCCCAAATGAGCATAAAAATGTGATTTTACAGTGATACTTAATGGGTTAGTATGCCAATTTAATACTTAACATTTAAAGGGATATAATTTTATAACTTAAATCTTCGAAGTAAATACATATGTCAGTGTATTTAACATGTCAATAATATCGAGAATGTCAACCCCTTGCTGTGTATGGTAGCTTCTAGGAGACCGAAGATATCTCTTAAACTTCTAGGCCTTTCTTCTAGGCCATTTCATCGTAATGAACGTCCCATCGAGAGTTATTAATGATTCCTTTCCACTTCATATCCTACAAAAGGCTCTTTTTTTCTTCAAAAATTCGAACAAGATTGGGCAATTAGGCCTAGTGGTGGTAAATTATATGAAGAAATATTTTACTGCCTTGCACTTACTCCAGTCGGAGGGAACCGTCTCCTTAGCATCTCGTAGGTATGCTATATCTCATTACATCATTACGTTCAACGCATTGATTTTAAATTTACATATTATATAATCAGTTGAAATATTAAATTACACATTTCAAATACGATCAATATTTTATAGTTTAGATAATCTTTTCATTTCATAACAAAATGAGTATGATGATGATGGCAAGGGCTCGAAAATCCACTGAATTAAATAATTCAATACCATTTACCCGATCAAAAAGGAAACGTATCAACAGACTTCTGTTTCATGATTCAATGTGGAATTTTTTTACACTTCTCATCATATCTTCCAAGATATACCCTTGTCTCTTTTTAAGGACTTACATCAAAGGTTATCCCGTGTCTTAGTTATATTTTCCCTAAATTGAAAGTTACTAAAACCATAACTGACTTGTTCGAGATTTGGAACGTCAATCGGAGGAACGATTTCGCCATTCCCATACCTCCAACGTTCACATCAGATCGATTTTCAATCATGAAATCTCACGCGTCAGTCTCCCGTATTGGACGTGGCGTGTTTCTTTCTGGATCGGGATATAACCAAAGGCAAACCGAAAAAGTGAAGGATTACAATGGTTCCGAATAAGATTTCCTGTCGGAAGTCAAAACGCAAACACTTCCACTCTAATCACGTCCGCTTGCTTTAGATTATCTTCCTCCTTTCCGGAGATATAGCAATTTGAATGAGTCAATTCTGAGTGAATACCTATGTCTATATGATTCTGAACAATCAAACGATTTTTGAGATACAGGAAGACTTATCTAGATATTTATAACTTCAATATATTAAAATCATCTACATTTTGACTTAAGGAGACGTAAGATCGTGATAGACGTAATAGGTAGAAAATATCGAAGATTTTACAAAAACTACAATTGAAGGCCTTCTAAAACATCGTAACATTTACATTATTTTTCTTTTGCTTTGACTTTTTACTACTTTTGCGTACGTTTATGAATATCCATGCATTCTTATTTATGAAAGTTATATTACTTTGCATCTTTTTTATACATTCTCTGCTTACACCCTTCTGCTATTTTAAGCATTTTCGCGCTACAAAGATTCTCACCTAATTTACCTTCACCTGAGTAGATATTTTCCTCCCAGATCTAACCAGCTACTTTCTGTCTTTCTGTATATTATAGTAATAATAGGAGAGCTAGTTTTAGATGATTTTTCTGTGCATAGGCTTTAGCTTAACCACAATGATTTTCTCGACAACATCCGCACGTCTTAATATACTCGTAAACCTCGCCCGCTCAGTGGTTAGCGTCCTAGGATTGTAACACCAGGGTCCATTGTTATTATATTACCGACATCTGTTATTTTTTCATAGGGAATGGTCATAGGTGTTCGTAAATTTTAATAATTTTTAAAATGAATATAAAAATCGATTTGGTTTATCTACCTCTTTCCAAGGTTTCCAAAGATGTTATTATAATTATTTCATATGAACGATGTATGTATGTGTGACCAGCATATAGAAACAAGTAAGAATGTATATTCATTTTGACTATGGACACCAATATGCCATTCTCTGTTCATTATAATTATCGGTAAATCGTACTCAAAGACGTGTGAGATTTGGCGGCAGAGATACCCATTTGTACATAACCCCGCTTCGATAAAGCTTCCATCAAGTTTTTATTTCATACCCCTCCTTGTTCCACAAACGTTTTTTCTGCTGTAACCAATCGCTAAATCTTATGCGAGACCTTAAAGCTTAATCCATTTCCCGAGTGAAGACACGTTCCGTCCCACATCCGTGTTTCTCCCCTATTCGGTAGTTAATGCTTAAACATAAGGGGCGTTCTTTAGGGGGACGCTTCCCCTCGTGTGTGGACCGTGTGTGGAGGAATCCAAGACGGCGAGAGTTGACAATTTAAGTGGGGAGAGCTTTATCAGCGGGATGGAACGAGAGGTCTCTCGGCACGTTCCACCGTAGGACTCGAGTGGCTGTCATGGGGGGTAACTCACTTCCCTTTCCTTGTTTCGGTCGACAGCCGTTACTTGGTGCTACTCTTCTCCCTGCCCTGTCTATTCTCAATAGCCTACTAATGTGTGCCCTTGTTTCTCTGGTGGAAAGAAAATGCAAACATTTTCCCTCCTTGAATGCTCCTCTTTCTGTTATTTTTCTCGATTATCCTCTATTTTCGAAATGACGCAACAAAAGTATTGGGACGAAGCTTTAAAAATTTCTTTCATCCAAAGCAAACTTATAATGAAAAACCCCGAATAATCTCACGTGATAAGTAATATTGACAGTGGTGTTCATACTAGTTCATGTAAATTTTAAGGTCATGTAATTATTTAACATCCTCCTACTTTAGAATATACACAATAAAAACATAGTAAAACGCTTTAAACTATGAAATGATGCAATTTGATATACTTTTAGAGGAATGAGGAAAATTTCTGCGCTGATTTTGCTTATCTTCTGGTTTAACGTTCCAAGAAAGGAGTCTATTTATGTTTATTTGATATTAATATATAAACATCGGGAAACTCTAATATTTTTTCTACTTACAATTGGTGACTAAGTTTTATTCGCTCAGTTAATCTTCTACGATAACGGCATTTGAGGATTTGTATGTACTACTGATGTACTACTATGGCTGTATATTGACGAGAGAACGGCGAAATCAAACTCCATCCAATTTAAATGATAATGTGGCAGATAAACAAATTTTGCAGTGTAAGAAATTCAATATTTGTACAGAAAAACTCTTATGTAAAAATTCTTTTACCTTCGTGACATTTTTAATAAGAAAACGAGGGGTTTTGAAGATAGAAGTAATTAAACTTTTAAGGATCATTCACACATTACCCTTCTGTGTGTTTATTTTGAGCACAAATAATTGAGATATTTACGATATGCATAGTTCCTCGTCCATAATATTTCAAACCATGAAGCACAACCATTATGATTCTACTTGCGGAAGAACGTAATAATAATTGTTGAAACCCAGGAATCTTCCGTAGTTAACAGTTAACCCCAGCGACAGATTCTTAGGAAACACCCCCGCCTACGAACCTCCCCTTTTCCGTAATATCAATTTGAATAACTGGTACCTCACTGTTCGGAAATTTTCTACGCAAAAGCTCTAATTTTATCGGAGAAAGTTTTGGAGTCGTTTTTCTGCCTCGGTCTATGGAGCAAACAGACGTATAATGGAACGATAATTTCGAGAAAGTTCTCCCAAGAAAAGGAAAAGGGTTGAAGGAATGAGAGAAAGGATTGAGATTTAAGAGTAAAGATTTTGGGAAAGGAGTGAAAAGTAACGAGTCAGCCTCCTGGATCCAGAGCTAAGGAAAATTCAGAAAAATCAAATGAATCGCTCCGTAAGAAGATATCGAGTTCAAAACGATTAATCTCGAAGCGAGTCGGCCGTGAAATACCATAATTCTCTCTCTAAGAAAATTAAGGATCTGGATTTTTGACTCGTGTGAGAACTATCTCGCTTGAAAGTGTCGCCTTCTTCGAAAAAATGCAAAAGAAATGTTGCAGCTAAGGAGAAGGGAGTAATTAGGCGAAGAAGAACATGCCCAAGAAGTAGGACCACTAGTTGCCTTCCCCTGCAGCTTAATTCTGGGAGAGAAGTTTTTACGTTTTTTCCCTCGGTTTCATGTACATTTTTCCTTTCCTAATCCTTCGCGGTTAATCCCAAAGGCTCCGCCTAATAGAATGCGCTAATCTTAACTAATGGCCTTTAAATGGCGGAGTCGCTTATCTCCTGCCTTTGCTTATTGAATTTTGGATGGGAATTATCTGTATTAGGTGGGATTCAGCGAAAAATATCTTGAATATAGCTTTAAAAGGGCTTATATCCGTATAAAAATCGCATTTTGGAATTGTGGAAACTAATTGAGTGGAATTTCTGAAAATATTAAATATCTTCCAAAATATGCTATAAATATATTATGTAAAAAATTGAAACTTTTTATGGATATTTATTTTTGTATATATTTAAATTGTAAATTTTTATACATATTTTTGTGCATATTATTATTTTCATGTTATATTTGGGACATTATCTAATTCATTAAATTTTTACCAAATACCCTAAGAATAAAATCGAATAATTTGAGTGATTTTTAAGTTAAAAATAAAGTAAAGGTAACACAGCAAGTCCTGGAGAAACCACCTTCCTGAAGATTACCCGATACATATTTCAATAGCCGACCTATAATCGCCGGAGGAAGAAGAACACTGAGGTCATCATTATTAACATCTTAGAGATAGAAAAATTCTGAATTAATCAGTACTTTCCTACCTCTGAAGATGATAGCATGGCTATTGAAATATGTATCTTGTACCTCTCAGAACGGTGTTTTTTCCCAGGTCTTGTTGTTTCCATGAAGTGATGACAGCGAACTTCTACCACCTGCATAACAGCAACAGGATGGTTGAAAATCTCTATTTTTGTATCAGCCGTCTTCACTTTTACTTTCTTTCTCATTCCTCAAGATTCAGTGTTGCTATAGATTGCGAATACATCCCATGCGATTTTATCTTATTAAAAACCAGAATGAGAAATGAGAGAAACTGACTATTCCTTTAACTCCATAGAAATCAATGATGATTGAAGCGGAAATCTTGTGGACTATGGGATTGATAACAAAGTCATCTGTACTGTAATTGAAATGCACAGCCATGAATCGCCGCTATCTGTTATGTTACCAACATTTCCCGAAATATTGTGGTAGCAGACGGCGTAAGTAGGGTATGGGCTACCGTAAGGTAACATAGGACCACACGCTCAAAACGCATGACGAATAAGCTGCGATGGAATAGAGAATTTAAATACTCTTTAATCCGCTAAGCAACCGCAAGAGAGCTTACGCTCTAATCAGTTTCAGAAACCCAGTGCTAGGTTCCATGACCTGGTTACAACGTAAGCTCTTTTGCGGCCGATTAACTTATTACTTAAGGAGTATTTAAATATCTATTTTTATGACACCAGTGTTTATTTTTCCTCTCTAATGAATAAGCTACGTAAAAATTGTATCATACTTATATCGTTTAACTTTCCTAGTATTAAGACCCTGAAAAAGAAGGACACGATGAAAGAAACTCAGTAACTCATTCATTACATTTTCAAGATAGAAACTTGATGTTGATATAAAGTCTGAATAATTAATTTTAGTGCGTATATACGTGTAAAGCGTTCATTTTTGTTGAAACTGGTACCGGTATGAAAATATTCATTGGAATTCACCCAGCATTGTGATGAATATAGGTAGCTATCTTAATTAGAGGTAGAAGATTAGGCCAAATGCAGTGATTAATAGGCGGCGTTGGAATCGATACGTTAACAACGTCCCAACATTAATGCCATCGTAGCCGTAGTTGGTCGAATGAATGATTTAGAGAAGTTGCTGACCCAATGAGGAGCATTCTTTATAATGCTCGCTTAATGGTGTATCAGAATTTAAGGGATGTAAAACGGAAGAGGCGCTACTGATATAGAACGTCTGACTCTTGCATAGCTGTTGTATCGTTCCTTCATTTATTCTTATCCTTTAAGGAAGCTTAATATTTCGAAATACCGTAGCTGTCGGATCCTGTTAGTAGATTTCTACCTAATATATTAGATACCTTTGAACAAATGAGAATATTTTCTCACAGAAAATGAGAATATCTTCTTTCTTTTCGACGTATTTTGATTTATAGATTTCTATTTGTTTCCCATTTCTTTCCCTGTCCATCCCTGGTTTCTTAATCATCTTCATAGGATGTGAGTAGCAAATTTTCTTTGACTTCTACAATATAAAATGAAGTTCAGAAGGCGAATACGTATAATCTGTTTTCTTGCCATAAGGAAAAAGAAGATGTAACTTTAAAAGGTTTTCGAAAGAAAGCAAGAAGAGTCGTTTCTGTTATAAAGAATCTTGAAATAACTCCTACAAAGTTTAACCGCACACCATTAATGATTAAAATTTATTTTAATTTTAATTTCTATATGAAATTGCAACATACATGCGTGTAACCATACATATCCCATGTTTTATTGAATAACATGATATCTTGTCCGTCATTTCAGCCTTAGTATCTGGCTATCTCAATTGTGTAGTGACTTTTATTGTTTACTATTTCTCAAGCCCCAGTCAATAAAGTTTGGAATTTATTCCGAAGAAGAAACGGTAATGCGGTTAGCCGCAGAACAGATGCACGGGGAAATTTTATAAGAAGAAGCAGGCAAGGGGTCTTATCCATGAGCCGAAGATGAAGGTTATCCGAAGGTCCACCGTCGAAGGGAAAAAAAGCCATCCCACAATTTTGAGCGTAATTTAATTTAAAGGGAAGAAGTCGGAATGGAAAGATACAATCTAAGAGGAGAGGGAGAGAGAGAAAGTGAAACATTTAGTTCGGCTCTCCCGATTGAGGAATGGGAATGGCAGAGGAAGGGACGGAAGGAAAAGGGAAGTCTGGAGTGGGGCGAAGAAGAGAAACGGATGCGAGAAAATTGTTCCTCGAGAGAAAGAGAGTAGGAAGGGTGAGTCAGAGATAAGGTTGTTAGGGATCCTTTTGGAAGTTAAAAAAAAGGATCGGAATAAATATGAGAGGTCGTGGAAGGGATGCTAGAAAATAAATACTGAGGGAAACGTTAGGGATCAGGGTCTAGAATTGGGAAGTAAAGAAAAGGAGCCTCAGTGGGTTCGGTCGATAAACAGAAAGGCTGCCAACGTGTAAAGGTAAAGGTATTCGACGTAGAGGATAGAAAATAACCTGCGAGTTGGGAAATAACGGGTATCACTCTCGGGGAATTTATTCATGTTCGGGAAATGTAGGGTATCGCTTCAAGGTTTCCGTTGCGTGGATGAAATGGGATATTGGAAGAATAATATTTGCGTTGGAATTTACCTTTCCCAACTTTATGGATTCGAATTTCCGCGCGAATGCTGACGTTGATCGAAGTAGAGCGGAGAGGAAAGTGATTTTTGCTGCCTTAAAGTTCACTTCCATCGGAAGTGTCTCTTGCCTCAGTTTCAGTATCGACAGAAAGAAGTTATCTCACTGGATTAGCGTCCAAAAGGTAAATATTTAACGGTAAATACCGTTATTTTTTCCCAGTGATATTCGAACTCCAACCGAAAAACTAAAATCCTGTAACCTTAACCGAGACCAGTTTTTCCGATTATTGGTTAACATTCTCAACAAGTATACCAGAATTTATGTTTAATAAATATTGCAAGGTGGATTGCAAATCATTAATTAACATTTTAATTTTCATAACTTATCTATGGTGATTTCAATCATATCCATGTATTTTTCTAAAGTAGATTTCCAATGAACTGTACGGAAGGGTAATATGTAATGGAATCCTCGTACGTAGATTATTTTATCGTAGAGGAAAACCCGGTTGTAATTGGGTCGACGGTTGGTGCCGGCATTGAACCGGAAATCGGTACGAAACAGAAATTTTATTTAAACCGTTTTCATTGAATCAGGGTGGAAACCGGAAAGATTATGATTTCGATTAGAAGCCCTTACGTTCTTTCCATTGCCCTTTTTTATTTTGCGAATAAATATACTACTTATAAGAAAACTTCTGAATGAATAATAATAAGGGAATATACCGCACTATTTCAACACGTTTGAAGGTTTTGAATTGTTCTCTTAATCATCGGCAGTGATATTCATCAAATACCTATTTGACAGCTTCATCAAATACCTATTTGACCATCTTCAGCGGGTGAAGAGACCAGTTCTCTGCCACAAAGCAGAACTTAGATAGAGTATTCGACATTTTCAATATGAAAATTCGGCAGAAATTATGACAGGAAATCTTTTTCTTATACAAGAGTATTGACTTATGTAGCCCATGCATCTTTATTTAATTCGAAACGAGCACAAGATCAAACGTAAATATACAATAATACAATCAAACTATGCGGAATCTTGACACAAAACAAAGCATCGACTCTATAGTTAGATAAATGAAGCAGATCGTTAGTCATAATTGCCTCTACAAAAATAGGAAATACACTATTAAAAACCTTGCAATTGCTTCTAATGATTCTGAAGCTTTGAACACAATTTCGGAGTATTTAAAAATGTTCCTTTCTTATAAATCGAAATAAGGGTTGGGGAATTGAACTTCCAATGGTGGGGAGGGATATTAAAGTGGTGAATCGAAGAAATATTTCCTGAGAAAATTCTCGATGAGGTACACTCGGAAAAAGGATACCAATACAATTAATGGATTTTTTTCTTAATAGCCACGAGAAACATTCCTATTTTCTTACACAAATTGCTTTCCACGAAACCAGCCGATAAAATCACCGCAATAAATCTGCTGGAAAAACCTATTGCCCTTTAAGGTGTTCGGTGGAGGGGTTTCGGATATAGAAAAATTCCACTTTCAACATATATACGAAAGTGTAATTGGACGAAATAAATTTTCTTATCGATTTTGGCTAGGGTTCAAAATTGGAGATATTTCAATTTATTACTGTATGTATTTTCTCTACTAGAATGACATACCTTTATTTCGTTTCAAGTTTTACCTCTGCTTAGTTATTAATAATCAATAACTGATAAGGTAATTATATACTTTATTTCGGCTAATAGAGTTAATTAATCTTTGCGGAAGACGAAAATCTAAAGATTTTGGGCTGTGAAATACCGTGTACGAATGTAGGACTTTGTCCTTACTTATGAGTCGAAGGATAGTTATGGTCGAAGTATTATTACTCACCAGTAATGAAACACTCCAAGTTTTCTTAGAATTTCAGTTCAAGGAAGTGTTTTCGGTGGATTTGCACTTTGTATGATTAAAATGCTAACTATCTATAGGTGCTTGATATGAATTTTTTGCTGAGAAAGTGAATGGTGAGGAATAATTGGCTCATAAGAGTAGGAAGTCTTACCCAGGGAATTTTTTACTAAAATATTCATATGATTATAATTAATAATTAGTAATTTTACAATATACACGGTACATACCGGAATAAGTATTTCTCTTGAAACTTTGAGAAAGGAGAATATGTAAGGTATTGAGCAATTACTTTAAATTCTTATTTTCTCAGGAAGTATCAAAGGCTGAAGGAAAAATAATTCAGATTACTTTTTTCCGAGAGATGTTTTCTCTCATTTAGTTATTTTATATTATTGCAACACCAATGTTCACCTAAAGTTTGAAGGTCATGCATACATGCATCGTATTTTTAGAGGGTAACTTTCTAGTGAAAATTTTCAAATTGACTAGCAATACAAGGCAGGAAAGTTAAAGTTTATTATTGAAATAATGTAAAAATGTAATTTTTCTATGGTAGTGATATGCAATTTTTTTGGGATCATACATTGTAAAACTGCAAAAAAATTTATTACATTCTCCTATTATTTGGGAAGAATCAATCGTACCCAATTTGTTTAAGATACTCTTGATAATTTATCACCAGGCAATGCATCTGCACCTATCCATCTAATTATTCATCAGTTGAATCGGTATTCATCAGCTGAGATCTAGAAACAGTGAAAAGAGGTTCTTTAAGGCCGTTAGTCGTAAGCAGAGTTTCTTCCAAGCAGGATTTAAGAAGGTTTCTTTAAGAAGGATTTGAATTTCGAATCTTGCGCGGATTGAAGGCTACTTTCCGAGCAATCTAGGACCTTCCTGCGTTCAAATCTGCCTATGCTCCGCGAGCGGACGGAATTCTTTAATCTAAAAGTTCGGAAGTATTGGAGATCTCGAGTTTTCGGCGAACGTACACAAGCCAATACCGAAAAAGTAGGTTAGAGGGAAAAATCAGGAAAGGGTGCGAGTGGAAAACAAGAGAGAGAGAGAGGAAGTGGTGGCATCTCGACTTGGGGTGACCCGTAAGTGGGGAGGCGCGTAAGGAACACAGAAGGAAGCTTCGGTGAAGAAGAAGAAATTCCCGATGTGAGTGGAAGAATCGAGCGGAAAAAGAGGTTTACGAGTGACGGTGGGAGAGTAAGGAGAGGAATTCCGGTTGTGAATTGGTGTGCGTGGAGGAGGGCAGAGGGAAAACAACGGAAGTGAAGGAATAAGGGGTTTACGTCTCGGAATCCCTGGGGTAAAACAAAAGGAGGGTTTTGCTCGGTAAGGAGCGGAAAAATGCTCGGGAAATGGAAGGGGTGGGATGAAGATAATGTCTGGACCCGAACGGGTTGGGCGTAAAGTGTAAAATGGAGACGGTATGGATTTTAGTCGAATAGGGTCGATGAACGCTGAGGCGGGGATACGGCGGATGATCGGACCAGAGATATTATATAAATATTGGACAATTTACTGTGAGATATGGCATACAGTACCCTTCATCAATTTATGTTCCTCTTTCAGTTTGTTCGAGGAGGAATGATGGTCTAAGCGCTTTTATAAATGCAATCGGTATCGTGTTTTTTCTTATATTTTGAAGCAGCGAATCGAAAATCGTTAACGATAAATTTTTTCGTATTCTTTTTTAGAAAAAAAATAAATATTTTGACCAGGATTGACGAAATAATTTTGGAATGGGATTCTAATATAGCGATCGTTAAATTTAATTAGCAAATTAGTAATCTGTATGTACCGGTTACTTATAACATTTCACAGATCTTCTCTGTCCGTGTAAGCAGATTTTTGCTCCTAATCTTATTCTGATCTTAATTTATGTACATAAGTATGGAATTCATAGGGTAACTGTTAACCTTTTCCCAATTATACAAAAAATGTATCGTATTAATGAATAGACGTTATTATTTCCTCAATAATACGACGAGGCTCATCTTATAAGAAAGATTTAATCAATAGGGTTACTCGGAGGTAATATTTAGAATAATAGTTTCGTTTACGAATTGATATTTTCTTCTCTCAAATTGTGATTTTCTAAGTGAACAGTTTATCGTAAATTGTTTCCAATTTTTTTTGTACATGAAAGTAAAATATTGGCATATTGTTTTAAAATAAATCTACCAAGTAAGCTGTTGTAGAAACGGTATCAATATATTATGAAGCTTCGGTGCGGAATTGCACTTGCATCAGAAGGAAGAGACCTGTGGCGGAGACCCTTTCCGCAGTAGATTTGCAAAAATTTTAAAAACCTTCGATGTTAAATAAAGATAAAGAATATAAACAAAAAAGAGGAATATATCGCTCACTTGACTACATTCATCTTCAGAAATGCTGTCCAACACAGCAGGAATAAAAGCTGTTTCATAATATTTAGGGAGTGGTTTGGCCAATTTAAATTATCCCTGACGCCTTTGTTTATTGCCTTCAGCTTTGTTTGTCATTTATTTTACCGTTTTAAACCCTTGAATAATATATCTCTCCGAAAATTTGCTTCGCCAAAGTCGCGGAAGAATAATTCGTCTGGCTCATTGTCACCCGTAATAAGATAAAGAGGAGGGAATTTCCCCAGTCGCAAGCGCCTGCCACTCCAACGAACTGATGCGTTTCAATTTGTACAAACAAAGCAAGGACACAGCGGAGAGACTGTGGAGAGTAAATTCTTTCGCGAAGATCGATCGAACGCCCCAGAAAAGCTTCTCGAAAACGATGTCAAACACACGGCCATCCTTTTTCCCCATCGGCGCAATCGCATCAAATCCTTCTGTCATTCCTTATTAAACAACTCATCTCCGCGATGGTCCTACCACATGGGATGAGCACTGGGACCACAATAAAGCAACAAGAAGGGGAAGTTAAGGGAAGGATACCGCTAAGGAATTCGGAGAGCGTTAAAAACGAAGGTGGTAAATAAAGGAGAGCGTGATGAATTGTGAAGAAAGACAGTGAAATAGGGTAGTAAGGCAGAGTTTAGACCAGTGGTCTCTTTTGTTTAGTAGTAGTTAATTCAAGTTTAATAAAAGAAAATTTTATGAAAAAATTTAATTTATTAATTAACTAGTTTTATTCATTATGATTCCACTATTGCCGACCGATATCCTGATAACTTAATTCAACGCTTGTGGAAGTAATCAGATAAAAAAGGATTTATAGGAATAATAATTTTATAGACGCAGTAAATTAAAATTATATTGCCAAAATGGATATAAATTGGGACCTTCGTCAAGAGCAATATAAAATAGTATGTACAAGTAATATTTTTAGGACTATCGCCTTATAAAGATTACGATAAAAATGTATTTACAATTTAATGATAGGAATACATTCGTGGATTCTGCGTATTGTTATATCGGAACCATTTAACCTTAATTTAAAATCATGAATCTTATTATGACACTCTTTTACGGGAAACATTTTTCGTGGCCGTTATTTCGAAGTGCATTTTCACTCAATTTTGCTTCGACTGTCGATCTTTTCACATAGAAAATAATCACCTACTCGAAAATATAAAACGACCAGGCAGTGTGGATCAGGTTGAGACCATTGGCTTAGACGAAGGAATAAAACGGAATAATTTAACTAAATGTACAGATAGACACGGAAAGTAGTAGAGGATGATGCGACACAGGAGACTTATGAGGAAAGTCCTTACTGATATAAACATGAATAAAAGATTAGGGAAGTATACGGATGAACCTTCGATATCGGGCCACGCTGAGGATGGCGGCATTTCTGTTTCATGATGCTGAAGGATATGATTCTGGAGAAGGACCGAAAAGACATTAAGAACGGAATGTGAAACTAGGGAAGTGGAAAGGTAAATGAATGGAAATCACGTAGGAAAATCAAAATAAGAGCGTTACTGCAAGAAGGAAAAGGGGAAGAGATAACCGTGGAGGGAGAGAGAGGACAATGGTAAATGAAAGTTAATCATATTGTAAAAAATGGAAAGGAAATCAAGTAAATGTTGTGAATTAATAGTAAGAGAGGTTGAATTTTATATTTTATATAATGAATTGCGATAACAAATAATGGGACTATAAGATATATGAAAGGATAAAAGGCAACTTTAATTACATCCTCTGTTACCTATGTCTTATGTGTTAACGACCCAAGCAACTTATCAAACGTATTATGATACTGTTTCTTATCAATGTATTATTACTCGCATTGGTCAACATTAGAACGCGATGAATATTGTGTTCAAGTGTTATCCTCCATAACATGCTTTCAAGTTTTATTCTTTCACGTAAGTTTTGTTGTTCGTTCGTATTCATTATCTAATCCTTCTTCTTACCAATTCTTCTCCATCTTCTCATGCAAATCCAAGTTATTTTTACATTTATCCTAAACTCATTTCGATTTCGGTTATTTCATTTGTTATGTATTTTCATTTGCCTTTTTGAAACAATATAAAGTTTTATAGTTCCAGTCGAAGAGAAATAAAAGTACTTGAGGTGGGCCTTCTCTTAGCCATTCTTTTCATGAATAGATTGGTATCAATCTCTTCCTAGTTGATTATATTATAATTGATATTTACTCTTAATTTCCTTATTGAAACTTATTATTCTATCTTCAAATTAAGTTTATGAGTCTTAGGTATTCCTCATTGCCTTTCTCTCCTTCCTTGCAATTTTTCCTGTTTATTCGCCTGTACTATATAAATACGATGATGCATCAAAGGCCTTCTGTTTCAACAATATTTTGTAAAACTTCTGTTTCATTTTACTAGAAATGTATAGTTATGTTGTAAATAGTTCTATTTTACATTCCCTCTTGAGAGGATCTATTTGTTTAGCGCGTCTTGTACAGGCGTTCCTGACAAGCACCCTAACATGCATGCCCCCTTTCACCAATTCCTTGGGGCCACGTACACTTCCATGAAAGTTTAGCTCATCTTTCTGCTGTAAAGTTTGATTAGGGTAGTGAAAGCAAGCGAATTAAAATGGCATATCTAATATTAAAATGGAAAACTACGATCTCTTTTAATACCATTGCAGTGATTTAAAATCACTTGAAATTTTAAATTCCATATTTAATTTTATAAGTACTACAAAGTACGTCTATGTATGTGTATAAAGTCATTTCAGGAGCAAAGGTGACCCATTGGAGGTCAAAGATTGGATACAACTGCTCTGATATCAATCTGCTCCCATACTTTCATACGGTAACCATCGCTCTCAATGGTCTTCAGTACATTCCACGCATCGATATTCAACCTCAGAAATATATATGGAAAGAAAAAACGTAAACGGCAATAAATACGGAGCCCGCTGGAGAAAAATAAGGGGTATATAACGTAAACGGTTGTCGGAGAAGGAGTGCAAAAAAGATATTGGAGTAGAAGGTCCCTTGCAGGACGCTTTCTCCTCCTTTATCAAAGCGCCTCCCCCTCCAAAGTCCCCCGGTGACCGCCTCTCCCTCCGCGCCAGCCGACACCAGGCGTCGTACAGACCAGACTGGAAGGGAGACGAGAGGGGTTTTTCGGAACTCTTGTCGGCGGTGGTGGAATTCTGTAGGTAGACTGTGGCGGAGGTGGGAGAAGTGGTGCCGATACCGGGATAGCAATGGTTACGCCCCCTTCTCTCTCTCTCTCAATACCTTTCTCTTCCTTCATCCCATCTCTTCTCTGTCTCCCCGAGATTTTCGTCTCCCTCCGAATTTCTCTTTCTTCCGCCCCACTTTCCATCGCTCGCATTCCTTTTCACCCAATTCCCAACCCTTCTTTCGGTACACTTGCACCTCCGCCGCTTTTTCGGGGAATGGAATTTTTATTTTCATTCGGCGCCCCCGCCCCCCACTTCCCTTCTCGGCTCCTCCTTCTCAACTTCTTCGATTTCCCATTTAGCTTTCTCGTTCTTTTTTTCGTTTAATCCTCCTTCCCTTAACCCGTTTCGGCGGGGTGGTCTTGCGGTGTCTTATCATAATCGCCACTCTGCATGTTTCGACGCGAGCTAATCCATGTTTCCTTCATGTTCTCGTGTATTACGCGATGTTTCTTTCGAAGAGGAAGAATACTTAAGTTCAGATGTTTGCTAACACGATCATATCTTTCGTGATTTCTATTACCTCTCCAATTTCGCTCTACGGTTTCTATTATCTCTGTCTTTCTCCCTAAATCTATCGCAGTTTCCTCATACGCCTTTCACTTTTTGGGTGTCATCCTGCAGAGGAAAGATTTTTGTGGTCACACGGCGTCACATTTTTGGCTCCATAAAAGCCATTCTTTCTCTCTCAATTTCCTGTATTTTGCCTTTCCAACGCTAGTGCAGTATTTTAATGTATGAACGATTTCACTAACATAAATTTATTTCTACTAATACAAATGTATTAGATGAAATTATTTTTTATCAAATTCTAAAACGGTCGATGGAACCTTCCAGCCCCCATTTCGACCAATAAAAGACGTTTTAATATATACATTATCTAGACTATAGGAAAGGCCTGCAGGTTGACCGCCGTATACACATTGAGCAGTGCTTTCCATTGCTTGATATCAATGGTGGAGCTCTTGGTGTACCGTGTGATATCCTAGGATAACATATTCTTCAGAGTTCGTAGCATATGCTTTACATTGGGAAGCATGGAGTCATTCACTAAGAGTTCGCAATATAATACTGAAACATTTTTTTTTCAAAAACTTATCCTTCTTTACTATTTGAATTTATAGTGAACATATAAATTTATTATTTTCATATTCAGCATAAATTGTGGTGCACCTAACGTAGCTTTAGATAATGAGTAAGAATGCCATGGAGTATGAAAGTTGGAATGCATCGATCTAGGTAACTGTTTATGTAGAAACAACCGCTAAAGTCGATCACTTTGGCACCGACAACAAAGAGAATCGCCAAACATCTTTTTTCTAAAAGAAAGTGGCATGGAAAAACATGTTGGTATCTGGAGAAGTCGAAGGAAACTGGAAAAAACTCTTTGTTCGAGAGAGATGGAAATAATCGACGAAATACACGTTTGCTGATTCTGAGCAAATCTCTCAGTGTGCCCGCTAATAAGCTTTTATAAACGAATCATAAAATGTTAACTTTAGTCTTATAGATTATTAATCATTTATTTCCAAAAATGTCTACCTATCAACTTCGTCGGTGATATGTTGGTTCAATTTTTACTCTTTGAAGGTTTCTCATATTTTCCTTGCTTTAATATTTTCTTCTTATCTCATTTATCACGTCCTGATGTAAATTTACCTCTCTATCAGTACTTTATAACGCTTTCTATTCTATTTTCTGCTGTTATTTCCCCTTTTTTCATCATATTTACCAATTTATTTTAATTTTTATTTTGCTAGGCCTGTATAAATAAATCCCATCTTCCACGATTATAATGTTAGACACATTTTATCTATGTTTTTTTTTCAATATAATTTTTGCATTTTTATCTCTCTTATCTCATATAACAGGACTAATGTAAGAGTCATGATTTCAGTATTAATATGAGTACATTGAATATCTTGTTTAGTTTTATTAGTATATGTAAATACAGTGATGAAGTATGCCATAAGTAAATAACATGTAAATAAGCTTGATACAGTATGTTTAAGTCTGAACGCTCATCAGTTTACGACTAGCTTTCCGATCCGTTTTCATCGAATTCCAACCTTTCTCTTCCCTTCCAAATTCTCCCGTTTAATATGTATTTCTGGCAATCCTCGTGAAATTCGGAACTTTTCTTGTTTTTCCAACATTTTTACAGCATTCTGTACCCTCGCACGAAATGGAATTGAGTTTCACGAGTCGATACGACGAGTCAGAGCTCTCTCTTCGCTTAAGAGATTATTGCGCCGATCGTTAGAGTCCTCTCTGTTTTTTGCTCACTATGGATGAATGGAATCGTACTCTGCTACAAAGCGGCAAACACTGTAGTACTATGGAGCAGTATTTATGAGAATGTTTTCCTTCCGTCCTTTACGGTAGCTAATTACAAGCTATGAAACTAGGTTTAAGCTCAAGAATGGCAATCCAACTCTTGCTGAGCAATAAATCTGAATCATTGAGAGATACTAAGAGCATAAAAAATTCTAGAAGCGCGTTAAAGAAAAAGTACTATCTAAGGAAGCAGGAAGGGCCTGAAAGGTCCATGAGGGATCAAATTGCAAAGGAGTGCAAACGATGATTGCGATATAATTTCGAAAACACGAGTTTTGATTGTTTAACTAACGGCATTCTGTTTTATACAAAATATCACAGTCTTTCATGATACCATAGTACCCCGGCTAAAATTGACACTTAGCAATATAATCCGAGGAGTAAATGTACAGCTTCTCTGTAGGAGCAATTGTTTAGTTTCAATATAGTTGTTAGGTTGATAGTTGTTTGAGGAAGTAATTATGCTCGTTTTAGGAAGGAATTATATGATAGTACGTGAAAATTTTCGAATTTAAATAAATAAATCTTGAATTTTCAGATACATTCATTTTAGAATTTCCACTTCATAATTACCTCATTATTATTTAATTGAAAGCAGTCTTTAAAGTTTCTTCAGTTTGATTTTTTATTCAAAACATCCTTGAAGAACTTCATGACTCATCGGAAGGATAGTATATGGGTGCCAATGCTCGATCAGCATGCCATCACAATACTTTGTGATGAATTGACAGAACCGCGTCCTTCGCGTACTATTTCCTCGGAAACGACATTCCACAGCAAAATCGTGTGTTTGATCGCCTCATTGGGTTAGTTCTGAAAGCACATTACCATCATGGCTTATTTTCTCTATCCCACAGTTAACACCTTTGTCATCACTCTTCAAAGCATTCTCCCCCACGAAGTCGGCCCCTTTATTCTTCCGCGGCACATGAAATATTATTTTCAGTGGCCGCGAGACGAGGCAAATGCCTACCAGAAGCGACTTTTATATTTTAATTCCATCAAAGATGCATATCTCTCACGTCCAGCCCCGCCTTTGAGCTATCTTCCCTTTGCTGCTTAGCTCTCTCCTTTTTCCGTCCCTGGTGCTCTCATCACTCAGTCATGCAGGGCCATTATTTTTTAATTGCCTCGACCACCCTTTAAACCCCGTCTCTAACCCCTCTTTTTTTAAAAGCGACCTACTCTTTGTTCTTTCCCCTTTTACGAAACTTCCCCTTCCGCTGACATTTCTCGCCCCTCGCCCTACCTTTTATGATCCTCCCGTACGTTCTCGAACACAAGTTTTCATTCAATTTTTCGCCGCGCCGAAGCCTTCGAAACATGCTTAATTTTTCACAACGCCCGCTAAATTGGCCGCTCTTTTTGTTTTAACCTCCACGATTATTGAGCGCGAAGTCACGGCGATGAAGGAAGTTTTATTTCGAGGGGTAATAAGCCTTGGGAAAAATTCCCCAGCCGGCCCGTAATGAAACTTCGCCCTCCCTCCTTGCTGGACATTTCCTTTTTTATATACTTATATATTATTTGCTGAAGTTTGAAAGTCGTAAGCCCCAAACATTTTCAATTAACACTTGCACACTCAAAGTAATGAAACTAACACACCGCATTATCTTACATGAGAAGTCTTATGAATTTAAATTCCGAAATAACATTAGTACACTCGTATTTAAAAACGGAATTATATCACGCTTTTAAACAATAATAAGACTTAGTTTGGAGAAATTTCCCCTAATACTCCTCTAAATGTATTTTCACCATTTAAATTCCCTAGTTACTGTTACTATATAGCCACATTTACATCGTTCCTTTGATAATCCACGTATCACTTCATCAGTTTCCAATCATCACACTTAAATATTTATTGGATTGAATGACCTATGATGATGATGAATAGACATATCAATCTACAACCACTACATCATGTATATAGATTTGAAAATCACCCAAAACAACTCATCAAAAGCCTCTTATTTATACAAATACATTTTTATAATAACCTGACGCATAACGCGTTTAAAGTCTTTAATTATTTTAGGGCTTGAAGGCCTTTTCTTCAATATTTTCCATTCCCTTACTACTGTATTAAGTAATGACTATTTAACGGCATCCATCCTTTGTTTCCTTAGTTTTAATTTACTTAAGTTTCTCTAATCTGTAACTCAACTCCTTCCATTCTTCACCAGCGTTTTTTACTTGAAAAATCCCTAGTGATCTATTCACCTTACTCCTTTATTCCAAATGTTTCCACACAAGAATTTCTACAAAAAATTTCTGAAAACAGGATTTGAACCACTGAGGATAAACGTCTTCTTATTATTACTAAACCCATATATCTTTTAAATCTTTAATTGTTTTAGGTAAGAATTTGAAGGCTTTTTAGGGTAACGTGTTCCATTCCCTCATTCCCCAATTGAGAAACGAGTATTTAGCCGCATCCGGGAGAGCGAACGGTTTATTTTGGCCAACGAAGTAATTTTCCCTAACTCTACGCCTATACTGCGATCCTCCTTCCGAAAAAACTCCTTCCATCGGTATACTGCGGGAGGGCATGACCCTCGGATTTGACGGAGCGAAAGCACGCAATGGTTGGGGACTACTGCTGACCTCTTTCTCCCAAACCTCACACCACGGACATAACCCTCTTTCCCGCATCCCTTCCCATCCCCTCCCCCTCTTCCTCCCACCATATCCATTCCCTTTTCTCTCTCTCTCTTTCTCGTTTCACCACTTGGATCCGGAGTCGTCTCCTTTCTCCCGGGGAACGACGACGGATTCTCCCGGTCTCCTTCGTTCCCACTCCGGTCACTTTATATATCCCTCCACACAGGCCCGAGTTACACGTGGAGAAAGTGGGGAAAAGGAGGCGAGTAAGAGACTCGCTTGCCCGGGTGTCCGTTCTGTACTTGTCTCGCTGTCGAACCCGTTAAAAACACGTGTTGGTGCGCTCGTAACTTCTTCGATATCAACTGGCGAGTAAATTATTCTGGGAGACCCAATTCGGAAGCTCGGAAGAAAAATAAGTGGTTTGTCTGAAGAAGAATATTAATTGATGGTGTTGTTCATGGACTTAGTAATGCTTTCCCGCCTAGCTGAAGGAGCGCCACTGCATTGTTGAGAACGGATTGGGAACTTCTTTCCTCGAGTTTTATGAGGAAGTAATCCTTTCTCTCCCACCAATCCGTATCGGGACATAAACCAGCGGCGATTATAAAAATCGGAAAGAGAATGACCCAATGGCCGTATTTATGAACTACGAGGAGTACTTCGCATCCAGAACGCAAACAGCACTGCTTTATTGTTGCGGAAGACGCTGAAACTTCTGCATTCCTATTTTTTGACGAAGAAATTCCCTTGGTTACACCAGCGAGAAGAAATAAACCTGGGAAAATCGTCGAAATTAAAATAATGCATCAACGGTTGTTTGCGTGAAGCCCACTCGGGATTTTCATGCATCTCCCGAGAGCGCCACTTCATTGTTGCGGACGGAAAGGAAACCTCTGCCCTTTCCTTTTTTCGTCCGTTTTTTACTCTCTCTCTCTCTCGAGAAGTTATCCGCCTCGTTATAACTGCCCGCATTGAAATAAAAAAAGAGGAAAATAACAAGTGGCTGGGGAATGAAGACGTTTCGACGCTGCTGAACCGCTCTCCAGGTGGTCACGTGCCGTGCAGTCGAACCAGAGAGTGTGCCGCCCGATTCGCTTTTGTTACTGGGAGGGTTTGCCCCCGAGGAAGGCTCTCAGAGCGCATTCGTCCTTTCGCCCGTTGCGGCAGTGTGTTCGGAGGGCTCTCCGTTTTTTCCCAGACACATCCTATGCTATCGACCTGTGCCTTCCCTTGGTGGTGTGTGTGAGTGTGCGACACATATCGTGTATAATTCGTGTGTCGGCACGCAGGAGTCGATCTCGAGTGCGAAAGAACGGAACGAGGGGTGGCGAAGGGGGAGAGAGATGCGTATCCATGGGAAGTGTCGTGGGTGGTCGCTCGATACGATAGCGGACGTGATTGGCGGATGATTTTCGTCGTCGGAAAGTTCGGTGGAAGGTGGTGCTGGGCGAGAGGAAACAATTGAAGTCTCCCGAGCGAAGGCGTGAGTTGTTGGCGGTTCCCTGAGGAGCGGGGCCTCGGAGCGACATGGGACTGTACGTACATCACGGAATCGGATTCTGTTTTATGCACTTGTAGGAGTAATTAATGACTTGAATGGTGGCTTTCTTTTGAATGCATGGGGGTTCGAAGTGAGGCTTTCGATCGAGGCGACGTGCGAAAAATATTTTTTCAAGATCGGAGCCCGGTGGTCTAAGTAGACAGTAGAAGTACCAACAGAAGTTGAGAGGGAATAGAACGGCCCGTACAAGATTTTTTATTTACATTTATATCTTCCTAAACCGGATGGATTTACTCATCAGCAACACTGAATTGAATACCATTGAAATTTGATATTGGTCTCGTTTAACTTTAAAACTAATGAAAAATAATATATGCCCAGAGTTAGGGAAATGTCATGAATGCATATATTGCTTGCAAAATTTAAACTGATCCGTGTTCGGGTTAATTACACCATCCACAGATAAGAGAAACTGTATTGAAAGTCAAAAGGTTGGTTTAGGAGTATAAGACGTTCAGATTGACATTAATTTTATTAAGTATCGTTTTCAATTATTAATTTTTCCATCTTAATCTAGTCAGCATAGTTGAGCGTAAACTATAATGTGAAATCAGTGTTTCGTGGAATATAGCAGTTACACAGTGCAATACGAAAGAGTAATCATAAATTTAAATTCTCCACACTAATACACCAAGCAGAAAGAACTTCGTAGGATAATAAAATACTTAGCAACATTTGATTTTATTTTCATTTCTCAAATACTTACAACATAACTTTGCTATTACTTAGTAGATTATTTTGCTACAGATAAAAGAAACCTATGCAGTGGTAGTTATAATTTTACACAGTAACGCAATCTTATGCATTCTTATTTACAGAGAGCTACGTACTCTTTCATATTCTTGGCACTTACATAGATATTTTCTACATACATACAGGAAAATAAATACTATTCGTCATGTACGATTAAATTCTTCATATAAATATTCAATTCAGTTAAAATTCAAAGTCAGTTACTACGTTACCAAAATTTAATTCAATCGACTTCGTTCTTTTCCAATCGGGATTCCCCAATCCTCATGGTAGCTTTTTTGTATCGGGCAAAAGCAAAAATGTTTTTATGAAAAAATACACATTTGTGCGGAAAAATATTACCTCCAATTAAGGTTTATAGACTAATCACTTATACCGAATCTCAATATTTTATTGAAATACATAAGTATTCACGATGATATATTTAATCTTTTAGATAGAAAAAATTTAGCATATGGAATATTACTACTCATATAGATCTGTTTTGATGTCTTAATAAGGTTTAGTTTTCTACAATAATGACTTACTGCCTTAAGTGCTCGCTATATCTCTCTCTTCCTCTCCTAGTTTTATGTTGTGAAGATGAATATCTAGTGCAACCAACAAGTGAAGTGTTCATACACAATTTGTCTCAATTCCCAGTGGAGAGTCTTACCCTCTCTGCTTCGTGGGCGTTAATTAATTTCAGTGGTTGCTTCACTTCTCAAATTTCATATTGTCACCAGGCTCTGTCCTAACAGTTTCATCTTTTTTTGCTGTTTAAAATCTTTGAAGTCAGACACTACAATATATGTCACGTCGTTCTCAAGAGATTCATTCTCATAATTCATCCCGGAGCAAGTTAAAAATTTTCCACACCGCGGCTAACATTGACATGTAGGGAACTTTTTCAATCGTAAAACTTCGTAACATGCCCAGTAATAGAAACAGTTTCGTTTAAACGGTAAAAATGAATGCAGAATATAGTTTTAAAGCAGAATTTTAGAAATGCAACTTGAGATATGGTAGAGAAAGACTGCGAATGCGATGAGGTTTGGGAAAGTGAATATAAATTGAAATCAAAGAAAATAGTTTCAAATTCTGCGGTATTATTTATAGTTTCGGAGAAGGGTCTCCGGAGTACAAATCTACGATGAGGTTTGACAAAATGAGGCTATGAAGTCAATAGAAAGATATTATTCTAATCAACTAAAATTACTTTTAGTTTAATTTTCACGAACACTTTTCTGTTCCATTTCTCCGTAAAAAAAATATCATTAGACTGTATGTTCAGTATCAATTTCGTGAAAAGAGGCATTTATGTTAGGCTAAGCAAAATATATAAAAATGTATCTTCAAATAAACTTGTAATTTTTACATAGTTCATTAATCGGCGATCAGCATTGTAAACTTTGGGAAATGTATAGTTCTGTTTCTTCATATATCATTTCCATTTCATCACTTTTCTCCTACTTAAAGTTCAGTAACACATTTATAAGCTAAAATGTGATAGGGTGTATTTGGTAGTATATTACTGAAATTGGGAAGCCAAGTAAAATCCCTCGAGGGTATATGAACGAAATACGATAGTCACGAACTTATTATACAAAATTTGTTACTGAAAGCAAGGAAGAATTTTTCATTTGAAATATCCGCTGAAAGTTTAATTTAACTTCTTAATCTTTCCCTTTTGTACCAACTTGTCTACCTTTTCTATGTCGTTCATCTGAAATTGAAGTCTTAGTTTCTCTTAAATTTTCTCTCATTTACCTTCAATTCGTTTTACAAAATTTTAGATACTGATTTGGAAAAGAAAGAATTTTCTGCAAACAGTTCGCAACAAAGTTGTTTATGAAAGAGAAAGAGGAGAAAGCATAATTATAGATCAAGTAAAATTTGAAAAATTTCCATTTTGATGTAAAGCAAAAAATTTCTCGGCTTTAAGTTGTGAGACGAAAGGGTAATTGCTACACGCTGGAATTGCCGCTGAATTCCTTGATGACGTAATCGTTACCTTATTTGCATGGAAGCATGCGATACGGGACTTGGAGTTGAACATTCTTCAACGGTTTTTCTCTCCTCCAGAGTAAAGTAGTAGAGTCGGCAAGCACTGGGAAGAAAATCAGTTGAGATGTAAGAAGCGGCTGACTTCCTCAATTGGGCGGAGTTGGCACACGAAGAATATAGACGTTCTTTATTGATTGATCTCTAAAAATAACAATACCATTCTCTCAGAGGTTCGCATTTTATGACTCGGACCTCGACTTCTTAATGAAATGGACATTTTTATTGAAGCGCGAAAGGAAGTCTATGCTTTGAGTCTATTTCCTTTATAACATTCAAAATTTCTAAAGTTCAAAATATTATGCAAACTTTAATACTTAGTCGACTGGTTTATATATCCATACATATTGAGAAATATTCTTGGGTGATTTAAAAGTCAGGAATAGGTATGAATCAATAAATATATTAGTCTCAAAGAATGAAAAATACATCAAATTATCCATTATGTATGAGTAGCTATGAATGCCTTTTTTGTCTAGTTCATAGAATTTTCAAGCGTTGTGAAGAATAGAGAAAGGGATTATTTCAAAATAACATGTTTGTAGGATTCGGTTTATGCCATATTTCTATGTATGGAAATTTACCTTTGCAATTCAGTCAGTCATATCTAAAATGAATTTTGAGGCTACGTCAGTACGGTAGATATTTACTTGACCTTTAAATCCTTGATCAGTCGAAAGATACAGAATGAAAGTTAAAAGGGGGGCTGAAAAAGGAGCGCGGATAATATGAGACTGTACGAAGGAACCAAATTGTGTTACCTCTTCGCTTTATCTACTTTCCAACCAACTTTGCCAGTTATCGATAGCATTTTTCAGAAGAAAATAAAAGGAGTACGTCGGTTTAGAAGAGAAGAGGAAAAAGTATGAAACTTGAGAATTGTCATTTAGAATAGAGACTGTGTAATGGAATTAGGAAATGGTGACAAACGTTTATTTACAGTATCACGGAGTAGGAAAGGGAGTGAGGGCGTAAGATACATGTGAGGTAGAAGAAAGAACTTAAAGATGGCATTGTTCTCACATCTTTTCGTCGAACGCATTAATATTGAATGAAAAAAATATTTTTTCATTCAATATTAAAATGCTCCAATCCCATTTATTTAAGGATTGAACCATAGAATCGAATAGGAATTCTATCGAATTGGTAAATAAAAGAGGGAAAGGGAAAATATGACAAAACAAACATGGAGGGAAAGTGCATCTAAACCAGCCCTACGAGTGCGTATGAAGTCTTGTTTTGAATGAAAATACCTGGGAATTCAAATCGGAACTTTAAAACCTTACATCTTTAAATGAAATTTTTTCGCGAGATACATACAAACTATAATGAAATTTCGTGATTATAAATAGAAGGTTACAAAATGAAAATCGTAATGTTAATTTATTGCTTTGGATGTTGCACTCATGAAACCCGAAGCTGATATTAAAATAGAATTTTACCCAAATAAGTAAAGCTTATCATAATATATCAATTGCACATTTTATAAACATCGTTTTTCTGTAGCTTTATTCTCGCAGAATTTCAACTCCTTTGGTATATATAGGTATGGTGTCTTAGTACCAATGATAATATCTTAAAAGGTAACCAAACCTTTGATATATCATACACAAATATTCTGTTTGCTAAATTCAAGAAGTCTCCGACTATTATCCCTAAGATTCAGTTCTAATAACTATACCGTCGGAGACTTCTCTCTTAATTATCTGTCAACTCTCGAAATACGCAATCAAAGAAAACATAGGAAGAGGACAAAAGCATTTTGTTCGTGAGCAACATCTCTCAATAATCTAAGTGGTGGAGGAATCCATCACGCGTGATTCTTTCTATTCGACGAATCGCACGCTTTGAGCTCCGCTTCGGAATAAAAAATAATTCGGGGCGAGATGCGGAAGCGTATTGAATAGAGTCGGTTTAATAAGTTGGCGTCCTGTAATGAGGTAGGGGAACATTTGTGTGACATTTTCACACGGCGGCAGAGGGCAATCCTCCAAGCAGCAGCGAGGGAAAGGCCGCCTCCCTCATATCGAGCGCCCCCTCTTCACCCCCACATCTCCATTGATTGCGCCCGAAAGAGGTCGCCGTGAGCACGCTCGTCTGCGGAAGCGTGCTCAGATCCCCATGGCACTTGCAGCGATAAAACTCGACCCCTCGGTGTCACACCGAATGGCAGTGAGGAGACTCGAAAGGGACGGTGCATAAAGCGGCGGATAATTGCGCTTTCCATCGGGTTTTAGATTTGGGAATAGTTCGACGCGGGAGTCTTTACGCTCGTGATATCGAGGGAAACGTGACGGCTGAGCGATGTATGTGGAACCATGAGACGCGATAAACTCTTACGTTTAGTTATAATAGCCACTGCAATTTGGTTTTCATTAGTGAGAGTCGTCCTTCACCGCCCCGGACGAAGAGTCATTGATTCGTCACCAAAATTTGAGAAGGACTACAGTACTAGTATTGTTAAGAGTGTTTCACAAGCTGAGGTCATTTTTCACCGGGGAACGAACCCGGGACAGATTTAGTCTCATGGCTATCCGCTCAGGATAGGAGTTCAGGATTTCTAGCAGAAATCTAACAAGACGTTCTTCTAATTTCTCTAAGATGAAGCTTATTTAGAGAGGATGTGTTCCTTCTTTGAATTCCAAAGTAGCATTAATTATGTTTGAATAATAACCAATGAACATAATAATAATTAATGTAAAGTATTTGAATCGAAATTTGTTTCCGAATTTATTATAGAATTACAGAAAGACCAAAATGTTAGAATTGAAATAAAAAACGGTTTTCATTCATGTGATATACCCACCTTTAAGGAAAATTCGTTGAAAATATCTTCATTATTAGACTTGATTAACATGTTCAAAAACAATTCAATGGTGGTAGGGCTCAATGATAAACACATATGTCTAGTTAATATTATTTGATTTAAGTCGTTTAAGTGTTTAATATGTTTAAGTTTAAAGATATCCTAATATCGATGTTGCCTTGACGTGGTGGTATTCAATGACACAAAGTGAATTGAATCAACATAGTTATTTACACCTAGCCACTAATTGAAATATGATGCATAGCATCGATATCCAGGACGTTTTTTTCTTACATTAATTTATGGTTTAGCGTGTATAAATCTATTGGTTAAACTCGCTTTGGAACCTCATTCCGTCCGAAGGTTCGGAAGTGATGAGAACATCGTCTCAGCTCAAAAAAATATTATATAACATGTTTTCTAAATATTTCGTGTCATAAACCCACAGTTTAAGAATCACTATCACTTTTGAAAGTATAGAATTGCTTGACATTGATTCTGCTCGTGTACTCCATATTTTTTGGTCAGGCATTATTATGCATATGACGTCATCCCCCTAATCTCAGGGATGAATTTGCGCCAAAATACATTCCTCCTCAATGAGAAAAAAGGAAGGCTAACGTACTCCTCTCTGAAAATCTTCCAAATGAAGGTTTTCGACCTTTCCGGGGACAACAAACTCATTCCAAAAAAACATCGCGTGGATAATGAGAAACTCCGCGCCTAAGATTACAGTTGATCCGTCGAATCTTTCGTGAAATTGTTCTCTGGAGATTTCTTTTCTTATATTTCTGATTGATTATGTATCTATCTACCAATCATGATAAATTTGATTTTTCACATCCATAAGTTCTTTCTCAAATCATTCATTCATACGATGAAAAGAAAAATACATGCATTGATTTCCTGAACTATACATGAGGGTGGTCTGAGAAGTTTCCGACCCCAGATTTTTCAGAAATCTCCAGAAAATTTTCAGAAAACATGTAGAGAAATGGCGAAATGACGGAAACTTTTCAGACCACCCATGTACGTTCTACATTCTTTTCAAGATTAGGTTTCGTTTATATTACGAAGGAATTCACCTGAATGTTGTCAATGGCAATGTTAAGAGTGCAATGCAAGTAGCCCAATTACCTGCACAAGTCATTTCTGATAGTAAGTCTTCCGCCACACATCCAGCAATCGACTCGCATGGTTTATAATGAGTAATTACGAGAATCGTTGATTCTCAGAATTATGACTCTTATAACTCCTATAGTACTGGAATGCATAATGGGAAAGGCGCATTATTTTCGAAACTAGGTCAACGCTGCACCCAAGCCAATTATCTTCGTTTTAAATAAGAGACACAGTCAGCTCTTGATGGCATTGGATGCAGCAAAAAATCATAGGAAACTCTCGTGCTCGTTCCGTAAGCAGTGTTCTCACTTTAGAAGATATTCCTTTCTAAGAGTATTAATTACTACCCATGGAGACGGAATCAATGGAATATTCTTGGAAATGGCGCGTAACTGTACTCGTACCAGGTTTTACATGAACGTTATGCGGAAGTACATCAAAGGTTCTGGTGTATCACCAAGTAGAGTTCTCTCTTTTACTTAGTGATTCGTATGTTGGATTAACCTCTTACTTACACTCCCTATAACGTTTTACGCTGCTGAACCCCGAATCATACAGTAGAAGCAGCTAGTTATATAATTTTTCTTATGAATTACTTAGTTGTATTGTATTAATGATGTTCCTAATTGTAAGTAGGGAAAAACTGCCACCGGGCTTTCAGCCTACCAGCATTTTCGTGATATTTATAATAATTCCTCTATAATAAGCTGCGGCGTTACCGGTTGCATCTTCCTTTTAATGAATTATTGTTTGTAGTACTTGCTATTTTTCGCAACTATTGTTAATTTATATGTTTACTTCTTGATTTTAAAAATGACCACTTAGCTTAAGTAATAAATGACAGGGAGTTTAACTTAAAAGGAAAGCTTTATAAACAATTTTATAGGTACTTCGGGTAAAGAATTGATTCCCCTGATATGAAGCACTAGCTTTACATCCCCAACTATTCTTACTACAGAAAGAATATAATACAGAACAACAAAAATAGCTTCTTTTTTATTTCCAAACCTTCCGTACAGCTTTTCGTGATTTCCGCATCAATCTCCCATTACGTTCTTCCGCGTTTGCTGAGGCGGCCGATTTATCCT
Organism: Pachydiplax longipennis; assembly: GCA_036926295.1. Taxonomy (NCBI): domain Eukaryota; kingdom Metazoa; phylum Arthropoda; class Insecta; order Odonata; family Libellulidae; genus Pachydiplax; species Pachydiplax longipennis. Next base: position 59,598,783 of record JAVFKF010000008.1, read on the forward strand.
CCAGACGTCTGGGGAAGGGAATGCTGAGGGGCAGCAAGCGAAGCAAAGAAAAATAGTAGTCTGTACACATCCCAGTGAGAGCGCAGTTTGCAAGAGTTGCTCAAATTTGCCTTTCGCGAAATTCCGTAAGGCTTTCCTTTTTTCACTTCCGCTGTAGCGCACGTCGATAGGACGACGGCCAAGTTAGTGCGCGATCTCTGGTATCAATATGAAAAATTTACGGATAAATAAGCACCGGCCCAAAATGAAGCTTACTTGACAAAATGAGAAGTGAGGTATTTTGCCTTGCTCACCCAAATAACAGAAAACTGATCGGATTTTACGAAGGTGCTCTCAGAAGCAGGCTGGGAATACTTGAAAAAAGGAAATTAGAAGTTAGGTTACGATTAGTTGATAATACAGAGAAGATACCATTGCATAGGACGTAATCCCTATTATGCGTTTGCCCTGCTGGTTTGGCCGATCCAACAATGATCGTAATATAAATACAATTTAAGGATTCATTCTTTTCTTGAGCGATACTCGATAACGACAAGGTAAAGAAGTAGCTCAAATTCTACGTGTTTACTTGCAGCTAAAGACGGCTGGCATACTCTTTGTGTAGAAGAATTATTATCAGTAGAAAAAATCCGTACTACTGAAGTACAATGACCTTTCATTTATACTTTTCATAGCATCCAAAGAGGAGTTATCAAAACGAATGCCATTTATCATGAGGAGTAATTTCATAACATCTCAGCGATGAGTAAGACTAAGGCTAAAACATATTAATGAAACTTATTCCTCAATTCAGTCCCAAATAACAAGCAAGATTTACTTCATTAAAGATGTTATGGTATATTAGGTCTAGTTTTTTCCTTATTTTTCAAGTATAGAATTTGTATTATTTATGACGATTATTCTGCTCTCAACAAATAATTATATGAACTTATCTAAACAAATAATCCTCGAGAAATATCATCCAAAAAATTCGGAAACTTTTTTCCCTATTAAACCATGATAAGGATACATACATGCCTCCAATTTCCTCTGGTTGATAATAGTGATGTAAGTTGCATAACAGGAATAACCCGCGTTTACCCTCGAATTTTATTCTTATCACTAGTCTTCTACATCATTAAAAAGGTCTCTTCCAGGTGGCAACACGCCATGTTTTTTATAGCCTCGGTTGTTCTGAAATATTGAGAAGGAACGAGAAAACAGATGTTTTCTTTTTCCCGATCCCAGGTTCAGTTTCTTAGAAATTTCAACATTCATCGGGTTTTAAAAAATACCTAATGATTCATTTATGACTCAAAAAAACAAATTAACAATAGAGGGTATTGAACGAGCAACCGTCTTTTGCTTTGGAGATTGCTGCAGATTGCTTGGGTAGAACGCGTGCACAATTTCCGTAAAGTTCCGATTAAATTCGTCCAATTGAGCTTTATTCATAATTTCTCGCATTTTCATGAACAGTTTTTTAGGCAAAGCATACGCTCCTGAAATTTCTCGGAACTATTTTATAGCCTAAAAATTCAGCGCTTGTCGTTTTTCCATCGCGATACTCAACACCATGTACTTTTCCCTCCGAAGCCCCAGCTCTCCGCTCTCTCTGCCTTACAAGAACTTTATGAATACCAAATGGATTGGCGCGGGTATTATGGAAGCATATCGCCGCTTTCGAATCACGTAAATGTCGATGGAACGGGTCCTTGACTTCATTCTCAACGGAGTGAAATTGCCCAAAAACGGAACTTAAATGAAATGGGCAGCGATGGTAGGAAGTTATCTAGTGCAACGCTTAAAACTTTCTGATAAAGATAAGAGTAAATATATTTCCGGAATTATGTTTATCATGGCAATTATACCATTGGAGTGGAGAAGTTGATGAGGATGTTTCAATATTATCTGAACATATTTGCTTCGATATCTAGCGTAACCCTATTTGATGGAAGTTCTATTTGTCATTCTTTTGTACATGTTTCCATATTAGATTTTACTTTGAACTCAGAATGTTCATTTCAACTAGTATCTACGTTCACCCTGTCGTTTTATTCAAACCTTTTCTAGCATAGGTAAGTTCATAATTTACTAAATAAACTAAATTGTCAAGGAATGTACTACGATATATTTTACTTAAATTTCGGGAGGCTTTTATTTCGCAATACTTAATGTATCTTTTTAGATTTTTGCAGATATTTAATGCCCTTTTTTCCCTGCTGTGAATATATTTCCCTAACTTTTTTATGTTTTTTCTATTCAGAAGCATATTTAATGCATTTCCTACTATATCTATATTTGAATTTGTTTTTCCTTTTCGAATGTAGGTTACGATTCGTTCGAAGAAAATCCTTCTTACCCTAAAAGTAGCTTGAAAAAAGACGCCATTTACTCATTTTAATCCCCTAAAAGTAGGAAATATCGTCCAATAATATACAATTTTCTCTTCTATCTATATTCTCTATCATTGAAAATGAGCTCAAATATTGCAAAAAATGAAACTTTTGTATTCACATATTTTTTATAGACAGTACCAAGTTTTTATAGCCTCTTTTAATATGTGTGGTAAAGATTTTATAAATATTCTCCGTTTTCAAAGACGATTTTCTTATCAGACCTGCTTTGGAGTGTTTCACTTTGTTGCTAAGAAGGAATATTATAAATATTAAATGCAGAAAACTATAAATTATAAAAATTTTAAAATATAATTAAAATCTTATTCTAATAGTTTCATCTAAGCCAAACCCAAGGCTTACCTTTTTAAGATAATTTTTCGACTAAATTTTCAGAAACGTGGCAAAAACCCACCTAATTATATAAATATAAACATCAATACGCAGCAAACAACTTCGGCGAGGAATCCTTATTTTCGTATATCAGACGTCTTTACTATTTAACCTGCTTTTCTACTGGAGGATTATTTACGTTAACCCCGTAATCTTATTCAACCCGCAATACAGAATTGTATGTCTCGTTGCATAACATCCAGGCGCGCTGCCCCTTCTGGGTATTCTGAGACGCAAACCTGGTAAGTTCTGAGGAGAAACGACGATTTTTTTTGGGACGTTCCTTGGGAATTGTTTACAACCTAGCATAATTTTTTTATTTTGATTTTTATTGATATGATTTCTTGCTTCTGTAAAGTAACTCTATCCATGAATTGCCTTTCGCTGAATGATTGGGAAAATTGATATTTCATCACTCATTTTTCTCAGTGTTCTCACTGCTGCGATAGCGTGAAAGCTATTGAAATGAGTGAGACTAAATATTGGATATAATTTTAAGCCTCTCCGTATTGCATGTCATGAAAGGTGCTATTTATAGGTCCATTTTGCTAAATGCACGTAGATTCGTTTTTGTAGGATATTGATCAAACGAGGAAAGCAATTGCACGCTATCTCACTTCTAGCCCATCTTGCTTCATTACCTTTTCAAGGCTTTCAGAATATAATAGCGATGGAAAATACCATGTTCGTGTATAAGGCACAAAACGTCAATATTTCAACGAGCGGAATTCACATTTATGCCAAAACTCCTTTAATCTGACCTCAAATAGGATATGACCTTACAAAGGGATACATCTTCCTCAGAACGGTGAAAAATGATATCCCCTTTCCATACCTTTCCGAATGTTTTAACCACCACTTTCTCGCTCTAGCTCCTTCCGAATTCCTGGAGTTCCTCCCCTGTTATTCTTTTTTCGGCAGTTCCGTCGGCTCGCATCAAACATTCAAAATATCCGCAACTTAACCAATCGCAATATCCCTTCGGCGCGGACCTCTGCGAAAGATGGACATGAAATATGAAACGGATCCGAGAAGGGAAACGAAGAGGAGAGAGTTGGAGTTTTCCCGCATACGCAACGAATGCTAATTTTGCGGTTTTTTTCCGCCAGACTCGGTGCTGAAAGCGTGAACTTATGCGAGCGAATGACCACAGAAGCCGATACGGACTACGGTAAATGGATTCTCGTATTTTTGCATGTTTATAAATATTGGAGGTTGATATTTGCATTTAAAACTGGTTCGAAATTCATTCAGACTTCCGTTTCTCAAAACGGATCAACGTCCGTCAAATTTGACTGAATACATAACCTCGGTGAAAGGGTATGTAATCGTTGAGACTGCGCTTAATCTCATAAGTATTCTATCTAGATATGAGTTCCGAGACAGAAATGTGTTTGACTTTTTGAAAATATATAAATAAATTGACGTTTAATAAAGCAGTTCTATGAAATTTGAGTTTAGATAAAGCTTACAGAACATTATTTCTCATCTATTCCATATGAAAGGAAAATGCCTCGAGCTATATAACTTACATGATAACTGTTAAATATTTAGGTAATCGTAAGCAAGCTTCGATGAACAGAGTTTAAATATTTAATGGTGGCGCAATGAAAGTTCGTATTTTTCTTGGAACGATCAAGGATATTATGTGAGATTTTTAATTCTTTTCTTTATAAAAAGGGTCAGCTGCCTTATTTTCTTCATTTTCAATATCCCGGTCCACCGTCATTTCAGGCAGTAGGAAGTTGCTTATGTAATGTTATGTAAAGTGCTCTATAATACAATGTATAATGAATTTAATGTGGTATGCATGTGTCTGTGTGCGTATGAAAATATCCTTCGACTACCCTTATGCATCAGCATATCATATCCATCAATTTTATTCCAAATATACATTAATAACTATATTACAATCTAATGTGTATACTACGTTACAATTATACCATAAGAGGGTATCATAATTGGTCATTCAAAATTGTAAAACTGTCTAGACAGTATCTTAATTCCAGCAACAAGTCTGAGCGATTCATAATTTTCATATTAGGGATCAGTAGCGAATCTTGCAATTTATTTCAGCAAAAATCTCTGTTGGAACGAGCGATTTATGCGCATATTTAAGGTTTATTTTCCCTTCAATCTCTCAGGCGCTTAAGTAATTTTCCATCCTATACTTTACGATTTAAATTGTAAATTAATTGATAATGCCTCACTTCGATTGCTGGGACTTTTTTTCAGGATTTTCTGGAGAATCAGCTCCAAGCTATAACGGACTACAAATGTGTTTGCTTGTTATTTTCTTCTTTTCTAATCAAATGATCCATACGCTTACCATATCCTAGTCAACATGTGTGTTTACAAATAATTTAAATAGAGATATTTATCATTGAATTTATAAATGTGTCTAATATTTCTCCGTCTGAACCATCTATCAATTTGGTCTTTTAATAAATCAAAATGATAATGAACAGCATCTTTGCTAATTAGTGCTAAATCGCATATAAGTTACGTCGTAAAAAAATTATTCTGCAGTTATTTAATCTGTCATGGATGTTGATTAAGTACTATAATTAAGGATTATGTTATTTATTATGTATTTATTAGTTAGTGTACATTTTATTTATTCCATATGATGATAAGGGTTTTCTGTTTTACTCTCTTTTATTTAACTCTGACTGTAGCTTTATGTAGATATCTTACACCCCCTTCTTTGTGAGTGCTTTCCTGCTGTAGAATATTTTTTATGAGCTGATTATGTTAATTAATATCGGTATGATTTATTTGAAATAAGCAACTGATTAAATGGACGAGAAGACTGTAGAGTGTCAATTTCGCCCAAAATAAAGACGCTATTTCTTTTTATTTATTTGATAAATAAAGGAAATGATAAAGAAAAGTGCATATAAATCGGCATGATGACAATTTTTCATTTTCAGCGAAAAATATCCATTTCTAACTCTTCCTTTTCTTTTTATTTATAGGTGAGTACCTGCAATTTTTTCAAAATCCGTGGATACGTTAAGCAACCTTTTCGGTACCAATGGAGAAGCATTACACATTGCTCGACTGTGAGTAAAGAAAGGAATACATGTGTATTTCGTAGATCACCAAATGGTGGAATTAGCAAAGAGGAGACCCAAATAGGGAGTGTCCATTCATGGAGGTTTATCGTAAAACCAAGAAGAATATGGGATTTACGGCAGAACACGCTTTGGTTAGCCCCTTGTCAAGCGTGGTGAGGTTTATTCGCCGACCGAGAATCCGTTACAGCTTGCTATCGGACTTTCTAGTATCCTTGGTTGGCGAAATTTCTCCTCTTATTTACAAGCAATATAAGAATGGACACGTTTGGGCTCCGTTTTTGTCGATTCAAAGGATTAAAGTCATAATCCTCTCTATAACTCACCATAGTTAAAAATAAATTTTACATAATAAAAAAGCTGAATCAGCCTACTAGATTCGTTTCGATATTTTGCCTAGAATACATCGTCAAATATTGCAAAATACATCTCGCATCTTTTGATATCAGTGTGTTACCCACCAATAATAACATAGTATGTTGATTCTGTGTACATTTTTATAGTTTATGATTGTAGGATAACTCAGTTATTCAGCGAATACGTAAAAAATTGATTCGCTTTGCTAACGAATTATGATTTAGACTCGATTGACCGTTTTGGCAGCATTCATTCTTGCCTGCCGCAAATGCTTCTACTTCTGAGTCAACTTCGCGGAATATTTCATATAATGAAATAAACGTTTTTTCAATTCAGGTAATAATAACCTACCATATAAGTTGCCAATATTTAAAATAGAATCATATAAGGTAGATCTGTGATTTTATCCTCTCCACACATTTACTTAAAAAATGAATTCTGCATTTATTCCAAATATATTAAAATGTGTAATTTAAAATTTTGAGAATTGTAACTACGAAGGATATTATTAAACCATTTATGTCGTACGCTGAGATTTAAACATAAAAAATTTATGCTATTTAATAGTTGGATACTTTTGGATTTTGCCATTCATAGTGACAGGAAATTAATACAGCTATCTTTTCGCTGTACATACATATTTAGTTACAAAACCGTCAGATTATCGTTTTTAACTCATATGAAAGAGTAATTATAAATTCTGACCATAAAAAGTTTATTTAAACTAATATTGTTTATCAATGTTCGAAATGGTTTAATCTCACTTATGCAAAATTTACTGACCAATCCACGGAGACTATAATTGATTCTGTCGTTTTGATAGCTACTATTTTGTGAAATAAGTTCACAAATAAAGCGTATTTCTGCTGAATCTGTTGAAAAGCATTGGTTCTCAATGTTTTATTTCTTCTTCATGTCATTATATAAAAAATAAAAGAAAGGAACAAAGATCGTGTATCGGACAGTTATGTGTGTTCTTTTAAGGAATAATTTCATTCCCCGTGATCACCGGAGGCTTTCAGATAACGCACGTGAAGTAATTGGATACATAATCGTTCTTTTGGATTTGAAGAGCTTGCCTGATTTATTTAACTTCGTTTGAAATATACAAGGAAAACGTTACGAAGATAAAAGTCTGTAGGTGACTTGTATTACCTTTGGTATCTTTTTTCCATCACTTCAGCTTGAAATTTGAAATTGGAAACCTATTATTATGCGTATGAATTATTCAGAATTTCTCTATGATTTTTCTTTATTGTTATCTGTTATCTCTCTCGAATACAATTTCAGCGATTATTTTTAATGACATATTTTATTTTTTTTACGTAGGTAGTCATGATACGCATACGCCAGTCGATCTGACCTTTGTCGATTAATATGCGTTTCAGGATCAAATTACAGAAATATGACTTGAATAGATTCGCTTCAAATAGATGTTTTCATCTTTAATTTCTATTTTCATTTTATTTTCCGATGTAAAAACTTGTAATTCACTGAATAGATAAATATTGATTCAATATAATCTATTCCTAAAATTCATTTTTGGTTAATTAGAATGAGCTAAGAGAAAATAACTAGCGGCATAGAAGAAAAAATCAAAAGTTTGTGACCTGTAAATATAACCATCAATTTGATCTAAAATCCGAATATTTGGCCACAACTGTTTCAGTTTATTTATCAGATTTTAAGAATTCAGAACAAGTGTTGGGGTGCTATAACATCTGTTAGGATTGGCATCTCTATTGCGCTAAAGTTATAATTATTTGTTTCCTTACATCCATTCGAAAAATACCCTCGTTCCCGCATTACACTTGTTAGTACTCGAGTGCTTATTTTATCGCCTCATCAAACCGTACCAGAAGTAATTCTCTCCGTCGTCATCTCATTCGAAGTCCTCCCTTTGCCCCATCTTCAATTTTTTTGTTTCTCTCCTCTAATTCCCTCGATGGTTCGTTTATTTCTTTTAACACTCCTTCGTTATCTCTTCATTGGTCCTCTTCGACATCATTTGCCTCCCGGAAAGGAATTTACTGGCATCACAAAAAGAGTAACAACCGTGTTTATCTTACGTTCCGCTCTCATTACCGTGATGAATCATTAAAAAGAAGCAGCAGTTTTGTGTGCTCCTGTTTGTATGTTTTCTCTTCATCTTTTCCTGCCTCACCTCTCTTTCCCTCTTTCCAATGCGCACACGCTTTTGACACGCCCACTCACATACACAAACACACAAATCCCGACGTTTACGTGTGGTTGCACGCTCCGACAAATGGGCTGTGTGTATGTCATGATCGAGGTGATTTACGGCCTAATCGCCTCCTCATTAATTGACTATCTCTTCGCAAATCGAAAGCAGAGTGCCCGTCTACTAATCCCCCCACCCGCTCGTTTGATATTGCCGGGGCTTTATTTTTAATTAAAGATATACGACTGTTTTATCTCTCTCCTCCCCCTCCAACTTGACTCGGCTTGTTTTTATTATATTTTTAAGTCCCTCTGTCTCGCCATAATTCAGCGCGTATCGTCCTGAGAATCTTTTGCATTTACTCTTAGCATTCCTCTTGGCAGATATTTTAAGTTTATGGATGTACGAAGGCGTTCGCTATCCTCTTCATTGGCTCAACTACCTCTGTAGACAAGGATTGTTCATTAGGGTGTTAAAATTTGAAATGAGAAACATATTTGTATCAAAACAGCTGGTTTCCATAGGGGTAAGAGTTCTTGATGAATTTATCATTCCGCTCCAACTGAGCATGCTTGCATTTATTATTACAAAAGGACTGTGGAAATAAAATTATATCCTTTTGGATTAAGAAGGTTTGTCTAGTGATTACTTATTTTTTGGATTGTTTATTCGTATAATAGTTTAAATATTACATGTAATTCAAAGCTAATAAGATACAAACATTGAGTGATTCATTTTGATACATTTGTCCGAGCTAAATGGACTTTACGTAATTAGTTATTTATGCGGAGGAAAGTTTAAAATAGAAGTTAAATATATCGTGAGTTTAAAATATTCAATTCCTAAACGTATAATTCCCCAGTTATAAATACTTTTCAGTTACTGAGTGGATAAATATTACTAATTTGTGTCCTATTTTTCGGTTAGGCTTATCTTGTTTTTAAGATTTTGTTTTAGTTTCTTATCTACCGTACGGAAAATGCAATATGTGGAGAGAAGTTTAACTCATGTGTGAAATAAATTTATTCGAGCATTTTCTTTTCTAAAAATGAACTGAATTTTTAGGTTGAGTTATTAGCTTCTCTACCATATGGAGAATTTTCAGTTTCAAGTTAACAGTAATAGAATAAAATTATTTTTTCAATTTCCTGTGACCTCTACTTTTGATCGATTTTTAAGAGTGACCATACATACAATAGTAATTTGCCATATGTTACGTGGTTACGTTCAGATTCACTCAGCTACCTATATGCATATCAGAGAAAAACTGTTTTGCTTCTTCCTTAACACTACCTTTAATTTTAGCGGAAGACAATCGTAATGTAATCCCATGAAAAGTAATTCTTGTTACTTGAAGTCTATTTTTTATTGCGTTTTCCCAGCTATTCTTGGGTTTTTGAATTGCGTTGCATCAACTAACTGATTTTTATTTTCGGTTCGTTATTGATTTTTTCATTTCAACTCTCTCAATTCGGCGTCTGAGTTATTGTAACTCAAGAAACTATTTGCAGGCGAATAGAAGACATCGGAATAGAATTTGAGAGCGAATAGAAATAGGTTTGTAAAAAAGGAAGATGAGCAAGACCTGGAAAGCAAATTATGGAATAACGGAACAGTGTTCCAAATGTTTCGTATTTCGTATATTGCAGTATGGGGATGAGACGTGGGCGACATTGAAGTAGGTCAAAGAAAGAATAGGGGATTTGGAAGGACGCAAATCGCTTCATATGAAGTGGACACATTGAGTGAGGAATTGCATAGGCCATATATTGAGAAGCCCGATGAGAAATTAACAGTGGGTTGTATACAGAACTGTAAAAGGAAGGAACAGTGGGAAGGAAAGAGTTCAAGGGGAAGAAGACGTGATGATAGACGGGAAAGGGATATATGAGTTGAAAAGAACGGCGCAATATAGAAGTTCCTAGAGAAGAGGTATATTTGGACCTACAATAGCAGATTACGGAAGAAGTAAAAATTGATGAGGGAACCGTAAAAATACTCGCTAACTTACGTGCGTGTTTTGAGACAGCGTACGTGACTTCCTTCCCTTTCTTCCGAGCGACTTCATCTCCCCCGAACATTTCGTCATTACTAACCGCCCACACTCAATAAACACCAAACCAGGTTAAGGAAAGGTCTTGTTTCGAAGAAGACGCTCTCCCACTCATTCCTTTCATTCCATTTATAAGCCATGGGAGAAAGTCTACTTAAGCCGTCACCAGAAACATGCCCCGCTATTTTTTGTTTTAATTCAATTTTGTCTCCACATAAAAACGGCTATCTAACATCGGTCTTTCGTAAACAGTGCATAGAATTCTGATCACATACAGGAAAACATGCCGTCATACACAGATATCTATTTTTCCTAGCTCCATATGTCGGCACAAATTTTTAAATGCCTTAAATTGAACGTAAGGGATGAATGTTTCTCGAAATCACGCAGTTTGCTATTAGCTTTTAGTATTTCAAAATTCAGCACGCATCACCATTGCGCGCCAGCTCTGAAGATTTTAGTAAAAGCAGAAAACGTGGGAATGATAAAACAGTAATGAGCTATAGATAGGCAAGAAGTAGTCGGAGGTTCTGGTTACAGCACGATTCGCAATGTTAATCAGAAGTTATTCTATAACCTTTCTTCTCCTTGATTTCATTAAATTATAAAATCGACCGACACGGCTTGTTAGAAGGGAGTGGAATATTTTAAATTCCCAATTAGGGGATGATCTAAAAGGGACATAAAATAATAATTGATATAAAGAAATACTACAATTAATTTTTTCGATTTTTCTCGTGTTTGTGAAAATACGAGAGTTACTTAGATATGATTGATGCCGAGTTACGGGGTTGTTATTATCATTTCTCTCCATTTTGAGTTCTATGAAAAAATTTCTTCATTGGGTGATTGCGTTGCACCTCTGTGTAAACCTTTTCTTCGTATAGCATTCTGGCTATTTTGAGAAAGCAAAAACAAACTACCTCATTCCTCATCTTGTCTAGTGTGCCTTATCTTCTCCTAAGATTATTGGAGCTAATAGTAGAGAGGTTCAATCCGAACCCCGGGCTAAATACTTTACAGACGGATCGAAAGAATTCTCGCTCTGTAAAAGACTGGAAAGCTCTGTTTGCAAAAGGAATTAGAATGCCTATAAATCTAGGGGACAAAAATCTCTTAATTGGCAATTCTGATTCTGCTTCTCTGTTCTTTCCCCTCAGACCACCGTTCTCTCTCTCCTTCTCTAACTCTGTGCGTGGGAGGAAAATGAGGAAGCTGAACGAGACCGGCAGAAGGGAATGTTTGTGTGTTTTCGTTCTTTCCGTGGAAGGGATGAGGAGAAGGTGGAATGGGGGCCTCTGTCGCGCCCTATTCCATTCTTTAACCTTTCCGGCTTCTCTCCGATAGCAGTTCTGCCGGCTTCCATCTTATATTAATAATCACTCTTGCCTGTTCTTGTCTGATACCTTCTTCTCAGTATTCTGCTCAAAAAAGTATACTTCTGAGACAGGAGAATACTATGGATACGGTTTTTAATCCTGGATCGATACGGTTTCTGTCATATTGTAGGAGAAGAGTAGTGAGGAATTAAGAATATCTTCACGGTCCAATCTGTGAAAGATTAAATGGTTCATATTCCCAAAGCTAAATTTTGGTAATTTTCAAATCAGTTGTGAAATTATTTCATTAATCCATCCAATATTACTATATATGCGTTAGTTCACGCGCAGTATATTGTGCACTGAGTTGTGAATGTTAATATTTCATCAAAAACTGATCGATCATCTAATGGCAAACATGATTAACTACGCAGAAATTATCGATATTAATAATTGATTATTATGTCATTCTATCATTATTTACATAAAACATTTAATTCAGACGATTATTATTGTTAAATATTAATTTTGAGCATTTAACAATGGATATCGCAGGACATTGTATGTCATTTCTACGATGTAATTTATTGTACAGCAAGAAATATTTTCAGAAGTATCGATTGATGTTGTAAATTGATAAGAGGAAAATATTCTTCGTGAGTACATTATGGGAAAAAGTTACAAAGAGTAATAATAAAAATCATAATAAGAAATCATAAAAAATAATATTGAACTATCTGTAATAAATTCTGCCTAAACTTATATATAGGAATATAGAAAATATGGGACGTGGCACTGGATTTAACACTTTTATTCGTAAGAATAGCTTACACATTGCAACGGACGCCTTTGAGTTAACATGCTTGAAAATTATTCGTCTCTAACTCAATTTCCAGAATACTAGCTTCCTTTAACAACGCATCACGTTTCTCACTGCCAATTAGAGCCAATTTTTATTCCACTACGCCTTCTTCTTTGTCTTCTTTATGCGCAGTCTGCTGTCTATCCCCCGCCTCACAACCCCATGGGATTTTCTTGTCCTTTCCGTCCGAAAATACTTTCTCTTCTACTTTGAAATCTTGCGAGTGGGCGTTTGAGGGTTTGTCCGCGTGTTCTTCATACGACTGAAGTGACGGAAAAAGGCACTGCGTGGGCGCTTCTTAGTGGTTGCCACTTTGAGGGACGATTCGGAAAGGACGGGATTATTAAGAAGCAGTGGTGGGCGTGGTTGGACCAAAGCGTGTGTTGCAAAAGGAAATGTCAATAAAGATGCTCGCTTTCTGTTTCCGGCAAAGGCGCTCCTTAAAATGGGTAACAGGAAGTCAAGATTATATCTGTATCGGTTAAGAAAGCGAAATGGTATCAAAATATCCTAATATCCAAATTCCAAGAATTACGAATGCTAAACTAATACCCTGTGTTTAAACTATAAATACAGCTTTTCTCCCGTTTCTTACTAACTCTGGATTATAATTGTGAATTTATCTTTTAAATCGAACTAAAAAGCCAGCAAAATTACGTATGGTTGCTGCTCTAATCTATTTAATAAGCTATTTAGTAATTATCGGGTAGCTAATTATTGATCGCTTTTCAATTTTAGTTATTGAGCATCTGTGCATTGTCTTAGTTTGATAGCTGACTGTAGAATAAGTAATCTTCGTCTGCTATGGTAACGCAATTTATCCAGACTTCTATGGAGGATATGTCTGTAAGAATAGGTAACGATTTTAGTACGCTGTTTATGCTACTCCGGTATTGAAACTGGTAATTGAAATAGTTAAAATTTTTGTGGAAAATATACATCAATGTAAGGATTGTCTTTTTAAGGCTGAAATAATATAGGAACTCAGTGTTCTTACCCTAGAACTCTAGTAATTTCTCCACCGAGGCTGAATTATTATTCTCATCGAGATTTATTTTCTTAGTTTCCCCATGCAAGAAACACAGATTAGTAAAATACATAAATATCGTGAATTTTAGAGGAGACTATTTGGAAAGTAACGGTAATATCTTCATTTTTACTTTGTACTTTTTGTTTGCATTTAGGTAAGTTTAGGAAAGCGTCAGCATATTGCTATTTCATAGTCACCTACAGCGGAAATTTCTGCTTCAAATGTTAAGTAAAATTTAAACATTATTTCATGTGTTAAAGGCTAACAAATCCTATAGGAAGAAACGTTCATTCACCGTCTACAAATAGCAAGTCTCGTACAAATGCAGTGAATGGGAAATTTCTTAAATATTTAGCCTTATACTTATATCAGCTTATTTTAGTCCCAACATTTTCATCTTAAAACTTCAAAAAATCCTCACTTAGCTTATGCGTTAATTCCAGGAAACATTGAAACGCGTTTCATCGAGTTAAAAATAATATAAGTGCTCGCTGTGGATATTGAAATTCCGTAATTATTTGCGCGTTGAGAAAGATTAACCAAGTTTGGAAAATTTCGCGAGTTCCCGGTGAGAGAAGGCGAGGCGCATGAAGTGATTATGAGTCACAAGGCTCGGTAAGAGTACGACTGGATACGACGTATATGATAAAGGTCAAACGAACTGAACCTGAAGAGGTCAGCTCACTTACGTGCATGAGGAAGGGATGAAAATGGGAGATTTCTTTGCCTTGGAGACAAAAAGTAGATAATTTGACAGGACTGGGCGTGGGCAGGTGCGAGGGGGCAGAAAGAGTACTCTACGGCAAAACTAAGCTATGAATTCACTCAAGGGAACTCAACGGTGAAAAGATCTAAATCATTGTCTCGAAACGAATGAAAATGTTACGGAATCAACTCCTAGCTCCGAGCACTGAGATTGAACAGAGATTCGCGTGCTCGCATTTGCGAATCTTAATACACGCATTACACGGCTGTAGATTAAAAGGCGCGAGAGGTTGTAAAAGGTCAGACGCATGTTAAGGTAAAGCGTAGCTCTATTGGCCCTGGAGGCGTATGTTTAAAAAGAGTTCCATCCTGAGCTGACATTTTACCGTGACCCCGTGAAAGTGTGGTTAGGCTGGATGAAGATTACACAGATGCCGAAAGCTCGTTTCCGCTTGTCAGAGAAATTAAACGGGAGTTCCCTTAAAAGAGCCGTTTCGGGATTTTAAAGCCTCTCTCTCTATAAGAGAATATCCTATTAAGTTTGAGGGAGTGATTAAGATTTCATTGAAAACCGAACGCACTGCTAAGGAGATCAACGCCCTTTGTTCTTGCTCGTATACAATTTTCTCACTTACTCTCACACAATTTTTGAGAGTAATCTTTACGTTATGAAGGGAAGGTGGCGTTTACTCTAAAGGGGTCCTAGAAGAAGCAATCATAATGTGTATGAATAAGAATTTTGCTTCCTGAATATGACGAACTATATTTCTATTTCACACAAGGAGTCGATATGTTGTGGAAATCCATCACGGAAAGGAACTCGAAAAAATTGTATATTTTCCACAACACTTACTTAGTTAAAGTAAATAACATGAGACCGGTTTTGATGAGTAATTATCATAATCTAGAAAGAGTGTAAAATACTTTTACCAGATGATAACCATTACTGATCGAAACCGGTCAATTGTTATTAGTTCAAATTTAACGTTGTGGATATAGTAATGTTTTTCAAATTATGCGTGTTTCTGGTCTAATCGGCGACTTTCTCTCTTTACAGTGACATTTATATATTGCTAGTGTTATACTTTTGGTTTTCGTCATTTAACAAACAATTTCAACGTCTAATACAATAAACGAAGCTCAACTAATTGCAATTTATCATAACAGAAGTTAGTTATAAATGATGCATCCACACTACATAGTATACAATTCAGGTCTTCAGCAAATAATACATTTATGGTCAAACTACCTACTTAAATTAAGAAATACATCATTAAATTTGTTAGTCTGTCATGCAGAACAGTGCTGCCTGAACCTATGTACCGCAGCCCTTTTTTATCACACACTATGGTACGGCGCGTACTAATCCTTTTTCAAGTTATATGAGAGCCTCATTACGAGGATTTTTTGCCATTGAATAAGGTCAAAATGATATTACTAAAATGCATTATACAATAGTTAGTATTGTATTATCTGAACTTAATGTTTAGTATTCGATTATAAAAAGTTATACTAGTTGCTCATTTAAAACCAAAAGATTGTGAATTACTGATTCATGCAGTTAATATATCCTCTTCGTAAAATAATAGCTTTGAGTTACATATAGATTGAAATCGCAACACTTTTTATAAAAAAAATAAAATTATCTCGTTGAAGAAGAAACCTAAAAATTAAGCTACTAATTGTTTGAAATAAATAGTTGGAAATCTTCCATTCTGCATATGTATCTTCATGCCAATTTCATGCAAATGCATTACAGATATCCCTCAAAAGTTTCTGTTAATTATACTATTTATGTTATGTTAAATCATCTATGTATGAGTTTGGTCAAAGTATTAATTATCAAATAAATTCATCTTCATTTTCTGCTGAATTAACGCTTTAATTGCTATGGTGTCTTGATGGGTTACAGTTGATATGTCATTCAAATTCAAACACTTTGGTACAAAAATCGAGAAATTTAAAAGCGCCGCTAATTCTAAGTATAGCCATAATTTCAACGGTAAAGAAGAAACCAATAGCCGTATAAATTTATTTCAAATGAACTCAGATTTCTAGAAGTCCTATTAAATTTATAAGGATCCTGATATTGATATCCACTTGACCTGATAAATTGGAAACCTTTGACAAATTTCAATCTGTTGCCTTTGAATTTAAATATTTGAATCCTTTGAATATTTAGGTACACTTCAAACTAGAATTTCTTCTCATATAGCTAATTATGCGGGTAGAATGTTTCTGCTTTGTTTACCAAAATAGACCTTAATCATCTTATCATGAAAACTGTTACGGAGAAAATCTATTTAATAAGTATATAATTGGAATCTTTTGGAAAGCATTCTGAGGAAATTGGGAAAATCTGAAAGCTATCCAAACGGAAAATAAAAGAGCTTGAGGCACTTAGTTAGACAGGTGAGGGTCTGGGTGATGAGTATGGCTGCCCTCGATTAAAATAAAAGTGAAAGTTCATCCGGCGTGCGTTGATGTTGATTGCTTGGATAAGCAAATTGCTCCGCACGGACATAATTTGCCTTCGTAAATAAAGGGGCATCGGTAAATATCAGTCGTTGGACGACCTTCTTCATTTGTCCCTCGTTTCCAGGATGAAAAATATATATCAGACCGATTTGATAATTTATAGCTTTTATATTAAAGAGTATATCGTTTCAAACTGTGCGAACTGGCTTAACTAATTAGTACTAAAACTCTTTATGTCAAATTTCATACAATTCGGTGTATTCTTTCTGGTGCATAGAACCCTGAATACGTATGCGAATATAATTACTAAAGTTATTCAATTACATACCCACCTCACTTCATTAAATTTTCATTTTGTAATTACCTTGAGCGAAGATACTTATAGGTAGCTAATTAAGGGACGAAGTCAAATGTATGATTTCTTTCTAAGTAAAGAAAAAACACGACTGTCAATGAATTAGTTGAATTAGTCAAAATTTAATTGAATACAGGTATTACGTTTTGAAAAAAATACAGAATGTTTCGACTACAGTAATCTTATTTTCGTTTTAGTTAAGGGTCAATAATGAATTGACGATAGTTATGATTGAATTGGACATTATTCGATCGCTGATGGAAAAGTACTACACTTCTGATTTTATTAGCACGCCAAAGTTAGAAAAACGGCCCATTTAAACCGCAAATGACTATCCAACCAATTCTTTCAAATGATCGTAACGAAAAGTAACCTAAATAGCAATAAAGATCTGTGATTTAGATAAAGAACTGCTACAACAACTAACTACATGCTAAAAGGAGGCTAAATAGTACTGGGGATAGTTTACAAACAAAAGAACTTCCGGAAACTGATTCGAGTTTTATTGTCACTTTGAAACTGATAAAATGACTCAATTCGGAGGAAGAGACGTAAAGATCAAAACTCCAGTGATCATTAATGGAAAAACTCTGCTCAGCAGTTTCTTTTACTTGATCCCGAGTCTAAGGATGCCATTTTTCGTATTCATCAACTAGTGGAAACGAGAATAAAAATAATTTTTGAGGGTGCATCTATAAAAATAACTCAAACATTTCTCGACTCCAGGTGGAGATTTGCAATTTTCTAATCCTCGTGCTCCTCGCCCTTGATTTACATCCATAACTATATTTATATCCGGATGAAAACAAAAGAGTTGAAACTTTTCATGTATAGAATTTTATGTCTGAAAGCTTCTCTCGCAGAGAAAGGGCACGATTTCCTCTTTATTTTAAAAAGCGTCATCGGTTAACTAAAATAAATATCGGCTTTTGCTATCAAACTATAAGGTGAATTCAAAATCAATATTAATCACCGCTGTAATGTAAGCAATAGCCTAATAATGAATTCGCGATAAAATTCGCCCTGTTAAAGGTCAAAAGCAGTTCTCAGCATAATAATTTTCCTTTGCTAAAAATCACTACGTATCCTCTTTTCGTTTTCCTGGAATAATAGCATTTCTTATCAAAATCTAAGCTGGAGAATTTCTACCAGGTAACGCCGCAATGTGATTTTACCTATGCAGCAACTATCACAGTTAGATGTTTATTCATTATTTCATTTTTACATTATTTCTGGCCCGAAAACTATGACCGTACATATCGACAGATCCGTGGTACCCGTAGATTTGATGAAAGAAACGCCAAGGGCAACAATGTCTCCCATAGGAATTTTAGCGACCTTTGATTCACTTTCTGGGAATAAATTTTCGACTTTGAAGTCATCAATCACCTCTACCTTTTCATGCAAGTCAATGAGATCGTGCATGAATGTTCATGAGTGGTGATAAGCATGTGTTATCAATCAATCATCCTGACAATTTTCACACCTTTCGAGCTCGCTTTCTTTAACATTCACATAACCAGCCTCTTTTTTCTCTTTCAACGGCAACTTTACATGCACACGGCCTTTTGTGATTCATTTAAATCAAACCGAACCGATTCCACGAAAGTTCGGGGAAGTCCCATAATGTCGAATAAAAGCTATGATTTTGCTTCTTCATATTTTATACTTCGAATTGAGAAAGGGCAGTTACAGTACTATATGATGTATAATTCTCTTTCATCTTGTTCACTTTAATCTTTGATTTATGAACTCTAAATCAGATTTGCATGATAAATGGTGCCTTAGAGTTTCTTATTATTATTCGATATTTATCATATATTAACAAATAGAGGATATTAATTGAAATACGAGATTCATAAGCCATTTTAAAATATGTCCTCGAAATGCCTTTTTAATATACTGACCTCTATTTTAATCCATTATTACACGAGGCTTGTTTCTAAAGTATTGTGAAATATCACGTTCATATTGTTATTTTTAAATAGATTATTCTTTGCTTCTTTTAGAAATAACTACATTTTTTTCAAAATCTTCACTGTGATTATCTTTTGCCATACTCATGATGCCCTTCCCTTTTTTGTTATATGTGCGTTGAGTCATTATTTTTTTCCTGATCAGTGCATAATTTTTCGTCCAAGTTTGTCTTAGTACAGGTTTTTTTAAAAGACAACCTAAAACTCTGAAATGCACCTGAGGTATATAACTGTTGATATAAGCAAATACGTTGTCTCTTTACTCACTTCTGGAAAACTATTTCTAACGATTTTTACATTCCATATCTATATATGCACCCTGCAAGCTGCCTTTAAGTATGTGGCAAGCGCTGCATGCACCATGGTTCTACTTTCCTAACTGAATAATTTCGCATATTGCTCACGGAAAAAATGAATTCTTGATCGAATGATTCTAGCAATATTTTCTCTAATCTTCCTGTTTCTTCGCAGTTTCAGAATAATCTATACAACAAGAAGGGCGCACAATATCGAAAGTATCATCTCCGATCGTAATCTATCTGAATTATTTAAGTAAAGTTAGTATTTGGTTGAGCCTTCCTTCGTCTAAATATTACCATCTTGCTTCCTGAAGCATCTGAGTAATGCTCACCGATTTGTCGTGGCAGTTATTTGCAAAATGTACAGCGTTTTATATAGCCTCTTGTTGTACCTTTTTTAAATCGCGAATACAACATGTTTTGACATGGTTATACATTGCATGCATACACAAGGTGAGGCCTAACTAGTAACCAAAGTAACATCTCTCCCGGACTGCTTCTCTGCTCGTACAGACTATTCTCTTGACAAAGCCGAGTTTATTAATTCATCCCTTTCCTGTGAAAAAATAGAAAGAAATATTAACAACAGCTATGCGATCAGTTCCTTTTAATTTTCAATCCCGAAAACAGTAGAGAGATGACGGGACTTAAGGGTCTTTGACACCGGCGAAGATGGGAAGAAAGAGGAAGAAATGAAGGCTGAAAGGGAGACAGATGATGTGGTTCGGAAATGGAAGAGAGGCGTGAGAGATGAAATGGAGGGTGTTTGATGGCTGAAAATTAGAGGTCTCGTCAACCAAGTTAGTGGGCTCGGATATTCGTCTGCGTGGCAGCGTTTAGGCGAAGGAAACTTTATTTGCAAAGGTGAGAGTCGACTAAAGCGAGGCTTTTAAAGAGATGTGGGATATCAATCCGCAAGGAGAAGCGTTTGGAGGCCAATTAGAATGTTCAGCGGAAGAAAGGGATACAGACGACTCCTTTTAAGGAGCCTCTTAGAAGTTTGTTATTCCCTCAACCAGATGTTCAAAGGCTTACGCTAAGGAGTGCTTAAGGATTTGCTACTTAACAAAGGGTGGGGATGAAGCAGCGACTAAACACCCTCGAGGGATACATTTCTATTGTTTCAGCGAACGTTTTTCCGCTATAAATGTTTTGATTGAATTTTGACATAATTTAAGAATAAAGGTAAAGCAACGTTAATAAAATTACGAAATTATATTGAGGTTAAAATTCAATTCAAAGTATCGCGAAGATAAAGTCAAGTTAAGGAGATTATAGGCGAGTACACAGCGTAAGGAGTGAAAGGGAGTTTTTGAAGCTAAGGAGGAACGCAAGAACTTGAAAATACTGAGAATCGTTACTTACTTGAAATACTAATCTCTTGCTGATGCGTGATTTTCTTGTTTGTTTATGTATGTATATATACGAAGGTGGTCTGAAAAGTTTCCGACCCCAGATTTTTCAGAAATCTTCAGAAAAGTTTCAGAAATTTTCGGAAAGCATGTCGAGAAATAGCAAAATGTCTGAAACTTTTCAGACCACCCATGTATATAGATAAACAGGAAATAGATTAATGGAATATAGATTGAGGGAAAAACATGTACATATTTCCTTTATGGTGCCCCTATGAAGCAATAACTGTTATCTGATCTTATATTTTATAAAATCTGCATGAGCGAAGGTTGAGGGAAACTTTTGTTGTCTTGGAAATGTAATCAAGTAATAAGTTGTTCATTTTCCTCCGATACCAAGGCGTTTCTTCGCCACTTTCCTACTTTGATAACTACCTGATTATAAGTTTCTATCAAGTGTAAATCAAACTGTTATCTGGTATCGAAGATGTAGTGACTCATACCTTAAGAATGAATCATCTGAAGAGAAGGAGGCTGTGAAAATTACGAATTTACCAGTGACGATGGAAATCTTGAGTATACTACATGAGGGATAACACACTTAACCTAGTTACTGTGCATTGTAGTCATATGATAAAGCATTGGGCCACGGCCTTACTTTCCAGACGGGAGATAGGGAAGCGAAAAAAGATATGGAAGGGAAAATAAAAGGTGGTGGAGAAAGATATGGAAAGAGGAAAATTGCAGGGTTTCAGCGAAAAGAAGGAAATCTGTGGGAAGTCAAAAGATAAGCCGTCGAGTTGGCCGTCCTGGTGAACCAATTTCAGCCCCTAAAATAAAGAAAAGTCTTTCTCAAGTATTCACCTGCTCTTTTTTGATCTCCGTTACTCTCTTATCCACATTAGAAACACTTCATGGCACAGTTCCAGGACACGCGAAGGGGTTTTAGGATTATAATGAACCGAGCAAATTTCTCAATGCCGGGATCTCCTCCGATCGCTCCATTTCTTGTACACCCCGCGCTTGGTTCGGGATGAATAGCGTGGAGTCGCGAATAAAATGCCGCATAACTGATGGATTTGCGTCTGCCGAATGAAAGCTCTCCGCCAATTTCCAATTGTGTGAACGTGGGGAGCCAATAATGTTTTTATGAGGTGTCTGAGTCGTTTCCGTTCAGCCGTGTTGTTACACAAAGAAATCGACTGCAGGAGTCTTGAGTAAAAATAATTTTTGCTAAGGATTAGGCACATATGATGGATGCTATTTAATTTATGGGTAAAAATATTAAGTCTCATACATTCTTATAACTCTTCCATATGTATCTATCCTTGTGAACTTCCGAGACATGTATAAATCCATTATACTCGTACATACCCCTTTATTCACCATGAACCTCATTCTATTTTTTTCTCTTGGCTCTTTCTCCTTTCAGCACCATTCCTTATTCTCTCCATACTCTATCTACCACCATTCATACTTTCCGAACCTCCAAACCAACTTACACCTTTCATGCTGATTGCACATATTTGTAGTGTAATTCCATTTATTATCTGTCGCTGATTATAATTCCCCCTGCTTTTTTAAATGCGCCTCTCATGTAATTCATTTTAAATGTATTCAACTAAACATCCACTTCAGCTGGATATTATATTAAGATATCATTGAAAAAATATTTTAGATGCTGGAACTAAGAATTGAATGTCACGAAGGAGGTGAGTGACTCATGGGGGAACGTTCGTTACATGCCAATTTTATGTGAATAAACGGACTAATTCCAAATTTACAAGTCTGGTATTGTTGTATTAGAAAAATGCATGTAATAACAGCGTTATTGTTTTAGGAATGCTGTAATGGATTATATTATTATGAATTAGCATCATAATCTCGTTGTTAAAAAGTATCATTTTCAGTTACAGTTTTTAATTTATTATTTTTCTTGAAATACTTCAAAATTTTCATTTACTTTTTATGAGAATGTTCAAGCGTCTTTCACAGCAATACTATTCAGTAATGTTAAATTAGAGGATAAGCAAGATATGACTTTATCTTCTCATACCACAGGAAAAGTTCCAAATGAAAGAAAAGATGACGGATATGAAAGTTTGCGGAATGCCAAAAAAGAGGTTAAATCTGAGATCATAACAATGAAAAATCTCCAGAAAATATGAGGAAAGACTTTTGAAACACTGATTTTGTTCTTAAAAAGAGCGTTACGTCTCTATACCTCAGAATTTCCAAAATCTCTCCCACTTTAGTCGGAAACGGCCTAATTCTGCGTTATTACGCACGAGCTGTGGCAGTGAAAAAAGACGGATTTTCTGGCGTTGAAACTCTTAGAGGCGGATTTGGAGAATGAGAAGGGAATTTGCGGGAATAAAATGAAAGCGGAAGGCTGAAATAAAACCAACGAAAGATTAATAACGGTTGCACTGAGAAAACTTTTTTATCTTTCCTGTTTATATTCGTCCCATCACAAGTGAATTACATAGTCTCAAATGGCGGCAATTTGTAAATTTTTTTTTGGCAATTTCATATTTTAATAACAGATTATGTGGCATGATTCTCTGCCAATCAATATATAGTGAAAATCTAATTTGTCACTATGTTGTGACACATGTATGCTATGGTATGATATATAAATACGCCGAAGATGATGCTTGGAGGTCTCTATATTTTGCTGAGCGGATTGTTTATATTTATTAAATTATTTAATTATTAATAATAATAATTAATATTTGCTATCATTTAATAAATATTATTTGAATATTAAATGTTTACGTGCCAAGCTCTCTCGAATATTTTTTTGAACTATAATAGCACAATTTATTATTCTTCTAGATGAGAATTGAGTTTAGTCATATTTATTGAGAAAATAAGAAACCGAATTCACTAAGAATGATTCGATAGTCAGCTGATCGATTCAAGATTTTAAAAAAACTATGGTTCGTGACTATATAAAGAATCTATTGCGTTATAATGCCATCAAGAAGAGAATTTACTATAAGAGATCAGAATAGTTAAGTTAGTATATTCGTACATTCGCTATATGTTTATCTTCACTGGTCGACGGGGAGTTTTTAAGGTACTTGGCGATTGAAATTATCAAGCGATTTCTATGTGACTTGAATTATCCATCTATAATTGAATTCTGCTTAATGAAACGTGTTTCTATGTGCAGTTGTACTGTTGGGAGATTTCCTTCGGTTCAATTGAGAAATAAAAAGCGATTCTCAAAGTTGGAGTTATATTAATTTCCATGAAAATAACCGCATCATAGCAATGTATCTATGCTCAAAATAGACAGAAATATATGAAGACAAAAACAAGGTAAACTAGCAACAGCTCTGCCATAACAACATTATGAATGTAAGTCCAACTAAAGGAAAAACAGCCTATTCAAATAAGATGCGGTCAAGATGGAGAAAACGCAAAGTGGGAATAAAGTAAGAGAGAGAGAGTGAGACAAGGACCGGAAGAAAGGGGAAACAATAGAGGAAGAGAAGGGAAGTAAGTTGGGTGAAAGGGCCTGGCCAGAAAAAGGAAGGAAATCATGTGGCAGGAGTTGGTTTCCCTAGAGTGGTATTTGGGTGGCACAGAAAGATACAAAGGGAGAAAGTGCGTGGGTTAAGCGAAGGAAATAGATTTTGATGGGATGGATTGACTGTAGCGCCTCTCGCGGAGAGGGGGGAAATGAGGGGCGTGGGAATGATCTCTGCCGCTTACAAGTGTCGTCCGATGCTCCCTATTATCTGTACGTCTCTGAGGTTTCCTCGTCTCACTTTGGGCGTTTTCCTGTCGTTTTGAGGCAAACAAGTTCAGCTTACTCTTCGCCCTGAAATTAGCTTTCTATGTTTATCTTTTGATCATTAGATTCAACTTTAAACTTGCACATACTGTGTTATGTATCATATCACGTGCCCTGCTCTGCATCTGTCATGTAAAGCAGCGCTTTCCAGTCTTTTTTCCTCTAAGGCACTTTTAAATTACTTTTTCTAATTTTAATTCACTACAATAATGTATTAGGATGCCATAAAATGACAGATGGCGGGAGTGAAGTTATATTAGGTTCTGATAGGTGTCTCTAACAGAGTAACGTTTTTGAAAGTGAAAATGTGGATTAAGATGTGGCTCTGCTTGTAGATGTCAAAGAGAAGAGAAATCCGTTAATGATGAGTGCGTAAAAATGATTTTGGCATTGACAGGATGTGAAATTTGAATCGATTAAAACAGTTTCAACAGCTCTTGGAAGAGTACTTCCAACTCTATAACCAAGACACAATTTAAACCCAGAACATCCGAATGCATTTGAAATAATACCATTAATGTAATTAATCAACGTTTGAAATTATACTGCTTTATTGTAGTACCTGTGAGGATTTGAATATTTATAAACAATCGGAAAAATTATAGAAGTTTAATATGTATTTCTAGGAGAATTCGAGTCCACGGATACCCAAGTATTTTATGTATGATTGCTCGATTATCTGTATGGTTCAAAACTAGTGTATCTTGGATTGTTTTGTAATTAAGAATCCGCATTAAATAAATATGAGTAAGAATTAAACGAAAGTAACACCTTATTCTCAATGAAGTAATAGCTTTTTTCGCTTAAATTATAGGTTATAAGTAAATTTTAAGTTAATTTTATTGGAAACAATACTTTGAATTTCTGACTAAAAGTCAGCGACTGATAGAAAGAACACGACTAACTCCAGGATTTGACCTTTTGGAGTTTTATACTGCTATTGCATGGCTTGAAAATGACCTTAATCTTCAGTCTATTCTTAGCGATTTTGCACCTTTCTGACGTGAAAATGATTCATTCGTTTGACGACGTGAGATCTTAAGCGTTTAATCATCTTCCGCCCTTAGCTTTGAAAAATGAATCTTATACCTACCAAAATACTTAACAAAACTAAAGACACGAAACTCATGATCATTGACAACAAGGATTATTTTCCATATAATGACGTGAGACGAAAAAAATATTTGCCAAATGTTTTGTCGACATCCTTACAGAAATCAAGGTTCCTAAAATCGAGTATTATGTATAAAAATCGAAATCTATCGATATTTATTCAACTAAAAATCGAAATTTAATCAGTTATTATTGAATTGTTTCCTGTGAGAAGTACTTAATTATTTATAACGAAAGTAAAGAAAACAGGAAGTACTATTCAATAGAAACTATTTCCAAGTTTAATAACGTAGCACTTCCGCAGTTACTCGCCATTCCGTTGACTTAATAATTACTTATATTTTTCCACATCCTACTCAAAAGGTAGCACTATGATGATCAGATTTCAGTTATGAAATTAAGAATCCGCTGTGGTCGTCAGTGAATGGTCATCTTTCGATGCTAAGTTTGGAAATGTAATAGTAATTGGAAATTTAGTAGTCGACGTAATCTTCTATTCATAATAGGACACTCGCTTCTGTCAGAGGAAATTCAGTCGTTAGCCGGGACATTACCATGAAAATTTTCGTTGAAGAGCTACGGGGAGATTCTAATTTACTAATTGCGTGACGAACAGAATTTTAGGAAATCTTTGGCTTTATACTCAATGCTAATTTATACACAGGGCCGACCATAGCTAATAGACTTTTTTCCCAAAAATAAGAAAATATGAAAGGAATTCAATAAAATAATAAGTTTTTTATATTGGATCAATGAAATTTTAATGAATCGGTGGAGCATTCGAATCATTCCTAACCTCTGGTTTCAGTTTGAAATGATGATGGCTCTAGATGACGGACGATGTAATTAAGGGTGGAGCAACAGTTCTTTTTCTATCATATGGTCTATTTTATAATATTCCGATTTTAACTTCTTAATTTATTCTAAAAAACATCCTATAGCTAACTACATCCTAATTGCTGCGAATTACTTTTTCTATTTAACAAACTCCCTCCCTGAGAGTATACCATCCATGAAAGCTCAGTAACCGTTTTAGTGCTGACTTTTAACATCTTTGAGGTTTAAGTGTAAATTTCAAGCAATCTTTAATTTTTTGATGTGTCCAAATCGTTCCCCCTTATCATTCTGGCTCTGAAAATTTCCTCAGTTACTCTGTGGCATTTGTCACGCATTTGTTCCACCGTAAAACGCAGTTTGGTGATACCGGAGTCGTAGAATTAGGACGATTGATCGCGGAATCCTTTTAGGACGGCGGAAGTGATAAAAATGTGTAAAGCGCTATGATGACTGGAATGGTACCAGAGAAAATAATAAAAGGAAGAATTCCTAAGTTTTGCTTTTTCTTCAATATTTCATACACCAATTGCGGACGTTACGGACCATTTTGCGGACGTTACGTTGAAGTATTTCTTCTCAAGCACTAACTTGGATTTTTTTAACCAACAAAGTAGGTTTTATTATGTGCATTTTCCAAGATCTCTTTCATTCAAATTTCATGTAACGGCGAATTAAAACTAAGAAGAGACTATTTAGTCTCAATCTCCCCAAATAAAGATGTTTTTAATAATTTTATTCATTATTTTTCTCAGTTAAAATTCAATAATGACTATTAGAACCACCCTCTTATAATTAAGTTTCTGAAAATCAAGTTAAAGCGTCGTCGCAAATTTCATAATTCGCTTTATCGCTTGGGAGCATCAGTAGCGTGTTTCGGAATGTTTAAAAAGTTTGTAGTTTTTCAAATGTATTCGCTTTTTTCGGGAACCTCTAGGAAAGGGAATACGTAGAAGGGAAAAGAACCGAGAAAGGAAGCTGAGGTGCTCTTCTGAAGAAGGAACGGAGGGATTTATTTCACCTTCTGTGTGGCAGCCTCGGTTACTAAGAGGGAAGGAAAGGTGTTGACTGAGGGAGGGGAATCGGCGCAGGTCTAAATCCAGTAGGGTCAAGGACGCTGGAGGCCACCTTTCTTCCTGCCGATAAAGATATTTTGGTTCTCTCATTTAAATGGGATAACGAGTCTGAGAACATTTCTTATGGTTTTATCGCGCTTCCGATGAATAATTCGTGCGCGAGAAGCATTGCATATACAAGTGTATGTGTTAGGGTAGAGGTGGGGAACTTACGACCTATACGACACATGCAGTTTGTTTTTTGTTCAACGCGGCCTTATATTTTTTTATATTTATTTATATTTACCTCTGGAAACATATTGATCTACTGCAATGATATTGTTTCCGGTTTTCTCATGCATTCAAATGAAATTAAACAGGTAAATAATCCGCTTCAGTTTACCCAGCGATAAAATTCGTTTTCTAATGATTTTCGGCTTTAGAGTAGTAGTTCATGTGTAAAATACGGCATTCAAACACGGTCCAATGATTCTAATGATACTCGACCTAAAAGTTCATTGGTCCTTCCGATGAAATATTTTTCCACATTCCTGGGTTAGGGTGTCCAGACTTGCTGGTTTCCAGGGATTTTTTTTCTCGGATGCAATCAACTCTTACACCCACATGTCTTAATGAAATTTTCTATCACCGAACCCTTTCCAATCTTCATTTTAACGATGTTAGATCAATCACTCGTCACCTAACTTCGTCAAATAAAACGGAATTTCAGCCTAAATTCAATCACGGAAGAGATTTTCTTGTAATTTCCTGTGCGAACGTCATGCCGTATATGAATTTGGTATGATTATTACTAGAGATTTTGTATTATTATTTGTGTTATTATTACATTATTGTAAATTTCAACATTTGTTGCTATCAAAATGACTGGAACATGCCTTCTTCTTAATGATATCCCGGATTTTTTTTCTTATTAGCGTTATGAGTATCCTAGTTTCACTCAATGGGTCTTTTGACACCGTATCAAGAGAAATCCTCCCGTATAACAGGAAGTCTATAATCGTAAAAATGAAAATTATTTTTATTATTTTGACAAAAAATGATCCAAGTATATAAAATAATAAAATTACACAAAGCTACAAAACAAAAGCACATGACCGGTTTCGAAACGTTCGCCATCCTCAGGTCTGTACGTAACCTAAAGTAGATTTACAAATGAGACAATTCAGGAGAATATCCTTTTGAAACTAATATGTTGCGTAAAATATGTTTATGTGTACATTCTTATTAATGTAAACTATCGGGATCAATTTTACAGAATATCTCAGGGAGAATAATAGGATTTGGACAAGCTGTCAAAAGCTGAAACTCGCAATATATTGTCAACATTTAGTGCATATTCACATTTCCGAAAGTAATGTTAGCCGAAGAAATTTAAAGCTGAACTTAAAAATGAGAAATAAAATCCCTTTTGCCTACTCAAAATTAATAGGTATGTAATGTAAAGATATATAATTCAAATTAATTCATTGGAATTACCTTAGCAGGAATGAATGATCGCAGGAAAAGCTATAATAAGCTTATGCGCTTACGTTTGAAACGGAGGCAAAATGTAGTATGGTCGACAACTATTCCACTGTCTGCGGTACTCAAGTTGAAAGGAATAACTAAGGTCGATGGTGTATACATCTTAATGGATTTCGTATTCGTGAGCGTTACTCGTAACGGAGTAATAAGGCTTTATAATGATTCAACGCTAAGTACGTACTATAAAAAAACTTAACTTATTTGCATTAACCTAGCGCATATAAACTTTGAAGAACGGCATACTGGGAGTTTCATTGTACGGGAACTCGCGTATATTTTCTGTGGTTAGCACGTGCATTCGTGACTGAGGAGCATAGGTAATCGCATTATGCGTGCAGCATATGGGAATCTCACAATCTTGAATTACGATGGTAAACAGAGAGCAAAATGCAGAAGGCTTTGTTAAGAAAGGTGGGTGCAGCTTTTCCAAGAAGCAGAGCCTAGAATGAGAATCGTTGGAAGAAAGATTAGAATGTAGGTTTAAGTTTCCCGTAAATTCTGAGAGACGTTATAGTTATCCTATCCTACCTGAGTACATAAAATTCATTTAATCTCGCGAAAGATACACGACAGTAATCAACTAGGAAACTAGCTTCAACGATTTACACGAGGCGAAATTCCAAAAAAGCCACTTAGAGGATATACAGTCAACAATAAATTAATGAATATAGAGAAACTATTTAGTCCAAAAGCTGGCAAAAGCCGTTTTTTTTCACTAATTGAGACTGAAAGCGCTACAAGCCTTGAGTAGGCGTTCCAACCTCGCTTTTTAAGATATTCATGGTATACGAATCTTTCGAAAACTAGAGCTGCTGAAGTAATCAAATGTATATTCCGAATCCGACCAGAATATAGATCCGAAACTATAATTGTGTACTTAAAATAAGACTTACATGAATGAGAATGATATTGAATCAATATCTTTGGATATTATTATATCGATCGTAAACATGAAACCCTGTTACGTTGATGATGAAGAACACTTTGCGAATGTTACCTTCACGCCATAAATCAGCGCCCCTTTTTTATCCCTTTGTACCGTTTAGCAATCATTATCCGTATCAAGGATGGCCATCTAAAAACGTTGTATTAATAGACAAAGGGAGAGTCTACGTTACTGGGGTAATTTCTTTCGTAGACGGTGAATCGATCCGCACCTTTATTTCTAGAACTACTATATTTTCTGATCCAAGAGACGTTGAAAACAAGAAGTAAAAAATTATGTTCTCGAAACGCTGTAGAAACAAATTTAATATTCATGGTTTTCCAGATTTATTTTAATTACATCTAAGAACGAAATCAAAGTACTTCATTTTACAAAAATAAAATTTTATGACGTGTCGAATAGTACTTTTCAACGGCGTGCTGATTAACTCGTACTCTATGATGAAGCGAGATAAGAAATTATCAGTATCTATTCTATAGGTACTTTTGAATTTTATATTTTCATATAAGCAAGAGCTTATTTTGGGATATTTAGTATGGGAATTGAAAATGCTAAACTTCGTAAAAACTCTCAGTATATTTTTGTTCCGTACGTCATCATCATATTTCTATAATTGAACGTAGCCTTGAGATATTATCTCCATAAGATTATCACCTCATATTTAATTTTTTTCTCAATATCCATATTCTATGAAAATTAAGCCTAAATCCTCAGCTGAAAGAAAACTGGCGACCACGTGGGTGATAACCTTTTTCCGAGGAATCGCTCCCGACGGTTTGCCGATTCAGCGCTTGGAGAATTCCTGTGTCTCTTACTAAATCCTCAGGCTAATGCATTAACTTGAAAGCTATTATGGAGTGCTATCAGGGTCATTCACGCATAAGTGTTTGGTGTTTCAAGTCCCGGTGACAATGAACTGTTTGACTTGATTTCTCCAGTCATCAGCAATAAAAGCTAGGGATCAATTAATAAGTCATCTTAAGCACCAAAGATTTTATCCGACGAAGTTGAGAAAAGCTCTTAGAGATAACTCTTGAAAATTTGAAGTATTTTTTAGCTGAATTAGTGGAAAAATGAAGCGTGTTTATTACATTTCTCTACAAGTATATTAAGCACGCATATATAAATTGTCATTAATCTATTTCCCCTACCCATTTATTAGCTCTATCGGAAAAGATTCGCTCTCTAAGTCAGCGATCGATGATCGACGAAAGCTCGGGAAATCAATTTTATCTCATTTTTTAAGTTCAGCTGCTAATCATCCTTTGATTTGAATCCCCTTATTTTAGAAAAAGATTCAATACAGTAATCAAAACTTCTTGGGTAATGTTTTCTTTCTTAAACCACACCCATCGGATCGTAATGGCAGTAAATAAGGGAAATTAATCTCTGTATCAAAGTAGCTTTTAGGGCTTTTGTATGCAGATAAGGCTTATCACGAACACTTTATCTTCTCCTCTGACCGTATCCGGATATGCTCACTGCTCTTTCATTTTTTCTAGTCGATTAAGAGCCCCTGAAACGCAAATAATGACTTGCTATTTGAGAGACGCCAAAAATAGGGAGTGATCTATTTTGATGTCAGAATTCACTTCTTGTTGCTGAATTTTTAAATGGTGAGTTGTGTTCAACCATTGAATTCGAGTATGGTTCGCAATATTTTTACCATTTTCTAAATATTTTCTTTTTAAGAAAATCTTTGAATATATCCTTGAAGAATAAAATATAAAATCAGGTGATCTAATAACGAATATAATTTCCAAACTTCTGTCCACTGTCGGTCTTCTTGTTTACATTACCAGGATACGGCTGGTTTGACTAGCGTAGGTTGCAGAAGAGTTCTCACATCTCAATTCATTGATCCCCGGTAGTGGGAAGGGTTTCGTTTTGTCCTTAGCGATGGATAAGGAGCACTGGAGTTGGAATGGTTGTAAATACTAGCTTTCGAAATCTTCCGGTAAAGATTAAAGAACCTTTAGGAAATATTCTCCACCGAATCAGTTTAACCCATAGGTTGTTGGAATCTTGTGTGGAGGAAAGGGAGAGAAAGATAGAGAAGGAAGAAACTTTTTCTGACACTCTTTACATGATGATGACGTCGTAGCCGAAACCAATAATATTCTGGAAATAATAAAGTTATCATTCACTTCGTTATAATTTCGTACTACGAAGTCTTGCCTAGTGTTATACATTACATTCTATCATTTGGTTTAAGAGTCGTTAGTTAGTTATATTAGTCAGTTATATTGCTAATCGATCAAGGTCAGGTTGGTTTCCCCCTTAGCGAAGTAAAGATAGAATAAAATTAAATAAACAAATGTATTGATCAACTTCCAAAAAGAAAAGAACAAAAAGATATGTTACAATTGAACAGGAACCTTAGATTATAGACGGAATATCGACCAATTTCACAGATAAAAGTAAATTATACATAAAATTTTAAAAGGTTGTACATGCAGTATCTGCCGAATTTAACTGCTCACTCTCGACGTTAAAGCATAACGTTCACGTTAGGTGTCATAAACAGTATTGTTATTATGACTAATATCGTTCTGTGAACAATACTTAACTAGAGCTCCCACTGTAAACACTTTTTGATTCTCTGAAGAATACAAAGGTGACTCAACAATAAAAGATCCTGTGTCTATCCGAACTACTTCACAAGTGACTGAGAATCCTAAGATTCTCCCAGAGTAGCATCTTGAATCCTTCCCTCAATCCCATTTCTAATTCCGCCGGCAAGAATTAACGACCGATATCATTATCCAAAATTTACGAGCAAGTGTCTTCTTCAGATATCCCCATACAGCACGAATGCCATAAACTCCTTTGGCCGCTAACTAGCGCCGATTAAGTCCGAGCCATCTCGTAAAGTGGACGTTAAAAGCCTTAATAAACAACTTGATCATCCCCTAGGAAACTAGGACCCCTTCTCCGTGGATCTCTCCCTTTAGTTCTCTGAGTTTCCGCGATAACGTATACGCCTAAGGGCGCCTTCTCGCTGGCGATGGGTCTTCACCTCCTCCTGCCCTTATGGCCTTTGTTCCTGACCCCGTCGCATACACACTAGCACATGCACAAACCCTCAGATACACGCCCCCCCATCCCATTTGACCCTCTATGGCTCATTCGACTCCGCCCGCTCCCTGTACACTTTCCACCACAATCCTTGTCCCCTGCATCCTTTATGCTCTTCATTTTCCGGCATGCCATACGCTTCCCCTCATCCGTGCCTTACCAATCTTGTTCCTTGACTACCATCTGGCTTTTAAGGGGGCGTTTTACTCTTCCGAACTATAAGATGCTTATAAGGCTATGATCATAGGTGCCATTTCGAAATGATCAAATGATTTAGGTCTTTATAGGTTTCTGTAATGTACAGAATAAAGTCGAATGTAGTTGTCTTAGTAAAATAAAATCAAAATTTTTGGGCGTTACTTCGTGGAAAGCCATCGAAATAGTGAAAAAAGAAAGCTTTGTGATTCCATAAGTCTGTGGAAAAATTACAAAGTTCTCTTTTTTCTCTATTTTGTAGTCGTCTTAATTTCATCGAAAATGCGGTAAGCATTTCAAGGTCCCAGTATTATTTCATCATTAACATTTTGGTAATTTTTCGTAATTGATTAGTGTTTTACATAAGATCCTAAGTGCAATTCAAAGCATAGTTACAGTAATATAAATCTTTTCCGATGAAAGACAAGTGCAACCTTTCGTGGAAAGAAATGAAAATTGCGGAAAATTACAATTAGCTAAATAAATCTTCTTTCTTTCTCCTTTAATAAGGAGGTCGTAATAGATTTGACGTAGTCATATTAATTATCATTTTAAATAATCGTTTTGGGAGTTTAATAGATCACTGACATTAAAATAGCATATTTTTTGTTAATGCCTTGGTATATCACCTATTGTGTGAATGATGAACCGTACGTAACTCAATTATTTTCTACTATTTATTAATTTTTATTTAACACCTCGTTAGAACAGATTTTTGCTGAGAGGGAGGTAGCGTGATTTTTGGTATGAAAACGCAATAATACAAAATAAAGTAATCAATGATTACTGTTACCTTAATAATAACACTATTAGAAGTTTTATATGGATTTCATTATTCGAAGCGTTATATTACTCATAATCGCAAGTGATGTAAAACCACGATCTATAATTTAAGTCACCTAGTCTTGTAACCCCAGTAAGATACTTGAACCATATCAACCTAGTGTAAATTAGTCACTTTATGAAAATTTGAATTTAAAATCCTTAATTCTAAAGTGCAAAATCAAGGCAAAGCCAAAAACTGTGGAACTGATGAATTAAATTTGCAGAAATGGATTTTTGTGACTTAAATTATTTTCGAAATGTATGCATCGCAGCTCTTAACGTTCAATCTATTCGGGATAACCGCATTTTATCTCTTTATATACCTCAGCGTTTTGTTCCATTAAAATTACAGCATGAATGATTGATTGTTTTGACTTAGCCTGTTTTGCAAGGCAGTCGGAGAAATGATGGATTGTTATAACTATGACGCCTACATTCGTAACTCTGGCCTAGTTACCACTCGTCCCTTGAGTGAAAAACATTTGGCAGCCATCCAAATTTCCCCGTATTTTTCAAAAGAGAGAACGTAATTGCACTTACTCATTCCGCTGATAATATTTCGGAATTTCACTCTATCAATCACCTGAAACCGTGCTGCTGCGTTTTTGTCCCTTCAAGTTTTAAGTATTCGGCATTAATCAAAACTTTCATAGTGCCTTGTTCATATTTAATTAAATACGAGCCAATGTACCCTCCTGATTTTTTACTGTCGAAATTTAACTGTAAAAAATTATTCAGCTAAAATTTGGTGGGAACACAAATCCCAGAAACTAAAGTTAAGGCTAAACCTCTATGAAAGCTAAATTAATTCTTACTTTTCCACATTTTCAAGTTTATGTTTAGAAAAATGCAGTGAGATAAATTAAAAAATCTAACTTTCCAAAAGAAACATTCTGCACGTTAAAATCGGATTTGTACCTTTAATTCTATAGTGAAATCTAAAAATGCGTATATTCAAACCTAGAACCGATAGGTGCATTAAAAGTAGCTTATTTTTAAATCCGTGATGAAATTTAATGGAAAATGGGTTAAAGGTGACTTAGCGCATATAGGCGTGCAGCTACCTTCCCAAATAAAACAGACGTGACACAAGTCTGACCGGACCAAAACTCGAAAGCAGATCTCTCTATTGCTGGTCGGTTGCCCTAAACATTAGGATATCTTACCATAATAATTAGAAATGCTCTTAGTAGACTTCCTTTTCCTTTGATGACATTCGATGTTTTACAAAGTGCGGAAACTGCGCGAATCATCAATTAGACTTATTAGTAAGTGTGTTGGATCAATATCTCTATGCATAAAATCAGTCACACCGATGCCAAGAGAATGGCTTTCCATTGCCTAACACAATTTAACATTTTCAAAGTATCATGGAGAAACTTTATCAATCACGGTACTCACTCTTGAATCCATACTGGTACCAACACTTTCGTGTACACTAAAGCGAACTTTATGTGCTGTCACTTTGGGAAAGAAAATAACTCTCTTGATTTTGAATTGTACGTGAATATTCGATTTTGGCAGCCTCAGTAGCTAGAAGCTCATAGGCGGAATCACGTGCTCCCGAGATGGAGGATATCCATGCAATTTCTTTAGAGGATATCTATCATTCATATATAAGAAATATTATGAGCAACTACGAATTAAATAGGTGAACCTTACTTTGTGTCTTTCCTTTGTCCAATGACAAAAAAATACCGCTTTTTCGATTAGGTATAAGTTTCCAATAAATCCATGACATTTAAAATGTTACCAAAAACTTGTGCTTATAGTTATGAAATTATATAATCCCTAGACGTGAAATAGTGTATTCCCTAAACTTCCGTTGAGATTTCATTAAATCTTCCCGAAGTGAAAAATTCTTCTGGTATCAGTAAGATATTTTATGGTAAACCATATAAATTCCTGCTGCATTTTAACACAACTGACACATTTGATCAATTCAAATAGCGCACCTTTATTATATTTGCAATTCCGAAGTCATCCACTTCTCCAGAAAAGTTCGTCCTCCAAGTGGTTACTTTTGGAAGAGATTCGGGGAATCTGCTGTGACAGCTGAACGTCAGTCCAACATTATGTATGTTAAACCGAGAATTTAGGAAAAGAAGGATCCATGTTTCCATCCGTTACGTAACAGCTACTTCTCCACTCGTTTAAAGTAAGTTAAGAAAGGCCCCCCTTAAGCTCCTTCGTTCTCACAGCGCGAGCGAATCCCACGCCGCGTTAACTCCTTAATTTAAAATTAAACCCTCATTAAAGAACGCAATCGATTTTTATCCTTCGGAGGAAGAAACACCGTAAAAATGTTCATTTGCGGTTCGCTGGTTCACCGCTTTCGGAGGCCTTATTACCTTTTGCTTCATTTGCGCTAATCCCTTGGTCGTGTAATGCAACGACAGCAGCAAAACAAGAGAATTGGGGCAAACCGCCGGCTCATGACGGAGGTTTGAATGCTTTAACCGGTTTAATAAAAAGGACACTTTTTAAGGGAAGCATGTGGAAGGGAAGGAAGGGTCACGAAAGGTAGCAAGTTGCAGGGGGGGAAACATGGGCATTTGTTTACGAATTGAAGATCGTAGGAGCATTTGATTATGCACGACCGCTGAATATTATAGACTAGACCTGAACCGACGAAATATTATATGAAATTTGGCCATTTCAAGGTTTTACAACAATGAAATGAGAGATAAAATTTTCCGTCAAGTTCAGTGGAATGCGATTTGAGAATAAATAATTAGGTCATTGCAGAGTTTGAACCGATACCTCTTCGAAAGCTTTGACAGCTCATCAGGAATCCTGAATAAATATATCAATAACAATTGAATTGTAAATTAATTCTTTTTTATTAATGAAAAGCTCTGATGTGTCAATTCTTACTTCCTCGATTTTTTGCTTGTTCATAAATTTAACAGCAATACAATAATACAATAAGTACAGTGAATGAGCTTGGGTGTATTAACTCTATATAATGTTAGCATTAAGCAAGAAAATGCCTTTTTTTCAACTGCTCAAAGGGCCGAATCGAATAATAAAATCGGACGAAAGGGCTCGCGGGCCGGAGTTTGCACCCATGGCATAGACTATCACTCACTCCGAAAGCGTTCTCAATCAACTTACATAATAAATGTTGCATTATGCTACCACCTCTATCGTTGTATTTCTCAAACTTCCTGTCTCATGTTGTCCATGTATTTATTCTTCATTTATTGGCAAAGTGATTCTCTGAAATCTTATTAGCAGTAGCCGCCTTGTTCAACAAGAACAAGTTAGAATTAGAGATAATAAACATCAGGGAGAATAGCAATAATTATACGTCCTGTGAAATTAGAAATTTTCAAGAGCGAATCGATGGCCGATTTCACTTTTCAGTAAAATCTTCGATGAAACCTCTTGGCAGAGTGCTTAACTTCATTTGGAAAATTTTAATCCGGACTGGGAGATTAAATATGGTAATTCACATGGGAGCTAGTATAATTTATCATGAGTATGGATTCCGAAATTAGGTGGAGTTTCTTAATGACTTGTCGAGGAGATTCGCAGAAAAATGCTTTCCTCATTTGTTTCCATAGATTTTCCGATTGGACCATCATTAACGTATGCTACGTACACTTTTTTCAAATTAGGAACATCCTAGTAAAGTATTCTAAGGTGTTCTAAAGATCTTCGGTCCGAAATTACGAATGCAACATTAAAAGCGGTGTGAAGTGGTTACTGGGTTCTTGTTCTTTAGTATGAATTAATCTTTTCGTAAGTGATTCTATACTTAGGTTCGTACCGGTTTGAACGGTGAGAAAACCATTACTCCGCTTCACGATATCTTCATCTCATTTTCACAAAATTAGTCACCTTCTTAAAGGCAGAGGTGACAGGACGGCAACACAGATAATGTTAACATTTTCGGTCTATCGAATGAGGCGATAAAGGATGAGGCTATAGGGGGTTGAAGAACATCTGAGCAAGCAAAAACTCCGCGTCTTAAGCGGGTAGCAGAACGTCGTAAGCAGTATCAATACCATGTTTCTTTTTCGAAAAAAGGGACTAGAACCGTGAGAAAACCGTGTATGTAAGAGGGACAGCACAATTGGCTACAAGGGGTCGGACCACATCTGAGGAAGCAAAAATTCCGCGTCTTAAGCGGTATCAATACCATAAGTTTTGTGTGGCAGGGACCGGAACCGCGAGAAAACAGAGGCACAGCATCTTAGGAGGGAACCTCTTAAACGGGTTTTATTGTACATCTCCTTTGCTCCCCCATCATGGAAGTTGTAAAATACCATTGAGGCCATTATAGCTGGAGATTGACACGGATTCGGTTTTCCCTCCACGTGCAACGGCACTAACATCTCAAGAAAATATATACTTTCGCGGGACTCCGGAGCCACGGAGATAATAAAATCAGAGTCGGAGATCATGAATGAAGATAGCGCCGCTATGAGCCATAAAAAAGGAGTGAATGCCTATGCGAGAAAATTGAATATAAAAAAGGTAGCGGGACTGAGGGGGAATGCATTGCGATATGAATCAGGAAAAAAATGTCATCAGATTTCAGGAAAAAGGAGATCCGGGAAGGAGCGAATTTACGGCGACCTCGAAAACAATCTTTACTTTTCCAAGATCACCGTTAGGTTGACTTGTTTACGGAAAGTGCGGAGGACATAAAAAATTTCCTTGTAAATAAAGAGGAGAGGGCGCTGAATTACCTCGCATTTTGTTTTTCTCTCGGCATACCCTTGACCCTATTTACGCAACGATTTTTACTTCCTTCGCATGCCTTGCTGAAAAGATATGCGATGCAAGAAAGCGGAGCAGAGCTGAATCGTAGTTCTCCAAGAATAAGAGTGTATCTAATGAATAGGAAAGATAATTAGCTCACGCATCAAAATCGTAAGGTTTATTCATGGGAAATAGGGAAATGAGTAATACATAAAAGGGCTTCAGGAGTGCTTTGATTAATCATTTTTATGTTATAGTTATCACGTAATAGATTACGTCATATATAAAGGATTGAATTTAAAGTTAACTTTCGCCTGTTCTTTTCCAATATCTCAATTCAGAGAAGGAGCAATAAAGATTGGCTAGTCTCCCGTTGCGAGAATTTTGTCCAACTAAACTGAAAGTAATTGATTTATACAAGAAAGTGTGTTTCTTAAGTATGTTTTGGTGTTTGTGTATTCGTTTGTAGTGATCAAAGTGTTTGATGAAATGTATCTGAGTGGGAATATCAGTGAGTTTCATTGTCCGTTTCGATATACCTCGTTTTTATCGATAGATATCGTTATCTACACATCCAGTAACGAAGATCTGAGGAAAAATTCTTATTTAACTCGATTTTTTACCAAACGGTGTATTTTTCATTTGTTGGTTTACTTTTAGCGTGAAGCTGGAAACTTTTTTCTTTAAAATGATGTGTCACTTATGTGTTTTGATGGAGTGTGAAGGAACAAATGAGCTGGTAACCGGAACCGAGTGTCTAGACACAATATATAAGGATTTTTACTAAGAAGTTTATAGGAATGTTCGTGACATCCAGAATATGCACAGTTCTTCAGAAAATCATTACATAACCAGGTTCTAATTCATCGACATACAACTATCTTGGCTGTCTTTCCCTGATTTTGATATTGCAAATTTTAATATGTGTGATCATTTTAGAATGAATTATTCAGCCGGATAAAGACACACGTTTAAACGTCATGCACATTACAGCGTTTGCATGCTTTCCAAAAGAATTAAATTTTAACCGTGAAAAAAATGTGGTGTAGATATTGTTAAGACAAATTATAGATAAATATTAGCCTAAGAAAGACTAAGGAGTTATTAACTGGCTAAAGGTATATTCACTCTATTCAACTGTGACATTTAATCCAATGAGTTGAATGTAGGTCAAAATTGATAGGAGTTCAAATATATATCAGCTTAAATACATCATTTACGTAATCAGAAAAAGTCTATCAATTCAAAATATGTGGAAATTACGTTTGAATGTCCTCATAAACTGGTAGATTTGGATGTGAGCTATATCAAAAAGAATCCAAAAATGCTTCCCGGTAAGACATTTTGTCTGAAACTTTGATTCCACGTAATTCGTCCCCGACCACCGCGTATTGTCCCGGGATAGACGATAGAAGTCCTTGCTCTAATTAACTCCCACACTAATAACATCTCCGCATCGTATACTTATCAATCAGCGGAAAAAATCGCCAATATTGCCGGAGAGAAAACCCTCAAATGACCGTTAATTACAAAGGGAACGGAGTCGACCCACTCATCCTTTCGAACGTAGTATTCCTCTCAGTCCCTCACTTGACCCACAGATGAGAAACCCTTGGACTCGGACACCCTTCGATGCCACGCCGACCTTCGCTTGACGTATGACTTTTGAGGTCATTTCGCTTTGAAACGATGGTGTCCGACTGCCATTGTGCCCATCCCTTCCCTTTCTCTTGGTACGTTGTTCTTCCCCACTGTGACCTCCTTCTGGCGTAGGCCATCGCAACAATTGGATGATGGCAGTCTCAGTAGAGGCAAGTTGCATTGTTGTGCCGTAAGAAAAACCGGGAATCGCACAAAAGGTAGATGGGGAGGGATCCGCTGATGAAGGGAATAAAAAAGGTGGGATTATGAATGGATGGGAGGTTGTGGGGGCCCGCGAAGGGATGGCTATCGTGATTCTGCGAGTTTCTTTCAGGTGTCATCAAATCGATGGGAATTTTGAAAACTTACCGGAGTTCAGACTGAAACCTAAGCTGAAAAGTTAATGTCCTTGTTTCATTTCGGTGGAAATTGTTGTATTTAATTGTCATAATTACTGTATTAATCTTTAAGTGATTCCGTGACGAGTCGGCGTAAAAGAATTGGTGGTAAGGGCAACTCGTCGTAGGACAACTAGGCGTAACGAACTTTATTCTACCTATGGAACAAACTGCATCCTTTTTATGGAACAAACTTTATGATCTCCTGTGATCGAAATTGCTTATCCTT
Source organism: Pachydiplax longipennis (assembly GCA_036926295.1). Classification (NCBI taxonomy): domain Eukaryota; kingdom Metazoa; phylum Arthropoda; class Insecta; order Odonata; family Libellulidae; genus Pachydiplax; species Pachydiplax longipennis. Next base: position 59,639,973 of record JAVFKF010000008.1, read on the forward strand.
TTTATAAATAGCATTAATTGTTATCGAATGATAACAATGAAATTAAATAGAAAATGTTTCAAAAGTGTTAAAATAAAATTCACAGGGATATTAATTAGGTCGAAATAAATCTAATCCCGGTATTTCAATAACAATGTGGGCAAATTTAAAAAATTTGTCTGATTCTTTTGTGAGCACGTTTTCTTTATGTATAATGTCTTTGCTTCACTAAATTTACTATATAAATCAAAACTGACGGATTAAGCATGTCGTAGAGTTGTTATTTTGCCGAGTTGTGTTACACCGAGTTGTCTTAAGCTGGGTTTTCCTACGCCCAGTTCACCAGAAACCCCTGTTAATGACGTAATCGGAAACTAGAAATTAGTCGAAGAGAGAAAAAGGAACTCGGCGGTCAATGAACTAAGAGACAAGGGTTCTCCAAGGGCGATTCCCGGGAAAACTGGGACCGCTAAACGATTATCCGTTTCCCGGGAATCGCCCTTAGATGGTCGCCGCGTTCGGCGCTTGGAGAACCCTTGTCTCTTAGAAATTAGTCCATTCAATTCGTAATCTTTTGAGAGAGCTATAATTTAACGAATGGATACTCATTTAAGGAAGGAGACCATCACAATGTTTCCAGACTCCGTAACTAATTTGTAGGGATGAATGAAATGAATATTTTATCACTCTTATCGGGTATAACTTTGTGGCACTCTTCCATATTTAATAAAGTTAGCATCGTTGTTATCAAGAAGTACAAGAATCGATTAAATATAAATTCAAGGTAAATTAACTTTATGGAATCAGATTCAAACAATTCTGCTGATGGATATTCTTTCTTTTCCCATGCATTCTATTTAACTATCTTATTATCAATAGAATACATAGAAATCATAATTCAATAATATTCTATCTAATAATTCTATCCTGTGTAATATATCCTATTTATTTCTTATTGATCCTTGTGAGTCAGTAAAAAAACTCTCAGCAGTCTGGATAACGAGAAATTTATTAAATAACTTAGCATATCCTCCTCTGAGGGGCCTATCTGTCTGTTTTGGAATCAGATTAAATAAAAAAAAAACATTCATCGCTTATGACAGTGTGAAAGTTATAAATAAAATGATTTTTCTGAATCTGAAACAAAATGAGATTTTTTAATTGGTGCTATTGATACCCTAATTTAGATGTCAACCATATAAATCTCCTACGTCAGAATGTTTAAACTGCTTTGTTTTTGATGTGTATGAGTATCAAAATTAAAAATAGTTTGGCTAAGATTGATAGAAAAAACTGAACAGGAAAATAAAGAAATTTGAAAAAATACAACGGTTCGAAACAGAAAATTTCAATACAAGTATCCTATTAATTTACTTGATTTAGCTGTATACACTAAGATGATTATTTTGGAAACGCATAAGTCAAAAGTTTCAATAGGGACCCTTGAACTCAATTAAACTATCAAATTTAAAATTTGATCACATTATTAGGATAATGTATGAATAATATTAATTTTGTTAATGAGAATTTTAAGGATTTACTTTGTGGTTGTCAATATTTCCCTTCTCATTTTAATAATGGGGCCTTTGCCATTACCAATTTAAATTCCTTTACAGTCGGCATCCCCTAATGCAGGAGATGGAAACGTTTTGTCCCCTCTTTGATCTTCAATTTATCGTTTTGAATAGAGCTTGGGAGCCAATATAACCCTTATCGCTCGCCTGCGTGCTTCAATAAGAGGTCTTAGGAGGGAATCCATAAAATCAAGGAGGATTTAGGTCCACAAATCCCTCGGACCACTTCTAATTAATCGTACAGATTGGAATGGATCAAGAATTATTTATCGTCTTAATAACGGTGACACTCAATTCAACTGCTCGCTGAATTGAATACAGGAAATTAAAACCAGAAAATTTGTTCTCACGATTGTTACACGAGGAGGGGAAGTTCTATTCCTATCAAATGGTCCTGGGGAATTAACTTAATGCTCACAATGTACTTCCTTCGCTAGTAATGTACTTTAATGTTAAATATTCTTAGCATTGCTAACCCTTCTCTATCTAGTGGAATTCGATGAAGCTTTTTTCGAAAGGATTGATCCTTTAATGTGAATCAGATATACAGAATATCTTTCTCTTATTTCTAAATTAATCAAATTAATTTTTCAGTTAAACTTTTTCGTTGAATTATAGAGTGTTTATTTTATTTTACCAATTTATTTGACCTGTAGCAAGAATTAATATGCTAGGTTTTGTAACACATAATTCAAAAGGAAATGTTTTCCCACTGTCTGAATGAATTCCATCGAATGATTTTATCAACAACAATCGCTAAATTGTTTGTATATAAGTGCAAATGTTTTGTTATTGCGATATATCTTAATCTAATATCAAATTTAAGCTTCAGTGTATTAACTGTATATTCTTTCCCTATTCTATATACCTCCCGAATCTAAAGTAGAAATAAATGTACAACTTTGATTGTTAAGTAAAGATTCTAGTCTTTCATAGGAGAATTGTTATTCATTCATTTATGTCTTGATGAGAAGATAAAAGTAGCTTAATGGCTCTAATTAGAAATTATATATTATTTACTGAGTTATTAAATGAGTGAAGACGTCTACTCAGGACTCATCTGTTAAAGGCAATGCGAATTATATAGACGTATTTTTATATCTTTCTTTACGTGGAGTTGATTTTCACTTTCAAAATATGACCTCAGATATCAACAAACCTTAAGTACTAATAAGTACTAATTTTCACATTCCTGCCGGAATCACTAACGTATCTGATGATTCTAGACAAAGATTTATGCTCACATTCCAAAGCATTAACGAAAACCTGCTTTAAACAAGGGAAAATTCGAACTGAGACTTAGAAAATATATGGATATGGAGTAATGCGGATAGGCTGGATGGAATAAATAGTGAAATTACTGACTAATTTGTACTTTCAGCTATATGTATTTGATACGGTCTAGTGGGGTTGCATTTAAAATCATGCTACTTTTATATGCATTTTTTGGATAATTCAAAACTCCTGTTAATTAATCTAAGGAAATTAAAATGGGGATAGCAAAATAAGTGCATTTCAATTTTGGTACTTTTCTTTTGCTCCGTGTAATCGTGATCAAAATTCAAGGCAATATATTCATAAAAGACGTATGTGGGCTGAAACGATAAGGATAAGCGGGACTAAGATGTAAGAGATTTGATATAGTTGAGGCAATAAAAGGAAGGAAGATATCCGAGAGATTGGAGTCTTAAGGAAAAGTCGTCTTTAACTGGCGAAATAAAGATATGAAGCACAAAAGAGTTGAAAACAGAGATCTTGGTAATGTGAACAGCTCCTCTCTCTACTTGAGAGGAATATCAAGGACAAGGAAATGAGAGAGTTCGGAAGCGTATGTACCACAAAGGACGACAAAGCAAAGCAAGTTGTATCGTAGGTCTCCCATTTCTCTCATTCCCCACGCATTAGAGAAGTCCTTACAGAAAAAGTAAAACGTAGATCATGAGTAAGTGAACTTGGAAGCAATTGTTCGAAACATTGGTTGGAATGTTAACTTCATGAAAAGTCCCAGTGCTTCTAGTGGTAGATCCATTACAGCTGAGATGCTTGAAATTGAGGGAAGAAACGTATTTCTTCAGAGATATGTTAATTATCTAACTTGAATGTTGTTAGTTTTTCTAGTTGATGTTCCGTATGAAATCGTTTTATCTTAAGCCTTATGATACAATTATTTGAGTACCCTAGGTTAGCATTTTTTTTAGGCATCGAGAGGAATGTATTGTGAACTTTTTCAAGTTTTCAGTTTGAGATAAGATATGACCATACGTAGAACTGTAAGTTTCAAATTCATTGAATCCAAAAAGAGTTTTAAAATATTCAACCACGTCGTATAAGTGGCAAGGAGAAAAAATTATATGTATATTCAAAGATATCGAAGACTAAAAATTAATATTTCGAGATATAAAAGTCAGTACAGCTCTTTTTACATAGTAACATCTAACGGAGCATATTTCGTAATTTAAATAAAAACCGATAATAATTCAAAAATGTATGTTTTCATGAACTATACCACTTGATTCAGCCGATGAATAAGGACGTATTTTAGGTCATCTATTGGAAAATTTGTTGAAACCCTCTTCATGAGCTATGGAAAAAGTTATCTATAACTCATCAGCTCTTTCAGGGGCCCTATGAGGAAACATCAGAGACCATGGTAAATAAACATAAGAACCGAAGTGAACAGCTAACGGAAAAAAATGGAAACGCAAACATTTATTTCAGGAATCCATGTCATTTCAGTTGAATTCGAGCCATTTCGATGCCATTCCCCTTTTAAACATCAAAGTCCTCAGAATGGTAACAGAGTCAAAAGGAATTCGAGCGAGTAAAAGTTACGGGTCTTCGATCAATCACCATTACTGTAATTGCAGCCGCTCGAGTACGGCATGAGTTGTGGTATCCCAATCCGCTAATCATATTATTCCCTAATTTAGCCATCCTTCCCTCGGGACGCCGTTGACGGCCGGTGACACAGACAATTGCTCGAGGACAAATTCCTGTCTCAGAGGCGTGAATACTGCTTCGTAAAGCCGATTGCAAATGGTAGACTTGCCATTGCCAATTAACGATTCTGAACGAAGGTGACATTTTTCTTCACTAACATGATATGTCCACAATTTTTTTCCAATAAGGATATAACCATTGAAAAAGTTATTTTTTATTGTTACATTACTGTCGAAGGTATCACTGGTACCAGTTATTAGGATAATTACCCAATCTTCTCTTGCACATATGCGATCTAACACGTGTTTTACTTGAGCGTCCGCACGATCCATGTATGGACGCGACAATTAAAAAATTCAATCTAATTATAACTCAAAGGGGTAGAGATAGGGGATCTGAATGATAAATCTATAGAAATTTATGCAATAAAATTAAGTTATTAAAATAAACAAATTAAAATGTTTAAGTTGCAATATATATGTAAAAATTTTACATGTGTACATGTCGATGCTTCTACTTTCTATAAATATAGTTTTTTATTTACATTTTTACCTTCGAAATCATTGCGAATATAATGTTATTTAAAAATATATATTCTCGAATTTCGATTTCCAAAGTTTAATAATGCATTTCTTACCGTAAAATGTCGGCTCTCCTTCCCCAAACATATCCTACGTCCCTTTCTTTCCTATTTATTATTTTAATAGTCGATTTCAACAAACACTTCACTGTTGTTTATACCAGCAAACGCACACAAATGTTTTGGCATATTCATCCGACTTCTCGCAATTGCGACTATAAAACGATATTCTACATCCAAAATAAGAATTATTACTTAATTTCCTTTCGGTTGGTACTGAGTTTGTTGGACTCTTGAGTCTCGAGTTCGTAGGACGATCATTGCTAATTTAATTCTGCAAAAGAAAAAAAACGTCTACAGTCAATCAAAATGAAATTTATCTGCATTTCTTATGAGAGAATCTTTGAACTATCCAGAGTCGAACCGAGAATGTTTTAGGTAAAAGAATATCGATGCGTGTTAAGTCATTGGACCTCTAACGACCACCTAAATTTCAACGTTTTATCTCGATAGGATGTTCTTGGAATGAATATTCAAAATTTTCTTCCGTGTATTTCGTAGGGGAGTTACTGACATCGGATAAATAAAGATACAGATATATATACACAATGGTTGATTATTATGTAAGATTGTGCGGCATACACGGCAATGCTCGGAAGTTCCGCTAACTTGATTACACCATTCTCTTTTCCTCATCATTTCTCCCTTCCCCCTTCACTTTTAGATTATCACCTCCCATTCTTTGCCCTCCACAGGTTCTCTGCCGCTTTCCCTTGTCTTTCTCTCGCCTACCTAACTTAATGAGCTTCTCCGAGAAAAGGTGGGCGTGGCAGGAGTGGAGGCAATCAGGGACACGGGGAAGGCAGACGCTGTGTGTAGTGCACAGATGGGGTTGTCTGCAGCCGCGGAAATACACGCGTGAAGAAGATTGAAACGGGGCGGTGGGAGTGACCTCTCGTCCCAAATTAAATGGAAAACGGCAAACAGTTTTCGAGATCAACTCTCAAAATATATTTGGACAAGCTGTTGAATACATATTGTGCCGGAGGTCTCTTCCGCCGCGCTGAGCTCGCCATTGTTATAAAAGAATTATGGGCGATCGTCGGCGTATCTTTCGAATTCAACGCCCGGGTATGTTAATGATGAGCGAGATATGGATTGTGTGTTTTTTTTTAAATTTAGTGGGTGCATGTTCGCTGTTTTGTGAGAGTGGGGATATAATCAGGATGTATTCAGGTAGAAACGTTATTAATCTAGAGGCAGGGGCAGAAATTATGGTAAAATTTTCAGTCGGCCATTATAGTAATGAAAGAGTATAATTCTTTTTTTTTTGAATTTGCGAGGATTGATTAGCTTTTTGCGTGATGTTTTGAACGTTTCGGAGTTCAGTGTGGGTTAATATTTGAGTTAAATATGTTACTCAAAATGAATTTCCTTTTTAATGTATCTCAGAACGCAATCTTCAGAATACTAAGGTCTGAACTCATCTATGCTGTATATATTACGCAATATTAAAACTATTTCCTACGGGTTGGACTCAGTTTTCGTTTCTATGAATAATGGTAATTTTTCTGTAAACTAAGCACGGGTAACCATATTACAGCAATGTTTTCGGCAATACAGTATGAGGTGTAAGAATTCATAAAAAGGGAATATATTAAACAACTTATTTCAACGTATACGGCAATATCATATATATTTCAGTATGATTTTTCGTGAACGTCTTTTTAGTCAACTTTCTCCGTGGCGTGGGAGAGTTACCCAAAATTAATCAAATTCAGAGTAAGACTAGTAAAAACCCTGCGTTGAAAATTGTATACATTAGTACATTCATGTATCATCTATTCATTTGTAAACATTGAATTTAAAATTCTCCAAATTTACTTCATTAATGAAATTAATTGCTTAAATTTATTCCTAAGATTAATCTTCCATTTCTACACAAGCATAGCTCATTAACCTCTCATAATTTTCAGCCACTTGTTTCATTTTAACATTCACAGCTGATTACTAAGCAAAGTTAGAAAACCTCAGGATAACCTGCAGTTAAGGAAACGTGGACTATAAATAATAATAACAAAGGAATTACAGGATATTGAATACGAAGGGTCACATGGACTCGACAATATCTACCTTTCGTTAAGTAAGAGTCTCTCTCAGCGCCTCCTCTTCCATCCTCAATTAGGAATGTGAGACGGTAAACATCTCGGTTTCGGTTCATTAACGAGGGCCATCAGTTAGCCTATTTAGGTTTTTTGGATGTCCCCATGGATGAGAACGATTTGCTCTCCAAAGATCCTTTTAAGCTAATTGGGAGATAATTGATCATGAATGAAATACAAACTTCTTAATCTTTAGCACCTTTTGCTACTCTTGTTCGCCTTCAAGAACTTAATTATTCAAAAGTATTCTTTTGACTCAATTATTCACATATCCACTAAAAGCAGTCGTTAATTTCAAACCTTTTTCGTGTCCTCAGACTCGCGTGCAACCTCTTCGTTTCGTAGTCAGTTTACGAATATTTAGCCATGGTAATTGCCTCGAGGAAAGCCTGTCGCAGAGCTTAACTTCCATTCTCCCTAATTTTCCTCCGAACGTTTTCTTCCGTATACTAATCCATAATTTTTAGCGGTATATAAAAACAAATTTCCCATTTTCTCATCGTTTTTTGTCATCGTTTCTCAGCTAAGATACTCCTTTCTTATATGTAGCGTTACCTGAGAACAGTGAAAGTGGTTCAACATGAATACACTGCGGGTATTGGCCACCCGTGGAATCCACCGATTTAATTTAGAGAACGGTCTACATATACGAAAATATATGCACGAAACGCATGATTTCTGACAAAGCTTTCAGACCGATGGGCTACTTGTATGATTTACCAACTTATTATTTACATCTAATGCAAAGAAGATACAGGTGGTAGCAGCTCCGATATTCAACATAGCTTTAGTAAGATAAAGTAGCACAAAGTCAAGTAAGCTATAGTATTCCTACTTTTCTGTGACCACGAAAATGGGCATCTCTAGATCAATGAGTCTAGCTGGAGAGAGAGTTAATAAACGGGACAGTCCCACCAACATCGGGACATATGAGGACGCTAAAATTACCCCAAGATGTGTCGATGACACTTCCTTTAGTACTAAGAACTTTTCATATTGCTTTGTGATCAAGAAATTCACCCTAAGGATCCCAGGAAACCATGAGACTAGTGCGTGTCCCTTTTGTGTATGCGGTCCCGGGTTCGATTCTCGGTGGGGGCGCCCACATGTGTCTAATTGCATTAGCTGTCGAAGCGCTGTTTAAATTACTGCTAGAAAACTTTTCCGAGCCAATAATTGCCTTTAGTCGATCTCAATGATTTCAACACAACTTAGACTCTTGTTCCCTACTACCTTTTATTTAATCTTCCTCAACCACTGTATGACACTGTAATGATGCTAATGTTTGCAATTTCGCCATCGATGAATAAGACCATCACTGAATCCATGAATATTGACCGACTAAATTGACCCTAAATTTTCATAACTATACCCTTCCGAATATAAAACCGTCATCTTCATAGTGAGCGACACAAATTTCGTATTCTGCCCATCGTCTTATCCTTATTGTTTTACGGCCGAGATTGGCCAGCATAATATCCCAAATTCTCTCATTTTCCTTTCCTTTATGTTCTGGAACTCCGTCGTGCAGTATGCTGCATGGCTTCTAAGATTCGTATCGTCTCGAAGAGCGGAAAGAAAGACGGCAGCATTTTTCTTATCGGCCCATTGCATCTGCCCATTCCACCGTCACTTCCTCTCATTCCTTCCCAACCCATCGAGCATCTCATACTTTATTCCGTGGGAAAAACGCGACACCTTCTCCCAAAGCAGGAGATGCGATATGAGGTAAAAGAGAGGGAGGTGCGTTCCGGGGAAGAATTTAAGAGATAAGGAAGAGGAAAAAAAAGGTGCGAAAAGACACCCGGTTAAGATAAGGGTAAGACATGAGGGGAGGAATGCAATTAAAGTGGGAAATAGGATAAGGGAGGGAAATAAGGATTCGAAACAAACGGGAAAGAGGAGAAAGAATAATAGGGTTTTTTTCTGGAGAGGACCAATTTGAGATGGAGGGAATAGTGTAGATCAGAGGAAGAAACTCAAAGAGGGAAATAATTGGCGTAGAGTGTCAAATTAGGGTGGTTCAGATTAATTAAGGTTGGATCCAAATTTCGAATGAAATTAATGACGAAGATGCAGCGAATATATTTGTCTTGGGAATGTTGACAGCGTTAGCTAACTTCGCCTTATAACTCAATGTAAGTAAGTTGCATTACATCTTAAGGAATGGTTTGCGATTTTTCAATTACTCTATAGACGTCTCTGATCCAATTTTCATTTTCATATTTATACTTGATATATTGATGTTTGTATTAATATTGTTTTAGAGGATTTTATGAAGATGAAATATGTCTCTTTTAGCATTTCATGTAATCTTCAGTATGAAATGATACCCGTGTCTTATTTCAATTTTTATTTTGATATATATTCTTACGTATTGGATTAATTTTAGTTATCTTTTATAAAAAGGAATCTCGTTTAGCAATATAGTATACATTATGATTATATTACCTTCACCATTATAAGACACAAACTTCGATGCGCGGAATATACAACAAGATGCATTGTAGCAGCAACCAATCCAAACACTTGAACCAATGAATTATTTTCCCTGCACTGGTACACTAATCTTTCACGGTATCTTAATTTTTCAAACTTATAATAACAGAGCTTACTGACGCAAATACATGATACACCTCCTTTTCATTGATATAAGCAGAAACTACTCATATTCATAATCAGCTTCAACTTTAACTTCAAATATCTCTGCGGAGAAAAACTTTATTTCGACACCGCTGATAATCAAAATTGTTCTCATTTCATTCCTCTTAAAGTTAATGTCTAACATACCAGAAATAAATGCTTTTGTTTGGGAGTTGAATAATTTTCTCGATATTCTTATCAATTCATTAATGTTCCCAATGCTCCGCCACTTTTTTCCAGCAATATACCGGATATAAAAAATTATAGAAATTGAAGAAGAAAATAATTAAATTTCGGCAGCTAAAATTGTATAGTGTAAATTGTAAAGACCCTATAATGTATTACTAATTCTGTATACTTGCTAAATGTTTTTCTGGAAAAAAGCTTTCCTCTAAAGAAATTTCTGAAGGCGAGATAGTTCCTTTTATTACGAATTAGTAAGAATTCCTAATATTTAACTAATGAATTACTAAAGTAAGAATTCTAAAAAAATTAATCTGAAATATTTTACGCTTTAAATTTCGGAGCGTAATATTATGAATTAGTCAGTGTAGATAATAAAACTACTAACTTTTGTCTAATTTCATTTTAATAAAAATCTTAATATTGCGGGATTAACTAATTAATGACTTATAAGATGAAGATCAATATCAAATTAAATGTACAAAAATGTTCTCTTTAAGAATGACTTTTTTCATTCATATTACACTACGAGCTGTTGTCTTTTTATATTTGTTATATTATTAATCCCTCATGGATTAATGATATATGGAAAATGATGATCTAGCTTTTTCAAGTGACTTGGAGCATTTTAACGATTTCCTTCTTGAGGACTTTCTTATTCATGTAATATTTATACTAACTGACGAAAACCTACATTACAGTACTGGTTGCAGATCAATAAGTATAGCTTTAAAAGACATTTTAAAACGATATATTTCCATAATGATTACAAAATTAATGAATATTTAAATGTTTATCTTAAGTAATGACAGAAAATTTACACAAATACTTCACTTTGAATAGTTATAAGACTTTATTTCTAATGAGAAAAGCATAGAAAAAACCTAAATTTTACTACCAAATAAATTATGATATAACGCCCTTTAAGTATAAGTTTCATTAATTATTTTATACCATCAAAATCCTCCTGAGATGTAGCGAGCTTGTCAGGAGGTGAGAAATTTTGTTACTTAATTATTGTCGAGTTTTATTTTAATTTTACATGTTACCCTCACAATTTTTAATGGACTGGTTCAGTTGTTCCATTTAAAGCGAGCCTTGAATTTTATATTTCACCACACCGGCGTTTCCTTGCAGTGTAGATTGTATGCCTGCTTAAGGTGTGATACATATTTATGTAAGTACACTCTTTCCCACGTTCGTTTAAATAAAAGTAGCAGAAACACGTATGAGGCATTATATCAATAGCGCTTTGTATTTCACGAAAATGTAATTCACAGCATCCGGGACATTCACGCGCACTCCGCGAAATATTTCCTCCACGTAATCGCCCATGTTTTCCTCCTCATTTCCCAAATTAATTTTTCCAGTTATCCTCCTTTCATTCGAAAACTTCCTCTCCAAAACATCCTTTCCTCAAGTGTCCTCGGACAGCTTCTCTTTCCCCCGTCGCAGCGGCGTTCTCTTCCCACAACAAATGCCATTCGCGGGACCTCTTCACTCGCACGCCCAGCGGTGCCCGTAAAAGCGGAAAAAAATAAGATAATATCCCTCCGCCCTAAATTTTACCGAGTCCCATTTATGGCGCGGATTTATTATCCCCCCGTCGTTTTCGCCCTTTTTCTTCCCGCGGAACCTTTTGTTACCCCCACGCACAGAGACCACTCCCCCCTCGAGAGCTCCATTTTTTTGCCCATGTCCATCACGCCTTCCTTTCTCCCCTTTCGCTTTTTAATGCCGCGTTCCAACGTCTTCCCCCCCTTCTTCCATATCTCGTAACTTTCCCCGTTCTTCAAAACACGGTAATAAAGGGGATTGAAGTGGTTTTTTTGTGGGTGCATTTCCGAGGGGAATGGAGAAGTGAATCGCGCGGCTGATCATGAGCACGCAGTGTACGAGCTTTAATTGAACTGATTCTACGGGATAATCATATTCGAAAGAATGGTGTTTTGAATAAATGATCTGGAAACTATCCTAGAGGAAGTGTGAATTGGGATGTTGTTTTTCTCGGTATCCGCTTTCAATATCGCTGATAAGAAACGAATTTCATGGTTTATGGTGTGGAAGAATGAGATGTGATTATGGAGGTCTTCTTTTTCTATTCGCACGGAGGGTCCTCCTTGGTACACTGAGGGCACAATGGTACACAACGAAGTCAAAGGGGTACAATGATGTGATATAACTGAATGTTTATGTCACCAAGTTGTGAAGCTAGCGGGAATACGTAGACCTCGAAATTTACCCCTAACTTTGCTTTCCAAGAAAGAATTACAACTATGGAGGGTAGGAGATCCTTCCGTAGTAATTGTGATTTTTTTCTGTGACCCACTTTTGGTACACCTAAATTACTTCCGCAATAGAAACAGCTATAAAAATGGATTTTTATTAGTCATCATAATAATAAATTTCGACTCCAATAAATATCTAAAACTGCTAACTGCCCTATACGTACTTCGGCTCGAATGCAGCCACCCTCAGAGGCAACGATCGAATAATTTTATGGTTAATAATTTTTTTCGCTCCTTGACTCTGAGGATGTTTCTATTGGAGTAAAAATATATATAAAGAAAGTAGCTGTTTTTTGATGGTTTATCGGGGCTGATTTTTTTATTACACTTTTCCATTAGTTAGGTCTTCTCTACAATCACGTATTATGGAAAAAATCAAAAAATCTCATATAGAAGTAAATAATGCGATATTATCCTCTGCTGCGTTTGCGGTTGCATCTCTTGAGAAATTCGATAAAAACAATATTTCGATATCCATTGGTGGTCGTCCATCAAAGGAGACCATCATAAATACACACGCATGCACGAGCATAGGTGCGTATTGGGGAAGAGTCGGAGAGCGGGATAATGGAGAAGAAAAAGGTGCGGAAAGGGATAGATGATGAAAAAAACGGGAGGGGGAGGATATGTAGATGGGGTAGCGAAGGAAGGAGGAGGGTCACATGGTGTGGCCGGATCAATACGAAGCCACAGTGGAAGTGTTAGGCGGGGTGGGTTGTGGGAGTGAAAGGTGGGAGAGATGGTGTGACTGCGGTATGCGATAGGGGTAGCGAAAAGGAGATGTGGAAAAATGATGGTGATCAAATCGACATTTCCGGAGAGTATTCTCCACTCACTTTTGAGGGTTTTCGTACCTTATTCCGTGCGATTTTTCGATTTTTCAGCGGTTATTTGCTACCGCCGATTGAGCGAATGTTCCGCAAATATTCGTTCCGGTGGCCGAGGATGGTTTTTATCCATGAATGTAACAAAGGGGTGTATTCTGAGGGGGAGGAAATGTATCTATGGCAACGACATTATTATTTTAATGTGTGCTGAGAACGAACGAACTGTCCGGTGATGGCGCAGGTTTTTATAAAAATTAAAATAAAAAAAACAAATATTTTTGTTAAGATGGTTAAAATCTACACCCTTTACAATAAACAAATAATAAATCAATACTCCACACGTTGGTAACATTTCCAGATAATCATCAATATAGCAAATCTCATATGAGAAAATTTATTACGAAATATCCAATCTTGTCAGCTGCACTGGCTAAAAATATTACTTGTATATCAGTGAATATAACTATTGTATTTATTAATTTATTAATAATCATTTCCAATATACTACATAGAGCAATTATAGTCAAGGAGCAAACAGTAACAATGCACCAAAAATACGATTGACGGTATATTGGATAACCTGAGGTTTGCCTTTGTTTCTCCATATTTAATAAGTTGTAATGGTATTTTCTGCTGACAAACACTATCATTTTTTTAATTACTCTTTTTTAAACATTATGATGACATTGAATGTTAGCCTTTTTGAGTGTGTGTGAACCTAAGTTCGCGAATATAAGAGTTTATTTAGTTGATTTAGAATCTCTCTATACATGAAGTACTCTTGACTCCTTGAAAGAACGGGAATCATTCAGAGAGTACGATGAGTAATAAGTAAAAAGGGTACTAATCTAGGAAAGAACTCCAAAGGTAAAGAACACTCCAGTTTCATTTTTCAATTGATATTCACTAACACAAAACCGGTTCAAGACACAAGTAAAGCGTCATAGTGTTTTGTATTCCATGGGTATTTGTTTCCGAAACATCGCCCAGCTATTGCATGTTGTTACTGTAGTTTACTTTAAAATTTATTGCTCATCATGACCTTTGAGAGGGAATGAAATAGTTTCCATAAAAGCCAAAAGGGGTTCGGTAACAAAAAGGTCGGTAACCTCTGTTCTATCATCTTTATCCTTTCCCAATTTCTCCATACCTCCGTTCCTTCACTCCACTCCACCGAGCGCTATTTTGTAGCGAGAGAGGGTGTCTTGCAAGTTGTTCTGATTCCCACGTACTCTCCCACGCTCCTTGACGTGCCCGGTCGAATCTTCTTCAATCCGTCCATCGAATGTCTTTCTTTCCCCTCCTCTCCCAAACCATTTTCAGACGTCCCTTGCGTAACGCTTGCGTATAAATCCGATGAACCTCTATCCAGTGATGGAACTGGACCTGTTCGATGTTTGACAGTTTATTGAAGGGAAAACGTGCATAAAAGGGACCCTGAAGGAATCTGAAGGAGACCTTCTAAAGAAAAGGTGTTTTATGATCGAAGAGTCTGTCTGAGGATTAATCGTTTACATTGGAAATTTGTGTATTCAAGAAAAGAATTTGTGTTGATGGTATTGATGAAAGTAAAAAAAATGCGTCAATAGTAGCAAGTGACAAATATTATGTATTTAAAATATTTTTATCATTCCTATTTTTAAATTGCAACAGCTATAGATAACTGTGTTGTAAACATAATAATACATCAGAAATTTGATAATAGAGGAGTTGCAATGAAGAGATTTTTGCTGAAATTAATCGATAATTTTCCATTGGTAGCTTCATGAGTATTATAATAGTTATACCAGTTATTTTTCTTCGAGGGAAAATAGTTGAAATATATCTTAATTCAAATGACGCTTTTCAGTGCAATTTGGTGTCTTCCTTTCTTATCTTTTGGGATCTGATCAGTGAAAACCGGAAAAATCTCCGTAATAGTTGTAATAGGATCTCACAATGACCTCAATCAGTGAAGGAGGATACCAAGAGGCTAGGAGAAAAAAACATTCTTTCCTAATTCTTTCAGCGCAAATGAGCTGATATCTACACAGCAAATTGAAGCTATTTGCAAAGATATTTTCAGAATATCGTGAGTGTGAAGGAGCTTGAAGAGAGCGAGATAAGGGTTAGGACTACGAATGCGGTTGCTTCTGAAACATTTATGCAGAGAATACAAATATGCAATTGCAGTGATTACTGTTGGATGATAATAAAAACGAAGAGCTGAAAACATAAGAGTGTGATGCGGGGAGATGGAGAAAAACCAATTAAAGCAAAAGGAGGGCGAAATCTCGCGCATTATACGTAGAAGTGTGGAGAGCTTAGGAAACTCATTTGGTTTTCAGAACAGTTAGATAAGATGCGTGGAAATGCATGCGAGCAAGCTTTAGCTTTACGGCAAAAATTTTGGAGATGCGAAAACCGTGCGATTATTTTTACGATTTTACTGTAAACGTTGCCAAATGTATGAATTGTAGTCAAAATAGCATCAATAGGAACAAATTTTGGCAGAAGTGAATTAATTTTATCCAGCTGCTCATAATTGTGTTTAACCTAAGCTTAATGATATGAAAATCAGTACTGATACAACTAACCCTCGATCATCCGTGGGCAGATTATCCGTGAATGATATTTTGCTCTTCGTCCATGTTTTTCACAGTCTTTTTTTAAATTAAGCACAAAAAAACAATTTTCTGTTCTAATACAAGTAGGAGCTAATCTATATAGCAGTGGAAATACGATTACAATGACGGTGCGAAAAAGATCCGCGGTCAGATGAAAAGATAAATGTAAACTCTTAACGACTCCATGAAAAAATGGAATATATCAGAATATCTGCGCATATAATAAAAGATTTTGTTATTTACGTGTATAATGAAAATTGTAAGAAATATAATTGATAGTTCGGATCATCCGTTTGTCTGACTATTCTTGCATCCTCCCCCCATCATTTGCCTGGATGATTGAGAAATCACAGTACTTCGTTTTCTACTTTCAGTCATAATGACTTTGTCCTTTATATGTTTCAAAATTGATGTAAGAGAATGTGTCTAAGGCCTTCATATCGATCACACAAATATTAGGATTATGTACCTGTAGGCCGTGTACATAAATCGAAAGTTCTTTTGGCCTTTTTAAATGTTAATTTTCTTTGCTGTGAGCCTTGGATGATCTTATCCCTACACATCAAACACAGCTTATGGAAGAAAACAGAGCTCTTTCTCTCCTCTCAATCTATTATGATGGTATAGCAACAAGCTGTTGCGAGAAATGATACACCATATCGTTTGCGGGGCGAATATCAGGCTATGAGAGTGGAGATACAGATTAATAATGCAAGAAACACGCGTCTAAATTGGATAGGTTCCAAAGAATTTTCCTTTATTTTATGCTTTGAAAGAGAATAGTGTAACTGAAGATAATGCGCTAAATAGCATGGATGAAAGTGTTTGGAAACCAGAATTTTGGAAAGAATATATTGAATCTACAGCTGAATAGTGCCTGTGAATCGGAGGTTTTATTCAGTCAAAATTTCAAGAGCAGAAAAGGTTCGCCATAGAAGCAAAATTTAGAGGAATTCGATTATACGTGAGATTATTCGCGTCTATTATTGATAAATATTTATTTCAAATATATATTGGAATTTGAGTGAGATAACTTAATCATGACTTTTTGATTATTCATAAGTAATTACTTCAGCTGTTATTTTTCTACTGTGTAATTCTGAGTTGCACACAGGCTAATACTCGTAGAAGTATCAAGTCCTCCTTTATACAGTCTTTATTTAAAGATTTTCAATTTAGTGTTGTCACATAGATAAGGAATGAAATGGCGTAAGGCGATGTATGTTTACTCTTAAAAGAGGAATTTTAGTTGCATAAAAATTTTGAGAGGTTTTGTACCCATACGGGCTTGAGTGTATCCTTGAAAAGTTGTAAACGATCACTTGAAAATTTATCTTATCGATAAGATAAAAATTCAAAAAGATAAAAATATGGATCAATCTCTCATCTCGAGATCTCAAAACGCATTCATGATTTGAATAGCTAAGCGACAGATAACCATAATGATTGACATTCAAATAAACTTAACATACTAACTGTGATTGTTTGATTAATGTGACAAAAATTTGTTGGTGATAGGAGATACCTGGGGTGATGATCTATGTGCCTCACTATTTTTTTAGTGTATTCTGGTACTGCTTATGGTGATGAGGTTTTGAAAACTTTGGTACTCGTAGGACTTATTGTGTTAGGGATTGTGAACTTTTTATGTATGTTGTGTAATTTCATTGGAATATGTATAGGGGCTGCCACCTGACAATATTCAAACCGCAGCATATGTACATAATAGTAATATCCCAAAAGCGATAGAGGAATGTGTTGATGCATTGGCATTTGAAAATATAAAAATCCTTAACGAATTCCTTTTACCCTTGAATAAGAGGCCCTTAAGCCATCCCTACGCAGTACTGAATCCAAAACAAGAGATGATTAGTTCCGTTTAGTAGATGTTCTCTTTTTCAGTTAGCCTCCTCATAATTCTCCGTAATGCATCCAATATAGAGACGGTTGAAGTTATAGCTCTTCCCAAAATTCAATGCGTAGGCATCTTCTAAATGGCTTATTTCTCGGAAAAGAGGATTCCCTTTCCATTGGGGAAGCGGCAGATTTTGGAAAGCGCGCAAATTCATTATCTCGTAACGGAAACCGCAGATTCGAGGAAAAACGATTTTCCGATATCTCCGAAGGCCGTTTGAGTGTAGCATCTCACTTTAGCCTCAGCAACGGAAGTCCCGATACATATCGGATGGATCGTTTTTCTGTGAGGAATCAACGAGAATGGACCCCGCCGGGGTTTCATTACAGGAAGATGGGCTTTATTGTCAAATTAAGGATCGCTGTAAAGATGGATTTGCAGTCTACTCTAAAGGACTCGTAGACCTCTAAAGAACTCCTTTTTATGCAATATCCCTCACGTCCTTTGTGTTATTTATTCCTTCGTTTCTCACAGAAGATGATGCTCTGCGATTTTTAAGCTACTACATGTACTCTACGCTGCTACATATTGCAATTCGAAGTACTACGTTCGACTTTGAGTACTGTGATTGCTTCCTGCTTCTGGACAAAGAAAATGGAACAAATTCAAGGAAATTTGTTCTACTGTAATGAAATTACAGATTTCATTCGTGTAAATAGTCTGAAAAATTGTTTCACCTTTACGGTTTGTAGGAATGAAAATACAGTGGTACCTTGGCTAGCAAGTAACAAGTCTAACAAAATTTTTTGTTGTTTTTCGTATTCGACTATCGAACATGGATTCGGCTAACGAATGTTTTATTGGATGCGCATAGAGGTGGATGCAGCCAAATGAAAACAATCGAGTTAATTAAGAATAGGAGCCTGAAGCATTTAATTCTCTACATGTTATGTAGCAAGTATTTCATCTTGCCATCCAGCTGCCCTTGGTTAACCTTTGGTTAGTTTTTGCCCATTTATTATGTTCTGTATTCTATTTTACAAAATAATCATTAAATCGTTGGCAGCATGCGGAACGAATCGAACGGCTTCTATAGAAAACTATGGGAAATAATGTTTCGCATAAGGAAGATTTATAGTCGAGTTTGACTTATTGACTATTTTGTATCAATTTCGCGAATAATGATTTAAATTTGTATAAAACCTGATAAACATAACGATCAGAAAGTTAGTCGAATGAATAACAGCTTGAAAGATAAGAATGGGATTGGCTACTTTTCATTTTCTTTGTTTAATATCTTTCGGAAAGGATTTACCTATTTTTCGACTTCTCCTTGGTGTGTTCTTTGAAAATCAATGATATCTCGTTACATTACGGTGATATTACGCACTGTATAATTTATTTTTGCAAATAATGTAAATTTTAGATGTTGCTTTAAGCCCTTCATCTACAAAAATAAAGACGGACGTACCATTAAGAGCACTCATGTACATGACAACAAAATTCGCCAAAAAATAGATTGAAAGCTAATGGAAAAAATTTCACTTAACCAAGAACGCTAAAGCAGGGGCGAGTGGCTAACATTTACCTACACCAGTTTGGATGTGCGGAGAACGCACAAAATTTCCTTCCCTCCTTTTTTTCCTAAATATTTGGGCAAACACCTCCGTTAAAAGACTTGTGCCCGTGACTTGATACTTTACTTGCCCCGAGAGAGTAGCAGAGAGTTCCTTTAAACGCTTATAGACTTCCCATACGAAACGCAACGTTTTTATATTGTACATTTTAGAGAGCTCTAAAGGCAGCGAAGGAATGTGTAGACACGTTCAGCCTACTCCTGGGGGCGATCGTTTTCCAATCCCCTATTTCTACCCGTTAAAAAAGTAAATCCCACTTTATCACTATCCACATTGAATGGTCTTATCCCGTGAACGGATCATTAGCACCCTGGTTCCAACCTTTAGCAGTATACCCATGCTTTTACTGCCGTTAAAGAGAGCCTTAACCATTTGTCCAATAATAAAGTCAAATTTATTGCACAAATTTCATGTATTTCTATTTATACCGGGGAATCGTTTGACTTCCGGAACAGATTTTAACGGAAGATTAAGGAATGGAAAAGAAAATTGCGAATTATGATGATGAAGTTAAATTACACCAAAGCATTTCGTAGTTATTTAAATACTTTAATCTGTAAGGGATAGATCGACCTGTAGTAATAATGCATGAACACCACACAATCAACGTATTTCTGTCGTTAGTTATAACCGTGGATTCTTCTAGGGAATTAAATGTATAGTTAAATAATTCGTTTATCAGTCTATCCCTCTTATAGCTTCCAAACGTCGTTCGTTTCCACTCATGATTTTCTATCTATTAAGTTGGAATTATTATTACTTTTAGTGGTTTTTCTGCGGCGTAAGAAAAGAAACTCGAAATCTTTATGGAAAAGCAACATATGAAAACATTCCACGAAGTCAAGATTGAACATACTAATTTTATGTGGAAGACTGATTTAATGATTTCATTACGCTGTACAGTTTTATACGAATATATGCATCAAAGTCCGCGAGTTCTCACGTTATTTACTGGAATAATCTGAGTAGCGCGTAAAGTATAACACCAAGGATATCAAGAGTCGCGGGTAACATAACTGGTAGGATACTGAATGATTTCTCTTCGATAGAGCTGTGAGAATAACCGTAAACGTTAAAACCGTGAAAACGCTGATCACAGTACCCACATGAGTAATTTCATTAGTGAGCTAGAAATGGAAACCGAGCCAAAATTTTTTGTTAAACATTATGGCTGTAAGACCTAGCTGATTACACACCTGACCTCTCCCGAACATTTTTCATTACGTTCATATTTAGCCCACAGCAGTAAATATTGTGGAAGATAATTTTATCAACGATTTTGTGACGTATCTTCTCGAGGGATATTTTTAGAGGATATCTCGATCCATATCGTTGGAATATCGCGCACAGCATTAAGGGTCATTTTGAGCAACGAAGTTTTCATTCACCTCTATCTGAGAGAGAAATTAAACCTTATCGTCCTTCCACACGCTATCGCAGGTTACTAAATCAAGATTATGCCTCCTCTGTCGTCATTCCGTATCGATCTTGGTCTAAAGCTCTAAGAAAAGAATGGGTCTATTCTTTTGCTTAACCTTGAGCGAGGCTTAGCAATGAATGCAATCGATGGCATTAACTAACCAACCAAACTAACAAGGGGATATAAAGCATGTATTTAAATTTGAATTTGTATTTTAACTTCAAAATTTACTCTCTGATAGGTAGTAAATCTCTGAGTCTTACTTTACGCAGTTAGATAGCCTTATACCAACCCGCAGTATCTGTTTTACCTTTTGTAATATTTTATGTAACAATTTAAATTTATCTTACCTGTTCGTTTTGCAGATTTTCTCTTTCCCCGCGTTTATTGGCGTTTTGTTTGAGATTGATTAGTATTTAGCAGTGAAACTAATTCAAAGTTCTTTAATCCAAACAATGTTAAATTTTCTTCGTTTATTCTTTTATATAAATATACTTTAAGTTTCGTGGGTTTTGGCCTCTGGTGATCTCAAAGTAATTCTTAAAAAGTTAAATCGGAATTCAATCTTAGCTTGTAATTCAATGGATATAAATCCCAGTTACCAGGCGTGAGCAGAGTCGTACCGAGATATACGGCAGCTAAGCGAGATGTACTAGTACTGTGACGCTGTTATTTTAATCCGAAGCCATTATACTTGAAATAATCGAACACACTCGAAAAAATGATTAGAGCACATTCATAGTGTTGTTAAATTTCTTATGGTGAAAGAATGAGCATAGTAAAAAATAAATCCTTTTGTTTTTATTTCGGCCTGACTATATACCCCGATGACACTGATTATGTATTTAACAGGAGTAAGATGCAATATTTAAATATATGATGCCTGATTATATATTTTACTATAATTGTATATTATACTATTGTATATCTTAAGATATATAATCCGGAATTATGATTAGATTCAATTGCTGACCAAACTCCTGTATGATGTGTAATCAGTAAATATAGTACTGGTGCATTAATTACGGATGGCTCCAAGAAAATTTTGGATTATGTAATTAGAGTTTTAAGGAACCAGGGTAAAGAAACGCCGTTTAATTAGGTTAGGTTAGCTTATACAATTATGCAACTGTTGCTCATTTCCTGATGCTGTTGAGAATTTTTGCAAACAAAGCAGGAAGAAAACGATGCAACCTCACGAGTCGAAATAAATTTCACAAAAACTGCTCCGCCTTTTCCAACCCACGCCCTCTTTGTATATGCACACACAAAGTCGTTTGTGAGCGTGGAAGTTCCAAGAAAACCGTACCCAACTGGCTTCTTGGAATTCTCTACATCAACCTTTTCCCCCACTCCGGCCTCTCCTCTCTGCTCGCTTATCTTCCATTTACAGTCCCATCTTTATCCCTCTCCGTCCTTCGGTTATTCCATCTGCAAACTCCAAGAATTTTACGCTTCTTGCGAGTTTTCTTAAACGTACATACATACATTTCACTGAAGTTGGTTAGCGGGTAAAACTAATGTTATCCCCGCATTAGGCTAGGCTCAACATAGTTTTCATCTAGGAGGATAAGGAACATTTCTATGGGTTCTTACATGAGAGATGATTGCTAGGGAAGTATATGAAATATCATTTAGTTATATTCATTACTAAGATTGTAAAATGAACCATGTAATCTCGTTTGAGCCGTTACAATGGAAAAAAATCATGCGAAGATTATAATGAATCATGCAGAGATATTCAGAAACTAAACATAAAGCCGTTCAAATGCCTTAAAGAATATTGAGCACTTACGTAGTCTGTTCGACGACATCCATGAAAGTATGGGACGACTTACGGAAAAGACTTAGCCTTACTTAGAAATTCTGTAGTTGATATTTGATAGAAAAAATCGAAAGAAAAATGTCAGTTAAATTGATACAAAAAGGAAAGATTCAGCAATCATATACCATTATACACGGTAAGTAAAAGGCTTCATCAATTTATTATAATTCTTTTCCCTGTCGGTCGGATTGGTAGGTTGCTATACTTTAAAAAACCAAAACGTAAATCCTGTACTAGGCGATTTCTGTTGTTAGCTATGTTTTTTCTCTAAGTTCTTTTTCTGCTTGTATTAATTTATTTTTCCCACATCATTTAGACTAATACGTAATTTTGAGTATTCTTACCTTATCCATTTTAATATTTTCCTCCCATGCATGCTAATATTACTCTGTTTCCTTAATTTAAAATATGATCTTACATTCTTTTCTTTTTCTCCGAAGTTTTCCGGTTTTTAGTTTTAATATGTCAATCGAGACAAACATTTTATTATGTTTTCAATTTGGCACGCTCGCATAATGCTTTCCTTTTTTAATTCTTCAATGTATAAAAATCTTTCCTTTTTGTTTTTTTTAATTGATACAGCCCTTCCTATTTATGCTTCCAATGAAAATTTGAAGTACGATTTGTTATTAACCATTCTTTTTATCTAAGACATTTTTTTTCAACCTCGCCCTTAGCATATGTTGCATTTAGAGTAGTTATGTAAGAGAAAACCTGTTTGATTTATCAAAACAGATAAAGTCGGACCTAACGTGATAGGACTTGCTAAAACAATGAATCACTTTCCAAACTATGGTAATATTGTTGGAATACGACCAAATCATTCCCTCAAATCTCACATTCAGTGCCACCCTATTGTTTTCCGCAAAAAGTCAGAGATGAATGCCAAAATACGCCCAAAGATACAAAGCTTTAATTAAATTAATCTCTCTCAGTAAGCGCTCACCTCTTCGAATTTTTATTCGAAACAGTTTCAATCGAACCTTTTTTGTTTCTATCTGAGCGGTATCAAATAAACTTCGATGTCGATAAAATCGATCGTATTTGTTTTAATGTTGAACTTTTGCTCTCGATTTCCACTGATTTTTATTTCAGCTCATGAACAGCTCGAGGCAAATTCATTGTATTGAACCGACATGAGATGACATTCGCTCGAATCGCGGCTGATAATTATTTAATTAACGTTACGTCGGCATTGGTAACGCTTAGGTAGCCTTCGATCCAGCATGAAAAAATTGGAATCAAAACAGATGTAGAAACTCATTCCGATAGCTTGCAATAAATTACCTCAGGCTCTACATGCATGCATGGCATTTGACCTTTCCTCTTTTGGGGAAACATTATTTTTTGCTCTTCTCTTTTCCCACTATTATTTACTCTTTCTCGCCTCTTTCGATCCTCTAATACAACTTCCCGCTATTTTCGATTTATTCCCTAGTGTCTATTTATTTGATCCTACTGGTTATCAGTGATTTTTACATAGCACTATTTTACTCCCACGAGACACCGGATTTTTTTACTGCAAACCTAATGTTATCCTATGATTATATTAAGTAAATTGGTAATAAATATCTCTTGAATTAATATGAAATATATATATTTATGTGCATCATATCTTACAAGAATTTTTCCTAAATTAGATAAACTTGTAAAATCTCATTTACTATCTACATTCGTTCCCATTTATTTCCATTATAGCTGATAAACCTCACTCACCGAACGCGTCCGCAAAGTTATGTACCACATCAAACACAAAAATAGCACGGTAAATGGTAGTATAACAATTTAGAAGAAATGCATGAGAAATATGAGATTTATGAATTTGAAATTTATCACTTGGCAGCTGAGTTGCCTTTATGTAAAACAATATCTTGACCACCTTAATGATTACCAGCAAATCACCATTTGGAGATAGATGACGATTTTAATATTTATTACATTTAGTTCCAAGGGTCAAAGTATAGCTCCTTCTTACATAGAACAATTGATTTGCAATGATGAATCTTGTTTTATATATCTCCCACGGACAAGAGAAGTTTCCCTCGTAACTTATAATCATTGATAACCAGTTCTTATCGACGTGAGAGATTTAGAAGAAGAGTCCCAATCGGGCGTTGATAAATAATCCATCCTTTTATTTATTCATCCCACGCCCTCGACTCTTCCTCACGACCGTTCCTTTCAATTCTCATCCTTTAAAGGC
Source organism: Pachydiplax longipennis (assembly GCA_036926295.1). NCBI lineage: Eukaryota > Metazoa > Arthropoda > Insecta > Odonata > Libellulidae > Pachydiplax > Pachydiplax longipennis. Next base: position 59,664,695 of record JAVFKF010000008.1, read on the forward strand.
ATTTTCACCTCCATTCTCTGTACGTTTCCCCGACTTGCTACCTCGCGGTTTCCTTGCCACGGCTTTCTGCCCTCATCCATGCTTAATCCGCCACTTCTTCCTTTTTTTTCGGCGAACTTTTACCCTCGCAACTCTCGACGCCCCGAACAAACCATTTCTCTCTCCGAAGAGAACTTGTCTTCATGCCGTGCGTGCGCGAGCGGTGCTTATGCGAAAAAGTACCGAATCCGGGGAAAAAAAGGGAGTTTGCGGACGCGTTCGGTGAGTCGGAAGGGCTTTTTTTATTTCGCAAGGAGCGAGCGAAACTTATTTGCGATGAACGAGGCCTTTGAGGGCTGTTATGGAAAGGGACCTCCCGTCGTGGGAGGCGTTCAGCTGGATCGGCGTTGAATCGGTTGCCTGCGTAATGAAATCAAGAGCTGTGCGAGAGGAAGGTTTTCATTGATGGAGAAGTTTTCCGTAGCTTGTAGTTCCATTAAATTACAAATTAATACATTCGAAAAAGGATGCTCGTGTTATGATTCGACGCGTCGGTTTTTGTTAAGGGTATAGATTGTATTCCTGTTGTATTCAAGTAGTATTTTTTCGCTTAAGCAGTGTAGCGGAGAGGGTGAATCATTCTTTCATTGAAGAAATTTAGAAAAGAATTATGTTACGAACTGGGTGTTTGGGAATTAGCGCAGGTTGACATTTGGTCACTCAGAAAGGATTAGAAGGCTGTTCATCTAGATCGCAAGGACTGGTACGAAAGTAAAGATTTGGAGGGTGATTAATCTATATGTCATTATAAGTTGTGAGATTAAGAGAGGAGAAACTTAACTTACTTGTCACAAAAAATGAGAAAAAGATTAGCTAGCACATTCTGACGGGTATATCGTGAGGTAAAAGCATCCTCCCGTTGAATGAAAGATCCGGGTTCGAGTACCAGTCTCATTAAACTTTTTTCCCCTCCGTAGATGGAACTACAAGTTCTAAATCTATGTGTTTCTTATTATAACTTATTATATTTTTTATTTTCGGCATTGCATGTTGTCTAGATCCCCTTACGTAATGATTTTGAACTTTAAAAGCTATCACTAGAATATGGAACTCCGATTACTATTAAAGGTAGGATAAGTTTTCATATCCATTGTGGATAGCCAGATTGTCGAGAAGACATGAATACTATTAATTGCTTCATAAATTCATCCATCCCTCCATTCAGCATTAATTGACTCATTCAGATCTTTTATCATTTAGGATACCACGTTTACGGAATACTGATATAAAAGAGATCATTATATTCTTCAAATAGCGTCTGTTAAGCAAGAGTGATTAAGCCGCGCATTAGAGTATACATCCGTGTAAATTTTATATAGGTTTATATGGAAAAAATTGTGATAAAAATCGTAATTTCAAAATTCTCGGTATCGTCTATGAAGTCATTTCAAAACATCCTGCTCGCTATTTTTACCTTGACAGTCAAACTTACATTTCCCACTACTTGGCTCTTTTCCCGAATCATGAAATTCTCGATATCCAAGCCTCAATATCGCAAATAAGCCTATCAGAGTTCCCAATACATTTCCGAGATAAATTTATTCTCAGTATCTGCATCCATCCTCACATTTTATTCAATAGCTTACGGGATTCAATGAATACAATTACCGCGTTTTATTAAAGGCGTGCATGCCGTTCTTCTTTCTGTAATCAATGTTTTTTTACAGTTTAAATAACTCAACCGCCACAAATCATCGAATAATGAACTGACCGCTATTGGGTAATTTTTTATTATTAATTCGCTCCACGCAGTCATTCGGCGACTAAAAGTTTATGCAGATGACGGCATTGCTGGTGTATAATGAAAAAAAATTTGTTGCAATTATCGTTCTCTCAAATGCCGTTTAATTTTAAAAGCTCAGAACTCCCTGTTGAGCTGCGTATATTTTGTGAATTAACCTTAACCGTAAAACTTTTACTGAAAATATTCAGCCGACACCTTTTTCGGAATATTATTTCAGGAGTATTTATTTAAGCGCTAATTAACGTATTCCTAATTCAGACGTCAGAAACTACACAGCCATTCCATTTTTAATCTTTCCTGACAGATTGATAAATAAATAGAACGTGTTAATTGAAGAGATCTTCGACCACTTACCGAAAATAAATAAGTTAAGATATAAAAATTTTCTTTTTCAATAAAAATGCATATAATTAATGCTTTTATTCTATTATAATATTATTAGAATGGTGAACGTGATTTTTTTGTATATTATGTACAGCGGTGATGATAAGTTACTAAATTCATATTCTTGCATGGGAAGCTATGTTAACTTCTGAATCAGGAATCACTCGTAGATACTCATATCATTGGGTAAAAGGTTATGCTTAACAGGAAGAGGCAATAGGTAATGTAAATTTGCATTTCTTATCTACTGTAAATACTTCTGGTACATGTATGGTGTAGGATGTACATATTATCTAATGTTTAAGAGCTGATATAAAGAGGTTAAGGGTGTCGCCTGACATTTTTCATACCGCAGCAAGACTTAAATAAATAAATAAAACTTCACATTCATCAACATGGCTGAATATCTTCACCTTAATATGTACCATTGACGATTATTTTCTCAATATAAAACGTCTCTAATTTCATGTTACCAAACTAACAAGCATGGTAGTCACTGTTTTCAAATATAAAGTATTCAAATGATAAACTGATATGTGGTTATATTGACTTTTCTGTAATGTATACATTGAAAACTATCTCGATATCCTTTAAAATCATCTCCATAATAGCTGGTGACCTCGACGCGTTCGGAAGATACTCATAAATGCAAGCGCCGATCTCAATGGGTAGGAACTTTCATTTCAAATCCATTTCGTCGATCCTTTTGCTGTAAAATAGAGGTAAAAAATGTAGTCGACATATGGAAGGTACACGTGTATTTCGATCCCGTACACGTGTGTGTGTGTGTCTATTTGCTCTCACTAAAGGAGGATTTGACTTTTCCCAGTTAATATTTACTCGAGCATAATGGTTAAATTAATCGAAAAGTAAATGAGAAGGGGTATGATGCCATGACTGGAAGTCTAATAAAAAGATTTTCGTAAAAAAGTATACATCCAGTCACATTTCTTTGGTATATAATTCCTCAATTTTTTTGGCCGCCTCCGAATATTTTAAATTAACCGGATTTCAGAGAAGCACATCATTCATTAAGTACTATTTTTTTGTTTTCGTATTGCTTCTGTCTATATAAGTAACTTAATGTGAATTCCTCCAATTCATATCAGCTCATCATTGATAGCATTTATATCGTCTAAACTAATATTTTAGGTACGCTGAAATTTTTTTCATAATCACCTCCTTCTCAGTCAATATTAATGCATTTCAAATTACATACTCAAGTAATAAAAGGCAGTAAAAGTAAATTAGTCTTTATAAAACAATCACAATCAAATACATACATTGTAAATGATTTTTAGTTGAAAGAGATCGGTTCTTCGACTCATTCGTTTATCCGTCCCAGCAAACCAAGAAATTAATTCGGAAACTATGTGCCGATTAGGGCTATATTTCAATCTTTTATTGGATGATTTTTATAGCTATAATCCAATAATATACCTCTTTAGAGCTTGCATCGCCAAGTAAAGAAATTCAGAAATATTCTATATGGTAAACAATACAATAAATGGAATTAATCAAGCTATATTTCGAAGCGTTTAGGAAAGATTCGATCATTACATTTCCGCATCAGTTTTAAATCCCTGCGTATCTAGTTTTGAATTCTTTGAGCATTATAGAGAAGTGTTGCAATAAAATTTGCCAAAGGATGCGGCTCTGTATGCAACGTGTCCCAAATGTATTCTTTACAGCGAGACAAAGCATTAAACCACAAAAAACCAACCACTATATAAGGGAATTGGAATCATGAAATGCAGTGAACACGCGGATAACGAGAAGTTTCTATGAGTTGACAGTACGATTGTACTCCGTACTTGGGCTCCAACTCATTGATTTCCAGCCATAATAGCGTGCCACTCATGAAATCTGTGTTACATTGTGCTATCACTGGTGAGTGCCGATGGCATTCAAACAATGGGCGAACACCATTTGACCTCGTTTCAACTCTTCGTTGCCCACCTCATATTCACCTCGTCCTCCGTGTATGTACATCACATTGGGTCTAGTTATTATTACCGTGCAATAGGATTTTCGAAGAATGCTCTGTAACATCAAGATAGATTAACCCAATAAGCACCGATAAAAAACATTTGTCTGTTACGGGATGGATTCGGCATCTCTTCTCTGAAAACTTTACGCAGTATTTTATGACGATTGCTTTATTTGCTCGTAAATGTATCGATATAATAAAAATCTCTCTTTTCCAGAATCAAATCAACGTTCCAATCAATTTTCAAAAAATTTCGACCGGCGTACCGATGTTACATCGGTGTCATTTCAATTAATAGAAAATCTGAAATTTTAAAATGATTAAATCTTAGTTTATTCATTTTTTAATATAGCAAAAAGTTTATTAGGTGATATTTATCTAGTTTTTATCTATCAGTTAGTATTTATTTATCTACTGGCTTGTCTACTATTTTCATCAACTATCCGGCATATATTTTTATTTCTATCTATTGATTTATTTTCCTATGTGTAAATAAATTTTATTGGATCGTATTCGATGAAGTAATTTCAAAATATCTTATAACAATTTCAAAGGTTAGGTGGAGGAGAGGGCATTTTGACTTAGTATCACCGTAAGTATATATAAGAATAATTTTTGGTTTTAGATAATTGCCAACTTTTAAACAAAAATGAAGCAAGTTAAGGGTTACGTTTTCATTATTTCTTGATTGGAACAGATTACATGCATCTTTTAGAGTATCTTTTATTACTTCGTTTAAATTCTATTGATTTTCTTATGCTTTATAATATCTACATTGACTTAGGATGTAGCAGAAAAAGTATGATATCACAAATTTTATTTGCATTAGTGTATCACAGGAGGAATTTTAGTAAGTCATGTCTTTGCGATCTAATTATAAACAAATAGTGTTTCTTTTTTTAAAAAAAGAATCCAATGATCACATGAACGTAATTATGGAAAAAAGTAAACTATTTAGAACATATCAAAGACCATATAAAAGTTGGTATAGTTTCATAAGGTTCTTCAGTAGACTGCCAAGTGTAATAAGCTCTCAAATCCTTTAAGAATGGACGTTCATTCAGAATTTCACGAATTCTGGTTTACGCTAGTTTTAGATATTTCTTTTTCATCTCTTGTTTTATGGCTGTTTTTAAACCTTTTTCAATTTACAAAAACAGCTGACATGTCTCAAAGTCAAAATGGTAAGGAATAAGATAGATTGTACGATTTAACTGCGAAGAAGGATTTCATTCCTAGCAAGACCGAACTGATATACCAGTAATGTAGTAGCGAAATTTTTTCGTAAGAAATTGTATTACACATTTCTCTTTCATCCACTTCCACGAATTAAATGATAAAATACTATCTACTTTTCCTGATTGTTGATATAATAAGAAATAAGATTTTTCATAATTTTTATGCAAAAATATGAAAAATTTTTATGATTCAATGTCATCTTCTATCATTTTAAAGAGCTGCTCCACTAGTTAACTTAGGAGTCCACTGTACTTTTCGTATAATTGCTCATAACCGAAGCTTTCAGTGCTCTATCTAATCACTCACTTTGCTCACAAATTCCAGTTTTGCATGAATTCAAAATGTCTCGGTGTTATTTCGTGGAAAGCCATATATAAATGTAGGAAAAGAAAACTTTATAGTTTTCCACAATCTTGCGGAAAATTAAAAAGTTTTCTTTTCCTCCATTTATTCCAGTTTTTCGTTGCACTACGATTTTTCCTAATCCCATCTCAATCTACGATTTCAATTTCTCAACCCCACAAAACTTCAAACCGTTTGTATTGCATCAAACCCAAAGACATCTTACAAGATGCTCATTTTCGTCCTTCGCGAGACTTTTGCTCTCCGTTCGGACCGATTGCTCCCTTTTGTCTTTTCGCCCCTCACAAAGGAACATAGATCGCGCATTGCTGTGGCGATGGATGGATCCGAAGGAAGGGAGATGCAGAATAAAAGGCGATCTCCACCCTCAAGTCACTCTCCTCTATACCCTCTCTATTCCCGACTATCGATTATCGACCCCTGCGCCTATTAATTGTTGGCTTTCGGACTTTGAAAAAAAAGAGGCTTAATAAACGCGGCCATCGGTTTGCCCTCGTCGGGTATGTACCCTTCCTGTACGGGGCTTAATCTAACTACACCCCTTTCTCTCTTCCACCCTTGTTCTGACAGCGCCCTCTGTGTTTCTTTTGTCTCTCCCCTCTCCTTTGTCTCCCCTTGCCATTAGTTTGATTAAAAGTGCATCTCCCTCGAGTTTCTCCATTGAGATGACAAGGGCTGTTTCAAGAGCATGCACTCGATGGTTTTTTTTTCTCCCGTAAGCTTTTTGCTTCCATCCTCCGTTCCTCCACCTCGCACCCTATCCTCCTCTAGCCACTTTTCCACCGGAAAAATGCTTCATCTATTAAATTATGCTTCCCTTTGGCCGATACCGCGACTAGGGAAGCTGTGTCCTTCCTCGGATTCCCTGCAACGTAACCCGTGATTTTCGAGGGTGCTGAAAAGGAAGGAAAGGGTTATGGAAAGCGGGTCAAGGTCGAATTGTCCCCTTACCCTCATTCGCCCCCTTTTAACTCCTTTTTGCCTTATCGTGCACCCTACCTTACGTCATGCTTACGTGGTGGATCAAGGACGAGACCCCGAATACCCCTTCGTCCCCTTTTAAATTTCGTCAAAGTCTCCACCGAACCCTTTATTTTCCGCATTCTGGTTTTGTTTGTGTTGCTTTTTGTCCTGGTGCATGAAAATGGGCGTATGCGCGAATGTTGAGATTAGCTTAAGGGCTGGGCTTTTGAGAAATGTTTTCCTTGTGGGGGGCTCAAGGATACTAATTTGGAAACGAATACCTTACTGATTTATCTCCCAGCATCAGGATATAGCGTGAAACATGATGCTTGCTTAATATGAACTTATTAGGAGCTATGTTCCTTAACATGTATATTTGATATGCAAGATATGTTGAGGTTCTTAAGGTCGTATCGCGCTAATAGATGGTTTCAAAATGCAGCGGAGGTGATATCATCTTCTATGAGCAATATCTCAATGTTAAGTCTTGGTTGTTTAGAATATTTATACCAACTATTATAATCTTAGTTCACTTTGATATAAATTTGTGAAATTACAATCTTTTACACAGAATTACATCGACAATTATTTTTATGAATTTTATAAAATTACATACTGTTTCACATGATAAATTATTCTTCTTTATTTTAAAAACTTCGTGTGATATATATTTTAAGCTTAAAGAAGAGAATAATAACTTAAAATTTGTGTTTTCTCATAAGAGTATTCGAATTAGCTATTCATTGCTCTCGTTCCATTCCGAATATATTTTTATTTTTTGGTTAGCATACATGTTCAGAAAGACAGTAAAAAACACAAACTGTAATTGCCTTACTTTAAGTTTATTTTTAAAATGATCGATTTTCATATAACTGATCTAATAGCATATTTATGTAATTTTGAAATAACATTTTTCAAATTCATAAATAGTACGTACTTCCGTGATATATTCCAAATATTTGGACCTCCAGATAATAATTGAAGATTGATCATAAAAATATATAAGGATATACAAAGAAATTTGATAAAAGTAGACGATATTCGTACAGTTGAATAGAGAAATCTACACAAAAATAATGGCTAGTACTTGATGTCATTGAAAAAATTTCTGTAATCCAAAAGTTCTCCAGGAAGTTTATTACTCTTTCAAAGAACATTATAAGAGATGCGTGAAGAGTAAGTATAGAATATACCAAGAGAGATCAATGCAGCCCCCTTGTCATAAAATTCCTTTCCGTTTCAGTCATACTTAATATAAATGAAGGATTTGCTTGAGAGACTTAGTTTGCGACGCTAAGTAGACCGTTCGAAATGTCTGTAGAAGGGGATAAAGTACTATCAGGATAAAAACTCATCGCTAAGAGACTTTACGTTTGTTGAAAATCCGCAGCACGTGGATTCGTGGAAGGAAATGTGACGCTACAGATCTTACGACTTCGCGGAAACATCGTTTGCGGAAATAAAACGCTTAACTGCTGTCTCTGCTTAGCTCATCCACTATCATCTTAGGGCAATCTTCTAAGTGATATGCAAACGAGATCTTAGAGTATTTTGTTTTACTTCCATTAAAATATTAAATGTTTCTGAACAAAATAAACAGGAATAGAAAGCAGTTTTAAAGAACGGGTAGAGAATATGTACCATTTTAGTCTTCTATTTAGATATTATTAATGTTCATCTACATCTATATAATTACCTGCAAATTACCTTTTGGCTTCTGTAAGTGGGTGTAAACACCAAACGATTGAGCTACTTCTTTAGTTTGTTATTATTGTGTATCTTTCGCGGAAAGAATGAACCCCTAAAACGACTTGCTCTAGCGTCTGTTTTTCATTGTATTAATACGTTTAAATGTATCGATGAGTTACTTCTTTTGTCGTCTTGAAGCCCGATTTTATTCACTTTTGGAGTCTGAAACTGTAGAGTTAGAATACTAGAATATCATTCCATAACACGTGAAATCTCACGAGTTCAAGCATAGTTTCGATTCCCACCGTAGAGCTTCAATCCCATTCCCACAAATCAACGCTCTCCCATTCTACTCTAACCCTTATCCTCCAACACCTGTCTCCTAGGCGACCATATGTATTTAGGATCCTTAGGCAAACAAAGTCGGAATGCAGAAGGAGAAACAAAAAAGGGAATGAAAGAAAACAAACGAGAGGACCTGTGATAAGTTGACGTCTACGACAGCAGACGAAAAACAACAAGACAAGAGCATTTTTCGCTGTGTCTTTCGAATCCTTCGACGCCTCCGCTGTTAAAAAGTGTGTCTTTTTCAGTTCGGAGTCGAGCAGATGGTAAGAGGCGTCAGGGTCAATAAGGGATTCGCCTCAGCTTGGCTATCTCACGCCGACGTCTCTCAGGAGTATGGAATCGTGCCAGAAACGCCCACGTGATCGTCTACCGCTCCTCTTCAGGCCTCTTTCTCCAGAACCAGAGCATCGCGCCTTCCATCTCTCGTGTTTCTCGCGGTTCCCTGCACCAAAGATCTTTTCTCCGCCCTTTTTCACTTCTGCGAATATCGGTCCGTTTCGAAGTGGGAGAGAGACACCGCCGCGTCAAGGGATGGATCCCTATGTATAGGATCCCTTTACATACAGACGAATAATGTTTCTGTTGGGGAGGTTAAGGGATACATTTGAGTGTTTCTCGGTGTTGGCGATTCGAGAAGCTTATTTGAGGGAGAGATCTCTCTTTTCTTGGCTCGGAAATGAATTGAGTGAGTGATTGTTGAAAGGAGGAATTTAAAATTTTTGAGATTATTGTGTGCCGGAAAATATGAAGACCCTATGAATTGGAAAACCAAGTGTCAGCAGCAGTATATGATGTCATGGATTAAGAAAGTGAATACTGTGGGCTGAGAGATGGTTTAATAGCTCATGTTCTTAGCACATTTAACATGTAGTCGAGGACAAACTAAGACATCATTAGAGATTTTCTTCGTTCAGCTTGGGTTCATTTGTTTCCTCTCTTCAATATTTATTAGACTATCAAAACTTGTTAAACTTATTTGACAGCGACGTATCTGTTACAGTTAACCCGAATCAGCATTTCCTATTCCCTATCTAGGGTGAAAAGATTGTGAATCAGAAATTATATCTCGTATATGCACATTATTTTTCAATGCCGCATGATAATTCCATCCATGATACAATGTAGGAAAATTTCCTTAAACAAACAAATCCCTGCAAATTTTAATTACTTCATCTGAATCACTGGAAGTTCCGTTTCAATCAGAGAAATGATTCATTTGATACTTGATTGCACACGGAATGTCAACAAACGTTGATTGTGTTTCTCGAAATCTATTTATGAAAACGACTGATTCCCTGAAGGTAAATTTGATACAGAGGTGTTTGGGTAAATCGTATGACGTATGAATAACTGTTTTTATATTCCGTGATACTTTATCATTATGATTGCTTTAAATAAGTGGGAAAATCTTGTTTGAAGACGAACTTTTTGATAGGGAAATAAGTATAGCCCTCATGCATAATTAGTGTCACAATACTAAGAACCATGTATTTGTTGGTATTCAAAAAAATTCGGTTACTTCAGTAAATGTGATAAACATCCGGTATGTATCTAAAAATTTGATTTTAGAGGTATGCCCTCCAGAATTACATATTATTTCACTAAAGTTACTTTTTCATTTAAATGAGTATTTTATGTATTTAAATAACTTCTTCAGCATTTTTATATAATTTGTGATTGAATTATTTAGGAGGTGGTCAGAGTTAAGAAGAATTTAAGTTACTCAAATAATGTTTATTAGTCAAAGTGATTATTGCATAAATTGATAAAATTTTCCAAATTCTCCCTTTCTTCCTAAAAATCTATGTGATACCGTGAAAGTGTAAAATGTTGTTTTGATTAAGCTATGTGTTATTATGCTTTCAAACTAATTCCGGGAATAGTTTCTTCTTTTTCATATATCTAAACTGACTTTGCATTCATCCTTCACTTTTTATGCGTAACTTACGCCATTTTGAGTATGATTTCCATTGGAATAATTAAATTGTAGAGATATGAATAGGGTTATATCCACGAAAGCTTTTCATCAGTCTGCAAAGAGCCTCAGCTTTAAAAGCATTTTACGACAAAAAGTCAACAGATGGCGACACGAGTCAGTTGTTGTGTAAATGAAGGAAGTTGCTGAAAGATAGATGATAAAGGGTTAGAGAAGGAACATTATCCTCTTTGTTTTACAATTCCTCTGAAATGTTTCCCCATTTCCCTTATCTTCTCATCCTGCTCTTTCATTTCTCTCTCCAATTTTCTCGTTCTAATCCCATCTTTACACCAATCTTTTATTTCTCCTACTTTAAGTGCCTCCTTTGTCAAAGTTTTGTCCGGCCTGATATCCCTCTGGATTGATGTCCGTAGATACAATTTAATATGACCGGAACAAACTTTTTTAGTGCTGCGCAGCAAGAAAGTTTGCGAGTTTTTAGATGCGCGTTAATGCAAAGATTCCTCGTCGGATTAGAGCGCTTTCCGACATCAAATTCCATTAGTCAGCAGATTTTCTTGTCTCTCTGATTACTTTTGCGACTGTGGATTCTGAATGCCCTTCAGATTTTATTTCATGGGAGAAATATAGTACGATATCCATGATACAGTCAGAGTTTAGAGTATGTGTCAAAAAGGGGTTGATTTGATCCACTTCTTGGATTGTCTTATGCAAGCAATACATTCGCGACTTTTATTGCTCGTCATCCTCAGGCGTTCACCTTAATGGTCAAACTTTTGCTTCGGTGTCGCGCTCTTCACCGCAGCCTGTACATCCTTTTAATCCACCTTTTGTGGCTTTGAATTTCATTATTTCATTAATTCAGACCACGAATTAGAGAAAATAATATTCTTTTATTAAACTAGAACGTAAAATTTTTCATATGTGTGACTGAAAGTTACTTTTCATCGAAAATTTCACAAATAAAATAGAACAATTCTACGGCTTTACATGGCTTCTACATTTTACAACTGCTTGCTATTTTTTCGCATTTATCTAATTTTGATTAACTAATTTTGATGATTGACTTTAAATATCTGCATCACCATATGTTTGGTAAAATCTTGTTTACTTAACGACGGATACTTGAAATGTTTTCCTCATTGTTAATGTATTCCTTATTCTTTGTTCTATAATATTCTATCAAAAGTGGTTGAGTAACATAGTCCTTATATTAATAGTAATAAGATGCATATTTGATTTTAATGGTTTATTACCTAAAGGGAATGATTTGAAAATGCGTAAAATGTAGCCGAAAATGCATGTAGGGCTCATTACGTCTGATAGTAAGATATTGATGCTTGCTTACTCTTGCAAGAAATATTTCAGCAGTAATAACGTTGTCGTTAAACTAACCTAACCAGTAATTCAAATTGATATGAAGGAGAAATGTAATATTGCAGATCGGATTAAATTCTTTTTGATGCGAGTCAAAAATTTAAAGCTCCGTTAAATTATAATTTCATACGGAATCTCTTTCGGTAATCTCGACGAATTGCCTGATTTGCATAAAGTGATCGAGTTTTAAATCCATTTAATCCTTTCCTCCGCGATCGACCAAGCTGGCGAAATACAGACGATACACATGAGCCTGAATAATATCAGCACAGTTATTTCTCCCATTTCGTAACCGTATAAATTGAATGGTAATGAAAATTAAAATTTTCGTGTGTAATCAAATATATTAATGCTTCATGAAAGCCTACCCATTAAATTTATTTAATGGATAGTAATTTTACTTGCAGAGTTTATCATATCCTATCCTTATGCACATAAACGAAACGTTTAAAAATTATCGAATTCAACAATTTCGAGCAACATGTAAAGGAAATTAAATACGATGAATTCACAAGAATTTAATTCTATATTCTTGATTATTTTCTTGCCATACGTTTTGTTCTCTTGCTCGAAAACTACCTGTTTCCATTTCCTATTTTAAACGTTTTTATCTTCTATTAGGATTTTACGCATCTATTATAACCATACTTTCATAACTAGGAGAGTAATATAATATTAATACCCCCACTAAATTTATGTTCTTGCATTTTTTATTCTTTCTTCGTTCTTGAATTTTTTAAGCTATAAAGTGGAATTACTGAAATATAGATTTAAAATACTTCTTATGCAGTTGTACAGGTGGTCAAGAGCTTAAGCTAAGACCAGTTTAGCGAACACAGTAAAGCCTCCGAAAAATCCGTATAGCCATATGGGCAGCGCGTTTGACTTTGATGAAATTGGTTCACGATTTGATTCATGGTAGGGATTCACTTGCTAAGTGACCTTAACTACTAAAGAATTTAAAAAGTGGGGCTACTAACAATTTCTCCATGGAGTTTTATACTAGGAAAACGTTTTCTTACGTAGAACCAGCATGAGTTTAGCATATTGATGGCCCGAGGATACTTACTGAAATTTTGATGAGTTCTTCCCATATTTATATTACATTTGGGTGAAAATGAAAAACTCGGATTTCAATTAATACTTTCTCAACCTACATTTCAAAGTATTGGGTGATTTCATTAAAACAGGGGAAGAAATATTTTTCATTAGAAGATTTGCATGGTTGATTACGTCCAGTAAGGACATCTTTTTACTCTGGCTTCAAACTGTTTTCAAATGCTTTTACTCATTTAATTTCTTGTTTTTCGGAGTATTTGCGAAATATTTCTGTATAGTTCTAATTTTCATAGTGTTATTATTGCAGAAAGATTTGCAAATTTCTGAAATGTTTCGGATTGTTATAACAAACTTTTTTTAATTTTTAGCAATATCAAGTTTTTAACAGTATCAAGTTTTTAGCAAGTGTCAATATAAATTTCCGTCTCATGTATTTTTTTCTCATTATAATATTTGGTTAGCTTTTCACACCACTTACTTTGCATGTGGCTGTTCTCCTCCTGTATGTATTTATGTTTCCTAAACTACTCAGGGTTTGTACATTGGTGGTCTGAAAAGTTTCCGACATTTCGCCATTTCTCGACATGTTTTTTGAAAATTTTCTGAAGATTTCTGAAAAATCTGGGGTCGGAAACTTCGGAACTTTTCAGACCACCCTCGTATATCCACAACCATTCTAATCTTTTCTACTTCAACCCTCAAATCGATAAGGAAAAATTAACTATTTAATAAATAGTATATTCAATTAATTATCTCTAATTTAATTATTATTTGCATTATTATAGTTATTATTTTCTGGTTAACATATTTAACTATATAATTATTATACAATAACTTAGCTTTTAATAAAGTGCTACTGTAATATCATCAACGATAATTAATTTGGAGCAAAACATTCATTGTTGTTAATGTAGCCAAAATAAAGCATTTTATTATTAAAAACCATAGAGAAAGAGAAATTTACCAAGGTGGCTGATTTTCATAATTCCTCTTCTTCCGCGTCTAAACAGATCAACTAGTAGAAGGATCTTTTATTGAATTTACGTGCTATGTTTAAGAAAGAAATTTCCCTCATCTCCCACACGGACGAATCCCTAGCTTCTCAGGGCAGGTAGCTAAAAAAAACACCGAGGGAATAGAAGAAAGGCAACAGAAGGGCTATGCTTTGCATATAAATCCAGGTGATCTGTTTCTACGACAAAAATAATCACATCTTGTTCTGTTTTCCGCTTGAAAAGAGTGGAAAAGGCGGAGGTTTGGGACGGAACGATAAGTAAGCGGATGCAAGAGTCTCCTTCTCGTGGGACGGGAAGGAAAATGGGAAACACAAATAGATGGAAAGGTAAAGAAATGTTCCGATTCCGTTCTTCCTTGAGAATATACAGCAAAGAAGAAGAGAGAGTGGATGGGAACGAGTGGATCCTGGGTAAACTTTTGCCGTGGTCACGCGTGCGTAGGGATATATCGAGTCTTGTTGTTGGATCGCCTCCCTGATTTCAAAATGTAGGGACGGACTACGTTTCGGAACGCATTTCTTCCATTCCAACCCTACCGATTTTTATCAGAAGAATCCATTCCTTTCGTGAACGATACGAAATAACAAAATGATCGAAGGCTCTATGTTTACAAGCAGAAAGAAAGTTTTCAGGGTATTAATGTAGTTGTAAGGCTAGACTTGTATCGGATTTTCAGGAAGAATAAAATTTGAATAGTTCAATTTTTCATCTAAAGTACATTTTTGACCGCTTTAAACCCTTGGGAAGCAAAGGATTCTCCTGTTTGACCGATATGTCATTTACAAGAATGCCAAACCAAACGTTTCTGTCAATTTGTTTGACAGATGATATATATACATTTTAAAGTTATTCGTAGATAGGTATTAGTTTCGGAAAATGAAGTACTATAGTCTCGCAGGCATTAATATCGATATTATTTACAAAATAAATTTAAATAACAATGAAAAATTTTGCCAAAAAGGTCTTTGGGGTATGTGTATTAAAGCGCACACATATATTTATTTTAAATTTCAAATACTGAAACACAAGTAACAGGTCATTTGTAGCGGTTAATTTGATGCTGTTTGATTTCATGAAATGTTACATTTTTCGTGACGTTTTCTTTCATGTTGACCGAAATTATTTTAAATGAAGATAAAAAATCCGCTATTGAGTTTGCTCAATTAAAAATAACATGGCACCAAGAAAGTTTTTTACAATATTCTATATTAATTATTAAAATGAGCCTGATAAATGTTGCTAAAATTTTAAGAGAAGGTAAATACAGGTAACGAAAAATTTAATTGATGATTCAGAAGTCTTCATAATCATAAATGCTCCATTAAGCGTGTTAAAGAGAGGTCACATTTTGAATAAAGATACGACAAGTCTACCACAAACAACACCGCCGTATCTCATTTAAAGTATTTGAAAGCCCTAAACTTTCACGTTAGTTTCGTACTTGTAATGAAAATTACTCTACTTTGGAATAGGAAATCGTTGTTCTCGAACGAAAATTATATTCCGTTTCCTTTGAGAGTATGAAATGGAAGTTTTATCGCAAACTCGAAATTTTGTTTATTTGCCGCAATTTTCTAAACAGCGACGTCTAATTAGAACGTTGTAGAAATGAGGACTATGAATATCATTCCTTAAGAGTCTTAAGGAATCAATGTCCTAGTTATTTGTAGTGTGTATGGAGTCATAAGTTTCCTTGCAGTTACTTCTTACGATCTATTACATCTACGTTATCCTCTTACCTAATACTACGGCTTAATAAATACTTTCAACTTTCAATTACAATTTTCTACAAAATTACGTAATTTTAAGCCTAAGAATTGAAACATTTGAAATGGTGAATCGATGGTTATTTTTTAGAGCTTATCTATTAGAGCTTCTATAGGAATATTTATTATTTCATTGATTTGTATTTAAATCTGAATTATTTTCCAAATTATAATAGATCTCAATTGATAGGATCACCGAAGAT
Organism: Pachydiplax longipennis; assembly: GCA_036926295.1. NCBI lineage: Eukaryota > Metazoa > Arthropoda > Insecta > Odonata > Libellulidae > Pachydiplax > Pachydiplax longipennis. Next base: position 59,680,814 of record JAVFKF010000008.1, read on the forward strand.
TACTATAAGACCGATAGGAGACATTTCTATTTCGTATCCTGTAATTTCATGAATCTCATTTTTCCACTTGAATTACTAGTTCAACATGTTTAATTTGTCAAAAATATTTTTTCATTGGCTTCACTTGATTTTCAATAAAATATAAGGCTTCGACTTAGTAAAAAACATAATATCATCGAGAAGATAATTGTACATAAGAATCAACGTAGTCAGTGAAGGAATTCGTAGTCTTATATGAAAATATTCTTAATTTATGAATGTTCGATTGGATCGAGAATCATGGGATATTACGCAAGTTTTCAGTTATATCTTTAATTTCCTTTGCTCTTTAGCGGCCGCTCTCTCCATTACCAAAATACGTAAGTTTCTAAGCGTAAATTATTGAAAAATAGACACCACGGCCACCTATGACTACTTCAGCATACCCCCCGTTTCGTAAAATTTCCTCATATTCCATGCTTATCTTCCAACGCGCACTTCTATCCTCTTTTTTCCGTAAATCTCTTTATAAAACTTCTACCCCTTCCTCTTTCATCAGCAGCACAATTGACTTCAGAAAAGCTTCGATCTCTCGCTTTTCCTCCTAAAAAATCCCTTTCCTCTTCTCATTTCCCCTCATTAATATCTACGGTCACGTAATCCTTTTCCTCCTCATATACCAATCGGATTCCCCTTCTTTCTCACATTTTCGCGAGGGTAGGCGTTCCGTTCCCATTTCTATTCTCCATTCCCTTCGTTTATTATTTTCCGATTCCGCACGCCACATAACTTTTTTTCTTTTCGATATCCTCGTTGTACTTTGATTTTCTCATCCGATCGAACATCCGCCCGCGAAGTGGACTTATTTAGTTAAAATATTCTTCTCTTTATTATAACCGGTATTCCGCTTTGGTGCCCTTTTTTTGTTCCGCTTAATTGTCGCAAATTTCCAAGGCCATTAATCAAGTGTATAAGTACATTTTATTTATTTGAATGTATTCATATTTTTATATTCTGTGTTCGTCGTTGTATTTTTCTTTCTGTTTTTATGATACGTCAACCCTTCTTTTCTCGGCTGAAATTCAGCCTGCCTTCGTATTTTAACTCACATTTTTCATCCTTTTGATCATATTGACGGAAAATTCGTACATCACGAGCTCAATATGCGATAGTTGGGATCATTATGCGATTTCATGTACACAAAAATGAGTAACCTTATAAATATAACGCATATCCTAATAGGTGAATTATTGTCAACACGGCAAAGATGTTAAATTACAACAAAACGTAAGCATTGAACGAGTGATGTCATACAACGCCAGAATGTTATTGCTTTTTCATTGTAGAGTATTTATAGTTTGTTAATTAGAATATATCGAGAGTTTATAAGGTGTTATTCGACTGAAATTAAATAATGTATGAATGGAGAGCATGATGACAGGAATTTTAAAAATATACTCGAAGAAAGTGTTAAACCTGCATTTATTTTCTATAATATTTTTATAATATCCAACTATCTCCGATAATAGATCGCAGTTAAGTATCTTAAACGATTACCACGTATTTTTTGTTTTGAGTTTGTCATTTATGTATTTTTATTTCTGTTTTATGCTACGTCAACCCTTCTCTTATTGACTGAATTAAGCCCATCCTCATATTTCAACTCCAGAATTTTCAAATCCAGCATAGACGTTCATTCTTCTCCTCATATTTTCCTCCTCACGAAAAAACTTCTTATTTATTGGATCCATTATGCGATTATCGATGTTGCGATTTCGTGTACTGAAAAAAAATTTGTAACTTTGTAAATATAACGCATATCCTAATAGGTGAATCATTTTCAACTCGGCAAAAATGTAAAATTACTAATCAACATAGACATTGAACGAGTAATGTCGTACATCACCGTAATGTTATTGCGTTTTCATAGTGGAATATCAATAGTTTGCTGTGGAGAAAACTTAGAATAGATCGAGATTTTTTAAGGTATTATTTGAACGAAAACATGCAAGTACAATAAGATCATATATCAATAGAGACCATAATGACAGGATTTTTAAATGTATACTCTAAGAAAGTAGTTAAAGCTGCATTTATTTTGTATAATTATTTTAAATAATCAAACATCTCCAAGAAGAGACCGTAATTAAGTATCTTAAACTAATACTAAGTGCAAGAGAATAAATTTGTTTCTCTTAATACCTACCCCTATAATCACACGCCCTTGCAACCTCACTTAGGTATGTAGTTTTCTGCAATATAGCAACAGTGACTCTGACACTTCCTATTCATTTTTCGTACTTATTAGATACTATGTGTGCCCTTGAAACTTATTTACGTGGTAAATTTCATAACTTAGTATAGATATTGCATTAACGAACTCCTTTTCATCCTCCCTAATTACTCGCATTCTCTTATATTTTTCAATCCTTTAGTTTGGGAAAATTTACGATGAGGTCTTTGTCTTAATTTCTTCCGATATGAAGAAGTATTCATGCATGCATGTCTTTTCCGTTTAGATCCAACTTCTGCAAATTCCCACAGATTCCGTACTATAACACCGTAGACAGCTTTCGCGGCGTCGAAATGGTTCCCGGTGCGACTCCCAGAGGGAACCTCTGACTGCTTGAGGAGTTTCAGCCCCGCCCTGCGCATACATAGCAATTTGACCAATTACTTCCGAGTAATCGTTTAACACTCTGGGATTGAAATTTCCGCGCATTTTTCCTCACTTCCGAATCATAAGAGCACATATTTCTGTGTTACGTATGTGTGTGATTAAAATGTCTGGATCGATAATGAATTTTTTAAGCCCAAAATTGATTTTTTCCCTGTTTGTCCATTATCTTTCAGATGTATAAACATAAATTTTCTGCACCATTTTTACTACACCAGCTGTAAGAAAGAGAAAGAATATCATCTTTATCTCATTGAAACGATTTAACGTTAAAGCGGTATATGAATAACGCGGGGTTTCGAATGAAAGCTACTTGTTCATTCCAAGCGGATATCTACTCAGCCTTTATAAAAGAATTCTAGACGTATAATTTCCTCTTTTAATCATATTTTCAAACTGAATCTATCAGTCTGTAAATTAAAATCAAAGGCTGAGTTGATTTAAAAGCTCCATTTCCTCGACAAACCAATTTTTAACTAATTCATTTTCTCAAAGGTAAACATCATGAAATGAAAACATATGAAAAAATGATGAAATATGAAAAATTATGAAAAGAGATAATATTATGCGGTGATATTATGAATTAGTCAATTATAGTCATGAGAAATTGCTTTAATAGGTAATTATAGAACCAACTTTTTCGAGGATGGCTACTTAATCGCGATATATCATTGGAAAAATGAGCTAATAGAGAGATTTTCATTGATTTCACAGTGAATACGCACTCTATTGAATAGTTTCTTACCCTAATGAATATTCATTGAAATCAGGAGAACATTTCGTATTTATATACCATAGGGATATTTATTCAGCAGCATTTGAGTTTCCCCATTAGTCCATGGTTTTTTGTCGAATAAACTGAGTGTCTGAATCAATACCTATTCAACTTCGGGTACATTCACTGCGTAGGAATCCTACATTTCTCATAAATTAACGGAGTTAATCTATTAGCCGAGTAAAATGAATTCACATACGTCCTATTAGTCTTTTTGTTTAGAAATTCCTGTTTTCATCAGCATAAATAGAGAATCAGTTAAGCTTTATTTAATATTTTGGAAAGTATTTCTGAAAAATATTTTTTTGTAGAGATAGAAGTAATTTTGTGAAACTACTCGGTGATAAATGAACCAGGAGAAAAATTTTTAATTTTGAAAAAGAATGATTTTTCTTTTTGTTCGTCAACTATTTCGAGGAATTTAGTTACTCATTAAACAGTATTTTGCATTTGAAAAACGCATCAAAATTTCAAATAAAATTTCTCAGATTTCCTCGTCGTAACATAATAAGAACGTTTATCGGTAGAAATACGGAATAAAGTTTGCGATGTATTCTTAATGTAATAACTTAATTGTGCTTACAAACCTAAATAAAAAATCATATATATGCAAATATATCTTTAAATATTTTTCTTCCTATTTGAACAATTCTCTTAACAATTGCAACCTATCCTAATCACTTTCACAAGCCATGACTCACAGATTAAAGATAGGCATTTTTACTAAAACACCACCAATTTTAAAAACGGTGTATTAATTCATTCCAAAGCAACCCTCCTATTACTCCAGTGCTATTCCTCCTTACCACCCTTCCGTGGGAGGAGTGGGTGATGATAGAGGGCGTTCCATGCGCCTCCTACCGGGGAACACAAGAACCACGTGATACAAGGCCCGCCCAAATTCGGACTACCGGGATCGATACCTGCACGGGGCATATATATCCGGGGAACCCTTTCCTCCCTCCGCAACCAGAACAGATGACGGCAGCTTTGGAAAAGTAACCCTTTCGGTATACACACCGCCTCTGGATGGGGAATCCCCGAACTCCGAAGGAGACACGACGTGTCCCGACTCAGGGGGATGCTTTATCAATTCCCACCCCCTCTATGAAATTAACGTTGATCGTCCGCATCACCATAGCTGACTCCCGCGGCCGCTGGTGTAGTGGATGCGGTTTGGGAGATGAACGTCATCCATTGAGTACATTCCCGATAGGCGTGGGTGAGACAGTCGAAGGGTACTAATTTGATCATCACGTGTTCCAGAAGGATCATGCATGATGCGGAAATTAGGTTGAAGGGGATCTCGAGGGGATTCCGAAGTTTAAAGGTTTTCTCGAGGGGATCGAGGTGTTGATTCTAAGCCGAAATGTGGTCTCTTGGGAGGTTTTTCACGGGGGTGACATGCCAAGAGCGTTTTGCAAGGACGGAGGTTAGGGGAAACAGTATGCGATGGGTGTTAATAATCTTATAACGGGGTCAATGTACGGAAGATGAGAATATTATGTTTCTTAGTGATGAATGGACGATTTCGTATATTTTAGGGATTATAATGGGGGTATTCAATTATGCGGTAGATGGCGATCACCAAGAAAATTTAAAATCAAGAAAAAAAGGACTGATATGTTCAGCGCACGTTTCAAAATAGGGGATTAAGGAATGGGACATGTCACCCGCAGAAGTCTTCAACGTAGTCCTGAAAATACATGAGATCTTTAAAGAAGTTTGAAACAATTTTTTATTATAATGTGAATACAAATAAGTGATAAAATTGGATATACCTGTAGTAGTGTTATTGATAATAGTTCTTCGATAGCTGAGATCGTTTATCACTTAACTATAATACAATGATATGTATGTAATATTATTGTATTTTAAGTTATCCAAGGATTAAGACTGATTGTTAGTTCTAGGTTCACATTTTTTTGCTTGGGAGGTAAGTTTTTAAATATAATTTAGGATTCCAGAACCATCCACAAAGATTCATGTAACAGTAAATGGTTGTACTTGATCGGGGGTGAAATAAGTATTGAAAACTTGCTTTTAGTTTTTTCTGTAAATATGTCGGCTGGATGTAACGTTAACGAGTTAAAACTGCCACCTGACTTTTTCATACAGTAGCTCTATATAATAAATTAATATACGAGGATGGTCTGAAAAGTTTCCGACCCCAGATTTTTCAGAAATCTTCATAAAATTTTCCGAAATTTTCAGAAAACATGTCGAGAAATGGCGAAATGTCGGAGACGTTTCAGATCATCCATATATTATATCAGATAACCACTGAGAATACTTCAATGAAAATAATGAGAAAAAGTGCAAACCACTGATTAAACACTATCATTCTATTGCTAATAAAATTTAAAAAGTCGTGTAAAACATATATCAATGCTTCATAAAATATTTTAATTTTACTTTCTTTCAACTGAGCATGTTCAGTTAAATAAATGTTACTTTATTGACGTAAGAAAAGTTTTCCCACAAAATACCTAGTGTAATTTCGGCATAAAGAAATCAATTTATCGTAACTTTACATCATAGAAAGAAACTTAAATGATTTGAAAGTCATAACTGGAACAAATCAATGTATTTGTGGCCACAAAAATATATATTTGCGCCACTTTTTCTCGCTTTCATACTATTTACATAAACTATGTTTTCAGCAGGGCAACCACGCTTTGAAATTATATAAATACAAATTGATTACGTGATTTAATTCATTTAATACGAAGATTATTTTATTTACTGTTAGTGGTGGTTTTAATTAGTTGACTCTATTTATTAAAATTTTATTTTTGAGTTTGATTATTAAAACTGTTTTGCAAGACTTGATAACATTTCACGAACACTAGTCATTCAACGTTTCAATTCATAATTTTATTCTTATAATGTAAAGCTCCCTTTTTCAACATTTTGTGAGGTAACGTCGGACAATGATTCACTCGGTTTGAGATGCACTAGCTACTTCTCCGGAAGAATCGCGAATCAAATCCGTACGTTGCAAAACAGCAGCTGGCGCCCTATTCTGCGCGAAGTGACGGCAAATCCCCAAACTATCAATACAGCCTCAATGAGGTCGACTTGAAATGGAAGCGCTATGTTTGGATGGCACTCAATTATCAACACCCTTAATCAACCTTCCCAAAGCTAGATAACTAAAGGGGAAGAATGAACAAGTTGATAAAACAGAGACATCTAAGAAGGCAATACGAAAACTAAGCGAATATTTGATTTCCTCCGCAGTTTTCTAGCGCCGCGTGTACTAAAGCGCCTAAGAGAAAGTCTGCGGAAGGAAAAGGAACTATTCGAGTATCTATCCTGAGAGCTAGAGAAATCAAATTTCTAGCATGGAAGAGAATACGAAGTTATTTTTTGGAAGAAAGTACTAGTTCTCACGATGGCATTTTAAAAAGATAGGAAAATGGAGAAGTATAAACATGGAACCTTTTGCAGTATAGAGGAATGAGGGTATGGCTTTTTTAATAGATAAGAACTGACGGCTTATTATGAATAGACGGGGAAGATTTCCAATTTTAAAATAGAAAAAATGCTGTTATATGTCACTTTTTTTGACTTGTTAGTGAATACTCTAGAAAACTGATTCGAATGGGGCTTACCGTTCACAACGAATATAAGCATGGTTTTTGGAATGCCTGTTATATCGCACGTCACTTTCAAATTAAGAGAAGTATTTCATTTTATCTAATTTCAGCGACCAACCCCTAAATTACTGCGACCCACATTGCAGTCATGCAATTTTTAATCTAATCACCAGGCGCGGAACAATTTCAAAGTCTCTCAACATGTTATCACTCTTTCCCTCATTTGAGAAATTATTTTCCAAACTTTCCTAGAATCGAGTATTTTTACTGTACAAATTACTTAACAGTGTTGTTGATTATTCCTAAAACAAAATTAGTTCCTATGATGTGCAAATCACACATGTATGTAGCAATATGTACATTACGCATTCATATTAATTATGTAGATATCATCAAATCTTATATAAATTCCATGTGTTTATCTCAATTTTATTATTCGGAGAGGAATATCGTCCTATCTTTTGGGATGAGAGAAAAAATTCGTAATCAAATTCTAGAATATTATATATATTGTAGTATTTTGAATATTTTCAAATTTATTTTTCCTGTAGTGGAGATATCGTTTCTCTAATGATTCTTTCTTTCCTCGTTTGTGTCTCCCGGATAGCTAAATAAATTGCGCGTTCTCCTTTGATGGTAGTGGTCCCGAGTTCGATGACTTTTATATATACTACTGCTTCTTTCCTCATTTTCAATATTTAACCTAATTAAATTAAATTGTAAGCGTCAATTCCTAGTTCGCTATCTGAACAAATTGTAAGTTTGGTAGATATATTGGACGATAAAGTAAAAAATATTTATATTAATCAATTTTATTTTCATTAATTTTGGTGTTTATAGTCTCAATATCTCCCTGGAATGTCATCCGTATTATATTTCACGGTTGCTTACATTAAAACACCTTGTTTCCCTCAACTGAGCGGATCAAGGTTGTAAGAAAGATTTCCATTTGTAGCTGGATAGAAATTTCGAGGAAGAAATGGGAAAAAGCTTAAATTAAGAAGGGACGTTGGCTAGTTTGGGAAATGTGAGCAGATGCCCTTGGGAGAGGTGGGGAGAGATTGATACAGGCGTGGGAATGCGCACGTAGCGGAAGAGAAATTGATAGAGAGGAAGAAAGTGAATCGATGGCGGAAATTGAACTGAGGAGGAAAGACGGACGGAAATCGATTATGTGAATCGAGTTCCCAAAAAAAGAGGAGCCGAATAAGTTTATTGGTTCAATTAATACGGCGCAGGAGATGGAAGAACGAGAAAAAGGCAGCGGACTGAGGCGGAGGCTAATTTTTTCAGTTGAGCTCGTTAAATCAATTCACCGTTCCGAGATAATATTTTGGAAAATTGGGAGGAATTTCGTCCTCGCAGTGTTTTTAAATCTCCGCAAGATAAATGTGGAATAGTTTTAGCTGTTTTTTTTTATTTCGGTTACATCAAGCACCAAATATTCAATGCATATTACCAAATGTGCTAGGTATTCTTTTCTTTATTTTTCTCCAAGTAGATGTATCGACTTGACTTGATTTAACCGTTTCTAATCCTAAAACGTTACTGAAAATTGTAATCAACATGTTCTCCTAATCTTCAAAAACATACAAATATAAAATTACATTTTATGCTCACTAGCAAAGAATATCGTCAAAATTTTTCGTTTAAGACTCTAAACATGAAATATGAGAGTACTATTTCTAAAAATTATGTATTTATTGTATCATATTTCATTGATATTATTTTTATAATTTTTCAGTTTAAGGGCTCAAAATGCTGATTTCAGATACCGTTACGAAATAGTAAGCATGATAGGCTAGTTTTGAAACGAATTAAAATTGTTAGACCCACTGAAATTAAAAAGTCAAAAAATGATACTGAAAAGTCTTTAAGTCAATCCTTGCATAAGTATTGGACAAAGTGTTATGAAAAATTGCAAATCAATTACTTCATCTCCTGAACCTCCCTACCCCCATAATATATAATATATCATTGTTTATTAATGCCGAGTAAGAAACAAAACGAACACAATCTCTAACAGAAATTTATGAAAGGGAGTTAGAATTTTGAGAGCATTTCATTCCAACAACTTTGACTTTTTAGCTGACCCAACGATCACGAAGAGTGGAAAGAATGAAAAATCAGGACGCACGTTTCATTCCGAGAAATTTTCCCGATCGAAAATGAAATTTCCATCAAAAAGTACAATTTAAACGATTGGACGACGGAAGGCGCCTAATCACCGGAATAAAAATACGGCAATTGTGCTCAAAGGGCGAGATTTTTATTGGAGCGAGAAAACAAGCTGAAAGACGAAGATGCACGGAAGAGAGGGATGAAAGATTAGGAGAGAGAGTGAGTTCTGGGAAGGAGAGTCCCGGAGGCGTATTGATCTGACAGATAAAGGCCTGCGTCCTTATACCTCTTCTGTCCTACCCCCGCAACTTTTAAGCCCACTTCACCCCCACCCTATAATGAAAGTCTCTCCAATTCCTATTTTCCTACCCTTTCTTTATATCCTCTTCTTTCAACCATTCCTTATTTTTTTATTTCTTTCTCTACGTCACATCCTACGACTATTATACTGTTCTCTGCTAACGCATTTAATGTATCATCTTCTTCTCGATGCCTGCCGTGTAACACGTCTGCCTCTATTTTTTCTTTTTGACTCCTCCTCCATATTTCGTATGACATCTTATTTCCTCTTTTAATGTACAAAATTATACCTATGTATGCATTATACATACATATATAAGTAGAGAGTTTTTAAACCTATTTTCTAATGCGTGAGTTAAAAAGGCACATTTTATTTTATTGTTAATTTAGTCATTCTACCAGAGAATATCCGAAACTATTGGAGAAAGAAAAGAAATACTCAGTGTCTCTTCAGAGATATCCATCTTTCTTTCCAATCGAATAAGAAAATAGCATCAAAGAAATTTAAGTTTAATATTCTTTCAATTACTTGTCCAAACTACTACAAACTTTGAAGCATCTACTAACATTTTTTTAAATTCAATCTTTTCACTTATTAAATATCGGCGCTTAGCGTGTGGAAAAGTTTTTACCAGAGTCGACTGCCGATCATTTGCGGCAACTTCCGCAAGTAAGGAACGCCAATATAATTTTTCTTCCAGTAGAAGGATTTAATAATTAGAAAAAATAAGCAAGGTACGCAGTCTAAGGAAAGTTATAAGAGAAAGAGAAATTTAATCAAAATCGTCATTGAAGTGAGGTTTTTATTTTCAATCGCAAATATTTCGATTAAAGTTTCCATTCAAGTCTAATGCGCCTTCTGAGAAAAAGTACCCTCATGTAATCACGGAATAAAAGGGGATCGAATTTTATCGCCAGCAGATTTTCTTACCATAACAGCGAAGAATACCCTCAAAAGGAAATTTTAACATAGCACGGATTAAAGAGTCGCCAAACAGCCAGAGGGCATAATAGCACTCTTCCATTCCCCACAAGAATAAATGCGTACACACACATATACATAATCTAACACTCCTCTTCCTTTTCGACTCATCTAACTCCTTCTTCCCTTGACTCCTCCTTTTACTTTCTTGTTCTATCCCTCCTTCATCCCTCCTCTGATACCCGTTTTTATTTCCTTCTCCATCCCCTTTAACGACCTCCTCTAATCTCCCAGTCTCTCCCTCTCTCCTAAGGCTATCAAAAGGAAAGGATGAGACATCGTGCTTAAATCATCCCCTCTTAGCCCTAACTCCTTCGCATTCCCTTGCTATATCCTACAATTTCTGATCGTTTGGCCGTCCTCATTTGAGGGGGTGGAACCGTGCTGTTGTTTTAGGACCCGCTTCAACATACGAAGGCACAAATTCCTTTCCTTTTGATGCTTATCAGTTATGCTTAGGTTCATACGATCAAGATGAGCCTACCCGTTGTTGAAGAATCTTCGTAAAATGAAAGTGATATCATTCTTATGAACGGCAAATGCCTTCAATTACATTCAGGTACTATTATTTCAATTAAATAATAAAATTGTTAATTTTAGAGTATGTAAAAGAAGGCATCCTTATATAAAATTTCAATTACGAACATTTATTCTTATCTATCTAGTAGTTAGTTAATATATTCCCCTATTTTGGTAAATTAAGGCTTTCTTATATTTTGTCTCGACACGCATGGTCTATTTACCAATTAACAGATCGTTTGGCGGTATATGGTCATTAATTGTCCATACTTCAGCAAAATATTACAATAAATTTTTCTCTAACATAAATTTACGAAAGATCATTCTCCTAGCAAGAATTTGAAACTTGGATACATCGACTAATTTCAAGGCGAAAGAAATCATTATTAACAAATGATGAGTAAAGATTGCTCAAAATTTTTGAGGCTTCCTTAAAAAAATGTTAAATAAAAAACCACCTCCGTTGAATTGTAGGCCGAAATTGTGAAATACATGCTTAAATGTAAGCGCTAAAACTCATAAGATGAAAATCGATAGAGCCAATGAAGGAACCGAGTGTAATATTTGTTGTGTTATATCGTAGCAATGAATTAAAGGACTCACATTTGTGAACTAATAGAACTAAATTAGTATTGAACATCCTTACACCTTGAAGTTACATTGACATGAGATGGAAATGTAATTTTTACTTTGCACATTAAGTTGTGCGAACTAAGTTAGTCGTTAGTGGCTGCCTCAACGAGGACCTCTGGTGGTGGTTGGTGCCACTAATGTGGAGCACCACTACCTTGCCCATATAAGCTCCCGTTTACAGAAGTGAGACTGCGTGGCTCGGTAGTTCAATGGATAGAATACCTGCCCGGAAAGTGGGAGACCCGGGTTCGAGTCCCGGCCAAGTCACAATTTTTCACTTCTTGTATAGCCTTGACATGAGGTTTATCAATACCTTCTCCTTCTCGTTCATCGAAATTATTCCTTTCAAAAACATCGAATACATGTTCTCCGATGGAAGTTAGTGAAACCACAAGATCATGTTCGTGGTGGTTACTTACTTTCCCTCAGAAAAATCATTCTCTTGCTCATAGTCGAAAACACTCTTCATCAACTTATTTCGCAAGTTTTCCCAATTATAAAACTAATACCAATTATATTCCAAGCTTCAATTCTTCCCATATAAAGCAGAAAACGACGGATGGATGGATACAAAGCTTCGTTTAATAGATGGATGCTCAGGATCCTGCGAATTTTATCCATTTTTCAGGCATCTTGTCTACTAATGAGTCGCCTCTTGTCAAGGAGTAAAAGGAAAAAAACGCGCAAATGGTGGAGTCCCTGAAAGGATATGAATAGAGTCGGAGTTGATTGAAACAAAATTGGATCCTTTTTCCAAAACATCAATAGATAATTACTTGTGACGTCCATGGCTATCGAAACTGACGCTATCGAGAGGAATATCAGTTGCCTAGAGAATGCTTTATTGAATAACAACCAGATTTGTTTTATGCATGTATATAGAGAACTCCGGGTATTGTAGGTTAGTTTGGAAATATAAAAATTATACTAAGGTTTCTCTTCGGTAAACTGCTGTTTCCAAAAAGCAGTATAATAAACTATTTTAGAACGGGATCTGAGTGCCTCTCAGAAAGTGTAGCTCGTCTGCCGGCATGTAGTGTAGCATGGACATGTAGTGTTAGCAAAAATCTTCTTTTAATGTATGGAAAATTTCAGAAGAGAAGTTTTCAATACTGTTTATTCCTTATTTTTATTGGTCTTAAAGTAAGTATAAACGTTCACCCAAATACTAAAATTTAATCCCGTTATGCTTGTATCGTAAGCTATAATTGTAATTTGTCAAATTTTTCTCGTTTTCTTTACTTTTAAACTCGTATTCCATAATACCCGACTATCTCACAATACCCTTCAAATGAGTTTTTTCCTTTTTAAATTTTTTGGCGTATGATAAATTTCGGAAAATTAGTTTTAACTATAAATAAGTAATCACTGATAGTCGAAGGTTGATATCGACGCTCTGTTTTTAGTTTTAACCAATCTCGCTGAGGTATTGCCTCAAATGCATATGGTTTTCCATAACACCAGAAGATTCTTGATTACTGAAGTTATATGCATGATATTTTTAATTCCTGATGATAATGTTTCAGAGAATTGAAATTCACTCAAAAATAGATGAGGAAAGTATACCTAAATACACCCTGGAAAAATATTTCCAACTTGATCTGGCCAATTTAAAAATGCATGGTGCTTTACCTCAGCTAAAATCAGAATGTTCTTTTTGAGTATTTTCGAAACTGTACACCAGATGGCGAAGTTAAGAGAAACTCAGTTATATGAATAAAAATATTCAAGAGAAGAAGAGCATGGAGCGATGGAGAATATTTTGTTTTCATTTGATCTGCATGATCAAACGTTTCTTTCGATTAATTCATTTTTGTTGTGACGCACGGGAAGAAATTGAATTCGATCCGATTTGAATTTTCAGCAATATCTCTTGTTCGGATTTTAGTCGCTAAGGGATCAAATCATATTTTCATTTGACGTTGTTAATTTAAATTATTTATCCGATGGAGAGAGCCTTCAAATGTTTTTTTCAAAGTTTTGAAAAGCTTACTTTTAAAAGATGGAAATAGGCATGGGAGTTGAAGAGAGCTTGTTGACACGATATTCTATCTAAATTAAAAATTATTTTTGTAACGATCAGTTTAAAAATTTTGTCAGTGAAAACTAGAAAAAATCATGAAACATCCTCATTAAATGTAAAATGGTATGAGACAAAAGTAACTTCTTCTACCATTTCATTATAATTATAGCACACAAAAGTCACTCACAAAATTGCATATATACGCTTTTCAATAAACAAACACACACAAATTCAACACACTTTACTGCACATGCTAAACCACACATTCCACTTATCTATTAAAAAGGATACATATAAAACATGCACGATACCATGTTCGTATAAAATGAAAAGAAATAGGGACTGACAACACTGCTTCTAGACCGAGAAGATGACATTAAAAACTTCTAATGAATATAACATTCATCATGATATGTTTCTAAACATATTTTGCATCGTTGCAATTGGTATTTATCACGTAAATCCTTCACTATATCCTGCTGTTTAAGATCACGGCATGTTCATATAACTCCTATCAAATAAGTTTCCCCTATTTCTTGATGTTTCCATATTTTTGCGCTGGTTTACAACACTCGACAGCATCATTCTTCAGTGGTGAGTCGCGTGACCTACGATTCTCCTTTAGAGTTCCACCCCCAGCCATCCATGACTCCTCCAAAAGCGATTCATCTCTGTATGTGAGCGCCTCCATTGCAGCTCACGGTCACTCACGAAACTAGGGCGCCAGAGAGAGAGCGGCAAATTTATAGTGCTGTCCAAATTTACCGTCCGCCGATTCGAACCGATAACGCGGAATTGGCGAAACCTTTTATAACCAGAAGGATGGCGGATGGTGTTTAATATTTTGCCTTAATTCCCAGCGATGGAAACTCATAGCCATGGTTGCCTTATCTGATACTAGGCTTTGTTTATGTCATCGAATGTCATGTTGTTGTTGACATTTGCCCTCAAAAATGACTGAATGAAAATTTGGTGCCTATTACGTAACACAACTGGATCTTTCACTTAAAGTTTATCGGGATATTTTTAACATTCGTACCAAAATATTTTTATAATACTTGAAAAATGTGGGTTAAAGCAATGAATTTATTCCACCTTTGTAGATATATAATAATATAATATAATAATATATATTGCTTGAAGATGATGCTATATAAAAGAGAGAAATAAAATCAAAAATAGCGAAAATTTATGTGAAGATTTTAGATCTATTATTGCTGGGCAAGGATATACTTAAAAATTACAGTGGCAAAAATAATTTGAATATAAGCTGTATGATTTGCGTTATATTCCTTTCACATCATTATTCTATTGTCACCTTTGTTTTCGTTTTTTGTTCATTTTTAGTACAAACCGGCGTTGATTATCTTTCCTCCTCTAAATTTATCATCTGCTTCAATCTTTATTTTTCTTCTTTGTTCCTGAGTCTACTTTTGCTCTTCAGGTTCGCTGTAGTCATTTTCCTTTATATACGTATATCAATAGCGACCGTTGCTAGGTTTTACTTTCTCATTTTACAGTCGTATTCCTTCACAGCGTTGTTGTTTTTCGTGAATTGTTGGGTATTTTAATATATCTGAGAAATATTTCCACATTTTCTACTGCTTTCAATGGCAATTTATTTCTTCGAAAGATCAATATTAAAGGGTAATATATAAGAAGAAAATCATTATTTTTATTAAAACTAACCATAATAAAGACTTTCTGGGATGATTTTTGTTATAAAATTTGTTTGGCTCGTGCGTGTTTAACTTTCTAAATTCATCCGAATACCACCTTCAATTCACTGAAGTTTATGAAATTCATTTATTCGGTGACCTTTTTTGTGACCTTTTTTGTGACCTTTTATGTGAGCATTAAAAGTGATTTCTGATGAGCATTATTGCACAATCTCTTGCATTTGATGAATGCATTGATGCATGAAATGCATATTTTGCGTTCATGCAATTCATTTACAAGGTAACTTGTACGTAATTTACAGCTTTCAAATACGTAGAGGAAAACATTAAAATAACTTCTCCCAACTGGTTCACTAGCTTATGAATAAGATTTATATAGATCAATGAATCGAGTCTTTACTAACCAAGGTTATGTAAATGATGGCATGTAAGACAATCTGCTTTTCTAACATAAAATATCATCGTTGTTTATATATTTCGTATATCATTACCTAGGATACTATTTGAAAACAAATTGCTGCCGTTCGTCAATTTTCAGTGCCCTTGCAGGAGTCTAGCGCCATCAAACGCCTACTTGACTTTGATTTCATAAGAACTTATTTCCCAAGGAATATTTCTCGCAAGACAAGTTGTAAGGCTCAAAGAAAGAAGTTGATTTGCGGATATCCTTCCTTGATGTCAAGGACAATAGAGGCGTTTGTAGGACGTCGGTGAGGGGATAGGTGTCAGATAAAAAACACTTAGGAAACAGCCACTGAAGCAGACAGAGTGTTGAGGAAATATCAAAGGAACGAACCTTGATCGCTATAGTGAGACGCCAACCATCCTACACTTGTGCCGGAAATCGATTCGATAGGGTCATAAGCTTCTATGGGCATCGTAGACGTGTTTAGTCCGAAACTACCTATCAATTGCCCGTAACCTAATTATAGTTTCAATTTCGCCCATCATAAATATGACGTTAAATTATTTAATATCATTTCCGCTATATTTTCCAAGTTTGAACTTGTTATTCCTTTGAACGTCTACCTAAGAAATGAGTTCACAGGGATGACTCACATATGTATATATATTAGAATATCCTCGGTTTATATCTCTCAATTCTGAAACGGTTTCAGTATAACTTTTGAATTTTTTGTTGTAGGTTATATTGCAATTAAAATCTGGGGCCTAAAAAAATCGGTAATCAGTTCGAAGCTAACACTTGAGCTCCATCGTTGTTAAATTAAAAATTAAACAAAAATCCAGAGAAGCAATTTAAACAAATAAGGGGAGGAAAAGGATACAAGGTGGGTGTAAGGGGAGAAAAATTATCATATGGATAGATTCTAACATTAAATAAATTAATATCAGTAGTCTTTGATGAGTGCTAGTCATCCTAGTCAATATGTTGGTAACATGGTTCAGGGTTGCTAATTGATGTTGACAAATTAATAAGGTTTTGGAGAATAATTTCGTCACAAACCAGAAGGTCGGGTGATCTTTCAACTACCTATTTTCAGAATCTACTTACTTTCAACTATCACCTGATGTTGATGAGAAGACGCCAAAACATATTCGTTTGCAATCAGTTTTCGTAGAAAAAGTCAAAGATTTATTTTCACTTTACTGTGAAGAGTTCCCCCATCTTTTACTTTAGAAGATAATCTTTATTCTTCAATTAAATTATATTTTAATGTAATACCGAAATAAGTGTGATATCCCACTCAAGAGGATATAAATCTATCATAGATATCACTAAAAGAAAGACCGAATTGCTATATTTCATTGATATATTATCAATCATAATGCGATCTAAAGTAAAAAAAAATCTCAGTATCCAATTAATGCTACGATTTTTGGAACACAAATGTCATTTCCGAATGAGGATCAAGGGAGTGGTGACGGAAAGAGGAGTAAAGAAAGACTGTTAGCTCACAAAATGATGGTGAAAAGAAGATCTGAAGAGAAACTGAGGTTTTTATGGCTTACAGGAATCTCATAACAAGACCTGCCATACGACAGGATGACAAATGATGATAATGATAATGATGTGCTTTTCAGAACTCTTGAAGAAGAGCGACGTTACGGCTTCATACGTGGATTTTATGAAACCGAAACCTGAGACTATGCAAGATATTCTCTGTTAATATGCACATCCTTTCATAAATATCATAAGAAACGTTGACAGCCTTTGTTCCGTTTAGAAAATTCGGTGTCAGAAAACTGAATTTGTTTAAGAGATATTGATTAGTCTATAGATTCAAATGTTTATTAAGGTCGATACTATTTAGAGAAAAGTGTTTATATAGACTAAACGACTTATAAGTCTGGTTCGAGGTTATGAAACATTCCAAACCCTTCACTATTGAAGGAAATGTAGAAAATAATTAAAAAAATTATGATTAGTTTTTTAAGTAGCATTAATACAGATGATAAAATCGCTGTAAAAATGCATAAAAATTGAAATAATTATTTTTTGATACAGAAGATTCTCCTGAAGAAAAAGTATAAAGAATTGCCCTTTGCATCCATTTTAATCCTGCTCGTCCGTCGTTAAACACTCAGACGCGTTAATTTTTATTCACTTTTAATAATGAAGTTATTTTCTTACATGCGGAATAGTAACTATAATCTGATTGAACGTTCAAGTACTGACTCTTAATTTCAACCCCCGATTTTTCATTTCCATCCGTCTTTATTTTGGCCTTTAATAACTTCATTCCATTCTGCAACCCGTGCGAACTTTTAATGTCCCATGCACGACTTGAATGGGATCACATATCACTGACCCAGCAAACATTCTTCTCTAACTCCCCCACCTTCTCCTCTTTTGATGCACTTCTTCCTGTTTATTCCCAGCCATACGCCGGGAAAAGTCTTTGAAAAAATCGAATTTCCTCTTTTATTCCTGTCTATTTTCGAGTTCCTCAAGGAATAAAGGCATGAGGCACGGAATAATCACCATAATATATTCCCTCGTGATAGAAATTAGAAAAAGCTATGAAAGCTCTTTAGATTAGTTGTGGGTAGTTGGAATATCTCTCCTAATGTGGAACGACACAGGTTAAAATCTAGTTTCGGTAATGTGTATGTATTAGTACATAGATAAGGAAGGTATTTAGCTCTTGTAAGTGAAGAAATCCAAAATATATTGCCGCTGTAGGTCACAATAAATAGAAAAATCAACCAAGCACACATTTTGTTTTTTTGGCAAACGATTACAACTACAAAAATAACGAGTAAAATGGCGTAAATTATACTTTTTATTCTTTGTTCCTACACAGAAATATTTGTAAGCTTAAAATAATGCGTTTAGACACAATCATATATGCATACGATATGTTGCCATATACATTCGAATGAATTTCCATCCGTGAATTAATTTTAAGAACTCTACAATTAAGAGCCTTACGATACCTCTTCTATGATCCAGTCAAGTAAATATTCTCCAACACGTCATATATCAAACATAATTTTCTCTCTTTATCATCGCAATAACTCCTTTTTGCGAAGTCCCAAATCCTTACCATAGAGAAGTTCGTATTCCCGAATTGCTGCTCGTAAATTTCCCTCCGACCTCTCCATTTCCTCCCTCCGCTATCTATTTTTGCATGGGAAAAACTGCCTGATATATACGGGGTGATCAAGCTTCACTGGCCGTCACTGCTGCCGAAGGATGATATTCATTTTTCCTCTCTAGGCGCCTTCCCTTTTTATTTCCGTGCTCCGGGATGACTTGGGAGATAGCGTATGTACTGTAGTACATTATTTCAAGCCGTGACGTAAATTATCGAGGAAATGGACGCAATATGTTAGGAGTGTGTTGAATATACTTTTAGGTCCTTCAAAATATTGTCTGGTAGCAGTTTATGTTTGTGAGTTTGATTAATGGAACAAAGGTTAGAAGTAGAGGCGTTAGCTATGGAAAGGGAATGAGGAGAAGGAATTGATGACTATAACCTTGAAAATGTATCTTCAGGAAGTTTATAAATTCCTTAACCAGGAGTATATATTATACTGTAGAGGTTTAAAATTTTAAAAAGAGGGCCTTTAAGGATTGAAGTCATGGAATATGTATGCGACGTAGACTCGAATGATAGGGAAGCAAAGTTGAAGAGCTGGATATGGTAGGAGAAGAGGGGTTTGAATGATTATACAGAAGGGAATATAAATCTTAGGGTCAAATATTTAGAGAGAATGGATTGGTAAAGAAGGCAATTGAAGGTTAGATATTGGAAACCATGCAAAAGAGAATTCAGTGATACAGGTTGATACTGGATGATGGAAAATGAGAGTTTAGTTATCAAGAGTTATGGAAGGGTAAATAGAAATACGTAGGCTTACGTGAACTATAACTGAAGTGTATGAACAATCAATAAAAGCGTTCACTGAATCCGGTGTCTTTGTCGCCACTATTTTGCAAGTTTAGATATCCGCTCAAACCTCTGAGGAATCTGAACTAGCATCCATTAGAACTGATTAATGAGGTATCACTGTGGCTAGTGCAAAATTCCAAATTATGTAATTTTGAACTACCACTAATTTAACCTCATAATTAATCAATGAAATACCTCTCAGAATGAAGCATGCCTATAATGCAAATTTACGAATACCAAACATTAGCATTAGAAGCATTACAAATTCATGCTACGCACTTAGCATGTTGGTGGAGTATTATTAGAAAATCGCTGTTTTATTGAATATAAATATTATCTCCCCATTAAGAGTTCGTTTCAGGTCAGTATCTTTCGTATAGTAATTATGCATCTAAAATAAGTTGTTCAGGATGTTTACCTTTTATAGTTCTTACTACCAAAACTTTACCACTTAACTACCAAAACTTTATGTGATATAAACTCGGTAAGGTAACGGCGCATTTAAGCAGTAAATTAAGAAAAAATGACGTAAGATAATTGAAATTTTGGCTATAGGGTGGAGATTTTTATTTAAAATACATAAGTTTAAAATGTATGGTTTTTACTTACTTAATACTAACATTGTTTTCTTTTCTTTACAGGTAAGTGTAAATCCGGTCTCCGTAGAAAATAGCAAAGCCCAATGTTTTGGCAACGGTAAGATGATTTTTTCTTTGATCTTACAGTTAGTCAAGGGAATGGAATAATTTAATTACTAATTTTTTTGTGCCTTCTGAGAAGTTACCATTTCTTTAGTCCAATATTCATTAACATGACACTGTTGATTTAACCTTTGTTTTAGATGTAACTGACGAGCTGAATGTTGCATCTTTATATGTCAAAAGCTTCGTATACGGAGTAGTGGAATCTTTCAATCATCAAGCACAATATACGAATCATGACAGAGAGTTGTTTTCATAGAACCTTTTGCTGGTTTATTTGGACACATTATGTGTTGAAACATGTAGAGGTAGCCTTTTGCTATAAATGTTGTAGTTTTGTATTCTTAGACGATTGTTTTATGAAACCTGTGTTTTTAAGCGAGATATATAAATACGGATATTGTCTTGTACATTTCAGACCATTAATAACACGGTATCAATCGGAGAAACTCCTCCTATTAAAGTAAGTAACAGACAAATATTTCTGTTGCAGGAATATGAAAGTGCTTTTAGTTTATCAGACTTTTCCTCTAATACTTTGCCTGCATTCCGTGAAAGAGAAATCCTTCAGTCCAAACCCTGTACGAAAGTGAGTCTGACCCATGCTTTTTATTTCCGTCCTTATCCTTGTTTCTGCGTGGTGAATTTGAGTCTAAACGTACCCTGGCACTGAAATTTAGGGATCAGCGTTATGGAATATTTCTTTATCCGTCCTTATGTTTATTTCCGTAGAGTCACTTATAAAGCGCGGGTTTTTTAACGGGCTGTAAAGGGAGTTTATGACAGCAGAACTCTTTCTATTTTGTATTGAGCCTAACTGCATCCTACCGTTTGGTCGACACAACGTTATTTACATACCGACAGTTGCATACCGACAGATCTTCGTGTAACGTATATTTAAAGAGAGTTATTCGTAAATTTTAAATTTTAGCTATTGAAACTCCTAACTTATTCTTTTGTGTTATTTATTTGAATAGTATTCCGGCAGAATAATTTTAAATCTTAATCTTAGAAAGTTTTCGTGGCATTTAATTTTAAATTAGGTTTGTCTGAATATCACTAAAAAGAAGTTGATCTATAAAAATAAATAAATATGAAATTAATTCATCAGGCAGCTAAAAAAAATATCTGTGAGTCACACTTGGTGACTCACAGCAGATTTTTATTTTAGCGGTTTTATCAAAGTATTGACATCGTTAGGTAACCCTATACAGATGTTTAAATCCTAAATTTCTGTACTTATTTATTTAAGGATCTCAATACAATTAAAGTGTCAAATATAATATTTTATATGGGAGTCGCATAGTACTTTTTTTTAAGAAGGTAGCTTCTCATCTTTGCTTGAATTCCCACAGGAAGTTGCTCCTATGAATTGCCATAACAATTTATTGCCTAAAATTTTACATATTTGAGATATTTACTATTTTTTAATATTAAAAAACTTTGTCATTATCTATTTTTATATGACCGATAAATAATTTAATAGAATAAATTAAACAGTGATGTACAAAAACAAAAGTGTCGGCCAAGCGATTTGGATCGGTAGGTCAAGTGCAATCTAGGGCAACCAAGTTTTGAAAAATCGACGCAAACCAGAAACAAAACGATTGCTCATACGTCCCTCTGTCTTGTTTTCAGTAGGAAGCTATTTTTCGGACTTTTCAGCTTTGCGTGGTGGCACAGTAGACATGCAGGAGATATAAAGAAAATATTTGAGGAGGGGAGAGTAGCCTTGATACTGGATACGTGGTCATATCTCCCATTCCTTCATCATTGACTGATCGAATAGGCCGTACCATCCCGTGAGAGCTTCCTCTTGCATAATACCGAAAATAAATTTATCTTTCTCGAAATAGTTGAGCTATTATTGGTGGGGAATTACTTGAGCTAGAATTACCACTCGCATCCGTGCAAATTCATGTCACAGTTGTGTAAAAATCAAGATACCTTTTATACAGACTGATAGACACGGTTCTTGAAAGTTAATATCACCGTTTATTTTCGAATGAAAATACGTATCTAAATAATAATAAGAATTCTTATGAGAATTTCAAACTCTATAAACCATCACTTATATACATACTTAATACGATATCCTTTAACTCATACGGTTGACGCACTAATATCGGTTAAGTTAAGTAAGCTTAATTGAAAATTACTTAAAGCCGTTTTTAACTAAAATGAGAATGAAGAGATCTAAACCGTAACAATTTTAAAAGCGTTTCGTAATTCTTTTTCGTGATAACTACAGCAAGGTGGAATGGGAAAACTCTGGGTGAAAACAAGGCAATCTGATAAAAACCATACGTATCCTTAGATTATCGATGTAATGCAAAAACCATTAACGTTTATTCGATCCATAACTTTTTAAAACTGTAAGACGTTCGATCTATAGCTCGTAAATGTACTACATAAATTTCAATTGATCCGATTAATACCACGTTTTTAATCACTTTCAAAAAGTTTTAAATTAAAAAAGAGATTTTTATAAATACCGGCGTGCATGTTGCTAACTAAAAAAATATATAGAAATTCTTAATCGATTCATTATTTCCTAAGCATTCTCTAGTTAGGCATTGATTTCTAAGCGTTCTCTTATAAATGCATGACATATAGTAAATAAAACTAAACCATCTCCCTAAATAAAAATTTCCTCTTAACCCAGGCCATTCTCATTATCGAACCATAATAGCTGTATTAAACATATGCGAATTCAGTTTTTGTATACTATATAAAGTTATAATTTACTTCCCAATGATATCCATTGAAGCTAAATAAGGCTATATGTTTCCATAATAAATGTATAATTACATGTAATGTAGTATTCCACTCAAAATTACTTTAATTTTGTTGAATTTACCGGATATTTATGCATCATTTGGCGGATTTAAGAATACTAATTTGAAAGTCGCCCTAGTCACCACAGGTTATCATTAAAGTCAGCTCTCATGTGGATACATAGGGAATAAAGGCTCATCACGTATTCAATGGAAAATAAAGATCATAATATTCGATTTGTAATAGATACTCGTAACTCATTTTTAATAGTATTCGTATTCATTTAAACTAATAATTTAGTACTTCGTTGCATGCGAAATTCATAGTCTTTCAACTTTTTAAGAAAAAAAAACTTATTGCCACCGACTCTGGTACATTCCATCTAGGATCTAAATTTTTAACGCGTTAAAAATATAGGAAAACAAGATACGTTAGGATTTTTTGAGGTGCAAGGAAAATAATTTTCTTTTGCTCAAGCAGTTTTTGATGTTTCGGGTATAAATAAATGTAGGAAAGCATAATGATAGTTATTTGGATGGTGGTTTCACCGAGCGAAATCGGTTTATCCATGAAAAATACCCAAGGGAAAACAGCCATCTCCTTACTCTGTTCAAAAGACAAGCGCTCTAGTCGTTGCCTAATTTAACTCCGCTTGCATTGAAAGGCTAATTCACGTCCTCGATTGCGTAGTCAGGTCGCATCTTCATTTCTCCCACATTTGCTGCGTAGGAGGCCACGCGCGTTTGCTCCCCGTGCATTGCTTCAATTGCCGCATACATCCAGATAGCGTGAGGAAGGGAGAAATCAGGCACATGCCTTTCAAAGTGGCAATTGTATGCTGAACCATACCCAATCGGGTCCTATCTGAAGCTCTAGGTAGCCGCTCTCTTCGTGATAAAAATAAAAATCAAGAGATGTTAAGCGGTGATCGATTTCATTCATAGACAATCTGAATAAAATCTCAATTCATTAAAAATAAATTACGGATGGCGTTTTTCAGCTTAATACATTTCCAAGACGATTATGAACTATAGCAGGAATCACACAATTTTAAATTATCTCACGGTCTTAAAAATTTGATGATATCTGCACTACGATTGTGTTTAGTTTGTGTAAATCGAAAATAAAAGCGATAAAACTTATGTTGAAGACAGGGAGGAAAACATTTCTCAGTATTTATTTTTCGTAAAGAATTTTTCAACTCCTTGTCAGTTCTTCATCTCATTACCAGTATTTTAATTTCGTTGCCATATCTGATATGAACATTCATTTCAAAACCGATCCTCAATTTCATTCTAGTGATCGCTGATCGTTAATTTTTCTTCAGAATCAATCAATACTTTCAATACGTGAAATTTAAGGTGTATAATGAAAGGATTAAAAAAGTAAAATTTTCCGAACGGATTACTTTAAAGAACATGACATATTCATCAATAATTCCTCTCATTTCTTTCAAAGAAAAAGCTCTTCTACTCTAAAGATCCCATTTCTGCGTTTGGCATGTACTGCCGAAGGATTTTGAGTGTAAAATTACAGAAAATGTCAAAAAACGAAAATTCATTTCCCTTTTTTCTATATATTATGTAGATATAGAGAAAAAGAAGGGTCTCTAAATCGATAGGCACAAAAGAGAGAGAAACAAAGCCAAATTTCCACCTCCGGGGAAAACCTTTATAAAGGTATTTTTACTGTCGAAAACAAGCGTTATTTATTCAAAAGAAAAATCATATCCATTTTCAATCTTTCAAAACGAACAGTAAACAAAAACAAATGTTTTCAATGCGAAACAAAACTACGCCTATAATAAAACATTCCCCTTCATTTATTTCGCTGTAGATTGAATAAAGAAAGTTGAGTTAAAAGAGGCAAAAAATGGAGAAGAAGAGTCTGGAGAGAATGAAAAACGTGTAGGTAAGAGACAGTATTCATAATGTACTGACACGAGACATGAGAGAGAAAAGATTTGCAGTTTATATGAACTGATAACTCCCATCAAATAGGAAGGAAAAGAATATATTCAAGAAGTATTTTTTTAAAATAATTATAGAGTTTCTTTGTTCTAAGAGACAAAGGTTCTCCAAGCGCCGACAGCGGCAACCGTCTAGGGCGATTCCCGGGAAACGGATAATCGCTCAGCGGTCACCAGTTATTCAGCTTTTCTTTCTTCTAGAGAGTTTCTTGTAATATTGAGAAAGTATATCATGAAATTTAGAAGTTCAATATCAAGGAATAGTTGCTCCGTAGTCCGATATTTGTTAAATTTTGGAGACAATTTACTTGAGGATGGATATAAGAGCTTGGAGTATTCAGTGCATTTAGGAGAAATTTGAAGTTGCATATCAGAGCTTCCATAGATTGTTGTCACTACAAACATTTTGGTAATACGAAGCTAAGATTTTATCAATTTATTCAGATATTCTTCAATATTTCAATCTCAAATGGGGAATCAGTAGAATAAAAAGAGGTTTAATTGAATCCTTGCGAAGTTTCCCTTAATCCAATTCAGTTGACAATGTGAGTTTTGGAGTCTGAGTTATGATAAGTAAGATTTAAATATTAGTCACAACCAAAATTCACCAATTCTCATTCTTTCGATTTACTCGTGATGTATCGCCTGGAGAGAATAATCACAATTTAGGTACAAAACTCTGCCCCTAAATAAATATCAAGTGGATGATAGGCAGAATTTGCATAATAGGTGATTTTACCTTTTATACTTGTTGAATTGGTAGTAAAGTTTTTTCCCGTCCGTAGTGATGGTCGAAAATACCGAGCAAAGGAGTGGGCTACACCCTTATACCGTAAAATAATCACCACCACCTTATACCGAGGAAAAATCGTCATTAACCCAAAAAATGAGCATATGTTAGCAAAAAGTTGGAACAGACACTTCTTTGATATCGCGATAAGGTATGAAACGTAGGCAGTAGATGAGAACAGTAAGGCTTGAGATGTATGGAGAGAGGTGGCCTGAGTTTCTTAGCCGGAAGGTCTAACCCTGAGGGAAATTTAGAGAATAAGATAGAGATTGAGATCGTTTACTCAGCAAAATATGATATTTCCAGGATTATGCACAGCCATGATTATACGTATCACTTACGATATCGGAAGAATTTCCAGGAAGAATCGGTGAGCGCTTTGGGGGTACAACTTGACAAAGGATGGAGATCTTTGAAGGGAAGATATTTGACACATAAATTGAATTGCTCATTCAGTTGATAGCTTATATAAAAAAGTAGTAATCGCTGGCTCCTACCGAACGTATCTTTCAGTTCACAAAAGCTCACATCAGTTCAGTCTCTACGAAAAAAGGACAAGTTGTCTCAAGTATTTATTTTAAACGACTTGGCACTGAGAGCTAATGCCAGGCTCACGTATATCCAATAACATACGTCGAAAAGAAAATTTCCCATTCAGTTGATAGCTTATATAAAGACGTAGCAATTGGCTTCTACCAAAAATATCATTCAAATTCCACAAGAAAAATCTTATAATTGACTGTAGGACAAGCTCAAAAATTAGTTTTGAACAACTAGTCACTGAGAACTAATGTCAGGTATATCCTGTACAAACGCTATAGGTTATAAAAGAGGCTATCGGTACATTTGTTGATGTGAGGGCTTAAGATGCACTTTTTGATCAAATTAATTTTAGGCAGTCTGTTGCATGACACCATGGATGAAAAGAAGCGAGCATACAGCATTGCCTTAATAGGAGAATTTAATTACGCAGCGGCAAAGGGGTGTGAAATTATGAGCCTCGTCAAAAACGAAGGAATAGGCTTCCGAGATGAATGATAAGACAACGACGAGTCAAAGGCAAAGAGTTGAGGTGGCAGTGATTCGGAGAATAGCTTCTGAAGATATGAAACGATGGAGAATTCCTCGCATTATATTGCGAGGGACCGTGTCTCCGCTTGTTCGGTGGGCACTTGAGAAGGGCGGGAAGAATGCCTTGGGCTGAAGACATCAGAATACGAAGGACTCTAAGACCCAGCAATAGGGTTTAGTGGGCCCTGTTCGAAATTACGGAAGGAGAATCGCTGCGATGAATTGAAATAGGAAGGAATGAGGCCGAAACGGAAAGAGAAGAGGGAAAGAGAGAGAGATAAGGGTTGATTTCTTTCCTGATGGCGGCGACACCAGCGCCGGAGGAAGTAGCCGGGAAGTGGCCGAGTTATGAAGTTTTCGCATCATTATGCGTTGAGGAGTGTTTTCTCGTAATATTGACTCGATTGAGTCGAGTGGGAGGAGTTTGAATTGGTGCAGATTGCTCGGGAACACCGGTGCGAGAGTTATCAAAAGATCTGAATAAATTTTTTGCTGCTGTTTGGAGGAGCTCTTTTTTTATGACCAACAAAATAGTCTGCATTTCGGAGGATGGTAATTAGGAAGGTTTTTTTGCTGCTACGATCAGGGAGGAGGAACTGAATAATTATGAGTCTGTCTATGGTAATCATGAATTGATGAGAGGGCAAGTTCTTAAAATATGACGTGATGGGGATGGGAAAAATGTCCAGTAATGCCACGCAGATTGTCTTACATGTAAATGAGAAAACGCATTTAGCGATAAAGTACACTAATATTCCACATTCACCGCTTCATCCATCGCGTAGCTGAATGCTTAGATCATTTGCAACTTTCTCTGAAACTTCTTTAGGAACGATCCTGTTTTCTCTCGTATATGTATTTAGATACTCGAATAGGGCCTGTTCATATCTTCTAATGCATGAGTACTTTTAGGGTTTTGGTAGTGAGGAGATGAACTTAAACTCTTATTGGATTAGCAGATTTAGTCTCTAGTTCCACTTTTATTGCATGTGAATTAGTCTCGTGCTTATAAATTGCTCTTCTCCAAGAATTTGGCAATTGTTAAAGAGCCGTCGTATCAATCGGTACGCGAACTCTCGATCTGTTAGATAAAAATCTCGAATCATGTCCAAATTCTCGATACGTTGATGTTGAAAATGTTGTTTGCTTTCATTCACATGTACATAAAAACACCCAGTGATGTATTAGAACCGATATGTGCTTGAATAAAGGTGTCATTTTCATCTCATTCATTCTGATTAGAACTCATTGCCAAATTGTCTGGCTGGAATGCATGTTTTTCATGAGCATGACGATTTTTTATCAAATCCTATGATCATTTCAAATGTTTTCATGCCACTTTTTTGCAGCCGCCTTTCCCGAATTTTCCGCACGCGATAAAGCCGTTGCGTAACGGAAAAACCGCGAAGCTGAGAAGCGTTCTGAAAGAAAGGAAAAGGATCCTTTCTCCCTTTTGACGCCGTCAATCCGACCTCACATCTCATTTGAAGCGAAATTTTTCCTGTGAAGCCCAAAAGCTCCATCTTCAAGCATCACATAGGGCTTCAGTCATTGATAACCATTTCCATTTAACATCCTGTGAGAAACAGCCCTATAAAAGAAAAAAATCGATATTGATAAAAGGAACAGGGCGTTGAACTGTAATATTTTTATTTTCAGTTTTCGCTCCAAATTTTCAAAGCAGTTTCGGTTTCGCTTCGTCAAAAAACATCAAACCGAATCCGGCCGGTGTCCTCGGTCCGACTATTAAATATCTCTAAATTTATCTAAATAATTTTCAACCAGCAACATTCAATCAAAAGCGATCAAAATATAAAATAAGATAAATATATCCGTCAAAATTTTGGCTCACTGTTTCAAAATACGCTCAAATTATAAAATATTCCATAATTTTGCAAAATTTATCAGCTTTAAAAACCCATCCGCTATCGACCAAATCGATTCTTAGAAGTCAATTTGATTTTTCTTCCTTGTCAGTGTCCGATTTTAACTTTGGAGAAGGCAATGTTGGTGAGTGATTTTAAATTCAACAAAATCATACAAAAGAACTGTGTAGTTTTTAGACGCTAATACACGTATTTAGAAACTTTTCATCCACATTTTACTTCCGTAAAATGACATCGGTTGAGTCCTAAGATGGAGCGAAATAAGTTTTAGGGCTCTGTTTTCGGTTATTTTTGGCTCTGATTCAGTTTTCCTTCCGGTAAAACAACGGTTTCATCGGCTTATTTAAACCGGTTTCAGTTTAGCGTCCTGATAAAATCCAACCTCAATTTCGTCCGATACACGTGAGGAATCAATCGAATGCATTCATTTTCCTCCGTTATCGCGGGAAGTAAAAACGCTCTTGACAAACCCCCCATTGTTTATAACCTCTCTTTCTCCAATGATGGAAATTGCTTTCTGAGGACGGGACCTTCTCACCTCTCCCTCTTTCTTCCTTTGTTTCGCTCCGAGGCAACAGCCCTTTTACTCTTCAGAATGGCTGTCTGTGGAATCTTCTCCCTTCCCTACCTCACACGGCAATTCCTCGGGCAACCCAAGGGGCGATGAATGCGAAAGACTGACGCTCTCATCCTCTCTTCCTGTCATTTTCTCTTCTTCCCCCTTCCCGAAGAATTAGTCCTTCCACACCATTAGTTTCCTCTCTCTTTTAACCTCATTCCCGCCGTTTTCCGCCCACCTTTCCTTCCTTCCTTCGGCCCCATTCGACCTCCCGCCATGTCTCCCCGCCATCAACCGAACCGACTTACCTTGCTTAATCTCCGCCACCGTGCCGTGGCGCTGCCATCCGCCGCCATTTAGCAGAAAGAAGATTTTTGTTTCGTTTCACCTCTCTTTCCAGTGTTAATTTCTTCATTCCAGCGAATCAGTTTCCCACGAGGATCCTCCGTCATCATTTTCAGGAGGTTAATATCGGGCTCTCTCTTGATAGCCTTTCTTGATTAACTTCCACAGGAGAAAATAATGGGCTTCTTATGTTTATCTCTGTGCAAAGGTGCGGAAATTAATTAGGGGGAACACAAGTGAGTAATGAAACAAATATAACTAACTGAATATGCGAAGCTCCTCCTTTATGGCTATCATCGACAAATGAGCATGTAAAAGTCCAAGATTGGATTTCAGGCTCATTTATCTCGTATTTTAGATATACAGAGGAATATATATTATACCGTTTTATTTTCTCCGTGCTTTAATTTATTTATAAATGGAGAGAAATAGTGATGGTAGATGACAGAGATTTCTATTATAATACACGTATTTGCTGTTTTGCTGTTCACTAAAGCTTGCCAACTGCTTGGATGACCACTTGGACAACCGTGTCCCTACGGATCCTAAACTTAATTATCCACAAGAACGAGGTCAACTAGTAGAATAATCCTAAGCTAAATTCATAATTTCCCATGTATTTATGATCCTATCGAACGAGATATCGTGGGCGGGTATGTTATTCCTTAAATATGTAAAGATGTATCGATTTGAAGAATTGTTAAAATTCTCTTAATTTAACTCTTAAGTTAATATTATTTGTATTTGTTACACTTAATTTGTTAAATGGATGAGAGAAAGGCGAAAAATATTTTACAATTTTATTCATTTACATGATAAA
Source organism: Pachydiplax longipennis (assembly GCA_036926295.1). Taxonomy (NCBI): domain Eukaryota; kingdom Metazoa; phylum Arthropoda; class Insecta; order Odonata; family Libellulidae; genus Pachydiplax; species Pachydiplax longipennis. Next base: position 59,711,381 of record JAVFKF010000008.1, read on the forward strand.
CATAAAGTACTGACACCATTTTAAAATTTTAAAACAATTTTAAAACAAAAGAACACATCAAATTTACAGTAAATAATCATGAAAGCATGAAATAAAAGTAAAAGCAAATCAACAAGAACTTACACAGATAAAATAAGAATCAAAAAGGAAATAATTTATAAGAATCTCTGTGAAGATGTTATTTTAATAAAAATATTGGATAGAGAAATTATTCACATACATCTTTATACAGACATTCTTTTAAGAATGCGTCCAGCGACATTCTGAAAGAGTCAGTCAGGTTGTATGGAGCTCAGAAGGTTTGGAAGTCTATGTAGTAGGCAACGTTGTGCGATTGATACTCGAAATGTAGGAAAATGGAAAAGAGGGATCAGTCAAGCTGCCCAAGGTGGAACATGATATTTAAATAGCGAAACAAATTTTACAAAAAAAGATCAGTTTCATTTTAACTACATTTCGTTCTCCCCCGAGTAAAATATTCGTTTATAATCCACGTGCAGTACCGTTCTCTGACGAAATCCTTCTCGACGAATATCCTCTTTAAAAACTGCGATCCTTTTCCTTCCAATAGATCTGTTTATCCAGGGCAGGCCACGTGCACTATTTCTCACTCCCATCGACGAGAGATTATCGAGGGGTAAAGAGTAATTCATTTCACTTCAGATCGGCCCATCAGCCTCCGCGATCGTTAAAAGAGTTTTTTTCCTGCCTTGATTAGTTCAACGCCAGTATCGCACGGTGGATTAGGGATTAATCCGTTCACTGATCATTACGGAGAAGAGAAAGCAGAGCCGGGCAATGGTTTTTCTCATCCCGTCTGGGAAACAGAACCCAGAAGGGAAAATCCCACTTGATGGGCGAAACGACAGCGGGGCTGCAAAAGACGCGCAGCTTTTGCACGCGATGATTCCTCCCCCGGCAGCATATGAAGGGTGCCTTTTAGAACGGCTTAGAAAAGCTTTTCACGCGCTATAAAAAGGGAATAGGCGGGGGAACGAGCGTCAAAGCGTCTCGCTTCGGAGGCAGCATTTTGTCGAATCTCCCTCGCTTTCGAGATTTAAAAGCTAATGAATATTTCCCACGGAGGGATTAGTCAATCGCGTTTAGACGAGTGTCACGTCTCCGAGGAAAATAATCAGAGCAGAAATGGACGTTGTTTACGGTTGAGTCGCCTAGCACCCGTCTCCAATTATCTTAATTGCTTTATTTGCGTTCGACTCCTCCGGAGACTGTTTTGAAGCGTTATTTTTAGGGTAAATCACCTGGGTTTTAATTGCTTACAACATGTTTAGGTGGAAATTACAGGGATATTGTCTGAAGAGGTATCATTACAACTCGCTGCCCGTATTGCCTGAGGAAACATTCACCGCTGCGCGAGAGCGAGCAAATTCACCCATCCGTGAAATATTTGCCGCTCAACAGTTGGAAAAATAATCCCTTTGTATTCTGAATCTGTCGGCAGTTAGTGTAGAAAGGGAGAGAGTGAATCGAGAAACGCATACAGTCTAGTTGATTACAAATATAAACGTTTCATTCGACCAGGAGAGAGTGAGAGGTGAAAGGTATATTCAAATTAATATAGGATTGAAAAATCATACGTAACTAATGTCAGAGGCCCAAAAAGGCATGGGAAACCGAGAAACAGAGTTCTCCAAGAATACGCCCCATACAATGAAAAGGCGCATTCTTAGGCCGCTAAAACTCTAATTGAATATAGTGATCCAGTTCCTAAATTGAGAAAATGCAACATGATATATACAAGAGCATGCACTCGAAGCTAAAGAAGTATATCGGGATACCTCCATATGGCAGAATATAAGCTTTTAAAAATGAGTAATTTTAAATATGATATATAACAATAAGAAAATAATGGTTATCATTTTACTCAACCCAAAAGGGTACGTTCAGTTAATTGTTAAGGGTACGTGGAATATGCAAATAAACTTGCAGATCGTAGAAGGAATTACCGCTCCAAATATTTTTCGTTGATTTTATATTTTTTGTAAATGAGCAAAGAATTGATTAGTATTCCATCATCTTGATGATATTCCTAAGCTCGTTTCCATACCATCACATCATTTCCTTTTTCATTTAACTGGATCTAAGTAACATTTAATGTGAAACATTACATATTTGTAGAATTCTATTCCTTCTTCCTAAACTGTCCTTCCTGGGCAGATATAATGTAAGTACGTACTATACAAACTTTGACAGGAATCCTTACCCAATATCCCTGAGTTTTCGATATGTCCATAATAGGCAATAGGAGAAAAATACAAAGTTTGCCGTTATTTAATTTTTATGATGTATATAAAACGAGCAAAATTTGTAAGCGTTCATTGATTTTTATAGATCTCGATGGTGTTCACGTTGTTGTAGGAAAGTTAGCGATAATTGATGTTGGAGACATTCAGCGTAGAGTAAAATTGATTTATGATAGAACAGTGCGAACAGCGCGCACCATTCTCCCATAAGAAATGCCATTAGATTTACGCAGTCTCGCCATGACGTTCAACGAAGTGTAGATAAAATGGTTCAGAAAGTCACATATGCACTTCACATCTACAAGATGAAGACTAAGTGCATCAAAGTTATCAGACTAATTATTAGAATTACAGGAATGTAAATAATGAATGCACACTCGTTTACATGTATTTTAAATCATGGATATATCCTGAATCACCTCTCAGTTCCTCCACCTCCGATTCAAGTGAGAACATGCGCTGGGTCTTTCTCAACGTAAAGAAAAACAAGCCCCTTTCGCAGGATGTCGAAATCCTCGGAAAATTTCGAATGAAACTGACCATATAAACTACGGAACGTCTTTCATTTATCTCCGTGCGTTTTCTTGGAGTCGAGGGCTGGTATGTGGGCCGCTTGTCTCAAGATGTGCGGGCGATTTGCTTGATAACTGCCACCGCTGTATTGGCGGAGCACTAAAATTTCCCGAACTTTGAAGCGAACGGTCAACGTTAGAGTCGTTAAAAGCGGCGGCAGCAGAGTCATAATCCGGTGGACGAAAGAGATGAAGGAGAGTAAGAACAGAGTATCATGCGGCAGACTGGAAGTTAGGCTGAACGAGGCCGCGGTGTTACGGCTCTGAGCGCGACCGAGTACTTATCATAGAAGAGGTCGAAGTTACTCTAAGGGAGAGGCCAACGCAACTATTAAGATTTTATGCCTCCAAAGATCTTCTTCGTCTAAATTTCCATAATCCTCGATGGAGCTCCATTGTGAACCTATGCTCTACCGTTAAAAGCTCCGTCCTTTTTTCGCCGGATAAAAGTTTAGAATTTTCATAATCGCGGTGGTTTTATTTTTGTAGTAGAAGCTATGGTATCACAAGAAGCTTCAATCGGGCTTTACCGGTGTCTATATGATCATAACACTTGCATTAATATCGGTGTGTCTGTTATGTATTCCAGTCTAAGATAGGTTTGAACCCCACCCTCTTCACCATTAACTACTAAAAGCCCAGAAGGATATGTATCTATAGAGGCAAAATGGAGATTGTGGTAGTTTGCCTTTACTTCTTGACTTAGTAAGATTCCTATGAGGTGTAAAAGTACGTAATAGCAGCACTTTGTAGTAATGAAAATAATGCCGTTATTCAGCATTACATTTTAGATTTCCTGTTAACGCAGTAGAAAACAAATTTAAGGCAAATTTTATTAAATGAATTTTTATCCAGAAACTACTACTGAAATATCTTCATCTGTAAAAATAGCTATAGAATTTGAATGCGTATCCATTGTTCTCATATATGGCATTTTTGTCTGTAAAATCAACCCATAGAGGCTGGAAAGATATTCCATTTATAGTTCTTTTTATAAATTAAAAGGATTTCATGAATCACAGATGCCGATGCGCTATCTTTCATTCGTAGTATTTACTCATGAAGAATTTTCGATTTCATTTTCTCGAGTTTCATTGACATTCATCACTCCATCTATTTTCGAAAAGCTCAACCTTTTCAATTGTAATGATCCAGTTTAAATCTGATTCAAATTTAAATCTGATCATTTTTCATGAACGTCTTCGGTTTTGGATCATTAAACTGTCGAGTGAATAAGATGCATCGTATCATAGATTATTTTGCAAATATCAGCTATAAATAAATAATAATATAAGAAAGATATAGTCCTTCAATAAATACAAACAATCAATAAGTAAGATCCGAATCGTTCGAATCGATTCTCGAGAATGTTTTTGTCGAGGTACTGGGGATGAAGTTATTAAGCTTACCAATCTCATGATGGATGAAAGTTAATAAAAGTAAATATATCTATAGTAAATAGATAGCGAAATTTGGGATGAACAGAAGTTAGCAAGGAGATAGCGGTAAATAATGGAAGTGAAATTCTGCATTACTACGTTCTTTCATATCCCTAAATTTCCTGGATCTGTTTCCTGAATATATGCAGCTGAGCAATAATTCTACCGTCATGAATGAGTTTGGAAGAAAAAGGTAAGACAAAAAAGCATGACCGAAGGAAACGTACGTGAGAAACTTCAGAGGAGTATTTGAATAGGGTAATGTCAAAGGAGATATTGCTCCTGCGGTAATCCTCTTCTCCCTTTGAGTTTTCGAGATGATCGCCGACTTAAAAGTGGAAACGTAGCTTTTTATTCCATTTAGTATTCCATTTCTTAATTCTTCTAGGCTTTTATCGAGAATTAAACGCTTCCATTTAATGTCCAGAAAAGAACCGCATCACTTTTATGACTTATAAGTCCAAGGGCAAGAGCGAGAACGCAATATTTCATCCAGCTTCTAGGGTCCCGAAAGTGTTATTACAAAGATCAACTCCTTTTACGACGCTTCATTTAGAGAAAAACGTTTCCATACTGCCAGTTAACGAGCGAATGTGTATCAATTTATTCATTTTCCGCGTGTTATATGTAGCTCTCTAAGGTTATGTACTAAGGAAATGATACTTAACTGAAAAACATATTAAGCTAACGTGCGTTAGATTGCAGATGATGATAGCGATGAAGGCAATATTGGTGGCACAAGGTTATGGAAAAAGAATATTAGCGGTCTGGCGACTATTAAGAATACGAGAATCGTCAAATGTATCGCGGGGAAATTATTATACTTAACTCCGTGAGAAGATCATGGAATGAGAATCGTCTGTTTTTTAATCAAAGTTTGAAACCTTAATAATGTGATAAATACCAACTTGATTTCTTCCGAGTTAGTCTCGTATATGTAAGATGCTCATTACGCAATTTTATTAGTCAATTTTATTATGTAAATCATGAGAGATTGGGTATATTTATTCGTAAGTTTTAGCAGTAGATTCAGGATAATTTAGGAATTAACGCATTCTAGAAACGTATTAGTGAAAGGGTTTTTTAATTTCTATTGCCGTTTACTGACATAAAAGTCGATTTATATCCAAAATGTGTAGAACACGTATCTACAATACTTACTTCTTTTGGGATTCTCTCAATGATGCAGATCATTAGCTCATATCTTAGAGAAATTCTAGGGTAGCTATTATTCTTATTTCCCTTATTGATTTCAATCAGTTGAGAGATGAAAGCTTAAACATAATCGGAACCTTATAAACAGATTTTTTGAAGTGATAAGATTTCATCATGGCAAAATTAGATACATGAACTTGATTTCACAAATAACGCTGAGTAGTACGAAGCACAACCTAATCTCCAATTTCATATTATATAATCATACACTGTCACTTTGACGATGTTCATTCTTAAGCATTAATTCCCTGCTATGATACTGTAAACGCTGTATTCTTTGATTATGTTTAAATTTGCCATACGTCACTTAGTACGTAAGATATTCTTTCTCCCAGATAGAGAAATCAGTTCCAGAATTAGATGATAAAAAATCAACTAGTAGTGTGCGAATGCATTCAGGTAGTCATCTTTCTATCTTTATCTATCAGCACATACATTGTTCCTACTCCACATGTGAAAAATTCGCGAATCATTTCCCCAAAATTGTGAATGTCTTAGTGACAAACTTTAGCTTGTCCAAATACCTTCGTTTCTCGGAACCATCTGTAGTGCGGTGTATAATTTGGAGCAATAATAGTTAGCGCGCATATGTTCTGCGCCGCCACAGAAAGGGAATGACGCTAAGGACAGGTCACGGGTTAATTAAAATGCTCGGGGGCGCTGCGTCACATATGGTTGCGTACCAGATCGCAGGTCACGGAGAGACAAATGACAGCGACGTGAGGGTTGACAAGGATAGAATACCTAGTATGGATTCGGAGGCTACCCTAGAAGCTGATTAACGCGCCAGCTAAGATAATTCTTGGAATTTCATAGCAAAAAGAACGAGGGTAATTCAATAAGTCGAGAAAGGAATGCATGAATGGATGAATATGAATGCACACGGCTTCAATGGCAACGCTTGAAACATCCACCATACAGTCCCGAATTAGCCTCCAGTGATTTTTATCGGTTTAGGTCTCTAAAAGTCATTTAGGTGGCCGCCGAAAATGATGTTTCCGTAATCCAAAAGGTTATACGTTGAATGCGACAGCAACAAAAAGACTTCTTTGCAGCATACTTCAATATCAAGGACTTATAAGAGGCGACATAAGTGTCTTAAAGTATAAGTTGAATACCTAGAAAAGTTGTCTCTATCCAGTTTACGACAAGTTTATTGAGTAACTGGTGGTCGCCGGACGATTATCCTCTTCTGAGGAATTGCCCTGGACGGTTGCCGCTGTCGGCGATTGGAGAAACCTTTGTCTCTTACCTATCCTCCTTTAACGATAAGATAACTTCTTCTTTGTTGACAGAGTTCGTTCATCACTCATTTTTACTTAGTTCGTATTGATTCCCAATAATTTCAGCCTTAACCTTTCTCTAATCTCCAATCCTAAGTTTACCGTAACTTTTCTACTACTTTACGAATTTATCCTCGATTCACCATCCCTATAGAAAATTTCATACGATTAAAAATTTTCGAGAAGAAATTTTCAACATTTCAGGTATTTACCGTGTTATTTTTGCTGAAGTCTACGTTCTGAGTTTTTCTCGAAACTTTGCGCCTGTAACTTTCTGCTGTCATTGCCGGTTGGTTGTTTCTAAAATTTTCCCGACGTCGAAGATAAAATTTCATTCGCTCAGATCCAGAAATTTTTGTTCGTGAAACTAATGGGACATCAGGAACAGGAAATTTTGGATTACTTCCATTCCATCAGAGCAGATCGATGTCGGTAAATAAATATATAAAATTTTATTTTTTAAATCACCCTTAAAATTCATAAACCAAATGAGTTCAGATGAAATGAATCCCATCCATCTTTTTAGTTCTTTACAATGGAACCAATACACTATGTTTGTCTGCGGCATTAGTGAGAAATAGGCTGTTATCTAGCAACTAACGTTTTCAGCCCATAACTATTTCATTGAGAATTTTTAGAGGACGCTCTCATTGTTTACCTTCGAGATATTAAAGAGAGAAAATAATTGTTTAGACTTCTAGATTTTGCAAACCGTGACGAGAATTTTGAAAACGAATAGACGGTAAACTATATCGGCAGAGGAAATATCGTTAGAGAATGCACTAACTTGGTGAGTTGTAGAATTCTTAAGCGAGATGTTCTAGATAATATATTTCAATTATCTAAGTCAGATGCGAAGAAGTTTATTCCATAGCATTAACTATAGTCACCATATCAACATTTATATGTTAGGTAATTTTTAATTTAAAACAGAAATCTAGAAAAAAGAAGGCATTTTTAAGTACTACATAGATGGAGACTTTCTGCAGTTACTTAATACGTTCCTTGTTGTGTAAAAATTAAGGGAAAATATCGATTTATATACATAATAATCAATGATGGCATTGTTGGACTAGCATATATTCAACCCCTCCGTAAAAATTTTCTTTTTTTACTAAAAATAGCTTTTGCTTTCGTCCAAGTTTTCTTTCACAGTAGAATCAAGTCTGTGCGCCTGATTTTTCATAACTTGTAATTGATCATACGGATCTTCGGAATCACTGCTAATAAAATATCTATTTCTCTGATTGCTTACCTGAATTTGAGTCTCACCTTATTATGTTTCTATAGTAAAATGGGTATATTGAATCAATATTAGAATAATGAATGATATAATTCAAATATTGGCAATATATATATTTCTTTTGAGCTCCCAAACTACAAAGATTGAATTTCAATTCGAAAATCGCAGCTTAATCAACGAAGGGGCTTAATTTTGAATCAAAATCATCGGATTAGGAGCCTCAGAAGCGCCTCAATCGAAAATTAACTTCGGCGGCAAAATTATTAAATAATTTCCCGCTTCGATTCAAATTAACGCTCTTAGCACTCACCAATTATAATGGCGTCTCCTTGAAGCTTTATCATATGGTCGGTTTCAATTTTTCAATCACAGCTTCCATCACCAAATATTAACCAAATTGCCTCATCACAAGGTTTGGCGCAATTACCGATGTTTCTGACGGAACGTGTAATCCCAGATGATGTTTTTAACGGGCTTAGCTTTACCGGGAAATGCGCGCGACGGATATTGTTCATCAAAAGCTTTTTCCTACGTTACGATCCTTCGTAATTTTTTTAACGACGATGTCCCAAGCGATATAGGTAACTAAATCGGCCCCTAATTGCTACCGTAAAGCGTAGTTATCGCGTCGATTGATCTCCGAAACACGCTGTAAAAATTATGACATCGGTAAACGCAGGAGAAATTTAGTGATAGTGTCAAGCATATGCATTACATTGATGCAAAGACCCATTGAATTGATGTCAAAAATCGGCTAATTGGCAATTCATGTAGAAATCAATCTTACCAATACATCTCATACTTTCAGATTTTCATAATTTGTTTCGTTGAAAAAAATTTAAGAAAAATATTTTCATTTGATAAATGTATTTGAAACAAAAACACTATGCTAACTACTATATATATATATATATATATATATATATATATATATATATATATATTAGTATGTTTATATATAAAAGGGTGTGTGCGTATTTATAAATATAATCGCAAACACGTTTTATTTGAACCAATTTAGGACGGACCCATATTCAAAGACTTTCCCTATTCTTTGGATCTTCACAAAGAAAATAAATCAATTTGGTGTGGTAAACAATGATTGCAGGGAAATTAAATCAATCGAGCACCCAATTCAAAAAAATTATCAAATATTTGTGCACACGTGTTAAGTTAGAAAAATAGCAAAATATAGTAAAGACAGACCGCCAGGTTGGAAAGCAACGGAAAGATCAAAGAGAAGAGAACAATCTTAAAGATTGCAACAAAAATATCTTCGCTACATGAATTGAGTTACACGCTCATAATAATTTCATCAATAAATATCTAATAAACGAGATCATATTATGCTTTTTAAAGTGCTTATCTTTTCTTCCGGTGTCGAGAATGGAAATTAAAAGTCTCGTGCATGTTAAATATTGGTGCATTATATATTTGTTTATGCGTATATAATACTTCGTTAATGATGAAAATTATATTCCATGATTATGGACATTTCCATGAGTATGGAGGTATTTCCAGAGGAATAACTCCATTCATGGAAATTGCATCCACGGAATCGAATTAATGAGACCTAGGTGATGAATTAATGAAAATCATTCCTTGAGATAATCAATAGCGGAGCCTCATTGCTGGAATTGTATGAACGATCCACTTCACTGAGGAACGCGTAATTATCTTGTTAAATCGCATGTGCATTTCTATGCCCCAGGCTATATCAGGAAGTAATAATGTTCCTATGGGAAATGAAGTGTGACCATTCACATTTAGAAGAATTACGTTCTACCTTCTGCCGACCTTGGTAGCTGAATGGTTAGCTCGATGGCCTACCAGGGTCCCGGGTTCGAGTTCCGGGTGATTGTGCTTCTTCTCCTGATGTCGTTGTTCGTCAATGTTACACGCAGCACTGTAAATTGGCTTTAATAGCTATATGCGAAATTGTGATAAATAATTAAAGAGTAAATTAATTAAAGCTTTTGGTAACGTTTTGATGAATTTAAGCTTGGCATATTTTTATTCGTTGATTTGTTTAATTTTAAAGATGTAAATAAACGGTGGATACCCGCTTTAACAATTCTCAAGTCAGTAGACGCACTGTTTTCTAAGTTAAAACTTTTCAATAGTTATTAAAATCATAGACTATTATGTGAATTGTCTAGCGAGACTTCTTAGTTTAGAGATCAATACGAAATAAACATATTCTTTGATCATCAACTGAGATTCCTTGATAAATGGATTTCGTTCCTTTGATGCCTTTAAGAAGTAATGCGTGCTCTTCAAAATATCAATTTCCAGTTTAATTTTTATAAAATTCAATTTTTATGCGAGAAAACATTCCCCAAGTTACAATAATTACACTTAAATATATAAATCTCAGGAGAAAGATATTTGAATATTGATTCCAATATTGCATGGTCAAATTGTATATTGAAAACTTTCTTGCATACTTATGCGATAAGTACAAGGGAGATTTACAGTATTTTAAATTAACATTATAGGTAAAATAGAGAAATTTATTATCTCGGCGGCATAGCTGTTGAGGCACGGCCACGCTAATGGTTGTGGTTCAATCACGAGGTACGGCAATTTATTCGTCGGCACTTTTTCTGGGAAGGAGGCCACGAGTTTACTCAGTCTATAAAAAATACCAGAGATTTAATTCTGGATAATAATAGGTTATAGAAACATAGTGCCGCCCACAATATATTCATTTCATATGAATAAAGTTTCGGACATTTTCTCGGCTGAATATTACTAGCCTTAAAACTCTAACCCTTGAAGGCGATGATACGCTGAGAAACGAAGATTATTCATGGGTAAAAATGAGAGGGATTCAGAAGAGGAATGTATATCGCCATATTTGAAATTTTAGAATACTCAGCATGTCATAAAATGAAGCTTGAGGAAAACCAATTGCGCATCTCAGAGATGATAAGCGACGAAAATAATTTAATAGCTCCGGTATTGTGACAAAGAGATATATTTAGGACTCTCAGGAGCCTTAGTAGTGTTGCAGACAAAGAAACTGGAAAAATAACCTTGCTTCCTTACATTTCTTTGAGCAAAATTAAGAATGTAGCAGATATAGATGAATCTTACATAATGTGTATCATAAGAATCTTGTAGATTTTAAAACAAAAAAATGTTAATTTACTGTAAAGTCGGTCGTCGCGTTCTCTGATAGAGATTAAATGAGTTTAATTAAAAATACTCAGTTTTAATCCGGCCTTTGATAAAAATCCTCTTGGTGGTAATGAAGAGGTAGTGAGGCAAAGAGGATGAAGATCTTAAGGAGGTGAGTAGAAAAAAAGGTACCTATAAACCCACCGGCATGTGACGATAGTAAGTGCGGTGCCGTCGAAGGAAAAAGAAATGTCAAAGCACTCTTATTCTGAGAGGCAGTGGATGCTAAAGAAACGGATCTAGCAGTTATTTGAGATTCCTTCCCATCCTCCGTAAAGGTTGATAATTTCCAGAGAATCAAAGGAAATCTCGGTGAGAGAGGCACGGGAAGTCACAGGAATTGACGTTATGAAGTAAACATTTGATCATTAACGCTCAATTAACCATCTTGCCAGACATGAATACACCATATAAGATGTTATTTTGCTTTGATTGAGTGGAATTGATCCTTTAATTTACGCTCGGAAATGCCTCAAATAGAATGTAAACTCTTGATTTATTTTTTACGAGAGTTGAAGCAAATATGAATTCCTTATGTTGCTTTAACTTCTTCTCGACTTCATTTACGTCGGCGAAAATAACCTTTACACTAAAATACCAAATCTAAAATTCCAAGAGGACGCAAATTCGAGCGTTACTGCTTCTTCCATAGAATTGAAGAAAGAAAGCAATTCTAGAGTTTTCTATCTTTTCACTTTCAAACATGTTAAAGAAGATTTTATCCATTTCAGTCTCCGAAACCTGTATCGCTGGCTCTTAGTTATTAATAATAATTATAATAGTTTATGTGATACAACTTAACGTATGTACACATATAAAACAAAAAATAAGACTGAAATATTCAACGGATAAAAAGGAATTTTACAAATGTTAATATAAAATACTATTGACAAAATTAAAATTGATACCAATACAATTTTCTAGGTGACGTGCGTGTGGCATAGTTAAAATTAGGCCGATTATTCTTCTGATACTAAACTAATAATCTTTTACATCAAGTGGGCCGAAACAGCTACTAAAAGGACTGGTCCCAGAAAAAATACTTTGCTTTAATAAGATTTGAGTTCATCGAGAATCGTTACTTTGCTCTATTATCGCATTACTATGCAAAGTAAGTATTGTGTTCCACTTCGTAGCATAGACCCCAACCAATGTTCGTTTTGTTTTCTTCTTTATTATCATTGGCTAGTGAGACTGTATGAGCATTCCCCACTGGAGGGCAAAACCTACTGGGAGCGCACAGAATTACAAAGCACCCACACGATCCTCAGGTTGGACTTCCTTGTCCTATGCGGTTTTAACCTTAGCCAAAAGAATTTTGATGACATTCGCGCATCCTGTTCACACGCACACGATGTTTGATAAAAACAGAGGATTGAGATGTAGATGCGGAGGTTGATAGTGAATGAAATAAGACGATTTGATCTTAGGAAAAGTAACTGGAGAACAGAAGGCCTAAACCACTGAAAGCGGAGATGTCTTTCGGTGAGCCTCTGGAAGGGTAAAGGGGTCAAGTTAAATTTTCACGCGTCCAACTTTATTTCCCTTTTACCCTGCGTATCCTTTGGCTTTTCATTCGCTCAGTAGCTGTTTTCCAGGGAATTTCATTCTCTCTCTCTCTGTCCTTTCTTATTTTTGTCCTTCAGATCCGGGTGTGGTTAGTCTTCCCTAAGGAATGGTACTAGGGCGTAGAGGAAGGCCAGTGGATGAAATGAGAGTTTCCTTAAAATATGTTCCTCCTAAACAGTGTTATTCAACACGCTGCACAGTGGGCTAGAATCGAAAAAAGCTGGCCAAGAGGCCAAAAATGGTTTTTTTGAGTGCGGGTTTTGAAACTTTGCATATGTATTAAGAAAAGATTGAATTTTATGTTCCCGTTTGTCGTTTTTCGATATCTTTACGCATTAAAAAGATACATGGCGTCAAACTTGAACCATTTTCACAGAAATGGACAGTCGCGAATTTTTCGGATAAACATTCAAGTTTGCGTTTTTATGGAGGGTTTAAATAGATACTTTTGGAAGAAACAACGATGCAATGATCTACAACAATTCTTTATCTTTTGACTGGCTGCTATCACCGCGTACAAAAATGAGTTTATGCTCATTTAAAGCAACAAAATGGCGGACACCTTTTTCGGACAATTTTCGAGATAAAGTAAGGAATATAAATAGGAAAACGGCCCTAATGCATCGAGTCTCTTATACTACGTCATTGTCAGAAGTGTCTAGATGTGGAATCCGAAGAAACTGTTTCAATTCAGGTGCTACTTTGGGAGTTAAGTCGATTTTTCGTAAGCGCGGCGCGTTCCGACTCACCACCGTGGAATCCCCGAATGCAGTTTCGCTGTCCTTTTGGTGATACGAAGTCTAACGATTGCTCTCTTTCATGTTAAATTCTGGCTAATTATACTTAAAACATATGTGAAGACAGTTTTAGAGAGGAATTAGATACCTCTACTTTACATAACGGACGTGGAATTAAGGAAAGTTTAACATTCAGGTAAAATGCGTCTACATTTTAATTTTAACCGTAAAAATACTTATAGAGAAGTTTTCACCCCCAATGTTGGTGGAAAAAATGGTTGGCAGAATTTACTTTGAGAAATCTTCACATCTGGAAATTTTTACCTACCCTTGTGTCACGGGTTTGGAGTTAAGTACGGTTTATGGCACTCCCGCTCTACGCAAACACTCTTGCGTATCCGCTCATTGGCTAGGGTTATTCCGCACGCGTCTTTTGGATTCTTAGGAAAAGAGAAAATATTTTTGTAGTTCAGTTTTAGTCTATCTATGAAGACCGAAAGTTTTTCCTTTTTTCTGTGCTCTCGTAATGTGCACTTCCTCGTGTGTTATAACTGCAGCAGTATTTTTCGTCGTTCAACTAGATTCTGTCGACCAATCCGCCTTCAATGGAAGAAGGAAACGAAAACAGTTGCGAAGGTAGAGCAAAATTATTTGAAAAAACGGATATTAAAATTGACGAAGGTTACGATTGGATATTTTGAAATCAACTTTCCTATGTTGCTTACAATGGTAGATGGAAAGGTGAGAGTAATCTACTTTTTGGCACTTTATTGTGGAAAATTTGACTTAAATGCAACATAAATACTTATGTTGTGCAATGCACTAATAGATAACTCGACATTGAGATGTTACATCTCTGCGGCAAGAATACCTGAAATGAATGACATAGGGGAAATAAGGAAACGGAAAGTGGACCCGGAGAAATTCTCTTTCGGAATATCGAATCTTTATTGCTAATTCAGGTTTTTTGAATGTCTTTTGCATTTGTCATACAGACTTGATTTTAGGCAGTGGCAGGTGAGTGAATAAAGTTATTGATAGTTACATGCACTCGGGAAGCAATGAAGAAACCTCATTCAATACTTCAACACTACAGGCACATGGTAGCCAAAGAGTTCAATTGCAAGAGAGAAAATTATACCTACAAAATGAATTTCGGCAAAAAATGGGCTTGATAGTCGATACGCCAAAGGCATGAACAGGAACCACAAATGATGGTAATACTGCTCGGAGGTTCTTTGAGAGTCCAACTGGAGCAGCACAAATAACAGGTATAATAATATAATCTACCTCTACATATGTACCCTGCAAGCCGCCTTTCGGCGTGTGGCAGGGGCAGGGTTATAAAAATAACCGATATTAGTATCTAAATTACATAAAACTCGGAAAAATGTTAGAGTAAATTTAATAGAACACCGTAAAATAAATCGCGGTAATGATTTCTGTTGGTTTAACCGGTTTCAGAGTTTGTTTGGATAATCAAAATAACTCAATACCTAGGAATTGACGACAAACTAATAAAAAAAAATTCGGAAATATACTGAAGGCACTTTCGAGTTGTTTACCCCTTAATGATGAGGCACTCGGAAACTACTGCTGGGATGCTGCCCCTCTATATTTAAGTTTGTATCCATGGTACTACATGCCTCCGACATTACATAAGGTAGTTGTTCATGGAACACAAATTGCAAACAATTCAGTTCTTCCGTTAAGAGAACACTCGGAAAAGGTTATGGAGGCAAGAAACAAAGATATTAGGTTTCGTGAAAGATTTACGAGAAAACACTCGAGAGTTGTCACAAACGAGGATCTCTTTAAAAGACTTCTGCTTACATCAGATCCAAAAATTTCCATCTCTGCAGTATTCAAATACAAGAAACAATAGATAATTGCTAAATAATTGAGAAATCTCCTCATCATCGACGACCGAGAGGGTGAAATTATTGATGATGAGGATTCGGACGATTCATCTTCTGACGAATAAGACTAAAGCTACAAAAAGAAACGATATATATTAATTAGCATAAATATTTATGTTGTAAATAGATATTTTTGTCATAGAGGTAATATACGTGGAATTTAAATTCGCATTAACATTTGGTTTAATTATTTTACTTAAAATGAGACGCATTTTACCTGAATGTTAAACTTTCCTTAATTCCACGTCCGTTATGTAAAGTAGAGGTATCTAATTCCTCTCTAAAACTGTCTTCACATATGTTTTAAGTATAATTAGCCAGAATTTAACATGAAAGAGAGCAATCGTTAGACTTCGTATCACCAAAAGGACAGCGAAACTGCATTCGGGGATTCCACGGTGGTGAGTCGGAACGCGCCGCGCTTACGAAAAATCGACTTAACTCCCAAAGTAGCACCTGAATTGAAACAGTTTCTTCGGATTCCACATCTAGACACTTCTGACAATGACGTAGTATAAGAGACTCGATGCATTAGGGCCGTTTTCCTATTTATATTCCTTACTTTATCTCGAAAATTGTCCGAAAAAGGTGTCCGCCATTTTGTTGCTTTAAATGAGCATAAACTCATTTTTGTACGCGGTGATAGCAGCCAGTCAAAAGATAAAGAATTGTTGTAGATCATTGCATCGTTGTTTCTTCCAAAAGTATCTATTTAAACCCTCCATAAAAACGCAAACTTGAATGTTTATCCGAAAAATTCGCGACTGTCCATTTCTGTGAAAATGGTTCAAGTTTGACGCCATGTATCTTTTTAATGCGTAAAGATATCGAAAAACGACAAACGGGAACATAAAATTCAATCTTTTCTTAATACATATGCAAAGTTTCAAAACCCGCACTCAAAAAAACCATTTTTGGCCTCTTGGCCAGCTTTTTTCGATTCTAGCCCACTGTGCGCTGTTGTATCCCAACTACTCAAGTGTGCTGTACAGTTTCCGAGAATTTAATGTGTCTGATTCACCTTACGTGCACGCTTAATCCCTCCCCTAGACGATGATGTCTTTACACGGCCTAAGTTGCTGGTTTTTTCTTACATTAACCTCTCTTCTATCGAAAATAATGCTTTAAAAAGATGATAAGGCTTACCATGCAAGATGTGGTGTGTAGTAGTTTGCCATTACTATCCTTACCGAGATAGAATCCTATGAAAATATCCAAGGAAGTGAAGCACAATGACCCTATGGATGACATTTTCATACTATTCAATGACCACGAATGTCGTTATTCGTTATCACTCACTCACACCTCAGTAACTTTCATATTATCACAACCATGAGGAAGACGAAGACATTTAGGATACATATATCTCAAACCTGTTATAGATAGTAACAGGAACTCTAGCACGTTATAGTGATGGTAAGTATTTTATATGTAAGTGGCTTTAAACGGGAGAAAACGTGCATTAATGGTGTCTAGACTGAAGAATCGAAGAAAACGTACCAAAATATGTATGGATCTGTCTGGTAAGAGAGATATTTCTAAGGATAGTATAGTTTAAAGCAAAAGTTATCGATAGCTTACTCACTTCGATAGAGATTTTCGTTATTATCGTAATATGTACGCTTGGTTAATTGATAAAGATAACTGAGAAGAAACAACAACATCATTAAGGGATATAAAAAATGTCACCAAAACTATATTGCTGATAGATTCGGTAGTTTGGAACTTAAACGGAGATATTGCATGATCAAACGAAGGATTGAATAATAGAAACCAATTAATGCTTACTAATCACAAAATAATGACGAACGCGGTCCGAATTTGAGCAAACGGTGCTTTCACCTCATGAACATAATACAACATATCATGAAATCAATACAGTATAAACAACTGCCTCGATAAAAAAATGCTAACATCAGAGGAATCATTATAGATGGAAAAGAGGCAAAAGGTGATAAGGAAGGCCATAACGAGGTAGTAAAAGAAGATGAGAGAGAGAAACAAGGACCTGAATAAGAATTGTAATACGCCCCTTTACAAGTATGGGAACAATGGATGAAAGAGAGTCCACCTTCTTTAAGAAACCGTCGTATATTCTGACCCATTAGTAACGGCATCCGAAATATTTAATCCTCATCAAAATTCCTCCCACTCCTTCGAGAAGAAAGAGAGAGTAGATAAAATGAGAAGTTTCTCCGTGTAGGAGACATCGTTGAGTAACGCGTTTTTTCACTCTTTTCTTATGCCCTATCCCCTTTACCCGACTCTTGAGAGACCTATATATCGCCTTCCCCCTATCTTCATCTTCCTCCATCCCCTTGCTCTCCTTCAATTTATCTTCCTGTATCGCCACCAGCTCTTCTTTTTTTTACCCTCCGCCCCATTTTTCCTCCTCCCAGGAGACGGGTCATCTACCGTCAACACCATCTCGTAGAGAATTTCGCAAGTGCAGGCGGCCGTAAGAATGAACCTAACATTGAGCGCATTCTTTCCCCCTTTTCTCATCGTTTCCCCTTTATGTTTCTCTTGACTTATTCCTCCGATATTCTCTCCCTCAGATCCGATTTAGGTCTAAGTCGTTTAAGTTTTGATTTCTGACGTTTTCCCTCCCTTTAGCTGTCTCCCGTATGTTTTTTTTCCTTCGCTTTTTCCGTCTCGGACTTGCTGACTCCGGCCGGTCTCTTTACTATATGTAACTTGCACAAGGACGTTTACGAGCTGTTGTTGGATGAATTATATCCGCTAAGCTGCTGCAGTTGCCGTAAAAAAGCTGGTGTATACCCAGGAAAATCGCGAATAACAGTCACATGTCACGTATATTTTCCTTTGATATCATCTGCCAAGAGGGTAGCTCTCGTTCCTTTTATAACCGTATGATTTTAAAGAATAAGACGGTTCTGTAGGATCTTTAAAACTTCCTTTAAAGTCGTAAAGAAAGGTATAAAAGTTTTTACTTTGTAAGTAATATCTGTAGTGCTTACACGGTTTAAGTTGTGCTAAAATGGAGCTTTTGTTACACATTAAAGATGATTGAAATATGTCCTCTCAGTGCATTTTTAAACTAATACCCCTAATGCTCTACAAAACTTATCTTCGTTAAATCCAAGTTAATAATTTTTTGAAGGATTGAAAATGATTAAGCTGGAAAATAAAATAATTTCCGAATGGGGTATTTCATTCTAGAAATGAGAATACATAAATGTTGCCCACAGAACCCCGAGGAATCTGTTATTTAACCATCCGATTCCATTTCATTTGCACATCATTAGTATTTCATTTGTAAATCATTATATGTACATTATTGAATATTTGAAATAATAAAAACTCCATGAACGGAATAAAGACAAGGAATAAATTTGCACGTATTGCAATTCAGTTTAAGAAAACAGGTGGAAACAGGAGCGAAAATATCTACACGATTCGGACTCATGAACCGGGATCTCCCACTTCCTGAATAGGCATTTAAGCATTAAATTACCATCCCGAGGACCCATTGACGGTGGTTGTTCACAAAGTTAACGGAGTGAAAATGAGGTATGGTAACTTAGTATTTAGAATACCTATCTGGAAAGTAAGGGACCTGACTTCGAATCCCAGTCATATTAGCAGTAGCATTATTGATAGTGCTCCTATAGCTGAGGTCATTTCCCAGAGGCTTATGGGCTTCCACCGAGAATCGAACCTGGGACCGCTTTCACTAAAGTCGGTCGCGCTGTACACTTGGCTATCCGGTAGCGATATTATTCGCTTCTTTTACCCCTAAATATAATGGAATCGTTTGAAAGTTAAGGAATATTTTCATCGAATAACTCGTCGATGACCGATAATTCCGTCCCATGTAGGCCACTCCTTCCCTTGGCCGTCCTGTCTACATCTATGTAATTCGCACTAATAATGACCCCGTGGATATAAACTTTAAAGGTCTTTAAATTCAGGATTCAAAAGCGGACTTCTCTTCTTCAAGAAGTGAAGTGAGGACGTGAAGAAGGTACCCTCGCGGAAACGAACTTACGCCTCTCTTCCTTTGGCGCGTAACTCTCTTCGCTCACCAGTGAAATATGTATCAAACGTATCCCTTCGATGCGCTCCTTTTCAATTCTCCTTCCTTTGCAACTCGACCTTGTCTCCGTAAATGACTCGGAAAAAAAGGGGCGTGATCCGCGTCGCGACCTCTTTCTTTTAAATGCGTTCCAACAGCGTCTCGACTTTTCCTCTCCGTTCGTACGGCCAGCCCTTGCCTCGCCTTCTTTCTTTTGAAAAGGAAAAGAAGCTGCTCCCGAATGAATGCAGTTTGAGCCGAAGCAGAGGGCAGCGGTTTATGTGTTACAGAAGTTTATTCGCTAGGAAATGAATTTAAGCTTACGACGTCGTTTTGAAAGTTCCTGCTTGAGTTATAATCGACTTTTGTATAGTATATATGTAGAATAAGCAGGCCTTAATCCTAAAGGAAAACTAACTCAATCCTCATCTTGCCTTCTATGTTTTATTCCTCTCTCCAAGCTCCTGGTAGATAATGACGATGAGGTTCCAGCCTTCGGTTAGAATTCGGTTTGGATATTCTACAGAAATACAAAATGAGGAGAGAGGTAGTTCTCGCTTGCTTATCTCATTAAACTACAATTACATTCGGATAATGCCCATAAAAGGGTGAAAATGACCACCACCTGGCACAATACCTATCAGTAGTGTATTTAATAAATTTTAAAAAAGTCCGACATGATGAACACATTCATCATCATAGAATTCAATAAGGAGTGACTAAAGTGGAACTTTAGGTCGATTATGGAAATATTTATAAAATTTTTCGTTTCGCCTTTACAAAATTTACAAAAAGAAGTTGGGACAGTAAATTTCCAAAAGTAAGTAATTAGAAGCAACATATTCTAAAAATCGCTGATTCAATTCGTTAAATCGTCACTTTACATAATTCACAACTTATTTAAGATGACACTATTGGTATATTTCCTGTCAATTTGTGCCACATATTAATTTCGAGGTCTTTCAGCTTTAAGGTCCGCCGTCTTGGAAACAAAATCAGAACACGCCGGTTACAGCAAAAGCTTATTTCATATTCAAGCTCTCCTTCTCATTTATGCAAATCTAAAGCTCTTCGGAGTAATCACGTGTCCCCACGAAAAGAAACGCTATAGACCCACGCAACGAAAATAATTAGACCGGCCCATTGAGGCAATCTGGGTAACAAACACAGTCGTTTAACCATAGTAAACCAGTGTATCGGAGGACCCTCACAAGTGGTCGAAGCTTTTGACCGTAAGTAAATGTTACCGCAAAAGCGGAGTAAGCTATTTCAAAGGAGGAAGTTGTAATAGTTTCGTAACGTAGTCAGACCGTAACACTGGCCTGAGGAAATCCTCCAAAGGTGTGTGGACATCGTGGCTTAATTGAATTCTAGGTCCATTCGAAACGGAGTTATAATCGCTCGTATATCCTTAAGACAAGGCGGAGTCACTTTGCATCGCCTTCCTTTGATCTTACTTCTCTTTTTACTTTTACACCATCTTCAGCCGCTTTACCTCTATATTAGCTGTTTTTCCTAAGAGTATGTTTGCCTCATTGGCTTCATCAGTAGGATTCAGTGACAGGCAATAAGCCAGTGGGTTGTCCGGGAAGGTTCAATCAAAGCGTTTCAGCTCAGAGAGATTATGCTCGTACATTTTCACCCAATGTTTTTCACTGAAGATTCGTTTCACCAATTATATTGTATTTTATGTGCATGAATGTTTTATAGGATATTTCAAGAAAGTGTTCGGATTTGGTTCGGTGGTCATTGCATAAATTCATTACAGTAAAATATATATTATCTTCAAGCGAAAAGAAATAAAGTTCGGTGCATTTATACTTCCTTAAATGATTTGGTTCGAATTTGGAAAGATCTGTTTGAATGATAAGGGTTGTTAGATAAAGATACGAAAATGCTAACACTGTTTTTCCAAGAAGAATTTCAAAAAGGGTTATTTCAAATCTTATTTGATATTTCATTCTTTCAAACATCCATTTGGTGAAATATTACTTGGGTAAGTTATCTCTTGTATGTAACATTTTTGGATAAAACGCTCTGAAAGTAGTAGTTGAGGATACAGCTACTGGACGCAAAGGTTTTTTCAGGCTTAAGTTCTTTTCCTAAAATTAAATCGGGAATATTGACCCTAAAAATCGAGATAAATTTCATAGGAAGATAAAGAGAATAAAAAGTATTATTTTAGTCGTGGGATAACCTTTTCGAATAAGTATTGTGAAAATTCAGATGAAATAGAATCGAGATAACATCAGCTAAGATTACTGAGCCGACGTAACAGGCTGGTCATAAATTCACTCGGTGAAATTCCATTCTACAGAAAAACAAGGATATATAAGGTAGATAACTTAACTTTAAAAAGCCTATAGCAACTACGCGAAATTTTATTTTTACTTTCTGTGATATTATGTAGCCGAGCACAAAAGTAAACCTAATTCTGCAGAACTTTCACCGACTATCGTTCCTTACATATGCTTGATTCTGACGTCCAGAAGCTTTCTTTTTCATCCCATTTTTAAAAACAAAAATAGCCGCTTTGAAATATTAGCTGCTTACGTCATCAACTCCGTCCAACTTTCTTGATAATCGTGGATCCCTATCCGCTATGATACCGTGACCTTTCGCAAGTTCGCTTTCCCAAAATATCGCAGCTAAGAAATTCTACGTGACCTTTCTCATTTCCCTCTTTCACTGAATGAAACAGTGTTAGCTCAGTAGTAAAGGGCTTAAATTTGGAGTTAATTTACTTAGAGAAGTAACTAGAGAAGTATCAATACTGTGAATCCAAAAAGATAAATAATTGACGGCTAGTGGGAAGCGGGATTCGATATAAACAAACACTGGGGTAAAACATATTTCCCTAGCCGTTGAGTTCATTAATCTTAAAAATTAAATAAAAACGTCAAATTTAATATTGAGCCTTCCATTCATAATTTATTATATATTTATTCCCCACTTTTATATGTATATTCCTTCCATTTATATGTATATTATATAAGATATATACAAACGCTGGGGTAATAAATATTTCCCTAACCGTTTAATTCATTAATTTTGAAAATTAAATTAAAATGATTAATTTAATATTGGATATTCCCTTCCTGATTTGTTATATATTTATTCCTTCAATTTGTTATATATTTATATACCACCATATATTCCTAATTTATCATGTATACCATCAAATATGTTGGATAGGAAGTATCAGAATACAACTTTACGCTAATACAGAAAATGAAAATTCTATTTCAACTTAAAAGACTAAAGTGGAGAAAGTATCTTAAAGCGATAGAAAAAATCTCTCCCGAACTGCGATCTATATTTTTTACTCTCCGGATTCTTTCTTTCCCTCCACTTCTCCAAGTTCATTTTCCACCACACACTTTTCTACTTTGCAGCACCCCTCTTCTCCATCCTCTCATCTTTTCCACCCACTTCAACAGATTTCGCTCTCAAAACTTGCAAACTATTATGAAATAGCAGTTAGCAGGGAGAGATGGGGGTTCTCCAGCAGCAGTCTTTGAGAACAGTCCGGAGAAAAAAGAGGTCGGGGCGCAGAATGGGGTGAAGAGGGAGGATATTAGAGTGTGAAGCGAGAGACACTAAGAAGGGAAATAAAGATCGATTCGGGAAGAGATGCATTATAAGGGATGGAGATAAAGTGGTGGGTGAAGATGAGAAGTGGAGGGAATTAGACGTTTCAGAGTGCCTCCAGTGAACGCTGGACACGCCGTCGAAAGCGATAAGAGCGTGTGGGAGTCCCGCTTCTTTGAAGATTCTTCCGTTAAAGACGAGCAATTTTGCAGGAAACGAAGTTTTCCTCGTAGAAGACGCTTCATCTCTTTATCATATATGACTCGAAAGGTTTTTTCGTAATTGAGAAGCATTAGACTCAGTCCATGAAAGACATGGCATATACAGTATCGAATTGGGAGCGGATTTCCTGTACACACTTCTCAATCACGGTTCTCCCTTTGAGGACAAGCTAACTAATGGCCTCTTTCATTCATAATATTCTTGGATATTTTATTCCTTTGGTATGTCTTTTGCTTCAGATTCGTCCATGAACTTCATGGATTCCCTTTTATTCTTTTACCTTCGTACCTTTGCTCTCTTCAAGATCTCTATCATTCTATTTTCTGGGTCTTACTCTTCTTAAGGGACCATCAGCATTCACATTATGAAATATAAAATCATTTTATGATGATATAAACAGAACCACTAACACAAACTTTCTCACCATTATGGTCAAAAGAGAGAGAATTTTATCGCCATCTATGGTTTTCTGCATTCGAAACACTGAACATTTATAAATATATTGGATAAATTAAACACTATTTTTCTCCTTATACTCTATACTCAGTTTTCACTCACAATCAGATAATCTGCGTTGCTAAGCTATTTATTTAAATTACTCATAATAAAATTTAAGACCAGGCGGCTTTAGTTTCTAGATAACGTGTTGACTATAAGCACCGAAAACTTTACCTCATACTCGATCTTCTCTTAAAGCGAAAATATAATTTTCCGTTTATACCAATGTCTTCTTATATATCATAAAATCATTGCTTGCAAATTTTTATCTTTACGTCCTAATTATTTTCTTGGAGAATTATGAAGCCTACTCTCGAAATCTTCCCTAAACTTCCAGGCATAAAAATTGATCTCTTATGCACTTTGAAGCATCCGTTAAAATTTTAGATAGAAAGCAATTAATCGTTACAGTAATAATAATATCTAGGCTTCCATTGAATCCGATTCATGTACGACTGTTTTTAACGACGTTTTCCTCTCTAAGATTCTAATTCCTTTCGTTTCTTACATCCTCGTGAGAGGTTCTAAGGAGTTATTTATTATTGAATAATTAAGTATCGCCCACATCGACCAAAATTTCATCTGATTCCGCGTTTCGTTTTTTCAGAACACTATTATAAGAAGTAACATTAACAATTCCCTAATGACTCTGGCATTTCCAATGGACCTCGTCTTAGTTGGAATGCCTCCACAAGTACCGTATTACCCTATCCCTTTGTCTTGAGGTATTCCTCAGCTACCCAGTAAACATTCCACACAAGGGGCTCATGCAGCTCGTATGTAAACTCATCTCTTCTGTCATCCTCCTTTAGGGTATAATGTAAGACACTTTGATCTTGAATTAGGAGCTGCATATTATTCAGTGGTAGCTGTACCTGTGGAATTCCTGCATTTCGAAGTAATTTGAGTGAATGAATAGCCTCTGGCAGCCATATAAATCTGGGTTCCCAATATTTTTGCTCTCGTACCCCTTTAGGTTTATAGTTAACCCTCCAATACCACCAAGTCGTCATAATAAGAATTAAATTTTTAAGTACCCAGGGTACCAAAACATGAAAAAAGAGCGAAAATTAGATAAGTAGTACCGATATGAAATAGTATACATTTATTATTCAAACAACAACTTTTGGAAGACTTTAATTGCATGATATTCTGACACACCACTCGCCCTCGATCACGTTTTCGTGTCCACAAGAGTTCCCCTGTTAGGAACCTCTACCATAGATGATAACGGACAATTTTTTATTTATTCCTTCCTTAGTTTATGCGCAGTATAGTTTACTTTCTTAAATTTCTTAATCATTACCTCATGCCAGTCACTGGCAATGTCACACACAATGGAGAGATAGTATCTCTCCATTTCCTCCGTCAGCCTCCCACGCTACTTTTACTTGGTAATGATTCGTATTTCTCTAACGATTCTGTTGTTCTGTATATAATTGATGTTCTATATATAATTGATGCCTGACTTCCACTCACTTTTTCTGTTCGGAACCCATTCGATGAAGTTTTCTACACAAGTTTTATATTTTCACTCCTGTCTCTCTCTACTTAGATCGTCCTACTTATTCCTAGTTTGTATTTTCCGCTCTATTTAATTCAGACTTGGCACAGAGAAATAAAAGATATTGTAGGTATTTCCAGATTATTCTTCACTTCTTGAAAATATCGGCCCCAAGTTCGACCAACTACGATAATTTTTATTCTCACCTAATTTGGTTTTTTAGTAATCTTATAATCTTTGCTGCGTCCGATCGGGTCTCAGCAGTGGATGACATAATTGGTCTTCTTACGCATATCTTTAATTCGGTCTCCATATTTGTATCTTTCCGTACGCAATGTGTATGTCTGTTACAAGAAAAATGTGTTGCATAAATAAAACGTCGCGAAATCAGACAAATATCTCCAAGAAAAACGATACCCGCGGTAAATGGATTTCCGTGAGCTTTTTGTCGCAATCACCGAGAGCGAACCCTTCCCGCGCACACCTCCGCATCAGGAGAAATGAAACATTGGGCAAGAGGGACTTTTCTCTCTCTTCCATTACGGAAGGGGACTTTGAGGAAGTTAGTCTCGTTGGCTAAGTGGAGTAGGGAGAAGATTCGAAGGGCTCAGAGGAAAGGGACTTGGATGAGGCAATTTCGTGGTCCTTATTGTGTCCCCGTCCGTGTCCCCAACACGAGTGTCGCCCCCCCAATTCCTTAGTTCTCCTCTCATCTTTAAATTCTTCTTCTCCATCACGTCACCACTGCCCGGTTTCCATCTCGGTGAGTGAGAGCGACAAAAAGGCCGTTAAAGAGCCCAGTATCGCTCGTCATCCGCACCCGACCGCTGAAAGATGCCGATGCATCCCAAACTGCCCGTAATCAGGGCGTAATGGAGTGGATTTCATTCCCCATGATTTCTCTCGCTGAGGGGAGTGCGTGTGATCTCCATCGGTTTGCAGCTCTCCCTCTTCGTCAACTAGGCGGAAAAGGATTTGAGGATAGGATCGGAGTTTTGTTTGAGTTACTCCAGCGGAGGATAGGGAAATGGAAAAGGGTCTGCTTGAATCCTAGACGCTAATTTCATTTGAAGTAATTGGGAAATTTTAACGTGCCCGCATGGTCGTGACAGCGGTTTGTGCATTCGTGGTTAAAAAGGCCCCGGGTTCGGTTCTCGGAATCCTGGAAAGATTTTAACGAAATTCTTAAATAAAGTATTAAAATTAAGTCATATCTTTTGAATATGCCCCTTATTTCTGAATATTTTACGCTTAGTAGTATATCTGTGTATCTCACAAACAAAATCACCGAAGCGACTTATTACATCATTATCAAAGATTTCTCAGAGTAAATATTATTCTTTTGGTTTGGTCGTATGCGAATGCAGTTTGATTACAATTCAACCAACGTTGTAGAATATACAAAATAATGAAACTAATAATTATATACAAATTTATCACGCTTCTGATTTATTCCCATAGAATAATGCACGGGAAGTATAAAAATATAATTTAAATAACACAAAATAAAAAAATCAAATATCAATTCCTAAAAATTCAAAGATGCCAAGGCTCACTGATAATAACAATAATGCTCAGATAAAACTTCAACTTACGAAGAGTAATCGGTTTACCATCTTTAAACCGTTTATATTGTAATATATGATAAATATCCAAAATAATAAATGTTTGATTCCAAATATTTAAGAACCGAGGAAGTTAGTGCTCCATTTTAACTTATAATTGCATTTCCATTAACTTATAACTGCAAAATTCAGAGCATCGAACTATTCTCCTGTTTTTACTCTGGTTTAGCGAATTAAAAATTAACGGTTCAACATAGATTTCCCTCCACCAAGTTTGAGCCGTATTCGTGCAGAGGGTAAAATATTAAAATCATTCTGTTAATAATTTATACAAACCACAATTAAAACGATTTCTACGGTTTTTTTCATATTCGTGATGAGCGAGACTCAAGTTTTCTCCTTATTTATAAAGATCTCAGATATGTATTTATTTGCCCATTCTTGCACCCTAGCCAACTCTGACCGTTCCTACGTCACTCTCACACTTATGAGCCTCCCCCACACATCTCAGCAGCCAATCAGGTGCGAACACTGATTGTACCCTCACGTCCTTGCAGAGTGCCAGGGGAAGACATGAAAAAAAGGTGACAGAAGTGAATGAACTTCTCGACGGGAAACTTTGATAACGACAGGTCTCGTTTGTTTGTGAGGAATGTGGTTCGGGTTCACGTTTGATCCCCAGTCGAATAGGCCGCGTTCATGTGGAAAGGTTCCAATCTTTCTATCGTTAAACCGCTGACCTTTGACCTTCGAATGGACAGTTACGCCCCCTTAATACGCCCCCCTTAGATAATGTGAGAGAATTTCTTGAAGCACATACATCTAAAATATAATAATTTCATAACAGCAGTCGTTATTTAAGGAAACTAGTTGATGTCACAAACCATAAAATTCTTAAAGAAAGAAAAGAAAATTGAACTCGGCTTAATGACTAAGAGTTTTTCGAACCTCTTACTAAAATACTTCTTAAAAATTATGTATCATCCTCATAAAAGTTGGGTTTGTAGTAAACCATGGATGGTTTAAGAGTTATCTTAT
Organism: Pachydiplax longipennis; assembly: GCA_036926295.1. Classification (NCBI taxonomy): domain Eukaryota; kingdom Metazoa; phylum Arthropoda; class Insecta; order Odonata; family Libellulidae; genus Pachydiplax; species Pachydiplax longipennis. The sequence continues at coordinate 59,739,262 of JAVFKF010000008.1, forward strand.
CGAAAGGATGCTAACATCTTAAGTAAATGACTATATAAATAGAAGTAATCTCAGAGGAACGATATTTGGTCTTGTTACTTTCATTGATTATAGTATCTTCTCAGCAAGAATATGATCTGAGTAGGAATCTCGTATATGTCGTACTTTTTTCTCTTTTATTTTTATCACCTGATATCATAATACTTCCCATTAAGACACGGGACTCGCCGCCAAAAATAGTTTTTTTTCCAGAAATATTTTCCCAGCGAATCAAATATCAAATAAAATAGTCTGATTAATTTGTTAATCATGGCAATTGCCAAAATCACAATGACAGGATCCATTATGGTAACAATTATTCAACTTGTATTCGTGTTTGGAGTTAGAGTATAATTAATATGTCAGTATCAGCGAATAATTTCCTTTGATATGTTTTTCCTGGCCTGAAGTAGCATGTATATCAACTTAGATTAAATAGTAGAAAGAATAGCAAACGCAATGTGATATATTCCACGAAATTAATGGCATAAAAGTAAAAGAAATGAAACATTACATGGATGCGCTTCAGTACACATCAGTTTATTAAGCATATAAAGATATTACAGTAAAAATCAGCAACAACCCTGACGCGTAACATTTAGTCTGTAAATAAAGTAGGACCTGTTTTTTGAAGGATAATTTAATTCTAACAAACACAACAGCTATCTTTCAGTAGCAATGTGAAACGAAATATAAAACAGTGGGAAACGCCGAAGGAAAATTAAATTATGCTGCATATGAATCATACGAGGCGGATAATAGAAACGTAAATCCGTTATTTTGGACGCTTTAATTCTGGCTGTTGTTTGATTAATGAATCATCGCCATGCAGTCTATTCTCGTTACGTTTGACTCTTGAAGATAAATCTTTATTCTCGCCGCCCTCCGCTTCCCCTGCTTCCTGTAAGCTAAAAATCTGACATAATACACTGAATTTCGATATATTCCCATTTCACTCACGATTCAATTTTTGTCTCGTTCTTTTCAAACTTTTTGGTAACAAATCAAGAAGAATTTATTTCGAACTCCAGCTTTTCCTCTTGTCAATCAAGTATTTCAAAAATTGAACTAACGCTTCCTGTATCCTCTGTTTCACAACGGTTTTCTCCATGGATACAAATGCAAACATCCTGTATAGTGTCCTTAATCAAATTGAGATTTTTTATTAATATCATAGTAAATGAATTTAAGATATACTACGTATTCATTTCTACCTTAGAAAGTAATTAACTAGTAAATAAACCTTTAATGTAAGTTGTGGTACTGAAAAGATTCTTGAAATTATTAAATTATAAATAAATTGTTAAATTGTGTTAAAATATTTTGCCTTGAGTAGGATTTAAACCATTTTTGACTACAGACACAGGATATGTTTTATTTTCATATACAAACTATATGCAAGGAAACAAGATCTAATCCTCAGTCTCATTTTTTTAAGAATTTGCAGTAGTTCAGTCCTTCTTTCATACTAAGTCTTAAAGTACATTTTAAAGCTTCTTTTATTTATTTATGTTTTTGAAGCCAATCCCTCGTGTAGTTATTCTTTCTTCAGCATTATTTATTACATTTACATTTACATATAGACCCTGCTAACCGCCACTGGCGCTTGGCAGGGGGTGTGAAACACCGAAAACCCTATCTACCTTTGACTGCTGTTGGCTTCTCTAATACTTCGCGGAAAAAATGACCAGAAATAACTATCTGTCCTGGTAACTATTTCCCTGTAACGCTTCGTCGTTTTGTCTCGAAGATCACGTATGCTACTAACTGGTATAACAATATCAACTATCTCCTCCCCGAGATCCGTAGTGATAAATTTATTAAAAAGCTTCCCACGGTAATCAAGTCTTCTATCACTAAGCGAATCCCAACCGAGAGATTCTATCATAGCTGAAACACTGCTGTCAAATCTGAAATCTCCCTTAACAAATCTAGCTGCCCTACGTTAAACCATTTCAAGGCTGGAAGTTAATCCCACTTCGTGCGGATCCCAAATCGCGCAGCAGTACTCAAGGAGAGGTCGAATCAGGGAGAAGTACGCTATTTCTTTTACTCTCCATGAGCAACCCCTTAGGATTCTACTAGCTAAACTTTGCATCCTATTCGCTTTACCTACTACGTTTTGAATATGCTCTTTAAAGGATATTATTAGTAATTATGTACTCATTGATTTCTACATTTCTTCATTTCCTTCATTCATGCCAAGTTCTCGCACTCTAATCTTTAAGAACTTGCCACATTAGCTCATTTTCTTTAATTCCTGTTTTATCGATGGCCGACAGCTGCTCTTCACTTGCAGTCATCTCTGTAATCCAATACACTGAAAACAAATCCATTGCTTCAAGAGCATTCGATGTAGGATATGGTGGCGGACAATGTGAAGAAGCATCGCTTGATCCTCAATTTTGCGATTTCCATTTGTAACTGCGCGAATCGAATTTCTCCGGGAGGTCTTTGCCCTGTAATGGCTGCAGTTTGCGTAGTACTTAAAATCAGCTATCCGTGCGACGGAAGGCAAGTAATTTATAGCTTTTGCCTCTTTCCAGAATTTAATCCAATCCCTATATCTTTCTCTCGTTACTTTATTTTTTATCTATTCTCTTCTTCCTCTGGTTTTAGTTTCTCGGCAAAAATACTCTTTATATATCAAAGAGAAGGAATTTTGGTTTTATGTGTTGCGTTTTTTTTCACATAATTTAAATGTTTGAAGAATTAAATTTATCATTGAGAAATAATATCCAAAAACCCTATAAATGAAAACATCTGACTGAAAATATCCCATTCTGGAATTAATCTTACCAAATTAACTATACATGTGCAGTTTACTTGAATATTTGCAAAAAAGTCAGTAAAGACGCTTGGATGATGTTGGACCAGTAGTGGTGTACGTTTATCGTGGCCTTTTAGTTACTTACTGAAAGAAATAATCTTATTTAAATGTCTCTTTTCTATTTTTCATTAGTCCGAGTGAAAATTAAGGTTGAAATGTTGCTCTTGCAGTTTACTAAGCGTGTGATTATATCTCTCGTAAAATTTCGATTTTCAACTATTTCAGTGCAGGCAACACATATCACAATAGTGCCCAAATGCTTTCACATGTGGTCTTTCTTTTGGGACTGAATGCTAAATGCGGCCTTCAGATGGTAAATAGGCTCTCCACCCCCGTGTTGGAATTAGTTAAAAGAGGATTACTAGATTCTCTGTCTCTTCAACGGCAGATTGTTTCATACGGAACTGCGGTTTTTATTTGTTGTACAAATCAGGAGTCATAATATCTTGGACTGACGTATGAAAATGTCCCGAATTGTGTTGTGCTTCCTTGACTTTTGTTTCTCAGACCTTACACCGAAGGCTTCCAGGCTAAGGTGGATACAATTTATGAGTGAAAATAAGCAAATCAGGAAAAAGTGAGAATTCAAAAAAAAGCTGTCTGAACGAAAATTTTCAGACAAGTGATTCGGCTATTAAACGATCTTTTGATGTTATCTAGAACCTATATTTATCTGTTTTCGAAAGAGACCTAGCTGCAGCGTTGTTACTATGTCTTCTGAAAAGCAACATTGGTGCTCCTCTATCACTTTACATCTTCTTGATTACCAAATTGAACCCTCATGATACGATTGAGCCTACCAGTGGGATGTTCGTATTGAATTTATGAATGTTCTTAGTTGACTCGGCACAAAAAAACAAAGACTCGTTATTATATTATTACATCTTTACCCCTCTTTATTTTATTCCAAGTGACTTTGTGTTCCAAGTGATTGATGAACCGTTCATTCAGTTTTGCTAGTCAATAGCAGAGCTGTCCGGAATCGAGCATTACCATGGCCTTTTTTATTATGCACACCAATGAAATTAAAGTCTCAGAAATACTTTCGTTGGGAATTTATTTAGCGGGCCCTTTTATTCGACTAATTCCAAATGCTGAAAAATGTTTCACAGCTGTGGCGAATTTAATAATTGAAGTCCAGCGCCCAGAATCATCTGACCTGGTGGAGATTCCGAGAAGACTCAATCCTGAAGCAGCTGCTTCACATGAGTTCGTCTTAGGCAGTCCTCAATCCAGGCAATTTTTAACAAAACTCACGCCCTATCCTTGGTCCTAGATTTTAACATCCGTAATTTCATGGCGTAGAACTAGTGTACTTGCAGCCAGTAAATTAAAATTGAGAAAACGACTTTTTTAATTCGCTTTTTTCTCCATCTCGAACCTTTGCTTTCATTAAAAAATCCTCCATTCCGACTCTGAGGTCATTCCTCCGTAATCACACTCCTTTGTCTCCAGCATTAATTTCCTCCTCCTCGATCTTCAGTCTCCGCTAATCGTTAATCCTCGCTGTTGTTATTTTGCTGCACGGACATCCTCTTGTTCATCTGCTGTATGAAAAGGGTTCCGCGGGGAGAGAATTATTTCATCCCACACTCTTGTATACGGGTTTTGGAGCATTCCGAATCCATCAGCGGAGGATTTGGAAGTAAATTAACGCTGCGGGGGATGGTTTATTCTCTCGCTCCTTTCTCATCTCCCTCGCCGCTTTGCTGTTAGATGCCACACCAATACCTTTAACTGCATTCGTTCTTAGGAACAGGGCATCAAACCGGAAGCTAATCGAATATTACAATATCTTACCAAATATGCAGGAATAAAAACCAAACGCCGTAAATTAAATTCACAAAACCAAAAACCGTTATTTATTACGATCCGATCTTAGGTTCGCGAACATATTGGAGAGTTCTGTCTATTCAAAAAATCGTTTGAAATGTCTTAGATATATGTTCTGACGTTCGCTTAATTTAATCACTTTAAGAAAAGATAAGCATAATAAATATTTCAGATTGATTATCCTTATATACAATTCCTCCACATCCATTTTCGGCGACCAGCGCTTCTGTCCCTTTACAATCCACCATAACAAATAGATAATGATTTTAAAGTGAAAGTTTCCTGCACTCGCTAAAAATTGACCAAAAAATGATAAATTCAAAATTCGGTCAACAAATCGACTTAAAATTTAAATTTTCATAGAGTTTCGATACTTGATGTGTAGATATTGATATCTATCGACACAAACGAGGTATATCGAGACAGACACTGATAAAAAATATGAAGGTGTGATTTTCAAATATGTTTTAGTGTTAGTGCATTCTTTTGTAGTGATTGGAGTGTTTGTTGAAATGTATTTGGGTGGAAAAATATCAGTGTCCGTCGAATAAACTTTCGCACAGGGCTACTAGTATTATATATTGAAGGGAGTATAAAATCTTCCGAACTTGTTCAAAGTTGGCGGTAGGAGTGAAAACTGAATGAAATCAATTTTTTTTATTTTTATCGAGAAGAAAATGATCGATGCCCTGCCTTCAATCATATTGATTCTTTGAAATCTGCCGTTCTTGTCTTTCTCCACGTCCAATTTCCAGCGGTTCGAGATGCTCAACTCCTCATCCCTTTTCTTCACGCGCAACGCCCCATCGTTCCTCATTTTTTTCAAACGCTCCATCCCGCTGTTTCTGCCACTCCCATATTAACTGCGGTGTCCGCTCTATTCGACCCCAGCACTCAAATTCCCCACGTGCCCCATTCGACATCCCTGAGGACGTCGTCCAACTGCCGCGTCCTTTTTGGCGCGAATTTGCTTGATTCGTGGTCGAATCGCGGCGCATTTCTGGGAATTAGCGCGAGCAACGACCGACGATATGTCACCGCCGTTTAGTCAATATGAAGGAGGGCGTAAACACTCGGTGGAAATGAAATATTCTCTATATATCTGTCGAAAATCACAAAAATGGTGTGTAATTTTCATAGCATGATAGGGCTTATCGAAATTTATTATTAAAAAATGTTAGATTAGTGCCCCATTTTGGTGTGTAATGATACAGAAAATTCCTGTTATTACCTTATTTATTTCATCTTTTAAGTATAGAATGAAGAATAATATCTTTTATATTTTTGTTAAATTCTTAAACATACTGATCTATAAATGATGCTAAATAACGGAGTCCTTTCGATCATTCTACATCGAACTCTATGAAATGTGTCGCTCATGGGTTTACTGTACTGAAATTATATGGATGTTCCCACCATGACATTCTGGCACACTGAAATAAGTAAGGGCAAAGTAATCCCAAAGTAAGGGCTCATCTTGTATAGAAAGCCTCATTCCCTCCAAAGATTTTTGAAATTTATTGTGAAAGAGTGAATTATCCAATCGGTTTTAACATTGATGGCTCATTACAGCCAGAAGTGATACACCTGCATAAAATTTCTTTATGTGAAATTTTTTCACTGGCTCCTACCGTAGTGGAGAAGAATTCCTCGAGGATCAAACGTATATTGATCCACGTTTGGTTTTCTTCCTAATATTTGGTGTGAATGAGTCGTATTTTACCCTTGTATACATTAAATATTAAAACAGGGGAAGCGCAGAACAGAGAGAAACTTCTTAAAGGAACAGAACGAAGCTTTGTACTTTACAGAAGTTGTATCTTATCCGTTCGCCAAAGAACGTGAAAACTATTACTCGAAAGTAGTTTATATAAAATGCAGTTCGCATTGAATTGCTAAGAGATGATACAAATTTAAAGAACTTAGTACAAGTAATTTGTAAATGCTATACATCGTACACAGGTTATTAGGTGATTTTTTCTTTTTATCTTTTCTTGTTATTACCTTCTCTTATGTTTATCGCTCTTTACGAGATATTTTTCTGATTTTATAACAAAAACTGAGAATACTGAACCAGAAGCATACAGTAATGCACAAATATAACCACAACTTCGATCAATACAACTAATACTTCGACTTATGGCTGTAAATATTATCGAATAAATGTATGTAACTAATTATTACTATCCAAAATATTCTGTAGAGTGTTTTAATTAAAATTTTAAAGAATTTAGATTCATCAATATGCGTCTGATCACCATAATATTTTATATCCAATTACTATTCTTCGAACGGTGAACTTTATTACGCAATTGTGGAGTAAACAGAAAATTTCGCAGCTTGAATAACTCTCGTCCGCGACGATGCTGAAAAACGAAAATAATTACCAATATCTTCCCGTATCCCTTTCATTAATTTCGGCCGAAGTGAACAAATTGCTCTATTCCAGTCAACTGGCCTACGCTTAATTATCCCTCTCCCATCCAAATTTTTATTTTCCAATCTGAAAAATGCTCTCAATTGTTCCCATGGAAATTGCACGGAAACATTTCTTGAATTATGGCGCATCGAATGAAATCGTTGGTTAATTTCCGGAAAGGAGCGATTTTTTGTGCAAGAAGTTATTTGCTGTTTAGGGCTTTTTAAAGCAGGAATTTCTTTGAATATAAGCCGATGTAAAGATCTCTAGTGGGTAAACCAAAATTTATCCTTAGGTGTTTAATTTATAGCGTATCGAGCAGCACTCTTTTAAACAGTTGTTCATCATCGGCAACGGCTACCAGATTTACTCACAATAATTCTTATAGGAAACAATTTTAGCACAAAAATTCGTCATGAATGATATTTAAAGCTATCTCTTCAACATTAAATTTTCGAAAACGTACATGTAATCGTTTTATTCTATCATGAGTTGGAGAAACACTACACTGGGTATCCCGTTAAAAATATGTAAGATAATCTTAAATTGTTTTTCGGCTTGAAGTAAAATATCTTTTTACATTGTTACTTAAAAACTACATTTTCTAAGGAATGGATTTCAGTGCAATTGAGAAATAGTTTTCCATAATATTTTTTAAATAACTCATTGTTCCATTGGAGTGTTTGCTTCTTTTAACTCTATATTTTGATTCTATAACAAGAAAATCAGTAATTAAATTGATTCTACTAACTGATGTGTAAAATAATTTAGTTCCTGGTATTATATTCAGTTGGCATTATTGTTTTACACATTTTTAGAAACAGTTGAATAACATACAGAAAATATTTCCTTAGATTCACGATTGAAGGACCTCGTCACATACCTGTCACATAAACGTATTTTAATTTTTAATGTCGTATGTGAGGGTTAGTGAAAAAACCAAGGTCAAGCTAGTGTGGAAATGTAGGTAAATATAACACACGTTTTCGGTCGGGAATAAACGAAATGACAAGCCGAAGAATAACCTCAGTGCCCTACTTGGTAGTGCTTTAATTGTCCGAACATATGGAAAGCAAAGACGATGCAAAATAACCCACGAGTGTAGAAATGGATTTCACATCGTTACGAGGAATAGGACGGCGAAATAGTTTGAAAATCAAAGAGAAAATTTTCAGAGCGAGCTTCATCCAAAGGATCGAGATAGGCTTGAATCCCCGCTCTCTGGGGAAGTGGTTCAGTTTCAAAACGAGAAGAAGGGGAAATGGCATTGGAAACTGCGGTCCTGTGGCGGTTTTCCGGGCGAGATGTGGGCACATTGGGGAGATTGGGAAAGGAGAGAGACATGAACTTAAATCTAAAACAGGCGGAGAAATTTTTGATCCCGTTTTAGCATAAAGTGAAAGGGATTTCCGAATCAAATTGAAATGAAATTGGAAATGTATAAGAGGACGTTGGGAAGCATTAAGACCGAGATAGACGTGAAAGGGGCCGTTTTAAAGTGCACCGTTTGATCTCCGTCTATAAGATGGAGTAACGATCACAGCAACTTTCCGTTCTTATTTCCTACGTGCAATGTATCCCCTTCAAACAGTGCTTTTTGCATCGGTGCGATCTATCTGATGGAGATTCAATATTTGACCGAAACAGGATTGGGTTTCGAGATAATTAATTGAAACTCAAGTAACTTGTAATGTTGCCAGAATCGATTCTTTATATATATTTGCCCAAAGAATGTATTCAAATGATTCAGAAGCGACCGCACTGCGGATGCATAGTGATCTAGTCCGGATTGTGTGCTATGCTTGCCCAAATACCCGAAATGCATATCGGAACCGGAAGTATGTTTGCCCATCGAATGATATACGAACACGTCAACAGCTAACAATTGAGTACACAGTGCGATTCGGCTTTCGATCGTGAAAAATTACAGGATCTCTTGCATGCGCTGCATAAATATTTGAATCAGCGGTAAGGATGCTGATCCTTTTTGAAAAGTTCGTTTTCTTACGTTTGCATTTAAAAGGTAGGACTTTTGACAAGAAGAAAGCTCTAGCTATGGTTGGTCGTAAGTTATTTTTGCTCCGGGACAGTCCCCATTCGGAACGTCACCTCCCGTTTTAATAGTCAAAAAAGGTGCTCTGTTTCATTCTAAAACGTTCGCTTATGTCCATTTTCATAATATGAAAAATTACAATACAACGTAGTAATTAAAATTGAAAGTTCATAGTCATGTTTCATTAATCATATTTAATAAAGAAACCTTTCTTAGCGAATCTTATTAAGACGAAGATTGATATTGCTAGAAAACCTTATGTTGGGCTAGCAATGAAAAATATTTGTTTGCAAAAAGGAATTATTCTACGTTCGAAAGATATTTACCCCTTAAATGCCGCACGGTCTTCACGCGTAAGGCATTTCTCTCTGGTAAAGAAAGATACTCCATTGAAACAAAATTTCATATAATATCTGCACTAAAGTAAAAAATGTCCATAACAGTACCAATAAAGTTATCCATGGTAATAGATTGACTTTGGGGTTAACATTAGTATGAATTTTATATCTCGTAGATTACATACAGTCTTTACTTCATATTCCATTTACAGTAAATATGCGTGTGTCGTATAATTTCCTAATGTATACTAAAAATGAATTAGAAAAACAACTTTATTCTCTCTAGAAAAGAGACTTAAATTACAATTCAAGGCCTTTGTTTCCGTTTATTTTCAACACACACACAATCTCAAAAAACACTCAAAGATACCAATAATTATTTACATTATTTAATTTCAACCTTAATTAGGTAACCTCGAATTATGTTTCCTGTATCATCAAATTTGCTATAATTGAATAAAACACAAAGAGTTGAAACCAAAGCTCATATTTTACATCGTAATCGAGATATCTCGAGTTCAAGTATTCTAGAGGTGTATTCTCCTTTTCCCATTTATTCTTTTCTGTATTAATGGTTATAGTTAATTGAACTCTAGCTACTTAAACTTTTAACAAGTAAAACGATTCGGTGACCAAGGTATTTCTTTCTTGGCTTTAATTCAAAATCTATTACTACGTTAACTTCTTTTTGATTTTAGTAATGAATTAATTATACAAACTCGTAGGTTTTTTTCATTGAGGTGAAACTCATTCAAAAGTGAATAAAACCGGAGAATTAGAGTAGAAGTTTAAGAAATTACAGTTTTAATTCTATACTTGCTGAAAATTTTGTGTTTTTTATCAGGAAATCATTCTTTTGATTGAAATTTACGAGGCTTATTTTTACGACATTTCTCTTGAGAGCAGAGGTAGATAACCTTTTATCAGTTGGGAAAGCAACATGACCTCCTTACGATGACGTCACGGGAGCACCGATCCCCCAGGTGCTCTCACGGGAGCTTCATGTGAGTGATTTATAATCACGTTGTCTACTTCACTGCATTTTAGAGTCCTTTTTCTCACCCTTCGTATTTTCTTCGGCGGTCTTAAGAAATTCGGTGGAAAAATATAGTCGTATCACTTGATTTATGCACGCAACTCGACGATTTGTGGAAAAACGGGCGGGGAAGAGGAGACATTTTCGTAAGTAATTTAAGAAGGATTTCCTCTATCGTAAAACCAGCATTTAGACTTTAATTCTGACAAAAAGAACCGAAAAGGTGCTTGTCATATCAAGGGCTGGCTTAAAGGATGTGGCACAGGCACTGACTCGGAAGACCAAACCTTAGGGGGTGGGCAGATTCGTACTTATGCGTGAATAAAAATTTACAGGTGTTGTCCTTGTTAAAATATGATTGTCTAGCAACATCGTTTAAGAGGTCAAGCGAAATGGCGCATTTACTACTCAAATAATAGCTAACATACAATTCGATCCTAGGACAACAAAGGACAGTCCATGAAAGGAGGCTTATATTAAAAATTAATACCTTTATTTATTTTTGATTATTTTTTCTTTTGTAATCCATCACCAGTTCATTTTTTATCGCCAAGGAGTCACTAGAACATAACGGTAAGAATTTCTTTTCGGAAATCTCTCGTCAGTGTCGTGTTTTCATAGTTGGTATATATCACTTAAACTCAATATGAAAAAAACTACTCCTTAACATAGCGAAATGAATAATCTTTAGAAATTGGATTGAGATCAAGGAATGTGCCTGACTAGACCGATTATCTATAGTATTTATTTAACGTATGAGAACGGTTGAATTAATTTTTCTAAATAACGATAGCCTTATAGAAACACTAACGTACAAACATCTCTATTGTTGAAAGGGGTTGAAGGTGACTTCATGTCTGTTTTTCATTCAGAAGTATCCATTGTTTTGGTGACGTAAAACTATGATAGTGTATATCACAGAAGGAAATATTTTCACTGCAGGAAAATACCCAGAAAGAGAAAGGGTGAGGAAAAACTGCTCAAGAAAAGAATCAATTAAATAAATAAGGGTGATCTAAGGTAAAAGCAGTATGAGACGGCTTTCAACACTAAACATGTAAAAAACACGAATTATATCTTTCCAAATATAATATTTTAAAATCGCTAAAAACATCGCATTTATGTTTAATCAATAAAGTGAGACAAAGTTTTTTTAATTCCAAGTCAATCATGCATGATGAAACTATTGCGGTGTTTGAAAGACAGTTATAAACAGAAGATTTAATCGATATATTTCTTCAAAAAAGAATTTAGAATGTACAATCAACTTTCACACATATTCCGAGTAAAATCAATCTCCGACTAAGCCTACCCATGCAATTACTTTAGTCCTCACGAAAATAAAATAGTAGGGACTTTCTATATAAAAGATAACTCTACGATACATTTTTTATGGATCTATCTCTGAACAAGTAAAAAGAGTACCATTCTCATTACTGCACCAACTTTAAATTGCCATCAAACTAAATTCGAACTATCAGGTCACCTTCATATCAAAGGACGGAAACGGTGAGGAAATAGTAAATATGTAACGTCTAGTAGTATATATTATAATAGCCTCCTCTTATAGTTTGTAAATTACAGACTCTATCCCTAATCATGCTTCATTACTTATAAATTATATTGTGCAAAAGATGCTTTCGCGTAAGCTTTTAAACACACCGTTTTGGCACGGTGCTGCTATAACGCTTAGGTACTCTCCACAATGAAAAATAATCCCGTATGTATGTTGCCTGCAATTAGAAATGGTGGTGATTGGTTGCTGGATGAATTAGGCTTACGCTGGGCATTTTCGTGTCTTTGGTGGATTCAATTCATTAATGCGTCCGCCTCTTTCGATAGTTTCATACTAATAGCTCGTTTGACCTAGAACTTCCGGCAATGCGATGGTATCGAAAACTCTGCATTGTACCGCATGCTGGTTGGCCCGGAAGATATCTGAATGACCAGATTACTAGCTTTTGATGAGACCATGGTTGAATAATTGGAAAGTAAAACGTGATTTTAAGGGAATGTAGATTTGTACGAGTTGCTGAAAAGTGAAGATTTTAATATCATGTAATCCCATGAATAGACTTTAATACTCTGTATCGAAATTTGAAGTATTTATGTTATTAACTCTCTAAATCACGTTGGTTTAGGAAAGTAACTATATTTAGGTAACTATATTTTCCCATTTATTTACCTAGGATTACACAGAAGCTATCAAGTAATAAAATTCATTCTTACGAAGAAATAACTATACAAAGTTCCACTTTTCGTAAAGTTATTTCTTCTTCATTCGCGAGGATAGAGTTCCAGACAGTACAAACTTCATTAGTTGATTTTATTAAAACTCATTCTTTTCCATTAAACACAATGAAAACTGTTATTCACAGGGGTCATCGCGCTGCAATTGCTTATATGTTCCTCAACGCAAGAGAAAACCACTTCACATGTAACACTCCCTCTCTAGAATCGATAGTGGAGGAGAAGAGGATATAAGTGTATTAATTCTTCAGGATGACAACTTTACGAATAGGCAGCAACACTTAACCAGATAAACATTAATTGAACTAAATTACGTTGATTAAACGAAAAATCTTGTTAAACTGTCAATTACTGTATATATTTACCCTCTTATTCAGAAACCAATTGTTTTAACATGAGCTTCATGCGAGCAAACACATACTTAAATCGAATGAAAACAGCGCTGGCACCAAAAAACGAGAACCGTCACCTTCGTCAACGACTTGTGGAAAATTTATCACCCATCGTTTGCCACGCATTGAGTATTCCTTTCAACGCGGCAATTCGCGGTCATCGCTCGGTTCGAGCCCCTCTCTCGAGCTAGCATTTGCAGCGTAATTTTTCTCGCCCGCAGCAAAAAGTGATTGATTATCCGACGATTCAATCAAACTACGGGGAAACTCTTTCTCCGCCAACACGAGAATTTCCGAACAGGCAAACGGAGGAATAGATAAACCAAAGGAATCACCGCATAAATTTAAAATAGATGCATCCTATACTCCAACCCGCTGGAAATTTGTGTAACTTGTAAATCGCTGGCCGAAGTGCGAAGTAAAAGGAGACAAGATGATTGATGACGCGCGTGTGGATAGAGCGTCTTCCTCAACACGCTTTTTCCTTTAATTCGAGCGCAGGAGTCGATAAATCACGAGCGGGATTAAAAAACAAGCAGCCGTCACGAGATCGCATTCTCTTCCTCTGTTTCGAGTTCTCTCTCTTCTTCAAGGAGAGCGCGTGTTTGCCAATCTCTCTCATGCGCCTCGTTCTCTCGCCTCTTCTGCTGTTTTGTCACTGATTGGAGAATGTAGGGATGATCCCATAGGGTGAATGAAGCCAGAGGAGCAATTACTAACTTGCGGGAAAAGTATTACGAGACGCTGTATGCGGAGGAATTCTATCAAACTCGGTTAGCAATTCGATCAAAATAGTGATACTATAAGAACTTTAATTGAGGATTTGTAGATATTCTGTGCGTAAATTGATTTCCACTCGATTCGGTTATAGATGTTTTGGTTAAAATTATTCTACGGAAAATTTCTGAGAACTTCATATACATTTTTACTGTGATTTAATGCTCTCTGTACAGACATTGTAATGTGTATTTGATAGCTGCTCCGTTTTATGTGCCTTGATGTCCTCTTAAATTATTTTAAATTCACGCGATTTCAATTAGTTTAGGCTTTTCCCATTATTAAAGCGTTTGAATTGCAAATGTATAAATTTTATTTATTTTCATGAAGGACCACGAAAAATTTTAATTGGAGGAGAAGTTAATTTTCATCGCTTATTTCAAAATTAACATAGTTGAGGATTATATTTACATAATTTATAAATCTCTGGCTTTAGCTTTAATTTCTCTCTATCTGAACTTCATTAATTTACTGGAATATTTCACCTGCAGGGCTCCTTTGCACTCGACCACAACTTTTGTTTGAATTAATTTTCATCCATTTGCTGCTGGACATCTGCTTTATCGTTACATTTTCTCAGAATCATTGCACTGTTCATGTTATTCACTTCTGTGATAATCGTTTTCTGTTATTTGAACTTAAAGTTTCGTTAAATGCCTCTTATTTAAAGTTTTATTTAAATAGCTCTTTATTTCTGATATCACCGGAAGGGTATTTGTCATTTAGAGCATTCCCTTTAACCCAAAATTGCAAGCTTTACGGATATGGAGGATACCTTAAAGCGTATATTTTAATATTCAGCTAAGAATACTTTCAGGATTATAAACGAATAATTTAACTCTATAATACTTTCTTATAGAATTGAAGGCGACAAACGGTTGTAACGAGCTTTACTCATTTTTCTCGCAGTAGGAGGGAATCAAACTTAATATTAGTTATATATTAGTGGTTAGATGAAATTTTTATAGTTTTATTTTATTTATATTGTATTCATAATGTTGGACTTTCTGGTAATAAGAGTCCTCAATTTTCGACCGTATTGATCTAAAATCAGTACTTGCTCGAAGAGCAAAGTGTAAGAAAAGATTAGTAAAAATGACGGTATTATTACGGTAAAAATGAAATAATTATTTAACTTTGCCACCGAATAAAAAATAAATCTTATAATAAATATATCCCTCTAACTATGATCATTCTTATAGTAATCGAAATAATTTTGAGTGATAAGTAACATTTTGTGATTAAAATCAAAGGTGAAACCAAAGCTTTCTTAGCGACAAAATGTGTTGTTACTACTTCTGACGTTTACAAACCATTTATTCGACTTAAATAAGACAAGAAATCGAGACTCATCATATTAATCTGTAGACATTATTGTAAAAATATTTACGCGCTTAAAAATTTTAGAAAGACATTTTTCATTGGGCAAAAGGAAATTTTCCGGGTACTGGTTAAATTTTAAATTATTTTTTAAATACTACGGGGTCTCCCAGAATTATTTCATATAGGTAGTTGTGCTCAAAACTTGTAATTTCTGATCTTACATCAATAAGTCTTTACTTTTACACAGTTTAGCAAAGACGGTTCAAATTTAACAAAAGCGGTTCAGCCTTAGAAACCCTATATGTTTGTGACTATGGAAACAACGATGTTGAACAAAGTCCGATTACATTCACCATATTGCATCAGCTTGTTAGTTCTTTCCAAGATATGAAGTGTTGCACGTCTTCGGTTGTGTACTTTTGGGATTAGTCGAGATCTGGCCACGAAGTTTTAGCGAGTATCACGTTGCTTCGTATTACTTCACCAGTCAAAATATAGCTAACCATCCCACACAGGAGTAGAGATAACATTGCGATATCTGAGTGAGTAACGTGGGAGGGGTGATATTGAAGTGGGACGAAATCCTCCGAGATAAATAGACTTGCATTCCGATATAGAAGCGCAGGGGAAACCTTGGGAGTGAAGTCCTTCAAAGTAAGGAGACAGAGTGGGAATTGGACAAAAAAGCCAAAGCAAAGAGCGATGAACGTGGAATCTCTTTCTGTGTCATTCGGGCGTCGAGGGCAGATGCCCGGAAGACATAAGGGGAAACGCAGCATTTCGGAGGGAATGAAAAGAATCCCTGTTCACATAAAAACGTGCCTAATCCTTTTCCACCCACGCAGACATGTAACCGCTGCGCCGCAACTCAACTATCCCTCAAACTTTTTTGTTCGGCGACTCTTTTGTGAAGGTATCTGTAATAAATGAAGGATATCAAGAAGAAGTGGTCCCCATCCGCTCGTTCCGTTCTTCATTCTCTCTCTTTCTGGAACGCATCCCAATCCTCTCCCACGTTTCACCTTCTCCGACCTTCCCTACTGTGAGAGGCATTCCCCTTTGTCATTTTATGGTCGCCGGATGATCAATAAGTGCACACCATCTCCACTTGTTCTTGGAATCATTTCTACGCCCACCTGATGTTCGGATTCTGATCTCTCGAGGCTCGTTTACGTATGATGATAGCTGCGTCATCTGATGCGATGCTAACATGATGATTGCATAATTTTGACTTTCCTATTCGTCTTGTATATTTATAATATCGTTGCTGACCATCGTCGCGTCTTGTAATAATTTTTATACAGTCTAGGGGAACCTTTTGCCATCGAAAAACCATACGTAGTATTCGGTCTTATGAGAAATGCCTCATGTGAAACAGTCAGGCATCTCGTGTCGCTAGTTGCCTGCAACCAAATGGTAAAATATCTAAATTCTGATAAAAACGGACATTCGCTGAGTAAACTGTAAGAGAACTGTTTCTATTTTATTTTTCACTTGACGTCCTTTGCAGAATTAGGAAAAATAGAGTATTTGTTTTATAAAGTGTCTAACAGGCCGCAATGAACCCCAAAACATCCAAGTGGAACCTTCTGGCCGCAAGTTCCCCACCTGTGCCCTAGAGCATATTGATTTTTAAATACAGTGAATACTATCGAAAGAACGCTATATCTGTCTCATGATGTAAAGCATGCAGCGTTTGGGAAGTAAATACTCTAATACGCAAATTAGAAGCACGCGATATTCAAGTTATTTGCTAAAGATTTCCCTAGGCGTATATTTTAAAAATTTTTCACACCCTTCATAGATAAATGATATCTTTCATTAGCGCTAACTATAATACTTACAGAATATATCATATAATGATCACCAGTAATAATATTTGGAATATTGCCGCCCTTTTCCTATTACATTACAAATAGGGGTTTTCACTCCAATATCATGCATTTAAACATTATCTTACCGTATGAATATAATGGAATTCGAATGAATAAAGAATAAACTTTCTGATATGAAATCAAACTTATCTAGGGCAAATCTAGCGGACACAGTCACAGTTGATAACTACTCCGAGTTTGAAATAATGTTTCATTGTAGAATTTATATCGTATTTTTCGGAAAAATATGCTGAAATCCTTAGATATGCGTGATTACTATATCCAAGAAGTATCCATATCTGTGTATAGATGGAGATTTTCATAAATTACCATCATTATGGTACAAGTTGATGTCGAAATTCGGATTTTTTCATAAAGAAACATAGGAAAATCTAGAGTGCCCTCTTAACCGTAAGTCATCGCAAATAGATGATGTCAAGAGCTACGCTTTCGATGAAAGAGATGAGTCAAAATTTACCGAGATGCAAGTTCGCTAAATTCAGAATATCAATTGATGATCGGCGAGAGAATTTGTACATCATCTCCGTCTGTGTTTCAGCTTGCATTGGAGAACTCGCTCTTCAAATCGTCGCTCTTTAAATATTAATTCCGCAACAGAATGATTTCCGCATCTCCGATTTCTGGAAAATTTTCCATCGCTTCACTCGCGCTGTTTTGGTAAGGCGCCTCATTCCGTTCCGTTTGAGTATTTCGGGCTTTAGAGAACTCTTTTCGAAGTACTCAAAGTATAATTTAAGACGACACTCTTCGTTGACCCAAAACGATCCTGTGGATTATGATCAACATACAGAGGTTACCCTCTTATCCGAGATACACAGAATGGAACTTCACGGATACTCGAAATCCCGAATAACCAAGTTGCCGGAGAATTAAAGGAAATTTCAGAATATCACGATAGTATTTTAAATATTCAAATACCAAATATCACCTCTATAGAGTTAACAACCCAAGGATTAGTTCGTTGGAGAGTTCTGGTAAATAATCATTCCATTACCCCATAATAATACCTAACCTTAGCCAGTACCTGATTCACTTAGTATTTTGGTAATATTCATTTAGAATTCACCTTTTCCACCTTCCCTTCCAATATTGTCTTTAAGAACCTACCATTCCTTGTGTGGTATTGGTTAATCTTTTTCCTCTGTTTACCACAGTTTTGCATAGACTTTTATCTTCATTTGCTGTTTCAAAGACTTTTCATTAGCTAATCGGAGGTCTATTTTTAATTTCGTCATTCTACAGGCAACCCTTTTAATCTTCCCTTCCTTCCTATTTTTAATTCATAATTAGTATGAAACACAAATAGATAAATAGGGATACGGAGTTAAACGAAAGACTGTTTTTGAATCATGATTTCCAATCAACCAATTTTTAACCAGTCGTGGTTTAAAGATGTCAGAAACCCTATACAAAAGCTGTTTTGAGAGCTTAATAATTCCAATGGAGTAGATGTGTCGCTTCCACAATGAGACTGCCTATTAGGGAAAAATCGCTAATTTTCTTTTTATTAGATCTCAAATCATATCAACATTTGCGATTTTAATTCGAGTTGACCCTGGAATCGACTCAAAGTTCATTGGACAGGACGTTTTCTTATGTTCTTTTGGCAACATTACTAAAGTTATGCGTTCTTAGCATTGAGTGTCCAATTAAAATACAACAAATCAGCGCCATATGAAGTAATATTTATGTAATTTGATCGAAGAGAGAATTTCTTACGTATTTTAAGGAAATGAATAAATTATACGTAAATGGAAGGAAACTCAAAAATTGTACTTTCTCCACAACAACAGTTTTTCATTTTTTTAGTTTCTTTCCATTTAAGAATTTCACCATACATTGCCTGATTCCTTTTATATTATATTATATTATATTATATTATATTATATTATATTATATTATATTATATTATATTATATTATATTATATTATATTATATTATATTATATTATATTATATTATATTATATTATATTATATTATATTATATTATATTATATTATATTATATTATATTATATTATATTATATTATATTATATTATATTATATTATATTATATTATATTATATTATATTATATTATATCATATTATATTATATTATATTATATTATATTATATTATATTATATTATATTTATTTTACTTTAAACCTAAATAATCTTTTTAAAGACATAACAAAGTAAATTATTTTTCAAGTAGAGAATTAGAAATATTGACAGTGATTCTAAATTTTCGTATCGGACCCTAGGCATCGAATCATATCAGAATCATCTTCTGATACCTTCCAAATTCGATTCGAATTCAAATCGTATCTCAAAGCTTCACTTGTATATGTATATTTGAAATTTCGACCAGACAAATTCTCTCAACAACGAAACTGATTTACGCCCATATAGCCTCTCTCTGCCTGCCGGTTAATTCCACTCTGGATGATCAGCATCTCTTTACGGATACAATTCATCCTTTCATCCTTCCCAAGTTTTATTCACCTCTTTCCTTCGGCGCCGTAAAAGAAATATCATCTTCCCGATGATTTTTGTTCCGGTCCGAACCACTTTAATTTCCACCCCACCACCGGTTAACAATGCCTCCGCCCTTCGGTTCGATAACCTCTCGAAAGGGGTGTCGGTGGAAAATGACTGGGATCCCCCGCTCTGCTGCGTCTGCCAAATAATAAAAGAGCGTTGCCTCCGGCCGCTGGAATCCTTATAAGAAAGGAAGAAGAAGAACCTTCTTGCCGTGGATCGGTATTACCATTTTCCGAGAGCGGAGGCGTGAGAAGTGGAAGTTCTCGTTGTAAAGATAGGGAGATTTCTAACAAGCGCAGATTTCGTGCTTCTCGCCAACCTCTTCCGGGAAATAAATTCGGAAGGATTCTAACGACATTTTTTGTACACGAGACTTGATGAATACATGCTGATGGGTCTATCTTGCCCTTAAAGGAAGACAATCCAATCTGGCACCTTGGTGTGCAGTAAAGAATGCTGAAGTGTGCCGTATGATTTTTCATACATTTCTGCATAGAAAACTTTAAAACATAAATTTATGTTTTCATTTGCTGCATACTATATTGGAGGTTTTAAAAATTTTCATCAGAAATTCTCTGTAAGACTAAGATTTATTTATTTGGTGGTAGCAGAATTGCTAGTGCTTTGAAAAGGTGATTTTGTACACGGTCTCCGATTAGGAATCGAACTCTACGTGATGGAAATACTACAGCTCTAGCCTTTCCACCATACCCTCAGCTGAGCTCAACTGCAGAGCTTATGGATGATAAAACCATTAGTAACTCAGCCTATTAGCATAGGACAACATTTCAAAGTCACTCTACAATAATTGCGTACGATTTTTAACTAACATATTTATTTACAGTTAACGTGAACGTTTAGAATCTTATATTAGTAATTGCACATTAATAAGATTTTAGGATAACATAGCATGGTATGCCTCAAGTTTTGTATTATTTTCATGGGGAAAAAATCTTTTATCATCGAAATAAAAAATGTATAACATATAAGAATCTATCAGGCCGCAAGTGATGTTAACAAACCACTTACAATTTTATTGCTGCACACGTTTAAGTATTCGGAGGATATTTTTAATTTTATTGTAGTTTTTGTTACGAAAAAGAAGAAGAAAAATCAATAAAACATTTTTGTCAAAAAATTTCAAGCAGAGATATCATTAAACCACGGACAAGGCCGCACGTGTATCAGAAGCCGCAAGCTCTCCAGTTTAGTACATAAGTGTAACGTGGTAAAGAGGGCTCAGAAAAACTACTCCCCAAGAGGACTGCAGGATCGTGTAATGACTCCCTGAGAATCGTTTGTGGAAATGAAAGAATTGTCCAAACGCTGAAGATTCAATTAATATTCTCTCGCTGCATGGAGATCGCCTTTCTGAGTTTTTCATACGGCAGCGGAGTCCTTTCCTTCCGACGTAACGGTCCCTCAAGAACTCTCGGTGAGTAAGACGTATTCATTGAATTCAACGGGCACCGTTTGGAAGTGACCCTCTAAATAAATTGCTCAGTTTTTCCCCGCGAGTAATTCTATTTCTCCTTCGGATGGATTGCATCATGATGTGATGCTAAAAAAAGCGCAATATTTTTCAATTGGGGTTTCGTTTTTATACAATCGAAGGCTCAAAGTCTAGTTTATCGTTTTATTTTTTTGTGAATTTTAAGATAAAACTTCGATTCTGGGTCCCATAAGACTTTTTTGAAGTCCGTTCTTCCTTGGGATTTCTCCTGGGTACAAGCTTTTGTTTGTAAAAATACCTTAACCTTTTTTCTATTTGTTTAAGTGAATTAGTTTAGGTTTAGGTATTGTTAGAAAATTTTTCCACGCGTTTTCATTTACTTGTAAAATTATTTTCATGGCAGAAAAATTTACGTGGAACAGTAATCCCCTGATCGTACCTCAACTTCAACTACCTCTAGTAGTACATGCTACTTTCCATGCTAATCATTGTAGATAATTTGTTTTATTTCAGTTAATTTTTTCAGTGCAACAGCAAAACTATTTGATCAATAGTTGTATTAAAGAGAAACAAAGTTATATTCAAATGAACACATCACAATTCATGTCAAGCTGAACCTGCTTGAATAGCAGTTCTTTGTAGTAACGTTTACTGGTGGAATTTTTATGCTTATTAAAGGATAGCTCATTTACATGGCATACTAATTACAGGTTTGAGAACGCAGGCAAAGCTATGATCGATAAAAGCTACTATTGATAGAAAATAATTGTTTCCCTTCGATTCAGAAAAATGTATGCGATGCAAGGCATGGTGGAGTACGCACGATACAAAAGGGTTTTTCAGAGTAGCGTACTCTGAATTCGTTGGCGAGCGTAAATCTCTTCACATCCGATTCATTTCTTTCGGTCCACTCCATATCACTCATTTCAGTATTCATAGATTCGTAAATATGCAGAGTTCTCTTTTGAGCGAGTTCATATTTTTCCTTGCGAAAGTGTGCTTCTACAGCGCTCAAAGAGGAAATAAATATTCCAAGTCAACCGACGTTATTTTCCTCTGATAGAAAACACTTGAATGCCAGCGGATCGCGACAAAGCCCTTTTAAGCCTAAACAAAATTACATCATGTTAACTCTACTTAGCCGTCTCCGTAAAGTCCTCCGGAGCGATCTCTGAAGTGGAAACCAACGGTCAGTTTCCATCTAATACTTTGAAAAGAGCTCTGAGACGCTTTGAGGCGAAAGTTATGACCGTTTTGTAAGAGTGCATCTGATATGAGAGATACTCTCGCGATGCTTGGAATTTTATGACGGTTCACCTTTCAGCGGCCGAAGAAAATATCGGTCTTAAGGGTGATATTTTAAATCTGAAAACTTTATTTGACGTGAATACAATCCGTGAAGTTCTCGGATAATATCGATATGGAGATGAAAGGATATTAGGAACCTTAGAGATACATGAGTGGTCTGAAAAGTTTCCGACATTTCGCCATTTTTCGTCATGTTTTCTTAAAATTTCTGAAAATTTTCTGAAGATTTCTAAAAAATCTGCGGTCGGAAACGTTTCAGACCACCCTCGTAAATAAACTTCAGGGATAAACTTTTTTTAAATATATTTCATAATGTGAGTTATTCTTCGCTCAAGGTTTAAAATTACAAGTAATTAATAATTTAACAGGGTTATATTTTTGGATATAAACAATGAAACTGAGCACATTACTAAAATCTGTACACTAATAATGAACACCGTAAAAGATGGAACTTTAATTAGCAGTTAAGTCTCTTACTACGTAGTTAACTACGGAGAGACTTTGAGATATTGCGAAGAAATGTTATTCCATATACATCTTCATTCAGTTACCTCTTTACGCAACAATATCTTACAGCAAAGGACAGTAATTACAGAATATAATGGGGAGTTCCTCTTAGCATCCTTATTTTATACCAAATTTTGGAGGCAATCAACTTTCACATCATCTTCGTACTCTCATTCCGACTTCGCTGTATGATTTCGTGTCAAATTTGGTACTACGCTTACAGCATATAAGTTAATTCGCCCTCCAATACCTGTCCTAATATTCCTTTCACCTTAATTCCCCACGATTTCTTATTATAACTCATGCTCTTCATCTTCGTTTGTATATTTTCCACCACCTAACGTAACGCTTGCACTCCTTCCTCCAACTTGCTTATCTCTTTCCCCCGCTTTAAATTCATGCCCGAGGTTGCGTTTCCGAGAAAAAACTCTCTACCCTATTTTCTCTCTTTAGCTATACACAAACCCCTTCCACTTCCATAACACGTACCTCCCATAGCCTTCTATAATGAAGAGGGAGTCGGGAACGGTAACGTAACGACTGATATAACTACCCCTTGACGGAACTTCAGATTGTGAGACAAGGGAGAGTAAGGAAGCGATGCCTATTCTTCTAGGACTTCTATTTACAAAATTTTTAATTTATACGCAGGTATTTGTTTGATCACACCGCACTTCAAGCTAGGAAGCGAACGAAGTCCTCCGTTAATTACCGTAAAAGCTTGTCTGCTCGAAAAGAATGGCGGATGGTGTTTAACAGATGTACTCTGTCGCACGTTTATCAGCGGTATACCTTCTCCATAAATAACTCACACTTCCATCTATCTCCATCTCTTTAATTTTTCTGATTAAAAATATTCCTTACTTCACAGTGAGGATTGGGATAAAGAATTATGACCATAAGTTCTTCTTAAATTGGAGATCGATGTAACTTCAATGAATTATGAATGGATAGCATCTTTGATGGAGATATTTACGTAAACATTAATTTCTTTGAAAGATTTTTTTTTTAATTTCAGTATGGTATCAAGTAGGAAAGATATATAGCACAAAGTCAATGCTGAATGCATTTTATAACTGAAAAATTTGCTGTCTTTCGTATGTTTCACATTTAATTGGGTTTCTTAGAGTTGAAGTACAATTTATGTTTAAAATTGACTTCTTGTTACGAATTAGCAAAGTATAGTACGTGGCAAAATATATTTTCTTTCGAAAATAGATTATATTGGAATTGATGGAATGTAAGTATTAGGATTGTTTTCCTGGCTTACATTAATGCAAAAATATGCTTTGTGAGATGTTAATTTTCTTTAATTGAAATGAACATGTAGATATAAATCACGATGGAAATTTAGGGTAGAATTCTTTAAGCAATAAAAATGAATTTACGAATGAATAAACTCTTCATGTAGGCGAGGTTAGGCCCAAGTTGGCCTCTCTTCCACCTAAACACTTTTCTTGGTACAACTTTGAATTTAGAGTTACAATTGGAAGAGAAAGAAAGAAAAATACAAAAAAAAACAAAGAAGGATTTGAGTTTGTGGGGAAAAATTTTCTCAAGTGTAGGTTAAAAAAAGTAAAATGCAACTGTTCGGGAAAATTTAAAAAATTTGAGACGTGAAAAAACCCAGAGCATACAGAGAATACAGAATAAGATAATATTTAGTGAAATCCTTTTAAATTAAAATATAGAATTCACTATGCACAAATACAACTGTAATAAAATCCAATAGTTAAATTCATAGTCAAAACGAATGCATAATATACAATTCCAACATAAAATATTTTATAAAAGAATTGATGACTATCGATTGGTACATATATTTTATACATACATGTTGAATTCAACAAATTTAACATACATACATAACGAAAATAGTCCTGTTGAATACTTAAATCCAACTATGGGAATATATTTCGAAATTGAATGTTTAGTATCGCTCTTTACCACGAAAAATCTTCATATTTGGCCTAATTTTCAAAGCTAAAATTCACATCCATCGTTGCATATCAATACCTCCAGCTCGAATATCGATGAAATGATGTCAAACACAACTTGGACACCAGAATGTCATGCATTGATTCATCACACCCGTTTTTAATTCCGCATTACTTTAGATGTAATTAAATTCCGCGACCTGTATTAGCCTTAAAAATTATGGTTCAAACAACCTTCGAAACCTAAATCGGAAAACCGACCTTGAATAACAGGTACCTTATGCTCGCTGACATCAAAACAAGGCGTACGAAAAAATAATCAACCAGCCGATAAACAAATAAAGCGATAAGCATTTTATTTATTTCCGAACACGAGGTAAATATCACCACCGAATCCGAAAACATAGGCTTATCCCCGCGACAAACTACCCTCAATCCCTTTGTCTCTTGCATGTAACCGTGTATGGATATATGGCGTGGGACAGTTTCTCCTCATTCATTTTTTATCCCCGCCAATGTGACCCAGTTTCGATATGCAATGTCACAGCCTTCCGTTTCTTTTTTCCCTCTCGCGAACGTTTGTGGGAGGGAATTTGGAAATTTTGTAGGGATCCATCGCATTAGCCCCCACGGCTCCATAGTCTTTTAGCCTTTTCTATTTAATTCGTCGGTCGGTTTTCGCTATCCGCTGACGGACAGATGTGCGCTGGGTGGAAAGACAGAAGCCGAAGTAGAGGAAAGTGATGGATTTAATTTCTAGCGGACGATGGGATCACAACAGTTAGGAATTAATTATCAAATTTCATCCAAAAGTGAGCGCGACAGATTGCCAGCACGGCAGACAGATTCGGAAAGAAAATAATGGGGAATGGAAAACGGTAGAGAATCATATTCCCTCCATATTTTCATGCTGTTTATTTCTTTCAAAACTTGCCCTTTTTTCATTCTATCCTCTTACACTCCCATAGTAATCTACACCAATTATCCATTGAATCTGTTATGTCGCTGCATTAGAACCTCGACACAATTTTTTCAATTGCGGTGTACTTAAATAGTCAAAATTTGCAATTTACGATGTATATACTTCTAGAGCATTTATAAATGTTTACATTGATTTTATAATTATAATTATTTTATTATAATCATTTTAATTATTTTTCAAATAAATAATTAAATGATATCCGATTCACCTTTCGCATCTTTAACCTTTTCAAATACAGGACCAACAAATCATTATTTATATTTCATCCGATGTTATCAATTATAAGCACACAGAAAAATCCCTTACAAATTCCATAGGAAAAGGAAATAACTGGCAAGATTTAAAATAAGAATCGAATTTGTCTATTGCATATGTTTTTAATCAATTTTAGAATCTAACCGTACGAAATCAATTATCATAATTGTAGTATGATAAGTAATTTTTTAAAGTTATTGTAATGTAACAGAAAATAGATTTCAAAACAGACTCATAGCACTATTCAAAAGGCACATAATAGAATTTCTTAGGTAATATCTAGTTTATAAATTAAATACATTTAAAATACAACTTAAAACAATAATACCAGAGACACATTGATAAAATACGAGAAAATAAAAGCTTTCCTAATTGTTTGAAGGATGAAGATTAAATTATGAATTTCTGAGTTTTATTTCCAGTCCAAGTCATAAAGATATTTAAAACTATATTCGGACACAAAAACATCAAACAAGCATGCATAGAGCAGAGACAGTCACCTGGAACGTCTCGCATAAGGAAATTTAAATAAAAAATTGATTGACAAGAAGGTTTAGCGAAAATGTACTTAAAAATGGTACATTACACTCACTTAATGTATGCCTTGTATGGATATAGTATTAGAGCGTACGTAAAAGTTACACGATAGAGGGGAATCACATTCATTTCAATGAGAACTCCATAAAAGTAGCTGCAGATTTTGTTTAGAAAGCATAAATGCTTCGGTGACACCAGATGTAATGTATTTACTTTAAAGAATAATATAAACCCCATGTGTTCGGAGCAAGGCTTGAGCCCGCGTAGACCTCTATTCCACGCCTCTTTATCGCACGAATTTCACTCAGCATCACTGCGTTTCCGCCTCCGTATACTCAAGCCTTAACCTTCAAAACCTGACATTGTGAAATGCCGTTTTTTGCCGTCAACTAAACGGCTTCCATTCCGAATCGAACCCGCATTGATTGATTCCGCTCCCCTTATCTCCAACACGTCTCCATTCCATTTCCCGTCGTTCCCTCCTTTTAAATCCGATCAAACTTTTAAGGCGTTACAACTTCTGATGTAAGAGGAATGGCGAAGCAGCGCGCATCTCCTAAATTTTCCTTAAGATAGAGGATCGATTGTGATGAAATTCGGCGGCTGCTGGCTTTGTTTGGAGAGGGAAACATGTGGTAGCATATTGGCCTACATCCCAGTTGGCGGATGGCAGTGGTTCCGAATTCTTGTTTTTATTGGAACGCTCTCCGTTTAGATGGAAGCGAATGGACGGATTTCGCCGAATTTGATTCGATTGATAGCAGACGAATCCTTAGAACTATTATTTTCGTGCAGCTCCAAGGAAATTCTGTTGTTGTTTACGTGTACTTACGAACATGCGAGTCAAGGCGATCTGCTTAGGTTCCACTGCCATCTGGATACATCTAAATACTACATAAATGCTATTTATGTAATTGTAAAATTGCAGATATTCGAGATGAGCTCATCTAATATAAAATACTTGGATAAGAATTCAAGGAATCGCAGTAATTGGAACCTAATTCAATGCATATTATTGTCAGGTGCATGTTGCATTAGCACCTTAGGAGAGGGAGTCAAACACGCTATATAATCATATATTTCATATCCATATTCGTAAAGCATCCATTATTTCACAACTTTCTTCGAGAAAAATATTCTTGATATACCCTCAATTAATCTAGAATAATACTTATTGAGGTAGTGTCAATATCACTGATAAAATAACTCGCTTTTTCGTTAAAATTTAAGGAAATGATTTTTTGAATAGTAAGCAAACCGTAACCATCGGTGGCTCTCATCTTTTGCGATCTACTGGTTCATTAAATATATTATTATACATTTATTCAACAATTTTGTTCAAGACAATCTTAACTGAAAATTTATCACACGCACCGTTATTACGATTGTATGAATACCACCGTTAACAATCAAATACCGATTCTTAGAACAAATGTCAAGTTTAGATAAATTATACGACAAATGAGCCGCGAAATTTCTGAGCGCATAATATAATTGATTCATCCAGAAAAGATTGATCACTAAGGATTCCGCGCCGCATCACCCGATTAACGCTCGACATGCGCCCCAAAACCCGACGCCCCGGGCAATCGCCCTTCTTGCTCGTGTCTCTATAGTATTGGTGAGTTTTTAAGTAATTCCAGTTAAGAGCTATCTCAAAAAATAGGGCACTTCGCCTTCTCCATGGTGGTGTTTCATCTAAATCAATTTAATGGGCCTCAAATTGCATATTGTAAGAGTTCTTTATTTTAATATAATATTAAGCCTCATTGCCAGTTTAATGATTTAAGACATCGAATTCGTGTGGTTTCTTGTGCGGAAATTTTTAAAGCATCTTTTGCATTCCAGTTATCAAAATCCTGTTTAAATATAAGACGTATGGATACCACATGTTCAGTAATTCTACTGCACGGCTTGCACCTTATTACGGGAGCTATGTCGCCGTGAAAGTATCCGAAAAAAAATCGCATAGAGTGAGATATATCGAATCGGGGTTTATGCAAGAGGCGAAGAGCCTGCGATCGTATAACAATTTCAGTGCAGCTTTTACCATGATTTGCCTTGAAGTAGTGGGTTTTACCATTCCATATCACACCGCTTAAATGCTTCATATCAAACCCAACGTTATTTGCTGCGTATCTCTTTGGTGAAATTTGAGAATTTATTCCTAAGCATACAAAATAATTAATGTGTAGCTGGAAAAAGGTTAAAGTATCTTTCCATGAGGGCATGCACCAAGAAAAAACGGACTGTAAAAACGTCGGACGGGGCCGGAAATCAGGAAACGAACTTGCGAACTGCACTTGTCCTTGCCTACAAAGTTTCCTAAACGGTTTGAGATGATGTTATGGCCAGGTCGCTTAGTTGGATAAAGCCTCCTCCCGGATAGAGGAAGATTCAGAGTTTGTATCCCGCTCCCGTAAGACATTTTCAAATCCGTTTTTCTTAGGGATATTTTTTAACTATTCTGACACGGGTCATAACGATTATTTTTGAATTTGAAATGAATTGGTGTATCAATGGAAATGTTTCTCTGTATAATTTTGAATGCAATAAAACCGCACATCTGCACAACTGGTTACTAGTTGGTTTCCCCAGTAATGGACACATTTTTATCAAAACCCTTCGTGGCCCTGAGGAACTTCTCTAACCCCACTGATTTATACAGCTTTTACGGGAAATATTTACCTTAAAACGTCAAATATTACATGGTTTGGATAGGTAAACATGGACGAAAAATGTCGAAAAATATTTGAAATTGCTGAATCAGCCTCCCTTTTCTCCCTATCCACAGTAGGGTTTAGGCAGAGTAATAATTGCGGACGATGAGATCCTCTGCTTGTTCCGACTTCTGAAATCGAATTCCCCGTTCGGTTTTAAGGCCACCACTAACGAGGTGGTTTTGCTATGCCCCACGGAAATGACGTCCCGCGGCCCCGAAATTCGGCCGTAAGAACAATCTTCGGCAAATACGATTAAAGCGTTACTGCGAGTTATGTCCCTGACTTTGGTGCTCTGAATGTTGGCGTTTATGAATTTTTGAAGGTTCCACTGAAGTGAGTCTTTTCACGGCCGGTCTTATCCTCCTATGAGAGGTGAATTTCGAAAATCCATTCATTCCTTTATATAAGATATGAAGGAGCGGAAGTTATGTCATAGGATATAAATACGCAGAATGAGTTAAGTCAAGGTGCGGCCAACTCTTTAAGCGGCTTATGTGATTTATACCGGGGAGAATGCTGAAGTCTAACTAAAAATACAAGGGTATAACGCTGATCTTTTGAATTAACGCATGGAAAATGAATAGACGAATTAAAATTAGATAATTCTCAAACTAAAAGGAATTTTATCGTTTTGTACTCATTGCTATTACGTCTATTGAAAATAGAGTAAAATCTTTGCATTCTTAAAAAGCAAGCGTTCATATTTATGTGAATATATCAATTATTATGAATGCACTGCGAGAATCAATTATTTATGGGCAATAAAAGTAGAAGAAGCCATAGCTCTTTTTCCACTGCATTATCATTTGAATTATTAACTGAATTATTGTACAAATAATGCACAATTAAATTTTATTTATTGTTATATAATATTCTTGTTATTAAAATTCGTGGGAAAAGTTTAATGATTAATGACTGTCAATCTGTCATTATTGATATATTAGTGAATTTGTAAATTAAATATTGCATTTATATTTACTATTTATTAATTTATTTACTCTCCATCAATTATCTTCCACATTTTTTGAATCGCAGACACTTCACAGTTATTTGTACAGCTAGTTCCAAAAAAAACTTACCACCTAAGCCGCAACCCGCATAACAGGCAGTGAATTTCCTGCAAGCGAGCCTTAAGAAGTGAGAGAGAGAGAGAGAGAGGAAAAACATGGAGGAGATAGTCTGCTTCTGTCCTGGCTCCGCTTGCAGAGTTGAAATGGATTTATTTGCATTATTGATATTGCAAAGATTTATTAGTATCCTTAGTTTGGTGGCATTGGCGTAGCAGAATAGTATTATAACAATATGGATGTTGTAATGCAAGAATTCAGTTATTATAAAATGGTTATTACAAATCAGTACATATTCTAGCTTTGCTTCTCGCACCGAGGGAACCATCGCACACGAGGTCCCGTTATTCCTAGGAAACCGAGGCAAACCCCCATCCCCTCATAAAATTCGAGTCTGAGACGAAAGGCACAAGCAGGACGAAGGAAATTTTTGCAAAATCTGCCTCTGAGCCGCTCTGAGCTTTTAGGACTGAGATGGGAGGAGGAAAATTTCCGCGCAGTTTGAATCAGTGTCGGACCCAAAATGTATAGACCTCGAATTCGACGCCTTCGTTTGCAAAACTCTGCGGTTATAATGGGTCGTATTATATATTATAATAGTAGATAATATTATACATCGTTCAAGAGAAGAGTTATTAGCCTTTAAAATTATATACCTAAGGAGTCCATATCGATCACCTGTTTTATCACAGCCTGTGTGAATGCAATCTACACAAGTAAAGTAAGGCGAACTCATGGCCATATCTATGCTATTACTTTAAATACATAAAAAATCTATAAGTAAATATGTAGTATGAAGTCTTGAGGCATTCTCTGCGTATTTTAAATAAATTTTGTTTCATTTGATAAGCATCAAAATTAAAACTCGATCGGTAAAAAATCAGTAGATTTTATCATCTATGCAGTTGGTATTTTTAATACACCGTCCAAATCAATTGATAGAAAATGTGCTAGGATCGATTTTCCTGAATTAATAAAGATGACGGATACGAGACAACCATCTTTCACATTAATTTTGAATCCAAAATGAATTTTTTTGGTGTCATTGAAGTGTGAATCGAATAAACGTGATTTCTTCTGTGGATTCCTCTTGAAATGGTTGCAGTCACAAACCATTACGTTCTTAAACGTTCTTCTCTCGTATTTATCAAGTTCTAAAATACACAAAAAGATAGGGCGAATGAGGTTTTGTCATAATGCTCATTGAATGCTACTGTAAGCTATGAATGTAAAATTTTCAATTAATTTTGAATGCATACAAAACTACTTGCATTGTTTATATTTCAACTGTTTATTATCACGTTTACAATTATTATAATGTAGAAAACGTTAAAAATACGCGAAATAATAGGGACTTAGTGAAATAGTTTTAGGGCCTTTTTACCTGTGATTCCAACCCTATAAGTATCACACGGGGATAGAAGCACATATAAGGCTCATGTTGAAATTTTGCTCCCCTCGGTTGATGGCTGGCCCTACGTAACTCTCATATTTTTCGACAGAATTTTAATGATTGAGATGAATGGGCGGTGGTTTGGTATGAATAGTCTATCTACATATTTATCGCTCGGTGATATTGAAAATATTCCTTCGTATTTAAAATGTATGGCTATGAGAAACTTTTCATCTCGCCACATTCCATGACAAATTTGAAAAGCAAGATAGAGGAGTGATTGGAAGAAGTGGTTAAAGCAATGAGTTCACCAGGACTTCAAAAGGGGGCCTGCTTTGATAGAGATAGGGAAGTGAGAAACGACGGCAACAGTAATACATACACTCACATGAATTTAACAACCGAAAGTGTAAGAGGTATGTTAATTCCAGATTTTTTGATAAATCACAATAGATAATGGCATTTCTTGCGTTCCTCGTTGACCAATTGGTTACTTTGAGTAGGAGCAACGACCTCTTTTAAAAGTATAACCCACTCACTCACCTTCTCAATTTTCTCATCCAACATATATTTTTTCCGTTTATGACAGCCTCCAGAGAAACTACTCATTTATCCAATTTAAGTAATATCTTAGTCAAACATGGTTAACATTCAAATATACAGGATATAACGCCCATGGCTTATCATACTTTCAGAAATTTCCTTCTGATGCATTAGTAATTCCCAGGATCTCGGAAATTGTATACAATAGCGATGTTCAATGTATCGTACCAATATTTTAATTCTATAAGAAAGTTCGAGTAGTTTACTAAGCCAGAACCTAAACCATCTTCTTATCAGCAATTTATTTTGGAAAGAGAGTTCGGTTTTTTCAAACCGATAAAAATTGCTAACATTGGTATTACTATCTATGCAAGCCAATGGTTTATTCTAAATCTTACCTAACTTTAGAGATGTAATTTATCTGTAATCGGCGTATAAACTTCAAGTTTCTGCGACACTGAATATGCGGAGTATCTAAAATTCCATATTTACGTTGCAAGTCATATTTTAGTGACATGATAATAGAAACTTTAGTCGATGTAGTAAGATCATCTTCAACGCTCTATCTATTTTGTATCATAGATGTTATAAGAGAAGTGAAACGATTTGGTTCTCGTAAGCGTAAGGAATAAATATTAGATGGCGTTTCTCTAGTTCATTGTTCATTTCTCAAGTTATTTCAAACTGCGAAATATTTAGCTCAATGTAGGGACAAAATAAAGCATAAAAAACAATTTATATAAATAAAGTAAACAATCATTGACGAAGAGATTGATTGATATAAGTTGACGATAGGCAGCATTACTTATTTTTTCATTTTTGTAATTGCATTAGTTATTTAGTATAATCTAATACAGTTTATACCATTCACTTTAAAAGCAGAATATAGAGATACTAATTCTGATATGATGCACCCAAACATTGTCAACTTTATGTTATCGTTCAGATTTTCCGAAGGTCCTATTTTAACTGGAATGATCTTCCTTGCATTACTATTTAAAAATACTATAAAAAAATTTAAAAAACTTCTTCGCAGAGTTCGTAGAGAATTATGATGTGCCTAGGATGAGGGTGTTACGAAGGTCCTTGAAGTGAATATTGGAGTAATGGATTACATATAGAACCAAGAATATTTTAACAGCTAACGTATGAATCATGAGAATTAGAGGAATATTCTCATGTAAGTACGGTTACCATCCGTTGGTTTCTATTTTTAACGTGTTCTTCCATGACTCCTTTTACCCATCATTCATAATTATTGATAGTGATTTTTCTTTTAATTATTATACATATTATACACCATTCAAACAATTCGGGTTATATAGTTTACTTGAGGCATTCAGAAACCGAAGCAGCGATCATTAATCATTAGTCTCACTTTCACCTAGCGCATAGTTCTGAAAATAATTTCAGTATAACAATGGAAATCGTGTTGTGGGTGTTTTCACACCACCTGACATACGTCATCCGGCGGATCGCGGGGTATTAATGTAAATAAATAAACCAAATGTCAACATGTAAACCTGCAATATGCAAGTATACAAAAACCTGGTATTTATCTGCAATATGCAAATCAGTCTTAAGGTTCTGATTTGCCATACTAACTGTTGTTTCTTAACCATCTGGATTCCTTGCAAGAAGTCCTGAAAGGTCGTCTACCTCAAAAATAGAGTTGAATATCTTCATTCCCTAAGGGAATACCCGCGGCGAAGATTACAAATCGCGGATCCACCATTTCCCACCTTACTTGTGATCGGTCGCCGCCACCATACCCTAACCTTAGATACCTGCTCAGCAGGGGTGCGGTCGGTAATCCTCATTAGCGCTTTCAAATTCGCTACCCCGGATACATACGACCATCCACAATATGCCCAAAAGGGGGTTTTCTTTCTCAGAGAGGAGTTCACCTTCATCCATCGGCCGTTTTATGGTTCCTTTGAGAAAATAGATAATACTTTTCGATGGACGAAACAAAAGAAAAAGAAACAACAAAGGAATGAATAGGGGATACTCCTAGGGCCAGAGTGGAGGTCCTCCGCTCTCTCTGAAAGACTCAGTAAAACTTCAGACGGGAATTTGTCAGAAACAGCCAAATCTCATCTCAAAATCATAATGCTTCATCTGATACAATCATCACGAATGCCTGATGGAAGTAAGAACAGAATGGCATGTTGATGCATATATTCTGAATTACCTAATGCTCTGTTAATTGTAGTATCAAGCAAATTTTATACCTCTCTGTATTGCAGAATAATTCAACTGCGAAGAAATCGAGTCAAAATTTGCACCACGGGGCAGGAAAGAGATTTAGCATCAGATAAAAGTTGGGACAGCATAATTTTGCAAGTAACATGAACTTGATTTAATTAAAGGGATAGTTTTTCTGGGACTGGCAATGAAAAATATTTTCGGAAAAATGTTACGAGATGCTGGCGTTAATTTCGTGGTAAATTAATTTTTAATTCGATACGTGAAAAAAATTTGTAGCCTTCAGTATTTAAATTGTGCTACTATTCTAATATCTATGTTATTTTCTAAAATATTAAATTAGCAATTTGAATTTTAAACAATTACCTTAGAAAATGAGGATAGCACACCAATTAATATTTTACTTTCTATCAATTGATTTGGTGGTATTTAAAATTTTTGTAATATTTGATGTAATTATCTGATGTAGTTGACCGTAATTTACTTGGTTTACTTTATTGTAATATGTTTTGGGTCTAATTTTCAGAGCTCTCTACCAGGTTGACTTAAAATGATTCTTTCTCAGTGTATTCGTCCAGATAAAGTTTCTTTTCATCTTTGCTCTCCTCAGTAGGTATCGAAGTTTTTTCATACTCCCCTTTTCGATAGCATTTTTCTGCAACATAAATTAGTTTACATACAGTTGATTGTGTTCTTATTCCTAATTATTCTTTATCTCCTTGCAGAGTTTTCGTTCATCTTTCTATTTAAGTCATAGTCGTGAATTTCCTCTAAATAAATTTAAAAGTTCTTCCTGTAGGCGTCAAGAGCATAAAAAACGTAATAATATAATCCTTTTTAATCTTGCAATGACATAATTTTTTATTGGATAATTGAAGCAGCTAAATTAAGTTTACCCGATGCCTACAGAAAAAGGTGAATTACGCAGAAATTTCAGGCCGAAATAAGGAGATCCGATTTCCATTCATTTTTTAATACTATGCTGCTGACATAGTAAAAATTAACACTAAATTTAAACTAGATTTCATGCTAATAAAGACGGTACAAATACGTTCAACGCGTTTCACAACGGTTTAAAAAGGCGCCGTCAGAATGCTCCTCCTTCCAAGAGCCAATAGAATGCGTGGAAAACTCTAGACTCGCTCTCATCGAGCTTCACGTCTGTTATGCGGGTTGCGGCTTAGGTGGTAAGTTTTTTTTGGAACTAGCTGTACATACTATCCTCTTCTACTAACAAGGAGAGACTCTCACTTTTGTCCAGGGATTTTGATGAAACTTTTTGCAGTGGTGCAGGAAGTAGAGTAATGATAAAGTGTAAAGGCGTTTCTCTGAATGGGCCTTAGTTTCGCTGCAATAAATAATTGAAAATTGATAATCGGAGTATAGGCAACCCCACAATACACGCCCATTGTAAGTACAGAAACCACACTTTGTATACAGAAACCAAAAATGATTATAAGTTAGCGCTAATAATTATCCTAGATTACGATCAGTGTTGGAATAACTTTTTACGTAATACTTTCTAATATTAAATTTTTTTCATACCTGGCTGTTTTTACTGGAAACGCTAATTCTCAAAATTTTTCATAGATTGATACAGTTGATGTTAGTATCTTCGAAATAGATGCTATATGAAAATGACTCTTTAATTCCTTCTCCGAATTTAAGCTTTTTTACTTTAGGCAGATGGAAATTCAGCGAATTTGAATGGCTCTGACTGCATTCTCATTCACCCAGAATACTCCTATACATGTGCTGTATGGTCGTGTCATTAGACGACTCGAGCATCCAGCTGAATACCAGGTTCACCTTCACCGGATTTGCCAATTATAAAACAGAAGCTTGAGAATGTAAAATTACTACACCACATGAGTTTTAAGAGACAAACTAGCGCTGAAGGCCACATCTTTCATTTTACGTACGATTTATATTTCGTGTCGTGTTATTTTATAGGATTGCTTATAGTTTATACGACATAGTTAAGTAAATTAATTTAATAATAATAGTAAAATGGAAATTACATATATTTATTAACTCTAGTGTCATTTCATTGATAACTAATCGCTGAAAATCAACCCGACTGATGGCATCTATTAAAAATACAGCATCTTTACCTCGTACTCTATTTTTTAAAAGAAAACTGCAATCGCTGGATTCATGATGTTCAAATAAATAAATTACCTCTTTATTTTTGATAAAGTTGATATTTTTATGACTCCCCTTCCCATTTAACCTATCTTCAAAGTAAAATAGATCTAATTAGTAAATTATAATCAAAGGTAAATTAAATTAATACAGAATAGGTAAATTTTTTATTGTGAAATTTAAAAACATTAGTTGATTTTAGGTAACTTTCGATACAGTTCCCGTCAACAATCGAAGTCATAATGAAAATAAAGTACCTCATTCCAACATCAATTTCCTTCTACTTTTAGTAAGGTATAGATTTTGAGTGATTGGTTCCGATACTTGAATTTAAGTCATTGCCGATGAATTCCGACTTCATTATCATCGATTGAGCCAATTACCCGTTGCTCGACTTCTTTCAGTCATCTGCTATACGGGAAATTAAAAGTATACCTTTGAGTATATCTTTGAGTATACCATTGAGATGAAAACATCGGAGCATATTCCCTAATATTTTGATATACCTACTTCTAACAATGACGTAACGAATCTCATTTAGGTGTAGCGTAAGATTGGTCTAGATCGAAAACATAAATAGAACAAAATAAAATAGAGTAGGAAAATAGCAATTTCCCTATTTTAAATTTAATTCCTCATTAAAACATTTTCGTATAAATATCCGTTATTCAAATGGTGGTGGTAATTGATTAAAACTAATCACAGGTAATATTTATCAAAATTTGGTTGCATTCATAATTATATAGCTCTTTCTATTATATAGGACCTCTCCTTGATAAGGAATACATAAACAAATTGGTTGAAAATAAATTGGTCAGTATTCATTCACTGACCTAAGTATCACTTTATCTTATAATAATTTTTAAAAATCCTAGGAATAACCCAGACCTTTCAATACTCGGGCAGATGCTCGAAAAACCAATCTATCTATCACGCGGATCAGTCTCATTCAGGATAAGGGAAGTTTTTAGAAGCTTTGGAGCATCCTTTCGGATATGGGAGACCTGGTTTCGAGTCCCGGTCTGGATTGTCATTTTCACTTCCGTTTATTCCTTGGAGCGCATAGTTTTCTGTGCTAATTTTCCCAAAGTCCTTCTCATTATGCTAACAACCCTAATTATCCTTCAAGCAAATGATTTGAGGTGTATAATCAAGGAATTTACTAAAGCTATGTAAGTTGGGCATTATTATGTACACACCGTGTATAACGGGAAATAAATCACGAGCGAAGAAATCGCAAATTCCGCACGCACGATTATTTAATAACATCGCGACTCGCTAGGTCGAAGCATACTTTTATCCATCCATCTTTTTGGTGTATACAAAGCTTCCACAGCACCCTGCGGACGCTTCCGCGGATGTATTTTTGCAATTTCAGTGGCGTCGTTTAAAGGGAAAGCCGTTTTTCAATTCCGAAAGTCCTCATTCACTCAGTACCTCTCGAATAAAATATAGTCCGCTGGTGAATGGGCGGAGGAGTACTCTTTAGGTGGGAGTGGAGAGGGCAGGACTCGACTGGAGACCTCTTGCGGTCAGGGAGAGGAAAAAATACATTTTGCAATGAGATTCCGGGTCAAGGTCGATAGTTAATATGATTCTTCGCATTGAATGTCAGCGGTGAGGAAGAGCGATGCTGGGGAGAAGAGAAATTAGGTCGCGCTTAATGATCTGAACCATGGGATTCCGTGTTTATTTTTTCAATAAAAATCCCCCTTTCTTCGAACTCCCCTTATTGTTTCCAATCATCCGACAAGAAAACAATCTGGGTTGGGGAACGTGACATCGGAATGTAACGGTGCGGAATTGATTGAAATATTTATCATGACGCGATGAACTCGTAGATGGAAACTGACTAGATGCCGCTGGATGCATACTCTCGGGAGTGATGCGTTCGGAGTTGGATTTTTATGCAAATTAGAATGGGCCGAATTCTCATAAGTGAAACTAAGTGGCCGAAATGTAATCAACGAGGGTGGAAATTTGTGATACTTCGAATTTCATCGATATCTTTTTATTTGTCTATGTATTTGTGTATTGCATCTATTACGAAATGTCGTATTGAAACCTTTGGAAAAAGAAGAGTGACCAACCCGCCACTATGAACTACTTGTTATCCATAATATACACTCGTTTGGTATAGTAACATACTATTTCTCGAAATTTTCATAAAATGTTGAATTCTAAAGTTATTCGAATGAAGTGAGAAATGAAAATTTAAGTCTTGCTTCTATTTCTTGTTTCCATCAACTGTATGTTGATCAAAATATTTTTCATTTGTCCTTTGGGACCGAGTAGATTATGCTGCCTTCTTTCAGTTTAACTAAGTCTCAAACATTTCTCATTCCCTTAAAAATTCCACTTGAAAACGGGCATGAAAATAGTCCTACGAGATTGAAACTCGAACTCAATTCTCCCTCTATTTCATTACTGAATACTTTCTCTATAGTGATTCTCATTTCCCAAAAATCACGTTTTCACGCAATAGTAAAGCGGTTATGTTTTTAACGTACTCTAATAAGAACCGATCAATTCTAGTCCTCATATACAAGTCATTTTCCATTGATATATTCATGACACTGTTATAGGAAATGTGAATTTGAAACTTATACACAAATTGTAGGAAATAGAAACTAAATTTATGAAGTTCTTAACTCATATATTTTCTAGATTTCTCTTGCGTTACTTATGAATCAATTTTATCTCAGGACGAATATTTTTCTTTGAAGTGTCTCTGCAAACTGCGTTTATTATTCACTTTGTGTCATTTTTTTACGTACGATGCTCTCACGTGAGTTAGTTCAGCGCGCATTAAGCATGCGAGCGCATGCAGACTACAGTATTCTGCGCCATCTATTGCCGGATTGATGAATTATGACATAACAGTTTGATGATTTTTCTACGTTATTGGAATTTCATTATTCAATGATGTTCGAGATACTTGACCAACTTCAGTTGGATGAGCAGAAAGAGATTTTCTTTTGCTGTCACACTCGTAATGATGTCATACACGTAGTTGAATTCCAGAATTTCATCTCTAATAGAAGCGTTTCTGCCGAGAGGATATGCCCTTGCTTTTCACAACATACCTTTTATTGAATCACGGAATTGAAAATATAAAAAGTTTTTTTAAACTTTAGCTTCTATTACATTAAGTCAAAACGATGAGTATACGTATTTATGCTTCTCGATTACTCTTCAAACACTCCTCTTTATTTTTTACATTTATTTTCTTATAAACTTTAATTAAATTGATATGTGTTTGCCGCTGCAGTTGGTGTCCAATCTCTGCATTAAGTAAATATACTAAAATGATATGATAATCTAGCCAAAATCAATACTTTCTTTGAGCTAATTTAGTTACATTTAGATACATCTGCTGGTTAATAACAAACTGGATTTGTTTGTTGAATCGGAATCACGTATTGATTTATACACTGGAGCGATTCCTATGATTGAATATACTATTCTGAATACAGCATAGAGTCTCCTAAAACTGGTACTTATGCAGCACAATACATCTTAAAAAACCTTATGCTGACTGCAAGTCTTGCAAAATACATACGCACATGATAAAATTACTTGCCAATTCCGCGACGCCTCTCATTTTCACAATTTAGGATCTTGAAAAAAATACTTGGTAAACGGCACTATCAATGATTGCAGGGTTATTATTATAATACAAGTTTTTTGAACAAAAGTTTAATGTGAGTAAAAAGTATGATTTAATTTCACTATTCATGGAGTAGTAGGATTTCAAACGCGCTGATTACGCCAAGACTGTAGTCTAAACATGTAAATAAATATAGATAGATATAAATAAATATAGATAGTAAACAGTGATGTACGGTCGGGATTAAATAATGGGGTTGAAATGTAAAAATATATTATTAGGATTCGTGATTTCATACAGAGTTTATTATATATTTGTATTATCTTGAAACGTGACCATTAGTCCATTTCATTCATGATTTTTCGGTCCGAATGGAATACAACTCGACTGTTCAAATATAAAGCTTGTTTTTTTCAAGCCATATTTAAATGGTAATTGAGACGAAGTATGACTTTTTATGGTCAGATTCAAATATTAATGGTAGAGGATAGATAAAATGTCAAACGAGACAAAGAGGAGTTTACAACGAAAGAGGCGGCTTTATGATCAAATATTAGC
Organism: Pachydiplax longipennis; assembly: GCA_036926295.1. Taxonomy (NCBI): domain Eukaryota; kingdom Metazoa; phylum Arthropoda; class Insecta; order Odonata; family Libellulidae; genus Pachydiplax; species Pachydiplax longipennis. The sequence continues at coordinate 59,780,180 of JAVFKF010000008.1, forward strand.
TAATAAGCCAATGTCAAAGGGATCATTTAATGGCCACCCACGTGAAAAACTTAAGTGTAAAAGAGAAGTGAAAGCCAAACGTATATATCTTATATCACGAACTTGCAAGCGTGTCGCGTACTTGGAGTAAATACAATCGTAAGATGCCGACAGAGAGCAATTGTGCCTCCAAACCAAAGTTAAAACTTAACCTATCATCTAGGAAGGACATATCTCCTCGATAAAATGAAATAGTAATAATCATAACTCTAACAAATTATATTGTAAAAAAGGGAGACTAAAAATTTAAGAATAAAAACAATTTAAACTCCTATTTGTGTGGTATGCAATTTAATATTGGTTCTTCATTACAATTTGCCTCTTACCTCATCAAATTATTTGTTCTCACTTATATTGTTAGGTTACAATTACTATGCTTGGAGAAAAGGTGTTTATAATTTGATTCACAATTCACTCTAATATCGACTGCAGTTTGATATAAATATCGGTGCCTGGTTCCCTCGTGTTGAAATTGTAAGATTCTCAACCGAAAGGACTAAAATTTAGCAAAAAATCTCTCTTAAAGAATTTCTACATGGCAAAACATCATCTTACTTTACTTTAAACGAAAAATTAGGAGAGTTCGAATGAGATACCTGTGTGATATGAACCACCCCTCGATATGGCCATCCGAATTCCCTCATCTTCTTAAAGTTGCGACTTGTGACGCGCTCACATGAGGAACGTCATCAACTCTGGCTTATCTGTTGTGAGAAATAAGTTGACCCAGTTCCGACTTCTTTGATATGCATTCCCTTCCTTTTGGCCGCGAATTCTTCCATCTCTTCCCGAAGATTAGGTGCTCAGAATGGCATCTTCGTTGAATTTTAAACAGGAGCCACCGCGAAACATCTTTTGAATTCGTGGAAATAAGGATTTATAGACTCATTCTTTCGGCTTCGGGACTGATTTTGACTTTTCAAGTGATTAAGTTCCTGACTTCGCCATGGGGGGCAGCAGTGGTGAAGGAAAACTAATTAAGTAGAAACACGAAAAATGTATCGCCGATAGCGAGAAAGGTACCCGTATCGTAAGGGATTTATAGGGATTATAAAACCTAATTTTCAAGTTTTAATATGACTTAGCTAACGTATATAGTAAGTTCCGAGATCATCTTCACTCACCAAAACGGTTTCCCGATCGTTTCACGTTTTACTTACCGTACATTGAGTACAATAACTGTATTTAAACTAAACCCCTGGGCCATTAACAACCAGAAACTTTAGTGGAAATGAGGTTTACTAGGAAAAATGACAGGTGAGGTAGTTTACCCTAGCTTTACCTTCCAAGATCATCAAATATCCATTAAAAGCTAAGGAAACTAACGTACTTTTTACGAGCGTGCGAGTATTCTACAAATTGTTCTAAACCACGTCCGGAAACGGCGGAAAGAACTGCTGGGTTTATCATTAACCATGAAAAATTTTTCCCTTAGCAGGATTCGAACCACTGAAGATAAACTTTCGGATAATAATAATTTGGATAATAAATTAATAATAATTTGGAAATTTTGGATGTAGGACCAGCACTCTAACCACTCGGCTCTTTTAACGATATAGTTAAAACTTGGTTATAACTCATCAAGAATGTTGGTTGAGTAGACTCCTGCATGCCAGATAATGACAGAAAACATGACAGATACATTTAAATTAATCCTTGACATTTTTGACGGGGTTTTTACATACATCAGATGTATGCGATAGAAGCAGTACATTTTTGTATAAATTAAATTAACTTCCGTCATTTTTGACGGAGGAATTCACTAGCTTCATAATAATTTGTTGTATCCGAAACTTCCCCGGTATGAATGTGGTAGATTATCTGGTAACTTAGGTATTATTCAGGTATACATATATACATATTTCGAATCTATCAACTAAAACTCCACGAAATATGTAACCTATGTCTTCTCTTAAAATAATTTGGAATTTTCGGATCTTGTCCGATTCTTTCTGAAATATAGTTTTTCCAACGATTACCGATATTTCTCGAATTCGGGGTTCCTAATGGCACGAGTCCTAGAACCGAACCAACTCGCCCTGTGCAATTGCTGCTACTGCAATACTATTGGCATAGAAAATACTCGTATATGAATTCTTACGAGCAAGAACCGAAATTATTTAAATCTCATACGGCGCATCGAATTGTAACATGTTTCGTCCCGGTTTCTCTTCGGTTCAACCAAAAGTAAAAATATCGCAATTTACAACACAGAGGAAGAAACAACTTGTACAAGATTCCACAAGACTATACAGTATACAGTAGTTGACCGGTTTCGATGTCAGAGCATCATCATCAGAGCATCATCATCAGAACTTTAGTTCTGATGATGATGCTCTGACATCGAAACCGGTCAACTACTGTATACTGTATAGTCTTGTGGAATCTTGTACAAGTTGTTTCTTCCTCTGTGTTGTAAATTGAAGATGAAGTTCCACCAAGTTAATCTTGAATCGATTTCTTTAAAAATATCGCTTCCATTCCGGTTAAGCTCCATCTAGAACCGGTTAAAACTATTATTTTTCTTCGCTCCGACATTTTGAATACTATAAACTTGTATATCGTTAAAGTTGTTTCTGGCGGTTTTCATGTATGTACACTACATCACACTAAATTTTAGATCAATAGTTATGTATGTATGTATGAAATACTTACAATTAGTTGTAACACTTACTTAGTAATTACAAGTAGTATTTACAGACGTTTAGAAGACTTTCCTCAAATAACACTTAAGAAAACATGAGCATTATTGGGTACAAATATTAAAACGGAATAAATAACAGTTTCCGGTTTTGGTTCAAGTTCAAGAATCATACTTTTGCGGTTAGGATTTCGGTTTTCGCTCCTGTTAAAATAAAGTAAGTTTTCACTTTTCAGTTCGGTTCCTGTTCGATGTCCTGGTCTCATGCGACAGGCCGCGGGTTTGGGACCTTCGGATCGGGGCACACTTTTCCATTCTCCTTCATAACGAAAGAAATTAGGATTTGAATTCGTAGCTATCCAACCAACGGAATCTTACGGATCTCGGTGACATCTCTCACCAGCCTCATAAAATGAAGTTTCGGTACTTCTGGGAATAACTCCAGGAAAAGTTTTTGTATGAGTTCGACTGCTTGCGCACGTGAAATATTAAGTAAGAGAAATATGGAGCGAGAGAGTACTTGCTCAGTTCATATCCCTCTCTCTCTCTCTCTGGGAAATGAAGCGATTGTTACGGAAGATCGGAAGTTGCTCGAGTCGCGGAGTTTGCATGTTTTATTTTATGCTCGGGCGAGTTAATGTATCAGTAATATGCGGGATTTAAAATGCGACCTGCAGTCACCAGGCAATCTCGCTCTATGAGGAATATGCCCACCCAAGAAACACAGACCCAAGAGGGGAGTTCATGAAGCTTTTCATTTCGATACAAGTTTGTGAAATTCAAACGCGAGTTCTACTAAATGCAGAAAGAAACACGTAAAATTCTGCATTTGGTTGGATACATTTCATATTTGATGGCCTGAGGGTAAATATACATGCACCATCCAGTCGAAAATGATAGAGACGCGGGTGAATTTCTGAACTTAGGAACTTGACTAAAAAAATACTTTGTATAAAGTGAGCAAACGAATGTCTTACTGCGGTTTTAGTTGAAAAATTAACTTGGGTACATTTTCATAAGGAAAATGTTTTCACTACAATACCAAAGTACACAGTGGATAGACTGAATTCTACGATCGAAAAATTGAGCAGAAAGGAAATATAGGGCCAGAGAAATATTTAAATTTGTATTTGATAGAGAGAAAATGGTAGAGCTATCGGGGTGTAAAGGAGAATTAAAAACAAGGGCAGGACTTGAACATAAAATAGTTATTATACATATATACAATACAAATAGTTATTATACAATAATTATTCAACATATCAATAGAATATCGGGCCTGTATAAAAGAAAAATCAGTTACGATTATGTAATAAATAAAATTTACATTTAGATAAGCTCAGTATGGGAAGAATTTACTTCGTGTAAGGTCGTATAACGAGGACAATAGGATAAAAACGCTTCGCACAATTCCTTAGTAAATTTCTTGGGACACGGATCGCTATCGAGGATGCTATCTCCATCTCGGATTGGAGATAGCATCCCGAAGATACTATCTCGCTCGTGAATATCGCAAATTAACTTTTCTGTGGAAAATATAAGGAGCAGTGTATAAATCCTTAGATCCTTAGAAAGAATAATCGATAGGCATGATTCTGAAGAAACTGTTATGGATTTCGTTATAAATATTTTTAACCAAATTCTAGTATGCATAATTATACGTCTTTTACTTCGTAGTAAAAAGTATTATTTTATTCTAATTTGGCAATAGACAAATATTCAATATGACAGGTTAGTAGGACAATAATTCAGGAAAATTAGCATATGAAAGCAGAATTGTTTATATATACATGATCATACAAATTTATACAAATTGTATAACATGATTATACAATTTTTTTTGGAGTTAAAATAATATTTTATTCTAATTTGGCAATAGAAATAAATTAAAATTAACCAATTAGGAAACATTAACATGCGAAATCAAGAAGATCAGAACTGTTTTAAATACAAACGTTATTTACAGCTTTCTTTAATCCGTGTAAAATGGGATACGCAAGATTTAATCTCGAATTTCAACGACATGTGGAAGGAGGATGAGCGTCAATCCACCCTTTTTGAAAATTCCCATGATTTCGGAGTGATAACGTAAGGACTGAAGTGCATTTGAAGTCTCCAGCCGACCACTTTCTCCCTTCACTCGTTAATTTCCACGGATAACAGCAATGTTGAAGAGGCAACACACCCCTGACCTACATACATTATGAAGTCGAGAGATCCAATACTTCGCGCTCGCTCCCCGATAAATCAATAAGTCAAACGGAGCACGCAAAAACTAATATTTTACCTAAATTTCTCCTCTCCTTCCACGACCACATGACCACCGGAGGCGTTTATATACCAAAATACCCAATACAAAAGGAAGAGTCCGTATCGACCCCATCAGTACTCTTCCCAGTACTTAGAGCAGCAGATGGAGAAGACAATTCCAACGTTTCCCCGAAGATTGACGGTTTTCGTCCCTTAATTAATCCTCTATCCTCGTCCTTGAAGAAAGGAGTGGTGGGGAAAGTAAAAGGAACGATCGCGAGGGTTGCAAAAATTTTCCCAAGGATAAAATCTTCAGACGGAGGACGACTTTCGGGTCGAATGGTGCAGTATCCTTATGATGGCCTTATTCCCATGATGAGAATGTGGGACAGATGCGAAAAAGTTCGGGAGGGAATAAATAAAAAATAACATATATCTGAAAATAATTCCGGAAAGGAATGAAGACTTTTACTCACTCATTTTCTCAGTGTTTAATCGTAAGTATTTTATTTTAATGATGGAAATTCACGAGAGAATCTTTTCTTGGAAATAAGCTAATAAAACATTTCAGGGTATCTTTCATGTAAAATATCTCTATATTCAGTTTCATTTGAAGATTGGCATCAATATTCTCCTTCCACGGCTTGCAGGGTTCATATATAGATGTAGATTAAGTCGCGAGCAGTGAAAGATGTTTCAACATCATCGTTTCTCGAGTTGTTTTCATGCTTTCTGTATGTCAAGTTTAATATGAAAAGAATATTAAATCTAGAAATGTTATGGTTCGGTTGGATGAAGTTAACTACAGAGAAAAACGAATAATTTACTTCAAGAACTACAGAAATATGATATATGATATCTCAGAACTTCAAGACAAATCCATCCAAGACCATCGAGACTTTTTTGAGTTTCAATTACGTGAAACTAAATTGTTCTACAATTCGAAAAACCTCTGGCATTGATTATTATATTATAACGCTGTATGAAAATAATAAATTGAAAAAGAGTGTTTTCCAAGAAATATAGTAAACAGGTGGGGTGGATAGAATACTTGGTAGTAAAGTTACGGTATTTGCCTCGTTAGTAGATTTCATTTGCACTTGACCCCTACCCGATTTCCACCACACTGAGAACTGCACTCGGGACCTAAAGAGGTTCCGCGTGTTTAACCAAAGCGAACGCACTACCCATTTGGCTATCCCGGGGCCCTAAAACAGAATAATACCATAGCTTCAATAATAAAGTGGTAAAAATAATTCATGCCGACATTTTACATTCACACCATTTTTCCAAGCACGAAAAAATAAAAAATCGGTCGAATATACAGTAAGATTTTTTAATGAAAATCCTTGCTGGATGTCTTCATTAATATGCTCAAAATTATTCAATAGTTATCTAGGGCTCACTAATAAACGTAAATACACAAATCAGTCGTTAGAGTATATTCCTTATGTTCATAACACAAAACCCCTTTAATTCGGAATTCCGTTAAGACAAAAACATCGTCTCACATTAATAAAAATAAACTACTTACCTACTCTTCAACGACGGATGGATTTCTTCCAACGTTAAAAACCTCTTAAGTGCCAAAAAGTACGCCATTAAAGGACAAAACCGAAAAATCAATATATCTAAAGCAGAGGACTTTGAAATGAAGGGCTGTCCTTTAAGGACGTATGGATACCGCAGGAATCTCCTTCATCAAGAAGACGGGGAGGAAGGTACGGGAAAAAGGGGGATTGTAGACATAAAGGAGAAGTTACCGTGCAGCCTTTCACTCCGGCAATATACACGAGTGCTAGCGACCGATTCCTCCATCATCTCGAAGCTTTCCTTCAAGGCCCATCCATCAACGGCCGCATTCCCTAAACAGAGAATTTTTCGAGACTGTCGAATGGAGAAAATGTATTAACTCCTCAAGGGCCTCAAGGTAGAGTATCGAAAGCGAATCGTATGATAGAAATGTGAACTTGAGCGGGCATTCCTCGATATCCTGCAAGGCTTGATTTCTAGGATTTAAATACCGTGTTACCTCGACTAACTATGTTTTCATTAGGGTTCACATTCGTCTGCCGAAATAGGATTTCAGATTCTAAATATTAAAATGCGTCCAAATTTGGCGAAAATTATGCACAATACATTTTTTATGCATGACCGGATAAGGTTTAAGATATCGATAAGATAACATTTTGGTCGTCATTTTGCAATCGTATAAGCATAATATTTTCCTAGCCTAATGAGGATTCATCGTAAGTTTCATTGTCATTAAGATTCAGAGAAACCAATAAAATATCCAAATATGAGTCGGCCCAATGCTCATTTCATACTCAATAAGTATGTACATCTTCAGGGACACCAAGAGACTAAGTAAACGAGTATAAGGTTCAGGAGTACCAACAGAAAAACAAAGAAAATTAACTTGCCGAACTTATAAAGAAAGTATAATTTTTTATAACCAGGTTCCAAGAATTGAAGGTCGGTGTAGTCAATATTATATGTTCAATACAATTACAGCAAAGTAAGCCTTTCCAAAATGATGTGATATAACTAGGCTCCATGATGTAAAGGCTTATTTGTATTCGATTGTAGTATGGATTTGTATTCCAAATCCATGAATTAGAACAGAAATGTTCGTTAACCATTACATTTGTTAATGGCGTCATTCAGTTGCTATCCGAGATGTCACTGTAAGCGTGATCTACGCTACTGTCACAATGTTTCAACACGTTTAATTATGGATCCTGATACATTTATATTCAAAAAACAAAGTAAAGTTGACAAATTAAACGATGCATACCGCGGAGCAGTAATACGGTGCTCACAAATTACATTTACGGTATACGGAAAATGAAACGTTGCAGAGTGCATCCAATTCTACATGCATCAACGGCTACACTTCCTAATAAATACCTAAATAATTTTTTTCATTTTCCTCGGATTCTTTTGAAACAATTCCATCAATATTTAAATCTGGCGCTCATTTAATATTATTCCATTTCAACATTGTGCATTTGCGTAATCATGCTAAAAGTGATTAATGAATGACCTCCTAGTTTTTCAAAAAAATCTCGTAGTTGTATATCATTTTCTTTTTGAAACTTTAATAAATAGCGGTTTTAATTGTACATTGAATCCGAGGAACGAATATCTGATAACATGAATTAACAATGATATTAATTACGCTCATAGCTTTGTGTTTTTAGACGGTTGGCGACGCAATCTCCCCATCTCTTTTCTCATATCTTTATTCATTTCTGATTGACACTCATTGAAACACTGTTTTATTTTCCGCTCTTAATTATCTTTCTAATTTTCCCCATTATCCCTCATATTATCAACAGATTTCGCCACAAAGTACGTTTTAGTGCGTAACCTGAAATACCGTCAAAGGTTTCGGTAACGTATGCAAATTCATGCTCCGGCTTAAAGAAAATTAGATTGAAAATGCAAATCATGTGCAAATAACGTGCCGCGATTTGCTTTCCCAATTGCGGCGAAAGCAGGATGTCATAATTAGCTCACGCTTATCAGTATCAGCAATTAGTGGTTTTGAGCAGGGACGTCGCTACTGAAATTATATCCAGTTATTGACTGTAAAAATACCGAAAATTAATATACCTTAGCGGTGACAGTTGGAACGTTTCTCCTATCTTCCTACTTAGGTAGTATTCCTAAACATAATTGGACGTAAATTATCGGATTTGTTCAATTATAGATAATCTCTCAAACGTAGTAATCAGACTTATAATGCGACTTATAAAATATAAATATATATCACGTTTTATGTTATGATTTGTGCATTTGATAATAATATCGTATATTTGAAACCAAGGGGGAATCTATTCGATTAAAAATGAAAGAATTAAAATGAAAACATGGAAGTCAGTAACGAATAAAATTCTACTAATTTCGGTAATGATAATCCTCCTTTCACTCTTTCCCTGCATTGCTGAAAACTGTTTTACTGTATATTGGATATGGCGTGATGAGTCCATCAAAATGTATTACATATTAGAGTTAGAAATTCATAACCGTTCATTTTAGATAAACAACGCCATAGCATTAAGAAAAGAAATTGGAAAACGGCTGCTAATGAATGAGAGATTTGAACCGCCTCCAAAGCCGTTTTTGTCTCAGATCCGTAGGTATCCGCTACATTCACTTCTTAGAACAACGAGAAGCCCTGGATAATCCTTAAAGAATCGACGAAGGTACACGTCAATAGCCAAGCTATCAACTTCAGGGAAAGAAGAAAACTATAAAAAAATAAGTTTAGATTAGCCGTTATTTCGCTTTGTGCCTAAAATTGGGTGGTAATGATTCCCGTTCAAATGTTCCAATATTTGAGCCATAGTGCTGTATTAGCTCGGCTAACAACGTCAATATTTAGAACGCAACTTACCATTGGGGTATTGAGCAGCGGAAAAGTATTGAGTATTTAAGCTTAATAGGTGTCCCTTTAAAACCCAGTTGTGAGGATAGGATTCTCCAAATATTAAATTTAAAATTCAAGTCAAGAATTTAGCATTTGCTCACAATAACTAAGATTTTATTACGAAACGTCTACGATATCGTAAAGAAGGAGTAAAATTTTTAAAGCTAGTGATGTAGTTAGAGATCAAATGTGGTACATAAGTTGTGAAAAATGACAACTCTCCGCCAAATTCATCCAGTTGGTATCCTCAAAATGTAATTCAATTATTTAAATTCATAACACGCGTTGATAAATAAGCACATTTAAATTTCGCTAAATGAAAAAGTAAATCTACATTTGCCACAGCCAAAATTAATCCATGCATTGAATGACCCAATGCTCCGATTACGTACACGGATCACTCCACAGCAACTACGGTACATAATTTAAGATAAAATAGGGATTTAAGTACAAATTTTAGTTCCGAGAGATGCTACAAATCAACAATTTATGATGATTCGAGTCGGTTCTCGGGCATAATATTTCCCCGTATTGTGTTCTTATTTTTTTTCAGATCTCTTGATGCCTTCCAATCTCGTTTAGAAAAAAACAAGGTATTTTCTCCGTCCCAGTTTCCGAGCCTCATATATATTTTATTCAGGATCCTGCAGCGGCAGACGTTCAAGCAAGCCGCTGGTATTTCTATACAAACAGAATTACTCTGGGGTTATTATGCATGATGTAATTGGATAAATGTCCCGCGGGAATATTGTTTTTTTAACGCGTGTTTATTTTCGCGGGCGTATTCCCCGGAGGAATTATTTTCAAGCATAATAACGTTCCTAGCGATTGCAGCAAATATACGGAGAATTGCGGACGAGTACGTTATCTCTGAAACATAATTAATTAGTTTTATTAGGGAAATCTCGTTGGGACGTTGTGAATAATCTCATTCCCGCTTCGTGAACGCGGAAATAGATTTAAATCAACTACAAATTGATAAACAATGAGGAAAATTAGTAAACAGATTTTATTTTTTGATATTTTATCAGTATATACTTATTTTTGTAAATATTATGTCTGTTTGATATTTTCTTAGATGACATGGGAACACGGCCTGGTGAAAATAAACATTCTTGAATAAACTCTTAAGTCTGCTCATGACCGTATCTTCTTTATAAAATATCGGTTAGCGGACAAGAAACATATTTAGACGAAATTGTCCAGAGAAAAGTTTTATGTGCAATACGCTTCTTCCTTAATTCTTGCGGTAATCTGATTATGAAGACCCGATTAGGAAAATGTAGGAAAATTCGATAAAAAGCATTTCTCAGAAACAGCTCTCGTTGGAAACAACAAAATAGACCAATCCCCTTCCTTCTGAAGTCCATACGATTGACCGAAAGATCTGGTAAGGATGAGACGAATATTTAAATTTCAGTGTTAAAATGATCTGGACATATCTGGATAATGACAGGAATTATGACCAACAGACCATCGTTTTTCATAGAAGAATATCTGAAAATTTCTGAAAATTACCTAGTACCTTACAATCTATCTATCTTAGTTTAGATTTTTGAGTGGGACTTTAAGATACTAACTAATCCTCCGCGGACCCTATCTTAAGAACTGAAGAGCTGTAGATAAAATTAGCGGATATATATTCAGAATTACATTCATGATATATATGTCTTTTAAACTGAAATGGAAAATTCATTTTTATTCAATAATTTTTCTCTAAAAGCGCAAATAATTTGTCAAGTTATAGTTACCGTTATCGACTATATCCTCAATATAGGCAACCACTGCAATAATTTAATGATGTTATCGTATGAAAGGTCTTAAAGGTCTTTATTGGCGAGATTGAGACTAAAAAGTCTCTTCTTCCATCTAACCATACAAGTAATGTACGTGTGAAAAGGTATAGAATGAAAAACTTTAGAAGGGTGGATGTAAAAAAACCTAAGGAAATAACTTAGGAAAAATATCCACAGCAGGAAAACACCCAAGAAGAAGAGGGGTGTGAAAAACCTGCGCAAGCCTACTGATAGTACAAGCTAAAAGATATAATGGAAAGCTGTGTAACAAACAAACATAGAAAAGCATTTCATAAAAAACTCATAAAATGTCACAGACAAACACAAAACATTAGCATTAAAACATACTCAAAATATCAATACATTAAATGTTAAGATTTAAAACAATTGCCTATGAAATATTAAAAAGAAAGAAAATTAGTAAAAGAAATTATAAAAATTCAAAATTGTACATACAAAACATTCATGAGAGGCATCCTTGGCTGAGATTGGGCAGGACGTTCAGCTTCCTGGTATTGTATGTGGCAGCCCTAATAATTATTAAACATATTAACAAGAGTATAAGCTGATGCCGTTACATAATATACCCTTTGTTGACTTGGTAGCTCATCAAAATCGCCTTTAACTCTTTACTGCGCGTACCAGTGCCATGAGTTTTCGCGGAAGTAATAATAAATTGTCAACAATGAGTTTTATATATTAATGTAACACCGGTGTATACTTTTTCCAGTGTGATTTAGTGAAAAACTTACGGTTTCGGCTACATAACCATCATCATGTTACAAGACAACTATACGTCAACAAATGTCACATTTGGTAACCTGATGATGGCCAAAACCGGTTATTACTCAATAAATTACTGCAGAAAAAGTATAAATCTGTGTTATACCGTGAATTCCACAACATCAAGGCCTTATACCTCTGTAGATATTAGTGTTTAGTTAAATAAACGAAGTATTCTAGTGTTGAGGAGATACAGGAACCATAATTCTCCCTTTCTTTTCTAATATGGGAAGTAACAGTTAATACGCATTCCTCTACTAACATATTTCCATGGAGCTTCCGGGAATTCATACTCCTTCCTCTCGATTAAATTCGTTTTCTTTCGCGTTGGAAGAGTAAGAAGCCCGTCTTGTGTGTTTGTTCCTTCTCTCCGGGCGACTTGGAAATGGTGCATCTCGGCCATGCAAAACGCCAGTCGATGAAATATGTAAAGGCGCGTGCTTTCTAGGTGAAGGATGTCTGCTCCGGAAAGACGCCGTCCAGATCTTGGGATGGGTTTGGCGAGTATTCATGTTTTCCTTATTTACCGAAAATTCCGCTTCGATCCGCGTTTCCGATGCGAGAGGGGGAGTGTTACCATTACCGAACGGGCGATATCCATCAACCTCATGGAATGCTTGAGTATGTGACATGATGCATGCATGCGTTATCGTTCATGCCAACACGTAATGCAATGTTTACTGTTATAATTCGTTGGTGAGAATGCCTGAAGAGTGAAAAAATACTCAGTAAAAGTACAGAATTAATCAGCGAAGTTTTATCAAAGGTGTAACAGATGTGAAAAATAGAGCAAGACTAGGGCACCAACTCAGATCTACCGCCTCATGGTTAGTATACCTGCTCGGAAAGTGGGAGACCTGGGTTCGAGTCCGTGTCATGTCGCTATTTTACATTTATTGTTATTTCTAACGGAAACCAGTCCTATCCAATTAGAACCAGTCGATTCAAGAATTCATTTTTTCCGAGAACAATACGCGAAAATAATCGACTAGGAAAATAGAGTCATGGTGCTTGCACCCCCTGCCACACGCCGAAAGGCGGCTTGCAGGGTACATATGTAGATGTAGACGTAGAAACAGGAAACCCCAATCATATTCGTTTTAATAATTATCGACAATCGCAAACACATACGACGAATACAAACAACCATTCTCAGATCGGAAAAATCCGATTAGACGGGATTCAAACCCGGGATTCTCTTTCATTCCTACTGTTTTAAGTCGCAGGTACCCTTTTCATCCTTTTCCTGAATATAAAAGAACAATTCTCCATTCATCAGACTATGATAGCATGACTATGGTTCATAGAACTCGTAATTTAGTTTTACGGAGCAAAAGAGTTCCTTGACAGTTTGCTGAATAGTTGATTTAAATAGAGAGCGAGAAAATTTTTCGGAAGGAAACTCAAAGAAAACCACAAAACCGCACTCCAGTTGATCTTTGCCTGTATTTAAATAGTCGAGAATTGATATGGTACACAAAAAGCGAACTTAACCACAATGTAAATTAAAAGAGAATGTTTACTATTACAAGTTGTCCGTGACGGGTAAATAAGACAAATATGTTTGAATTCCAGTTTGTTTAAAGAAGAGAATAAAACGCTACATATGGCCCAAAGGCTCTAGATTCCCCAAAATTGGGATGAATAGCTCAGTTTGAGTCATTTTGTATACGTTTTGGTTCATAAACAAAGTAGGTAGTTGATTTTGACACTGAGAAGTATTTGAAGAAGAGTTTGAGTGCTAGGATATACGTGCGAAAACAAATGCGTAAATATAGCGACAGGATTCCTTGGAGATAGAAATAATGATTGAACTCGCCAAATCATTTAAATCTCAAACATTTACACTTAGGAGATGTCTCATGAAATTCTTACCTTGACTGATTTATACCAACTCTCCTTGTCCCAATTACTATGCGCATATATACCATCGAAAGCAAATATGAACTTTAAAAATTCGTTAACATATATGCTATGCATACCATCTTTCAGTGAGATATTATGTTTTTAGATTACCCTTTTCGCCAAGAATACAACCTTGTATTCGTGTCTGCAAAAAGGAGAGGAAATTTTCATTATTGTTACTACATCCACCATAAATTTCTAGGATCTCTTTTCTAAGACAGGTAAGAAAATAAATTTCACCAGTTGTAAATATCAGACTCAACAGAGTATTTAATCGTAAACATGTCCACATCGGTGTAATGTGTAACTTTTTCGGTTCATAACTTAAGAAATAAATATTAACTTAATAAAATTAAGAAATAAATAATAAGGAATAACTGCCCGATAAACTAGATTTATAAACCATGTGCTAGGCACGCTAGAAGTTAGCTGTGATTACTCTTCAAACAATATCACCTAACGCTTATATTTACATCATATTATTTAAGTATTTTATAAAGGTGTTCGACCAGAATGTAAAGGACTGCCGATAACCCGAATACTGCAATAATACGTTAACTACGCATGCACACATCTGTAAACGAATTATCGCTGTGGCTTTATTTGGTTCTTGTACGAGACGTGGGCTTTTCATTGCCGTTTCCATATTAAACGCAACGGATTCGAGACAATTACGCAATAACCTAACGGGACGTTTCCGATGGAGAGAATTACGAATGATCAAACGTTGTAAGCGAGTTTATCCCCAGCTTGTGAAATCGATTCAGACGTGCTGATGCTCGCTAGTGCTAGCTCCCGATGCTATATGAAATGAAATATCCTCCTGCAATTGTAGGAAACTCGAATCACTCTGTTTAACCTTCATTTGGTCAAGGTCAAGTAAATGCGGCAGCCACATGACTTTCCAGATCTGTTTCCTGGATCATAAGTTAGCAGATACAACTTGAGGGTCTCCACACCTAATTCTGTCTTACTTTGTGTGAACTACTCGATCTAGCTATTCAGCAAATAGAAATGACTCTGACCTGTTTTAATCGGAAGGACAAATTAACCATTCGGCTGCGTAAGATAAGCCACAAGTGAAACCATTATACACCATTAAATATTCATCTATGTAAATCGATAAAAATAAAAGACTTACATACGCGAAGAGAGTATAGTAAGTAAATATAATTAAACTCGATACTTTTACTATATTTGTGCCTTTTCCGGGTCATACACGATGTAAAAGACCAGATAGACCAGTTTTCTTAAAAAGGAACTGTTTAAAAAGCTCCATTATAAATATTTATGCTTAAATAAAGCAAGAAAAAGCTCCGTTAATAAAGATAACAGCTTAATAAACCACTGCGTTCATAATTACCATATAGTTAGATCAAATTTTGTGTCATCTATTGAAGATCATATTTAATAAATGAAAATGGCGTTATTTCCTATTTAAAAGGAGTTAAAAAACTAAAAAAAAAGTACTCGAATTAACAGTTATCAGAGAGAAATACAAATCACAATGAATTGCACAAAGCTAGTGAAGACCTGATTATGAAATCAGAATGAGAACGGATGATAATACACAATTACAACATGCATACAAAAACGCTCATGTAAAAAATGTAGACGAATATTTTCATCACCTACATTAGACGTGTTTTTTTCGTAATAATTTTAAAAATGAAATGTGTATAATATGCATTACATTTTTATTATTATAATGTTAAATTTGTTCATGATTGCTTAAATGATGATTTATGATAGGTCTATCTCATCTCGCTAATTTAATCATAAAAAATACGTAGGTAATTATTATGTTTTTAGGAATAAAATACTGTAAAAGGATAGGAATAAAATACTGTAAAAGGATAGGAATAAAATACTGTAAAATATAAGTAAAATTCAACCGTAAAACAATTCTCCTAAAACAACATTGACCCCAAACCCAGCCTTCACATCGCGACACTTAGGTATCCCATACATTCCCTCCCTAAGTTTCGAAATTTCGTCAGCATGCAAATGGAGACAGAGCGAGAGAGGCGCGGGATGATCGGCCCTTCGAGTCGCGGTAACTCGAGACCCTTCAATTTTTCTAAATCATCCACCGTCTCCACGAGACTAAGAGGCTTCTGAGCTGGTGTCTCAATGCGTCGTGACATCTCATCCCATCACTACACATGTTGTAATCTCCCCTCCCGCACACGCCCTTTACAAACACAGACACGCAATACCCCTCGGCATTCCAACCCTAATTCCACTCCCACAGATTCACGGAGAACTCAAACACTCCGCCTCTTTTAGCTGCGCGCAAACACGTCAAACGCACAGAGTGGAGGAAGACATTTTTGGGATCGAAACTCTCGGAATTTTTTTCGCCGCAAGCATAACATCGAGGGACGTAAAAAACGTTTCCGAACTTTCTCTTAGACGTCTGCGCCAGCCTTTTGTGATCCGTTTATCGTTGTGCTGATGCGGTTGGAAACGCCGAGGTTTTGTTTTCCTAGACGGTGTGCTTCTACCCTTAAAGATGGTGCCACTGCGCTCTCTCACGTCGTATCGGAAGAAGAAGAAGGATCGAGTGGTGAAGAGGTGAGAGAGGAGGAATGTAAAATGGTGAAGTGACATCAAAGAGTCGAAAGTTCCGTTGTTTCAACTTCCTCGGATTATTCTAGCATAATTCGTTTCTTCCTTTCGGTCGATGGAAGTTTTTTGGGGCATTTTTCAAGGTCGTCATTCAGAGGGTCTTCGTGAACCTTTTAATCGACGTTCTACGATGAAAATTATGTTTTCTATATTTTTCACACCTTAATATTCAAACACCTTAAACCTTATTCAGTGTTAAAAGACGCCGGTGCATCTTTGTGGACGAAAGATAAGAAGTGGATAACAAATTAGTGTCCACTTGAATTTTAGATCGTATACTCCGAGGTCAGTTGGTCTGGGTCCCCTCCTGCTGCGAGGGTTGTGCCGCTTACGTAGTCTAAAACCTAGCCTAGATTAAGACGATCTTCCCCTGACTTGTTACCTGAAAAATGCCCCAGAAAAATTCCAATAACCTCCCTTTTTTAATGCGGTGCCACGTTAAGTTTTTATAAGTTATTTCTGCCACTTACTGAAGTGTTAAAAAGAGGCTTCCTTAGACCAGTGGTCACTCCTTATTCCAATAACGATATAATAAAAATACTATTTCACTAGTTTTTACATTAATAATTCCACTAATCAGAAAAATCAATAGAATTAGATAGATAAGTAAAGTCAAGCGAGAAGTGAGTAAAGTACATAATCTATAAAATATAATTTTAGGAATGAGTCATGTTTATATGAATGAGGGGTATTTTTCTACCAAGGAGTGATAAATAAGATGAGCAGAAGAGGACGATATAGTAATGTAAAAGTAAATTTTTCTCAATAAAACAAGATATTGATGAATTTTCTTTCCCTATTTGAATTAAACTTAAATTAAAAATAGATAAGTACTTTATAAGCGATAAAAAATCAACATCTGTAAGGGGAGAATAAGGACGCAGATAGTGAATAATTATTAAAGCAGAGAGAAAATTCTTCAACTAAAGGTGTCTCCGTGAACCTTCAGCTGAGTATATTGTTCCCCGCAGTCTGCATTTGCTATTACATATTATCGTTATCAAAATTCTTCCGTGTGAATTGTGCCTTATTCATATGTTCCACTCTCAATCGAGGCACCATTGCATGCGATCTGCTGAAACGTTTTATCTGACTATGCGAGGAAGTTATCATATAAACCTTATATAAAACAGTATATAAAACTTCAGAACTTACAGGTAAAAATTAAGTGAGAGCACATTCTAAGAGTTAATTCGATTCAAGGAAATACCAGGCAAACGCAAGATTTCCAGTTCGATTTTTAATACAAGTTTTTATTACAAAATATTTTCTTTTAACGTAATATTGTTACTTTTTCTCCGTAAAATCTTATTTTTCATGAAACTTTGGTTCATAAAATATATCAAGTTGAATTTTGAATATTTTATATAATAATTTTGAATCAGTCGCTCTTTATTTTCAGAATTTTCTTTCCTGTATACCTTATAGTAGTACTTCGTAACCATTAACATTCAGATATTTTATATAAACCATTTCCTCATTGAAATAAGTTTCATAATAAACGGATTTATCTCTAAATTAATTAGTAGTAATGTAGTAGTCGTAGAAGTTCTTCGCCTGCTCAGACCATTTCGTATATATGTGTCCCGCTGGGAAACAAACCCTTTTACCACAGGCTAATGCACCATCGACTTGGCTATCTGTGATCCCTGCATTAATTAATCAACGAACTTCTCCAAATATGGATTTCCAATATATTTAAGGCATATTTTTCTCTCTCTCCAAGTTACACCCTAGCTAATACTTAAAGGAATTAGCGATCAACTGAATGGGGTACTTACGATACCATTTGGGAATCCCCTTACGCTTATCTCCGTCATGCTCCTTAGAGGTTATTACTTTGACTGCAGTTCACACCATGTTTTATGGCTTCCTTTAGGAGTTAAACTCAGGGCTTTTAGCTGCTAGAGAGTGAGAAATTACAGCTTACGCGAGTATTGCGACATGATATTAGGAACGAAGTCAATTTATAACTTTTATAGTTCTTTCAGAGGGAATTGAAGGGAAATTTTCCAAATAGATTACGCCTTGAACTTCACAATTCCCTGTTATGAATCAAAATGAGGTAGCTTCCATTAATATTAGTTGCCCTTCTTTACCGTCTTTTCTGCCTCTGGGAATTGCTAGACGTGGAAATTGCTGTAATTTTTTATCTTTGCGTCGCATCTCTCGTCCGTACCACTTTAACTGGGATTTCATCTATTTAGTCGAATCAAGATTCTCGAGCATTGGCGAATTCAGAAGGAAGAAAACGTATAAACGCCATCTCCTTTTAAGACATCGATGACAACTTTGATCTTTTTTAATTTTAAACAGAAAGCTATATTCTGTTCCGTTCTCATTAATTTATAATAAATAATTTTTCTTTTGCAAAATCTGGAATCGTGGAAAAATATGACAGTACTCAAATATTTTTGTGCTCGAGTAATTTTATCCAAGTATTTTAAATCCGATCCATAACCATAAGAATATGCTTTCTCAAGAGTTCTCTTTATGCGACTTTTGAATGCAGTATTTTGCTCTATCTTTCTCGGAAAATATTGAAAGATACTAAATATTTGATGGTTAAACACTGATGATGGAAGAAAAAGAAAGTGATGAATTTTATTCTCATAGTGCTATCCAAGCATATATGCAAGTCAATCGTTGACAGTTGCGAACAAAAAAAGTTCAGGAAGTTTTTCTGTTAATCTATCATAACACCGGAAAGGAGAAGTAAGATTGACTCTTTAATCAACAAATTTCTACTCAATACCATAATAAATGTTTTCGTATTCTTTATTTTTCTTATAACACATGAAGGTTAATTTTCAACATATTGAAAGATATAGGTTTTTAATTTTAGCCAAAAAAATATTTTCAATCCCAAAATGTTTCTTTCGGTTATTTATCCGACTTTACAAGTGCAGTGATTATCTTTCCTATTATTTGTTTCCTATTATCTTACCTTTTTAAATTTAACACTTTCATACTTCCCCCTTACTTCCTTTTAGGCAAGGGATGTAACAAGTATAAAACTTCCGATACAGTTATATTATGTACCTAAATATTCTTTTTCGTCTTATTGTTCTCTGACAACGAAAATCTGGATGAATAATTCAAATTAAATTCATGTTCAATTCTATGAATGTTTACCTTCCCCGTATAATTTTCCTCAACGAATTCTCTCCACTGAATTATTACTCAAGATTCCCACGAACTCTTATGATGTCCCTGGTGTATATAAATCTCGTTTTTCATTCAAAAAATTTCCCGGCGGTCTTTTCTTTAGGAGCGTAAGAAGCGTGTTATTCCAATTATTCCTCCCTTAATGAGGGCCCTATTTTAATTTTCTCCGTATCATTTGGCATCATTTCCCTGCCTCCGCTCTCTTGCGGTCATTTTTCCCACCTCTTCATCTCACTCCTTTACTCCCTCATTCCTTCCCATTTTCTCCTCTTTATTGTAATTCCTCCTCTCCCGGCGCCTCTTACGTTTAATTCACCTCATTTCCCTCCCGCATCCTGCTTACTTTCTTCCTCCCTTTTCCTTATTTTTCTCTTCAATTCCCACACTTTTCCCCGGTTCTCCTTCCTCTTGCTTTTCTTCTCTCCGATTCCTCTTACTTGCCCTTTTAAAGTCCTCCTCGGATATGATTTTTTGTTTCCCTCTCTCTCTCTCTCTTGAGTCCTCCGGCACCTCAATTAGCAACCGACTTATTTCCCAGACTCGGCCTCTTTTGCCGATCCTTTTCTTTGCAATTCCTCCTCCCACATTTCCTTTTCATCGCCCAACGAGATCCTTCCCCGTCATCAGAAAAAGGAAAACAATATCAAGATTTTCCCAGCCCTACTCTCTCGGGAAGGAAATCCTTCAGAATTAATTTTTAATTGTCCCCCTCCCCTCCTCTTGTTCCTTTGCTGGCTCGATATCTCCTTTCCTTTCTTCCGTGCGAAATCTCTCCATCTCTCCCTCCTCTGAAATCAAAAGTCGCCGCGCAAAGAGGTTTTCACTTTCATTAAAGTCGAGTAGGTTACGTTTCCACGTAAACAAGAAGTGTTATCCGTAGACCGAGTGCGGAAAATGTACACGGAGGGAATATTCCAGCGAGACGTTTTATTTTATTCCTCAAGATGCTGGGAGTTCTCAGCGGCGGAGTCTATGGGCGATAGAAATGACTCTCGCGGATTCCTCCGCAGAGGAATGGCTACGTTTCTCAAGGTTCGAATAAGCAGCTCGAAAGAAAATCGTCTAATAATGTTGCGGGAATAAAGAAATAACGAAATAAAGAAACACCACGGGAAACTCCTACGGAGGAGAGAGAATGAGAATATCCTGAATAGTTCTCGCGAATTAATCCACGCTGAATTATTTCAGCGCTTTCCTAAAGCTGTATTATTTTAATTAACTTTACGTAATTCAGACTCTTGAGAGAATAGCTCCTGGAAAACCACCTCCAGGCCACCCTCCGAACTTAGCATCGAGCTCTCTAAAACTTTAAAGTTGGAGGATTAGAATAATATCCGGTTGGTCGTTGAAATCGCTCTTAATATTTTAATTGCATCTCGCGCACTTGCGGCAAGAAGTGTACAATTACATCGCACAACTCTACTTCAGAAGTAAGATTCCGCGGGGTTGAAGCGTTAAGTTTTTGCCGAGAGCAGGCCATCCTTGTCATCCCCGTATGTCCCTGAAATAAAAATAACTCGAAAACATTCCAGCGGGAAAAAATAATACGTAGGCTAATTCTTTGTGCTTCTTAATTAAGATGGTCACAAAGAGCCACGGAAGGCCAATCTCCGTCACGAATCTTTCCTCACCTTGAGACACTTTCTCATGTAGTTCGAAAAAATACGTGCGATTTTTTTCAAGCACGTTATTATCAATAGCGGAAATGAACACGTGTCGCAGAAAGTTCGAAATGGTTAAAGTTGATGATGTTTAGCTTGCTTTATCGATAAATTTTGAATCGCTGCCGATTCTCAATGTTTTGTGGCTCTAAAATTTCTTCGTTTAATCATTCGATTAAAGCTGAAGATAAAAACTTCATATTACGCGCAATCATGTTATACGGCATTTCATTGCAAGTTTCGATGTCTTTTTCTGATTTGAGGACATATCAACCAAGTTACTGATGAAATAACAGAAGTGAAAAATGGTGAGATGACTGGAACTCGAGCTCAGGTCTCCCACTTTCGGTGGAATCCGCAGAAGTGTAAACGACGAGACATGGTAGTTCAGTGGCTAGAAGAACTGCTCTGGAATTGGGAGACCTGGGTTCGAGTCCCACTCATGTCGCTATTTTTCACCTTTGTTTTTTCTTCGGTTTAAAGACGCATGCCTCCTCGTGCAAAGTGATTTATCTCTCCTTATACTTGAAAGTCGCTAATGATAAAACGTGACCCCATGAACTCTTAAAATACGGTATAAGCAATCTTAGTCCATTCTTTAGACAATTAGAGTCTAGTCTTTGTACTTAAGAAGCAGGCACGAGCACACCTCAAAAGTATGCAGGCTGTTAATATATTTAAATGATTATAATCTGACACCTTTCACTTAAAATGACCGAATACTGGTTAGTATCAACACTGTTTGCACAATTTATAAAATTCTGAATAAATTCTTAGATCAGTTATTGATTACGATATCAACGCAACGAAATCATAATGTGAAGAAAATTTATTTTTAAAAAATATTGGTCAAATTAAATTTATTGATCTGATGCATGGTACATGTATAAATAGGACTTTTTTCATTTTATCTTCTCGATTATATACCTCCTTTTTTAAGATGGCTAGCTACACTAATCATCACCAGGGAGGCAAGTTCGAATGGTTTACTAACTAATTACCTTACTACATCAACAGTCCGCCTAAGCAGTGTAGCATATAGATTGTGGTATGGTCTTCAACATCTATTACGTATTACTTTTTTACAGAATGAAACACGTTTTAAGGTAATTAACAAAAATCTACTGAGGAAACTAATTATAATTTAGAGGCAAAGGAGTTTGTGAAAGTAAGATTCTGACATAGCAGCGGCAGTCTTCCTTCCTCCACAATATTTTCCACAAAACATCGGAAGTGACCGATGATTTCGTTGGTAACCCTTATATGGCATTTCCGATGGCCAATCTTTGAATGATTGAGATCGCTGCGGTAGTTAGCCACCGGAGTCCAGGTCATGCGGTCAGCCTCAAACGAAAGGGGAGAGAGACTGGCTTATAACTGAGAGTGTCAAGGTGCGGTTGGATGATACATTTTGCCTCTCGAAAAAGCAGCTCTTGATATTTTTTAAGTGGTCGAAAGGGTTCATCAAATTTTAAAAGAGATCGGGCTCCTGCGACCCAGCGACATTCCATTTTCCGCCCGGTTTTCGAGTGATATTCAAATATTATTAGGTTAGTTAAATGTCAATGAGGCTTTTACGTAACCGGGCTTGACACAGTTTAGGCAAGTTAATTGAATATTCCACTTGATAACAATCGAATCGCTCGTGATGTCAATTAACGCGTTATTACGTTAATGACGGGATGTTAATAAGTAATGGAGCGATTCGTTTTTTTGTAGTTGCGATGCTAGCGAATTGAATTTGTTATCCATACCTTTTCATTCGTGGTTGAAATGATTCTATTAATAATTAATTCTTTTCATCAGAATTCATATGAAAGGGAACTTACGAACCGAAAATTTTTACAGAACCGTTTCATTCACAAAGATATAGGATTTCCGCGAATTAAGTAAATGCAATTCTAAAATTAACCTTTTTCATGAACCTACAAAATAATTTGATTAATATTAATGAATTACTGTAGTAAAGAATGAGAAAATCATTTATTCAACTTATTTTTACAGTGTACGTGTACTAGAAAAACAGTAAAATATAGTGAATGTAAACATATTTAGATGTATTCACGATCCTTCATTAGTCAGGAACCCCGTGGTAAACTTAAAGTTAATTAAACCAATTCAACGATTAACATAACCTTGACTGGATAACTTCATTTAAGTTCTCGAAATATTAATCAAATGAAAAATTTGTTACCCAGGCAAAACATATGTATCCAGAATATTGATTTAGAACATGGAATGACATAGATGCCGAGGCTTATTAATACGTTTTTCTTCTCTTTAAAACACTCCTCAGTATTCCGGATGGTAGGGAAAATCACTTTAGATTCATGAACGTGCGATAGATTATATTTTTAAAGTAATTTATATAACTTAATTTTAAAAATTTGTGAGCGAAAAGTGGCTGAAATTCGTACAAGTCATTCATCTTTGAATGGAACCAAGAACGTCTTAGTACTTAATAAATTCCAAAATTTGCTTCCTTCTTTCTTTAAGATGCCAACCGAAATGAAAGTTCTTTGAATAAAATTCATTCTTGAATGAACTTCTTTTTCGGGAATGAGTTGAATTCATTCCCGAAGAGAATCCCCAATGGAACAGAGTTAAATCGACTTTTCATTAATACGAGAGTTTTAATTTGTTTTTATCCTTCCGACGCCTATCGCAAGCAAATCTCCTCCGTCAATGCAGCAATTTCGATAAAGTTTCCGAGCGAGCGATTTTTCCCTCTGCGAAGACTCAGATTATGGATCGAAAGTCTTTATCATTGTTTTAATCCCGAAACCAATAGGCAGCCCAGCGCGGGAACACGATCCCTCATTCACACGCTCTCCTCGGAAGACCTGGCCAATTAAGAATTAAAAATTTTGAAAAAAAAGGAAGTCCTTGCGGGAAGGGGTATTAGGTGGCATTTTATTTCCAGCCGTTGCGACCTTAGCGGGGTAATTCAGAGCGAGTTAACTTCCTGACCCGCTCAACGTTATACACCACGGCCGTGTATTGAGGCAGACTTTCCTCGCACGAGAGAAACATTGTCCCGATTCTTAAAGGGAAGAAATTTTAATGACGTTTGTTTTCATTGCCGTGACCTAATTTAATTTTAGAATGGCATTGTGCTCCGCTATGTGTCGCCCCGCGATGGAAACTTCATAATTACGACTCGATATCTTTCAGGGGACGCGATGCATGGAAAAATTCTCCCCGGGATTGGCCATTTATATTTATGAAACGTGGGAAACAATCCCGCGCTCAGGAGTTACTTGGCTTTTCCTTCTTGGAATGAGAAAATGGAATTTGGTCTCGTAACACGTTCCCGCGAGTTGATCGATCGCCGCTCTTGAAAATGACCGTGCCACGAACTTTTTTTTATCAATGTCAGCAGTCCATGTGTTCACCCTATGGAAAATTGCTATTGCTTAAGTGGTGCACAATTTTAATTGATGCTATTTTTTCCTCTATCAGGTATTGAGTTAAGGAGGGATGATGTGTTACCCCACTTCTTAATGCGTGCTAACTTGACAATTGGTACTTCTATGGAAGCTGCGTTCCTATTTTTGGCAGGGGTTGCATGTACCGTCCAGACTACCTCTTATGAGGATGTATTATCTCTGAATTGTATTAGCAAGTTTGACCTCAGATTAATCCTTGTGCACTGAGACAAACAATCTTAAGTTATTGTTGAGTTATGGTCAAGTTATGCTCAGTTCCATCCGGAAAACCTATTGGTTCCATGCAACAAATAAACGGGAACTCTTTAAGGATAACATCTGTAGTGCAGAATCTCAGGACCCCTACCGGCATTGCAGAGATTTTAACGCCAATTATTTCTTCATTAATTACATTAATTATAAGAGGATACGAGGTTTCTATTGAAAATTTTTGGATTTATAGGAATATCCATGCCAGGATATAATGAAACGCACAGAAGTATTTTGAAATGTCTCCTTGAATACGGATGCTTGAACTCATTGCTTAAATTCTTAGATTTTATACACAATTAATTTGAAATCTGCCGGATTATTTTTCAATAATGATTATTCGTTTCGTAAACTGATACTATACAAAGAGATCTACAGTCATCAGGGATTCAGGGGGAACTACCTAGTCGAGGCCCATAGCAGACCAAATATTACACAGCGAAATAAAATTTTCAGTGAAAATGGAAAAGTGAGCCGTCAATATCTGTGAAGTATTTGAATAATTTGCATACTCCAGCTAACGTCTTTATCGATAGTTTTAACAGTACCATAATATAAATTATATCATAATTAACTTATATATCGATATATTTTTCAGACCAACAGTTATTTCCAAAATATTCTAAGAAATGCGATACGAACTCTCTTAAATAAGCCTGAGTCATAATAAAAACAGCCGCAGAGGTAATACTTTAATAATGTTAAATTCCGCAAAGGAAACTATTTTAATATTCCCTCTCTCTATACCGCTTGAGGCCCTGTTTACCCTTTGCGATTAGCCAATCCGCCCGAGGAAACTAACCTATAACGAGATTATCACGAGGAAATGCAGGAAACGGAAGGAAAAAAATCAACGATACAAACGCGATGACACTGGAAACACCCACTTGGTAGAATCCGAGCACTCGCACACGTCCAACGGACCTTTAACGCCCGCGGTTTCCACTCCCAAGTAAAAAAAAACAAACGAGAAGAACATCCCTTCCACATTTCTCTATCAGAGGACCGAGCTGAAGAACTGAGTCGAGCAGGAACACGGAATCTCGGTTTGCGGGAAGCAGAAATAAAGGGGAATCTCAAGGTTTTCTTCGTCGCGCTATATGAATAGAGAGTGGAAACGGATGAGAGAAAGAAGGAAGGTGGTTACGTCACAGGGGAAAGGAGTGGGAGGACAAAGGAAAGTATGCGGTGGCGGAAATTAGGAATTTGGGGGGCGTGGCCGAAAAGGAATGGGGATGTGGAAAGGAATGAAAGAAATACGGGAGATGAGACGGAATAGACGAGGATTATCTTCGCGAAATTTCCAAAAGGGATTAAAATAAATAAGCTCGCCTAATTTAACTACTTCTTTCGTTCCCTCGGGGGTGTTTCGACTAAGGAAACAACAAAAAATAAGCACTTTCATCTCAGGACTGCTTCGTTATTTTTAAGGGAATATTTTTCTAACCTTCTACAACTTCCAGAGATTAAAGAACAAGGAGGCTGGATAGGGAAAAATATTCGTGGACGCTAAATTTATTTAAATTAATCTAATTTCATGTATTTGTTGTCTCGGAAATAGGGGAATCATAATTGCCGGAAATGTTGAAGGAATCTTTACAAATTCTATAATTTCAATCTACTTAGATTTTAAGATTTTATTCAGATTTCTGGATATTAAGATAGGATTTTATTCGTCCAGTACTTGGTTTTTCTGGATAGAAGTAAAGTAAATGTTTCTTAGACGTGTAGTCTGTTTCTTAGTTCGTTTTAATCCAAGGATACCCTTCAATCTTTTGGTAGAAGAAAACTTAGCGCTCCCTCGCGATTTAATGAAGTTGCAACGAAAATAATTCTCCAAAAATACCAATTTGATGAGAAAATTAGCAGCATTATACCATTATCTTAAATAAACTATAGTTTTTTTTAAGTTCAATTCATTCGGTGTTTGTGAAAGCTCAATTAATTTTATTTCCTCCTGATGAAAGAGAGAGAAAGAAGGAAAAATAGGGGCGTGGGCGAAAAACACAAGAGGAAGGTAATAATCTTCTGTTTCTTAATTATTAAACCACGCTCTCATGCATAGTAAACAAGGGTAGGATTAGTTGAATGAGAAATGATAAGGAAGACCTTTGAACACCCTCCACTTCTACGATGGACTAAGCGAATTGTGGAGTCATCACAAACATAGAGCTGTGTTTCGAGAAAACTTGGAGCCAAATATGCTAATCTAATTTTTGCTTGTCGAGAGTTGATATCCTGTGGGTTTCACAAGCAGAATAGTCGTTATCAGCGGTCTGCGGAAAAGCCAAAATTTTAAGAATATTATTATTGATGGGATGAAAAACGGAATGAACAGAAATTGAGGACAGGATCGGAAGAGATCCGTGATGATGATATCAAATGAGTACAGCGAAATTCTCAACTTCCTTGTACTTTATGATTGTTTTCTATGGATTGTAATCATTGGTAAGTAAATAAAGTCTGATCCATAACCTTTCCAATGGTATTCTATTTGAATTCCAAACAGTTTTCACATTCCATCACGTATGCAAAATCCTTATATTTTTCTAGTGAAATTGAACGAAGTTGTGATTCCCTCAGGAACTATCGTTTTTCCCATATTTTTAAGGTATGCACGTTTCTAATATCATAATCTTCATTCATGACATAATTATTTGATGGAATATTGAAAAGATGTGAAACTTGCATTTTATATGAAGACACTAGGCACTATAATTAAATTAACACCCCAAAATAGGATCTTAAATATTGAGGAGGACAAATTGAGAAAATGGTTACAAATCGCTATCATATTAAACTGTGTCATTTTGTGAACTCAATCAAAAATGAAATCCAAGATCTCTTAAGATAAGAAGCATAAATATGGAGCCCTGTAATACCGAAATACAAAAATTAAAATGCCTTTTTTTGGTAAAACGGGTCAAATAGTTGTAATTCGGGGTTAATAAAAGCGCAAGATTTAGATAAAGGTTGCTCACTTTACGATACATGGCATATTTTTACCATAAATCATTCTATGCGGTAACCGCCGGGGGATTCCCACTTGACACTTTCTATCATTACTTACCCAAACTTGGGAATATCTTATGTACCTTTAAACCGTATATTTTCGTCAGAAGCTACACCTGAAGGAAAACTATAATTAATCATATTAACCTACTTAAACGCCAATGGCGTGAACTTGAGCTGAATAAATACCGGCGGAGGTCCTGCCAATTCGTGGGCGATTCTCCTCGAGGTGGGATAAAGGTATTGAAGACAGGTTTATGATAAGGGGTCGATTTTGATGCACATTGGGCGTGCGAGATCACATAGGCGTGCTCCAGATGGCCGGTGTATATTGATGGAGAGGCAGTCCCCTTGGGATTGATAGCAAATTGGATGCAAGGAGCTGAGCGGAAATGTGTTATGAATGGAGTAAAGGAACGTTATAATATAGTAGTGTAGTGTTATAATATATAACACCATCATCATTGTAATTAAGCCATACGTTCTCAAATATTGTCAGTAAATCGATTGTATTATGACGTATTCATGATTGTATTTTTAAAAATGAAATATTAAGAAATGATCTACATATATATATATATATATATATATATATATATATATACATACAAGTTCCCGGAGTTTCACTCAATAGACGCTCTACCCAAGACAAAGTTCGCCAAAGATAACTCATCCAATGAAATTTTTAGCGAGAGAATATCAACCAAGACTCGGTATTTCCAATAAATGTTTACCCAAGAACTTTACTAAAAGATGTTTCTTATAACCTCCTTTAAATACCTCTTGGAAAACCAGAAATAAAAATTGCGTTTGCCATAGGAAATACAAGAAAAGTATTTTATCATCCGCAGAAAATGTTCTTTCGCTGAAATGTATGAGAAACGATGACCATCCAACTCAAAACCTTTCTTTCAATACTTTTTGGAAAGTAATCCAATGGTCGACAAATCTTGGGTGGGTGAAATATCTATGGTAAACCTTGCCGGTGATGTCTTTTGGAGAAAGTTTCCTTGAGCGAAATTTCGTTGCACGAACCGTCTCTTGGGTAGAACGTCACTGGCTAATAGCCTCTTTAGACAAAGCGCTATGGGTGAAGCGTCCGAAAACCAGTTACTCCTGCCTGTAAATGACCCTGATAGATTTAAATTTCCCTTGTGATCGATGCTCCATATCCCCTTGATACTGCCCAGTTTCGACGTATAGTTAATCGATAAATTATATTCGGCTCCTGTTCAATTTTAAGAACGCTCTGCATGATAATTTGAGGTAATGTTGAACACCATCTTCGTGTATCAAAATTTCAGCTTCAGTGATTACACAACGAATTCCCTCATTATTTTGTATGTGAACACGATGCATATGGCGCGCGCTTTTGTTTCATTTCAACGGAGAAAGTTGTCTATCAATATCAGGGTGCAAAGGTGGGGACGAAAGCTGTTAATTTCCAGAGAGCTACGGACTTTGTCCAATCACGTTTGACATTATTTGCCGAGGTCAGATGATGGGTGTCTATTCATAGCATACGTGGCTCAGAGAGGCGAGCCCAGAAAACCGATTATGCGGGTGATGATAATCTGGATTATGGATAATCGCCGGAATCCCTCCTCTGTTCACTTTGATAAGGCAATGGAACTTGCGAGCGTTGTTATGCTCGCAATTGGTGAAGTGCAACCCGTGCTTAAAATACATCAACGGTCTAATTGAGGAATTTATAATGTAAACGAAACACCACAAATTTTCCCGCTTACCATTCGGAATTTAAGGATTCACAGGGCTGAGGGTGAATATCGTATGATTGATGCAAAATATTACTGAATAGGATAGGAATTATGTAAGATTAATGATGTATGAGTAGGACAAATCTCTGGCATCTAAGTGAATATTACGTAACGCCGATACAATGCATCTAATTGGACTACGGATCTCCAAAGACTTTGGAATTATATTCTCGAAAATAATCTATAAAATCTTTTTCTTAAATTAATCCCTTAATTATTCCTCGAGTATCATATTCAGAGTTTAATTCGACAGCAGACGTTTAAAAACATCAGTCTAAATAATAGAAATCAATGGATTGAGAATCACTGTGTGACACCTGTGCAAGGCATCTAACAGTAAAATTTTTCGGTGCGATTTCCCTTCAGTTTCATGGAAAAAAAATTGATTCGGTGTCGGTTTCGGTATCGCTTCGTAAGTCAATTTCGAGCTGGCTATTTCGTTTGATCAGTAAAGAATATTTCTTTTGTAAGGGTTTCAAATAATGATCAAAATATGAGATAGATGTATATGTCAAGTATTAAAAATGTACATGAAATGAACATGAAGAAGTACAAAAAATTTAGGCTAAATGATATGTCAAAATGATGAATAACAATAAACAGCTAGTTACTACAATATCCATTCATATGTTCAAATGCATTAAAACATCGAAAATTTGGTATTGATTTGAATCATCTAACCCTTATTGGGCTGGATATCACTTTCCCTTAAATTTTTAGATAAATATTAATAACCCAATGCGTGGAGAGTATCATATATTTATTGCTCACAAATCATATTTACCCATGCTCAAGACTCGAGTATCTCACGATGCTTCTCCACCAGCTTAATGGTGGATTGTGGCGGACTTTTCTTCTCTTCGGCCTACATAAAGGGTTTTCATAGGGCTTCGCGTTCTGGGTTTAGAGATTAAAAGAAAGGACGCTTCCCGAGTTGGATTAGGAAATCTGGAAGGCTGTGCTCTGCGGTTTGCGAAAGCGGATGCTGAACCGAAAAAGGGAAATATAGCCTCCCATATAAATAGAACAAGGAGGAGTGGCAGGGGTGGATATGCTTGCGGTTTATTTTTCAACGGGGATTTAATAAATGCGGGAGCTTTTCTTTTTTCCCTGACCTCCCCTCTGTAATCGTCTTCCTCCCGCCAGAACGCTTTCGGACGGAAATCTCTATCGAAATTTACGCTCGTTAATTTGCATTTTTCCGCTCCGTGTGCACCAATCGCTTCTGTGTGTGTTGCAAGTGACTGTGAATTTGTTATCGCGCTCCTTTCCTTTGCGGGGTGGAAAGCGGCGCTTTTATGAACCATCTCTACGTCAAGCGCGCGCTCGCTTTAAACGATCGGAAATTTTTTTCGGGAATAATAATAATAATGTGAAGCTCGATCGTGCTGTAATTTTTAAGGTGCATTCTATCGGTGGCTCTAAAACCTCTTGCTTATTAAAGTTGATTATAGGAGGTATCGAAGCTTAGATCTAAACGGTAAAAATCGGAAACAGGGTATTGGTCTTAAAGTATACATCACAAACTTCATTTGACGGTTCAGCGCTATCTCCACCCTAGTTACGAACAATGTAACTCCAAAACATCTACATCTACATAAATACCTTGCAAGCCGCCTTTCGGCGTGTGGCAGGGGGTGTAACCACCAAACGATTGAGCTACTTTTTTTAGCCAATTATTATCGCGTATTGTTCGCAGAAAGAATGATTCCTTAAAACGACTTGTTCTAGCGTCTATTTCTCTTATTTTGCTCTCATTATCGGATCGGCCGAAGTAACAGGGGGGTCGCATAATATTAACTACGTCTTCGGAAAACGTGCTTTTTCTAAATTTGCTAAGAAGTCGCAACCTAGCTTCTAACCGCCTTTCTTTCAATGATTCCCAACCTGTATCTAAGAACTGCAACTGAAAAAAATCTGCGATATCAATGCCAACGAAAAATTTTCTTGCTATTTTAGTTCACGGCTATCGAATGTTTTGGAGGATGCTCGCGCACATAGGAAAGTTTAGCATTATTCAAAATTGTGTTATTTTTGCTGCGTAATAGTAGTATTGCTAAAAGAGTATCTTCAGCTGATGTTATTTTGGACATCGGTCTACACCGAGAATCGAAGCCGGAAAAACGTTCAACAAAGGTGAACGCGTTTCCAAAACTGGCTATCCGAGATCCCCTTTTTGCTGTGTTTACATATATTTTCAGAATAATCAGATAACAAAAAATAAAATTGGAATGCCAAATGCGATTCTATATCGGATTTTAATCACATAATGTTTTGTATCGGTATTATTAATCACTCGAGGTCTTAGACAGAGACGTAAGAAACTATTATTTTGATAGCGGAAATGATCGTCAAAAATTATAGCACAAGATGGTTCTGTTGCAGATTCTTAGTTTGTTTGAAACTGTACGTTGAATTAACTTCAGGTGTTTCCTATGTAAATTCTTTAATCTCCGTATGTAGTTAACCTAAGGAGGACTGTCAAGATCGATACCGTTCGTATTGAATAAAATTGGAAAATACGAAGTACTTTTCTATCCGTTGAACTCTGCTACATCATTTTTTATATTTTAAGCATTCTATGAAAATTTTCTAACATACCTTTCAATATTCTTCTTCCATATATTGAAAAACGGTATATTTTCAATTATTTTGGCAAAAAACTGAGGAAAAATGCACCCTTGATTAACTTCTGACATGATCTCGCTCATGTAGGTGATGATATGAAAGCAACTGAAAGATGAAATATGCTAAATGATGATATTCATCTAGGTCTCTCCACCTTGAATGTAAAGTACTATATATTATATTAAGTGTTATTCATAGGACCATAGCGTTGCAGATACGTGAACACTATTCGCCTATGCCATAATTAGCGAGCAAAGCATAGAAAAACTACCTCACTCTTGTACCAGTACACCTGTTTCCCACTCGGGAAAGTATTCGGTAGCTCATGGTTTGAAATCCCTCTACTGTCTGAATAGTGTGTATAGAGACATTTTCATTAGAGAATTAAGTTACATGATTCCATTCAGACCCAACAAGTTTCCCCATGGAACTAAAGCCTCTCCTTTTCTCGAGTTCGAAAAAGGAAAGCAGAAGGGAGTGAACATATATCTCTAAATTTTCAACCGCGTATGAAACGAGAGGAATTAATTTTTGATGCAAGAAGTGATGTGTTTTGTCGTCTCACTTAATCATTTCGAGTTGGCGTTCGTCGACTTCTCTCTCGAAAATTTGAGCGCGTGTTCATTTTGTTCGCATGTTTTTGCCGATGCGCTTTTTATTCGAGGAGAGAATGGAAACCATGGCATATATATTTTTTCGGAATCAAAGAGCGCAATTGGAGAAGAGACTGAAATACGAGATTTCCCGTGCGACTTTTCGTTTAGTGGATGCACTTCTTTCAAAGCCACATTTTCGAATTCGATTGCAGAAATTTATTCATTTTCTTGCTCGCTTATATGTGTGTTTAATATGTTGTTGCCATCTATCATGCGAAGCAGAGAATGCGTGATGATTACTACACCGGCGTTATTTTTTGAGTGTTCCATGAAAAGGGAACTTTAAAATTCAGGTGGAGTTCCGTGAGGTATTCTAAAATATCAGCTTCTATGGGATTTGCAGAATGATTCTAATGAGACACTCAGAGGAAAATTTTCACAGATTTATGTGGATTTTTTTAACGGAAAAGGAAAATCTCGATAAATTCAACGAGTGAGCTGAATTGAACGCAACGAAGCGTTTGAATCCAGCGCTTAAATTAGATATTCGTGTTCCTGCAGTGAGAGTAAGATTTTATAAAGGTTTTAGGGCATGAATTCGAATTATTTGCCGAAGAAAGGATGATATGGCTATCTTAATTAGAAGTAAAAAATTGTTAAGATTCCAAGATTTATTGATTCAGAAACATAGGAATATGAGCCTTCTGTCTCTAAGTACGTTAATTCACCTGAAATTTAACATTTAACTCCCTTACTTCAACGCCATGAAAACTAACCCTTCGTCTCGTGTGGTCGGATAACTAATCTTTTCATTTTCTTGGGCGTTCACCCGGATCTTTCATTATAACCTTTAGACATTCCTGTCCTCCTTATATTAGACCCAACCATTTTCTCTGCCACTTCAATAAAAACTCTTTCTTCTCCTCCGATTCTAAATCATAAGAACCCAAAATACTCTTTCAAATCTACATAGCACCAGCACACATCTATAGAAGATTGTGCTTCATTTTTCAACAATATATTCCAGACCGGTGATTCCAGTGGCATGGTGATTAGCGAGTGAATATTCATTAAAAGGAAATAGCCATAATTACGATGAAATAAAAAATTCGGAAGAGCAAAACTCGTCACTGATATTAGTAGTTCAATGCTCGTTTGTAAGAATTTTAGGTGTGTTACCTAAAATGTGAGCGACGTGAGAAGACAAGTTTTGCTAGGATCGGTCTCTTAAAACTCAGTATTTATTTCTTTCGCGACTTTTAACTCATACTCTAATAAAGTGTTCATACATTACTTCGTAATGGTCAAGCAGTCACCACAGTCTTCATCCGCCGTATCAATATATGGCAACATGAGTTATTAGTACATAATACATTCCATGAATGGAATATATCAGTTAGGGATAGAAGTAAAGTGTGGTGCAGAATAATGGCATATATTCTGAAGACTCATTTTTAGTGCTATCGAGAGTATTATTCATTGAATCATTCTACACTTGCGACAACCCGGTCCATTGATAAAGCATTGGAGCAGAAAGGTAAAGCACAGGCTTTATTCTTCATTTTGTCTATGTGCATTCCTATTACAAAGCTTTTGATAGCTAACAGTAGGAGGTGAGGACCAAACTAGTCTTAGAATATTGAATGAATACCGTGTAGCCGAAAAGTACGATACATCTACATCTACCAAGCAAGCCGCCTTGAGCTGTGTGGTCGGGGATGTATGGCTCTCCTTCCCTAATCGATTACTTTCGCGTATTGGTCGCGAAATAATGAGACTTACTCTAGCATCTATTTCCCTGATCTTCCTCCCAGTATCCGAGTGACGTATGAAACAGGAAAATCATAACTCATTGTATTGCCTGCATCTTCTAAGAATGTGAATCTTCTAGAGACGTGCTCTCTCTGAATTCATTAATTAAACTAAACCTTTGCTTGAATATCCTTCATTCTCATGATTACCATTTTGCGTCCTGAAGCATCTCAGTAACGCTGACCGATTAGTCGTATCAAAACTTTACAAAACGTATTGTACGTCTTTCATTGTACCTTTATACTTTTTTTAATTCCCGTGTACAACACTATTCGAGAGGGTCCCATACACTACATGTATACTCAAGGTGAGGCCTGTCTAGTGCAAAGTAACATCTCTAACGGACTAAAAGAAAGCTAAAAGTAATATGGATAGAGGAGACGAGGGAGTCATCTTAATGATAATGGTTTATTTCAGCACCTCTGTAATGTTGAAGCACAATTATTCATCGATGCGTCTCCATAGATTCGAAATAACTCGTTCCTTCATCCTAGCCACCTTTGAGACAAATGTATCATCTATATTGGAAATGACCTGCCTACGGGTAGATTACTTTAAAAACAGACTCTTAAACTTCACACTCCCTTCGGTTTAATCAAACGAGCAGAGCGATCGAATCCCCGCGTTTTCATCGATTTCGGAGAAATGGAGGTCATCGAAGATCACGCACTCCATTCCCGAAGCAAAACAAACTCCACCTCTTCTCTCCAAGCTGCATTCATTAGCACAAGGGATCGGCAAGTCTTCCTCAACGGAGTTCCCACTTCACCCCGTGCCATCCTGAAAATAAAAGAGAGGCAGATTCCGAACGAGTCGAATCAACACCAGTGTTCTTCCTCTTAATCCCCAGCTACTGGAGAGCTTCCCATTTCGGCAAATTAATTTACGCGGAGATCTTAGCGAATGCATCGCTTCCTATGCAGGTCGATCTTCTCTCTGGTATCCGTCTTGCGCGTTCTCGATCGTGCAAGAGGGGAGGGTCGCATCCGTGACCCGTCTTTTTTCAAGGAACGTGCACGGCAGAGAGGCGGAAGCTACATCTCTCACGTGCCGTAAAGACACTCGTCATCGCCGCCGGGCGCTGAAAGAAACGGGAAAAAATCCGGGAGAAAAAATACGACGTTTCTTTTTCGTTCAAACGACCGGTGAGATGACAATGGAGGGAAAATGTTTACCTCCGCGAGACCGAGATGGTATCAAAGGAAGGGATCGCTAGCGTGGAAAGAAGAGTGCGCGAGTTTTGTTTTCCCAAAGGTTTTTTTCTCTTTTCTATTCTTCTTAAACCCTGTAGCTTAGTATACGTGAGGGGGGTCGCGCTGCTTTCAATGATTGCGATCAATTATCGACGTCCTGGTCGGAGCCCAGATGTGACGCAATTAAAGATGCCCCTACGACCTGTGCTGAGGACTCGCACTTTTTGAAAGAGTGGTTTTTATCCAGGAGAGAGCTCTGTCTTTTCATCGTTGAGGGATGTGAATGTTTAAGGTGATAAGCGAGCGAACTTTATAAATTTGACTATGAAGAAGAAAAAATTGTCATTACGATGATGAAACAGAGCGGAGGCCATCGCTTATTATGTATTAAATCCTCTCGTATGCAAGAAGATCAGTTACTATCTTATAAAGAAAAACATTTGGTAGCAACCATAGCAGATATCTGTTGGAGTTACCAAGTGCTTTCGATTTTAAAATGGCTGTGTGCTTTCTACCTTTCTGCTATGATTCTACCATGTTAGGATTGAATTCATAAATTTTCTTCAATATTATTTAACTTGATTGAAAAGTTTATCACCTAAAATGTTAGTCACATGATAAGATTTTTTTAATAAGAGTATTAAAATTTATAATTAGACTATTTAAAAAATATATACTGATCTTTCGCAAATTATTTAAATATTTCATATATTTATTACTCAGCGAATGGATTTACAAACAAAATTAACTTCAGAAATTATTCTTACTAGTTTATTGGAGTTCATTCTTTAAAGTATAGGTTGCAGTATAGTATAGTTCAGGTCTTTTCAAAAATACTTATAATGAATTGATGAGAATCATTTCAGCTTGTTCTTAGTGTGATTGTTCATACATTCCTATAAAATCAGTGATTTTGAATACCATTTACGCACGATGCTTGATCGTTGAAATTGATATACAATACTCCTCATCCGTCATGATTAGAGGACTCTTTCCATTTTCCCAAACGTATGTTCGCATTCATTCTTTATGAACTCTGATAGACCTATCCCTTGTCACGCGTTGTGGTTACTGGTAAACAAGCGTTGATGACAGATTCAAATCTTTATTGTTGACACGAAATTTCCGTGCTCGCTAGTCTTTGAACAGACGAATGCTCGCAGAATTTCTCTTTTTATGGAAGAAATGAAATTACCGCTTCCTATCCAGCCGCCTCCAAATTTAGTTTTAGAGTGAACTGATGGATGCATGGAAATGGGGACATCAAAGTGGATTGTTATTGCCCTCACCAAACCGCAGCAGAGGAGAAAAAAATGCTATTTCTGTCGAAAGATGTGTTCACTGGTGCAGGAGCTATGGTGTGATATCTAATCCTATCCTATCAGAACTATATCCTTACAGAACTGTTTTAGTATGAGTGCGTTCAGAAGCAATTGTATGTCAATATACAGTTCAATTTTAAAATTTCATTTTACGTCAACGCTTTATTCTTATTTTTGCACTACGGATTATATGGTAGCAACAGCCTCAATCTCGCCCAAATAAAGGAGCTTTATTATTATCATCTTTATTTTACGTTAAAACGTTTTTCGATTTCATATATTTAAAATAAAATTACCGTAGACCTAAAATAAGGAAGATGATTTTTGCTTTTTCCAAATTTTTCCATCTTATGACTATTTGAAATTACGAGCTTTTCGCTTTCTTCAATTAGGCTTTGAATATTCAGTATCAATTGAAGTTTAGTAGAGCTGTAGCTGTGGACAGTGTATACAAAATTCAGTTACTGCTGGTCTTAGTCCTATTTAATGTCAACAAAACTTATTTTATACGAATAGTATTCTCTCCGAAACCTAAAACTATCAAAATATACATAGTAAAATACACGTGACATTTTTGTTTTGTATAAAATTTTCATTTACGTAACTCGAAAACACTCATCTACAGATTTAATGTCTCAGATATTTTACATTTATTTCCTAATGAGTCAGTGACGAAAATCCCTCAAAATCTCGACACCACATTACCATTTTAATTTTCACAATTTTTAGATTCTTAACAATTCCAAATGATACAATTGTACAATAGATTACAAATATGTATTTGAGCGATTCAACAACTGCGGTCACATAAAGTTTATACATAATTAATTCCAATTTTCTCATATCAAAAACATATGCAGGTTTATTTGTAGAACCTTCAGATACGTAATCAACAATGAAATCCTCCTCCAACACCCTCCTTACGTAGACCTACTTTCTCCGTTCCATCACATTCCCTGCCCTTCAAGACTCTCATAATCTCGTTTCATCACCAGAATTTTTTCCAGACTTTCTTATAAGCACTTTCTCCTTCACGTCGATTTCGCTTTAACTCAATGTTATCTCTTTCCACAGCCCCTTTCCCTCATCATCCCCTTGTTTGGCCCATCTTTTTCTCCCCACTTTCCCTTTCTTCCCGCCAATATCTTTATCTCTAATCTCCCCAACGATCTTTCTCCGTTTTTATCGCCCAGGATCCATCCTCCGGAGAGCGTCATTCCTCTCTCCGGACCTCATCTCTTCCGATCCTTTTGTTGTCTAGACTTATTGCCCGTTATTACGGTCATAATGCGCTGCAATAACGTCCTCCCATAATGTGATAACGTTTAAGGACCGAAAAAATGCGGTTTCGGGCGCAATAAAATATACCTGCAAAACTGTAATATTTTCCCCGCCGGATTTCGGCGTCGCTGTCGTCTTTCCCGACTCTCCAATTACTCCGCTGTCATATTCTCGCAATGGAGCGCACGCATCGATTCGGAGGGATGAATAGCAATTTTTATATCTTCGGCGGTAAAAATTCTTCACGACGAGCGTATCGGAAACGAATGTTCCCTTACGACCTATTTTTCTAACCTGGAGATGTTGGTTTTCGGGCTTACATATGCCTTCCTAATGAGCGCACGTAAAAGATGTGTGTTTCACGCACTTTACGCAAATGAAATGGATGTCGGGAAATTCGTCTCTAAAGAGGCCATTTTTTCGAATGAAGGTAAAATGGAAATGCTCGCAATGAAAAATTTCTATCGAAATAACTCCTACGATACGATATATTTTGCTACATTTAGGGTAAATATTAGGATATTTTAAGTCTTATTTTTAATAAAATTTTCGATCGAAATAACTCCTACGATACGATATATTTGTCTATATTTAGGTAAATATCATGATATATTAAATCTTATTTTTTAAAATTCTATCAAAATACCTCCTACAATACGATATATTTTACTATATTTAGGATAAATATTAGGATATTTAAGTATAAGTATTATTAGAGACTGTAAGAAAGGAAAAATGCAACGCGACAATTACTATAATTAAAACGCCTACAAAACGCTCCCTAAGACGTGATTTCGGCTGGGAAAACCTGCCTCCTGAGAATCACCTAATCTCTGTTTTAATAGCCAAACTATCGTCTTCCTATCCCTGAAGATAATTGCTTGGTTATTGAGATGTGCATGTATTGGGTTATTCTCAGAAGGTCAGTTTTCCCAGGACATGCTTTGTTTCCACGAACCGATAACAACGCAGCCTAGAACCGCCTACATAACAGTTTAAGGAGCGTTATTGATTCTACCTCTACCCTTAGGATCCTCTTGTTTTGATACATGTTCCATTAATTATCTCTTTTTCTACAATTTCCTGATATAAAATTAGTCTATTGAGCGATCTTGTACTATAAAATGTTCTGAACTTAATTATGTTCTAAAATATTTGAACTTTTATTATTTTCTTGTGACTTACAAAGCTATTCATCAATCATAACAAAATATGAAGCGTCGGCTTCCGCTGCTTCCGCCGTTTTTGTTTGTTTATTCGTTAGTAGTTCTTTGGATGTTTTTCTGACTATACTCCTAACTTTATCGGTTGGTTTGACACCCAAAACGCTCTGCAAAATAATAATAAACAATCCATCCTTATTAGTTATCGTTACCTTTCCATTGTATTTATCTCGATCAGACGTGAACTTGTATAGGTGACAAGTTTTAGGACAATTTCATATCGTGATCTTTAAAATGACCTTTATTCCCAACTTTATTTAAACCTTTTTATAAATACATTCTAATGCATCTGTTTGAAAACTTAAATCCACATTTTATATCATTGAGACTTGTATACGTAAGCTGTAGGTAGGAAGGATGAGGTAGTTGAGTAAATTTTTAGAATTTTATTCAAAGTTACATTCGGATACACAAGATCAAAATGCGACAACATTCATGAAAGATATGCTTTCATAAAAGTATAGTATATTATTTGAGCATAGAGGATGTACTTTTATCTTAAACTCACAGGAGGAGGTAGGTTATTGGCTTTAATAAACCACTACACAAATACACTTCAAAGATGTTTTCCAATATATTCTACAAATTCGAAAAGAAAGGAACAAACACGCTATAGTATTGTATCCCAAGCATGCATACAACGGTAGTCTACGAGAGCCATAAATTTATCACTTCAGGAGTAGTATTACAAGAATTCTTACATTCATTCCCACTTGATTCACGCCCGAGACATTCTCATTCCCGATTGAGCCGATTTAGCTTTTCACGTCGACGAGCAGAGCGTCGAAAACACAAGTAAAGTGGCCTCTCTCACCGGAGCACGAGCTCGAAAATTTCAGCACCACTCGACTCAAATTAAATGTTTACAAAAAATCATCTCGAGTCCGGACGTAAACCGAGAAATATTTTGGCCATATCGCTCGCGATCTCGAAAAAAGAAAAAAAAAAACACATTAAAAAGAGGGTCAAGCCTTCTTGTAGAAAAAGACACTTTCATTCCGAGGCTTTCATAAATACCGCTCGTTGCACAAGTGAGGGGAGAATGATAATAAAGGGATGCGAAAGAGGGAGGGTGCTAGGCGAGTGCCTTGTGGCATACGCGACCTTGACACGAGAAGGCCACGGGATCTCGATGCATCTCGCCATCCTTATCTTCCCTTTCAACATCTCCACCACCCATTCCATATGCTCGCGTTTTCCCAAAGGAAGAGGGAAACAAAGCGTCTCTCTTAGAAGGGGTGGCGAGTAATTGTGTTAGTGGGAGAAGGACGAAGATTGATACTGGAGGGGTTGGGAGATATTCTCGTTGAGGAAGTGGGGCGTGCCGGGAAGGGGAGGGTGTTTTCCTCGGGGGATAGAAGAGGCGGCTAAAGCTGATGAGGGAGGTGGTCACAAGTGCCCTCTTGGCATCATATCATTCCCTTTCCTTCCGTTCCTAAAAGTGTTCCTGCTCTCTAATTGGTTGAGGCTCTGTGTTTTCTGTAAGTGTGGAGTGACTGCTTCTCCTCTGAAGACCGTTTCGCGTGGGCTCCTGAAGGTTTTCCACCCTGACCTTTATTCGGACGTCTTATTTTTCTGTGTTGTGCTCCCTCGCTACGTGTCTTTAATATCCTGATGGAGGGATGTTTGCCCGCGTCTCGCACGTAAATTTAAGGCTGCGAAATGATGGAAATCTGAAGCCATATGAAAGATTTACATTGAGGGTGACTATGACTGTGATATGGATAGTGAGTAGGTTGTTGTCTTACGGTTGTATATATTCCGAATGAAACTGGAGGGAAAGCATCTTACTTGCTGATACACAATATGTAGAGTAGATATTAATGATAAATTAACTAAGTGAAAATAGTGGAGATATGGCTTTGATGAAAATGGCGAGAACGTGGTGTAATGACTGTTTACTCTGAGTTAATATTAAATTTACTGGAATTTCTAAAAGTGAGATATTAGTTTAACAAACTGAAGCTCAAAACTTCTCGTCCTCTGCCTCTCGCCGATCAGATCCTCCCAGTCTTGAATATAGATGTAAGATAACATTGATTTGAGGCGCGAGGAAAAAGAATATGCCAAGCAAATGGCTCCTTTCATGCTTATAGATTGTTCTGGAATTCGGCCGAGGAACGTCGAAAAGGCGTAAATACACGGTCCGTTTGAAAGCAACGGATTCAATTTATACGGAATTACGTTAACACTTTTGCCTCTGAATTCTTCGTATTTTAATCGCTAAATTCCTGAAAAACCTTGCATGATAAAAATTTTCGTGAAGACATAGAAATAATTAATAATTTCTGTAAAAGG
Source organism: Pachydiplax longipennis (assembly GCA_036926295.1). Lineage (NCBI taxonomy): Eukaryota > Metazoa > Arthropoda > Insecta > Odonata > Libellulidae > Pachydiplax > Pachydiplax longipennis. The sequence goes on from JAVFKF010000008.1 coordinate 59,822,330, forward strand.
ACATGTATTTCATTTGTGTAAACATAATCTAACATAATAAACACGGTTATGTATGTATTTATGTATTTAAAATTTTATATGTACTTTTACTCCCGCAGCAATTCAAATTTAGTTCTCTCGTATTTGAAAGGGAGTTCAAAAGTAAGAATCAATAACTTGAGAAACAGATATTAAATAAATCTAGGACTGAGATAATCAAGACTGAAACAATACAAATCATTAGTAGAGGAATCCATCTGAATTCTTTGTTTAAATCAAACCCCCTACATTTTGAATGACTATTACCAGCTGCCACTCAGGCTATGAGAAACAGCCCGTGTAATCTCCACGATTCAACGATAGATTTAAGAGCAGCTGATTTCTTAACATCACTATTAACTTCGCAGCATTAAGTCTCAATTTAGAGCACACCGAACATGATTCTGTACGTACTCAGTATGTTCGCTTTCAAGGGATGAAAAGCACGCCAAGAAAAGGAATCTTTAGTTTGCTTTACTAGCCACGTGAAGATATAGAGTCCGCGAACTATTGCTGTCCAATGCTGGTTGCCTTCTTTTCATATTTAGGTATTTCTTAAGAACTTCCCGTACAAAGAGATTGTCTTCCTTTTTTTCTTAATACTGATCTTTTTCGCTCGGCAATGAATCAAGTTACACCAGATGGACTATTAGGAAAGAGTAATATAAATAATGTTAGATTTATCGACTGAGATGGAGATTGTCTATAGAGGGTTGCAGAGCAGTGGGGACTGGAAAAACCCTCCTTATAAGCGGGTAGCAGAGCAACTTAATCGGTATCTTCACCATGTGTTCCGTATGAAAAGTTCCGGAATCAGGTTAAAACCACGTATTCAGCGGGATTTAAACGGGTATTACTGTACTCGTATATAGTTGCTCTTATTTTAGATATGTGGTACCCATATCTAAATCGCTCTACTTACTATATTGTAATATTTACTTCCTGATACGATCTACCTATGCGTCAAACTGACGTGAAATCATGCTCAATCCTTTTTTAGCCTTTAACGCTTAACTGTACGGTTTTATTTCTCCATCCGCAAAGTTGAAATTACCATCAGCGGTGTACGTAAGTCCGTTTAGATAGTCTCATGTGAAATTCTATTTAAGATCTTTTGGGCAATACAGAAATAACCCCTGCACTACTTAACATACTAATTCATCCACTAAAACTGCTTGTGAATTATTGCTTCTTTAAGAACTATTATCCTTGTACTTTAATTAAAAACAAGCTCTGTTCTCTTGAGAAAAGCTGCATTAGTCTCTCTCGTAGAAAAACTTTATAGGATGGAATTAAAGCTTTATTGCCATTAAATTTTTTTAGACTGAAGATGCCCCAATTCTGAACTTCCTCTAGGCAAATTGATATTTTAAGAAGTTTAAATGAGCTAAGGTTTCACAGAGGAGAAACTTCCGCAATTCTAGCTGATGTGGTCAATAGTGGCTAGGCAGTCGTTTGAAAATTACTTGAATGCATGAATTAACTTTTAAAGACATTAAAGGTTAGGAATAATTTCACCCATCCTATTGTCTCACTCAGTATTAACCATATCCGCATGCTGCAAGTTTTATTCTTACCGATTTAGAACAACCTAAAAATCATTGTTTACTCTTAGAGATTGTACATACATCTATCTGTTTAACTCCCCCGAATAGCTTTCTTATTTCTTGGTATACTGTTATTATGTATTATGTTATTATGTACATGTATTGAAAATATTTTTAAATATGTTATTTTATTCTCACAATTACGGAGAGAACTCTATATTTACAACTTTACACTATGATAAATATATCACCTTAAACTCATACATTTCCAAAAAGTTAGTTCACGATAATGTACGTTTCGTTCAAACAGAACCAAATACTTCATATTTTATGCACTGAATTTCATATTAAACGAGAATATGTAAAATATTACCTTAATGTTTTAACGGAAATGCTCTCTTATGAATAATTACAGCACTTAATTACCGGATTCCGAGAAGTGAACGACGTAACTTAAAAGCGAACCCTGTTTTATTATTATTGGTATGAAAGAATAAAATTTTAGCATTGGTTCAGCACCATCTACTCTCGTCAAAATAGCTATCGACTGATAGTTTGCGTAAACTTTTCAGAATACGTGCTCTTACTTAAGGTAAATAAGGGTTTTTAACATCATTTCCTTCCAAATTCGATTTTATTCAGAGATTTTATTCGGGAAATGTCTCGTCAACTTTCGCGGCAATTAGATTTTAAAATTTGAAAAGGATGAAATGATGGTGGTGCTGAGAGACATACCTGTAAGTTATGGCTGGGTGATCATGCATGGTAAATTATTTTCCAAATTTTTTCCTTCAAGCATATCATGGCTTAATTTCCTGTATAATTTATGAGGATGGAATTTATAGTCCTGCAATATACGTAAATAAATTAAGACAGTAAAATTGTAATCCTGATCGGAATAGTGAATTCTACTAAAGGTACGAATTCAGTTTTGTCCTGTACCTTTTATGTTCATAATTGACGACGCTTATTGTCTTTAATAAGATTGCTATCTAATCAGTCCTTTATAACAGTTGATGGACATTGGTCTCCTCTTTTTTTAATTTGCTATTACAGTGGGCAAGTTGCATCCAAATAGGTCCAGCATTTAACCTCAATTTCAGAATCTCGATTTGGTGCTGACATACGATTATTTCACAAAATTAATAATTATCGAAGTTTTTCTCTCCGGGGACGCGTTTTGTTTTCTTTCTCTTCCGCTACTCGACTTATAATGCATTCCAAAAACTCCAAAGCCAAATAAAATTAAATGTCCTATTTACCTCAGGCAGAGAAACAAATGGGGGCAAACAAAGCCCAAATCGAATTCCGACCCAGTGCGAACACAATTTCGCGCGCCAACCCCCCAGAAATCACCCCCATCAGGCACATTCCAAACAAACCCCACCTTGACCCCCCAAAAAGTTAACCCCAATCACAACGGCGGACCCTTAACAGTTCCTCTTGTATCATCTGCAGAGACTCGGAGCGTGGCGATGCAACGGCCGGCGGCGGCGGTGGTGGTGAGGGAGGTGGCAGCGGGGTGGGTGCGGGAGGGGGCGGAGAGGGCGGCGGGGGAGGCGGCGGCGGGGGCGGGGGAGGGGCCGGGGGTGGAGGAGGAGGTTCGATGGGAGGAGGGGGAAGGAGGGGTCCGGGGCAGCGCGCGCCGTCTCTTCGGTTGGCGAACGGCCGAGTGGTCGGGGCGGGCGCGGCGGCGGCCAGAGGCGGCGGAGGACGTACGGCTCAGTCGGCGGAGGAGATCCGACACCGGAGGAACAGCGTGTGCGCCGCTTGCGGTATCGGCGGCGGAGGAGGCGGCCTCGGTGGCAACGGTGGTAGCGTGGGGGGCGGTGGGGGAGGCGGGGGCGGCGGTAGGGGGTCGTGCGGCGTCTGCGGCGGCGGTGCCGTCGTGTCCAAAGATGACTCGATCAAGATCAGCATCGACGAGAACACGAACACTTTCACAGACTCTTTGGTGACGGCTCTTGACGACGAGACGCTCCTCATATCTTCCTCGGACCTCGCCATGATGATGATGAGCGGGCCGGGATCGGGACCCGGCGGGGGCGTGGGTGTCGGAGGGGGTGGGGGCGGCAAGGTGCATTTCGTCTCCGCCGCGGACGATGTTTCCCTTTACGGCACCCCGAAAGAGGAACCCGGGCCGCACCTCCACATGGGAGTGGGTGTGCCGGGCGCGGGTAACGGCCCCGGCGGCGGCGGACCGGGTAGCGGGGCCGGTAGCGGGAGCAGTGGGGTCGGGGTTGAGAAGCAGAGTTTCCTGAAGAACCAGCTCCAGGCTTTGTTCCAGCCGACGGATAACAAGCTGGCGATGAAGCTTTTCGGGAGCAAGAAGGCTTTGATGAAGGAGAGAATCCGACAGAAGGCGGCTGGTCACTGGGTCATTCATCCGTGCTCCAACTTCAGGTGAGCGATTTCATTCCACCCTTTTTTCGGAGCCGGAAACTGTCAGATACCCGGATGATCCCCAAAAAAGGGTACGGACCGAAAATATTGAAAATAATATGCCCCAATCCTTCCCGAAGTTCCGGTCAAATCGGCGATCCCGAGTTAAGCCATGCACGAGGGCTTAGGGAGGTTGTTTTGGATGCCCTTCAATTCGTCGAGGTTACGGAACAGGTGAAGGGGAAGGTTGGCAGGTTGGAGAAGTTTCCTCGATTGTAGGTCAACCGTCCGGTGATGACCCTTTAATTAGTAGGCACCCCAACAGGTCACATCCTCGGTGCAAGTAGGGCGAATCGAGTGTGTACACGTATGGATTAAATTTCGACGCGATATAATGTTGATGGGCGGACCGCTGTAAATCTAAAATTCCCTCCTCTGCCAAGGGATGTACATTAATCAAGGATCTACGCCCTAATTCGTTCCGCCCACGGATTCGGTTTCGTGAGTGATCCATAGAAATTCCATCGCCGGGGATGTCATAATTTATCCCACGGCGGCACATTTTATTCCGTGCTTGACTTAGGATGCCGAAATTAACGGGGAAGGGTTTTGCCGGATCATCCACAGCAAAATGGTTTCATAAGTGACGGTGATATTTCTCGGCGTTTTTACGAATTAAAAAGAGTGTGCCGGCCGTTAATTTGAATCCGATGGCATCACGAGTTATAGCTGATTGAAATTGCGAATATTCCTCTTTTTGCTATTAGCTGTATGGATGAAATGTAAGGAATTTTTTCTTCTGAAAAGGAAGGACGAGAAGAAAAATGTGTCGGTGAATGATGATCGGGTCAAAGAAAAAAATTGATCGAAAGAAAGGCAAACATATTTTCATGAGATATATTAACAACACTCAGAAACCTTAAAAAAAGGATGCAAGTAATAACCACTTGCTCCTGGATTAGACATCATTTTGTGCTAAACCCACCAAGTAATGACAGTAACTGACAGATGTATGATAAATTATTTTCTCTAACTGGTTTCCTAGCTCTGTTTATAGAGCAGAGATTTTGAGGTTGTGGGAAGAGAGGGATAAGAAGGTTAGGAAGCAGAAAAGTCAAATGGGTATGTCAGCTTTCAAAACAGAGTAATTGATTATAATGTAATATGAAGAAAGGTTGGAGAGAGATGGGAAAGAGAAAATATCTAGGGAGATACATACTTTTTAGAAACAAAGTTTTCAGGAAAATAATGAAAAATTTGAGCAGAAAGTTCGGTGTGACACAACCATGGTTTTATCAAGAAATATATCAAGATAAAGATGTAATTAAAGCTGGTCTTATTGCCGTCATTAGTAAATAGGGCTTTGGATATTATAAAATACCTTTTCAAAACTGGTGGAGGATAAAAAATAGTAAAAGTTGCCCCTTCCTGCAATTATGCTCGCTGAGATCCGCCAGCACTCTCGTAACATGTCCAACCATTGAAGTCCTTAGGTAATCAGTCAAGCGTCCGAAACGCCCACTCCTTCCCCATTATAGCGCTAGTTTCTAGGCTGCTCACTTATTTAATTAGAAAAAGCACATGCCGCAAATTCGGTCTATTCGCGCACTGCCATATGCACTTCAGCCGGAAACTCTCTCACGGTGACCGCAGCCAAGGGAAAAGGAGTTTATTCGCGAGGCTTCCGCGGAATCGCGCCCACGTACAGCGGCCTTCCCGGAAACTTCCTTTAACCTATCACCTTTCCCTCTGTTTCGTGTGATAGAACGTTTTCCAACAAAAACGACATTATATACGCTCGAGGCGATGCGTGAACTTTGGAAGAGATGCAAATTACCTTGTTTGATTTCCCAGCCCACGCAGGTTCCCAGAGAAGAAAGGTCTTTAATGAAAGTTATTTTGACAGTTCATATTCGGTTGTTGGGATCGGTGAAATTATTCGCTGGTTTTGCGTCAAACAACCTCTTTTATAAGTTCTCACCAATTTGTCTCTTTCCCCATCGCTGAAAATCTTTGTTTCCCGGAAAAACAATTTTTCTGTTGAGGGAGAGATGCAAATGGAAAGATTTTTCCGAGGAATTTCATCTTTGGCGGAAAGGAAATTGAGGAATTGAAAAACAATCTGGCTTCGTGCTAATACTGGGAGCTATCACTCGGGAACTCACTGTGACATTATGTGGCATCATAAGTTTATAACAGTTGTAATAAAAGTCACTTTGTTGTATGCTTGTCTTTGGCAATTTTCGAATTACATAATTTATATGAAAATGATATTCGAAAGAATATTTTCGCGTAATTTATTTCAGACAACCGTAGGATGGTTAATGGTAAACATAGTTGTGTCGATTTGGGTCGACAGAAACATCTTCCTGTCTTTCCCGATCAAGAAATAAACTACAGCTGAGCAATAATTCAAGCCCTCAATGGCTCAATCTAACTGGCCAATAAATCCTGGATAACTACTAAATGTATTTGTAAGGTAAATAAACAATAAAAAGGCAAAACCTCCCTAATGATTTAATAGGCCAGCTCTGTGTTGTGCTGACTGTTTTATTTCGCTTGCTTCGATGGTATTCGTAGATAATGGAATTCCAGTAGTAGGAATCTACTAGTTGGGTATCTACTAGTTCCAGTAGTAGGAATCTACTAGTTGGGTCAGGTAGGTAGGGTAGGTGGCCCTACATATATAAAGGAATATCCCATCTAGAGTCGATGAATGGTCACCGTACCGTTGACCCTCTAAAAGTAGTATGTGAAGGAAGAGTTTGTATGAATTTCAGTTCTGCTTTGATAAAATTCCTTACATCTTTAAGTTTTTCTCCTAAATTTCCATTTATGAAGTCATAAAAACATGTTTCTATAATCCTTACAAAATATTTTTAGGTGACCATTTCTTGGAACTCAATTCGCATACGTCCATTACTTTTGCCAGGAATTTATAGATATGTTATTGTCAGTTCCATGAATCTACGTTATGTCATACTAAATCTTAACTGAAAGATATTTCATAATTTTTCTCCGATTTTCGTAACATTAGGATAGATGCGACAACCCGAATTTTGTTGGAGAGGGCTAACTTAAGTTGAAGATTTCCAACACTACATCCCTATTAGTCTTTTTAAGTTTCAAACATTAAAATATGTATATCAGTTAGTAATAATTGTAGTTTAATATTAAGTCTGAAATTATTTGTGACCAAAATAAGGAAGCGGTTTTGGGTCGAAAGGATAACACTTTTATATTTGAATGAACTAAATGCGGAGGGTTCGTTGAACGTCTACACAATCATAATGAGTTTATGGGTTCGTGACACTTTTCTGGGATCTTTCAACCTCGAATGCAGCTCTTTCCTTATAACTCATTTTGATTGAGCTAACGACGAAAATTGCTGCGGTATTTTAAACCACAATACTCGAGGTTCGAAGTTGAAGAAAAACTGACCAAATATTGTTAAAAAGAATGAGTTTTATAAAAATTATTTTTCTTCTTCCACAATATATGCTTGTTGTGATAAACAGCTTAGCGAGGTTTTCCTGTATTTCTTCCGTACCTACAAAAGTTAAAACTACCCAGGTAATAAAATTAAAATAAAATTTGTTCACTTCATACTGATATTCTTTTAGCTTTATTATCTCATTTAAATAGAATACTTTTCAATTCCGTTCTCACGACTTTGTTTTTCTTAAGCGATTTCTTTTACGTATTATAACATTTCACTTTTCTCAAGAATTTTATTTCGTGAAATCCCTCTCTTCTTTCTGTTTTTTTTGTCAAATCTAATTTTCACCTCCATATGCGGGTATACGAACAGCTATACTTTTGTAGTTTTTCGAATGAGTTTTTTTTTTGTTTGTATAATATTTACCATTCCGATTATGATATTAAATAGGCTTAGTTTTTGAAAACTCAATGTAATAAACATAAACAGGTGAAGCGCTTCTTTACTATGACTGAGGAGAACATCCAAAGTAGGGATAAAAAAGAAGTAGTAATCGGTGACGAAGAGCTTTAAAAAAATTTTACGGGGACGATTCAGTTGAAATATTTTTTCTACCACTTGAAGAGTAAAAATTTCGTATGTACTCTGCTATACGTGTTGTACCCCTCTATACGTGTGGAAATAAGAAATGCACCATACATTATGAATTTTCGCTAAATGATTGTTCCAAGGGTAGAGAATGATTTTTAAAGCACGTACCTTTAGCATCTTCATCCCTCATGTATTCCTTGGCCTCTAGTCTCCTTAGAACTTATTAACACTGGCTATTTATAGTGTATATGGCTACATGATTATATGATACTGAGCAGATTTAACCCAATTAAGGGTCACGGATACTGTCCGTCAAAGCATTTAAAAATTTTACTATTGTATAGGCTATTATTTGATCGTCGTCCTGATGCTTCCTATCCTACGTCATGAAGTATATAACGTAACTAACGTATTTATCGCCGCATCTCTTGATAAAACTTATGGCCTTCGCCGTAACTTATAGTCTTCACAAACATAATTCTCTTTTGTAGGATCTCGTACGCTATCATTAGTTTAGATGGGATGGAATAAGCGCAAAACAACAACGCTAACGAGCTTTTCTTTAGCTCCTGGAGACAAATCACACTGTGAAGTCGAGTTTCTTGAGTATGTATCGGATGTAGCGGTATAGGTGACCCTGTAGAAAAGCATTGTATTCCTGAATAAGGAAAGGTCCAACTTGAATCAGTTTTGTTAAGGATTGTTAAAACAAGTTAATAATCGTTACCATGATATTCATAGACATAGGATGGGGATTTTTAAAAATGGAGTGAATTTTAGGTTAAAATTCCACAGTAAATGTAGAGATAATACATGTTTGGAAGATGTATAAGATATTTTGCGACCCCTTGTTTGTTACATAAGATGATCAAATACTGTACAAAAAGTTAAATACGATAAGTTAAGTAAGAAAAATTAAAAATTAATCCAAAGATTCATGTTTCGAAGGACGATGATACACAAAATTAACAGATTATATAAATAAACTTATTGTGCTTGCACTCGTTGCCATAAACCTTGCAGGGTACATGTGAAGATGTAGATGTTGATTCACGGGCATAATATAAGATTCTCCTGGTTCCAAAGGCAAGTCTGGGGTAAATTTCTCTCAGCCACATAACTGAATATTTAAAAAGAAATAACAATCTCACCTCTCCTCCGTAACTGTGTTCTTCCCCAAATCTAAAACGACAGGAGAGAACGACCTTCCCGATTTATTCCATCCGCAGAATACCGGCGGAATCACTATTTCATCCTCCCGAAAAAGGGACCGCGATCGCGGGAATCAGACCCTTCGCATTCCGCAAATGTATCCGATCCAATATGCTTATGTAGACACGGCGTTATTTATTTAACAGCCGGTCCTTTTCCGGTTATTGGAAGCGGTCGTTATTCATGAGGGAACGTACCGCGAGCTATAGATAGGGAGGAGGAGATACTTCGCGTTTCCAAATTCGGCATTTTAGTCACGGGCCGAAAAAAAATAAGTTCCTGAAAGATAATGATTATGGCGCCACTTTGCGCGGGTTCATGAATGTACTTAATTAACTCCTCTCGAATAAAAATCCGCAGTTCCCTTTTATCGCTCCTCCGCCGTAAATATACGCGCGGAGGTAATTAAAAACCAATTAAGATGCGTGGCCCGCGCTTCATTAAGGGCGCGGAGTGCTTTTATCAATCGCTGGAAAATGCGCCGAAGAACATCGTACAATGGAATTCGTTCCGGGGAATTTTATCGGCGGATGAATTATGTCTGCGATCCTTCCCGCGACACCCTCAAAGCGTCGGGCAACTTTCCTTTTCCAACCAAGAAAACAACGTGCATATTTTAGCACCAAATGGAGCTTGTTTACCGGCAACTAATAGGTCGTTCTGCTCGGGAAATGAGATACAGTTCTCGCGGTTTAACCACCGGCGTCGCCAGGTGATTGTTTACGGCAGAAAATCCGCTCGTTTCCGTGATGAATAACTGTCGTTGGAGTTTCTGTGGCGTAATGAGCAGGATCTTCTCCGATCAAGTCATGAGTGGCAGATACCTGACGCATTTGCGAGACCGATGTGACTGATTAAGCAGTCCCTGAGGGACCTTGCTTACACCCTGTGTAGATGCCTGAGTCCATTATCTCGCTAGGATTGGACATGGAAGACTGAATACGGCGATCAGTATTACATCTCTTTGGTTACATCACTTCAGAGCCATAATGGGACAGCAGTTCAAGGTGTAGATACACCTGTTTCGATGAGAAATGGATGACTCCATACATCCATCCGAGTGAATCCAAACTGTCATATGTCTATCATCGGAATCTCTGATTTGTGTATCTTTTAAGGCTAAGACTCAACATAAAAATAGATGATGAATTTCAGTCTGAGGATGCTCACTATTTGAGGTGATCTCACGTAATATACTACATCATATACTCTATACTCTCGCCCACCACTCTATAATCTCTTTGGATTTAATAAAAGTTTAGTAGTACTTTTCGGTCTCCGTTTAATGTAGACCGAGCGCCAATCATTTTCATTTCATATCCTTCAATACCCTTCATGGTCATCATCCTTTATGATCAGCAAAGCCATCGTCATTCGAACCTGTAATCAGAGCTAGAAAAAGTTTCGATTTACTTCCACGCAAGAAAACTCTAGGATAATTCATACCTAGCTAACGCCAATATTCTTCTATCAATAGTGAATGTGAATTTTCAGAGGAAATCAATTTTGAATTAAGAATGAAATAACTTCCCTACATCAGGAGTTAAATATCAAATGGACAATTAATGTCTATTAAATATTAATTTCTTTCCACCATATCTCAATGAAAGGATATTTTCATGTGTATTTTCGTGCAGAGCATAGGTAATGAATCTTTCATTTACCTTTGTCTCAACAGTAATCATTGCTGCGATGATATGCGTGATACCGAGTAACAATGTTTACGCTGAATGCTCCTCATTGAATGCTATGAAATGTCATTTATGGCGTCATTGTACTGCAATAATATGAAGCATTCCACTTAGATACTACATTGTTTGGATTAATGAGAATGTCAAGGTTGACTACCTTGTTCATCGCCTACTATAGGAACCTTCATTCCCATTCAAAAAGCTTTAATTAATGGGGGCAATCCAACCATATTATGTATGCATGTATACTTATAGCTCTCAAAATATTTACTTGTATTTAACCCACAATCTTCCTAGATATAAAATAATTGAACGTGGAATCTCCTCGCGAGAAGCGTGCCTAATCACCCTTACCGCATCGATCTCCATCAGGGTATTAATACCGTTTTCAAGCCTTTGAGTATTCTTTCGCTTTTTTCCTCTTAGAGATAAAGATTTCTCTCGATACATTTCACAAATCAGGAACTTCCTTTGAGATTAAAGGCTTCGTTCGATCCTAACGAAGAAGAACGGATTATCCCGGATAATACAACTGTCTTAGACGGATATGGAAATGTCTTAGCCCATTAACACTCCTTTATATATACACGTCAAATCCTCCGTCTTGAAGTGACAGCTTATCGAACGTAAAGCAAGGAGTTGGAAATCGGAAAAAGTTGAGCATCTAAAGTTTGTTTTCCGTTATTTCCCGAACCGATCCAAGTGAAGCCCGATATCGAAAAAGCTTCCTTCAAACGGCGGAGGATTATCGCCTCCTAAAGTGAAGACCTATTTGGCACGCGGCACTTCCATTTTTGATCCTCCGTCGATGTTAACGTGCGGTGTGGTGTCCGTCATATTTTTGCAGCGCTCGATATAATGATTGCCTCTCTTCCCTCGTTTGAGTCGTGCAGCCGCACTGCAGAGATTAATGTCACCCAAGCGCCCGAAAGCATGTGAGGAAAAGATGGAAATGATCCAGATTGCGTCCTTTTCTCTTTATGGCTCTCTTTTGCAGTTTCCTTTTGAGGTACAGTGGCGATGGACGCTGAACGCACGCCGTGTTTCCTCGTCCGATTGGTTATCTGAAAGTAGACTAGGAGATAATTATTCTCTACACGAGTCATTTTGTGTGTTATCATTATATATTTGTCTACACAAGTACAGAAAAATCCGGCTTTTCGCGGACCAAGCAAAAACCAAGTTGTTATATATTTTGTGTGATGCTGTTTGCCTTTTTATCATATATTTGAATGATGGTCTGGTTTTTGCACAAAGATAACGTCTTAACTACTTAATTTTGGTCATTTTTTACTGTAAAACTAAGTAATTTTTACCAGATAGAAAATTAGGGAAGAATAAGATACTTTTCGTCACAGACCACGATCTCTCTAAGTCTATACACTACAGCCCACAGAACATTGTACTCCCTTTCTGGTTTATTCGATATATTTGCAACTTGAGATTGTGACGAAAGGAAACACCGCCAAGCAATTTTTCAATCGAACGTTCTGCCCTGAGATGTTCCCATTCTATGAACAGTGGAAAAATATCATACATAAATGGTTTAAAATCAAATTTTTCTCAGTTATGTCCCGAAATTTTTGCCTTCAGCGTAGTAAATATCCCGATTTCGCCCCATTAGTCCCTTAAACTATGCCAGGTTAAATATTTTACTTGTCTTTTACCAATATCTTTAAACAGGCCCTTCGTTATCATTGAAACCATACTACATGATCTAATGTAGCAATTGCTCAACGTATTTGAACGCTTATGTTTACTCGTTAGTAATGTAGTCTTTATTTCACCTCTCTGAACATCAGTAACTGGAAATCGACTAACAGCCAATTAAAAACAATGAGGGTAAACATTTTCGTTTCCTTTCGAGGAAAATCTGCCACTGCTGAGGCAATGGCATGTTTGCCGTGGGTCCCAACGAGGCCAATCAACATAGGCTTCGTTTCACTCAACATTTCTCCAAAGGCTAAAGAAACAAAATCGCCGACGTAAAACGGAAGCTTGCAAATGGCTTTTGGCACGGCTCAATTGGAATCCCTTTCCGTGGAAATCGAACCTTCCTGTGTCCATTAGGGAAGAAGGAATTTGCTACCTGCGAATTCCCCGAGCAATCAAAGCCGCTGCAAAAGACTCGGGCGTTCCAGCGGAAAAATGCCCCATTACTTATTTAACTTCAGTTAAGCCAACGCATGTGCCTTCGCAGGCTGCCTTTGCGCAAACAGAACACGCAAATGGGTAGAAAAAGCACGAGGAGGAAGTTCCAATCTGAGAAGGTTTAAGGGGCCACCTCGTGCAACTATTCCGCGTTTCCCAGCCGCATTTAGCGGGCTCTGTGGCTCCTGGTGGCAACTTTAACGCGTGGTTGGACGAAAACCTGTTCATTTTACTGTGCATCGACTTAGGCTCTATTTATCTTGTATATTTGTGTGGTTTTATTTTAGAGTAGCTTACCCTCGCCACATTTTGTGGTTTGTCTAATTTTCAAGGGCCTAGAATAGAAATTCGTATATGCAATGAGTCTCAGGGGCGTGTTTTATGGGGTAGCAAAAAAGGTCCTCTTTGCTCAAGAGACGTCTTTAAGTCCCACTTATTAAGTACTAAGCGTTTATCATTAGTATTGAGCTTCTTTTCATGATAAATGCGTAATAACTCTATTTATAGGAATTACCACTTACTTTCAAGACGATTTCTTCAATTTCATGCGCAGAAAAATAAATGAAACGATTTTCTTATAGTTGAAGACTGTCTTTGTGTTTGTTCTGGATATATCCTCAAAAAAATGGCCCTTAAGACACCCCTGCTATTAAGAAGGTTTCTGAACCCGCTACTGATAAGTATAGACCTTGTTTATTGATTTATTTAGCCACCTAGCTTCGTTTAAGCCAGACGTTTCCTACCGGAATGTGGTGATTTGCTCAATTTTAACGGACTTAAATATTTTAGGTTATATTCTCAAAAAGGGCCTTATGCCATCCCTTACGACAAGTTATGAACTCGCTACTGATATGTATAGCACCTCCTTGTTGTTTTTTTTCTTCTACATAGCTTCGCTTAAGCACGGCATTTCCATCCTGAATGCAGTGTTTCGCTCAATTTCACCGATCCCAAAGGGTAAACATAGAGATCTACATTATTGGAACAAATTTAGCGATTCCAGAGAAAATCGGGTCAGAGAACCCCATCGTTGAACTCCTTTTGCTTCCGACGCACGGAGAAAAGGGAAAAATAAGCAGGGCAAAGCCATCAATACACTGGTATGAAAGCGTTACGAACATTAACCGTTTTCGACGCGTCGGAACAAAGAAGCTTCGGTAGTTACCCTAGTGAGTTTATGGGAGATCGAATTCTCAGAGCGGATCCTTAACGATAGCTCTTCTACAAACCATGCGTGATTGCGAAACAACGGCAGCGTAAAGTAAATGATGTACTCAGACAAGGAAATTTAACAAGCATAGAAGCCAGACTAAAAGGGATTGCTTGAACTGTTAGACAAGTGAACCGTCCTAGACACGGATGGAATTTCTCAAAGGGAAACAAATAAATGTCGGTCCTTATTTTCTATTATTCCCTGATCACTGATGAAGATGACATACTCTCGCTACTCAAGAGGTATCGGATTGTGCTTTGCACGATTCACTATTAGTAAATAATATCGCTACCACCAAACCAAATATATTGAAACGGAATATGTTATTTTATGCTTTCGATAGTGTCTGGATGCATGAAAATATCGCTGTTAGTATTCATAGATTGAGAAATAGACTCAATCACCGATAGCGAAATTGCAAACTGTATATATGAATTTTATGTCAGCATACTTCAGCTTTATTTAATGTTTGAGGAAGGATTTTTTCCGAAATAAAAGGTGGCATGGAATAAATGGCTGAGTTATTTTGAAATTATAGGGATTAACTAAAGGCAATTACTTCATTCTCGGAAAAAAAATTGTAGTAGCATTGTTAACAATACTTCATGAAGTGCAGCTGAGGTCATCTCGCACATATGCTCCCACCAGGAATCGAACCCGGACCGCTTTCGCCTGAGTAGAACCCTCTTGGCTATATGGAAACGCCAAAAAGAATTTTATTTATGTTTTAAAAAATTCCTTCGGATTGATCTTGAGTCATAAGATATTTTTCCCGGACGAATAATTATGCAAATAATGCAAATTTTAACTTTTTTGAGCTATTCATTCCGTTTCTTACGTATTAATTAAAAACAGAGAATTAAATTAATAGGCCAATTTCTTAAGGCGTGATACAAGTATTATCTGCAGCTTCTTATTTATAAATTCCGTTGCGAATATTTTTTCCGTAACGAAAATTTTAACGGCAGTCAAACAAGTGGGGATGACGTAAGTGCGACAAAATCGAGAATTTTCACAGCATCGAACTCTTTCGACAAATATCTTCACAGAAAGTGATGTTCCTTCCAATGGTAGTTTTGTAGTCTTTTTATTACTTCCTGCTGCTTCGAAAGAGGGATTCCGTGCTTTGAGAGAATTATCGCACTCACGCCAGCGATACGGAAGGGAATGTTTTAACACGTAAAAAGAAAGGAGGAAAGGATTAAGCCTTTCGCAAGATTTTCATAAATGAATAACAACTTTTTAAAACTCGGAAGGTCCGCAAAGACCATTTCTTGATCCTCTTTGACGAGAAATAAAACCTCTTACCGAGCAGTAAGAATTCCCAATGGAATTTTCCGTCGAACTTCGATATCGCGGGTGTAATCACGTTTTGAGCTCCTGAAAATTTGAAAGCGTTTGAAACAAAATGCATTCCGTCATTTCTGCTCTCCTCATTGGTGTCGTCGATGTTTTCTTAAAGAGTCGTATGTCGTTACTCTAATTTTTATTCCATCAAGAAAGATTTGATTAAATGTTGTTTAGATTATAAATACACAAAATTATATTATGCGTTATATAGAGAGATTATTAAAAAATCTGCAAGTTACACTAAATCAGATTGGTACGAAGGAACTTTTAATGGAACGCGACTCATTATTATAATATCTTTCTTATTATTATAATATCTTACTTATTATTACAATTATTTACTTATTATTGCTTAGTGCTTATTTTCCTTACTATTGCTTAGTATTTATTTTCCTGAAAATAATTCTTTATATAAATCATGGTCATAAGACTCATTGCATCATAATCATAGTTTCATAGTTTTAGTAAAATAATGCTAAATTGTTTTATTTAAATATTATATATAAATATACCTATATTAATCAAATACTATGTTTTCATGATGAATGATACACACGAAAACTTGTTAGAAAAATTCTTGCGGTGGAGAAAGGAAAATATAATGATCCTGCTATAGATACTATCATAGAAATTTTGGTTTATTCTCCTCTTTGCTGTTTTGACGAGATTCACTCCAAAATTCTTCGTCATGAATAAATAAAAAGCAGTTGTTTTTGTCATGGGGATATATAGAAGAGCTTTCACTCAATTTAATATTTAAAGAACATTCTAAAACATACAGCCGTCAATTTATTCCAAAGGGAGATGACTTGATGAAGAGTGTCATTTCCGAAATAGGAGAATGGAAGGTAAATAGAAAGAGGCATACGTCAGCTAATTTAGTGAAAGGTAATTTAGCACGAGGGAATTGTATTTAAAGTATCACGATGGTCGTGGAAACTCAAGGTTTCGAACTCAGTTCCCTCACTTTCCGGAAAATTCTAATTCCAGTCATATAGATATTTTTTCATATTTTTAAACTCAGCGCAAACCTAATTTGAATTCCATTCGGTAAATTATTGTAGTTCGAAACACTTAGAGCGAAATAATTGTAATCTTTAATACTATTAACGTCCAAAATTCCAAAATGAAGGATCACTAACAATGATTCATGTTATCAAGAGGTTTTTCAACTCGTTTAGTTACAAATCCTACATAATCGCTGAATTTCGAATGAAGGAAATACAATCGATATATATTCCGAGTCCTGGGAATAACTTTCTGATAAGGAATGAAATTGCAAAAAGGAATTCAAAAAGAATTCACATGAAGGTCCCGGAAGACTATTCTTAGCCGCGTGGGATTTCCATACGCTTACATCAGCAGTGACAACATCGTTCGCTGGGCCAAGATTCAGATACAAAAGCTCGAAATCTGAAATCGCATCAAGCAGAACTAGACCAGATATAACCCCATAAAAAGAATACTAATTTCTAGGTTCGAATGAATGCATGCAATAAAGCTTTCAAGCTCATAATGTCATTGTGAAAATGCTATATGGAACCTTCATTGGCGATGTCATGCTCATGAATGCCTCAGTCACATAATTTCGTATGCCATTATGATATTTAATGAGAAAATGGAAGATGGAAAAATCTTTGCAAGGATGTCAAAGATAAAATCTACGTTGCGGGAAGTATCCAAAGATAAAGGGTGGAAAAAAATGGAAAACCAGCAAAAACTACAAATTCCTACAAATATTCAAGAATGATTTATATCATTTGAAAAATTCTAAGTACAACTGCAAGCTTAAAAAACCACAAAAATATCTTGGGAAAATGAAAATTACAGCGTACATTAACTTAAGCACTTAAAGAAAATTATTTATATTTCGAGGATTTCTAACATTGCAATATAATTTGTAACATATATGCACCTCGAGAGGAAGTTAAATGGATGAATTTAGATCATCAATGATGATGATTCCTAAAGCAGATGTGAAAAATCCCTGTATGACTGGGATACGAACCCAGTCAGTACTATCAGGTCAGGTGTTCTAGCCATTTTACTACCATGCCTACCCAAGTCCACAGGAAATTTTGTAGGACAATGGGTGCTCTACATAGTGGCACCAACCACCACCAGAGGTCCTCATCGATGCAGTCAACTCACAAAGTGGTGCTTTTCCAGTTATATCGAAAATTTTTCACATCTGTTTCTCCTAAGGTTTTCCTGCCTATCGTGCTAAGTTTAATACCTTACCCTCATCCTTGATGATGATTCCTGTTTGAGACATTAATTTGTCAACATTAGTTTCATAACTAGTGTTCTTCCTCGTTTACGTTTTCCTTAAGAGGGAAGAAAGACTGTTCATAAGCATGAATATTTCCCTTCTGGTAACATTCCGAAGAAAATGGCCAAACTTTGTATCACAAATAATGTGCATCAGCACCCATGAAAGTTTTCTCCCTTATTTTGTCCCTCCTTAGCTCCCTTTTATCTTCTCATAAGGCGGGATTATGTAAACGGATGAGATATTCTTCCAGCCGGTTGTCACTAATTTTAAAGCGTTTCCCGCGGAAGGTAACAAGCGCACCATTAGAACAGAACGAATTCTCAACATATTTTATACGTGCTTTGCGAGAAATTTCGCTCAAATCTTTCTAGTTTAAGGCCGTAAATAATAGAGGCGCATTTTCTCACGCCGAGATAGTCCACTTCTCCGTACTTTTTCCACTTTTTCCAGCTCTGCTCCGCCACCCTCAATCTCTCAGCAAATCCCACTTAAACAAACCGGACGTGCTCCGAACCTTGCGACACGTAGTTTCTTCTTATAAAAATATGGAACTTTCAGCTTCTTTCTTTCAACTGCACCACTTTTCAAACGTCACTCCCCTTTCTCAAACGTCATTCGCTAAACCTGCAATTTCTCCCTTTGCTGTATTTTTAGCCACATCCCCCCTATCCTTTCACTCGATTCTTGTTTTGTGAAAATGGAACAGGGCTCCATTGTTACGATAGTTGTGTACGATACACTGCATCACGTATTTTGGAGGCCGTGTGTCCGAACTAAATTTAAAGGCGTAAACGCCCTAATTCTTTTATAAGTTTGACCTTTCTCATAACGGTGTCACAATCCCAGGATCGTAACACATTGGTGCACCTCTCTTTTACGAATACTTCTGTATTAATTTAAGGAAGAACGTACACGAACCCTTCAAGTGCGTAAGGTTTCCATTGTATACACTTCCAAATTATGTAAAAAAAATTAATACAATTAATTAATAATGTAGTCCAATTTACAAACATGTTACAGGATACATCTGAGATCAAAATATTTAGTTTATATTAAGATCCTGGATTATTTTTAATGCAAATTTCCTCAAATGTAACTAGGTAATGGCATACGTCACAAACTATTCTTCAGAGTCAAGAGCACTGAGCACTGTCTACTAGAAAAATAATAATTAGGTCAGTATTATTTCATAGTTATTCTCTCATTTTATTAGATCACCGTTTTTAATTTCACCTTAATTTTGGTTTGCGCTTCATAAACTCTTTGAAGTGTTCAACATGTGCTTTGAAAATTGAATGATTTTTTCATCAGTGGAACCTGCGGATTAATTCAGCCTGGTTGGAAAATCTTCTTATGGGGCTTAAGACCATTTCGAGCTTGAACAAAAAATTCAATGCCAAAGGTAAATCTGCAGATCTCTTCGGTCCATTAAAACGTTGAATTGTTCCTGATGTTAAACTAACAGCTTTTATATATCCTAATTTGCGAATTAATGAACCATCTCAACTAAAAATAATAGTTTTCACACAAGGTAGGGTAAAGTTTCACTGATAAATAATAATATTTATTAAATAAGGATATCGGTTTTATCATACGTGTAGTTCAAAAACTATGGTCGATCACATTCTTTTCTATCAATTATGAATAATCCCAATACTCATTTCCATGGACTATACCTATGAAAACTGAAACGATATCAGTCGTACCTTAATCGCAAAATGACGGATGACATTTGCTTTATTTGAAGAATTTCTGAAGGTACTTTTTAACCTAGATGTTCACTTTGAGTTCTATTAAAATTTATGTTTTAACTTGATGCTCATGCGTTCTTATTATAATTTAAAAAATGAGATACTTATACTTGTATATCTTGGTATGATTAATTAAATTAAATCATTTTTTCATCCATATTTTCCCCATGGATTGATATCACCTAGTAGACTCTAAGGACGCCCCGGAGAAATCCAACTTGCATGAACAAATGGTTGGGCATCCCTGTAGGATTAGTTTAGGCATACCATAGAAGGAATAAGGAGGGCATAAGTTCATAGAGGTACGAAGGAAGATGTCGAAGTAGCTATTTACCTAGTGTCTGACAAAGAGCTTGAATTAAAATGAGGATGCCATGAATTTTACTTTATACTATACATCTGCTACGCTTATCGTAGTATAATGGTATATTTAAAATTAATCAGAGATTAATTAATTAGAATTTTAGCTGAAAATTACCCCTATAGGCAACACGCCCCTCACGCCCGTGAGTTAAGTTGTAGGAAATATTGCACATGAGGATGTATCTCTAGATCAGAGAATGAATTAGGCCTGGTAACTGAATTGGTAACGTATGTAGCATGAATTCCTATTCACGATCTTAACTCCGGTGGATTTCTAAGGTAACATTAGCCGACAATACCTTCAAAGCAAATAGCATTTAGCCCGTAGTCCTTGAGCTAGCCGACTTCGTCCTGTTTCACCGCTTCAGATATCCCTTAACTCGTGCATCCACTCCTCCAAAACTCACCATATCTCATTCTGCTCATGTCCATTCTTTCACCGTGCGCTAACTTCCATCTCATCCTTCAAGACTCGAACCGACATAAATTTTACCCGTGCACAAATGCTTCGCCTGTGTCAAAGAGAGGGATTTATGCCTCAAAAATATACGGCGGAGAGGAAATTGCATCAAGTGTTCTTTGCCTGAATAGCAGATACCGCCTTCCACGAAGGACTTCCTCGATAAGAAGTCCCTTTCATCCCCAAAAGCCGTATGGCATATCTCCCGACTGATACTCTCACCTTTCCGGGATCATCCGTTTTTTCTCATTTTCACCGCCGTTTTCCCCTATCTTTTCCATCTTCATTCACCTTTAACCTTCCCTTCCTAAATAAACAATCAAGTTCCCATCCCGTGACCTCCGTGCCGCTCATCTCCTTACTCTTCCCCTCATTCTTTCTTTCCCTATTCCATTCGCTTTATTTCCCGTCCGACCTCCAAAAATATTCTGCCTAGCTGTAAGGATTTCCACATAAGGGTTATTATTATTATAGTATAATCATTACAAGTAGATCACATCTGGTGGCAGTGGGAAATCTTTACGTACATTTGTTCATTGTCAAACAGCCCTTATAACATTGAGATAGCATAGAGACAACGAATAGGTAACATACTCTCTCTTGAACATAGTCATTAAATAAATAAAAATCATGAGGAAGAACAATTTGTACTTTTTCCACAATAATACTGTATTATTATAGTAAACACTGTGGAAAAAGTACAAATTGTTCTTCTTCATAATGACGTATTTCCACAAGACATCGCCAGAGACTGTGAATTTTAAATAAAATCAATCAATTAACTTTAAAGTCTAACGTGATAAAAGTAAAACATACTAAATCGATTAATTGAGGGAAAAACACAACACCCCTCGGAAAACCTCCTTCTGACAGAATATATATATCACATACACAGAAAATACGTAGTCTAACCAACTCCCCAAGTAATAACTACTCCAAGAAAATACATCGACGAACTGTGCAAAAGCTCAGCCAACCCCATCCTAATTTTCCCAGTTAACGTAATTCTGCTTAGCTTCGCCTTGAAGGTACGCACTCGGGTAGGAAATTTCCGAGCCTCTCGTTACGGCAAGTGGAGGGATGATGTTCTGAAGAAGGCAGTTTGTGGAAGAAGCAACGGCGGCCGTAAAGCGGACCGATATATGTTATATACGCCCCGTGCTGCGCTCTTGTTAGGGGGCCAATGTCTCGACCCACGCGACCCTGCCCTCCCACGCCCACCCTCTAAAGGAGAACTTCTCGGAAATAGATTAAGGGTTTTTAATGCGGTTCGGGGAAGCGATTGGGCGTGGATGCATTGCGTGGGACGCGACGCATTTTGGATTATAAATTCTCGGTCCATTGATCGGAAGGGAAAGCAGCGTGGGAGTCGTTGTTTCACGGATTATTTTTAACGCTTTTGTGGCTTGTAGCTCGACCGCGAGAAAGTTCAGCGGATAATTTGAGCGCGAATTTTTTTGCTGAAATTTACAAAGCGGAGCGACAGAGGCGGTGTTTTACAAATTTCGACGCTTTTGATGAGTACGCCGTTTTTGTGGATACCTTGTTTTGATCACATTTTGGAGTTTTTTTTTACTTATTTTTACATTTATGCATTCAGACATTGCGGGAAATTGTAGTTGTTGTCGAATTGGAATTCTTATAAGTAGCGAAATTCAAATATTAATAATATTTGAATTTCTCGACGCTTTCAGGTGACAAAACTTTTCTGGATATGGAAAATAACTTTCCTATAAATGTTACAATATAAAATAGCTTTTTTTATATATTTGAATGATAGCTCAATATTAAAAATTTATGTATATTTCAACTTTCATGAAGCTTTCTCGTAGATACATTTCAAAGGCTGCGATATTTTTGTACAGAAATCTTGAGAGAGATTGTATAAATGATAAAAGCTGTGATCATTTGAATTTTGGTGAAACTGATACTTTACATTAAAGATTTTCTCAGCGTTCACTCACAGCCACTTCAACTTGCTTCGTGGATCATTTTATATTGAAGAAATTGCTCAGGTCAATGGAATTGTTTCACTATGAATAAAACTTTCAAAAGTTTTCAAGTAAATACAACATTTGGTAATGAAGTAAAATTTTATTTAGCTATGTTTGTATAAGTCAATTACTGACAAAATATTTCCTTTCTCCATTCTCCATTGACACTTTATTCTATAAATTATTCGAGTACACGATCATTTTAAGGAGTATACGGAGAAATGAAGGCCAATATAAAAAGCTTTATTTCTTTCTTATGTGTTTTGTTGAGTGGATTATTTTGCTGGTCTGTCAAAATCCCGAATTAACCACATTTTAAATATTTCACTTTTCCATTTATACGGTACTTAGATTTGATAATGGTAATCATTCAGGAAGAATCTCTCATACTTTACCCTTCCCTTCATGTAGTCCTTAAAAAATTAGCTTATTTAGAGTAGGCTTGGGCCAATTATTTTCAAAATGATGAATTAAAAAGCTTTCTTTTATTTTCCATTGCAGCATATGTATAATTTTTAAGATTGTTTACTTAAAATGCTATCCATCACAAAATTTGGCTAACTCAAGACGAGAGAAATATGTACCTTAAATTTATCATTCGAATACTATTTCTGGAGGTGACATTTCCAAAACGATTCGTAAGGGGATGGATGGAAATGTAAACAAATTATTTTCACCCTTCTCTTCTACTTATCACATGTCATCCTGCAAGATACAAGAGTTATGACGGACGCATACCTTTTTCTCAACTTTCTGCCAAGCGGGTGATTTATTTTAGTTCCAAACGTTAACTTTTTCAACGACATTTACATCTCAAAATGAGCCTCATCTCCCTTATTTCGTGATAGACATCAGGCTTAAAATGTATGAGAAAATCCTCTCCAGATCGACCCACGTTTAAATAAGCTTCCGAATCCCTCGCATGAAATTCGAAGGTATTTCATTTCTTCCGAAAACGTCTGCCCTCCGTTAACCTAAAAAAAAATCCGCTCACGCGTGCCTCCTGGAATCGTGCGATGAGTATTTTCGAAAAATCACCTCCAAAAACTTCGGAAAAATTGAAGGAAAAAACCTACCCGGCATGAATTTTGAATTCCAAGCATCCGATTTTGCTTCCTTTCTAAAAGCACGGGAAAAAAATGCCATTTCGCATTTCAACGTCCAGTACAAACTTCTCCATTTGGTATCTCCATCTCACATATCTGTATATATACGCCGTATACTCAATAAAATTCCATCTTTTCTCTTTTCTCTTGGTCTTGAATTCGGTCGGCTCTCACATTTATTTTCCAATGAATCGTCCACATGCTGAGAATGGTATTTTTTTGTTTTTTCAATGTACGACGGAGTATTTAACCAAATTTTGAATTCAATTGTGAGTATATTCTCTGAGATAACCAACTAAGATTAATACATATTAATATGGCATTCTCTCGTCACGAATTTCTCGAAGAATTTTGAAATAAAACATGTAAAAGAATAGTCACGAGCTCAGTCATCGTAACTATTTCAAAATGTGTCTTTTCTCTTCGTCTCAATTTCCAAAGCAGAATATTTTATTAAAAACTTGTTAAACTTATTTGTAAAATTCAAGATAAATTTGAGATCTCACATTTAAATTAAATGAAGTTGTTTTATATTTGCGATAATGTATCTGTAGTGCTCGTTTGTTTTCAGATATACTTTGATATGATTTTTACATAAAAGATTTATTCATTAACCTATGTGTAATTTTTGCTGGTTTTTCAAATCAGTGAAAATGAGCATTTATCTCACTGAATCAGCTCGCTCGAGTACTATGGTTCCATGAATGACAGGCACACTATAATCCTTTCCTTCGCATTCATAAACGATGAATTCTCAAATAAGACACGTGTATTAACTCAATGAAAAATTAAATATTCGAAATTTTCTAATATTAATTTCGAGATATGAGCGTCCTCTCATCAGAATTTTTTCAGCCAACAATCTTCGAAAAAAAAACAATTTTTTCCCCGATATTTACCTAAAAAAACGCTGATACCTGATAAGCGTTAATTTTGCAAGACAAAATTAGGTGCTCACAATCTTTCACTTTTGTCCCGAAAATTCGTGTACTTTGTATTTGTTTTATGCTACTTTTACATGAACTTCTTACTTTTACTCATTTTAACCCTTTCTCTTCTGTTGCCCGTTCTCATTTTCACCTCTCTGTCACCAACTTTCCTCATCGTCGTTGGACATCTTCCACGAGAACACTACCATCGCCTCCAAAATACACGCCTTAGATAATCCTATCGTTAAGGTCACACCTCTGCCCTCATATTATGCATCCTGCGTCCCTCACTTTCTACGCCGTCCCCGTTCTTTAGAACAACTCGAAAAGGCGTGCTATCATCAGGGGCAGGCTGACTTGGGGATGTTGGGTCTTCTCCTTGTCCACAAGATCCCGATGAATAAGAGACATGCTGGGAATTTGATGAGAGGCTATTGTCAGGGGAAGATTGAGTAGCGGAACCTAAATAAGTCGTAAGTTTTAGGAAATGGTGCAAGTCAAGGAATAAATTTGCTTAATTATGCAAACAAGTAATGCGGAAGAGATGTATTAGTAAAATCGCTTTGATGGAGATGGTAAGATAAATGTTAATCGTAGATCGCTTAAAGAGCTTAATGAATCAAAATGCAGTTCATATCAAAATCGTTACATCTATTACAATATTTATATTATAACTTTATTTATCTTTTGGAATAATTTCTCCAATTTCCCGATCACTTCCGAGATTCATCATCATCTTTTGAGAAAAATTGAAGAAAATAGGTGATTTGTTATTTGCAAATATATCTCCCATGGGTGATTTTGTTTTGGTTTGTTCTTTTACCAATTTATTGTTCTGTTTTACCCTCTCTACTAGTATCTTGATATTTAAAATCACTTTTATTTGTTTTTGCACAGGGTATATACAATGTTATTCGCCTGATTCCTACTCATTTTCGTGGTATGTTGCTGATTAAAGACACTCTTGTCAATCTTCCCTTATCGAATTCAATTGTTCACTCTAAGGCTAATGTAATGTGCTACATTTTCGTAGAAATTTAGCAACTGTACCGGCCTTGTGAGAGTAACAACCGCAAGCCACTTCACTTCTTATCTTGCCTAGTAAGCCCCATTCTCTCCCCAGAGCTTTTGGCAGCATAAGGATAGTTGAGCTTTGGTAGGGATGAGGATCCAACTATTTGGACCGAATATTCAGAGAGGTCGATAATATACTCACACAGTAACCGATGCGATCATGTTCATTCTGTTATTAATTACGCTTAGTACATGAGTAATTACGTTTAATAACTCAATCATCCTCTCCCCATTAATTCCCGATGAACGATAGATAATAATCATAATGGAATAAACAACGATAGCCCGTCTCTAGGTCACCGTGCCCCTCCCACATTCCCTTGAACCCTTGAACTACCTATTATCTAAATTCCCCACTTCCTTCCCTCTCGTCCATATTTACCCTTCTATTTTCATATCCCCCTCCGTCGTGTATGCCTTACGTAACATCACCGTAGGGCACCTCAGGGGACCCTTAGACCCACCCGACCACTTCACCCAAACCGAACAGCATCCCTTGGCTGACACACCGCAGCCACCCTCTTTCCAAACTGCAAGCGCCACGGAAAAAGGAACACAATAAGGACCATCTCTGCCACCATTTCCTTCATGCTGCTCCTCTTTACCGCCGCGGTGACCTTCCCTCACTTATTTATGTACCCCGCCCATCCATCGCCGTATCCTGGCTCTATGCCCAGCTATCGACTCGGCCGACAAAGTCAAGGAGTTCTCGGGGAAATCAAGAGGAGCGGAATGCGTTTTTTCCCGCCCTCCGGAGAGGTCGGAGTCGGGGAAATTTGTATCGAATGGGATATTGCAGCGTTAAGAGCAGGCCGGAACAAAAACATTAGCGAATCAAGTATTGCTTTGGGTTTTAAGGTGTCTATAATGATTCTTTGATCGTATTCTTGTTTGTGTTTTGCTACGTTTAATTAGTTAATTTCGTTATGTCTGACGTGAACTAGGGGCTCCTTATATCTGCTTTCTAATTTACGTTTTGTTTGACCGACGTATATTCTTTCGCAGTCTTGACATGTTATTTTATAGATGCTTGATTTGTGTATTGAGGGGTCTTTGGGATTGTGACGATTGGTTAGTTTGTCGTAGACAAGGAAAACTATTGACAGGTCAAATTTGCTGTTAAGAATTTTGTACTCGGAAGACGCTAGTTCAATGGACGGCTAACTGAGTGTTTTAAATCCTCTAATCGTTGGGATGGCTAATATTTCGTGGCGATTATCTTAATTCGAGAGAAACCATAATTTTAGTGCTCTTTCAGTCTAGTAAAATCAAGTATAATGTCTGATTAATTTGGTAGAAAATAAATTACTTTACCTTCTTGAAGATATCGGTTTACGAAGGGAAGGAGAGGAACTGGAAAAACAGAACTATTGAACCAGGATCCAAATTCTTCCAAAGTCTTCCGGATATTTCTCAACAGTCTGTTTGCCAAAGTGGAGTAATGCATCAGAGCGGGGTGGTTATTTTTACTTTTTTAATTCAGTAAAACACGAATTATCGGAAACTTGATTATGAAACTTTTAAGAGTTAGAAATAAGGATAGGGAAAGATGGTTTGCAGGGTACAAATCTAGATTTAAATATCCCGTTATTTGTCGTGAAACACTAGTAATAACTTTGTACACATG
The DNA here is from genome assembly GCA_036926295.1 of Pachydiplax longipennis. Taxonomy (NCBI): domain Eukaryota; kingdom Metazoa; phylum Arthropoda; class Insecta; order Odonata; family Libellulidae; genus Pachydiplax; species Pachydiplax longipennis. Next base: position 59,849,503 of record JAVFKF010000008.1, read on the forward strand.
TTAGTGCAGCTTGAAAATTCCAAGATAAAGAAGTAAAAATATCGAAATGACCGGGTCTTAAATTCTCTGGAAGACACCCTAACCACTATACTATAATGCCGGAAAGTTAGAATACCTGCTTGGAAAGTGACCTATGTTAGTATATTTCCGTATTTTCCCCTTCTGATTCACTTTTGGTTTTATGTGCTTTCTTCTATCTTTAGAAAATTTTTATCATGTTGAGTTTATTGTACAAACTTATTCATCTTCTGTTTGAATGGCAGCATTATTATGAAAATTGGGTACAAAATGCTCTTTGCTTGGGAAGCCCAAGTATCTTAAGCCGTTTGTGGTTAGAAGCGAGTGGGTGGAGGTAATTGGAGAGTGCATCTCTTAGAAATCGGAAGCAAGCGCAAGTCTTGAAGCGCATGGCAAACTCCCGTGTTGACTCAACTCCGCTAAGGTAGCTCAGGAATGCTAATTTCCCCTCTTATCTGTCGCCTCACTTTCTTCCTCCAGTGCACACTCAGATAATAAACCGAAATTGCGCATTTGATAGTCTTCAGACGCGACGGCGCCTGGCGGTGGGGGCAAGAAACATAATGCTACTCCTCCATAGGCGGAAGTTATTAACTGCGATAAATATTTTAATTTCCCTTTTTTTTTAACGGGATCAGTAAACGTTAGAATCACGTTATGGAGGATACTATTGAATTCTTCTCCGCTTGAGGTGTCGAGATGAAGGGATCCTAATGTAAACAAAATATGGTGTTAGTTTGATACGCGGAATGAAAACTATGAAGATGCTTAGAAAATCTAGAAATCGTTCTTTCCTCTTAACTTTCCTGCCTCTGGAATAATGTTGTTAAAATATATAAATGCTAAGGAAATGGCAAATATATGTTGAGTTATTCTCTTTAGAAAAGAAAGGTTCTTTTATAGAAATCATAGCACAATCATATGCTGTGAATAAATATGGAATGGAATGTTTCAAACTGATGACGTAAGTTTTCTTTAAAAAATTTCAAATTCTTCCTTTAGATTAACTCAACATTTTCCAGGAACAGACGAATGTATACAAGATATGGTGTTTGTTTGATTTATGGAAGAAAAAAATATGGAAACATTTATACAATAAGAAGTTTACTTCCCTTTTCAAATTGTATTTATTTATTTTAATTACCAAACAAAGAGAGGATCCTTTTTAAAATATCAGGGAAAATCTGGTTACCAGGAAGTTGTGGAAATTTATTATAGATTATTAAAATTTTCACGATTTCTTCCTGTAAGCAATGATGTGTTATAAATGGGAAAGATATTATAAGGGGATTATATTCCTCTTCTACGTTTCATATAAAACCCTAATTTCTTTTAGAATAATAAAATTAAATACCCAAAGAACTAAGATGTGCATCTCTTGTACAGAAAGTAGAGAAAATTGAAATGGCATTCTTTTCTACTCTTTTGATAAAATTGGTGATAGTTATCATATCAGGAGATTTCGTAAACTGAAATGATTTTCATGTTTTTGTTTATTCATATTTTTACGAGCTAATAATTTACTATTTCTATGCTGATCCCGCCTTTTCCGTCTTTAATTATTAATGATTACTGTGATGAGGAGAAGTGGAAACTGAATATCCTTATTTTTTTATGGTTTAGATGAAAATTTGCATGCCCAAATTTGTATACCCTGAAACAATGGCAGGAATATAACAGGAAGTATGCTATTTTTACAAAAAAATTATCAGAAAACCTTAAGGCTTGAATGAAAAATCACCTACGAATAAATTCTTTTTCGAAGAATTGCATTCCTGTCTTACCTCTCTTGAATATGGCCTGATTTTGAGGAGGAAAAAAAGCAGGTTAAAGAAACAAGAGTTCCAGGGACTCGGTTAATACATACATGTTCTTTATCACGGAGGCATGACATATGTTCACGACAATGAAAAAGAAATGACATTCAAAAACCTTTAAGGAACAAGAACCGCCGAATTCTGTATTTTCTCCTTTCAAACACAGATAGATCTGAACTACGAGAGTAAATTCAGAAAATGATCGCTTTTTCCTTAGAAAAGGTAGGATTTTTTTGATGGCAATTAGCCCAAGACAAAATAATTCTCGATTAAATTCAGGCCCATTTTCAACTTGGAAGGAATGAAATGTCAAGGAGAGCCTCTATTTTTCATGCGTTTATCCCCACTTCGATAGCATCTCGCGGCGGACGAGCCAACCAGCGCAAGTGGAGGAATTAAACCAAACTTTTTTCTGGGATTAGCTTCCGGAAAGCCTGAATATTTAAGCAGAAAACGAATACGAAACGGAATAAATGGAGGTCAAAGAACAAAGCCCGTCCGCCAATAAAAGCGGAAGGAGAGTGGAGCACCCTATTTTATTTGCATTGATCTTAAATTCAGCTTAATGCTGGGCATTTTTTTGATCGCCGGCGCCAACGGTCCGATTTGCCGAGAGGACCTGGCGGAATGAATAGGAAGGGTGCTCTTCCGCCAGGACGAGAGTCTCTTGACCTGAACGGTGTTAAAAGGTTTGAGTCGGCAGAAACGAGAATATAGTTTCAGTTTCCACATGGTTTGTGCAGCCGGAGGCACGTACTATTCCGGGAGACTGTCGCATTGCCGATCACATCTAAATAGGACCATCGAAAGAGATCGGTCGGTGTGGGAGGGATGCGGAGATCTTGACCGAAATCGTACGTTTAGTGGACGGAATGAAACAGTTCCAACCTCGATGTGTTTTGTCATCCAATTTGTTCCGTTTCTGGGGTACGGTGCGTGATGCAAGCAGACTGAATTCTGCTCGAATACGGAGGGCGTTGTGTTATGTTTAATCGAATGGACATAAACTGTTGCCCCAGTTTTTCATATTGGGTTAATCCCGGTTTTCCGCGGTGCAAATCTCATATCCACCGAAAATGTACGCCGCGTCCCAACGGAGATGTGACGGTTTTGCTCCAAAACACCTGATTAGGTTAGCCGATGTGATTGCACGTGAGATTGTTCATATTGCAAGAAGGAGATGATCATGTTCTGCCGCTGCTCCACTTTGTTTAATAATACCCAGATGTAATCCAAAATCGTTACCCGGAAGTTACTTTTCAAAGCTGAAAGATTATTCTGCTTGAACTCTGCGAGTTCTTTTGGGTGAGAAAGCATAATGAGATGAGTCATCTAAATTATTTAGCAGTGAAAAGATTAAGGGATAAGGTCAGTTTTTGTGGCAATCCATAATGAATAAAGACTACTTTAAATGGTATATTTTCCACAAGCAAACTTCTTTAAACATAAATAATGACGATGAGGTCATTCATTGAAACAGGTCGTTTTTGTAAGAAAATATTCTAAATTTACTCTTTCATACAATTATGTGGAATACTACATAGATTTTGAATTTTATATCTCTTGATTTTCTCATTCTGTCTACATACATCACGAACTAATCTTTACTAGAAAAATACTTTATATTTTGATAATATCAGTGAACGAAATAAATTTGCCCGCAATCAAGCAATTCATCTTAGGTATTACGAAATATAATCGCTACGCTAGCCTACGAAGCACTGATACTGATAATTTTTTGGCGAATTTATTATTTATTGAATTTTTTGTGCGAATACGGGAAGTGTATTTCGCGAGATACATTTTTAAATCAGAAAGTATGCTCTGATTCCATCTCCTTTATGCATTAAATGTTAAGAACATTTTGCGGCTGGTTATTCTAAAATTATCTACATATTATATATTTCCTTCAGGTAAAGAAGTAGCTTCGGAAAGGCAACGTTATAAAATAAAATTCACGTAATGCTAATTTAAACGGCTTCTCGATTCTCAAAATTTGGATCCAAAATCTTGGTACAATAAATCAACTAAGTAAATATTTCTTCAGTCTCAGCTTGTCTTATTTTATATTCATCCATAGTTCATAAATATTTGCTCCGGTCGATTAGAGAAGAAATGAAATTAATATATAAGAAGACGAAATTTTCTCTTGAGTTTGATAACTTCACAGATATATTCGAGTTTCAGTAAAAGGCTTCATTATAAAGGAAAATGTATGCAATTTTGTAACTGGATTACTTTTCTGGTAGATTATAGAGAAGTTTATCACGAGGTCACCGTAAAAGTGTCCGGTTTCCGTGAATCTTGGCCTTAATGAAGTCCGTTTTCTTATCACGAATAAAATGTAAAGTTACAATTGAACAACTGAAATGAAAACACGCTAAGTGGATGAAGGGAAGAACCCTCACGCGACTATAGGGAAGCAACCCATACATACATAATATGTACGACATATGTATTATTTGACACTAAAAAGATGCATCTATTTAAATCTTGAAATTCAATTTCATCGTTAAGAGCATCTTTGCACAAAAAAATTTAAATATCAAAATGAAGTGACGTTGGTTTGCTGTCTTTTTCTAGGAAAAGTATAAAAATAACTCAGCTTCCCTCATTTTAAGGGAGAACCCACGAGGAAGAAAGACTGACTATCATACAATTTTATCACATACACATTCAATTAATTCACATTCTCTTCAATCTTGCGTCTGATCGGGTCCGCGAAACTTTCTCAAGTGTGTAGAGGACCGTGAGTTTATTTAGTTCTTGAGCACTTGAGCTTAGGTTGTGATTAAGAATTGTGATCATTATTCTAAAAATAACATAGAACAGTACGGGATGAAGTGAAAAAAAATTAATTTTTTTATGAAATTAAAAAGTCAATTTCTTTTGGTAACGATGAATTTAAATTTGGAGAAAAGAATACAATGTAACCTGTAAGCTGTACAATACTATTAATAGAAGAAAAATTCTTGAAATTGAAGATTTTTGCTTCATTATTTGAAATATTTCTGTTTTCAGCTATTCTATTGCTGTTCATCAGCGAAAAAGGAAAACGAACGAGGAGATAAATAGGCAAAGCATATTTATGATGAGGATGAGGAATAGATGAAGAGTGGGGTATATGAGGATGGAATCATTGGATTAAAAAGTAACGCGTGAGAGGATTAGGGAAATGTAAGCCAAAATAAAAAAAAACATTCTCTGAGGGGAACTCGCGAAAGGTGAAGGCATCAGATTGAATCGAAAACAGTTTATAAAATAGAAGGGGAATATTGGTAGAAATTTCTTCTCCTCCTACAGTTCAAATACGTAATTTCGCAGAAATACGCTTAGTTTATAATTCTTATATCATATATATATAATATATCATAAGCATTAAAATTACTGGATGACACAGCCTGTGGCGAAAATTGCCGTACTCTGTTTGTGATCCCTGTAAGTACTGCTGAATCGCAGCAAAATATAACTTTTAACCTCCCAATTATTCCTTACGTTTCCGCATCATAGATGCCCAACCGCGAATGAAAACGGGATTATTCAAAAAATGACGGAATGTTGTGAAAGCCCCGGATCCACTCATCCTTGAGGGAAATTTTTACGCACGAACGGGAAAGATTCCGCAATCCACGCTGATTGGAAAAAAACGACGCCGAGATTTCGCCTCGTCAGTCCGCGGGGCGAATCGCGTCATTCAATATTTCGCTCGGCTTGTCTCCCGGCAATTGAATCATACCTCGACCCGAAAGAATTGCCGCACGTCGGTTACGGCGTTTCTTTTTACATCTCCCAAAATGTACGTACTTTGACGGCGGCACGGGGGTAAACGACGGGACGTTTTTTCTCTTATTCCCTCACTTTTCGAGGTCGGGCACGGAGGGAATCCATCTAAGCATTCGGCCACAAAAAGCTCTTGCGGACAGCCGCAGAAGGTCAAAGGAAAGAAAGGTCTCTTCTGCTGCCTTTCTCCGGATCTCTCGGAACGGTATCTCCTTTCGTACATTTATGTCTCCGCCGAATGTTTCGTGCCCTTCTTGAACTTCGCACCATTTCGTCATCATTCCCTGCTACGTTCCTCGTCCCCCGAAGGACCGTCCTAGAACTGTGTAGGGTGAAATAGAAAGGGAAGAAGCAACAACGGCTTCAATAGATCAATAAGAGAGTGGGAGCGGTTCAGGAGTCCAGGAATGCTTGCAGGACCGCAAGGCGGTCGTAGGATACATAAACATAAGTTTGGCGTTGGATTGGGAGCAGTCTAGCGAATTCGTGGACAAATATGATCTCAATTCTCCCTTGATACTAGCGAGTAAATGAAGTTGAAGTCGTTTCGAGATAATTAGCCTGACGTAAGAAGTGGCATGACGCCTTTTAACTTATTCCCTGGAATATCAATCAAAATTTGGTGACGTACCAAATAGTAGAATTGCCTACATTACCTCATTAAAATATTGTACTATAAAATTAATATGGTCGATCTTCGCTTGATGGAATTCTGTAGCGACCGTTTTGTGAGAAAAACACTTCAGGTATCAGATGGAAAATGAAGAAAGATGTTTACACGTTGACGAAACATGTCTAAATAAAAATCTACCGTGGATGTTACCTAGTGCTTTCTTTTCAAGAGGGTTAAATGTAATACCATTTTTATACGAAACTTTTAGTACTGAAAATCCTTCAATTTTTATTTTGTCTGTTGTCTTCTCGTCTCCTCCATCAGCACATAAGCCCATGAGTTCGGAAACCGCTGAAGATGTCTCTCAAACTAAAATATCGGTTCTCTGATGATTATGTTCTTGTGTAAAACAAAAAATAAAATTTAAAATTTAAAATAAATTTTAAATCTCAGCTCGAATACATAGTTCTTCTTCCCTTTTCGGATATAGACATAATTTTAGGGACACGAGTATGAATTCTCTCTCTCCTCTACAAAACGGTTTCTATTATATTTTCGTTGTGAATAAATCGAATTCTCAAGAAACTATTTATGATGAGATCAAGCCGAAGAAATAAATTTCGATATATCGCTTATACAATAAAAATAACCATTGTAATAATCACCATACATTTTTATTGCTAGCCGACAGAGAACTATGGGATAGCTTTAATGAATAATTATAGTCTCTAAATAAATATTTAATGCGTTATCTTATTTCAGATTTATTTCCTCAACTGAGTTTCTATTTTCTGAATATAAAAAGTTTCTGTGGTTGAAATTCGATAAATTACGTTGCTTTGGCTTTAAGAGGTTTGAGTAAATGTTGGAGGATATTCAAAATTTTAGCGTAAGATATTTTTGTGCGTCATTTTTGAAGCGACTCTCATGTAGTAAATCCGGTGGCGTATATATGTTCTTGCTACTCAGACTTGTCGGAACATTTCCTTCTTCGGTCGCGCGTGGAACGATCGCATTCATCTGTGCTGTGCATCTCTTCCCCAGAATCTGATAGGATCAGTTACACGTCCAGTTTTTTTTCAAGAGTATGAGATACTCCAGGGATTGCGTCGGTGGTTTCTTTGCTTCCTCAAATGTAAGACCACTGGCTGTACATAGAAAAGCTGTCGGTTTCCTCAGGAGAGCAGAATGAGAAATTTCGTTGGAATACATGTTCCGACAATAGGTGAAAAATCGAACAAAGCCGTACTTCGCTGCCTCGTGTATAGGTTAGGATGTTGGTGGAGTTTTTAAAAGGAATGTTTAGCAACGCTTTCGCATTTTAAGGTTTCCCAATGTAAGTAAGCTCCTTTTCTCTCTAAGCGAAAAGATTTTTGCGCTAGACTTCTGCTTCTACATGGGATTTGGAAATGGAAGTTACCATTAAATTCTGTTTTTGAATTTCATATCACCTGTTTTGGTTGCATAAGAAAGTAATATTGATAGGTTACTTTTCGTAAAGATGAAATATTCATTTAGGCGTCATCGTAATAATTATATATTCGTGTTATATTTTATGAAATGGTGAAATCTGAAATATACAGGAGGTACGGCATTTCCTTACATCTCAATTTGTTTCCGTTAAGGGATTTAGAAGCCATGCCGAATTTTCATTAAAAATATTCTCTTACCACGTAATTTCTTTAAATTTTCAATCATTGCACTACTCAACCATAAAATACTTAGCTCTTAAAGGGGCTTTTCAGGAATCTAGTATTATACTTCTCTGAACTGATAATTCAAGGAGAACTCTCAAATATCAAAATAAATATCGAAAAATACTAATATCACACTTCTTCCTGATTTGTCATCTCTTGAGATAAATTTCTAAAATTAATCGGCAACTCCAACAATCTACTTAAATTTTACGACTGTATTTTTAACTTTTTAATAGCAATGAAAATTGAAAGCAGAGAAAATTCTTTCCATTAATATAATATCAATTATCAGAGCCTATTGAAGTTCCAATTCTAATAGATATAATTTTTTAATGTTATTAAAGTGGAATTTTTAAATTAAATAGCCAAAAATTGTTTTCACATACCAATGAAGATGAAAAGGATTGACGGGAAATTGACCTGTATAAAAATGGTTTATCGTACTTATTGTCGTTGGAATCATTACTTTTCATGAATCACCTCAAAGCCCTTCCATTTATTTAAAATCTTCGTTGGTCTTCCTGACCATTGAAACGGATCTTTTATCCATATATATCCGTCGATCGTTTGTTTGATTCAGTGAATTTGATAGATTTGTTTTCCTTAAATAATATAGTACGTTGAATAGGATATGACTTATAACTTCACCAAGTACATTTCAATATACTTTAAGTACCACTGTTCATGAATTTTTCATAGATATTTCCGGATTGAGTATGCGAAACAAGCGGTGACAGAGTCCACGTGTACCCACCGTACCTTCAATCTAATTAAATGTGAATGCACGTCATGCAAGTTCTTTCATTCTAGACAGTGCAATTCCGGGTTTTTGTTGTTTCTGAACCTTTTTACGGATTGATGCTAATACAATGAATATTCTTTTTCGGAACAGAACCTCTCATCTTATATTTTCTTATTAAAATAATCTTGATACTTCGTTAAATATTAAAGATACTGCCTATGCTAATTAGTTATTACGATTCCCTTCACGATGATGCAATACATGGTTTCTCTGTTGTACATGTCCAGTAAGCGACTGCACTGGATCGATATTGAAAGAAGAAAATCATACTTGTACCTTACGTATTAATAATTAAGAGGTACTAATAATTAAGAATATATAGGTGATTTTTAAAACTAGATACCATATGGAGAGAGTAGTGAATAAGTATTTATAAATAATGTCCAAGGTTCTACCTCCGGAATTACATCGTGTGTAGACTTTGCGGCCGGAGACCTACCTATTCGCATTTTAAAAATGATAATAATTCTTCCAAAAGCTTTAGTTTTATTATTTTATTACAATGATATGTAATATGAGAATGGTGAAACAAGGAGAGAAACATGGATGAAGGAAAGATGTTTCCTCGTCATATCTATGAACATCTTTTCCTCATTCTCATTCTTTTTTCGGGAAATACCTCAAAACATTGTTTTACGAGTCGGAATCATGAAAAAAGACCTAAATTCGATGTAGACTAGCTTTGTTCAGAAAGGGTCTCGTTAACAGAGTGGAATCGCCGTGGCATGATACTTTGGTGGTTAGAAAAATTGCTTGGGAAGTGGGAGATATGGATTAGAGTCCCAGTTAGATCATTGTTTTTCACTTTTATTTATCCTAGAGAACTTATTATAGGTCCATCCTAATGATCTTAAGACCGTTTGGCCAATTTGCACCTTCGTAATGATATGCTTTTACATTCTGAAGGCCTAAAAAAGAAATATTCCAGGGTGTAAGACGAGATGTTTTTGAATTCTTATTCAAAGTTGCGAAACTTTCGAGACCATCTCGTTAATTTCGGGAGCTTCTTCGAAGAAATTTTTGCATCGGGAAGCAAATGTTAGTTTTACAATGAACCTAGTACATTCATCAGTGCGCATAATCCTAATTCACTCCTCATTTCGGAGTGCGAAAACTTCGCGGAGCGGAAAGTTCCAACTGTTAGGAAACTCCGCAGTAACGAGTTCCTCACGGATAGATACACTGCGATCTTGTCATAGGTACTGAAGTTCCTCGTTCGAATAGGTGACCTCCCTGTCTTTGTACATCAACGCCTCAATTCTCTCAGATAATCAACAAAATCTTGTCGTTGTTATTTCTCTAAGAATGCTTGTACGAAAATTTAATATGGAACATTTTCTAAATTCCTTTTTCTACTTCTTTTACTATTGAATGTATAGAATATTCAGAAATATTTTGTTAATAAATGGGATCATTTTTCAACTGTCTTCTTTCAGTAAAAGATATCAAATACCTACCTATATCACTAACAGAATTCAAGCAAATGGCTCTCATATTTTTATTATGAGGAAGCATTTCCGTCTCATCCAATTTGGCTGTGAAGGATGTCAGCGAAATTTTCCCTCCTCTTTCTCATTATTTCCCCCTATGAATACAATACCTTCCACGGCCGTTCGGTTTTTGACGATTTTGGTAGACCTGCTTTTTCTACGATAGAGGCCAAGGTTTCCCCAAAACCGACTTTTTCCAATCAAAATCCTGTAGATTATTACATCTTCAAGAAGAGAGAGAAGCGTTATTGTTTAAAATAAAAATAAAAAATCTATAGACATTGGTTCAAACGTGACGGAAAGAATGCGGCCTTCTTATGTAGAGAAGAATTTATTACTATCTTTATTTATATTTTATGTACATTTATATATATTGGAATAAGTGATGAGTAAGGCATGGTATGCATACTAGATATTCGAAATATTCTCTTGTGTATTATAACATTTAGACCTTGGTCTATTAAGAGAAATTATGACGTATCTGAACATGGAAGCCGAATAATCGAGGCATCAAAATCACATCTTTTAAATTTAAATAATAAAACAAATATTATTAAAAATATAAACAGTAGAAATATTTATAGTCTTCAAATATTAATTGCATAGTTATTGAATAGAAATCATTATATTAAAATCTCCAAAATGAGGCACTAGACTACAGAACGTACAAGGGAATGCCATCGGAGCGATTTGTTAACAGCGTCCTCCATTTATATCCATGAAAGAAGGTGAAATAAAAGGTAATGAAAGAGTCAAAAACAATTCGTATAGAGTGCTTCGATAGAATGTTAAAAATGTCGGGAAGAGGGAATAATGAAGTGCGAGGTCGTTTTAAATTATTGTTCCGTCGCGTGGAGAGCTCATCACTCATGTTTGCAATCCGAATGGTGATGCATGCACATTTCGCCGGCAGGATAAGCCGTAAAACGTGAAAGGGGGATAGGCAGAAGAGCTAATAAAAGCGAGATCTTATCATTATTATGATTAGTGTTACATAAAATCTGGGCCTAATGGTATTCTAATACTTTCATACACATAGCACAATAACAAGTTCACGTAATAATTTATGTATATGATATATAATAAATGCCTAATACCTAAATGATAAATTTACACTTACATACGTAAATTAATAAATAATACATATCTTGCATTAGGAATAAGTAAATAATTATTCCTGACATGTAATTCACTTTTTCGGGGTTCATGACTCGAATTCTCGTCTACCGTAGGAAATACGGGGTAGATCCACCGTAAATCACCATGTCGAACAATCCCTAACTTTCCTCAGATACGTCATCACAAAAACAATCCTCAATAGCCATTCCTGTACGACTGCAATACAGTGAAAAATATCTTTTTACTAGATTCAGTATTTTCAGGCAAGGGCGAGCAATCCAAGTAATTTAATCCATTCCGTGGCTATATTCTCTTTTTCCATATTTTTTAAAATTTTAAGTTTGATTTGAAACTTATCTTTCCGAAGGGATTATAGTTTCTCAATTAAATTTTAAAAACCTTCCCAACTAACATTGCTTGCAAAAATTATTGTAAATGTAATGTAGATGATTTATTTCTCTTCTTGTTTCCAGTGTTTTCAAGAGCCTCAAACATTTTTATAACACTGTTTTTTCGAATCAGCAATCAAGTATCTAGCTGCTTGTTACTTTCTTTAGTTTCTTAATTCGACAACTTTCTTACGGATCCAACACGGTTGTCGTATATTGTAGAATCGACCTTACGTTCGATCTTCATCGGTCTTTTCTTTTCCTTAACTGCTACTACCTTTCAAATTCCTTGTCTAGTATCTGCAAACAAACGAATGTTATATTTGGATTTCAAAGAAGGATAGTTGAGATGTATAAAAAAATTAAAGTTCCTATCACACCCCCTTGCGTAATTTTCGATATTACATTAACATCATAGTATCTCCTATTAACCTATTATCTTACTTTTGAGCCTTGTCACGAAGAAAATGTTAAATTCAGATCGTCATTCTACTGTCGATGATTAGAGTCTCCATTTTCTATAATTTCCCCTACAATCAACTTTCAACCTCCAAACCAATTAATGAGATTAAACTGTGATTTTTAATTGATATAATCAATTAATAACCAATAAAATATATCTTTCTTGATTACATAAATGTAAGGCATATCTCATTTGAATGAATTTTATATCTAAAACATATACTAAATCTGAAATGTATACTTAAACGGTTGAAAATAACGACATTGAATAATAAGAAAAAGATTTAAAGTGATTTAATTAACTCCAAAGTTTTTAGTAAAAAATCTGCAAGATAACGAGCATTAAAAATTCAGTATGATCGCAAAGATAAATCACACTACATATATTACGATAATAAGTTCAAAATAATAGATTTTGATTGATTTCCCTTGTGTTGTTGTTTAACAAGACATGACATTCATCTTTAAACTGCCCAAAACATTATTCGATGTAAACCTGAACGAGGATACAAGTCTACTCTCCAGGTGTGCTTTAATGGCATTCTTGATGCCCCTCATTCATTTTCCTTTGAATATGGCAGTCAATAATTTTATCATTTTCAATTCCTTACGTATTATGATTAAATCATCTACCGGAAAATCCAACTATAATTCGCTTATAACACGGAAAATTCCCATGTTTACAGTTAATTGAATTGATTTTAAGATAAGCGTGCGTCTCTTAGAGGAAAACGGGATTTCCTCTGGTATTTCTGCGGTGGGAAAATCAGGACCAATCACCGCCTCCACAGCGCCGCTGTAAAGAGAGAAAATAGGATCAGAAGGTGAAAAAATAAAGCGGCTGACGGAGGGGAAAATACAAGACGGTTAAAGTGGAATGGAGATATTACGCTCAAATCTCAGATATGCTTCTCAGCTGCCGGAATCTAGCGGATTTACATGGGAGAGAATTAGAAACCTGTACTTATTCACCTGAAGATGCCAACACATTGGTGAGAAAATCGAATGAAAAACCTACAGCGGGAGTTACGAAGTGTTTCTCTTTTGGAGGTGGTTGAGAATTATATTCATTTATGGTTTCATAATGCTATGAAACTTATGCTTCATATTTTTAGAAATATTTTTTTTAATATTGGAACGGCTAAAATTCAAGAATCATTAATGGTTCGTGATGTTCTGTTAGAGATAGAAGTAATTTTTTTGAATGATTACTGTAAACTTGATTAATATTTTCCCTTCATTGATATTATAAAAGCATACTAAATTTAAGACATAATAGTTGTGCGTAAACCGATGTTTTCAATCGCTATTCGATCCGCGAATACGGGTCATATTCTTCTTTATCTTTATTTTAAATAACTGTGATACGTATTTTAAAAGGCAGAAATATCACTCAGATTGGCATTTCAACATAGTAGAATATTGTGTGGCTACTAAATCAAATTTCGTTGAAAATAGAAAGTAATTTAGCGAAGATTTTACTTGATAATATTTGTTTAAATACATACGTGGTTGTCTCCATGCACGTAGTTAATTCCGCGGACGCTCAAAGCTTAAAAATCACTTCTCTGACCTTTTTACTCTCTTTATCTTTATGATCACTCAGCAGTATGAAGTTAATTCATTAGTATTCAAGTGGATTTTTATATGGTGGAAATCATCTTATATGACATTGTTACAAATTGAAATCACCTTCATCTGCGCAGGTAAAGCATCGCATTAAGTCGCATTTCCATTCCATAATCTTCTCTGACAAGAGAAACTTATTTACGTGAACTTTAAAGGTTCCTTCGCCATAAATACAGCGATCTTATTTTATTCCTTTTACGCAATACTTTCCTTTCAATCGATTAAAAGAGATTAAAGTCTTCAGTTACGCTGTTTTCCGTTGATACTTCGGGGCCACGAATTTCCTAAGCATTCCCGCGCTACTCCTCTAAAATTGCTGAATGGCGTTCCTGAGCGCAAGGGCTTTGGAAATTTCCCTGATAAACCTATTTACCCCTCAAAACTCAATTAATTACTCAGCTATTCATCGGTGAACCATGTAGTTCCGTAATCTTGGAGGAAATTCGAGATTGCCCCCGCAGACATTTAGAGCAGATTTCCTTCCCGCCGTTCCACCAATACACTCTTGCCGATGGGAATGATATTATTTTCTCATCAAACAAAAATTAGAACAACCGTCCTCCCAATTAGGTAGCTTAACCTTAGAAGCGGAGGCTTTTTAACCGTAAAGCAAGAGTCTCACAAATTGCGAAATGATATTCCGTACCTCAATAAGCTCGGAATTTCTCTTTTACAGGAAGTTGCTTTCTCGAATTCTTGGCAAGAAGCTTTAACGTTTGAGATTATTAATAACACTCATTTTGCCGCGCGTAGGGTTTCGTCTTTTATATCTTTGTGAACGTTTGGGTACAAATTCTCGTTATATTTTAAATGCCATGTTTTAAGGGAATTTGTTTTGGAAGGATTATCGGATTATTTTCTTTTAAATGGCAATGTAAATATTGGCACAGCGGAAACTCAGGGATTCAGTCGATAAAACATTTCTCAACGCTACGATTGTATTTACTTGTCAAAGGCTTTTGGTCAATTGTAACCTTTTCTATGCAACTTAAATTTTCCTCTAAAAAAGCTTTGCTTTGAACACATTTTGGCGCATTAAATGAAAAATATTTATTTAATGTCTTTATGTTTTTGTGCTAAACTAGTACACGCCAGTATTTATCAATTTGACATATGAAACAAAAGATAGTAGGCATGGCAGGGGGAGCTTAATGTTTCGCTCGTTTAGGTCGCGTTTTTTGCAATGAAATTCGGTGCACTAACGAGACCGTTTATATAGGTCTTTCTACGGAAGCTAACGTGCATTCAATATGATTTAGGTCTCTTTCGCTGATATATGATTATAATTACTCTCTCATTTTCTATCAAGGGATGATTCATAATAACTTAATATACAATGTTACGCTAAAACTGCATTTATTCGGGATGTCATGATGGCTCATAAATAAATACACTAAAAGGAATTATAAATTGGTAGTTTGCATGAAATTAAATAATACCAAAGCGCCACAGAACATTTCGGTGTTACGAAACATTGTACATGTATTTGAACTATTGAAAGAATTACAAAATTCCTTGACCGTTTTCACATATTCGAAATGTATAAAAGTGATAAAAGGAATGAGAAATCTTGTTTGAAATGAATGTAAATAGATATTCGATCACGATCTAAGAAAAAAATAAGATGGATATAGATCTACATTACATACATAAATATCAAGAACAGAGGTTGGGAAATATTATTCATCGGAAAACCGTTCATCGTTCCATTGGGCATAAAATTTTTAGGCCGTATGAGAAGCCATGAGACCACATTTGATGTATTATATAAGCAATAAAGGTAATAAATATCCCAAGGAAGAATAGATTTGATCAAAGTCCGACGAGACCGGGAATAAATAATTAGAACAGGCACCGGTGAAGTGGAAGACTCCAAGCTCGAGTCCCTGCCATCTACTTTTTACACATTTTAGGATTTCCTAGGATATTTCAGAAATTCAAATAGTTTAGCAGCAACATTGTTCTAAGAGTTATAAAATTCTTTACTAATACTACGTCATACATTGAATTAGAATACTATCATTTTTATTTCCACTTCACGTTCATATTGAGATTGGGAAATGGAATTACAAATTGAAATGCATGGCATGAAAGTGAAGAAAAGGCCGAAGTGAATGTCTGAAAATGCCTCAGAATTCCCTCATCTTGAGACCTCCACCCACCTCTAGTATCGACGCGAATTTCTCCACGGCAGATTTTCCCTCTTCATCACTTTTTCTCGCTCAGCAAATGGAAACATCTCAATCTCCTCCCAGCACTTAGCAAGCACTACTGAAAACAGGCACACAATTTATACGCTGATACCCATATGATTCAACTAAACCAATTTATCAAAATTAACTCAATTTTTGGACGAATAATTTTTAGAGACGCGGAAAGAAAGGCGATCGACGGAGGGCACCTTGATTAAATATAAACTTTATCCGATTTCCGAGCAGTACATTCACCCTCTTAGATCATCGAACAAGTCCCCGGGAATCATGCATCTTTTATCCCCATAAACTTGCGCACTTTCTTCCCGAATATTTTCCCTCCCGGGACATGCCGATAAAATAAAAGTTTCCCTTCGCAGTGCGCGTATTATCATTCACCTGTGTCGCATATAAAAGAGAACTTTGGGAAGAGACTCTTCTATTTCCGTCCCCTGGATTGGGGTCTTTTGCCCAAACTCCTTTCTTCTGCCCCAGGGATTCTTCTTGTATACAAACATTTATCCTCAGCCGCCTCGATGTCCTTCCTCAGATCTGGAAGCTTGTTTTCCGAAAGTCTCCCGGTTTCGGTCCCTTCCAGCGCCCCCGCCTACGCATCATGATCGTCATTTTTCATCCCCCTCTCCCTTCCCCTCTTCCCGCACTCCCCACTCAATCACGGGCCCAACTTTTTCTGGAAAATGAGGTTATGGTTCAAGGGAGAAGAATTATGAGCAATGAGAATCCGCCGTGCTGCCTTCCTCCATCCTCGGGAAGACTCGATCAAAGTTGAGGCCGTTCAATTTTCCGCCGCGCGTTCAATGAAATGTGTGGTGTGTTAAGAGTGACGCTGTCTATTTTTGGAGAGGGATATTTTCTTTCGGAGGTTGTCTTCATTGTTCATAGGTTTGGAATAAATTTGATCGATGAGGTGTTTATGTGACACTCTTACAGGGTGTCCAAATAGTAATGGGTTGGTTTGAAAGTTGAGTAAAAGGTAAGCGGAAATTGATAGGGTTACGTCAATTGTGACGCTCTACTTGGGAAACTAGTGAATGTTTGATCATACAATTTTAAAGATATTAAACATTAAGTAACTTCCCTTAGTTGTGAAAGAAATTACACGTCTATTCTGATCCAAGAGATTTTATGTCATAATAACAATAAATATTGAGTACATCCAGGAATATCCAATTCACAGGAAATATCAAAAGCGAAAGAAAAGATGAAATATTTGTGAATAAGGACAAAATGTTTTTAAATACCATATAAAAGTAAATATCACAAGATTAATTCGTAGATTATTTTCTTTAGCATGTATGTGAAGCTTAAATTATCGATCATTACTCGAATTTTTCAGAAGGCAGGGTGGGAATATTTAGAAGCAAGAAGGTTGAATTAAAGACTTAAATTACTTAATACATTCAGAGAGAATACATTCATAGCAGATGTAACCGATATTATGAGCCTTCCTTGTTACATAGACCGTTCTGATATTGCGAGAAATCAGAGAAATAGATACAAGAATCAGTTAATCTAATAATTCATTTTTCCGTGAACGATACGCGAATGTAATGGATAAGGAAAGTAAAGTCACGCTACATGCACTCCCTGCAAAATGCCAAAATATGGCTTGCAGGGAACATATGTAGATATAGATGTAGACTCAAATTGAATCAGAGTTCTAGGAGATATCTTAAGACCATCCCTGTTCTTACGTGAAGCCGTTAACTGGGAAAAATTGAGATTTCGTGCGCCTATCCGGGTACCCTTAGCTTGAAAATATTGCTGTGGGAATGGAAAGAGAGAAGGGATGTTTTTCACGATCTAAAAATTATGCCAAAACGTCAGAGTTGATTCTAGAAATCAATTTTTCCGACCTCCATCTCCTATTTTGACTATCCGCAGTCATATGTTTTCCGCCGTACTTTCTTCAGACTTTCGACCGCATTTGCTTGAAAGGTTAACTCTCTTATCGTCAGTTGGCAAAAAAGAGAATCAAGCGTTCCGTGAAGATATCTTTTACCAGTACAAAATATCAGCTAGTTGTAATCGGAGAGAGAACACTTTCATTTTCGAAGAGATGTTCTTGACGTGCCTTTTTTGAAGGTTGCCTTCTGGGAAGGAAGGAAATGAGGAAGAATCCAATATCGTGCTCCAAGTTAAAGGTCTTTATTTAAGGGAGATTGAGACTAAAACGTCTCTTCTTTCATCAGACCTTTAACAGTTTAGGAGTTCGATCACGGATTGTAAAAGTTTATTAGAAATTGTTCTGGAAAATGAAACGATAACTTCTCTAGGTCTAAGAGTAATTTTATGAATTCAAGATATACCTACTAATTTCTAGAAACAAATATGGATAAGGCCATTAATATTTCTGAGAACAGCGTATGCTGAAAATATTTAAGTAAATATATTTGAATAGTCTTTCAAATACATTATTCATTCGGAAGTGATAGATGGATTAGATCGTCACCTTGCCTCTTTATTTAGATAAAAAAAAGTGTTTGAGGTGCTTGGGTTCTAAATTTACTAGTAGAAGAAGACTGCAGTGTGATGAAGAGGCTTTATTTTCAAATAAACATTTTTCGACTAACAATTTTTTTAACTCCCCCAACTCTATATTCTACCACTCAATGTTCGTTATGAAATTTGGCATATTTCAGTCCCAGTCGTCAACGTATTTTTATGCCACTGCTCATCGTGATGTCTGAGTCATATTTCATGGTTTCCCCATTTAACTGAATGCATCGTTTTTATTCTCTCCTAAGTATACTTCCGCATCTGCGTAACAAAGAGCCGATAGCAATCATCTCTCAAAATGTGTAAGAAAGAATAGAGGGATCTATTGTGGTTCCCCGTAGTAGAATCTTGAGTTAGCGTAACGCATAGGACAGTACTATCCCATAAGAACACAAATCAAAACCATCATTTTCAAGATAGATGAGTACGTTGACATGGACCGCTTTCCTTGCCACTTTCATCCATTCACATCGATGAAAAGTCCTTCGGGCACGTCGTTCCATTATCTCTCCCGTAAATTTAACGAAGTTGTCACCGACTTGTTTTTTTCCCGAATCACGACGAATCGACTGACGAAGCGAGCCCCCCCTCTGACTTTTTTCCGTTTTTCTTCTCGTAAACAATCTTCCTCCCAAATGTCGCCCTCCCTCATTTCTCCCCTCGGAAACACAGACTTTAAAGAGAGAAAGTGAAGCGAGAGACGCAACCTCATTTTCCGAATGATATCTGCTCATGAGGTCGTAACGGCTTCATTCGCTGGAATGACACGCTTCAAAGGAATCCTCACAGTTTTTTGCGTCCCTTTTTCAACCTTTTCCCCCGCCGCTTTATTTTCCCAACCTTTTCTAGGGATTCTGGGGAAAAAATGATAAAAAGTTAGGCGAGATCGGCCTATTTTCAAGACCCTTCCCAAGGCCAATTCTTTGTCCCACTCATCCTTTACATATACTTATGATTCTGAATTCGGTTTCCTCACCCTCTTGAGTGTTGTTTATGTATGAAAAATAAATTTGTATCCGTTGCAAGGAAACATTAGAAGGGAGTACCAATGCGGCTAAAACAAGGTTGAGGAATGGATCTGGTTCGGTAGCCTTTCCGAGATTTGATCTCTATTAGACCGTTCTACCACCTTCATTGATTATGTAGGTGTAAATCAACTAGCTTCAACTTATTGGTGTTCATGATTCCCCGAAAATAATACGCGTGAAGTATACATATGAATGTCACCTGTGATGAGTATCGTGATATTATTTTGATTGAATGTGTCAGTCGGAATTAGATTATTTTTCATTTCAGGCGTAACGGTTTAAGATGAAGAATTTGCAAGAGAATAGTAAAAAAAATTGTTATAATAGTTTCTTCGGAGATGGCAATGTTGAAGATTGGCCGCGTTCTGTTCATTACTTCATTAGACAATCCTAATGAACGAGTATAATGAGGAAATATCTGATAATAGAAGATTTTTTCTTATTTGATTCTCTGGGGAATATTTTTTATTCATTTTTGGCATTATTTTTATACAGTTTTCAGCTATCAAAAGAGAATCATCTTATAGGTATTTCCACTATGAAATCAATTTCTTTAACTATATTTTTTTAAGAAACCTAGGGTATTGATCTATGACTAAACTGCGATTTTAATTTTGTAAAATCTGACTTAGATTATCAACAAATTCTTATCCATATGTTTTGAACTCATAATTATAGCTCAGTTTGTAGTATATCTGCAACATATCATATATCGCTTTCTATCGTTTTTCTGCTCCTACAAGGAGAACAAAAGGAGACAGCATTGTTATTTTCCATCAAGCCTCTCCCCTGCCTCTACTTTTCGTTTGCTATAGAAAGAAATCACCCATCACGAATTAGAATTAGATGTTGCAGGCAAGTGTAATATGATTTCCCATTTAAGATTTTGTATTATTATTCTAGCAATAATAGTTTTTCATTCTTACGGCATATCGGAATATTTTGAGGTGTTTACTTGTTAAGAAACTTTGCACAGAATAACACATAACATATAGAGATAATATGGGAATTATTATATTCATCTCCTAGATTTATTGATGAATATTACAAAAATTTAGACTGAGGACAGAATAGCTAATTTTATTTGTGAAAAACTTAGAATAAAATAAGGATGAGTATGTTGAGCGATGAGCGACTGGCAAATGTCAGATTTATACCAATGAGAGATCCATCAATGCAGAGCAGCAAATTTATTTTAACGACGAATAAAATTGTGAATCTGAAAAAGGGGCTTTCAACCGCAAGTTTTATTTGTATAAATTTTTGGCCGATAAAGAGTGACAAAGGAATTATTCATTTTTTAAAATATCACAGATAGAAACATTGGTCGATTAATTTTTTATGTGCTTTGTATGAATAAATAAATTTATTGCCTCTCTCTTCTGCAACGTAAAGGCCGTTAATAATTGTTGGACGAATACCACAGTCTCTTTAAGTGCATATATTCACAATGCCGGAGAGAAATTTGAAAGAGGAGGGGAAATTATATAGAAAATAAATAACTAGAAATTAGAGAACTACTTCAGACATTAAAGGAAAGACGTAAAACAAAGTAAATAAATATTTAATAAATTTTACCCGAGAAGTATGTATTAATTAGATTATTATACTTATAGCGTCCTTTGAATGCAGGAAGAGATGAGAAAGAGGAATAAAGTTGGTAGAACACTAATGTGGCAAGAAGACGAAATTCTTGTCATTAACAGATAAATCATGAAGTACTAAGAGAAAGATATTGCATATCCTTCGAGTTTTTATAGATTACAAATCAAAAAAGTCTCATATTCGAGATCTATGATGCATTATTCTTAGGAAATATCGCAGAGAAGAGTTACTTCTATTATCTTCCAAGCAATAATTCACTTTTCCCGTGCCTGGAAACGTCCTTTTCGTAAGCAATGCTCACATTGTCTTTCATCGGTATACCGGTAGGTAACGAATGATAGATTTTAGAGAGAAAACATATCGATGACTCCTTACTATATTCAAGGATTTAAAATGTATATGCATACTATTAAATAATTTACCTCTTGTTCCATGTCAAGGCTGTAGGGATACGTACTTCAGCAAATAGCATACGTCTTACAATCGAGTTTTTATTACTCCGTCTCCTTGCATGACTTTCTTAACTAAGGTACATCTTAGATTTGAGAATATACGGTATACGGGATGGTTTCTGTTGAATATTCTCCGTTATTACATTCATAAGCAGAACACTGAGAGATATACTGCTCTCCTTAATTCGCCAATTGGTCATGTATTAACAACCCCTGCTCACAACAAAGAAAAAAATTCAAGAAAAGGCCTTTATCCATAAAGATGCACATACAATTCGTGTTTTCTCTTCATTAAGGAAAGACATCCCCTTTCACCAAGCAGTCACTTCCTCCTTTAAATCCCCTCTCCAAATGAAGCCTTGAAATCAATCGATCAATCTCTCCTTCTATCTCCTATCCGTCTTCCCTTAAAGCTTCACTTTTTGCCTGTTTATGTTCCTCCATCAATGGCTTTTTCAAGGTTGACGTCACCGCTTACTCTCCTTTCTTTCCCGAGATCCCCTTTCTCCTCCTACACCGACAGAGGAAAGAAGGACCGGTCCGAGAAAATAAGATTAACACGTACAACCCCTTACCTCTCCCGCATCTTCTTGACCCACACATTCTACTCCTCCTTTATGAAAAAAGAATTTCCGGTCATCAGTCTCTTTTTTCCGCTCCTTTCTTATACCGATGGGGGGGTAAGTACCCCCGCCTCTCACCTAACCTTTTCCCCAAAGGCTCTCCTCACCCCTTTCTGGGGTTCAGCCCCGACTGTCGGGGCCCATGTTAAAATCCATCCGCCCCCTCTGGAGGCAATTTTCCCGTCTCATGGACCCCGCCCATCTCCTCCTTCAAGGCCTTTTCCCTTCCCCATTGAGAAAGACGTCGTGCATCTTACTTTCCTCGCTCCCCCGTGCCTCGTGAAACTCTCTCCTAATCCCCTTTTTTTCACTCCCATTCCTCCGCATTCTCCCTTCCGATTCCCGGCTTCTTTTCAGCGGATCCGCGCCCTCTTGAACTTTCTTCTCCCTCCCCCTTTTTCCTTTCCATCGGTACGTAGAGAATATTCACCTAAAAGCGGGATCGATATGACATGTTAGGGTCGCATTGACTCTCCAGCGGTGCCATCGCGACGAACTGATACGGGCTCGAAAAGGGTCCCTTCGATATCGCTGCCCGAATGGTGCTGCAGACGGTCTTGGAACGTGTGTGACAGATTAAAGTGATACATGGGCTAATGAGGATATTCGTTCCGGAATCACTTTCGTTAGCCGAATTCTTCGTTTGCCGAAACTTGAGTCCCATAGGTTTCCAAATTAAATCATTTAATTCATGCTGGATGCTTCCCACTTTTTAAAGATACAGAGCAAACGAAGGAAATATCGAATGGTTCACTCAATGACGTGGAGCGAGTGAAACATTGAATGTTTCTCTTGATGGGGATGAAAAACCGAATAGTATCATTCGGTTGCTCTCTGCGCTAAGGATGGAATGACAAATCGAAACTTTATATTCTAATTATCTGATGGAAGAAAGCAATCGAATTATTCGGTTTATTTCATTAGGTTGTTCACACCTCTACGCGTATTCACTAAAAAATTTCTAAGCCGAATCCACATTCGTTAGCCGCGTCCGAAGAAAATCAAAATATCTTCATAATCTGGGTAACTCGTTAGTCCAGGAGTTACTACGTGCAAATTTTCTCATCTTGATGTGTGGAGTATTTTTGATTTATCAATTTTTATTTATTTTTACCTCAGTTTTTCACGGCTGTGATGATTTGGAAGCTACCTTGCTAATGAGAGATGGTGAATATTAGCATTCTTCCCGGTCTCTCATGGAATGCTATGAAAAGTGTTATTTAGAGGGTAATAGCGCTGCCCTTACGGGGACTTTTTCCAATTATTGCCTTCCAACTCCTATTCCTGGCATTCTTGTAGCTTTTATGATACACATCAATTTTTTAGAGTGCATGAAATTACTTCTCAAATGCATAATACCATGTTTCTTTATTTATGTTTCGGAAGTGTGAGCAAAGCAAAATAATATTTCGTCCAACCCCTCCTGCAGCAATCATTATTGAAGTGTGATATTAAGGGTTAGGTGTAAGAAGAGACTTTTGAGTCTCAATCTCGCCCGAATAAAAACGATTTATTATTATTATTGTTATTATTATTATATCTTATTAACGTGATTTCTCTGTGATAATGTGATAAGAACGATTAAGATACTTTATTGCTCTATTTTACTAAGGTGGAATGCACTGGAAACCAGATGGACAGAACTTACCAAACTCATTCAAGAAAAATAATAATAAGTAAAAAATAAAATTAGTATGATAAAGAATTAGATGAGTAAGAGAAATAAACAAATAAGATTAGAAAAGGTTCAGTTGGATGTATCGGAATTATTTGAGCTCCGTGTCAACTTTTATAGTGCCTTCTAGTTTTTCTAGTATGTGGTGATTGATCGTATTGGAATAAAATGGCATGTAATTTTTTCCGTACTGCAAGAATAGCCTCATTCTGGATGGTCTCTTTGCGATATATCTCTCTCGGATCGTTAAAATTACGATTCATAGCTAGCCATTATATTTCGGCTAGAGCTATCAGTTATCAAACTGAACTAAGAACTAGAAAAAAACTTTCAAAATAGTTTAATATCAAAAGACGATGGATACCTTTTATTTCACCGGAAGGCAAGTACTGCTCTTTTAAACCCGACGTCTATATTACAATAGGGAAAACGAACTCAATCTACAAGAAAACAAAAATAAAACATCAGTTTATTTATCGGATCAATGAGACCGAGTATTTTGAATCTCCTTTAGATAAAAAGGTAGGCCGCGCTTATAGCAGGGAAAGGTCGCAAGCGGCCTGAAGATCACCTCAGCCTGTGACCTTTTTCACCTCCCTCGACGTCACTCTCCCTCTCGCCGCCTCGCCGTGAATACCTAATAGGAAGCGAAGAGTACGTGGATTCCGATGTAAATGACGGCTTTCGCCTCTATTTTTCATCCATACCCTTCCTCCCACTCCCTCGATACGTCACTTTTTCTCGCATCGGTCTATTTATTTCTTAGCTCCGTCGTTGCGCTACTTTTAGTCGAAGAATAATAGTCTGCGAACGCCTACGTAAGATCCCGCCAAACCGCGCTCCTCGAGGGTTTTTCCACCGCCGCGGGAAAATTTTGCTTCGGAAAGTTTTTCACGGTTCCGCGACCTCGATTTTTCTCCCTCGGTCCCCGTTTCGAATCCAAGTTTAATGAAAGTTGAAAGTTAAACTCTTCCGTCGAACTTATTATGGAGTAGCTGCGAACTTCTCAAGGTGTAAATTCTTTTAGAGGCCGAGGGAAATTGTTGACGTGGGCGGTGCGTAAAACTCGGCCCAGACACACAAGTTTCGGTGCTTGATACTTAAAATCGACTTCCACGGCAATGTAAACATCCTCCGAAGCCCAGGGCAAGGACGGAATTTCCCGTAAACTTTAGGAACAGTCTTCCAGTCTTCGCAAGGGTCGACGGTGTAATTATTTTTTTCTTTCTCGAATTCTTTGGATTACATGGGTTCTTCATATTCTAGACAAAAGAAAAATGTATATCTAAAATAGATAATTATTGATTGAGGGCATCTTAATGCTAAATGTCAGCTTGAATAAAACATTACTAAATTGACGCTGGTAGTCCATATTGTCTTAAAATCCCGATATCTTCTAAATTGATTTCACTAATTGACAGTCGTAAATACCGATACTTTCTAAACTGGAATAGAAAATTTCTGAAGCCTATTATAACTACGTTAAAATAGAATCTAATGATGATTTAGTCTTTAAGCCAATAGAATTCGAATCACAGAATTTTTTGATCACGTATAAATATTTGATTCCACAAGTTATTCCGTTTCCGTACAAGTTCCGTTTGAACCAATTTTCTTAGTTTTCGTAGATATAACTCCAAAGATAGCGTGGGATGAGTCGTTCCAGAAAATACTTTAAATCTTTAACTGGATACCAGCGCTCCGGTGAAATTTCTGAGGAGCCCCTTCATCAATATCACCTAAGTTTGAAACCCTAATTCTCCAGTAAAAAGTTATCAAAGAGAAAAATGACCTTTTTCGACCGAAATGGACTTAAGTCTTACACAGCAGCAAGTTTTTGGGTTTATATGGTAAAGATCGGAAAATCGACCTTTGACCGCAAAACGGGTTCTCCATACCAGCATGAGGCATCATGAAACTTCATTAAATGAGTCTGAAGTTCAGATATTCACTTTCGAGTACAGATTTTTATTTAAGTGTAATGGATATTCAATTCAAAATGATCATTCGTCATTTCGTCATTTTTGGCGGGAGAATTCACGAGTTCTTTTATAAACAGAAACCAATAACCATTATCTGTATATCTTAATACGACCAAGTTCCTCATATATAATTTCTGTCCTTATCCACCCCTGAGTATACCTTCTTTAAGAGTACTAGATTAATTTTCCTCTTCCTCATACCTGTATTTTCAGAGACATATTGCTTCGTTAGTAAAACTCCGTGCAGTTTATTCTAGTCATTTTTCTCTATCACTTCATCTTCATTGCTTCTATTTTTCTCTTCTCTACTGCTGCAATATTTATTGCAACAAGTATTGCACGAACATACCTCACTGAGATAAGAAAGTGATAGATGACTTGGGCGATTTTACATAAAAATACATGTGAAATGTAAGAAAACCGTCGGTCCATAAGGCAACAGTAGACACAATTAGATAGAGCACTCTGATCAGTAATAGTACGTAGCAAGTACCGCTAGGATATTAATAAACCTAAAGGGAGTTAAAAATGGCCTTTCTCTAGCTGCGGGAGTATCTCTAAAGGAGAATGTCTTGCCTTATGTATCTGACCGTCCACTAATTCTTAAGGGGAAATGAAGTTAATGGGTGCCATCAGTAACAACCGAGAAGTCCCCTTTTATTACAGGAGATCTCAGACCAGAAAGCAAAAGGAGGGCGAAAGGTTATGTAGCGGAGCACGCAAACCCATTACCGCTCCATTAATACCGCGAGGTTAACGCAAGCAAGTTACCCCGACGTGTTATAATAATCTTGTTTGCATGCGTAAGTGGCAAATCGTTTTATCATCATCGAATCTAAGGGTTTGCGCAGCGAAAATATATTTGCTTCCCTCTTTAGGGACTAAAATACCGTGACTGAGCTGGAATAGCTGAAATCGTTCTTTGAGATTCAGAACATGCGTTGTTATTCCAGCCTTTTGAAAATTGAGTAAATGAGGATAACGCATTTGGCTCCATAAATGTATTTCTCCGTCTGTTGTTTGCTTTGAGAGTTTTTACGGCGGAGTAAAGCATTTAATGCCCGCTCCCGACGAGCACAAATGACCTTTAAATGTCAAATATTAAACAGCTTCTACGGTAGGCGCTCCCAACTTTTATGAACTTTCTCGATACAGCTTGGAAGCTAAATAGCGGAATATTCCAGTTGCATTTCTCTTAAAACAACTTAAACTGGAATAAATGAAGTACGGATTAATTAATTACGGGTTTCATTGCTTTAATTTTGAATTACAAACAGTTTTTTTAGACAAATCGGTGCTATACAAGGATGCCCTCAATTTTAGCTTTTTTTCGAATTGATATTTAATGGTATCAACATAAAAGTAAGTTTTGGAAACCGTACTCGGGGCTATTAAATTGGACGACAATTCAGCAAGTCATAATTATAACAACAGCGTAACAATACCGACCTTTAAAAGATCAAAACGCTATTCTCATAAATAACACGCTTACTCCTGTGGCTTGATCTTGAATAATAATTCCATTGAAGCCATTAGTATATACCAGCTTTCCTGAATTCTACAATAGTAACAGGCCTTCTTTGAATAATGAATAAAAATATGATTTAATGAATATAAATAACGCACCCTATACAACCAAAACCGCATGAACATGAAGCTTCCATTCATTTTTTAGATACATTAGCCAATAGTATGGCCAAGCAGTAAAATTCAAAATGCTAATCCTGAAGCATACTTCAGAATATTAGCACTCAATCAATTCCTTTGCCTATTTCATGCCATACGTTTGATATATACCAACTTACACTTCACTAAATTCTCTGAATAACTCTTTAAATAATTATTTAAAAACTCCTTCGTGTGTTCAATCATTTTATGAATCGTTTTGCCTATTCTTTAATCAAGCTCCCCCTTAGCCCAATAGGCGGCGTTTACGGCTTTCGAGGAAATAAAATAGAGAATACCAAAACCAAATACATCAGCATCGCTAATCATTGTAATTATTAGTGGCTCCCATATAGGAAGGATATCATAAGAAAACATAAGTCGCCCTTGTCTCAGTCACTTTGCAGATCTGTTCACCATCAGCACCACATTAGATTGTACCAGTATTTTTAAGTTTTCAATACAAGTTGCTCGTACCTTTGCATCAAATAATTATTATCCCCAATTCAAGCAGGGAACTGTTATTTTATGGAAGTGGATTTCGAAGGTTTCTTTATAAACAAAGGACAGAATACAAAATTCGTTCCCGTCCAAATCCGCGTTGAGTTCAATTGACGGAATGGAGTTAAATAAAGCAATCGCCCCGCCCACTCCCTGTAGAGAATTCGCGCGGAGTGTGACTGATTCTTTTTTACCGGAAATAAAGGCACGTTCGTGTCCCGCGGCTATACAATGTAGGTCACGGTTGCCCTGGGGTGAGACGAGGTACAGAGTGAGGGGAATCACCTTGAATCTCGCAGAAAAAAACAATGAAGGTTCCAACCGTGCCGTGGAAGGACGCGCGTAGCAGCTTTTGCCCCATCCAAATCGTGCCTAATTCCCTTTCATCCCTTTTTGCGTTCGGCCTTTCAATATCTAAAGCTTCCAGAGGAACACAATGAGGGGATGACGAAAAAAGTTCTGAGGTATCCACGGATGGGATGCTGAAAACATTTGCCTCCCTCTCAATCCGTGGTCCGAACCAGATAGACTTTTTATTCCTAAAAATCGCTCTCTTTTCTGAGCAGCGTTGCGAAAGGTACATGGGTGTTTCCTATCTCCATTCATGGTTTCCCACAGCGCAGTGTTTAATCCCACGGAAGTATTATTTACTCCATACTGAACCACTCAGTGATGTACTCGTGAATGGATAGTGATAGTTTGCGTAGATCTTTCAATGTATCGTGCGCATGACTTAGGTATCATCTTGACCAACTACTGTAAGGATAGACGACTATGATAGAATATGTATTAAGACATATTGAATTTATTCGTGATATATACAGAATATATTGATATTTAGAATACATTGTATGATCAGCGATTGTTCACGTGTATGAAATGACCTCAATCGGTCAAAACACTTTTAACAGTACTACTAATACGGCAGTTCAGTGTATTATGACACTCGGAAAATATACATACCGTATAAGCGCATTAGATAATAGGTTTTGAATCCTCATAAACCTCAAAGATAACAGTCTCCGCATCACAGATTTTCGTCAGCATCTTTAAGGAAAAAAGAGAGGAAAATTCACCCGCTTTAACTCAAGCGCATGCTAAAATATCACGCGTCTGAGGCTTTTAATCGTTTTTAACCCTTTAACGCTCATAGGTTTTCTTCATCCTCTGGTCTAGATGGTTGGTGGCTAAATATTTAGCCACCGAGATTTAGCGCCATAGCTGAAGGCCAATAAACCTTACGTAAGAATATTTTTTTCGCAAACTTCTGCAAAATCCATGATTTTTTGCATTCCTGAAATACTCCAGATGACTATTCATTACCCACGATGTTTAGATTCGCAAACTCCGCTGATTGTTAGAATGAAGCTGCTTTAATAACGATGTGGTTATTAGTAGAAGTACTGCTATGACTATAGCGTTCAGATTATTTCTGTACTAAATCTACCGATGCAATCGTTTGTAAAATGTCTTCACCTGCTAATCAATAATCAGATATAGCTTTGAGGAAAGAGAAGCTAATGATAGAGAATAAATTTGGTAATGGAAGCCAATAGACGATAGTTTTACTGTGCTTAAATTTCCGTGTATAAATTCGTCATCGGTTCAAATATTAAATCCATCTCAGCTTCGGATATAAAGAAGTTAAGTTCCGCTACTATATCCTTACTTTACCAAAACCTACATAGCGTAGAAAGAGAGTCTTTTCTTCTACTTATGCTTAGATGAATATATACTTGGTATAGTTGGATATATACTCCTGAAGTCAGGATGAAACATTCGCTCATAGTAATTCGTTGACGTCTAACTGAGCATTTGCGTGATGTGTGAAGTTTTTTGTTTGGAGCCGAGCGAGCTGCTCACAGTTTTATTCCCTTTCATGACATTTCCTGCCTAAAGTGCATTAGGCGATAAAGGGAAATCTATGCGTGCGTGGCAAAATCACTTTTCACAACTGACCCTCTCTATTTTCTTTGCGTTAATGGAGCCCTTTTTTACGAGTTACAGATAGCTCAGCATTTATCCATCCCCTCTAAGAGTAAGGGTAACCACTAGCTTCTTCCCCTTATCCGGAACTTGCAGGAATTTAAATAATGAGAAAAACCTTTTTCTTCCGCAGCTTTCAGGTCTCTCCTCCGGCTGCAAGTTTCTCTAAATCATAATCTCCCATAAATTACTTTAAATTATTACGATTTTTAATGACTTATGCTTTATCAGGTTTCCTTTGGAGCGTATCCTATTGAAAAATAGGAGTTGAGAAAGAGGTCGCTGACGAAGAACACTATTTCATAGCACCTAGGTACCTTCACCAGATTATGCAAAGAAAGACATTTTGGTTCGTTGCTTAGCATAACTAATCATTCCCAATGCACGCTATGTTCTATGGAGGCTTTAGTGGTTATGGTATTCGATTTCTTTCATTCTTGCTTCTTGCATAATATTCAAAAGCGATGTAGTTAAATGTGTTGGGAAACATTTTACATGAATAACAAGAATATGAAATTCTCAATAGTAATATTTATTACGTAACTCTTCATCACAGTTGAATTTAATTTCTTTTTGAAAAGGCTAGATTTTTATGGATTTTTAATAAATTTGTTTCTCATGATAATTGACTGCTTCGTTCCAATTAATTTTATCCTAGATTCCTCAAAATCCGTTAATACAATTTTGAGTGATGAATGTGATTAACCATCATAACCAAACTGGTCTAAATAGGATTTTTAAAATGTTAAGATAAAAGTTAAAACGGATTTCAGTTGAATGATATCCAGGATTGATGAATCGAAAACGGAATTATAAGCATTTGCTCTTGTCCTCTCACATCAATAATTTAAACTGCGGTAAATTATGTTCTCTACAAGAGAAATATTAAAGTAAAATGAAGAGTACGACTTTTACCTTTTCCTCAAAATCATCATTGGAAACGCATGACGATCAAACTTTAAAGGAATCATTCTGTCTCCCATTACTCGTTCTAACTCACAATGCTGCTTCAGCTATCGATCCAACCTTTAATGACGATGTAGATCAGGACTTAAACGCTAAAATTGAAATAGATGGTTTCAGACTTCCGCGCCCTCTCGTTAAGGATAAACGACTTACAAATTTAATATTTGCTCACAAAGTCTAGAAAAGCGGTCTTTTTGTGAGGAACGCAGCGCTGGCGCATTGAGACTATAGAGAAGTCGCTCAGTTTCCGATACAATTAGCTTTCTCACCCAACAACGCAAACAATGACGCTCATTCCGACACGAATCCAACGCGGCTTTATTTTGATTCCATTACCGAGGCATGTGAAAAAGCGACCATCAGCGCCAACACCGGAGCGCAAACACCTCCGGAAGGAATTGTGTTTACTGATAGAACAATGCGGCCTCCTGCACAAAATCATTCCCGGATTCCAATGCATTTATTCCCATATAATTTATGCAAACACGATTTTTTAATTTTCAGAGAATATTATTTTGAGAACCGTCCAGCAGTTAAAGCATGAAAAATTTTTGAATACTTTCGCGGATGAATGGTGCATAATTTATGGGCCATCAATGTATATTTAAATCCGTGAACAATTGATCAACCATCCTCCATGATTATTATATTAATAATTATATTAATAAATAAGTATGTGCAGCTGAGTTAATGATTATTAATATTTATAGGAAATATTGTTCGACCTATTACCGAATGCAGTCTCATAATTTTATTCCTCATTGTTTATTAATGAGCAATAAAATTTTGAGATTGTATTCGGTTAATGAGTGATATAGTAAGGACAGTCATTGCTTGTATATTCGATGGTGGAAAAATATCGAAAAAATAGTTAATGGAAGGGAATTCTTTCTTATGAAGGGTTTACTTGATTATAAAAATGTGTGATTATGTGAATGTGCACATTCTATATCGATAAAAACTTTGTTTCATTACTAAGCAATAGCGCAAGTAATTCGAGTGATTAGAGTTATTGATGAAGCCAACTTTTTCGAAGAAATCTATTCCAAATTTTATTTCTGAATCATTATTATATCCAAACATTGTAAAAATAGCCTGTTAAAAGTATCCTCATTCCAAATTTTCTTCTATTACTTATGCAATAGGAGCGCTCGATATTCACATTTCTTTCGGAATTAAAATTTAAAATCCATAATGTAAAATATAAGACTGAGAGTTATGTTATAATAAGGAAAATGATAACAGCCAGCATCATTTTCGTTCGTAACTTTGAGAGAGGATGAGATAAATATTATAACTTCCTATCCTATTATCCCCGATAAAATCCGCTAACGAGCTTCGAACACACGATCAAAAAAGCAAACTGTGTTTACCGATCTCCCAGTTCCCTCAGCCATTGAAGTAGGTTGAAACATAATGCAGGCAATCTCCGTTTATGTAAACTATTTACCTTGGAGATTGGCCTCGCGAAATGTTATGCGATAACAAACTCTAAGTTTTGCTTACGCTCAATGCACATACTCCGCATGCTGGA
Organism: Pachydiplax longipennis; assembly: GCA_036926295.1. NCBI lineage: Eukaryota > Metazoa > Arthropoda > Insecta > Odonata > Libellulidae > Pachydiplax > Pachydiplax longipennis. Next base: position 59,882,048 of record JAVFKF010000008.1, read on the forward strand.
GCGATGAAAAATTAGCTTGGCGCTTTTCAAATTATTTCTCGTGAAGCCTGAGTAAACGGAAACAGTCTGATTTTTCTTTGCCCACACCAATGCTGTTTCGTAGAAATCGGGGATCGAGGGAGCTATTCTCAACATCGATATTGATGAGACTGTGTGTTTAGCTCGGGTGAAAGGTGTGACTAGCAAGCGTATTGAATATTGTCTCAGCTACGAATGAATTATCAAACATATGCGAGTCTGATTGAGGCTGTGTTTGGGGAGCAGTCAAGAGAAATGATTCCATTACGCCGTTAATTCCTAGTCTCTAGGAACAGTTCTCAGAAGAAAGAACATTGCTCAGATCTATAATTTTGAATATTTTCTCAAAGGAGGACTTCTATTTGAAGAATCCGTCTTTCGTAAACCTTTGGTGAACCCCCTCAATGGAATGACACACGTAGGCATGTATTTTTGTCATCAGTGCTAATATTGAGGAAGTGTAATAATACTCCCGATGCATCTTTTTTATTTCGATTACTGCATAAGTATAAAATTTTAAAGGAGATTAATACTGGTAGCTCCTTAAAACATGAAAAATTCTCAAAAGGTTTTAAGTACGGACTTTAAGGACTATCAATTTCACGCGTGCGAAACTATCTAATCCATTACCTTGTTAGTTGTAACACGCCTAATTGGCGAGATGGTAACGCAAAGATATATTCAGTCCCAAATTACTTTCGTAACACGCAAGACTATTACTCTCTCCGAGTGTAATGCTATCCTATCGTGGTTTTCTCTAAGGTTTTAAATCCCGCAAAGAAGTTCTCTTTCATACACCATTTTAAGCTATTTCTTTCTTTAAACTTTCATGTGACCAAACATTTATTCTAAGAACTCATTTTTCTCAATCTATTCCCAAATAAAAGTCTTATTATCATTATATTTTGAGATTAATTTAAGTGGCGTAAACCGTCAAATCCGATTAAAATAAGAGACTCCGAAAACCATCAAAAAACTCACAGTTAGGCCTATACGTATTTCGGCTCCTATGAAGCCATCCTCAGGGCAGTGACAGTTCAACTATGTCACTGCCCTTAGGATGACTTCATTGAAGCTAAAATACGTATAGGCCTAAGTGTAAGTTTTTTGATGGTTTTCGGAGTTTCTTATTTTAATATATTAACCATCAGCAGCCAACCATTCTATTTTAAGTCAAATCTGAGTTGAAATTTCCATCGTCTCCTCTCTGAATTTGCAGAAATTCCCATATTATTATTTCCTACCGGTCACAGTAACTTTACGGACCGAGTGAAACTTCTTGGTAATGCAGGAGTCTTACGTTTCAGTAAACCGAACTAATGCGTTACATCCATTCCGGTAAACTGCGATGGAAACAGCACGTTTTGGAATTCTCGTTCCATTTACAAACCACCCACCCTTTGCTGCGGCCACGCAGTTTAATACACGTGAATCCATGTGTTCACCCGCTAAACTCCTCATGAAATGCATTCATGCCTTCCACATTTCATACACCGCATCTTTAGGCCCTTAAAGATAGGAACGCTGCTCCCGGTAGTATTCTTCCCTGAATAGGATTCAGTAACCCATCGAGCAGTAAACACTTCCGCAAAAAGACAAAAGAGACATAAAACCTCGAGTTCATTCTCAAAATTCCACCACGGAATTATAGCTTAACCATCCGAAGAATACAGAAAAGAGAGACCTTTAACCGATGGAATCGACCGCGTTCTCAATTCCAATCCTCAACTCCACCGACCCTCTCGAAACCTTTAAAAGAGTAAATATTCCACTTTCCCACATTTCTCAACGCGCAATTACCACTCGCGAATGCGCTTTACGTGCTCGAATTATGCAAAGGGAAGATCGTTAGAATCGCCTTCCCAGGCTGCCTTGCGTGTCGCGGGGCACTCTGAAGGTCAAGGTGAACCGGAGATTTTAGCGGATGAGATTTAGGCCTCGGGATGTATTGCAGGAACCGATCCATAGCTATTCCTGCACACACTTCTCCTTTCCCGCCGTGCAGTCGAGGTGCACGTCAACGTCCAACTTTCTTCTCCCTCTCTGATCGTAAGCGTGTCGACGAGTATACCATCGCCGCTTTTTTTCGTTGCACAGAAACACGCCTATTCGCGTGTAGATAACTCTTTTCAGCGATGTTACGAATGCAGCGGAATGTGAATTTTGAATAAACTTTCGTTTCCCCGTGCACGTTGGGTTCAATGCTTAACCGGGACGGAACTCAATCGCGAAACTTTTGTGCCCCTGATAACCCGCTCGTTTTTTGAAATGCATTCAGCCGAATCCGGTTGTAAGTTTTTTGAAGGCTCAAGTTTCCCGGGCTGCTTAATTAATCGCTATATTTCGTCATTAAGCTCCTCCGGAGAATGACCCAATTATTTATTTGGGAGCAGCGAAGCGGTTTTGGAAATGTTTGGCTCTTTAATGGTTCTCCAGCGCGCGGTAATGAAAATTCTTAATTCCGCATTCCTGCAGATCTAGGCTTTTTAAAGGAGCTAATATTCCTTTCGGACTAATTTCTGATGATACTTTTTCGTTTTGTTTTCTCGGTGAATGTTTCGAAAATCTTGGCGGATTTCTGAATTAGTATACTGTAGTTTTTAACGTCCAAAAACAGCAGAATTTCCAAGCTTAACCTCATTTTGGATGAAAAATTGCATGTCAGAAATCCCAGTTATTTCCAGAACCGGTGTCAAAAAAGTTACAACACGAATTTGGCTATAGGAGCATATTCCAACCTCTGATCGAAGGAAATATTTGAAAAGAATTATAAATCAATAAATAGGCCTCTACTTAAGAGCTCCATTTGGAAATGTATTTTTCAAATTGTTTCGATAGCTAAGTCCTAACAGCTCTAAGTCTTATGAGATTACAGGCCATTTCGCACATAATCCCCACCGGGAATAGAACCCGTGACCACTTTAATTGAAATAGAAAACTGCCTTTGCTACCAACATGGCTATCCGAGGATCTAAATACGGTTCTAATTATAATAATTATTTTACCTTCTCTTCGTTGTGATACGGCTATTTTGTCGTGTGATTTCATGCTACGATGGATTCATTGGAAATTGTTCAAGAACTTCCACTGATGCATTTTTTTGTCATTTCGATTCGGTATTTCCCTTCAATTTTTCATGGAAAAACTGTCAAAATTTAATGTGAACAATACGTTTGATCATCCAGTGGAAATTTCACTACATTAGTTTTCCGCACTCAATTGGGCGCTCGTCTTTGAATCTCAAGCTCACGACCGAAAAACATGAATTTTTGATAGAGCAGGCAAATTGAAAAAAAAAATGTGGAATCGACTTGAAAATTTTCATCCATGAAAATGATGACTGGAAAACTCCTTCATCAATTATTTATAGTTTCCCTTCCTCTCGACCTTCAGACCTGAACCCAAGATTTCTGCATCGTAAATAAGCAACTAACATACGCATTATATTTTTCATGACATTTTTTTTAGACCTTTTCACTCGTCCATACCCATGTTTCCAAAATACGAACGTTATATTATTGTATTTTTTTATAAATGAGACAACTAAGCAGAGAATTTCCCCTTTTACATACATTTTTTCTGGAAATGAGAACGTGAAGATATGAGAACCATTGTGAGATGAAAAAGAAACTTCATTTAAGTTGTTTCGAATGTCAAACGTTATTCAGAGGCATGTTTCCTTATACTTTAAACCCAGGCGAGTTTTACTTGTGGACATCTAACAAAATGAATAGAAATTAATGAGTCTTTCTTCACTGAAATGTATTTATTACCTTCCATAAATGACACATCTAAGAATAAGCAATTAAATACCATTAAAATATTTTATATATACTTATAATTACACTAATAGTAGATCACAAAACATTCATTTAAAATATGCATTATCTTATATCAGAATGTAATGGAACTAAAAATATCAATTTTGCGTTCTTAAAGGAACACACAATTATATTCAAATCCCGTTATATTATATAAAAAAGCAGTCGTGCCGAAGATTATTATGGAATGAAAAAATAGTCGTTGAAGAATAGAAAGGGAATCCGAGTAACCCTTGATAATATTCCACAGCGTAGCATTCGTTTTTCTTTAATTCCATCCTTAGAAGAGATTAACGAGAAGGAATTCAAGCCTCGTAAGCTGAACTCTTCCGTCTCAGCGGATAAGGAATGGAATAATCCTTTCATAAAATATCAAGAAACACACGTTCCCGTAAACCTCAAAAATTTGAGGAATTTCTTAGCAAAGGAGATGTTTATTCTCCACCGATCTTGAGGTGAGGGGAAGAAAGAGAAAGTTTCTAGCAAGGAAGGAAATTGAGTTTCCATTCGCAGGCAAGTGGAAAAAGGGAGACGCGTCAAGTGAGCGCGACAAACTGCTGCTGTAATTTAAAAAGTTTCGTCCGGAGTGAAGGATCGGAAAAAATAATTAACCGGGAAACGTACGAAGGGTCTCTCGGAAAGCGGTCAGCCATCTCCCCATTCTTTCCTCCGCTTTTCCCCGCGGATTGAATCTGAAAGCGAGGGCGCCTGAGGAATACATTTTCATGTCCCCTTGCATAAATTATCGTGGACTCCAAATGGATGTTTCGGATATTCCTAAAAGTATAATTTGCTCCCCGTTCTTTGCGATAATGGGCGAGAGCACTTCCGGCTCTCTTAAACCAAATTTTTCGCCCACTTGTCTGAAACAGCGCAGAAGGTGACCCCTTCGAGTCGAGAAGGGGAAATCGAGTGAGCCGGAAAAGGAAGAAAAATCCAAGAGTAGTTCTTTTGTTTCCCTCATACATAGAAATGGTTCGAGATAAATTAAAAAAGTTTCTCGAGCATTAGCATTTAATGAATTTTATGAATTCTTCGTTCTATCGCGTAGAAATAAATGGATGGAGCCTAAATAGCAAAAAGGATTTTCCCCGAAAGATTTTAATAGCTCAGTTCCTGAGAGTGAACGTAATATAGAAAAAGTTCGGTGTATATTTGATCGTATCTGATCTATAGAAAAAGTTCGGTGTATATCGAATTTGATCCTAACTGATCTAGGATGGAAAGGAAAAATGTTTCCTCGAGTCCACCTTTTCCATATTGTTGCTGGAATAAAACCAGTTATGAAGGTGTTGATGAATCCTTGAAAGAAAATCCTTGATAAATCCTTACCATTAAATTGTAAAAATACCGCTGAAGAATTAAATAAACACCGCTCATATTCCCCCTCAAGACTCGTTCTTTTTCCGTCTTCAGATCCAATGTTGGACCCCCCATGAAGATGGAAGCATTGTTTCCGAAATGTACATCGGGATTCTGAATAACTGGGACCGCTAAACGATTATCCGTTTCCCGGGAATCGCCTTTAGACGGTAGCCGCGTTCGGCGCTTGGAGAACCTTTATCTCTTAGTACATCATCAGTGTCGTCCTCTCACGCTTTGTCTAATCTCTGAAATGGTTTCTTGAAAATTTCTTCTCTGCAATTACTAATTTTGTGGAAGTAAAAATAACCGTGAACCAGAACAATCCCCACAGCCATGTATGAGCTAATACGAATTCTAAGATAGAATGAGATCTTCCATATCACTTTTGTCCCACTATCAAAGCTTAACGTTAGATTAAAAATTCGCTTTGCGATGTTTCCTTTTCGCAATTCGATCTCAAGTGGTAATCATATCGAATTAACCTAAAACGGAGTGTAGAGTGTTGTGGGCTGATGACTTTACTTTTGGAGAGATTGAGCTTTGTGATATCCTCTCACCACTGCTGTTAAAGAAATTAGTAATTCTTCCCTAATGGTCTATCTGGTGAAAATCGCTTCATTATAGAGTGAAAAATTACCAAAAGTAAGTAACTAAGATGTCCTTGTCTTTCTTGGTGTAAATAGCATACCATTCTCCAAAAATATTATGTAAGACAACAGCATTACACAACCCGATCATAACTCCACCCCATTTAAGAAGCAGTTTTCGCTTGGTCCCTTGAAAAAACGTCTTATCCGGGTTTTACTGTATTTAGTTATTTATACAAATTCATGCCGTGCATCTAAAATGGTTTTCCAAGGATAAACCCTGCAAAAAAACTGCACGTGTCAGAAGGCGAAATATTCTCGCGCATGAATCTTAGGAACGTTTACCAATAACGAACCTTTTCTCTCCAAAAAGCGATGGAGTGCCAATAATGAATCGTCATTCTTCTAGTAAATTTCTCGTACCTGAGGCATCTTCATCGATGATGAACGCCTCGTTACACTCCGTCTTTCCGTTTGGGAAAAATTCCCCAAAACGCGAGCCCACGGGCGATAGAATCGTTCGATGCTTGAATGGAGATGTATTCGGGTGAAGGAATCCCGTCTTCCCTTCCATGCGTTTGCGTCACAATTTCAACATATCCCTTCTTCTGCACTTGTTTCTCTCTTGCAATCATTCCTGTCCTTTCTCCTCCATTATTTTTCTCCGATAATGCTTCTCTTATTTTTTTGTTTCCCTCATGCGGCCTTCGGGACACATTTGACCTTTTTTGGCCTTCATTGTGACCTTCTTTTTCCATGAAAAGCTCAGATTTTTTTAATAATTTCCTCTCTTGGTATCATTCAAACATGTTTATATATTATTATCATATTTATTTAAACAAAATTTACGACGAAATAAATGGGAAATGTTCGTCAATTTACTCGACTATTGAATTATTTCCATTTACAACCTTAAGCTATTTGCTTGTAAGAACCGCACAACCGTAGCGAAACATGGAGGCCTTCCGATGGAAGTTTTTCGTCAAACCTGCCATTAACATTCCACCCATTTATTCTTCGTTATTTTTAGCTAGACAATATTTAAAGGAAATTTTCTATTCTTGAAACTACTTAGACTTTTTACTTTGGGAAGTTTTACCCTCTCTTTGAACAGATTATTACTTTAATGAACTTGAGAATGGGTTGACAAGCTTAGTCATGAAAAAATAAACGTTCTTACTCAGTCTCTTAATTACGTATAAAAAAATTTCAAATCATTCGCATAATGTACCTCGAACCTTAAATAGTTATATGTAAGATAGTAATATATCAAGGAAGATTTATTTCGTCAGGAGAGAACTTTTCATTCTGATTGGCCTAACTATGTAATTTAAGAAATTCCTGTATGTAATTTGCATTTCGCTGAATCGTGAAATTCTTCGCAGCGTCTTTGATATATCTATTTACCTAGTCTTCTACTCAACTTTACAATTGAAATTTTATTTCATTCTACCGCCCTTCTTCATCTTTCACCTTTGCGTTTTCGATTGACTTGGAATTACTTGTATTCATTTTCTCATGTTTATATACATATGTAAATTTTTCAGCAACATGAATTGATCGAAATAGTAGCAAATGTGACGTCATCATCATTCTGTTGGTATGCGAAGATCGTTTCTTGCAGGAAAATTAAGCGGATGCTTAAATGTTTCCCTCTAATTTTTGATACTTTACAGTAGGAACTAGACCTCTCCAAGACCACTAAATAGACGAATTTGGTCAAAGCTTTCGTTTGAAAGTTAAACTTCGATTTTTTACAAATTGTCGAAGAAAATTTCCTTATATGTATAAACAAAGGATGGCTTTTATGGACGAATATAACCAAAGGAAGATTCTCGTGACCTACATACCGTTTAAAATATACTCCACAACACACATCTTTATATGCAAATAGGATTTGGATTTTCATCCAATGCGTAAAATTGGGGAGACGGAGTTAAAACTTCCACGGGCTGATTAAATTATTCCCAAAGCATAAAATCGGCTCCAAGTCTGATGGAAATTTTCGGAAGCAATGAATACTTGAGGGAACCTAATTTCGGCACAAAAAAACGTGTTGGCGAGAAAAGTTTTGCGGTGAAGGAAAGAGAAGTCGCATAATAGCCCACGCAATAACATCCGAATGAATCAAAATGAAAGATGAGTGGAGGAGGGAGACTCTGAGAGGAGAAGCAGAGAGACGTAAGTAATGGAGAATGTGTATAGCGAAGTTGGGAGAGAGATGAGGGGAAAGAAAGAGAAGTGGATAGGGAAAGAGAATAAAATTAGATAAAAAATGCACCATCTGGGGAAAGTGGAAAAGTGAATTCCTCATGAGAAGCCGGGTGGCTAGTTGGTTAAGTTGGAGATCAAATATAATTTTTACGTTTGATTCAACGAAGCCGGAGAAAATTAGATCGTTGTAAGGTGGGGAACAGATGTTTTATTGAAAAGTCAACACAGCTCAGACAATATGTAGAGAAAATCGTCTAACTTTCAGAAAAGACCTTAAAAATATTTTAGGCAATACCCATAAAAACCTTGACAGAGTTTGGCGATTTTCAGAGAAGCTAATTCTGTATCATAGTGTTTAAATTAATGAGCAATTTATACAAATTACTGCTTAATCATAAGAGAGGAAATTATATATTTATTTAGTCCGCCTCGGCTTTATGCTTTTACTATTTATTCTTTTATCTTTTGACTTATCATTTTACCTGCCATTTAAATGAATGGTGATTATTTTAAGCTGCTGAGAATATGAATACTTCAGTCATTTATCTCAGCCAATATTTGGTCAACAGATGGTGTAGATAACCTATCCGTTGAAGAGCCATTAATCTCACTGCTAATTATTCACTGACAGATTAATGGTCAAAGATATATGGCAAGATATCAGGGGGAGAGAAATATAATTTGTGGCTGTTCCGATATAGAGATAATCGATTCTCAGGGATGTTGTCACAGCATATAAACGACCGTGATGACAATTGTAGAACTGTGTAGAGACAGACCCCACTTCCGATCCACCCAACCCAACCAGTTTGGCCCCGTTCATTTAGCCAGGAACTATTACATCACAGATGTCGACACAAAATGCCGTTTTGATTTCGTCATTAAAATTGTCATTATTTTGCATAAATTAAATTTCAGCATATCATTCGGGGTAATCGGAAGTGGGTAGCGCGTGCAACTTTGCTGAAAGCGGTCCCGGAATCTATTTCTGGTGGGGCGCTATGTCTGTGAGATGACTTCTGCTTTCAAAGTAATTTTGTGTAATGTTATAACTAAAAGATCCTTAATGAATTTCTTTTGTCTATTGACAAAGAGAGATATTTTTGTATTTTATCCAAGTATACTGACCCTGAGAAAACAAAACTTTTAATCCTAAAAGCCGAAAAATGTGAACGCTAAATCGTTGGAGAATAACCACAAATTTCCTATTTAATATAAGTTCATTCCGTTTCATCAACGGATTATAATAGTCGCGTCACTTCACACGAGATTCTCTCTCTCTCTTCCAGGAAAACGTGATAAGAATCGACGATCCCCATACTTTTTTATAGAGCTACAAAATCAAGTTAACGAGAAAACCTGCAAATGAACGGAGTGAGAGGGGGTAAAGATAAAAGAAAGTTTTAGGGGGAAGACAACGCAAATCAAGTAGGGCGAGAGGGAATGTGCTAAGAACAAGTAGGAAGGAAGCCAAAGAAGCGGATGGATCGTTCTTTCTCGTTAACTCCCATTTGCTCCCTACATTTGTCACTTGCTGATTGTCCGGGTAAGGTCTAATTACGTCATTGAGGCCCCCTTCTTAGCTAACTCTCTCTCATCCCACCATCTTTCCTTCTGGAGCAAGTCACTACCCCTTCATGTAACTTCTCTCGTGCATCCAGTCCTTTTATCAATCGTATGTGAGACACGCCCACATGACCTTCAAACGCCATATCCGTAAACTGTTGGTTCTCCAGAAGAAATAGAATACCGGACGCAAATGGAGCGGAGATATTCTAATGATTTTCCGCCCGCGATTTCGTTTCCGGTGAGAATGTCATCCCTGTTTGCCCTCCGAATGGGATCCCTGAAAATAGCCCCTTCAAAATTTAATTGTGTCTAGACCGTTTTCATCGAATTCACTCCCTTAAATTTTCTGGATACAAATGAATGAAAGAAAAATAAAATGAATGAAGAAAGAGAAAATGCTGCGGAGGCATTGGTCTGTTCACATTTGCGATCATTCTGGAAATGTTGGGCGTATAAATGAAAGATTATGCATAGATGGATAAATTAATCAACACACAGTCATAATTGTGCTTTAATGTATTGCGAGTCAGGACTTTGTTGGGAATTATATTCCAAGCGTTGAAATCTTTGAATAATTGAACGGTAGAAACATTATAGTGCCGATTCATCTCATATTCATTACATGATGTCCATATTATTCAGTAGAAGTAATCAGTCCTGAAAATTTGTAAATTTTATGTAAATGACGAAATCCGCACGATACACATGCTTAATGTTAGATACAGAAATGAAGGAGATAAACCCTACCGTAGCCGGGATTCGAACTCGGATCTCCCACGAATCCTCCGAATCACACCGTGTCCCATCATAGCAACAGATATTGTTTGTTGTTTTATTTTGTCTGTTTGCTATGTCGTGGTAACTTCATTGGATATAGCAACCTCCCAGAAAGTGGCAGATTTGGGTTCCAGTCCCGGTGGACTTTCTCTCCTTTGATCTATATCTTTCAGTACTTCAGCTAAATCTTTTTTAAGTACTTTTAGTAGTATTCTGAACATTGGAAAATGATGAAATCGTGTTTGTAAATGAGAGGCATCCAAATTACACAAAAATTAAATCGTACTTAACATCATCCGAAGTAGTTTCTCAATTCCATTTCTCGAAAAATACTCAACAAAACATTTGGGCTCATCTCATGTGTATTTATATATGTTCTTTCTATCCTCCTCATTATAAATCTGCGGTACGTTATGTTCTTGAAAAGATCTGGGATTGTAAGCAAAATGGTAGATAATTTTTTCCCATCCCCAGAGTAATCTCTCTCCCTTCAAAGTAGATGCTTCACTAAAGAGTCTTTTTTGTATACATGGAATAGCCATCTCCCATGCTAGGTCAGAGTCAATCGCTTAATCCGTGATCTGCATACCTGAATAAGCATTTGGTAATTCCCCTCTGCTACACGTCGAAAGTGGGATTGCAGGATACATATGTAGATGGAGATGGAAGCCGTGACCTGTGACCTTAAGAGTTTAGAAAAGATACTGCCATATTCGATGAGAAGTTATGAGATTTACAGCATACATTTCACCTGAGCCCAATTGCGTTTTACTCGTTTTAAGGTAATTCATTGGAAACAATTCTCTGGAGTATCGAGTGAGAAACTTTACATTTTCTCCATTGAAATAACTCTATTAACTGCTAAAAAGATGTTTGGCGAATAAGTGCATTCTTAAATTATATGAACTTAATGAAACCCCCATGGAAACTAATTCAGCTACTTTCAAATAGAAATACTCGATTATATCTTCCGCCGAATCCATTCCGCATTACAGAAAGCAAGCTCAGTAGATGGAACTTCAGTGGGATTTACTGCTCTTGGGAATATTGCTTGGAATCAAATTGGATCAAAAGGAATTGATCAGAAACGATGCATTTAAGTTATATCATCTGTTTTATTAGGACTCTGATTCTCTTTCTATCGCGTATATGTAGTATCGTACTATCGTGGATCGATGATGGAACGAATGCGCTTCTAATAATAGCGCATGTCTCTCTTAATTTCAAACCTTTTTATTTTCAGATAAATAGATTTTGCTAAAAATTACGAAATCTTATAATTTCCTCAAATGTCTCTAAGAAGAGATACTATTAATTTTTTAAATTATCAAAGGACACCTAATTTGATGTTATGTAAATGTAACGCGGTAAGCCTTTATTACATTTTTTCATGCCCTCCTCACCAATATTAAAGTTTTTCAGTTAAAGTTACCGATTGAAATTCAGGTTTAGCATTCACTTTGCATTGACCGTCACAGTTGACGCTCTGAAAGCCGATTAAAATTCTATTCTCCTTCCCCGAAATATACCCAAAATCTATCCATTTTCCCGATTCCTTCATATTAAGTTTCCTCTACCGAATATCTGGAGAAAATGAGCCGATATCCATGTTTTATATCTCTTTTTAATATTTCGGTCAGCGCTGGTAGACTTTTGGGAAAACCCGCACGTTTCATGAAGCCGTTCCGCAAATAGAAAGCATCCCTTCATTATGGAAACTCTTACTGCATCGAATCGTAAAAGTCTATTTCGAACGTTTCTGCTTATAAATAAAAGAACCCTTTCAGTCCGATCCGTGCTATTATTGGTCCTATCCCTTTCGTCCCTCCGAATTCTATCGAAGAACACACCACGTGCCTGCATATCGATCTAAGCCTTTCCCCCGACAGAAAGCTTCAGCTCGCTCGCCTTCATTAATGTAAGTCAAGATTAGCCGCCTGATTGATTCTTTACCGTATCCTCGTTTGTGCAAATTGAGTTTGAGAAAAAGGCGTCCCAAGGCCGACCTTGCAGACGTTTTATTTCACGAAGGACTCCTCACCCCCTTTAGAATTAATGCTCATGCTGGAGACGTGATATCCGGGTACCACTTTCAATTAGAATTATTTCATTAATTCATTTTCTATTGAATTACTCCTATACAAAAAAAATAATTCGACCGAGTTTCCCATATGCCTAATAAATATATTCTTGTTCCTGATTTGATGTGCATATGTATATTAAAAATGGTAGATGAAATATGTGTATATTGATTGGCAATTTCTACAAATTTCATCAGCGAAGTCTGATCTACATGACATACTCGTATGTATCCTGCAAGCCGTATTTCGACATGTGGCAGAGGGTACTTGCATCATGACTCTACTTAACTAATCGATTACTTTCGCGTATCTTTCGCGGAAAAATACCTCCAGTTCTTGCATCTATATCCCTGATCTTTCTCGCTGTATCATAACAGCGCACGTAACAGTTCGTAAGTACAACATAGGCTACTTCTTTTAAGAGAGTACTCTCACTGATTTTATGAAGTAAATTAATCCTTAGAATCTGCTTTCTCCTGAAGATTTCCATTCTGTGACTTGAAGTGTCTGTATAACATTCACCAAATCATCGTAGAATTTTTTCCCGAAATGTATTGTCTTTCGTTTCACCTAATTTTTTATCTAGTTTATCAATTCTTCATTAATACGCGAAAGTTTGAATAAGAATATTAATATGTGACGTGGGATCATCTCAAATACTATCTAAAGATCTAAAAATATCGCGTCGACTCGCTTAATGTGTTGGATAGACTTCAAGATATCGTGAGCTAATTACGCCAAAGATCGTGTCTCATGAAAAACGTGCTGATTTTTCACTATGAGTTTAGACATTTTAAAAAACCCATTAAAATGCAAGCAATTATATGTTCCATGACTTAATTTAATAAATGACGTTAAGGAGATTAGTCTAAAATTAGCTGGAACCTCATTTACTCCACTTTAAAGTTTCAAGTTTGTAGTTTTACAATCTTTCGGAAACTTACGTTCGCCTATGGACTCTTCAAATACTAATTTCAGAAAATCAATTACGCTTCCGATACCTCCTTGAACACATTAGCCGATATATCTTCAGAACCAGGAAATGAATTAGGTTTAATTTACCTGCCATAACAAATTTCTTTTCTGAATTAAATAATTTTTAATCACATCTTAAATTAAACTAATTTCTTTGAAAATATTCTTTCATTATTTATTTAAAACTTTTGGAGACGTCCTCACGATATATTTTGAGTTCTGCTACGAATTCTTCTTAAAAACTGCTGCACGAAACCCAAGTGGACATCAATTTGTATCCCTCCCAAGATACCGTCAACAATCATTTCACAGCTAACTAATGAAAAATCACATTCATTTTTTATATACAAATATTCATTTAGGATAATTTGTTATATAAAGGAACGTAATGTTAATGATAGGTGATCGCTCAGTAAAAATATAACGTGAACAATCGGCTATTGGATCATGAGTTTTTTAAGAATCATAAGTATTTGTGTATGCTGATATAAAAAAGTAGTGGTGAGGTTTTCCAGTCGTTGTTTGATTAGATTCATACTCTGCTAGCCACCTATTAGAGGGTGTCAAGGAGAGTTTGTATCTAGCGATCAAGTAATGTCTACCATTACCGCCGTTTCAGATCGTTCATAAAAAGGAGCTCTTAAAACTCACTCATATTATTATCAGTTCGTTGAAATAATAGAAAGAATTCCTCATAAGTTATGTCGCTAATATGTTTATTTTGAATTAATTTAGTCAACCTTAATAACCAACCTTAATTAAGCTGAAAATTTCTTATCTACCAAGGATTTCAAATCCACTTTGGAGAGTGTTTTGAAGCTCCTCCTGATTTATATTAAGAATATAAATCAGGAGGAGCATAACATAACATAACGAAAGCATTGCTGTAATATGCCCTCTCTAGACTTCGCTGATGCAATTCTCTTCTGCAGAATCTCGTATACTTGCGGAATGTTCTAGTTAAACCCTGACTAAAATATCGTTCTCTTACCTTTTCGACAATAGGCTTTATAATACAAGGTACAGTTGATTTCTCCGCATACTGTTCGGATACAGGCACTCCAGTTTAAATTATTCCTGAGCGTAACCCTGAATTCTGTGCAACGAACATGGCTAATTAAAGTTTTTACTCCAATGATTCTGTACGGTTCCAGCGGCGTGTTAATTTCGAGTTAGATTTTTAAAATCTATTGGAGTAATTTAGTGAAGGAATTCGAAATGAAGCGTCGGTGGCTTTTATACCTCCCATTGTTATTCCGAACTCCTGCAAAGTAAGGCATCTTCTCTCTTTCGAAATGAGCCGATAGAGACGCCTTTTGTGACGGCTTTCACAAGAGGTGCCGTATATGTATGCAAATTGCAATACTCCGCTGCAGCGAAGGAGGCGTAATATTAAGGGGCGAAAGGTCTATCCGCTCAAAGCCATCGGTTATTTTATTCCCACTTCATAAGTGGTTAATATATCGAGGGAATTCCGGCATGAAATGGCCTGAAAAATCACTTCCGTGTTCTACTTCGTTGATGCTGAGGTAAGAAATGAAGGAGATCGGGAAGTGGAAGGAGGTCACGGATTCGGGGAGCTCAATTTTTAAGGTATGCCTTACCTTAACCTTAAAATTTATGCTCCGTTTCCAATGGATTGAAATTGATTTTGCGTAATTTCCTGGTTTTGCATCATGCACTGCAATTTATTTTCCTTCAATATTGCACTGAACCGCAAATTTTAATCTGGGATGAAGTTTTCTTCGGTATTCAAGCGAGGATAAATTTATATACTCCCTCATGGATTTTACTCATATCAATTACTTTTCATTTCATTGTTTTTTATCATTAGAATCCCTTGCTATGGAGTGGAATTGTGACCTTAATTTTCCGCTTGATACATAAAGATCAATTGTCAGTGTCATGCTGAAAAATAACCAAAGGTTTCTTTTGACTGTGACATATGAAATTATAGATAAACAGATTTGAACGATCAAGCACCCCAGAATGCTTAGAGATCACAGTTCTCCATCAGTAACGGTGACAATCCTCATTTTTCCCAACTCTCCACATGATTTAGATATCAATTTGCTAGAAGTTCTTCAATTTACAATCTCATCATATATGTAAGCCTGATTACTTGCTTACTACTTCGAAAAAATACTTTGTGATGCTTAATAGCCGTAAAAGAGTGAATAAGCAATAAAATAACTGTATCATCCTCGTATTTATTAGAATAAAATATTAAAATACCTTTGGAGTGCCTTGCAATACCATAAACGATGTAACCACGCTAAAATGTAAGTTCTTGAGAGAACACAATCAATGAAAAATTTATAAAAATGCGCAATGATAAAAAGATTTCACTTTTTTGTCTTCTTGCTTTTATTACTAAATTGACGCAACCAATGGTGATACTGTAAATATCTATGTATTATGATTTTCTCACTTCTTTTATCATCTTGCAATGATTCTTTTTCTATCATATCATTGTTCAGTTATAATGCTTTTTAAAATTCCTTTCAGTAATGTTGCAGTCACTTCTCTTTTCCTTATTCCCCCTCTTCTTTAAAATTTTTAGATGCTACTGTCTGTAGGTTTCGCAGGTTTTTCACGCCCCCCTTCTTGTGGGCGTTTTCCTGCAGGGTTCTATTTTTTCCTAAGTGTAGTAACTTAGGTTTTTTTAACCCGCAAACAAATCTCTTTATTTCCTTTTGTTTAAACCCATAATCTATCTCTTTACTTCTTTCATATTATAAGGGTTAGATGTAAGAAGAGGCTTACTAGCCTCAATCTCGCCCTCTAATAAAGTCGTTTATTATTATTATTGTATTATTATAATAATAACACTATACTAATGGCAACTCAAATTTCAACTGTATTAACGTAATAATATTCTTATTTATTTAAAGCTATTTTTGTAGAAGCGTTGCTCATTCTGTCGTAGCCTTGAAGAAGTGCCCATTCGCAGAGCCGGGACCTTCTGAATATTCAATATACGATAAAGGTGAACACTTAGAATCATTTTATCGAATAAAGTTATTTAAATGAGTGATGGATACGCAGCTATAGTAAGACTCATCTTTATTGTTTTAATCCATCCATATCTATAATTTGTCCCATATTGTGCGATTAAAATCTCTCTGTGATTTTTTTTAATTCAAACAGCTTCTTTCCTACGTACCCTCCACAGAACTCTTCAAATTCAGTCTTTTTACTTCACTTCTCCATTAAAATTAAAAGACTAACGGAAATCAATACATCGCAACTTCAAATAACCGAGATGAAACGGGCTGAAAACCGTATAAAAATGACGCTCTGCGAATAACGTCGAACGAAGTCGAGCGAATCGGAAATACGTAAGAGTCCTTTTTCTCCCCTTTGCCTTATCTCCCTTGCTTCCAGAGGCTTTGTTCCGATCTTTGAGATTTTATGCCACCAAAGGCTGGAGAATATTTTGACGTAACTGGTGACCCAGAAAGGGGATAAACTTATTCAGCAAGAATAGTTCCGTAATTAAATTAGGCCAATGTCTGAGTTAAAGAGGGACAATGCCGGGTACATCAAAGATGTTTCGTCCCGCCTATGAATTATTTGCAACGTTTCCACCAGCCCATATTCTGGGCCACATAGTGGAGCGAAACATAAATAACCCATAAAGTAAGCCAGTCGCATTTGTCGTAAAGCGCGGCTTTTTCACGGGTCGAAGAGAATTTTTCACGCGATAATTTCTTCTTGATGTTTTGTTTTCGCCTTTTAAATTGGCCGCATAATCGGATTTTGGCTTTTGAAGTGTTTCTGGGATTTTTTGAAAAATCGAAATCCTCTGGAAATACCAATTCCAGGTGCTTTTCCACGGGAAATAGGTCAAAGCCAAGAGGTGAGCGTTTGACGCAAAATAAAATCATCGCGTTTGGGTTCTCGTGGACCCGAAAATGATGTCGCGGCGACAAAAGAGGTTGACTTTAATATTGAAAATTTACATGTCCGACGCGTTCCGTGTTTTTTAATTATGCAACACCCGGATGTCTTCCGTTATTGGATAATTGCCGATACAAGATTGCTTCAATTCTCAGCGGACAGAGAAGGAAGGTATCGGACAGATTCAGGATAATAATAAACATAATTGATGATAATGCTAGTAATTTGTCTTTACAGAGCCCTCGTTGGAATATTAATGGGTACATCGATTCCGCAAAACCCGCTCATGATTCTTTTCCTCAACTTTAATAGTGTGAAACTTTAAAACATATACGTTTTGAAGAGGACATCAAATTCTGAGCGCAATTAAGGAACAAATATGTCAACCACCCGAAGCACGTTATTTGGAATAGGTTATTCCTAAATAATGCAAGTTTAGATTTCATCAACCCATCAAATCGATCTTTACTGTTTTGTTTCATTTTTGAGAAGGTAAATCCTTTCTCTCTTCATTGAGAATATCAAAAACGTGTAATTACATATAGATTTTTATACTGTTGGGAATAGATGTTAGATAATACGTGCCTAAGTGGATAATTTTTAATAGTTCGGTCCGAAACTAATTGCCAAAGAAAGTGCTAAAGGTAGGGTGACAGGAGAAAGAGAGAAGAAACGATAAAGACAAACATTATTGACATAAAGGCTTTAATCAAAGAATATCAAGGCGCATCTAACTTCTTAGAGGTTACATGTTAATATATATTCGTAGAGTCGAATTATATTAAGGCAAATATTATCATTCTTCATTTAGGTTAAGCGATTGCTCCGGAGTCGAAGAAAGGAACCGCAATTCATTGAAATGGCATAGTTATTCTCACACGTCGAAGCCGTCAGCAGAGGTAGTGCTACGGAATTGTCCTTCAATACAACCGTGCTCTTTATACCGTCTTCTTTTTTCTACGTTCAGTGAAGGCGATTTCGTCGGCTCATTAACACCCGCAAATAGCGGGTGACCTCTGTCAGGCGGGAAAAGTACCACTGATAGGAGGACTGTGACTAACATTACCATTGGTTCTAAATCACTGGTCACCACACTGGGAATACAGTTTATGTGTACCAGAACACGTTGTATACCGAGAAACCTCGGGATCCGGCCTCCATAAATTTCGTCCATCGATAACTCCAGCACCAATTTCACTTTAACGCTAGATCTAAAGCCATTAGGTTCGATCGCTTGCAACCAGTTTTGCAGCATCCTCGTCACTTCAGCAGGAAAAGGAATAAATACACTTGGGGCGTTTTTTGGGGGCGACGTGAAAGATTTTGCTCGTATTCCGCGCAATGCGTTAAAGCCGATGATATGAATTAACCCAGAAACTTGGCTATTCTGTGATGGAAGGTCGGGTCCACGATCCTCAAAAAACGTTTAGTGGTTTAGAGGCGCATTAATTTCCTCGAGGTCCATTGCGCATGAGATTCGCAAAGTTCCCGTTCTTGTAAACAAGCTGACGTGAGACGAAGGTCCCGTAGGAGGCGTCACGAATTCCGTTCTGCAGAAATGGGTTTGCTATTCATTTCCCATTTCTGGATAACACTAGTCCTTTCAGTGAATCAGGTATCGTAAACAGTCAGTATTTAGATTCCCATACAGCCAAGTGGTAAGCGCGTTTGACTTCGGTGAAAGAGGTCCCAGGTTCCATTCCCCGGAGGGGGATTATAAGTGCGAAATTACCTTAGCTGTCGATATGTTTGTTTAAAGACTGCTAAGCAATCATTATTCACTCTAATTCACTGTGTCCTCTGAATACACGTATAATAAAACGATGTTATCAGACTTGATTCCTGTTGTGTAATCAATCGTAAGGTTTGGTTCTTAAACATAAAAAGACTGAGACAATAAAAAACATGAGCAGATCTTTAGTTTAAGTTCATTATATCTATAGTCACGAGAGTATATTCTCAATTCATATGATGAAATTATTTACTTTTTTCAAGCTTTCCAGAGAATTAAAATAAAGGCGAGAAGTTAACGTAAGCTTTTCTTTGTCTGCGCCTAACTCCCTTTTTGTGCAAAAGAGACAAGTGATTTAAAACTTTCAACCCCATGTAAGTGTTTAAAAGATGATGTTTATAATAAAGAATGAATAACATAATGAACATAACCTTAGTTTGTACAGGATGTTTATATTATAGAGTAGAGACAAATTAGGGCATTTTCAATAGGGAGAAAGGATAATTTGGTAAATCAGATTTTTACTCATATGATATTGCTAACGGATATTTAAGTAAACTCCTCATAATACCTTTGTTTTCGATATTCGTGAGGAGATACATGGGATAAAAGATATTGAAAATATTGAAACAAAACCGTAAATATCAAATGCCCATTTTCTTCAAATACGTTTTCTATTGATTTGTGTGAGGCGTGAGGCCGTGAGACGGCCGTAACAGTATTCATGACTCGATTGGAAAGTATTTTAAAGTATCTTTCAAAAGAAAGGTCATGAAATAACCATAGGACATTTATACAAATATGGCATTTAAACCAGATAATTTGAATTAGCCTTGTCGGAAGAAGTTGTTTTGAAATCAACGATTGACAGAGGGTTACAAACAGGGCAGTTTTAAAGACTTAGAAACTCAATTTACTCTTTCCTAATTTCTAATTAATTCTGCTCCGTCTATAAAACTTTATAAGGTTAATTTCTCAATGAGAAGCCAAAGTAAAGTTACTTATTTCGTAAATAAAGAAATTCCTTTCACTTTCAATTCTTTCGTGGACTTCTTTCACGGCTCTTCGGTGATATATTCTTTGCCTTCATGTTTTTCCGACGAAAACTTATAAATCCCATATTTGTCTCCACAACTTCTCTTTTTCCATTATTCTTAACCTCCCTTTTTCACGGAGACAAATATTTTGTAAAGGTCAAGCTACCTTTCCATCTCTTTTGCCTTAGCCATTTCCTTGAGACAGCGTATGATTGAGAGAAATCGATGTTTTATCCCTTTCTTATTCCTGACTGATTGCACAATTTATCTTCCGTAATCTGGGCTCTTCATTCTACTTCCTGTTTTCTTACTAACTTTTCCATCGGTCACAACAGAAAATAACGTAGCAAAGAACTATATTAAAAGCTTACACATCAAAGAAAATTTTGAGTCTATTCATAATTTAAAAATTATTTGTAAGCAGTAACAGTACTGGATTACTAACTCGCCAAAATGAATTTCATGATTATTTCAATACAAGATTATTATGAATCCGTACATGAATAAATACATGCTAGAGTGTAATCCATAACAGATAAATATGTTCGATAAGAGGCGGTTTTGTCTTCGATACAGCACATATTCATTTCAATATAACTTAGATGTGAATGATTTAAGAATGCTACTGAAATAAGAAACATTACAACAACACCCTTACTGAAAGTAGAAGGATATTTCATGTTATAATACTGTATGTATTTCAAGAAAGAGAGCACAAAATAAGTGACGTCCTTATCTGAATGAGAAAGTAAGGGCATCTAGTGTCATGAACTTTTCCCCGAAAGTAAGACCGGGTCTTACATTGATTTTTCCCCAAAAAAAGGATTAGGAATTATTTTCAGGTCTCTTTTGCTGAGGTCATACTCAACGGATTAAAATCGTCATTTGGTTATTTACGCTATTATATGGACGAGTACAATTTTGCTTATCATTTACATAAATCACCAATGTCAATAATTTTTTTATATTATGTATACATTCATTACTTGATGGGGCTTCCGGATAACCAAGTTCGACTTCAGTGAAAGCGGTCTAGAGTTCGATTCCCGGTGGGAGTCCACGTATGAAATGACGTGTCTAAGTTCTTCGAATGAACGTTGCTAACTTTTAGCAATGTACTACTCTTTACTTCATAATTCAATAGGCCCCTCCGGGGTGTGATCTCAACTTATACATACCTATATTCTTATATTAAGGTAGGTCTTACATGAAGAACACCCTGAAAAATCATTATTATTTTATTTTTTTGGCTAAATTTTTTGTTATATCTTATTTTCGGGAAGGCGTAGTAAAAGTTACCCACGATGTAGAATTTTGGACTGCTCGAAAGAAATAATGAATTATTATAGCGCGTTACGCTGAAACCGATTCATCGGAACTCAGATTCATTCAACGAATAAGAATCCTCATGACTGTAAATACCATCCATACAAATATGCATTTCCTAGCCAGATAAATAGCAGGAAACAAAAACGTCGTGTTTGTCTTCCTCTCTGCCTCCGCATATGAGAATGTAAACGCCGTATTCGCTCTGCGACCCATCTCTGCTTTGTCTCCTCCGTATCTCTCTCTAATCCAATGCTACGACCCCAGCATGTGTTTCTAACGTCTGACCTTTCGCTCCTGAATTAGCCCAGTCTCCATGCAGGCCTTGTTTGTATAGCTCGCTGGAAGACGCAATCCTTTAGCCTTCTCGTTCCTATGGAAACAATACTGCACGTTTGACCCACTGAATGTGCCCCTTTGTTACTGCATGCCCCTTGTTCGAAGGCAAATTGTAATTGGATCATCCCTTACCCAGTCCATTTATTACAAGGTCGCAGGAGTTGGTAGTTTGGAAATGGACTCAAAAATCTAGTCGTTGCTTACTCAAGATTATCCACCTGTCTCTAAAATGTACGACGGAGCATAGGTGAATGTGAATAGACCGAACGTATAGCAGGGAGATTATAATTTTCCTCATATAGGAAGTGAGAACTAATCTTCAGGTCTTGTACAAATGACCGTTAATTAGTTAATAATGTAATAATATTTAATATACAATAATTATACGAGGTGATGAAGAAAGATGAAAATAGGAAGTTTACGAAGCAATACTATCGTAATCCATACTTGGAGAAATATGCTTTCTTGATCTTATTCTCAAGTTTTTAAAGACGCTTGAGGCTCTCAGCCAACAAAACGTACGCTATTTGGTTTTTATTAGATGAAAAAAGATTGAAATTCACAGAATAAGGTGATGTCCTTATCCATCCATCCATCCTTAAATCCATAATGAACTTACACTCAAGAAATGATAATTACAGACGATTTCTTGAGTTTCTTTCCGAGAAAAGATTGGATTTATTTGATTGTCTTTGTTTGTCTTCGTTTGTGATTCATCATAGAAGAACAGGGACCTAATAAGACGGGTTAAAAATTCACGAAAGGCTAAAGAACTGAGCATAAGGATTTCGGCCTTCATCTCCGTATTGTAGATCGACTTTAAATGTATTCGAATACGTTTTTATATATATTGAACTGCAAGTTACTCTTAGTATTTTAACCAATCCTTAGAAAACATACCACCCACCTGAAGCTGAAAATGACATTTTTTTCTTCTGAAGAGTACTAGGAAAAAAAAAAAGTATTTCCTGGGAGGAAAGAATCTCCACTGTAATTCTTGGTGTTACTCCAAGCTTAAGTGTTCACATTCGCTATAAACAATTCTGGTACCATGGTTTTCGAGCTGTAATTAATGAGATTTTCTGAAATATCGAGGATAAATATTTGCATAAAATAAATAATGAGGATATCACATTAATTATTCTTTCTTCCTTTTCTCATATCTTCCTCCTATCCCTTACTAGACATATTTCCTCAATTTCCTCAAATCCTCCCCTTCACTTTCCTCTTTCACCATATCCGCTCCCATACACACTCCTTCCTTCTGCCCCTCTTGCCTCTTTATTTATATATGCTTGCCTCTCTCCGTATTGTATGCACCTGAAGATAGCGATAAACGTCTAAACCTGTCAAAGTTTGAATAAGAATTCCCATAGAACGATATCATCATCAACCTTTGTTACGATGAAGTTTTACCTCATCAAGATTATGTCAATGGTGAAATTTACTTGGTCATACTTAAGAAAAATCTAGAGGTTCCTCAGTTTAGGTACGGAAGGTAGAACTCTTTCATTGCCTCGATAGATATTACGCCTTGGATTCGCCGAAAAAAGGAAGAATATTATCAATCTCAGCACGCACAAAAAGTTTGAGAACGTGTCTTTACTCGTACAAACCACACAATCGAATCATCTACATCGAAAGGAACTTGGAAACTTTTCAGATAAAATCGGTATATTCCGTCTGTAAAGCTTGGTCGAGTGGAATGCGAGAGGCGTAAGGAGTGTATCCTTTGGACCCTTCTCACACCGTCTTTCCTATTCTCGTTGACAGGAAGCAAGCCGCAAGTCTTTGCAGCTTCCCACAGGAGCTCCCGCCGCTCCTTATTCCCTCCTCCCCGATACACTTGGGACTTTCTAAAGTCGTCTTCACTCTTCCATACATCTCGTTCTCCCATTCTCAACCTTTTCTATTCCCTAGAAATCCAGATATTTTATTTATCCGCAACTCTCGATTTTTCTCTACATTTTTTGCAGCATTCCTCACCCATTCGCTTCTATTCTCTATATGAACCCATTGTCCACTTTCCCCATGATCTCAACGTCGCTTGTTTTCTATAGGAGTAGGCCATTGTTATCGATCTGATTGACAGAAATCTTACGGAAATATTAATGTCAGGTTCGTAGCCTAAGAAAACCTCCCAAGGTTTGCCTTCAGAAAATACAGATTTGCTGATATTTGTTCGTACTAACAATAAGAAAGTTAAATCTGAGTCCACCCGTTTCACTTAAATTCATTTCATACATTCCAAAGCTATCATAAACAGTATTTTTCGGAGGAACCTAGATAATTAAGCTGGTTTGGTACCCAAGGTTCTCGTTACTTAAGGTTAGGTGGCGACTTGGCAATAAATGACAATATGGCAATGACTTGACGTTTTGGCAATAAATTAACAATAATTTGTATGATTAATTAATTATTGCAAATAATGTCATTAGTGGTCCAATATCCAAACGTTATTCACACGAATATTTCCTTCCTCTTCTCCTCTAATACTTTCTTTCTATGTTGTAATACATCATTCCATTTGACATAAAGAAATAATGCATATTCATCTATAGCTAAGGACACTATCATATATGCATGTTAGCTTTTAATTACGGAAGAATTTACAGCAAGTTTCTTATTTAAATTCATTTCTGTACTGAAATTCAAATCAACTGTATTTTTATTTTTGGCAGAAAATGTATACGTTCCTTAGTTGTGGATAACATGAAGTAAACGATTTTATTACAATATTGTAAGTGACTCCACTTTCCATTTATTTCTTTAGCAATTTTCTGGCATTTAAAATGCTATATTTGAATATATATTTCAAGAAGATCTTTCCGTATTTCTTATCACAAAACGTTTCCATCAAGCAAACTAGCAAGAAACGGTCAAAGGAGGCAATATTCATTTAAATAATTTATTCGTATTTTCCTGGAGTGCTATTTTCTCTCCTGTTCCTTTAGCTTGAATTTTGCATCTTATTTCCCTGTTTACTTCCTCTCACTTTTCCTGGTCTCATCTTTTTTCCTACTTCCGTTGCGTTCCCTCGGGAGAAGTGTAAGGCAAGGTTTCCTTCTGCGGTCTCCTTTAACTTGATTCCCTCTTTGTTACTGAATGCCTTCTTATTTCGCTTAAGACAACTTCTCGTCCTTAAGAAACCAATGCTATGTAAATAAAGAATCTTAAATGCAAGAGAGATTTTCTTCATCAATTGCCTGTATAAACGTGGTGATTTTCGATAAACTTTGTATCTTACACTTCACTCTGCCCATTAATCTGAATTGTTTTAGTATAAGGAGGTTCTCCTCCAATAATATTATTAAATCATTCCGATGAAGCCATTGTAACCTTTAATATATACACTTCAAAGCTTTTAATACCCTTACATGTTCAACTTTGCCTTTAGTAAAAGGAAACGGAGACAGGATTACAAAAACCCTCCTGTAGTCGAATTTGTCGGCATTTGATCCTGCGTTGATGCCAGGATCTGGAGTCTCTCGCTGTTCCTTAGAAGATCGGTAATCCCAGACTTGCTTCCCGATCCTGGAATCAACGCAGTTTCGAACGCCGACAGATAAAGCTACAAGAGCGTTTTTATACCTCTGATCTTGCCTAAGGCGCCTATCTAAAGATCGTGCAAGTAGTATCCAAAAATTTGCAGAAACGTAACGTCGAAATTCCTTTTTAATGCTTCTGCTCTTCGGGAACTTCTCGTTCAAAAATCCCATCGTATTAAAGCACACTCTAGCTTTTCCGTTTCGAAATTTCTCCCAATATTTCCGTCGCCAGCCGAGGATTATTTGTCTGCAATTTATGTTGAAGCAAGGGAGAAGACGTTTCAAAATATTTTCTTTCGCAAAACGGCGTCGGTAGCCGAGAAATATAAGTGCTAGATTTTCTAATACCGTAAAAAATTCAAACGCTACTTAGATGTTAGTTCTAGATCTGTTTTTGTTAATTGAGCTCGTGTTGATTTAAGCTATCTTCGTCATGTCCGAACGCTAAGTTTCTCACTTATATTTTCTTTTGAATCCATAAAAGACTTATCCTAGTTAAAAGTAAGATATTATATGCTTTACTTGTAACTTTTCTACATCTTATATGAAAAAATGGAAATGATAGATTTCCTCCATTAGAAACCCCCCAGACTTCTATTTTCATCCCTTTTTCCGCGATAAACTGAAATTGACGAGTTTAAATTTAGTAGTAATGGAGAAGTGCGAGGGGATTCATTTTTAACGTTCACTCTGTTGATTTCGTACGACCTCTTCTCCTAATTTGGAATTCCAAATTATTCATCTTATTTTGTGACCATTATTTCCTGCTGTACCATTTTATGTGAGAATCTAGGTAATAGTTCTTGTAATTAGTCGTTTTAGTAACAGCTACGTTCATTTCGTACGTGAGCCCTCGCAGGAAACCAGGGTCACTTTCACCAAGGTCAAACTCGTTGGCCACTTTCTATCAGGGAGTCCAATTTGGTAAATAGTTTTACAAAATAAGCATAACGGGTGGCGTAGAATATCACAAAGACGATTCGAACTCACCAAGTCTAAGAATTAATTGGACTAATTTCAAGCTCTACCACAAGAGCAAAATAATAATTCCAAGACGAATGTAGATTGTAAATTAAATGCTAACTAGCTTCTGCATGAATATCGAGAAAAAGTTCCTCTTTTCCATTTCTAGGGTTGCGGTTTTCCGTTATTTATTTTTGTTAAGTTTTAATTAAAAATCCCGATAAATTCTCGTTCCACCGCCGGAGGGTAAAACTTTCCTCTCTTCCCTAATTAAGATACTATTGTTTTTGCCCGCTTCTGCTTTCCTTGCTGGATGCGTCGTGTTTGCTCTTTTTACCGTTCATTCTCCAGGCGAACCGTCTTCCAATTCCCGCTACTCCTCACTTGAGGCGTCATTCGGGAGCAAAAAATCGTATTCGATGCGTTGATATGAATCGCTCTCCTTGTGCGTGTTCGGCACGTGGGAAATGAGAAGAGGATATCTGGAAGTCGATCAAACTCCCCTTTTTTTATTCAAATTTAGGAATGCCGACGTATGTATAAGTTCTGGCAGCCTTCTCTCCATTCTGCCTTTCGATCGCTGTCCCGAGTTTAAATACGTTTTTTAGATCGGTGATGGAGTCGGCTCCAACTCGAAAGGAGAGCTTGCATCCACAGAATTTGAGAGCAGAAAAGTGAAATTAACACGAGTACAATCAATTCCAGCTTCTCTTTTTTATCTCCCGGTGCCCTCGCAAACATCCATTCATTGTAAGTTGCTTGAGAGACATAGGCAGTAACAGTGGATGAACACATACGGCCGTATTTACATCTACAAATGTACTCTACAAGTACTCTACAATGGTGCCCAATGTAAGTCTGTTTGCCTGATGGTGGAGTCTATTAAATAATCCGCGAAAAAGAATATCTAGATAGTCCTAGAATCTGCTTCTCTCACATCTCTCCCCGTATGATGCTACAGTTCTTAGTGAATTTATTTTCTTTATTTATATTAAGTTTTCCATATTAAATCATTATATCACTACATTATATATATTAAAGCTCTATTTAATTGCTTTCACGGAGTAATTCAATATCAGAAGGCATACCTAATGCGAAATCTTATTGAAATACACTGTGTTATCCAGCAAGGTCTTGCTAAGCAGATAATGCTTGTCAGAAGTTTCTTATGGATCGTGAAAGGTACATTCTAATGTTCTGACAATTTTCATAAAAATTAACATACTGACATGAACTTTTAAATTGATACAATTTTATTAACTGTAAGAATTTGTAAAGCTAGCTCCAAATATAAGCTATTTATTCAAATATATTATATATATTTGAATATATAATATTCAAAGTCACTACATATTCAAACTCACTACACGCACGTCTTTAAATCTATAGTTAAGATGCCTATTTCTCTTAGAGTCAATAAAAATCATATCATATCTCCACATTTTAACAGTTGAAAAAATTGACCGTATTGAAAAAATGTATTTAAGGTAAAAAATACCTGAAAATCTATAAAATGTCTCATCTTAAGAAATTAACAATTACTATTCTCTGAGTTTATGAAGGTCTTTATTGAAATCCATAAAAAAATTAAGAAATGCTATTCAGAAAGCAGTTCCTTTGAATCCAAAGAAGTTGTTAACTGTCACGAAAAGGAGATTAGAAAAATATCTATTGAATATAAGTTTTCGCACATTTTATGAACATTCTCTATAGATCATCGACAAAGAAATACTGAGAGTATCTAAACCAATAGTGAAAAATTTCATTCGATAACGTTTTCATAGCTGCGCGGAAAAAGTATGATAGCACAGCGCAAACAAGGACCGCCGTCCTCAAAATATCAACCGAAAGGAAAGCAAATTCTCAGTTTTTCCGAAGGAAAACGGGTTTCGCGCCCTTCGGCGTGATTATAGAGATCGCGAATTCCTTTTTCAGATAAGAATGCGTCTGAAACAACACGTTTCCGCGGAAAAGAGCGTCATTCCATTCCTCGTTAAGTTTCGAGAAGAGCCGCGCTCTGTCAGAAGGCAGCACTCGAAACAACTTTGCCCTTTGCTGTGAAAATCTACTCGTCTTCAATCCTCCTCCGACGCACTACCGTTCTGATAATTTTTGTTCGTTTCTTTCAAAATCTTCCCTGCCAAAGAAGATACTGAAGAATAAGTCTCTTGCTAAGTCTTCCTTTCTTCGAAGTGTTGAGAAGATTGTTAAGAATACTCAGAAGAAGCGTTCTCAGGGGAAATAAAATTTAACCCGTAATTCCATAAAGAACTTAATTCAGTATCCCACCTATTACTATATATTTCCTACTATTTATTGACTATAGCAGCCAGTGTGAAGCTGATCACAATTGGACTGTAGGAGCCTATTTGGTCGGAAACTAGCAAGTTGATAGCTTTCCATTTTATTCATTGTAAAATTTTATTTCTCTGATAGTTCGCTTCACTGCCAAGAATAATCAAAGGTTTACTATCTATCTGGAGCAAACTAAATATTCGTGAAATTGTTTCTCTCATTCAGATTATTATTAATTTTTGGTACATTTACCGGTGACTAGGCTGCCTTGAAGTTATTAAAAGTGGGACTTGAGAGTATAAGGGTTAGGAAACGCTGATCTAGAGGCTAAAGAGACATTCATCTTCAAATAATGGCCAAGAGTGCTTACCTTCAGCCGTTGTCTTAAGTAAAAACCAGGATTGTTTTACAAGATTACCCCTAAGCCTTATGGTTTAGCGGGATATTCCCTGAGGCCTCACAGCAATTTCCATGCATTGTAGAGGCAACTGATTAAAATAAAACAGTGAAAGGAAATTAGAATCTTTCCAAAGGAGTACTTCGATTTTCCCTTTTAGAGATCCTTATTGAGCTTGTATCTTATCAATTTATTAAGGGAGTGATTTTAAAGAAGCGTCATTATGTAAGGATTTGCTACAATTTGAGGATTGCTTTAAGGGTTCAGCTAAATCCTTAATTTCAATAATCGGAGTGTATGACTTTGCATTCACGACATTCCTTTCCTGCTTGTTATTTAAGTACTTCTTCCTGTGCCTTTGTTTTTCTTCCTGCCATTCTTGAAACTTTCGTCCACAAATTCGATAAATCCAATGAACATGTTTTATGCATTTCCCAAGTCTCCTGGAAAAATTAATTTCCTTCATTACCAAAACTTATTATATCTACTAATTCCTCTCACTTTACTAAGCACCCAAATTCATCTTCTATCGTGTACGTCCAATTTTTAATATACACCTCTTTAAACATCACTCGTTGATTAACGGATTCTTTCGATCACACTCAGTCTAGCATTCTCTTGTCTGGGTGAGATTGAAATAAAGCAAAGCGTTGACAAGGAGTTTTTTTCATACCTTTCTTACTATCAAATATAAGAATTTTTGAGTGAAAATATCTTGCCTTGAAATCTTTTGATAGTCTTTGTAGTTTAGCCGATGCTTATGATAGGATATGGTGAGGATATCGATCAAGGATACTATCTCTCCTCCATTCATGTAGGATATTCAAGATGTCAGTTTATCATTGAGAAGTCTTTCAAATACCATGAATGGCAATACAAGCAAGCGATAGGTTCGATTCCATCGAAAATCGAAAGAACCGTGGTAGCTCAATCGACTAATTAGGAAACTATGATGATCTCTTTGAGCGAAAAGCTGACCATTCCTCAATTATGAAAGGCAACTGGAATTACTCAACCCGGTTATAATACTATCCCGCTTAAGACGTTTTTTTCGCTTGATCCACCGAAAAAACGTCTTAGCCAGGTTCTACTGTATATACAAGTGTTAAACGTTTTCGAAATCGACTGCAAATCGTCAATCCAGGTTTATGTGACATTTTTTTCATTTGCTTGATATTTTCTGCCCTGAAATACTTATTTCATCCGCACCATTTTCATTCATTCATTCACACATTTTTTCCCAAATTTTTTAAATCGATACAGTGCAGTTTTCATTCTTATTCCGAGCACCTTTGTCGAGAACCCTCCTATATATTTGGACATTCGGCCTACTTTTTTTCGATTTAATCCCACAGCGCGCCTTATGAAACGTAAAATCGCGGGGTGGTTCCCTTCATGCGATTTCTCCAAGCACCTCGACACAACCGAAAGACCCGTTTGTCCCCCCATCAATCACCTTTTCATGAAAGGTAGAGATTTCCCCTTTGTCTCCATCCGATGGACGCATCGAGAGAATCCCTTATGTTTTGCGGTGTTTGCCACCGCTTCATCCTCTCACAGAGCTCTCGACGAACGCTTTATTTATGCAACTGCGGCCTTTTTTTCGGCGCTCGGAAACTTCAGCGTAACTTCCTTCCGCGACCCAGAATGCGGCTTCAGTGAAGCGATATTCTCGTCGTGAATTATGTATATTATTTCGCGACAGAAATACTTGCCTCGGCTCCACTTTTGTCCGTGAATAATATAAAAGATTCCATTAATATTTCTGCTTCGTTTTCTCCATTATTCACGTCTTTCACGAGACGATCCGCAATTACACTAATAAGATGCGAATGCAATTTAATTCGATCCAGAGTCTTCGTTCTGTTTCAAAGAGCGCAGTGATGTCGTCCGTTTCTAGAATTTCGTATTTATTTTCATTCTCTGATGGATTCAATGAAAAATGAAATCGTCCTTTGTTTTTTTAACGAGCCTGTATTCTTGCAGCAGACGGTAGCAATTAATGGTGTGCATCAGAGGAAAACAGATATGCCTAAACCCCTGAATGGATCCTGACTTACTCGATAATTAATGAATTCAACTCTAAACAAAACTGATAGAAATTAAGGCTATACAAGAAGTGAAAAATTGTGATTTGGCCGGGACTCGAACCCGGGTCTCCCACTTTCCGGGCAGGTATTCTATCCATTGAACTACCAAGCCACGCAGTCTCACTTATGTAAACTGGAGCTTATATGGGACCCGGGTTCGAGTCCCGCCCAATTCACAATTTTTCACTTCTTGTATAGCCTTGGGTTAGTCGCACAACTTAATGTGCAAAGTAAAAATTACATTTCCATCGTAGATAGAAATTAATTAAATCCGAATAAAAGCGATTTCGTCTTTGATATTAATTTTTTCTAAAGAAGTTCATATATTGTACTCGCTATTTTATCTCTCCTAATCATGATGACGTCTATTAGCCACTGAATAATGCTGTTGGAGGAATTTCCTAGAGAAATTATTTTTCTTTAATAGTAAGCAATTTTAAGTTAGTCTTTTTAATTCATAAGAATATCTCAGTTTTACGGAACGTTTGATCTTTATGCCGCAATTGGTCTATTTTCAAATAAAACATCTTTGATACTGGCTACTTTTTCTATGATTCTTGATTTAGAAATGGTGAGTGAGCAGTGCTTTGAATTATTATAATTAAAATATTTGAATCGAATCACGTTAATTAATTTAATAATCCAAAATAAATTTCTCAAGCTGTCTCTAATAAATTATAATCCATCTCACGAATAGAATAATGAGTAAAAATGTTCAAGGATGTTTCTTGAAACGGCCACCTTTCGTTGTATGTTTCCTCGTTTGCCTTCATATCAGCTTTACAGGAAGATTGTCGCAATCCACATTAATTATTTGATCATTCTCTCTGAACAGAAATTTCCTCCTTCCGAAAGTCAAAGAGTCTTACACCTTGCATATTACAACAGATTTATAAATCCTCTTCCTTTTACACTTTCCATCTCACTCCATTTGACTCCCTTTCAAAGAGGATTGAATATAGTCTCCTTTCTCCCCACCGTTTGCACCTATACATCGGTAAGCATCTGCTATTCCCACGCCTTCCGACACCCCTTCCCCACTCACAATCTCTCTCTCTCTTCAACGATTCCATTCTATTTCCGTCTTTTGATTTTCGGTTCCTTGCTTCCCTTTCTTATTGTCTCTCAATGCAGTTATATCTTTGCTGGTCTTAATGAATGAAATGAAGCAATCTTTGCAATTGGGCAAATTTTATCATTATAGTATAAGCCTATTATATTTATTGTATTTGTGATTACTTCTTCGAAGCAGGTACGTGGGAATTTTATCAGCTTCTGATACGTTCCTAGTTATTCTTATGTACTCACGAAGAAATGTGTATTCGTATATATAATGTCACTTCTTTTTACGTGGACTCGAAAATATTTTAATTCATAATACGATAAATTATGTCTTTCTGTAGAGTCATCACCTCGAAGACTTGTTGGATCAGCAACCTCTTGACCATTAACTATCGTAAAGGCTTTTGAATTATAGTAAATTGGTTGTACCAAATAATTTCCATGGCCAAAGTATACATTTCCTTTACATGCAATAGTTGTGAATAGAGGTCAAATTTTAATTTTAAAGAAGTCAGGCAAAGTTTACATTTTAACTAAAACAATTATTGCTTAATATAAAGGTTTTGTTGCCGAACATTTTGGGAAGATATCATAAGCACACTAAACAAATGTAACATTTTCTGATTTTCCTGAAACAAAACAAATTGAATATTTTCCACTGCATTTCAGTCTCCTCATCACCCTTCACTTGAATGTGATCCTTGCGCATTCCTCACATCAATTGCATCGCCTTTCCATTCTTATCAACCATTTCGTGTTTACTCTCGTCCGCATTCCGAAACACTTGCGCTTTCTTTTACTTGCTCAACATCACATAAGCATTCTCTTTCCATCCATTTCAGCTCCATCCTCTTTACTCGATTCTTATTCATCAAAAATTTCCCATTAGGAAACACTCTCAGTCTTCACCTTCGCTTCGGTTCCCATTCACATTTCAGTAGAACATGGGAGAGAAGTGGTGGAAATAAGGAACAGTAAAAGATTCTGAGGTTTTCTCCGGAAAATCTTTTGAGTGTATCGAATGAAGTACCATAAAATGGCAATCCTAAGAATAAAAAAATGTACTCTGGATAAAACGCCCATAAATTTTGGACAAAATGTATCTATGATTTTATCCAGTTGTTATCCCTCCTTTTTGGACACGCTATAAGTTATCCATGAAATATTTCGCGTACATCATTGAATTTTAAAGCCCAACCTTAGCATTCTTTGCACAGAATTACGCTATTAAATCCATAATTTTTTCGCATCACTTTCATCGTTTTTTCTTTTTCACTCACGTATTTATAGCTTCTCATCGTTTTTATGCTTATTTAATGGCTAAAT
The DNA here is from genome assembly GCA_036926295.1 of Pachydiplax longipennis. Lineage (NCBI taxonomy): Eukaryota > Metazoa > Arthropoda > Insecta > Odonata > Libellulidae > Pachydiplax > Pachydiplax longipennis. The sequence goes on from JAVFKF010000008.1 coordinate 59,915,473, forward strand.
AACGGTCCATCTATTTTTAATAGCATCATATCTTAACAATTATTAAAGGAAGAGGCTCTATAGAATGAAGAAGGAAGGTAAAGAAATGCTCTTTACAATAATTCTTTAAAACTCTTTTCATTAATTAACGACTTTATCTGCTCTTTTCAGCGATTCTTTTTTTTCATATTTTATCGTTTAAATCTAATTCTTTCTATATTTGAAAGAGCTACGATCTATACATAGATTATCGCTGAGTAACACTTTGTAGTCCTTTTGGCTTATCACGATTTATTAGAGAATGAAAAGCCTTACATCAGAGCGATATAAAATATCCACAATATAATAGGATCTACGAAATATATTTGCGGCATTCTTTCAATTTAAATGAAATGCAGCGATACCTCGGCTACTGAGCGACCCCTAATTCTTCGACCCACGAAATATTTTCGCTCTTTCTGCATAAGAGAAGCGAATTAGGATTCGGAATACGAGTGATACTACGGCATATTAAAGCCCAAAGAAATGCAAATAATACGGTAGCATAAGAAATGCATCTCATTCTTGCAGTCTCCTAGAAGTAAATGTCAGTTTTTGTCAAGTATACATATTTGATTCAGTATTTTGGAACCACATAACAACATAACCACATAACAACATAATAAAAGTTTAATACTTTACTTACAAAATAATTTACTTACATGCAAAGAACTTTCGCAGGTAGAAATACAAAAATCACAATAAAATCAAGCAATAAGACAAATATTTTATACAAAACGTTTAGATAAAATAAACAGTCATGTAGTAAAATAAGTATTTATAAGAAATTTTGTTACTAAGTCATAAAACGAGTGCAAGGCAGGAAGACGTTATTTTCTGTCCTGATCGTCGAATTGATCGGTATTCAAAGAGAAGAACTTCGTATGAGATTCATTCTCTAATTCTTTGATCGCGTTGGCTCCTTAATTATTTTCCAAGTCGAGTAACCATTTTCGATTCGGTCGTTTAAATATTTTCGTCTACCTCGATATTCTTTATGCGTTACTCAACGCACGTTCATCGGGACAAGTACAAAGCGTTCTCGTTGAATTATTAATCAAACTAACGATACTTCTGTTTCCCCATGTTTTTCATCAGACCCGAATGAATGAAGGTCCGAATCGATTGTATGCCTCGCCTCCCTCTTGTTAAACAAATCCGATCAGTCCGTAAAAGCGGAAAAATTCCAATCCGCTTGATGAGCGCGGAAAATGCGCATATTTTGGGGGAGCGACCATTAATATCCCCACTGTTTTGCGTCGACGACAGTTTTGAGTGATTCGGCTGCGGGATTCGATTGTTAAGCACATTCAATCGACGTTTTTTCCCACATCACCCTCTTAGCGGTATCTCATCTGCATAATTGAGTGCAAATGGTCGATGCAATTGAAAATTGAGGAGTATTGATCCCGTGAGGGGATTCTTTTAGGATTCTTAACTGAAGTAGAATGAAGAGCTGTCGGCGGATAATACAACGAACAGTAACTTTACTCACACTTGTCACGATATAAATGAATTCAGGATCGATTTATCGGTGGTATTTTGACAGTGACCTCTATTTTGTTTATTAATTCCATACGAATTTGAACGTGTTATTATCGCAATTACTTGTAATTGTTTGAACTAAATTCGATTTATTGCAATTTAGAATGTATAGAATCGTAATTGTAGCTGGTCATCTCCTCTTTCCAACTTACGCTATTATTTCTGCCTTTTTCAATTGTTACACGTAGATTAACGATTCCAAATGTTCCAAATTGGCTTGAGAATGATTAACTAGACAGAAATAGTCATCATTGTACTTTATAATTATAAAATTTGCTAGAATGAAAGGATTTTGTTTGATTACATTTAAATCTTCTCCGCGTCACGTCGAAATTCCCCAAGTTACAGCCCCATCCGCGAATTTCATCAATATGAATTATTTTCCCGAAAGTTCTGTGTTTTTTGGACCCAATCAAAGAGTGAATGCCGAAGATCACATCTCCCAAGGAATGTAGGAATAGATAATTTTTTATGAATGGCTGATGTGAACTGTCTCCGAATCGCTGTCGGTTACGTATTAAAAGATTTATCATCATTTAAACTTTTAGCTTATATTCTGTTCTGCCTTATATTTATTCCTATGTAAAGTATTACTTATAATTTTTTTCTTTTTTAATTGCACATCTTCATGTGATCACATTCTTTTTTCACTTCATCAACTTTTCCCGTTATTGTCAAATAAGTCGCTGTCAATTAGAAATAGCTCTCATTTTTAAAATGGAAAATATTGGTTCCCTATCTTGGTAGACATTGCAATGGTTGACATTGGATTAAGCTCGCAGTTGTTAGATTAATCCATGTTTATCTAAGAAATGACGTTTCATATTTTATCTGAATGGTTTTATATTAAATATGTATCTAATACATACATCTACAGATTTAATCGATGGAATTTCATACTGAATCCTTCCCAAAATTATTGAAACCAATTTGTTGGTACTTTATTGTGTCGTGTAATAAGTATTTTCGGAATACCTTCCTCATATTTAAGGGACGTTCTCTGTCAATCTACGTTTGTACGAATCGTCCCTTTACCAAAATATCGCTTTAAAATTCATTTTCTACCAGTTTAATCTTGTATATAACTTTCACGTTGGCGTCTCTTAGCATGACACATTGCACTCAAAACGTCTCAGCATCTTTTATCAGGCGGAACTTCATAATTGCTCAGTTTTCATCTCCCACAGCGCTTATAACAAATCGCTCAGAAGTATTTCCATTTGCTTCCAAGCACGCTCGCAAAAGGGGCGCATTATCAATTTTAATCTCAGGTAATGGATCACGAATCGTGCCGAAGTAATGCACGGAGGCAAAGTGCTTGTTTCCAAATCACGCGCGCAGTAGCTATTCATTTCCCACGAAGTGGAACAGGAGAGTGGACTCCAATCCGCACTTCCCGACACACTTACAATCTTCTATGCATCCCCATAGAAACGCATGTCCCCGATCCCCATATACATGATCCTGACCTCTCTTCCACACTTGTCGTTTTTCAGCATTACGTGTCTTCGCCGGTCTTAAGTGTTTCCATCATCGTGCGAGCAGAATTCCCGCATTCTTTCCCAAGTCTCGCGACTTTTCCACTCGAACCGTTTTTATGTACCGTCATGTAGGATAAGGCTGTCCATCCCTACTCACCCCTTATCTGAGCACGTGGCCTAGTTCCGTACTTTGTGTCGAGAGACGGCGGAGCCAGCATCGGTCACGGGGAAAAAAAAGGCGTCTGCGGGTATATGAGTGGATGGAGAAATGGTTCGAATCAAGGCGGGTCAATGTGAAGGAAGGCCGTGCGGGAGGGGTTGACGGGAATAGGAGCGGGGTTTCGGGGCAGAAAGGGATTTGTTAGGAAGGTTAACGGAGGTTTAGAGATGGCAGGATGGATGCCGTTTCTCTGGAATGCGGCGGCTAAATAGCCAATGGCCGGTGTAGGATTTAGGAGTTGAGGCAATTAATTCCCCGCTGAGCGGTGAGATTAAATTCCTGATGTTTTCGTTGAGGTTTAAAGGTAGAGTTGGAGTTAACGTGATGGTGTTTAATAACATCATGTACAATTGAATGAATGTACCCATGTATCTGATAATTAAAAATAGCTGCAGATGGAACTTTGAAAGGATTGTGCTATATTTATGATTCGAGATTATGTAATACATTTTTCAAGTCCAATAAGAACTCCAAAATTACAAAAGATGAAAGGCAAAAGAAACGTAATATAGCACTGACATACGTAAACACTTAAAATGTAATAACCTCAGAAAATCGATTTAAAGATAGAAATGTATGTGGGTATGACTATAACAAAAGATGGACAAATAAGGGATAAATGTTCCCCAAGTATTTATGGAGGTCAAACTCTTATGAAGAGAGGGTTGCGATTTTTCTTTAATCAAAACTTCTACCGTAGGTTTTATTTACCCCGTCCTCTTTTTTAACCTATTTTGTCGCGCCATTTGATACTATCAATATAAACATTATCATTACCCTCATATATCATCCATTGTATTTATAGGTACTAATTTTTGAAACTGTTAAACTGAAAACTGCGTATAAATAAAGGAGAAAATGTGATAGAGGAGGACAAAAGTTCTTATAACTTCACCAGCCTATCAACTTTCATACTCTTAAGTTCATAAAACAAGAAGCTCCATAAAAGAAGAAGTTCCTCAAACAAAGCCGTATAGATATCTCAAAGATGTACTTTCTCTTCAATTTTAAAACATCATACATAAAATTGTTATTTGTAAGTTCTTTTCTAAAACCCACTGCTTTGGCCTTGGTTATAGCTCTCGATAATACAGGAATATAAGTTATGCTTTTATTCCTATTTTTACGTACAACGTTCTTTTATTTTTATCTGCCTGTATTTTTCACTTTCTAGTACCTTATTCCAAATACATTTAGCACTCGTCGATACTACTGTAGGATTTATTTTCGTCTACATTCATGTGTTTACACGTACATCTTGAAGCCGGCCTTAGACATTTTCATTTCATTACTCATCAGTATTAGAATTTTTACTCCGACTCCCTCTGGAAAACAGAAGATTGTAATTTTCATTTTTCATCAATCATCATATCTCCCTCGTAGTCATTGCGAAGAATACATCCTCTCTCCAACTATTCCTATTGAAAAATGTCTCAAATCTTGAAAAACATTGTACATGTATGAACAATGAATACAATAATTTATGCTATATATGCCCACATATGAAGTCTACATCCATCCACACAATTATGAAACTTTTCTTTCAACGTATATATTCAAACATAAATTTTCCATTGCTAGTTCTCATCTCTTGCAGGAATCATAATTTAAGGTATACGATAACATCAACTAAGGATACGTGATCAATATTTGCTAGAGTCGATGGCTTTACAAAGTTTTTCTCACTCACTCCAGCATTATATTGGAGAGAATCAGAAATATCACGTACATGGATATGCGATGCAGAAGCCGGTAGAAGAAGTGGGAAGAGTTGCCGTTCTCCGGTGCTTTCGATCACCTTCACAAATGCCTCTGCGAGAGGATATTCAATAAGCGTAGAGATCAAAGAGTTCCTGGTTTTCCATCTCAGTCTCCCCATGGCGATGGACACGTCGTACGAATAGAGACTGAGTAAATCTTTTCACAGGTCTGCGTTGGATCGATATGCCTTCGGACAGGAATAATTGTGTCCGCGCAAACATTCGGAAGGTAACAGAAACCGTAGTCACGTATGAAGTAACGTTGGAGTCGATACTTTCGTATGCGTGCTGTTGCAGCCGGAATAGACCTTGGCAGGATTGCAATATTTAAGTTCTACGGATGTTGGAAATCATGCAGCAGAAATCTAAGTTTAGAGTTCCTTGGAAAAAATCTGACATTGGTTACCAGTCTATTTCCAGGGAAACTTCCGTAATATATGAGTGTCGTTTTTTTTTTCTTACTTCCCGATGATCTATTCTCTTTTGCTGCCATCCAACTGTCAATCTGTACCCAAACAACTCAAATCCCCGCGCTTTGTGTGCATTCCCTTTTCTCATATCCCTTCTGCATCTCTTTATACTTTGTACCTTTGTCCCGCATTCTCGTATAAATATGTAAATATAAAGGGAATTTCGTTTTAGCAATCACTCTGAGATACCGATCGGTTGCAAAGTAAGATTGTGGTAAAATTATAATCCATCTTTTGATTTCATTCGATGATGATGAATTTCCAAATAACTATAATCCGGTTTTAAATTCTATGTTTAGAATTTCACAAAGTATAATTTAGAATTCAATTTAAAACAAAATGAAAAATTTCGGAGGCGTAGGATTGAGTATATATAGTATTCATCTGCCGAAAAAACTTCCAAATTTTTAAAGATACCAGTAATAAAATTTAGTCAGGTTTCAAATTAATCCTTAATTCTATGTTAAGCATTCTAACATGTAAAACAATCTTATGTGTGTGAGAATATTTAAAATTCTGTGTTTTCTTTCAAATTAATTCGGGATAAAGATTCATTTACTAAATTCTCTAAATTAAACTTTTTTCGGCAGGGAATTTCGAAAGAAGTTAGGTGTGATTTAGTATAACTTACTTCAATTCAGCAATCACAGAATTACTCTTATAATCGTATATCTTATGCACTTTAAAGTTTCTAGGTTTTAATCTGCAGAATGCAGTCATAATTTTTCCCAAGGTATTCTACATCGCTAGATTTACCTTAAGCGCTTTTGTCCTAGAAGGTTCAACAAGAATATGCTTTTCCCCTACAAGGTAGCAGGATTAACCTACTTAAGCGCAGGCCATTTATCATCAAGCTGGTTCGAATATAACCCGATACATAGGCTACACTTACGCCTGCTTATATAGGCTCAATCCTTGCTCGCTCGCTACACTTAGGAAATCCTAAGACCTAAGAACGCCAACCTTTACTTAAATAGATATAAACTACGTGGATGTAATCCCTTGCTTAAGCCTTCAGTTGCCTCCATCTCATAACCTGCTGTTCAGAAACCTATTTTCTTTAAAATACTTCTTTTCGACGCTATTTTACGGAAATTATTTCCGATAATACATTGACCACTCATGGTTAAGTAAATTGAAGGTGATTTTTTCGCGCAATAAGATAAATTAAAAATCACCTGTCCAATTGCAAACTCTATCTATAGAAACATTCATAATATCCTGTTTAAAGTGTAATAATATGGAAAATAGTAACATTCATTGTTTGCAACATGGCAAGATTCGGAAAAACATTACATTTTCCGATTATTTTAGTGGTAAATCTTCCTGCCGAACGACGATAACGGATTGAAAGATATATACGTATGTGTGTGAAAAGATAATTTATGCAATTTCAAGTTAAATTTTTGTTATAGTTTCGTTTCAATTCGAGAAAGAGTGCCATAAGACGCTACCAAAATTAAAATTAATATTAGTGAAAATTTTCCTTAACAATTATTTTCAGCACGCAGAACCTTCATCACTTTCTTGAGTGTGTTCAAAAGTTGGTTGTTTATCGTGAGGAAACAACTCAGGAGTATACTCACTAGAATCTAGAGAAACTTGATAGAATCTTCCACCTCCTCCTTCCTAAATTTCGATCTTAGAATGCATCTCGCGCTGAGAAAAATTTTCGGCGCGTGGAGAAACGCTTCGGATTCAATCAAAGTAAACTAAATAAGCACTCAGGTCTCCGAGGAGAGGATTTTGAAATACCTCCCGACTTTTTCGTCTCGTTTTCCTTATTACGAGAATACATCCCGTGCCTATCCAATCACTTCATGCGATCGGAGAGTGCGAGTAACGTTAGCTGCACCGATACACTCAAAACAACGAAGCCATCGGCGTGAGAACGTGATGTAACCCCCGTCTGTTTTCTCTCCTTCGGACCAACTCTCTATTTTTCTCATTCCATAAAAACCGCCGAAATTCGCTTCCTTCTCTCTTCTTTGCCATTTACTCCTAAACTTTTATCTCTTCGCTTTCCTGCCTTCTCGTCCTAAAAGATAAAGGATCCTCCATCTCATGCCGCTTCTCCCTTTCCTACCCATTACCCTGACCCTTCCCTCCGACCCCCCGCAGCTCCCAAGGACGACCCTCCAACCTTATATAACCCCCAACGTCCAAACCTCAGGCTCCGATTTTCATCGAGCGAAGAAAACAGAGAGGCAAAATAGCGCCTCAGACACTCTCCTATCCGTTCGAATAGCGGAGGCGGAAGTGATAGGTGTTTTGCGCAATTGAATGGCGAGGAAGGGATCGGAGAGTGAAGGAATAAGAGATTGAGTCGTATTGGAAATTTCAGGGAGAGGAATTGAAAAATTCTCCCTGGGGAAATTCTACGGGATTTGTTGCTTAAAGGGGATTTCGAAAGCGAGGGAACTTAGGCAGGTAATTGGGGGATATCTTACGCAATCCGACGAGATACTCCGTAAGGATTAAAGTGGGAGAGAGTTTAGTGAAATATTCTTTTCAAATATGGATTTTATCGCCAATTTCACGTTTTATTATGCTCTGAAAATTGACCTCTCGTTATTCTGCCCCTTTTTTAATGTACTTTGAATTAGATACCTTTGTTCAGAAACAATATGATATGGAATGACTATCATTAATAGGAGATATCTGAATTTACATCTCGCTCAGCGCCTCCTTGTTAATAGTAAGTAAACTCATTATAAAATAGCTTAAATGTATATAACCCATAAAGTTGATAATCTAAAGAACTCAATAGATAAAAGAATTCAATAATATGTCCATGTAAAGCACACTTGGGTGAACTCGAACGCATAGCCTAAAACTATTTGAATCATTATTCTAACGTATTGTAAGAAAACTTATGAGCCTTTAAAAATACTGAAAGACTCGTCAATTATGTAAATAATCTCATCCATCCTCAAAATCCTTCTTATTCCTTTATTATTCATACCGGAACTTACTTGTTTTTTCTCGATTTATACTCCGGGATAAAAAATAAATATTATAAAATTAATAAAATAGTGCTAAATTTAAAATCTCATTTTAATATTAATCCCTGTTGCTTTAGGTCTTTTCGTCCCCCTCTTTTTTTGAGCTATCCAACATCTATAAAATTGTTCTTTTTTACTGGGAAATGCATTCACAAATACTGTCATATTCAAATGAATCCAAAGTCTCCAGCACGAAAATTTAAATCGTTTCCATTTTCATCCCGTTAAATAAATATTTCCGTTGAATTCCTACATGCATGAAAATTTAAAAAACTGCCTTTTACCCATTGTATCTTTCTGCGATAACTATTATTATTCAATGAAGTAATTCGAATCGTTCCCGATACAAGGAAAAATCGCTTTTGTCAAACTGCATTTCTTATCAACTCAGCGCACTCTTATTAATCCTAGTTCTGCCCTTGCACTAAAAAATATAATCATGTCTTCATGAATAAGCGAATCTCTGAACTTTGAGTGGATTTCCGGAAAAATATGTATCGCCTCTATAATCTGATTTCCGGAAAGCATTAGATGCAAGGACTTGTAATCATGTTCATGAAAATTATCCCTTTGCTTCCTTACTCATATCCAACATCTTGCGAATTGACTTTCATGAAATATTGATTTTTATTAATTCACTTTCCTGTATCTCACATTAGGAACGGATACCGTTTCTTCAGAAGAAGGTGCATAATATCAGGGAGGAAAAAGAATTCCCGAATTCCAATGCACTCTTTTCTTGATAAATTCCGCTTTTTGACTCGATCATCGGCCTATTCAAAATATTTGGCTTATTCGACGCATTAAATCCGTCCCAGTTTCCCTCCGTTTTTCAAATTTTCGAACCCTTCCAATACTTCTTTACGCGGCGTAATTTATCCCCTGTTGCATAGATAATGCCCCTCTCTTCCGATTCATCACCATCTTTTTTCCGTTCCCCACCCATGATACCGCCAAACAAGTGTCTGCGATTGAAAGATTCCGAGCTCTGGAATCCGTCTGGACGCCCCCATTGTTTACGGAGCTGTTTGGACAAGCGAGGCTTGTTTTGCTTTCCTCGGTTTTCCCCCGTCCCATTCCCCGTTTCTTTCCCGCCTTCCCCAAGTTTTTTTCCCTTCCTTTCTCTTCATTCGGACAGCTCTTTTCGCCCAATCGATATCCCTTTTTCTTCCCATCCATCCCTCAACAGCAGCTAATCGCCCTTCGCGAAGCACTGCTGCCCCGAATAGGTCGAGGAATGACAGAAGAAACAGACGAGTATCGCGAAGAACAAATGACTGTTGCCACCCGCGACAGAAAAACATCTTCCCCGGCTCTCGATTAGTTTCCGCCTCATTTATAGCTCGATTTACGACCGATTCGATGTATCAAAATACGCGTTTTCATCTCTCTAAAGTCGCCGGAATGGTATTCGAGCTTTATGGGCGATTAAATTCCTTTCGGTCGACGCCTCCGGCGGACTTTTTTCCGCCGATTTCAATCGCTAACGTCTCCGAGGGTGTAAAAATGTTTACTCAACGATCCGAACGTCTTGGTTCTTCCTTACGGTTTCTTTGTGAAGCTTAGATCACGTACGCTTTGTAACGAAGCCAGATCGAATCGTTAAATAGTTCAGCGATGAAATTTTTTCTACATCTTCGTTCGAGATCGTTTCGAAAGTTCATTTTGATGCTCTCGTAAAATATGAAAATTTTAGGTTTTGAATGTGCGGTGGGGAGAATAATTTACGGGGCTTTTATAACGGAGTTTTCAATATCAAAACGTTAACGCTTAGACTCGAGAGAGAGTCGTAAAATGAGTCGTCATAAGTTGAAAACGATCTCCTTGAAAGTAATTATTTCGCGAGATGCTTAAAAGAGTGCAGTAATATTAATTAAATTCAATTAGATTTATTTGAATATTTTATACAACAAATTACATATTCCTCCTCATAGTACCAAAGTGGTTCTTGACAATATTGATTTTAAAGTGATAAAATAACGTAGATTTTAACTCTTTATTGAGTTATATGAATTGTAACTCATTCATTAATACAGCATTCATATTTGAACTCATTTTGGAAAAATAAATAATCCAGGAATTTTTAACGAAGAAGCTGTTTAATAACTGAATTATGCTAAAAGTTATGGAACAGGGTATAGCTTCCTCGTAAAAAATTTCCTTATTTAATTATTCTTCCAATCATCGAGTACTACAGAGTTACTTGAAATTCTACAGAGTTTATTGACTCATTTCATTCCGTTAGAAAAATTAGCTGTAAATGCATTCAAGCAGCTACCGTATACGAAATAATCATGATCATCAATGATAGACGAAATTTAATAATATTAAATATCGGATATCATTGATTATCTGAATTCATAGGTTATTTAAAACAATCAATTAAACCTGTACTTTCAGAAATATAAAAGTGTTATCAAAGCATCATATGAAGAAACTTCATAATTATGAAGTTATACATTCACCATTTCGTTTGAATTTGCCTCTTTTCTCATTAAATTGTTTAAGACAATGCGTTAATAAAAAAAGTAAGAATCATACTTCACATAGCATTAGGCTAAGCAGTATTTTTCTTTTTAGTTAAGCATACTTCTTAAAATACCAATACTCCAATATCATAAGCATTACGACCAAAATTAATTTACCAAGTAAATGCTTATTCTAATATAAGTACATTATAACTTTTAAAACTGTTGTTTCCGAGTGGTATAAAAAGTTTTGGATCGAAACTGGAGAATAATTAATGAAGATTTTCCTTGCTCATTCATGTGATTATCCGTGGTTTTAAATATGCAAAGCCACTTAGCGCGGCTGAATAATGCATCGTGGATCTCATTTTTCAATTATTTTCATGTTAATAAATGCAAGGGTGATCACGCACATCCTCTCATATAAAAAAAGAGTTGCCACTGTGGTTATTAACGCGTCACCATTAATTTAAATTATTATTAAATGCCTAAATGGGAAGCGTTTACAAATTTTCGAGGCTGGAAGATACATCCGTATAAAATAGTTTCTAGTCGCTCTCTGAAATGGGGATTTAAGTTCTATTCTCACTGAAACTACTTAATCGGTACCATTGTTAATGTGGGATTCCTATCTCTGTTTCTTATTAGTACATGTAGAATATTTCTTTTTCTTATTATTACATATAGAACAGTACCTATAGAATAGAACATATAAAATACCCTTGTTTCACACATTGGGGTATAGAACACCCCCAAGCCTACCCCATTATGAAAATTTATTTGAAATACTTTAATTTCATTATTATGAACAATTTTCTTCCATTTTGTTGTCAAAATCGTATTCATATTACTTTTAAATTAAAAATTTTGCTTATCTTGATAGTAAAAGAATTTTCGTTTTTTCTTGAAATTCCTTCCTTTCGTTTTCCATAATGAATACCTTCAGTAATTTAATATTTTTCATGTAGTAATATTCATTGAGCAAATACAGTTACATTATTAGCCATTTATATGAAAAAGAAAAAATAAATTGTGATTTTTTTGTAAAAACAGTAATTTTTCATTTTTTCCGAGATTCGAATTTTTTAAAGGTATTTCATTTAGGTTTTTGGTTCTATGAACCATATAACTTCAAAGAGTAATCTTTTGAAAAGTTGTAAAAAAATTTTAAGTAAAAATATTCAATAGATCTTTTGTGTTAACAATTTTTGTCGCTGGGGTGCGATCTACCACATTGCGTCAAGCACGTCAATCCACAGAAATATGTCAAGCAAGGGTTAAAGCAACCTCTTGCCAGGAAATATTTAGGGCCTTAACGTCGGTCATTTTTTGCGGTAAAGTCATATCAACGACCTTAACATTCTATACCAACATACATACATTCGCATGTTTCTGCTTAATGTGTTAGAAACAGAGTGCCGAAATCCAACACCGCTTTCCTCCACGAAATCAATTCCTCTGAAAAGCGGGTGCCAAGAGCATACTTCGTCGACTTCGAGTTGTGTTTGTATTTTGTATCCCGAGCGCAGAGATCGTTAAGCGAGACCATTCTGCACCAAAATTGGAAGATCTCCTATTTGTCACTCCTTAATTTGTGGGTTCCTCTATGATTAGATGCTGCAGAGAGAGAACTGGTCCCTATGGCAGATATTTCCTTTGAAGGCAGTTTTCTCTCTGAGCAAAGCGGAGGTGTGTAAAGCTGCGGTTCGAATAATGATGGCGTGAGAAAGCGTCACGTTGAGTAGGGCGTTTCCCCAAAAAGAGGTGATAAGAAATGAGCGGCGCCGCCACCTGCTGGTCCATTACAATTTGGTTACTAATTTATTCTCCGTTTCAACTCCCCTCCTTTGTCCCTCTCTGAGAAACGAAGCTATTCAGGCCAAAGCTTCATTCATTCTTCCTTACGGTGCTCTCTTATGAGCGTTGCAGAAACGCCTTTTATTATATCCATCACTCCCCTTAAATTACGTTAAGTTCTCGTAAGACTCAGTCATTATGAATTACGACGATTTTTCTTGAGTAATGCTACTCCTGTTATTAAGCAGCTGCTTTTTGACTTACCAATGTACCCGTATTACTGTCATTATGGGATTGAAATTAACGCAGGGACTCCACTGGGGTTTCTGATAGTGTTCTATCTATGGAGAACTAAGGAAAATGTCATCAACATCATCGGCCATAAAAGTTGGAAATATTTCGTATCTATTTATTCACTTTGTTTACCTTTTTTTCATAGTTATTGCATTAACGGTGTTTAAAATTCCAGAGGAGCCTTTCGCCTGCTCGTTGGTTTTGCCAATACATATTTAGAAAACTTATCGCCTGATGACGGAAACTAAGACAACCATGTTCCTTTTCCTTATATAATTTCGGCAAGAACTCTGGAAAACCCACGAAGCAGTTGAAAAACCCCAAACCGTACCTACCGTATACCTTCCACTCCTAAGGATGTTAGCCTGGCTATTGAAATGCATATTGGGTACGTCTAATTTCTGTCTCTGAATTAAGGTACCGAAAGATCTGGTTTATACTCGTAAATGACGCCTTTCTACAAATATTTTACAGAATAGTCAGCCAATGAGTCTTTCTTCGGAGAGATTACCTAATGATTTATAAACACCTTTATGAAACATAAAGGCTTGAGAAGATGATAATACCGATCTTCCTTTGGAAATCTTTTTAAGCCTTTTTAAATCGAAATTTAGAATAACCATTTTTAGGATAACGAACAATTTCAAATGTCCAAATATATTGATAAATTGTGAACGGTATGATTATTGAAAACGTGCTGCATCCTCGGATAACTTAATAGATAGCGCGTTTGACGTTTGCGGGTGGAACGTTTCCGAGTTCGATTTCTGGTGGAGGTCATGATGTTGGCGCAACATCGTGGAAAAAATGGGAAGTTAACCGAATGCATCAGTATCTATATCGAGCTAAAACCAATAAGGGACGTGGGAGTCAATACGCTGATTATGTAGCGACCGCTGTAAATGGTGTATGACTATGAGTTTTATGAGCTGTTGAGTCGTATAATCCACGTTTCATATTTTAATCTTTACCTATTAGTTTATATGAGCATTCCGTGATTCGTCAGTATGTTCGGGTCCTCTTTCGATCAAAACTTCATTGACAAACATATTTTCCCCATCGTGATGCGTTCTTAGAACTTTCCTTGCTATTAAATAGGAATTATTTTATCTTGCTTCAGGGAAACGTTTTCTCTATTAAAAGTTCAAGAAAATTCAGAGAATTAGGAATCGTAAAGATACCGTTGCTGATATTCCTTAGATCCTTCAGGTAGGGGAAGATTTAATTTCAAATGTGAAATAGTAAAACTTATCTCAGTCATTTCTTACAATATTATGATGAATTTTTAAAAGATTTTTAGTTTCATTTTATTAGTTGTTAATTATTGTTCGTACAAATACAATGTCTTGCTCCTTCCAACTGTTTAAAATTCGTTCGCAGTAATAATGACATAGGATACCACTTGAAGTTTTGTCCTTCCTCGACGCCCAAAAAGAATGCAAATAAATATAGGCTACTGATGCAACGCGCAAAGAAATAATTTAACATTCTAAAACCTTCTGCTACTTATAAAATGTATACACTGAATTAATCATTCAGTCAAAATTCTTCTTCCGACAAAGAGAAGGTCTAGATGACTATTTTATGACATTCGAGCGCGCTTTAGCACTTATTAGTTCCGATGCGTTTGATATGAATAATTCACCTGGCCGCAATTCAGTCCGCTCTGAAAGTCCTTCATCTCCCTTACACAGCGGCCAATAAACACGCGAGACGTTAATAAGGGAGCGAACGCGCGGCTCCCTTCACTTGTTGCGACCAATCGCCATTCAATTATGCATGCTCGCATTCATTTGCAACTGTAATAGAGGCAGCCTCTATATGTTTCCCCGGTTACGATACCATTAAAGCAGATTTCAGTCACTTTCCGAGTCCAAAAGGGCCGCATATATGCATACGTCGATGGCCGATGACGAATTCCAGCAGAGCACGTGTCCGATGGCCGTATATCATCATGAAGGTGAGCGGTAGTTTCGGAAACGCATGCAAAATTCGTGCCACTCAAGATGTGCGGGGTTGGGTAAGACTTCCACGAAGACTCGCTTTGGAGATCTGTTAAAATTCACACAGTTCGCATGCACAGGTTTGCACGTGGTGCTAAAGTTAGTTCGCGAGTAATCGTATCTCCAATCGCCATTATGTTTTATCTGGCTCACTTGACTTAAAAATAACGGATGCTGTGATCGTGCGGCCCAAAATAACTCTTTGCTTTTCCTTATTCGTTCATGTCGTACCTCAAAGTACCTCTGACTTATATTCTGAGTATTAGTATGTATGTGTTCTTTCATCTTTCATCGGTGACCAAAATTTAGTTCCCAAAAGAACGTTTATTAATATATCATAAAATGATAATAACTTTTTCAATTTTCTCTCAATTGTAAGCTTTTGGAACCTACAAATTTTTTACGTATCTTCTCATAAACATCAATATATACGATCAAATTATTGATTTAATTTGTTTTCATTAAATAATTATCTTATTAATAAACCTACAACTATGAGAGATAATGTGGTGTTTAAATGTCGCCAAGAATTTTTATAATGCCACTTTCTATATGAAATTTTGAGTTTGTGAGCATTCAATTCTTGACTCAAATTCATATCTTGAGAAGACTTCTTCATTCTCTTAACTTTCGGACTCTAGTTTCATGTTATATAAACACTAAAAATTTAAAAGAAAAGATCTGCTGAAATTCTACCATCAAACATTATAACATGCACAATAGTCCTAAAATCGTCAGATAGTGGCTCAGCATTTCCTTTACTTGTAAATGAAGTTGCTATGACAGCTGCAACGCTTCCGAAACACGTAAAACAATAAAAAATTGAGTAAATTAACCAGCGAAATATTCAAGGAAATTACCACCATTCCTTACAGTGCCACGACTCAATTAGCTCTTTCAATAAACCTTCAATCCACAGAAACGTACGGTTTGTATAGGGCGTTCATTTCGAAGACGTTTCGGAATATTGGCAAAGACTCAAAATCGTTTCGATCCCAATTCCCACATAAATGTTCCCTCCATTACCGATTCGGCTTTTCCTTGTGTGCCAAGCCGTCAAGAGGCGTCCAAATCAATCGTCTTCAGATAAAAAGAGAGAAAGAAAAAAAGATCTTTTGGCTAATTCTTTTTTTCCGAATCCATCCTTTTCAATAGAAGCGAGCGTTCCACCTACTGTGAGCACAGAGTTTTAGAGGACCCCTTCCTGCAAACTGTTACAAAAGCGTCGCGTAATTCCAGATGACGCACCTTGTGTGTATGTACCTCTTACTTCGAAGTCGAGCGCATCCGTCGTATCGTGCTTCTCTACTTCAAACTCGCACACACAACAACATCACCCAACTGAGTTCAATCAGAATCTGCTGCTGAACACAGGACAGAACGGTGGCCATTTCGATTTCCTCTAACTTTAAACTGTGTCCGGGAAAACTTTCTTCAAAGCGTCCTTTATTCGGATTCGAGCACCCCGTGAATGAGTAAATAAATAAATGTTGTCTCTGTTTTGAGCAAAATGGAAACTACATAGTCTCCTCTTCCGTTTGACCTTTAGAAATTATATCAAAACCGAAAATTAAACTTGAATTAAAGTCAATAGAGAAGAGATGAATTTAAATGTAGATATAATGGAAACTAAGTGAAGCTTAGGAAAAAATAATCTATAGCAGAAAGAGATGCCTAAAAAACCTACACAAACCTACTAAGAGAGTTAGCTAAAGAAAAACAACAGAAAACCCTTGGCTGAATATCAGAAAAATTGTGGAAATAATAAGCATTAAGGTTATATACAATTCCGAAATAAACGTTAAAATATCATATACAAAATAGAATACAAATGTAAATTACACTATACAGTTATTTGCGGGCGCGCAGGTTAACTATAATAAGTTAAGGATAAGCATTGATAAAAAAAAAGAAAAGAAAAAAATTCAATTCAAAAATAGGAAATTTATAAAATAATCAAAAATAAAAAAGAGAAAATTAGAAATAATAAAAAATTAGTAGGAAAGTTTAAGAAACGATGGCGAGAAATATAAAAGCTGAAAATTCATTATATAAAAGTATCATTAATGGAGAATGAATAAATACGGAGAGGACGTAAAATGAAATAAATAGGAAGAAAAATTAATTGTTTCCATTGGGAGGATGCCTCGTGGAAGAAGGCCATTTTTTGTAAAATTAAGAATGGAAGGAAACAGAAGAAATTAATAGGTGGGTCTTGGAGAGGAAATTAACAGCCATTAAGCAAGAGAAATGTATGTAAACGTATACACCCGAGGAAAAGCAGATTAAGAATTTATTTATTTATTCTATCAGAACATTATCGTTAGAATTCCACTTTTGATGTATCAATAGGAACAATTATAAACCTTCAAGAGAGTTTTCATAATCACTTTAAGTAACGATTCCGTTAACGAGGAGTTATCGCTGTTTATGAATAGGATAAGGAATAATGATCCAGTTAACGAATACAACGGAAAACGCCTGCACATTCATACATACACAAAGAAAGTCCGATATTAAAGTACAATAGTTATTGATCATTCTTACTTGTGAAAGAGAGTTGTAATTTTTTGTGTAATTATTTTTTTTACGATTTGTCACTTTATTTTAATGAGTACGTGTGGTGTACATCGGGGTGGTGAAATTTTAAACTAGCGTGAAATCGATACGGACTATGTTCGGTAGTCAAAGTATCTCTGTAATAGTGAAGTCATCCTTTAATGTGTATAGAAATTTATTCAGTTGTATGTTAGAATAAGAATGAGCTACAATATTAACTCAGAAGTCTGTGGCAAAATTAAAGAGGCTAGGTTGGAAAGGTGTGAAAAAGTAACGAAAGAGGGAGCGGAGTGGGATCTGAAAGAAGTCTTCGGTCTGCAAAACGAAAGGAGAGACGCCTACTTTCATCTGGAGTTATTCAGTCTGCAAACACGGGTGACTCTAATAGGCAAGTTCAATTATGTAAAAGGCGAAGGGCTTTTATAAAGGCGTGGATAGGAGAGAAGAGAAGGGGAATGCTGAAGAGATATCCTGTCGTCGATGATAAATGAAGGAGATTGGTGAAAAGAAGGAAAGACTATGGAAGAGGAGATTTGGGCAGGTGGGCATTGTTACTTATAAGCCCTCTGGAGAGCCATTGCGGCCACACCGCCCTCGGGCAGGCCGTTATCTATTTAAGAGAATTATTCCGCCTTCTCCGAAATTTCCTCTTACGCTCATATTCTTTTCGGACTAGGACAGGTTTATTATTCAAGAAAAACCCAAGGTTTACCACAGAACGGTATATGTTTTTGGAATATCCTGAAAAATCAAAGGATTTGAGGATAGATAGATCAATATAATGAGTCAAAGCAACAAATTAAGTAGAACATATTAAAGAGTTCGTGTTGGAGATAAAAGATGAAATATTATTACCCAGAAAGAAGAAGGTGGTAGAGTTGGAAAAAATGAATGATATATTCTATTTGCCAGAGTTTTATTTTATGAAAAATGTTTAACTCTTAAAATAGAACGGTGATTAATATAACTCTGGTAATAATTTAGTAATATATTTAAATTTAGAGATAAATACATTCCTTCAAGTTTTAAATCCACCCCTCCTAGGAGTGGATTTAAGCTGTCAGTGATCCTAGGCACAAAGACCCCAACTATGAATTATGAGAGCTAAAATTCGATTTTGTCGATAAAATGTAGGACATAGAATTTTCAATTGCTTCGTTACGTCAAAAATAAATAAAATATTGAATTTAGCAGTATTTTCATAAATCATTCTCGACCATGAATGGACTTCTATTATCTAGTGGTATAATTATGTAACAAATCATGTTATGTAGCATTAATTTATACGAAATTGTTTTCTGAATCAAATAACGAGAACCTGCGAACAAGTCCTAACTATAAAAATTTGAAAATAAGATTCTTTAACGTTGTTTGAATGTTCATAAACATAGTCTAATTGAGGCCCTGAACTGAATGAGGCCCTCAGCAAGCGACTATTGCATTTAATTATAAATCCGGTCCTGTTGATACTCATTCTATAAAATATTTAAGGTTTCATCTAATTTATGGTCTCATCGAAAGAAAAAGTTTCCCCGACTCCCCTTCGGCGCCAATTTCCCCGATTGTAATTTTTCTTACATCTAAGATTTCTCATGAATAGCAGTTCATTAAAGTCACGGGAATGCTTAAGTTGGAGAAAAAGTTACGATTTGCCGGTGTCCTGCGGAGGTGGCTCCGCTGGAAACTTCCAAGAACTTTTGCTTCCGACTACACATTTCTTATTCTCTTCTTTTAATACAGCCTTCATTCCTTATGAGCCCATAATTCAAATCCAAATGATAAAGATTACAAACTTAAATATTTCTAAAAATTTTCCTTGTGATTCTCGCTTTAAGGTGGCTTATGATTCGATTAATTTTATCTCTTTAAAAGTATGCATTCATGTACTGCAATACTTTAGATATAGGGGATGTAAATCTCCCGCAAAACCTATGGATAGTTAAGTAATTCTTGTAAGATAAAGCATGTTTAAGCGGATCTGAAATACGAACAAACAACAAAGATACACTACCGCAAAGATATAACAGCTAAAAATATGTTTACACGTACAAATAAACAATAAAGAACTTTTTCATACGTAACTTGATTATTCAAAGAAAAAACTATATAAATACCGATTTGTAGAAAAGAAATAGGAAGAACACTAAAGAAAAAAATAAGTTTGTTGGATAAAAAGGCTGTCAATAAAAGTAAAAACTTCAGCGAAGGGAAAGTGATAGTAATGTGAAAGGGAACCGAAAACGAAAACCCAACGTTGCATAATGTATTTTATGTATTGATTAAATTTTTAAGTCAACAATTAAGATACGCCTCAAAAAGTGATTTATTTTTACTTCAGTATTGTAATTTCATTCAGTATCCACTATATCATAAAGCATTGAATTCGCAGATGATATCATTTCCAAGAAAACAGTGCAATAAAATCATTCTGTTTACGTTGATCGAAACAGGATTCAGAATCCAAACATCGCCACACTCAGAATCGCCTCAAGTTTGGGAATATTCACGAATCATCAAATCCCTTGAATGACGCGCGTGAAAAACGCAGATTCAGTCCTTTTGCACACGAGTTTGAACGAGAGAACCACGCTTCAGAATCGCCATCTCTGAAACAGGACGGCGGACTATCATGTCGCAGAACTTTTTAAGGGCTGATGTTTTAGAAGTTTGGGTAATCGGTCAAGAGAGAAAACGATGGGGGAGATGACAGAGGAGAGACGCCCGCATTGGCTCCGAGCCCAAGAACGTATTTCTCTCCCTTTTTTCTGCGAAGGGATCGAGTGGAGGACGATTTGATCAACGTCTCTCTCTCTTCAAATTGGCCTCCACGTCTCATTAGCGCCTCTCACTTCGTGTCATCGAGTAATTCCCTCTCCTAATCGTCTGCGACTCGAAAAAAATCGGACTTTTTTTAAGGGGGCGTTTGCATTGTGAGAGAGAATGAGCGAATGGTTGAAAGTGACAAAGTGGACATAAATGCCCTCGGTAGAAGGGTTGACAAAGGGTGAGGGAAGTAATTCGGAACAGGCATTCCATTTATCCCCACCACTTCCACTTCCTTTCTCATCACTCCTTCCTCTTTCTAACATCATCATATCACCCTCTCCTCCTGCTATCTTCTCCTCTTCTTTAACGGTGGATAAGCGGGGCGAAGCATTAGCCGATGGATTCTATCAGGAGTTCCTATTCGGTGAATTTTGTTTACAGATAGCGCAGGGTCGTGCTAGGTCAACATTCAGCTAATTAATAATTATTCTATCATTCACGATTCAGTGACTTGTGCTCAGACGAGAAGCTATTCTACCGTGACTCGATGGGATGATTTTCGAAGAGCCGCGTTTGTTTAATTTATGAATTACTAATTGCAGAATACTGTTAGCGTGATAGCTATCCAAAGGCTTGGTGCTATAGAGATATGTAAATTGACTTGCCCCGTTTAATGAATAGACGTTCGGTTGAGTGGTATTAATATGTTCCAGCTTTACTTTGAATGAAGCAAAGTCGATTAAATTTGTACTACCAGCCATCGGAGGACTTTTTCTTTGGGCCATATTTGCCTATTTATGATGTAATAATTCGTGGTTAAATGAGTTGAGATTGTGTACATACTAATGCGGGAAGATGGAGCTAATTGTGAACCAATGAATAGTCTTACAATAACTCTATTTCGAAAATCAACGCTTATTTATGAAGAAGGTATTTTGAGGCTACGGTCTTATAAAAAACGAGTCTTTAAGAACTCCTCAGTTGTAAGATTTAAATCAGATATTTTAGTCGTAAATTTTGATGTATTCATCGTTTATGGACCTTTCCTTTCACTCATTTTCTAAGTTGATATTCCATATTTCAATGGAATTCAAATAATTTTCTGCTTGATTAACATCTACTCCAAGTTGGTAAAAGCAGGGACTTGGATCATCAGCATATTTCTATGTCGTAAAAAATGACAGCTATTAAAGAAATTAATTAAAGCTTGTGTTATTTGTGTGTATCATAGTTTTATGTGTATCTATATTACTGTTGTGTGCGAGAAACAGTAAATTCAATCCCGTGCGAAACTTTTCGTATGATGTCAAATAAGGGAGTTGGGGCGTTTATTTGGCATTTTGTCTCCAAACAAGTGATATTATCTCCCTTAAAAAACAGCTTGTTTGCTTCCCATTTCTCATTTCCATTCCCTCTCTTTCTTCTGAGATTTTTTCTCTCTGTCACTCTCCTCTCCGCAGATGCTTTCCGTCCCCTTTTTTTCTCATCAAACTTCTCTGTTTTTTGCCCTTCGTTTCTTCCCCTCATGTTTTCATAACTCGTTCGCTCTGATTGCTAGTTCATTATTTTATGAAGCGGATTTCAATCGCATCGATTATTCATCTCCCGTCCGTCCTTGCGATCCCCGTCTCTTTTTTAGTTATCTTCCATTCGTCTCTTTAAAGATTTCCTCCCCCTCAATGCATTCCTCTTCTTGTCCCACCCTTTCACTTCTTGCTGCTTTTTTTGCGCGAGATAAAATTTTCACCTTCAATTATTCATCTTGGCGCCGCCGTATTTTTTGCCTTGGAAAAAAAGCGGTTGGATGTCGTAGATCTCGTTATACGTAATTATTCCGTGATTTACACCGCCAGACTTTCTCTCCCAATGATCTAATCCCGCAGATGGATGCCTCCCTATGTTCCTTTCAATTATCCATTTATAGATGAGGTTTTATTATTATTACAAGGGGAGTGCTTTTTTGTCAATGGGTTACTTAAAGGTCCCCAGTGTCGGAGGTTTATAATTGGATCTCTGGAGGGATTATTTTAAATTCTCCCCCTGAATAGAAGCCGAAGTTTTTTGTAATTGGTTTGTCCCTTTCAGGGCGTATTTCTCGCTTTCTCGAACGTCCCCGACGACTTCCAATGGAACTTCTGTCTGAGTTAATGGTCGACCGTGGGTTCCATAGAAATAGGAACGTTTCCGTGCCTACTAAACGTTAACGTGTAGTCGAATTTTTGAATAGTCGCTAATTTAATCCTAGTTTGTTTCGTTCAGTTCTATTTAACCTTCCAAAATTTTTCATTTTCTTTTGGATTAAAGAACACAAACTTTTAAATAATTATCTTCAGGTCAAAGTTGTTCCTGATGAGTGATAAGGTAACACCATATTACTGAAAAACTTGACATTTTCTCAAGAAAGAAAAATATCTTGTAACCAGGATTCCCTCTATGCTGTACGGCCGTGAAATACCTTTTTCAAATGCCGCGCAACTATTATTTCGAGTACCCGCCATTCATTGAATAATTTGAAACCCTTTAGCTCTCTTTGTCATAAATGAATAAATGATTTGGATATTATGAATGTCCATTGATATTACATGCTTCATTTCTTCATATAAATGAAAAATGATTTTAAATTGTAGCTCGTAACTCTTGGCAATACTCGCAGATCTGTAAATTAAATCGCCGCCCAAAACTGGAAGTAATTAGATGGAGATAGTCATTTTGGTTTAAAGCTTTCAGTCTTAGCTTTAGAGATATCCAAGATTGAGTAAGTGTTCAAGATCCACCGATCAAAACCGAGCAATTTTGCCCCGAAATGTTCCTTCTTCTGTTGTTTAAATGTCTGGTTATCAAACTGAAAATTTGAGGATGAAAGAAATTAAGATAAAATAATTTAAAATTAGGAAGTAGTGTGATCCCGAATCAGTAAGCCATATCAATGCAATGGAAAATTATAGAATAGTCAAGTGTCTCTTGTTCATGTGACATTAAGATGTCCCGGTAGAATAAATTTATGAGGCATTGATCGGTAGAGTTATCTGCAAGATTTTTCTTAGCATAAATCAAAGGTATGCTCGGTCTACTTTCAAGATTGAAACGTATCAGATACATTTTATTTGAGGTATTATATTAATAGAAGACCATATGCCTTTCAGTTTCATTCATCCCAAGCATATGTTTCCCCGGCGACCGCTTAAATCTTTGCCCTTTTTTTTCCTTTTTTTATTCCATTTATATTCCATCCCTTGCATGCCCTTATTCTCAGTCCCTTCCATAACTCTAAAAAGATATTCATTTCCCTCCTCTTTCTCTTTATCTCTTCACCAATCTTCCATCTCATAAAATAATTCTTTTCCGATCCTAAAAAAAAGGAGCCCTACCATTCTGGTTCTAACATCTCCCATCTTTGTCTTCAGCAGTAAATTCTTCTTTTTTCTGAACATTGAAAGCAAATTTTCTTGTTCAACTCCACTTTTAAATGCTGCTGTTGGCCTTGCACTTCACTACACGTCAAGTCACCAAAAGCAGCATTAAATAGAACCAAAGCTTCGCTATCTATTTGTAGAAATCCCTCGCCCACGAAAAATGCACCATAACTTTTTGTAATTTCTTATTCAGTGTATGTAGCATTTGCATTGTTTTGAAAGCCGCATCCTCTCTTCATCAAATTCCTCTTTCCTTTCGATTATCTTCTAAAAAAAAGAACGCATCCTAAACGTTTACCTATTATCCAGTACCTTATTTAAATTTTTGAACAAAATAATAATTTCTTGTTGTGTCCAAACCTATGAATAGGGATTTCTTGAGATATAAATCAATCTTTAAGGTTGTAATACAGAGGATTTTGAGACTTAATTCATATCAGTTCCTCTGTACTTATGTATATTGAGAAAAATAGTCGCTTCTTTTGATCAATTTATTATACTTAATTGGATAGTTGATTAAGAATCAGCTTTAAAAGTTACCGATAATTGATATATTTGTAAAAAAAATATTTGCAAATAATTTTCAAGGTGCTGATTTCTGAGACTAACCCATAAGATAATGCTATTATTATGTCTGAACTCTTGAACATTAATAATTGGGCATACTTAAAGTAGTTTCATTTTATCTCTTAAACTGAGTTATATTAGTGTAAGATTTATATTTCAGTTCCAAATTATATTTGCTAATGTACGAAAGTACGTTACATATTCCAGATTAAAATGTTTCTCCGATCTAAATCCCGTAAAATGAAATCTCAGCGGGTATGTATACCGCACAGCGCATAGAAACATAAATAATCTAACAGCTACACATGTAATAAGGTTACAGATAACTTCAACGCATTTCCTTTTGACATTCCCTGTATCAGGAGAAATAAAAATAATTAACGCACAATAACAGTTGTTATATTTTTCTGTCAAAAATCAGGCTAATTTCTTTCGATAATCACGCTAAGCTTCCAACCTTGCGGAAGCTCTAGTTTTAGAAATTTGAATCATATCTCTTGGCTTAAAATTACCATACAATTGATTTTACTTTAATTAAACTCTACCTTGCTATCGAAACAAAACATTAGGGCAACTCACCTAAAAATTACCTCCACAAGGTACAGGCTACAGCTGTTCACACGCATTGCATCGTTTCACTAGGATACATAGTGGTAAAATAAATTAAAACTGAATTTACTCTCTGACAAAACCGTGTGAGCATATCCGCGTAGAGAGTAAATTTTTCAAGCAGCACCAAAAGCATTTATATATACATCCTCTTTTCTCTATTCCATCCAAGTCCCTTTATCTTCCAGTCCTTTATTCACGCCCTCCCCATTCACTGTTTCTCTGTCTTCGTAATGGTTTATTTTCTTTGAAGTATTTCCCTTTGCCATAATATTTTCCTGGCCCACAGTCTATAATATTTTTTCCTACCGTTCTGGGATCCCCGTTCTCTACGTAATCATTTTATCTCTTCTTCCCTCTCTCCCCACGCGACCGCAAAACTTCCTTTGTTTTCCTCTGTTTTCCAGTGCCGTTACTCCTGCTTTAACCCTCCATTCATTTGTGCCCCTGCTGACATTGCGATCCGTCTGCCATCTTTAAGTCCCGAACCTCTTTTCCCCTTTATTCCAGCATTCCTCCGATTCCTCTCTGTTTCCCGACCTAGAAACTGCTTTCACATTCCCATACGATGAGGGTTGAGGACGTTCGGAAAACTGCAGGCCACTGATTGAGATTGCTTCGCCGTAAATGTAAATGCGAGCGTATACCCCTTAAAAATCCAGACCTGTAAAATACATATTAATATAAAAAATTTCTCTGAGGTTCAACGATTATTTTTGCTCGAGTACCAAATGGAAAGTTATGAAATTTGCATTAAGGGAAAGATAGTTATTATTGAGATGAAAATCAAGGTTAAACGGGAAAAAAACTAGAACAGGTGGATTCATTCCCATACTTTAGTAGCGTTCTTTAGTGGTATAGAGTGCAGATGAGATTGGAAGATGAATAGAAATAGTAAAGGAGGTTTTTTGGTATGAGAATACTAATGACAACTTCATTATTGAATCAGGGAAGGATTGGTAAAATATTTTGCATGAAGTTTTTAGCTACAAGGAAGAAAAAATGATAAATGAAGGAAAAGGAGATATCAAAAGATTGGAGATGCGGGTTTGGCGTAGAATAGCAAAAGTGTTTTCGGTTGATGGAGAAATAAAAACAGTGGTGCTATTAGTGATTGGGGAAGAGAGGGTTTTGATTGAAGTGATGAAAGGAATGTGGAGGAAATGGTTGGTTCAAGTATTATTCGATCCTTTAATAATGAAGTTAGGCGCAAATGGCTCTCTTCCATCCAATAAGAGGAAAAGCATTCCTAAAGAATAGAATTGAATCTAAGGGAAAAGTTAAAGAGGAAGATAAGAGCAAAAATGTAATCTAAAGAGACGATAAGGTTATCAAGAAATTAAGAAAAGGGCATTAAGTAGGATTCGAGGGTAATTGTATGATTCTACGAAGAAAAATTACCGTGGTTACTCGAGTTTCAAGATTTGGTATCAGACAAGTATCTCAAAATAGTAAGTTGGCTGAACTAGAGATTGTAGGTTACTTATAAATACCGTAAGACTTACAATGTTGATATGAACGGAGATTTGGCCTCTTATCCTGATTTGAGAATATGTTCCAACTAATAATACAACTTATATTTGCTAGAGTCTCTTTACACCTTAAAACTATGTCTTTTCGAGATTGACATTGAAATGAGGGGTAAGATAACGAAAACCCTTAAAAGTACTACTATTTCAAAAAATTTGAAATGAGTTAAGTAAATGTGAAGTAAAATTATTCGAAATCTAAGGGGTTTGCCTAATGTATAGGACGGATTGTAAGGATTGGACGCCGTGGCCATCAGTAACGATCTGTTTTTAATGCGCCTGGGCCAATTCCTTCCCAGCGTATGACAGTCCTTTTATCTTTTGATAAGCAGAACATCTCTTGATGAAGAGCGTATCCAATGCCGCATGTAAGCCATCAGGAGACTTCACGATTTGCCCTAAGATTTCTATATCCTTAAAGATAAAGAACAACTTACTTCGCAACATAGTTCTATATGCATTGCAATTTCTGCATCAAAAATTAATTACGCGAAAAACACAGCGTGAATCGAAATTCTACACTTTTTCATTTTTTTCCTAAAACCGGTAGAATCAAAACTTTTTTCGCGAACGAGACAAGATGATAACAAATTATGGATTCAGATCGAGATTTGAAATTGATCCACAATAACTATTACTGAAAAGGGGATAAATACTTTTTTTATCTTCTAGTTGACCGCAAAGTTACATTTGGCACACAAACGTGGAGCAAATTCCAAGAAAATTGCTCTAAGCCATTTATATACAGATGCAGTGCCCATTTTTCAAATGTTCCTCTATTACTGAAATATTTTTAATGGAAATCCTCTACCGCCATTACGAAAGATTCCGTGTTCCGAAGTGAAGGCTTGGAGAAATTTAAAATAGAGATATGATGAAAAATCTTATGACATTGCACTCTCTTAATAGTTACCTAAATTTTCGTTATTTTGCACTATCCTTAGCAATATATCCAATTTTAATATCATTTCCTGGAATCTCACGTGAAAAATGAGAAATGTAACGATGCCCAATCAAAAACCACATTCTGTTTTACGTCGACCTAAGAAAATAGTTCGTTCCCGATTTGTTTCGTTATTGGAAAATGATTTTCCGCGTATAACTAAGTTCCACATCATATATTTACTCACAATCAAATATATGCTACTACCATTTTAATGCACAACTAAAAGTAAGCATATCCATCTTGTTTTGCGAATTTTGTGCACGCTTACACCAGAGAGTATCCACCAAGAAATTCGTTTGTCGAGACACCACTTTCTTTCGTTTAATTCCCTCCCCTTCCCTCCTTGTCATCCCATCCCTCTTTACCCTCATTTCGGCGTAATATCTTCATCCCTCCACTGCGTCACTTCATTCGACTCCGTCCCTAACTCTCCCACGACTTCATACTTCTTCACACTCGCTCTTTTTCTAAGAACCTCTCCAGCTCCTGCTATAATGTATGGACTCTTCCCCCATTTCCCTAAATCCTAGCGCACCCCCCTTCACTCCCTTGCTGCCGATTTTCCTGTTCTCCTTTTGCACCCACCATTTCGCTGCTGATCCCCTCCCCCGCGATCTGAGAATCCGAAGACCCAAGAGTCCTGTGCAAACACGCGCTACCGGAGGCAGATCTCTCCTCTCTCTTTATATATCTCCTAATGCGGCACCCTGAAGGATGGCTTTGCCTCACCGCCATCCCATCCCTGAGCTCCCCTTGATTTCTACGCCTTCCGTTGCTTTCCAGAGTCCCAAACCGCTCGTTCCTTAGGTCTCTTCATCTACTTCCGCCCTAGTTTACATCTGCGTGTGAATGTTCCGTGATTTTTGTGCCACTTTAAGAGTCCACTTCGCCCGATTCAGCTCTATAGAAAACTAAAGAATGGGCGCTTGAAGGTCAACGATGAGTAGGAGTTACATTCCAAGAAATACATTCTACTTTATTGAAATGGGAAGTGATTACCTTACCCGAACTAAGATCCTCCCCTCGCATACCCCCACTAATATGGACTGTGAAGCAGTTTATTTATTTTGTTTCCAACTTTGATATTTTTTATTATCACGCTGATTTCATTATTTTACATGAAATTATGTCATGTCGTTGTTATTAAAAATCATAAAATATAAATGTTTTTGGTACAGAACGGAGAAGTCAGGAATGTAGGGAAAGGTAAGGGACTAGTGGTTAAGATATCGTTTATCCTTTAAGTACTATACAAAGTTTTACTAACTCGCTCAGAACTGTTGATTTTTATATGAAAATTATCGTCAAACTTCTCCACTCTTTCTTCTCCTACTCCCATCTTATTCATTAAATGTTCTCTTTAAATGAAATGGGATAAGTTTACAGTACCGGTTACATCGATCCGTTTTAATTAACAAGCCAGTGGAAATCTTGAAATACGTGTAAAATATTTTATAAAATTTCATCTCTTCTAAACTATGACGCTTTTTTGGAAATCATATCCTTTAAAAATCGAAAAAATTACGAAAAAAAATATCAAGTAGTTCTGGAGAAGATTTTGGATGGGACGTCGTCGAGTGAAGCATTTTTTGATTGGCATATTTCATGAGGAATCTTAATTATTTTTCGCATCTAACCCCATTGAGATTCATATCCCATATTCGGCAGGAATAGTTGAACAGTTGGAAAAAACCGTAGAAGGAGTTATCTCAAACTACCTACATCGACTATCTTTCTAGAAGGTAGAAAGTAGCCTAGTTACCGATTGAACCTAAAAACTTCCTAAATTTAAGTTTAATTGGCGGCAAATCAGTTTAGAATAACTAGGTCTTCAGGAGATTACTCACGAATAAATCCTCCTCTTCTTCTTCTTTTCCTTTTCTCCTTCACTTTCATCCCTCTTCTTACCACATTCCCTACAGTTCTTCCCACGGAATCAACGTCAACATCCACTCTCAGCTGCTATCCTTTCCGCATCCTCTTGCCGAACGCAGAGTTTTCTTAATGACGGAATTAATGAGCGAGTGGCACCGAAGTCGTCTCTTCTTTTGGCCCTCCTCTTTTCTGCGTGCACCATTCGCGAGATGCTTCGGACTTGGATCTTTATTAACCAAGATGACGAGGAATGGGAGGAAGAAGCGGCAGTTGCTTCCACTTGCCATGTGGTTGCGTTCCAATGAATCTCTCCACTTCAGCTGTCCTTTAAGCTCAATTTCTGTGGTAGCTC
Source organism: Pachydiplax longipennis (assembly GCA_036926295.1). Lineage (NCBI taxonomy): Eukaryota > Metazoa > Arthropoda > Insecta > Odonata > Libellulidae > Pachydiplax > Pachydiplax longipennis. The sequence continues at coordinate 59,945,150 of JAVFKF010000008.1, forward strand.
TCGAGGCCGCGCAAACGAGGATGAGGTTCTCTCGAAAAGTTTATCTTTTCTGCTTTCTTACTAGGAGGAAACGATGCCTTGTTTCTATGATGCTAATTTTCTGCTATTGGATGGATATGAAAAGAGATAAAATTTTTCTTAAATACTCTGCATCCAGTTACACTGCCATTGAATTAAATATCGAAATTACTCCGGACATGCTTTACTTCTCCTATGAATCTACCTAGATACTCATAGGTTACTTGCTACTCGGGAAGAGGATGCGATCTGAAAATTTTCCCCCTCTACTTGATGATTATTTTTCTTTTTGTGGTAACTTTTCATAAAAACGTAACCATGAAATAGAATAATAAAATTTTCAATCGATTACATGTAAAAATATTCTCAGCCTTTATGTATTGTTCTCCGATTTCACCCGCTTAATTACGACTGTTTAATGTATGTTCTGAGAGCATGTTATTCCTGTTACTTGTCCTGTTCTCCTCAAGTTAATATTTTTCTGCTATACTTCTTCTGAGATTGACCTAGATTATTTTTTCAGTGTTGAATTTAAAATGTGATGAATTAATGTACAGAACTAGCTTCGGCCTTACTTGATGGCAACGATTAACACTGATAATTTACATTATTATATCAATTTTAACTTTCCTAATCTTGGGGTTCCTGTTCATAGGGACGAATATTTTACATATGCGCCTCTAAACGTCTAATTCACTCTTTTAACTTTAACAATATGTCCAACCAACGCAACAAACTCTTATTTGACTGCTGCTAAAACTTCTAGCATTCTTTCAACATGTGTGATTTCTCCGTTTATCAAATTTAACTCAATCTCTTGATTAATAGGCATACATTTTCTCTCATTCAGGATATAGATTATCCAAATGTATCTCATGCCACGATAAACGAGCATACAATGTAATAAAATTCAAATGTCGAACATGAGATTCTAACCGATCTAGCCACCATTACACCCTATTCATTCTCGTAATTTTACGATAAAAGATTTTCTTAATGAGTCAAAGTATTGATAAAAGTGATGCGATTATCATATTGATATACGTATGTGGCTCTCTATAACAACTTGTCATTAGAATCCTTGTCATCGGTTCGCTCTAAAATGTTTAGAGCTTGACTGAGTTTTTGGATAAGAAGAAAAACTTATAAAATAACAGGAAGAGGGAATTTAAGGGAAGAAAATTAAAATCCTCCGAAATTCTGAGCTGAACCATTCGAGAAATCCATACCAATTTCCAATTCAGCGGGCATTTTCTTTGGCATTGTCAAAATAATAGCAAAGCCGTATCATTAATACAAAGCCACTCTTAGAATACTATTTGAGCGATCCTTTCATTTTTGTCGGCTCAAATTCTATTTACTTATGCATAGGGATCGATAAGTGAACGTATCATTCGATTCTTCACTTTTAATTCTCTTTCGCGTATCCGTTTGCCTTTTCTTTTGTCAACTTAGCTTTGTAAGCACCGGGGAGTTATTCACCGGGGTTATTGTTACCTTATCTCTGTTTCCCTGCAAAAGTGCCGCAACGTAAACAATCCCCTTGTTTGCGTTCCCGCAAAATATAACCTATGACAACGATAGATCCCATTGTGTCCCCACCACCACCTCCGTTTCTTTTCCCTGGAATATGCAACTAACTCAGGCCTCGGCGTATTTTTTCCCTCTTTCATTCCGTCTACGAAAACCCCTCTGTGGCATTCCAAACATCCTTTATTCCGCGACCCTTTGAAGACCTTTCATCCCGAATAAGGGTCTGTCCCCCTTTCCTATGTCCTTTTCGGCGTCGGGGGTAAACGGCCAGCCTTGGCCTTTTCCACCAAGTATCGCCAAGACCCCTTTTTATCCGTATCTTTCCTCCTCTTTTTCGAATCCTCTTTGTTTCTCTCTACTTTGTTTCACTTTACCTCTCTGTTGTTTATCTAACGTTGTTTCTACCGTTCTTTAGAGGTTTGAAAAAACACTGGCAGCCTTCTGTTGGGATAGCGTCTTTTAAGTATTAGAAGCACCCAGAAAGACTAGGATTATCGACTGATAGGAATAGCCGGATGCGCATTTCGATGGCCATGCTATCAACAGAGGCTCATCACAATGAATGTGTTGATGCGACGATTCAAATTTTCTTATCATTTTATAGTAGTGAAGGAAACAGAATTTTTTTTTAATTCGTGAATTTTTAAAATTAATATCCTCCAATCGTTGAAGACTTACTTTAATGAACTCCGTGCAAGAAATCATGGTGGAATGCCTATGCACAATTTCACAAAAATATTTCATATTGACATGATATTTATTATATAAATTTATTTATTAGGCAATAATGATGGCCTGATGATGAATATGTATGCTTGAAACAGGAAGCCATTAAAATTTTCATGCTTCTCAATTCGATATCTAACGCTCGACATTCGATAAATTGAAACTAACATTGTTTGAGAGCGTTTCACCTTTGGTCAGCTTACTCTGTAGGATATTGTTGAAACATTCATCTAACGAAGTTAAACTCACTTAATAATAAATTACATCTATTTTACTTGAGACTGACCACAAGTTTTGCAACCTCTATTGGCTAAAATTGTCGACAAGTTTCATTAGGAGAATTCGGTCAAATTCGACACGATGAATATACTGCGTTGTAATTGTTACGCACTCACATATTCATTAGGAAAAGGTTGATTAGTAGAGTGTAAGTTTCCGGGATGTTTCACCGTGCGCATCATAATGGAATGCAAATATATACTTAGAGGATCACGGGATTCGAAATAATATATGCGTAGCTACATAAATTATGTTCACGTAATAACGCTTGCTTAATTATTTGGTAACCTCATTTTTAATCTGCTTATCGCCTTTCACTCGGATTGAAGTATTTGGAGTAATTTATAATTTACAGCTGCAGCAGGGCTTGGTTTCCTGTACCATCCCCCTTACAGAACATAAAGTTATGATCCTGTTAAGCCGATTATTAACTTTGTAAATTTGCGTCATTTTAATAATGCAAAAATGCCTCGCAATTCGACACTTATTCCTTGCCAAATTACGATTTTTATCACGTCATAATTACAATTTTCGACACATTTTTTATATGAGTCCTCTACATTATGTGAATTCAGTGAGCCAGAATCAAAAAAGCTGGCCAAAATTAAGAAATCGATTTTTTTAATTCGGTCTTTAAAACTTCGCAAGGGCACCCTTTAATACTTTCTGCTTAAAACTATGCAAAGCAGAACGTCTCGTTCCCAATCCTCCCATCGGTATTTATCATATCATTTACGATACCTGTTTACTACGACATAAAATGATAAATTCCAGATTTTGTCTTCATTGTGAAGAGATACACATTGGATTAAAAATAATCAAATACATAAAATCCTTACTTCCCAAATCGAAAAATTAATAAAACACAGAGTCCGATAAAACAGCAAAAATAACATAACAAATGGCATCATAAAATTCTACCAAAGTCCAGTAATGTAGTTAGCTATTATACGCCTGAAATCCGAGTGTCAAATTTTGTTCATCTCACACAATTTGTCAGATGAACAAAAAGGAATTAGGTATTAACTCTATTAGCTATAAAAATATTCAATTTCGTTCGAATAAATACACCTGCATAAACTCAAGCGTTGGAAGGTTGATCCATGATAAGAGCAAACGATTATGGATCGAAATCAGAAAGATCCATCTTCTCTATAAATTATCACCAAGTAATCTTTGCGTGCCAAAACGAAAATAGGAAAAATCAAGGTCGTGATGTTTATCATATTCTCTCCACTTCAGAAAATTTCTTCGTTCAACCACATGAAACTTTTTTCGCCTTTCCTGTTGAAAGGAGTTTGCAGAAGTTTGTCGCTTTGCCACCGTTAGGGAAGAGCCGCATGAAGCAAGTAAACCACCCCGTTGAGAAGTTTCGAGAAAAAACTTCCAAAGAAAATTTCCTCCTCGACGCAAAGAGGTTTTTGAGCTCTTCGAGGTATTTTAATAGCGATCTCATCCCACTGAGTTGAAGATTCACTCGGAAAACTGATAAATGACGCAGCAAGAGATAACCTCATTCACACGCAACGTGAAAGATATTATTACTTCGGTCATTTATTATGCCATTAATTTTACTGTAGTCTTTTATTGAACTGGAGAATATATCCAAAGACTTAGATTTTTAAGATAGGTATTTTAGTTAGTATGTTTAGTAGTAGTCAATGCAATTGTTTTCTGATTAGGTTTAAAATTTACTGAATTTTTTGAATTCTTTTAATAAATGGGTGATTTCCCTCGGAACACCTGCTTATTTAAATGAGATATTAACTAATGTAGAATTTTAAGATATGTAATAAAGGAGCAAATGTTATATATTTTGGTATTAAAGTACTTCAAGTGTCATGTATTGGCATTATGTTTTAATTACACTTCAATCACACAAATTTATCTTTTAATTTATCGTCATAAAGAGCCATTAAATATCGACATTTAAGCTCATGCGTTGAAATTTAAATTTTAGCGATTTATTTCATGAGTATCTTCAACTCGTCCACAAATTTAATATTACAAACAACTCAAATATGGAAGAGACTCACAATTTTATAATTTTCATACGCTACTTTACATGCTTAGTGAGAGAATAACCGTGAAAAAGTACTCATATTAATTACTGGTAAATTTAAGCAGAAATCAGTGCTTTATATGTTTTAAATTTCTTCTAAATAATGAAAAGAAACATTTAACATCGCATAAAAAACGTCTATTTTTCATGTGGTAGATGTATGATGGATGCTGTTCATCATCTTCATTCGCCAAATACATTTTGGCTCAATAAGGACATTAGAAGGAAATTTTCATTTTAAGCAATAAAATATAATTCCATTTTCAACCACATTTATCAATCAATATCTATAGAAATTTTCCATCCTTATACATTTCCCCATGCCATTCTCAGGACATTGCATAAGAGCATTCCGAAGCAGTCACCCGTTAATTTCCGTCACTAAAGTTCACACAGTGACACACGAGTTTACACGGTGACATGGTGTTTACGGCACCAGAGATGACACACCAGCATCCATATAATGGATCCAAGCGTCGTTGTGTTTGTCCTCCAACGGCGACCAATATGAGAGACCCAAACTCGTGCGAAAATCCACGCCTCAGACCCGTAAAACATATTCGAAACCAATGCAAACATCTAGGAGAGATGTCGATGAAAGAGTCAAAATACGAGCATCGTTCCGAATTTTTCACATCTTAGTTCCGCACGTCATTCTCCTTTATCAAGGGATATCATCGGAGAGATTTGGCCTTTTTATCCTTGCAGCACTCCGGTCGATAATTCTATAATCTAACCCATTGATATTTGTAGGCCACGGGCATCTGAAGGCAAAAGAAATGCCAATCCGCATATATGCTCTCGATGTCGTCTCTCATTTTCCGAATGAAAGAAATAAAAGCGATGCCTTTCTCCCACCCCACTCTCTCTCCCCCCACATATCCCTCAACCTTCTCCTTTCGGAAATTTTCCATCCTTACGACGATGCCTTTAAATCGCCACCAGAATGGTGTGTGTGTGTGAAAAATTTTTGGGTGTGTCACGTAATATTTGAGTTTAACATATTCCTAAAATTTCACATATAAAAAATTAATGATTTAGTCTTTATAATGAGGAAAATTGAGACATATATTCTACTCTTCCAATAATAATATAAGTGTTCTACCTTTCGGTAGGTTCATGTGCCCCCACATTCCTTGTTCTGTTCCCTCTCCTTCAATTCCCGGTAACTTATCCTACCCTTTAATTTGTCTAATAACTTTTGTCTTTGTCTTCCCCTCTGTCTTTTCCCTAGCATTCTTCCCTCGATCGCTTTCTTCAACAATCCCTCCCCTCTCAATATTTGACCCACCCATTTCTTTCGTCTATTTTTAATTACATCAATCATTACTCTTTCCTCCCCAACCATCTCTAGAACCTCCTCGTTTGTTTTTCTATCGACCCAGCTTACGTTCTCCATTCTATGCCATACCTACATCTCAAAAGCCTCTTATCTCTTCCAATAAAGCCATAAAAATTACATCAAAAGCACAAATTAAATTTGATTTTATTATTATTTAATACAGAAAATATGATTTAAATCAATAGAAAAAGTATGAAATTAGTTGTGTATTTAACGAAACCTAAGGTAAACATTAAGAAAAATAACCCACGGCAGGTATTTTAAGAGCAATTATATGCTACAAGCAATTATATTCTATAAACAATACTATGCTACAAAAATTATATAATTCAAACGATTATGTATTAATAAATATATATTATAAGCAACTATATATTACAAGCAACTATTAGCATGCAAAACATTAATCCTTTACGACATATTTTGTTCCTTGATGACGTCTCTTTACGGTGTCATCTTCTCTTTCAATTTGAATGTAGAGAAACTTATAAGAATGTTAAGTGTGCCGCTAATTTTGAGTGAACCCAACTGTACCGCTTAGGTCCAAAAATTGGGAAGCACTGCCTTCCGCCACGACTATTTTCCAGTAGGAAAAGCGAAGGGAAACGAGCTCGAATAAGGCGATCACCATGAATCATCTGTAGATACCAATGGGGAAAGAGAGAGAAGGATAGAGGGAGGGATCCGGAGAAAAAGCGGTCTGCTAGGGTGCCCTTCTTCCGCCAGACTTGAGTCTCCATTGTGTACCGAAGAGACGTTGACTTCCTCGCATCGCTTCTTGGCCGAGACGTCCCCGACCAAGGTCTCCGTAAAAGCAGTTGTCCCAGTTCAATCCGCTCCTCCTTTTTGTATTCTTCCATTCTCTCCGAAGTCTGCCTGTCCCTCCCGAAATTTTTTGTCCGCGATACGGAGAGTACGTGGGCGTGTGTGTTCCCTACTCAAACTTCAAAATCACAACCTATACAACTTCGAAAACTATCGGATATCTCTGCCTTGATGATGGTGTCGAGCTATAAACACACCGAACGATTTAGAACCGGGCTCGAGGAAGTGTTGCGAATTTATTTTTTCGTGAGTACAAGGTTGTCACTCCGGGGTTAAATGTCTTTTTCTTGCTTAGAAACTTGGAGCCTTCGGGAGTTCTGTAGATAACGGGCAACTTTTAATGTTCTTTTAAGCTGTCGCGTCTTATATTTTTGTCGAACAAGAGTTTGATTGGCAAACAAATGATTACTTCACGAAACTAGTTTCGTTTAGTTCGGACATTTGATTTGTTTAGTTTACAGTTCGGACATCGCTGGTTCTAATATCCACTCAGTATATTTTTGGGTCTGTGTTATAGTTACCTCTACTTCTTCTTTTTCTTGGATCTTGTTTTTCTTTTCTTTAATTGACTTTGTCGTCTTTTCAAGATATTGTTCTATCACTCACGTTTCATACATTTTCCTATTTCGTCTCATTATATTTTTTGCATGAAATAACTTATTTTTCAGTTTTTTATAAGTCTCTAAAAACGATATTTCTTATAATAGCCAAAAATTACCCCATATAGTAAATTTCACCGTAAACAGTTATTTTATTTTCATGAGGCTAGAATAAATATATACTTTGACCAGCTAACGGAAGTTTTAAAGGTTAAAATACATTTTATCAGTGTGCTATCGAGGTTGAGTAATCGTCTGAAAAAGTCCTCTTGGGTAAATTAATAGTATCCTCTGAAAAAGTGAAATTCAATCGCTTATTTGAAATAAAAATATTTTGCCTCTCATACCTTGATATATAGCGCGTGGCCACTTTAATTTAACCCAAAAATACTGCCTAGTTTTTCCATTCGTGTTATTTGCCATAGCTAATAATGGTATAGAAGTATCCCATTTTCCGGTGGCAAATCTTGCGTGTACAAAACTTTAAACGTTACAAATAAAAAGACTAAATATCACATACAACAAAGGCTAATCTACTCAAGTTAAAATTATATTATTTTGTACCAGGGGTCCAACTCACCCCTTTTATAGATTCTGTGCGACCCAGAACTTTTATGATAGATTCATATCTTTAACTATATATGTGGAAAGAATTTAAATATGGGGATATGGGGCTAATAACTCATAGAGCCCCATAAAATGAGATAAAATATACACTAATTAAAGTTTGAAAATTTTACTAAAATTAAATGTATATTATTTGCATGACTTTATAACTTGTGGTTAATTCAATTAAATATCTTAAATCCATGTTCATTTAAAGTGTATCATTATTATAACTTAACGTTAATAGCGATAACATCGTATCAATTTAGGATCGATTACGTTAATTCGAAACCAAGATGTAAACATTATCTACCGCCTGCGAAGTCTCTGTGGGAGCCATTGTATCTTACTGAAATTAGACAACAGAATTAAGAATATAACCACATAGACTCGAATCAACCTTTAGACCTACTTAAACTCAAAAATATATATTTCATAGACCGATTAGTCCCCCATCTCTCTTTCCATTCCCCGCTCCAACATCTCAAACAACCTCCGCCCACGTCCCCAAGCTCCGTCCGATAGGTAAAAAAAAATCCCTGCGGCGGATTTGTCTCAACCGCCTCCCTCAACTCCGAGGGGGGTCAACTGACCCAAAGAATGCGATAGAAAGGGAATAAAAGAAGGGCGAAAGATTAGGTCGCGGCCACTGGGTATACGCCGAGGTTATGGAACATATTTTTATTTTTTTTAACTGGATCCAATCCAATGTCTTGGAGAAAATGGAAGAAAAGCGTGCTCTGGAGTAAAAAGATGAAAAGAGAGAAAGGTATCCCAGTCATTTCGGTAAGCGCTCTTTGAGCGAAAAGAAACATTTTTCCTCTTTTATTCCCTCGGCTTTCTGACGATGCTTATCTAACCGAAGAGGGATTAGTAAGAGAAGGAATCCTCTTCTGAGCGATTTATTCCGCGCTGTTTATTTTCTCCATAATCGCTACAGATTTTTATTTCGATGCGGGGATGAAATAAGTGATTACGGGTCAAGTAGATGCCGCGCTAGCTCGGCGATATTTCTCCCGGAGATTCTTTTTTTACATCGCCTAAAATCGGCTCCTTTAATCAATTGCCTTAGCGTCCCAAAATAGTAAGATTAAGTCTCTTTTGGGTGGAGGATTTTCTTTATGGATCGCTGAATATCGCCTTGGTAATTATTAGAAGCAGATGATTCTCAACGTCTGATGCTGCATTGTGTCGCTCCTTTATAGTTGGATCATCAAAAGAGGGACTCGGAATTAAAAACAGAGGTTATTCCCGTGTGAAATTGTTCGATATATTCATGTCAAAATTTGAAGCACATTCAAGGGAAGAGAATCATGCTATTTAAAAAAATAACTTTTGATTTATTGCCGAAATGCGCTTACCAGAAGTCATCATTTCTTCCTAATCCTAAACTTCACACTTTCGGATATTATAATACGTAAACATACAAGTTCTATGAAGTTAAGGATTATGAAAAATAAGTTTATGCTTTCTTGAAGTATCTTGAATAGAAATGCTCTCAAAATCGTTGTTGTATTATACTAATAAGTTAGAAATCATAAGAATCAAAATAGTTGCTTTATATATATTTTTACTGCATTCATTATTATGTGAATTATATTTTAATATTTATTATATATTACATCAATATGTATTATATATCATTCCCATTGCATTTTTCATAGACACATTCACCAGAAGTGTTTACTCATATTGTTTTGAGATCTGATTTAATAATACCTTTGAGGGGTTGTAGCATTCCCGCATTCGACTTTCGGAAGGGGCCTATATTTGTGATTGTGACCTTATCTTTCGAAGCCTTTTTAAAAATACTACAATTTCACCTATAGACATCATGTTAATATTTTTCAAAGCCACATATTTATAAAGATATTTTATAAAGATATTTCCAGAATTCCGACTCTATGTGTCCGCATATTGCTCGGAAAATAAATGTTCCTACAATTCCTTCCTTTCAGGAGCAGTTTTTAATAATCTCTAAGTCTCATCCGAGGGGTATTTTGCCAGGTGCTTCATTCGGCAAATAAAATTCAAAGATATAGTCATTTAATTTATGTACTATTTCATAATTATTCAGGTGTTTGAAGAATTTTGAAAATAAAATATTATACTCTTAACGAAATAATTATCTTGAACCAATGAATATATTAAAACGCAGAAAAATATAATTTATTGTAATAAATTTATACAATACTGCTGTCCATCTCTAACCTTCTTTCATCTTTTGCAAATCCTTCCTCATCATCTGACTGCTTAATTTCGTTCCTTGTCATTGATCGGTCAATCGAGTATCGCATTTGCGGCATTCCCCGCCTGATCATAAACTCGTAACTCTATATCGGTGGTGCATTGTAAGTACATTCCCAGTGGAATTTGCATTCGCAAGTTCTTTATCCTGCTTCATTAACAAGACTCTTGTGTATACACAAAGTAAATTCCTTATTTTCGAAATAATATTGTCTCCTTCTTGCCATACGATGTCACGGCGTTTACTTTAGAATTCTGCTAGATAAGCTAATGCTCTGTTCTCCGACGTAAGAGACAGAAAAGTAGGCTACAGTTTACGTAAGAGAGAGACTCAGACCTCCCCCAGACTACCCCGACAACATTTTACGGTGGCATCAGAAAACAATTTCTTCGCCGGCAGCCTCCTTTATCTCGGAGGACTCCTTTTTTAAGTCATCCTTAAAACGAAATGTCTCCCTTTCCGAGGAGAAAAAATATAAGACACAAGATGCCCTCCATTGCCGCCGCATCTCCTTGTCTCCCCCAGAAACTTAATATTCTTCGAGGCCTGGTTTCTGCGATATCCAGAAGCAAACTTTTTCGCGATTGACCCATATTCGAGAGGTCAGAAATGTTTGAAAACGCTTCACTTAACATTGAGAAATAAAATGCGGATGGGTAATGGAGACCGATCCTTCAAGTCCTTAAGACGATTCTACTTATCGGGCACTGTGAAACCGGATGTTTTGCCATTAGGTCCGTAGAGTGTTGTCTAAAACAAAGCTCAAATCCCCATCCAGGACAGTCAAGAGTAGATGCCGTGGGATGATAAGGATGCTTGGATTTCGTGATTGGAAGATAGTCCGCTGAGAATGGGAGATGAGATTAGATGGATAAATAAAAGGGACGGTTCCCTAGGTAGCGTGATGAGATCTCATTTTACTCAGCTTCCGCTTCCAAGACTTCAGAAGATGATCGGCGTACTCTTTATCCCTCCTTCAGTGCCCTCGCTTCCCTTTTATCTAATTTCGGATCGCGGAGATCGAGAGAGCAATCTTTATATCTTTACCCGAGGTCTTGGTTATCTGCGATCTTCACTTTCAAGTGCAATTTTGGCGGACTCTGCAAATTACATTGAGGAGACCGATAGATAGATAGTTACGACTTAATGATCTGTCGTAATTCGTACCCAATTCAAGATCTTTCATGTTTGTGTGAATTAGTTTTAACCTGAGGTTGCTATTATCTGTAACATAACGTCAGCGTGGGTCTTATGTATTCTTAATAAGTAGCACGTCCACTCTTGATTAAAAGGGTAGCGCGTATGATCCCAGTGGGAACCCAAGCATCCCGATAAGGGTTGGCGGCAGGAATGGCTCTGGCGACAAAATCTATTTATTATTTTTCACCTATTGGTTTCTTTTTACAAAAGATGTATTTCTCATAGTTTCTGTTATGCCTGCATATAAATTTTCCACGTACCGTCGGTAAACTAGCTCATAACCAAAATTTGAAGCCATTGCAGTGAGTCTTGTAGACGATTGAAGTTTACAATGAGATAGGTTACGATACCGAGATGTTATAATCGATGTAATTAGGGGTTTGAAGGTTGGTACTTCCTATATTAATAACGCTAAAATATTGAAATAATATTCCATATCTTTATCCTAGTGGCGTGGCCATCTTTGGAGAACCGGTTTGATTCTCAGAAGGAACGTGATTTTTCCGGATAAAATTAGCTGAGACTGTAAATATTTCAAGCCATGAATTCGGAGAATAAACCAAGATAATCTTCCAAATCAATATCTTCATTTGCAGAATCCTAAAACGATACATTAGAATTAAGAAAGGAAAATATATAATAGGGCTAAAATCAAACAGTAGTCAAATACTTTGTATAAATGATAATTATCGGGGCTTCCTCTCGTAAGAAAACATTTCTGTATAAATACTTACTCGGGAATGCCATTATCAATACCAGGAATGTAAACTCTTTTGGGAAAGAAATTTTTTATACATGTAAGGTATAAAATTAAATTTTCCCTTATAATTCAGAAATAGACAACTATTTTATTCATTAATCTCCTCGTTGAGGGACGAAAAATTTGGAATAGTTTTTCAAAGGGAGCATTCAAACCAAACTCATGTCTTCAAATACGTCTTCTGCAGATTTAAGCGACCATCAATCTTTGCGACCTATCTACCGAGAGAAATTTTTCGCGGTAAACATGATTTAAGCAAAGTTCGTTCAACTGAGAAATGTTTGTGCAAACATCAAGCCCAGGAATGTTTACGCTCCTCTAAAGAAGTTTATATTGAGAAGTGTTTGCCGAAAATTCAGGTTCTTGACAACCCAAGGAACAAACGAATATTTTTGGAGCATGCAAAAGAGAAAAATTGTGCTTCCTCATTATTTCTTCGGGACATTTTTCTTACTATTTCGCTCGGAATGTATAATTGAATCAGTCGTTTCAAGCTCTTACAGACACGTTTAACTTCACACTATCCGAATTTCTAAAGAAATGTTGTAGATTCAAATACAATTATTTTTTTAATTTACGAGCATCAGAAACTCTGTAACCCCGTATAAACCATCCCGTTTAAGATAGTATTTATCTTACTTTTATTTCGCTTTTTTCTCTGGTACGGTCCCTTTCAAACGAAATGTATGCCAAAAATATAGCTTTGAGCAAAAGTCGCTTTGCTAACGGCTTCATATGCCCTGCAGTTGATAGCTACAGTTGATGGTCCGTCTCCAAAAACGGTTTACATTATCAGTAACACAATTCTATTCCCTCTAGTATTGCCTTGTATTAAAGAGGTTTCTAAGCGTAGAATTTGAGAGATTGTGCTCTCTTACAGCTTCTCATCTCTGCCATTTAAAAAATTCGTCATTATTACATAATTGTCCATTTGAAAAATATATGAAAATTGCTTCACTATAGAGTGAAAGTAAATAAAATTAAGTAGAGAAGGCGCCCTCCTTGTCCATAAAGCTGCTTATTCTTCGCAATTTTTACAAGAAAGCAATTTGTATTACAAAACAGTAGTATGCGGACTATCTAGGTATCCTATCTACAGCTGTTACAAGTAATGCAAACGAAAGAAGTGCCTTTTTAGTTTTAAGGTGTAAATCACATGCTTAAAAATTAAAGAGCCAAAAAATCCCTTTGTTCCAACGTGCAAGAAATAAAAATTTGTCATATCCCGGCTAAAACGCCATTCCGTTTATAACGCGGTTTTTAATCGGTCCATTGGAAAGCGTCTTAAGCGGATTTTGCTGGAAAAATACACTTCGGTTGTCTTCCCACAATTTTTAAATATTTGAACTTGTTACTTTCATCCATTATCATACGGATTAAATTATGGTGTACACATCGCCGGTGTCTTGATGGAAAATGATACCCAAGGATTCGCAAAAAATTTTTCTATAAATTAAATTTATAGAAATTCTAATACTAAAAAATTTTAATGTAAGAAATCATTTGCTGGAAACGGTGAAAGTAAATTTGCATATCAATCTCTTTCAGTTTCTCGAAAATTACGACAACTGACCGTCTGAATAAGTTTGAAAGCTATGAAAAGATGTCTGGCCTCAATAAATTCAGCTTGGGAACTTTAATGAAAAGTTTTCCAGGGTATTTTATCAGGAATCCCACGCACATTTTACGTCGGAAATCATCCTAAAACATAATCCTTTTATCAAGCTTGGAGACGCACTAACCAATTTAACAAATTAGCCACAGATTGAAAATCTCCATTCACTATTTCGGCATTGAAAGGTGTTGGAAAATAAATCTAAAATCCAACTTCTTTAATCTTTCCGATGATTAATTGCTTTGAAGAGGTAGCGGTAAAAGGTAGAGCAGATTTCTTGTATGAATAATAATAATAATGTAATTAATGGTACGGGGCTGTGCTTATTAAATCTTCTGAAACGCACAAAAAGAGGAAACTTACGTCGTTAACTAAATATGTTCAATTTCAAGATAATTGAAGCCAAAAAGCATGAAGATATTTTTTTCATCAATAAACATCTGTTTCGGACGAGACTGAAATCTACAAGTCTTTTTTCTGTCAACCCAACTCCAATGAAATCAAAATAATTTTGTAGAATCTTAACGGTAATACATACATTGTGGTTTCCGAAGGAGGGAAACATATTTAGCTCTGGGGTGAAAAAATCTTACCCACCCACTACTAAACTCATTTTGTGGATAAAACGAACAATCTTTCATTTCTTAAATTTTGTTACCCATATTTATGAAAGTTAAAGTTTAATTTTCTAACACGCTGAATTCTCGAAAATATTTACCAATATCGATTCCTTCCCTCGAAAAGTTTTCCATTCACATTCAAGGTATTTTGTGATAAAATTTTTCTCAAGGAAGTTGATTGAATGCAATTTATCTGCAATAAATATCAATCGATATATAATTGGAACGAGATTGGAAACGTCAAAGGCGAATCAACTTCTGAGAGGAACTCTCCTCATGAATGAAAGCAAGCTATGTGGTGGCTTTCATAACCAAATACGTTTACGATTGACATTTATTTTTCCTTAATCTGACGGTGAAATTTCCCACTACCATCGCTTTTATTAACTATTGAAGGAAGGAAATCTAAATAAGTGAGGCACTGAGTCAATTATATACTCCATTCCGAGGGATTTCCTCATTAAAAATTGATAAAAAGTCAGAACTTAGGAAAGATTGAGTTATTTGAAAGGGGAACAAGGAATTGAATAAAGTGTTTTGATACAGAGTTGGCTGAAATTTGAATAAGGAAGTATGAGGAAAAAGCAGGGATCTGTTCGAAACAGGAAGCTTTTAGAAAGGAAAGCATGATTTTAATATTGCATTTAAAATTTTAAGCAATATGAGATAGGGAAAGTGCTCGTTTTTCCATAAATCCGAAGGGATGAGCGTTATTGAGGAAGTGAGGTTAAATGCTTTAGAGTCTCAGATATGAAAAAGGAGAATGATCCAAAAATAAAATTTCCCTTTCACTATGAAGATATAACTACAAATGAAATTACTCCAGTATATCAAGGGACGGATTTAATGGCATGAAAATCATTCAATCGAGAAAAGAATAATACATGGATAGAAAAAGAAATCTAGTTAATACTATATGTAAAAAAGAATATTAACCTGCAATGCTATAGGATAAAAAAATGATAAAATCCTTCCATTTAAATAGCATCTTTAGCTCCATAAGCTACCTCTTGATGTATTAAATTTAATGAAAAACACATTATGTGACCTGAAGAATGATTGTTAAAACACTTAAGCAATTTTCATTAAAAATTATAATGCAAAAATGTGACAACGTTTAAAACCACATTCATAAAAATGATGCTCTGATTTATAATTTTGGAAATTATGAGTGATGATTGCTATATTCTGATTTAAACGTAGAATTTTTCATTTTAAAAACCTACTTGTTACACCAACTAAAATTAAAAATAATCAAATAATTTTATTTTTGCTTACTATTTTTTCTTTTATTTATTTCGTTTGATTGATATTGTAATTCCATAGTTTTTGTCATCCAAAAATATTCAAAGCATAAAATATTAAAATATTTTAATCTCTATGGATCAGTAACAATAAATAAATATAATCGAGTATTATTTATTATAAATAATAACAATCGATTGTCTTCAATCATAACGTCGTGTTTAATATTTATTCGAAAATGATAGAATTTATTTATTACCTTCATTCACTGGAAACAGAAAGAATGTCACTCGAATTGTAGATTAAAAATGTGTTCCTCAACTTAAGTTGTAAATTTGTGCCGAAGTTATCATTGTCAACGAATAATGTGAAATCAGAAACAGGGACGACAAACAATCGACTAAGCTGGAAGGAGGAAGTTGGAGAGGCTATTTATTAAGCGCATTGGGAGTGAACCAATTAAAAAAATGGGGTGCGGAGGCGGAGCTGAAGAAAGGATTGGAGGACGGGGAAAACGAAATTTGCCGGGACGTAAGAGGGTTTTATTTCCTTTCCTCGGGGGAATGAAGAGAGTGGCGCAGTATGAGAAGGGAATTTGCCGTAGGGAAAGAATATCTCCTCGGAATCTTTCTTAGATGCCGCGAGAGCCAAAAACAATTTTTTTCCGACCGAAGAAGGGAGACCCAGCTGGAAAAATTGAAATAATGGAGCACATGCTTAGGTGGAGATTTTTATGCTGGTTTATTTGCATGTGATTACCGGTCAAAAGTAACTTTGGTGGCGCAGAACTTTTTTTTTAGTTGGGGACAGAAATATACCTAAAGAGGATTATTATAAGAAGGTTTAAAGGGCGGAAATTATTTACTGGCGATAAAATAAGTTATTTTGGTTATTAATTGGAGGCAGTAAATGTATTTTCAAAGGAAGAGATAGGAAAATCTGATTATCAATTTTAATTTACTTGTAATATGCTTATAAACATAATAAGTTATTTTGGTTACTAATTGCACGCAGTAAATGTATTTCCAGAGGAAGAGATGGAAAAATCCGATTATTAATTTCCATTTTTATTATAATATGCTCATAAATATATAGAAGATATCCCAGTGGTAACTCGTTTTCTTTAAGAATTTAATATTGCAATGAAAATTTGTTTTCTAAAGAGAATACTAATGAAACGCCTCTGATACCGGAGCAAATTGATTTGTTCATAGAAAGATATTTCTAGTGTTTTCAAATGAATTTCATAGTGTGTGTAAAATTGTAGACGGATATTTTAAAACCGCAAATTCTGAATTTAGCACGGTAATTCGTGATATCGATAAAATCCTCACGTGAAAGATTTATAATACTTGTTATAATAATGATTTATCTACCCAAAACAGGTACATCCTGAATTACATACGATATAATAAATTAAAAAATACAAATGACTTCATCGAAAAACTTGTATTGTATAAAAATTGTACGAATACGATAAAATTTTAAATACCAGCTCAAGTGAAGTATACTCTTAAAGGAAGAAAGCGATTCAAAGATAAATTGTTACCTTAAGTATTTTTCAATAACTCATAATTCTAGACATGAGACTATATCTACGAGGATGGTCTGAAAAGTTTCCGACCCCAGATTTTTCAGAAATCTTCAGAAACTTTTCAGAAAACATGTCGAGAAATGGCGAAATCTCGGATTTCAGACCACCCATGTAAATACATGAACTCTTCCAAAATAATTTTGAAATATTTTGGCATATCTGGATCTTCTCAAAGGAACATTGAGATATAAAACATTAGCTTCTTAGCATTTGAACATTAAGGTAAGGGAAAAATCCACATTCCTCTGCTACTGTAAAACATTTCCCTACATGCAATCGGATTCTTATCCACAAAAGACGGATTATTAACCCGAGAATACCGTACTTGGACTACAATAAGGGCAATCAGAAAGGTCGATAAAAATGCACCATTACCAAAAACACTTTTTCTTTGAAAAATTTTCTTTCGTATTCTTTTTAAACAAGCCGAACGTAAGATGCTCAGCCGTCCCACTAATTGTCCATCAACTTACTAAACTGCAAATTCCTCGTTATAGTAGAAACTTTAGAGTAACTTTAGCGCTACCTTCCTGTCTACGCCATACCACTCGGTTAACTTCGGCTGAAAATCTCTCGCGGTGATTAACTCATTTGCTCTATTAAATAAGTTTGCTAGAGTAGAATCTGCTCTTAATAGTTGTGCTATTTTGTTATTAAATTCACCAAAGACGATGATTGTGGCATTGGAAACATAGTGAGTACGAGGGATAGAAATGTGAATATCCAAGAGAGGTGTGTTAATTTCTGAACAATCTAAAGCTGTTTACTAACAACCGGAGTAGTCCTTCCTCAGCCCACGAAATCCCTAACTAAGGACTAAACTTCATGCCCGCCTAATCCTCCTCTCGTCCCTTTGAATCAGAACGAAATTTGCCGGCTAAGATTTTCCGCCTGGTCCTGAAATTGTTGTCCCTCAGCCTGAGCTACTAAACCAAGAACTCCGGTAAACGGACCAAGCAAACTTTCCGTCGCCAAATGAGAGCTAAAGACGGATATACCCGTTAATGACTGCCCTAAGGGGCTCTGTTGGAACAATTATTTCTCCGAAGAACACTCCGAGGGAGAAAACTTTGACAAACTTCCATCTTTTTAATGATCGAATGTCGTAAAGTAGCGGGAAACAAATAAACTTTTGGGAGGGTATGAAAAGGAATTCTTCACTTTTCTTCCACTCGGTGACAGCCGATGTTCTTCCAGGGCTTATGAGGCAATCGGCTCGAAAGTCAAAAAGAATGGAAGAATTGGACGAATTAAGTTGTTCGTTGATGCTTCCAAGAACTCTTAATGGGGGAGGCATCACTTCGGTGGTGCTGGGAGAAATGTTTGTATCATTGCTCCTCCAAAAGTCTTATGTAAATCCGATAAAGAATATTATTTTCGCGATCTTCGTTCTTAAAACTTGGATTTCATCTATACTTCCGTTTTCTCAAATAAGCTACCATATCCTGATAAGTGGAATATTTTCGTTTCGGTGCAGAATCAAGAGATATGTATCTTTCATTTAGTTTTGTCTCAGTCTTCTTCAAGGCAGTGATGATATGAAGGCGACTGCGGAATGATTGATGCTGAATGATGGCATTGATTAAGGTCACACGGAATACTATAAAACGTGTTACTCATAAGGCCATTATGATTCACTTAAGGGGACTATAGCATTCTGGCTCAATGGGAAAAAAGGGCAAACTATCTCATTCCCCATTTTTCCTAGTAGCCTCATCATCCTCCCCAAAGCTTTTTGTAACTAGCACTGCGATAATGAGGTTCAAACTGGGCTTAGGGTTGGAGATTGTAGATACATTACTCAAATTACTAATCCCATTTGCGTTGGTTTTGCAATAAATACTAGCAAGAAAGATATTAATTTCTCTTTCATTTGGGATAATGTTTCGATGGACCATCCAATAGTAGTTACCGCACATCGTAGATTCGTTTTCTTTATCGCCTCGTAAATTTCCAATAACCTAGATTGAAAAAGCTTTCCTCAATCGCGTGATGACCTTTAATTTTTATTTGTTTTATGATTTCTCATTTCATGCATCTAGGCGGATAATATCACAAAATTATCATCTATTTTTAAAGGAATTTTCATTGCTTTTTGATTATGTTCATCCTTAGAATAATTTTTAATGTTATAGAAATGTGGAGGCAACCAAACCTAGACCTGGAAAAATAATGAAATAGTGTGATTTATATTGTAAGAGGAATTCTGTTTAAGGTTATTCCAAATTCTTTCCTTTATTGTTTGTAATTTTGTAAAATCCAGTGAGAGTGTAAGTTAAGAATAGTGTCAGTAGTGGAATTCAACGATATTAATTCTACATGCTATATTATAGATGTATAGTAATCGAATAAAATTTTTCATTTCATTGGGATAAATCCAATATCTCTCTTACAAGAAAATGAATCAGTCCTGCTTCCATGTATCGATTTATCTTTTCCAAAAATATCAAATGAGATTGCTAAATTTTAGAAAATTTATGCGTAAAAACCAAGCATATAACAATAACATAAAAACAAGTATGCCGACATTTGAGGTGAACGAACCTGTGTGATATCAAACACTATTTTTATTTGACATCATATACGTCTAGTGCTAGTTCACATCTATACCGAGATGTATTTTCCACAAGAGTCAGCGAATACGAATTTGCTTCAAATATTTGGCAGAATAACAGCAATATCTTCATATTTGATTTCGAACGATTTCTTCTTTTTATACAGCTTATTCACGGATGAGTTTCTATTCTCTTCAGTCTTCCCTACTTCAGCAAACAAATTTCTCTATTTTTTGTCAGATAGGGAAATATTTTTGTAGATTTACCCGTAGCAGAAATTACTTCATTTGCTGAGGATAGAAATTACGTAGAAATTACTTCATTTGCTTAGGATGTATTGGCCATTCATTCTTTGGAGAACGGAACATAGAAGTTAGTTAAAAAAATTATTTCTAAAATGAGTTTGAGAATGTAAAATTCAAGTTTTCATTTAACTTTATTTTCATGACATATGGAAATATTATTACACACCGATTTCGAGATCGGTCACGAACTAAGTCACGCAAATAACCAGGAACAAACGTGCTTGAATTCCGCGATGTATTTGAAACCATGCATATTGAAATATCTAATTTCGTAATCAGCTCGTCTCCGTTATAGTTTGGAATCGTCATTATTTTGAGGCGGAATGTTCATCAGCATCGGTTGATTACTCCGTGATTAATACTTTTTGTTCGTGTTTCCTTTGACCTTCAGTTCTGTTGCCAATACAAACAGACGGATGATAACCGGTTGATTTTCCTTGGATTCGGACAGGAAATCGAACGCTGGGATGTTTCGGAATGAATATTAATTACCAAAAGACGATTTTTCTCTCAGGAAATCCACGTTTTTATGTCGCAGGGGGTGCCCTGACCTAAATGACAATTGGAGATTAAGAATCAATTTCCTGTCCCGTTTCAGGGAGGAAATGGAATCAGCAAATCCTGATGAGCAGTAAGAAATTATTAGATGTCACATTTTAACTCTCACTGAAATCAGAATATATTTAAATTCTTACCGATCCTTGAATAAAAATATATCATTTTTTCAAGTTCATAACAATCATCTTTTGTTCCACAAAAAAGCATATTAACTGCATAAAATCACAGTAATCCTGTCAAAGTAATAACTAAATAAGTTTACAGAAAATAATTCCAGATTAAGTAAAGAAATGAAGAAAATTGTTTAACAAGAAGATATGAAGGTATTTTTCTGATGTAACCTCCTAAAGAATCATTTATTCATCCATACAAAACCACTAATGGTTAATTGTTTTCTAACAGACCAGCCTTTTAAATTTTAAAAAGAATTTATTTCTATATCGCAATTTGTATTTTTTCCTTTGTGAATCTTATGTTCGTAGGTAAAAGATGATTCTTCTTTTAAAGCATCCTCTGCAATAGAAATATACCACCTAAAAAACGGTAATTGTTGATGATCAAGGGTTTATTTAAAATTACCTACATCTGGCGGTATTCGAAACTATATAAAACGAATCATGGATGCAGAACCGCGATGGGGAGAGAGGATATGATTCTACTGTAATAGCTCAGACATACTTCCTCTTACTCATGTCATTTCTGTTGTCGTCAGATTCATTATATTCGATCAGCGATCGCTAGCTGCGAGTCTTTAGAATTAAAATAAATACTGTGCGTAAATTTTATCCCAATTATCATTCTTTAGTGATAGATCAGGAGAAGAAATATACTGACGCTAAACTTTAACGTTTAGATACTCTTTGGAGAAAACACCGCAGTCAATTTCGATATATAACGTACAATTTGGTCTCCAAAGACAGAATATGAATCTGAAAAGAATATTTTCGTTTCTAAAGCACTTTAAATTAATGAATCAAACACATTTATGATGAAATGAATTATGTAATGTAATGAAACATCATTCTCTTTATGCTAAGTAATAACATGTAATACCAAAGCCATTACGGAAGTTATTCTCGTCTCTCAAAACTTACCCGTTATCACTCGCAGGTTATCGCTCGAAATGGTACCGCTGTCATTTCGCGATTCATGCTCATGTAAATGCAACACTACATGCTTAAATCCGATTACTGAATGCGATGTTGCAACTGACATGCAATCACTGTTCTGTTCCCATTCCTAATCAGGGAATCCGTGCAGGAACCATTAGTTTGAGAGCGGAAAATCAATCGATGCTCCAAACTATCGCATGGAGTGCATCGAGGGTGACAAAGAGATGCGTGAGCGGCATGAACACTCACTCCTACGCTATCTCAATCGATCACAAATGAATGCTTCAAGGGCGACACATCGATCCACTTTTGCGTTCATTCATGCCCTTTCGTTCTTGACTGCTTACATACAGTTGTGTGCAAATAGACAGCGATTTCAGTTCTAGGCGATAGAATTTTGCACAGGGGCTTATAATTGATTTCGGTTTCAGGGGAATTTCTCCCTGATAGGGGTTTCATTCAAAGCAATTTTATACTAGATACTGTCTCACCTTTGGGAATTAAGATGAGATATAAATTGGAAGGTATTCCAGAGTGGCTTTAAAAACCTTAGAAGAAATTGAGGCGAAATATATAGACATGGCTGGGACATTAACCCATATCTTCCACTTTCCGGACAGGTATTCAAACCATTCTTTTCGATATTTTTCGCATCTCTTCCTCCTTGGCTTTCAGCATTTCCGAAAGGGATGCGAAATTGGAGAGAGGAGAGGTATCTTAGGAAGGGAAATTTTATTGGAATTATTATAAAATCGAATGTTGTTTTTGATCCGAAATCTTGAAAATTTTAATTATTTAGTTATTATTCCCCTAAAGATACAGTAAGTCAGGACATTACCGTGAGGTATCCAAAAAAGGACGGGCACAAATATCCATTCCCTGAACAGAAAATTCTGGTTAGTCGAACCCGGGTCCTTGGTCTCGGAGCGCTATCCACTCCGCTAACGCTAAAACTGAAGAGTTTTATGAAATAAATCGATTTTTCTTCAAATTCACGAAATATCTTCGGTAGATACTTCCGTTTCTATAAATACAATTTCGGTTGCAACAACAATACTTTCGACACTTCCCAGAATGTATTACGTTGGCTGCTGAATTGGCAAAAATGAGAGTCAGTCCTGAGAGGAATAAGACTCATCAAAATAATTTCGAAATGAGTGATAAATTAATCACATTTTCCGCCGCAGAATAAAAAAAAATCGCAAGAATATGATAGATTGCAGTTTTGACTTCAAAATGAAACAATTTTGACTGATGTTCGTGCACACTCATTTTTTCGATGGATGAATGAATACTGCTTTTCTCATTGGAAAATGAAAAATTGCGTGTAATCCTACGAAGACTCCAGTGTTTGAATGCGCATTTTTTTAACGAGAACAATATGGTAGTTCCGCAAGTCTTCTAATACAAATCTACTTAGGAAAAAATGCTTTTAGTTTTGGCGGAACGGGCAGCGGTTGGACGGTTAATATAATTAAAAGGATCGTTCAATTAAGTTGCATATCAATGGGAAGCGATGGACCTTGAGTTTGGAAGCTAAAACGAGCGGTATTAAGATGGTGAGCAAAGGTAAACACGGGTGAGGAAGGATGAATCTTTCGGAGGTTGATGGAGAGGAAACGCTGAGTGGAATTGCGGCGCCAGTAATCGTGAGGATGGATTTCGTATCAACTCGACTTTGGTGAATCACCGCATTAGTAATGGAGAAACGGGCCTTGAGCCATGTTATTTTCGCATTATGGAAGAGGAAAGAGAAATCCCTTCTGTTCGCCCCTGAATTTGTTAGAGAATCTTAAGTGGAATTTAAAAGGAATGAAGTGTGTGCATTTATCTGACCTTTGATAAATCTTTAAAGTAAAACATACCAAAATATGCAAGGCCTTTATGTTAAAATTAGAAAGGTATTTTAGTTGCTGCGAAAAATACACCTGAATGATACTTGCTTACCCAAAATGTCCTAAGAAATGTACGTATTTTATTTTTATTTAAGTTATAGCAGTTTTCATAAATTTTCACATTCCTCACTTTACTAATTACTTCTTAGAATAGTAATAATATATATCCAACATCTATGTGAAAAAACTCAAACCCTGATAGATGAATCCAAAGCTAAACGTTAAACTGGAATATAAGTCGGAAAAAGGTCATAAATTTCTTTTGAGTGCGGGCCTTAGATACTTCGTATGGTTATTCCTAAAATACTCTTACTTATTGAACTGCGCGTCAATTTTAGTGATTTTAACAATTTTAAGAGATACATAGTATTAATACTTGGCCAATTTTCAAAAAATATTAGACTTTTTGATTTTTTATAGATAACTTGAATGTATAGCCAGTATGGAGGATCTACTGGTGCCGATGTAAAATCTAATTTAATTGTATAACCTTTGATCCCTAATAATAATATATCCTTTGATGCTTTCGTATTCAAAGCTAAGTCATTACCTTCTGCGTAAAGATACGGCGAAGTCTTTTTTCGGCGAAATTTTGAATTAAGGAATTTCATATACAATAGCGTTTGAAGTACCTTGAAGTAAGGTGCATATTTTCTCATTAATTTAATTATCACAAGTTGCTAGTGGTCCCGAGTTCGATTCCTGGTGGGAATCCACGTTCAAAATGACCAATGACGAAATACTTTTACTAAACAAGTTGCTTATCTTTGGCTCTACAACCTCTAAGACTACAACCAACAGAAACCTCAGATTGGAGAGAACTCGAAAAATCTTGAAAAGGCATAAAATTTGATTAAGATGGCAAATGATACTATGTATTTCAGTAATATTTTCCGATGCGGACTTGACATATGCCCAATACATCGCATAAAAGATAGTATCTTTTTAGAAGTTTTAACACAGGATAAGTAAATTAGTATTAATTTATCTTGCTTTTCCTCCATCATTCACCACGTAATTGCTGGAATAAAAAACCATGGCAAAGAATTACAAAGTATCTTTCACGCTTATTCTTAACGAGTGAAGTAAATCTAACATCGAGCGACTTACACGACTGAGCTGTTTACCGAGACGCTGGCAGTCGTCCACGGAGGCACCGATCGGCGAACGAAGTGACTTCTTTCTCTCCGCAAGACAGATTTATGGTTCGCACGCGTGCAACTTCTCTTTCCGTTTGACTCTGTGAAGGAAGCGAGTCGTAATCGAAATTACCCAATCGACCGCACTATTAAATGTCCGCCATGTCTGGTTTTTCGTGCCTTTGGCAGGCGCATTCCCACCTCTCTTTCTTCATCTCGCCCTCTTTCCTTTCCTCGGGAATTGTTCCTCGGCCATCGATTCACGTCCCACTCCTTCCCTCTCAAGACCCTTTCAATCGAAATTCCTCCAATCTGAAGACGGATTTGGAACGACCTTTCCTAAATCTTTCGCCAATCAGCGGACAAATCAGTCCTTCAGTAGGATCGAAAGTTTCCGAGACCCGTTTACAACTTTCCGAAACGTAACGGCGCTGCGTCCTGACCTTTGCTTTCATTAAACGCCGTAAGAGGGAAATTCGCTTTGGGTACCCCCCGAAAGTGGGGAAGTTTAGCTTGGATACTCTGGGTATCCAACTGCCAACTCGCGCAAAGTGCTGACGTGTGTTTCATGCGTTTGTAGAACTGATGATCGTGCAAGGACGCGGTGGATGACTGATAGGGAACACAATAAAATTGTTCTTGTGGCTTCTTGTGGAAAACTCCTATCTGAATGAATTACTGTCTTCGTTCTAGATATCTCTTCTAAAATCTTCTCATGTTTTTGTTATGTCTTTGAGAAACTGGGATTGCTGTTCGGTAATCAGAGGCATGAACTATTTATAGGTCAGCAGTTCACCATCTCACCAGTATGCGGTTCTCTTCTATGCATTACTACGATTGTATCTCTTTCTATTGGATTAGGAAATCCATCTTAAATTAGATAGTAGATGGAAACTAGAAACAGTGAATATATAAGTCTAATATTCAAAACTCCCATTATGATGATTTAATATCATAAAAAGTATTATTTCAACCAGTATTAGTGAATGATTCCTGTCAGTTAATCCATATCATTTCGGAAATTGATCCCTGAAAAAGTAACATTGATACAGTAGGTCTTTATTATACTTAAGAAATCATACCACAAAACTTGGACATCGACTGAATAATATCCTATGTCTCCAGTTACGTCTTTTTTCACTGATAAAATTTAAGAGGGCATTCTATTTCTGTTGAGTTATCAGATAAGAAAACGTTTTTATAGTTGGCGTTACACCAAGCCGTTGCGCGATAAACACTTCTATAGAAGTAAAAACCTTTATTGCCTTTGTGGTAGACAATGGACAAGAAGGAAATTAGTGTATACGTTCATACGTAGCAGATTTATAGGATAAATGAAGTAAAGAAATTTAAAAGGGAAATATATATATATCATAACGCATCAGATTGAAATCATTTTTAGATATTTCTTCATCTTTCCCAAGTTAATCCTCGGAGGGAGCGTTGATCGATCAATTTTGTTTAGACTACCCTAAGAAAGTATGACTTCTTTAAATAGCCTGGATATATCTCGCTGTAGTTATAAAGTACGGATTGGTTTTCATTGTCTGTCTGTTCACTGATATAGGGCCAATTCTTACAAATTATTTTTCATGAGCCATCAATTCAAAGCTTAAAATTTGGCTTTCATAAACTCACTAAGCGAGCGCAATCATTTCAGTAACAATAAAAATCAATTTTACTCTCATATACTGTATTTTGGTACCATTAATTGCCGATCATTTCTTCGATAACAGTTTTTTGATGGATTAAATTTATAATGATTTCAGTAAGAAATACCGGAGTTCAAGGAACGATAGTTTTTTGCTGCGGTAAGTGTTAATACATCAACGGCCTGGAATTATGACCAGGCGATCTAAATTATTGCTGGAATTTCGGAGCGTCAATAGATACCAAACGGAGAAAATAACAAACATTGAATAAAAGACTATCCCCTCGGGATCTATCGGATGGGATTCCAAACAAATCACCTTTTCCGCGATTGCCCATTTTTCGGATAAATAATTCATTTCAGATAGCGTATCTGGCTTCTTGGAAATCGATTCCTTCCCTCGACTTCTAGGAATTGCTGCGCCTAGAATGGCAATCCGACTTTTATCTGTAATCTTACTTATAGTCAGGATATATATCAAGAGCATAATTTATTGTCCTTATCATCTTCATCATCTATTAAATGGTTATGGATCAAAGGGATCACGCACAGGGTAATTATATAAGTTATCTTATTCTCTCTTAATATTTCAGTAATAGTATTAATAGCAGCCGCCAGAAAAGTGGAATTTGAGTTCGATCTCCATCGTATTTTTATCTCCATTCATTATTTGGCGGATAATTTTGTCTTGTGCTTGGCCACTTTACAATAATCACAATAGAAGTGCAATATATTGCACAGATTTATTTATGATTCAATGTTTCATTTTATGAAAGAAAATTAAAAGTTAATTTATATAAAATAAGTGCGTATTCTGGTGGAACATGAAAAAAATCATGTGAAGTGATTTCTGAAATATATACGCTTAAATTTCTCATGTTTCGTGCCGTGAAGGCTATAGCAATAAAACCAATGGATATTTTCGTCTTGTGTCTGGAAAATATTACGTAAGTTTCCACAATCAATCCTAATAATAGCTTCATTAATGTTGAAGATGAAAATTTAAATTCTTACGAAACATAGGCTAATCTTTCATTTTTCATCGTAAAAAGTAGGAAGTGTATCAATGAAGGACTGGTCTTACCGTCAAATTATTTTTATTTTTACGAATTAAACCAAAAACTAAAAAACCAGTACTTGTCTTACATGTATGTTGTGAGGGAAATTCTGAACAACGCCTTGCAAATGGGGAAGTACATTGTAAATTTACTCGTATCAAACAAATCAATATAGTTTGAACATTCCTTATCTCTCAGCAATGAATTTTTAAACGAAACAGACTCAAACATTCCCAAAGACGCAAGAATTACGAAAACATCCCCCAGTTTCGAACAAAGCACGGGAAATCACGTGCACTTGTTGAAGAACAGATTAACGCCCCTTGTTTGACGTAAGAGCGAACGCGCAACAGAGCTGCCAACTTCCGAAGCGACCAAGTATCTTAAAACTCCCCCAGAATGGGGGGGGCGAGTGACGTTCACACGGGTTCCCGAATGAACACAAAAGAAGTTGGGCCGAAAGTAAGGATAACTGCGGGAAATACATGGGAGAGAAAGGGTAACCCTCCCCCGCCGTACGTGAGGAGACTGACTGCTTTCCAACACTCCTCTTGTCCAAAGGGAGAGAAGCAGATGAGGATGGCATCCGATAGGAGTGTGAGGGGGCGTGGCTTAAGTTGGGCTGCTGCTTCCCCATTGGTGGATGCTTTCGCGGCGTGACCCGAATGGAAAACTCCGGGGTCATGACTCCCTCCCTCTACCCCCCTGCATCCCTCGAATCTTCCTCCCTATTAATAGACTGGTCAGATCTCCCGTGGGAATTCCAGACGGCCTTTTTTACCCCACTGTTTTTCAGGTCGGCATTAGGTGAGCTGGGATTCCTTTTGTAGTGACCCGCGTTCCGGACTCGTACTTTATGGCCTTTGTTCTTTACAGGAAACAGTTTTTGCCCCCTCCAGCTTTGGTTTCTTTTGCCTTGCGACTCGGACCGCTGTTCCTTCGTTAATTACTCTTTCTATTTTGATGCCGATCCGATCGTCGCAGTCCTTTTCGTTAGGTTACGTCAGCGAGATGCATGGAAGGTGGAAATATGATCTGTGTGTCATTGTATGCCGAACGCTTTGAGATATGATAGAAGTTTGTTTCTCGATGGGGATGACAATGGATGTGTTTAAAGTGTGAATTCCTTAATCTTATAATACCTCCGCGAGTCCTTGAGTCTTGCGATTAAGGAGTTCACACGTAAAACATGTTTCTTAACATTACACCAATACCAAACTAGCATGCTCATAAGAATGTGCACGAACCTCTTTCCATCACTAAGCATCCATCATAAAACTCGAATTTATTCTCGCGTTACGTTCTTTAATTTTATCCATTCAGTTCAGTTATCATTCCACCTTTGAAAAACTTGGTTTTATCTCAAATTAAATTTTTCTGAAATATTCATGCATCTTCCATATCAAGTCATTTTCTAATTGAATATAATTTTATGACCCATTATTCTTATTCATCGAATGGGTTCATAACAGATAAAATTCTTACAGCTACGAGAATTTTTTTGATGACTAAGACTGCGATAAAAATGTTCCATCCATCTCAGCTCTCTCTCATACTTTTGATTAGTAATTTTTGAATGAGGGAATTGTAAACTCGGAGTTATCAATCCATTGCTCCTTTTTTCTATAAGTAATCCGTTTCGTGTATCTGAAATCTTCTTTTTCGTAAAGGAACATTCATCAGGATATTAGCCTGGAGGAAATGGGAACATTACGCAAGAATTTCTTTAAATGAATTCCTATTTTGCGAGTAGTTAATCGCTAGGTAACTCGCATGGAATTCCTCTAAAGCTTTTAATGCCCTGTATTTACTTCCTTAATGCTACGTTCATCCTGAAAACTTCCTTTGTGTGTTTAATGCGTTTTCCTAAGGCTGAATTCCTGATGAGAGGAAGATTAAAAAGCTATGTAGTTTATGTGACCTTTACTACCTTTAATTAAAAGTTCTCCAGGGATAGAATAAAACTGTTTCGGCTTAGGTTCCTGATGATTCCTTTTGAGTCTCTCTAAAATCGTATTCAAACATTTCATAGGGAATAATAGCGATTGCTGATTCTAATTTGCGTTGAAAAGAAGGCATAATTGTAAAAGAATTAATTGATTTTTAGGAACTTTCCGAACATTTTATCATACATCATTCCATATAAATAATACTAAATTTACGGAATGAATCACGCTGAGAAATATGTATTACCTACTGGCTATATATTTGAATCGACCACGGTTATGGTGTTTGGTCACACCACCATCATCAAGTATGACAACCAAATGATATGATCATATTAAATCTGGATTATTACCTTGACAAATCCCTCTAGATTTAGTTTACAAAAATAGTATTTTGAGAAAGGTTAAGCCGTCAGGTTATTCTAAATGTTATCTCACTCATTGATGGAATCCATTTCATTTCATACCATGTCTTCGCTGGTTTTGCAAAATCTGCAGTAAACGAAATCCGCTTGCACTTCTACGAAATTAAAAATCGGAATGGAATAATATGTTTTAATACTGAAATATCATTCAGATAATCGTCCATACATTATTGTTGCTCTGAGTGCTATTAAGGAACGACCTAGTCATTAAATATTCATAAAGCAGATACCGAGTTTAATCAATTAGTTTAATTTAAAGTTAGATTATTTTTGCTACATAAATTAACAAATGAATGTCCTATTTTCACAAAATAGGCATAATGAATACCTGATTAATAATACCATCTAAATGACCCCATACCAAGTGTTTAATATGTAATTATTATCACACTTAATTTTTCTTAATCGTTTTTTCCACAAAGCTGATGGGATCTGTCGATCAAAATGGTGATGATAATAAGGAAAGTTGATCATCAATTTTTGTTTCGGTACTAAATCTAATGGCCGGAAATCCCTTCAAGTATTCCTTAATAGAGAAACGAATCCACCAACGTAATCAAACACTTGACTGCCTCCACCTGACTGACTGACGCGTTACTAATTAGTCCATACGGAAGTCTATTACCATACATCTCTCATCTAATGAAGATGCTCAAATTACAGTTCAGCGATTAATGAAATTCAACCCTCTTGGGCAGTTAAATGTGGGTAATTTTAATCGCAAATTCTTATATCCATCGATTTGTTTCAGTTTCGTTTACATACAATTATTCCTTTCTCGTGGAATGTCTTAAAACAAACGTGATTTTCAGAAGACGAACATTTTTCATTGAATTTGAAATTTTTGTTTCTGGCCCTAATATTCGTTTCCCAATTTTCACACATAGCTACACCGAAGATGATGAATTTATTATGGGGGACGTGAATTTAGTCTATTTATATTCCTAAATCAGGCATTAATATGGCAAAATAATAAGGTGTATATGGTATTTATTAAGGTGAGATTGAGACTGAAAAGTCTCGTCTTCCATCTAACCTTTAAATCTAAATAATAAGCTTGGCGATTTCTAAATTTGAGTGTATTTATAAGTTAGCTCAATTACCTTTCTTCAACTGTGAATTTAATTCAAGTGTCTACGAATGAACGAATTTAATTGGAAAGAGCTTGTTCAAAAACTAAAAAAAGGATCCCTACCGAAAATCGATTAATTTAGTTAATAATTGGAACACAAGATCTTAGACACGTGTCGGAGAATATAGGTACATCTTATATAAGATCATCCCAATCAGGAGAATTTTGCATTACCCTCTATCGGAAAGGTCGCATTGTTGTTCGAATAATTATTTCCGCAACATCTTTGGTAACTGCAATGCCGGAGAGCATGCCTCAGGTCCCCTTGACGACAAGAAAACTACTCTCCGTGTTATTCCAAGTTTCCTCTGTTTCTGCCTTAATCCAACTCTACTCAATCTGGAAAGTTAATATTGGTTCTCCGTTTATCATATCGTGACCCAATTCGTCATGATTCCATTTCCAAAGAGAACCGAAATATTGCCAAGTGGGATAAGGAAGTTACCATCCTATTATTTCTCTGTTTTATGTCGGATATACACTTCGTGCACTCTAAGCAGTAGACTGCATTAGCCATCGAAAAGCTCTGTCATTGAAGTTCCGAGCTCCCAAGATCGTGAATGGCTCACTGAGAAACTTCTGTACTGCAACCGCATTTTGAAGATTGAAGCTTCGAGGAAATACCTTTCCGATGAATAACCAGCTATAATGGGGAACAAGAGACGCTTCTAATTCGTAAAATCACAAATGGGAAGTAGTTGGTACTATTAGAAATTAGCGAGCAAGGACCAAAGATGGAGTAAACAGAAACATGTATATAGTGATAATGAGTGCTCCTCTTCTCTCCTCTAAAACCCTTTGTGACACATGACTTAAAATACCACCCAATTCCCTACATAGCAAGAAAATAAAGAAATTTCTATACAACAAGAAAATCTATAGAAAAGAAAATTACAGCTAGAAAACAAAGCCAAACTAAAACAAATCACAGAGTTGAACGGAGAGCACACGCAAAATTCCAGCGAACTGTAAATCAAATCCACAAGTAAAAGAAAAATTGTGATTCTAAAATCAACAATAAGTGGAACAAAAATGAACGATTTACGAAAGGAAAAAGTACGAAACAATCTAGATTTTAAAAGAAGTAATCCAAATAAGTGTCGTGAGTCAATAAAGTCTAAAAATAAATCAGCAAAATGAAAGACTTTGAAATAAATCCACATCAATATTAAAATAAACACTTAACAAGTCAAAAATAGAAACGAAACATAAAATAGTTTAACCACTTACGAAAATAGATACGTATTTCTGCAATAATACCATCTACAGCGCTTTTTCTTATCAATTTCAACAGCTATATCTTGCTATCATACAGTGTACAGACATCCGTCATACAATCAGCGAAAATAAGAAAAAATATCCTCAATTTCCGAATGTTTCATTATGGTTAACTTAATTCCAGAATCGAGCTCCATACTTACATTTGGCTGACATATTTTGGTGATACTTTAGGAAACATTTGGGAATTAACTGTATTCAACTCTTAATTACCACGCTTCTCATAATGGAACTTCTATTTGCTCTCTTGAGGACCATAGTATTCAGGGGTCATCAACTCTGATTGCAGTCTCAGAAATGAAGAAATTTTCGCAGTGGAATCACCACTTGGTTTTCATTTTTATCGCATCGCTTCTTTCTACTGCATGGTCTTTTCGTTCTTACTTCCTAGCTAGCTCAGAGAATTGAAAATATATTTTCCATTTAAAAGCGAACATATTTATATTTCTTATTTGTGGTGGATGTTTGTTGATTGTAATATCAAAAATTAAGTAATAAGATAAATCGAACATGAATTCGTTTTGTGTGATTAACTACCAGAAATTTAACCTGAGCCTATAACTATATCATTTGGGCAATGGCCTTAAAATCAGAACTTTTCCGTCATTTTCTTTTCGTCTGATGCCAATAAAACTCAGTAGAACGTTGATTATTCGTCATTTAACTAAACTATGCCATCAATGAAAAGTAGTAGGTGGTAATAAAGGGGCCTATAGTTATACATTGCCATAAAAACACAAACTTAGAGCAGTTTTCAAATATTACAGTCAAAGTCCGGTAAGTGAACACTTACGTAAGTGATAAAACGGTACGTTACATCACACTGACGTTTAATCGCTAGCGCATTAAACCAATCTCCTCCTATAAAGGTTAGCCTGAAAATATTTTATCCAAATCTCCCAAAGAGAGTTTCCAGCGAGTTATTTAATGTCGCGAGAAATAAAGGATTCCTTTTGCTGTGTTTCCATTAGTTTTTCACGTGATATTACCCGAGCGAGGCCTTGTGTATTTAAAATGCTCCGACTAATTACGTTTAGCAGTACGGCTCGGACATCCAATCTTCCTGAAAGCAGAGCTGCACGACCGCAGTGGGATTAACCGAGCAATAAAATTGCAGACTTTGGTTTTCCATCTCCGGAAGATCCTCCGTGCAATTTTCCCGCGCCGAAACTTTTATACGAACTCGGTTTTAATGCGCTAAGGGTGGCCCAACTACGACAATGAGCCACCAAACAACTCTAAACCTGTGTCGCGTTCCGTCCTTCTGAAGGCATGCGCTTCTCATCAACGAAGTTAGCGAATGCAACGACATGGTTGGTAAATGCAGTGGGACGGCGTAATGTAGTAAAGCGAAGTTTTCCAGATGGCGTTTCCAGTCGCGTTCGCATTAAGGAGTTACATGTTATCGACTAAGAAGCTATCTTCCGTTATATTTTGAGTGTTCCACAAGATCCATTCCTACTGCCATCGGAGTTTTATTTTCGAGTTTAAGGAAATTGCTTTATATTTTCCTTATCTTTTTCTGCAGGATACTTTTCTACGGGCTATTTGCTTTTACTTCATTCACTGTTGAGCTGATAAGGTTGAAATATTTTCCCCGAGCTAACCATAGATAATCTTTCAGTAGCATAGATGAAAAATGTAATACATAAATTCTTGGTCATACCAAGCCACTTAGTTGCCTGTGCTGTAATAGAGGGCCTTTTAATTTACTTAAAGAATTTTTTTATTAGAAATCCTAAAATTCAATCTCTAAGGAAAGAAAATAACAGTAAATTCCTTTCTGAAACTTATTTTCAAAATGAAGCATCTAAAATTTCAAGAATGAATACTTAAACATTTACTTTGAAAAGAGGTGTGAAGAAGTTGCCTCCCCATATCACCTATCAACATATGCACATACCATAAGAACTTCCAGTAATTTGGGAATGATTCAATCTTTCTTAGATTGCGATAAATTTGAATCCTTTTGCATTATTGAAATCCGTCTCTCCAGCTGATACGAAAGCTTTTTGGAGTTAATCGCGTACCCTTTCAAGGGTAATTATCAAATTTTGTTAAATATGTACAGTAAGAACATTTCCAGGAATTGAAATATTAGCAAGATATGATGTAGTAGGAAAGTATGCCATTTCACGAGTTCTCAGCAATATATCAAACGTAAATGATAAACGGAACGCTATTTAGGTTAGGATTAAAGGAATTACAACATTTCTGGAAATGTAGACGCACAACGTCGATAAATAATATTGCATCTCACGGAATATTTTTCCATCTCGTAAACTTTATTACTGAGAGAATATACATACATATCGTTTGTAAGAACCAGACGGATCGTAATCTTAAAACGTTGCGTTCGAGTGAGCTAAATCTTAATATCCATCTCGTTCTCTCGACAAAGGCATTTACCCGGTCATTCTAGCATTCCGCCTAATAGCCGCATGAAACGAATCTACTTCACGAGAATTGAAGACGACCCATATACAGGCACAGGGCATTCCAAAGGAGACAAAAGCAAGTGAATCGGGTCGGAGAAAGCCCTCTCTAGGAGAGGAAAAAATTAAACCGATTAGAACTCTTGGCCGTACGCTGCGGCAACTCGACAGTGAATACCCCTTAGCGGTACTCTGATGTGGGGGAACAGTTTCCCAATGCGAAGTGAGTAATCATATCCCTCTGAGGTCGATTTAACCCCCAGAATGCCCTTCGGCTCCATTCTCGGTCCTCTATACCTGAATCGTCGCTTCATTATAAGCGCCCACCCACGTTCCTCTTTTCTTGTCCCGTTTCTGCAAATGCTTGACCTCCTTCTCCCATATCTTCATATTAACACTATTTGCAAAAAGTATGTTAATGCGATCTCATCCTACATGCGGGTAAAAGTAGTTGTTTAACTGCATGTGATTCGTGTGATTCCCTTCAATTTCGTGGTGCGATAGACACAATGGCTCTTCTAATGGTAGAACTTGAGTAAAAATTAGTGGTACTTATCAATATTTTTCGAGCCATTGCTATTCTTTCGTAGAGGCTTTACTTAAAATTAGCGGATGAAAAATTTCGTAGACTCTACGTGAGACAAACAATATTAATTCAATTATCCGATATTTAAAATTGATTTCACTCTCGTGAATAAAATATTTTAAATCGGAATTTTACAATTTACTATGTATCTTAAAAGTGTTATGAGAATGAACAGTAGCTTTTCCTTTCGGCATTAATATGAGTAATTTTCTATTAAATAATTATTGGCAAATATTTACATAATATACTGAAAGTTAATGATAATGTTATTTCATTATCATTAAATTTTTATATTAATGTTCTTCGTCGGAGTAAACGTGATCTGAACTTTCATATAAGCAAGGAAACTGTTTATTTTCCGAAACGATGATTTTTGTACCATTCGAAATTTGAACTACATTACATAATTTCACTGCTTTTTAAAGCAAATCAATGCATAAGTCGTAACACACTTCATCTTTAATGAGTTTCTCACACCTACCGACTCGTTACATTTTACCTTTTACTGTATAATCTAGCAAACCAAAAAACGTTTTTACCATCATCAAGTTAATATTCTAAATATATAGCTTTGTACACACAAGGCTATCATTAATAAGGAGACAGATATCTCATCAACACGTTTTGTATAAGTATAATTTAAGAAAAGACATTAAAATCAGGAAAAATATTTCCCAAAGAAGCTAGATATATTACGAGGGTGATCTGAAAAGTTTCCGACCCCAGATTTTTCAGAAATCTTCAGAAAATTTTCAGAAAACATGTCGAGAAATGGAGAAATGTCGGAAACTTTTCAGACCACCCATGTATACTTAGCAGTTAAATATTTTGAGAAATAATGGGCTAAAAGATGCTATTTTTTTCAAAATGTCTATAACAACCCCTTTCTGTTCATAACCATTACGATATTCTTTAATGTAGAGAAACACGGAGTTTTCGTAATATAACATTCTTTGGCAAAATCGTGTCTTTCTTTGATTTAAAATGAAAAAAACTATGTAATAGCATTATACCATTCATAATGAGAAATACCTTTAATGAATGTGTGAGTAATACTCCGAATGGCTTTCAAATTACTCAATAAATAGTGAACTCTCGGAAAATCGCTTTTCGTGTTATTAAAACAAGCATTGGGCAGCCACCCAGACACCAAGCTTAGGAGAGACCGTGGTTTCCTCCGTATTCCTTTGTGAATTCGATTATTAGTTATCTGCTATTATCGGAAAACAGTTCCTCACAATTTCCAATATTCTAGTATGCCTTTGGCAATCCCCTGAAAGCATTCAATATCCCTTAGAGATTCCCCTAAAACTCCTGATTTTTGATTCGATTTAAATCTACAAGTTTTTATTCGTGTATTTTCGTACGCGAAGCCAGAACAAATCGAAATATCATTCAATAAAAGTATTTCCCAAATTTTTGAGCTTCCTCTCATGCCTGATGCTTATCGATCCGTTGCTTTCATCCAATGACGTCAGCCATTCTTCGCCCAAATCGATTCAGAACACAACCTTTTTTTCACTCCCTTTTTATGATTCCATACCCAAGAGTCACGCAATATTTTTACCTCATTCTCCTGAATATAAATTAGCACCATCGTGCTTTTTTTCTGGGGCGCGTGAATTTATTCCACACGCCACATCTTTTATCCCTCGGCTCCCAAGATATCTGTAAAAATGAATTCGGAGAAAACGAAGTCATCATCTTTATTGTCATATCTTCCTAATAACTGTTTGTTGCTCTTTTTAATCTTAAAAGCTCCTTTTTAATGGCATGTTTCTCTTACATTAATTAGCGGTGCGGCCTCTTTGACTTTATTTTCTACAATTTCATTCATACTTGGACTCGACTTGCGTTTCTTACTTGTTGTTATATATGCGATTACCATGCTCATAACAATATACACATAATAATAATAATAATAATAATAATAATAATAATAATAATAATAATAATAATAATAATAAAGAAGCAATGGATGCAAACATGTGCAAAAAATGTAACCAATACAGAGAAACGATAGAGCAAATAACCGGAGGCTGCTGACTGCTGGCTGGAATAGATTACACAGGAAGACAAAGGCAGTTGCCAAAATAATACATCAAGATCTTGAACTAAAATATCAACCATCAGAAATACGCACACCGTGCTTCAAATAAGTTGCCAAAACATACTAGAAAAAAATTATAGGCTTTAATGGGGCAGTACAATTCGTACAAAGAAAAAAGTTATTCACAATAAACCAGGCATCACTCTTACCGACCGAAAATCAAAGAAATCGTACTTTATCGACATAGCCATCCCCAACGACGAAAATATAACAAATAAAGTAGAAGAAAATATTACTAAATACACCCCATTAGTTCAGAAAATTAAAAAGCTATGGAAATATAGGATACACATCTAGAAAAATTAAATCTTCACAAAAAGATTCACATAAATATTCAGAAGGCAGTCATTCTATAGACGACATCTATAGTAAGAGAATTTATATATCTATAGAGGCAGTATATCTATAGTAAGAGAATTTCTGGGAATACAATAATAATAACGTCTTTAATTGAAACAGGAACACCCCAATCACATCCATTTTGTGATTATTATAATCGAAGAGTATACACAGTTGTGACCGCTTAGAAATTCCGGTTAGCCACGACTCAAACTCGGAAACCTCACCTTTCGAACGATAGCATGCAAACCACTCTGCCACCACAGCTGGCCAGTTTTCCGGAAGAATAGTGTTCAAATAAATGAAAAAGAGCGAAAATAAATCGTTCCATACGTTAAAATAAATTATCAGGTTAGAATAAAATCGACGGAGCGGCGATTGACGTTGTAGTATTCCATTGACAGGAAATGAAAAAATAAATACTTTCTAGAGAAGAACCAGCGTATTTACTATATTCAGTATTGACTTAGCAAAACACTAAATTTGACTTGAAAATGACGCTTACGCGTTGAAACATGTCGTGTTTTAGTGTGATATCTGTAGTGCTGTATTAATAAAAAAGTACACCAGTTCTTCACTATAAAGTGGTTATTTTTCATTTCTTATCACGCTAGACTGAAAGACTTTTGATGGTCTAAATTCAGAAAAATAAACTTTTAATATAAACGGTATGAATAGCAAAATAAGATAGTAAATAATTAATAATTAAAATATAATAGATATCAAAATATCACAGAAGCTAAAAGGCATAAGGAAAAGCATGATAAGAGTGGTTGCTTCAGTGACGTCCAAGTGATAAAAGTGTAAGAAGTTCCTTTATACTAACTGAGATGTAAAGAAATGCTTTCTGCGAGACTTTCAATGGGCTTTTAACCGATACTTCAACCGGACCCGAATGAAGTACCTGCTTCCGGGAGCAAGACTTTTTGCGGCAGCCAAAGAGGTTACTCCTTAAATCTGATAAATCGTGAATTTTCAATAGCTATGAGCTCTACTGCGTTTCTTATTGAAAGGTTTTCTAAGTAAGTTCCTTTCTTATGTAATCTTCGGGAGTTTATTTTATTCATGTACACAACGAGGGCGGAAAATATGCTCACAGATTCCAGGCGGTCAGTAGTCTATAGCGGGGTCTGGCTTTTGGGAAACTAATCAAGTGCATACGATAGTGTGGGTGGTGATTTCAGCTGTAATTGCTTTTAAGTCTATGAGACCCCGCCGCATTAACACAAGGTCAAAGCCCGGTCTCCGAGAAGTCGCCGCTTGAGACTGCGTATCTCAGTTTAAATGGAAGATTCCTGGCTTATAATTGCTTTCAAAGGAAACCGAAGTGAAACATACAGATGTGGGTTACTCACCAGTTTAAACAGCAGCACATAACGTGTCGCGAAATTCCCATACGCGTTATGGTCGTATTTAAAGCGTAGCGGAGAATGCGGAAGGGATATTTCTCTTGCATATTCTGCATTTTTTAAGTAAAGCCGAGTGCGTGAGCCGAGGTTGACCCGCTGAACTTTGGGCTTGAGCTTGCTCGGCACACGTGACATGTGAGAGGCATTCTAGGTCAAGCAATGTCGGACTGGAGGTCACCGAACCCCACTCCTCTGCGTCACATATATCGATTCTCGTTTTAGTGCCTTGCAAAAGTTTACTTGCCCTTACGTTGCACTTTAATCTTATATCCCACGAGAAAAACTACATTAATCCCCGAAATTCCAGATCTGGAATTTTATTATATGTGTTACACCAATTTTTAAAGAAGCTTTATAGTAACTTTTTGTGGGTTCCTGGATAGCCATGTGGGCAGCGCGTTCGAATTCTGTGAAAGCGGTAACGCGTTCGATTCCCAGTTGTGAAATGACCTCAGATGTCAAAGCACTTTTAATAAAGCTACTGCTAAAACATTATAATTACAATTTACGCAATTAATACGTGCTTGATATATTTATATTAAATAAATAACCCCGTCATTACAATCATATACTTCATATACTGCATATCTGTTCTTCATCAAAAAACACGTACATAAATATTCGTATAACCCCCGTAATAATACTAATAATAACTCTATTCTGTAGGTCCTAAGTAAGATAACGTATCCTGGCTATAAATATCCATAAAAGTATTTAGAAATGTGAATGTTTATGCCCTACATAACATACCCAATTCTAAAGCGATTATCCTCATCTCCACGCCTCTTCAGCGTTGGCAATGAGCAATCTTCTGCGAGAGAATTTCAAGGGAAATCCCGAGCTCTTTTAAAGGTTTATGCGAAACGAGCTGTAAGAGTAGGAGGCAATCCCGGCTAAATTGTCCGGAGTAAGTGATAAATCAAGGTCGTGGCTGCCAAGAGAGGCTGTCGAGGCTGCCATTAACTCAACAGCTTTCTGTTTAACCCGTTGTTGATTTCATTGAGCGAAGTTGAGGAAGTTGGAGAGAGTTAAAAGTAAAACTTTGTCGGAGTGAGGTCCAGATATAGCATCCAATGAATTTATTTTGTTGCGTGGGTAGTTCGTTACCATTACATTTGACTGTGGGATGAATAAGTAATTAGGGTAAGTTTTTACATAATGACGTACACTGAGGATCTTATATCCCCTAAATGGTATTATAAGTAGACTAAATGATTTAGGAAAATGTTCTGGTATATTCTTTTTTTGTTTGGAAAGGCAACCTCCCGTTTGCCTTCCCTACCTGATTTCTCTGGTTCGGTTCTCGATCCTGTCAGACTTTTTTCAAGTTCGGTTTTCCTTAGGATGAATAAGTAATATATTTGTGGAAAATATAAAGTATTGCTCGCCTGTAACGAGTCATACTTTGTGGAGGAAACAACAAATAAATAATATTAATGTCTGAAATAGTGAAATCATCGCTATATTTTTTCGCTACATTAAGGTGGCATATTTTCGGTAGTTCAATGAAGTTATATAACTACAGCATATTGTGGAAAATCATTAAAAACGGAAATTAAAATAATTCAAACATCTATAGAATTCTTAATCAAAATGTCCGATTACAACGATACGTCATCGTCATCGGCAATAAATGACGATTATACACAATTGCATCGTCTCGTCTAGAATTATGATTGGGTCGTATGGTGTACATCATTGAAACTGGCAATTTTTCTCACAATTACCTTAATCTTATCAATCACATATACTCATTGATACAATACTGATACTTAGAACAAAAACAGCGCTTCAAACGCCGGTGTCATTGAGAAAGAGCGGTACTTGAAACGGTGACTGCGTCCAGTTCAGATTTCCAAGTGAAACCTTTAAGGTCCTTCTAAAATAATCCGCTTAAATTGAAACAACTTCCAACCTGTTGCATATAAATAACGCACTTCTCGTCATTTTTCACTCTTATGGTTAAGTTAACCCTCCGGAAAGCGACAATGGCAGCAATTCTTCTAAAGTTGAGGTAGGCACTTCATTGACGTGGGGGCAAATTTTAAAGATTTTCATATTAGAGCATCTTGTGGATAAAGGAATCTTTGTGAGGCTAATAAGAAGAGTACTTCGACTCATCTCCTCTTCTGCGGACCACCGAACAACTAGCTCCAACGGGGATAATCTCCAGGAACGATCCTCAAGTCGCAGCAAAAAGAGCTTAGTCAGTATTTCGGCTTAGGCGTTGCTCCTTAAACCGCATTCGAGACGGAGAGAAGCAAGTCGTAAATTCAGAATTCCTTGGAATCAAACAATGTGAGAGGGAGCTTAAAGCACGGTCGGTACGGCTGTGCACATTTGGAGAGGATCCAGTTAAAACAGAGGATTGCGCTTCTGAACACTCCGCCCGCTAAATGTAGGGACGGAGTTACGCACTCGCCTGAGTTTGCGTTGTATCACACGTGAGATGTGCTCCGCGTAAAATTGAGGTATGAAATTATCCTTGTGTAAATTAGCAGTGACTCAGTTGGTAACTGAATGTTTGGTCAATGGACCCCATTCCACGTTCCTGGACCGGAGCCAAAATAAGATGATTAACATTTGAGTTTGTCTTCAGATAGGCGTAATGATTTCATCTATAGAGGGAGGGGTAAATTTTGCTTTTCTCGAATGAATTTCATAATAGAATTAAAACTTTAAACCCTCGGAGTATTACCCATTTTATACTCATAATCTTTGAACCTTAAAACTGAATCGCAAGTATAATTCTAAACCATGAAATTAGTAACAGTACATTCATAATATAATGATTCATTTTCAAAAATTTGAGCAAATTCAGCGATAAAATCTAGTCTGAAATAAACTTGAGAGTACCTGTGAGTAAAGCGAAACTATTAGCC
Organism: Pachydiplax longipennis; assembly: GCA_036926295.1. Taxonomy (NCBI): domain Eukaryota; kingdom Metazoa; phylum Arthropoda; class Insecta; order Odonata; family Libellulidae; genus Pachydiplax; species Pachydiplax longipennis. The sequence continues at coordinate 59,987,237 of JAVFKF010000008.1, forward strand.
CCGTGCGAAAAGCTTGTCCAACTTATTTTAAGTTATCTATTCATATGCGTAGGTGTGTTTTTAGGTATGTTTTAGTATTTGTGTATTCGTTTGTAGTGATTGTGTTTTTTGAAATATATTTGGATGGGTAGAGTATCGGTATCCATTTCGAAATACCTCGTTTATATCGATAGATATCGATATCTGCACGTTCACTATCGAAACCATATTGGAAAATTAAATTTTTCAGAGATGAATTTTTGACCAAATAGTACATTTTTTTATTTGTTGATCTATTTTTATTAGGAAACGGTATACTATCTCTTTAAAATGGTATGTCATTTATATGTTTTGATGGAGTGTGAAGGAAGAACAGCGCTGGTCACCGAAGACGGATGTTTAGAAATGATATATAAGGTTGATTTGTAGATTTCCATTACCTTAATGGAGAACTTCAGCAGGAGTTTAGCGGTTAACCGCAGTATTCCGATAACCTCATTGCGCATGCGCGTATCTTAACGGTGTCCTCGTCCGACTACCATGTACCATTCTCGGTGTTTTTACGTAGCAGATAAGAAATGAATCTACGGAGAGCACAGTGCTCTCAAATTTATAGCCAGGATACGGTAAAACTGTGATGAACTTAGATACTTTGGCTGTTCTCAAATCCACCAAACGGCTTAATTCCCCGTAAATTTAGGTATTTTATTCTCCAGGTATTTTAATCCAAAAAGCGACCGTCTTAGAAACTAAAACCGGCGCGCGTTGATTTTTAGGAGAGAATAAATAACCCCGAGTTCTTGACCGATAAGAAGTAAAAGTTCGCTCCGGAATCGCGGCTGTGTGGGACTGCAGGGGAATTAAAGCGAAACGCGGAACTTAATTCCTTCTTTATAGAGGTCGAGGTCGAACGAGCCACCAAAACTCGGCTTTTTTTGAAGTTCCGTCCTCTTTACACGCGCGTTCAAAATTATGTGGATGAAGATATAAACCACCGCGTATAACAAAAGATGTCATTAGGCGGAATGAATAAAAAAGAATAATAATTCCGGACTCGTTTTGCTTTAATTTCGCTCACCTAATGGTTTACGCCGGAGGTGGTTATTCGCCATATCTCGATCACGTGATATCTCAACTTCATTTCGTCTGATGTTCTGACCCACTTCCGCTTAACGTGATAAATGAATCTTCTTCCTCTTTCGTCCTTCCCTTTTTATTTTTTTCTCCTCTCCCGCGAAGCTCCTTTCAGATTTATTTCCCTTGCGAACCGATGGACCGCTGCGAAGATATTCCGCCTTCCCCTCCTTGTCGGTCGGCCCGTGAAAATGCGAGATTCCGCGGCTTAATTTTTTCTCCGCATCATAATAAGTTGCGGGATGGGGTTCGCTCCGTATCGAAATGCTTTGGAGAAAGAGGACTGCTTGATTCGCCCGAGCTGCGGAATTTCCCCAATTATAAATTTTAAAGGAGGACTCTGGATTCAGATGGAGGTCTTTGCTTATTAAAATCTTCAGTTAAATCCCTTCAATAGTCACTAATCTCCTAATACAGGTTTGTTCTTAACTAAGATCTCCCTTTAATTTTTTACTTAAATGTCTATCATTCTTTGTCTGACGTGCTATATTCTTGAATTTGTCTTCGTTTCATTCATCTATTATTCTTTTCATATCCTATTCTCAAGGTATGTTTTAAGTTTGTCCAAACAGCTCCCAGCCATTCGGCGTTGCCATCAAAGATCTATCTTGATCAATGCTTTCAAGGATAACTTCATTCATAACTTCGTCATTCATTCTATGTCCTTTCGGCAATCGCAGTTTTTGCTTTCCCGTTTCTAATCTATGAGAAGGTCTGTGCTGGGTATCCAAGTCTAAATTAGAAGTCATATTGGGGAATTTTTGCACCAACGTATTGACATATAATCCATTAAGAGAAATGAAGAAAATCATACGAGAATATCTGGAACAGAATCAGAATACTAGCAAGCCTTCTAGGTTCAACTCCATTTTAAAATAAGTTTAAAAAAAGCATTTCAGTTACATTTTACATAAAACTCGTTGTTAATACGCTCACTTTCACTCACGTTTCACTTTATCTGAGTTATAAGACAGAATTAAAGCCAAAATTTATTTAAAACAGATTCTCGGTAGATTAAACGGTTTGCATAATATTTCTTCATTACTTCAAACTTTCTCTCTTTCCTCGCATTACATGTTTGTGAAGATTTTCCGTCACTCAGCATTGAAAACACTGCGCAATTAGATCCCCTTTTTACATCTTCCGTATTCACTTTTACATCACCTGGAATAGCGCCTTCAAAGCCTTAAGTGTCACTTTCCTTTTAAAGCACCGACTAAATACATTTTAATTAGACTCTGAAATCGTTTGGTCCTGTTTGTACGGCGGCTCTACTTCACCAGTTTAACTAGCTTCAAAGTGTCCTTCCCTTTAAACAGTTGGGCAAGGACATCAGTTCTCGCCGCCTGGTAATAATTACACGTACCTCTCTCATCAATATTCATCCTTATTAAGGTAGAGATGAGTTTACCCATGCAATGACTCGCAAGAGATGCCTTGGCGCGCCGACTCTTTCTTGCCAGCCTGGCATTTATCTTCTCCAAGCCACTCGTGTACACACACAAGCAATTTGGAACTTTCAGGAACGGCTCGGGCGAGAAAAACTTAGGCTTCCTTTCAGCGATTCCTTACCTTAAGCTGTTGAAGTACTATCGTTTCATATACATAATGAGATTCTTGGAGGAGTGCGGTTAAGTCCGGTTGATGATTATGGAGAAGAAAAAGTTGAGCGAGTAATCACTTTCATAGACTCAATAGCTGCAGCTATTTACTGTCTGTAAAGTTTTTCAAGTCTTTCTTCATCGCTCATCTCAGCGGTTTTTAAACATTGAGTTGCCGATAATTCCTATTTTCCTATTTTTATATGTCTCCTGAAAACATGTGACCTACATTCACGCATACGCAGGTGAATTTCGGTAGTAATATGTATGACTCATTGCCTTTAGTTTACTGATTCACTTACAATGCTATAACTGAAAAAGCTCGAAGGGTATATTACATCATGAACATTTTCTACAGATGGGAAATATGATTGCTAGAGGCAATTGCTTTAAAATGGGACGAAATACATGCTCTGAAATCATCAAAGAAATGGAATAGCCTTATAACCATGTGGGCAGCGCGTTAGATTTCGGTAAAAACGAACCCGGGTTCGATTCCCAGTGGGGGCCCATATGCGAAACGACCTTTACTATCGTTCCAATATTAAAATTATTGCTATATTATACTAATCATACTAATGGATGAATTGAAAATGAAACTTTCACGGAGAAAAAGGGGATTGTAGCAGCCAACTGATAATAAATGTTAGAATGTCCACGGCGATTGTACTATATTCCGGCAAATATTCCTCTTATCTGCGACATTCCGTCTCCTTGCGGTCTTTCTTGGTCAGATGCACTTCGATCCCAGCATGGCTCCTTTAAACCTCACCTTCGGCGACGGAATATCTCCGGTTTTTTTCCCGCGGAATCGATTTCTCAAAAAGCATTTCCCTCTAACCGCGCATAAATGATTCATACCTATTCGAGGGGACAGGTCTTCCCTTCCTGTTACCTTTGCCCTCCTGCTCAAGAGGAGATGGGCCTCGTCCCCTTGCATACCTCCACCGTCTTTCATTTCCTCTAACCTCTAGCAGCTAGGTCGGGGACGTAAACATCAAAAGCATTTACTTCCTATAGTATTCCTCCAGTATGCACACGCACCACTTACCGGTATTACGAATGGCGGAGTCCCGTAGGTCGCAGGCGGGATTCTTCTCGGGCCAGTCGAGTATTGCCGAAGAAAAGTTTGAGAAAAAGATTCTGCGAACCTTACGATTTCTCGGCTCATGTCGGCTCGATATATCCGTCTTAATATTTTAACGCACACACATACACATATGACGATCAAAAACACCCATGCCTTAAAAATCCCATTAGCCGGGACTCGAACCCGGGACCTTAGTATTAGAAAATTAGCGCGCTAACCATTCCTCCACCACGGTCGGTGGTTCTGCGCGTGCCCTTTTACCCGTCATAAAATTTGAGCTAAGCGAAGAAAGCTTAGGAATCACACACAAAGAAAACTCACTATGTAGAGTCCACAAAACTTTTATTAAACGACCTAGGTTTCGTTACGGTGTAACATCATCACCTCATTCGTAACCTCAATCACATCATTTCGTAACGAAACCTAGGTCATTTAATAAAAGTTTTGTGGACTCTACATAGTGAGTTTTCTTTTTGTGTGATCATGAAGGAGTTCCACCAGGTATCACCAAAATCTGTCAAGTTCAAAACTTAAGAAAACTAACTCACTCCTCATCTTGTCTGCTAAGCCTCATTCCCTCTTCAAAGGTATGGGCAACTACCAACAAAGCTGTGTTAAGGAGAACTCGTTAAGAATAACAACAACGACTTCACGAAAATAGAGTGAGATCGCTTTGTTTGATTGCTCAATTGCTTTCAAATGGAAAAGAGTGGAATTTTGGGGATCGAGCCACGAATTACTTTTTTCAACTCCGTCTATATTCCTTGTGAAGATGTCTCGCTTTGAAAAGTCCCTTTACAATCTGCGAGTGACGTATGACTCTACTTCCCAATGCATTTTATAGCGACCTTCGCACGGAAGTCCAAAATAGTTTTATATCGGCGCCTTGTATTTTCGTACCGCACTCGCCTTAAGTGAGAGTGAAGTCAAGGCTTTCATATCGCCAATGCGCGCATCTGTTTGCGCCACTCTTGTGAGCGAGGGGTAATACTTTACCCTCAAGGAGAGTTTCTTTTCTTATGTCCACAGCCGGTGTTTTGATCATTACTAAGGGATCGCGAATTTTTAACTATTATAATCATATTACGAGGAGTATACGCAATCAGATACGTATAGGTGCAATCCATAACGTAAAATCCAATAGTTAGAGAGAAGTTTTTCTTTCCTGGGCATGCAGGAATCGTTCTCGGCAACGTAAAATCAAATATTTCTTAATATAGTAACCATGCGACTATGGTTTTACAATGTAACATTTCTATGAAATTTAAATATTTATGCTGTTTCATTGTGGAGAAGGGAAAGTCGTTTTAAATGTTTTCGGGCATAGAGGGACGTTACAAGAAAATGTTTAGAAAGCTCTGGTCTAGTATTCCCTTTCTAATTCTTTACTCTTTTTATTGAGAGCATAAATTAATTCGAAAAAATAATGTTTAAATTAATTATTGATGTTTTTACTTTCAATTTTAACCTAACTCTCTTCATCATTTTATTCCCAAATTTATATTCCTAAATTGAGTACGTATTTTTTAATTTTTTGCCTTTGTTTGAGAATCCGTTATCGAAATTGGTTATTAAAGTGGAAAGATTGCCCCTTTAACTGTATGACATACTGCCTTCAGGATTTTCCCCTTAGAGCAGAGTGAATACTAGATAGTGTTTTTACTTTCCCATCGATAATAACTGCAACCTCACCAAGTTGCCTACTTGGAGTATTTATTTATAATAAGAATGAGGCATGAGACAACACGTTACAGTAAATATCAAGGCAATCATATCAATCGAGACATGAACATTCAATTTCTTAGTAAGAAAAGGAGATTTGATATTTTTTGTTGTGGATGTTAGTTAAAAAAATTAGTGTGATTATTTCGAATACTCCATCTTTTGGTGTTGATGTTTTCTCTTAAAATATTTCTTAAGAGCCCTTCGAATTACTTCGCATTCTCTCAAGGGTACGAGGCTCCTACTATAAGTAGTTAGAATCGTTGGTCTTTAAAACAATCTAGGACCAGAACTGACATAGAAAGTTTGGTCTTGTATTACAGTGGTGGCAGAGAACTTATTATGAGATTAGTAGAGAATCAAGTTAATATCATTAAACCATTATAAAATTAAGTACCCTTATCCATAAACTTTTATCATAATTATAAGCAGGCTACGGTACACCAAAACCGTAGAGCTTCAGTTCACCATAAGCCCACAATTACTGATCCTTTGAAACTGAGTTGGTTGGATATGATATATATATGGTCCAAAAAATGTTCATTCTCTATGATTTACGATGCCTTGAATAATTAACCAAATTAATCCCATTCTCTTCTCCTTCACAGGTTTTACTGGGATTTGTGCATGCTGCTCCTCCTAGTGGCCAACCTTATAATCCTGCCTGTTGCCATCTCTTTTTTCAACGATGACCTCAGCACTCGCTGGATAGCCTTCAATTGTCTCTCCGACACCATTTTCCTCATAGATATCGTCGTTAATTTTCGAACGGGTGAGTGAAAAGTTCTTCTAATACATTTTTAAATTAATTTTAGGAGCCAGGAGTAAATTTCGAATAATTTTCGCTATATCTTTAATCCTAGAATTAAAAATCGATACGTTTAAAGGTAGTGATGCATATGAATGTCATCGGAAATTTTCTTCAAATTCTACGTAAATATTGGTAAATCGCTGATACCATGATACCGAAAAAAATCGTCATATATGAGGGATTCGTTAAAACTTTTCTTCTTAAGTAAACAATAATGAAATAGAACAGTTCTTTTTCAACAATGAGAATCTAGCCAGAGAAAATAACGTTTTTAAATTCGTCATGTTAACGCCATCTCCACTAAATTCAAACGCGGATTTCTAAGTAATATTATTTTAATCTTGAATGCATGTACATTAGTGGCATATATCTTTCTTTGTAATCGATTCCTACGAACAAATAATTAAACCAAAAAATTCGGATTTACCTCGAAAAAGACGATAGATTATTTAAATTCTGAATTCTTAGGACGAACCAAGTCATGATAAACAGAGTTTGCGGAAACGGCGAAGTACTTCACTTAAGTAATATGCGATGGTTTTTCATAAAATTAGGTCAAAATACTTTTAAGTTATAGTATAAACTTGTTTTCTATTGGTTTTGGCGTACACGGTCTCGCATGATGTATTTCATAGCATTAGATATTTTATTACTTGGGCACCCTGGATGAAATTCAGAGGGTAGTTTCTCAAATAACAGAATTACTTTTTAAATGAACAGAAAAGGAAAAATTGAGGGATTTATATTTAAAAATACGACAGAAATCTGGCGGCGATATGGCCTCTTATTAATATACAAGTGGATGAAATTCAAAGAGAGATTCATTTTTCAATGAGAAAGATTCATGTCTCGTGTGGAAATGAAAATTGAATCTGGCCACAATTCCGCGTATTATTTGATTTGAATAATAAAGAATCGATAATTACCCTCGATGATGAATTTTAAAATCAGTTCTCGTATCCTGTTTACCTGAATTTTGCAGTGATCAGGATATGATAATTAGGTTTTAAAATTAAAATAGGGTGGCAATTATCCCAATCTGTTCTCTTTTGAATTAGGTTCAAAATAATCCGTGCAGAGATATCGATACGTTTCCGGAATATTTATCTCTTGAATACGTTCAATATCGAACCGAAATTGAAATAATATGCTACGGTAAGTTTTAATTATCATCTAACTTAGTGAAATAACACAGTGAGGGAAGGAAGAATGAATTGCATCATAGACTGCATGTAATCAATATTGTGGAACGTAATGGGATGGCTGGACGTGATTCAGATTATGATTTACATCTGAGTCATCTGAACTACGTGTTACAGCAAAGATAAACCTTACATTCCTTTTTAAATCATTACCTAGATAGTTCCTCTACCCTTCCACCATGAGATACTAAAGCCCAAGAGAAGAAACGAGGCTTAAAAGGCAAGATAGACCTAAATCTTTCATAGCATCATTTAGTTAGCGACCAGAATGAATACCATTCTTCAATATCACTCATACCTCAGTAACTTTCCTTTTAAGTCAGCCTTAAAAAAATCTGAGACAATAGGAATTGAACGATACGCTTTTTCTAAACTGAACCTAAAGACAAATGAAGAATAATTTTCTGGCCAAAGTAGTATGAATGGCATAAAACCTCTGCTACACGCCGAAAGACGGCTTGCAGGGTATTCATGTAGATGTAGATGAAAAAGTTAGTATGTTTACAGTTACTGACACAGTTACGTAGGTACTCCATCTTTTATATTAAATGGTCGAGTTTAAATAAATCACAGTCCATTCCTTTACTTTTGACGCATTACTTATAACTGCCTCTTTCTTTCTACGGGACTCAACTTCACTGAAATTATGTATCAAGTAAGATTTTAGAGAATTCCTTTAATATTTTTCTAGTGGCTACGGCTTGAGATATCTCTCCTTCCAGCGACGGGAAAAGGAATGTTTCCTTCGCACTTTATAGATTCGCTGAATAAATTACGACTCGGGACTAGCATATTTCATTTCCTTTAGGAGACTTAATGAAGTTTCCATGAAAAGTTAGGGTCAAAGATATGGAGTCAAAGAGCGAAAAAAAGAACTGGCTCCCAAAATGACACGTAACTCACCGCAAATTGAAACAAGTGTTCTTGGTGTTCTACTCGTTTATTCCTCGAATCTAAGTGAGATGTAAAAACTCATTTTAAATGCAATTCTCCTTAGTGACTTGATTTCCATGGGAAAAGGTTGCATGAGAAAAGCCAAGGGAATTAATATCGCAAAATTGCGCAGTATACTACGAGTATTATGCAATCCTAGACTGATAAAAATCATAATTATGCAATAAAACCTAAATGAAAAAGGTACTACACATTCTTCTTTGTATTGCAAATATTCAAATATTTTGTAACCATATCTTGCTTCTATTACATTGAAATACTATCCTTTTTTACCTAGTGTTAAGTTCATTTGTGAAGTTGCCCTGACAAAAAAATTAACGATTAATGTTTCGGAAAACGATATGTCTCTCAGTCATTATTCGCTAATCTGCAATTTCATGGATGGAATGGTTCATTTTCGAAAACCATACAGATCATGGTACAGTTGAGTTCTAGGTTGTTACTGTATGTTGCATATATAAGAACACGAGAGGGGCGCCCACTAATATTCCATAAGAATCAACGTCAATAGATGACTGAGACTCGATTGTAAAATGTCTTAGTTTTTTCACCGCAAAAGGACCAGTCATAAATTTTGTCATGTGCTTGCAATATACAAGTGATATTTTACTATGTCGATAATTATTTTATTCTTGTCTTTAATGGGTATCGTGGATCGCAGTGAGAGAGAAATTTTATTCAAATAAGTCGTTACTGAATTCAGTTAGTACTAATTTTTATAAAAATATTACAAACAATATTCCTCCGTCAATGTTCCCCTAATCAGGGTACCTCCGCAAAATATATTTGAAATGATGCCTAAACAATTATTTGAGCATCTTAAATTTGTAACGAGATGAAAACCCTTAGCCCTAGTTCTCATTTATGCCTCATATCCCTTCTCATATATGCCTTATAACCCTTCTAATCCCTTAAATAACTTAATTTGATTTTTTGCCATACAACAAAAAATCATAAGTTTATAGTTCGTGTTGTTTATTAGCAATCGTGTCTAGTCTAACCGACCGTAAGATTTTTTTCATCCCTCAGGGTTGAAAAGCATTAGAGGAAAGTATGTCATCCATATTTTGCCAAGAAGTGAAGGCTGTGGGGACAAGATTCTCCTTCCAAGAGGAAAACTCCGAGAGACTCTGGCTTTAGCATCTTTGAACGCCCTAATGCTATCTTCTCCAGTCCCAATACTTTATCTCCCACGCACTGCGGTCTCTTTATTATGTCTCTTCTTTTTCTTTGGGGATTCCCCAAGCGGCTCCAGCATCTCAGTCGAGACTAACTCTCTTCGAAATCGCATCTGTGGATTCCCCTCCCCAAATGAGACACGAGCCATCTCTCTCTTCCTCAATGAGATATTCGTGTCGTTTACCAAAGGACCTCTCTTATTTCCCAAATGCTGAATCCGCCCCCGTCAACGTCAACCTCATCTGGGAGTCACGCAGCTTTTTTATCTTTGAGAATTTCCGTTTGATTTTTACCCCCTGTCATTTTGATTTGCTCCTATCAGTATGGACTATTAGTTAGTATGTTATCGGTTATTAGAGGGGAGTCAATGTTTAGAGATTAAATAAAGTTATTAAATATTTTTTATTTCTTAGTTTTTCATGTATATCCATTTTTATATCGGTGATTATTTTATGTGTAAAATTCTATGTGTTTATTAATTTTACTATTTACTATTGAATGCGACTACTTTTAATTCTTTATCTATTTTAGTATTTGGATATTTTGTAGTATGTTTGAATGCTTATCTGTTTGTTATTTCTATTTTTTTCTTCTTCTTATGGATGAATGATTGTATTGTGTATTTATTGGTTTCATTTCATGTAATTTATGTCATATTATTTGCTTTTTTCATTTTTAATTTGGTAAACAGCTTTCAGTTTCATATTTTAGCCTTTAATTTCAGTAGGTTTGCGCAGGTTTTTCACACACCCCTTCTTTGAGGATGTTTTCCTGCTGTGGATCTTTTTCCTAAGATAACACCTACATTACTTATGATTTTATCAATATCGGTGAGGTTAGATGGATTGAGAGACTTTTTAGTCTCAGTCTCGCCTTAATAAAGACCTTTAAAGTGGCTCTTCAGCAGTCATATCGTCCCTTCGGCCCACGGCCCTATTACCACTTCCTCTCTAGTAAATTATTCTTTTATGAAGGTCGAGCATATTTTGAAGAAACCTCGTCAGCATATAGTTAACCGAAAATGAATAACTCTAACTGTTTCTATCTTTGGACGGTAAGAAAATTACTGGGACGTTCATTTTACCGAGCTGCGCCGCTATTGGCAAGTAGAGTTTGAAGTTATAGTAGCATTAGTATTGTTAAAAGTGGGAGCCTATTTATTTCGTAAATAGGCTCCCGCACAGGGAATCAAGCCCGGCACCGCTTTCACTTAAGTCGAAGGCGCTGCCCACATGGCTATCTAGGAACCCAGAAGTTGCAATTTATATGATTTTTTCATTTAAATAACAAATCAAGCCACGTAATGTCAGTATGTCTCACAATATGTAAAATCATTGATCGATTCGTGAAAACTAAGGCTAAAGACCTCCGAATTTTCCAATAACTAAATAGTAAGCACTCTACGAATTAGTTGTGCGACCGCCTAGGCTAGCAACTTAGAAGAAACCATTTCGAAAGAACGAATAAATCATGGATGAAAGATTATAGTATATTATAAGAGAAGGAACGTGTCTAGTCCAAGTGACATTAGGGAATAAACGAATAGATGTTTGAATGTAACTGTGGCATTATAGGTCTACAGGGATATGATCGTTTAGAGGAGTGTCATGAATAAATAAGGTCGCACTGCTAGTTTACTTACCGGGAATAAAATGCGAAATCGATTGCTTTGATAATCCGAAAAGAAGAGAGCGTAAGAGCATTAACTCACGGACATATTTCTCGTATAAACAAATCTGTAAATACAGTCGCATCTCGATTTATACCTTTGATAGAAAAAAGTTGATGGATGGATGAATTTTTAAATATCCGATTTCGATGAGATAGCTAAGTGCAGTTTAACTTTGGAGCTTTCAACCAATAAAATCGTACATGTGATGCGTTCTAAAATCTACTTAAATGTCGATTTATTCAACTCTTCAAAACAGCCGTATTTTCAAGTGATTTTTTATAAGGTTGATATTTTCATTTCAAAAGCAGTAAAACTAAAATTGGCTTAAATTGAATTTTCGTTTCCTCCATTTGATCCGATCCGATTTATGATAAAAAAGAGACTGAGATTCAAAAGCAGTCACAACGATATAATTTACCCCTTTCAAATTTACATATCCATCTTCTCCATCGAGAGGATTTGAATATTTAAAGTCACGGCCTTGAATTCAGAGCTTTACAAATGTGTGCTTATGATCCTTAGTATCTTCAGTCGTATAAATTGATAAATGCAAAAAGCAAAAATCAAGTATTTCTGGCACAAAATGTTCGTATATGCTCATCGGTCGTAAATAAAATAAAAGAAACATTTTACCCTAAAATTGTACTTTGGCTTCTTTTTCTCAGTAAGTAGGTATATCGCGTACACAGCTACAAATACTCTTTTATATGCATTCATGTACGATGCTCGACTCATCGGAAAACCTCCATGCCATTGCTGTAAGACATGACGAAGAAATTAACGTTAGAATCCTTAGTTTCCGTTATAGTTAATCCTTTGTCATTAAACCCTCCATTTCCTTATCTATCTTCGATTATACCGAGTTTAACTCTTTTTTATTAAAATTATTATATTTCAGCTAACGCTAGCCAACATCAACGCCAAATCGTATTCTATATCCTATCGTTAAAAATATCTCAAGCCAACAACATACTGGCTTATATAAATAAAAACACTTTTATTAGAGAGTTATTTACAGCAGAGAATTTTCTCTGCATTCTAAACTGTGAATTCAATCTTTTTTTGCTGAGGGAATCTACGTATCAGGGGCTCAAAATGTTTGTGTGAAACACAGTGTTTTATTATATTATTCACTCGGGTATTTCACTGTGAAACTCAAACACCATTTCTGTCATCGTAACTGAAAACTATAGTGATTGAATAACGTTGTGATTTATTTTTATTTTTTAATCTTGACATCTAAATTCAAATGTTGTTTTGACGATGGTCGTTAATAATTCATTTTTTCCCTACGAGGATCAGCGAACTTGCGAGCATGGGAAATCCTAATCCCAATCTCGAATACAAGTTAGATTTTAACTTTATAATTTAAAAAATTCATTTTAAAAATGAATCGCCTTGATTAAAGGAATTCAGGAAAAGCCATTTGAGAGGATAGATCCCAAAGAAACTTTAAGAGTCAGGTCTATTTTTATTTCGATTGTTTTCTTTCCATATGTCGATATTTATTTATTGTGTTATCGATACATTATTTATATATTGATATGTTATCCAGGTCGTTCCGATTTTCCGCCGTTCGACAGCTATTCGATTCCGTCTATAATCAATCAATCTCTATATTTTGCCGGGCGTTGATAAAAATATATTGATTCACCTTTTAAATTTATTTTTGATACGCAAAAATAATAAGTTAACATACACACATATTTCATTTTATACAATAATAACATTTGTGTATATATTAATTATCCTATGTCTGTACATTTTGTAAGAATACATGGGAGAGATGTTGGAACGTTAATTTCACGCATCCCCGGCGAAATTTAAATATAAAATTAAAAGATTCACTAGATTATCAGTGACCGAACAAATATCGAATTTTTTCTACCAAAAGTATCCTTGGTTCGACTCTGGACGACTCTAAAATGCTCCCACAAGAAATGCACGTAAACTTTATTTTGATCCATCGCAGACATTTCTTCTTTTGCAGAATTAAATTAGAAATAATGGTCCAACGAAATCGGGATTAGTTCCAAAAGAAAGGAAATTAAGGTTCTTATTCTGTCGTGAATTATTGCTTTTGAATCCAAACGGTGAGAATTTTGATAAAATAAACGAAATTTGCGGTTTAACGTTTCACATAACCAGTGCGTTTGACGACCAATGCGATTGTAGAATTCGAGCTTATGCAATCTTAGAATATATACACAGAAAAATCCATGTTACATAGGCCGAAATGATATAGCGAGTAAAGAGAAATTGATGCTAAAGCAAGTCGCTCCCAAGATTAATTTTTTAAAAGTCTATTAACGGAATAGGGTGAGCGAAGCCCCTGCCATACGCCCAAAAGGGTTACATATGTAGATGTGCGGATAATTAAATAAGATAAAAGTATCTCATTAATTCATTTAATAAGTTGAAGATGGGCGAATAGCCTCGTCGAAATAAAAATGTTGTGGCAACACATGATGTATGAAGAAACGAGAACTTAAGGAAACGATGTATTCATTGTCGACTATAAAATATAAAAAAAGTTAATAAGTTATCATTGATACCTATATGTCTATGTAATTGTGCATCATAAAAATGAACAGTTGCGTATTGCGTAAGGAAATAATTGCCTTAGTAAAACAAGCAAGCTATAAAAACTTCATAGATTCTTTTCATTGAAGCTTCTTAGCAATCCTGAAACTTAATTTTCCGGAAAAAAAATTTCCATGAACAGGATTCGAACCACTGAGGATAAACTTTTGGATTATTCTTTGGAAAGTTTGGATTATATTTTGGAACTTTGGAACCTATCACTCTAACCACTCGGCCACCTTGATGATGATTTATATTTCAACAAAAAGACGTCGATTAGACTACTGCATGCCACATAATGACAGATAATATAACAGATACTTTTAAAATAATCTTTGACATTTTTGACGGGGTATTTTGACATATATTAGATATGTGCGATGATAGTAGTATATTTGTCTATAAATAGAATTAATTTCCGTCGTTTTTGATGGAGGAATTCACTAGTGTATAAATAAATATTGCATGTAATTTATGGAAAGGCGCTCGTATATGCTAGATACCAATTTATGAATTTCTAGTAACCTCTTTTAGCACAGAAATTAATATTATTACCATTATTATATCATAATCACCGCAAGTAGATAACGACTGGTGGCAGTGGTTAATCATTAAATGCATCAGTACATTGTCAAACAGTCCTGACCTAACTAGCGGTCTAACTAACTACATATAAATAAATAAATGAGAGGAAACACAATGAATGCCATGAATATGCCCAAGGAAGTAGCAAGAACCACTCGGAAAACCTCCCTCTGAGTAAAAAATCTTAAATATAGAATCAGTGGAGATAATGTAATCTCTAATTATTTTACTGACTCCACTTCTTGTGTTTTGAAGACATAGTGATACACGTATTCTTGAAGATTTTAAGAAACTGATGATGTTCCACTTCTTCCTTCATTTTTTAATAGGATAAGCCTATAGATTCCAAAGCCGGACTCTGAGCAATCAGTAAAATGCGCTCACTCTAGAAGTGGAGAAGCATTAGTATTGCTCAGGCATTTTCGCCACCGCTATTTCTCTGAGTCTAACAAACGTATCGAACTCAACTCCACGTTCGCGAAGTAAATTGACCTGAAATTCAGGAGGAAATTCGTAGCGGCTTTGTGCCATTAGAACTAACTCCGCCCGTAATGAGATTTAAATCCTCCCTAGCGTACGTCCCATCATGCTCTTGTTCTTTAGCATTCTTTCGCAAATTCAGCTTAAGTTTCTCATTCCAGATTAAGGACGGGGATTATTTCCAGGTTTTTGATCGTACAGTCATGCACGCATTTTCAGCAGAGGGATGGACTTTAAAGTCAAAGATTTTTTTACACCAAATATATCATAATTTACTTATATATAGTGCAAGTGGGTCATCAATATTCAATTATTCCGATGTCGGCATTCCCATTCAATTATGATTTTCGGAGTGGAAATTGCTTTTTACGTTCGTTTTTTCATGGTAAAATTCTCAAGGGCTCAAGGACAATTCTAAAGGACAAGAAATCAGGTTCTCAACCCATAAGTTTCCTTAGAACTAAATTCTGCTAAACGAAATATGGTAAAGAATGGTAAGTAATTTTTTGTATACCACTAGTAAACTTTATGAAGTTAGTACAATTTTGAATGTAAAGAATTAAAAATCGCTAAATTAAGGTTAAACATCTTTAATATTCTTAAACCAATACCCGACCTATTTCTTAAACTCATCACGCCGTAATTATAATGTTATTTATTTTTCTGTTAGATGGAGAAATTGGAAAACAATAGAAAAGAAAATACGAACTTTTGTGAATATGAATCAATGGTTTCAATGAATAGTTTTTATTTGAATTATTATTGAATGGTTTCAACTTCAATTTCAATTTTTGTTGCAACTTATATTTTTTGATATTCCTATTAATAAGTACTCGTACTTTGGTCGCTTAAAATCTGCATTCATCGATCGAAACTGTTTTTTTAAAAAGTCTCACAAAATATTATCAATAAATTTATTATTTATAGAATGCTACACATTCGTTTATTTATTTATTTAATAGGTATGCTTATTCTATACTATTATAGATGCATATGCTTATACATTTTTTATATCATAATCACGTTATTAGAAGCAAGATACTGAGAGAAAAGCAACATGTCGTATGTTATAGTTTTATGATTTATTTTACATATAAAATGTAATTTATGCGTATTTAACTTAAAAAAATATCCCTATGTTCTTACTTCGTAAGGATCTTAATTCCATACACAAAACACATTACAGCAGGTGGCTTCTAGAAAATGTTATATGACAGAAAGGGTGGATTTATAGAATTCAAATATTTCCTAACTGTTATGTCGTTATCATGTCCCTCCACAATTAATTATGAAGCTAATTTTCATTAGGACTGAGCGTTCAGTTGATCTTAATTAGTCCCCAAAAAATATACTCCCAGCTTCTGTCCATCCAAAACTGCAACCCCTTCCGCAATCCAAGCCCCCTGACATTCACTAAAATTAGCTTCCTCTCCACACTCATATCCAGTGATCTCATAACCCACCTCACGGACCGCTCTGAAAAATTGAGCGGCTATTTTTCCTCCGGAAAAATCTTTCCCCAATCCGATATAGTCAACAACCGGGGCTTCGATTTTAATCCATTTTTTATTCAGGAGGATAGGCTCCTATTGAAACATCCGACGGAGAAATTCCGCCAGTATACCCTCCATTGTTTTCTTTGCGTATTAACATATAAATTTATTTTCGGATAAAATAGAGAAGCGCTGCAGAGCCGTTCCTTCACTACTCCCACGCCCACGCCCACGCAATTCGACAACACCCCGAAAAACTCATCTAACTCCCTCCGAATCCCACATGTGTCCCCCTTCTCCGCATTCCTTCCTTGCGCAGATCTCCTCCTCCACTCTCTTTCTGCCGTGACCTTCTAAAAACCCCCCTCAGTCCAAAATGCATGCACCCGGTCGATAGTCTAGGAACCCACCACCTACGTAATCTGTCCAACCCCTACCGCCTCCCCTATTGCTTATCCTAGGCACAACCCAACCAGATCCCATTCTCGGCACGGTCCTTAAAAATCGTCTTCCTCCACTGCCTAAACCACCCTAAATCCACCAAATTTTCACTTATAACCCCTCGTAATCCCGTTGACCTTTTTCCGATTTTTTTTTTCGCAAATCCGAAGGTTTTCGAAGATCGAGCGTATGGAAAAATACCGGAGATACTGTCTCGAGAGGTCGTGCTTTGTCTCTCGGTTTACTGCTTACCGTAATTTCATTGTGATATAAAAATGTATAAGAATATACATGTATAAAATATGCGTAAAATATATTGAATATACCCATAAAATTATAAATTAAATAAACAATTGGGTAGAATAATATAACTAACTTTTTTACTTAAAACATCCATGATATTTTAAAACTTTCGTATATATAATCATCTATAATTGATATTTTAATGATTGATATGTATAAAACAGCATAAATAAATCTGTGTCGTAAAATGAATTAAACTTGACTGAATAGAATATTATATCCTCAAGTCGCCACAGAGAGGTGACAAAAACGAGGCCAAAATACTAGAGACAGTTGAAGTTTATGAAATTATTGCTTTTACCTTGTATTAAACACAAACACTTCAAGTCCGAGTGAGTAACATGCAAATATATGTTACTTTCCAAAATTGTTCAATCTCAGAATAATTTGCTTATTGGAAAAGTTACGATTTCTAACATTCGCAAGACTAAGGAAGGCAGTCCAGAATCGTTACTTATGAGAGCGATCGAGTCTAATGCAGTGGCATCCAGATATAGAGTCGCTTAGTGGGAATATCTCTCAGGTATCCAAAAATTTTTTATAGATACATGGTAAAAGCCTTTCGTAAGCCGTCACTGACCAATTACAATATATTTAAAAACAGACCAACGAATACGAGCATTCTTCACAAGGTGACCCCGTGACTTTGTCTTTGCATGCTGCAATGCCCCCGCAGTAGCACTTTTGAATCCCATTATCTTCATAAAAACATAGATAATAACAACAATCGCATCAAAAGCTATTTATTTTTTAAATAACTTTTAAATATAAATTTATCTCTACGAGAAATAAAAAGTACGACAACGCAATACGAAAATGGAAAATACCTCATTTTAATGTAATTTTATTTAGCTAAGAAATTTCGCAAAATTAAGGTATATGGAATGATAAATTGAAATCGTGAAAAATTTTCTTTGAAAATTTTGCGGAATACTACTTTTTCCACGAAGCAGCGATAGGGAAGCAGAGACGGGGCATATTTTCTGTCTTTTACGTTGGCTTTCTTTGGCATTAAATTTTTAAAATAGCATATGAGGAAAGGACTTGTGTCACATAAATCCTCGGAGGATTTGTGTTCTGTTTATCCACGGTGGTAATTTTTCCACGGATATTTACCTGTGGAAAATTACAACCTTCTGATTTCGTTTTATCGTCTTGTATCACTTTTGATCAATTTTTGCGTGTTCAAAATGCCTTTCTATCACTGTGCTTCAGCGATCTCCGTTGGATCAAGGATACCAGGGTTTTGTTAAAATCTTTGATCCCTCCAACGCAGTCGATTCGTCTGTGCCTCACGTCTCCATCTTCCTCACTACTTGTGAAATCCACGCGTGTTTTTTGAGAATCGAGACTCGCTTATGCAAGAGGGAAAATGTATCTGGGATGTGTTGCAAAGGAGACGAAACCTTTTCCGAGGGAGTTATTCGAAGGAGAATTGATCCGAGACCTGGAGAACGGAGATATTTCGGAGATTACACTTTTTTTGACGGATGAGTCTTTCTTGAGGTATCCACGCGATGTTTCCTTACCTATTTTTTTATCCATGGTAAATCCGGCTATTTTTAACTCATCTTCACCTTAAACCTCGGGAAGAAGCCGTGGCCGTTAAAAGGATGTTCTTTTTCAGAGAATCTTGAGCGGCGGAAATAATGCGAGTGAAATCCCGTTACGAGTGGATATTGTGGGATGCAGTTTTCATTCCGAGATCCACCAAACTCTGAGATTTTGATTTTTTGAACAACTTCCCTGCGATGAATTCATTCCCACTGCATATGTAAGGATGTTGTACTAAACTTCTGGATGACAAGTTGAACTAGATTATATTATATACTTTTGAAGACTTAAATGCTTATAGTCACATATACTTGACACAGTACCACTACATATGCAGGGTTTTATGCTAAATTTCGTCTGAAAAGTTGAACTAGAATATGTCAGCGTGCTTTATACCTCGGCTTAAATACTTATAGAGTCAGATATACTTGACAGAGAAAACTCAAATAATTATGCATAGCAATACATATTTCACTGCTGGATCTCGCAATTGATCATTTATTTTACATTCTGTACATTGTTAAGAAGTTAAGTTAAGAGTACCTTACATATACCTCAGTAACTCTCCGAAGTTCCATTAACCTTGTATGATCTCTACTTATCAATATGCGAATTTTTCAGTCTATTAACATACTCATAGTTATCTATTCTTCTTCTAATATTTGCTTACCATTCCTTAGAATATTGTTAGTCTTTTGAATTTCTTGTCAAAATCCTCGGAGGATACCGCTCCACGCTCAGTTGAATATGATCATTTTGTGATTGAAAGGCGTTCTGATCCTCGGTAGATGAAGGGGAAATACAACTTTGAGACAATTGGATTTTCTCTTGGAATTGTTGAGGTAATATCAGATTCCCAATAAATTTGCTTGCCTTGTATTTAAACTCAAACTACTATTTCTAAAGTTTTTGTCTAACTGATAATTTTATAATATATTTCTTAAAATGTCACTGATTGAATTCCTAATACTTACGAATGAGATAAGCTATGAATGATGACTCGGTAATCCGAGATGATATATTTTTTAAATAAAGGAACCTACCCTGCACTTCTGTTTCGCCAGCTCTTTTCTTTGGGTCGCTGTTAGGTAAAACTAACGCCTTTGTTAAGTAACGGATGCGGTCAAACCGCCGCTTCCGCTGTGATCAATTATGTACCTTAATAGGAGAGGCAAACATTTCCCTTTCTATCCGTGACGACGTTTATCTTAGAGCACCCGCAAGAAACCATTCAACGGCCGGAGTCGTAAAGAAACACGGCGCTCACACCACTGCATCTCAAATAATGGGACGTTACGGCACCTCACGAACAAACCCAGAGCCCCTAAGAAAAGGACCTGATTACTTAGAGGCAGCAATCGCTTGGATTTTAATTTAAGCTTACGTCACGGAAACGTTGGTCCGTCTCCCCTGACGTCATTGACTCCAGAAGCCAATCCAGAGAAAGCGGAACATAACATCATCCCGGCGCATGCGCAGGTTTATCACTCCACCTGCCAAGTTTCTCTCTTGAAAATGCATAACCGTTTATATCCCGAAATTTTGAAATCCCTTTTATAACTTAACTCAAGTGTGCTTGATCTTGTGAGAAAGTTTCATATTTTAGGAGATGGTCTCGAGGGTTATCCCGGATGCAATATGCAGTCTTCTGCTTTTATTCCCTTAGATTTTAACGCGGTAACGTCCGAATTACCTGGCAGATGAAGTCGTTAATTTTTTCTCGCGAAAATGCTCCATTACCCCCTTTGATTTTCTTCTTTCAACTGTTCCAGTTTTTGCGAAACGAGCACCGAATTCGGATTCTACAGCGTTAAAACATTCGCACCCCTTTTCCCTGATTTTTTTCGAAACGGTTTGAGAGAACGTGAAGCATTTGGAATCTAATAGGACACGGGCAATGCTATCTCCGTTTTTGCATTTCGTTGCATTTAAGCGCTTAACCAATTTTTCTTCCGCATTGTCTTCGTGAGATAAATTGCTCAATTTTTTCATCGCCCGTGCCTCATTTTAATGACTGCAATTTCGCTCACAGTTCCGTCCTTCTATAGTCTCAATTCTTCGTTCGTCAATGCTGAGCTGTCCAATGTGCTTCTTATTCAGAATCAATCGTATTGCCTCTCTACGTATGCCGTTGATTGGAAATCTATCTCCATTGGAAGACATTAACTGAATAAATTAGAAATTTAAGAGTACTTTGAACCAATTAACTCGCTGAATAAGCCAGAGGAGAATATTTTTCTCTTTTAACTGGGCTTCATTCACGATGTTATGGAATAAAATTCTTAAAATATTAGCATATATTTAAATAATTTAAGAAAAGGCTGCACTAAACGCAAGAAAAGGTCACACATGTGACGCATTATACCCAGACAAAATTGATCTACTTATTCTACATTGTTTTGGGTATTCGTGTCATACTAATTGTAAAAGGTTTAAAAAAGTCACCGTCGCCTAACAAATTTGAGTTCACATAATATTGGTTCACGTAACACTTTATAAAAACCTCAAATAAAAATAAATTTTTTTATATATTAATAAACATAGTGTCTCCACAAACAAAATTGAACGAATACGACCGTTAACTTAGATAAAAATGTTTGCAACTGCAAGTTATTCTGTTTTAGTTACATCGGAATGTTCTGAATCCCATTACCTAAGTGGAGACTAAGTATCATGTAGATTAATAATCCTAATTTCAACCAATTTTAATTTCTCACTAAGCGATCTCTCGCCTTCATATGATTCTAAATTGCCGTCATTAAGCGAGCTACTTTTATCACTGTCGTTCTACCATAGTGCATCACTTGTTTTTTTTTAACTGTCGGTCTTGTGGCGGTCTAGTTTTTATAGATGCACTTCGCGACGCTCTTTTGATCAATAAAACAAGATTACTTCAAAGTCTCCTATTAAGGTCAGTGGAGAGTTATATGCTAGGCTCTTTGTCATTCTCTCTTTTTGATTCTGGTGTTTTTTGAACTTTCTAATTGCCCTTCCAGTGTAAAAGGCGAGAGACCTACGAATACACCGTCGTGAGTTAATTTGCAAAAATATCTAAATCCTTTGGTAAAATAATATTTTCCTTTGCATGGATTGAACATGAGGCTTTCATCGCCTACGTAAGCCTAAAAAGGCTTAGTATTAGATTTTCCATAGCTTATGAACACCCATGTGTATACTCGAAGGGCGAAAATGGGAATTTGATACGATCTTCCTCTTCGTCTCCACATTAGAGTATGCCAGGTGTATCCTCGCATATTTTTCTCTATTTCAGTATCCAATCATCACGTTTTCAATTAATTGGATAAACTAGGGAAGGAAATTCTCTGAATAATCGGTTCCACTGATGACCACTGAAATTACAAAAAGCATTAAATACACCTTAAAACGACTTTTAAAACAACATTACTATTGTTTTAGCGAATTAAATATTTTAAATTGCTTCTCAATAGGAAGATGTGAACAAATAAAGTTTAAATGTTGTATATACAGGATAGAATGAATAGTCTATGTTCATTAAGAGGCTATGTATACAGCTGGTAAGGTTTTTGGATTTTCGTAGCAGGATTTTAATTGAAATTCAAATTGCGTTAAATTCACGAGCCTGGTTGAAGCTCATCAGATACTATCTTTTTATTTTTTCACTCAGGAAATCGCGATTTCGGTAGTTTTAGTAGAACTCGGTGCACCTTAGTAGTAATACAGTGGTGGCTCGTGTGCAATGACTGCTTAGATAACCATGGTAAAACTCACCCAAGTCTTCTCATAACACTTAGAATGTGAAATGTAGCTAACTAATTATAGAATCACTCTAATTCACCGATTTCCGATACTACGAATTAGGTTATGGACGAAATTACCAGAAGAAAGAAAATATACTAAGGTCGCTTTTGCAGAAAACGAGTAAAAATGCAAAAATGGAGTGCTCACAGAATTCAAAATACTTTTACATCAGTTAAAACATTATTTTTGAAACTGATGCCAATACAGTAGGCATTCATAAAAGCAGTGTGTTCTTAAATATAAAGAAGAGGACACGCGTTTTATCGAAAACTTTGTACGGCATGACAGTAATGGAGTTGGAAAATGATATGCAGCATCGGAATGCACTCTTCTTCATATTTCATCGCAAAATGTATCTGAGAAAAGAGCATCTTCTTGCTAAAACTGGAATTCCCCTCCTCCTTTGGTTTCCATCAAATGAATTTGGTTGAGGCTATATTTTTCTTTGGGAAGTCCTATCTTAGGAGTCCGAAAGAAAGCAGAAGCCGACAGCAGCCGTTGAAGTTTCCGCTTACATAACTCGACGAAAAATCTTCGTGTTCACTCATATCTCAGCATCTCTTAGATATTCGAGTACCTTTTTTTGAGTTCTGGCGAAACGAGTCACTCTTATGAAAAATTTATCGACTTTTAAAATAGCCGACGGGGAGAATGCGTTCTCCCAGAAAAACAACGCCCACGTACAGTCTGACCGCATAGACCTTTTCGAATAACTACCCTCCAAGCTCTTTTTCTCACTCTTGTTATTCCTTACCGATATTCTTATGCAGGAAGTTTTTACTATGCTCCGTGATATTAACATATCCTCGCAGAAGGAATGTTCCCTGATGGCTGGCTAGAGAAGAATATCACTGATAACTTATGCGGCACTCTCAGCCATACGAGCAATAGTTCTACTTCGATTTTTAATATCCAAATTGTATTGGTAATGGTAGATTATTGATATAATAATTCACAATTATATTCAGATAGTATACTGATAGTGAGCAAGTGTCGTGTCAGTCACAAAATTATTATAAAATTATACATATTAATAAATATTACCATCCAGTCTGCATAGTTATCTATATATCAATATCACACTATTTTTCCAAATATATATATTCTACATAATAAAATAAATATAAATATTAAGGTAGTTTTCAATTTAAATAAATTTTTAATATTAAAAATACACAAAAATACATCATTTTCTCACCTAAATGTACAATATTGTAGGATTCTATTTATAAACAGTATTACCTTATTGACAGTATTATGACAGTACATTAATATCACAATTCATAAAGAAGTGATTAAAAATTCATTAATCGAGATGAAGAAGCTAACATGATTGCAATAAAATAAACATAATGTATTGGACTGAATAAACAATAGAAATTGAGAATTTCTAGGTGATACATCCAACTGATAGTATAAATTCTTCAAAGGTCAACCACATACGTGACATAAAATCATGAATTTTATGAACTTCCAGAAAGAGCTCGGCACACTTAGGGCTCCCCTGCGGTATTCCAGCTGGAAAGCTATGAAGACAGTCAAAGTCATATGAAATAATCCTAAAGAACGGAAAGGAATGAAAAGATATATCAATCTATACGAATGCGAAGGTTCTAGGAAGGAGTGCATTAGTGAAGGAGATAAGTAAAGGAATAAAGCGTGAGAGTGATATACCCCTTCGAGGTCGGGTTGCATGCACAAAAATATTTGCGCAGGTCGTTCTCTACGGTGCTGAAGTGTCTACTATGAATCCAGCTTGAAGACCTCCTTCCGTTCTTTACGACTACCTTAAAAAGGGAGTAAAAATCTCTGAAACGAAGTACTTCCACATCCATTTGTCGGGTTCGGAGGACATTTTCCAACGGCATTGACCTTGCTTCTTCTGTCGTTATCGTCCTCGAGGAGGTTGAAATGGAATTCACATCTCGTGAGTGACAAGGTCTGTCTCCCTACCAACTTACTAATAAACCTGCCTGTAAAAAGAAATATCTTATCCATGAATTCATTTAGTTATTCTGATTCTAGTTTATGTTTATGGCAAGGATTCGAATGCTAAATTTTTCTCGCCCCTTTGGATAATGACCGATCCGGAAACCTTGCCTAAAAAGAGTATACGTCTGCGGTTTCTCCCACTTTTTTTGCCCCAAACTTTACGCCATCGTATGGCGTATATATTGCTATATGCTTCCGGTCCTCCATACGAGCAATGAATTGTTTCCCCACGTCATAAATTATGCATTTTTTATTCGGAAATCCCCCCCACGGATCCGTACCCGAGCAGATGTCTCTCTTTTCCGTTGTGCATTCGAGAATAGAATGGTAACCATTCTATTCCCCCACCTTGATTGCCATTTAGTTCTGTTTCTCCCGCAACCTTTTCGTTTCGGTCAAACAAAAAGTTTACGCCAACCCGACGGCGGCTCTTGTTACGTTTCCTATTTCTTCCGAATGATTGTAGAAGGGCTTCTATGCATGCGGCGAAGTCTTTCCTTCGCAGTGTAGACTTTTTTCCACGGGACAGTGGTCAACTCCAGACTTCCAGACACCTACGGTTATTTCTTAAAAGCGCCATACCTCAGCATATAAATCCGCATTCCATTCTCGGGCCGAAGGGAGACGAATGTCATGTAGTGGCATTTTACCTGCCTTTTATTTCCAGGTGGGAAGTAGGTCAATTTTCCGAGCGGACGGGAAAGCTTCTCATCGCTTTTATGGATACGCTCGCTTTGGAATTGGAGTATTCATATTTCCCGATGGCACAAAGGCATTATGAGGCTAAGTTGATTATTTATCAGTGTCGTTGTGGAACAGTGAGCTACGGTTGAGAACTTGTTTTTTTTATGTTCTTGAACTTTATGGCTGGCTTAAATATTTCTTTGAACCACTCGAACTTCAAGATGAAAGAGATAATGAATAGATATTACATTGGATAGTGAATCTCTACGTGCATTTTTCATCATATATTTTGCTGATTTATATATGCGAAAGCTTTTTATCGCAAAGGAAATTAATTTTACAATTTACTCTTCTGAAGTGATATCTGGTGGAATTCCATCTTCACAGTAGAAATAAAAATAAGATATTTTACTTTTCTCAAAAATTTAATTTGCTAAATTTATTAAGCTTTTTATATTTTTTAAGTCAGTGAAATGGTACAAATATCTTATTTTTATTTCTACTGTAATTTTTCCAACTCTTTTTGCAGTCTCTCTCACTAGTATTTTATTCGTTATTATTTCCTACCACATAGTCGTGTAACGCCAACTTACACAGATCATTCATACCAGTAGAAATCATTTGGGTGCTTATCTCATTTGACATTTCTTATTTTCATTTAGTGCATAATCAGCCATCTCCCCTTTGGCTTCTTCCTCTCATTAACTTTTCCGTGACGCAGAAATAATTATTCCTATTTTTAAGTAAAGCAATAGGATGATGTAAATCCTTATGATATTTATATCATAAATGATTTTTTGTAAACCGTTTTGTTATTGCAATAATTGATTTCTATTCAACTATTATCTAATTTCAGCAAATCTTTCGTCTATTTAAATAAAGGTCATAATTGCTATATGTGGCATCTGGAGAAACATTTCTAAAGATAAACACTGGCTAATATCATATATCATTGTGGAAACTGCTTCCCTGCATTTCCTATCATCTGTATGATCGATTAAGAACAATTTACATAGTACAGTAGCCAGTGATAAAAATAAAAGAACGACTATACTGGAGCGAGACCGAGAATTAAAAGTCGCTTCAGTGCAACTCTTAGCAGAATAACTACGGAAAACAAAACCAATGCCACTCTTCCAAGAAAAGGGCCAAATATTCGCCAACAAGTATGAAAAACGAGATATTCCTTCCCATTTCCTATCATCGGAAAAAAAATTTAATCTCCGAGCTAGACTAAGTCTCAGCAACAAATCTACTTTAATCTCGCCTAAAGACATGCGGGAGCGAGCAAACGTCAACAGCCACATCGGCGGTTACCAGGTGCATTCTGTGTATCCTTCGGACTTGTCGTAATGGCAGTGCTCGGCGCACCTGCCTCTCATTCCCCGGCGACTCACTCCCCCACTCGGAAGCTGACCCCCCGCCGATGACCCGGAGACTTCGGCCGGGTGAGAGAATTAATCGCGACGGCCCCTTCTTCGGGACCGAAAGTAGACGACCAAGTTCCATAGCGCCATGACCTCGTTATTCTTCCCGAATCCGTGCGGATGTGTACATGGACTCCCCAATGCACGGTTCAGAACCCCATCTTATTTCCGACGACAACTCTCCGATGTCCCGCTTAATCAAAGATCCAGGTCAACTCCAAAATGAACTCTTCATATCCGTATATCTATGATTTTTGCATCGAGGGATAATTAAATGGAAATCCCCTCCCCGGCTTTTTTTCAATCGGACGCCCTTGTCTTTCGGACGAAAAAAAGGATGGGAATCGTTAAGTCGGGAATGGGGGTGGAGGATGGGAAGGAAAAGTCGACGGTGATTGGTTGCGAGTTTGAATAAATCCGCGCTCGGATGAATGTTTCAAGGAGAAATGTGCCCGGCGTGATTTATATGCGCTTCATCGCGAATTTTTTCCGCGAGATACAATCCGGCGGTGCCGGGCGAACGGGGATGTTTCATTGATGCAATTTCTTCACATGAAGGGGCGCTCTGGTTTATTATTGAAATATATTTGGGTTATTTAAGGGGCGTTCTTCGAGCTAGAGTTCCGAGCCGTGGGTGGAATGTACCGAATTGAGCTGCAGTAGAATAGATTTGGCCGAAAAGGAGAAGCAGTAAGCTTAAATATCATTCGATGGGATTAAATTCATATATGACTCGATGAATCGAAATGATAATCATTTAGTTGAGTTTTTATTTTATTCATTTCAGAACTGAACATTTTTCCAGTATATGAGAATCTCTGGTGTAATGTCATTCGTGAACATCAATAAAAAATATTCTTCACGGCATTTTGATCGATTCTGTGATTTCAAAATGAGAAATCTGCATAGATCTGCCATAAATCAACTAGAAAAACTCTCAATAAACTATACAAACAATTCCTGTCGTAAAATTTTTACAAAATTTATACTGCCGTAAAATTTTTAACTCAATTATAGCATTTTTAAACTGCTTCGATAGCAAATCATATCATTAACGAATATCATTAAATATAATTTCGGACATATGGGCTCACAACGGTAATAGAATCCGGGACTATTTTTATCAAAGTTGGAAGCGTTGCTCACTTGGATATCCGGATGCCTCAACACTGCAATTATAGTAACTATTAATTAAAAGGCAATATTTATATCACTATAGTTTTGAAAAAAAAACAAGGAATCTATCCATGATCCTGCAATAAGTATTATTTCTCATGGAAATCTATATCAATAAAATAATTAATACAGGATTATAATAGTTTATATTGAAGATAAGTATTCCTTCGAAATGAAATATATAAGAAATCTATTATTTGTTATCATTAGTGCTCAAAGTATCTATACACGTTTAAACTGTGTGCACTATATTCTTCTATTACAGAGAAATTGGTGAAATTCAACCATATCCTTATTATATGGATAATATAATTGGAAACGAAATAAAGAATCATTATTTCCGGTTACTTAAATTCGATTCTAATTGACATGCACGGTAACAGAATTTTATAGCATTAGTTATAGAACTGTTCCGAACGGTTTCTCGGAGTAGTCTTCAATGACTTTATCTGGTCGACGCTCCTTTTCGAATATTTAGTGAGCTAGGGAGCATGGTCAAATAGATAGTACGGTTAGAAGCATCATGGCCTACATCTAGGAGGATCGCTAGTTCTGGTCCTATTTGTAGCAAGTATGCCATTGATTACTAGGAAAACTGCGGTCAAGTATTTACCTGCATTAAATTCAGTTATGATTTTTGCATAGTGTTAAAATGCGTAATCTTCAATTTTAAAAATGATCCTATTTAAAGGGCTTTCTTAGTTAATTCCGGCAGTATTTTCTATATACCTTAGAGAATCATCTTATCGTGCCTTTTTGTATCCCTTTAAGGAATGTTTCATTTTAAATGCAAACCATTTACGAACTAGCTTAATGAATTTATTTTAGAGTACTAATTCAGTATTTCCTTAAGTACTTTGATTTCGTTATTAAACATTTAATTTCCAAATGTTAACATTATTTAATCAAAAAACAATTCTGCACATTTGTTCACAAACTAACACCAAATAAATATTTGGTATTGGAAATGTTTCTTAATTCATGGGTGGTCTGAAAAGTTTCCGACATTTCGCCATTTCTCGACATGTTTTCTAAGAATTTTCTGAATATTTCTGAAAAATCTGGGGTCGGAAACTTTTCAGACCACCCTCGTACATCGCTTGTAATTTTTATATGTTTATCATAACTTTGCCGACTAAAATTTATAGATTAGGAAAACAGGACGCCAACGGTAGGATTATGGATAATTATTCGCGCCAAACCCGATCACGTGCAACTCTATATGAATGAATATCCTTTGAAGATATAAATTTTGCCGTGACGTTCATGCTATAATGAATTTAGTTCATTTGAGCACGCTCTGCGCAGTAATAAAACTTATTCAACGGATATTAAAAGGATTATTCCCCTCCATAGATACACTGTCATTAGTTCTCTACTCTGCCAGAGTTCTAAATTGATAACTTGCGATCCGCCATGTATCATACTTGTGTCTCTAATTAAATTGAACTAATCGAGAGCGCTGTCGGGTGTTTCTTTTGGGACGGCCTTTCAATCACATGAATCAGAACTAATTCGCGTTAAACCTCTTTTTTTTCTTCGTTAACATGTTAAATCGCGTTTCCCGTGAATTTGAATTCAGCAGTAAAATTAGTAGCGATCGGCGGTGCATTCACGCAGGAAGAGATATTCCGGAAATATACGTAATGAAGCTGAACGGATTATTGAATGCCTTCATACCTGGTAATTACCCACGTTACGGGTCCTAAGAATTAATAGGGCAAAATTTCGCAAACGAAATTAATCCAGAATTTTCTTCACTGAAGCTTTCCTAGAGCCGATAAACTAGTTTATCTTACACGTAATGATGTTTTATTTAGTCAGTCTAATATAATTTTATGCCGTAATAACCTCGTTACGAGAGAGTGAAATATTTTTAACTCTGTCCCGGTTATGAGAATTTTTTCTTTTATTTTTTTTCTTTTATTTATTACTTCGTACAAAATACTCGATATTACTTAATAATTCCTGACTTCCAGAAATATTTGCGTTATAGTTAATTGTGAATTAGTGAATTATCCTCTAAATTACTTTTGGTTAGATAGAGGAACGAGGTACTTTTTAGTAATCAAAGATGTTGAACTAACGTTTACGTTGCTTTCACAACGAAAAATTTACAATGAGACGGATAAAATTATATAAATAAAAAATATCATATGAAAAGCAATTTTGCTTAGGGAAATGGCCATCCACAAGGCATTCATTTTCAAAATATTTTGAACAACTGTTTCATTAAAATTATTCAAATATTGGAGGAAATCCTTAAAATTATACATTTATTTATCTAATAAT
Source organism: Pachydiplax longipennis (assembly GCA_036926295.1). Classification (NCBI taxonomy): domain Eukaryota; kingdom Metazoa; phylum Arthropoda; class Insecta; order Odonata; family Libellulidae; genus Pachydiplax; species Pachydiplax longipennis. The sequence goes on from JAVFKF010000008.1 coordinate 60,017,371, forward strand.
AAGGATATTTGATTTATTGGATTATCATAATCGTCATTATTGGAATGGCCTTCGTTTATCATGTGCCTGTTAGCTGAGCACAATCTCAACATTTTTCGCCACGAACTATATTAACTTTAATTACATTAATATTCTACCATCATTCATCATGCGCCTAACGAGATCCTCAAAAGAAATGGGATTAAATCCTACTAAGAGACTAATTAATCAGATCCTTTTCATTATCTCAAACTCTCATAGTCTTCATCTTCAGGTGTTCCGCGAGGTTTGCATTTTTACACTTATGTTTTTATTAACAAACATTCGAGAAAAAACTAAAACTAGTATGTTGCCAATGCTGGCTCGATAGCTTCACTGAATAAAATATCTGCCCGGAAAGGGGAAGATCAGGGTTCGAATCACGGTCCTGTCAGCCTTTTTCACGTCGCTTATTCCTTGGGAATTAACCATCATTCGTCAAAAGTAACAGCTGTGATGTTTTCACTTCAATAACATTATTTTGTTTCGAGATACGGAAACGAAAAATATAAGCGATGATTTTTCATCGATGAGTTAAGACGATTCGCAGCAAATAACAAATCGCCTCTCTTCGGAAAAGTGTTACGAATGTCAGTTTCCTCGTCGGAGGCTCCAAAAACAGCTGAGTAAAGCCGAAACCAGGTCATTTTCATCACTCTCCGAACTGCGGAACCGATTCATCATGACGTATTATGACGTTTTCTTCCGGTCCAAGAGGCCTCCGCCCGATCGCCTCCGTAATCTTGCTGGTGTCGCAGTATTCCCAATGAAAATCCTTTACCCTTAACCTTCTCGCTCCAACTTCAAAATATTTTTGCCGTAATCCAAGAGATGGAGAATTCGGAGGGAACGGATTAGAGCGTAGTAATTCTGCTCGGCAGTTTACGATGGAAAGACGACTCTTCTTGATTCACTTATTCACTTCTTTAGTCTCGCGCAGTATTCCGCTTCACAAAACAGTCCCCCGAGCGCACCTATTCCACGTCATCGGGGCTTAATTCGCTCCCTTTCGGCACGATAATTCCCTCGTTATGAATGGCTTCGCAAATGAGATATTTCGCGATAGCAAATTGACGCCATTTTTAAGTAAATTTCGGAGGGATTTCCAACGGTGTAGCTCTAAACGCGCGCTTGAATACTATAGTCAAATTTGTGTATAAAGCTGACGGTCATAGAATTTTTATGTAGTACAACGAACTTCGAATTCATACCGTATCATTGAAATAAAAGATACTGCATCTATCTTCCTTAGAGCAAATTTTTGCAATTCGTCGCAAGATAAATTCTAGTGTCTTTCTTGTAAAAATTTGGTTAGATTTTTCTTCATATGATATGACAGCTTTTCTAAAAATTTAAATTGAAGAGACGGGCAAATTAAAATAGACTTATACTAAATAAACTAAAATAATTCCTTGCGTAAGTGTAAGAATTTTTTATGTTTACACATATTTGAGTGATAATATTCGTAAATAACGTTACGTGATGCTTTTTAAACTTTAATAGATTTTATCATGTGTCTGAGCAGAATCGATACTTTAAATACTGTACGCTGTTATGGTAGTAAATCGAATAATATAGTTGAAGAGACAGTGGAGAATATTCTGCCTGTGTTATGTGAATAGATCAAAACTGAAAATCACATCAAGCATCCAATTTTCGTCTTGTTGACTTTGCTATAACAACTAGATGAGGAATTACACAATAATCAGTCATCAAAATCATGTTCCATTTAATGAACTCATATTCCCTGATGTTATCTTCATCAGACTAGACAGCTATCGTCTTGCATCACCGGTGAAGTATCCTTCCTGATCGTTGACGATTACATCTCCTTAACTTTACAATCAGTGTCTCCTTCACGCTCCAGCTAGATTACTAATCCAACTCTTCCTCCTAACCTAATAACCTGACGACTATATCTTCCTCTTACTTCCAATGTTTCTCATAATCTTACAAAGAAAATCTCTTCCTTCATCTAAAAGAAAATCTCCCTTTATCCATTTCTGCAGAGGAGCAAATTCATCACATTTCCTGATTCTGCAACTTCCTTCTTAATCCTATGCTATGGCATTCTACCAAGACATCTTTAAAAATGCATACGAGAAGTTAAGATGTCGATTTTCCGCTCATTAAGGTAATTATCTACAAGGATTATATTACCTCATTTTTAAAGGTTAGTTAGAGGTATGTTGAAAGAAAACTTACGAGATCTTCATCTATAATTAGTTAGAATCTAGCTGAACAGGCATAATGATGAAGAGATTAAAATACGGTATATTTTTAGAATATGAGCCCGGTAATTACGTGTTAATTTTTGTAATTGGTCTAGGATATGTTTTACGTCATAATTAATGCTTATAATTATTGCTTTATAAAATGATACGACGATCTGGCAAAAATTGAATAAAGAAATATTTTTTTAAAGGTCGAAAGATCGTTTCTCTCCCGTATTGCATCCTCCAATGCGGGCAGGGCATGTTTCTAAATATTTGTAACAAAATTTAAATAGCTCTACAATTATAGCATTCTATACAGCAGTAACAATAACAAGTATTGATACACATCCTACCATTGGCCACAAGCCAAATTTCAATATTTTAAATTATTATCTACGAAGTGCCAGCAGTATATTTTACGATTTCAGAAAATGTTTTTTCATCATTATATTGAGTCATAATGATTGAGAAAGGGGCAACTAAACAAAAATCTTTCTTAGTTTACTGGACAGATTCATCTTCTCGAAAACGTCCTTCGGGACATGAGTAATTTCCTCTTTCTATGAAGATATTTCCAGTGATTTAAAAAAGTTATGTAGCTATGATAGACGTGCTATGCTTAGCTTTTATCCCATGTGTTTTTTATTATTATTTTATGTAATTCTTTAAATTTTTAGTATTAATTCTTATATAATTTTACAATTTTTTTCTTCCTATTGTCATATTAACTATTATCATAATGACACTGAATGTATATATGTAACTTTTTGTTCTACTTTGTTTTTTTTATACTTTTGGTATGTCTTCTTGTGTTTTATAAGCTGTTTTTATGTGTTTTCCCTAATCTTAGCTTTCCGATCTGTAGGTTTCGCAGGTTTTTCACACCCCCCTTCTTGACGGTGTTTTCCTGCAGTGGAAATTTTTTCCTAAGCCCTAAGCTTAGGATTTTAAATCCACAAATTAGTCTTCTTCTCTGCTCTGTTTTTTTCAAGCTATCTCTTTTTTTAATCTTATATGACGAAGGGTTAGATGTAAGAGGAGACTTTATAGTCTCAATCTCGCCCTAAATAAAGTCTTTTTATTATTATTATTATTATTATGTGTCTTAATTGCCGAACTCTGTGGCCGAATGGTTACGATAGACTATCCAATTGCCGGGTTTGAGCCCCTGGGGACAGGAATTTTTCCTACTTAAGACTTAGTTGAATGAGTTCATCCGTTTCAACTTTTTACAACCTGATACTATCTAAATACTGGATATTTAGAGAACATCGGGAAGGAAATAAAGAAGTACCCTAAGAAGTATTCGGTAACTTTGAGAGGAAATAAAGCCGAAATAGTGAGCTAATATATATTCACAGCATTGAAATAAGAGGCTCGCTTTTTGTCTTTTCTTTTGATGTTCTTCGTCATCATTAGAAGTTCTATTTTTGACAGTGCTTCGACAGCTGAGGTCACTAACAGCGGGAATCGAACCCGGCACCTTTTTCACCCAAGTCGAACGCGATGCCCTTTAGTCTATTCTGGAGTCCTTTGTCGTCATTCTGATTCGTTTTGCTTACTTTTATTTCCCTTCCTTCTCACCTTTTCCTTTGACCCTTAAAATCTATTCTCAACTCCCCAATTCCCTGACCCGTCTCAGCTTCTCCACGCTAATTCCTCAAATTCCTCTCCTCCGAATTCCGCCGGAAATTCACCTCTCCCACGTCTCTTCCGGCGGCACCTTGATTAGAGATCTCATTAAGGAAGGTCCCTAAAATCATGTTATATTTTTAACTGGTTGACTGAAGAAATTTGTAGTAGTGTATTACGCACCGTGAGGTAATTTTCCTTCTGAGTAGGAGGATTCCAAGCATACACAATCTGCGCACGCTTGACAAGTTTAAACCACTCTGTTCATCATAGGTTCGAAAATTAAGCATGTCTCCGAACATTGCTATTGTGAAGGTAATCATTTTCTCTTCAATAGACATGCTTTATGAAGTTATGATCTCATCCCTGGATATCCTTGACTATTAGTAAATATTTTATCTCGCGTAGATAATCATTCTCTCCATTATATATAATTTGACGATACCTGAGCAGCTCACTTTCTAAATCGGTCAATTATGCAAAGTAAAAAGTAGATAAAAATCACTTTGGCGTCTGAAATAAATTTTTGAATATATTCGGCGATGGGAGAATTTTTCGAACCTCTTTATTCGATCCCATCCAAATTTGAAATTTCTCTCGGTATTTTGATCTAAGGGTTCGTTAGGGGTGACATTTAAGCTAAGGGTAAGCTGAATTTTAACATTAATATAAATATTGTTATTTATACGTATATAAATATTATAATTTATAAAATTTCACTTTAGCGACAAAGATTTCAAATCCTCGATCAAACCAACATATTTCGGTTACTTGAAGCCATACCCTGTAATTGATACATTACAGCCGTGGCAACTGTGAAAGGTTAAAAAAGATCCGATACGCACGGTCCTGAGGAATCGGCCCTAAATGTAATGGGTAACTGAGTATGGATCTATTCCACACAGATAACGCTTCTTTTCTCTCCCCGCGAGATGATCCATTCTTGATGCAGTAACCGCAAGCAAGGCTTCGGTTAAGGAGAAGGGCCCCAATCTGCGTTCATTCACACGCTCCTTACTCGGAACTACATGCTCGATTCCGTCTGAGAATCCACAAACCCTCTTTCTCTCTTCGGTCTTCTCTTCGCCTCTCCCTCGCATTTCATTCGACGAGGGATACTCGCTCTCTTCGAAACGGGGAAAATTTCACCGAGTTCGTACTCTAAAAGTCGCATTTTGCGGGGAAAGAAGCGTTCCTCTAAGCGATCTCGAAACAAATGAGTCGGACTTTGGGTGGAGAATGTGAACCGATTGAAGCCATCCAAAAGCGGAGATTTTACGATTAAATATCCTACGAGAGGCTACTCCATATATCTTTTCGGGTTGCCAGTAATCGTTTAAGGTTGCAATATCATCAAAAATGTTACCTTTCTTTTATTGATGACGTGTGGATTGGACTGCTCGCGATGAAAGAATGAACGATTGAAAGCCTGGAATTTTTTTTCGGCTTCGATGAAGTAGATGAAGAATGAAATATTCCCACGGCAGTCCATGTTGTTTTAAAAGTTCATCGATTCCTGTCGGGAAAGGAAGAGGTAATTGGATGGCGGAATGAATCCCGTAAGAATAAATACGAGAAAGTTTGAAAATGCTCGTTTAAGAGTTTTACTATGCGCCAAAAAAATGTAAAATTTAGCTTTTATTAAGTGGATACCTGAATGCCGTGTCCGTTGTGTAAATGATTTTTTCCTTAAATTATTTGTTCGAATATATATCATCCGCGAGGGCAAAATCATCATTGGCCTGAACCCCATATAAGCCAAGCTGGTCAGTAATTATGGAGAATAATAATATCCTCTGTGATCACAATAACCTAACCAAAATGCAAATTATTTTACAATGCTTAATTTTTCGATCTCGTATCTACGATTACATAATCATGATGGTATGCTATTCAGTTCGATGTTCAGTATGTCATTTAAAACTATTTATGATTTCCAAATTTAGAAATATATGGTAGAGGTCATTGTCAAATGTTAATCCTCGGATATGCTTAACCATTAGGCACGAGAGTGGGCATTTTGCAGAAAATACCATTGTGCATGTCATGGTCACATTAACTAAATTATGTATGTATTACATAAAACTATACATTATTGAGAAGTAAAAATAGAGTAAATTAGAAATTAATGGATTTTACATTGATAGACGAAGGAATATTTTTTCTTCCATTGTAATCTACTACTATGGAGAAGTACTGAATTGATGCATACAGTGCTGCAAATTTTTTTTTCCAAATTACTTCCTCATGGTATCTAGAAGAAACATCTCACATAGCCAAAAGCTCTAAATAGGGCTCCCACTTAACCTAATTCTTACCGCGGCCTCCTTTAATGGAAGCGGTCCCGGGTTCGATCCCAGCGGAAACACATTAATGGTAGGCGGCAGGAAGGGCATCCGGCCGAAAATATTAATGCCCAAACCAAATTCATCAACATCACCAATAAAGAATTCATAATCGTCATCCCATCCCATGAATGATTGGAATAATAAGGCTAAGAATGTATTAATCGAAAGCCCTAAATAACGCACGAGGCTGCAGCGCATTTTTTCTCGATGCATACAGAGAGCGTGATGAGGTACATAATAAATTCATCTTCCGTTCGAGCCGTTCGCTCATCGGAAATTTACAGAAACCTTTCCTTTTTCAAAATGGATGAGTCTCCTTGTTTACGCTGGGAGTACGAAAACAGCGATTCCAATTCGCCATCGCGAGTACAATAATCCCCCGGATTTGCATCCTGATAACAGTTTCTCCCACTCCTTCGCAGTTTCCTTCGTCAACCGCAGCGCTCCGATGCGGTCGTTTTACGCGTTTTGTGCGGAGAATTACGGGAAGCGGCGTTACGCCCACAAGCGGTGGCCAGCAGCGCACGATGATGTAATTTGTTTTCCCATAGTGACGCCCTATGGCTGCGTAGAGAGGCTGATTAAAGGCTCGAGCGCCTCAAAAAGGGGCAATTGTCTCTCATTATTCTCACGCGCGCAGTTTTAGAGGTTTAGAGAGCGCCTCTTTGGGGATATCCGTTAAATGGGATGGTTCAGTCGTTTCCGCACGTGTAGAGCGAGGATTTCTGGCAAAACATGTCCTTTCGTACGTGAGTGTCATAGAAGGTTGCTCAGTGAATGGCTTCCGTATAAGGCGATTCGTTGACTGATTTATCGCTGTGATGGTATCAACATGTCAAACTAAGTGTACCTCTATGAATGTATTATGAGTGATTTATCTATAAGATGTTCATGAGTGTTTCCTGTATATGTGGAATAAATTAACCACCAATTATATAGGTGTGATTAAATTATTTGTTTTGCACTAGACATAAAAATAATAAGAAATTTTCAAAAATTTTCACCTTGATTTCAAGACTTTATTTAACATGGTTCGAATTGTCCGATTTCGGTCAAATATTCACCATTTTGTTTTATAATTTGTTCTCCTTTTAAGGAAAACTTCATAACGCCTTTGTATCTTTGAATCCCTGGTCTCTTGGTGAAATACTCGTATAAGCGATATTCATCTTATCTTGATGCCAATCTCTTATCACCAAGGAAATCTTGTAATGATAAAAAAATATGGTGATCGCTTGGTCCCAGGTTATATAAATGATTTATTTATACACTCTGTTCCATTTTAAATTCATCTCATTCGTCTAAAAATCGAGACATGGTTGTGCAAGAGCAATAAAAATGATATTGCTAGAGGATCTTCTCATCTCTCCTGAAGGAAATCCCTTTAATCTGGAATTAAGAGCGAACTAAAGGAAAAAATCAAAATAATCAAATAATATTCTTATAGTTGTAAGTTACGTAGAGCAGCAATGATACTCTATTCAGTGATTGAATTCATCTGGTTAATATATATAATAGAAATTTACGCATAAATGTGCAGTGCAACAAAATTAAATAGTTGTGCTTTTCACGTTCCATAAGGTTTTAAATTAAACATTTTGTAGTAGAATAACACCAAGTGTTGCATCAAAAGATTATTTTTTATTTATGACATCCATATACTATTCCTTTTTTCATTAGCTGTAATTTTCATTGTAGGAAAATGTCCTTATGCTCATCAAATTCATTAAATAATTTTGTGAGAAGAGATTGAATATACTCAAAACAGATTTTTGCTTTCAAGTAAACTGCAAGAAATCGTACTCATTTTCTCATTATCAGATGCCTGAATATCAATACTCCATGTAAAGTATTGAAAATATCAGAAAGTGAAAAAATAAATTTTCTCAGTTCGTTTGATAGGACTTCTAAATCTTATATTTAACCGATTAAATTTAAAAAGCAATGGTACTATATCACCATTGGAAATTAGAACTGAACGAAAATTCAATTGTAACGCAAACGTGCAGCTAGAAGTGCTAGTAAACATCGCAAACAACATTTTTATTTCTAGAGGAATAATACTCATAGGAAAACAAAAGAACTCCATGTTAGTTTCTGAAATGGGAATTATTCATTACGCTTAAGGTTTTGTGATTTCAGAGTATTCAAACGAGAGGTACTAATTCATTCTGTACCAACTGGAAAATGGTAATTAGATTGTTGGATAAACCTTTAACAATTTATTGAATTCGAATGAGTGGTGCGTATGTTCGGAATAAAACATGACAAACGCATTTTATAGCTGCGATATTTACTTGCTTTTTGGCAGAAAAAAATCTCACAGCAATATTCACGAAACGAAAGTAAAACGCTTATATTAGTTATTAGGATAGTTATTCTTATACGTACATATCGTCATGGAACAACTCCCTTTTGCGTGAATTTTTCTTTTGCTCGTTTAACACAGGTTCTTAATAATAATAATAATTTATTAAACACATACAGGATACATTCCCACTAAGTTGTGTTATATTAAACATAAATAAAATTAAAGAAATCGAAAGAAAAAAACTGTGATATTATATACAAAAAGAGGGATAAGATGAAATTAAAGAAGGAGCTGGAAACGGGTGACAAAGAAAATAGAGGAGGAGGAAAGGGAGGATAATAAAAAACTTGAAATTAGCGAACTGAATTCTGCAGTTTAAGTTAAGGAAGGAATTCCTTCTCCGTAAATAAACTACTCTAAAGTTCTGAATGTGACTCAGATTAGATCATTTCCAGTAATACGGGCTCCGGTTTTGATTACGCTCAAACGCTATAGAAAAATTTGAATGCCTACTTTTCCACGAAATCCTCGTACATGATTGTTTTTCTGATAGATGCTGTGACATCAGTATGGCTAAGTTGAATTGATTGGAAAATGGCATGGTATAAATATAGTGCCCTTAATTCCTGTACTGAAACATCAGATTTCGCTTAAGCCAAGAGTTCAAACTAATTCAGCATTATCCCAGTTTAAGTGGAAAATAGGAAAAAATATCGATTTACCCACAAGCTTGATCCAATCGATGATTATAAAGGAAATTCCACCATTACCGTGATTCTATGCAGGATCATCCCTCAAATATTATTTTGTGGGAGGAGATGGAAAATTTCCGTCAACGCCAATGGAGTATAAAATCAAAATGTATAGATTCAATTGATTCATGCGGGATATTTATAGAACGTGCACCGTGCTTTAGCTCAGTACAGATTTATTGACATTATTGGGAGAAATAAAGAATTAATACTATGACTTATAGAGCAATACTCTATCGTAAATTATGTACATACAAAAGAAAATGCAAATTCTGTGAGCTATATCTATTTATAAATACTGAAGATTTTTACATCCTCTTCATTAGGTTTCAATCGGATATTATTTAGATATGAATCGTCTCTGGATTATATGACACGTATTGTATACTATTCCGTAATCAACATATATTTGAATTTAACTCATGATGGATACCCGACTGCTGTTGATTAATACCCTTACTATATTTCAACGCTTACAATACCGAGAATATTTTCCAGCTGAACAATAACTCATGTGAATATAAATGATTGATTTAGAATATACCAGCTGATTCACCACGTTTATTCTAAATCAATCACTTATTAGCTGACAAATGAGTGCAGGCTATGAAAATGTCACACCCGTGCATACGGCACACACCATAGCTATAAATACTAATGAATCGAGGGATAAATAATTATTTATGCATGGGAAGGACGGAAATACGGAGTGAAATACGGAAGAGTTTCATTAATTCGTTGTAATAATAATATCTGTGGAGGCGAGTTAAATTTTCACCGGTCTTAATTCGATTGCAAATAGTGCACATGCTCATGCATAACTTTCCTTCCTTTTGTAGCGTACGTTCCCGCGAGTCTCAGAATTTTCGCTTATATTGCGCCGTCATGCATGTCAGTCTGGCTAAGAGCGCCTGCATTATACATGAGACTATAGAGTAATTCCTTTCGGTCGATTTTTTTCGTCAGCTTTAAAACTCGCTACGTTTCAACGACGTAAAAAACGACGACGCTCTAGTTCCATTACAAAAGCAGGAAACATTCTCTCAATATTACCTCCACTAAAGTTTTTATTACTCTAGCTCCGTATCATAACCGCTAAACACTTTTCCACGTGAAATGCTCCGGTTAAGTAAATAGCTCGGGAAAATCATCAGGGGAGTGTAGCGTTATTCACCACGTCACTCTGCCTCATCTTCTGTTCAATAAAATCAGCTCGGAAAATAAATATTCGAGTGATGATTCAGTCTCGTGCATACACACATCGGAGAATCTACTAGAAATTCCTTCTTGATCTATTGATATTAATTGCAGTATGCATAATTAATTGCATACAGCTTTGCTATTACAAACTTTGCTAAAGAATTTTATATCACGGCTCATAATTTGAGATAATCACCAGGTTTATACGATAATTCTTAAATATTTGTAGAAATAAGATGAACGTAAATCTTGAGAATATACGTAATCATCACAATTATTTAATTCATATATTTTTGTAAAGAAGGGCTACATTACGTAGCAATTCAATTAAAGTAAGATGTTAATAAATTCAACATGGAAAGGCCATAGCAATGGTTACAAGTGTCACATAGTTCATAAATAGTTATTAGACAGATTATTCTGCATTATATTTCGTTTTTTGGTATTTTATTTTTAAAATTATTTTCTTCAAAATATAATAATTACAAATAGAACAATTTGGGATCTTATGACATGAGCTTACATTTCCTGTCCATTCGTTGTAATATTTTAATATATAACATAAAGTACACAAATGGAAGATATTCTGGAAATCCTTCCTTTCCCAAGAAAGTAGGCTCCATTTCTATTATTGACGTCCAAGCCTTAATAAAAATCAATGGAGCGACCTCGTATCCGAATGAATTTCGAATGACCCAGTCACCGTTACCGTAAATTTCACTACGGATAAAGAAAAGTGAAATATGCGGGAAGAAGACTTAAGAAAACACGTTACTCGATCATTGAGATTTCAATTATTCTTAATACTTATATATTCATCTTAATGCTTATAGAAGGACAAAGGGAATCTGTATATATTTTATATGCAAGTAACCTTTAGAGTTTTCGTTTCTCTAGCTATGAAAAGGCTTTTGGTACATATTGTAGGAAAACGTATATTTCATATACTTTATCCCCAGTGTTATTCATGCCTGTGATTACATGAAAGTTACTGAGATATAAGTGATGTTGAATTATGGGACAAATGTTGTTAATTGTTCTGCACTTATTTTGCACTTTCACTTCTTTACCTATCCATACTATTCTGATTCGGTGAGGAGAGGTAAAGGCAAACTACATCACTCTTCATCTTACCTTTTAAGCCTCAGTTCATTCTTTTGAGCTTTCGGTCGGTAGGATTGATTAAAATTAAAATTGAGATTCAAACAGAGCTTATTACAAGAAGATGGGTATTGAGGTAGTTTATTCTTGACTCCTCAATGAGCAAGATCGCTGCAAGTGGAAAAAATCCGTGGAAGTGCTGCTCAATGACCTAATGAGTAGCAGTGACCTAATACTTTTTAAGCTACCAAAAGAAGTGACCCAAATGAATGCCATCATGCAGCATCTCTCATGCCTCATTAGCTTTCACATTATCACAACCATGACAAAACAGGGGAAAAAGTAAATGAAAGGTATACTTATCTTATACTATCCGGCAGAAAGAAGATATCCCACACATAGATCGTAAGGGCTTCAATGAAAAAATCAATGCCTATAACCATCGGGTTAAAGTCCTCTCATTGGTCGGTGAACTTTGTTTCCCAAATGCTCACAAGTCATTTTCGATATTTGGCATTCTTCATTAACCCATTTTCCCCTTGAGACATTTGCTGGCGGCGTCAGCATATAAATCTAATCCCCTGAATTATTGGGTTAAATCTGTTTTTCGGGTCGATGAACCATGTTTCTCACTAGCTCCTAAATCATTTTCTTTATTCCGAATACTTTAGCAGACCATTCCTCTTCTTGCCCCTTGAGACCTTTGTTCGACTTCATGCCGCCCTCAATCGTTTACCCGCTTATGCAGGGAATAGTGAAGTTTTTATGATTGTTCTCGACTCTTTGCGTTCCGCCACCTCCCATATATATTTCTCGCGGAAATGAGTGTTTATCTCTCTCTTTCGATTCTTTTCCCCATTTCTTTTGAGTGAATAAACGGGCGGCGTCGTAAAGTTTCATCAATGGCGATGTGGAGGCGGAAGGCATCGAAAAGCCAAGGAAACCAGAAAAAAGTCTTCCTGCAGTTAACAGCTGAATATTTATGTCTCCGCTAAGAGGCTAAGGTGTCCAACTAGCAACCGTGGGCAATATGCGACCATTTAACTAATTCCGTGCGGTCCAGGAGGTGGCTCCTTCCTTGAGCTTTCTTAAAGGTTATTTAAAGTTATGCCAAGAAATCTTACTCCTCGTCTCGGAAATAATTTTTTTATATTCACGAATTATTCTAATTATGTGCTTCAATCTTTATAATAAAATTTCATTCAAGCAAATAATTGGCTTCTATGTAATGGCGAAATTGAGATTCTTTAAGAGAGATGAGACAAAAAGTTTCCTCTTCCATCTAACCTATCTTTATATTTCGTAGTACTATATCTTTATATTTCGTAGTAAATATCAATTTCAATGACACAGAATAAGAATAATGAAGATAAATATGGATGTAAGAAACCTTGGAGATTCTCACCGAAAATTAGTCACTGAAGGAAAACAAATACTAAACAGGAAGGCGTGAAAAACCCGCGCAAACTTACAACAATATACATTGAACAATATGTAGTACGTCAATTAGCATAGTCAAATATATACATCAAAATGTATAGTAATTTATTTGAAAATATATATTCGGAATTAAAAAAAAAATAAATATAATTTATACGTATTTATAATTAAAATAAAAATGCATATAAAACTAGAAGGCAATATCCATAACTTTATGAAATTCATAGAATACCTTATCATAAATGATAATCAATTTGAATAATTAATAATTTTTGGGGATTTTACGGTCATCATTGAAAAAGTACATTTCTATTATAATATTTCCTGCAGTGGATTCGCTTTCCATAAGAGGCTAGATTGTGACTATCATGTGACCACTAATGCAATATTCCTCTCATATGTTGGATATTAGCCATCAATGTTCAGGAATGCCAGTTACTGCCTTGTTCTTGTTTCTCAAAGTGCTTGCTAGAATCCGGAAATTACCGCAAAGAAAGTACTGATGAGGTATTCAAAATCCTAGAGATTTACATAGGTAATATGATAACACAATCGTAAAGTTTGGTGAGGGAATACCTTCAATTTCGAATTAATGTATCAGTAGTTATTAGAAATGACAGCTATTGTCATTATTCTAGTTACCTTTTCGACAGATATGCACTTTAAGAATTTTCGTGTGATTTGTTTTAGAAGACTTAACAGTACTTTAAATATTTCCGATTACAAAATAAACTTCATTAACTTTTAATATTTATCGCATGAAAATTATTATTTTGTATTAAATTTTATATATATTTATATATTATATTATTATATATTATTATATATTTATGATATTTTTCCGCTCTATCATTTGTATCTCGCGAGGTCTCTTGTAACACTACCGTTGCAGTAGGCCTTTATAGCCCCTTTGCGTTTCAGAGCATAAACTGCACCAGAAAACTTAGCATCGCTATGCGGAGAGCATAATCCATTCCGTATTTCCGATCGAATCTGTGCATCAGAGAGTATGAAGTACGGCTTTGTGCCGGAAATACAGTTAAGACCCTTCTGGGACACTCATTGAGTAGGGTTCGCGAAACAGAAGAAAGAAAGACAATAAAACGGCGGAAGATAATAAGAAAATGGTGTGAAGGGATGTGACAACTGGCTTTAAGAGTCACATAAAGACATTATCACCGAATGGAAATGGGCTTCGCCCGAAACAGTACTTCCCATCGCCACCGCTGAGAGTCGCCCTCATCGTCCTCTTTTTCTTGCTCGACAATGGAGCCGTCGTCCTCATTGTTGACGGACGTTACATTTACGGTCCCAGAGGGGGCAAAGGCCTTGTGTCGAGACGAATCTTCGCCCGAGTAATGAGCCGAAATGATTTCGCGACAAAAGGACGCACCTGTGCATGGAATTGTTCCGTGGGAAGCGTTTTCCATCTCCGAACCTCTTTCTGCGCTACTCATCTAATTTGTCCTTCGTTGGCGTCCAGGAAATGTCTGAAGGGAGTCTTTTATAGCCCTTACGCGTATACCGCGGGAAATTATGTTCCTTTCATTCGATGCATTCGTATGAGTGATTTGTACCTGTGATGCGTGTTTTGCGACCGTCGCGTCGCATCGGTCGTAAATCGTAAAGGATATAAATGAACGGAATAGCTAAATCGATCAATATGGTAATAATAATAAAGTTTATTAAGGGTTTTGCCTCATTTACAGCTTGCATACATATAAAACTAAAAAATAACGCTAAAAAATTTATTTGATACAATGTAATTTTATAAAATTATAATATGAAAATACAATAACCTAATATACAATTGATGCACTACAATTTTATAGTTAATTTATGTACATAAATATATGTAACAAGAAAAAAATCAGCTAAAACTTTTTAAAAATTCTGTTGTCTAAAATACAATTTTACTTTCCAGTAAATATAAAAATTTAAGATAGTATTGGAAAAAATGTGACTAACAAAAATAAATATTCTAGATATGTATCTAAATGTATATAGCTAACACGATTTCGTTGACAGTTATAAAATTTTTTAATTGAGAACTATTTCATAAAGTTTTTTCGTTGAAATCAAGGAAAAGATTTCATTATAAATATTAATCATTTTAAATTATATCACACCGATGGTCTTTGTCATTGAATAACTAGTCCTCGATTATATGTGATTTCCAGCTGCCCATATTCCTTTCGATCTGTCCTTTCTTAAGAGTTTACCGGGACTTTCTTTATTCCCTACACATTCAGTAGCTGAAACTTTTCCTGCCCGATTTTCTTTTATCTCGCAATAAAGATTCATTTGATGGTTATCACAATTATACATTCCAAAAGACTAACCCGGGATGTATTCTTCAAGAAATAATCATCAGCGCGGCTAGTCAAGGACACTTGACGCCAAAAGTACTTACTCGGTCTCAGGATATCTCCGGTAATCAATAATCCTTCTTCGAGTCTCCTTCCCCTCGTACGGCCAACCCCTTCCCTCTTACTGGAGAATAACTCGATGTTCGAGTCAACGTTCGACGGTCGTTTATTATTGTCTGTATGACGAAGTGACCGCCGTTTGTGAATTCATAATAGGCGTTCAGCGGCACTTTCGGAATCCACATGCCCGATGCTAATACTCTGTAGCCGAACGGAATGCTTCTGCTTTCCATTCGTGTCCATAAGCGATGGGAAGGATCTGTGGATATGAGAGGCTCGTTCGAGTGCTCGGGTTATATGCGTCTAAGTAAATATGCGATGAAAGTTGATGGGTTTATTATTAAAGTGAGATGTTTTATAATCAATAGCCTCGGCCGTGATGTGGTGGAAATACATAACTGAAAGCTGATGTTTACTTTTACACATAATGTTTTATTTGAGAACTACCGGTTTCGGTGTATAACCATCTTCAGGTCTGTTCGAACCTGGTTATACACCGAAACCGGTAGTTCTCAAATAAAACATTATGTGGAAAAGTAAACATCAGCTTTCAGTCAGAGATGTTTTAGCTATGTCAGTACGAAAGGTTTTATACTGATTTTAACCGTGTTATAATGTTTTAATTTTAGATATCACTTCCTTTTTTGGATATGTAGAGATATTGATATACATCTATGACTTGAAGTAATGCTCTGGGTTCAAGAACGATCTTAACGCATAGTATTTAATTAACGTTGCACGAAGGCTAAATTCAATATTGATTACATTTACATTGGTGGGAGTTAGCTTTCGATAAATATATAATTCCTTATATCATAAGTGAAAACATATTTTAAGAAGTACGTTTCGAAGGCTGAAGCAATTGTACCTACATTTAGAAAACCGATGAACAAATTTGGAGATAACCGTCTAAATTAAGCTACCTTAGCCCTATTCTTAAGTGAAATGGAACAATAGTCCCTTAATTCAATGAGACGTGTTAGACCAAACTCTTCAGAATATTGCACTCCGGAAGTTGTTTCTAGGGATAATACAGGATCCCTACGACACAATTGTTAAATTCAATATTCTCTAGCGACATCTGGCGGAGACCCTACGTAAAATAACTCCACAAAAGATGATGATAGTAAAATCAACCTTCTCAAGATCCTTTCGTCGAGACAGAATTTTGTCATAAAATTTGAGTCATCTCAATCACGAAGCATTGACCGGAGTTCATTCGTGATAAGTATGAGGTTCCTTCTTTATGTCGTTCCATCATCTGTGCGGAGTGTTCAGCCGCGAATGTTGAGGTAAGGGCGGATTCTGCATGGAATATTCCGAGACATAAGGTGAATTTGCCGAAGGGAAACTTATATGGCTTCATCCACGTGGTTATTCTTCGGTAGTATATGCGAAGTAACGAGAAGAATATGTTCGTATTTTACGATTGCAGTGACTTCCTGTGAGGGTTTGAGTGGTCTCTGGTGAGATACTTTCCACAAATTGAGGGAGAAAAGGACCTCGAGGCACATGGATAACCTTCGATGCACCGCACTCTCTCGGAATATTGAATAGAATGCAAAGATACGCACGTATGACCTGATTGGATGTGCAGGATCTATAGTAGTCCATTCCAATTCCATTGGAGACTCTCCTTCCTTATCTACTTTTGTCTCGTTTTTTCATGAAATTTCACTCCTTACATCAGGAATAATTGAAAGAAATTTTTCGATATACTCGATTCCACGGCATGTCCATTTATAATGCTTCGATAGAGGAAACAAACACGTGTGCATGTTGCTTTAAAATACTTTTCTGGAAATCTACATTACTGTCAAATCGATGTCCAGCAATTATGTTTTGGTATTCCATATTAAATAATATATCAAAAATAAATTCAATTTCTAAAAAAAAATAATTTTATTTTCCTTAATCACTTTAGAACCCACGGTAATTTTCATCTCCGACTTTTTTATCTCCTTATGAAACAGTACCGTTTATCAGTGGCGTTCAAGATTTAACACCCAAAGATAACGCTGGCAGATAATATATGTCATCATAATTTTGGAACTAATAACACTTCGAAAATCGTCACTTGAAATTATATTAAAAAACAATACGAATTTTTATATCATGATAGATTACGAATGAAATTTGCTTTTGTGCACTTATCAGTGCTATTTTAATTAGCTTCTAATGATAGAAATGGTATGAGATTTTTGTGAATTTTCTGCATCTTGGTTACACGTTTAATATGCTGTAATACCTCAGCATGAACTCCTCTTTTCTATGTCTTATAGCGGTATGGTAACTTTTCATAGAATATTTTCACCACTTAAGTTGAATGGATTCAATTTGAATTTTAAATCAATTATCACTGAAAAACCCAGCATCTGAAATTTTGGATCAGATTCCTGACTTTTGAGTGTTTTCCGAGTTCCAGTTTTAGAGCGAAACGTCCATTGAGTAAAACGCTGTGGGTGAAATGCTTTATGCCATCAGAGGGTACAACATGCTTTCAGTATTAAATCATATATTTACTTTACTGTTGGAGACAATCCCGTTTAACAGAAATTTCTTATTAAAACATGTTAAGTAAAACCCTGTGAAGACGATTTTCCGGGAACCAAGCGAAAACGGCGTCTTAAGGATAGCGCCAGGGATGCAACCAACATTACACAACCCGGTTACATTTTCATATTTTTCAAGAATGTTCCACTTTTATCACACATAAAGCATCCTAGTTAATTAATTTTGCTATTTTTTTATTCTATAACGAAGCAGATTTCACCGGATAGACAATTAGGGAAGAATATCATTTTTTGACAACAGTGGTTAGAGAGCATCATGTTCTCCCTTCGCTCAACAGCCCATTAAACATTCCTTTTCTGGTATATTCGATATATTTCGAATTCTCAAGATTGTGACAAACAACAACGAAAAGCGACATTTTAATCCATGTTCTTTGATGTGAAAAAAAATTATAGAGAAGATCCCACTCTATCTCAAAACTTGTACCGGCTCCTACGATAGGATATAGGTAGCTCTGCTTTTATCTCACAAAATCAATCATTAAAGAGAAAAAATTCTAAATAAATCATTCTAGAGATAAGGCGAAGTGCGAGTGGAAGACACAGATGATGTAAAAAAACTAGTCTATCGAACGAGGCAAACAGTTGGATAAAGTGGGTTGCAGTGTATCTGGGGAAGGGAAAAATCCGCGTCTTAAGCGGAAATTTAACAGTGTTTTTCATGGAAATGGACCGAATACGTAAGGAAACCGTGACTTAAACAGGGGTTTACTATATGTTGAGGAATTTGAGTGTACGTGTCGGTGTGCTGTAGAGAAAGTCGGGTCACTGAACTATTGCATATGTCTCGCCCAAAAAACATCAATCATCATTGCACATTTGGCAGCTCATTCCAGACTAAAGACCCGAAAGAATGTAAACGGCACGAGAAACCTTAAACATCTCGAGATGAGGCTTCCCTTTTTAACGACACGAGCCTTCGAAGGAAACAGTTGACAGTCGTTTTATCCGTTTTCCGCTGAGAGACTGACGTAAAATCCATGACGCGGTCAAAAAGCTCCCTGTTTCGTTCTTTTCCCTACGGCCGTTTGTTTGACTCCGAAATGGAGGAAAAAAAGGGCCTCTCGTTAACGCCCATGAACTTACAGCGCCATCTCTATGCCCTCACAAAGACGTTCAATAGCCGAATTTACATCGATCCTATCGCCTGCGATATATACATAAGGCATAGCTTCCCACCTCAGTTTATCGCAAGGAGGATAGTGAGCCCTGAATAGTTTCTTAGATTAATCAACAGATTAAGTCTATAAGTAAAGTGGCCGGTTTGGTAGGGATGGTACCGTTTTTGGGGTCCTTGTCCCGAAAGACTGTAAAAACTTCCTGATTTTCTCCGACCTGATTTCTGCTTCCATGTTTCCATAACATTATTCATAGATGTACGAGAAATAAGGGGAAGGGGATTTACGGGTTAATTCATTTGGAAAAATCGTCGTGCACACAATCAGCTTTTACACAGGTCGAGCGCAAAATCTTAATCAGAGAGACGCGAATGGAAAATTGCTTGTGCATCAGGAAAAACGATGTTTTATCCCGCCTTAGCTGTCCAGGATATTCGTACTGGTCACCTCATATCTACTGAATCTCACAAATCACTATTTATCTCAATGATATTCCGTTTATTTACATTCTCATGCTCTCATAAGGTGTGTATAACTCTCAATTTTTTGGTGAGTAATCGTCGGAAGGAAATTTTTGTAGAGTAATATTTCTTAAATTTTCGTAATTAAGTTTCATTAAGTTTAAAACTTAACGTGCACGTTATTGAAAGTGACTCGCCACTTTTCATGTGTATATTTGATCCTAAGTTCGACCCCAGACAGAAAAAAGTTGCCAAAGAAACGCATATGAAGTTAATTCTGATCCTTCGCAGGATTTATTTCTATCACAAAAATAAAAACAATCACTGGACGAATTTGAGCCAAGTTTGAAATCGAGAGAAATTCTGTAAAGTGTCATATTTTTATCTTCTTAGTCGATCTCAGATTTTGGTTCCAAGTTATGAAAAATTTGAAAATATTCGAATTTTAAAATTCATTTCGAAGATTCGAATCTTTTCAGTTCATTTTGGATAATCTGTCCGATTGATTCATCCTAATGTGAGAGATGAAAGATATCTATATTTAAAAATATTTTAAAACCATACTGCCTACCTCTATTGTCCCCGTTGAGATTTAACGGGCACTTCAACTAGTATGATACAATACTTCTGTTATATGACGTCTCAGTGAACGACATAGGAATCTCGGAGGCCATTAATCTAGAACGCTTGGTCAGAGGGACGAAATTAATACAACTGGACTATGAAAAAACCCACTCCGCAACTTTGTAGATGATTGAAAAATCTTCCTAGAAATTCCTTTCGCGAGCCCCATTTTATCGCAATTTACATTCCATTCATTTCCGCGGAAAACTTTTTCCGATCGAGAATTCTTTCTCGTGGCACGCATGCGCGCCGCTGCGGTCGGAACGGGGGAAGGCAGAAAAATAAAAAGTGAAGGCGGAAAACCGCCCGATCCAACTTGGAGAGGGACGATCGAGGAAAATGCACGAAAAGGGTCGATTTTCCTGCACTCCACTTGGCCTTTGAGCTTTTCAGGAGGAATTCCTCTCCACTGCACCGCGATTCCTCTTTTTAGACCTTTTTCCTCTTCCCTCCCTCTTGATTCTTCCTCGGCGCTATCTGCATCTTTCCATTCCTCCGGTCCTGGCTTAAATCCCTCCCACGAAAAAAATTCTCTCTCCCTCGTTTTTCCCAGAAAGCGATTTCCCGCTCTAACATCCCTCTCTTTTATAGTCCAGATTGCCTTTTGTTCAGAAACTCCCACAGCTTTACGTTCGCTTTCTGCACGTCGCTCATCTCGCCACCTTTTTTCTCTTCCTCTTCTTTCCTTTACTCTTCTTCCCTTTTCTCTACCGTTCTCTTACTCTCCTTCACGTTATCTTCTCCAATATCAATTTCCTTTACTGTTAAACCCAAACCCTTACACGAGAGACGTTTCATCCAACAGACGGTTTGCTCAAGCACACTCAACTTCACTCATTTTTTAAAAACTATATTCAATATTCATTGTTTTTAAATACACTTTTTCTTTATGGTCCTCCTGAGCCAAGCAATGGCTCGTCTAATGGTGCCAGGATAAGAGAATAAGTGCAATATTTTAAATAAAATATATAGTTGTACGTAAGCTTTGCTAAGAACGCACTCATTTTAATAATAACAGGATCAATATTTATCATAAAAATGGTGAATGACTATATATCACAATTATAAATAATATTAATATAAATCCACCAATAACTATGCATATTTTGTTATGATTAATAATACTAATAATGATATTTATTGGTGCCCTGTTTGAACTACCTAAGGGTAACATTACGAATTAATAAAAATAATAAACGTTTATTAATCGGACTAATAGAACTTTTTCAATAATCTTTACGCCCAATAATTTTCAAAGCGATATTTTACTATTCATTTCATTCCAGCGGTATACCACAGAAGGTTTGCGATAACCTTTTATGAAATGATTCTGAAAAAATACGTAATGTTCTGCGCATTGTCGTTACTAAAACTCAAATCTCTTCATATTATGAACAAATTATTTCTCATAATTTAATCTGCCCACCTCATTGACGGGATGGTTTTCATGCTAGCCAGAAAATGCCTAGGAGCTTGGTTTGAGATGATCGGGTTCTTTCCCTCGGGATCGGGTTGGGGCTGAACCCTCTAGTGAATAATATCTTTTGAATATTATAAATTAGAAAAATATAAATATTTATATGATTAAAATACACGCATTCTGGCTAAGAAGAATAAGTTGTACAAAATGATAGTATTACAAAATGATAATATTAATTAAGATATAGATTAATAATTTACATATAAAAACTAAAGTCCGTCACTTTGACGGAGAAATTCACCAGTTAATGATTATCAACGACCGCCAACGACTTATCCTACGCTATTTCGCGACACCGGAGAAACATTTATAGGGTGAAATATCTTTCAGGTAAATCGACTCTAGTTTGAAAATTCCATGGGTGAAAGGTTTTGGGTATAATATTTCTGGATGAGAATTCCTCCGGATAAATTGCCACAAGACGTTTGATACGCCTTTAGTTGAAAGGTCTCTTTAGCAAAACGCTTTGAGTGAAACGTTCCGACACCCCTCGATCTCTCCCTCCCTCACTCTTCCCAATCTCTCCTTTTTCTTTCTCTCCAAACTCATTTATCGTCCGTGTTCTTTGGCGTTGGAGAAATATTTTGCGAGCTCATTCTTCTCACTTTTCATTCCCGAATGCTCACGGACCAATTGATTTTTCCATTTAAATTCTCCCCCGTCATTTTCGTTGTACAAGCGCCGTGCGCGCCCTATGTAAATATGGCCCATATTTGAGGAGTGAGTATGAATTTAAGCGGAATTCTCGCCTCATATATTCTTACTTTCGTGCGTCTTTATTCTGTATTTCGGCCAACTGCGGGAAAATTCGTCCATCTTTTTCGGTCCTTAAGTACTGATTTGAATTCATTCTAGCTTTAAATTCGTATTTCTAATCGCGATCACCTAATTTCTATGTACGAATCGGCTCCTATCGATGAAAGAACCATCCAGATTCGTATACTATCCAGAATAGTAAAATTTAAATAGATATTTTGGAATTTATGTTAAAAATACCTTAAAAATGCCTATCCAACACATCTTACTAAAAAGAGTCTTTGGATTTTCCTTATCCATGATTTTGCATATTTATTTCCGATTCTTTTCTTTTTATTTTAATCCAATAAAGCAGTAATAATTAACCACTAATAATCTTCATTTCACAATTATAATTACATTCTATGAAGCGTGTGCTTATACAAAATTTCGAGCGAAATCTTCGTGCCAAGGAGGCGGAGTGGCTAGCGCTCCAACATCAATTTCCGGGTTTCGATCGATAATATCACTATTCAATATCGTCAATAATCATAATTATTAAAATGTATGTAATTAGAAATCTTCAGATTCCATTAAATCAAATTAAATAAATTATTACAAAACTGATTACCAACTTCTACCTTCGAGTAGTCATAGGCCATACAGGATATCTAGTAAACATTATAGATGAAATCTAACAATAAGACAAGGCGGATCATTCAAATGAATATTTACCAGATTTTACAAAATTTATTTTATCATAAATTAAGAATAAATCTTAATAATGTTAAAATTAATTGAATGTATTTAAATTAGCTTTTCTCTATTAATATTATGACATCTTCTGGAAACGTTCCTCTCGTTTTCAAATTGTTACTTCAACTATAAAGATATTTTCCGATTTTCGCGGCCTTTCTCTCTCTCCCTTTTTCGCGTTTCTCTTCTGAAGCACACATCTCCTTTCTTCCCATTCATCTTTTCTCTCCGCATTTCCCGAATCGCCCCATAACGCCTTTAGAGCCAACTCTTCTGCCCAATACTCCACTCCTCATCTCCAGAGGGATTTTCCGCATTTTTTCCGCCTCGATTCTTTTTTCCCTTTTTATTTGAGTGGCGGATGTTAAAAAAGGACGTTATTTTTTTGGGTCCTCGACCGGACCGCAGAACCTCCGATTCCGCCTTTTTTACCCCGGGAAACCAATTAGAGCCTCAGAATCGCGCGAGGCATGTCTCACTCTTCTTTATTCGTTGGCCCTCTTCTTAAACACGCCCTCGACCGCGACAGTTCAAACGCTTGGGGTTAGTCCAGACGTAAAAGCCTCACGTACGTGTTCTTTTCGCAGCGAATCTCCTTCTCCGGAAGGTACAGACAATGCACGGCGATTCAAACGGTTTGGCGCATGCCTCGTCGATTTCATTATCGGCGGAATAAATTTGTGTTGCGACGGCAATGAATGTCTCTTTCGGAAGGTTTGTTTTATTTTTTCCGTGAGGACACGGTGGGTGTAAAGAGTGGACGAGAATGTAAAGCGTGTTTTGATTTAAAGGTTTAGTGCGATCGTTTGTGATTTCGTTACGTTGAGCTTTTTGCGAAAACTTGTTCCTCTTGCGCTAGATTCCGGCCGTCGATTTTTTAAATTTTTATGTTCAGATTCAGACATCTGAGTTTAAATTGTAAAATTGTAGAAGTTTACCCGTAAATTTAACCTCCTTAACATCAACTTATAACTCGTTAACTCATTTTCGAATTTCCATCTCTAAAAAATCTACTATCTATCGAACCAAAACTTTTTAATACTCTTTTCTTCTCTCTATCTTTATTTAAATTGTTTTCTCTTATTAACTTACTCCTTTTCTCATTAATTAATGGCTGGTCTTCAGCCTATTTATACTTCTGGTTCGTGTTTTGTGTTTTTCATTACTTCTTTTAGTTTTTTATTCCATCATCATTTTTCCTTGTTAAAATTTATTTTATCTTTTCCATTTATATTACTATATTACTATATTATATTTTCATTATAATAGATCAAATTTGCTGTTAAATAAGTAAAATAAAAAGTTATATCTGTGTTTGTCAATCTGACAATAGAAATATGGATTCCATCTTTGATTCCAAATGACTAACTTTTACATCTGCGTACAATTCTGATACATTGCTGGCTATAAAATCAAAATGTTACAAAATTAAATATGTATGAAATTTCATGGTTTAAATATAATTGTTACTCAACAAAGTGATTCTCAAATGATTGAAGATAAGTTGTGCTGATAAAAAACCCATCAAAATCCTGGAGCTGATCGTGTTCCAATGACGTCATGATATCTTGAAGGATACAAAGCGATTAAGACCGCATTTGAGAATACTGAGCCTCGAAAATTCAAATTTATTTCTGGGGATTGTGGGCTCGATTTAGCCCGCTTAAAGTGACGCAAACAAAAACAGGTGTTAATAAGGATTCCAGACCAAATGAAGGGCTATCTTTCAGTGTCACTGCTCATCTCCATGGTTCAATCGATATTGCACCCCATAGGTCACGTTAAGCTCATCCGATCGCCGCCAAATGAAAATGATGTTTCACGTCAAGCAGCGTGGGCTTGAATTTCAAACGATAAGTCCGAGTTTTCAATTTCTTTTTTTTTTTTTCTTTTCACGAAATTGATTCCGAAATGGCTTCATCTTCTGGGTATTTCCATGTAACAGAGAAATGATCTCTCATCGCCACCATAGCGATTTTCACTAGGTTAAAGTAACTTTTATGACAATAATGAAATTTTTCTCTCTATCTAACAACTCCCTGTACTTTTTTCTGCTTCATGCCATTCTTTTGAGTTCGTTCATATTCTGCTTTTGCTTCCTGTATATTATTCTATATAGTTGATCCATATTATTTTTTTCCATATTATTTTTCCGTCCTCCATCCACCTTTTAAGTCATTCTTTGTAATTCATCTAATTTTCATTCTCACTACACGTCAATACCATCTCATTTGCTTCATCGTATTCAGACCTTTTCTTCTTTCTCCTTCCATAAACGGATTCCACTAATTACGAAATTCAGCAATTTGAATAGGTTAGATTGTCTAGCGTCCTTACAAAGAGATGTTTATACAAGTGTCTCTTCTCTCATCCTATCAGTCGTCATTTCATTAAGTATGTGGTAAAAGAATATTTGAGATTGATTAATTAGAAGTGAGAAAGGAGGAAGAAACCATTACAAAGATAACCGTGAGAAGAAAGCTTGTGAAGTGAATACACTAGCAAATTTAATGTGAAAAAATACAAAACCCATCGATGTAGATATTTAGCCTTTCGACATAATGAGAGTGGAATTTCATATAATATTTAAAACCTCAAATATTGACTCACCTCCAAATGGAGGTACTTCAAAATAGAAAATTGATTATATTAATCTATATATATATTATTTTAAAACATGCTTTTTTGGTGATCGGGACTTTTCTCCCTTATTACTCCATCAATATATATAAATGAATGACCGTTTGATGGCAAAAGTTGTCAGGTTCCTGCGAAAAATAGTCAGACAAATCAAAAATGCACCATTTGTTAAACAAATTGAAATAATATTTTAATCATCTCATTTTTTACTGGACGAAAAAAGGCCCGGGTTGCTATATACAGATTGAAATTGTTTACTTAGTGACGAGTGTAAACAAGTTTTAAAATCGGATAAAGCACTCATTCTCGGTCATAAAGTGACTGAAGCAGTCTCGCAATTATTATTATAGTCTCCATGAACGAAAACTTCAACGTCGTACGCAACCACAGTTTTATAAGTAAGCCATATTGCATCTTGCTGGAGCAGAACGACAGCCAAAGAAACATGAACATTGACGAATATGAAAGTTTGCGTCACGGTTTTACCGTGTGGTATGTTTGAAAAATTTTACATCATATTACTTCCCGGTAGTTTTAATTTAAGATCGACCATATCACAATTAGATTTTGGAGTATTTATAGAAAAATTAGAGATTTTAATTACGAGTCATGCGATCAAAATAATTAAGTCGTTTTCCGAGTATTCAAATTTATTTTGTGGAAACTTTCATCTGCTGAAAATTTTCTATATACCCTATCAAATGATTTTTAGTGTTTCTATTTTACTCACAGAATAAATAATATACAACATTTATTCATATCTAAGAGTAAATAATAGGATATCATACCTGCGATTCAAGAAAACTCACCTCTATGGAATGCAAGCGTAACGAAAGCCCAAGCTTGCATTTCCATTCGCTATGCCCGGAGTATAGTACAAAAAGATGCTCAACCAATTTAATAGTATGAGTAGTAGTAGACGGGGTTCTCTACTAAGAGTAGTATTTTGAAATCTAAGTTTTGTGAATTGGTTAAAATACCATGATTGACTACAATATTTGTGTGAGAGACATTCAAAAAATGCGGGCAATGGGTTTGCTACATTTGCTGTACTTTACTTAGCACTTTTACAATGTATCACAATGTATGGTCTTATGAAAGTGAGACTCACGCCGCAGATGCTTCCCCCTCTTGCTTCCCTCTCCCAAATTAGTGACTGTTAGTAACATTTTCTCTCATTCTACGCCGGCAGGACAACAAGCTTTCATCTAATTATTGCTGACTATATATCTTTCAGTAATTGAATAAATCTGATTCAGTGAATTTATGAGATGCAATTTCACTGCAGACGAGTAGTAGTTATTTTTATATTTAGTGTACGAAGAGAAAAAATAGAAAATAAATAAGGAGGTATATTTGTTGCTTTATCTTGGTTATGTATGTTAAACACGAAGCCCTGGTGACACATCATAAAAGGAAGTGGTATTTAGAAAAGAACAGTTTACCAAAATGTGATGGTGGCAATGTGGTAGTGAAGTTTGTATTTTTGTCTAAATTCGTGATGTAAAAATACATTAAGTGAATTGAGGTATTCGGTTTAGGATGAATTATATATATAAAGTGTTCTGCCTTTCGGTACGTTCATGTGGCCCCACATTCCCTATTTAATTCCTTCTCCTTCAACTCCAGGTAACATACATCGTTATACTGACGCGTACCATTCGTGATTATAGTGCTAAAAGAAAATTTTTAAAACATTCTATAACATTTACATTCTCACACTCTCTAAGATATTAGGGACTTCGTTAAGGTTCAAGTGGTAAGGGATTAGAAAACGCAAGAGTTTGAATTTGCCCATAGATTTTCGTTACTGGATGTGTAGATACCAATACCTATCGCTACTAACGAGGTATGTCGAAACTGACACTGACATGGAATTTCTTGGTACGATGTTTTTGGCATGTCTTATTGTTTGTGTATTCGTCTGTTGTGATTAGAGTAGTTGCTGTAATGTATTTGGTAGGGGAAATTAGTATTACTGATCGTCTGCGAAATTTTCGCACGGGGCAACTAGTATTATTTTATTAGTATTTCATTTAATGGCATTATACAAAAATGAAATTTCAGTAATGACACTGAAATGCATTTATTAAAAATTTTGAAAAAATAATTCTTAATTTTTCAGTCCTACTAGCGTCAGTGCTGAATTTTTTGCTGCATGTGATGTTCAACTTTTAATTCATGCATTTGGGTCGATAGAATACCGTCATAAAATGCGTATTCCATTTAAAATTATATAAAATCGTCACGTTATGGCCCATTATTGAGTTCGATACTCGTCCTAGATATCGACGCAATTCAGCTCTTCGGCTAACTGGTTTTTATCGTTAACCGTTGCAGTTGCTGATCCCAAAGATAACGTGCATTATCTATAAATAAATGGCCGTCAAATTTGCATAACCTGTACTCAGGTGAAATAGAGTCCTGGTGGGCGTGTACCAACTGAAAAATTAGGTCACCTTTTTGAATGCTAGATGAAGAATTTATGACGTGTGCAACGACGGTTTCCAGCTGTAAAATGAATTACTTCATGAATCAAAATAAGCATAGGAAATGTCAGCGTAATTGGTTGCCGAATAATCATCGATGTGCTAATAAATTCCGTAATGCAATACAACCCTTTAAATGAAAACGTAATGAGTTGAGCTGTTATGGTAATCAGACTTTAATGAAAATTTCAAAAATTAATATAATAATTAACGAAGAATGTATTTCGCTAAATTTAAATAAAAAGAATTCATATTCATATATTATCATAAATATTGATTGAAATTCCTTATTTAACGGAATGATTAGCAAGGAATGTGTGAAATTATTTATCCTCAATATTAAATAATAATAATAAATATCGATAAAAGATCTTTATTTGGATGCTATTGAATCTGAAACTCTCCTCTTAAATTTATTATACAGACTGGCATATAAAGATGTTTTCGTAGTTCAGCATCTACATTGAAACTAACTCTGATTGATTCTTTCCAATTAAATCTTCGTATTCTTTCCTATAAATCCGCGCAATTGTCTTCATTTTAAGAATTTTAAAAATTTTGTTTATCTAAATCATTTACTAAGCTATTAGACAGGAAGTTTTATAATCATGACCATGTAGAAGTAAATAGTGAGAAATGCGCGTAAAGACAGCCGAAAGGTCACATATTCCATTAAGAATTGTTGTTTACTACCATCGTGGAACATTCCTTTATGTGCAAAGGCCTGTAAAACAGCATTTACAGTGAATAACTTCGTGGTCAGCGCATCTTATCCATTAGCCGAATCATATTGGCTCTTTTAGAATCCCTGAACCCCTATCTAAAACGTAAGGTAGCTTCTAATTTTTCACGATGAACATCATGACTTCCTCTGGGAATCAAACCCGGAACCACTTTCACCGGAGATGAATACGCTACCTACTTGTCAATTCAGGGGCCTCGTCCCATAATCCCTTTTCCAAAAAGGGTATACCTTATCAAGTTGCATTAATTTAGGATAAAATGTTTTAGAAGGAAGAATTTTTAAATCAGAAGTTTTTCACTTGAACTATAAATTAGGATAAATAGTTCCTGACAAACGCATTATATGTTATGCTTCCCTAATTCTGTGTAGACCGAGCAAACGAGCAAGGGAAACATCAAGGGAAGTAAATGCCATTACCTCAACTCAGAAGTTCATTTTTTCCGAAAATGTTTCCGAAGACAAGACAGGTTGAATGGTAACTGTATCCTTTGCCAAGTAACATTCTGAATTTTGTCCAAATAAAGATTTTTCAAGAGAATGATTTAGCTCTCATTTGGGGGTTTAGCCAGAATGTCAATATTTCTTCAGGTATGGGTTCCCTGATGAGCAATTTTGTCTCAACATTCAAGGATAGAGATATTTCAGCCACAATAGCCACTACTACTATCCACCGATAAAATATTTAAAATCATAACGACACTCCAAATTATAATCATGTTTTTTAATAATGAAATCATTGTTCTGTATTACATGTTAACTGAAATATGATCTAACACGATCGGCTTCGTTCTCCCTAATAATTTATAATACAATCCCAGGGTTCATTAACACCCTCCCTAATATCCTCTTTTAATTTCACCACTTTTTGGATTCTAATGAAATAATTAAGCTCAATTACTTTCTAATGCATTATAATTTAAATATCTCTTGAGCATATTGGAAGACTTCTTACGCATACTTATAATTAATCATTCCGTGATTTCATTTACTTTGAATTTTCCTTTTTCGCATGCACACATTGGCCTATGGATGGTTAACAGGATAATTAACTACATGCGCACTCAGACCGTAAAGCGAATCATAGTCCTTCATTCGAATCGAAAAAACCCGACGGGTGGGTTATGCCGTCATCCTTGTTGACCGTTGAAGGAAGAGCCCGTTAATCGGGGTTCCACTCCATCTCATTCCGATGGAATTATAGAGCATTTAAAGTGAAACGTCACCATTTTGTTTCCAATCGGAACTACATGAGTCGAAGAGCGGCGATAATCAATTCGAGCGACGCGATCGCAGCGAATAGTCGTCACTCACTATTTTCACACGCGAATTAACGACAAAGAGAGCGGGAACATCGCTCGCAGTCCTAAACGAATTTTCCCAAGTGAGTAAACGGTCCGTTGCTGTTCATGGTCCAACTTCCGATCAACATTTGAATAATAGGCTCACGTTATTCGACGTTCGATGTTTTCGCTGGCGATTCTCCGCCTTCTCTCGTCCCAGCGCCATTTCTCCCGCTCCATACCTTATCCCTTCACTGGATGACGTGTTTGCGAATCCCGGTCGAAATTTCCCACCTTTCTAGAGAAAGGGAACCTGATGGACGATTTTATTGGCTGGATTTGAGACTAGGAATTTTCTCTTCAGTCAATTGTGTATGTAATAGAATCGATAAACTAGTGGTGAATTTCAAGGAAAGGATAGAGCATAGGCACAAGCGTGTCGTACATTTTCGAGAAAAATTTTTCTTAAATTTTTATTATAATTTATGTGTCATGCAACATTTTTATGGCAATTAAATAGCATTCTACCGAAAGAATCACTTCTTGCTCATAATTTTTCATTTCCAACCATTATATGAATATTTTTAACTAACAATACTACTAATATTTTGGTTGCAAATTATATTGTGTGATCAAACATATAATAATTGCTGAATTAATGCTAGAAGGGAAAGAATTATAGTTCTTGTTGAGCATTGAATGGCAAACGTGAATGATCCTACTTCAGGGAAATTACTAAGGAGTAGTCTTCCGGAATGTAATCACTTGCGGTGATAACCCACTCTGTCTCTCAAAGAGATAGTGCCAAATAACTGGTGATTTTATATTTAATGTTAGACTATCGCTATAAATTTATTTGCAGCCGTCCTTCTTGAAAACCTTAGGCATTTATCTCATCTGAACGAAATTCAACTTAACATTCTAAATCAACGTTTATACATTTACCTGCAAGCTTCCTTACGGCGTATGGCAAGGATGCATACTAGGGCGTACCGAAAAACAAAAATTTTTAATAGCGGGAACGTAATAGGTTGGAAAAGTTGCCTTTTAGGCTCAATAAGAAATGTGCAAAAGATGGGCTCTAACAAAGTTCGTCTTGGGCCTGACCAAACAGCTCGAAAATTCGAAATTTTAGTGAAAATTGCGTTTTTTTAGGTAAGTTTATTTTTTGACGGAGCATACATACATTTAATTAAATCGTTGTTTTAATTCGTTTTGAATGAGGAACAATTATATTGAGCCGTTAAAACCGAATATGACGAGATATCGTACTTTTAAAATTTTTGGAAACACCATGAAAAGTGGCAGCTCCTCGCTGGTTCAGCTGCAGTGAGCTACCCAGGACTCATCATGAGGTAGAGCCTGCTAATCGAGTCCCACCCGCCTACACACCCGTGGACGCATACCAGAATACTAGCTGATGTCTTTGAAGGTTGCTTTTGTTCCAGTTTTTGGTATTCGCGAGAGGATCCTATCGCCTATGAACCCATCTCTTGCATCGTGGCCTTAGTCTAACCGTGAGTCCTCTGCGACTTCTTTTACGGTTCGTTCGACTGCTTGAGAATTATTTGGGAGGACAAATAATGTAGCAAGCTGCTTTATAGGTTCCTTAGCATTATCTTTAATGTTTTGAAGATCCTCGGGAGAAAAGCTGACAGTAAGTGGTGGCTCGGTGTCAGTGACTTTAACCCAATCTATCAATTCTTCATAAGAAGGCACGTCGAACTTCTATTGCGGAATGATGAACCGACAAACACATTTCTTATTGAGCCTAAAAGGCAACTTTTCCAACCTATTACGTTCCCGCTATTAATTTTTTTTGTTTTTCGGTACGCCCTAATGCATACACTTCATAGTTATTAATTTCATCTACTACTATCCTGCATCATCCTTTGAAAAAATTATCATTGAAGTAGCTAGTTCTAACATCTATTTTCCTAACATTTCTTGCAGTATTTAATCGGTCTTTATTACTCTAAAGACATGCAATATCTAAATAGTCTCATAGGATAGCATAAATAACACTAATTTATACAATACCACATAAAATATACAAGCTCACGACCTAGCTTTCAATGAATGGTATCACCACCAGGTGAAATCCCGGTGAATTGGCCGAACCAACAACTATTTAGAAACTGAATTGGAAAATTTTAAAGGATTTCACGTAATGATGATGCTATGCATTAAAATCTAGGTTATAAGTGTATTTTATATGGCTCTATAATGATTAAAGTGATTATTCTAACTTCTTATGTTATTAAGTAATACTACCAAATAAAGGCCGAAATCATCAACGCTATCGATCTCGTCTTCCGAGAACGCTGATCTGAATTTATTGAGTTTAGTATAGCCTAAATTTTTCTTCTCCCAAACCTTTGTCAAGGGGCATCCTGCCATTTCTCTTATAATGACCATCACTCTTCATCGTTCAATCCTTCATTCCAAAATTCAATATTTTTTACACGTACGTTCGAGATGGGCGCATTTTAAATAATTAATCGACTTTTATTCATCCGACGGGAGAGAGACCGGACAAAAAGTTCTGAGCACCGTACGACCTTCCCGCACCATAAGAACGCGTTAATTAGTGGGTCTCTCGGAGGCAAAACAGCTGGAATGTCTGATATATGGCGCTGCGATTATGAAAGAGACGAAAGGGAACTTTTCGTTTCGGATGCTCTGACGACAGCATTCTTCCATCAAAGGATATAATCCCGGAAAAAATGGACGGAAGTTTCCGCTCCGAAACTTCGTCATTATAACATCAAAGCGTCGCTGACAGTAGTAAATTTTCTAGTGGGGATCTCAAACGGCTCTCCCTCTTTTCACTTAAGTAACTGTTTTCGCATAACGAGATGCGCTTTCCACAAATTGATGGGGACTATAATGCTAATGAAAGAAGTAAAATCGAGGTAATTGAGAGCACTTTCGCTTTAATGCGAGATGGAAAGTTTTTCGGTCGTTCTCGATGGAGATTTTCAAACCACGGCTTTTGTTTAGGCTCGCTTTGCTTGCGCTACTATTTCATCTCTGTTTAATACGGAGTGCATCAAAATATACAGTGCACCCAGTAATTCATCCCGCAGACGAGTGGTATAGCGCACCAGGCTTACCGTTGATATTAAGCCAAATTTTTCTCTGTTATCCTTCGTAGCTGTTGCTTGAAAGAAGGCATGAAATACCTTCACGTCTCCCGAAATTTTTCTCTTAATTTTTTCAGTGATCACTTACACCAGTATGAGATGTTTTGAATCTATTTAAAGCTTTACAAAACTAACGAAAAGTCAATTTCACTCTAAAATACCCTTGTTACGGATGAAATTGAATGCGTGAAAAGAGTTATGGATGAGCCGGAAGCAAAAGAGAAGAATTCATGGCTATCCAGCAACTTCATATCTAAAGGTCTTGAAATATAGAAACAGGCAGTGTTGCTAGGGAAAATCTGAACAATAAAGTAAAGTTATCGAATTTAAAGCTCCATAAAAAATAGTTTTCTCTAAATAAAAGATAGCGTTAGTTAATTAAAACAGAGTATTCGTGATGATAATCGAGCCTTTACTATAGTAAGACAACCTAGGAAGGAGCTTGATGAATATATGTGTTTTTTTGTCACAGATTGAATCCAACTTCATATCATCCATCATCTTCAAGTGTAAAATATGTGACCAGTATATATTTTTATCAGCTACAAATTGATGTTACAAATTTTTGCATATATTTTTAGCCTCTATATCACGTGCATATTTTTGCTCTGATTTCATAAGCATGTATGCACATACTTGTACATGTATATAGAATCCTACAACGTATTCAAGCTAAGATAATTAAAGAGAATTTTATACATATCGATGTAAGAACCCCTTCTCCGATTAAAGGGCAATCCATCATCCATTCCACCCAGCTGTCCATCAAATCGCCCGTGATTTCGTATTGAAAGGTTGCCTATGAGAGCAGTATTAACAACTCTTAAAACCACCAGGTGAAGGGGAGATAGATTTTTCTCGGTCAATCCGCAATATATTAATATTTTTTCCATAGGCATTGTATCCTTTCTCCTCAATTTTTCTCGCGCCATTATCTATCAGTATTTATTGACGCGATATCACAAAGGGAAACTACGAGTTGTCGCACGTGTCACAGACGCTCTGACGAAAGGTTAAATAATGAACGATTTTCCGCTCCGATTCCCTTTCATTTAACTTCTGTTTATTCTTCATCAGGTTGCTGGAAAAAGCGAATTGTTTAACAACGCATTTCTTTTGCTCTAAGAATACTTAATCGATCTCGTTCTCTAATATTCCATTCCCGATTACAAAATGGACGACTAATTGATATTTACCTAATGAGCTCTACGTAATTTACAAATCTTTGGAAATTGCTCTAATTCATATCCATCCGGAACAATTAATTACATTGTTGATTCACAGGGGAGTGATTCTCTCCAATTGACATTTTAAATGGATTTACAAACCTTAATTGTGGCTCGATTTATTCATTTGACAGTAGTAAAGAGAATGCTTTTTTTGAGTCCCCTCTATCATTTATAACATCTTTTCGTCTAAAATTAACTTCAAATTTAAAGTTCATAAAATGGAATTTTGTTCAATTTCGGTAGTCTATGTGATAAATCGTATCCTGTAAGATATGATACCCTCATTTTTCCTTAATAATATCATTGCTCCAGTAATATCTAACGTAAATCAAGGTAAAAAATCTGTAGCCTAGCCTTTCGAAATCTTCAAGCCAATGAGATAGTGATAATCTCTCTAATTAATTAGTACTAAATGCTTTCATACTAAATTATTGATAGGTTATGAACTCCCCTGAATTTTATAAAAATAAAGAGTTATATATTTCATTCCTAAGAAGTTTTAATTTTAACTTATAGTTAAATTTTTCTCACCGTGGGTGACCCAAAAAGTAATTTTACGGTCTTTGCAATCCGATAAGGCGAAAATAGTCTCAATTACTGCCTACTGCTAGGAATTTTATCTATAAAAACACACCCGAGGTACCAATCCTTTTCATTCGTAAGCTTTTCACCTTTCAGTAAGTTCATATGTCCTGAAATTCCTTACCTAATGCCCTCTCATTTATTTCTTGATAAATTCATCGCGTTCATTACAGTTTAAATCTGGTTTAGGTTACTGGCGATAGTTTAATGTTGCTCGTAATCTCTTGGATGAGTTACTTTTTATCACTTTTCCCAAAAATATCAGTTACTATAACATTTTAATACCTCTCCTATTTTGCGTTCCACTTAGAATCTCATTTATTTAATGATAGTACAATTATTGAGCGTGATATATTCTTTAGTGCGACATGATTTCTATGTTCTCTCTCCACTTGGTAAGACGACTTATACTATATTTATCTCTATAGCATTTTCACAAACTAATCCATTTCAAATTCTCATATATGACATTCATTCCTTTCAATTCATATTCAAGCAAACATTAGTCTTGGATGTCACATGAGATTGATTCTGACCGTTTGTTTTCATTCCCATCAAATCTCCATCAACGAAGACAACAAACACGAAGCGTCATTTTTAGAGAATTTTGGAGGTTCAGTGACCAACAAGGTGAGATTTCTTGAATAACTCTGGCTTTATTCATCATTTTCATATAAACTTTAAATCATTACGTTAATGGCGTATGCTCTCATTAGTTAAGCTAAGTGTATGCTCTCATTAGTTAAGGAAATAAGCAAAACTGAGAAATTTCATCTCCAAGATTAATCTGTTAGAGAACCACGTAGGAAATTTTTATTTGTATAGTTTCTAGGGTTAATTAGGTATAACAGGATGATTAAATTTTGCAAAGTCCTATCGAGTTTAGAAAGATTTCTTCGAATGTTACTTAAGCGTCTCGCCTATTGAGTTTAAAATTTTTCATTCGCTATTTAGCTACAAAATCAGAATAAATCATTGTCATCCATCTTTGAATGCTTGAATTTATTTATTATTATATTTTCATAAATTTCCCTATATTTTTCTCGTAAAGAATTAAAGCAAGGTGAAGTAAAATAACCTCAACCGACAGATTAGTGACTTCGTGCTATTCCATGACAAAGGAGAAATTAAAAGAAAAAACTGCTATTCCTTGGGAAACTAGTTCCTTATTTATTATAAATTACCCTGCAAAATAATACAGAACGACTTAGAGCATAATATGTTTCAACCCTTCATTTCAAGCTTCGTTATCAAGTCTTGATGATGAGGCTTGATAACTAGACGTCTACATAATTAAAACTAGTTTGCTCAAGATCTAAGAGACAAAGGTTCTCCAAGCGCCGACAGCGGCGACCGTCTAAGGGCGATTCCCGGGAAACGGATAATCGCTTAGCGGTCACCAGTTATTCAGAATCCCAATGCGCATTTCGGAAACAATGCTTCCATCTTCATGAGGGGTCCAATGCTGAATGACAATGAGTGGGCTGAGTGTCTGGTTCAGAATCCCGATGCGCATTTCGGAAACAATGCTTCCATTCATGTTCGAACATTTCTTCCATGTTTTTCTTACGGGAGTTACTGACGTAGGATAGTTAAAAATATAAATATTAACACAACGGTAATTATTATATAAGATAAAGAACTAGTTTACCCTTGAAAAGTAGTTTTCCTTTTATTTTTCCTTCTATACGGATAAATATTGCACAGTCACGTACACATATCATGTCCTCGCAGTTATCTCTCCAAGGTAAGAAGTAGTACCTCTCCTAGCCGTTTCGATACTGTCTCTGCACTCTACGACAGTAAATCTAGAATCCGTTCATCAATCATGAGGACTGGAGAACATGTCATGCACTGCACATTGAAAGGTCGTCTTCTCCGCCGCCCACACACCGTTCACTTGGACGAGTGGGATGAACGAAATACAGTCTTGTACCTCTTCCATCGTTTTTTGGTGCTGATGTAGCGAGGAATAAAAAACAAATTTTTCACCTGGACCAGTGAATGCTGTCGCCAGCGTACGCGATTCCGTGTCATGAGAACGTTGTGGACCACGAGGGGGCAGTGTCATCCTCAGTTTCTCTCGAATCTCCCTCGAATTCTAGGAGAGTTTTTCCCGACGTATAGGAAATTTTTCAATTCTTGAATATTTCTAGAAAAGGACTACCTCTTGAAGGACATGAGAAAGGTGAAATAAATGTCTCGTTATTATATACTGCTATGTGTTTACGATGGTTCCCATATCTTACTGGTCACGATGGAGATAATGTAAAATGAGAATGGGATATATGCGAGGAATAAAGGAAAAGGAACTATTTAACAAAACTGTAATTGAGTAAAACAATTAAAACAAAAATGTTTACAACTTGTTGCAACTTGTACAAAACCCAGTGGGTGGTGTACATAAGGATCCGTATGTTATAAACGTAATCGTCATAAAATACAGTTACGACTCTCGAAAAATTATTTTTTAGATTAACAAATATTTTTCCTCGCGAGAATCCAGATTTGAATGAAAAAGACCTCTACGGTAGTCAATAAATGATGGACATAAAAATCATTGCAATCATTACGCATTATAAGGAGAGGGAATTATAATGTCTTGCATTCAGAATCTCTTAATTATACAATATTCATTAATAGCCTTGAAACTATGTTTTTAATTGCATGCAGTCACAGTAATTATCTAAAATCTTACTATTTTATTTAATAATTTCGATATTAAAATAGAGGGCATGCAACAGCAAATAGGCTGTATAATGAGAACTACAAAATTTATTTAAGGAATAAAATAATACGCATTGTACTCCATTGAGATATATTCAAAATATGTAAAGCGATTACATGT
Organism: Pachydiplax longipennis; assembly: GCA_036926295.1. Taxonomy (NCBI): domain Eukaryota; kingdom Metazoa; phylum Arthropoda; class Insecta; order Odonata; family Libellulidae; genus Pachydiplax; species Pachydiplax longipennis. Next base: position 60,055,524 of record JAVFKF010000008.1, read on the forward strand.
AATACGAGAGTATTATGATTTTTCAGTTAATTTTAGATAGTTATAGTTAGGAAATTGTATCAATTCCCTCTGAATTATTCTAACTTTTTAATTTCTACTTCATATTGAAAAAGCTGTATTAATTAATTTATTTTATAGCTCAATATGGTTTCTCATCATTTCCTTAAACGTGGAAATGAAGGAACTTCATCTTCGTAGATTCCATAATCAAATTCATTACGAATGCCTAAATTTTTGTTTTCCAAAAACAGTTTTGTCTTCCAGAGAGAGAAAAAGTTTTATTTATCGAAGAAACTTCGCAGGATTTTATAATTTCATTTCGTTTCACCGAAGCAGAGTTTCTGAGTTTGTTAGCGATAAATATTATTTCTTTTTGATCCTTTTCCTGGAACCACAAAGTGCCTCGTGATTGCTTCAAAGAGAAATGAATTACCACTTATCGTTTTATTCGAAACTTTGAAACTTTTTTGCGGCGCTTGGAAGAGTTTAACGATTTTTTTCTCCAAACATCGGACCTCAATTAATCACTCACTTTTCAAAAATCGTTTTTCACGGAAAAAATAATTAACCAACGTAACTGCTTGCGAATGATCCAATCAGGTTTTAATGAGCTTAGGTATGTTTCATAGAACGAAATTTTTCCCTAGTTGTAATTGTTATACATCCAGCTCGGTTAAATAACCTTAAATAATGTTCAACTTCTAATTAACTGTAACCTTAAATCAAGAATTTACTTGAATTCAATCTAGATTTCCCTTGAAAATCTTCCAAACGAATTCTTTAGTCGCTTTATAACGTAGCTCAATAGGAAATTATCCGTTTTATCCTACTATGTATAAAATACAGATATTGACCCCATCGCAATGAAGTTAAATGATGCTTAAATGTTATTTACTGACCAATTTAAATCTTCCATAGTTCTCCAATTGTCCCATTATGACCAGTAAGATATGGGAACCATTTTAAACACACTACCATATACATGTAATACATATACATACACTACCATTTACATATATACATACTACATATAATAATGAGACACTTCTTTCACCTTTCTCATAGATTACTACAGTTATCCATAACATCTTATTCATAGCATACCGAATTTATCTGTTAACAAGTTGGGGATGATAATACAAGTATCTTAGCCAAACGGTATTAAGAGAGGTTAATATATCCAGACTACTTTTCTTTCGCCATTTATTATCAAGAATTTTACCTCTGGTACTTATTTTTACATGCTGGGGCGACCAGTGCTCAAGTCCCCAAAAATGCCGTACCTGGGAATTGAATTAAAGTCATTTGTGCAGTAGGCGAACGCCGTGACAGCTACGTTGCCGTTGTCATTCAACCACGATATTTGTCTTCAAGCGCTTATAAAATTCTCGGCTGCACCTGCGGATTTTATGTACAGATATCTTTTATACAGGCAATGGCATTAAATTCTCTCACTTTATTATCACTATCCTCTTGTATTTTTTCTAAACATTTTCGGTGAACAGCGCTTTTCTCAATTAACACTCCATCAAAAAATATAAATGACATACCATTTTAAAGGCAGTTTCCCGCTGCCTGCTAAATATAGACCAACAAATGAAAAATGTACCATCTGGTCGAAGGATTAAGTTAAAATTTGTATTTACCGATAGAGTTTCATTATTTGATGAGTAAATAATATCTGTCGATACGAACGAGCTATATCGAAACGGACACTGTTACAGAATATGAAGTGTTTTTTAGGTATGCTTTAGTGTTTGAGTATTCTTTTATAAAGGTTGAAGTGTTTGTTGAATGTATTTGGATTGGGAAATGATAAGGAATATAAGCGTCCATCTACGTATTTTCTCTCGGAGAAACTGGTTATTGTTGAACTATTGAACAGCAATCAACTATTATTGAATTGAGAGAAAGTGATATGGAGTGAGTGATAGGGAGTTCTTCCTTTTCACAATATAATAATACAAAATTACATAATAATTACAAAATAAATAGTTGCTTAGATTTATGAGTGCTTCAACAGCTAAGGCTATTTGCAATGGTTGCTATCCGCAGAATCTAGAGTCTAAAGAGCCAAAGACGTCGACTATACCAATGGATTGCTTTGAAAGAGACTGCTAACTCGATTAACTCAAGCGGAGATAGGAGAGGAAGGAACTACTCTACCACAAGACGAAGGGTAATTCACCTCTTCGGCGACATAATTAGCGAAAAAATCCTCTCCTCGACGCATTGCCCTTGATAATGCAAACGTTATTAGATCTACCATAGAGTGGCGCTTGGGATCCCTTTAACCCTTTCTTATTATACGGAGCCATTATGAAGTTCCCTACGACTGCGCCCTTCACCTGCCAGGAGCAGACCTCCGATTCATTGAAAAAATGTCGGCAAGGCTTCGCCCGTAGGCAGGCGGAAGAGAAATACACTTCTTTCGGTGCAAAACAAGGTAATCCCGTTACCTCTTCCGCAGTATTTCCTCGCTCATTTTCTTACCCCGCTAATGAAACATTCCGTCTGAGGAGGCTAGTTATTTTTTAGTTCCTCCCTCGGGTCTTCAACGTTCTTTCAAGACCCTTATCGTCCTCGAAATGTCTTAATAACGGAAAATATATTTCCCTAGCATTGAAGAAATGTGGAAAACAATGGTATACATTTTAAACAACGGTAAGGAATCACTTTTCGTGTAGTTGTTTAGAAGAACATCACGACGCAAATCGATGTTGTTTTACAATTTGAAAAGACCTACGGATCAAGGTTCTGAATAGCTTGTTTGTTTATTTGTTGTCCTTTTCTTTCTCTTCTTGAATTTTTTCTGTTAAGAGACTATCTAAAGAACTTTGGTCATCATTCCTTCATTGTTTAATGTATCTGTGATTCGTTTATTTTTCCATGCTAGATATTTCAACATGATGCATGAAAGAAGGCTATATCTCTGGAGAAACGTCTGTGGTTGCGTTCTAAGGATGCGCAAGACCGTTTTCCCGTTTTTGTCTACGAAGTCTATCGTTCCCAAGAATAGGGGGTTTGTTGGAGCGAATCGGTATTTACAGCTAGGATGCTGTTAATAACCCTCGACTAACCACCGTGAACTTCCCCTCACATACCTCATATACCTCACACACAAAATCTTTCCTCTCCCCCCAACATCTGCGTACATATATACATACATCTTTATTGGGCGATATTGAGGTTGATTAACTTAATATACTGTCTCATCTTCCATTTATCTGTTGTCAGATTGTTGTATATTACATATGAATTGGATTTATATTTTAAAGAGTCAAATCAAATATAACATACACAGGAAAAGCAAAGAAATATTAGTTTCGTGGACAGAAAATAAAACTGTGTGATATCTAATAATGGAATAAATGTATCCACTTCAGAAGAACACCCACGAAGAGGAGGGGGTGTGAAAAACCTGAGAAATATTTAGAAAAGAGCAAACGAAAAGGAGTGAGATTACAACAAAGAGGAAAGCAAAATTATAAAATCAATTGATATGAACAACTTTTAAGGACATAATGATTCCGTGTAATTAAAATTTAACATAAAAGAAAGCTCCTAAGTTATGGATAGTATGAATATTAGATTCACTGTCAGATTAATTCATACATTGTGCATATTTAATGCATTTAATCAATTAAACGGACTATTTTTGATGAATCGCTTTATGTTATACAAACACAATACAACACGCTACATCTTCTGCGTCCCACAAATCCCTTATAGGATCCTCTGCGGCCCGCTGCGGAATAAGAGACCGTAAATCCCTGATCAATCTAAAATGGAATGTGGATGGAAAAAATTCCCGAACGACATCCCAGTGTTTGCCGCGGATCTTTATTTACCCTCCCGTATCAATTGACTTCAGGATACGAAAGCGGCAAATTGAAATTTCCAGATGCATCTCCTGATGCCCTGGAACCAAGATACAGACGTATATACGCTCCATTCGGAAAACAGCGCCCTTGTTTGTGAATAAAGTTCGGTCCCGTAACCTACATTTGACATATGGAAGGAAGACGACAAAAAGAAAGCCAGGGACGCGATTCTTCCCTCGGTCCAGCCTTATGATGATTGAAACGGGAGAAAAGATATTCGGGGAAGCCCCCGAAAAAACTCGTAAAGGTAAAGAGAAATCGTGAAATGACGCGCGTGCAATGGACGGGGACCCGCGGGACAGCGGAGGTAGCGCACGTATTGGCGAGGAAAGTAACAAATGGGATTGAAAGAGTTGCTTAAGGAAGATGGATGTGGAGAGGAAGGAACCGAAATGATTTTTTTTTTTCGTTCGAGTCCCTCGGAAATCCCGGTATTTGCGAGATCTCTTCTGGGAGATAGATAGAGATGGGTCCTCTTTTTTCTCCTTCTTCGAAAAGGGAAGAAATTGGAAGCATTTGGTCCGCCTCAGAGACTGGTCTCTGTCATCAGGACAAAGGGCACGGAGTGTTGAAACTCGAGGGTGAACATTGGCTAAAAGGAATCCTGTTTCGTGACCTCGAACTGGAGGTGCTGGAGGATTCGATCCCATTGCTGGGATTTGCATTTTATTCGGAAATCTTCCCACGAGTTGGCTTTCCTCTTTAATTATTTTCTAACGATCACAAATTATAAATAATTGGCTACATAATTGAAGATAATATCCGATGACTAACTTCCGGTCGGCCTCCGTTTAAGATAGAAGTTATGTATTTTAGCTTCTATGCTCTAACGCTATGTATATGTATGAGTATGTTTGTAAATACATACATTTATAGAAACGTACCTATATGCGATGAATAAACGTCCCAGTAGGACCACGGATCAAGTATAAAGGAGTAATCATGTGCTATCATTGCTGATTGAAATGATAACACATGATGCAATGATTCATTCAGTATTATAAACCCCCATGTCACCCAATGCTAAGCGAGCTTGTTTATACTTCAAAATATAATTAGAGGCATTTGAGGGAAACAGGAAAATAATACTTATACAACAGATAGTAACCCAGCAAAAATATGATTTGCAAACATTTTGTAGTCACATAACATTTGCTGTAAATTAAATCATTGTGAAAATGATAAATACACGGAGAAGCACTGACAGAAATCTTAATGCGCCATTGAAACATCAATTTTATGGGTGTTATTTAAACTAAATGCATGTCCACTCACGCATACATACACAAAACGCCTAAACATGATTACTTACTGTTGAGAAGTGATTTACTTTGGGTGCATATGTGTGATTTATGTTAAATATTATCACATACCGTTCGCTGAAAAAAATAATTCACAAAGAGATGTTTCCTTACATGTGCATGAGGCGTTTATACAGTTTCTCCAACCCAACTATTCTACTCAAACGTTTGTTTTCGGTTTTCAACTGCTGAGGTTCAAAAGTTGAAAATGTAGCATAAACTTTCATTTGAGGTTAAACTAGTAAGAATTATGATTAAAATAATCAATACTTTACTAATTGCTAATTATTAGTAAATTACTATATTATTTATTTTAAATTAGCATTAAAATAGTAAATTTTACTGCAGATTATTTATCAGTGTATATAAATTTAAAATAATAAATTAGCTTTCCTGTAAAAGACGGTTTACACGCCCTTCTTTCATTACCAAGATAGCATCTTAAAGTATATGCACTAAGTTACCGAAATGCTTTGGCATAGTGGAACATAGCTATTCTATACGTGAACCAATTCCGCACTCCCCATTGTAGCGATGATGCAATGCATGGCAGTAAATGTTCTTTTCTACGGCGCATTCCAACGAAAGAAAACATTGCGGATTCGTATATATGCCGGCCCTCTATCTCCGTCACCGTAATTTCTTCCCCTTCGTCTTTCTATCGCAGCAAATGCAGTTGCCAGATACACTGAGGAACAGTCTTGATCTATGCCTTTCTCCGTTCAGCTTATCTTTCTCGTACTGGAGAATGGGAATGTCTTATTATTTTGGAAGGCATTGAATATCAAAAGCCGTGCTTTTAAAACTCAAGCATATGAAATGCTGCTTATCTCAGAATGATATGAATCTCTTCTTCATTTATGGAAAATATACCTACAGTATTTTGTAGTAGATTTCCGTAACAGAGAGAAAAATGATTTATAATACTGTGATTAATTTTTGGTCCCTGTTACCGTATCTTGATAGACACAATATTTAAATATTTCTGTGGGTGTAGGATAGTTTCCTCCAACATTTTTCTGTCTTTATCATGCTTGTGATAATATAAAAGCTACTGAGATATGTTTGATACTGAGTTATTGCATTCAAACTGATCACGCCGTAATGAATTCTGTGTAAAGGGTAACATAACATAATTTACTGCAATTACAAAGACATTATACACTCATAGTATCCTAGCTCATGGAATAAACTAGACTCATATCTTCTCTTGATGTCGTTGTCTAAATATTTCGATCAATCAAAAAATAAAATTTGCCTATCCTTGGTAAAGTACTATTATTTTGCGGTAAATTGTATATGAAATGTATTTGAAATATTTTTTTATTTTAATTTTATTATTTGAAATATTCAATTTATACAGAATTTCTACATATTGAGAGAAATGATAGAAGGAAATTAGGCAAATAGATCAGGGTTTAATAGTTGGATCATGGTAGGACAAGGCCAAGGTCTGATCTATGGACTGGCTCTATCTACTTTTAACGTCATGTGACAGCTCTACGTAAAGTAGAAAACTCGTATAAATTTTAAAATACCTTTCCACGAAGACAAGCTACCTATGATCAACCCTTCCCGCTTAAGAATCCCTCTCCTTATAAGAGCATACACCACAAATAACTGCGATAGCTGCAGCTGATCCTCATAATGAAAGCATGAAAACAGCAGGAGAGAAGGATTTGAAGCGGTAGAAAGCAATCCATCCTTCTCTCAATTAAAGGTCGATCCCTCCAGCGGTCGGATTTGGAGAGTGGAAATAGAGATGGTTTTTTCCATGAAATCTGCGGCCGATTGGGCAACCACGCCACACGAGTGCACGCTTTCTGAAGAGGAAAAAAGCGCCGCACATGTTCCAGCTTTTGCGCACATCGATATGCATCGGGTTACACCATAGAAATCATCCTATTTTGAGTGGGGAAAGCAATCACCTATAGAGGTGCTTTTTTGACCGTGTATAATAAAGATGGGCGTATCCGAAGCTTTAGCTCAAATTGTTTACATGTTTGTACAACTCAGAGATTTCCTTTTGGTGCCAATAGAAAGAAGATTCCCTTTCGTGGCTGGTGCTCGATAAGATTGAAGCCTCTCGCAAACTGTTAGCAAACATCACGCACGATATCCTCTTCATATTCTCAGCATCTGCTGCAACTGAAGTTGTATCATAAAGTAAAACTGATTGGTGAAATATTTTTGCATTAAAATATGGATTAAAACTATATTACATATAAAAACTCTTTCGGGATGAACGATATGATATTATTATTACTTATTATTTATTATATTATTATGAATTTTAAAAAATATTACCGAAAAATATGCAAAAGACGCAAAAAATTTTATATATATATATATTCAATTTCTCCTAGATATCTCGTTACGTTGCTTAACTCTTTGAGCAATCTAGAGTGAAGTAAAACTTACTTGCTACTTGCTTCTTCTTTCTAATTCATAATACTTTGTTCTGTAACACTTTTGCTTTGGTGACACTACAAGGATAACGCACGTAATTATATGGTGCATCAATGTTAATATTATGGCAATTCCCAATCCCAAAAATAAAAATACAGCGATACTTCTAATAAGAAATTAACATGTGATAGAATTTGATTGAAAATTGTGTTATTGCTGTTTTCTGAATTCGGTTTACGTATACGGATTTGGTTATCGGATTCGGTGGATGAGGGCTCATGCTCATGAACGCGAGTCCAATTAAATTGAAAGATGAAAATTCCATTAGGGATAATGCCATTTCTGATTCACCAATGAAAGAGCTTGATGGTTTCTTCCCGGTTTATATTTGTATTTCAGACTTTGGCAACCATTGGGATTTAGAATATCGAATGACTAAAATGAATCTGAGTGAGTTATCTTCGTTAACTGTGCTCTCAGCTTTATATTCGGTGATATATCAACGGATTGAGGATTTCGTTACCAGTTTGGATAACCTGCTTACGTTTAAAAGTTGGATGCCTTTCCTCCACGGGATCGAACCGAAAACTGAAATAACATTGCCGAAGAGGAATCCGAATCATAACAGAAATTACATTCTAGATCCTAAGCCGACACCGGAAATCTTTATATATTTATTTAGACTCCTTACTCGCATTATCCTTAAATGAAAAAGTCGTTATGTTTACTAACCTTGAGCTATGTTGACCTAAAATTCAATGATTAACATGTTATAATATCTTTTTTACGATTTGGTTACTCTCCAATACCACGAGTTTTCTTCTAGAGTTTAAGTAAATGTATTATTTTTGAGGAACTAGTCTCTAGGAATTTTAGAAGAGAATTAAAATAATAAAATAACTATGATTCGATGACTTATCCTCCTCCCTTATTCTATTCAAGCATTCAGACGTAGTACTTATCCTACGTATGCATCCCCTACTTAACCCTAAATTCACGGGCAACTTTAGAATTGGAGACAGAAACATCTGGTGTTTTCTGGCTTGCCTGGAGGAAAATTCTTAAAATGCTTTTTCAATTTTCATCTCCAATAATTAACCGTTACTCTCGAATTTGTTTTCGGCTCGGAAGTGAATCGGAGAACATGAATGAACTGCCGCGAATGTGGAATACAGGGCGTTTTAAATTTTCCCATCTCTACTTCTCCCTTTCCTCTCCTCCCTTCCCTTTCTCATCTCCGCCACTTTTATATATGTCTGGTATTTTTTGCGATCCTCCGGCATGAGACGTTGATGGATGAGAAACTCGGTCACGGCTGCGGAAAAAAGACACAGAATCGGGGAAATATCGACCCATCGCAATCGATCTTTCGAAATCAAAAGGACCTCCCTGAGAGCGAACTTTTAACTGAGTGGTCACTATAAAAAGTGTCCTCGAAAACGTGTGAAAATGCGGAGAGATTCCAAGGTGCCCTATGTTTCCTATAATAAATTCCTCTTCCTTGCAATAAAGTTAAGATTGACCAAAATCGACTTATTTATTTTCAAACCTTCCGTTATGCACTTGCCGTCTGTTCACACGTGCTGAAGCTCTTGGAACTTGACGTCATTGTAATTGACTGTGAGGGTTATCGAATCTGATTAAAACGATAATGAATTTCAGTAATCAAGTTCCAGTTTGATACTGTGGGAGGAATATGCGTGGGCACAACTTTCCCTCCGGGTCAACATGAAAGCAATTCGAGCGAATAATTTCCGTTTAATTTTAGGTGATTAAATCCAGTGTACCCTTACCGCATCCAAGCTGAAATTAATTTCCTAGCATCGATGAATGAGGGCAAATTTCTTGTAAATTAGCTGTTTCCTACATACTATGTATAAAAATGAAGGAAGTTGAATATGAAATTAAAAATTAGATAACTTCACTCAAGTACATCGTTAAAAGATGGTAATTCCCTCAATCAAGTTTTCATTCAAATTGGGTAAAATCTGACGTAGCCGGGACTCAAATCCTGATCTTCAGTTTACCAAACGGTTGTTCTAACCAAAATAGCTGCCATGACAGCGCAATCTCTCTTCCATATTCTAGAGCTTTTCATACTTAACTCATTGCTTATTCAAGTGAAAACTAAGTTTTATTTTACGGAGATTTCGACAGCATCTTTTTGTACCGGAACTTAGCTGTCAATATTTCTCCACTTTTGGCAGAACAGAGCTGTCAGGAGCCTTCCTGACGAAAATGATAAATATGATAAACAGGAAATGGAAAGAAGGAAAAAAAATCTTTCGACCTTGAGAGTCCCATGCTTTTAGGAACGAGGATGATAACTCAGGGTACATCAGAATAGGAGAATCTGCAAGAATATCCGAGCCCTTTTCCTCGTGTATCTTTAAAGGAGCTTCATTCACACTTCCTTGTATGGTCGGTACCTCCATGAGAATTTAGACGATGCCGCCTAAGCCGTAAGAAACCACATTTGCCCTTGCCTAAAAAGTTCCGAAAACAAACTAACTGTTCTGGCCGCATAGCATAGTCAGCGAAAACGAGCCCTGGTTAGTAGATGGTCCCGGGTTCGATCCTTGGTCCTGTCAGACCTTTTTAAGTTCGTTTTACCTTAGGATTGTTCCTGAGTGCACGCCCTTATGTGCACAGATACACTGACCCTTTTACTAAGTGGTTGGGTAGAGTTATAAACGTATCAGCGTATTGTAAGCTCTCGTTGTGTCCATTGGTATTTTATAAATTATTTTCCATGAAGCAGTTACATTTTATCCTAAAAGATATCTCGTCTTTGAGCCCTTTGAATAAATATTCTTCTGAAAATATATTCTTCGTGCATTGTCAAACTCGGAAAAGGTTAGATTAGAGGATATTAATAAAAACGAGAGACGTAATTTTGCATCTTTTTATGGGGGGAAAATATTAATGGAATAGAGAGATTAGGGTTGAAAAATAGACTAGAGTCGATACAAATGTGGAGAATTAAATGAAGATTGAGATATAGGTATTATATTCTTCAATCTAAAAGTCGTGGAACGGTAAGCATCTATATGTTTGTTCTGTTTGTTGTGGTATTGTAAAAAGTTCTTCGACATCTCTGATAACTTCACACGTGAGGAAGCACCGAGAATCGAACCCGGGACCACTTTCACGAAGATCTAACGCGCTGCCCACATTACTATCCTGGAGCCTGCACAGTTTGTAGGAAATAGTATTGATAACTAATGAAAAACGATTATTTTGCTGATGATATGAAGAGTAAAGCTGATTTACTATCACACTATGTCCCGAAAGCTGCGGGAGGTAATTTTTAACCATTTTGCGTTCCCTTCTTCAAATCGAAACAAAGGTACGGGCGCGATCACTTTTAACTTACAAGGATTAAAAACATATAAGCAGCCGTCGTTGGATCTCGAAGAGGGAGAGAATGCTCGTTTTATCGTCTGCCTCGAGGCAGCCCGCGGGACGGAAAAGATAAAAATACTCGAGTAGTTATCGTGCAGGCGTCGTTTTAGAAAGGAAATTTTTTCCCCTCCGCGATGAATAATTCGTCCATCTCAGCCTGTCGATACGTTGAGCAAGGCACACGACTCAAAAAAACAAATTCCTCGAGCGGGGCGTAACATCTCTGGTACACTTTTTTTACTCTTTTTTCGAGGGCCTCGGTGCCGCAGAGCTGGGGCGAAGAATACCTGATCCTTTCCGTCGAGACGGAAAACGGTGGATTTCATTTATTAACACTCTATGCCTGTGTGAACTTGAAGGCCTTTCTGAATTGATAAAGAGCAGGGAGGTCAGGGGAGGAAGGGAATGGTATGCGCCGTCAGTGGTGGTTATGAGTACTAGGCCGGGAAATGAAGGATCCCTTGTTTGCAATGGTGTCGAACGACGCGCAGTCGACGGATGTGCGGCCGTAGGCTTGGAAACTCGTGACCCCTCTCGATTTAGCCGAGAATCATCCTCCCCACGGTACGGAAAAATGTGGAAGGCTATCATTCTGGTGTGGATGACTTTAAAAGGAAATCCAACGCTTGAAGTATCGCGGAATTCCCAATCAAAGTCCGATTTTATTTGGCACATGGCAAGTATACGATTGGTTGCGTTCGGCGACTTTAAAATGAAATCCAACCCTTGCAGTATCATGGAATTACGGATCAAAGTGCAATTTTTCTTCGCATACGGCAAATCTAGGTAACGTATCGATGAAGATCCACCTATCCATATAAGGAAATAATACGATTGGTTGTGACCGTCTAATTACTTGGTTGGAAAATCCCGTGGGTAAACGTTTGTGAAAATAGTCTGACAGGACCAGGATAAGAAACCAGATGTTCCGGTTTCTGACTCATGTAATAGTATAAGAAATTTGGGTGATGATATTTTAATAATCATAATACATTAATTAAATTTAATTAAACAATTAACATTTTTGCTGTTTAAGTTAGCTTTGAGTTAACTTGTTAATTTAAGTTAATCTAAATTATTTAACCTCCTAGAAAGTTTAACTCACCACCAATTAGAGTTATGTATTTTATGTTTATTTTAAAGTAACCGGATCAAAGATTATTATACATAATCAAAATTAATGAATGTGTTCCATTAATTCTACGATATGCATATAAACATAGGAAGAAGTAAAACATCTCAAATCTTGTGGTATTTCCAGTCCCAAAATGGAGGAATTTTGGACACGATTATTCGTCCGATTCGAACGAAGAATACGAAATTTTCGCTGAATTTACGAAGAAAAATATTCTCCGCAACCGATCCCTCAAAATTTATGAGTCTACAAGATGGTCGATCCCTCGAACGCGTGTTCCGCTACAAATTTAGCATCGCATCCAAAAAATTTTATATTAGCGAACATATATGACCTTTCCGAAATTCATTGAATCGATTCCATCCTTGTAACGAGCTAATTTATGGCTCTCCGTAAACGGGTTATTCGGCTATGACCGCGGAATGGCTCAAAAATGTGGCCGTCATACGAGATTAAACTCTAGATAAATCAACACGGCGGATTTGCGAGTAGTTTATCGGGGGCCAAACTTCGGGTTCAAGATATATCTCAATTTTGTTACGTATTAATGGGCATTTTGTAGACTAGTAAGGTCCAGCGTTTTGAATCTCCAATCCTTCCGTCGGAATATAAAAAGAAGAACGCTTATTCGAGCATTAAATCCAGTAATCCACGCTCAAACCGTCATAAATTTCTTAGCTTTGCGCGAATAGGCCTTTTCGCTCGAATGGTTTGAAGGATTGGTTTCAGAGCGCTTTTCCTCCAATCACCCTGTCAACGCAAATTTGATTCTATATCGCCTCTAGGTAATCGAAGAAAAAATAAAAAAATTGAATGATGGCTTGCGTTTTCCATAAAATGATTTAATCTTTAGAGAGAATTGAGGGAATAATAAGAATCTTTAAAGAACGGCGGAAGATATTGAACAAGGAAGAGGAAGACTATGGCAACAAATCACGGATCTGTAGATGTACTAAATACCAATGAATGGTGACACTTTTCCGATGATAGGTGATTTGGAATTACTGGTTGAGTCACTTATCGATTCTCATTCTCAGAAAACATAGTTAAATTTAACTTTTTGGAGACTGACCGGCCTGTATAACTAAATTTCTACCTGTTGACTACGATTCACGAAATCAAGCCGATATTACTCTCAAAAGTCTGCTTTTACTTACATCAGAAAAAGGACATATCTTATAACGGTCGAATAGGCCAGTCTTAATATATTTCTCCATTCAGTAATCAGCGAGATTATGACTAAATATAGTCTTTGGAGAAGAATTCTACTTCGGAATCTTTCCCTCATAGGTACTGACTGTTCTCTATATTGAAGTAGTTCTGTCTTTCAATATTTTTATAGTCATGATGTGAAATTCCTCTAATGAAAAAGTTCCTATCATACTCTCACTTGCACATTATTTTTGCTTCCCATATACCTTTAACAGTGTATCCATCCGTAAATATTTACCATCAAATGTCTACAATCAAAGTTATACTAATATACATGGGTGGTCTGAAAAGTTTCCGACATTTCGCCATTTCTCGACATGTTTTCTGAAAATTTCTGAAAATTTTCTGAAGATTTCTGAGAAATCTGGGGTCGGAAACGTTTCAGACCACCCTCGTACATATTTATCCTATATCTCGTAAATAATTTATTTCTATACAAAAAATTAATTTACATTTACAATGTTTAACCAGCCGCGGCAGCCGAGTGTTTAGCTCTCCAACCTAAGTTCCAGGGTTCGAGTCCTGGCTAATGGCTGTGTGTGAATCCCATTTTCCCGTTAAGGTATGGCGACAGTAAGGACATCTGGTCGTAAGAATCAATCAAACTGCAAGGTCAAAAATCCTCAAAAAAACATCAGCTGACCCTAAAAATGATTAGAATAAGGCTAAGAAGGAAATTTAATATTTATTATATTTGCCAATTTATTTGGTCGATAAAAGTTTGTTTCAAAAGCGTTTCAGATGCTAACTCGAATCAGATAATGCTGATTTCACTTATTGATAATCCATCCACCGGCATAACCTTTGCAAAATATCAGTCCCAACTCCCCGAAATACCCTTGATGGGCGACAAACCCTTTGTTGGAAGATTTCGGTATGTAAAGAGAGAATTCGATATGTGGGCTATAAAGGAATTGAAAGCACTCCGTTCTTCGCGAAACTCGCAAGTGCATCTGCTTGACGGCAGTTATCCATCAAGAGGCGAACGCTTTTATAAAACAAGACGGGCATAAACCCACCGAAAACATGAATATCTGCGCCCGAAGTAAATGCGCCCTTTGAATAGGTCGTTATGCATCGATACCTGACCCTGGAACTTGTTTTGCATTCATTCTTAACTACGGCAGGGAATTCTCCGACGGGGAGAAGGACGGCCGGAAAGTCGGTGCTTGGATTCCGCTTACATTTCGAAGTAAAACGCTGCCTCTTTCCTAACTTACGCCTTTTCCTCCATCTAACTGCGTTTCCCAATTGCGCCATACCTCCGGAGTGAAATATATCCTCCCACGTGCACGTCCCATTCCGTCGACTCTGCAGACATTCGCACAAGGAGGATTTTTCTCCTCTTTTAACGGCCTCTGCTACTCAACCTGCACTCCTGACGCCGTCCGATACTATTCCCTCCATCTCTATGGCACTCTCCCATTTTTCCTACCTTCTATACCGCACGAAGTCATTTGCCATGGTAACGGTGTGTATTTCTTCAAAATGTTGTGTATCAGTATTATATGAGTATAATGAATCGACCTTTTACTCGGCGAGTTTAACCCCGACGGCATCTCTGTTCAAACCAATTTATTTATTTATTGGGCATGTACGTTAATACATCCGGTACATATACGGGCAGCAACCCAATTACAACCAATTATCAATCATAAAATGTCTAAATAACATAAATAAATACCAATTAAACAACCACATAGATGGTGAAAATACAAAATATTAAATTATAAACCACGAAAATTATGAAAAATATGTCTTTAAAGAATTCTTAAACAAAGATAAACTCGTATTAAAAAATCTATCTCAAAAAAGAAAGAGTTTGCCTCTCTTACCATTCCAATGGGCTATTTTACATATAATTAGTCCTCTAGAAATCCCTATGAAAGGTATCTCAACTGCAAGTGTTAGCATTAGGAATATGAAAAGCTATTAGTTGTAAAGATTGAGAGTAAGATATAATTCTATTTAATAATTTACACAGTATCTTTCCTAAATTAACGGTAAAAGTGTTTTTGTTCGAAAATGATTTAAGTGAAATCCCACGATGAAAATCCACAAGGAATACACTTGGGGAAACCTCGAAACCCAGCGAAATAAAGCATTAAAATCCAAACCAAGGACACAAATGAGAAAATATAGATGTAACATTGCAAGTTCAAAAGATATACATCCGTGACACATGGGAAAACAAGATATGTCAGATCCGAATGGAGTGAGCTATAATATTACGTATGTGTTGAAGAGTTTGCTTCCTTACTGATTCATCCCATACGATTTGACGATCTTTCCATTTGAATCCATGCCAAGTTTCTATGGCATGCCGACGGCGGTTCATTTCTTTTTTCATTATGATGATCGCAACGATACGATCGAAAGCTATTGAAAAGCTGATGAACCGAGAAAACCAAGCCAAAGTTGTGCTGTATATATAAAGCACTTCTGTGGAAATGGAGTATGATGGAAGAGCTATAATTTCACGGAAGATGTATTTTTTATTACTCTATTCTTACCATTTAAAGAAATCAGCGAAATATATATTCTGAGAACCAAAACAAGGAATTCGATTTGACGTAAAATGATGTCTCAAAGTTTCACTCGAGAACAAACACAAATTTTGGTCATTTATATTATAATTCCTGTTTGAATAACCAGTGAAGAGAGACATGAATTTTCTTTCGATGCTATAAGCAAATTTTTCTTATCGATGTATCGGAGTTATCTGTAGCACATATATGTATATGGCTCAGAACTTTGGTTTGAATGGAAGGGCTTTTATTGCCTAGTGAATCAGCAATTTACTATCTAATAGTAAGCTATTAAGGTTCACTACTACCAAATATAAGAAAGAAGTATAAAATTTAAGAAGATCCGTTCAACCTAAAATTTACTGCCCCAACATCTAAAACATTTCCATCACCTTTAAAAGTTATGCATTCAGAAAGACTCCCCTTGATTTACGTAACTCCTGTGATCTCAGCGATAGATACATTTCCAGATCGCTGCTGACCAATTCTGCCCACGTTTTCTTGCTTCTCCTAGCACCCAAGAGAACATCTGGGAGTATAGCATCTCAATCAATAAATCTTTTGCCCAGTCCTGCGTTGATGTCTTTACAAGATGAATAAGAGTCAAAGCAGTGGCGCATAAACTATGAGCGCTATTGAAGTTGGCGCACTGGCAGCTCCTCTTAAAACAGTACCTCTTTACTTACATAATCTTGAATTCTTACGCTCGACTTCTTCGAGATCGTCTGGTCCCAGTTGTCGTCCCAAACGTTGAGTTTTGTTTCAATTCGTTTTGTTGAGAAGCAAATTTCGACAAAATGTAGGTGATGAATTAGTAATCATCTTTTACGAGATTTAAACGTTATAAGTATAAATACTACACAGAAATCAAAATGAGACGATACGAAGCAAATCGAATATCACATAATTCTAATTCCCAGTAATCCGCGCCTCATTGGGTGGGAAACCCCATGTTAGAGTAAAAGATTTAGCATCATTGAAATTGCCTTGTAATAAATAACACGTATACACCAAAATACTTATGCTCAAGATTCTAAGGATATTTTAGATACGCATTCTTTCTCTCTCGTCTTATTTGCGTAAATACCTGTTAACTGTTAACGATATGAAATAATCGATGAGTAGGATATTTAATTTGTAACTTTTGCTGCTGAAATAATTACAAATTGTTCCTATGAACATTTTAGTTTTAAATTCATTTTCCATTTATTAACATTTAATTTAAATGGAAAGGTAAATAAATTTACATTAATGGAAAGGAAATCGCGATTTACATAATTTAGTGAATGATAGTATCGGATCATGGACGATAAATTACTAAAATTTAGGAATGCATTGAAAGAAAATATGAGTTTATTTAGTGCTTTTACATCATTCGTATGCTGAGTCATATCTGTAATTTTTCTTTTTTTTTTAGATATTCATCTCAGAGGTGAGCTGATATTGAATTGTAAATTTCAGAATCGTTTCCCTCTACGCGAATAAAAATTTTTAGAGAACGGGTCAACTGTGGTATCTATTACTCATTACGCATGGGAGAGAGATTCTACAATTGATTATACCCCATAGGTTATTGTGCGGGATTATAGAATTTAGATAACTCTTTTTAAGAGCTTGTAATTAGCTGCGTTGATTTGGATGGATGGTCAGTAGGAGGATAGGAAATCTCTTTCATATAAAAAAAACTTGTGCTGCCATCTCTGATAAGTGGACTAATACATCTTTAGCAATTTATTTTATTTAAATAGATATTACTCACATACTCAGCCACACAAAAATTACGCAAATTGCGCGATAGAGAATTCTATAATTGAATATTTTTGGGGAGAAGATTTTACAGCTGGTGCAATTGGTAGATTTTACAATTGGTTTAATTGGGGAGGATATTCTACAAATGACCGTAAATAACTCAAGACTTTCCGTCGATGATTCATAAATATTTGATTCACAATACTCCTAAGATCTTAGCATTGTAATTTTGATATATTTACTGCAGAATTTTATTTACAAAGTGGACATATGTACAATGCTTTGCCAAAAGAATGGCTCATCCCGAGCGAACAGCGCAAGAATTCTCTCCAGTGGCAGTCTGTACTCTTATTAAACACACGATTTCCTGTGATAAATGGTTGTTGTGGTCTATTTCTTTAATCATCTCTTACTGGTAGCATGTCTTATATAGAACGACTATGACTGTTACCATTTGACGCAGCTTTTTCGCCGCGTGACCCTTTTCCCCTCCGCCGTTTTGACGCTATCAATTTTGGAGAATTAAAATATCTCTCACAGAATACTTGAGATTTCTACCTTCAGTTTAGTAGAAGGTAAATGCTTGATACCATGAATCAGGAGATTTTTTCAGTAGGTGGTTCTCTTTTATAATTATATCCTTTTCTATTCTTATGGTGACTGGTAATAAGTCACAGGGTTACGGTAAAGAGGCACCATTTTGGTTAGAAAAAATTTCCACGGGAAGAAAAGTCGCAATTTTGACTATAGAATGTCAGAAAAGGGTATAAGTTAGAATATGCCGTAATCAGAATGATTATAATAATAATATTATGTTATAGTAATCGCTGTATAGAATGCAGTAATTTTCATCAATCAGTTCTTTACACAAGCTCATAATTAGCTGCGCCTTAATGGGGGCTCAATTAGGGGGCGAAGAATTCCTTCCATGTAAGATAATCTCGTGTAATAAATTCATAAATATGTTCCTTTTTAATATTTATTAATGTAATGTCATTTTTTAAATTAGTATTAACTGAGGTCTTTCCTAACTCTTTCTAATAAATATGCACAAATATAATCCTATATGCTTCAATAGGTCTTGGATTAATCACACCAAGGGCTTATTCGTACAACTAAAGGGAGTGGTAAAAAAAATAATAGTTTTCTTTACAAAGATATACGACCAAGATTCATGCGAATGTAGTTGTTTGCTTTTATTCCCCGGCTCATATTCGGTAAGGACAGAATTTTGATCTCTGAGCTGACATGAGTTTTCCCCCGAAAAGCTATGGTATTCAATTTCTTCCCATACGTATGAATCATTTGTACTCTAATTGCTCACAAACTGTGCATCTCCAAGGTAATCCTACGTGTGCAATTAGAGGTATAGTTATCTCTCATGAACCGCATAGGTCATTCTTTATTCCCATAGTCTCTGATTTTCCATAAAGCTTTGCTAACCGCTGTCATACCAACAGCAGCAGCTCTCATGAACCCCAAAGTGGGTTAGGAATTGCTTTGTGCAATATTCACTCGTGGTTAGCTTTGGTTGTTTAGGACTTATGTACTGAGCCCTTTTAAGCTAGCTGTCGATCCCGGTATGATGATTGCTACCACTAGAAATAAAACAAGAGAGAAGACTAGCAGCACTGTATTTGAAATTATGATCAAAAGAATTTAAATTATTTAACTAATGAATTGGAATATTTGACGAAAAAGATTATTAAAGGTTAACATATACTTTTCTCTCGTGGTTTCCATAAATATCAATCGAAAATATTGTGCATTTTTTACATTGTTTTTTGGACGTTTTTTTAACTTTTGTTTGTATTACGCTATATTACCTTGATCTTTTTTCTCCTTTGGTGCAGGATAGAGAAAAATTTATCCTTCGTGTACTTTTGTCTCAGTCCGATTGTTTTTGACAATCTGAAAGTTTCTTAGGTATGGGTTAGGTTGAATAATGGCATCCCTTTTACGTAACTGAATGCTGTCAAATGTATTATTCATAGATCATTGTTATGCACTTACTTTTCCGCTTGGTATAGCAGTATATATATAGTAGTATAGTAGCATTCTGGCTCAGTGTGGAAAGAAAATCTCGTCTGTGTGCCTCATTTTCCCTGTAAAGCTATAGGCAATAAATGGCGGAAGGTAATTGGATCAAGTAGCCTTTACGCTTAATATCTTTACGATAAATGAATGGCCTTACTTAAAACTCATGACCTCACATACAAACATGCCCTATAGGTATTTTCAGTTTTCCGCTATTCAATTTCTAACACAATGTCAATTATTGTCAAATATTAATTATTGAGGGTGGGTAAGATGAGAGAGGGGGCATGTATTCCCAATTTCAGTGATTGGTTTACAATTTTTCTTTACAATGTGATGCATTTTATATATTCGATTCACCATAAGCGGCAACCATTGAAGTCATTGCAAATTTTCAAACTTCATCTTGTTAGTTTAACTCAGAAGACCATTTGGCCACTGGGTTGTCTTTTCCCATTGTCTCTACTCAAGTTCTATCCATCCCACCAAATTTTTCGCTTAATCCCATTTCGTTAACCCGTGTCTTTCTTTCTCACACCTTCTTCTCATTCCACACCCTTAAAGCCTTCCTCAGGGGAATCTAGAGCTACAAATGCCTTCCCTCTGACAACACTTTCCTAACGGTCTAATCTCAGACAACTCTCCCGCTTTTCTTCCATCCCTTTTCACTCCCTAACGAATTCTCCTTCTTTCTCTACTCCTTTAAGGAGTTTCGACAAAGTAGCTCCCTTCCTTTTTCACGCCGAATGATTGGTAGTTTTCGAGGTGCCATGGGGGTTTAATTTGTGTCGTTCCCCGCCAAAGGAGATGTGAGATAAATTAGGAGTTCACTCTTTTGACTTTCTCTCTTCGTCCGTACCTCTGTCTTTCCATAATCCACTCCCTCCGATCACTTCTTCGCTCCCTTTCACTTCGACCTGGCCCCCTTTCACTTTTCTCCTCACGTTCCATTGGTTTTGCCGTTGAGACGGCGGGAAGAGAAAAGCGCTGACTTTGAAGGCTTCTTGCACTTCACCAAAAGACAATGATCTCCTCATAATGTGCGGCGATGACGTCCTCGGTTTCATCAAAAGACTGCAATGGTTATAGTCCCTCAGGAAGGAGAAATACGAAAAGGATAGGCGTAACTTCTATCAGTCAATTCCGATTCGTAGCTCACGGGTAATATGCACAACTGATAACTCATAATTATGGATAATATTCGCATAAAATAATTTGATTGCTGCTATTGAAAAGTCTGTTACCAATAACCCAGTGACAACCGCTCAATGTGATTGAAAAAACTCAAAAGGGGTAATATTAGGGGGCCCCCGAAGAGCGAAGTCGGTAGCGCGTTTACCCTCGGTGAAAGTGGTCCCGGGTTCGATTGTCGTTGAGGACATGGATGCTGACTTAGCACTGTGAAAAATATGGAAAGGTATCTTAATTAAACGGTAGAAGAACCAATATAAAGCGGCGTGAGAGCTGATGCGCTGACCAATGTCACCCATTGTTAATGTCAATTGCATAACCTTGGCTCCCATAGGGATGCTGCCCAATGGGATTTATTTCTTAGAATTGCAACAAATGAAATACTTCTTATAAAATTCCCTTGTTATAGCAAAATCAATCATTGCATAATAAATGATAGATTACATACAAATAGCAGTCTCTTTTACAAGTTAACTTTCATATAATAGTTTGAAACTTAATTTTACTTAAAACATTCGAACGTTGTCTCATGCCGTGTCTACTAAGTTATCAATTTAGGTTACTCAATCAGTTCGTTGACAGACGGCTTGAGACCTTTTTAGCTCCGCGACTTATTTGTGTGATAATTCAAACTTCGTGGTGGACTGAGGCCAATTGAACTTGGCGTCGAGGTAAAGCCATGGGTAATGAACTAATGCGAGTGATCCTATCTATGCATATAAATTAAATTACAGAATACTATAAGCTATTAAAATACGTAAAATTTATTATAAAACTTCGCTAAGCCTCTGCACTAAACCATACATTTTTAAGCTAGCCGGAATAAAAATTGGATTAAAATAGATGGATAATTATAGAATATAATTTAAATTTTTTGTAACCAAATCCACTAGTAGATAATGTGTCCCAGAAAATAAGGAGTGCACTCAACATAAAATTTAATAGTTTGTGCTACTTCCGGATAGTACTCGGCGCACGAAAAGCTTTTAAATGGCACATTGATTGGGAAGGGCTGATTTAATGTAGGATGTTTCTTATCAACTCATGTATTCAGATGCTTCCCATCAACAAATAATGGAAATGTGTGGTCTTAATGAGTCTTTTTAATATAACTATTTTTACTTTCATATTAAATATTTAAAATTATCAATTTAAAATGTGCCTTGCAGCATATGCTCAATTAAAATAAAGAGTAAGGTAATTAATATGAGCCATTTCAGAAATTCTGTTTTGATAGTTCAAATGTAACCAATTCCATGTCTCTTAAAGCATTCTGTATTATTCTAGTTCACCATCAATATTCGCCAATTTTAAGGTTTTTTCAAAAAAGGTACGAACAAATAAAAAAATGGAGGATTCTGCAAAATTAGGGAAATGGTATGATGCCTCGCTCAATTTAATTTTGCCTCTTACTTTGGTCGATAAATGTAGGTCAAGCTTTGGAATGATCAAAGGGGAAGAGCTCGTTGCCAAATATACCGTTTTACTTAAATGTGGACTCTAATTACTCCTTTCATATGCTAGAGGCCACTATGTCAAACACAGCTAGGCTAATATCGAGAGATTATTGCAGTAAAAATTATATATAAACAGAGTACGACGAATATTTTAATTAAAATTATAATTTTACTCGTTTCCCTAATTATGACCGATGATGATGCCTGCATAAAGTTAACCTTTAAGTTAATTTAAGTCTGAATCTATTTCTTCATTAAGAATCATTTTGTGGAATAAACAGCCCTACAGTTGTATTAGCAACTCGTATTTGCTGAATTTCAGTTCCCTTTTTACACGCTATCTTTTCTATTCGATTCACTACCATATCAATGGAAATCAATGATATCTATTATTTATAAGTCCCCACGAATATCCACTTACCGTTAAATTACAATCAGAGACAAAAACGGTAACAGATCTCTTATACAGAAATCACGTTTAAAAAGCCATCGCATGCATTAAGTATGCAGACTTCTAACACTACTGAAAAACAAAACAGAAAAAGCGAGCCTTTCTTTCCACACTAAATGGTGCTCTAATTTCACATTGCTGCACATAGTCAAGAGGTAATATTCTCAACATTCACTGCTGGGTTATCAAGGCGTGCTTCGAGATAACGCTTTATCTACCTGATTGCAATTTAGAAGAGTGAAACGTACAGCATTCAAGTCGTCGGTGGATTCTGTTTTAATATTCACATTCACATTGTACTCGTCGAGCACAAAATAAAAAAAAGCAGTTTCAGTCAGTTCCGTGAAAACGTGCTACATTTCGTAATAAGTTGCGAATATCGAGTTCGCGATGTATTTTTCCCTGTAAATCTCTCTCTACGTGACGCTACACGGGTCACGTCCACAATTACCAGAAAGTTTCTTTTCCTTCTCGTAAATCTCTGATGACATTATATTCTCTCGGAGGCATATTAAGCCATGCTTTCGAGGATTGCGGAACATTTTCAGCAGTGCAAACAAGACTACCTATTCGTCATCCTAGTACGCCCTGAGCTTTTATGAGCCGAATGAACCTGCATTTAAAAGCTAATTTGGATTTTCTTCTCACAACATATATAAGCCAGGAGAGGAAATATGTCCTACCGCTAGAAAGCTTTAAATGTCATGCATTTTAAGAGAATGATGAAGATATTTTAAGGGGAAATTTTATCTAAGGAGTGCATGATTTTTATCTTTTCTTACTTTAGGCGGCGTTTTCTGTCCCATACTCGTATCTGTATTCATACTTAATGTATGTAACATTCATGGACATTCATTCGTTAGTGGAAATCACTGCGTATAAATCGTATGTATCTTTTTCAATCCTTGCCAAATTTAGGGATTTGCGAAAAAAGTTAAAATTTCATAAGTATTAAGAAAGCAACAAAATGAGGAGAATATCGGTGAAGTGAAGTAAAAGAAGTAAAGCAAATCAAGTGAAGCTTTTCTTGCTGAAGATGGCGATCAATCACCGAAACTGATTGCATTCTGAACAAATATTTTCTGTAGAAGAAAATTACAATACGATGAAATAAAATTAATTTGTTCAAGCGTAACATTGTGGAATTTAACGCACATATTGGAGAATAAATTCAATCTTAGTACAATTCCACGAGAGATGTATTAACCTGTAGATGTCAACTCGTTGACGAAACTAATCGGTGATAAATCTCTCATGGAATCGCACTAATATTTCATTTCCTCTCCATTATGCAGAAAGCACAATACCTCTATTATTTTATTTTGCGATGAAATAAAATGAAAATGATTAGAGATCACTTATAACTTAATGCTGTTATAATTTTCATTATAATGGAGACCTAACACAAGGTTGAGGTCAAATTAATAGATTCTATCACGATGGACTTCTACATCATCAAGGCCTCATCGCTTTAAATCAAGTTTAAAAATTTAGCTTGCCAGAAAAAAACATATGCCTATATATACAGCCCTATATGCAAATTATTTACCGTTAAAAGACACGATAATCAAAGAAATGACTTCTGTGTTTAAATTTAAATTTACATCTTATGGGCTGCTCTATAGCTTAACATTCTTAATACCAATAGACTGCCAAAGTTCAGCCCAATCCATTTCTGTCCATACACGCTCATGATATTTACATTTCATTCACATCCACATCCATGCAAATGAGCGCCATAAAGTAGTAGCATTTGCCCATAAGGCCTTGTAGATCATAGCGAAAAACGGCATCAAAATTCCGAGAGGAGTCCATAAAACCCAACGCGTCAAAAATTCTACAAACTCCGTTCCGCACGCCGATAATACTTGGAACGAAGCACAATGAGGGATCGTTAGGTCGGCCCCAATCCACCGACGATCTATTACGTTCGACACGTTCCTTTTTTGGGATCTAAACCGATCGTACCTATCTCCGACTAGCACTGTTGTACGGCGCAACAAATAACCGCACACACCGATTCCAGTCCCCCCTATCGATATGCAGCGCACACTTATAAATGGGCGAGCGCTCGGAAAAAAATATCGAATCGATCATTTCGAACGCCAACGCGTGCACTCGAAAAACGCTCTTCATTTGGCCTCATTGTCGTCGCCCCCATTCAATTCGGGGAACAAACGCCCCCGAAATGAAAAAAGCCCCCCCCGTATCATACCTATTCCGCCGGGGAAAAAATATAGGAGGCTTAGAGGCCGATCCGTTTTATTTCCACGCGCCGATAAATGAATGGGAAAAAGTAACCGAAATGCCATCTCTCTCTCCCTTGATGAAAGGGAGGGAATGAGTCGCGTAAGCTCCGTAAGGACGGATGGTTTTGTCACGGCGTGCAGTGTCTGTTTGAGGAGGTAGGGATCCACGACGGGATGGTACACTTCGACCAACGTCGTGAAGAGATCATGCCGATCTTATGACCCCGCATATTACTTACGGCGCGAGCTATTGTGACTTTTTTTATAGGAAAAGAGATTGAAATGATTTTGTAGACATTCAGCAAAAAGGAAAATTGATTTCTGATGGAGCAGTACAAACATAGCGCACTAGTCTCCCATAAGGAATACACGGTGCCACAAGATTTACGTGGTCTCTTCGAGATGTTGGAAGAATTATATGAGAAAATAATAAGTATTAGAATGTATTTCTAAATTATAATATCTAAATAATATAATCTAAATAATATATATATGTGTAATTAAAGCACAGTATGCTATGATTGCACCTTACATAACATTCAATAAGGGGCCATAAAATTAACGTGGTCTCTTCAATGCATTGGAAGAAGTATAGGGTGTGATTGGGGGTGAGAGAAACATATTGGAACAGGTACCACTGTCGACCCATCCATCCTCACCACCTCTTCCAATTTCGTCGTACTAAACTTCCCTCCCTTCATCCTCCCCTCATGCCACACTCCCCCTCTTTCTCATCAAATATTTCCACTGCTCCAATGCAACCCGCTCTCCATTCTTCCCGAAGCCTCCAAATGTACTTTGCAATTATTCATAATCCCCCTCCCTTTTCTTTCCCGCCCTACTTTCACCCATCCTTTGAACCGACTTCCATCCATCTCCTCATCGCCGTCTCTCCTCATCGATTCCCTTTTGTCCGACTAATTGTTCCAACTGCATCCGCCGATTGCCCCGAGTGTAAAAGATCAAAGTTGGGACGAGATTAGGTATTGCTCGATGTCCTGGCGAATTAGAGCAATTAGTGCTCGCGCTGGCGATGGACGAAGGGGCGGCTGAGGTTGCGATGTGTCGTTTATATCGCGTTGGCGCGCTATCTTTCGCTCGTAAATTATTCGGAGTGGCTTCCTCTTAGAAAAATGCGGCGTTTAGCGGGGCTGGAATGGGTGGCGGGGCAGAGGAAGGGGGCGATCGCGCCCTCGATCAAGAGTGTAAGAGATTTGCCAACGTTGCTACAGAGGGCTCTGTATAAAAGCTGATTGTAAAGAAATCCTTCGATTAGGGTATATTATTTATTGCATCTATCAAGGAAAGATGGCTTTTTAATGGTTTAGAATACACGGGAAAATATAATCGATGTGCCTTACTTGGTGGAACTCCGTGGAGAAAGAAATGATATTGCTTAGCAGTTTCTACGGAATAAATTTTTAATCCAACATCTATCGATTCAAGTAATAATTTGGGTCGAAATCTGTCTGATTAAATTTTTTTCTATGCAAACTAATAAGTAATTTTATTTTTATTTATGTATTGTATCTATTGAGGAAAGACGGCATTTTTTAATTCTTTATAATGAAGAGTATAATATAATCGATGTGATTTAGCCTTACTTGGTGGAACGCCGTAGAGAAAGAAATGATATTATTTAGTATTTCCTACGGAATAATTTTTTTCCCGACCGGTATCGATTCAAGTCATAACTTGGGGCGTAATCGGTACGATTAAATTTTTCTTCTGTGCAAACTACTAATTAATTTTATTTTTTCTCTAAGGCACTGAGTATTGTTACTTTAATATAAGAAATTAGTATTTTATCCGTCTAAATTTCGCCAAAATCAGAAATTTATATATTTATTCATCCGCAAACGAACATTTTTGACTAAATTGGACTCATCGAACCTATTCTATGAGTCATCTTAAGGCTCAATTTTACGGCATTATATTAAAGTAAAGTAAATCTAAATGTATATACACAATAGCAATGATGACTAGACCTATGTCAACATCGTTCTGGCTAAAATGCTGAAATATAATGAGTTTTTCTTCTTTCCCTCTGAGAAGGTGGTGAGTACCGCTAATTCAGAGCAATCTCTCACTTAGCCTACAAAGTATCCCAAACATTCAAGGAGGAATACAATATGGAAAGATTCTATTGGTTTGAGAAGTCGTCGGGAAAATAGAAAATTCAAGGACGGTTTCACAGACTTTTGTAGACCATACTGGTACTTCGTCCACCAATCCTATTTGCAAAATTCAATGATAGTTTATTAGACTGAGAAAAATCAAACAAAAAGAGATTATTCCTTGAGTTAAACTAATTTTATTTGCGAGAGCTTGTTCTGTCTCTCCATATAAAGCATCTTCGTAGAACTGGATTACCTCACTTTTTGTGTTATTTGATATTTTTTTTCAAATCCAAAGTCCATCAATTAAGTTTTTTGAATCCTATAACTATGCTGAGACTTGATAAATTAATCAGATCAGATTTTTCCATCGGATTAATAAGGAAGAAATATTCTCTCCATTTGTACTCCTTTTGTATTTTGTACGCATCTCCATTGCCAATAATATTTTATTTATCAGTATCTACTTGTTCTTTCCCAAGCCGGTTTATATCACGATTGCGGATGATCCAAATAAGATTTTGACCAGCAAAGGTGTTTAATAGGCTCTTCAGCGTTATCTTGAAAACGTTCTTTCTAATTTCTGTTATACCCCCATGCATTTCATGCTCACGTTTTTGGATTCTCTTGGCAAACTTCCTCTCTTGTCTCAGAAAAATCGATTATAGGCATTAAGACGATTCTTTTGTTTTCCAGACACGAAACGCTTTCTCGTAATCCTCAAATCCGTTAATTCAACTCGGATTTTCTAGAAAATAATTTTTCTCGCCGCTTTCTCCATAACCACGTTCTACAACTTCTTAAGTGGAGGATTAAGTTCTTAATATAGCTCAGTCCCAATGCGCTCCAAAGATTCGACGTCATTTAACGTTCTCCGGTTTGATTACTTTTGGTTAGTTGCTCATGGTTCTTACGGGAACCTTTTGGGGATTGCTTCACTTTACTCTATTTTCGGTAAAATTAAGGAGCTCCTTCGCATTGAAACTTTCTCATTCGTACGAAAAAGGTAGATTCAAGCACACCTTTGCAATCTCAGAAATAATTTACTTGAGCGTAACTAGCTTCCACCAACGTCTTTGGTCATCCATTTTTATATGTTATTTTCCTTTGATTTCAAGAATTTGGGGCGAATAATTTTGTGGGCGTTTTATATTTTGCGAAACATGAGGAACTCTTGAAAATCCACGTGATTCTGTTTTTAAAAATTCAAAAAAATTTGCCTATGGCCGAAACGCGCTCTAGAATATTATCCCAGCTATTTAAGTATAATTCATGAAAAGTCCTAATATATAATATCCAAAGGTTGAGCCAAAATTGCAACGTTGAGTATTGATTTGAGTAGAAAGTACAGAAATTTTCCTTATCCGTATCTTTGCAAGTTATTGACTAAATATGTAAACATGTAAGTGTTCATCATAATGAGATATGATGGGGAAAGCTACCCTATTGTTACCAGAAGCAATTCACTAGTAGTTAGTAGTTACTTCATCGTAATGAGGTATTGAAACTCCTTATATGCTAGATATATGATGAATTAAATTCTTAATAAAATTAAGATTTTACCGTTGAAGACTTGTTAGCAGATGAGTGAACCGAATTAAGAATTCGCTGTTCAATTTGAACCCTATTGTCTACTTTTTCGTATTGTTATACATTTCAAATAACCGTAAGAGTTTAATCTTAGTCACGGAAGTATTAAAAAGTATATTATGATTATATAAAATCTCTTTATTCACTTAATTACAAGTTATGTATTCGAATTAAACTCTATAGTTTATATATAATACAAATTATTTTATATAATATAAAAGCTGCAGAGCGCGTGTAGGTGGCATGTGCCTGTGCTTCTCTCCTGAAACGTATGCAAACTGGGTTTAGCTTATAATTGCTGGTTGCATAAGATGCGGGGGCACCTATTTCCCTGTTGTAGTTAGGACCTCTGAAATATATGCAATTGGTTGTTTATCCGTGTATTGCTGGTTGCATCAATGCGGGGCTGTTTATTTTCATATTACGCATTCATTCACTTTACGAACTCTTTATGAGAGTTTTAGTGAATATTTGCAATATCTTCATCAGTTTAATTTACAGTATGCTGCCCATATGAGAATCACTGTGGAAACCTCCTACAAATTTGTCCATTAAATGAAACCGAATTTTTTAAATGTCTCACACGAGGTATTCGTAAAGCTGGAAGTATGTTTTTTCATGTGCTCACGTCAATTTCTCGCAGAATATTGACCCTGATAAGCTTTTTGTGGTCTGTAGATAAATGTAGGCATTATTTGTTAATTGAATCCTTTCCTCAATTTCTGAATTGCCTTCATGTCACTAATACACGATAGAACAGCTACAAAAATCGCAGCATATCAATGATAAAATATTTATTATATAAGTATATATTTAAAATTTTAAAAAAACATTAGTTTAGAGGACCAGAGGGGTTCAAAACTTTTACTTCAAAATTTCTGCTTTCTTTAGAGGTCCGAAGCG
This sequence comes from Pachydiplax longipennis, assembly GCA_036926295.1. Lineage (NCBI taxonomy): Eukaryota > Metazoa > Arthropoda > Insecta > Odonata > Libellulidae > Pachydiplax > Pachydiplax longipennis. The sequence goes on from JAVFKF010000008.1 coordinate 60,085,142, forward strand.
TTGGATTTAAGGATACAGAAAATTTATTTTTGTGCTAGTAAGAGCTATGGTATATTTAAGCAACTAAAATAACTGTGATTTCCGGTATCTATTCATTAGGTTAATTTTAAGTATCTACTTGATATAAAGAATCGATCTAAGATGGATGATGATTTTTCTGTATGTCTTAGTTTAAATGTGAATATTTGAATCTGAATGTTGAATGAATACTTTAAGAAATTCTTGTAAGAGATGATGTTGTGAAGGAATTTACTAACTCATTGTTTCTTTTCCTTCCTTCCTGTTCTCCTTCCATTGCCCTGGCTCTTTTGTATACCGCTTTATCATTTCGCTCGTCACACTGGTCTAAATTCTTCATTCGTCGCTGCGAACCACCATTTCAACCCAACCTCAAATCGCTTTGCTTCGATAACCATACCTTTGATATCCGTATTTTGCGCATACATCACATTCTTAAAATATCAAAACCCTAATCCTGCAAATCCTATGATTGGATGTGTTGAAAACGCATGAAAATCTCCACCTCTGCACCCCACCTTGTCCACCTCTCCTTTGGTCATACAACAACGGCACCATTTCCTAAACAGGCATCATGCAGCAAGACAACGCAGAGCAGGTGATACTTGACCCCAAGCTCATCGCCCGGCACTATCTAAGAACGTGGTTCTTTCTCGACCTCATATCTTCCATCCCCCTCGACTACATCTTTCTCATTTTCAACCAGGTGAGTTACTCTTATCCCCTGCTAAAGAATGAAAACATACCAACCTCTGAGCGGCCTATTTCAAACTTAGACCTTCAAAGAAGGAGTAGACATGATATTAAGCCTGGTTTCTCGTCGAACTTCAAAGCGATCTTTATTACGTTGATAATCAGATTATTTTCTTGAATGGATGTATCTGCATTGTTATTACGCGCGACGTGTTTACAAGAAAGACGACAACATTACAACTTTCAGCTCAATTAGAATAAGAAATAATATTTTTACCAAGTTTCAACGTTAACATATCTGAAACGTTCATCCTGAAAGTTAATTAATGAATTTCATAGTATGTATTCGAAATTCGTAGTTCATATTTGAACTATCTCCTATTAACTCGCATAATTTTTTCTTTTTTAATTTAGCATATTAGAATTTGACCAACTGTAACTTAATACCGAGGATCTTACGTCGTTTTTTCTTGAACTTTTCGGTCAATCTCTTTCTATTAAATCTCCGTAATGCATTCGTTCCCCTAAAGTCGAAACCTTGGGCGTGAAACAATCGCGTGCGTTCAATTGTTATTATAATATGTATTTTATTCATAGCTCCTTATTATCTTAAATTCAATTTTATATGCTTCCTTTCGGGGTTCATTACCTTCTTGTTCCCATAGAATTGTACGAGAACCCAGGCTTGTCTGTGACCTACATTGCGGCTCCATTAGTTCAATGCTTCCCTGCTTTTAGGCATTAAAAAATTCCGACTGCACTGCTTTCATAGACCAATACCGCTTTATAGGATGCTTGCCGTCGTAACCTTAAGTACAATTGAGGTAGATTAAAAGACTAACGTTTGAATTTTCTTAATAATCCGTAAGTGGCAAATTACGTAGTTATCGAGTTGAATTATTATGCCAATCACAAAAATATTTATTTACTCATTACATAGTTGTTTGATTCTGCGGACAATAGATGTAAAGTAAGATTCATTATACTTCATGACTTAATTTCAGTTATGGAAGTTAAGAATGTTAGATAATATTTGATTATATCCTTTGTAAACATTCATTCAGAACGTAACTTTCTTTAGAAAATACATGTAAACGTCTCATTTAGCATTCCTAACATTCCAATCACTGTTACGTTAAAATTTTAAGGAATGATGCACTTATTAATAACAAGAGCACCATTTTTATGAATTTCATCAACTAAACTTATTAGTAGATTCAGTAAAAATTTATATTTGTGATTTTTACCTTCTAACCATATTTTCGTCCCAACAGTTTCTTGAACATTCTACGAAGTTAAAATATCACACTCTTTTCGCCTCAAGTTAACTCAGATTAAAATTTGACGCTAGTAATACACAACTTTTCTGATATAATTTATATAAAAACCCTTTATATTACAACATATACATCAAATTATCAATATTTCTAAAATATTTTTTTAAATAACCACATCTTCAACGGATCATTAGACCCGCTGTGGAACTGAAAATATCCAACTTAAAACTTCGACAATTTAGCATTGTCAGCCATCCTCGCCGTAAATAGGACTACAGCGTACGAGAAAACGTTAAGATATTCAAAAAGCAAAGCGTAGGATACACTTCCACTCTATCGAAACACATACAGGGCAACTTGTCATCTAAAAAAAGAAGAAAAGAAGTAGATGGCCAATCCCTCCTCCCGAGACGATGGCCACCATCCTGTGCCACTTTGTTTGATGGAAAGTCCTAGTGTATATATTGGCATTTTGTTTCAGGATTTTAGCGAAAGTTTCCAGATCCTTCACGCAGGACGAGCTCTTCGGATCCTCCGGCTTGCCAAACTCCTCAGTCTCGTGCGACTCTTACGGCTTTCACGGTTGGTGCGTTACGTCAGCCAATGGGAGGAAGTCTACGTAAGCTGCTACTTCAATTAACCCCTTCTTTAATAATGCCCCCTTTACTATTTAGTGAACAGTACAATATCTTATTCGAATACTATCGCTCTCATTCTTCTTATTATTATTGTTATCATTATTATTATTATTACTATCCCAGTAACCTTGGATTCTTTTGTTCATTTGATTGGTTACTTTCCAAATCTGAAAGGTTTCCTGTAGAATTGCTCAAGTCTTTCAAAGAAATGGATAGGAGTTTTGTAGAAAAATGTGTGAAAGAGGATGTTAATGCAAAAAAAATGAATAAGTGGAATGGTTGGCTGGTTACTCTCCTTCTTCAGAGAGTGTGATTAAATCATGAATGATTTTTTTTCAGAACCTTGTGATGCTAAGAAAGCTAGAAGGTTAAACCTTTTGACCGAGGTTAACTGAAAAAGTGCATATTCTGCCGACTCCTAGTCCTTAGTGTTTAAATAATTTTAAAAATGTGTTATCTCTTGAATGCTAAGGTAATTTGAAGGGAAAATGAGTCGTGGTTTTGAAGTCGGACAGATTACTGTTTGAAAGAAGTTATTTTACCCGTTTCAGTATTTGTTTTGAAATTTTTTAATTCTTTTCTGTGTACAAAAAAAGATGTGTTTCTAATGCATCGTCAGCAGCAGTGTTCCGATCGGCTTCGTTTGATAGTGCATTAAGCACCGCATTACTTCAGTCATTACCCATGTATATTATTAAATCTTATTTTGAAGAATGCGCACTCTTTATATGCATGGCGACTTAGGAAGGGTGAGATGACTTTTTCATCGTCACCCGGAATCAATCTTAGATGTGATTCGCACCACTTTTAATCGCTATGAAGTATACATATTAACCACTTGTGATTCCGTCTTGCATCCTAAGGTGAACCATGTTTCAGTAGAAAATAGCATTAATCGATTAATACTTTGGAGAGTAACTCATTATGCATATTTACATTTGTATGAGTCTGTTTATGATTTTTGAAAATGTGAGAAGAGTGTTAAAGAGATGATGATGAAAAAAATGCATTATCTTTGAAGAAGCAATGAATGGGTATCTCTTAGTTGAAAGAAAACTAATCATTTTTTCATATAAATATATGCTGGAGTGTATGTTATTTTGAAAATGCATGATGTTGATGAAAATGGCCCAATAGATTGTGTACCTCAAGATAAGGAACTTAAATGAGTAAACATGGCTGACCTTGATACCGAATGCCCATGAGGACGCGTCATGCACGAGGAATCGAAAAGAGGAATGTTTGGTGGAGGAGATGTTTCATTTGAAAAAGTATATAAATAATTCCTGGGAACCCAAGGTTCCGCAGAGCGGGCATTTTTGTAATATCGAATGGTAACTGTACGAAGCACCTTTTCGACGAGATATTTCCGGTTTCCCTAGCCGGCTCCTCAATTGCCGAAGAGAGAAAAGAAAAGCAATGTACATCCGGACCGATGCCTTTAATGGAGTCCTCAAGGGTTATTTATGGGCACCTCCGTCGTCCCGTGCCTTCCTCGCCCTTTCTCTCCCGAAATGAAGCCCGATTAGCTCTTTGAAGCGACGCCAGAATGTCCGACGCCTCCCGAAAGACCACCTGAAGACAATAGCCTCGTTCTCTCTCTCTCCCTCTCTCTGGCACCTCAAAATATTAAGTGGAAGAATGGAGACAGCGTCAAAAACAACTCAGAGCATCGCCTTAGAAAGTGAGTCGTGAATGTGAGAGAATAAAGAAAACATGATAAATAAGTGATGCCTAAACCGTCGGGCCTCTTTCCTCTTCTCTTTCTTCTTTTTTCTCCCTTCTCTCGATTTTAATTGTTGGTTGATTCCTACCTTGCTATGATCCGCCTTTATTTCCGGTATTCTATTTACCATCTTTCAATATCTGCTTCTTGCAACGCATCTCTCTCTGCACTTACACCCGTTTCTTCTTCCCTTCCATCTTAACTAAGAGTTGCTCTAAATTGGTTATTCTAAATTGGACACGATTGGCTACCAGATATCGGAAGAGATTTGTTTATAATATTATGATGATTTCGTTGGCGTCAAAGGTTTTTTTATGATGCTTGATTGAATACTCGGGCATTTATTTCGATGAAAATCATGCCCGAGGTTGTAAATCAAGCAAAATATAAATATTTCTTTGATTTCAGCGTGAAATATTTTGATACTTTTAAATCAGTTAGACATTCATCTCTTTCCCGATTCGGCCGCTTATTTGGATTAAATTTTTTTATCAAATATACGAGCAATGAAAGAGAAACTAAAGAAAATCGAAAAAATCACTAAATTCGTCTTAAACACCTCATTGTAAATAAAACAACTAAATAACCAAGTTAAACAACTATCTAAAATTAAGTTTTAAATTTACTTAGGGATCGCTTACTGATCATCGCTAACTTTTCACCTTTTTTTGTCTTCAAAGAACGTGAAATGTCCGTAACTCCCGCTGTTTCCTCAGCGGTTACGGTTTTTTCAAACGAATTAGATTCTGAGAAAAAAGGAGACACCTTGTCAGGCTTCCATTCTACGGGATCGGTCCGTACAAAGCAACTCTATCCACGTGTACATAAGGAATGGACTCTCTGTCTCTTTTTCCGTCACTCCGGATCACCAAATCTCCCTCTTTTCCCCCCGTGCCTGACTCCCAGTGCAAGACTGCCGTTTAAATACCTCTCCAAAACTTTCCTTCCCTGCGCAACTCAGGGCTGCTGAAATTTTTAAAATTACATAATTTGCCAATGTTTTTGGTGCTGCTCTTCTGCGCGCTCATTTTTATGTTTGATTTTTACACTCAACGGCGGCGATCGGCTTGAAAAGAATCCACTGCAGCCATATTATTTTGTTTTGGCTTGAGGATCGCCGCCAAATTTACCAGCCTTGCTTTACCAGGGTGGGTTGATTTTTAAACGGCTTTCAGTGCCTTGTTTCCGTTCCTCCACTGCATATTTATTTGGCAAGAGAATTAATGATTATGATTTTTCAGGCCAATTGAGAAAATAAAGAGATCTCTTTTTTGGATGTATATACTTGTACATGTGTTGGTGAAATGTAAATTTTGGGTGATTTTGTGTGTGTTCAAATGAATCTGATCGATTTTTCTTCTCTTCAAGAACTAAATTTCTTTAGGATGTGGATGAGTCTGTGTAAAGGAGAAAAGGTAAATGTCTCTCGTAGAAGAATGCTTTCACTGGGCATTTCCTTTTGGGTGTGCATATTTAAAGGGAGGGAACGGGCCAGGGTCCGCGGAGCTCTTTTGCTTTCGATAAGGGGAAGAAATCTTTACTGAAAATAAAGTCTGAAAGCTTGAACGAGGGTTTCTAGCAAGGGAAATTTCAATGGGTGAACGCTGAAAAAAGAATCAGTAGTCTTTCTCTCTCACTCTCTCTCTCTCTCTTAAAAATTTTTCAAGAGGATCTGATTTGTTTCTGTGCAAATTATTTTGTGGGTTGTTTCCTTTGCGTTTATTTTTCTTTCTTTTCCTCTCTCTCTCTCTTCTCTTTCACCACCCCGAATCCCCGCAAACCCTCCCTCTGCACTTGCTATTTTTAGATGTCCCTGCAACAGGCCGGGAAGGCGGTTGAAGTCGGCTATCAGTCAGTTTGTCCGGGAAAAAGGACTCGTAAGGTGCCTGGCCCCCTCGGTGTGTGGCATGGTGGCTCTCTTATCAACCACACACTCTCAAACCTCTCTAACATATGCTAAAAAAATAAAAAGAAAAAAAGGAAATACCTAAGTCTTCTCATATATATATATTTATGGATCGTGTGTATTGTGCATCAACGTTTTTACTTACCTTGTTTCTTTCTTTCCTTTGAGTTATTCGTTCTTGTCCGTCTTTCCCCCTTTTGTTTCTTTGTTTTGGACTGTTCGTGAATATGGTGAAGGTGCACCGTCCGACGCCCGCGTTTCGGTCGGTTCCCCGCTTTTCTCACTCGGGCGAATCGGCTCGCTTCTTTTCCCCGTCTCCTCGACGCGGGGATGTCAAAATTTTGCCGATCCTTCCTCCACACGCAGTCCCTTTGATCTCGAGCGGAACTTGCCTTCGACGGGCGGATCTCGCGTTTGACACTTTCCGCGGAAAATCTCCGTCAGGTCTCTTTTTCACTTAGAGAGAGCATAAAGCAATCCAATTTTAGAGGACTGGGAAGTGTTACAACTCTCCCCGTCAGTAGTGGTCACGCTGTGCTTCGAATCCATCCCGAACGGTCAAAATGGAGGAGGCTGGAAAATTTTTTTGAAAGCATTTGAGTATATTTTTTCCGTTGCCTGATGCAATGAATGGTTTTGTATGTTTTTTTGAGTTCCTCCATTTTGGGCCTGCATCTCTCTGGTTGGAGGTGCACCTTCAACATGGTGTCTAGCATTGGATGAGAATCAGTAACGATGTTTTCCTGGTTACGAATGAAAGTAGTCAGAGTCGACATGTTCATATGTTAATAATTTGATCTGTTGTCTTGTTTGTGGAGGCTAGAGGAAAGTGTTTACTGAATTAGAGGTAGAATATATACATAATCGGTGGTGTGTAATATTGTATACCATATAAGTATATTTGAACGGTCATGTGATGAGGCTGTGGATCTCACCGACGTTCGTCTAAACCTGTTGTGGAACGCATCGATATATATCGCATATAAATTCATTCGTTGGTTGTATTCCTATGAAATGCATTTTGTATATACGTTTTATATATAAAAGCCAGAAACAGTGACATGTGTGTTCTTGAGTGTTTATGAAGAATGGTACTGTAGGATTTTTTTTTATACGTTCAAAGCAGTATATGGACATTTTTTGTTCGTATTATTTGTCTTTCTCTAATATCCTCTATATACACTTTATGCATGATACCTCCTCTTTGAATTTTACTGCTCTTGGTGTTGTTGGCATGTTGTGCCTGGAGTTTGTGTTTTCCGTTGCTTGAATGCCTGACTGAACATTTTCAGTTTGCCTGCTCTGATTAATGTTGATTTTTAAAAAGATTACTTGAGAAAAAGAGATGATATCCCAAAGTATATATTCATTGTTAGCTGAGCTAAAAATAAATCATCCATCTTCATCTCCCATTGTTGCCCATGAACCCACTCCATCAAAACCCCCTCTCACATCACCCTACCCCCCTCGTTTAGCTAACCTTTTTTGTAATGAAACTCTTCCATTCACTTGGAATGCGAGACTAGTTACACGTTAATGTGTTTTGACTAAAAATCTATTGTATAATAACTTTTCTCATGTTTAATTAGTACATTCTCTATCTATTCATAACCTGCACATAACCTCTCGTTTACTATTACATGTTTGATACTTGTGTATAACTCTTGTTCGATTCTTTCTTGATTCTTGATCGACTATCTATAAATGTTTTTGTTGATAATCTTTCATGCCTCTCGGTGTCACACTCTTTTTGAGCCTCACTTGCTCTCAATCTTCCTTCTCTCTGTATAGTTTGTGAAAGTGATACTAACGTAAAAAAAAGACCCGTGCGAAACGGAATATCCTATAAACGTTTTCTATTTTTGCAAGCGTAGGTTTGAAACAAGAAAGAAAATCCGTTGGACTTTTTTGAATAGAAAACCAAGTAAACTGGATACTCCTAGTTTCCTCCCTGATTAGAATAGATACCCTTAAAAGTAACGGACAGATCAAACACGCTAAACTAACATAGCCTCAGATGTTTAGCTGTCTAACACGTCCACAAACTCCATACTTACTTACATGATGATGAGCTCTTATACTCTTCACTAACACTGACGACTGCTTCGTCGACGGACCTCTATCACTCTCTAAAATCAAACTATCACTCCCCAATTAACTCTTTCCGCTTAACTCGCACATTTTTCAAAAATCGAGCCTCTCTCCACAGTAATGACCCCAACAAGACTCTGTGGCAACCTGTATACCTCTCAAACGATCAGTCATAACCTTCAGTTCAGTTACCTCTCCCTTAACCATCCTTGGCGAAGTCTTTTTCTATCACACGACTCCCCTGAAAAGGACCTTCATCTCTACAAAAATCTTATCCCATCTCTCTATACATTCTCTACTCTTTCCGACACTCTCTCTCTCTCTTTTCCTCTATACTTCTCGATCATATCCTTTCTCGTCGTTCTCTCATTCCCCCTTCATCCATTCCCTCTCCCTCCACATCTTTACCCGTCCTCTCTCCCATTCCCACCTTCCTCGCTCACTCGCTCGCTCTCTTTTCTCTCTCTACACCTTTGTGTTTCTCGCTTCTTTTTCTAGATCTTGCAGAACCTTCAAAAAAAGCGAACTGAACGGAGGGGACGACTAGCCTCTGACGCGCCCAGCAAAAAGAAGTTCAGCAAAAGCAATCTCATTTTTAAGGTAACACACGCTCCACAATTTAAGAAATGATGAAAAAAAGCAAGTTTTTTTGTTCTGAAAAAAAAGTAATTGAAAAAAAGGAGAGTTTTTAGAATGTGTGAATTATTTTGATTTATCAATACCTTATTATTTTCTTTGGCAAAAGACCAAATACCGGGGAAGGGGGTAAAAAAGGACGGGAGGGTCACAGCGTGAGAGGACAGACTGACAAACAAAAGGATGCAATCCCTTCCTTTTTTACCGTGGGAGGATATATATATTTTTATATATATAAAAATGGGAGAAGACATGGAATGAGAGTTAGAGAAAATGTTTTACAATGTGATATTTTGAGTATATATATTTTATATTTGAAAAAAATTTAAAAGGACCAAAAAAATTATATCCTGACGCTGCTGCATTTTAGTGCCTCTTTTTTGAGAGAAGTTGGTAAATAACGCTGCACTCCAATAAGAAAGGTATCCGCTTATGTGTTCATGTATGTATTCTCGTGCTTACATGAGCGCATATGCGTGTATTGCTATGCTATTGCTGCTACTGCTCTGATGCTGATTATGTCGCCGCTATATATTTATATATGAACATAGTATTTATACATATGTTGATATTTTGCAGTTTCCTTACTTTTTCGTTTGCCTCTTACTAGAAAAAATGTTGCATGCGAAAAAGAGAAGAGAACTTTGCTATCTGAAACGAATTCTTTCCAATGAGATTTGTTTCCGTGCGTTTATTATCAGCATATTTTTATCATTTGTTCTAATCAGTTGGTTTCACTGTTAGGCTTTGGTATATTTTGGTATATTATCTAACATTTACCTAATACAGAAATTTTGAGCTTCTACCTCGAAAGTTGGACTAAACTGCATGTCCGCTGAAATTAGGTATGCCCACCCACGCCCATTTACTGTACTTGTTAATTGCTTTTGCGTAATAACATAGCCGATTGAAGTAAAGAGCTTTATAACATTTGATTAACTTTTTTACTAATCTAAACATATCTGGCTTTGAAAACTTTGCCGAGAGTATTTTGTGAATATTTCCGCTGAAGGTCCGCTAGTTATCTCAGCCGTTGTATAAATGCATCTTTACTCTTGACTCTTCGAAATCTTTTTTAACATCTATTTAGCTTTCTTCCTTTCGTATTCTTCACTCTTTGACCTGGTTTCTTTCCTACTTATAAATCTGCCTGAAAGAAAGCCTCTCCACCTTACACAAATCACCACACACCAACAAGCATACGAACCGAATATTTTGTGGCCTCCCTGTAAAAAAAAAAATACATCTTCCGACCACAAGTGACACGCAGTTTAGATAGGAAATAGTAGCGTGTCCTGCGTTTAGTTACTCTCTTGTTTAATTTTCTATAGGAGCCTTGACTATGGAGCTTTCCTTATTCTGTAACCTATCTCTATGGTCGTTCTCCCCAATTTTATTTAGACCCCGTCGCAAGAAACCCAACCGATAGAAACTCTTCTGTCTTTTGTTTATTCTTGTTGCCGCTGAAGCTGTTTTTATCGTTTTTTCCGATTTTGTTGCAGTAACTTGCGATTGCTTTACGCAGTATCCCTTTCACCTTCAAGGAGCAGGGTAGATGAGTATCTCTGCAACTTTCAATTACTTACTTACTTCCTTCTTGGTTGGTCAATAAAAGTAGTGAGTGTGGGATCCATTTTCTATCCAGGGATATCTGTAAGCCATAAGTCTTTCATGATATAGCTTTGGAATCACTTTAGCTCACCTTTACTCACCTTTCAAAACGTAGATCTTCCAGTACTTTTAGCCTTAAATCACTCTCTGATCTCATTATCTGGTACCATTGTGTATTTTTGCAATATATATACATATTCACACATGATTATGCATGCCAAATTTCTATTCCTTGATCCGACGACATGGCTGCAGATAACCCTGATGTACTGAGATTTACATGTGAATTCTTATCCAACTGTGAAAGGATTTCACCAATTCCTGAATGGGTCGAGTGCTTTGAGACAGTAAGGCATGGTAGATGAGGCTGTAACGCCTGTCTCAACGAAGGAACATGCCTCTCAAACACGTAAGACCAGCTTACGCATTCGGGCATTGCTGAAATTCAGTGAAAAAAAAACTTTTTAAGGCTTACGACATCAAATAAAAAGTGTAGTATAGAATGTATTTTTATTTAAGTGGAAGATTAAGCCAATAGGTATTAGTATAATATAGTGGTAGTGAGATTTATTCCAGTGTTAACTAGATCCCCAGAGTAATCTTTAAGAGGAACGTACTGAAAACTTTTCTTGAAAACTTTTGTAAATTAGATAGAAGAGGTTATTTTGTCATAATATCCTCCCACATACCAGTCTCCAAAATAAACCCTGCTTCTTACTACAATTTACCATATAGATGATGCATATACAATGTTTATTTATTTGTGTATCAATATTCAAGCATTGGTTAACACCCTCTCTGAGCATTTAATGCATTCTTTCGACAGCCTTTGAGTTAACTATCGAGCTGCTTAGGATTTTTCGTCACCAAAACAACTCAATCGGCGTTTTCTATATTGCGAGGTTTGAAGTATAAGTTTCATAAATCATTGTAAAACTTTGCATAAACCATTTATGATGCATAGAACTTACCTTCAGAGTAGAATTAGTCAATTCAGCTACTTCCCATTAGAAATAATTTGACTAATGTTGTCAAATTAGCTATGCAACTTTGAAACTGTTTCTTTAAAAAATTTGATTCTAACATTAAAATTTACTTAACCAGTATAAAGAGCTTTAAACGCGATAGATTTGTGCTAAAATATAGGAAAAATAATTGGCAGTTGTTAATACTATATTTTTATACCACTGACTGTTTCCCTTCAAGTTATTAGTCACTGCATGTTTATTTAATCATAATTATCTTATTGTTTGTGTTTGGTTGTACATTGTGTATTTCTTTATTTCAGCTGGAGTCTAGTATCGAATCTCGCAATATCCGAAGCAACAACTTTTCAAAAATGTTCCTTCCTTTTTCTTTCTCCTGTTGTGATTGTTATGCAAGCTTTGATGTGAACCTTAGTTTTTTTCATCTTCCGTTTTCCTATCTTTCCTTTTCCTCTTTTTTGGAGGGTGTTTTATTCACAGGACTCGTCTGTACTGAAGTCTGTTCCTTGAAACGCTTGTTTCCTAAAAAAGAGAGCGAATCTATTTTCGATGAGTAATACGCATCCGTCCACTTGCCATAAGTGCCTCGTAGAAGAGGGAAGTTAATTTGAAAGAATGAGTAACCCTCCGGAAATATTAACTCACAATACTAACGGAAATGCTCAGAGCATTGAAAATAAGTGAAATGGCTATTCGTCATCTCCATCGAAATACCGCTTTGAAAATTTTTAGGCGCTAATAATGGAAAGAATGCAAAGAAGAAACGATAACATTCAGTATACATTCCGCGTGATCACCGCGAAGGAAAATAATTCGTTTCTCGCTGCCAGATCTTAATCGACATAAATAAGAGCACTTCACGTAAAACCAAAAATATGTCGAATTAACTAACGACTTTAAGACTTAGTCAGCGTTTATAATGATCGAGCAATTCATTATTTTAGCGCAACCCTGATCGTTAAAATCTCAAAGTCTTAGAGACCTCTAATGTTAATGGTTTAAATTCCGGAAATTTCATTTCATTTTCAGAAATGCTTTGATTTTGATATAAGGTACTTAAATATTTTCGGTAATGTATAGACATAACGGTAATAAAATTAAATTCCCCTCTCATATGCGGTTATTCGGAGGTAACGTGAAGGCAGAAGTATTGTTTCGTCTCCAATAAAAAGTAGAAGTTAGCCAAAGCATCAGAATTCAAGTAATCGAGCGCAACGATACCTCGTGACATTAAAAGTATAAACAAGTTCCATGAACCATTTCACTGCAAAAAAGTAGGACTTTTGGTTTGCCTTTAGACCGCTTCCCTGACATGGATACAGCATCCTGACATTGTGTCCTCTTGTGACCCACTTTAAAGATTAGTGCCTCCCTCTATTTTCAAGCAAGCATCTGTGAAGACGGAAAACCTGTCCAAGAGGAGAAACACCGCGATTTCTTAAGTGAACGATACAGCTGATGCCAATGTTGTGGAAACTTTTTTTTAATCGCATGTCTTCTCTCTCTCCCACAACCACATCCCTTTCCACACGGCAATGGCACCTAAATTGTACCTAAACTTGTCGCGCCTCAAGTTCCTCAATATGGCGAGCGTCTTCATGCGGATATTCAACTTGATCTGCATGATGCTGCTGATCGGCCACTGGTCTGGTTGTCTCCAATTCCTCGTGCCCATGCTGCAAGGCTTTCCATCCAACTCTTGGGTCGCCATCAACGAACTGCAGGTGAGAATCACGCCATCCTTACCCAAGTTGCATGCGATTTGAACGCTTTCAGAAGCGAACTTATTCTTATACTCTATCGCGTGACGACACTGGAAGAGTGGGTGGTGATTTATGGGTTCAAACCCTGTCAGAAATATGCTTTGAGGTTGGTCAATATCTTGGTTTCTAATTAGGAGATGACGGCTGCTAGGTCATGGACTTTCTCCAACGGAAAATGCTGGACTATACCGCGAATTTCCATCTACAAAATAGGTTGTTAAATTTTGTACAAGATGTCACTCGGTAACACGGATGACTGTTTATCTTTAACCTGGATAATCTAACCCGAGATAATAAGGAGTCGATCGCAGCTAAGAATTCTTCGAAAACATTACTTTTTCATCAATTTCTCAATTTTTTTTTCAGAGTAACAACTGTATAAACTCTATTAAGGAATTCCTGGATAAGCTGTCCTATATATAAGCGCCGTAATTTTCAAATATGAGGGTGCATAAAAATTTCCATCATCTTACCATGCCTAAATCTTTTTAATAACTTTTTATATGCCTTTTTACAAGAGATCATGAAGTCCCACTGAATTTATTTCAAAAATACCATGTAGAAACGCTCTTCTAAATTTATTTCTACAAAATAACATACTATGAAATAAATAGGCAAGTGTTAATGCGTTGAATGCTTTTATAACGATTAACGTAGCTACTTTTTGCAAGTAATGAAGAAGATGCGAGTAATTTATACAAATTCTAAATATTACAAACGATTATGATCAAAAATAATCAGTGGGGTATTTTCGACTTCAATAATGCTACATAAAAATTCTTCATGAATATATCGGTCACCTTTCTTTATGATGATGCTTATCACTCAAATCTCTATCAATGATTAACACCGTGTTTGACCTATCTTTTCAGTAAAGAAAAACTAGAGCATGTCTAATTTGTATTGCACAGTACCAAACCTTCATCGCGCGATAGTTAGGATATTAATTTTCATTAATCCCTCACGATTTCCACTTATTCGCGGAAGACTAAATCGTGTAACTCTCTCCGAGAGCACGTTCGCACGCCGGACAATGAGAATCGGATGAATTTTCCCCACGCGAAATGGGAATTTCATAATTTGTCATTTTCCAATTATATATGGATCGCTACGCAGCTGCGTGCCGAATCAATTCCGCCGAAAAAAAAAGCCGAAAATATCGTCGCATCTCCCCGGAGATCTCCGTCCAGGGACGATAAATTAACTCGCTTAGCCCTCAATAAAAAAATAACTCATCAAATCCCGATCGTTACCGCATCGACGCCTTATGGGGCGATGCTCCCGCCGCCGTTATTAGGGAGAAGGAATCGGCCATTCGGCGAACACAAGCGCCGTATATACGTGAAATTGCTTTTTCTTGCCTCGCGGAACGGAATAAAGTCCGATGACGTCAGTGGGATTGCGAGGGGAGACGGGGATGTCGGTGGGAGTCCATCGCGACATGGTTCCTCACACGCCTTCGCCGATGAACACCCAACTTCCCCCGGAGGGACCTTATGGACGTTCCCCAAACTGGGAATTAATCAGTAGTCGTGTAGTCCGACGCCCACTTCCACTTCCGAAGACAATTGGCGGGTTCATCGGTTTCCGAAAAATTACGTGCGCCACGGTCGGTGTTACGAAAGATGCCCCAAATGTAGTTTTCTGTGTTGAACGGAGTGGATGCTCTCATGATTCCGGGAAAACCAAATTCCTTACCACAGTTTCGATAGTTTTTTTATCTATTGAATTGAGTGCTTCTGGAATAGACGCATGGTTCGATCGGTCAATTTTCGATCACATTCGACCAAAATAAGTAAAATAAGCTGCGTATTTTCCCAGTCAACTTTTCTCAAAAATTTCCGAATTTTGCTAAGTTTCGGAATAGATTAATCTTGCGTGAGCAAAAGAATTAGTATGTGGAGTAACCTAACGGTTTCCTCAAGGCCCCTCTAAAACAGTAGTATATAGTTATAATACGCAAAGAGTTTCAGATTCCGTTTTCTTAAGAAAAAAATCTCAATAAAGATTTTATAGTCGATTGAATTTTCTTTTACTCACAATGTGTACGCTTGCTATAATTTCTAGATGCTCTAGATTCACGAAAAAAAGTCTCACCGCAAATTACATCTCATGTATTAACGGCCTCTTGGAGTTAGTAGATTAACTACTAACTCCAAAAGGTATTGGTACGCTATGAACAAAAAATTAGTATGTGGATGGAAAACAAATCAAGCAAAACTTTACAATAAGGACCCATCAAATACAGGTCCTCTAAATAACCAAAACCTCAAAGTAAATGCTGATAGTTTTTGTTCCATAAGAAATGGCTGTATATGTTCACGTAAAAACCACCTTTATCTTTGTGAATGAAATTATAAAATTAATCAGCTATGCTCTTTCAATATTCTCGTAACAGGAAGCATGTCTCACCTTCCTTAAAAGAATCACACTCAAGCTTTTGCTCTTACTTTTTAAAAGCATGTTACATCATACTTTTTCTCTTCGCACAAACTTAAGATGTTTGTCGCACCTTGTCTTGCCTCTGTTCTATCTATTAAATCTAATGATCTAATCAACTTTCTCTCTGGAATCCTCGTTTCGATTCAATGACTCAGTTCCTCTGCTTATTTCTGTCATCTGCCTTTTATGATCCCTTGACCTCCGTTCCCTCCAACAGGAGTCGTTCTGGCTGGAGCAGTACTCGTGGGCGTTGTTCAAAGCAATGTCCCATATGCTTTGCATCGGTTATGGACGCTTCCCGCCTCAGTCGCTAACGGACATGTGGCTAACTATGCTGTCCATGATATCAGGGGCAACGTGTTACGCCCTCTTCCTCGGACACGCCACTAACCTTATTCAGAGCTTAGATTCCTCCAGAAGGCAATATCGAGAAAAGGTCAGTACCACATATACAATATTCAACCTTTTCAGCTTTGGCGGCTGGAACGTTTAGTGTTAAGTGAAATCATGACCATACAACTATCTAGAAAGAGCTGAATATTATTTGACTTCTCATGAAATGATTTATATGTAGAGAATCATATCAAGCATTCTGAAAAGTAATTGGTTTAACAAAGCTTTTGTAATATTTCTGTGATAATTTTAAAGAAATTCTTAGTCAAAATTTGTGATACTTAATTGCAAACATTGCCAGAATAATGAAGAGTACTTAGTAATTCTCAAATTAGTAATGACTCTCAAAGATAATATTTGGAATCTTCAAGCTTCACTTAAGAAATATTCTTTTGAAATATTTCTATTTCATCTCATTTTATATCTAAAAATAATGACAACCCTTTAGAGGAGCAACAGAACACGAAAAGTTCTGCATTGTTCCTCATCATTTTTACACCAAATATCTTTCTGGTATGCATGAGAGTAATGTTGATCGCACATGTATGCACAATTTTCTCATCTTCAATCTCATCTTCTTGGAAAAAACTAAGACAATTGTCGTGCACTGTTTCCAAAAATTTTTAAAATTCTCTTGATTGATCAAAAATTGCACTTTTCTCTCAAGAAAAGGTAGTGACTCTATGGTATCAGTGGACGGAATTTGATGATAAAAATCTTTGATAAAACTTTCCAATAGATCATTGCTCTCTCTTATATTATACTCTTGTTGTATTTTTCATTCATTAATGATTTGAACTTTATCCCACCTTGCACGAGTAATTCTGTATGGGCAGTATCATTTTCCCTCAATTCAATTTGAATGTATTTAATATGTCTTTCTTACCTGATCTGTAGCGCCTTATAAGAGCTGGTATATTTCATGACACTGTATCCTACTATATTCTTCTTGAGACATGCCGTGAACTGTTCATTTCCGTCTCTCTCTCTTTTACATAGTAGTCTTTCAAAACGACTGATTTCTTTTCTCTGATGAAAACCCGCGAGATATCTCTTTCTGGTACTTAAAAGCTTAGTTTGCGTACATGAGATTACTTAGATAGACTTCATACCTACTTTGTCGATTCATCGCCTTTTTGAATTGTAATATCCATTGCTAATGTATCTTAAGCAAATGCCTTAAGTATATGCCTTCTAAACTTTTTTTATTCTTCCGTTTTTAGAGCATAAAGTAGACGTGCGCGAGTTGACAGTAATGAGCTATCAATTTCATTTTATTTGCCCGTAATGTAAGCTTAAAGTATTTCTTCTGCTGAAGCAGGTCTGGCCAACAAATAAAAAATATCCATCTTCGTAGATTATTTGGTCGATGGTGACCGAATTCTGATTGAAGCTGTTTCTAAACCTTTCAAAGAGTATGTATCTATGTACTGATCATTCCAAAATTTGACATTATCACATGAATTATCAGGCTCTTTAATGACTAGGATGAGCAAAAATTCGTTATTAATAGGCTCACTATATGTTCTGTCCTTGGGACAGGACTGTCCCGGTTTAGAAGAGTAAGATGTCTATCCATTACGCACTGATTCGGATGAAAACTCCAAAAAGGAGACAATTGGTGAATATAGGGTTCGGAAAGGAAGACAATTCAGTCTAACCCAAAAAAATGTCAAAACAAAGTTTTGATATAACTTCTGATTGGTGTAACTCCCTTCAAAACTTGAAACGTTTCGGTTTGTTGCCATCCAGATACGGCAACCCTAGGTAATAAGTCATATCATATCATGGTTAATCCTACTTCTAGTCGACCGAGTACAAAAATTAGTATCGGATCATTTCTCTGCCTAAACAGAAAACAGAAACTTTGTAACAAAAGTTGGCCACCCCTGCGCCACCTCTGAAAGTATCTCTGAAAGAACCTTTTCAAGCCATTTGCGCTGTATTTGCGTAGTGTATCCCAGTCGCAACCGTCGCGAGAAAGTAGATCCATCTTCAGTCGTAGCAAAAGGCAAGCATGTCACGCAAAGAGAACGGCCCCTTACGGGCTCGGCGTCTAAATGCAGTAGCTTCTGGCAGCGCGGACTTGGCGTCATCTCCGCCTCTTCCCAACCAACTTTGAACGCGTGCTTGGGGTGCCGGGTGTTTTATACCCTCGTACCCTTTCCACGTCCCTCTCTCGACCTACCGCGCACGCGTTTGTCCCTGTTCGCCACAACACGCTCTGCATTAAGGCATCCTCGATTCTTGGTCTGCTTCGCTTCTCTAATACGGCACGCTTCCCACGCGACCTCCCTCCTCTATCTTTGCACGCGCGCTCTCTCTGGTGGCAAGCAGGTGAAGCAAGTGGAGGAGTACATGGCGTACAGGAAGCTGCCCCGCGAAATGCGACAGAGGATAACGGAGTACTTCGAGCATCGGTACCAGGGCAAGTTCTTCGACGAAGAGGCCATCCTTGGAGAGCTATCCGAAAAGCTACGTGAGGTGAGTTGTGAACGGTGTGGGATTAAATATTCATTCGATCGGAAAACCCACGGAATTTTTTACAGAATTATTTATCGATGGATTAACTATTTAAATTGTTTACTTTTTGTGCTAAATTTTTGTGTGTGTCGCCCAAAGATTTTTCTGGAGGCGCAGAATTATTTATCGACAAATTAATTATTTAAATTATTTTCTCTTGGTGATAAATGTTTCTGTGTCGCCCAAATATTTTTATGAAAGTCGAGAATTATATATCGATATAATAAATAGTAAATTTATCTTTTTGTGTTGAATGTTGAATTTTGCGGCATTTTTTGAGAAATGTAGAAAAATTGGTTGAAATGAATGAATAAAAATTGATTGTCTCTTACTTGGAAACTGCTCTCACCATTTTCTACATCACTAATTCTCAGCGTGGGAGGAAAGTTGATAAAATTAAGCTATATTACTTATAGTCTTCACTTTCAGATCCGCTATATCCCAACTGCATATAATTATTCCAACCTTACCGAACAAGTTTCTCCTGGAAGGGGTATATTTAATTGATCATCCCAAGTATATAAAATCAATATAAATTACAAAACCAAAAGGCAATTTCTCAGTTTCAGAAAGGAAGTATATAAACGATGATAGGACTGCGGAAATTCCGCTAGAAAGCAATTCTCCATACTTTTGTTGCACAGGCTTAAGGTTAAACATGTCTATCTTAAGATACGCATAATTTCAAGCAAGAATATCAGCGTAAAGTATTCAATTATTTATTTTCGACGTTTAGCGGATTCAGTGAATTATTCATCGATGAGATTTCCTAAACCTACACAATAGTTTATCCTTTGCCCAGTATCCCTTTTCATTCTTCTCTTCCCCCCAAATTAATGTATAAATCCGAAATCGCTGGTTTATGAAATCTACCATCTGTTGGTTCCTTTCTTCCACGAATCGGGATGAGGATTTTCGACTCCAAAAACGGAGGTGATGCTGTTCAAGAATTCCAGATATCTAAATTTAGCGGAGACAGATGATAATTCACTCCTCGCATTTCATTCTCTCGTAGAAACTCCCGTCGCCGATTCGTTATGGATCGTTAATTTCCAGAGGGAAAATCCTCTTTTGCGGAAAAACCTTTATTCCAACGATTAGAACAACGAAACTTTCCTCCACGTTTATAATTGCAGTTTCCAAGTTTCCTTTCCAGAAGTTCATTAAAGCTAAACCGTCTCAACACTTCCTAGTCACGCGAACTTCACGCGACCGATTAAGAATTGAAGAAATTTTAAGAGGATTGCCGTGCGAATTCCGTGCAGCGCCATCCCAGGGCGCCCTAGATCGAGATTACGTAATCGAGGTTGTTAATGTTTCACGGAGCAAACAGCCTCGAGAATGACTATCAAACGGCGCTACTTTTCCCGATCCGCAACCTTTCGAATGCCGCCGCACGAGTGTTCCTACGCGATGTCGAACTTTTCTTGAGCTAACAAGGAGCAATGACCCACTTTATAAGGGATCTGTTTGCTCGTCGCATGACAGCCTCACGAACCGATCTCCGTCGATGGGGCCTTCAATCTCGTTCTATACACACTCCGTAGCGGAACCATTCACCTTAAGAAGGAGAGCCACTATGGTGATTAGATTGAATTACGGCACGCCCTCTTAGAAATAACCATTCGGAAGATTTATTCAGCCACTCCTGGATACGTCGTCGAGACTCATGCATAATTCACAATATTATTCGTTTGCTTCTTTGGATGTGGTAATGCCTTATCAGTCCCAGAAACATTCGACAAGGGAACCCTCTAAGGCTTTAGTACATTAGCCTACATCGCTGTTTTCCCTCGCATGATAAGGAAAGAGGATGATTGATTGTGTTGCTTACAAAACGGACATGTAGCGTGAGACAAAAATCGTACCTGTAGAGTAAACGGTTCTCAAATCGACTGAGTAGTTTATTCTGTATTGCAGATAAATTGGCACGAATGTTGACGATAGGTGCCGTGAGTACTTCATCTTAAAGCTTTTATAATCAATCGCAAAAGCATTCAGTTTAAACAAACAATAGCTCAAGTATTGCTCAAGTATTTTATGTTATATTTTGAGTGTTCTTCAATAAAAAATACTAAATAATTTTCATAAGGTATCTTTAAAAGGTATATCTTCAAAGTTAATTTTTCATATTTCTCCAATCAGATAAGATAATACACCGTATTCCAATCACGAAAATGGTCAGTAAACAATGGCACACAAAATTATTTTAAATTCTCCTGGTTTATTATATATGTTCCTCATGTTACATACCTTTTATTTCAAAATACGATATTTAGAATATGATCAATCGCTTATTTTTTTATCAACTTCAATACTCTAATTTTATCTTCGCTTGTTCATCAGCGATCACCTCAAAAAATGTTGATGCAATCGCAACACATATCCTCTTTACAAAATTTCAGTGTTTTTAAATTTATGTTGATTAATCTTATTAAGTCCAAAGTTTAAAATGTTAGCTTGACCCATGTAATTGTATTGCTTGAGTAGATTGGTTATTTTGCGAAATTTTTGCAGTATTAAATTAGATTCTTCTCTTTTACTCGTCTACCACAAAAAGGAAGGAATTTAGAATACACTTTTTTCTAAAGAGTACTAGAAAATTATCATCGGTCAATGAGAAAGGCAAATGTAACAGTGTATGGAAAAGTACACTTTCCATGATTCTGACCATAGTTAAGGGTACGTAAGCTACCCTCCAACGACATAGCTCGACGCAATTTCGTAATTACTTACGATAAAACTTTTCTGGTTATGAATCAGGGTCCAAGCGATATTTCTCGCGTGATTTATTCCGGTCATGTTATTAGTTTCTCTGTGACGTAACTCTCTTCGGCGATCAATTCCCAGCCTCTCCGCATTCCATAATATCGCCTTAAATTTCCTCCGCACCGCCTATTGATCTTCCCTTTATGTGTGGTGAAACAAACGCTCACTAAGCATATTTGCCGTGGCTCTTGAACGCAACACATAAAACCCTCTCTCGTTTCCAGGACGTGATCAACTACAACTGCCGCTCTTTGGTAGCGTCCGTGCCTTTTTTCGCCAACGCGGACTCTAATTTTGTTTCTGACGTCGTCACCAAACTCCGATATGAGGTCTTCCAGCCAGGTAAGTGACCCATCGTCCATTACACGCTATAGCTGCGATGAAAACTCCGCTGGTTTAATGTCATTGCTTCGAATTAAATACGCTCTTGCAGCAAATGGTAACAGCGTGTTGCTGGTAGCATAATCTACAGGATATTCTTCATTCATGCTTGGTATCTAAATAAGCCCATGAGTAGTTACTATTTTTTGAATAAATGATAAATAAATTATGATCCCCGTAACTGATTATCGAGCTCTCCAGGATATGTAAACTTTCTCAATATGATGACAACTTAGTTCATAACTATATTGATAATACATTGGCAAAACACTCATAATTACAGGGAAAAGAAAATTGGCGGTCACATGATACCATAACAGTTTCAGTAGTTTTTGCTCCCAAAACTGGCCTTTTATACCTTTTTCTCTATGTTTTTGACACATTAATGTCAATATTGAGTTTATAATCTTATTGTACGATATCATTTTTGTTTGTAATTTTGAGAAAGGGCTAAATGGTATTTGGGAGTTTCTAGTTCTAAATCTGCTCGATATAGCATTATGTACCATACTGCATCATATAATTATGTACTTTACATCAAAGACAAATAAATTCAACAGTAATACAACATCTATAACAATCCCTTACCTCAAGATGAATCGCCATTGAAATAAATTTCTATTGTTGTATAAAAGCCATTGATCATCACGTCAAATGATTTTAACCATGAAATCACCTGAGACCCAGCTTCAGGTAGCTATATTCAATATATTTCCTTAAATTAACATTGATCCCGTTGTACAAAGTATAAAAACAAGGATGATAATATTCGTGGAACATTCAATAATTTATCCTAACTTTTACTCGGTAAAACCTAATTCTTCTCTTAAATCATGGCTTAAATATAACCCAATATCTAGCTGTGAAAAGTTGAACTATGTTAGATTATTTAAGTAAAGCTATTGCTAGTTATAAAATATTAAGATTATCAAATCCTGTATCTCAGTAAGTTCAGCAAATGAGGTAAGTCTTTATCGCAAGAACGCAAGTAGATTGTAGTATTTCCAATTTAAAAAATAAAATAGGGATAAAGAGTAACAAATGATAGAAAATATTCCTCTCCGAAAGAATTCGGAAGCGATGAAAATACAGCAAAAATCTATCAAAGAGTGAAGGGAACGATAGAAAAATCGTAAAGCAAAGCCGAGTTCATCGTATATTAAAGTCATGCGAATGGCTATAGCCTAAAATTTTTTATCGATTGAATACCTCGTTTACGTCAAGTAATAAACGAGTCGTGAAATATTTACGATGTAATAGTTTGACTCCTATCATGGTACTAAAAGAAAAATGAAAATCCTCAGTGGGGTTATTTAAAGTATCTCTTTGAGAACCCAAATTAATATTATAGTTCTCTAAATGTGTTTGCCATCGTTACCTAAGCAAATATCACTCGGCGACTCTAAAATGCGAAGCCAATTAATTACTTCTGAGTGTTTGATTATTCTAATTAAAGGTATTTAATTAATTTTCATCATTCCAACGTTCACTTCAAAGAAGACTATCTAACTATTATATCAACTGACTTTTACTTTAATACCTTCTGAAATGATTAAATTAGATCCAGTCAATTAACGTTCACTTTATAGTTTTTAGAAGGATTAAAATGAAACTATAAGGCTTTTAACTATAAAGAAATATTGAAAATAATAATGATTGAATCCGTCATTGATTTTAAGTAAACTTAGCTAGTTCCTTTTCTAACTCATGATTAATTCTCTATAGATAACTATGTGCAATGCATTTCGTTGAAATATTCAACTTGATCACATAAATTAGCTTTATAAATGAAGATATATTCGAATTGTCAGGAAAATACGTGAAGACTTAAATGTTTTAATTGCTACTCACCATTTAATTTCCTTTATTTCTTGAAATAATTAATGTTCTCCATAAATATTGGATAATGAATTCTCTAGTTCATCAATATATCCACCTGTGCGTAATCCGTATCGTTGCTGAAATTATTACTATTATAAAATGATAAATTATAAGTCAGCAAACTAATTAATTGCTATATAATATGTTTATTTTAGCAAAAAACGAGTGATGTTTAACTTTAAGTATTAGAAAAACTACACGATACTCATATGTATTTCAATTCTGATGCTTTCCAAAATCGAAACCCGATTCAAACTTCCATTTTCCATCCATGGAAATAGAAATTGCTATTTTGACACAATGAATGAAATTGATCTTTTAAAATTTCAAAGTCCCAGGAAGGTTAATGACTTTTGGTTTTTTTATAGATCAGTATGTTCTATTATTGCTGCTCCCAATATGTTACTAACAGTATATTTCAATGTTTCTCCTTATAAAATTAGAACTAAAAATTTATTTAATGTTAACTTACATTGGATGAGTATAGAATCTGTTCATTTTCTTTGAAAGTAGAGTGCTTTATTATTCTGATTTTCTAACAAGTATAACAAAGCTAAAATTTTAAGGAATTACTTGATCTAACTTTTCTCTGTGCTTCTATACCAGGTGACATCATTATCAAGGAGGGTACGATCGGAACAAAGATGTACTTTATCCAAGAAGGGATAGTAGATATTGTGATGGCAAACGGAGAAGTGGCCACATCACTCTCCGATGGTTCCTACTTCGGCGAGATTTGTCTTCTGACGAACGCCCGTCGTGTGGCTTCTGTTCGCGCGGAGACCTACTGCAATCTCTTCTCATTGTCGGTGGAGCACTTCAATGCCGTTCTGGACCAGTACCCCTTGATGCGTAGGACGATGGAGAGTGTTGCGGCGGAAAGGTAAACCATAAGCTCTATTTACACATTTTAATTTTATTTCACGAACAACAAGTTAATTTTTTTTGTATGCCTACAGGGATAGATAAAGGGAGGTTGCTAGTAAGGATCTGCAGGTGGAGTAGGGGATTGCCTGGTAGGGTGATGTACGGTGGGGACCTATCCCCGGGATCGCTACGGTAGCCGTGAAGGCCTACCAGGAACCCTGAAAAAACCTGTACGATTGAGGGTGAATGTTTGGGAGGGGCCAGGGGTTAATTAATGTTGCTTGTTATTAAATGTCTATTGTTTCTGTGGGAGTGTCTGTGTTTTCAGAGAATAAGTGTTGCAGTAGTAGTGGAACATATTTTTTTGCAAGGGAAATAACAATGGAGTTGGGAATTGTGTTATATTGGAGTTTTGTATCATGTAAAGTAGTTTTATGTAAGTGTTCAATCTTGTGAGGGTATTATATAATTTGTTCTGAGTTGTTTAATTATGTTTGTGAAAGTTACCGTAGTTGTTTGTAATGTTGCCACCAGACTAGCTGTCTATCTGCAACAATGTACTTAATAATAATAATAATACACGTGATCGAAGAAAAGGTGGGTTTTTAGCAGGGCTGGGTTCTGCTGGTAAGCAAGTAAGGCTTAGAAATGTAAGCAAGTTGCCTCGAGAATCATTCTTTAGAGGGGCAGTCTGATGCCATCAGTGCTTAGAACGACTCATTTCTTTCTCAAAAATTTCAATCTCAGAGCAGCGTCAGCCAGTTTAAGAACTGGTACTCGGATGTCTCGGATTCATAGGATCCATCACGGATGTTGCTCCCGGAGAATGCTTTCCGGGACACCGATGGAAAGGAAAAAGCGATGTCTTCAAAACGTTTGAGATAAAAATTTCCTTCTTTTTTTAATCTGTGTCATTCAGTGTCAATCTATATTTTCTGTGTACTGCCTTTAAAATAAGTAGAAAATTTGGAAGTAGATGAGACAAAACTGAAGGAACTTAAAGATAGTAATTGATAAATGGCTGGTGATAATTTTAATTGTCTACAATTAAGATAGACTGATTACCCTTACACAAAGTACGAGTAAGTATGCAAATAAACAACCAGTATCCGGAACGCTATAAGTGTGAGTCCTGCACTGCTTTAGTACTAACGCGAAATTTCTATTAATTTATATCCTTCCAATTAATTTAAATTTATAATCATTATCTCAAATAAATATATGCATCCTGCATTTTGACGTTACTGAAAACAAGTATTGTTGGGTAACTATGATCAGGCTATCGTAAGCTTTTATTCTTCAAAACTCTTTCCCACCACCATAGCACAAATATAAAATTTGTGTCTTGAATCTCCAGCAATCTGAGTAAGAAACATGAATATGTTCCTTTTAATATCGGTCTGAGAAGTGAAATCATTGTCATCACCTGAAAAGATTCCCCCTCTCCATCAACAAAAATGACTTGATTCTTTGTTTAACCTTATACAGATAATGATGCATAAAGATTAATTACATTATAAATATTTTTCTCCCTCCCTTTCTAACTTACACTTATGACAACAAGGATTAACCCACATGCTATCCTACTTGATGGCAATGGAAAAAATCAGCTAATATCATATTCTTTTTTTTCTGGTTTGTAATTTATGGATATTCAAACGATATGGTTTATGCAACTCGCATTTTATTTAACATTACTTCCTAACAAAGATGTAATAATTCTTGGGCAGCCAAATATGAACGGAAACGTAGATGAATAAAATATTAACGTGCCGTTTTTTACTAGTGCTCCTTTCATATTATGCATTAGGAAATAAAGATATGACTCGACGAAAGGAAATCCATGTGATACCCCATTAAAATTTATTATTCGGTTCTTCTCCAGAAATCTATTTCAGCTGCCTCTAATACATTTAATCACTTTACTGAGCAGCCTACTTTCCCTGTATGCCATGCTGATTATGGATATCGACATCTTTCTTTTTCTTTCCTTTATTCCATTGTAATGACTTGTTCTTCTTTTCATTATCCCCTTGATGATTTGATTTAAATATTCTCTTCTTATTTCCAATCCGTAGAAATTTATATTCCGGAGAAATGGCATTAATCAGCATGTTTTATCGACTAAATGGGTAATTCCCGACCTTTTTATTTGTGCCTCCCTCACCGCATACTCTCAGGAAAAGCACTCCGAAAATTCCATCAGAGCATGAGGAATTATTCTTTTCTAACTGACTCGCATTTATATTTGTAAGGGTCTAAGTCGATATATTAGGCTTGTACTTTTGGGGATTAGATAAATCATTGGAAATTAAAAGAAACAATTCAGAACTAAAATCAAAAACAAGTTGAAATCAAGATGCTTCAGCCGTATTCAGTGGACCTCCATACAGAATTAAATTCAAAATACTTTGCAGTTTCCCAACAATTTTATAAAGCCGACCAGCAGCAACAACACGACGGAGAAAAAAAACCGGTAGAAATTAAAAAATTGTCGTAGAAACTGCAGATTATTTTAATTGAATCGGAAATCAGTTCGGTCGAGTCCCACCTTATGGGATTAAAAATCCTGTCAGTGGGACGCTTACCGGTTGGAAAACTCAACAAAGCCACCATCAACCAAAAGAGAAAATTCATTGATTCTGATCACTTTTTCCTTTATTTTCCATCCACCAGACTAAACAAGATCGGCAAGAACCCCAATCTAGTCTCGCAGCGAGACGACAACACGGGTGAGAGCAAAACGATCAACGCGGTGGTGAACGCGTTGGCGGAGGCCGCCGACCACGTCACCTCCACCGACGAGTCCCTCAACTCCGGCGACGAGGAGGACGAAGACGACGACGAGGAGGACGAGGACGTGGACGTGGAGGGAGACGCGGGAGACGGCGCGGCGGAGCTGCGGAGGAGGCGGCGCCGGCGGCGGAAGTTGGGGGACGAAGAAGACGAGGAGGTGGGTTTAGGGCGGAGCTCGAGCAGTGGGAGGCGGAAGAAGAAACGCAAGAAGAGGCGGAGGGTGGACATGACGCACACCGGGGTGCTGTCGAACCTCGGGGTGCCAGGGAGCGTGTTGGGAAAGGGGGGTGTGTGCGGGGTGGTGGTGGGTGGTGGCGGTGGGGTGGCGGCCGCCGTTCTGGGACTCCCTCCCCCGCGGCCCAAAAGCGAAAGCGAGGTGTCTGGTATGGTGGACTTGGGGAGGAGGAGCGGAGGAAACGGAGGAGGAGGAGGGGCTGGTGGAGGTGGACTTCGAGACCCGGCCCCAACGTTCCACAAGTCCCACGACGAGACGGCTTTCGGGCACGGAAGGCACAGGAGGTCCGGAGGCCCGTTCAACTGAGGCGGGGCGAGGGGGAGACGACGGAAAAAGCAGAAGAGGGCGAAGGGGAAATGGATTGGTCGTCGAGTACTTAAGAGGAAGCGAGGAGACGGAGGTCAAGCTTTCCGGTGATATTTGGTCCTGTACTGCGGGTTTTGTACTTTCACATACTTACACACTTACCCTGAGACACACACACACACACCCCCGAACACAAACACACGCGATGGACTGCGCATACACGCTCGCGGACGATGTTACACACACAAAAAAGATGGGAAACGATCGTTCTTATTTTGCGAATGGTGGTTGATGTTCTTTTTTATATCGTGACGGAGACGGGGGAAGCGCCCGTCCCACTCCACTCTCTTTCCATCGAGAAAGGGAAATGGCGACGGTGCGTCGAATGGAAATATAAATAAAAATTGAGGCCTTTTTACAACGGGAGGAGCGTTGTCGTGATAAGAAAAAAAGATGGCGCCGAAGGATCGCGTTCGAAGGAAACTGGTGTCAATTAAAGCGAGGGAAGTAAATGGCGGAGAGTTTTAATACCCGTCGTTCCATGGTCGAAATGAACTCGAGCTGTCTGCCGTAGAGAGAGAGGAAAGCAAATGGAGGATCAAGAGTGGTTGTTGTCGATGTGTTATAAAGTAATATTACAGTTGCGTTTTGAATGAGGTAATATGTATAATATAATAACAGTCACTGCGTTGAAGGAGTGAGTCCCCCCTTATCCCTTCCCCTAAAAGGATCGCCCCTATGAAAGATATATTAAAAACCTCCCAAGTGATCACGATGCCGAAGTTACCCTTCGCATTCAATAAAAAAAGGACAATGTATAATTAAAAAATAAAATAGGTAAATAATATAAAAAAGTGGGAGCGGAAGATTTTGAAGAATTTCAATAACAGTCTCTCGACTGCGGAAGCGGTCGGAGACGACGGGGGGCAGAGGGAGATGGAGGAAAAAAAATTATCGTTGAATAAATATTTTAGCTCTTTTATTTTCATTCATCATAACGATCATCCACTCACTAGTTACAGCATACACACAAAGGAGGGGACATGACGTTGAACACCGTTCATATATTTTCACAGTTTCTTCATATCATCCCTCACAAAGCGCATGTGTTACATCATTGACCACGCCCCACCCCATCCTGCCTTGAAGAGAATCTGTCCTTGCTCCCGTATATGTTTAATGCTCTCATCATTGAGCGGCTGTCATTTTACAAAAAAAGGTTTTAACTGAATGGTGTTGCTTTTACGATGATTCTTTTGTTTGGTATCTTTCCAAAGTAGAGAATTAGGTCTGCCTGGGCCTTAAAATTAATGAAGGCTGAACTGTAATAAATAGAATGGCCTTAAGGCCATTGTCTTTCTTGGCCTATTGCATACAGAAATGTCTCGCATTAATGATATAACTGATAAATGTAGAGTTTTTTTGTAGTCGATGTACAAAAACCTTAGTTTCTAAATCTTTTCACAACTACACCCAGGAAAGACATTTTTGCCATCCTGCCCTTGAAGTAAATCTAATTGTGGGGGTCATTTTGTTACATTAATTATAGACCAAGCTTTAAAAAAAAAAAGAAAAAATTCAACAGAAGCAATGAGAGCAGACTAGACTCTTGTTGACTTTCGGTATGCAATAATTCTTTACACTGTAAAGCTTTACCAGTGTATTACGATTGATTTTAAATCTCTCTTTGAACAAGCCAAACTTATCATAAGTTACATGAGCCTGTTCTGTTGATGTTCATCGTTCAACACTTCTAATTTCACTTACATGTTTGAGGTTCTTTTCCGATGTAATGTTGTTTAAGGTTAGGTACTCTATGGTGGGGTGTGATACCATCCTCAACTGCAGCCTCCATATATTGCCCTCATTTTGAGGGAAGTGCTTGCTCAATATCAATTTAAAGCAAGCTAAAGATCTGTAGATGTTATTTTTTTGTCCTGCCACTGTTTGGCATACTTTTTCAAGTCTATGCACATTTTTTATGGGTATATTAAATGGCAGGGAGTCTGTTTGAACCTGTGGCTGTGATAGTCACAGGAGTTGACCTTTCAGACATTTATAAGGGAGTGTTAAAGAAGTTTTGAAATCAAGAGTTGAAACATAAGAAGGGAAGTCTTGCAATAGGTATATTTTAGAGGGAAGACAGTAATGTTTAGCCAATCTGGAACCTGTCTCCAATAAGTACCACTATTATTTTTAATATTAGCACTGTGATGAGGAAATGGTAAATAGGGATTTCCACCAAAATGATCCCGATTTGTGTATGAGTCGCATTTGGCAATGCTGGGAAATAATTTTAATAGGGTTATTTGGAAACCTGCACAATGAACTTAAATGAAAAAGCTGCTGTAAAATTTTGGTTGGTTGTGTTGTTGTCAATAAGACATATGCACTGCTCTCTTGGAAAGATTACAGGTCTCCAGGCAGCTTAGACTGCCTTTAATACAAAATATAGCATTTATTGGTGATGTATTATTTAGCAACTTTCATTATACTTGCCTCAAGACTTATACTTGCATTGAGATAATTAACTCTTAAATGTGGCATCAAAGTGATGAGAATGTGAAATTCATGAAATTAATATGAATGCCTTTTATAGAAATGATTTTAACTATTCCATCATGACTACTGACATGGTTTTTTAGCAATATAATTGTTGAGAATTTTATATTTTCTAACCCTCTGAAATGAATTCCTGCAGTTGTAAGTGTTGCATCAATGTTTGTTAACTTTTAAGTGATAATTTCCCTTTGAAAAATATTTTTAATCAAGTTCAAAAATAATACCAGCATAAATGTGTAGAAAAGATATTTTCCTGCTAAAAGTTGTAAATTTTCATAATTATCCAGACAAACACAGTAGGAACTTGAAAAGTAATAAAATCACTTGTCACCAAAGTCAGATATTTCATAATTGGATATCATCATATGTAATGAAAACTAGCCATGTTGTTACAGTAAAACATATTTTAAAAAATTCATGTTCATGCTGAAAAACCATTCCAATATGATCATTATAAAACCATTCAAAGTGCTTAAGAATTCGCTCTTCTACTGTTCAATGGTATAAATTATTTACTTCCCTTGTTAAATTTATGCACTATTTGTTATGAAAATGTGGTTTCATTTCCAATAGAGAACAAAATAATGATGCATTAAAAATAGTTACAATTTGCAATCAGAGAAGCATTAATACTATGTGTAAAAAGTAGAGAAACTGCAATACATTATGGAAAGTTAAATACTGACAACTTTTACAATTGATTAAGCAGACAAAGTAATCTTTCTTCAAGGAAAATAATGCTGCATATGTAAAAATAAACGTGCTTTTTCTCCCTGGTGCTCAAATATGGTCCATGCATTCAAGACAAAAAGAAAGTGACAAAATCATCTGTGCTTGTGAATAATAAGGAGGGATGAAGTTAGCTCATGTTATTTGTTGCTGTTACATTGTTAACTGCAAATGTGCAAGTGTGCCTGTGTATAATTGTGTGTGTGATTTTTCCAAGTGAATGTTTTTTCCATGTGGGCCACCACATCAGAAGCATGCTTGGAGAAGATTATATTTCACCAGAAAGATAGAGAGTTTTGAGCATAGAGGCTACTAAAAATAAACTGTGCAATATTTAGCATACATAAAAATAAAGAAGTATATAGCTTTAAAAAGATTTTAGGGTGCTCAATAATACAAGTGTTAAATAGGAAGCCATGTTTTTACACCCAAGTCACAGTATTTTGTGGTGTGTAAATAAAATGTATAATAATAGTATTTTACTAGTGAAAAACAACATGTCTACATATGATTATATGTATAGCAAATATATATAAGTATAAATGGCTGGACCATTTAGATGATGAAGAAGATCTTGACGAAAAGAAGATGAGTTCTATTTGTTCAAAAGTATTTTCAACAGTCGGAGATATTTATTTAAAAAAATCAGAAGAGGCTTCTTCCAGTGACCATTTACATATTTTCATGTTTAACTTGTTAACAGATATTAAGTTTATGAGAGTTAAAGAATATTGTTTCCTTTACATTTACGTTGCAAAAGTATTATAATACCATATTTAACTACCTTTTTGTGCCTCTCTTCAATGTTTATTTTGCTCGAAAAGTATATAGAAAATTGGAGTTGGTTACAAAAAAATAGACTCTCTCCTGATGAGTGAAAAGTTGGCTCGGGCTTATATATCCGAGACTGTGCCTTTAGTCAAGAAGTATGCTCTCAAAAAAGAATGGTTTCCTCCCTTAAAGCCTTGCTCTGCATTTATTTCTATTGTGGTTTCGTGAGATGGGTGAGATTGTGTAGTGAAAACTTTAAAATGACGTCTGAACAGTGCTGGAAGTGAGCCAATACACTGATACAGAGGTCAAAGGCTATCCCCAACACAAAAAAAAATCATAAGGCTGCATTTCACAAGGCCCCACTAAGCAGAAACACAAAACTTGTTGTATCATGATCCTATCATCCCTTAAGTCATGCAGCACCATGCATAATTAGGAAGGGCTTGCAATGATCAGAATGAACATTTACACATTTCCAGCACTGCATGTACACTACATTTACTTACTTGATAATCATTAGTAAACCCTCAGCAACAAATTTAAATGGAGGTAATAGAAACTAATGCAGCCTAGGTAGAAGTGGAATGGATATCTTTTTTGTTTGACTAATAAAGATAATGTGTGGGATTTGATTTTTACATAGAGTCAAGTGCAGAGCTGTTATATGATATTTTTTACAAGGGGTGAGAAAGTTATCCACTGCTGTAGAACTATTTCAAAGTGTTGAACGTTTTGTGAAGTAAATTGTAAAGATGTACTTTCATATGGTCCTTAAACACCAACTGAATTGCAATGTCTGTAGCATAATGAATGAAATGCCATGTGATTGTTGCTATGGTTGACACAGGTTTAAGGGGAAAAACAAGTGTTTTTTTAAATGACTGCAGCCTTGTTTTGTTATGTTCCTCAAAGGCAATAAAGCAAGTAGCCTTTCAATGCAGCTTTGACCAGCAGTATTTTTTCTAATGTAAAGTGACCCTGTTATCCAACTTCATTCATGTAAAAGAAACACTTTTTACAGTCCATAAAGTAAACAGTAATGTTCTTGAAGATTTATTTTTATTTTATACTACTGTAGTAACCAAACTCTTCATTGAGTAGTATTTTCCAATAGTCAACTGAAACATTTTTTATGTTATAAATACTTTTTTTTATCTTTCAAAGATCTTTAGATTATTGACACTTACAGTTTTGAAATGGAATGACATTTATTGTAATTAAATCATTCCATCATTATTCTATAAAAGTAACTGAATTTTAGTTCATAATACCTTCTTCATCAAAATCTCAAACTAAAAAGTTAATTAATGATGGAATATTTTAATAGCAAAGTCAGAAGGTTATTTGGTAAATTATATAATACTATTCTGCAACTATTTCATAGGTTTTGACAAACTTCAGAAGTTAACTTTTAATATAATTTAATTATGAAATTCTAATCATATGAGAGCAAGAAGGCATATTGAAATTTTTGAGATGGATAAGCCACACTGCACAACAAGAGCTTTAGCCCATGCATTATGAAATATGATATTCCTCTAAAAACATTCCGGGGATGAGTCTGACTGACAATACATTATTAATTTACTGTTCTCTGTGAAACTGTTTTCAAAGATATTATTCTGCGATTCAATCAAAGCCATCCTAAAATATTACATCCAAGCAACTAATAAATTATGATAAAATGTATCATAAGAATTTCATAAAAGGTGTTCAGTTACAAAATACTCTCAATTAGACAAATTAAAATTTTCAACATTTTCACAGTAACTTAAGAATCATTATATAATATACAAAGCTGCCAAGCAACCATCACTAATATTGCCATCCCCATTTAGAATATTTAAATCTTTCAAGATGATTTTTAGTTAAAATAAAGTGGCTTTAAAATGAAATAATTCTTATTTCTAAGAGTTATTTA
Source organism: Pachydiplax longipennis (assembly GCA_036926295.1). NCBI lineage: Eukaryota > Metazoa > Arthropoda > Insecta > Odonata > Libellulidae > Pachydiplax > Pachydiplax longipennis. The sequence goes on from JAVFKF010000008.1 coordinate 60,119,066, forward strand.
TGAAAATAAAATTTCAAAAATTAAAGTAGGTTAAAGGTTCTATGTATTATTAAGAGAAATTAAGTTCTCAGTCTTGTTCTTATTCGTGATTATTTGTCTTTTTCAAGAATTTATGCCTAAATCTGCATTATATTAGAAGTCCTGCTAACAATCAGCCTTCACATCTCATTGATATTGAAAGTTCAACACATTAAATTCAAGATATATACAATTAATTTGCTGTATATTCAATTTATACACACAGAAAGAAGATACAAGAAAGAAGTATTGTAACACTTCAATCAATATAGAATTTAGTTACTAATTGAACTTAGCTATGAATGTAACATTTCAGTTAAAGTTAGTCAAATATTAAATTAAAATACTAAATCCAGATTAAAAAGCTTAGAAGGAAGAATTTCCATACCTGTATGGTTCAAAGCTACCTGAAAACCTGAAAATGAAATTCTAATAGATTTACTTATGAGCTGATTTGAAGAAAAATATGTTTGGAGAATCATCATTCATTCCAATGAAGATGAAGATTTTGTGTAGCCTAACAACACTTCTACTTATATTTTACTGGACATTGATAGGAAACATTTTGTCATCAAATACACGCTACTCCCACAAAAAAAGACTTATGGTAGTCATTAAATAGCAACCCATTATAAATGTTCCAGAAGTATTGTCTTTCATTATAATATTCAATATTCTTCAACTTTATGGTCCTTAGCAATCTTCATACATATTACAATTCTTGTTCATACAACCACACATTTACAAGTTGAGATAATAAAGAAAAACTTAATTATTTTCTACCCAAAATTGAAGATTTCTCAAAGTATATAATATGACATGGGCATACTTGGTGACAAGCAAAGATAAATTTTTGTACAAGTAAATAAATAAATTAAAGATATTGTACTCATACAAATCATAATAATTGAGTAGATCAAAGAGACAGCCAAGAAAGTTTTGGGAGTACTGAAAGCCCCCATATAATCATGTACCTGAACATTTTCACCTCTTTCCTTTCACTTTTTCTAGAGCTCCACTCACCAAATTAAATTATCTCTCCTTTCAAGACATCTGAAATTCCCCTTGTGTAGCATATTGGACATTTTACTTCCATCATTTTTTCCATAGGAGTAAACCAACAGAAAACATCCCACTCAAGTGCTCCAATATTTCTTTTGAATGTAAACCATCAACTTGAATACAGACCAGATCCTCAACCCTTTTATCTCTAGTTATAAAAAGCTCTAAAGAGCAGATGACTTGATCAGGCATGTAGCAAGATAGTTTCTGTTGCTTTCCTCACTGCCATACATAGAAGATTGGATAGTACACAATGACTCTAAGACACTTCATAGATTAGTAATGATTGATGAATGTCATTATTCAACATCACTCAAACATCTTTAGGTTTGATATCATCACAGCCACAATAAATACCGCATAAAATAATTGAAAGTTACTTTTTATCTTGACTCTATACCAGGAAACAAATAAAAGTATTCTATTCATATCATAGTGTGATAGCAGAAAACATTATTTTATGAAACAGTTAATTTTAATAAGTATTATTTTATATCTTACAAAGGTTCAGTACAGGTTTCATCAAATTTGTATACATATACTCATATGAAACAGTGATAAAGATATTCAAATATGGATAAAATTTCATTAAGTGAAAACTATTCAAACATATGCGTGAAAGAGATTATTGACCCAGCCTCCTTAATGTCAGATAGAGACTTATTATAAGAAGAAATTCCAATTTCTTTGGATCCAAAATGGTTCTAGTTAGAACATAAGGAAAATGCAAGGTTTTGCATTTCTAGTAGTATGATTATGAACTCTACTATTACTTACAAAGTCATTTACCTTAGTTCTGATTTGCAACAGAAAATAGAATGAAAATACAAGGAAGAGGCTCTATTAAGCAGTTCATAAAATTTGCAAGCTGGGGGCAACATACCTAGCATTTTCCACAAGTCTAATTATTTTCTTTTGCAACTTGGAAATTTTGATTACTTTTGAAGATGCCCAAAATGATGAAATCCCTTAGATAATGTGAGAATATTGCTGATGTTTCTGTAGTTAGCTTTAATAAGCAATTTGTTGTTATAACTTGAAACATTTAAATTTATATCTGATATTTTCTCATGAATGCTATCATTCATATAAATTGATAAAGCAATGACAGTCTTGAATCATTAATTATTATTTATGCAGAATCAAGCCTTTAAGTAGAGGGAAAATCCAAAAAAAACACAAAGGAATTGATGGATAACTGGCAGTATAAGCCCAACAGTACTATGGGCAGTTGTGCAGGTTGACTGTGGTATACTTCCCAAAGTAAAAATCATTCATGGTAAACTTTCCAAGTATTTCATATTTTCATCTTTAACAGCAATTGCCTTTGGTTACAAAGGAGTCTCTTAGAACACTTCCTTCTGAATACTGAAAAATAACTATTCAAACCCGTTACATTAGCAGTTCATCTAGCCTTAGGCAAGGGAGAGGCAGTTCAGGGGACTACTGCATTAGGATCATGTATGTGATCCTTTACTTACATGGTCAACAAGTTTGCAACCAACACAAATGTTTCAAAACACTTGAGTCCTACCACATTGGTTTAGTTCCTTATTTCTAGAGACTTCCTTTCCTTATACTCTCTGCTTCTATCAAATAATCAATGTTTCTAATATGTATACATGGAAGTGTATTCAGTGCCAGGAATGTATTCCATTATATCAAGCAACTCTACACTCATAGGATAAGTTCACTGTTAGTAACCAATTAATTAATTTAATTTTAGAGGAGTTGAATTGAATATAAACTTAGCTGAAAGCTTTTGTTGAAGAAATGCATTAATAATTTCATTCTAAATAATGCAATGCTTTGCTTAATTATCTCATCTTTAAAATAAGAAATCAACTTGTTTCCTTTGCTAAAATATTTAAATTTTAATCTACACATATACACTATTTTCAAATATTCTTTTTTTAAGTGGATCATTATCAGTAATAGAAATGAATTTGAGATATTTATGACGGTGTGCAGCACAGAGGTGAGTTTTTGCATACACTAGTAGCATGTGGGTCCCAACATTTAATGCAATTAGACTTAATAGTAATGTGGAGAATATTTGATAATATTTTGCATACACTATAGTTTATAAAGAAATACATTACTTAACCGCTAACTTAAGTCATCGTATAATATGTATGGAATAGCTTAAATTAGCTATTAAATTGACCTCAAGACTCTTCATCATTTTTCAATAATTAAAAGATATATTAGATCATTTAATAAATGTATAAAATCATAAATTAGTCGAGCTGTTTCAGAAATCCATCAGAAATCTTTAGTTCTTTGAATTACTCCTCCCGATAAGAATCAAAGGAGACATGTATTTTCATCGATGAGTAATAGTAATAATGATGACGATATGTGGTAATCAATGTTTAGCTTATTTCATTTAGCTCACCGGCCTCCTGACGAAAGAAACTGAGTATCATTGAATTTCTGTTTCCCGCTCCATTTATCGAAGCTCAATTGTCGCGCGTAAAATGCACATAGCGCTCACAGAATCAGCGGGGAGCATGTGATGTCCGAATTGAAACAAGTAGGTGGTAAATAATTCTTTTCCGTTTATGACATCTATAATTGAGATATTCTCCCAATACCTACAGTTGCTACACGTTCAAAATTTTTGGATACGCTGTTTACAATCCGTGGGAAACTTTCATGTATCAGGTATAATGAGGTGTAAAACTACCAATTCTTTATGGAAAAAAGAGATAGAATTGAATGATAAAATTTGAAAGAAAGTAGAATGCTGTTTAAACAAAGCGTTTAATTTGGACCAATTGGCTGTAAATAGAATGCTTTTTTAACGTTATTGTATCAAGTATTTTTTCTAAAATCGTATTTTTTCTAATATCGTAACCCTATCCTGTAAGCTTCTCTTGTTCTTAATTGTGTTTTATAATACGATCATTTGTTCCTGTAGAAATTTATTCGTAAAGTGATAATATTATCCTAGACGAGGAAGGCTAAGCGAAGGTTTCGTCTGCAGGTTCCATCATAGATACTGTCTAGGTGATCAGCCTGTAGTAAACGTAGAAATTTCTTGTCAATTTTTTTAATGTTCGTAATTCATCCTTTTCTTTTTCGTTGCAGTCAAATCCAACTCATCTCATTCAGTGTGAAGGAAGTGCCTAGGTCTTGGAGGTGATTAAGAAGACAAGATTGATTGCCTTTAAAGCGATTGCATGCTAGTCTACTGCTCTCTTGAAGGAAGGTCCTCTTCATGGGTGAGTGCGTCTTTCTTTTAATATTTTCATGAAAGAAAAGATAGAAATTAAGAATAGAGTGTCAACGCCTAAAATTTTCTATGCCAAAACTCTATTCGGTCTTCCATAAACTTGAGATTTTCAAAGGTTATTACCAGGCGTCAGTAGCGTTTTTTTGGATTATTTTAGTGTAAGAGTTGTTGATTTGAATAATTAGTTGCTGTTAGTGTGGGAAGAGTATTCTATTAAGGGAAATTATAGCTGTTAGTCTTAATCTTTTCTAATGTTGGGTGAATTAGTTAATGAAATTGTGTAAGGAAAATGGTAGGCTACCAATCAAATTAATAGAAAGGAGGAAGTCATAGCCCATTTATATTTCTGGCTTACATGAAATTGGATGTAGGGAATTAATGCCTTTTTAATTGAAACGTTTCTTGTTTTCAACCCAACAATGAGGAATATGGATAAATCAGTATTTTATCAAAATCTCTTGTTCGTATATCATTGAAATTCCTAATTAAATTTAATAATATCATATATCGAGTTTTATTTTTCTTCATTTCTGTTAGTATATATATAGTTAGTAAGGATAGTAGAACTCCCTTAATTTTTTAAAATCATTTATCATTTTATAAAATTTTACAAGATGAGGAATGAGTATGTATCCCTATGCATATATCCTATCGATTAATCATATAGGACTATCAATATCTTCTCAGTTATATATTTCAGAATAACTGTACTTACTTTGCCATAACAAATCAACAACATGTTGTGCTCCCCTTGTGAATTACTAAGTTCAGTGCTCTTTACAGCAAAAAGCTGCATTTACTGTTTTTTACATAGGTTTTTATGGAATATTTTTTATATTTTTTGAGTACTTTTGATGGCATTAATGTAGACTCAGTTATATTTAACAGTTAATTGATAGTATAACGTATGATAGTATGATGTTTTCTTCCTGGTGATTAATTTCTAAATTACTTTAGAATTTTAAAGGTGTGGTTTGGGCGATATCATTTTCTATTATTAATTTCAATCCAACAGTTTTTTGAGTCTTTAAATACTTTCTTTTGGAAATGTTTTGAAACTTGCAGTGATATATGTACTTCCTCCTAAATATTTAATACAATTTTTGGTAAAGTTGATTGAAATTTATGCTTTGGTATATCTCTTTGTATCAATTGTTGTGGAAACAGTGAAATTCTGTTTAAAACATCTTTTACAAGTAGCTTTGTGAGTCAATACAATCCTTGCTCCTTTCTGGAAGAATCTTTCACAAGGAATTAGGACTTGAAAGGAACCTCTATTTGGTAATCAACTAAATTTTATGGTATCTTTTTCTAATGAAGTTAGTTCCCACCTTATAATTTTGCCAAGTATGCCATATAAATTTTGGTTAAGAAAGTACATTTTGATTAGCTGTGTGAGTGAATTTTCATTGACATGTTTCATTACTACTAATGGCATATTAAGACTTTAAACAGTATGAATCGGATAAAGTATTCAGCAGCAACCTATTTTTTTTAAACAAATGGAAACAGATGTAGGAGGGCATCTTTGACTCAGGGTTTGACCTTGTGAAGTTAATACTTCATCAACTTTATCAGTAGGCTATATCAATTATTTCATCGCATCATTTTACAATTGCCCCCAAATCAATGAAATAGAGGAATAATTAAGAGAATTTATAACAGATAGAAAGTTCTTCTTTCAAGATTTCCTTTTTATGGCTCTTCTTTCGATTTTGTAAAACACTTATTTAGCAGAAGGAAAAAGTCTGTAACGAATATATATATTTAGATTACACTCAAGAACCTTTGCTTATTGGTTAGAAAATAGTCTATACAGTTGAAGACTTTACTTAATTTATTATTTTAATTTCGGGAGGCTAAATCTTTTCTGATATATGGTGTATACTTGCTTGCATAAGAATTTCCCCCAAATCTTTCTTATTCATCTCGAATTAATGACAACTTGAAAAGTAAAACACCATCAATTATAAATTATAGGGTTCTATGTAATATGCACGAAAACTTTTTCATTTTTTTAAATTTGAGAATACTATGTACTGATGTTTTCCATAAAAGATAAGGATGCACAATGTGCTTGCATTAAAAACCAATTTACTGTTTCCACAATAGGTAATATTTTCAGTTTTATCATTTAGAACAAATGTTTAATTATTTTTTATAATGAAATCACTGCAGATCCAAAACTTTTCGTATTTAAAAACGTTATATTTTTCAGGGTTATCAGGCTGAAACATTTATTCTTACTCCTTTTTGAAGTTCCTTTAAAACTAGCATCCTCTTTATTAAATGTATTACTAAAAGCAGATTCACAGTTGGGAAATAGGTTCCTTTACAACTTTTGTGAAACCAGTTTATGAGAGTTAAGAATATGAGTAGTGGAAATTTTATATAACAGCACTTTTTTTATTTATTGCTTTCTAATCAGTCAAGTATTTGTCCACAGAATTTTATTATGAACTGGGTAATACCGCTCATTGAATTTCTTGTAAGTTAAAGTTATTTTTTTTTTTACTTTTTGAAGTATGGTTTATTGCTTCTTTTGCTAATTTTTCAAGTAATTTGTCTTAAATTGCATAGTTATTTTAGATTTGAACCACAAAAATTCCAGAATATTTTCACTTTTGTTTGGTCTCCAAGTATTAATGGTCGCCAAAATTTAAATCTCACAATTAGTGATAATTCCATCACTTACAGCTTCTCTTGCTTATTTTACGAGTTAAATCAACTTCAGCTTCTCTTGCTTATTTAATTTTGTATGAGTTCAAGTGTAATCATCGTTCTTGAAAAATTCCCCTCAAGTCAATATGAGAATTACTTCTAAAATCTTTCTAGTACCTTCTAGATGGTTTTAGAAATTTCACAAAAATTTATTTTAACCCTTTACCACATGCCCAACCCTTTATGCACTTTTAACCCTTTGGGCACTAGTAGTATTGAAAAATATTCTAAGTCCCCAAGGTCATTTGGTTGGTTAAAAAATAAGATACTCTCTTTTTCATATCTTTATTGCATTTTAATACACATTCTCTTTTCAGTTAATTTCTATCTTCTGTACTTTTACTCTCAGAGGCATATTAATGGCTGCATTGAGAATTATTCTGAATAACTCTGAATAATGCTTATGTAAATGTGGCACTGCACTCTGGGGGTTGCAAGTACAGAGGCAGAAATGGTCCAGATGGATGCTGCATCAGCAGAAACAAATGACACATCAAAATCTTCGAGATAGGTTCGGCCAGTCCGGCTCTTCCAATACCAGGAACTTTTGAGGGTTGGGGCCAGGACAGGTTTTGAGTGAAGTTTGAGAGGGTCCTCTTTGCAATTTTCTTTCTTGATCTCTGTAAAAAATGTACACTTTAAAATTATGCAATAAAATCACATGTAAAACTACTCATTGATGTCTTAATTTTTTCCTTCCTCCTGCTGGCAACAATAAAAATAAAATACATGATAAATGTACACATATGGATACTACTATAGAAATAGATGGAATTGAAATTTGACTTAGCACAAGAAGTTGTGCGACTAAACAAAGTTATACGAGAAGTGAAAAATTGACTTGACTAGGACCCGAATCCTAGTCTCCCACTTTCCAGGCAGGTATTCTAAGGCTTTGTGGTTCAGTGCTTAAAATACCTACCCAGAAAGAGGGAGACCTGGGTTCGGGTCCCAGTCAAGTCACAATTTTTCACTTCTTGTATAACTTTATTTTAGAAAAGTTCATAACTGCAAAAATTCAATGAAAGGAAGCAAATAATTTTATTCTGCAAGTAAAAAATTTTGATTATAAAATTCAGACAAATTTCTTAATAGCCATACTGATAAATTTAGCTCACTAATAGTTTAGAATTATTTTATTCCAAAAGCTATAAAACTTGTAAGTAAAATAATGCAGTGAAAATTGGAAACTTTGCCTCAGTACAAATTAATTATTTAACTTGAATCATGAAATACGATCACCATGCATTGATAGCTTCCTTTACATTGAAAAATTGTAAGATTAATTCAATACTACTAGAGATTTACAATGCAGAATTACTGAATTGAACTGTAAACAACGAATTTGAAAGTTCTCTGAAAAAGATTAGTTTGTAGATTTTTAATTCAAAGATCTTAGATTTAAATTCTGCCATCTCCAAATTGGGTTTCTTACATTTGGAAGTTATAATAACCTTACTAAATTTAAGTTACAGCAGTAGTAAATTGGAAACTATTAGATTAACATTTCGTATTCCGGCGAGACAAAATTCTGAAAAATTTAAATTTGATAATGTGTTAAGATAAAGGATTGAAAAACTCACGAGGGTCCAAGTAGCACTCTTATTAAAACATCGCATATCTATGGTACTTATCGGAAAGAAATACAAAAGGTTTGCTAAGATTGACAAAAATACGAATTTAAAAATCCGTAGATTCTCAACTTGCAAGGGATTTGCCTCCGATAGAAAATCTACGTAATGAATGGCTTTCGTTTCTGACACGGGCTAGAAAGCGACAGAATACGTATTTTGTGCGCAGAATTCAGACTTCGTCATTCTTGTCCACGGACGGGCGGCCGTCCGGTTTATTTGCGCCCCGGGCGAGTCACAAAGGCATTAAGGCCCTTCCCTTTAGATCTCTTAAAATGAGCATTATTTCACGACTTACTAATACCGAGAAGAAAATCTTTAATATAACATTAAACTAACTGAAAAACAGTTTATTGAATAATATAATTATTGATCAAATAATGTGGATGCCATTACTTGACAATGATTGCTAATCAATTTTGTCCATGATAACATCTTAAAACTTCTATTAGCGCAGTATACGACATCTCACGCCATGGTTTGGCATCGCATTGTCATAAAGGCACTGATTAAATATGGCTAAAATACGACTGCCGAACAAAGTAATTTTCACTCAGTTTTTGATAGGCTCAGCTTTATTTTTTCATATGGAAATTTCTTTTATCGAAATTGAAAAGTTAAATGTTATGTTAACCTAAATAGCTGTACTCTTCGGATACAGTCCAATATGTAGCGTAATTATTTTCTCTCGAAAGTAAACAAATTTTTAAACACAGGAAATTTAACAAGTATCTCTACGGAAGGGACGCCTGTACGACTTCCAGCCCATGAGTCGTTGAAAATGGATTTTCCTGGAGATCTTAATTTTTTCAGGCACAGAATGATCTCAATAGGCCTCGTACAAATCAAAGTTATTAACCGAAAGATTTACCCAGCACTATCCAAACCCCCTCCATCACATTTCGCGTCAAATCACAAAATTTAGACAAATCTGCGTAAAATTTAGCCTTGACGTCACTGTCACAGGCTGGTATTTACAAGTGGAAACCTTTTTCGACATACGCCCAGGAGAGCACGGGAATTCGACTGCGAGGGAGAAAGAATGACTAGGTATTGAAGGTCCTTGTGCAGGACAACTCCCACTCTTAGCCAGTTAATCGGTAAAGGAATCTGTTAAAGATAATTCTGTCCACGAAATTTACCTTTGCCGGTGATTCTTTCACTTAGTAAGATACCGCTTATGTCCAGAATGAATTTACGTTTGATTTGATATTACGTTTGGAATTTCCTCGCTTGAATGATAAGAGTGGGTCCATCTCAACTTCTGACCCACGTGGTATCACTCAGATTAGAATTTAAGTTTGAACAATAAATTGAAACCTAATCATACTTCGATTTCGACATAAATGAATATAAATTAATTCGAACTGCTAAGGTTTAGTAAATTACATCCAAGAATGGTGAAATATCGGATTAAAATCTTAAATTCCCTAAATTCAAAGGGACCATTTTGAACCCAAGGATTGAAAAGACGTTATCGTATTAAAAATAAATCTTATGTATAAAGCAGGCGATAACCCTGAAATTTAGTCTTATACAAATTTAACCTTAAAAGTCGACCCTAACGGTATCAACGTAGCGCGGTTTAATGACATCAATTAAATTTTCCAGCAGCATTTTCTGTACTAAGCTCATTAAAGCCTCTACAAAGCTCCTAGCTTACGGAGTGCGACCGTATATTTAATCCGCTTTGCATTTTACATGATCAAGTTTAGAACTTAATTTTTTTAAATTCTATTCGTGACTCTCTAATATCGGAAATTTAATGAGAGTATAATTCGACCGTCAAAAATGCGTCGCACAGAAGAAGAGTAACGAGTTGGGAGGAATCGACACAGCTTAGCGGAATTCTAAAGGGAAAGTGCGCATTCACTCCAACTTGAAACAAAAGATGATGAATTGCGTCAAATGCGTACTAACTCTGAGTAAATTCCGAATTCAGTCAAAGCAGGACACCACGAGTACAACCCGCACTAAATATGTCACTGGCCACACGACAGATCATCCGTAATTAAATCACAGAGATTACTATTGCAGAGGGTATTTCGCTTATAATTTAAGAACAAGAAATTATGAGCAAAGAATGGAAAACTTACTAGTATATCGTGTATTCCGATCGGAATCCATTTGACAAGGTGTGGAAGGACAGCAGGACGAAGCGCCTTTGGTTAGAGTTTAGAAGACATCCAGCATTGCGCGAAGGAAGCGTTGCACCTAGCCAAAGTTGCCTTAAATTACAAAGAAATCGTTCGCGTATTCTTTGACAATGGAAGATTCCTACAGCTAACTTACGATACTAATCTCTACAGCAACTTAAGATATCTTAAGAAACTTTAGTGTATGATCTACGCGTATTAGCCTAATTAAAAAGTTCAAAATAACAAATAAGTATTTTCAATATAACAAAATCTCATACAACGTGCATGTATTATACTTACCTAAAAGCAACGCTGAAGCAACCAGACTTCCTTCGGAATTCAGCTGAAAGAACACCGTCAACCGCCACCGCTCTTCCAAAGCGATGCAGAAGTCTCTTGTATGCGTCAGCTCAAGTCAGCAATTGTCTCGAGAAAATAACGAGCTCTTTAGTAACCCTGCCTTATATAGCGTTAGTGACAAGGTACCATGGGTAAAAATAGAAAAACGAAATCCACAATGGAACGTATTCTGATTTAATTGAATTTCGAGAAAAATATGACATTTTAAAATATGTAAAATATCACATAGTAGAACGATTAAAGATATTAATGTTCGTTTACATAATATTAAGAACTTGTTTTTTAGTCTTATTATATACACAAAATATTTGCGTACAACCATATAGGTAATTTTTTGGCTCGTCTAAATTGGATTGTAGTACGATTATAGCCAATGAATTATTCAGCAATTCATACGAATAAACCGTAGCGAAAAATTTACTGAAAAGAAATCGCATGCTATGAAATTACAATGGATGGCTCCGTTCGCAATTGCCAGTGAGAACCAAGGGACAAAATAAATAATGTAAAGCATGGTAAAAAATATCGAGTTTTGCTGTATATATCGTTATCGGCTAAGCCATGCGTTACCTGTAATACGCAGGTATTTCCTTTCACTTACGTTCGTTAATATCATTAGAGTTACATATTCCTTATAACGAAATCATTGTTGAAAATTGTAATTAATCTCCCCAGACAATGTGATGAGCAATAAAACTCATAAAGCAATAAAAGGTCTTTAAAATGGCCCAAGCAAAAGTGTAAGACAAATTACACGCTCAAATCCGAAATTCGCATAGACTAGCTCTCTAGTTTCTTTCCAGTTATGCGGGTTGCATAGGAGATGGCAACATTTTTTTTAACTAGCTGTACCTTTAGAGGATCGAGAAAACCTATTTAAACTTGAGTCACCATTAATAGTCACTCAGGAAACATTATGAAATCAGCATCTCTTTAGGTCCAATAGTACTGCTGCAAGAAAAAGTGACTGTTCCACTCACGATTTATCTGATAGAGTGATGTATTCCTTCTCTTCATTGATAACATTATTACTTCAAGAAACATAAGTAGCATTTAAAGTTGAAAATAAAACCAATGAGGATTTAGCAAATATTGTTAGAGTTTTAATCAAATACAATCATTAAAAATAACAAAGGAATATTAATACAGTCATAGACGGTTTATGCAGATTTCCTCTAATAAGGGAATGGAGAAATGCTTTCATAGTTAATGGTGAACAGCATATTACCATCTTCTTAAATACTATGAAGTTTTTTAAGATTACAGATATTTTTAAAAATATATCTTAGAAATGTATGTACTTATTTTTTCCTTCTTGGTGTACTGCAATTGTAAAGAAAGTAAGTTTAATTATCCCTTTTGTAGTAAAAACAAAAATATCAGGGAAGGCTAGGGAAACATACAAATAAACCTTTCTCATAGAGTCAAAGTAATGTTTTCTTCTATGTTGCAACAATTCTTTCTGTATGTTATGGGTGTATAGTACTGATACTAACAGTGAAATCAAGAGCTGCTGTGGTTGAAGCAGTCTAGATTTGCAAGTAGTACTTGGGAAGCTAACATCCGTAAGGTCATAGGAGACTCTTATTAAAAATATATTCATAAAAATTCCCTAATTTATGATAATTGATTTATAATTAATAAATAAAAGATAACACTCTTCTCTTTGAGATGTCACTGAATATGATCTAGCAAAAAATCAAACTAATGATGACTAAATGAAATTTATCTCCTACCTCAGGACAAAAAATATTGAGTTTTCCACTTATCCATGCTCAGCTAAAAGAACATGACCACTCTTCCATGAAATATAAAAGAATTCTTCATAGAGAAGGGCTTCCTGATTATAAAGTTCGTTCTGCTCTTCACCATTAGAAGAAAAATATCTTAAATATTAGTAGAAAAACCACAGGAGAAAGACTTACATATCCTTTTTTCAAAATAAATACAAAGCATCTTGTAGATAGAATTCTATAAAATCTATTTGCTCACTATTCCATCTTCAAGTACTAATTGAAGGCTTCACTTGGCCTGAAACACATGTTCAATGCTTTCAAAGGATAGGGAATGCAAAAGCTATTTGCAATTTACATCATAGTTGTGTTAAAAGTGGAGGATCACATGATTCTAACAGATACAAAAATCATCTCAGGCAAACCACATAGTTTTAATTGCATGTAAAACATCCCACTAGCTCTAGAGGCTGCTGAGCCTTTCTTCTTGAAAAAATACCATCTTTAAAAATATTCAAACCACCTACCCTCCTACCAATACCAACACTCACTTCACTAAAGCTGATTTTCAGTATTGCTGGATTGAGAAAAACCTATAATGTGAATACCTTAATATGAATCTGGCACAATACACGATAATTAACTAGATAGTCTTTTGGTCTCTATTTCATCAGAAGGTACAAGATACATGGCTTGATTTTCCCTGTCATAGTAATGTCATTGTTAAGGTAATTTCATCCTATTTCTGACATCCTTGACATCATGAAGGGGAAAATTGCATTAAATGATAGATGTATCAATCTGTATTTTGTTGACAACAGATAAAGCTATGTTATCTTTGCTCCTTGTGAGATGTAGATGCCAAATGAAATTTAAGTAAAAACAACATTAATCTCTTAAAATTACCAAACTACTAATGGTGTTAAAATACAGTAATTTGTGGCTAGTGTTTATGATAATAATAATGTCATGAAAGCTTTCAAAATGTCCGAAGCAAAAGAGACAGACTAATTACCTGTTCAAATCCGAATTTGATTTTGACTTAATCATATTGAACTGCAACCCTGTTATGTGGGTAATATTGGGTGTGGTTATATTAGCTTTAGTATGTTACTTCTTATTGCTCTCAATTAGTAATCAGATGCTATTACTTTCTAAAGAATCCATCATCTGAGTTTGCTGTAAAAACTAAATAGATATACTGACGGACTTGAAATCATGAAATATGTGATGCATTTTTATTTATCTGATCTTTTCCCTTGGCAATTACATATGTGAAGGATACATTGGCAGAAATTTAGTTTTAAAATGTTATCAAGGTTTGATCTCTAATTTCATTCCACACTATATATTATCATTTTGGAAGAAAAAACCTGAAATGTTCCACAAAAGAAAAGAAATAACTTGCATCTCTATGTATTGTAGGAAAATGATATTAAGAGGAAAGACCTTAAGCTAAATTTCTAGAAAAAAAACAAGTTATTAATTTCTAAATTGTAAATGTCTACCAACCCAATCATAGATTTAACCTACTGTATATAGATTGCCAATTAAAATTTTCCTCTTCAGGTAAGTTACATTTAGATCTTAGGAGTACTAATAATGACCATTCCATTTTTCCAGAATTAGACATATTATTTTCCTGTTATCTTTCCTGCATGTAAAACTTCAACATGTAAAAATTGCATTATGATTTTAGTGCCCATTGCCTTTAAGGAATTCCCTGTATCTAAATCCAATCCAAACTATCAAATGTCAATAATATGAGTGTTAATACATCAGGATGTTATGGTTCTATTCATATGTAATTTGGGGCAAACATAGTATTTATCTACTACTTACATAGTATTTACTTACTTACATAGTATTTACATACTACTATCTCTCCCATCCTCATATCATAACCATAGTTTAAAATTTTACAATTGGTAAATTATAAATGAGGCCAATGTAAATGGCCTTTCCCTATCAGGAATAATGTTTTTTCTATCAGGAATTTATGTCTTACACAGGGAACCCCTGATTAACATGAGCTCAATTCACATTAATTTCACAATAACATGAGTAGCTATTTGTAATTGTGCTCTTAAAACATGAATACATCTCCCACTTTAGCAGTAGTTCACTTTATTTTGCTTTGACAGAATACTTAAGGACTTTTGATATTCATTCAACACTTATTTATTTCACATGAAATTTTTTCAGAATATATCTCTCATGACATGGGAACTTGTATATACACCATGCTAAATTGAAGAATTCTTTCACATAATAAAAATATGGTATTATAAAATAATGCAACTTCTGGTGTGGTTTATAAAGAGAGTATAGAGGAAACTATGAGGAGCAAAGGGCTTTTTATGTATGGCTGGAGAAGGGAATAACATTCTGAAATTCAGCCAAATTAAATATATCATATAGCCTGCAGCTCTGTGAATTTATCTTACCTTTAAAGTTTTAAAAAATTATGTACTTTTCTACCCAATAGTTGGCAGGGAAAAGCTCATCATCATTTTCATATTTGCTCATCATATTATTATAGTAGAGTGACAAAAAGTACCCACAGGTGTGATATGAACACATGTGGATATGATGTGTGTGATATGAATACACTGAAACAAGTTTTTAAATATGTAAAACCATTCATAGAAGGCAGGTTTATAGCTGGTTATCAGGCTCATGACACCGATGGGATAAAGTGATTAGTTATGGATCAAAACTGTTAGCAATGACCACCATCTGTTTAGTGATAAGTGTAGGTTTTTAGGTACGTTCAGTAAACAGAGGAATCAATCAGCTTTAAGTAAGCATAATTGCTTAATTTTTTGGTCATGTCTTACTGTATATTTTAAGATCACCGTTTTTAGTTGGATTTTGTACAATCAATGAAGCATAAAAGCATTTACCCCCTGATGATGGAGAGAGTCTCCAAAATGTGCATCGTGCCCTTCCCAGAAGGCTGGTAATCTTTGGTTTCGTGATCCTTTCGAGGAATGAGCCCGAGGGTCACCGGCATGTCAACAATTGGAGAGTTTTTCGAACCTCATAAACATTTACAGTTTTCAATGTTGGACGATGATAGACAGGTCGAATATAACAGAATTTAAATTATCGAGCCGAGCAAAATAGGATATTAATCGATCAAACAACAAAGAATGATTGATCGGGTAAAACAATGGAACCGCATTAGTTAACGCGCGAAAAATGAATGCTTAATTTTACTGGGAGTCTCGAGAAGGAAGTATTTCTTAGTGTAATGATTGTCTGCTTATTTTTCTTCATAGCCTAACTACTCCCATCGCTCATAGTGTACTCATGATTATGATAATTCGCTATGATTGTGAACTTGATTTGAAATCAAATTATCAAAATTTTTTGCTGGATGTCCTTCCCGCTGCCTTTTTTAAGTGGAGAGTATGGGCTTCCGTCGGTATATAATCTTCCGTGTACCGCTTTTACCAAAATCTGACTTGCTACCTATTAGGCTATTCGGGATACTTTATTGGCTTAGTATATTAAGATTATATCTTACTTCCTATAATGAGGAATAGAATATTGAGATCCATTCAGTATTCAAAAACTTTAAGCATCATTCTCAATGGCGACCAAATTACCCTAGCAACACTATTTAAAAAGCAGGATTTTCATCCAAGGAAATTTTTCAGCGTTATCTAACAATCTCCTGGCGGTAAATCAATTCGTATTCCGCTTTCAAGCAAGGACATCCATATCTCGAGACGTAATTCGTAAGTTAAACTGCCATTTTTCAACTTTTCTAACCTCTCATTCTTTAGTTCGAATAATATCCCTATTCTCTATGCAAATGCGCGGAATCTGCAATTAAAAATAACAACGTCACTTCGTAAATAAAGAATAGGAGGAAGAGAGACAGCCGACCATGAAAATGCTTACCGCCCATCTCCTGCCCTTGATTGTAATCCACTTGCATGCCCAAATATGAATTATCTGATGGATGTTTCGGATGAATATTCCGCCATAATGAATGCATTCTATTCTTAAGAGGAAAAAATCCATCAACTTAATTAACGGGAATCTGTTGCCAGCAAATCAAGCTCTCTTATAATGGAAATCACTCAATTGTTGATCTACCGCGGAAGTTGGAAGAAATAACTGAGGTATAGATCGCTGTCGTCCTATAACGAATATAATTTTAACCATCCTTGGTTGAACAATGAGATTAGGAAGATAAACTTCCTTTTCTCCTTAAGGATGTTGTCTAGGTCGAACTTAATGCCCATCACATCTCTTTCAAGTTCTCTCATGCCTTACTGAATTACGTAATGACATGTCCATCTGAATTCAATGCACCAATATTATAATATATTTCTTCCTTTATTTTGGATAAAATGTATATCTTTTCATCCACCTGATCACATATTTAATAGCTCTAGAGCAGGCAGGAGAATTTGGGAGAGATTAAAACATTTAAAGGCGGCTACTTCAAAAAAAAAAAAAAACTGTAGCTCTAAATAACTGAGCAGAATGTTTCCGCTCGATTCTTCATGGGAAGAAAGATTCGGCTCCTTAATTTTAGATGTGTTTTGTTTTTGAGATTTTTTAACGCCAACGAATCTTATGGATTATCGAGAGTACAAATCCTTATGAAAGCAAACATGATGTATTGCTGAACGATGTGGAGACACCGAGATAAATTAGTTCAGGGTGAAATCGCCTTTTTATCACAGAATGGGGTGACTGTGATACATATAAAATTACATTCAGGAGAAATTGGCAAGGAAATAACAGTTCAAAAAAGAAAAAAGTATATATTTATTAATGCATGATTAATGATGTACAAAAGCGATTTAAATAAATTGAGGGAATATACTTGATGACACCACACCTTTCTTAGAAACGTCTTCATTAAAAACATCTCCATTTACATGTAAACGCATGTATGCTACCATTTGAATTCATGAAGCTACATTCGGAAAGTAAGATGACAATTTTATTTACAGCCTTTCCGAAACAATGCATAATTTATTACGATTTATGGTTATTGGAAAAATGTTCGTTTATTATTTATAAATTAAGATACTACTTAAAAATGAAGCATCAGCTGCAGCGGTGATTGAGACATACATTGATGATGATTTCTGTGATAAAAGGAAGTTAAATAACCTACATTTGTAATTTTTTCCTGTTATGTTATAATCTTAGCCGCACTACTCTACTATTAAAATCCGTTCCCTTGTTATGATCTCGGTAATTAAAATAAGAAATGATGTAGAATAATTATGCGTTTTGGATGCTTATGGGAAAGCTGCCGAGTAGACAACGTTTGAGCTTGTATGGCACATGCTCTTTGTAATTCGCATCTTTCTTTACTAAAAATACATATCAAAATAATATTTACTTACACTTAATTTTTATATCACTTCTAATTGGAGGGAAAGCTTCCAGAATCGACACGTTCAGGTTGAATTAAATGAGCGTCACTCGAATTTTTCCTAAATATTCGTAGTAAAAACTCCTACGGATGAGAAACACGCGAGGTAGAGGTATAGAAGATATCAAGAAAATTTTTTGGTTTCTGGAAGCTTAATTCCTGCCGTCCCCATTATGCATAATGGTCATTCCATCAAAGGTTTTTTCTTCTTGTACTCTTTTTCCTGGAGGCAGCAAATTCAAGTTGCTTTCTCAGATTTTTCTCCGGCAAATTATCTTTACTCCATTTCCTTTTAGAACAGTCCCTTCATCTTCGTTTATGGTATGCGGTGAACTTGGAGCGAACGATGCAAACACATCTTCTCAGTCATCTAAATGGGATTTCCAGCCTTGTCCTTGTAGAGATCGTTGTTGACGCTGTAGTATTGGGCCGAAATGGGACAGTCCACATTGAACCACCAATCACAGACGCGATGAATCTGGTTGAAGACCGTGCCGTTGGGACAGAGGAAGCTGTACTTAGCGCCGTTCGGAAGGCACCAGTGCCACACCTGTTTAGGGGAGATCGGGTAAACGATTAGGAAGGAGCGTTTTGTTGACAAGGCTTATCACGTAAAAAGATAAAACCTCTGCTATCATCATCTTTTGGAGGCCGATCTTTTCAGACGATGGGTAACTGACAGTGAAATGACTCAATCGTTGAAGAAATATAAGTCATGAATTTCACCATGAAATCTGTCTGTTAAGTTACCAACCAAATTAAGCTTTCGTCGTCATCACCTTTGGCTTCAAGGATCTTTGGAGAAGACTTACTAGGCTAGACGAGGAAAGATTTAATTTGCACCTACTTTCCTGACAGAGCAGGAATGCTTTGAAAGGGAAACAACCACGTAATTTCAGTATAATCGCCGTATGAGTTAAACTTTTCATTGTTTTCGATAAGTAGTGGCTATGCCGAATTAAGTATTACCCACAAATAGTGGCCACGTTGAATTCAATATAACCCACACCATGGTGGATTTTATGTTATCACGGCTATGAACAAGACTGAGGCAAAAATTAATTGAAGATATCTTTTCCTTATCCTGCAACGGAATACGTATGGAAAATGCTTCATCGATTAAGACACGAAGCAAATGAATGTTCCAGATTAGATTTTTAAAAACGCCCTCTGTCAATCACGTAAGTATACTAAACTTATCTGTGAACTGAGAATCGTTGATACTGATGCATCACTCATTTTTAAAAGAGCTCTTGTAGGAATGCCAATCAATATTATTTTATATCTTACAAAAATCTGCTAACATTGCAAATATGCGAAATTTTCTACAATTCTTTACGGGGGCTCTATTGAGAATTCAATCTTGGCCCTTCTTTCAATGACCCCTCGAAAGTGGGCCATTTTAGGGATTTCAATGATTAATCCTGTGTTGAACCCTGAATTGAACCAATTTTACATCTTTTTTATGCATTGATGATTGCATGATATACATTTTAAGGGTAGAAAGTCTACTTATAGGTATTTAAGAACTAAATTTGTTGGAATGATTTTCTATTTATAACCCTCCTTTTCGTATAAAAAATTTAAAGGGAAAAAGGTGTTGATTTTTTCCGTTTGTATCACCTGACATTGAGCTTCCGGGTCTGCGTAGTATCCAGGTTGCTTGTCATTGCATGTGAACTGCAGTCCTCTGGGAACAGTGGCGTACGTGGGGAAACCAGTGCCAAAGCCTGCCCCGGCGATTTCCTGCTCGTCATTCTGCTGCTCAGGGGTATATTCAATAAGTATGTAAGCACATATTAAACAGTAATACTCCAGTAAAAGTGATCATCTTAAATAAAAATGTTAGTATATGGATATATACCACCAGTATACGGATATATCACCACCAGTATATGGATATATCACCGTTGCCACCTGGACTACTGTCCAAACTGTAACGTACTTGTTAATAAATAAATAAATAAATATAATTTGTTACAATTTAGTAAAATCAAATCGAGAGAGTTTACGTTTCGAAACTTATTTGATTTTTCGAGGCTCATCATAGCTACTAAGATCCAGATGTAATTCAGGCTATTTTAAAATTAGGCTATCACCCTGTATTATGATATTTTCGTTGCGCTCAAAAATGCTTTTATTATTTCTTGTTCTGATACATGAATCTAAGAAAATAGTGCAACTAATTCTCAAAGGTGCCACAAACGCAACGTAAATTCAATTGTTTATTTATTCCTTAATTTCTCCAGCATAGGATATGTTTAAAGGGGATATTAAATCTATACATGGGTGCTAATTTATACCAAATTGATACTTTTATTCATCCTATGGTGATTCTGCTGCAATTTATGATGCTTTTTATGAAGAGGAATTCATAAAAAAGTTTGAAGGGAAGGAAAAAGTATATGAAGACGTGAATTCTAACGAAATTATCTAGATATTCCTCTATTTTCGCAGTAAAATCACTCGATGCTTACCACCAATTTCCACAAATAAGCAATGAAATACTTAATAACCTAATAATACCTATACCACGTATAATTCAAAAAATTAAACTATAAAATATTCTCCAGTGAGTAATATGAGTAAGTAATAATAATAATTCATAACTGAAAAATGAGAAACAATATCTAAAACCATTAACTCAAAACATCCATCCTCCGACGATGTAAGTAAAGGGGAATGAAATGGAATGCAACAACTTACCTGAAGGAGATCCAAGTCAATTTTCCATCATGCAATCCTTTACTAAATAGAATCAAAGAGGGAATAATTGATGATCTTTGCATTAAAAGATGTTATAGGAAGCTATGTCGGCTTTTTACCATAGGTAACTTTTTATTGTTGTTACTTATTGTACATCGAATATGTCAAGTGAAGATTTCGTTCGGAGTATTTGTATTGCGTATTAACTTAAGGAAGTTCAGAGAGTTTTCCCTATCCTTTTGGATTAGCTTAGGGTACCATAGCTCCTTAACTGAGCAAACTGACTCAACTGGCTGATTTTGGTCATTTTCATAACTACGATAAATATTGAATGTTTCAATGATACACATCCCCACAGATATATTTTATCTTAATTCTTTTTATTTAAGTTCTAAATGAAATTCCAACAGTAAAGGCATCACCCCAATCACAGCCACCCATCTGGTTCGAGAGAGGTTGAAGAGGCTTATTAGGTAAGATGGTCATTAAGACAGTTTGAACTTGCTTTCGTTGATGATCCGGAATGTAATAAGTGGAACAAGTTCACGCCAGTGAAGCACAATAATCCTTGGGAGCAACAGTTTACATTAGTACCATTCAAAGAGTGACCAAAAAAAGGCCATTATTTATCATTGCTCATACCACAGTAGCTTCCACATCATCACAATCGCGAACAAAAATTTATTTTGAAACAAAAGATATAATAGAAAAGGACCTTACTCTCTGATTTATTCGAATATTATTAGAAAATCGAAATTTATGATAGCGAAAACTCGAATTTTCACCTCATGAAAGCGATGATAAAAATTGCATCATCCCGTCGAATTAAATGCATTATTTAAATGCCCTACTGTTTCGTAAGCGTTACATCATAAACCTTCCTCGAGGCAGTCAGTCAGGGGATGTTTGTGAATTTTTCGTCATCCCTTCCCCATCACTTACTTTCCCTTTTCACCCCTTCGTATCCACATACTCGGGTCACGAGGGCGCTTCCGGCCTCTCTCCCCTCTCATCTTCTATGTGCCATTGTTCTTAAGTCGGCGTCCCTTCCGGTAAGTCCCTCTTCTTCTTTCCATCCCGCGAAATTAATATAATCACATCTTTGGCAAATAAGTCTAATCTTTAAGTCGATCTCCTTTTCTCACTTCCTCCCTTTTATGGTTACGAGAATGAATGGGTTGTTAATAAGTTTCAATTTCCTCCTTAAGCTAATACATGGTTAGCACCTCTTTCCGACGCTTAATCTCTTCCAGTTCTCTCTTTATTGTCAGTGCGATACATTTTATTTATTTATCAGCATTTCTCACTTTGGATTAATTCATACCAAGCTGAAGTATTATGCGTTTCACATTAAAACGGATAGTCGGAAATTTTGAAAATTGGTAACTTGTAAAATATTAAGATAGGGATTATAATAGCGGAATGCGTATATTTTCATCTCTGGCACTCAAATATCAAAATTGGTAACTCTTTAGCATTATTTAACTTAATTTAAGCGGTATAAAATTGAAATTTATCTATATTCTATGGACTGATTCGGATGTTCGGCTCAGGACCAATACTCTCATAGATGAATGGAATTCTACCTCAAATGGAAATAAAGGTTTAATTCTTTGAAAGATTCAAACTTTTAAATTTGTTAAATAGTAAATATTAAAATCGATTCTCTAAATAAGCATTCTAAATGTCAATCGGAAAATTCAATATTCAATTGTAAACATCTGCTTTGATTTATATAGACAATTACTTGTTTAAGGTAAGGAGTCGATGGATAACTTGCTTATCAATTTTCACGTTTCGAAACCATTTTCGTAATGTGACATTAAGCGATAATTACAATGGGAACCTCGGCTAAACGGTTCGAAGCAGACCTTCGCCATTCTAATTGTATTAAAGGTATCTGTAAAGGTTAGTCGATTGACGCTCTTATATGATGTATACTGGATAACTGAGATGAATCTATCACCAATTCATCAACAGCTCCTTATTGACCTTGAGTTGTTGTCTGGAAGTTCAGAAAAAAGGGAGCTTTTCATGATGATTGGTTGATTCCTTGTGTACATTTTCAATGTATTATTTTTATTCCCTGAAAATCTCAGAGTGGAGAAAGTTTCCTTTTTATTTCTCGTAAAATTACCTCAAAAAAACCGAAATCATTTCTCCACTCCCGGCATTGTCACTTATCTCCCACCAACGCTTTCCCGAAAAAAATATGAAATCTATCTCTGAGTTACCTCTACCTAAAATATAATAAGTAATGAGGCGTGAATTTGAAATAGCTATTTAGTATGACATCAGTTTTGCAATAAGTAGTCATATATTTAAATGTTTTTTACATTTTACTTCCAATTTTCAATTTAAAAGCATTTAAATTTTTAAGAAACCCGAGAGCATCGCATGATTATTTCATTTCCAGCAGAAAAATATTGCTAAAATAAATAAAAAAATATTTAAATATTTTGTAACGCATTGTCGATGTGTAGTAAATTAGAAATATATCTTAGATAAATTTAATCTATAGTTTATTGAAATAGATGCACGACTCCAAATAAGCCATCATACTTACTGAAGTGTTAATAGGTAAGTCTTCCTTAAGTTGAAATATTACACCCAACTTATTTCTGGAATCTAGGTCATTGTCCTTCATCTGTACCCGATAACGAAATACCCTTAGATGACCCAAAACATTCGAGATATTATAGCATCATCTGGGATTAAACCATCCGTAATCACAAGATGAAGAAAAACCCGTCGAAATTTCCTCACCAAGTGCCGCGTATCAGAGACAAACCGGCGATTCCCTGTCTATTCAAGCATCCAGTCACCATTCATTAAACACGACCTTTCCGAAACGATTGTCTCCATCGAAGGAAAAAAAAGATCTTCCGCGATCTTCCTTGTTCTGTTAAGAAACGGGGAAGTGAAAATTCCATTGGGGACGAGGGGGAAAGTGAGGAGGATCCATGAGAACGGCCCTTCTAAGAAATAAAGGGGGGAAAGAAGATGAGCTATGCTGAAACTCTGAGGAATACCTCCGGTTTGAACAGAGAGCAAACGATTAAAAGCCAAGGTATGAGGTAAGGGAAAAGTAGCGTAAGAAGAGTTGGTGCGGATGGTTGATGGTTAGTCAGAGGAGATGTTTGAGACATGCTCAGGGCGTGGTCCCAACTCGATTGACATGTCGTCTTTACCAATCCTTCGACTCCTCTTCCTCGAGGCATCTTCCTCAATAGGAAACACCGAGAGAATCACGGAATGGGAAAGCTCGGTGACGAAATAACGGCGCTGCGTTCTCACGAGAGGAGATTCATCCGACAAACTTCTAATCCTTTTTTTTTTCGCTTTCTTTCATTGGACCCAACTACTCTTACTCCCCCTTCCGCCAGCTTAGCACCTTAGAAAAAAGGACTTTCCCACCCTTTTTATAAGAGACGGTGTTTACTGTGGTCTGCGGCCGGTTGCTTTGTCTCCACGCGCCGGCCCAATCTTCCCACCACACCTCCTTGCATTTCACTCATCTTCTGCGGCTTTCCATGCCGGAGATAGCGTGCTTGCTCTCCGACGTGCATTTAAATCATACGATGGGATTCGCTATAGTCGTGCAGAATTATTTTGCCGTAATATCAAAGGTTCCTTTTTAGATGGGAATATCTAAAATACTTTGCTAGTTGAAAACAGTATTACCTTTCATTATCCTACCTATAATTATAGAAAATTATTTTTGACTTCTTAGACAAAAGACTAAAGTGAATAAAGGCTAAGGCCAGAGGCCATTACCGACCAATTAGTCCAGACTAGTGACCACACTGAAAGATTTCTCGTAACCGCAGATATAAAAATCTATCGCAAATTACTTGCGAATATCTCACTGCAATGCTCTACTTTACCTTCAGGTCTCTTTTTCATCATATATATCTTTAACTGAAGAAATAAAAATATTCTCCATTTTTTGCTTAATAACATTTTTAGCTTAATAACATTTTTTGCTTAATAACATTTGATACTTATTGATTACTTAATAATATTTTATACTTGAGTTCGACCTGGCATATTCCGGAATCTTTTACAAAATTCGTCAGCTATTTCACTTATGGAATCGTTTGACATTATAAAATAAACATTCAAAATAAAAAGAAAAGTATTTCAGAATTTTAGAATAAATAGAAAAATGTTTAAAATATCATTTCTAGGTATTGTTTTATGACTTACATAAGAAGTTCGGTAATTCATATCCCTGAGACCATGCGAGTCTTATTGTTACCACTATTATGTATTACCACTTAGGTAATAGGTATTTCCACTTACTCAAGACTACTCTCAAACTCTGAGAGAAGACATTATAATATTGAAAGCTTGTACTATTACTGAAGTTAATACTTACTTCAAGTTCAACAAACTGCCTAAGAGTATTCGATTAGTTCTTAGTTTCCGATATCCGTATTTTCCTGAAATACGGTTCAATTATACGTAACTAGCTAAAATAAACACGACATGTGATACATGATGCTCCTCATAGTTTATTTTTCTTGAGAATAATTTAAATTCCAGAATATTTATGGTTTTAGTGTATATAATTTGATTTGCGTTTTATATTAAGTATTCAAATTAAAACTAAATTTTTAAAATTATGATTTGATGAATGATTGACAAAAGACATAGTATTCCTCAGTATCATAAATTGAATGTTCAGAAATGGATTAGTATAAAATTTAGTATTATAAAATGTATTTTATCATCGGTGTTATAAAATGAATACATGTAACTCAGTTCTTATCTCAACACAAGTAAAATTTTATTGAAACAGTTGGCCCCTCATGAAATTCCGAAATTCTTTCGGATTCAGGGTGCTATTTTCCACTCCAAAGGATTGAGTAATTTCTTTCTGGTGTAACTTACTTCAGAAAAAATCTTGGAATTTATTCACCAAGAACTGTTATGAAACTACTCCCGTTATTAGTTCATTGCTCAACCTCCAATTAACATGTAAATTTCTCACCGCGCCATGTAATTTAAATTATCTCGGAAAGACAAAGAACGTCATGCTACCTTTTACATATTTTTCCCAGACGGGAATTTATAGAACGAGAAAACTTGCCCATCTGTGCAACTCAACTCATTC
Source organism: Pachydiplax longipennis (assembly GCA_036926295.1). Lineage (NCBI taxonomy): Eukaryota > Metazoa > Arthropoda > Insecta > Odonata > Libellulidae > Pachydiplax > Pachydiplax longipennis. Next base: position 60,145,202 of record JAVFKF010000008.1, read on the forward strand.
CTCATTATTTGGTAACGCATGATTATGTAGGACATTATTGTAGGTCGATTTGATAGTTATCAGGCCATTAATTTTATAATTCAAATTATATAAACAGAAATTTCTAGAGAAGAAGCAAACTTTCCTACTAGAATCCTTTTTCCCAGACATTTCAAAAATATCACACAAAAGGAACTTAACCCATTGTCATCACAACGGATAGAAATCTCTCTCTGGAAGATAGACGATTTCATAAGTTCACTATGAAAAATAGTCTACATTTTATATTCTTTAATGATGTCAATTTACGATTTTTTTATTTTTATTTTATAAGTTTATAAGTAAGTTTATTAACCGAGATTTGTGTCATTATCGAAATCGTAAAATTTCATCAAATTGTTGTTTATTTAAATTTTCGTTACACGCATTCTAATGTAAATAAAATTAATTAAATACCTAATTTTCTTAGATAATCTTGTAGCTAGGCGCTTGGAAAATATAGCATAACTTGGAAAGATATATTATGGAAGCATTAAATCATGAAACATGAATTCTCCCCCTGAGTTAGGTAATCAAAATAATAAAAATAGAATTCTTACCAATTAGTTAAACTCTCCGAAATTCAAATGGACATTTTTATGGTCCCTCCAATGTCGAATTAGTAACTTTCTGCTGTGAGTATCTTTCCGTGAAGTATCTTTGAAACAAACCGACGAACAACTGAAAAACGACGACTTAAAATTTACGACCGTGGCGATAGGCATCAGATTCGGTTGCAATCATCTCAAATCTGCATGTAGTACTTCGGAAGCGTAAGCGAGACGCCCATTTAGAGGAAATATACCCTTCCTGAAATAATTCTTTACTCTGTTAGAAACACCGCTGGCTCGTGAACGGACAGGCGACCGATGGGCAGGCAGTCAGCGGAGCGAATTAAAGCCGTGGGAACTCCCTTGAGAAGAGGAATGACAAAATTGCTCGCGCAACAGAGCAAAATTACGCTGGAGAGGGGTAAAGGAAGAATGAGGAGAGGAAACTGAGTTAGTGGAACGAGAGTGAGGTCGCGTGCGGCGATTCTCCAGAGAGAATGGCGGAGGAGAAATGAATTAACATTTTTCTCCGCTATCACTCTCTCCTTTCCACTGCTGTCCTATCTTCTCACGATCTTTTCCTCACATACGAGAGTTCTAATGCGGAGGTAGCTGGAGACCGTGGCACAGATTAACTTTTGGGGGAGCTCTAACGCAACGTCCCTCACACTTAGACAAATGTAAACACTAAAAAGCCATGCCGATGGATTTAGCCAGAATATAGAGTCATTTTAAAATGGAGTATTTGTACGAATCTAAGGCAAGGTTTTTTTCTTTCTGACTTCTGAAAAGAGGGTTAAAAAAACTAAATGCTCGACTTATACTGGATTGCATTATCTAGAGACGTAAGTTTATCCGTGTATTGTACTTTGGATTAACTTATTTTCAGTGTCTAGATAAAGAGATATAGCGTATACATTTTAATTGAAAATGTTTACTTTAATTTTTTTCTCATTGATTAATTAGTTTTCAATTAAGTAACGCATAGTGATTACAACATTATATGATAGCATCGACTAATTTTTGTTCGTTTTGTATATATGTGTATAAAAGTTACTAAACTGAATTCTTGAACCTTTCATTCTTATTTTTCATTTATACAATTCTAGTTTTAAAAAATTATTTTAGAATTTACTGATGAAAGAAAGAATGAAACAAAAACTGCACCTGGACAAACAAAACTATATTGAATCAATGAGAGCATAAATATAGCAAGAAACTGATTGGCGCTTGAGGGGTGCAGAAACCTTGTTCAAAAATAGTTTAAAAAACTGCTAAGATTAATATCTCTCTAACTATTCTGCTTCTCAGAGGTGCTTGTTAATTAATGGTTAATACAGTACATTACATTTGAAGAGAGGTCAGTTGGATTCCCTCTCCCGAATTCTATGAATTCTGTATTTCTTCTTTAAATTTCATGGCAGATTTTAAGGAAAAATAGTTCTCAATCTCTGTTCCCTTAAATTTTATGTAACCACTTTTTTTAAATTTTAGGTAGGAATGTACAACTATACCATTTTTAAAGATCACCTCAAAGGAGGCATAGAGATCCTTAAATAAGATATCCCTTGTCACAGTATGTAGTGAATACTCCATATGCAATAATATCACCTTGGTTTTCGTGTACCCCTAGGGAGACCAATTAAAATCGGTCAGATCAGTAGATTCTTGCTATAGAGGGAGCTCTATGAAACAAGGTTTCCTATATTTGCATTTGCTTATTTTCATTTGAGAAAAACACTGTCACTTGTTCCTAATTTTAGGAAAACATAGGATGTCCATAAATTTCAAGAACAGTTTTCAATAGTTAAAACCATTCTTTCTATACATGATAGAAAGAATCAAAGAAAATATTAGAAAGATTAGTGTATCAGTTGTTTCTCCAGATGTTTTTTTGTTTGTTTTGGATATTCAACGTAAATTTACTCACTTTACGGAATCGTTGGTGGCACATGGTTTCACTGGAAGAGAAAGTAATTTGGAGAACCTGGTCATTTTTCGTGAACTTTTTTTCCGTTTGCATAAGGAATTCATGTTTCGTGCTACTTTCTTACTATTACAATATTTACTTTCTTTTCTAGCGAAGCAATATGTCAACAATGATTTTGAAAATAATTGTTTTTTAAATTAGATTTCTAAAATTAAAACTTCTGGAGACAAAAAAGAACTAGAAGCTCCGAGTTTCTAATCCATTTACAGACTCTATCCAGCGCTTATACAAAGTTAGTTTTTTTTTAAATTGCTAACAGACTAATGAATATACGGTATAACATGCCCTTTCAGTCCCGGCCTACTAATCACCTTCCCAATATCTGTCTGACCCTCAAAAAAGTTTGGGAGAGAGAGTTCAGCCCTAAAATGCAATCTACCCAACGTTCGTGAAATGACGGGTGCGTGACCTAATTCCCTTAATTATTGCGACTTAAATTAGGGAAATTTAAGAATGGAAGGAGAAAAAGTTCATTTCTCTACATTTCGGTGGAACAATTAGTTTCAATTGTTCCAATTGCTGCGCATTATTCTGAAATTTTCCACATTTATACACGATTGATTTTAAATCCATCTTTTCTCTTAGAACTCTAAAGTTATATTTGAAATGTATTCCTTACCGCCATGACCAGGATAGCGATGAAAGTCCCGATGATAGCCGAAGCGAAGACGATATGCTGTCGACAGTGCATCTGCAAAGGAATTTACATCTTTAAAATAATTCTATCTATATCGTTCTATCGTTGCCTATCCTTCCTGAATGACGCTTTTCTTTATCTGGATTTCGAGTTAAGGGTGTGAAATGTATTACCTAAACACATTCTCTCTGTACAATAGATACAACCTAATCTATTTTGAATTTCATGGTATTAGATCATCAATTACTAAGGTGTTGACGGTCAGTCTATAAGCTGGTTATCAAAGAGCTAATGAAATTTAAAAACCTTTAAAATGTAAACATTATTAGCAGTGAGTATGGATTAGAAGGAGAAAAATTTATGCTCGCGATCTCAACAAAATCTAGACATTATTTATTTACATAAAAAGTATTTAATGTACTCAATAATTTAATATTTAATTATAATTTATCTATAGTTTGCACAAATGAGTTCACATGCTCTAATCTCAGGAAAAAGTTCCACAATGTCCGATGAAATAATTATCTTTTAATATAGTACGGAGAAATTCCTAAGTAAACACGTCAAGAATTCGCGGGTTCTACCATCCAAGTAAACGAAATATATTATCCTAATATAATAATTATAATTTTAGAGCAGTAGAATATTTTCACAAATTCCTGAATTCTCAACTAATTAGCAGTTGTTAGGTTTGAAAAATTATTTAAATTATTTCCCTAGCTCTTTTTGACGAAATGCGAAAATATAAAAAAATCATAATATCAAACTATTGATTCTATTTGCAATTTTAATCATAGAACTTCATTATCGAAATCGTCATTTTTCTTTAAAATTTAATCTATTCGGATAATCTCTTTTTTCCTACATTGGCTAAATTTGCAAGCTATTTCTCACAAAAATTCGACGATCCCCAATGCAAAATGCTGCAACTTTACCTTTGTACAAGTGGTACTCTCCTTCAAATGGCAAACTTCAAATCACTCTCTCCTCAGCGCAAAATACACTCCCAAAATCGTCGAGCACTCGCGATGGTAATACGGTCACAAAAGAGAACGTGCAGTGATCAAGAACTTAAACGGATCAGTCACAACGTCACTGCTGCACTGCAAATTTCGAGCCTTATTTTCACTGTTTAGGGAGTCCTTTACGGTGCTCGAGATAGGGATGGAGCTCCGTGGAAAGGCAAATGAGAACATGAAATCGGTGGGGTCCGGCGCGGTTATATAGGCAAGATGGTAGGGAGGATCCTAAGGAGGTCTGCCCCATTCCCCAGCCTTCTATTTTCCCACCCCCACCCATCCTTCCGCTCATCCGCAACACTCTCTTCTCTTGCCCTTTCTTAGCCTCATACCAACAGTTCCCCACCGGAGCGCCCCCCGCTTTGCTCTCCACTCCTTGCGTATCACCTCCCACACCGCTTCCTTTCCCCATCTCCCCAAGGATAGTCCAATGATGGGCGAATCGCCTGCTTCTCCAAAACGGAGACCAAATAGCTAATTCCGCAGCTTGATGGCAGTTGCTCTACCACCAGGATTTATCTTTGTTAATATTTTATTTATATTATTATTTATATTAATATTATATTTCTTATTATGTCAATATTATATTTATATTTATATCATATTTATTATTATATTATTATTTATATCATATTTATTATTATATTTTATTATTTATATTATTTATTTACATTCTCACTTATAGTTTGCTTATTTATATCAATATCATATTAATTATTATATCATTATTTATGTTATTTATTTATATTTAATTGTAGTTTTATATTCTCATAATATTCTCCACCGAAAGTATCAAATTTGGCAAGGACGGAATAATAATAAGTCTAAAAAATTAGAAAATTAGGTAATTACCTGATAATGATGCTATGGATCGAAACCAGGGTCGTGTGTACCCTATTATTCGTGGTGCTGTATAAGTTAAATTGTTATTGTCCATTAATTTTATTTATTATAGAACAGCATGCCACCGAGTGAAAGACGAAATCATAGTTGTTAATAATAAATGTATTGTTTAAGGGCGAGATTTAGACTTTCTGGCACCTTAAGGATTTAAAACTAAAGAGACAACACACTGGGAAGATTAAAACTTCTAGTGGGCATGAAAACCTAATTCTGCAGTCTGGGAAAAGACACTATTGCTGGAAGACAATAACAAGATAGGAGCTTGTAAAATTCGCGAAACCTTGTCATAATTCATGTATCCTGTAAGGGGAATGTTCTTTTATAGCAAAGTCGAAGAGTAAACACAGAAAATGTAGATGAATTTTAAAATTTTGCGACAAATGATAGCAGGTAATACATTTCGACAAAACGGAATGAAATGGTAAAGCATAACAAAAATAAAATCAGTTGTATAATAAATCAACACGAAATAATACTCATGTAAATAAAATTAATCTATACTAATTCCGTCAATGGTGAGGGTGGATAAATGATATCTTAAAGCAATGATAACCTGATAATAAAATTCAATGCAAGAAATCGCACTCAGTTGATAATTATAAAGAAATTATATACAGGGATGGAAGGGAATACTAAATACAGAATTACATATTATTTACAAATATTTAAGATTTTTTTGTAAAATATTTGCGCTTGTTACGTAACGACATCTATGTTCTCAGTGGATTAATAACTGTTTTAATACAGTAAGGTATTAAAAATACAATTCAGAGCTATTAATTACGTTTAGTTGACAGTTGTAAATAAGAATATATTAAGAGAGAGGGAAATCCTGTGTGCAAAAAGGCGTGTTATTTACAGAGATATCATGCAGAAATGTATGGATTAAAGGTTAAAAATTTCAAGCACTCGCCGAAATTCTAACTCTCAATTAATTTCGGAATGAAGTATAGCATGTCAATTCCGACCTCACTTTTTCCGGCCTAAAATCTCCAAATTCATGTTTCATATCTGAAATGCATTCTTTTTCATGGGCACAATAAAGAACTCGTTACTATGCCCCTCTCTCCTTTATCAGATGCGGTATTCTCTTCAACCCTCGGAAACGCATGCGGCCGTGAAATTGAAAACGAAATTATCGTTTCTCTTTTCCTCACTTTTGGTTATTTTTTCCCTCTCTCGAGAGACGGAGATATTACTTTCATTTTTTCTTGAGACCACATTAGAAATCGCGAGTGAATATTTTCGGCGTGGAAACGACCTTAGATTTTTTTCTCCAGCTGTCGATTTCATCAACTTTCTAGCGTGTTGTTATGGACGGAGAAAGGTTTTTTGGATCATCCCGATTTCTTTCTTCGTTCTCTATGAGAAGCTGCTCTTCGTAAAGTTGACGGAAATCTTTGCTGGAGAGAATTCATGAAAATTCAGGTAGGACATCTGTCTAAGTTTTGAATGATTGCATAATACCTTTAGAAAGATCCATATATCTAGTCTTTCAAAATATTAAAGAATAATTATTTTAAATTTACAGCAGGAAAGTCCTTTCGTGGTAGTTATTTGCACGCTTTTATGGTATGGTTTAAATTAACTGTCAAAATCCTTTGAACCTCTTGTTATTATTTTAAATGCTTTGAAACTTTTGTTATTTTTTAAATCCTTTGAAATTAGGACTAAATGATAAAACGAATACTGTCTATTGCTATGAAGAGCCATCCCGTTTCTCTCACGTCTAGCAGATTACCTTTTCTTGTCAGTTTTTTTAGAAATACATTAAAGCTTGTAAATATTATCTTACCTGTTCTTAACACTGCTTATCTTTATTGAATACCTTTTTTATTTTAGATATTATTTATTCCTCAAAATTTGATGTATCTCAGACCACGAGGAAATCTATAATTTATTTGCAACTAATATATTTAAATATAACTTATGGATTTAAATATAACGTTGTTTATAGATATAGTTGGGTTGGTATAAAATTTTAAGGATCTAATTTTCCGGTTTTATGACCAAATTCAAAACTCAATCAATAAAACCGAAATTCGAAAAATGAAGGATAAATTTTGGAGTCATAAAATTGTCATAAAATTTATATCAAGATATGACGAGAAAGTCGAAGATTCCCCCTATTAAAACTCACAATCAATTAATATGAAGATGAGGTTACAAAACTTCAAAAGACCCTTACCATTTAGAAGGCTCATATTTATGGGGATTTTACCCCTGACGTTTATGAACGAAGATTTCCGTCCTGCCCTGTATCACACGCGATATCTTTCACGCACTGCATTCCGAGAAAATTGAAGACATTCAACCCCCTTTGTGCAATTTTGATTTTTATATTTGACATGCAATTCTAATCCAATAACTTGCACCTTCCAACTTTTTCCTTTCCTTGCAGGAAGTAAAAAGTGCTTCCTATATTGAAACAAAGGAGACCAGAAGAATTTGAAGATGCTTCTCTCCGATACATTTGTGTTACCTAGGGAAGAAATCTGAATCATTCTTCCGAGTTTGTATCTCGTTGTTTCTTGCATTCCATCAAGTAAGCCTCTCATACGAAAGGTAAGCTAATGATTGTGGAGAAGCGTATACGCAATCCTCTCATTAAACAGAAATGAAAATTTAAGAATTTCAGCAATAAGCATATGGTTCATGGAAATTTTGTAAACCTTTATAATTTGAACATCAATAATATTTCAGATGGTTGAAGATAGTCAAGCAAAGTTTGTTTTAAATCAAGTATTTTGGCATTTCATTAATAAGAACCTCATAAACTGCAAATACTTGTTTTTGGGATATAAAATTGCATCGGTATATATCAATTAAATTTTTAACCTTAGTATTTCCATCACTTATATGGAATGTTGATGTTATGATGATGGTCATTCATGAAGGTAAATTTGTTTGTTGCTTTAAATTAGCTTTGGGATGAAGGCTGACGGCAATAATCGAACCTGAGACTTCCCCGCAGTTGGACCAGCTGCCGATTAGACTAAGTGGAAACTCATTACTGGTACAGTCACTCCCTCAACTTATGAACAGGTAACGTCTGAGCATCTGTTCGTATGTTGTTCGGACGTTGAATTGGTCGTAGATCGAATATAGATTGTGAGGTGTTGCATAACCCATTAGTATTGATTATGCAACACCCCAAAACATAAGGAAGAACCCAAAATATAAAGAATATTACAAGATTGTCTGAATTACATGTTATTGAATATTAAATATTCATTGCAAGATATACTTTTCAGAAGGAAAAGAAGCGACACTGTCATATCGGAATCATAAGCAGGCTAGTCAAGCGTCTGGCTCTCTCTAGGAGAATAACTATACGAAAGAAAACACCATTTGCATTCAGACACGACCATTCAGTCTCTAAGCAAATTATTGGAGAGAAGTTACATCCACATATTTAAAAAAAACCTACGATCAGCCAACCCTTCAATAAGAAAGTGACCTCTCGCAACAACCGCTCCTTACCGAAAATACCGCTATAGCCTTCTTATCTACGAAGAACAACTTGCTTTGAAAAAGTCTCTAACATCTGTATTTTATGTCATTCTACTGAATTAATTCATTTGAGAAATTAATTAAAATACATATATATTCTTAAATATGAAAAAATTGGATGTGGGTACCCGGGAGCATAACAACGTTGGTAAAGTTGATTGCATACACAAGGGTGAAAAATGTTGGTAATAACTTCGGATGGTAGTTAGTCAGGGACTATCTGTATAATTTACTTTCGCCAAACAACAATGAATCATATTTGTTTTGAGCCCCTGCTTCAAATTCCAATTCGCACCATCATAATTTGTATTTTAAATTTGTCAACTTTTTAAAATTTGTTAACTTTTTCCCTTATAGCCTTGCTTTTGAATAAACGACTCGAACCCGACGGAAAATCCACGGACTAAAGAATTTTTCACGGGTCAATTAGACACGTCATACGGGAAGAGGCAAAAAACTCGCCGAGTTGAGGGTCGTTCAAGAGTACAAACGCGGGACTCATCGGCCCAGCGACTTTAAGAGCACTTTCCTGTCCGCTGAGTCGGAGGCCGTGAAATCACGGCTCAATGAACGAATCCGGGGAAGAAGACCGAATAATTACAGCGCCGGAAACTTTTTTTCGAGTAACCCACTCATACGTTCCTCAAGGTCGCTCTCCTATTTTGCGAAATCACGACCTTTGCGGGCTCGGGAACCTGAAGACCTTTCTAAGAGATGAATAATAACACGCCAAGCGGTTGGAGCGAAAGGGGGAGGGATAATATTTCTTACTCTTTAATTGCCAGCCCATGACTGCTTATAAACCGACAATTAGTGCTTTGATTACGACCTTCTGAGCTCTCACAAAGGGAGTCGACGACCACTCTCAAAACGGATTCGTTTTCGAAATCGGATTGCAAACGCGCAAATCCTTTTCATCGTTTGAAGTCCGGAGAAAGTAAAACAAGTGATGGAAAAAGATATGCAAAGAAAGTAAAACAAGTGATGAAAAAGATATGCAAAGAAAGTAAAACGAATGATGGAATAAGATATGCAAAGAAAGTAAAACGAATTATGGAAAAAGATATGCAAAGAAAGTAAAACGAATTATGGGTATGCAAATGCTCGCAAGGGATTCAGATATAATCTTTTTATCGTACCTTTGCATAAAATATTGCCCGTATTTATAATGTTAATTTAATTAGCTTTCTCTTCTTTTTCCAGTTACGCGTGAATTTGATCCTGGATAATATACAATCGGCGTTGAATTAATCACTCGGCTCATAAATTCAGCGGAACTTATTTGAATTTATTATAAGGATACCGATTTGAATTGAGTCTAGCGTTAAGATTCAGATTACAACGAAATATACACCAAAAATACTTGATTCAAATTCTTTTATGGAACTGAAATGAATTTCGATTAAGTTGAATTTAAATTTGAGTTAGAATGAATATTTATGGAAGTGAAAACAATAGACCGGCCATCACTAACTCTAACTAAATCACTAAAACTCAGAAAATTTAAAGCAATTATAAGTATCTCAATATCACCTGTCTTAACTAAGAGACAAAGGTTCTCCAAGCGCTGACAGCATTGGACCCCCTGTGATCATGAAAGCTTTGCTTTCGAAATGCGCATTAGGGATTCTGAATAACTGGTGACCGCTAAATGATTATCCGTTTCCCGGGAATCGCCCTTAGATGGTCGCCGCATACGGCGCTTGGAGAACCTTTGTCTCTTAGTTCATTGACCGCCGAGTTCCTTTTTCTCTCTTCTATCACCTGTCTTCTTGAAGCTGTACAATTGCTTTCAGTAATGCTTCCCGTGTTTTTGTTCATGTAGAATACGGAATCGCCGATCGTAAGAATAATAAAAGTCGCTTCTTATCACGTACTGAATATAAACTCGATCGGGCAAAGTAAATTAAATTAAAATTGAATTAAATTTAAATTCAACTCAATTCATTCTTTGAAGCAGGACCCCTCTTTAAGTAAACCGCTCTGATTCTTACTGAATTCATTACTAATGATATCGACATCTTCGCTTAATTTCTTATAAGTTTATCTATACTCAAATAATTTTGATTCTTATTTTGGGTACAGCATATAGAAAATAAGTATCATACATTTGTTTTTGCCTCAGTCTTGTCCATTAATGTAATAAAATTAAATTCACTGAGATATGAAAGAGGTTGATTAGTGGCATTAATTTGAATCTCTCCTCGTGGAACATTATGTGTGCCCCACTGGGTCTCTGTGCTGCACTAACATGGACTTTTCCACTTGCAACATTCTGGTCGTAGATGAAACAAAGGTAAAGCACCTCACTCCTCATCTTTTTTTATTTGGCTTATATCAATGTTGTAGATAGTTGGATTGTATTGGAATACAATAATTTTTCGGGGGATGACTTCATATACCACACAGACAGACTTGTTGGAATAATATCTTCTGAAAGAGGCTCGATTTGCATTTCCCATCCACAGCAATCAACGAGATGAGCACTACACTGGGTTCCACGCAATGACAAAGATCTTGAAAGACATTGCCATCTCTCTTCCATTTAAGTTTGCGTGTTTAAGCAATCGGCTTCCAGGAATCGCAGAAATGGGAGATGGTTCTTCTCACGCCTCCAAAAGGTTCATTGAGTCCTGACCCTTTCTCTCAGCCTTCGTTCAATATACCTTACTTATATTTCTGTTTCCACATAATAACGTAATTCATGAACATCAGTTTGTATATTTTCAGTAAAATACTTACTTGAGTACCAACTAATTTCACCTAAGACTGATTTAATACTGAGATTCCATACTCCCGAACCAGCAAAATTTTGCTCGTTTTTATTCGACAGCTCTTCCATAAGTGTCATCTATTTTCCGTATTTTTAGTTGAATTCCATAAGTACTAGGGTATATTTTTGTGACAAGGTTTGGTTGCTCTTAGCATATTCCTTCGACCTTCCCCAAGTTGATTCCTTGGAGAAGGATGCAGTTTCACAATTCGGCCTGAAGACACCAAATTAAATGTTGACGAATTTGGCCTCTTTTTCATTGAACTCACGCGAGAAAAATTCCGAGAGGATATATAAAAATTATGTTATCATACTTTATAACTAACATGTTGTATGGGATTACGCTATTGGGTTCATTATGCTTCCTTTCTGAAGATTTTGACTTTAAAGAAATCCCAATGTGTTTATTCTTCTGATGTTTATATTACTCCTTATGCTTAGAGGTAATGAGAAGATTGTATTTATATAAGATAATTTATATGTGTTTTTAACATAGGATAAAGAACTTGAACATCACGAACATTTCTCCACGAATGCAATTTCAAGAGTAAAAATAATAATCGATCAATATTAATTAAGTACACCGATCATAATTATATGTTTTACTATGAATAAAAGAGGAGACATGAAGTTGAAATTCTATATGGAGGATTCGTGTAGATATAATGTGGACTAAATTTAAAGAAGAGATTGATAAGTATATTGCAAGTTGATTTAACCTCAAGAGAAAACAGAGAAAGTTTCAATCGGTTTACCGAGCACAATTATGGAACTGATAGATGGAACGGAATAGAATTTGCAAATGAAACTCAAGTGCAGCCGCTCTTTTAGTATGCAAAGATAGTCTTAGATTCTCATCACAATTGGGATATTTAAATTTCAAGAAAGATAAAGGAGAAAGCAGAAGATATCGCGATAGTAAACTATGGTAGGCTGACTTCCCTTCTGATATTCTTAAAGATAGAAGATATTGGTATTGCCTTATCCAAGGAGGAAATTCTTGTAAGATTTGATCGAGATAATGCAGAGAAACCAATCTGGGAGGATATCTACAAAATATGTTCGGAAGTAAGTTCCGTGAGAGGAAGAGTTGAGGTGCATCTTGGAGGAAATCCTTCATCTCTCCCCATGATCACGTGATATCCCTCATTACGAATTGGAAATACATAATTCAATACATAGTTCAATATTTAAATTAAAAGTTTAATTAAAAATGTTGTATTATTCAAAGTTAAATTACTTAAGAAAAAGAAATTAATTAAGAAAAATCGGTATACATCGACCTTCATTTAAATATCATAGTAATGCTAATTTAATTTTCAACATGGATGTATTTAGTTTTGATGGTTTACAAATACCCAAGCATGGAGATTTTATGAAGGATTTTTATTGGTGGCCGAAATGTTTAAATGTCCTTAATGCAATATCAGAATAATACTCTTGCAAAAATAATTAAAATTGTTTGTAGTATTGATTTGGATTTCTGGCTTCAATGCCGTTTTCATATATCCAAAATTTTAAACGTCTTTAATATAATATTAGAATAATACTCTTGCAAAAAATAATTAAATAGTTTAAATAACATTCATTTGGATTTCTGGCCTCAGTACCGTTTTCATCCATATATTCAGTTTAAATAAGGGATTTTTATTTCCTTCGCCAATTTCTTCCTGCAGAACGGTTTTCCAGGATATTTCCGTCCGAATCTTACATTCTTAATATTTAATGCAAAAGCCAGGGATATAACAATCATACTGCATATAAAATACAATTATATATTACATCAAGTTTTTTGTTATTACATCAGTATATGTTATACTAATATTTCCAACATAAAACTTGATTTGCATCGATCAGCTTGGTAAAAGTTTTTGTCTGGAAACCGTCGATTTCTTGCATTATATTTTCCCTTGCGTTTGAAGAGAGATCAATTCTCCGTAAGAAATCATTTTAGAAGAATCAGCGAAAAGTGTTGCATCAGATATTTCAAATTTTGAATATTTCTCGCATGTCTCATGCCAACATTCCTACTCGATTCCATCTGGGAAAGATTCCACTTCCGCTCATGTATTCCAATTTACTGAGGGATTCTCTTATATTCGTATGATCTTGGAAAGTTTCCAGAACAAATTATAATGAATTTACATATGAAATGTCTTCCAAGAATTTCACTCGTAATAATCATGCTTGGTTTTTTTTGTTGGTTGGTTTTGTTGGTCTTTTAAATAATCATAGGATTGACCATGATTATATTGGACGAATTTTTATCTCATAACATCGTACTTAAAATTAATAGCAACGAATGATAAATGCATACTCTACCGTATGATCTTTCACTAATGCCTGACCATATCGATTTTATTTCAATTAGCTGTGGTAAACTAACGAGTAGAAACAAACCATTAACAGCTGGTCAGAAATCGACCTAAATGTTACTATGATAGCAAGATAACCAATTTTTAAATCTTCTTTGTTCTGCCGTTTAAGCATACATGTGATGATAATTCAAAAGATACCATAAAACCATCAAGAACCATAAAAATATTTTGATGGTTTTATGGTGTCTTTTGCATTATCATTGTTTGCCATCAGTGGTCTAATATATTCTTACTTTTGGTACATATGATGATTGCGACAGCGATTAACTTGATTTTCCCAGTGTTCATTACGGCCAGATTACTTTTATCAGGGAAATGGGGCTACCAAAATTATCGAACCCGAATCTGCTTCCACTTAAGCTAACTGGAAATAAAGGAATGGGAATTCAACTACTTTTAAAGGTAGTAACTGTAAATGGTGGTGGGGAAGCGAAATTCAAAAGCCTTTCAAAATTTGAATGGGTCTTAAAATATGAATCGGATCGCTGCGGTCACAATTCGCAACCGAACAGAACCGATAAAAGAAGAAAGTTCTTCTCGACTCCTATAACCAAACCATATTCGTCTTCCATATGGAATGATCTCTACCACGCAATTCTTTCGAGCGTCCCACCGGGTGGTCGTGATGCAGAAGAATAATCGTGGGTCCTTCTTCTTTCCCATAGCTATCCCAGTTAGGACCATCGACAGATAGCAATGAGGATGAGGCAGAGTAGATCACGATCGAATGATTAAGAAAGGAAAAACGGACCGGGACCCTCTCTTGTTTGTGTATTTTCCATCTTCATCTCACTTTCTCCTCGCTGGAGTAGTATGCCGCGGATCAGATGCTATCATAAGGGACATGGAACCGAAAAAAATTTTTCGCGCATTTATCAAATCATTTTCGTGACGCGTTTGAGCCAAATATTTTCGTTTCCTGCTTGAGATGCGTGATCGGTACGACTCATATGTTTCGTGGCTTTAATGCGGTCGTGGATGAAGATAGCACCAGGCAGAGAATTTGGTGGGTGTCTTAGATTGTGGTCTAACAGTTTACCCTCGGAAAGATTCGGAAATTCGAGGAAGAGAGCGTTCCAACGCCAGATTGGTCCCCGAGCGATACTTTCGACTTTATATAGCTTGGAGGCGTGACATTTTAAACTTCTTAGATCGAAGCGATAGAGAAAGATGCTCACCGAATTCTTTGTGAGGGTCCTGAATATTCAATGAGGTTCATGTGCTATATTTGAAGGTGTCATCATTTGCCTAAAATGATCTGGTGAAAGCAGAGAAAAATTCGAAAGGTGCGAAAAGTAGAATAGTACGCAGCAATACATTATGGATAAGATCAAACACTAGCACTAATTCTGGCCCATCGTTAGAATATGTTATCAAGCATCATGCCATTGTTAAATATCGTAGATGCTGATATGTGGAATGAGCCTAAGAGGTAATAGCTTGCTATGTGTACGACTGGGATTCAATTTCTAGTTAAGGCTATTTATCTGCCGGCATATCTTTTAGCATTTAAGGCTACAGATTCCCTCAATATTTAAAGCCATATCATATGTAAATATCGGGGTAATTATAAGTAGCATACCTAGATATCGTCACATTACTCATAGTCCATAAATTTTGGCCCATGTTGGCTTCCTCAAACTCGTAACTCCAATTAAAATTCATTGAAAAGAATCATAAAATGTGTTTATAAGACATATCTCGTTGAAAATCTTTGGTCTTCTTTCAGAGCACTTAACTTCAACCAATTGGCGGGATCTGTGCTTACAACTTTTTCAACAACTTAAAATACTTGAAATTGAGAGATTATATCATAATGCTTCACTATTATTATAATTACGTATAATAGAATAATTTACGAATATATATCACCTAATGCTCTCATTCGTGCAATTATTAATTTATAAAAACAAGTGGGGCATCTGAGTTATAAGTGTAGAAAATATGGTAAAAATAGTGTATATCCACCATTGCAAGTGGTAGACAAGGTCAATTTTTCACGCAAAAAACGATAAATATACCTTTTTGGTAATAGAGGCCCTCGGGTTTTCTCTTTCGATTGTTGAATATTGCGGGGAGGAAATATGCGATTCTCCGAAATGTATGCATTCCTTACTTCATATGCCTGAAACTTAGTGACTGTATCAGCAAAAGAGTTAAGTAATTCAGTCCGTTAACCCGCCACAGATCTTCGAATTCACAGCGCCGTCAGCTGTGGGTCAGGCGTTCAAATCTCCTGGGTCGCATCCGAATATATGAATAACTAATCCGGATCCTATAAAACTTATGAAAACTTGAGAAATGCCTAGGAAACCCTAACATTTATTACCAAATTAACTTTAAAGCGCTAAGTAGGTCATCACCTTTTCGTCTTCGATTATTAATATTTAAATTCAATGACAAACCTGAGTCCTCCCACGAATTTCGAGGGGCAAACCCGTAATCAAACGATAAGAATCCAAGGCCGCGTCTCGGGGTGCGGGAGGATGCCGCGAGGGATGCAACACGGCAAGGGATGGTGGAAGGGATCAGTGAAAGTGAATCGCTTATTTTTTTCCGCGTCCGCAAAGGATTGCGATAACTCCTCCGAAGCTGACCGTTAACGGTGTCGAAACGGAATATTTTCTTCTTTTGCCTCATCCTCGAAACAAAAGAAATCCTGTCCTGATAGAGCGCGGAAGAGCCCGTGGGAGTTGTACAGGAGCTGGAAGGCGGTCGATTTGGGAGAAGGTCAAGTGGCACTCGTTGAACCGTAGGCTCATCATCATTTTTTTTCTCATTCTTTTACATCCATCGTTACAAAAGTGATTCTCAAACCCTATTTATTTTCCTCGGTATATCTCGTATCCCGGATCTCCATTTACATCTACTGCTTCTGTTTGTGGTACTGATTTCACATCAGTTATCTTCAACGCTGATCGGTAAAAGATGCGATAGAGAGAGTGCTAATCCATTGGGCTCAAAACTTTTGGGAAGAAACTTTTGGCAATATAGGAAAAATGAAATAATTTACGGGTCGTATTCAAAAGAAGAAACTATTTTATTTACTTTAAATCGTAAAAAACTTATCTAAGAGGAATAATTGAAGATATTTTCATTCTTTGGAAATTCTCAAAAACCCAAAGTTGTAAACTATTCAAAACAATAATGAGTCAGGAATAATATAGGTGGCATTACGCGATATCTGCTAGTAAAATGAAATGTGCTCGTAGGCCACATGAAAACTTTTCAGGGTCCAGCGTGCGGACCGCGGAATGTTTTCTTTCGGGCCCGCACTCTGGAGACAGCTGGTCTACTGGACTATGTGGACAACAAGCTACCACCAGAATTAAACCTTACCTGCAACGTGGTAATGTAATCTTAAATACGGTGAATCTCGTTTATAGGTAAATCCCGTCTGGTTCAATAGTATCGACTCAACAAAGAGAGAAATTTCAGAAGCTAATATAGTACTGACATGCTCGATACTTTCATACCGAGATTTAGGTGATATTTAATATTCTCACATTCTTTTTATTTAAGTTGATTGTGTAACCACGTATAATCACTCGCTTTTTTCGTTTTACTAGGGGAATAGAATTCCTACTGGGGCAGGGATATCCATGTTTTAACCTGCTAAGTAATAAAGACCTCGCCGACCAAAGATAGTGTTTAAAGTAAAGTATACTACTTTTAAAGAAAAAAGAGTTACTGTAATGTAAATTCCGCAACTACATTAACACATCAGCTCGATCGAGTTCATAGAAATCTATTAAAAACTACTAGGAAAAGTGTTTATTTTTATTTTGGTGTTTCTTGTCAAAGTAAGAGATTTGGAAGAATTTTGGTGCTGAGCAGTAATTTAAAAAAATTCTTTTGTGAATCTTTTGGTAAATATCGAAGAGCTTCTTGTTTTAGACTTTTTCCTCATTCACCACAACTCTATCCATCATCCAATTCTAAGGACACGTATCTCCTCGTCAACCCGAACGCCTATCTATTACCACTTAAGATTATCATCGCATTATAATGGCTTCCACCATTTGTTACCCATCATTACAAGGTTTTTCCCATATGGCCACTTATTCCTCGATGCGCTCCACGGGGTGCGCATCAGTGGACGATGATAAATGTTTCCCTGAAGCTGAGGAGAGAAGAGAAATTGAAAGTGTGAGTAAACAATGTGAAGATGCTTAAGCAACGTAACGTGTACAAGCGACTCGAGTCACGATTGAAATCAACTATACGCTCTTTCTTATCTATAAAAAAAACCCTTTCATTCACGGTAAGAAACGCAATAAAGGATTCCCCTCAGTAAAAGTTTCCAAATTCATTTCGGCCAGTAGGAAAATCAGAAATGGATTTCTTTCATAAAGCAAAGTTTTCAGAATATACTCGGAAATAAAACCATAGAGAAAAATCAGAGGTAGTAGCTATAATAGGAATTGTAGAGCGCTAAAACACCACGGGAAATGTATGCGCAGCCTAAAAAATTTCATATGGTAGGTTTTTATCGTTTCTCTCTGTCATCGAAATGACAATTGATTCACTGAGGAATAGTCAAAAATTAAGTTTGCCTCCATAGTGAACTTTTTGTTTCCGATATTCTATCTTATCTTGGGAGTCTCGCAAAATATTCGAGAAAAAGTTATATACTGAAAAAGAATGTATGAAAAATAAAGGTTTTAAAATAATCATATTTTCAATCTCGGTAACTCAAGTACCGAGATAATATATGGTTAATATCTACAGAATACAGAACAGAATCATACAGAACTCATTTTTAGCATGGATGATTCAGGCGTTTTGGGAATATCATTTGATTTTTGTTTACGTAAAAGTAATTTTAAACCGACAGCTGAATTCATTGTGCACGTTGGCATGCGTTTTCCCAGCAAGAATCGAACCCGGGAATCGCTTACACCAAAGACGAATACGTAACACACTTGGCTATCCAGGAACTGTCGACTTTAGTTTGAATGACATTTATAATTCGAAGAATTTATTTAGAAAACTATTGGAGTATTGCGTTATAGTTATAACAGCACCTTCAAAGAGTCCAAGAAAATTTACCGAAATTCTGATTCGATAAAAAGATAATATAAGGAAATAAGTTCAGCGTTTAATTATTGACTTAAGATTTTATCGTGAAACCC
Source organism: Pachydiplax longipennis (assembly GCA_036926295.1). Lineage (NCBI taxonomy): Eukaryota > Metazoa > Arthropoda > Insecta > Odonata > Libellulidae > Pachydiplax > Pachydiplax longipennis. Next base: position 60,164,119 of record JAVFKF010000008.1, read on the forward strand.
AGCACTGAATTTAATATTGACATGTCAAAAATTATGAATGTCCAATCCAAACATAATGAATTTCGAATGCGACGATTTACATCTTTCAGGATATCTCTAACAAAATGATCCACCCTAAACTTAAACACAGAGTGACACTCCGAACTTGGAACAAGCCCTCTGGAAGACGGATACACCGAGAAAGTAGAGGAGGTCTCCACCACGGCTGGCTGCTTTGACCTTCAGGTACTCATCCTCATTAGTTCTGCTCAAAGGGTTGCAAGACTCATTCCCTTACGAGGTCATCGCGATTAAGCCGTGCAACCAATAACTAAACCAATTCCATTGCGACCGAAATGACGGCCTTTTCGAGAGCAAAATCCTGAATACAAACAAAGGCTAATTAGGCGCTTGAGTGAGATATCGCATTAATGTAAAAATGCGGCATGAGTAATCGAGGAAAGATTTTTTTCGAGGTGGCGAGAGATGGTAGATTGAGCCGAATGTTAACAACTTTGCGGAAATGGACACGTTTGCAAATTACTCAGACGGAAGTAAATTCAGCTTCAATATAATATTAACTACAAATTTGTACATTAATATCCCTCTGTCATGAAACAAAGGTTTTAGGAGATATAGCTTCGCGTCCTCTATATTGTTTCTTAAAGTGAAAGTTTAAAGTGACTATGAAGGATGATTATAAATGAAAATTTAATATTTATTATTATTATAAAGTATGCTCATTGTATAAATATAAAATGTATATTTTTACAGAGGCTTACAAGATTTTATAGGAAATTATTTTAATTTTTCATATTAATTTCATCTCGACTATGTTCCAGGAAAAGATTTTGCTAACTGTTGAGATGCATCTTGCTGTATTTTTAAGCTAATTTACTATAACGAAGTAACTAATGAAAAAATAATAAAAATTATCTCAGGTACAACCGTTACTGATATTTTCATTCCCTTAGGAATATATACCATTTCACGGTTTTACAATGGTCATGTCATAATGAAATAAAGCTCCCAGCATTCCATGTGCTAACCCTTTGGGGCGGTGAGTTCTATTATATATCGAAGCTCCATCGGTTTTATTCCTTACTTCTGTTGAATTAGTTTCGAGTTTTTTAATAATTCCTCTAAGTCAAGAATTGAGACAGTTGACATTTTACAATATAACCCGTGTTCCCAGGGTTTTCTTCCTACACTGCTTTTATATATACTATCATGCGAGTTTTGAAATCAATAATAAATTTTAAATTAAATTTTAAATCTAATAATAAGTAATAGTCATTTATAAAGCGGAGAGGTTTTTGTATACGATATTCTGCGGTTTTATTCCATTTAAGCTACATAATTAAGTATTGTGACTTAGACGATTTTGACTTACAATATTTTTAAGAAAGTCAGCTGTTTACTAATGCTTCCTTCTTTCCAACATTTTTATAAAGATATTATGCAAAATTATATTTCTCAATAAAGAGAACTTTCGGTAACATTACGTATGCTTCAGAAACTCACGTTTCCAGAAATTTGAGTTACAAAATGTGAGAAAATCTCTCCCAATTTTATTTTCAATTATTAATTAACGAGAAAATATTGTCCCAGGTAAATTCTCAGAGTTTCTTGAATATTCTTGCATAACTGTCTTTCGAGCATCTAAGGAATAAATGACTTTTATAACTTAATTCCCGAATCGGTAAATTCTATCAGAATGCCCTGGTAGAAGCATTCATTTGCATCATTCCTTTTCAAAAAAATATTTAAAATCTGTACTTTACTTAGATCACTAAATGAGGAACGTTATCTTAGTCAAATTACTATGCTAAACAAGTTGCTGGCATGAGGCACGTAATTTATACGTGGCATTAGGATTTTGGTGGTCTTCAAACCCAAGATTCATTCAAACGCCCATTTTTTAAATGTTTTCGACGTAAATTGCATCGCATATATTCACTTCAAAGCTCTAAAGTAGATCTTTCTTTTCATACAAAACTTGATCTTATTTATAAAAGAGATGATGTCTATGTTTAACCACAATAACTTTTCGAACGGATTTCAATCTAAAAAAATAAAAATGAACCCTTCTACAGCTTTAAAACTTCATCAAAAGTAACATTAAGTTTTCTTTGAATGTTGAAAATGTAAATATATGCATACAAACATGCAGTTATGCATAAAAGTGAAGTCCCGATATATAGTGGAAAAAGAGAGAGAATAAATCGAAAATCAAACAGCGTATTTCCGAAACTGCTCTGCGAATTTTTATTTCATCCATGGTAACATTTATATAACAGTCTCGAAATCGCGTTTTTAAAGAACGGGAATCGCACGTCATTCCCAAGCTCCCAAAAATTGAAATCCCAAAACAGCGTAATGTATTCATTTCCCATAGGAGAACCCCGCGGAATAAGAAGGCGCACGAATTCCGCCCGCTAATCCTCTCGCTCTCTCCGACATCTATTTGGAACGAATTCGACATTCTGGTCACGGCGCCCGTTCCCAATCCATCAAACTCCCACCGTTCGCTCCCCTTATTAAGGAGAGATATAATGAGAAGATGAGCGAATCTGTAGGAAGTGCGCCACGAAATGGGCGTGAGCCGGGAAAGAAAGCGAGACGTTATTTAACTGGAAGAGGATGTGAAGTCAGAAGAGCACCGAAGAGGGCCTAGGGAAGAATGCGAGGTCCCCAAGGTTAGTGGGGGAGTAGAAAGTGGGTGAGACTGTGTCGGATTTATTATTCGTGGAAGTTGCGAGAAGAGGAGGGATTGTGAGGCAGAAAGGAAAAGTGGACAGGGTCCGGAGGATGCGTTTAATGATGGGCCCGATTTCTTTCTTTTTTTCCGAGGAAGTTCGCGTGGTGAGCTGATTGCGAAACAGGATGATTCGGTTTTGGCATTGCTATAGGAGGCATTCTTATGTTCGCTTATGAAACAGGAGTGGGTGTTGTCCCCCAATTTTTTTTTCAGCACTTGAGCAGGGGACGAACTTTAGCTAGAGGTCTACTTTTTATGAAGAGTACCTTCAGGGGATGGAGTAGCCTTACCGGTGCGGCTTTAACATGCCGTTCCTCAAATGCTGTTGTGTGGAGAGGGAAAAAGTATAGTGATTTCCAAATAGAGCGACACTCCAAATTACGTTCATAATGGCCTAGTGTGAAAGAGTTAAAGGAGGTTTGTCAACTTCTTTTCTTAGTTTCTCCTTAGTCAAATACTGAGGCCTATTTCTCCCGTACGCCTCGGGGTGGGTTGAGCTTTTTCAGTGCTCCACTTAGTATAAGTCGTTCTAAAGTCCTACTCAGAAACATTGTCAGAAAAGAAGAGACCTAGTATATTTGCTTCTAATTTCGTTAGTTTTGTTTAAGAAGATCTTTTACATCTAATCTTCATCTTTTATCTTCTCATCGAACGGGTCAAATAGAATATGCTCTTAATTGTATCTTATCATTATGAGGCATTTATCTTTTAATCACCTGCTTTTATTCGCCCTGTTTATTTTCTCAAGTCATTCGTTCAATCGATAATGGAAAATAAATCTAAAAAATACGATTCTAGATAACATATAAATGCACGTCTAATCAAGTGGAGGAACTCATCAAAATTTTTACCATTTATTCTGATGATAATTTGTACTCGAGAAAAATAATTGTATGATTCGTAAGCTTCAAGGAAGAAAAACAAATTATCTCACTTTCAGATAAAGTGATGACAACCGAGCAACTAAGAAGAATATTTAATCGAGAAGTTATGTGACCTAAAATGTTGTCGTTATCTTAGGCTTTCCTCATACCAACATGATCCTAAGTACCTTATTTTTAATATTTATATCTGATTCTATAATTGTTTTCTTACTATTTGCTTGAAAATTTTCGCAAGAAATTTCGCGAAATATACTGCATAATTCGTAAGCTTTTAATGAGTCAAAGGAGATGAATTATATTAATTCCTTATTTCATAATGTGTGAAATCACTTACTTTAAAATATGCTATGTAAGAAAATCAACAAAATTTTTTCCTTTAATTTTGTAATTCATAACCTTAATTTGCAAGCTAATCTTGGAAAAATATCTCCTTGAATGGAGTTGGCTAATTGCATTTACACCTAAGGTAAAAATCAGTGCATTTCCACGTTGTATCTCCAAGTTGCGTTAGCTAAATAGGAATGAGTCCGTTGTGTTTTCGACATATCGGGGGAAAACGGAGAAAATTCGATCTTAAGAACAATGGTATAATCTGAAGGGGCTTTCTCATCCTCCAGAGACCTTGAAAACGAACAAATTTCTAACTTATTGCAGATTTCGGAACACTTGCCTTCACTCGGAATTAGGACGTTTCTCATTATTTAAAATCTTTCACATCTGAATAATTACACCAAACATTATTCCGATTAAATGATATCCTTATAAGATAAAATGTAATATAATGTAATACAATTATTATTTAATTTATTCATAAGATATTTTTAATTATTGTTTTATTGTTTTGTATTGCCTATAGTATTTTATACAAGTTGAAATTACCTCCAGACTGTTGTAATATGATTAAATATGATAATAATAATCATTATAATAGTATTTAAATATTATCCTTCGGTTTATTACTTCTAGAATTCGTGAAACTATTACTCATTAATTTGGAAAAAATTGGATTGTACTTTAAGTGCTGATTGTTAGTTTTAGTAGTTATTTGTTGATTTAATTTCTTTCATTGGTTCTTTCTAGATTGGAAATCAATGTTGGACCCCTTCAAAATTGTATTTCAATTAATTTCAAATAAATTTACTCTTCTTCAAGCTAATCAAATTTAAAAATTCAATCACTGATAGGAATCCCAATTGGAATTCAAAGTAAAAGAGCGCAATAATAGGATATATGTGTAAATTATAGTCTTTACAATTAGCACGACCTTAAACAATCATTGGCCTAAGTTGCAAAACCAGATGAAGATACTTAGCTGTAAGGTACAGTAGAAATACGGTAGAAATCAAAGTACGTTTAGTTATGGATTATAGCTATAATAAAAGGGAAGTTAATCGGTTTAATGTGGTAAAAAGAACAAATATTGAAAAATAATTTGATTTTTCTCTCTTGATTCTCTTTGTTACTGATTGATACTAATAGCAATGAATAGATTTTGCACTCCTTTTTTGGAGATATATAATATAATTCATTAAGGAAATAAAGTATATTAATAAGTGGTGGTAGCAATAATGGTAGTGATCATCATGTAGACCTCCTTCAGTTAGCACCTATTGGGTCTAAATATATATCCGCCCCAGGGGATAATACTTTTTCTAAACTTATCTTCTCACGCCCAATTCTGCATACATTCAAATAAAACACGCTACACTTCTTTTATTTTTTAATACAAGTACAAAAAATCATCAAGCGGTGAACTGTGAAAAGAGTTTGATAAAACATGAAAGGATGATAACGACGTACATGGAAATGTAATTATTTTTTTTTACTTTTTAATACCAATCCAAACACACCATCTCTGACTGCTCGCTGCTTACGGAGCGTACGTCGATCCATCTTTCCGTCTGAATTTCGATGCACCGACCCATTCAGGTGAATCCGATGATAATGAAATGTTTCCAATGACTCCCTTAGGGATCACATGGCACCACTTTTGGCACGAGAATTCCTTCGCTTTGAATTTTTACCGCCCCTTTCAACTGTCAGTGTTTCTTTTGAGCTTCCCCTCACGTCCAGGTCTTAGTTGGCTTTCTTGGCTTCGGGTATTATTCCGAATTCCAAATTCTTGATGTCGTAAAGATTTGGGGACTCGTTGCATGGAAGCGCGTCGATAGGATCCGTGCACGTCAAAGATTCCTGATTGAACACTGTCTGGTTTCCGCAGAAGAAGCTGAACTGCGCAGTGCTCAGAACCTATTCGAAGAGAGAGAGAGAAGAATCATAAGTATTACCTTCATTCTTTGCATTAAGAAAGACTCCATAATGACTGTGATTCTCCTAGAGTAGATCTAAGAAACGAAGAATGTTAACATGTTGGAGAAACCGTGCAACATGAATTTTCAGAATGCAATTTTACTTAAATAAATTTTTATCAAAATCCGCTTGTTTAGCATGCAACCTTAATAAATAGTCATAAATACAAATCATCTTGTCGAACAAACTGATAATTTCATTGGTAACGAATATCAATAACAAAAATATTAATGCAAATAATGTATCATGTACAATTCATAAAAATTTGTGGACGCAGACAGATTGTTTCTTTCCAATTTATTATAAGTAATATATTCATCAAGACGCTCTGGAATTCATGAATTATAAACATTTATCTTGTATTTTTTAAAATAAATTTTCAATGCTTTAATGATAGGTTCAAATATTTTATTATTCTTTGGCAAATTTAAATTGAAATTAACTGGATATTTGTGAGTTCTCTGTTCACTTTTTGACTATTAAATCCATTTCCTGTCAAGGGCCGTATTTTATTAGTTTCATGTGTCTAATAACACTGTAAATGGTATATGTAGCATTCAATGTTTAAAATTATTGCATTAAAATAATTAAAATTTTCTGAAAGCTAAACATTTTTTTCAGAATCGTAATCTACTAAAAATTGAATTTGGATATTAAAGATTAATGAGTTCAACATAATGACGAATATTTACCCATTTTCTTCAATAAAACGCGTTCATATCGTATGTGTTGTCCAAAATATATTACATACGGGTTCTAAAGTTCAATATTAATAAACAAAGTTTCTAAATTATTTTTACTTTAAAATACCATGCAAAACTGACCATCTCAAAATTTAATCCCTAATCAAATTCATGATTAATATAATTAATGAAGTTAAACGAGTAATACCTCAATCGTTGTATACTTAAATTTATCCGCTGATTCTGTCAAACACAAGGAGGTATTTGTATAAATTTCCTTTTAATGATTAAAGACATACTCGCCACTTTACCAATCTAAGTTAAGAGCTGGTTTAAGTTTCCATCATTCCATCACAATCGTAAATTTTCAGCGAGGTGGAAATTTGTCGAACAAATCTTTCCAACTGAAGAAGCTCGTGTATCTTATATATTTAAACTTCAGCCGAAAGACTTACGTTTCCATTGTCGTCTGTGACTGGGTAACAGACATGGAAAACTTGGCAGTCGTTGTCTACGTCTGCGTAGTATCCGTATATCCTGCCTTGGCACGAGAAAGTGGTCTTCAAGTTAGGGACTATCTCTTCGTAACCAGCAGCAAGCGCGTACGCCGTGGAACCTGGAGCGATGACAGGCGGTTGCTGGGCCAAGCCGGGTGCTGTGATCAGGATGAATGTCAAAGCCACTCCGATTGACGCCATTAAGGAAAGATTTCTCGAAAAAACGTTTCTCCTTTCCATTGTGAAGCTGGTTCGGCTGCGACGCACGGTTTAATCTACTAATAAGAAAACTTATAATTAACACTAATAGAATCACTAGATACATTACAACGAATAAATAACGCATCCATTAAAAGAAAACTTAATACATCTGAGGACATTGGATCCGTTTATAAAAGCATCTGCGATTCATTTTTAACTTGTTGACTAAGAAAGAAAAGCTCCTTTGAAACCGTCACGTATTTTTTCATTTTTTATTTCAACACATTTTGTTTCGAGAAATTCAGATGAGTGAATGTTATACTTCCAGGACCTTCTAACAAGTAGATCCACTACTCAAAGGCTGATTTTTCATAGTCTCCTATGAATAATAACTTTAAACAAAAGCGTACATTTTAGATATCTCACCGAAAGAGAGAATGTATTATGTTTTTAGCATACGGAGCTTTCTCATATCTTAAGTTCATTGCCGCATTTTCTTTAATTCCGTACTTCATACCATCGTGATTTCTCTAATTCAGGGAGAAGAGTAGATTAAGAAAGATAAACTATGAGGAATGTTTCCTGTTCTTTGTTGAGGAGGCTCTTGCAAGAAGGATTAAATGTTAAAAAGAGTTGTGAGGCGCGGAAAATTGACGTAATGATCCTATTAACACGGAATACATGAATTACTGACATATGACATAGAAGGAGAATTTAAAAATGCTTGTTTTATCACGTTTTATCACGTTACCACGGTTATTATTAATGAATCTTCTAACTCCCTCCATTGTTCTCTTTCATTAACAACCTTTAGAAGCAACATAATCAGATTTCCGCGAGCTAAAGAATTTCTGTATTATGTTCTATTGCATAGTAAAGTAGTAATTTTCTTTTCATTCTTTTGTCTTCGAAATATTACGGGCTTTAAATCTTTCGAATGAGAATCTTAGGTTTGTAACAATGAGATTTCAAACCTAATGTTAGTAACAATGAGATGTCAAATCTTCTGTTATTTATATTTCATACACTTAATTTAAATATATCCCCACATTCACGAGCTGAGAATAACTCGCATCTTATCCAAGATATTATCATTATCTGCTTAAAGTGGCTCTATCTGTATTTCAGTTGCGAATGAAGAATCTAATTTTACGCCAAAATATTTATAGAAATAATTCATATTGAAAATTATCACGGAATCGTTGTATTCAAGTTATATTAATTACTTTAGTAAATTAGGAAACTCGTTCTTTTTAACGAGGAAAAGAAAAGGGGAAACACTTTCAATTTAAACGATTTTCAAATTTAATAACTTAATACTTCCACAGTAAATAAGCGCTAAGTTATTAAACTTGGAAATAGTTTAAATTAAAAGTGTTTCTTATTTTCTTTTCTTCGTCGTCATGTACTTCCATAAATTTACTCTCCATTCCGTTGACTTAATTTGTTATTTTAATATTATCTCCAGTATATGATGAATACTGACACTATCCGATATGATTTTCTCTTAAAATAATCATTTTAAAAGAATATATTTCGACTGACGAAGGAAAAGATGCTAAATAGTGAGTTTTTCTTCGCTTTACGCTTCCATCTTCACTGTCCTTTATCTTATCCTACTTCTTATGGGCTAATCTTTAATTGAAAATTTTCTCTACTTTTTGCCATCCTATTTTATAAATTCCTTTTTTCTCCTCATAAGTTATGTATCTTTCGGTATTTTATGTACCTACCATTCAGTAAGCTTTGCTATTTCGCATTATTTCCACTAGTAGCCCATTCTCTCCATTTTTTTTGGGGTATCTCATCTCTAACCTTTACCTTTCATTAGCCTTTCAGGAAAACGTATGTTTTTGCAGCTTTTCCATTATATTACAGTCGGCGGAAGGTTATTTACGGAGTTTAAGGAATTTCAATTTGAGAAATAAAATATTGATTCCAGGATGACATTAGCTTCTCTAAAAGTGCAAGCTGGGAGAATAATGAAAATCGTGAGTGGGAAAATCAAGATGAATATAGTGTTTACTTATTCGATTGCGAAACAAATCGCTGTATCTCCTTTATCTTTTTACACACTCTTCGGATGCCTCTTGCTCAAGCCTCGTAGCGAATCTCATTCGCGGTAACTCGTGATAATTGGACGTAGCAAAGCAAAGGGGCAACTTACACGAGGCCGGAGTGGCTTTATCTCATCTCACAACAGCGACCTACCTACACTGACCCTCCCATTCCGTCGAACAGAGAAAATGCCTCTTTTTGGCTTTCGCAATCTCGTTGAATAATAACAAGTTTTCGCCTTCCCCGATCGAAGACAAACGTTTAAAATTTTTATGGTGATGAGGTAGCGAGAGATTTTTTCTCTTCCGCGTTACATTTTCCGTGTACTCACCCAAAAATGCTTAAATTACGAGGCCCAAAATAACTTGCGGCAACTAAAGAGGAGCCAAATATACTGCTTAATGCTTGGCATAATTATTCTTAAGGAAATTTACTCTCTAATTGAGCGTCGGCAGAGATATATCATAAATGTTGCTTTCATAAAAAATTATATTTTAGCATTTCACTTTCTCATTCATCCTCTAAATTACCAGGAAAGGTCAAAAGTCAATTTTTTCATAAAGTTTCCGTTTGCATCGAAAGAGACCGTTTCATATGGCTCGCTACCGAATTTTCTCTTTCAAAGAATCTTGAGTTCTGCACGCTATGATAGTAATCCAAGGCTTGTGATATCAATATGCAATCAACCTACTTATAAAAGGAAGTAAAGTGAAAAATATTGTTTCTCATAATGATTTCATTGTTGAAAAAATTGAGCATCATTTGATATTTTAAGCATAAAAATAATGATAAATCGAACAGAATCAATTTGCATTACCTCAACATTTTACCACAATTATGTCATAAATGAATGAACAGCGCAGCTGTATCCGAAATGTCACAGTATGAGACTGCAAATAATATCTTTAAGCGCACATTATTCAAACTCTGCATATCATTATCCATCTTCTTCCAAGTCACAGAAACGTGTTACGCAGTTTGATGAGATTCAAAAGGAAAACAACACTTTACGATACTCTTCATTAAGAGCCCCTGTATCTGATCTCATAAACTTCATCACAATTTTAGCGAAAGAATCATATCTAAAATTGACTCAAATACTTATACGCTGGTAATACGAGCTACCTTGCAATGTCTTCTACGCTGCGTTTAAGTTTTTTATCAGTTTGATAGCTGATCCTAAAATCTTCTAATATCAACTATGAATCGTAATTTGAATTTGAATTGAAAGGCATAAAAACATCCTGAAATTAGGCTATTCTTGAGCGAAGAGGAAAATACATCAGATTTCATTCCTGTATAATACATCATCACTGGTTTTAAAATATTTGAAAGCACTATAGTACTACTCAGAAATGAATGCCGGAAAATCTTTTCCTGCTGAGTAGGCATCTAAATGGAACGCGTCAAAATGTATTCTAACCTTCTACATTTTCTCATTACGACACGTAAGACGGCGATGAACTAAATGAAGAGCACAAAAAGAGAAAATGCGTGGATATTCATGTTGCAATGCGGCATTGTTCACAGGATATTTTATGACCCGTCTTACCGAGTCTCGTACTAAAGGTTACAGGTGCAAAATATTGAGGCAAAGTTAATTTTTTTTCTCCAAGACAAGATTTTTACATGTATGAGCGCCAGAGTCATTCTACATAAAAAGATTCCTACTCTCCGTTTAGGATGTTTTCCTCACTGCGTTATATTTTCTATAAATAATTATTAAACTTGTGTTCCCATTTACTTTTCAATTTGATACCGTATTTTTATTCCGTAAAAAGTAACGCTTCATTTGGGTCATACATTTCCCCAACCTTGATATCTGTGACTTCGTGCTACCTGATGGGACCAGTGAAAGTGAAAGGAACCGGACGAGGGTATAAATGCCAACGATTTTGGATATTCGACGCCTAAAAAATCTTAAAGATAATGCCCGAGTAGGCCCTGGAAACATTTAAGAACAAAATTTAATTTGCATTAAAAATGTCAATAATTTCGCAGTTTAACCTATCATTGATATAAATTGTCTAAAGTTAACTTAATCTGGCTACCCTAAGTAGATGAATGGAAAAATTTTCCAGCTTTCTTCTGACTAAGCTCATTTTGTGAAAAGAAAAAAGTATCTCTCATTGGTTATTTGTCTGATCCCTGTTCATCACTATGAAAATATTAATGTTGAAAATGATGCTGAAGAATCATGTTAGTCGTTCATAATAGGATGAAAATTTTTAGTAAGAGCACGATTCAGAATAATATAATATTTATTTAATATATATTTATAATATAATATAATAATAATAATATTGCTAATAAAAACTTTTACTACTAGAAATGTGATCTTGTGGAATCTTTTTTCTATGATGGCATTCTGGTACCTTGAGGAAAGCAAAGTCAAAATACCTTTCGTACTTTTTATTTATTCATCTTGTCTATAAACCACCATTCCAAAGCTTTTGGTACCTAATAGTTTGGGGTTGAAGATCCAACCCCACTTTGGACTAAAATTTTAACAGGAAAACATGGCTTTCTCATTCTCATTCCCATCTCTCTTGTCGACAAACGTTCTAAAGTCTGGTAGCTTTCGAACATATGTACTCGTTAAAGCTGATTTCCTTATTCCAGTTTTTTATCGCATCAAAAACGTTAACCGCGGAGAAAGGAAAAATCTTATCGACGTCTTAATCCAAGCCCTTATCTTAATAGACTACTATGGAACATCTAGTAAAATGCTAATTCCGCATCCATTGCAAACTAACGGATAGGATCATTAGTTAAGCGCTTTTTCCCCCTTTCCCTCACTTCTTTGATCAATCGGCTATCGATCATCGTACGTTGCGCAAGCAGAGGTCGTGACGGTGCCCTATGAGTGGTCTCTTCTTCAGCCGGAGAAAGCGGCGGCGGGTACAGCCGCTACGGTGACCCACCGATGAGTTCTGTTTATTGCCTCTGCCCCCACGCGCTCGCATAGACATATTTTTCCAGAGGAAAAGTATTACGGCGACCAAACGCTCGAGAGAGCCAACAAAGAAAAGCAAATTTTATCCCCGAGGAATTTTGCAATGAGGATGAGCGCTGAAGAGAGTTGCTCTTCGGCGGCGGTAACGTAATACGCGATGCTTTTATGGAGAAGGAATGCCTCGAGTCTTCTCGAATACCGGTGGCATAGATGTTCCGAACGATTCATGGTCTCATTAAGGGAAGCCGATGCCTCAGTTTATAGGAGGATGTTGAGTGGTTGTCGGTAATCCGACTCGAAGTCTTCATCTTGTTAAGAGTTGCACGGCTGCGTGAGTAATTGAGGGGGGTTGAAGTCGTGAAGACGACGGACTTACTCTGTTGAGACGTGGAGCGAATGCCGCATATCCGTGCACCTCATGAATCTGAAGGCAATTACCTCTGATTAATTTAGCAGGCAGCGATGAGCCGTACAGAATGAAGGAGTTTTAGTAATACGTGCTAGCATTGGACCCCCTATGAAGATGGAAGCATTGTTTCCGAAATGTACATCGGGATTCTAAAGAATTGGGACCGCTAATACGATTATCCGTTTCCCGGTAATCGCCCTTAGACGGTCGCCGCTATTTCGGCGCTTGGAGAACCTTTATCTCTTAATACGTGCTGTTATGTCACTTTTAAATTTGTAACTGGGGCTTCTCTTTTCCAGTCTAGAGAAAAGGCATTTACATGAGTTTATCCTATAGCTATTACTAAAAGAGCGCTGATGTATATCTGGCTATGATATACGGTCCGATTGAAAAAAATTCAAGAATATTAAAATAAATATTGCCAGTGATTGTACTTCCATGTTATTATATATTATAGCTTCTTTCTTTTTCATTCCCTCAACCTGATCACAATGTATTATTCACCAAATCATGACTTAATTTCAAAGTAATATCTTGATAACTGCGTTTTCAAACTCAATTTCCAGACAACTTTTATATGTATGTTGCGAATATTCCAACTACGTCATTCTCACTTTGAATTATTTCAGCGACTGATATCCCTGATAGCCTTCAAACCTTGTCAAATATTTTCTCTAATCTCATTCTGATTTCCTTGGATCTCTAGCTAGACTAAACTAAGATATGGAAGATTAATATGCGAATAAATATCAACAATAGAAGAATGAAGGACATGGCAATGTTATCTCATACCTCTTTCACTTTCCCCTGGAGACTTTAACGCTCGCAGGACTTGCATCATAAGAGAAGGAAAGCACAAGTGCCCAAAAAAGGCCACTAAGCCGTCAAATTTTATGTTTTCGAAGATGCTAAATTGAGAATGTTTGCTATTAGTTTGCCCTAAAATCACAATGGACGAAAAGAACTCGTATGTTAGAAAAGGGAAATGTTTATGAAGTGAACGTGGAGATTTATTTGCTTAAGACGGTGTCTGCCGGCCGGTTCTACTAGACGACTATCTCACACAAATAAGAATTTTCAAGGTTTTATGGTTTGCTGTTAAGTCAACAGGTGACGAATCGAATTTGCATAAATATGTAATTTTTACGGTACACTGACTCTACGTTACAGCTGGAAATTTTATGTTGGCTTTGTGTAAGGATGCTTTAACCGCTGTCAGAATTGTCACTTCGGGTATATAAACTGCCTCAATCAGGCTCATTGGATAGCAGTGTGGGTAGCACGTTCGACTTCAATGAAAGCGGTCCTGGGTTCGATTCCCGGTGAGAACCCACGTGCGAAATGACCTCAGCTGTCGATGCACTTTCCACGATACTACTACTAATCGAGCTCATGATGAGAAACATCTTGAATTTATTTCATGCCGACTTTTAACTACAGATGCATCAATTATTCACAGGTGATTTATATTTTTAACTAACAATAAGCTATGTAGGTAATAGTGTCATCTCTAATTTGGTCATTTAGATCACTGGTGTTCACAGAAATTCGAAAATATGACTTTTAGATTCCAGGCGATCTGATCTAACTCCGTGGAATCCTTTCTTTCTACTTTGAGGTCTGATGATGATCGTTACGATTGAAAGCGGTTGCAGTGAATAAATTCCTGTGTAAAATACGAATGATTGTTTTGTGTTGTTTGAGATTACTTCGTTTTAAGAATTGCGGCAACAGAGAAAGCCTTAAACCGTCGCCTAATAATACCTAAACGTGTTTACGCATCTTTTAAAAATATCTTTCTTGGAAAATAATCGAAATTTATGCCCTTCATATAGTTTGAAGAGATGTCTACCACCTCCGTAAATTATTTGCATAAATATGAACCGTGAAACCAATATAAAAAACTTTGCACTGCTTATATTTGCTTGAAAATGATGGAAATATCCAGCTATTTACTTTTACTTATTAAGGGTTATGCTCAGATCTTAATGAAAACTAAATTTTATTTATTTGTGACATTTAGAATGCTTACAGATTGGTAATCTCGAAGAGTAAGTACGGTCCTTCAAACATATTTCGAGATCAAATAGTCTTAAAATATTTTGAATAACTGTTGGTACAGGAAAGAAAACATATTTCCTAAACCAAGCTTTAATTCTCTCTTTGAGTTAATACTTCATACGGCCCAGGTTTATGATTCACCTGCTTACAGAGATGAAAATGATTTTTAAGGTATAAAAACAGCCGAATTTACGCTGCACCGTCAGGCTAACTTTGACTTTTCTCTTCGGCGATAAAATTCAGAATTAATTCATCGAAAAAGCATCTCAGAGAATGAAAGCCATTTTCTCGTGAGCAATCCACTGCGATGGCATCTCGAGCCTTCTCCGTATCACGCAATGCCAAAATCATCCCGTTGAGTCAAAGTCATTTTCGCATAAAGAAGAGGTCCTTAGCCATCCTCACGGTTAAGTGTTTCCCAGAAATCGAGAGGAGACCATCGGTTTTAAGGAATTAAAAGGCCAAACAAAGGTATTTGTTTGCATGTTATGCCATCATTCTACGTCCTAGAGATTCTTCTGCGGGTCCTTGTACGAAAGCACATCTTATATAGCGTCGAACGGGAAATCCCGCTTCTTAGTCGGTTTTACGAAAGGTCTCCACTTGAAAGGTACCGAAAAAAGGACTTTTAGAGGTTACGGGTCATTGCAAAGGAGCAAACCGACTTAATTGCTTTCTCTCCCCTTTTATACGTACGATTTGGCACAAACCGGAGCCTGTAAGTTCGTGATCTATAATCGCAAGACATCCTTGACCTATAGGAAGATTCTCACAACTTCTGTTTCCTCTCAAGTATCTTACGCGTTAATAAATAGCACCGTTACGCAGTTTGTTCCTTTTTATGTCTGTGGCTGTGTTTATATAAAGACACGCACATAAAATGAAATGCAGACATACACAGAGACATCTTTGAATGGTTAAATTAGAATGAATATTGGTTTGTCAGGCCTTATTCTTATTTATTATAGCATTGGATCCTGCAGAAGTACGTAATTGAAATGTCTGGAGATTATCCCTCTTTTCTATGAATTAAAAGCTAAAAAAAGATCATTCTGCAGTAATTTTCTGCTTATATCTCCTCAACCACCATCAACAAGAGTATACATGTTTAAGATTTTAATAAATAACAAACTCATGCACGAACACGAAATAAAAGTGTTTAAGATTGGACATTAAAAGAAATTCTGCGGCTAAAATGTGCAGAGCTAAAAATATGAGACAAAAACCATCCATCACCCGCAAATACCTTGTAAGGGATAGTATGTCATGAAGTAGATTGAGAAATATTCTCTTTAAGATAATAATTAAAACAATACTAAGATAATCAAATGCAATTTTTGAGCATCAAATTATATTTTTAAATCAATTAACTTTTATTTTCTTGCTTCCTAGGTTCCAAAGAAAAAATTAAAAACTCCAAATATAGTTTTCAAAATTGATACCAAAATATAAGCTTCACTCTTTAAATTGCTAATAAATTTAGTAAAATTTTTAAAGTGTTTTACAGCTTACGTCATTTCACTAGTAACGGTCCCCATCGGGAATCGAACCCGATCGATCAAATTTACCGATTTCACCAAATGTGAACGCACCTGGCAATCCGGGGGCCCCTTTTAGTCAATCTTTTCCGACAATTAAAGGAAATTACTCTCCGTGACTTGCTACTATCTACTGTTATGGTTTGGCTCTACTTTTCATTTCACTGATATGGCTCGTACAACTCTTATGATCATAACAACCATTAATAGACTCCAATTTCCTAAAGATATTTCCAGACTTAATTCTCGAAGGTAGAAAATATAATTCTTAACTTAAGTCTCACATAATAATTCTTTAGGTAATGAAAGATGCTAAAGATGAAATTTCCAACCGGCGAAGATGTTTTCGCCGTTTTTCGAGGTTTTGCTAACGAATATGAATTCCGCTAACGAATGCATTTAGGCTACTTCCTGTGTACGCGTGAACAAAATATTCAGAAACGACCGAAAAAGATGTTTACCGTCCATTATTTCCTCCTAATGAAAGAGAGTTGCAGACGCTTGACAGCATTTCTGTGTATTTAAGGATTCCGTTACGGAAAATTGCATTCACCTACTACGTTTCAACTACCCAATATGATTCTGGAGTTATAGTTGTTAACCGAAGTATTACTTTATTTACTACATTCTGGATACCTTTTCTCTCCATTCACTTCTTCTCCCTTCAAAACATTACACAAATCCGTGGCCGTCAAATTCAATATTGGCTATATTTCTCGCTCCCGCTTACGTAAGGAGAAAGTTTCCGAGGAATCTTCCCTTTATGCCTTTCCTACTTAACTTAAATGCTCACTCATAATAGACAAACCCAAGTGTTCTACATACACGCACATTACCGTTGCATAAACCAGGCATAACGCTCACAAAGCCTCCATATATTTCAATGTCGCGCCGATTGTTCGGCGGGAGAAACGCATCGTTGGATAATGAGTGACGAAATGACATCCTTCAACCCATCATATATTCCCCGGAAGAGCCATTGACGCTTCTTTACGATCGGAACCTTACTTTCGTTTTCGCTTGAACTCTCACCCACGTAAAATCCTCTCTCTGAGCGGCCCATCTCCTTTTCTCCCACTTTCTCCTCCATCGACGTCTTGTGACATCAATTGAAACAAAGAAAGATCAACTGTTGCAATCTAGGTAAATAGCTAAAAGTGTTAGACGGAGCAAATGTTTAGCTAACATGAGTGCTAAATCCACGCATGTTTACGGGTGTCGACTGCGGGAAGAAAAATCGGAATGTGTCAATAACATAGATAGATCATTCCACAATACACGTAAGCCTAATGTTCCAAGGATTTGAATTTTAACAGAAGAAGGGTATCTGTAAGTAAAATAATCAGCTAGAAGGCTCTTTGATTCTTCATTGGCTCCACTATTAGCTACCAAAAGTTGTGAAGAGAGAGTGAGGCTTACTAGGCAATATGAGGAGTGAGGCACAGTTGTCTTTGTCATATCTCTTTGTCATATCATACCCAAAGAAAAATGAAAAGAATTCCAGCCATTAAGATATGAAAGTAACAGGGGAATGAGCTGCTAAAAGTAATGCCTTGGTAATATAATATTAAAGATGACAAAAGAGTACAGAAAAAGTTTAATATATGTATTTAAGCCATATAAGGAAGCCCATTAGCAACTATCATCATACCTAAGAGAAGCAAAATTGATTGTATAAGTAATAGTATCTTCGTAAGCTCTCACTTAGAATTCATAAAAACCTTTTCCGCAAAATAAAGTTATTAAAATTAATTAAATAAAAAGTTATTTTGGATAAACAGTGTTTTTATTTCTACAACCAATTTATGCCAACGTTTATGCATTCTATTCCTAAGTTTACTTCCCCAAAGCACAATCCCTCTTCAGCTTAAAGTTTGTCTTGAAAACATTAAATTTCCTAACCCTCTTAAATTCAAATTCAATCACCGTAAATATCAGGTGATCTGGCGCTTAAATATAATAGAGACGACAGTGCAAGTACATGGAAATGATGAATAATTTTCTCAATGCAGCTGCGATGGCCTTGCCCGTCGATGCAGTTCTCAAGCCTCCGATCAAAATGAAAAAAAGGAGTCGACGATCGCACGCGAACTGCGTGTGCAATATTCGTCACGTCCCGCACGTAGAAATAGCCTGTCGCTTGTCGCACATATAGTACCATAGAAGGGGAGATAATTCACAAAATAAAAATTCCATTCCTACGCACGTGACAAGAAAGAAAGTGAGAGACCTTAAGGAGTAATTTATTCCATATTTCTCTAGTTCAGCTCCCTCCATTTTTTCATGTCTTGCTTGACCCCAATGTATTTGGCTGGAATCTTAGAATTATGACTAAATGACCTTTTAACGGAAACTTTTACAAGTGCGCTTAACCCCGTGAGATACCAGTCAGTGTATTATGAAGAATGGTAAACGCTAAGAGGACAGCTGCGACTATATACTTGAATGAAAAAAATGCCGACATTGATTCATTCATTCATTGAGCGTAAATTTTCTATTTGCAGAATGTTCTGATAGCTCCAGAGGATGAAAATTCCGAGCGAGTGGAGAAATTTGATATTCAATTCCTTAAAATTACAATGATTTTTCACAAAACTATCGTGAGGTCTAAAATTACTGGAAAGGTTACTTGACTTACTTAATAATTAATCATTTAGTAAGATATTTAGAATTGTTCGCTGTAGCCCAATGATATCAAGTTGAGCTTGACCTAATGGAAATTTTTCCACCGTATCCTTACTATATAAAATAAAATATTTTGAAATTAATATGAGAAGGCTGGACTTCGTGGAACGCTACGACACTTGGTAAAGAGTACTACAATTAGTAATTGCCTGATGATAGCCGTCGGCTGAAACCTGTGGTAGTTGTAAAAACTACCTTATGGAACATACTACTTTTAGTATTCTTTACCAATAAAAATATTTTAAAGTTTTCATTTAATTGTTTTAAGATAGTGGTAGTCGCATATGATGTTCCGTGGAAAAAAAGTATATTTTATAATAATGTTTTACCACTTGCATTGCATCATGGTCTCAAAGATTTTTTCGACTCCCGGATATTCGAGAGAGTAGCACTTCCATTAAACCATTCCATTTGGATATAAGTTCCTGATGATCGAATAATTTCTCCTACAGGTATTGTCAAAATTATTTTTTAAATTTAAGCAGAAATCACTCATGCGTAGTTATAGTTAAAAACGGAATAAAATATTTTCGCCGTAATTTAGAACTTTCAAACCAATGAATCCAAGTTTTATTTCCTTCAAACTTGAATAAACTCACGCTTTGTAAGTTACTGAAACATTCGCATGTTAATCACCCTCCGAATTTGTACTGATAAAAAAATATAATATTATTGAAAGATATTGAATTTAACACGATGGAAATTTTTAATAATTTTGCAGAGAAATCCCATTTAATGATAAAATGTTTTAGTGTAAAGTCATCAGTCTATTTGAGACTCGACACCTCCAAAATTAGTAACCTTAACCGGCAAATAGGTAAAGTTACGAGTGAAGTAGTTAGCTTTTGCTTTCCTAACCTTACACATTTCTTTTAGCCGAAAAAGTCAACGTAAGTGAATCTCTCCTCATGAATAACTTTTATCATAGCATTCAATGAGATGCGACCAAGATGAATGTCTCTTTCAGGCATACCTCAAAAGCATTCATATAATCACATTCACGAATAGAACTGAGATCAAGCAAAATGAAATTTGTGTCTCTTTCCTGCACGAAAAGACAAGTGAAAAATATTCCATTCATCAAGATATAGTGGTAGGAACGACAAAATAGGTACAAAGCAAGATGCTGCGGGTGTTGATACAGAATTGAAACCCCCAAGGACCTCGTGAATATAATGCGGCACCCCAGTATAACTGCAGTACACCACTGTGTCGCGGCACACTAGTTGGGACTTTCGACCTTAGACGACGCAATCAAGCGGTCTTAATCACTTAAAAAGCCATCCTCACCTGGAAAAAAATCCACGTATCTATGTCTCTCCTCCCTGGAGCACTCTCTTCCCTTCTGGTCGAAGCAATGGACATAAACAAGCGAGCCTCAAGAGAGTTTTGCCTCTTAAATAGGAGATGGCACCCACTCCTCCATCTCCTCCCCACAAGGGAGATGAGTCGTTTTGAGGGAGGATGGAGAAGACTCTGTTCGGAGAAGGGCGTGGGTGAGAGGAAGAAGAGGAACATGGGAGTGAGAGGAATGGTACTTTTTTTATTTAGCGTCGACTGAAGTGTCCCCTCCCCTGCTCATCCTTTTCCCTAACGCACTCTTTCCTCCCGTAACCATGGAAACCCGTCTCTCCTCCCATCGCCGTGACGTCACACACGTGCGTGGTATACCGAGACACTTTCGCATAAACCGCATGCAAGTTAAGGCTGAGATAGGGAAAGGAATCCGCAAGAAGGGGATAAATTTTCGGGACTCAACAGATCCCTGTTTCGCCGAATCCTAACGTGCATTATTTTTATTGCCGGTGTTTACGATTGGTTCTCCAAGTGTTCTTATTTTTTTGATCTTTCTCCCGCCCGCAAGATCCTTTCTTATGCAGTGTGAGCGAATTTATTGCTCTCTTCGGCAGATGGAATCGAGTTGTGATTTTCTGAGATAAAAGGTGGCTAAGAGAGACTAGTCAACACTCCGATATCTTATGCAGTAGCGTCGACTTCGACTCCAAGAGTCGTAATTTGTGATCGAAGAAATTTGAAGAATTCTCTGTCACTTGAATGCATGTCACGACATGAACATTATCGCTAAAGAGAATTCAATAATAATTCGTATTGTAGAGTGAGATTCATTGCTTTTTTAAATCGTATTTTAAACGCATGATGTCTCTTATCCTTGGGAATATTTACTAGCTATGTCCTCCCGATCATCCATTACGAGTTTCCAGCTGGACAACTGCTTAAAAAAGTAATGTTCACCTTTACCAAGAAGCTGTTCATATTTTCTCTCCGTTCCTCGTCGTCGTTCCCAGATATACGTCTCCTTATGGAACTGTGTGCTCAAACGAAACCCGATAGTAATTATAATTGTACGTACGTTCGAATTCAAATGATCTGGTTTCATTAATCTTTCTCCATGCGCTCTCCCGTCCATAAAGAAACCTTCCAATATTCTATTCTTCGAGCTTCAATCAGAAACACTCCTTCAATTGAATCTCTCCTTAATATTGTTTGTATGTACTACAATATCTAGTTTCATCTGCTAATTTATTTTCTTATACACCTTAATTATTTTTTGTTCTTGTTGATTATATAAATTTTATGAATTTATCATGGCAATTCTTGTACTTATTATACACAATTACTTTCGTAGTTTTTCTTTTCTTTACATAAATAAATTAAAATTTATGTTGATTGAATTCCACCAAATTCTAAATATTGGCATTAACCTTTCTTATACAGTTATTAGCTTTAATTTTGAGGTCTTAGAAAAGGCCGGCAAAGGATAGCTTTTAAAAGTTTATACGGCAATAATGAGGATGATTATTTATTTGAAATTATTTCCAAAGAGAGATGAATATGAAGGAAGTCTGACGGAACCGCTTTCTAACCGAACCTATATCTTGTCGTTTGCGAATTTGAACTTTCTGGTAGATAGACCAAGAACGGTTATAAGAGGAACGGAGTTCGACTCCTTTCAGATTATTTTCATATCTGTTTCTCCTTCAGAATTTTTCTAGGTACTCATCTATACGAATAAGGTCGCCTTAAGTCTTTTCCTTGACCAAAAAATTCTTTCATTAACAAATAGTTCATCTATGGTTCGTAATAACACAAACATGGCACCTGATGATCCGAGTTTGGTTTGATTCTTGTTTATCTTCAAAAATTTCCTCATTATAAATTCTCTTTTTACCTTCCATTATCTCATAAAGAGGAAGAATTTGTTGGATACTCCCAAGTTTCATATTCTAAAACCATTTCATAAAACTCACAATCAGAAGGTGACCACGTTGGTTCTTAAGAATAATAAAGCAATCATAGTGCAAGAGTTCCTGTTCTATGTAAACCTTTCCTTTCAATTATTAATGACACACTGCATTTATTAGTTGCAATATATGCTGTTCGTGACAGAGTCTGACACCACGCATATTATATAGCAGGGGTGCCCAACTTTTCTGTATATAAGATCTACTTTTTATCATAAAAGTGTGTCGCGATCGACTTATTGTCATAGGCGTAGTCTAAGGGGGAAGAAGGGGTGTGAAATGCATATACTATGTTTATTCACTGTGTTTCAGCATAAGGTGCATTCCAGCGATGTATGGGTAGATAAGTAAAATATATTTTCAAAACTATTTTTTATTTTTAAATCACTTATTAAGTTTTCGAGATATAGGCTCCTGAAGAAAATAAATTTCCAGACCCAACTTTTGATAGCAGCATTCCGTACATGCGGTACCTAAAAATTCGATTTTCCGACACTTTTTCTAGATAGAATTTTACTAACTTAAAATGCAATTTAACTTTTTTATCAACTGCAATGTATAAGTTGTTATACTATTTGCTCGTAAATATAAAAAATTTGTTAAATAAAATTCACAGTATGGCTGATAATTTGATTAAATATTTCACTTACACGTTTTTTTTTGGGCCAAGAAAATTTATCATGGGAGAATAGTATAACTTACTTAGCAGTTGGAAGAGACGCCGTTTGAGGGAATTTCCTCGAATTGAATTAACAATTATAAATGCTATGTCCATTACCTCTTTTGTGTTTAGTCTCTTACTAGCTAACACTTGCTGGTGAATTATGCAGTGATAGCTCAAATAGGCTGGGAATTCATCTTCAGTTCGACATAGGGCTATAAATCCATTTTTGCAACCTATTATTGCAGCTGCGCCATCCGTTGTTATTGAGACTAATTTGAAAAGTGGTACTTTCAAATCATAGAGCAAGTATTTAAAGGCTTTGAATATGTCGACACCTCTCGAAATCATACCCAACAATTCTTCTTTAGATGTAAAATACTTAAAAATCATACGAACGAAAACAAGTAATTGTGCTGTATCACTTATATCTGTCGATTCATCACACTGAATGGAAAAACAAGAACATCTATTAATATCATTAATTAACTGCTCTTTTACATTCCCACTCACCATTTCAATTCGTCGCACCACTGTGTTTCGAGACAAGCAATCAATGTAGATCTTGAATTGCAGCAACAATTTCACTCTTGTTCTTAAAATCGTTAAAAAGTTAATCTTAAATTTCCAAAACTATTTCCTTTACAAATTCACCGTCGGAAAATGGCTTGCATTTTCTTTTTGCTAAGAGATAGCTTACATTGAATGATGCAGTAGTTACTGCTTGTGACTTCAACCTTGGGTTTTTCAAAAACACTTTGTTGATCTGTCAATCGAGTCTTAAGATCCCTAACTTTATGTTTTCTCAGTTCAGAATTTCGTGGATAATCTGTTTGATGCTTGTTATGTAAAGCAAAAAAGTGTCTCTCCAGATTACCCTTCTTAGCAATGGCTACCGAGGTAAGGCATATTAAACAACAGCGAGAGATCGACGATCGACCAAAATTGACCTCGCGATCGACCGGTCGATCGCGATCGACTTGTTGGCCACCCCTGTTATATAGCATCAAGAGATTCGTGAATGATGTTAAACAGAGCAATCGTGATTTTGAATTTTATTTATCAGAACGGAATATTTACGACGGAATGCTGTATCATTGTTTTCAAATCTTACCCCCCGATTATTCGAGATAATAGAACGTTAATTTAAATAGACATCTCTTTTCATATTGAAGAAAAATGTATGTTTTCTTCCAGTGTTTTCCTCCGTTCTGTAGCGATAGCCCTGCTTTATCACAAATATGAGTAATTAAATATTCTTCAAAATGATTTTTTAAGGAATACATAGCTCTCTTTCATTTTAGAAATTTCCAAGGTAAACGCTTGCACAGCAGACCTATAATAACAATTGTTGAAGTTATAATTGTAATATTATTCTATAATCACCTTGACTTTACTTTATTTTAATGGGATGCCATTTATTTTATCGAAATATCTGCTTCTATATCTTATAGCCGCCTTCAGGCTGCGAGGAAATGTGTGCATACACAAGTACTAACTATTTTCCTATTCTGCTATTTTCACATATTGTTCATGGGAAGACGAATCTTTAAGTCTAAGAGTCCTATCGTCTATTTCCCAAAATTTTTGGCAATTTCTCATGGACCTAAGTAGTAGTACTTTCCAAAGTGCTTCGACAACTGCGGTCATTGAGGGGCTAAGTGACAGGATGGACATATACTATCTGCAAAGAAGAACAAAAAAGAAATACTAATGATATTTATGAAATACGTAAATAAGTACAAACATCAAGCTCATACCTATGAAATTTATGGTTCGTATGTATGGTAGTATGGAATTTAGATTGCATTAAAATTCAGAGAAAGAACGAATGAGAGATTACGGTCAACTTGTTGCAGGCACTAGCATCATGAAGGAAGACTAGGAGGAAATAGGATACCACTACGGTTAAGAGATCATGGAAAGAATAATAAATCCATAAGACATAAGGAGCATACTACTAAATTGCAAATATGAAATATTCTTATTCTTTACAACGGATGCTTAACATTATTCGATTAGGTTGTTACACACAGATATATATAGAACATATTCAAATTAAAATTAAATTTAAAAACATTTAAAATTCCAAATTAAAAAAGTTAAATTTTCAAATAAAAAACATTTTAAATTTAACAAATATTAAATATGAAATCTAAAATCACAATTTTAGCTTTCGAATGTATGATGAAAAATATCGGATAGCATACCAATGGAGACGTAGAATAAACCTTTACCTAAGAAGCAAACGTTAGAAACATAGCTTAAGGATAATCGCCAAGCTTATGGTAATGCATATAACGACATACTCTCAACTACCCCAATGATTTACAACATAAAAATAAAAGTTATATACAAAAAAACTTTTATCTCGTTGGTTAATAATAATAATTAATAAAAAAACTTCACAACATTCGGCTTCAAATCATCAGTTATCTTATTTGTTGCAATCTTTTCCCTGAATAATATCTTTAATCTTTAGTATGCCTGAATGATGCATCACTGGTATCAGAATAACAAAAGGTTTCAGATAAAGATTTTCAAAATTAGATCAACTACAGCTCCATCATGACAATAGTTAAGTTTTATACATGATTTTTTTACCTTTCAGTAGGTTCATGTGCCCCCACATTCCCCATCTATTTGTTGCAATACAATATTAAAGTCTTACATATAATACTATGGATTTATATTCGTCGGGACTTAATGGTTGCAATGCATTAACTGCTTTGTGTTATTGATTTAATCAATAATTCATACATTCCGTCAATTCAGTGCTTAATATCAATTCAAATATGGCGAAGAATAAGGCTGTTTCAGAATATACGAAATATGCGTACAACCTAGATATTAAAGTTTAATTGGTTTGGTTTGGTCGCACAACTTAATGTGCTAAGTTAAAATTCAATTACATCGTTTACCTAAATATTGTTCGCTTACGTAGTTGGTCCATAGAGTCAGAATTTCTCCCATAGACACTTATGTATTTAAATTATTTAAATTAGAAATGGCTTTATGAAACATTTATATTTCTCTAAGTGGCTACCTCTTCCAAGACTTACACAAACCCATGCAATTTTATCTCACATTTCAGAAAGGTAGAAGCAAGAATTGCCTTATCATTACATCAACATAATAAATCATTCACGACACCTAATGCACGAAATAATATTTGGCAAGAAGCGATCCAAGCAAACATTAAGTAAACCTGGTGTTTACTTGAGTCTCCCAAATTCGCGATTTCAGTTCCCGATTTTCGGCTAAATAATCACGGAGAATTCTCCACCAGAAAATTATCCTTTGCAAATATACTCACCAAAAATAAGACTCATCTATTGCTTACAATTTCCATTCAGGTTCGCTGACTTTAAAATGGCCACTCTAAAATTGAATTCAAACCGAGTTATTTAAGTCTCAATGATATTTTTGAGTATCAATAATATATTTTCGATTTTTCATACTTCCAAAATAAATGAGAAATTTCAATAATTTTCTTGAATAGCTTTGGAATCAATCTTTAAAGTAATTGATATCAAATGAATATTTCTGTCGTTGAATTATGAAAATTCAAAGAAGACCGTAAACATAATTCTTAATCTTCTGATATATGACCAGAATTCTGCTGAAACGTAGCATAGAGTGAAGAATTTCTCAGTCCCATCCCGTATCTAACAACCATATTTGATCAAAAATCAGCAGAATTCAAGGAATCAAGTTATGCACTATTCGAAATAATTAAAATAAAATCGATTCGCCACATTTGAAGAAATTACATTTCACTGTAGAGCCATAGCATACTAGTATATTGAATTTCATATTCTTAGTAGATGTCAAAGTCTGAAATTTTCTCATTCACCTGCATCACGTAAAATTTCAGGAATCTTCGTTCAAACGAGTAAAATAAATATATTTTCTAAGTCTAAATGAAAGCAACCTTTTCCTTCGGTTCTTTTGGAATTTTTGGTGCTTTTGGAATCCATATTCTTGAGGAAATTATACTTAACGGTCGTCGAAATTTTTAACCCGCTGAATGTAAATGGATATTAACTAATTAAATCAGTAAATAAGATAGATAAGTCACCAAAAAAGTAATTTTCTGCATTCGCCAATTTCATTTATATGTCTTTCTGGTTTTATGATTGATTGATCACATTCGGTCGTATTCATAACTTTTTATCCGTTTTTCTTATCGATATCTATGTTCGAGCAAAATAATATTTGTATAAATCTAAAATAAAACTTTCTTAGGTTTGAACGATAGATAAATAACGGTATTGTAAACATCCATAAAGTGTTTAATTACTTCATTGGATATTGGATATATATTGAGATATTTTAAATATAAATGTCTATTTAAAATAAAAAAAGCATAACCAAGCGAAGAATTGCTTCATTGAAACAAGCAAGCCTGGAAACTTCATAGCTTCTTCTTAAGGAGTATCTTAGCAAATGTGAAACTTAATCTTCTGAAAAAAAAATCACTAAACAGTGATTCGAACCAGTGCGGGTGAACTTTTGGATTAATCTTTGGAAATTTTTGGAACTCTTTGGATATTAGAACCAGACACTCTAACCGATCGGCCATTTAGAGGATGTTAGTTCCGAGAAGAGAATCTTATATTTCTCCATTAAACCCGGTTCAGTTGATTGCTACATGCCAGATAATGACAGATGTATTTAAATTAATCTTTTTTTTATTATTCAGAATGATCAGATGTATGCGATAATATTAATGCATTTTTCTATAAATTACATTTATTTCCGTCCTTTTTGACGGGGGAATTCACTTGTTCTTTTATATATTCGTCTCCTGATAGCTCTATCTGCAATTTCTATATATTATACACATTTACAGTAAAGTTCACTTAAAATTTTGCTACATCAAGGATGGAACTTTTTAGACTCGAGGCGGCACATTCAATCCAATTATTTTTAAACGTAATTTTGTATAAATTCTATTACCTTTTATTCCCTTCCCTTCTTGATACAACAACTGAAAGACAGCAAGCGTATATCTTTCTTTTCGTTTCAATTTTTAAATCGTTATTTATTAAGTTTGTCTTGTTAGCGAGTATGTAGAGGGACAATTTGTACAGGATTTCCCCAAGAATACCAGGAAAGTGTCAGGGGATATGTGAACGTCACGACTGTGCATTATAAATACTTCTGTGACTTCATCATGGAGGCTAAAATACTTTTGATCTTAAGTTATACATACCAAGTATACCAGGAGAAGTCTCATGAGAAGAAAATGACAGAAAAAGAATGATCCCGGATCTTCTGTGAAAATGGATATCCAGGACCGTGATCCGGGCAAGAAATTTTTTGCACTCTGATCTGTTGAAAAAATGCTATCTTGAATCTTTAGATGACCTTACAAACGTACATGTCTTCATTATAAATGTAGGGAAAAAGATTTAAGGCAGGAAAATGATGATAATCATATTAAGCACTTTAAAGATTATTCGATCACAATGAGTGTTTATGGCGCAGTTAACTCATTTAATTCATCATATTTACTTATAGCAAATAGATTATCTATTTCCAACTTTGTTATGGAAGAGAATGATCCTTGGTTGATTAACGACTTCCATCATATATTTAGTTTCCTTGGTTTATTTTGTGCGTATAGGTATTTAATCGAAAATTTTAGTATATATGGGAAAGAATTGGAAAATGAATGGGGAAAATGTCATCAAAAATATAAGAAAGAATGAGGAATATTTATAATTAAAGACAATGATCGTCTTTAATTATAACAAAAGATTGTCGAGCTCTATCCTATAAAGTATTAAAATACCATTCTAATACTTCATAGGGTAGAGCTTGACAATCAATTTTGCTGAGGACTATGAAGACATCTTTGACGATATATTACACCAGAATGTATGACCATTCTTTCCAGTTGAGAGTATGAAAGGCATTTGCGAAAACCTGTCTTGAAATTTGCTTTTTCACGATTTTATTTCAAGTGATTTCCACTCTAGAAGATGAGTCTGCTGAATCTGATACTCACCCCTTAAATATCATCATAAATATTTATATGGAGAGCAAAATGCCAATGAAGCATTGCAGCATTCAAAGAATGTAAATAATTTGAAATGAGGAAGAAAATCGTTTAGTAAATGCGGTATCAGTCACGCGATGTTACGCCTTCTAACAAAGCTATCGCTAGATTCCTGAATACAAGGTAACAATCCTATGGAATGGAGCGATAGACCTTGTAAAATATTTCATTTACTCTATCGCCGCATTCCGATTGACTTTGCAATCCTGCATCCTCAATCTTAGTTTAGGTAAATATTTTTCCGATGAATTCTTGCGAGCTAGGTGGAGTTGGAAATAAATTTGACGCGATTTGAAATATGTTCAGCTTTTAAACCTCGCACCATTGAGTATTCCATCAGATACGAAACAATTCTTTTATGCGGAGAAGGTCGCGCTGCTGTGGACGTAAATATCTAGTGAAAGAACACTTTGTGGGAGTGGTGATCCTTTCCGAAAAAAGAGCGAGAGTTGCATAGGAAAAGGAGAAAGATCCATCAATGGATACTATAGCCATTTCAACCGACTTGCTCAAAGCCCTTTCCATTATGTATGCATCCAACTTTTCCTTCGATTTCCTAAGCAATGGTCTTTATTAACAGCCTGGATTTTATCTTCTTTTATTGTTTTCAAAGGTAAAATAAATTAACAGTATTAAAGGTCTAATTATGATCGTGATTATAAACGAAGAATAATAACCATCAATGGTGGACAGCCATCAAATAAATAATTTTCCTCGAGTAGTAGTAGTACTATTTTACTTAAAGTACTTCGACAGCTATGGTCATTATCTACATATGGTTCCCAACCAGGAATCAAACCCAGGATCACTTTCACCAAAAGCGCAGCCCACATGGATACCCGAGAACCCTTTCCCTAAATCAATCTAGCATAGGAGTCTCCAATGTGTTCGATATATTTCCTCATGGACTAACATGAATCTTCTAAGGATTGAAACAGCTCAGGTTGTGTGGTGGTCGGTTGTGGTGTGGTGATGGATAAAGGTTTTTCAGAGTTTTAATATAATTCATAACTAAATATCAGTGAAATCGCCTTTACGAAACCCCTCAATCACTAGCTACCGAATGCTCTGGAGAGAAAATAAGGCTTATCAGGCTAGGTTAGGGGAGGAGAATTTCCCAATCTCATCTTTGACCTGGAATACTATAAGCAAAAGAAGTTCGCGTAAGTGTAAAATGATAATCATATGAACTAATTAATTATGGAAATCAGTTAGAAATAACAAACAAGGATGACATTATTAATCAACATTGATACCTTAGTGCCATTAAGAACTTGTAACTATATAGAGCACAAAACATCTTTATTGGAATTGGGACTAGATTTCCCATATTCAATTTAACCCCTGTCATAACGTTTTAAAAAATACATAAAATGGATTCAGATTTCAAACAAGAGCATTAACTATAATATTCACAGATATTTTCAAATACGGCAACAGGCACGGAAATATTAAAGGGAAATATTTCCATTGTATTATAATAATTTGAGATGTATCTAATTTAAACAAAACGCGGAGTAACATGAATGTTCTAAGATCACCGATGTGTCTTCTTTTGCTCTTTCCATTGTAAATATTAACAATAAGTAATCAAGCAGAAATGGTCCATGGAGATAAGGAATCCTTAAAAGAGTCAGAAAAATTCAAGGACCGCTTGTCTTGTCTCATAAAATAATAGTGATGCATATTATATGCAACTTCTTCTTACTTAGACCGATCAAATGTACGAAAAAAAATCAGTGAAATGGATGCTAGGACTGATTGCTTCATCGTTTTCCTTTGCCTGACTGGAAAAACCAGCCATATGCCTTCCCTCTGTGAATGGTAGGCAGCAGGATATGTATATGTAGATTAGCAATGTCCAGTGGCGAGAAAATGTAGTTTTTTCGCCATGTAAAGCATTGTGAAATAGTTTAAATTCGAATATTTTTGGAAAACTTTTCTATAATAATAAGGGCAAAAGTGTCAGCATATTGCATCCGTGAATTTTCAACGATCGTGTAAATCACCTGATGAAAGTCTTTCACAGAAAACAAGTTGTTATTCGTGGTTGTTTTTTGATTCCGTAATGATAAATTTCAAGCAGTAGTCATTATACATCCACTAAAAGTTGTCAGACTTTCCGGATCTTCAATGAAAAAAACCTATCAATAAATTTTCCTTAATGATTTTGCATGTGTTCTCCATTCGATTATTTTTTCGTGCTGTAACTAAAATATCCGTATTTCAGTAAAGCTTAAGATGTTACGAAGATCCTCCAAAAACCCGTTCGTCGAGATTTTAAGATATCTCTTCGATGGAATTTTTGCTTTCTAACTAGCCGTGAAATATCTCATTTGTCACGGCGATGGAAGGTTGCAAGATACTATTTTTAAAGGTTTTTGTGTACTCTTCATGGATCAGTGCTTCTTTCTGATAGCATCTCATCGACTGGCTTTGTCCTTGGTCGATCTTCTCTTTGCGTTTCAAGAGTCATAGCCTTCTATAAAGTCACGGAAACTCATATCATCCAAATCCCTTTCTTAAAATAAATCCGTACGGACAACGGAAATTCTTACCATCGTATTGGAAGAGATAGTCGAAATTTAGAACTTATGCATTTCGTTCGAAGCGTGCTTTGGAATTATGCGGCATCGCGTTTAAAATCGGTGTAGTCGTAAATTATCCTCGGTGAATCCGTGGAGTCAAAATAAAAGAAATCTTCGTATGATAAGCAACTCTGGATTGGCCAATTAATTAAGACAACGGCCGTTTCGACAGCATTTCAAATTGCTTCGTTCTACGTTTCAACAGAGGGGAGCGATAGAAAGATGACTTATGATGGTGACAATGAAAAACCTCAATCCTTGATTATGCAAGATTGACATTCAACAAATTAGCTGGGGAAACACATAAAGGAAATATATAGAAATATCGCTGACATATTCTTAAGCATGTGATGTGTGTGGTGTATTAGATCTTCTATTCTTTTAAGTTAAGCTATTCTCCGAAAATAATATAATCTGCCCTAACTTCATGGAAATTATTCACCATTATCTAGCTTCTGTCAACACGTCTTGATGGATGAGCTATTTTTCATTTACCGTTTTGTAGTAGATAGAGAAAAATTAAAAGTGTTTCATTTACTTATATATCATTCCTATTTGTTACCGTGAAAATATGAAAGAGGAATGAAAGATGTTGATGCTTTCACCCTGGTCACTCTTCATTGAATGCCTCATTCATTCTTCATTTCATGCTAACAAAAAGGTTATTCATACGGCTATTGGTAGCTGATGTATGTGAGGTTTGGTTCCAAGCAGCCTTCTGGCTGAATAATTTACAGATATGATTTTCTCACGAATACGACCACATTATCTTATATGATTCTTGGCTTTTCTTAAGAATTTTGGTATTAGAAAAAGCTGAAATCCATGTATATTTTGGCAAATTTATGGTCTCGGAGTTGTAACTTATAGGGGTTCGCCTGCCATGTGGATGTCTGGGGTTCAATCCCCAGCTAAGACAAAATGTACTTGTCGGAACATTTGAGGCCAAAGGTCGTCTAAGTCTGAGAAATGAATACCAGAGGTTAAAGTCTGAGTAATAATTGGTGGTAGAAGCGTAGTACTCTATTTTTGTATCGTAACGTTGGGCTAAGTACACGTAACAGCAGCCTTAACCTGCTGACTCCAGAAGGCGTCGTTACGCCACGAATAGGAGTCTATTCTTATATACAAATTTATTTGGATTCACGGAATCATCACGCATGTTTTCGAAAGTTCAGGTCGTTGAAATATTTCAGGTATACCTGCTACCGGCAATGAGACCTTTCCTGGATTTAATTCTCATTAAGACCCGTGACTCATATTCTGGAATCAGCATAATGGCGAATGGATGCGTGAATTTCTCCGATTGCGCAACCCTTTTACCTCTTTGTTGCTCCGTTGGGTAAATCAGAGTTGGCAAATAATGTCGCTCACAGGAAAAACAACGACATACGAAAGTGAGAGTGCAATGAGTGCTGAAGTTTCTAGGAAGTCGCGTAACGCCGGGCTCATTTTAAGTGGAATATTGCTCTTCCCCTCCATTGTTAACTGCTTGTTCTAGGGGATCTGCGAAACGGTAGTAAAAGGCAGTTCTATTGGAGAACGAAAAGTGTGGAACTGATTCTCACATTGTATTCCCCACCGCTTACTACCACCTTAGTCATTTTTGTCAATTTAAATCTAAAGCGCGCAGTTGTGGAAAAATTTTACTCGTAGGGATTTGGAGATGTTTTCTTATCTTCATTTTTGAAATCCATTTAATTAATAATACAATTTGAGGTTTCCAAAATGAATATCGAGCGGCGACTTGCGTGTGAGACTCCTTTGTCAGTTTGAATTGCTTTTTAATTCAAATAATTGAGCACTTGAAACGTTGAAAACGATTTATTTCTCAACCTTTTCCTATCCCCTCTTTTTTTAAAACACTCGGTCATCCTGTAACTTAAATTATTGGGCCTGATTCTCCTATTGTGCTATTTTGCAGCCATGGACCATCTCCGTCATTCGTGTCTGCGATTGCTTTTACAAGTGATATCCAAATATTTTCTCGTTACAAATAAAAATTTTATAATAAGATAATGAAGTAATGTATTTATTAAAAATGTACTTCAATATCTCTAATAAACTTATAATTAATTCCTTGGATACCAAGTAAGCCTTTGATAGGTAAGCATTACTGATAATTACATACTTTATAAAATTTTTTATATTGAACACTATATGGTTAAGTGATAATCTTATCAATGTTAATCTTTCTCAAAAACATAAAAATAGAAGTTGGGAAACATTATGGGGCCCGTTCTGGTCCGCGAGACGCACTTCGATCACCACTGATCACTAGAACTTACCAAAGCCCATCAGTACTGTCAAACAATCAGTATTAAAAATACATACAATTTAAAGATGCCAGATAATTCATCTAATTTCTCTCAAAATGAAGGAGAGCTAAAGGAAATAATGCAGTTGCAGTTGCAATTTGCAGTTCATTACTCCTTTGATGTCCCTTCTTCTCTAAGGGTGGATGAAGCGTTATTTAGGCTTTGTTATTTAGTGAATAGAAGTTCTCGTGACATTCATACCTTCCTTTTTCATGCGTATTTTATTTCTACCTTTGTCTCCTCTCACTCTATATTTTTACTCCACACCATATGAAGATATCTATAATAATTATAATACCATATTAATAAAAGAAACTAATAGAAGGCAAGAAATCAATGATGAAATAAATATGAGATATAGAAAAAACACTATCGAACAGTATACTGCACATTTTTTAACCATTATATAAACTTGCAAATTAACTATTTAAATTGCAAAATCTTACACGATATATGTAATTTTTTCTCTATTTCTAACTAAAATCGTCAATAAACTATGACTTTCCAGCAGTTATCGCTATGGAAGGTTCATCTTTTGAACTTGCAAAATCACAATTATATCCATAAGAGGCTGATAATCAGAATTTATTTCCATTGAGAGTATTCGAAATATAATTTCCCATGATAATAATGGAATCACAGAAGTCCGTTTTAGGATATCATCTCGTGCAACTGCATTAAACGGTTCTCATATTGTTCGGAATAGTCCCGAGTTGAAGTCACGTGCGCGACAGCTATTCCCTATTCTTCCCTGCCGAAATCCCTTCCGCATTCCCACGGACGACTCACAACCAAATGCCGTCCGCACTATAGCTTCTCCAATCCGGGAGTCGATTCAAGCACTGCCTCTGAAGGCGTGACTCGCTGAGATCCCGTAGATGACAAAGACCTATCGCCTATTGTGTGCTGCTTTAACGGCACCTCCAATAACACCCTTTCAGTTTCCTGCCCTATTCTCCTACATTCACTACTTCCTTGCTTTCTGCTTCAGCTAATGCCTACGATCGGCCATTCGAAGCACGTGAGACTCAATACAATCATTCTTCGAGGGAGTCTACTGACAGAATCTATCAAAAGTTTGAAAGATATAAATCGAAAGGATAGTCCGGGTATGAATGAGGATTCGATCGGAGAATTTGAAATGTGAGCACTTTTGTTGTCTTCCTTACGATCAGAAGCCTGAGTTGGATATAGTATATAGCAAAATTTGACAAAATTAAATTAAATTATTACTTATCGAGGATGAATGAATATCTCTTCGTAAGATTCCGCAAAAATAATTTTCTATTTACTGGATTTTAACTACAAGTTCATCATCAAGCACATTGAGATCAGAAGGATGCAAAATACATTAATGGCTTTTCACCTTAAGTGTGTTTCATTTCCAATCGCAAAAGGAAGGGTTCCTCAATATATTTCATTCATGTAGTATTTTTAAAAATCTTATTCGTATTTTATCGTGTCACTGTCCCTTGATGCACATTCCAGTCTATCTCCGATTCATTGACATAATAATCAGAGGAAATCCTGGCATTAAATAATTTTTACAATGTTTCAATGAGATTTATATTTTCACTCCATTTGAGCTCGATTATTAACTAAGGTAAGCATGAAAATATTTACATAGTTGTTCACATTCTCTATAACATTTTTTCCTCGTCCATTCAAATTCTTGGTTAAATTCAAAATATTTACTTACCTTTTAAGTTCCGGAAATAAGAAAGGACCAATTTTTTCGAATATTGTCTTCTGAGGTGTGCAACTGCAAGACTCAGAGTTAGAACAATGAAGGGCGAGTAGTTCGCACGAGATAAATATGTTCTTAAATTTACATAATTTCAAAACAAATTATGATGTAATCAAATAGTAATAAATCGTTTAAATATCAAATACATGAAATGAATGTTATTAATGAATATTTTTCGGGGTTCCAATGAAATTTCATAACCTTATTTAAAAGAAAAATCGAGGGGGGCGTTTACACCATCATTTTGATCCAGTAAGTATCCCCAGTCATTTGAAATCTCATGTTCCTTTGGACCTCTCTGCCTATTAAGCTTATAATTGTTTATCCTATTACCTCCTGATTTCCAGCTTCTATTGCAAATGCGCAATACGACGAAAAATGAAAATTTGCACCTTCGACAGGATAATGGCGAAATGATTCCCATCTCGTTCTCTTTTCAAATACTCACTCACGTTTAAGTCAGCATTCCTCCATTCGTGTATTAAAAGTCGGATGACGAAGTTCAAACAGCGTGCTCAAACATTCTCAAAGTTTATTCCCAAATTCCCTTATTCGGCTCTACGTCGGCCTACCATGTTGGGAAACTCAAGTAAATTAAGATTGGTGGAAAAAATAAACCGAATTTTGGAGTCCCGCTTAATATTTC
Organism: Pachydiplax longipennis; assembly: GCA_036926295.1. Classification (NCBI taxonomy): domain Eukaryota; kingdom Metazoa; phylum Arthropoda; class Insecta; order Odonata; family Libellulidae; genus Pachydiplax; species Pachydiplax longipennis. The sequence continues at coordinate 60,200,431 of JAVFKF010000008.1, forward strand.
TCCTCGATGACGATTAAACTTTGCATACCTTTGCCAACCAACTTTGCCTCATAATAATACCTTGAAGGCTTACGATACTCTTCCTACTATCTTGTGGTGGATTATACAGTACATTATAAAGCAGGGCTTGGATGGATCTGTATTGGATCATCATTAAGTTTAATACACATAAATGCTGTGATTTATTCTAAAATAATTTATTAAAAAATAATTTTCTTGACATTTATTACCGCTGATCCAGATATTCATGCACATTAATATTTATGCAAGCATACACCTATTTAGATCTAACGTTTTACATAGAAACGTTATGCATAGAAACTTGAGAAAGATTTCTGCATACCCATATTTTATCCAAACTTAGCATTTTGCGAACCAACCGGAATTTTTGTTAGCTTGATTTGAAATATTACTTCCCAGCCTTCAAAGGTAATTTGGATTCTACTGTGCAATAAGTCGAAAATGTGCATCATTCTAATATTTATCGAAATATACGCATATTTAAGGTAAAATTTCTATTTTGCGCACCAACCAGGAATTCGATTAGTTTTATTTGAAATATTACTTCCCAAACTTCAAGGGTAATTTGGAATCCGCTGCGCAATTAGTCGACAATGTGCATCATGCACATGTGCAACATAGTTTATTCCTCTTATTTGACTGGAACAATAACAGCGGTGCATGGGAATTTTCGTCCATCATTCTTCTCGCCACGCGCCCCAAATAATTCGTGGTTGAGCTGAAGAATCGCATTGAGCGTGCAGCGTTTAGACGCGGTCCATTATGAGAAAAAGCGTGTGAGGAAATTTTTTTCACCCCTTGAACCTTCTTTTCCCTCAAAGGCACGGCGCAGGGCGTGTGGATCGAATACGTAATCAGTAACGAGCATGGAAGACATCCTCAACGTGTTTCTCGCCTTTTTGTAAGTCTCTCTCGCATTGAGAAATTCGTCGGAATGAGAAGTTGCGGTTTCAGTTGCAGCTGAAGAAGTCCTGCAAGTTAACGGTGGATGATAACTGTTATTAGGTGATTGTTACTACGTACAGCAGTCATTTCACGCCTGATGTGAAATTACATCTGAATGGAAAACGTCTACGTAAGCACTGCGATCAAAGAATCCATCGAAGAAATGATCCATCGAAGATTATTTACACCAGAGATGGCCAAACCTTACGCTACTGCGGAAGGTAAATCGTAGGAATTTTCTTACGGGGAAACTTGCGAAAAGCAATTCACCGACTTTAAATTGTACCGAATAAAATTATATGATGTCTTCTTTGAGTACTCTTTCCTGAAATCGCTAGCCGTTTTCATGAAAGATATATTCAACAACACTCATATGCAATACAACTAAGGTGAACCACTACTCGTTGGATTCCTCTATTAAGAACCGTCTGGATACCTTTGTACGCCGAAGCCTAGGCCTACGATTTGAAAACCTCAGTTATACACATTAAAAGGATTAGTTAGATTATCTTGCCACATATTTATGTAACTTTTTAAACAAATAATAATGAAAGCTTTTATATCTCATTATCGTAAGAATATTGATGAGTTTCTCAATTTAATTTAGAGATAAAGATGTTGGATTTGAGCTGCATTGAAGTTGTTTAGGAGTCGCTATAAAAATCAAGAGCCTCAATTCCGCTATACATGATAAGCATCTCACAAATATTTGATAATTTAGGATAAAAATGTTATTTTAAAATACATTTTATCGTTTATCGAACCAATCTCAAGATGTGAGGAATTTTTTTATAAAGACTCATTATTCTTGCCTCCACAGTTAAGAATACAATATGATATAGCTTACAATGCCATTGCTATTTTTTATAATAAAAATTCTGTTTACTTGTATATTTATAAGAATAGTCGCCAATAGGCGGCTTTCGGTATATGAATTTTGACTTAGTAATATAAAAGTTTTGAATCAAGGAAAGGTTTTAAGCGGGATAAAAGTGAGCGATAAAATAACTCAAAGCTGTTTCAAGGAATTTTCTATTCACAATCCTTCTTTGTTAAGAGGAGCTCTATTTTTAAAAACCAGTAATCAATGACCACCAACTTTTTTCTCCTTAATGCCTGCACTAATATCAATCAAAATTTACATTCTTCGGTGATATGACGCTCAAATTTGTAAAATAAGTATCCAAATTTCCATTGTAAGCTTTCTACCTAGTTTTCTTGATACTTTTCATTTTATTTGATTGTATAAGTAATATAAATAAAATTTAATACTGAACCTTTGTTCGGTTCATTGCTTTATTCCATCTTTCAAAAATCTTCATCATAAGCTCTTCCATTCAAAAGGTCTCTGGCTTATTTAAGGCTTAATCCATCACTTTTACAGCTTTTCGTCGCAGCCGAAAGAAACGGTTGTCATTATTCTCCTATTGTCCGCTAAATTACAGAAGGCGTTAAACCGCCAATCTCTTCTTCTCTGACTTACTTCATTTATATTTCCATACGTGAATGTACAAATTTCTGAATAATTATTATAGAGTAATTCTATTAGCAGAAATACTAGCAAAAATACAGGGAATGGATTTTTATATTATCATCATATATAATATTGATTGATGTTGTTAATTTTTGGACGGGATTCATGGAGTCAAAAAGTAGTTGGGTAGGGTGTAAGTTTCAACGAGTTCATACATTTTGATAAACGCATATTTTATGATAGGATATTCATAGATTACTATTTTTTTAGGCCTAGTTTAGGCGGAAGAAATGGAAACCTATAGATATAACTTTTACTAACATAATCGCAATCCTCAAGGTCATGCAATGGTACGCAACCTTAATTATTTATAGTTCATTCTCACTTACGAGAATTTTATACTTATTTTACCCTCCGATTGGATTAAAGGCTTAATTATTGCATCCTTTGTGTAGGGTGTTCTTAAACAGAAGTAATTGCCATGTAATCATTATGAGGAATATGGTAGATACATTAACTTAATAATAATAGAATGATATTAAAACCCAAGCACTCAGTTAATATTCTTTTCCATTGACCATATATATAAAAGCCAAAACAATTATGTGTTTTACAACGAAGTGAGGTCATGAACGTTTTGGCCCCTCCATTGTTCAACCCGGTAAAATAGCATGTCGTCCCAGCGGGAAAGGCGTAAAGGTTTTAAGGCGCTGGAGTGTGAAAGTTAAGGCAATAAATCATTACCGTTGCTTTTACTTCATTGTGGACGTCATAAATTATGGTCGGTCTTACAAACCAGAAAATTGAATCTCAAGATCGACCAGCAACTTCAGACTGCTCAAAAAATAAATCATCATGCGTATGGCGGAGAGAATTCGGGAGGAAAGCAATGAGGTACCTACTTGAAAGATAAAGAAGGAATGACATTGTTCCTCGAGAGATGAATTTTAATGAAAACAGTGCGCTTCTAATAAAAAGATGGATGTGCTAACCTCGCCACCCGGATGTAAAGTATTAAGTAACAACTATTTCGAGGGTTATATAAAAAGAATGTAGAATAGGTATTTGATTAAATGTCTGTGTTGCATTAAAGATTCACTAATATTCGTCCTTGTCTTTCGTGTATTTGTTCTTGGTAACCTATCATTCTAAACGTTACCGGTCCTATTCTACGCTCATATTTTTATTAACAAAATTATCATCTATTATCATAAAAAATTACCATAAATTTGAATGAAACCTTGTGATGAAAGGGGGCCAAAATTGAAAATTTTTCTGTTAAAATCGATATGAGTTTTCTCAATACTTAGAATTGAAATCAATCATTCCATTTGGATTTTTTTCTGTATCTACAATTATTTTCTAAAGCATATTTGCTTTCTCATAGCAATTCAAAGTTGCCAACTAATGCTCAAAGAATATTAACACGTCAAACATATTGTTCGTAAGATAATGTTATCTATAACCATCTACAAGCTTAGCAAGAGAAGGCTCCGAAGAAAAGTAATTTGCATCCATTAACGGAGAAATATGATAAGCACAACGTCATGGTCCGAAATATTAAGAGAATATATTCAATATTCTATGATCGTAACATTTTTGGCAAGCGTTTAATAGTTTATCCGTTCCCACGAAAGCCTCGACTGAGTCGTTCGATAGACACTTTTACTCCGCCGGAGATCACCCACGTCACTACTTTCATCTTCATTCAAATCCTCTCTCTTTCTCTTTTACCCATTCCTTCTTGTGTCGCGCAAGCCAAAGAATTTCCGATCTAAGATAACATACATTATCCGTTTGAAATTTACCGAGGAGACTTTTACCGTACTGATTGAATTCGAAACATTTCAAATTTCTTCGGCGTAGAACTTTGTATCTCATCACCGCATATAGCATATAAAAAGTGTGACTAACTTCCCCATTTCTCCTAAACCCAGAACAATCGAGAATAAGCCATTCAAAAAGCACCTTCTATTGAATCGCATTCACTATGATCATGACTATGATTTGCTTTTATTTCATAAAATCATGCTTCGATGAAATGCGCATAATATTTAAATTTATGACAATGATTTTTTCATAAATACTGTCAAAATATTATATTCCCGATTTCAAAATGTCACCCTTTATATTAATTTTAGCTTGCACAAGAAGTTGGCTCTGTAACCATAAAGAAACCTTACCTTCACATTTGTATGAAGAATTAAGATGCTGAATTTTGGATTTCCTGTACTGAAATAGACAAATTTTGCCTTTGGCGAAGCATTCCATCTTCGACGAAGCCTTGATGTTGTAATTGGTGGAATTCTGCGCAAAATTTATTATTTCGATCACTGTTATATTTCCCTCCTTACTCAGCTTAAAAGGGAGTACATTTTCTGAATTTATTTGGTAGGTCTTCGCAATGGGAGTAAAAGTTAAATACCTGATAGATTTTATCACTTTCAACATTTTTGACGCCTCTGTTTACTTTCCCAATCCCAAAACCAAATTAGGAAATAACCTCGTAGATGTGTTAGATAGTGGAATGATACTACTACCCAAGGTCCGTTCCATAAATTGCAAGGAATTGTGAGCCTCAAATATTTATTTGCAAATATAAATTTTCCGCTGCCTTCGATTCTAATGGAATGGAATAGAATCTTGCTCAGTGTTGTTTCATGTCCAAACCTTTTGCACTCACATTTAAAGGTAAACTTGAGCAATGGACTCTTTACGATTGCGTAAACTGAGAAATATTTTTATGAGGGGGTCCTTGGTATAACTTAATGGCACCATTCTTGTCATAAAAAAAGCTCTCACTCCCAAGCTTTGTCTGTTCACTATTATCTCTTAACATATTTCACGGTTTATATTGAAATTCTGAATAATAGTGAATCGAATATGGCATTAAGATTCTAAATAAGACTCTTTTTATTATAATAGTATAAAAATCAAATTAATATGATTTTTTAAAGTCAAATTTAATTCACAAAGTATTCGGAGTTTATGAAATCATGTAAATATTACGCTGTACTTAAAATTAGTACATAGAAAATAAACTGATTTACTAACACCATCCAGACCGTAAACCACTCGTGTAAATCACAAGAAGAATTTTTGCAATCGAAAATAAATTTTAAGCATTTATGGAACTCACAAAAATGGCTTGATCACATAACATCTCTCTTAGCTGACATCTCCACTTCATTCATAACTGAAGATTGCGTTTTTCAGTAAACCTATTGGTTGCAATTATCAAATGAGTTACAGAGAAAGAAGAAGATCGAAGCACTCATCATAGGAAAAAGCTCGAGCGTATTAACTACCTGAATTTAAGAATTAAAAATAAATAAAAATAAACGGAAATATATGAAATTGTTGGAAAGATAAATTGATAAATGTATATTACCCTGATACTGCCACTAACGGGTGACCCGGATGACAAATTTCTCGCGTGAAATATTTTTTCGATGCTAGCAAGACTCCGCTGACGAGGTTGAAAAACACGCTGCAGACTATTTTTGCTTACTGATAAAAGGGAGTAGTAGCTATTTGGCAGTGTTTACATGTACATTAGAGTGCTGTATTTTTTGGGATATAGGATTTCGGTTCATGAACATACTTTTTTTACATGGCCTTTGCCCGAGGTATGTATGTCAATACTTGCTGCGAATTTTGAGGAAAAATATGTTTTAAAACGCGTCAGATTAAGGACGGCATCCTTACCCGGTCCAGTCCACCTGAAATCGAGTACCTTCGAATGATGTCGTCATGGTGAGGTTGAGTATTGTTTTGAGATTCGATACTGAAGTGCTGATGAAATATTTCTATCGCTAATGGGCTGTGAATGGCAGAGGAGAAGACAAGAAAATGGGAATGTTTGGTAGATGGCGAAGGGGAAGGGTCACTCGGGGCGGCAACTCCATCCGAGCCTAAGAGAAATAATGGTTGCTCAAGGGCATAATCAATGGATTGATGCCGAAGCTCTCTTAAGAGACGACCGTTTTACTTTGTTCCAAATGAGAAAAATTTCATTGCATCATTCTGCGAGAAAATTTCACTCGGATACTCATAGGGATATAAAATAACACTAACCACAGTCGGAGATGCGAAATAAAATCCTGAATGATAGAACTTTAGTTATACTTCCGGTATCGAGAATATTTGTGTACAGATAGAATTAGATCGCCAAGGCCAAATGATTTATTTTATTTGAGTGAGAATAAACGTAAACATTTAAAATTTGTGTGCACTATTAGTAATGCCATACGCGAGTCTATTGTTTATCGAAGGATGACGAAATCGCTAAGATGATAATAGTCTTAAAGTTGTGTGTTCCCTCAGATTCTACGGACTATTTACGGTACGATTGTCTTTTCATAGAGAACTCCCATTACTTTCTTGTTCCTTTATACATCTTTTACTGTTGTTCTCATAGTTTGGCGCGACGTGTACGAAAAATAATCATGTAAAATCATTTTTGGAACGATCTTAAAATCTATTTTAAAATCGATTTGAAAATAAATTGAAATCTCTTCACCCGTTCTCATTCTTATTTATCATCCTTTCCCTAGTTCCTCGACATTTTCATGGTCTCTAGAGACCTGCGACCGCAATCTTGTTCTATCCTTCAAACACTTCTATATTCCACCCTTCTACTTACATCCTCTTTGATCATATCCTTCCATCTTTCTCTTGATTTTTTCCCTCTGTCCTTCTCTACAAAAACACTTCTCGGAAGTAGCATTTCTTATGATTAAATTTTGACATCAAAACTCAAATAGCAAGCGATAGACGTTAAATTCTGTTCTAGATTCTAAATTCACTAATAAATATTTGTCATTAGTTTACGTTTTCCTATTTCTAGGTCATTTACCGATTTTGATTAATGATTAGAATCAGTAGCATATGAAACTGATTCAGATTAATGAATAGTTTTTTTTGAGAATATTGTGTTTCGACAATCATTTCAAACATTTCCATTACTTTGTGGAAGGTGATATTACCCCACAGTATCACCCTTTGCAGAGCTTATTCAGAGAATGTAATACACTATAGAGAGATGATGTTTAATATGTAGAAACGCAAGGGAAAATATTTAATATTTACGTCTCAAAGAAATAACCAAGAGTATGCTATACCAAAGACATTGAATTTCATTGTCTTACCGTACTTACATGCTCTTTTCCTAGTTCTTTATTATCAAACTCATCAGATGTAAATTCACAATACTTATCGCTGAATTTCAAAGAATTCGTGATTTTCTACAATCCAGTGCAACTTAAGTTTATTTCTATTTAAAGAAGTTGTAATAATATAATTTTAGAGAAACTCCTTAGCGTTGGCAATGGCACTGATGTAGTAGAACACACTGATGAGTAACTCCAACATCATAACCCAGTTACATCCATAACATCATGTCCCTTCTGCAATGATGTTCTTCATTGGTATCCTTTCGTATTCTTCTGTTTATCCTTGTCTTGGAAGTTATCGCTAACTTCCCGTTGAGGTTTCTACTCGAAAGAATGTAAGCTTTCGCTCATTTATGAAGATTTACTTTGTGCTTATGGAAATTTCTGTTTCCATTGATTGCGGACTTTCATAGATTTTTATTTCAATTCTGAATTATAATTGTCCCAGTAACAAGGTTATTCTAATTCTGAAGTTGTCTCTATTTTCCATACCAGTCACCTCTGATGGAGTATATTAATTGCATCGGATCCCTCAAGAGTTTACATTTGACGTACTTTACTTTATCTCATCAAATGAAACTCCGAATAAATCTTTCCTTGAAGTGAAGCAGAATTATCTTCTCTGTTTAAAAACCACACCTATCTAAATTCACACTTTCCCAGAGTAATTTACGTAACACTAAATCAACTTACAACTAAGCGTTAAGAATTAATTCCAAGATTAGCCAAAATGTGTTATGTAATATGACATTAAACGTGAAATATTCTTTTGTAACTAAATCATGCTTTTTATTGAGGTGTTATATTTTATTCAAATTGAGCCCAAAATTTTTCCTTAGATAAATATCTCTCTTCTCTCACATAAAAACGTGTGAATGCAGGAAGGAATTTTCAGCGTGACCTCTTTATCTCCAAATATATGGAGATGAAAATGCTAATTTGTACATTTCGTAACTATTTCTGTACACCGGCTCGTAATACCATGCTCAAAATTTTCACTGGAAGTCTTTTCATCTTTCCTTTTGTTATAATTGTTCGAAAAACTTTCGCAGAGGGGTCAAGCTCGTTTTACACTTTCAAATTTTCCTGTGTCTTGTGTAAATCTTCTGTTTTTCTGCAGATGACTATGATCCACGGAAAATTAAACGAAGTGATTTATTTTGACAGACGCAATAAACCGAAAATATTTAACTTGAATGTGCTTGCGATTTTTATCACGATGAAAGACAAGTGTTAGTGGTAGTATTGTAGAAAGTGGCTCAAGGGCCATTATGATTTCGCGCATATGAGACCACACCAGGAATCGAACCCGGGACTGCTTTCATCAAATGCAAACATGCAGCCGACATGGCTATCGAGGTGATCGAGGTTATATAGTTATAATCTTAGGAAACAGTATTTAATGCACTACTTTTTCTAGCCCGGAGAATATCGGAATATCTATGCATGATAGCAATAAAGTATTGTTGTGATACATCTAATTAGTTAAACTAGGTTGAGAATCGTTTCTGGTAACAGATCAGAATCCGCTCATATTATTTTTGATTCCGTCGAACAAATTTTCTTTTGGGTAAGCAATGGTCTTTTCAAACATTTCTTTTTATTCATTCTTAAACGTCAATTATGTGCACCTTGCATCATCTATTGCTTGCTTAAACTGCCATTCGTGGGTTTCGGAAGTTCTCTTGGATGGTAATTGAGCTCAACGTGAGTGCAGTAGTAATAGTAAGTAATATTTGATTGATCCTCCGTAATTTACCATATCTAACGGTCACAACCGGATCGAATCGAATTTGAGGTCATTTTACCGTGGTAGACAACTGGTAAAAGTAACCGATGCGACAAGTTGAAGATCTTGGCTCGATTCCCTAGTATCTAAGACGTTTTCTCTTTCCATTCTTACTCATGGTCTTTGGTTATATATAAAAATGCATAACGTTGAGCTCATCGTTCTTGAGTCCCTCGGGTTTGGCACCTGCTCCATTTTAGTGAAACCACAGAGGTCATGCAGTAACCTTTTTCTTTGCCAAGGTCAAAATCCGTCTGAAACATCCACTGGATTCTCCGCGGACAAGATTGATGACCCGAACTAGAAGAACTAAAAAAAAAGCCATAAATATCTGAGGAGATACCCCATCCATTGCGATCTTCCTTTCGAAAAAACTTCCGTTTCTTCCTCCTCAAAGTTAAATCGTTCTGCTACCTCAGAACGCACCATGTTTACGTAGGAATTTTCCCCATCGCTCCTCCCACTTCGAGACCATACCTCCCCTATTCCCACGGAACTTTTAATTTGCATCGAAATCAGCTCTACTGTTTGGCCAACGTTGTGCTGAAGGGCCATGAAGCGTGGGCTCCTGAGCATTGTCTTGTTAACTCGCTCGCCTTTCCCAATTGCTCGATTCGCAAGATCCTGAGAACATCTGCCCACACTCCGCCGCCAATTAATTATACGTCCACCGTAACGGATGATCCTGAAGCTCATTCACGGTTCTTCAATGCTGCCTCCTACGCTTGGGCAACTTTATTTTCGAATTCCGGTATATCTTCAGTTTCTCTCCCAAAATATAAGAAATCATGAGTTTTTTTATTTTAAAAGATTCCCATAACTTAGGAGAAAGTAGAAAAAAGTTCTTCGGGGGTTTAATTCTAGAATGATCACATGACAATGGCTTATGTAAAAAACTAGTGGTGGATTTATGGTTAGAAATTATGGTTGGAAGCTGTTTGACTCGTCCTTAGTGGATCCTAGTTTAAAGTGATGAAGACATTACTGAGAATACTGACTTATATTGCGTAACTCACAAGTATGTGTATAGAGTGAAATGTATAGATTTTTCATTGCAAACGATATGAATATCGTTTAAAAGCTACCCATTTTTGATAAGTAAGGAAAATGAGATATAAATGATGATGATTAATGGTATTCGTTTAGGTCTCTTCTTATAGATTGTTATAGAAAAAGGGTAACCCTCCTGAACTTGAAAAGAATCGCTCATCTGTTAGCATTCAACCTCAGCGTGATACTACTTTGCAATATTGAATCATTTACTCTAATATGTTTACAATAAGAGATTTTATATAATGCCATTCCATCAAATATTATTTGAGCAGTTAAATTTTACCTCGCAATAGTTAGTGTGCTCAATAGGTAGGATTTATAATTCAACTGTCTGTTTATCCTGGTCCGATTAAATTTCCTATAGCACACATCTTTTATAACTAAATGACAATTTCATATCTTACAACTATGATTCATATTTGCCTCGTGCCTCTGATTTGTGAATCCGATCTTTCTAAAAAGTTTGATTCCAAGGTGATCAAATATGAATACAAGTTACTTGAAACTCCAGGTCATTGAAATAAACAAATTAAACGATGTGCTTGAAGATAAATTATAAATAAAAGGGTGTAATATGTAATAACATTGGATCATGTGCGCCGCTTAGCTTTTGTAATTTTCCTATTCAAATATTTTCAACTTACCAGCTTTAACATATGAACTAGAAGTTCGAGATAGTAGTATCTAGAGGAATTAAATTATTCATAGAGATATGTGTATGACTTCACTTTATAAATAAGGGTTAAAGGTCAAGAAGATGGCCTCATGTCACATTCATCAAGTATTGTTTTAGCAAGCGTGAAAGAACTCATTCAAATTCATTTGTGTTCCATTGAACTACTAACGAGCTCCGGATATCATCAGCACCAGCAAGAGAGTTTTACATAAATATCACAGCTGGTAACAAGTTTCCAACTTTCACCTTCTGTACTTGTCAGAATTTAAATTGTTTTTTTCTACATACAAACTATCTTTTTAATTTAGAAGGGCATTGAACAAAGGAATGTACATGATTTTCTGCCTCTGTATAATTCGGAAAGTCACCAAAGATCTTGAAAGGAAAGCACTTATTAACTTCTACGTATAGTAGATTTTTATTTCGACCTGTTTCTTCAACAAGATGACACCCAGGAGCAGAAAGCTGTTAAGCTTTCAATAGTTCTATCACCTAATTCCTTTTCACAATGGCAACTTTCAATCCCCTGCCCACGTACGTTAATTCATATTAAAAGCTTTGTTTCTACCAACAAATAGCATAATTATTCACTTAAATCAAAATTTACTTTCTATAATCAAATACAACATGTACTTTTGTTGGAAGGCTTATAAGTGATTATCTAAAGGAGCAAGCCAACCAACAAAGTAATTCCACTAGATTGATTTATTCAATATTTATTTTACTATTTGTAGATGTATCTCCAATTATGCAGACATTTTAAAGTAAAATAAATTATTATGCTGAATCATATGTAATTTTTCATCTTGATATTAATTTTGTTGATTTTCTACCATAGTCAACATGGGTCTTTTATATCTGTTATGCCAAGATATTGTAAAAGATAAGATCATTAAATAATTAAGAGGCTTGGAATTGTATCCATCGATACATAGATTATAACAGGCTGCATAATCTCAAAAACTGTTCCAAATTTATCGAGTACATAAAAATTGTTCTCGGGTATATTCCATGAATATACTTTTGGTCGCCTAGTACTAAATTATTTTGTCTTAGAATTTTCCCTGTTAAAATGGTTGAGGATAGTCGCGGAATAACTATTTTCTACTCTCCGGACGATTTCCCGCAAGTGAGGACATAAACAAATGGCCAGTCGGTGCTCTCAGCAATTAAATACAACGCAACACTCGAGCCGAGGCGAAAAATCCGCTGCCTGCGCAACATCCGCAAGGCCTTTGTTAAAAAACCGTCTCACTAATCCTCTGATTTGCATTATATCAACCCCTTGCGGTTTGAGCTGGACAGAGACGAGCATTGGAATCACCTTGCGGATTAATTAACCCCCGCGAAGTGTCTTCTTCGCGAGCGCATGAAAGAAACAGCAAAGGTTCGGACGGATTTAAATTGTTTTCATCCCTTGCGACATAATGCCTTCTCAAAGATTCCTGTGTAATGCTTGCTCCGGTGCAGTTCCTGTGGGAGGGGACTCCGAATAGGCTACCCCTTGCGTCATCTCTCCTAGTGGGAACATTTTGCAGCTCGGATTCACGTTAGTCTTTAATCGGTATGCGGCGTTTCCCAACTCGATTCGAAGGGGCGGAGAGATTTGGATATTCGACTCCCTTAATTGCGCCGAAATACCTGTAAATTTTGACAGAGTGGGGTTATTTTGGAAAGCGGTGGGAATTTTTCCGCGAGTTTATGATCCCTCGACGTTTTCACCGAAAAATCTCGGTAGTCCCACGTTGGAAGCTAGTTTCTTTCCACGCCTGGATTTTCCGCGAGTCGTAAAAATCAATGAGGGTTCAACGAGTTTTTTTTTCGGCGATCCTTGCCAGTTGGGGATTTTCTCATTCGTAATATTATACTCGTACGCACACGCCCCTTCCATGTTGTTATAATGGGAAAGTTCTTTGTCAACAGGAACCGAGGATCTCTTGAAAATGTGTGAATATTTGTTGAATACGGGGAGAAGTGTTTCGTTATTTATCTTCGCGATTTTTCTTGCGTGGGAGTTGTCAATTGGAAATTTTTTTTTGGGTTTTGCAAGAAAGAGAGACTTAAAAGGTTCTAGGAGTTGTAATGATTAGCATTTAAACTTCCGATATGAAGACCCACGGCTGTATGCGTGGAGTAAGAATGGGGAAGGAATTCATTAAGGTCCAGATAATTCACTGATTGGGCTACTTTTCAACAAAATCATTTTAACCCATATCCTCTTAGAGCTTTAGTTAGCCTTCTGACCACCTATTCTATGTTTCAATGCTAATAAGTGCTGGAGGCTAAATCGAGGATATTTCTATCGACATTAGTTTCAGTTAAGTCGGGCAAATTCGTGAATAGTACCCGTCAACCCTTCATGTTTAACCATGTGAGAATTTCATATTAAATACTAGGCATTTTTATAACCATTATAGATTTATGGTACTAAAGTTTATGAGAAATAAATTTAAATACTATACCATCTTCAATTCAGTGATCTTTCCTCCCTCTCTTATTACTCGAATAACGCAACACATGACACACCGATAAGCCTACAGCTGAATTTCATGTCAGTTTCGCAAGAAAAATCATGCTGAGAAGAAAGGTTCGTTACACAGTACATACGAACGCAAAGATTTAGCATATGGCTCAACAACATTATTTACACCTGATTTTCAAGAGTTTTCCCACTCCATTACTCAAGTTTACTTATCCCATAGATCTACTGAGTAATCTTGTACATACAAAGAGGTCAATACGCCAGCTGAACGTAACAAGGACAACGTTTAGATGAAATCAAAATTCCCAAGGTGTGTTCCCCCATCATCGAAAGAGGTATTGCGATAGAGAATCAAATGCGAATATCCATTAATTAATTTCCTTTCCTGAATGAACTCAGCAGATTTAAACAAACGCTGCTAAATATCTGTGTACATCTGTCGAAAAAATTATACGCGATTCTGCATTTTTTAATTTTTCTATTACAAATTCGCTGTCCTCATCGACAGGAAAAATCAAAACGTATACAATATAGGGTAACCATTTATCATTGAAGCCAAATGTCACAGCATTATTTGGTGATTCTACGTAAGTCCTGTCAATTGGTAAATAGGAATATCCTTAATCTAGCAATGTTCAATAGGCCTCTTGACATCTCATTCTGGTAAAACAAATTCCCTAGTAACCAAAATTATTAAAATTCCTCAACTTAATTTTTGGACACAATAGCATTGAAGCATTTCATATCATTGTATCCTTTATTAGGGAATATACAAATATTTTACTATTCATTTATTTAAAAGGGTTAGTGTTGTTTAATGCTATTTATTTTCTGTACTATTTTCTATAACATAGTAAAAATATTCGTGGCATCATGAAGTAACTTATTGAGAAATATTTTTGTAAACTAGTTACGCCTGATTTTTCCGCCAAATATTTGGCGATGTATGAAATAATAAATGTTGATACAAAATTAACGAAAGGCTCAATCCTTTTTCTTCTTTCCATATTTGAACTCTTCATACCAATAAGTAACAAATAAGCAGTTCACAATAAATTATAGTAACGCAATGACAAAAATAAAAAAGTAAATCATTTGTAATTTGTTTGATAACTGCATCAATATCTAATATCTCCATAATAATAACTTTACTACACCGCTAAATAAGACAGGAACGACCCGATAATTGCTGTATCATTAGGTAATACTGTACCTGATGATACAGCATTGCTGCGACACCGGGATCATCGCTGTCTTACTTACTAATACATTAAAGCTTTTGTTATGGATTTTTCTCTATCACACTACCGCAGAGTTGATCCTGAACTCATTAGTCGAATCAATATCTACCTAAGACCGAAATAATAATTCACAACCGTCCATTATGTCAACGTTAACATTCTGACAGTAAATGAAAAAAATTAAAGGCTATCACAACATACATCCCATAATTCCCGTTCACTCTCTTCATCTAGCAGTAAAATGAGTGCGTCACACGTTCCCCGTTCTCCCACATCCACGCCGCGACCCTTTAATGGGTCGCCCTCCCATCAAAATATACAATTTCCCGTCGGTTGTGACTTCTCCGCTCATTCATTCAGCAATCAGGGGACAGTCGGTCCGTTACGTAGCTCTGTATTCCTCATACTATCTTTCCGTTAGACAAACTCCTTTTCTCGAGCCGCCCACAACCTCTTCAAAACCATTCTCGCTTTCCATGGATAACCGGAATCGGCGGTGACACATCCACTGCTTTCCGATTCCAATGCAACAACACGACAGTCCAATAGCACCGCTACGCATGTGAGACCATGCGCAGTTCCTACACTTTGGTCACAGTGACAGTGGAATGCGTTTCCGTTGGAAGCTATGGCGCATTTAGCTGCCGTGCAAATGGGGTACGATTTTGCTGCAGTATAAAAAAAAAATATCTCCAACATTTAATTTTTAAAGGCTCATTGAGGTATTGCTAGGTGTAAGATAACACCAGGTTTGTCTCACTTCTCAGACAAGAAATAACTTCTATGTAAATGAGAAAAAAATTGGTTTCTGTTTCATAATATTGTGAAACCTGTTTAAAACGCCTCCGCTTACTACGCAGTTTTACCTTTCTCTCTTAAAATATTTTTTGAATTTCATTACAAATCACCAAAATCAAAAAATCTCAATTTCAGAAACTTTTCAGTCTGAAAATTACGAGATGAATATAACCAGTTCAGATAATATAAGTACACGGAATGGTATGGGAAAAAGTCTTTGAAATGCTCCGCTTTATTACACAAATTTCATTTTTCGGAAATGTTTTCTTTGTAATTATGCTCATTATCAAAGTACCTCGGCAGAGAAAACAGGAGTAGTCTACAAAAACAATACATCCGCCAGGGATATTCTCAGGCTTTCGCAAACATGCCAGAAATTCAGCAAGAATTAAATAATCAAAAGAATCGCGAAATATTGGCTGAGATTATGCAAATATTACGTGAAAAAAAAAAACAAAATTTATATAAAATTCATCCTAATATTTGTCAGCTAGTTTGATGGACTCAATAAATGGGTATTTAAAACAGTTCTCGGAAAGTGTAAGATAAGCAAGAATAGACAAATAAGAATAGATTAATTGTATTATATAGCTATTACACTTCATTGAACTTATTCTTCAGTCTACAATAGAGGAGGTATAATGATTTTGTCGATGATTTATTCAAACTTTAGACCTCTATGTCCACGCCCATTTCAATTGTAGCATAATCTCCAAAAAAGGGCTAGATTTAATTAAAGAGAGGTCCTAGGGGTATCAAACGTGATACTGATGACTTGCTTCGGGCATCCAAAAGAAGTCCTTGCCAACTTTAATTTCAATTTTTAGACTAAGAAACCGTAATAATTCTTTTACTCATCTATTTCTACATGACTCATATAATCAATTACAAATAAATGTTAAGATATCAAAGAAAATTTTTAATTAATTATTAATTAACCTTTAATAGTAGGAAATTAGATCAAATACATCTCAATTCAATCGATATCTATTGATTGCTCGTGTGTCTGTGTCAGTCATCACCCCGAAGGCTACCTCATATCGCTCCCTTTGCTGTAAAAAAACTTTGCAGTGGGGGCTTAAGCGACTAGACAAAATGAAGAGTGAGATCTTGCTATTATCAATAAGCCAGAATGCTATTAACGGAACAAGTCCACGTAAGTGAAGTAATATAACACTAACACATTTCGTAGTGTTCCTCGAGGAGGGAACTTCATTATTCGGCATTACTCATACCTCAGTAGCTTTCATATCATCACACCCATGAACGAGATAGACGGAAGTAAACGAAAGATACATTTATCTTTATTCGTACCTTAAGATAAACGAAAAATATATTCCGTTCATTCGGATATGGTGACATGACCAAGATTGCACGTAGTAACGGGGAATATTTTCATATTTGAGGCTCTAAACGCAGAAGTTTCAACGTTTGCTGCTACATAATACAAAATTGAAGGAGAGAGAGTATGAAACTTGATGTTATGTTGAGATATTCTATGGAAGAGTGTACATTGGTATCAGTCTACCAAAAATTAATTTTTTTAGCGTTAACGTTTAAATTTTATACGAGAGAAAGATTTGAAAAATCTCATACCCTATAAACATATTAAACGTTACTTTAGTTTATACATATGTGGATATGCACGATAAATTTATTTCCTCCACTGTCTTACGCAAATAATTTATATGATAATCAATGTTCTGTGTTAAACGTAATAACATATACGAGGGGTTAATAATAATACTAAATAAACCACGTTCTTAAAATACCTGTATTTTATCTCCATTCTATACCAGTATTCCATGAGAAATAAGGGATTAACAACCTTTTCTGTGATTAAATTGCCGCCATTATTTTAAGATTGAGATATCCAACACTTGTTTTCTTACGTTCTTCTCAGGAGGGACATATCAATCAATCAGTTCCAGATAATTAATTAAGAATTGTCCCGATCCTTATCGCCTATAATGATTCCACGTCGGTGATGATGTTATGTGAGACGAGTGTCTTTCCGAAGATAACGAGAAAAGCAAAATGGGAATGAACAAAACGACTTCGATTCCGAGAAATTTAGCAATTATATCAATTCATCGATTTTGTCAAAATTATAGAAAGCGATGAAACCGTATTGAAACGAATGTTTTGAGCGAAAGGTAATAAACTCGTAATCAGAAGTGTGATTTCATTCCGTTGCGAAATCGGTATCGCTTATCTCGGACACGTCCTCTTATCTCTAAAGCCCAGTTTTCTTATCAGGTAATTCCATTCGCCCCCATCATCTGTAATGCCCTTCCTCGTCTCGCATCCAGAGTTGCCAGTCGTGGCTAAAATTGATGATATGGAATAATTTCAGATGTGGGTGGCTGAAAAATTGAATACTCAATCGTTTGTCAGTGTTCTTTTATCTACCATATAAAATTTAGCCTGTATATTTGTAAAATTATTAGCCCGAATGGTGGATGGGAAGATTCCTTGAATGACTAAGGGTTCTTTCTATAATCACCAGATGGGCCTTTATATGCGTTATCTCTATACTTTCGATCATCCTACGACTTTGTAACGAGTCATATGTTTAAATAGATACAAGGGTAGGATACTCAATTCCCATTATGTGAAACCTAGCTCATTTCTGTTTACCTGCGCAATTAACCATGCACGCTTATATCGTTTCATTAGCAGTAGTCCTGGTAAAAAAAACGCATTACATTTATGACAGTTATTGTATTATCCAATCCGTTATATAAAGGAAAGCATATATCCTAATGTTAAACGAATACAATACACTATCTGCAATCCGGCCCTTCGGCTTACATAATTTTGTCAGTTTTAAAAGGAAGATTTTTTAATACGTATGAACAAAGTATTTGTTTCGTTATTAAACATGTAGGTGTGCGTCTATTCTATTCGTACGTAACTTGTATGAAGTTTTGATTACGTGACTTATTGTAAGAGGAAAAGAAAACAAGTTATCAATTATAATCAATATTTATATAAGTGAATAAGATTGTGGGCGGGGGCGCGGCGAACTTGTTTTTGCAGTTTTTGAAAGTTTTTCTTTGGTGCATTGCATTGGTTTCTGTATTTTTCCAATAAACCGGCGTTTTCGCTAATCCCGCGATGTCACGGTTGCATATGCGTCGGATTACCGAGATCGCACTGTATATAAGACCAGTTAATTATGACTATTTTTCATCACGTGGATAAAATTGCTGTAAACTGGCAACCCTGCTTTCATCCCAATAACCGTCGCAGACCAATATGAGCCCATTCTTTACGTTGGATTCGAACTCTCGACTATTCATTGAACGTTCGCACATCTGTCTTTCGATTCGCCTTCCGCCCTCACCTGCACCACCCCAAACAGACCCCTCCACCTTGCACTGCCGAATGCCACCTGTCTCGAAGCGCCCCTACCTGCCACCGAACCTCTTAACCAACTCACTCAAATGAGGGTCAAAGGCCTGTGGGGAAGGGAGGAGACGTGGGAAAAAATTTACCGTTGATCCGATGGCTTTCATCCTCCAACGGACGAAATATACTGCAGTCCTAGATGGTGGTGCTGTGTGTGACGTATATTTGTGGTAATCCCAGTGATTTTTCCTAATTTAAGACTATGGGGAGGCTAGAATGTAATTGAAACCAAAGTGGGCGTGTAGCTAATAGAATGAGTGGGCTGAACCTATGATCTTCAGGTTGGATGCAGGTACTTTTGGACCCAGACTGCACCCTTAAGGGTACATGGAAGGTTCGTGAGTCCAGCCCACACACTGAGTCCTTTTTTGTGCCCATAATCAATAATGTGGTCAACTCTTAAATTCTTCTACCAGTATCAACGTTTTTATATGTAAGTTTTCCCTTGGCTGAGAAAACTGAAGTTTAAGTTGTAGGATGAAACGAAGTAACATATCAGTACGATTATTGAATGTTGGCAAAAACACTAAGTAATCACGCTGTGTGACTGTTGCAATAATTAGCTGGAAAAGTATCCAGTGAAAATGAAATTATCTTTCAAAAACAAATGTATACGTTACGAATGAGATGGAAAAATATTTTACCGATTATTTTTTAATTATTAAATAGTTTTCTGAAAATATATCCTCTGCAGCGACATTTTTCTCCAAATAATTATGAAATAAATAAGAGAAATTCTTTATTTTAAATATAAGCCCCCTTAATTTTAGACTTTATAATTCATTAGATTAAATTTCGATACTTTTCACTTGAATGTGATTGAGAATGGGAACATCGAAATTCTATTCTCATCTGATAGAATAATGCTATCATAGAATATGCTGTTTATTAGCTGCTTTATCTAGTTTTTCATTTGTTGCCTGTCGATACATCAAGATAGCATATTATTAAGAGTTCGTGAAAACGGTATACTTTAAAAGAATAATGAAATACCCAGTCTAAAATATCTCAGGCTTAATGAGTGAGTTAAAGTTTGCCTAATGATGTGTATAACAATAATATTCGAAATTTCTACTATTGCCGATTGGCAGAAAACAAAAAATTACGATTCTTATGTTTAAATATCTAAACTGAATCCAAAGGTATATATAAATATGACATATTTACACTATCTTAAGGAATTCTAAAGTCTTGTTCGCGAAAAATAATTGGGCAGATATGAATTCTTATCACCTTCCTTTTTAAATTGAATTCATATCTAAGAAATTCCGCTTCGTGGAAAATTAAATAAAAATAATAACACGGCATTATACATTGTAATGATAGAATGGAGAAAGGAAGTAATGTAGAAGGAATAAAATTTCAGAGATAATCATAAATAAGAGAGGTAATTCAGAAATAATGAGAATTTGAAGTACGAACGTACTTTGACTGAAATCTATGTATTAATAGAATCAGTCGATGAAGGATTTAATATATCTTCGAACAAAGCGAGAAGACACCTGTTTGATTGACAGTGTCTTCAATTTTAATTTGCGGTCCATTTCCCCATAAGCTCTTTATTGCCCAAACCGCTTACATAAAACAGCGGATTTCCTCCAATTATCGGGAAAGTTGTCGAAATCCGTGAACAAACGCCAGGCAGCAGGTCCGTCTATCTCCTCTTATCTCCCTATATGATAAGGATAAGCAACGTTATAAATCCAAATTCCACTCCCGTCCCCACAATCTCGAGAAGTTTCGCCTCGCCAACATCCCTCAGAAACCGTACTCTCTCAGCAGAACATAAGCTACCGAAGCAGATTCCCTCCGTGACTCACCTCCCACGACCTGACCTTCCGAGGAAAACCGACTCCCGCCACGGAGGCGCTGCGGTCGTCTCCATCCCGTTTATATTTTTTCCTCTCTCTCTAACCGGCGAACCGGCGGAGAGATCTGGCAACGAATCCCCAGGCGAGCTTTTAGACCAACAGCCCAACCACCCACGCCCAAATGGAGGACTTCGGTTTCGTTCAGAGGGACGCCAAAGTGTTGGAGAACGCGGGGAGAGAAGGGAGTGAGGAGAACGAGGAAGAGGAAGGGGAAGAAGAGGAGGAAGGGAGGGGTTCGCTGGAGCGGAAGTCCGGAGGATCCAACTCGCCGGAAGTTGCGTTCGAAGCAGGTGAACGAGGGAAACAACAAGGCTCGGACAGCGGCAGTAGCGGTGGGTCGAAGGGAAAGGCGTCACGTTTGGCCCGCACGATGTCCGCTTACACTTCCAAAGAGAAGCCGTCCCAGCATGCGGATCCGAGTCTCAGCACTTTGCCGCAGTCGTTTATGGTGAAATACCTCGGGAAGAGGGACGCGAGGGGATTGTGGGGGATAAAGCACACGAGGAGGCCCGTGGACCACATGGTGACGGATGCCAAAGGTTCTGACGGTCGCCCACCTCTGGTTCTTCCTCTGGTCAGACTGACCGTTTCGAGGGACGGAGTGACGTTGACCGCCGCGCACTTGACGGGGGAAAAGAAGAGGAAAGGCCCGGAGCAGGCGGTGTTTCATCCGATAGACACCATCTCGTACGGAGTCCAAGATCTAGTTTACACGAGGGTGTTCAGCATGATCATCGTGAGGGAGACGACGCACATGCTGGCGAATGGACAGGTGAGTTGGTCTCGGATTTTGTTTTGAATTCCGTGTAAGTGAGATTTAGTTCGCGGGAGGAGGAGAGGTGCTTATGCGGGCGCTTTCTTCCGCCGACGCGCAGTCCGGAACGGTTGATAAAGTGAGAGACTTTAACGGCTGCAGGTGAAGGGAGGGGGGCGTGATTCACGTGGCGGACGTTTTGAATCGTGAATGGTTTCGAGATGTCGACTTTGTTATTGTGGCGCAGCGTCTTCAAGTTTGAAGTGTATTTGTCATCGGTGCCTGCGTACTATTTTCGCTGCAGCGCCATCTTGTATTTTATCGCGATCGTTAGCGCGAAATTTAGAACGTTATTACGCAATGTGTAACGGACGGTTACCGTGATGTAAGTTCTATCATGCAGGGGTTGAATTATTGTTGACATCGCCTTATATTATAGATATGACGTATTTTATACTTATTCCAATCAAATATATCTCAGAAATGTTCATATTACATAAATTTTAGAACTTCAAACATACTATTGTTATGTTCATAATGGTTTTAATTCGTTTCGCGAATATTTTGTTCAAAAACATGAGTGACTTTCGGTTAAATACCAGCCATCTCATTCGTATAGCTATCACCGATAAATAAACAGCACTAAAACCATTTAAATCAAGGAATTGTGGGAAAGAACGTGATTTTATATTTAAATTTGTTAAATATTAGGCTCCTCTGAGAATATTTCAGCAAAATTATCAGGATTAACGATAAAACTAATAGCTAGAATTTTCGTCATATTTGATGATGTCAAGATAATAATAATACCTTGAATATATTTATGTACCGATAGTATACTCTTATTATAAAATAAGAAGAATCATTATCCAAATTCAATGCATCATAGCTGATATTTTTGTTTGCAAAAGTCGTATTTGCTGCTCTTTTATATGTTAAACGGATCCTTTTCATATTTATTTTGAAATACTTTTATAACCTAATTTCCAAGCGACTTCGAATTAAGTAATGTTTTCATAAATTATAAGGCCACATATTTCCTGACCGGGTTTCGAATCCCTAGCTCCTTGTTTTTGATTAATTTTAGGACCAAACTCACTTTGTTATTCATGGGATCTTCCATATAGCTCCTGTTCTTTCTTGACAAATATTCATGGCTAATAAAAAGGAACTTATACGTAATATTGCCTTTCTTGTTCTTCGAATGTCAAACTTAGCTACAGTCTCAGGAAAGCTCGAAGTTTTAATCATTATCATGTTGTAAATAATTGTAGCAAGAGACTAATGTCAGACAGACTCCAAAAAGAGTATTATTTGAAAAAAAATATAATCTTAAGTCCTGTAACTTAAGGTAGGCCGATGTAAATATCTCTACTTAGCACTCATTCCTTTCATTTTTGATAAATGATTCCTCTCTTTATATAATCCATCATATTTGTCTTTTCCTTTCCCCTGTCACCCTATCTTTAACAGTTGTCTTCCCAGAATCCACATCCTCTTAGATTTTGACACACTTCCTCTCACATTTTGACAGGGATTTTTCCCCATTTTCCATGAATTCAAATAGTGGAAGGTTTTCCTCTCTATTCCTATTAAAGTATACATTACGTAATTTGTTTTGATAACATTGACGATAAGTTACACAAAGAAAGAAAATGCCTCTCAATATCGCTTAGATATTGACAGGCATTATCTAGTTGTCATCAACTAATTGCTTAAATCAAAACCTTTCCCTCCCTCACCATCTGTAAAGCTTTGTTTTCCTAGAAATATACCATTAAGAGGCCATGAATAGCAATGTAATTTATAAAAATTATCACCATTATTCATCATAGTAACAGATGAATTCACTTTTCCCTCGTAATAATATAACTTCAATCCAACTGAATCCAACGGAGTTATCTGGATCTCTTCTCTCTCATATCTGAAATAAGATAAATCTCTACTTATATTCCATTTTATACTAACTTGTCTTTCTTTTCCTTGTCTCTCTCAATACTTGGTTTTGAGAGAGAGTAACCTTTTCTAATTTATTTTTATCATTCACAATCTCTTGATTTTTTGATGGAACATCAGGCTCTTCCAATACATCTAATTTAATTTCGATTAGTTTGATTTTGATCCTTATTATTCAAAATCCTTGATATCAGAAGATGTATTTAAGACATCACTTCCTGCTACATTTCCTGTATATGTCATACTTTCACTGCACTATAAAATTATACCAGGTCACGATTCACGGCTTCTTGGCTCATTATCTAATTTAATTTCAATTGATTCATATAATAATCAATCATGTTATTATTTTTATAGTTTCTATCCATTTATATTTCTATATATTTTATAAACTCAATGATGCTTTCATATCTTTCTATTTCTCCAAATAGTAGGAAGCACAATCAGACGTATATCTGTTGAGAAACGTTACACAACTCCGAATAATTTGAAGTTAGCACGCAAAGCTAGTATCATTCTTTTCAATAGCGTTAATATTTATTTTTAATATCTAAAGCCACCGAGATGTAAATATTAAGAAATTAAATTAAAATGTCTGATTATGCCATCGCTACTAGAGGAAGGGAACTAAGTTGTCTTCAGAGACAGAAATCACTAGTACTTCTAAAGATAAGACGAGTCAGAGGATTTCTTTAATATCTAATCAATCTAGGTGAACAAAGTTATAGTTTTAATAATCGCAATACTTGCAAACTATATTCTATTTAGTAAAGCAGTATCTTATTCTTCAGATCATCAAAAATATTCGTCTGCTACGTCCTCGATAGAACATAACGTGTCGAAAACCGCTCGTATTTTAAAATTTAGATAGATTTTCGTCCGTTTATAATGTCTCATTATATATTTTGAAGTACAATTACATATTATATGTTACTAAGGAATTAATTACAGAAACTTACTTCAGAGTGAACTTAATTCGTTTGACGATTGTGATTTCTTTGATAAATTAGAGAAATTAGCAAGGAAATGGAGGTTTGAATAACATCCTTCACATTTAACCCTGTTATTATGTAATTTGGTACCCTTTGGTTCCGTGAATCTTTTATTCAACCAGTTAACGACCCCGAGGAGAATTCATAACCCTCGGGGCAGGGGCCCCTATGATTTTAGAGTGGAATTCAAGATGCTCCAGTGCATCATATCATCTTAGCCCTGAAGAATAAATCTCTAACCATTAATTTTGTACCGCGACGGTTTTAGATTACCCTTACGCTTTGCTTCAGGGAAGATTTCATCCTACCTGGAGCGCATCTCATGCTGCAGAATTATATGCCGTGATCTCAATATCTCAAGCGTGGAATTTATCGCTCCTTATCTTTCGAGAGAGATATGAGTATGATGCTGATTACTTCAGTAAGCATCGGTACAAATCAAACCTTCGTATTACGCACGGTTTATTCGAAAGATATCAGACTTATCAAAAGAACTGTAAAGATGTACTTATGAGGATTAGGGAATTTTTCACCACTGTTTCTCCTTAGGATGTACTTATCTTTGATTGAATTCGAGAACTTTGTTCGAGCTTTGTTTGAAACTCGAATTGGATTTTTACACTTTTCCTTAATGAAAGTAATGCCTGCTGCTGGACTTTAGAACTTCAACTGATGCTTACTGTTCAGATGCTAGAAGTCAGGAACGAGTGGCACTTAAATCAAGTCTAATTTAAAATCTCGCTTCAAAGTATTGTTCTCCTCTATCTCTTTCTATTCTCTCCTATTGTTCTCCAGCAGTTCCTATGCTAGGGATAGGGTTACTAAGGACAATCCTCATCCAAATGTTACTTTTCAACTTAAGTTTTTTTTAATCACTTGGATGGGTATCTAAATTTAAGATGTTAGATTTCGTACTACACACGATTCTTATGAAATACGCCTGTTAACCCATATTTTTGTTATAACTGTTCAGGACATTTATAGATATATTGAATATCATTAATTTGTCACTATCAAAATTATGGCTTTCGTACATTATTATACTGAATGAAAACTATATTTGTTTCTGTAAAAATTCATTGTAAGGCAAAAGTGCAGATTCAAACGCGCAAATGCACAATCAATAGGAAATATTTTTCTCATGGTCGCTATCTCAAGTACTGTTTGGAATCAATCTATCATTAATAATGCATTTACTTATTATTGAAGCAGTGAACTCATTTTCACAACTCAGAAAGCTCCCTTATAGAAATTGTATATTCTCTACATACTAGGCTGCTCTTAAGCTAATTGGTCAAGCAGTAGTAATAATTGTGGGGAAATAGTATTGTAGTAAAAGTTTCAGGAGACATATTGAGTATTTAGAGGGGATATAGTTTTATATTTGTATATAGTTAGAGAGTAAAAAAGTTAGAGGGGATGTAGTTTTAAATATTGCCCTGATGGCAATCTGTAATTACAGTGCGTAGTAAATTAACATTTAATCATGATGTAAAAAACTTGATTTATGATTCAAATATCAATAGTTAGTCGCACTTCGCTGCAAATTTCAATTGCGTTTCTTTCATTTTCCGTCTATGACCTTTTGATTTCGACTGACTAATTGTATGTATTTTATTCCATTTAGGTATCGCAGCATCCGTTTCAGTGTCACGCTTTCGTCTGCGACTCGAAGAATTCTGCACGACGACTGACTTACGTCTTGGCTGCCGCTTTCCAGGAGTTCTCCCAACTTCTGAAGGAACAAGAAGCTAAGACGGATGGCACAGATGCTGTCAAGAAAAAGAGAGCCATCAAGAAGTTCGCCATCGACCTTAGGACACCGGAGCAGATCGAACAGGATTTGAAAGAGCCAGACTCCGAGGCTTGAGTGATGGATAAATTGTAAAGGACAATACGTTAGTTCCTCGGGTCGCAGTTGCGTCCGTAAACCCACCGCGTTTCCATGATCAGGGGTTTGACATGAGAAGTGATAGTTGCGAGCTGTGCTTTCTAATAATATCCTGCGACAGATAAGACTTATTGAGCGAGTTGCGTCTCTATCTGACGTCAACCGATAGAATTATTTTCTTTACGCTAAAATATGGGGAAGTACCACTGAATTATTGATTTTCCATGTAAAGCCTAAACTTTAGTTGAGACATGTTGTGAGCCCCAAAGAGCCAACATTCAGCTGGAAGTTCGGCACACTTTTGATGTGATATCGTATGCAAATTATGGTAATGAATCAAGTATTGATGGTATTTTTAATCTGATAGATGAAATACGGCAAATAAGTAAGAAAATGTACTTCAAAACTCTGGTAACTCCTACATAAAATTATCAGAGCGCTAAATGGCACATATATCTCGGAGTACAAGATTTATAATAATTTTATCGTGATCACTTCAAATAACCCGATTACTTTGGGATGACTTTTGTTGGATGTAGGATATTCCTATTATTCTTGCCATTTATATATTGACTAAAGGTAACAGGTTCATAGTATAATGCACAATGTACATATATAATGTGTAAAATAAGTCTACTATTCGATTTACGCACCTTAAATATTTCTTCTAGTGCTTTATCTTTGATAAATAATTTTCTATGACAGTCATATCAATAGACTGAGCCACTGTTTGTATAGCTTATCTGAAGTTTGTATATAAGATATCTACTGAAAGCGGAACATTCACGTAACCCTACCAAATATTCTGGTCTATCTGACATACGATTGATATTCTTGCACTACTGTCCATCTGCACATAGAAATTTGTACTTCATTCCTTCTAATCTATGCACTCATTAAATTTATTTTGCGATGTTAAATATCTTAATTCGTCTGATGATTTTTTTAAATCTCTCTTCTTTTGCTGTGATACTTTTTATTTATTTCACAAGTTTATTTCAGACTTGAAATGTTTTAATATCAAGATATAAAGTTTAATTGGTTCAACGTAAAAGGCGTGGAGATTTTATTCGAATTCCCATCAAAAATTAAATATTACTTTTAAAAACTGCAAAGAAGACCTCTAGTGCTAGTTGAAACGCATTATATTTAATAACATTTTCCAGTAAGATAACATAAGAAACTTTAACCATCTACTTGATTATATTTTTCGTTTGATTTTTTTAAGCAATTAAGTCAATTATCCATGTACGCCAAGATTTTCGGCATGAACGACTTCTACAAGTCTACTACAAAATACATTTTCGCAGGCCCTATAAAAGTGCCTTATCAATTCAAATAAGAATTATACAAATAACAGATAATCCACTTTGATTAATAATCATAATTTTTCTATTCCTACAAAATAGCAATGCAATAATGCACCTGTATCAGCTATTACATTAAAATGGTAATGATAATGTTCGTAGGCAAGTTATATACTTTTCATTTGGGATAGATCAATCTCTTACAACAATTACCAAATGTATGTACGAGTTAAGACGTACTCCGTGTTTTCCGTTCTTCCCAAGATGTTTGGGAGAATCTGTTTATGCTCTTTCTGCGAATTAACTTGTACCGGTGGAGT
The DNA here is from genome assembly GCA_036926295.1 of Pachydiplax longipennis. Lineage (NCBI taxonomy): Eukaryota > Metazoa > Arthropoda > Insecta > Odonata > Libellulidae > Pachydiplax > Pachydiplax longipennis. The sequence continues at coordinate 60,228,589 of JAVFKF010000008.1, forward strand.
AGAAATTGTTACGCCTGTTACCAAAGTAGGCACTGTTGACTTGCCCGGCGTAAATAAGTATGTTGAATATTTTAATGTTAATTTGGAGAAATTGTTATTGATGAATGTCTATTTAAAAGAGAATTATTTTCCTAGTCGTAGATATAAGGAAGTTTATTCCATTCTTGTGAAATACCTATGTATGTTGTCGCTGTTTTCTTTGTTGTCCCACCACTGCATTTAATAACTTTTATTTCTGCACGTCGCGGAAAACTAATATTGCGACTAAGACATTCTATTAACTGTTTTTTTAACCAGCAAAATAAATATATTGTTGCCTAAAATGTGTTTTATTTGATACCTAAACTTTTACATCCTGACTGAGAAATCTAACACGATTACAACTCGTAGCAAATGGTAGTCTTTTGAGGAAAATGAACCATCGTTTTCTTCAGATGATTTATTTAAATTATTATTACGTATTTATATATTGAGCATTAAATGTTCAATAACATATATTGAACATTTTGATATTCCGCTATGTGAGTTTTAATGAAGTAGATGGCTATAATATACTTCTGTTTAATTAGTTTTCATAACGATCAAGTAATAGCTGAGTGCTTGAAATGTATTCTATGAAACTGTCAATACTTCATACATTCATTACGAGGCAAGGAATTAGACGAAGTTATGTAATAGCTTAGTGGCACCCAAGACAACATATCCGTGGTCTTGCCAAAGACGTACTGAAAATGCATCAGGTTTTACCTCTAGTCAGAAAAAGTTAAAGAAAGTAAAATGCTCATTCATTTATTACTGCAAAGATTTGCTTACTAGATATATGAAACGGTTAGCGATTAGTCTGTATGGTTGTCTGATAGTGATATCGCTATGTATTTTTTGAAAAAGAACAATGCATTTTTTAAGATTTCCTTGATAATTTAATTTTTCTTTTATCATCTTGATAAAATTCCGTTTATCATAGCGATTTCACGATATGCTTTTTACAATTTTCCATTTTCGTCCGTCTGACCGTTGTGGATCACGCAACACTTCAATATCACAGAATTTTATATTTCTGATAGTCCCTTTCGATAGATAGAAAAACTCCCGCGAGAAAAATGCTTCTAAATTTATGAGCAAACATTTAGACATCTCCCGCTGAAATTTTCGCCGAAAGTCGCATCGAGGAATAATGTGCCTCTCCAACGGCTAGACAGGAGGAAAAAGGAAAACCAGCAGAATCAAAATTGCGTTTTCAAATCACAGCATTCGAGCCCAGAAACCCCGTGACAATCAACGTCCGCGATACGCAACTCCATTTACCGGAAACAGCGTTTTACGCTTCGGGGAATCCATTGGAAGCCCATAGAGATCAGACGTTTTTTATATCTCTTTCCAGTCAACTTCCCTTCCAAAGGGACATCCGGTTCCGAGCGTCACCAGTGGCTGCCACCGATGGGCGGGCGCTTCCCACGATTTGGTGTCGCGACGCTTTTACTCATTCCGATCCGACGCATCCCATGACGGACGAATAAAAACGTCTAATATCTTTTACAATCCAATCGCATTCTAAATCCCATCCACGATTTCAGTCCTGAATCATTTTTTATCGTAGAGATGCTGATGTTTTCTTCCAGCTTTATTATTTTTCCCCGCTTCGATTTGGAGGGCTGCCACCGGTTCTGATGGTATCGCAATTTGCAAGGCAGTGCAGCGCTTGCTGCTGAGGGATGCAACAGGTGGCAGACAAACAGAAACGGCCTACTGCCTTACTGGAATAAATTTACCGTGAGCCCTGATGAGTGACGCCACTGCACGATCTGATTAATATTTAATTAGTTTGTTTGATTTGAGGTAAATGACGCGCCGATGCAACTATCATGTATGTTTCAAAGATCCTGTTTTAAACATCAGCTTCGACTGTTTACTTTGTTTTCCATTATCCATTTTCCATGTATCCATTGCTTTACCTCCCAGTTGTTTTTCATCGTTTGTCACACCACTGGACTTTCCAGTGTCGCTTAAGTACACGAAGCACTCCTGATTCATCATTCCTCATTCGTCTGATAAAAGATTTCTTTCAATTACTTCCTCAGCTAAGGTGGAATATATGCAGTAGTACGCCCTTGAGAAAGTTACTTCAGTTTCATTCGCAAATACAGGTTTCTGTCGTATACAAAAACTCAATCCCCGAGGTTATCCGATGAATTATCTACGTCTATGAGATATTTTTTCGTGGATATGATAACGATGTGAAATTATTTAGTTCTTGGTGTTGGAAAATATGTGAAATTTTCATATTAACTCCGAGTCTTAATATTATTTTGGAACAAGCATACTAACATTCACGGATTATTCATCATCGTCGCTTAAAATATCCAGGGATATCCGGAGATTCATGGCAAACGACTAAGTAAAGTCAATATACGTGCATATGTAAACAACATCGCGTTATATTTTGAATCAAAATAAAATAATTCTATAAAATTTTCCTAATTACCAATAATTACTGACTGAAATATTCATCGGGCATTATAGGATCCTGTTAGACTCGTTATTTTCAAACATACAGCGGTGTTGTTTTTTACGAGTTATGATGATATGCATTACAATGATATACATTTCAGCCATAAGAACGATTCATTGTATGTTAATGTTAACACACTGAGAGATGACATACATGAGACTACCGGTGTATTTTTTTTCTTGGAAAACTCTCTTCAACAAAGGGCATACTTACGCAGAGGTGGCGCACGTTATTTCTTAGAAGTTACGGTGCACGTTGACATACACCCAACGATTTACACTCCCCCATAGATTGCCTAACATTCTCAAGCTGTTAAAACGTGTTTACCGTTCCCTTCCTGCTCATTAAGTACGATTTTAGTGAAACCCTATGAATGAACTTGGAAGCACATAAAACGCATTACCCTATGAAATACCTTACTTTTTAAGAATCAGCGAATAGCGTATTTTCATCCAAATTTTTTCTCCACCTGATTATGTATGCTTGAGAGGATTTAGTATATAAGTTTTACCGAATTGGATGCAGTCATGCTTTTTCCTATATGAACAACTGCATAATCACAGATATGCAATATTATCATAGTACATCAAAGGTTTTATAGCTAAATGTCCCTATATCACTGTTTTCTAGATTCACCTCGGTTGTTGATCATCTCTCTCAAATCCTTTCCTTATTTAATAGATTCCAATATAATAGTTTACAATCATGGATAGTCGAATGATGCATTTTTTTCAGCTAAAAGACTCACCTAGGTAATAGTAGTAAAGATCTTAGGCACCTTCATAGACAGATTGATTTCTTTCTGCAATCATGCCAAAAGATCATTTCGTAGGATGGAAATGAAAAACATTGAGGTTAAAATTGAAGCTACCGAAATAGCTGGATGAATTTTTCCAGTTTGTCTCCCAAATTTTTCATCCTCCACGAAGAGCTTAATTATCCCAAGTTCCATCATCTAGACATAATAAAGATACTATAATCGATTAATTTCTGGATGAACAGCATCAAAGCAGTGAAAATTACGTCTGCGGAACCTTAAAAAACATTCAAGCTACAACCTGAATAAAATAAACACGACGTTAGGGTCGAAACGCACGATTTGATCTACGAATCGCGACTCAGCCCAATCCGCTCTGATTCCGGATCAAACAGAATCTCGAAAACGTTCAGGGAAACCGTAAAATTTCATTCCTTATTTTACGATGATTTGTAGCAGATGTATGCGCTGCATTCCCAGCCCCTGTTCGAGATGTTTTCACTATTTCTCTCTGCCAAACCCTCTCTTATCGGCATGAGAATCCCACGAAGTTTGGGAAGAAAAAAACTCCACCGCCGGACTCGACGGCGCCTACCACGAATCCTTGACATCCAGACGTATCGTAGGGCGTGCTAAGGTCTCTGCAGTCTCGTTTGTATTCCAAAACGTGTATACTCCGCCGCACATGCTTACCGGAGTTATAACCACTCCTATTCCCCGCACCTCTGGTGCTCTCCCTCACGTGATGAGTCTCCGCTGCACCGCCGATGCGCTCCCGCAACTTTTCCTCCGCAATTCCGCTTCGGGGGCTTTGACAGAGGTTAATTTGGTTTCCCACGGCTCCATTCAGTCTCCTTTGCCCATCCAAAACATGTCTCGTTGATGGTCGTTTTCTTCGCTCGTTCTCCCTCAATGGGGTTTGAGGTCTGGGATTTGAATATCCCCCTGGGACAACTGCCAATCAGTCCTTCGACGTTCGTTCGAATTAAATATGTCGCAATTCACCAATTCGATCTTTGGAAATTTTAAAATGTCATTATTATTCTTAGATGAATTCCTTTTCTTCGTTTAACTATGTTCGATCCTAGAAATAGTCGCTGTGGGTATTCGGTCTATAACACTTGAACGTGAGAATGACGTTTCTTCATGATGCGAAAGTAAAATAAAAATAAAATTTACGCGGAAAATACTTCATTATTTAGCGAAAATAACTCTTTTACAGGCTCTCTTTTGAGAATGTTCTGAAAATATTTCCATTTCCAATCAATACCGAAATATAAAAATTTTGATAATATTTAACATATATTTTATTGTATTATCATTTAATTGATTCGTCTACATCATAAGGTCAAAAGATCAACTAGGGTCAACGCAGTAATATTTTATATTTCTATATACGATTCTATATACGCATTAACCATTCGATATCCATACGCCTATTCGATAGATAAAGTTCAGTTTTTTATAATATAATATATGTATATTACTCCAAAAGATTATTCTGATAAATGAAGTTATTGAAAGTCAATATTTTGTTCATAACTCATAAACGCCTCCTGAATTACGGATAAAAAACATCCGATAAGTGCGAAGAGGGATAGAAACCAAAAATAATGTGAGATAAATGATACTTAAAGCGAAAATGACAAAGATTCGCCTGCAAAGATGATATTTCTAACCTTTGGATTTCTTTAATGAGTAATCTCGCTCTCACGGACTCCAACTCACTAGATTGATTGGAAATGGCAACTGCACTTTCTTATTTGAGGTCACAATCTCTAGAAACTAATGATATTAATAACTTAGGTCTTTGTATTTGATTTAAGCCATTAACGCTTAAATTGAATACAAGAAACTTGGAGAACCATGCCTTTCATTTCGAAGTAAAATTTATGACTCTTCTCAATAATATGGTGAGATTGTTTGGATTCGAAATGTGGATGAGCTCATCTTCTGCAGTAAAACGAAAACAAGATCATTAGTCTCACTTTTTCTTGGTAGCAAGCTTTTGCCTCAAATCAAATTTAGATGAATTAAAACTTAAATACGACTTCTTTGAAGCATTACTAAAGGCATTTCAATAATAATTTTCTTCACTGTAAAAGTTTGTACTTTATTCTTTTAGCAAAAGAAAGAAAACATAGTTTTCCAATAGAAAGGCACAAAGTTTCCGAATTAAGGAGTGAAAAAAGAATAAATTAAAAGAGAAAAAAATATTAATCAAGTGAAACGGGTGATCATCTCTTTAAAAGTTAAAATATTGAATTAATAAAGATCGAAAATTGCTAATTATTATATTATATTTATTACTTGGTTAACTCTTGGTAATGAGTAGAAAAGAAAGATATTTGTTTTAACTCCTTAGGCAAATTCAAATAATATGAGATAATTGTAATTCATCTCAAATTTCGATTGTCACATTTTAAATGTAATTTTTACGAAACATGTAATAAAATATTATCACCGACTTTCAAATGAAATGGAGACCTCATCAAACTTGACATAGGATTCGAAAAGAGGTTTTCACTTTTCTGTCGAAATAATGTGGCCAATGACAGGTAATTAATTATATATGACTTAATTTCCGTATTTTGGTTGTTACAAGAGAAATTACTCAATATATAAAAAATGTTATGGAATATATTCAAGATTCCAATATCTGAGAACCAAATATATGGATTACTTTAATTTTCTAAAAAAATCTTAAAACAACCAAATATTTTAAATTCGGCATATACTGACACAGCTTGTGAATTTTCTCCATTAATGTTGATGTCAAATTTTAGGAAATATTAACAACCATTACGTCTACCAAGCGATCTCAGATCGGTAAAGTCAGGTAAGATCGACTTGGTAAACCAAATGAGCTGACCCAGGTTGGTCTGGAAGCGAAGCTTTACCAGTTGAAAAGCCAGTCTGAGATTTCAGATCTACCTGTGGCAGATTTGATGGTTGACAAACTAAGCGATCTGTAGAGCGCGATTGTAAACTTCGCTTCTTCTTTTTCAGTGGACGAATACAAAAATATACACTCCCTTAGGTTAGATAATAACATTCCGTATTCTTTACTGATGCTGCCAAAACATATACCACATATCAACCATAACGTTTCATCGTTCACTGCTAGGCTACTTTTTATTCACTGCTAATTTTAACCTTAAGTAAACAAAAGACAAATCCCATTAGCTATGGTGGCCGTCGCACCAAGCTTTTCAGTCGAAAGGTAAATATCAGTATATTAAATTTAAGTTAGTAAACTCATCGGGCTGAGTCAGCTCGCTATCTTCTTCTCAGTTCGGACTAACTTCACGCCGATCTGAGATCGCTTGATAAACATAGTGAACAATGCATTGCATATCGTAGTACTTTATTCCGGTTTAAGGAGATAGCCCTAAGAAGAACCTTTATTTAATAAAATAAAATAAATTGTCCTTGAAAATTCGAAAATTTTAATGGATTTGAAAAAGCAATAATAGACAAAAGTTTCAATTTACAAACATTACTCTTACAGTTACATAGATACAGGCATTTCATTCATCCAAACATTTTTAACAGAGATTATTAATCGGTAATAAGATTTATTACCTTCGCCTGCTCAACTTACTTAACGTATTTCTTACCATTTACTCAAGTTTTGAGGGATGAAAACTCTTGTCTCTTGTTTCAGAATCATTTGTGTTTCCTCGCATTTTTTCGGATTTCACTTTCATTTTCAGTCTTTTCTCTGGGAAGAATTGGATGCTTAATGATGCTTAACATCCATCTGCAATCAGTGCTTAAGAGTGGATATGGTCATCTTCGCTGGTGTTATTCCATCGCCTGAACAATTGCAAAAAGTACTGAAATAATTCTTTCACACTTCAAGATCCATCCATCATTTCAGGATGAGATTCAGGGATCGACGCGAGATGAACTGTTACTGAGGATCAAATAAAATTCGGTTGAATTTTCATCACGAGTCCTGGGCAAGCGCTGCATTTGAGTCCGTTTCGTCCAAAACTCCTAATTTGTACCGCACGCGTGAGTTCGAAACGGAACCAATCCCTCCCGGTCGCCCTGAGGACTCGTAACGGAAAACTCGCCGACTGGAGACTTCAACAGCCGCATGGAAACGTTTCGGCTAGTAATTTTCAGTGCCTGTGTCCGTATTTCACGGGCGGCTGCCTGCGCAGGTACTGCTGGATCAAGGGCCTCTTCGCTTCGATTGCTGAGACCTCGATGGTGTCGTCTTCGTCAGCTGCTTCGACCTCCACAGCCTCTGGTTCTCCGTAGCTTGGCTGTTCGGTGGCTTCCTCGACGTCGCGCTGGGTCGTGGCTTGACCGAAGTTATCGTTCAGTCTGTAGAATTGTGGGGCATCGACGCAGGGGGAGGCATCTTCTGATCTTGTGCAAGTGAATGTTTCCTGAAAAAAAGTTTATAACCAGCAAGGTCAATAAAATTTCAACCTTTGTATTATAAATGCAAATCTCTTTCATAAGAACTGCCCAGTGAGACATTGATTGTCTCGTAATATAAAACATTTTCGTTCCCATAAAGTGTTACCACAGTATTTAAGTTAGTACGGATCTAAAATATGAGAGGATTAAACAGAGCAATTAAATCGTGACAGATACTAAGCGAAATTTGAATTAATAATTACACAAACTTTTCCTTATTTACCTCATTTTTGATAAAATGCCATTGATAAAAATTAATTGGCTAATCTTTCGTCTTAAATTAAATGAGAAATTGTAATTTATAATGAATTTACGACTTGTATTAAGTGAGAAAAAATTTTCGCCGATATAAATTTGTTTTTAAACGAACGATTTCTGGAAAGAAACGTCTCTAGTATTATCGTGAACTGAGCGACTTTTACTATCTCATGTAAAAACAGACAATATTACAATGAGCTAAAAGAAATTTTCCAGAATGCGTTGAGAGCTCACGTTTTAATTTTATAGGAAGGGTATTTCCCAAGAACTCTTACCCTGAATTTAAACTAATTAACTTAACTTAGAACTTGAGAGCTTAAGTTGAAAACTTTTCTTTGATATTTATTAATTAATTAAGTCACGAAAGGAAATTTTTAAGCAAACTGAAACGAAATTCGAAAAGGATGTCATACACAACTAAAACAAAAGAACCTCACTCAAATATTGGCACCTGATACTTTCAGAAAGATGCAACAATAATACTAGATGAATCTAGGGAAAGTGTTGAAGGTCGAACGTTACCTGGTTGAAGATGGTCTCTCCTGGGCAAATGAAACTCCACTTGAGGGTCATTTCCGTATCGTCTTGCAGGTGAACTGGAAGGCAGACATGGAAAACTTGGCATTCGTTTTCCACGTCCGCGTAGAATCCGTATCCCCTTCCAAGGCATTCGAAATTGTTGGAAATGTCGGCTCTGATGGATGTTGCATTGCTAGGCAGACCCATCATCTCCTCGATGCCATTTCCGTGAGTAGGCTCATCGTATTCTTCTCCCGTCTTGGTGATGCTATTTTCGCTGTCGTAGTCCAAATCCCCCTCCGATTCAAGAGCCTTCCCTCTCTTGTCGTCCACTGCTTGAACTTCGGGAATGGATGCAGAGACCTTCGTGGCCACCGGTATGCGAGCTGCTTGCCGAGTTACCTGAGAAATGATTTTATGACATATTTACTACTGCTCCTCTCTTATCATGTAAGATTTTTAATGATTCAGAGGTAGACGGCTCCGCCCGCAAATGTCTCAAACACTTTTTACATTAATGTTGCTTTTGATATATTTAATTATTGGCGGATCCAGAGGGCGAGCGCCCCTTAATGAACAGGGACAGCAGGAACATAGGTTTGCCTAGGATATGCCGATCATCGTTAACTAGATACTGGCAGCAAAGTTTCTCTAATTACTACATACAATTATATTTAACAGAAAAATATAACGGTATTTATAACATTTTGTGATGAAGAAATGTGTTACCCTCATTTTTGTTACTTTAGGGTTTAAATATCAGAGAACCTTTTGAAATCACCCCTTCTCTATGCAAGTTTCTAGATAGCCCCTTGCCTTATGATGAATTTTAAAGTCAAATTAGAACTCGAGAGAAAAAAATCTTATTTCGTTTTCAAAATCATCATGAATGATCAACTGCTCTCACCGTAAACACTGATTTTGGAGATTACCAATAAATATGAATAGGAAGCAAAGATAAATCAACTAATTATCTACATAAACGACAACAAATCTTGATGGTCTTTACGGCGCTATGCCGTCTCTGTCTTGAGACTTTTACGTTTAAATAAGCCCTATTTCTATCTATTCCTCATCGATATTTATGAAAGTCATGGGGCATAACACGTAAATACATTTTGAAAGAGATCCAAAGTGCAGGAGAAGGACACGGCTTCAATAAATTCAAATATGACATTAGCTTCCAATGATGATATCATCAGGATGCGCAATCGATGACGGGGTAGAATGAAACAAGAAGGCCGAAGATTCGATTAGAATATACTTTTTCATGTTCTTTTGAATCATAAGCCGCAAAACGTGTGAGCGATAGGAAACGATAGGCACAAGAAAAGAACACCTGTAAATAGCCTCGCAGAGCGTACGAATCGTGCTATGGTTACTTCTGGCAAAATCCTTTTTTACTTTGCGTAACTACTTCTCTCACGTGTTCCAAATGCATTTTGTGATAAGATCGCTTTCCACCTGAGAGGGCGAATTATCTTCCAACCTCACGAAAAGATATTCGTAAGAGCTTGTCCAACAGTGTGTAATTTCCAACATGCAATGGATGCGCAACCACATTTCCGACGTGTGTACATTTTAACGAGTTCTAGACTTTCTTCCCTCATTCAACCTTGACGAAGCTTCGGAACAGGGAAAATAAAACAATTCTTGGGAGTCCGAGAGACTCTGAGATATGCTGGATGACATGAATTCCAAATGAGCGGGAATCCGTCACTGGTGCAACATGGAAATGGATACGTCGATGGGTGGAAGTCTTGGCATATTTTCGAGGCAATTCTTCAAGTATTCAACGTATCGTGAGGACGGAGTTAAGATAACAGCCGGATACACTACTAAATATGATTTCAAGCCGTTATCATCTTAGTCTAAGGGAAGTTATGATGTTATATCATTATCATGAATGGCGGGTGCTGAGTTTGAAAACTGACACTAATTTTTACTTTGCATTTTCGAATAATATCATTATATGTACAAAAATATCCAAAGACAATGTCTGAGAATTCATTTTCAACGAAAATAATTCCTGATTATAAGAAACACATGCAAAACTCACCCTTATCTTAGGAAAAGCGGTAGCTCCAGAAATAAGGATGACTGCAACTGTAAAGAAATATGTTTTATTACACATTTTACGTCAAATCGAATATTTAGTTTGAAAAAGTGAGAATCATGAATAATCATGCATAAATAAATTTTTAAATATATTGTTTTCTATATGCTTTTAACTAAGAAATAAGTAATTTATTTTTAATTGAATTTACAAAGTATGTTATTACAGTACTACTTAAATACGACGTGTAGAAATGAACGAAGTAATCAATGAAATTATTTCGAAAATATGTTTATAATAGATATTTTCATATACTTACAGATTAAAGCGATGTATGCCCTCATGGTTCCTGCTTCTTATCACTGAAATAGAAAAAAAATGGTCTTGAGTAAAATTCCATTGATTTTAAAAATATACATCCTAACTTAAATTGAACTTCTTCCAACATGAATGAAAATTATGAAAAATCATCAAAATTGGATTCCCATTGAAAATACATCTGCCTCTTTCGTATGACAGAAAAATGTTTATAAACTGTTTATATGAGAAATATCTCACTATTTCTCGATTAACAGCATTTCCTACGTTGATTTCCACTAAATTTATTCTGTACTTAAGCTACGGCGTTCTATTTGTTCAATTTTATCGCTATTTTGTAATCCATAGGTTTTAAGCATGGATTGTTCGTATACCGCTAATGTAGATTTAGATTAAATACAGCTACAAGCTATTATCTTGTATACAAGTTATTGTGGGAATGAAACTGATATCAGCCAATAATTATGTAAAGAGTATGCGGAAAAATACCAAGATGGTATTTTTCAGCTTATATATCAATATTATATAACATAATACCTAGTTCATAAGTACACAAAACATATGTCTATTTCGGAAAAATAATTCTTGTTTGTGGAAGATGGAAATGCTCAGAATAAGAAATGATCCACCAAGTCATGAAATTTATCTTCTCTTCACCAATTTCTTCTGTGACACTATCAGAATGTACCTAATAGTTAAAATAGTATTTGAAATTCTGTTAGTGGAATAATATAAGGAATTAAAAAAATCAATTACGGTGATCAGTAAACAGATACGGAATCTGTCCTTGAAATTATGACGGTGTATATCGTTTCACTCTAGGAATTACGATGTTACATCACCTCAAATTTCATCGCATATAGAATCGGATGATTATAACGAATGAAGTGGAATTTATCACTTGATAGATAAAGAAATATTGTATAAAAGACCCTAAATATTAGCAAATTCTGCTAAGTATAACTTATATCGATCGAAAATCTGTGCTCCGAATGAGATTCCTGTCAGAATGCAAAAACTTGTTTATTTAGAGTGCTTATTTTCTCGATTGAAAGAAAACGTTCGTCGTGACCAGCATTTCTTTGAGTTGCCGTAATTGAAATTTTCAAAGTATCCGAGCAAGTATGCGATCAGGGTCTCCGGCGACTACTCATACGAAAGTTACAGAGCGTGAAGAATCAGGGAATTTGTATGGAAAATCAGAGAGTTCGTAGACCACTCCTAGCGCATCTCATGTGCAGGAAAGGCCAAATCACGTTCATGTCAGCTGAGGTCACATGCGAGATTCAAGGCGAGACTTGACTCTCCCTTCAATAGCAATTCTTATACAAAGACGCACGCGACCTCTCCATGTGACAAGACGGGGTTCGCGAGAGGAAAGGATACTACTCATTGCGAGAGGAAGACGTGCAATGAGGGGTGCATATCATTTAGGAGACGGTCATGTATCGCTCGCGAGGGTAGGGAATGATTAAACCTTTCGCGGAAGCGTTTTAAGAGAGGAAGGAAGCTAAGCGGAAGCTTAAGAAAGGAACTAAATGAGGGGGAGTAAATCTGAGTGGTGTAAAACAGTAGAATATCTTTCTTCTCCGGCTTTCTCTGTGTTCTTTCCTAGCATTGCTGGTATCCGTCGCAGGGGGAATGTCATCACGAACTCGATTTCCTGAATGGTTTATCTTTCTTTTATTTCCTTATGACCGCCGATTCTCTGGCTCCCTTTTGCCTGGATACCTCTCTCTTATCGCCCGCGCCTTCCTCTTACCACAAGGCGTGGGTCCCTAAGCTTACCTTACCTGCATCCCCAAACGATTCTTAATGAATCATCTTCCTAAAAAAGATTCCAAGATATGTTTCATGGTGTATTTCAGTTACACTGTTCGGAAGGAAAGTAAAATTTATCATTGGATGCAAACCAACTCTCTGGAAATATTTATCATGAAGTCTTCTCGCTCATCTCCTGTTTTACATGCTCCCAACAGTTTTTCTTTTATCTATTTAACCTCTGAAATAACATTAGTTATCCATTATTTATTAATTAATGTTTCAAATGACTGGTTTTTATACATCTTAATCAGTGTTGAAGTCAGAGGACACGCTAGGAACTCCCGAAGTTTCCTATGTAGGAAGATTATTTTCTTATAGATATCAAACTAAAAACAATCTCACCAAACATCAGTTCTTTTTCAACTTACTGCTACTATGCTAATCATTGATGACTAAAGATACAGTTTCACGAAAATTCACGTATTCTAATTGCTTAAATTGATCATATTGCAACTTTTTGGCTATAAAAATATTCCTAAAGACATACATCCTGTCGAAAGTCCACCAGAAACGAATGATGAATCACATTCTATTCCGTATTCACGTGAAAACTGATAAGAAAAAATGCACCTTCCTTTGCGAGAGCTCCTTAGTCTCCACATCACATACACCCTACCTCAACAGTCGTTGAACTCTCCTTAAATATTGGCACCGTTGTTTCGATCTTCGCATATTCCGCGTCCTGTTTTGGGCGTCCGAAAGCGACGAATGGTCCTCCTGACTTGTGGGGCGTGACCCGGGCATCAAAAGCCCAGGGTGACGTCAAGGCAAGATGGATTATTTTGTCCGAATGAGTGAAAGAAATGAATGCCATTCCATCTCCTCCGTATATCTTCAAAACAAAAAGGAATCTCTGCGGATTGTGGGAAAGACTTTGAAGTTTTTTCGGTCGCGGGAATTTGTTTCCCCCAGAATTCCTGGGCGATTCGACTGAATATCCGGTCGTGCAATCAAGTGCGTGCCAAAACGTGGACAGCACGTGCAAAATGCGTATATTTAGGATCTGAATCACGGTCCTTTGGATTTATGCAATGTTTTATGGTAAATTTGGTGGTGCGACTGCGTGACTGTTACATCAAAACACCTGCTCAAGTGATTATCTTGCGCTCGGTAGTATTCTTTTCACGCCTTAATTGTTTGAGCATTCGAATCTCGTGTGGTCTGGAATGTATTCGGATGATCGTACTAAAAATAAATGCGATTGAATTCATCTGAAATTCTCTCTCGTGATATTCGTGACATGTTTTACTATAATCATACAATGAAGTCTTTGTTGGCTATCCTAGCAAGATATTACCATCCAAGGAGATAATTATTTTTTTCTAATAACAATCACTTCTCTACAAAGACCACGGATAGCCAAAAGCGTGACATAGTGAAAGCAGTCCCGGGTTCGATTTCCGGTGGTGGCTCACATGCAAAACGACCTCAGCCGTTGAAGCACTTTAAAAATGAATACAACTGACTCTCACATCTCTTAGGTAAATTTTAGTTATATGAGACCTTTCTTACAACCAAGCTTCCCATGATGTACATAAACTATCTAATCAGGATTCGAACCCGGAACCTGGGTTGCTAGGTTAACACACTATTCAGTATGCCACAGGGGAATTCTTTTGTACGCAATAAGTTGATTCTGAAAATATTAGCAAATTTAGAACCCAAATTAAGATTATAAATCAAATTACTCATCTTATGTTAACCTGATATGATGTCACTATCTTCGGTGATATTACAACGAAATTTCAATTCTAGAATGCATCTGTCGGAGATTCTTCAGCCACTGTCTTGAAGTATTTACGGGGAATGAGGTAATTCCTATATTAATTCATGAAAGAATCACATAAATTCAAACTATGTATAATTTTATTTTCAAACTACTATTTCAAAAGTAAAGAGCTGATACTGCTTCAAACGTATTCATTGTAAATATTAGTTTCTTAAAATAAATTGAACCAAGGAACCGACTAAGGAATAAGGAAAAAGGAACCGACTTCAAGCGAAACGATAAAAGTATTTAAGTGCTGCCTAGTATGAAGTCACATCATGACTGAACACCAATCTTTTTAGTATTACGTTACACATACCTTAACCTTCTGAATAAATAATCTTCCATTTTATAACGGACTATCTACTTTTCTCATCAGTGATTCATCTCCGAATTTCGCATGGGTAATCCCGAAACTTGGGTTAACGCATGCCAGCTACTAATATTGAATATCAATCGGCAAAATGTATATCTTAGAGCGCGATTCGATATTCAGAGAGGATCAGAAAACCTCCGGAGAAGGCCGAATTACGCAACCTTATTTAGGCAGTTCGTTGCCATAGTGTCCTTTTGGCATCTGTATCTGGTCCCCATAGACGACCATACAAGGGAACAATGAGAATCTTAAGCAACACTTTCAATGGAAATTGGAGAGAGGGAATTTGACAGGCATAATTCATGCGGAGAAAAAGAGGAATTTTTATGACGATGCGCTGTCGCGTTTTATGTAGAGAAGTTTCCCAATGTGGTTTATGAAATTTAAGGGTTATCACAGAAAGAACACTAGAAGAATCACTGGGATCCAACTGTTCTAAATATATAATCCAACTGTTCTAAATATATAATCCAACTGTTCTAAATATAAAACTTTGTGTTCCAAAAAGGATTATCTAGAAAATTTTACTTTTTGATTTTTCTGCACATATGCACACGATGATAGAAAATGAATACTACAAATAACGAGCTTCTTCCTCCATTTCATGTATTTCCAACTATTTCTAAACCCTAAAGAATCGTAGTGCTACATAATTAACGTGAAATTTTATTAGAAGAATTCCGATGCGTAATCTTAATAAGCACTTCACGCGATGTTCAAAACAAGAAGGACGAAGTTTCTCCGAAAATAATCGTATGAGAATAATATATCGGAATTAGTTTTTTCAATTCATTTCTATTCAAACAAAGAAACATATATTGAAAAGCATTTAGTGAAATATGAATGGAGAAATTGCAATTACCACGAATGATTAGTGACTCATGAAATTATTCATCATGAATATAAAAAGGTTTTAGAACAACAAAAAATATCTATTTTGATTAAATAATTCAATCGATAAAAATCCACCGAACTGCGAGTAACTTTGTGGTAATCCATCCCAGGAAGAAAAAAGAGGAACAACTTTTCACAAAGGAAACCAATTCCGTCTTTAAGATAACCATGCAAACAAATTGAGTGTAATTTGTTTGCATAGTTATATTAAATTAATTAATTTAATGATTTCTTCCGATTCAATCGATATTTGGTGGAACTTATTGATGGATTACATCTATTTGGATTAAAAAGTTGATTTTGAATTGGTACACAAGAAGAGATCCCTCGCATCAAGCAAAGATGAGAAAGCTACCGAAAAAGAAGATTCAAATGGAGAAAATTACCACTGAAATGAAGGAAGGGGACAAAGAATTCCAGAAAATAGTAACTAAAAAATTTTAGCTGTTAGATTGTTAAAAATTATGAGTACTACACAAAAAAGGGATGAGTACATAAGATAACAGCCGAGCTGAGTACCAATGATGTACGAGAGGAGTATCAATGATGTATGAGGAAAAGTGCGAGAGATATCATGATAGGATAAAAATATAAAAGGGTATGACGTATCATGAAAGCACAAGAGATTCTCTTTATCACTTGCTTTGTGCTGAACCTTACGAAAGGCGATTCTAATATTAATCCGAAACGATTCAGATTAAGGATTATAAAAACTTAAAATTGATTAGTCTCTTAGAATAAATTTCTGTCTAAATATTGTACCTGCTCCATAAAAGAAAAAATATTTGAAATAAATTATTTCGAGCTATTTCTCCAGGGAAAAAACCTTCACATCAGTACCTTGATTAAACATCCTATGGATAACCTCTAAGTTTTCCAATCTATTCGAACTCTCCTTCCTAAATTTAAAAAATATATGTGTTGTATCAGCTTCATAGAATTACATTACTTCCCATTAAAAAAACCTATTATGAGCTGTTTAAATCCGATGATTCCTAATAATTATTTTACGATGCAAAGGGAAAAAAATTTAGATGGCCACCGTGAAATGTGTCCCAAGCTACTACTGAGGGTACTCATACTACACAGAATCCTGTATTTTCCTCCTATTCGCACTGATATTGAGATACGACTCCGTCCGTCCCGAAACGACGAAATTTACGAAAAAACTTCTGAGAACACTCCTCACGATTCTCTATCACGCTTGTCGGCGAATCCTGAAATCGCCCCTAAAATAATTCGGGAAAAGTATCGAAGATCCTAATCTCGCCACAACCAACCAGATAATCCCTTTCCCGAACGCAGCGAAAAAATTTCGTTTCTCCATACCTTCTGCTGCTGAACTGGATGACCAGGAGTAATTCCTTCGACAAATCGGATGTCCCACACGTCCCTCAGGCTATGTCCCTCAAGAATGAATCAACCTAAGCACGGGGCGTGGTGCTTATATTGCGGAGGAAGACGGAGAGGTGGCGAGGAGGAATGGAATGAAGAGGGGAAGGAATGTACGGGGGTGTGAGGACTAAAAGGAAGGCGCCTTGGTACCCCAAGGGCCAAAGCGTCGATGAGTCGAAGAGGACGATACGTATGGGGGGCCCTATGAGGAAAAATACGAGAGGGAATGAGAGGAGTGGGGAGAGTTGTAGATGTGCAGGGGGGGCACGTGTGGCAGGAAGAGTGGGGGAGAGGTGCAGTGCAGGATGTGAATGGATAAGGAGCTACGGAGGAGAGGAAGAGCGTAAGGAGGTGGAAGGCGGAAGTAAATATAACGTTAGGTGCAGAGAGGGTGTTGGGAGTGATGGGTCGCGAGGTTCAAGGGTGAGAGAAAGAAGACGGTGGACGGATTTCCAAATTGAGCGCTGACGCTTCGCTGCATCCTTGCTTCGGATGCGTTCGACGCGGAAGACGTGAGCTACATGAAACGGCACCTTCGTTTTCTGTTGTTCTCGATTTATTTTCGTGCGCGTCGGCATGGTCTTTTGGAGGTCCGCCGCGATGGGATGCCGCCGAATAACAAAGAATGTCCTTACGGAATATTGGAAGAACCACTTTCAGACAGAAGCGGATCTGCAAACTTCCGAAAGGGGACTCATTTTAAAAGATTCATTTCCTCCTTTTATTTCGAAGTCAGAATATTCTTCATTCATTCGGAAACACAGTATAGAGTATACGACCTCGATTATCTAACATTTTAAATACAATTTATTCGTCGAGGGAAGGGGTAAAAATATTAAATGATCATAAGAATTATTCGCTATTCCTTTTCAGTTTGAGCCCCTCATATCCTCAGCAATTCGGTTTTCCTAAGAAGTCTTGGAAGGAGAGGTGATAGAGCCTACCTCTGTATCCGGCAGGCATGTCACATTCATGTGGATTGGCATGTGGATTCAACGCTCATACTCGAAACCTTATGACTAGGCAGCTTTTAAAAATAAAATATATAGATACTTGAAATTATTCACTACATCATTCCTTATCTTATCATTAATCTTTCATTATTTTCCCCTTGGTGAAGTTAACTAAAATCAGAAGAAATTCATGACTTATCGTAAAAAATATCGTTTTCTGAAGTGAATATCCTTTGATAATAAGCGGAAAATTTCAATTTCTGTGAAATTTTATGATATTTAGCAAATTATTTACTTATACTTCATGTTTATTGAGAGCAGATGCAGGAACTTTGAATTTTTCTGAAATATATCCTGCTGCTTAAGCGTTCTCTTAAATAAAATTGGCCAGTTTTTTTAATTCTTGGAAAAATATTATTCAAATCTAACTTTGAAAAAGCCACACTTGTGGGATCAGATGAAGAAAGAAAAACTGAAGCTTGTATACATTGATCGGCTCATAGACGCTGTTTAGTTGATGATTTTCAAATTGTCAATTGAATATTTTAAGAAATTCGAACCTCGCCAGCTTTATTTGATTGATAGGCTGAAATAAAAGACATTCATTTCTGATATTCAAATTCACATAACATGTTTAACTTTTGCCTCTGATAAGGAACAGTAACGAGGTAAATGATTTTTCTCTTTCAGGTATAGAAAATATAATCAACTTCGTAAGCCTTGAGTTGGTTAACAATATTGTAGGTAATTATATTGTTTAATAATAGAATAAATTAAGGAATTAAAATATGATATTCGTCATTATATGTAAAAAAGATAACCGTTGTCTAAAAAACTGAGATAGCGACTGAGAAATCTAAAATACATTGCAAAATATCTTTTAGTGATGTGATGAGTAGTGGAGTGTCTACATGTTGCTTCTCACATCAAGGAGAAGACTTTCGGTAGAATTGAATGGCAAATAACAGTAATTTTCCGCTGATTACAACCGGTTTCGCTAGCATCATCAAGCTTCATGATGCCATCAGTAAATCGATCGCAAAATAACTCAATAATTTCAAGGATTTTTGTTCTTCGGTTATTAAACGATTTGCCATTCTAACGTTTTGTCTGTTTATCCGAATAGAATCCGAAGATCAAACATCTTAATCTCTAAAAGTAATTTCTCCGGTACTCATTTGATAGATTAAAGTCTCCACGAACATCTTTCAAGACCATGTTAACTTTTCTCGATTCCCAATTGATTTTTCAACGTACAAATGAAATTCCTAGATTATGATATATAACGTGTATTTATGTTTCTATATGAGCTACAAGGCATCTCACCTTCAAGACAGAAATATGCATTAACTGAATATTATCGAGCTTTTCTTTTCAAATGATTTCCAATTGATAAATGTAATAATTTAGGATAGAAAGTTGACGCTTCTCATGAAAACGCTTGAAAATGAAATATCTCGCAAATGAAAGCGCTGAACGTGCTGCAACCGGATGCTGCAACTGGTAAGAAACTTAAGTTTTCGAGATTCGCAGTTTACCATTTCATTCCTTCAAATGTGGAAATTTAATTGAAATATTTTGCATATTTGTTAATGTGCTAAATATGTGTTGACGCATTATTTGAAAGTAAATAAATTCTTAAATATGAATTCTTTTTTATGACATTCACGAAGAATCATCACTGAATATGCATCACTGAATATGTTGGTGATAGAAAAATCCAACCAATTCGACCACGATGATAATAAAGGTCGTGGTTCGGATCTTTCTCAAGATGTTTCCATCAACAGCTTCCTTGGAATCTACCAATTGAGAACCTCTGACATAGATCCTTGAAAATTAGTCACAGCCGGGCCGTGAGCGCTATCTCTCTCCAGAAGAAAGTCGCGCGTGTGGTCCACATAGACATTTCGGGGGCATAAGAAGGAGAAAAGGCTGCACAATCGCGTCTGCCAGAAAAGATTCAAGGATAATCGATTCAGAAAAGGGTGATCAGGAATCGCAAGGGCCACGCACACCACGTATTGGTGCTCCGTTCCACACTATCAGATCCGAGGAATTTAGTCATACTGGGGGCGGGCAATTCTTTTTGTTTCCCCACGGGAAAATTCAAAATAAATCCCATCCCTCGGGAATTTCACATCCGTTTCTGTGATTGTCCACGTGAGTGACGAGGCGAAAGATAGCACTTCTTTTCCGCAAAGGTACACCCTCAGAATGGAGATGTGACCAAGGTCGCTTTCTTCCACGGAGATTTATTTTAGGTGAGGGAAAGCTCCCTTGTCTCTCTCGCTATCATTATTAACTCTGATAGGAAGCACTGAGAAAGCTCGCAATATAACGCAGTTATAATAATGACAATAAATTATATGGGTTGTACTTTATTTGGTGATATTCAATCTCAGAGAATATTAATCATTACAATTCTCCCCAATACTAACTTGCGTTAGCTCACTCCAAGCAAAAGGATTTATTCCCCAAACAATTTCCCATCTGTCCCGCCGATTAAAAGGTTTGATTGCATTTCTCCTAGGGCAATGTTTCCCTTTATGAGCCATTGAGTCCAGGAATCCATTGAAATATTATTTAATGAGCGCAACTTCCGGAAACCTTATTGTTTTTAACGAGCAGTATATTATAATAATATTTTTATAGGTTAAGGATGGCAGTAGTTCTCCTACAGCCGCCCCTAATCTATAAAATTTATTAAGATGATAAAATTTAAAACTAAAATGAAGAATATCATCAAAAAGCGATTCGCTAATATTACCATGTATTTGAGACGAGAAGTAACACCGGTATTACCTCTAGTTGCAATCTCAAGTTATCAACATATTGAATAAACCAGAAAGGAAGTGCAGTGTTTATTGGGCTGTTGAGCGTAGTCTGTTATCTAGTAGAGATCGTGATACCCTCTCACTACTGCTATTAACAATTTCGTTTTTCTTCCCTTAAGATTTATAAGAATCCCTAATTATCTATCTCACAAAATTGTTTCATTTTAGAGTGAATAATAATCAAAATTAAGTAACTAAAGATGGTGCTCTATAATTATCTAGTAGAGATCGTGCTCTGAGATACCCTCTTACTACTGCTGTTAACAAATTAGTTATTCTTCCCTTTTGCTAATTATTTATCTCGTAAAATTGTTTCATTTTAGAGTGAACAATAATCAAAATTAAGTAACTAAAGATGGTGCTCTACATGTGAAATAAGCAAACTATTCTTCATTACATAACCAGGTTATAACACTATACCACTTATAACTCGGCTTTCCCCTGAAATGCGTCTTAACCGAATTTTACTGCACTTATTTATTAGTGTCGTAATAACCAAATCAATTCATGATAAAATATGTGGTGAATCAATGATCGGTCATCGAACAATCCGGATAGCGTGTTTGAACGGGACACGTTCCTTTGCTGATCACCCACTAGATTATCTAATTCAGAGGAAACTAGATCGGTAGATCAATAGATAACCTAGCCCTACAGTAGCCCACGCCCATTGAGTAGCGATAGTGCCTCATTTCACGCCATTCGCTGCGAAACGATATGTATGCTCTTAATCTGCAAATATACATGTATCACTACATGTAGAGTGCATACTCGTATTTTCTCATTTAACGCGAGTTTGTAATAACATTATTTTTTCATAGTAAATTTTGTGTTTCGTTCCTCATTAGTTGGACATGAGAATGAAACCAACCAATGTATCTAGTAAACACCACGATTATCGAAGAAGCTTTGTTCAATTATCACAGTCTTCGATTGAAAAGAAATACGCTATTTGTTCTCGGTCTTATAATGAAGACTTCAACCATGCCGAGAACTTGCCTTGTCTATTTTTAAATAAGTTAGAGTGAACATACCCATTTTCCTTAGAGCTCTTATGATTTGTTTGTAAGCAAGCATCCACAAAAAATGAGTTAGTGGAATCCGAAAAGAAGCGAAAAGTTTGTTAGATGAATAACCTGTCACCTGAGTCACTGCTGAATCGCTTTATTTCATGTATGAAGATCGTAAGTAACACTTTAACTATGAATAGAGAGACAGAATAATACCGAATACTTTCTGCGTCGATATGTGCGTTTAGGAGGAGAACGTCTTATCTCAGTCTTATTCAAGGCTGGCACATCGTGATAGCTAATGAGGTATGGATAGCGGTATTTATCGTGGCCATTTCTTCTTGAATGATATGAAAGTTTTATTCATGGGGTCCCTTTCCTACTTCTACGAGGACTTTTTCTCTCATATCATTCTGACTGACATCCTGAGATGAAAGGACAAAGTATTTCACTCCTCATATTACCTATTCAGGAATTTTTATAGCTTCGGTAGCTGACAGAAAATCCTAGAATTGGCTACATCTCGTTGATTCAAAACGAGAAAGTATTTAAAATTTCATATTGCAGCTAAATTTGCAAGGAGTAATCTTTTTTGTTTATAGTTATTTTTAACGTTCTATAGAGATATCCCCGTTTAACACTCCGCATATATTAGGTAGTCTTTACGACACCGTTACGACACATCTCCCCGCCTTTTGAAGGAGCGCATGCAAACGGATTGAGCTGTCACGACGGATGTTCAGTTTCGCATAAATGTCTCCTAATATATCCAAACGCCGAATCCGATCCCGACGTTATGTCAGCGTCCCGTTCTCGGAAATACCTTTCCGAGTATCGTCTCCTTCTTTAAGTAGGACTCGACATCTTCCCGAGGAGCATCTTGACCGCTTGCCTTGCAAAAGATGGCGAAAAATAAAAGAGAGTCGAGTAGAATGTGGGTGAGAGTCATATCCACCCACGTTGTTGTCCGCTAAGAAGACTTTAGGGTGTCAAGGGAGAGAGAGGGAGATAAGGAGGAAAGAGGGGAGAAGCCGTGACAAGGAAGCAAAAGGAGAGATTGAACTGATGAGAAAGCGAGAGGGAATACTTAATTCAAACGAAACATGCAAATGATTTCGTTGGAGGGAATTAAGACTAGAAATTTCCAGTCTGTACAGCATTCCGTCAGAAGGTCGGTTTGAACCTTCCACCATTAGCTACCGAAACATCGGAGGAGGATGAGGCTTGCTGGGAAAGATGAAGAGTGAGGTATTCTGCATGTCTTACTGAGCCAGAATGATATGATTAGAACATGCCCACCTAAGGTTTGAACCTCAAATCCACCAATTAAGGGAAGCAAAATGACTCTATTAATAATTAGCATTAAGTCATAAAAATCCCCAAAATATATTAAATAAATCTTTCAAAGAACTTTCACTTTGTGTAATTCTATTACCTCTACTAGATCCTCTCTCTCTCTACTAGACCCTCTACTAACTCTATAAATTCTAACTATAATTGATTAGACAAAAATATTTTGAGTTTGTGTCTTATTTTCATTCTATTAGGTCTATGAACGTCTCTGTTATATTTATTATATACACATGAATCAAAATATTATATATTAGAAATATTTCTAATTAACTGGTTGTTTAGAAGGATCTCAAACCAGTCGCGACATACCGAATGACTCTCTGCGATTGATTTATCGGACAGTCCTAATATAGAAAATCCCGATAAGTACAATGAAAGAAATTCGCACTGAACTTCTTAGCCATTATTTTTTGGAGAATATAGTACAAGGAGACCGATCGTACACTTTTTTTAATTGACCTGTCCCAGAAAGGTAATGTGAACATGTGACCCATGTCCGACGAATATCACCACTTTCGTTCGGTAAAATTTCGTAAATATAAAAGGTCTTCGATATTGCTCTACATGGTGACCGGTTTTTCGAGAAATCTCCTACTCGATGGGATTAATGCAACGCAGGATGTCAGCATAATTTTGTGTTAAAATGAAAATTACCTCGAGAAGGAAACGTATAGCATTCATTCGTAGCACAAATCTTATTCAGTAATACACACGAAAATTCATATGCTATAATCAACGTAACTAACATTAGATTCATGAGTCTATCTATACCATTGAGGGTTATTAAAGACCGGTTACCTTGTTACCATGAATTAATAGCTACCATAAACCGTATTGAAACCTTCTACAATACTTAATAATCTGCAGATGAAGTGAAATCACAGAATTAAGAAATTAGGAAAAAATCTTTTAAATACGCGTCGACCTCATCCAAGTTAAAATGTAGCCTTATAGCTGATCATAAAGTTCAACATATTCCAAGGTTTGTAATTTCTTTACAAACGATCGAAAATTTCATTTATAAACTAATCGTAGTATATTGTTTCAAAGTGCTTCCACGGTTAAGGTTATTTTGCACAATTCAAACCCGAGATCGGGTTTGATTCCAGGAGGGGAAAGGCAATCACCAAAGGTGATCGTACTATCCACTTAGCTGTCTGTAAATCCCATCTTATAAATCAATTTTGCTCATCCATCTCTAGCCTTTCTCTGACTCATACAGATGCTATTAAAGATAACTGACTAGACGGGAATTGCTTGAGAACAGATTCATTAAAACCTTCCCCTAGCTTACGACTTCTTCGGTACGGATTCAAATTCGAAAAAATTCGAAAATTCAACTGAATCATCAAACTTCATAATCCTTATTCAGAAATTTTACGAAGAAAAATCTGAAATTCAAAGAAAATCTAGATCTAGAAACAAAGTAAGCATTAATATGCAAATAAACGCAAATTTATAATGATACCGGCGATACGTTCTTCAATATAGTTCCTAGAGTCCTTGAAAATTTCATCCCCTTTGCCAATTAAAAAAATCGCACGGTAGAATTTGAATAAAAGGACGGGAAGGAAGGCGAGGGGAAGGAAGAGGATGTGGGCGAATGCGTGTGTGACTGAAGAGAATGGCAGACGTCTGAGAGCGAGTTTTATGAGGAATCGTGGACACCTCCTGACTATAAGGGAAGCGAACAAAGGGATTAATGTAGATTGAAAGAAGCGAAACAATCTTCAGGCAGGATAGTCCTAGGCAAAGGAACCCACGTTTGGAAACACAGAAATAAACGTTTAAAACAATAGAGGTTTAATCGTCGTGACAGTTCTCGCAATCCTCATTCACCATGTTCCCCTCGTCCATCTCTTTCACTTCTATCTCTCTTTCTCTCTCTCTCTTTCTTGCAGGAATCTGACTCCCTGTTGAACTATTCATGAGGGTCTGTTGTAACGAAATAAGGATGGCTCGTGGGCCAAATTGTACTGACTTCGGATAGAAATCATCCTCTACACCAATGAGGGAATAAGAGTGAATGACAACTTAATTTGGCTTTCCGAAGAAGCACCTCTGCCCGTCAGATAAGGGATTGTTCTTTATGCACTTTCTAGGATGATCTCATGAGTAACTTTCCACTATAAAAATTTAACTGTTTATGTTTAGTACCGCTACCTTTAGGTTTTCAGGATACTCCGCCGGGCGTATACAGATATGTGACCATATCTACCATGACTCATAGGAGGCCAAAAATATAGTTTATCAAAAAGTTAGCATCAGCGGTGAATTACTCACGCGATACTAGTTTAAATAAAATTCATAACGCTCCTTTTTTACTGTTTACTAAATTTTTCAGACTTCTTCAATGTCATGCACCATAAATACCGAATAAATTTGCGATTTCCGCAGATTATTTATATTTTGAAAATTCTCTTTATTATAGAGGTAGTGGGTTATGAGATAAACAAAGCAATATTCAGCACCTTGACATATCTAGTGAGAAAATATCTCCACTTTTATACTATTAGCCGTTATATCATACTTACAAGCCACTACAAATATTGTACTCCACGAATTAAGTCTTGTCTTACCTCCTTCACCTAAATAATTTATTTCCTCTAAATAATTACATCTTGATCTTATGAATGATTTTTCATGGTATTCTCAAGTTATCTTAGCTTTCTAGTCCAATGACCACTAACAAAATATTTTGTTTTCCTGGAGAAAATTTCCTCCTAAATTTGGACTAATCTCAAAAATTGAAAGCCTATGATTTCAATCACTGCCTATCAAAAGAAGTTGTTTATGTTAAAAAGAAATCTCAAGAAACAATGCATTTCTTTGGTTGGTAATGCATCATGTACTGTCCATATTTCATGGTAAAGCAATAAAAGAGATGACACATAAACATCATTCAAAGCTCTTGGAATCTTTCCTTGTCATACGAACAATGTTATGCATTCATAATCCGTTACAGCATTGAAACAAACAAGATAAGGAGGAATTGCTTCATCCTAGTTCTTGAACGTGTATGTGATTTTCTCCTATTTTAGAAACAGGAAACAATGAGATATTCATTCGATAGGAATTCATGAATTCACTCAAGTATCTGAAAATTGCACTCATCTTTTACAGTAAAACTCTTTCTTGAACCTGCATATGTTTGTTCGTAACCAAGTGTAGCATGTGTGTCAAGGAACTAAGTGCAAGAACCGATGTTTTTTCTATATTATTAAGTGAAGGCGTTGATAACATTAAGTAAAGATATCCTAAATCTAAAACCACAGAATTCAAAAAAGCTTTTCATTATTCTTTTTGCTAAATAATTGAAGTTAGTATTGTTAATGAAATATTGTTAATATTTGAATAAAGGCAGTCAACCGTACACATGAGGTAAAACTACGTCCTATTCTTAATACTGTGATTAATGAGAACGATAAATTAAAAAATTTAGTCATTAAGCTCAGTATTCAAGAAATAAATCAGAAAGTTAAAATGTTAAATTAAACGCTTTAATGAAACGTCGAGCTCAGTTCAGCTGGAAGTAGTTCAGTTGTCATTTTAAATAAAGTCATGGTTTATTTAGATTCATGAGGAATTACAATTTTTTTCTTAAGATTAAACTTTACTGAATTCTGCAAATGTTCCTAAATGGCTTAAAATTTTAGAATTTATGAAAGCAAGCAAGCAATTCTCTTTGCATTGAGAAACGTGCGCCTTAAAATCCAAGGATAAAGAGAGTGCAAAAATCGTCGTGACAGGTAATCGAACTCAGGTCTTACTCTTTATAGGCAGTTAGCTAACGTAAATTACAGAGGTCTAGGACACGATATTTCCCTGTTTACACTTGAAAATTGTACAAGAATTGTGGATGAAATTTCAAAATTATACAAAAGAGGATAATAAAATATCTATGATAACGTTACTGTAATACATTAGCAATTGACATTCTTATATTCTTTTTCCACAATAGATCATGATGGGATATCGATGAAATTTCTCATATAAGGTCATTTTTAAGTATCCAATTCATCCAGTCACAATATCTCATTTATAATCAGTGCATCGAGTTGAAATTCACAATGCCTGGCACCAAAGGGCTTGGCAGTTCTGAAATGACATATCTGAAACTCTTCCCCTTCCGTTCCTCGAAACCGAGAGCGCCGGGAAATGAAAGAAGCATTCCTTACGACACAAATTAAAATAACGGCTCTCCGATCCGTGCGGTCACGTGACGATTCCGTACTAAACCCTTATTTGTGACCTCTCGGTGCGTGCGTCGGTGGAGGAAATATTTTTTTACATTTAACGGACCGATATCGTCGCAGTAAAAACCCGTCGGTCGCGACCTCTTCTCCTTACCCTCCGCTTATCTTCACCCTTTAGCATCCACTTCCTCTCCCAATCAATCCCTTTCCTTTCCACGTATAAAAGGCTCGAGGTTCCTTCCCATTCCCATTCCTGGACTGGGAGAATCCACCCCTGTTCCTTGCGCTAAGGGACTGAAGGAGACCGCGCCGAGACCTCCTGTAGACACGACTTCCTACGGTCTGACCTCTCTACCGTACCTTCTTTCCATTCGTAGATTTATGTATCTCCGCTGGGGTCAAAAGCTCCCACTATGACGCATTTTTGGTTCCGTTGCGGAATTTTCCGGCCACTCCCATAATGCACCGTTTACTATTCGTTTCCCTCCGCGGCACACTAACGTACCAAATTCTGACTCCGCGGTACCCTAAGCCAAAATGTACTCCATGAAATCTACATGCTCAGGCGTTACTTTGTGGAAAGCCATTATAGTAAATAAGTAGTAAACTTGTAATTTTCCACACTATTTTTTTTTATTGACGACCGGTTTCGCTACCCGGAGTATCTTCTAGTCACCAGAAGATGCTCCGGGAATAAAAAATATTGCGGAAAATTATGAGTTAACTTCTTTACTAAAATGTACTCCAGTTTCGCTTCTGATTCCCATTCATGTAAACTCGGAGTAAACAAACATTTTTCCACTGCCGATTAAAATGAAATGCCTCATAAATTCACGAATCGTACCTTCGCGTCGAAATACGAACTTGACGATATATCGGTATATAAAGAGCTCTCCTGCGGCATAAAAGTTCTACCCTGATGAACGACGGCAGTAAGTGTCCGCCGGAAATTTAAAATCCTGTTATCAGAGGTTAAGGACCTGTCTTTGTTGGGGAAATTAAGTAATGAGATAAGGAGAGCGAGATTAATTCTCTATATTCATCTTCGAAACTATGAATTAACCCATGATTTGACGCCTTGAAAAAATATAATTGTTTCATCATAAAATCGAATTTAGTTGGAAATTGCTTTCATCGTGCATTACAATTTTTCGTGTGGTTGTGGCTGATTCTATTGCAATAATAAATTATCTTCAAGAATTGAACCCATTTATAACCAAAATAAGTATTAAAAATATGTTAAGAAATTTCGAATATCGTGTGATAGACCAATAAATTTCTTACATAATTGGTTCTCTTCATTTATACCCTAAAGCGGCACACTAAAGCGTAAGATTTAGTTACAGGCTGTATTGAAATTGATCAAATTCAGAACATTGCGTATAGAATATATTTTCGATATTTTTCATCAAAATCCAAGAAATTAAAATAAATTTTGGGAAAAGAGCTCGTTTATGACTTCAGATAAGAAGCCTATGATACTTTCAGATATTGTGCGGTGCGAAAGGAGCTTTTTCAAGGCACATCATTATGCCGCGGCACAACAATTGGGAAGCAATACTTTTCATAACAGATATGCCATTAATAAAGTAAGCCGAAGATATCATTACTCAAATATTTAAAATATTCCCCACCTATTTAAGGTATGCCAATTTTATAAATTTGCTCTATTTTACAACAAATTTCAGGATAGCAATTTGCTGCAACTTTCTTACAAGTTGTAGATGTGATATTTATAAATAGGCTGTGATGTAAATATTTTCACAGCGTAAATATTTTATCAAAATCTGATTTATAAATGGTAAGACAACTATCACTAAAATATTACATATTAAAACAACAAAAACAATGAGATGAACAAATTAAGTTATGTATATAAAACTATAATTTATACATAGAAATATGACATTTCTCCGATTTCGTGGCAAAATTATTTGAAATTCAGTATAAATATCCTTCCGCATTATATATTTTTAAAAAGCCTGTCCCTAATTCTTCTTTTCGTAAATAAAAATATAACACCTCTAACCTGTGCATTTACAACAGTAAATGATGTAAATAT
The DNA here is from genome assembly GCA_036926295.1 of Pachydiplax longipennis. NCBI lineage: Eukaryota > Metazoa > Arthropoda > Insecta > Odonata > Libellulidae > Pachydiplax > Pachydiplax longipennis. Next base: position 60,258,111 of record JAVFKF010000008.1, read on the forward strand.
ACAGATTGGTTTTTAGTAGTGAAGTTCTTAATCTCAAAAAAAATTATTAGTAAATTGAAGTCATGAATTTAGCATGCAGATTGGTATCATGCATGCAGATTAGTCATCAATGCAGTCCCATAATTGAATGAGGTAACTTTGGGTAAAGATGTTTTGCCATATTCAGTTCCATTCCGATTTAACTTTTCGACATCGATATTGTAACCTACATTTCACTAAAATTGCGGAGAGGAATTTTCAGAACAGTTTTCGTACGATAGCGTGGCATTTATGTAAATGGCAAACTGTGGCTTCGCCCCAAAATATGCAATTTTATCTTTTCGGATCATTCCCCAGTTGGTTGCGCCCATATTTGGGACGAGAGGGATACTGAAAGGTTAATATCGGTGGCCTCGTATAAGTTCGAATCATTAACCTCTGCTAAGGAAAGATGTCACAAGGCGTGCAATGAATACCGCCAGATAACATAATGGTGGCATGAGTACTGCGTAACTGCAACAGGCTGTTTTCTTCGCACTCGTGCAGAAGATGCCTGCATGCCCACCGACGACTGAGAGGCTTCTCTGCATTTCATTAATGATTTTGAGGCTTCGGCCCATTCCTGCAATATCCACTGTTGCCCGTTACAAAAATCGTTGAAAGATTCGTTGAAATGTAAATTTTTCCAAGCTTAAAAAGAAATAATCATCCTATAATTCTTCATCTAACTATTCAGACCTTTTGGTAGAGACAAGATACAAAAATACAATTTGTAATGAGACGTTATCGAAAAGTGGAAATTTTCTAATATATATCATGGAAATTGTTTCTTGTACTAAGAAAAATTATTAATATATTATGTAAAACGAGATGATTTTATTTATATTTATACTTCAGTCGTTTATTAAGTATCATTCTCTATGAGTTTTTGAAAATTAAACTATTATCAATAATTGTTTTTTATAAACATAAATTGCTATTCAAGCTAAATTACTTATCGAACCGCAACTGTGCTGACCTGAATGAGTTTTCAATTATGAGCAATATTTATCAACAGAAGATCCCTAATACAGAAAATATTTAGAGGGAATTACTTTTAAAGTTCGATGAGACTTTCATTAAACGTTTTAAAAGGAGGCAAAATCGATTTCATGTCACAGTCTTAATGATAAAATTCTATTGCATACTTCCACTAAGCCTTGATTTCATGGTTATGTCACTATCAGAATATAACATGATGATATAGTTGTCTACGACTAGTTTCTCTTTTATTCTGTGGCCAATTCGCTGATTCTTACGATTTAGATTCTCCTCTAAGACTGCTTGAAAACCAACGTAAAAATTGCAGGATCGATTTCCATGCAGGGATCTTGTATAGATTCTTTCTACTGTACCCTCTTTTTTGTATTATTTTTATTTTCCATTCGTATTCCAATCCATAGAAAAATCAGACGAGATTGTCCAAGCAAAAAACTCCGTGCATGCTCCCACAATTAGAAATAAAAAAATCCTTGATTCTCTCCGAAACTATTCTTACTTGGAGAAATGCCTTATGGCATAGATAAACAGCGTCGAAATCTACTGCCATTTACCTCTTTGGAAATTTTGTTCCTTCTGAAGATGACACCGCCGACCTTCACATCCTTTCGACTCCCACGCAAGTGTCTCCTGGTCAAGGCAGAGAAACTTTTATCGCGTCAGTTCTTTTGAAGTTGCCAATAATCCCGATAGAAGAGAGGTGACGGGTTGAGGTAAAAGGAAAATCGGACAAAGCAAATAAAGAGGAATGTCTTTCAGCGGTTTTAGACTATTTCACCTTGAGGGACAACCAGAATGCATCATCTTATTGATTATCGAATTTCATGCACGGAAAATAGTGATTTATTTCATACAGTCCTATAAAACGATGATTTGGAGCTTATTCTCAAATGTATAAAGGCTAAAATGCATAATTCAAACGGATCTCCTTCAGTTTTCAATGAAAGAAACTCGCAACAGCCTTTCATAGCTTCGGCAGTTTATGACAATATTATTCTAAAAGAATAGACATAAGGAAATATATTGTTGTCAATTTTTTTTCTCCACTCTATTTAGAATCAAGCTGGTAATCGAACTTGAGATCTATTTACTTGCCAGACTTTTTCTTTATTCTACGCTGGGAACTGCTTTTCAAATTTTGCGGCTCACAAAATCGCACATGTGACTGCTTACGTTAGAATTCGACGAAGACTAAAAACGCAACCAGTAAACAAAAGAGAACACATAATATTTTAGTCATCATTATAATTCCTCCATAGATGGTTTTAGTTTTATTGAACACCAACTCCTTAAAACTTTCCTTGGATAGTAAAATATTGCAAATAACCTAACTATACATCGTTTGATATTTAAAAGTAAATAAAAATCTTGAAAATTATGTGGCACGCTAAGATCTTCCTGGTATCTTAAATTTAGTAAACCGATTCCTGAGTAAACCCTCGGGCGATAAAACCATGGACAAGCTATTCTTGTGGGTCCAAAGGTAATTGAATGTTAAATCGTTGCTACCAAATCTTGATGATTAGTTAGAAATTTTTCGTTTGCCTATCGGTACAGGCTATAAAAATCTATCTTTCGTCCTTTTTTCTCTCTGTGTAATTTATGGATGTGGTGATATGGACACTACTGTGGTATGAATGATGCTGAATAATGGAATTTAATATGGAATACTAAAAAAAACTCTTAGAGAGTTTTTTTAGCGCATCACTTACGTGGACTTGTTATGATTTCCACTTATAGCATTTTGGCACAGTAAAGAAATCAAGGGCTAACTATTCCTCATCTTGCTTAGTAAACCTTTTTGTAGCTATTAGTAGAAGGGATGAGGTTTCAACCGGCCTTCAGGATTCACAGTCAGAGGTGCATAAAGATTCAATAAGAAATAAATTTTTGATTGGATCTTCTTTAATACTTCATTCTCTCTATCCTCATAAACTGATATATTTTAATGAAAAATTTGCTATAACAAGAAAACGAGAACTCCTATAATCTCATGTCGAACGAAAATAACTTTCGTATCATTTCCAACAACTTTTACGAAATATCTCAATCGTATTTCTTTTCAGAACTCTCAGTAACGGAACCTTCTCCATTCCATTTCCAGTTTTCCATTCTCATGAATACGGAGGAGAAAGTGAGGAAATTTATTTTTTGTGTAAATAATTTTCTTAGCGTTCACAATCCAGCAGACTCATTGTGTAAACAGAGTACCGTATGGTAACTTCGATTCTTCGAGGCCAAGAAAAATGATTGGCTGTTGTAAAAAAAGTATTCCATTCTTTTGTTTTGAAGAACTGCCAGTTCTAGAGATTACGTTATATGCATCGTTATATGTGCGTCATTCTGGGTAGAGACAATGAACTATCTGTTTCCTCACAAGAGTACATTTTACATGCATTTCAATTTTCACGCCCTGAATGACATACGAGATCTAAGACATTTATTGCACTAGATATGATTTAACTGGCATGGTATCTAACCAATCCTACGTTTACATAAAATTCGTCGACAAATGATAATTGCCAAATTATACATTGACTTAATTCTATAAAAGCAACGGAGAAAATGCTTAGTGATTTGAAGATTTTATCCGTTATTTTATGATTCTTTAACAAAAAATCGATTGCTGTAGAGTGGAGGACGAAGGATAACAGTAATACATACAAAACATTATTGGATGAGTCAAATCCAAGGGAATATAAATTTAGTACATCGGTTTCAACGTAAAAGCTCCTAAAAGAATTTTTATTTGTAAATCACGATAATTTTGTTTCAGAAAAGTCATCTTTTAGATTACCATCTTTTAACTTGAGTTCGTTGAAAAATGTTTACTTGATATTCATTTTGCTTTTTCTATGAGAGGATGGCTGAAGAATGTGAGTGAAGCTCAAATTTTGTACGAGGATGATTTCCTCTTATATATTGCACACTACTTCTTTTATTGAATTCTACTATTTGGTTTTTCAGCCACCTTTTTTGACACCCTCAGTTAATTAGTCGAAACTGACAAAATTAATCGTTCATTTGCATGGAAGACTGCCCATTTCCCTTGACATATGTTCTCATACTTTTTGAAGGCAACACCCAAACACCGAAGGTTACTATGATTTCCCTATTATGAATAAATCCTTGCCCCCCTCAATGACAATAGATAATCATGAAAATCCTGTCTTTTTATTCATAACCATCCCCTATATTGACCACAATTTTAAGTAATGATATGAAGGGACATGCAGAAGCTTAGAATGAATCTAGCAGTTATATCATTGTCAGCAAAAAGTTAACATTTTACTTTCCGTAGTTTTTAACGCGGAGATTTTCTATAACTTCTTTTCTTACTAGGGTTATTGATATGTATAGATCAAGAACATAAATTCTTTCTTGAAATTTCTTTTTACATTTTTTTATTTATTTTTGAATGTTTATTTCATGCTTTAAACTCTATCTTAGCTCATTTATGGAACAAAAAGTAATAAAAATTCGATTTTAATATCAGGCATTTAAATTAATTACTCAATATATGTAAGAATCTTTCTCCAGTTCCCAAAGATTATCAAGAAGCGTGATATGTAAAATGTGAGTTATGTAAAAACGTACTAGTGTATTCTAAAAAGAATTCAGTATTTATCTGCAGTATTTTCCTTAACTCATAAGTATCTTTTTTACAACAAAAGAATCCAATGCGTTTCCATAAATACGATGCTTGTTGCATGCTAGCTACATGCTTGCTTCTAGAAACAACGTAAGATTTATTGACTAATATTCTACCGCAGCTCTGTTTTAATAGTTTGCTAAAATGTTTGCGAGAATGCCTAAAACTCACAATTTCACCAAACTTTTTTCGTTACACAATTACGTAATTCGGTAACACTGAATCGCCTAAATCATCCGTCCATTTCTGAGGCTTGGAATTTGAGTCATCGAAATCACGCGAGAATTTTACCGATAATTTCATTTCCGAACCATTTCCCAAATTAATGGAAGAAATCCGTCGTGTCGTAATCTAAACAAAGTATTCGACAGTCGCTGGAATTCCATCGTCAGTAAAAAGACGCCGTCATCCTCCCGAAAGCGATAGCGTCAGTAAGCCTCGTTATTGAGTCCCTGCCAGGCGTCCTGAAAAACGTTCTCATGCGCCCAAATACGTTATTTATTTATCGTCATTCCGCCTTCATCTGCACCTCTTCCCTGTTATTCGTCTCCGAGCGAAAAAGAGATAAAAGGAGGCGGCCATCACGAAGGACACGGATTCTCCAGCCGAATCCTTTTTGACGGTTCTTCTCACGTATCTTTCCCCTGAAAAAAATAACTCACACGGCCATTCCTTCTATTTCTCAGACCACGTCCCCTTCATACCTATCCGCGCTGTTCTTTTTTCCTTTGCTCCCCCGAGCAACACTACGGCGCGTGCATTGCTCGCGCACGTGTATCGCGAGTCAGACTAAAGTCTTCAACTCGACTAAACCTTTCGCCTTCCCGAAGGCGGGAAACTTGATTTTAGATTTCCATATTTTATGCATAAATACAAGTAAGTAGTCCTCGTAGTTCTCAACGCACTGGCTGGAAATAAAAGCACTGGCTTTGGGTTTTTCATATTCACCACAGTCTGGGCGGAAACGTCTCTTAAACCTCGCCGAAATTTCCTAATAATTATTTATTAAAAAGCATCAAAATACAGCACAAAGCCAATCACTGCTGACGATTAACAACAAATTAAACATATAATAGTATAACAAATTAATATAAGGGAACAAACGAAAAAAATCATAGAAAAATTGTATTTTCCCACGTCAAACTCTCGTAACCATGCTTTGGATAGATTTCGGAGATAGAAAGAAAGGATCGAAATGATTATTGATTCTACTTCATTTCACCAAATGCATGGTGAAATGAAGTAGAATCTGCTCTTTCCCGCTCAACTTCCGCCGAGAAATATTGCACGATCTTTGTTAAAAACGTAAATTTTTCGGTTGTTTACATTTCCCCTTATCTTCGAGCATAAATTAATAACAAGATTTTCGTCTGGAGTTCTGACAGTTACGTATAAGGAATAAAATTACATGATTTCTATGATTTCTCACGTAATCTTACGTAAGCTTAAATTTTCGGTTCAACAATAAAACCGCTCTTGAATTTTATGACTTGTTTTCGATAATAACGGTCATCATCGTGGCTAGGCTGTGAGAATAATTTTAATCCACTCTCAAAGCAGTCCTCAAGCTATGGTCTTTTAATCGATGTCGTAAATAAACAATTAAATGAGCGATTTTAGATATATTGTTATCACTCAAAATAAAGTGAAGGATATTATCCGCGTGCCATAAAGTATTTGTAGTAGGTAATTCAATTGCAGGCAAGTGATGATGTAAAAAAATTTTGGTCTATCGAATGAGGCGAACGATTGACTAAAGCGGGTTACACTGTATCTGGGGACGGGAAAAATCCGCGTCTTCAGCGGAAAGCAGAGCGTCTTAAGCGGTATTTTACCTTATGTTTCGTATGGAAGGGAAAATAAACCAAAAAATGGACCACGAAAAAACACGTATTAAGCGGGATAACGTCTTATGTGGGAGCGTTTTAAACGGGTTTTGCTGAATTCGTTACAGATTCAATGTTTTTTGTCGCAAAATGTAAAGCTTTCCAATGTAGGCGTTCGCCTATGGTGAAAGCGATCTCGGGTTCGATTCCCACATGCGCAAAATGACCTTAGAGACACTTTTAACGATACTACCACTACTATTAATACCTTCCAGTACCTTCCCGACTTACGAATAGGTTACTTTCCGAGCACCTGTTCGTATCTACAATTGGTCGTAAGTCGGATATTGGTTGTGAGGTGTTGCATAACCCATTATCATTGGTTAGTTATTACTAGTGAATGAATATTAATGAAACACTAAAATATCGTATATTAAATATTCACTGTAAAAAACAGATTTCAGAATGAAAGGAAGCCACACTATCGGTATTCTGTGTAGGATGATCAAGCGTGAGTGCAACCGACCCTTATCTAAACTTAAATTGGAGACAACTTTTCCGTCTCTTCCAAAATATTATACAGAAGGCTCATTCACACTTTTTTAAAGATAATAATAATTTTTCAAGCCATAATTTCCTATGGGCTATTCTGATAATTAAGTATTACAAGATATGTGTTAGTAAGACATTTTTCAATCTGTGTGTATACTTACACCTACATTGTTTCCAACAAAAAATTATAAATTAGCAAAGATGAAACCAATCATGAAAGAGAGTTTCTTTCGAATGGGACAACAATATCTCTACAGTCTATCTAAGAGAAAGTATCATTAAATACTGCTTTTACATAACAGAGCATCACTAATATTGGGTCTAGTTATGCAAAAATTGAGCAGAACTATTTTTTATACCACCACATCCTATCTTTATGCATAATAATTCTGTAAATACAAGAATTATTTATCAAATGAATTGTAATCAGAAGAATATTTCCATGTGCTGATGGAATATTCATAAGAATATAATGAAATCCAGATTGGAATATTTATGAATGAAAATAAACTATAATCTTTATGTTACAACATGTATGTTAAAAGTTCTAAAGTGAATCTTTAATGCTCATAAGTTAAGACCACCCATTTTGGAGCAAGAGATTGCTATAAATTCTAATTTTAAAATCTTCAATACTGAATCAATTTTGATTTTCAATTGTTCCAAGTGGATGTTAATATAAATACTGAAAAAATGTTAAATGATTTCATTTAAATTCATATTAAATCAATGATTAAATTCATACACACACCTAAGCTTTGAGATTTTTTTATATTAATTTCACCTTGACACTGATATAAGGTTCACAGAGACTTCATGAGAACACAAGCATGAAAAATATCTGATATATTTCAGATTTCCCTTAAAGTTGAGTCCTGAAGATCTAAAACTGCAAGAAAACCAATCAAGGAATTATCAAGAAGCCAGTTAATCCCTTAAAAATATGTTCAAATCATAGAGGACTGGAAATATAGATGTTACTCATTCATAATGTAATGAAGGAATATGTTTTTTTCAAAATAAAATCAATGAAAATTTTGGGATTGATGATCAGTATTCAAATCAGTAATCAGTATTATTAAAGAGAATATTTTTGACCATATGTAAGGATATCTAAGCAACACCCTCTTTCCATAGGATTCGATTTTATCTTTGTCAAGCTAAAATCTAAGCTATGATTGATCTATGATATTTCAGGGGCTTATTAAATATCTACCCTTGAATTTTAAGGGTTAAATAGCATCAGTAGACAATGTACAATTATATATCTAATTGAATCCAGTGAGATCTAGAGGAATATCTTTAATGTCAAAGGTTACTACCTGTGGATAGTATATTCATATATTGTAGTGAATTTATCATAGATTAAATAATACTAATCCCCCTTATGTTTCAAATAATATATTCACAGAGCTGCTTTATTATATGGAAATTCATTAATTTAAATTTTGTAAGCATTATATTTTTGAAAAATACTAGCATCCAAGGCAGGATGCCTTACAGATAAATCTAATAGATATAAATTCTTAACCTATAATGCACTAACATTCTAATAGTTGATGCACATATTTTATGGTGAATTCAGTTCAGTAGTTTCAAACTAGTTGGTTTTCCAGTTAATATTTTCTTTAACCAGACATCTTGTGAAGTAATTCATTCCTTCCATTTATTATTTCTGGGTCTATCTGGTTTGATGATAATATTTTATGAAGCAGATATTCAGTGAACAGGCTTCAAATATAATTCTTCATATTTTTATCTGACAAATATGTTTATCTGCACTCTCTGCATGCGTTATCACAATTTCAATAAATTCAGCAACAAAATCTTATTCCCAAAAGTTCTGATATATAAACTTATCCTTCGCTTCCTAATAAAAACAGCAATTCATTACTAATCATCATAAAATCAATCTTATTTAGAAAATTTTCTTCCTGGCCAAGGTTCTATTGGGCAGGGATTTGATCAAATGTACATAATATAATATGTCTTACACATGTGTATACTATACTATCTATTCATGTATAAGACATATTTTTAACAAAAATCAAGGTTAAAAAACAGGGTGTATCTAATATGTGCATGCATTTTGTATACAGGTGTATATGGTAAACATCTTTAATTTTCAATAAAGAAAAAATTTGCTTATATTATTTTGCACATCGTCTGAGAAAAAGATGAAATGAATGCAAGAATCATTCAAAAGGTCATAAATTCGCACAACCTTCCCTTTCGGAGACTCTTGCTCCTTTAATAGTCATATATGATTCTAAGAAAGGTTATGAGCCATTGTTAGAATGTAAATCATAATAATGAGGTATAAAGGATATAAAACAGCACACAAATCCATGTCCATACCGGTATCTTTTCTAATCTTACACTTGAAACATCTAAAGGTATCATTTTAAGGGGTAGGAGCATAAGGGTTAGATATTTAGGAATCTTTTCTCTGGAATTAAATGTAGGAAAACAGCTCTGTCACTTAATGAATCTTTAAACTGGAGTTAACAAGTGAAAATGAGTGATCACACAAATAATTGCCATGGCTAAGGAAGCTTTCTATCAAAACTAAGATATTATCTTTATTGTAGTGGGATTTGAAAAAGAAATAAAGAGATTGGCAATGGAATTAGGGATTAAGGCAACAAGTTGCACTCTGTGAGATATGATAATCTGAAGATCAGGACTCGTTTGAGCATAAACAACAATTACAAGGAATTTATTTTTAGTTTACATGTTGGAATCAATTATACAAATCATTCAATTGAAAACATATGGACAGATTCCAAAAATGAATTGACTCAGTATATATATGATGTAGATATTATCATAGAGTAAGATAATATGCTTAGTCATTATGAAGAGACCACATAAGTCTTATGGTCCGTGTATTTCAAATAATGGCGATAATTGATTTTGAAGGATTTCAGCATAGGAAAAAACTGATTTGTGATGAAACAATATGAACAGCATGCACCATTTACATGGTCTCTTCATGACATTCGACTAAGTATATACTAAATACTTATTCTATAATATAATGAAACTTTTAGCTTATTCTATGTGCCTGAATAGATTTTATATGTTTATCTGCACAAAATGAAACCAAATTCTTATTAACTTTAAAGCATTGAGATAAATCAAATAATTAGAAAAAAGTATCCACTATCATCCCTGTATACTAAAAGAGAGCACATGCCTCCACCTACCTAATTTATTAGATCTTAGACCAGACTCATCATCAAAAAACATACATATTTTTGGGGTGAAATTATTCTTAAAAGTGATTTTTAAAAATTCATTAAACGATGAAATTTTAAATCAGTACAATCCACCAAGTTTTAAACATTCTGTTTATTATTTGTAGGTTCAATTAGACTAAAATGTGTCTGTAAGAGTGTCTCTCAAATCATTAATGACTCAGGCATGAACAAAAACATACTAAATTATTTTGAGATCCTAAATTTAAGGTAATATGATAAATGAATGAATAAATAACAAAGAGCAGATCATTGAACTAAAGAATTTTTGACTACATATCTATATAATGGACAAATTATCACTTTAATGATGCAATAAAATGCCGTTATCAATCTAGAAATAGAATTAGAGTTACATGATAAATAGATAAAAATAGGATTACTGATGAAGTCAGGAATATCTTCTTTGGAAATACAATTTTAGCAATACTGGCCTGCCAAATATAGGGGGCTTGGTTATTAATTTAAATATTACGTATAAAAGGGGAAATAATAAACTAAATCTACAAAAGATGTCTTATAGAGTCATGCATTACCGTCAGAATGCATAACAAACATTATCAATAGCCTGACTGACTCCAGTACCTGATGTGGCCACCCTAATTCAACTTATGTAAGATTCCTTTTATCTTAGCCCATACCTAAGATAAGGCAAACTACAACTAATTAGATGATAGGTCCCATATAATTTTTCCAAATCCTTGTTCTACAAGGTTATTATTTTTTAACTAAATATAAGATAGAAATTTATTGAGAAAAATAGGTGCTAAAATATCCCTTAGGTTTCAATTACTCATAGGAGCAGGTTTGGCCAACCTCAGGTAAGGATTGCCAAATGAGCCAAAACTGCTTTTGTTATTGTGTTATTTAAATATAGTGGAAATGTATAACACATTTTTATTTTGTGAATGATAATAACATTCTTTTAAAGGTTAGCAGAAGCACTGATTTAGGAATTACAGCACTGATTTTTGAGTGCCTTTCTTGATATGAACTTCTTTTTACAATAATTAGCTAAGAGGTATCAAAATCTACTATATTTGGTTTAAAAAAAGATTCTCCAGCAAAAAATAAAATGTATCTACTGAAAAGTAACAAATAAAATGCAATATTACTTAATTAGGGAATATAATTATTAACTGAAAATATAAAATTTCGAATATTTTTACAGTGCAGCTGCAAAGCAAGAGCAGGATGGCTGTAAGATAAAGACAGGAAAAATTCATTAATTGAGAGATCAATATACTTAAATAGATATTTGACCACATTGAGTGTATATTTAGTTTTCCTGGAAATTAACTCGAGAGCCTTGAGTTTTTCAAAGTAAATGAAGTTTCAGGCAATTCTTGAGTAAAGATATCATTACCAGGGTCAAATGCTGCATAACGATACTGACAAAGAGTTAAGTATTTCATAATGCAAAAGCTCTGAATGTTCAAGAATTAACTTGCTATTATTCATTGTACTGTGAGTAAATAAAGAATATTCGTAAAAATTTTCATAACTATCAGTTTAAGAAGTTGAATTTGATTTATTCCTTTAAATAAATATACTTATTTAACAGAGTACACTCTCTTAAATAAAGTATCTCCCTTCAGCTAAATTCAAATCCTAATCTATATTAAATTCTTTACTAAAAATTATCATTCCTACCACTAGTAATCGACTGTTAAAATACATGTAATACCTCAGATGAACTGTGTTTAATCAAGTTTCATCTGGCAACAATTCCGATGGATATTTATAGCTTCGATAAGAATGAAAATACAAAGTCATTTCATATATAAGAAGCTTTTAAGTCTCTCTGGAGACTTAACATCAAGCTTATACAAGTTATACTATGGAATTTACTTGAGCTGAAACATACTTAAAAATCATTGTGGCACAATTTTGGTATGAAAGAACAAGCACAAACAAATTATCCGAACACCACTTAAACCATCATTCCTACATGTGTTAACATAGGTAATTATGGTATAACGGCTTACAATTAACGAAATTATTTTTTAACTGCCAAAGAAGATTAAGAATTGGAATATGGGTGTTAAAGTTTTCTCTATGAGGTGGTTATACCGCTACAGTTGTCACAGTAGAAGCTCACTAACAATTGTAGATAGAATAGCTAAGGCAACTGAGATATAGATTTGAAGAAAATTTTTCGGTAATTCGTTGTTTCGGGCACACAGCGACAGGGTCGTCGCTAGGAAATATGGACCCTAGAACTAAAAATTTTAAACCAGGGAGTGTTCAAACAAGTACGACGACGGCGATGTCTGCTACTACAGCTGCCTGGAATAGAGATCGCAGAGTCCTCTTTTGAAAACGAAAGCTCGAAAATTTTCGAATCGTTATTCACATCCCTTTGATGTGTTACGACCGAAAGGGATCAAGAGTAATTTCTTAGAGGAAATACTATCTTATTTTACTTTGCTGCAATGGTTGTTACAGCAGATATCAATCTTCCAACAGAGGAAGAGCTTACTGTGCAGGAGGTAGAAATCGGAACTCCTTCGTTGAGAGCGGCTTCGTTTCATCTGGGGAAATACTGTGAATATCAAAATAATGTACGTGAAGATCTTATGGTGATCTTTGTCCTTAGCTTTTCTTTTGAATATTTTAGTGCACCTTAGGATGAATGTTTGTTAGCATATTACATTATTAATGTCAGTATATTATTACATTAACGAACAAATCAGAACCTCTTTACTAAAATTTCATTCTTTGGTTGCTAATTTTAGGAATTTATGTTGTGTAGAGATGAACTCAAAGATCCTCGAAAATGTTTGGGGGAAGGAAAAGCTGTTACATCATGTACCCTGGAATTTTTTCGTAAAGTGAAGAAGGCTTGCTACAATGAATTCACTCAATATGCTACATGCATTGATAAATCAAGCTGTAAACAAGATTTATCAAAGTAAGAATATAACAATTCAATGAATTTAGTGATGTAGCCCCAAGTAACTTCATCCACTTGTATTTTAATTTTACATTCCTGAACCTATAATATGATTTCAGGTGCCGTAAAACCCAAGCAGTGTTTGATAAGTGTATGCTAGATAACTTTAATTTGGAAAGACCAGAATACGGATATTTTTGTCGCCCAAAAGTTCACAATACGTCTCGTCCTAAGCCTGAGCCTGAGAAGCCTGCTGTTTATCCTGATGCTACTCCTGAACTTCCTGAGGACTATCCCAAACCACCAGCAAAATATGGTTCTCGTTTCCACGTCTTCTATTAGAAAGGAAACGATTAATTAATGAATTTGTGAACTATCCTCGATGGGGGTAAGGTGAAGCCATCCCGTGGGAGAGGTTGGTGAATTTAAGTTCATTTCAATAAAGGAAATTGTTTGCCTCTTGTCACCATAAATTCGAAATTCTCCAAAAATTTTGTGATCAAAGTTTTTAATGCCTTAAAAATTAGGAATCTTGGTGGCAATGACAGTTAATTCTGTTGTTTGAATAAAAAGAAATGGAGGGTAGTTCACAATAGTTTTGCGGTAGCATGTATGGATCTTGGTATTCAAGTTAAGACAAGTTTTGTCCCATACTATCTGAAAACTTGTTGTATTGGTTGTATATAGTATAAAATATATGTTTTACATTACTATTGGAGAAGTTTAATTGTTCATTTCATTTATAGGCTGAATTTACTTGAGCCTCTCTTTTGGTGGTAATTTTATTCTATTATCCTAGGTATGAGCACTGAAAATACACTCACAAGAAATATAATTGAAACTCTGAACAATGGCACATGCTTGAACAAAATGAATTCGTCTCCCAAGTATAATCAAAAAAATTATGGTGGTTTAAATATTAATCATTGAAGTACTCTCATTTATTTTAAAATTAAATAATAACTGCTATAGTATTAATAGTCTGGTCAGGTGGACATTTCTAGTATCTTTAAAGATTTTTATTATCATTTACATTGAACATTTCAAAAATTACGTGATTTCGATGATTCCGTGTTCTGCCCATGAAGAATATTGAAATGGGAAATAACTGCTAACAACTCACAGGAAACAATACTCGGAGGTCTACACATCTCTGAAGAGTCCTTGGATTAATCTTATTAGGTTCCGGGGGTTTGTTCTCTATATAATTATGTGTATAGCCAATTAAAGGAAGAATTTAATGCTAGAGCGCTCTTTACATTAACACCTAGATAAAAGTTTCCATTTGATTATCTACTGTGAGATATATTAGCAAATACTATTACTATTGATTGACAAATTACAGAAGGGGAACGCTGAAGAATAAGAGAATATTTTAATGTCATTCATTAATGTATTCTTAATTTGAATGAAAATACACTGCCCAGTTGTTGTAGTGTTCTCCAAGAAGGGTTCTCTAGCCTTCCCCATTTTTCAGTTCACAGACTTGGCTCAAGTGGTTAGTATTTTATTTCATCACCAGCCTTGTATGCTAACACGTTGTGGAATCCTTTTATTCACATTAAACCCATTGAACAATCCTAATTTCTTTGCTTTCACATTAAGATTACAATTTATCACCATTTATAATTTGTTTTTGAAACATATCTTCATTTTTCTTCCCTTTTTAAATCCTTTTTGGCTCATTTTTATCAAGTCATTCATTATAATATTTTTTAAGCTTTTCTAGAATTCAGTCAAAATATAGGGTTTTCTGTGAATTTCCTCAGTTTTTCAAATTCAAATGAGTATAGCATTTGTAATTGAGCAATCCTGTTAGAACCTTCCTGGATGAGTTTTTTGTTAATTTGAGTCACCCCTACATTAGCAAAAGATATCATTCAAAATGAGACAGTTTAGTGAAATATCTTTACACATTTTCAAAAATTTTCATTACATTTCTTATTTATGAAATGGCTGAACTTTCTGGTTTACTGATATAAGGTATTGCATTTGTCATGTACTAAAGATGTGCAGGTGTTAAAATTGGGAAAAAGGAAAGTGGATGGGTTAGGTGAGAGGAAGCTCACTGACCCTGTCTATGAAATGTGTGAGAGCTTTGGACAGCATTCCAACTTTAAATGTCCCTCTGTTCCATCCAACCTTCTATTGTTGCATTCTAAGGAACAAGAGACTCCTCATAGACAAAAATAAGAAAATGTGCATCCTTAGAGCACAACCCATTGACTCTTAGTTAAGGGTTCCATTACCTTATAATGGAAAGGTCCTTATAAAAGTAAGGTTCCTAGAGTTAAATAATGACATTTAAATGAAATTAAAAACTGCAATTGTGAGCAGATACTACAAATCTGTCCTATAATGTGGATTAAAATGGACTAGAGATTTATCATATTTTTACTTTTTGCATAAAAATTGGGATACAGACTTTATTTTTAGGTCATGAAACCAATCCAATCATTAGATCAGAATGTTTACTTGATCAAATCAGAGTTAAAAATCTAGTAAAAGAAAATTGCTGAAATGCTTCCTTTAATGATGAGCTAAATATTTTTATGTAATCTTCATAATTAAATGTCAGATTTAAGGGGAGATGATTTAAAAACCAAGTATGGCTGTTAGTTAAGTCCTCACTAGATTTTGATATATCTGTATTTTAAGGAGATAGATGTTAGAAAATAATACACTATATGTCTATGAAACCAAACATTACCTTTTATTACTAACAGTAACAGTGCTTTTAGAGTTTTTGATTGATTAGCTTTTACAAAACTAGTTATAAATAAAATCTTTGTCAAAGATTTGATCATCCATGCTTCTTGTACCAACTGCCTCAGAAGTTGGTATATATGTATGAGAATGAACTTCATTCATTTTGAGCTAAAAATACACTGACATTACATAATTATGAATATTGACCTTAAAACTATGTGAAATTTGATGCTGTGGAGCTATTCCAATTGCATTATTTGCAGGTCATGATATTAGCTTATTTTTTTTGAGTTTAAATTGGTAGGACAGTGTTCTCTCTGGACCTGACATTATTAACATGAAACGTACATTAAATGATGTTTACTATTTTGATCATCTTCAAAAGGAGCTATGCAAAATGGTGGAGTATATTAGTAACAGACAAAGGTGCAGTAGGAAAATGAGGCAGTGAGATTAATGAAAAATGAGTTATCATATTCTTTTTGTACTAATGGAGGCACTGTTTCCCTTCCTTTTGGCGAAGGGATAGCAGTGCGAATTTTATCACTTTGTTGGTCTTACTGTAGTAAGCGGAATTCCAAGTATCACTGACTGAAAATTTCATCATATTTCAACAGGTCAAAATGATGGCGTATTATTTCTTCTTATATTTACATTGAATGTTTCTTCTGGACCGTAATGAATTTTTTTAAAATTTGCATCTGAACAGAATGATAAAACTGAACCACATCCATTGCATTAATCCAGTCCATATGATTTTAGATTCCAGGATATCACCATGCTGTGCACATCCATGAAGACTGTGCGTATGTTAGATGTATCAGTGGCTATGGTAAAATGTGTGTAAATTTCCTTTTGGATTTGCGGTTCCTCTACAGTAACTGTAAATCCTGGTCCCATGCTCCATTTCCTATCTCCCTGACGTCGACCCTTTTTAGTGACATCCTGCAAGATATTGAATATTTATTATTGACTCATCCTCTAAATGTATCAGTAATTATTATTTTATTGATACACCTTTTGTTAACACCATTCTAAAGAAATAAGGAGGAAAATACGATGATATCAATGTAAAATATCATGCAATATTTTATACCGAAGAAATTATTATTTCCCTTGCTTCATTACCCTCCTTCAGAAATGGTATTTTATAAATTATAAATACTTTCCCCTGGTGGCCGAATTCCATACTTAGAATATGAAAAAAGCAATGCTCAAACTTCTAAGCAATATTCTACTTCTTAAATTATCCCTGAGTTTATTGCACATTTGGATTAATCTTTCATAATCAATGCACTACATCTTCGTGCCTTATTTTTATTCTCATTTTCAATTAATAGCCATTTAGGAATAGCAGAAAATTAAGGTCAGATGAATTTTGCATTTTCATTCAGTAGCATCATGAACTGAAGTTGGATAACATTCAGATAGATTGTGAGAAGTAAAAATTCTAAAAATTACCAAAAAGAAAATACTACTTTTATTCTTAGAAGATATCAAGACGAAGTATAATGTACATTGTTGAAGGTTCCAAATACTTACAATGAACATATTTCGAATGAAACATCTTGTTCTCAAATATTCATCACCAGTGTTTCCATCTGTAAGAGTGAAATATTAATATAATTTGAGCCATTGACAATGTTCCCAAAACTATATGTGAAGTGAAACTCTTAGAATCCATGTAATTAAATGTTGCAATCAACATCATTTTAATAAATAGCTAATGGTTCAATACTTTAACCTTTTGGATCCATAACAAAGGTTCTGTAGTCTGAAAAGTATTTCCCAATGTCCTTCCCTTTTCTGACTTTTTCTTCCAACACATCTTGCTTGTTCAGGAATAGAATAAAACCTGAATCTAGCAAAAATCTGAAAAGAAAATATGAAAGGAAGTTACAGTGAAAATTGAGCCAAATATCTTTTGGTAACCAACAATCATCTTGAAATATTTAATAAAATTATTCATGTATTTCTTCCAAACGTAAATTAAACTATATGATCTATTGAAAGACAAATCTTGTGAAGAAAATTTCTAGGATTGATCAGTAGTGAATTCTATATTAATGTATATCCTTCAAAGAGAATATAATCAAAGAGAATAAGTTGTGCTTGATATATCAGATTATAGAATCGCATATTCTTACTTGCTATTCCAAACATCATCAAAAAGATTAAGAGCTTCTTCCATTCTGTTTACTTGATTTTTCTCTCGTAGAGTTTGATCAAAGCTACTGGAAGCCACTAGGAATAGAATGGCTTGTATCCCTGCAAATACCTGAATAATTTGAAAAGAATATTAAAATGAACTATGAATTATTTATTTCTTCTCTATAATAATATTTTACTTTAAATTACAATAATTATATGGTTAATATCAAATATACTAAAGTAAATATTTCTGCAAATAATTGATTCAAATGTTAATTTTACTTTTTAGAGTATTCATTGTTAAATTTTTTCTTGCATCTACAGATTTCTAGGATTGAGGATTAATACACCACTTAGGATAATATAATTGTCGCATAGAAGATTCTACTTTTCTTTAAGGGTAATTAACTTATATTGGGGTTACTGTTACTTTTTATATCTTAATAGTTTCTCAAATTCTCCCCAGAGTCTAGCCCTTCCTGGCTCCATAATTACAAAGTATATTGAGAGAGGCATGCTTTGTAAGATAGTTTATTTTGCTAATCTTAGGACTAAATAAAAATTGTAATAATTTCAGAAATAAGTACCTGAATCCATTTCTTCCTCTCACTCCTCTGACCACCTACATCAATCATCCAAAATGACTGTGTTCCTCCTCCATAACGTCTTGGAACATCAATGGAGAACTCAATCCGTTGAATAGAAGTTGTTTTTCGCCGGCAGTGTAAGATATCCTGCATTAAAACAAATAATGAGTGATTCTTCATCCTCAATCATTCATTCATGTACAATGGTCAAATATAATTTGTCTTACCTGGTCAGATGGTATGTAGTTTTCACTTTGAACAGCATGTAACTTGTCTAGAAAACTATAAATAAAACCAAATATTTTATCATCGTATGTTCTCTATGGTAATTATGGCAATTCAGCTCTGTTATTCAAATTTTAGCATTTATAAGCAGTATTGCATAGTGCAACTAATTTCAATATTATATTAAATTCTAAACACTCTATTCTAGAATTCTACTAATTTTAATCTCAACTCATTCTTCCAATAATTAATTGCTCATGAAATTTTCCTACAGAAAAATTCATGGTCAATAATCACTTACAGTTTAGATTAGGATGTACAAGTAAGTATGAAAAATGATGGCCAAATGCAAGTGATGGCAATTTAGGGCTCTATATCTGTCTCTAAGCAAAAAATATACATTGACTGAGATTTTCTCAATGCCCAAATTATAATTTTTATATTTCTATCACCATTAGACTCCTTTGAACAATGGAAATAAACTTGTTTTATCATAGGTGGTCTCTAATTACTTTCTGGTTGTTCCCAGTTTTACTTGTAGCTTTTAATATCTAGTATGCATAACCAACGTTACCCGACTTAAATTATGAAATTTTAATACTTGGAATGAAACCAATTAGCTGTAGATATATCTCAATTGGAATTTGGCATAGGTATAAGGCTTGAGATAAAATATCTTACAATAAACATGAAAGACTTACTATTTAGCACTTTCAATCAGCTGGAATTCATTTGCCCTGTTGTAGCATTCTTGAATGCCTTTATCATTCCATAGTTTTTCAACCCAGTCAAAGTACTCCTAAAAAGTTGAGAATAACTAATTTACAAAAATTCAGTTTATGATTGCATTTTATCATTCACTATTTCCTAAATTTCATCACCTCGGCCATTTCCATCGGCATCTAAATTGACATACCTTGGTAAACCTATCTTCTGGTTCTGCTTCTAAAATGAAATTTAAGCCTTCAAGATAGTCTTCATTGTCAAGTTTCACAGGAGGTTGCAGATAGCTGAGATTTGTGCATAAGCATGAAATTGCTTCATGTATATTGGCACGCACTTCTTTGATTTTCTCTTGCCTTTCTCTGAGTAAGATAATCACCATATTAATATCTAGTAAATCATTTTTGTAATAACTACAACCATCATAAATGAAATTATGCACGACTTACTTGTCTGTGAATCCTTTTATATGTAATATTTTCATTTGCTTTATAATTGTAGTTTTTCCTGCCTCTCCAGCACCTGTATAAGGAAATCATGATTTTGAATATGAGGAAAAGAAATAAAATCTAGGATTTTTAGGCATTGAGCTTGAGTAAGTATCTGTATTTTAATGGTCTAAAATTACCTATTTTTTCCTGGGGTTATTGATGAAAACATAAGCAAATCGGTAATGATTTAATACAATTTGTAGAATGCTGAGACATCTCACAGAATAATTTTGTCAGTGTAAACTAGTTTTACAAGTACTTGCTGCATGTGAGTATCTTAAAAATTCATAGTCACAAAGTGATTCTGCACAAATTTTAATCTACGATGAATATTTAATTGTCTAATTATTTTTCTTAGTTCCTATAAACTGTATGTTACAAAAATTACAGTAAAACGAATTATAAATTAATTTAAATAATCCTTCACTTGCTGGAGGTAAGTATATATTGTGAAAGTAGCATGATTTTCTAAAATATATAGAATACTTAGAGCTCAAAAAGAAAAATTAATTATGTTCGAACATGATTATGAAATTGAAGCCTAATAATGTGAAATATGTCATTTGTAGAATTACAAATCCCCCAAAAATCTGATACCCATGGTGTTAAGTAAGTGAAACAAGTCATCAAAAATATCAACTTAATGATCCACAATCTCCATGAATAGCATAGAAAATGTTTCCCAAACATAAGTTTCCTTGTGCTTGGAAATATTTCCTTTATCAATACCTCCTGTACTGTTGTACTTCATGAGTAAAATTGAGAAATTTTCATTTATGCAAAATTTCTAATTGCTATCAAGCTTGCATGCATTATAATTGAATGTATTTTTGAGAGCACTTCTGAAAACATCCATTACAGTAGACATATTTACCATATCATATTGGAAGATTAGAGATCATAAAAGGTTATTTAGATACAAACTTTATGAAAGTTATCATTGGCATTTAAATACTTCTTTGAATCAACAATGTATTCTCTCCATGAACACAATGAATCATTTTTCTTAAAGTAGTTTTAAATTTCACATGTATTTAATCTTTATGACAGCTGTTATGTTTAATTAACATGACATTTTTTGCCCATAATCTACCTTATCCTTTAAACCTCAAAAATATTTTGAAAATTTTCCTATATTATTTATGGAGCATTTTTTTTAGATTAGCAGTTGTTTGTTGCAATTGATCTAAAATTTGTGGGAAAGAATGAGGTGGAATACACCTTTTTTGTGTCATATTCTTATTGGTTTCTTGTGAGTGACATGTAAACAGAATGCAATAAAATTAAAAGAATAATGTTGGGAGCAAAGGGTTGAAAAATAAATAACAGGTCAAATAAGAATACTGTGGTATTGTTAAATGACATTCTCTCCATTCTCATCCTTATCCTAAATTATCTACTGGTTAATAGTTGAAGTAATGTTATTAATTCTATTTACAGAATACACTTTAAATCTTATGTATGGATAATCTAAAATGTCAACAATAGCAAAAACAAATTCATTCTTTGTAGCCCTGCTAATTATAAATTGTATTATCTTCTACATAAGAATAACTTATATGCCCATGTGAAAAATTAGCTTTTTATTTATTGTTACATATAATAATTATATTCAGCTAGTAAATTTTTATCTCCATTCCCTTTTGAATTTATTTTGTTTTACTTTTAATGGGATGGAGTATCTTTTTGAAGAGCCTTTTAGTACCCTTCTGGTAATCTATTAGTAGAGCTCTCATGATTATGTAACTTGTCTGCACTATCTCAGATTATAAAGCATGTTACCCTCAAAGCAAATTTTCTGATTAGATCCTCACAAAATTGTTAAGACATTCTCATTTGAAATTTGGCCAAATAGGAAAAGTTCTTAGCTTAATGTCCTAATGTAAAAATGTAATTAAATTATATTCTCACCTAGAAGCAAGATTTTGATTGGCTTCTCGTATTCTTTGTTCCATGATGCAATTTTCTTTTCAAGTTCCTTGCTAGTTCTCTTAGCTGGATCGTCAGGCTTAAAGCATGCAAGCCTCATAATGATGTCTATTTTGTCACTGAATTTCACAAACCATGCTTTAAGTCAAACACTAAATAAAACACACCTTTGTCAACTCAGCAGTAGAATTTGTAGTGTCACTGTTTATATTATATAATAATTTACAAATATACAGGAACTTCCTATTACTGAGGTACAAATTGACTTAATAAAACCATTTTTTATCAAAAGGACTACAACTTCAGGTAAATGTTATCCACTAGAAATACTGTAACTTTTATGGAACAAAATTAAAATAAGAATTTATGGAGATAATTTAAGTATTTGTTACATGGTTCTAGGCTTTATGAAATGGATACATTGCAGATGTATCACCAAGAAAAGTGTGATGGAATGGAAGCATCTGGCTTACAAGAGGAGAAATCAATGATAAGATATCGTCTCTTTATCAATTTACTAACTAAAAGCAAATATCCCCACCCATGAGCTTGTTCAGATAGCAGTTTTTTCCTCTTGGTTATCCCTTCCTAATCTTGTAACTCATGCTTTCAAATTATTCCAAGCCGTCCTTTCCGTATTCTTATCTCTCATTGTTGGCCCACACCTTCTGACATGTGTCCACTACGAAGGTGGCTTTCGTTCTTTCATTTGCCGTTTTGAAATGCCATTCTTCGCCAAAATAGAGGTGAAGGTCAGTCAGCTTGGCATAATACCAAATAAATTAGATTTCACCACGAAAACCAAACGATGACATACCTTCATCGCAAAAAACGTTTTTTATCGTTCTTTTCTATGCCAAAATAATATTTACATAAACGGATTTCAACCAAGCAAAAATTTCCATTCAAATGATTATCATTTTTGGCACAAATAATAAGAAGTGTACGTACAAATGAATTACCAGTTTCTAATTTTTCGAAAAGATCCAGTTTCTCTTCTTTCCTTAAAAATGCGCTTGAACTTTCATAAGATTTACTTAACTTATTCATGTTAATAATGGGTTTTCAAACAACACGCTTTATGCTCCGCGCGACAACGCAGTTTTCATGCCACTTCATACCCTTACTTTGGGCTACAAGTGTGGCGATGAGATAATTTACATGACTGCCGTGAAATCAAAAGTTCGGGAAGTTGCTGACCAAAGATTGAAAATAAGGATAAATACTGGTTTTAATACGGTTTCATTTTATGTTAATTAAGAATTTGTGATGATGACAATAGAAATAAATCGCACAATAATGTTTATGTAATGTATATGTATCGATGTAAACGTAGATAAGAACAAAATAATATAATTCAGGGCTTCTGGATAACCAAGGGGGCAGAGCGTTCGACTTTTACGAAAGCTGTCCCGAGTTCGACTTCCGGTGAGAGGCCATATGCAAAATGGCCTTGGCTGTCGAAGCACTTTTAATAACAATAATACAAAAATTTGGATTGTTACTAATGTAGATGACGGCAGATAAATTAAACAAAATTTTCATATACTTATTTCTTATAAGAAAATCAACATTTATGGCTTCAAACATTCTATTTATTAGATCAACTCATAAAATACTTCTAAGTTTATTAAAAGAATGAATTTTGCAGTTACTCTTATAATAATGTCCAGTCTGAGTGGTTGAATAAACTCATCATTGTCTACAGATATTATTGGTATTTTGGTTTACAGATGTCACTGGTATTTACTTAAAAATTTATAAGATTTAAGTTCAGAGTTTGGAGAGTCTAACAAAATTTGGAAAGTAACACTTCTGCACTGCCTACTAGATTTTTTGGGTTTTTTTTAAATTTTGCTGTTTTAATTTTAAAATAAATGAATCCTCACATAATCCAATAGCCAGAATATATTTTCTCATACATCAGATGTACACCATGTTAACTCAAATCTTATATCTCTCTCTTACTGAAGCATTTTCAACTTCAATAAATTTTCCACAAATATTACGATAGTGATCCATAATTATATAGACGCAATAAGAATTATATTATTTAATTGAATTTTAATGCAAAAAATAACATTTATGTAATAACTGAGCCAAATATTTGATTATTTCTAATTCATTAATTGTGATTTTGTATTATATTTCAACATGCATGAATGGCTTGTTTAAGCTCATATAATTTAGCTCTCCAACTGTATTAATTTACAACCACACACTGGATGTGCAAACATTTTCAAATGGAACCATTCATTTTTCAGTCAAATGGATAAGAAAAATAAGATTATGAGCCTCATATGCCAGAGGATTATTTTATATTCAAAATCATCTTTCAAGGGACTTCACCAGAAATATATACCAAAATTTTTAGTAAAGAAGTAGCCAAATTATCGATGTTGGATGAATTGGCAGTCAGCTACAATTTACTGAAAGTTGCTCAGCAATTTAATAGAAAAGTTTTGGGTTTCATGACTTTAAACTTCCATGATCTGTAAAAATTATACTTTTAGGAAGCAGATAAATTACTTATTTTAAATTCCAGGAAAAGTAAGACTCATACATGATAATATATAACATAAGCCAAAATTTGGTGGATTCAAGCATCTATGTCATATAGTGATATATTATGCACACACTATATATGCACAATCAATGATTTAGCTCTATGTTTCTGTTTTCCACACATATTTTCTCTGGATTTTCTATAGATGTAAGGTTTTCCTTCTCAGAATAAAAACAAATTTTACTAACAGAAGAAATTATAGCAAGGATGAACCTTTTCCTTAGAGGTATTATATTATAAATATAAATAAGCATACCTTATATTCTGAAATCTTTATTACATACTTTGAAAACAAATAAAAATATCTCTTGTATAGATAATTTCTCATATATCTTGAAACTGAATTGCATACTCTTTTTGAAATAAATTTCATTGCATGATGGCGGTGATAATGCTTTTAAGGAATGAATGTTTAATTAATGAAGTTTCACAGCGTCACTTCAGTAATGACCACTTCAGCTGTTCTTTTGCAGACTGCAGCACCTGAAATGATATACAAAGAATTAATCTCTAAAACTTGCATATGAGGCATTAACATACAACAGTCCCTTACTTATTTGTCTCGATTTCATAAAAGACAAATAAGAAAGAATATTCATTTGAAAATATGTACTTAATGAGTATACCACTAACAGTAAGAAGAACTCATTGATTTGTCAATTATTTGAGCGTTATACTGTAAGTTAAACAATGGAAATAGTAAAACATTCATCTCCGAATAATAATATAGAACTTATTAATTCAATTTGAAATCATACAAAAGAATGAGAAATTGCTTTCTAAAATTTGCTAAATAAAAGATATCGGTAATACGTGAACTCTGTATTTTTTTACTTCAACAAGTTTAGAATACAGTCTGCCTTTTGAAAGACTACATAGACGTTAGGCTATAAATTAGGTGTTTATTTTTATCAAAGAGAAGTTCCAATAATTACTCTCATCTACAATGTTTAAAATTTTAAAGTTGAATCTGGTTTGGAAGTTTTATAAGTTTTAATTTCAGACCTTTTACTTAAATAAACTAGGTAAATATTAAGCCAACATTTGTGCATAACATACCATAGGCAAACATGAATAGATATCAACAGAGAAAAAAGGTGGCATGATTCCATCATGAGTGACAGATTAGAAATTTAAATTAATAAAACCTATTTATTGCCTTATGAATGTTGTCACATTATGAGGCAAAATGTTACAATGATATACAACTAAGAATATATTACTTGTAAAATTGGCTGGGACACAGAAATTTTCTACTTCAAGCATACCTGAGCAACTGTTTGCTCTCCCAGGGGAATGTCATCTGTCCTCAATGCAACCCTTTGGACAACAGCGGATGAGTCAGCTTCCAAGATAATTCTGAGAAGAGAAATTAATATTAAATGCCACTTTTGCGGACAAATGATTTATAACGACAACTTATTACTAAGATTAAAGAGGAATCTGCATTTTTCAATGAAACATTCAAAATTATTAATGCTGAATGATAATAAAAAGTGAACAACCAAAAATAAACTTCAACATTTTCACTAATACAATAGCGTAACATTAAACTACATGCTTTTCACATATGAGAAACATTAATAAAAATCAGAATTCTTTCAACTTACCCGCCGTCACATATTTCATCCATAGCTAACATAACTATATCTAAATTTTCCAGAACGACCCTCTTTTCAACGTTCTTTCTTAATATTTGGCTTACAGCGTCGTAGAGACAATTGAGAACACTCAATAAAATAAGCTGAAATTGATATATAGATTATTTTTACATGTTTATACGTCATCCATACGATTCCGGCAACATATTAGTATATTACCTCATTTTCTTGGGAGCTACCCATAACATAAAAGAATAAATCAACATTGCTTCTGTATACACAAGTCAGGCCATCTAACATGATGATCTCAGCATTAGCCCGATGGGTTTTATTGAAAAGATTTTTCTCAAAAGCTTTTTGTTCTTTTGCAGTGGGAAAAATATTTTTATCATAATACTTTGCCAATATTCTGTTCCCATCGTTGTCGAGAATTGCCATTCCCTTGACAGTATATAAGGTGGGCTCCTGGAAATAAATAAAATAACGCTCAACATCTCTTATTAAAATATAAGAAATATTATTGATAAACACGATATATACCATTCTTATAGGGATATGCGGGATAAGCTTCCACACCGACAATTCAAGTTATTTCGGACGTCTTTTGTTAGTTAAAGTCCATCAATACATTCTTCGTATTTTCTACAAAATGTAGTGTCTATATGCAATCTAATGCCGGACAGAATTAATGTCAATATTATTACCATGTAATAAAGACACTGCCGTTATTTCTATTAATTCCTAAGTGGCTGCGTGGCCGATTGAATAATTCACAGCTTTTTCAGATTTCTACTTGCAATACCAGTATGTGTTGACGTACGATATTCGCTCGAACTCTGATTATTTTTAGTTTCATCACATGGTCAGCGGCGTCTGTAGTAATATTTAGAGTTCGTTAATCGCTGTGATAAAACAGTATTTTAATAATGGTGGTGGGTCAGGAGAAAACAGGAAACCCCGATGAAGGGTATTGCTCTTTCGAATTATAGTATTAAATCATCTTAACTGTAATATATCCCTTTAAATTTGCGTTTTCTATTTTAGAGTCCAGGCAAAATCAAAGAAACAGCTGAAAAAAGAAGCTAAAGATTCGGTAAAAGCTGCTAGAAAAGAGGAAAGGAAAGCAAAAAATGTAAGATTTCCTATTGAATTAATTTTTGTTTAAGATTTCCGCAGAAATTAATTCAATTTGTCTATTAGGAAGAAAGTCAACCCGTTGCCGATGATTACTCATCAGGAAAATACGGAAATATGCAAATGATACAAAGTAGAGAATATGTACAGAGATCTTATGTGCATGTGAAAGATTTAACTCCTGATCTCAAGGGGAAGAAAGTTTGGATACGTGGTCGTCTGCACACCAGCAGAGCGATTGGTGAGCATATCCCATTGAAAGATTTAGTGTAGCACTAAATTTTTCGAGAGAATTTGTCTAGCTGGCCGAATTCATGAAGGCAACAGTCGATTTTCTAAGGTTATACTATTAATTTTTGCTGAGGAGATAGTGAATGAAAAATATTTGATAACAAGAAAAGAATCCATTTACTGACCATAATAAATAAGTACGAATGTTTCGTGAAATTAATGGAACCGGACGTAGTTGCATGGATTTTATTCTAAAGCCGAATAGATATTTGTAATCGTCAGAAAGATTGCTGTTGTGTAAATATATACTTTAAAATTTTTGGCGAATGATAGTGCATTTAATGTACTAGTAGTTAAGATCTTTTCGATTGTTTTCTGTATATAATATAGAATGTGTTTGTATCTAGCTGTAATTTGGATATTCCTCCCATGTAACATTCAATTTTAAAATTTAAAAATTTTCAGGTAAGCAGTGTTTTGTATTGATAAGGCAACAGCAGTATACTGTGCAAGTGATTCTTGCAGTGAACGATTCCGTTAGTAAACCTATGGTGAAGTTTTCCTCCAAGTATGTATTTCCTCTTACCATTATTTGATTTTGCATACATGTTCATTTTGCTTGATCTCATAATTCGTTACATTTTTCATTCTGTAGCATCTCCAAAGAATCAATCGTTGATGTTGAAGCAGAGGTATCCACTGTTGCTAGTAAAATTGAAAAATGCACACAAAAGGATGTGGAACTTCAGGCTCAGCAAATCTGGGTTGTGAGCTCAGCAAAACCTCAGCTTCCATTGCAAATTGAGGATGCTTCAAGACCTGTTGGTGAGGAAGTATGTTGAAAATTTTCCTTTGTTTATATTTACAATCCATTTATAATCAAAGTAATCCATTAGGTCTCTAAATCATTCTCATTTGTGAATGTTTTTAATCTGTTGATTCATTTAAGTGATTCTTTTCATTTTCCAGCTTCATCATAGTAGTTAATAATTAAAATTTCCTTATTTTCTGTTGATAGCTCACATTATATTATAAATGTGATAAGTATTTGGATATAATTTCAGAATTTCCCTATTCAAATTTTTTTGGAGTAATACAGCTCATTGCTCATAAAATCGTCATATACATATAAGAATGCTGCTCTGTTGCATTAAAGTGTATTTATGATAGTATTTTTATTATTTTGACCACTGAGGTTTACTGCAACTATTTTCTTTTTAAGTGTAGGCCCTCACCAGGAATTAATCCTAGAACCACTTTCACCAAGGGTGAATGCATTATCCACTTTGCTATTTGGGTGCTTAAAAATAAATTTAATAACTATTCATTTCAATACATGGTTCATAACAATCCTCATTTAACAGTTAAATTTTTATTATATTCTTACAAAAAAATCACTAAAATTAATTTTATATGAAGTCTAGTATTAGAACCCTCAATTCCATCTCCATTTCTAAAGATGAAAATCTAAGATCTAAGCCTATGGTTTCTGCTACTCTTGAATGACAAGATTATAGATTTAAATAATTGAAAAATAACTGTAATATTATTGATGACAAATACTTCAGAGATCTTTGATGGGTAGCTTATCTTGACCTTATCTCTTGAAAGTGAAACATTTCTGCTGATAATCACAAATTCTTAAAGGTGATCAAATAGTTGATCATTTGGGATTGTAAATGGGAGGGAAATGCTGTTCTGATAGATTTATGAAAGTCGTAACTCATCTTCCATCAATGCAAAGTTTTTAAATTCTTACTTTGCTGATTCATTCAAATAAAAGAAATTTTCAGTGTGACAAGTAAACATATAGAGAATTTATACATATGATAATTTGTAAAAAATGATGATGATATTACCACAACAGTGTACGGGTTATTTTCTAGAAAAGTAAATTTCAAAAATTTTTTCCCTGTCTTAAATATCTTAGGTAACACCATTACAGTTGTGTCTGAAATTAAATGGTTCCCTTGAAGAGAGTAGGCATATAAACATTCTCTTTGAATGCATGGTTTAAATAGCTGTTGGTTAGCACAAGCAAAACCTGCAAACCATTTTACTAAAATTCATAAAAAAAGATGGATTGAAAAAGACTGACAACACCAGGAATCAAACTCAGCTCTTATGCTGATTAAGTACTATATATTTCCACTTATTGATTTAATTGGAAAAGCTATCTTGCAGAACATTCAGAGATGCCCTTTTAAAAGACTTTGTAGGAGAGGGCAAGTGGATTGTCTAATTAAGTAGCATTTTTCACGGACATGTCCCAGTGGGGAATTGAGGCCCATACACTTTTGTGTTATCTGTTTTGTATCTGGGATACAAATTTAATACCGAGGGCCACAATACATCTTCTTGACATCTTTTGACTTAATTGTGATTATCTTTCCTAAATTGAGGTGTTCGAAACAGTTACAACTAAAAGCTATACTATCTTTAAAGGAGGCTGAGGGACTTCATATTGTAGTTAACCAAGATACCAGGTTGGATAACAGAGTCTTGGATCTCAGAACTCCTGCAAACCAAGCAATCTTTCGTTTAGAAGCTGGTGTATGTCGTCTCTTCAGGGACATACTTACTGATAAGGTAATGTATTCTACTTAATTTTTTCTTGTTAATTATTTGGCTGTCCCTACCTGAGTAAAATTATATTTGTCTTTGTTTTGGCATTGTTAGTGAAAATGTATTAAAAACTCTATAAAACATTTCATAATATTATTCCAGTTATTACCACATGATAATTTTCAGAGAAGAAATTGTGATTCAATTAAAATTTTTACAATTAAAGATTTTGAATGAATTTTACTATCAGTATTCAAGGGAAACATGCTACTAGTAAAGATTCAGTACAAAATGATGAAAGTGAGAAAGGAAATGAAAGATGGCTAATAGCTCACATATGTATTTTGGTATATACGTTGCTATCTTCAGTGGTAATGCTAGCATAGTAGGTCAACATTGTTCATAGTTGTCTCCTTTTTATTTATTATAGCCAAAATTAATCCACTTCTCTAATTACAACAATCCACAATCTTTCATTGCTTGATTGCATTTAATTATGTAAATTTAATGAGAGGCTATATACTTTGATCTTGTTTATCATAGTAAGTGTAAAGAAAATTTCCTTGCAAACATCACTAGGCCTTTAGCATATTGACTCAAAATAAGAAACTTTAAAAAAATATCTCTTTTCTTTATTAGTGGAATATTGGCCTTCAAAATTCCTGGTCTCTCCGTATATTATTATAACTTTTATGAATGTTTACAGCTACATTCAGCAATCCTTCCAACGTTTTCTGCATGATGTATCACATGATCTATAAAGTAGTGTTAGAGGCAATGCCTTTGTAGTTTCAAAATTTCTTCAATTAATTTTAATCCTTTCTTTTAGTTTTTGAGCTAGATTTATAAATTATGAAGGTAAAGTTGATAGAAATTTTAGGAATCCAGAAATCCAAAAGGTAACACGTTTGCTTTTAGTGAAAGCAGACCTGGACTTGATTCCTATTGGGACCCATATATGCAAAATGATCTCAGTTGTTGAAGAACTTTTAAATTTAAATTCTAATTGTATTGTAGATTCTAAGATTGATTGAATGCTGTTTAATATTTTTTCAGGGATTCGTGGAAATCCACACACCAAAAATCATCTCAGCTGCTAGTGAAGGAGGAGCAAATGTCTTCACAGTTTCTTACTTCAAGGGGTCTGCATATTTAGCACAAAGTCCTCAGCTGTATAAACAAATGGCTATAGCAGCCGATTTTGACAGAGTGTTTACTGTAGGAGCAGGTCAGCTTTAAATTCTTGTATCAATTTTAGAAAGAGATTGTTTATTAAGTGTTTGTATATAATTTTACTTCAATTTAGTATAATACAGAATGGAAAATATCATAAATATTAATGGTCACAGTATAAATGGAAAAGTCCTGTTTTAAAACTCACTGTAAAATGCTCTTATAAAGATGAAAGGTAAAGGATGGATATTAAACTTTGGATATCCATAAAACTCGGATACCCTTAAAGAAAGTGGCTGACAAATATGAATCATTTTGACAAATAAGCTTGCATATCAAAGATTCTAATAACAATAAGATGTTAGGGAATGGAGATGAAAGCATAACAGTATTCATGGGATCACCATCTTGATTTTTGAAGAAAGGGTGCAAAAAAGGCAATCCTTGACCTTAGATTGCAATTGAATAAAGAATACAGGAAGACCAATTTCATAGTGGAACTAGAGTTAGCTTTTACAAAGGTAACAGTTTATAGTGAGTCCTTAAAGATATTTGTGTAAATTACTGTGACAAGATTGATCCATAGCCTCTGTTTAGTAAAAAACAGTGAAATTAATAAGGAAACTAGAATAGAGAGAAGTAAGTCAAGATTGCTGATTATTTTCACTGATTTTCAATGTACACATTAAGAAGGCAGTAAATGCAGTCAAGGAAAAGAATAAAAGCAAGATGTGAAGAAAATGAGAAACAATAGCCATGCTTTGGCTAGTAGATGATATAGCAATATTAAATTAAAGAAAGAGAACTTGACTAGAAGTCTTCCGTTAATGGAAAATTATTGCTGCAATTATATGAAAAGAAAACCAAAAATAGTGTGTAGCCTGAGCAGGGGAGAAAATTTTATGCTTAAACCAAGAATGAACTCTAGAATGAGTTGAAGGATTCTACCACTCAGGTAGCAGAATTCTTTCTTATCCTAGTCAAGGTTCCCTCTTAGTTGCACACATAGGCAGTGATGCAATGCTACTTTAAGTGCCACCCTACTAATTTGTTGAGTTCTCTCTTATTTAATGACAAATTTGAATGCCTTAGCTTTTGTTTTAACTAACTCATCAATAATTTTGCACATTATGAATTGTATATCAGGGATATATCATAGTACATTTTGTCATATAGTGATGAAAATCAGAAATATTCTAACTTAAAACTCCTTCTCGATAATTGATATACTCATATTTACAATCAAAATTTATCTAAAATGAAATTTATTCACCTAGATTGTAATATAACTTTGTCAATTAATCACCTGCAGTAATTTCATTGCCACTCAAAGATAGAAAACATTAGAGAACAGCAATGGAAGTTGCAAAAGAGAGATTGTAAATGGAGAAACTCAAGTAAAGAAGGAAACCAAGAGGAACAATTTTTGGCTGCAAATACTAACTTTTATATAAAAACCTGCATATGAAGTGTTTTCCTGTGTTGTTGTAAAACATGAACTACTATGGCAGAAGATAGGAGATTAAAAGTAGATGTGTAAATTTAGAAGAATGATGGAAATAAAATGATTGAGTGAGTTACTGATAAAGATATCCTTCAACAAGCAAACAAAGAAAGAATGTGGGAAACTTTGGTGGAAAGATGAGGGAATTTAAAGTTATTACTTCAACACTTGATACTTTGCTGAAGATTTTATTGGAAAGAATGGTAGAAGGGAGAAAATGTAGAAAAATGTTAAATTATAAAAGGCAGGTCGTGTTGAGTATTAAGGAGAGGAACAAAGTAATCGGCTGTGGTTAGAATTACTTGAATAGCTGTGGTAAACATTAATTCAATGCTAACATTTTAACGATTCTGTTTCCTTCCCATCAACTCTTAACATTATAATTAATAATTTTGTATTATAGTATTACCTTGATTTCCATTGTGCCTGCCAGATAGTATGAGCATTGATATAATGTAGTTAGTTATGAAGTTATCGCACTTAATCTAGATATTTGATAAATTAAACTATGCAAAAATAAACTCTCCTTGCTTAATTATTTTATTCATAAACTTTAATTTTTAAACTTGAAGCTGCTCTGATCTTTACTCATTCTAGCTAGAATCATGAAATTGTTTACCTATCACATTTGATTATCTATTACATCTTTTAATATGATGGTCATGATTTTCACTTAAGTTTAATATGAAAGAGCTGTAAAAGATATGGGTAGTGCATCACATACATCAATCTTTGAAAGCTATATTATTTCATAACAATCAGTTTGAATCATATGTGTCGATTATACATATAAAATCTTCCATTTCAGTTTTTCGTGCTGAAGACAGCAACACACACCGTCATCTGACAGAATTTGTTGGTTTGGACTTGGAAATGGCATTTAAGCACCATTATCATGAAGTTGTAGATGTCATAGGGCAGACGTTTACAGATATGTTTCGTGGTCTACAAGAAAAGTGAGTTTCTGATGACCAAATTCTTAAATTTGTTTAATATGTTTCCTGTTAAAAAATTAGGCAAGTTAGTTGAGTCTTAATTGAAGGAAATTTCTTGGTAAAATATCTTGCTGCTGTCCTTGTGTAGATGTAGTTCTCTAATTATCACTAGAGTGCGTGAACAGTTACATTTTAATGGGATAGATTTTTACTGTGGAAAAGTGGTAATGAAAAGTAACATTAAAAACATGAATTGTGTGAACATGAGGTATAAGTCACATAACTGCAAAGCCTATGTCAAGGAATTTAAGATCAAAATCAAAGAAAGTAGTTTACAAACATTAAGGAAAATAGGACTTCGTTTGTTTTGAAATGTAATTCATCCATTGCCACATCAGAAATTTATGGATATGGCAATGACTCTTTGTAAAAGTAATTGGAGTAACTATAATTCTCTGTTTATTTAGTTGACAGATTCAGTGTTAGCTAATTTATTGAATTTTATATCATTTGCAGTAGCCCGATGTGTAATTATGTAGCAATCATTGTTACTTTTAGGCTCACCCAGAATGTTTGTCATTAAAAGAGAACAATTTTCTGGTTTATTATCAAGTTTGAAGTTCACTATGAGGTTTGAAGACCTTAGTGAGTTATGCTTATTGTTATGGGGGATGGTAATTTCTTCTTGATAACCTTGTTTTTGGGACCTTAAAGGATTAATTAAGCTATGTCAGTAATTTCATCTTCTTATAAGGCCCCTGCCAAAATTCTGTTGATTCTCCGAAAGGTAATAAAAATAGATCAATACAATGCTAATTACAACATAAAAACACAATGCTAATTACAACATAACTCTTAAGAAAACATTAAATAGTCGAGGTAATTAAAATGATGAAAGAATAACTGTGAACTCAATATAAAGCATATTATGTCATTTCATCATTTGTGAGATTGCCATCTTTTGACGTTTACTTTTAAATGCATATTTGTAACATGCAATTGAAGGGTTTGAATTGAGACAAGAAAACAAACGCTCAGAAATTGATCAATTTAAGTCCTTAAAAAATAATACAAATGTAAATTCATGATATAAACCTAGTGATGACAGTGTATTGAATTTCTAATGTTTGGATTAATCTTAGCTATTCTAGTTCCAAAATTGTGGAAATGCAAAGTATCTCTCCTTGTTAGAATTTTGAAGCTTCTTTCCTTCTCAACAAGTAACCATTCTTAGTTTCACTTCTACTTTTTCTATCTCTCATGATCCATATCTTCTGGTTTCTGTTGATTCCTGCTCTTCTCCTGAACTATTCTAGGCATAGTTTTTAATGTTCATGTAATCTATTTCTCTGGTAATTTTCTTTCATTATCATTAGCCTTTGTATTTTTTCAGGTATGCTGACGAGATAGCTGCTGTAGCCAAACAATATCCCGTTGAACCATTTGTCTTCCTTGATCCTCCCTTACGTTTGGAATTCAGTGAAGCTAGAGAACTTCTAAAAGAGGCAGGAGTTGAGCAAGGAGAAGAGGAGGATTTAAGTACTCCAGATGAGAAACTTTTGGGAAGATTGGTTAAAGCAAAGGTGGGTATCTTTTTCTCATTGTTAAATTTATGGCTATATTTTTTCAATAATCTGAATGTCTTACTAAAAAAAGTAAATTAATAATGTTAACATGTTTTTTAAAGATATATCCACAAATAAAAATTTCGTAAAGTAATGATGAATGAAGATTTCTTGCCTTTTCAACTTGCTCAACCAATTCAATCTTTAATTATTTTACAGTAGTTACACTCACTTAAAAACATAAAAAAGTTTGAAGACTTCACAAGTTTCATGAGGTATTTAATTAATGAATCGCCAACATTCCTATAAACCTGTTTGTGATCTTATTTTATTTTGTAAAAATGGATAGATATATTTGATAAGTAGCTTGATAGTGCAGCAATTGATCAGTGGTTTACTTTTGATTAACTTTGATTCATTAATTTTACTTTCAGTATGACACAGATTTCTACATTCTTGACAAATACCCTCTTGCTGTGAGACCTTTCTACACAATGCCAGATCCCAATGATAAGGTAAGTCTTTGAACTCTAATTCATTATTTTGTGTATCAAATGCTATTGTATTTGATAGACTTCCCTGTAATTATCATTTGATAGGTTTATGAATATTACTATTTATTATTAAGTGATTTGCTGTATGTAAGATTCTCTGGCATAAAGGGTGAACTCTAATATCAGAGTGGCAAACTCTTAAAAAGAAGTTTTAATTGCATTGTTAAAATTTAAGTTATTGTTATGTTGACTGTTTAAGTTTTAGTTTCTTCACCACACTTTGTTATAATCCTGTACTCTTATTGATTGAGATAGCTCAATATCTTGCAGAAATGAGCCAAAAAATTGCAAAGGCTGAATCTTTGTATATAATACCAGGGGTCTTTTTTATCCAAAGTTTTGGAAAAAAATCTGCATCTAATGTGCCATCGAATATTGCTTATAAAAATTACCCTTAAGATGAAGTGCATAGGGTATAATACTAGATGGCATTTCAGAGAATCTTTTTGAAGCTTTTGTAAAATTACAATTCATCATAACTTATATCAACCAATGTTAGACATCCAATAAGATGGTTTCTTCCTTATTAGATGTTAATTGTTGTCATTAAGCTGAGGAATCTACATATTATAGTCTTTAATAATATATAAGAGCTAAATTTTACTTAGAATTAATGCATCCAAAACATAGCTCTTCTAATTAATTATTTTCTTGAAAATTTCATTACAAATTGAATGGTGCATTGATTGTTGTAACTTATTGCTAGTGTTTGTGAGTGTGTTTAATATCAAATTATTGTACTGGGTGTAGTACCTTTGCTGGTATGAGAATGTGAGATATTAATACAGAAATGTTATCATTATTCATTTTCATTTGATTAATTTTTATTTCTGCTTTGTTTATACCTTTCAGAAAAAATCAAATTCCTATGATATGTTCATGCGTGGTGAGGAAATCCTGTCAGGAGCTCAGCGAATTCATGATCCAGAATTTCTCACCGAAAGAGCTAAAGCTCATGGAGTAGGCAAGTACCACCGAATCCTCTATATTTCACCTAAATGCTGTAATTTTAAATATTCAGGTTTAAGGTTAATTTGAATGTATGATTGAGTGGATATATAAAGTATATATACGACCCTTAGTTGATTTTGAAATATCACATACCACAGACATCTTACCCAAGCTACATCTCTGAAGGGAACTAACAAAGAAGTAGTTTTTCTTTAAATATTATTATAAATGTTATTTCAGTTTCATTACAAAAATATCAATTTTCCTTTATGAAGGTTGGATGTGTTTAGTTTTTTTTTGGGTGGTATCATGTAAAGTATTTCAGTTATAATGTATTAAATTCTCGAGAACAAAGAGGTTCATATACGACCAAAAGTATATTAGCATTGTAAGCACTGGTGGACCCAGGTGAAGGAGCTGAAAAGATGATTCCCCCATTTGCTGACTTTATAGTAATAGCAATCTGCCTATGATTTGATGGGTGATAAATGTGATATAATACCACATTTGTTATGAAAAAATGGGATTTAAAATGCTATTTGGGATTTATTCATAAAATTCATCATAAATTGCCACCCTCATCCCTTGGCAAGTACCTAGGCAAATTTCTTGATCTGCCTCTAATTGTAAACTACAAAGTTCTTAAATTTCCTTCTGCCTTTCAGATGTAGAGAAAATTGCTGCCTACATAGAATCTTTCCGCTACGGATGTCCTCCCCATGCTGGTGGTGGTATTGGACTAGAGAGAGTAGTTATGCTTTACCTTGGATTGGACAACATTCGAAAGACTTCAATGTTCCCAAGAGATCCTAAGAGAGTTACTCCATAAATAGACATGGAAGTTAACTCTCAGATTAGAAAGGGAAGTGGTAATATGCAGAACAAATTATCTTCACCTCATTATTTGAATTTCTCTACATAAAGGCCATTTAAAATTACCTAGGGATTGAATTGATATTACTCTGAATCTTAACTAGAGATTTGGTTTCAATTTTTAAAGCTTGTAATCTGGTAAATCAGTTGTGTGGGATTGATTTTATTTAAAGCAATCAGAGATTTAAGGATTCTTATTTTCAATCATTTGGACTATATGGAGAAACGTTTTGAAGCAAGACTGAAAAATTGTAAATTTTATCACTTTTTTGCATTTATATGTTGTTTAGAAATTTAGAAATCAAATTATGGATACTCATTTTACCGCAATTTGAAACCCAATGTATCGTTGCATATTTTTCTGCTTTTGATGCTAAATCTTGATATTTCTGATGAAAATTAGAAAGACTTATTCAAAACACTGCCAGAGAAATGTTGGTGAGTGAAAGGTAAAATCCTAGCAAAATATTGCTAAACATCGTTGAACATAGAATGTGTATGCCAATTTATATTTAAAGTATGGATATTAAAATTAAACAAAGGTTGCCTGTTTATCATTGTAAGTCCAGAAAAAATAAGAAATTAATTTATATAAACCCTTTCCTCAATGTTTAACTTATGTCAAAAAAGCCAGTTCTCTTGTACAGAAATTCCAAGATTGTAAAGGTATCATTTTTATACTATTGATAAAATATGACATGATTAAAAGTTAAAATGAAATATTTTGTTATTTTTTAATTTGATAAATAAGATTTAACTGCCAATCTTTATTATTAACATTCAAACACATGACAAATATTGTCTTAAGGTTACCATGCAAAAGTAAATTTCAAACTAAACAAATATTCCCATGATATTGTTTCTGAATATAGAAATAAGTTGGTCTACTAAATGAATGATATAATAGCTCCAGCTTTCATATGCGACCCAACCTCTGGAGCATCGCCCACATATGTTTGAAGCATTAATACTACTTTATTAGAAACTTTCCCTATAATACACGTTCTCTTGTACTTTAAATCATTCATGAAAACTTAAATAAGATGAATGTTAACATTATATTACCATAAGAATGCTAACAATTCTTAAATTCTTTTACTTTCACTAATCCTTGAGTTGGAGGCGTCGGAGGATATCATTGTTACAAAATATGTGTGATTACCTCTCTTTGTAGAAGGTAAAAAGCATATTGAAGGAAAAAATTAATTAAGCCAAATCCTTGATAAAACTAGGAAAGATGAAATTTCCGTAAAATTTCATTGGGTTTTATTTTTGTATGATATTTTATGGTTATATTTTTGCAATACGATGGAGAAATCGAATTGGCGCTGAAGAACTTACAGATTTCACCGTAAGAGAGCAGCACATAAACATTGTTTCCCTAAGTCACCGTTACAGCGCTGCGTACGTTTAGAATTCAACGGTATGGCAGACAGTGTTTACTACAAACAACTTCCAGACAGACGTTGTGTGATTTGTTCGTCTACTCCGATTTCGAGAAGGGTTCATTTCAGTTCGAAGGGGGTAACCGAACAGGGCGAAACGATATTCGTCTAAGCACGCTCGACCGTCTGGTCGTCTAGACGAGGAGACGAGATACTCCTCCGTCGTACGTTCACTATCAAGCTCGTTAGAGCCTTCCTGCTCATTGAAGAAGATGCAAGCTTGTACATTACCACATGTCTGCTGTTATAAATCACAAGTAAGGCTGCAATTTCTTTTTTTTATTTTTCTCGTATGGGAAAGAGTCTGGTTTGGGTATATCTTACACAAGTGACTGCTGTCGGATATTTATCGGCTTTCTTTACTGTTACATGCTGTTTATATTCTATTTACGGTTTAAGTGGCGCAGTAGTTACTTATAATTTGATATCGATGTGAATTAAATGAAGAAATAGTGTAAAGTAACGTAGTCACACCTTCCGACTCGCTCAACGCTCACTTTTCATGTAGGGGTTGATTTCGAATTTACTTCTTCCGTCGGAATCGTACTTATTAATTTAAACTGTTAATTATTTATTAGTGACTTTAAATGTATTTGAATGATGTTTTTAAATACACAGATTTAGTTTTATTTCCCGAAAGCTGTCGATGTTGTTTTCATTCGTATTTTAGTTTTCCCTTGTTTTGTCGGTATTACTGCCATTGCCCCTCCCATGTTTTTAATAAAATTTTGACATCTCTATTTCAGGAATAAATGGATCGTCAAACATTCAAATGGCTTAAACGACTAAAGAATCATTGCAGGAACCTCCATATCTTATAATGATTACCATAGATTATTGAGTGTTTGGAGTAGGATGGAAATTGCCACCATTGTGTTCATAATAACCCTATATTCCCATGCTCAAGGTAGGTCTACTGGCTATTAGCGAGTTCTGAAAATTATTAGTGTTGTGTTAATTGATTTTAACCGGTGCATCTTTGAAAATTTAGGCATCCAGTCATCTGAATATAGATTGTGTGCTCACCGGTACAACAATGTGGAACATGCATCTGTACCCCAGACTGTTGAGGAATCCTCAGAGGACTATGGGGTGGCTGAATCGTTGGTAAGGAAGGAATTGAATTGCTTTAAATAATATGGTTTTGGCATTTTGTATTTTGTGTTTATTTATGTATTTTGTAGTGATGACTGTTCATTTCATCGTCGATTCGTTATTGATTTACAGTTCGGTATTTTTTCATCAACTTTGCATTGATTTGTACGGAATTCGTGACGTTTGAATCATTATGTGTTCCGTATCTTTACCGTGGATATTGTCATTCTTCACATGTGATTTTTTCTGCATATTTTTAGCCTCTAAATAAATTAGAACTTGTTTACCTCCACCCCTAAGTAGTAAGTGTAGTGATTGGTCCTTTGAATTTGAGTGATATGGTAATGCAGTTTCAGTTCAGTGAGATGCGGTGTTACATATATTTCCTGTCATTTTACATGTTCCATAGTTAGTGAAAATGCATCACAGTGATTCAATAGTGGATTCTCAGTGAATTTTCCTTAGTGCTCATTGTTGGTGTTGTTGAAGCTTCAGTCAAGAACTGTCATCACACATCTAAAAGTGATTCTTCACAGTAACATCCATTTACTTTCTGAGAAGTAACCTGCGTTATTTGTTTGTGAAAATCAAAAGATGAATTCCTGTTTATTGAACATCTGCAAAATTATGAACATTCTATGCCCATTTTGTCACATGATGGATAAATATGAAAGTTGAAACTTGTAGGTTTTTTATTGTGATTTAATTTGGTTGGTAGATTCCATTACACATTCATGTGAAATATGTATATCAAAGCGAGTCAGTATAATCACATATGTGATTGTCTGCCCTCATGCTGAAAGGAAACATTTGCTAGGAAGTGGTGTTTGAAATTCTCATTGAACATTTTTATGGAAATACTGTGCTTGTAAAGCACTCAAATCATTCCCAAGTTGTGCTTTGTAACCCCTAGGCCATTCTGTTGAATTTAATGTACATATTCTGTTTCTTAACAGGGCCTTAGTGGACGGACTTATGAAAAGTGTGCCAAAGCTACAAATTTTTGTTACACCTTATGGTTTGAGGATACTTCAGTCAACCAAACGAATGGGATTACCATCCTGGGTCAAGGTAGGTGGATTTCATAATGCTAAGTTTTTGCTCGGCAAAGAAATGTACTTCATTAGTTTTCATGAAAATTATCAGTGGCCCAATGAGCAGGATTACTCCAGTGCATTCCACAGTGTCAGTTTAGTGTTAGGTGTTCTTTGACTGGAAAATCAGTGTGGCTGAAATTCGATTGATTGGATCTGAAGACTGTTGGTAGAGAATTCCATTTTTGGTTGGAAAGTTTGAAGAAGTGAGTTTTGCGCAAATATCCAGTTTGAACTGTGTGAACCATCGAAGATGTAATGCATTTCCATATGTAATACATCAGGGACTGACGACCTGCTGTTTGGTGCAAAGAACGGTCATGTCATAGCCTTATTGTGGTTGAAGAAATAGTAGCCAAAACATCAGCCATTTGAAGTTGGAATCCTGTGAATCCTTGCAGCAGTCCTCTCCCTTGGAATCTAATTGTGTTGAAGAATTTTCCTTTCCACATCTTATGCCTAGCTGTCGTCCTATCACCTCATTGTGAAAATATATCCCAAATGACACTTTCATCTTTCAACGTTTTTATCTACATGATATCATGCTTATTGTTGGTAACGGATAATACCAACAAATTTTTGTTTATGATCATACAAAAATACATATTCATGAGTTTAATTTTCATTAAAATATTCTCATCCTACGAGAAGTAATAAAGACACTTCAGGCTCAATGCAGGTGGATGGTGGATAATATGCGGAAATGACAAAAGAAAAACATATAATGAAAACAAAGGAATTTTTCCTCGTAGATATGTATAGTGAAATTTAAAATTTTCTTAGTGATTAAGTGGGGCTAGTATTTGAAGGCACATGATCATTTGTGATGAAATGTTCATTTTTTAGACTTCCAAAGCTTAGCAGATTTGTTGTTTACATTTCCTTTTTGGTAATTTCTTTACTGTGGTTTCTGGAAATTGCTAATTTCAAGGAGATATTGAAAAGTGAAATTGAGTGAAACACCTCATATCATATTCACAGTTGATACCATTATTCTGAAGTTTTGGCTTAATTTCTCATTTTAATATATTCCAGCATACTTATCCACTCTAAAGACGATTTATTTGTCGAAATATATTCCAGTAATTCCAGTGAATGAACACGCATAGTTCAATACCCATAATATTCTTAAAATTTTCTTTTTTTGGATTTATGTGCTTAAATTCAGAACAGATCACAAGCTTAAAAGATTATGTATAAGAGTCAACATAATTTTTCCTAATAGTTTTCCCTTGTATTCCTTAATTCTATGATATTCCCTTTTGGCTGTGAATCTTTAATTTATTACATGCGCTCCTAAATAGCCAAGTGGACTGCACGTTCGACTGTCACAAAAGCTGTTCTGGGTTCGATACCCTGTGGGAGTCTGTATGAGAAATGACCTCAGCTTTTGAAACGCTTAAAAATACTATTACTATATATCCCATATCTCAGACTGAATTGTCAACAAAAATTTAATCTAGCTGACAAATTCTCAGTAAGATTAAACAAATAGTTTCATAATTGTGGTGAAGTTGGCCATATCATCTATGACTATTTAAATATATTATTAGTGTGCAATACGTTAGGAGACTTAAATCTCTAGTGAAATTGTATATCTCCATAATAACTATTTCAGTTTTTACATGTTATGTAGACTTTTTCTCACTTTCAAGCAGCCCAAAGGTTTGGAATATATTAAATACATCATAGTTAACATGACTAGATTATTTAAACTGTTTGGGAAGTTTATTCTTTAGTTCGAGTTTGTGATACTGGAGATTGAGACTAGTCAGCCTCTCATCCATTAAATGGCAGAAAGATATTTAGTGAATTATCACTCAGTTTCTGTTTGCAATATGATTTCGCTTAATATTTTAAATTTCCATCTTGTTTTCATTCTGGATAATAAATAGCTAGGAAAATCTTGTTCAGCTTTTCTTTTTTTTCACTAATATTTCTGGACAACTACTATATTAAGTAAGTACTTGAAAATCTGGCATTGTTCATGTGTAAGGGTGATGTGCCATTTATTTACCTTCGCTTCTCTGCAGATGATCTCATTTTCGTCATCGCCCATAATCACTGCTTCATCTTAGTATTTTCATTTTTCAATATTTGGTATCAAAAATTATTGAATTGAGGGATATTATTCCATACAAATAAATACATGGTTGGTGCATTATTCGTACATATTTTATTATTTTTTCATGGACAAAGTTCATGATCTCTCCATATCACTTCTACCCTACTAAGTAGATATGGTACTTAGAAAGTTTTAGTAAAGAAAATAAAGTTAATAATATATTGAAGAAATCAAGTTAACTTTTGTCTCATGTCTTGAAAATAAATTTGGTTAATTAGGATA
Source organism: Pachydiplax longipennis (assembly GCA_036926295.1). Taxonomy (NCBI): domain Eukaryota; kingdom Metazoa; phylum Arthropoda; class Insecta; order Odonata; family Libellulidae; genus Pachydiplax; species Pachydiplax longipennis. The sequence goes on from JAVFKF010000008.1 coordinate 60,301,762, forward strand.
GATCTACTCTCCATGAGATTCTGATTTTTAAATTTGGAAATTGCAATTCAGTTATCAGCATGAAGTGCAGTATCTTGAGCCCTTACAGTAATACTGTTGTTTCAAATGTAACATTTTTCTTAAAAAAAGGGAGTTATAGATTTCCTTGTCATCAACGTTTTCTGTATATATATTTGGAGTCAACTCTAAATTGCATTTTCTCATTTATTGATAAATAAAAGGAGAGATGAACGACTTTAGAAGACATTTTGAAGTCATATTCATATTTCGTTCTATTATTTTTCCCAATATAGATTTTCTGATTGCTTTATATATTATAACATGTGTTATGTCCTAGTTTTATTTTCTAAAATTGTATATTTTTATCAGTTATATTTCGTCCGAATTTCCGCGATCTCATAAGGGACTATCTCATGCGTATTTTCAATTTTAATTCTTAAACTAAGCGTCGATTTTAAATTTTGTGATAGTTCATTATACATTCATGTAAATTATGCAGTAGTATTCTTTGCTATAAATATGTATGAGAAGTAAATAAGGAGTTCGATTATTACAGTCTCATTTTTCTTCAAAGACGAGATCTTACATTGATGTTCGTTAAATTTTCTTGGTTATGCCAATCCATTTTTAATTGACTAGTATTTTAGTTTTTGTTCTTTATTGATGAGTTACAACTACATATTTTCTTCTACGAGGCGATAATCGGTCGATTTATCCTGTTTTTGCGAGTCAAGCAGCAGATAGCCCAAGGCCCCAAGCACTTGTCTTTCCAAAGGATTCCCTGTTTTTTTACCTCGGATATTGTTTACTGTCGCGCATTTCTTAATGTCTTTAGTGACACTAAACTGTTTCTGTCGATATTTGATCTCATAAAGAAAGGTAGCTCGCGTAATATAATCTTTCCGTACTCTGGGAAACTTAACAAAAAATAACCCGACTCTCCGTTTTACACTTGGAGATATTCGTGTTGGGAAACAATCAATCACGTATACTCATACTAATATTTTGATTTGCACTTCAAATTTACGCATGTATGTGCCCGAAAAGCTCTATGTGGCTCCGTTTTCCTTTGATTTAGGCAACCGTAGAGGCAATCCATCTTCAACCTTTTCCTCCGTCGTCGGCGCTCCGCCCTCCCAGTTTTTCTTCCATTGCACTTACCTTCCTCGCGCTTGCAGAGCTCGATGTTAACAGCAGTCAGTCACGTATCAAGCGGCGGTGCACGGCGGATCCAGCGCTCCGTTTTTATCATTTTCTTTCCCTTTACCCCGTCCTTCCTGCACCAGGAACTCCATTAGCTTCTCTCTGTGGAGTTTCCCACCGGCTGAAAAGAGAAGTTTTCCTCCCTCGCCTTTCCCTTTAAGGCAGAGTTGCGAAACTAGCGTCCGAGACTGAGATGAATCGGTTTAAAGTCGCCGAGCGAAAAATACTTTGCACTAGTCTCCCGATTATCTGGGAGGTTAAGGGGATTCAGTATGTCGAGTAATCGGGCCCCCGGATAATAAGCGAAATTAGGAGGGTATCCGAAACTAAACTTACGATGTTTGATTATGAGGTAATTGTGAAGAATAACGGTGTTTAATTATGAAGTATTGATAACTAAGAACATCGGGATGAAGAGTTTTCCGGGCTACTATTCTTAATATTTATACTCGATATTTTTTAATCGATTGAATTTAAATTTATAAGTACTTAAATTTTGTTTCTGTTGTATCTTTTCGATTTCACTATTAGGGCCTTTTTCACTCCCCATCATTGGGTTGTTTTCCAGTTATGAGTGTTTTAATTTTACATACATTGGCAAACTCTTCATATCTCTTTTTTGATTAATTTTTATTGAGTGTCTTAACTATTATGCAATTTCGGATGAAGATGAGTTTCCGGGTCGTACTCTTGCAAATGAAGACGTTATTTATTCCTGAATTAAATGTGTTTAAAACGTCTCAACTTGTCAAATTATGCATTGAAATCAGATTTTACGATTTCAAAAGCATGATAGCCGATAGCGTGGCATTGCTATGCTTAACATGAGACTTCGTATGTATATAGTGAAGTTCTTCCGTTGGAACGATGATCTTTTCTGATAATGTTTTTTTTTACGCTCAGATAGATTTAGTCATGCTAATGACGGAGCACGTGTAATCCGCTGCTCTGATAATCCAACCCGTATAATCGTATTTACTTCATATATTTTCCTTCCTTCGCGTTCATATACCGAATTCGCAACCTCCCGAATGTTTTCACGGATTTTCGCTTTCCATTTTTTTCATTTCTGGATCTTTTTGGGATTTTTTTGTTTCGCCGTGTCGTGACTCGAGTGTAAATCCGGGGAACTTGTGGTGAGTTAGTGCTCTGGAATGGAGATGGATTGGATGAGATCTCCACGGGGTCGAAAATCCTTTTAGTTTATTGCTCTTGGAGCTTCTTCCCCGGCAGCGATCCATTGTCGATTCGACGGGCGTACGTCTGAATCTTCGAGAGCGCGTTTGCGGGTCGTTCGATTCAAGATCGCGTTTTACGTAACTCGCTGTGGCGCGTATGTTGCCGTACGGGTTCCAAATCAGATCCTTGAGGTACACGGAGAGAAACGAGAGCGAGCGAAGTGGATTGGTTTGGAATTCCATCGGAATACGCGGCGTTTAGTTTCAGTTTGCGTTCTTCATCTTTTTCCTCTCTGTTCATTAACCTGGGTTTGGCATGGAAACAAAGGTGGTTATAGAGATCTGCCGATGCAATCAGGCGATGGGATGGTGGATTGATCCGTGGCGGTTCGGACGGGATTCCAACAGCATTCGATGCAAAAATGTTTAATATATTTAGGTCCGTTTATTTACCTCTAAATGGACTTTTGTACATTATTTAGTCCGGGCTGACTTTGACCCATAAGATGACCCCAGAAGTTACCAAAAATCCTGCAAAGAAAATGAGGAAAGATGAGGAGTGAGGTAACTTACCTTTGCTTTCTTCTATGAGACAGGTTACTAGGAACGTAAAAGGTTCTCGTAAGTGATACACAAATTACTATCAATTACTTTTCATAGCCCTCGAGGAGACTTATCATGATGAATTCCAATATTTAGCATCACTCTTACCTCAGTAGCTTCCTTATCATCACAGCATGAAGTAGACGGAGAGAAAAGTAAATGGAAAATAAATTTTTCTCTTTCCTCTGCCAAACAATGTATGTAAGGCATTCTATTTATCGAGATATCTTTTAGGAACTGTGAATAGACGAGTCGGATTTTTTGACCTTAATATCTCATTTTTCACACTTTTTTTATTTTCAAGTTTTCTGAACTCATCCCTCTTGTTCCAAGAATATAGTTGGAAGCTGTTGATAAGTTTGATATTTTGGTGTTTTAAAATACGCTTTTCTGGATGAGTTCGATCTTGACCTCACTTAATACCGCTATTTTAAAGGTTATTGATAAATTATATTTCTATTATTGTTCTTTCCCTGGTTTATCATGACTCTCTATGGATAAAATTTGTGGTTGAGGTAAGAATTTGGTGTGTACCGTACTTGAACCTTGATCTCTCTATCAACAGGGTACTTTTTTCCCTTCGGCGGTCTATTTCTTCTCTTGAAGTAGCAGTGATATATTCCATTAATTTCCGTTTATTAATTATCACTTTGTCATTTATAAATCACAGAATTTACCGTTTCGAGAGTTTCCGATGTTCGTTGCCTATTATATTGGTTTTCGTTTCGATTTTAGTTTCATTTCAGCTCGAAACAGTAGAATGGAAGTAGGCTGCATTTGTATTTTCTAGCGTCAATAGTCTCTCTTACTGCCGACGACCAATTTATTCTCCTATCTTAGCGATGTTAGTGTTTCCGGTAACGAACAAGTTGGCTCCAAAGCTTCAACGTTATGCTCGATATTTTTCGCGCACTAGTCTTATTTCTCCCCCCACGGACGAGTGGATCGTTTTGGGGTGTTGAAGCGAATCGCAGACTCGTGTTGTTAGATTATCTTCGCGCGAACACCCGCGAACTTTTATTTCCTTCTGCCATTTGCCTTGCTTTCACTGGGTGGACTTTTTGACATTTGTAACAACCCGAAGCGCGAGTTATTTTTTCACTCTTTTTCTCCTTTCGTGTGAAATATATATCTAAAGGTTTTATCACGTTCAAGGAAAAGATCGTCACGTTCAGCGAATATGCCGTAATTCGCTTTTCACCCTCCAGTAGAATTTATTCCACGCTTGAGAAATATTCCGTGAATTGTTATTTTGGCCCCTGGTGACAGTTAAACTAGATTCGAAGTGTGTGTTTGTTTTCAGGTTTCTTTTATCCGCATGCAGTAGGTTGTGCGATTCCTTTGATCTGCTTGGGTTACGTGGTTTCACGTTTGTTGAGCAAATGTTCTATTTGAGCTTATCCACTCGGAATGTTTCGTGCGGTAAGGTTTCTCAAACAGTTATACGTTCTAGATACACCCGAGTTCATCTTTCTTTTAAATCTGGCTTGAAGTATTGAAGATGTAGGGATTTTGGCCCTTGTGTTCCTTTTTCACCACTGTGGCTTCCAGGTTGTGCATTGCACAGAAACATTTCCAATTCATCTATACATTTTAAATAAGTATTATATGGTAGTTGATGTGCTAAATATTATTTCCTCCTTTGTTCCTATAGTATATTCGAATCCACGACAGCCTTTTAGAGAGGTTACAGAAGTACGAAAATTTAATTGACATTTTTCGGAATTGGTCGGATCCATATAACTGAAATAGTATTTCATTTCTATTTAATATAACCTGGTCATAATAGTAAGATGTTGGATATTTAGAAATTTCATATCCTTGACATTATAATAGTTTTCTTTCAAAGTCGCGTCTGAATTAATTTGCTTATAACAACTTATGATTTTGTGAGATCACAATAACGAACGAACTAATTTATTCCTACAGTTCAAGAAATTTTATCGAGATAAGTGATTGAAAAATATTTTTCGTTTTTCTATTAACCATTCAATTTTATTGCATGAAATTGAATAAGTGTATATTTATCCTTCCCCTTAATCAGTTAAAATAAAATTTTCTTCTGTTACTTGGAGCGTATGAAATACTGATTTTGTTTCCTCTATATAATTTGGAGTCAGGTTGTTCCTTTGCTACGTGTTTGCTTGCTTTATCATCGGTTCGATTGCATAAGTCAGTCTAAGATAATCATCCTGGAACCCTCATCTTATGACTTAAAAGGATATTCTTCCAGTTTGAAATCGAGTATTCCAGGTCGCAGAACGCTCTCAATACTTATAAAATATAGATTAAGTTTTCTTTCCTCCAAAAATGTTCGCCCATCCCCAAAATCCAAGGAAAAAGCGCCCTCGAAAAAAAATGAAGTTTTAAATTGACGCCCTATCTCCCGCGCTTTCGCTCGCCGGGATTTGCGGCAGTCTCTCTCCCTTTGATCCGTGGAGGACCTTGCGTTAAGTCGTTCCTCCGATAAATAAAAGAAACCTCCGTGTTTTTAGGCCCGCATGCCCGAAAGATGAAACGAAATATTTATCATCGAGGGAACAGTACGTCTTCCTCCGTCACGTTTGAGCGTTTGACGGGACCATAAAAATTCGCGCGCATTTTTGTTTGGACACGAAATTAATGAAGGTATTAGGGGAGAGGGAAGCCAAAGCGAGACGAGGGAAGTGCATATTAGCGGTCAGCTCAGTTAATGCCCGCCCATCCCCTCTTTTCAGTTTATTTTCCACCCTCCCACACCGAACTTCTCGAGGGATTGCCGCATAGTGGGGAGCGAATTCCCTCTCCTCTATCTCTCTTTGCTCCAAGAGCTTTGCCTTTTTGGTGAACATCGCTGTAAAGCCGTGCTCGAGTTGGTCTGGGGAAATTCAGCAACCTGGGCGTCTCGACGTTCAAGGGATCTCGCCTGAAAAAACCTCTCCCTCAAAGGGCCGCTGGAGGGAGAGAGAAGGGAGGAGAATCAGTTCCTGCAAAACTTCAAAGGAAGAACAAAAGAGTGTGCCTGCCTCCTTCGCACCTTGGAGTTGCCAGACGGAAAGGAGTCGAGGACACATTCATAAAAGAGGCTTCGATGTAGCCCGCGCGGTGGTCGCGTTCGTGGGGAGGGAATGCATTGATGAACTCTCCGAACGGTGTGGAGATCGAGGAGCTGATAAAAGGTCGAATGATTTTCTTGGTCGCCCCGAGCGGACGTCTGCGTTTGTCGTCGGTCTTATTAGCGAGGTGATCGATGGAGAATTTTCTCTTTAATTGAGTTCGTCTTCTGTCAGTATTCGGTTAGTTTTGAGTGGAAAAAGATTAAACGCCCTCCGTTAGTGAGAGACCATTACTGTGCTAATGATTTGCTGGTCTCGGTAGCGGATTGGTCAGCGATTCTAGCCTACCGGCGCCAAAATCCTGGGTTCAAGTCCCTGATATTGGAGCTTTCCATTATTTGGGAATGGAGGTATGGGTGATTCTGTTGGACACTCGTACCCAAGAAAGGATATTTTTTGGATGACTATGGAATAAGTAAAATAATTATTCTCCGCAGGCTTCTGATTCCTATAATTGGAGTAACTTCGTATAAAACTCCTGCAGAAAGTGATAGGCAGTATTTCATTGCCGATATCTAACGACTTCCAACCTTCGATAAATGTTTGTTTTACATTTTGTTTCTCCACAATAGCAAATCACCGATTGGCGAAGTGTTACAATACTGTTACGCTATATTGTTAGAAGTCATAATAATATTTAATAGGAAAATATTTCTGAGAAATATATTGTGAATAGTCTGTTTTATTTCTCTATTTAGTTGTCCGGTTTATAAGAAGGAATTTCCACTTTTTCGGCTAATTTTTTCATTCAGGAACAGGAAATCTTGTTAATTTCCAGTTATTCCACATCAGTCGGGAAGCATTCCTTAGAAGGTCCAATAAAGTTCTTTTTATTTGACTTATTCATTACGGAAAATCTGTATTGTTTGTTTATTTTTAATAGCAATCTCGACTACGGTTTTTTCGATGGGGTCGATGATATTTATTTTACTATTCAGAGTCAATACAACTGAAAAATTGATCTATATGAACAGTAATGAGTACCGAAATGAACTGTCACAATTTACTAAAAAGAATTTTAAATTTTATAGACCGATCTTAATTTTTGATTCTTTAAATTAATTATTTCGGAGATTCCAATTAAAGCCACTAACACTTACAAATATGCAGGTGGGACATATTTACGTTTTGGATATGAAAAGCTTGAAGTTATAGCTCTCATATACATCTATGTACACCCTTTTTACGCATCATTCTTTTCTATGCCATCAGTGTACTTTAGCAATGAGTTTGGAAGGTCAAAAAACGCAATTTATGATACCATAAAGGGCTCAGAGTAATTGCTATGTAAATCTAAAAGGCTGTTGAGTTCTAACTTAACTGATTATTTAAGGAAGTACTGTTTGCAGAAAAAGTTACAATTGATTCTTTTTTAGAGATAATTAGGTATTACAGTGGTATTGAATTTCTACAAGTATAATTATAGAGTTTTCATTGTAGTAATAATTTGAGATACCTATTTCCTCCTACATTTAGCTATCGACAGCTAAATTAACTCTGTCAAAGCGTGTCCCCAAGCTGAAATCAAAGCTTGGTTTCCTCAACGTGGGACAAAGGACGAAATCCGAATCGTTAATTCTACCCATACCATTATCGTGCTGTGGATTTTCCGAGTGTTCAGAGGAGCTGCTTTGAATCTGTGATCTTCTTTAGGATACGTGTATGTGTCCCATCGCTCCCAGTTTTCCGCTCTTTCTTTAATAAATTTATTTCCAGTATCTAATAATTTCACTCTTCTTGAAATCAGACTTGTAGAATGGGTAAGATATTCTCATATTTCATACTTTAAAAGAATTTGGAGAATGATTAAAGAGGGAATCATGTGATTTTATAAAAAGGAAATTTTGCGTTTGGGTGTCATATAGAAACCTCTCGTCACTGTTTATTTTGCAAATATAAATATAGAGGTTTGCTTCTTTTTATTTCTTTTAAACTCGCAGTCTTACAGACATTCCTGAGATATCCCTTTTTTCTACTTACCTTACACATTTAACAACCTTTCTGAAAAAAACCTTCCATTGATCCTTTTCTCCCAAGTCTACATTAATTTCTATTATGAACAGCACCCATAGCTCGATTCTTTAAACTACCCTCTCGGGTAGTTTTTATAATATATTTTTATTTTTTATATTCATTGTTTTGTTTTCTTTGTGTTTTAATTTATTGCACCACAGGATATTGTATCCCATGTAAGTTGCCAGTCATGGCTGTTGTCGAATCTATTTATAAATAAACTATTTACTCCATTTTTCACTGTTGGATTTGCATCAGCTGTTAGAGGACGTTTGCATTCCTGATTAATTCTGTAATTTTTAAAATTAATTATATATTCTGTTTACTCTTATTTCATCTTTCACATGTAAGTTCTTAAAAGAAATTTACTTTAGCGAGTTGGACGATTTTTTTCAAGAACGACGTGCCCAGGGGCGTAGCCCACCGTCAGTGTCGGTCTCCTGTGTTTCAGTGGATTGCCGAGTGAGTTGTTAATCTTCCGGCGGATCATGTTTATTTTATTATTCTCCTTTATATTTTGCCTAGGAAATTAATAAAAAGTACCTAAGTTTATGCGCTTTGACGCATACCACCATGTAAAATTCGTTGTACTTAATGTCAAAGAAAGAAAGAAGAGTGTCAAACTCGCAGATCCCTGACTGATGATATCGTTCTGAAACGCTTCCTGGGCTGAGGAAAACTGCACAACGGATAGCACCCTACCCTATCCTGGTGTAAAGGGTTTGTTTGCCTTTTTGTTGTTCTACTTCAACGCTCGGACTCAGTCTTTCTGTCATTAGTAGGAAGGTGGCAAAAACGCACACCTCTTCTGTGGACGTGATGATAAAGTCGCTCTCCTTTACGCTTCCGAACCCTTTCTCGATCGAGGTCCTTGGCGAACTTGAAATTCGCGTGCGCAGAGAGGGCGTGGGAGGGGGCCTAGGCATGTGTGCTCTCGATCCACAGGTTACTGCAAGTCACGCAGTTTTAAAGCAGTGCGTCGAGAGCGGTTTCGTGAGAGATTTAAGGACGCCTTTAAATTCGGCCGCTGGATAGAGGACACGGCGAGGATCGGTTTTTCACGAGAAACACGTTCAAGTTCGGTTTTGTTTGAGCTGCGGAAGAGCGGCTTTGTTGGCGCGTTTCGACAATAAAACTGGGGCACGCGTGTCGATTAAAGGGAATGGCTCGTGACTTTGGCCAACGGGCGATCTGTGATGTGCAGCTGATCGAGTGAATCATCTCTCTCGCGTTGGTTTTATCGCTTCTCGGTTCATCGTATTCTTACGTCTAAACAGGAATCCCTAATGTGGTTCCAAGGAACGCATAGATCAGCTACCGCGAAATTTTTGGATGGGAGTTTTCGATGTATTAAGCTATCATTTCTGCGCTAAGATTTTCTGAATAAGGGAGTGGCCGGAGATATTCACTTGACTATATGGTTACTGTAAGGGACGGTGTCAATGTATCTCCTTATAAAGCACGAATAACCCTTCTTCGTTTCGTTGATTCTTCGACATTGACATTTAAATGGTATATGTTTCATGATAAATCCAATAAATATATCACTATCCTGAAAATAATTCGCTATTAGATTTTATGTTGAACCCTTAATGGCATTCTAGGGATGTTAGAAAATTGTTAAGAGAGCGTGATCAACATCTTTTGATCCGCCCCTAAGTCAAGATGTGGAATTTCTTTGAGAAATAAGCAGGAATTTGATTGGCTAAGTTCGGAAAGTACTGATAATTGATTAATTAACCTATTACTGATGTGATATCGTATTTTTTCTAATTGCTTTTTCGGTTAGTTAAATCATTTTGTAACTCTTGTAATTATATGTCCTTACCGTTTACATTCGATCGTATGCGAAAGATTCCTGCAAAAAATAAAACTCCCGTGGTTACCAATTTTATTCAGGTAAATGTTTGAACAGTTTTAGATAGATAAAGGAAAGAATTGGGCGATACTAAAACTGCATTATTTTGTAATATTTTTAGCATGAGAATTATCATTCAGAATAGGAAAAAGGGTTAGAATTGTCCAATTATTCTTATGGTAAGCCTTAATTAAATTCACGCGTATTCTTGCTTTAATTTTTATATAGAGATTATTTCATTTTGGCTACATTGTGCTGGCCATCAGTCATCAGTTATGTGGTGTATTTCGTCATTCTATTATCGTTCATTTACATCGTTCCTGGAATTCCTTGGGTTGCGCTCCTGTGCAGTTAATATTCATACCCTAACTCAAATCCCTTCCCGGAAGATCTTAAAAGCACCATCCCGCTGATTCGAGGAGAATTGCGGGAATAAAGCGCATTATCACATACGTCACGCTTTTTACGATTCCGTTCTAATTAGGACAACGTCGGCTCTCCCCAACGAGGTAATGCATTGTAACGGAAACCGGGTAAAAAATGTCGCAGTTTACGTTCGTCGTCGACGTTTCTTTTCAGCATTTCGGTGAAATTTTTAAAAGCTTAGAGAAAAGGGACCTCTCCGTAGCTTCCCTCATGCGTGGATTTAATCCCTGTGGGCCGGAGTTAATAATCAAGCAGTTTAATTAACTCTCGCGAGTTAAGGATGGCGGAGGGAAAGAAAACATTTCTCGTATTTTTTTTCCTAATTTCCTCCTATTTCTAAAGGGAAACGCCTTTGGGAATCATCGTTTTCAACCCCGTTCCGCGCTACCCTCTCCCAGCGTGCGTACATGCACTTTGATGTCTTGCTTTTAATGTCCTTTGACACGTGACGTCAGAGGTATGCGCAAGAATATTCCCACTGCCGAGGTGCTCTTTTCCAATCCCTGCCCCGTCTCGGTATTTACCGTTTTTCCCCTCACCTGCTACTTCCCTCTTTTCGTTTGTTTTGTTTGGAATTCGCTGCCTTGGCAACAAGGGAAGCCTTGGAGTTGGGACTCGGCGGTTACCACCCGAAAATACATTCGCCCCCGAGCACTCGAAACGTTCCAATTAGACGGGTGAGGAGTTGTGTTTTTGGGGAGGGTTACACTTGCCCGCTTCCACCACTTCATCGCTCGTGGCCAAGTCTTGGTCATCCCCGTATCGAGAGTGGTATCGCTCGAGCTATGGGTGTTGTACACTATTGTCTGTCTGTTTGCCCTCAGTTTGCAATGGGTTGGTCTTTTCGAATACTTTTATAGTTGGGCAGGTGAATATTTCTTGTATATATCCCGGTATCCTCCTCTACTCCTCGGTTCGAGTTACTGAATGACAGTGGACTCCGTTACGTTTGGTACCCGGGCAGATCTGCAATGGTTTCTTGTTAGTGGTACCTTATATCGAAGAAGTATTTCGAAACCTTGGGTCTATTGATGTAGAAATTATTGTTCAGTGCTTCTTAAAATGTTGAGAATTGCCTCTCATTATTTTTATATGAAATACCATCTGGTAAAATCCATCTATTACATTTTCTAATATTTATCTAATGAAGTTATTTCTCATATGTATATCATACTTTCGTACTTTCAGATAGAAATTCGTCAGTTAGGTAAGCGAAAAAAATATTTGTAAGGCGAAATAAATATGAGTTACTTATATGAGTGGTCTGAAAAGTTTCCGACGTTTCGCCATTTCTCGACATGTTTTCTGAAGATTTCTGAAAAATCTGGGGTCGGAAACTTTTCAGACAACCCTCGTATGTCGTATCACTTCAATTTCTTTATATTCTCTGTTTCTTTAAGTGTGAACTAATATCTTGTTTTGAATCATCCGCTAAAAGGTTCATCCGTTTGTTTTCATCGGTGTTTTTGTTATTTTTGATAAACCTCTTGATCGAGCTCTGTTTCTTTTGGAGCATCCATCGCGCTGAACTTCGAAGTGATGTTTCTTTCCCACTCTACGGTTGTAATCGCTGAGATATCTCGTCCCTCCCTCATGTGCCGAAAGGAGATTCTATTTCTCTTCCTTGTTTGGACGAAAGGTGATTCGAACATTTGTTTTTCGCCGTTTTTGTCGAGCGCTCGAACTCACGATGCAGTAGAATGGGATAGACTTTTAGTTTTAGGAAAAAAGCAGCGAGAGCCGTCCTCTCGTTCCTTTCAGATAAGAACTACTTGACCCCTTCGTTTTATGGGTTGGCTAGTGTAACGTCCTGGAACTTGCCTTTTCTCATTTCCACGCTCTTCACTAGATGCTTTTGCGGCCGAGCGTTCCTCTACGGATCCCAAGATTGAAAAATCCTTTTCTCTCTCCGGGAATACCTACGTTTCCACAGTATTACTTTCATCGCCGCTATGTATTTTTTCTGCCCCTTAACCTTTGTGTGCCGTCGGAAGTTCAACTCCCCCTTTTGTAGCTTCAGTTGTTTAGCACCTCTCAGCGCTATTTTCTTCCTCGAAAATGTTTGCTCCAATAATGCTTCGTGGCGAATACGGGAAGTTTTCACTGTAGTTTTGCTGGATTTCATACAGTTTTACTTGGTGTCAACCGCTTTCATAGTTGAAGTAATGGTTGTCTCTCACTATTCCCAGTAACTCGGTGATGTTTAATGTGTATCCTCCATTGAGTAGCGTATTCCTTTACAGGGTAGATTCCAAGCTAAATTTACATCTCTCCATTTATCAAGCTTATGGGTAGAATATGGTGTAAATTTTCTCGAAATGATTAGATACTGAATCGTGCAGAGTTAGGATGTTAGAAGGTTCAATGCGGCCTGTAGACACTCTTTTGGAATTATTTTAGTCCTGTAACGTAATTGAGCTGTTGGAGCTTTGTTTACAATATCAGAAAGGGATCCCCAATTAATGCTATAAATTAAGGAGTGATAATTTTCGAAAAATTAAAACTAAATTCGAAATGCAACTGAATTATTCAGTGTAACTAGTATCACTTTATGGAAGATGATGTTATGAAAAATGTTTTTGCAGAATTGTTTTCAGCTTTCAATTGTTCAGCGTTTTTATAAAATTAAGCAATGACTGTTTCCTATGCTGTGGAGCATGTAAAGTAAACTGTCAAACGCTAATGCTATTCTCTCTAGGGTGCATGCAGGTATTTTTTATGTTCTTTCAATGAATATTTACTTTTGTAATAACAATTCTCCGAAACCTTTCCAAAGGCTATGAGCAGTGTCGCGTGAAAACGTCAATAAGACCTCATTAGTTGATTCCCCTGCTACGGTTTGATCATTAAATTCTGCAGCATTAGATCGGGCTTTTGGATAGGCTCTGTTCTCAGCCGACCGTGAAACATTGCCCCTGAGGAGTGCTTGTGCAGCAGAACGCAACACCCAATACTTGGGTGTATCGCGGGTTGCCCTCCAGTCGATTTCCGAGTCACTGCAAGCGTCTGCGGGAAAACGAAACAGGCGCTTCTCTTCTCCTGCCGCCCGTCTGCCGACGGATTCCACTTCACTTGGAGCTAACTACCGTCTGCCGGAGTTCGATAACTTTTTCTATTTTCTCCAAGGGTTGACGCACATAGTCAATACGGATAAGTTGGCATGGGTCTTAGAGGATCTGAAGGAAAGCCATTGGAGGGTTCGTTTATTTCCTATTATGGTCATCGTCTTTGGTGTTTGGTGGGCCCTTCCTTTCGCCAGGGCTGTCTTTCGAAGATAAGCCTTCGTATTTGTGGATTTTTATTTGCTATAATGTTTGATGGTTTTTGTGATATAGACTTTATGGTATTTATTTCAAGTGAATTGCTATAGTTCGATGTCTTCTGACTCCTGTAGACTACGCGCGCGTTCAGATTTGTATCGGAGTGGATTGTCTTAACTTCATCGGAGCGGAAGGTTGATTTATCCTTAATTATAGCATTTTCATTTATTTTTCATTATTAGATTCATTAACTATTTTCTTCTCTTCCTATTGTTATAGTATTTTCAAATGTGTTATTTGGGGTTATAAATTCACGTTAATATTTTTGTTCACCTTGAAAAATGTCCATTTCCGTCTGGAGTGTATCCATGAAAGAGTTGCATGATTAAATACTAATCTTGAATAATGTGCTTGGCAAATATCTTTGTTACATGAAGGAATATTTATTTCATCAATTAACTATTTTCTCATGACCACGAAGAGGCATTACTAGAGTTCCTTATTTACCGCTGGAGTATTTTAGTCGTTTCTCTTGCATAAAAATTCTATTCGATTCATTTGCTGATATTCTAGGGATGGATCTCTTTTTGCTCGTTTTACTATTCTCTCTACGAGTACGTAACTATAATTTTCAAAATTTATTATGGATTCAAGGACATCCTTGACGTTCATTTTATCATTTCCCAAGTGTTGATATATTAACCCTTTCCCTTTGTATATTCATTCCGGTTTCCTGCTATTTGATTCTCGAAATGTGTCTTTCGATTAGAGATTCGTCTCAGCTCTTCCCTCGTGACCATTCATTCATTTTTAGGATAAACTTCCGCCTACAATTAGAGTCGGGCGAAACTTCGCCTGGGAGTGGCGGCATCACTCGGCCTGTCGTCACGTAGAAGAGTTTATGCATTTTATGAAGGCAAAAATAGTAGCGTGAGCCAAGGGGGAAGTTTTCCTTCATAGAAAACTCCCCTTTATTCGTGTGCGTCACGTAAGAGGGCATTTCGGGCGTAGCTTTCGGGAGGGCGCTTTGCCCTCCCAAAGAGAGAATCGGGGGTGAGGATTTACTCCCCATTTTCGTGATCCGTAGTTTCACCATTTTCAATCCCACCTCACCTTTTTCTCCTTTAAAGGCCTTGCCGTTCCAAAATTATCCCTTCGTCCAGCTCGATTGTCTGTGCCGATAAGTCTCTTGGTGTAGTAGTGCGATATAAATATCTCAGAAAATATTGGGACTTCCTCCCTCATTGCGGGGAAATTTCCGGGCTGTATTATTCATAGGATGAATATTTTTCGTGACTTCAAAAATACACCATTCTCCAGGGGATGTGGTGTGTTAGCTTTATTCCTCCAAGTGTTCGGGTATCAAATTCGACTGCGAGGGAATTGTCGTGCAGGAAAGCAAATGCGATGGAAACGTAACATCAAAGGTGTGGAATGTTTTTAATTTGTCTTTTGGTGCTGGACAGAGAAAATGTATCTTAAATTCACTTTTGTCCTTATCTTGTTTACGGTTGTCATGATTTGAAAGCTACTAAGGGGTGCACAATGTTGAAAATGGCTTTCATTTTGGTCGCTTTTTATCGGATGCTGGGTCGCTATGTGCTTCCCATAGAAGGACTTTTTCCGCTTATAGTATTTTTGCTCAGTGAGGAAAGCAAGAACTAACTACCTCACTCCTCATCTTGCCTGTAATGTATCATTCCCTTTCCCGGGCTTGATGTAGCTTACAGTGCTGTAATTTATTTTCATACCGATCTTCGGGATTAACAATCTTCTACAACGACAGGATACTTGACTACTCAGTTTTGTTTTGTTTTCAACTATGTAATCATGTTAGTTATCCCTTCGCGGATTTCGTGAAGTTATAAAACGAATTCCAAAAAAAACTCACTTTCAGATCATATGAAATTGACTTAATAATTATCCACTTTTACTTTGTATTTTCCGCAACACCTCTCTTTGGAAAAATATCCCGATTCTGCTCTTGAAATACGCTCTTTGTCTCAAAAGAAAAGCTCTTTTTACTGGCTGAAAATTATTTAATTTGGGTTCGAATTTTCTATTTATACTATGTATTCTTTGGTGAAATAGTTTTATTTGTTGAAGGACTTAATTCAACATACAGAGTTCTTTTTACGAAAGGATCAAGGTATAAAATGTCATTATTTATATAAATATAGTAAGATAACTTATAAAATACGTTTACTGTACTACTTTCTTTAGTTTATAATTTATTTTGTGAATTAGGTTAAACGATCATCAGATATTCCAAGTTATGTCCATAAAGTCCATTCTCTTGCAATAAAATTAAAATATGATCGAAATGGAATCGATGTAAAGCTCGAGCTAAATCTGGACCATTTATTAAGCTGGAGGATGAAATGTTTTTTTTTTTAGTGCCTCTCCTACCTACATTTCGGAAATAAAGTCTCGGTTTTATTTCGGTAAGAATCATTTGGCGCGAAAATATTTCAGCGTTCGAATCGCGTGGTTTGTGACGTTTTATCGTTGAATTATCGTTTTGGGACGTTCGAATTATATTCTTTCCCGAATACAGTCCCCGTAAAAAAAGCGAACGACTCGTAAGTCATAAACGGTCTAAAATCGCCGCCGTAAATAGTGTTTACCCAGAGTTTTCCCATTCCGATCAATGTTTCGGAGTGTGCTTTGATGTTCGTCCCTAATTTGTGCGAAGATTTAGTTAAGCAAGTGAAGGGGAAAGGTTAGAGGATATGGCGGCTCTGCAGAGATCTGGTGGCGGTCTCTCTGGCGACAGAGTGAGGGGAAAAGCGAGAGTGATTAGGATCTCTCGTAGAGTCCTATTCTAAAAAGAGACATGTAGGGGTTGTCGTGAGAAGGGAAGAAACACTATCTGATTTTCCTACCTCGAAAAATTGTGGCGCAAGTTTTTACGGTGTCTCCTTTTTTCCGACAGAAATTTACTGCGCGATAGAACTTTAGCTCAGTTTGTCGGGAGCTTTTTGTAGGTGTAGATAAGAGGGCCTCGGTTGGGATTTAATTATCCTGTGGTTGGTGTTCGCTATTTGCCCGTGTTTGAGCTACAAGAAAGCATCTTAATTTTGATTGCCAGGGGTAGTTTGGAGTTCTATGATGGGAGTTTCATTTAGGGAATGTTCGTGGTAAAATAGCTTGTGATCGTTATCCTTGATGTGCAGTATTATTTAGTTGGTAATTATCGTGTAAATATTCGTGAGTGGGGTCTAATGAGTGCATTTCATTTTTCTCTAAGTGTAATTTTTCTAATTTAGAATGAAAATATTTCTTCCTGCTGTATATATATAATTGAAACACGTTACTTTATCTGCTATTTTTTTAACATTTCACATATTTTAAGTGCATTAAGAATAATGTGTTATCTAAGTAAACTTTATTCATATTTTCTTGCTAATTCTCATCACATGATCATGCAACTATCTCAGAAATAGCATCTGTTTAATTTTGACCCGTTTGCAAAGCTCCCAATCCTTAGAAATGCTTACTGGACATCTGAGTATCATTGAAAGAATGGAGTGATTACTTTGTAGTTATTCAAGATAAAATTTCGTTTATGCGATGTTATGTATAGTGATTCTGTAATGCTAATGACGGTAGGACTAGTAATTCAGTAGAATCCTTGATTATTATTTACCCTAAGCCGCGTTAACGGTTAGTTGCTTGCCGAAGACGAAACTTGAGGTTTCATTTCGCTTGGTTTATAAAGAAAATTTCTCATTTCAGCCGTACTATATACTCCATGAATTCGTATGCTGCATCCTTGCTCTACAGTTCCCTCTTTAAACATGGCTTATCAAGAGGTCCTGTTTAATTCCCATAGAAATGTTTCAACTCTTCGTCATCTAACTCTTAATTTCTTTCCGCGACGATTTTACCATAGGAATGATCCCTTTCATTACAGTGCCTTTCTCGGTTTACATGGTCGTCTTCCTTCTCACCTCAGTCGGTCGATTATCGTGGGTTTATTTTTTCACGTAACTCTTGTATCCACGGCAATCAATAACGACCGTCAGCAGCGCGCCTATTCATAGCTGCCGAGCGTCTCGTCCCTCCATTTCTCGACAATTTATCCAGCAAGTGACCCTTCGTCATAGCGTTTGCGCCTTCTTCCCTTTGCCGAGCCCTATGCGGATTTGTACCCCTTAGACGGTGCTAACGCTTTAGTCCTCCATGTTTTATCTCCGACGTTTCTCGCTTTCGAGTTGGTCTTTTTTGAGAATTTCGGGGCCCGTTTTCATTCATATTCCTCCGTGGAAGATCTCGAATCGCACCACGTTCTCCATCCCAGCCGTATCTGCTCTTCACTATCACCTTCAAACTTCCTCCCTCCTCAATTTTGCCCAATTTCCGCCCGCCTTCCCCTACAATTCCCGATTCCTCCCTTCGATTCCCTGTTGGAGCTCCTCCCACCCACCACTTTCCCTTTCAGCTTCGCCCTCCACTTCCCCTCGTCTTCCCTGGAAAACGCCACACCTTGAACGGAGTGCCCGTTTCGTGACACAATACCCATCTCGACATCCTATAAGCCATTTATTCCCTACGGTTTTTCTGTGCATCACGCTTATTAGTTGGTGATATGGTCAATCGTACGTCTGTGTATATGAAGAGCTGAAACTGATGATGATGGGAACGTGAGTTGTTAATATAACAACATAATATATTCGTGATCGACAATCATTATTTTAGAGTAAATGAATTCATAAATAGCAAAAATGTATATGGAGTGGAGTATATGGTAGGTGTGGCCATTATGCGGCACACAGTACCTAAGTCCTTTGTATGCCGCAAGCCACTGGGAAGTGTTTCTTCGTTACAGAGCTGTCCTGGTTTTGTCTTCAGTGGAGGGCAATATTATCTACTCAGAATACATCGCAGTTCTCAGATTATGTACCTGTTAGGATATTTGAAAAAATATAAGTATTATAAAGCGTTTTATTCATTGTCTTTCATCATGTTTTACTCCTTAAATAAGGTGGAGCAGGTATTCATTTACGCACAAGTTGGGATTTCCGCCGCAAAGAGGCCTTAGAAATGCTCGTATTATTACTTCTTTTGACTTATTACGGCTGGTACATCTTTTCCTTTGTTTATTTTCTGAGACAGGATAAAAGGGACCATTTTGTACAGAAAGACTTCGCTAACAGGGGATGGTCTTACACGCTTTCCTTTTAAGGTTCTTAATTCTAGTGCAACAAGACTTGGCTCCAGGTTATTGTGGTGCAATATAAGTTGTAATTGAAGGTGTCATGGTTTTCGAGCCAACAAGCATTCCTCTCTCAGTTATTTTCTTTTAGGATCACTTTTTATTGTTTACTCACATTGATGTCATAAAAATAATTCGAAAATTTTTAGAGCCCCCACCAAACCTGCGTTTTTGTTACGCTTGATATGAGGTAGTTCTGGTAATGTTTGGTTATACTCTTAAATTTTATACCGAAACTGGCCGAAAATTTATTTCTGGACGGATAATATATATTCGCCGTATCAATGGTAGGTGAAATTCTTTAATATCAAATCTTTCAATGTAATTGTTTTTCTCTAAGTTTCTTCTCTCGTGTCTGTTTCCCAGTTCTATTACTTTTCCATCTCAATTCAAATCTCTTAGATTGAAAATTGGATTGGAATTGGACGTGGAAATTTCTTGACACACCATGAGCCTATTGAAGATAGAAGTTCTTCATAGGGTATAGGTATCCTATAGCTTGTTTCTGTTCAAGTCTACATTTCCCTTCTCGGTAATCTCCTACAGTTTTCGCTTTCCCTTTTCCCCCTCCCTGTCGAGCCATTGGTTGCAGACCTTTCTTGTTGGATTTGTCTTATTTTAGCGGAACTCAGTTACGTTTTATGGCTGAGACCTATATAATTGCTCAAATTGCCTCCCTATTCCGTTAGTTTCAATTCTTCCCTCAGTTAATGTTTATTTCAATCATTTTCTCGTTATTTATTCCAGGATAGTCGTGACGAGGAATTAGTTATTAATTATACCGACATTTACGGAGAATATTTCATTCAGGTGGGCGTAGACTGTTGTGTGGTAGATGTCTTAGGTCCTTAAGGGGAATTTTAAGTCTCAGTCTGAAGTAAAGGCGTTTAACTGAACCGGTACTCCTCTGAAGACTGCACAGGAAGATGGTGGTTGTGGAATGGAATTAAAGAAGATTCACGTTGAATTATGAGTGAAAGGTTAAGAGGATATTCGTCAAAGTTAAAAATGTAGAAATGAAAGATTGGAAGGGATTGGATAGTATGCTTGTAGAGCTGCATCGAATCAATCTTCGGATCTTGATTACATTACATTATCTGACAATGATAATGGGTGTATACATGTGTATATTGGGTGGGTGTATTTCGAACTATTTTCACATTCTATATACGTATGTTGCGTAGCGTAATTTCTTGCTCGACACCCACTCGTTCATCCGGCCACTCTCTCCACATGGAGGACGGTTAATCGGTAGCCTGCCTTACGTCGATCACTCTCTTCCGGAACTATCTCCTTTTTGGATCTCCATTCCCGTCATGCGCATCTAGCGCAGTCCTTTCCCTCCATTACGTCAAAGGATTAAACGTAGAATAATAATTTTTAGTCAGGATTTGGGCAGAATGAAGTTTTTTGTCCATCCCCTCCCTCGGAATCCTTCCATTCTTTTTCTGCCATCCTCGCCATGCGCATCGAGCCTAGGACGCCCTTCCCCTCACACCGTCCAGATCTTCCCTCCATCGGGAACCTCCCTTCCCCAGTGGAAACTACTGTGGATCCCATTCCAAGGGAACTTTCTCTCTCCCTTTTCCTTTCAAAGAACCCCTCTCCAATGCGACCTCTCCCACTTTTACTATTCCCCTCCTCCGCACCCTCAACACGCCTAGCCGATCGATACTTAGCGTGAGGTTTGGATGAAAGGCTCTCTCTCTCTCTATCTCGCACGTATTCCTCGCCTCTGTAGTTTTCTCTCTCTCTCTCTCAGATGCTCTCTATCGTTTTCTTTCTTGTCACCTTTCTTTCCCCACCCACTCGTGCGCTTTGCCGAGCTACCCGCGTTAGCATGGCGGGTAGAGAGAGAGTATCAGTTCTCGTTTTTTAGGTCAGTTATATGGAAGTTGAGCGGACGAGGGTTTTTAGATTTTTTCGCTCTCTTCTGTTTCTCTCGTTCGATACGGAGCCGACACGTTTTTCTCTTTTATTTCTCCGGCGAGGCTAGCGAGGTCTCGCCGGAGAATGGGTTTTAATTAGTGGGCGCCGAAGAGGTTTTTCGTTTGACTGTTTTCGCGCGGGATTTGCGTCGGTCGTGGAAGATCGGCGGATGCATCGATGTTTTTTCCGATGGACGTCACGGCGGGGCTTTTGGGAGACCGCGGGACCGGACTGTGCAGACGGGTCGCCCCCGAAAAAGGCGTCGTGGGTTGGGCGAAAATTATCCGATTTTTTTACCGTTTCCGCCAGGGGTCCTCCAGAAGGAAATCGGTCCCGAAAATTTCGCACCTCGTCTTAAAAAGTGAAGGGCGGCGTTCCGGTTCAAAGGCGACTTTAAGGTCAAGGTTAAAACCACATCGTTCAATACACCACACTTGACCCTTTGAGGGGGCGTTGCGAAATCCTCCTTTCTACTCTATTTTTAATTCGCACACACGCGGCCTAATTGTGACATGCTGAATGCGGGCGAAAATCCCCCGTTATTCTTTATTTTTCTAACGGAACAATATAACTCTCCGCTCCTTCTTGTCCGGGGACGTAGGGAGGGCACCTCCCTTAGCTGCTCGTTATTTTAAAGCTCGTGTGTCCAGATATGGGAGGTTATTTAGCAGCTTGATGTTTGGAGGAGCTTGAAGTTTCTTAGGAAGGAAAGGTGGCCTACAGAATTTTCTGAATATCATTTTAAATATATAGAGCAACATTACTTATTTGTGTTTTTGATAATTATATTTAATTATGTAGAAAGTAAATATTACTTCCTTGTGAAAGGTTTATGATTAATTTCTAATGACTCATATTCGTTAAAATTAGAAAAAATGTGCAATATCCTGGAAATGGAATTTCTTGTTAAATGTCACCTGTAAAGTTCTAAGTAGAGGAAGCTTTGATAAAATTAATATTTTAATTGATATTATTCCAAAATTTTTGTGATTGATTCGAATATAAATCATCGTTATTTATTTCAGAATTTTTATTCTTATGTTCATTCTTAAAACTTTAAAAGATTTTTCCCAATATATGAGTTTCCAACGAATATAAATATATCCGATGAATGCAAACATCCATGCCATAGCAGAGATAATCGAGTTAGCACAGAGTCACTATAACACAAAAGATTTGTATTTAATGGCTAGAAAGCAAAACATTCCTCCAACCGAGTAGTCTTATCTTTAATTTTAGTAGTAATGGTAGTAGTAATTTTATAAGTGTTTCGACTGCTGAGGTCAGTCAGTTTTAGTCTATGGTACGTAAATGGTAAAAAGCGAGTAACAAGCAAAGACTCGCAACGTTCATCATGCGATCAAAATTAAACAGTCGAGGAATTCCTTTCAGAAAGGAGCGGCAGGCCTTAAACGGCGAGCCGCGAGCAAACATTAAAGTGACCGCATGCGGCCAGGTGGCCGCGGTCATCTCTTTGAAAGAACGCCGCCGAAGGCTTTTACCGAATTCACTTCCGCAGCCACGGTTTGTTTATGAGAGCGGATAAGCCGAAATCGCGGAGCACTTCCATGTACACCGCCGCGGACGGAGATGAGAAGCCCAGAGAGAGTAATTAAGTCGCAGTCCGACACTATCCGCGATGCGGTGTAATTACCGCAGCGTTTTCGTTTCGCCGGCTTTGGTTTTATTTGGGCGCGATTAGGGTCCAATGTGGAAAAGGGCGAAAAAACGCCCATCTTTTCTTTCGATTTTTTGAATGAATCGCGCCGCGTTTTTTCGCAGCGACGGACGCAATCAATCGAGCGACTCCGGTGGGATTGATAAGCTCCAAGGTCATTTCGGAAGCCATCGAGCGATAAACCACGGAGGATTATAATTTTTCGGAAAAAAAGATTGACTCGAAACTACCCGTCTGCCGCTGTAAACGTTTTATCTCCCGAGGCAATGAACGGGAAAGATTATTTATGCGCTGGAGGTAGCGAAAGCTTTTTCTCCGTTTTGTTTCAACATATGTACAGGGTGTCTTATAAGTAACTCAAGTTTATGAAGCGAATTTGTTTGAAGAGAATTAAAGTAAACTTGCTAAAATATGAGGATACTTCGATGTTCGATGTGCTACGAGTACATAAATTTGTTGTGATGCCTTGAATGAAAATGGTTGGTTTCCCTTATTCTTCAAATTTATTTCACTTCCATTTGGCTTTGGAGAAGGGACCGAATTACTGCTGATATTACTAAAGCTACTGATATCCTCTTTCGAACATTCATGTTTATTACTTTTATTTTTTACTTTTTCAATGGCGGAGTCAGTAACTTTCTCTAATCCTAGATACGTCGGTAACTATATTTGAAATCGTAACTTTCTCAGTATCTCAGTGACTATTTTAGGGGCTGTTACTGAAGAAGGTCAGACTTGTTAAAATATGAATATACTTCTATTTATGCTACATGGATTTGTTACGAATATCCCTATGCATTGCGCTTTTATTATGAAACCTATCTCAGTTCTTATTTATTAGCAGTCGTGTTACAATTTCTTTTCTTTCAACAATCCCCTGTCTAACAATCAGTCGTCAAAGATTGATCGTAAACAACCGCTTGCCGTAATTAGCGAGTAATTGTCCACAAAAATTTTATGGCAATAAATGACTTTAAACGTATAGGATATCTCAGATAGTGTCTTTTCAGACAACCTGTATTTGTGGCACGAAAAAATTAAACGCATGCAGGTGACTGCACGCTGGCGACATCTGGTACCGAATGGCCGCTCTTTCTCCGTGCATCTGCCTTTTAAATGGGGTATGTGTTCGTGATCAAAGGTTGCTGCGGTATTGAGTCGAATGCGGCATTAATTAAAGGAGGATGTGGTGTGACAATGGCGACTCGCACGGCGGTGCTCCATATTGCGGGCGAACTTGATGTTTGCGCCGTCCAGAAGGGGTCGCCCTTGCCTCCAGAAGTCGCGCAGCATTTTATTCTCTAATAAATAAATATGATTAAGGTACAGCTAGTTCCAAAAAAAACTTACCACCTAAGCCGCAACCCGCATAACAGGCAGTGAATTTCCTCCGAGCGAGCCTTAAGAAGTGAGAGAGAGAGAGAGAGGGAAAACATGGAGGAGATGGTCTGCTTCTGTCCTGGCTCCGCTTGCAGAGTTGAAATGGATTTATTTGCATTATTGATATTGCAAAGATTTATTATTATCCTTAGTTTGGTGGCATTGGCGTAGCAGAATAGTATTATAACAATATGGATGTTGTAATGCAAGAATTCAGTTATTATAAAATGGTTATTACAAATCAGTATATATTCTAGCTTTGCTTCTCGCACCGAGGGAACCGGCGCACACGAGGTCCCGTTATTCCTAGGAAACCGAGGCAAACCCCCGTCCCCTCATAAAATTTGAGTCTGAGACGAAAGGCACAAGCAGGACGAAGGAAATTTTTGCAAAATCTGCCTCTGAGCCGCTCTGAGCTTATGTTTAGCACTGAGATGGGAGAAAGAAAATTTCCGCGCAGTTTGAATCGGTGTCGGACCAAAAATGTATAGACCTCGAATTCGACGCCTTCGCTTGCAAAACTCTGCGGTTATAATGGGTGGTATTATATAATATAATACTAGCTAATATTATGCATCGTTCAAGAGAGCAGTTATTAGCCTTTAAAATTATATACCAAAGGAGTCTATATCGATCACCAGTTTTATCATAGCCTGTGTGAATGCAATCTACACAAGTAAAGTAAGGCACACTCATGGCCATATCTAGGCTATTACATTAATATGCTACATTAAAAAACAATAAGTAAATATATAGTATGAAGTCTTGAGGCATTCTCTGCGTATTTTAGATACATTTTGTTTCATTCGATAAGCATCGAAATTAAAATTCGATCGGTAAAAAATCAGTAAATTTTATCATCTATGCAGTTGGAATTTTTACTATACCGTCCAAATCAACTGAGAGAAAATGTGCTAGAATCGATTTTCCTCAATGAATAAAGATGACGGACACGAGACTACCATCTTTCACATTAATTTTGAATTAATTAATTAATTTTTTTCGGTGTCATTGAAGTGTGAATCGAATAAACTTGATTTCTTCTGTGGATTCCTCTTGAAATGGTTGCAGTCACAAACCATTACGTTCTTAAACATTCTTCTCGGTATATTTATCACCTTTAAAAGTTCTAAAATACACAAAAAGGTAGTGCGAATGAGGTTTGGTCATAATGCTCATTGAATGCTACTGTTAGCTATGAATGTAAAATTTTCAATTAATTTTGAATGTATACAAAACTACCTACATTATTTATATTTCAATTGTTTATTATAACGTTTACAATTATTATAATGTAGAAAACGTTAAAAATACGCAAAATAATAGGGACTTGGTGAAATAGTTTTTCCCAGGGCCTTTTTACCTGTAATTCCAACCCTGTAATATCACTTGGGGAAGCGCATATGAGGCTCATGTTGAAATTTTGCTCCCCTCGGTTGATGGCTGGCCCTGCGTAACTCTCATATTTTTCGACAGAATTTTAATGATTGAGATGAATGGGTGGTGGTTTGGTATGGCTAGTCTATCTACATATTTATCGATTGGTGATATTGAAAATATTCCTTCGTATTTAAAATGTATTGACTATGAGAAACTTTTCATCTCTCCACATTCCGTGACAAATTTGAAAAGCAAGATACAGGAGTGATGGGAAGAAGTGAATAAAGCAATGAATTCACCAGGACTTCAAGAGGGGGACTGTTTTGATAGAGATAGGGAAGTGAGAAGTGACGGCAACAGTAATATATACACTCACATGAATTTAACAACCAAAAGTGTAAGAGGTATGTTAATTCCAGATTTTTGGATGAATCACAATAGGTAGGCGCATTTTTTGCTTTCCTAGTCGACCAATTGTTTACTTTGAGTAGGAGGAACGACTTCTTTTAAAAGTATAACCCACTCGCTCACCTTCTCAATTTTCTCATCCAACATATATTTTTTCCGTTTATGACTGCCTCCAGAGAAACTACTCATTTATCCAATTTAGGTAATATCTTAGTCAAAAATGATTAACATTCAAATATACAAGATATAACGTCGATGGCACATCATACTTTCAGAAATTTCCTTCTCATGCATCAGTTTATTCCCAGGATCTCCGAAATTGTATACTATATCGATGTTCAATGTTTTATAGCAACCTTCTCTTAATTCTATAAGAAAGTTCGAGTAGTTCACTAAGCCAGTAACTAAACCATCTTCTTATCAGCAATTTATTTTGGAAAGAGATTTCGAGGTTTTTTAAACCAATAGAAATCGCTAACATTAGTATTACTACCTATGCAAGCCAATGTTTTCTTCTAAATAACTTAAGAGATATTATTTATCGGTATTCGGCGTATAAACTTCAAGTTTCTGCGACATTGAATATGCGGAGTGTCTACAATTCCGTATTTACGTTTCAATTCATATTTTAGTGACATTATAATAGAAACTTTAGTCGATCTAGTAAGATCATCTTCAACGCTCTATCTACTTTGTATCATAGATGTTGTAAGAGAAGTTAAACGATTTGGTTCTCGTAAGCGTAAAGAATACATATTACGTGGTATTTCTCTAATTAATTTTTCAAGTAATTTCAAACTACGAAATTTTGAGCTCAATATAGAGACAAAATAAAGCATAAAAAACAATATTTATAAATAAACAATCATTGACGAGGAGCTTGATTTATATAAATGGACGATAGGCACATTACTTATTTTTTCGTTTTTGTCGTTGAATTAGTTATTTAGAATAAGCTAATACAGTTTATGCCATTCACTTTAAAAGCAGAATATAGAGATACTAATTCAGATATGATGCACCCAAACATTTTCAACTTTATGTTATCATTCAGATTTTCCGAAGGTCCTATTTCAACTAGAATGATCTTCCTTGCATTACCATTAAAAAAATTCAAAACATCTTCGCAAAATTCGTAGAGAATTATGATGTGCCTAGGATGAAGGATGATGCTACGAAGGTCCTTGGAGTGAATGTTGGAATAATGGATTACATATAGAACCAAGAATATTTTAACAGCTAAGGTATGAATCATGAGAATTAGAGGAATATTCTCATGTAAGTCTGGTTACCAACCGTTGGTTTATATTTTTAGCGTATTCTTCCATGACTCATATTACCCATCATTCATAATTATTGACGCTGATTTTTCTTTTAATCATTATACACCATTCAAACAATTCGGGTTATATAGTTTACTTGAGGCATTCAGAAACCGAAGCAGGGATCATTAATCATTAGTCTCACTTTCACCTAGTGCATAATTCTGAAAATCATTTCAGTATAACAATAGAAATCGTGTTGTGGGTGTTTTCACACCCCCTGACATACGTCATACGGCGGCTCGCGGGGTATTAATGTAAATGTAAATAAACCAGATGTTAACGTGTAAACCTGCAATATGCAAGTATACAAAAACCTGGTATTTATCTGCAATATGCAAATCAGTCTTAAGGTTCTGATTTGCCATACTAACTGTTGTTTCTTAACCATCTGGATTCCTTGCAAGAAGTCCTGAAAGGTCGTCTACCTCAAAAATAGAGTTGAATATCTTCATTCCCTAAGGGAATACCCGCGGCGAAGATAACAAATCGCGGATCTACCATTTCCCACCTTACTTGAGATCGGTCGCCGCCACCATACCCTAACCTTAGATACCTGCTCAGCAGGGGTGCGGTCGGTAATCCTCATTAGCGCTTTCAAATTCGCTACCCCGCATACATACGACCATCCACAATATGCCGAAAAGGGGGTTTTCTTTTTCAGAGCGGAGTTCACCTTCACCCATCGGCCGTTTTATGGTTCCTTTGAGAAAATAGATAATACCTTTCGATGGACGAAACAAAAGAAAAAGAAACAACAAAGGAATGAATAGGGGATACTCCTAGGGCCAGGGTGGAGGTCCTCCGCTCTCTCTGAAAGACTCGGTAAAACTTCAGACGCGAATTTGTCAGAAACAGCCAAATCTCATCTCAAAATCATAATGCTTCATCTGATACTGTCATCACGAATGCCTGATGGAAGTAAGAACAGAATGGCATGTTGATGCATATATTCTGAATTACCTAATGCTCTGTTAATTGTAGTATCAAGCAAATTTTATACCTCTCTGTATTGCAGAATAATTCAACTGCGAAGAAATCGAGTCAAAATTTGCACCACGGGGCAAGAAAGAGATTTAGCATCAGATAAAAGTTGGAACAGCATAATTTTCCAAGGAACATGAACTTGATTTAATTAAAGGGATGGTTTTTCTGCGACTGGCAATGAACAATATGTTCGGAAAAGTGTTACGAAATGCTGGCGTTAATTTCGTCGTAAATTAATTTTTTATTCGATACGTGAAAAAAATTGTAGTCCTCAGTATTTAAATTAAGAGTGCTACTATTCTAATATCTATGTTATTTTCTAAAATACTAAATTAGCAATTTGAATTTTAAGCGATTACCTTAGAAAATGATGATATCACAGCAATTAATATTTTACTTTCTATCATATGATTTGGTGGTATTTAAAATTTTTATAATATTTGATGTAATTATCTGATGTAGTTGATCGTAATTTACTTGGTTTACTTTATTGTAATATGTTTTGGGTCTAATTTTCAGAGCTCTTTACCAGGTTGACTTAAAATGATTCTTTCTCAGTGTATTCGTCCAGATTAAGTTTCTTTTCATCTTTGCTTTCATTAGTAGGTTTCGCAGTTTTTTCATGCTCCCCTTCTCGATAGCATTTCTTCTGCAACATAAATTAGTTGAAATACAGTTGATTGTGTTCATATACCTAAGTATTCTTTATCTCCTTGCAGAGTTTTCGTTCATGTTTCTATTTGCGTCATAGTCGTGAAGTTCCTCTAAATAAATTTAAAAGTTCCTCCTGTAGGCGTCAAAAGCATAAAAAACGTAATAATATAATCCTTTTCAATCTTGCAATGACATAATTTTTTATTGGATAATTGAAGCAG
The DNA here is from genome assembly GCA_036926295.1 of Pachydiplax longipennis. NCBI lineage: Eukaryota > Metazoa > Arthropoda > Insecta > Odonata > Libellulidae > Pachydiplax > Pachydiplax longipennis. The sequence continues at coordinate 60,330,575 of JAVFKF010000008.1, forward strand.
CTAAAGTAAGTTTACCCGATGTCTCCAGAAAAAGGTGAATTACGCAGAAGTTTCAGGCCGAAATAAGGAGATCCGATGTTTATTCATTTTTTAATACTATGCTGCTGACATAGTAAAAAGTAACACTAAATTTAAACAAGATTTCGTGCTAGTAAAGACGATACAAATACGTTCAACGCGTTTCACAATGTTTAAAAAAGCGCCGTCTGAATGCTCCTCCTTCCAAGAGCCAATAGAATGCGTGGAAAACTCTAGACTCGCTCTCATCGAGCTTCAGGTCTGTTATGCGGGTTGCGGCTTAGGTGGTAAGTTTTTTTTGGAACTAGCTGTACTAGTTGCTGGAAAAGGGAATGTAGCACTCCAGCGTATTTCCCGCGACGGCGGAGAACGCGTTACACCGGTTTTTCCTATGCGTTACCTTTCCTAATGGATCTTATCTCATTAACAGACCGACTTTATTTTCCCCTCGCTATATGAAGTTCATTCCGTTTCTCTCTACATATGTGTAATCCAGTGCTTTTTATCCCGCGGTAATTTTCATAATGATTGCCGTGTGCGTTACGCCCGGTGTGGGTAGAGTTTCCGAGATGGTTTGATTTTTTTTGAATACTTCATTGGAAAATTTCGTTGTTTTGGACCTAAAATGAGCGAAGGCATGCTCGTGCTTTAATGTTAAAGTCAGAGCTGCTGAGTTCCTGGGGCACTGAATGTACCCACCCTCGCTCTCGTTGATATACAACACTCATCCCGTGGAGTTAAAGTAGGAATGGAGGAATTTTCTGGAGCTATGTACCCCAAGAGAGCGCCAAGCTAACTGTAGTATTGCGTCATACGACGCCGCAGGAATGACTGACTACCTTAAGTACTGTTTTAATTTGGCGTTTCAGGTAATGTCGTTTATTTTTAGGATACACTCAGGTTATTTCCGATTCACGATACTGCTAGTGAATAAAAATAATCTGCTTAGGAATGTTGCGAAGGGATCGATAAGTGTCACATTATGTCGTGGGCACTATGCTTAGAAGCGCGTATGAAATATGCTTGAAACGATGAGATTTTTCTCGTAGTTGCAGTTGATGATTGACTGAAATCATGTTCACCTTTTACCATGGGCCTTCTCGATTTCAGTAGCGAATAATATATCTCTCTTATCAATTATTCTATTTACATAGTGAGTCGATCTTATTTGGGAAGGGAAAGGAAGGAAAATGTTAAATCAATCTGTATCTTTTTGGTTTTACACGTTTCTGTTTATCTATCTTTTGCTTGTGACTGAACCTGTTAAATAAAGCAAAGGAGGTCATACATTACGGTTATCCCTCGCCAGGAAATTGTTGATTTCTAGACTAAAATAATGCTAGTTAATAATCTTGTTATTTGATCAAAGTGATGTGTTTAAGGATCGTTGGTGGGGCTTCGATAGGAATTTTAAGCCAATGAATCCTACTATAAACGTAAACACTTCCGAAAAACTACTGCCTTATTTTACTACTACAACCAAGATTGCTCAACAACTACATTATTCTGTTCATCCACTAAGTTTTTGCACGTTCTGTTCCTTGATATCCATGTGGGTAGCTCGTTCCACTGCGGCGAAATCGGTACGGGGTTCGAATCCTGGTAGGAGCCCACGTGCGAAGTGGCCTCAGCTGTCAATACACTTTAAACAGTACTACTACCACTTCTGCGCAATCGTTCGTGCTCTAGAACCTGTCAAATTATTCCTTAGCATAATTCATATTGGTTAGCTGAGTCCGAAGTATAGCGAGAAAAGCTCTTTATTATCCTTGTCTCTCGATGACCGTGAAATCGCTATAATAATAATGAGTAGGTCTTAAGCAATATAAAGAATTGGGAATTAATTTATTGATTAGTATTGAAAGCTAGTGGTAGCCCTCAATAATAAACCGAAATTCTGTTGTAACCAGTCTTTTCCATACGTAGCCCATGGCCAATTCAGAGGGATTCGATCGGCGCACAGTTCTGCTCACACGAGAAAAACTGCATTTTCGGAGGAAGTACACGGACATGGTAGTACTTCCCTTTGCACCAATGATTACGTCAGGCCCGTGTAATAGTCCCATTTAGAACGTAGTGTCCGAAGAGAAAACATCTCGCATGCCTCGTCAATAGGGGTCGGGCAGCGATTGAATCGGTGCATATATGGTTACAATTCCCCGGCCTGTGTTCGGCGTCTCTGTGATATCGCCCTTTGGCCATCGCGTGGTGAGAGAAGGGAAGTCTCCCCTTTCGATGTCTACTGCTATAGGAGCCTCTCCAAATCCCTCCCAACGCATTCCACTCCGTTTCTCTCTGGCAAAAGTTGCGTCTCCCGTATTGGCCGAAAGGGCGCCCCACCCACGCCTCTTCCTTCTAGGTCTTTCTTCCCTATGCCGGGATTAAGGGTTTTCCCAGGGTATAAACGGAAGTATTCCAAGGTTTTAAGAAGGAGAGTCGCTACGAATTTGGCGATCCAGTAACTTATCCGCTGGATACATTCCCGCTTTTGTTACGAAATTCCCGCCGTCGTTTTCTTTTATGGTGTTGTTTTTACGGCTCGGTTTTTTTTGGTAGCGCGTGTATTTTGTGGGTGTATCGTCCATCGAAAGTAGCTTATGAAATGAGTGTTCCGTGGGGTTTTTGTCTGATATTCTCTTGAGCTGCAATTATGTCGGTGTAACCGCAGTTTTTCTGCTTTTATTTCTTCTTTTGTGGGAATTCTTGTTTCATTACTAATTGTTGATGTAAGTGATGTGTGTCAAACTAAGTTTAGACCTTTCACCACGTAATTGGAGTGTATTCAAATGATCTTTTTTGTTTCACTCGAGTAATTGATTTGAACCAACGTGACTACTAAGGAGCTCAAATATTGTGTGTATGGATTGGATGTACGAGCGTACATTCTATCGAAGCAGAATAGAATTAGAAGATTATGAAAATTTCGTACCTATTAACATTTTTATATATAATGTATATTGTAAATATAAATAATGCCATTGAGTATATTGGTTTCAATTTAGTTATAAGGCAAATGAGTAACAGAATCTCATCTCTCAGTCGTCTGATACTATAAACAAACCTTGCGTTGGTGACCTAAAATCTTCGATTTGCCTAAAAATGATTTCACCTTTATGAAATAATTTGTATATTGTATTTGCGCTTAGGGAAGCATTTTTAACTCGTTCATTTCATTCCGGATCATTAAAGGAGTTGATAACTCACCATGGAATATTATATATCGATATAGCCGTAACATCGAAAATAACTGTAGTGGTTCTTAGAGAAGATTTGAGAAGATATTTTTAAGGCTTTATTTCCTGATTTACTTTAGTGAGTTATGATAAAAAAATAACAAATTGTTTACCTGATCATTTCTGAAAATTTTTTTGTTAATTTCAATTTACTATGGCTATAAAAATAATGTCTCGGGCTTCAACGTATTGAAAATATTATGGTTGTGACAAATTATGGCAGGATATGATACGTCATGCTGATTTGCAACAACTTCGGGAATTTTAGTTTGACACTGACTTCTGACAAGTAATTCATTTAGCGCTGGTTCTGCTTAATAAACGTTCCTTTTGATTTACCTCCTTCAGTTTTATTTCAGTTAGTTACAAGAAAACGAGTAAAGTTTTAGTTGTAAGAAACACTATTACATTTTTGGGTATGGACAGAGCTGCTTTTCAGTTCCCTGTTCCATATGATGTAGCCAAAGCCTATGGAATTAGTTTTGGGGATTATTTTCAATATTTATTATTCATTCTTGCTCTCCATCGATCTATCATCAGCCTTGGTGTAGGATCGTTTTGGCTGTGTTTAGATTTTCCACTGTGGAATCCAAATAGCTTTTTGTATTTGAATCTATTGTTTTTTCCTTACGTATACTGTAGCAATCTCTATCCATGTTGTTCTATTTGCGCTCAAATGAGCTCATAGATGTCATAAACAAATTTTCAATTTCCACATGTTTCAATTTCATCTCCCCGATAGTGGGTAGTGCGTTCGGCAGTGGCGAATGTCGGTGGCCCTGAATGCGATTTCCGTTGGGAGGCCGTATGTGCAAAGTTACCTCAGCTTTCGTAAGATTATTATCATTACTGTTACTTATTATAAGTATACAATCACATTACGATAATAGTGTCAAGAAGTGCATTTCGTGAGAAAAGACGGTGATCTCTGTTAAATTCCTTTCACTAGCTAGTTTAATCCGTTTGTAAGCATCGCATTATTCCCGAGTTACAAATCATTCTTCCTCGACCTTCGCTTGCTCCATGTGAATTTTATTTTACGATAGCAGTTATGTAAGAGGAATACATATTTAATCTTTATGAGTATGATATCCTTTGAGTAATTAGTCTTTTGGTGGTGATAAGTAAGCTAGTGTATCAATTTTTTTTTTGCTCCTCTCAGCGAACGTCTTATAATCAAAGCTTTTCCTTCAGTTGAAATTTGTGAATTATTTTCCTTCACCTTTCACCTTTTCATTTTATATCTGAGTATCGAAAAACTTCTTAACAAGAAGTCGGCGGATTAAACGGAGGCAGCAATTCAAAGATATTGCCTCATGAGCGTACTTTGTCATGATGGTAAAGTTTTGGAGACATCCAAGGTCATTTCGTCCCAAAATTACTATTGCCCGCCTTCATCGTCTTTCTTGTTTTTCATTTAGAGACAGACTCGAAAGATATTCAAGGCGCTTTCATTGTCATAACTGAAACTACTTTGATATTGCCTTATTGACCGACTGCATGTTTTCGAAAGCTAATGTTTGTTGTCATATTATTTGGCTTATGGAACAATGTATCGTTATCTGCCGCTATTGCGTCGAATCTATGAATGGTCTCATCTCGGTTCCTAAGCGTCTTTAAAAAATTAAAATATTGCTTGAGTTTGGATGCAGTCTTTAGGAAAACACGAGGAATTTTAAAGGGAATCCATCGGTGAAGTTAATTGCGTATACGGAGAAACACTGGTAATGGAAATACTGAGGAGACATTGGCAGTTGTTTGTAGCAAAATCTTAAGCCTCGCTGTGGTATTTTAATCCCTATTTTGGAGTAAAATATGTACGGATTCCAACTAAAGATCTGTCAGTTTACGGAAACATTAAAGGCACGTTTTCACGTAACGAAATCTTTTTATATATAAATTAACTTTTTATATTAAATTTATATAATATTAAAATAACCGCAAAGAAACATAGTAAACATCGTGGAAGTTTGGGAAGAAGACAAAAACTCGGTCATTCGCTTGCTCTTATATTTGTTATGATTATAATACCTTGCGAACTTTCTAAACTTTTATTCCTATCCGTTTAAATTACAATCAATCGTTGTGGCTCATGATAACGGACCATGTAGAATCAAGGTCTACTCGATGCTCGCCATTGACAAGCACCAATAAATATGCTCTCCTCGAAAGCAAAAATATATGATGCCTCTAAAAGTTGAATCAACCATTTTGTTCGACTTCAATGAAAGCGGTCCCGGGTTCGATACCCGGTGGGAGCCCACGTGCGAAATGACCTCAGTTGTCGGAACACTTTTCATAATACTAACACTACTACTACTGTATCAACCCTTTAATTACATAATTTAGATACATACCTTAGATTATTTTTCTTAATTTCTCATCTAATTCATTAAGGAGACATATTTCGTGTTTGCACTTGAGATTTCAGTGTGTATATAACCACTATATATCAGCGATCTCCATGTTATCCATTAACCATAACGTCAATCAATTTTAACAAAACATATGAGGTTGTATAGACAACATACATCGGATACTTGTTTTAGATTGGCAAACTGAAGGTCAACGTACCCCTCCGCGTGGGATGTACTGCCTTTAATCTCTTAACTCCCGCAAGAAATCTTCCCATTTGCGGATTCCTCGCCTTGATTGCATCTGAGGGTCCGGTCGATCGCGAAGCGCTTTCCCAATGGAATTCAGCGGAGGACTTATTAATAGAAAACATCACATCTGCAACGAGGGATAATTTCGAAACGTGTTTAATGTATTTTCGCGCCGTTCCCCCCCTCGCTTACGCAACCTCTTCTTCGTACCCCGAAAAAGTATGGCACGACAATCGTGAGCGCCTGGGTTTGATTTCGCTCACACTCGGAGACCTCACAACCCTCGTCTTTCACGTCGTAAAACCCACCTCTCCCGCATCTCTTTGCAAACACCTCGTCGAGCTATTTCCGTCCGTATTGCGTTCGAGGGAGGGGGTAAAAAACCTCCCCCGCCTGCCCTTTTTCCTCCTCGGCAAGACGGAGGAACATCTCTCGGTGTACTTGACTTCTCTCTTCGGCCCCATTGTGGTCTTCGGAAAAGTTCGAACTCGGGTCTTCCGGGTGAACATTTCGTTCTCTGGGGTCGGTCACGTTTTCTTTTGTTGTTTCAAAGGCTGCTGTTTGTGTTTGAGGAATTTTGAGAAGACTGATCGCAGACAGTCGTACCTACTCATTTATAGTTGTACTTCGGTTTAAGAGCGTATGCCGTTACGTGCTTCAAAATGTTTAGCTCGAAATCTGACTATCCGTTGTATCTTAAGGAAAATTAGCTCGAAATCACCTTATTAATACTAGTTCTAAAATGGATCCACCTTTATTTTGGAGCCAATGTGTTGAATTCAACTTAGTGCATGACGTTCTGAAGAGATAACTATTTTTACATGCTTTTAAGCATACATCACGTTGAATACCATTTGTAATCGTTACTCCTCTTATTTCTTATGAAGACTATATTGTTTTGTATCGCTATTTTATGTTTTTATATGAAATTTTTAACTGCTTTCAAACGATATGAAATAGACTTTTAAGTACAGAATTTACGCCATTACTTTATTTTTGATCTAGATGAATGATTTTTATCTAGAATAATTTTTCAGTTTAATTATAAGGTTAAATGGTTATCGGATAATATCGCTCCTAATATACACACCCCAAATGAAACCGACCGCACGCGGAGTGCTTAGCGTGCTTGCATCCAACCCCAAGATCCTGCTTTCGAGTCCAGGCTAATCCGATCTTTCTGGTTAGGGAATGGTGGGGTGGGTTCAGTATTAATAATTATCAAAACGGGTGTAATTCAGATCATCATTCAGATTCCTGTAAAAGAATTATTATTATAAGATCGTTAAGGCGTGAACTCACATAAATTGTAGCAGAATTAGAGAAAAATAGTACGAATGATGCTCGCTACTCAAAATTTTCGTGTGTACAGCGGTTGGTATGTCGAGACTCAGCTCTTTTCACACAGCTTCTCCTCGATTTACTCTTCGGAATCGTTACGATTCTTTTAATTGATATTGTTTCGAAAGCTGCGGATTGGAATTAAAGATTACAAACAATATTTCCTAACGTATACCAGCATTTATAAAAAATGAAGAGTCTTAGCGAAAGAGAATTTAGGTTCATCATATGGATTGAAATTAAATTACTGTGTTTGAATATTTATATTTCAGTTATAACTGCTAATCTAGTATGACAATAAGAATCATAACTCATGCGTTAGTGTAACATTTAGACGAATCTTTTGTTATATCTCTTAGAAATGATGTCTTGCCTTCACATCTATAGTCTCTCGTCCATTTCGTCCTTCGCCCACATGCGAGGCCTAGCTTGCGATGTTTTCTTTCAATCACTATTTTTTGGGTTACGTTGTCACGTGCACAGTTCTTGAACTTGGTACGAATTCCTCGCTTCAAAATCGATCTTCCCCCTAGTCCATCGAAAATACATAGCAAGCTTTCTTTCGCATGATCCTCTTCTTACTCTCCCTATCCTTATTGATTTATCCTGGTGGTAGGTCCCTTGGCGCCCTTCCCGCTTAGGGTCCGCCTCAACAGTTTAAATGACGTTTTCTACCCGACGGGAACGGCCGCGAGAGTGGCTCGGGTCCGCGCGAAGCAAGTTCGAAAAGGCCGTGCTTTTGCGTGCTTGCGTGATTCTCAGTGTTACCACAGATGCGGTAATGTTCATTCCATAGCGGGTCAAAATTCCATACTCTTCGATTCTGAAACCGGATGAAAATGTTTCGTATCGTAGCAGAAATATACATTTACGGTTAGAATCAATCAATATAAGAATTAATACGAGAGTTATGCATGTGTTTATATATCCTACGCTCAAAATGAAGGCTTTTTGCATCCTGAAAAGGGTATCAAATCGAATAAAGAAGTAGTCCGACCCTAAAATTGACGTACTTGAACCCGAACCGAAATTGTTATAGAATCTATGCATCATTAGGATTATCGATGTGCAAAACGTACTTTTTCTCTTCGAATCAAATTTATTAACTTATTCTAATATAGAGTCGACCTTAGTATTCGATTCGATACGCCTTGCCAAGTCTTCTTGTTTTTCGTAAATATGCCAAACTAGAGCTCGAATTTTCTTCGTCTCCTGCTTATCATCATCATCTACTAAATTAGTACTTCAAATATATAATAAGGTAAACTTCATCATATACAATTTCGTTGTTATAGTATTTTTTTATATTAAGGTAGTAGTAAGTATGAAGCGTACTTGTATAAGAGGTGCAATGGAGATTCCACGTAAAGAATTGAAAAAAGATTTCTTCTCCCAATCGCTTCCTTTTCTCTTAATTCCCAAATTCAACATCTTTAAACCCAGTGGTGTAAATATATGCACTTTTTATATGCCTACGTCAATAGAAAAAATGATGAATGGCTTCAGTGTCGCCTGATGATATTGAAATTTTAAAAAGAAGTATATTTTTTTCTGAAATCGTTACCTTTTCAACTCGTTGGTTGGTATCTTTGCTACTTTCTTGAGAGGCTGCTCGTATTATTTGTTCATTTGCATATTCCTCGACGTCTTGATTCACCCCAAGACAGCTTCTCTGTGGAGGTAATTCATGGAGTTTTAATACCCTTTAATTGCCGCGAGTTCCTTTATCATTTGGTGAATAAGACCGTGCTTTCCCTTTCCAATGTCATCCAACCAAACTGATAATTAAGCAGGGCAAAGTGCCTGTGGAAACGTGCGCGAAAGAAATGCGTGTTAAGCGGGAATGATGCGGCGGCAATTTTCAAGATTTCTATCGGTTCTTAAACGTTAAATCCGTTAACTGTTGGATATATCCGGCTTGTTGCTTATCCGGCATTATAAAGAAATTATTTCTTGTCCACTGTCAAGGTATGGTGGAGATAAAATCCTCACTTTTACAGTACATTTACAGCTAATTTCTGTTTTATTGAGGAAAGTGTCATGACGTGCGAGTTTGGCTTAGAAAAGTATCTACATTTTGACTCCATGCGTTATAATGGATATTTCGAAGTTGTATTAATTTAATTTGGCATGTTTTATACCTCCTTGGTTGGATACACCGATATTTTTCTCTCAATTACGCTCGCATCGCTATTATCGTCGGAATTTATTAATCAGATATTAGTAGGCAAATAAATCTACCTTAGATCTTTATTATCTGTTTCATGTCATGCAACCGAATCCGTTTTTTCACACACTTTCAACATTCGCATCTCTCCACATTACAAGAATTGTGTGATTTCATCTATCAGTTGAATTTATCTCGAAACCTTTGAAATATTTTTCGACGTAAAATTTTATATCCTCGAAGGTTATTCATCTTGGGATGTCTGGAATATTATTCCATCGCACATCAATATTTTAATCAAGGAAAGCTGTCACATTTTTTTGCATGCAAGATGATATCTCTTGCTGCGGAAGCATAATATTTATGATCTCTTTTCTTATCTGTTACCTATCTGTAATGCATAGATTATTAATAATGATAATTGTTATGTGTGTTAATTATAACGTTGATGATAATGTATTGATGGATGATGGTTGCTTCATGCATGTCACGAATATTTGCCGGAAGTACGGGAACAATAATAATAATGGACTTAATTCGGTAACATTTAGAGATTTCGGCGGCGGAATGATTAGCATGCTAGTCTACTAACACCAAAGTATCGAATTTTTCTGGTTCGACCCCCGATTAATCGTTAAGACAAGGTTTTATGTGTTCGACCATTCACCAATTGTATAATAAATACATGTTTGTGAAGGCGTCTAGAAGTTAAGAATGAGTCAAGAAAAGAATTTGTCCTCAGTCAATTACGGTAGACTCTGCCCTCAGTATCGGAGTTAACTCAAGCGTGACTTAGGCCGCACCTGCTCAATACGCCTTATATTGTGATTGGTGCGCTGACACACTCGCAGCGCAATACCGCGAATGCCGCCCATGACCTCGGTCGGGACTTTAACCCGCGATCGCCAGTCGAGGACGTCTGCTTACTTCCGCGGCTATCGAACATTCATTCGTGCGTCCGTCATCGTCGCAGACGTGCGCCAAAAGAGGTGGCGAAGAGGGCGGTGCTTCACCGACGGCTCATACAGTTCGCTGACCCAATCGTACGCCCAAAGGAGCGATGGCTAACCAATAGATAATGTTGGAATGCCTGGAAATTCACTCGAGGGACGCTTTTAAAGGTGCTTCCCTGCATACGACTACAGCTGTACATACCGTGTCTCGGAGCTTAATTTTACGATTTGTTCGATGATGAAACGATTGATAAATGACGGATGAATAATATTATAAGGCTCTTATTCATTTACAGCCATTTTCAATGCATTTCTGTTACCAAATAAAATTTATTGACATAGAATAGGGTCAACATACGTCCGGTGGGACACAGTGAGTTCTGCTGAAGTTTTGAAACCGGCACTTTAATTTTTTTAAAGTTGAGTGAATAAATTTTGATTTTATTACCTTTAAATAAAAGAGGGTAACAAGTCGGAAATATTTCACGCTCACTCGTTAAACTAAACATTTTTGGCTTTAACTTCGTTTGTGTACTGATAGCTTTAATTACTCTATTTGCGTGCGATGTTTTGATGGCATAATTAGATGTTTCTTTGCGTGTTTGAGCTTTTTAACAAAAGCTCTGCAATAAATAGTCATGAGAAAGTACTAAATACTGGTATGAATGGTACTTAATTTAAGAGGCCCGAGTATTCGACGAAAAATTTCCATTGTGGCCTCGCAGCTTAAAACGTCGGACAACCCTGACGTAGATGGATGTAGGCAACGTGTATATCCAGTGTGTTAATGCATTTTTTGCACTTGTATTTAAATTTCAAATATATACTTAGCGACTTCGTATGTTATAGGACTTACATTGAGGATGGCAATTAGGTGCTGCTGAGAGATAAGGCGGTGTCCATAATTTGGTAGACTCAGTATCACCTTGATTCTTATGCGACAGCTCGCTACATCGATTTTAAATCCCATTCATTGATGGATGGTTTGAATAACAGGTTATATATCTACCATGTTATATACATTCAGTAACATTACGCTGATGTAAATTGTAAAGAATTCTATTCAAAAAGTACTGTTTAATTGTTTCGTAGACAAATCGTTTCTTCTGCTAATTTATGCTTCTACTTAGGTAACATCCATTATTCATATAATGAGAAGATGTAATCTCATGTCCATCCTTCAGATTTTCTTTTCCGTATGGTGATATGTCCTCCGTCTTCTAAGAAAGCCCGAGTGATTGATGGTATAAGATTTAAATTAGAAAAACGTGTATACACCTTCTTTATAACATTGACTTCAATATGAGGATATCTTATTAGGTGGTAAAACATTTCATTCTGCGTACTTTCAAATGCTAAAGGTTATCTTTGGATTCTATAAATTCTGAAGATCTGCGTAAGCAAACAAAAAGTGGCCTTTTCGTTTGAAATTTTGGCTCTCTTTCCTGGGAAAAGAAATAACACTTTTTTCCTTATCTTCCAGTCAAAGAAACAATTAAGAAATATAATGGCACGAAACAAATAATACGAGACAACATAAATTACCATAGTAATTTAAATTGCGTCTCATAATCTTGATGTCTTTAAATTATTTTTCATCTTACAATGCCATTTTCAAGCCAGGGATTACAAAGAAGAGAAAGTAGGATTAGAATGCTTGATAAAGTTTTGAATTCATTAGCAGACGATACTCAGCTTTACGACTGATGGATTTGTGTCGTAAAATGTTCATAGTGTTACATTATTTATATTAAAATAGACGTACATATATTGGAAGAATGGTGGCATTTTGAACATTTGTGAATGAGCTTTCCACGAAAGTCTATTCTGAAAGCGTGAGTGGATATTTACTTTTATATTTTATATTCTTTGTTTTATTTATTTCGTGTTCGATCCAATAGTTAACCCATTTTAACGTCATACTCCTTCTAATGGAAAAGAATCGATCTAGTTATGATGTGTTAATAATCTGACAAGAAGATACTAAATAAGCTAATGTCAAACGATCAAGGGCATGGGACAATATGAAACTAAGCATTAACTCTTATTAAAGAATTAAATATTGTTTATAAGCAGAGCTATAACAACTAGTTCCTTTTACATTGTATAGTAAATAATCGTTAATCAAGTAAATAATGAAGACCGATGCCATCCAGTGTGTATGTTTATAATTCGTTCTTTAATATCTGGATGAAGTTTCTTGGAAAATTTTTAATTTAATGTGTCCCTAGAAAGCTTTCGTGTCGATGATCTTTAATGATGATCTTTTACTAATACCAATAATGATGTATTGGATAATTTGTAAAATATTATTGAGGCTTAAGTTTTTTATAGAAAAATTTGGTATCAATTTCAGTGAAAACAAAATTATCAATAATATATCAAAATAATATATCAAAATAATGTATCAAAAAATATATCAAAAAAATATTAATTATATAAATTATATAATTTCATATTTTTTCATTCCGGCAACAGCGTAAAATTCATATAATGGCACTAACAATTAGTGCGAAATAAAACGGGCGGAGATTCGAATATAAGGTTGTAAGACTGACTGATAGTGCAAAATTAACTACGTCGAGACCAAAGCATCCCATAGATATTTAAAATGCAGGCAATTAACGGAAACATTTAACGTAATTAAAGATGGTGATTTCACGCCTGTATGTTATGTTACCTTCACTCGTACAACTTTCGTGGATAAAAATAGCAGTTTCCTAACCTATTCATTTTCAAAAATAATCTTACTCAACTCTAAAGTAACCGAAACATCGAGGCGGTCTTAAAAACATTTTCATATGAGTGATGTATTCAAAATCTGGGCCTAATTTCGGAATATCCCGGATGTTTGGATAGATTATAATTTATCACAGCATTAGATAACATTAAGGTTAGCATTTACTTTATTTACCGATAGCCGCAATGTTTACCTCCAAAAGTAGCAAATTCCTCAACGTCGAAAGGGAGAATCAGACGCAGAATTACACGAATTAAAGAGGAAGGGCAAATAATCCCGCGTGGAATGAACCGTATCCGCGAAGGAAGAACACAGCGCTGTCGCAATGGGTCCTCTCCATCGTGATCAACTGGTTTAAGGCGACCATTTCAAGGTAGCCTTTCAGGTAGCCACTTGAGGCACCGTTCAGCAAGCGCCCCGCATGAGCACGAAGATAAATAACCCATCGCTTCTCAGACAGAGCGTCCGCCTCTTTTTCAAGCGACGCCGTCCGCGGCCGTCATCTTCCGCGGCGGGAAAGAGTGACGGCGTGCCGGAGGTCCATCGGAGGGAGATTTTTCGGGTCCACAGATTCCTCCGCCTCCTTTTATTTCCCTCCCCAGCCCGGAAACTCGGTCGCCTTGGCCTCAAGGCCAGCTCAGTGACCCTCCTCCCCTCTCATCCAACCCTCCTTCTTTTCGCGTCTCACGGGGGAGGAAGAAGTGGAGGGAAAGTGGAGTGTGCTGACTGTGAGGTTATCGAGCGGGAGGTGGAACGCGCGCCGTCCTTGGGAAAAAAACTCATCTCTTTAGCCCAGCAGCCTCGGCCCGTGGGCGCCAACGTAGACGTTTTGCAGGGGTTAATACGGTGGCTGTCGTCGGCTACGTGACTGGAGAGGGGCGTCTCTCGGTGGGGGCCCATTCCGATGTGCAGCTCGGACTGTAGTACGCTTCTTCCAGTGTTTCCGCAGCCGCCACGTGGCGAACGGAGAAGGGTCTTCCTCGCCACCGATCGATGTGTTGCGTGCCGCCGTCGGATGCGTCATCGAGTCGTCTAGGGCGCTCTGGTGTCGTTTTTTTTCCCAGGGACTCACCTCCGCGCGCCGTGATGTTTTCGTGAATCGGGAGGCGGAATTTTTTTGCGGGCTTTTTCGGAAGGTTTCCTCGCTTTCGATTTTTGGGATGCGTTAGGATGTCGGCCCGAGGGTCCACGGTGATTTTATGAGTTTGGCGGAGTGATCTGTTGGTAGGTGGTGAAAAGGGCGCGGGAGTGGGAGTTTTTGAGCTATGGACGAGTTGGTCTGTTGACGTTCGTTGGGTGACTCGATAGGAGTTTAGGTCTGAAGTTGTTATGTATTGTGATTTTGTTCCCAATGTGTGAAGTATGTATGCGGAGATTTTTCTAGGAAGTATTCGAAGGATGTTAAGTAAATCCCCTGGTTCTTGATTTATATACGTTTTACACATACTGTCTGATTTATGCAATGATATTACTTACGCTGGAAAACTTTTAGAATTTCTCTGAGTTATGTATGAGAGTGACTAAAAATCATAATTATGACTTTTTTGGTGAAATACCAATTCAATGCTCCGTTACCACGTTATTAAGTGAAGATATTGTAATTGAAAAAATTTCGAAACCGTACATAAATAAAGATAACATATAATACTATTGAATCATATCAAAGTCCTCCATGTTCCTTATGATGGCATATTTTTGGCGTAGATCAATTTTTTTGATCCAGCTCCATATTATTGTTTTGTTGTGAGCTCAGTTGTATCATACGTTTTATGTCAAATAGGTGATATTTCAGTATCTTAATTAGTTTAATTTTCAGTGATGTTTTGCGTGAATAACTTCTGAAAGACGGATTATATCAAAATGGAGCAAGCTATCCGCAGTGTGAACTCTTAAAACGAAAATCCATAAAGTCTTATCGAGTCGCATTTGTAACATCTTGCCAGAATTGGCCTGGGTAATGATACCTTAAATCCGGCACTGTTTCAATGGTTTCAAATACAACTGTACGTATAATGCCAGGAACAATTTCGTGTCCTCACATTGCATCTATTGGTTAATAGCATGTTCCTGTGATATCGTAGAAATAGATTTGCATAAGAATTTAGGCTATTTAGAAGGTAGTTATGTGTTCACCCAGTGAATTTATCAGGGACCGTATGAAGTCTTTCTCGCTGACTAATTTCGAT
This sequence comes from Pachydiplax longipennis, assembly GCA_036926295.1. Classification (NCBI taxonomy): domain Eukaryota; kingdom Metazoa; phylum Arthropoda; class Insecta; order Odonata; family Libellulidae; genus Pachydiplax; species Pachydiplax longipennis. Next base: position 60,345,819 of record JAVFKF010000008.1, read on the forward strand.
GCCAACTCTACCGAGTTCAGCCCATCTCGCTTGTCTCTCCTTACTCCGTCCTCGAGGTGTTGCATTCAGCATTACAGCGAATGTATGTCTTCTCGAAAATCGCCATTGTTTTCCAACTGGTCGATGTGGATCGGACGCAAAAGATGGGCGACGATAGCGACAGCTGGGACCTGATGGAAGCTCTTTAACGAATCCGTCACGACATTGCGTAGGATTGATTCATTGTACGGTAATCCTCGGAGAGAAGAAATGTCGCAGTCATCGCTCAAGGTGATCTTTAAAGAGTCGCTGGCGTTCGGAATATGGATCGGGAATTGAGTGGACTCTTTCTCCTCACGTGTCGAGCAGAGGGTTGAGGAAGCTGAGACTAAGGTTTTTCCTTTTCTTCTGCGATAGTCAGCGCCACAGCATCTCTCTCAACGCTTGTTTACATTGCTCCTTATACCTTTTCTCCCCGTATTACTTCGTTGTCCGATGTATCGATCATAAGATTCTTTATGGTCTGAATGATTTTCTCTTTGATTGGGTGATTTTCTAATTTCGTTTTTAACTATAAATAAATGAAAGGTTGGCTGCTCTAGGAGGGGACTATCGCCTCCCCGCTCTCTTAGCTCATTCTGCAAAACAAGAAATTCACTAAAGAGACTACTAGGAATTAATTCCAAAGGCACTTGGCAAAGAGATCGCATGATATGTTTAATGTTTTTGGATTTTTTGTGGCAATTAAACTGTTAATAATAATAATAATCATGTCTTCAATTCCGAGTAATTTTAGCCTTGCAAAGCCGTAGTCTCGGGTTCGAATCCTGGTTATTGTTTTTGTTGTCTTAAAATTCAATTGCAAGTTTGATGTATTGGATGTAGAATGTAACGTCTTAATACTGAATAAAATTTGAGTAATAATACTATTATTATTATCAAACAGTTAGCTGTAAAGAATTAAAGAGTTTATATTGTAGTTATGTCAAGATAGGGAAATCATAATACTCTAAATAGTCACCCCCTTCGGCAAGTTTCTGGAACTCCCTTTCCCTGAATAGGATATAAGGTTAAATTATCATTACTTTCACTCTTGGAAAGAGTGGCCTATCCACACAGGGAAGTGATCTCTTATCCTTAAATATTTTTAGATGATTATGAACTTGTTTCTGAAGGGTTGCGATTTGCCAATAATATTTCTAGGTGCCCAGAATCAAATCTAATAATACATTATCTATCTCTACGGTTAATACAGGCTTTCCTAAAATTCATAATATATATTCTCAGCTGTAGGTAGAGAATGCCATTCAAACGTGACATCTGCATTTCAGAGAATACGGTGCGCAATTATTGTTATTCTAAATCCCTCTTCAGCTTTTGTTATGCTGGACAGAGAAGAACCCTCTTCACAATGGCACTCCTTATAAACATTCTAATAAGTTATTTGAGAACGTGAATAAGTTTCAGAATACAGGTTGGCGCCCATGCATATATGTACGAGAGGTTCTTCCCTTAAGAATTTGATTTTAGAATAAAATAGCTTAAATTATTAAGTAATGTAAATATTTCTAGAAATATAAACCTTAATGCTGCTCAGTGCTTTTGAGTAACTATCGCGAACGCCATTCTACAAATTCGCCGTCACTTTAATATTATCCTCGACCAGGGTTTTTACAGAGTAACAGGTCGTCCGTGGTTGGAGATATTTTTTGCTTTCATTTAGCACGTTTCGTGCAATCAGTTTTACCCATCCTCGCTCTTCGATTGGGTCGTGTATTCGTATATTTTTAGTTCCAGAGATGGTCGCTTCTATCCTCGCTCCTTTTAAATTAATGCGTTTTCCATTTTCTCCGTCCCGCCATCATTCCCGCGCCGAAGCAGCTGCTGTTTTTGTTATATCTCCGCTTCTTGCGCTCTCTATCGTTGACAAGCGGCTGTGGTTATCGCACTGTCTCGCCAGTTGAATGCTCTTCCATTCGCCCCGATGAATCAAGTATACCCTTTGTTTAGCCGGCGCTGAAAGCATACGAAGACAGTCCGATTAATAATTTACGTGCCTCTTTTACGTTTTATGTTTACCGCTTCGATTACGCAATTGATTTCCTCTTTGAACTGTTCGAACGACGACTTTTCTTGTTGATGCTGCTCGTGCTGTTCATGTTTCCTGGTATCTACCTGAATTTTCGACATATATTTTATAAATTATCGAAGTATTACCACAAAATTCGCGCTAAAGAGTCGTATCATGATAAAGCTTCAGTTATATCTCAGGCTTATTCCACGAGATTTTTCTGATAGCCCAAAGTTTAGTTTAATATTAATTATTTAAACCGCAGAGTTTAGTTTAATCCTAAATTTAGATGAAAAGGTATACGATAAAGCGCTTTTGGAATGAATTTGAGGAATATATTTGCTCGAAGTGTCTTGCTTATAGAGGGAAAAAACGAAAATGAAAGAGTTGATATGGACTTTGGAAAAAGGAAAATGAATCAAACCCAGCTATTCCATTTTCCAGGCAGCCTCTCTAGCCAATATAGCTGTCTTGCCAAAGAATTCATACATGCCGGGAAGACTTCATAGGCAAAGCCTTTTTATGTCCGTTTTTGCTTGAGATTTTTTCATGTCCACACCTAATGTGGAAAATTACTTACCAACCATTTCCTAGAATCTAAATTCTCTTTACGAGCAATCGCAGAATTACTGATTGTATTTATAACTTTTAATTTATTCCACCCTTTTCACTGTCTACTAAAATATAAGAAAGAAAATTTTATATTGTAACATGTATCGTGTACATCGTAATTCACATGTTTATGCCACTCATACTGTGAGGAAATGGGATTACAAAGGTATTCACATATGCAAATTGAGGGAAACTCCCCATTTAAAATCTGGCGACACAAGGTTTGCTTCGTAGTTAACTATTTGCACAGGATGTTATTACGGTATTTTTAACGGTGTTTGCCGTGGAAGAGGGAGCAATGCTCAGAATGGTTCAGGGGGTGGTGACGTATTTCTCTTTGGTCCTCCTCACCTTTCTCTTCTGTTCGTGCGAATTGCGATCGCTAATTCTGGTCGCCCTTCTCTGGAAGTGTTATCGAGTATCCAGTTGAAAGAGTAATGGAAGCAGAGGTCATTGTCCACCGATGGTCCTTCCGTGTACCTTAGAGCACAAAAAAATTGCTGCCTCTCACCTCACGTAGATCATAGTGTATTTCTGGTAGATTCAACCGATTCTGCCGATGGTCGACTCCGGTGCTATAGTCATAGAATTGAAGGATTAGATGTTTGATGGAAAAACATCTTTCTGTATTCAGTCTATGCGAAAAATGGCATCACACACATGATGTTTATGCTTGGGAAGGTGTAGATTTGTGTCCAGCTAGTTTTATAGAGGCAATTGTCGTTGTGAATATTTTTGGTGAGGGTACTTGATTTCATAAAATATGAGTTCAGATTCATTCTGATGTACAGATTAAGTTATTTTAGGTGAGTTCTGATTTAAAATATTCTTATTTTGGTATAGGATTGACCATCGTCACGATATGCGCTTATTTCTTTGCTATGTAAACGTATATATTATACATACCTATATTTAAAGCATTGCCTCAGTACGAATTCAGGTTTTTAAGCAAGAACTATACCTTGAATTTCTTAAGCAGCGAAAAAATTTCCGATACCTTTTTCTTCATTTATCTATACAAAACTGTGATTTCCTATTAACAAAAGTATCTCAGCATCAGTGTCATCTGTCTGTATATTTATCAACCCTAAGGTATGTTGTATCCTCAAACTTTCCAACATCACCTTCTGATAACTTTGGAGTATGGTATGAGGCGATTAGGCAAGATAGAGAGTGAGTGAAGTTGTTTGTATTTGCTTTCTTCACTGATTGTGAGCCAGAATGTCCACGTAAGTGCTGCACTATGACCTTATGATTAATGCTTTTCGTAGCACTTGATATGGTGTCACCAAAATGAATACGGCCCCCCTCGTAGTAAAAAATGACAACTATTGCATCCATCAAAGTTGTACCAGGAACGTGGATAAAGTCTGGACTAAGTTTAAAGATGGAATGGTGGTAAAGATTATACGCATTATTTTATCCATTGTCTCTAGTTCTGTTAAAGTGAAATCTAACGTTAGCTTTCCACGGAAATAAAAAAATATTATTACAGAATTGGAGACCAGATTACTTTGAAGCGACAATGTTCCAGAGAAATTTTTGAAAATTACTTATGAGAAAAAGTTGGGTATTTTTCTGTCTATTGCCTAATTCTATGCATTTCTCATCTGAGCATACTACGATGCATGATAATAATCTCTGTGAAAGTTTTAGACTTTTACTCTATATTTATCTATTTAGTTATCAATCACTGTAAATTGGCTACATAACTGTAAGACAGGATTATTATCACACGCTATTTATTATTCTAAAGCTTTTGAAGGTAACTTTAAAGAATTGCGTCTTCTGCTTCTTTCTGCTAAATTTTAATGTAACCTTGAGCTAATTGTGGCCTTTGATGATGCGCAGTTGTTTCATTACTGAAAGAATACTCGCGAGCTCGCAAAGGGATGCAAATACATAGAACGAATAGTCAAAGCCACGGAAGTCAAATTCGCAAACATTTAGCGCATACTGCATATGAAATTTTAAGGTCGTATTGTGAAATTTCAAGCTATTGCGCCCGCTGTGTTTTCGCAGCTTGTGTCAACAACGCCCATAATTCTGTCAATGTTACTATTTCACGTATATATTTCGTTAGTGCCATAATTACAGTCTAACACTTACATTTTCTTTAAAGTAATTCAAGTCACGAAATCAGAATAATCTGGCTTTAATAGATGCAATGTTAGTTTGCGTAAATGACGAAACATTTTCATCTCCGCCATTATTTTAAAAATATTGCATCTGTTTGGGAAATCGATTGTGGGTAAATAATCGTTGTAGCCGTTACAATTTTTCGTCATTAACTTCCAATTCGTTTAATTTTATAGTATCATATCATGAAAACAATAGTTGACCTAATTTTGTTAGCGAATCGTAGATCTTTTTCCCATAAAAAAGGAAGTTTTTCGGAAGCGAGCTCATTGTATGTCAGCCAAACTACCAAATAGGAAACCTTAAGACGTTATAATGTATAATGGATGGCTTTCATTCTCTGTATGATTGTGATTTATTATTAATTGAAAATTTTATAATTGAGGTGTGGGTTTTAAGTTTGTGGGTTTGTTAAATATTCTAAAGCGATTATAATTTCTGTTATTAGAAAAGATTTAAAATATATTAAGAAGGAAAAGAATAAATATCCTAATATGGAAGAAAGAAAATTTTTTTACAGCTTGCTTTCAAGAATCTGATAGAATATAATGATTGTTAGAAAAGAAAATATGAGTTTGGAAAGCTTTACTATCGTTGAAGTTATCGAATAAAAGTGACTGAATTGTAGCCCATCGCAAATATGATGTAGGTAACTCGATATATATACCAGACTTACAATAGGGATTATTTTGACACGCTCCTTCTTCATTTCTATCCATGTATTGCTATCCCGCACCTGCGGTTTCTTTTCTTTCGTACGTTGAAGTCACCCAGACATATCTATGAGTCGCGTTGCGATACCATCTTCACAAGTCATCGAGAGAAGACTTGTTTTTCGATCGCTGCATCTGTCCTGCAATAGCTTCTCTTTGTGGAGAAGCGAAGTCTCAACATATCTTTCCTCGCTTTGAAGCTACTTTCACTCGAAGAGAAAACCGGTTGCTTTGGAATAAGAAGAGGCGGATGTGAGCGCGGTTACAGCCACCTTAATTACTCAAGGACGTAACCATCGAATTTTTTCAACGCGTTCGGAAGTTTATATTACTGCTATGTCAGCTGCCCAAACAGAACCGGCTCATACTGGTTTGATGGATAACAATTGAAATGATATTGGAAACATGAGTAAAATTGTATCTCAGGATAGGATGGATGAAGATATAGTACCAGGATGATCTTATGATCGTCTTTTTCTACTTTGGTGTAGTAAGCTATCAAATCATAAGCTTTGTGTTTCATCAGTACGCACACCTTTCTTAGTCTTATTTTGAATTCAGTGAAGGACATCGTGTAGATATTTTTAGCATTTTTCGAGCTGATTACCGTATAACTTTGAAATTTCAACTTGAAGCACTATTGTAATGCTACGTTGCAAACATTTGAAACTTCCAGAAATATTACGTCATGCCAAAAGCTTGCGAACCAGCATGGCGTGGCTTATATGAATGTTATCTTTGAACATCATAGAACGCGATCCTCACTTTTCATAATCGGTCGTAATGGGATTTATATTGTGCGTTTTAGACCGAATTGTTTCCTTTAGCAATCAGATCACTAGTATTGATAATATCAAAATATTTTCTTTTATTAAGTATGTAGTCTGATATGAGTGGAATGAACTTATTCGGATATCTTGTTCAGTAAGTAAAAGCAGTTGATTTATCATACTGAGTGGACATCTACAATGCTATGATACCTCGGCTGTCGCAGATAATTGTGACTTCACGTTCGTGAGCTGGTGTGATTTCCCAGAGTACCAAATCGTAAAATAGACAAATACTGAAAACTTGACCTGTCTTTTACCAACAGGAGTCCAGAAGTAGGAATGATCAGCATCATCCAAACTTCTATTGGTTATATTTTCGTTCCTACGTTCATACAAGCCATCTCTGTTACTGAAATGTCTTGTACAGTATATACATCCTAGGAAGGATATAGTTAACATTTTTATAAAATGGTTCGAATTTTGGTTATTGGATAGTGTTGATTTTTCCATTTAGTTGTGTTTCAATGTTTAAGTCGAGCTTTCTTTCCGACTTCTCTTCGAAGGAAAAAAGTACTTTCGAAGCTTTAATTCCCACGTATAGGTCTATATATTATTTAGCTCGGAAGAGGCCAGCTAAGCCCTCCACAATCGACTACAAAAGTTGTGGAGGGAGAATGAGGCTTACAAGGCAGGATGAGTAGCCCTTACTTTCCTCACAGTGTCAGAATACCATGAGAGTAAAATTTCCCCGGAACTGCAGTTCTATTATTACGGATAACAATTTTCGTAGTATTCATTTTGAAGTAAACTTATGATTGCTAAAAATGAGCAAAATTTATTCCTCACCAACTTTCATAAAAGATTTCATAAATATCTTTCATAATGGTTAGGTGTAAGAGAGGTCCTAATGGGCCTAACCTCACCGAATAAAGAGTTTTATTATTATTATTATAAAATAGCAAACTTCAGGAAGACCTAGTCTCAAAGCAAATGCAAGTAATCCTTTTCTTTAATCCCCCACCAAAGACTAATGAAAAACATCCATTTTACTCCATCGCGCATGCTTCTTTTGTCTTCTACAAAAAAGTTAAGCGAACTAAGTTGTTCCAGGACGTAGAAGTCTTCATTGCGAAGTTAAACGCTGCAGAACGTAGTTAGAGACTACCATTTCGGTCACCTCCGTCGTGAATTTCCGGACGAGGCGACGTGTTAGCTCTCGAGTAAGTCAATTGCTAGTCAAACATCTCTCTCCGAAGCGAACGTAAGAAGTTTCATCTGCGGGTCGCGGTTTCTGTTCGCCGCAGACGAGGATAATAAACTCACTTCCCTCTGAGTCGCGAGGATGATGCCCAATTGCAGCTCTTGGGAAGGGACGTTAACCCTGGGCGCGTGACCCCCCATCGGTGGCGGAGCTCGCCAAAGCCACCGGCGCACAGTGGGCTAGAATCGAAAAAAGCTGGCCAAGAGGCCAAAAATGGTTTTTTTGAGTGCGGGTTTTGAAACTTCGCATATATATTAAGAAAAGATTGAATATTATGTTCCCGTTCGTCGTTTTTCGATATCTTTACGCGTTAAAAAGATACATGGCGTCAAACTTGAACCATTTTCACAGAAATGGGCAGTCGCGAATTTTTCGGATAAACGTTCAAGTTTGCGTTTTTATGGAGGGTTTAAATATATACTTTTGGAAGAAACAACGATGCAATGATCTACAACAATTCTTTATCTTTTGACTGGTTGCTATCACCGCTTACAAAAATGAGATTTTGCTCATTTAAAGCAACAAAATGGCGGACACCTTTTTCGGACAATTTTCGAGATAAAGTAAGGAATATAAATAGGAAAACGGCCCTAATGCATCGAGTCTCTTATACCACGTCATAGTCAGAAGTGTCTAGATGTGGAATCCGAAGAAACTGTTTCAAATCAGGTGCTCTTTTGGGAGTTAAGTCGATTTTTCGTAAGCGCGGCGCGTTCCGACTCACCACCGTGGAATCCGCGAATGCAGTTTCGCTGTCCTTTTGGTGATACGAAGTCTAACGATTGGTCTCTTTCATGTTAAATTCTGGCTAATTATCCTTAAAACATACGTGAAGACAGTTTAAGAGAGGAATTAGATACCTCTACTTTACACAACGGATGTGGAATTAAGGAAAGTTTAACATTCAGATACAAAGCGTCTCATTTTAAGTAAAATAATTAAACCAAATGTTAATGCGAATTTAAATTCCACGTATATTACCTCTATGACAAAATATCTATTTACAACATAAATATTTATGCTAATTAATATATATCATTACTTTATTGTAGCTTTAGTCTTATTCGTCAGAAGATGAATCGTCCGAATCCTCATCATCAATAATTTCACCCTCTCGGTCGTCGATGATGAGGAGATTTCTCAATTCTTTCGCAATTACTGTTGTTTCTTTTATTTGAATACTGCAGACATGGAAATTTTTGGATCTGATGTAAACAGAAGTCTTTTAAAGAGATCCTCGTTTGTGGCAACTCTCGAGTATTTTCTCCTAAATCTTTCACGCAACCTCCTAATATCTTTGTTTCTTGCCTCCATAACCTTTTCCGAGAGTTCTCTTAACGGAAGAACTGAATTGTTTGCAATTTGTGTTCCATGAACAACTACCTTATGTACTGTCGGAGGCATGTAGTACCATGGATACAAACTAAAATATAGAGAGGCAGCATCCCAGCAGTTGTTTCCGAGCATTAAGGGGTAAACAACTTGAAAGTGCCTTCAGTATATTTCCGAATTTTTTTTATTAGTTTGTCATCAATTTCTAGGAAATAAATGGTATTGAGTTATTTTGATTATCCAAACAAACTCTGAAACCGGTTAAACCAACAGAAATCATTACCGCGATTTATTTTACGGTGTTCGATTAAATTTACTCTAACATTTATCCGAGTTTTATGTAATTTAGATGCTAATATCGGTTTTATACCTGTTATTTTTGCTGCTAAAGTTGGACTCTCAAAGAACCTCCGAGCAGTATTACCATCATTTGTGGTTCCTGTTCATACCTTTGGCGTATCGACTATCAAGGTCATTTTTTGCCGAAATTCATTTCGTAGGTATAATTTTCTCTGTTGCAAGTGAACTCTTTGGCTACCACGGGCCTGTAGTGTTGAATTATTGAATGAGGTTTCTTCATTGCTTCCCGAGTGCATGTAACTATCAATAACTTTATTCACTCACCTGCCACTGCCTAAAATCAAGTCTGTATGACCAATGTAAAAGACATTCAAAAAACCTGATATAGCAATGAAGAGTCGATATTCCGAAAGAGAATTTCTCCGGGTCCACTTTCCGTTTCCTCATTTCCCCTATGTCATTCATTTCAGATATTCCTGCCGCACAGATGTAACATCTCAATGTCGAGTTATCTGTTAGTGCATTGCACAACTAAAGTATTTATGTTACATTTTAGTCAAATTAGTAAGTCCAAAAAGTAGATTACTCTCACCTTTCCATCTACCATTGTAAGCAACATAGGAAAGTTGATTTCAAAATATCCAATCGTAACCTTTGTCAATTTTAATATCCGTTTCTTCAAATAATTTTGCTCTTCCTTCGCAACTGTTTTCGTTTCCTTCTTCCATTGAAGGCGGATTGGCCGACAGAATCTCGTTGAACGACGAAAAATACTGCTGCAGCTATAGCACACGAGGAAGTGCACAGTACGAGAGCACAGAAAAGAAGAAAAAACTTTCGGTCTTCATAGATGGATTAAAACTGAACTACAAAATATTTTCTCTTTTCCTAAGAATCCAAAAGACACGTGCGGAATAACCCTAGCCAATGAGCGGATACGCAAGAGCGTTTGCGTAGCGCGGGAGTGCCATAAACCGTACTTAACTCCAAACCCGTGACGCAAGGGTCGGTAAAAATTTCCAGATGTGAGGATTTCTTAAAGTAAATTCTGCCAACCATTTTTTCCACCAACATCGGGGGCAAAAACTTCTCTATAAGTATATTTATGGTTAAAATTAAAATGCAGACGCATCTCATTTGAATGTTAAACTTTCCTTAATTCCACATCCGTTGTGTAAAGTAGAGGTATCTAATTCCTCTCTTAAACTGTCTTCACGTATGTTTTAAGGATAATTAGCCAGAATTTAACATGAAAGAGACCAATCGTTAGACTTCGTATCACCAAAAGGACAGCGAAACTGCATTCGCGGATTCCACGGTGGTGAGTCGGAACGCGCCGCGCTTACGAAAAATCGACTTAACTCCCAAAAGAGCACCTGATTTGAAACAGTTTCTTCGGATTCCACATCTAGACACTTCTGACTATGACGTGGTATAAGAGACTCGATGCATTAGGGCCGTTTTCCTATTTATATTCCTTACTTTATCTCGAAAATTGTCCGAAAAAGGTGTCCGCCATTTTGTTGCTTTAAATGAGCAAAATCTCATTTTTGTAAGCGGTGATAGCAACCAGTCAAAAGATAAAGAATTGTTGTAGATCATTGCATCGTTGTTTCTTCCAAAAGTATATATTTAAACCCTCCATAAAAACGCAAACTTGAACGTTTATCCGAAAAATTCGCGACTGCCCATTTCTGTGAAAATGGTTCAAGTTTGACGCCATGTATCTTTTTAACGCGTAAAGATATCGAAAAACGACGAACGGGAACATAATATTCAATCTTTTCTTAATATATATGCGAAGTTTCAAAACCCGCACTCAAAAAAACCATTTTTGGCCTCTTGGCCAGCTTTTTTCGATTCTAGCCCACTGTGCGGCGGCTCCCTCCTCTCTTTTTGTGTGCGAATCTCCTAGTTGGTCGTCGACTGGCGTCTGGCTGTAAAAATCCATCTATCGTGAGCACTATCAGAGAACGTGAAGAAACTTGGCGGAGTAGCTCGCCGAGAGATTCACGTCGTAAAGCTCGCACATTTTAGGAGGGTTGTCTTGTGTTCCTTCTTGGTCCGTTGTTTTCCTTCCCTCCCCTTCTCACGAGGTATGCGGCTTAGCGTTGTTTCCCTTATCGTTTTATGGCATGACTCTGCGAAATGTTGAAAAGCTTCAGTTTGTCGATCTGATCTCCCGGAGGAAGTTGCGAATTTGAAATGAGGGATTTAGATGGGAAGGATTGATGTTCGAGTCGAAAGTTGATGAAAGAATGTCTGGCTTTGGTTTTATGAATTGCGCTTCTACGTTGAAAACGAGATTGCCATGATTTTACTCGAAATATTCTTGGCCATTGTAATTTGCTTTTTCATTGACATATATCTAAAACTACGTGCCTCAATCCTTTATCTCTATTGAAAGTTCATTTATAAAATTAACTATATTTGTTTTAATCTTAGTTTACATTTCCATGAATAAATAAATATATGGCCTGCATACGTTTTAAAATTGTAAACTTCTGGAATACTTGACATCTTCTAGGCTCCTCTTTCACGACAGACCATGCTTTAAATTGTAACGAACAAAAAAGTAACGCTTGATATTCGGCATATGGTATAGGATAGAATTAAATACGCAAATTAGGTCTTATAGATGTCAGTTTAGATGTATTGCAGTGTATATTTTACTTCCTGTACTTATGATACATCCTGGTTTCAGCGGGAATGTATAAAGGAATGAGACATTCGAATATGCTTTGTTCTAGGAATACATTTCTTTTTTTAGTTTCATGGTGTATTGTTCGATAATAAATTCCATTACTTTAACTTGCTGAAGAGCAATTCTGGTTTTGATGATTTTTATTATTTTATAACTGTTGAAAAAGGATATACTATACTAGTAATTTAGTTACAAGCCACCTTCCACTAATAAAAATTTACCCACCTTACAATTGGACATCAAGGTATTTTAAACACAAAGTTCGTTAATTTTAAAAATAAATTTTTGAAATGAAAAAGTAGTCATCTTCGAGATAGCGTAGCCAACAATATATCTTCTTGACTATCTTTTTCTACTCGGAAGAATCTCCCACTTATTTCAAACTTCTATGTGAAACTTTGTTGCTCGACCGAGATGCAACCTTTCCTCGCATATGATTAATTTTTCACCCAAATGATGGCTTGAGTTTGCGAATGAAAAGAGGTTGAAAAAATTATCTGACGCGAAGTTAACCCATTTGTTATCCATTTCCTTTTTCCCTCTTCCATCCATCTTTCCTCTGTCCATTTCCCTGCTATTTCGCTGGAGTTGGCAGCTCGAATACCGACTTTCTTCCCTGAAGCGGGCCACTTTTTTGCCCCTAACCCATCCTCTCCCCCTTCACCGCATTTCTCCTCTCACTGCATTGTTTTGGACATCCTACGCCCTCATGAGTCTCTCTCACCATCCGCTGCACTTTGCGGTGATATTTTCCGTGCATCCTTTGTTTTCGGGGAATGCATTCTTGTCGTCTACACGTCACGGATACTTGAGCTGTAACAACCTCTTTTCTATACTCCCTCCACTACCCGTATACTTTTCCTCTTTCCGGTAGTCCCAGCCTACCGAACGCACAAGTCACCAATGACAACACCAGTATTCCATATAGATATACTGGTACTGTCCGGAGAAGGCACATGATATTTTGGAGTCCCAAGCGAGGAGTGTTGCGGGCGCCCTCGTCAGTTGTTTGAGATTGCAAACATCCGTAAAAGCAGAATTGTTTGATAAAACAAAATATTGCAATTTTCTGCTTACCAAGTTTTACTGCATTAAAGAAAAAAATCCTCAATATGCTGCATAGCTGCTCTTTGAGAATTGACTGTTTTGAGATGTATGTGAAGATTGCAAAAATAAAGGAATTTCCCATTCCGTTCCCCTCGTTTTGGGGGGTTATCTCGAAAAAATATTCTTAAGATATTTACACACTCTCTTAATTTCATATATGATTTATTCTTTTCAGCTTCTCATGCAATAGAAAATGGATAATATTTTGTCTTATTTCAGTAGTCACTTGTGTGATCAGTATGTTTTTTCAGTAGTTACTGGAACCCAAGGACGTATTGGCACTCTATACGCGAACCATCAAATTTTTTTGGTTTCATTGATTATTTTTCCTACCATCTGCCATTATAAGGCAGGTATTTGAGTTTAAAAAGTATTGATTTAAAAACTATAAATTGCTTTTTTATTATTGCGGGTTAGCTTCTTGTCTTTCAAATAAATTGTAAGATTTATTTCAGAACGTTAGTTGAATCATGTACTCTTTTTCAAAGGGATTTGTAATCCAAGCTCAATGAAATCGAAGGTCCATTATTTTATTTTAAATATTCTCCGAAACCTTACGGAATTTCTATTTCGTAGCGGTTTTGATTGAAAAATTCCTCATTTCGACATATATCTTTGTAGAATAAGGTTTCTAGAGGTATGAGTCGGTGCCACTGGCAAATAAAATCTTCGCGTGGTATTAGCATCGAAAGGTCGTTTGATATATGCTTAAGTTATTTGCTTGCACTTGTTTTTCAAGAAATCAAGCTCAGTTGATTCCAAAAACTTCAAAGGAATGATTGTGAAAATATTTCAACTGTTTTCTATCATCAAACGTTCAAGTCCAGCCCGTAGATGTTTTCTCCGAAGAAATTCTCATCATGTTACGCTGTTACGCATTTTCGTAATAACCACGTATTCCCCCGAGGAACAACTTTTGTATTTCCCCGAAAAGGAGCATTTTACGCCCGAAATGACTGTGTACCCTCTTCCCCGCCCTCCAAAAGTCTCCCAAAATTCCTCCCCTTCCGTCGCGCCCTGGACTTCAATTCTCGTGGATCATTTTGACCTCTAATGCAATCAGTGGTCTAGACCAGTATAATGCGGTTCGTTAACGTACGAAAGTGCCTCTTTGCGACCCCAAAATCACTGGACTGGCAGAGAAAGGGAGCGGCGGGAGGCGGGGGTTAATAATAAGGGATGCGGAGAAAGGAGTTGTCGTGGGCGGGCAGGCTCATGCGTGGCAGATAAGCATTCTAAAACCCTTTCTCTCCTCTCCGCGTTCCCATTTCGATTCCGCATAATCTCGGCTCTATGGTCGAGTTTCGTTTAGTGTTTACCAAGTACATGAATCGCAGCGAATTTCGGGGAAGATTATCCGCCCGAAGAGCCGCACACGGGACGTTCCCATCTGCGGAGTAAACTGATGATTGTTTCGCGGTCCGAGAGATAGCCAGATTGGCGTGCAATCTCTTAATACTGTCTCCTCTCTTTGGCGGTATAGGCCGTTCCTAAGTGGTTTTTCCCTTGCGGAATGGCGTGGCGATGTGAGGTTTAGGTGTGGTTTGATCTTTATGGTTTTAGGCTGAGGGTTAAACATCGTCGATGAAATGCTGTCAGAGGAGAGTTGAAGTGGCTTTGAACATGAAAAGTTTGATTCGTGATTTTTCTCCATTCAATCTCTTCATTTTTCCAGAAGCCGAGATGACGGCAATTTGCAATCTAAAAGGAATAAAAATGTTTTATTCGTGTAAATTTGAGTGAATTATCCTGTTTTTTGTATGGCTGCGGAGATGATTTGCATCGTTTATTCTCAATACTCCTATACTGTAATACATACATCGTGTATGACCATCCGTACGTCTTTCCAGACATTTCTTTTCGCTAAATTTATAATATGTATCTATTAACAATAGTATTATGTATCAATGTTTATTTTTGAGTGTATTTCATTTATGAAATTTTTTTGCTATATATTGAATGAAGGTTAAATAAACCAATTTCACGATTTTATATACGTCTTCTAGTTTTACTATAATATTAATCTGTGGATTTATCAGAATCTAGGTCGCATTTCCGACGAAATAGTTTAATTCACAACTCATTTTCTTCTTTTAGAATTGAAATTTACATTTATCTAGATCCTGTGCCGTTAGACGTTAACACTCAAAGCACGGCGGGAGCTCAAAATGTTCCTGGAATCCAGCCGTACCGTTTCTTATTGTATTACAATGGGCCCTTTCTGGGAATGTTTTGAAAGCCCTACGTTTTACCGATACTCGCGTTATGAAAAATAAAATATAAATACGTGAAGAACTGAGTTGGTGCCCGGGAAAGGTTTCTGGAATCAATATTTATCCCAAGTTACTAAGATCTAGGTAAAAGGAATGTCTTATAAGAGTTAATTTAGTAAAATATTATAGGCCACTTTGTTAATTTGTATAGATCGCAAAATTATTTAAATACCTTATTTTACAGCCTTGTTCTGTCTGTCACTCTCTGAAGATTCTCCCTATGGGAGCGAAATATGTATCAGCTCCCTACCGTAAATCTGATTTTTAATAGATTTTTTGACTTGGATTTGGATGGTTTTAGCTCTAAAAATACATTGCTGTTTTAACGAAAGATTAGCACCATGTACTGTAATATTTTATTGTATGTTTTGATCAAGTGAACTAAGACCCGTTTATATGATTCCTTTCTATAAATATCACCCAGTATCCTGTGGTATATCTACAGCCTTAATAAACGTTCTTTTGTAATCATTCCAACAATATTTTTTCTGTTTTAAGGCAGCGACTCATTCCTATGCGTACAGCCCTCAAACGCGGGCCGAAGTGTTTCATGTTAGGTCATGTAACTTGTTTCTCAAGCTTTTTGAAATTTTACCGAAAGGTTAAAGCCCCGTCGGTTAACTTAATCTAACATCAGGGCACATAAATATTAGCTTATTATGGGTATGATAAAGTCAGCTCGTCTGGTGGCATGTTTATTGAAAGCCCACGGAAGTCAGCTCAGTGACCAGGATAATGCCGGATGCTCCGTCATTTAAATCAGCCTAATTTATAGTGGAATGGAATGACCTTTTAGAGCAGCTCTTATAAATGAAACAGGTTATTAACGGCGTTAGATTTTTGATAAATTCTGGGCATATCCACTTCCGACGGTGTGCTTTCCTTCTCCCAAAGAAATTCTGATTGTAGATCCTGCTAATGAAGCTTTTACTATGTGGAACTCCAACCTTGCGGTTGAAGAGGAAATAGCTTTGCAAAGTTCCACATTACGGATTTATTTTGAGTGGCAACCGGTTTCGGACTATTTGTCCATCATCAGGCACAGAGTTATAGTAACGTGCACATTGTGTCCTCTTATGTGAGTGCACATATGTTCACTTTTACTATAACCCTGATGATGGACTAATAGTCTGAAACCGGTTGCCCCTAAAAATAAATCCGTAAGGTGGAACTTTGCAGTGTTATTTGCTCTTCAATCGCGATTCTAATTGTGTTTCAAAATACTGAATTTTTGGAGTATTTTTCGCCGAGTCTCTCCTAATAAACTAATATAAAACTGAAATCCGGAATGTATCTAGGGTAGCTATCAATGAAGGTCTCGTCGGTAAAAGCGTTTCCAGTAGAACAATCCTTGTTGCGCACATTCCTTGTTTTCCCCTTCTTTCGCGTCGTTGACATTGCGGGTTTATGACAGTGGCACTTTGGGTCGTACCAGAAGAGGCGTCACTCGCGAGTGGCCGTTAATTGGTTCAGAGTTTTTACGACGGCCGAGTGGAGAACGACGCTTGGTCCGATATGCTCCAGGGTCGTCGACACTGCCCACCGACTATTAGCGTCAGTTGCGTGTATTTACTCCATGGCGCGACGGCTGAAATTCGGTTTTCCGAAACCTGGTGTCTCGTCAAATCCCTTCCCCGGATTTTCCTGGCTGCTGCTCTCATACCGTAGTAATTTTATCTTTTTCTACAGGTATTGGCTTCTCTTGTTTTTTACAATGCTGCATCACCTATACTGGTTCCCAATTTTACGCGACACACGTTTTCCCTGAATCTTAGCGAAATATTTTCTATCATCCGTTTTACAATTGTGTTTAGATTAGAAGTGGAATACACTTCAGAAAGTAAATTTTGATTTTTTGCTGACAAAATTCTATCTTAGTAAGGGGCGTAGCTAAGTAGGGAGGAGAATTCGGGTTCATACCCCTGTGAAGTATTTCACGATACAAGAGTAATGCATTCCGACAGATAAGCCTTTGAAAAAGTGAACTGAAGTTAACTTATACGCTAATACAAACTAAGACTAATAAAATATTCGTGAAAGCAAGAATACTAACTTCTCTAGAGCCACATAACTTTTAAGTAATAAAATATAAGAAGGCCGTTTTCACAGCGTTTTATTCTATGGAAAACCACAGACTTATGGCAACATCGTCTGAATATTATTTAACTTTTGTTATGCCAGATATAAAATTAAGTTTGAATAGTTGAACCTCCCTTCTGTTTCCTATTTTATTAAACATTGGATGTAACGTATTTCAACCGTAGTCAGTTGGCACATGTTCAATCAAAGACTCTTAACTCCTGCCAAACGCAAATCCCGACTTCGCAACTATTTACACTATAAAATATTTGTGGTGAAATATATCCCACATATGTATTATGTAGTATAGAATTAGAAGTTTACAATACTCTCGGATCCTATGCGGAACACCCAGAGCTTTTTTATGGCACACCACAAAGAATCCTGGAAAATTTTTTGTTCACGTAAATTTTACGCCAGATATTGATGTTTTCCAAATTAGCTCTATGATATAATTCATTGTTGACTATGATCTCCATCTTTTTGATTTGTGTTTTCACACTTCAAATCAATGTTTGTGGAGCATTCCTTTTCAATTTCTAAATGTATTATTTTAATGTGGTGCTTAACATTTAAAACCCTCCAACTCCGATTCCTTAGAAGATCGAGGTAAACATATTCATTTTTGTAATTTTATATTGTTTCATTTAGTTATTTATATAAAAATATATCAATCAGAGTGTTAAAACTTCCAACCTTATGTGTTTTTGTACAAGAAATTTTAATAATATACAGAAACAGTGTATAGTTAATCCGCTTCAGTATGATCGGGATCTAACTTTGTATGCATAGATAACGTAATTACATTTTGGTGTCCGTTACATTTGAGTCAGCCGGTTGAAAATGCCGAATTTCATCTCGATTACCTATCAAGTTCATAAATTACAAATCTTTACTTGAGTTTAAAAGACTAAGAGTTCCTTTTTTAAAACTTTGAGTTCTCGCAGCCGCATTCGTCATCTGCGAAGTTCAAGTCACTTTGAGAAATGGCTCTTTTTTTGCTCAATTTTGGCACGATTTTCCGCAAATCGTGGCTCGAGAACGCTGTATATCATTAGCAGGTCTTGAAAAAATTGTCAAGACCTCTCCTGTGAAGGAAAAGTTTATTCCCTAGTCTGAAGTCTGGTTAATAAATATATAGAGTATTCCTCTTAAATTGAGGTCTGCGTTGTTAAAGTTGATGAATAATTTAGTAACTTCCTGGTGGAGTAACTCATTGCTTACCTTACGAGATAAACCTGCACCTACGCATTTGTATCCGTGATTTTTAGGAATAATTCTTCCCTGCCCATAAGTGTTGCATATGATCTTTCCCAGGAAAGATTTCTCCTTAAAGAATTAACGACCCAAGATGGAAAAGATAGTGTGTGAATAATTAATTAGTTATCTCAATTTACATCTGTAAGCGACAGATGCTGTACCGACTCGGATAGCACCAATTATAACAGATTTGCCCGCTAACATTTCGAGGGCTAAATATTCCAATTCCGCTGTAATCGAAAAAGAGCTATCTACCCGGAACATTGAGATTTGTATCCTGAAATATTTCCGGCTATATTATGACAATTATTCTATTTTTATACAGCAATCCTTTTAAGTCATATTATTTCATTCTTCTCTTCAGGAGGAGTAAAATAAGTACATTTCATAGTCAGTAGGGCTAAGAAAAGGCCAACCGCCCGAAATGTAGTGTATATACATAGTATATACATATTTCTCTCAGTAGGTTCCGTGTAAAGTTATCATTTCGAAGGCTGATTGGTTTCTCTTTCCATTCGCAATTACGTAATTAAAAAACTGCCTAAAGTTTGGAGTGAGAAAGACTGATGTGATTTAGTAAGATAAGGAATGAGATAGTTTTCCCGTGATTTTCTTACTGTGCCAAAATGCTAGGAGGGTTAATAATTATGGTAGATCCAGCACAACAACCCGATGAATTGAACTTATCATAGATTTCAATGGAGCGGCCAAGATGTGTGACATTATTCAGCATCGACTGAATACCTAATTACCTTTTTTATTCGTACGGCCGTGAACAAGACCGAATCTTACGAAAGTTACATTTTCTTATTTTCTGCTACG
Organism: Pachydiplax longipennis; assembly: GCA_036926295.1. Classification (NCBI taxonomy): domain Eukaryota; kingdom Metazoa; phylum Arthropoda; class Insecta; order Odonata; family Libellulidae; genus Pachydiplax; species Pachydiplax longipennis. Next base: position 60,365,241 of record JAVFKF010000008.1, read on the forward strand.
GAAGACAAATGAAAGGTATTCCATTCGTCAAGTTATGTTAGCAGAATCTCTGTAGGTAATAGCCTTAAATCTCGCCAGAAATTTCCTTTTTTAATGGTCTGTTGCCGTACCCACTATGCGGAAATTTGTGCAAATCAAACATCATTGGTTAATGATAACCACTACAAGCCTTTATTGCATCCATCATTACAACTCAAACATCATTCTCCTCTCTACCGCGATTTCCTCTGGTTTTTTCAAACCTTCAGTGTGCCCATAATCACCATTTTTGTAAATTTCGCCCAGGGAATATTTTGGAAGCAGAGAGGGAAAAAGAAACTTTCAGTCGCATTTTTCCACAGACTTTTTTCAAGTAGAAGCGGCTGATTTCGACAGATGATCGACATCATCAAGGGATAAATGGAAGGTGATTTATTTTGTATGTTTTCCCACCTTCTTGGCGTTTTTACTATCTGAGGTGGAAAGAATTTGCGAAAAAAGAATCTCTGTGGCAATTACCCGTCCCTTCCAATCGGGTGAAGATAGGGAAAATAACAATTCCAATCAGATATTCGCCGGTCATTCCGCTTCCCGTCCACCCTCTGGCCGTGAATCCTCTCCCTTTGAAATAATGCACGCCGTGACCTGTTGCATTTGACGAGTTTTCCTTTGCACACCGTTTTATTGTGAGCACCCCATTTCTCTTTTCACCCCCACCACCTTTTGCGTCCATCCCATTTCACATCCCGGCCGACGAACAATAAACTCGTGTTTGTATCCCACTCTCCCGAACCCGCCTTAACTCTTTTACCTTCCTGTACAAGGGGATACAATTTATAGTGTGCTATACTGGAGATTATACTTTCTCCTTTTCAGTGTAACAATCTGTATGTGTAAATGTATCCTGCTCGACCTAAAGTTTATTCCCGAGGATTGCTCCAGATCAGAGGCAGAAGATCTTGGGCCTTTTCGGACAACCAACGCGTATTTTCTTCATTCACAGAAAGAAATGCTTCTTAAACTATATGGTTTCATAATTTGATTTATTAGGAGAAGTGAAAGTTGAAACTATTGCGCTAAAGTTCTCTGAGCGATAAATAATCATTTCTTTCGTTCAATTTTGAGGTTGAAACATTTAAATACAGAATATGTCTTACATGTAAATCGTAATGGTTTCTTGAATTATAAATCTGCTGTGGCCAATCTCAACTTTGTGGAAAGGAGCCATACTGAAGAATTAAAACGATTAAATTTTAATTTCCAATGCAAATCACAAAGTTATTTTTCATTTCTTAAGTTTCTTAGATTGTTCTTCTTAATTAAGCCTATTTTGGCGGAGAGAAAATTCCTTTTGGTGATGGATAACTAAGCCGTCCCGTGCTTGCCAAAGAAGATAGTTTACGAATTCACGACTTTTATTTTTATGAGGGAAAATCAACAGTAGTGTACAATCCTTGTATACAAGATAGGTAATATGTTAAAGGTACTTGTGATGAATACTTTAAAATTTCTCAATAAATAATAGGCTAATAAAAGATTGATGGGGTGGCAGTATAAAATGTATTGGACGGCCGTCGAGGCGCCCAGCCGCGATGCAACCATAGTCTCTAGTGTTTCCGTACACTACACGCAGCCTGTCGACGATGAAAGGGTTACATAGAATTGAATCATTTATTGAATCCTAGAGCATTGCTGTATTCTATTCTAGCACTTCTCAATCTTCTCTCTTAAATGGCCTACGTGTGCCTGTTTGTATGCGTTGAAAATGAATGATTCGCGGATGCTAAACCGCCAATTGATGAGGGTTAATGAGTAATAAGTAAATTAGGCGTGTATTTAACGTATCACCGTCACTAAAAATCTTACAATCTCTGCGACCCCTTAAAGAGATGCTGTGACATAAACCTAACTTACTTTGTATCAATCGTTTTTGGCCGTACTTCGTGGAAAGCCATTTCATTGAATGAAATACAGAATAACTTGGTAATTTCCACAGAATATATTTCAGGACGACTAGTTTCGGCTGAATGCAATCGTCAGGTCCTGATTTCCTTTCCTTTTGATTTCAATTTGTTTGATTTTCGGTATTATCTTTAAGATTTGTAGTATTCAGTGTAATTTGAGAATAATAGCTATAATTTTATTCAGGCTGCCGGATAGTTACTTAAGTGAGTAGCGTGCCTGCTTTAGGTCAAAGCAGCCAATTCCGAAATTCATCATCGTCATCTTCACGAATAATGAAAAATCATTGTACCAACTTTTGAATTAAAGGAAGAAGAAGTAATTGGTTCCCTATGTGAAAAAATGGACGACATTATTGAAGTAAAAGCATTGTATCTAGACAAGAAATCGCGGAATGCCCTTTATTTCGCTATCTTTTCATAATTGTTCGCTCATCGGAATTTTCTGTCTAAATTGTTTCAATGATCCGAGATTCAGTAAGAATAATGTTAGATTTTCTCATGTACGAGGGTTGTCTGAAGTTTCCGACGCCAGATTTTTCAGAAATCATCAGAAAATTTTCAGAAAACATGTCGAGATATGTTGAAATGTCGGAAACTTTTCAGACCACCCATGTATTTAATTGTAAGATTAAATCTCCCCTTGAATCAACAATCTCCGAGCTAGAATGGAAGTATTCGGGAACGAATAATATGTTGGATTGTACGTAATTGATTATGAGACCGCGAATCCCACAGCCCTTGTTTAAGATAAGCCAAAATCAGGTCGCTTTAAAACCTCCTCTCCTCGAACTCTACGGGAGAGACGAGTTGGTAGATCGATGTTGCATTCACCCACTTGCCACACGCCGAAAGCCGGCTTACGCTGCAGCTGTAGATGTAGACATGTGGGTGCCCCCCTCTCTTGCATCCCAAGAGCCTGCGCACTCAGGTTCCTCGATGCGATGGTCCCCCGTCGTCGGGTGCATGGTGTTTTACAGAGTGCGTGCCGCGGTGGTGCCAATAACCGTTCGCGACTGTCCCATGGTGTCGACCTACTCGGTCATCGGCGGCGGTTTGATCGCTTCGCGTCTAGGTCAAGAGGTGCTTAACCACTCGAGAGGCTGTGACTTAAACGTTCGTCGGGGGGCAATATGCGGCCATGTATTGCGGTGATTGTACGTGTCGCCATGGGTGTTACTTGTGCGTCGTTCAGTTTTTGTTGTCGTTTTACCATTACGTGCGATGAGAACCGCTTTCAACGGTCATGATTCGTTTTGGGTCTTGCTGTTCGATTTCCCACGGGGTGAAGTACTCGGAAAACAGTGAAAACTCTTCAGAAATATACTATCATTCTTTACTAACGAGCAAGAGTGAGCAAAAATCCGAATTTTTTGGTAGTTTTTGTTGTTTTATGGACATTTTCTTTTAACTGCGCAAATATTCTTCGGAAAATTCGTGACTCGAGCCTGAAGAACGTTGACTGACGCATGTATGTATGAAAATCTGAACTTTTCAGATTTTCATTTATGTTATTGATAGATGTTAAATTAGTTACGTAATAGAAGTAGATAGCGGGCAGTGTTGGATTGATCATCGATTATTTTTGTATATATCGATGTTTTTGTTTTTTAGAAAAATACACATATCCTGTGTGAAAAATAAATACTTCGAAAAGAGGTGATAATCTTCACGTTTTACTAATTATTAAATGCTTTTCACTTAAAGATGATATGAGTTAAGCTACCAAATACAGTTTGAATGGCATCAGGAGCATCTACAATAAATATAGGATGGGTTGTGAAAGTAATGCCTGTATAAATGAATGCAGACTGTATAAAAGTGTGTATTACAAATTTAGGAATGTGTTATGTTGGTTTGGACTAAAGGAAGGTGGATGGAAGCAGAAAAGCTGATATCGCGTATGATGAAATTGTAAGTTTCGAAAGGCAAATGGGGGAAAATCTGTTTGAATGTGATGGCTAAGGTCCTAGAGTCTGCGTTATCTTATTAAGAAAATATTTGAAAATATGTGTAGAGATGTCTAGAAGTAATGATAAAAAAGACTGAAGGAATATTGATGTTAAGCTATTTGTATCCTCACACATTATGCATACGTGTATGTGAAGTGACATGTTGAAGACCTGTTTTTCTCTCCTTTCTTACGTTATAGTAACATTTGCTCAACCTCATAATATTTACAATCTGCTCTAGCTCAATTTTTTCATGAAAACTCTGTTGTATTTTTCTCTCTCTTTGACGATATTTCTGCCTTGATTGAAAGGGGGATGCTCTGCATAAAAATCTTCCGATGCTATTATTTTTGGCGATGGAAGCCCAGCCTTTCTGTCAATAGAGCGATTCAGGCGAAATCGACAAAGATTCTTAATTCATTGTGCATGGGAAATCAACCTTATTCTAACCGGAAACCTACCCCTCCGAAAAATAAAAGAGCTCGGTTATTAATGGAAAAATGCCTGGGGCTACCAATGTGAATACGCGCTTTAAAAACTCCGCGCCATTCATGAACGTTTCCACTTTCGTCCCTCCACTCAAGGTGATTCTATTTCGGTGAATACGGGGCTTCCCGTAATGATCATATAGTGACCTAACCGCAAGGTTCCTCTTTTAGATTAAAGGAATATGGAATCCTGCCGAAAGTGTAAGAGTCCACCTCTTTTGTGAAGAAATTATTTAGAAATGCAATGTGGATGATCGTTCCCGCATTTATAACAATATATGTACTGCAATTATAAAGAGTTCCTGGATTCATGATGATCTTTTTTCAGGAATAAAATCTTATCGTAACTTGAGACATAGGCAAGTTAATAGTTTATTCTTTTATGTGGTGTAGATCCGTTTTCTGTTGTCCCTAGGAAATAGTATTTTTTGTACGAATTTGATAATGTTTAGATCAGAGTTCACCAATGTTTTTCAGAGAGAGATATTCCATAAGCGGAAACAACATACTAGACTATGTGGCTCTGAAATAGCATTCATTAATGGTAATTTATCTTATGGTTAAATAAGTGTAAGTGTGGTTTTAATAAGCTAGAATATATTGTAGTAACAGAAAGAACATGCATTACAGTAACTGAATGGGAACATTGTTCGTTGTTGAAGGCTTCATCATGATGCCTTACGGATGTCTCATGGGGTGCATGAGAACTATGCGCGGGCCGTTGTTTGGGAATCCTTAGTATAGATGCAAGAGGAGTCTCGATATCTTACTTATGAGGAACATTTATTAAATTTTAAATTACAGCTTATATGAATATTCCAAATCCGACTACCAAGAGTCTGTATCCATAACAGGAAAACTCACCCCTTCCAACCCTTAAAAATGAAAAAAAAAGATACTTGTATTTTTCCCATGAATTTCGTCTTTCCACATTTATTGAATTTTAAATTACAACCTATAATATTGTTTCAAATCCGACTACTTCCAAGAATCTGTATCCATCACAGGAAAATGCACCCCTTCTACCCCTTTAAAATAAAAATAAAAAGATATTTGTATTTTTCCCACAAATTTCGTCTTTCCACAACATCCACAAAGCCCGTCTACCACTTCTCAAACACACCTCGACAAATTTGTCTTCGCACCCTCTGAAAACACGGTAGCATTTTTACATTATCTCCCCCAAAATCGATAAGAGCATTGTTGGAAAACGGCGCAGGTGTCGAGACAAATATCAAGGGAATGAGATCGCATTACACGAGATCGCGAGAGATATAATAGCGGAATTGTGCATGCGCCGGAGATAAGGCGTAACAAAAGAAACCTCGACGATAATAGAGAGTCGAAACGCTTCGGTGGGTTCCCATAACAACGGAGCCGCCGGATTCCATGGCACCGATTCGACGTTACTCGAAGCGTTAAGGTCGTAAACCGAATAGTTAGCGTCTCCGTCACGTCGCTCATATTAACCCCGTCATTTTTGTCTGCCCATCGTCTACACGCTTTTGGTATCTTTTTGTCATTCGGCGCGCGTTCCTTCATCTCCCCCCTAATCGTCACCTGCTTTAATGAAGAGCGCGCCTCAATTCCCCATTTCTATTTCTTCCCCATTCTATTCCCCCACGTATCTTAAAAAGGGAATCGCCGTGGATGAGGGGAATGTCGCCAGAGGTGCGGGTGTACATTAAGTTTCGCACCGCAGATCTCTCCCCCCTTCCTTCATCTCTCGGACTCATTTGCTTGCATCTCCCTCTCTCTACCGTTTCCTCCTTTTGTGTCTTGCTCCTCAGTCTCTCCCCTTTTCCCCGTGATTTTATATGTGGTTTGCCTGTTTGCTCGTTTTGAGACCATATACTAGGATCTTTCTTCATTTGACTTTTTGTTTGACGAATCGGATTCACATCCAGTATGCGATTTATCGTGCCCCCGCGACTCTCTTGCGGATAACTTGAAAAATATTAGGTAGTTTTGTTGATTACAACGAAGAAATACAATCAGTTTATGATGTAAAAATTCGTATGATGTTTTTGCTTTTGATCGTTTCTTATTCTTTTGATAAATACCTCCCCTTAACTTTGAATGTAAATGACTGGTACCTCAGACTATTATGTTAACCCCTATAACCAAACTCACAGTACAACAGCACATATATACATAGGGTGGCTGTAAATGAAATCACGGAGGTAGATCACAGAATGGTCGATAGATTAGATGCTGAGAGAGTTCCCTGAAGTCTTTTTCATTTGCTTTTATCTCACTTCTGTCAAAGTTGAGGTAAACGAAGACCATTGGGGTAAAAACTGTTCTAAGCAGATACATTCATCGATCTCCTTAGTTTCTCCTTATGAATATTACCATTATTTGACTTTATTTGGTTATGCCCGAGCGGGTCTCTCTTTCACCTAATCTTGAATGAATATTACTATATATATACATTAAGAAATTTTACTACAAATTACACAAACTTTTTCTACACGTAAAGAAAGTAAGTTTCAACTACCTTACTGCTTATCTTTCCTAGTGTACCTCATTCCCTAGCAGAGCTTTCAGTAGCGGATAGAGGAGGGTTAAAGATTCCGGTATCCGGTGGAACTTTACTGACAGATCCTTTAATCCTTCTTACCCTTCTTCATTCTCCCTCTCCGTATTTGATAAATGAAAGCATAAATTACTTCAGAGGATTTTCTCCTCTGGGTGATGGCTTGTTCCTTCGTTTCGCTGTAAACTAAATTTTCGTTTTTGTGTTGAAGCTTTATTTGTATCTATTTATTATTATTATCATACAATTTGAAATTATATTTACGGCTGATGATGTGTGTGTGTATGAATGTGTACAAAAGTCGTGATTCAGGAAGTTTTCATTATTCTCTCGGATAGTCTCCCCAAGAAGTTCCGCGAACTTACATTTTCTTGGGTACGTCAATTAGACGATGGAAGATATGTTTTCGTTTCTTCTTCCATGAAATACCTTGTAAGCGAGGGGGTGATTTAAGTATAAGTATGAAAATATTGATAAGGATTATTTGTCGAAGTGATTTCATTTAATCGTTGTCCTGCGATTGAATATTCGGAGAAGTATTATTGCATCATTTCTAGAATTGCTGTTAAATGTCTCAGACTGTGACGTTGTGTCTTCGGGGAGAGTAGATTTTTCCTTCTGGAAGAAATGTTATCGAGGTATTTTAATTGAAGACCCTTATGAAATTAATTAATATTTCGTTTTCATATCAGTTCCATATCAATTATTTGGGTGAAAGTTCATGATTTAGAGGAATATATGATATTCAAAACGGGAACATCGTTGGTACAATTCATTGACACGAAGATTTATCGATTTAAAAACTTATTCTTGCCACGAACTCTCCGTGGTAGTAAGAAATAAAAGAAATAGGATCGTTTGGTATTTACATCTTCGATAAACTACACGCATACCTTGTAACACGGAGATTCCGGATTCGAATTCTCTTTTCTGTGTTTTTTTTTGTTTGTAAATGTGTCCATATAGGGTTTATTGTAAGAATGGTCAGCCATGACTAAAATTCTCCACCTAGATAAAGACAGATTATTATTATCATCTCTAATGATGGTTTGCAGATCATCAGTGTTGAAGGAGGTACTGACTGTAACTCGGTTATATCGGTCTTCTAAGAGATGAGATACGATGATAATAAATAAAATATAATAAAATTAGCTGAACCGCCCCAGCTTCCTCAGAAAATTTGTGATTCTTATGCATATGAATCGGAAAGTTAGCTTGAATAACATTCGGAATCAAAAGCACTGAAAGCATAGCGTTAGATTTTCTTATCTTCGATCTCTATTATTTCTGTACGCACAGGACGGTCAAAGACGTCGCATTTATTATTTTCATTTGCCATATTTATAAGTGATATTATCAGAAGTAGCAATCGGTTGGGCCTTCATTTTCATTCCTTCCCAATCGCTCACAATGTGTAAGACAAGTTTCATTCCCGCCATAAAACACGTGTAGACGAAGAAACGCCCTCAAGATTTCACTAAAACGAAAACTTCTTTTACTGCAGGCAATCATTCTCTGCCGTTCGTACATGTCGCTCAGCTATTTCCCTCATGACAATGCGAGTTATTCTCCTTGCCAACAGCGACACGCAACCGCCACCATCCTCAGCACGTGAAACAACACCTCACGAAGGGGTTATAATAATTTCAGCATTTCGACTCTTCCAGGAGCGACACAAAGGGCGAAAACATCCTCTTATCTCCCTTCCTTCCCATTGCTTTTTATTTCCCTCTTCACTTTATCTGCATCCTCCAAATTTTCTCCTCCTCGCGTTTCTTTCCTCCGTCGCATTCTCTTTCTCTCCGTCCGGAGAAAGGGAAATGGAGAGAGAGAAGCATGGCGGGAATAATAATTGAGTGCGAGACGTAAGGGGGAATGGAGAAGTGTATGCGTCGAAGGCAGTGGGACGTGATGAGTAGGAGTGCAGACGGGTAGGGAAGGGCGGCAGGGTTGTTTACGTCGGGTTGGGGGATGGTCAGGAGAGGGGAACTAAGGTCGAGGTGACGACTGCGTGTGGAGGTGTTTTTACCCTTAGGTTCGTCTGCCTTTCCCGCGTCTTTCAAAGGGACACGCCCCCTTTCTCTAGTCTCGCCAGCCCCTCCCCTCCTTTCGTATTCCACCTGCCCACTCGCTTATCCGTGCGCCCATGTATAAATAAATGTAAGCGCCCATACGAATGGATATGTATGCATTCGTAGTCGTGCTTGAATATTTATATGTTCGCGCGCCGGATTATTGTATCGGGGAGGTAGTTTTATGAGCTGGGGATTCCCCCCCAAAGTGATTGTCTAAAAGGTTCCAGCCTCAGTCGTGGGTACGTGGTGTTGAGGGCTAATGCCGGGGTTATTAGGTACAGTACTTTCAGTAGCTGCAAATGTGGTGTTCACAATACTTGGGAATCCCTCATGGAATTTTTGTTTCATATATTCGAATCTTGGATGATGAAAACAAATGACAAATATCCTCCCATTTGACTACCTTAGTGATTCGGTGAAAGAGATAAATTGCGTGGTTTGAATTCAGGGAGCCACGGAGACAATAGGGATTTTGCTTGGTTGTATTTACCAATCGAAGAACCCAATTCTGAGAATATCCCTTCTCTTTTCTTCAGAACTACACCAGAGGAATAAGTTAATTTTGAACAATAATCAGTTAACGCATCATTAATAAAATTATTACGAATTCATTTCATTAACGTGTTTGCACATGAATAAAAAAACAGATAGTAGTTCAAGCAAACAAATAAAAGGGAGAATATCACCTACCAAAACAACATCGCCTTAATCTTCTCTTGCATTACCTTGACCTCACTTAATATTCTTCCTTGAATGGTCATCATTTTTTACTTAATATTTGAAATTTCCTAGAAAAAAACTATTAAAATAGTGTTTTAGCTTACACATTTTAGAAAGTTCGAAATCGGAAGCATATTTTAGAGAAAAATTAGACCGCTAAATATCAAGCTTCAGAAAAAATTCAAATTTTCACTCCAGAATTTAGTGTTCTGAAAAATTTCCTCTAAAGTTTTTTTCAAAATTGAATTTCATATGATAATTTCAAGGATAATAAGTTCCCAGTGTTTCTCTATCACCTTTGTTTCACTCGCCGTATCGCTTCATTTTCTGTGTTAGTTATCGGACAGCTTCGTTTCGTTCCATCATTTATGTGAGCGTTATTCTTTACAAGGTTAAAGTATTCTGGTGTCTTCCAAATCATGCGCCTTGCGATGGACGTGAGTATGATAAACATCATTAAGTCGGCTTTGGACTTGTATTTCAGATTTTTGGATAGTCGATGACATTCGAAGTGAGGAATGTGTGATACGTGGAAGGCGTGTAAATTTTATTGTGGCGGAAAGCTTTGAAAACGGCCGTCATCATTATCGATGCCGTTCAGTGAGTAAGATGAATGTTTGCGAACCTTTGAGAACATGAAATATTTTCCCAACGTTAATCTCTTCTATAATTGCGGTTTGCTACCGATATACCGATGTTTCGCATTATCCTGGTGCACAGGTACCTTCTTCACGACTGTCCAAGTCCGTACTTTTCTTGCGAATCCAGCAATAGTATCGCTCCTCATTTACTGGGTACCCTGCTTTATTCTTAAATTGCCACCAGCTGATTGACGTTTTATTAGCTTTCTTATTAATCTATCAAACTGAAAATTCTTTGTGCATTGTTGTTTCATTCTAATTATATGATTTTTCTCGATCCGGGTGCTGCACTGTTTGGCTGTTCGTCTCCCTTATTATGTAATGGTTCAGCGTGTTATATTAGCTTTTTAGATACAATTTTCTTTTTTGCTCTATGTTCTTACACTGAAGCGTGTATTTATTTACTATTTCTATATTTAATTAACCGCGTTCCTCTTAGTTAATCATAATGTCATGAATGTTCTGCATTATTCTTTTCACCATTCGTAAAAGGAATGCCCTTAATCCAGGTGACAATCGTAATTGTGAAATAAATTACCATCGATACGCCTTTTTCAACTGAGTTAACGATTTTCTTACAATTAATATTTACGATAATCTATTTTAGGTGTAGAGAAAGTGACCAACCTTTTGAGATCAAGAAACCTCAAAAACTTAGTCTCAGAAAATGTAGAATTCCTCCTCCGAATAACGCTCACAAATGAAGCGGATTTAAAAAGATGCAAACACACTGCGGAAAACTTAAGATTAAGCTCAAATTGAATTAGGCATTGAAAATTAAGTATAAATTTCCACTATATGCAATGAATATTATAATATTCGTGAATTCCTGCTTTACTCTGTTAAATGTGTAATTGAAGTCAATAAAATCCATTCTGTTTTAATTTTTGAATTACGTTTGATTATTACTATTTTCAAAGGCATTTTCTAAGGCCTACATTGATCGAATTCCTTCAGCATTGACTTGCTAATATTTCCTTACACTTCAATCATTCCGTAGTCATCTTTTCTCTATCAATTTGAATTATAATTTCTCTAGTACTTTTTATATATTTTCATGGATTAAATCGAAGAGTATTTAGTCTCAATTTTTTCTCAAAGTAAAGAGGAATTTTTAAAATTTATGTTATACATTTTACATTGACTGAAGTATTGGTCCACTCGTGATGTAAATCCTAACGATAATAACAAAAGTATTTCACGTATTTGAATAAATTCAATCGGCCAGAGAGTTCATTGAAAGTTTTCCGTTTGGCAGGCGCATAGGATCGTTTGTTATGTCCACGCACGCTTATTTCTCGCAGTGGCCGTATCGCGTGTCGTGCAGGGCGCCCCCTACCTCGGCCACTCGTTGCGTGAGTGGAGTCGGAACGAAGGGAGCTTGTGTTCCGCGTGGGTGTGGATCTTGGATGGATCCCCCTCTTTCTTTTATTCTCCTCCGGGGTTTGTGTCGACGAGAGATATGAAGGGGGGGCGTTAAGGGGAGGATTGGTTGTTCTCCGTCACGCCGGAGGTTAAAAAGCCTCCCCATTTTTCTCACCCTCTTTCTCTTCTTTCTCCACCTTTCTCCTTTTCCCCCACGTTAGTCACTTTTGTGCGTCTGGAATTTTTTTTGGGAAGACGCGGACGTTGTTCTGCAGGGTTGCGTTTTCCTCTCACTTTCGATTCGTCGTCGGTTTTATTTTTTCGTCAGCGTCTCTCGCTGTCTGCGTGTTCTGCGACGCGTGCTGCTTTTATCCGTTTCCTCGAAGGTGAAGCGACGGTCGTCGTCGGCTGGAACACCGTCTCCAATCGAGTCGAGAGAAGTCGCGAACAGCGCTCGCGATTTCCGCGTCTCTCCTCATTTTTCCGAGCGTTTATAGAATGTTTCAATCCGGAGCCTCTCGGCGGAAAATTCCCTGCTCGTCGTAAGCGAAGTGAACATTCGGTAGCGCCGGAGTGAAAGTATCGGGTCTGATTCTTTATGCGTAGGAAAACATCGTCTGTTTGCCTCCCAAGTATTTTTTTCGAATTCTTGAGTCTACAGGGCCATTTAATAAGGAGAAAGCCTTAAAAGATGTTGATACATGTCTACTTAATTCTTCTCTCGTTTATGAAATCACAAAACTACTGATAATATCCGTGTAAATGTACTAAAGTAAAGAATTTTGGTTCTATATTTGTATCAGAATATGTATAAAATATCGGAATTTAGGAATTTATTATTATGCTTTGAAATTTTACAACTTCAATGTATTTAAATTCAGAAATGTGGCGGAATTTTTTATATGTATGGAAGAAGTCTTAACTGTATTTAACAGTGTTGTTCCTTTTATATATTTTTTCGATATTTTAGAGTGAGGTAATTTTCTACTATCCGATCATTTTGATTAGGATTAATCGAATTTTCTGAAAAGCCTCATTGACCGACAGAAAAAAATATTCTCGTACCTTTGTAGTATATGTATACACTGGACATGTATTTTTATTATTAATGTATTGCAGGAATGTATTTCTAGGAAAGACTTAGGTAGAGACTTCAACAGTTTTTAGATGCTCTGAATGGAGGGGCTATTTATCAAGAAGGATAGTTATTGCCGTTAAGTAAGGAATTTCAGTTCGGACTTCATCAAATGGTGGAAGGCTCACGTATATATTATCTCCTACTTCAATCCGAAAACTTTTAGACCCAATAACCCCTTACCTGAATTCTCATTAAGGATTGCTTGTGATAATTCAACTTTCTCCCCCGAAACATGTTCTAGGCATGCGTTTTTTTATGGCAAGAATCATTGTCATTCGTGGCATTGTCTTCCATATCTTTTTTACGTCTCTCTGTGGTGACCAAAGGTGAGGGAATCGCCCTTCGTCTGCCGCCGCTGCTGAGTCGTGCGGGAATTCCCGCGTCATCACGCCGTATTATTTTTGTCCGTCGCGAGCTCTGCGATTATTTCTGTGCTTTGGTGTACGCCTCACGAGAAAATAGATCATGTAACTCAAAGTATCTTGGCTTTTTGGGTGGCCAAGTAGTCTTCTTGCAACCCGCTTATTATGGCTGTTTGTGTCACAAACTAAGTAATTACTTCAGTCTTCACTCATCAGTAACGACTTCAGTCTCATTAGTTCTGAGTCATCTATGTATGTTGTAACTAATTTTGCGGCACAATGTACCGGATGTTCTTTATTTTCATTTCGTAATCATGTTCATGGGCAAGAAAATCATTGAAGGTCAGACTGTACTTAAAATAACATCCAATCGAATGTACGTACATATCACCATGAATTCAAAGCTTTACTCATTATCGTAATATTGTGGATTATGTTAACTTGCCCCTTTGAAGGTATTAAGCCAGCAACGTCAGTATATGAAATTTATACGATTTAAGTCATGTTTATAGTATTTGCAAAAATTGTTTCAGCAATTGTACCTGATACTTTCGTATTGTTTGAGCTAGTTTATTTCGATATGAAGTGGTTTACTTATTCGTCACCCTCATGAGATTGCTTAAACTTCGTCTGCGACTCATCGTTGGGTAAGTTTTTCATCCAACGAAGTACATTTTGCATTGTAAGTTCGCACCTGTACTTCCATTTATCATCATTTACATCTCAAAAATTAGAGTAATTAGAAATCTCTCGGCGCACCAGAATAGTGTTGTCATCTTTTAAGAGAGGTGTTCTGACCTTTTTTCCTCCACAGCAATATAACTATGGAAAATCTACAATTTTTCGTCAAATTTAAAGTTCTTTAATTTTGTTCTCCAATATCTGATATTTCAGGTAGCAAATATACTCCCTTTCGCGTACTATAAATTATCTGAAACTTCATTGTTCTGCATATGTGTCTTAAACGTAATGCATGGCAATGTCACTAATCCGTAAGTAAAATGAGTTTACAACGAAATTATTCCATGTTGCCGTATGAAAAATCTAGCTACGTGATTTAAGCTAGAAAAGTCATGCCGTGTTTAATGTACGTATATTACCGGTCCAGGGGCGAATTTCAGCAACCAGAGGCTTAAGGCGCAAGGACCACTTTTAGGCCTCGCCAAGAGATTATTCATTTTTTAAGTCTAAACGTCCTCTTTTGGGTCTCTTTAGCGGTGAGAACCTCAACTTGAGCCTAATGACAGATCCTCTCTTGTAAGTATACGCACTTCCCTCGTTCGATCCCCTGGGACAGTGCCCAGGGGATCGAACCGGAACCGAAATTCGATTCAATTTTCAATTTCATGTATGTACAATTAGATAGAAATGAAAATTTTAAAAGTTGTCTTTTTATGGTGAATTTTGTGATAATCGAAGTGATAATTGAATAATCATAATTGAAAATTTGCCTCGTTTTTCGATAAATATAATATATAAATATTCCGTACCTCGTCTGGAAATCCTACGTGAAAAACTCCGAACAAACCTCTAGTTATTTGGAATCTCCGTGCGCAGTGGTTGAAATTCTAAGAAAAAACGAAATTCAATCCAAGGATTTTACATCCACTTTGAATCTTCTGTGCGTTTGATCCTCCCCCGTCTATTACTGCTTTCCACTGTTTCTCCTAAGGGTCGAGAAACATGGAGGAGAAAGATTCTACGTGAATCAAGTGGGCAATTATGACGGAAAATATTCTCGGGATTTTGCTCCGTCCTTTGTGGGGTCCACTCCATAGGGAGTTTTTAACTCCGGAGACCAAGGCCGTGGAGCGGGGACTTTATTTTAATTCGGTTGTCTTTTCATCGGTTTTCCCCCATCTCCATGCTCGTTTTTTTCGACTTCCTTCGCACGACTCTTTTCTTTCTGTCGCAGCCAAAGGGAATATCCCCGCATTCTTCGCGACTCCATGAAAGTGGACGATGTCTCCTCTCGCGATATCAAGCGCAGCAAGCGTTCAATCGGCCCTAATTACGGCGACATTACCTGCCATTAGATGCTGTTTTTATTTTCAACTCCCTGAAGATATTCATCCCCCTGCGTGGATAAAGGACAGCGTCCGTCTGCGTCGCGTATTTTTCCTCTCGTCCGCGTGTCGTGATGCCATTAACTCTACAGGACGGCGGGAATACCAAAATGGGAGGAATTTTAGCGTTTCGTTCCTTAATTGCCCCTCATCATGTCCCCTCGGCTTAGGATTTCAGACACGCATCTCTTACGCACGCCCTTCCACTCTTTCTCCCGCCTTTCTGATTGTCCGTCCGTTCGCTCCACTTCCCCATGAACGCAAGTCAGGGCCGGTGAAGACTCTCAGACGACAGGACGGCCCCTGACTCTGCGGTCAGGGATTTATCGGGATCACATACGCACACAATTAGCATAGTTTATTTTCCGATTGTTAAGATCAACTGATTTGGACGTATGATAATTGATTTAACTAATTCATTTACCAATTTTAGCTTATTCATTAGTATCATATAGAAGAAATAAAATTTTCTTAGATAAAACCGACGGGATTAATGCGAAATCACAAGTATGAGGATTGAAAAAATACAGAGGTATAAAGCACAACCCACAGGTCAGAGTCATTCCATTTTCTCTTACGAGGTTTTTTTTAAGAAATTTCCTTCACACTCCAAATACAATAGACGTTAATTGTAACACCTGTCACAGTCATTCGTCAAAACTATTCTTCTTTTGAGTAAAACTCAACTAGATTTGTGTACCCTTTAGCTTTGTAATCTTTTTTGATAGTTTGATGGTATAAATATATATTTTCTTAGGTACACGAGATTTTTGGTAAGAAAGGAATAGTTTTACAAAACTTCGAAATACGTGTGCGAAATAATGATAGCTTAAGGCATCCTCAGAGGCCCGCGTGTTTGGTGTCAACTTTTATAATCAAGATTGATCAACACAGCACAATTCGTATTTATTGCTTTTTGGATGAAATGAAGCTCTCCGTTTTTCTTAATCTGTCCTTAATGGAGCCAAATTCAAAAGGTGTGATTTTTTCGAAAACATCTCAATTGAAAAACGAAAAATTAGGATATAATATTTCAGTGTTTTACTGTTGATGTTTTGCTTTGAGACTTTATGTGAGACAGAATTTAAAGTATCGGCGCTCCATTCCAGCCGCATGCAGAACTGGACGGCCCCCTTTAAGTGTGCGCCCTGAGGCGACTGTCTCACTTGCATCACCGTCTGAACCGGCCCTGATGCATGGGTACGCAAGCGTCAGAAGCACTTCTCAAAACTCAGTCCCCGAAAAAGCTTGCAAAGGGTGTAAGAAACGAAGCTTTATTCATCTTTTTTGATGTGTGTACATTTTTTCCCCTCCCGAGTGTGGGATGGGCAAAGCCTCAATGTCCCTTTTTTCCCAAATGGCCGCCTCCATTACGACCGAAAACAAGCTGGAGTCCCCCTGTGTGTATGCCGCTCCTTGCCTTGAATACGTAATGGAGTCCGACGTCTCTTGCGAGTCTCCCGGATTGAGTGTGGGTGGAAAGTTTTTTAACGCGTCGTCGGGAGAGGAAGGCGTCTAGCCTGTGTGTACTCAGCCGGTCATCGGTCAAAGGGTGTCCACGTAGTCGCATTAATTTTACGTTGAAGAAGGTGTTTCGACGTGATGCATCGGTCAAAGATTTGGCTTCTTTTTCCTTGTTCGACTTTTCCTCAAATCTGGCTTGGAGGTTAGGGATTCTTAAGAAGTAGTCTCCGATTTAGAGATGGTTCACTCTAAGGCTCGAATTGTCAGCGAAAATTTCAGGTTCGACAGGATTGTGGATAAAATGTGATTAAAATATTCAGGAGGAATTCGTTTGAATAGAAGGGTAGCGTATCCAGCAAAGGTTTTTGAAAAGTTAATCAGTACCGACGTACTCAATGGAGGAGTTGATTTTCGTATTCCAGTAAATAATTTTTGCGACCTTCGAGAGAAAACTATAAAGCTTTTCAAGGAAGCAATCACAATGGCGGTTAGTTATCTCTGTTCGTTTTTCAAAGAAATAAAGTATTAGAAATGTTAACTGACTGTTACTCAAAAGGATCGAGGTTTGGTTAGGTATAAAGAAGTTTGGTTTTTAACAGGAGATTTTTCACATTGCTTGGTTTATCTACACTTTAAAGTGGTTTATGAATTGCCGCCGACTCATGGAGTTATAAGTTACGGACGGCTGTATGATTTACAATCAGAGATCATATCTCTTTTTAACACTTCACTGATCAGTCTCTAGTTTATATAAATTATATAAAAATCTGTATTTTTCAGCCTTTATCATTATGATAGAGGGAACAAAATGCTGTAAACAATACTTACTTCCCGATTCTCGTAGGACTTCCCCATATTTGCGAACCTCTGTCTGTCGTTGTTTGTAATTCAGAGTCCTATCGGTAGCTTATAACTATAGGTTGTTCAGAAAAATTTCGAAATATATTCGTGAAGAATTTCAGCGCTTCACGAGGAATCTCAAGAAATTAGATTCAGCGCATTCCCGTATCTCTTGACGACTCGTCGTTACAATGGAATTTTCTCTCTCAAACCATGCTGAATATAAAGAAACGCAGCATTGAGAAGGAGAGGGAGTAATTAAGCGGATTTTATTACGCCTTTCTTTCCTCCATGTCAAGCAGAGGTTGGTAGCAGGCGAGAATAAGAGGGGTTTATTTATCCAAAGGGTGTGAATAAACAAGGATGAGCTCGAAGCCATTCTTTCTTCGCCCTCAGTAATTCCTCTTGTTTTTCTCTTTCATCTTCCTACCTCTCTCTCTTTCTCTCTTCTACCTCTTCCCCTGTAGAAATTTCCCCAAGAGATTAAGTTATGTATTCGTCAGTGGGAGAGACGTCTTTGCATACTATTTTTGTTTGTTTTCGTCCAAAATGCATTAAAGTTTGTGTGGAAGGGTCAAATTAAGTCCGAATAAAGGTTCTAAAATGGCTTGAGAATGGGTGTGAAAGAAATTCTGAGTTCATAGTAGAGCGCAGCATTATATTTTCGCTGTCTTATCGTCGAAAACAATCAAACAAATAGTACATCGCCTATTCGTTTCAAAATAAATTGCGTGCTATTCTTTTACTTTCGTCCTGTACCACAATTACCCGTATGTGACGAATGAGGTAATTAATGGATTCTTTAGTAAATAATATTCTGCATGGAAATATGCATTACTTTTCCTGACAGTGATTTTTTTATATTTTGGTTTTCAGTGAAGTTAAGTTAGTATTTAGACGAGTAGAAACCTTACTGCTCTTCTTAAGGTAGACATTTTATAGTTGGTCTTCCTTAGAGAATATTATATCATAGTAGAATTTCTTTACTGGAATTCATATGCTTATCTTTTTAGAGAAATTAATCAAAATTAAATAGAAGCATCAATACAATTCAGTGGTAAAATTATACCTTTCGCAAATTTTCTCAGCAAAGATAAGTAGCATGTACGGAATTTTATTAAACTTGGTTTTTTTTGGAAGGAGAGAGAAACTTAAATTTCTTCAACGGAACGAAAATATAATTTTTGTTGTAATTAATTAAGTATTTTATATATGTTAATTCGTTATTCGTTAATTATACCTTCTCTACTAACTTGGTCGTATATGCAGCCTTCAGTATCGATAGGTGCCAGCGATACTATCTCTGATAATACCTCTCTTGAATCATGTATTTTTTAATGTAAAGCAGTTGAAGTACCTTTTACTGCTTTCCTACATTCAGTATTGGATTACTTAGGTGTCACCTATGACATTCTTCAGTCAGTTAAAGCTGATAGTATCTTCTGAAACGTGATATACATTGTAAATCTCGTAAACCACATCAAAAGTAACGAACTACTCCATGAAATTCAATGATTGTGTAGTTTTTAATACCGGCATTGTCAAGGCCATGAGGTAATGCATTTCAGCTCATGCCATTCGTCTCATCCGTTGCCATCACTTATTTTCTCAGCGCCCTCGCCTCCCACTCTCTTCCTTTACTCATAATGAGTTCTCTCCACTATTTTCCCTCCCACATTCTCAACCCCCGCACCACTTTGCGTAAATGCTCTTCTCTGCCGCCCCAGCAATCCTTATGCCACGCCCTGCGCTATCCCCTTGCGCCCACGAGCTACGCACTTCGGTTTCTATATAATAAAAACACTTATTGTTCCTCTCTCTCTGGCTTTCACTCCCGTTTTATGCATACCTCAACATACATACATCTCCTGTCAACATGTGTTGATGATTTGAATTGTTTTAATTCGTCTTTTGGTGTAGGATAAGGAAAATGAGTCTTTCATTGACTTTAGCGTCGCTTTTGCTGATGGCTACATTTGTTTTAAAGCTGCTGAGAGATGAGCGATGTATATTCCAATTGAACGCTATGAAATATGTGTTCATCGAGTCATCGTGTTGCGCTTTGGTATACTTATTCCAGTTAGTGAAGAAGAGTAAGAACAAGCTACCTGACCTTACCCCATTCCATAGCTTTTTACACCAATTGGAGGAAACGTTGAAGATCAAATTGCCTTAGAGATGATGACACTTAATATATTTTAAGCTGAAGCAGCTTTAATTTCGAAATTACTCAGTATTATTCGAAATGTTAAGAAAGTACTTCAAACTCAATACTAATTTTTCGAAGTATTAAGATAAGTGAAAAAACGGGATTAATTACGTTAAAAACCTTGTAGGTAAGAAAATTAATTCAACGGAAAACAATCTACACACCAGCGGGTTAAAAAAAAAATGGCTTGTAGATTACTATCAGGGAACTTGAAGAAAATTCTACCTCATATCAAATTTTACATCTTAGATAATTCATTTAAATTGTAGTAACACTATATAAGAGGTATTTTTAAATTTACCTCTATGCCTAATTTATTACTGTATACCCGCTTTTGTTTGACTTTGCATCAGGTTGCAGCTTTGTATGCATTATCATTATATTTAATATCCAATTTTAAATGATTCGGAGTACATATAAACTTAAGCATCATTGAGAGTGCTTATAAGTTTTTGTTCTCTATTTTTCGCGGTTTTTCTCACCCTCTATCAGTGGTAGTTATTTTTACTCGTAAACCAAATATTTCTTTTTCTTCTCCTATACCAACCTAAGTCGCATAATAGACAAATTATACTAGATGGAAAAGGGGCCCGCTGCGTCTAATCTCACCATTAGAGGGTCGAATTATCATATGATACAACACTTTCCGGTCTATATCCGTTTACCTGGAAACATCATTAATTGTATGAGACATTTCGGTGGTAGATGTTTTAGAAGAGAGCTTCTATAAACCGTTTCGGTACCTTTTTTACGCCTTTTTTGTTGTCTTCAATTTATTTATTAAATATTACTGACGTACGACGATTTTCAGATAAAAGCCTTACCCTTTAATGTAAAATCTGGAAAATAAAATCAAAATATATTTACAAATTGTTCCAACTACTAATTTTCAAGTTTTCTTGCCCCCTCTGTCTAACATAACTATGCTTTTTTTACAGCAGTATTTACATATAGAACCAGTATCACCGTATACATTACTTCATAAGTGAAAAGCAAAATCTAAGAACGTAGTAAGAATAGACGACAATATCATTACATACAGTATCATTACAATACTATGTTTAACCCCACCCGTTATCCATTTTTCTATTTCCTCGTATTCGTAATGCGACGAAGAGTGGTCCTCAAAATCAAAACCAACCCTCTGCGAATATTATTATAGTTGTCTGTGTGGGAGCTCCCTGTGCCAACACTGAGTCACGCGCGTGCCTCGATGTCGTTGAACTTATTGCCCTACCCTTCGCGAATCCTATGACCGGCGCGATTTTTTTTAACGGCCGTTTTGTGCTTGGACGTCGCATTTTAATAGTTGGCTTTATTTCTTTTATTGGTCCACGCAGCCGCCGATAAAACGTGCGCAAGGTGTGGAATTTTAACCGTCCCCTGCATGATGTCAGTCGCATGCTTTGGCGCGCGCTTTTATCCCTCAAGCGGCGCGCTCGGTGCCATAAAAGTCGTCGAATGTAAGGCGAGGAAAAAATGCTAATTTCTGTCGGGAGAGCATTCTGCTCTTTTTCTCCCTCGTTTGATGTCGTAAAATGCAACGTTATCGGAATGGATGAGGATGTTTGGCGATTATGAATTGGGTATTGGACAAATTAGATGGGTTGTTCTCAGGATGGCTGTTTACCTTTTCGAAAACTTTTCGTTCATTTGGTTTGAGTATTTATGTGTTTGCTGGGCTTCGTAGAGATAAATCCGATTAAAGGATCCTTGATATATTTGAGTCCCTTTTTGTGGACTCGAATTTTCTATGACAAAGTTGTCGTTTCATTTAAGTGTTTCTTGACGCATTTTGCGTTCGATATTGTCATATCTTTTTATTTAATTTTATTATTATCTTAATAATTATAAAAAATGAATATTGAATCACATTTTGCAGTTCTATCTCCAAAATCTATTCCATTTTGTTCTTTTTTAATTTATTATAAATCCACAACACTTCATCAGAAAAGAAACAACCGATTAGAACAAGTTTCCTCGGTGGCGTCAGGAATGGGATTAAACTTAATTTCAACGTAGCTAACAAAGTACAAATTGAATTAAAATTCATTGCAAGGACCGCATTATCATATAACTGCCTTGAATACCGACTGGTTTGATTAAAGTAATTTAAAAAACGAGATGTGGAGCTCGGGTTTTTTATTAATGTATTATTATTAAATGGAGTAATTACATGCTCATGCAAAGTCGTTCTGTTTTGATTGTGCTGGTACCATTCTCCATGATAAGCACGAAAATTTAGGAAATAGTGGTACTATTGTTGTTTTTAATAACCTGAACTATTAGCGTTTATGAAACCGAATTAAAGTATTATTTTATTCTTGAGCATTGATAAATGTTTTAATTTTATGGAATCATCGTGTGAAAACTTCTCTAACAATTTCTCTTTTTCTTTTCAGGTAAGTTGCTGTTGATATATCCATCTGACGTTTGACGTCCGGTTCGGAGTAAGTACGCAATTGCGCTTTATTACACTTCACGGACAGTTCATGACCTCTCTAGAAGTGTGGCGCCTATTAAAGATGTTCGGGAGCCAGTCCCGTTGTTTACTCAATGGAAAAGTAAACCTTTCGAAATATATCTGAAGGTCCCGCGAAAGCTGATGACACTCGGATGCGCAGTGCGGAGGGGAAAGGAAGGGGTTGATTGAGGGGAAATTGAGACAAGGTCAAAACAGGGTAATGCCATGTAGCAGCAACCCTATCTCCCGCTGGGAACCTTTTTTAGTGGGCGGAAGCGCAATCCTGAGTTCGTGCACTGCGCAAGTGCCGCAGGCTTTAGTGAGACATATATTTAATTGCAGCTAAGTAATGAAAATTGAAGATTTAGATTAAATGAAATTGATGTGTTTATGGAATATATCCGAATGATCTGTTCTATTGATAACTCGTTTGAGGTTGATTATTCATTCCAAAAACATTCTCTATCCATAATCTTCGTTCCGGGAAGCAATATTTACCAGATATCACAATATCCTGAAATAAACTTTTAGATACTCCAAAAAACAGCTATACTTCTTTATAACTAAAGAAAAGTGAAAAAATTCCATTTATTTTGGTTATTTGCGAATTTTTCACGCTCGTGTTAATTCATGCATTGAATTCATCGCTCGATGAATACATGTATTCGTTAGGAAAGTCCGATTAATAACAAAAAGGTATTCAATTAGCAGTTACTCGTTCGTCGAGATGATAAAATTTTTATCTTCTTTTAAGATGTCTGACAATCTGATGTATGTCAGTATAGTATTAACCCCGAAGGTCAATTGGAATCATGAAGGATTTGAAAACCTTCCGCGTTAGATACCGGAAGTTCTGAAGAGGGAATGAGGCTTACTTGCAAGATGAGAAGTGAGGTGGCTTGCAGTTGCTTTTCTCAGTGAGAAAGACTGAGACAAAAGAAACAGTTTTAGAATTTGTTTACTCCATCCTATACCAGAAATCAAATAAGGAACAATCCATTTACTTTGAAGCCATTCATCAATAACATCTAAGCTCTAGATTATAGTGTATTATATGTAACTGCTTCCATTTTTTATTTTACGCCATTTCATTTCTAAACCAAACTAGAATCGCTTAATCATAGCTAGGTTATCATCTTATTACACAAATCTCCACTGCATTTTAGGCCGCAATGTCCCCGCTTTGCGAGGTTTTCTCGTGAAATCACGTTTATTTAATCCGCGAGATTCCTCATTCGCCCAGGAAGTCCAGCATAAAGGAATTCCGGATCGTTTTCCGCGATCGGGTTGTAAAAGACAAAGAGCTCATTGGTCGGACGGCGTGACAAGTGCGTGCACGCCAACAGCGCTCTATGCCTCCAGCATCTACTACGCCACGCGGCATCGCAAAAGAGGTCCCCTCATCCCGTTTTTCATTACCAAGGTCAGTGAGAGCGCCCCCTGCTGCTCTACTTTACCCGACAGATTATCGTTAATGCGGCCGCGAGCAAGGATCACAGCTAAGAGCCCCTCTCCCCTACATGTCCTCTCCACGAGTAACAAGGCATGTCATTCACTGGAGGCATATGCGGAAAAATTCCCTCTTCGGAGCTTAAATAGTCAGTGCGCTCAACTTTGTTATTCTTCGCCCGCCCACCCCCAGCCATTACCTCCGCGGTTTTAACCCCCATTTCCCTGTCATCCCCGCGTAAATTTATCACTTCCTCGTTACTTCGCACGTAACCTTCAGAGAAAAAAAATCGTCTTGTAGCTTTCGACTATTGGGTGGTTTTGAGTGGGGGCGGAGGTATTTGCGCAAGCAGCCACTCGGGATGTGGAGTTAGTGTAGAGTAATTGTTAGTAATAATTATTAGTAGTTACTTTAGAATACCCTAGTAATAATTGTTAGTAGTTACTTTAGAGCAATTCTTCTAACATTTCCACTCGTGGAATGGCGGTTTAAACCTCAAACCCTCAAATGTTAGCTACCGGAAGCTCTATAGAAGAAATTTCTTACGATGCAAGATGAGAAGAGAGGTCGTGTGCCCTTCCTATCCTCACATATTGCTGTGAATGGAGAAAGGTCCTTGTTAGTGCTGCACGTTCATTTTATGAATAACACTTTTTCGAGAATTCATTAAAGAGTGACCAAATGTTCGCCTCAGTCAGCATCATCATACCTCAGTAGCTTTCATTTCCTTAGAGCTATGAGCAAGATTGAGATAAATGTGCGATACGTTTTCTATATCCTGTATCACAAAGTTAATGAAAAACATTCCGTTCATGAAATATAGTAACAAGAACAAATCTATGCAGGGAATTGAGAAGTATCGGAGGAACAAATTATAAAGGAAAATACTGCTACACGATTTTGAGGGATGTTGACAAGAGTAACCCTTCAGCTGCGTATTTTCTTGAGGAAAGCTCATCTACCACGTGCTTAAAATTTAATTTGAGGCTATCATTTTTCCTTCGCAGTGACTCTATGTTTTGCTTTACTGAAGATCGTAATTACTTCTTAATTCTCAGCATAGAATGTTTTACCTAATTCATGCTTGGAAGAAAGCTATCCAGAAACTTTAGAGAGGATAAAATGTTAACATTGCTTAAAGGGGATGTGAGCTGTTCAATGATCAACTTTATAACATGTAGTTTAATAAAAACGCAATTTATATAAAATGTTATATTACAGTTATTCTTCCCTTGTAATGATATATTTTAAAAATTTTCGTAGCAATTTTTTCTAAAATGCAATAAAATATCTCGCCGATTTAGTCTAAAATAGTTAGCCGATGGTGAAAATTACGAGTAAAAATGTTTTCCGTATTAAATTTAACTGATATTATTCCATTGGTATGTCATGTTTACAGAAGCGGATTTACCACTCGGCAATAGCTGAGGGCTTCACCGTTAAGGAAGCACAAAAAGCGACGCCTTGTCGTTTTTTTAAAGCGAATAATCTCTTGGTGGGGCTTCGGAGTGGTCCTTTCGCCTAGGGCCTCTCATTGATGAAATTCGTCCATGCATGTTAAGATTTCCTAAGGATAATTTCTTCTTTTACATTCCTCTTAGATATTTGCAGGTAGATCACTTCATTTCCCTTTTAGAGCTTCGCTTATTTTAATGATCAATCACGATAGGTATACTTTAATTCGCTTAGTGATAGAAGACTTGATTACTGTGGGAAGCTTGTTAATAAATTTAGCACTACGGATCTCGAGGAGTAGGTAGTTGATATTGTCATACCAGTTAGTAGCGTACGTGTTCTTCGAGAATTAACGATGAAGCGTTACAGGGAAATAGTTGACAGGGCAGATAGTTATTTCTGGTCATTTTTTCCGCGAAGTATTAGAGAAGCCAACGGCAGTCAAGGTTAGATAGGGTTTTTGGTGTTTCACACCCCCTGCCATGCGCCAGTGGAGGTTTGCAGGGCCAAAATGTAGATGTAATTTTGGTCGTACAATATTCGCACAGAGTAATATCGTTGATATGTATCATTATCATCACACGAGCAGCAAATTACATCTTGTTATATCATATGTGCTAATTGTTTTAATTCCGGAGTGCATTAATTTCTCTTCGAACCGAATCTTCCTTCCTCATCTCGCGATAAGTCCCTCGTTGGTGCAAATGCACGCTTGCGTAGTACCTCAATCGTGGAACAAGCGACTGCTTTGATTCTCTGGTTGCGCTCGTCGTCCTTACATGCAGCAGCATCAGTTCTTGCGCGGCTGGAGCGTGCAATGGAATCAAGGCCGTAGCCAAAGGGCCTCGAAACTCCCTCATTGTTTGTTTTTCCGATGCGCGCACTCATTGGCCGAGGGATAATAATGCTTTTGGTGAAATGCGAGATGTGTCGAGGATGCGTCGTCTGCCAGTCAACCGAAGCGCTGGCTCTCTTCCAGTTGTGACGTCACTTTTTACAGTGGTCAAGTTCGGATTTCGATCGACCTAATTGGATGATTACGGGAAGATCCATGTAGGGTAATTTAGCTTCCACGGTCCCTATTTAGAGGCATGAGAATACAGCTTTGCGGGAGGAAAAATGTTATGGTTCACGTGAATTGAGGCTGTCCTTGTGTTCTCATTGCTCTTTTTTCGTGGAGGAAGTGCATGGGCTACTCATACTTTCATCATGCGCTCTGTCGTCAGAAGTAAAGTCAATGTTGTGAGGGTGCCAAGGATGGTGAATTGAGTTACGAATTGTGATGGAGATCATCTCCCCGTAATAAAATCCAGCTGATTGACTTGATATGAAAGAAATGTGGGAGGATATAGAATATTCTACGACTTCCGTATCGAAGAAAATTATAATTGCTGCGTTAAACGCCCCCCGCGATGATTTAACTCTGTATTTTTTGTACTTTTCGTGTATAATAAAACCTCTATAATTATTTCTTTTCAGCCCGAAGTATCTGTTTTTTATTATTTCAGTAGATAGAATGCAGTGCATTATTCTGGCCTGATCCACCGTTTATTCTGTTATAAAATAAACGTATAAGAACAGAATAAATAATTTGCCGATGGATAAATTTTAGAACCCCTCCGCTATTTACGGTTAGGTAATTCCTATCATCCAGTAGTTCCCTTGGAAATGTCAGCATTTACAAGTATAAAACGTACAGATCTAATGATTAAAATTGCTATTCAGTAATACTCTCCCGTTTTTACCTGTATCTTCAAAATTATTCATTTAAATGGTAAAGGGAAGATGACGTTACGAGGAATCAATTTTCCTAGTACAAGTTTTTGATCTTACGGACTTTTTTTATTACATTCTTACATTATATTATCGTTTCTATGCTACTCTCATATTTGATAATACATATTTACTTTCCTGTTCCAGAAATTAAATCACTAAATTTCGCAGTAAAAACAGAACCGTTATTTTCATGATATCTGAATGTGTTCGGTTGATTTTTATCGTGAAACTGAGAAATGACTTGATTTTTTTATCCGTCATTTATAAATGCGTGACAAATGGACTCAAAAACATAAAGCAAGCGTGCTGAGAGTTTGCTAATGGCAGATTTGCTTGGTGCTCTTGGTCACGATAAAGGCCTTGGAAAAAGCCATAGCGGGTGCAATAAATAACCAAGAAAGAGGTCTATGCCGAGATTCTGAGTTCCTGAAAGCACGCACGTTGGTTCCACACTATCGCATTGACCTGAGTTTTTGTAGACGAGGAATAAATTCTTGCTCCCCAAACAGCTTGCTGTCGCGTGCAACTCGTTATAATACTGATGGCCTTGATACCTGTGCCAAATGCCCTGAAGTCGAGCCAGAATGTCAAGAAATATGTATATTTCATATTCTGTTCCTTCATGCAATGGACTATTTTTGCTTTGCCATATGTCAGTTGGGGGTAGAGGTCCAAACACTATTTTAACTATGAAAATTTTCATTTTCGTATCCATTTGAGTTTTTGAAATTTATTTCTCAATTTTTATTTAAATTTGAATTTATTTTACGATTTCGACTCACCACAATCTTTCTTTTCCCACAATTTTTAAATTTAAAACCGCATTATGTCGTAGATGGGTTGAAGTAATAAAACTGATATGTCAGTTTCATTAGGTATTTATACAGTTTCATACTATCTAAATGCTTGTATTTTTGGTTTGACTTTTATTGTCATTGTTCATCTGATACTCGCAAGATATTCTTGAGATTTCATCAGTTTCATTTGTTGATTTTACTGTCTTCGATAAATATTCCTTCGTCATGGAAATTTTTTTATTTATATTAGTCCTTGTGTTATTTAACTTCCACCATACTCTCTCTAAGCTTTACCATCTCATTTTTTCAATTGCAAAGATTTGATTCTTTATAAGGTAATCAAGAGAGGCGAGGTCAGGTAAATAAGAAGTAAATGACAAAAGAATGAATTGATTCATGATATGTATTACTTGAATATTTCCCTCTCCTTTAATATAAAACAACACTTACGAAAGATATCCAACCCTTCAAGATAAGGAAACAGGAGCTTTCCTTACTTTTTATTCATTTTATTCTTCTAGGAAATGCGAATTCATTCGAAATGTCTCCTCAGTATCTTACATTGCTTTTTTTTAATATATGCGCGGATTTTGGGCTTATCTCACAGGACGGAAGTAAAATATTCTGTTGATCATTAATCTAGTGCATTAAAAACATCTTTCCCATCTTTCGTAGTATGTTCTACTTACGCAACATCTCTGTGGCGCCGTCTTCCTCTTGCTTTTGCGTACCCTTCTCAGTTCCTCCGCTTCCAGCCTCCGCGGTTTTCCCTCTCTGGTAAAGTGGTAATTGACCTTGTTCGATGAAGCATCTGCTAACGATGTGACAGACACCGAACACCACGTGAGTTTCTTTTTTTCTCTCTCTCTCTTCGACAACTCGTTACCGCGCTCATTTCGGTTCCTAATGCGAGTCTCGTCAAAGTTGCGAATCGACTCTCTTTTTTTCCCCATTTCGGTGTCTCAAGGGTTTGGAGTAGGAATGCCACCTAACGAATACTTCATTCCCGGAGATTTATAATCTATGTAAATGAAGACGGAGGAATTTTCCCAGTCGAAAAATATTGTAATATGTTTTTAGATATATTCAGGCGTATCTAGATGGAAATTCATCACGTTCTAAAAGTAAAACTATTCTTGCAAATAAGTAAACAGCACATGTGTATTATCTAATAATAAATGGACATATGGTATATGGCTTTTTATATGTATATATGGTATGGCTTTTATGGTAAAAATTTGTAGTTAAATTTGTAATTATAAACATATTGAAGTAAATCCAGTACAGTATGACTTTTTTCTAAGGTATCCGATCAACGAATGTGTTCGTCAAAGCATATCCAATCCATATTCTTGTCCTTATTCGAAATCAAGTCTTTTTTCAAAGCTTCTTTGACTTCAATTGTTAACCTTATGATGAAGTAATGTTTTCTCAAAAACAAAAGCTTATACTGCTTTAAATAACATTTCGCTTATATTGCTCTTGTGCAAGCACTTTGATGGGATAACTTCTGATAAACGATGGTGAGCAATTCCTTTGAGTCTGCAACGGTGAGATAATATTTTTCCGTTTATTGATATTAAATGCATTTGCTCTTACAAATATGTCCTCGTTTAAGAGAGAGTTGGCATTATTTCTTCCTCGCTTTTAATTGAAATTCTTATTGAGTAAATTGGAGTAACTGTTTTCGAAATTCCCTACGGGGTTAACGGATATGAAATTCCGCATTTGCTTTAAATTACTCAGTTCTTGGACAACTTATCATTGAAATTAATTAATACAGTTGCACATCTCGTTGCACAGTTTCACGGAATTGCCAAATTTATTTTATCTTGCAATTGAAAGCTTTTTTCTCTTTTCATTTCTTGAGTCCTGAGAATTTTTACTCCATTTTTTAAGGCCATTTTTTTGTGAAATTCGATTTGATTACCTAACTTCAATTTCCTCAGAATTGACGTTCTTCATGTCATCGTTTTCCTTACGCTGCGGTTTTGGATGCATTCTCGGAGATGGAGAGATCAAATGCAGGACTTCTCAAATTTTTATTATTTTCATTTGGTCTAGTTTCTACTTTTATTAAATTGAACTTGTACAAGTCATCCTGCATTAGCGTGCTCTTGCTTAAATTTTCGTTTCTTTTTGTCGATTAATATCATTGACTTCTTTGTTCTTCGAATGACTTCTTTGTCAGTTACTCCGACATTCTTTATTCTCTTCGTCATTTTCTGTAGTTTTTTTATGGTCTTTGCTGTTTTTAAAACCACATTTCAAAGTTATACCACAGGAAACTCAGTATGTAAGTTTCCGTAATTTGTTACCACATGTATGAACTTGTAATATCACCTCAATATTTTATATCACTCTAAAAACAAAGTTTGAATACATTCCATTCTCTTATAGCAGTTTCGCCGATGTTCTAAGTGGGCGTACTTCCACAGTTCCTAATTTTGTAGTGGACAGAAAATGGCATCGTCTATCGAAATATGATGAAAATCCCAGTAATTTACTTTTTGACATGATCAATTATTCATTATTGAGACCATTTATGAGTTTAAAACATTCCAAGAAAATCTCTTTTTCATCAGTTAATGCTGTTAACATTTCCTGGACGAGATCAAGAAATTCAAGAAACATTAATATGATTAATTAATATAATATCCCGCTATCCTACTATAACATTGGAGTATCCTTGTGTCTAAGATTAATTAGGCATTCTTTAAAAAAGATTATGAATAGGGCTATTTTGTTTTACAAATGGATTCCTATTTTTTACCTATTCCCATCCAAGCATTAAATATATGTTCCAAGATGTGACTTGGTGGAAGAAATTTCCCACATTAAATGTCATTTATGAAATAACCAAGTCTGTCATTCCAGGCCTTTAAATGTTGCGCTTATTACAATCTGGCACAGTTTGTCTGGTGCTCCTTCTTTTTGGTTTTCTCTCATTGTTTTCAGCCCAAACGGTTAAGATTTCGTCCCATCAAAAGTCTGTTTTTTACCCTACAATCGGGAACAAGGGAATCGATTATAATCGAATTGCCGGAAAAATTTCTATTTCAGCTCGTCTGACAATTTGGCTGATAGATCGTGAGAATGGTGATAGCCGTTCCGAATTTCGTTCGACGAATCTTGACGGCATTTCAGCCGAAAAAGAGTTTGGAGGCAGCGTATTTTCGCGATAATTTTTATATCTGAATTATTCATCGTGGAAGTGATTTATCTCCCCTGAAGGAATGAAGTGAAGATGAGGTGGAAGGGATAGTCTCCCCTGTCGAATTTTCGGGATTATCCATGGATCTTATTTCTTCTACATCGGCTATTTGCATCATTTTAACTCGAATGCTGCAAATCTAGTTGATTTTTCACTCATTCTCCGTTCATTTCATGGAGTCCGATTGCGATCCTCGTATTTCTGGGGTTATTATATCATTGATCTTTACTTCAACATATCTTGCGGAAGGTATGCAGTTCATTTTACTGGAAAAAACTTGTCTGCCCTTAAGATGGACGGAATTTTTCCCGATAGTAAGAATTCCATGAAAATATAAGGTACCCTTTGTGATCTTATGGATTTGCCAGGGGCTGAAAGACTACTGGGATCCAACTGTAAATAGGGCTCTCGAATTCCTTTGCTCGAAATCTTTGCTTTAGTATATAAAATTCATTTTTATCTATATTTTCGTGTTGAATTTTCACTCTTTGCTGTTTTCTCCGGTATCAGCTAATTTCAGAACTATCCATTCGTCAACTCACTTTGATGGGTATCCGATAACTTTGTACCTCCCTCTCCAGCACAGACGATATCATCTTCGACTGAAGGAAAACCACAGAAATTATTCACGACCTCAAGACAGAGGTGTTTCAACTAAGCATTAAACGTTGACTTCTTCATCTCATTTCGTGAATCTTCAACGACTTTATTGTATTCGTAATTTCAAATGAATGTCAATAAATACGACGAAGTAGCAGTGATCAGCACTCAAATTCGCCAGAATAATTTGAACAGAAAGCAAAGTTAGGTGATCTTTAACGGCCTTGAATCCAGATGCTGATAGCTACTCCTTCGAAATGTATGTAGGTTCTTCCTGGCATACACTCTCAGTCACTCGCTTTCTTTGAATATTTTCTCAGAAACAGAGAAAAGACTGCTTACACTAGCAGAACGGCTTAAAATTATAGGCTGTAAACGACTTCTCCGACATTAGTCATTCACAAGAGCTGCATCGGCGTATATTATCTCATGGAGAACACATAAAAATATCGACAGTTTGTAAAGTCCTTTTCTCGATAAATTTTTTCAGGCCGATGTTTTTACTACTTCAAAGTTCAATTTCTGATCCTCGAAACTATGTAGCGAATTATAATAGAGCATGATTCATAAATTTAAAAAAACTAAAACCCTGTCTTATTGAAAATAAAATCGCGCTATTTAAGGGTCTGATCTGTATGAGTACCATTCTCCAAAATTTTTAATCCTTTAGACTTAACTATCACCTTTCGCCCGTCTTAATTTCTTGTTTTTATTCCAAAACAAATTATTCCCCCGTACAGCGTAAGCTTTCGCTGTAACCGTAAACCAAGTCTCATTCGATGGAGGTCTTACTAGCAGTGCCCTATAGGTGAGAGAGGGTGGGTGTAGGCGAAAAAGGAAGGCAGGTGAGCCTCAAGGTGATGTGGGCGTACAAATACCCTAATTGGCGTTTAGAGAAGTCCTACTCACTCCTCCGTAGCCTTCCTTTTGTGATTTCTTACTTTCGAGCGAATCGAAAGTCCCGCGGATGGATGAGGTCAGAAGCGAAGATATTTTTTGCTTCTCTTTCTCATAATTTAAGTATCCATCTCTTCCTTTGTTCTTGCCTGCGTCCTCTTTGTTCTCAGACCTATAAGGTATCCCATTTCTCTCCAGAAAGACACTCTTTTGAAGCTCGGCTTACCTAAATTCTATGACATTGCTTAATTACGTGGAGACCACTTCTTTTTATCTTATTACATCTTCTAATGATGTAATTTTCTTATTGCGTCACGTTTTAAATGAATCTACGCCCTTGATTGTGTATATTTTGATGAATTTGATGTATAATGTTTTTATTTGAGCATAATTGAAACTATAATGCCTCCTATTCGGTCTCGCAAATTGTATATACTTTATTTTGTATCATAATGTATTTATAATACATTATTATGCATTGAAAAGTCAGTAATGATAATAATTAGCGATTATAGTCGCACGATTTCAGGAGGGCTATCATCCCTAAAAGTATAAATAAATGGAGGTCCTGTTTTATAAAATCGAATGAATTTTTTCGATTTTCGAAAACCATTTAATAAAATCGCAAAAACATTCGATCAAATGTATACTTTTTTGGAAAAAATACGAAGGATTTCTGTGAATTCTTGAATAAATGAAATTTCGGTTTTTATAACAGGTTCTGACGTTTAAACTATTCCAGTTCATTTACATCGGTATTTTGATCGGTAATATTAACTTAATTAAATATACATATAAGTCCCTCGTTTATAATTTTTCCTTTTCGTCGTTCAGTGTTTTGCTCGCATTCAGCTTGTGCATCTGATAATCTTTCATGATTTAATTTGGCAATTTAATTGGTGTTATTGAGGTAATTAATGAACTCGCTCTTAAATTTTATCAAATTTCTCCTTTGTTTTTTACGGCGAGATTTCAGAATTTTGGATTAATCGGGATCTGCAAGGATAAGCAGAAGATTGGAACTCTTCCCGTCTTGTCCTATTTAAGATGTTAATCGATCAATGTATCTCTCCTTCATTCATCGACCTGTTTTCCTCCATCCCTTTTCCGTATACCTAATCCATTCATCATTTCCACCATCTCCTCCGTTAATATCTTTTCCATATTTTACCTATGCGTGTTTGCGTCCTCCATTTTGGTTCACATTTTCCTCTTTTTCGTCCTCCCATCTTCCGTACATCCCCATTTCTATTTGCGAACATATTTTTTCCTCTCCTTTCGCTTCCATCCCTGTCGTTCCTTCCGCTCGCAACCGGGAAGTTAATGAAATGTCGTTCTGCCCTGAAAAGGAGGCTCTTTCAAGTTCCTTCCCTCAAATTAATCTTCGTTCGTTTTTTAGCCTGTCGTTCCTTTTGCGATGGGATTATTAATGTTAGTTCTTTTCTACTTTTTAGAATAATTCTCGAAGCTCCATTACCCGAGATTTGTTTCGTGTCTCACGTGGTTAAAGTATTTCCCCGGAAAGCATTCATTGTCTCTTCCGCTTATTGTTGGGAAATGTCCATCCTCGGCGAAGAGAAATTAATTCCTTCGGGCCTAGTGGGGTGTATTATTTTCTCTGGAATGTCCAGTGCTCTCGTTGCGTAGCTCCGGGACGATTGAATTCCGAAGTATTTCTTCTTTTTCCGAATAGGTAACTTCGCCTCTTTCGGTTCTCTCTAGCGACCTCGCGATCTGTTTTTTTCTCTTCTGTATATTTTTCTAGAATTCGTTCGATCAAAGGTCAGCCTAAGGGAAATCAATGGGAATGGTCGTAGGAAGGTCGAACTCGCTGCTCAAATTCCTGGCAGTATTTTCTTCAAAAAGACTTGGAACGTTCTTTTTTACCCGGTGAAAGAGTTCGCGTGATTTCAGTAGTTTTTTTTGCGATGCACCTCTGTTTGCCGTGCATCTTTTTCCCCTTTGGAAAAACTTATGGCCTGGAAATATTTCTACCGTTGCCACGAAACGTAAACATGGTAAATCCCTGCGGAATATTTCCTTTCCCCGAGAAAATATTTTCTGCGCTTGTGTGTCCTCTGAATAATGGTAGATGTGCCTTCGATGTATAGGTCGAAAATGTTGCCTCTAAATATTTCATTGTTATGGAAAATCCTGGATCCCAGTGCTGCCATTTTGATCGTTCCTTCGCTAGATCTGCAAAATGCTAAACTTCAAATTCTCTTCAAATTTTCAAATAGTTCATCCAACCAAAGCGCATAATTTATTTTCTCTTATAACCAAGCCATGAGTCAAGAGTGATTCCGAATAATGATTTATTTTTGCGTTGATTTTCAAAAAATAGAATTTCTGCGACATGAAAGCTATATATTTCAGGCTATCTAACAAATTCTTTCCAGCAGAGATACAAGCAAACCTACTACTAGTTTTAATTTTGCACGAAATTTATGGAAACTTCATTTAAACATAGGATGGGTTGCCTGACAAGTTAAGGAGTCCTTTTCTTCCCGTATTGATTGATTTCATTTCATCTTCCTTGGACGAAAAATTTTCTACTTTAAAGTCTTTCATCTCTCTCTTTTGGACTTTTCCTCGAGAAATATAAGTATAATTCAATCATTGGAGCGATCAGTGTTCTCGTGTTTCTATTTTCTAAGCTTCGTAGTCATAATTTTTCTGCTGTCTTTACAGCCATTATTCGTGATACTATAATTTTTCGTGGGCTCCCGGATAGCCATGCGCGTTCGACTTTGGTGAAAGCGCTCCCGGGTTCGTTTCCTGGTGGGATCTCTCGTGTTAAATTATCTTAGCCGTCGAAGCTAATTATTATGTGGAAGCTAATTTAATAATGCTACTACTATAATTTTTCTTCCTGCTCTCCCGATTGAACATTTCCTATCACATTTTCTTTCCCGCGCTTATCGCAGACATAGGCTTCATCACCATCGAAACTTGTTGACCCCCCAAACTCTCAACTAGTGCTCTTTTTCTCCTAATTTAAGGGTAACGCATGCCATTCTGCGGATTAGCACCGGGGTGACTCGATCGAGGCAATAATGTGGGTCACGAGTTCCCATTTACATTCCACGAGCACGCGAAGCCAAACGGAAGAATCTGCCCCTCTTATGCAAAACATCCTCCCGATACAGCCGCTCTCGGCGGGGGTTTACAAGATGTTCGATTCGTCACTCATTCTCGATATTCCTCGGAGGAGAAAAAAGAGACGTCGTCCCCCCAGCGACGCAGACGCCAAGGAGATTCATCAACTTTGGTGATGCGTCTTTCGACCCCTTTTTTTTCTTTGTGTAGCTATCCGCACCCCCTCGCAGACGCTTGAAGAATGGTCTCGCTCGTTGCTGAATAATGCGCCCGCTTCGGGTAGACGGCCAAGGCCCCGGAGGGAGCGTGGGGTGCAGGGAGAGGGGTTTTGCGGTGCAGGGAGGGTTTGCAAGCTGACGTCACCCGGTGGCGCCTCTCTGTCACCACGTGACCCCTCTCCCACCGAAGTCGTCTACGGAGTGGTCGAGACGCCCCTAAACGCTCCTCCGCATCCCCCCCGCCCTCATCATCCCCCCTTTATTTCCACGGTTCTTCCCTGCTTTTTCTCTCGTTCCGTCGATGCATATCTTATAATCCCAGAGGTGAGTAGACTGTGCCCTGAAGGTATTGATAATCAGGCCAGCTGAGTTTTAATCCACCGCGCTATGTATCTAATACAGCTGCAAAATACATTTATACATGTGCCTTTTTGCATGTCTTTCAACATGTCGCAGGGGTGATATTTATACCTCTATTGTATTAAGGGAATTATATTAAAGTAGCTATTGCAGTTGAATAAATATTAAATAAATAATAAGAAAAGAAAATATCAGGACAGTTTTTAAATACGATTATGCAGTATAATACGTATTGCTATCGTATCACAATAGCTGTCGCAAATTAGCTTTTAAATTACAGTAAAGACCGTATTTACAATTACTGTAATGGTAAAGAGAGAGAGATATATATATTTGAAATGTGGAACTGAAGGAAAATGGAAAGATTGAAATGTACGGAATGGTCAATTATTTGGGAAATTCGGATCAATAACGAACGCAATAAAGAGAGAGCAGATAGATGGATGCCTCCTCGTAAGGTATGTCTGCTTGATGAGCAAGATAATGGGAGGATAAATAGAAAATGAGGAAAAGATAGAAGAAAATTTGATATGCTGAAAGATCTAAACGGTGGATAAGACTAGGGTTTTTGGTTCATTGTGTACATTATTTCTTTTACTCCTTTCCACTAGATTTTCTCAAACTGATAAATCTCCATTCTTGTATATAATGTAATGATCGAATAACAAATCGAAATATGCCTTGGGTGTTGTGGGGGTGTTGTCAAGGGGAATAATGCCATACCAAGCGCTCACCCTCATTTATCTTTTACTACCCTCGATCCTTCTCTTAATTGTTAGATTTTCCCTCACCTCCATCTCTCATTGTTTTTGTTGATTTTTCGGATTGACAGAAGTAGCTGGGATTTGGGTGAATCTATATTACGTAATTGTAATTACTGGAAATTTCTTTAACGGCCTTAGTCCAGATTCATTTTCCCTGTATTCTAAAGAACTAAGCTTTCATCAGAGAACAGTTAAGGGAAATTCTATCGTTTCAAGTATCGTGATGATGACGATCATCTCACATTAAAATATGGTGTAATGGTTGACTGCTCATGTCTCTCCCTCATTCTTTTATTTAAGCCAACTTTAGCGAGGTTATTACGTTTGGAATGTCAGAAATAATTCAATACATTCCCTTACATAATCCCTTCCGTAAGAAATAGTAATCTTCTGTCTTAACAGTTTCTGATATATATTGTATCTTATTTTTACGTCACTTTTTACTAATGCTCTTTCCACATGTTATGACCGCCCTTTTCCACTTTTCTCAGAAGACCTTTCGGTTTCCTCCGCTCGTACCCTTTGTCTTACCAGGTCCTTCGTTGTCTACTTTCTGTCTGCATTTTTTTCTTTTTCCTCTTTACATTACGTACCCTCTCTATATGATGCATTTTCTACGTCCTTTCTTGTGAAGCACCTTCTCTCTTTGCGAACATTTCCGTTTCGGCGCACCTCAAGCACCGCATTTACCATCTAATTATTTAATGGCTCGTTCTCTATTCCATAAATTTATTCTCTTTCAGATCGCATTAATTACTAGGTACGTGGCTAGAGACAAAGGTAAAATTTTCTGCCTCAATTTGGCCCCTCATAGGTCATAAATTATTACACATTTGCGTTCCCTTTTAAGTTTCCCTTTTCTTTGAACTCTCCGTCTTCCACTGATTAACTACATTATAAATAAAATGAATCATATTTGCTGTATATATTTATCTATTACAAATGTATATTACGGTAAAAATGCGACTTCCAGTTAGCCATGTGGGCAGCGCGTTCGACTTCGAAGTTAGCAGTCCCGGGTTCGATACCCGGTGGGAGCCCACGCTCGAAAAGACCTTAGCTGGCTAAACACTTTTAACAATACTACTACTATAATAAAAGTATAACTTTTTAAGAAAGATTCTAATAAATCTGAAATTGACCCTTTTTCAGCGAATTATATATCTCAATGGCCTGGCCTGAATGCAGTTTCGTTATAGTATTTAACTTATTAATTTACACCATACTTTATGATGATATCTCACGAAATTTATGCACCCAGAGAATACTAGTTGAGAAACATGATCCTTTAAATATCCGCGGTGTCTGTATCAGTAAATTAGTTATTTAAATTCTGAATTAAACGAATGAATACACTCGGAATTCTTTTTAAATTCACTCGATCATACTCAGTTCCTCACACCTTTCGATCCCTCCTCTCCCGTTTGACCTTTAACTCTTTCCGTATCTTTCTCCTTCGACTTTCTCCCCTTTCTCTCTCACCCACCCCCTCTTCCTTTCATTTCCATCTCTTCAACTTTCTCCTCCTCACCTTCTCCCACCTTTCCTCCACCCTCTGGCAAATTGGGCGCACGGACTACTCCGCGGTTTTCATTTTTTCGATCTTTCGCCAGCCCCTTCCTCGCTTTGTGCCGAGCGCTACGCTACCCACCGCCGTCTGGCTCGATCGCTCGGAGTAGCGTCGTCGGGCTTTTTTCCTCTTTTAATGGCCGGGTAGGCAAATCGCAAAAAAGGCCTTTTTCTTCGTTTTATTTTTCGGTGTCCTTTGCCGCGAAGAAAATGTTCAGATTCCGCAGTTTTTATTGTCTCCGGAGGTGTGCGTTTATTTTTTTTTCCGCCGGACGTGCCGTATCGTTTTTTGTTCGTCGGGGTTTCGTTTTCTTTCCAATCTGGAAATACGGGGCGTTTCGAGTCCCTTCGAGTTATCTCTTCCCGCTGTGTGAGTCATTATTTTGCAGGTGTAAAGACGGCGTCACAAAGAGAGGACTCTCGCGAAGATGGGATGCGCGAGATGTGGAGAGAGCTGGGGTTGTTTCGTAATTCGACGGATTCGATTTTTCCGTTTTTTTTTTTCTTTTTATCTCCACGGCGATGAGGTTGCGGAAAAGAGGGACGCGTCATCAGTTCCCAATTTGAGGGATCGATTTTTTTTCGGCGGGGCCTAATTTGTCGAATTGAACGTTTTTTTTTTAAGTTAAGTTTTAATGCTCCTGTTATACTACGTCCAACGTCATGAAGAAACCACGTAAATCTTGTGGACCGTTGTATTACTTAAAGGTGAATGGCGCGAGATGTTGCAACTTTTGCATAGAAATGTTGGCGGTAATTGATTTTAGAGACATTCAGCATAGAGTGAAATTGAATTCGGATAGAACAGTACGAACAGCGCCATTCACCCTTAAGCCATTCTCCCGTAAGAAATACACGGAGCCATACATTTACGTGATATCTTAATGACGTTAGACGAAGTATTGGATGAATGGTAAATTTTTCACTCGTAATTTCGTGCTGGATTATTCAACTTACATAGCTCTCATTTACCTTGTTTACCTTGGTCTTGTTTATTTGGTAATATGAAGCTAATTGAGGTGTGATTGAGGCTAATTTATCCCTTTCATTTGGTAATCCTCATTGATTGCTATGAAAATGTCACATACAGCTATTGTACTGCATCAATTTGGACTTGCTCCACTCACAGAGTATTCTGCCTTAATGACGAAAACATAGGCAAGTTTTGTCATTCTTCCAAATACCTAGAAATCCTCATTCCCCCTCAGAAGCTTTAGGTTGCCAATTGTGGTGGGGATGAGGATAAAACCACATTTAGACTGCCTCACTCCTCATCCTGCTGAATAAGCCTCATTACCCTTCCAATGTCTTCGGCAGCCAATGATGGTGGGGTTGAGGGCAGTAGGCAGATCATTTAACAGGCTTACAGAATTATTTTCGAGAGCGGAGATTTTATAACGAATCGTTTTGCGTGCCTAGTGAGCTCGACGTGTTCGTGTATCGATATGCATTTTGAGCCAAAATTCATCTCTCAGCTTGGCTCGCTTTTTGTGAAAGAGAAAAGTCTCCTCTTTTTTCACCAAGTTATCTAATAACCACGTGTGCTCAAGTGCACCCCTTTGGCGCACTGCGCCACGACGAAGTTGCAGCAATTAAAATATTGGTTATTCATGCGCATTCCTCTCCCCACGTGTTTTCCTCCTCGTCTCTGGTTCGGAAAAAATGTAATGACCAATGATCGGGGCTCTCCCAAGGTATGCTTTTCTGCTTCCCTTCGGACTACCCTCGGGACACACTGCATTGTTTTCTCTCTGAATGGGACTTTTTGAGGGAAAATTCGGAGTCCGAAGTTATTAAAAAAGCGGGCTTTTTTCGCGCGTTCATTTATTTATGGGTTGGGAAAACTTTTGTGGAGGTATCGGGGACCTTGGAGACGAGGGTCTGGGATGAGCTGGAAGGAATCGCCGAAAGGGAATATCGACCGAAGTTTAATTCTCTCTCTATTCCGAAAGTTAAAATTAGATGTAATTTCTCCTTATTCTAACGGATTGTCGTGTTCCAATTAGTGCTGAATTGTATTTCTCCTTGACCTTCATTATGCGATGGAAAGTGTTATTGTTTTTGTAAAGTTATCTTTTTACTTATAATTGCTTGCATTTATTTGGTGAATTCCGTATAAAATGTTTTTTCTCTTCTCTTCCGTTAATGATACTTAATACAATACAAACGTCTTTACTATCGATATGGGTATCAATTTCGACCGGGTGCGACTTCGATATTATTATCGATTTCTATCTTCTAAAGTTGAGATAAACCAAAATAGTTGCTCTATGAGATTATGCTGTTTTCCAACTTGAATAAATTTTGATATTCCTTAAAAATATATTTATGCATTTATTACTTGTAATTCCTTTCATTGTTAAGTTTCTGAAAAATCAAAATCAATGGAAAATCCTGCAGCTATCGAACGACAGATATCGATGATGATTATTACTTTTGATATTTACCGTGTATGCTGCCACATGCTATCGTATATCGACTCATTTTTAATGGTGAAAAAATATGATACTATAGAAGCTAAGGATTTGTACAGGCTATACCGTGTGCTGATGATTTCATTTTGGCATTAATGTTTGATCTCATTCTTGATATTTATTATTATAGCTATGAGGATTCGGTAATCTCAATTTCCCCTCGTTTTGGTGTGCAGAGGCTCCTTTGCGGCAGTTGATGCCTTTTTACTTGTTTAAAAACCAATCTCTTTATCGCGCCTAGTGATGCAGTCTTTTATCCTCTGTTTGGGAGCCTTTATTGCCTTCAATCGATTTTTTGCTTTCTCTACGGTCATTGAAATCCACTAAAATAAAATTCTCGCAGTAAGCTTTTTGAACTTCCAAAATAAATCCTGTAATAGAGAAAGAGATGGTAATCACTGGGCCGGAACTCAGTGTTGAGGCAGCAACCGCATTAGGAGTAAGAGAAATAAAGGAAGTCGGCTGTGGTTGAATTCTTTTGAACAAAGATGATACACCGCGACGTTTTTTTATAATTTTATATTTTCTTATTTTGACCAGTCAAGTATAGGAAACTATATTTTTAATATGTGAATGGAAGCATCGCACGATTCTGCAAATAGCTTTTTATATGCAGATGAATTGTATGTATTATAATCCTATCGACTAAGATGATTCTTAGCCGAATT
This sequence comes from Pachydiplax longipennis, assembly GCA_036926295.1. Taxonomy (NCBI): domain Eukaryota; kingdom Metazoa; phylum Arthropoda; class Insecta; order Odonata; family Libellulidae; genus Pachydiplax; species Pachydiplax longipennis. The sequence goes on from JAVFKF010000008.1 coordinate 60,406,845, forward strand.
TTTAAGATTTTTAGTAAAAAAAGCTAACTATTTGTATAGGGATACGGTCGTATACGCCAGTAAATCAGATCAAATTTTGTGTTAAATCAAGATTTTCACTTAAAGGCAATTTTTCCTATAAAAAGTCATTTTCTTTGGTAAGAAACTTCTAGACATTTCAAATTGCTTGATAGTAAAATCAATGCTGTATGTATACCATTAGACTAAACAACTGCTATTCTTGTTCGGCTTATCGATAGATTTATGTGAACGTTTAAAAAAACATTCGATTACTGGACAGAGGGGTACATTTTCCATTTCAGTTGGTATAAATCCATGCGCTTTCTTCGGAATAGTCATTTGCATGTCGCAATTACCATTTCAACGTATGGATGGCACGTATTTCGTAAACTTCTTGTTGCAAACTACAATTCACAAGTTAAAAATTTAGAGTTATTTTTTAATACAGCCATTCATTATTCATGATGTTTTAAGATTCACCTTTGTTTAGTTAATTTCTAGCGAAACAAAATCACAGCAGCTCCTCGATCAGAACGTCTCTCTAAATTTATTCAAATGTTCCATAATTCGTCTATATAAGATCGTCCCATCCCTCCACGTACATAACCATTCCAATGGTTATGTATGTGGAGGACAATTCTTCCGATACTTCTTCGCTTGAAATCCTAATAATCAATGACCTCTGTTCCTCTGTCACAAAATGTGTGTGTGAGTTTACATCTATCAGTATCAAATTCAATTAGAATTCGAAGCGATGGTAATGATTCGGATATTGTATTGCATATCTTGTTGAAGACTTAGTAAATGGAATTTATTTGTAATGACAGCATAAGATAGAAGTTTATAGAGAAATTCTCAAAAAGAGAAAATGACTGAAAGACTAAATAATGCATTTTTGTAATTGTGAGGTAAGGGAACTTCTATTATATTTTCCAGAAATTCTATTCGCGGGTACCGATTCCGTTCGAAGGAAAATTCACTATCACGATATGCACAAGTGCATTCGTATAGTATCTATCAGCTATTCGTCACCTCTGAGAGTGGTGTGTTTCGTCGATTCCATCTGCCTCTTTCCCAGGCTCTCCTCCCTCAGTATCTCCCTCTCGAATTCGCTTTTTCTTCCCCAATTTTCTCCCCACAGCCACTGTCTGCGGTCAGTGATGTCCGAACTTCATGCATAGGTCACGACCCGACTTATTCCCCAATGTAATCTCGCATTCCCTCCCATCCACTCACCCCTGCATATCTATCTTTCCACATCTCTCTCTGTTACATAATTTTTTTATCTTTTCCCAACATTATTTTGCTTCCAGTCTCCTGCTTCCCTTTTGTTTTCTTCTTACTTCTTCATTATCTCTTAGTTGTCTCCCCATTATTCTTTTCTCGTTCCTTGTATTCCTCATTGCTGTGAAATTTTCTTCTGTGAAATTCTCTTTGCTGTTAATTAATGATTTATTTCCCTACCTCTCTTATACACTCAATTTTTACTGCCTCTTTCTTTTGCTCTAGTTTAACGAAGATTTTATAGTTTTTTGTCTAACTTTCAATGATAATCAACATTTTGCAACGTTTTACCATTATACTACTTTATATTTTATATTTCTGTTTTCGATAGCATGAACTGACCTATAATCTCTGCGTAGTTTAACTTTAGGATTCAATATTTAAAGCTTCCTTGTACCAGCAAATCAGTTCCTTTTTGTGAAATTCAGATTTTCTATTTTTCCGTGATTTCGCTTCAATATCCGTTGTAATAACTGGAAGATAAAAGAGATTAGGAGCATCTGAACAAATTTGAGACGATTACCAAGTCTATCCGATACTGTTTTTATAAGCAAAGGCCTATTTACAGATTTTAATAAGAAGATTAAAGTGTGATATATGTATATTTCGTTTATAATGTGTATTATGGTGTCTTTCTATGCATTTTAACGTACTTTCTATAATTTTAATGGCTTTTCCACGGTAAAGTAAGACAAATAATTCATAAAACGTGAGTAATAATATCCCAGAAAAAAGTTTGATGTTTCATGTTGGAAGGAAATTGCGAATCAGATGAATTATAATCTTTTGATGTATTGACTTCGAACATTTTCGGTAATTCACGTTTGACTTAATGCGTATTGAAACATTCAATGCTGAGTTTTGAATTTTGCCTAGGAGAAATGGGTTAAATTTTGGTTCCTGAAAAAGTTGACGGAGGACCCTTAGGAAAGGTCTTGAGAATCTGAGGAGTACGCAGACCTTACATCGAAGAAAGCTGTTCAGATTGTTTCCTTACGTTCACTCCATCTCCCAATATCTGTTTTCATTTCTCTCTTCCTTTCTTCGTTCTCTCTCTTCATCCCATCCTTTATCTCTCTTCATCCCTCCGTGGCCATTAATCCCGGAGGCCAGCCTGTGGGAAAGTGGCAATTAACCACGTGGCTGATTATTCTCAAGGCTGCAAGCGTTATAGAGGAAGAGTTTGAGAACGCCGGACGAGATGTTCTGGAAGGAGAAAGGGGAGGGAAGTGCAGGGAATTGCAGCAGTCAGGGGAAGAAAGCGGTCTTGTTAACAAAAGGCGACCAATCGCAAGGGGTCTTTCTCCTCTCACTTCTCGCCTGTTTACGCCAAGTTGCAACCAATTAAAATTCCCCGCGTCGTTTTTCGTCATTTTTTTATCTGGGTTTTTAAATGAGTTGACCTTTGATTGGGGTCCCGTAGACGATGTGTGGGATCCTCAGTGGCGTCGACGTTGTATTTCCTGGGTGGCGTGACTGGGGAGGATTAAAATTGTTTATCTTGCTCGACACCCATTATGTGTGGTCTTCGCAGTGTCCGGCGTATCTATGATGTTCCTGGATGGTCTTTTCTCAATGTGGTGCCTCCATGGGTTCATGATGTTGATAAAACTAGAGTTCATTGCATATATTACTTCTGGCCATTTTGAAATATTTTGTATTCATAGAAATATTCTTACTGGGTTGGGAAGCCATGCAAAAGAGCCATAACTATCGTGCTAACTTACGTTGTATTTTTTCTTCCTATCAAGGTTTAGCAAACTTTGGAGACGGAAGAGAGAAAGTACCCCGGAAATTTTGAAATTTTTTAAGAGTCGCATATTATTTTTTTCGAGAATGAGGAAAAATGAAAAATTATTTCATTTTCCGTTTTACTTCAGGCCATATCTTTACCGCTTATTGCAAGTAGCAAGTGATCCGCAGTTATCCGATCCGCCTTTTCTAGGAAACACATTCCTGTTTATTCGTGTGCTTACGAAAGGAAATATATAAAATTGTTTCTATTTAAAGGTTTTCTCATCAAATTACAGGTTTATATTTTGTTAAATTCTTACTCGGGAACTGCATTAAAAAGAATAGTCGCAAATTATGTTCGGTCGTAAATGGATTAATTCACATTTTAATTTATTATAAATATTTAATCTAAACGTCTGTTTTTAATTAATATTTTAATAAGTATATTTTCAAAAATTTTTCTGACTTAATTTTTCTTGATCAGCACATTTTAACACCTTATTAAGTATTCATTTCGGTTTCACTGAAGATTAACTAACAAATCTTATTTCCAGCAAATCAAAATTCGCATTCGTTCACAGGACATGATGGAACTTTTTTAAACTCCATATGATGCTTTCCACTAGAGGAAAGTTAGTATACCAAGTAAGGCTAAGTCGCATCGATTCGTTTCCACCAGATTACAATTGAATTTAATGACGATTGTTTTCTATTCTATGCCCTTTTGATCTAAAATATTTTCTCTTTTTGAGATTCCTCTTTTAGGTCAATAAAAATTGTGTTACACCAGTTCCTCTCGACGGCTTACAGAGAGAGGAACATTGAGATAATGTTTCCTTGAATATAGGCTGACCGTATCGCATTAGAGGACCAATACCCTCTCTTGTCTTTTGTATCAAATATTTCTCGTGCTTAGAAAAATGTCAAGAAAAAGGAAGTGCTGAATTCAAACATTTATCTTACGTTGAAATTTACTTGCGGTTGAGTATTGATTCAAATGTAATTTATCCACGCTACACTTCTACGAATAAATTGCAAATCGTGGGCCCGTCTCCGTCTTATACCTATATACAATGAATTTCCTTTAAGCTATAAAATTTCGTGTTACTCTACATAAATCGCCGTTTAATATTTTGTATTCTGTAATTAAGGAATTATTAACGGTGGCACCGTTTCATTCTCGTCAAAGTACAAGTCATCATCATCAGCTAGTTGTTAATCAAATCCCGAGACATCTACCACTTTTTGCTCTGCCAAAGTAAGATTAACCTACGGAAAACAGTGATGATAAATATTTTTTCAAGGTTACGAAAATGAAATTGTGATAGGAAGCTGGGACAGATGTAACATTAGGCGTAAGCTAAAGGCCACGCTATTAAGAGATCCAAAAAAGGACGTTTTGTCGTTTTCTTAAGATGAGTTATGTTTTAGTGAGGACTCCTTTCGCCAAGGTCCTCTGATTGCTGTAATTCATCCTTGGTTGGAAGATATTTGAAAGGCATCGGATAGCCAGTGGAAGTAGTTTATTATGAATGAATGAGGATAAAGGAAAATCAATCTGCAAAACAAGCCGGAAGGAGTGTGCATGAACTATTATCATAGTTTTATTGATAGCAGTCTATTTTTGCTTAAAACAGAAACTGTTGATAGATATTTTGTTGAACCGTCCTTAATTAAATTTTCACAAAATATAGTACTCATATTTCATCATAAAGTATGAGGTATAGAGAAACAACTCTATATTTCAGGACTCAGTAGCGCAATTCAAATTCCGGTGCTATTCATTTTAGTTTTGTAATAGACGTCGCTGACATCGTTATATATCTCGCGAGATATTCGAGGCCGAAGGACTACGACCGTCCTCAACTATTTTCGTCTCTCATCCGCGCGACTACTCCGCGAGGACAAAAAAGAAACCAAAAGCCGTCGCCTCGACTTTTCTTCACGGCGTCAACTTTTTCACCGCGTCGAACTCTAATGCTCTGCCCATTTAAAAACATCTTAGCATCATAAAGCACAGATGTGCAAGGCGGCGACGAAAAAAAGTTTTTCTCGCTACATAATTATCCTTGGGGCAAGTCCCTCTCAACATGAGCGGTGCGGGGCTGAGTGGCTCCTCATTGTGGCAAAAGTACAGGAAATGGGCCCCGTTTTCAGGAGGCTCGATAGCGTGCAATTTATGGCCCACTCCGACAAGGGGACTAGATAGAGCCGCGATTCCCCTCTTTCTCGCGGCTATTTTTTTCCATTAAATGCTCCTCAGGTGTCTTAATGCTCGCCCCTGAAAGGCGTTTTCTATATCTAGTCGCCGGATTTTTTTCCGAGTAATTCATCCGAGCGCGAAAAGCAAGGGAGAATTTGCGTTTTTTTCGCGGAGTCCTCCTCCAAAGTGTTTTAAGTTGTATTCTCGTCCCCGTAATTACTTCTCGGGGCGTTTACTTCGCTCGAGGAGATGATCATATCTGAGAATACGCTCCGAAGGTTGCGCGGACCGGGTTTTATTTTTACGGTGACCTTTCATGAGGTTCTTGAAGGGTTATTAAATTGTGCCATTTTGTTGGTGATGCAATTTGCGGGTCTGCCATTGGGCTGTCATTTATAACTCCCGCGGAAGGTGGGGAATAATTTTCGCTAATTTTCCTCGGCGTGATGGGATGAGGCCAGGGTTCCCATTCGTTCAGATTTTTTTCCAGGAGGGTTCTATGAAAGATTTCCCGAGTAGATACCGAAGTTTACGCCTACGCTTAGGTATGCTTTCACACGTCTTTCATGGATCTGTAGAATGTCTCCTTCTTGATAAATTTGCTGTTGATTTATGGAAAATAGATATAATATTGATAAAAATCTTTTGTAATTGCTGCTATTAAAGCGAAGAAATTTGCATTGTATTTCATAGATGATCTTATTAGTAATTTTCTAATTAAGTTGCTTAAAATCATAGAAATGGTTGATGCCTTGATGGAATTTTAACATTATGGAAAAATTAAAATAAAAAGTATGGTAAATTCTACTTAATAATTAAGTTATTTTGCGGAATTCATAAAATTGTTTTTGGTGTTATAGTTTTTAAAATTTAATGTTTATTTATATATTGTAGTATGTTTAAGTATAACAAGTAAATTAGTATCTAACATATATTACAACCTAAGTATTAATCTCACTTTCAGTTTTCGTCATCTTAATCGTCATGTTTTTGATAGCATATTATCTCAATCGTTTTATATGTGTATGTCTGAAAGCTCCGAATTACGTCACTGCAATATTCACAATAACGCTTGATGAGAATCTAGAATATGATTGAGTGACTCATTAATTTCGCCTACTTTTAATCAAAAATAAAAAATTAACATTAAAAATCATCTGTTACGATGACTGTGATTTAGATAGTTATACCTACTCCCACATTTAGACAAGGAAATAATCGCGAGCGTTCAGTTGGAGACGCTGAATGCACCTAGGAATAAATATAAGGTAATTAGATAATCTCGCCTCCACGCTCAGTACATTCGCTAATCATAGTCGTCATATCCCGCTTTACTTTCGTCTATGAAAACCGGAATGATCATCCTTTCCTTCATTCATGCGAAATGAAGTTTAATTTAAGTTCGTACTGTTGGCATTGTTTTAAGAAGGCTGGTTACGTCAGTCTGCGTTTCCAGCGCTCGATAGCTGCCGTCGTGAATGCCCCCTCTAAAGCTCTCTTCAAGTAAAACGCGCGGGAATAAAGAAACACTCAGCGAGACGCTAATTGAAACGCGAATTATAAATATAGCATGAAAAGAGATTGCACGTAGTGCTAATGGAAACGTACATACATTCATGCTCGTCGGGGGCGGGAATATAGAAAGCCCCTTGTCGCTTCGACGCCTCCATATAAAGAGATTACTCATGGCATGTGCTTCAATCCTTGAATGCGCCCCAGTGCATCCACCAAGTATAAGTAGAGAGATGCACCCGAGTGGGGGAGCGTTTTTGCTCTATGGATCGTCCTCGTCACTCACGTCTCCGATGTGAACTCTTCCTCTCTCTTTCTGATCTGTTCGAAGATGTCCTCCGCCTTCTTACCGCATCTCAGAAAAAATTCTATGTTCTCATGATCTTTCTTTTCCTTACGTTGCTCTGTTCGGGATATTACTCGCTACCCGATGATGACGCTGGTTTCGGAGAAGTTACTCCAACTGCCAAGTGATTAGTCACTATTCCAATTGTTGAAATATTTAAAATTCACACTTGCAGTTTTGAAAAAAATGAGCGAAACTTATGGAGAGGTTGACTTCAGTGAGAAGATTGGATTTTATACTTTTCTCTACTTTAACGATGATGAGGATGGGTCTTAAAAACCTTGGTAACAATTGTTTATATTATGCTTTACGGTTTTTCTAGGTCACTTGATGATGGAAATCAATCTCCGAAACTAGTCGTGTGTGTTTTACTGTCTTTTATTGTTTATAATAAAAAGAATTTGTGGAAAAAGTACAGATTGTTCTTGCTCATTAACCAGTAGCTTGCTAATGGCAATTTTACAGAAGAATCCTGCCATCTGCCTATGATATGAGCAAAGATATAAGAGTCTCAGAGTGTAATTGTACTAGTTGAAGCAACTATATTTTATATACTGGACAGAAAACTTATCGGAACTATAACCCTAGTTTACACTTAAATCAGGAAAGAACTCTTAACCTTATGGCCTTCCTTATCATACTATGGAAATCATAGCCGGCGAGGTACTCTACGAATAATCAATACGTAAGTTTCAACCGGGGCTACAAATTTTTGCCTATTATTGGTTATGATATTAACATTTTTACCAAATAAATCAGTCAGATGGCTGGAAAATCTCAGAATGCTCTATTATCCGAAAAATAGTTCATCATACTCAGTTCAGTAACATAATTCACGTGCTAGGTTTCTTAGTTCTATGTACTTGGGTTCTGTGAATTGGTGCCACATTGGCTAGAAAGTCTAGTATTTAATTAAATGTGGAATTGTCTATTATATATTTGCCATAATTGCTGTAAATACCTGTAAGTCGTCAAGCATTATATTGTTGAATTATTGTCTTTTGTTAATATCAAACCTGAAACCACTTTTCTCAAAATCATTGTCGAAATCAAAGAAAAGAGAACAGTAACCATAAGCGGTACACCGGTCGTTGTGGGGCTGGCGTCTGCGGTAGCAACCCTCGATTTTCAATGCTCAACCCCTCTTTTCTCAGTAGCTTACTCCTCCTGATCACCATGGCAGCTAATCCACTTATATCGCCATCCGCATCCCGACTTCTCCCAAGTTACCGTTTACGTCATACCGGTTACTCGTCTCGGTTTTCCGGGTCACTGCCGCCTCGTATTCCGCCCGAGTTTTCCGTCCCAGTTCTATAGCGCCCCCTCTTATCCCAATTCCTCTCTCCTATCGCTCCTGACCCATTTCGTTCTCCCGTCGACATCTTAGTCCCCTTTATTTCGGTGACATCTGAGCAATCCATCTTCCGCCCGATCTTTCTCTTCTCCTTTAAGTGGAGGAAGGCGCCTCCCTTGGGCGTCACGCATGCATGTGTTTGATCTCTTTTAAAAGGAGCCCCTGCCACGCCCCTTTCTCAAGCCATCTGTTTTCTCCTCGCTCGTCAACGCGCACGTTCTCGCGACCATTGTCAGGACAAGTTTGTGTCTTCGCGGGATCGATTACGTGGCCTATATCGAATTGTAAAGGTCGATCGATTCGATTCCGTGTTTGCATCGCGGAACTGTTTGCTTGGAGGGTGACGTGGGCCGGATAAGTGGGAGGGAATGGAGTCCAAGTGGTGTAATGCGGATTAAATTCGTACTGGTGTCTAGGAGAAATCTTGTAAACCAGATATTTTGGAGAGGTGAGGGAGTGAGTGTGACGTAAGGTAGCTTACATTTTTAAAGATTAACGGTAACCACTGACTGTTCTTGTAAGGGCGAGATGACTTCTTTCTGCAAGCTAATGCCTAATTTCTCTGTACGATACAACAATTAGCCCTAAAGCTGGTTAGATCCTAAACCCATTTGTTTGGAGAATGAAGGAGGCTTACTGCGCTAGATGAGGAGTGAGGTAATTTGCATTTACTTCCCTCACTGAGCTACAATGCTGGAAGTGGAACAAGCTGAGTGCAGCACATTGACTCAAAATAACACTTGTCATACATTCAGCAATGAGGATTGAATGTCATAATTCAGCGTCATTCATACGTCGGTAGCTTTCATGTCGCCACAGATATGGACAATACTGATGCAAAAGTTAATGAAAGATTTTACTCGACTCTACGAGAAAAAAATATAAAATATTCCATTTATCAATGTATGGCGGAAGGAACTATTTGTCTGGTTTATGACAAGAATGACAATCTGTACTGAAAGAAAGATTTCTATGCCAACTTTATATTTATTGAATTACTTCCAGAAAATATTTTCAATGATTAATATCAGAGTATTGGCACCAAGACGATATATCGGTATTTCGTGAACGATTTTCGGTCGATCGGAATTTGACATTATCACACCGCTGAGTAGTGCAAAAGTAATAAGTTATTATCTCAAAATGATTGTAAATCTATTAAGATCATGGAAAATATAAAGTCCTTTAGTTGAAAATGCACTGCCGTTTGCTAATTAAACTGATAAATAAGTGATTTAATCATTGAACTTTGTAACGGTATTTGTGATTCAGAATATTTCGTCAATGTCATTGATCGCTTTTTATTTAATATTAATAATAATAATAATAATAATAAATTTAATAATAGAAAATGGAAGAAACGAAACAGGAATCACTTCAAACATCTTACATAGAAAGGGTGTAAGCGATGCTTTTGCTGCTTTACAGCCTCACCTTTATTGAATGTCATCGGTTTCTGTTCTCTTTCATTATCACCTGCTCTTTTGACTTTTTTCCTCCTGAATTGACGTCGCACTTACCTCATGTCTCATGCTCCCTGTCCCCGTCTCTTACTTGCGCGTGTGGGTAAATGCATTTGCTTTTCTTACGCCTATTTCGGGGACGTAGGATCCTTTGCTGAGGGAAAGATACCACCTGGGCGATGCAACGACTTCTTTCCCTTGCTAAGCATAGAAGCTTCAACGCTGATGCATAGGCGTGCAATAAACTTCCTCCTGCATTTTCTAAAGTGTAGCCTCTCCTTCTTCGTGCCAGCTGCACCTGTAAAAATTTTAAGAAATCATCATCTGGCGAACTTGTAGGAAGAAGCATATTGCCACGTGAACTTTAAGCATGTTTTTCTTCTTTGTAGAATACATCCTTTTCTTCTTACTCATGCAACTTCAGGAGTAATATTGTGAGCGGTAAAAATTAATGTATGAAAAGCAAATTTATTGCGAAATCATGGTACTGTTGTATTCTGTGCTGCACGACAGTCATTTCGTTATAGCAAACCAATATGCCGGCTGGAAAGCATTGGGGAAAAAATGCCCCAAAATCACCGTATTATCTGCAGTAAAATGAGAAGTAGGATGGCGACATATTTTATCATTTCACGCGCAATGTCTTACATCCTCTGTGGTTGCAAGATACTCGTTCAAAAGAAAGTGCTTCTAAGAAATTTGGGATTTTCCAAGAAAGATTCAACAAGTCTTCGTCATTCTGCCTCTCGTTTCTTGCGCCCGTGTGTTTCTTTGTCTGAATTTTGAGGTGAAATAGTCGAGAGACGGGAGTTCAAGAGACAAATTACTTTAACCATTAAAATTTTTAAGAAGTAACTAACGTTCAGACTTTGTAATATGAACAGAAATGGTAACGTAGTTCTTCATTCAAGCAAGTAAAAAAGTTGTTTCATCTTTCAATGTGCATATACTTGACGTCAAGTTTGTTAGAAAGAATTATTTGTGATTATATTCAGTTGAGACTTATCTTGATCGTACCGTTTTAAACTCTAAATCCGGAGAATATCTCGTTTGTTTTTAAAATAAACACTTTTTTATTAAAGCAGAAAGTCTCAGTTAAATTTTTCCCACCGGTATAACAGTTTTAAGGATAGCGTATACTTGATTTTTATGGTAGGATTACTGAAAAAAGGTTTCTTTATATGTATATCTCATTCGTAGTTCGTTATCAGTGGAGATTAGGTCTTTTTCTGTACATTTTTTAATGTTTTACCTTATTGCAAATTAAATATACTTATTGAGATGTATTTACTTAGTCCATGGTAACGTCGCTTTGAGTTACTTTAATTCAATTATATGAGATTTCGTCAGCTAAGAAGTTTATTGGCGTTGAAGTAAAGAAAAACATGCCCTCCTTTAGGAATAAGAATGAATTTACTTTACTTTTAAAATTTAATGTTACAGCGTCACTTCGCGGAATGTGCTACGCATGGCTGAAAGTATAGCCTCTTAGTTTTTCCTCTGTACTTTGATGACATCAGTATTATCATTCGTAGTATTTTCATTACAAAATTAATGTGTAATAGATATTACTGTTATCCCTCAACTATGGTTTCAGTTCAATTTTCTCCGTAGTGAAGTTTGTAACCCCTCTCCGTTACCCAGTATGTTTTCCTATTTTCTCGGTTTCCCGCGATGAGTTAGTTCAGTGGGAGGATTTTGGTCTGCTGCACATCCTCTAGCCTTGCATCTTCATCCTGCTTTTTTTGCTCGCCAGATGCGCTTTTCATAAGTGGGGGCGGCCTTGACTAGCCTCTTAATCCGCTCAATGTTTTGCCCCTTTCGAGTGCACATTCTCCGAAAAGAGAGTTGTGTTTTTTCTCCATTTGAATTTCGGGGAACCGCGTCTCGCCAACCGTTTCGGTCTGCGGGTTTGGCCAAATCATTTGATAGCCCTTTTTTGTGGGCGTTGGGCCGAAGCGGGTAGTTTACAGTGGGTTTCGTACGTATTCCTACCAAGGTCTATGTATTGACTGAAAGTGGCGAATTTTTTTTTTCAATTGTCTCTTGTACACGCCCGAGCGTTGTTTCCTTTGTGAAGTGGTTCCAATGGATAGGCAGTCTAGTTTCTTTTGGATCGTCTGACTTGGTAAATGTTTTCGTCCATAGTTTATAATAAATTGATTAAAGATTGATGGAGCAATTATTTGTGAAAGCTCAAGAGTTACTTGGTGTGCAAAATGTTGTATTTATAAACGCAAATTTTATATTTATATGTCATTTTATGTAATATTTATAATCATAATCAGACTTGAGTACATACAACCAAGAAGTAGAATGTGTAAACAATAAAAATTGGGTAAAGATAGCTCTAGATGTGTAGAAATATCATTTTTGCAAATGATTTGAGGATTCTGCATTTCAAAGAAGAAAGAAATAATAAAAATATCCGTCTACTTCGTTATTATCCATTCATATTTCGTCTGTGTTCTTCAAGATAGGTGCTCAAATTCACACTTCAAGGTTAGCCTTTAAGACAGAAATTTGGCGTGTTCTCCAATCTGATCGTTGCTATTGATAATACTCACCATAGTGTACTTAGAATCAATTTTCCTTGTAGAAGCCTTTGTTTTCATACGCGATGAGATTTTTGCGGTAGACCTCATCTCCGGGTCTCATCTTGCCAAAAAAGTTTTCTTGCATTTTTCTCTCGATACTATACATATGGGAGAATGATTTTTTGTTGCGGTTAATAATATTTTCATATCCCAATACTGATCTAGTTATCGATTACAAAATATTTCTCAAATTTACAGAAGCGAAAAGTATCGAGAAGACTGGGACATATGGGCAGAAATCTTCGAAGTTAGACTTCGAAATCCGTAATCATACTTTCAGGTTAAGAATTCATAGCAAAATATTTATCATTTTTGAAAAATTTCCACAGCAACCGATTTCGGGATATCCAGTCATCGGAGGAGATTACCAAAATAAAGAAAGGAAATCTATAATTTTCGTTCATTCATTAGTATTCATTCTTGACCCTAGCTACGATTCTCTTCCGGTATAAAATCATAAGCAGCTCCACAGGCATTAACTGCGTGAGTGCGACTGGCCTTTTCATCATTGGAACGCGAGGCCGTAATCGAAATTGGTTTCTCCATGTTGAATTCCGCGCATTCGTGCTTCGCAGAAGGAGCCCCTTCTTCGTATGGAAGTGCCGATTTTACGAGAAGCTTGACGTGTTGATAGATGGCAGTGAAGGAATTTGCGCAAATAACCCTTCAAGGTGGGAGAGAATCGGCTACATCCTTGTTAAGGGGATGTCACGCCGTATATCAACTCGGCTATTGAGTTCGAATTTATACAACCGAGCAACGTCGAACGTAACCACGAAAAATACCGTCCGTCTTGTTGCAAGGTTCTGTCAGCCAGAACATATTTCGTGAGCGATTTCCGGTCAGTTAATTAAACTCGACGCTTTGACTATCATGGTTGGCTACCGATTATTTGCAAGATTAAGAAGTGCAACTCACGGGTTAATCTCATCTCCCGTTGATTAAAATTGTAAAAGAGTAGGTAATTATGTATTTATTTGTTTTAGTAAATTCTTATATGTTTTGAAAGAGGTGAATTATTCGAGCTTACTAAATTTATGTTGAATAGACTTATAGTAACCCACTAAGCAGCCAATATTCTGAATTCAGATTTTTAGTTTTCATAAGTTAAAACCATTAATATCACCAATATTCTTTGTTTACATTGAGACTGCATCTATGATTATTTTATGTATCAGATATTCCCTTAAAAATAATCGGTAGTTTAACACAGATATAGTTCCGATGTTCTTATACAATTACAGCGAATATGTTTTATCGGTAGGTCTGATCTTTTACCACTAACAAAAAAACTGTTGCAAAGTTATTCCGAATAAATATGGAGAGATCCTCCTCCTTGGCATCCCTGTTATTGACATAAAGGATATACGTATAGAAGCAGAAAAGCCACCCAGTTCATTGGCAATGGATTTCTCAAATTGATTATTTTCGTCAAAAAAGTAATATAATTATCTATAGAACAGATTTTTCCAATATTTTTGGCTGAAACCTTGTTATTTTCTCGCGCAGCTACGGTTCCCTATCCTGTGATCGATTTCATATTAGCAGAAATAATTTTATATGTCTTACTTTAAATTAATTTAACATGCATCCCGTTGAAACCTCTGAAAATTAGCCCTACTACGGTTTGGATTCGCTATCTCTGAATTGTATACAATAATAGAGACTGTCGCTCAAGAAACACCTTGTGCTTCTCCGGTCATTTTCCTTTACTCCTCTCAATCCAAAGATGAATACTCAAAGTATTTCTTCAGGTTTGCCAAAAATTTGCAGACTCCTCTTCCACCTCACTGTTTTATGCTCTTTTCGTCACTTAATCGTATTTCTCCCAACTTTTCGATCCTCCAAAGAGCGAACTCGTAAACAAGAGCGTTGTGTCCTTTGGTAACCTTTCTATCCTCTCCCACCCACGCCTTCTATCTTCTCCTCCTCTTCGCGTGCCCTTTACTCCCATCCATCTTATTCAAAATCTTTTCATTTTTCCGCTTCGTCGCTCCACAGTTCTCGCTGTAAATCTCCTCGCACTCATCAGTCTTAATCTTCTCTTTTTTCTCTCTTTCTTTATCCCACCCCCTCCATTTCCGTAAACCCGTACTTTTCCGTTTCTCGCTCTAGTTTTGTCATCTCCATGCTTCTAGTTAATCTTTCGAATATGCTTTTCCGTATCGATTCCCTCGCAACCAATGTTTTCTCCGAATGTTCGATTACGAGTAACCGGGTGGTAACTGTTAGAGTACCTTTTCGAGTGTTGATTGAAAATTGTAACACTTAACGTGCACAGTCTCTCTCGCAGCAAGGAGTTCCGTTGTCGATTGAAGATAGTAGAGGAAAATGTGTCGCCAAATTAGGACTAATACTTAGTGTAGCTGAGTTTAGCTGACTACCGTTTCTTTTGAGCCTGAAGTTTTTGGTTCCAATCGGTGGAATTAAGAAATGGTAAGAATAGTAGCTAACGAAAGCTCCACCTTTCCAACTTAGTTTTTGAACATTAAAATCTATAATAACATTGAGAAATTTATTAGCAATAGTGTCATTAACTTTTGTGACAATTAGATTGAAATGACCGACGGAATTTTGCTCAGTTACTTGGATACAAAAATCCAAGTGATCAAGAAGCTCTCACTGAATTTTCCTTTTTGAAGACTTTCGCGGTACCAGTCAGAGAGTAAGGAGCTTGAATTAAATTCAGCTTAAATTTTTCTACGATTACAATAAATCTGCTATATTTATGACGACAAAATTGCATTTCAAATTAAATGCTATTTGGTGATAGGTTCAATGGAAAACTGTCTTAAATCACCACCCCTCCCCTTCATATGTACCGCCCTCTCCCCGGGAGGGTTTTTTAAATATCTGTAATATCCCTTTTTCCTTTCATAACATTTTATCTGGCAGAAATATCCTTCTTTGGGTCTACCTTTATTTATCTGTTTTTATCTCGATGTAAATAATTTTCAGTCGAGGTGTATTGTTCGTTGAGATGACACATTTGAAGGAATACAGAGATGGCTTTATTTACTACAGAATTTTTCATGTTATACTATTTAGGGTTTTGAAAAGGTCGATTGGGGCATTGACGGCCGTGAAAATGCTCCCATTTTCATCTGAAAGATACTTAATAAAGAGTTGCATGCACGGCTTAATTCTAAGTAGATAAAATGATCAGAAAGAGGAAGGCTAGAAATATAGAAGGCTCATCAAATGTGAAATAATTGCAATGATTTTTGATCTAAATTAATGCTCTAAGAATGTAATTTTCTATAAAAATGTTGCTTTTT
Organism: Pachydiplax longipennis; assembly: GCA_036926295.1. NCBI lineage: Eukaryota > Metazoa > Arthropoda > Insecta > Odonata > Libellulidae > Pachydiplax > Pachydiplax longipennis. The sequence goes on from JAVFKF010000008.1 coordinate 60,422,616, forward strand.
GCTATGCTAAGAAGACGCATTCAACCTCGGCGATGAGTCTACGTTTTTTACTCTGACACCTTCGCTGATATTTGAGGCAGGAAAAAATAATCATCCTAGTTTGTCGTTATTTTTTTTATTTTATGTGAGAAAATGAATGTTTATTCTTTATTCTATGAAACCCTTTTATCGAGAATATACCTTTTGTGTCGTATGAAAAATATATTCCTACTTTCCCAACTTTGTATTAATCTCATGGAATACTCTATATTTTAGGTGCGCATAATACGAATATTATTGTTATTAATCATTGACCTTGAATTCAGTGCGTCTTTCATCCTTTAATACAGGGTTCAAGTGAATAGTTCTGGAGTTTTCCAACCTCAACCAAAACATGCTCTAAAGCAGGAAGAGTTGCTCTACTTAATGTGGAATTTCGGTGCCAATTCCCCTTCTATCGTTATTTAATGCAGTCTCATGTGTAGCGAACAGTGAACAAAAATTTATGGTTTCTATAATTTACGCAAATGAACTTTGTCAGAAAGATTCTAATTTAGAAGGTATTCCATGGATGGGCTGATGCGGGAATACGGAAAAAGAGTGCCCTTAATTAATGAAGTCATCATCAAAATATCCTTTTCGGAATACTTGTGAACATGTTCCCCTTCCGAAATAGAATCGTATCGAGAAGCTTTATTCTCGCCGCGAGATTTTTATCTGGTGTTAAGGAGGCCAAAACTCTGAAACATTCTTCTCTCTTAATTAGCAAAGTTTAAGGGATTCTTTTCTTCATCCTCTATCCCCTTTTCCCGGAAGTGTTTTATTTCTCCATCTCACGTTAAAAATTCTTTCTGGAGTCATTTTCATTTTTAAGTTAGATAACGCGACTAACTCATCTTCATTAGTATTCCAGCTCGCGGTAGGTCCAGGTTTGTCGCTGTAAAGTTCAGCATCTAAGGCCATCTCTTTTCATAACCGTCATTAGCATTCCACCTTGCGGTAGGTTCAGATATGTTCTTTGAAATATATTATCTCTTTTCATCAGCTTCGTTAGTATTCTGCGTGTTCGTAGGTCCAGGTGCCTCCCAAGTTTTACTAAGGCATTTCCATTATCGCGGCAAGCAATCAACGTTGCGTGGGATCTCATAATTCTCTACTGAAATTTAGCAAATGTATTAATTTTATCTCGCTTCCCGTCCCTTTACTTTGTAGTTCTTTTTCCCCCAGACTTCCTTCCCGGTGTGTAACTTATTTTTTTTATCCTCCACCCATTGTCTCTTCCCTCGTTTTAATTTGCTATTCACTCCATATCTTAGAATATTTTATGGTTCATTTATTGTTCTCTTTCTCAGATTTAGGTTTTTAATGTATACACATCACATTCTTCCCTCGACGTCATTGTCTTTCTGAATCTTTCTGAACTTTGAGTGGAATCGTTGTCTTCCTTTCATAAATTTCATATTCAGTATCTTTATAATGCTTCGCTCCATAATTTTAAACAAGTCTCAAGAGATTAAGTGATTCATTACTCTCATTCATCTCCTGGGGTAATGATGTCCTGGTTCTAATAAGAACTGTTGCTCTCGTATTTTTACTGTTATGGAGCAAATTTCAAGCTACTAGGAATTATTTCAGTGACGTACGCAACTAATTCCTAATTTCTTCTTCCACCCTTTAAGATGCCCAAAATACTAAGCAATAAATTCAAGCTTTATCGGACTATTTCATTATTTTACGTAAATCTTCCCAATTAAGAGAAAATATCCTTTTGCTTTTTCCTTGAGATGTATCCCCGAAAAGTAGTTAGCGTATTTTGGGAGGAGAAAAAGGGAACTTAGGGAAATTATTCAGCAGAAAACTGAAGAAAGGGAAATTATAGCTTAGAAAAGGAAAATTATTCAGCAGAAAGCGACTTGGTATTTTATGATCATCAGCAGCAAGTAAGACTGATAAAATTAGCTAATGGTTCAGAAGATCCTTTCTCCCGTAAGGTTGTTTCAGAACCCAGTGTTCTTTGCATAATGAACTTTGTGTCCATGTTTTCGTATAGTGTGCATAATATTCACCCGGTTAGTTAAATTATTCTTGCGGTGAGACCACGTCCTCCGAGAGCATTGTTCCCATCTTCCCGACGGTGTCCTTTCACCGCTGGCAAACCACCTGCCGGGCCCGTCTAGCCGTCTACTGACACGGCTTTCAGCTCTGCCTTTATAACGCCCGGATAATGCGCTATGTTTATTGTCTTGCGTGTCTCTGGGAAAGGCACGCAAAACGCATGAGCGACCGTCTGGAGCGGGCTCCTGAAATATTTTCGGTTCAGGACGGAGTAACTTCGTTCTGCTACGGTACATGTTATTGTTCCTGCTCGCCAAGTGGCTGAATGTCGGTAATTAATTTAGGTGGATATGCCGTCTCATAGCTATGATTATTCAGTTCAGGAGCGCCATTTTGATCTTTCATCGTTTGATAAATTTGTGTGTAGTCGTCTATTATGGAAATGTTTTTCTTGTAATAGAACCACTGAGGGAGCTTATGCGTGGATGCTCAAATAGTGAAATACTCTTCCGTGAATCAGTACAAGCCACTAAGGATCCCACTTCTTGTGGATATGTATGTAGTACGTGGAAAAAATAGACCATATAAAGTATGACTTGATAGAATGTAGGTTTATGTCTCAAAATTTTCTTTTTATCGCCTATATATTTGGGCGTTAACCAACGTTCCTTTTTGCTTACTCAATGTAGTTGTATGTATCTCTACTCTCCGAACATTTCCATGTCCCTTCTATTAATTGATAAAAATTGGGCTAATAAGCAAATGTCCCATACAATCACATTTGGAAATAGTCTTATCAGAATGTTTTTTGACATTCGCATCGCATTAAAGTACGTATTTAGAATCCATTATCCACATTTATATGCAGCCTATGAACTATCTATCCTTACTATTGTGGAGTATGTTTTGGTATTCTGAATAGAAAATAATCAACATCCTTACCTAACTGCAATTCTTGCACTTCCTTAACTTTCAAAAAGAATCCATCCACATCCGGCAAGAGTTGGATGAACTTGCTTATAAATTTGCGTCGTAAATTCTGCAGTCAGCGTATATTCGATATCAAAGAAATACTGAAGGTCGCGACCCCGATGTTCATAAACTTTTTATTACTCACTCTCCTTACATGAAGATTGAGCAGATGCTTAACCTGATATAGAATCTACGAAACAGTAGTTTATAATACAAATTTAAAAGTCAATTATATATTTAAAGATTTTAATAGATTTTAGGATTTAGTTAATGCGAAGTTGAAGATGCTTATTTTTCATGCCATAGATCCAAAGCAGAACTTAGAATCGTTACCTTCGTTGGCAATTCACAAATCTTTGTTCTCCCGCTTAAAACAGATTTCCGGCTCATATTCCTTTATCTTCACAGGGCATTTCTTCTTCCCTTTCCTCATCTTTATCTGTAAGAACCCAATTTCGAAACGCTATCGTATTAATCTCGACTCCATTGCTTTGTTTTAGTTAATAATGGATAACCTGTAATTAAAATATTATACTTATAATTTAATCTAAAAAGACAAGAGAGAAACAAAAATTTCGTAATCTTCATTGTAATAGTATGGAATAACATTCATTAAAAATAAAGTAGATTCAATTTACTTTAGGTAACCGGAGGATGACTATCTCCTGAATGAATGGGATGATAATATCTTTATCGGATTTTGTTCTTATCTTCGTAGTAACAAAATTATAATGCATAAGGCGCAGATGATGAACTCGTTTCATCTAGATCGATAGCTTCACCAGTGCAGAATCATCGAACATATCTATAGTATCTTAAATAGGCTGTTTTCCATGTTTCTGAGATGTTGCTTGATCTCCACTAATTCCTCTATATTTTTTCCATATATTGTATTTTTATTCCTACATTATGGTATCATATTGTTCGGTATCGGTACAAGAATTTATTTATTCATTCATTCATCACATACAGCATAACAATGCCGATTTCCAGGAAGATATAACAAGTAGAAGTATGGAAAAGTAGCAACATGAACAGCAAGAAAAGTAACAAAAAGTAGAGAAAAATAAACAGAAAAATCAAATGAAACAATTGCAAGGAGATACGGTTAAACTTAATTTTTACAATATCCCTTTAGATAAGGAAAAATGCCCAACAGGAGGAGGAATTGAGTTCCGCAAAAGAGCATATTCATATAAACAACATAACTCTGAATAAGATTAGTTGGTAGGGTCATTGGGATATGTCCGCCTTGCTGAATGATAATACAGTAACGTCACTTAAATCTTTTTCGTTCCTTTTCATTACATTCTTATCTTCCCATGTTTATCCCTGAATTTCTCTTCATTCTCAACACCCCTTCCTATTTGCACCAAATTTCTTCACCTCCTTTTCATATCGTCCTCCTCATCCTTCGCGATCCCTTCGGGCCAACGGCCTTCCCTTCCGCCCGTCTTTCGGCCCTCACCTTCCTCCGTGTCCTCCCGTACACGCCCTTGGGGAACAACGGAACAATGCTCCCGAGTCAGCAGGAGATGGGTCTTGAAGGAATCGCCGCCGGCGGAGAGCAATTGGAAACAATGCCTTTCGGAATGGTGGCTTCCTTGACCTTCCACTCCGCTATGTCTCATCCTTCTGCAACCCTTCCTCCCATTCAACCCGGCACCATTCAACCCCCGGCAACCCTTGCGTCCATCGGATGAGAATTATCTGGTTCGGGAGCGATCCTCATTGTCTACCTTTTTTACTCCCTCGTTTTTCGAGTCCCGGATGAGGGTTTTTGTTCCTGCGTCAAAAAGTGGAAAAGGGTGGATATCCCAGGACGATGGCATACCTTTGATGGATGGAGGTTGACTTTTCCCTCTGCTACTTGCGGGTTGGCACGAGAGGAATGAGTTAGTGTTTCGTGATCTCTCTTGGAAGAGGATAATTAGCATTCCGATGTAGAGGATTTTTGCTAGTCTAATCCGCTGAAGATTTCATGGAGTTTGCCTCGAAGAATGTTGGATATTTGGCGTGATAGGTCGATCGATTGCGGCAGTGGATCCGTAAGGCCCAATATGGTTCTTTTGGTCAACATAGCTGGAGCTAAGGATTCAGTACGTGGTCGTCAGACATCTGATATAATTTAATGTTTAGAGCTGAAATACATTTTAATCGTAGCATTTGTCAATTCAATCTCTTTCAATTGTATTTTCTTGAGTGTCGTATCCAACATTTTTTACCGCCTTCATCAATATGCAAAGAAAAAAAACTTTGTAAATTCCACAGAAATATATTGAATGCAATTGAAAGCAACAGTTGCATTCAATATATTTCTGTGGAATTTACAAAGTGTTTTTTTTTCTCTGCATAATGGCACCATTCTACAAAGTTAGGCTGGACCATGTCAATCATCAATGCCCGTGTCCTGGAATGGAATTATGTAAGAGGTCTTACATAGGGGGAGATTTTATTTCTTTATTACTTTTCAAGTTATCTGAGTTTAAGAACAATTTTCGTTAAATTTTTGCTGAAGTGCTTGCGGAATTCTCGCCGCATTGTAACAATGGTTGGCTACCGTTATTATCCTTTGGTAGGGTCGAACGATTAAATGCCGAGATAATGATAGCAGGCACGCAAAATGACATAAAGTGAAGTTTTACGTGCACGAAGGGAATTTAACTTATAAATGTCTTCATTCTCTATTTCCTTTTCATCTTACATTAATGCGAGTCACGAGAAACCGACCGTAGTGTATGGTCTTTCACTCGCCAGAAGAATTTTAATTAATGATCATCTCTAGCTTTTGTACTAGAGGTTATGCTACTCTTTAATTCGATGTCATCGTTTGATTTACATGTGTAATAACTGAAAAGCAGTTTTCTTGGAATAATATTTTAGGCAGTTCTGCACCTAAAAGAGGTTCTGGTCAGATTTGTGTTTAATGTGTACCTTATGTATGTTCTTTGGGAGTAGACTTAAGGGTTGATTGAAAATCGTCAGGACTTGAGTCATACCGCCTTCATGTTCTTGGAAAGCCGAACTATTCGGAGTGAACAAAATTAAAATATTTTATTTCTGTATTATATTATTAATATTGTACCTCTGACAAATTTATCATTGGAACACCTCGGAAAAAATTGTATCATCTCTTTCAACCATTTAAGGCTATTTGTTCTAAGGATAGAATTTAATACTTAAGAAGCACAGGATGGAAATATTTAATTTACACTGAGATTTTATTATTATATACCATTTATAGATTGTTAGTCATCCAAATGCCTGAAACATTGTCGAACAAGAAGCACGGTTTTTGTAACTTTCCGTTTAAAGAGAAACATACGTTGCCAGGAAGTGGAATACATTTAATTTATTTTCGTCTCTCTGTCCGAGATATTCATTCATGAACGCTTTGACCATCTGGAAAATAAAATGTCTAAACGCGGTCTTCTTTTTTCCAGCAATTTCTTGGCCCCTCATTGTGGCAAGCGCTTTCAATACAAAGGATCCACTAAAGAGTCTCGTTACCCTTATGAGAATTACTGTCTTATTTTCATCGTCTCCCTCGAGTCCGGATTTACTCCCGAGCAAAACTCTAAATTTAAAGTGGACTTGTTTGTTTGCCTTTGCTGACTACAGAAATAACAAACCGATACTTAGGAAAGTAGGCATTTTTGCTTTTTTGGGTGGGTACCTGTGGATAAAAGCTCGCTGTAAAAATAAATCTCTTTGAAGAATGTTTTATTCTTCTTGCCGCAGTGTGTGAACTCTGTACAGAGCTTAAAGAGCGGTTTCCGAGGAATGGAGAACGGTCGCCGCTTCTGTATTTTATAGCGTTTCCTTTTCTTGCCTCCGTAAGAAAATAATATCTCTTGATTCGGAACAAAAATCTGGTGCCTGAAATATATGTCGCTCACTTGCATGAACTGCCAACTGCATGAGGTAAAAGCTTTGCCCAATGTGATGTTCAAATGATTCCCGGGTCTGAATCGGATTAAGGATGCGGAACATTCGGCCAATAGTTTTCAGGAATAGGTGTCATCGACTTCCGTTTAATAATAGTAAATTTGTGTATTTTCCAATTATTCCCTGAAATTCCTCAGAACGTATGCATTTATTGATAGAGGAATTCATCTATTGATAGAGCAACTGATCTATGTATTAAAATTTTACAAGAACACGTTTTTGGGCAATTAGGAAACTATTTCATGTTCATGGTTCCTGTTGCTAATTCTTGGTAATTGAAATGAAGAAGAGCAAATTTTTGTCAAAATTCACCCTAAATTTTAAATTCAGTCAAGTTATCATTATTGGAAGACAATAAATTAATGATTTCAATCATCAGTTTGAAATACTATTTTTAAAATAAAGATAAGAAAGGAAGTATGTTATCTGTGAACAAGAACCTAGTACCCATTTTTTGGAAAAAGTTTGGATATTCCTGAAAGAAAGGTGTCCCTTTTCAGAAATAAAGAGATTCTAAGGAAGATATTTAAACATTAAAAAAAAAACATAAATCAATCAAGAAATGAGTATGAGGATAAAAATTAATCAATAATCGCTCACATGGAATCAAAGTCGGATCTAGAAATGACCGAACAGAGATCTCTGACGATTTTACTATAAAGTTATTGTATAATAACGACAATCTTTGTGCTTTGACTCTCTTCGACTAACTGTTAAAATGTCATTAGTCAAAAAATACATTCTTACATAGGGACTTTATTTGGCAAAATTGAGACTTTTAGTCCCATTTTCCATTTAACCAAAAAAATTACATAAAATGAAAAAATACAAATGACAATTAAAAAAAAAACAAAATACAAATCTACAAAGAATTATAAAAAGTGGTAGATTTGAAGTAATCGCGGAACCCCTTCGCTATTAATTTTTAGTTTGAGTTCCCTACATTACCCAGTACCCTAACTGCCTGCTTTACAAAGTCATCATCCACCTCTGTATCCTCCAATGCTTTGGATTAATGCAATCAAACTAGATATAATGGAGTACATACTAAACTGTTTCATTTGCCCTCCGAGTCATTATTTAAAAAATCTGTCCTCCGTCGTAAGGCGGGGATTTGAAAATGTCCTCCCGCCACGGAATGCGAGTCCCTGTCGGGGGTCAAAGGGGTGTGAGAGAGACGTCGTGCTTAACGGAACGGTGACCGTCTGGCAGGCCTCTCACGGCGTGCGTGTGTGCGCCGCCGGGAATCCTACTCGCACAGCGTGACAGAGCGATCCACTTCCCAAAAGTTGGAGAATTTCAGCGGACGAATCGAAGCGTATGATCGCGACGCTCTGTCGCCTTTCTGTCGGCGAGAAGGCCGATCCCAATTTCCTCCTTTTTTTACGGGATTGATGGAAACGCGCGTCCGTGTCGTTGTTTCGCGTTGCCATGGAGAACTAATTAATTAGGCTGGGTTAATCGATTTCTGTGGGATCGACGGGGGATGAAACACTCGTCAGGAAGTTTTTGCAGGTGTCGGAGGTTTTGAAAAATGATAGCGGTGTCACGAGCCCGGCTTTGGCTTTGTTTTTTCGTCCTCTGCTCGACTATATGGATTGATTGAATGTTATTTTAAAGGGTCCGTATCAGTCGTTGTTTGTGTAAACAGTTTAGCCCTGATTTAATTGATTGTCGGCGAGGGAATAGAGTGCAATTTTAAAATGATTTTTATGTCAAAATGAAATCGTTCTCGTGGCATTTCTTAACAGTTTCGTGGGAATTTCATGAATGAATACCGTGATGTTGATGAAAATGTAATAATATTTTTTCTTTTATGTAATGAATTTTTTTCTCAAAATTAGAATGACGTATCAGAATTCCTTGAAATGTTAATTACAGCTTTAACCCTCTTTTACGTTCGTTTAAACATTTTATCATTTTCTCTCTTCTGTGTACGTTATTATTTTGCTATTATTTGCGTTGTTTGATGTCACTTTTTTATGACTTGTGTAATATACTTCCTATATTTCAGTTTATCACTTTTATAGTTGTTATTTTTCTTGGGTTCGATTCACGGTGGAGGCCCACGTCCAGTGGATACTTACGAAATGAGATTCGTTGTGTCAGTTTTTTTAAAATTACTACTTATGATTTGTCTCTGCCATGAGTGAATTATGTTTTTTTTCGCAATCTACGATTGTCTCCAAGTGCGTGTTAACTCTTATCAATCTTTTCTTTTCTCATTACCTTCCACATTTGTTACTCTTTTTTGTTTACTGGAAACGACATCTTATAATTTTATGATTGTAAGTGCTTAAATAAAACCTCCTTTATTTATGGTAACTATGCTCTTTTTGTATTATACGTGTTCGTATAATTACATTATTACTCTTTAGTCTCATATAATTGTCTACTCTTCAGACCTATGATTGTGCATTTTGTTTTGGAGTGGTCATCTACGAATGGTCATCCCGTAGAACTTTCTTGAAAGGCGACTTGTTTGATGATCTAATATTTGTACAAAGGAAGGGGTTTTTAGTATGCAGCATTTGTTTTGACTGGCGAGTTAGCTAATGCTTATTTTCCGCGAAGGGAGTGACTTGAATAATCACCTCATAAAACACAGCGTAAGTGGTGATAACACGTCGCGTTAGAAAAGATGACTGGTGAAATAGTTCTGCCTTAATTAGTTAACCGATTAAGGTGGGACTTTGTTACGCCAGTAAATAACGAGTCCGTCTTGATTCCTATTATTATACTGAAGTTGTCTAAATTCTTATCTGCTGGAAAGGAAGGTCTTGAGGGAATAAAATTTTATTCCCTGTCATTATTAGCCTTAAAAGATGGGTTTTTAATTTCGTTCCTATCGCTTCTAGATTTTTCTAGGAAAACAGCTTACGTTTTCTTGGAAGGGAGGTTCAGGTTAACGTACTTTTCTTGTTAAGACATCGTTCTTCCGAATCCATTTCCTATAATTTGCTGATTGTAGAATGGTTAAGCTGAAAATGTGTACGAGTTTTTTCTTAAGAGGTGCATTATTTGGCCATTTAGATTGTTTTATATCCAATTATCCCTCTCGCTAGCACAAAAGTGCGATGAGAACAAGATAAGGGAATACGCCTGATTCTTTAGAAGTATAATAACTCATTCTTATAACAGCTGCTGGATATATGATTTGAGAACGTCGGAGCGTGACATTTCGCGGAAGGAGAAACTTTCATTTTTACCAGGGTAATGTCATTAATGACTTGGTATTATTGAAAACAAGTAAAATATTACAGGTGCAGTCTCTTACAATACTCTGTTTCACACTAAGCGTAATATATTAAGGACGTAATTTTGATTCTATTAAAATCTGAAATAGTGAAACAAAAAAATTTTATTGAGAGAGTATGTATTCATAGGTTCGCCTCTGTAGTGACTTCGCAAGTCACGGAGCTGGTTTAGATTATATCTTGATGTCTCTTTTGTGTTTTTCAATTGGATCATTTTGTGTATATCTGGTTTATATCCCAAACCCCATCCTAATGCCCGTTTGAATGGACCCTCCTTGTCAATAGATCCCATTACTCTAACAACGGACTAGAAAGCATCTGAGGGATGGATAGGTTGAGTCCTATCATTTTATTTGGCGTGGTTTTTCTGTAGCCTTCTGGTCACTCCAGACCCACTTAAATAGTTTCGATTCTCCGGTCCCTTTCTCACGCATTTTCCACGCATATTTTTTGCCTCCGTTCGAAAGAGTGGTTTTCCTAAGTGGGTCCACTCATTCGGGATTTATTGCGGCGCAGATAAACGCCTCCGAATCAGAATGCGTTTATGTTTTTTATTCCCACTTGCTAAGAGATGCCTCTGCTCGCTTCCGCGTTACGCTCTTATGCTTTACGGTGGGGATGAGGTCACCACTCTGGCTAGGAATTATATGCCTCATCACGTAACATCTCCCTATGCCGCTGATTTCCATCCATCGGTATTCCTATACTGGCACCAATCGAAGGAATCTTGTCTCTTGTCCATTAACGTGTTTTAAAAATACCGACACTGTTGTTGGCATTAGGATTCTTAAAGTGTCACGGCTATCGAATGTTATTACACCAGGATGATGTTCACTTACGGAATAAATTAATTTTTTATTGGGAAAAATTAACGTGTAAGGCCTTATAATTTCTGGTAAACGACCCGTTATAATTGGACTTCGTTTTAGGTTTGTCATATATATGAATTTACCTTTCTAGTCATGCAGAAGTCCATCCACCGCTTAGGTCCAATCAGTTTTTTATATACAAAACTACGAATTTGACATTTTTATTTTATATAGAGTATTCCAATTAGATGGACGTTAAAGGTGTTTCTTTGCCAGAGATTGTCATTCTTTATTGATATCTTGTGTCAAGTTTCTTTCATCAATGTGTATCGTAATTCTTGAATATTTCCTGATATATGTATTACTTTGAAGGCTATATCAGAAATAAGGAATATTTTCCTGTTTTATCCCTCTTGTAGAAATGGAGAAGGACCTTTGTTAATTTTGTCTTGCGAAATAGTTGGAACTAGTAAAAATAGTATTTTTCTGGAATAAGATGATTAAGAAAATCATAAAAAATAAACATTATTCTGACCTTCACTCCCCCTATGTTTATGTACTGGAGTTTTCAAATCCCAATCAGCGCGAAGTCTAGTATTTTGCGGAATGTCCAGTCGAGGCCCGTACCTACACCAGCAGTCTCGTCACGCCTGTTTGATTCCTTCTTTGTTGCTCTATCTTCCGCGGTAATTCGCTCTTCGTAGCCAATTCACGCCTGCCAGTGCTTCTTAAAACCGCAGCGGAAGGTATGCAGTTGTACATGCATCTTGAATATTTGAGTTTAAAATATTCTCCCCTGTTTATTAATCGATTTCGTGTGAAGATAGTTAATGAGACTCACCTTTGTTCCTTAAATGCCTAAGGTCATGGTCTTGAATCTTTTTCTTACGGTAGTCGACAAGTGTTATCCGGGCTAAAGACTTTACCGACCGAATCCGCACATTTTCCTCGTGGAACAAAACCACTTTTAATATTTTGAGTTCGTATCTCGACCAAGCAGTTTTGGCTTGTGAACATTTGTTTACTTATAAGAAGTAGTTTTTGAATCATTTCCTTATTTTGAAAATTTCATTGGAAATTTGCGCTCGACAATCGACTATTATGAATTGTTTCGTTTTCCTTGAGCATGTAAGTTTTTAGCTATTTTAGTTGATGGTTTCACAGTTTCACAAATAATTCAGCAGGGTAAAATGCAAATAATTTTCCATTTATCAAGTGCACTCACAGTAAAACATCCGCTCATCAGGAAATTCCGATAAAAGCATTTAATCTTCCAGATTCCATTATTTCATGGAAATTTCCTCTTTTCTTCGAAGCGATATGCTTTCTGTGCATTTCTAGCAATCAGACGATTCCCCACCCTCCCATTTCCGTCCGCGATTCTCCCCTCCGCATAACTGCATCTCTATTTTGTTTCAATTTTCGCTCCCGTCCGTTTTCAATTTACAATCCTCTTCCTTGTCCCGCCCTTTTTTCATTTCCCACCACACTTTAATCCAACGCCTCCTCTCTTCTCCTGCCCTTCACCCTCATAACTTTCATCCTTCGTGCTCTTCCTACCAATACCTTATCCGTCTCTCCCACGTATTTATTATTTCCTTCTTCTCACTCTTCACCGTCGTTAAAGTCTTTACGTTGCGGTGTAGAGTAGTAAGGGTTCAGTAAAAAGAATATGTATAGCTTATGCAAAATCGTAAGGCACTCTAATGCGCAACAGAGAAAACTTTTAGAAAACTAGGCATGGGCTAAATAAGGACTTCTAACTCAATATTTACCCCTAGTCCGCCGACGAAGTCGAATCCATCTTCCCAAAACTCGACTTATGCAGAAGTTCTTATAGCTTCCACGGTTCTCATACGGCACGAGGAATTATGACACAAAGACATTTGTAGTTAAGCGAAAGAAAAGTTTTGGAGTACCTTTTTCTATGTGATCTACCACCAATATTATGTACATTTCTTCTCGAGAAAGCTCTGCATATTATATCATTAATCGGGTTGAGTTGTAGAACTTAATTAAGAGGAGAAACGGACCAGATGAAGTCTGAAGAAACCAGAATTTAGACCCGGATTTTCCACTAGCCAGGTGTATGTGTTAGCCAATTAAGCGATCAGACTTTTTTATTTTCTTTATTCAATGAGTAAGTTAGTTCACGCCTTTACATGCAGTAGTACCTTTTATCTTTACCCTTACTTAAAGTAGAGTGAACTACACCTCAGGAAGGTCATTATTTCTCCGCTACTGGGTTCTGAGATTTAAATCTTATATTGACATGTAAATGGTGAAGTAGATCACACGTTGGAAGAGTGATATTTCCTCTCAGATATATTGCATTATTTTGACCTGACAATGAGGATCATTCCAGAGTGTCTTTAATCCAGATTTTCGGCACATCCAGAGGTAAATTTAGGCATTTTACTTCATATTCGCCCAAGTAATCACAGGTGATTACAGCCATACTTCTGGGGTAAAATTTTCTCGGAGGAAGTGCAGAAGAAATTAAATTCCTTAGAGCTATCAAAGGGTATAAAGGAAGAACAATGAAGAATATACACTATATAAAAACATAAAAACGCAGGAAAAAGGGTTACGGGAATCGCGATGAAAGATATTTGATGAGAATAATGCGCGCAGGATAAGGGATAATAAGTCCTAAGAATATCTTGGCAATAAATTCCGAGGTATGGGTTGGTTGCGTGGGTGTCTCGAGTGCTTTTTTGTAAGGAATATGAGAAAGGGAAAAGAAAGGGATGGTTATCCTGAACGCGTGGGCTTTCATTTTCCTTCGTCTATACGACTTTTATGACATGCGTGCTACCCTCGTAGCTCTTTCATTCTTCCTGCTAGTTTTTTTCTTTTTTTCTCGTCTATTGGCATGACCGTAAGAAAGGAAACCTGCGATCCGAGTTAGCTCGAGTTCTCCGTTGACGTAAGCGTTTGAACGGTGTTAGGTTTTTGCAAGTGACTGAACTGTTTTTCAGTACTCGGTCGGAATCATCAATTAAAATTCTATAATTTCCCTTACCCTTACGACTGTACGACTCAAATACGTTTGATTAACTATTTTGTCTCATAAGTTGCAAAATCTAAAATTTCAGTGAAAGCTACTAAGAAAAAAGTCACTTTTTATTCGGTAAGCAAGAATTTACTATAAATTCTTAGATCGATTCCGAATCTGAATCCCTCCAAAATATTGTAGCCGAATCCGAAATGCTACATAATCTCAGCCAAATATTCAATAGGGTAACTCGTTAACCGAAGTATCGCTGCAAAATTCAAGCTACATCGGCTGCAGACAGTGTAATTCACCCCTTTCCCTCTCTAGTCGCGTTCATTTCCTCCTGCGTTTTCTCTAGTTTCTTTCACGATTCGCCACTTGTCCCCTTCAAAGAGCCGTCCTTTTTGTTTCCACGAGAGGGTCTTCTCGCGTCGCGCCTTCCTCTCCGTATGCTCTTTGAAGCTCACGCACAAGAGTGACCGATCTCTTCCCTTTCAAAGCCCTCGAGCATTCCCTTTTTCCTCGGGGAAATTGCGTCTTTTGGCGAGGGTTTTCACGCGCGCACCACCCATCTCTCTCCTCTATTCTTTCATTCGTCGCGCCCATTTTACCTCTGTTTGCTTCGCTTTCATTCATCCCGTCGATATCGTCCCTCCGGGGCTAAGATGCGTATAAATTTGTTTTCTCAAGATCCCTTCGCTTGTTTACGGGCGGCCGTTCATTTCCGAGTTAATTAAATTTTGCGGGGAAGGAATATTCTATCATCGTAAAATCGAGCTCCGAATTTCGGTTAAAAATATAGGTGAGAAGGTCAACATTGCAGGAACGGGAGGTTTATGGGGACTCTCTCGGAAATCTGGGGAAATGATTTCGGTGTGAAAAAAATCGAGCGTTTTCATTATGGAGTTAATTTGAAGAGGATGTTCAACCGAGTGGTAATATACAGAAGGTTCTCAGGGGTGGATTTTTTTTTCGCCGGGGAGCAGTGAAATTAAATTTTCCCGTGTTTGGCAAATGGTGTTTCCCGGAAGTGAGGCGACTTTGTTTAGTCCGCCCGTAAAATTTTCTGCAGAGGTTCGTGATAGACGTGGTTGTTTGTGCTCCCTTAATGTTCTTTCAGATTACTCCGTCGCTCCGTACGTATCTTTGTGAGATAATGAGGTTTGATTTCGTCTCGTACCGTGTTACATTGGTCTTGTTTACGGCTTTTCCTCTATACCTATCTATATGTTCTCCATTGTTCACATTATCGTTAATTCAATGTAGCTAACGTTGGGAGTATGATGATTCCCTGGACAAAGGTTAGTTACTTAGCAAACAGAACGCTAGCATTAAGGCGAATGTACGGTATTTATTTTTAATAGCACCCCTATACTTCAAAGTTGGATTTTTTATATTGATTGATTCTTCCATCCTTTACTCAAGTTTAATTCCGTGATTTTTTTGCATTTAACTAATTCCTTTTCTTCAATCGGAAGGTTAATAATAAAAATACTTATTATTGAAAATATTGAGTTAATACTTTCAAGGTATTACCTCAATAAATATTTTGATAGAATCTTTCAACGTATTTTCTGTACAACGTAATTTCATCGTACTTCTCATGTTTTCACGGTGTTTTAATTTCTCATGAGGAGCAATGAAGAAGAATTGTTTTTATTATTGTTTTAAAATTTACCATTAGCTGTATGTTTTTCCTCTAAACCTCGCCTCTAGGTCTATCTCATTTTTTATTTTATTATTTATTAATGCCTTACATAATTCTGACAGGAAAAAATGGCTACCATACTTATAATTGAAATGTCTTAATTGATTTCTTATTGAATTAAGGAGATTTGAATTTGTCCAGCACCATTCCTCTGCATAAATATTGATTTACACAAAATGAAAAGCTCGCTTCCAAGTGTCCATGCTTAGTATCTTATGGGACTTGATGTTATTTGAGAAAGTGGACAGTTATCTATTATAGTCGTGCTTTGTGTGTAAAACGAAATATCTCCTCATCCAAACAGAAGAACTCGAATTGAAACAGTTTCATTTTATCAATTTGAGAAATGTTTGCTGAACTAACAAGGTTGCTACATGTTCCTCGTCCCTCAGCTATCTTTACCTTATGGTTTATAGCTTGCTCCTTGTTAATTTTACATTTCTTCAGCGGAGCGGAAGATGTTACAGCAAAACCGTTCGGAAATTTAAATGAATGGATCATCTATGGGTCCACATAAGTTTCTCTAGCTTTTATATAGGAACGGACAAGAACTAGCGACTACTGAATGACAAGACAGAAATAACTCTAACCAAAATATCGGATACGACGACAGCCAGCTATCTTGACTCATTAAGAAACATTTTCCTCACTATAATAGAGGGTACCAGTCACTCAAAGCCATGACGTGGATATGGCTGAAATGTGATGTGTACGATTCAGATTCCTATGGAAGATAAAAAGGATAGAGTTACATTAGAAATTATGGCCATGGTGTTGGCAGATAGGATGGGAATATTTTTTATGTTGCCTTCTTTAATGACGTGTTCCGGAAAGATCAGGGAGATTTATTTATTCCTTCAAGAATTCTTGCCGAATGATTGTGCGCCAAATTTAATGTACTTTTTTAGTCGTGCAGGGGTTTTCGAAAACAATATTTCGTGAAGTAGTTTATATTTTTAAAATTTAACCGAAAAATAAGATTGTGATAAACATAATATATCATATAATTTTAAAAACTCTCTTAATTTAATTATTGAGAAAAATCGTTGAAACTTAATTATTTAACAAATTTCCTATTTGGTCACTTAATATTTATAGTTATGTTTTGCTGTGGGAATTAAGAATAATCATAATATAATGATAATAATTTTATTTGTCCGAAGACATACAAAAACGTGCATAGGACAAGGAATCAAGATATCAAGGATATGTTCTTAAACATACAGACAGACTCGAGGAAATCAATTAATGAAGTTATAATCTACGGTAATTATTTTTCTCATTAATTTAGAAATATAATTCAAGAACCCTCACTAGTTGCAAGAACATTAGTAATTCTTTTCTTCCAAGCTATATCCAAGCCCAATAGACAACTCGCTTCCCGGCCCTTGCAAACCTCTACTCTCGGTAGCCAGTTTACCGGTCCTGGAAATACTTCGATCAGCTTTTTATAGAAATCTGCTTGTGCTTAGATTTTATGTTTCAGATATCCTTCTAATTCTTTTCTTTCTAGTACCGCAATGCCGGAATGACTCTCCGGCGATCGGAAATCGCGTCTTTGATCTTTTTATAGTCGCACCATTCATTTGAATCTCCGTTCCGATTCAAGTAGTGTTGGTACGAACTTCAACTTGTCAAGAATTTCCTCCGATGCGTACTCCGCTGGAAGTGCATCGCAGTTGCATTTCCGTTGATATTTTATTTTCGTGTTATCACCAGGGTTCGTTCTCGCAGCTTGTCAGCTTTTCTGTTAGGAAAAAAGTGAAATGTTCCTCCGAGATTATAGGCAAAGCATTTACTGCTTCCGCATTGGTTTCCTGCTCGACTATTGACTCAACAAACGCTCTTTATACGGTTAGCACAATTATCTACTTAACTTTATTATCTTCGAAGTATAAAGCTCGCCAACGCATTTCGCGAATCCTCGGTGAAGTTACGATTCCATACGAGCTTTAAAACTGTTTCCGCTTTTACCTTCAACTTCTCTCAACTGTTACAACTAGGCGTCGTGTTGCTACGCCAGTGCTAATGGACTTACTCTATAATGATAGTGAGACGTTGCCTGAAGATGGTGAAATGCTACCATTTATTAATTTGTGATGTTTTAAAATCAGTTGCTTGCCGTTATCTTATTCATTTTGATGGCTAATTTTGAGAGCTTTTTGAGATTTTGAGAGCTAATTTCCTAAGTATGAAATTAGAAATTTAAAGTAATCTAAACCCAAAAATAAAATCAAAATTTTTCAGGAGTACAATTTAATATGCATTCGATATAATTCCCGATTTATTCGTCAGATTTATACCCAGAAAGACGTATAATCTTATTGAAGAGGTATTGAAAATTTCTCATTGATTTTTCTCTTTTAGAAGAAGTTCCTTAAATCTGAAAATATGTAAGATGTAACTAGAGGTAAAGTTACCGGTGAATTAATAAGTAGCTACCCTAAGTTCTTAATGGGAAATGATGTTTACTAGGCTACATGAGGAGAGTGTTGGTTTATCCACGCTTTCCTCACTAAGCATAATTTTAAATATGAAAGACGTATGGGTACTATAATTTTCAATTAACGAAAAATTCGATTTGACAAAACTATTAATATTAATTCCCTCAGTTGCTTTCATAATATCAAAGCCAGAAAACAAAGAAAATAAAATTTTGTTTTATGTAAATTAATATATTTATTTCGTCCTGCACCAGAAGACAAACTTATTCCATTGTTATAGATGTTACTATGAACGTCAAACTTTGTATTCTTATTAACCTATGTGTATTTAATGATTCTGGAAGTTTACATCGAAGATTCATTTTAATGTTGAAATTCTTCAGTTTTGTTCTTCATTTGAAAATTCTACCATAGAAGAATAAAGTCTCCCAACCCGCCCAGTTAATCGGGAATATGCCGTATCTGAATCCGCCGAAAAATTTCTCCGAGTGAAGTGCATTTTTTCAGGAGGCGGCGGCGCGGAATGTTTTCCGTCTCCCGTCTCTTAATTGTTTTTACGCCCAAACTCTTAAGCAACCTCCACTTAATGCCTTCTGCAAATGAGAGGGCCGCGAACAAAGGAACACTGTCCCCTGGGGAATAATTTCCCGGGAAATGCCATTCCTCTTATTTTATGGCCGAGTCAATGCGAAGATTCCGAGTGGCGCATACACAGGAATGCCATATAAACTTATCCTTCCTCATGTGACTCAGCCCATCCATCTAGTGGTTTGAAGTGTTTTATTTTCCATTGGAATCGAATGGGTGGCCTGGCAGTGTGCGTTGATAGAGCACACAAAGCGGCGTATTGTTGGGTTCAAGGCTTTGGGAAGTGCCCGTTTCTCATGGGACGTTGCTAAAAGCTCGCGTCCATCGAGGCGGTGACCGCGTTTTTCTGTCCCTCGATGGAGAGGCGTGATGTAAAGTGTGTGCCGCGTGGTTTTACGGCGTCATCCGGCGACAGGCGTGTTCCCTGCGTTTCTTTCCCGCTCGGATTTCTTTTCTCCCCGTCAAGTCCGGCAGCTCTCTCTTTCACTGACGCCCTATGAAATGGCCACATTTATCTTCAGCGCGACACTTCTCGTCTGAGATTAGTGTTGGGCTGTCGGTGTATGTCAAGAATGAGGTCCAAGAAAACTTATGCAAATCGAAGTGGGTGATGTTAGGTGCCGGGTTTCTTTCTCTCTCTGCATGTTGATCGATAATCTCACGACCGTAGGCCGATCGAGGTGGTTGGATAACTGTTGTGAATTGCCCCACACGCAGGATGACTGAGATTTGAGGATGGTGTGAAGGAGTATAACAGTGCAAGTAATGGCTTATCCAGGGCATCGGACGTACTTTTTCCCCTCATTGGCGGATTTAGAGGGGGAAACGCCCCCTTCGGTATTAACTTTTTAGTAGATATTGGCATATTTTCTAGAAATGAACGAGGAGATTGAACTAAAATCAGGCTGTGAAATT
Source organism: Pachydiplax longipennis (assembly GCA_036926295.1). Lineage (NCBI taxonomy): Eukaryota > Metazoa > Arthropoda > Insecta > Odonata > Libellulidae > Pachydiplax > Pachydiplax longipennis. The sequence continues at coordinate 60,442,289 of JAVFKF010000008.1, forward strand.
TTCCCTCGATTTAATGCACATCTATTATATTTATCAATACAAAATGGAATTTAAAAAGTTAATTGGGGACGAGTTCATGGGATTATTGTCCTAAATTGTCCATCCCTTTTTGGAGAGATGTGTTATCCTCCAGTTTCCCCTCAGGGCAATGAAAAAACCAAAAATATTTTGCTCGGTATAAGTGTTGTTTCGTCATTACCCCTGAATTGCTTTATTTTCGTCCCTATTATAAACTAAAGTAATTTTATCGATATATTCGCGAGTCCTCAACCTCTCGGTAGGCTCCTGTAATTTCACAACAAACGTCCTTTCCCTTACTTTTTGATAGCTAATCCCATTCTTTATACCAATGATTTGTTTTCCCTAATTTCGTATCTCTTGCATCCTTCCATCAGTTACTTCATTCAGTCATCCATATCTTGTAAAATCGCAGCAATTTCTTCCGTTTTTTATTGCCATACTTAAAACCTTTTCTTCACATCCAAAATTTCCGTTGTTGCTTTTCTGTTAACCCTCTTTGTCAAATGAGATTTTCTATTTTCGAAAGATGTTTAGACTGTATCGGGTAAAACTACATGTTCTTAGTAAAGTGTGTTTGCAGAAGATCTCCCAAGTAATTAAAAGGTTACTCTCACTACTGTCTCCATTTTTGCATTATTTTTACTAGCCGCTCTTTCAATTTTTTTCCTTTTTTCATAATATCCTTGAATAATTCTCTTCGGTATCATCGCCTTTTTGATCTTTAATCTCACGTTTTCTTTTCATCCTTTGCTTCATTATTTTATCTCTTTCCTCCTTGTCCTGTTATAACTTTTCCTCTATGTCTCTCTTCCAATTTTCATCTCCTTTCTGATTCATCCAAGTTCCTCCTCATCATCCCATTCTGGACGCATATCAAGGATTCAATTCATAGTAAACCGACATCTATTTTAAATGCGTCTTCACAGCTTTCTCTTAGGGGTCACTTTGTTAGATGAAGATTTGAAGAACATGGCTGCTATAAAGCAGGGATGCTTTTTGAAAGTAATGGCGCTGTTTTTATCAATATATGCACTTCCTTGAAGGGGGGAGAGCTTATAGTAGTTTTTGAGGACTTTGGTTCTGGCGGTTGTCGCTTACTCCCGCGGGCTGTTATTTGTCATTCCATTAACGCTGCTCCAGTTTCTCTTTGTCTTTTTTCCCCTCTTGAAGGCTGCAGTGGGAGGAGAAAAAGATCTCGAGAGTGCTAGTTCAGTTCCGTTCCGGTCTCCTTTTTTCGTACACATTTCGTTTTTATCGTTTTTCTGGCGAATCTCGTCTTCGAGTCTTTCGGTGGATGACTTTGGCCCATATTTTATTTGCGATCGAGTGTCTTTAAGAATCGAGAAGGAACAGAATTGGAGATAAACGGTGAGTTGTAGAGATTGATCTTTGATCGGAGGCAATCGAGTTTCTGAATCCTGGCGAATTCCTCTCACCAGTATAATTTTTAGGTCCCTGTGCAGATTTTTATGTTGGGGCTCTTGGCCTTCTCGTCATGAAGAGGATGCCCGCTGCGTATTACAAATGCGATGACTACTGGCAGCATTAATATAGTAGTACTTCATCATAGGGTGTAAAGGAAACATTTATTTATTCACCGTCACAGAAGAAAAAATCGCAAAGCACGACGTAGGTTTCAGAAATAAGCTTCATCATCTGGCAGCAAATTTTATATTTTTCTTTTATCAAGGTCATGCTTTCTAGTTTTTTCTTACGTTGTGTAGAAATAATTTTTTTATTACACCATTCTAAGAATTACTGGTGTATCTTTGTGGTCATTTCGACTTAGCAAATAGTTGAGTTGAGAGATAGGATTTCTTTGTCTCTCTACAGAGTTAGAAGTGCTGTTGCAATGGAATAAAGCTCTGTGACAATTTATCTTGTTAGATTGCTCTAGTCTCCTTTAAGTTCCCTTGGAGGGACCAGGAATGTACTATTATTGTCATTCGTTGATTATACGTATTAATATTTCATAATCAGCTATTGCCGCATCAATTGTAAAACACCTTCCTCTCCTGTTGCCTCTTTCAGTTCGAAGGAATTTCTTACCGTAAAAAAGTGTTTCCTCCAAGAGTACTTTAAAATAGCGATGATTTATCATAATTGAGCGTTTCAGCTCCAGCCTTCCTCGATCGCACGACACGCATTTTCATTTAGTCTGAACTAAAATGACAGTGAAGTGCGTCCAGTAATTTTCAAATACAATGTTTGATTCGCGTAAGTATTTCCGGGACGGATCTCTTAATTTTGTTATTCTAATGCCTTAATAGGAGTGGCCAGGTTTGCACACATCAATAATGCAGGTTTGAAAGGTTTGCATTATCTTTCTGGTTATAAAGCGTTCAAGCGCAATTCAATATGAATTCAAGTCCTTTTTCTCATTAAACCGTGTACAGTTTTAAAAGCTTAACTAGAAAAAAACTCCAATATATAATAATGATAGAACTAAATGAAAATATTTTTCCTGGTGGTGTTTTGTATTCTGCGTTTTTGTCGGAAATTCTCCATTAACTTACGGTAAATTTTTCTCTTAAAATTTTCATATTTCATTTTCATAATTTGTTTGCCTATAATCAGAAATTCTCTTTCTTAATAAAGTCGGGTTTCCTTAAAAGTGATTTGACAATAATACGAAAGAATTTCATTCTAATATAATGGTTAAATTAAAATACTACAGTAAATTTGTACAGAGATTGCTTTGGTCTAGCAAGTTTAGCTAATTTGTTCTTAGAAGAAACTAATTTTCATTTTGCCGGTTAAAGTGCATACCATCGGTAGCATTAGCTGTAATTATTAGAGGTTGACTAATCTCATCTAAATTGTTAAGGAATGGAAAATTGCGTGTGTAACGGTTGTATCTCTAATTTCTATCTGTGTGCGCATATGTATGTGCTAATTGAGATGGAAATGAAAGTTTAAGTATCCTCGCTCGTCGAAAGCACCTGAAAACAAAAGAATTTTTTGTCACGTTTTGAAAATTCGGGCTTAAATTGGTTGTAAGGAAAGGGATGGTCACGTATGCAGATTATCTCACTTTATTTATTTATTCATGCATATGTATAATTTTTTAATAGAACTGGTATTTTTACTGATTTTCTATTCTTTGATTTAGTATATCGAATGGATTGCGACGAATCAATGGAAAAAACAAACACTATATTTTCAACTTTTTGAGGGAAGCGCTGAGGTATTTTCAGTCCGTCCCAAGTATTTAACGAAGAAGATGTGAAAATTGGCGTCGGACCTTTCAGATTACCTTTGAAGTTCATTTCGCAAGTCGACCGGTGGTAATTTTTTTATGAAAATTCCCCCAAGGTGTTTATAAGTTTCTTTTGTAGTTTTTCATCCTGTTAACGTGGAAATAATAGGGAAATTAACGTTAGATCACAAATCTGCGAGCAAAGGAATCTTTAAAATTGAAAAAAAAACGACGTTGTTGGGAATTGGTTGTGGAGAATAGGGTAATTACCGTTCTCGTATAAGATAATCACCCTCTCACTCTGTAGTGAGAATTTTCGAGTTGTTTTATTGAAAAGAAAGGCACTTTATTTGCCGTAAGCTAATCGTCAGTAGTTTTTTATAGTATTTACAATTGATTTTCCTTGCAAATAATGTCACATTCTGATGAAAAATTTAGCATACACCTATAATAACCACTCTCGAGGCAGCATGTTGAACAGCTTTTGTGGATAGAAAGGTTAGGAAAGAATCCTGCCAGAAGCGATGCATCTTTTTCTACAGGTCATCGCCCTTAACGTCACCCCAACACATTCACGCCCAAAAGTACATTTATGGAAAATACATTTACCGAACATATTGGCCATTTACCGTGCGCACTCTCCACTCGCAACTTTTTTATTTCGGCGACTCCACATTCGTCACTCCGAACCGCTGTCCGAGAGCTTTTCCAAAACGTTTTCAAAAGATGATTAATAAAGCGCGCACGGCGCCCAGCTGTCATCTCGGTTATTTAATGATCCCGCGGAAAAAAAAAACAATCGATCCCGCGTCAACATTCCGTGTACCAAGTTTGTCCAAATAGCACAACTCTCCGTTACAAAAAAAGGATTTTTAACGACCGTCGCCAAAGTCGATTCTTTTGGCGCATCGTTTTCGATGCTCGCGGTATCGTCTCCGTGGGGACTTGCACTCCGCGGATGTGGCCAAGGAGGTGGGCCGACGTCGCCGCCGCCGTCGCCGGGGGGGAAAGAGGAGGAGACCCTGAATAGATCCCTGGTGTATCCCCGCACCTTCTCTCCCGGTCAAGCTTTCCCCCCCGCCAAGCCCCCCTCATCGATTCTCCAGTTCCGGGAAGGATCTGTGACGCCATTTCTACCCCCCGCCCGCACCCCTCTCCTTCACCCCACCCTAGCGCATCTCCCATCGCAACACCCTCCCTCCGTGACGGAAGTCTAATTACCGCGTTGCCTTTGTCGGGATTTAGTGACTCTCCCAGTCTCTCGGATTTGTGTGATGATCGACCGCTTTGTAGGCGCGATACCTTTTTTTGTCGCGGTCCCTTTTCCGTGCCACTCCCCCTTTATTTCGTCTTATTATTTTTTTTATTAAGTCGAAATTAATGAGAGTGGAGAGCGTAATCTCGAAAATGTTGGGATTCGGCTGCGCATGAAATTGATGTGTTGCGTTCAGAGCTTTTGGGTCCTTAATTTTTCTTTTTCGGTCGGGAATGAGCGCTTTTGTCGCGATAATTTTCTTACGGGGTTCGTTCGGGGTGTTTTCAGAAAGGCGCTAATTTTCGGTAATGCGATTTGGTATTTTTTTGCTGCAAGGGGGTTGGTTCCAAGAAAGGCCGTTGTGTTGTTTCTTTCGTTAAGGTTATTGTTCGGTAATTATAATAGTAAAATAATAATAATGATGTGTCTAATAATTCTTCCGGTTCATCTTTGAGCGTTCTGTTTTGGCAATGTTTTACTCACGGCAGACTCGTCTTTTTGGCTGATATAAGTATGAAGAGTAATAAGCGTGACTTATTACTCTTTTCTTTGCCAGTTAAAATAACTAGGGTCTTATATGGAATATATTACGGCGAGAATAATAAGAGCGAATATGTGCAAAAATTTGAAATTTTTTTCTAAATTAAACGTCGAATGTCAAGGAAAGGAGAGCATAAATTTATAGCATCTTTTTACTTAGGTATTGTCATGCGTACATTTATGTTTATAAGTGGATTGCATGCAGCGTATTGTAAAAATTGGATACTCTTCGGGTATTTGACCCCAGTCCTTTTCTTAGTGTGATAATAGCAGCTAAGTGTTGCCTAAACCGAAAGACTTAAATAGATTTATTGATTCATCAAATTTTGAATGTTTAACTTGGTTCCAATATTGATAATTTTAAGGGATTATTATTTTATTAAGTCTCGATATCAATGTTTACGAACATTCACGAACGCGAACAGATATCAATGTTTGCTCACAAACTTGAACAATTGATAATTAAAATATAATTGAACTTTGGCGCTATAAATTTTCAAATATATTTAAGCCCTTATGATTATTGGTCGAGATCATCTAATGGCTGTGGTTTATTACGAAACGGTGAACTCAAAGCTCAAACTGTCCATCGCATTACGAGTATTTAGTAGGAAAAATTTCATCTCTAATTTTGCATCTGAATTTCAACCACGCAAAGGTTTTGCCCCTTACTGTAAATACAAAAGTGTACGAACAAAATACCGGGAGTGAGTGATTGTTCATGCATAGTTTTGATTCTATTACCTACAGTTTTTAATCATTATTCGTATAGAGGTATGACTAACCTAGCAATTTTTGTAGTAAATTTAACGTATATCATTTTCACTGAGCTTACCAATCCAAACTCCGTCCATTGTTTGACCATAAGTCGTTTGTCACGATATTTTATCACACCTGTGGCTGACATCTGCCACAAACGGCCTCCGAATTCAGTATGGATTTAACTCCATCGCATTTTTGGGCATTATCGCTACCTCTTTTGGTAATACGCAACAAGTTCCATTGAATCGCACCGAATTCGCGCGAACAGAAATTCGTCCCCGCGGTCTCTCCTCGCATTGACCATCTTCCACAGATATCTTTTTTATTCTAAAGAAAGAAATTGGTGGAGAATGGAAAAAGTCAATGCGAAAAGAAATCCGCGGCTTTCGTTTAAATTTAGAGAACTAGCTCGCCATTCACGGACGTATTCGGTTATCGGAGAATTATTCGAACCTCTTATTTTATGTGCCTTTCTCGCGGAAAAGGTGTTTGAAAATGTTAAAATGAAAAAGAATGTTGAAAGTGATTGGCGGAAACGTACAAAGTTGATCCTCTGAGGATTAATTAATTCTCAAGCATGACTTTCGTCGTTCATCCGTTAATTATTTCTTTTCAAATTGAAGTTCACTATGCAAACCATAATAATAAAACGCCATAAACTATAGTGGTGAACTATAGTGAATGTGTTCTGTTTTGCGGTATGATAAGTGTATAAGTATGTCAATGTGCATTTGTATATAAGTAAATGAATAATATATTTATTTTCAATTCTCCTGTGGATTCACTGCGTCAGTCATTATCATGTAATGCGTCTTCTTCGGAGTATATACCATAGGTCGGACACCTTTACTATACATTGTATCTAGGATGATCTTTGGTAAGTCATTCAAAATAACAAAGCATCTTTATTGAAGCTAGATTGAGATAATAAGTATCTTTTTATCTAACCCAGTGATTTAAAAGTTGGCAGTGCTTACCCCCTAGGCGCGCTGGACCAATCTAGGGGGCGCTTGACGCAATAGAGTTTTATCCCATAACCTTTTCCCTTCCTTTCAAATGATTTTGTTGGTTTCTAGACAACAATAGAATTTCCATTTAGTGATTCAGTTGATTATTTTTATTTTCCACTAATTAACCTCCGGATTTGTTAATGAAAAAGTTAAAAAATGCTGATCTAAACCATCCACATTTTATCTCTAATTTATTTCAATGAGATCACAAGAGATTGGTATGGAAATTAGAATTTATATCACCGTACCAATGATTATGGCGCTTTCTTAGAGGTAAAATGCATGCGTATACATACACATTTATATTTATATTATAAACTAGATACGGTAAGCGAACGGCGCAAGATACTTATACCTCAGGGGCCATTATATTGTCCCGCTCTGACTGATCTTAAATCTGGTCATCCTGATCATATGTATTTCCCTTTTCCTCCATCCCAAGATAGATCGACGCTTGTGGCGTCTGTCACCCCCGCGAACTCATATCCGTCTCTTCTCTGCTGAAATGCGGAAGGAGATAGGACATGTGCTTCGGTAGAGCGGCTTTTATCTTTCTCTTCCCCCTCTCGACCGCTCGGGGTTTCCCCAAGTCGGATCGAGGTTTTGGGTGGACGCGGGAGGGGATGGATAATGTCTGGCTCATGTCTCTCCCGTTCGCCGCTTCTGTCCTTACCCCTTTTTCTCTCTGCGTTAATTCCGTCGTCGGGACCTGGATAGGTGCTTCCTCACTCCCACAGAGAGTTTCTCTCTTTACGCCCTTCATGCGTTTTTCCCTTTGAGAAAAGCTTCTTCGTTCTCCATCACCTCGTCTACGCGTCTTTTACGAAGGAATCGATGACGTTTGGTTTTTCTATGTTGATGCGTTACGAATGGAATTTCGCTCTTTCTGTCTGCTGGTTTCCCCCCACTAGATCGCTACGGTATTTTATGGGGTTTGGTTAGTTTTTTGCCCAACTTTTTCGGTTTCTATAGCCGATTTCACCGGAAAAATTACAATCTGAATATCACTGTAAATCGATAGCATATGCAGACATTATTATGAGAGTTGAATTGGTTTCTGCGAATTATTATGCTGAGATATACTCAGGAAGGGTCATTCGGAAATGAAAATTTTCGAACGAGATTTTCTTTCTACGAAAATCTGACAGTTCGGTGATTAATTTGGTATTATATCACCTGATTTCGTGCTTATCTGAACTGAATTATGCTAAAAAATTTTATCGACCTTGAAAATTAAGAGTAGACAGAAGAAGACCTAAATACCTTGTTTTCAGGTGGCGTGCGACTCCTGTAGAGGTCAAACTTGAAAACACTACGTGCCACACACGAGATTCTTTTAGATCCGATAGCCGCTTAACTTACGGCTATGTTTCAATACGTGCATTGTAAATATTAAAGGCATTTATATTTCGTAGACTTATTATTTTTAGAGTAACGTAGCGATGTAGTAAACATTAATGGCAATTATGTTTGACATGCGGGTTGACAGAAGTCGTCGCCCTTAAGACCGTAAAGAGCACTGTGCAGATCGTTAATCTCTGTGCTAATGTGATCTATACGTTTATTCATAGCTGATTACATTACCAGGGACGCGAAACCTTTTTCCATAAGAATGTGGCCTAAAAAACCCTTAAGCGAGTTCATCGGGTCGTACTTAACGTTGTGTGTGGTCCAACTTTGAATATACCCATATCTCGAGCATAGAAAATTATTTTAATCTCCACATAAACTAATTGAAAAGCCTTTTTTTATTTAGGGTGTTTCATAAAAAGATAAATATCCAAATTAATTCAAAGGAGGGAAGAAAAAGTCCTATTGAATGCTGGAAAAGTAGTAGTGGTTCGTTAGTTATTAGCAGGTAGTTTTTGTGATTTGAGGATATATGTGTTGTACATGTTATGGTGGGGATCCAAGGTGTTGTCTGTAAATTGGGTCTTGATGTCATATTGTGGTGTCCGAATACTACTGTGGGTAGTAATGTTATTTATGGAATATTTATGTGTAACATCGAATGAGAGATTGGGATTTGAATTATGTTCTTTATAATCAATAGTTGGGACTTCCACCAGAAGAAATTCTGCGTGCAGCTTATTTAATAATAAATAAATAATAAAAATCATGGTTTCCCCGTCTAAACCTAGTTCCTGTTCAAGCGGAAAGAAATTTGTATGTCCAAAGGTTGCCGTTAAATATTTTTCGGTAATAATTTCCTTTAACAAATAACTGAGAGAAGTTCTTGGAATTATTGTCTCAGATTTTATTGCAGTAATATTTTTCAACATAGAGTAATTTATTAGATGACAGAACGATGTCGTGGTGAATCATCCAGAGCTGAAACTTCTTTATCTGTAGCCATAACTGCCTGTCGCAGAAGCGCATCGACCCCGGAGAACTCAGACGGTCTTCTTTGGAGAAAAGTCTCCTCAGTGAGGAAATAAATGGAGCTGATGAGTCGAGCATGATGTGCGGCTGAGGCTCGTTTGTTGCCTCCTTTAAAGTTTCTCCGGAATTGATTTTCTCTGAAGCGTGGTAAATGCTCATTGTGGGATTCTTTAGACTCTCCACTCACCATATATGTTCTTGCGCCAATCACCTCGGAAGCGCGTATAAAAAATTTCCGTATCAATGCCGCCACTGGCTGGCTAGGGTACTCAAAGACGACCATTCTAACGATATACAGCCGGAAATCAATCTCATTCATTTCATAGACACATGAGTGGGATCGCAGAGCATGGATGAATAATCGATTCCGTATTTAAGCACAGAATCTTAGAAAATGAGGATTTTCTTTGCGGTTGTTGCTATGCCCCGATTTCAGTTTTTTGAATTTCTGTCTCATACTGCTTTCCCTTTGTTTAGAATCTCATCCGAAAGTCCCTGTTTTCCGAAGTTCGTCTTAGATATTAATCATCTTTTCCGGTACTCCGTACCACTTTCGAGACGCTTGAATATATCGCTGATTTTGAAAGGTTTTTAAGGATAATTTCATTATTAAGCGAGGGATTTGACATTGTTTGATTGAATTGTTTCTCCTGTGAAACATGACCCGAATGTTGGTGTGACCCACCTAAATAAAAGAGGGGTATCTGTATAAATATGATCATGCTAGGATGTTTTTCATAAGTTCTCCTAAATAGTTTGTTATATAGCATGATATAATAGTAGATTTGTATTACAATTTTTCCCCTCAACATATTTAAAATTAAATGTTTATTCGAATTTTTGATGGAAATGTATGTGAGCTATTTTCATCAGGTTTGATATCCAGTAAAAATTATAAGCATGCTTAGGTCATTTCCTGAAGAAAAGCTCTATTATTAGCGTAAAACTCGGGTTTTATTTTGACATTCCTGATTTTCCTCGTTATTTGTATTTTATTCTCGTAAGTTTTTGGCTAGGCTTCCCATTCAACGTAAAGCGTACATTCAACGTGTACTTTCGCGTTAACTCAAAGCTCGAAGCATCATAATAATTTATTAACCGTGGGAAATCCGCAATCTTCATATTTCACAAGCAAAGAGTCGTCTATAATAGAAAACGTTGTCATTTTTATAACCGAATCCTATGTTGCTATATCTCCAAATGTAAAATTAGGAGTAAAAGTAGTTTAATGCGGAGCACCGGGAGCTTACTTGCGGTACATCAGTGTGCCAGTGGAAAACGGCGAAGGCAAATGAAAAGAACTTCTGTGGGCATATTTAAATTGCTATAACTGTTTTGGCAAACTTATTCAGAACCTTCGTCTTCCTCTTCGGAGTCATGCCTAATTCTGATGGGCTTCAGAAAACATCTGAAACTCGTTCAGAAACATCTGACTCGTCACATCTAAAGCAAATGACGATGAAATGGGCAAACTTCAGTTTCGACGAACGCAAATATCGGATTCTAAGGTACAGAGAGCTTCTTTTAAAAAGAAGTATTTCATGATTTTATGGTTTAGTAGCCGAAGTGCCTTTTTATTCTCAACGGAGAAATGAAGGTTTATAAATATCACATTTGGGACCTCGATATAACCTTTAAAAGTCGATTTGATTTGAGCTCGGGAACGGAAAAAGTAGAAAAAAGCATTTATTTTCTTCATTATTTAAAAATGTTGACGATTCACTTTCGAATGTATATGAGGAATGAGCAAATGAAAGATCCCGACTTTGAGTTGAAAATAAAAACAGAAATGGTTAAAATAAAGACATCAAAAGGAATACACATGCAAATCCACACGGTAACCCAAGCGCTCAATATACAACGAAACTTTCTTTGTACTCTCTATTTTTGCTAAAAATTTTCCGTACGTCTCCCTGCTCTTATAAATACCTATTTTTCTCGCTTCCTTTGTTGTAACAAAGGAACATGCAACAATCATACAACATGATCATAAGTTTGACCCAGTGATTCGTCTTAATTACTGCAACTGTGGATGCAATTTGAAAAAATCTACGAAATCTTGCCCCTCCAAAAATGCCATCAAATTCTTACCATTACTTTTAAATGGGCCTTAATTCCCGATGTGTTGTTGCGGGAAAAGGCTTGAGCTGGGATTCAATTATTGTCTGGGTCGCCAAGGGAAATATTGTTTAAGACCACAAAATCTCCCAAAATATTTTTACTTTTTCGAAATTATCGCAATTTACAATCTATAGTTGTATTCCACGACCAAAATAAGACACTTCAAATTAATTTTTTTTTCTTTCCATCTTGATCTCTTGTCTCGATTCGCTTAATCATTTTTTTCTAATTTAATTTTGCAAAATAAATAAACCCTCTGACGATGAAAGTTAACTTTACATGCATAACTACTGGAAAACCATTTCGGCAATATTTAAATATAAAAGTTGTCAATCGCCGGCGTAGGGAGGACCTAACCATTTGACAATCGTTGGACGTTTGAGAGATGTACAAACTTTCTACTTAATATATGAGAGGATTGCATTAATGCGTTAGAGCCCCCATCAAGCTCTTATCTCAAAAATGTTCCTTTATGTGCCTCTTACTTTCATTCCGCCCACGCCTGCACTTCGCTCTCATCAAAAGGTCTGGTTCGCGTCGTTTTCTTGCCGGGGTTGCGATCCGTGGATTTTTTAGCGGATTTCTTCGTCTTTAGAGATATCGAGAGAAATAAAGAGAGATGGGGTCGCGGAGAGAGTGCCACCTCGTTTATATTGCCGTCGCTCCAACTTATGCTTGACTTGCTTTTTCCATCGGCAGAATTTCTGTCCAGCCTCTTAGTGCTATACGTACTTGATGTACTTGCAGGATTATCTCGTACTTCAGGGTATATTTTATTCGTAGCGTTTATGAGATGAGATGGTTGTACGGAAGTTCAGTTACTATTAATTCATGCATTAGTACAGAAAGAGCACTTTCCGGAACACTTGGTTAGTCAGTAATTACGTTTCTGATATTCGAATTCATAAAAATTCGTCGATTGAATTTACTTGTAATTTGGTTATCTGTAGTTCTCGCAGGCTTCTCCTATGCGCTAGAGATTCTCTGTCGGTGAAACGTAAGAAAAATATTGGAAAACCGAGTGATTTCTTATTGTTCCTATTTCAGTTGTCCAACATCATACAAGCGCTGAAAATTTTGAGATATTTTTAATTTTTAGAAATTCTTGAAATGACACTACCAAAAATATTTCTTTCCCACTTCTCAGGTATCCTTTTTTAAAAATCAAACTCAAAAATAGGAGAACTGTGCTGTATATAAAAGCGCAGTGGATGGGAAAAGCTTGAGTAGCAGTGCCCTAGGAAATAGACAAATTGTCAGATTGCAGTATTGTGTGTTTTTGCTTACTTTATCAATTTTAACAATTTTTCGATGGATATATTTGTGGATTCCAACACAAGACCTTACCAAATTTCTTGTAAGGGCCTTTACTAATAATTTCAAAATCATATCTCTAAATATGATTGAATTCTTGCTTATGATATATCTCCTCTTTTCAGGTTGCTGGGAGGCATCGGGGAAGCACAACTGTGATAGACCAACCTGTGTGGCAGGGGGCAAGTCCACAAAAGCTCTCAACCATAGTCGCTTCTGCTGTTGCAGGGGTGATTTCTGTAATGTCAACATCACAGATGATCCGCAGCCAGCAAACATCGCCCCTCCTGGTAAGAAATGTTGTAATTATATATGAGCCAAGCAAAGCTGTCTTCTTTTAATAAATATGCATCAATACCAAATTTGGTATTTATTTGGAAAAAATCTTCATCCAATGTTATTTCAGAATTATAAGAATTTCTTTTGATGTCTGCCTGATATCTTTTGTCATCTCCTTTAATCGATTGTTTGAATTTATGAGTTTAACAATCCTTGGTTTAAATGGTTGAACTTGCTTTCATGATGAAAAAGTAGCATCATTTAATCACAATCATAAAATTGTATTTTTATAAAATAAAATGCACAGTGATGAAAGGTGATAGCATAATTTTCTTTATTGATTTACAAATTAGTTAATCTCATAACGAATAATTTGGTGCTGTGTCTCAACTTTAGATTGAAATATGCTCAGACAAAGGAATAAGAAAACAAAAATTACTTTGAGATTTAGGACATAAGATGTGTATAAGTTTGAAGAAATGCATAATAAAAAAGAAGTAATTGGTGGCATAATTCTTTAAATCAATATCTTATGTATTGATATTTTGAAAATTTTCCTTTTTTAATCAATAATAAATTTTTGTTTAATGTTGATAACTGCCCTCCTTCCATTACATGTAGAGTAACTTGATAGTTTATGGTTACATTTGCATATAGATTTTAGGAAGTGACAGCGGTTAGCACGTTAGTGCTTTAACCCCATGTTCCTTGGTTCAAATCCTGGCTTATCAGATTAGCCCTGGTTAGGGATTAGTTGTGTATGTTTTTCTATTTTACATTTTTCACTGTAAATTTTCAGTCATTGCTCCATGTGAAGTTCTGATGAAGCAAGTAAATAAATGTATGTAATTTCCTTGATTCCAGCTACTGAGTTCCTGGAGCAGAGTGAGACTGAAGAACAGACCATACTGATAGCTGTGGTTACTGTGTGTGCTGTGTCCGTGGCATTTGGACTTTCATTGGTGTTTTGTAAGTTATGGAAAGGCTCCCAGAAATCTTCACCAGATAATTCTTCAACAACTTCCACTACATCAAGAGGCCATAACCATGGTCGCAATCAACATTTGCTCTCTTCAAATGCCCTTGAGAGTCTGAAGCTCATAGAAGTTGTTGGTAAGAAATTCTTCTTCAATCATTTGGTTTTATTTTTCATGATAAATGGAAACAAATCTCAGCTCCTTTCTATTCAATGCTTTTTATTCAGTAATATTGACATCCATGATTAATCCCTCCCTTAGGAATTGTGATCTAATTACCAGTTATATATGTCTGTAAGTCTCACAGACTTTTTCAAATTTATTTTTTACTGCTTGAAAATTGTGATTAACTGTAGAAAAATTTTATGATTTCTGATTCTCTGTTAGTGCTCAAGAAAATATTATAAGTCTTCTTTGCATGTCATGAGTAAATCTAGGAAATTGTCAAGGGAGGGGTAGCAGTAACAATTTTCTTTAATACTCAACATCACTTGATAAAATAACATTAATCTAATTGCCTCAGTTCACTGCTATGAAATAATAAAATACTATGTTGTCAAAAATCCATCAGATGATTAGTAGTAAAAAAATGTTATAAGGTTTTAGTTTGTGCTTCTGGTCAAAATTTAAGCATATTACTCACTTCATAGAGTCATCAAAAATTGCCCCCTCCCCCTCCTTTTGGATCTACCAATTGTACATACATCAGTGTTAATAATAGGTCTCTTGGCCAGTATGGCATTCGCGTGGTTACCAACTATGCCTATATGGATTAGATGAGAAAATATCGCCTGAACTAATTAATCATATGCCAATACAGTTGACATGTAGTTCATTTGTTTCCATAAAATTGGTTTATCCATTATAAACTTTTCAGAAAATATTCTGAATTATTTAAGTGAAATTCATTGGTGGCATTTCCCATCAATAAGTTTCACTTCTTTTTAAAGAGTGCTTCATCTGTTATGACCTTCATATACATGAGGTGGCTATAAAATACCTAGAATGATTCTATAAGGACTTATGATTAAAAATTATTTGTTATAATTTTTATCATTCTCTAATGCATCCTCCCCTAATTTATATTGCTCCAATCAAATCCTCAACTGTTGGAAGATTCTGCTGCAGGTTGTTTACTGTTTAAATAATCATGAGCTGTTACCTATATGACGCCATCTTCATTTTTGAACATTTTCCTTTCAATAGACTTTATCTTTGGAAATTAAAAATAGTCATATTGAACTAGATGAGGAGTATTGGGTGTTCCAACATATTGTTCTTGTTTCTCAATGATAATTGTCCTGTTGAAGAACCGTTAATGATTTCTTACACATTGCACATCCTTTTTGGTCTTACTCTTTCCCTAAGATTCATTAATATCTCCTCAGAGTAAATCTAGTTAATTATCTGGCATCCAGGCACCCAATTCACTTAATCCCTTTTATGTTTAATAAATACTGATTATCAGTTTAAATTAGATTTCCTTCATCGTACTTTTTTCCCACTTGTGATATGGAGCTTTTCCAGTTCATAGATTGGAACTTGCTTTCCAGACAGTTTTGTAAAACAATGAATAATAAACATTAGCATTACATCAGAGAAATTTTGGTGGATTCCAATATTTTGAAGAATTTCAGCATTCATGTTCTTTCAAATTTTAGTTTGCTTATAAGTATTGATTATTACTTATGTTTGAGCAGTCTTTTCTCATATTGTACTACTTACTAATTTTTCTAAGTATTCAATCACATTATAGCCTATCGAAATATCTGTCATTCAAACATAAAAATCATTCCATTTATTTTATTCTTTTTTGTTTGCATCACTGCCAGATAGACCTGTGATCCTCTTTGGTATACAGAAAGTTAGAATTAATACATTGACCTAAGTATATATATACTATAAAATGAATGTGACGTTCTTTGATCTGAACTGTATTTGCTACTATAATCTCATAATAAAAATAGCATAAAGGAAATACATAAACAAAAATACAATGTAATTTCAGGGCAAGGGCGTTATGGCTGTGTATGGAGAGGCACTCTGCAGGATCAAACGGTAGCTGTGAAAGTGTTTCCTTGCCACAATCGACATTATTTTTGCAACGAGAGGGACATATACTGCCTTCCTTTCATGGACAACCCTGCTCTTCTCTCTTACTTTGGTAATTTTGATAGTATTTATTAAACTCAGTTTTCTGTTGTTGATTTGAATTTTACTTAGAATATTTCACCTTTATGGATTGGTTAGGAATATTTGTTCTAAGAATGTTAATACTTGCTGCAGTTAAAGAAGGAATAATGAACTTTAAAATTAGTTAATTACTGAATCTAGTAATGGAAACATCTTAAATTCTGTTCCATGTGAATACTATATTATTGCATGCATTTGTTACAAATGAGATCCTTTCTTTTTTCTTAAAGCACATAATTGATACTTTCATGTTTTAATCATAATTTAGTGCTACTACTGAAGGAAGGAAGGGATCAATCCATTCATTTCATATTACATATGTATTTTCTCCTTAACGTCTTCTTTCTTGGTCTGTTTTTTTCAAGTATTACTTGTGAATGTAATATAATCATTATATATCAATAAAAGACCAGACTATGAGATTATTTTGATAACATGGGAAATTTTAAATCAAGTGCTGATATAAACTGGCCAAAGTTGAAAAGAATTGCATTGTGCATTTCATGATATTTAAATTAATTTCTCTAGCTTTTCTTTCAAAATAAATATTTTATGACTCCATTTTAATAGTCGATTACACTTTCACATTTTCCTTCTATATTATGTGCCATTAATTTAATGCTTTGAGTATTTGGTTAAAAATGTGGTCCATCATCTCTTCAGGATCTGATGAACGTATTGGAGCAGATGGTTGTACAGAACATCTATTGGTGCTTTCTTATACCCCTCTGGGGTGTTTACAAGACTACCTGAAGGCTCACACACTTGACTGGCGTACATTTTGTCGGATGAGTTTATCCATTGCCCGTGGTCTTGCTCACCTACATACAGACATTCATAAGGGTGGTAAGTACCACAACCACTTATGAAATTACTATTCAAGTGGGTCATTTGCCTGAAGGGCCATTACATTCCTCTTAAATTTGTAATTCATAAGATTTGACTAAATAGGCTGCTGTCACTATTGTGAATGTTTTGGTTGACATTAAAATCTGTTATAATTTCTATTAAACATCCTAAACAGTTTACTATAATAGAAGATGTATTCTGTGATATATTTAGATTATGAGTGCCAAGAATGGAGCTAATCATGCATTATTCTTTTTTTCAGACAAAGCCAAACCTTGTGTTAGTCACAGAGACCTTAATTCAAGAAATGTCCTGGTCAAGTCTGACCTTACTTGTTGCCTATGTGATTTTGGCTTTGCTATGAAAATATCTGGCTCAAAGTATTATTACAATGGAGAAGAGCAGCATACTGGTACAAAAAGTATCAATGATGTAAGTATACTTAAGGGATAACTATTATATCCTTAATTATTTTGTTTCTTTGGAAATTATAATGTGTATGGTTATGTGAGAGTTTTATATACTTATGTTGCTCAGTACAGTTTACTGAAAGAACAAAGTCCCTCACAATTATCAAGTTTCAACATAATGTTTCTCCAAGGTGAAGTCCATTATTGATGACATGATTCAGTTGGGAGTCTCTGAATATTTCTGTGACATTTATAATTACATATTTTTTATGCTAAGACTCAATGTCGTAGAAGGTATAGTAACTCTGAATAAGGCTACAAAAGTAAAAACTGGCAGTACTGTAGCTTTTGGAAGGAAATTGATTTCCTGCATTCTACCCATTGGTATGTTTAATACTGAAGCTTTATTTAAACTCAAATAAGGGATTATAGTGATTCTAGCTAAGTATGCAGTTAATAATAATAGTAGATTTATTTTCATATCTTTTACATTGAAAATGTGAAGATTGCTTTTGGTTCCCAGCTGTAGTACCCCAATTAACTAAATCTGCCTCAGAATAAAATTGATGTCTCCTTTATCATTCATGTTATTGGGTGTTAATACTGAGACCTCTTTGTTCTTCCTGCAGGTTGGAACACTCCGTTACATGGCACCCGAAGTCTTGGAAGGTGCAGTTAATCTGAGGGATTGTGAATCTTCTCTGAAGCAAATAGACGTCTATGCCCTTGGCCTTGTCCTTTGGGAAACAGCAATGCGATGCTCTGATATTTATTCCCACTACTTTGCACATCACCGAGGACACACTATTTCATATCACCAGCCTCATCATCACAACCAAATCTTGAACCAGTACCATCCTCCCTCACATGTTGTTGTAGCTCCCATCCCTATAATTCCAAACCACTGCTCTACAACTGTCACTGCAGTTCCCAATCGAACTGGTCCTCCTACTCCACTTCAGAGTCCTCTTGTTCCTATTCAAATGCCTAGACCTCCCTCTGTGAATATACCAGTAATGCAGCCTCCTAGTGGCCCTCCTTCCCCTCTAGTTCCCATCTCACCTGTTCCCCCAACGCAAACATCTCCAGTCGAAGGAGGACCTTCTCAGCCACGACCATGGAGGACGTCAGCATCTCCAGCATCACAGCCAACTGTCACTCCACATTCAACTCCTCCACCATCATGTCAAGTCCCTCAGCCTCCTGCTTACAAGATGCCTTTTGAGGCTGAGATAGGTAATATATTCTTGATACTTTATTTGTCCTTGCCACTTAGAAGCAGTGTCACCAAAATTTTTAATTGGAAGTTTACCTATGGAGTAAAAGAGCATAACTATATTATCCTATGCTGATGGTGTACTAAAATTTATCGCCATTTATTTCCATTTATTCCTAGTTAGTTCTTGTGAGCAATTCCAAATAGTTGTGATAAACTTAACTTTACATCTTCCAGAATTTAAATAGTTGAGAGAGCTGGAAGAGATATTATAAATGTTAAATACCTTGAAATTGCTGTAATTTGTTGCAAAAATTTGAGTGGTATCTTCAATGTGAAATAATTAATAGTATTATTTGAAATGCTATATATTGTATGTATGCAAGAAATAGTTGCTTTTGGGAATATAAAACTGTGCTTGAAATCAATCCTTATCAAAGTAATTTATCAACATTTTATTGAAAGAAAAGAAAATGGAACTCAGCTATTAAAGGATAAGAGAACTAACAATATGCCATATTCTGGCGACTGTCGGGCAATTCATCAGAAAAGGATGATCACCAGGGTGACTTGGGAGTTTCTAAAAATCTGTGGCCACACCTGATGATAATTCTTTTCTGAGGAAATGCCTGAAGGTTGCCGGCATATCTCATACCATATTGATTTACTTTGTTTTTGACTGAGACTATTAGTGTTGTTTCTGAGGATAACAATAATTTACTTAATTTACAATGTGTATATAGTAAAACCTTATTAAAAAGCTACCACTTAAGATGCTATATATAAAATACATATATTTTCTCATAGTCTCTGTCACATGAGCATATAAACAAAAAAACTGCTTGGGAAGTTGTGCTGTTTTTAAGGCAGGTATTTCCTGTCTCTAGATACTTTCCATCCTGCTTTAACTGATTTTCTTCTGCTGCATGATCTTTTGATCCAAAAATTGTTTACATTTTCTGTCTTGCTTCATTTATAGCTTCCAGTATATTACATTGATTATTTTGTCAATAGAAGAAATTAAATTTTTAAATATATGTTATACACATGCAATATACTACACATATTAAATGTCGTCATTTCCTTGTCGAATTGCTATCCTGTTTAAACTGCAGCTCTTGCTAATGTCAAAGAAATTCTTTGAAAAAAAAAAATGCTGCAATTATTTTTATAATAAGATCTTGGTATTCATTTTCTCCTGTGCCATCTGAGCTGTTTCTATCTTTTAACATGAGTTTTGTTGAAATGCCAATAAAGTATGTCTAATTTTATTGATAATTTACATTTCATTTATGTGAGTTGTTGTTGAAGATACCCTAGCACACTGGTTTGCTTATGGGTGCATAAAGCTATTAAGTTGGCTCTGGTGGAGGCTTTCATTTTATGGGAATCGACTGTGCAAAGAGAAGGAAAAGATTTTTCTATTCTTGTTTCACTATGAATTGTAAAACTTTCTTTCTCATAATTGTCCTTTTCCAATTGTAGAGGAGAATAGTAAGATGCGTTTAAACAAAAGAATTGGAATGAAATAAGATTGAACACTTATTACTTTTTAATTGAAAAATTATTGGATTGGGGTTCAAAATAGTTGTAAAAATGAGCATTATCAATCCACCTAGTCTCGACGTAAATTTATAAATAAATATATAAATTGATTGTTCTACATCCCCTGAATAATAACAATGGTGTCATTGGTAAATTTTATTTCAAATTATTTAGGTATACATCCAAGTTTGGAGCAAATGCAAGTATTGGTGTCAAGGCATAAAGCAAGGCCATTGTTTCCTGATGCATGGAGAGAGCCATCTTGCCCAGCAGCAAGACTCCTAAGGGAAACAATTGAGGATTGCTGGGATCAAGATGCAGAAGCAAGACTGACGGCTCTTTGTGTGGAAGAACGACTCTCTGAGCTCTCCTCTCTGTGGGAAAGACACCAAAGAGGTAATATACTCCTAGCCACTGCAGTGGTTCTCAACTAGATCAGAGAAGGTTTTTCAGCACGGTTTCAGGTTTTTGATAAAGATAAATAATTTATTATCAAATGGGAAACCAACTTTAATTAATGTAAAGTGTCTAGAATATCTCTTATGTTATAATCTTCAAACTTTGAGTTCAAACCAAGGCTCTTTTTAAAACAGTGCCATTCCGCTTATCAGTAGTTTTTTACTGCAATTGAAGCAGAAGTAATTAACAATAATATATATGATATTTCATGGTTGTCTTCCCTCAGTCATGATAGAAAGTGAGCAATCAAAAAATGTAATTTGCATTGTTTTCATTAAGGTCTGTTGATGACTGAAAATGCTAGCATGCTTGCAAAACACCATTAAGTTTCTTTGGAAAATTGCTAACTTTCAATTTGATGAGGTTTTCCCACTATGTCACACCTTCCAATTAATTTTGTTCTTACTGAAATTTAACCTTACTAACTTACTACTTACTAACCATCCCTAATTAATTATATTTTTAGCTACTATATATGCCTCTGGAGTGAGTCCAACAGTCAATCCAACTTCATCCTCATTTACCTCAACAACACCAGCCCTTTCATCAACTCCTGGTGCATGGGTTCCAGGGTCTAGTCAGACATCAAGCAGTAACTCTGCCATCCTGCATCAGCAACCTCCTCGTTGTTGTGGCATTTCATCTTCACTCCTCCAACACCACTCTGCTATGGTTGGTAGCATAGACTCTGGAGATGACACTACCGATGGTAAGTGTTGTTCTTTTAGTTAGCTAAGAATGTTTCAGTAGTCTTTTTCTTGGTTCATATGCTATTTCTATATATACTATCTCTATATTATATGCTATTTCTTTGGGGAGCTAATTTGAATTCATTTTGCTTTCAGGCTGCTCGAGTGTCTCTGGAAAGGAGACCCATGATTCAACAGTGTCAGAGGTGACTGGAGAAACAACAGTAGCGATAACTCCATCTGGTCCATCTCCGTCTCCAGTTATACTTCCTTATTCAGAGCCCCTACCTCAGAATCCATCATGTAAGCTTTTCTCATGCTATTCTCCTTTCTATATTTTAAAAGAAGGCTTTCATAGGTATTAAGTCTGAGTAAACATTAAGTTTTCTTGTTGAAAGAGCTTTCTTGATAATTTTTACTTTTTGCGAGCATGTCTTATGTATGTTAGACCAAATTAATCTGATATGAAATAATCTTCTTCAACTTGGTTGAATGAATTCTGAACCTATTCAATAAGATACAGAATATCTTAAAAATTACTTGATTCCACATTAAACACTAAAACATTTATTCTTAATAGGTTAAAATGCATTCAATTTATAGAATAATAAAAAGTATTGCATTTGCATGTATTTTTTCCTCTATAGGATTCTATTTTCTTAACTTGCATTTTCCTGTTGATTATAAGTACATCCTTCCTTCATAAATCATCCAGCTGTTATCTATATATTCAAATTATATTTATTATATATTCAAACACCATGAGCTGTAAATGTAGTTTCTTTTCAATCATATTCATTAATTGACTTAAAGCCATGCTTAATGGTGATCAATTAGCCAGGTTTATTTGGATAACATTCAATCAGATCTCCTTCATTTTTAAGTTATAGATGATCATATCACCTATTTTTAGAGTCATCTTCGAGAAAAGAAATGCAATTATTTGATCTCCAATTTCCATTCAATCTGATTCAATTTTCTGCTTTCCATTTATTGTATATTGCTTCGCTCCAGTGAATTACACCCATTGTCAGATATTATTTATGCATAGCTAAATTCTTATTTTCTCTTAAGATTCTATGAGTGAATCTTCCTAAGAGCAGATATCCACATATTTACTGAAAATTCTTCTTTTAATATTATTTGTTACTTCTCTATTGCTCCTAAATCATTCTAAGTTATACAAGAAATTAATGATGCTACAATTTACATGTGTATTCCAAATCACTTCCATGGTTTCAAGTAGTGATAAGCAATTTGTGCATAAGCTGACATTTACAAATATATTCATAAACTGCATGACACTTGTGCTTGTAACAGGAGAATGACTCTCTTAACTTTTATCTTATTTTAAATTTTTATTTGGTAAATATTGTTAAAGCAAAATATGTGGAATTTTCTTTACCATCCTGTTTCATTTCTTTTCATTTTCTTCAGACAAAAATGCACACAATGCAGTCCAAAGATCAGCTGCAGTGATGTGTCCCTCACCTGCCCCTCCACCAGCTATCCAGCCTCATCAGGGTCGCAACCCATGTATGGAACGGAATCTCATGTTGGAGCCAGTGGATGATTTCTCTTGCAATGGAAATACATTGGTGGAACGCTCCATGAAGCATCAAAGGAAGGCAGACCCTGGTGCTGTGGTGTCATCTTCCTCAGCTTCATCCTCAGAAGCTGAGACACACAGCTTGTTAATGCACGATTACCTTGGGCAGACTCAGACCACCTCAACTACTACACCCCGCCCCGCAACGCCAATCCCTTATGTTCAAAATGCCGTCTATGAATCAAACTATCCAACAATGCCCAAGCAACCTAATGTTCCTGGAAATGGCATCAGCAACAAGGTTGTGAAAGAGCTAAGTAGTGAAGGCAGTGGAAAACGCTGGGGATGGTTAGGAGGCAGGAGGGGCTGGAGTCTAGGAAAGTTTCTAGATGGAAGTCGGAGAGGGAGAAAGACTTTAGGAGCTATGTTAATGGGAGAAGTGGGTCGGGGAGGAGGAGACAGGGAGATTGGTGAGAGTAGTCACTGTAAAGGAGATGAAGAAGAAGAAGCCAAGTCGAATCTGCTCCAAACCAAAGTGTGTCTGGTAGGGAATGGGGTTGTGGGTTCCAGCAGCTGTTCTGATGGCACAGCCACTCTTGTGAAGGTAGTGGGGGTGGAGCCAGAATACCAACTCGATGCTAAGGCTAAGGTAGCTTCAAATTCCAATGGTAAAAGTTGGACGAGACAGTCATCAGATGGTGGCAATCGAAGACCTTCAACGCTTGCCCTCTCAGACGACTCTGATGAAGTGAAGAAGAAGAAAGACAAGGGGGAGAAGGGTGGGGTCCAAAGGCGAAGTTTAGAGCAGCTAAGAAAAGTTTTTGGTGAATCGGATGATGACTTGAAGGACCCAAGCATGAGAGTTAAGACTCCGGGAGATTCGAAGAGGGGTAGGTTCTCCCTGTACGACGACAGAATGATGATGGCGAGGAAGCGTGGGGGCAGCGTTGGAGCAGGAGATGAATTGGAAGATGAAGAAGAAGACGAGGAGGTGTTTGTGACTGAATATGGCGATGGAGGACCTCTTTGGGTGTCAGTGCCCACGGGAATGAACTCTGCCTCTTCTTCGGCCGTAGCAGCTGTTTTACGTTCCAAGGGTAGCACTTGGGGTCCTGGAAGATGGAACTATCCTTCTGGCAAAGAAGAAGAGGGCAGCGGTGGAAAGAAAAAGGGCTGGGGCGTTGGAGGGAGGCCGGTGGCGCTATCCAATCCAATTCACTGTTCTGGGGAGTCCAAGGTCCAGCATGGATGCCACAGTGATATGTCCAGCTTTTGAGGGTGCTCTTAATTAGATTTGTTTAAAAACAGTCTTGCCCGTCCCTTGATTTCTAGGGGAGCCTCCAGAATTCTGAAAGCTCTTTAAAATGCTGGTGTGAGTTGGCATCTCATGCTGAAGTTTCAAAATGGGGCTACTGTGATGTGAGTGCTAACTGACTTGCATGTCAGTTGCTCAGGTGGTATTTTGCCAGCCCGTCACTATGTGATTTGCAGAAGGTGCATTGATGTGGGCACGTAGAATGATTCACTAACTGGTCAGGTCGATGGTTTTGGAAAACAAAGTCTTTTCTTTTACAGATATTTAAGATTGGCTCTTGTCAACTTTTTTGTGGACAGCGACTTCTTACTTGCTCTCAAAATGTTGCATTTTTCCTTTTCATTTAACTTCTGTCCATTGTCTTGGCCATCTGGGTGCTAGAGCACTCCTCTCTTTCATAGCCTTATGGATCTCTTGGCTAATGCCTTGTTATTCTTTCGTGCCCCAATCATTTCTTTCTCATTTGTATACCATAAATCTCTTGTGTGCAATTTTCGTCTTTTAATACTTTTTGATGGATAAAAAATTCCAAGTTTAAAAGTGCTTTCTTTTGAAGCACTTTAATCCTTAACAAATTTTTACCTATGATCAGTCATATTCAGAATATGATTTTTTATTGTTCTTTTCATGCTCAAAGCATGATAATATTCATTTTTGTGTTTGAATTGTATGTTTGTGTGACAGTTTTTGTCATTTTTGAAAAATTTTAATCGCTTTGAAAAATTAGTTGTTGTTTCGTCCTGTTTCCCTTCGTCAGATACTTGAAAAGGCATCGTCAGTTTGTTTCTGTGCTGCCTTGAAAAGCCAAATACATAATTTGGAAAAGTGTTTTAGTCTTATGCTGCTGGGGTTTGCTTCCTGAGTAAAAGTGTAGATTTATTCTTCTAGAGTTGAAATTGTGTGACTGTACGTGTGAACGTTAGGTGAAACTTTTATTTAACATGTAGCTTTAGAAAGACTTCGATTGTCATCCAGAAACTCTACAATTGCCCGGAAGTAAATGTTATAGTGTCCTTCTTTTCTGTCTGCCGTAGGGGACAGGAAACTTTTAGGGAATATATCAATTTCTCAAAAAGTTACTACCTGTTTTCCTAGGTAGTTATTACCTATCCTTTTCTTTCTTTTCCTTGTCTTAATTATCGGCCTTTGTTGTAATGTGCTTGCTCTCACTTCTTTCTTGCTGTAAAGGATAAAAATTACTTACTGTGATATAATGGTGGGCGTGAAAGAGATTTTTTTAAGCATACACACGTAATTATATTATTTTGAAAAATCTCATTTTTTCCTTTGTATAAGCTTATGTATCACAATATTCTTAAGGGGATATACTCAGTAGACATTTTCATTCCCTTTGCTTTGGTGAATGGTTTCATTCAGCTCTGCTTTCAGAGAAGATTGTTTTAGACTTTTTAGACGCATACTGAAAAGTTTTCTTGAAGAGATAGAGATCAATGAGTACCCATAGCTAATTTGCATTTTTGAAAAAAAAAGGAAATTGTTATTAAACTATGAAATATAAAGACTGCTTTTGCTGTTTGATGTTTGAAATTCAATTTGTGTTCATTAGTCTTTAGTAAATTGGCCATTATGGTCAGAACTGGTTCATCCCCTTGCTAAGAACTGGCAACTATTAAAAATTTACCAAGGGATGTTTTTAAGACAGTATAAGCCTGTTAAGTAAAGAAAAAGTCATGTCAGTGTAGACGGTTATACTGTGTTGGCATTTGAAGGTATGTGAAAGTCTCTGTATTTTGGTCATTGCTCAAGGGACCACATACTATTTGTTTCTTGTTCCAAATTTCGCTTAGTTTAATTCCCTGTAAATGCCATTACATACATGATGTGAAATAAATATGGGGAAAATGGTTGGTATCTATGATAAGAATGTAGATATATTTATGCATGTCATGCCTTATGGTTGCAATGTTAAAAAGTGGTGGAATTTACCCTACCATTGCCTGCAACAATGTGTATAGACATGTAAATAAATTATAGTCACTGAAACTATAGTTTTAAAGAAATTAAAGTTTATACTTTAAGCTTGTACAATGATTTGAATACCATACCATTATTTTTCTTATTTGTATTGTTTATTTTATTTGTTTGTACATTTGCTCATGCAATTGCATTTTAAAGCATGTTAGTTTATTCTGAGAATTTATGTATGTTGTATTTGCTATGCTTAAACATTGATTATAAATGAAATGGTTCAGTGATTTTTATCACTACCAAATAGATAGGTATGTCTCCTTAAAGAAGGAATACTGAAATGCTTTGTTGCTTAATTTTGCTCATTATCATTAATTCATCACTAGTTATATGCAAATAAATTTATTTGCTTCTTCCCAATCTAATTTTATCTGTCTTAAGTAACCATTGAATGCTCAATTTAAGGTTTGTATAGAAGTAATCTCTCATTTCAGTTTAACAGATGTCACCGGACAAGACTTTCTTTTGTCTAGCTTGTCAAGTCATCACACTAAATTTAAACTGCATGTGAAAATTGCTTAGACAATTTTTATGAGATGTGCAAGCACGTAGTTCCTTTTGTAGACCTGCCTTTTTTCAGTATATTACATTATGATATTGTTTTCTTCCATCACTCAGCAATTTATACTTGAGATGGAGCTTAGTCTATTCTTCACACAGAAACTTTGAGTTCATTTAAGTATTTGAGATTCTGCTTATAGTGAGCTTATTAAACACCATCAATTTATTGAAAAATAGTACTCAGTTAAAAAATTTATGTATTCTAAAATTTTGTTTGGAGCACATTTATTTATTATTTTCAAGTAAGCAAGTCAATTGTATTGCCAAAGAATAAGATTTCTTTGGTTTTATATGTGTGATATAACTTTTTCAGTCACTTTTTTCTTTTTATTCGATCCTGCCTTCTTCCCTCTCAAGCTTGTGATTTCAGTGAGAGAAGATTGAAAATCTACATGAATATTTGATGATTGCATTTCATTTAACTTTGTTTTTCTTTTTAATCAAAGCACATCTTGGTGCAGATGGCTCTCTCCAAATGCATGCATAGGAGATACAATAAGTAGTCTTTGAGTGTGATATAATTGATGGAATACCAATGTACTGCATGATGTAGGACTGACATATTTTGGTGCTGTATGCCAGGAGTGCATTTTAAATGTTTGGCGGATAAGGAACTAGTTTTTAAATGACCTTCGCAAAACTTCTGCCGTGGAAATAGATGAAGGATATCTTTACAACATCACCCAGGTCAGTTGCCAGAGATATTCGTTGAAGCACTTCTCAACTGTGACTATAAATAGCCCATTCAAACTAAATGACAATTTCCAGCAATGAAGAAGAAATGTGGAAAAAATAGAATTCTCTGCACCCAGTTATCGGATACAGTACAACATCACTTTTGAATATAGAGTGTTTTAAGTGTGAGTGTGGAAGTATGTGCCAATGAAAATGCAGAGAATTCACCTCTGCCAAGGACAAAAAATGATGAAACAGTCTCGCAGGAATGTGTGTTTTTTTTCCTAATGTGGTTATCTTACGAAAAATCATCCTGTAAAAAAAAGCGTTGGGCGCTGTTTTTAAAATCTTGATAATTTACTCTAAAATGCTGTGATGTGGGAGTCATTCTAAGGCAGAAAAAATTGATAACTATGTCAGGGCTGTGTTTATTGTTGAATGCAACACAAAACATTCCATGGTGTCATTCGTGTATGTTGGATTTATGCCTGAAAAAGAAACTTTTGATCTTGTGTTCAATCCTTTTTACCACTTTGGTACTTTTTCAGATGTGAGCCAATTTTCTCTTAAATTTCTGTTACAAATAAATGAGATCCATGGAAATAATTGCCTTTATTTCATGAAAACCTTGTGACTGACTGGAGATGTTTAATTGCATTTGGTAGGTTTCGCTGACATTCTGAAGAAATATGATTATGTATTTTCAGGAATGTGATTGGTTGAATAAATTCCTCCTATTCAAATTGAGAGAGACTTCAATTCATTTGAATTGTCTTCTAAGGTTGTTACACTTATTTTAATAGTAATGATGATACTTCCAATTCTTTGACTTCAGGGGATTTCCATCAACATTATACAAATATTATGTATTGTGTTGAATATTATATGAATAATTTTTCTTGGAAGAATTTTGTATAATAAATTATCTCAATTATTATAAATTAACTTGATTTAGGCCTAGTTATACATTTGCTTCCTAATGTGGTTTTCCAATTTTATTTTCTTCATGCATATTTTTGAGCCTGGAAATTTTAATTTTGTAATTATTGTTTATGAACCTAATTAGTGACCATTCTATCAATTTGTCTTGCATCTGTTAATATTCCAGGAACTGAATTTGAAGGAAGTGGAATTCAGTCGAACTAGAAATTTACACTTGAGTGGCTCTGCATCCTCATGCATTGAAGCATCCTTTTGAAATTAATATCTATATAAAATATTTTTCAGAAGATTGCACTCATATGAGAATTCCAATGTAAGTTTTGAGGAAAACAGTTACCAATCCTCTATCTAAAATTAAATCTATTTGAAAATCTTTTTTGTTAGAAATATGATAAAACCTGCTTAAAACACTTTTCAGGGGACCAAGTGAAAACCACATCATCAGCAGGTTTGCATTATAACCAAGTTATGATGAATTTGTATTTCTTTTCTGTTGCAAAACAAAAGGAAGGGCTTTTTGGTCCTCTGATTTTTAAATAAGTTGTTAGTAATCCTTAAGAAGAAATAGGCACTTCTTTACTTTCCTTATTTTCTGCAGTTGGAGATGGGGTATCTAGAATGCCAAAAGCTGTTGCTGTTGAATGTTGCCTTCTTGTGGTATTTTTAAAGAATAGTCTCCTTTTTTAACTAAGAGATTCTTCCATAATTAATTGGCAATTTCTCACTCTACAATGAAGCAATTTTTACCAGACTGACAAATAGGGAAGAGTAACGTAAATATTTTTTAGTCTATCAAGTGTGGTAGATTGGGTTGCAGTGCCTCTAAGGAAAGGAAAAATCTGGGTAGCAGAGCTTTTTAAGTGGTATTTCTACTATGTGATTCATGTGGTTGGGAACTGCAAAAAAACATCTAATAAGTAGGATAGCATCTTTAGCTGGAGCATTTTAAATGGGTTTTACTGTACTTGGTTGATATAGATGGGATTTAGCAAAGGAATTTCTTCAAAGATTTTTTGCTTGAAATCAATTAATACTCAAGGCGCTGTTTAATTGCACTTTCTCAAAGTCATTATTTGATCAAGTTTTAAACTTTGCTTAAATATAATTTAGATAAATTAGATTGTGGAAGGCTTTACCTTGAGAAAATTCATGACAAGGGAAAGTAAGAATAAATAAGTAAAGTTAAATTTTATTCTTTATTTTCTTACAGCTTAAATTTAAAAAATAAGAAATCTTGTTTTCTACAGATCTGGTTGCAAATTCAAGCATGGAAAAATGCAACATACAATAGCTGTAGCAATCACATAATGCCTTATATCTTTGGATGAAATAATTTCCTAATTTAAGCATTAGGATCTTATTGAAACCCTTAACATAATAGAAATACATTTTTTGTACTGGGAATCATAATTACATAGCAAAGTATCTATTTTCATGTAAAATTATTTAAAATTACATTCAATGATTAAACAAATAAAATTCAACAATTTATTTCTCAAAGGAATAATTTAAACAATTTTTAAAAAAGAAATTAATGAATCTAATTATACCATTCATTGACAAAATGAGTAAAATAATGTTACCTTTATTTAAATAATCTTCTGTTAAGTGAATGTTACATATATTTTTGCTTAACAATTTAGCCACTCATTTCTTAATTAAGCAAAATTTTATAAGTAAAGGAAGTAAAAACCATAAAACTGGAATAAAACTTTCAATATTGCTATATTTAGCTCTCATTGAATTTCATTTTGTCATCAAATGACAAAATATCACAAGTATAAAGAGCATTTGTTATCTGAAATTGAAAGTATTTATATCTCTTGAATGATTCATAGGTAATCAGCTGCTTACTCATAGTCTATTGATTGCACATAAAGGATTGAGAACTGACTTGGAATACTGAAGACTATATGCATTCCTGTACTCTGTTTTTCTCCTCCACTTTCTTTTTTTCTTCCTCTCTCTCCTTTTCTTCCTTCATCCTTTCGTATTCCCGAATTATACGAATAGTAGTTTTCAGTTGATTTTGGGGAACCATGGGGAAATACTTGGTAATTGTTGTCTCTAAGTCAGCCTCCTCTATAGCCATTTTGTACTTTCTTCTGCAAATCAAAAGATTCTTTCATAGTGGTATTCTGAATCACATTTTATAAGAAATATCATCCAAATTTGATGTTCATTGTTTTATACTAAATTAAACCATACATTTCCAAGCTATTTTTGTGACACTAGAAGTAGTATGAAGAAAAATAGTTCACCTTGTATTTTTAAAGGCTTTTTTGTATTATGTTTTTGATAGCAATCAAAAGGTTATTGAGTTATTTATGAAGAATGAAAATTAATAAACAGCAAAATGTAGAGGTTAATGGTATTATTATTTCTAATGAAATAAATTCAATTGTGGATAGCACTTCCAGGTGTACTAAATGCGATGTTCTTAAACTTATTTACCATGCTTATAATTACATTGATGCTTTATAAGGCAAATTGTGTTCATAT
Organism: Pachydiplax longipennis; assembly: GCA_036926295.1. Lineage (NCBI taxonomy): Eukaryota > Metazoa > Arthropoda > Insecta > Odonata > Libellulidae > Pachydiplax > Pachydiplax longipennis. Next base: position 60,473,043 of record JAVFKF010000008.1, read on the forward strand.
TCTAATTAGTCATTTATTATGCCTAAACATGAGATCAGTTAAGCTAGTTCTCATTCATGCTAGAGTTACAGAGAGTGATCATTCATAAATTATATTTCTTAGTGTGTGTGTGTTTTAGAAATCAATTATATATATAATACTAACTTATTTTTGTCATAATGACAAAGTGGCTCAGGGCATTCCTTCCCAAAAAACATGATATCGGTTCCACGCATGGCCACAGCCCATTCTTTCCCTATGGGCCATCTGAATAACCTTGTCATCTGCAAGAATGGACCTGGAGGGTCAGCCAGGAAAGACACTTCCATTCCTTTCCTAAGAGATGCTGGATCTCTTGGTTCTAGATTGAACTTCATTACCAGTGCCCAGCCATCCTGGACAGGGTGAATCTTGGAATTGAGTGGAGAAAAAGAGTAATGTGAGTATAATGAGGATGTTAATTTATGTTCTGCCATATAATATAAAATACAAGAATCTTACTTCATCTGGCTGAACATCTCTGTCCTTGTGCATTCTGTAAATATAGTCACCACATCTCTTGAAAGATAGCTCAAGACCAGCTGTTTCTGGGTAAATGATGGGCAATCTATGCAGAGGAACGGGAGCAGGAAGGGGATATCCAGAAGCAATATCCACAAGGAATAAAGGTTCCTTAGCTTGGTCGTCTTCTGGATCTTGAAGACCCTTTACCACCACCATCATATGAATATCCTCATAATCTTTATGGGCACAGTAAATTGCTGCAATGGCATATGCATCATAACCAAGAGCCTTTAATATGAGGTAGGCAAACCAGTTGTTGTGAATGCAAGCTCCTCCTCCAAGGGAAAACCCTTCCCTCAAGACATCTTCAGCTGTTGGAAATCGCTCTTTATGTGGTTTTGAAATTACGGTAATGTTCTGAAAGTATGAGATGAGTTAACAGTTTAGAAAATGTAAGCATTAATGCAAATTCAATTCAAATAATATGAGAGTCATCCTTGTAAGCAGAAGTTTGATATATTAACATATTATGCCTGGTTTTTGATTATAGTGTAAATAATGTAAAGCTGTCACAATTGAAGGATTTCTCGGTTATCAGATACATTTGCATGCAAAAAATATCTATCATTAGTAAGATTTTCTTTGATATGATTTATAACATGTAATTTTATTAATGGCTTTCATCATCTCTGGATGATGATTTTTTGTTTGATTATAATGATAAATTGTATTTATTCAGAAGAGATTGAGACTAGAAACTCTCTTCTTACATCTAACCCTTGTGTTTACGGGTAATAACAATCAAGTTGGTGATGGGGAAATCAAAAATTTGCTTTGTGATACAGTTGAGAGAATCAGCCATGAAGAAATTTATGATTATGTTTTATGAATTCATATATAAAATGATAAGATCGGGGACCAGCTATGGCATCAAAAGTAGCCCTTGCTCATATAATAAAGAGATAAATTACAAATTGATGTCATTGGAATGAATCAATATAGTAAATAAAACATATTTCCAAAATACTAATAGAATTGTTGAAGCTTAATTCAATAATACTGATATAAAGAATATATACTATAAAGAATAAATTTATAATTCAACCATGAATCACTAATACAAAATTAGAGAATTATATGTATTTCGCAAAGTTATTATTATTTTAAAAAGGTATTCGATTTCAGTAATTGTGGAAGGTAAATCCTTAATGACAGGAAAATTGATACATTGTATGAATACTGGAATTATTTTTAGAATATATAATATGAATATTTTCATGGACGAACTTATTGAAAATATCAGATACCTGAAAGGGTATTTCACTGAGAAAGTGTCGCTGTATTCTTTTCAACGTTTCGAAGGATTTTTTCTCAAAGTTGATGTCATTTAGTTTGAGTTTATCTCTCACGAAGGCGACTGCATCTTCGTAGCATAGGATGTCTTTTTCCATCATCGTTGGGTTATTATTGGAAGAATACTCTCCGTTAGTATTCTCAGTCATACCTTTAGTGCTGAAAACAGAAACTATAGATTAGGAATCCACGTGCTTGTCAGTAATCAAAGATTATCTTGTGTATAATTATGTTGACTCATGGAGAGGATCCGATAAGAGATTGTAAGATTATTAACCTCTCTTTGGAATACATCTTTAGAATGAATTATGAAACAGAGAAAACATTTGGCTTTATGTATTAAGCATAAAAGTTTGTATTGTTCCCTATAATCTATCCCGTATTATTACTGAATTATAAATCGAGTTGATAAATTAAAGTAATAACCGTTGTGCATCAACGTGTTTTTCCTAAAAGCTGTACAAACTAGTGATTATTATAAACAATACAGACGGTAAATAATAGCAAATGGTACATTAACTATTCATGTACTTTTTGGTAACAAATGAGAATTTCAAATATTCAGTCGACAGCATACATCAAAATATCTTCTGCATAAGATCCCATCATCTTCTTTGTGGTATACCAGTGATGAAAAGTTAAATAAGCCAAGCGGAATGAATAATATAAACTTCCCTTCCTGTTTTCGTGATAGTCTGCTACTTGAATAATGGTAGGGGCGCTGTCTTCGTTCGGCGCCGTGACTTTGTTGGTTAAAGCGCCTGTCTAGTAAACAGGAGATCGGGACTTCGAATCTCCCCGGTGCCTGCTGTGTTTTTTTTCTTATTATTGCATACCATAAGTAGGTAATAGAAAATATATCTTATGTGCTCCCGCGTTTTTGTAGGTGAGTGAGCTGTTCTCTTTCGGAGTTGACGACGTTCCTCTGCAACGTAGGCTAAACGTCGTCGCTTCAAGCTGCAGTCTTCGCGGTGTAATCCGAAAGACATCATGGGAACAACCGATCGTCGCGGAAACCTTCGAATTTAGAGCTGTTCTTAGATGCGAAACTATCTTTTTTACTTTCTGAAGTGAAAGAACTGTCTTAAATTTTACTCCTGAATCTAACGATTTCGTTAACCCGTGAATTTGCAGACGTCAAATTTCGTAACACAATCGGTACATGAATGGCATTTTTAAAAAATTAATGAATATCTTCTTACCAGTCAATCTGCTTTCTAAGTAACTTAGTCCTTTGCAGTAAACTCCTCCTGAGTATCGACGTCGTGTCAATATTTCTCATACAAAGAAACGGAGATGGTTTTTCGACATCAGCTGACTCGACAACTGCGAGATAGGAGGAATCTTTCACCCTAACATACTGTTGGTAGAAGTCTAGTCGGTCTAGTTTACGTTATCGGCGATTGTAATTCAATGGGAAACAGTACTGTTTGAAAAAGGACCAAATTTTAGGTCTGATCCGTATTTTTCTCTATGAATTACTTTTGACATATTTATTGCCACGAGCAGTCATAATCCAATATTTTATAGTTTCATTGTTTTCTCTACATATTTTCTGATGACTGCCGTACCGTTTTCTTCGAAACATTTACATTTCTGCTTATAGGACTAGGGAATAAGATATTAACACGCAAGAAGTCTTGCACATTTTACTGTCGAATGAATTGTCCTTGATGTATGTATAACCTTTGGTGTAACGGAACAAAATTTGGTATAAAGGAGATTCAATTGCACATATATACGTAGGTGGATGTTGGATAATGAAATAAAAAATAATTCGTGGGAAAATGTATTTGGATATACTGCTAAATTATTCAGTTATCATGAAAATTAGTGAGACTTGAGAACTCTTGAGGATATTCAATGTAGCCATTGCCCTGGATACCTGTGCCTTAAACATGGTCTGAAAAGTTTCAGACCCCAGATTTTCCAGAAATCTTCAGAAAACATGCCGAGAAATGGCAAAATGTAGGAAACTTTTCAGACCACTCATGTATATACTTAATAGTAAACCAATGAAACTCATTAAAATATTCAATTATATAACCTTAAATATATTATTAACGTTTTGTATCATGCTAAGCTTTTGAAAACCTAGAGCCAAGGTATCATTTAATAGCTAAGAAATGCCATTAAATGCATAGCCACTGAGTTGCAGTGACAAGATACCTTCACCAGTTAATGATCATTTTCTCCATCCTGCAGAGTGCTTGGATGAGACATCTTACCCAAGTCTCTCAAGCAGTTAATGTTAAATTTATGGTAGCAATGTATTTTTAAATTCAACAATACAACAACATAGATAACTTGTAGAAGACACAATGATGATGAGGAATTATTCAGTCATTGCATAAAAATATTTGCTATTAAAATATTTATTAGATTAAATAAGTAATTAATTTCTGCACTTCAAAGTTGTACATGCTTCTCTCTTTCTTGGAGTTCCTTTATTTTCTGCAATGCTATCCTCAGTTGATTAGGGCAGATCATTGGAAAATATCTTTTAATAGTATCTTCCAAATCTTCAAAATTTAGAGTCTTCTTATGTTTATTGCTGCAATTAGAGTTCAAATGATGTATTAAAAGTACTAAAAAGATGTTATGGTATACTAACATATAAAGAATATAAAAAAATTTTCCACTTACTCTCTTGCTCTATTATAATAGAGCAAGAGAGTTAATGGAATTACACCGAAATTACATTTACAATTTACACTGAAATGTTATTTAAAATATTTTAATTGAATATACTTTTATTAATTGTTTTTATGCACATAAATGGAAATGAAAAGCTTCGTTAAATTCATAAGGGGAACAGTATTATGTTCTGAGGATTTTCGTGATCTACTGACTTACATTTTTTCATTAAATTTGCAGTCAGATTCTGGACATTCTTTCCCATAAAATATTAAGTCATGAGTTCGCACAGCAACACACCAATTCTTTCCTATAGGCCATCTAAACATCCTGGCTTCTCTTAACAAAGGAGTAGGTGGATCAGGACAGAAGATGGCTTCCATTGCACCTCTCAATGACAGAGGATCTTTTTGTTTGAGGTCAAATTTTACTATCACTTTCCACCCATCCAACATTTGATACTTCTGGATAAAAAGAATTAGGTAAAAATGAAATCGCTTTTGTGTTTATAAAGTAAATAAGTTCACTGTAAAAGTTAGTAGAATAGCATATCTCTTTGTTCTCTTGAAATAAGATCTGTACATAGAGAGATTAATCTTTTCACTGATTATTGAATGGTTTCCTTGTCTTGTAATTTGTCATGTAACTCCAAGCCATATTAATTTTGAACTATTGTATTTATTGTATGATACACTCCATGCTTTTGGCTGGCTTCAGAATCTTGAACTTTTTGATTTTTTTAGAAGTATAACTCCTAGATGTACTTCAAAGGACATCTACTATTTTTCTATTTTGATACTTCTAATAGCTTAGGAAGAATATGAATGCTACATTCTTTCATTTGGCTTGCATTATGGATTAATTCAAAGAATTCTGCAATAATCAACTCTCCCATTCTTCTTTCAATATCTGTCATAACAAAATACCAATTGTTCTGAAATATATATTATTCTCTCAGGTGACATAGTGGTCATTATGTTAGCCTTGTGATACTGAGGTCCCAAGCACATATCCTAGTGAAGGCCAGGATATTTAACTTTGCTGTCTATGGGTAAATGATAACTATGGCCATCTAAGACAGAAATTAATTATATTTACAACTAGTGATGGGATTCAGCCAGTTTGCATTGGTTCATGCACCAGTTCTTAGAATTTCTCAAGTTTGTCAAACCAATGATGCATTACCATTAGAATGGTATATGTAAATGTACTACAATCTTCACAACAAGAATATAGTTTCAATTCTGGATCATGAAATACTCATATTGAAGTATTTCATGATTCATAAATGTATTAAATTTCTGATCTCATCTTAAAGTTTTGAAAACGATTTTTTCATTAATATTAACACAAAAGTGTAATGAAGTGGCAATGACTGGTCGCATACTCATTTGGGATAAGAATCTGTTCTTAACATTTTTGAATCCCACTACTGATTATAACTATGTATTTTCATGTTGAGAACTACTTGTGTGTACCGTAGCCCTATCTTGCATTTCATTGGAACCACTAAGTCAATGTGATATTCATTTCAGAACTGACCTCTGATGGCTCTGGATCCTTATCATGTTGCAATCTGTAAATGAGCCCATCTATCATTTCCATTTTAACTATAAGGCCTGCTGTTTCTGGAAATGTGACAGGTAACCTATGCAGAGGAACAGGGCATGGAAGAGGAAAACCAGATGCAGCATCCAACAGAAAAAGTGGTTCCTTACACTCAGAATCTTCAGGGTCTGAGAGACCTTTAGCAACAACCATCATATGTCCATCAGTTAATTCTTGTACACGACAGTAAGTGGCTGCAATGGTGTAAACATCATATCTTAGGGCTTTCAAGAGGAGGTAAAGAAACCAGTTGTTGAGGATGCAAGAGCCTCCACGTAGGGCTAGACCATCACTTATGACTTCCTCAATGGTCGGGAAACGTTTCTCTGGTGGAGATGCAAGGAGTGAAATATTCTGAAAGGAAAGTTGATATCAGGAAAATTAAGACAGCCAAACAAGTAAAACCCGACGTTTATTTTCAGTCAACCAAGGTCATGTTAAGGAGAACCTGACAGGCTGTTATTCCTTGAAACAGAATCTCTCTGAAATTTATGCTCCTGTGTTAAATAATTAAGGACAAGAGTAATTTTTATTAAAATTCTAAGACAGTGATGCAATATTTGGCATTTTTATATGGTATGTACATAAAATTTGAATAACTGTTATCGAACAACTGGTACATATTTGCGTTATAATTTTAATGGCAATATATATTTATTTGCAATAGAGGATATGTTCCATTAGTATAAAGAAAACGCTTAGTATTAAATGCACGGCGATAGATTTTTATCAGTTTCGCCAAAACCTCATCCGGCCTTATTATGTCATTAAGGTATGAGACTCAACATTTAATTTGGGTATTCTAGAATCAAGAGCGGCTATTGTTTCCATTATAGAAAAATTATTTGGATGATTGATAATATCACAGTATGTACCTGGAAAGGCATTTCACTCATGAAATGTCTTTGAATTTTAATTAAATTTTCCAAAGTCGGTGTTGGGTCTGAAATACCGAATTTATCCCTCACAAACTCAACAGCTTCTTCGTGGGTAATCGTAGATTTCATAGGTGATTCCATGTTGCTCAGAAAGCCGATTTAAATGCTCACGATATTCTTATCGAGGGAAAGTTCTCTGCACTTCCGACGAAGCGAAATAAGATTACTTCTGCTGTCAGTATTACGTGCCGCAGTGAAATTACGTAATCTGCCAGCCATTTCCTGTTACGCTCAAGTAGAAAGCATTGATTAGTTCACAAGCGTGAACTCAAATTAATGGTAAGAATAAAATACGGGCCGCAGGATACATCCGAATGCAGCTATTGTCAACTCGCATAAAATATCTGTTGGAAATACGTAGTTTTCCACAAAAACTGTTTCGGATTTTCATCAGTCATCAGGTTTTAGAGAAATGGACAAATAATAATGCATTTGCGCTCGGAATTTCAACTAATAAAATTAGAGAGAAATCTTTTTTGCTAGTACAGCTGGTAAGAGATCTCCATGCAGCTTTCAGAGATGTTATGCGCTCTTGCCCTTCAATTATCTATCTGGGCTTGAGAGTGCTGTTATACGCGGTGATTTCAAAGTTGAAGCTAACAGCATGAATCATAAAATAGGAGAAACTATGAGTTTCATATTACCGGAATATATATTCCATGATTGACACTGTTTAAAAGTTTTTCATGGCCTAGTCTCGGAGAGATCATGATGCCCGCACAACTGCTATAAAAAAATTCGTCATTCTTCCGTAATTGTCTATCTGGTAAAAACTCCTTCGTTGAAGAGTGAAAAATGAGCAACTTAAAGTAACTAAAATGCTCACTTTGTGCGGAAAGCAGACCATTCTTTGAAAATATTACCCAAGGCAACCGGCATTACACAACCTATCCCGCTTAAGATGCGGTTTATGCTTGGTTCCCAGAAAAGTCCCCATAACCAGGTTTTAATGCATTTATTTAATTCCTTATGTTTTGTAACCCGACACCAGACAATTGAAATAACTGGCTTCGGGACCTTGCTGTGGATCTTCTTTTTATTTTGGATGACTGTTAAGTACTGCAGTATACTGATGGTGTTTCCTTTTCAAGACTTTTGTGCTTTAACTTGATGATCATTTCAGTTGTTTCATCATTCATCATCATTGTTGTTGATTTAGGCCTCTTTTCAGTAATATGAAGTCATTTTTCTAATGATAGAATATACCCAACCGTAGAATCATGGACACTTCAGAATGATTTCTATTCTAATTCTTGATTTACATTTTTTGTAGACAATGTATGCTCTTTCTAATTACTGCACTAAATCGTTTTTTTACCTTTATCTCCCTTTCAGACCATTTACTCACACAGAAAAAAGGAATTCATATTAACTTTAATGATTGCCATGATATTTTAGACATCAAACTTCCATAAGTAAGAGAAATGTAAATAAGTAAGTGAAAAAGTGAATTAGATGGGTTTAGAGAAGTGTAAATCTTTCTAAAAATTACTCAAACATTATAACATGTTTCAGTCTTTTCTGGTTCAAGTTCATGTACATTATTATTTTTTATCAAAAATAATTATATTGAGACAATAGTGCATTTCTTTATGGTTCTTGCTCAGCTGTTTCTTTGAGTTCTTTTATTTTCTTCAGTGCAATCCTTAGTTGATTCTGACAGATCATTGGAAAATATTTTCTTATAGCTCCTTCCAATTCTTCGAATTTTAAAGTCTTCCTATGCTTATTACTGGAAGAAATGAGAGAATAGATGAATTAGCACCACAAAACTATAATATAGGGAAATATCAATAAAGTTATTTTAAGTACTGTTTGGGGTATTTATAATATTTATATCATATTCAACACATTTTTATTGCTTTATTTATAGCTGTCAGAGTCAAATAATTTTCATTTATGAATATAAATATGTAGATGAAAAAATAATGACTGAATCAAGTGGTATTGACTCAAAGAGGTACCCTCTTTCTTCTGACTCTTAACCTTTTTACTGCCATGAATATCTTAATATGTGAGGCAGAAAGTCAGTAATAAAACAAAGGAAAAGCATTTAGCTGAGGAGGATTCTTTTCATGTTATCATCAGTCTAGAAAGTGTTTGAAATTAATGAATGATTTTGCAGGTAGAGAGTTAACAAACACCAAGTCACCTATCTTATCAGTTCATATTTCTCTTTGTCATAATAAAAATATGGTTATTAACTATATTTATATGGAAAATAGATATAGAATATTCCAGTTTGGAGCATTCATCTATCAATTAAAGCAAAGTTATCTGATTTTTATAGCTGAAATTCAACCATGAATGAGTGCTTGGCTCTTGCATAGAAATGGACAGCATATTCGATTTTAGCAAAAGTGGCCCTAGGTTCGATTCCATTTGGGAGCCAACATGCAAAATAACCTCAGGTATCAAAGCAATTTTAACAATATTGAGTTCCCACTTATAATGATAGGAATCATGTAAGTAAGTGTGAATGATTGTAAAATTATCATTTTCATTAATAATTCTTCATCAACTAAATAAACTAGGATATTATAAAAGAGCCATAAGTGTATATTCAGAGAAGAAAATTGCAACCATAAGAAAGGATACTAATGAAGAGTGCAATAAAATCTTCATAAGTGATTGAGAAATTCTCAGAGTTATTGAATAACTATGTTGTATTGACTAAAATTATTCCACACAGAATTAAGGTGTGCGTTTACTATATAATAGCTTCTATAACTCTACAATAGGGTGCTGGAAAATCAAATTTTTTCTAATCTTTGAGGAAATTTGAGAAAATTAATGGATGTTGAAGAGCATGTTTATGATACAGTATCTTACATTTTTTCATTGGAATTGCAGTCAGGCTCTGGGCATTTTTCTCCATAAAATATTACATCATAAGTGCGTACGCCAACACACCAATCTTCTTCCACTGGCCACCTAAACATTCTCACTTCCCTTAAGAATGGTGTGGGTGGGTCAGGACAGAAGTTTGCTTCCATTGCCTCTTTTAGTGATAGAGGTTCTTTTGGAGTGAGGTCAAATTTAATTACCACTTTCCAGCCATCCATGATTGGATGTTTCTGAAATATCAAACATTATATTCATATTGATGTGGATTGTGGATGATGAAATGTATGTACTTTATTGTAACTTTAAAGTAAAGAATTAGAAGAGTATTATTGAGAATTATTATTAAGGCAACATTATTAAAGCATTGTTGAAACAATATATTTTAAGAATTCAAGATACCTGATCTTATCAGATATCAAAGAAAGATACAAAACTATTAGATCCTTCACATTGTTTAGAATTTATTCACATCAAGGCTAACAACAAGATTAAATATGACAAGATGTTGTGGTTTAAAAATCTTTGAAGTTTCTTTGATACTCATAATTGTTTTTAGACCTGCTTCAAGGTATTACATTAGACAAATTCCTTGTGGTTATTATATAGAGTGATTGCTACAACTCTGAACATAAAGTCAATTTAGGGTAACAAAGCAACTCAATGCATGTAAAATAGTTTGTTTCTAAGCTTCCTTTTTATTTATTTTATGTCATTCAATTATTTTAAAGTATGAATTTTATTTATTTTTTTTTTGGTAGGATATATTATGTGAGTAGAACTCATATGTAACTTATTTACCATAATTATCAGTTGGGTAAATCTTTTGACTTTTTTTTATCTTTCCTCAGGTCTGATTCTGTTCCACATATCATTTATTCAGAATTACCATGGTCTTGATGTGGAATCAAATGATCATTAAGTAAACAAATTGGGGTGGGATAAAAAGGAGACTAGGGAAAAGAGAAGTCAACAATGTGAGAAGATTTTCAGTAAGAAGGTATTCATTAGTTAGAGAGTAAGAAAAGTGAAGGTGGTGAAGGATGTGTAGTGTATTTTTTGTTGAAATGAAATTTACATGGATATTTACGGCATTATCCGTTGTGAACAGTTCACAGATATTCTTATTCTTTGACTTAAGACAGCTATTCAACTAACCTCTGATGGTTCCGGATCCTGATCATGCTGTAATCTGTAAATGAGTCCATCAATCTTTGCCATCTTAACTTCAAGTCCCGCTGTCTCTGGAAAAGAAACAGGCAACCTGTGCAGAGGAACTGGTCCTGGAAGTGGATATCCGGATGCAATGTCCACCAGAAAAAGGGTTTCCTTACATTGCGGTTCTTCAGGATCCATTAGACCTTTGGCAACCACCATCATGTGTCCATTGGGCACATCCTCAATTCCACAGTACGTGGCCGCAATTGTGAAAACATCATATCCCACTGCTTTTAGTATAAGGTAGAGGAACCAATTGTTGAGTATGCAAGAACCTCCACGTAGTGCAAGACCATCACTTATGACATCTTCGATGGTGGGAAACCGTCTCTCTGGTGGGGAAGCAATGAGCGAAATATTCTGAAAGGAAGGTTAACTGGTGGAGAGCCATAGTACACAAAGAAAACTTGAGTTTAATATGCATGTTCTTGGCAACGATTTCTTTTTGGTTGCGGTCAGTTAATTATTGTAACCTCATAAGTGAATCTATTTTAAACGTATCTGAGAGATTGTCGAGTTACTACATTATTATATTCAGAATGTATAGCGGCGAGATAGCTCAACGGACAGAGCACCCGACCGGCAATCGGGAGGCCCGGGTTGTTTCCCGGTCCCGTGGGACTTTTTTCAAGTCTATTCTTCCTTGGGATTTGTCCGAATAACTCTCGGAATAACCGCTGTCACGAAAATTTAATCTCAGCAAAGTCATGTTAGCCAGTAATGCTTGATAAGTAGCATGCAATTATGTGAGAAAAATCTTCCCATGACGTTTTACCTCCCAATTTGAGTATTTTTTACGAAAATCCATTGAGTTTTTTTTTACGTTTCTTGAAGAAAAATTTACATGGAGAAATCCGATCGTTTACGGAGAGCTTCTTTACTTTTTCATCAATCCACGTGATAACTGTTGTTCTTAATTTCGATAGTTCTTGATTCACAAGTGAATATTAATTACCTGAAAAGGCATTTCGCTCATGAGATGCCTCTGAATTTTATCCAATGTTCCAACATTTAGTTGCGGGTTTGATATGCGTAATTTTTCCCTCACAAATTCAACGGCTTCTTCATGAGAAATTATCGTCTTCCCGGGTGTTGACATGCTGGACAGAGCGTATGCGCTAGAAGAAGTGCCGAAGCGCTCACTGAATGCATGGGTTAACTGCCCTCCGAGTAGTTCCGTAGATATTTGTATAACACTATCTATGAGGGGAAGTCTGAAGCATGTCCGACGAAGAGAGATAAGATAACTCATCGTGTCAAAAGACTGTGTTGCAATCAAATTTTGTGAATTACCAGTACAACTAGAGGGTGAAGAACTATTTGTAATAAGGAAAATCCATAAAAAGACGTATCGGGGCTTTCTCCTTATCTGATCTCCTCTTGAAGGTTTTTTTTTCGAGGTCAGCCTACCCAGCTATATTATTATGTTATTATGCTGTTGTTTTTGTTTGTATCGTAATCCATTGCACAAATCAACATATTTCCTTAGCAACAGGTAAAATATCATGCGAGATCATTAGGTCCTAGTTTTCCCCGTAAATATAAGCCAGAATAAAAATCGTATATAAATAAATTCATCTTTAATTGTTAAGAAGTTATTTATTTGTACGAAAAGTACATGCAGAAATTGGGAAATTGTCGAGGTATTATCGTCTTTGTGAAACTCTGGTCCCTTGGATGTCATATATAATGTCGTTTGCCTAGGATATTCTAATTCATCTTTCATTAATAGGAATATAGAAACAATTATGATATACATTCAATCTTTAAAATTGATCCCCAAGAGAGGCCAAAGGAATATTACTACAATTTTTTTTCTATTTTGTCGGACGTATATTAAAAAACGTCTTCTACAGTAAAGAAAGATCATTTGAGGTCAAAAAGTAAATTTAAGAAATCGTGAAGTTTCTTCCTTGGCTTTTCAAAATTTCCTTTTTATCACTTTCCGCAATAAAGTACTTATTCATCAAGTATTTTCATCTTATCCTTCAAATTTTACAAATCTGAGATGATTTAAAGTTTAAAGGTTACTGAAAATTTTTAAGTAGAATTCGCGATAAAAGATACAAATTGTAAATAATCTTTGTCTTAATCGAATACAGATTCTTAAGAATTTGTGAAATCTAAGTATTGTGGATATAATTTGGCGTGATAAATAACTTTTACTATAATTAATCTTATTGGTTAGATCAGGACGATCAGTTATGCAGGGATCTTATTCCACCAAAAGGCAGCATTTACTATTAGATTGCATAAGAAAGACCGAATGTGAAATCATCAGGCTCTTGACTCACGTGATGCTTACATTTAAAAAATTTGACATCGGAGTTTTATGTGAAAAAAAAGAATTCATTCACGGACAGAATTAAAAGAGAACATTTTCCGCTTAATTTTTCCTTGGCCTCATTATCAAGAATAAGAGAAAAAATTATTTATAGAAAGCCATCCATTTTAGGAACTTATTAAAAGGCCGCAGGTTTTTCACTGCTGGTCTAAATGGAAAAGTCAACTTTTAGGCCTCAATCTCGCCCAATTGAAGAAGTTATATATTTAATTTTAATAAAATGCTTCTGGATTCCTATGAGACAAAACATACCGAGATCGATTTAAAGCATGCGCTTATCAACAGAATGACTTAACTCTAACGTTCGCTTATATAAGTTTATATGGGTTTTGCTTACTCATAGAATATTGATAACGAGAAAAATGTTAGCGCTTGAGTGGTGGCGCGATGGTTACGTAATTCATTGATGACCAAATTCCTGATAACGTGGAAATTCAGAAGGGATGACCATTTTTTCGTTGACATAAGTTACGTTTCTGCCGAAAAAGAACTTCCTAAAACTCAATATGAATTTATTCATGCTTAGTTTTTATCTTTTTTTCCGAAGAATTCTATTGTAGCGATTAGCGTTTTGTCAAAAACCCCCGTATACGTTCTCGAATAATGAACATATGGGCATATTTGGCTGAGAATGTTCCAAGTTATTTTGAGAAGATTTTTAGATTATCCGTTCTAATAGGTACCAAATTCTTAATGACTATTCTTTTGTCGCCGTAGCTGAGTCACGGGAAACTCTTTCTTGCGACTCCAGCCAACTTAACATGGCTCATGTTTTTAGTTTGGCGTTCAGGACGATTTCGGTCATTGAGTAGTCGAGTATCCAGATAAATTGAAGCTCTGAATTTAAGTTTCGTTTGAAAGTGGTCGTGTTATCGAATTGATTTTTTCTGTACTTAGTAGTGAGTGTATAGGGGCCTTCTGGACCCAAACGTTCTTCCTTTTATATTTTTTATGAGTGCCAAAATTCCTTCGGTGGACCTCACCGGTGAGGCTTCCAGTATGGAAATCCAGTGACTGGCAAGGAACACCTGGATGATCTCGTCGGACTTCTCCGGAGGTTGTGTCTGATACTCAGTGAAACTCTGCGATCGAAGTGCTGAGGACCTCATCATAATTTGTGAGTCTTTCAAATGATGGTGTAACCTATGAAAATAATTTGTATCAACGCCCAGCCGTATGCGATACATTTTGTATAGTCTGACATAAGACAAAGGTATTCTCCAATCCTCCTATATCCTCCGGCTCCATATCCATATATAATTCCTTCTCCGCCTAGTAAAACTCAACTAAATATTCGCAAATCAATACCGTGTTTTTCCGAAAATAAGACACTGTCTTACTTTCTTTTTTGGTCCAAAATATGCACGAGGGCTTATTTTCGGGGGAGGACAAAAATAAAAGTATATAAACATGCCAAAATCGATTTCATAACGTGCGGTATTATTTTATCCATTTCTTCAAACTAAATCTGTTAAAATGTTAGGGCATTAATTTCTTTGTTAAATTATCTTTTCTATAAACAATTTTATTTCTAAATTTTTCCCCCGTTGAGAATCAACGGGAATTGCTGCTAGTACTTAATAAATCAACAGCATTTTTTAACGAATTATTTTTTAACACATTATTTTAACTAGGGCTTATTTTCGGGGGAGGGCTTATATTACAAAAAGTTCCAAAAATCTCCATAGGGCTTATTTTCGGGGGATGTCTTATTTTCGGAAAAATACGGTACTACCCCACATTCCATTACCCATCTTAAACGACCTTCAAAAATCAATCCCACCAACCAAACCATCCTCATATAAATTAAATTTAATAGTAATTGGGCCTCTTTAATAAGGAACACGGAAGGCGCTTCTACATATCCACCCGTATGTAAAATGGCTGGAAAAGATTTAACCATTATATAATACTACAATGCCCAACATAACGTGGAATGCCAAATACTTTTAAAACCGAAGGGATCGAATAATTCTCGTATCAACTTCCTTCCAAAAGTAATACAGAATTTATAGTGAAAATATCACCATTGGAACCTATCATTCATTCCAGGAAGATAAGAGAATATTATATTTTTTTTTCGTTTATTTTATTCTGTCAGTCATTAAACGGGATGAGAACGTTTGGCAAATATGTACGAGCTACATAACTGTTCTAAACTACTTCTCTTCCTAAACTCGGGGAATGTAATATAATTTTATTATAAAATGACTTTACGTCTATGCTTTGAATTAAACTCATTAGAAAAAATTAGATAAAGTAACTTTCCAAAGAGATTTAGTAAAATACCGATAACTGAAGAAATTCCCGAAGCTTCTTTTGAATTATTAATTCATTTTTTTCTGATTTTTTATCTTGGCGGAATACTTATCTCATTAAGAAGTGATAATTCTTCACAAAAATCAACATGTTGGAGTCAAAATGCGTCCAAAACGACCCCATACATTTCTGTTTTTATTTCAAAGCTTTCGATTTGGGTACCTTATTTGTTGCTAAAATATGATTTCTTAAAATCGATAGTGATTTCTTTATGGGATGCTAATAATAGGGATTCTTTTAAAAATTCTTCGCTGGTTAGGTTACTTTTTACTCATTTTAATTTCACCTCCACAGTTCGTAACTTTTCCTCGAGCCTCAAGTTCCGAATTATCCATTATAGAGTTATGATGCTATCATGATCAGTTTTAGGCATAATCTATCTTTGAATATAGCTTACATTCCTTTAAAACTTAAATTTGAATGGTAATTAACCGTGAGGTGCATGCGAGTGACACGGCGGTGCAGTGCCTATCATAAAGGACGTCGTCCTATCGATTGCAGTCACACTTGGCCTCCGAAAGTCCTTTCGGAGCAGTGTCTACGAAATATAAATGTTAGCTCGAAACATACATTGGCAAAGATATTCTTATAGAATTTCTATGAGCATCTGCCGACCTCAATGAGAGGACTTCCACAGCCACAGTGTATCGCTGACAGATCCACGATGTTATCAATTCCTATTGAATGTTCTCTTCCTTTTCTAAGGCCAGTGCATTGGGTCGGACCTTTTCGATACCGGCCTCACAGTATGAGCTGGAATTCATAAAGAAGCTCTTGCCCTTGTATAAAGCTTTGGTTATCAATTCTAACAACCAACACTTACGATATTTTATCATCAAAACCACTTTTATGATGATTAATTTTACGATGATTAATTTGTCAAACATTGTAGTACCTAAATTGTAAGGCGAAATACGTCGTAATGATTGGTTTCCGTTCAACAATAAACGAGAGATAGATGGAGAAATGTAGTTATTAGGCTCTTATACCTGTGAGTACATAAGTTGTGATTTACTCACTAAAGTCAAATGGAGAATATATTCTTAAGTGTAAATTTGAAGTTTCTTTAAACTAAGAATTATTAACCGGGAGTGTTTCCAACGTCTGCAAATTGAACCAAAAATAAGGAAAACTTACAGCAACATGTAATTTTCTGTTAAATTAAATTTTCTCTTAAAAAATCATTATTTTTGTATTGATTGTAACTTGTACAATATTAAAATTGCAATCTATGTTCGATTTGCGCCATACAGTTAACTGATATATGAAAACAGGGCATCTTCTGTATAAAATCCATATTATTTAGAATTTAATTTGTGTAATAGGTAATAATGGGGAGGGAGTAAGTAATCTAAATTGTCCTGGGAGGTATACAAAGTTGATGAATGCTAGTTTTTTAATATCGACGGTTTGTTGTTGGAGTAAATATTCCTAGGAACGTAGGTGGTGGAATTGCATCATGAATCATTTCGCAGACGTAGAGTACTACAGTATCTTGCAAGCCATTTTTTCTTACTCGCAACGAAACAAAATACTACTATTGTTCTCACACTTTTGTAAGAATTTTGAATTCAACGAAAATGACGTGTGTCGGTCAACGAACTGTGAGGTAGAATCCATTCAACTCTACAGCTGCTCTGTAAAAATTTGACTGGCTTTGTGGATATCGGAATTTTTTAGTTCGATAACTCATTATGTTACATTAGTTGCGTTCTGAACAAGTCATTTCCGGTATTCGTCATTTTACGTAAATGACAGCAGCAATGCAGGGTAAAAACGGGATATTAATGTTCCGTGTGCATCATGTCGCTCATGTAGAAAAATACCTTTAAGTGTATGCAACTCACATCGTTATTGAGGAGCATTTAATGAATAAAATAAGATATTTTACAAACTTTATAGTAATTTTGCTATTCTTTTTGATTTTTGACTCGTAGTAAACTGATGATTAAAATAAATTTTCTGATTTACATTCACGTTACTTACAACTCTTCATTACATTCACGTTACTTACAATCTTCAAACGTTAAAGTGAGTTTTTGAGGAGAATGCTTTTATTTTTTTAAATAAATTTTTAATAGGATGGATCAAATATATATGTACAAGGTAGATATATATTTGGTCCATCTACCTTCTACATATTTATTTGGTCTATCCTATTAAATTTCCATGTATATATGTGGTCCATATCTGGTACATAAACATTTGGTCATAGGATGGACCAATTGTTAATGTATGTACCACTTCCTTCCCCTCTGCATTAACTCTCGAGAAGTAGGAAAAAATGGACGTTTTTTTCAGCAGAACCTCTTATTGACGTATCTCCTTATCTCAGTACGCCTAGCATTCAGAAGAAGCGATTTACGTTGAGTGTTCTGAACGCATACGGAAATTAACGTCGATCGCATAGCTTTCCTCCCTTCTCTTACTATTCATCCTCACGCGATCTACTCTTTCTCCAACGCATCATCGAAGAGAAGTGCGGTGGGCGGCGTAAATGGATTGGGTTTGGTCTTTAAAGGGGTTGCACCAACGAATATGGCGGCCGTAGCGTAGAAATTGGAGGGCGTCGCGAAGCGAGATCCTGAGGAATGATCAAAGGAGTACTTGAATTCTTTATTTCTTACAGAATATTGAGGGTGTGGGAGAGAGGTGCTAGGTTGGTTTATAAAGGATCGATTGCGATAGAGGGAGTTGGCAATCATCTGCAATCATTAGCCCCATGTAATAGCCCATATTGATAATCCCTATAGCTTCTTTCATATCTTTGCTCGAAGAGTATATATATATATATATATATATATATATATATTGTTCACGAAACTATACCGTTTTTCTTCTTATCTACGTAACGTTATTTCCGGTTTGTGCTACCTAGATTTCCTTGCATCTATAGCGTGGAAAGCCGGATTTTCTTATTTATGCGATTAGGGGCCGACTTTAATCAACAACTTTTTCAAAAATGAAAAAGGATTGTGATGTATTTTCGAGTCGTATCTGGCAGTTTTGTTTAATCTCTGGAGCTTCTTCGTCACTTTAATTATATATTATGAAGCTGATTATTTGAAAATTTAAAATTGTTCGAAATTTTAAAGGCATCTCGATATTTCTCAACGGTATCTGTAATTTTGGTGGAAATTGATCAGTCTCATGTATCGCTTAAGATGGCGAAAGATTCATAAACGTTATTAATTTTTACGGCAAGCTTAATGAAAATTGTTCCTCTGTCAAAGTTACATTTTGCGATGTTGTGATATCTGGACAAACATAAATCTTGCTTTATAAAATATTCTGCCTTGATAAGCTGTCAAACAAATGCTTTTTATCTCCATAATTTCTAGAAAAGATGGAGAATTTTAAAAATCCAACCAATGATGCGTAGAGAGTACTTGATCAGTGATGCTAAAATAAGTGAAATTCCCGTAAAATAATTTTCTTTCACGAAGGTTCAAGTTGACGGATCTTCATTTTGTTTTATAAGAACGAGTAAAATAACTTTTACTTCAAAGATGGTTCACATAATTTTCAAGAGTTGCGCAGAAAATTATCGATGGACAAATGGATAGAGCCCTTAAAAGATATGAAAAGTAAATTCTAAGAGGAAATCCTCTTTCTAAAAAGGGGGATAGATGTAAATAAACAATTCCGATCAGATGTGGAATATCTTCCACAATTATGTATGGAGGCGGGGGAGATTCTACAATTGATTTAGCTATTTTTAAGAACTCGTAATTAGAAGCATTGGGTTGGGTAGCCGGTTCAAGGCTGGAGGATTCCTTCAATATAAAGAACTTGTTATCTCCAATAAATAAATTATTAAAATGCAAACTACTTTCTTTAACTAGATATCCCCGACCAAATTATGCTATGGGAAATTCTACGATAGAATATATTCTGGAGATTCTACAATTGATCCAATAATTCTTGTTAAAATTCAGTTGCATTAAAGAGGAAATTCACATAAATTGTTTCAGAAACCTCAGGGCTTAAGACGTATACTGAATATCAAAATTGTCGGGATAAATTTCTGTACGCAAGTTCTGAATCTTTTAAATGTCATCGCATTTGAGTTTTTCAGGTCATCTAGTATTCGTTATGACCCTTCAAGATTGATTTGACCTTTAGCAAAGGTTTGCTCTACAGACAAACGTTATATTTGTAGAGTAGAAATAATTCGGTGAAGTATGTTTAATAATTGTGAATGATGTATAAGTTAGCTTCTTGACTCGGTAGGGCTATCATTTAAAGATTACACTCGGGCCAAATTTTTAATTAAATTTAAAAGGCATTAGAAAAAGAAAGTATATAGTACGAATGAATTCTGATGTAAAAGGCAATGAGATGCAGGAAGAAATCTTATAGAAATTTCTGGTATCGTCAACCACGAAGTCTGTTTGTATCGTCAACTCACCATGCCAAAGGCCTAACAGCGGGGAAGGTATCCTATGCAAGATGAGGATTGAGCTGGTTTGCTATTGTTTTCCTCACTGAATGTCAGCTTGAATACTATTTATCGTACAAGTCCAATTATGTTTGTTTGTCCCTATAGCTTCTTTCATATCTTTGCTCGAAGAGTATATATATTGTTCACGAAACTATACCGTTTTTCTTCTTATCTACGTAACGTTATTTCCGGTTTGTGTTACCTATATTTCCTTGCATCTATAGCGTGGAAAGTCGGATTTTCTTACTATTTGAGACCTGAGGGAAATTTATTTTTGTTACTATTCAGCATCGTACTTACCTTTGTAGAGTTCGCCTTATCATCGCCATGAACAAAAACAAGACGAAATCCCCTGATGAAAGAAATTTCCTTTCCCCAAACCAATTGCTCCGTTCAGTATATTTCCTTGGTTGGTTTTTGGAAGGTATGAGATTTTAATTTTCTGAGAAAGGTTTATACATGCGTGGCATTTCCTTTTTATCTTGAAACATCATAGCTTAATTTGGATTTTCACGCAATTTCATTTAAATTAATTTCACGCAAGAATAAGGAAAAATAATCGAGTGAGTGTACTGGGAAGAGAACCTAATGAATGTATTATACTCTCATTAGAGAGTTTCGCTTGAAATCAAATTCGTTATTCATAGTCAATTTGTTCTCGGACTTGAAATTTATATCATTCGTTGGAATTATTCATGAAGGTGCTGTATGGAATAGAATTCTGTGTAATACATTAGACAAAGATTCTCAACAATGAATGGGCTATAAATTCCGGATTAAATTCAACGGAATCGGGAGTAACTTTGTGGTATTACATGAAAATAGTAGTGTGGTGTTTGTGGTGTTGTTGCTAAGCTATCGTTAAATGGTTTCTTTGAGAGAAATTGTTTTCTACTTCTAGAATTGGGAGTCAATTATATTACTGGGGAAGAGAAATAAATGCCAAAATTTATTTTAAAGATGTATCGTATATTTAGAAGAAATAATTTATCTATATGCATGAATGGATTATTTGTTCTTATGCTTTAAAGTTAACATTTAAGAATCGTTTTGGCAAATTGATTTTGCAAATGAATTTAAGTATAAGTAAAGTTGGTAGAAATGCGGATTTGCATGGATGGTTAGGGTAATTTCTTCAATTATCCACAGTCAATTATAAATATTCTCATATCTTGAATGCTATGAAAAAAAACTATTAGGAGAGACTGTCAGAGAAAGCCAACTGTCGAAAGAGTTTTCCTCAGACCTTCAACCCAATTCTTTGAAAGACCTAGGAAAGGAAATGAGCTTTGAATTCAACGCGCCTCTTCATCCGATCGACTATTTCCAATCCATAAATTGCGCATACCCCGCCAATAAGCGAAAAAAGAAACTTGCGAACGACAGCCGTGGAAATTATTCACGAAAAAATCGCACGTGACGATTTGCCCGTATTAAAAGATAAAGCTGATACTTGCTTTCATATCGGGCGGCCCATTTCGCATGCTCTCTCACTTCCTGCCTCCCTCTCTCCTTCCCTCAATTGATCCACACCAACAAAATTAACGAATAACCTTCAATTCCTCCGCCCCTCCCTCAGAATGTCTGACTACATGCATCCAATTTGTACTTGTTCGAAGAAAACCTTTTATGCTGGTGTACTTTGCCGTAGCTGCTAATTGAAATGTCTCTGCGGAGGAAGCGAGGGAACTGTGTTGGTGTGGGGCGGAGGAGTTGGGGGCGGTGCCGTAGGCGAAGGGGTGGGGAAGGTGGGGGCGTTGATGGAAGTGGGGGGGTTGCACGCTCGGTCTCTCGGTTTTGTCCGCTTGTCGCTTACACATCCCCACTCTGCTATATGCCCACATATTACGATTTCGCATAAGAGAAACCCTGGTAGATGGAGGATTTTGCCTTTCCGGCATTTTGGGGACAAAAGAGGTGCGGAAATAGGTTCCCGCGGATTGAAATGGAGGGAGAGTTGGGTGCGAGAAAGGAAGAATGATCAACGCTTGGAAAGCCATCGAAAATAAGGTCTCTCCGGAATCTCAGTCGGTAGATGCTCTTCGTCGGTGATTGGACGATCGAAGGACGCACGTGGTTTAGTTTTTAATGATCTCTAGGCGACGAGGAAAGGTGTTTTGACTCCGGCGGTAGGATATTCGCGCCCAAAATAATGCATCGTGGGAAATTGGCGGGAAAGTGCGGCGTCAGTGCATACGACGCGAGGCGTTCGGTTCCGCAGCTCGAAATGCCTGTTTATTGCCAAAACCGCGACCGTTAATTCCCCGCGACTAAAGCGTCGAAAATTAACTGAATTTCCTGCTCCCGAACGGCACCGCGGGACCGAAATGATGAATGCTTGGGGCAGAGGCAAACATTTCTCGTGAGAGATCGCAGTCTTTTCGAATTCCGTTCCGTGGAAGTAGGTTTTCTGGATTGGAGTTTCTACGCCGGTGAGTCTTGAAGCACGGGCAAGAAGAAGGCATTTCATATATTTTATAATTCTAAACCGTTTCTTTGATACTCGAGTAACAACAATCCATATACTTCTTATTTATAATCCGTAAAACCCAGGGAAAAGTCTTTTGATGAAGAGTTTGATGGAAACAGAACCTGCTGGATTAAATATTCATGAAGAAGGAAATAATAGAATAATACATAGCGAACTCAAAAGACTACTCATTCAATAAATTTTCCAATTTAGCAATGCACAGAAATTGAAGTGTTACTAGTTCAGAAGCTTATAATCGATAAGGTTTGGCCTTACTTTGTGGAACACAATACAGAATGATTTCCGCAATAGTTTATACCGCTGATTAATTTCGACTCACAAGTCATCATCAGGTTCTGATGATTTATTATTGCTAATTACTTTTATATTTGCAGTGTCATTTTCGAACGCTACTAGATTCTTTTTGAATCTCAGCACCTTCTCTATCCATTAAATAGAAATTAAGAAAATTAATCAGTCTTAAAAAATAGCATGCATGAATGCATGCATGCATAATTGCATTACTGGTAGCGTAAAGTAATGGTTACAAGCTCTATCACAGTTCATATTTTCAGCAATAACTAGGAAGTCCTAACAAGTATTTGACAACCGCTTATTCTTATCTAATATAACCCGAGATAAGTACTACGCATAAAATTTGTCAAATTTTTGTAAGCATCTGCAAATGAGCCATACCCTTTTCGAAAAGCATGTTCTGGAGTAAAACCATAGATGATTGGCATCCCTTTATGTACTTTCCTTCAATTATAAATATTTAATTACCGTGAAACCTCCTGTTCGGAACTGATTAGATACATTGTTGACCGAATCGTTTCCAAAATGCACGGTTTAACTAAAATACTCCGCATCGACGGTTAATTCTTTTAGTATTACCTGTGAATTCATATTCAAATTTCTCTTCCCGGAACATATTCTTCCCAGTAGATGATTTTTGTCGGATTAACTCCGATACAGCTCTTTCGAGACCCCGCGGCAAAGCGGAGCGAGCGAGATTCATCAATTTTTATCGAGGGTTTTATACTCATAATGAGAGGTATACACTACTTTATTAAACTTCGCATCCGTTCAAACATTCCCTCCTCCGAATCCCTAATATTTTTTTCCTTCGCGAAACCGATAATTCAATATTTTTGTCCCTGGATTTACGTCGCGCCGTCGGAAAAAAATCCTCGGGGAATCCGAACCAATCTGCAAAACGCATCATTACACAATTAATTACGCCGTCGATCCATTGTTTCCGAACGGATTCCACCCTACACGGGCATCCGCTCGCCGTAACAGGCAACCCAATTTAAGTCGGCTCCTCCGTCGGTATTTTTCATCCTCTCATGTCATACTTGAGCGACTAACAGGTTCGTTTGTTATAAGCCTCGAGACTTTCGTATAACACTGGTCTATTTTGGTAGTACAGTGCACCGGGCAATTGGTGCCTCCCCCCAGGTGATAGCTTTATTGCCCTATCTTTCCCTCAGGTCTCACATCCCAGAGGCAAAGGAACAAGCCGACGTTCAGCAGCCGCTGCGTGTCCCTTCCTCCGTCATCACTCCCTCTCTCATTTCTCCTATCCTAACCTGTTTTGTATCTTTCTGTCAACGTTATGTTTCCCTTCCTCTATCTTCTCCAATTGCCTTACGTTCTTTATCCCTCTCTTCGCATTCAGCACAAGCGTTACGGAAATGGACTCGGACATCGGCTATCAATCACTAGAACATGAATAGTAATTATACTTGGTGGTATGAAATTTCCCAAAAATTGGGATGAGCACTCTCTCGAAGATTGTGGAAATTTTAAGTCCTCCAATCATGGTAGCTTAGATAATGTAGTAGTTTAGACGAATTCACTGTGGGAGTCTATTTGAAGACTCCGTTTTACCAATAGCGATTGCTATTTGCAGAAAAGTAAATATTGCGGCAATGTTACTCGTACACTCTAAAAATTGTGAAAGAAGACGTTTGGGTACTTTGGCAAAGGTTGATTCAGGCTTTTCCACTCTTGCAAATTATAATTCAGAAGAATTATTATTAATATTATATTAAATTATAAACGAGAAATAATAACTTAGATTGGCTCTCCCCAAGAAAGGCCACACATTAGACGAAATCGTTCTACTATGAGTTTTGATTCTCAAGTCGAATTATCTTTAAATTTTCCTTGGATTTTTTAAGGTATTGAAGATTTTTTGTTTTTGAATGTACAAATAAAAATAACTTTAATCATTATTATTTAATTTAAAACAAATTAAATCTACAGTCAGCTACACTCATAAAAAATGTTGAAGGCACCGGGGAGATTCGAACTCCCGATCTCCTGTTTACTAGACAGGCGCTTTAACCAACTAAGCCACGGCGCCGTGTGAGAACAAGTGGATAGGTACTTCAGAATTGTTATTTTTCGAACTTTCTGAATCGATCATATTTGAATGCACGGAGAATGAACTTAATCGATCTTAATGAACTTCGCTCTCACGGTCGCTTGCGCAGATTTCGTCAGACTTGTGCATGGAATACTGCGTACGTGAGTATAAAGATTGAGGAGATCCAAACGCTATTTTCTTTGTTAGAGGATATCTGGGTTTTTGATCGCTGTAACTACATGACGAACGAGGAGAAGAGTTCTTTTTTATGGATATGTGGAATCGGGAATGTATGATAGGTTTATGGAACTTCGACAGTAACGCGATCGATCTACGAGGTCTTCGGAGTTGTTTTTACGAAGACATTGATAATAGAATACTACGTAATGGAGTAGATGATATCTTCAAAGAAAAGTTTTATATCTAAAAATCAATAGTTTGACATCGTGTTTAGTTCCTAGTAGACAATGATACTACGCTAAGGAAAGGAAATTAAAGTACAAGATCTAATAAAAACTAAGATAATATAAAATCTAAAAATGATAAATATTTTTATAAAGCAATAAAGCAGATGATACGTCCGTTTAAAGATCAGGAGAACATAAATTCTATAGAAAGATAGTTTAATATTTAGACTGTGATTATTTCATTTGGAACAACATCTTATTCGAGAACAAATATCCATTAAAAAGTCAGATAAATTGAAGTAATAAAGTTAGTCAAGATTATGTTTAAGGTTAAGTGAATTAAATATAGGCACGTGAAGATTGAGAAAGTTAACTTCTCATCTAGTCGCAATCGTTCTTCGTTAATCCTCATTCCTCAAAAATTTGTAAAACTAAGTAAGTAACATAATTAAAAATTAAGCCACTAAAGTAACTAAAATTATCGTTTCCTTAATTGATTAAAAGTATTTAGTCTCATTTCTTAGTCCGAACTAATATTCCGAGAGCTATCCTTTCTATACTCGAAAGTTAACGGATTTATACTTCCAGAACTATCCAAAATTTATCGGATCACTCATTTCACTAATCAGATTAATATTGCTCCCCGTTCGCAATCCATTCCCAACCTGCTCCAAATAAGGAACGAAAAGCCCCGCCGGAATCCGTGATTAAGTCGTCCCGCAACAAAATTAAGAATCCTCCCCGACGCCATCTTCCCATGATTCCCTCTTGTTACCATTAGTCTGGCGCTACGTCACGACCCGATACCCTCCGGTCAAACAATCAGATCGCAACCACGAAACTTTCCGATAATATTTCCTTTTCTCCGGCTCCCTCCAGGTTAATGCGAATCACTCTAACCTCTGTTCAATCTATTAATTTGCCGTCTACATTCCGCTCCGATCCAGACTCTCTCATCTCATTCACTCCCACACACACAAAGCCCCCTCCCCAATCTAATAGAATCACGCTGGAACTGCCTACGAGCCCTCCTTCTCCCTTTGAACAAACATTATTATCTCCTTCCGATCGGAGTTCCTATTCCCAGACTCGCTCGATTCAATTGCGTGTATTCCTCTGCCCGTTAAGGTCAACTTGGTCCGTACCACTCGGTTTTTTTCTCTTTCTTTCTCTGCTGAGGGGTTATCACCTATGCTTGGCCGCTCAATTCTCTCCCAATGTCGGCGGATAATTCCTGTTCGCGCTGGGTTCTAATTTTCGAGGGAAATGCACAATGGGTTTTCCCTCAAGGGGGCGGGGTTCGGAGTGAGTCCGAAGATGAAGGAGTAATAGAAGGGGTATCGAAGTGTTTTGAATTTGAAATGGAACGATGATATAGATATTTTCAAACTTATTTGTTAAATATTGACTGAGAATTCCCAAATAAGTATAAACTACCCAAATACATGTCCACAAACACTCCAATCACCATAAACAAATACACAAATACTAAAACACACCTAAAAAAGACGCCTTAATATTATTAATCAGTGTTACTTTTGATATAAATCATTTGCATAGGTAGATATCGATATCTACACCCAGTAATGAAACTCTATGGGCAAATTCAAATTTTAATTCTAAGATTTCTGGCCTTTAAATTTAAATTTTTGACCATATTGTGCATTTTTCATTTCTCTTTCAAATAATGTTTCATTTGTGAAGGGAGAAAAGCGCTGGTTACCGAAAACGGATATTTAGAAATAATGCATAAATATTTTAAGATATTACTGTGGTTGAAGAAAGAAAGAATAACTAAAATTTACTGAGAAAGCTGTTTATTGCATAGAATATACGAATCGACATCTTGATTGTAATTTAGTGTAAACCAGCGGTCCTTAACCTACCCATAACCTTCAGGGGTTCGAAGAGCTCTTCGAGGGAGTAAAGGGAATAAGGGGAGTAATAGGAGAATAAGGATATAGCGCTATTAAATGTATTCCAAAATTATTTGTTTCAGTATAGTCTCTTAAATTTCATATCGGTACTATTCAGCGACATAACCCGCAATTCCAAGTTGGTACCGAGGATAACTTTAAAATTTAATACACACAAGAATTTCAGGAACTTATCATTTATAAAGCGGATATCGAAAAGAAGAAATCAAATATTTCGTTATCTTAATAAGAATGTTCAAACGGATTTATACATGCGGAAGGAAGAGCTTAAAAGTTGGAAAGAGAGTACTTTAATTATTTAAATAATAAGGAACCAGAATTTAATTATTTTAGAGCAAAATAAATTGTGCGTATCTATAGTGACATGAAGAAGTAATATTTTACATGTCCATTTCCATAAGTTAAGGGTATATACATATGAGTATTTCAAGGTGACGTACCCCTCGCTTTCTCACCACTAAAGGTGGCCATTTTGCTAATTAATTGATATTGTAATTCGTTACATATTTATTAATACTTAGCATATATTTTGATTTTTAATGAAATCAACTAATGAAGCTTTTACTTCGTGGAATTCCATTCCACTGCACGTAAAGTGGAACTTTGCGCAGTTACTCCCTGCTCAATCGCAATTTTGATTTTTGATTTGCAACAGATAATGTCAGTTGATTCTACAAATATTGACGACAAAGAGAAAGCTTTCAATAATTCTCATAGATATCTGCCATTCCTATTTCTAAGTTCAATAAATTAGTACATTACAATAATCATTCACAGCTTAGGAATTTCCTCTAGAAGTCCTCATTTTTTCCACAAGACAATGTATTTTCACAAGTTATTTACACGGATGTCCGTAAGTTAGTCTATGAAGCTATTTTTAAAATATGTAAAGGAAGATATATACTTTAAATGTTGTCTCAAATGTGTCCACAGTAATATTAATAAATAGTGGCGTATTTAGGGGGAGTACATGGGGAATAGCCTCCTTTAAATATGTCAGAAATAGCGCTTCCTATCTACTTTTAAGCCTTAGATAAGCAATATATTGTAATTATGTAGTTAGAAACTTGTAATACACCAAGGGAAAACAAACGAAAAACATCGATATGACAAACTCGAATCCAGTTATCCATACTATGCAGTTGATAGAAGTGCTAATTATATACACACAATATATATACTTATATGAAACATAAATAAAGGTAAAAGTTAATAAATTGTTTAAAATACATTATTGGAATACGCAACTAATATGTCTGCGATTGCCTATGATTAGAGATGCATCTTTTTCGGTCCCCATTGCTAACTCAAATGAGTTTTTTTTATATTTCCATGAGTACAATAATTAGTTGAATAAATATATCTTCGCGACATTTATATGCTCTGTCTCCAAATTACATTTTTCCTCCTCTCCTCCACGTAAAACAAGCTAGTAAATAGTTTCGCTAAGTTCATTAGAATCAAACCAAAACTCATTCGATTCCTTTCGTGGTTAGCTCACGCCTGGGGCAACCGCACAAGCATACACCTTTGAAGATACGATTTGTTTACCCCTCAGGGTGAGAGGAAGGGGACGAAATATTTTCAGTTTTTAGTGTAAACATTCGGAACTGGACAGAGTTCGCGTCATTCCCTCCGCGTGCAATCGTAGTCTACGGCGCCATTTTCATCGAACGTTGCCCCATTCTCCCAGTCGTTACGCCACTTCGATATTAGAAAGGACACAAGCGATCGAAGCGCATATACTTTTACATAACCATCGTAACACCATCGAGACCTCCAGGACTGGCGAAACCGAACCAAAAGAATCGGAAGCGTAAAATGAGCTGGGGCGCATTGAACTCTCCTTGGAATCTTGGACGAAAAGAAACGGCGCCCGTCCGCGTTCCGAAAGACCGTTCCGCCGCGGTAGACCGTCCGGCGAAAATTCTCCACCCTCATTACGCGGCCCTAAATGGGGCTGCAGATTAGCGCTAATCTCGGAATAAAGCGAGCTTTAAGCGCCGCTAAATAATGACGCTCTCGCCCTTTTCACTTGCCGCTCGTTTTCTCCCTTCCCATCTTTTCGGCACCCCCTTCCAATTACTCACGCCCCCAGGCGCCGCAACGCACACATCCCCCCCGACAACCACCCGTAGTCCGGCCGCGCCTGCGCCCCGAAGAGTCGGGTTCATTAGTGCATCGAGAAGCGGGGGTGGCAGGGGTTTGGAACAGCCTGCATCCTTTCTCTCCCACGCATCGCCCTCCAGCTAACCCATTCCGTTCTGCCATGGCGAACCCTTTCCGTCCCGCCACCCAGTCCACCTGTGTCCCACAGCCCAGGTGTAGTTACGCTCCTTTACCGAATTCCCTCCCAATGGCAGCGTTCGAAGTCTCTCCTATTTCATCCCTCGCCACGGAAAGAGTAAAGGAAAAAAGATGAACGCACAATTCTCCGTGATGAGTGCCATCATTCACTCGCTCGCAGCGTCACGAGAGATGTTGCTCCTTTTTCCTCTATCCACCCGCCGAGTCCCAAATGAACGTCGGAATTATTCAAACTATTACCCAGCTGTTACTTTCGTCGCTCACCTCCCCGCGGCGGATCGCTTTTGGAAATGGTTTCCCTTCTTAGATTTGTTCTCTCCACAAAACTGCCGATGCGTTCGATACCTTATGTGAGCGTATGGAGGGTTTTGCTCATACTATTGCTCCGTTTTTTCAATCTTCATGTTGGTCATAGATAGACCCATAGAATCCTTCATTCGAAATACAGATCATTCCGAATAATAAGGAAAAAATTCATAATTTAGCATGATATTTGCTTATATGAATCATACTTTGATGTACGCGTATAATTTATATTCCGGATATTTAAAGAATATTATTTGCTTCGGTAAGAAAAGTAGTTAAAATACAGATAATCGATAACTGCTAGAGTTAACATTTTTTGAATGAGTGAATTAAAAAACATATTTCAGATGGATCAAATCACAAGATTGAGTCTATAACCGTTTTCGAGTAATGAAAAATTTATGAAGCTAATAATCAGAAGTAATATTTTGGGAATAATACCAATTAGTAATTAAACTTCCTGAGGTGATTCCTGATATAAATTAGCGATTTAAATATTTCACGGAAATATTGCCTTTGTATTAAGATGAAACCGTGTTTAATATATAATTAAGATTATATTATGTATCAGTGTTCACATTCCACTAAGAATATGGATTGCATATTCTCAGTGGAACGCAAAGGTAGATGTTATGATAATTTTTTGGGCTTACATACTCGTATATTAATCGCAGTTCCATATATAGTACTTCATTTTTTGCCATGAAATGTAAGCTTTAGATGTTATCTAATAGCATAATTTTGCTGCAAGAGATCGAAATGTAATTGAGCGATGGTAAAATTTTGAATCAATGGTTTAATCATTCCTCGTGAAGCATTTGCTCAATTTCTATTTGTGATTAACATTCGTTAGCAGTATAACTTTTGTTTTATATTCGTGCTTATTTCTTATACTTGTGCTCATGTAAAAAATCTTCCCCAGAGACTTTATATGGCAATGTCACAATTAACCGCAAATTATAATGATCTTTTTGCTTTGTTTTCATTCACAGTGAATTTTATCTTAATTATTATATCGTTTGGCATTATAATGTCTTACGATGCCTACTTGGAGGGTAAAATAGGCAAAAGCTTGTAAATTACTCTCTCGCATTCAATATAATGGGTTAGAATAGATAGATGGCACACATGTACGGCATTTTAGTAATTTTCACGCAAACATTTTCCATTTTTGAAGTTCTTTCAAGGAGAACCTTTAATCCCTCGTCCCTTCAGGATTGAAATTTCTGTATGCCTCTCATTTATGGAAGAGCCCATACAATATATCCAAAATTTTAATATATTTTTGGAGCTAAATTCTACCAAAGATTCAATAACATGCAGCTTTTTCACTTAATCGTTCACGGAACATTTATTAATTCTTGGCAATGTCATTATTGCTATTTAGGTATATGAAACTGGCGTATTTTTTTCCACTCTGCCTTAAGCTATATTTACTAAAACAAATGCTTTTCGCTAATTAAAGATAGCTAGAGATGGAAATAGCATGTCAAATTTGGGAGTAAGTCTGCACTTCATTCGCGCAATTTTAAGAAAATAAGTGAAAATGTCAGTAAGAAATCAGCTTGGCACAGTATGTTGTTAAGTTTTAAAATATCAAATATTAAGATACAGATTAATAATTCTTAGAATGTTTAGGTATAAATTATAACCGTTATAAGGATATGTAAGTCATCTATTCATTTATATCCAACGTTGTATGATATTTTCCTATTGGTAATATTTATCTGCTGCTACCGTCTGATCGTCGGTCACGCGGCTCTCGAGTATTGATGTATTGCTGGTCACATAAGATTAAGGATACATAATCATTCTTTCATAGCTGTCTTATTTTTGTTTCCTGCTGGGTCGTCTAATGTTTATGATAATGATTAGAGATGAATATGAGTACAGTTTTACACATTTTTTTACGAATGGAAGCCCTTTCTGCCGCATACCCTTATCGGGAAAACATGACTCTCACCCGAATCGAATCCCGACCTGTTTCCATCAAGGACGGAGGATGCAGTCAGTAACAAAAAGTAATTCGAAATATTTTTTCACGATTATAATAATCTGAATCTATACCAACCATTACAAAAAGATTTAAATATAATATCGATTGAATTCCAGTTTCAAAAATTCTCTTCGTTTTTCTCAAACAAATTACTTTACATAAGATTAAAGGACCTCACACGTGAAGCTGTTGACTAAAAGTTGTGAAGAAATTCTATTTAGAGAAAAATCATGTTGCAATCTACTTTAATATTACTTTAACTAAGACATCTTAAATGAGATTTTCAATTCCGATCATAACGACTTTTAAGCAATAGAAATAAAATGTACTGTAGTAAGATTATCTGGAAAACAAAATACATACCAAAAGACATAACGAACACTACCCTTTAGACTACAAAAATATGACGCGCTCTAAGCATTGTCAATTTCGATTTGAAACGGAAAATTAGTATCTATATAACAAGGGAAACAGCTATTGTAGACAGTAGTATTATTTTTGTTCGATATCTCTGTAGTTTCACCAATTTTTGCTGGTTGAAATAACTTCTTGCTACACATGTGTCGGAACATATGAATCAATTCTGCAATGACAGATTTCAACCATACGCTTCACCTGCAATGAGATATGTGCAATGAGATAGCTGGACAGCAATGTAGTTGACGTCATACTACGGGAACTAGAGTCGTATATGGATGAATTCACCGAAATAAATCTCTTTCCCGTTTATTTTTAATTCAAGTTAGTAAACATAATTTTATTGATTGTTAAATTATTAAGTAAAAATTATATCTCCAGAAAATCGAATACAAGATTATTAGCGGCGAAAGAATTGTAAGAAATATTTAGAATCCTCGAAAATGAGTGCACGTACTCAGTGATACCTAAAATAACTGATAATCCAGTTTTCCTAAATATAATAAATTAATAGAAATGATCGAAGCCTTGTTTAATCGGCAAATCAAGATCTCAAAGAAAAAAAAACAAATATTCTGCTTCGGAGGTCCTCCCTTCTCGTTTGAATCTGCCTGGCAGAAATAGCTGTAATTAAAACTTACACGCCCACCATAGTATGGTAAAATATTTGAGCGAATGCATAATATTCCAAATTTTTGTTAATCAATTTAACAGAACTCGAAGATGGATCGCTCTTGAAATTAGCATGGCAAAGATTTAGTTTTCAATATTTAAGAAAAATTGTAAGGCTGACCAAGAAGTTCATCCCATTACCCATCCTTTTCGAATTATAAAGCTACAAATATGCGTAGTATTATTTTACGCCATCACTTCTCTTTATAATTGATGGAACTTTTTTTAATTATCCGTTATTTATGTAATTAGCAAAATGAGTTTTGTGCGCAGTGAACAAAAGTGTATGTTAGAAGCAGGTGAATGTTTTCGTCAATATTCTATGATTTTCTACGTCAACCTAGACGGAGTTGCTTTACTAGGATTAAAATAATTATAATGTTTTGATATAATATAAATTATAAAGCATAGGAGAAACCTTAATCCTGCAGATTAATCTGCTTCTCGAAATAAAACGATCAAATAATTTAATCAAGAAATTACGCATCAATCACGACTCTATGTAAGCGGGTTTTTTCCTCAGAAAACACAATCCGCAGTCAGTCCGCAATATCCCCATTCAGAGAGCACAAGAAAAGTGACCATCCCGAACTTTTTGCAGCGAAATTCCATCGAGTTATTCCTCCGATGGTCTCTTTTGGCATTATCCTTCAAATCCACGGAAACGATAGCGAAGATTTTTCTTGCTCAATTAAATTGGCAGGAGGGATTTCTCCCTCTCAATCCAATTCTTCCTCCTTTCCCTACCAACCGCACGCATAAGAGCCACGTGTCTCGACGTTCCTTTTATCCCCCGTTCAACCGCAGGGCCATTCATATATCCTTTCCCTCTCTCTTCCACCGTAACAACCGCCGCTGAAAATCCATCTCTAGCGCGCCATTCATCCATCCCAAGCCGAGCAATACATCCACGTTCTTCGGACGCCTCCCATTTTCTTTCCTCCCCCTAATCGTTTAAGGGAACAGTTTGATCAGAGGAGATTTCTTTCGTCGATGTGGCGTCCCTCAATATTTCACGTGCCGACTTCCTTTGCAAGAGGGAATTATATCCCTTGACGAGGGCAATCCAACATTGTTTTTTTCTTATCAAGAAGGGGTTGTTGAGAAACGAGAGGTGGGTTCTGATCTCGAGATGAATTCATGTGAAGGGATTGATGTCTTTGAACGACGAGAATTTTCTTGGATTACATGAGGGACGAACTGGTGAAGGGACTAGCGGGTTTGATTTAGTAGATTTTCTGAGGTTGGATTGCAATCAACGTGGCTGCGCACTAGCAGAGTGTTACCTCAGCTGAAAAGTGATTCTGTTGTAGAATTTTCACTATCTTTGCCAAGTCGGTTAACGAATGTTATAGGGTCAATCCATACCAAGTGGTCCAACACTGGTTGCTAGACCAACTCAGAAAATATTGATATTTGCTGTGTAGATAACCTTAAATTTAGAGAGCTCAAAAGTATTTTTTAAATATTTTTAATGTTTACTGTTTGGAGATGGCGGCCATTTTTGTACTTGGCCGCACACGGTTTTTCGCGTTTGCAGGTATCTACAAATTCTTCAGTTATTCGGAATGTGGCAGTCTCGAAAGGGTTAAAGGTCTTTATTAAATAATACTTCAGTATAAATTTCAATAAATATTTTTATTAATATTTATTTATTCGATGTTTGTTTATTTATTAATATTTTTAAACGGTGATCTTACCAACATTGATACTTTGTTAAAAGTAACTATAATATATAGTGTAACAACAAAAAATATTAATATTTTCAGGTAATTTACTATTTGCTTTCCATAGGGCAAATTATTAAACTGAAAACCAAGTATTTGTGCACAATGAATATAAGATCTATAATATTAGAGACTAAAGCAATCATCATAGTGTTTAAGTATTATGATTACAAATTAAATAAGTGAAAACCTTTCGATAAAGTAAGAGTATTATGTGTAGTGTGTTGCTTTGTGTTCGGGAAGAGACTTAGATGTTGTAGAAAAATAATACACAGTACCTGGACACTCGGGATATGAAAGAGAAGGAGACTGATGATAAAAATTGAAATCAGAGTTGAGACTTTGTTTTTGATAATTGGAGAGCAGAAGAGGAAAGATGTAAAAAAGAAAATCCAACTAATTAAATTAGGTAGATTCGAAGAATTGCCTGAAGGCGTGTAAATGATCATACAATTGATGTTTACACATTTTCATAATCAATGATATGTAAAGTAATTGTACTTCTATTTCAAAATTAATTAACGAAATGTATTAAATAAATATTTCATATTTTTCTATAGTATCATATAGGAGAGCAGGGGTGGATTTAGACTATCTGAACTCGAGGTACAAAGGGCATATCGAAGCCCGCTTTGAAAATTCTGCATTAGAAAATGAATAATATCCCGTGGTCATAAAAAATACACACATTTATATACAATATTTCAATTACTTCATTATTACATGAATGGTAATACATTGAATTATACATATGTTGATTACTATTTTCCATTGAAATAATGAAAAGATATAACATTACAGAAAGTCTTCCGAGTTTTGTAATGTGTTATATAATACACTAACTAGCTCAGTATAACCTTCATGGAGGGCCCTCTCTTAGACAAAGGTCCCCGTTGACGTTGAATTTAGGGTAGTATTAATTATAAATTTGCCCGTAACTCAAAGGAATTCACGATGCATTCAATGCAGACCCCTGTTGAAAAATGTGCAATCTACTCTGCTGAACAAAACGTTCGGGCACTGCAGAGACAAGTAAGTCATCATTCGAAAAGACAGGTCAAGATTAAAGAGTTTTTAGAAGGAACGCGAAGGAGAAAGAAAGGAAAGTTCTGAATAATGATGAATAAAGAGGGTTATAAAAATCTTGAGAGCAATTGAAGCCTAAGCATATAACGAATTTACAAACCTATTGAAGGAACACCAATGATAAAGACGGTTTAAGCTCGTTTACCGATCCTGTGGTTATATACTTTTTCAACTTTTTCATCGAGATTGTCGTAAATTTTATTTAGTCGCTGTTTGTAGAAAACATTCTCAGAAGATTCCGAGTTATTGCAGGAACCCATTAAAAACTTAAAATGAAATGTTTCTATAAACTGGAAACTGATTTTCTAACACCTTTTGACGCTAGAGCGGTTGAGTATGAGTGGATCTAAATGTAAAAGTAAGGTAACTAGAGCTCCCATGGAAAAAATTCATTCTGTAGCCTCTTGAATTATACAAATCACAAGACTCGAGCACACGCTACTACTCAAAACTGTCATCTAGCTTGTTGAAACATTTTCTCCTCCTGTAAACCAAGATATAGATATCGGCATTAAAGAAATCGGAGTCAAGATTGTGAAGCCGCGTCCGGATAGCATTCTCAACTCATCAGTTTTGGATAGAGAAGAGATGGAAGTGACAGAGTGTATTCCATCTCTTCCAGGCTGTAGGCCAGATGGTCAAGAACATTCTACCGAAATCAACGCAGAAATCACAGGTGGCATTGGCTGTGTATAGTCTCGTCCATCGAGAAGTGTCTTGCAATGTGTATCATTTCAAGAAGTTACAGAATAAATTTTGGCCGTTACCCATTTCATCATGTTAACTCATTTTTTGAACCCACCACACACATTGATGGCAAATAGATTTAAGTTTTAGGGCTGTAACATGTGGTATGTAATGAGCTGTAGAAGTGTAATGTTTCCATTTTTCCGTTTTCAAAGTATAAGGTAATCCATATACTTGATTTACAACTGTACTGACCTTACGAACGACTTCACCTATAAATATCGTTCTCAATAAATTACCATCAAACCCCCTCTTTACATAAGAAAACTTTCTGCTCGTGTGATCATATGTGGAAACTTGACGATCATTATATAATGAGTATAAGTAAGGCCACTTACGGCTACAATAGTTAAAGGAGAATATAAAGTACTCCTTAAAAACCATCAGAGAAGATGTAGTACTTTATATTCTCTTGTAATTATTATAGAAAATTAAAAACTCATGAGAGAAATTCTGAGGTAAGAATCGATCGATCCAGATGTATCGGTGGTGATTTACTTGGAAAACTCGCTTTTAAACCGTTAACTGAATCTAGTAATTAACGATCTTCTCTCATTTGCGCATCTCTGCATTTTGTCTACCAGCAAATCCGAGCCTAAAATAGTTTCTGACGAGAATAGGAACTCCTTTGTTCTCGTGAAGGACAATCCGAAAGAGGGATCAACGTGGAGTATTCAACTACTTCCGCGTACAAAGCTCAGTTGTCCTCCACGTTCCATTGAGATATATTAATTTGCCGTCCGGAGACGAGAACAGTGGTGATGATATTAGCCTTACGCACTTCATTAACTTACATTTTAATCAAAACGCTCCTTTGGACGCAGTACTCCCTTAAATGATCGAAATTCGTACGATCGAAACACGGGCCTTTTTCGAGTTAATGACTCTTGATAAATTAATTGAATTATTTCGTCCCGTTTCATGTGGAAAACTCGTCCAATTTTTCTCTTCCCCGGATTATTTCATCTCAGAAATTAATTTCGAATGAACTACAGCATTGCGAGGATACGCATGGGGAAAAATGCGAACGAAAATAATACCGAGGGGGAGCTTTTGTCTTTGCTGAATGAATCATGGAGCTTCCGATGTAATAAATGAATGGATGTGGCGCTTGTTACCAAGCTCATCTCTTATTTATTAAGATAAATAAACATTTTGTAAAGGATTGTGACAACGGTGGATACCATTAATTTCGTTTGATTCCATACGTTATTGCTCTTAATTTTCCGAAAAATTTCAAAATAAATAATGTTGAGGATTTAAACTATATTCATGATTCAAAAATTAATTATTTTAAGAATTGTGTTATTTTCATTAGTTTTTAATTCAGTTCATTTCTCGATTTCATTCCAAACTTGAATAATATTTTGTGAATTCTAAAGAGAATTTACTGTGGCAGTGCCGCTACATGGAAACTAGCTCTATGGGGCGAAATTCCCTTCTATATAAATACACTACTTAAACTCAAGGTATTGCTTAAAAATCTACATATTTTACATTTAATTTAACGATAAATATTTGATTGGTTTCATTAAAATTAATTACGGCCATAATATTGCCATACAGATAACTCTAATGTTATTATCCTATTTTTATGAATTTAAAATTAAAACTAAGAAAAGATATTAATAGAAAGAAAATGCACAGTATCCGAGATAATTATTGGTTGCCATCGAGTAACTCATAAAGCGTTTTATTAAATATTAATATGACAACAATTTTCAGAAAAAACATACTTCCGCTGGGATTCAATTTTAATAAATATACTTTTAAACTTGGATTAATGTAAACAGTGAGTAAATCCCATGAGTTCTTTTATATAGTACCAATTTGTCTATGAAAAGAGAATACTAGACGATCTCCGCACCTCATAGAAACCTCAGACTGGCTTCGTACGTCTCCCAAATGCAACTTACCGAATTGCTCGTAGTTTGGGACGACCATGATTTCATTAGTTAACTATAAAGGAACTTAGAATATCCATTTGTTGCTCTCACGCCTTTTGCTACTGAAGCGATGTTAATACCAATCATATCCATATAATCAACTTAAGATACAAACACGATAATATCAATCAATAACACTTCATAAAATTTTCATCACTCCATATCAATATTTCATTATATATATTCATCTCCACACTTTTCTTTAATTCGACATGTCGATCCGAATAAAACGTTTGAAGTGCTTTTTACCTTTTATGTCAGCCCTTTGATGGAAACTGTAGGTAATATCATGATTAACTTAAATAAATCATTCAGTTCTACGGAAAGATATCGCAAATGCTACAGGGAATATAAGCTGAAGCTAAAGCTGAATATAAGTCAATAAATAGTTTTATAAAATGTTCCTTGGAGTATTCTTGGCGTCGATGTGTGACTATACTTCCAGAAAGTTATTTCCTAATAAAACTTTGTATTATTTAATATTATATATTTGAATATTATATAATATCTAGAATTATTCACAATAATACAAAGTAAAGCAAGTAATTAGGTAATAGTAGTAGGTAAGTTTGGTAATAGAAGTAGCGTTTTCAAAAGTGATTCAGTAGCTGATATCTGAGGTCACTTTGCACGTAAGCGTCCACTGATAATCGAACCTAAGACCGCTTTCACCAAAGTCGAAAGCTAGATCAATGGCTTGAAATGATATTTGATTGAAAATGACGAATAATTGCCGCATGATATGAATCATTGCAGTATTGTATACCTCTGTCGAAAAACCAGGAACATTTATACTCGATAACAACAAAATTCGCTAAACACGTAAGCATTTAATAGGAGATAAAAGCCTTCTCTGATATGTATTGCCTAAACATGAATGTATTAGACGAAACTCGGTTAACGCACGTTCTTCCTAGTCGTTCCCATTTCCTGTAAACCGGTTAGCGCCTTAATTAGAATCTCCAATTAATTCCGGCATTTAATCCGAGGGATAATATTTGTATCGTGTCTTCCTTGTCTTCGTCCGGTCTCCTTCGCTCCGATTAGCATCCATTTGGGCGGCCATCGCGAGAAACTTGGCCCCAAAACTAATCTGGTTAATGCACACTTTCATCCCGTGACCCAGTTAAATAAGACAAAAGCGTACAGCGATGCAACGGCTCTCCGAGAGAATTTTTCCCATTCCTAGACACAGTCACCTTCGGAGATTAGGAGTTCTTTCCCTTGTGGAGAAAAGAGAAGGAACGCAAGTTGGCGAAATGAACGTGCTCCGCCTTAAGTAAGAATTCTTTCCTCCTTCCCTAATTACTTGCTCGCGGTGTATAAAAACGCCTCTACAATTTTTCGCTTCGGAGATTCCCGTTGCTAGTTTCAACATACCTCCTCTTTGTTAATCTGAAACAAACTTGGCAGTTTTTGAGAGCAACTTTGCTTGCCGCTCGAGTGGAGGTCTAATAGCTATGGAATATGTTCGGGAGTACGGTGTCGATAATTAGGCAATTAATCTCTCGTAATTAGCTCGGGTTTTTATACTTCCAGACCTTGCACAAGGTTCTTCATCTTCTGTCTTAAGCTTATTTCAAGATAACGTACTTGTACTCATGGTTGTCTGGGAAGAAAGTTTCGATTTTTCTGTGTATTCAAAACAGCGGGAATCTATTCACTTGTTCTTAATGGATCATTGATTCGTAGTGTTAATAATTAATTAAGAATATTAGCTGGTTGGCTTTCATCAACAATGAAATTACACCGGTTGACAGACTCTTCAGTCTTACTTCCTTTTCTGATCTTAGAAAAATATACTTCATTTTAACAAGGGGAGATGCTGGAGATGGATATTTCACATGTTATTGCACGGACTATTATTTCTTGGATATTTTATAATTTAAGAGATATGTAAATATAACTTCGATGCCTTTACAGTTACTTTATTATGTGTACACAGTTTCCACTTCCTGTTTTATGCTATTAGATTCACAGATTGATTATTAATAACACGAAGTAGCATTTTCTGTATCTAGATATATCATGGATCCAGATATTTCCAATGAAATATTTCCAAATCTTGTTGACCACGAGATCCACCGCATGAAGAATTTTCCAGTTAATCTTCATTTTTCTAATGCCTTAAGAACTGCGTTGGAACGGTTCGGTCTGAACGATTTATAACATATTAATAGTTTATTATCTGATCGCTAGGCTCTGATGCACAAGTATGCACTAGCATATCTTTCTGACAGTTTTTGAAAATTTAAAAACCGAGTTCCTACGAGTATTAGTCTCTATTACAGACTCTGTAGCACGAATCACATCATTATTCGATCAATTGTAAGCGTGAATTCAAACTTAGGTTTTTCGTCATCCTTACTATTCCTAAATTATTCTTACAGTAAACGCGTATACATTCATTATCTCTTTATATTTATCTCATGGAGCACTCTCCCTTTATATGGAAGTTGGATATTTCTAAATAAAATACTTATTATAAGAAATATGAACGTATATACAACCAAAAAGGTTATTTTATCTTTCTTTCGTTTTATATAAGAACGTCCATGTGTTGCGATAATGTCCATTGTTTTCGCGATAATGAGTTCCCAAAGTAACAATGTAACTATAACTCATATTGAAGCAAACAGAATTATTCTAAATTAAGTCTAAGCTAACCAGTTGCACTAACGAAATCAGAGTCATCCACAAGCTGAACAAGCTGAGGGGTATAATAATGTATAGGGCAATAACTTTTGATTCTACTTATATCTTGATCTACCTATACTTCGTCCAACGTTATAAAAAGTCCACGTAAATCTCATGGCATAAATCATATCGCATAAAGATGCGCTCTCTTCTAACTGTTCTATCAGATATCAATTTTACTCTATGATGAATGTCTTCGAAATCATTTATCGCCAACTTTCATTCTCTACGCAAAAGTTGCAACAGCTCGCGCCATTATTCCGTAAGTAATACGCGGGGCCATGAGCTTTACGTGGTCTCTTCATGACGTAGGACGAAGCATAGGATAAGTATGTAAATCTAAATGATGCACACGTAAAAATATCCGAACTCTGCAGCATCTCAATCAACCAATAGACATCAACGCGCGAGATCCCTCGCACTAGCGCGTCGGATAGTTCATCTCAATTCCTCCTCCAGCACCACTCCTTCAGCCTCTGCGATCGAAACGGCCGCGCGCACCCACGCCTCCCCGCGAGCCAGCCGATCGAACCCCGCGGCCCATTATACTAACGAACAAAACATCCAGCGCAGCTCTTTATTAAAAAAAATCTCTCCTTGAATCCCCG
Source organism: Pachydiplax longipennis (assembly GCA_036926295.1). Taxonomy (NCBI): domain Eukaryota; kingdom Metazoa; phylum Arthropoda; class Insecta; order Odonata; family Libellulidae; genus Pachydiplax; species Pachydiplax longipennis. The sequence goes on from JAVFKF010000008.1 coordinate 60,514,928, forward strand.
AGAAAACCCTTTTAACGCGTATAATACGCTGCGTAACATGGGCATCGCGGATCGATCCCATTCGACCGCCACGTGCAGGTGACGTATGACGAAACTTATGGTCCTTCTGTCGCATTTCGGAGTGGGAGGAGAAGATGTATTTTTTCCAGACCCCGCATCGGAAAAAGGGCGGAAAAAAACCATACCCGCGGTCCGTTTAAAATTGCTCTATGACGTAGGAAAAACATAACGCGGGATGAGGAATGCGGTGTGACTATAGAACGGAAGTTTTGACGGAGCGGGAGAGATATTAGTTTGGAAGAGAGGGGAGTTGAGTGTGTGCGCATTTGGTACTTGACAGTGTCTAATTGGGCGGCTCGACGGTGAGGTTTGGGGGGGAGAGGGTGGGCGAAAGGGGAAAAATTTCGGGTGAATGATGGAGGATGCCTTGGGCTTGTGCAAATACTCTTCTGGGAGGCCGCCGAGAGGACACTTCTGTGCACCCTCTGGAGCTCCTGTTACGCCGTCGGAACTCTTATGAGAAGCGATCGTTCGTTTCCCCTTTTCTCATTTCGCCGCCCCATTTTACCCTCTATACTTCGCCCATCCTTTCTCGATAACTCTTCCGCGCCGTCCATTTTGTTGCTTCACCAACTTCGTCTTTATCCGCTCTCTTCTTTGTTTTCCTTTTTTCCGGTCCGGTCTTTCTCTCGATGCGATCGCTGTTCGTCTGTGAGGAGGGATACATTTTTGACTTTTATGCGGGAACTTACCTCTCGATCTCTTTCGTAATGGTTCTCGTCGTTCTGCATCTTCATCATCGGGAATTAAATATATACTAAGTGAGATATCTCGCAGAGGGTAATTTGCTAAAATCATAAAATAAAGGGAGGGTTATGAGGAATCATTAAACGAGAAAAAATATTGAAGGAAGCTGTTAGGGATTTAACTTCCCACAGTATCTTAACGGTGGATAGCAATCTCTCATCTACATCTAAACATTATATGATTTCCGTAAATTTAGGAGGAAAACCACCTGAGGAGAGATATAATATGTATTTTTCCGAATATTTTATGATACTAGAATTCAATCGAAATCGAAGGAAATAGATAGCAAGCATCTAGCCAATGAATTTCATAAAAGTTCATCATTTCTTATAAGTGAAGCATCATAAACTCTTCAATGCTGCCTCACTCATTGGCATGTCTTCCATTCCTGTCCTGCGAGGTTCACACAAAATATGTTGAGTCTAGGAGACGCATCTCATAAGTATAGTACTTAAGGACCAATTCAAGGTTCTTCATTGCCACTCCCTTACGTAACAATCAAAGAATAATTCTATAAGTACCAATATTCCCAAAAATATATCTTTCTATTTTCTTTCCATCACTTAGCAGACTCATAGTAGCAAACGTAAATTTTAATCACCTCAGAAAAGATGAAATCAAAATCATTAATAGTTGAAGTTTTTTTGCCTCACATTTTTACTGCATTTGTCTTTCTTGATGTTTTTTAGTTACGTGTTAAAGTTAATAATAGTGTTCTTTTATTTCAATGGAAACAAAATATGTTTTAAATATCACTAAAAATGAATATATGTTAAACAGAATATATGTTAAAATATAAATAAAAACAAAGTGCCTTCTCTTTGCTGAATATTCATGTTAATGGATTCAACATGATTGTATTAGGAAATTGGTTTTGAGAATGTCATTTCATTACTTTGAAAATATGGTCAAAATAGAAATGTAATTAATGTAATAATTATACAATGTAATGTAATATAAATACAATTATAGTAATGTATACAAGAATACTATTGATGAAATATATTTATGATGAGCAGGTTACTCTGTTATTAAGTATTATTCAAACAGTCAACTTAACGTAGTTAAAATGTTACTTTTCATACACTAGAAAAACAGAGAGGTTAATTGGTGACGAAGTCATACACCTCTTTGGTATGAGAAGGATTTAAACTTATAAATATCTTTCTATTACCAGTTAATAATTTCATTACTTAGAGATGATTAATTGGTTCTAGCTAATGATCCTGATTTGGAAATTGAAATGAAATTAAAATTTTTCATCTTGTATTACTTCTTATTCCTCCGTACCGTAGTGATTGTGAGTTGTATTTAATTTCATAACCCAATCTACCGGTTAATCTATAAAAAAGCGTTGGAAAAATAATATAATGTAAAATAAGCTCATCAGGGTGGATGCTCTATCAAAAAAAAAAAAAAACAGAAAAAGCGGATCCGAGGTAAAGAACAAGGCAGGAACCTTAGCTTGCTTTCATGATGGTTAGATTGGTTAGATTATGCCAATGTGAAGATTGTTGTTATGAACACTCACACACGTCGGATAGTATTACTATATAAGTTTTTCAGAGTTAATATTCTAGCATAGCTTAGAGTAGATTAAAGTAAGGTTTAAGGAAGAGACGGAGAACCTTTCTCCATCGGAAGGCATCGTTTAGCATTCACCATCAGGTCGTTTTTGTGTCGCGTGATGCCTAAATTCAAATAGTTAAACATCAATATTTTTATGAGAAAAGGAATTCATTCAATAACTAAAATGAAATAGAACATTTTCCACTTCATTTTCACTTTGCATTATTAGCAAATTTTTGAAACAAAATCATTACAGTAGGATCATTTGTTTCAGGAAGGGACTAAAAGGGCGCAATGAAGGTCCAAAAAGGCCAGAGGTGTGACTCCACCTCTTTAAGGAATATTGGGTATCATAAATTAATCCATCCGGGTAATAAAAACTCATTCTTATACTGGCGTCACTTCGAATGAAGAACTGATACACGTAAAGTGAGCCTCTTTATGCATCAAATTATCGATATTTCCGGATTAATTATAGTGCCAAAGTCAATTATCAAGAGTCAATTACCAAAAGAAATGGAAGCTATCTACGATTCACGAAGCATCTTCTATACGCCGAACGAAAACTTTCCTTTAAATTCGTCTATTAATCTTCCTGTCTCACCCATAAACGAGAAAAAAGAAAAGGTTTCCATGAACATTAATAGAAGCCTCTGCAGGAGTCGAAACACAGAACAAATAGTTATTTGGTTCGAGCGTATAATGAGACTCAAAAGGATCGGCACACAATTCCTTCCGAGCGATATTGTGCGGGGAATAACGGTTATTAACAAATGTCACGGCATCTGCTCAGTCCAAAATTACATCCAAAGAGCATTAAGTTGATTAATTGGCTTCAATGTCTCCCCTCTCTAAAGGGCCCGCTTTTCTTCCTTTTTTATTTATAAAGAAACCCTAATCAAACACATCTCCTTGAACGCTTTTCCTTCCTCCACAAGGAGGCAAGTTTATTCGCCCTCGCCGCGTCTTCCGAATAAAATGAAAACCTTCTCTTCCATCCTAATTCTTTAAGATTAAGAAAGCCTGTTGAATGCGGAATAAACGGAAGAAAACTCCCCCCCGTTTCCTTTTTTTCCTTCTCTTTTTTTATAATTTCGAAATTATTTCGGGGCCTCCTTAATCCCTTCCCTAGCTCCCACACCGCAACATGTCCCCCTTCTCCTCTAATACGTTTCTTGCGATGACTTATGAAACTGCTTCTCAGGGTCTCACATAACAAGACAACCCTGTACAGAGTGCGATACACGTTACTTACCATCCATTCCTCCCTCACTACTCTACCCTACTCTCCCAAACTTACTCCCCCTTCCCTCAGATTTCGCATTCCCTTTCCTCGCTAATTGCGCTTCCTCCTCTCCTTTTATCGTCTCCTTCCTTTCATCTTCTCCCCGCCTTTTTATTCCTTTCTTTTTCGACTTCTGTCCTTGTTTACCTCGCGTTCCTCAGCGTCCTCTCCGTTAAAATCCTTTCTTGGCAGTCTTTGCTTGGATCATCAAAAGGTCTTTCTTTTCCTTGATTCCCCTCTCCCTTTATGTTGTCTTGTCGCATTATTTGTTTTAGCTAGTCCTCGTTTAAGGTTTATCTCCGAAGGTAACTTAATATTTGAAACGTTTTCTATAGGTATTGAACAATTTTTTGGCTAAGCTTTAAAAGTCCTAGAGAAGCGTCTTCAGGCGAGATGTAGGCCATAAAGCTTATTGATATACCAAATCAGAAGTCTTGCCTTAAAGGATTTACTAAAAAAGAATGATACATATATAATTTATCTAATCTAAGTAAAAAGTATTAAGGAATGTATCTAAGGGTGCAAAAATATATGATTGTAGGTGTTAATACTAATAATAATAAACATATAATTATATATATTAATTATAATAATTATGAAATAATTATTAAGTGGAACGTATTCCATTCTCTGCACGGAAAAAATCTGGCTATGGCAACATTAGTGTATCATAGCATACAGGTAAGTGAACAAACATCGTCATTCAAAAGAAGAAGAGGCAGTGAAGTTGCTTGTCTGCATCACAGAGATTGGATTGTTAATTAAAACGCTTTTTACCGCTGCGGAACTCTAATTGAGGAACTTATGCAACTTTGCGGCTCATTAGCTCACTACGAGCTTCCTATTTTCAGCTGGAATCAGCATTTTAAAGAAGATAATAAATAAAGTTTGAAACGAACTATTTTTAGAATTACAGATGATTCTGATCGATCGATTAGTATCTCGACAATTTAACCACCTGTGCATTAAATATTAACTAACTTTAGAAAAATCAGAAATTTTATATAAGCCAAATAGTATCTTGTGCTGTGAAAGTCAAGAAGATCCCCACTAAGCGGTGCATTTATTTAAAGCAAGATCAACTGTTAATAAGAAGAAAAAAACTAGAAGTGCTATGAAAATAATCGAGAGTTCTATTAAGTAATTTCTATGGGAAATAAATTATTCCTCAAATGAAACCGTGTACTCAGAAAGTAAATTACTTCTCGTATGAAAGCAGAAACTTCAGGCAGAAAAAATATTACTGCCTAAAAAAACCCTAGGAAATAGTACTGCAGCTCACCGAAATCTTCTCTATGAAACTCCAAGAATTCCTCAGAATTTTTGACATTTCATGTTGCCTAATATAGCTCCCGTTATTTTGGCCAGCGTGTGTACAAAATTTACGCGAAATCAAAAATCTTTTTCCATCCCGTCTGACTCAGTCGATCTTTTATTTAATATATAGAGCAGGCCATCTCTTTAAGAATCTTTTCCACGGAGTACCTTTCTTGTTTCTTCCTTTCCTCTCCTAACTTCATCTCCCCCGAATTTCGCTTCTTCCATTCCTCTTTCTCCCCCGTTCGCTCCAATCGCAACAAACCGCTTTCGCCGTCTTCCTCGCGCATCTCTAATTTCCATTCCTCCTGTCCTCCCCTGTTTGAACAGAAATCTCGCGACAGGGCAAATAAGAGGAAGGGAGGGACTGAGTAATGGAATGCAAACAATTAGGCAAACGAACGGCCCCCAAGTATTGTAACGAAGGAGGAGGGAAGGGGTTAGGGGCGTGGGAGGGAAGACTTGACGAGGTGGGTTGGGGGGGGGGGGATTTTTTCCCCTAGAGGGGAAGGATTTCTATACGCGGAGGGGAAGGGAATCGACGGAGGTCACGTTCCGGCATCATGGGGTTGAGATTTTGGGAGAGGGCAAGTCTTGGAATCGTTCGCCGTATGCATGCACGTGCTTATGCCTTATATTTTCGCCGGATTCCACGGGAGAGACCGTATAAGGCGAAATGGGTGGTTGCGGATTTGGCGGGTGCTGACGTGCTGTTCGAGGATCGCTAACTAGTCCGATTTGCGGGGGTTTTTGTTTTCCCTTCCGCGAGTTTAATGGACGGAAATGCAGTGGCTATGGAGCTTGAGGCGGGTCAATATCGAGGCTATGGTCTAGCCTGGTTTGCAATTAGTAGTCGATGCGTCGAAAGGCGGGGAAAGGAATCCTGGAAGTCAAAGTTGGAGGAACTTGTGCTATGAGGTTCATGTGGCGGTCTAAATTCCTGACGCCATATCTTGACGATTGGATTGTTTAGTGTTTGGTACAGGACGGAGGGAATTTATTTTTTATCTGTCTGATTGCTGAGACGACGTAAAAGCTTACACACCGAGTATGTGGGCATTCATCGTGGTTCCTCCTTATCGCAGGTATCGGTATCGTGAGGATGCTAACCTTGCAGCATTTAGGCCTGGGTTTGAATCTTTGTTTGGCTGCTTTTGTATATTACACGAGCTGATTCTAAGCATTATATTGTAAGATTTAAATTTTCCAATAAACACGTGATAACTATTTCTGAAAGCTGTAATATTTTGTTTAGGTTTATTGTGCTGCATTGCAGTGAACCGTAGTCGCTTATGTACTCTGGCTGAGTCAGGAAAAAAGCAAACTACCTCATTCCTAATTTTTTGTAATTATATGATATTTCTCCAAAGCTATTCTTAGCTAATGAGTGGAGTATCAAACCTGCTTTAGGGCTGAATTTTTCACAGAAAAACGTACAATTCCTTTTCTAAACAATTAAGATAGACGGAGAAAGATCGGCTGGTGAAATTCCCGTTTCAGAATTCCTTTTTGGGATGGAGGGTGCATGTGAGAGCTTCGAAGAAGAGCTGTAATACTTTCAGAAGCCTTAATGAAATGAAGGAATGAAAGGGTTGTAAAAGTTTTTAGGAAAAAGATTGTGAAATCCTCTCTCTAGAAGAGAGGTCCATAACCAGAGTTCTGCAAGCATCCTACGGCTTATCCATCAATCCTTAGCTGTCCTTACTTTGTAGAAGTCAAACCTTTCCTTTTCTTAATGTAAACGAGTTCACATCCAAACTGATAACTGAAAAGCAGAATGGCACATTTTACACGAAATGAGGCTCAAAAAGTGGAGTATTCTCTGATGCGACGTATTATTAAAAATTATAGATGAATCATCAAATGAATTTGATTGTGTGGTAAATACCACTCTCGGAAAACGAAACCTTAAGGAGAATCTTATAAAGTATTATTTTCTCTCTATTTCATCTACGAATGCGTATATCCATCCTGTTTTCACAGACCATAGTTTTTTGTTTATTTTTAAATCTCAAAGCTTAAGTTTTGCCAATGATGCATTCCGTACCTCTTCTTATGAACCTCCGTAATCTCTTTCGTAATTTGCTTTTCTCTCCGAATTGTCGAGGCTTCACTATCGATCAGGAGGCCGGCCTTTATGCAAATCATGCAGATTCGCATAACTCTCTCTATTAATATCATCAACGATCATAAAATTACCTAAAAAACGGTTTTTCTTTCTAATTTTTTTTTCTGTGGTGTCGACTCATGCCATTGAATGTCTATCAAAAATAGTTCGATATATGCGTCTTTTGAATTTCTTTTGTTACCTTTCTTGATATATGCAGTGCTCTTAATACTTAACCATTACAAGCATATTCTTGGTCCTGTATTTTACAAAGTTATTTAAGCTGACCTAAGACCGAAACATTTATGAAAAATTTAATTAATTTAAATAATTAATATCTTGGAAAAATCTACTGAGTACTAGGTAAAGTAAACAAAACCATATGAAGATAAGTAGAAGTGCAGATAAGCTGGTAGAAAGATTAAATTGCATTCTAATTATTATTAATGTAATATATTAGTAATTCAAATTGGAATATAATTAAAAACTCTTTGTTTTTAATTATATTCCAATCAATGTTTGAAACAATCTGTTAGTTCGAAGATTTCTTCTCCTTACACTAAAATTTACGTCGCTGTAACCCGGAAACTATTTGACACCTTAAAGTTTTCTTCAAATTTCCCCTTTAATTTACTCAAGAAACAATAATAATTAGTGTGGGAAATTCAATATATCTCATCAAAATTTTGTAGGCAATTTTTTTTTAGACTTAGTTTATCACATCGATTGCTTAATATTGCTATTTTATATATATATCAATACGTATTATACTTTTCTGATTAAAGCTTATTTTTAAGCTAAAAGCTTGCTTTTGCTGTAATGCAACTTTACTTCTATAATACTATATACTACTTTTATCTGGTAGAAGTATAATTATACTTTTTATATAATTACAGAAAACATAGTAACCAGATTCAAATTCTTCTAAATCAGGTTTAAATTATCTATAGCAAAGATTTCTTATAACAAGTTAACGTTAAAAATTCACGTTTGTTTATCTTCTTCTCCTCTTTTTTTGACCTCCGGTTGCTTTTTCCTCTCTTTATATATTTAATATAATCAGATGATATATATAGGTGAGTCGGGCTCCCTGACAGCTATGTGGGTAGCGCGTTCGACATTGGTGGAAGAAGTTCCGGATTCGATTCCCGGTGGAGGCTCCCGTGCGAAATGATCTTCGCTGTCAAAGTACTTTTAACAATAACACTACTACTACCATTGTACTATAGCTGAGTCCTCCTCCTCTTGTCCTGTTCAAATATTCAGATTTTACTGAAGTATTCACCGTATAACTGTTTTGCTAAAAAATTCATAGGAGGGTTTCCCAAGTGCAAAAATGCATTGCACAAAGTATAATTTGCTATTGTGAGGCGAGTGTAGCAATCTGGGAGGTAGAGATCCCATAAGTATAAAGCATGTCCACAAAATATCTCTGATACAAAGAAGAGCTTTTTATGTTTATCTCCTCACATAGAAAATGAATTCATCAGTATTTTTCAAAAGTAAAGAATGAGCGACTTCAACAAATTATAAAGTTAAATACTAATACATCTGTAATATTTCAGATGGTACAGCTGAAGTATTAAGAAAATAAATGAAAAATTTAATGTATCGAATTGTTTTTCAAATGCAAAGCTAGCCTTTGAAGGAAATTCTATCGGTTTTACTGTCTTTAATCAAAAAAGGGAGATGAAATTTTTCAGACATCCTGGAAGTAGGAATAGGATAGGTATCTCAGTATAACAAACTACGAGTAAATAGGGCAAATATAAAATAATACTCTAATATGAATAGTATATTAAACGATGGCACGAAATTAATTTTAAAAGGAAACCCAGTTCCACAATTCATCCCTTCTTGAAGTATTCTCTTCATTTAGTTTGTTTCCACTGAATCAATTATCTATGTAACCAGTAATTAACAGTCATGGAAACATGATTTAGAATCGAAAAATGAATCTGCAGAATTACAGGCATATTGACCCTCTGTCATGAAATTGCTATCTTAGATTATTCTTCGAAATTATTATAGTAATGATTGAAATATTTATATATAGCAAAATATTTCTACTCCAGTATCCAAGAAGATTATCATAAGAATAACTAATTTTAAATATGGTTTAATCGATTTCCGTCAATAAGATTTCAGATAAATATATATTCTTTACTCAGTTCCTGTTACAGTATATTTTTATGGGTAAAATGCTTGTGAATAATATACAAGCATAGACTATCACATAGCTGAAGCTACAGCTACATCAATAATTTCGATATCAGATTACTGCGACATAATTGGATGAAGTAATTTTTCTGCGATATTCCACTATTTGAGGTCATCAGTTAGAATAAATATCCCTCTCCTAAGGAAGTTGAAGCCTTTACCCGACCATTTTTACTTCATTAACTTCCTGTCTCCTCTTTGAAATACAAACTACCGTTGAAGGCAAACATCTTTTCCTAAAAATTACTCCTCTGTTTACATTAATCCGAAATTATATACAAATAACGAAGGGGTCTCGTTTCTGCTAGTTAATTAATTAATTTGTTTACGGTCAAGTACGATATTCCCCAGATGCGGATTTTTATTTTAACAAAGTCTAATTTATGTGCATGAAATCGGAGCGCGGGAAAATTGACGAATGTTCCTCGTCTTTAATTATACGCCCACGGTGTTTATGCAGGCTCAGCTTCATTCGAAGCCAGTCTTATCTTTATTTATTAATAAAATATACGCTTCTCTTATATTTTGCATAGCGCCGAATCACCAACTCATATTTACCGAAGGCTTTGCTTCAGTAATTAAACGTCGCCATGTTTTCATTTCAATTCGATATTATTCTTCTATCACATTCTTTTGTATAATTTGATAAAATTTAAGATACGCATATTGTAAATTTATTTATGAACCTGAAATGAATCGGAAAATATCAATTAGTAATTTCGATTACAGGAGACTGTTATGATTAATCAATTTTCCAACATTTTCATTATTTATAGAGTGATAATTTCCGCGTTTCGACAACTTACATACCTGCGCGTTACAATTAATCAAAAATTTCGACGATTCTTTCATTGTTTCATTATACATATGAATAAATTCTCTGAATAAAATGAGGATAATTTTCCATCTTTTTCTGGGTTATATTTAGAGCTTTTATTTGTGCCAGAGCAAAAAGTCAAGCAATTTGTCGATATTTTGGGATATTCAGTATTTTGAATATAGCAGGAATATGATAGATTGAGTTGATTTTATTTAATTCATCTGGAAGAGGCAATATCCTATCTTTCTGAGATAAGTCAACTGGACTTATATAATTTTTAGTAATGGTAATACACTATGTAATAATAACACGTGTAATAATCACCTTGAATAATGAAATGTACAAACAAAATTAAATTTTTGTACACTCTAAATTTGATCTAATGGAAATTTCAACGAACGCTACTAATGTAAGGGTGGTTGGTGAAATCACAAGTTTTTCCATGAAACACAGAGCTTTACTTCTTTCTCAAATTTCCTCGATTTCAAAACATTTCCTCACTTTTCACATTTAAAACACAATGTCTCAAAGCTTATGAGAAATGATTTCTTCAATGGCTTAGAAATTTAACCATTACAATAAAAGAACTCATAATAAAATCTTCATTTCACCCTAACTTTAGAATAGCCAAAAGAGATTTGAGTTCCGGAAAATAATCATAGCCCGAGGGAGAAAAATATTAAGAATAGGGTTTCGATGTAAGAGACAAGTCCGAGCCGAGCAAGTTATTCTGTTTGTTGACCAATTTCAGCTTGAATGCATCGCATGGTTTTCGTCAGCAACTCTTTTTCTAGATATTCCAGGATTGTTTCCTTTGTCTCTACCTTCAAGCCTATTGACTCCAATCTTATCTCAACGTATTGGATGAGGATTTAGTTTGCGTCTTAGGGTGCTGAGGCAATTACTTTTCATCTTTTGCTTCCGTCATCGAATATACTGTCTTTTTCGGAGCCGGTTGAATTCCCGGTGAGGGCTCACAAAGAATCATATGGCCTCAACAGTCTACGCACTTACATTAAGAGCTATTCGTACATGTATCTTTAGTTTATTTTCTTTTTCATTTGGATAATGGACAGTATTTCGTTGAGACATAGTATTAAGTCGCCTGCTTCTTTTAGGACTCTTATCAGCGTCAATTATCAAATACAAATTTTTGTCGCATATATTAACGTGGCACTTGAGTCATAAATATGCATTGAATGTTTCATAAGAAAAGGGTTTTAGGCGACGTTGCACACAATGGCATGTGCCTAGAAAAATTCCCAAGGAATAACAGACATGGGAAAAGGCCGACAGTACCCGGACTCGAACCCAGATCTTCCACTTGGATGACTTGTGTTGGCTCGATAGCTTAATTGGATAAAGTATCCGCCCGGTAAGTGGAAGATTCGGAATATTCTCGGTCCTGTTAGCCATTTTTCATGTCTGTTATTCCTTAAAAATTCACCATAAAAATCTACATACTTATCACGAACTCTTCGCTCTTAATATCAGAACATGACAACATATTCTAACCATGCATACTTATCATTCGTAACCGTGTGAATTTAATTAAGAATTCGCTAAAATGTCTCTTACACATCCCTCATCACATAAGTATTTTTTTAAGCTTTCTGGAAGGTTTTCAGGGCTACCATAGCGGTTACGTGCTCAATCGTAATTCCACGAACCAGACAACGCCAAATAATTCATAATTATATTGATAAGGTAAACAACGGCGTATTTCCTCCCGCCTAAAGAAAGAACCGTAACGAAACCTGCTAATTGTTCCCCGTTCGATACATACGCGAATATTCCTTAATTAATTAACGAACCCTCCCTCCTTTTTTTTATAAGCTCCGCGGAGACAGGAAGACGGAGAGAGAGAGACGGCAAGTGGGAATGAACGATAGAGGAGAGCGTGTGAGTTAGAGAGAGAAATGGTAGTCAAACACTCGATTTCGCGTGGAGCAAAGCTAATGGAATAAGTTATGTACCCCTCCCTACGTAAACTCCATCAGAGCAGAGATACACTTCTCCTCCTATTGCTCTTTAATACTTCTCAAACCAATCTGATAGACTCCTCTCACTTTGACTCCTCCCCTTGTTATCTGCAAGTCTCTCTTCTAATTAGTCGCAGCACAAATTTGAGGTTGCAAAGAAACACGCCCACACAAGGTTGAATTTTGCAAACATGCCTCGCTCGCGTTGTTCCCTTGATGGTATTAATGGTGTTCAATACGCTGGCTCTTCCGCTTTAATTAGGAAAAAAATCTTCGGCGCATTAAATTAACGCCGTGGAGTCCACGTTCTTCATTTTGTTTCGCCTTTGCGCGGAAACAACGAGAAAATATCCGCGGAACGGATATTTTCTCGTTGGATAGGAGGTTCCTTCGCCTTTTTGTTCAATTTTCGACGCGCTCTCCAGGGCTTCCGAATCTTTTTCCGCGTGGAATCAGACAGACTCCTCGGGTTTGTGTTGGTTTAAATCTTAGCCTGTGCTTCTCCGACGAATCTTAAGTTTTCGAAGATTTAAGACGGGGGTGTGGAATTTTTTCATCGGAATATTGCACGAGATAGGCTCAGATCGTATCTGAGAAACGTGTGGCCTACCTGGGCCATCGGTTACCATAACCCGTAGAGATAGAGATTCTCAATACTCCTTAAGCCGTATGAAGATGTCCTACAATTCTCGCGGTGAACATATGAATAAAATCGTCTCTCCGAAGAAACCACTCTCCTGAGAAAACAAGTGTTTCAATAGCTAAGCCAAGGTTTTTTTTTTAACCAGAGGGACATTTTCTTTAACCTGGTCACCACTTAAGCTAGAGAACAGCTCTCCAAGACTTAAGGAAGTTTTTAAAACTCTATTTTAATTACAGCAATATAGTTTCCTCAAGGAAGAGGGTTAAGGTAAATTTGCACATAAGAGCGTTCGTGCACCTAGGAAAGATCCCAAGGAAAACGGACTTGAAGTAAGTCTGACGGGATCGGGAATCGAACCCGGGATCTTCCTGTAGGGAGAGGAAGATCCTGATTCCGTCGAACTTTTTTCAATTCCCTTTTTCTTGGGATTTTTACAATTGCCTCTCTTAAAGTATAATCCGTTTTAAGACAACGTTCGCTAACCAAGTCTTATATTAACTGATCATATAAATTTATCAAATATCTTTAGTATCTATTTAACTTTAGACGAATTAATCTAATCCCATGAAGACTGTTCCCAAAAAACATTAATCGCTTACTAAACTCCAAGGAAATAGTTTTAATTACATTTTCGTTTGACGGATGAATGAGAAACAAAATAGTTAAAACGTCTAGATTAATTTAAGAAATTGGGAAATGGCTGCATCTTAAGCCAGAAAATTCCGCAGTTTCCCCACTTAATCAATTGATAATTTAACTTTGACTAAATTATTTTTAGCATAAGGTTAATATTTTAAGATCGTAATGAGAGACTAAGCTGAAATTTTACTCCCCTCTATTTGACAATACTTTGCTTCCCTGTGGGTTGATTTCGGAGTTCCAAACCCTCAGGCAGGAGCTATGGGGTTGATCAGTACACCCTTATATCATATGGATTCTGTTAAGAAAATAATTCTAGTGTAATATATTGGTGTAACTTTTTATATGGATGATGATGCTTACCATTCTCCATTGTATCAGTATAACAGAGCCATAGAAATATTATCTAGCCTTTAGGGGTGAATCTAAAAAAATTATGAATGAGGCAGAGAATGAGGTAAAGTGATTATTTAATCGACCTTAAAGAAAAATAAACGACAAAATTGGCTTAATTAAATTGAAATAGATAAGTTGTATGTGGTGTGACTAGAATGCCATTCCTGTACTAAATGTTAATTATAACTCTAATACTTATTGATATTATTAGATTTCTCTACAAGGGTTAAAATACCATGTCGTCGTTTATCACAAATAATGTGCAAGTATCGTAACACTAGTATTTGATTCTGTAAAACCTAGCTTAATTATCTATATAGTATAAGGTGCCCTCTAAGGTGCTTACCAAATATTCCTCCACTTCTTGTCGTAAATTCGAGCCTGTTTTTGCGTTTTATATAACCTTTATTGTCTTGGACCCGTGCTCTAGTGGCTAGAATCGGAAAAAGCAGGACAAAAGGCATAAAATGGTTTCTCTTTGAGTTTGAAACTCAAAAACACGCCTAGTTATCCGCAAAAAAAGAATTTAAAAGATGCAAAGGACCATTCTTGAAATATGTTTCGTGTTAGTAAGACAGAGGGTATCAAATTTAAGCTTTTTTACCGGAAACAATCATTGCTGATTCTTTTTTGGGTTATAAACTTTGATTCTAGAAGCTGATACTGAAAACGAATGAGAAAAATGGTGATAAAGTTTTCTAATGTCATCCTTATTATTTGACTATCGTAGCCTTCGTAGCCTCCAACACGGTGGTACATTTTATTCACTAAAATGGCAAAATATATATTTTTATTCCAATTCTGATCACATTGAGCTATTAAGCGATAGAATGAGGTTGAGAGAGAAAGACCACAGAAGAGTAATGTTGAGAAAAATTTGATGTATGATGAGATGAAAGAACAAATGAGAAGGAAGAGCCAAGGAGGAGGCGAGGAAGAGAAATCGTTGAGAGCGGAAAAATAAGGGAGTAAGGTGCAACGGGTGGCTGAACGCTGAAGACTAGGGGTCAAAAATGAGAAAGGTACAGAGGGTAATATGGAGTAAATGCGTTGGGTTTAGAAAAATAGAGATATGGTAAAAGTCCACGGGAGGAAAAACTGAATGTGTGTGATTATTTCATAAAACAAGTTTCCACATTTGTGTAAGTTCATTCTTCCTTCTTTATACATATTTAACTGTCATCGAGTAGTCAGGAGACATCAATAGAATAAAGGATATCTCAATTTCTATAAAAACGTAAATTCATATAGTCGGGCCATCATCTTTAAATTTCAAATGTCATAGATCGAGAAAATGGGCTTTTATTAATACATTTTTATTTTAGGTATAAAATTATATAAATATATTTTATAAATATATATATAAATATATTATATAAATATATTATAAAAATAATGAGGTTAAGACAAATTGTGTGTTTAAGGATGTTAAACTGGATAGGGGTTAAATAATATTCAATTGAGAAAGTAGATTAAAATATCGGTAAATTTTCGTTTTCAATTCATACTGCAATATTATAGAATATTATAGAATTTTTATCAATAGAAGTCTTTGAGCTATTATATTTCTATTGGTCCTGCTACCGGATCCAGATGAATGAAATATTTTCCCCTCATTTATTGGTACAGGATAAAGAATAATGTATCTTTCATTTACTTCAGTCTGTTTTGTTCATGGAAAGAAGCCATGAGTAAGCCATGGAGAAAGAAGCTATGAGGAGGTTATAAAGGGAAAAATTAAGTGAGGTATTTCAGTAGAAGGAATGTATAGGAAACTAAGGGATTGAGATGGCCGAGAAATGAAGTAAATGAGCAATGGGAGTGAAATATTCATAGCAGATTTCTAAACAAAACGAAACGACGGATCAGAAAAGTGTGTTGCCCTGGAGAGAAAAATACTAGAGTTAAAGAAGACAATAAGATAAAAGAGTGACCCAGAAGAAAAAGGGGATGAGCAAAGGAGGAGAATGGAAATCGAAGGAGAATGAAGGGGAAAAGAAAATCAAGAAGATAAATTAGAAATAAGAAAAGAAAGAAGCGGAGAATAACGGAAAATATTTAGACGGGGAAGGAAATGAAAGATAGTGAGAGAGAATCAGGAAGAGAGGAATGAAGAGAGGAAGAAAGAAATGGATACAGTGGGAAGAGGAAGAAGGATCTTGATTGAGGAATGGGCGGGGGGCCAGGAGGAGGGTCTTCCTTCTAGGGGCTGATTGGACCAAGAGGTGGAGGAGAGATTTAGGTGGATGTGGTATTAGAGCAACTTCTGGAGGGGAGGAATCTCTTGAGAGGTAAAGGGAAAAATTGATACAATTGCCGTGAAGGTGCAGCGTGACGCTGCAGTCCCGGGAATATCTCTCCTTTCACTGCTTTTTGTCAGCCTTTCTCCGCGCCCTCTGCATCCCCAGGGGTCCTCCTGAATGTGCCCCTGAATTTGCTCAATATCGGCGATTCATTGCGTTATTTGTGTTATTCCCAACGTTCGCGCAGACCGTTTAAAAGTAATTCGGATGAATCCTCACTTAGACCCCTTATACCTTTATTTATATAAGGAAGTAGAAGAAGGATATACGTAAGTGCGATGTATGGTCGAGTTACAATTTTATTCTTTCCTTACTCTCCGCATAATTTTCTCATCATAGTGCAGTGTTTACTCTAAAATTTTTTATTATCCTAGCGCTGTTTATAATTCTATCTAGACTGTCCTATATTATGTCTTATATATATATATATATATATATATATATATATATATATATATATATATATATATATATATATATAAGTATTTTTTCGTCCAAATATATCCTCAGGAAAGACCAGAGGTGGGGTACCTGCTACTATTCGGTCACTTCTCAAAATAAATATATGAAATTAAATTTCTATTATAATTAGGGTCGGTCCTATATACGAGGTATATATATACGAGTATATGTAGCTTTCTGTAATCCCCAAATAGAATTCTGAACTTTTGAGTTGAGTTACATTTTAGTTTTTTTTGGGGTAAATTTTCATACAGCATTTCCCTTTATAGTTTTACTTGGTAAATATTCTAATGCTTTTATTTCGTGCGGGCTTTGGATAATTATATGATTATTTTAATGAACTCAGAATTCTAGGAAATGCTGTATGTCCAGTTCTGCTGATGAGATGTATGGGTTAACATAAATAGAATGAAATTAAAGACATATTGTAAAGATTAAATGCAAATGAATGAGAAATGAATGAATACAAAGATTTCTTTTGCTTTGCTGCACGTACACAAACCCTATATCTTGCTCATATTAATCTCTTCATAAAGTTAAGCGTCTTGTATTTAAAAATCTTCTTCCTATCCTTATGTTTGGAAGAGCAGAGATATCGACTACTGATCGAAATTTTACGTTTTTAATTAATTCCATTTTTGGCTATATCTACAAAACTTTTCTATTAGTCAAAAGAAGCACAAAATGGATTTTTTTCATATTCAGTTCATTCCAATTTTGAACGCTACCCTGAATTCCGTTTAAAACGATGCTCATGAATACTTATATTGATTTAAGTGATACAAAGCTGATGATGGAAAGTTTGATATGTTTAATAATAAAATTATACTGTAAGTATACATTAATGTAAATTGATGTAGTTATACAATTTATAAAACCACCGTATAATATATCCCCTCTTAATGTAAGGAAATTTAAATATGATGGAGATTAATTTTAAATATGACAATATTAATGTATCTACTATAAAAACGAAGTTGAAACTTAATTTGATTACATTTAAATTTCATTAGTTTCAATTATCCATCACTGTGTTAAATCGCCGCGCTGACCCGAATGAATGAATCGCTTAATTTTCGAGCATCGATTTTTCGCAGAAGATTCTCCGTCATTAGAGGAGAATAGGAACGTCCGATAATCCAATCTCAGTGATATACTGAGTCAATGATCAATTGGACGGAAGTGCTCAATTTTTAACGTCGTTTGAGTTTCGTTTTCACACTTATTATTTTTATACAAATCGATTGAATGTATGGAGGAGACGAAATTCAATAAATAGAGGCTGCAATATTTAATTCTTTTTCTCTACATTACAACTGGCAATAAGCGATGCATATGTATTCATGAATGTAAGTTTTGAATTCACATCTACAGGAGGCTGTTTACAATGGATCATGCATACTTCGAATTACTTCTCAGAAATTTATCAAGAAATCCCGTTCCTCAATGCAAAGTATTACATGAATTCTTTGTAAATTATTTTTAGATCGAATAAAATATACAATCCTTTTTTAAGACAATTGTTATCCACAATCAATTTTTGATTCTAAGCACAAAATTAGTAAAGATTATTATCTCTCATTATAGATTTTTTCCGTATGATTTTGCAAAGGCGCGGAACTAGAGAAGAAACCCTACGGATCAGGAAATTGTGGCCTCGGATGAATTAAGAGCAACAGGATGAGTCAAAATACTTGAACTTCGTTTAAGTTTTATCATTTAGATTATTAATTACTTCATAGCGTTGTAGCGATCGATTTCAGAAGACTTTTTAGAATACAATAATATATACATAATGAGCCATAACATTTCAGAAAGAAAAAAATGTTAGCTCTTTGTAAGATCTAAATTTTAATCAGCACCACCCTTTTTTCCATCTAAATCTGATGTATAGAATTCAAAACCGTAGAAATATGTTCAACGTTAAAGGAAAATAACCAAGAGTATTGTCTTACGTCAGAAAAGGGTACAAAAACAACAGACATATTCTTTATAGGTTTGAGAATTGGCGAAGAAGGCTCCAAATTTGCATAATGCTAAAAAATTTCCGAGTAAATAACTGTCAAATGTTTGGAATTAAACGGAAAGGGATATCCAATGATAAAAAGGGCTTGAATGAGAAAGTTTTTATTTTTTAATCTAAAGTGTAATTAGGAAATAAAAACCGCTTATGTCAATATATAATGTGATAAGATTAGTAATGACTTAAACAATTCTTATATTCAATTATACTTCAACTCGAAAGGTTTATCTTGAAAATATAACTCAAGAATGGGAAACTATTACAATTTGCTCTAAACAATTGCCGAAAAACTATCAGGAATTAAATTTGCTCAGTCATCGTTATTATATATACTAGTGAACCTTCCTATTAAAATAACGAAATTTAATCTTACTGATATATCTATCATGGTATACCTGTGATCCTTCTAAGCCGTTATGCGTGTATTTTAAATCAATAATACCTCAATATATTTCTGTTAGGGGCCTAAGCTCCCCGTTGATTGCAATCCTTGCAAAACGATATTCTACGGCCAAAATGTAAAATTATCATATATTTCTTAAAGGACCACTTTAAGTAAACAGACATTTTTTTTGCAAAAAACAGCTATTTCTCGTGCAAAAAATTTCCTTGTCCGATATCTTACATTAAATATCGTCGTATTTCCTTTATATGGGAAAATGATTACTATTTTATTATTTAAGCAAAAGAGAATTTATTCCTGAGATGGAATTTAGCATGCTTTACATTAAATTTTCTCTCTCCTTATCGTATATAATAGTAATGAAAGAAAAAATTAATATCATGGCATTCCCTCCAATTAATTTTCATACATACAAGACTAGCATGCATGTAAACTAATCTCGGTTTCCAATCATTTTTCTGCATTTATCCGGGAATATAGCCTTTCCGGAAACAAGCAGCCACGTTAATGGATATCCGCTACTTGAAAATGTGAATAGAATGCTTCTTGACAGATACGCTTTTCACAAAATTAATGCGTTACATATAGACCTGCGACAGTAAAATATGCTATAATGAATGAAGTCTTTAAAAGGAATCCCCAATGGGAAAATCCCCAATGCATATGGAAACAAGAGAAACTTATTAAAGAAACGGTGCAGCGATGAATGGTCGAATCGTGCGCAAGCGGAGAATAAAATCACGAGTTCTTATCGAGGGAAACAGCAAATCTTGGAAGAGGAAGAAGGAATAACGAAGCGAGAAGAGTGAAAGATAGACGGAGAAGAGGAAGAGGAAAGTTGGGGGATTTTGAAGGAGGAAGGGAAGGACTTGATTGAGGTGTAGTGGGAGGGGACACGGTAAAGGCAGAAATGTTGGTTGAGTGATTCGTTATGGAGGATTCAAGTAACAAGGCCCATTTGATTAGCGGGGGGACGACTCTAGGGCAGAGAGGAAAGGAGAAAAAGAGGCATGGAATGAGAGGGGAAATGGTCGCATCAAGAAGGGACGTGGGGTATTTTTTTAAAAAGGGGAAAGGCAAAAAATATTTTTCCTATAGCCAGCACGAGCGCAATTGTTACTCTATTCTTCCTTTACGCTCCTTACAATTTCCTCATTTACTGCAGTGTTTTCTCTAAGTGGTTTTTATTATCCTTCCGGTGTTTATTATTCGATCGAAGATTAGTCTCAGAAAAAAAGAGATATGTATTTGAGTTTTTTTTCGTCCAAATATATCCTTAGGAAAGACCAGAGATGGGAATCTGCGACTTTTTGTTCATTTCCCAAAATAAATATATGAAATTAAATATCTATCATAATCAGGGCCGGCCCGATAACACAAGTAGCCCAAGCGACGCTTGGAGCGGAAATATTTTAGGGGAGAAAAAAGTTTTCTTTCCTTACTCCGTTGCATTGACAAAAATCAGGAATTATGTCAAATTAAGAGAACTTATGAAAGACTTGAGAGTATAAGGTTTTACGTTAATGGTCTAAAACAAGGCAAAGGGGAAGTAGAAAATTCGTCATTTATCTCACGAGTATTTCACAACGATCTGCTGTCAAAGTGTAACAGAACGAGGGTTTTCCTCCTTTTCAATTCTTAAAACACTCCATGAAAATATTTTTATCCCACAATCCTATAATTTCATCTCATCGCACAGTACCGTTCTGTCACTCTTAGAATGATTGCTTCTTCTTCTTCCTCCTTCTTTCCTCCTAGGCGTATGCCTGTTTCCTTCAGTACCACGCCCCAATCAGGGCTTGGTACTGGTACTTTGAGTAATAACTTTTAACGCCTTTAAGCAGGTTACTAGCGTGGCTTATCGGCGTGGGACAATCACAGACAACCATTCCCTAACCGGAAAAATCCGATTAGCCGGGATTCGAACCCGGGACCGTGTGGTTGGAGCGTTAACGCGCTGGCACGCTAACCACTCCGCCACCACGGCCGGCAAATGATTGCAATTTAACAAATTACCGAAGTGGGAGCCACAAAAAATCCTCGCTAGGGACTCCAAAATACCTTGGGCCGTTACTGATCAGATTCAAAGGCTAATTATTGAACATAAAATGAAGAATAATATCTCGAAGGTAGTATAGCGATTGAATTTGTTTCCGAATTCGATGTTGAACTATTTAAATGCATCTAATATGTGTACAACGGTGATGGAATGGTTGATTACTGGCGCCAGGGTCCCAGATTTGAGAGCCAGATGTCCAGGGATTTTCCTATTTATGACATGCTTGTGTGAATTCATCCATTATTGCTATTTATGATGGCTGCTGTAATTGACCAGTAAATGAATGTTTTTGAGGGATTGGGAATAATTGTAATAAATGCCGCTCAAGTGTGGCGTTAAGAGATCTTATGTGGTCAAGTGATACATGATTTTGATGAAAATTGGCATTCCTGGTATGTACGAAGGAATTTTGCTAAATATGTAAAAAAGAATTGTTGCAGAGCACCTCCAGACAACAGAGTATTTTACTCAAAACTGAGGAATCTGATGTTCAACTTCATTAATTTATTATCGTGATCCTAGATCGATTTTTGTATGACTTGTAGAGTTCGTAGTTCATGATAAGTTCTAGTTTACGGTGCACAATCAATTACTTCATCAATGTTTATTTCTGGAATTAGTATTATCATTTTAGCTATCATTGGAATAACTGTTGCTATGTTTTATTACGCTATTATTTTGTATTGCTTCAAGATTCGGCTATTTTATGGACAGAGAATTCCCGAAACGAAAATAAGCTAAATTTGCAGCGGGCGAATAAAACTCGGCTACTTCATCGAGGAAGTTATATATTACGGGTTTTTAGAACACGCTCTCTTCCGCATGACAAGGTAGCTCAATTAATTAAATCAATTAAAAATTGCGTTTAATTTAACTAAACTTGAAGCGAATGACTGTTATGTCTACCATATGCGAAACCGACCTGAGGATGTTATTACAATAAAGAACGTTAATTAAAAGAAAATCAGTAAAATTCGTATTTATTTTATAAATAATAGAAATCTATATTCACAGATAATGCCGAAATTTATCGAAACTCGTAATTAATCAATTAAAATCGTTCAATTAAAATTCGTATTAATATTCGTTAGCAGTAATTTTTTCTTCGGATACGAATTTGATTTCAATTACCTTTATTTTTTAAACACGGAATGATTTGATTTTAGTTCCGGAAATGTTCAAGTAGCTTCGATGCAATTAATTGAGAAGCATGAGAATTTTATGGAACATTATATTTCAACACAATTGATTAAATTTGATATCTTTCTCTGTTTCGTGCAAATTTTCTTTGTATATGGCCGGTATCTCACATGGATATTATTGTGGTAATTTTATTACGCTTTGCGTTTCTAAAGCAGTAACAGTTAAACTACTTCAATTTCTCATTTCGCTTACAAGTCTGAATTTGAACTCCACCAAGCTAGAAGCTCGACTCTGTTGAACAGTTTCTAACTTAATTGAGTGACATTATGACATTTTTATTTCCTCTGTTTCTTCAAAAGGATCCGAAATTAATCCTTGTAAGTAGAAACAAAGAAGTTTGTCTCATACATCAGTAATTTAAAAGGGATTTGGTCAAAATAAACACAGAGGTGGACAAAAATATTGTGTAATTCAGAAAGGAATAAATATGAGTATAAATCCGGCAGTATTACGCCACAATAAAAATTTGTCGAAATTTATTAATTTATGCCTAATTGGGGGTTTCGGAGACTGTAACTCAGCCAGTACTTCCTCATAAGTACAGCTCGCCGTAGAGTATTACAGAAAAATAACCGCCATCCTAGAATATGGCTTACGTTTGATTTCTACCATGTATATTAATACACTAAGGCGCATTTGTATGCATCTTAATTTATTCCCTTAAAATACGGCGTAGGTACACCCCTGCGGACATATATATGATAACGAAGAGCGTGTGTATGTATAATTTGGCGTTGTTAATTACCAGGAGGAAAAACGACCGGAATACTAATTGCTTCATTAAATTAAACCAATCGCGAGATATTTTTACTCCGTCCTCTCTCCCCCGTTTTCTTGATTCGCCACCCCCGCTCCTCCTCCTAGTGTAACGGTACATTAACGAACCGGCGGAAGCAATTAAACCCAATTCATATCTATTCAATAGAAAACTATTACCTGAAGAGACTCGTCTGGGATAATATTTACGTTTAAGTATTCCTATTCAGAATGGCGGTTGCGTCAAGCCTCCGATAATGAGACCGCATTTCATCGGGAGGCGGTGTGGGGGCGGAGCGGAGGGGAAACGGGGGCAGAGGGGGCGGGAAATCGGAATGGTGTGGGGGGTGTGAAAACACGGGAAGGGGGGGAGGATGGTTATTTTTTTAAAAAAGGGGGAGTGCTAACGAATGGAGGGGAAGCAAGGTATCGGAGATAGAAGAAGAAACGGAGGTCGAATTCGAGGGATCGAATCGGAGGCCGAATTCGGAAATCGTTGGTGCAGTTGGAGCGGTGAAGAATGAGGCGTGATTTTCTTCAATGAGGGACTGTTAGCTGTCGAAAATGTTCGCAGGAGTTTTTTCGGGGTATTCTTATCGGGGTTGTGACGCGCTCGAGTCGCATCTGAATGAGCCGGGGAAGTTTTTTAATTGTCGGTGCAGGAGTCGAATTTAAAGGAAACAGCTGCGAATCGGATGGGCGTGTCTTGAGTGTAATCGATTTGAGAAACCTGAAGTTTTTTTGTGGATTTGCTTTCCATCAGCTGTCTATTTTTTTAATATGTGCATTAAGGAAACTACCCCGAAGACAGTTGGTTGTCGGAAAAGAATTGACCCCCTTTTATTGGAACTGAATTATCAGATTGAAAATTACCATATCAAATTCTATCACTACCATTCGTAAACGTCTTATTCAAATAATCCTGTCAGTTTCTCTATGAGCGATTTATCTCGCGAGAAATAAGTTTCCAGCGAGTAAAAGGAGTTCAATCCCCGTTTCCATAGTACTACTTATTTTATTTTTCTTATTTCTATTTCGTTTATAGAGCACTTCAGGCAACACAACAATTTACGGATAACAGATGCAAAAGATTGCGTTCCCATAATCTCTCTCGTAATCCGCTGTTTACTCAGGAAAATGTGGATTCTTAATTCAAAATACCTAATAACGAAATAGGGGCTCTTGCTTAGAATAAAAAAGAACAAATATGGACAAAATAGGGACCCAAATATGTGATTTGTGGAAAATCTGAAAATGCTCACGATATTTCTGCGATAAATAGGATTCATCTACTTCTACATCTACATATTTACCCTGTAAGCCGCCTTTCGGTGTGTGGCAAGGGGTGCAAGCACCATGACACTACTTTCCTAGTCAATTATTTTCGCGTATTAAATTCGCGTTTAATCCATTGCTGGATGATTGCACAAGAGAACTGATGTGAAACTATGTACATCGAAACCACCTTTTCTAAAGCATCCTATTCCAGCCTTTCTTCATTCAAAGTACACTTATATCCTAAAATCCTCGGAAAAAAAGATGATACATTTATTTCAATTCGAATTTACAGTTTCAGAATTCAACATAATGAACCTTCATCGCAAGATAAATGTAAGTATATGTATAAATCATTTACACGGATATTAGAAGAAATTAGCATAATATTTACTTGTCAATAAACGTATACATTGTTGGAAAGTCCTGTTCTAAAAGGTTAAGCGAATAAAATTTAGAAGTTACGAGCTATCCATTATCCATGATAAGCTGAGCTATTTTGACTTGTTCACATCCTAAACAATCAACATCAACAGCAGCAATGAAATCTTCATCTTCGTTTTCTCTAGCAAGATGCTTTCAGTTTATATAAATATAATATTATTATTTTTGGAATAATTAAACTAATTGAAAAAAGATATTTATAACTTTTATTAAACGTTAAAGCAATTAATAAAGTGAGTACCTTTCCCATACTTCCGTTTCGTCTCTGTTATTTATCAAAGTAAAGTACGGTAAATATTAAATCTGTGTTACCTTCTTTTTATCATAATTTTTACTTACTTTTATCGCTGGCTATAGTTACGCTGGTCCTCGCAAAGCTTGCTTGTTTCTGGTAAACAATAAAATTAACCTGAAAGAAATATATAAAAGATCATTCGCAAGTATTGACAACAATTTCTCAGCTACTGGCCAATTCTCAGCTTTGTATAAAATTTAAAATTCAGCATATGGAAACGTAAAGATACAATAAATCGCAATGAAGAAAATTTATAATATTTCATCGATATTATGAATATCCCTGATAAATCCTACACTCTGATCATTAAAAAAGTGAAACGATGCCGGAGCTTCATTCGCGAGCAAGTACCCGCGCATCAAAATAAGTTAAGACGTTGGTTGAATTCGATAAAGAATATTTCATCCGTACGATTGGGAAGTCAAATCACCTCGAGTCTCGTTTACTGTGACGGACACACCCAAACGGATAGAGAGAAATGTTACGAGGCGGGATTATAGAGTTGGGAGGAGTAAGAGAGAGAGGAAAGATCCACTTCGGTTTATGCGTGCATGTCCACTAAATATTGATAAACTCGTCGGGGATGCGGTCGGAGTTCGTATATCAAGTCATAAAACTAGTGCAACTGCTCGAGAGGGGAGGAAGACATCAAAAAGAAAGACGCGGATGAAGAGCTGAAGATAAAAGGATCACTGGAAAAAAGATGGCAAGAAGCGTAACTTTATAGAATGGCGGAGAGATTAGATTAGCCGACGTCTTCATAAAAGCTGGATTAATGCATACAAATCTTCAACCAATACGCGAGGGAAGTTGGAGGAATACTTACATCAGATAGGCAACGAGAGGAATTAAAGCTCTTCTAAGAGAAGCAGTTTGAAAGGGCAACAAGAGCAATAATTGATTGGGAAAAGCATTGCGTCAAGTTATATACGGTTCTGGAATCATAATAGGTAGGGATATCAAGCTATAAAAGGAATTAATTGAAATTGAATTTGATCTGAAAATAAAAAGTATATGGGAATGAATGAATAAACTCTTTATTCAGGCGATCTTAGGCCCTAGTTGGCCTTCTTCCTTGCAATATTTTCTTCATTTTTATATATATTTTAGTTTAATGTTATCATTAGGAGAGATTGACATAAAACAGGAACACAAAATGATTTGGTTGCGTGGGGAAAAATTTTCTCAACTGAAGGTCAGGGAAGACAAAAACTCTACTGAATATGGGACATAAAAGATTAGAAAATTGATAAAAATCACGAACACAATAATTTGAGAGCATTGTACTGTTGGTATTGTTAAGAGCTTATAGAGCATGTATTATATAGACCATGAGATTCCCATTCATTATTTGAATTTTCACCACTATATAATTAAAGGCTGGTAAGAAGATGATATTTCTGTGAAGAATGTTGTGGAGAAGAGAAGATAAAGATTGAAAAGGATATTTGAATGAACGAGAGCAAGAAATAAGTTTTCCTCCGTTCAAAAAAAAAAAAAAAAAAAAAAAAACAGAGGAAAACTGAAAGAATGCAAGCATTAATGGAATCAAATAGAAATAAGATGGTTGAAGGGACAGTAAGAAGAAAAAAGGGGAAATAAATCAGCAAAAGATGAATATTTAAGGAACTGTGAAAGGAAAATAAAAGAAATAAAAGATGAGGGAGAAATAAGGAAAATGCACAAATGGAGGAAAAAAAAGAGAAAATGTTAGAATAATGAAGAAGAGAAAGCATGAAATCATGAATGTAGAATTTTAGAACCAATGTATGAGGAGTAATCGAGAAATACAAAAGCGGAAGAGAACGGAGAAGGAACAGATGAATATTGATTCAGAATCTCATGGAAGCAATGTAAAAGCCAATGGAGAAGCTAGAGATAAGACGTGATTATAAAATGGGTAAATGAAAGGATAAGACGGAAAGGAGGAGATCTCGAAAGAGATACATTAAGGAGAATGCAGATGAAGAGGAGAGAGATGGAGATGGGCGTATGTAGAACGAAAGAGGAATTGGAGAGAGAGAGATGAAAGCGTCTTTGAGGAGAGCGGAATCTGAAGTAAGTTCACGTCTTTCTGGAAGAGGGAGGGAGGGTCAATATGGGTTCATAGATCCCAGAATGAAGGTGATTGAGGGATATATTCAGTTGGCAGGTGGGAATGCGTTGAAAGGGACGGATGATGAAGAAGGGTTGTTATGCGCGAGGAATTGGAGATCAAGGTGTGACGAAGTATAACATTATGGCAGCATCGAATGTTTTGATGTGTTGCGACTTCGTTTTCTGCGTCTTGAATGGCATTGAGGGAGCGCCTTCTCCTGCGCGGACAAAGGACCCTCAGACAGACACGTTCACAGGGATATATCTATAAGGAGGAAGAGATTAATTTTTGAATTTTCCTTTAAAAGTGAAGTATAAAGAGGTCGTTCATTTGCACCTCAAAAGAGTATAATATTATTATTGTTATTATTATTATTAATATTTTAGACCCTGGGAGACATTCAATAAAGACCAAGAATGATTTTTTACGCCGCACAGTGAAAATATGGTATTTCAGCAATTTTCAGCGATAAGTACAGGTTTCGCGTGATTGCTGGAGGCAATTGGAAGTGCTCATGCCTACATGTCTGTGTGATGTCTGTGTGAAGATCACTGGAAAAGCATACCAGTAAGCCAGCTGCCTATATAAAATGTAGCTGCTATGTGAGGTACGATTCAGTGTTAGCATCCTTCTGCAGGAATCCGACATGGAAAAGTAAAGAAAGTTGCAGCAGGTATCTGGGGGATTATGTTCAGCAATGATCAACTTCGACGGTTCTAAGAGTATCAGGAAGATTTTTTCGACAACAAAGTATTGTGGTCCAGGCAGCACTCTGAACAGTTATTAACAAAGATGTTCGGGAAGGTCGACGAACAACAGTAGACAGACTTGCAGTCATGTTGCAGACTTCCCATGGCAATGCATTCACAATCCTCCGTGGTCACTTGCAGTATGTTTAGACAGTATGTGTCAGGTGGGTACCTAGATTATCGACGCCTGAACTTCTTTCTGGTGACGCAGCCTCAGCTTGAATCTACATTTATTCATCACGCGGTCAGACTCTGTTTCTCCTGCTTTTACCTTAAATCTCCTCATGTAATCCGCTCCAAACGAATTCAGTTTTGTTATCATTTTCCCAGACGCACCCATCAATTGCTACCATACAGCAGAGTGGGAGAAAGTATACTCGACTGTAGAGCAATTTTTGTCTCTTTCTATAATCCCTATGGAAGGAATATATTTTAGGTTGCAGTTGCTGTTAAAAGCCCTTTTTGACTTGGAAAGACCTTGAATTTCTTTCATTGGCAAATCAGCAATATTCATTTTTATGATTTAGGCTATCAATTTCGGCTTTAGTTCGCCTTACGTTTAATCTTAGCTAAGCGGTACATTATGAAGGGAAATCTGCCCCAACGAAGGGCCAATCAAGGAGAATCAGAAAAGAAATACCCTGATTTCTTAGATGCTTTACATTTATGCTGAATAAGGGACGATGAATTTACTCCGTTATTCCTTAACCACCGTTTCTTCCTTTCATTGGAGTGACCCCTATACAAATATTGCTGTGAGTTGCTGAAAGATGTTTGTATTTTTAATTTTTAAATTCTTTCCTCGAATCAGAATGAATATTTTGGGAATTGAATGAAAATCAATAAATATAAATAAAAGAAAATTATAAGAAAACAAATTAAAACGAAGAAAGCCTGATTGCGTCATATGTAATAAACTATTATGCCTTCCACCGATGGGGAAACACCATTATTATTCGATTTAAGATGAGAAAATTGTTTGCTATCCAATGCTTTTTAATGAGCAGACAGAATCTTTCAAAAATAAAATTAAATCACGAATATGTTTACGAAATTGTATGTGAAACGAGCAAACGATATTTCAGCAAACGTGGAAGGGCAGCAATAGCTGTTAGTAGGCTAAATTCTGAGAAATTGCCTGGAGATAGACGAAT
Organism: Pachydiplax longipennis; assembly: GCA_036926295.1. NCBI lineage: Eukaryota > Metazoa > Arthropoda > Insecta > Odonata > Libellulidae > Pachydiplax > Pachydiplax longipennis. Next base: position 60,543,937 of record JAVFKF010000008.1, read on the forward strand.
AGATGGCAAAATAAACGAATACAGAACAGAATAAGTTCATGAGGAACGTAAGCAGCAAGTGGATTGTGGGGATTGCAAGTTTCCATTATCAATGAGGTATCTTCAAAAGAGTGGGTATTGTGTGATGGGGATTAGGTCTGGAGTAGCCCAATAGAAAGCAGCTTTCAATAAGAAGGGGATTACCTATAGAATTCCTGGAATCGATGAAAGCCTAAAGGAAAATAACGAAATACTGCATTTGATGCACTTCTTTTAATGCTGTCCAGAGATGGAAAAATATAATCGTTATTTGAAAAGCTTTGGGATAGACGTAAAAAATGAGTTTGTGGGTGAAAATGGGGGAGTCCAAGGGAAAACCGAACGGGAAAGGCGAAGAATTTAGTGAGAGAAATATTTTAGTGAAGAAAAAGTGAAAAAGTCTTATAATTTCTTATGGGTTAAAAAAGACAGGGGCAAGAGGGTAAAAGTCTCACTGAAGTAATCAAGAGGAAGTGAAGAATTAATAAAACATAATTACTGTTATGTCTACGTCATCTTCTATTAAGGAAAATTACTTCTTTCTTATTGATATCGTTTAATATGTAACTCCGGAAAAATACTATTATCACAAGGTTACATGGTCCAAACTTTAATGGCCAAAAAATACTTGCCTTCGGTACTTTCATTTCAATACGTTCATTCTCATTCTGATACATGTTAATTTATCATTCACCATTAATAGTGCCCATTCATACTTAATCACCTGCTATAAATACTGTTCACTTAAATACCTAGAGTTTGAAGTCATAGAAAATATTTAACTTCTTTAAAAGATCCTGAATCTTTAAAAGGTCCTGAATTCAGTAATATCTTTATTTCATTCTTCGGTTCATCTAGCACGCAAAAGAGTTTTTAAACCCAACTCAAGGTTGTGTTTCCTAAACTTATTTAATTACACAGAATTAGAAATAATTTACATTCTTGAGTCTGTAAGAACTACTACTTCTCCTCACTAACTAACTCCTGCTAACCTTTTCTGAGAACGAAGACCTGAGTATACACTTGGTGCATGTAGGTTATCTAGCTAATTACCACCTCGTTTAATAATTTGAGGGAAAAGTTTTTACTCCAACGTAATTAGCCTCAACACCTCCAGGTGCCAGTGTTATCTCGGAACATTTCGTAACGTATCCCACCCATTTCCGAAACAACTGGCCTTCTTACTATCCGAGAAGAGGCAAGCCAATTTGCGGGACCGGCAGAAGAGACAGATATACCCGGGAAAGAAAACACTCTCCCCAGACACGAAGACGAAAGACTTATTATAAAAAAACCCCATCACTATTATCACCATTGTTCGAGGCAGTGAAAAGTTCGCAAAGAATAAGAAGTTGTCTCTGATTCTCTTTTGGAAAGCAAAGGAGGCCCTTGGAAAATTTTCAGGCATCAACGGCCACCGCTTGGACCAGAAGAATCCTCAACGTCGGATCTAATTAGCGCAGCAGCGTAGATTAAACAAGAAGTACTATTGTTACGGATAAAAATCAGAACTGATTTTCAGGAGATGAGGATGAGATTGCAGACACAGCAGAGAAGATGGGATGTTGCTTTCTGCGGCGATTACACTTTCCAAAGATCCTATGATATATACTTAACCAAGCTAACCTCTAACGCTCTTCTTCCAAACTCTAAACCGCCGTCTTTCGTAGAAAGAATCCCCCCTCATTCCGGTCAAATGCGGCGTCGTGGAATTCCTCGACCCCATTGAACCTCATTCCGATTGTTCCCTCAGCCATTTCGTATGCGTGTCCACGAGCACGCGAACAATGCACGCTGTTGTACGCGATCGCACACGAATCTTCAAAAAAGGCACAGCTCTTAAAAGCAGGTGAATACTCTTTCGCATTATCATTTCCTCCCTCTCCCGTGGACACTGCTCGGATAAGGAGGCTACGTTTTTTGTCTGCAGAAGTCGAGGACCGGACGGAGTGACTTTGTTCACGCGTCGTTTTATTCAGGAAGAGGGTTGGCTGGCTCCTGATGGTCAGGGTGGCGTCTCCTTGCTTCCACTTGCGTAGCCGCACTTAACTCTTGCAAAAATTCGCGTGGCTTTTCTTTTCTTCCCAGCGTTTTCACCCGTTGTGTCTCTTAAGTGGTTGAACGCGTTTTGTGCGTTCGAGGGTGTCTTCCGCTCCCGGACGTATCTTCGGAAAAGGGGTGTGTGTCGTTTGATACTTGTTTTATACCATTCTCTCTGGGTGTCCAATGAGATGTGGCCTTTGTTCGCGATGTCCGGAGAGCGACGTCTCCTTCAGTCCCTTAATTAATTTCACTGCCCTTCGCGGACGAAATGAAGCCCGTCTTGGAAAATGGGCGAGCACTTCATTTGAGGACAATTTCTTGGTGGAACGCGGAGTTAATGTGGAAATTGGTTTCTATTGATGCTGAAAGCTTGATTCTTTATTTAATTCGAAATCCGAGGCACCATGAGATAGCGGTGCATGCGATGATAATGATGATATGGTCCAAAAATCAACACGTGCTTCACTCCTATAATATTACTTTTCTATTGAGCACTATTGTGTTCGAAGAATGAATATTTGTTAGTAAAATCGAAGTAAGCACGAGAAAAAGGAACCGGATGATTTTACCCGTATCAACCTACGATCCCATTTCTAAACAGTGGAATTAGTCAAGTTTCATGAATATATCTAGTACTTTAGTAATTACAATGGCTTTAATTATGGGAATGTCGAACAATTGAAGATATTAGTCGTGTCTTCTTCATACGTGTCTATTGTATGTATAGCATTTTCTAAAAAAAATTTCCTTGCGAGAATATTGAGTTCTAAAGAAATGAACGAAGGAGGACAACTTTTGGTGGATATATTCTTAGGGAAATCAGGAATTTCGGAATATCTCTCATAATGATCAGCAACTCCACGGCATCAGAAGGTAAAGTATCGGCTGTACAATACAAAGTAAAGCTGCTATAACAACTAGTAGTAATGCCTTATACACTGCCACTTAGAAGTACTACGTATTCTTATTAAGATTTTCCTCTTTTGGGAAAGATATCGGCTACGTTAATGTCGAAGGAATGAAATAACCGTTCAAGGAGGTTGATCTAGTCGCTCAGCTAGTTTAAAAAAATAATTCTTTCCGATGATGAAGCCTTGGAGAAATCGTAAGCAAAGCAACACTGGAGAGCTTTTTTGATCGAGTTCTTTGAAAGACTAAAGGTCACATCAGACGTTTGATTAAAAAAAAAGTTTGGCAAGTGAAAATAAATTGGGAAAAATGTTTCACTTTAAGAACATATTCTGTAATGAAAGAATTTTGAACTTGTTGAATACCTTTTTGTTCAATATTTTACGAATATTATGGAGAAAAATAATTTAATGAGCTCCGAAGAGAAATGATGGATTCGTCTAAACCAGGGCCCTCAACGCTTATGCATTTCAAGAGAGCAACAGCTTTTTTAAAGACACCGAGAGATATTGTATGCTTCGGTGTCATATGAATTAATTTCAAAAATCTTAGTGAGATCATTTTTCTATTTTATTTTTTTGTAGTTATAATACAAATTTTTTGAATAGTATCACTATTTCGGATGGATTTCAACTTAATTCGTTTTTTCCAAATTCGGCTATCAACTTCCGGACAGATAACTGTGTGAAACTTTCATTAAAAAATTAGCTACCAAAGTGCAAGCTTTCTTAAAGGGTCGTACAGGACCCTTATCCTAGATCGTCAGGCCCCGGTGTATTTCTGCACTTCTCTTTTTCTACACGTCTTTTTTATGTTTTTCCAAGCTGCTCCAAGCTTCTAAAAAGCTTCTATAAGGAAAATTATGAATTTTACAGAGAAGAGTATGTTATATAGAAGTGTAACTCCAAGAATATCGTTGTCATCCTTGAAACCATAAACTTTCGTGATGAAATTCATTGCAATGATGGTGTCCAGGGACTGATAATACGAATCCTGGACAAGTACTATTCCCGGTACAAAACTTCTGGGATACAGAGAGAAGTATATAAAATCCATATGCCCTGGCCTTGTGGAAGGCCATGGTAATCATGCCTGATGCTACTGAAGTAGCGACACCAGTAACCTATAACAATCTATGAAAAACTACGAAGTCTTTCTTCTCTTTCCTTGTAAAGATATATAACCTTCTAATATATGCACATTATCTCAATCACATTAGTAGGTTGATTTCTTTAATATTTATATGCGACACGTCCTTGATAGTTACGTGGGCAGCGCGTTCGAATTTATTGAAAGCTGCTCCTGGTTCGATTCCCGGTAGTAGTCTATATGCGACATGAACTCAGCCGTTGAAACACTTAAAACAATTCTACTATTACGCACTACATCCGTAGTACACAAATTGTCTTCAAAACGTTCTACAACTATATATTCCACTGTTTTGCTTCTCTTTGCTAGGGTCATCCAACTACATCGTGCCTGTTGCGATTCCTTTTTCTTCAATATTTTTCACTTTACTTTGAATTTTCTTTCTTTCAGCTTCTTTGAACCTTTTTTCAGTCTCCTAACTTCCAACCTCCCCTGTTATTACTAATAGTTTTCTTTCTCTTAAAAGTCCCTACATATGTATTGTTCCTTTTTAAGGTTCTTCTTTTCTCGTTTCTAACTTTTTGACTTCTTTTACCACAGATATCCGATGATATGTTTCGTTGGCCTATTATCTCTCATTCTCTATGATTTTCAGAAAATGTTCGTCTTCTTTTTAATGTAATTTTTGAAGTGAGTCTTTCATAATGCGGAAGAAGCTGGGTAGGCTTCAAAGAGCAAATGAAGGATCTGTTTGATTAATCAAGGGGTAGTAAACAGAGGGGTGTAAATGTTTGAACATCAGAAAAGGGTGCGAACTTCTCAGACTATATGGATTCAAAACGCAGAACTGTTCATTGTATATAGCGTTATTGAGAAGCTACATGATTCTGTAATCAGGGAAATATTTGAAATGTCTATCGATGGTCACTAGATATTAATAAAGAAATGAAAAATATATGGTTTTTCATAGGCTATTTAGCGTTGTTCAGCAAAAATAGTCGTCGAGACTGTCGTAATGGAAAGCAAAGTGTAATAATTAAGTCAGAAACAGTTAGTTAGAAACAATAAAACAGTCCTTTTTGAAGCGACAGCAGACGTCGAAATATGAGTCGAAAGAGAAAAGCTCCAATAACATATGTCAATTTGTTACTCATATGGATCGACACCTTTCAAACTAGGCTTCATTAGGATGAGAGAAGAAAAAGAGAATTTTACTATGCGCTGGTTATGCTCCATCCAGAGAATGTATCCAGTAAATGAGATCCTTCATAAGCGTTGCATTGGTGAATTACAATAGGTCTCAACATTCCGCTAATAATTACTTAGATAAATCGACATACCTCAAAAAAGGCTTCTTGATATTGCAAAGGAATCGTTGGTAATAAGGAGATGAAATTTTAAGCTGAACTTACTCGGTACATACATTCAGAGTCAGAGAAAATACGTTTTCGGAAGGTGAAATAGATGTTATTCTTCCTTCCTAATTTATTGGCCGTTTAGATACTATAAAAAATGAAGGAAATAAATAGTAGGGAGTCGCTTTATAATTCATATTTTCCTTGGGCAACACGCGACAGTAACAGAGAGCATTGTTAAGTTCTTGACCTCTTAGGAAAGTTCGTTACTCACCATCTACGCTTCTATTTTACAACTCCGTACGAGGGTGGTCTGAAAAGTTTCCGACCTCAGATTTTTCAGAAATCTTCAGAAAATTTTCAGAAATTTTCAGAAAACATGTCGAGAAATAGCGAAATGTTATTAAATTATGTGATTTTATTATACTTTTATTATGATTTTTTATTTGAGATCAATATCATATAAGGACTCAATTCTGATAAAAAAGGAAAGTTTTCTAAAGTAAAAATAATTCTTCCAGCTAAAATTTAATATTAATTTCATCATTAATTTTGATAAATTTTGTAATGGACCCTTAGTCGCCTCTCTTACGGTATTTGACCCTTAAGGATATCATGGGGGTATCGACCACTTTGCGGACCTCTGGATTAGAGAATAATGATCCTAATTGTGATGTATGCACTTCTGCTTCTCGCCGAAAGTCGACTCGGTGGGTCTACGAGTATATGAAAATATCAGCAATATATACCTCCGAAGTCGGCATTGAATAGATTCGATGAATACCGAAGACAAAACCCAAAAACAGGGACGTCTTAATACGGCGGAGATTCCAGAAATAATATCTAATAACATCTCGGAATATTCCGCGAATCTTAACCTCTCCCATTTCGGGATCCTCCCCCGTCATCTACGCCAATCTTTCCCTCAGTCCATCACCCTTCTCTCCAAGTCACTCCATTCTCTCCAGACGAACCCCGTCACTCTCCCGCTCCTGAATATTGCCGTAATGAGCCTTTCATAGGGCGCCTAATTGGGTGAATTCAGGAAACAATGGACTGCAGGAACTCGGTAAACAATTCCCTTTTGGCTGAGGGGTTTGGATGGTGGTCGCAGAGGGGGGACCAAATGGAAGCAAGTGTGTTACAGCGAGTGGGAGATTGCAGAGGTGGTGGCTCAACACTAGACTCGGAATGGATGGAGACCGCGTGAGATGAGAACACAATAGCATCCCGTAATGAGATAAGTGTCGCGCTGAATAACAAATTCGGAGATACCTTTTGCATTCGGTCACGCGCGAGGAAACGACTTTAAATTGTTCATGTAATACTGCTGACGAAATTATGCGATTTCCTTGCGAGAGCTAGCGGCCTAATACGTCAAAGGGCGGCCATGAACGCTGTAAATGGTTTATAATCGGAACTAGGCTTTAACGAAATTACTACTCTCTTCGTCGTAACTTACTTTGTAAGAGGAATGATTATCCACGTATGTACCCTGAAACCTTTCGGAGTGTGGCATATTATCTTTATTGCCTTTCGGAGTGTGGCATATTATCTGCGACAAAAGAAGAAAGGAAGAAAGATAGTTGTTGGCGTTGATGAGGAGAGCGATTAAGAAAAATTATTAGTAATCATCGTATGGCTTCGAGTAACTATGTAATGAATCATGGATTGGGTTGGATTATTTTGCTGTACACACTTGAGAATAATTATCGATGCTTCTTGGCAAGGTATTTGTGAGTGGAACTTATTTGGAATTACTCTAAACATAAAAACTAATTTTATTGTCAATATTAGGAAGTGGAATGCATTTATTTTGGAAGTTAGCTGAATGAATGTAAATTTCCATTTTTTATAGTTTTGTTTTATCTCTCCTCGTTTTGGTGAACTCGAATTAATTTCAGTTGTCCTTATGTTTGAGCCCCATTCTTAATGGCATTGAGAAAAATTTCATAAAAGATTTATCGGTTATTAAGAAAGCTGCTGACTATTCTAACTCATTTCGAATAAGTAACCGATAATTTTATTTTAATATATATAACTATTTTATGATTTTTGTGCAAAATGAGACTGCTCAATGCGAATCAAATTTCCTTTTTCCTGCGATTTTTAATCCGATAAAATTTTATAGACATAATCTTCGAAATATTTCCGTTCTTAAACTATCACAGTATAGCAAAGTAAATAGAAAGCTAAGTGATTTAACTTTTATTACGTCAGATAGAAGCTTATTGTTTCCTATGCCCGTAATTAAACGTTTGGATTATATTTTGAGCAAGGATGAGATAATTATAAGTCAGAATTTCAAATTGTTTAGTTTCTTTCCATCTCCGAGATGAAAATGAAGTATATGCCTACCCAATACGATCACAGTACATTGAGGAATCCGATAATGTAATTACGCCGATTTGATCATCAGCAAAATCAGGACTCTCCGAGGGATTCCTGATAATTTTTAAGAAAGTAGCCAATAAGAAAGGAAGCTGTTTGATAATTACAGCAATCTAAGATAATTCCTAGAGTAAGAATGTATGGAACTAAAGATAATCAAGGCAGAAGTAACAATAAGCAATCATCACGTCACCTAATTGCAAAGTCCTATTCATGCAGGTAACCACGGGTCTCGCAGAATAATTGAGCCCAGGCAAAGGATTATATCGGTGTATTCTACGCAGATGCGGCTAATCCGCGCACCCTGATTACTGCGAAATCTGACGAAACAATGGCGGAAATGAAACCGTTAATGACGACTTTGACATTGCTAAATCTTCCGTATGCAACGTCGGAATCCCTTCAGACCTCTATATTTAGTTTGGCGATTACAATCGCGACGGAATAATCTTCAATTTTCCAAATTACCCCACTCACGATCTCTCCAATACTCTTAAATCCGCCGATTTCTCGCAACAAAAGCATATGGCATTTGATCCCAAAATACGCGCTGACCTTTTCCCCACCAGCGGACACTTCCTCCTCGGGCCACCCTAAAATAAAGACTTCTAGGAGGAGCGAATGTATCGCGCATTTGCGTGCAGACGGAGGATACTGCTAGCCAGGAGGTAAGAAATGAGAATCGCTAATTGAGTGTCCTTGACCTTTTGACCTTATAGTCTTACTGCGCTCTTCCCTTAAAATCACTCGCGTCATCGACGAAAAGGTATAAGCGCAATGCAAAAGGAGTGGAAAAATGAGACGAGAAACACGCAAGTTATGATGTTAGTGACGGCAAGTTATGTGTATACGAGGCACACTGTCTACTTGTGGGAACCCGATTCAGTTGGATGCTGGATTCAGCTGTCTCCGAGTTGCCGACTTAAGGGGTGGCCAAAGATAATTTTTCTAAGAAAAATAGAATAGAATTTCTTTGGAAAGTTTTCGTAGACACATAAACGATTTTCAAAGGTTGGAATACCTGCGTTAAAGGATTGGTTAAATATATTCCTCGCAAATGTATTGTTAGGGTGTTTATTTTTGTATTAAAGAAAGGTGGCCCTGATACCTATTGCTTCCAGGTCCAATAGTCTGGAGCAAGGACTGTCAGTGATTAAGCCAGTTTGGTTATGTTGTAAGTTTTACATACCTTATAAGGCACCATAATCATATACCCCGCAATAGGAAGAGATCTCCGGTATTACTATAAGGTGTCACAATGACAATCCACAGAGGGAACCCCGCTGACTGTGAGGTGGGTTTCCAAATTTTCCGTACGCTATTGTTTCCGATTTTATTAGGATATCTAAACAGTTGTCTATTGGATGAATCTAAATTAAGAATATTCATCAATTTACAACGGAAAATTCTATATTTATGTTGCCCGTGGCAAAATCTAGCTGAGAGTATCACGAAGATATGACACATCATTTATTATAGATTATGAAGGTAAATTAACTGATCAAGAAATAAAAAATAATAAATTCTTGGGTAAAGTGAAATTATTTACCTTTCATATCTAAAATTGTCTTACCTGAGTTTTATTCCTTGTATTCCTATAAAATTTCAATATATACAAGAGAAATGTTTACTTTTACTAATTGAAGTTGAAAATGCATATTCCTAATTTTTATTTCACTATTCTTGAAACTCCCTTTATAATAAGTAAATGCATTCGGTGTTGATATTGATCTCGTTCTTATCGATTTTTTCCTTTTTGGTAATTACGCAGAAATTCTTTCTCTTAATATGTTTGAGAAGAGAATCGGTATCTAATTTTTAAAAATTTTCCCCACGCGCGAGTTCATCATAAGGTCACCCCCGCAAGAAAGTATCTCGCATGCAGAAAAAGACCGGGCAGCTCTCAACCACAATATAGTAACTGTTCGAACTTCTGAAATAGTGCGGTTCTCGAGTACAAAAGCTTCACATAAAAAATGGGGATACTGCCCAGCCACCCGCGCGAAAAGACCATCGATATCCTCCTGGTTGCACCAATAGCCGAAGAGGACTGGACGAGAGGAGGAGAAAAGTTGCAATCGGTAGGTGAATCGGCTTCCTCCTATGAAATTGAGAGTTTAGTGATTGCATCGTTAGGGAGTGAAGAGGAGAGAGTTTGTCGTGGCTTTAAGAGCTCCGCGGAAATGATGGCCGTCCTTCCCGAGGGCACATCCGCCGTGCAGAACAAGGGGATAGCTGCAGAAGAGGGCGAGGAAGGAAAGGGGGGCGGGGAAAGCGTCGAACTGGGGTTTAATGAACGAACTTTTCGCACTCAGTTCCACGAGTCGTTTTCATGGCCTCTTCGATATGACGGCCTCTCTCTCCCATTCATCTCTCCTCCAAGAAGACATACTCTCCCGCCTACGGAATTCCTTTGAACGCAACAAAGCTTGACGGGGTTATATGAATCGGCCGATCTGCATGGCGGCGGAAGGATGAGCCGGATCAAGAGGGCCAAGTTGCTCTTCTAGGCTACGACTGCTTGAGCGCCATTTACGCTTAGTTTGAAAGACTCCGCGAGCCGAGGACTTTGTATCGTATTTTAAATGAAAAATAATTCGCCGGGTATTTTTAGTTTCCGTACAATGATAAGTAAATAGAGACTATCGGCTCCTTTGTAGGTTTTACGATATATTTCAGCCAGTAATTGTTTTTCCCGCTTAAGGTATCTCAAATGTTGTATTTAACGCTACATTGTAATACTATATTCAGTACGAGTGGAGCTAATTTTATATTATTTTTAAAATGGTTTCCTTATATCTTTTTCGGTATATTCCAACCATCATTTGATTTTCCAACTTAAGCTATCACAAAAAATTTACTTAACCTTACATTATCATGAAAGAAAAGAAATCGGCTGTTAATGAATAAGTTCTACACTATCATTTTTACTATGAATGAAACTAATTTCATGAAATAATTTAATAAATATATATTGTGTAATTTGATGATAAATCTAAAATTGTTCCGTAATCCATATCACAAGTTGTATATATTAATAGGGGTAGAGGGAAATAGAGGCAGGGAAACATAAGATTAAGGAGAGTGGAAGAGGGTGTGAGACCAAAGGTGAGACTGAGGAGAGATTGAGATGTGGATAAGGGGGTTGGGCTAAACGTGAGGAAGTAGACAAAGATTTAAAGCAAAAGTAATTTATATAACAGTTTCTATGAATAATTTTTTTTCAGGGCTGATGCTAAGGTTGAAAATAATGTAGAAGACTTTGATCGACACGAAAACCATAGAAATAGAAAATAAAAAAGTTGTTACGAAAGGGATAACAGTATTAACGAAAGGGAAAAACAGACACATAATTATAAAACGATGAAAATCAAGTAAGGATATGTTAGGGATATAAATATGGTCAACTTGACTGCAAATGTACAGAAGATGGATTTTTGATTAGAGTTCTGTTGCGGTTGAATAAAAAAATATTTATAGTTGGGCACTATGTAAAACTCGACATATTCACGTCGATAGATCTTCACAGTAATTCGCTAAGATGACGAATTTTTATTGCATCGATTAAAAGAGTGAAATGGGACGTGATTTTGTAGGAAAATGATTTCTCTCCTGACTCAGTCAATACAATTTATAACGACATAGAGCGATATGGTAATATTTCCTAAGAGAATACGTTTCTCGGATATTGTAATTGTACGTTCTCTCTCAGTAGTTAAAAGTTTTATGAGGAAAACCGAATACAAATTTAATTTCGTACTCACCTGCACAGTCTACCTATAAATATTGCTAGACTTTCGTAATGGAATCAGTCATTAACATAGGCCCTTAAACCTCTCTTTTATATATAAAAAGGGAGATAGAATTGTCACAAAAACCCAAGAGTGTGCGTAGTAAACATTTGATGCCATTACCTCATATTTTTATAAAATATAGTACGTCATAAAAGATTAAAGAGCTTGGAGTTTTACTGAAAATGAGATTCCTGGTATAATCAGATATGTCTATTTCTTAGAATTAAAGCCACTGAAACTTTTATTTATCAAACGAGATGGGAATGAGAAACCTTGCTTAGCCGAAGTATTTCGTGGAAGAAAGAAGACTCCTCCTTTCTAATTACTTCTAGTGTATATGATCTCCTAAAACTTCCGCAAATCGAAGACGCAAATACAGGATAAAGAGGTTTATCTGATGTCATACACTGTGGGTAAATAATGCCGAGGTAACTTAAGGAGAATATCCTAAGAGAAAAATATTTCTTTCCTAAATTGTTCTTTCATCTAAAACTTAAGTTAGTCAATGCAAATCCTATTTAAGATATAGCGTGTCATTCTAAGTATCGGTCTCTCGAGTCCCATCTATTGTGTTAAAATATATTTCTTGAAAATGTAAGCATTCCTTTTTCTCATAAAATTGTAGACAGTCTGGATTTCAAATTGACAGAAGAACGAGAATTTCGGTCAATAAAACGGTAGGTGATTAATGATATTTGTAAGGGAGCATAGAAAATGTCGATAGAATATTATAATCTCATATAATGGAATATTATAAAACGTAAGCATCTTGTAATATATTAACATAACTTGCATATGTTAAGGTTTACTTATATGCAAAATGAGATCCAACAATTTCTTGTGGATTTGTGGAAACAATTGATTGGTGATATAGCTAAAGAAGGCAAACAGACAGCTATTCTAAATTGATAGCATTTTTAAGAATATTTTGACGAAAAAACCAAAATAGTCCGGAAAATGTAAAATTCTAGAGTCTTTCCTTCTAAAGTACGAATTGTAATATCATTCTGTTAATATTCAGAAAAATGTAAGCATTGCATGCATATATGTGAACCTTTTTCAGAATGTAGGTCAGGAGCATGTAGATAAATCCTGACAATCGTGATTCATTCAACGTCAATTCCGACGGAAACCTTTGCGCAGCGGCTGCGTCAGCGCTCAAAGCGCAAGAACAGCACATTTGAAGCAATTCATCAAATCGATTCCAGTTAGGGCTCTTACTCATGGCGGAGTTTATGCCGGGGAAGAATTTGCGGGATTAACGGAAATCTATTCCGTCAGATTTTGAAATAATTGTTAAAATTCTGATTCGACCATATTGTATGTTGTTGAAAGTTACTGTTTATTTTATAGCTATAAAATCAGAATATATATTTTATGTCGATTATTGAGGTTAAGTTTTTTGGCATAGGGAATCTTTCGTAGTTCAGTAAAAAACCCATCAACCTTCACCAATGACTACGAGATGAGACGAGATACTGCATAAATAATGATCTCTACACCAGTTTTAAATTTTAATATTAATTATTTGCTCTTGGGACAGCAACAAATATAATTGATTGCGGCATTCATTCGTAATTTAAGGAAGGAAATTGATCCACACATTGCGATTCTTCCTGTGTAAAGGTAATAATGGATATAATCTTTAAGATGAAAACTGTAGAGAAATATTAAATAGATTACTAGATTTTCGTTCGATTGGTTCTTAATGCGAATATAATACCTTGTCCTACGCAAGAGAAACGTTCTCGATAGCATATCGAATGTCGAAATTTTTAAAATAAGCTTTTTTCTGTAATTATTATTCTATAATTTAAAGTCTAATAAAAATAGCTTTATGTTTAACAAGAAGCCAAAAAATTATCTTAATTTCGTTGGTGTGCCCCCAAAAGAATTTCCAACCCTTGCGTGCTGTAGATAGACAGTAGTTTACGTCGTACTGGGCACAAGTAACTTTTCCTATGCACCCTCTAACACATAACATTAAAATATCCTTTCGTTCCTATAGAGAGCCTATTTTTTAACTATCCAGGGTGCAAAAGTTATCAACTATCAATAATAACTATCACTACTAATGAATAGCTTGCAAACAGTCATTGCTTAGTACGCAACGAAATTGCTACTTAAATTATAAATTCGAGTACGGAAATTCCAAATTTCAAATGAAAAACTGATTCCAGGTTATGCTCACATTTTCTACCCTCTTTCATTTAAAACTAAAACACCAAGTATTTCTTTCATTCATCATTTCCTTATAATTTCGGAGCACATTGTTTCGCCAGTTATCCTCTTGCGCAGTATAGCTTCCGCTTACTTAACTCGGAGTATTCTATAAAAGTAGGGTATTTAGAATGCGGAAATTGCCGGAGAAAAGAGGGTAAAAGAGATACCCTGGATGGTAAGTAGGCGACGTTCAAAGGAGAGGATCCTTTTCGGAACACATTGGAGAGCCCCTGAAGCGGTGTGCCTCCCCTTCACCAGCCATTCCCTACCTTCGCACCAAAATTCTCACAATGTAGAGGCGCTAATACCTCCGAATCCGATGTTCTCTCAGAATGGGCAGCGCCAATACTTGGACTAAGGAAGAGAAGTACGATTTATATGCAGAGTGGAGATAGTGATATAGAAAAGAGTGGGAAGATATCAGGATAGGAATTCAGCTAATTTATGAACATACACAGATTATATTCAATCGCTATCCTCTAATTAGGATCGGATTGATTCCAAGGATTATTAATTAAAAGCTTAAATGAAAGATGGGGCTATTTAGTCCCAATTTTTCTCAATAATTAAGACATTTTGTACTATTAATTTGCTTTGTAAATCACAGAGACTGAAATAAAATTCCTCTTTTATTCTGTTACTTACTTTATGCTCATTAAGAAGTCCTTAGTCATTCTATTGTGGAATAAGGCCTAGACACATGGCATTCACTATGGGTGGAAATTTATGCTTGATAGCTGATTCAAATTTTTATCTAATCTAATAATTTGGTATAATAATCTAATTCTCATACAGGATAGAGGATAATGTATCTTACGAGGGTGGTCTGAAAAGTTTTCGACTCCAGATTTTTCAGAAATCTTCAGAAAATTTTCAGAAAACATGTCGAGAAATGGCAAAATGTCGGAAACTTTTCAGACCAACCATGTACTTTTGTCTCAGACTTGTTCATGGCTGTGATAATAAGAAAGTACTGTGGTGTGAATGATATAGATTAATTGCGTTCGTTTGGTCACTCATTATTGAATCCTATAAAAAGTATTTTTCACAGGTTCATTGAGGAGAACTTAGTAGAAGATATCGAACTTTTACAATTCTGGCTGAGTAATGAAGGAGAAAGGAAACCACCTCTCTTTTCATCTTACCAATAAGCCTGATTCCCTCTCAAGATTTTCGTAGCTTGGTGGGTTCGATGATGAAACTGGCCTTCTGGATGAACACTTCAAAGAGAGAATTTAATAATTAAGATTAAATCCATGACACTGCAGCCTATATGACGAAGCCAATTAGCATTCATAGTGGATGATACGTGATCAGGCGATCCCGGATAGCCAAGTGGGTAGCGTGTTCGCCTCCGACGAAAGCAGTCTAAGGTTCGAATCTGAATATGTGCGAAATGAACCCAGCTGTCGAAGCACTTTAAAAATATGCTACTACGATACTTGAACAGCGTATCAACTCATACACCGCCTTATTCCCGTTTCTAAGAATCGCTGGTATCCCTTCATTTCAGTTTATGTAGCTATTATACTGTAAATGCTGAATCGAAATCTTAGTACTCACCCCTTTCATCGGAAGCAAACACGTTACTTGAATATGAAGGAGCAAATTGAATGTAATATTTCATTGTTTATGAATTACATTATTTATTTAATAAAAAAACATTCAGGTTTAAAATTAAATCAGTTTCGTTATTCTGGTATGTGTGGATATGTTTTGTGTATTGCGTTCGTCGTATAAGTTAAGCGCTTGCCCTGCGCGATACACTATCGTAACATCAACGTTCTCATACTTTTTTTATTTTCATCCTATTCGGTACATATTATTCATTAAATACTCTCCCACCTCTACGCGCATCCACTGAAACATTCGTTAGCCGAATATTCGTCAGCCGAGTAGGAAAAACTGCGACTAAAGAACTTCGTTAGCCAGATTACACGTTAGCTGAGGTACCAGAGTACTTCTTTGCAACTGATTTCTAGTTATGCCTAGGACTGTGCATAAATCATCATGCCGTGTTTGATAAATAGCGAGCTCTGTTCTAAATTTCTCCAGATCCTCCCATACTTAACTACCACTACTTCACGAGCACCCTCAGTACAAGTACCTTTGTGTACCCACACATTTATCTATCAACCCAAGAGCACTCATCCGCAAATTATGAAGCGCAGCCTATAAAGACCGTCCTCACCTGCTAAACTAACCCATCGAGAGAGGGAAGGAATAAAATCGGAGGAAAATATCACTTGTCACTCTGAAGAATCATTGAGGCAAGCATGAGAAGCTTTTAAGCCTGTTTACAGCATCTGTGGCACCTCTCAATCCATCCCCTCCATCGCCTCTGATAAGCTTTGCCTGGAACATTACTCCTCACGCCCGGCGCACTGCTCGAATTGCGGGAGATGGAGCGGACGCAATAATCCCAACGAATTGAGGCTAACAAATGGACCTGGCGACACAGGTTCTATTTGAACCATTCTGCATTCTCTGGTACGCGCCTTGTGTTCGGAATCATAAGCTTTCAGGAGCTTTACCCGTAGCCGGACGGTTGGCAGAAATGTTACGTGTCATCTATGGGAAATAGTACTTGAACAGAGTGCACTATTTCATTATAACGATACAGAGGCTTCCGAATGCAATCGTTTCTCACGAAGGCGGTCGAAGACGTCGAGAACTGCGCAATGGAAGCAAATGCTTGGAGAAATTTTAATGCGAGTTTCATGATCTTATTCAAACATAGTCGAGTGAAATGAAAACAAGAGGTAACGCAACATACCTTAGTATTTTGTAGAAGAACAAGATTTAATTCGCATTTGAACTTCCATTTAACGTCTTTGCTGTGTAAATCACTATCGTCTCAAGTAGTCAAAGCAATTTCTGCAGCTCTTTCACAATATCATTTTTTCGTATATTTTCTATCTGGGAGAAAAACTACCACCAGCAGTACTATGCTTTGAAGATGACACGATTTCCTAAAACCAATTTTTTCGAGCGGTACTTTGTGGAATTCTATATTTTCGCTGCAGTAATAAATGGAGACACTAGTACAATTCCTCTGAATACATATTTTAATTCAGTATGCTTGTACAAGTGTATCGATTGATTTCCTCAACAAAATCCAGCTAAGTGACGATTTTTCTCTTTTAAGTTCCGAGTGGTTATGTAAATGCATGAAAGTATTTCACAATCTCTCAGTTTTTCTTTCCTCGCAAGCAGAAATATAACTGATTACATCTACCAGCTCTGTACAAAAGCTTCTTTAGCACGTCATTGATATAGAAAACATGCAAATAAAGCATTATTCAGCTGGGATCCTTATTTTAAAGTTTCTTACGCAGACCGAGTACTGCAATAGCAAAAACATAATCTGTTCTGCAATCATATTAATTGGTTGGATACTGTTTTCTATAAATCTATGTATCTATACATCCTTAATATGTACCAATTTCCGTCTCTGGACAGTATTGATGGGCGGAAACGATGTTAATTGGTCATTTCCAAATCTCTGTGCAAGCCTTCTTGCGCGAGAATCCTTCAAAACAGCCGTTAGCCAAGTCCATGTTCGACAGCTGAGTCTATAAAACTGCAACAAAATCTTTTTACGCTTAAAAATTCCTTAGCCTGGGAATCGCTATATTATGCGTGTTAGCTGAATAAGCCCTGTTAAATAGGGGGCTTTATCTCATACGCCCGAGAATTTTATATCCTGAGGCAAACTCCTATCGATTTCCCAGATTGTAATAAAACCCAGCACATTTGATATTCGTGTAAATAACAGGTAAGCTGTCCAAATTAATGGAGGAGCCAACCGCGAGCAATGCTAAACATAGTTACGATATACCACCATAACTTACTCTAATTTCTACCACTTTTAGCCACAAAATTACCGCAGCTAAGTTTACGAAACTGCGCTTCTATTGTCAAGTGAGAGTTATAGGTTGCGATTTTTCTGGTTTTCTTCATTTATAAGACAAAATAAGGCATTTATTTGTATATTAGATTCTGAGATTATTCTACAGTTTTACTTAAAGTGAAAGGGGTAAATCGCCGTTACATAATTTGAGAGCACATAATGCTCCCAAAACCCAATTTTGAAAATTTTAAACAATCATATCTATATTATGCTATGCCTATATGTATTACTAACCTAAAAATTAAATGAAATTTACTTTAGATTTAGATTTGCTTTGAATTTAGAAAACTAAAGCATGGCCGCTGTATCATAAAAGAAGTAGAATTTTGTTGCGAAAGATGGTATAAATGTCTTCAATATATTTCCATGTGAGTTAATTATTTATTTTATTCTTATAGTAACACATGGTCAGTGTTTAATGTTACTTGTTGTTCTCGCTAAGTAGTAATATTTGAAGTCAGTAACCCCAAAACAAGTAATTTTCACTTACGGGGCACCTAAATTCCTTAAATAATTTGTATCATGATATGTATTCTGTTATCTGACAAGGAATGAATACTATTATTATTATAAAAAATGAACCAAAAACTCCCACCATAGATTTCACAATAAGAAAAACAACTAAACCATTTGAGAAACCTATAGCTAATGGCTTTTAATTTTTTCAATAAATGGTGGGCACTCGAAATATTAATTTTTGCGGCACTTAAACGGTATCTCGGGGCCGCCAAGGCATGCAGCTTACATGAAACCCTGTGCACCATGGTACATCGCGCAACCCATATCAAACTCTCGTTTCGCCCTAAAAAGAATAAACCGTCATTCGCACCCCGGAAATCCCTGCACCGAACTCGATCCCCTCTCTTTCTTCTAGAGAGAAAAAGAACCGCCCGAAAAATTTAGACAAATACAAGATGTTTGCCTACACCAAAATAATAAAAAAATAATACAGCGCGATCCGACCCCGCACCCTTCTCCAGGGAGCGGCATTATTCGAAAAATAATTCTCCCTCGGCTGATTGTGAAAAAAAGCGGAGGTGTTTACTTTGGAGAACGCCGCGAAAAACTCAATCGGAAATATTAATCCTTTCCCTCTTTTATTTCCCTCGAAACCGTCGCGTCGTACATATATTCAAGCGCTCCGGAGTGCCTCTGGCGATTTCGGGATGAAAGGAACGGGCGGGGGAGGGAACGGAATCGGCTCACGGAAATTTCCGTTCGGTTGAATCTTGTTGCAAAAGCTCGTCCCCACTCACCTTCTACGGATCACAGACGTATTGACAAGCGCTCATGGGAAAACGTTCTAAGCTTATCTTCCAGCTCCATCTTTCTCTCTCTAGTTCCTCTCTCTCTCTCTCTCTCTCTCTCTCTCTCTCTCTCTCTCTCTCTCTCTCTCGATTCCCACTTTTCTATTTTTCCGCCTCTTTTTTCATTTAGCCGCCTTGTTTCGTTTGTCCATCTCCCACAGACGTTATTGCCGCTTCCACCTTTCCTTCCGACTATCTGTTAAATGGAGATTATTCTCGGTGCGGAGGACTCGATTCCAACTCATTTTCGCTCGAAATATGAAGAGACTACGTAGATCACGCGAAGACGAAATTGGCGATGAAGAGTGGGTGAGAATTTGAATTTGAGAGGATTCGAATTTACTTCTACAGTGTGAGTTATAACTGCGTTTCCTTACCGATAGGGGAGAGTTGCCCAAATAACACCACGATACTCACATATATGAGTGTGAATGTGCTGGCCTTACAAGAGGTGAATCTCGGTTTCGTCCGGGGATTTTGATGAAACTTTTTGAGATGGCGCAGGAAGTGGTGTAATGAAGGATTTAATGTCGTTAGCTTCGCTGCAATAATTAATTGAAAATTTATAATCGGATTATAGGCAACCCCGCAACACACGTCTATGCTAGCCTAATATTTAGGGAATAACAATTCTTTGCTTATGTATTTTAATTGATCTTCTTTCTCTCTTGTAATCTTTTCCCTGTTAATTAATACTAGACTTGATAGTGATAACAAATAATACTCTTAATTAATAATACCTTTAGATAACCTTGGTAAGCGCTATATTTTTCTTTATAGTAAGGTTGTTAACAATTATTCCTTAGTACGCAGAAGCAACTTAGATATCATTTAATGGAGATATTTAGAACTATATGTGGTCCCTATAGCTCCTTAATTCAATTAAACCAGGACTTCGGTCAGAGTCGAACCCTGTAATATGATTCTATATATTTTTCGTTCCGGTTTTTTGCTTCAATTCAACGAAAAAAACGAAAATTCGGTTCAGATCCGGTTTCTCTCCTTTCTATCAACGTTGAACCGGTTCGAATAGGATATTTTTCTCTCCGACCATTGTAGTTTAACATCCTTCTAAAAATCTGGTTTATTATTTCTAGCTTTAATTGTTTGCATCATTTATATAGTTTTATATACTAAAGTTTTAGAATAAAACTTACATTCCATAGTCAAACATGTTTAAAAAACCATCCGATTAGGTAAAATTTTCATTGTTGGGAATCGTGGGTCGAGACGGTATGAATAACTGTTTTCGGTTTAGATTAAGGTTCAGGAATTTCATTTCTTATGGTTCGGGTACGGTTTTCAAGAATTTCAATGAAAAGTTAATAAAATGGTGAATTGGTGATTGAATTAATAAAGACAAGTGAAAAATCATATTAACGTCCAATCAAAATAGTTACTATCCATGCCTGAAGGCATTTAACTTCAGCAACTACCGTCGTGCAAAAAAATCATAAACAAGTACACTTTTTCTTGTTTTCTTCCTAGTCTATCCTTTTCCCCCTTCTTTAACTGCCGTCTATTAGTCTTCACCTTTCTCTCTCTCCCTCCAGTTATTCATTCTGTGTTTTCCTGAATATATTAAAATGTAACTGCCACGTGGCGGTCATATTTCGTCTTATTTTGCACCCCAACACTGACAAATCACGCGTTACTTCTTTCCTCAGGTACTCCAGAGTGGTATTCATGCATCCACGGCACACTTGACAAATTCTTTATGGAACATTAAATAAAATTCACATTTATTTAGGACCATTTCATCTTTCGATAAATATTGGTGGAGAACGAAAAAGATAAATCTTTGAGAAATAATAAACGGGATATTTCTTCAATCGATACAAATGATTGCCGGTTATATTTGTTTGAGATGAAAGAGGAGTGTAAAAACATTTGCGGAAATGCTGTTCTGATGAATGCCGTCGAGTTCTGCTTACACAATCCATGAACAAAAGAAAAATCCATGAGAAGATTTTCAACTGCGTGTAATAATTGCGAAAGGATATACAATGGGAACGAGAATGAATGATACAGAGGTATCTTTAAGGTTCTAACTTTCATCTGAACTTTCCTAGAAAATATAGAAGTCCGTTTGATTCTTTCTGGTTCCTGCTCAGTATTTACAGAGGTAAACGAATGAAATGGTTCACCTGAAGGCATGGAGCGAATGAAGCATCGAATCCATCAAATGGTTCACTCTATGGGAAGGAGAGAGTGAAAAACCGAATAAGATCATTCGGTTGTGCGGCGCGCTAAATATAGGGTGCGAAATCTAAACGCTTTATTCGAATTATTCGATCGTTCCCTCATCTACTCGCATCCACTGAAACATTCGTCGGCCGAATCCATATTTTCGTTAGCCGAAGAATATCATCGTTATCCGGGTTATTCGTTGTAACACTTTACTCCTGTGTCCATTGGTTAACCTTATTTTTGTAAAACATGTATAGTATTCTTTTATCCTCCATCTAATTCTACGTAGTTTATTCCACTTCCCAGTTTTTGTATCGTTGATCGCTCTGTTTTCTTTCTTTCTGATCCAGTATATTTTTAAATATTTTGTTATATATATATTTTGTTCTTTTATTTCTTAGAATTCAACTTTTATAAAGAATTTCATCTCCGCTATTTTTAATTTCCCTTTTCTCAGTACCGATTTACACCACTTCATTACGAATATATACTATATCAATGCAAAAGCCAAGGCAAGGTAAAAGCGTGCTTACGTTTTTAATAATTATTTAAAAATAATTAATTAAATAAGTGAAAGCTATTTTTCCACATAATATCTTTTTGTCTAGTGTTATCTACGAAAGTGGAAGATCCATTATTGATTCCCAGTCTCCGAAGTCATTTTCCATGCCCTTTCGTCCTTTAGAAATCAATGCCCTATTTTTGTGATGTGTAGTTTCCTAAATAGTTTCAACCTATTAACATCTGATTTCTATGGCATGATCCTATGATATGATTAAATTTGACATCTATGGCAAACTATGCCATAGTCTGTTTTTTACATCCTCCTTACCTTCAGTCGGACATTATTTTCTGTGATATCGTAAATTGATAATGGTGAATGCTGTATCGTGAATTTGTATTTATCAGACATTAATAAAATAAACCAATGGAATGAATGAATATTAAATTTAAATAATAAAGTGCAGGATCGAGAGAACACAGATATGAGCACTGGTAAGAGAGGTCTGGGAACACAGCAGAAAAGAGGACGAGAGCAAGAAGAGTGGAGCGTTCGTATGCGTGCATTGAGACCTCTGCTGGAGTGGCACGGTTTTCCAAGAGAGGGTATAAAGAGCGAGACGTGCGTACGAACGCAGAGCAACTGTTGTTCGCAAAGAGAGTGAAGAGGCCGTGAAGGATGGCTACTCACGTTGAAAAATGCCATCAAAAAGTGGAAAAACGGTTCGTTACGAGAGGGAAAACAGGGAAAGTGGATTGTCCACGGGAAACAGTCGAAGGCAGGCGACGACGGTGAGGACGAGTGCCCTCTCTAGCGAGCGAAATGAAATTGCTTTTGGCACGCGCATACACGCAGAACGTTCTTGGATTCGTTTTTTTATTCGCGAAGTGGGGGAGGGAAGAATTTTTCCGTCGACCTCTCACGATGACCAAGTGAGGGCTTTTGAAGTGGTGTAGAGCCTCTGGCCACTGGTCTCTTTACACCATGCACGCGCCTTCCGTTCCAAACACGCCACTTCTCCAGACCCTTCATCCTTTGCTTAGTTTTGTAAGCGTCAGTTTCCCTTTCGCCGTAGGCTAAACGTGAGGAATAATAAACGGGCTACTCTTCCGCTTATTCTGGATGGCTATATACATTCTGCAGTTACCGATACGGTCTTCGATTGACATTAATATTTAACTTACTAGTAAAATCATGTGCTCATATGCGGACAAAGGCAGCTTAACCGGTTGCATCAACGCGAGGAAATATTAGTTATTTAAACCTAGCCCCTGTGTGGCTGGCATCAAGTGGCAACCTTAGCCCCTTTTTTCTTCACCATTCTGCTAAGTATCATTCTGACGAGTATGGTATTTACGCTAAATTCGAAATACGCCTGAAATTTTTACTGCTAATTTTTATCAAGTCTTCTACGCTGTCACATTAATCTTAATAGCAAGGAAAAAGATAAGGAATTTTTGCAGCGTCTGGTGTTTCTTTGGGAATCTTGGCACATTTTTCTTACAGCATTCGGCGGCTAGCAATAAAAGGGTTAATTATACGGTATATAGAAGAAAACACGACGAATTGAATACTAATCTAGAAAAATTTTCCTTGTATGTTTATTTAGTCTTCATTTCCTCAACCCTTTTCAGGTTCATCCTATATTTGGTAATTTACCATTTAAGGTTTCCCACCCACTGAAGTTGAGAAATAGTGCCAAAACACCGCCCGGGGTGGTCCGCCTACCCTAACCTCTCCCTTGCTGCGCCACTGAAAATAACCTCCTACACCATTCTCTACAACCTTACTTGTTTTCTGCAAGGGCTTGAAAACCTCCACAGGTAAAATTTTCACAATTTCTAGGCTTTTGGTCAAAAATTATTTAATATATCGGTCCTTTGCTTTCTTGTGATCCCCAATCGCAATATCATTTTGTTTTTCTCTTCCATTTCATAGTTCCATCCTTGCTTCTCCGGCGTTTTTGACTTGAATAGCCTTTCCCCCTCTCATTTATAATAATTCCCAGCCGAGAACTCCTAGCAACTACCAAACCGCTATATGTTCACGAAGTATATAATTAGCACCTTCCCTTTGTGATTTCACAATTTTCTTAATTATAAATATTCAGTGCGGATCCCATTCCCGTTTTTCACGTATTCTAGAGGACTTTCTATTACTTTATGATCTAATTCATCCCCCTACTACCTCCCTTAAAAGTTCCTCGCACATTACGAATAAACTAATTCTTGAACATAAAAAAACCGAAAACCGTTATTGTATCAGTTAAAATTTTCATTTCTCAATAACACATTTTCTTCTAAGTGAAAAAGGAAGAAACTCTGCTAAATGTGAGAAACAGCGATATTCAAATATTAGAAGTAAATACATGGCATTTCCTTGTTCTCAATATTTATCATGATTCCTTTAATATCGCGCATTATATTCTAAAATTTAATTTAACGTAAAAGTTTAAAACAGGTTCAAATAATTTTAATGGTCTTCATATAATCTTAGTTTGCATTTTTCCAAATTCAATCCTATCCGAAAATTTAGTCCCTTTATTATTATGGACGTATGTATCATAAATATATATGTAGCACAAAATAAGAATAGGAAGCATAGATGACGACAATTTTAATCATTGCAGGTAAAATAATTGCCGAAATAATTGGAACGCATACTGAATATACTCTCTGAGATAAAACATGGCAATTCTTCCTTTTAAAATCCATTATAAAGATTAATTCCGAAATTAATATGTTTAACCGTGACTTCGCGGTTTCACAGCATCCATCCAATAAAAAGGGTATTAAATTTTTGGGTGAGCTATAATTTGGAGAAAATATTTTTTTGAAAACTCTTCCAAAGAATAACGACTTCTTGGCTTCTTGGAGCAACCATCTCGAAAAGACAAAACAATTCTTAACTCCCACAGCAGATTTTTAATTTGACAGATTAATTATGAGGCCTAAATTTTACAAATTTGTAGAATTTGTAAACCTCGAGGAAAGTAGACAAAATGAGTGTGCTGGCCACAGCCAAACCTCTTAAAACCTCCAAAAAAACTCTTAAAATCCCTCTCGCTCCATTGTCCTTCTCCTCATTTATTCCCAGTTCTTGTGTCACCAAAAACTGATGCGCGTCCTCATCACACTTCCAATTGTTTCCTCCCTCCTCAATCCCCTTTGTCCATCCTTCGGACCCCTCGGTCCACTCTCAAACGCATCTTGAACGTGCCCGTACGCACCACTCGACCACCTTCCTTTAAAAAAATTGGGATCCCTTCCACCGCGCCAGATGACAACGGAAAAAAATTCCCCCGCAATACCACTCATTTTCCTCCTTTTCCTGCACTCTTCATCTTCACCCCTATATTCGCATTCTTGCAACTCTTCATTCCTCGCCCCACTCCTGAAGAGTGTGTGTGTGAGCTCGCAAGAAATTGCCCAAATGCTAATAGCCACCTACGATTCCCCCCTCGCACTTTGCGATTCACGAATGACTCGTGTGGGGGAGAACAACGTCTCAAACCCACTCGCCTCATTTTCCTCTTATTTCTTGATGGAGGTGAAGGGGGAATGAGGGTGAAAGGATAAGTATGGCTTTTCCAGGAGCCAAAATTACAATTCCGTAATCTCGAGATCGTGAATGACAAAGGGATCGTGCCCTTGAGGACTAATGAAGGTTGGCCTCGGAGTGTCGAAAAATGAAATTATATCTGGTAGTTGTAAACTGGCTCTCTGTTTTTTGCATGTTGTCAGTTCCAGGAATATAATTGCTACGGAAATCTTAGATGGTGTTAAGGCGTTGACAGTCTAGTCGCATGAATAAACACCAGCTAAAATTGGTTTGCGAATAGATGACGAATGAATTTATGAGAAATCGGATAACAACGTAGTCGAAGACTAAAAACTTGGTAAATTATTTTTATAAAAACCAAATTGTAGTAATAATGTCGTAAGAATGATAATTTTCATTTATGTTTTGCGGAAAAGAAAAAAATATGAGGCAGTGTTAAAATATCTAAGTTTATGTATCGCTGTAAGAAAAAATGCAAATTGATGTTTTATCAATAGAATGTATGCACAAAATCAAAGTTATATGATCATTGAAAAACCTCATGTTTATTTTATGCGCACAAATTTTTCAGCATACTGCAATTTTGTCGCGTAACCACTTTCGGTGAACAATTTTACAATCACATCTTCTTTATCGACAGTTCATTTTTATATACATTTAAATAATAAATAAACATGATGTATAAATATATAAACATTTTTAATAAATAATTTGTAATAGTTCGTCCTGATGAGGGTATAGTTTGTCAAAGTCGTTCTTGTGACAATACGTTCCTACGATTCTTCATAAAAGATTGAACGTGCATGTAATTTTATATAAATTTTGATGACAATAAACGGCATTGTTTTAATATATTTTAAGCAGAATAGATTAAGCTTTTAGGAGACTGATCTGTTAGTCGTCGGTATAATCTCATTTAAAATTATAAATTTATCAAGTTCTTTCCGAATCACCTGTTGGAATTTTATTATAAGTTGAAAGTTTCGAATTTAAGTTGAAATTGACTACGAAGTAGATGTATCTTGATGTAGAGAAGTTCTGGAAGCAGACTTTAATTAAATAAATAATGTATGTCAGAAATGAATATTAAATTAAATTAAATGAGAATTAAATTAAATTAAATTAATTGAGTATTAAATTAAAGCTTCTTCCCTTATAGATCATTTTCTTTTAATGGATATTTAACTACTATGCCGTTCCTTTAGATTAAATCGATGCTAGAGAATATGCCTAAATGACACATTACTAATATTCTAAGATATGAAACTGTTGTAAATTCAATATTTTGCTTTACCTAGTTGATTTATTACGTATTCGCTATAATATTTAATTTTCATTGGCCTCGCATTAATTTCACTTCTAACAACAAGTAACACTTTTAGGTATGGTTATATATATGGTCATTTGTGATTTATAGAAGTGAAGTGTGGTGTAGTAGAAGTGTAGTTCTTGTGACACTGTAACTGCAAGGAGCAGCAATAAGAAGTTATAGCTAGTCAGTAGGTAAATTTGGAATTTTTCACCAATTCTATTTTGGTCATAACCTTCATTTTAAAGCATAAATATTTGTTTTAAATATATTTTTATTCCTCAATTTTGATTTCGCAATTGAATTTTGTAATAATTTCCAGCTTCAGGGGCTTGTCGATCCCGAGGCAATGATGTATCAATGTATAACTGAAATGATTCACTATTTTCAACCTAATTTTTCATCTTTTCATTATTTTGATGCATAAGTAATACTGATTATAAGAAATCGTCACTATTAGGGAGAAATCTAAATATTCATATATTATACATAATATAAATATTATAATTCAAGAGCCATAAGTCATTATCATAAATCGAGAAAAATTACAAACCACTGTAGCATTTTAAAATATAAGAATGATTACCTATATCTGAAACATTTCTGTGCTAATACAAATAATAACAGAAAGGATATAATAATGTTTACATTATTCTTCCATATTTATATTTTAAAATTACTTTTTATCTAAAATATAGTCCTCTTGAGCTACTAGGGCAGCAAAAGATATACCCGGTCTCTACCATTACAAAGCTATTAAAAAACGATTAAATGATGAAAGAGGAATGACATTTCAGCAGTATGTAATATTTTTCTTCAACACAATTTTTCAAATTATATCAAAATCACATGAGAACTGTTTCAATATTAGTATTAATCAATTTTTATATCATTTAAACTGTTTTCTAAATTCTATCGTATCTCGCATATACGTTTCAAAAGTATATTCATTTTCTGAAAATTCTTGAAAGAGGTTCATTTCTTCAGTTCGAATAACTGCGCAGAATTTTCTTTGCATGAGTTTCGATTGGCATAAACAGGTCCATTTATTTATCATAAATTCTTATTTTCTGCTATTAAAATGTAATAATGGATACATATTCCTATTAACAGAACAACTATCCAACTTCGTGTTAATCAACGGCGAAAAAACACAAGTGCTATTGAAGAGAAATGAATTTCCATAACATTTAAATTCAAAACTTGTTTTCGAGATGGTGAATTTCATATTATAAATATGTCGTAATTATAATTTGATAACTGTACTTCATTCTATGAAATTTAATGCGATAAAAATCTGGAACACGACATCTTGATTTCGGTTCTCAACCTTATGCTACAAGCATTACATCATTGGTCTATAATAATTATTTCTGTTTCGCCGAAAACTGATTCCTCGGCTCTTTCGCTTAATGAAACTGATTCCTGATTCTCTTAAAATCCTCTCTAACGTGCCTCGTCCATCTTGGCAGGACTCTCCATCTGACCCTGACGCCGAATTACATTAGGTCGAAAAGCATTCGATTCGAGGATCAATGCGACGGCGCGGCCACCGAAAATATTTTCCTATGGCCATTCCCCTCTTTTGCATTTTCCGGCGTCACTGTCATCTCGAAAATTGCTTTCGTTTGAGTGGGAATTAATTAAGCCCATGGTCGCTCCGCTTCTTTTACACGCAGGGACCATCCCCTCCTCGGACACCACGGCGGAGAGGAAGAGATTCAAGCAAAAACAAACCACGGATGGTAATGAAGACAACGTCGAGGGTTTTCTAATCTAGTGTGTGCGACGATTACCACCCCTCTGTATCAGCCATTTTCTCCAATTTTCGATTTCCTTTTGTTTCGCAAATTGCGGCGCGAAGTGATTCCGAGGCGTCGTTTTGTATTCCTGCCCATAGTCCTTCCGCATTTGT
Organism: Pachydiplax longipennis; assembly: GCA_036926295.1. NCBI lineage: Eukaryota > Metazoa > Arthropoda > Insecta > Odonata > Libellulidae > Pachydiplax > Pachydiplax longipennis. Next base: position 60,572,456 of record JAVFKF010000008.1, read on the forward strand.
TCTCCAACCCCTTCTCATGACGTGTGAGGCCGCGTTTGTTAGGGAACCCTCTCGCCGCGGATCGGAAAAAAGTCTCCCGCATCATCCCACGTCTTACTCTCCTAGGTCATCCCTTGGTTCCACCCTCTACATGAGCATGGCACCACACCCTTCTTTGGCATCCCCACCGCCGCGCTACGCCTCTCTCTACCCACCATTCACTTATTCACTTTTGAAAATTGGAGTCTCCTCGTTTTTCTTTTTTCCATTGCCCCTCCACCGTCCCGTGCCTGCGCCCCCCTCTTCTCCTTCCCTCTCTCTTTTGCCATTTTAAAGAGATGTTCTACCCGTTATCCCTATCTTCGCCGTTTCGTAGTCTTCCGTCTCTTCTTGTTACGCTAATCTGTGACTGAAATTAAATCTGACGGACGTTCACAAATTTAAGAACTTTATGTTACGTTCAATTTTCAATAACGCGATACGCAGACATATTTTTTTTCGCTTTAGCCTACGAATTTGTTCGAGTAATGGTGCAGACATAAATAACTATCTACAAGTTTCACAGGAAAACTTTTACTAGAGACCGCTATCAACTATTCACGGTTATCATAAAGAGCCTTTTCCCAGTTTTGGCCTGATGATGACCATGAATTGTTAAAACCGGTCGCAGGTAAAAGTTCTCCCACGGAACTTGGACGTAGCTCTTTCTGTCTACACTTTCACGTTGCATCAATCAATTGTATGTATCGAGTATTGTATTTATTCCCTCATGCGAAAACTACTTTCTCTACTGTGGTAAAATGATAAACACTATTCCGTAATCACCGTAATGTATTTCCACGAAGTCATGCCGTCGAACATCGATTTCAATTTTCACCACTGCCCAGGATACAAATAATTATGTTCATATGTGTGTTATGGATGATGAATAGCTTCCCTTAATTCTATAATTTTCTATGTTGCAATCTGTCTTTCAGTCCTTTCCTGCCTACGCCTTTCGAGATTCGCTCTTTTTCTCTCTTTCTGTTCCAGCATGCAAGGGAAATATTTTCTCTGAGATAGCTGAAGATCATAGCCATTTTCCTCCACAGATTTAAATTATTTTACTTAAACATTTTCATTACTTAATATCTACCATCTTACCTCCTTAATAGGAGAGCCAAGTTCACATACACAGTATAATATATATCCGAATATACATATTTGTCAACTGGTTAAACGGTCGATGGCACTTTGCAGACCAAATTTCGTTCAATAAATTAGTTAGTTTCGAAATCTCAATTAATTTTTTTCACTATTTGAGTGCGTTTACCGCAAACTTTGACAGGACGAGAAGGATATTTTTATCTTATCTCTTATTATTGTAATTTTTATTTTGCATCACCGATAATATTATCTTTCCTTTTGCATTTTGTAACTAATTCCTTTATCTCTTTATAGTACAGATGCAACTGAATTTGTCTATCTTTTTTATCCTTATTGTTTTATTTCCTACAATTACCGAGTTAAGCGTAAGACGAGATTATTCAGTCCCAGTTTTATCCCAAAATATTTTTATGCCGAAAATAAATTCGCATATATCTATGTATTTATTTTTTCTTCCCCAATCCCCATCTCCTCGGAAATCCTCATCGTCTTCCCAAACCCACCTCCTCACCATTCGCATACGGAGGACTTCAACTTTTTTACGATTCGGAATAGGAAACTTAAAAACGAATCCTCTCCATAACAACTCAATTTTCAAAACCCCCCTCAATGTGGAGAGTGCATGAAATAGGACGAGGTTGTAATTCTGCCGGTTATCACCAAACTCGTGCTCCACCTCTGACGGCGAATCGCTCTGCAGGACTCGGATAAGAGATGAGTTTTGCGGCCGTGCACCCCTCTCCTTTCCCATTTAATTAGATTTCGGACGCGGGAGTTTAATGCCTCTTCTTAAGTCGGCACGCGAGCGAAAGAAGCCGCATCTCCTTCGGGGAGCACGCTTCCAACAGTACGCAGGTACTCCCTCCATCAGCCACCCATCTTTTTTATTCCTCGGTAACCCAATGGCTGCCGTCGGTGTTCCAGCTTCACGAGAGACGCCTGCTACTCCTGCAGTCGATAAGTCAACGAAGAAAGTGTAGCGCACTCAAGGATATTACACCCATCGACCGGACTGCTCTCCCCCCCACACACACTTCTCCCCTCCCCATTCTACCCAAACCATCGCCGTACTTTCCTCAACCGCACCCCCCTTTCGTCTCTTTTCCTTTAGTCTCTCTTTCGTTTTTCTCTTCCAACGCGCTATTTTTCTCGCGCGAGTCCCTCCTTAATTTGTCTTATTACTGCATTACATCGCTCTCCTTTTCCCCTCGTAAGATTCTTTTTTTTTGTTTATACACTCCGCACTTGTAATATCTGCTATTACTTCCGTGCTCATCTCTCTGTCTGAATGTACATCTCTCCCTAATTATATGCTCTATTATTTTAGTTATCTTCCTTCGCCGCAACACGTTTATTTTTCTCAATGCAGCTCTTATATATTATTGCCAAATTCGGGCAAGGGGAGAAATGAAATGCCCACTCCGCGGAATTGGTATCCCAATTTCGCAAATACCGAATTGTGTTCGATTTAGCATTTGGAATAAATTTTGCTGGGTTAAGTCAGGTTGGGGAGGGTGGTCTTGTGTTTAGAATTGCATTGCAAAATAATCTTACGTAAATTATGATTTGGTACTACCGAAATAATAGGTTCGTCGGAAAAATCAGTCATAGTTTTCGTGAGTTTATTTCTATTTAATTCAAAATACAACATATCCCATCCCATCAGACTTAACTCAATGTTATTCTACGTCGAAAGCCATCAATTCATTTACACAATGGCGCAAATGAAAGTTTCCTTCGGACATTATGGATGAACGAAATTCTCACTCTGCAGAGTGAGTATTTCATTTCGTCTATTGCCCAAATTGCGGCAATTACGAGAAACATACCTATATTCTCCTCCCACGCCAACATAGGTGGCAAAGGAGTTAGCGTAGTAGCCTAACACCAATGTCCCAGGTTCAAATCCTACTTCAGGCATAGACGTTTGTGTTTTGTAAGAAAGGGTTAATTGTAAGAGCGATCTCGAAAGTAATTTGCTCATTAAGTCCCGATAATCACTTCGCGTTTTCCTTCTCATTCAGCTGTGGAATCAAGTCAATCTTATTCCAATGCATTTCTTTCCTCAATTTTCACCAATTTCCTTTTCTTTCCTCTAATTCAATCTTGTCCTCGCTGTATTGACCTCTTTTCCCCATACCTTCTCCTTCAGATTCTTACATTTTCATCCTTCTATGTAAGTAGTTCTCAACAATTTGGTTCCATAGTCTCCTTTTTCCCAATTTCAGAGCGAAATGATGCCCATACCTCCATACGCCCATTATTATCTCTTGTTTATGATTTTTGCCATTTAATTCTCTTACATAGATACTTTTGGTGCCATAAAGTTATTATGTCCTTCATTAAATTTGTAAGCAAGGTGAGAGATGACTCCGCTTAGCAGCCTCCATGGATACGGTTGGTTCTTTCAGAAATCCAGGTTAAGTTACTAAATGATGGAATTGGAAAAACCCTTAGAAATGCAAAGGATAAGGATATCTAACGTATTTAACTTGGCACTATCAGGCGGACGCTTTAAAACCCAGGAATTAAAATTTATTAAGGAGGTAAAACATTTCTAGGTAGTCGCTTTGTTAGCTAACTGCATCTGTGAGGATCTTTGCCAATGGCTGATGCCTCAGAAAGAAATCGCTAATTTGTCTAATTTTAATGTTTATCCATAAGTATCATACGGTTTTGATAGGAATTTCATCAATTTATTGCTGAATCTATCTGCAGTAATGGATGCATTGTTCATCTTCTTCATATAGGCTTTCAGTCTGTTTTTTACTGATGCATTATGCTAGTACATATTATTTCCATCTCTTCTTACATGGGCAAAGTTTCTTTTTTCTTTTGGCACTGATCTCTCGAGATTATCATTATCCGTCGTCTTATGCTATCAATCTACATATTCATTCGTTCTTTGATCCGACTATTCACTCGTGTTATTTTGCATCTCTCTTTTATATCTTTATCACTGATCGATCTCTTCGAGCTTTTCAAAGTGTTAATCAGGTTATTAATTTCGATTGTTTAAAGTTATCTATCTTTGCGCGTACTTTCTGTTGATGCATTTTTTGTATAATTTATTTAATTTACAGCCAGTTTTCCTTTGTTATTATAACTACCTTCAGTGCCTATTTCATCATTTGCGAGAACTTTAGATCACTAAATTGTATTAATCTTATCTACTAATAAACGTCACCAAACCCCCACGATATCTCCTCCTAAATTCATAATTACACCTGACCTTATTATTTCGGGATTACGCCTCGTTAACCAGATAACTTAATGGTGGACTTCGAATCCTCTCATCTCTCCTATGCTCTGCCTACCTTTTACCATTCAATCCCTCATCTTAAGCACAAAAGCTTTCCTCCTTGCCAGTCATCTCCGTCACGCTCATCTCCACTCATTTGTCTTAGAGACTCTTTGTCCCTCTCTCCTTTTCTATCCCTTTCCTAAGCCATCTTCTCCACGAGTCGCATCCTCTTTCGGTTAAAGGAATTACTTGGAGTGCTTTCCCCCCCACGCCTCTCCTCGCCCCGACACTTTCCACCACTCATCTTATTTTCTTTATGCAATTCCTTCTCGTTTAAACGCCGCCCACTCCTGTCGCTCCGTTTTTGTATTCGCCTCGTTCTCAATGCTATCGATGTGAGCATGGTGTTACTCGCGCATTACCTCGTTTAGCAGTTGGCGAAGGTGAAAGCACGGTTCGAACAAGGGTTTTCAAAGGGTTGGACTGACGAGCGAAATGCGGTTGGGAGATGAAATATGATTTGAGGCGAATGAAAACTGTTGCAATAAGTGGTGTGGTTTTGAGGGGTGAGAGGGAAGGAAAAATGGGAAGCTTGCTTCATGCGTCATTTCTTGGACGTTGGCTCACGATTAAAGAATTCCGAGTGAAAATATACTGATGTTAGGTCCCAAAGTTGTCTCTTTCTAAGAATAAATGTTGCTTTTTCTGGAATTTAATACAGATGTGTTGAATCATGATGAATGACAACGTAATTAATAGCTTCATGGCACTCTCTCTTGACGTGACTATAACGGTCACGTTTTCGATGCAACGCGAAATAAATTAGAAGAAAAATAAATTTATTTATATGAAAAGGATGCATTTTCAAAAATCAACTTCCCAACAAGGGCAACACTATGCAACATATTTGATTATTTCAGAAGAATTATTATACTCGAAACGATGGTGACTTGATTTTGATCGAAAAAGGGATCGGTATGTGAAAATGGAAAATAATAAAAGTAAGAATATAATTAGTACGAATTAATGATAATTCAACGCGAAAGTGCCAAAGATTATCAAACCAATATCCCCTGCCACACGCAGAAAGGCGCCTTGCAGGATAGATAGACAAAGGTATTATTAAAATTATTGAATAATAAAACACAATGGAAATATTATGATAAAAGTTTCATTAGTTAAAAGCTAACATAATTCCATCTCCTAATTGGTATTACTCGCAGCGAAAAAGATTGAGAGCTGATTCTAACTTTCTCTTTAAGGATATTAATAATTTATGTCACATTCAATTCCGAGCAGACATTCGGTAAGGCTAGGAAAAAAATTGCCGTTTTACCGCGTGAAAAAATCCGTGCTGGAATTTGATTTGAAAGCGAACTTCAAAACTACTTTGATTATGGTGACTTTGATAACTCTTTTACTTTCATCCAGAATCAAGTTTATCAACACCTCGACAGCGTAATGGGTGGAAAAGTTTTTCTTCTTTACTTGATCCGGAAGACTTGCGATTCCTTCTTTTCACAGTAATCACCTCCGTCACTCTCTGCCTCATCTTCCACCCAGCCAATCCCCACTACCTTTGCGCTGCTTTTTTGTGCCTATTCATTCAAGCGATTCCCTTTCCTCTCTTTCCCTTCGCTACTTGTTACACGAATCATTCTTCCCTCTCCCCGTGTTTTCTTACTTCGCTTTCCCCACTCCTCGCTAATTCCAAAGACTCTTCTTTTCGTACGCTTAAAATCTCTCTTCTCTTCGTCCGAGGAACCAATTTTTATTCTTCCTTCCCGCCGCCTTTAAGAATTTCCAAGCTGATTTTCTTTCTTTCTCTATGACTCTCCTTCCTCCCACGTTGGACCTTCATAATTTCTTCTAGCGGTGATTCAAAATGTGTACAAATTACTCCATTTGAGGCTCCCGGATAGCCGTGTGGGCAGCGCGTTCGACTTCAATGAAAGCGGTCCTGGGTTCGATTCGCGGTGGGAGCTCACGTGCGAAATGACCTCAGCTGTCGAAGCCCTTTTCATAATACTACTATTACTACTCCATTTTACTCAGGATTAGTCAGTAGAGGTAGCCGATCATAATAGTTTACCACCCGACAGTTTATTGCTATTAAAAATTCGAAGTCGGGGTACCGGGTTCTCGATATGGGGCGCTGTTAATATCTATTAAGAGGGTCCCAATAGGACCCTAAGAGAATTAAGGGCCACCACAAGAGAAATCGTCTCGCCTAAAAATATTCCCTTCCTAATGTCAGAAATTAAAGAAACAATTTAAGTAGCTTTGGCCGAGAATGTTAATTGCTAAAATATGGCAAATGAAACATGACCGACCGATTGAGTTGGTTGGACCAGCTAGCATGTGAGCTACTGTTAATGAGGTATCGGTGGGCTTAAGGCCTCGGATGGAAGGATTGCCTTCCTTACAACATTTTTCAGATGGTCCAAAGCATGGTGGAAAGACTGCGTACGTAAGACTATGTCCTTCTTGTCTTCCAGTCCTTCCTCCATGGTCCAAAGGGATTTCCCCCAAGCGTACCCAAGGTGCAGATGTAGGTGCAGCTTACCGATGCACAAAGATTCTTCAGTGTTTGTATGCAAGGTGACAATTTATTGGGACATCCTAATCAGTGCCCTTCAACGTGGGCCCATCTTAGGACTGACCCCAAATAAAAGGACAATACGCCTCATCATTGTCCTTCAAGGTGGACCTTACCTAGGAAAGATGCCACGCTCCTAAACAAAGGGACAATCCGCTGAAGGCCTCTTCGTTAGCACCTTTCACGATGGACCCAATATAGTATTCCCTGGAAATGCTGTCCAGGTGCGCCAAAGAGCAGCTGTGGGGAAACTAGGTGACGCCAAGCGGTCAGTGATGTAAGGGCGGGTGACTAAGAAGATTCGAGGGCGTCTGTCAATTACAACAGCAGATTATTTAGAATGTTAATTGCTGATTTTAAACAGGTTGAAGATTAAAAGAGGAGATTGACTGATAGGGCCCTTTTAGGTGCAAAGTGTCTCCTGAATGTGTTGGAATGAATAGTGTAAAGGAGGTATTCAAGAGGAAGACGCAGTTCGAATTACGCTAGGTAAGTGAAGGTATGCGTAACACTTAGGATTTATGAAGAAACGAATCGATTGGCAAGGATCTGCGTGATTTTGAGTGCCACCGATCCTTAGATTGATAAAAGAAGAAGTTTACTTAATTTCGACACGATACGTATGTATATTATGTACTTCCATCACTTGGAATATGCCTGATCTCAAGATAAAAGCTTTAGATGTATTCAGCGCTTCTGATCCGTCGCTAACGTTTCCATCCTCATTTTCTCCGTATATTGGAGCTATAAATATTAAATTTCTCGTTTCCAAAAACACTGAATATTTCTCTTCGTATGATTCTTCCTTTTCAATATTGCCATAAAAAGATACCTCGCAATGTGCTATAATGAGCTTTCCAAACCTTTCAGGTAATATTACTCTGTCTATTTAGGTCTTTTAGAACCATAAAATGCGATGAACTTATTATTTTGATTCCTAAGTCGCTTCATTCTACATTGAAGCCTCTTTACTAGGAATAGGAAGAGATTGGAAAAGGTTTCAGGAGTTATGCTATAATTGTTTGCCATTCCATTATTTTTCGTTGCCTTCGGATAGCCACATCGAATAATACAATTTTTATTTAACTTTGACTGATTCTGAAATCCAAAACTCGACCATAACATACAGGTTCTGAGAAATTCAATTAGTAATTAGGTTAACTATTAACAGTTAACATTGAGGGACACGTCTTAACCATACCTGCAAAAGAGAAGTAAATATCTTATGAAAAATCAATCCCGGGTTCGATTGAACTTTCAGACCTGGAGAAATTCAGATAGCATTCAGCGTCATAACTTCCACCGCAACCTAAAAAAAAGAAAGCCAAACTCCGAGTATTTTAAAGCGCGCCATTGCTCGAGACGGAATTTTAACCCAAAAATTTTCGGAAAGAAAAACTTCGAAACGACGTAAAGCGGGGAAACAATCGCTCCCCCACTTTGTTGCTCCAACTCCATTTTCTTCCCCGTGAGAGAAATAAGGAGCAAAAAAAGACCGGGAAAAGGAGCGTAAAACAGAAGAAGAGCGAAAAAATATACACCCGCGCTTATTTTTTCTTTATCATTTCGATTTAAGAATCCTCCACGAAGCGCCCCCTTTCTTCTGGCGAGATGAAGATGGGAAAACCGCTGTAAAAAAGGAAGATGGATATCGAAGAAGATTTAAAAGAGCTGGCGGGATAGAGGTATAAACAAAGCTCCGGCGGTTGGATTCGACACCAGAGCCTCCACTTTCCAACCTCAGACGGAAAACAAAAAACGCTACGAAAAACTCGAACTTATCCTCCAACTTTGCCTCACATTTTTCACCCCTTTTCTTTTCAGCGTCCTTTCTCCCTCCAAATCTCTACATATCCCCAATGCCGTCCACTTTCATTAAGTTTGACGAGGAGGGAATCTACGGGATTGGCATTGGTTTGTCCACGAGAGAGAGGGGGAGAGCGGTATAAACAGCGATGGAAAGGGATTTTTCGGGGGAATAAAACCGGGGAAAGGGTAGTCGACGAATAAGATGGAAGACTGGGATAAGGGAAGGGTGAGGGGGGAGTGAGCAATCCGCAAAATTGGGTGTTTGGGGAAGTATAGGAATGGTCTTGGATGAATGGCAGTAGCAGTTGTGGGAGGCAGATAATAGGATGAGAGAATGGGATAGGAAAAGATGGGGTGCAGCGTTCGGGAGGATGATATTGAATAAAAATGTTACGCCCTTCCCTTGCTTATCTCGCGTTATTTGCATTCCTTTATCAGTTCGATTTATATTTTCGCCGCGGAGAAAAGGGAAGAGGTCCTTCGTTCTGTTCATCTCGTGTTTTCGATTTTTTTAACGATCGTTTGAGGAATATTTTTTGTGTATAGTTTTCCCCGGAGAAGCTATGCTGCATACCGATTTGAAGCTATATTGCTGGACAGTATGCTGGCCAAGTCCGCTTCATTTACTCATCTTATCGTTGATCTTGTTTTCTCGATGCGGAAGTTTTATTCCTTTGTTTTAAATAAACGAATGTTAAATGAAAGAGTTAACTATTGTTTCCGTTGGAACAGTCTGGAGTATATGCTCGATATTATATCGGGGAACGTATTTTATTTTTCAGATGTAGGAATAAATCCTCGTAAATACTTGCTTCTTTCCCAATGGAAGGAACACTTTAATTTTGAGTTCATACCACTTACGTAGCTGCCGTCATTTACAAGGCTTCGAAGAAAATGAATGAAACATCTCCGAATCGTTGAAATTTGAGGTTATGAAGGTGATGTAAGTAGTAGTTATTGTCTTCCTGATAAGTAGCTTTAAGATGGGAGCATAAAGAAGATGAAATTTTGAAATTTTTAAATATTGTGGGGTGATCTATAACTTCAGAATAACTACAGTGCTGAGATAATGTGACATGGGGTGAAAGGAGATGAATCATCTGGGAAGAGATGTGTGATTTAAAGTTTGTTCAGAGGTGAGCGAATAAGAACTAACTCACACTTCTCGAAGTTTTTGTTGACTTGCAATTACTTATCTTAATTGTGATTCTCATCAGTATCCTACATTAAATATAATTCAAACACGTCAATATGTCATTATTGATACAAATTATTATTATTGTACGTAGTAGCCGTATGGAGTAAAATTTATATAAAAATAGAAGATAAGAATATCACATACAGCTTATCCTAGTATGTGACATATACCCATAGTGATAACAGTCCATAATTTTACAATATAATATCACAAAAGATGAAGATTATACAATGCAATATGATTTTATCTAAAATATCATAATGTTACAAGAGTCACAATCAAGATTGGGAACAGTAAAATCATCCTCAGCATAGAGCTCGTCAAGGGATGTTTCGTGGGAAACACTGCTCTAAGGTATTTAATGTATGTCTTTGACGTGTATTTCAAATATAGGTTTAAGTACGGAAGTTGCACGAAGTTGAACACGCTACTGAAGTATCCTAAAAGGAAAATTTACTACCGATTTCATTATCTTTGGTTCGATAACGTTAATCTTGAATCTTCACAGTGTACCCTCTCTCACGATGCTCTATTTCATATGAATGTATTTTCAAATTTTTAACGGATATTACCTGATTTTAAAGAAATCCAAAAAATCAACTAATATCTGCAGTTTCTATTTACTTTAGAAAGAGTAAAGTGGATTTAGTTTTACAGAGATATATCTAGAAATTATAATACTGATTTACATACCTTATGAAAGAGGAGTAACTTATGAGTATCGATCTTCTGCAAATTTAAATAAACTTAAATGTTAGGCATTTTTATTAAAGTGTGTTAATGGCACTATTTGTTTAAATGAGTATTTGTCATCTGCAGGTGAAATTCCGATTCATCTTTTATTATTTTCTACATTTATTCATGATTGATTTAATTAAATTTAATAACATTTGCACACATCGATATACCAAATATATTTTTTGATTGACCAAGCGCTTATACGTATGGTTAGAGCCAGGCCAGCCAGGAGATGATTTAATTTTTATAGTAAAATATAAAACATTGAAAAGAGTACATCCTTTAGAGTAACCCTTTGTAGGATGTAGCGCTTTATTCAATCATCGCTAATATTCATTTCATTATCAATCATCGTCATTAATTGATTGGAGTGATTTGGATCGTTGGGAAGGTAAAAGAGGAGTCTCGGCGTAGTAAGAAAAAGAAAACTGTTAAAAATTTTTCAGTCCCAGGAGCCTTATACCTTCACGCAATATCTCCCTTTCTGGAGCGCTTTAAAAGCTCATTTCATAAATATATAGGCGAGGCGGAATAATCTCCCTGATAGCTCCAAGGAAAAGGAGACGCCTTCTTCGCCGCATACGGCATCTTCGAGCAAAACTGAGAACTTGTTCAGAAAATTTTCTAAGTGCTTTTAATATGGAGATTATGAAAATGCTCTCCTACCTTTCGCGAATTGAATTAGGCCTGTCCATGTTCCACCCTCTTATTCCCCAAAGATAAAAGAAACTGGTTTACGTTTCTTTAATTATTAATCGCATATTTTCCATCTCTCCTTTTATCCCTCTCTCAGCCTCCCAATGGAGCCGTCAGCCTGACGTCAATCTCCCTGCCTTCCCTCATTTCTTACTCCCTAAACTCCGTCTCTCGCACTTTCTTTCTCATCTCCTCCGTTTTCTCTCTCACTTCTTCCTCACGTGAGACAGTCACTGCTCTTTTTTCACTTGCTTGACTTCGCTCTCCGTGCACTTTCTTTCTTCCATGCCAACCTCTCCTCTTCCTCTGACATATTAGAAGGTACCGATCCCATGAGAAGCGTCAGATATCCCGCGATTCGCAGATGTTTCCGCGTCCGTGGCTTATTTATGTATGTTTCTGAGTGCAGGGGTGAGTGCCCTTTAAATAACTTCTGAGATATTGATTTGGAGCTTAACCAACGTAACCCTTTGTTTCTCCTTGTATTAACATTCCCTTGATAATCATATGATCTTGATGGATGAGCCGTACGTATTTTAATTTAGTCTACCTCTACCGAAAGGCGTGGGTGATCAAATAAAAATAATTTTGCTTTCAAGATCTCATTTTCACGAATATCATTCGATTGAATTTAATAAAAGTTAAACTGTTGAAAACCTACACAAAAATTCACAAATATTTGACTATTGAGTTGATACTTATTATATATAAATTCACAAGTTTAACAATAATCAAAAGATGATAATAAGTTATTCTCTGCAGTCTGTACAAAGGAGGTTTCATACGGTTTGCTTTTTGCTCTAATTTAAACATTTCTACATTGTCTATAGTTATAGAGGGAAGAATTCAGCCTTTTAAAAGTTGGTTATAACATTGTCCATATCCATGCCTTCATGAAGACGAATTGGAGAAAATACTAAAGAGACAATATCGTGGTAAAGCGGAAATATCATGCAATTAACTCCAAATATTTATAAATGATATGTCACTGAATATGCATTTAACTTCTAAAATCCTAAAAAAAGATGTAAAAGCAGATTGACAAATGGTTTTAAAAATTACTTTATTTACAAAAGATAATGGAAGGATTTGAAGTACCTCAATTGCTTTAATAAGTAAATTTCATCACGATTGAGATTCAAAAGAAAAATAATTTTTCACAATATGTGAAAGAATATTTGAACTCATTTATATCTTTCTTATATATATGCAAATAAATAAATCTGTGTACTTATTTGTGTAGATGAATGGATTCTGCCATTTCTTTTGTATTCCTTACGAATATATTGGTAGTCGTGGTTATAATTTTCCGCTGGCATTCCATTTACGTTTGAGAGTAACTGTGGTGTTTAGTTATGAAAACTTAAAGCTTTATCCGAATTCTTAGTGATCCAATTGATTTGATATCGTAAAGATAAAAATTATTCCATGAAAATTTAGAGAAAAGTAACATGTAAGCAGTATTTCGCAATTATAGTCCGACATTCGCAATATGTTTACCCATAACAAAATACACATAATAATGCTTCTCACGTACTAACGGGATACCTTATAAAAATATTGGAGGTCCCTTAGTTACATATACAACCATGCGGGAAATAATTAACATGATTGTTCAGTAAGCGATTTTCAGTCGAGATATGGAAGTCCAATTCTTAAATATTCACTTTCGCCGGCAAGGTAATGATTTCTCTGGTCGTATAATCCAGTAGTAGTTAAATCGATTGGAGAACTGAGGCTATTTTGCACGTGAGCTCCCATCGGGAATCGAACCTGGGACCATTTTCGCTAAACTCAAACAGCTCGCCTCTTGGTCTTCCGCCTCTAATTTCTCGGTCCGATTGAATCGAAAGCAAAGCGGAATATTATTTGGAGAGATACCCACACATAATTCATTCGAATGCAGCCCTAAGGAAACGAAACATAAGATTCCCCACTCGTGAATATCGGATTGCTTGCAGAAATTTCCCCACGGTCGATGTGGATTTAAGTCTCCATCTTGATAAAACTTTCTCAGCTCTCTTGCCACCTCCACTTGAAGCTTTTACCCCACATTCCACATTTTCACTAAACCATCCACGTATTTTTCTCTCCCTTCCTTCCAGCGTACATCGCGCCCTTCTCCTGTCACCCCCGAGATCTCCGTGACGTCTCCCGCCCGCGTTACTCTCTTAACACGCCGAATGTCAAATATTTACTGCAATTTATGGGAATGGGTCTGGAGGACGACTCTCGTTATGGCCCATGTTGTCTGTATATCTATGTACATACGGTGTGCGGAGGGGAAAGTTGTTTGGCTGGAAGGGAGAAGGAGAAAGAGAGAAAGGAAGGAGAAGGAAAGAAGGGAGGCGTGCATCCCCACGCGAGAGAACAAATGAAAAATGGATAGCGAAGGACGAATTTGAGTGATCGCCTGGGAGTAGTTACGCTGGAGGGAGAATTTAGGGAAATGGGAGAGAAAGCAATGAGGAATGCATAAAGGAGAGGGAAAACAGGAGGAGATGGCTGAAGAGATAGTCAAGAAAGAGCTTTGCGCCAACTAATTCTCATCTTTGAATCTTTCTTTTGCTGCGTCCTTATTGACTTCGTGGTGAATCTGAGGATATTCTCTGGTTTATTCTATTTCATCCTCATCGTAGTTACTCTCCCGTTAGGAGATGAATTCGTAATCCTTATCGGCTCCTTCCTTCAAGGTGCCTTTGTTTTAAACTCTTCGAATTATTTTCGCTGGTTTTTGTTTTTGTCATACCGATTCGTTTAACGCCATGCCAGCTTACCTCATTTTCCAGTCCTTCTTTTACCTGTTCTGATAAAGCGATTCTGTTTACGAATCCTGCTATAAATTCTTGTTTATCTCATTAGCAATCTTGACTTTCTATGTTTCTTTTGGGGAAAACCATGGAGCTAGTGTATTTTATTTGCCACGCTCTTCAAAAGTAATGGAATCCATACAATAGCGCAGGCAATACATCACAACAGAACATTCTAATATTCTGTCTCATATTCATGACATTTAGTTTGAGTCTCTATGGAATCAAGTCGTGGAGTATCCAAAGAAATAAGGAAACGGAGGGACAGTGGATAGAAGATATTTGTTGGCTGAAAACATATAGATAGCCATTATTCGTAAAACAAGGAAGAGAACTTGAACGATCAGTGGTTCATTTTTCAGTAGCTAGGTTGATGATAGTAGTCATAAAATTCATAAATTATTCAGGAAAAATAAAAATAATGATACGATGTTGGTGATAGAAATCAGCGAAATGTTCCCTTTCCCGCTTTCAACTTTTTAAACATTTTTTGATGTAAAATCTGACAAGTCAGCATATTATTTTATATTTATCAGGATAGTTTCTTATATTGAAATCTTGTACAAGTCGAACATTTTTATTCCGAAATAAAAAATGGAATTAATCCAAAATCTGTAATCCTAAACAGTGGCCTAAAATTGAGTGAATTTATGCCAGGAGAAAAGCTGATGATACTTAATACCTAAAAAGTACGATTCTAAACAAATACCTCCTGTAATGGGGCAAATAATATATAAATATAATAAGAGAAAATATTAAGAAATATCATTCCAAACGATGCATTTTCTCTGATATCGTAGGTCTCCTTCTCAAGAAGATGAATAAATATCGCTTTCATTCTTTGCTCGTTTCGTTATCCTTTTTGCTCTTACTAATGTCACATAGAAAGCGATTTTTTTGTAAGTCGAAGTCTGAATTTCGCTGTATTCTACTCAGCTTTGCCTTATCAAGTATTCAAAACACGGAAAAATCCTAATACCGAAATAACCTTGGTCTTAATCATCTTTGATGTCGAACAATAATCTATATTCCCTTATAACAGTAGATTAAATATTATTAAGATGGATCATTCGTGGTAATACGTTGATTAATGATAATAATACACTTTGTAATTGGTTATCAGTTAAGGGCAGATAACAATTTTCACGTGTTAATTAATTAATACAAAAGAGTTAATTTAACCAGAATCATTTTCACCTACGTTCAGTTGACAATATGTATTTTATTTTCACTCAAAACACTATTTCAACAAGAATATCGGAGTTCATGTGTGATGACCGAGTAATGTGTGAGTGAGTTTGGGAACTGAGGAGTTGATGAGGGTAAGGGGAGGCAAAGGGAAAAGATCTTCGAACCGAATTCTTTGCTTATGACTATGTCTGCTTACATTTGATAACGTTCTACGCGAAAGAAGTTCTGGAGGAGGGAGAGCGAGGAGGGATTAGCACTCGCATGTTTGGTTAGGCACTCTTTTATTAATTTGGCGCTCTGTTTATTGAGGCTTGATTAAGTTTAGTTTTGGGTTGGTAACCAAGTTTGCTTAAGAATGATTAGTCCAAGCCGTACGTGCGATTGATATATGGTTCTGGGTTCCTCGCACTGTTTGTCGCAGTAGTATAGAATGTCTGTGCGTGTATGTTGCCGTATTCAAGCATATCCCTCATCATCTGGCATTATCTGGGTCCTTTCGGAAGCATAAGGCAATCAGGAATTCGTATTTTAACTGTAGTAGCTACTCGCGATTCTTGAAGTTAGCTGAAATAAGGGCGAAATCCAAGAAAATTGAATCTTAATATATCGATAATAAAGCCTCGAGGAACGAATTATAATCTAATTAAGATTTTATTAAGAAATTTTACAAGTCTAAAAATGTGTCTTACGAGTATTACTAATCTTTGAAAGATATCACCTGATTCTATATTAATAAGAACATTTTATAACGAAGAAACTAAACAAGGAGATGCAACAGTTAAAGATAAAGCCCTAAAAAGAGTATTTCCGAAGTCTTAAATGTTCCTCGAGCTTTTTAATCGAATGAATCATGCGGCTGTAGGTTCTGCAAACATAGGTGAAGGAATGCGATATATAGGAAAATAAACCTTTCATTATACTTTTGTCTCAGACTTTTACTTGACTAGGGTGATACTGAGGCTACTGAGGTATGAGTGATGCTTAATGATTGTATTATTATTACTCTACAGAACAATTTCATTTAGAAGGTCATACTGGGACAGTTAACATTGAGAATTATATACTATATCTAAAGCAAACTTTATCTTCATTTCGATGAATAACTTGTACCGAATCGGATAAATGAATTCGAGTGAGAGAAACCATTCATTTTTGCTTCTACGAATCACTTACCAATCTCCTCTATTGAAAAATGTTTTCTCTTGTGGTTACAATGAAACTTTGTTATACAAACATGGTATTGGTCAAAGAAGGAGATAATTATAGTAAGTAAGATTGCTACAGTGACATCCTAAAATCATGTGAAAAAATCAAACGACAATCGTATTTCTTCAGATGGCTTAACTGTTTGGAAATCCATAGCAGGGACTGTAGAAAATAATCTTCTATATGCCTCACCAGGTTTATACAAAAATATTTTATCCACGCACAAACGCTCCAAAACTGGTAGTAATTATGAATAAACTTGTGGAAATATCTAAAAGTGTGATTCATTTCATTACTCCTAATTCTTTTGTTTATCGCTATCTGAATATTACGCTCCTATTGTCAGATCGGAGCTGGAAGATAACATATCTAAAACATCTCCCGTAAGAGTACATTCTCTTAATTTATTTAGCAATCACAGTCTAGTTTCTAATCTTCCTTCTCTCAAGGATTCCCGACCTGCGTTTGAAAGCCCTCCTGTTTTTTGTTGCATTTTTTAACGTAAACATTGCCTAGCACTGCATCATCTTCGGGTACAGGTTTAATTTGTAGGATTCCATGTACATGAAGTATATTCTTAATGAACTCTCAACGTACTGAAGTAAGATGGCTCTTACTTTATCATCACAAACACCGACTATACGTCTTATAATGCCAAGTTTTCTAATTGCTTTATCACAGAATATTCGGATATATGTGCTGTGTTTTAAGTTATTTATGAGATTTACCTAGAGATATTCCACTAAATATACAAATTTTGTTCCATCCACTGTTTAACAGATAATCTTGGTTCAAATTCGTTCTTAAATTTATATTTCCCTGTTTATTATTGAGTCATCCGCATATGACTTTATATTACCATTAATTTCGTTGTTTTAGTCACTGTTATGTTTAGAAAAGTAAAGATCTGATTACTTTAACCTAAGGGAACCCTTTTTCAAAATTTGTTCGAACTAACGCCATCCAGCACCACTTGCTGCGCCCTTCCGTAGAGAAAATGTGTTTCTGTTAGTACCAGCCCATTTAAGTATGTAAATTAAGTTTGAATAACAGACTCCATCAAAGATTTAAAAATCAAGAGATTTTAGCTTCATTTAAACTTCTTCCTACATTTGAAGTTCACTTTTATTATCAGCAAATTTTTCTTATTGAAAAAGTTTAAGTTGAGTTTCTTATGAGTAAAACGTATTGTAGACTTTGCGGGTTTACCAGTTGAAATGTAGAAAAACAGAAAAATTTTGAAACTCGTTCTCCTTTTATTTAATCTGCTAGAATGTTAAAACATGATTAACGAGCAGTTATCACAACTATGTATTACTTTTATGGAGATTATGATTACAGAAGTAAGTAAGGAGTAAGAATACATTTTAAGGTACAGAGTACCTTACAGAGGTCATTGCCTACTCTGTAAGTACAGAGGAGGAAGGTAGGATCGCGTATGATAATATGATTTCCTCGAATTTAAAATGTTAAACTTCTTCAAACATATCACAGAAATAAATATTCATCGTTTCCTTCATAATTATTTTACAAATATGACTAATTTAGTTTATATTTCGCTACTGCGTCATTTTTCCTATTATCCAGAGACAGAACTTCTAATGATCCTATTCATCAACTAAAATGTATTTATAGAATAAAAAGGAAATGAAAAATATATCTCGGTTTTTATCAGTCTTTAAAAAGTTAATTTTTTTCGCTTTCTTAAACGATCGCATTCTAGAATAGAATGGTATTCTTAGGAGAACCTTCTGCATGAATGAAAAGGCTAGAAATCTTCATCCCTCTAAGATTTCTATCAAAAATCTCTTGCGAGCGAAATTCATAATTACCACATTACTGCAGGTTAGTTCAAATAACTACATAAAGACGATAGCTAGACATTACATTAGCTAAACGTATACTTAAAACCACGAACAAGCTACTGAAACGAAGTATCCTGCGCGTTGGGCAACCATCCATTCTAAAGAGTTTGTGTGGTAGCACGACGTCCGGGCGCTCATTTCCACTGACCGTCGTGAGATGGCATCAAGGTAGCGGAGGGCAGTTAGCACGCATACAAATGAAAACATGAGCGCTAAACAACGCTAGGATCTCGATCAATCCTTACGAGAATAAAAAAAATTCAATGAAACGATTCAAAATAAAGAGACGTATCTTTGTACCAAGAATGATTTTACTCGGTTGACTATAAAACGATACGGAATGAAGAATAATTCACGAAAATCGTCCCCCGAACGACTTTACATTCACGATATTAATCCCAAAATACGTGCAGCTCCCCAACTTATTAAGGAATTCCGCGAATATTCCACGACTCGATTAAAACGCTCTCAAAAATGACTTCCCATCCCGTAAACAACTGAGAGCCGATTTCGCAGGAGAGCGCGGAAATCAATTTCGATGGCCGTTTGTTTTTCGAAGGCATCATCCAATTAAGCGACGAAAACAAAACTTAAGGAGTGAACGGACTGTAAAGAGATTGAAAACGGTGAGGGGAGAGGAAAAAATGAATAGAGAGAGAGGAGGAAATAGTCTAAACAGGATGAAACAGAAGTAAGGGGCATCGGAAAAATGAGGGGAAAAGGCATTAGGGAAGAGTGAGTGAATAAGTGATGACCTGCCATTGGATAGAGGGCAAAGCAACTAAGGGTGGATGGGAAGAGAAGGTCGCGACTCCTGCTGGCGCCCCTCGGGACGATGCGGCCGCTCGAAGAACTTCTTGGGAGACGGGGAAATGAGAGAGTGGAAAAGAAAGATATACATGTGAGAATCCTTAAGATAAGATGATGTCGAATGAGCTGATGGGAGGGAGGAGATAAGATGGATGCGCGCTGTTTTCTTCTCAGGTGTAAAGAGAAAGGGTTACATCGTATTTGCAGTTTATCGACCTGGAGGGATTATTGCGAAATGTATCAAGCGTGGTTATTCCCGCACACACGTCGTCCATTTAAGTCTTCTTAGTTTTGCAGTGCAGAATGTAACACGTAATTGTATTATTTTCGGGCAGGAAGAAAATGTTAGTACCCTTATATAATTACAGATACCCAAGCAAGAGTTTCATTCTATTTTTTTATAAATGGAGAAAATTTAAGCAATAGTAATCTGATAGTTTTTATATTTAATTGAGTGATTGCGATCCAATATGATATTTTAAACGTTTGAAATTGAAAATTATTACAAAATTTTTCATTATTTTGTAAAGATGAACTGGATAAGTATTAATAAAATAAATGTAACTTATAGCAAGTAATTATTTCATTCCTTAACATTGTCATGATTATGGAAGCTATGTATTACTCTTAGAAATACGTATACAGTTAACCCTTAAAACTCTCCCGCTGTCTATATATCTTAGAGAAGCTATCTCGCTCATATGCTGTTTTCTTTCGGTCTTGGTCTCTTTCATACTAAACACAGTGAAATTACCTCTTATGACGCTATGCTACCCCCTTATAAGGCGAGTGTTCCCGTCTCCATTTGCACTGCAATCCACTATAGTATAGTACTCAGTGAATAGGCAGACAAATGTTTCCATCATTCTTATTTAGTCGTCCATCTGGTAAAAATTGCTTCATTGTGGAATGAAAAAGTTACCGAAATGAAGTAACAAAGGATGACGCTCCCTTTGTACGAAAAGCAGACTATTCTTAAAAAATATGACATGAAGGTGAGCAATATGACGTAATAGTAGTTTGCGGACTCTCTGTATATCTACCATTGCGGCAAGAAAAGTAAACTATAGAAGTATATACAGCAGACATAAAGTAAACTATAGAAGATTCCATTTTTTAAGATTAAAAACGCTCATTTTTCCTGTTTTTTATTATCTAAAAGAAATAAAAAAATTGTAATATCCTGGTTATAATACTATCCCACATATTACGCTGTTTCGTTTAATTTCTGAAAAGCATGTTTAAAAAAGCGGGTTTCTCTGTATAGCATTTCTTTGGATCATGCGCTTATCTACTTGCTCCGAATATTTTTAAATGATATTATTGAATTTTAACTGTTCTTATATATATTCTAAATTATAAATAACAATGAAGTTTTCGGAGGAGACTGCTGATACTTTCCTAAATTGAGAAAAATTCACCATTATTACTCTTGAAAACATTCCTCATCCATCGTTAAAAATTTTCTGTCCTGCTCCAGTTCTACTTTAATATTGGATAGATTTGGCAGACGTCATTTCATGTACTATTATCAACGGGAACCATTAGTCTGATTTATGCGACCAATCTCCTTCCGATCATTCACGTGACAAGCAATACAAAATCAAATTAAAAGGCCATTCATTTCAGGATACCAGAGTAGTAATTACATCTTCTTCGCTAATCGCATTGATTTAAGACGTTCCTGTCATTTTTCACGAAGTCATTTCTTCACGGACTCCGCCTCCTTTTCGAACTACTTTTTCTTTTTACATTCGAGTTTGATGAAATGGCCGTCTATTACACGATCGATTCCAAATTCATTTAATCTACTTCGGCTGGTATCGATTAGTTTACTCTCATACATCAAAACCTTACCTTCTGGTACGGGACCGAAACCTATCATGATATGATAGAATAAAGATATTTTAATCGATATAATATCACTGTATAATTGCACGTAATAAATCTTTATTTCTTTGCTTTGATTAATCAGCGAAACTCTTCCGCAAGACATGCGATATATTGTCAAGGGAAACGCCCATATTCAATTTGTCTGTTAAGTGGACAAGCTAAGATGCGACGAGTCTCCGTTTCAACGAGCAACAATTTTTTGAGAAATGCATGAATTTATCACATATCCTCTGGAGAATGAGACATGTAAAGAGCGCAGAAAGAATGAGCAGTTCAAATTAGGTTCCAAAGATAACTAGGATTTGTCGAGCATACGTAAGTCATTCGAATAGTCCCCTCCGTTAGCGGTTATGGAAAAATTTGTGCAAAGTATAGCAGTTTTGCGCAATAGATAAAGAACAAATTTTCAACAAGTTTTCAATATTGTCGCCACCACGGTTTAGGTAGTTGTCATATCTTACAATCGACCTTTGTACCACTTCGTCGTGGAATTCTTCCTTCTATGGATCCTAATCACTATGAAACCTTTATTCCAACCAAAAATTATTTCAAATGAGGAATCAAGCTAAAATAGCTTGGTTCCAAATTCGGTAATGTAGACGAGGATATAGAACTTCTCACCCAAAATACTGAAGAATACGATGATATAGAACTTCTCACCCAGAATACGTATACTGGCTGCAGTGAGGGGGGCGTTGTCGTGAAATGTTATGTTTTGCCGGCAAACCCGGCCATCTCCTTTCACAGAAAAATCTGAAGATAAATGTCTCTGGGACAAATACTGTTAATCAATAAAGCGAATCGCGTTCCTGAATTAGTTTCGTTTAGACAAAATCAATTATATCGAATGATTTTCACTTTGCAAAATACCGGATTTACCACCCGCATTTTGTAGAGAAAAGGATACCTTTTCGAACTGCCACCTCTTCAAAATCCTAGCAAATAGAAACATCGAAATTGAATGGAATCGCATTGTTCCGTATATTCGATGACATTAAAGCATCATTTGATTGTCTTCATTCCTTTGTTTACACCACTGGCAGACGGAGCTAAAATCCCCTAGCGCAGACACTACGTCACCTTGTACGCGGTCGTACCCGAGGTGTTAAGAAGACGGTGTGTATGGGTTCACTTAATGATCAGACGACTTTGAAAATTTCCATTTTCTCAGTTGAGCTACCATTTTACTGAGTAAAGTTTGCGGTGATGAATTGATTCAAACTCTTGTCTCTTCATCGGATGAATACAGTTAATATGTGTTTATTTATTCTTTTATAAAAATTAGTTATTATTACTAAGTAAGTTTCGCTTATTTTCATTTAATTAATATAATGTACCATTTAAACATTATTGAAATATTATCTGAAATATTTTAGTGAGGTATTCACTTCAGAATATTTAATTCATATCTTTTGCGAATTAATTATATTTATCGAAGCACTTTTAAAAATTCTACTAATACTATCATACTGCAGTTTACGAACTACTATTTGGAAAAAGTACCATTTAAAATTTTATAATTTATTATTCATTTCTTATTTTATAGCTCTTATTCTGAAATATTTTATAGATGAATATTCACTTCCAAACATGGAATATCTTGCAATTCAACATCATATATCATCATAATATCAGACGTGAATATCTTTTGCAGTTCAATTATACATTTGGACTACCGGATAGCCAAGTGGGTAGCGCTTTTGACGTCCGATTCCTGGTGGGAGTCCATATATGCAAAACCTATCGAAGCTCTTTTAAAAACACTACTAATAGTATTACACCTCAGTGTACGAACTACGATATGGAATGTATTAATTCGTAAAGCGAGGTTCATTCCATTCCATATTTTCACCATCCAGACAGAATGCTCTTCGTTGGATTAGACACTAAAGCGACAACGCATCTCCATGCGATCCCCCAAAATACATTCTTCTTGACCCAAAACACAAAGCATTCCACCGGTGGACGCCTAATGAAACGTTTCCTTCGGGAGACGCGTCCCTTTTTTATATTTGAGGTATAAACTTACATCGTGCGGGGAAGGGAAGCCATCCCGACATGCGCCATAATTGACCGATGGGAAGTTGTATCGGGAGGACGTGAGGGGATACGTCCCCTTAGACTCGGCTCGAAAAAAAAAGAAAACGGAGGATGCCCTACAAGTTGGGAATGGTTATATCTCTTTAGTCGTCCTTTTCTCCTCGGTTATACTTTCAGCCTCCGAAAAGACGAGAGAGGTGAGTCCGCAATCGAAACGGAGTTCATACTCGTTTTAAAAGCATCCGCGATGTATAAAAAACACTCGAAGAAATTATTATTTTTTTCCGATCGGGACGACCTGTTCGCCTCAGGGGAATGGCACGGAAGGTGGAATTTTTATATACGTACTTATCGAGTGGATGAAGGAGGAGATGGAGGGAGAGCAAAAGCCTTGAATTCGCATTGTAATCTCGGCCAATCGCTATTCTCCTACACACGGCGGGTAGTTAGTTTGTTGTTGACCGGCTGGCCGGTTAATTGGTTGCCAACTTTCTTGCTTAGCTGGCTTCCCTCTTAATTGGATGCCCGGCAGAGGCTGATTAGTTGGTCGGTCACTCACACAAGAGTGTACCCTTTGTTGCTGTGAGGGGCTGTTGAGGAAGCAATAAGGTGAACTTGGAAAGGAGGATGCTTTTTTCTCCTTCCCTTCCGCCACCCTTGACTTGCAATAATTGAGCTTTCGGACTCAAATCGCCCGCCATCTCCGCCGCTTCCCTTGAGATGACGCGGGCGATCGAGAGGGATTATTACCTCGCGAGATAATTTTCATGAACACGCATACCGTTAGCGCCGTGTTTACTGAGGGGGAAGTGTGCATTATGTCTAGTGGTGGGAGGCGAATCTCGTGACAGCGCATATGAAAAACAATCATTTACTGCTGTAATTCTTGCGCCCGGCATGGGGGGTATCAGAATCGCGCCCCGCGTATCCAGGAACCCCGCACTTTGAAGGGGTCATCACTAGGAGGAAAACAGTTTTATGATCGAAATTTGATGATTGCTGTGCATTACTAACTCCATAAATCTGAGACATCCGTTCATCATATTTTTTATAGAAAATCGGCGAAGTAAATATGTATTTTAGTGCTGTTATATCCATGGACGATGAGAAAATGAACATTACCTCATTGAAGTCGTCTCAGAGCGCATGCCCGAGGAAGGTATTCAAATGCTGTTTGTAGTTTCAGCGATGCATCTCTTTCTTGCGAATTTAGATTTCATAGCATAATCAGCCCAAAACAGGAATGTATTTGAAAGAACTAAGTGGCTTCATATGATCCAAAAAGGGTGCAATAGTTATCAAATTAGGGAAGAAGTCGTTTCCAGGCTTTAAGTCCCCGTATAAAGGGTAAAAAACGTCTCCAAGACATGAGACACCGAATCCGAATTATTTCCGATGTTCTTGATCTTCTTATCTACCAATAAGAAGATTTCATTTCATTTAACAGAATTAAATTTTTGGGTTCCTTTTGTCATTATATTTACATGATAATTAAATAGGTTAATTATTTAACAAATCAAGATTAATAATCGAATTTAATAAAACATGTATTGCTGGTTTTAATTGTCAAGGAACGGGAATTTGAACCTCTGACCACTTCATAGCGTTAGTATGGCAGAGAAACCCAAAATTCTAGACTGAGTGCGGCTGAAAATATTAGGATTGTATTGATTGTATCATATTCATTTATCAATTAGATCCAAAAGATATGAGTAGCAATTCTCTATAAACTTCGCATTGCTGAATGTACTGAAGATATTTATTCCATTATCTCTACTCGCTATTCGATTTAGCAGAGTATCAACATTGCCGAGAGAATTCCGCAACTTTCTGCATTCGATACCCCGAAATGAAATATTGGGGCCCTGCAAACCCTGGGGGCGACCTTTCCCTCACTCAATTTGTGTGTGCTATGCTTCGCTCTGAGGATCAATTATATTTTTCCATTCAGAGTAATCGGATTTAGATGCTTGGTTAACTGTGCAATAAGATGATTGCTCTTTCAAGGGACATGTAGCAGATCCAAGTAAGGGCTATGATACAAGTACGATATGTGCTCGTTTCCGGCTCATGCATTATCAGGGAATCCTGTCTGGTAACCTATCCAGGTAGCCCCAAGGAATTTTTTATTTCAGATTGGTGAAACTAATAATAAAAATTCCTGGAGTTAACGACAAGTAAAAATTTTTAGGACCTTTTTAGTATTTACATATCTGGTGAAAACCGCTTCTTCAATATTATCCTACGCTGAATCGGAGTTGATTCAATATTGAATTGTGGTTTACTCCATACTAGGTTAATTTATGCTGAAACGATTTACTGAAACAAATCTCTGAAGTTTGAAGTAATTCATATAACGCGCTCGTTTCTCAACAGCTTCTTCATCAAATTAATAAAATGAGTACACAATCATCACATTGACAATCAATATTCATACTTCAACTTCACTCATACCCTAACATTATTATATCACCGTAACAAGACTATTTCAAAAGTAACTGAAAGAAACATTTTCCCCATCCTTTAGATCCAGAGGAAAAATTATAACGTACACAGTTCAAATTGGCTAATTATAGTTAAAAATGAGTAGTTATAAACTTAATCGCTCTTGATGTTTAATTGGTTTCTCAGTCCGCGATTGATTCGTTTGCAGTCGCGAAGCCATTTGCCTCATCTGATGGAATCTAATATCTGAAAATGTCAACTGCCTCAGCATTTAAATTGGAAAACGGATCAGTGACCCACTTTTAATTAAGAGAATCGCCGTCGAAACTTGCTTTTTCTAACTCTCCCTTATAATTAGCCCGATAACGACCTCCGAAGTAATCCTGCTGAGAAAACGTTCCTGTTTCCTTTTCGCGAATTGAACTGCGTATGAATGGTTAATTTAAAGATAACAAATTATCTTTGTCGCAATTAAAGTGGGCGTACTTCCTATTCTACGACCCAAATGAAACTTATGTTTTCTTACGGAGCCCTACGCGAGATGGCATTAGGTGCCACAAAGGCCGAAATATTTGTTGGAGGGAATTTCATTCGGTAGGAATGTAAAGTGATGGAGATGGGATTGATTGAAATTGAGTTCTCGTTAGAATCGTAATTGGGTTCTAGACTAACTAAGAGAACGATAAAAATCCTCGATTTGAGAAGTAGTAGGATTAGGTTTTTATTTTAAAATCAAGAAGATGGTTAAGTAAGGTTAAGTTTAGGATCCAAGTCTGCAAAGTGAATCTTCACATATTTGGTAACAATATAAATGTGAACTTGTTTCTTTTATTGAATAATGAGAATGGACTGAAAGACAGGTGGCTTCCTTAACTCTCGCTAATTAATAAAAATAAACTGCGCTGACTTGATTTTGCAAAAAAACAGTTACCACACGAGAAATTTTTGGAATGTAAATGAAGAATAGGAAAAATGATTTCTGCTTTGAATTCGCACGGCTTAGGCGAATCCATACACAAGCAGCAGAAGCATAATCAGTGGCGAGAAGAAGACTAAATCAAAAATTAATTCTTACATATATTCCGAGAGCAGGGACAGCGAACTATTTACCGGAGGTGTGCCATGTATATTAAGATAAAGGATTTGCAAGCCAATGTGGTGCCAAACCATCAATGCCCATCGCTGATGTCATCAATATAATTTAGTCAGAAGTGGTCGTAGCTGTTAATATTGACAAAATTAATCATTAATGAAGATCATTAATCAAATAAATCCAAATTTAATTATTTTGGAGCTTAAATTTGTATTTAAGAATAGCTAAGGCTTTGACCGTCAAGAGTTCCGTATTCATAAAGAACTCTCTCTCATGTGAGCCTTATGTTCGCCACCTAGATGATATTCCGTAATCGATTAAAAACAGAAAACCATCCTATTGAGATTTTATCTGCTTTCTGAATTTTATTAATTCATTAATTTTAGTGATATTAGTGATATTCAGTGATATTTATTTAGTTTTCTAATATCTCCATTAAAATATTTCTCTTGACAGAAGAGATTTACCGTTTAGAACACAAAGCAGTTTTAAGTTCAGAGAAATAAAAACATTTCCGACACATATAGAAAATAATTAAAAAGAAAAGGATAAAAAAGAAAAATTAACTCCTTTGCAAATACATTTACACAGTTAACTCAAGTAGTAAATACTCCCTTCTGAAAGATTTTTTTTTCATTTTCGTTCGCAGTGGATACGTGAAAAATATATCACTATCATCGAAAGATTAAGTAAATCAACAACGAAGGAGAGGCTTGAGAGAAAAATTAGGAGGGGTGGGTTCGAAATCTTTTCTCATCATATCAGACCGTACTGAGTTGAATATATTCAACCTTTTCACGACAAAATTGTAACGAGGTGAACGAATTAAATAACAACGAGAAGTAATGGAATATGATTACTTTTTCCGTTTAACTTGAGTCGATAAGCGAGAAAAACGTAGGGTGCAAATCTGAATATGTAGAAAAGAGAATATTTCCGCATGTAACCGAAAATGTTTGTGCGTAACGAAAGTCCACAGTTATCACCCCTAACCAATGGATAGAGCAATGAAAATTTTCTCGCCTTAACATCACAGAAATTTCCTTATATTTCAGCTCCCGATTCTGCCGGACTGTGCGCCATTAGCCCCTCCTCATTTCCGCGCAGTTTCCAAATCCGCCACGGGGCACAAACTTCTGCACCGCCTGCAATCCTCCTCCTCCCACTGATACTAATTACTCCAAAACTATTATCCTCTATTAATCCGCGGAGGAGAGAGACGGCTAGGCACAAAAGGGCTCGGCGAAATTACTTCAAAATGGGATTGTTAATTGAGTTTCATCATTAAAAGGGATGGCTCGTCGTCGTCATCAGGTCCAGAGGGCAATACCGATTTCTTCTGTGCCCTTCCCGACGTCATTGCATCCCAAGTGATCTATCCTCCCTCCCTCTCCGTTCCATCAGCAGAGTAATGATCCATCGGCGGATCTCGCTGAAGAAATTGCCACAGGACGGAATTCATTCCATTCCTGCTCTGGTCCGCGTAGATGGAACTCGTTTCTAAGTGGATTAAGCGGCGTTTTATATGATTGATATTAGGATATCCCAGGAAGCGAGAAGAGAGTTGCAGGCAGAGGAGATTGGGACGGACTTAACTAAATGGAACTGGATTAATTTACGCCATCGTTCAAAATCGTGCGAAGGAATGAACTGATCGAATCGATGGGAGGTTTTCAGCGGAAAGAGGCTTATGTTTATGGGAAAAATTTACTTAAGCTTAATGAGCATTTAGTTTAATTTTTATAGAATTATTTGACGGTTACCCAAGAACACTGGTATCTTCTACGATTTCATCAAGAAGAAGAATTTCATATGATTTCATCATTCAATGATTCGTAATTATATTGACAAAGGTTACAATATTAA
The DNA here is from genome assembly GCA_036926295.1 of Pachydiplax longipennis. Lineage (NCBI taxonomy): Eukaryota > Metazoa > Arthropoda > Insecta > Odonata > Libellulidae > Pachydiplax > Pachydiplax longipennis. The sequence goes on from JAVFKF010000008.1 coordinate 60,601,084, forward strand.
ATTAAGAAGCTATAGTTATTGTAAAATCTTGGAACATTTTATTTCATTCTAACATGAGTCGTGTGGAGTTAGAAAATTTTGGTCACTTACTGTGGATGCAATTCCCAATTCCTATTTGGTGCCCCAATTATAATTCATGGAAGTTATACTTCATCTATCGAAAAGTGTCTACGTATAAGGTACTCGCAAATCTTATATATTTTTAATATTAATAGAAAGACTTAAATTAAAGAAGAACAAGGAGAAATGTTGTATTTTAAGTATAGTTCAACGGATACATCACACAAATCTTCCTCATATTCATGGAAACTTATGTGCGAGAAAACGTGGATGTAAAGATCCTATAAAACACATATAACATTTCCTATAACACACATATAAGGTTTTCTAAGTGAGCGAGCAATTTCTAAAGAAGATCTGATTCTCTGTGAAATAGATTTAAATAAATAACAACACCTAACAATACACCTAACGGTTCAATTTCCATGCAGGCAAAAATAACTTTTTATTACTGGAAGTTTTATGTCCTTAAAATGAACAGCTATACATTAAACTATTTTAGCTTGAGGTTTTCTCATCACTTTCCAATACTCAATCATAGCAGTTGCCTTGGATGAGATGAGGGAGGCGATTGTCTACTTACAGCAAGTCTAATCATCTAACACCAAAAATTTTGTGCTTGATTGATAGGGTATTTATTATAAATATCAGCTCTTATCAAAGTAAGATATCATTTCACATCAAAAAGTATTTGGAAGTTAAATTCATGTAGATAATCAAACTGTGTAGTAATTAAGTTATCAATTGATAATGATTGTTATGTAGACCGCAATAACATCCTCTAATGCACTAATGAGTTCCGATATCGAAAATGAGAGTATTTGATACGTTTTACTCTTCCGGAGATTCCAAGAAAAGGGATAAAAATAAAAGGTGATTGAGACTTCATTTAAAGTATAACTAACAGTGAAGATCATAGCTAATATACTCGGTATCATCTCCAAATAGGATTCATGAAAGAAAGAAGTAATACGAAGAGAGAGAGGGTCAGATATGTTTCAAGTGTTGATATGAAAGGTTTCCCAGTGTGACGCAGGTGCTGAGGGAATAAGATTGGCATGGCCTACAATTAAAGGGAGTAAAGAGAAGGTTGGCTGCATTTTATAAGTCCTCCATGGGAAACTGTCCGCAGGAGATATTTCTCCACAAAGTAAGCAGTCATTCAAAGCTATAATTATGAAGCAGAGTAGTGTAAACTGAAATTATACAAGAAAGTTTTATTTTCAGTTTCTTCTATTAACCCTTGGAGTATGGCGAATGTACGACGTCATTAGCTTGCTTATCCCGTAGGAGTATAGCCCGATGGATACTGATGTATATATGTGTGTTACCAGATATGCATACATACGATTACAGAGAAATACACATATCGATATCTTCGCAAAGAGATTACAGAAAATTCGTGGTTTCCCCAATATGAAAGGATGTCAAGAAATCAAAGCTGCCAAGATATATATTCTGTGTATGGTGATAAGTAAGTACGCATTGTAAAGGATTTCGTATGTAAGATACGAGCCAAGACCTGTAACCTCACTCCCTCAGTCACTTAGAGTGACAAGAAAATTTCCATATTTATCTAAGATAAGAGTTAAAACATTCAGCCTTAAATAGCGTGGAAATTTCCGTCCTTCACGTTACCGATAAGAGGTGCGATGAAATTTAATAAATCAAGGAACCCTATATTAGGTGAAGCTCTACAATAAAAGAAATAGAACTACAATATATAAGTGTCGCAAAATATTTTGTAATAAATAGCAGCATTTTTAACTTGTCATATTTATCATCAAGCATTATTTAGTTTAACTTCAAATTGTTATTTCTTTTCCTCCGTTCAGAAAAAATCTCTTATCGGTAGTGTTGAAATGTATTGATTCTTCCCAAGAGAAATTTATATATTTAGGGTTCCGTCGTGATTAATGGAAAGTAATTTTGAAAAATAGCGTCAGTTTTCTTTAAATTTAATCTTGAACTGTGTTTGAGATATTTTATGAAAGAGCATTCTCCGATTTCACAATGATTATGCTACTATTTCAGAATGATCATATTTGAAAAGAAATCCAAGAATATAAGATGTGTAAAAGTTAACTTAAGTCCACAATTAGAAGGAATTTGATAATGCACTTTCTTAATATCTTGTTGTCACTTCATAAACTAATCTACGCAAATTGGCTTAAAACAGGTAGTAAATCTAAAATATTATAATTTTTGATATTTTTCTAACAAAATAATTGGTAGGATGAAGATATTTAAGCTTATCTTGCATTTTTCTAGAACCAGAAAGAAACTTGTGGAAGTCAAAAGGCCATTAAATTGAATTCCGATTCCAGATACCCAATTTCGTGTTGGAATGTAGGAAAAATTACTTCGGTTCACAATAAGTATATCTTACGCATAATTAATGAATATTTTATCCATTCATTTCCAGCATAAAGTCCCAATGCAACTCTTCTGCGACTTTGGCTTGTTCGCGAAAAAAACTTGGGAGAATTTAAAACTAAACCCCATAACACTCTGAATAGCAGCTTAGGAAATGCTCTATAAAAATTCATCTCGAGAGTCATTATATGACAAAATTTTTTTCAAATTGGAATATATTGGTGATTTGGTAAGAGTGCGACGCTCCCCATAATCTTGGAATTGAACTCTTCATTAATTGTGGATTAACGAAGTAGCTCAGTTTTTATATAACTTTTAGTACTGAGCTATTTTATTTTCTGTCCTTTCCACCAAAAATCACTTAACAAATAAAATCACCGTCAAAAATTTTATGCGTTTAACCTACAAATTAGATTTTCAACTTGAGATATTGCTTCATATTATTAAAAGTTCCATATAGGTATGTTTTGTTATCAGAGGCGAAATCTATCCATATTATTAGAGCCATTTGCACAAAGATCAGATCATTAGATAGATCTCTCTATCATCTCCTTTAGATAATATCTCATTAAACTGAAAAAAAACAATCTTTTCCTGATAAATTGCATATAAAAATAAATCTCTGAATTTCCAAGAATAATGAAATATAGGTATAAAATGCGTAAGAAGTTACGAAATATACAGAATTAAAAAATGTGACGATTGATTCTATCAAATGCAGTTGAGATTGGAAACATTTTGCATTACATACAGCCTTATGCTAAGTTCCTCGGCTCAAATTTATTTGAGATGCTCCTTCCTCTTTGAAGTAGTCTTCACGACGAAGCCGTTGGCTAGCAACGAATGCACCTAATTACACAACCTGAGCAAAGCAATTCACAGTAGTTAAGCTTGTTTTATTAATAAGTTGAAGATCAATATCTTCAGCAAATAATTGCATGGACTCAGTTTCATACCACATAGTTTGCTAAAACGCGATTTAATAAAACTCGGTTAATACAACATTACGAGCTTGGTATTTCAATGTTCCCCAATTACTTATTCTTCGTGCCTCCTGCACCCCGAAAGTTAAACAGCCTATTAAAATATTCACGAAAAATAAAGCGGACGGAAAGGATCTCATTCCGTCACAATTGCTTTCATCTCCCGGCGTCGATCCGGAGAAATTAAACAGCCCCCGCACTTATGACCATTCCGCGGAAGAGTTTTTTAAAATATATATGCGCGTACAAATAATCCCGGGCGAAAATGACGCGTAAATGAAGGGGGAGAGGGAGAGACACCCCAATTCGTCCGCACCCCCAAATGAAGGCATTCCATGAAGGAACGGGGGTGGACACAAAGGGGAGGGTTCCACTGGGTTCAGTTTCCGGGCGGAGGAAAAAAGTTTCTCTCAGGAGGAGGATAGATGACGATGGTGTGGATCGGAGAACAGTGGGTGCGAAAGTGGAAATAAAAAAGTCAGCTGCGGGGGTGACCACGGGCTTGGAAAAGTTTGGGAGGGAAAAGGGGTAGTTTTACGGGGGGATTAAGGGGGGGAGAGGGCGTATAATTACTCGACCAGCGCGCAAGCATAATGAGCACATTGCGGCAGCTGCGAGGGGAGAGTGAGCGCATGCGCACACATGGCTCTAAATTAACGCTCCCTCCCCCGCGGAATGGAATGAGCGAGATAAAATATGCGCGGAATTAGTTGCGGGAGCACGCGTGAGGACTGTGCGTTGAGTTTGGGTGTCTTCTCGGCACTTCGCTCTTCATGATTCGAGCGATCGGGGTCGGATTGAGGCAGTAAGAGAATGTGACAGTAAGGGATCCATGCTGCAATCAATGAGGCGTCAATGACTGAGAAATGGAGCTTACGGACGTTAGTAAACAAGAATGCCGGCAGCAATGACAACAGTTTTATTATACGATGATTCTGATCCTTTGGTGTATGCATAAGGGTTGTAATAGGAAAAGAACATACTATAAATTGATAGAAATGGACTCCAAACAACTGATTAAAATACATAATACAATACATATTACCTTGAGTTGTACCTGAGGATGGCTCAGTAAATGAAACCGGTCGCTAAATAAATTGGATAGAAAATGCGAAGCCCATTTCTTCTCATTTGTTAAATGGTGTTTTACCAAGTACGGTTGGATCATATTAATTTAATTTGAAGGGGCATACATTGGAACCCCAGTCTATTCGCGTTTACAGTTTTCCCAAATATATGAAGTTTTCAATTCATCAGGCTATAACCAATGAAAAGCATTGCCAAATGGAACCCCGATATATCCTTCCAACATGTTTCGATTTTCGTTTCCAAGAACATGCGTACCTTTTCCTTAAAGTAAAATATAATCCGTAAGGACATTGCTAAATCTCAATCGGATTCGCCGTTTTCCAGCAATCGTTATCTCACTTCAATCATTCGTATTTATGCGTCCAACTAAACATTTCTTAGATTTACATTTTCTCTTAGAATTTCATTTTCAGAGGTCTAGTAGGGGTCTCACTAAGCATGTCTTTTTTAGTTTAGTTAAACATGTTTTATTCGTAACATGTTTAGGTACACCGTGGATTACTTATATAACTTGTGTTTCTCGGGTAGGCTAATTTTTTTCGAATAAGTAGTGCTAACTGCTAAATATGCATAGAAATAGTCATATATTATAAAAGTTCAAGAAAATAGCTAGCCATAACAACATTCTTTGAAAATGTTCCACTCATCCAAAAGTATCCACTAATCAATCTCTTATTTCCATTTTCGTCTCGATCAATAAATTTATATTTTAAATATATGCAAGAAATAAACTCTCCATATGAATCCGTTTTACAAATAAGCGCTACATCTTTATTTCCTTCATTTATCACTTTTTTACTATGTATCTCCCTTTATCAACGATAAATCGATATTTACTCTATATGATATGTCTGTTCGAAATCTATTACGTACATTTTGCCTATAACGCTATCAATCAAAGAATCCAATAAAAATGCCGACTGTGATATTAATTGTGTAACGTACCATGTACATAATATCGAGGCAGAAGAAATTGAAATTTTAGTAAAATCAAAAATCAAAGATTATGAGGATCGACAGGAGTTTGTGTTGGCTGAGGAGGGCCACGGCCACTGAAGCCTGCACTGCGTTTGAAGAACACAATTCGTATATTTTAAAACATTTTGGAAAATATTACCTCTCCTAATTAATTGCGTATTTCCGTTTTATTCGCGGAACATTAATTGCTGTCACCTTTGGGTCGAATTTATGATTGTTTCCTTGACCTCATAGAAATCATTGAATGGGAAAGATTCGAAATCGAATGAACGTACATATAAAAATTCGGGGATTTGGGTTCATTCTCAGGTTATCGGGAAGTTTTATACATTTTTATTACCACCAAAGTACGAAAATTGGCTTCTTTTCCAAATGAATATGTATTTCTGTTATCTCTGAATTCTTACTTACAGGTTTTTCACCATTCTTCAAATTTATTATTCTCATTTGATCTCCTTCATAATCAAGACTATATAATGAGAAATAATGAGAAGTCGATCTTTTCATTATTAATGCTTAAAAGAAGAAAAAGAAGAGCTCATAGATTTCGAGTTTGGAAATTTTAAGGTAAATCAGTGGAAAATGCTTTATGGCAAATATTTTTTCAAACATACTCTCTTCTGAAGAATAATCCTTTCCCAAAATATGGAGAATTTGATTTAATTTATTCAGTCTCGGTACCTGCAACTTAATAAAACGTAATTGTATGTGAGGGCGAATCAAAAATTCTTATTTCTCCACGAAATTTATGTCAATGATTTCTCTGAATAAAGTTATAATGTTAATTATTATTAGTGATGATATTACAAAAGCCAGACTCTACCAAAATTCGAGATTTATTGGTATAAAATTATCCTAAAAATATTTTGTACAGAAATTGACTCATTGGTGTTGTAGCATTCACCATTACAATTTTATATCTTGGTCTAAAATCCAGATTACTAATTAATTAATGCTAATGTCATAATTTTTAAATATTATGATTACTGAGCCAAGTAAATAGAAGACAACGTGTTCTGTATTACAGGATTATGAAATTCCGATTTTCTAAGGTTACCTCAAACATTCTCAAACTATTACTTCTGAGACTTTAACTCCAGTAAATCCCATTGGAAACAAGATTATTGACTTTGACTACCCATTTTGTTTACTTTGTACCCACTGGTTTTTCTATCAGGTTTAAAGTTTTACTGATTCATGGATTGAATGATGAAACATTGCCTATGATTAAGCATTTGTTATTTTATGTATTTAAACAACGCTATGATATATATACTCCAATCACTGTCTTAATCAGTGAAATCTCAGGGCCTTCTTTACATTTGTTTTCTCTACAAGAATCCGTTTATTTTATCTTTGGTAATCTATTCAAAACAAGTAGATGTAGGATAAAGAAAATAGAGATTCAGTCATTTGAAGATCAAAGTTTTCTTAAGCACGAGCCAACTTTTCCTCCGCGAATTTTTCGTTTGATTTCATATGCCCTTCTCTTGGAAAAACTGCTTCATCAAAGATTTTGTACGACTTCGTTGAGTAATGCACCTGATGCGACGTTATTACTGATGAAATTTTCCGAGACTTAGCAGATTACGCTGGCGTGGGTGCTTACGTCCTCTCTTGACATTTTCGCTAGAAAATCACAGTTGTAATCCCTGTTTGAGATAGACAAAACTCTCGCGAAAATGTCGCTGAATTAGCAGTCGATACTCATCGTCCAAAAGATTCGAAAAGAGGAGTGTTTTTTTATTTCATGTGAATGTCAAATTTCAGATGGCACGTAAATTGAAATTTATATCGCAAATTTTAGTTATCGGATAAAGAGTGGTTCAGGGTAAATCTTTAGTATTTGTTAATTTTTTATAACATAATTGGTTAATTATGTTATAAAAAAGTCCGATATTAATCGATATTCGGTCGATCGATAATCGATATTTTCTAATCTAAGGATTGCGAATCGGCCAAATATTATCATTTACATATGGTTCATAAAGCTACATGGCTATTTTTTTCGTATTTGAGAATTTATATACTCATCTTTTTCACTTTAATTTACCTATTTCATATGACTTTATTGTCCTTTATATTCATTTTCTGTATAGGACTCACTGTTATCATGTCCTGTTGATTTTTTCAAGAATAATTACTATATTCACTCTGCTGCGCTTTACCCTTTCATTTAATTATATGACTTTCAAAAACTCAAGAATTATTGGATTTTGATAATGTAACTGAAAAAATAATTGTACTTCGAAGTAAATAAAACAGTGCTATTCCGCACACTTGAATCATCATCATGGGCCTCCTGTAAATTGAAATAGACCAAGTGTTAAGAACCATCAGAAACCTTGTTTTAGATCCTATGTTGAAGGAACTCTACTAGTAATGAGAAATTTATAGCAGTTCTACTTTGGATACGTGGCTTGCTGGCAGTGATATCACAAGACATTTAATTAACGCCTCGTGTTAGGAGTTCCTAGTCTGTTTTTACACAGATACCACAACATCCTCGAACTCAAAATTCATGCATACAGGCATTCAAGCCATAACATACGATTTGAAAATTATATACTTTATAAAGATATTAATCTCCAATATAATTATTAAGTTGTGGAAGACGTCGATATAAAAATTTTATTTTTGTGAAATCTCTGAATTTTTTAAATTTTATTTTGTGGAATCACGTAATCGTAAAGATAATTTGGGCAACTGAGGTTTTCAAAATTAGAAATATAACCCGATGAACCAAGAAACATCAAATCATGCTTTCTTGTTGGTTCATAGAGTTACCTTTCACATTAACTTACATATTGATCTCTCATTTTAACACATCTCTCGTGTAAAGACATTTAAGGTGGACGATACAGTGGAAAATTACATTTTGAAGAAAAGCGTAAGTAAGATAAACCTAGGAAATCTAGATATATAAATCAGATATCATAATAAACATTAACACGGTACGTTGATGTAGGGGTAAGCATGCTTGCTTAGCAGGAATACGGTATACTACTAGTTCACTCTGATTTTTAGTTCTTTCTTATCCTTACTCCCATAATTTCTTTGGTCGGCTCATGATGATGAATTTATTTTTGTGCTGATTTTTATGGCTGAATTCCCTTTCTTACACCAATCCTCATCTGGTGAATTGGACAGACACAGTCATTCCCCTACCAGAAAAATCCGATCAGCAGGGATTCGAACCTGGGACCTTGTGATTAGAGCGCTAGATTGACATCTACTCCGCCACTGCAGCCAGTTAATTCGTGGTCGTTCTGTACACGTATCGAAATCATAGAATGATTGAATTGATAAAAATGGACACATAAACGACGTACCTCGAATTTCAATACCAGAGTGTCCGTCACAAATGTCAGCGTATATAACCGCATATATATTACATTATCCACATTTCATTCGGATGAATGCACCGCGAAAACCGATGCTCGCGTTAATTTTCCCATTCTGGTGTTGAAGGAACAGATGTGGTCGGTTGACCACGACAGGTGCTGACGTCAGAGATATCAGGGGGAGAATGGTAATCGGGTAGGTAAGGAAACCATACTGGCTCTCTCCCCTTTTAGCCTTCTTCTTCGTGGGGGAAATGAAATCCCTGCAGAGACGATGGAGTCCTCACAAACACACAAACAAACGGAATCGCACGTAAACACAGTCCAGTCTCATTACGAAAGGTGGCGGACAAACGGCGTCACACAGCTCGAAAAAGTTCCATTACCTCTTATGGGAATCGAAACTGGGTCATCGCATTGCTGAGACGGCTACCTTCTCGAGACGAACACGCATCCACTTAGGTGATTGTTGCCCACACTATTTGGTATTTTGAAGGGGATTTTTTCCTCCTAGACATGTCCCTTACAAGGAAAGGGAAGGTTTGCGGAATTCAGCGACATCAGGGCTCTGAGTTTTTAATGGTGGCGAAAGATGAGTGAACGCATTGGGAAATCGAACCCACGCGCTTAGGAGGACGGCTTATCAACGCTTTCCTTTGTTAAGCAATCAAAACTATCCGGAGCAACTGGAGAAAGGATTACTTCGAGTAAAGGTTATTCGATATTATACGAATTCAGGCTTGCTCGTTAACCTCACTGAATTTCGACAGCTCGCACTTCAGTATTTGTATATCTTGTGGTATTTTAAAAACCAAGATTCAATGAAAACTATTTCATGAGTTATGAGTTTCAAAGTAAAATGCAGGCTGTTTTCAATAAGTCTCCTTAAATATCTTCCTTCCGAAAAGTGAGTTGCTTTAATTTAAAAAGAAAAATGGATACATTTTACGTGAAATCATAGAATCCACTTTAAGTTATTTAAAGTAATTTACTTTGTATTTAATAGTTAAATACATATGAAATGTCAGTGAAGTTGACTAGGTTCAATCATGTATTGAATATTTTTTACTTGGAGAACCAATAATTTGCTGTCGCGCAACATTGGTGTAACTTAATTAGTCACATGCGTTTCTTCCCTACCTACTGAATCAGTAGCAATGATAAACAGATCGTTTTTCATGTCAAGGTACACTATTTTCTTCTTATAAATTTTCCTATGAGTGGTAGATTTGCAAAATGACAACTCTTTTCGTTTAAAGAATTCAATACCAGTTCAGGATATTTTTTTAAATTTCACACTCATAACCATCCTTTTTAAAACATAATAAAATTATTAGGAATTTCAACCGAAGTCCTTTCTCAATTCATATGAAAAATCACACAAATTAATGCACGCATAGCCTTAAAGTAGGAAGTAAGAATTTAGATGAACGACATTTGAAGTAAACTACAAAATATTAAAATTTCGTATGATGTCGCACCCATTTCCCACCCATAAAATTCTATTAATCATTTTTAGTGTCAACGTTAAATTTGTCTTTCTTATAAAGTATTTTAATACAATGATCTATTTCTCAATTAGCTTGGATAATTCTTAATTAATACTAATACTATCTTCATCATTGGAATATCGAGAAGCATTCCAGTCCAGTCCCTCTCTTGGTCATCTCCATGGAACTCAAACTTCACAGAAACCCCTCGAGAATGGCAATTTCGCTAATTATACTCTAGCAAGTAACCACGTATTTTACAGAACTCTTTCGGAAAGAGAAAATACGATTGCCATTAAATGCACTGAAATGTAACTGAATACAAGAACGAAATAACTTTCTTTTCATTTTATTTATCATTCAAAAGAAAGCTTTAATTCGTAAGTACTTAGGAAGGAAATTTATTAATTATATTCAATATGCGGATCATCATATCAGTTGGAATTCAATATCGTTAAATAAATTTTAACGAAGGAGAGAACAGGCTGACGGAATAGTCTAAAATTTTTTTTAACTTTTCTGCATATAGAGTCAAATATTTCACAATTTAATATTCACGATATTTTTTCTATCAGGGATATTTAGACTAGTAACTGTAAATGATTGTTATATTAAAAATTAAGTGTTATTAATTTCTTTTATCTAGAATTCCCTTCATTTGTCATTTAAGATGTTTACTGGTATTTGATACTCCTTTCAGAACCATAATTAAGGAGTAGCTATAAACCTGTGAAGAGTAAAGTAATTCTCATAAACCTAAAGTGGATCTAGAAAAGTGCCCAAGGAAGTAGTTTAAGTCAAAATAGCCAATTAGCCTACAAATACTTGAATTTATTGCCAATATTACATTACAAAAACGATAAGAAAATATTTTATTTACGGAATCAATTTATAGAGTTTCTTGCGACATATTCAACCTTTTTAAGTTCTTCCAAAAATCATTTGCATAATCTATATCCACTTCATATATTACGTACATATATACCGCCCATTTGAGGCTAAAGCTTATTTTCCTTGTGCACTCGTCTCGTCTCTTATTAACTTCTTAAATGCCATTTCGTGATTCATAAATTAGATGTACGAGTGATCGTATAGTGATCGTAGATATACTGCACTATCAGATTTTAATTCAAGCTCCTCGTCATCCCTAAGGAAAATTGTTAGTACTACTAAGATTGCAATTGTCCCTTAGTCCCCCATTTAGATCCACAAGTATCATAAATTCATTTCTGAAATTCAAAGTAAGCGGGTCTGATTCGAGAAGAACTCATAATGTGTTTCCGTCACTTTCACATTCACAGCATCTTCCTCCACGGGCTCTCAAAGCAAATCGCCGACGCAGGCATCCCCCTCGGAGTGCAATTCCACGGATTCACTGCGACGCCCACCTCATCGAAACACGCGTACGGAGAGATAAAAGGCCATCCGAACAAAAGCCAGAAGGTCAGATGTCCAGATTACGTCATTCGCTCAGGTCGTCGAAATGCTAACAGTTCGCAAACAAGCAATTCCCATTACGTTAATTAGAAAATCTTCCCGGAGATTAATCTCATCGGGAAGGAATACCCCCGCCGACTCACATGACGCGATAAGCATCTCACATAAATTACTCCTCTTCCAAAGCCCCTTAAGGTAGCATACCTCATTAAACGCGAGTCCAAACTTGTTACGCCGAAAAACGCCGACGCTTTTTATTATTTCCCCCGTTGCAGTGCTTAGAGAGCATTGTTTAGACCGAGATTCGGGGCCGTTCTCCTTAAATGCTGCATGACGGCGGGAGAAAAAGGATCGCTGGCTCGAGAAAATGCTTGCCAGTCGGTTGCCTGCACTTCGGGGCTTCTTAAGTGGCATAACGAGTGAGGAGAATTGCGCCTCTCTCAGCGTATACTGGAAAATTAAAGGTTGGTTGAAATGGTGAAGACTCCACATACTTCAACATAGCAGTGATATTTATTAAAAGAGTATCCACCTTTCAAAGAAATATTATTTTTTTAATGGGGTTTCCACCTGTAAAGGTGTACGCACGAATCTAAATATTCTGAATTTTTTTTTCTTTCCTTCCGATGGAATTGAATGCGGATCCTTCCCCTCGTTTGAAATCGATTTTAATCTTAAAATTTCGATTCTCGTGAATTCATCTTAAATATTGTCTCCGTACCTTTCAGTCGGGAGGTTGGATCCTTAACTCTCTTCATCGCTATCTACCGAAAGCTTTAGGTAGGAGTTGAGACGGCCAAACAAGATGAAGAGCGAGCCTGGATGTATGCCATTTTATAGTATCATTCATACCCCAATAGCTGTCATCACAGACATTGATAGGGACAAAAGTAACCTTGATAAGAAATTCTGCTACCGATGTGACTTTTACGCTATTCCCTGACAATTTTTTTGGAGCATAAACGCGCTAAGATCTAAGTTTGCATCACCAGAATAGAGTAGATCTATCACATTCTTGTTTGCTGCTAGAGATAAATTTGCCCTTTTTTTAATGTGTGTCCTTCTTTAGCATACTCTTTCCATACCTCGTTGGCTTTCATTTTATCCAAACCATGAACGAGGATGGGGCAAAAGAAGATGAAAGATACATCTTTCTCCGTCATTTTCATTTCCTGCACCAAGACAAATGAAAAATGTTGCATTCAACAAGATATGCTTGCAAGAATTCTTGAATATTATAGAGACACAATTTTATGCGTGGGATTTTTTGAGATCCTGATGCTCGTGAGATTGTTCCGCACCCATTTCGTGAGCATCCAACAACTTCACGAATATACCGTTTCACAACTTAACCGTTTGACCGCCTGCATAAGTCATCTGATATATGTGCTTCTTTGCGGAATAACCTTAAGCAAGTCACCAGTCAGGGTGACTGACAACCGCAACCTGCATATTTATGCATTTATAAACTCGCTTGACTTTCATCTCAGAATTTAAGCACTTGGATATCCAGGATTTAACGCAAATCTCTCCTTATCCAGTTCCATTTTATCCTGCGTTTGTTTTAGCCAGTATCTTCTCTATAAAATTCACAGTTTCAGGCGTTGTCTTGTGGAAATATTCCATAATTAGCAAGAAAACTTTTGTACTTTTTCCACAAATGAATTTTATTATAAACAAAAGACTTGTAAAGCACAGTACAGTATAATAGTATGAGACAGTATTATAGTATGTACAGTATAATAGTATGAGACATTCATGGTTTTGCCAGGTCACTTGATGATGGAGATCAATCTCCGAAACTAGTCGTGTGTGCTTTACAAGTCTTTTGTTTATAATAAAATTCATTTGTGGAAAAAGTACAAAAGTTTTCTTACTAATTATAGTATATTCTCTAACCTACGAAATTTTCATCAAGCTTCTTTACTTTGATTTATCACAATGCTGCTTCATATCCATGGAGAGTACTTATTCAGGTATAAGTTGGAATACCTTTCAGATAACTATAATGTATGGAGAAGAGAATGCGGTCAGATCAACGGTGCCTTTGTAGATTCAGAGAAATATTTCGGTAATGTCGTTTGGAGTAAAATAACTAGGATCTAAAATAAATTAGAGTAAATTACAGCGATGAAAGATTGAGCCAAAGTTTACATAAAGCATAATAAAGGGAGATAAATATGAAAGTTACGAAAAAGCTATGATGCAAAGGAAGAAAGACAAGGATGCTGCTTATAACCATTGATGATCAATGTATTAATTTACTATTTTTTATTTTGATACTATATATGTTACTGATAATAATAATTGCAAATATTCTTTTCGTGAAATTCCTCGAAGCTGAGATTTCACGCATTTCATTTATCACTAAATTAGGTTTGAATCTGCATGCACTTTCTACGGAAGGAGCATAATCTCGTGCATCCCGTTACATCTAAAAAACCGGTGCGAATACATCCACAACTTCGTGCCAGGTCACCATGAACGCTAAGAGATGAACAGAAGTTACCAAAGGAGGTCATCATATAATTCGTCATCATGTTCCAAAGTTCAAAATGCTGCAGAATGCTCCTCTTCCCGTATCGTAGCTGTTATTACCGCTTACTCTTGTAAAATGTTAAAATCTCGGTATATGAACGGTAATGACCCATAGCATATTGGCGTCCCAAGCGAGTGCTTCGGGAGCCCCCATAAATATCTTTTTTGTTTGAGATTACCATCATTTTAATATGCGATAATACGGTACCAGTAAACAATATAATAGTATAAGACATCACTAAATTGGATAAAATTTTCTGCTATCATTATTTATGGAGGATTCGATATTAAATAATTTACAATTCTAAATTAAAAAATCTTTGTTCTACTGAAAATAAGCAGTTTGACAAATGTAAGGGGTGAAATTTTTCCTAATGTTTCAAGATGAAAGATAAATTTCTTATTCTCCTTTCTTATCGTTTTAGATAGCTATCTTCAAACAAAAATTCTCAATTTTACGCATACTTTTGATTTTTTGTAATTCCTGTCTTTATTTCAACTGTCAGTGCAACAGAAGTGATTATTATTATTTCCTACTTGTTGTTATTATTCTACTCTTTTGGCGAGATTAAGAAGAAATGGACTCTTCCCCATGTTAGAGTTATAATATGAAAACAAAATAATGAAAGCTAAAAGCTTGTCTAACATCAATTTACATCTAGAAAAATGCACAAGTACAAACTAACAAAATACAGAAATAAATAAGTTTACGATTGGCAGAACTCTGATGTATACAAGCTGATGGATAGATACATTCAAACATATAGCTGGAAACAAAATATAGTAGCAAATAAATCGAGAGATAGTTGCTTTAGTGCCGCAGGCATGGGGTAAAAACCCTCAAGATGTTTAAGAATGAAAACACCCTGTCATCGGGCCAGTGCCTTCTAGATACCGATGCTATTCTAAGGCCGGGATTACTAGAGCTCGGTTATGGATTGGAATGCACATTCTCTGGTTTCTTCGGTATAAGAAGACGCTGGCCAAACAAATGACTAAGGGATTGTTTTCATTCTCTAAGTCATTAGCAGTCGTATTCCAATTTCATTTTCTTACCTCAACTGAAGGTTCATAGAGAAAAACCCAGGATGCAGAAAAACGCCCACACAGGAGAGTGTGGAAAAATCAGCGAAAATACTGATGCAAAAAAAACATTAAATCAAATTCAAATATTCACAAAAAAGTGCTATTATCTACCTAGTATGCAATTCTCGCAAGAAAACGGGCATTCCAATCGGTAAACAACCCACAAATCGAGTATCTCACCTCTCTCCCTCCTCACAGTCTGTACATCTGACGGCAAAATACTATTGGCATTTTTACGGCGGAAAGTTAGCGAGAATGAACGACTCCCGATTCCGCCTTACAGATAATCAGGACCTCTTTCCGTCTTCCCGTGTCGTGTGTGCCGACGGATTTACAATTTTCATTAAAGTTCCCATCAGCGCCGTGCGCTCTCCGTATTTGACGCCCTAATTCGGAGATTCCCCGTCTGCCGATTGCTTATTCCCTTCACCACTCGTGCCATTAAATATGCTAGCAATCAAGGCTTTCATTAAAATTGAAAAGCTAGTCAAGTATCCCGCTACACGCGCGCGCGTACGTGTAAATGAGCCGACTAGCTCAAACAGATGGAATTTTAATTAACGATCCGATCTCAACTACACTCATATCGATTTTTATCTGTCGCGGCGATCGATGCCCGAGCGTTCTCTATCTTGGTTAAGTTGGAGGAGGTGACATAATAGGATATCCCATGTGGCGTCCTCGACGTCAATTAATCAAAAAATTGATTCGGAAAAAAAATATGCGTGAACGGACGATCACGGTCGTAACAGGATCGCCTGGGGAACCCGAAAAGAATGTCGTAAACGAAGTAGTTTTCATTCATGGAAAAACGAGGCGCGCTTTTAAAAAAATTTTAATTTAGAAATACGTGCCGATGAAACGAAAATTGTATTGCGAATGTAAATGGAATATTTTTTAGATTATGAATAACTTTTTTTCTCCAGAATTTAAAAATATCTGCATGTAAGATCATGTATGGGACGAGTTAGAAAAATATCCTGATTTACCTGGTGGTATCCGTCCCTTATGTATACTTCCAAAACTGCATTTAACACCTAAACATTTCATCATTGTGGGTAAACGTTATTGTGAAGAGATATTCCAGATAAGATGCATTCCATTTAAGAAATAAATGTATCATGAAGAGAGAAACTTTGTTTTTAGATTGTGTAATTTATTGTAAAAGGAATGTCAAGCAAGTATCGGCAGCGCGTGTAACGGAGTGACTGCAAGAATTAATATCACTGTTCGTAGTATAAAATGACAATCAGGAACGGTGCAGAATAGAAAAGCCAAAGAATCGCCTCTGGTGTCATTATGTACCCTTCCGACTGCGAGATTTCTGCACCCGAGTCCTCTGGTGTCCCTCAAGATTTTGAAGGCCTTAAGTTCATCAGCACATCCCATTGTTGATGGCTCTAGGAAAACCGAAATATATATTGAGTTCCGGTTATAAAGACAGAAAAGTCCTTGAAAACGCTTTACCGGCTTCTTCTCTCCTAACATCTTCAATATATAAAAGATCCATTCTCCCCTCTTCTGTAAGATAGCCGATTTCAGAGGCCTCTAATGGAAGAAGATTGAAAACCACTTAAAAACAATCAAGATTAGGAATCGCAGATGTCGACTTCCTGGTTGAAGAGAAGGCATGAGTTAATTTCGACTCTCCAGGCGCTCTATTAAGATATATTTCGCTTATTATATATTATCTGATGAGAAGAGTATCATTTTATTGAATTTGACGCTAAGATATGGAGGAAATGTAATTCCATGCCTTAAATTCATATAAAAAATATTGTAGTCTACTAGAGGAATTATTATCGAGAGGGAAAAGGGTCTTATTCGAATAAAATCGAATTAGGCGGTTAAAGGGCTGAGGTTTGTAATTTTTAAATTGTGAGGTCAGAGTCTCTTGCAGATGTTAATGATTTAGTAAAACGCAAGAGAGAAATCTCAGCAGAAACCAATAACCAAATATACGTATGCAGCTGTAATTTTTGGCTGTAATTTTCAGTAATGTGTTCGTTTGCATTGACCTCTAAGTTCTTTTACACTTACAAACCTGTACTCTGGCAGCCACCTTCCAGTCCGTGGTAAAGGGTAACATACCGAATCGATCAGTGTCGCGTATAGTACACTAGTTATGTAGATAAATACAGTAAAGACTAGTAAAAGCAACTATTTCCCTATTTTGCACTGCCGATGCAGCAGGGTGGGCGCATAGTATCTGTTAAGTCTTTAACATTTACTGCGAGAAAATTTCTTGCGACTAAATTTTTTATCACTCTTCCTCTGAGCTTTTAACACCCATCGTGAAGGATCATTTTGGTGAGGCTTGCGAATTTCAATTTTTAACGCTTAACAATTCTACGCTTTACCTTCTCTTATTTATAAATACAACTTTTCATCGTACTTTACCATACACTCATATGCTGTACGCCTATTCTGGACAGAGTGAAACCAGCAGCCAAGAGATCCAAGCGGGCAATGCGTTCGACTTTGGAGAAACAGGTCCCGGGTTCGATTCTTGGTGGGGACTCACGTACGAAATGACCTCAGCTGTCGAATCACTTTGAAAATTACTACTACTTCTATAGTGTAACTGGTGCTGAGAATCAACTTGCATTGATTGAACTTAAATAATCTGCATATGAGAGCTATAACCGAAAATCGAGCTTAGGACCACCGTAAGAAACACGCCTGTGAGCTCCCTAAAAGCAGGAAGGACGTAAAGATAAAAAAATGCGAGAATTCGGGTTACATATCAATATATCAGAAAAAAATAGTACTCAGCGTTCCGAGCAGAGCAATAATGGGCTCTCACACGTTATCTCTCTCGCCATTTCATTTCACTCCCGAAAAAGGTTTCACGCCATCTCTCCGGACCCTTCTTCATTCCTCGGACTCATCATCTTGCTCTCTCTCCCTCCTTCGTATGATTCACTTTTAATAAGACCTACTACAAGCGTTGATCAATCTGCAGGACTCTGCTTCAATAAGGGCTGCGGTGTCTGATACGCCCAGCACAGACGTCGGAGGAAAAAAAGAAGCAGCGCAACGCGTTGCATTAGGAGGGAGAAGTTAATTGTGTTTTTAATAACGTCGGCCTTTTCTCTTTTTTTTCCCTCCGCGCTTATTTCTAACTCTCAGAATATTAAAATCGCGCCCAAAGTTTCTTTTATTGGGAAGTTTTGGACCAAAGTTCTGCGCGCGGTTGTTGAATGACGCTCAAGGTTTTGTTCTCGACGCTGTTTTTTGTTGTTCGCGCGTTTCGTTCGGCACTTGAGAATTATTTAGCTCTGCTCCAATGTTTTCTCGCGGAGAAATGTTCGCGGAATCGTTATTACGACCTATATATAATGATGGAGCTGCAATAAACGAGCCATGGGAAAAATTATTACTCCAATATAGGTCACATCGCTGGTGATCTTTCAACTTTATGAGGGTATATCTGAATGTTGACGCTTTTGGTGAATGCTCAAATTTTACTAATTACTTACGAGTTCTACACGACTATTGTTTAGTTAAAAATTACTAATGCTGAAGGAGATGTGTCTACAGAAAACTCGAAGCAATAAAATAACTGACAATCGCTAAAATTTAATGTAACTTATATACCAACGATCATTACATAAACACCAAAATGTAATTAATATAAATGATAATGCATTCCTTTTTAAAGAAAAGGTAATAGATATCAAAGATAGAATTAGATTATTAGTGTTAGTATACACAATAATATTATTAGTATTATATTACTTACAATTAGAATCATACTATTAGATAAAATATCGTATGTATTAGTGAAGTGTTAAAATTAGAAGAAGTATTAAAATTAGATAACATATAACTAAATGTTTTAAAATGGAATTATATTCTGTAAACCATTCTGTCTGTGTAGCATTACTTACGTCTTTCATCGATAGCATTAAATTTGATAGCGATAAGATAACGAAAGTTTACATAATGCATGTCGACCAAACCTCATCGAAAGACAGAAAATCATTATCTTAAAAAATCTGAAAGAAATGGCAAATCTTACGCTTCGCATTAGCCTGACAACGTACTTCCTCTTATAGGATGCGAAAAGAAATCAAAGAAAAATTCAACCTCAACAACGGAAGACGGGCATTTAAGTAACCCGCCCGCTAATTAAGTAATCAGAAAGGGTACCCTAACCAACCTCGAGAGCTTAAATTAATAACATTTCCAACCACCTCATGACTGATCCCTTTTCGCCAGAACATAGACATCTTAACGGGGCGACAAGAAACCTGCACTCGATTATGGCGAGATGTTATGGGAAGAAATCCCGGGTCCATTATCTTCCTCAACATCCCAAACGTCCTATATCCCCCTAATCGACGTAACGAAGAAAAAGAGTTAACAGACGGAGAGACGAGCTTCTTTTCTTTCGATTCACACCGCCCTTTGTCTCTCAAACTTGGATGTTTAGAAAGAGGGAGAAAAATTCTCGGCGCAATGGAAGTTGAACAAGGAACTGGAGAATGCGATTGCTTGGGCAACAATCTCGCGGGACTGCTTTCCCATTAAATACTCCTCATTTTGTCTTTCGCCCCCTTTCTCCTCCTGCTTATCACCATCCTCCGCCATCCATTTCGTTCCTTAATATCTTTCCACCCCCTTTCCGGATCCCTCCACTCCAAAACCCCCCCTTTCCTCCGCACCCGTTACACACTGCCTTGTTTTGTCTTCCCGCTCCCCAACTCGCCAGAATTCATTTATGGAACTTCTCTCATACCGCACTCCTTACATATTTCCTTCCCCTCTCCATTCTCTTCTGTCTGCACTTTCATCTCCTCCTGTTATTTCCTTCTTCATCGCTTACCCCCGCCTTTTGAATCAAAGGATGGACTGTGAAGTCTCTGACTCAGTAGATTCCCGATAAATCGTGCCCCCGGGGCTCTTTGGGATTATATGCGCCTAGGTTAAGGAATGTATCCTGATGAATACTCGGTTACTTTGTGGAACCCCATAACATCCGCCAAATTACATTTATTATACATGTGTTATTCCTGTTCCTGCTACTTGACTAAAGCACTTTTTTCATATATTCTGTATAATGGGAAAATATCTTTAATTTACTTGTCTCAGTCTTGTTCTTGACTGTGATATTATGGAAGTTACTAAGCTATGAAGAACTCTGAATGATGGCATTAATTCTGGTCTCCTCTTATTGGATTTTATGAAAAGTGTTATTCATAGAGTCGTCGCGATCCGCTTACGTGGATGTTTTCTAACCTTAACATTCTAGTTCGGTGAGGAAAGCAAAGTTAAACTCTCCTTATCTTGACTAATAAGTCTTATTCCCTCTCAAGTGCTTTTCGTTGTTTATCGTAGAGAGGATGAGATTCAAACTGGCCGTTTTGAAGATAGACTATTTAGGACAGTTGGTAAGAAATGGTAATGATTCATGATAAATAATACGAGGAGAATAGTATATTTAAGATTCTAGCACTTGTAATTACTATAAACAAATCCCTATGTAATATTTGCGACTACATTTAGCATTCTCTCTCATAAAAAAGGCTGCACGTGTAACAATCAGGCCGTTCGTGTGTTGCGTGATGCGAACATTCAAATAGTTCAACGAAATTGTTCAATATTTAAAGTGAGAAAACAAATTCAACCATAATATAATAATAAATTTAATTTTTACCATTTTAAATTTTTGTATGAAAATAATAATAATCAAATTAAATCTCAAACAATAATAGTTTTAATAATAAATTTAACATAGAGTAACCGCCCGGCAAGTGGGAGATCCGGGCTCTAGTCCCTGATACGGTCGTATTTTTCTCCTTCATTTCTTCGTCTAAATTTACAGAGTTCACAACAAGCAGGGGGCAAAAGAGAATTTTGCAGAATCATTAAACCTCTTCTGGTAGTGAATTTCTCATTTGACGATCTTTGTCGTATGCTTCTTACCTTTCATTAATCGAATATCATCCTAATTTTTCACCTTGTTTAAGACTAAGAGATTAAAAAAATATGTATTAGGAAGAAAATTATGGCTTGATTAACCTGGTTGGTGGTTTACATTTTATTTTTACATCTCCCTTTTCGATGAAAAAGGACTAATCTTAAGTACCGAACAAGGGCGGGAAAAAGCGGGAATTTATTTTTATTCATCCTCCCCTCTCAATCTTTCTCTGTGTTTATTCTTCCTCCTGTCCTACCTTAATTCAGCATCTCTTCCCATTCCTCTTTTAGGAGATTTTTAATAGGAATTAACCATTCCGGAGCCACCTCCCTCCCTCCTCAAAGATTCCCTTCTCTGTTTTTCCTCGCATTATCTTCCCTATCAAAGGTTTTTTCCAAACACTTTTACCTCGTAATCACGGGATATTCCGGCAAATATTGCTCTCTTGAGAGACTACTCGGGTATCCTCAGAACGAGCATTATAAGGATAAAGGAAGCGAGGGTTTTGTTATAATGAGGAAGAAGGGAGAGTGATTAGGGAAAGTAGTGATATATGATGAACTGCGTATCGTTCCAATGATGCTTCCAATCATTGTTGGAAGAATATTTCTTCTCTCAGAATTTCTGGAAGATCACTCCTTATCTCGGCTTATCATGAATGTCCTACGAATGTAATCATTCTGTTTCTTCACTAAAATTCAGCTGTTATTTTGTCAATTCAATCAGGGTTGTTCTCAAAGAAAAATTTATTAAAATTTATTCGTCTCTGATTCTTCTATCATATTAACCATGGGCTTCCTGATAGCCATGGTGAAAGCGCGCCCGAGTTCGAATCCCGATTTCTAGTGGGGACCCTTATCCGTGAAGTGACCTTAGATGTCGACGCACTTTAAACATAACTACTTCTACATTTACCATGGTTTTTACATCTGATGAATTTTTAGGTTAATGGAGACTTTTTCGCTGTCCTCGGATACGACTAAAACCTTTCACATCATATTTGTCCTCCATATTCTCTTCCCGTGTAAACATTGGAGACACTTCTGCACTGGCTATGTTACCTTAAGATAGGAGGATTCCCAGTATGGACGGCGTTAATGGTTAAGAGAGAAAGACTACTTTGTTCTCCTGAGATGAAGATGCTAAGCAGTTAGAGATTCATTTTCAGTCATATGGCACCCGGCATATCTTTCTCTCCATCGCCGTATTCATGTAAAATTTAAATGTAAAGATATTCACACCCGTCATGGATGCTATTTACCCACTTCCATTTTTGTCTTCCTTTTAATCACTTTCTGAACATATGACAAGGTATTACAGGGATGGTAATATGTAGCAAGGATTATGGATTCGAAGCACACGGCTTCCTACCTTGCATTTCAGAGCAATTAATTAATTTGTCGCAGCATCTTGTGATTTTTCGAACCTGAAGGTCATTAGTTTACGACTGGACAGAGGTTAAATTATACAGTAGTGTGGAGTTAAGACACGAGGGCTAATGATGTAAACGAGAACATTACGGCAATAATAGTCCAACAATTTGAAGCTTAACCTTTTCAGCAATTGGCTAAAAGTAGATTTATCAAAATGCGGATTGATTAAATGATGCTAATTTTACCACAGTATCACTTTTATATCTTTGCTTTCATCTTTCGAATTTCTTAATAGAAATTTATTCACCATCAACACTTCTAACACGATGTTCGCTAGATTCTACTCGATTACTGCAGTTGACTATTTTTACATAATAAATTATTCATATATATTAGATACAATAAAATAATACATTTTACTTTCCGTGAGAGTAAGGTTATCGATCCTTGATTAGAATGATGTATTTTTTCTTCTAAGGTAAAAAATGATATACCCACTGGTGGATTCATGCAGAATGCAGAGGGGGCAATCAACCCCGCCCGTGGCTTTCTAGTACTTCATTTATATATTTATAAACTACATTTATCACGATAAAATAGCAATTATCAAGTGAATTGGGAAAGAGCTAATAAGGAAATCGTCTTTAATGCACCTTCCACCTTGGCAAGTACCCTCCGCACCTTGGCCAGTTTGCTTCCTCCCATTTCTAGATGCGCTCCTGTATGTTACTTGATTAATCCCTCTACTAAGCTTAATTAAATTCAAGTTTATTCGATTTTGACTCAGCATCGTCTTTTCTTTAAATTTACTAATTTACTCCATGCACAGGAAATTTTCCGTATCGGGTCATCATCATAAGTCATTCAATCCTTAGATTGGTTGACTGCAGCCCTAAATTACTCTCTCTCTCTAGTGCTAACTTTACTACATCCTGATATCTCTTCTTTCCTACATTTACCTAACTTTACTACATCCTGATATCTCTTTCCTAACTTTACTACATCCTGATATCTCTTCTTTCCTACATCTCTCTTTATTTGGCTAATATACTCATCCCTTGGTCTTCCTCTTGCTGGTTTTCATTCTATTTTTCCCTCAAGTACGTTCCTAACAAACCCATTGTGTCTCAAGATATGTCCAATCCATTTGGTTCTTCTTTTCCGGATGATGCTCCATATTGTTTTAACCTCTTCTTTTCTTCTGTACACTTCTTCGTTTCTTACCTTATCTGTCCATTTGATCTTCATCATTCTCCTCCAGCACCTGGTTTCGAAGGCTCAGTATCGAGTATAGGCATTAAATTGCATCATTAATATTAAAACAGTGATGATCTTTTTAAAACGGTGCCTTGTGTGAGTGAATTCTAAAAATTAACTCCTAACATACAATTTTAAGAAGCGCCATGGAAGACAACCCTCATTCTTCCGTAAAATTGTAGACGACAGAGTCGAACGTCTATTCCTTCCTTTACGCTTTTACTTTTTAAGACTTGGGCGAAGCGAAAAAGAGGAGAATGAAACCTCAAATTAGCAATTAACTCAGGGGCGTAATTTTAAAGCGTTGGACAAGGGACACCAACTCCCAGCGCCAGTCTTCCTCATTACAATCGAGTGTCAACGAGCGATAATAACCCGACAGGAACCTTCTCACGGTGCAAGAATGCACGGAGAACAACCAAAAATACCTCGAAGGTCCTTATTGCGTTAGCAAAAATGTGCGAAAACAAAACAAGCGACGAAATGTTCGAAAATTGCTTCGGAATGGTCCTTTTTTTACCCTCCGGAAAGCAACGAAGAGTCGATTATCACGTGATCGCGACTTCTCTTCGTCCTCCGCTTCGGTGTGCAGTGCTTTTTAACAACCACAGGCCTTTTCTTCCTTTTCTCTTCGTAACAGACGCCGTGGAAGAGTAAACGGGGGAAACACCACGTGCTTCCACAATCGGTCGATAGATAACGCATCCGACGTGTTCCAGGAGAATGAAAAGCACGGCGTTTAGCGAATCTCTTTTCATAGCCTTTGTCCCATTCCCTCCTTGCATAGCGGGAAAGATGCCCACCCCGACCAAAACCAATATTTGAAGATCCGCGGAGGCGCAAGAGAACGGTGGGTATCCCTCATCGAGAGGAATGAAACTGAGAAAAATTTCCCAATTCGGGGTTAATTTTCTCTCCTACCCATTGAAAAAGTACCTGATCGGACATCTGGTACATCATCCATTCTCTCTCGAGACTCGTCTTGCTGATTTTAATGTCCACGTTCAGTTGCTGAGGATCGTTTATTACTCCCTCAGCCGGGTGACGTTATCCAAACTTCTCGCCTCTCTCGGCAAATCCTCTTCATCTTTATTTAAGGGAAGGCAACGACCTAAGGAGAGAAAAAGAGAAAGAAATCTAACTTGTTGACACGCGCAATTTATACTCCGCTAGACTTTTGTGCATTTTTACAGGTGTCTGTTTCGAGAGAGGAAGATTTTTCCCGATATTTACCCCTGTGACTCCCCGTACGTTTCTTCTGAGCCTTCCACGGGCGTTCCGCTTCCATTTTCCCCTGGCGATTTCTTCCACCGACCGTACCAAAGACTGCTATATTTACCGATTTTGCTCACAGGAACTCTATTTCAATATAAGGTTCCGGCAAAACCTCAAGTTTTCCGTACGAATTTGGTATCGGAGCCTTCCTGGTCCTTTTTGATTCGACGACTTCAAAGTATGTTCCTAATCAGTTGTTTACATTCGCTGATGTTAATGATTTACTTTCCATAATCTCTTAATTTATGCGATGTTTTACTTGATGGCAGAAGAGAGCAACTCCAAGAATTTGACTTTATTTGTATTTTGTTGTGACTGAATCGGATTATAAATTAGGCACCAAGATTTATAAAGTATTACGTGAAAATCGAAGATGAATTGAATGTATTAATGCACGGTAGAAAGATTTGCGTGTGATTTGAAGACGCTATTTCATTTTGGGGCAAGAAAATTACGGTTAACAATATTTTCCCTATTCCATGTTTAAGAATACAATATGCTTCATCACACTTCCTTCGTATCACTCAGACAAATCTTCGTGAAATATCACTCTCATAGTTACCCCTTTTTCTTTAGAAAGAAATGCCCTCCAAGCTACAACCACCACAGCATATGCCCATCATTATTTACTCTTCTACCCGTTTCATTACCATAATTACAACTACTAGAAAAGTAATGAAGAAATCCTAGACGGAGCGAAATAACGTTAATTAATTTTAAAATAACATGGGTAAAAGAACCACGTTTTTTAATGTTTGATCAGCTCTTAATATGTATATTTGTAAGAAGGAAGAAAACCGAGGGAAAACCCCGGAGCTGCATTCAAGGAAAGAAGAAGGAAGTAGGATTATGATTAATTGGATCGTAAGACTTACTGAGGGAGATCCTGCTAAGGATAGAGAAAGTTGGCCATACTGACACGGCACATTGCTTTCGCAAAATTATTTCAATGAAATAATGTAGTCATTCAACTTACACCCATGTTTTCTTCATTCCTGATCAATCCCTAATCAACGCCTTAATCAAACCTATAGGCAAATCCATAAAATCCATATTCCTTTCTTCTTTCAGGTGACGTCCATTCCTATCCTTAGCAATAAAGCCTTCTGCGCGTTTTTCACTCTCCTACCGCATATTCAAGAAAAATTACAAACGTATAAGTCAAACAATAAATTTGATTTAAAATTAAATATGGAAGAATCACAACAAATACCCAATTTCCAGAACGATTCCCCGAAGGAATTTCGTTTAAATTGGGTAGATTTATTTACTTCGTAAAGTGAATAGTTATCCAAATGGCAATTTTAGAATCCTCATCAAAAGTGGAGTTACTATGCCAACAGTGTCATTCACTCCGTAACCTAAAGCTAAATCAGTTCCATGAAAATAATATCAGCAATCTAGCAATCTTCCATCGTCTGAGAATTGCTGCTAAAATAGACGTGAAGCAAGCGGATTCGAAGTTTAATAATATACCAATTTTCAGAATCTTCTCTATTACACTGGAACTAATAATCTTTGCTTCACTTTGATGATTGGGAGCTAAAATACATAGTATTCGCAAGCAATCACTTATTCGCTATCCTCAGGTGCTGCCCTGATTATAGACTCTAAAACTAGATCCTTCTGATTTCGACGTTTTCTTCCAAAAATTGCGAACTAAACGCAAACCATTCACAACTAATTGGATAATTCTTGATGATCTTATGGTGGTTTTTGATGGTAGACCTTCGGAACTAGATTATATTCTGATTTCACTTCGTCCAATTATAACTTCCCTCCCCGTCTTTCGCTCACCTCGTCCCTTTTCACTACTTTTCCTTCTATATTTCCTTCCTTATCTATAACCCTTTGCCCGTTGAAATGGAATGTGCTTCCAATATTACTGTTCTTTCCAGCTTTTTCATCCCCTCTTGGTTTTATGTCTATAAAAATTAACTTTATCTTTATTGTAGAATACCTAAGATATTAAAATAGCAAGCTTATTCTCGATCCCTCCTTCCATATCCCATTTGTATGTATTCGTTTATTATGTAAAAAGGTCCTAGGATAGAGAATGGTACCTGCATGTTCACTGTGACCTTTTCTTCACTTTTAGTCATTAACTCAGGAGCATTGGCTTGAGCTAAATTCAATTTTAATTATTTAAGGTACGAATCGATGTGCTGACATTGAAAGTCATTTAGCCGAATTATAAGTTCCTGTATCTTAATTCTCCAATGTCGCTATCTTCCCATGTGTTCATATTGCGCAAGAATAATTTCATCTCCAGCATTTATTCCTGATCTTTCATTTCCAAATGATATTAGTGGAGATCTTCTTCGAAAGGGTCATTCTTATCATTATTCAGGCGGTATACCGTTTTCAGTGATTTTCATCGAATGTCGTTGATGAGAACGTAAATCAAGCAGTTTCGAACCTTACTTCGCGCGATATCTTGAATCCCGGATAAACTTTATAGTTTTAACTTCCGGTACTACAGAAAAAGAAATGCCTTTTATTTATACTTGTCAGTGATCTCCATGACTGATAACATAATAAAGGTCTATGGCATCATTTACGGAGGGGGTCAATGTTCTTGAATGTTTGACAAACCTTGCATAAGATGGCCTCCGGAGGTCAGCTAACCACAACTTGACAAATATTTTTCTCCTTTTCCGTGCTTTCTCATTTTATTTTATCCCTCCTACCTTTTATCACCCTTGCATGTCTTTTCTTTCTCTTTTTCGATTTCCATTTTTGTTTACTTTCCCATTATCATTCACTTGCGTAACGTTTGCCCATACCGAGATTAATTCATTTTACCTGCAACTACACTATTGTCTTTGCGGGCCAGAATATATAAAAATTATTTACACCAGGTTAACATATATCGGAACACATACTTTACGAATTAGTGTTTTCCTTTCCCTTAATGGTAGTTTTGCGAGTTTGAACGTGAATATATTTGTAGCAATTTAAACTCTGTCCGTTCATCAGAATCCCGAGCGAAGCTGTCTCATCCACAACACTTCTTCACGTTCCTCCTTCTGATACTATTTGATCCTTTACATTATCCTCTCCCCAACTATTTAACCTCCTATCTAACACCTTCCTCCCCCAATTCTTTTCGGGGTCATCCTCGATGGATCGCAGTCAACAGAAAGCGTTAAAGGCATCCCTCGATGGATAGGGAGAATGATAGGTTAAGTTGGCTATCTGAGGAATGTCGCCAAAGGTGTTGTGAGGTGGGCGGGAGGAGGCGGTTAAAGGGACGCTGACCTTTCTATTCCGGATGGTGGGATACTCCGATGATATTCTCCCAATCAACAGACTCGCCAAACCACTGTCGACTCCTTCATCTGGCGCTTTCCTCTCGCTGCTACTATACGATGATTTGGCGCCTCTTAGTCGCTCCATTGCTCGCCGGAGGATGGGATTGCGTTTTCCACCCACTTATCACCTCTCTTTCTGATCCACGGACAAATATATTTGATGGAATTATTATCGTCATCATCCGAGTATCAGACGTAGGATTATGGTGTCCTCTGACACATGGTTACACGTGTGCATTTTCATCCCGTCTTTATGTCTTCTTGTCCCATCTTCTCCTCTACATCTTCTAACCATTTATTTGTGAATTACCAGATCGTTTTAATTAAAGTTCCCACAGTTTTCATATCCCTTCCTATACTTACTATTCTTACTTCAAAATTACATCATCATCACCGAAATTTTCCTGTTAATTTGGACATAACTTTAAATTTTTACCTTTGTGCAATATCATATTAGTCTGCAGAATAAAAAAACTGGGGTAAAGATGCTTCGCTTATGTTTTGGTACATCTTGGGATCATCCAGCGTCCCACTTGTATTTACCTCGCCCGCTAAAAGTACTTTCGTTGTAGTCTTTTGAACTGATGATGAAGAAGCTTCTTAGAAATTAGTTGTTTATCGTAATTTTGCTGTAAGGGAATAGGAATTGAATTTTGAGTTCATGTTATGTTCCTAGTCAAACCTATTTGTCCTGAGCTTGTTTTAATTTTTCGTAGCCATCACTTTCATGATCTTTTCCGATGATATTAAAATTAATATTTTCATATAAAGTAAAATCTTTCAACCGTCTCGAGGAAGAATAGAGTTGAATAAAGAACGACGGGACCGGAAAGTCTTTCACAAGTCTATTCCTCCTCGGGATTTTTCTGGGTACACGCCATCTTGTGAAAAATCACCTTGCCCATTTCCTTCCTTTAACTATGTCCTACGTACAAGGGCTAATTATAAACGTAGAATTCGAGAGCGACAAACGTAAAATCTTCCAGGTTACACATATGATGATGATGGTATACCAACATACCAATTTTTCTATAATTTTCTACTCTTTTTATGTCTCCTGATTTGTGATCCTATAATTTACATCTTATTATTTGTAATATTTGATGTGATTTGCTACTGTGACATTCTTTACTTTACTTTGTATCAAAATAGGTAGATCCCGTTGAATAAATAAATAAATGGTGGCACGGATAGATCCTGAAATGAAACGGAAAATTGCCAATTAAATAAAATTACATCCAAAGTCATACCTCAACTCACATTGGATAAAATATAGATCTATGATTTCTCCCTCTTGCTCCGAAAATTCAGTGGGTATTAAATCATATTAAAACGTTAACAGTGCCTTCTCACCGCAAGGAATACAAGGTTAGTTAACTCGGTAACAGTTGCGTAGTTTGATTTAAAAGCGCGATACGCGGAATCATTAGAATGGGAACCAAAAGTGTGTTTTAGCATGGGGCTTCTCGCGTTGATTGCTTTGTTTCCATAATCGTTTGATCGCCAAATGAGTTCCCAAATGAAGTTTGCCCGATATTAGTGCTAATTGGAATGAGTTAAGTAATAGTCATCAGCTTCGTTGCCCGTCAACTCGCTGTTCTTTACCTTTCTTTACCGTTTGAGTGAACTTGAAATTGCATGAACTCATTACGAAATATTTCTTTTGATCAACCCATTTAATAATGAATGATTTAAGTAGGACCAGTTTTGTGTGAAACATCTCTTAGGTCGACAGGATTCAGCAGACAATAAATGATCACTTTTCGTGGAATTTTGTTTTATTCGTTTAAATAATTCTGAAACAGGTCCTAACAGGTACGCGGTAGATGGAAATTTAATAGCTTTTGGCTGTCGTAAATAAATACATAAAATCAAAATATAAGAATTTTCACTTGTTACGTTTACTTGTTATGTTGCTTACTATATCTCTAACGGCTGTTGTTCTAACACGCTATATTTTGATAGCATTACAATTTTATAGTGGCAAGTATCCGTCTGAACGGTTACTAAATGTCTAAATATTACTGTTCAAAATACTCATTAATAAATGACGAACTATTGAAAATGTTCAAAATATTTATTTAAAAATAATGATATGAAACACTAATTATTTTAGAAAGAATTGCTCGTTTACTGCTCGTTTTCTTTCTATCATTTGAAGGTCTTCTTGCCGCATCGCATTTTATTCTTCCTTGTGGAATTAGAAATTATGAAAATTGAAAGATCAGTTAGACTGTGACAAGGATTTGAAAAATATGTGAAAGAGTATCATCGCAAGCTTTCATAGCTCTCCAGTAGATCATCTAGAAATCATTACAATTCTATATACATTTTAATAATGTCCATTCCCATTTCCTTACAACTTTATAACTTTTATATTATGCTTTATCTTTTCGGTATTTGAATTCATAACAGAATCGTACATTGTATTATATAAGTAGAATATCTAACGTTAGCGGAAGACGCGGATTTAGTTTATTAGATACCTGAACCACAAAGATCAGATTAAGACCCCGTTAGAAACCATCTAAGTAATATCATTATTTATTAAACCATTTTTTTAAATCATCTATGTAATATCATTATTTATTAAACCATTTTTATTAAACCATCTAAGTAAACATTAATTATCACCTAGTAAACTTCTCAGTTTTTGTAAATGTAGGATGAGGTTAGTAGGGATGTAAAAAGTAGGAATGAGGTAAAGGTTCATGGAGGTAAATAATAAAGAATGCAGTGGTAGTAAGGTAAGAACAAAAAAATATCGAATTATTAATAGTGTTTCTTATAATTAATGCGAGCAAATGAGCAAGCTTCACAGCATGTATAGTCATAACGTTTGTGATATATTCCAACAAAAACATTATGTGACGCTGTGTTAAATATATACAGTTATTCCTTGTAAATGTATGGTCCCCTTGAAGTCACTGTGTCAATGTAAAAGTTTGAGAAAGTACAGCAACTGAGGCCCCCTATATGGATTAGGACCTCATTTATCTAAATATAATTCTGCTCCTGATTATAAATATAAAGAGAGATTTTTACTTTGAATTCGTCCCTGGAATTATTTGGCTGTGCTCATCGTCGGATCATTTCCCAAAAAATATGATCGGAATCGTCTTTCTATAAGCGTGCATTTAAATAAATGACTTCATCATTATATCGCATAAATACAATAGAGGACTACTACCGTGTCTGATTTGATAGCGGATTTGTCGATTTTTTCCCTCCCTTAAGATTCATTCCGTTTCCTCAATGCTTCATCCTTAATGGGGACAAATCCGTGGACATATTACTCTCAGTTCGCAAGTACGAGAGGTCGTGGGGTCGATCTTGTGTCGTCACGCATCTCTTCTCTCTCTTTCAAGGTCGTTCCCCCCTTTCCCCGAGCCCACCCACTCATTTCCATGGTGTGCCAGTGGTCCCAACGCCACGTGGTATACGGTAGAGTGCCATCGTCTCTCCGAACGAGTTCTCCAAGCATTTTTATCGGTCGATTAGTCCGCTCGGGCCGTAAATTTCTGCCTCTTCCATCGGAGAGCTCCGATCGCATCGAAAAAACGTTATTTTCCTTCTCTTTTTCCCCCCTCCGTTTAAGATAGAGACGCGGTGGATGTACTTCCGCCTTCCGATTGTGTAAAAATCCGATCCGAAATATTCTCGATGGCATCGAGGCTAACCGCATCTGCGACTCTTGCGACGATTTTTCGGTCCGTAATTAACGAACTGCCTATCCGAAAATGCGCTCTAGAAGGACGCGAATTTGCGACGCAGACGTGTACCGATGTGGGTTTTGATCGGATATCGGCGCAGAAATGAGTTCGATATGAAACATCTATCGGAGATCCCCTTTTTTTTCTCTCCGTGCGTCTACGTCCCCAAACGCGAAATGTTACATCATTCCTCCGTAATTATATCGGCGGAGTTTTATCGGGAAACTTGTAATAGGTAGAGTTGTTACGTGGCGAAGAAAAGAGCTCCGAGTTTCTTTGTTTCGGTCTCATTTCAATACTTCGAGCGATCCAGGAATTCTGGTCATATTCAGAATGCCCGGGTTCTTATATTTCTGCGATTATTTGGAATTATAATAGTCCATCGTAATAACTTATTCACTGTGATACATAATTAGTAATACATATGTACCCCGACTATCGATATGAACTCCATGTTTTCAGACCGAATTTTTGGAACGTATTCTAGTACCAACTAAATACAAGATAAGTATTGTGTTTGGTTGTCTATCGAAGTTCAAACCTCCATCCTTTCGCACTTCACTATGTAACCTTTTTATATCATTAATTATTATTACCGACAGTCATATAAATTATGTCCAATATCGGCTTGATTATTGTATTTTGTTATGTTTAATTTATTTTCCCATCACAAGTGATATTCTCAATTCCTTTGAACTGATCTAGGATATATTTCGGGATTCTTGCCATATTTACCATACGGTCTAGCGTTTTAGATATTTTTTTCAAAAAGTAAACGTTTTTAGCTACTACTTTTCATTTTTGCAGTTTTGTGAGATCCCCCCATCCACACGTCGTAGGGCATGCATTTTTGTAGATTTTTCATATACTATATGAGTAATTAACTACCAAAATTAAACTTATACTGCTTTTATTCTTTTCTAATCCATAAGAATATGCATCTATAATCTTCCACCTACAAAAGGCCCTTGTTCACTCTTTTAATTACTCACTGGATTTCATTATCCAAATGAAATGTAGAAATGATAACGGATCAGAATTCTAATGCACCATTCTATTTGCTGATGGCGAGAGAAATTGTAGATTCAGCATGCTGCGTAATTAAACTCTAATACTCAGAATCGAAGCTGCATTGAACACATGACTTCGTTTGAGAATAACGAGGGGGTTAATAACGTAAACTGCGTCTTAGGCAGGCTCGCATTATCGAGCTAATTAATCGACAACGTCTTTATTTACTCTCTTTTGTTTATTTCCCTTCGCGATCTTTGAAATTGCTGAGCTGGGAATGCCATTAGCTTCCAAGAAGAGCAACAGGATGTCTTTGGATGAACGAATACATCACTGTGAGCATAGAGGAATTGGATGATAACGTATTCGTTGGAACAAAGAACGCAAGTAAAGGTTTACGAAATTTTAAATTAAATAACTCCTATGACAGTTAAAGTTTATATGCTAAACTAAAAACTGTCTAAAATAGGGTATAGAAGCTTTTCGTATAGCTGAACATACTCGAGGATAACAACCGATAATTTCAAGTATATAATGAAAGCATACTGTCTAGGGTCGTTTTTCTGAATTTTCTTTGGTAATCTTAGTCAAAGAGATCGCGAATGTCACGTCATATTACTTGCGTATGAAAATGTCATTAATTTTTCGGAGCACCAGATACCGATATTAGCACCAATAATTTCGCTGGCTGGCAAGTTATACTATTTCCATTGTGCACAAACGGGAACGATAGTAGAACTAAAAGAAAGTGTGATTAAGCTTGCAGTTGGATCCCTTTCCGACAAGAAAAGTTCCTTATTCTTTGAGAATGTAAAAAAGTGAAAAGAAAAGAAGAAAGGTAAAGGATACTGGAGGAAGCAATCAAGTAGTGCCCGTTACTCCAATGAAGTGGAGCGTTTTGAACACCTACTTCCAGGCCACTTTTGCAATATCTTAATGAATCCTAAATCACAATTAGGAAACCACGTCGACCGTCTCTTTCTGGATTTCCTTTCCTGCAGGTTTCGATAGTTTTCCTCGGACGAAAGAAGCTCTCTTTCTCTTGTTGTAAAATGCAATCATCATCGGGTGTATCCCTATGGCACACACGCGTCCTTGCGGAGGCTAAAATGAAACTTTTGAGCGATTAATCCGAGGAGAGAACCGGTTTGAGATCGGTGCGAAGGATCTTTCCTCTCACTCGAGGGCAGCAGGAGAGGTATGGATGAAAGTAGGGAAGAAGATGGACCCATTTACTCCAAACGAACCGAGGGCGATGATGGCTACGCTTAAGCAGGCGATTTTTGATTTTTTCTTCGGTCCGCCCCTCGAGAAGTGGAGCGATCGCTCACCTCATATGACTAGCACATTCTTAACTTTTTAATATCTCGAATTGTACAAAGGTATTTCTGAAATTTTGCCAAGTGATATTTTCTCTTCTACAAGCAAGGAGATGTCTGTGAAGTCTTCATCCCGGAGCTCGGTTGAACCTCATACCCTACAGAGGGGATGAGGAACATACTACTGCTATATATACTACATTATCAGTTTATGACAATGTGTGATAGTTTTCTATGGTTAAAAGCTTATTGTGGAGTGTGTGTATTCATATGCAATGAAGGTTTGTACGGATCAAGGGTTTACCATGCACTTGGTATTAATGTGTATGTGAAATCCATGTGTGTTTTCACAAATATTGTTGTGTTTTGTATTGGGTAAATTGTAGATGGATGTTGCTGCTGGTACGTCGTGATCATGATTTTTTAATAATGACACGTCCAAGGGATAGATTTAAACAGAGACTGTGTGGTAACTGTGAGCGTGGGATGAATTTTTCATAAAATTATCAACAAACCTTTCGAAAATGACGTTCCTGGAAAGTAAAGCTTTTCAGAATCTTGGGGGGTATAATGTTTTTTTTTTCGAGAGCTTATCGTTGATACCCATTAGAAATTAAGTAAATTGAAAGATTTATCAAGGTAGTATATTCATTCAAATTATCACCACTATAGCATTAAAATTTAAGGAAATGAACTGTTTAATGTAATGTCATTTTAACTGAGGAAACGAATGCACCGACTCTAGGCAAATATACTTTATTGCAATAATTACTATTACTAAGATTAAACTTTCAATTCAGAATTAATTATATTCAACAATTTCAACAACAATCATCATAACTGTAATTTAATTTACTTCCTGAAAAATTTACATGAGCACTTACTAAAACACGTTTTTATTATTGCTAGAATATTTCACTTTACAATCTGATACCAAACTTTAAAAATCTTTCCCAGGGATTTATCTACACAGCGGATAACCCATAAATATAGCTGAGTTTGCTATATGATTAGCCAATGCATGGGACGATTATCCACGAAGGATTTCGTGCATCATCAAACATCCAACTAATACCCAACATCATGCGCCCCTAACACCTCAGCGCCCTGGGCCATTTCCCGATTCCTCCTAGTCTCGGCCCGACTGCGGATATCCATATTTTGGAAAAGAAGGCATTTGAGAAAGATATCTTAAATAATAAATTATACAACTTTGTAATTTTCCACGTATTTTTTTATTACAAAGTTGTTTTACAAAGTTTTAATTACAAAGTTGTATAATTTATTATGGCTTTCCACAAAGTAACGCCAGAACATATTGATTTCAATATCTTAAATAACATTGACAACTGAATGTGATGACAATATGGTAAAATACTGAAGTAAAAATTCTAGCAAACGATACTCATACTCATAGACAAAGAGATCATCATTTAATTTTCCCTAGGAAATCAAGGCATATTTATAGCTCTACTCTGAATGTATGCACCTTATATGTTTTTGCCACAAGAGAAACGCATGGATGGGCATCAAGGCGGCAATCGTGACTAACGGTCCCCCGCATACGAACAGGTGTGCGTAGTGTTACTCATTGGCATCTTACGCACCGTGGCTTCCTCGACTTTTTTCCCTTCGTTTCATCCCGCTCTCTTCATTTGTCAATTACTCCCTCCTCACGACGGATATTCACGTCACCTTCACTCAAACGCTTAATGTTTTATGCGGTCGTGGGAGGAGAGCTTCTTTTTCATATTTTTATTCCGTGAGATTGATTCACTTGCTCTCTCTCCTCCTCTACCTTTGCGGAAAGGTCGCACTCGTGATTGACCTCAGCGGGAGGGCCTCAAAGAGGTCAAGGAGGGTCGCGGCGGAGAGTCGCTGACTCCGCGCGCAAAAGAACGGAGATTCTCCCCCAAAGTGGTGAGGCGCCATCGGATGTTCTTTAAATTGATGTCGAAGTCTTAATAACATTGCTGACCCGATGCTGTTAGAATGGCCCTCCGGGGTTTCGCGAGCATCCAGCGTAGATCTCACTCGGTATAAACGCGTGAAATGGTGGAGGATGCGGATAAGAAGAGGGTTTTGCAGAATGTGTCATCCGCGCGAATAGAAAAGAATGGCGAATATCTTTCCGATTACCGGTGATACGTCTTGGAAGTCTGCTGAATGGTTGAGACAAATACAAAACCTAGGACTAGATATTTCAGGAAAATACTAAATGTCACAATTGAGTACCGTGCAGTCGGAATAACTCAGCTTAGTTTAAGTGTTGTCGTTAAAAGGTTGATGAATTTCGAAGTTAGTTTAAAGCTATCTCATTTACATCTACAGCTGACAACGATTAGTTCATCGTCGCCTCGAGGGATAGC
Organism: Pachydiplax longipennis; assembly: GCA_036926295.1. NCBI lineage: Eukaryota > Metazoa > Arthropoda > Insecta > Odonata > Libellulidae > Pachydiplax > Pachydiplax longipennis. Next base: position 60,638,022 of record JAVFKF010000008.1, read on the forward strand.
AAAACTGATATAAAACATCGATGGGGACTCCACCGACACATCTGACGGAACGACTACAAGTCGACTTCAAAATGTTTTTCCTATACCATATCATCTAGTTTTAATTTTTAATTAAGACATACCAATAATGTTCCAGAGCTTAATATATCGTTGCCTATTGAATGTAAATATATTACCGATAGGTAAAGATAAAGATCCGGTAGGGAATAAGCGACAATTTACTAAGGAAACGTGTAAAATATCTAAAAAAAAGTGTAAAATATCTAATGCCCGTCTTAATTTTTCCTTCTGTTTATTCTGGCAGTATACATTCATACATACTATAAAAACTAAAATTATGTTTCTATGATCAAATAAACTATAAAATAATCCTTCCATTTGGCCTCAAATGCGAACGAATTTTATGTCCATTGCCAACAGTAAATCCAATTTTTACTTGTATATCGCACTATAGTATTAGTATAATTTTTCTATACTTTTGGTATAGATAAGTTGTTCAGTATCAACCAGGAACCGTATTAACGTGTAATGTATCTCACCCGCGCTGGAGATCACAGGCGGTACGAAGATATAGAGGGGTTATAAACGCTTCGTACTTAAAAAAGGCTCGCGATAAAAAAATAAGAGAAAATCATAAGAAGATGCAAAGCGCGTGACCCGTAATTAAGGATGGAGTTAGTTACATAACTTAGGACGGCAGCTTTGCGAAAAAGATATTCTCCTAGGTCGGTTGCGTAACCACGACGCGTAGTTAATCTTTTAGTCGAAGTCCGCACGAGTCTATCCGATCGCAGACTTTTCTTTCAACTCCTCGGTAAATTAAGCGTGCGCTGATGGATTACGCTTACTTAAGAGGCTTATGAATCATGCATCCAGCGTATTATAGAGTTGCCTCTTCTTACCGCTTAATGAGCAAATTGTGTCGCACAAACTACCTTGGCTTTGCACGTACCTTTCGCCGGTTATTTTCTCATGAGAATTAAGGACATTTTACAAATATTGACAGCATCGATCCCCGTTATCGCCGTAAAGATTCTGTCCGGATTATGACATAGATGCCTCCTAATTTGAAGAAGCGCATCAAATTTATTTATCAAACAAATTCACTCATTTCGGTTCAAGTACGTGTTAAACGAGATCGGTGAGGATGTTTCTTTCATGAATAGGTGGGGCGGAACATGTATGAAGAAGCTTGCATAGCCTCTCTTTGCAAAGCAATTACGTCTTTCTTGAGAAAGTTCAGAAATTGGCCTCTCCGCATTTCATTCCGTGTCACGCATGAGTTGAAAGCAATTTCTTACATCCTTCACTGTTTTGAATTCTGAGACTTTTTGCACATCATTCCCTACCTGTAACCACTGGAGGATTGTACGCAAGACTGTAAGAACTGTAACGAGATTAATGCATATGACACAGAAATATTCTTTTGCTTTTCTGTTTTTACTCCATTCCTACTTTTATGCAGTAAGTAGTCACTAGAAATTTTTTTCTGTTTTTACACCATTCCTACTTTTATGCATTTAGTAGTCACAAGAAAGATAATTAAGTTGTAATAACCGGTACGATTTCTTCAAAAACTTCATAATATCTCTGGTTACACTGGCCTATCATATTCTTAACTTCTTGTCAATGAAGGAAAGATTTTAATATTGAACAATATAATACTATTTTGATAGATAATTAAACATTTATAGATAAGTTAATATTCAATAATATATATAATATTTAATAAAAAAATTAATATTGAGCAAAGGAATCCTAACGATCGCCAAGATTCATGCAAATAGGGATATTCACAAATTTCCTTTTGCTGAATTTTCATGAAATTTCCCTTCCCTTAAATTCAGAAATAAAATTAAAAGAGCTATCGTGATATTGAAGAAAACGATATAAAAAGTGTGCTGAACTTCCATCAGCAGCTTAAGTCATGGGAAAATAACAATAAATCTTAGATCTTCATTAAACACAGAATCCATCGGATATGGTTTGGACTAAATGTTTGATAGGAATACTAAATCAAGTCAATTTATAACTGGAAACATAGAAATATAGGACTAATAATTTGTAAGTGATATTACCATAAGACTGGTTTTTGTTGTCCTGCGTTCTCTTTTGGCAGGGGAGGATCTATAAACTGCCCGAAAGGGTGATGGCAATTCAATATTGTGTCCTTACACACTCATCTGAAAGTAATAGTATTCATAGCTCATTTCTCCTCAAAATATACAGTTCGCCCTGCTATCCCCCTGGAGAGAAATTCTTTGATCGGAATCATGACTGTTTAAATGGGAATTTATGCTAATTGAAATGCGATATATGTCATCATGAATTATTCAACATTCAGCGTTCAGTAATCTATCTCTAGCTTTGAAATAATATCCTCACTCCCGAAACTGAAAGCAGTATGAAGAGTTACATTAATTTTGGTCAAAGCAGCAAATTAAAAAATTTAGAAAATCATCGTATAATTAACAAATTACCAAAGGCGATGAAAGCTATAAATCGGCTTATCAGTTGGTATACAGCCATTATCAAGTTCAAATTATGTTTCGATAAAACAAGTTGATTTAGTCAACTTTACCTGTTTCTTATGACGAAGATTGACTTTTGAAACCTCACGCTAAAAAAGGAATGTAGAGAGAAAACGCTGAACAGTGGGAAGATGTAGCTAAATGAATAATTCGGTATTTTCGGTAGAGATTTCATTGTAAGGGCACTAGCTGGTTACGTTAGACTATTCCTCAAAATCACCTGATATGTCTTCCGTCTAAATGATTATCGAGGAAATATTTTAAGATAACATGCTCAATTATTTCTAAACTAGACTAAACATACTCAATTATTTATATTTCTATCTTTTTACCACCAATAAATTTTGCCAGTACGAGGAATTTAAGAATAATTGTCCTAGAGTGCATAACTTGAAATTATGGACTGCCTTTTAATTCTTATTCTAAAAGGAAGCGTGGCCACCGTAGCAGTGGAGCAGGAAAAAGTGCACGAGTTTAACTTTCAAGTTTGCATTCCATGCTAAAATTTTCCTCTCTCCAATCTTCAAATCCATCCAAGTCACCTTACATACTTTTCACCTTTTTTTATAATACGAGGTCAAAGTTCTCGTGATACGCGTAACTGAGCGGATCTTTTTACTTTTCCAAAAAACGCGAATGGTAAATGCGCTCATTAGATAACGCAACATCTGATGTGAGCAATCTTACCGCGAAACTCGTCATTTTAAAAATGTTTGACGATCCGCGAAAGATTCCGATCGTTCTAAGTGCCCATTACCTGCGCCCCCCTTATCTGAGAAAGAAATCCGGAAGTTATTTCTCCACCGAGCATTCTCATTTCGCCGTCTTATTTTTATCAGTCCGTTGCGAGCCTCTCGCGCAGCATTGAGTTCCTAAGAGATCTCCGTAATGCATTTCCCCTGTTCCGCATATCGTCCGCAATCTCATTCCCCGCAAAACAAAGGCAATTTCCGAAAAAAAGTCGCTTCTGAAGAAAATGAGTCTTTATGACGAAACTTCTCCAGATTCGCGCTTTCGTTTTCGGGATGAATTTCCGCGGCTTAATAAAAGCGATCAGATTAAGAAATTACATCAGCGACGGCGATTCTTCCTTGGGTTGGAAATCGCGGATCCCGCCGTTGGCTGGCGATGAGAAGCCATTAAGTCTTCATCGTGATACACGGGGAGGTCAACATCCGTCGTTATGCATTGCTCGGAGGATTAATTTCAGGAAGTCGTTTTCGAAAACACTTCGGAATCATTGCAGAGGTCGTAGATTGGTATGGTATGGTCAGGTTGAAAGTTTGTGGCACCTGTGTGCGCGGAACGGAGCGGTGAAGGGGAAAGTCCTATAGGGGGTGGAAAGATAGAGGGGAGGTTGTATGCCTAAGCCATTGGTCTATCGGTAATAGCACTGAAAGTGTACAACAACCTGCCAGGTGATTTGAGGATTGCTAATGGTACATTTTTTCTAATAAACTAAGGAATCATTTGCTCAATAAGACATATTACAGTGTAGAGGAAATCCTAAATGAAATATTTATAAATGTATTTTATAATATTATATTGTAAATTTATTTTATAATATTGTATTGTAAATGTATTTTATTTGTAAATGTATTTTATTTGTAAAAAGGTTATGTTTGTAAGTTCGCAGTTAAGTATTTGTATATCGCATGAATATGTTTTCATGATGATTGTGATGACTTCTGACTTGCCCTATACCTACATGTGTTTGTTCTATGGACGAATAAATTATTATTATTGGTTCTTCGGCCACTCATACTCCTTCCTAATGTACTCCTTGGACTTTCTCCCCCACTTCTCGGAAGGTACACTCATCCAGACCGAAATATTACTTCTGCAGATGGGGCCGAAGCTTTCAACCGGACCATAACGCGATTTCTACCGCTGTAACGTCCTCCTCCCCACGAACAGAATAGCCCAAAAAAACCACCCGGTTTCGGTCCCTTCCAGTCTTAATAATTGGTTAATTCGACCACTTTTAAAAACTCTTTGGAATCGAATGGGAAGTAAGCACGCAAAAAGAGCTCGGGTTAATTAGCGCGAGTTCTCGGGAAATCCCGACGTCCGCCGTTTTTTCCCCTCGTTCTTCAGAAACAAAAAAGGCACTAAAGTCCTCACGAAGAACCTGTCAGAGGGAAGATGAGTCGCGGTTGTTCTTTTTTTAATAAAAACGGAAAGGGGTGGTGGATGAAGTAGTGACCGCTGCTCTCTTCCGGGTCTTACGACCGAGAAGGGATTAGAGAAAAAAGGATTCCGCTCTAGCGACCCGTGAAACCGCTCCCGCGATTTTTTGCGCAATATTTACTTCCGTCTCCCTCCGTTGGTTTTCTAAAGCACCCTCGGAACAGGTTCCCCGGGAAAAATGTAAGAAGGCCACTATGTAAGACTTGCTATGGATAGGCAGTTTTCTTTGTTTCGCGGAGATTATGATGTTTTCTGTCCATCTATGTCTGTGATTTGTATTCACCGCAGAAACTATCATCTGAATCTGGAACAGACGTGATTGATGGTGTCTTTGGAACACGTAGTGGAGTATCTGCTCGATTTTCTTTTTCGATTAGCATTGGTATCATTAAAAGGGCTTCAACAGCCAAGGTCATTTCGCACGTGGGCTGTCACCGGGAGTCGAACCCGAGGTCGCTTTTGCCGAAGTCGAACCCACTGTCCACTTGGCTATCCGAGAAACCCATTTCTATAAATCTTATATATGAGGAAGTATATAAAAATTTATCTGTCATTCGATTTTATATTAATGAATTTTATGACTGCTTTGCTGCAGTTAATCAAAGAAAACCTATGAATCCTATAATATTCGAAAAACTAATATTATATTAATGGCTTGATTAGCCGATTAAAAATAAATTAAAATTTAGGCCAGCGTTGTCCGCAATCAGTTCAACCTCTCTGACGAAACATCCACGAATGACTTTCGATCTCGGGTATTTGTCACTCATCTAACACCTATTATATATCTTCTACAAAATTATTATTTTAGTTTCGAAAAAAATTCATCCTCTTTAGATACCCAGACCTGTAATTGTATACTGAACGCATTCTAATTGTGTTCTTTCAAACATTTCTTCCGTTCCACTAAAAATATACCTTTCTTATAAGCACTTTTGAATCATTTCAGTCCCGTGTTTTCTTCTTTAAGAATATTCATTAACCATTTGTTGTTCATCTTTTGAGGAATATTCATTTCATTATGTATATCATTCTGTTCTGAGTTATCGATTGTTTTAAAACTTTCATTTAAGTTTTAGTAGAAAAAATAATTTTTTCAATTTTTCGTTCTCGCTGAATAGATGGTGTAATTTACATCAGTTGCGGGTATTAGACTCCGAAAATTACTGTGTGATGCTTTATTTCTCTCTTCCCCGTATATATTTTCCCAAAATAAGTCGCAGAACTTTTTAAATATGAGTTTCGGTATCTTATGGATAGATCTTTTTCAATCAACTGGCTATTTATATATCCCATCAAATGCGTCTTCCCCACATCCATATTTCCTTATATTCAGGTTCCAACAAACTCGACAGTAACCTTTTACACTTCAATAATTCCAGTAGGTTTAGGCTTAGTATCATTTTTAGACCCGAAGGGTAAAGTTAAATCGTATGTAGGTCGCATATGCCATTTGTTAATTGATTTCACCTTTTCTCTTTGCCTCTGACACCTGACACTTCGTAAAAGCTGTGGTAAATTTATCCTCAATCTCAATATACAATAGGCTTATTTTCACAAAATCAGTAACTAATATTTTTGTTAGCTCGGCGTTCCTTTGTCCACGATATAACGTTTTTATTTAGACACTTATTTTCCTATGAAAATTAGTAAATTTCATCACTAAAGACTATCTCTGGCTGAGTATGTTTTACTATATTCGAGAACACATCTTTAAAAATAAGGGATTGGTGTAATGCCCACGCTCGTGAAACAATATCTACTGCGATGCCATTTAATATTTAATGTCGATTCTCTCAAATTAACATAAATTTCAAAGATAGTAGACACCCTATATCAGATGCAAGGGAATCACGCAGGTCTCGTGAATATTGAAATGTAAATTGAATCAGTAATTATGGTAATTTTCGCATTATTTGAGATTTAATTTCGTGGCTCTCCATTCGAACTCTCATGTTTTAATAAGAGGAAACCAAGATAGCGCATTAGTCCCAGGAGAGAATAACAAGTAAAAACGAAAGGTTCAATCATCAACACTTGACGGAACATTTCAAGATAATTCAGGTGTCCGGAAATAACACACCTCTTTCCGTTTGGAAAATCTAGAATAAAAGATCTACTTAATTAAATTCCTTAATTAAATTCATCTGTTCCTAATCTACTTCAGGGGATTAGTGGAATATTAAAGAACCTCGTTATATCTCTATTGATAATGTCAAAAACTATGTAAAGGTGTAATTTAAGGTATCTGGGAATTAACTACTCGACCATACTTGAAGCGCGAACTTTTCCAACGATATGTGTATCAATTTAAAATGATTTTCCCTAAAAGAGGAAAATTTATTTTATCATATTTCTAATGCAGAGATAATGACGAACACGCAAAATTTTCATTTACATGCTCGTCTTTCCACATAGAAATCATATTTATCGTAAAATTTTAATATATTTGTAGTATTTTAGCAAGATTTAGTAAAAAATATGAGAATGAGACGAACGATGTTTAAAGTTTAAGGCGAATTTTAAATTAATCCATAAGGAAATACGTAAATAAAATGAAGTAGAAAAAGTATCATATTGGCGAATAGATGTAAAAATTAGCAGCAAAAGGAAACCCATACCATCAAAACACCAGAAAATGAAAATATCATTTCAATAAACAAAAGAATTCAAAAAAGAACTACCTCTCCAAGATCAGTAAAATCCGGTAGTACACAACATTACTTAGAAGAAAAATATTTTATTTATCAGCGATAATCTCTGACGTCCAACAATACATTAGCAATCAGATGTAATGGAACACCAAATTATTAGTAAAAACACAAGGCCAGGTAACACAGACGTAGTGCAGAATGGGACACTTAGTAAATTTTCTACAGAGAATTTATTTTGCGACCGGTTTCGTGAGCGGATTTACATCTGAATACATTCTGAAATGTCTGAAAATTTACCAAGCGTCTCATTCTGCAATGGCTTACCACAAAGTCACCCTTGCCAATATTGATTTTGTTCAGACGTAGTGCATTTCTCAAATCCAAGTACAGATTTCTATAAACATCTTCAAAATCCCAAATATGATTCGCATTCAAAGAATTCTATTTACGGGTCTCCATAGTCTTATATCTAGCTAATTATTTAGCTATACCGAACGTTTTCAAAACTTCATAAGCAAAACATTGAAATCGTCAAACGAACTGAGTTTACCCTACATTACAGAGTTAACTGGAAGTGTTTCTAAGTTTGTGAATAATGGTATATACCTCATTCCTAGGTAACGCCAAGTCCATAAATTAAGTAGCATCTATTATTTGTCAAGTTACTTTAATCCTTCTAGGCCAATTTACGTACAGTAATATATAAGTTCGTATATTGTACGTATAGTAATGTATGTATTCGTACAATAAAAATTTCGGGGTTCAAATTAGAAACCCTGAATTAAAATATTCAACAAGATCCTGAACGGAATATTCCTCATTTAACTCAGGCGCGTTCGCCGAAGAACGTTTTAAGCGGAGGAATTCAGTTCCAATTTGTACCATTCTCTCTCTCTTAAACGATTTAATCCCGCTTTTCTTCCGAATCAGTCTACCAGAATGCAACATTTGGAATCTCTTCACCGGTCCGTGGAACTCGTGAGGCGGCACAGCTTAGATCCTAGGTTCATCTCTTCTCTAAATCTTTCTAGATAGTCGTGAAACCTTTAAATAAAAATTAATCTTATCTCCGCTCAGTGGGACCATTTCGCCTAAAACATCCATCGTGCTAATTCGCGTGTTCTAATAGTCCTAAATTTTCGGTCTCTTGACTAATATTTCCATTAGTACGCGATAGAGATAAATGTCGCCTTCATTTACTTTAGTCTCTCATTTGTTCATCGTACCGTCAACGTGATATCAAAATGAGGAAGTGACTATTTTCGTTAAGTAAATAGTTGTTTCCGCTATAGCCTTATATATTATCCAGACTGACATTTGTTACACTGACTATATACCAGGGAAACTTTTTTATTAGAAGGCCACGTCTAACATTCGGGTGAGCAGATAGCCCGTATATGAAACCATGGGGCCTTCAGATACGTGTAGCCAACATTCAAATAGTTTAACATCAAAATTGTATATGAGCAAATAATGCATTTGCTTAATAAAATGAAAGAGAATTTTTCCCATTCTGTTTTTCACTGGGGGTTATATGCACCGAGCATTCGAGCTACTTCTTTCGCTTATCGTTACCGCGTATTACTTGCGGGAAGAACGAGTCCTCAAAACGACCTGTCTTAGCATCAGTTTCTCCTATTTTACGCTCATTTTCGGATCGTCCGAAATAGTAGGGGGTAGCAACTTTCCTTACAAGCCTGGTGAATCAGTTGGTATGGAATGTATTTTTATTTCCCATTGAGAATTAACGGTTGCTTCAGTTACACATTGTGCTAACATGCTAGAAAGCTAGGTGTCTCCTTATTGGATGTTTTGAAAAATTTTATTTTAAGTGTAATTGTGCTGTACTTAGTAGGCTAATTCCATTTTTAGCATTCTGGCTTAGAAGAGCAAGCAGGGGAAAACTACACCATTACCTCAACTTACTTAGTAATCCTCATTACCTCTCCTAGGTATTTAATAATCAAAGGTGGATATATCTAATTATAGGACATAGATGCAGGGTATAGATATACGGCCGTTAGGATATAGGATATATTTAGTTAAGTATGGATACAACGGTTGAGAATGCTTATGTATGCATATAGTTGAGAATTCTCAAAAAAATTGTTCTACACAACATGGCAGTTATATGTATCACAGCCACCTATCAACACTTCTAACTAAAGCATTCTTCCATATCGAGAGGCAACTCGTTTGTTAAACGCTGTGCGTTGATGGGCCGATGAAGTGGGGATTTGCTCGGAAGTTTTAATGCTCAGCAGAGAAGGGAATCCGCCCCGTCCACGCGTAACCGACGGACGGCGAGCCATCAAGATCTCGTTCACGTTGAGGGAATTCCCTCCTTTGCCGCCGAGCCGAAAAGAATGAGCAGTTCCTTTGTTATCGTTTTGCGGGGGAGAGCCTCGTTTCCGGATTTTGAAAATAATCTCCCATTTGCTTTGCATATCTCCACTCCGCTGTCTCCCCTGTTAATTTAGCTCTCTTTCGCGGTATCATTTACCTTCGATTTTTTCCAGAGTCCGCCTGTTAACGAACCTCTCTCTCTTCGAGACGCTTCTTTTCGTTCGCATTTTTATTCCTCTCCCTCCCTTTTTCTCCCGTAGATTTCCTGATAATGGAACGTGATCGCAACAGCTAGTTAGCTCGTACTTCGCCCTCATTATCAACGTTTGTTTCTTCACCTCTTCAGCCAAACGTCAGGTCTTCTGCGCCTCCTTCGGTAACGAGTTGGCCCGCGTATTATGAGCGGACATATCTGAATCACGCTAAGGAGGCTCATTTTGAAAGTTAGCAACAGTGAAATACAGTTGAATGCATACGTTTTCGTTCGATGATAGCAGTCTTAGTGACTCGTGGTAAGACAACTGCCAAAATGAGCAAAACCAGTTCTTTCGAACCTTTTACTCAGATTGACTCTTCAAAATTTCCACCATAGGCTACCAAATGCTCTGGAAAGGTTATGGTGCTTACTATGCAAGAGGAGTAAATTAGTTTTGCTCGTCATGAATGGAAAAAGAGCACCTAAGTACAGCACCGAAATGGCTTTATGAATTACACACAATGAGGTGTTTGAATTTTTATTACATATAATGAGGAGTGATCAGATGAATGCGATTCATCAACTTAATTCGCACCTCATTTCATATCGTATGATCGCAGTCATGAACTAAGATAATGAAAAAAGATTGAAAATAAGGTGATCAAAAGATATTTGTCTCCATTCAGTACAAAAAACAAATGAGAAATATTCCATTCGTCAAGGTGTGCGAGCGGGAACCAATGAAAAAATAAGAGTTAAAACCTGCTTAAAGTGGCTGCTCAAGACTCTGAGCGATAGTTTAGTAAGAGAATAGCTTTCCCAAGTATAGAGATAAATGTAGAATAATGTGCTTTAAAATAGAATGAAGAACCGTAAAACAGTTCTACTATTGCTATTACCTGTACCGGACCGAAAATGTCACTCTAAGTTAACCTTTCCTTCTTTCTCTCTCGGGAGCCTAACCTTGCCATTAAATCTCTATTTATCTATCTTGAATCCATAAGTAAAAGGTACACGTTTAAGAAATATTGTCCCATCAACCATGTAGCACCAGGGATAGATATTTCCGATAGATACACAAGGCTGTCTGTGGCAATTGCTTTGTTTATACATCCTACATTGATAATTATCTGCAAATATTTGGCATTTATGATTCCCGAAAATCAAGAAGACGTATAAAATTTGATAAATTTGATAATGAGTAAATTTAGCTCTCCTCTTAATTACTCAATCGGTTCGTGCCGTTGAATTCAAGGATATAATTAAGGAAAGATTATAAATCTGATAATTAGTGACAGCTTGTGGAATAAATATGTAAAAATATAATTACAGTCTTTTCAGACGCAATAGTGCGTTACCAGTTTTAAGATTAATTACTTGAGGTGTCCATGTTTGCAAGCACAAGAAGTGCCTTGGCTTAAGAAAAATTGGCCTAACTTCCTTGAATTTTTACCCAGATCGTTTACTATCCCAATAACTATAAATCATTTTTAAATGGGACATGACATTCTTTACTTTGATAATACTTTCAAAATATATCAATTAGTGCTTATTTTTCATTTATTTTAGGAGCTGATTCAAGTTGGTTTCATCATTTCATTTTAATTTTTCCTGTCATAGCATTCACCGATACTCTACAAACTATTCGTTAAATTCTACGTAACCTCATAATAAAAGTGTATCGGTGATTAATTAACCATTTATGAGTTATAAAGCGGAATTATCGAACCAATATTCACTTATATTTCAGAAAAAATGTTTTATCGCAAAGAAATTTAAGTCTTAACTAGATACTTTTTCTTGAACTCCCCGATGAAGTGAGTCAGCTGGATATTTAATTATTGTTCAAATTACTTTTTTGTCGCTAGGATATAAAAATGTTATTACTGATATAAAGTGCTATTATAATATTCACTTGTCATTGCGCTCTATCTTACATTAGACAATACGAAACGTTTTTTAAGCACGATTCAAGGATACTTTGCATACGCTTTTTCGTGTGAGTACTTTTTCAAGTATGGCTATGGATCACTTACAACTTGAAACCTCTCTCCCTTTATTTATACGTACATTTCTCTGTATTTGTGATTTGAAACATAACATGATATTAAAATGCATTCTATTCCAGCTTTTTAGTTTATCATATCTTACGTACACTTAGTCTAGTACAGGGTTGGAGAACCTTTTTCCATCGGAAGGCCAGCTTAACCATTGCATAAGAAAGGTCTCGTATGAAGCCATCCGATCAAGATTGAGATGCGTATATTGCATACACTCTAGTACTTTAACATTAAAACTGTATGTGAAAAGACGAATTAGCTCGCTGAGTGAACTAATAGAGAATATTTTAATTTATTTACTCTTAGCGAGATTGGGAAACGAAATTATTTAAATGTGATAATTTTAAATTACAAATTAAAACAGAAAAAGAACAATCCTTTTGTTCTGTTGATGTTAACTCTAGCTCAAATTGCTTTTCTTTTCCACTTATATAACTAAAATTCATGATAGTTTGCCATTCCTTGTGAATAAAAACGCAGATTTAGCGAGGCAAAAAATTGTGTAGCGGAAAAATGTATGTAATCTATCTACGTTAAATTAATCTGTTGATAACCTATAGCATTGCTTCTCAGTCATTTGCCACTCCGCTCTACAGTGCAATGACTTAGCTCTTGATATGCTGCGTAAAATTCAGGTTAAGATTTTTAATTCCGAATCATAAATTCGCGATCATTTTACATTCATAGAATGAGATCATTCATCAGGAATTCCTTATGATGCCGCTAAATTATGCTAATTGGCACCAGGTTTTCTTTTACATTGTGAATACAGAAAAACTGATAAACTTATGGTGTAGTGTACCATAAGTTATGAGTTGATACATTATTTCTCCGTGGAAGAAAGAAGATTTGCTCTGACATAGACAAACAAACCAAGACGACTTTATTAACCTTGGTAGTTCATTCCATTATGATAAATGATCACCGCCCAGTAGAATAAAAATCACGGTGATAGACCTAATACAGTCCGCTAGATCACATATTGGAAGAGTACCTCTTTTAACTATTAAGAGGCAGTAGACAAATTATTTCTTTCCATTGACTAGTAGTAGACCGTATTTATCCCACGGGCCTTACTTTACCCAACTCTGTGGTAGATCCGTAACGAAACCTCACCGAAGCAGAATCTATTAGAACGCTTAATCGCGATTATTCTAACCATTATAGTAGCTCATCAACGTGGACATTTCACAAATTTCCCCGTATTTGACGCCAGGCTGACTACCCGTTCCAGCGCAAGGATCGGCATATTTTTACCGTTCTATGTTCCGCAATTGAAATCCGCAATACCCCGTGACTAAAATTTAGCCGCGCGTTAAAACACCGCATCCAAATCTCCTCCTCGAAGGCCCCTCTTTTAATGGAAATTCCCCAAGATTGAAATTTCCAAATGAAACCCACGCGCACACTTTACTTCCCGGGAGTAATCGCCGCTCGCTACCTACACATTTTTTCCAAATCCCATTACTTTATCATCGCGGAGCGAACGAAACTTTTCCCACAATGAGTCTGAATGGTATTTGGGGCAGGTTCATCGCAATCTTGGACGCTGCCCGTGCGCGGGAATCGGTCAGCATCTCCGCACCACCCACGCCACCCAGCGTCTTATCGGAGATCGACTCCCACGATCGCGACTTTGTCTTCTCCTTCGGACGACCATTGTCCCAGTCGAATCCAACGCCACGGACGCAGCAGTTCCATCTTCTTCTCCCCAGATGACGCGCACATCGCTCCTCATTTCCCATATCGAATTTTTTCGGGCTTTGAGAGAGATCGAACCCCCGCAATCTCTCGCAATTGCTCCTTCCGTACCTACAAATAATAATTTGCGAGAGTACTCGCTACACCCTTTCCTCTCCCTCTTCCCGCGCAAAAAAACGCTCCCCCAGAGAAGCGAAAAAATGAGATTCCGCAAAAAAAGATCGTTTCGGAGGAAAAATAATCGGTGTCTCTTTCCCTACTCGGGAGCAATCCGGTAAATACTTCTTCCTTCTTCGGTCGATTGCGATGGCGGTGGATCGGAAAGGAGAGGATTCCAGAGATGGGGTATCGGTTAAATAAAAACCGAGGGTTCGGATTTTTTCCCATTCGTCCCTAGTAAAACGATTCGCGTACTACGCGTACCGTAAGAACGCTCTGTGGGAAAGCGCGTGCAAAAAGTCGACTTTTAATCGATTCGAGAATGAAAAATGATTCGTGGGCTTTTATGACCGGCTGGGGGAATGGCCTAGCAACCCAAGTTTTCTTCTTCTCCAAACGCTTTCCCCCCCAAAATGTGCATTATCCGTTCTTTCCTCTGCCAAATGCGGTGCCATCCGTTGCACAGTTTTATCGTTTTCGTGTTTTCCTTCCTGTTTCTTTGCATATACTAAATGCGTTCTACTGTTATTTTGAATCGGCATTAAAAGAGTAAAATAATACATATCTGCTCTATACTGTTCGATTGAGTACAATAAGTTAGATGAAAAATTAATGAAGTAATTCTAGATATAGGGCTTCCTGAAAGCCATGTTGGCAGCGCTATCGACTCTTATGAAAGAGGTCCCGGATTCGATTCCCGGTGGGAGCCCACGTGCGAAATGATCTCAGCTATCGAAGCACTTTCAACAATACTACTACGATTCTTAATATTGATGCAATAAAAAAATCAATGGTGGTAGATGTTTTACATCAGTATAGGTAATTTTGGTAATTGTTATAAGCAAATAATATTCCCGAATTGCTTATCTTAAAGGTAAAGACACATTATTGCGTATTTATCCATCATTTGCCCACCTTTAATTTCTCTAGTTACACTTATGCAATTTCAAAGTCACACACAACTCTATCACTTGAATATTACAGAATAGATCATCAAACTCTGGCTATATACACTTGTACCTTGACGTAAGCATTGTTCCAGAAGTATGAAGAATTGAATGCTAAAATGAATCCCTTTTGGGTGACGAAAAGTTTTTTCGATGTGTTACGGACACAGCTTACGGATGCATCGATGGAAAAACACATGAATACGCGTAGAATAAAAATTAAGTATAATAATAATATATAGAATCGTACTAATCAACTCGAAAATGAGTGCTGTAATTTATCTACATATTTTATGTATTATATATGATTTGAGATTTCACCGCACAAATCTTATACCGATTAAGGACTTTTTTGACTGACGATATTGATAATCTAAATATAGAACGAATCGTCTTCGTTAGCCGAGGTATCACTGCATTAATGTGCAAGGAAATGCAAGATATAGAATTTTATCCTTCCCACTAACTTATAAGAATAATACTAAACATTTCATTCTACCGAGAAAAACGTAAATTATATGAACTTAAAACATTTAGGCATCTCTCTGTAGAATGGAAGGTGTAGTATTCTTCTTGAAGGCTATAAAGAATATTCATTCTTTTGGAAGCTACATTAATCTTTAAAACATTTAAATTTCAGAATATCTCTTGACATTTCATCTGTGTAAACCTACACTCAGCCTCCAATCTGTTTCCATAAAGCCAATGAAAAATAAAAAAAAACGATTAAAATTGTTATAATGATTATAAATTATATGAATACCCAAATATTACCTAAACTCATGAAATAACAAATAGATATTATATTGCAAGATGTTTGTCTTTCCCGTATTAGAAATATGAATCATTGGTCCTGTGCATAAACAATAGAACAGCCATCTTCAGAATGCAGAACTACACCTAGCTACCTGAAGAACAAAGGAATTTATCGGATTCAGATTGATCCCATCCTACGCCAAAGTATCTCCGAAGAACTAAGGAACATTCCAGCATCCCCCTTTCCTATGATGCTGAAATCATTCGAAGGCTCTTCAATAACAAGACCAATGCCTCTAACATTCACTCCCGAAAGGTTCCCACAGAACTTTTCCCCATCTATTTCCACTCAGCACTCCCAACCCATCCCTCCTTCACCCCTTCCTTCTTTGCATCACCCGGACCCCATCTCCTGTTTTTTAATTTCGTTTTAATCTCGGCATCGTCTCACACAATCTCCCATAGCACTCCGATACTCTATCGCCTCTCCCTTATTCTATCCTCCCCTTCCTGCACAAACACCCGCGCACCCTTCCCTTCCATGTGCACCAATTCCGGTGCTGGTGCTCTCCCTGTTCGCAGATGAAAAAAGGGATCGAAAGAGAGGAGGGATCCTTTGAGTTCATACGTAATGCTTTTTCTCTCTCTCTTTCGCCGTTCATAGGAATTTGAGTGTCATTTCGATCGTCTTGAGCACGGGATTTAATCCGAAAAAGAGAAATTTTATTACTCTCTCTCTCTCTGTGTACGCCTGCCTTTATCGTGTTTTCCATTTGCGATCCACCCTCGGATCGCTTTGGGTGGTTGATCTCTCTCAGTCGGGGTTTTTGCGGGAAAAAAGGAGATGGATGCACTTTCGATGCAATTTGTGCATTTTCCTTTCCGAACCATGCTCTTCCTCCGCAGTTTTGCGTGTTTCTGCTCTTTTTTTATTTGTTTCTGGAGTACGTCTTGCCTGATGTGTTTCATGCGAGTGCATAGGAGGTGTCGGGGTGGTTTAATGTATTCCGACGGATGTATGTAATGCATTCTTGAAGAGAATGAATGTCCCGTACCTTGAATTAATACGGGATGATCCACGTTGGGACCTCGGTGTGTCGAGGCAGGGTTTCCCGATCTTTTCACTTCCGCGACACAGTTATGTATTAATTCAGATTCCGCGGTACACTTACAAACATTACTCTGATCAGCTTGAATCAAAGAAAAAAATGTGTTGATTTTCCTTGAGTCAATTAATCAGGTCTTCTAAATCTGAATGGAAAATGGAAAGAAAATTACTGTGGAATAAAAGATTTTAGTGCTGCGGAAGTAGTATTGAAAAAGTGCTTCGACGGCGGAGGTCATTTCGCACTAAGACTTCCACTAAGAATCGAACCTGGGACTGGTTTCATTGAAGTCCAAAGCGCTGCCCACATTGCTATCCGGGAGCCAATTGTAGTGTTTTTATAACAAATTATATTTATTTATAAAAATTATTATATAATTATAACAAATGCATGTGCATTCAATGCATACGAATTTCGCTTTAATTTAAATATTCCTTTTCTTTTCAATATAAAAATAAGATTTTAATCACTTGAAAGAGATATCGTAATGACCGAAAAACAATTTTTTGTGAAAAGCAATTTAAATGAAAACCTTTGTTGTGAAATGTTTGAGAAAGTGTCTTCTTCAATTGTTGCACATAAAAATGCATATGATAAAATATATCTGGAGAATCTCGGGTAATTTCGTAGAAATCAGAAGGTTTATCTCAACTCATATTCTGTCTTATTGCGTCTTGAGTACTTGAGATTTAGGTTGGATAATC
This sequence comes from Pachydiplax longipennis, assembly GCA_036926295.1. NCBI lineage: Eukaryota > Metazoa > Arthropoda > Insecta > Odonata > Libellulidae > Pachydiplax > Pachydiplax longipennis. The sequence goes on from JAVFKF010000008.1 coordinate 60,655,372, forward strand.
TGTGGAATTTTCTTCTCTGTTTTGCCCGCAAAGTATTAAATCTTAATTGTCAGTTCCAACCCGTAAGATATATTTTTGCTTGCGTATCATACTGGACATAATTTGGGTGATGCATTATAATTAAAGCATCTCAAGATGCGGTTTGAAGCTTTTTTGGAATGGGAACTCTACGAGACGTGCAAGTCAGAAAATATTCTCAGCATATTCCAGTTATAATGGTTTTTTTACTCAGAAACTTGAAAACTTTCTCCAAGCGTAGCGAGGTGATTTTTAAAATAGATTTTGTTGAACTCAGTTGTTCAAAAGGCGTTCCATAACTGAGATTCCGTTGTCGTGACGGAAGAACTTTGTAGGAAATTTCAAAACACGAAATTTATTTGAAAATGATGAAAAATCTCAATTAATTCAATTATCTCGTACAAATTTTATCATTAAAACTTGCCGGTAAGTGATTTTATCTACATGCCATTTTCCATCCTTTCTAGAGAGAAGAATTTTAATCATAAGACGATGAGGAATGAACTTGAGCGTAATTACCATTTCCAAAATCTGGAATTTCGTGTGCATTTACTTTTATGGAGGCCGAAATTACAAAGAGTTGAAGTTGAGAACAATTACAAATTGCGGTTTCTTCGCCCAAGGAATTCAAATTAGGTTTTAAAACTATCTTTAAAACATATCATGAAAGGAAATGTACACCCATCATTCCTCTCCGACCGAACACTAATGGAGATTATAAATAAGTTGATAGCATTTGATATAATGATATTTGTAGCTTTTTACGGAACTTCAGGTCACATTTTGTCTGAATCTTTCTCCTCCTACTTACTTTAATTTAACTTCAATCTTGTAGGGGTAGAAGTTGTATTACCACAACCATGAATCAATTTATTGAAATTTACAAGCAAAATCGGGCATTCCTATTCGAGCTATAACAGCGTTATAACAGCTACCAACTTTATCTCTTTACATTAATTATGAAGTGAGCTAAATAATGTTAAACTAAATTCTTTCAAGAAATTTAAACGATTAAAAATGTAGCACCCTCATCGGAAATAACACAGATGAGCAAGACACCACAAAGAATTCGAATCGAAATTTTCGATTTACTCATCGTTATATTTCAGTTAATTATTCTCAGTTTACACTTGCAACTAAGAAGCACATGTGTAAGTAAGTGACAGAATGTCTGCTAAATAGATTTTCCTCCGGACGATAACATTTTCGGATGAAGTGGAGCTTCTCAATAAGAGCCTGGGTGCTTCTCAAGCACCATACGTCGATCTCAAATCCTACTGTCAGGAAATTGTATCCTCTATAAAGGAACCAATTCTAGGAAATAACGATGCTGATGAGTGGGCAGAGGGTAAAATTAATCCGGCATCGGAATTTAATCATTCAGTAATTAGGCGAACGGCTAATGCTATTCACTCCCATAGAACCTGAAGTTATAATAACAGTCAGAGCTTTGTATGTTATAATCTCGATGAATCCTTTTTCTGACCTGATCCATAAAGAAATCGCAGGTCAGTAATTATGACGGGCGTTCATCTTCCAAAGTAATAGGCCAAACAGAGGTGATTTTAAGTCGGCATTTTATGTGCTTTCGAATGCATCAAAATTGCCGCCATCACGTCTCGCCCATAATGAAAGGGAAAACTAACTTTAGGTCTTTCTGTTCTTGGAAACAGAAACAATTGGGGTGATTGGAGTGTCCATTTTGTTCTAACAGACTTAATAATAAAATCGATATTGGTAGGCGTGACTTCGTGGAAAGCCATAATACAATGAAAGCAAAGACAGTACTTTTCCACTCACTGTATTTGTTTCACTTACATCTCCTGGCCAGTATTAAAATTATATTATTAATTATAAATTAATTATAGTATATAAATTAATTTGCATTATCTATTTCATTAACACTATATGCTTCAATATGAATTCAACGATAACTGAAGCCTGACCTGGATTGTCTCACTGGGCAAGATGCTGAAAAAAGTAGTTAGCCATTGCTTTCTTCACTGAGCCAGAATACTATGAGTGGTGCAACACATTGATCTTATGTAATTTCTCATATTCACTCATATTTCAGTAGTTTTTATATTATAACAGCCGAGAACAAGATAAACAAGGTGCAGTAAAAATAGAGTAAATCCAAAGTACGTTTATCCACTGAGGGATGTGGCCTTTTCAGGCGGAATTCAACGAGGATGTCACATGATCAACGACTCCACGCCATCGTATTCTTTTCCTCATATTTCATCCTGCTTAGGATGCACGGCGTCTTACGAACAAAATCACGAAAGAGAAAGTCAATAAATCGTAAGATGGGCCAAATTTGTCTTCTGAAGATAGGCCGGAAACAATTTGTCTGCATTGCTGACTTCTTTATCTATGTTTCTATCAACAATTTCAGCGGCGATTATGTTCTTAGCTCTATATTTGTTTAAATAGGGATGTTTTCATTCTCGTTCCTCCATTCAAACATTACAACCTCTGCGCCAATTAATAATTACATGGTGTTACGTCAGCTGCGGTATTAATTTGTTATAAGGGATAAACTTCAGAGTTTCAGGCGAGGCGTTGTGGAAACCCATCAAGGAGCAGATAAAAACTAAAGTTCGTACTTTTTTCACAAAACTCAACTTTAAATCAAACAATTTTTGGAAAACTAAAAACAGTAGTTTCTTTTTGTTCTTATCTACGGGATTTCGATAGTGCTAATAGTAGTATTATTGATGTATATCTCTAATAATTTACTATTTAATATTGACCCACCGTCCTGTCAAAGTCATAGAAAGGAACTTCTATACATGTATTTACATTTTTGTCTGCAAGCATTCATAAAATATTTCGACAGTCGGTAATTTACTCTTTGATTGCTGCGTACTGAGGTAGTTACCTAATTCGCTCACTGTCTAAAGTCGGCGATCGGCTATGTCCCATGACAAGTCGAATATAGTCACCCTTCTCACTGTTTGTTTGAGATGCAAAATGATAACAGAAAAACTCAAACACAACTCAGGATTCAATAACAGGTTACTTTGATTCTTTCCTTGCTATCATTCCCAGATAAGCGCTTAGATGGAATTAGGCGAATAGAGTTGGATGTATCAACGATGAACTAGCAAAACGGAATATGTTCTTGATCACGACCTATAATTCCTAGGTTATACCTTACGATCAGTCGATTAGCGAATCTCAATCTGTGATAAACTTCTCTTCATTTAAATATGAGCTCACGGTCTTTCAACTTCGGCCTCTGAGAATTACCGAGGAAAATATATTTCCTTGTCGACGCATGATATATATTTATGACGGAACCCAATTAACATCATAATTAAAAATTTCAAGTTTCTGGCAGGATTTCCATATTTTAATAAACTTAAAGTTGGTAATTAGGAAAGGTACAAAAATGGAAACTGTCTCTGTTAAATTCGTATCCTCAACTGGAGCCATATGTTATGCAGTTTAAAGAAATAAACCGAATTTTTAGCTCTCAAAATCCGTCAAATACAGCAAAGAACTATGGCGACGAGCTTTCATATAGGATGTTTGTAGCAGTGATACGATGACTGACTTACACGATCACTTGGGTATATAGACGGCTTGTTATGTAGAGGATAATTAATTCAAATTGGACGCACTTTTCATGTGAGTGACAACGTTCTCCTTATTTGGAGATTCATCTATCCTCTTTATTATTATGAATCCTATAATGATAGTCTACGTACTCTATATCGGCATATTAAATTACACTGGAGTATAGAAAGCTCTGGTATAACGAGAGGCTGATAACATTTATAATAAAAATAAAAAGAATAATAGATCTAATATTTTACCTTATACACATATACAAAATACGTACACACGACCGTGGTTTCGATTCATAGCATCATCATCAGGCAAAGAATCTCGACAAAGACAAGGTATATTTAGTCATCGGTCAGGGGATGGAATTTTTGTTCCCTCAATTATTCTTTTCATTTTTATAATGACCTTCCACAAAGTGAAGGCCAAAATCATCAATACCATTTCAGACTATCCATAGTTAAATACGAGGCAAGAGAAGTTTATAGGCAAGATCGGCGTAAAAGATTTCAGACCTAAATAAACATGTTATATGAAGCTGAAGTCAGTCATTCTTAAGTGATCTGGACGTGAAAGTACGGAATTTCTCGTATTAGACTGACTCTATTGGATTCAGAGTCAATCACCCTTTAATTTATACATACATTTTCTTCTTGGCACATGAAATTGATTGAAATGATAACCAGCAGTTCATAGATTCACAATGCATGACTAACCTCATGCATTGTGAATCTAAGAAGAGTATAATCCCCTACCATGCAAGCACGATAGAAAAATCATGGAATTTCTTATATCGAAAATCTGTTACTGCAATTTTTTTTAAACTGTGAACTGGGGTCCATTGTGGGGTGAACTGGTTTTATGGGTTACCTGAGATATAGCATATTTTCTAAAACATGATTCCAAGAATTTCCGAAGATTCCGAAACCCAAATAAAACGTATCTCTAGATGAAGTATATGATAGAATGACATCCATGGTTTAGAACATGGGCACGTTCGTTTCCAAATATTGACTAACTGTTAGTTAAAGGTTCGAAAACACTCCTGAAGCCTTTTGTTGCTTTTCGAACCTGCATTGAGAGCAGTCTGGAAACAACGGGAAGTCTGAGATTGCCGACCTTTAATAAACACCCAATGCACATTTCGATTACAATTATTTTTTGACTCCTAACAAAATTACGCCGGGATATTTGGGTTGTAAAACAACTTTTACTCGTAATATAAGTGTAATGCCACGGACCTCTCACAGTGCTTATTCGGCAGTCTTTTCTTCACATCAAGATAATAGGGATTAAATACGAATGTGCTTATATTATATATACAATAACAGCGATCATTTTCGTTTCTTAGTGTAATATTAGTACGCCGGATAGCCATGTGGGCCGCAAGTTCGACTTAAATTAAAGCAGTCCTTGGTTCGATTCCCGGTGGGAGCCCACGTATGTACAAAATTACCTCAGCTGTGGAATATTATTACTCTAATATCTGTCAATTTGTGCAAATTTAGAATTCTTATTATGGTTTAATTTGTTCACAATAATATGATATTTTTGATGATGTAAACCTAAGCTTCTCTAAGTAAACAGTAGTTCTGTAGTAATCGTCAAATGACTTTAATGTAATAAATTACTTCCCCTGTGAAAATAGGTCAGCCTATAGTAGTCCATGCAAACTACATTGGGAACCTTCATCGTGAAGCGATTATCAAGTAACAGCATATACAATCCTTTATCCAGAATGCCAGAGAGCGATCCAGCCATAAGAGTTTAGTCCGAGAGATTTGTGAGCGAGCCCATCTGAATTTTGGCGTCTTGGTGGATTCTCGCGGCTGTCCTCGTCTAGGTACTCCTCTGACATCATTCATCCTGGAGGAGAAATCTTGCCATGCTCGTCTCGCATAGAACATGAAAGGCCTCTCGACCGTAATAGGGCAATAATTATTCCTTCCGCGTATGTAAAATGCCTTATCATCGGTATCTTTTGGACTCTCTCCGGACTCCATCAAAACTCCGTTCATTTACTTCTATTTCGGATTCTGCTCGTTCCCCACTTATCCTTCCCTCCATCTACGCCATTGCTGTGTGTTTACTAACTCCCCGCGAACTGCTTGAGCCTCTCCTCGGATTCCTTGGAACACACTACTTTTTATCATCGGAAGCATCAGTGACCAAGTTACTTGTGGAGGTTCTGATTCACCCACTGAATGCTGCAATAAAAAGCGTGGAGTTCTTTCCAAACTGAGCCTAACATGCCGCATTTAACCTACATTTAAGTACTTTCTATTTAAACATTTCCCGCAACTAGTGAGTGGGTAGCACCCTTCCTATTACGCTTAGCGTGTTACTAGTTTCCATTTCTTGAATACGTTTTAAGCATGCATCTGTTTTACTTTTGAGTTTTAAAAGCCAGTTTAATTTCTATATTTTTATCATACACATCATATGATTTAAGTTTAAATTTAAGGGATTGAAAAATATGGACTGCTGTAGTGAATCGAAACTGGATGAGAATAAAATAGCTTTAGAACAAATCTCGTACTGCATCGATCAGCTGTAATAACGAGATGATATCGGTGGTTAATGCCCCTCAAAGAGGATCTCAACTACTATCTAAAGTATAATGTTGCTATCTGGGCAAAAGAATTAAATAATCCCAATGCGACGAAGAGTAACCGACAGGATAAACTGGAATTGAAAAATATCTCATGAGTAAATCAACTCTCAGGTCGTTAATATTCCAAATAGAAAGTGATGATTGTCCCCACATTTCATAAAATATGAATTTAATCGTAAGTTTTTATACATATTTTATTCATAGAATATTTACTTATACTTCAATCTTCTGACAATACCTTTCGATATTTAATAGGGCAATGAGTTAAATGTTTATATGCACTATAACGTTTACATTTACACGAGGATTATGCGCATATCCCTCTTTATTCAATAGAAATTTTTATGGAAACAATCATTACATTCAAAATATCTACCTTGTGAGACGACTCTTGTATTTCATTTTAGAAAAAAAATTATAATAGAAATTATCTTTAAATGTTACGAACCACCAAAAAAATATTTTTCTATCGTAATTCTCGTGAACGATATTACAATTATACAACATTCTTTTTTGGAGAGGAGCTCAAAATATTCAAAGAGTTTTTCGAGATTGAGTTGTCGTCATATTGAGCAAAAATTACGAATAAAACAGTCACTAATGTTTGGTATTCCCGAGTCAGTCTATTGTCCCCGGGACCGCTACGGTAGCCGAGAAGGCCTACCAGGAACCCTGAAAAAACTTGTGCGACTGAGGGGGAATGTTTATGGGAAGATGTACATATTTTATTTATGTAAATTGTTTTGTTTGTGGGAAAATTTGTATTGTTTTGTGGGGAATTATCATTATTATTGGGTTGTATTGGTATTTTTAACTTATTATGTTTTTAGGATGTTTGTTTAACTTAGTATGTAGTTGCCACCAGACTATATGTCTAACTGTAACTGTTTAATTAATAATAATAATAATAATTAAATATGATTTGCTTGCCCAAACCATACTATCCTCCGCCAACAATGGCTCGCTTGAATCAGATGTAGAGAATTGAGAAGTCTTGGTTATAGAGCCTGATACGGACATAAAGCAATTCAGGGGGCCCCTCAGGGCGTAGCATTCAATGGAGCGTGAATTTTGGGGAAAAAATACATACACCTCCAACAAACAAACTTCGGAAAATTATTGATACGCTTTGTACCTGATCGTAGCATGCTCTATAGTTACGTTTAAATCTTTATCGCACCATAAATTTTCATAAATGTGTTTCAATCGAGAGGAATTCAACGGAAAGTAGGTATTATATTTTTATTGCAGTAAATAACTAGCTCAATAACAATAGGTACATAATGATTATCGATATAGAGATTTTGGAAACCTATTTGAAATCCGAACGGGTTAACGGATAATACTCTTGGCTCTTGGCTTCATTAGCTATATGAAAGCAGTGTTTCAGAAGACAGAAGTAAGCGGGGGAGTTTGAGTCACTTGTGCAAAATATTTCTCAAGTGGTGAACCGAGTGACTCGTCAGGTTACTGACCTGTATCGCTAAAAAGATTGGCATGGCTTTTGAAGGATATCGGGGTCCTATAATAAAAACATATCATGATTTTATTTAAAGTAATGGTGAACTCTCCAAGAATGAGTAAACCTTAAAGAGATGAAGAAGGATTTGAGTCTGGTAGTTCTTATACAGTTTATGATAAAAGTATAGATATTCTAGAAGGAGACAGAGAATTCTAAAAATGGTGCTTTCGGTTTGCTCTTAACAACGAGCGGTCCGCGAAACCCTAGGTATTTATACAATTATATCTATACAATTGGGCACTCCACTGGCTTTTGGTCTTAGCATCACATTTTTATAAGGAAATTAATTTCTTAAACAAATAATTCACTGTTGCAACATACTGAATATGAAACTCTGGATATAAAATTCCATTGCAAAGCGTTAATTATTCGAACAAACTTAATAAATATTAATAATAAGATAACTCCAGATTGGGGATACGCGGCAATAAGAGAATGTAAAAGAAATATGTTAAGTAAAAGATAAATAAGAAATGCTTCTCTGCATAATGTGAAGATATCAAATAATACACAAAGTTGAGAAATTCAATGAAGGTGACACAGTAATATATTGCTGATTCAATGCCAAGCATAATTCAAGCAAAGGGAGATGTGGCATTAAAAGCATTCATGGTATTCCTAAAGTTGACTGGTTGAAGAAAAATGGGAGTCGTTTTGATTAATATACTATCGAATATTTATCGGATGGAAATAATATACACAAATTATTACTCTTTTCCCTAGTGATTAAAAAATTATCGAAGATAATAACAACCGTTTACTAATCTGAAATATGATCATTTTAATTTCACATTATTAAAACGGTGTGAGCTACGACTACAAGTTGTTCAGGAACTGCAAAGCTTGCCGATATTTTTTCGATGCTAATCACATGCTAATGAAACTCCTTTGCCTAATATATTTCATCGACAGGAGGTGCATTTCCTCTGGCCCATAATTTATCCATATGACTATCGGCCAGATTTAGCTCGTAACATTGCTTCGCGCTCTATTTAACACCTACGGATTGAATGTTATTATGAATCTCAAAAAGTTAGTCCAAAGTTTTATCATAGATAACGTAATTCATTGCCTCGCTGTTATCTTGATATATTCTCTCTAGTCTTTATTAAGGGAGCAATCATTAGGAAAAATCTCTGTTTCCTTAATGGCTAGCCGCGATAAATACAGTGATTTGAGCGAGCGGAGGGAATATCAAATAGAGTCGATTCAATTTCCTCGCCGTAGGTTAAGTTTATGTGATGTGAATACAAATTTATACGGAATCTATTAACGGAGAAGAAAATGAAGTAATGAAGTTTGAGAGACGAGTGGAACATTCAACGCATGGCCGATTCCGTAACGAAAGAATTGGTAGCCGATAAAAATTGAATGAAATAAGACTGTAAATTCATACGCGGTAATGGAACGATTTGAGAGACGTTATTTCTGCTCTATGGCTCCGTCGATATACGCTTTACGTGCTTCTGCAAACCGAATTGACTGAATCTCAATGATCTGAAACGGAATGAGAATTAATGAAAACTGGGAAAACATATATAATACTAAAACTTTGTCTTTAAATCCATTTGGAGGAATATAAGAAAATGAGGAATTTTAAATGATTTATTAGTAAATTCTACTCATTTAAGTGCAGGTATACATTGTCTTAAATACGTTAAAAAATTAATTTTAGTATAAGCAATAACGAGCTCTCATGTAAAGGTTATGTTATGTTTGAATTTTCATTCTACAGTAAATCAACAGCCATAACTTCATAAATCTTTCATGGCCTCCGGCCATACAAATCCTTTTATGTATAGGAGGAAACTCTGCCATAAAATTCTTGATTAAACCACTATGATTGCCTTCTGTTCACCGCAGATGAATGTATTCTTTTGAAAAGCGCATTATAAGTTAAATATAATTATGCAATTGTATATTTCAAGTGTTTTTAAATGCCGCATGTAATCATAGAATAGATAATAATACATTACATAAAAAATAAACAGTAATAATCATCTGAATGTTTATAGTGTAGTGTTATTAGTATAGCGTTTTTGTAGATTGGAAAAAAATATGCCTTAATATTTTTGGATAATGATAAATTTTCCTTTACATGTATAATCATATTATTTTTTATATATCCAAATCCATGCATATCATGAATTTCCTATGAAATTAGATGGTTGATCTTCACAAAATGTCACTATCTTAAAATGCGCAGCTTTGAGCGAAAATATTCTATTCAGAATATTCAGAGTCAATTCAATTTCCTCTCCGTTAGCTCTTCTACAAATGTCTAGCTACATAATATTAGCATAGTTATCACTTTATGAAATTACTCAAGCTTTAATTTCCGCAGTGCTTTCGAAATAATTGATTGTGGGCAAAATCAAAATGCACATGACATCAATCTGCTTATCTATTCATAAGTATAAAATGCTATGGAAATCAGAGTTTTCTATTTTTCTTTAAAATTGCACAAGAATCTCATTTGCTCAGATTTCTGTACACATTAAAATTTCATCGGATCCTGTGTGAACGTATTCCTTTACTATATCTATTCGAGCTAAATCGTTGGATATACTAGCCAATTTTCTTATTTTCAAGCAAGCAAAATGTGGATATTTTAAGGGTTATAAATATTCACTCATATCAATGATTAAAAATAATATGCAAATTTAATATGCACCTCAAGTTCAGCTTCTACCTTAAGAAGATTCTGTCAGAGTATAGATGAAATAGACCTATCTTTTTGGAGAGTTCCAAAGTGCAAATTCTCAGAATAAGATAAAAGTTAGCATAGGCATTTGGAGTTGAGAGTATCCCGAGCAAAACTAAAAGGAAAATAACATATTCATGATTTAACAGATTAGATTAATTTTATTGCAAACTTTTACGAAACAGCTAGCAGGTAGTTTAAAATTTGCTGCAAGGGGAATAAATTATGAATATTGCGGAAAAAGCAGATTATTAATCAAAACTATATCTTATTTTGAAATCTTAAAAGTACTCTTATATACTATCTCCTTTAATTTCCACGATTTTCTGAGATTAGATAAAATTCATTGATTACAAACATTCAGGTAATTGTTAACTTGAGAACACTTATTAGTATTTTTAAATTATTTATAGGAGTTGAGGCGAGAATATACAACAAGAAATCAAAATTTCTAGACCTTTCTCTATACTGTCAACGAATTATCAACAAAAAAATTTTACTCAACGAATGTTTTTAACATCAGTCACTTAAGGTATAAAGTAAATAATTATTTGACTCCTTCATTCCTCTACTCATATGGCTGTCAAAACAAGTAAATATAGTAATTGATAATTTAGGTATTACTTTAATAATTAATCAATCAGTAACATTTTATTGTAATTAGGTAAAGTTTTAAAGGTTTTGGTAGTTTATGAATCTAAAAACGAGTCGGTAATGCTATTTAGTGATACTTTTGTCGATGTCAACAGGATTCCTTATTAAATTTAATTTTTTTAGAATAATGTTAAATTGTTATAGGGGAATTCAATGTGATCATATAAATTACAAACACTACTTTAAGCTTTTAGCATTTTTCTTTGACACGGATTGGTACCGATTATCTAATACATGTGTTGCAACATTTAAAAGAAAACAGCCTGATAAATTCTGGCAGAATACTTGATTGGAATGTTAATAATGATGCAGATAAATACAATAATGGTGATTTTCAAATAGAAATTTCAAAGATTTTATTCATAGTTTCATTATCATTTTTTCATGAAATGCTGTATGCGTCAGGTATTAATTTATATAAAATGTAATTATGTATATATATGTTATTTCATCAAAGTTTAGTTTATTGTTTTTGGTTAATTCTGATACTTGAAATACTAACATTAAGTTTGGAGTTAGCAATTACAAGCTAACTATGAATAACGTCTATGTTTGGAACAAAATAATCCTTTATTATGTAAAGATGGCGGCCATTGTTTATTTTATCTGCCTATAAAGTTAATTGATGAAATTCCCAGGTAATCATTACACAAAATCCCTTTTAAAATTTAATTATTAATATTGTATTTGTTTAAGTACTTGACTATTTAAAAGAGCTTTCTTTGTGCTACTTTATCAGAAACATCTCGTGACGTCATTTTGCTACGCCAATCGTAGTAGTTGTTTATTTTGTGGCGGAATGCGACTAGAGACAGCCATTTTGAGATAGGTTCATCCTTCATCATCCTATAAATTCAGCAAAATGCTGCGAATTTTGCAGTGAATTCTATTTCGGAGGATATATTATCCTGTGCGATAATCGATAACATCTCATTTGTGAAGTTCTCGAACTATTATCAGCTGTTTAAAGCAGTTGTAATAATAATTTGACCGCTAAAAATGATTATCAAATATAATAGTTCTTCGAGGTTTTAGAGAAATGTCTATTCTGAGATCATATCCTAAAACTATGAAGTTGATCGCGAATAAGAAGTATTCATCCATTCAGTGGCAAAAAGGTACTAGTTTTTGCAATTTGTGTTTGGAATCATCCCGTCCGGTTGGACTGCGCAGGTTATACTTCAAGGCCTCAACGTATGGACAGCCATCAACTACAGTTTTCAAGAGCAATACGAGCAGAAAATCATTGGTAAGCAATACTTGCATTTCCTTTATTCTGTATATTTTTCATCTGATGTTACATTAGTATTCGATTCGAAAATCATTAACTATATAGCGCTGAACTGAGCCATTAACATTGAAAATCCCCAAAATTAATTAACTAGATCACTAAAATCACAATTACTCACATTTTATACGTTGTGAACTGGAGTTCCTGTTCTGTTTATTCCTTTCTCCATGGTTCTGCAAGTATTTCAGTTGCTGGGTTTCAATGATATTGCCTCGGCTAGTTTATTTGCTAAATATTCATTTAAAAATTCACTGTTTTCTATGATGTTTCAATGGCTATGATCACCGTTTTTCCTTTATTTGTTAACACTTCGATTCAATGGCAGAATGATGCTTATTGCTCCTGGCGAAAAAATGGTACACAAACACACCAAAGGAGAAATACATCCGAAATGGAACAGGTGCACATCCTTCGTTTACTGCAGATGGAGCTGAACTTGACCACGGAATATTACACAGGTAGATCAGTAGTAAAAATCATATTTTTGTAAATGACTAAGCTTATACTATCGTTGGTTATTGTCACTGATAAATCCTATTATTTTAATGTTTGCATTCTGGCCGTCACACTTTTACGTCTGTTCCCAGAGGTGTCGAAAATACCACTGGTCTCTATACACGTTTCCTTCAAAAATTCGTCCAATCGCGAGCTTTCTTAAACCAAATTACGTGGAATTCGAGACGTTTCTTTGCTCGGGATGAGGGAGGCTCGAAGACGAGTAAGTAATACTTGCCAGCCGTGTCGTATTGCTTCCTCGAGACTGGAATCAAAGTGCCACGGCTGACCTCGCTGTTCGATTTCGGGCAAATTCATATGAAAGCAGACAGCTGCAGTTTTTACAGGGAGTCATGTCTCTCCGATCAGTGACTTATATTTAATTTGGAGATCAAGAGTTTCCAAAACTAATTTTCCCTCTTTCGTATGAACACCCATAGTTCATAACATTGGTGAATGCAGAGGAGACGCAATCGTAACCCCACTAGTGAATTTGAAGGTTAAGCGATTTGCCGAGGATATGATTAGGAGCTCAAAATGAAAGCTGATGGTGAATTGCTTCTACAATTACTATATATTTACAGCACTTATCGCGGCCAAATGGCAATCTGCAACATGTTTGTGGTAGAGAATTAAGGTACTAAAACTATCGATACTTGATGAATATAGGAGGAAATCGTCTTGTGATTTCCCATTAAACGCTAGTCCTAGTATCTCCGCTCGTGAAAATATATTAATAATTATTTTTCTAATTCTTTACGATCTCCTTGATGATAGTGAAGCATTTTTCACTGTCTAAGGTAATTTTCGTTATCGTAATTTCGGGCCGGATAATTCCCGCATATTTCGTGCCCGATCTTATTTCTTTGCCCATAATAAGGGTTCAGAAGAAACTTTAACTTTTATTGCAAGTAGCGACGACCATTCAAATTGCACTGTAATTGCTCCCCAACGCTCTTTCGCTCATTTTCTCTTATTCTGTGTTCCATTTTTCAATTCCAGTTTCCACTTTTAGTTCAAAACTTACAAGGAACGGAGTTTCTTAGTAATTATCTTATATCCTTAATCCTCTCCATACTATAACTATCTAAATGGTGTTTTGTGAAAAATCCAATGCATGTAAAGTGATGATAGAAACAGCTATTAGTGTTTAGTTTTAGGTCTTTGGCATTTCCTAATAAAATTGCTAGTTTTGCTGAATCGTTAGTCTACTGGATTCACCAATGGGGAATCAGTTACTCTATAGATATAGGGCTCTTGTATTACACGGTGAATATTTTAGTATGGATTAGGAGTAATTTTTCCTGACAATTACTTGCGGGTATATTTTTGCAAAATTGCTTCAAAGTAGTAAATGCGATCCATGGAAATGGTCCTTTTCTTGAACTCGGATTTTATTCGATCAATGATTCCAAGAGCCCCAATGTCGAAACTGAATCTTAAATCAATTTATGACGGATGGAACTTCAGTAGGCTATCATAAGTTGTTAGTGGAACTGGATATTCTTTTCAATCTTACTGTCGAATTTCTTCATCATTCTTTTAAATATATTGATATAGATTACATAGAATCTAATATAGATTTCAGACACATTATTGAAAACCATGTTCAAAGGGAGAGTATTACTTGTTTCCTCAGAAAGAATAATATCTTTGGCAGTTGAAATTTTATTTAGGAAAATAAAGAATAGGAGGCTTCATAGTCTCAATCTCTACCGAATGAAAACAATATTTATTTATTCTAGGAGTAAAAAATTTTTAATACCCTATTTTCTTTACTAATACTAACCACGCTAAACAGAAAATACATGTGCATTTTTTCTACTAGAGCAAGGTATGCTTAATTTTGCCTATTATAAGCCTAATAATCATGTTGCCATCTCCATTGTCTAATAATGAAGCGAAATATTTACTTTTGCTGAGGATTCGGCTGAGCTCTCATGAAAACATCACGTTGCAAATTTACGTAAAACATAATAAATTCTCTTGATAATCGTACCCTTCTTTTCTTTTGATATACAATGTTATGAAATAGGAGCAGATTTCCTAAATCTACATCTACATCTACATATGTACCCTGCAAGCCGCCTTTCGGCGTGTGGCAGGGGGAAATCATCCCAAGCGCCACATTATTATAAAATAACATTTCGAAATCACATGAGTCTAGCCTATAGCAGTTTCTTTCCCTTATTTTCCATACCATTTAAAATCATTTTACAGTGTGTAAATACCTTTAGACCATTAAAGTAACGGAGTGCGTGGCAAATAATGTTATTTTACCGGGCATCAATCTTTAGTAATATCAGTGCCAAAAAAGGACTTTTATATAATTCAAAATACTTTTAAATAGTTTTATTTCTTTTTCTGTGGCATTCTACCAATTTAGGCTAAGTGAAAACGATTATTATTATACCTATACTTATATAATTCTTTGAAAATATTTAAGAGACCGGATTCGATCTACCTATCGGAAAACTTGCCATTGGAAATAAGAAACAAATTAAGTTCATTGTTTTTTCTTGGTAAATAGTGACATTATACTATATAATACCATTGTAAAATCTCATCTGTAACGAATATAAGACATTCGGACATAGCTGTCCAATAAATACCGGATAGCCATGTGGACAGCGCGTTCGGCTTTAATGAAAGCGGTCCCGAGTTCGATTCCCGGATAGAAATAGGTGAAATTACTTTAGATAAGCACTTTTTACAATACTATTACTACCATAGCTGTCTAATGTCATCTGAGTTTAAAAGGTGATACAAGGGCATGATAAAGTTTCATTCTTTGTAAAATAATTGCTTAATTATCTGGATCAAAATTTAAAATATTATTAGTAAAGCGGCCGCTGTAAAAGAACATTGGTTATTGCTGTCAAATAGGGAATATCCGTGTTGTTTACTTCCGTCATTACTGCCCTCGGTGTTTTTACTACAGTACATTCTCATCATCTTGTTATTACGAGTAGTATTCCGGAATATCATAGATAATAACGATGTGTTAACATGATGGATTCTTCCAAAGTAGAAATAGTCAGATATAAACATCAGATTTTTAAAGAGGAAAACGAAAGTCCTAAGGTTTGCTGTAGGTATGTAAATAGCAGGGTACAGTTTTGTATTGACTCAAAGGGTTAAGAGGAAGAAGAAAGCCATCCTTGTTTCCTCAGGAAAAAACCACCGTTAGCACTGAGTACACAAAACCCAAGTTGACCAACTTTCTGCGTCTATATTATCCAATCTATATAGTTATTCACGCGAGAACATCGAATAATTTTGTTAATCGAAAATTATTTTGTCAGTTTAGAGCTATTAAATTTATTTTTACCAAGAACAAGCCTTTCACTTCGAGCTCTAGGGCATAGTGAAGAGATGATTGCAGATTTACATAAGAGAGTCGAAACAAATTGCCGTCATAAAGTTTGTCTACTTTCGAAGGAAAGATTTCACAATGTTTCAGAAGCAGGCCTACCTATCTAATTGGAATCTTGGCTTTATTTAACTTCAGAATTAGAACATCTATCCATAGCTGGCTAGTGGTAGAAAACATGAGTTTCGCAGCCTCTACCATACTCATCTCGGACTCATGTTATATTTAGTCAATTGCAATTCTGCTTAGAACAAATCGGCTTATTTAAGGAATACAATATACAGTAGAGCAGAGTGAATTGGTTTCTTCCCGGCGGATGATGTGCAGAAATTCTTCTGTAGAAAATCTGTAGGAAAGACCCTCTCATGTTGTCAATGTTTAATTTCTTGGAATATCTACGGTCGACGTGAGTGAGTACTCTACAGTATTTTATTTATTGCAAATGCACAAATAATTAATTTTTCTCCTGTTTTAGTCCTTCACTGTTTAAATTAAAATGGAATAAAAAATTTTCTTCTTTCGCGACTCAAATTCTCATTGCTTTTCCGAGAAAAATAATCGTAAACGACCCATATTCTAATTTAATCTCTTCTTAAATGGGACCAAAGCGTAAGAGATTCTACCCACATTTCAAGATTCTTGCGAGAAACATGTAGAAAAGGAGTATTATTCGGCAGTGTTCATGTGTAATTCAAGGTTCTGACATTTCGGGTAATGCATGCTCTTACGGAACGAATTGTCTTCACTAGTCGAGGTATATATTTTCCATTGCCCTTGGGTTTATTGATTCTCGAGGTTGGCTAATGACAATATTAATAATTGTAACACGACAATCCATTTAAGTTTTTGCGCTGATTTTTACGGTATAGTGTTCTAGAGATACAAACTAGCACTGGCGGATCCGAGGAGGATATCAATTAGCCTAATATGTGACTTGAATTAATCGTAGATTGTGAACTTTTCCATGATCATTGTACATTTTCTACATTTATAAAGACTTGGTGAGATTTTGTAAGTTTATGGGATACTTGAACCCTTAGCAACTTTTGCCTAGCAATTCAGCAACTCATGTCAGAACTTTCGGGCTTTACGTGAAAATATTAGCCCAGAATATAATCACGAAATCGTGGATTTACTAGAAATAAAAGTTTGTAGAAATCCCAAGTATCAAAGAAAAAGAATCTAATAACCGAAGGCAAAAATAATTACCCAAAAATTTTCTGATTTATTTTCCAGCAATGTGCAATGTATAAAAATGTCTGGACTTAATTTCAATGCATTATATTAATGCAAGCAAAATTCTTCCATAACAGACCTACTGATATGGAATCTCATTAGTCTTAATATATAGGAAAGCAATTCTATTTAGCTAATTAGAAAATTCCATAAGATAAATATCCCGTAGCGTACTTCTCATCTATTGTAGAGTATAGAAATGGCATGGACCCTCTACAATTAAGTGAGAAGCATTAGATTTAATCCTGCAGGAAGATCCACTCCGTGTTTTATTCCTGTCTGATCTATTAGATAGCTCCAGCTTACTTATTCCGAATCCTAATTTCGTCCTCCATTACGGGCAAAACTCATTCTTTCTCGGATAGACCCCCTTTTTTCAATAGTTCATAAATATCTAAGCGCTTTTCTTCATCGGCATCATAGTCCAGCGCATTCCCCATAACGATGTTTCGGGATACTTATTCTACCCTCTCTCTCTTTTATATATACAGGGCAACCCTCTCTTCTAAGCCGGCGTTGCCACGCTTTCGAATATTTCTCTTTCCTTTTTTGCTCTTTCTCTCTTCTTTCGCCAGACGATATTCTTCGCCGAAGGAAAACCAGCTTTCTATTCCCTCCCGCGGAAAAGAATATTATTTCGCGCCGCTATAATCGCAGGAAACGTATCTATTATACTGTGACCGCGCCTTTCGATAAGTACTTTGATCGACATCCAAAGCATTCCAGGACGGAGCAATGAGTGAAGCTAAAGAGGGACTCTCACGCTCTCTCTCTTCCTAAATCCCTCTCTCTCTCTTGCATCCCATACCAGTTCCCTCACTTTACATGCCAGCACCAAGCTTCTTCTCTTCCCTCCCCTTACACTAAAAGAACCTCCCCTACGCCGCTCTCTCTCCCCATCCCTTTTCTTCATCTCTTTCGCGCCCTTTCCCCCTCTCCTCCCTTCCCCTCACCTGGTCTCCTTTACCATTCCCCTCCCCCGTTCCCTTTTCTCTCCGCGGCGTTGCCGTGCCTCCCCACACCACCCCTCTTTTTACATATTCCCTCCCCTACTTTTCTCCAGCCTCCCCTCCGCCTCCAACCCCACCCTTTTCTCCACCCCCATACTCTTTCCCCCGGTGGGGACCCTTCAGACCACGCCGCGACGTTGCCGGCTCTACCCGTTGGGACTGGGAATGCGTCCCCAGCCCACTTTCCAATTTCTCCCGCTTTTCTCTCCCACTCCATTTCTCCCTCGGTGGGGTGAGGGGAGGCGGGCCGGACCGCAGGATGAGGGGGGAGAAGGCGGTCCATGGGCGGTTTGTGGAGGGAGGAGGGCGTTGAGAGAGATGGGGGGAAAGAAAGAAGGGGGAATCACTAGGAACGGCGGTTTACGGCCTTCGTCTGTCTGCTTCTCTGGGTTCCGAGACTGGCCGCACGCCTAGTTCTGGCGTCGACCGTGGGTAGGAAGGCTGGCGCTGACGGCGCTTTTCTTCCCCTCGAAATCGCTCTCTCTCTCTTTTTCTCTCGGGCTACTTCTCCTCTCTTCCCCATCCCCTTTCCCTACCCCTCAAAGCGCCATCAAACTACCCCCTCCATCGCTGCCATCGAGCTGGGCAGGGAAGAGGTTGTGGAGAGGGGGAGAAGAATAAGACCCATAGGGTGGCTATGGGGAGGTAAGAAGAGAAAGAAGGTCGGGCTGCCAAGGGACCCTGAGGTAATGGTGGTAGGGGTAACGGAGGGGAAGCGGAGGGGCTTCAAAAGCGGCTTGGCGGGGTGGTAAACGAAGGGAGTGGGAAGGATAGTGGAAGGGGAAAACTGATGTGAGATGCGAAGTTTCTACCCCCTCCTACAGACCCGCCTTTCCACTCCCTCCCCTTTTCTCATACCTCTTTTACCCCTCCCTTCCCCTCCACCGGCCCTTTTTCTTCCCCCTCTCCCGTAGCTCTTCCCCCACCAGTGTCCTCGCACCCAGTGCTTGCAGCGCTCAGACAGGGCGGCCAGACTCCTTAGCTTGCTAGTCCGGCAAGGTTCGCGTCGCAGACCGCGACGGAGCACGCCTCTTCTCCGCGGGCCGATTGTGTGTATTTGCGAGGGCGGGAAACGGAGTCCCCGGAGGAGGGTGTTTGGAGTGTCCGTGCTGGTCGACGCGGGTTGTCCGTCGTTTTTTCCACCGAGTCTTTCCTCGCGGGATCGTCTCCTGGAAAATAAAAGCCCGCCGCGCCGTTTCGGACGTGTTTTGTTTTTGTTTTGCGCTACCGGACGATTGAAATTGGTGTGTGTTGATCGGTCCGACGGTGTGGTCTTCGTCTATATTCCGATCCTGCGTAAAGGAAGTAATCATACGCAGTCTATTTTTGTCGGATTTAGACGAAAGTTTATTTCGGCGAGGAGGAACTAGTCGTGTGATCTAAACTGTGGAAATCGCATATCGTACGAAGTTGACTTTGAATCGTGACTGAGCAATTCCCTCTACGCTTTTGTGAGTGGTTATTCAAGGAACGAAACTTGAACAAATAGGTAAACTTCCCCTAGTGTTTCTGTGAATTGTAATTCAATCCTGCCACGCTGTAGATATCTCGTAATTGTCCCACGGATTTCTTTCGCTGAAGAAGCTGATCGTTTCCTGAGAGACCTGGATACTTATCCACGCTAAACTCCTTTCGTCGAACCAGCGTGTGTATCGGCCACTTCGAAAGATATCGCCCCAGGTTCGCACGTGGTCTACACACCCTAGGTTCCGGTGCTATTCTCCTATTCCATCTCGACTTCTTCGAGTTCTGCTGAAAGGGGACCACTTCTGCAAACCTCCGAAAAGTGTGTTATAGATCTCGGACGTCTCCTCAGAACTCACGGCCGTATTGGGAAGAAGTGGAGTTGGCTTGATTGACGCACCCTACGCATTTTCGAAGGCGTTTGTGGTTCCCGTATTCCTCTCAGACTTTTCCTCCGTCAGTCAATCAAGTCGGTCCCCCGCTTTGCTGTTCCAGGAGCGCGGTTTCTCAAGTCTCCGCGTTTCCCGTCTTAGAAGCGTGTGGGGGAAAGGACAAACAATAAGTGTTTTCGAACGTTCTCCCGAGCTTTAATGGGATATTGATGTACTCTATAGAACCCATCCGTTCCGGATAGCAGAGGGAGAGTGAGAGCACCAATCGTTTTTCCTCGACTGTACCACCGTCTGAAGACCGCCGTGTCCTCCCAAGTGGTTCCGAAAGGACCTTCTGGATGTAGCCGCACACCCGTTTAGTAATTGGTCAGTGGAACTTTAAACATTATCAGGATTGGTCTCTTTTGTTGTTGCACATAACTATAGATTAGTGGGGGGAGCAGTTCGGGGATACCTTGGCAGAGGACGAAGTGACTGGTGGGATGGGAAAAGTGTTGTTAAACTGCATTCTCATTCGTCTGGACTGACGATTTGAGAAGGTGTGATAGTGATTAGGAAGTGAAAAGGAAGAACATACATCGAAGGAATTACTACTGGATTACACTTCTGCAAAGGTAAGGACAAGTTTCCTTGATAAAGTTAAGATTTGTATAGAATCCTTGATTCTTGACTCTCGTTGCTAAAGTCGTCTCCCTTATTCTTCTTCACGGTATTATATAGCTATTAGCCAAGGGAAAAATTCGTTTTTCTGGGCAGATTTTAATTATTAGTTTAAGAATTGAAGGAAAGTTCTTAGCAGCATTTTTCCTAATTTCGTATTTTATTTAATGTGATTGGGTTCATAACCAAGAATCGCAGGAAATGGATTAGCCTAACCCTCATATCTGGGAATAACTTACTATGGATTTTGGTCCATGCTCGTAATTTATCTCATGGTAATTTATCCTACAAGTTTATAGAAAGAGGTTTGAGGATCTTAGCTATTATGAAACGATTCATTTGAGAATAAATTAGCTCTGGTAGGCTATTTTAGAAAGAACATCTCCTCCGGCTCTCCGCAAACGACGCAATTCGTCTTGTGGAGCAGATGCATGAATGAATAGTCTAAGGCCACATGCGGGCACAATCTCGCAAATGCTGCACCCACGATTAACCTCGAATAAACCCGGAGACCTTGTATCCCAATGAATCGGAGCATCTCACGCAAAAGATTTTATTACTGTAGTAGGCTTCCAGGAGCTGCTCGCCATTGAGGAATATTCAATTTTGGTAGAGCCCGGTTTGCTTTCGACCAATAGATGATAGTCAGCCCCCTGCACCCCGTTTCTGGAAGTATTTTTGTAATTCTCGAGTATCTTCCTTAAAATTCGTCGCCCTCCTCTCCTTCGATGGAACTCGAAGAAGTCTTTCTGTAGTGCTTTCCGAGAGTGGTTTTGGGAGCCATGCGTATGGCTGTTCTTCAGTCTCTTCTCCACCTCCTCTTCTTCTTCTTTTCCGATCCTCCCGACTTTTTTCTCTCGAAAAACCACGTGGACCAGTCGCTGGGGCGATTTTGTTTTGTTTTTGTCTTCTTTCTTCCCCTCTCTCTCACCCTCCCTCTGCGCCGTCTCCTCTCCTTTTTTCGGGTCTCAAGAAAGCGCGATGTCGGCATTGCGTCTCGTGCTATTGAGAAGGGAGGACGCGCTCCGTCTCCACCGATTCGGGCTCCTTCCATTACGTTATCCAAGTTTGAGGAGAAAAGAAAGGGTCGGAGATGCGTAAATGTGGGCTTTCCTTAAGGGAGTTATACAGGGTCTTTATGATTGACACTAACTGTATTACTTGGAGTATTGTGGTTCTTGTATAAAGCTATTAGCCGCTACTTGTACGGAGTTGAACGATTTTTGGCCCCTATGTTTAGGTATATTTGTCACGACAACTTTATATGAATCACGGTGATAGTACTCAAAACACGGAAGTATTTTAGTTTCAAGAAAGGTGGTTTTCTGTTCGTATCATAAAATTTTTAATTACAGTACAACGTATACATTTGACCCCCGTGTATATGATAAGTACATCAATAAGAGTAGTTTTACGCCAAAGCGGCGTTCGTATCAATCAGCTGAATGAAATTTCCAACAAAATTAGTCTATGTTACTGTAGCAAACACTTAGCGGTGATTATCCTACTGAAATCATGGTAGACTTTTCCGTGGGATCCATAAATATGCGATTTTCTCTTAAAAGGAATACAACCATAGTTTCTGCTGTTTATGAACAATGAGCGTAAGCAGGTAATATCACCATAAGAAGCTTGAGTAAATTATTTAACACCTTCATCGTTCATATATATTTGGCATTTCTTAGTAACAACCTCTATTGAGAAATTGATAATTTCTTTGAATTGAAATTTATCACGAAAACTCTCGCTCCAGGGATTCGTAAATATTTTGTCCTATGGAATGCATATCTGCCACCAATTTGATAAGTGTGGACTTGCCGCTGGAGCGAAAGCATGCGATTCCAGGAGAAATTTTACGAGAACGAGTCTTACCACAGCATTTTGCGCGTAAACATTCAATAATATATAGGCGTTGACTGTTATTTTTTCACACAACTCCGCGTTTTATCACATTTAAGCGAGGATAGGCTCATTCGGCGTTCTCGCATGAACACAGTAAATCATGTCCATTTTGATGATACAGTCCGTTATTGGGAGTCCTTAATCATTCGTGACAGTATCTCCAGAACTCGGGCAGACGCCGTTGATAAGGTTTTACGGATGGAGTTGGAGAAGCATAATTCGTACATATTCCTCGGCCGAAGGAAGAAATGTGGTGCTCCCAGTGAGAGAGAGACCGCCGTGGCTGTTAGTCGTTAAGGGCCGCCTTGCGAACGCATCTGCGGATTCTTCTCATTTAATTGGAGGGTTTTTCGATCCTTCTTTTTCTCTTCCCTTCCTCCCTCCGCGGCATGGAAAGTTAATTAAGGACGATGAGTGGCGGAAAAGAAGGATATCTCTTGCGTCTGAATACGTAGATGCGACCTCAAGGTCATGGGTTTTGAATATAAAAAAGGGGAAGAAAATCTCCTCAGTCTGAGTGTGGAGGGAAGCGGACATTTTGGGAAAAAAGTGAGTCTGTGCGGTGAGTAATCCGGCAGGGAGTAGTTTATGCGACGCCGGCGAGGAATGAAATTGATGTGTGCGGAGATAACTACGCAGAGGATTCCTAGAAATGTTCGCAAAATAATGTGCGCTATGTAAAGAGGCGTGTAGTTATCGGACGTTTTGCGGGGTTGTTGTTTGGTCCGGGTGCCAGTCATGCCGCTTCGTGTAATTAAATCTGGATATTTGTCGGAAATAGCTAAGCTGGCGCGTAGGACCGAAATTATTTTTTAGTTTGAGGGAATAATCGTGATGTTACCACTAATTGTAACGCTACAAACATGTATTGTGAATCCATTCTCCTGTATTCTACTCAAATGTATTTGTTAGAATTCTTAAAAATCGTAACCTCATCATCTTACGGCAGGATATCAGAACAATAATGTTATATAAGTTTATGTGATTTAGAATCAAGTTTCTATTTATTTTCATTGACGCTAATAGGTTTCAAATGGAGCAAGTATGTAGTTTAACCTAAAGTTTTTAAGCTAAGTTAAGTAGTGTTTGATTTGGCGAAGACATAAGCTCCGGTTATGATGAATGATAACATGTCATGTTGTGATTTGAGGAAATGGTATCGGTATATCGTGTCCAAAGTTTTCTCTACCTTAATATTGTATACATCTCTAGCGGAAGATGCCTATACAGTAAGAAGCGAAGAAATCGTCTTTGATTATTTGCTTAAATCTTATAGAATCAACGAAGACATTATTCTATTGCTTTCCCAACACCATAAGATTCATACAGCATTTTATTCAAATTATGTGACTTTCGAATGGGATAAACATGTATAAGTAGGTAGAATTTATCTTAATTTGTAGATGGATAGAATATATTTTATGAATATATCACGAACAACAACCGATCAATCATGGGAAAGCACCATAAAAGTAGAAGTACCAGTTTAAATATGAAAATCCAAACCCTTATGCACCATTCATAATTCCGAAGGAGGTAAGAAATTCGATAGAAACCATCCGTGAAGCAGTCCATCCATTTCTCGTCTAATACAAATGCACCATTAAATCAGTCTAAGCATAGGAATGCGAAGCCATCCATCCACACGGTGTTTGAATTGCGGTATCGTAAATCCGTGTATAAGTAATAAGCTCATCTCTGAACGGTGCCGGTATTTTAACGAGAAAACTAATTTCCCAGGGGTTACCCGACGTGGCTATAGTACACCATTAGAATCATTCACCATAGCATTCCAGATCCAAACTCCTCCTCCTCGATCACCATCCTTTTCGTATAAATCAATTTTTTGTCGGAGGAAAAAACGCACTCGGTCCGACACGAGACAACGGATCCGTTTGTCCCGGAGCGTGCCGGGGGTTTGGCCGGGGAAAAAAACCATTCCACAAGACAGTCCGTCCGATGGCATGCACGAGCTGGAGATCGACCGCGGACGCATCTTAACACATCGCATTCGATATCGCCAATTGCAGGGAAGAATTATGTCCGCGGCTCAAAAATAAATGGCTCCGCGAACGATCGCAGACGTGGAAAAAAGACGGACGTTCCTCAAAGGGAAGTGACTGGGATGGTCGGAACTCCGGCAGACGTCCCGAGGATTGCCCGCACGTTAAAGGTCTGCTATATGCGGGCAAAACCGCAGATAAACGCCATTATGTATGGGACGTCTCTCGGTCCGTGTACGTCTGCGGTTTCGGAAAAGAATGGCGCGGGAGTCGGCGAGGGGTGGACGGACCAAGTCCGCGGTCTCCGCGCCCACTCGATTAGGAGCGCTTTTCGAACGGTTTTTTACGTGAGAGAGGGTCGTAAAAAATGATTTCTTGCCGGTTCGGTTGTTAATCTTCACGTGCGAGGTGTTATTCTTAAGGAGATAAGGGTCTCGGGGTCGCGAGTCCTCCGTGGGCTGCTTTGATCCAGGAGTTTTTTCGCGTTTTTTCTACCTCTCTAACTCGGAGATTAACATCTGGTTAACTGTATTTCGTCTAACGTAGAGCCCGTGCCGTTTGTTAACGAACTAATTTGGGAGTTCTATTCTTGGGGGTCTGATTATTTTTTTCCGGTCGTTTGTTCTAAAGCTGAGGTCTATCATTTCTGTAGGAAGAGTACTAAACTCCAAATCTTGTTCTCAGTTGAGCAATGGGAAGTTAGCCTGTGAGACAGTATTTGTTCGTAGTGTTACAGAGTCGGTGTGTATTTCCTCTAAATACAATTTTCCTGGTGATCATTTTGCATATGTCCGTTTTTAGTGAATTCAGAGTTCGCATAAGGATCCTACCTATATCATAGTGTTATGGATATCTTATTCATTGCAGTATTAAGAATCGTTATTTATCGTTCGTAGGCACGGTAATACTTTTTCACTGTTTTCTTAGCAGTCATAGGTAGTGATTTGGTGGTGCAGTAGTTCAATGACAAGCAAATGATATATATTGCGAATTTTTATATTTTTATCGAAAGAAGATCAATTACAAGGAATTTTCTATTAATAGGCGAATGATTCGAGTTCAATTTTGCAATAGATAAGGTGTTTTAGTCTGCTTGCTGGAAAGCACTATCGAAATAGAGATTATCTATTTGTGTGATAGTGTAGAGACCTGGGAATCAGAGCGGAAAATTGACAGCAAGTGTATAAGATGAAATATTCATTACATTTCCTAATTTGATCTCCAATCAAATTGGCAATTTCGCTAAAGAATAGAATAAATAAGTATCGTTAATTAATGCCGATTATAATCCATGGTAAAATTAAAAGGAAGATTTTTAGAGATGAAATTTATAGACCGGCAGGTAATAGGAACAATCTCATTTCTTAGATCGCGATGTAGTTTAAAATTGGAAGCGTAATTGGCTAAGTTTTCGGCAAGAGACAATATTAATTCTGTTAATCTCCTTATTAATCTCGGCTATGTGATGATCCGCCGAAAAGGCGCTAAATTATTTCGGAGTGATATTTCATTCCGCGGAAGGAAAAAAGACTCGTGTTTACCTCCGTGTTCAGCCATATCTCACCGCTCCCGCATGTGATTCCGAACAATGAAGCCAAGTTAAATAAGAAATTAATTACATCGGGCTAGGAAGAAATAATCTTACTTTCTTCTATTAATTAGGCCCAGATTATCTCCGAGGAACAAAGGCGCCTTTCTTAGATTGCTGGAAAGGCTCAGAAATTAGTTTCCTCGTTAAGATTGTTCAAGTTCCACTTAAAAAATCGGTCCCTTTGTGAGAACATCCGTCTGTCTCGGCACGCCATTCGGTAATTTGGCGGAGTTTAGATCGGGCGACAGAATTTAGGAAAAGAAAAATCCCCGCGTATCGAAAGCGATGGTATCATTGGTTTAATTTTCGCTTCACTATTTACACTCTATTTCCATAGTAATGTCACATTCGCGTGACGTATATCTCAGGTCCGACAAAGCCATTTGTTCTATTATGTCAAAACATTTTCAAAGTTTTTTGTCTCCGTTCCGCTTCCTAGAACCATCCCGAATATGATTAATGAATTCCGTTTTGTTAGTAATATTTCAGTATGGTATTTTTGCTCTTCTGAATAGGAAGATCAGGTTAATTGTAGATGGCTTATCGCACGGTCACCTTATGTATTGTGTGTAGGAATGTTGAAAATTTCGGTGACTAATCGTTTTTCATCCATATGTAGAGGTATTTCCTAATACCCGCTGGGTTCAACCGATTCCAGAGAATGAGTTATCTTTATCAACTAGTTACATTTTCAGAATCTCTGAGGTTTCTTGTAGCTACAGGAACCTACCTGTGGATTGATTGAACGGTTTTATGAATTTATACCGGTTTCTATGTATTATATTAGAAGTATGAGACCATTTATTTCAGAGTAGTAAGCAATGTTGCTCGAAGTGCCTTTTATAAGTCCATTTTATGCAAAAATTCCTCATTGTTTGTGATAACTTCATCAACGTTAGCGGAGAACAGCGGAAAATCCTGTTTTCCTCTACCTTAGATCAAACCGCTTTACTACTGGAATGTTCCACATAAATATACTGTCACATTCAAAATTTTCTTCGTGTAAACATTATGAAAATGAAGGGAAAGGAACTGAAAGCTATGGAGGGAAGTCTTGAGTAAAGAAAGCCGAAATGACAATAAGAATGGCCTCGGTTTACAGCATGAATCTTCCCATTCTTTTCCCGGCCATCATTTGCTTTATAATCCAGTATCACGGATGTAATGGGGTCTTGGTACGTACGAGAAACCTTATATAGCCAGTTAGCAAGTCGCGTAGTTTTATTCCGCATGTTTTCAAAGAATAAAATCTCGGTGGTTTATGTGCACTCCTTTTACTATGGGGAAAAATCCCGCTGTACGTGAGGGCTTTGTTAATTTCACAGCGGTAAAATGCGTACATGCAAAGTATGAATAAGTATGTTCCCTCTGAAAGAATAGCGCGCTCTCCTATTTGCTTTAGATTTGTATTCACCTCTGCGCGAGTAATGCGTTCTCCTGAAATCAAAGCGGGTCCTGAGGGGCGAACAGGAAACTATAACGTACCCCACTTGCTTCGGCATTTGCAGGGATGAATTTATCTCATGTCCGGCATTTCAGTCCATCTCTCTACATGTTTCAAGTCGTTGCACGACGTTGTTCTGTGTTTGGAGGTAAGAAATGATGATGTTGTAGTGTATCAGAGAATTGCTTCATTTCTAGATTAAATGATAAAAGTCGGGTTTCTGATTTACTTTGTCGCAGAAATTTATATGCGCGACAATCAGATAGTCTGCATAGCTATGTTACGGAAATTGTGGTTTTCAGCGCCATTTTCTGCTGTAATTTATGCATATGGCATGTAAATTGCCTTCCATATGCATGTTGCGAGTTCAAGGGGTTGGGTAGGGATATGGGTATGCTGGTTCTCTGGCACTTTATTGACGAAAAGTAGTATCTTCTAATATACTTTATTCACCTCGCATAACCAGCTTATTCCATTAAATATTGAGTTTTAAAAATCATAGTTGTATGAAAAGGATAATTGACAATATTTGCTCAAAATTTTGGCAAATACGCGTTGAGTAGGGTGCATGGATAGATATACCCTGTTAATAATTAAATGATATTTTTCTCTTATAATGCGAATAATTTAAAGCATGATCATATCACTTTTTAACTAGAGGAATGGTTTTGAAACTTAACCGGTAATGATCTTTTAAGTATATTCTTGTTGCTGTTGGACAGTTTCAATTATAATCTTCTATTTCGCAGCATGCTAACATCTAATAACACATTATGTTTTTCCGTAAAATTTTCATAAAATAGAATATTTCTAATTCAGACCTATTGCATTCAATCCGACGATAATTTTTGTAGAATTACCTTAGTAAACACTTAAGGACTAGCTGCAGAACTAGTTCGACTCTAAAGAAAGCTTATTTTCCAAAGAAGTACATCTTTCAGACCTTTCTAGAAAGACTACAAAGGTAAAAAGATATTTTTCCTCTGAAGGGGAGGTTCGAGAACTCCTTGAAAATCACTTTATTATACTAGGGAGGTCCGAATTTCGGTGCTTAATTGCGCTCAGGTCGTAGTCATTATGCGCGGTGACGCTGTTGGAAACCCCGGGCTGTGCCATGTTGCGCCGCCGACGTCCACCGGACCTATTAACCCCTCTCCATCCATGCGAGAATTATAACCCACCCCTAATTCAACCACCTTCCTTCAACCCTCCTGACCTCCTTCCTCGCCCATCCTCCAGAGAAGGTTTATTGCGTTCTTCAGAAGTCATCGGCTTGCTTAAATATTAATTTACAGCGAGTTCGTTGAGATTGGTCGATAAATTTGGAATTCGTATTTCGATTGAGTCTAAAGTATGCAAAGGTAAGGTTACCGTTGTGTATAATTAAGATGATTGGGCGCTTAAGTGTTTATTTGCCGAATCGGAGAAAATTCGTTGTACTCTCACTCTCTGAACATATACTTATGCGAGAATTATAATTATTAGGAATTTTTAGAATATTTTTTAAACAAATCACCTGCACATGATCGATATTCTACGCATGATTGCATACATCACATTTATTTATTTCTTACGGAAATAATTACATGAGTAAACTGTCCGATAGTATCGTCACAGAAGTTAAATTATTGATAATTAATGCAATCTTTAATACAATAATTAATACAGTGATTAATATATCAGTAATATTTAAACTGACTGTATATAGTAAATACATTGTGATGTAGGATTTTTCAGGATTGTATATATTTGTATTGGTTATACCGTAAGGAGTGGATGTCGAGATTTTGTCCAGATATCTTATAGATATACTATAGATTATAGATATACGTTATTATGATATGATACGTTCCAAATTGATCCCTACACCGTTGACTATAACTGCACGTAGTTAGCCATTTAGATAGCCTCTCAATGCATAAATTTGATATTCAGAATTACCAAAATGAAAGTTTTATATGCATTCCAAAAGTATGCGTTCAAAATTCGTAGAAATGTCAAGTTGCCAAAAGATTTATATTCATTTTTCGTTTGTTTCAAAAGTATCAAAGAACTGAATCTTATGTTAGCATCTAATATTGGAACTAGTCGTTGTTCGTTTACTAAGAAGTTGAATTCTTACGAAAAAGTTCACGTTTACGCATTTGGAAAATTTGACAGTAATTATGCGCGACACAGTGAAACTTATAACACTATATATATGTTGTAACCCTGGGAAGGACTCAAAATACAATGTTTCAGTAGATATAGCATAAATAACATTTCTTGCTTAAATGGTGTAATATTGTCAGTAAGAAAGATTTAATGTACAAAATATCTCTTCAAAAGTCCTTTTGAAAGGCTTATATTAAAAATACTTCTCAGCTCTTCGTTATTTACCGGAGTGAAGAGGGATGGCATCACTTGATTTTTTCCTCTCTCAATCTGCCTTTTTTCAAGATGTCTGATTGCGCATCCACTTATGTATGTTATCTGCGTCTTATATACACCTTCGGGTACACCCATATCGAACTCGTAAACGTAATCGCCTTAGCATTTTTATCGACAGTCGATTTCGGATCTCCGCCCCTCATTTGTCCAAGTGACGCCTCGTCATTATGCACGATGA
Organism: Pachydiplax longipennis; assembly: GCA_036926295.1. Taxonomy (NCBI): domain Eukaryota; kingdom Metazoa; phylum Arthropoda; class Insecta; order Odonata; family Libellulidae; genus Pachydiplax; species Pachydiplax longipennis. The sequence goes on from JAVFKF010000008.1 coordinate 60,685,926, forward strand.
CGAGGTGAATAAAACTTTCCGGTTTTATTTTCCCTTTTTCAACGACCCTCACACAAACACAACTCTCCGCCCACCCACGCTCACCCACCCTCCGTCTCTCCCCCATTTTTACCATTCCTATCTGCCCTTTCTTCCATTCCCCATCCCCTCTCCTCTAATTCGTTTTTCTCTCTCTTGCCTATATGTAACCCGCTTACGTTCCCTCCGTTTCTTTTGCCTTTTGACATTATTTCTCTTCTCTCCCTCGCTTCTCCTTCGCTCCAATTTGTTTCCCATCTCCATCAGCCCATTTTCACTAAAATCTCCCATCTTCGCCCCCTCTTGTGAGCACTGCTCAAACTTTCATGCGGAATTCCTAAATCCTCAATCGTCTCAAAATCGGAATGCCTCTGGGAGTGGATTTCCGACTTCGTACACCTTTCCGCCACCCAGAAGAGTAATATGTAATGGGAATTCCTTGTTTGGAGTCGCGCGGTTAGGAGTATTGTCCCTCCCTTGCTTTCAACTTTTACATCCGAGGTCTTTTGTATCGTAAAAGGTTATGTGTTGCCGAAACTTTTAATTGATGTTCGGTGGATTCCGAAATCTCGGATTTCGTTAATCGCGTACGATTCCGAGTACTTATTTTCTTTGAGGACGTGCGCATTCCGAAGTTTGGAGTACGGCGTGCTTTTAGTAAACTTATTTTCCTTTTGGAGGATCAACCGTGTTTTGTAGCAGCCTTAATGAATGTGCGATTACTATTCTACTCTTGTTAAGTTTTCAGTCATGTCTTTAGTCACATTTGTGAATTAATATAATGGATAAACGGAATCACAAAAAATAGGGAAATTTACTGCCAGGCAATGATTTACATCGCTGTTTTTCAATTGATAGAAAGAGCGGTGTGTTAATATTGTACTTGAGGATGTAAAACCTTTGGCAACTCTTGAGACCTTTCATATTGATAGCTTTCTTGAAAGAAACCTTGTTACTATTGGAAGAACCCAACTGTCAAAAATACATGCATTTCTTTTATCTATAATTCGATAATTTTCGTCAAATACTATGATGAATTTCGATCAATTGTATTTATTTGTAACATATAAGGAAAGACCGCGACTATATATTTTCCTTTCTTATAATAGATGGTACTTATTAATGTGACTTTTGACTATAAGCAATATTTGGGCTTTAAGTCACTTACCTGAGCCAAAACAAAGGAATTTCCTGTTTCGTTTGCGCGATGAAAATTATTTTAAAAAAATACGATTCATGCAGTATTCTTACGTCTTTTCTACCTGCGATATTATGATCTGCGTCTTTGCATGACTTCTTTCGTCAGTTTTAAGCAGTTTTTCATTTTACTAGATTAATTATTACCATGAAACCAAGGAAAATAATCTGTAATTGCGAGATTATCGTTGGTGTGTTTAAAACTCCACGGAATGTCTTCAAGAGGTAAACTTTTGGACTCGGTCTCTCCAAATAGAGGAACAGCTTCTTTCCCTCCATAGCCTATCTAGCCCTTCCGATCTCCCTCCCATTCCTGTGCGACTGCCCACCTTCCATCCTTCCCTTAACACATTTTTTCCTAGTCATTCTCGCCTCCTTCCTCTCCCCTTCGTCTCACTCCACCGATTAACGGAAACCCTACTCGGTTCCTCTGCCGATGATCGAAAGTTCGCCCAACCCACCGAAACCACCTCTCGCCGCGAAGAATGTCACGCATCGCAGCCACCATCCGATGGGATGGGGGCGTTGATGTGTCGGGGAGGAGATCTTTCCAATGGTCACGCACTCTAAGGCTCTTAGTAGTACTACCACCGGCGATGTCTGTACGTCAGGGTGTCGCGTGCCTGCCACGCCGTGTCTTGGATTCCTTTCCCCGCCCGTGCTTTTTCTCGTTTGCCATCTCCATTCTCTATATCCCCTATATAGGCCGATACGGTAAAATATCGGTGTGAATCCTCCGCGGGTATTTACCGGCCGAGTTTGTATAGGCTCCATTCATTCTCTCCCAAGATCATTTTGACATCCAAGGAACAGTTGTAAACTAATGGTAGCTGTGATTGTGGGATTTATGTGGCATAAATGTGTCGGTGGTAAGGGAATACCTGGGGTGATGATGATGATGTGTTGAGCCTTACTGTTTTTTTGTGTGTATTCTGGGACTGTTCGTGTTTATAGTGATGTTGTTTTGGCAACTGTTGTACTCGTGGGATTTTAATGCTCGGGATTATAGAGTGTTTATGTATGTTATGTAATTTCATGGAAAAAGGATAGGGGCTGCCACCTGACAATGGACAAACCGTAGCATATATATATAATATTAGCAATAATAATCATTGTGTCGATTTGGGAGGATGGCACCCTGATATGAGATCAGCTCACTTTTGGTTTGTTACAATTGTTTGCTATTCTTTCCCAACTTTCAGCTATGGACAATCAATCTAGTTTTATACAATGTCAATTATTCTTAGGTATAATTTTTACATCATTATCTAGTATTTTATTCTATATTATTTTTAGATCCCCAGTATGAATAAGTATCTTAAATATTTCTCTCTATCCAGGTGAGTAGAGCATTTTTTTACAGAGAGAAGTTAATTTTTCTTATTGCTTAAGAGTTCATAATTACTTCATAACCTTCAAGTATTGACGACAAGCTCCGCCCGGAGGGGCACCTAGCCTGCTCACTATTTGAAACCAGTTCTGCTAGAACAGATGGGGAACCGGTGGCCTATTATTCCGTTCTATACTGAAACTAATGTAATTGCAGTGACGATAGAGAACGAGTTTACTCGCACATGGAAAAGCCGTTGGAATTTTAGTTACTTTATTTCTAAGGTGAGATTCTTAGATCGGTGGAGTCCAAGTTTTTACTTATAGTAGGCCGCTTTACTACTATCCTTAAGGTGCCTTTTCTCTCCTAATTGGTATTCATCTGTGTATTCTGAGTAACGCATTAAGTTAACTTTGCATCTTGTTATTACGATAAGAGAAATTTTAAACTTAAACAAAAGTGAGGTGCATGTGAGTCGGAGTTAGTTTTCTTGTTTCATCTGGTAAAACGCAGGGTGCTAAATTTCTTACTCTGGCAGCGACTTAGGAAATGAAAAGTTAGGGCTTTACACCTTATACTAGAGAAAGTCTTACCGTTTTTATTTTGCTCCAAGAGTACAACTCGTGGACTTGATGTTGCGTGGTAAATTTTTCTATTTCTCCGTAAGTTTGGGGAAGGTGAAATTGAGATAATTTTGGCCAACATGTGAAAGGTATTACGTTTTCCTCTATCTGTCCCTCTCTCTTCTGCTTCTGTTGGCAAGTTTTCCTTGTGCAATCCAGGAAATAATTTAGGTTGGAATCTTGCGATAAAGAATTGAAGCGTCATTGGGTCTATACAGAGGTCTATTTTAACACCAGCACTTCCTTCATGGTCTCATCTGAGATCATGCTTATTCTTAAAAATTCACCACGTATGTATCCGAGCAAGTTTATTTCTTCCTCGAAATTCCCTCAGGGAACTACAATATATTTATAATACATTTAAAATTTGGGATATCTGTTGAAAGCGACATAATTTTGAAAAATCGAGAGAATTATTCCTTTTATATTTTTGTTTCTGAGTAAATAATATGGAATTTACTGTAATAAATATTTTAATTATTAAGTGAATACAAATTTTTGTAGAAAAAATTGTTTGAAACTTGTTTCGAGTATATTTTAGTAATTCGCAAGCCAAGGAAAGTTGCAATTACGCAGTTAATAATTTTCTTTTAATAGTTGATGTTAATTTATGTTAAGAAATTAATAATCTTCTCTTAAAATTGACCATTGGTAGCGGCTGTTATAATTTGAATGTTTTCAAAAGTATAAGGAAGTTGATTTATTCTTCAAAAAAGCTTTCCTTTGCGTCATTTTTCTTTTAGCTAAATTTTTTGGTGCTTAAAAGTGGCTCTATCTTGAGCTCGCCACCACAAAATACTATAGATATTTCTGTTCACTTTTAAGATGATTCCTTTGAATCTTTCCGAGTAGGAATATCATTTACGGAATTGAATTATTTGCCCTTCCTTTTGTCTGGCAGTCTCAATTTATACATTTGCATAATCATATCCCTCGTGCCATATAGGGAGAAAAGCCGTAAAAAAAGTGGTAAAAAGCTAGGTTTGTTGCGGCGGTTATAAGCCACAGTATTCCGTAGCCATTCGGCGAAAGAAAGGAATGTTCCAACCTTCAGTACTTTCCCCAAAGAGAAGGGTGGATAGCCCACAGGGCCAAGATATGACGACAAGGAAGAAGAAATAACAGAAAGGTTTGGGTTATGCAGCCATCTACGGCCTCTTCGAGAAAGGTCAATAAGAAACCTCTTAAAAAATGTTCACATTGTGGTGTGTGCGTATCAGCGCGTGGGACGGGCCGGATTGTGATAGAAGTGAAAGTTTGTTGGGCAGTATATTTTCACCTCCGAGGAGAAACGGGCTCCGAGAGCTAATTGAAAAACGCCGGCATTTGGGCGTTTTCCATTTCTTCCCCTCTATTCAGGAGGCTTTTGTGTTTGATCGCTTAATTAATAGATCCGGGGCAGAAGGATTCGGGCGTCTTTTGTCTTCGCATCTGAATGCCGCGTCCTATGTTTTATGTGGAAACGGAACTTCTCTTTCTGCGATGGAATTCTCGTTTTCAGTGGTTCAGGTCATTGATTCAGTATTGGGAAGTGATTTGGGGAGAGGGGGTGATCAATTCAAGCATTTACGAATTTTCCTTCCACGAGGAGAGGAGGCGTTATTTCAGGCTTGCTGCACTTTGAGTTAGCGCTTCAAATTTATTACCTTCCTCGAGAATATTGAGTAATCTATTTGTTCTTTATCGTGTTAGTTATTAGATAATTACTCGAGTTTTCAATCGTTAGAATCTTATTTCAGGAATTGCGATGGCGCATTAAGATTTTCCTGTTAAAAAGTAAATAAAGGAAAGAAAAGGAAACCAACGGAAGAAAAATCTTTTGTTATTCGCTCCTGCTTTATAAAGTTCTCAGACTCGTGTCGCATTGTTGAGGATCGTGAAAAAGCCCTTTCAATGAGCATTCATTCAGCGGTTTATCCGAGATTATGAGAATTAAAACCTTGAAGAATGGTATTGAGAGGTCAGAGTTGCCTTTAATCGAGAAGAGTAGAAAAATAGGAATGTTAGGAGTGGGTGAGGAAGTAGCCTCTTACTCTCTCGTTTATGTTCACCTAACAACCGTAGCTCATAATCTGATTATAAAAGTTTCCGATCGTTAGGTATTACTTTCTGTTTTATGAGTACTTACAACTAGCAGTTTTTTAGCAGTTTTTATTCAACTATTCTCATGATATCGGGAATAAATTCTGATATATTTTCGAAAAGGCTGATTTTCTCAATGGCTGGGTTGAATTTTTATTGTGATTGTCAGTCCTAAAATTTATTTGAATATTGATCAAGTAGATTAACTTACCGGATTTAGTATGAGTAATATACTTGTTCTATTAAAGTACGATCCTGTTTTAGGTAATAATGATGTGATCACAGTGCTAGGTTTCTTAAGGTGCACTCTTCCTATGGAGCTACTGGTTTCGAATTTTCAAATAATGTAAAGAAAGACGGATAGCGAAAAACTTCCTATTCGGAAGAAAATCTGTTATTGCCGTTAAACATTGTCAATCCGTACCAGCCAATATGAATTAACATGTACCTCCGCATATTCCTGATGCTTTTAATAATATTCAAAAGTTATTGCCATTCTACATATAATCCCCCTGGTGAGTTATTTGTTGATATCGATCTTCACCTGTGATTGATTTATGTCACCCTGAAATAAACTCGGCATTCGCTTCTAAATTTACTTCACGGCACCAAGAAAATACTCGCGGATCCGACGCTTTTGAAGGAGAAGAATAAAACAATAACGGTGAAAGAATCCTGTTTTGCGTATTTAACGAGTTTGAGTCGATGAAAATATTTTTTCTCGATATTTCCTCCTTCCATTCCCCCTTAATGGAAATGTCGCGTCCATCTGTGCTTAATTTCTCGGTCGAGTGACCCACGTTCACTACCCCGTCGAGCAGTTATTGCCGCCGCTACAAGGTCAGCAGAATCCGACGCATGGCGGACGCCGAAGGTGCGGGCATAAAGGATACGAAAAAAGTTGAGTTTCTCCGGGCGTCTTCTCCTATTCATTCACTTCCACTTTGCTCTAAGTAATTCACCATTTGGTAAGTTCGGATCGCAAAAGCGTCCTTCGTCACAGGATTATAAGATTGATGTGTCAGAGTTCTTAAGATGGCTTTCTTCGCGATTAAATGGAGATTAGGCGTAACCAGGTGGTACTGTTAACGATTAACGTTTTTTTATAACTTTTATTAAAGAATAGAAATATTCACGAAGTGCAGAATGGTACCACTTTACTAGATTAGCTACCATCTATGAGTCAAGATTATTAGGCGAAGCTAGGAAATTGGTTCTGCATGTAATCTGTGGATTGGTAAAAGTTATTAGAAAAGTCTTAACAGATTCTAAATGATTAAAAGATCTAAACAGATTGTAAATGATAGATCATGTTCTTACTTTGTGAATTTCCCCTTGTGACATTTTTATCTGCAGAAAAAGATGATCTTTCCATTCGTGTTTATCAAGGTTAATCCGGAGATTTTGGAAGATTTTTGTAAATTTGATACAAAACGTAAAATAAAGAAGTTCTTTCGAAGTTTGTTAATAACCTGCTCATAATTAGTTTGCGTTGAATCCCGTTGGTTTCGAAAATTAAGGGATTATTGTCCTATACTGAAATAATGAGGCATAGGGTAATCTAGGCATAGGTTTATTGTGTTGGTTTAGTCTATGATTTTTAGTTCTCTTTATTCACTTTTATTAGTTTGGTAAATATCCATTGAAAAATCTCTGAGTATTCCAAGATTTAGTTTGAAGTAGGAACTTTGGGAGAAAGTACAAAGGATAAATTTGTTAGTTTATTTATATTATTGATAAATTATTGAAGCTTGATGACAATACCAAATCTAAAGAAACAATTTCGTAGTTAAGTTCCTTACGCATCTACAATTGAAAATGATCCTTCGACAGTCGTGTGATTCAGCTCTTATTCAGTTTTGCAAAAGCAAACCTTCGGAATTGCTGGAAGTTGAAATAAATGTAGATAGATTGAAATATCTTGAATTCTCCGCACCATATTATTTTAGAATAAGTAGCGGTGGAATCATGATAACCAAGTAGTTATTTTATTCCGTAGGTTAACAAGACGACAACTGGTTGTCCGAAACAGCTCCGCTAGTGAAACCGGTCGTTGTTTCGTTACCTCACGGCGAATAATGAATTCTTTGTTCTTACGAATCGGTTTGTTTCTAACCATCACGTCGCGAAGTCTGAATTAGCGCGAAAATACTTGTCCTACATCGAACGTCCGTATCACCGGAGGAGCCAAAACGCCCGATTCGAGAGCTAACGACGGAGAATCAACTGCTATTCAACATTCTTAGGAGGAAAACACGCCCGAGCATTCGCGAACGTCACTCAATTTTATCCCTGTTTATTTTCTCCCTTGTATAGTGTTTGAACTAAAACCAGGACGAGGAATGGAGCGACTATCAATTAAGGCGGTGGCGAAATGAGAAGCTGTGCCCGAACGTGTTTGGGCTCCCCCTCACCCAGCGCACACACCCACCGATCTAGCTTCCTCATCACTCCCGCCCGTCTAACCGGTTCGAACCCAGCTCGGGGCATGGGCGTTTTCTCCACTCTTTATCATTCCTCGCTCTCTCGTAATCTACCACACATCATCGCGGATGGTCCAGAAAGTGTCATAAAGTGGACGCTAAAAACCTCTTCTCAAATGCTCATATGTGTCAATTCCATGCGTCTGGTAATGTTACGTAGTTTTCTAATTTATCTGCGTTTTCGGGAAAAGTTTGTCCTTGAGATTGAATTGCTAGGGATGCTTTTAGTGGGTTATGAATTGAAGTTTTGCCGTTTCGATCGCTATGAGATTTGGAGTAGTAGTATTGTTAAAAGTGCTTCGAGAGCTGAGGTTATTTAACACGTGGGCTCCAACTGGGAATCGAACCCTTTACCGTTTTCATAAGAGTCGAATGCGCTGCCCACTTGGCCATCCGGGAGCCCCGCTATGAGATTTTGTCCGTGATATTTGGATTCGAAATGCTTCTGAATAGATTTGAGCCAGCAGCCATAACCTGGAAGTCGAGGTTTCTCAGAAAATAGAACTGGTTTTTGCTACACTACCTTTGAAAGAGTCATTTCTTAATCATATGTGAATACGACCATGTTATTTTCTCCGAATTGAGGGAGTGAAATTTTTCGGCGAAAGATGTCGTTTAATGATAATTTAAGAACGGTATTTTTATCTGCTTTCATTTACAAGTCAATTTTTCAAGCCTCCTTGTGCTTTGTAGAGATATATAAAACTCGTTTCCCTGCTCCAGGAGCCTTAGATTTCGAAATATTTCATGGAAGTCTTTGTTTGCGAATCACGTAGATGTTTTCATTTGCTGCTTCCGATGAAACGAGCTAATGAGGTAATAACTCGCCTAGTAGATTTTTAAACGACACAGTGATAATTATAATAGCTGAAGGTGCTTCATGAATTATGAAGTAGGACCCTTTAGTTCGTAGAGCTAACAACTTCAAATAGACCTGTTTAACCTGAATGCTCAATAGATTTCCTTCCCTTTACGCTCAAGTTACTTCTCAAAATCTCCGCTCGGAATATTCTGTTTTTAGCAATCACACAACTCGAATACCTCAATTTTTGTTGCTCTGATTCAGGTCAGGAATGCAGCGAATAGCTTTTAACTCGTGTTCTTCGACAGGTATTTTACAGATAAGGAACAAATGAACGTGGAGATCTTAATCCGCAGTTTTCGTATTGGCGAAGGCGTTGTTATTCAGAAGGGAATTTCTTCAACTTCGTTTACCCGCGGAGAACACGGAAGTTCGGTTAATACCCTCCCGACTGGCTCCGGTTCCTTTTCTTGGATCGCCTACGTTTGATAAATGCGATTTCCGATCGAGCTTGGGTCTTACTGATTAGCTGTCATTCTGACCCACATCTTGCGGTTCGTTAACATTCCCCCCAGTTGTTTTTGCCAGTTTTTGTTATCTCCCTGGGATTTGTTATGCTGGACTGGTTATTTTCGATGTGGAGTGTGTACGTTTAGGGATAATTGAAGAAAGGGTGAGTTCTGGGAATTCCCAGTTCGCTTTCCGTCGGGAGGAAAATCGTATTCGCGCTCTATTTTCGAATATTATTAGAACTGTTCGCTCATCAGCTGGGAAGCTTGGAGAAGATTGATGACGCAGGCATGAGGAAAATAGTTGGATTTCACCGAGTCGATTTCCTGTCAAATTCTTGCTTACACAAGTAAGCATGAACGTATTATTTGTATAAATATCTCCATACATAAATGCTCTTTTTTAGTTCTACGAACTTTTAGCTAGCGTTGTGTAGTTTATTTCATCTTCGAGATGATTACGCTTACTACGCAACAGCATGCAAGTTCTATAGAATTTTCATATAGTTCTCCTAGAATAACTTATTTCCCAAGCTAATCGAATAACCATAAAAGTGTACATAATTTCATTTGTGGTTGCTTTCATTTATTATTAGAAAAAAATCACGATTCTACTACGATGAAGTTATTTATGGTTTTAATCTTATTTCTGGCGATTTTCGACCATCAAAAGATGCTACTCTAATAGCAGAATAGTTCGCCCTTTCATTACATTCTTTGAAATCTGCTAAGTTTTGTATTTCTATAGGAAAATGTTTGGAGAACTCAAATGAAATCTTTTGATGAAGGAGAGATTTGGAAGTTTGTATATCCTTTGGTCCTCGTCATTAGCACACATAGATACCTCTGACGCGTAGTAAAAATGATAATTTCACTCATTTTCATCGACTGCATTTCGAAGAGATTTCAGTCGGAAGTTCAGGACGTTATCCATGATTTTCTCGAATCCCGCATAGCATTTATAATCTTGGTGAACTTCTCGGTGGTTCTGGAAGGAAGTCCAAATATCCGCCGAGATACAGACGAATGTTAACTTTGGCTATATTTGGACGGAAGGAAATGTCGTAGGTTTTGTCCCAGAATTCTAAGTCTAAACACATTAAACATAATCTTCTGTTTGGCTTGATCGTTTTAGGAGGTATAGAGAGATCTTTGAGATGGCGAGATGGCTTCGAGGAATGTAGGCGCCTTCATCTGCCTATTAATGCGTGTTCGGCTGGATTCGTGCCAGCTACAATGCAGTTATCCCCCGCGGCCCATGTCTGCTTCTCCTTTCCTATCATTCCACTTTTCCTCTTCTTCTCCCCTTCGTATCTTTCTCCACGAGTCTCTTCCAGCCATGTGTCCGCCAGTTCCCCAGTGCCGGCTTCGGATGCGTTGTCTCCCTGAGGCAGAAGTTGCTGCTATTTTGATCCACTTTTTCTCCTTCGACTCGCATTTTCATTATCTTTGGCGTCGAATGTTGTCTTTAAACAAAATAAGGATTTGTATACGATGAGTAAATCTTAGCATCTGGAATTCTGTGATATTTAAAATAAAATAACTATTTAGAATATATTATTGTTAAATAATTATTTTTATATTATTTTATATCTTTATTTAAAGATTTTCTGAATCTTTACCTAATCTTACATATTTTGTTTTCTCACTTTCACTGTCAATATTGCTAGCAGAATAGACTTTCATTCAACTATGTTCAGAATAAATTGCGTTTGTGTAATTTGAGACTGCGTATTTGTCATTCCTTATTTTACTACTAGATTCCTCTTCGTATACGTTGCACTGGAATGTAGGTCGCTTGTAGCCAAAATTACGATTTTGCGGAAAAATAAGGAACATGCTCAAATCGTAATCTCCTTTTAAGATATTTTTATAATTTTTTTTTATTTCTAGATATCATATTTGATCTTGTTATTATTTATAAAAGATGCATTATCTACAAATACATCGTAGACTTCTTTAGTTACAAAATTATAGCGCGTGTCGTTGCATCTATTTATAATGAATGGTGCAATGAGTTAGTGTTTTCTAGCGTCTGTTCTCTCAGGAAACAACGTAGAAAGCCGGCTTAAGCGTCGACGAAACACCGAATGACGTATGAAGATACTGCAAAGTCTAAATAAAAAACCTCATTGGATCCATGCTCAGCAATAGCTTACGTCTTAAACACAATGAACAGTTCTGTATTTTGAATTTGGTTTGAAAAGTTCCTATTTCTTCCAAAGTTAAAGTATTGACACCCTTGGATTGATGCGCCCTGAAGCAGTCTCCTCACCAGCTGACTGTTTAAAGCTGTTCCTACTGTTCCTATATTAGAAGTTTGTTGTCCCCATCGTCCCTTCTTTTCTCTCCCTTCTTGGAAATTATAAGACGGTGACGTAATCGGGAATTTTCCGGGCTCTATCAGAGGATGGGGAAGCTGCAGTCTGCGGGCGAGGATAGGAAAAACTACGAAGGAAAACTCTTACAATTTCTCGTTGCTCAAAATAAGAAGGGAGTTTTTGCACGCACCAGAAATTACCATTTCTCCTTCGGGCCAAGACCTTTCCGCATCGTCTCGAAGCTCTTTTATTTCCCTGGTAAAAAACTTACGAGACGAAGTAAACAAAGAGGCAATTACGGGGAGATAATTTGCTTTCCTAATGAAAAGCCTCAGTTAATGTTTTCGGCACGTTCGCAAGAAATCATCGCGGCGAGAAAAAGAAGAGTCGAGAGTTAAACTCCAAGTTTGATGTGTAGAGCTCATTTAAGGATGTTATTTGATGTGCTAGCTAACTCATTTACGGTCATTAGGAAATGGCGATTCTCATCGATTCAGCGTTTCTTCTAGCGACGGCGCGTGAACGAGTGTTTATGCCTTCTTTTCAATAAGTAGGTATTATTAATGACTCATAGGGATGGTTCTTTTCCTTGTAAACTATGATCGCCTATTCTTCTCTTCACTTCACCTTTTCATGCATAAACTTTAGTCATTAAAAATACTTTTGCATAAAGTCGAAGACTTAAAATCGTTTTCTTCATTTCCGTAAAGAAATTCACATTTAATGCCGTAACATTCAATACTGAAACGGCATACTAACAAATGGTTGCTTTGGTTAAGATATTTTTGTGAGTGCTTTCTCTCGTTCTTCTTCAGCCCTGTTTTTATGAAACCTGTAATGGAAGCGATTAAGTTAATCGACATCCCAAATTTTGTTCAGTTTTAATCAGAGGCAAATCATGTTTAGTAGATAATGTTGAAATCGTTCTAAAATTTTTCAGCTTTATTGAATGTGTGGTATACATAACGTGGTTATGTGGTATATTAATAATGTAGTTATAATTTTTTTAATTGGTCTTTGACGATTACTTTCCATGTCAGTCTCAGATTTGTAAATTATCGCCAGTAATTTTCAATCAAACCGGCACTGTTGTGTGCCGTATGAAAGCTTTTCTTGCATCCCATATTATAAGAGATTAAAATCTATTATCAGAGATTAAAACCTGCTTCTAATTTTCTCTAACGTATGCAATTTATTTCCTGTTATTAGAGAATCGTTCATTAAATTTTCTTCTCGTCACTGCCTTGAAAGATGTTAGGTAATGTCGACGTCTTCATTTCCTCATCTCATATTTCTTAAACATGACGTATCCAATCCCAAACTCATCATCATCATCGTCTAAGAAACTAATGCAGGATACGTAATTAACATCATCCGCTTGGTTTTTAGACACGTGCACTAGTTTAGCTGAATAAGATTTACTGGAGAGGATATGTGAACTTATATAGAAAGAAATTTTCATGAACAGTTTCTGCAAGAACGAGGAAGTTACCGAAACGAAAGCTCGGTAAAATAGTATAACTCACAGTAACGGAAACTGTCTCCATTTAACTGTCTTCGGTCTACTATATTAATTAATTAATTGGTTAGTTAATGTAGGTTTTTAACGCATTGTCTTTAAAGTTTTCAGTCCGAAGGCCACTTCATATCTCATCTTCTCTACAACTGTATCTTAAAGAGAGTAGTAAATGCAGCTTACTGGTCAATATGAGGAGTGAGATAGTTCGCTTTTTTCCTCTGGAGACATAGCGAATAGCTAAGTGGTTAGCGCGTTCATCATTGATAAAGGCGGTCCAGGGTTCGATTCTCGTTGAAATCCTAAGTGTGCGAAGCGGCCTCAGCTGTCGAAGTAGCTTTGACTATGCTGCCACTACCTTATTGGACCGGTATAACATGAGTTGAAACAGCTTTTAATAAGAAGAAACTCGTATAAATGCCAGTTTTCAGCATCCTTCGTACCGCAGTAGCTTTCGCACAATCATAGGCATGAACTAGACAGAAAAAAAATCAAACATACCAAATGGAAAATATTCCATTCACGAAGATATGGTCGCAGGAACCTTTTACCGCACATTCTTAAATAAATAAATCTCGGCCATGTAAACAGAGAGGCGATTGAGGAAAGATGAGTATCGTAAGTGATTGCCACCTCGGAGAGACGGTAGGGTTACATACACACACACCCATTCGCACTCCCTCTTCCCATTAAATCAGCTCCCCTCTGAATCCCCCTTCGCAATCCACGGCTGTGGTGGGAGTCCGCTGTGGCAGCTAACAAGCGAAATTACCCCGCCCTGGGAGAGAATGGAAGTTCCGTCATTACATCTAGACGACAGAATGAGAGGGAGGAAAGTGGAGTGGATTCCAAGATGGAGGGGGATGCTCCCTTCCAAGAAACAAGAGGTTGCGTTAATGGGCAGGGCCGGCCTCCATTTCTGGACGTGTCAATCGAAGAGGTGGATTCAACCATCTACGTATCACAGGAATTGACGCGATTCAGTTTCGTTTAATTAGATGCTATATAAGCCGTGATGTTTTAATTTTATTCAAAGGAAAATTGTGTATATTTTGAGTTTTTCCTAGACACAATTAACTCAGGGAGATTGGTTGTGCTGTTTCCCTAAAATCTATTACTGATGGCTATGTTTTGATGTTAATGTCATTTCAACACGATTTCATCATGTACCGATTATTTCTGTTACATTTCTGACCCGAAGACTCAAAAAAGTTCTTTAGTTGGTAAAATTCATTATGGGTTTTTAGCTAAATTTCGTCTCTTCTTGTATTCCATAGCAATACTTTTTTCCTCAAATTAATCCTAAGACGCGAGAAGAAGCAGCAATCGGAAGGAATGACATATCCAAATAACATGAAACCAAACCTTACAGCAGTGATGATGTCGAAGGAAGTAAATATTATGCCAGCGTTAACTTTTAATTGTTCTTATGATTCTCTTTGCTATACAATATTTTTCACTAGATGTTTTTGTTATTAGGTTGGCTTTATTATCAGCGTTATAAATAATTTCTCAGTTGTAATTTTACAGTAGAGATGGATTTTTTTCATCAAGTAGAGGCAATCTAGAATGGAATAAAATGCAAAAATTAAACTTTTATAACTTGTTTGAAACACATATAGACATTTTAATTTAAGTATGGAGTGAGGTTTATTCGAAAAGAATATCTGAAATAATTACGAATGGCGTATCAGTTATCTTATGCCTTGTCAAAAAATTAGAAATAAATTTGCCAGAAGAAAGGCATGTACATTTAAGATCTTTCCTCTCTGGGCCGCTGTATCATCGAGGCGACCCAGTGAATGAAAGAGAGAGAAGGAAAAGGAGGGGTTGGAGACAAGGGTAAAAGAGGCGTGCTCGTGTACCTATTCCCTTCCCTCATTTTGTGCCCGATTGAGGGATTCTGATGCCAATCGACCCAATGTGTGTCACGGAGCGGAAGGAAGCGCGGAATCAAGGCAAGGTCCCATCTTTCCATCATCTTTTCCTTCCGCTGCACCTTTTAAAGGCTCCCCCTTCCCTCCGCTAATTTCCTTCCTTCCCAATCCTACCGAAATTCGTCCCCCTTAAAACTCTCCCCAGCGGTCCCTTCTCCTCTTTTGATAAAAAAACCCAATCCACTTTGCTCCTTTAAGTTTTTCCTTTCTCATCTTCACATCTCCCATCCACTTCTCCCTTTTTTTTCTCACCCCTTTGCTCCCTCCCCTCGCTCGTGACAAGGGCTTTCTTATTCGCGAGACATTTATCGATCTCCCTCCAGAGGGGGGAGGGAATGCGGGCTGGGAGGAAGAATGCGGTGTGAGGGGAGGGTTTTAAGAGGAGATGGAACCTTTCTCACGCCCCTCCCACACCCCCTCACCCCTCCCAACAGAGTGCTTCTCATAATCGGTGAGGGGGGGAGAGTGGCGCCCCCCCATCCCTGGCACCCCATGCCACTATCCCTCCTCATTTTCATTCCTCCCACACTCTCCCACGTATATGTATTTTGCTGTTCTCCACCGCTCCTCGCGGGAGATGCGTTCCTAAGAAATACCAAATCCGCGATTACATAAATCAAATTCATGTGGATGGAAGGTAGATCTGTCTCTCTGGTGTTCAGCACGGTTTGGGTGTCATATTCTCCGTCAATAGCTGCCTAAAGCTCTGATGAGGGAGTGAGGGCTATTTCATTGCGACTACTTCCGTATTGTAGTCAAGAAGGGTAGACCTAAATGAATGCTATTACTCGTTATGCCATTGGTATCAATCATACTTCAGCCCCACTGATACCTCGGTAGCTTCAGTATTTTCACAGTTATGAACAAAATTGATACCAAAGTAAATGAAACTTACATTTTTCCCTTTAATATACGTAAAGGCAAAGAAGAATGTGGTTAATGTTGGAATAATTTTACAAAAGGTTGTGAAGCGAAATTGCATGAACAAGGGATAATGTTCATAGCAACGGTTCCCAGTTTTTGGTACGCATAACTCGCATAGTGAGGGGTGGGTTTTCGTGATAAAAGCTAAGGGATAAGCCAATAAAATAGTTATTTAAATTATGCAAATATCTTTTGTCTTTTAAGTGTCGTGCGAACTGGTAGATTGTAACGTATAATGGTGAATATCTTCCAAACGAATTCCGATTCGGATTCTCATAGCAGAAGAATCAGTAGATACGGACAGCATGAGAAAATCTTTTAAGCTGATTCTCACCAATTTTTGGATAAGTATTTATGGTAATATGGATAGATAGATTAGTAACCGTTTTAAAAAATTTATATATTCAATTTATGTAGGTATTACATGTCTATTTGTTTCTATCTCTTTAGTACATATTTCGTCTGAATCCCATTTCTTTCTTGCTTCTCCAATCTGCCTCTATTTTGCATACATAAAGTCATCCTCCTAATTCTCCTCCAACCATATCACTACCTCAGGTTTTCCACTCGTTCCTGGAAATACCCCTGATTCCTGGAAATACTCCAATGCTATTGAGTTGATGGAGATGAGACGAAAATCAAGAGAGTAGATTAGGAGAGAGAAGGAAGTCCAAATATCTTTACCGAAGGGAATCATGTTTCGTCCGATCGTTCCCTAGCAAGAAAAAGTTTTTCTAGTTTTCCATTCACTTCTTTCTGCCATTCTTTGAGTTGATATGCGCTGTTGGTGATAAAAGTGACAAAAGGTCATTTACGCGGTGTTTTATTCCTTCTTTCTCCTCGAAATGCTCTCTCGTGGTGTGTCGAGGCGTCATTGATCTATTTAAGGAAGACGCTTAAATAAAGAAGGGCGTCGGCATTGAGTGTTAGTCCCGATGACTCCTGTTGGGTTCGAAGCCTTACGTTATGCTTCCACCGACAGTGTTTATTTGCTCGCTTTTCTCGCTAAGCGGGTTATGTTTTCGTCTCAACTTAGACATCGGCTCAAACGCCATTTGGTTCTCGTGACTCGGGGTCCCGATGCGATACTGCTGATTTGCTTCCTTTTCGGAAATACATAGTGAATTATAGAGAATTTTGGCGGAGAATATAGTCATATGACCTTTCATCGCCTCGTCCGCCGGCTTTTATCTTCTGAATATCGTCTCGAACGTTTTCGTGCACCGTTATTTTGAAGGCAGAAGTCCTTCCACTTATATTTGTGACATCGATAAGAAGCAACAAATAGTGTCGCCAGCAGGGTTATCCCGTTTATAACCCAGTAGGTCAACCAGTTTTTCACTGAATTTTCGCTAGTAAAATCAATGTTAATTTGCTTCGGTTAACGGTTTCACTTATTTTTTTACAGCGTATAAAACAATGAAAGTGTGAGAGCTGCTTCAGGTGTACTGTTGTACGGATGCCCAGATCAAAAATGTACAACTAATGTCGTCAAAATACCTTAACTTTTAAAATTTAAATACGTTATACACTGCTGTTAGTCATGTAATACACCCCTCAAGTTTTATTTGTATATACCTCGTAGTGAAACGTTTTTAGGAAATGGTCAGAAAAAAATTTTGTAGTCACTCAATAACGATGTAATAGCGGAGACAAAGTTAATTAGATTGACAAATTAATTCAGATTATCTATACTGAGAAATGGCTCATATTATATTCTTCATTTATAAATCTATTTTCTCTTCATATAACAGTGTTTACTCTTCATATAACAGTATTTACTGTTGTAAATTTACTTAGTGAAGCTGCTAGCTCAACATTGCTGAAAAGCACTATAATGCGACAAGATAAATAAAATTGTTGTTTCTCTGGTGACATTTAATCCAATCACCGGCTGTTTACAAAAGTGTTCAGGATTCTCATATCATCCGATAAGCCTCCGTGGTCACAATAGCGTTAGAAGTTAAATCGATTTACGGCGAATTTCCCTCCATCACATGATTGCGGTTAGGACTTCCGTTGGAGCGATCAACAGCGATTAATTTTATGATTTCATCGAATAAATAAGCATCCATTTACTCATTTGTTGCACCCGAGCGTTGAGGTCTGCTTCGTCCCGTCCTTCCATAACAAAACTGGCGCCTACTTGATCATCTCTAGCGTCCGTCCTTATTCCTTCCTCCCCACTTGAAGATACGTCACCCTTGTCTTTCTTTAAATGGAGAAAAGAGCGTATTTGAAAACACGCCCGATGATGTCAGATGGGAAAAATGTCATTGGGTTCATAAGGATGATAAATGAAAGCGTAATTGCCTCGAAAAAAGAGAGTTAGAGGAAATGTTTTTGCTCTCAGTAAATACATGCACGAGTACAGTTAAGAAACTAGTGAATATTTTAACCTTTTCTTCGATCAGTTAATATTATTGTTACTAGTTGCCCCATGCGAAAATTTCGCACAACTAAATTGAAATTAATTGAATTTTACGCGAAGGTGGGTTAAATTTCGCGGAGGCCGAATTTTTGTGGAATTCCGACGTAATCGAAGCATTGTTAAATAAAACAAAGTTTTAAAATCAACAAAGTAACTTTAACTTTACGCACAGAGGTGGAAAATTTCTGGTTCCTTCTCTCGTAGGTGTGTTTCTTCGGTATCTTTTAATATCTGTGTTTTCCTTTTTAGTGATTTTACCTGTCAAAATGAATATGGATGAGGAGATAGAATATCGGTGTCCGTTTAGCTATACC
The DNA here is from genome assembly GCA_036926295.1 of Pachydiplax longipennis. Classification (NCBI taxonomy): domain Eukaryota; kingdom Metazoa; phylum Arthropoda; class Insecta; order Odonata; family Libellulidae; genus Pachydiplax; species Pachydiplax longipennis. The sequence goes on from JAVFKF010000008.1 coordinate 60,704,413, forward strand.
TCGTCTGTATCGATAAATATTAATATCTGCAAATCCAGTAACGAAACTCAATCGGCAAATTCAAATTTTGTCAATTTTTTAATGGAATGGTGTATTTTTTCCTATGATGGTCTTTCTTTAGCAGGAAGCGGTAATCTTTCTTTTGAAAATGGTCCTATATCTTTTGATGGATTGTGGATGGAGAAAAGTGCTGGTCACCGAAAACGGATGTTTTGAAATAATATATAAAGATGGTACGGTTTTCCCGGAACGTTTCGATTTACTAGAAAGTGTAAAATATTAGCCTCATAAGTTTCCACTCAGAATTTGAACATATTTGTGCCGGTTTGTCGGATTTGAAATTCGTGTTTACGAGATCAAATCCAAAGAACGCGACAGTGAACTCAGCGTCAAGCACTCTTACAACCGGGGTCAACGAGAAGCTGTCATTTATTTATATTATAATACAGTTTCTGTTTGGTTGACGGAGGAAGAATGAGGAAATGGTGCTAGCCTATATCATTTCATCGAATTATGCTCGTTATGGCTAATTTAATGGAATCAATTGAATGGCAATCGGTAATGCAATCCACGAAGTGGTCACAATGTCACGTAAAACGGTGGCTCGACATAGGTTCTCTATCGTGCAGCCGCTTGCTAAAATCACCGAAGCGTCTCCAAAGGTAGCAGCTGATGTTTTTGGTTGAGTAGTTCTAAAGGGTAAATAATGGATGGATCGATGCGGAATCTAAGTTTCGTATCGGAATGTTGGATTTTTCTTCTGTAACCTCTTAATTTCGCGTTTTCCAATGTGTAGATTGAAGTAGCCCTTAATGGTAGAATAATATTTACATACATATCCATAAATTACAGTACATTGTCATCTGAACCCTTAGGAATCTACTTGAGGATGAAACTTAGGTGTACAGCTCTTTGAAAAACTTTTGTCCCATCCTTCCTTTCTCTATCCAGGTACGAACTGGCGTAATACGTGTTATAGACTTATATCCAGTACTTTATTTCGGTCATGATCGCTCGTCTTACATTTAACGTGTTTATGATAATTAAGGAAATGTAGTGGTACGTGAAATTTTATCGAGTACTCAAGAAATACAAAAGACGTCGATATAAAAAATACAAAATAAATTAAAAAAGAAAGAATTTTCAAAAAATATTTTGTACTGAAGCACTGAAAAGTATTTATTTATTTATACGTTAGACTACGAGTAGGCACGAGGCCAGGTGGTAGCCATTTATATATATATAGTATATATTTGGCAAAAACGAAACGCGAATAGGAAAAGGGTGTGAAATACGAAAAACTAGGAAAATTAATAATAAGGTATATAATATAAAACTAGGACATCGGAAATACGATATAGCTTAAAACCCATTGCAAATAAGAAAGTGTACACAATGTGTTATTTTGATTAATATCTTACAGTATATTATCTCTATTACTGTAATTTGATATCGCTATCATACCCGAATCCCCATTATTCATAAAAATTTCGTCTCTCCAACATCTGCGTGGAAATTTATAGCAATATGTTAAATCTTTAAGTTCGGATCCCGCGATGTATGAATTTTGTTGCGAAGTAATGGTCTTAGCTCAGAATTAAATCGCACCACAATACCGTTACGCTATCGATACCTCAATTTCTTTCTACGCTTAACATTCCTACAGGTAAAAACGTTTTCCGCAGATTTCCATCAGAAAGGCGCCCCATGGAAAGCAAACACCTCACTGCGGCATTTTCACGGAAAGAACCGCCACACTGGAATTTTCGTGAATCCATACCCTTTTCCAGATCCTCGGGAAAAAATCTCCCGCGCCAAGAATAACGGAGCCTCTCTTCCGGAAAAAATAAATATAGGCCGCATTAAGTGCATACATTTACGAAAGAACTCTTATAAAAACACGGGAGTCCTTACTGGCGAACTTTGGAAGGGAAATTAGAGAACTTGTCGCATTTTATCCCGGTCTCTCTCTCCCCGCGGCTTACGAAAATTTTATTTCACTCTCCAAAGGGAGCGTGCCTCTCATCGCCATGCGTGACTCAAAGCACGGTGCACGCAAGTATCGATCTGCAATTAAAGCTCCCTCTTTAAGAAAGCCACGGGCACTTTTGCCTCGATAATGACTCCCGCGAAAATAAGGCACGGAAGGCAGGCGCTAGTACTGTGCGGGTCTTATCTTTCCCTCCCCTTTCTCTCTCTCCCTTCCTTTCATCCTCCCCTTTCCCTACGTTGTTTCGCCGTGTTTTCCTTTCGGCCCTCTTCTCTCTTTTGTCAGCAATTTTATCGCAGTGCGCTCACTCCTTATCCTGAACCTCATTAGGAATAGTAATGACTTAGATGGCGCTAATGGCGGTGATACTGATAATGATTATTATTTTTATAAGGAAACGGATAAACAGATGTGATAATTTGGAGGAATTTTATTGCTCTTAAGGAAAAGAGGAGTTTTGAGTGGTGAATAGTTCGAAGTGGAATTGAAGTTTTTACTTATAATTATTAGTGTATGCGTTGAACCCAGGGCCGGAATCGAACTATAATTATTATCTTCACACTCTCACAGCAAGGAAAGGCCTGAATTGTATCTATTCCATTTAACATCTGAGATTACAATCTGAAATTTTGGAAGGCTTACATCGAAATCAATTGCATAGAAATAGGCTTACATCGAGTAAAATAGATCAATACGTACAAAGGATTATAATGATAAACTTCAGATTTTAGATATGGATACGAACAAGAAAGATTTGGGTTGTAGGGAAAACTCCTGAACTGAAAGTTTACGGAGGAAAACCCACGATGTGGGAAAACGACCTCACAGAAAGTGGAAAATTTACAAGAACACATTAGTATTTGAGAAAATAAATCACCATTATTGCTGAGAGAAGGTGAACGTCTCAGAACGCAAATATTAACAAGGTAATATTAATAGGATAATATCAGCAGTAAATGTTGTTTGTATTTAATATAAGGATTATAATTAATACTAAATGACCTGTTGATTCACAAAGTAATATATGTTTGGCTATGTTAAATAAATGTTTTAGGCATCTAAATATCGAAAACCAGTTGAATTTGCAGGTAAAACTTAGGGTGGTTAGTTTTAAATTATTTAATTTCCAAAATGTCCTGGTTTAACTCGAATTTTCGTACGTAAAATGTCTGAAAACGACATTGATTAACGAATTTATTGTCATATAGAGATACGCCCTCATACCAATAGGGTATAATTTAAATTCAACGAAGGTATTAACTAATATTGAGAGGAGAATAAATATCTGTTGTAAGAGGTGAGACTTATCCTTCTTTCATTGTGGACCCATTCCTATATTCGGCCATGAATTAAATCCTAAATATTTAGAAACAGGTTTTTTTAAAATTATGCGTTGGGAATTTCTTTCTTTTTCCTGTTTCAGATCTTAGTTTGTATGTTTGTCCTTTACTAACAATAAGTGTAGCATAGAGTGTTTTCTGTCTCTGCCGTCGTATTTTAATACAAAATTTCCTACTTTGTCTTTATTATTAACTTTCTCTTCGTACTGATCTTGATTTTTCAGCTTATTTTCCATTTTATTCAATTTCATTTTTTTAATGTCATCAGAGTTTTTCCTTGCGATATGCTCACTTTGTTCACCTCTCTTTGCTTAAATATCTCTATTGATGTAAAGCCGAATCGTTTACTCATATGTCACTCTTCTCCCCTATTTTCTGCCACTCTTGCTCCTTAGACGATTCTTTTCTTGTCTCCTTACATAACGCACTCATCACGTTTTCTAATTTTTTTGCCATCTTTCTTCTTCCATTCGAACCTCTTTCACAGATTGCCATTCCCACCACTTTCAGCATCTCCTCCTCGAGTTCTCTCCTTCTCGCTTGATCTCTCTCTCTAACTATCTTTTGAAACTCGAACTCACCAACTTCTCCCATAGGATTCACGCATTATAAAAAATATCGAAAGCTCTGAGCGGCAGGTAGCAAGAGCTTTTTGGACCATTAGCGCGCAAAGCTAAGAATATACGCGCCTTTATATCTCCCCGCGGATCGAATTGACATTTTTTGCTTCAACACGTGTATAGTTCATCGAGCTTGATTTTTCCGCATTAACACGATCTAGTGGCTATAGAGTGGCGGATAGGAGAGGATCTCTTAATGTCTGCCGTTTGAAGTGATGGGGTCAGAATGTCGACATGGGTTCCGGAATCTATTTTTGAGCCGTATCAGTTTCACGGAATAGTTAAAACCGGCCTTGGTTATGGCGTCGTTAAATCTAAATTCCAACCCGCCTTGGCGCCGATTGCTCAGGAGTAGGAGTGAGCGTGATGGAGGTGTCTTGTCTGCTGGGAATGACTCGTAGGTTTTGTAAGAGAACAGATTTCCACTTCACCGAGTATTCGAGTTTTAATGCCGTTTGGTCGTCGTGCAATTAAAGTGCTGGGCAGTAGCCAATCGCCATCAAGTACGATATGTATTTGGATTGTGTTTCTTCCTCCAGTGTCTGGCTCTAGAGGGTTTTTTCCTTCGTGTTTACTGCCGCGGATTCTCTTCGTTCCAAGCCTAGGGTTTTGAGTCACTAGCCTCTCATAACGCCGTAGATTGAGATGTGTTCGATTGGGTGATAACTGCGAGAACTCGGTTGTTAATAGCTTATGGGTGGTAAAAATGTTCGTCGAGAGAAGGGCTGGGGACAAATTCTTCTGCCGATGGGATTGGGTTGTCGTTTTATCACGTTCCTCTAGATGACTCTTTATTTATTTATTATTATAATATTTAAACTATAGAAATGGTAAAATAACTTTGTTGAACACTAGTGAGCAGACTTCGATAAGAGCTGTGTAGACTGCATTTATTCATCGTTATCATAAATTCATTCTTTTCAGTCCGAAAAGATTACTTTCTGTAGTGGCAAAAAACATTCCTAACCTCATAAAATTCACAGTTTCAGGCGTTGTCTTGTGGAAATATTCCATAATTAGTAAGAAAACTTTTGTAATTTTTCCACAAATTAATTTTATTATAAACAAAAGACTGTAAAGCACCCACGACTAGTTTCGGAGATTGATCTTGACTTGATGATGGAGATCAATCTCCGAAACTAGTCGTGTGTGCTTTACAGTCTTTTGTTTATAATAAAATTAATTTGTGGAAAAAGTACAAAAGTTTTCTTACTAATTATTCCTAACCTCTATTGTTCTTCTCCAGTAAAATTTTGTCCAGAGTATGGTTTATAACAATTTCGGTTGTATCAACAACATCTCTCCATTCGATTTCTCCTACTTCTATCGGTATATCAATTTATGACTTTTAAAAATTTATTTTCTGTTATTCTCCTAATTATTTGGAAATGACGTAGTGATTAGTTTTTCGATACAATTAGATTTCCTTCATTACGCTTTCCACTCTTCGGAAGTTAAGAGTTTTAGAAGGTTACGAGATGAAGCAATGTTTTATAGACGACTCTTATTTTTCTCATATGCTGAACCCGAAATCTTTCTTACATTGCTTTCACGGGAAACTGTTGTAAGATTTCCATAATATAGCTAAAATTTATCTTGGCTACTAAAGGGACGTTTGTGACCTTTGAGCTTGAAATAACTTTTGGAGTTGAAAGAAAACCCACTGAAGTTTGGCTTACGCCTTTTTTGTCGAATACGACTAATTTGTCGTGATAAAGTTGAAAATTTTAGTCCAAAAGTAGCCTTTGTATTTGGTTCTTAACTGAATAAGTTTCTCTTGAAAATCTGTCTCCTACATAAGAACACAAATGACAGCAGAAGTGTAACAAAGCTGATTCTTTAAAATCATTTAATTTAATGACGGTTTTCGATGAAAATTCTAAACGTTCATCGCGCCGAAAATTACGCGTCTTATCCGAAGAAAAGGCTTGAAGAAAGGGCGATGAGAGATGAATTCGTTTGTTAAGACCGATGACGCAGGAGTTATTTTCATCATTTCCAAATAACCGTTTTTCTTCGCTTAGTTGGTGGGAGATTTAAGGAGGCCATGAAATGTCTTTCTTTCGGAGACTGTGATGTCTTCAGAGATGTTGTCGTAGTTTAGATGTTATCTTGTCAAAATAATGACGATTTCGTGTATAAATTTACAGTTTAACTTTGAAATGTATTCGCCTCAGGGATTCTGAATGGCTTTCATACTTTCTTCCATTCTTTTAGAATCATTCAGGATTCTTAACGAGCCTACTTTCTTCATATTCTCGACAGATAAAGATGTCATTATTAGACAGAGCTAAGCAAATGCACCTCCAAATTTCATGGGTTTTTGATACAAGAAAAGCATTTTTCAATAAACATTATAGTAATATTCTCCGCTTTTTTTTTGCAATTTTTCGTTTTCATTACTATTGTGAGCAATTTAAGCTCATGTTTTTACTTCAGTGTCTTCAGTGAGTCTTTGTAATAGCTGATATTATATGAAAGGTCTGAGCATGAGTGATGAGGTATGAATCAGGTATGATGATCATTTATACCATGAGGTATGAATGATGTTGAATTATAATATTCATTAATGTCACTCTTTATAGAATACCTTCAAATAGTCATACATAATCTCATTGAATGATATATACGTGGACTTTAACCACTAACAGCATTCTGGCTCCGCGTGGAAAGCAAAAGCGAATCACCTCAATCCTCATCTTACCTTGTGAACCTCATTCCGTCTCCAGAGCTTTTGACAGTTAATTTGGAGGGTTGAGGTAAAAACCGAATTATTTACAGAGATCTACCTGTAGTCGGATGATGTTGCCGGAGTTGTTTAACCCAAGCTTTACGGTTCTCGGGACTAAAGTCGTGTCCGTGCTTTGTCAGTGCCGGTCTCAGAGGACGCTCGCTTTCTTTCTTTCGGCGAGAGAAGTTTTCGAGGATGCTGTGGTGGAGGAGGAGAGTGGAAGGCGTGGGCGTACCGTAGGGGAGACGAGTGTGGGAGTGGTTTGAAGTGACTCACTGAGCCTCAGCAGGAGATGTAGAGAAAGTCATGTCCTGTGTACATAATGCGCATGGAAATGAGCTACGTTCTTTTATTCTTCTCTTTTACTATCATCATTTTTTTTTCAAATCCTTCGGACTTCGACTGCGTAGCGGATTTCCTCTGGAAACGAAGCGAGCATACGAAGATCTCTTTGGCTCTCGTAGTTTCTGTTCGGTTGTTTTGATTTTTCATCTTTTCCGTGTAGGTCGGTCGGGGGTTTTCGCCACCCAATCAATCCGCCTCTTCGTTTGCCTAATCCTTGGCGTTGGATTTAACTCGGTACTTCCGTGGTGCATTTGTTGGTGTCGGCTTATAGCTGCATGCAGCAGTAATTTATCAGTATGGGAGGGTTGGCCACGCCTTTAAGTTACAGAATTTTCGGTTTGTTTATATTGATGTAACCTGGGAGAAATGGTCACGGAAGGCGAGATCGTTATGAAAATTAGCGCACGACGTCCAAGACAATGCTGGATTTAGATGGTTAGGAATTAAGACCTGAGGACGGAGTAATACATCAATGCTTAGATATCGGAAAATGGTTGAGACCTCAAAAAAGTAAGCTAAAGAAATTTACCAGTTATCGTAATTATTACAATTTATAATGATGTGACTCAGTGTAAAGTTGTAATTCGTGCATTGTATGAGGATACCTATGAATAGCGTCGCGCTTGGAATCAATAAAATATGGAATAATTAATTTTTGTTGCGTAAAACGTAGTATTGCAATGTAATCGCTTTACGTAAGTATAGTGTAACAATATGCGCTAACAATAATTGATGCCAAGGTTGTTGTATAATTGATTCGAAACAGTTCAAGAGAATTGAGATATCCGACGAATCATAACAACGTCAGCCTTTACAAACAGTGAAAACCTCAAAATAATTTTGGGGACCGAAAAGAAAAAGTTAAAAATTAAAACAATATTTCTCTGGCAGGCCACTCATCCAAAACCGGCACTGGTCCAAGAAATTCATATTAAATAATAATCCCTATAATACGGCAGATGCGTGAGGTCAACAGGGAATGACTGGCATAAAACGAGAAACGCTGCCACTGGCTGCGCTATAATTGGCGTGTCGCAAGTGACTTCAACGACTATAGTTTCTGGCGGAGATAAACTTGCATTCTGATGGAGAACTGCCGAGGAGTATCCTGTGTGTATTCCCCGTATCTATTTAATGGGCGATCGACACGTATCCTTCGGGACGCATTCAGAAATAGCGCGGGAAGGGAGGAAACCAAGGGAGCTAATGAGGCTTAAATACTCCCCCGCCTTCCTACCGAGTGACAGGAATATTTTATCTCCTCGTCTTCTTCTATTCGAGACGCGCTTCTTTTCATCCTGCCTCCTGGGGAGGATTAGGAGGGGTTTCGGATTTCTATCGCGCGGCTTCTTTCTTACATTTTTTTCGGGTCCCAATTTACATCGGATTAAGCCCTCTCCTACGTCGGCGTAAATTTTACCTCGTTAATCTGGAGAAGTATTAATGCAGTATTGTGAAGTTTCCACTTCCTTCTTCCACCATCCTGACAACTTCTCTCGAGCGTTTAAAAGTGCTCCTTTTTTTGAATTCGAGAAGGTTATTGTGGTCGGTCCTAATATCCTCTCGAAATTTCTTCCGTATTTGTCAAGTCTTTTGTTGGCGGCGATTTGGAGGATTTCGGTCCCTTTTTTTTTCGTTTCCCCGATGAAAACGTTTGCGAATGACATTTGCCACCGTTGCGCTTTCGACTTTTTTTTCCCCCCAGAGGTTGACGAATTTTTCTCTTCGTTCGTTTTGGATGTTTCGCCCGAAATAACTTTGGAAGCCGCGCTTGTTTCATCCCCCTTTCGGTAATCGTCCGCGGTGCTTCATTGGCCGGAGACGCACGGAACCGGATTTTCGTCTTTTTCGCGTTTATTCTCGAATCGCGGAAAAAATTCGGTCCGCATGAATTCACGCTCGTTGAGGTGTGCTCCGGTTCATTAGCTCTAGTTGTCAGCGATCGCAGCGCTCCTTTTTGCAGCTTTTTGATTACGTTGCACTTTTTTGGCTCTCAGCATCAACACAACTTCGGAGTGTACACATCTGCGATTCCTATTCTCCCGCACCATTGCATTTTTGAGTATCTTTGCTCAGAGGAAACGGCGTTATTCATTTTTCGCCATTCAAATTTATGCACACGCATTCCATCGTTTAATTCTTCCTCCGGAGCGTGTTTGTCTTCCCTCGACCTTCGATACTGTCTCTCGCGTTCTGTTTATCCTCGCCTCGTTTATTTTCGCAGCCTTTATTAAACGTGCGCTGGAGAGCATTATTAGCTCACTTCCTTTTATCATGTTATTCCGCACGCATATGTCAAGGAAGAACTCGCTGAACCAGTTTGAACGGACGTAGTATCCGAGTTACTGAGATAACCGCAGAAGGGACATTACATATCTAGTTAAACAGCGAAACAAGGTTGCCACACCACGGAAATTAAAATTCATTATTTATTATCCTCGGAATGATTTGCGGATCGAGACGCGTCGAATCCTCCAGCGAAGAGTTCAATTCCTCTGGTTAATTCTTTCCCTGCAGTGGTCAATTACCCAATATATTAAAGTATGATTCTTTTCATATACCGTACGTTATTTATTAGCTATAAATTATGTCCTATACTCTGTACGTGGATTCGATTCGCGGTAAAATTATTCTGTGCTGGTGGAATGCACGCTGAAATATAGAAAACGGCTTTGGAATATAGGCCTTCGCTCTTGACTGGCTGTGAAGTTAATCAGTCGTTCTTAAATCGGTCATTTGTTTAAGTAATTAAGGGGTAAAGTAAATTTGTGTCATAAATTGCATGAATTGATATATTGTACATACAAGATGGATTAATGCATTTAACCCATTAAAATATCTACGGGAGATTTTGCTAATAATTATGCCTCATTAATGAATTATTTCGTTAATTATCAACAAATTTAAGATGGCTCATCGCTGTTTCTTCGCAAATTTGTCGCTAATTGACTTGGCGTAATCATGTTTATAATTCGAAAGAATCTGTTAAATAATATGGAATTCCTTTCCTAGATTAATTAGCCAACTGATATCAAGTGGCCCTTTCACTCAGCTTCGTTGTAATTTACAGAGACTGAAATGAGAACAATCCATGCAAACTGGTGAAAGTTTAGTTTGTTCTTTCTGACTGTTTACAAAAGTATCAGAACTTACATATCTCTTTCCATCCTGAGATTCTTCATTAGCCTTTGTTTGCATTCATTACATTTCCTTTGTTTTTGCAACATAGCGGGGATTTCAATGGTCGATATCGATTTGTGTTCCCTCTCAAATTATCTAGCCACTTTCCCGAAAGAATCCTCTTCATACGATTATAAATGAGCAGTTTTTATCGAGTAAACACCATCGACCCTTCTCAACCCGACCGAGTCAATTTCGGCGCATTAGGAGGACCGAAGAATCGGTGGAGGATGCAATTTCCCGGTTATTACGTCCGCGTAACTTATCGTATTTCAGTCTCTCGCGTCGAAGGCAATAGAGACGCGGCGTCCGATGCATAAAAGAACAATGTCAGAAAAAACTACTTCGTCTCGGCCCAGCAAAGCCATTCGGCATATTCCCCTTTTCCCCCCCACAACCCCCTATGCGACCACCCTCTTTCTTTTTTGCGTCCCCATCCCCCGGTCACAGCAGCCCTTTCACCTGGCCTCTTTCCCGCTACACCTGCCCCCCCCTCCCTCCCTTATCTCCCCCCTCACCTTCAACCCGCCCTTTTGCCTCTCTTCGCTAGCCGAGCGGAGCAAAACTATCCTCGGGCGATGCACGTGTCTTTCAGGGAGATATCCCCCAGAGGATATATAGGGTGAGAAAGAGGGCTAGGATGATTTCTGTGGGAGGAAGGTCCGAGGATGGCTTTAAGGTTGTCTCTTTAGGTCAAAGGTGTGGTCGTGAAGTCGGAAGATTATGGTGACATTATGGCGGGGGTCGATGGAATATGAGGTGGTGTTTGGATTCCGCCTTAGAGTGGAGTCAATTCAGTTGTAATGGGGTTTCCCAAAGAAGAGTCACTTGGTTGTGTGAGGAGTGATCGGTCGGCCGGAGCCAATGAAACTACTTCAAGATTTTTTTTCAAGTTGCTCATATTTGCCTTGGAAGTGAATAATTAAAGGGTCTAATATTGGTAAGAAAACAATACGATGCCAATATAATAAATCACATGAGACAGAAATTTAGTTGGAATGGTTAAGGCCCTATAATCCAATTCATAAACGGACTGGAAATTCTATCATGGGCTGGAGTACGCCTGGAAGTCGCAGTTTGACGATACTTGGGTTAAATGATTCTTCCTTGATGTGAAAGTTCTTATTGATCCTTCCTCCTCAGAAAATATACGTCGTAAATTTAAAACTCAGCTTTTCTGAGTGCCTAATGTCTTTCTGGTTTTGCGAAAAATCTGGTAATTGAAAACGAAGAATCATAATTGAATTCCCGCATAAGTCATAATAATCATAAGTGAAATCTTAGTGACCAAATAAAAGAAAATGATTTAAGATTCATGGTGTCGATGAAAATATTTATTTTTTTTTCATGATAAAATGGACATAATCTCGACTCAAAATGTAGAAAAACTATCAGCAGAGTCGTCATAGTAAAAGTTCACTATTCATAAATGCCTCGGTGTTCGCGATAGCTACATGAAATTGCAAGTGATGAAGTCTCTACATTATTTCACTTACCTTTCCGTTATCTACCTTGCTAATTATGGGTCGTAATTAATGTTTTTCCGTTAAGAACTTTTGGTGTTTTGCTCGCTGTAGGCTGAGAGAGGATTGACGGTCACAATGTCCGCTTCGTAGCTTCAGGTCAAATATTTAATTAGTCATTCGTGATTGCGGTATGCCGTATTTATTTTCGTGACTCATTAATGCAAATTGCGTGACTCAAGAACCACATAATTTTTCCCAGCGATTCTTCAGAAACGCTTAACCGAGATAACTGTCTTTTGATTGCATTTATAAAAGGTAAACATATTTTGGATTTAACACCTCTTAGCTCATCAGTTAAACACTCCTTGAAATACTGCCAAAATCCCGTGTTTCGCTGATGAACAATTAGGAAATGATCCCCAGCAAGCATGTAGTGAAGCCATTAGCCGCATTCCCGGAGTAAGACGTAATGTCGAAATATTCGGTGACATTTAAGATATATTTACCGTTGCTCAGTATGTTAATTACCTTAATATGTTTATTAATTATGATTCGAGGTTGAGCTCATAGCGAATCTGAACTCATCACTTCTGTATGTCCGCATGCTAAGAAGTCTCAAACTCTCTGTTCCATTAGTGATAGTATTCGTGAAATGTGGTGATGCTTTCTTCCTTGGTGCCATACGGAAAAATTTCCGTTACTCCTTTACCCTTGTTCCTTTATATAAGAGTAACATTTAGGTCCAGGGTGTTACATTTTTATTTCTCGCAAGGCACGTTAAGTTAAGAATTACTAGAGGGTAGTTGTTGATTGTCTTTTAGGTTAGTTTTCTCTAATTTTTTTCTCAGGATCTGTCGTGAACGTTGGCAAGCAATACCTTAATCATCAATTGTTTTTTAAGTATTGAACTCGCTGTTTTCTTGATGTATAAATCGTATACAGGCAATCGAATTTCGATGATTTTCTCCCGTGATTGCTGCAGCCCTTCTGCTGTTCTGCTAGGGCGAAGTGTTGAAATGCTAGGAATATCAATACCTTCAACTAACTCCTCACCTACCCCAAACATTTGGTCGTCGTCTATCATTTTATTTGTCAACATGTCGTCAAGATTGATCACTCGAAAAACCAGCCACGTTGGGGAGAATCCGACCAGACACGATCTAAGTTTACGCTCCAAACTTCTAAATATGACGTTAAGTAGCTGCACTCCTGGCACATTCCTGTGCGGTAGAATGGCATCTGCTCTCCGCCCTGCATCAGAATGGGTCATTTGTCCCCGATATCCTCAGATGAACTATTTTTCGCCGCGAGTGTTGGTCACTTCCCTTCGAGTCCTCTCTTCATTCCAAACCTCTCTTTCGCGTGCTCTCTTCTGCAGGGGACTCTCCCAGAATTCCCTGGTCTGCCTTAACCTCTCAGACCTCAAAAAAACCCTCCTCAGCTTTCCTTCCCCTCGACCGACTTCTCTGTTCCCCGTCATTATCCGTAACGATTATGTTATTGTCCACGCCGGGGTGTCCCTCTTCCCACTCCTTTTCTTCTCATCTTCCCTCCCTTACCTTCCGACCCATTCCCTGCGACTCCCAATTCCGTCCCTTTTTTGCCCGCTTCCTGCTCTTCCGTGACCGCGAGGTCCTCTTTGAGAGGAATCGGTCACTTGCGAAGGCCATTCTCCCGGCGGCGTGGCTTTTTCTTTGGGGTCCTTCGGGTAAGTCGCCGAGAGTTTTGTTTGTTAAACGTGGCAGGATGCTAACTTTCGCAAATATGTACTTCTCGGAACTATTAACGAACTTCTCGCGCGCAATTCATGCTCTCGGTGGTCGGTGGAAGAGGTTGAGGTGTTATTAGGTATACCTTTGCACTTTGCTGAAAGTTAGCTATTTAACGTCCATGTTTTAATAGCATAGACAGCGTGGTAATTTTTTGTTTCGTGTAAAATAAATCATCTACGGCTCCATTTCTTTGTCTCTATAATTCATGGTTTCATTTACATTCTTGCTTTATTTCGATCGTTAATTGAAACTATGTTTGTCGCAGACATTTATTTCGTTAAGTAAACTACTAGTTAAGTTTCGCGGGCATTGGTCTGTCTGCCTTGTTGATTAACGAGGCGATACATAGCTGCGTCATTTATATATTTCATGCTTCTGCGATTGCTTCGAAGAATAATCGTTATTATGCTTCTTTTTCTTCTTCTGCATTCTGTTATATAAATGACGGTGGGTCCCTGATCTAAGCAAGACTGCAATAGTTTAATCTGGTTTTCTTCTCCCTCACTAAACTCGAAGGAGTTCTTCTTCGAGCTATCGAGCGAGGTTGAATGTTGGATTCTAAGGGAAGAATGGCTGAGGCCAATTTCTGGATGGTTTTCCATAATTATAAGAATGAAAACCATATTATTAAACATTTAAATCGCTAATAATTATATATACCAGGAGAGGAAAAAATCCCTTTTACACCAGGAGAGTAAAAAAAATGGAAATGTAAGAGATTCAGGTGATTCTAAGAGAGTTTTTTGTACGCTCTTTCCCATAGTCTATGTTTCACCCGATATCCCTTCCCTAAAACCATCTTTTAGCCACTTATGTGTGATTTTAAGCGTTTAGCAGTATTTAATAATTAATATGTCAAACATCTTTAATTCCTTATATTAATTAAGATTACGAATTTCATTACTCCTACTTAATTTTTTGTTGATTTTGAATCTGTCTTGTATTTGTCTTTTTCTGATTGCAAGAAATGTCTGAAATATCCTCTAAAAGGAAACCCATTGTTAGTTTAGGCAGTTCACCACTGCAGAGAAGGTACTGTATATTCTTCATTAGTATTCTCCTTCGATGCTATTGACTCTTCGCCAGCGTAATTACAGGCTGTAGTGTTGTAGTGTAGTAGTACTGAATTTCACCGTGATTTGTGACGCAAATGTTATACAACGGATCCATACAGCAGAATTAATTATCTCATGCTGTTAGTTTTAACTTACGTAACCACATCTTTCACCCCGTCTTCCACCCAAGTCTAGAAACGTTCAAGTGTGCTTGTATATGTAAACATTCGTACATACCGATATACATTCCATTCATTTTCCTCGCTTTTCTTCCGTGAGTTTCTTTTATCGAGGCTCGAAGCGCCTGCGGTCGAACAAACTGTCCTGGACGCACGTGTTTCAGACTTGGCCCTAAGGAAAGAACGGGGTTTTATTTCCCTTATTTTCAACAACTGAGGAACACATTCGTTTCAAGAAATGAGGCTTTTTGCGCCTCCACCTTTGTCTTGTTTACAGAAATGGTTTCGGTCGGAGCGTTGTAAAAATGTTTCCTCTCTCGTAGAGAGTTATACGGTGCGTTGTAGTTTTATTTTAACTGCGCCTATCCCGACGTCTACGTAACCTCAGAAATAATTTCTCTGAGACTTTTTTTTACGTGGAAATTCCTTTTCTCTTACCTCAGTTTCACAAAAGTGATACAGGTGTAACTAATTTTGAGGATTAATGGAGATTTACGTTTTTAACTCGAGATGATGAGATTGCGGGTATTCGATGCTTTCTCATTCGTTTTATTAGGAAGATTAAGTCGTGGAAAACATAATTTGGCTTAATTTTCTAGGAAGTGCTTTCATTTTAGTGGTAAAATGTTTTTATTTAAGAGTTATCACATGAGGGTTAGAAAAATACGGAAGGAGATCGTGAAAGATTATTCTTGTGTCCTTCCAAGTATCTATATCTTTGTAATATTTCACTTATACTGTCGTAAAAATGAACTTTTACAGGATACGAACGCTCTTCACTCCGCATAAATTCATATTTGAAGCTCCTTATCATATTATGAAGGAATCTCGTATTCGAATCTACTCGGAAAATCGTTAACCATCATTCTATTTGAAGTATCCATGTAAACCATCTCTTCGCTGCCTTTTGCATGGTGTGATTAGCTTACATTATGAATTTTATGCTTAAATGTAATAGTTATAATTCTATGAATTAAAAAATAATTAGACATCATAAGACTATACAGATTTCTTGATCCATTACAGCTTAAAATGAAATTTCTGTTACAAATCGTGCCAAATTTTTTCGGACTCCAAAGTAGCTTCAACTCAAATTACGCATGAATGGATTCACGTATGAAATTTATGTGCCCTCATCATCAAAACAATACACATCGTGTAACTTTCCTTTAAATAGCCGCCTTTAACCTGTTCTTTGCGTTGTTACATGAATGGACAATTGATGAGAAAGTCATGAAATAACTCTCGATGCCTATTTCTGGACGTTTGAAGTACCTTCGATGCGGTTTGGTAAACGACTTGCAAGTAATTGACTGCAACTAGGCGAAGGTTAAGCATGTAAACTGCGATTTTCCAAGGGAGAGCGCTGAATCTTTTCCCCGTGGAGAGTCGTTTTTGTTCTTTTGGCGTGTGTTTTGTCACAGAGTGATGCAAAAAACATTTTCAGCAAATCGCCCACGTCCTCCAAGAAACTGCAATGCCTTCTGCGGCTCCCATAAATCGATTCTCATCGCGGAGATCTCGACTTGAGTTTTTCGATTCCGAAATAAGAAAGTAAAGACGGTGGGTCTTAAGAGCGAAGCAATTGCTTTCTCCGCCATTCAACTCTTTCCGTTACAGAATTCCTTTAAGATGTTTTACAATCAGAATTAATACATTTTTGCCTGTAGGACTTCATTTCTTTGCCGTTTTGTGATGGTCGCACTTACAGGAGTAGGTAGTACTGTTGTAGTACTCTTATCGCTAAAAGAGCGATGAGGTATTTTAGGAACGATTGTGTTTAAGCTTATTGGGACCATATTTTATGGAAAAGTGTGAATTTCTACGAGCGGAAAATTAAATTTATACAAATTGAATAAATTGTGTAAAACGGTCGTAATTTATCGTTCTTGTGCCTCCTTGTTCAACACTTTATTGTGTGTTTGAAATAAAATATTTCTCGTGTGAAATTTCATAAAATATATCCATTTGCAGGAAGATATTAATAAAATTGACGCCAATGCAGACATAATGAAATAAAACCTTTCGTTACTTCGCCATCGGTTTTAATTTTAAAATTATTAGCATATATTATTCGTAATCCAAATGGTAAAATTTACTTTTTACATTACGAAATTATTATTTATTATTATTGTATTACGAAATAATTCTTTGTGGAACAATAACTCATTTCGAAGTTAAAGGAATGCATTCTATTTCACCATCACGTAAACGACGAATCTAAAACTTGAATGGAGTGGAGAAGCGAAATCTAGATTCCTCATTGGTGAGTTGGGCTAAATGATAAATCTGAATATAGTAGATACATTCATATGTGTCTGGCTTAGGTTCCTCTTGCCTCCTTTCATTTTGGCTTTCGGATAATGTACGGTGTCCCTTAGAACAGCGAAAGAAAGACGTATCGAGCATTCGAGATGTGCGATTGAAGAAGACTCGATTCCTCCTCTTGAGGAGTCGGGACGGATCGTTCGGGAGGATCTCTGGAAATAATAGCCTGATATCCGATATTCGCATACTTAGAGGAGCGAATAAAAAAGTGGTGGTAAGAGGCTGACTGTCCGTCTCTCTCCGCTTCATCGAAAACCGGCGATTCACAACGGACCACTTATTGCCATTGTTTTGTTTCGTGGGGCCGTTCGTTCACTCCGCGCATCCAATCCTCTCCAGTATCGGCGATGTTAATTTTTTTATCCTTCCGTTGGATTGGCGTACTTGTCTCGGACTTATTTTCCTCCTCGGAGAATGGAAGAGCGGTTCCGGCGGAGAATGCTACTCCCACGCGATGGCATAATGGGGAATCGAAAAGGACGGATGATCCAGTAGGATTTACTGATTATCATCGATTTCTGATAAATAAAGGGTTAGATCATTCCTCATCGTATCACAGCTATGTTGTAATATATCTATATTTATTGTTTATGTCTGTTGAAAATGGGAGAGAATTTACGGGTTATGAGATTATTGAAATCATTGTCAGATTTCTTAGTCTGTTCTCTTCTCTGTATGACTTTTTTTTATCATTCTCACAGATGTACGTAGTGGAATTTTTGAAAATATGCATACATTTACGGGAAATATTTGTTTATTTTTAAATATTTTCCATATTTGAACGTAATGTTCGTTGGTTCGATGACTGCATCTCCCGAGTCGGTCTAAATTCCTCCAAATCCGTTTAAGATTGCTTTACATTGATTAATTCTCAGTATTTTCTTTTGGTTTGTTTGTCATTCGCTGAGCAATTAGACTTGTTTTTGTCTCAAGTGCCTTTATATTTCTCATTTTTCCCCATTCTGTATCTGGTGGTTTATTATTGTTTCGACAACTGCACGAGTCAAATACGTGTGGAAGATACAAAATACCTCTTCTTAGACTCTTAATATAGGTTTATTTTAGAGTTTTTGAAATCATGTCACAAGGTAAATTAGCTTCTGTCACGCATGTAGCGATTACTGTAGGCATGCATGAATATCGGTATGTATATTTTTTTATTGGCGCAATCATTTTAAAACTGTCGGAACTTGGAGTACGGGACTTATAGTACTTAGGGGTCAAGAGCAATTTTAAGCCGTCAGAATCAGTTTGTGATCACATCTGAACACTTTTCAATATAAGTAAGAAAAAAATGAACTATTCGGACCCTTTTGAATCAAGATCTGCAAAGATTGTGCCAAAGTGCATAGTCGATCCCTTAGGTTTAGCACTGTAACTGTTTCGATAACATGAAATTCAAACTCTCTAATAAAAGTATCTAAATTGTACGAAAACTAAACTGTGCACACCCTCTATTTACAATTTCCGCTCGAACGTCTCTATTTCCAGAGATTTTATTTGGAAAATCTTCCAAGGAATGGAGGAAGAAGTATGGGGATGGAGGCGGAGTTGTTTATTGCGGTAAAGCCGTACCGATGGAGAATTCTTAGGGATTTGCGGCGAATTCCGAAGGGAAGTAAGAAAAACGGTGCTTTGTATGGAAGGGGATAAATATCGAGTGCTTTCAATTGGAGGGAGGGAAGTTCTTTTCCTTCTCCACAACTCCTCAATACCCCTCTTATAAGTCCTTTCCTCGAAAAATGGAATATGCGGACGAGAAAAAAACCTTCCGAGTACGGACCGCCTTTCGTAAAGAGGGGCTTATTTTCTCTTTTTGTTTCGTTTCTTCGCTCCGCGGAAAAACGCCGAAATCCTCCAACGACCGAAAAAAATACCTCGCACACGCGCTGTGTTTTGTTTCTCTTTTTCGACATGCTCTCGATTCGGATCCTTCGATTGTTTCCTTCTTGCGATTCTTATCTCTCGACGCCGCCTCTTTTGTTTCCCGCATTTTTTCTTTTGTCTTTCGGAGGAAGATCGCTCCTTCTTGGGCTCGTATTATATGCTTCTGCTTTCCAGACGGTGATGTTGCAAATCGGAAATGCATCGTTTTGATGTCCTCGAGTGGGAACGTTGGTTTTCGTCCCACTCCAGCCGGAGTTAATTTTCCGTTCTTTCGCAATATCGAGAATTGTTTGACGACTTCGTATATCGCTTGCAAATAATATTTTACGAGTTCCGTTGGAGTCAACCTTACGGACAATGTTTGTAGCTGGGCGGTGAAATTCAACGAAACTCCTTGATTTTAATGTGGTAAAAATAATTGTAAAATTTATGTTAAACTACATTAAAGGGATGCTAAGAAGTATCCATTCTTTGCTAGAACAGTCAAATAATGGTATTAATTTCCTGAATCTTTTATAATAATCCTTAATCCATCAGCAGATCCAGGAGGGAATGCGGAAGGGTTTACCCCTCTTGATGAGTTTTTAGTAATAGTTACCCTAGGCTCTGACGAGGAGCTCGTATCAATATCAGATTGTAGAGTCATTACATGATCACTGTACATCTGCTACATTTATCACGACCAAATGGCATTTCAATAGTTAATTGGAGATAATATCATGGCGAATTTGTTTTAAATCGTCACTCATTATTGGCAAATTTTTCCTCCGGCAAGTTTCTAGATCCTCGCTAGTCTTAACACCTCACAGGAATATTTGAAACGCTTTAAACGAAATGTTCAGAAATATGGTTAATATACGTCTGCTTCAGAATTTTCTTACGTATTTTTTAATCGTTTCTTTCCTTCCATTTTTGATGCATGTTATTAATTTTGATGCTAAGTCCTATTTTTTACATTGCTCATATTTCCTGTTTGCCATCGTATTATTAGTTTTCAAGTGTTTTTACAAAATAAATGTGATAAAGTGGCTTCAAAAGTATATCTAACTATTCATAAATATATATGTTCATTTTCGAAGTTTCCGTCTGTAAACAGTCATGGGTAAACTTTTGTCTTAGGCAACCGCTTTAATGTGTTTGATAAGATTTTCTCGGTATCGGAGATGAGATTGAACCTAAATATGTTTATCGTTTGACTAACAGGTGTTGCTACTTTGAGAAAAGATTGCTTCGAGGAATCTTTGCATACGGTATCATTCTCGAAGAAGATTAAACTGCTGGAGAACGGATGCGAGATTAACCAGAAGGCTTTTTTCCGTAGTGATTTCAAAAAGAAACGTGTAATTTAGTCTGAATTACGTACAACGCGCCGTTGGTCAGAATCTGGAATATCGCTGGGCTAATTAAACATTTTTTCAACGAGTTTCTCTAAGGAAGTCGTTAGTTGATCGAATGGAAGTTTATTGCCATCGTGAGAATAGAAAAAACGGTCAACTCGGGCGCTCGACCGTGAATCAGATGTGAACCAAACGCCTTCCGGCTTCAGAAAAAAGTGCACGACGATGAAATGAGTTTTGAGGACGTTCTTGCTAAATTACACGCGTCGGAGATGCTCGTAATTTAATCTGGAAAGACTTTTCACCCAAGAGTTTTCAGGAAAATTTTATTTGATGCGATTCGTTATAATCTTGTGTGATCGTTCAGAAACAAATTGCCATGCAAGTAAGATGAACGTGTAAATCTCCGCGAATTTTGAGGTGACATAAGCGTTTCTCTTTAACAGATGCAAGATTATTTATGTATTTTCGAAGCAGTAAGGCAATAAAACCTGTTAATTCAAACCCCATGATTTCCAGGTCTTTCATTCCCTGCGATTGTTATAAAGTGCTTAATTAATAAATGGAAAATAAATTTAATTTGGTTATTATTTCTCCGGGTTGAATAAACTGAATAATTTCCTGAAACTTTCCAGGCAAATTCCCTTATGTAAATCTTATATAATCAGTTTGATGTTGCTTATGAGAGTAAACGTACTTTATTGACGACTTTTAATTTTATGGTCTATTTTTATCAAAATCAGAAATAAATTATGGTCACTGGTAAATGAAGATTATAAACTGGGAGCTCCTTAACTCCTTATTTTCAACCCCACGATTAAACCATATAGTAGAACTTTATTGGGAAAAATCTATTTTTGAATGTGTCATAAATCTTTCCATCGGCAATATCCATTCCTTCTTGAATTTTTTTGACCATTTAAGAAAATAAATAATTAGGTACTAACTTTGTCTTAATATGCGATTTTCTTTATTTCTGTTAGTTAAGCAAAAGATGTTGTCAAACAACTTGCTGTCTATCTTTCAAAATGAGTTATAATGAATTGATCCTATATCTTCGAATTCTACCGACTATTAAAAACCAAGGTAAATGAAGGAAACTTCATAAGCATAGATCTTCATCAAATCGAGCGTATGAGAACCAAATTGTTGGTAGAGAAGCAAGAATATTTCTGTGGCGAGGAAAATTTTGTCGCTCTTACATCCTCCAATACCAAAACACGTAATTAGACCAAAAGATAATTCTTCTCTCAACATTAACACCCAGGGAACGGTCTGGAAAAGTGTCCGGTTGTCATTGAATTTCACATCCAGCGCAAGAGAATTTATTGACTCAAGAATCAGAGAAGAAAGAGTCGGCGTTTTCAGTACTATTCTCGTCTTTTCATTTCCTTGTAACCAACTTACGGGGCTGCATCAGGGGATTGAGTCGTCATTGTTGGATTCCATTTCTGTAACTAGTGTAAATAAAAGGGGAACGCTTGGGCAATCAGCGAGCACAATTCTTCCCACCCCATTTTCTGGAACGGGAAATTCTAAGAAAGGATGACAGGGAAAAGGGTTGAGAGACACGTAGGATGCGAGAGGCTTATAATTGTTTGCGCAGAGAAACGAGCGTTGAGATCTCAAAACCGAGGGAGGCTTGAGCGGTGGAGATTTTATGTCCGCCAAAATATACGACAGAAAAATGCATTGTGTGGATGTTGCCCTCCTCTCTATCTCGTCCTTACCCCAACGACCCCCTTCTGGACTCTTAACCATTTGTGCGCGACAAGTAACCGCTGCATTAGGGGGTGTCAACATCAAGGGTTTCCTGTGTATGCCGGTGTATTTATGTGGAGATATGCCTAATTCTTAATGTCACTTTATACTGCGGAATGGAAATGGAATGAAGTGGAAGTGAATTGCTTTTCAGGACTGCTGGACATAAATATTGAAAGTTATTATATTGCTTTATTGATGATATATTACGAGATATTCTTCTTATATATATCTTACGAGGTATTTGTTCGATTCAGGAGAATCTTTTATATCATCCATCTTTAATAAGCGATCATTTCTTTCAAATAATTGCAACAGATATTTACATCGATTTTACTATTTTTTTAGTTTTATAGTTTGCTATTTTGCTTCTTTATCGTGTTACATTTTATTATATTACTCAGGGAATGGCATGATAAGTGAGTTGTTGTAAAGTAATCGGAAAAAGGGGGTACAAATGTGAATATTTTCAAGCTTTCATGTATTTTAACTCTCATAAACGGATTCAGTCGTCTATTGCCATGTCAGTATTCTACGACTGGGGAAGAATAAATATATTTAGTGAAGGTTTCCACCATCATTGTAATACTTGTATATTTTTCGGAAATCATTCAGGAAACATTTAAGAGAAATATTTTGCGGTGAGAATTTCTGGGAACTGTCGCATTTTCTTCATTTATTAGTGTTATCAAAAGCATCAGTACGACTCAAGTATTTGATTTGATATTTATTTTTATGCTAGGAGCATTAATATCGATCGCGAATCTCTTTGGATGAGCAACAAAAATTTTTGACACTTTTCATACTCTTAACTGACCTTAATTCGTCGGCAAAATTCCAGCTATCTCCAAGAGAGATTCTAAGCTTTATTCGCTTTCCGGAAAAAGAAATTCGGAAATTCTCTTGGTTTATATTTTTACAAGGTGAAGGAAGCAGTGTGGATCCATTAGATTGTGCACCGCCTTCCCCGTTCCTCTGATGATTGCCGACTAGTCCACTCGAGCAATTTCGATCGATGAATTCGTATTTTTTTTCGGTCCATCGGAACGAATGAAAAAAGTCTGTGAAGGGTAATCCCGAAAAGCGTCGGACCTTCTCTGAGGCGACGTAGCAATTTAGAAGGCTGCAAGATGTTTGTTTTAGTTGGGGCTATTCTTTGACATGTCCGAACTAATGGCGATGCTATTTTTCTTGCCGCCAAGATACTCCAACCCAATCTTTTCCCTGCAATGCCGAAATAAAGGTTACTACAAATTAATTCCTCATAGAATAGAGGACCATCTAGTTTTATCAAAATAAAAATTAAGGTAAGGTAAATTTTTCTGCTTGATGGTTTCCTTACCTTTCTGTCTCAAAATGGATTCGCGAATTGGAGAATTAATGGACTTTCACGATGATGAGTTTTACCGGAATGGACCTTTTCTGGAAATAACGATTGGCTGGTCGGTGTGATTGGAATAAAAATGGGTGTTTAAAGTTGTAAAATTTGCTATAAAAGTTATCTTCTTCTTAAACTATTGGCAGATTGTTCAGCGCTGATTTTATACTTCTGAAAAATTTTTAATTGAATGAAATAGGGTGTATGTAGTGCTGACCTTGCACTTTCAAATTCGAAGGTTAACGTATAAATTATTTAAAAATCCCGTGAAACTTTGCCTCAAACTTAATTCTTGGTCGCTAAACCATAACATCCATAGTTAGCCGCAATTATAAAGCCAAGACACTCGCAGGTATGATCTCTGAGCGAAATGATACATAAGTCCCTTTTGTTAAAGGAGCCTACGTCGAGTGCCATGAATCGCTTTTTCACGCAATATTAATTTAAAGAATTACCACCACGTCCTCCTTAATCCGTGCGCCCAACATGTTACGCCGTTCTTTAGGAGCTTCTTTTCACGCAAAAGTTTGTTTTCCTTCGTTTGCGAGCGTCCCAAATTTGCGAACTTCTTCTTCGGAACCGAGACGTATTAGCAGCGCTTCCTATTATTCTTGGCCGAGGATGGCCTTGCTATCGAATGGAGGGCCGCGGGTGAAAACGCGTGTTATCACCACCGTCCTAATCCGAAGGTAACTGGACTTTATACACAAACCGAATGATTTCTGGGCGCTCGCGGGATGGCCCCTGGACCAGGATGCTGGCAAAGGGAGTGGGAGGAGGAGTAAGAGAGCTGGAATGCCGTCTGGGCGACGTGGAGAGGGGCGTAGTTGGGGGAGGGGCTGGGTGGGGAGAGCCGGTTAGTCTGTGTTGCTTTCGCGAAGCAATATCCTCTTCTCCCCTTCCGTCAACGTTTCCAAATTTTGCTCCCTCTCCGCTATGCAAGCCCACAAATACTTTAATGCAATGTCTCTCTTATTACTGTCTCATTTTACTGAAACTCTCATCTACCTTTCCCAATATTTTCTTCATACCTCTGCTCCTCTTCTCTGTGTACTCCATTTATTAATATATTGTTTCATTTTATATCACACTTTTAATTTTATTCTCGAGTCTTAGATTTCACTTGAATATTGAAGGTTTCATAAAAATGACGTAACTTCATCTCTATTTACTTAACTGATTTTGTTTCTCCGTCTTTCCTTTTATACGTTTGAATTGCTTTGAATTACTTTTCGTCTGCCAAAGAAGTTAAATCCTTCGAAATGTTCGGATACAAAATACCTTTTCATTGTCCTTAAGTTATCCTCGTCCCATTTTCGCATTTCCTCTGTCTAAACAAAATTGTTCTTTCTATATTAACTCTTTCCTTGATCTTTTGATTTCTCTCATTCCCTATTCTGTTAATTTATTCTCCATGGCCCGTTCTTTTATGTTTTATCTACTTTCGTAATAGGCCCCTCCCATTCTACTTCTCTATCTCCATTGTTTCCATTTTTTAATTGAAATTTGTAATGCTATTCTTGTATATCTTCCTTTTTGATTTGCATCTCTCGTTTCCATTTCATATCCCTCTATGTTCTTTCCCTATAATTCTCCCATCATTTCTCCTATTCTCTCCCATTTCTCCGTTTCACTATTCTACCTTCACATTTCCCATTTTCTCTCCGTTTTGCCTCTCACCCTCTCTTTATTTCCTCTCTTTCCATTCATTCCCTCTCTCTTCATATCCCTTTTCATTTCATCAACGCTCCAACCCTCATTTCTACCACTCCCTCTGAAAGTCCCATATGCTCTGTTCCAGTCACCTCTTTCCTCTTTCTCTATGCCACTCTCTATTCCCTCCCCCTCACTCCATAGCATCGATCGCAGAGTGCAGCTATAGTGGCGGAGGCGAGAGAGGTTTGTGTGGAATTCTTCTGCCTCTTACCCCCCCAAACCTCTTTCCTTCATCATCTCCCTCTTGGATAGCACTCTTTCATACTACACCCAGATACGCGGTCATATATTCCCTCACGCCGTCTCCACGTATATGGGTGTTTGTTCGACGAGAGCCGTAGTTAGGAATTTGGTGTCGAGAGGGGCGCGTGGTGCCGATTGAGGACTCGAGTTGTCCATTTCGAGGGATTTGCAGTGGATGAAGAGACGGGGATTTATTTATATCTCATGAAGCCGCGCTCTCCGCGATGCCATTTGTTCATATATATTTTTATTTTTTTCTGATGGATGGGCACTTTTAGGATTTTGGAGGGTGTAGAATGGGTTTCCTGAAATATGTGGTGGTGGGTGGGGATAAATCCGTCTACTATTTTATTTGAGGGTTGTGGTTTAGGTGTGCTTTTTGGGGTTGTGTCGGGTTCTTTTACGTTCTCCAACAGGGTCTCCGGGGAGGAAAATCTTTTCACCCCGTAAGTATCTCGAATTCCCGCGCTTCATTTCCTCTCTGGGACACGTTTACTATTCGTCAGGTTGAAATTTCGTGGGATTCTCTTATGATACGCTGTCAACTAAAAAAATTGCCGTTGGTTTTAATTGAATGATACATTTCCTGATGATTTAGAATTTATTACGGAATCTTGCCATTTGATTTATTAATTGTTCCTTCGAGGGATCCAAAGATTGTGTTGAGATGCTATCCATATCTACTACGGAATACCAAGAAAGATTCGAAGTACTAGCAATACATGAAAACTATTACTACTTGGAGTAATACTTGAAAAACAAACCTCTTGAACTAATACCGGAAAAAAGCGAAACTCTCCCCTGGTCGATACTCTTATCTTTCTAGCTACTTACCATCGCCTTGGTCTTCACTGATACAACACTTTTTCGTAGAGATAATAGGGTATAGGTATTAGCAGGTTGTCCCTTAAATATTAGGACACGAATACAGCTGATAGACTCCAAAGTGATGGAGTAAGCCACTGATGAAATTAAATACATGTTTCAAATAATCAAAATCACCATCGCCTCTTTAGGATCTTTACATAGTAAACTATCGAAGCCAAATAGCGATTGAATGTTCCGGAAGAATTTTTATTGGCGAAAGAAAGGATTCCTATTGGGATCTGGTAAATGATAAGAATGTGTACAGAGCTCTATATTTAAATATTTCTTATTATTTCAATACGTTATTTGGACGATAATAAGATGTATAAATCATATTGTTCCCATTAAAATCAGTTTTAGTCATCATATAAAACGAGATCATTGGCAGAAGAGACAGAATATACTGAGTGCTTAAAATTAAAAAATTAAAATCTTTCGTAACAAACTTCGTACACATAAGATATAAGATAGTTTAAAATGATTGGTAGATCAACATAATCCGATAGTTATGTGCGCTAATGATTCTATTCTTCCAGAAAAAATGGAATTTCAACGAAATTTGTGTCATTCCGAACTTGTTTTAGGCCTTTACCATAGATCCGTCCTAAACATTTCCGGACCCGCTAGAATAGGTTAAACACAATCACCGAAGAATCATCGAAAAGGAAAGATATTCATTATCTTTACATCTTATAAAAATACCAATATATCTCGGAAAAAAAATAAATTTTGGTTTTGGAATCAAGAGAGAACAACGGACGTTCTATTTCGTCCTCGACTGCTCGAAAAATAATGAAAGGTAGGGCTTCATTTTTGCATTGCACACTCTTGCTACGCTTACCAATTTCTTCTCTTATTTCGCATTGCCGTTTCGCATGGTTTTGTGGCCTCTTCTTCACCCCGTGCACACATCCACCGTCTGCGACCCATGAATGAGAGCTTTCGCTTCGATAGACGCCCATCCCGTTTTTTCATCCGGCTTCGAGATGGCCATTGCAGAGAAGGGCCGCAGCATAATGAGCGTAAGGGTGAATCTACGAGGGAGAGGAAGAAAGGAAGGGTTTCGGTGATTGATTGGTCAGCCCGTAACACTATTGGTAGCGATGAGTGTACGATTTCGTCCAATCATTATCCGCTGCCGATTTTTTCCCCATGCATCTCTCGTAGTTTCCCCCGTGCAGATCCCTCTCAGGTTTTCTCTCTCGAAAAGTCCTCTCCCGTACCAATCCGGAGGTAGGCTACCCATTCACCGCGGCTGCC
Source organism: Pachydiplax longipennis (assembly GCA_036926295.1). NCBI lineage: Eukaryota > Metazoa > Arthropoda > Insecta > Odonata > Libellulidae > Pachydiplax > Pachydiplax longipennis. The sequence continues at coordinate 60,731,868 of JAVFKF010000008.1, forward strand.
ACTCCATTTTCGCCGGGGATCGCGAGTGTAGTGCGCGATGTAGTTTAAGAGGGGCTCTCTTTCCCTCCAGTCCGTGGAAATTAAGTACAATCGGTGCTTATCTTTGTCTAATCTAAGGACGAGTGGGGCGTTAAAAAGCTCGTTGCATGGCCATCGAGGTGAGTGCGGTTGCAGGCTATCGTCGAGGGGGTGCAGGAGAGACGGTGTAGTTACCCGGAGCTGTTGTAAACGTCTTCTGGGTGACTTGCGATGTCGGTGGAGGGTGAAGGAATGCGATGTTATGAGTGGAAGTGTATGGAAAATACGCCTTTTTTTCGTCGTTTTATTAGTTTAAATAGACTAATTTCCTTACTCCATTGATGATTTTGCAAAAGCTGATTCATTGATGTTTCCATTCAGTATTCAATTTAAGTCATTTAAAGAAGGTTGCAAATTAAATATTTATATAATATATAGGATTTCCATATAATTTCTTGATAGGCATTCAAAATTTTGGTTGTAGAGACTGCTGAGACTGGACAGAAAAGCAGTATTCTTTAAATTAATTTAAATAAAAAAGGTGTTTCTCGTGAAAGATAAAACCACCTGCTTGATTTAGATATACTTTTAACTACTTTGGCATTTTAGCGTGAATTGAAATCAGTTCGTTTTCAGTTTCTAAATTCAAATCGGTTTCTTTTAGTATGAATTAAAATTTTTAAACTATTTATGATACATTTTGATAATATGAAAACTTACGTTACGTTAAACTCTAGATATATTATTATTAAGCTTGATTGTGATGCTGTTAAAAATTTTCAGCTTCTTTTTTCGTTTCCTTTGTCGGTAACATTATATTTCTCTCTGCATTGAAATTTTTCTCTTTCGAGTCTCCTTTCCTTTACGATAATTTTGTGAATGTTTTCTTTTATTTCATTCCAACCATTTCTTAACGGGTGAACCCTATCCTTCCCCCCATTAAACCAACGTGATTCCCTCGGCAAAGATGCTCGCTTCCAATCGTTCAGGGAAATCGCGGATTTTATGTTTGACTTCTTGAATCCTAGAATTGGCGACCGACGTTCCACTCTTCCCTCTTGTTTTTCTTGGTCGAAACACTACTTTGTTTATTTTACTCCCGCAGGTATTTTTCGGGGCGACTGGGCTACGAGTGCGTGAATTAATTAAAACGGCGCGTGAAGTTCTCTTTTTTCGTTCAGTGGGTCGAGGATTCGATCGAGATGGGGTTAATTTGCGGGATTTGCGGATGCTTTTGTTCCTTTTTTCCCCAGATTCGCGTTCCGATGCATCTGGTGCATTCCGTATGTTTTTTGTCTTTCATTTCTCCTTCGGGGCTCTTATATCGCCAAGACCTTGGTCGAATGCGATTTCCCAATAGTCGTATAGGAATATTTACTGATCTCGTTCGTTTTTTTGTCCAAGATCCCATTCCGGTGGATTATTTCAGGTACTACTTTCGCACTCGGGTATTTTTCTGCTGAAATTACCCAAGCGCTGCTCAGGGATGAGTAAAATCGTTCAATTTTAAAAACTGAGAATAAAGCACTCCATCTATAAGGCCTCGGGCATCGGTTAATCTTTTTCTCTGTGCATTCGATTCATCTGCATCCATCGCGTGGGCATTTACATACAAGCATATCGCTCACGCTATTCTCTCGAGGAGTACGCACGTCATCTCCTCCTTTATTCTCATTTCTCCTACATTCGTATGCTTACATATTTCTCTCGTTTAAGACGCATACTTACATATGTAACAAATTCTTTTTATTCTTATAGCTACGCATCCCTCTTCAGCATCTTCATTTATTGAAGCCTTGAGTAATCGGTTTCTTCTTGTTGATTAATGATCAAGTTGTGTAGAAACCCTTATTCTGTAAATCTAAGAAAATGAAGCATCCCATCCATTTTTTGTGTCAACTGTAGTCAATAAATGTAGTTTGCATTAGTATGCAGTCATCAGTAAGTGCTGTGTGCCTGAGTTTTTAAAGACGAGTAAGATTTCACTTCTCGTACAACCTTGGCTCCCTCGTCGATTGTCTAGAGAGGAAAGTCAGATCAGAAAATAAAATTGTTTTTTCCAACCGTACATTTTCGTTAATCGACTATATCAGCTTCCTTACTGTGTGTGAGTGCCTCTAGTTATAGTTTTCTTTTTCCTTTGGCGTGTTATTTTTTGAATTATAAACAGATATAATCGTCGCATTTTGTCTTAAAAGAGAGGCAACGCGATATTTATATGTAATCAGTTTGATTGATATTATAAATGCATATATAGCCGAAGCAGATGTAGCCATGTCATCTTTCATCTCTTTAGTATTTATTCCATTGCTTCTAAAGTGAATGGAAATATTTACAAAACTTTCCGATAGGCAATTTCCTCGGTAAAAACATCGCAGGGTGGTCTATCTTGTATTTTATTGCGATATATTACCTTTTTATGGTTCTAAGTAAACATTCATGCGGCTCAGGTGCCCTGCGACGCTCTCTCCCAAGAAATATTTCCAAAGAAACTTAAATGAACAGATGTAATCAGTTGAAACGCACCATAAATCCGGCAACCAATTCCTCGATTCTCCTCGGTACTCTCCGTCCAATTTATAAGCAGAGAATTTATTTGCATTTATTCCTTTTCCGTCTTTTTTCTCGAATCGCGCGAGACATGCAAGTAAAACTGGAAAGTAGTCGCTATCTGCCCTTTCCCTACCATTTTGGTGAAAAACTCGTTTTTCGCTGCCTCCCCTCCCCACATATTTCTGTCCTTCATTCTCTCCTAAGCCTCAACCTCGGCAGAAAGAAAGGATATAGCCACGGCGTCCAAACAGTCGTAGAGGGTCCTCAGGGCTCCCTCGCCTCGGGGGAATCTCACACACGCTCCTCCCTACGCACACCTTCCTCACGAGTCTTCCCACGCAAATCCTTCGTTCTGCCCACGGCTTCACTCATCGTCCCACGCTCAGGTTGCGCGGTCCACTACCGGTCAATGAATGATGGAAGTTGGAGGCGATGGCGCGAAGAACGCTTTGGGCAGACCGGAGTTGTGAGGTGTTTTGAGGAAAGTTCATTCAGAAGGAAGGAAGAAAGTTGGAGGGAGGGTCAAGAATGTGGTGGTTTATTATATCAGTCCTGCTTTTTGTTGTCGAGTGCCTTACTATAATGGGTGAGGAGTGGTTTGTAAAATCGAAGAAGCTGTGCGATAATGTAAAGAAACAATTTATTACAATTGTCATCAGTTTATGTATGGTATGTCATCGCAATGATTTACTTCATGCAGGAATTGCTTATTCAGCTTTAGATTTATCGTATAAATCAAGATATTTTTTGATTTATCACCGTCTTATGAATGTTTTCTGTATCTTGCTGTCTATTGTAGCAAAATATGTTGCAAAGATATCTTACTTAAAAGTTATAGGCTCTGTATTGAAAGGAGTTGCCCTTGTAGACTTAGATTTTTGTTCGTAGATACCAAACACGTTACGAGTAATCTGACAATCTTGAGTTCGACTTTCTAAACTCCCTTTTGAATTCAATATTAACAGCAGATATGTATAGTCCTGTAGAAAATTGGGTTGATTCATCCTGTGTTTTTAGCAATATCAGGTTCAGAAACTTGCTCCGGTGGTCGATATAGAACTATTACATCAAAATATTGTCCTAAAGTAACAGCAAGCTGAGGGCATCAGTTCCTTAGCTGTTGAAAATGCACTTCTTCATGATAAGTTTAACAAATATGTAGCAAAGGTTAAACATATTAAGCTATAGGTGATTTTTTTTACCTCCACGTCATACATTGAGCCTTAGGCAACTAGCCTTTAGTCGTAAGAATTCATCAAAGTGACGAGGGATCTGATTGTGCTACTGGAGATTAACATTTGAATGTGAATAAAATTTACGGAAAGATTTTTTTTTTCAAATTTCCGTACCGTAGCTAAAACTGAGGCCATGAGATGCTATGTAGTTATTAGTTATATACGCATATTTTTATGACTTGTACTATTTTTTTCCCTGCGAAGTTCTCTTTGTACTTACACACGTATAAAAGAGCCTTCCTGAGCTTCTCACTCCTCTGATCAAAATAATGAGGGTCAAGATTCACCCTTCGAATGCATACTCCATCATAAATTATAATATCCTGCCAGTCGCATTTGATGTTTCAATTAAGTATTGCCTACGCGCATTCACGTCTGCATATTAGGTATGGAGTCGGTCCATACTTCATCCCACAGAATCTGCTGTCACTGGGAACGAGTTTGTCAAGCTCAGTACACGCATCCGCCCTACATTAAAAGCACGATGTTAAAAGAATTCAATCGTTAATGATTTAAGAGAATCTAAATTGCGCGAATTTCATCATTTCCGTCGTAGCCGCGGCGAACTTTCATATTGGATTTCGGGAATGGCTTAAAATGGAAAGGTTGTGGAATACTAAATGTCCGCTCCCAGGAAAGAGAGTCAGAGATGGGAACGGAGAGAAAATAAAGGTGATATCGAAAGGGGAAGAATAAAAGGACGAGAAAGGGGTGAAGAGAGAGGGGCGGTGCTCGCAATCGGTGGGCCTCCTGATGCGAGTCTGTGAGAAGGAAGTGGACTCTTAGGGGTGTAAGAGGAAGGGGCAATGAAGGGCCATGAGAATCGAGTCGAAAGACTAGAGTGAAGTACCCTGCCCCTCATTCTGCGCTAGGTATGACCTTCAGTAACCCTTTCCCATGCGTCGAAATATTTGGTCGGTTGAAAGCATCGCATTGATTCTCTGTCTGGCAAGGTACGCCGTTTAGTCTCTATCTCCGTTGGGGTAGGAAAGTCTAAAATTTGGGTGAGGATATTATTTTTGTTACCGTGGTAGTATTGGAAGGAATGGTGGGAGTAATTGTGGATAAGGATCTAGGCTGATTGGAGAGGGACTATTAATGGCCATTGTTGAAATAAAAGTTTATGGCCAAGCGATGAACTTTCTTAGACTTCAACTATGCATTGACAATATGATGATGATAAATTAATTGATGCTGTGTACCTGGAGTTGCAATCAATCCTTGCAAATAGTCATTCTTTATACTAATGAGTGTTTACATTGCCGTAGAGTTAGGAACGGATTCGGGCACATATTAAGAGAGGGTGAAGCAATTAGTGGGGTTTGTCATCACGTGAATATCGCATATTCATGTCTAATATTGTCCGAAGTGAAATTATTTAAAAATGATGGATTCTGACACTATTTGTAGATCCGAAAGAATCCACAGCTAAAACAGCGAGTTTGCATAAAATACAAAAATGGAGGACGATGGTTGTCTTTGTTTTAAATTAGTCGTTAGTTAAAATTAAAAAATGCGAAGTTTACTGTTAAAATAGCGGTAATTGTTGCCTTTGGATGATTACTCTGTTGAAGCCGGCACTGCCCAAGGAAACCCTAATAGCAAGTCGATGGTGTTCTCTCTGTTGAATTAATAACACTTGTTTAATAGAGGAATTCATTCGTACAAATAAAAAAATTTCTAAGTAGCAGGCCCCAATTCTCTCATCATCATTCTCCATTTCGAGTTTTCTTTCTCTGCGTTATCGCGTCCGAAAAATCAAGTTTGCTTCACACAGAATACGATCTAGGAAGCTAAAACCTACATCCTTTTTCAGCTACAAGAGTGCCTCGGATTGCGAAAAGGCAGAATGTTTTTACGTGCCTTACAATTTAGAATATCGCTCGCCGGAACACTTTGGATCCACGTGGCCTTTCGATGTGAGACCAAATAGGGCCTCCACTAGAATCTGGTTTTCAGAGGTCAACGCATTGACCCCTAGTCTTCTCAATTCACTCTCTTCTTTTGCCATTACGTCCTCCCCTCGATCCATTTACCTTTATTCTCCCATTTCTATCCCTTTTCCCCTCCCCTCTCATCCCATTCCGGCCCTCCCTCTCCCTCCTCCCCCTTCTCGCTCATCGGAACAAGAAACCTGCATTTGGAGAAAACCGAAAATGAGGTGAAGGTGGCATGGAAACCCGTTCAGCGTGACATCCCCCCGAAAATTCCGCGAAGACGCCATTATAGCCGGTCCGATGTTCATCTTTTCCAGTCTTGATTCCTTAATTAAAACGGTCCTCCGAAATGTCTGACCTTCCCACTCGTAATGTAGGTCCACCCCGTTCTCCCCCCGCAAGGGAAACCTGAGTGTATGGGGAGATTCAATTAATAATTGATCGATTCCGATGGGAATGAAGCGTGCATGCGGACATACTGAGTGGAATATTCCCTGGATAATGCCGGGAAGTGGATGGACTCTCAGGGTTGCGCAGTTTCTATTATCGTTCCGCGCTACATATCGGAATATAATTCTCACTTCGGTGCCAAATGGAGAGGATTCTGGAAGGGGAATTTCTGTCGAAGCTGCGAAGACAAAGAATTCGATTGGCATGTTGTCCCTGCGAATATTCGGGGACGTATAGGGAATGTTTGGTTAAATATGCGAAAGATTGTTATTGCAGTCGAATTCCAATGATCCCATACCCTGTGGTAGCGACGGATGCTGGTAAAGTTTTTCGGAAAGGTATTTCGTCGTTCTATTTGCTCCTACCTGGCATCGAATCTCTATATTAATTGCTGTTTTCTTTATATCAGAATTTTTCACACCCAACGTTATGGTAAATCTGAGAAGTGCAAAGAACGTAACGGAAAATTGTAATTTGAAACATCAATTCCATCTTTGTTTTGTTCATTTGTAGAGAGGTGAATTTAAAACGGGCTTCCGAACCTATATTTGTTCTACCCTACACTCTGAGGTCTTCAATGTCTATCAGAATGTTTGCACTTTATTCTTTTCACATTCTCACTCGATAGTGGAAATTAGTTTCACTCTTTCTACACAATACATATTCTCTGTAGAAGAATCACTCATATGAGACAGAGGTGGGAAAACCTTGCGACCTTCAGGCTATTTGAGTGCTAAAATAAAATTTTTGCATTAATTCTTTTTTATTCTTAATCAGAGCATCAAATGGAAATTGTGTAAAAAATTCTCTTCTTTTTATTTTACGGTATAGGTATTTGTTTTCTTATGCGCGTGTTCGATGTTGATCCATTTAATCGGCAACGCGCAACTCAAGTGCGGCCTGATGGAAGCAGATGCGGTATTCTGACGAAAAAATATAAATAAAAAACATCCTCAACCTCTCCATCCTTTAGCTTTGCATCTTGCGATAAGCAGAAATTTTAATTCGAGCAACAGAAACGATTCGATTCGGGACCTTAAACGCATTTTCGTTTCCGTCCCAACTTTCGAATCCGCCGAGATAGCTCATTGACCGTCAGCCAGTAAACAAACGCGTACCTCAGTGGCTCTCTTCGCAAAAGACACACACGATTGACCCGATTAAGCGTAATTTGCCGCAGAACGAAGCCAAATCCCGACAGAACAAACAAAAGTGCACGACTCGTCCGCGTCCCTCTCCGGTCCGCGCACCCTGAGCAGTTTAATTAAGGAAGAACCTCTCTATAAGCTTCTCATTTAAAACCATGGTCGCGATTTCGTCGGTTAACTGCCACGTCCGTGCTTAATTAAACATGGCCCGATGATTTGGTTTTAAATTGAAAACACAATGTCTATTGCGGAAGAGGGAGGGAGGGGAGGGCTGCAGCTATTGAGGTGCCGCCGGTGGAGATAATTAATTTCACGGAAACTGTTAAGTTGTTGCGCTGCAGGTCGGGGAAGGGTTTGGGCTAGTCGAGCATTTGGGAATTCAAATGCGTGCGTGTGCTCGCTATTTCCATCAGCAGACATGTCGGTGCAAATGGATTCTTCCTCTTTCGGAGTCGTCTCTGGAAACGTCGCTCTTTGCGCTACGTGTGCGTGGACGTAATGTTTCCCTAGCGACGGGAGAGATTATTTATCTCGTAGATCCATTTTGTACGGCTAGCGATACATATACTACTAATTAAATTGCCTGGGATCCATTGAGAGTTAATCTACGCCCGCTGTTGAGCGATTGATTTCGCCAGTTGTATTTCGTCCGGCGGAAAATTATGGCCACGTTCCGTCGGGTCTCTTAGCGCGGATTTTATTCCCAGTCGTAATTGAATTTAAATATACGGAATTATTATTCCGGCAGTTATTTCATCGTATTGTCCCGGAGACCGTAAATTCCGGATGGTTGAATAATCTCGAGTCGGCGTGGGCGATGTAATTATGATAAGGGTTTATAAGTGTTCCCTCTTAATTAGAAAGATTAGATCTCTTTTGTTTGTTAACTATGTGTCTGCGGAATCGTTTTGAGTTATGCGACGAAAATAAACCGTGTGAGTTTGTACATTCAACGGCGCTATCACAGGTTTTTCTAATTATTTCAGTCTATAAATAAAATTCTCGGGATTTATTTCAGAGGAAGCGTTTATCTTGAACACCGATTCAAAGCCGGTGTATCTAGCTGCATTGTTTTAAGGGATACTTCCTTTCCTTTCAGTTGATTTCAATAAATTTGTAAATGAGATTATCAGGATTATTTTTAATATTATAGCGATAGAACAAAATTTAAACTACGGTTTAACACGCACTAATATACCTTGAATTCCTTGACTCATAATAAGTAGAAAACATGAACTTATGTATCAGAATGCAAAGACGTACACTTCAAATTTATTAATCACGCATGCATTTTGGTAACGTATTCATTTTGTACGAGTATATCAAAGATGGTTCGAAGTGCAAAGAATTTGTGAATTTAATAGACTCCTGATGAAGTCAAGACGGTCAGGCGTCTTCTTGTGGAGGCTAACACAAGATGTTAGTCACCTTCTGTGCAACACACGACTTGAAGTGATGAAAATGTATTTTATTAATTGGATTATAGGCTTAATATACTTTTTAGATGTGAGAGGAGGAAGATTATAGGCTTAATATACTTTTTAGATGTGAGAGGATTACTAAGTGATTAAAATCAGATGTATTTGTGGAGTGATATTGGTGTATTTATTCAATAGACAGCACTATCAAACTTCCTCGCGTGATAACTCCGTGTGCCATTGATTCGCGACCAATTAAACGTTCGAACTTGCTAATAAACGTACGCTTCTTTCAATAAAAGATATTATTCGCTTATCTAGAAGAATTTCAAGTCGAATAATCTCAGTTAGCTGCGATTTCATCAGAAAGTGATACCTTTTCGTCTCGTTGAAAACAATTGGTTTGGACACTTGCACTGTCGAGCCATTGTTACGTGCAAAGGATAGAAAATGCCTTTGCTACAGTCTTTACCGGAAGATATTTTTTGCCCTTAGATTTAATGACGGTTTAAATGGTTACAAACCTGATTCCGCCACAGGTAGAACATTCCTCCAATGTAATGTTTTCACAGACTAACCCCGTTATATTGTTTATCATTCTTATTTAATTAGTTATTGTAATTCTTCCTATTTTCCCTCTAGCTCTACCTCTCCACTTAACTCCTCATTGCTCTTCCAAACCTCACGATTCTTTCGCCTCGTCCCCAACGAAAAACCAACCGTACAAAAGATGCAGAGGGGAAATGAACACGGGGATGGAGTGGATTTTTAGTGTGGAGCGTTTAGAGAGGGGATGGAAAGGAATGGGCATATGCGCTCCGCGGGTGGTGTCCTTTAGGTAAAGAGGGGCGAGAGGTAGGGAGTGGCATCCCGGAAAGGTGGCTAGAGGATGGGTAGGAAAATCTATCTGCTAGAATGGTTGTTTGGGGGGTTTTAGGGAAACCTGGTCAACGCTCTGGGGACTCCAACGGCATGGGGTTGCGACGGGGAAGAGCGGTTGTTGAAGGTATGTTTGATGTGCGGAAGGTTTGTATCTCTCTCTTCCGTGTCTTATCGCGCGGTCAGTCAACTGAGCGTCAAATAAGCGGCCCGCGGCGGAGATGCCTATGGAGTGCGCCCCGCGGCGCCGCCACACCAGTTGTAGCTTATTATTTCTCTCAGCAAATAAACCCTTTGACTTCATTGTCACCTTTTGGGGGGAAAATCTAACCGAATTCCCTCGGTAGTTTACCCCTTTTTTCCCAAGAACTTTTCGCTTTTGTGTGGTTGCTTCGATTACCTTTATTAGTTCGTATTCAGTTATGCTCACTGATGATGTTAATGTTATGTTTACGATGTTTATGATAATTGGAAGAGACAGTGTTAGCAGAGCTTCATTCATAATTAACTGGGAAGAATTTATTATTTGCAAATGTTACAAAGTTCCGCTTTAATAAGAAGTTCTTTTGATCGGTATATTCATGATATACAGGGGGAAAGGATAAAAATAACATTGCGCGTACTGTGACTTAAAGAAATTAAAAGAAACCGAAAAATTACATAATTGATTCATGTTTCATTATCATATAGGAGGGTTTAGCCCTGTATTGGAATGCCCCCATGGACTTCTTCGGCCGAGGCCGGTTTCACTACATCTGAGGTGCTCGAACTAAAATCTAATAATATAGTGTGCCTTTGATATCACATATTTTTCACGGATAAATAACATTATCAACAGCTAAAGGTAGGTTAAGGAACTAAGAATTTATTCTTTACGTACTTGTATAAACAAATTTTCTGAAATCGCCCATTTTGGCATAAATTCATACTTCGGATCGGTCTAATATGCGTTGATTTTCATAATTTGAATTTAAGATGAGACGGCTTCGGATTTGGTGTATACTTAGATATTGCTAATATTTCCCCTCACCACGATGGAATCAGAATTCAAGCTGTCATAAGGATCTTTTCTATTTGTTTTCTCCTCTGTCATGAATTATCCCCAGGGAACCTGATCTTTTCCCAATAATCTCCCACTCCATTCCCTTGTATTCTTTCCCTTCTTTTTTTCTCCTCTCGGGTATCCTCTCAGTACGCACGGAATGTTACTAACTGAAGCGTTTATGATTCCTTCCATATCAAAACGCGTACTATTTGTGTATCGATGTGACCGATTGTGAAGAATCCGGAAAGGGGGGAAGAAGGGGATTTTTTTCGTTAGAGGACGAAGAGTTTTAAAGTGTCGGTGTTTGCATGCTGTGTTTGCAGAGAAGGGTAGAAATATAGTCCTATTGTGATGTTTGTGTGTCTCCTCGCGATTTTCTCCGCTTGATCGATTCAAAGATTATTTTGCGCGGTCGCTGGTGTTGACATGCGTGCGGAGGCAAGAGGTGATGTTGGAGATGACATGGGATTTTTCCCGTTAATGGAGGTGATAAAAATTTAGTTTGCTAACTACGTGGATAAACCTACGGTTCGTTCAACCTTTGCGGCAAGTCAGAGACTTATGAGTAAACGTCTGATTGAATTCTTCGGTGTGCTCCCGGATCACATTCGGCGTTTGATTTTTATTATTAATTTTTAATTTTTTGTTGGGCTATCTTTTATTCAAGTATCTAACATAGCCGTTCTTGCCAATTTGAAATAAATCATCCTTAGGAGATAGAGTTGTTATTTTTAGTACGAGAGCAATAAATAAATCTCTTACTCATTGTAACTTCTGTAATGAGGATATATTTACAGTCATACCCCTCCTTTCGTCTTGAAATTATCAAATATTTAAATTCACTGCAGTGCGAGTAATGAAAATAACAAGTATGCATCTCCTATCACACTACCGAATGTAGTTTGCACAGTGCCTATATGAACGTAGATGGACACGTCTTACAAAATTTTATTTTGGAGAATAATTAAACCGCTATTGTATTCATCATGTTTATAGATCAAATTAATCCTTTGATTCGATCTTTAATATCTACTCACTTGGTAATAATGTTATCTGCTCATGTTTGCTGTTGAGCCAGCCGCAATTGATATCTGATATAGCAGTAAGTACGATATACCATTTTGGCACCTTGTTCGGAATTGATTTTCTAAAATGTCATTGAAAAATCTCTTCGTAAAGATATTATTTTTTCTCATATTTATCGATCGGTTTTTACTGAATGTCGTCTATTAAATCACAATTACTATCATTATCAATCACTTTTTCAATAAATTCATGGATGATGGATTTCTTTCGATTTGGTAAACTTTTGAACTCTTATAATCAGCTAAAATCTCTCTAAATTTGATGGTAACATTCTACTCGTTTACTTATAATTACACACTTCTTGAACTTTGATGAATTTAAAATTAATTTCTTAATTTATATGTATCCTCCAAGTCCGGTCGTCTTCAAGCACAACCCATATTTTCGTAACGAAAGAAACGGCCAACTCGCTTTTTTCTCAGTACATTTCTAAATTTGGGCCGTATATCCGCGAAGTTATTCCGAGGATATCCCGACTCCAACTTTGGAACTATTTGCACTTCCCCATCGGTCATTTCCTCGGCGGCTCGAACCGGAAGTGGCGCTACGTATCGTACGCACTCCACGCGTAAGCCTGGAACGCGTGCGAGTGCATGTACGTGTGTGTTTAAAACATTCTCCTCCAGCCGAGCGTGCATGTGTGTTTCCGTGAGTGCGTGCTTTTATTGATCCGTCTTTCGCCCTTGCAGTGCCACGTGCAGGGCACAATCCGCGTCGGGCGGAGGAGTAAGGGGCGGCGGCGTAAGGGTGTGGTGCCTAAGGGGATTCGGGGGGCGGGCGCCACGGAAAATGCCCTTAAGGGCGTGCCTCTTCCGCGATCGCAGGGTTACATACCGGCCGATACCTTCCTCCTCGCTCGATGAAATTTCCAATCTCGCGGTAACCTCTCGCTTTTAATATCACAAGATATAGAATATTTAACTCTAATATTGGCTGAAAATTCTCACCTCACGAAATATCAGAATTACGATGAATAATTTCACATTTTACTATATTATGCTAATGAATTCTTTATTATAAACTACCATCAAGCATTCCGGAACTCAATTTAAATTGCCTTTTAAATACATAACATCTAGCTAGGAAAAGGACATCTTCTAAACTTCTATTCTATCTGGACCTGATATCCCCATCCGATTCATTGGGGAAATACTTGAGCTCTGCCCCAGAAATCGCGTTGATCGTCTAGGGTATCGATTGTCGAAGTCACTAAATTTTACGAAAGTTTCATTCATCTTCTGAATATTCTCACATTTTCAATGGAAATAATATTCCAAGAATCGACCCTTCCCTTATGGTAATCGTCTTAATTTAATGAGACAATAAATTTATTTCTTATAGACAGAAAATACATTAATGATATTTTGCACGCTATGTTTATAAAAAATATATATAATAAACTTCTGGACCTTCTTCACAACGATTTTTCAAATTTGTCAGGGCTCTTTGCTGTAAAATTTGGAACGATACATGAAAATTATGATTCGTAATAATTTCTAAAGATTATTAATTCCGTCCTTATTCCATTGCATAGGGTATGGAGGATAATGCAGACAGATGTTACTGTTGCTATACTATATATGTACTATACTGTTTAGAATGCTTTAGCCAATTTAAGTTGTATATACTGCGAGCAAAACTTTCCCCAAAACTCCACCTAGTTCCACTCTTGATTAAAACATATTGTGTAGCATTGAATAACTTCAAAGTAATTTTTTTCGTGAGCTTGGATTGATTGTCAACTATATGCTTCGTTTGTGAGAAAAACTCTTCAGATTACCATGGGCAACCATTACAGCTTCCATTGGAGACTATTCCTCGCCTTCCTAGTGATCGAGCGCCTCCCTTTGATGCACCTTTCCCTTCATCTTTTAGATCCGCTTACATTGCTATAGAAATGTACTGTATATATCTCAGCATTTCTATAAGTATGCCACTCTTTTGCTTTCTCCAGCTATTGAACGAAGTCTGTATTTATTACTTTCGCGAATTCACGCTTTCACGCGCTTTCATAACTACCTGAACGTTGATTTATTCCAATCTTTCCGAACGGATGAACTCGGTTCAAAATGCCGTTGGATTTATCTGCCGCAAGAGCTTAGCATGGTTGGCTGAATTGTTTGAGGAAGGTTAACGTGTTTGAAGGAAACATTTACAGATAACTCGTGTTTTCTTTTAAGATTTATTACGCGCTTATTCCATTATTAATCCGGGGCGGATGGGTTGAAAGCGACGTTTTTTTATCGCCGGCGTCATCTCTTTGAATTTGATATCCTTTGTACATATTGTTTTATTTCCGAATGAGGTCTTTTTATATTTGATTCAAACGTGGGAATTTTTTTTATATTCTGCATGTTGCCTAAATTATAAAGATTAGGGTAGGCATTTTTTTAATCAGAAGGACGTAGATGAATCCATTAGGGTGAATGTAAAGCCATCAAGCCGCTCTATATTGACGTATTGTATATTCCATTGGAACAATATAAAAATTGTTCATTGAATAACGATATTAAATTTAATAAATAAACTAACAAAGAGAGGGATTGTCAGCCATTTCATATTTGGTTGACGTATATACACGAGGATGAGTGGATACATAATTTAAATGGGCGAGCATGCTTCTCTTTAATTTTTATCATATACAGGCGCCAAGTATATAAATGCGGGTGCTTATTCTACGGAGCTGCACCACTAATGCCTAGGAAGAGATCTGCAATTGTGAATCAAGAATAATATGAATAATGTCATATATATTATATAATTCAGATCCAAGGAAAGTGATTATATGATAACAGCTCTCCGATAATTACACATGTACCATGTTGAAATTCTTTTTCGAGGTTGTAATCAACTAATAATCAATGAATCTTTGTCATTGTGTTATTTACTGGAGAAAAGTCCGAAATGAAGGCAGAGGCATCAGAATTATTTCAGATATATTCCTTATTATGGTTGAATTGGAATATTGAGGGATGGAATGAATGATGATGAGAATGATATTTCTAGTAATGAATTTAAGAGCTGAAAAACTTTGAAAATCGAGCATAGTTTGAAATATGTCCCGTTTATAATTGTTTGGGATATGTCCATGCTACATTACGGGAATGTAATTAAAATAGGTATTAAACGTCAATCAGATTTGCAGGTTTTTGTATTAACTCAATACTTCAGCTGTTTAATTCATTTAAAGATTTTATCACGATGGGCCACAGGGAGCAAAGAACTTATTAGCCCCCATCTCGCACTAATAAAGGCGTTATCTTATCTAATCTCCTATTTTGACCCAGAACCCGAGTGCGTTCTCTTTAAGGCTAATTTTCCTATTAGGCGAGGTAAATTTTCCTAATTAAGGATTCCTTCCAACCAAATATTATGCCATTTAATGCTTCAACGGAATATCTCATTTTCATAATCTTAATTTTTTAGGTTCCGGAGCTCTAGCGAAATTGCTTAAAGGTGAAAAAGAAAAAGAAAGTTTCGAGTTCTTCAATGAATATATTTTATTTATTTCCTATACTATTGTTATAATTAAATCAATAGAGTTGTAGAATAGTGATACTTCGGCTAACGAAGACCATTCGGGAATCGTACTCGCGAGGCTAAATACTATTTTCAATTTATCCGATCCGGAAGTAGTACAATAACCAATAATTTCTCACTTGCTAGTCTGCCAGGTTATTAATTAGGGTATTAACCATTTGTTTTGATTATCTCTGAATTTTTGTTCAAACATTCACGCTCGAGCATCTTTCTACATATTTTTGGGTAATGTAGTTAATTAAGGTTGGTTGGGTTTATTTACATTCTTTAGCTGACGCCTGTAAAGAGCAGAAAAAATAAAATAATGCTCGAAAACCGAAAACTTCGTTAGGCCACTAGTTTGTCTTTTCTTAGCTGTCTTAAATATTGCTGCGGTGCGAGAGAATGCCGTCTCCTGCAAGAAACAAGTCCCGCTTTCTCCCCTTCTCGCTAGAAATAGAATTGAAAAAGCATCATTATGATCGGATTGGGTATGACGCCAATCCCAGCACGCAACCAAGCTCTCTTCGCTTCAGTCCTCATGCACCCATTTGACACCCATTAATCGTGCGAGTTATCCTTAGCAGTCAAGACATATGGACGCTCTCCCTATTGATAAAACCAGTCCTTGTCGGGCGTCATCGATGCATTATCGCGCCATGCACTTGCAGAAACTTCGACCTCATCTTCTCAAAGGATATTGCTGTCTAATTAATTTTCATTCGAAGAAAGTTGAAGTCGGAAGGAGTCGCATCAGCTGGATCGTGGAGATGAATTATTCGAATCTTTTGCGTCGTTTTCCTTTACAGCAGCGTTAATGATGTATATGCCAATGGCATGATTATTGATGTTTCTTTCATATGATTAATAATCGTTTTATTTACATTCAATTTACATTCCAGTCTCTCCTCAGACATGTAGTTTGAATTTACTGAAAATAATTTTACATGAGGAAAACTTTGTAATCGGCAGAGATGTTCTAATTTGTTTCTAGATACTGTACCGAAAGTTTATTAAGAAATACTTCCCCTGATTATCGAAGTTAATAGAAAAGGATACATTTTGGGTAAATGATCCTACCGATTTAAGTGACGCATTTCGTTGTCATGAGTAATTTCTTAGATGACGATTAGAATAAAAAAATTAACAATTGACGCTCAGTTTTTGCGCGCTATTTAAAAGTAAATTCTATCAGAAAGATATTTATGAACGATTGTAGAATTAACCAGCGATCTGAACGTAATCGTACGATGATTCAATAGTGTGCAAAGGTAAGACTCGACAGTTTTCTTACGCACAGACGTGTTGATGTATCCTAGCATATTCATTTTTCAACGTTATAAATGTTTCCTTGCTTTCCTTCTCTCCCTCTCTTGACTTACTTATAATCGAGCAGGATATCAAATCCCACACGCGCAACACACCATTTGTTCCGCCATCGACTCCTAATAGTTTCCTTTCCTCGAATGCGAGATCGGGCCATTAGTTCTGATTTCCACAGGAAATGAAGTCCTCATTTCCCACACGCCGCCGCACCCCCCTCTTCCTTTCTCACTCCGCTAACTAACTTGCATCTTTAATTCTCATTACACCTCGGCCGCCACCTCGCTCTGTCCCATTAACTCTCAAATATGACTCCAGATAAACGCCTTATTTATTGCCCCTCTTTCCTTATCCATCCATCTCCATTTTTTCGAAACCGTTTTCTTTCACTCCGTTTCTTATAATCCCGCCCCCGAAAACCGCGGGCGCCCTTCCCTTGGTCTGATAAAGAATTCGTATCACGGATGCGTTTTCCCCTTCCTTCGCGAATTCTCCCTATAGTCCGCTTGTATTCCATTCCCCCACCGACTTTTCCCTCACCACCTCTTCACCGTCTTGCTTTCCCCACCTCCCAACTAAACTCGTTCGTTCAGTGCACGATACAGGCACGTGAAGGACATCGTGGGAGAGTGGGAGGAGATTCTCATTCCCTCCCACTATCTCCTCTCGTCCGTTGTCTTTCTTTTCTCGAGACCATTTTTTCCCTCCTTCGGTTTGATTCTGTAGTCTTTCGGCGATCTTGTCTTCCAGGTCGTTTTACTCGGCCACGCAAATTGTTTCTTTCGGTGTCCCAGCAGAGGTTCCTAATCGGTGTCCAGCCGCAAGGTGGTTTGCCGTAGGTTTCTGTTGTGTCGCGCCGTATACCTACCTAGATATACACTACCATGTAGCTTTCATTATAATATTCAATCTCTGAATGCCCACAATAATTATAAACATAATTTTGATTAAGTTTATGCAGTAGCTCACCCTATGGACATTCATTATTCGCATTCGCATATTTTCGAATCATCATCGTTGAGTTATACCCCGAGAGTTTAAAGCACGATTTACAAATAAATATTTCTTTTAAATAGGATTTTGTCCTGAAAATATGTTTTTCAGTTGCGTTTCAGGTAGCGACACTCACGCACGGAATTTAATTACTTTAACGGAGGAGATCTTCAGGCCGACGAAAAGATTAGGGGGATATTTAGGCTAATAGTTAAATATATTAATTATATGATCAGTTTATCGAAAAATATGTTTTCAGTAGTTTGATTCAGAAGTAGTTATTATTCTCCTTCATGTGAAATTTGGATACGAATATTAAAATCCCTAAGGATTGCATTTTTTTATTCTATCAGTTTATTCTACTGTGTTTTCATCGTTTTTAATGTAGACTAAAGCGGAAAAAATTGTGGTTTTGTTTGCTAGTGGTAAGTTGGGACATAAATGCGGATTTCTTTATTGCATACTCTTCTCAGGAGTATGGTTATGTATGTTACCCCTTTGCAATCCCCGTGTATTCGCATCACTTTGCAATAAATGTGCCATCAATTGCTCGCAACCATACCCAATTTAGCGTATTTTGATTGTAGCTACATCGATCGATCGCCGACAGTAATTGAAGTTTGTCGTCTCCACGAGAAACGGTCGGCCGTTTATTGTTTTCCGCATCTCCGGAGAGAAAGGGAAAAGAAAAAAGGGGATCCAAGGGATGATTCGAGCAGGCGCTAAAAACAGGCATATCAGTCCTTTGTGGAGCCGAAGCAGCGGAACAAAACGAGCGTCGGAAGGAATTCGGACGCTCATTGCAAAGATCGACGCCCCCCCATCCCATTCCGATGGCGCTGATTGGGCGGTGATGTATGGTTTGATGGGACTCCCGCGCCGTCATCCCGCTTACCGAATTAATTAGGTGGGCGTGTATCGCAGCCGTTGGCCGGGAGACAAGATGAATGGATTCCACCTGAAAGATGGGTCCGCCGAATTTTTCCGCCCGATTCCATACACCATCTCCCTTTCGCACTCTATTCTATTTCGCAGTAACAATTCCAGCTGGCACGCGGTGAGGAATAGTTCCAAGGGCAATCGCTTTGGCGCGAACTCCCCAGAGTGGCCAATCTATTTGCCTCCTCTCTCTCCTTCTCTCCTCCGATTCCTCCTTCATCTTCCTCCCTCTCTATCCCGCGTGTTCGCCGCCTCGCGAAACTTCGGAATTGATGCCCAACTTCATCGGCGGAGATATTTTTCGCGTGTTTCTTCCGCTCCTTCTTCTTCCGGAGGAGATGGAAACTTTTAATTGCTCCTCCTTATACTCCTTAAACCTCCCTCTCGAGGAAAAAAAGGATATCTCCCTCTCCCTAATGAACGCTTGATTAAAATTTTTCGATGGGTCGGACGAGGTTCCTCCTTTATTATTTTTTTATTATTTCGCCCCCCTTTTGTTTTTATATTCCCCTGGCGCTCTCCCATAATAAAAATTAAAACGCTTCTCCCCTATCCGAGCGCCAGAACAAAGGTATTGTTCCTTCCTCCCATTGTCCGTCCCGAGCGCGTTTTCTCCGCGACTCGATATTATTGGTGCCTAGGGAGTCGTTAAATTTTATTTTGATTGCGGTATTGTCGGACGCGCAATTTTACGGCCGCGTCGCTCAAATAATGCAGCGGGGCCTAATTTGAGGTGTCGTTGATTGCGGTTAGATGGGGCCACCGTTAATTATATGTCTGCAGTTTATAAAAAGGAGAGGTGTGGATCGCGACCGTGTTTGCTCGCCGCCGCGACTGTCAGGGTTTCGCAGGGTGTTGACGAAAGTGTTCGGGCGTTTTCAGGTTTATTCGAATCGGGATATGTCAAAAATATTCAGGTGCGAGTGGATAAGTCGCTGATTGGTTTCGAATCTGAGTCGTGAGTGATCGTCTTGCCGATTCCGGTGTATTAGCTTGGTGCATAATTAAGTGCATCGCTCGACTGTTGCAACAGTGAGTACCTTACTGAGTGTATTCCTTAAATAGTTTGTATAAATACTGCTCATCGGAATGTGTATATCCCGTTTTAGATTGTGATGGTAAGGTTAAGTTGGTTCTTTCAATTATTTTAATTAGAAGGTATTGGTAGCTGTATCTTAGTTACTGTCAGATATACTTTGTCCAGCGTGATGAAGAGACCACGTAAATCATGTGGCGCAGTTACTTACGGGGGAACGGTGTAAGCTGTTGGAAAAAAAACTGATGGAAAAAAGTTTTTGATGATTGATTTTAAAGACATTCAGCGTAGATTCAGCATAAATTGATTTCTGATAGAAAAGTACCAACAACGCGTGCCATCCTCCCGTAAGGAATACACGGTGTAATGAAAATTTCGTGGTCTCTTCATGAAGTTAGACGACTTATAGTGAATAATAACTACTTCATATGTAATTTTCTGGGGTCAGACAGAACAGGAGGATTTTTCGGTTCCAAACTCGCCCTAATTTATACGTTATTTCTTCCCTAAACCCTCATTATCGATCCATTGGTCAGCTCATTCCTTTAACTAACAACTTTCTTCGGCTGCTAATTGATATTTTACATACGGATGCAGCTTACATAAACATTCCTACCAGTAATAAGTTATTCTAGATATGTCCATATGCACAAATTTAAGATTAAAATAACAACGAATCTTCTTTCATTTACCTGGAGTGGATCCCCACGGTGTCGAGGATTCTTTGGTAATTTCATCTAATCATAAAATCACATTTATGCGCGGCTGAAAAGCTTCCACTAATGACGGACCGCATTCCTACGTTTAGCTTGCTAAACATTTCACCTCGGAGCGTATTCATATAAAATGATTTACGAGAGCAAATATAACGAACAGGATCTTAAAACTTGGAGAGGACTTTCACACCGTTAAACAGCCTTAAACTGAGGGGAATACGCTTCATTCATTTCAGGCCGCCTTAATTGTTTGCCTTTCGCGACATTTTATTGGCTCGCTCTACCAATTACCTTCAACCAATTTAGCACCATTCGAGGAATTCCTGGCAGTTTATCTTGGAAAAATAAACAGCCCGCTCTTACACGCGAGCACTCCCTAACTTACGCAAGAGCTCGAGAGCATTACAAACTTCGGCGTACATGCGTATGTATGTATGTGTGGATGTAAACACTCACAATTCCGTGTCTGCTATGACTTTCATACAGTATGCATAAGGCCAGCGAATCTAGGGGATCCACTTTAACACGTCGAGCTGTGATTAAGACTTCCCCATCTTCTTAGTTTGGTATCCTGTCATTGCGTATGTCTAAGATATGGAAGTTTTTTCATTGAAAGGCCATATGGGTAATTCATCAGGCTTCATTAAGGCTCAGCTTAAGTTCTGTGGGATTTATATTCAAACTATCAAGGCATCATTTTCGTGAATAGAGTAACAAATTTTATCGTCACATAAAGGTTAGTTGAATTTTTGAATTATGTTAATTTTAGGTAAAAAACTATGTTTAGGTAAGAGGAACACAGAGAAAC
This sequence comes from Pachydiplax longipennis, assembly GCA_036926295.1. Lineage (NCBI taxonomy): Eukaryota > Metazoa > Arthropoda > Insecta > Odonata > Libellulidae > Pachydiplax > Pachydiplax longipennis. The sequence goes on from JAVFKF010000008.1 coordinate 60,752,971, forward strand.
AGGCCTCCGCTTGTCCACTGTTGGTCTGTCTTTCAAGAATTTCATACCTCTAATGCTGGTGTTTCCTTCGACCATCCAATTTTAGGTTCGAATTATTTCATTTACTTATGATCAACAATGTTCAAAACATGGAGTTAATATTGATTATGACGTATTAGTAACGTATGCACTAATAATTTTCATTATGTCTTGTAAATATAAATTGATAGATGGAGCGAACGCTTTTACTTAGAAAATATACGTTTTTTATTTCTTTGTAATTATATCGTGGAGTGTATGTGAGGATGATTCCGTTTTAGAGGTATTTTTTTGAAGTCTCTATTATTTTAAGAGTTAAAAGTTGGTTATAACGTGGATTGTCTGGTTGAACCCATTTTACACATCCTTCGTAGTCTACGCTGCGATGAATTGAGGATAAATTAGAAAAAGTAGGAGAAAAGAAGTAGTACTTTCCCACAATCTCTTTCTGCTGGTTTTTCTAATGGATCCCTGCTATGCTTTTGAAGTTTATTCCACATCACAGAGTACACATAAAGACAAATTCGCGTGCAAAACTAGAACTTGGCGAGTTTCAGAGAAGCGATGCAGGGCAAAAGTAGGAGATTTTGCCGAGGGAAAGAGAGTAGGAACGTGTGTTCGCCCCACCCGTCTCATTAGTCCAGCATAACGGAGGCCTATGGAGGGATAAACTTATAAGGTTTAGGGACAAAAAGCTGCCTGATGATGTCCATGTCTCCGAGACTACATACACCGACTCCAATCACCTCTCTTCTTTGCCAACCATTTTAAAATTCCTTCCTCCATTCCCGGACCTCGCTATATCAGTCTTCAAATTGTCCCTGGCTCTATCGCCTCTCCTTGGACATCATGGTGCACACACGTCCCGTAGGACCATTGCCGAAAGGGGCAAAAACAGCCATAGATAGAAAGACACAGAGAGATAGGCGCCTCATTTGACTGTCTAGCTCTTACAGGTCGAATGAGACTGTCGCGGAGCCCGCGGCTTCAACTCTTCCCGTGATTCGTGCCCAGCGAAGCGCGCCAAATGCATCGTCAATTCCTCTCTCTCTCTGCTCTCAAAACCCTCTCTTTCTGCCCCATTCGGCATCTCTGCATGTTCTACGTATCCTTTCTGCAGCCCTCTTCATCGGCGACGACTCTTTTCCCCCAGGGCTACCGGTCGTTTGAAAGTGTTTCTCTCTCGCACCGTCCCGCGCAATGGTTCCGTACTCTTCCTCCCGGGTTCAGCGATGCCGCATTTGACGACCCACGCGGCCCTCGGGATAATCAGGCGCCATAATCATCAAGGCGAGGCAACCGTGCTTTCCCCATCCCTCGTTTCGAAAGTGATTTCTCTCTCTCTTACCGCTCCCGGTGTCCGGTACCATTGGCCATTCGGTTTGTCGGGAACCGGTGATAGACGACTACGTCGGGAGATAGGAACGAGAGGAAATTCGCCCCTCGGTTTTGCGTTTGTTCCTGGTCCCCGTAGGGTCACGTTTCCCGGCTTTTGTTAGAAGTGCAATGTGCACTTCCCCTTCATCAGCCACTGTGTTTGAATGCGCGCGCCATGGGTAGTGATTGTTTGGATATCCAGGAGAGAGAGGGAGAGAAAGTGAGGTTAGTAGTGTTGCGTTCCAAGGGGAAAATTTTGATGGAGATGCAAAGATTTCCCCTAGTCAAGGTAATGAACCTTTTCTCTTCCGTTGATTGGTTAATGTATGCCTTGGTGTCCTCTGTTTTAGGCTCGCTCTTTCTACCCCTGAAATACTGATTTTGTAGGACTGAATTGCGGAGAATATAGGCGTAACTTAGGGGTGTTTTTATTATTTCTACCAGCTCCCCCAGGAAATGCAACATTCGTTTCTTGACTAATTAGGCTGAAGTAAGCTTATGTCATGAGAAATAATTTAATCATTTCTTTCCTGTTTGCTTGCAAAAAAAATTAATATCATTTATTGAGTTCAGATAAAAATGAAACGTTTACCAACTCTCGGTATGTTTTGTACTTGATGTACGTAGAATACGAATAGATTGATATCATTTTCCTGTCATTTTTAATGTCCTTAATTTAAATTAATGCCGTATTATCTTTGTGTTAAATGCAGAATTACGTAACTCTCCGACTTCATTTCTTTTACATCTTATGATCTTCTTATAATTGTCAGTGTTTTTCCCATCCTCTACCATCATATCATCTACGTCATATTTTCTCTCTATAGCTCTTCTTGTTAATTGATGTCATAACTTTCGTATGTATCTATTCGTACCACTTGCCTTGATAGGCAAGAAATTGCGTCCATAATCTTTATTGTAGATTATAAATGGAATTGAAAGGAATTCTCAATATCATTCTTCTAACGAAAAATCCAACGCCTGCCAAGAAAAACTTTTCTCCACTTAAGAGACTCGCGAAACGGTTTCTCAAGAGGGACGAAAAAGAACGCCATAACTAGTTATTTCAGTCCCGACGCACGCAATAATATCAATCAAAAACAAGGACAGTACTATAGGAGTACAAGTAAACTCTCTTAGCTCAGTCGGATCGTATACCCGAGAGAGTTTTGCTAACAAAGTGTGCGTGCGGGTGGTGGGGAGGGCTTGAGGGAGGGATAGATGAGGATTGAGGACGTGGAGGGGATGATGGAAGCTAGAATGGGGTTGGGTAATGGAGGGGTTTTAAAGTGAAGGCGTACGTGAAGAGATGAAGATCGGAAAGCGAGAGATGTCTGCTGGGATGGGGTTTTTGGAAGAGTTTCCAAGGGGGTGGTAGGGGAGGGGTATGAGGGTTAATGGAACGGGGGTTTCGGATGTGTTAGCGAGGAAAGGGTTCTACGTGGGAGAGAGAGGGGTAGGTGGAATAAAAGGGGGTGTGTTAGGAGTTGAAGTGCGCCGTGGAGGTTTCTGGAACCTCCTGTACCACTTCGCAGCGTTGCGATTGATTAAGCTTAAAACCTTCTCTTCCCTCTCCCTCATTTCTCCTCTACTTCCAATCCTCCCTCCCACCGACGTCATGGCAAATCCTATGGCTATCCTTCTCGCCTTTAAACCTCCCGAATTTCCTATTCTGGTTCTACTCTTACATCCGCCAATAGCTTCCGCTTCCATCACGCTCTCCCCCATTCCTCCGACTTCCCACGGTCCCTTTCCTAACCCTTTTCCACCTCCCCCGCGGCTTTCGCCTCCATATCTGTCTACGCCAGATCCATTCCCGTCGGACAGCCCGGACCCGAAGTCCTGCGACGCAATTTTTTCATCCGACCCATTTTTTCCTACAGCAAAAAGCTCTTCCCCAATTTTTCGAAGGGTTTATATTTTTTCCCGGTTCCTGTCGTCATCTTATTATTATCATCATCAGCCATTCCGACCTTTTGTTTTCCCCACCTCTCTCTCTCGCAGCACTTTCTCTCCCCTCCTTTCACCTGTCTACTTCTCCCACCCTCGGGCACATTCTCCCGGAGCCGCTTTTGCTTCACCCATCATCCAATTACCGCCCGAGCCATGAGGGCGGGTGAGCGAGTATGAGTTTTAATTAGCCATATCCATCTACGTCATTTGGTCTAAATGGAATTCCACTGATGCGGATAGCAAGATTCGTGAGTGACTATTGATGCGTGGCCATTTGTGGAGAGGATGGCTGAGACCATTATATCCTTCCCGTTGCCGTCATCCCTGACCACCAGAGGGGTGATGCGAGTGCTCGGAGATGTCGTGAATGATTCTCATTCTGGGTGAAAAATTGCTCTTTTTTCGATACTTTCACGGCGTAAACAAAAGTCGCAGTGCTTGATTGCTATCCTCCTATACTAGCGGTAATGGTCCATGGGGAGAACGCAACTTGCTGGGGAAGAGACTGCAACGGGTGTGGAGGTTTGTTTTTACTAAAGGTCGGCGGCCTTGGAGGGAGACATTTCCATTTACTCATCTCTTACTGCGTGTCTTTTCAGCTTCTTCTAGTTCGCGGTACGCTTACTTACAAACCTACGTTGATTATTATTCATCAGCTCCATTAATAACTCTTATTAATAAAGAATATCACTGGCTTTAGAATAAGGTTTGTCGTAGTATATTAGAAAATTCTTCCTAGAATTGAAAGAAATCGCAAATTAATATCTGTAGTCGATGATATCTTGCTAAAATCGATAACTGTCGTAAATTCAACGCAAGCTAAGCTTCCTTGGGGTTCTACTGGTGCGCGGTGTCCCATTTGAGTTCTTATTGCTTAGTATTTGTGAAAACTAAGTTAATATTCCTCATACGTACGATTTGATTAAAAAGTAATGACAATTTTTCGAAACAGAGTCGCGTATTTTTTTTCCTTTCTCTTCTGAAAATTAGTAGTTGAACGTACGAACTGACTTTAATTAGTCATTTTTTTGTGCAAGCGGCATCGTCTTGCGATTCTGCTGCGAATATTTTTGCTCGTGTTTAGCTAGTGGTTGCAGGAGATCTTAATGAGCGAAAATTTTAAAATTACATTGTCTCTATCCATAGGGAGCTCTTCTTTTACCTGCTCTTGTATTCCAAACCGGGAAACGTTACTCTTCTATCGCATGAGTCTGCAAGAGCACGCAACCTTCTTTTTAGCTTGATCCACGTGCTACCAATACCACCATCGATCCTCCATACCGAGTTTATAGACTTTCAGATTCTGATACGGTACAATATGAGCTGGAAATGAAACAGCCGCGGGGTGGTAAAAAAAAGTTGATAACTCTGGCTCCGAAGAAGAATGCAATAAAGCTCATCGGTTAGGATACAGCGTTTGGCGTCACTGCCATGTTGGAAGAAATTTAGCAGGTGCATGCAGGCTCCATCCTCTATTATCACGAGCGGGATACAAAGCTCCTCCCGAGGCATATTTTTAGTGTCCAGGTCCTCATATTTTGCCCGTTTCAAAGGGGAATGAAGCGAAGGTTTGGGGCTCTCTTTCACGGAACAACTCATATTGATTTTGGAAGTTCTCGCGTCTTTTCCTCTGTTCCTCGAGTCGTTTACAGAAGCGGTTAATCGGTCGCAAAACCCCAGCGATGTATCTTCTCACGAATATCGTGAATTTGGCACATGTTCCCCGGGTGTTCTTTTCATTTTTGCACTTATTAATAACGCTCTATTCCTGTCCATTTCCTGAACCTTCTTTCATTTTCGCTCCAAACATCCACTTTTATGACACCTATCCGATCGGCTCTCAAACTCTTCTGTTCCTCCCTCCATTCCCCCTGACTTCCTCCCCTTAAACTTCCAGGTTGCTTTTTTAACAAACCTTTTAGGCATCTCTCCTGGCCACTTAGTATCCATCCCTTTTTCCATTTGCCTTCCTCTTTCGACTTAATTTCCTTTCAGGGACGCGGGATGATTCTTCACCTGTTCCCTCTTCAGATGAATCTTCGTTCTCTACTCGTTCCCTAATTTAATTCTATCCCCCTTACTTCTCCTTAGTTCTCATTCCTTGACCGCTGTCGTATGCTCCAGCGTCTCAAGCTCATTTCATCTGAACTTTCGATTGGATATCATGGAATCGAGGTCCTATGCGATCGAGTTTTATCAAATGAAACTGCCACGTGAGGTTTCTGAGCTATCCGAATGAAGTCTCTATGTTTACGAGGGAAGAATTTGAACTATCTGGGAACCACTTAATTAGATTGATACTTACGTTATTCAAGCTGTACCTACGAGATATGAAACAGTTGAAGAGTGGTTGGCTTATCGTGAGTCTGTAATTGCTGTTTCTGTTTTTTCTTCTGTGGAGTAATGAATGAAAAATCGATTACTTTTAGCTCAAGGTTTAATAAAACAAGAGTTCTGTGAAACTACGTTATCGGTTTATAAGAATAAATATTTGTTAGTTGATTTTGAATTTTTATTTATAAGTTTGCAATGAAAAAGGGTCTAAATATTTATCTCATTAATTTTATACTTTATGTTTGTTACTGACCTCTATTTTTCATTTAGACATCTCGTATTTTAGAGCCATTTGGTTCACAACTTTGTAAAATTGTCGTTCTCAGTCAGTACTTGATTAATCTTAATTAGCAAAATATTTATCGCTGATCGTATGAATATCTTATTTCTTCCTATCAGAAATCTCTTTTATTTACTTGGTGCCACAAATCGCTGAAATGTATACACATTATCGGTAACGTCGTACTCGTTCAAAGCGATGACACTATAAAAAGCTGTGTCTCTTGCGAACGCCCCAAGAAAGAAACTCGAATGCAAGACCTCATCTCCATTCCGAAGGAAATCTCGCAATCCCCTCTGTATAGCCACCATTATTTCTCGTTACCACCCTCCTTTTCGACGAACAATTGAATCAGTACGTGATATCAATTTATGAAAACGAATCTCCATCGCTTTATTCGGGAAGAAAAGCAGCCATTATCGAATCCTTTCTCAGAATCCTTGTCTTCTTGCGTTGCTCCTCGGCGCAGAAAGAATGTTTTTCGACCGGCGAAATTGTTTCTGAGCAATTTCTCTTGTGGCGCATTTAGATGTATTGAAAAGGAAATCCACCCCACACCCTTCATCTCTCCCCGTGGCAATTAGGTGGTCGGGGCCTGGATCACTTAGGGTGAATTGAAGTGTCGGAGGAATGAATGACATTGGATCGATACTTTTGATCCTTTTAGTTCGGATGAGATAGAGAGATGGAGCTGGAATGAGAGGAAGGGGATGAGAGTTTGGGTAAAACCTCTTTTACTCTCTCCCCTCCCCTCTCGCTCGCCGTTTTTCATTTGTCCGAAGAAAAAGATTGACGCAACGCACGCCGATTGGACGGAAAGGGGTGTAAAAGTTTTGGTAGGACTGGGGAAAGAAACTGCGGTTTTCTTCCCACGTTTACATGGAAAGATTTTCGGGAATGAATTTAATTCCATGTTATTTTCGTAGCCTACAGATGTTAAGGAGTTGTGTTTTGGGATGCTGCTATCTTTGCATAACATGTGAGGTACTTGCCGGGATTGTGGAGTCCTATTCGGCTGTAGTAAATATTTTTGCGATTCCTTCTTGTAGGTAGTAATAAGTACAACAATAAAATTATGATATATCAAGTAAAATGTAATATTAGTTGTGTAGCAAACGAATACCGAACAGTAGTATTTAGTTAAAACAATAGCATATCCCATTCCTATCACCGAAGGTAATTCTTTGCTGGGTGAAATCCGAGCATGCGCAACGTGTTTCGTTAAAATTAGGCTATGTAATGCCGCAAACGTACACTTTTGATCTACGAACTACGAGAAAGATAAGTAAAATTATCGGTTTTAGGGTAGACGCAGATTTATCTTATAATTGATTAGGTTATACTCCTATAGACGAAAATATAATTCATTTATTTCTGTTGAGAGAATGTCATTGTATTCATTCATCTCTTCCGCAGCAGATCTGTCGTGTAAGTTTAAGATTAAGAGCGATGAAGAGTTAATATATTTTATTAATTGGTTGATACATTAACTTGCCACTATTCCACATAAGAATACATTTAATTAGGGTTGAGGGGTTTATCGATAACGATAAAATAATACGATGATTTAAATCATCCCCCACTTTAGTATAGGCTGTGTAATAATTACTTACAATTAGATATCATTCTGCGTCCTACTTTTTCCTCTACACTCCGTTTTTCCTACCCATTATGATGCACCTTTGCCCATATAAGAAAATATCACAGCACATGTGCAACGTTGAATTTGACAGTCAACGGAAATGGATGTAAGATAAGGAATATCGTTTTTGTTCTTTCACCTGACGGAAAGTTACGAAGCAAAACTGTGCTGCGAACTTAACGAGAGCTCGATTTTCTGCTATGCAACTTTTGTGCAGAATTTGTGAATAAACTTTTTTTGTTATGGAGGGAATTGAAGAGTATCTATACTTGGTTCAAATGACCTGGAATCGCGGTGGATTCCTCTTCCTTCAGTTGGCATTTTGGCTCGAATCTGAAACTGTGACCGCGAAAGGTATGTGTTTGTCACTTCTAACTGGCTGATTTATAATTATCTGTTTCTTGTTACATTAAGTGTTATAGGCTTACGAAACGTCCTACTTTAGTGGGTAGAGTCTAGGTTTAGAGGAATAGTCCAGGTCAGTTTTTCATCTCTTTCCGATTTAAATGAAACACTCATATTGAGGAAAGATTGAAATGCAAAGATTTTATGGAAGAATGGACAGAATACTGAAATTATATGACTTGTTTATACTACGCATATGCTGGAGATACCTAACAGACTCAGAGAATTGGATAAAACAGTCTTTGAAATATAATATGTCCCTGTTTTTCGCTATCAGGATTTGATAACCCTACCTATATGTATGTAATTAGTTCTGTTAAAAAGTTGATACCTCGTAACTTGTGGGCAGGCGAATTCTGTAAATGAAAGTTGAAATGAGAAGGACTTTCATTAAATTTGAGCCAAATAGCGATAGGTTTTGTAAAGTAAATATTATATTGGGTTATACTTCTAGGCCTAAATATCTTTGCGTCCCTGGGAAGGCTATCGGATATTTTATGAATTCGAAACCCTAAAATTTTTTATGTCCTTTGTTTTCTGCACAAATCAGAGACTAATTTGAGTTGTAACAAAAATGAATCAGGAATATTTTTTGCGACTACAACAACTGCAGCTAATGTAATAATCGTTTCCGCGCTCGATCATTCTCTTCGATTCGCCGTCCTTCTCTTCTCTCGCATCTCTTAGAAATGTCCTCTTTTCCACACAGAATCGAAGGGATCGATAAATTAATCACTCATCTCTTGCGCTCGATGTTATGTCTCGTTTTGATTACACGTAAGAGTTACCCTCGGCCACCCACTGGAGAGAGTTTTCCTGTAACTCCTCTCAAATTTGCATCACATGGGTTTCTCCGAATGCAATCGATACATTTCCGCCATTTCTCCTTCCCCTATCGCTCCGTTCCCTTTAACCTCGTTCCGAATCTCTCTTTCGATCCATCCCTCCTACTCCTCCTTTCTAATTTGACTGTACGAGAATCCATTCTACCTTTATTACATAGCCCCACCTCTCTCCCCAACGCCCCCCTCACACCTCCGTCATCTTCTCTCCTCTTCCGAATCCCTTCCAACTTTTAAGCCCCCCCACCAACTCTTTCTGGCTTTCATCAAAACATATCCAGCACTTTGTAAGTCCTTTTACATCTCCGCGAAGCCTCCTTTTATTTAGGAGCACGCCTTTAATATATAGACCATTTCGATCGAAAAACCAAGTCATCCAGCGTTACAAAGCCTTCCCCCGCCAGGAGTGGATATGAGAATGTTTCGGAAGGGGAGGAGGGTGAGCCATTTTGATACATTAAGGGGATACGAAACGTTATTACGGAGAATAATCTGTATTGCTTCAGTCCTCCAATGTCTAACGTTATGAAGGCCCGTTGATATTGTCGTAAACGAATGTTGATTCGATTTAAAGTTTTTGTGACGGTCGGATCAAAATATATGGAGAATGTGTGTGGAATTTAAGAGGGAATATGTATTTGCCATTCTTCCCATGAATAATCTTCAGCTCTACATACACCAAGTTTTCGTATGCATATGCTTGAAAGTCTAATATTTCTATCTTGCTTTTTTGCCTATCCTTTCGGCTGTTATTCAACGCTGAGTCAAATCAATTGATTTCCATGCCGTAAAATTAATCACTGCTAAAAATTTGCTTAAATTTGTTTTCGTTCTTAAATTCATCCATTTCGTTTCTGATTATTCTTTTATATCTTTAAAACGTAGTCAAGCTCTTGATAGATATATTTTTTCTTTAAACAATATATTAATGTTAAAAAGAGGAATTCTGCCTTTGTTGTCTAAAATTTATTGTATAGTGCAATGAAATCGGTATGGTGAGGCGTGAATTGTTTTGAACCCATGAAAGAGAAGAGAGCTACAAAATATTGTAACTACAGCAAGTTTTTACAAAATACAAAACGTTTCCTCTCTTTCTCTCCTTTCTTATTACGTAGTGATTTGATCTAATTTAATCTTCCATAGTTTTTATTTTATGGTACTGCTCTCTAAAAAATTAAAACACTCTAATAATTGGTACCTACCTTAAGTTACATACTTATCCAGAGCTCTCATACGAGTATATTAACCTGAGATATCGAATTGATAGGGTGAAACCCAGCTACTTCAAGCGAATGGCCCAAAGTCAATTACTTATAAAGTAAGATACTTTACTGTGTTTGGTGGCTGTAGAATTTGAGTCATTGTAATCTACATCATTTTTCTCTTTTTCTTTTTCTCTAAACCAGGCTTAAATCAAGTGTAGACTAAGTAGTATTCAACAGAGTATGATAATGCACAGATTTCACACAGAATATTCTAGGCGGCATGTGAGAACGCGAACACCTGTCGCCATTGTTTATTGCGATGCATATTCAAGCGAACTGTTTTTGAAGTTAAATTTCTATAGCGCCTGTTCTCCGCCCACCGCAAGTGCAAGTTCTTGGAGCGCAACACCCCGGGCCTTTAAATCCCTTCGGTACCAAATGCAGCACTCCTCCAGCACCCCGCTACTTCGCAGCTCGGTTCCATCCGGGGGCCCTTTCTCCGCCCCCGCCGCCCCCTTCGCCCCCTTCGCCGCCCCGCATGCATTTAGAGAAGGACGGGGGGAAAGCCATTAGGGTAGACGGGGGTGGTCGATACGGAATCCTCTCGCTCCCCCATAGCACGTTTCCGATCACCTGTTCCAGGAAGAATCCTTCGTATCCCCCCTTTTCCACGTACGCACACGCGTGCCATTCTCCTCTGCGGATATTTTCCTCGTATTTCTCTTCATCATTCTTCCCTTTAAGATTTCGGGAGGCCTCATGAGTCTCGGCCGCCCGGTAGAAGACCCGACATGTGGAGAGCTCGGTGGGAACCTAAACGTTTTCGAATGGAGAAAGACAAGGGTCGAACTAAGCTTTTCATTAAACGATGCGTAATTTTGTATCGAGTGACACCTGTTCGTGCTGAAACGTTTCTTTTTTAGAAAAGTGGATCAACGTGCGTTTTGATGGCTCTCGTAAAAGCTGGAAACGGCCTCTTGATGAACCCAAGATGTTCGTTTCTGTTGGATTGGGTGCTGGCGTAATGTTATTTTTTACGTATATTCTTTGTTAATGTGGGATTAATTCGAAAGATATCTGATGGCCACCATCGCTGTTACATGCAACGTTTTGACAAATGAGGAATCATTTCGTGAATTGTTGTAGTTGAACTTTTGTTTTTCATATTGGGTATATTCGCACAAAGGTTGTGCTTATTTTCAAAATATGAAAGGTCACCTAGTTTTTATTCGCCTATAATTTTCATGTTAGCACGTATTTTATGCAAATACTAACTTATTCTTCTTTCTTTTACAGGTATGTATTGCATCGGTGTGCCTCCCATATTTGGTAACGACGCGTAAGATTATGTGGTATTACTTCACGAACCTACATTGGGCGATTCTTCAACGTTGAACTGGTATGTTTTGCGTTTCCAAAAATATAATTTAAATATTTTTACCTCGAAAAATGAAGTTTCATGTGATGATTATTTGATTTTGAAGTATTAAGGGGACCATGTCATGTGTGCGGTTAAACTTGCACTGCTAAGGTTTCAATTCTCTCTTTTACATTAAAAAATGAGACACATTGCATGATTATATAAATCTTAATTAGTTAATAGTTTTTCACTCATATATTATAAGGTATGTTTTAGGTATGTCAGCTAGGTCAGTGCTTAATTGGCTAGTGGTCACTTTACTTTAAGTTCCTCAATTTTTGAATTTTTGAGTTCATTCAAAGGAATGAAGTAATTAAGAGTCAAAATATTAGCTGATCTCATTCTCATTTCGTTATTTCTGTATATCAAGCGCATTTGGTCTCCTCTTTTCCTTGAGATGGATACGTTCGAATGGTTTTCAGGCATGGCTGCGTCTTGCAGCTGCAAGTAAGGAAAGATACAGTTCTCCCATAAATGTTCACCACCACCAATTTGAGCGTCCTGCGTTAGTTACCTTTATTTACAATGCCTTCAAGAGGCGTTCTGCTTCTGTGGCGTTTAAATTCATCCCTCTATTTTATACCTTCATCCGCTACTTCGCAAGAATTCAGCCTCTTCTCGGTCCGCAGATGTATCCAACTATTAATCACCCGAGTTCTCCTTTCCTTCTCCTAAATCTCTATTGTCTTCATTCCATTTAAAACTCTCCCCATCCTGGAATTCCCCTTCTCGTTCCTATTGGTGTTTTTGGCAATCTCAACCCTCTCTTTCCCATCCCTTTGGACTCCAAGCTCCTTTTTCCCCTATTTACTCTGTAGCTACTTCTGTTCTACATCACTGCCTTTACTTGCTTTAGCTTACAGTTTCCCAACCATTTCTTTCATTGTCCTTGTTTTTGCTGCATTTTTCCCGTATCCCATTTCGAGTGCGTCTATGAAGTCATTACCCCGAATGCCAGTTGGGTCCTCAATTCCCCCAAAACTGGCTACTGGAATTTTTGGATTGGGAATGAGGAATACTGGGCAAGATTATGGAATTTGAATAAAATTTAGGATTTATTTCTTTACTTTCCTGTGCTGCATCCGTATTTTATGATCGCTCTTTTTGTCACTTTTTATAATGTGAGAATTTCCTATGTCGTGAATTCCATAACATCTTGTCAGGGCAATAAGTTAAGGATAGCAGGAAGATATCTTACGTTGTAATGTTACCGAAGTTAAAGAGGAGGTAAGACGATTCCGTGGCTTGAAAAGAATGTGAAGGAGAAAAATCCAAAGTGGTGGAGAAATGTCATAGAGTACAGTCATGTAAAGTATAGGGCTTAAGTGATGCGATCAACACTGTGAGGTAATGAATCGCGACAAACTTAAAAAAAGCATTTTATACTGTAGCTTACATAGTAACCTGTAGTCTCAAACACTAACCTCGTATAATCATGTTATTTATCAATTCCTTATCTCCTTCAATTCACTCATGTCTTTACTATTGAGAGAGATAAAATATTTCCATCGATCTATCGTTGACCTGTTTTCTTCCATTCTCCTCATAAATCAACTTTTCCCTTTAATCACAGTCTCTCCCTCTTTTCCTTCATACTCTCCTTTCATCCGCTTCTTCTGTAAGCGTCTTCTTGGTACTATCCTCATGTCCTCTCTAGGCGCACGAAGATACTTCTAGTCCACTAGTTACAAGTCTCCACATTTTAAGTGGAATAGTTTGCGAGTATTTTCCAACTCTTACTATTTTTTTCTTAAGTATCAGCCTGATAATGTTAGAGGAAACTTTTTTAAAGTCAACATTTTTAAATCGAAGTAAATATTGTTTCTTCGGTCGCCGCTAGAAAAACTTCACAGTCTCCATTCGGCAGTTGGAGTGAATCGTTCGCCAGCCTCCCTCCATCCCCTTCCTCTTTTCCCATTCATTCTCTTCTGCCACCCCATCGGAAACCTCCACCCTCTGCATTTCCATTTATTCCTCTTTCCCCCTGACATCCTCCCTTTCTCCAGGCAAACACTCCCCCCCCATTTCACCCTTTCCACGCCATTCTATTCCTCTCCCTTTGTCGCAAGTCCCACCTCTCCTTCCCCCTCTCCAAATGAGTCGGTTTCGTGTGAACATTCCATTAATTATGGCAACACCAGAGAGAGAGGTACGGAGTAGTTTTTGGCGAATGCTGTAGGGTAGGGGAGGCATAAAGGAAGGGATGGAAGTTTTGGTGGTAAGGCTGTAGAAGTGAATGCGTATGTGCGTTGTGTGTGCAGGGTGACTGTGACGGAGTTTTCGTCGGCGGGAGACACAGGGACGGAAGGAGGCAAAGGGTTTCTGCGGCTTTAATGTCTGTCATTTATCAATGGCGAGATGTTTTGGCACTGCGTACTATTCCTAGCTTTGACCCCGTATAATTTTTAATGCACATCGTGATTCCTGGTTGGCCCAGAGGTGTTTGAGGGTCATATGATTGTGTGGAGTTACCGAGAGCACCGTTTTTCAACATGCTGCATAGCTCGGCTATGTTCTTTTCGGCGGTGTTTATGTCATGAAGGCTTTCCTGATGTTGAAAGAATGAGTGGGGATCTATGTGCGCAGTTTAGGGTGTTATCAAAGTGAGGATTATGAAGCGTCTGGTATTTGGGGATGGGAGTTTCTAAACCTCCAACGTTTTGGTTTAACATATTTTTTTCGGGATCGGCGTCACTTCAAAGGGCTTCAGGATTGAGAATAGCAAAGGTTGAATTTAAACATTTTTTATACCTAAGCGGCTCCATTTGAAGGATCGCATGTCAGTCCTTCATCGCTTTGCCTTCAAGTTGGGCGAAATTTTATGCGCGTTTCAGTCTTCATGCTCCTATTCAAAGATTAAAAGAAATTTTAATTTTTCTACTCCTAGGTCAAGAGAACATAATGATTCGTCTAATCAGTTGATTATGTTACCTTGTCATTTTTTGACCTAATGACCTGCCGAAGAAAAAATTCCTATACTTTATCGAAAGATTGGACGTTTGAATACGTTAAAAGTTCAGTGCTTACGGAAATATTTCGAATTGATTCAGTTTAAATAGAGGATTTGTGATATCTACTTACTTTCAAACTTTTAAGTGATTAACGAACCATATATTTTCCATCAATGAAAGGTTGATTAGAAGAGGTGTGAAACTCATGCGATAGGATATTTTACGTTGATAAGTCAAAATTGTTTCAGAATCGTAAAAGTTGGAGGTTATTTACGTTCACTTGTGGAAGGAAATCACATTTAGTTAATCGCATCAGATAAGTTCTGATAAATCTAAATTCCATATACTTGTTTAGCATTAGGAGGTTGGAAGTGACTAATCGCGTGCCCTTTGATTGTTAACTTATTAATTAGTCATTTAGGTAATGATTCAGGGTACAATTGCGGGCAAGAGTCTTATCACGGTAAACTATAACTTATTGTTAACTTATCATTTAAAAATATTCAGGTGTGCGTTTGCTTCTGAGCGAAGATATTATAAGAGATAACAGAGGGACACGAAATGACTTTTAAGTTAGTAGCCATGGAGGACTGAATGAACTGCAAACATCGACTTCCTTTTATCTCTCACGCTCACGTTTGAAACTTAAAATTATCCAAATCTTTCACCAAGCGTCAGCCTCTACTGTTTCTCATCCCTCCATTATTCATCCCCGTTCGTTCAAAGTCAGCTTAACGCTCCTGTATGGGCAGTTCAAACGCAAACGGGCTCTCTTTAGAAAAGGCCGCGTATCGCGTCGTTTTTGTTTGGTAGCCCGCGACTCGCACCGCCCGCGCTCTCAGATATAAAGCGTATGAGAGTGTCCATATCGGGAGAAAATACGGAGACAACTTCGCCCCGATCTAGATGTCCATGTCAACCCGTGACACGGACGCGGAATGATTTTGTGCCTTTTTTATTTTCGACCGAGCTGTATTTTTCAAGTCTCTGGGTCATAAAAGCCGGACGAACGAACCGGTTCGTGGCATGAGCTATCCGTATGATATACGCTTAGTGCTAAAACCCACTTTTAAGAGGGCGGGAGGTAATGCTTTTGTCTGGCGGTTTGAATGAGAGCAACGTGTGTGTGTTTGAGAGAGAGCGATGAAACAGCAAACCCGTTAACAGGACCCTCTCTCTTTCGTGCTATACATTTTTCCATCCTCATCTTCGCTCCCTGTCATATTAACTCTTTTTCGGTATCGGTCATATCTCCCGTCTCCTAATTCAATTCCCTCTTTATTAGCTTCTCGCAAATATCTCCAAGTTATGCGTCCTTCGTTAATTAACGGAGAGTTTGTTTGCGTTCGCGCAAATCTCGACTCTTTCTTCTATCTTGTCGTAATTTCAAATCTGTATCCTTCCGTTGAAATTTACCGCTCTGCTGATTGGAATTCTTTCCGCAGATTTGCTTCTTAGGATCCGTTCTTGAGGTTGAGCTTACCCGTATAATTCAGTTACCTCTTCTCCCTTTAGTTATCTGTGACATCCTCTCCGTAAACATTCCCAAAATTTTAATTTTAATTGCTATATAATAACTATTGCCATCTCTATTATTAAAATAACTATGTAGACAGAATGTCTGTTAAATCAAAATACTGTTGGAATCGCCGCGCAACTAACCGAAAATACTGAGGATTATAACGTTGGATGTCGCTATTACGAAAATATTCTGGATTTCCGGTAATGGCTCCATGATTAGTTATAGCTCTTATGGTGATAGTCGAATTAGCTATTTTGTCGCATTTTTTTACGGGGAGTAATTCATCGGTGTTCCCCAACTGTCTTTTCGCCGGCATGTGTTTAATCGCAATCTCTGTTGCCACCCTCCAAATTTCACCCCTTACTGCGTCTGGAAAAGTACTGCTGGCTCATTTCTTTAAGGACCTGTTTATCTCCCTCTTCACCAGAGTTTGTTTTCACATTTGTCTGTTTTCTATCTTTTCTCTCTTCATCTTTCTCTCATTCACCCTCATCTCACCTAGCAGTGTCACCACCTCTCGCGGAAAAATTCCTCCCTAACACACTCTCTACATTCCTATCTAAGACGTGCTTTTTCTTCACAACTGATTTGCAGGGCTCGATTCAGCATTCTTCAACATGAGCAATGGTCTTGTTCCCAGAAATGGATTTCACGTTTCTCGAAATGGGTGAATGTAATTCCTAAATCGCGAGATTTTTTGCCACAAGTACTCTGCGTGCCATTACATCGATTTTCTGCTAGGAAACGCATGCGCATCATATTTGAAATCCCTCCAAGCCCAACTTTTGATTTGGTGCCTCTGTATCCGTGTGTCTTGAGGTGCCGTTCGTATTTTTTTCTGTATTTCTCCAGTTGAGAATTAGATTTACTTGGTTTAGGTTTAATCGGGAGAATTTTGTTATACATGTTCCGTTCACAATTTCATCGAAATTTAAAATGTCATCAGAAATCTTTACCACATAATCTCTAGAGTATTAACAGTCTAAAGAATTTCCAGTGCAATTTACATGAAATATGTAGAAATCTGTGTTTTGTCACTCTTAATCTGACTAAATCTTAGTGGGTTTAGCATACAATTGGAATGTATGTATCTGAAATTATATCAGTCACATCATGCAGATTTTTTTCCTTTCAGAATTGAAATCTTGCAGGAGTTTTTTTTGGCATTTTCGATTCTGAAATAATTGATTTCTTAAAAGATTATATTTGAAAATTAATTTGGAAAGAATAGTAACGACGAATCAGAAAAAAATACCAAAATATTAAATGGCTTAGGGTGTCTTTAGAAGAAAGATGATCAAAACCTAGAAGAAATGTTCTCGGTAAATTAAAAAATCGTACATTCTTGCAATATCTGTTAGATATTGGGCGTTCCCCTAAAACAGATCGATAATATACGGCTAGAAAAATCCAGTTAAGAGTTGTATGCTCTTGTCGCTTCAATAATCAACTTTTTTTAAACATTGCGCAGCCGTTACCTTTTTAAATTATCCTATAGTCATCATAAATGAAAACGACAGAACCTGTAAGGGATCCGAGTTTTATAAGTGTTTTCCTGGAAAACAGGATCGAACTCTGGATAAAGATGATCCGTTTGGTTGGGAGTAGTGAATTCCAAATAATATGGACGAAAATCTTTATATTTAGACCGGGTTGAAAGGAAGGGTATTATATCTGCAGGACAAGAGTGATTTCGCCCTGGAATTGACAAGATGGGATTTTTGTATTCGGTATGGGTGGAGCCAAGGGTGAAAGAGGATCTGGCGAACTGGTTCACATACCATACCACCATTGAATAACGATCCGGAAAAAATCATTCCCCCAGTGTTGGTTCTGAGTGTGCGTGTGTAGTCAGAAAATAACTGATCATTATGGTACTGCCCATTTCTCTTCGTTCTATTTATAATATTCTATATACAGTGATCTAAAAGATAAAAGATTGTAATATGATAAAACCCGTAATAGATTTATGAAACTTGATTAATTTGTGCGTAAGTTTTGACATTCAAATTATGATTGGTGATAATTAAAAATTTTAGCTATTTTACGTCTGAAATTGGTGCTTTATTACCTGTATAGTTTACTTCATGAATGGAGCAATGACGAGTTTAGTTTGTTTCCGATAAAAAGAATTTACTGGTTTGCATAAGTCGGTTTCTATGTCTACGCTTATCCTATCTAGCTGAACAAGTTTTTAATTTTAGTTTTTTAATAAGTTTTTAATTTATCCGTTCTCTTTATTCGAGTTTAAAAAATTAACCAAAATTAATTTTCAATGATTTTTTTACGCAGTACAGGAATAAATATTGCGTAACATTTTATTTTCCTGAGGAAAATGCAGCTTAACCACGTTTGAGCGTAAATTAATTGAAACTTTCTCATTCCTCGTAGCTGTCACTTTCGATGTAAGCACTCTTTTTGGAACGGAGAGTAACCATTCCCCAGAATCCGTAGGTTTTCCTTAGATGTCACCGGGTGAAGAGCACTACGTACCGCGATACCGTCCTTTCTAGAGAGTCGAGGAATATCGAACAGACCGTTGGCATTCCTTTTAATAGGTGTATATCGTCGAATCTCTATTGAATCTCGGAAACGTTCACACACACCCAGCGTACCTCGTGCAGCATGCACCTTTCGCGGGTCGCCCCGCCAAATTACACCAGAATGCATTTCCCGGAGAAACAAACGCTAAGAAAATCACCCATAGGTGTGGTTATCATTCGGCGTACGCCGACGGTGTGACCCGAACGCTTGTTCGACCCAAGGGAGGAACTAGTCCTGGGAAAGGAAGAGAAGAGGAAACGGAGGATGGAAGAGAAAGGCAAAAGCGGTTTTGTTGTTATGCGAGGGGAGGGGGCGCAGTGGGTGGTGGGGGGGAAGCGGGACAGATTTGGAATCATGCGGATAATATATGGCAGAAATAGGAAAAAGAAGGAGGTGGACGGAGGGAGCGGCAGTCGGAGCTGGGATGGGTTGGACACAAAGGGAGGCAAGGAAGAATGCGGAGGGGGAAGCTGCCAGTGACCCCTGGAGTGGTGGGGACCGTGAGGTGGACGGGGGTGGGTGTAAGGGAGGTGGTACACAAATTTATTGGCAATAAACTTCTCTCCCAACCTTCCCTCCTCCTCTTTCTGCCACGTTCTCTTCTCTCCCCCCTTTTCATATCGGCCCTTCCTTCGGTTTCTTCTCCTTTTCCTGCTCCTTCTTTTTCCTCGCTCTTTTTTACTTCTCCTTTCACTCAATTCGGGTTATATCCCTAAGTTTGCTCCTTTTCTCTTTACTATGTTCTTTCTAGTGCCTTCATGTTCCCTGTGAATTTCCCTTAATGTTAGTCATTTTCGTTTCTCTCCCCTGCCTCTACCGCTATCTTCATAGCCGACATTTTTCCCTTTTCAATCAGTACTTCTTTTTGTCATCTCTCCTAATTTGTATAAACCTAAAATGAAGGTATTTCTACCAGTATTACAACTATTAACTGCTTGGTATTTTATAAAATCCCCTTAAAATAAATTTAAAATTAAAATCTTTATAACTTCTTGTATATATGAAATCCTTATTTCATCGCAGTTCGGAAATCATTAACGTTCCCTTTTTTGTTAATTAAGGTCATCGACTTATTTCAGTTCAATATTTTTCAGTTTAATTGTTTTCAAAAATTCCCGTTGTTACTTTTTAGTATTCTTACTCAACTTTATACGTTTTTTCTAACATGCTTTTATTTTTTGTTCATAAGTTCTTAATGAATATCTTCTCGTCCTAAAAGAATGACCAAACATTGTGAACGTTATTCTTCTTCTGCAAACTGTACTTCCTCCTTTCTGTAAACCTGTATTATTGTGTCTGCTGTCTGTGAAGGACTGTCAGTCTGCAACCCTTTTCAACCAATCACTCATCCATGTTATCATTTAATTTTCTTCACCACTTCTCAAATAATCTATTTATTCCATGGTGAATGGGGGCTTTTCCAGCATTCAGTGAGTCTTCCTTTTACTCATTAAACTAAGACGCGCAACATTTTTCTCCTACTCACATCTACGGCATAAATACTTAAGGATATGCGATATTCCTATTCAGTTATGTTTATGGTTAAATTAGTTTAACCCAGTCCATTTCAGATGAAAGACTAAATGCCTGTATACAACATGAAACTCAAAATCCTCCGGTGGTTACCTTGATGGTTTCATATGTAACCGTATAGTGACAGTGTTTCTTTATCCAATCCAATCCAATTTAATAATGACGATCTCACTACTCTTTTCCTCCATCGATATGCTTTACATCTCCTACATTCGTCCATTATTTTTCTTACATCTTTCCCCACCGTTATTTCGTGCACTTCTAAACTCTCCCTTCCACTTACCCTGTCCCTCTCTCATCATCCTTATTTGCTTCTTTTTAAAGCCTCCGTCATCCTTATTTTTGTAACACCTCCTCACCCACTTTATTCCCTCTTCCACTCTTTGCAATTTCACCGACCTCCTCCCACGTACTTGAAACCCTTCCAAGCTATTCTTTCATTTTTTATTGTTTCTCTCGTCCAGTCCCCTCGCATAACGCAAATATCATGGCGTTTAATCAAGAAAAAATATCGGTCTTTCGCTAGATGAGAAAGAGACGGCAAGGAGAGAAAAAAACACCCGAATATCCTGGCGATTGTGTTTTGTTTTTAACGTTTCGGAATTAATAGTCGGCGTTCCGCGGGTTAAAGGAATTGGGCGAAAAAAGTTCGGACGGAGAAAGGGCGAGGATATTGCGGCGATGTGTTGGGAAAAGGCGGCGGAAATTAAATTCAGATGTTCTTCACGCTAGTGGAATTACCTCATCCATCGCGAAATAGATTCCGTCCCGTGGATTCGTTTATGTGTCCAATTCACGGTCTGACCCTAATAGCATGTTAAAGATGATTGGTTATGGAAATTAATTTGAGTAAAAGCTTCGAAATGCTCTTTGTATCGTAGATGGTTTCGTGTTTTGATAGAAGTCTCTAGAAATTACAGAAAAGGATTAGGTAATTTTTCGTTGATTGAGGAAATGTTTCTATGCTGAGATATGCATTTTTTCTCGATATGGGCAGGGCAGGCTTCAGGAATTGGGGAAGAAAGGCAACTGCCATAGGACGCAGCAATTAGCGATACTTCAATGTTTGAACAGCAAGATGAATTATAAAAGTGTCTAATTATATAAGTAGAGTTCTTCATTCCCCCCGAACAATAACGAGAGTTTTATGAATTTAAAATGTATTGGACTTTCAAATAAAGAGATCATAGCATTTTACCTTAAAACTGTTTACAAATACAGGTTATCAGTTTCGTAAGGAGTATTTTATCATAATGAATATGTTATGGTCCCGGCATTTTCTCAGAGAATTTTTCGAGCCATCGCTTCAATCCTACCAACGCCCATGTCAAACAAGATTTTAGTGTTATTAATACAGCTGATGTTCTTTAGCGCTTCGATGGCTCACTATTTTCTAAGGAATATTTGTTCCTCAAGTTTTGTCTGTTTCAAATTTTCATGCCTTTTTCGTGATCTTTTTGTAGATTTGGCCATGTTTGACGTAGTAATCATCCTTTGAAATTATTTGACTTAGAATATGGGGTCATATCTCACATAAAGTTTTGATCAAGCCACGTTATCTATAGTTGAAGACACGAGGTCAGCGCATTGCCTATTGGCGCTCTTAGACTGCAGTATATTTTTAACCTGTTATTTAATATATTTCAGATTTCGCCATTTTTCCGCGATTTTCGGCCAGAATTGTGGTTCCTTTTGAGTATCGAACCCTGGATGGCCTCTACCAGAAGTGAACTTGTTACTCACATGGATATCCGAGGCATATGAATAGGAAAGAAAAATTGGATGACTTAAGGGATGTCAAATGTTGGATTTATCATGTCGTAGCTATCTCAAAAATGCGAAACACTTTTGCCAAGAATCTTGAATTGAATTGAAAGAGGTAATGCAAAGAATTTCTTCAATGGGGCTGTTAGTCGTGATAGGTGAGCGAGCTAGAGCTATTAGCAAGGAATACGTACAAGATTCTCTAGAAAACAGGATAAGGGATATTCAGTGTAAATTTATGTAGATAAGGGGGTGACAGGTACGGCGACAGTGAGTGGGACCGTCGATTGATAACTTCGGTAGACTACCCGAGGTCAGGGTTTTGAGAAAATACATCAATAGTATAAGGTAATAGTTACGAAAGTTCTTAGCAAAAAGAAGGTTAGGCCAAAAATACCGCTTATATAATTCGCGACTAAGAAGACCTCTTTTCTGAACTCGATCGTTATTTACGATGGTGAAAATGGAAAGACACTGAAATAAATTAAGTCCTATATTTTTTTACCTGTGAATGAATTCGGTCGAGGAAGTTGATGGCTGTTATTACTTTGAAAACGTTCGAAATACGTCTCTCTTTGGGTTGATGACGGGGCGTCGAGACTCTGACTCGTCAAAATGTAGATTCATCATAATTTGGAGTTTTTGCGTTTCTCTCCTATTCCGGTTTATCATCTTAATCGCTGAGCGTTACGTGGTAATTTTTCTGATGCGCGAGGCATGAAAAAAAATTCGCATGTGTTGGGATTTATTTCCGCCAGAAGTGCTCGAGATATTGACAGCTGAAAGGTGCTGCTATTGGAATTGATTAGGTGTGCTAGTACTTATCCTTAATTCTAGAATTATGAAGAATATTGCTTAATGTTCTCTGTCTAATTATAATGAATTGTAAATTGCTATACTTACTTGATGGGTATAATAATGTGTAATTTAAGGTTCCGCGATATCTGAACGCCTGCCAATTGAGCAATGCGACTATTTATATATAGTCTTTCTTCAAAGAGTGCGGATTATGCATTTAAATATGAAATAATATCAAAATTTAGTAGATGTACGTAAACATATACGGTCTTAGGAGAAATGAAACAATTGAGCAGTATTCTTTTCATAGTGCTTGTTGATGTAACGGATGAAAATTTAGAATGCAACTTTTTTTTTAACATCGAGTTTATCTTTGCAAATTAAAGAGAGTCTAAATATTTAGGCCCTTTTAGTATTGCTAGTACGTAGATCGTTTAACCTTTTTCAGTAATCGCTGAAAAGGATTTATCGATCAGTCTTCGCATAATTGAGTTGAGATGCTCAGTATAATAATGCGTAATCGCTTAATTGTCGGAAAGCAGCAATGAAATATATATTTAAGTATATTAGTTCTCCGCCTTTTATTTTTGGTATGGAAAACCCTCAATACAACTCATTTTATCATCTGCTCACATATGTAAACGCACCGTATATTTTTATAGATAGCGACAATACTAAAATGACGTTTGAGGAGCATTCGAGATTATTCCTGTTTCACGATATTCCCCTTAAAACGATACTGTTGTTTTCGTTCTCTTCTTCTTCCTCAAATCCCATTGAACATTATGGAACTCCATCTTTCTTTCCCTTAAAAGAATTGCCTCGTTTAATTTTTTTTCTCGTGAGCGCCCCTCGGTGGTCTCCGTTATTTATACACACATCCCTTCCCGCGTCTTGGATCGCCTCGAGATGTCTCCGGCTCGATATCCCTGAATTGTCAATGCGTGGTTTGCTCGCGTGGACACGCAAAGTGCTTCCGAATATATCTGTAGTGAGGGAAGCATGGCGTCTGGCTCTTTTCCCATACACAGGCAATATACTTACCCCCACTTCACTATCTCCCGTCCTCTGAATAACCGGGGAAAACGATCTTTTCGGACGCCATCAGAATTGGGTCAGTTTCGGTACAAGGCGATCTTCTTCTCCTTTGATGTTGCAGTCGCATAAAAGATTGGAAATGTACTGGTTAACGAAGCTATCCCGTATTTCACTGAATTGTTGCACTACATTTTCATGCTTGGTTATTGCACAAATGCATCGGAGAAGGAATGGTTGTTTCAGTTCAAGTCCTACATACTATAATCGCAGCCATATATTTTTCCGTTTTATTATGTGTAGATGTAAGTTTGAATTTCCATGGCTGCGTGGCAGTATTTTAAGGGTGATTTGCTTATAAAGTTGATCATAATTTTAAGTAATGGAAGTAATAGCTAAATTTAATCTGTCTTAGGTTGAAGACATGGCCAGCTGGTTCTCATAACTCTAGTTACTTATTGTATTAAGGCAATTGATTGCATTTTATGGCAGATACTCCCAGAAATGTAGTTCAGGAATTATATAATCCTCTTGCCCACCTACCTTATATTTGATATTCTGGGGTCTCTCATGTTGTGCGAGATTTACAGTTTAATATCTTAAGTATTGTTTATCCTCATGTTGAATGCGATTTTATAATTTTTATTCTATATTGTTGTCTGGTTTTGATGGTAATAAGTATTGAAAATATAATTGAAATATTTGAGTGTTCATCATTTTATTTTAATGATAAGCCATATTGTCCTAAAAGAAAGAATAGAAGTAATGCCATGATATATACAGATTCTAGGCGTACGTTCCACTATTGCTGGTGTATTACCAAGTAATTTTGCTATATATGTACAATTTATATTTATTTGTCAAGCACAGCACCCCAATCGTGTATTTGAGAGTCTTGTTAATTTTTAATCGCGTAAAATAATTAGGGAATGGTAATGTTTTATGGCTACGATATATTTATTGATGACGGATAAATATCAACTGATTATAATATATTAAAAGTTACGTTTTATTTTCGCTCCTCAATGTTGAGGTCGACGATGCAAAATAACAGAATGGATCACAATTTCGAAATTTCCTTTCTCTCAGCCTCTAAACATTTATTCTCCCTTTGAGCGAATATTCATCCTTTGAGGCCATGGAGCGTATGCCCTGCGTATTTGAAACGGAATGGCGTCAGAGTGCGAGAGGTAAAATTTTAAAAATTTCTCATATGGAAAGACACGTAACGTCCATCAAAACGGCTTGTTTACAGCTCGAATATAATTTTGCGGGCATTAAGCGTGCGTAGACGTTCTTGCTCCCTCACTCATATCTGGCATTCTGGTCTCTGCATCTGGCACGGATTTTGGGATTAAACCGAAGGATTTTGATATCCAGAAACTTCGAAATTACGGCGGTGAACTCGGAGATAAAAGGTTAAAATGTTGCCTCGTGTCTTTTTGATTAGCGAAGAACGTTGAGGAAGAATTAAAGGACGTTGAAATGTGGTGTCAAGATTTCATCCGTGTAAATCTAATGGAGGTTTAAGTCATCTACCTCTTCGGTTACGATAAATTCGTTAACCATTTCGAGCGTTGATCAAGGATGAAATTCAGTACTTTCTCCTTGAAAATTTCCGCCCTCTGATGTCGAAATCCTCTGTTGCGTGATTTCGATGCCTTAAGAAGCTATGATTAAGGTTGCGAAGGAAAATAATAAATACACCATTGCGCAAGCGAGCCATATCGAGGCTTACCGCCGGCTTTACTTGTACCTCCGGTTTAATAGCACCAAGTCGAAAGTAAGAAGTTTAGACACGTATGCTTTCGGTTCTCTGGATGCCCAGCTTGCAATGAAACTGACAAGCTCCCATGCCCTCCGTAAGGATTTGAACCCGCGGCCTCATTCCAGCTGGTGAAACTCAGATCTCCCTAGATTGTCGAAGCTATCGTTGACTGTTAGTTGGTGATGAGAAGGTCACTTCTGTTTTCGTTCGAGTTTACCAATTCTTCTCTCTGTGCCCCTTGTTACCTTCCTCCGTAAAGGTCAACCTTGCGAAAAGGTAGCTCCGAGAGAGCCAACTGATCGAAAAGACAATTCAATCAAGAAAGAGTGGTCGTGTCGGCAGTGGTCGACTTGAAATATTGATGGAACGAAAATAATTAGATGAAGCAATAGTTTCGTTTCTAAGAGATGTGGTATCAGTACTTGAATGACGATTTCTTCATATTATATAAGTTCCCTCTAATTTGTTTCACCTTCGGGTGGGAGTAATATAAATAGTATGCACGCTTTGATTATGACGTTGCGTGATGGTTGAATATGCGTTACAAATATGTGATTTCCATTCTTTTGTTGGAAAATTCAACGAAGAACTAATATAATAATATATAATTATAATAGCTAATGATAGCGATCGATAGTATATATTTTGTTAGCTATATTTGAAAAACTTCCCTTTAGAATAATCTTTGAAAAAAGAATTTATTTTATGTTATATTTGAAAAGGGAAATTAATCGCTTCAAAAAATGTTGGGCGCTCCGAAAAATAATTGAGCTGTATTTGAAAATTTACTTGGCTATCTCCCAGATGCCCAGAATCGAGGTAACCATGTTTAAGAGTAATAACATAGTATCTCTCTCCTTAACCAATCTAAAAAATCGAAGACATTTGCTATATTGACTATCGCATTTTTAACCCACAGATAACTCTAACTTCTACCTCAATTAAATTCCGTTTCAAGATTTCAATTGTTATCACTTTTTTTCCCTGAGTTATCACCGAGACAACCATCTTCGATCAGACCCTGACCGGGATGTGCCCAGTTATATGTCAGTTATCTTCAATAACGTCTGTAATATTCCCATAATATGTGTATCTCAGGCAGAAATTCTCGATGAAAATGTCCCTCCGCGACCTAGGACCTTTTCATTTCCATCCGCGTCACTCTTTCTCAATCATATTTTCCTCCTCGGATAAGAATGAAAATGTACCCGTTTCCCTCCCCACATTTCCACCCGAAGGAAATACTCCAGCGTTTAAAACGATTCTAGCATTCTCTCGCGAAAGGAACAAATGAGGAAATATTTCTCGTAGTTTTCGCAGCTTCCCCGTCGGCGATTCCTCCCACCAACCTCCTCGCTGACCCATTCAACGTCCACAATGGGGCGTTTTGTGTTGCGAGCACGTGTTTTCCCCGAGCGACTGAAGAGAGAGCGTCAAAAATCCCTTCTTATACATATATGTGTAAGCACACGCAGGACTACCTTTCCGCCTCGGCCCTTGGGGAATCTCTCTCCGTGCAAAACGTTCCTTTCTTGTTTATTATTCTTTTTTCAGCAAAAACTCTCGGGAGGCCATTTGCTAAACCCTTCTCCCATCGGTTTTCGCGCTCGGCTTTTAGCTTCGGGTGAAAATGGAAAGGAAGAGAGGTATTGAGAGAGAGAATGGCGGAAAGGTTTTCAAAATGGGGTAGTACCTTTGTTAATATCTCAGCGTCCGGGGTGTCATGGCAGAGTGGTGCAGCGCGAGGGATTCAACGGGGTTTAATTGGTTAGATTAAGATTTAAGTTCAGTGCTTTCATTACTATGTTGATCGTGTTTTTACTTTTCGGTGGCTGTGACTTAGGATTCGAAGATAAATCGCTACACCTTGTTACAGTTAAGTGTCAAAATATCATTGGTAATTGAAAGTATTTAGATTTAGAATGAAAATATACGTCGCTAGGAAAGAAAATGGAGTGTGTCGTCATATACTGTGACTGAATGTAGAAATACAAATGCTCATTTCGATCGCAAAACAGGTCCATTAATCTCAATCTCTGCAGGTTTGTGATACGAGTTATTCTCATTTGAAGTGAGAAAATTCCCTGCTATGCGTGGCACAGGAAGGGGCTAAGTTACGTCCCGATGTACTGGAACGCTAACAGAAATCGAATGAGAATACTTGAAATCTCTTGGAGACCTGGCCTAACTTTGTGAAACGCCATGTAAAATATAAAGTAACTCAGAGAGAGGTGAGAAAATACGAACAACTGCATTGTATTATTTTAGATTTTTGCCAGTTTATTTTATATGCATGAATTATTTTATTTTCTGTCCTCTTGGTAATGCAGAATTCTCTGTTACGAATTGTTATTGTTTTAGTCCAATTGATTCCGTCGTACCTTATCACCGGCAACTTATGGAACGTATAAATTTTGAAGTTTTTTCCTTAGTTAAGACGATGCACTAATTATTTCTGGAAATTTTCTTTGCATAGAAACCGCAGGGAACTCCGATAGCGGTGGAGATATTAAATTATTGATTTGCCTTAGTCTAGGTTTCTTATTGAGATACACATATGAGCTCCGTTATGACGAAGTACCGTAATAAAATTTTAATCTTTCAAATTTAATTTTTTTCTACATTTATAATCATCTTATTAGAATTAAACATTAAAAAAATTAGGCGCTCTAATTTGAAATATAATTACTGTTCACATGAAGGGATCGACTGATAACTCCCTAGGAATCTGTCCCTGATTGAAATTAATGTTCAGATTCAAGAGATCTGCATAGGAAAGGGCCATGCTGAACGTTGGTTTCGGGGGAAGAATACACACTATTTTTCGGTATCAGCTTTTATCGACGTCGGCCTAGAATTCACCGAAAGGGGATTTTTGACTCCTTTGTATTTGCCTTCTTGTCCATCGACGGTAATTCACGGGATAAGGCCGAATTTCAGTCGCGTGTGCCGCGGTGATAACCCAAAGGCCCGCCGCCAGCATAACGTGGCTGCGTGCTTTCATTGGTAACATTCGAAGGGCGAAGGTTTTTGCCCGCTGTGTGGCGGTGCAGGTCCCCGAGGGTATGTACCTTGCGTTTCCACAGATCTGAAAGGATTTGCGAATTCACAGACAGGATAAAGGGAATGGGGAGACCACCCTTCTTCTGTTTGTGTGCGGCACGCAATGAAGGTGCAACAATTCGCGATAGTTTCAAAGAACAAAGGGATATAGGAATTCTATCACAGCCCTTTTCTTTCTCTCTTCTATGAGCCTCAGCTTATCTGCGGTTTTAATCCCCTTGAAAAGCGGGGCGTTATAGTTTTGTTTTTCTTTCTCGCTTCATTTCTATCCATATGATTAACAAAGCCGTTTTGCTCGCTCGTTTTTACGCTCGGCTTGCCTTCGGTCCGGTTTTATACTCTCAGAGCTGGAGCGTTTTGCATCAAAGAGCATTCTTTAAAAAAAGGAAGA
Organism: Pachydiplax longipennis; assembly: GCA_036926295.1. Taxonomy (NCBI): domain Eukaryota; kingdom Metazoa; phylum Arthropoda; class Insecta; order Odonata; family Libellulidae; genus Pachydiplax; species Pachydiplax longipennis. Next base: position 60,781,816 of record JAVFKF010000008.1, read on the forward strand.
AATCGGCTTTCTGCCTTATCAAGGAAAATGTAATGTTCGGCATCAAAAGGATGTTTTAACGCTCGTTCAGTGAACTGCTGCATCGGCTTGCCCGTTTCCGAAGCGGGAATATTAAACTAAGATTCACTTACGGCTCATGGAGTCCTTTATTAATCTTATTTGGGATTATTAATGTTGGGCATACGTTTATTACGTAGGAGGAACTCGGTTGTTTCTGAGGATGCATGGCATTCTTGCTAAATTAGAGTGGCCGGGTGCTCAGTCTCTTACATGAAAATGGTACTGGCAGTTAGTGAAATTTGTGTGCGATGACCGGATGGAAAATTTAAAGGATGAAGGATATTGTATGCTTTCTGTCAGTAATACGTTAAGGCTTCAAAATTCCTTTGTTGATGAGATAGTGTATGAAAGAAGGTAAAAGGCTGCGCTCTTCCATTAATAAATTTTCAAGGTAAAATTAGTGTATTATACCACCCTTTTGATTTTTATAGACACCATAATGATATCAGATTGTAGTATGTTCGGAAAATTAACTCTGAAAAGTATAATGAAATTTTCATTTTGCTGCAAACTAAGTATTTACTAATCATTTCATGGCATCCATAATTTAGACTACTTAACACAAAGTATAGCAAGCGTTAAAAAGTCTGTCTAATTCGGGAATCGAGCCACGGATCTCTCACTTAATTCCTTCGCTTTACCTTTGTAAGCTTATTAAGTTGAGTAATCCCTACGTATTGTGAAAAGAGAGCGAATAAATCAATATTATGAACATTTAAGATGTAAGAATTTCAAATTAAATGTAATGTTTTAATAGTGCCAAGCTGTATCAGAAGTATAACCTTGTTAAATATTATGAACTTTATTAGCATAAAGTTTCTCAGGTATAAATTACGAAACGCTTCGGTATATTAATTCCAATGTTACGAAAGAGGATTAAATTTTTAGCCGCCAATTAATTTATTACTTTTTCCTGCTTAGCAGCGTCGTCTGTTTTTCTTCTAGGAAAACGGATCCTTCTCTGCCCATTAGCTCCGACGAGGAAATTGAATGATTCAGACGTGAACTGATTCCGTAAATAGCTAATAGCAAACAATCAAGGGTATAGTTTTAAAGAGGAAAACAAAAAATAGCCAACTTCCCTTTCTCATTAATTAGTACGGTTCCGATTGTATAGGTTGACTGTCGTTAGGTTGACGATTTTTCCCTTGTTAATCATACCTTCAACACAATCTAAAATGCGTAACGATTGCACTCACATCCTGATGTGGTTGAAAACCGGAAACGTTTATAATTCGTTACTTTTACCGCGTAATTGGATGAATTACACATGTATTTATACAGGTCCGTCGATTCGTTAAGTATCGTTCGTCTAGGCCATTCACCGAATTAAGTAAACGCTGCGTTAATTGAGAATGAATGCAAATCACTAGTAAGTTGATATGATAAGATACAAGTCCAAAAGAAAATTTGACACTCAATCTAGTAAATAGTTTTCGTGGGTTCCGAAATATCTTTGCGTTTGGTTTGCTCCGGGATTTTCCTTGGCTGGTAACTTGTAACATTTTTGATACAAGGATCAGTATGATTTCAGTACGCTCAGGATGATCATGTAAGCCAGCGGTCATTATGCTTTCTCGTTTATGTGCTGACACAAATAATGTGTTTGTGTAATGACCCAAAAGGCGATATCATGCAAAACATTTGTTGTAAAGAATTTACTTTATGCACTTGAAATTCGTGAGTATTATTCTATAGGCAGTTACCATTTACGCATTTTATATTTCGGAGCGTGTTGAGTTACGAATAGATTCTCTCAATTCATTTTCACTTACTGGAAGAGAGAGCCTGTTATATGCCTCTTCCATGATATAAAAGGTAAATCTTAACGTTACTTATTCGGACATTTTTACCTCGATAATCTATATGCCTTTTGCATCTTCAAAGATTTGTACTAAATATGAGTGTACCTTAATTTGAGTTCGCTGATCTGAGCCTCTCACTACCAAACTGCTTGGTACTCGTAGGCTTCAAAGCGTTCCCATGGTTCTGTAAAATCATGAAGATGATTTCTGTGTGTAAAAGAAAGTCAAATATACCCTTAAACTCCTATTACATACAAAGATGCATTGCGTCGATCGAAGATGGTAGTAGTCGCACGCAAGGAGTATTCCTTTCAGAAAATCTCACCATGCCTAATTACAAGTCATCGACTTCAAACAAGTTTCCCCTCCCGAAGGTGACATGGCCCTCGCATCTCTTTTGTATGTAAATATTTTCTCTCTCCGATACACAGTCACCAGTCATGATTGGCGGATTTCGAAAGAGTTTCAAACGCATGAAATCGAGCGCTCGCGGCGAGGCTCCTTTCTCTTCGGATTTTAAACCTCCGTGGGAAGGATTTCAGACACGTCTTGGAACTCTCTTACGTCAGCCGATCCCATAGAGCACGCGCAATTGCAACGGCAGTGCAGCGTAACAGATATATGGTCCTCGACTCATTAGTCGAAACGATCAAAACGGAGGCAGAATCAAAACGGGTGGTGGTGTGAAGTTGCGAGCAAATGAGAATGAAAAATAGTTCGAATCGGTCTTCCAGGAAGACGATTATGCTCTTTAGTTATGCGAATTTAAAGTGCGAGTCAAATTAGGAAGATTAATTATCCATTGTCCATAGGCGATTACGATGAATTATTCGGTTCTCTTCTCAAGGCATGAAGTGATTAATTAAGCCAGGTGCGCTTTTCGCCCGCTAAATAGCCGATGTCGACGGATTCCTCGTGATTTAATCCTCACATGGTTTCTTCAAACACCGCACGACTTAGGGCGAAAATCGAATCATTAATTATGATCCCAGGTTCTCACGTTGTGGAATGAATACAAAAGCTAATTGAATATGGATAAGTTATGATAGGGTGGTATTCATCTATAGGTGTGAAATAGGATTAATATGAAGTTAAAGGATAAAGAGAAAGAAAATAATTGATTGATTTTCTCCAGGGTTTTATCGTAGCTTGAATAATCTCACCTAAACCTAGGCTAGCACATCCCCATGCGACAAAGAAGGCTTGCGAGGTAAATACGTATCTATTTGTCGATGTGCTGTCAAATGAGTTAAGAAGTTAATATTACATATGAATAGTTCCTCTGTTGAGTTCTCAGTTTGAATTTACGACAAATCCTGTCATAGAGACTGGCTAGGAATATCATCAGGGAGTTCCTACATGTTGTTGTTAGAAGCTGATATCGATATCTCAAAAAAGTAGGCAACATAAACTAGTTTTTTATTCATAAATATCTCATTATATTAGCATTTGTCGAGAATAACTTGTAGCAGAAGATACTTACTAGTTATTGGATGCCTTGTGAGCGGATATTAGGTAGTTTAGAGCGTATTAGCGCCATACCTCTTGTATAGAGAAGATTCCACATCGTTCAATGTATTGTTAGAGGCGACCCTAGAGAGAACTGCCCTTTTACCTTGTTGTTACGAATTCTGAGGTTACACATTGAAGTTATACAATTAAATAACCACGTGGCGATAGGAAGGAGTAGGTTAAAGTGAGAGAAAAAGATTTCGAATGGTTTGAATAACTGAATACCGGGATGGCTCTTCGTCTAGGAAACTCTCTCTTGTATATACGACGGGAATATCGCGATACACCGAGAGGGAAAGAGAGAGATTTTGCGAAGGCTGGATTCTGAGGAAAGGAGAAAAAAAAGAGTGTAGACAGAGAGTGAGGGAGGCAGACATGGAGGAGGGGAAGGAGGAGATCTGGCAGGTTTTTGGCTCCAGCGAAGGAATAGGTGGTGTCAGACAGGGAGGCTGGGGCCGAGAGAGAGTGAGATTTTTAGTTGGTTAATGGGGACAGGGGGATGGGGTTTGGATATGTCTGGTCTAGTCTTGAAGGGGGAAAAGAGTGGTAAAGGAAGCCTTTTCACGGATTCTGAGGACCGAGTGTGCGTTAAATAGTCATCCTGAAAGTGACCGATACTATTCATTCATTTATTACAGGGTTGCCGGGCTCTACTAGCCCGAGAATCATTTGGGCCAGACAGCTCTTAAATTAGACATTAGTATCAGTATTTCTATAGTATTGTATGCTTTCGAAAGTTTATTTTTACGAATATTTGTAACGCCTATGTGTAAATATACACAAAATAATTAACATGAAACTACGTCTATGGATGGAGATTCACGAGCGATTTAGTAAGGAAATGTTTTGTCCGATAAAAAAAGTACTTTTAATGGGCAATATTGTAAATCACTCCTTAAATTTCTCCTATCTTATCCACGGATAGAAATTTCTGAAATATAAATTCACTGGCTAGACTAAGTCAGTCTAAATCCATTGGCGGGCTTCTTTCCATCTCCCCAGTAGTATGTAGTTAAACGTCCTTGCAGCAATGCACTTGGACGTGAAATTCAGCCATTAAATTCTTCCGTAAAGTTAATAGAAGTTGTGAGCATTAGCTAATTCTTTCTGATGTGATGACACGATAAAAGAATTAGCCTTCGCATAATGAGGTATTATTCCTTCATCATAAAAACATATTATGATTTCGAAAAATGGTTTTAGTATAGCTGGCTAAAAGCTTTCCCAAGTTTTAGAAGAGAATCGTGGGTTTCTAGGTAGGTGGAGGATTAGATGCGAAGGAAGGATGCTGACTCGCAATGAAGAAGGTTCATTGTCTGCGACTCGACGATAGCGCGTGATTCTTTGACGATGGACGCTTTGTTTCCTTGTAGTTTCTTATTTCGAGATCCCTTGTGGTGGTATATTTCCGGGTTGCTATGGTGCTATTTACGTCTTCATTATTCTAAACGTTAAAAGGTGGCAAATAAAATTTCTACTTATATGACTTCACATGAATTGCTGTGGCGATTTCCAGTATCACCTATGGTTAAATATTATCAATTATTTCTTTTTTCTTAGTATCGTTCATTTTAGCTATCAAAATGTGAAAGACATACGCGGTATCATTGCTGAATATGACCCAACAGCTTTTAATATTCCCTGTACAATATTCATGTCTTGCTCCCTAAGGTAATTAAATTAGAACCGAGCTCCGTCATATTATCTTTGAATTTTTATACATTTTCTAATTGAACTATTTCGAATTTTCTATTGAATCGGTTTCTTTCAAAATTTGACGTGTTGCGGTTTAATTTGCGTTTTCAATACTTGCTCGTTTCAACTTATTGCACAATTCTCTGTTTCCGGTCATATTATTACCTGAACAAATGAAAACTGACCAATAATTTGATGGAATGATTTTCATTAACATTTCATTGAGGAAAGCAAATATTTGTCCCACGAATTTAATGATTTGTATTTATTGACCTTTTGCCAACTCTGAATGGTATTTTTACTCGGGCGTATTTATTTCATTCTGTATACCTCCGAAAATCTGTAATTTATTTTCATTATAATCGAATTCTATAGTTTACTGTGCCGTAGGAATAAATAAATAAAATCATTTTCACTGTAAACAAGATCGTAACAAAATGGTTGAAAGAAAAGGCTATCTTTGGAATGATTCGATGATTAGCTAGTATTTTTCGCGTGTCATTAATCATTTATCTCTTGAATTTTATAGTTTTTCTGCCTGCGAATATTCATATGCGAATGGTATATCGTGCATGTGTCTATACTTGCAAGAATATTAGCGCTAAAAATTTCTTCAGTTTACCGAAGTGGAAAAAAAGTCTCGCTTTCATCGCTTAATATATCGCATTAGTCGTATATTCACTTCATAATGCCTTCGCCTTAGTGCTGACATGCGGTTAACGAGAGAAATTGAATAGTTTTGCTGCGTTGCCCTCTAGCGACCTCAATTGTCGACTATCGCTACACCCACCCAACACGCAGGAACACACGACTTTTCGAGGACGTTTAGTTAATTAAGCGCGGATACACATTTCATTTGAATTCTGCTCTTTCTTACGCAACGCATTCTTTTTCGCAATGCGCCGGTACTAAATTTTAATTGGCGCTAAGGTTCTCCTCATTATATCGCTTGGAGATTTTAGATTGGCCTCGGGGCGTGGTAGTTAACGGATCCAATCATCCGGAGCATTTTTGTTGCGATTGCGACATTGGAGGTCATCGATTCTATGGTTTGCATTGAATTTAAAATCTGCCGAGAAAATTCTACACGTGTGTTATTACGTTAGCCTCCTTTCGGTAAGTGGTCTCTCGTTTTGCGCCGGTACTAAATTTTAATTGGCCGTCTTTTATCCTCTTTTAGGAAGGTAACGATCTTTCGTAAGTCGGAACTGTTCTCGCGGACACTTTTAAGTTTCTGTGTTTCGCAAATATAATTTTCATCGGGAAATATAATAATTGGTTTAATTTTCCTGCGAATCGGTAGTCGACGTTCTCTCGTAACCCTTGGCTGATTAGTCGCTCGTCGGTGAACTAATTAGCGAATTAACGTCGTGCTTGATATGCTATTGATCACAGCGTTAATTGAAGCAGCAGAAATCGGTTTCGATTTTCCCGTTTTAGCATTTTAAAGATGTTTATTGTCGTCCTTTGTGAAGCGCGTGGTTGAATAAGGCGCGGGAGTAGACGCTTCTTTCAATGCGAACTTTTTTTTATGTATGATGAAGTTATAGCGGAATAACTTCTGATCGCAGCTATGTAAATTATTGAATTCCAGCTGCATCAGCGGGTGATATTCGAAGCGTTGCGACATGAAATCATAAAATATGGGTATCACATACCATTTGGTACTTTCTACACCGCCACTGCATTCTATGATGCGTATTTTGCTTGGGTTTCTTCTCTCCACTTCTATGCATATCCTCATAGCGAACTGGTGAATGGCTTTATTTCCAACTTAGGTTAGCGTAAGTAAGAACGTCTAAAATATGAATTCAAATTTAATAAAATTGCCTCTATATAGCCTAAGTAATAAAACTTGTTACATTATATGTTATTTTTTATGAAATGGTAGTAGAGGACGACTTCTCATAGTTCCTAATGTTTTTTTTCTATTTTTATGAAAACTTGTTTTTATTAATGAAAAATGTTTGTGTGTTGTTTTTCTTGGCTTTAAGATGTCCTGATTTACCTTGTTCTTGAAGTTTAGTTGACCATCGATAGTTCTCTCGCCTCCCTTCTTGCAGGTGCTTACCCATTGCAATGCATATTTTTCCTAAGCACTAACTTATAATATTTAAACCCATAGTAGCTTTATTCTGTGCTTTTCTTCAAGCTCTTGCTTTCAAATTTTCAAATGACGAAGATGCATAGACGCAAAAAGAAACTATTCAGCCTCAGTATCACCCGAATAAATGTTTTGTTATTATTATTATCTTTTTTTGCCATTATGAGGTATTACAGAATTCGTGGCGTGTCAAGTACATAAACATTGCGGATTAATCTATTTTACATGTCTAACTCTGATGTACGGACTCAGTGTTTGAAATAAAAGCAAAACTTCTTTTCAGTGCCCCGGAAAATGTTATTAGTATTAGCGACGGAGAATTGATGGGGTAAAATAAAAAGAGAAGTAAGAGTCCTCATCCCGCTATATCTAATGGGCACGTTATTAATAATGCTCTTTTCTTTCACGTGTGGAGGAGAGAGCCATTAGGAAAGGGCGAGCTGATGACGTGGCGTGAGGGAGTTAGAAATAGAGAATGAATGTAAAGGGGATGAGGAGGTGTGCGTGAGCGTTAGTGAATGGCGGAAATGAATCTGAGGAGTTTCGGAGTGGAGGGCACGTGTGAGTGGGCGAAGGGAGGGGAAAAGAGTTCGGTCATTACGAAATTAATTTACAGCAGCACATCTAAGACAAAGGTTTTCGTTTATCTCCCTGAAGGCCCTACGAAAGCTAATGGCACTTGCGCAGACGAATTCTGGTTTGGAAAAGTCCACTTTCTAATAAGGGCGCGAGATGGGAGTTTGGGAGGCTATCGCATGGAATTCCCCTCTTATGTTCAGTTCCCATTTACCCCTCATTCTACTCCTTCCAAAATAGCCTTAACCCCCGTACTGCGTCTGGCAGTGCCACAAGCTTTCGTGCTACCTACGAAGAACTGTTTAGTATCCAAATGATCCTTTTTGTACTCTTTTTTTTAACCTTTTTTAAGGATTAAGCATGTATTTGGTTGAGGTGTACAAGGTACTATACCTTCTTACGCGAGGACTTCAATCGTCAATTAAAGCTTACTCTTAATCAGATATGACATAGTTACTATTTCCTGAAATATATGTTGTCTATAGGGAAATTGAATATTCTGAAATATGTGCAATGATATGTACGTGTATATTATATATCAATCTATATTGGAATCGTAATACCTTAAAGAGAGAGATGGAGAGTGGACGAAGGAATTTATGTATAGGTTTTCAAGAATCTTCCTCCGTCTTGAAATAATCTTTCCAAACAATAAATAATATAATAATAAAATAAATAATATATATATAATATAATATAATAATAAAATCCTATAAACTTAAGTATGCGTACAAATTTTGTGTGCTTGAGAATCATAGTCAACGATGTGTTGAGACTATTTTGGAGGAAGTCAATATATATTGCTTATGAATGCACGAGCTAGCGAAAATGTTCCGGCTCATAGTATTTCTCCGCTGTTTCCTTTACCTGTAGAGGTTCTTTATAAGTTTTACGTGAGTTAGGGCACATTTTCTCCTATAAATCACCACCTGTGATGGCAGTGCATGCATATCCTAATGCAGAAGTTCCAGAGGTCGCAGATCAACGCAAGAACACGTAAAGTGAATAAACGATTTTTGCAGAAGACGACTGGATCTTTCTTCCTTATTCATCATCTGTTGATTCGAAATTTCGCATCGTCCGTTTTTATATTTCACGAATAATTGATCCCCTATTCCGCTAATCATCATCTGCGCAAACATTTTAAATGGTACGCACACACAGGGCTAATTACAAAGCCGTAAGAATCGCTCGGAGTTCCGTAATAGGTTAATTAGCGCCTCCGGGTCCCTTTTTTATCCATTTTTAAGCGATGAAATCCGCTAAAATGGCATCACAAATCGAATCGGAATCAATGGCGGGTGCGTTCGGTAGGCAGTTTAGAATTCGTCCGTTTGATCGATGGCTATGTATTATGCATCAACCGGATTAGTCCTACGTTTTGATAGCACTCGTATTTGTTTTACATTATCGCGTCGCAGCTTAGCGTGGCATCCTTAAAAACGCGTTGCGTGTCGCTTAGATTCCGCCATTGACGCGTTGCGATTCTATTTTGTCTCTCCCTCCCCCGCTCCGGATCTCATTCATTCGCATAGAAATAAACGATCGGGCGACTCATTAAGTCCCACAAAAGGATTACGGACACGTCGCTAATGAGTGTTTGAACATTGGGCGAATTTCGCTAACTAAAAGCCTCCGCGGATCGGATCCGGAGCCTTTTGATGTTTCCCCCGATAATATATACGACGCTTTTATTTCAAACTTTCCAATGGCATTATCGTTTCGCAAATTCCGCCAAATCGAGCATTAAAGCTGTAATTTTTCACGTCCACGCGCATCATTACCTTCGTTTGATTAACTCGGCTCCGTACCTTCATTATGCATTAACAAGTATGTGCGTGCTCTTTTTGTCACGGTGTGTGTATATAAATTATCGGCAGATACAAAGATAAACGCTGTTGACAGCTAAAATGTTTTTATGCCGTAAGATTAAGCTTTTCGCGGGCCACGCGAGTGCAGTAGAGCTTGATTACCTCATTTTTTTGGGAGGGAATCTAGTTATGATAGCCGGGATTGACTACTAATGAGGAGAAAGAAAGAGAGATACAAAGATGTCACGAGAGAGGAGGAATTTTTGATGTATTGAAAGTAGTGTGCCCTACACTGTGAGTTTCATATCTTACCTCTGATCCTAATGTGTAAAACAGATTGTTCAGAATCATCGGTAGAAGAATCGAATGCCGTCTTTTTCTATTATTTTTCCTTCCTTCCTATTGTGTCCCCAGAATTGTTTGCGAAAGATTAAATATATTTCTTTTATTTTGTATTCGTGAGCAATTTTCAAATCGTTCTTTTTTTAAATGCCGTCTAATACCGTCATGGGCGAATCTCCTTTTTCTTATGTCCTTCTAGTTATGAATTGAGTTTCATCTCAGGTAGGTTTTTAGGCTTCCATTTCGAAGGAGTAGTTTTTGAATCCGTTGAGATTGGAAGAATATATCTAGTGAATTGTTTTTTTTTCTTTCCCCGACATGGAAGCGATAATAGGAACAGCCGGTGATCAGAATTGGCGTACTCGTACTGTTTTATGCCAAATCTTTGAAAACTAATTATTATTTATCTTGAAAATTCTTCTTTTGCTTATGCTTTTTCAATTTTCACAGAGATAATCTTCTTTTTAGCCTATATTTTTTCTAAACATGATTACTTGATTAAACTCCTATAAATTATTGACGTTTTAAATTTTCAAACGTATTTTTATTGCTTAGGTTAAAGGAAGAACACTTTATATACCTATTCATATTCTCGTCGCAAGTGATTCACAATCTCCTTCTGACCGAATTTGAAAGTGGTATGTAGAGTAAACATACCCATAGTGTAGGGGGTCCGTTTTACTCCCCTATCTCCTAGGGCATTCCCTAGGAAGAATATAGCCCGTGTCGTTCGATTTATGATGTGTAATCTCATTTTTTGTCAGAATTTTATTTACGCTGCCCTATACAAAGGGGTATGGAAGCTGCCAGGAATGGCGCGGAAAATTAATCTGAACATGTGGCATCATTTTAAACTGCAAAAATAGCGTCTAATAGTGAAGACCATCTTATGAAGGGGAATGTTCAAAAAGTCGAGTTGCTCCAGTGATGAATGAGGTCATATTTATTCTTTGAAATTGCGCGCCGCATATTTCCCTCCCCTATTATTTCTCATCCTTATGGCTTTTCATCCATGATTCATCCCCAAACTTGCCTTTCTTTCTCTGGCACTCTTCCCCTTTGCTACTTCCATCCGCTTCGTTCCCTTTATTCCTTACCTCCTCCTGTTTTATCCCATCTTCCGCTTTGGTGACCTTCCACTTTGTTATTCCTTCCCTCTTCCCGTCCTTTATCATCGGTTCCACTCTCCCATTTCGTAATCCCTAACCATTCTCTTTATACTTGTCAAATCCTCACTGGATAAACTCCATCTACCTTTTCCCTATTCCTCTTTCCCCTCTTATTCTCTCCTGTTGACCTCCTCTCCCCTCCACCATCTGCTTTACTCAGACTCTCCCTCGCTTGCCTCGTTAATGCAATTAACGAACGTTGTTTCCAAATGGGTAAGAGGACGGCAGTACGTAATGGTGGTTGGAAGGGTGGGAGTGGCCGGGTTTGACGAGAGAGGAGGAGACAGTGGGATTGGGTTGGGGACGCAGGAATAAGAAGTAATAGCGGATGGGTGGAGGTGGTTGGAAACGAAATAAAGGAAGATGAAATTGGTCCAGGATGAATTGGGAAGGAAGGATGCAGCCATTTGGAGTTTTCTAAGGAAGATTTGAGGCAATCTTGTAACGTGGGCAATACATTTATTCATGTTTTCATAAGCAGGAGCATTAAATTTAAGCCTTTCAAAGGTGATATTCGTAAGTTAATCTGGAGATTCTGATTTAATGTGGCGTATTGAAATCGTTATAGGTATTAGTCGATATATTTTAGCCCCCGATATTCTTGTGCTTTTAATGGGTAGCATAATAAGCCACTCTGCAGTATCAGAAACTTATCATTATATATTTCTATTTATTATACATTATTTGAACATCAAGTTGCTGTTTGTGCTGGAAAGTACGAGTACTTATACATAAGAATGTAATATTATTAAAGATTTTCAATGTCGATAGCATTTTTACGCTAATAATAACTGTAATTAGGTATAAGTTGCAAGCAATAAAAGGTTGAATTGACTCCGGCCATATTCCGACGTGATACTTTGTATTTATTTTCGTGTCCAATTTTTATCAGACCCGTAATCGCTGTACAGAAACGGTTTTATTTACTCTTACAAAAGTTATTTATTTATTTATTATACTTTAGACTACGATTAGGCACGAGGCCAGGTGGTAGCCATCTATGTTATGTTTTATAACCACCAATTTTTTCGGAGAGGAAGTGTCCATCTTTCGGTAATAACCTCAGAAATTTTTTATAGCATCGATTATTTATTATCGTTTGAAAGAATTGGTTATTTATTATCATTTAATAATATAACATTAATATTTTAAACTTCATGTTAACATTCTGTTTCCGTAAAAATTTCTCCATCTTAACTCATTGAACTTTTCCATAATTTTAATCTTTAAGAAATCCACCAATCTAAGAAAATGATTTTCCGCTTAGTTACTACGTAAACCTCGCCAAAATGGTTGGACTAGCTTTCTCCTCCCCTTAATTTAGTCTTGGCTGTCTTCACTATTGAGTAGTTACCTTCTCTGAAGGAGTTATTACTACTTAGTCAAGATTCTTAGACACTGACTGTGCCCAGTACCTTGTTAAGAGCTTTCTTTCGAAGGAGGAGTGTCTCCTAAGATATACGACCGACCCCCTTGATGAAATGAATTGTGCCGTAATGAGCTTCAATGGATATGATTCGAGAGGCAACTCCAACGCTCTCTTGGGTGCGACAGTCAAATGAGGCCACCCGTTAAGTGGTAAAATATGCAAGGAGTTGATATTGCGTAGGCTCGTGCATTCGCCTCGGTATTTTTCTCCGTCCTTATAGCGGAATATGTTGTAAATTTAGGATTTTTAATAATCAGGAATATAATGAAGAATAGAGTTTGTGCTCGTAATTTCTGTTTTATATATTGCTAGAAATTTCCGCATCTGGTATTTGAATTTTAAGAAGTTTTTGCGATGGGGTAAATTTAAGAGATACTGCGATGATTTAATTTCAACGGTGATGTATGCATTAAATCGAAGATGCAGAATTTTAGAACCGGTGGATGGTTAGCTTAAATATCTGTCGTTTCAGGCTGTGTAATGAAAGGAGGCAGTTTATTAATTCAACTGAACATTGGTTACTGGTTAATTATTGGTGGAATTATCATGAAAAAATCATGTGAGAAAATGCAAATTACCCGGCTTATACCCGAGTTTCTCAAAGGAGTTTGTTTCCTCCTTACCAGTCAACATGGTCCATATCCAAAGGACACCCTCAACAACTTCTTACCTCATTCGTTAAATGCTAGCCCTATTTCTTGCCATGCGAAACTTGCGCGATAGGAGATTAATTTTTTACTCAGTACATGGGTTCGTCAGCTATGCAATCATGTGCAACATCAACCTGGCATCGTTCGCTCATGATTGTACATCCTGAAGAGCATCAGCGACTCTGAGAAATAGGACGAAACGAGCTTCCTTTCGAATTACCGATCCAAAGTTCCTCCTGCTGCTGCTCGAAACGAATCGAGAGGAAACCGCAGTGCAGTGCTCATAACACCCCCTCTCGCATTACCCTAGATGTCGACTAACTCACTGGAAACACTGTTCAGCTCCTGGCGGAACATCCTTCGGAGAGCACACAAAGGGATAGGCTCGACAAAGCCAGTTAAAAAGGCTCCTTTCAGAAATGAAACGCTGTTTACTGGAACTAACGATCTGGAGATCGTTTCTGAGGATGATGATTTCGTAGATTGAATCCTTAAGTAATCCTTGTATAGGCGAATTGAAGCATTGAAGAAGCGGAGAAATTTCTATATAAATTATCTTTTATACGGGTGGGGAGATCCAGAAGAGAGTTCTGTGTTTAAGTGTGAATATTTGTGGGTTTATCTGTTAGTATAGTACAGTTGGAGGTTTAGGTTACCATCTTGCGTGAAATGTTGGTAGAAGTTGGGATAGCTTTGGGTAAACAGTAGTGTGCATATAATGGCACAAAGATGGACTTGCGTTGTAAGTGCTTTGGAAGAAGTATGGTAAGAGGAGGTGGTATGCTGCAGGGAATTGTAAAGTCAGTAGAGAGCTACCCTTTTAAGGGAAGGTGAGGGAAAGAAGGGAATGGATTGAAGGGTTTAGTTCGCTGCGAGAAGTAGGCGACGGTGGTGCAGCGGAGTTCGGCTCATCGGCGAGTGCACTCATGGAGGTAGATGGCTGTTGAGGCTTAGCCGGAGTTGAAAACAAACCTATTCCCCCCAAAGTTTTAAGTCTTTGGCTCAGTTTCTATTCGAATCTCTTTCGTCGTCCTGCATTTTATGCTTTTTCCTCTCAGCACCCTAACCCTGCATCAAAAAAGTTTTTTATTACTCATTCATCTAAAATGTTTAGTTATGTTTTACATCTTTTCTAGCTTCATTATAATATTAACGATAAATGCTAGTAGAACTATTGCTTGGGCGTTTCAGAGTTGAAATGCACCTATGTGATAGGAAATTTTTATCCCCGATCGAAACTTTTTCTACGTCAAACAGAAAATTTTCCTCTGTAGCTGACGCTAAAATTGTTGCATTTTAATCACATTTCTGTAAATGGCTTCAAGAAAGTAATATTGCATGATTTTGATGTTAACATTCAGCCCATATTGATTCTTATCTCTACACTTTACTACTTTACTCCTTTGCTACTCTACACAATTAGCAACCACTAGTTTTGGAGGTGGAATCAGACCTACTTAATAAATGAGGCAGTTTGTTTTAGCTTTTCCCACCCTTTCAATGACAGATGAAAAATTAACTTCGCAAAGATTTTTCTCAAAATCTTCAATAGGAACTATTAATACGAATCGTATAAAATTTTTATCGCATGATAATGATTTTATAGGTTGGAAAAATCGTGGGGATGAAAATAGTTTTACGAATTTCCCTGAGTTGATCGTTCCACCACAAGTTTCATGTTTTATTAAAGATATCTCCGAAAGTCTTGTAAATTTTTTATTTCCACAGTTTTCTTTATTTATCTCTTACAAAATCGAAGCCTATAGTATATAGAATAACGATGGGTTAGACGGAAGAGAAGCCTATTAGTTTCAATTTCGCCTGTGTAAAGAAAATATCTATTTATTTAATTGCCTCACCAGTCTACTGATTTTTCCCCTTTTCGTCCTTTTTCCCCACTTGCATTTTCGGCACCCTCGGTGACTTTAACGGACACGTAAATCCGCACAGCATTTCAAATAGCCCGCTAAACTTCCCATTCACAGCAGCGTCGAGACATTTTCTCTCCTTTTTCCCCACTCGGATGGGTGAAAAGCGTTTAAAACTCCAACACCTCGGTCACGTTCATTCTTCGCCAATTATTTTTATATGTACACGATTCCCTTTCTACCTCGACCGTAGTCTGTCATATTTTTATTCGACGAAATGGGGGAGAGCGCTCGCATAATTTTTCGCAGAAAAATATAATAATATAAGAGAGGGTATTTTGTCCTTTCCGCGACCTCTTTTTCATGCTCGCGAGTGAATGCGTGTGGGCGGGTCGGCGGAAAATTTTTCACCTGTCGCCGCCTCAGAAGCCAGCGGTCACATCTCTCGTTTTTGGTTCACGGCTTTTTGCCGTGCTAAGGCTCAAGCCAGCGGAAAATACGCCTCATGCGACTCCGCTATTAACTCATTAGAACTTTGCCCTCCTCTCTGTCAGGGGGTGAGGGATGAGCGCTCGGATGGAGAATTTCTCCTTTTTTCGGCAGGGATTTCATGGAGGAAAGTTCGGTTTTTCTTCCCTTTTTTGTCATTTCTGAAAGTCTTTTCACGCCGACCTTCGCGCGGGGAATCAGCTTTGCGAGGGTAAGGAAACATAATGGACATTCCGAATTTCTTTGCCTTTGTTCTCGCAGCGAATTAACCGTTTTTCACTCCGACACTTCTGTTCGACATTTTTTGTGGTTGGAGATGCGTAAGTGCATCATGAAACTGAAAAGTTGCGTTATACTCTGCGATTGCGTTTCTTCATTGCGTAGTATTAGTATATTGGCAGTAATGTGTCCATTTTTATGGCGAAACGTCAATTCCCCTTCCACACGCAGAAAGGCGGCTGGCAGGGTATGAAAGAGGTTGTGGATGAATGCATCGAGACCCTCACTGAATAACGTCGCGTTTGGAATGATGATGATTCAATCTAACTCCATAGATTACGAATAGGATAACTGTAGATTCGATATGACTCATCGCTTACGGCTTTATGCCCTAGGATTGCCACTATGTGTAAGCAGGTCATATACGAAGTAGTATCACATGAAGCTAATTCACTTATTTCATTTCCAATTTACCACCTTCAAGTTGGTATCGTTTTTTCTTATATCTCCCAGAGATTAAGTCATTCATGCCTTATTTAGGAAAGCCCATCCAGAATTCTCTTTTTATTCATCTATTGCTTGCTTTTTATAGTTACATTCGCCATACTTATGAAAAAATACATATCAGTGATGCTTATCCTAATTTGGGTGAGCAATCTATAGGCTTCCTTTGTTCAAGGTACTCAATACTTACCAGTAATTTTTATAACTTTCACTTGAGGCACATTCATGCAATTTTTCAAATTCTCCAAGATCGTCATAGTCTTGATACAACATATTTTTTAATCACCGTTTTTTAGTGTGGTCTGATAATTTATCGGGAAATTTGAATGCACCGATCTGAATTTCGTAGCAAAATAATTAATGTAAAGAAGTGCTCCTTTGTATAATAACTTCAAATTTCTGATGATAACATCTTGATAATTATATTAGCATGTGCTCAGTATAGTTAAATTTGTTTCTTATTATTCTCATTTACATGTTGAAGGATATATCCAAAAGATGAGACATATTTCCTTTCAAGGATTACCTTTCAAGATGGAAAGACTATTGCTTTTCCTTCCCCATCATCTTATATTGCTTTTTCCACCGTCTAATTCCAGCGCAATCCGCGACCGAGTTTTTCGTCTCTCCCGCGAACGAAATTGAAACATCTCTCTTTCGCGAGATTTTCTGTTTTGCATTTCCACGTCTTTCACCGTTCAAAGTTACATTTCACTCAGTAGAGTTTTTACGGAGTCTGCGCCTCTGCGCATTTATTAAAAACCCTTATGCCCGTAATTCCGTACGAGCCGTACTTTATTGGAAAAGTTTTCATTGCATATTCATACGTGCCCTATTTTGAATATCAGTTCGCATATAGTCTTCCCGGAGTCTCTAACGTGAGTTATTTTTCGTGCGCGCGCACGCATGCCAGCGCGTGCGAAACTGCGTATCACTCCCTCGCAAGAGTCATTTCCGCGAAAAAACTCATTACTCCCACTCCCGTGCAGTCATTGTCATAAAACTAGTTAAAAAATGAGGTCTCCGGTTACAGTTCTCTCAAGCCCCATCACCTGTTCCTCATCACCCTTCCCTCACATATCTCCCCCTCTCCCTCATATCGAAGCCTTTTTGTATTATTTCCCCGCTCCGAGCTCCGCCAGGTGTTACTTTAATTAATTATTTATCATCGTATAATTGATAATTGCTCCCCGTTCGAAATTATATGTCGCGCTTTTGAGCCAGCTGAAAGAGGGAGATGGAATGGGAACGGGGAAAGGAACGGTATTTATTTACATATATATTTACATTTGATTAAATTTTATTTACCCTGCCGCTTCCGCTCGGAAGCTTCTTTATTTGATGTTTGTTTTGGTGCTGCGCCGATATTCGCGGCGAGGTCATTTCGCGCGATTATTTTAAAGCTGGCGTCCGTGCGGGGCAAGTTATGTGCCCCAAGGTTTCGGTCCAGGCGGAAGGAGTTTTAGCCAAGCAAGGGAGATGCGAATTATCGCCGGAAAAGAGACGATTTCTGAACCGTGCGGCGTACCTGTTTACAGAAGAAGGCGACTTCTTAAGTCCTATCATTGCGTTTACCCAATGGAGTTGGCGTATTTTTCACGATTTCATCCCAGAGTCCTGCCCAACCTGCGATATGCGGCGATATTAAGTAGTGAGGTTTTTTTGTTTTGTTTTTGTCTCTTCGTTCTTCCGTAGAAAAAAAGTGGATTTTTGTTTGTCTAATTTATCGTTACTAATTGTTTTCCGGTGAATGTATTTGCGTTAATCTCTGGAGGTAAATGTTTAGCTTAGCCAGTGATTAGGATATAAAAGACACGGATTCAGGAGTAAGGATTAGGATATAGCTGAAATTCTCACGTGTAGTGATATTGGATGATTTCATGTCCTTCGCTGAATTTGAGATTTTATTTTATAAAGGAAAAGTATTGGTTACATGTTTAAGTGATTCAATTATTTATTTATTTTAGTCCTATGCTGTGATTCTTAATCTTTAATCTACTTAATAACTCTTTCTGAATGCTTTCGAAAAGATTTTTAGACTTTATTCAAACTATATGGCTCTTGCGGAACTCACGGTAGATATTTCAAAAATTGCTTACGGAAATTTGATTATGATTTTATGCAAACATATCTTTGTATTCCTTTAGGCCTCTGGATGATTACAGAGTTTTCTCCTGGCTCTTACAAAAACGTTATTTTATGCCGGTAGCAAATAATACTAAAGTTTAAGAGACTAAGAATGTTTATAACAGTAATTTTTATCATTCTTTAAGACTGATATGATTCTCTGACAGTCGGTTTTTATAACCTTCATATTAAATATCTGACGCGTGCAATTCGTTTATATTCTCCTTCAGTAACTATTTTTTTATTTCTTCTTGCTAGTATATGATCCATGAAAAATCTCCAATTTCTATTGATGAGGATATCCGAGTATTGAAGATAGTCATAAAGTCTTAATCGAATAAGAAAATGGGATCTTCGAAAATAGAATCTTCCACACGAAGGTGAATCAGGAAGTATCATTAAAGAAACTTTTTCTACTTTTCCGTTAGTCTCATCATATCCCGAGAACGCAGTTTACATTGTTCCTTCTTTTCCACGCCCGAGGCTCCTTTTAATTCATCTCCAAAATTCAGTTTACGATTAATATTTTTTCTCCGCTCTATTCAGCACGTATTGCGCCCGACGTTTCCTCGCAGCGGAGACAACGGTCTTCGGGAATCGAAATTGTAAAACTTTGATTAGACGTGTCAGGAACTCAATTTTAAGTTTTTCCCTCATAACGTGCGAGGTTGATACATCGCCTCTCTTTACAGTCACCGAGATTCCAATTTGCAAAACCGTTCAAGACTTCCACGCTTTTAGGAGCGTTCTTTTCATCATCTCTCTCCCCAAACTATTTCCTCTCTTCCCGAATAAAATCCTAACTCCCATTCGTCCCTCCTCCTCCTGACTCATTGAATCTACTAACACCCTCTCCTTCCAGACTTATTTATCCCCTCCTCCTTTAAGCCCTACAAGCAGCCGCACACACCCCCACTCTCCCCTCCCACATTCTTCCTCCTCCCCCACACATCCCTTCCCCATTTCCCGCCATATTGATTTTCCCGAGGACTTTTGTTTCGACGTGCGACCAACGTAAAAATGAGCACCGCCTACGTTGCTGGGCGGAAGCCGAGGAGAGGGACGAAGAAGGGGTTGTTTTAGATAGGGTGGGATTCGGAAGGGTGCGGTTATATAGCGGGCAAATAATAAAAGTACAGTCCCCCTCCCTTATTCTTAAATTCATCCCCGCGCTGGAAAACCTATGCGTGTCACAACTTCGCCGCGAAAGGGTTAGGGTTGCGTTTTTTTTCTTTTTTTTTTTGAAGTCTCCGGTTCGTTTCCCCTTCCCATCGAATACGCACAAGGGTACGTGTGGATTATTAGTCGGAAGGATTTCTCTCTTTTTTCGTCTTCCCCTGTTTTCTAGATGACTCGGCGCTCGTAGTAGATTGGCCGTCGGATTCGTGTGATGTGTGTGGCTTAAGGGGAAATAAGAGGAATTCCGTAGGTATCGGTGATCGCGTCTCTAATTCAAAATTGTTTCATGCACAGTTACTTACACTTCATCTATTTCTGGATCGAATCGATCTTCTGCCTTCCCTGGTTGGCTCATAGTATTGCCTGGAGTAATTCTTATTGTTTTTATAGACTATCGACCCCACGTAGTGTAGCGTTGTCCTGATTGCTCGATTTGTTTTTTATATATTTTATCTTCGTTTTACCCTGTAATTAGTACACTTTCGATCATTAGTCATATTTCTTATGATCTGACTTTCCTGCATAAGTTTATCAATCGCATTTTTATCCAGCTTTGCTTGCATGGATTATATAGTTTGCCCCATCCTTTTCTGAACACCTTGACGAGTATTAAATACCTATTTCTGGATAAAAATTTCCATCTCCCAGGAGATTATCTTCATGGTGAGAGGTGTTAACGATTGCAAGAATCTAATCCAACTTTCATGTAGATTTCATAGAGATAATACGCGAAGAAAATTAATTTACAGATAATTGTTTGTTTGGTACGGTATTCGCGTTTTCTCTCTTACTTAGTCTGCGGCAAAGAAATGACGAAATGAAAGAGTTTTCCCTTCTCTGCTATATCTCCCTCTCCCACCATCATGATGTTAAAATTACTTGTTCCCTAGTCTTACCTTTAAATTTTTCTATGACTCATCATATTAGCCCGTTTCTGACATTTACTCGTTATTATTCATCCAAAGAAGATTTTTAGCCTATAGACCAGTTTAAATCGTCCCCTCAAGTTTTCCTATACTTCAAGACGTTCGTCTTTAAATTTTTCTAGTATTTCATCAGTCTCACGTAATCTTAAATGGAACCCATTAACTTCAACCATATTGTTATTACTCACTGCAGAATTCAGGCATGTACTTTTATTTCCTATATCTTTTCCTGTTCTCCCACCTTCCCACATAGATTTTCAGCCATTCCGCACTACATTCAAATGTCGATACTTTTGTTTTCTTTCCGTTACGGCGTATAGCTTCGATAACTCGCGTCCGCTTTCGATATTTTTTTCCTTCACCTGCTTTCTATATTTTTCTTTTCTCTTCTTATCTTCGCTTCCACCTGTTTTTTGTTTCATTTGCATGCTGTTGTGTCCTTTCCCCCTGCATTTCTTTATTTTATTGTCAGCTTTTTACATATTATTTTTCCGTTCGCTCTTATCACCTCTCGAGGTGCTACATTAGGAAGATATCGCAAGTTTCCTCAGCAGAGAATGCCTCTCATTTTCATATCTCTGTTTGTAATTAATTTTATTATGTTTTCATATCTCTTTTATATGTGGATATATCTTGTTTTTACGAAAATAGCCTTTAATACATCATCTTTCAGCTTGCTTATCTCTTCGTAGCTCTCTTTCGATGAAATTTCGTGTTAGTATTCTTTTCCATCCTACCGTTTAGAATTGGATAAAATCATTTTTTCCTTAAATAAAATCATAAATGGTATGATTGCATATTAATTTAGAATAACTCCCTCTGGTTTACACATACTCGAACTTGAGTAAATTTTCCAGGTATTGTTTATACACAATTTATATTCTAATGCTTACCATCGTGGAAAATAGTTAATCCTAATCTGTAATAAAGTTACTTGATTACATTTTAGGGAATTTTAGGTGCAACGTCTTTCCTATATGCTGTTAGGAAGAATACTTTCAGATCAGGATAATTAACTCTGCCATGTATTTGTATTTCTTGATTAGGTTTCCTAATGTGAGTTAATGTTAGTTATTAGTATAACTATGGCTTAAATGGAATCGAAATACCAGTTGTATTATTTTATCTTCGTAGACGCATATTAACAATTTGAAGTGACGAATTTGATGAAGAATCCCCATTATTAATAAT
This sequence comes from Pachydiplax longipennis, assembly GCA_036926295.1. Classification (NCBI taxonomy): domain Eukaryota; kingdom Metazoa; phylum Arthropoda; class Insecta; order Odonata; family Libellulidae; genus Pachydiplax; species Pachydiplax longipennis. The sequence continues at coordinate 60,803,472 of JAVFKF010000008.1, forward strand.
AACTAATTTCTTTTTCATCATGAAGAAACCCAACTGAATAATTCGGTTAATTAATAAGTTTCTTAAATCTCTAATTGTTAATTTTCTTCGTGGAATGTATATTCCCAGCGTAGTAAAGGAATAATTCGGGCGTCGTTTCTCCGCATAGCTCCTTTGAAACCGCTTCGTTTTTGTACTCCACCCACGAGATTTTCGACTCCTTTGGCTAAACCTTGAAGAGGTCGTGGATTCCGCCTTTAGAACGACTCATCTGCAAAACTGCCTCAAGTATTAGGCGGAGTGTCGTTTTTACTAATTGGGGAAGAGGAGTAATAGACCCGTTATTTAGCGAGAGAATTGAAGAAGACGCGTTAAAGCTTAACGGGCGAAATTCTGCCGGGAATGCCGGTCGAAACGACTCGATTCTTTTAATTAAAATCCTCGAATCTTCCGCCTCGATATTTGAAGACGGAGATATTACGGCGAATTTCGAGAAACAAAATTTTGCGGCGTTTTCTCTCATCTCAATGTGCGCGCGATGCGTGAAACGGCGCGGGTTTTGAGAAGTTCTCGTTTATTAGGAATAATAATATTTTTCGAGCGGCAATTATGTAGATTTACAGTTAAATTTTTGAAACATCATGCTCATACAATCATCATCCTTGCCCAGTATTCTAGCCCTAACTATTTAGTGATAGAATTATAATTAATTGAATAATTAAATAGAATTCAGTCCGGGATCTTTGAGTTGCTTACAAAATAAACAGTAAAATAATGCACTGATTTTTTAAAATATTTATAACATCTAGAAGAAATGTTATTGTTGCAATGTAGGATCTCATGTTAGCTTACGTGTTGTAAGAATTACTGCTTTCTTATTTAACTTTAATCTTGGTTCATATATATAGAGCTGAATTTTTACTTACTTTTAATCTTTGTGCCCAGTTTTATTGTTTGTTATATTTATATTACTTTTTAACGTGGCATTTGTAACAACATACAAGTTTTCTTATTCCCAATTATGTCAAGCGTAATATTGCTGATGGAAAACTGAAATACTTCCCACCTTTTCAAACTCTGAATTTAACCTCTCATATCTGGTGCGCATCCTAGTCAGTTCTACAATTTCTAGTTTGATTAGTTTCTAGCACTTCAAATATACAACCCCTTCTTCGGTATTCAAATATCCATCCCCCATTATTAATGCTCCCTGAGGCAGTTGCCTCTCTTATTGTCCGAAGCCGGCCCTGAGTTCAAAGAACCCTCGTTGATATTTTCAAAGGGGGCACATTTCCCTTTTGCAAACTCTTCAGAGTGCCCCTGGAATACATGCGTAAGTCAATCGATCAAAACTTGCCTACATAACATTTCGAAAGTTAAGTAACGAATCAATCTCATCTTGGCTTATCCTGTAGTTGTTGAAAAAGACAAACCTTTGGCAAAAACGTAGTAGTGAATTCGTTGGGTGAGTCTCTCACCCCATGCCCTCCAAGCCGAAATAGGTTCTAAATTGGACTGTTAGTGGAAGGCCTTCTCTAGAAATCTATTAAAAGGCGGAAGTTTGCAGGCTTGAGTTAATTAATTATTTTTTGTAAGCTCTAGTATTCACCGAACAGTCACGCTACGTTGGACTGAATGGTGGCATCCGTTAAGGAGATTGAGGAGCTCGTCTTCTTGACGGAATTAATTGCGTTTCGGAGAGCATGTAGACGGCGTCCTGTTCGTGATTCTCTCTCGCCCCTTCCCTATATACCGTGCAAGAATCGGCAATTCGGATCTGGTTCTCGGAATGCAACAAATAGGCTGAAAAAAGCATCCGCCGCCGCTGCTTCTTCTAATCGCCAAGCGCGTACATATCGGGACGAGTCGCCTCCAGCTTCATCAACCGAGCATCGCGGTTGCAGGAGTTTGTTTTCTGGTCGCCGTGCACATGAATCACTCTCACGACCCTCCCTCTCTTCTTCTCCGAATTACTATGCTCAGAGGTGCGCGAAATCGGTACGTCTTGCTCATCTATGTGTGCCGTCATCCGGGTTCTTCTCCCCCCGTGAAATTCTCCAATAAACGGTTTCTGTTCTCCATGGCAAAAGGTCACGTGACGTCACTCCAGGTATGTTTTCCTCGGGAAGAGGGTTTGAGTGACTGTTTCTCTCCCCATTGGAGGCTTAATGGCTCGCGGTGGGGTGACCAGCTGTAACGTTCCCTGATGAGATTTTCGTTAAATACTATCCTGAAATACATTTGCTGTTACGTTTATGAGGCCGCTAGATTCACATGCATGTGCCCTTCGAAATGTGCCATTCAATGCGGGCTTTTTCCTTGATTGTTTTTATTATTGAAAAAATCATCTGTTAAGTGAGTTAATCACGCGATTCACATTTTAGTATAGAGAAAATTCAGAGAGTTGGTTACGTTAAATTCCTTCAGTGGTTAATATTGGAGGTTTAACCGTGTGTTAATTTGTTCTCTCTTAGCTTGGGTGATTAGATTTTTATCTTCTCCAATGATTCATCTTTTTAGCGCAGATCTATGACAAATATTCATGTCATAAATGATCTTGTGGAATATTAAAAAGGTACTACTTATATTACTAGTTTTATGGGGAAATTTTATTGCATTCATATCTAATCAAATAGTTGACGAAGGATTGGAATCCTTGAGGAGTAATTATTGAACTTTCAGGATCCGTTTCGAGTGATCTAAATCCTCATGGACTCGTAGATGTAGAATCCGTCGCAATGCTAGCTTTATCGAGGGAAGTCCCAATGCAGAATGCAGAATTTTGGGAGTTGATGATCCAATTCATAGCGCTTTTCTCAATATCGTAAGTTACCTTAAATTTGCAGTGTGATCCATAGAACTGAAGTAAGCACACTTACCGTAGTTTGCTTTAAAAATATAAACAAATACAAAATAATCAATTTGTACTTCGCAAAATGAATGTTACTATTACGCAAATAATAGTGTCAATTGCATAAAATTTGCGTTACAAGGAATTAACTGAATTTACCCTGTGTTTTCTATATAGTATTTATATACAGTATACAGTAATTTCTATGTACTATTTAAGTACTTTTTTACAAGCTATTTTCCGATATTTAACAAATGGAAACTATTAATTTTTGTTATAAACTATGTATGCGTGTAGTATGTTACCATTTTTCTTGTCATTTTACAACGTACATGATAATATCGACTGCAGTTTTCTATTTCGAGCCAGAGAAGGTCAAATCCATAAACTTCTTCAAGCTGCCCTCTATCTATGGATACTCCCGACGTAGTTTTATAATGTAACATTTCAATTTGCTCCAGTAGATACCTAGTGTCACGTTTATAGAGAGCTAAAATGCCTCTTCGCGATACAAACTCATCCTAAGATTTTAAGCTCGCCGTAAAACAGCGAGCAGAGATGACGCAATGGCGTAGAGGGTTTGAAAACGATGCCGTGGCTCTGAGGAATAGATAATCCAAACAACTATCTCTCCCACTCCTTTGTCTACTCGTTTCTACCCTCTTTCCTTTTTATAACTCAACAACAAAAACTCATTCGTTTATCTCCTCTTTGTATCCACTTCCTTCAAAATATTATTGCCGCATTAGCATACCACCGCTTCTCGTTTTTATCAGTTCCACTCCTCTGGGAAATAATATCTGAGGCGACTTACCTGCTAATCGCTTTTAAAAACCGCTGTCTCGACTCCTTCCTTTCCTCCCCCGCTCGATATCTTCGGGGAGGTGAGAGCGCAGTTGGACAGGTTTTTAGCGTGACTGCGGTGCAAAGTGCTCGCTTCCAATATCTTGCCCCTTTGTTTATAAAGGAAATATCGGTTGCGTGGTGATTATTTTTTCCATCTCTAATGGCGCTGGGGACAAATATTGCGGTGTTAGTTCTGAAATGGATCCGGGATTCGTCAATTAGAAGATTAAAAAGCTATTCTGATCTCAATGTGGTCTTTTGAAAGTATGGTTTCTCAGCTTATGAAGATTATTCGTTCTGATATCACTTTTTGTACCGGAAAGCGATTTCTCATGGGTTTTAAATGTCATAATACAAGTATACTGCCAAAGAAGTGTTATTTTTTAATTCATATGCGCTTAAATGTCACGATACGACTAAACTCTGTCAAAGTATGTTATTATTTACTATATCATGGTAATCCACGGAAGATTCTCGACGTGGTGCGGTTATTATGGTAAGATTCTCTTTCTCTAAAAATCTGGTTAGATTGCGGGATTCGAAGCCGAGGCCTTAGAGCGCTAATTACTCTTCTAGCGCTGCCGGCCATAGATTTCTCTTTAGCAGTCATATAGCATGTAGTTCCTCTATTTCAGGTGGTAGATTATGTAAAGATTTATCTACAATCAATAGAACAGTGACTGCATTGTCTGATTAATTACTTAGTTCTCTACAATTTTACCACTAAGATAGGCATATAACCTATCAACCAATTCCAAATATATGGCAGCTATAAACATGTGATGAGCGTAAATCTGTCTTCTTTCATGACTGAAAGTGGGGAATGCAATCTTTTCATGAGATATGAAACGCTGGTCTTTGACGTGGGTGTCAATATTGACGCCGCCAATGTGTTCACCAAAGCATTGCAGTTTGATAGAGGGGAAATCTCTCCTCGGCCATCCCCGTGCAGACAATGTGTCACTGTATTGCCTTCGACTCTGACCTCGCCAGATCTAGAATGATTCATAAACGAAAATCTTTTAGCCGCGCACGATGACGTCTTCCATATCAGCAGCCGGGCGGACATCTATTAGACGCTACTAAGATAAACCGAGTGTGAATAGAAGAAAAAATAATCTGCCGAAGATAGAATGAAACCCCCCTTTCAAGCTGGATCCATTCCTCGATATCTTGCGGGGATTTTATCTGCCCCCACTGACTGACGGGTAAGCGATTAAATGCATAAACGTTTTTAAATGTCGAAGGAAAACGTTTTAAGCGCACCGTGGCGCTATCTCCTCCACGTATCTTGTTTGCTTCGCCTTTTCCTCCGTCACCACTTTTAGATTTTCTTCTTGGTTACGTCGCAGTCGTATTTTCTCTCTTATAAATGAATGTAAACGGAAATAATACTTTTCAGTTCTATTATTATTTTTTACTCTTCCCCCATTTAGTTTATTATTGTTAAAAGTTTTTCGATAGCCGAGGTCATTTCGCACACATGAGTTTCAACTGGGAATCGAACCCGGGATCGATTTCATCAAAGACGAACTCGCTGCCCACTTGGCTATCTGGAGGCTCAAAATTTTAGTTAACTTGTCATTATTCACACTATTTTTAATCGATGGTAAGCTCAATTCCTGGTGGATTCCAAAGGGTTAAGAAAAACCGGTCCTTCGGTTTTCTTTAGGGAGTGGTTTATAATGTTAGTTTTAGGAGCTATTTCGATCTCCTGAGGACGAAACCCTAACTGAGGTATATTTGTACTTTCATCCAAGTTTAGCCATTAGAAAGTATTGGGTATATTTGAAATATTCCCAACAATCCGCACCCAATACACTACGATGGCGTAATTTCACTGGAAATGAGTGTGTCACATGGAAAAGATAAAAGCATTTTAATGTACCAGAGTCCACCAAGATCTATGAAATGCAATCAGAAAGACGACTTAAGAAAAGGTCGGACTTGGTGACCTCTGGTACTGCTGAATAACGTACGGGAATAATTTTATTTCCGTGTTTTGAAGGTGCGCGTAAGATTTATTAGCATCTCCATTCCTTAGAGCTTTAACTTTCTGTCGCAGCATATGTTCAGTGCAAGACTCATCGGAGGACATGTATTGGAAAAGAATTTACGCATCTGACGAATGCCAGGAATCTTCTTTGAGGATAGTAGCTAGAAAATGTGTTTAATGGAATGTGTCATCTTCCCGACTCCTTCAATATATAGAGGCCGTTCATGCCTTTCGGAAAGATATCGCTCGATGCGATACACGTCGGGTTAACGATTAATCGATTTTTGTGAAGGATTTCGTGCGCTGTAATTTCTTATTGAAGGTGTTCCGCGATCTCCTTGTATTCGTAGTTTCGATTTTAACGCGGATTTTTCATTTTTTTCCGAAAAAAAACATGAAAAGGTAATAAACTATTAAAAATATACCAAGGAATCGTAATGAGGAGTGTAATTCTAATCGCTATTTCAGTAAAAGCAGGAATACCGTGAGCAATGCTGTTAATTTATTTTGCTGATGCAGGTGAAATAAAATTCTAATCGGTTTGATGCCTCTATCTAACGTTTTCTTTCTCATTATTCAAATCGAAAAACAATGATTTGTTCATTTATCTCACTACCGAAGGCGAAAAAGGATACAAATGAAAAATTTAAAGGATCATTTCTTAAAATTCATTTCGTAGAGCACATTTAAAATTTAGCATTTCACCAAATCCCTCCTCTCCACCTATTATTAAGTTTCCTGTTTGTAGATTAATATAACGGAAATTCTATGTTTATATTATATTGTGAATATGGTTATAATGCTGTAGCCACAAAAAGCCTTAGAGAGAGAATGACTTACTAAGTAAGAGGAGTGAGATAGGTTGCTTTCACTTTGTTTCCTCGCTGAGTCAGTGTTATAACCGGAAGTTTAACAATTTATTGCATTGCGATGGCCCTGTGAATAACTTTATTCATAACTTTCAATAAGGCTCGCCAAAACGAATTTCATTCATGATATATCATAATTTCTGGTTCATATAATCACATACATGAACAAGACAGATAAGGATGAATGAAAGATGCATTTTCTCTAAATTGTCCTCAAAGCCTAATGAACAATTCCCCATCCAACAAGACACGGTAGCGGCAAAGTGGATAAGTTTTAAGTGCGCATTAATGTGTTTACATAAGAATCCCTAAGGCTACAACGTTACGACTTAATTTTTTTTAGATAGGTATGTGCGAATGATAAAGAGAATCTCTATCTGATCCACTCAGCTTTTTCCATCCCACACACTTCGATGGCGAACACGGAATGGCATCCATTGTCGGCGAACACCCGGAAATCATCACGAAGTAAATTCCCTCTATTCTTCCCCTAGATCTTCTTTATTTAGGAATGTGAGAAGGAACGGAACACGATTCTATTGCAGAAGCGGCAGCTGCGCCGAAAGAAAAGCTGCTGAATTCCATTTGAAACGCGGTCGTATCATCGGCCCTTAAACGACACCTATGAAGTAAACTTTGAGACGGCGAAAAAGAAATAAAAGCTTTCGTCGTAGGAAATTGCTCTGATGGAGTCGATAAGAAAAGGAACAGCGATGGCGGCGATCGGAACCAATAAAACAACTTTTTTCGCACCTGTCCGTTCTCAAAGTGAGTCATCTGCGGCGGGAGTCAATCAAAAGATAAATCTCTCGCGGAGAGGACTTAATTGAATTGTTCGCCGAGTGTATCGTTTTAATTAAATTGGAGCGGTTTTAAAGTTCCTCCGCGTTTTATGAACACTAAACGCGAAGTGCGCGAAGGGGATCGATTCGTGCGGCGAAATTATCGGCATTCGTATAAATAGAGGGCGGTTTAGTGATGGTCGTACTGCGTTTAGGATGGGAATATATTACGGAGGTCAATTGTAGACCACTTCGGTCGTTCTAGAATGTGGCGTTTTCTTAGCCAATTTTTCTGATGCGGTATATTAGCAAAGATGTAGTAAATAGTAAGTAAATGTTGGTGCTTGTTGGTGAAAAAAGTTAAATAAAACTTTGGTGGGTGAACAAGGTTTAATTTTTCGATTTTTTGGTAAGAATGAATATGTTAAGCGGCTTTAATAAGCCTCATTTTTCATGTCGATACACGGCTGCTGCCAATGGTGTGAACAGGGAAACGATTTCAATAATTTTATTTTCTTATGAATGTATTTTTCATCGTAGTGGAGAATCGGTGGTAACTCCAATAAACTATCGTCATTTCCACATCGACCTATTTTTTTAAATTTCCATGGTTTATTTTCCTATCCTTGCCGGTATCTAAATTCATGTAGATTTTCTCTCTTTTTACTCTATATTAATCTGAAATTACGGAAAGATCACTCCAAGTTTTCTTTTCTATACCCTAAAAATGTTTCCTCAATCTAGAATCCCAGTCTTCAAAGCCCCTTATGTCCTTTTGTGGAGTTTAAGTTTAATGGAGGGACAGAGAGAGATATGCAGGAAGTAATGATAGAGATAGAAACTTCAATATTCTCCATTTCGTTTGTTTTCCCAGCTGTTCCGAACTGAACTCGCAGCGTTCAGCGGAACTTCGAAATTTAGCCTCCCATGCAATAAATATGAGAGCGCTCTATAGTAAAACGTATGAGAACTTATTGGTGTGCTGATGTTAAAGAGATGCTCGAGGTTACAGGTGTTTGTAGAGGGTGATATTTAAAGCAGAACTATACACACGGGGTAATACTCGAGTCACCGTATTAGTTTTCGAGGGGGGTGTTTATGAGTATGGTTTCTTACATTCTTAAGTTCAGCGAAATATATTTTCACACGAATCATGGCAATGAACTTCTTAAAGAATCCCTCCCCGAATCCTGTTTGTGTTGATAGTAGGTGGAGATCTCCGTTCAATAGCGTCTCTAGGAACGGAAACGTTTTCTTAAAATGCATTTCCCAATCGCACGCAACCTCCTTCATCTTTCGTTCTTACTCCCCCAAACATAAGCCTCCTTTATGTATAGGGAGGCCACACCCCAGAAGACTTCGTTAGCACATTATCTCATCGATCTGCTTTTGCACTCCACTCTCCCTTCAACTGAGGGAAGGGGAAAAGGACTGGAGAGAGAAAGAGAGGTAGAGCCGGGAGATAAAACGAGACTTATGCATTACGAGGCCGAAAAAAATCATCCTTCCATTAAACCTGGTGATGTCACATCTTCCATCCGAACCCCTTCATTGTATAATGAGCTTTCAATATTTGTCCGATCTCGGAGTGTTCGAATATCTTGGCATTTTCGTTGACCTCGTCGTGTTATGCTTTTATCTCCATGACGACGGACGAAATGAGAGGCGTTTAAATTGGATCAGAGTGGATTTTCGAATCGGAAGTTCCGTTCAAATTGGACGCCATACTGTGCACACAAAAAATAGATGCAAATCTCCAGGGCGGAGATGACGGTGTGAAATTTTTGGAAGGTTTTCTTTTAAGGCGGTCTTCGTTTTAAAGTTTTGACGGCCGGAGACCGGTCTCTCGAGGTCGGTTTCCTCGTCTGTCGACCCTTTTATCTCGTTTGATCTAGTTCTTATTCAATTATATACGAGAATGTATTATTATGATATATATTTCATTGGTATATGATGTATATTTGGAGGGTTAGATTCAAGGATTGCTCAAACAACTTTAACTGTAAGTGTGGTTCGAACACGAGTGAAGTTAGGGTAGATATTAGAAGTCAAAAGTTCAGGAATTTCCGTAATATTTCAGGAACGTTTATTTTCAGTGATGTAGTATTTAATGCATACCCTTTGAATTTCATATGTCAGCTCACCAGTATAACTGAATCTTAAGCTTATTCCATTTATACAGATATCTCTAGTGCTATTTTCCATTACGTTACCTATATTGTGAGACATCTTTTAAATTGAATCCCTCGCTTTATAATTCTTAATATCCAGGTGAACATTTTTATTTGCGCCTACGTGTGATCATTTTGCGTTATTTCATTCCAGTTTTTTAAACAGTCATACTCTTCAAGAGGGTAAATCACTTCTCTGCTATCTTATTCTAGTTCTATTGTCTTTGTAAAAGCGTTTAATTATATCGAAAAAAGACTTTTATAGAATGCGTAATATATTAACGCGGGAAGTGATTAAATATATATTTTATATACTAAATTTTAATTATGATCTAATGAAGTATAAAACAGTGATTTGATGATTCCCGATTCCTCCTCTTCATGCCTTTACTTTCTTCCGAATCTGCGTGCTTATGATGTCCTTCATCAGTTTTCCATCGAATCCTAAAAAATTAATTGATAAACTTGGGGAGAGCATCGCCTTCTGTTTTTAATTCATTCGCTACGCTCTCTCACTTCAAGTATCTCCGCTACAAACAAAAGATTCCATTAAATGGAGTTGAAGCAAGGCTAAATCGATAAATCAAGCGGCGGGGATTCGGTTGACCCCTAATATTTTAAGCGCGTTACGGTTTGAAATCTCTCTCTAATGAGCCGCGGGTCGCTTAATCGTTACGCGCGCTGAGCGTCACCCGTCCTCCTCTCTGCACCCCTTCCCATGACACACGTCTCTACGCTTTCTCTTCATGTCATTCCCCTGCCCGTGTCGTCATTATCGCACTCCTCTTCACTACCTGAGACTTTCCTTTCACCCACTTACGTCTTTTAACCTTTCTCTTCCTATCTTTCTCGTTATTCGTGACATTTTTCGTGTGTAAATATTCAGATTTTTCAATAATTATCCAATTAATTCATCAATATTTTTAATTTTTTCCTAAATTCTTAAATTTCGGATCACTTTTAATTGAGTTTTGGTAAAATTTAATAAGAAATGTATCTTTTATTTTTACCTTCGCCTCAGTCTTCGTTTTTGTGATGATACGAAAGCTTCTGATGATGCTGAATAATGAGCGCCTTTGTCTCTCAGTATTAGATGCTGTGAAATTGTTATAAACTGGGTCATTATACTGCGATTTGGTGGATTTTTTCTCCTTTTATTCTGGATCAGTGAGGAATGCAAAAGCGAATTGACTCGTTTATAATCATCCCTAGTAAACCTCACTCTATCTCTAGGTTCTTATCGCTATTGGTGGAGTGTTCATACTGGCCCTTAGGCTTATAAGAGTTTAAAATATGCTAACTGAATGCAGTATAGTTTACTATCTGTTTTTTAAGATGTGCATTTTTTAATTCCATCTATGAAAAAGATTCCTGTTTCCATTAATTCTACATTCGCAGTGATCGATATTATTTTTGTAATTTTTGTATAACTAATAACTCGCCCGGACATTTTATTCACAGAATAAGTTAGAGTTAAGAAAATAAAATAATTAGGATGAATAGCTTAGAAATCAATCCTCCAGTTGTTAAGATTTGAATTTCTCCCATGTCATCGTTTTTGAGAAATTAATTTGTGTCGGACTGTAAAGTCTCGATTTTCCTTTGACATAGAAATCTTTCGATTTCAACCATCTATTTAATTCACCTAGCATCTTTTTCTACCTCTTCTATCTTTTCATATTCTCTTCGCTTTTGACACGTAATAACTCTGTTTTATCACCCTGCTTTTAATTATCCCCCTCCGCTGCGGTTGCAGCTCCACTCTTAGGTGCTCCTGCTTTTTCTTTTTTCACCCTCTCCTCTCTCGTGGGAGGCTTCTCCTATTCCTCCGTGACTGTTTGTAGGCGAAGGTCATCTTTAGCGTCGTATTTATTTGACTCTGTCATCGTATCCGACGATATATATTTTTTGTGGTAATTGGCGAAGATTTTCCCCAATCTCTAAAAACGTCTTAAAGAGGTGCTTCCGCGTATTTTTCCAAGTCTTCTTGTCCATAGAGATTTTACAGAAGTTTTTCCCACATCCTCCTGGAAGGGTTTTTCTTAAAAGAAATGACCAGCAGAAAAACGTCCGAAATGTTCGAGATAGTCCTCACGTATTAGAAGAAGGACGATCCTCCTTTTATTCCGAATCATAGATTTCTTAATCATCATATGAATACTATGTGTACTAATTCTCCTTGGAATCAAAAGCCTGGTTTTCGGATGGCTGTATTTCGATTTACATTGTTCAGGGATTTATTCGGCCACCCAGCGGCCACGATTTTTCCGGATATGGGGTTTTCCGGATATGGGGTTTTCCGGAATCCGGGTTTCCGTCCTTCAAATGCATAAAATCAAAAGAAGGATGGGAAGGAAATAATGTACGATTTTCTTGAACTGAGCTGATTTATTTCGATTACATTGAATCTCCAAGAGAAATATTTTTAGTTTTTGGAACTACAGAATTCTGGGGAAGTAAATTTTATTGTTTTATATTGTTTGAATGATAAATATTGGGTGTAATTATAAGCTGAATCGTCCTATAAAATGCATCAAATATAGCTCCTCTCAAACGATATTTTTCGCGCTTCAGTTTGATTTAAATCGAAATTTCAGCAAAATTCTCCATGAAGGAAAATTAAACATAGTTATAGGTGGAATGTGAGAGCAGCTAAGTCAGACTTGTAACCACAAATATTTTCAAAGGAGCCCAAAATTTAAGCGATACCAAAGCCCAACTTTTGAAGATTTTTATACAAAACATCTTAGCATTAATTAATTAATTAAAATTAAAGTCTCTGCTTTGTAAATTTCATCTCGAGTAGAAGTCAAATATATTTGTTGTATTTATCTGTTATGTAACTTCTCAAGACCCGTTTAAAATTATCTCTTCTTAAACTAATTCCCAGGCCTATCGTATTTTCCTTCATTGAAGAAATCCCTTTATTCTAGGCCTTTAACTGGAAAATAGGTGCCTCTGGCGACCTTCTTACGCTCTTCACCCTTGCTTTCCGCGTCCTCCCCTTTCTCTCCTCGTTGCATTTTTATTTCTCCTTGGACACCCTGCTTTAATATCGGGAGAGCCTCTTCCCCGCGAATGAATATTCACCATTTACCTTGTCCTCGGGTTTTCTTCTTATCTCTTCTTGACGTCCTCATATTCGCCCCTTGTTCCTCTTCCGTAAATCAGCGCCGCCTTTCTCGCCTCCCTTTTCAACAGCTTTCCTTCTCTCTCTCTCGTTTCCTTTGCTATGTTTTTCCTCTCCTCTCCATTTCACACCTCCTGCACCCCTAAAAACTTCCCTCTCTCTTTATCCCTTCCTGTTTCCCTCATTTCCTCATTACATTCCTCCCTCTTCCCTATATATAAATATCTTTCTCTCACGCCGCACATTTTAAACCAGGGCCCCTTCCCTCCTTTAGAGGCGTTGAAGTGCCTAACGAGGCGTCGGCACGAAACGAACGAGGGCGTAGTGGTGTGGGGCTTATGAAAGGGGAGAGATGGTGAAGATAGGAAAGGGACAGTGGCACAACCTGAAATTCACCTCGGGTTTGTAAAGCACGTAATTAAAATGGAGTAATAACTTTATGGATTGGGTTGTGGTTTCATGTTGAAAAAATCGCGGGGCCCTAAATGGGTAAGCTAGCGTTTAGATTTTGATCTGTGCCGTTTACGATTGAAACAATGGTTAAGAGATAGACTTACATATTTGGTGTGTGAATTGAGGTCTCTAGTATCGTCACACCCCCTTCTAGCGCCAAGGAAGATGGAGGGAGGGAAACTATAGAATAAAAAGTGTGGAGATAAATCAAGGTGAAAATGGGAGGTCGGAGGAAAAGAATCGCAGAAGGTAGAGGAGAGGAAATGAAGAAGCTAAGACAAAAACACAAAGAGGAACTTAGAACATGCAAGGATAAGGAGACTAAGATTACGGAAAACATATAATGAATTAAAATTAAGGAGGAAAGAAAAGGTGAAAATAGTTATAAATGACAAAGGAAAGCATCAAGGAGGAAATTAGACAGGAAATAGAATTGAGGTAATTTGGAACAGGTTAATGGAGTATGGACAAAGGACAGCTGTTGAGACAAGAAAAACAGACAAGTATGTGGGAGGGATTAAACTAAATTTGTGAAGTAGAAGGAAAAGTTGAAGGTGACTAGGAAAAGTAGATGATACTGAGAACTGCTTTAAGGAAAAATTGCAGCGATACGTTGTTTCGTAGCTTGAGATGATATAAAGTAAGTGTTTCTGAAAAGCATGAGATATAAAGTGATAAGGAAGCATCATAGAATTGTAGCTGATTTTCAGATATTCATCACGAGCGAAATTTAGGTAAAACGCTACTAACGAGCTGGGTTTCAATTAGCCTAAGAGTTACGTAGTACATTGGACGAGTAGAGTACGTTTATTTACAAGGTGATTATAATAAAGTTAGAACCAGAGAAGAATTTCTTCTGAACAAGTGTATGAACTCATGACAATGTTGAAGTTGACTTTATTATAGTTTCTGCATTATTAGGAATTGAAGGAGGAATTCAAAGGAAATTGGCGAACGCATAGGAAAAAAGAGAGAAAATAGCATTGTGACGCGGAGTTCCAGACAGTTCCGTTAGCATCGAAAAATGACAACATTGAGCGGTAGTTGATAAACCTAAGTGCAGGATGGACGAGGAATTAGGAAGCTGCTTAGAAAAAGATGGATAAGTGCCGCTTTATGCAGTCCGCAACCATTTGGAGGCGAGTATTTTTTTACCGAGGCCTTTTTTTTCGTGTCGACGGAGTTAAAAAGGGAGGTTTGGACTCATGAAGGGTTGGCGGTGAATTTTTTCCGAGGTGTGAACCCCCTCACGTTAGGAGTGGTGGCGAGCGGCATTCGCGGCCTTTTCGTCCCCTTCTTTTGGAAGTTAAGCTTCGCGGCCATGACACCCGCCTGGTTTTTGCTTACGCGCACTTGCTTTCAATTCATTAAAAGTGTGAGGCGGTGGCTGTATGCGTTTAATCTTTTTCGGCACGAGGCGAGAAGGGCGAGAGCGCGAGAGGAAACGAATGAAAGGGTCGGATGATAAAAACTGTGTATTCTTCGCTTATTAATGTCGGTGTGAATTTTAAAGGGACCCGGAACAAGTATTTTCTCCCCAAATCCTTTTATCGTTTTATTCGCGTAACGAATAAAATGGTGTGCATGTTGGGCGAGTTACTCTTCCTTCGAAGGCGTATAGTTCGTGTTTCACTGCTAAGAAAAATGGTTTCCTTCAACTTTCTTAATTCCCAAAATGGTATCTGCAGGCTTTTTTGCAATGGTAGTTTTATCCTCCCCAACACTCGTAGCTTATTATTCGTTTACTTCATAATAAAAAGTGAGAATCGTAAGGATTTAGCCTATATTGGTTTTTATATTTAAGGAAATTCTTATAACAGCGGTGGAATTCGTTGAAGTGTAATGCTATAATTCTTTAAATTATGATTTTAACTCGTTATTATTTTAACTGGTTATTATTTAAGATAAAAATAATCTCCTGCCTGAACCTTTACACATTTTTGATGCAGAAAGAACGATTTTTACACGGTAAAAGCGGATTCCTATAATAAGTTGTGATTAGCGAAGAACAAGAAATAGAAAATCAATAATGCTGGACGTCATTCTAATTGGATAAAAATAATTAATATATACTCGAAGTAACGTAGCGTATGGTAACAATTGAAGCCGAGATTGCGGAAATAGAAAAGGCTAAGAATTAACACTTATAGCCAATAATATATAGTAATGATTAATTTAATAAAGTTGAATGAGGACAGCCAGGTATATGAAGCCGATATTTTTAAGAATTCCGTAATTAGATTTAGACCGTATTAGCTGTAAGAGAAATTTGAAGTTTCCACGCGATGACGAAGCGATTGCAATGTTCGGCACAGATTGGTGCATAAATATTTAATACTCGCCTTGGCACATAACTGCGACCTGAATAACCCTCGCAACTTCAAAGAAGACTTCCTTCTCCTCCTTTCGCGAAATCATTCAGTCGTTGATTCCGACCTCATAATTTACGGTTCATTAGCTATCGTATAGCTCCGTGTAACGAGGGACACGCTCACTAGAGAGGAGAGCTACACAAGAGAAGATCCGTTAACACGCGTTCCATTTTTCCGTGTGTGCCCTTCCCGATAAATTGCACGCTTCGTATCCGTAACGACGTAAAAATAACGGGGGACTAACCCAGGTCGAATCTTCTCAATTTCGGTGTGGTTTCCCTTAAAAAAAAACTGCGGACTTAAAAAAAATGGCCAAGTCTGAGCACGACTTTTTCGTCGTGAATTTTTAGCTGTTTGATTTTAAGCGGATAGGATCTTTGATGAGTATCATAATTTTCTTGTATTTATGAATATAATACGTTTCTAGCCTGTATTGCGTCTGTTTCTACGTGTCTACGTTCCCTGTTAGTTGTTTTTTTGGTTCTCACTGCAATTAATACGATATCTTATTATTATTTCGATTTAGATATTTTCTGCAGAAGCCTACTCTACTACCATTTAAACCTATTTCGCATTTCGCTTCTCTATCAGAAATACAGCCTCTTTAGGAGAGAATAAAATAATGAATTTGAAATAATCGATTTGATGAATCGAAAATTACTGCGGTAAAGTGTGTGCCAGCTAAAGGTATCCATCATCATCATCAAAATGACCCAATCGTTAGTGAATGGTTCAAACTTCCAAAGCCTATTCGGAAAGCTTATCCTCAGTGGCTCGAATCCTGTTTAGAAAATTTTTTTTTACTCTATCATCAGACTTATGTCTAACTGCGGCGGAAAGATCTAAAATTAATTATAATAATAATATATCCCAAGGATTATCTTGCTTCACATCATAATTTCCGATTCTTCACTGTGCGTATGATTTGCCCTGATGCCCTGTAAACCCTGTTCGTTGATGGGTTTTGCTGTAGCAAAGTAAACTTGTCTCATTATAATATCGATTTTTCTTATTTTATTCATGGATAGAAAATATATGAACCAATTTACTTAGTCGCTCCGTTTTAGGAAAGACGTTTCCCATTGGTAATGAGGCTTGGAAACTTAGGTACTACAATGCGTTCCAGTTTTTCTAGACATTTCGATAGTTCAAAACCGAAATTGAAATCTTATAATATAAGCTACACATCTTAATTTAATTATTAGATCGAGGAACGCTGTATAGAGACGACCCGGAATGAGACTCCTCTTCCAGTATGGAGGAAAAATACATAGAACTTCATTCCCATATAATCCATCATTACTGACTATAAATACTGGAATGCTCTGTAGCGAACACTCCATTAAATTCATGAAAATTTTCCGTGATTATGATTCCTTCGCGGAGTAATTAATATTTCAATGATAACATAAGAAAATTTTTAATTAAAAATGTGGTTTGCTGCATAAAAAGAGGATTTCAACATCAACACAATGGAAGAGATCGTGTATTCGTTGGTGAATAATTCTAAAAAGCGAAGAACTTGGAAAAGAAAGAGCTTGCTTTTGCGTTAATCGATTTTTCATGTTATCCATTTCCGTGTTAAGTTAGTTTCTCTGTACTTGTCCGAAGCTCACGCGTCAATCACTTCTAATTTGCTTTTGCAAAATATAAATAGTCTCTGCGAGAGAAAAGTTTAATACTACTCTCTTATCGGTACTCTTATGCAGAGCCTTATTCTATTTATTCCGAGAGAACATTTTATATGCTGACAGCCAAACTTGTATATTAGATAAATCTAGATCATAAATATAGATTTGAGCTGAAGCCCAGATTCGGTTTAAAGTATCTCTATAGGCTATTTACAAGAATAGTTATTTTTTTATTGGCGTTGAAGTCAATTCGTTATCGAGACAGGTACATCTAAGAAACGGTTGCCGATATTTCATTGGTTAATTAATAAATATTTAATTCCAAAGAAATTAAGTCTCCAGTGATTAAATTTAACACACTATCCAAGTCATCAAGGCTAGTGTTTCATAATCCTTTTCCAGTTTATCAGTTTGCAAGTGCTTAAATGGCAAAGTAATACTAGTATCGTCTGTGTTGACAGAGGTTAGAGATTCTTTCAACTGTGGTCAGTATATAATGATAATAGATATGTGTGTGTCAATATATAATGATAATTTTTAAGTTCATTACTTTCTTAAATTTTGAATTTTTTTCTAACACCTCGAGTGATGAAATTTTAGAGTTTAATCGTGACCAAAAGCGATTTAAATGAATTTCAAGCATGTAATTGAATATTATTTCTTATATTAAATATGCAGTGACGAGAAGTAATAGATATTAATTGTGCGTACTAATTGTAACTCCAGCCATAATCGGACATGGAACTTAAAATTTTTATAATGTGTTTAATCTTAAAATTTTTATACTGTGTTTAATCTTAAAACCGGTTTCCCAAATAACTACAATAAATAATTAAACAATTCGTGAATATAAAATTAACTTAAAAGTAACTTTTTAATTAACAGGAACGATATCGTTGAACTCCTGAATTTCGGGTATCGCTTACTTATTAATGAGCAACCTTTCCCTCCATCCTCTTCATTTTGGATTTCCATAAATCTTCAAGGAAGAAAAGACTTGCCGCAGTCCTTATCCCACTCTCTCCTCAAAAACAAAATTCTTAGCCTAGTCCCGAGAAGAAAAAAAAAACCACGCTGCCTCACGTAATGGTTAAACGAGTGCGGACTCCTTAAATAGGGTCGCTTCCCGATCGTCTTCTCTTTCCATTCCCCTCTTCCTTTTTCCGCTCATTTTCCGCCGTTTTGTCTTTTTCTCTCGAAAAATCTTCCTCCCACGCATCCGAGGAGAGTGGTAATCTCCTGTGTTCCGACCGAAAGAGTTTTTTCTTCTCACGACTTCCCCAAGTGGTTCGGTGTGTGTGTGTGTGCGTTCGCTAGAATCTGACCTTGCCTCACCTCTTTCTTCTTTTTTCTCGTTGGCGCAGGGGAGGGAGGATAGTCGCTCCGAAGTCTCCGGAGGAGTGGAGTGGATCCGGATGGAGGCCACAGCGTCAGCATCGGAGGAGGTGAGTCTATATGCCTCGCGTATTATACCCACGCGACTCTCTTAAATGCGCCTCTTTAATAGACTACATCTCTCTCTCTCTCCAGAGAGTAGAGATTTCTATTACCACATCTCCTCGAGGATTTTCTCTCCCAAGGAGGGGGATGCTCCCAGAGATGTGGTTATTCGTGAATTAATTGCTTTTTTGCGCTTTTCTACCGTTTTAAGCCGGGGATGTTTTTTTCTCGTTTTTGTTTTCATTAATGGGGGTTTAAAGAGTAAATGTTCTTCTTCTGCGTTCAAGTGTTGTATTTTGGCAGCAATTAAGTTTAAAGGAAAGGAAAAAGGTGACTATTTTCCGGTTTCCTCGAGGATGGATTGACTCCTTTATTCCTAATCTCTCTTTAATCCACAGAATGTCGGAATTTGGGTTGAATTTTTTGTTTCATTGTTATCAAGTCGATGTCAAGGGAAAGATAATACACTGTTTTCAATCAGTAACCTTAAAGTTTTCATTGATTCAGAGCTCCAAACAATAACTTCCAAATAGTTTGAGATCATGATCTATTCGCCTCAAACAAACATAATTTTCCGTATTACTTTTATTAAATTTATATCATGGTTTACTTACCATCCATGGGATATATCGAGTTTACATTTCGCATCTTACGATCTGACTACGGAAGAAAAAAATCTGACTTGTTTATGTTAATCATCGATATTACGTAGTAAATAGAAATTAAAGAGAAAATCTCTATCATTTTACACATTTCTTTCGCTTATAGTTTATACTCGCAGGGAAAAAATAGTTTGGGTTTTCATTTTACCTCGCAGTGCTATTCCTACTTCATAGGAACGCCGGAAACTTTAATGCAGCCATCGAATTAGTGACTCATTCAATTTCTTTTACTACAATAGGAAAGATGAAATTCAAACAGTATTATTTAAGATATGGCTGTTGGTCATGAATTGCTTCGAATATTTAGCAGCAGTTTCCCTGTGATTGGAATCCCATTTCACGCTTCATCGGCCCTGCATCTTGAATCTCACTCTTGTAATGCCTTTAAATAGTGGAATAAAAAGGAAATTCTCAACGGACATGCGATATCCCGACCACTCTCACGCGTCTCCGCCGAGGGAGAAGTGCAGCGATCACACCCCGTGTGGAATTCAGAATCGCAATCCCCAGAGATATTTTTCCCTGTCGCTGTGCGAGGAATGCGTCATGTTGCTTCGCTGAAAATGCGTGGCAAGCGAGATAAAGGCTGGAGGTGATGCATACCCAAACTACGTATGTATTCTTATACTGCATAATCTTGGCTCGGAACACGGAGAGTAAAACGGATGGTGTGAAGTGAACTACGCTGCGAGTATTATGTATCGGGAGGATTAAAAGTTCTCGAATAGGATAATTGCCTCGGCTTAGAGGAACTTGACGGTTTATCAGCTTTTAAAGTTGTATATTTTGATCAAGTCATATCTTGGGGTGTGAAATTACGTGCACTAAGTGAGTTGCAGATATTCGAGGTGGCTAAAGAGGAGAAATCGAGCGCAGCTTAAGTGTCAATATTAAGGAAATATAATTCGTATCTAGTTGAAATTTTGGAGCTAGATATCTGAACTACTCTTTCAATAGTGAATGCTTGGTTTGCTTTAGGTTGCAGAATTTCATCTAGCCTGAGGAAATCAATAAATCATTTTTTGGGGTTTGAAATAATGCTAAGATTTGCTTTAAGACCCTCCAAGAGGAAATAACTCAATGTAAAACATTGTGTCCCTCGAATTTAGAATGTCTTTGCGTTAAGGAAACATCAGAGAGGAAAGTAAGGCACAGTTTCCGTCTTGCAAATTGAATTACCGGTTCACTTAAGTACTCGCATTTAAATGAGTGAAATAATCTGCATAATGCCTTGATAATTGAGGAAAACGAAGTCATCTGTTAGCTCGAGTTTAGAAACAGGGACCACCATTGTTTTTTTCCGAAAGTCTTTACATTGTTAAATGGAAGTTA
Source organism: Pachydiplax longipennis (assembly GCA_036926295.1). Lineage (NCBI taxonomy): Eukaryota > Metazoa > Arthropoda > Insecta > Odonata > Libellulidae > Pachydiplax > Pachydiplax longipennis. The sequence continues at coordinate 60,823,986 of JAVFKF010000008.1, forward strand.
ATGTCCTCAGGACTTGCCACTGTACTGTATCGCCACTTATCATTGCTCCCTGCTAAATAATAATTGCATCATTTCGGTATTACTTTTCAGTGACAGCTCCAAATTGGTTGCTAGTCAATAAATATGAAGTAATTGTCCTAAAGATTTTGGAATTCAACGATTGCTTTTTCAGTACATGCTGCACTCTTCTTAAGGTTAGGATGAATTCGAGGTGAATTTGTAACTGCCTTTTCCTTCTCGTGTTATGGAATAAATAAAAAAATATTCAGACACACATCTGGCCCTTTAAGTTAGCTACATGCCGGTTAATCTCTACCGTCCATCACATGTGTTTTAAGTCGCACTTTAAACATCATTTCCCGCCATAAACATCATCTAAAACGTTCCGCGGAATTCAGGTCAGCGACCGCCTTCGCCTATGACACGCCCAAGCGGCGCAAGTTGCGGAATTAGACGAGCCCATCTGACGGATGAAACCGCACCGGAAAAGTGGGAGGGGCCCCCGTTAAGAAGTAATGGAATGAAATCCCGAACGACCGGGTTGATAGCCCGGCTATTTGGCGTCGGTGCATGCGAAACATTTTCTCGATACGCCCTACTTTGGAGCACTCCTCATCTCATTCCCTTTCCCTCCGATACACGCCCCTCGTGTAAAACCCCAACGCTTCGACACCTTCGTCTCGCGTGGGAAAGCACGTCTCGGAGTGCGTGCGCGGAAAAAGCACGCGTATCTCGGGAATCTCTCCTTTTCTTTTAATTCCCTCCTTCCTTCCCGATTCCTCTTTTTTCCTTCGCGGATGGTGTGGCAACGCCGCGAAGGAAAAAATGAGACAAAAGAAGGCGAGGAGGCGGCTTTTTTTCGGGGAAGGAGAGGAATATTCCCGTGGGGATAAGACGGGACTGGGAGGGGAGTGTGTTGCGTCGGGTCGTGGTCGGGATGGAGAGGTCTCGAGGATAGACGCGTGGGGATAGGTTTGGGCGGGGGAGGGATTCCAAGATTCCTCCGTAAACGTTTCTCTTTTTTTTATCTCTCCTTTTTTTTCCTTCCGGGATCTCTCGACTAATTCACCCTCGAGGGAATTTTTCGAGGTTTTATTTTCGTCTCTTTTTTCCTTATAAACATTCCGAAGAAAGGGAACGGAGGCGGTGTTGCCGCGGAAGTGGAGGTTTCCTGTATTGTTTCGTCGCCTCAAATGGAGTTTGATTGGTGTGATGGGAGGGATAAATTTATTTGGAGGGATGGTGAGGTTGGTTTTAGTTGTGGCAGCCACGTAGTCTCCGTAGTTTTATTTTTAAATTTAATTCTTTGAAGGAGGCTTAACTGTGGGGAAAACCGTGAAGTGGATGTAAAAGGACCTGCACTATTGCATTTTTTCCACGAGTTTATTAAAAACGCTACCTATTTTTGGGTGAGATTAGTCTTCATCAGGTGAGGATATTGAAGTCGATAACGTATTAATGGGGATTTGTTAACGTAATGTAATGTTGTTAGTAATGGTGGTAGTGGTAAATATTTTGTATATAATTAAAAATTTGTAGGACATTATGACTCAGTTAAAATGATTCCGAAATTTAACTTAGTTATATTTTCTTGTGATATGGATATATTGTTATGGAGTTAATGAAATGGACGACTTCATCTATAGGTCAAAATAATTGTCGTTAATGGTAAATATTATTTGGAAGGATCCAGTAACGAACTCTGAGAATCAGATCAGACCTTTATAATTCTTGAACCATGTTCTTTGCGAATGTGAGGTGATGCAGACTTTATTTCCGATTGTCATCTAACTAACCTTCACTCCTTTAGGCAGAGAGGAAATTATATCGAATAATTCAAGAAATTCCGAAAATATTAAATATATAAGCCGTCTATAATTTTAAAAGAATAAGACTTTTAACTACAATATTGTGTCATGACTAAGAATTGTATTTAAAGAGTTTATGGATTGCTGTTGAATAAATTACTGTCGTTGAATAATCTGTCTGCTATTTGATCAATAACTGTTGTATTATTCTCAACTGACTGTTTTCTCATGGCTGCATTTTTGATCGGAAACACGCAGTCAACGCAAACGACGAATCGCAATAATTTCAGCTGTCCAATCTGCAAAATACCGATCATCACAAAAATATTTCAACAGCGCGTAACTTTACAGTTCATATTAACCGTTGGAATTGCATTGGAATCCAACAGAAGTAACATTCTATTCAAGGAACGCGGAGATACTAAAATTTCCTACGTTATTCGTCCCTACGGTAGGCCAAGTCAAATCAAAATTCCAGCCTCCACCTTTTCTATTCTCCCCACTCGTATAGGAGGAAAACGAAAATCGAATTATTTTTCCACTTTCCATCCGCCTCTATTTCTGCCCTTCGGACATATTTTACGAAAAAACGACAAACGCAAAAGCCGCTCCGTTGGGAAAAAAAGAACGTATACTTTAACTCAACGCCCAAAACAATCCCCGCTTAAACATTCAAGTACGAAAACGACCCCTTCCGAAATTTTCCCAGGTGGAGTTCCTCTTCCGTAAAGGGGGTCTTTCCTTTTCCCCCCTACCGAGTTCTGTGCATGTACTTGGCGCCATTACTTCAGGAATAAAAGATGAAGTTTTATACGGAAGGAATGGAAAGACGCGAATCCGTGACACTGCTTTCTGCACCTCTCTCCGTGCCTGTTTTCACACCCCTTTCTTCCCTGAGAATTAATGCGGAGAGATGAGGAATTATGGTCCTTTTCCTCGAAGGAAAAAAATGATCCCGCTTAAGAGATTAGACTAATGAGCCTTTGATGGGTGAACGGTGTAGTGGATAAATGAATGAGGCGAGGTAACCGGTAAAGGAAGTCCCGGGAGAAGAGAGCAGCGGAGTGCTCCTTATTTATTTTTTATTAGGAAGAGAGAATAAAAACGGGGAAGGTGGGAATTGGGAGGAGAAGATGGCAGTAGTCCGTAAGCTGCCTCTCCGGAGGAAGAGATTTTCGCTTTTGGAGGGGTGTCGATGGTAGGGAATATGGGATTTGAAGGAGTAGGAGATCAGGAGAGGTGAGTATCCGTCCGCTCGCTTTGCCACGAGGAAGAGAAGAGATCTGGGCTTTTTTTTCCTCTCCGTGGGAGATTTGGGCTCGGCGTTACGAAATCCAGTCGTACGGTCAAGAATCTGACCTCTCGTGACTGGACTATTGAAGGATGCGGAGTTCCACGGATGCTGAGGTAAAGGAGAGGTAACGGAGGTGGATGAACGGGACGGAAAAATCGAATCGTCGCGAAATCGTGCTTATACACTCTTGCTGTTCTATATCTACATAAATATCTCACAAGTCGCCCTTCCTTGTGTGGCTGAAATTGGCTCGTGAGCTTGCAAAAAGGAATGGCTTGCCATTGATATATCGTGAATCTGAGAGTAATATAATCATCCCTATTGTTGACACGGACTGGACTCTTTCCTGGTCCAGCTCGGGCAGCACTTTTGATTTGCCCCAAAGGTCAACCAGAATAAATTGTTTACAGTTCTCGTAAGTGAAGAAGTTTCTCTTCATAAACCATCCATCACTAAGTCTCCGAGTTATTAAATTTTATTGTTAAAGGATTTCTTTATTTAACCAACTCATGAATCATTTAATCCCCATACATTGCTACATTTCGAGTTTGCTGTCTCGCTCTTTTTCATCCATATACTTGTCTTTCGTGTTAAGTTATCAAAATATTATATTTCTATTTTAGTTTAAGTAGAAATTTCAAGTCTTGAAGATTAAAGGTCAGGAGTTTATTGTTAGTGTAATAAAATTATGGCATCTGCACTTCCTCGTCTTATTCATCAGCAGATGCTAAGTGAATTTCTTTAGTTCTCACTAAAAACGTCGAATTAAAAGTTAAATGGATATTACATATTTGCGGCATATATCATGAAAATTATTAACCGTAGAGGGATAGAATAAAAAAGACCAAATGAGGTTTTGGGTGGGTCAGAAAGATCAATACTTTCACTCTAGGAAAATTTTATTTATGTTTACATAAATATTTTTTGCTTGTAATAAACGGTCTTCTTGAAAGAATAAGCAGCACAGGTAGAAAACGAAGGAGTAACGTAAATGAATCTGACGACAAGAACGTACTGTTCACGCTGTAACAGCGCTGTAACGAAGTTTCGGAAATAGAGGAAGGCGAAGAGAAACACCTACCTCAAAGAGCGGAATTTTTTCGAGTGGGAAAGTTGAAAAGAGTGGATGAACGAGAAAAGCGCAAGGATGAACAGAAGGGAGGAAGAGATGAAATAAAGGAATAAAAAAAGCGAAACCTCGGCTCCGCTTGGAGTTTTGGTATACTCGAGGGTCCGAAGGAGAGGATTACGCGCAAAAGATTTTTCGCCATCTTTTTTCCGGTTTTCTTTCCCCTCCGCCCACCCGGCCGATTCGATTAGCATCTGCGGTCGCCTCCCTCGGGAAGTCCGAAATTCCCTCGAGTACCGAGGTGTCGTCGCGCCTCGTGTTTTCTTCTTTTCGGTCGCGAAGAGGTTATCTTCGGAAGATCTGAAGGAGGTCGCCGCGTTTGTTTTATCAACGGGTGATTTGTGAGTTTGGAGAGATGTCGGAACTCAAAAACAAGCCGCGGAGAAAATAATGTGGAGGGTGTTTGTTAATGTCCGGATGGAACCGGTTTTCGCTTAAACGGAATGTTTTCGAACGGTACGTAAGAGATGCTCGATACCGGATTAAGTGGTGTGTAAATAGCTTCGTGAGGTATGGTGAGAGGAGAGAGATATTCGTTAACTTTCAAGTATTGTCTTTGAGTGTTACTCTTGCGGTACGAACACTATACATGAAATATTATTCAGTTTAAATGTTTCAACTGTTTTCTTTACATTCAGGATAGCGTTACCGTGTCATTTTTAAAGATTTGTATTTTTCTTTCGTATATTAACTCCCCTAGCGGTATTTTCTGTAATGCATTATATGCTCAATACAAACCATTTCATGAAGTTATGAAATTACAGTAATGTTTCTCTTTGCCAAACGAATGCTGATTATGGTAATTTCAACAATATTCAACTTTCCAGCTGCTCATGAGCCCTTAGTACTCACCGCAGATTGGGAAATGAAGTTAATTCTATTGATTAATTTATCAAGAAATTCAATAATAAAGAGCATTAGGATTGAGCCTTAAAGTAGTCTGTATTTCTTATCTACTATAAGTCGTCTTTGGCCTAAAATTTTCGCTCAAAGTTCTTCTAGTCGTTATTACTTAAAATCCACTGAGAAAGGCGTCCTATAGTGTATCGTAATTCCAAAAAGTACTTGTCTGTCTCTATTCTCTCATTATTAAATAGGTTTCACTATTAATTAAATTAAAAATTTCTCATTCTCATTAGTAAATAAGATTCCTTCACAAATGTAAGTATCCTTCCCAAATTTTAGGCTCGTTGTTTGTCCGCAATCTTTGTTTAACCTTAAGTTGCATTACTACTATTGATACATGTATAGGATGATACACATCTAGCCTGCTGAAAGAATTTCCTCCGCCGAATCCCGTCTCGCCGCCCTCCATTTCCCACTCTGATTCATCGTTTTTATTCACTCTGGCCGTCTCTTTTCGTTTCGTCTGTCACGCGCCATAACTGAATTCTCACCTTTGAATATTTCCTGGTTCGCGTTCCCTTTTCTCGTATTTTACTCCTTTCTCCAACGCCCATTCCCGCACGCTTCCTTCTCCCAATTATTCTGTGTCACATTCACCGTTTCAGTTTGATTTTCCGTACACATTACGCTTTATATACAGCGAGTGTGACTTTTGCTCGTTTGGAATGTAGTGTGGTTATAACGTGTTCGGTAATTGGTTCGTGTGTTATCGAGACATTGATCTTCTAAGGCGAGTTCCTTCATCTTCATAAATTAAGGAGAAGTAAACTATTTTCACTGAATTATTCACTCATGATCATGGTCTCTACCTACCACCAGAGCACGAGTCAGGTACTGCAAGGTTTATCTACCACTATTTTCTGATTGTGAAAGGAGGCATTACCGCAAGTAGTTACGATCTATGCTAAGAGTAACTTAAAATGATGGTTTAAGCAGCAAATGTATGCTAAAAATTAGAAATTATTTTAGTTAAATATTTCACTAAATACTCAGCGTATTCCTTCAGTTGGTTCGCTGACGTTCAGAAGTGATTAATTAAGGCAGGGTTCTAAGAGTACATAAAGTATGTTGATAAACGTCTACTTCGAAGTCATAGAGATTTATGGAATCTGTGGAACTGGTAGAAGCGTAAGCTTTCGAGGTTTTCAATTAAATTATTCCCGTTAACATGAAAAGATACAAGCAAACTATTTGTGCGTCGGATACTCTGCACCAGTTATCTACATGAAAGCAGAATTGCAAACAGCAAGCATATCCTTTATTCGAACAAATTGCGAATCGTTGGCGAACTTTTTTATGGATCCATGTGTGATCTTTCTGTCTGTGACAAGCACAGAGTGGTTTGGCAAAGGTTCAGAACACGAGTTTGATTCTGGGAACTCTCTTTCCTTTCTTCTCTCACATACTAAGTCCCTCCCGTGCAAGATTTTTACATCGATCCGTCATATTTCCTCAGAAATTCGAAAACTATCCGTGCTCGGATGTTTACTGTGGGAAACCGTCGTTGTTTCCGCTGAAGTGATATGGATTTGAATTTGTTTTTGCGGTCTGCTAAGTACTCGAATCCGATGAAAGCGATACTGTTCTCGTAGTTTTTGGCGGCATATATCGACGCGTTGTCACGGAAATGATTACTGTTGATCATGCTTGTGTATGTAGTGGTGTGGATCGGGGATATTTTCCGTCTCATCTAGCCAGAGTCATTGGTTGTTGATGATGTATATCTGTAATCAATTCGGTGTTCGGAAATCAGCCTTGCATTAGCTCTCGCAATGGCTTCTCTTTTCACATCCCAAATTACTAAGTGATAGCCATTGATGGGTAATAGTGCCAACAGGTCGTTTTCCTTTTCTGCCTCACCCGTTGTTGCTCCAACGTTTTGCTCCCTTTCTATTTCGACATATTCTGTCGTTCTCTCTCCATTGTATCATCTTTTTGATTATATTTTTGTTAAATTGTGCTATATTTATTGTTCATTATGTTGCGATTATTATCTTCAATAACATTTGTTATATTTTTACTGGAGTTATTTCTCCGTGTGAAGTATAATTTTTAGTTGGCATATAATACCGCTTATATTATGTTTGGAATTTTTCTATGTTCTGCTAAATTTTCTGTATGTTTATCAATTATTTTACAAATATCCTGTTATTTATAGCCATATAATTCTGCTGATTTGTTTCGATATCTCTTGGTTATCATCATCTTGTCTGTGATATTTATTAGCATACCTGACCCAGTGGAATGCCATTTAATAAATGGAAGTACAAAATAATTCTGTGGAAAATACGAAATACAACTTATATTAATCATTTGTAACTTTGCGAAGGTTTTGTACCCTCTTCTTTATGGGCGTTCTCCAGCTTGAGATGCTGTTTCATAGGCATAGAAACAATTAGATTTCTCATATCAACGAAGCACTGATTTTTCTGTATACTTCAGATTTTAATTACTTTTATAGTCTTTTTTATGATTTTTTCATATCGGCGATGGTTGAGATGAGACAGTTTACTTCATTGCCTGCAGCTCTTCAAATTGAAAATGTTATTTTCTATTTCTCTCTCATATTCTTGAATTCGCGTTGATTAAATTCTTACCATTTTAGAATATGCACTTATTTTTCATTCAACTTTACTGCCACATATGCTATTTACTTCACAATCTTAGATTTTCTTGAGCGATAAATTGCTTTAACAACTTTAACATGTTACCTTCGTTCCTTGTGGAGGAAGTGGGCTAATTGAGACCTATATTGTTAAATATGGATTAATGTGTATTTACGTCGTTCAATAATAACTTCAGAGGCATTTTCCAACTTAATGTTTGCTTTTTTCTATTGATTGTTTTGTATTTGAACGATTAAAATTTGAAGAAACTACTGAGGCTAATTTTTGTCCTTGCAAGTAAATCATATGGATAGTTTTTCTGACCGTTTGCATTCATCTGTTTAAGATTCCTTGTGTCGTCTCAGTCCTAGTAAAGCCTTGGGAGTTTACTGGATCTCCATAACGGATTGATTACTTTCTCCCTCTCTATCCATATATGAATTCGTCTTGTCATTGTTTCTCGAGAAAAGGAAAGGTTAAATGACCTAATAAGTCCCATTGCGTTTAGTAATCCTGCGTACCTTGCGAAATATTTCTCGGAAAGGTTAATGTGAGGTTTACGTGTTCAACTGAGCACTGTTGAGGCTTTATTTAGCAGAATACAGTTCTAGATACAAAGTATGTTTATAGTCTAATCCTTCGCGTTACTTGAATTCGATACAGAATTTTTCGGCTGGTCAGTATAGAATTTCGAAATGCGAACTTATATTTCAATTTTTCTATCATTGTTAGAGTGATCTATGTACATATATTCCATACGTTTTAATTCCAATGAAAATTTCAGACTATTTTCTTTGTTTAGTCTTTCAGTATTGATTTTTTTAAGTTAGGCAGTGAAGATATCGAAATGAGCATTTAAGACCAATTTCTTTGTTTTGTCTTGCAATATTGATGTATTTACAGATATACAGAGATGTCGAAATATTAGATTCTTAAGTATCGGTTACAATGCATACTGCAGTCGAAAGAAACAATAAAATTATATTTTAAGAAGAAAATAATTTTTACATTAACTTATTATGATTAAATCATTTTCGAATGCATCTTACCCTCGCGTGGACTTTACGAGTATATATCTCCGAATGTTTTACCGCCGGACTTTTCTAATTAGTGGCATCTCTGGGATATGAGACGCATCACGCGTTTTCAAAGATTATTTCTCACATTCTCGCCGCTGTAGCGAAGACCTTTTCTTTAATTGCACCTTTTTCAAGCGGATAAAAAGCTAACCCCTCTCATCCAACTGGTTTACCACCTCTCGTCAGAAATAAAAAGACAGCTCACGCCGCCATAATTCTTCGTTTAGCCTTTCCCCTCGTAATTGGCACTGAGTTCATCTTTTCAAAACGCGCGTGTGTGGGTTTCCCTCTCGAATCCAAAAACGACTGGTTTTCGCTGACCTGTTGTACCGCAGGAAGTAAAGTTGATTTTTTTTTAGTCTTGCTTTAACCAGATCTGCGAAGTTTTACTAACGTACGAATGGTTGCAGAAATTGGAAAGGAAAGATTTCATGTGAAAGAATGAGGATCTCCGCAGTTACTGTCTGTAAAGTATTCGGCCCAAAGGCTTTTAGGAACATCTAATCTGCAATTATCTACTAAAATCTAGCAGAGAGAAATGAGGCTTACTAGGCAAGATGAGGAGTGAGGTAGTTTGCCCTTGCTTTCCTCACTGTCCTAGAATTCTATAAGCGGAGGAAGTCCATGTAAGTGAATCACAATGACCCTACGAATGACACTTTTTATAGAATTCCATAAGGAGATACTTTAATCAGTGCATCACTCATATCACAGCACATTTTAGATCATAACAACCATTGACAAGACTGAGAGAAAAGCAGATGAAAGATTTATTTTCTGTATTCTGTACCCACGGACAAGTGGAAAAATATTTCATCCAACAAAAATGGAAGCAGGATCCAGAATTACTATAATTATTGAAATAAGCAATCAGCTCAGTTTCCAAGAGTAAATACTACCAAGTCACTAAATAACGTTCATCGGTTAAGTTCGCCTTAGTTAGGTATGAAGTTAGTTCTGAAATATCAAATTCGATTACTCTGAATGAAATTAGAGGTCTTCTGATAAAACTCATCTGAAGAATTTGGGTAATTTACTTATTTAGTAGCATATGAACTGAAATCCGTAAGTAACCCCCGTCTGTTTGTTTCACAGTATTCATTTTCCAATTATATCGGAGAATATTAATTTCGAGAGTCTCGTTAAATGTGGAATAGTTGCTCTGAGAGTACGTTATTCTAATGTTACATTTACGACAAAATAGTAACTTTTACAATTATGTGCTAGGAAAGGAATTTCCATATGCTCCTCAGTTATCTGACCCCCGGACATAGCCTAAAATTTCTCAAATATGTAATTTAGGCAATCTTAGCTCCTAAAACGTTTAGGAATGGTTTCCGAAACCGTATAACAAACCCAGAGTAGTAATTTGACCGTAAAGCTTCGAGAACCTCCGATATTTGTCGGCGCGTAATAAATTGATTCCGTGGGTGGGTTCATATGTTACCTTGAAACGTGAATAAAAAAAATCGTCGGTAGAGGAATCTAGATTTGACTTTTGGAAATTTCTCATTGATCACTCCTCTCATATTTATGATCGCAAGTCAGGGATGAAATATCCTGCAGCAAGATTAGGAGGTAGTGCAGGAAGAGGTTGAATATGTGTGATGGGAGGTGGGTGGAGGCGTAAGTAGGAGGCGAGTGGGATGGGAGAGTGAGATTAGATGGTTTAAGGAAGGGAAAAAGGGGTGCGGCGGATGTGTGTAGTACCAGTTCGAATGGGATCGTTGACCTGTTATCGGATCGAAGCCCCTTACGGTATATCTTGTTATGATTATTTCTTTCTCCCTTCTCCATTTATCATGCATGCATGTATTTTTCTCCCGGTTCATTGGTGATTATGTTTAGCGTTATGTTTCTTTGCTGAAATAGGAAAATTTTGCCAGCTGCAATGTACTGAGATATCAATAGGTTTACTCATTCCTCGTCAATGATTAAGATGGTGCTGTAGGTCATTTTTACTAGTTTTTTACCATCAATGAGTGTTTTCATACAGCAGGACATCTTACTGAAATTCCATTCTCAAGCTTTTGAATGTATCTTCTCAATCAAATACCTTCCTTATTTCTATATTCATTCCTATATTCCTATCTCTATCTTAGTGTATATTTCCAATATTTTGTCTTTTTCAATTTCTTCTAAAATTGTTCATTGATGGAGCGTAGGCCTACTTGCTATGATGCATTGCATGTTAATTTAAATAACAATCATAGCTCAGTGATTCTCGTATCTAATATATTTCTGCGAGGAATTGTTTGGAGGTGATGTTGTTATAGAATAATGGCTTAGTTTTGAACTTAAGTGGTAGAATTTTGATGGTTGAAACGAAATTAATTTACTCAGGAAGAATGTTCTTGTCTTGCTGTGGCGAGGAATTTCTTAGTCTATGAAATTGAAATCCCTGACTCCGTCGTAAGATCTGCCTCTGAAATTATGGTTATCGGGATAGTTCCTAAAATATGCTATTTGAATTCACTGGCAAACGAAAAAATATTTAAACCATTAGGAAATTTTTTGTCACGAGACGGGAGTTAGTCTGCGAGTCTGCAGAGAATTGATTTCTGTAGATATGTGAAATTCGCACACAAAACATGAATTTAGAGGTGCCTCAATATTTGAGAAATATAAACCGCACGATTAAGTCGGATTTAGCAATATACATGTGTATCAATAAGTAACGTGTAAAATTTGAACTTGAGTTCTAAGTGAGGACTCGAAATTCGCCAGCATCAACTTGGATCCGGTTCTGAACAGAATAATGTCAAGGTTCAAGTGTGAATAAATAATAGCCTCCAATGGGATGCTGAGGTTGCGCATTCGAGTGAAAGAAAATTTCGTGAACCTTTGGCGTCGAATACTTAGCATATAACATACGTTTTGTAATTCACACAAAAGATTAAAACGCTTAATTGACATGATTTTCTAATTATTATGGTCTTCATTCTTCTGAATGGTTTATTTTTCCTCAAAATCCCTTCGATGTAAATGTCTCGTATATTTAAAGGTTGAAGATCCTACGCTATTATGCTAGTAGTAAGATGATGCTGCTTAGGTATGGAGAGATAGGTTAAATAACCCGATGTTCAGTATAAAAGTAGAGGACAGAACTATAGCTCCCTCTTGGGCGGCAGGAAAATTACTGCGGGCGCTTATTTTATGGAGATTTGTAAATATATCCTCAGAAAAGTTTTAATTTAATAGCTTAATTTAAATAACATAATCTCACTACACAATTCATAATGATTAAAATCACTGTGTGTGAAAATTTAAGTTAAGGCCTTCGATTTAAATTGTGTTAAATTGAGTTCGACTTGAATTGTGGATGCTCTACGAATTACGTCACTTAAAACGTATCACGTAGCCTTGCGTGCGTGTAGCTTAGCTGGTACTCTGCTTGTAAACTCCCTTCCAACAGTTTCAATGTAGTCTAAGTAGTGTTGTAGTGCCTGTAGTCCTGCAACAGTGGGGGAATCTTGGGAGTGCATTTGTAAAACTTCATTGCTACAGATATTTGGAAGTATTCTTTGTGTAATTTCATTATTTTAAATTTATTAATACTGCGTTATGAATTGCATGTTTAATTTTGTTAGTATCCAGTGATATTTCTAAAAATACCCGTGTCTTTGTTTCCCGAGGAGTTTCGGTAGCCTTAATTTAATCTTTCTTACTGCTAAATTACTGTTCTTATAAATGTTATATTTTTTCGTGTCCCTTTGCTGGGGTTTTTAAGTTGTTGCACTCATCATTTTCTTATTTAAAAACTGTGATCCGAAAAAATACAGTTGATAAACGTGTCGAGTCCTTACCATCAGTTATTTCAAGACAGCAGAACAGCGTGTGTTTCAAAGACTAAATAAATTTACATTCAGAGTAATCAGTGAAATTTCGAGGGTTATTGGGCACCCGGATAGCCAAGTGAGTTCGCCGTCTTTGGTGAGACGGGCTCGATTCCCGATGGGGGCTCTACAGTCCTCTGATGTCGAAGCTCCTTTACGAAACTAAAAAATGAAAGATTATTTCTTAATTTTGTTTCGCAATCCCTCAGCGAAACAACAAAGCCGGAGCCCCAAGGAAAAAAGAACCTCAAAATATTTCCAGTAGGTTACCTTATCGCCCGCAATTTCACTTTAATCTCCGAAAACATTCTTTTCGCGATATTCCCGAAGTGTCCTTTTTTCCCACCCACGAATCTCTTCCGGTGAAAAATGACCTGTAGGAGCGGAGGGGGCGGAGACGACACAGCGGGGCGATAGTTTAATTAGGCATCGGATGCGCCGCGGCGTCGTCGCCTGTCAATTGGATCCCACTCCACCGAGGACAAAACGTGCAGAGGGGAAGATTGGAATCGTGCGCCAGTGTTTGCCCTGCGCGCTTTGTGTGTTTTCCGAGATATTAATCCCAATTCGCCGGAGCTTGTTTGTGTCCCCTCCCCGCTTATCACCCGCCCACCCCGCGCGGTCTCTCCCGCATCATTAGTGGACGAGATATAGGGAATATATAAGCCGCCAATGGGGTCTCCGTTTAAACAACGCGCCATCTCTTTCTCTGCTAAGTTGGCCCGGTTTACATTCGTTTTATTCCTCGAGTTAGCGGTCCACGATATCCAGGTTACGCATTATATCGGATGCGGAAATCACCACTCGCGCAAACTAACCTCATCATCCTCATCTTCTTCGCGGGGCGCCGTGAAGGGCGCGAAGTGCAACGGCATTCGCGGTTTTTTTTTGGAATGTTGCGATCTCTGATGGCGTGCGAAGCGCTTTTACCCGATGCAGTCCTGGGTTAGACTCCCGGTTTGGGGCCAGGAGGTTAGCTATCTCCAATGGAAAGACCTAGTCCTTGAATCTGGTGAGTGTCGTGGGAAATTTATGATATCAAAGAGAGGATGCTGCTTAGCTGCGAAAATATATTTTTTGTTAATAAACTCAGATTAATCAGAGGAAGTATTAATAAAGGACTCTTCCAAGAGAGGCCAGAAAGGGCAATGGATTATTATTATTATTATTGGATCCTTTATTAGCTAGGTAAGGCCCAAGTGGGCTTCTCTGATAATATACTCTGTATGCTATTCATACACGAGTATCAAATGTATCGTATGAATATATTCAAAAGAAAGAAAACGAAAGGAACGATCTGGTTTTTGTATTATTTTGGCTTATGGATTAATCCAGTGAGGAATAAACCTATAATTTTCAAAAGAATGTCATATATAAAAAGTTTCATTACCTAAATCATTTGCTCTTCCGTTAACCATATGTTATCTTCATAGTCGTATGATTGCCTGAATTCAAATGTATAGAATAACTATCAGTTGATATTGCATAGTTAAATTTTTATCTCTCATTTTTAATTGTTACTAATGAAATTATTTTGAAAATATTTAGTATGTATTATACCATGTAAAATTAAAAGAATACCGAACTTGTAAAATTAAGAATCTCATGGCGGAATGCCAAGGGTTTGTTTGCCGCCTAGCGGTGAAAACGTTGCGGCAAAAATTGAAGGATAAAACACGAGTGATATATTATCTGTGAAATGATTCGATGACAGCCAACTTTATTCTCTGTGGAATGTTATATTATTGAGGGATATTGCATGTTTTAGAACTCTATGTCATACAACTAAACATTTCTTTTCGTACTGTTGTAGTAGTATCTGCTCTGCTGTCATAAATCACGACCAGTTCGTGATTCAAAAATACCTTAAAACGGTAAATTTGCTGTTGTAATTATCGCAGCTTTCGGGTCTTTGTACTCCTTTACATGTAAGAAGATAATTCAAGTACGCACCTGATCCAATCTGAGCCGTAAGACGTAGGCCTTCGAGTGGTGAACTTATCTTAAACTTGGGAATCGTGCTTTTCAATATTTTTTCCCTCGTCAGAGTGAAAGACGTTAGTTTCGTGAACCTGATTTTCGAGGGCAAATGTTGCGAAGGTTTTGAGACTATCTGTGGCGGATCTTCCGTCCGGATTTTAAGGACTGGCATTAAGGGAGCCGTCACGATGCAATACGCGGTGCTTTGGAAAGGCATCGTCCTCCATTTTGCGGGAGCATGAGGTCATCCTTTCGTGAATTTAGGTTACCCTACGTCAAACTAAATGAACATCATTAACTTGTTCTCTGTCTTATTTTCCTCTCGAGATTTTTCATTTAAATGTTATGTACTTCGTAAGGCTGAAATCATTGCACCATTTAGTTTATTATTTCTAAATTCCATATTATGTCATTTGATGTAGCAAGGAGTTCGACTAAGTTACGGGTTTTGTCTCATGATGAATGTGAAATAATTGAAATATTCAGGAATTGTTCCTGAATGAATGAAATTTTTCCTCCAATGTATCATATTCTCGTTAGTCTTACCTTGGACCAATCAAATCGAAAACCAATCGACGCATTTATATTGTATTTTACACACTTCAAATTTGATTTGCTTTATAGTTAAACAAAGTAAATATTCTTTTATGTTCCTAAAACACCAATATAAGCTGATAAACGGTATCTTCCGTTGCCTTCTCTTTGTGTTGATATCCAGAAAAAGGTGTCAGCAATAAGTAATTTTTAATGTTTGAATAACAAATTATTTTGTTCATCTCTACAACATTGCTTCTTGTCCGTTCTTAGCTACCTTTCAACGCATAATCTATTATTTTTTGCTATTTTTCCGTATTTGAATGATCTGTTTAGTTCAACGGCATTACCAGCTTTTTTTTAAGTCTTCGCGTAAACCGCATGATCTGAATTCAACTTACTCGTCCCTTCAAGTTTCCTTAGAACGCTAATGAGTGTGCATGCACACCTCACTGCAAAAGAAAGCTTCGAATTTTTGTTTTTGTTCGAAGTAGAAATTGAAATGCCTCAGAAGTGTGTGCCATTACTGCAGTAAAAGGCAAAAGCCTTTTCTTAGTTCTTCCTCCGCTCCTCCTTTTTAAAAGGTTAGCGTGAGAATTAGGCTCGAGCGATTCGTCAGATCTGATACCGGCGAGAGACCCCCTTGATTTTGTGCTTTGCTGGAAACCTTAATTGTTAAGATTAAATAAATAGCCCCTTAGAGAAATGAGCTGCTCACAGAAATCATCTGTGCGTACCTTTTCCTCAGTTGTTGAACCCGATTCGAACTTCCACCAACATTTCCCCGCATCTCTCAACCTATTTTTAGATAGATAAATTAGAACCAAGTCACATTTCCCTACCAATTTAGTCCCGGATCTATTTGTATAATGTCTTAATATGACCACCACTCGAAGCGAACCTACAATTACGCATCCCCGCTCGTTAACGACGGTACATAAGTGCAGCGATTAAGTAAACGTCTTCCGTCGCAGGAACGTTAATTCATATGGGAGGAGTCGTTTTTGCCGGTCGTTATTTTCGTCCGAACGACTTACTTAACTCCGTTCCGATCGAGGTTTTTACGCGGCGGGCGCATATAAGTCGTATCTCGTTACTAATTTGGATTCATCTCGACGAGTCGAAATTTTGAGGTCGTTATCTCCCCTCTCTATAAGGAAATCTCTAATGAAAAGTTATCTCTCGGGAGAGGGGATTCAATCCCCTGCACTTTCTCGAACGTGGGAGGGTTGGCTGAAGTAACAGCCGTGAAAAATCCTTTTGAGGAAAAGGGTAATTTTCTCGAAGAATGCAGGTTCACTATGGGGACCACCTCTGCTTTTTGTTCGATTGTTTTTCTGATTGCGGTGAGAACGTGTTTTGGGAAGATGCCGATGGGGTTCTTTTGCCAACTCTCTCCCGTGAATTTATTAAGACTGATGGCCTTATGAGGATCCGTTATTTTTGTTCTCGTTGTGTTCATTGGTACGGTGACAATTTTCTTCGATGAAAACAGAAAAGTTGTGCATTGAAGTAAGGAAAACAAACATACGTTATTATCATTGGTCCTATCTTTAGACATTACATCCATGAACGAACTTTGTATAATCCCTTATGTATGTATCCTCTGTATAATCCCTTATCTATGTATCCTCTACTTGCAGTTGGTCTTTATCATTATAGTATGGATAGGTACAGATATATTTTATTTTTCAAAGAAAGATTCAAGATCAGGATATGAAGTATCATAAAATTTTCATGATGTAAATACTTTAAAATAACGTTTACATTTTTCTCAATCTTTTTTCTTACGTTGTTTTTCTTATAAATACTTTTTGAGCGTTACGAAATCACTTCTTCATCTTGAATCCTTGCAAAATCAATTAAAGCCTAATGCATCATGCAGATGAAATCGAGAGACAAAAGTGACAAACTATTTCCGAAGGATAGTGACGCTCTTGCCTATGTTTTTTTCATGGCATTCAGTCGTTGCTCAAGAATTGGATTTTGCGATTGCGATTATTGCGAGTTTTTTCTTCTCGGGTAAATCTTTTACGAAATTTCGTCGATGAATCGATTACTTAATAACTGTGCACACTTTGTTTCTTTAGCGAGTCTTCTGATACATAAGATTAGTATTTATTCATTATTTTATTACCTTATTAGCTTTTTTCATTTCATTAGGTCTTCTGTTGTTATCATAATTTATCCTCTCTACTCACGCTATATTTATGTATATTTACAAACCTATCTAATTAAATCGACGGCAATAATAGCATAATAATACCATTATTGTTATTTTAATTATTTTCAATGAATAGCAGTATAATATTTATTCTTAGCTGCTGTAATTATCAATATATTCGACCAAACCACGATCAGAGCTGAATCATGGAAAGCTTCTAGATTTTCTATTTCTTCCCTCGAACAAAAGGGATATGCATGGCTTTAGATGCTCGGAGAATCCTGTAATTGTTTTTACTCGCCGAGGCAATCAGTCCGCGGTTTTCCGTAGAGCATTCTCCAGAGCAGGAATCTCGAAAGAGAAATCGACAGGGCGAACCGCTACATCCTCTTCTCCTATTCCCTGATTAAAAAAAGGTTCAGAATCTGTTCAGAATCCGAAGCAGGTCTAATGAGTAGTGGTTTTCCTCACACTCCGCCCTCGCTTCGTAATCGCCAGAGCAATCCTCCGGCGATTCCTCTTCCGCTACCCCTTATACACTGCGAAAAAAGTAACATGTCCGCATCCAGATCGAAGATCCAAATCGGTCCGAAACCGTACCTAATGTTTCTCCCGCATTCGATTCCGGAACGATCCTTATATTCGAAATGAAAACGGAGCGGATGAACATGGGTCCGCGTACGCTGGAGGTATGCAAGAGGGGCCGTACGAGATAATGCGTGAGAAGGGGGCACTAAGTGTAAAGAACGCTGCAGCGAAGGGAAAGAGGGCAGCCAATGCTGGGAATTTTTAATTAATTCTCGGAGAGGTCGGATATTTTTACATGTGTATCGCTTGGATTTACATACCTATCCTATACCTCGTCCAGCGTCATGAAGAGACCAGGTATATCTTATTGTACCGTGTATTCCGTAAATACAAATTTAAAATACCTTAAATTTCCGTGGGAAAATAGCGCGAGCTGCTTGTACTAGTTAATGGGAGATCAATTTTACTCTATTCTGAATGTATTGAAAATCATCTATCGCCAACTTTCTTTTTCTGCGCAAAAGTTGCAGCAGCTCATGCCATTCCTTCGTAAGTAAGAAATGCAAATATGATTTACGTGGTCTCTTCATGATGTTGGATTTTGTTTATATCGTATAGTATCGACGTATGGAATCGTTTTTGATCTTGAAAAGAGTATGTCCCGGTTTTGCTTGGTGTAAACATCTCACAACGACAAAAATTGCATCTGCGGTAATATTTTATTTGTTTGTTGTCGACTAGAAGTAAGTGAGTTTGCGTTAATGTTCTCAAAAGAAATATAATTGCGGGAATTTTAGTTATTGTCCATATGTCCATAGTTATTGTATGTTATACCCCAATATCTGTAAAGCCTTTGAGCGAATGAAAAATCTGATTCTCAGCAGCTCTTATCTGTACAAGTTAAAGGCATTAGGTCCGTAGAAATCGATTTAGTGTACGTATATTGAAGCATAGATCACCGAATGTTTCATTTCGTACATTTCTGCGAATATCATTTTCCTGGTGCATACATAATGGATCATATCCGCAGCCTCCTCATACAGTCATCCCATAACGACATACTTCTGCTCCGCATTCAGCAACATCGAGGCATTTCTTTGGACGCAGGAAAGATAATAAGAGATGCAAAAGTGCGTGAGGGGGGAGATGGAGATCAGAAAGAGAGGAGGATGCTGGGATAGCGATGGAGGGCGGCTTAGGGGTGCTGGGGGGATCCAAAAGGGAGGGGTAGAACATTAGGATATCGAGGAAAGGCCTGTGGGACCGGGTGTTCAATAAGGCAGCTTTCCTGTGCGGGGGGTAAAATGAAAACGGTCGTTAGAAATGGGTATGCTGGAGGCAGGTGATGCAGCTCCCTCTTCCATCACCCACGCCCACCGTTCCCCCTCGCAGCGGAAAAACTGTATAACCGGGTAAGTTTTCTCGTCGCGACGTATAATATGCATTCCTCAGGCCCAAATCGAAATTCCCCCTCTCACGGAATTCCCTCCACGGAATATTGCTATTAGGCCGCCCTCTCGCTATTTTTTTCCTCTGGAAAAAGTATGCGCTCTCCGGGAATCGTTCATTTGTCAAATACTCGTGTCACTCGTTTGAGGGCGTTGTTATGAGTGGGGGAATGTTGCGCGGTGTGCTGCTTTTCGGAGATATATTCGCACCGAGATTGTTCCGTACGAGTTTTTCATGGATGCATTATGGTCTGATCCGTTTGGGGGAGATTGATGAAAGTTGGCAAGTATTCGTCTCCTTGTTTGTTATTAAGGAGATTTCATATTCTCGGATGGTAGTTTTTCGTCCGTGAAGTGATTCTTTTAAGGGTGGCCTTGATGTATTTTGGTGGTGTTATAAACAGTAGTTTTGATGGCTCTTTGGTCCTATATGTAAGTGGCCCTCAGTCAGTGCTTAACTTTAAGGGCCCAATCGAGGGAGGCAAAACTGAAAAGAATTTCCGAAGATTGAAAAAATGCTATACAATGAAGGATTTATTTTGTACAGTTTTATTTGCGTAATATTTCTCAAGCTTTTTGTTGGAATTGGAAACAATGAAGTTAGATACAGTATTAGAAATAAGTACTCCAGGATATTTGATAAAATTGCGGTTCAAGAATCCGATATAGTTGGTACTTTGGAGCTAGTTGTATGGAAATTATATTCGCTAGCATAAACGAATCTTTTTCATTCATTAGTTTTATTTTATTTTTATTGAAGTTCATTAGCTAGCCAGATTTTTTAAAGTAGAAGTTTTTACATTATTGTTAATAATAATACTTGTTAATATGCTTTGTGAAAATGCTTTTTGTTCTTGGATCCTTATATCCCTCGAAATCTATGTATTTAGTATATTTCAAAGGGTATAATTCGGTGGCCAGAAATTCCAATCCTTGGGCAAGTTGATATTTTCCTAAACAGTTCGAGTGACTGTGAATGCTGCAGGTATAGATGAAAGTGATATATTTCCACTAGATTTTTAACAAGATCATTCCAGGAACCACATTACGTTATATTTTAGGGAAATTCAGAGGAAAATCCCCTGAGTACCGTATTTCAGAGAAAAATCACTCGGAATCAGACTTTTTCATTTCTCGTTGCTAAATTCTGCATTGAGTAATTTCGCTGATGTTGAATTTTCGTTTTGAAAATAACTCTCGAATATACTCTTCGATCTCTCGACCTTTTCATCCGACCTTGTATCTCAATGGTCCCGTAATAGTCCAGGTAATGTAATGGTCAATTATATGGAATAAACGTGTATCCGCGATTCGGAAAGAGCAGATCCGATTTTATTCAAAGAATTCGAATAGATCGGAGTACCGGTGTACATAATTTGCTAACCACTTACTGCATGACGCATCGCCTGCCAAAATGAAACCATAAATGCTCTCAGCGGAATGAAGTTTCCTCGGTAAATAAATTAAATTACCATAAAATATGATGAAATCCTATTGGGCCTATTGAATGGGAAAGCTCTTCTTATGCGTATTAAATGTGGTCTATTTAATAGCGGAATGAATCCTTCTACTTCGTCCATTCGAAATTGATGAGTCTACACGAGCATATGCGGTTTCATTTAATGTGTAATTCGGAAAAGGATTGGGAATATTTAGGTTATCGAGATGGGATGTATGCGTGATTTACCGTAATTGCTTTAGATTTGAAGTTTTGGAGTTTTAGAAAATTCATATAGCATGAGATGATGTAAGTCTTCAAACTGGCTCTAGATTTTTAATTGGTATGCAGTGAGAGAGAATACATAATATACATTCTTCTTTTATTCTATGCCCTTAAACGTTTATAAAAATTAATATTCAGTGATATTTAGCTTCTCTTGTACCTAAAATATTTTGCGTTCTTCTTACTCTACTACGTGTCACTTTATTATTTGCAATATTTATCTCCTGTTTTCCTTCCAATTTATGGTATTCAGACATTTATTGCTATTTAGTATAATTTTTGTATTCCGGCTTTCAATGAAAGTGTATAGGATTTGATGTATATTTCCCCTCTCGTTTCACACCAACTCGTTTCCCCGTCACAAGCCAGTGCTTTCACCTTTATTTTCATTATATTTTCAGGACTAATCATCTTAATCTCTAATTACGTGAAACACATTTGCTAATATCATTATATCCATATAATCGTTGATATAACTTTTCAATAGAAACACTATAATACTGCCTTCGGGAGGTTTTGGGGGGTTTTCCTCTCGACTTGGGTGAATACCTTGGCAGGATATTTTAATTTCCCTCCCCCCACAGGGAATGGCTACCACCTGGCCTCGTGCCTAATCGTAGTCTAAAGTATAATAAATAATAAATAAATAATAATAACGCTTTGTGTAAATCCAGCAAATTTGTCTTCTCCTAATATTGATCTTAAGATTTCGCGGTGACATTTATTCATATAAAAGGTGAATTATTTTAATCCATGATATTTCTTGTATGTAAATATTGCTGCAAATGATGTTATTAACTAAGAACTTAGTGAAAGGCCTCCACGAAGTTCGTTCACCCCTTCTTTTCTTAAGAAACGTTTCCTCCTCACTTTAAACCCACAACCTTTTGTTGAATAGTTATTTATTTCCTGTTTAAGCGTTGTGTGTTTTTCTTAATTCAATACCAATTAATAAATTTCCTCATACGCTCAGTCAAGGAATATAACTTGGTCTCCCCCATTAAATTTTGGGGCAATTACAAAAACATCCGACAACTTAATTCCGAAGATTTTCCGACCCCGGTTTCCCCTGCAAGTCCCTCTGTCTGTTCATCATGCAGATTACCCGCCATTTTCCCATTATTCTCGCAGCAGTTTTAATCACGAATATATCGGGAGAGCTCTCATCTTATTTTCTGGTTAAGTGGAGCGTATTCTTTCGTGTGGTAGGTCGCATAAAAACACACTGTTTCATGTTATGAATTCGAAGAACCTCTATTATTAGATAACCTTATCCTCACCCATCCTGCCAGAGGTTTTATTCTTTGTCTCAGCTCCCACCGTGCATTTTTCTTCAATCCATCCATGTTCTTTTCCTTCTCATGCTTTCTATTCCTCCATTCCCCTTTAGAAGTTTGGTGTCTATTTTCCTCCAGCAAGCAAACCTTAGCTCCAAGTCAGGCGCATTGTTTTAAGTTTCTAATCCTTGAGTGAAAAAGCCAATTATCGCGCTGTTTCTCTCTTCTCAAAGCGTATTTCACGAGGATTTTGTTTCTTCTTTAACTCTACTGCTTGAAATGAGATTGCGCTTGATATCTCACTTATGAATAGTTCCTTAGAATTAGTCGTTTTTCTTGCGGAAGTATTCTGCACAGATACTCGTGCGCTTACCTTTTTTATTCACTATTATTTTATTTATCGACTGTAGTCAATATTATCAGGTAATAGAAAGCGACAACGAGGTTGTATTAATCCTTTGATTGACCAGGTGATGTGAAATCTTTGACATTACGAACCAGAATTATGCCTGAATGAATTAAGGGCACTGTTTAATCATACCAAACTTAACGATGATTTAAGAAACATAAGTATTGGAGTTTATTATTAATAACAGTTAAATGTCAGTGTAAATACATAAAGCAAATTTGTAATCATCAGAAGTTCGTACCTAATTTTTTCTTTATAATAGTGTGTAGGTGCATATTCTCTTCGAATCTTTTACGAAGGAATAACCGAGGGAAAAGAACGCGATCGTATAATCTTGATTTTCATCATAATGAGTTAACTACTCTAGGCAGCGGATTGTTTGGTCGCATAAACACACAAATCGAGTGTAACTCGGTTACATTATTGAGTCCTTAAAAGGCAATGAGTACCTCTCGTGGTATACTGCGCGCAATTTTCTGTCCGCTTTTTTTCTACTTAATATCCGTTTTTCCTATTCATTTTATTATTTCCTTCGTTACAATCCTGCATTGCGAACATTTTTGAGGATCGTTTAACTTTTCGTCGATTCCATACTCTTTCACGAAATCCTTTTCCGTATTACATTTTCTTCCCTCCATCTTCTCCTTCCTTCTTAAAAAACTTCCCCTCCCCCCACTTCCTCCCCCTCCCCACCCTAAGATCTTCCCCGCCCATCTCTTCTCCTCCCACCTATATCATTAAGAAAACACAGCGCTGCTTCCAGTGTTCAATTATTCTCTCCTTCTGCCGCCACCACCCATTCCACCTTCATGTCACGTACGTAATTAGCACTCCTTTCTCCATCTCCTCTCCTTTCCCTATCTGCTATTCCTTCCGTTTCCCCCTCTTCCTTCCTAATTTTCTCTCTCATGTCCTATTCTTCCTCCTTTGCGATCACGTTTGAGAATTTTTCTTTCCCAAGCGGTACTTTTTTAAGTTTTACGTTGATTTTTGCATTCATAATTATTTCAGCCGTTTTGGTCAATCGTTTCGACTATCAGCCCTACAACTTGTATACTATATATTTCCAACTATATATATCCAACTTGTATACTATAGTATATCACTCAGTCTGCCCCATCTTTCTTTGAATATTACTACATGTTTTATCGCATTTCATTATCCTACCTGCTTCATTTTTTTACTTTCTCTTTATCTCGGTTTTGTATCCCATTCTTAATTAGAACCCTGCAAGTGTTCTTCGCTCTGTTTCCCCCATATTTCTTGCATATTCCCTCTCTAATCTCTATCATTATACTGTTCGTAATTTGAATATTTCCATTGTTCCATCTCCTCACTTTTATATTTGATATATTCTTATTGCTATGCATTTCAATCATGTTTCCTTCCTTCTATCTTTAGCACCGCTTTTATTCTCTTAATCGGCAGTTCCATAATATAATTCGCTTCACTTTTTCCTTTTTTATATTTAGAATTCATTTCTATTACCAGAATATTCATCATGGGTATATCAAGATAGTGGTTTCGCGGTAAGGAATTCTCCAAAAATGTTGAGTATTAACCATTTGAAAACCTTTATAATGTGGGTATTCTTGTCAAACTTCTATCGTTTTTTAGAGAAAAGTTTTTGCAGTCTGTGTTTCCCTCTTTTCTAGCTCAACTTGTCTTTCGGCTTCTGGCTACATCTATCAGCCCCTGCTTTTTCTACATTAACCTCTAAAATCTTTTGCATCTATTCTCCATAGCATCGAATTCTTTGTAGTCGAAATCAAAACTCAAGGATAAGGAAAGCCTAGTGGTGCGGTGTCCGTTTCCAAATTTGATTTCCAGAACTCGATTCCATATTTTCCTTTCCAAATACGTTCTTTTTCCTATTCTTCAGGACATACTAAACTGCGATGTGTAATCCAATTATTCTCATTTACGTGATATCCATTCATGTCATTTTTCGTATTCTCTTCACTCTTATTCATAGGCTCCCATTCCCCTCTCTTTCTCTTACCCCTTTACTTTTTTATCTAGTTCTGCATCCCATACCTTCGGTCTATGATGCACAATGCCACACCCACCCCTTCCTCATCTCCAATGAGGCCTTCCTTCCGATAGCCCATACGAGCTGCTCGCTTTTGGCGTGGCGATGTCAAAGGCGTCGATTGCTCGCATTCCCTCTTCACCCGCCTCTTCCCGACACGGATGAGGGATTACACGGACACGGATTGATGCGTCGAAATAATTAGCTGCGTGGTCAATTTCTGTTCGAAAACCCCTCTCGCGGCCGTCTCAAGAGGCCTAAGGATTGGTTTGGTGGAGACGTAAATGGCTTATCGCAAGACATGCCTTCGGAGGCCAGTTTCTCGCGGCACCGGAGGCGTAACACCTGGGCCCGGAATTGCAGAAAAAAACGCGTGTTGGGATTTCGCGGCCCGTGAAAGTTGGCGTTATTGTTTGTCCTGTCCGCGGAGGTTGAAGGTTTATGATAGGGATTCTTAAGGGCTTCGACATCGGGCGCTTACGGAGGCGTATTTGTTTCATTACTCGAGGTCGGAGGGTAAATGTTGTAGGCAGGAGAAGAATAGGTTGTTGTTTTTGATGAGCTGCGTTGAGGATGTGGGATGATGAATCATTCCGGAGAGGATGGAGCGATTGCCTCTCTTGTTGGGTCTGCGAATTTGAACTTGGAATTTGGTGTGGATGTTGGACAATCTTGCTATGAGTTTTGTATCTGTAACTGGAACTATTTCGAGAATATTTGAGTATTTGGGGTGCGTATCTGGAACGTATTGACGACATATCCGAATGCAACCTCATATTTTTAAATATTTTTGACGCAAAATAAAGGTTTCTTCTCGCTATTTTCTTGTGAATGGCAACCAAAATTTCGAAATCCGATTGTCTAGATCCATTTATTATATTCAAGAAATCATCAGAGATACGAAAATGAAAATTATATTTTTCCACTAAATTTTATAAGGCAAGGATTGGACGATCATAGAATGATCACAAGTCTTATGCTTCTTTGGTGTCTATTTTCATGGATTATAGGCAGTTATCTCTACATTATTCGTTGTATTTTATTAATTTATTAGACTTTGTTTGGTTAGTATATTTTTTGGCTAGAGTATAATAAAATTAGGGCAATGAACAGTTATTTTGAAAGAGAGCATTCATTATAAAACTTCATGAACGTAGTTTTTATTTTGTGGTCGAAGGTAACCTGGAGAAACCGTAAATATTGCTGAAGGGTCGTAAAATAAAGGAAAAGAACAAGTATAGGACCGATACAGGAAGCAAAAAAGAGACATAAACGTTTGTAGAAATAGGAGAAATATTGTTCAAGAACTACGTCGAACGAAAAACTGCTCAGAAATTCTTTGCCACCTTCACCAAAAAACGCACTCGTAAGATACGGTCCACCAGAATAGACCGCATTCCCAAGTCAACTATTCTCTTATAGTCCCGCAGTTCACGAAAAGAACGAGAGTTTATCCTCTTTGATTCCTCAAATCTCACAATAGATATTCGATTATAAAAACGATCGGTTGGCGCTTTTCGGTTTGATGCCTCGTATATCCCTCTCCGCCGTGCATTGACTCCGTGTGTGCGTGTGATCCATCCTTGGGTCAATTATCCGTCGACAGTGATTTGTTGCAGAGCCACCGAAGCCACCACCGCACTCGCTTTTGAGGTCGCAGTTTGATGCCTCGCTATGAAGGGTAGTTTTATTGGGTGGTTTGTCGCAGAGTGGGGATACGAGAGGGCACTTTTGAGTATTTGTTTGTTTTTTGGCCAGCTTAACGTCCATTTAATTGCCGGTTTGATCTAATTGGACGTTTGAGGTGGCGTAATGAGGAATGATTGATGACGAATGTGGCGGTCCAAAGCCCGTGTCCCTCTCTTTCCCGCTCTCTCTCTTTCCAATTCCCGCGCTTGTGTACGTATGTACCCAAAGTCGTCCAAGCAAACAAGTCTTTGGGAGGCTGTATATCAGTGTATCCGGCGGTGCCGTTCTCGTGCGGAAGAGGTTGAAGGAAAAGCGTTTTCATACCATCTAAACTTTTGCAATGTTGGGATTTGTGGATTCATATCGGTGGAGTCTGAGGATTTATCGTATTTTAAGGACTTTCGAGGTTTAAGAGCTTTGGAGGAGAGTTTTCGTGTTTCACAGGTGTACATACTTTCAAAAGAATTCAGGAATCACGCCAAAAAAATATTTATGATAATTGTGTATTTAATGAACGAATCCTTTTCTTTGTGGAATTCCTCTATAGAAAAATTCATTACGTAAAGTTTTAAGGCTTACACCTTTGGATTTTACTTACTTAATATTCTATGATTAGAGAAAATTTTAGTTCTTGTTTTATTTTCTTATGATAATTAAACTTATGTATCGAAAGTCGAACGCTATGTTTCCATGAAGAAGGTGGTACTTAAAATATGGAGGTCCATCCAGAGAAGAACTATTTCCAGATTTCACGCTCAAGAAAAATTCGGATATTGATGAAGGAGAGATTTTTAGGATGTATAAATCATGAGTTCGGTGTTTGATCCTGTGATATCGAGCAATTAACAAATTAGTATGGAAAGTGGTAACACTTTTGGTGGGCAAATTCTATTGTAAATTCATCCTTAATGATGGCGTCATTCTATGCTTTATATTCATACAAATACTGTCATATATTGTCTTTTGGAGAGTTATCTTTCAACCTCATGGATTGCAACCTGAAGTATTCTTTCTTGAATGACCATCAAACCCAATTCTCCATACTATATTTCATACTTAATTGAAGTGAACATTAATTTGAAATGAGTTGTTACTGGGTTTCAAATTGAAATCCACCCTAAGGATTTATGTTTTGTAGGGAATATCAAATCTTATCTTTCACATCATTCGATTTCACAGATGAGGTGAAACTCTTTCTCTCAAGTATCTTGCAGAGGAGTTCACTATTATAAGATAGTTTTTGATGCCCATTAATATGTTAAATTTTTCTACGATAATAAATCAAGTTGTCTTAAATAATTATTGAACCTGATTTCGTTATGAGTGGTCTTGGGTGTGAATAAAATTTGATTGAATATCTTATATTGAATATTGAGTATGAAGACCCGGCATCAAACCAAATGACGGCGGATATAATTAATGTTCCATTAGTGGCTGATACCTGTTTGAGTAAATATATTTAGCGCCCTTCAGTTATTTTTAAACAAAATATACGCGTGCTTTTAATCGATTCGTCCGGTAATCTATCTCAAAATAAACGGAAGCGTTTCGATTTTTTATCCGCGGAATTTTAAGCGGCGAATTGAATTAGCGCGACGTCTGGCGGTAATCTGTCTTGTACCAAAACAAAGATCGCCTGTTGATTTTATTTCGATTCCAAAAATTGATGAGTTCGGCGGGAATATTATTTACCGATTTCGGAAAATGCGTTGCGAGGAACGGGAGTATTTGAGCGGTCGCGTGTCGCGTGCTCTCTCGTTACATATCAGAATCAAATGACGCCAGAAATAACTGGCCGGACCCATTTAAATTAAATCCAATTCAATTAATTTCGTCCTGCCGCCAGCAAACTCTTGATTGTGGGAATCATTTAATCCGTTTAATTGACGCGAGGGCGCTTCCCGGTTTTCGGACACCGGATAAAATTTTCCCGACGCAATATAAACAGATATAATTGAAAATAGGGATCCGGATTTTTTTTCGGAATTTACTTTTTTTTGCTTCGACTGTTTTTCGTCCGTTTCCCTTTTTCTCTCTCTCTCTCCCACTTTTATAAACGCGCGCGCGCGCGCCAAATCTCTCGGCGCATTTGACTGTTTATGCCGGTGCCTGACCGTCAGTTGTTTTATCGGAGATCGCTTTTCCGACTGGATTTATGAGAGCTTTATTTCGGTTACGGGAGATGGAACTGGTGTGGGTGGATGGGGAGGTCGGTTATTATTAAAATCTCATCCTCCGTAATTGGAAAGTTTTAAGCGTATCGAATGCTAAAACGAGCAAAATAAAATCGCGGAAGGATTTAGACGCGCGGGAGGTGGACACTTCTACGAATTAGTGACCGCTGATTCGCCCAATTTGCGACAATTAAAATCTCTTGTCGGATCTGGTCATTGGTTACTCAATTAACACGATGTCGACATCGCAAGTGTTCAGATTGCGTAAATCACGTGGTTCCGTTGTGATAGATAGCGGTATGAAACTCCCACTCGCTATATTTGCTTGATATATTTGATTTATGTTGTCGTAGGAGCTCTAGATGTGTGTGTTTTCATTCTGAAATGAGCATAAATTCGCTACGATCGGCGTGAATACTTCTGCTCACTGAGAGTGATTAGTTGATTTTCTTGACCTATAAATTAAATCCCGTGTATTTATTTGATAACAGGCGTACCAGTAGATTTTACAATTCCATATGGCAGCGAGGGGATCATGGAATATCTTCGCCTTGAGAGTTAAATTTGGAAATTCATTGAGATATATTTACGGAATAAGTAATGAACAAAGTGAATTACGAAGATGAATTCAAGAAAAGCATCAAAATTGTTTAGCATTTAAGAGTAGTTCCTGAGAGAGGGAGTTTATGACTACGCAAATATGTATGAAGTCTCGTTTCTTTGTTCAGGAAAGGCGATAATGGTTATATGTCTGAAATATGTTTCTGAAATATACGGGAATGCGGGTCATAAACGAAATCGGTTATTAAATATCTGTCTCTGAAAAACCTTGGTGGTAATGATTGTGTTCCTCACCACAAAACTCAAATGAAATGGAGTTTAGAGTGATTGCACCTTACTTAATTCTCTTTCATCCAAGTCGTTATTATTTGTGCATCAAAAGGTGCTCAGGCTCCCTTCGCCCACTGCATCTAAAGCGCCGAAAAGATTTTGAATCGAACAGAATTTTCTCCGGAGGGGAAAACCGTCGTGGACTGAGGTTTTGGGACAAAAAGTGCGCAAGACTTTTAAGAGGAATAACTCAGATGAGGAAATTTTCATGGGAGCTGCGTTCTATCCCCGAAAGAAAAAAGAAGCTGCTAAAATTCCCCCAGAATATAGAAAAGACTTTTTCACCTCCCTCTTCTTGTCTTCCTCCGAAATTCTAACGTTAAATCCGAGGACGTCTCAATGGAGTATAATGGACGGTGAGAGGCTTCGACGGGGATGGAGAGAGGCGCGGAAAATTTGATTGCCAAACGAGAAAGAAGATCGGGAGAGAGAGAGCTCTGATTGGCTAACTAGCTTATCCCCTGATTACCCTTTATGAGTTACAAGCTTCCGGGAGGAGGGGGAGGACGAAGGCTTCCGAAATTGCGATCGCTTTATGATTCTTTCATCGTCAGCGATTCGCGGAAAAGGTCTAACCCAAGCATTCGATCCGAACGCTTTTATCCCTTCCTTTTAGATACTCTCTCTCTTCCGCTTCCCCCACTTTTCCTCACTCCATTTAATCTTCCTACGATACACCGTTTGATTGCAGATTTACTGCCTGAATCTCCTTCTAGATGCTTATTTCAGAGGAGTTTTTACTCTAGAAATCAATGGAGATTTAGCTACAGGTTTGTCTTTTCGACGAAAATTGTGTTTCTTGAAGGTGTCTGTTGCACCCCCTATACCTTTACCGATTAATCAGAGAAAGTAACTTCAACTTTTAGGTAATAGTATATCAGCATAGGTAATTTTAAAGGGCTGTTCTTTAACTTACAATTAGATCGTCTTACTCTCCTATTTTTTCTGTGCTTTATCTAAAACTACGTATTTTGGTTACATTAATTCCTGTCACACTTGCTCTTGATTTCAATGGACCTACTTATTAGTATCGAATAGTACTGATGGTAATGGCATTATGTATTTATAATTTTCGCGATACAATTTTGGGAATTGACAACCAAAAAATTGAATGCAAATAGGATTTATAGTCCTTAATACCTGTGTGGTCGCTTTCCATTTGTGCTTATAATTCACCTGATAACTATTTTTTTCGTGCCATGCCGTGTATATTTCTATACGTGTTTTGTTTAATGGCTCATTAGTGTATCGTTTGTGTAAAAATCAAACAGAACATTTCAATATAGACTGCTTGTTTCGGAAAATAAATTCCTAGCTGCATCACTACCCATCCGTCCTGCTTCATTTTCCTTTCAGCATTTTCCCGTACTTTTCTCTTTCTCCTCTCTCGTTATTCTTCTTTCCACCCTCCCTTTAGAAGGCTGCAGGCTAAATTCGGCTTATGGGTCTCCTAATTGTATCCCTTCCCCTCCGCCTTCCTCCTCAACGAGAATCCTTCCTAATGCGCGTTTTGAATGATTACCCATTTAATACTACAAAGCAACAAGGAGAGAAATTAATTTGACTGTTTTCGGGGCGTAATGAGAACGACGATCCCTCTCCAAGCGTCTGAAAGGCAGCACTAACGAAAAAGGCACGTGTACGACTGGGATCGTTTTGGATACGTTGGAATTTTTCAGGGTCCGGATGAGAATGGACTGAGAATCTTTGAGATAGTGACAAGCTTACGTTGGTTCTGAGTTAAAGGAGTCTTGGCAAAGAGCTATCG
Source organism: Pachydiplax longipennis (assembly GCA_036926295.1). Taxonomy (NCBI): domain Eukaryota; kingdom Metazoa; phylum Arthropoda; class Insecta; order Odonata; family Libellulidae; genus Pachydiplax; species Pachydiplax longipennis. Next base: position 60,855,261 of record JAVFKF010000008.1, read on the forward strand.
TAGTTTCCCTTAAGATATACTGTGAACACGTCATTTTCTTTAAATTTGTTAGATGAATTAAGTTGTATAGAATTTACTCGCATGATTTCTCATATCAAAAATGAGGCATAGGATTCGACGTCAATTCAGTCGCTGAAGTAGCTTTATATTAGTTGATATTGGGAAGGACTCCATTCAGGAAGAAATAGACGAACTTTTTCCAACCACAAAAATGTATTAAAGAGCGCCAAGGTTCATCATTATCCTGATAATGAATTTATGAGTCGAAAACTTGGTTGCTTTTCTATAATTTTCTGTGGTTGATTCATTTCTGTGGCTCATTTTTTTCCTTTCTGCACGCCATTACTTGCAGAGATACTATTTCTCTCTATCCTCTGTCTAATATGATTGACTTACCCGCAGAATCCATAGTATATCATAAATCACGTCGTGTGTGTCAGTTCTTAATCATTCAGTTTAAAAATGTCAGTATTAAGGGAATCATTTTGTCCCCACTCTTACAATTAACTTCTCGGTATTGACCACTGCGGCCATCAAATCTCGATAGAATCCAGGAATATTGCTGCTTATAAAAATAGACAGCGCACTAGCTGAGTGGTGTACTACTCTCTTAACTTCTGGTGTTTCGATTAATGGCATAATTACCGAATGTAGTGATTACCTGATCGAAATTTTCCTGTTCCGGTGACAAGAGTCTGTCCTCCGAAGCGCCCAGGACCGCGTTCTCTTCTGTATTTAGTTCCCAATAATTGGCTTACTTCCATTCTGAAAGGGAAGAAAACGACTTTTTCAGAAGCCGAAATACTTTACCAGTTTAATATTTACGATCATCAACGATTTTCTCCAGAGACAAGTATAAAAGGGACGTCCGAAAGAACTTTCGCTACTTTTGAGTCCTTCTTTTGGTGATTTTTTTCCGTTCCTCGTCTCCTTTACCTGCGGCGTCTTTTGTGCAAATATTTTGACTTGCTCCTTAAAGAGTCGGAGATGTCGTCACGATCTCGGCGGTCCTTTTATGAGATTTTGCCGTTGTTTTCTTTTGGCGGTCTCCTGCAGATGACGCGCTTTTCTCGTGGTCTCTCTAACTGCGGATTTTGTCCTCGCCAGAAATTTGTCCAGGAAGAAGGAATTTTTTCCTTTAATGATTGATGCTCTTTACGAGTAACTTTGGCAAGTTTTAGCCCATAATCGTTATCCATGAATGTATTTCAGTTCATAATAGCGTTACCTGTTATTTGAGTCATTGCATAACTTCGTTTTTTGGTTATCTCATAGGATGAGCGCAATTACTTTCTCATATTGTACGTTATATCTCCTGAATAAATCGTGTTTAGTGAATATATGATGGATATGCGTGTAAATTATTGTTAGGAAACATTTATACACATCGTATTCTGCCACTGAGAGAATGATTCAACAATGAGTGGTTGCTATTTATGGATAAATGCTACTTAAATTTTTTGGTCGTAGACTGAAATATTGAAGACACGACTCACGACTTGTTTATATTTGTTGTAATGTATTTTCATTCACTCACTGATTTGAAATGACTTACTTGTTTAGTACTCGATGTTAAACCTTTCACGAAAAGAAAGATGGATTTCTTAATACAGGGCACGAGTTGGAATCTTCAATCTCTGGTTCAAATAAAGGGCATCGAGTCTTTGTTGTATACTTACTCTATCGTAAGGCTAAGGGGTTGACACACTGTACCCAAAGCATAGTTACTTTTTACAAGTAACAATATAGTCCTTAATTGACTAAAATACCTGCGTGTATAATAAAAGAAATAGCTATCACAATATCTTTAATTACTTTAGCAGATTTTTGTATTTATGACAGAAAACATATTTTGGTTCAAGTAGCTCCTCGATCGTCTTCCATGTATTAATTAACTGATGAAGGCAAACGTTGAATAGACTTTTCGTCCTATATTAACTGCTTCCCAATATAGCTCACAGAATTTCTGGATGTAACTTTTATTCCTTTCAAATCTAGATTGAGATTTCAATTTCAGCAGGGGTCTTTTTTACGAATACGCAATGAAATCAACGTACGATTCAGAAGGGGACTGGAAATGATGGTCTACAAATGATGTTCCTGTTTCGCAGTGTGTAGTCTGGGTTAATCCCGAAGATCCTCACCTTTACTTCAATTCTCCTTCTCACGTTCCTCTTTGTGCAGATATCACATCCCAGACTCCATTGCAACGCTTAACATTCCTTTTGTCGAGGGAATTTAATATTTTTGATTCCCTTTCGTACCGGAAGCTGTCATATTACGGCGAATCTCCAATAGCATTGGATTTTTAGCTCCATCCGCGTCTCGATCCCGTAGGGCATTGAGTGCACCACTCCCAATTCCCTTCCCGTCAACTTCTCTTCCCGTCTCTCTTCCTTCTCATAAACCTCACTCCCGCGGAGGAGGATTCATCCCTTCCCCGTGACTGTCTTCCTTTTAACTTTTTCGCGCGGGATATTCATCGCTCTGAATGTCCCCTTAATTAACTCATTAGTTCCCTGAATTGATAAACACCCCCTTACACGAAGGAGCGCAAACAATCCCATTTACGACGAGGAACTCTCGCTCCCGACCTTTCATTACCGCCTCTTTCTCTCTCTCCCACTCATACTGCCTATTTGTTTTTCCTCTCCTTCGCTATTTCCTACGATCCTCTCCACTCATCTATACCCCAGTCTGTGCTTTCTTGATCATCGCAAAATATCCTCGAAAAACTAAATTTTGGATGTTTTTCGTTAATTTGCATCAATACTACACCTTGGAAAATGTATCTGTACGTTCAAAAAAAGGGTTGAGGCCTTCCCCCCATTAAAGTTAAAACTATAAGGAGAACTTTTTACTTATTGGTGTAAAATCGCGGAATAATATGTCCTTTAGGTTTAACAGTGCGTGTAATGCATCAAATTTTAAAACAAAATTCCTCGAGTAATTTCGTTATAATTTAAGGTGATGGCTATTTTACTTAAAAATAATATAAAAAACACGTAATTATTCAATTTCTTTATATAATTATTTAAAATATCTTACTTTTATTCCTCGCTTTATCTTGTAGTGCTAGGAATCAGTGCCATATTTGTATTTTATATTTCTTTATGTCACATGTATAAGCACCGTTGAATCCTGCATTTCTTTTTGGATTTCTTGCCACAGATCATTAATAATTATTTTTAACGCTCTCTATCTATTCTTTATCATATTTGGCAGCCGTAGAGAAAGCATCAAAAGATACACCTACACTTTCTCCAATATTATCTAGAAAGACTTGATAAGCATATGCATCGGAAACCAAGGAAAGATAGGGTATTGATTGACTCTTAAATTATTATGCACTGCTTTCACCTCCATCAAGGTAGGTGAAGGGAATTCAGTCAAATTCTCATTCTTTCTCAAGCTAATTACGATCCGAATTGAAATTCTCTTTCAGAAGTTACGTTATTAAATTATGCTACCGAGTGAAAGTAGTTTTAGTGTGATATTTTTGCGGTGAATAATTTTACAGTAGGTCAAGAGAAAGGTAACACAAAAGGAAACTTTCGCGCAGGTTACACGATAAATGGTTAAAAGCGTGAAAGGTGAATCATTTGCCCATCCTCTAGCTCTTATATCTTATGACGAAATACTATTGGAAGTGATCAGCATTGGTGAACAATGATATGGTATCTGACTTAAGGGAAATCCCTATACATTTCCTTAAGCTGCTCCGTCTAGCTGCTTCGGGCATTACTCAATTTTACTTTTTAAATCTTGAAATAACTATGTACAAAGTCGAAGGCATATCATAAGCTTTTCGTAAACCCAGATTGTTAGTTTTAAAATTATTTCGAACTGAGTTTAAGACTATAATAGGCTTTTCGTTGCGGAATTTAAATGATTAATTCTAATTAAATTAGAGCATTCAGAGGAGTGTGCGGTGCTGAAGTCTTTCTTTCCAAATCAATTCATTACTCGATAAACTTACGTAAGTTAGTATCATCAAAATGGAATCCGTTTTCTCGTCAAATAAATGCAGTATCTGTTGGTTTTACTGTATCCATACGCTGAAGCTGTATCCATCCGAGCCAGCAATTTATTTTCAGAGTATGATTAAGGAATTATCCCGCAAATGATCTCCATCCTTTCCTTACGTTCGTGTCCGCGTTGGCGGAGATCGCTTGTTCCTTTATTCTGCGGTTATGCATCGGCCTCGACTCTGCCTTATGTTAACTTAAAACCGAATGCGCAACTTAAACGCATTCTCATTCGCGGAGCAGGTTTTAGAAATAATTGCGCCGTGTCTATTCATTTACCTTGGATGATCTGCGTTAATGGGAGTGAATGTAAAGGATAGGTAACGCTAATGAGGAAGCGATGCATTGTGGATGCGGATAAAGGAAAGGAGCGCAACTAGCGGTGATGTTCGCGGGGAATTAAATGCCAATGAATCTTGCAGGATGATATTTCCTGGATGTTTCAAGTGTTCTTAGCCGGTCATCTGAATGGTGCGTCAGAATTTCCGTGAATGCGTTTTCAGGGGCAAAGCTTGTTAACTTGCGATGACGTACTTTTTTAGTAATTATGTTTTTTCGCGATTCATTCGCCGTCATATCTATGAGTGAAATGGTATAAAACCGTTCGTATTCATGAGTTGTAAACATTTATGAAAATATATCTGAAATCGTGTGTGTGGATAACCAACAGATTGATTTTTTTTAGTTTTAAGGAAAGATTTTAATATTGTGTTTACAAATGCTATTTTATATGAAAGAAATGTGCTGCAATCTAAAGAAAAATTGGCATATTAAAATTTTTGAAATTTTTCTGCTGTATAAATATATTCCTTGAGAGTGAAATCACTTGTTCCGTGATTGCTACATTATTTACTTAATATTTTACTCATTTTACTGTAAATATCTTATATTTCCAATGAGGGTTAAAATATTAAAGGAGGAAACAATAGCGATGTTTAAAACTTTAATCATTTTAGGTAGAGTCTTTCCTTTCCGCTTATGGACGAAAGTTATAATTTGTCCATAAATACCACGCGGTGTTAGGGTTTCAGGTTGATTATTGACGTTTGTAATTATGGTAGAACTTTGACCCAAGATTTGCCGAAACTCCTTAAACGATTTAAGCAATCGATGCCACTTTAATAAAATCAATGGCAGTAAAGTGAATTAAACTTCCTTTGAGCGTACAAGCATATGCAATGAGGTCATACTTTAACTCTGACAAGTTTCATTATCCTTCGTAATGCGTTCCTCCAATCCCAGGCCGAATTGATTTACGCTCTGACACCTTTTTTGCACCTCAAATTTGAACCTTTCTCCCTTTGTAGCATCAGCTGTTTTATTTCCCCATGGAGGTAAAAAATATCGGAGGATTAAGCTCGAAATTCTTCGCGGGGTGGAATGGAATTTAATGAGGTATCGTTCGCGACTAATTTTTACCCATCCCTCTAATTAGTGCTGAAAAAGGAGTTTTTCCCTTCCTTGTCTCCCTCTCTTCTCTTTCTAACGGACGTTTCACAAAGCCTTCCAGCAATTATCATTACGTAATCGCCTTAAAACTCCCTGCTTCCCTTCCTCCCTTCTCCTTTCACCTGCAAATTTATCAACCTTCATGCTTTTTCGCTCATTCCAGTTTTTCTCCACCTTTCTCCCTTAGTCCCTCTCCATTTATCTCTTCATTTTGTCATTAGAATTCGTCAAAACTTAATTTTTTCTCTGTTCGTTTAAATCTCCCGTCTCTCGGTTTCTACTCCCCACTCCTTTTAATGTTTCCATAATGAACTAAACGTTCCGCAAGCAAGGAGAAAGGTAGAAAACATAAGGGAAGCAAACTGTGGAGGAGAAGAGGAAGCGATTCGTGTTATTAGCAACGTTTTCTCGGGACTAATTCGTTTAAGAGTTAAGGAGAGGAAGACCGTGGTGCAAATGGAAAAGCGGGAGAAGTTAAGGTTTTTCAAGAGGCTTTCTCGTGTCATTCGGGATTCATAAACGCCTCATTAAAAAGTCCTCCTTTTCTTCCGGATCGGCGGAAAATCTCGTCGGCACGACTTAATCCTCGAAAGCCGGGGAGGTCGCCGTCGGATTCGCGGAAGGCTCGCGTCCGGATTCCGCGAGTTTAGAGACAGCGGCGTCATCGTCGGAGCGATGGAGGGAAAGACGAGAGCGCCTCGGGAAGCAAAAAGCTCGCCTTGATACACTTGCAACCATCGCGATCACATCCCGCGCGCGCCAAACCCACCCACCTTTGTCATTTCAACGTTCCTTCAACTCAGGAGAACTCGCGACCCCCACCTCGCTGCCTTCCCACCCTCTTCCCCGCCGTGGCACAAACCCTCGGCAAACGAGGTCTCGAGCTAATTAATGCTCGGCTCTTAGTGCTCCATTGATTTCCCTCGCTAATTGCCTTTCCGTCGCTGTCTTTACCCGCAAGGTAGGGCCTTTTGCTTGCGGAAATGCCGCTTTCAAAAGAGACCCAATGAGGTCGATTCCGTTCCCTCTCTCTCGAGATTTTGTAATCCAACTAATAAATCAACAAAATCCGTTCGGCGGGAGAAAGAATGGAGCTCCCGTTCGATTCCCTTCCCGTTCAAGGCGTTGTCCTGCTTTCTTCTCCATTCTTTCTCTTCTCCCTCGTTCCCTATTCAATCAAGCCTGGAAATATACCGCCCGCTGCCGTTCGACTCGTTTTTCTTTCGCGCCACCCATCTCCCACTTTTTCCCGCGTAAAAGGGGAGCATTTATCTAATTGATCACCTCTTTGCGCAGGCGCGAGAGGGAAGAGGCGATCCTCATTGGAGACTGTTTTCGCGCTATCTTTTATAGCGTTTACGGTCGCTCATGGCTCTCCGCTAACGAACTGAGCAACATAACGCTCAAATGGGATGTGCTCTGACTTCAAGGGAAGAAAAGTGGGTTTGTCGATCTGTCTGTTTTCCACTAGTCCTTTTATTTCCTTCTACATTACTCTGTTCGCCTGTTTACGTCGCGGTGGTATGGGCGGTGAGAAGGGACTCTCGTCGTAAATTTACGTCTGGAAAAATCTAGAGCTTGAGGTGTGAGAGTGTCCATCCTGTGAGTTATCGGTTGTGAATGAAGTGATAATGGAGAGAGAATAATAGTTTTGCGGAGAGACAATGCATGCTACGCGTGCGCAAAAGCGTTGCTTTCTGCTTTATTAATGCATGGGTTTTTTATCTTCCATCCCTGGTGCTCTTTCTGTGCACTGTAGACTTATCTCCGCGTCTTTCTTTGGATGAGAGTATCTCAAGAAGTATTTCGAGGAGATTCGTTCTAGAGGAAGGAAATATTTAAGGGAATTCTAGAGATTGTCTTTCAGCGCTGGTCTTCACCCCCGCGCTATACAAGTGGGGCGTCTGGACCAGCCATCAAACAAATTTAAATCAAAAATATTTTCAAGTTCTTTCTGCTTTTGTTATTGTTTGGAAAAAATCAGAATTCACCCCCTTGTAAATAAAAAGAATTCGTTTAAAACCCCAGAGATGCTCATTTTCAACATTTTACGTTATTTGCTTAAATCGTTATTTATCAGTTTCAAGCCCTTCTAAAGATTGATTGCGCAGCATCATAATCTAAGCATCCATCATCTAACTCTCGCTCAGGAATTAAAAAAATGAGATGGAACTATGCTCATGTGATATTTTCCCTTCACTGATGCTTTGTATTTAGAACGGTCTTGCGCAGTATGAGTTTTATGCGAATTTTTTTTTCGAAAATCATTGCAACTAAATTATTTAATATCTTAGCTAAAGAAATACTTAAATTCATGTTTCGTATCGTAGTTATAAACAACAACTTCTCAGCGTGAAGTTAAAAATATAAATATCAGAATGAACATATTCATTTAAGAGTTAATTATGGAGAAGTTGAGGAAATTGCTATTCCATTGATTTTTGTCTTTTCGATCACCATTACTAGTTTCGTTCGTTCCATTAATAAAATTCATATAACTGAGATGAATGACGAATTTTGGTATGGTTAGAGTTAGTTATTGTATAACATTGGTTAAATGTTCACGTTATTCTTAATTAACTTATCTGACTAATGTATTGATGAATTAACTAATGGTCGTAATTTATCCTTTACAAGGCCGCATCTGCTCTTGAAATTTTAGTTTTAATATTAGTAATTAGTACAGAAAGGAAAGATCGACGAAGAAAAATTAGCAAGGTTACGCTCGTTAATAATATGGGAAAATTAATTTCTCAAAACTGAGTTTGGAGCATGCATGAAGGTTTGTGCCGTTAGATCCCACATATTTAGTGTTATGTAGCAGAATCGTAAAAATTTTAAAGATTGAACTAATTACTTCCATACAAAGTCTCGATGTGCGCGCAAGACCTGATAGCTAATCTGCGGAAAGATGAACCTTGAGATTCATTGAAGACAATGAGAGATTTTCAGGCTTCGAAGCGAGAGGTAACGAACAGTTTAAATGTCAGAAAATGTTTCGAAGCGAAGTGAAATTAAAATGTAAGTGATACTGTTATGGGATGACTTGTTGCTCCTAACTAAGTGGAAAATCGAGGTGAATTATTTATTTTAACGCAAACTATACCTTTCGAGTTTTTCCTTCGCTTTCCTCCGCTAATTAAATTTCTAGGAGCGCGGCGGCAAAAGCTCGGTTTCCTGCGCGAGGAAGTTTTATCCTCAAAGGAAGAGGGTCTAAGAAAATCGTCCCTCGTTTTTCTTAGTTTAACTTAATTACTCGGTATGCTAAAGCTTGTCGTAAATGATTTTGGCCTTTTTACCGAGTGGCAAGGCGTCCCGAGGGAAAAATATCGCGCCATTTTCATTATGGCTGATGTCCCGCCTGTCTAATTGCAATTTCTCATCAAGAATGACGAAACGCTTTGCTGTTTCATGAAATAATAAGGTGAAAACGTTTATGCTCGCAACCGAGTGAGGGTAATTAACACCTTTCACTTATCTCAGTCTTTTATTTTATTATTCATGGTCCGATGGAATAGGCGTTTTGTATTGAAGGCTAGGAAGATAATTAAAAATCATATAAGTAATTCCTTATGCACTTCATTGGATCTCCATGCATTTGCTCTTTTCTTTGACGGAATACACTGTTGAGTCCTGTTAATCTTGTGGCTAGCTTTATTACACTCCGATGAAGCTGTAACATTTTCTGCTGAATCTCACATATTATTTCCCATTATGTCGGGTCGTTTCTTAAACGCTGGATGCATTAATAGGTCTAGCTCACAATAAAAAAACAACTTTCCTTGAATCAGCTTTAACTAGCGTACATTTTTCTAGCACAATGTATCGTCCTTGTTTTATCAAAATTATTGTAGCATTTTTAATTAAGTAATATTAAGTCCTCTGAAATAAATTAAGAAAATGGTTCTGTTACAGTAGGCGATTCTGATGGTGATGATAAATATCTTCCTACAAACAACATCATGATTTTTTGAAACCTTGTGGGACGGCAAATAAAAATTACACAATATAATACTTAATATTCTGTTCACTAGGATATTTATTTTATTATAACATTCTTACCTAGATTTCAATGTTATCAATTTTAGACAGCCGTGATTTATTTTATTGTTAGAGAGACTAAATCGGTGGTTTCTATTTTCTTTTTCAATGCATATGTTCTTTATTTCTTTACTGAGGGGTGCGGTTGTTTTATATATTTGGAAAATCGTAAGAAAGTGGACGCGTAAGAGTTATTACTGTGGATGAATCGTAAAGAAAATGTTAAGTCAAGAAATTAATGTGAATTAGAATGTTTATATCATATATCTGGGAGAATAAGAATTACACCATTTTTCTAATTCTCTTCAAAATGGTATCGTCTATTAATTCGATGTTCAAGGGCATATAAGGGTACGCATCTTCATAATTAATTGTGAAAAAGCTCTGTCAAATTGCTTGTAAAAAATTTTCCTCAATCGAATTTTTTTCAGATAGCTTAAGCCTTGGCAATGTTAAGATACCGGAAGGTCTTGTCACTCCACTTCTCCCACTGCCTATCTGTAGAATGTTTTCACGTGCGAAGCCAGTGTTATCTACCTTACACAAAACCTCGGAGAATTAAAAGTGACCCAGGTTCCGAATTGGAAAACACTACTATCGGAGCTTTTAGCCCCTATTTTCAGATAAGGTAGCTGTGTATTTGAACTTTTCCGTTTCCGGTTCGAAATCATTATTAACCCTCCGAAAGTCCAATGAAGAGAAAAACAAAGAAGAATCGCTATTCTTGGCTTTTCCTTCTGTAAATGAACTTTCTGCGTCGCCGAGCGAGAAAAGTTTTCTTGTAGCTTGTAGAAATTAGTTAAATTATTCGCCTTCAAGTTCCTTGGTGTCTTTCTTGCAGTTTTGACGTGTATATTTTTCTATTGAAAATGAAAGTTTCATAAAAAATACGTTTAGCTTTAAGATCGTAAACTATAACCATCCTCATTGTCTTTAATGATGAATTTTATTGGTTTATAATTATGGATATAAGTAAATAAACTAATAATTACTTTGACCGAGTAAAAATTTCGACCAGATTGAATTATTCGATAGTCAGTTTATCTCATGCTTATTTTACTCTACTCATTGTCAGTAAAGCTTCAAACTTGGAAAGTTACAACTTTCTTTCATAGGATCAGCGCACGCACACAAATGAAGCACGTATTCGGAGGTATTTTATGTTGTCAAACCTCCAAAGAAGACTGTCTCATTCCCGTTTTCCTCATTATTTTTCCTATTAGGTTATCGAAACTCGAATTACCAGCGTTGCTTCTTCTCTAACACGTATGCACTTTCATCCAAACTCACGTCTTTGTGTAGGGATCACTTGCGTCAAAACCGGAGTCGAAAAAGTCTTGGATGTACTCGGCTTTAATAAAGACAGTTTTCTTTTCCCTTCGTTCCTTAACTCCCTTTCCCACTCACTTCTTCATCCCCACCCGTCAGTATGACATCTGGAGTTCGTTAGCCTCGTCCAATGAAGGCGGTATGCGGCAGGAGTTGTCTTCTAATTGGACTGCCCTCAGGCGCCCGAAATCATCTCAGAACGGGGTGAAGTAGAGAGACGAGACGTGGCGCAGGGAGACTTTCTCCATCCCCTCCCGTGTGATTTTTATCTGACTTTGGCTTTCTCTCGCCCTCTCTCGTTATTTATAATCCTTAACAACGCTTTCGGCTCATCCCGTACGCGCCTCCGCCCCAATCCCTCGAGTTTCGCGGTTCTTACCGGTATCGGCGGCCCGTTCTCTCCCTCTTGGTTGCGCAACCATTTCAGCGAGTTGTTCTTTTTTCCGATTTTTTCTCTCTCTCTCTCTCTCCTTCTCTCGCTGTTTTTAACTTCCTCGAGTCCTTCGGCCCGATATCGCATGGGCGTCGGTAAAGGAGGCGAGCTGATTAGCGGTCTGGCGGGACGTTGAGGGCGTAACACGTTATTTGCATTAACTAATGGCGTCTCCGCCGATATCTTCCTTCGATAGGATTTCCTTACCAGAGATGCTTCGGCGAGAAGAGGTTTTGTTGGCGCGTCTCGCAGGGCAGGATGTAAAAATTTATGTTCGGTTTCCCGTTGTTTTTTTATTTTGACGGGTGGGTTTTTTTATTGCGTTTCCACTGCGATCTCTCGCTAATGTTTAAGGTTGATTGGTTTGTTAAAAATGCTGGTTTTTCGTTTGAAGATGAGATGGGTATGCTTTTTTCGGTGGGCTTTATCTCGCATATATTCTAATAACCCCTCAGTCGATGGCAATTATTTGATTTATTGGTTACTCTTTTGTGTACTGAGATCGGAAAAAAGGAGCAAATGTGGACCAGGAGAGAAAGTGATAATGCTTCAAGAATGTTGGAGCATATAAATTTGGTCTGATTTTTTGTATCGTTTCTTTCTTCGCCTATCTTGAGGTGAGGACGAATGCTAATTCGTTGAAACGGAATGAAAAAATGCGTGAGTAAGCAATATGGGATGATGTGAGTTCCATATTGCATTTAATATTTCGTAATCTTTTTGGTTGCTCTAAATAATTTCGTGAAGGGAAGCTGGTCATCGATACACATACGGAATAAGTCTTTTCAGCTTTTATTAATATTTTCCATTTACTTCTTACCTCACTTTCCGCGTATCAGTTCTCCTTTATCGCTTACTTGTTTATCTATCTTGTTCTATTCAGAAGAAATAATTTCTGAGGACAGTCTAGTAAGTCTTCATGAAGTTTACATTTTATTGTCATCTTAAATCGAATTTATAAATCAGCAGAATTTCTTGGTCTCTAATTGCGACCCGAGGCAAGCGAAATTCCAGTGCCTACAAGAGTCTACGATTTCAGCAGTTTTCGATATCCGATTTATCGTTGAGCTCATTACACTTCGTTCAGATTGAGGTAGAGGATCGAAATTCCGATTTCTGTTTATTTTATTCCAGAATAACGATTACCCAAGTCCAAAAATTCATGTGTATTTATATAATTATGCATTTTCATCAATTATAAATCGAGAAAATGTGCTTTCTGTCTTTTCTCAGTCAAATTTTCATCTTGCGCGGGCATATTTAATTAATAACAAATTGTTTATCTACAGGAGAATGTGTGAATGGAGAATAAATCCTGGAGTACTCATATCTCAAGGGTCTAAAAATTCAGGATAATTTACTCTTTTCAAGCATAGTTACCTACATATCTCGATTTTTAACCTAAATAAACAAACATTTGACTATTTAAGACTAAGTATTTTGCAAGTTTTCGCTTCATTTTTCGCTCAGCATCACTTTTTGTCGTTAATGGGCATTTCTGCAAATTCAATTGTCATAAAAATTTAATTAGAGACGTTAGAATCTTAGAATTAAAGGAGGAAACGAAGTCTTTCATACCTTTGAATTATTTCGGGTATGAAATAAACCATATAATCTCGATGAATTAATGACACTTCGATCTCGAGTTACCACGAAAACCATTGAGGTAACTCAGACCGCGAAGTCGTAGTAAAAAAGCGTCATTTATTCGCTTACCTAGTGACGCTCATTTTAATCCTTTTACTGGCGACATTTTGGAAGACTTATTTGCGCAATCATTTAACCGTCCGCAATGGCACTATAACCTGCCTCACGCTATTGATGGTCTTCAGGGTGTAAAAACGTAAATCTTCCGAAAGATTTACACCTATGCCGTGACACGAAATGGAAGAAACCCTTTTGAGTAAAAGGACTATTCTTTCACAGAATTCTACGGTTTAAAGTCACCCTATCGATGGCTGAGTAGTATTTCGCACGCAGTTGGGGTGACCAAAATGAGAGGAATACGGGAAAAAACCGAGATTCGAACCTCGGACGCGTCGGATGGCAGGAATGTTCAACTTTCGTTTCCGAGAGACCTTTGAAGGTCCTGCGGTCATTGTAATTAAACTCGCACGCTGGACACGCTCGGTGCTCATGTGTGCACCGAGGGTGTGTAGAGAAAGACATTGTAAGAGAATCCAAATGGGATTATCTCTCGACACTTTCTCTAGGGTGGTGAATATGCGATTTCCACTTCAATTGCGACTTTTTTTTACTCGAAGTACTTCAGAGGCTTTTTTCTGTATTGAATGGCTAGGATTGAGTCTGTCCTTTCTGTAATGCCTGAAGAGAAGAGTTTATCTATCAGTGTCGTATTTTTGGCCATAGGCGATCCTTGTAGTCAAAACAATGTGTTTATATTCCATGAAAGTTTCTGATTTTTCTGAGCACAGTAGAGAGGATGAAGCAATTTCGGATGAATTAAAATAATATTTGGCTTTTTTGGACCTCTGAATTTATAATGTTACCAAAAATATTTCAACGCAACAAGTCTTGGATTTAACTAATGGGTATAATTCATGTTTATTTATCTGGTTAATAATATTTTTATATAATTATCTTTCTTAATCTCCACCTCTTTCTACTTCTGTTTGTCGATAAAGTGATTGATTTGTTAACTTTATTACTTTTTTGCAATGCATAAATTTCTTTAGGAAGGTTTCCTTAACTCAGGTCAACTAGTATGATCGGTGTTGCTATTTTTAGGTAATCATTTTGATATGTTTTCCGATAGATTAGGATCCGAAAGAGGTACTTAACCTTGGGTCAAGTAAAATGGCAACTTTTAATACGAATCCTTGTTAAGAAAACTTTCGTTTCTTAAGTTACATTGTCCTGCATTTACTGTCTCTAGTCTAGTTATCATAAGCAAAACTCACCACCGAATGAAACTATTGTGGTATGACTCTGTTCTTTCCATTCAAATTCGCGCGAACCATGAGTTTCCCTCACTGATTCTACATCATCTCCTGATCCTTTACCTGTAAAGGTTTGTTCATTCATGGCCGAGTAAGTGATCAAATCTGACGGTAGTTTTTGCCTCTCCTAAGATCTTTCATAATCGTTCTCGCTAAGCAGACAAGCAGTCCCTTTCCTTTCTCGAACGATCGCCGATTAATATTTGTCAAGAAAACGAACTTTCCTACACTTTATCGGACAACTCGAGTACGCATTTTAACGATAGGAATCCTAAGCAAACCGCATATCGTAATTGGCCTCTAAAGGACGAGGCGAATGTATCGTATCTTCTCATTCGTTAATGGTCAACTTTAGGATAACTTTCTTCAAGTGCAGGGGTTTTCTTATATTCCTTTATTAGCTGTTTTTGCCTACTGTCGGTCGCTATGTACGAGACCCACCTTCCAAGTTTCTTCCAAACGGGTCGTAAACTATGCCTCACATTTTCTGGGAGGCTCGTATTGTGAGAATACGAGCTGTTTCTTATCTCGGAGCACCTTGTGTGTAGCTTCTCAAGCGGTGACCATGTAAGGAAGCTTGCAATCTCATTATATTTCCGATATATGTGGTTCTTCATAGCTCTTGCATATGGAGAGCAACAATGTTAAGGATCCGTGCCTAGGGCGAGCCATTTGGAATGGGAGGGCTTGCCCGTGTTTTTATCCTGCCCCTTCGATTTATTTCCGTTTGCAATCGGTAGGCTATTTCATTTGTGTGTTTATCCAGTTTTGCATACATTTTTATCGGGAAAATGTATCCAAGCGGCGGTGGAGTTTTCAATATTAGCTTTTTCCGTCCCTCATGTTCCTTTCCTTCACCTGGATTTGCTCGAAAAAAGCGTTTTTATAATTTCACCGTGCAAGTTTCCCATTTTGCGTTCGTCCAATTTCCGCTTCAACTTTGTTTGTGGCGATAGTTTCAACTTAATGTTAACCTGAAAATTTCATTGCAAAATCGTTACAATTAAGATATTGATATACTGGCATATCATCCAATGTTTTTAATTTCAACGATTTGTTTATGAAAAATTTTAAACAAAGTCTAAGTTGAGTTTGTTGTGAAGTGATATTTCTCATCGAAATTCACATCTCAGCGTTAATTTTTAGAATTTCGTCATGATTTTTGATGTGCGTAACAAACGAATGACAATGCGAAGTTTTTCACGTTCAACTATAATTTAAACATTTTCGAAAAATCTCTAATCTCCACAGAAATCGGAAATTATACAGGTTGTCGACAAATGGTTTTCATCCTAAAAGAATTTTGTACACATTGCATTTATATCTGTTTCTATTTTAATTCTTTGGTAAGTAGCGAACGATTCAGTCAATGATTAGTATTTTTGACGCATACGAAATTAATTATGTTAATCTGCCTATTTAAAGGATAAACAAATTCATAAAATATTAATTCTTCAGAATCAATTTTCTTATAAGATTATTTTCTTAAGACTTTTTATAAAAAATATTTTTAGATAGAACACAACCTAAATGTATAAAAGATTCAAAAAACTATTCGCTAACCGATACTTCGGAGAATCATCGGGCCATTTTCCTCGAATGAAAAAAGATGCCATGGATTACCGACCTTCTAAGAATCGCCTTAATTTTCTTTCACTACCTACATGATTAAAGTGTCTGTTTTAATAGTGAGGCTATTTTTTAGATATATTTGGAATTACCTATAGACACATTAAAAAGGTAATATTAACTAAATTCATCCCTTCAGTTTGGAGATAAAGTGTCAACTTCCCTTAGTGCTTGTCTATTCAGATGGGACCGCGAAACCGTATGAAAAGTCCAGTCGGGTGGTTAAGTGCGTGACTCTCCGTGTATTTCCCCCTCCTTTTCTTCGACCCGTTGTTAAGGAGTGGGAGTGAAGGAACCTTGCATCAAAATATTCCATTTCCTTCTAGATGCTTCCTCGCTCTTCTTTTATTGTGACGTGGATATTGGTCCATCTCCACTACTTCAAAATTCATGATGTTTACTGGGAAGTCCATTTTCCTCTCTCTCGTTTCTCGATACCAGCACTTGCGTTTTTCCTTTTTTCCCTCTTTATTCGTCCACTCACTCATCTCTCTCTTTCTCCCTCGTCTCTTTCTTTCTCCTGCTCTCCTTTCTCTCCTTCCTTCGTCTGCCATAATGAATGAGTTTTGTCTCGTATGCTAGAGATGTATAAAGTGGGTTCTTCTGTAGGTTTTCTGAAAGACTGCGGCTTTAGGCATCTTTCGGATATCCTTAGTGTGTATAAAATGCTGATTTTGTCTAGGTAGTGATAAATATTTTCGTAGTCTCACGTATGGTCAACAAAAAAGCAATTTCAATTTTTCAAATAATTTTCCTATAATGTTGCTCTCTCGATAAAATTAATCTTCATTATATTACTATTACGTTTTTTGTACTATATCAATATTAATTATTTTTTCTTTTGGTTTCAGGTATGTACAAGCCGGATCATGGCCTTCCTCAGTTAAATATAATGATGTTCTTTTAAGAGGTAAATTTTAATTTTTTTAACCTATATATTTACCATTTAATGGCAAGAACACAGATCTCATTTCGCTTTTCAATCGTGCAATACCGGTGGAAACCACCTATGTCTAGGGAGCGGAATCAGTATTGTGAAACCGGTCCTGATTTTTCACAACCGCGGTGCGATTTCCTTTTACTTTTATTATAAATATCGACCGGTTTGCTTAGGTTATTAGAATCCATGCATCTCCTCACGGGAATAATCCTCTTTAAGGTGACTCCATTACTTCCCGACTGAAATCCGTGGTAAAAGTGTCTGGGAATGTAAGTTCATTTTCTTTCTCTACCCTCCGGACTTTTTACAACTTTGTTCTTTCTTGAAGCACCGGACTCTTTCTATATCTCAATAGGATTATGCAGCTCATTTCTGTTCTCGTGTCTCAGGCCCACGTGCTGCAATCTATTTGGTAGGAGCGTGTGATAGGCAGAATGCTCCTAAAACTGGTTTGGTTTATGAGACATCCACCGCCTCGTTCGATTCTTTGCGGAACGGTCTAACCGATGACCCATGCCATTGCACGCATGCACGCGGGGACATGGAGGACGGCCACTTTTTTCCTCGATTTTCCTCATCGATACGGGAGATTTTCTTAACGAATCATGTTTCGAGTCGTAAGATCTCTCGCCGGTTTTTTCTGCCTCTTCTTTCCGGTAGAAATGGTCATTGATGTTGGACAATCAGGGCATGTCTCCTGAACCACGGAGGAAGCGGGCGACGGAAAAGGTTGAGTCGTTGAAACAGAGCGCAGCTGATACTGGAATAGAAGATTATTTAAGTATTCCGACTTCTCTTTTAGGTATATGTTGAGGAGATGGGATCATAAAAAGTCAAGCTCGTATGCGAGGTCTTTTATTTATATCTTATCAATCTTTTACCAGGAGGTTGATTGAAACGTAAAAGAGGAATTTTCTTTTTATGCCGTGATTTCCTTTAGATTTTATGCCTAAGTTGGTGAATTTATGCCAAATGGGGGGCGATGTTTAGGAAATAAAGCTCTTCGAAAATATTATAAAGTAACTTTTGAATATTAGTTAAGCTAGATATAATTCAAAGTATCCTGTCTACTTGAGTGGTTGAAAAGCAAAAGGATCATAAATCAAACGCTCTAAAGTTTATAAAAAACGGTGTTTTTGATAGCGACTCGTTTCGTCTATAGTTAAAACCAATTCCACAAATTATATATACGTAGTTTAATGTCTTTCGGTTCGGTCTTAAATGTGCAGCATGGTATTAGATTCCTCAGTTAAATAACTAATCTAAGGTAAACCTAGGATATTGAAACGTGTAATCGGAGATTATACGAGCTGTAATTAGAGAATTACCTAATCTCATTTAAGCTCGAAGAAAATCATTGTTCTGTCTGCTTTTCACTCCACGACATAATTAGCGTAACCTTTCTATCTGTTGATAACCAGGTATAATGGCTAGAGAATGGGAGAAAACCAGAGATTCCCATCCATCAATCTTCTCCGGGACGGCTGATACGCCCTTAACTCACTAAATAGGCTTCTCCTTCAACCAATTAACTGTCAATTAGGCCTAGACGGACTTTCCCGAGGAGACACCAAAACGTAATATAGATGGCTCGATAGACTTCGGGTTACCGTCAGTGCATTACTTAAGAAACGCGGATGGAAAAGATAAAGAATCATCGGAAGTGAATCCGTGAATTACGGAAGGCGACAAATAAACGAGATAACTCTCGGCAGGAGAGTATTCCTTCCCGCTGCCAATCCCGAAAAAATCCTTCATTCCGAAAGGGAGAATCACTCCATCCGGGGCATTAAAAGCTTAAGGAAAACGGACATAAAAGGGGGTGTTAGCGAGGTAACGAAGGCTTTTTTAAAGAGTAGGGATGAGAATTGGGTGTCGCCGTGAGGTGAAGGAAGAGGAGGAACGGGTGGCGACAAGAGACTCGCCCGAGGGAAAGGCAATCGCCGAAGAAAGGATGGAAAGGAAGCGGAGAAGGAACGGGCAAGGAGAGAGGAGTAATGAGGAGGAATAAGCGCAAAAGGGAAAACAAATAAAAAACAGGCTTGAAAGTGGCCGTTCCGGGCTGGTTGTCGTGGAAACTGGTCTGTCGCTACCCCTACTTCCATTCCAGCTCCCCTCCCTCGGAAAAATCTACCTCCCCCTTTCTTTTCCGGGGTTAATTAGGGAAAAAGGGTGGGGAGGCTGCGGAGGAGAAGGGTTGTGCTGGGGAAGGTGGGGGTGGAGGTGGTATGTACGTTCCTCGGTGTAGGATGGCGCACTGCTGGAGGAACGGTGGCTGTAAGGAAATAACGGAGAGTATCAGGATTGATATCCTCGTGTTTTGTGTTTTCGGTGATGGATTTGTATTCAAATTTCACTAAGATCAACGAAAGGTATAAAATTGTTTATTTTTAAGGAAAGGGTGGAAAAGGGGCTAATAAAATGACTAGCTAACTGCTTCACTGAAAACCAGGAGAAAATTTGGAAATAGTTTTCAAGGGTCTGTATCGTCTGGTGGAGGGAAGGTTGGTATTCCTGTATTCATGTTATTTCGTGGGTTTTTAATAGTTTTGTTTCCCTTTCACGGAATTGCCTATTCCCAAAGTCGTTCCGTTCCTTGTTAAATGGGATGAGAATAACGTTGCATGGTTAGTTTTCGGCCTGAAACCGTAGGATTTTTTCCGTTTGTGGGTTCGGTATGCGAGTGTTCCCAAAACGACCGGGTTGATGTCTTAACGGAGGTATCAATGCATGTGTTCAAACCATCACCTGTCGCTTAAGTTGCCCCTTAAAAGAGAAATGCTCATTGAGGTCGTGAGTTTCCTTGTATGTAAAGGCAGCGAACAGCTTGCAAGCCGTGGAAATATTTATTCCTCTTTCTGTAAATGTAATCACACTCTGAATTTTCCATTTGTAATCAGCCATTCCAATTACAACGGACTTATTATTCTAGGCCCGAATGAGTTTGATGGCATATATTTGTCCTAATATTAATACGCTTGACAAGAAATTCGAGCTGTGGAAAATTAGAATATTTATATGAATCCCTATAGAATACTCCATAAGTTAGTCTCCATTAGTTATTGGAGATTAATCTGATTTAAAACCATCCTTTTGGTGGAAAACATCAGAACACTTTAAAAGCTGTTTTTAAATTACTATTTTGGTCTTTATTTCTATGTTACAAATATGTATTAATAATCAGTTTAATTTTTAAATCATTCTTTTCTATTGCGGACTACCTAGATCTTTTGCTTGATTATTATTCTATTTCCAACTTATCATAGGTCGTTTACTGCATTATCTCTGTATCAATCGTTAAATGTTTTCGTATTTCCTAGACTAGGGATTTGAATGACAGTATCCAACATGAATAATAGAATGATGAAATCACTTGTATCCTAATTATTTGAAAAATATAGCCAAATGGCATGTAATTTGGAAATGTGACGCCACTGAGATTGGTTAAGGGGAGACTCTAGAAGCCGTATCGACGAGGAAAGAAAACTGAGTAATAAGGCAGGTTGTGGGACATTTGTGGAATAATACGTCTGGCACATATGTGGGAGGGAAAAGAGAAACCAAAAGAGATGGAAGCAATGAAATTGGAATGAAAAATAGTACTGTCCACTCGCGGAGACATCGACAGGTGCGCTGGTCAGAGGTGTCGAATAGAAGAGAAGTGTCCAAGATTCTCAATTTTCTTTATCGCGGCTTATTATTTTGGAGAGGCTTTTATTTTATTTCTCCTACACCTCCCTCCTCATCCTTTACCCCACTTCCACGTAGAGCGAATTTTATTTCTAATTACCGAATAAAGTGGGTGTTGGGAGTGGGTGCGAGCGGATGCAAAATAAATGAGCTAGCCGTTAAACGGGATTCTCCCGAATCGCCCTTATATTTCCAATATGAGTTTAATACGAACAAAAATTATTCCTTTGAATTTTTAAAGTAACTTCGCTAATCATGTTTCCCTTAATGTTTTCTCCGATTGGTACTAATTGCGTCGCTTCGAAAGTTTAATAATTTACGTATTTCATTAAGTATAATCTAGTTTAGGACCGAATGGACTTTACGCTCTCGTTTCCTTCGACGAATTAACCGTCTGATTCTGTTCTCATTTTTTAAAAGTTCTATTTAATGTATCTGACGGAATGTTTAGGAAATTTCTCATCTAGAGAGAGGTTTCATGATTCTTATCCGCCTTGACAATCAGTTAGTCCCTCAGAAGAGACTGTCATGACTGACATATCTAAAAAGATAGTAATTGCATCCGAAACAAACCGTAGCCTATTTTAATTTTTAATCTTTCCCGTAAGCGTGTTTGGCGATAGAATGATAAAATCAACTTATATTTTGGACACTCTAAAATGATAGCGATCATGAATTTCTAAGTCAAAGAAAATGAAAGGAAAAAAATTCTCCCTTGGAAAGCCTCTCAAGAAATAGCGGATTGGAAAGGACATAGGTGACCTGAGTTTGAACCCAGATCTTGAACCAGACCCCCTGCTCACTTCTCTCCCAAAAATGAAGTGAAACAATTACTACGTGACAGCTCTGTTTTATGAAGCGTTCATCCGGGATTATAGAAGATCCGGGTTCGAGTCCGAATTTCTATTTTTTTTATCACACATTTGTATTCTTTGGTTATATTTGTTAGGTTTCAAATTTAGCTGTATTGCTTCTCCATCTATTATATACACTGTGGCTAGCTTTTCCATTACAAAGTGAGGAGATTGGCTTTAAATTATATACTCCAGAAATTCAGTCATACTAAATTTTGTCTTAGTTTCAACTCTCAGCACAACAATGGGCTTTAACGATTAGTTTGTAATTAAGATCATAGAGTAGAGGCGTGGAGTTATCTTCGCATAATCCCTCTCGTTGCAGCGAACGCTTCGTTGCCTTATCGCATATGATTTAGCGCTTAATAGGCAGCGGCGCTAGAAATGGATTGGTCAAGAGTGCAAGAAAGAGCTCCTTAATCACTCCCTTTGTTTACTTTCCCGAGGTTTTTCCTCCCTCCACACAGCCCTTTTGATCCTGGCGTTCCTGCTCCTGAATTTTCACTCCTTTATTTCACCCCGCATTCAACCTCAAAGTGTTCTCAATTAAAAAGCTTTGTATTCTTGTCGGGAAAGGCACCTAATGAGAACCTCATGAATAATTCACGTGTTATTAAGCCCGATCAGAAGAGAGTATAATTTTTTGGAGAATGCATAGTAATGAGGGAACGCATTAATTCCTCTCTTCTTCGAAATTTATTGACCGAAAAACCATTTACTATTTGACTTTCAGAGTATGACCATAATTTATAATAATACGTCACGTAGGACTTCTCACGGTTGGTGGATCGGCGACTCTCAGATAGGTCGGCGAGCGTGAAATTTCAGGCTGTAGCGCACACAAAAATGCGTGAGTAATAACAGCCATAAAATAGTTTTTAAGGATCCGTGGAATTTTTCGGTATCATCAGTGTCGCAGTAATAGTAACAGCCGGATGGCCTTTGGAAGTCTCTTTCGTGCCAGATATTATCTAGACAGATGTTCTTTTGATATCATCGGACTCTTAACGGTTGGGCGGTCGGTAGGTAGGTTTACTAGGAAATCCGGACTCGTTGTCTTGGAGAAAAGACTCCGGAGATAATCTCCACAGTTCTCTTCCTTGTGCTCCGTTCTTATCGCCTTCCTGTCTCCCCTAAAAATCTCGAGAAATGAATGCCAAGTCTCTTATTTACTTACATCATTCAAGGGGGCCATAAATTTCAGTTAAAATTTAGGCCGCCTAGCGTATTAATTTAATTATTTTATGCCTTTCGCATTAACCCAATTAAACGATCTAAGGAGATTCGAAGGAAATTAAAGGTGCGGCCAGTGTTGAAGAAGTAATTTATGGATGAGATTCAAAGTTCCTTCTGAGATTGGATGCGTTGATAGGGGGTTGGGAAAATAAAATTAGCAGGTCCAGAGGAGTTGATGGGCTTCAAAGTTGCATTCTGCCAGTCTTATTGAGCAAATAAATTATTTGAGATTTGAATATCCTGGAGAGATTTCAAGACTTTGATTGTTATATGGGAGGCGTGTCTATACTTTTCGAGAGTACTCTCATATGCATTTTAATAAATTTTATTTGTTTTTTGCTGTTTATCGTGTTTATGCGGCTTATCTTGTTTTTAATTACATAGTGTCCCCTCCCTTTTGTGTACCTTCGTTAGAAATTATGTAATATTATAATAATATATTATAAATTAAGGCATAATAATTTATGCAATATTTGAATGCTAGGATTTACTTTTCAATCGAGAAGATAATCATCCTGTATAGTTTGCAAAATGTAGATTTTTAAATTTTTCGACCACTATTGATATAGTATTTAAAAGTTATGTAGAACCGTAAAATTTCAATTACTTATTATCTTTATTATATAACAATGTGCTTCCCATACATTTACTTTCCCTAGATCTATAGGATTGTATTTTAGATTCTCCGTGAAATTTGTATTGAAAGGTAATAATTCAAGTTCAGGCTTCAAGGATCAACTTCGTTCCTCTTCAATATTTTACCAGGTCTTGCCATATTGATGGAACTAGCAAAGGTGCCCATTTTTCGTTATTTTTTTAATTATTAAAAATACTGCGCTCTCCTTCAATAAATAAGCTCTTCATTTCTTCCTTTTATAACAAAAATCAAGAGGTTTTTGGGTGCAGATGTCAACTAATCTTAAGTAAATCATTTGGTTGTCATAGGTCGTGACCTTATTTTAGCATCGGCCAGCAGCTCCATTTTTACACATACTCCAATCCCTTTTCAAATAAATCGATACCTTTCTTTTCTCCCGCTTCATTATCAACCCCTTGTGTTTCACATCGATCGTGCGTGTGCCGCTAATCTTCTGGCTCTCACTCGATTCGGTCGCCATCACGGAATGGGAAATTTTTAATGTAGATGGAGTGTATTTTGTCTCCTTCCTCGATCATTTTCTGACGCCACCTCTGCGAAAAAAGGAGTACGTTCGAGAGGCAGTGTGTGAAGTATGGATTTGCTGCATCATGCCGCCGGAGTCTCTGATACATCGATCGGGACTCTGCCCAGCCGTCATGGTTCGAGAAGCAGGAATGGCTTCCGATACATGAGCTGTCATTGCTATGGTAGGAAAGAAATTGGTTGTAAAAAGGATGCACAAGAGAAGGTTGGTTGGGATAGAGAAGTGAGTTAGGGAAAGGGTTTTTTGCCCGGTTGTGCCGCACTTGTCGATCTTTACCTATTCAAGGTTTTGATTTCTTATTCTTAGATACGAATCATCCTTACGATATGAAGAAATAACTAATTTCGGAATCAAGCTTTGAACTTGAAGTTAAATTTATATGTAACAGTACCTCCATGGTTTATTGTAAATGGGTTATTAGGAGTTAATATTACTGAATTCATACCCCGAAAGTACTTGGATTTGAAACCCTACCTTTTGCCGAAAAACACAGAAAGGGTAAGACTTTGGACTAGTTAGGATTTTTACTCAGAGCCTTGTTCATATACGTAAAAACTAAATGGATGTGATCAGAATTGTGTAGTACATTTTGGTACAATGATTAGAAGTCTCATCTGTTAGCACTTGGAAAATTTCGTTTTCGTTATGCTGTTTTTCGTATTCCTCTGAGATAAAATTTTGTCACCATACTACTCCATACCGACCAAAACCATCACATGGATCTAGTCTGTATTGTAAAAGTGGGTAGGCTCTTTGAGAATCTTGTGGTGAGGTCTCAAAATATGGGTTGATACGAAGTGCGGTTAGAAAAAAAAGCAAGAGACTCAATGATATATGACAAATTTTGCATAATGAAATTTCATCTTAATTAGAGTTTGGTAGGAAAGGAATAGCAAGTGAAAGGCATGAAGGATGAATATGCAAAAGGTAATGAAATTTTTTCTTGACATTATCAAGAGTAATATCTGCTAATTTGAAATTATTATTTTTTAATATCGTATGAGATATCTCGAGCTGTCACTCTCGATTTAATTATTCTTGGTGTCAGACTTATTTTACTCTCATAATTCGTTAAATTAATTCATATACGTCTCTTAATCTTCTTAAACAACGTCGAGAAAATAAAGACATAACCTTGTGAAAGTGACAATTCAGAAAAATGCAAGTTAATTCTCGTTGTATGCGAGGGAATTCTATTTTACCGTAAGACCCCCCAGGGTCGCACCGTTGGAGAAAGAAGTCGACGGATCAATGAGGATCTCCCTAACGAGGCATTCGTGCCTGGACCATCACCCGATCTGCACACGCCGCAATATTCTCCTCAAAACGGACTTTTTTCAGCGGGAAGAACAAGGACAGGTGAATTCGCTCTTCAGTCGGCACGACCGCGGCCAGCGGCGCGCACAACTAGCCAAATTTCTCCACCGCTGGCGGAAAACCAACTCAATCATGTTCCAAAATAACATCTCATTACGCCAGGCCGCAAAAGCAGTCTGGGGCGTGAGCGGGAAAAATAATTATCAAAGCAGAAAATGAAAGACCCGGGGCTGTGGGGGATATCTTTCCACCCCGTACTCGTCCCAACCCTTCCATTCTTCTCACCGAGAGCCGTCCATGCGTGACCCGAGCGATTGGCGGAAAGGAGGCGGGAAAAAAGGAAGGGGGCGGAGGAAGCACTTGCCTCAATGGCTGCGGCGAGAGGCGGTAGTAATGAGCAAAGTGCCGGTAAGCGCTGTATATGCCGTCTCTGATGAGAGTGTTTCCTTATTCGCCACTCTTCTCTTCTCGCCGGGAGTGTGTTGGATGGAAAGTTGACGTTGGAGGTGGGAGGGTTGGGAATGCGAAATGGGAGTGGGGAAAGATCGAAAATTGAGGGGATGAAGATGGGATGGGATGTGTATGGTATTGGAGAAGTAGAGATGTCGGTGTGTGTGGATGGCATGGTAATGGCAGATTATAATTGCAGACGTCGAAGTGATGGGAAAGTGTAAGAAAGGTGGCAGTGTGTGGGAGGGATTGGATTGGAGGGAAAAGGTGGAAATTTGAATGGAAGAGATGAATATTGAAAGATATGGAGATGTGAAGACTGTAGAAAATGGTGGTGATGAATTGAAGAGAGGATGAAATCGAAGGTTATTAAAAAACTTTTACTGTATTTCTCGTGAATCCGAAATTTTATTGAAAATTAAGAGTTTTTGTATGAGAACATTGTTAACTAGGATCAAAAAATTGAAGAATGTATGTCATTGGGGATGTCTTTATTGGGAATTATTGTAGATTATGATGGTAACTCTTAACATTTTACTGTCCGCGACGATCAATTTTCAAACCGGAATTTAAGCCCTAGAAGCCAGAGAGGATGGAAATAAACATGGTAGAATTAAAGTAAAATAAAATCTGGAAAGGATTCAATAAATATCGGCTTAGGTAGAAATAGGCCAATATGGAAATTTGAAGGAAATCATATAAAAAATCATTGTCAAATAATTGTGAAAAAAATCTTGAAATAAAATAAAATTAATTTTTAAAAAGAGAAGTTAAATAATGATTTGGTAACCGATGGAACGGTTACGTGAAATAGCCGTTGAAAAGTTAAAATGAATGAAACAGGTACAAAGTCTGACATTGGATGTATCTTGCAGATTGGATCTTGTGGGCTGTTAAATACAACGGGGAGGTTTAAGGAATATGGGGCACAGGATTGGAAATTCGGAATGGAAGGAGGGCAGCGTGTGGCAATCAAGGGGTGGGAATAGTAGGTGAGAAAAATAGGGGAGTTGCGAACTATCTATTAAGGGTGTGAAGGTAGTGGAGAGGGGAAAACCGGAAGCAAAAAGGTTTGTATAGGAAAAAAGTGAGGGATGGAGAAGTCGGGAGGAAGGGTGGATTTTAAGTGCATGTTTGAAGGAGTGGGAATAAGGATTAAGAAGGGAGGGCATGGCAAAGTGGAAGTGTTTTCGGGAGGGGATTAGGGGTAAGGGGAGTTTGAAAGGGTATCCGTGAGGGAATCTTTTAAAATGGAGGAGCGAGTGGATGATGATTTGTACGTGGAGTGCGGTCTGGTCTCTCTCGCTCTCATATCTCTCTTTCGCTTGAGTGTTTTTGATTCTCATTGGGCAGGCGAAAGAGCGCTTGCCTTAAGGAGGTCTTTTTTCTTGGCGAAAGTCCCCTACTTCTTTTCACACTCGGAGGTTTAAGGTCGATTTTTTGTCGCCTGTCTCTTTTTCTTACTTTTCCGCATTTTTTCCGCCGAACGGCGCTCCCATCCTTACATATGTTGCGGCGTGTTTTACACTGAAAAATTATAAAGGCAATAAAGCGGTTAAAAGCTATGTTTTTGTTTAGAATATTTATTCCATTACCGTGGCAAGTATTCCTCATAAACATGAAGATAAATTAGATGTATAAAGATTTTAGGACGATTATAGTTTTCAATTTCGTAGCTAGCCCACGATTAATTTTAACTAATTGAAACAACACTTATTTTTAAAGGATCATTTGCCGAGTGACTGAAATTTCTATGGGATATAAGCTCTTCTACGGAATTTATAAGAATCTGGCTGCCTTTACTTACCGTTAAAATTCCCTCTAATTTCTCGAAGAGGTTAAATATCAATAGCTGAACAAATAAAGCTCTAATTATCAAGTTTGATCAGGCTATGTATTTATACGTCTCAAAATTTCATCCTTTTAACCTCTGCTTTCGGTATTTCTTCATTTACAGAAGTTGATGGTTTCTTTTCTTTTATTGAATCTGAAGATATTTACGATATGATATAAGACAAGATATGTATATTATATAAAGTATATTTGCTGCATAAAATTAGGACAACGGATGGAGAAACGTACTATTATGTGATTAAGAGATTATGAATTTCTTCTCCTGTTCGATGCTTAGTTTTTTCCTGTCTGAAACGGAGGAACTGACTGTTTTACCCGCGTACACAAATATGTATGAATACGCCTACGCTCTCAATATAGAGATCAAAATTAATAAGCTGTTACAAAGCGAGGGATCCGAGAGCAAGAAAGGGAAAGCAGATAGTTCGGTTGTCAAGTAAATTACGAAACGAAACAATTTCAGCGGAAGAGAGGGGAACCCCTTTTCTCCAGCTTTATGGAGAAGAGGACGATCTTCAAGATGCGCAATACTTTACGAGCTTATGTTCCCCATTTAATAAGCCTCACGAGCAAAGGAGGAAAAAATGGCAAGAAACGGATGGAAAGGGAGTAGCAGCAGAGAGATGGTGAAAAGGCAAGAGGAATTTCCGAGCGTGATGATCTAATGGTGGATCGAATGAAAAGGCCCTTGTGAGAGAATTGAGTGGACTCGGTATCTGTACAGAGATCTGAAGGGAGAAATCGCGTACGATGGAGGAAGGGAATGAGGATGGATGATGAGGAGGAAGGATGTTTGTTACGGATAGGAGGGATGAGAAATAGGCTATCTATGGGGTGGTGCGATAAGTCTAGGATGGAGGTGAAAGGAAAATAAGGGTAATGTGGGCTGAGCTGAACACGATTAACCGGGTTTTATCGGTTAATCGGTTATCGCGCCGATTTCTTTTATTTCTTAGCCGATGAAATGCGGTGAAGCTTCTGAAGGTTGATTTTGCGTACTGTTTAGCATTGTGCTTGAGATTTATTTCGATAGATATAAAAATTGGAATTCAATGGAAAGTCGCTGTAACTGAATCATAAACTACTTTCTTCCCTATTTTCTAATTTAAACGAAGGCTGAAATTTAATTTGTAGTCTCTTGCAATCATTTAATTGCTGTCTCAGTAAGTCGCAGAGGAAGTTTAGGCTGAGAAGCTATAACATATTATAAGGTCTCAAGGTTTACGAATTGGTGGTCAAACCCAGATTTTACTCACAACACCTATCACAGTGGAGATTAGGGTAAAAAAGTGTTCAAATTTTCTACCTATCGATATCAAATGATGCTGGGCTGCTCTGCGTTTGTTATCATTTTTCTATGCGTTTTCTCTGTGTACATCAGTGTGTTTAAATGTCGGTATCAATATCCTCGAATTTTTCATACTTTTGTATTTCTTTTGTTTTTAAAATTCTTAAAAATTAATTCATTAAATTTTTACTAAGCTGATTGTTATCAAAATCCTCAATGCGATACTGTTCCTTTTCAACGGTTGTTCAGGGATAGATTTATAGGCGAGGATAATCCTATACATGGTAGGCAATATCGATACATGAGCAATGAACCGGAGATAACGAAGTCAGCCATACGAGGAGTTGAAAAGAAAGGAGACTATCGGAACTGTAAGGAAAAGATATCACATTGATATTAGCTAGGAATAGGTGGGCTTACAGAAATAATTGGCGGAAGAGCAGTTACGAGGATTTGGTTTAAGAGGGTGCATGTTAGGACTGTGTTGTGAAAGAAAGGGAAATATTTTTGTGAGGAACGTTGTTGAAAATTCGCAATATTGTGGTAGAGGATGATATAGAAGGCAAATAGCAAGGAGTTGGATGAAGAAAATGAGACTATGGAAGAGGAACGAGGGAGAATAAGATGCGGGAAGCACGTGGAGGAAGACGGGGAAGGATTGAAGATGGCGGTGACCGGACGGACATGGAGGACATCGAGGGTGAGGTACATGGGAAAGTAGACGGTCGCAAAGGGGTGAGTTAATAAGGGAGGAGGAGAAAGAGGGCGGACGAGGCAATTAAAAAGGGGTGGTGGAAGAACGAGGGAGGAAGACGGGCGGTAAGAAGGAAAGGACGAGGAGAGGGTGGGTCTGGCTTGTTCCGAGTGGGATGGAAAGAGGGGAGGGGTGGGATAATGAGGGAAACAGGGAGAGGGGAACGAGGATGAGGTAGATGAAGAGAGTCAGGAGGGAAGAATGATGAGGGAGAAGGAGCACCACGTATGGAGCCGGCTCGATGGTGCTCGCTTGTGGGCTTTTTTTCCGAAGGTAAAAGGGTTCGTTAAAGGCGCAGTTGAAGGAAATGAGGGGAGGAGGGGTGTGGCGTTTATTTTCTATCTTTCTTCACTCTTGCACACAAGTAGCGCTGCAGAATGGGCTTTCGGGTCGGAGGTGTAGTTTAGGAGAGGGTGTGTTAGGCGGGGGTGAAAGAATGGTAGAGAGGGGTTTTTCATGTGAAAGCGGTTTGAAATAATGTTGTCTCTCTCGGCTGGGTAATTGGACGGGCCGAGTTGGATAATGCCATCAAGTTGGAGGTTGTCGGGAGGATGCTTTGGAAGGTGGCGGAGGCCTTGGTGCTATCCTGCGCTGTTTGTTTGAGGGAGTGTCTTCCGAGCGAGTGCCTTTGTGAGGTTGCTTTCTCTGTCTCTTGTGCTTTTGCTCGGGCGCGATGCCCGGCGGCGCTAGTGATCATTTTCAATGACGCCCGGAGGCATTTCTTTGTTTCATTAAGCGGCGGAGTGGCGCGATAATTTCGCAAAAATTCATTGTCGTCGTGCTCCGCGCTAATGTTCTTTGCGGGGCGGATCGAGGTTTCGCCGCGGTCTCGGTGGGCGATTCTGGGTGAAATGCCTCGAATGTTTTTCCTTTCGGGCCTCGTATTTAGGAAATTTTTAACATTGTTTCCACGTTCTCCCCGCATTGCATCCTTCTTCGCGGCATCCGTTGTGAACGTTCTTTTTTCCTTCCGAGTTTTTCATCCCGAGGATTGCATTCTCCATCTCGGAGGGCAATTTCCGTAATGAATGTTATGTATTTGGTGTCGCCGAATTTTACGATTCTTTCTCCCCAGGGCTGATTTAACACGCTCGTTACTCGGTTCTCTTCATGAGCCTCTAAACGCGCTCGCTTCTTCGAAATAGTCTCGGACGCTTTTAAGCTGTCGCCAATTTTTTGCTCCTTAAAAGTCACTCGCGAAGTGGGTGATGAGATATGGAGGGAGATGGCGAAGAAGATAGTTCGGCATACGCAGAGAGAGGCATTCATTATTAGAAATGTTGCTCGAGTAGCCTTTTATGACCACTTTCAGGAGAATAACTATTTCCCTTCGCCACACTATGTATGCTTAAAAAACAACTTTTTGCGTTCTTTTAAAGCGAAGCATTCGAAGAAGGCAAATGGGAATAACCGCCTCGCGGATTCTCATTCGCAGTTAATAGCGGTGTGTCAGTTTGCTCCTGTCATATAGCTATATTAATGGATGTACATTTTTTCTCCTCATATGTTTACCCGCCAATATCGAGACCTTATTTCTCATACTTTTACACTTAAAGAATGAAGGAGAATTTTCTCGCCTCGGTGTCCGTTCACATTCACAAACTGAGCGGCGGGACCGTACAGTTTTCAATATAGCGAAACAAGCGACGCCGGTGTGGAGGAATAATAAAACCGATTTCAATTGGCAATACTCCACTGCTTTTATAAGTACCAGCCATAATACGAACCCCCTCTCGAATCCTACGCATTCAATAGAGAATTCTACCTCTCTTTACCAGCGCGGCCTTTTTTTCTGGATTTCATAGGAGAGTTTTATATTTCCAGTCGTTCCGAGCGCCATAGAGCATGACTTAGTGCCCTTTTTACGCTCTTTCCAATAAATTGAAGAACATGCCTTTATATACCGACATAAACGGCCGTTGATGTATCTCTCTGCATTCGTTTCCGTGGGTTCAGTTTGTGAGACAGCATCGCATGCATCGGAGGCGTTATCTCAGTGTTGAGTCTGCGGTCGCCAAAGATGCTCTTTTGCTTTACGAACCTTACTTCCTCCGCTCCACGGCTACTTTTTCCATCACGCTCGGTATCACATTCCGATAGTCTTTTTTTCGCCTCCTTCGTAACGCACATCGTCTCTCATTACTGCGGGTTCGTAATCCCCGATCCAACGCCGTGAAAGTGTTCGGATTAATTAATCGGAGGGGTTTGGTAAAAACGCGAGGAATTACTAAGCAGAGATTCTCCTCGAACATAATCGCCTTTGAACTCATTTAAGTCGGGTGTGAAATCGATCAATCGCGCGCCAATGTGTCGATTGATCGAAGGGATCTCTGAGGTTCGAGAATCACCCTTGATGCGTCGGGGTAGGATTTGTGATATTGTTCTATACGAGCTTTTAAATGAAATGTGCGAGTTGTGCGTATTTTTCATAGTTGCATAATTCTTATACGTTTGTTATTGCTTGCCTTAAAATAAAATATAGTAAAACCGGGTTAAAACTATTTTCAGAGGAGCAAGCGAAAGCTGTATTTTAATCGTGATTGCATTGTAAAGGGTTGTGTAATGCTAGACGAAGAAGAAATTCACAAGGAACCTTTCTAGATATAAGACGAAGCATGAAGGAATGACACTGGTGATGTAAATAAAAATTGATCTGTCAGATGAGGAGAACGATTGGCTGAATCGGGTAGCAGTGCATCTGAGGACGGAAAAAATCCTCGTCTTAAGTGTTTTTTTTTACTATTTGTAACGTGTATAGGGGCCAGGAGAAAACCACGTAGTAAGCGGGACAGCGTCTTATGCGGGATCGTCTTAAACGGGTTTTATTGTATTTTGAGAGAAGTTATGAAGAGAACATATAAAGTGACTAAGCGCCATACCAACTATATAAATTTCTCCAAAATTTATTAATAAAGATGGTGGTTTGTGTATTTTCACGTTTATGCGTGTTTATTTATGTAATATATCGCAATTTAATTTTTATCTGAGTTAGTGCGTCATATATAATCTTGTTATTTACCGCCATAGATGCACCATAGATTGGGCTTCTCTTAAGATTTATCATTTCAGTGGTAATGATCATCATTATCTGACGTGGAACTGTCAGTATATAACTGGATATTCAGTTACATTTTCCCCTAATTTCCTCAGATTCTCGCTGTTTCTAAACGTTCTCCACTTGATGCACAAAACTCGCTCTTCAGGTCACAAAACGTTTCATCCCTCCGTTATCTTTGCTGCGATTTTCCCCGGTCGAACAGGAAAAAACGAGGCCGCGACTTATCGCGTGGTTATCTCTCTCCGGTACATTTTTGTCATTTCGGGTCTCATTTAAAATCCAAGGATCTTGGAGATGCTGGTAATTGGGTGCTCTCTTAAAACGCACTTCGATCGACGGAAAAAGATTAAAAGTCCCCGCGCGAGAGATACTGCCAATCATGGTTAAGGAAACGAGGGGGAGCGATTGAGAGAAAGAAGAAAGATATATATACACACGTATGCATGCATCTGGTCTTAACCATCTCTAAAAGCGTTGGCAATGGCGGAAGGGGAGGGAAGGGGTTGGGGACGGCAAAGCGTTCTTTGATCAGCGAGTGAGTGGGTGGAAGTGGTCTGAAAGGTGGTTGGGTAGGGCGTGGGGGAGGATAGGGGTGGGAAGGTAAGGAGTGGTTTGCAGGGGAAACGTGGAAGAGAATCGCACAAGATGTACGACTAATGAGGAAGAAAAGGGGGTGGGTGGGGCGTAAAAAATGCCGGGGATGAAAAAATTAAAGAGGCAACCCCAAAAATATCGACTTGGTCCCCTGGTCGATCCCGCAAGAGGTGTGGGTGTCAGGGTTTGAAAAATGGATAGCGGAAAAAAGGGTCTTCTTTTTGGCATCATCGATTTCAATTGAAGAAAGAGAGCGATTGTCGAGGTGGAATCTTTCTTTCCTTTTTCCATATTCTTCCCCTTCCCGGGGATGTCGGAGATCGCTCTCCTTTTTTTTCACGGCGCTCTTTCGCCAAGTGTCTTCGCCACGTCGCGTTCCTCAGTGGGCGGCTTTGCTTCGGCGTGCGTTAAGTGGCGCTTAATTTTCGTCGGAGGAGGCGATTCCTTTTTTTTTCGGGGGGTCGATTCACCATTGTCTCCGCAAAAAGCGGTGGAAATCCTATTTGGAGGGAAATTCCCCCGAGACCCTGGAAACCGTCTCGCTTTGTTGCAGTTTATGGCTTGTAAGTCGCTGTCCGTATCATCAGATATTCATCTGGATTATTTTATTCGCCCTCTTTTATTGGAATATAAAAGGAGTTTTGCGCGATTGATGGAAGGCTTCCGCTTCTTTTTTTTACGACGTTCTCGTTTTGAGGTAGAAGATGTAGTTTTAATTCTCTTCCTCTTCTGACCTTAAGCGAAAACGCTTGTACCTTTTCGCAACTTGGCCGTATAGAATGAATGGGGGAGGTAGTAACACGTTAAATGTGTACCAGGAATGAATTTGATTGCTTTGATGCTTTATTGTAGCTATTAAAGGTGAAATTAATTATTTAAAGAAAAAAGCCAAAGGTTATCAGTTTGATGGATCTGGAATTAGCCTTTTTCTTGTAGAAATTTCGAAGAATTTTAAATTTCTTGTCCTATAGAATAATCCAAACTTTAAACGAATGAAAAGGATTCGTGGAAAATTATCACAGGAAAAAGGCTAATGGTGTAAAACCATAAATACCAGTGAGAAGTAACGTCTGTCATGATGTAGGAATTAAAAACGTGGCTTACATATCTTCGCAGAAATCATATTTCCTCGTTGAGGATAAAACTATTTTATTTCTACAAAAGGTTCCCAGAAAATGTACGTTTCTTGAACTCTGATTTTGCAAAATGAACACCGTAGGTATTCAAATGAAATCGATACCGAACTTTTGCAGCTTATATATCCGTCTTATAAATTGCTAAAATTTATTCTATTTACTTCTCTTATGTGTCTTATAACAATAATCATGCTGCGATTTGATTTTGGATTCTGTGTGATATTTCAATCAGATCAGATAATTTAACTGCTCAGGAAGTCATTTTCTTGTATACAATTCTTGTATTGATAAATCATTATATGTTAATATTCTATTTATGGATTAACATGAATTCTTTGTATTCTATGGCACTGTAATATATCTGGAAATCGGGTTAATATACCTCTATAGTTTTAGTGAAAATACGTTTTCCGAAATGCTATGTATAATGAATTTAGTAGGAGGATCAATCCGAAGCAATTATTATTCATTCTTATGTTAGGATATATCATTCAGACAATCATTTCCCCACGAACTATGCTGATGGAAACTAATTAGAGAAATGAAATTTAAAATGAATTCAATCTTATCAAGCGCCGTAAGGGGAAAGCTTACAGAGTTAGATTAAGAGACATTTTAATTTATGCGCATCTGCGTATCTAATGAATCCAAGTCCGATACGGCGATTCGTCAAGATAATAATGCCGTTCACGCGATTTTCTTTCTTGTCATATCCTCCGAAAACGCCGTTCCCAGCAACACGTAGGCTTAATTAAGAATTCGTCGGTCATCCTCCCGATAAAAATCCTCTGGAGTCAGCCACAAAAGTATCGCCTCCTTTTCTAGGCGCGTCGCCGCGAAAGTAATACGCGAGAATTGATCAGGTCATTAGTGGAAGACGCGCATCAATCCAATGCATCGGAATCCGGCGTCGGAAGAAGAGAGAAAGAGATGCATCATCGAGTCGCGTCATTAAAAAAATAATTGAGCTAGTTGTTCTCCGGCGCAAGAAGAAAAACACCCCCAACTCCCGATCCGTCGGAATTTTAATTATATACGTGAGTAACTTCGTTCGAATTTCAAAAAGAGTTGAAACATCTGAAGCACGCCTCGTGACGTAGCCGTCGGGAATTTCGATAAAATACATTCGTTAAAATATCTTTCCCCTTCGGCCCCTGTTTCTTTTTGCCCGTCCGATTTTGGTGCACGGGCCCTCTTTTAAGGACATTGAGCGAAAGGTTAATACGTTCATTAGACGCAGTTTTTTTTTGAAAGAGCCGAGAGGAAGAGTTTCCCACGCAGCATTATACACCGAGATCACTTGTCGGGTTCGCCGTCATTTTCTTTTTGCGCCGTCCCCTTTTAATGCTTTTGTTGGCCGAAGTCTTAAAATGGGCATCGGGACGTCTTTCGTATTTTTCGGGACTCATTTTACGCTACGCCCAAGGCTTGAGATAGAACGCCCATCGGACAAGCAATTAAACGAGGGAACACGCCTAATACCTCGCGTCGGAAAAAACCTTAATTGGACGTACTTGCGTTAACCCCTAATTCGGTTCTCTGTTTCTTCTTTAAAGATTTGCGTCATCGTGACTGGGGCATCCGGGAATGGAGCATGTTTTTCTGTTAATTATCTCCATGAGGTTGCTCACTCGATGATTTAGATCAGTTTTCCTCACGATTTCGCTTGACCACTAAGTTTCGTGGTTTGGGTGAGCGGCTGGACGAAGGAAGCCTGACTTTGGTGAATTGATTTTTATGGTAGGTGGTATGCTCTTTCGCCACCTTTAGTCTAATAGATATTTTCCTAAAATTGAAATGGAATGGTCCGGAAATATGCTACACGACCGACTGCTCAGGTTAGCCTATTCTTCCTGTGCCCTGTGTCCAGAAAAGGTTCTCTTTGGTTCTCCGTAGTTTAAAAATCTACTCTCAGTAATTAAATATTTTGTAATACTGAACATGTACTGTCCCAAATCTCATGAAAGGGTATGTAAGACTAGATTAACTTAATTTAGATTAATCCCTAAGTATTTATGATGATATTTGGAAAAGAACTGAATTCGTGATTTGAACTATTGAGTATTTTATGCAGGGTTTCTGGTTTCTTGTGATATCGCTAAAATAAAATAGTTGTTATTTTTAATATTTTAACACGATCGACATTTCGAATTTATGACAGTGCATTAATTGCCATATAATTTTTGTAATTAACTTGAAATGGTAAATAACGTGAAATCTTTCACATCTGTTTCATGTTTACCCACCCTTTGAAAATTGCGTTCCTTAACCTACGATTTTATCCTTTTTGGTGTCAAACCACCTTTAAATATCCTGATTAGCTATTTAATAATTTTGACTTGCTAGTTTTGGATGACCGTTTGTGTTGAACTTATGGAGTCATTTCCATATGCTTAGGTGAGCCAAGAAAATAGCTGGTATTAACAGTTTTTGTCATGTATAAAATTAGAGCGCACCGATAACTTAATAAGCGGAGGCTGTAACTTCTCCACCTGCATTTCCCACCCGAATCTTTTTTTCTTGCATTCTTCCCCAATTTATGCTTCTCTTCCCTCCACTCAACTCAGCTTCCTCAGTATTCATCTCGATCTTCTGATCCTCTTGTTCTGCCATGGATCTACTACAACACAGCCTCTTTCCCCCTCTTTGACCAGACGCGTCTTTCTGAGAAATCCAAGTTACATCTGAGAAATTTTAATTCAGCGCCGAATTTCACCATATTATATTGGTCCGAGGGATTCCTATTTTTTGCACATTCTTAAATTTGGTCTTGTATTTTTGGATGTTGGTACATACTTTCGAATTACCATTTTATAGATATCATCATCTAATTTATATTTGTTGATTTATTTCGTCTGTAATATTATCTTGATGTTGCGCTTTCGTATAGTTCAGAACAGTTATGCATTAAAATAATTTATCTACTTATAGACTTGGAAGGATCGCCTGAAAATAGTTTTTTAAATCGTGACGCCGATTGAAATGGTACTGTGACGATATCAAGAACTTTAAAGGGAAAGAAATTGTACTCATTTCATTTTCAATGATAATATTCAATTTCATCCTTCCAGATTCAATAGATCATAATCGTATCTTGGAATTTGCATGTATATTTCTAAAGACATTTAAGGTAAAAAAAGAAGGAAAGGGCGTTTACATCCAATTCTTAAAGTAGACATAAGAGCTATACAGAAAGGATTAATTATAGCTTGTTGATAGGATGGTACTGGAAAAGATTACTATTAGTTTCGTAAACGAATCATTTAAGTGATTTTATTGCCTCCATTAAGTTTTGCATGTAAATACATTCCCTCCTCCCAAGACAAAGTTTTATTGTCAGCTATAATTAAATTGTTTGTTATTAAATATTTGGAAAATATTTTATCGTTCAATGAGTGGATTCCTTAAGCATATAGGAAATATAAGAACCGTTGCAAAATCTTACACAAGTTTCGTCCCAGTATCTCTTCGTAAAGTTTTACCTTTCAGTTATTTCGGTAGAAATCCAAAACTTCCACCTCCAAACCAGATTGTGTTGCAACTTGAAAAATGTCCCAATTCATTTGGCCAACCTCCTTGAAACCGTCGTTGTCCGAGCAGGATATAGCGTGAGCGCATACAAGAACTGACCATCTCCGCCATACTCCAACCGCCACGCAGACCAGGAGATTTGAATGCCTCCGATTCCTTTCCCTCTTCCATCCAAAATCGGCGCTTTCAACTCTCCTCAGAGTTCAGCATGTCCAGTCTGCGACATAGCTTGCCCTCTCCGCGTTTTCTCTTAACCCTTATTCCGTCGAAAAACACCACCGCCGACGGCGCCTGGCTTCCTCCGCTGTCGCTCCTGGTTCTGCATCATGCAAGGCGTCCGAAAGGGTCAACCGGTTCCCTTCCTTTTGCAGTCTTTTTCACCCTCCCTCTCCATCGCTGCAGCTTGTGCTCTTGGCTGAAAACATCTTCGCGCTGGAGGAAGAGGGTGGTCAGGGGGTGGAAGGAGGTTTGCGGTGTGTGTATGCGAGTCTTGAGGAAAAATTCCTCCTGTTTCTGCCGTGGCCGCTTGGTCGGCTCGGCTTGACCTTCCGGCCTTTTGCAAGGGAGTGTAATACCCTCTTTCTCCTTTCTCCTCTCTTCAACACCCATCTCTTCGCGTACTTCCCACACCTCTTCCTAGTCTTCTTCTTCTGGAGGATCGTCATCACGTTGGTAAAAAATGTGGAGTGAAAAAATGTGTGGGTTACGTACCAAGAAGGGTTTCTTTTCAAAGCCCATGATTTTCTCGGATTTTCATTTTTGGGATACGTGTTTTCTCGGAATTTTTCTCCCGCGCTATTACGTATGGAAGATTATGGAAGCCTTAGTTCTCACTTTGGTACAAGAGTGATTTTTACTAGGAATATATTTGGTGAAATTGAATGAGGATTGAAAAAGTGATATGATACTAAATTTAAGTTTTTTTATGAATTAGGAACATATTTTGTTCCGGAGGTCTTGATTTTCGTCTTTCATCGATTCAGATGCTAAGAATTCTTTTCTCATTGATTTGAGCTCATTAATTTAGTATAATTTTCAAAGTCACTAGCGATATTTACTTTCTTTTTCCCCATTTTTAGCACTTCGTAGTTTGCTTTTCCATAATACATAAAAACAAGCGCTTGTATCAGTTACGCCCTTCCCTTTTGGGAAAGGATGTTGATATACTTAAAAAATAATTATATGTAAATTGACTTTCAGTGGGGTGTCCGCAACCGTGCGTTATTCACTATCCGCAATGTCCGTTAAATCACCCCCGGATAATCGGAAGACTTCACCACAATGGACGACGTGCGACACTTTTGTTAGAATTAATCCATGCACTAAAGATACTTTCTCAAGAGAGACAAGACCACTTCATTAATCGTCGGACTCTTTATTACCTTATTGAATTACGCGGTGATACTCAATCGCAGTTTCCAATGCCGTCGACAATCAAATTATGTCCAAGGGGAAGTTAATTTTCTTCGAAATCCGCTTCAGGAGCGATCGTTTCCTATCGAACATCTCGAGATTTCCCCCAGCTTTTGAAAGAGTCTTTATGGTCGCCAGTTTATTTCTCTTTCCCTATCCATGGTGCACTCCTCGCAGGCAAAGGGACTATTAATACCCTTCATCGCTTCCTCTCCCCACGCTTTTTTCGGCCTCATATCCCGTTCTTCTCCAGTCTTCTCTCCAGAGGCTGCCATTTACTCACGGTTTCTTATCAAATGAGGCGTTAGTGGAGTGCAAGAAAATAATCTCCACCGGCTCTCTTCTAATCAACTTCCACTCTGATCTGCTCTCATTCGTGTTCCTTTTGCACCTTTTTTGCGTTTCCTTCCAGAGAATACGAGAAATAGAGAAGGAAACGCAACGATCCATGCGATGGCAATCCATCGACTTTTTTCCCAACGGGTTTCGTTTCGGGCGCGATGATGGCGAATGGAGAAGTTCGTTTTGCATGTGGAAGTGCACGTTCTAAGTGTATATTTCTTTCCTTTTGCTGACTTGGTGCCGTTCGTGGATGTAAGTGCAGTGAGGTGATACTTCGGGTCAACCTTCTTCACGTTGAAAAGGCTGGCGTATTTTGTAGCAGTGCAGTGCCAGGAGTTTTTCAAGGGGATTATTAGTGGGTAGCATTAAATTGAATAATCAATGCACCATGATGGAATAGGGCCGAGATGGACCTAATTTTGTGATTCTACACCCTGTCAAATAAAGCTAGCGTATTTATTTAAACCCAAAGCGTCATAAACACGTAAATCAAATGTTAATTTGCAATTGAAGTAGAAATATATCTGCTAGAGTGAATTTCTCAGAAATCTAAATGAACATATAAAGAATAATCTCAGGCTTTGACACAGATAAAAATATATTTTCTATGTCGGCGAGCCTAATCTAGTGAAATGTTCAGCGCATTGTTTTCCAGAATGGAAATGGAAATTATTTAAATTAATTTAATTTCCCATTCCAGTATTAATTTTGCAGAATTTCATAAATTGGTTGAATCAGGAAGAATTTATGTGGTTTGCATCACGGAGCATTTATTTATTATGTGATTTTATAGTATTCTCTCCTGATGATGACATCATTTCGAAGCCTAAATCGTAAAAAATATTTAGTAATATGAAGGCCTTTTGAAAGTCTATATATTAATTTCTTGGACCCGTCTAATTCTGTGCTTCTTCTACTTCTATTTGTGAGGGCTGCAAAGTCGACTCCTTCACTATTACTTAGTCTTAAAATTCGACAAATTTGTAGCAAATATCTGTTTCCAAAACTATTTCACTATTGTTGCATATACTATTGAGCGATAGTTTCGCTATAATTTCTCGAATTAATTTCCGATTAAACATTCCATACGTATGCGCCAAATGAGGCATCTTCGTTGTGAATGCCAAATGTGGGATTGAATCGCAATAATTTTAAACCGATTATTTCTGATAAGCTCACGCTCTCTGAGTAATTTCGTCTCAATCGCACCAGGATTTTTTCCTTGAGTGAAACATCCTCCACCGAAAGAAATCTTCATTAACAATTTGCGTTTCGCGGAGAATTAAAAAGGTGCTTGGGAGCGGAGCATGAATCGAAGGGGAAAAAGAGTAAGAGATAGGAGTAATGGGTTGCAGAAGTTTCACGGAAGAGAAAACATGCACGGTAAGAGATGATAAGCCTTCTCCAGGGATTAGGATACGAGAGGAAAATAAATGCAGCGAGCCGTCTGGCGCAAAGTGCAGCGGAGAAGATACGGCTTTTCAACACTACAGAAGAAACTCCGCGAACGATGAGAACAAGCCTCGATAAGAACCAGTCTCCATGTCGTTTCCGTCCGCTCGATATTCGTCCCGCTAAATCGAGATTTTTTCTCGGCAATAAGTTCATTAATTTGCCATGGAAACTTTCTTCTTGTTTTGCGGAAGAGTTGGCGGAAAGAAGAGCAAATGGAGGCGGTCGTTTTGCTTGCTCGCTTGTATTTGCGTGAAAGGGAGGCATAACTCTGCAGTGGGCGCCATTGAGTACGCGAGGGATAACATAAGGATGTTTCATCGATAGCCTTATCCGACGAGTTCTCGGTCAGGACTCAGTTTTCCGCGAATATAATTTTTCGTTTGTCTCGAGGTATTTTTATTCTTCGTTGAAATAATGACCAATGTTGTTTCAGTTTGTTGAACCTCGTAGCTGACTCTGACTGGTGAAGTGTGTCGTCATCGCATAGTAGTTCTGTTATTGAAATTCGCGAAAATTTTTCTTGTAATTTTAGCATTCTTTGTGGCCTTTATTATTTCATAGATTAAATAATAATGGTTTTGACTTGACATAGCAACACGCTACTATTATTTCATAGATGAAATAATAATGGTTTTGACTTGACATAGCAACACGCTACTTTTGTCTCTTCAAGATATTTCATAATTTATTCCAACGTTTCTACGTGAAATTCAGTGGTTTGATTCTCTCAGTTTACAAATCTTTGGTACGTAATTTCATTTTCTTATACCTTTAGATGATTTATATTTCATTTTCTAGTCCAGCTTCAAGCGCTGGATCTCTTAAGAGAGAACCCCCTGATGTCTTATCATTGCTGGAGAATACACTTTCATCTCTCCCAGTTTTTCGAATAATAATTCCTATTTGCTTTGTTATGGTGAATTGATGGATAAAAATGGCTGACTATATATTATATTGATTGTTTATAAAATCAAAAATACTCGTTGGTAGAACTAGTCGCTTGAAGAATTATATTCTTCCATGCACTAAACGCGAAAGTAATTGACTGTTATCACTATCGTGTAACTCGTTCTCTCAATTTAGCACAATATTAAAAATTCGTGAGAGTTAATATCCAATGTGATATTTTGCAAAGAAGTATCTTAGTATACGAAATATTAATTTTTTTTCGAACATATGAACTTTCGGTTTATTACCGCATCGTTGAAATTTATAGAATGTGATAGACGCTAAAAATATCTTACTTTCAAATTTTCCACGGAATAAAGGTGTGCGTGTAATAATTTAAAACATTTCTCGCTCATTTTTTCCCTGTTATAATTTTAGACACTTATAATGCAATATTTTCAGTGTTCCTCATTTTACTTCACGTCTAATGTGGCGGTAATGAAGAAATTGCATTCATTAAGCGGGAAGAAAAGGTCCATTCTGGGGCTCCTTTCGTCTTATTCTCTCCGTCCGAAATTATTAGGGAGCTTTTTCGACTTCCGCGAGGCTAATGGTTGCCCTCCTCCACCCGCGTGCTCGCCCACCCGCGTCGAAACGCGATTCTTTTATTTCGCTTCCCTTTCGGCGAATGGAAAAAAAGCGCAAAAGAATCGCTCGGTCCCTCACATTAATGCGCCATTAAT
Source organism: Pachydiplax longipennis (assembly GCA_036926295.1). Taxonomy (NCBI): domain Eukaryota; kingdom Metazoa; phylum Arthropoda; class Insecta; order Odonata; family Libellulidae; genus Pachydiplax; species Pachydiplax longipennis. Next base: position 60,897,857 of record JAVFKF010000008.1, read on the forward strand.
CACATTAGAACCGTGTCCGACGAGGTTATACGCGAGGGAAGATTCATTTACGTTTTCATTTCTCGGAATGAAAAATTACAAAGATTGTATTCCCGAAATACTCCTGCCGAAGAGGAACCCGGAGTTCTTTTTCGTTCTTTTTCGGACACGTGATTTTTTTCGTTCGGGAACGCATGTCTGGCTGCGTGAGAAAGCTAAGATGAGGATTCTGAAGGTTTTCGGATGCTCGAAATACTTGAGTTTACTCGTGTTTAGGATTGGATTGAATCTTTTAGTTGACGAGTTAAATGACGAATTGAGGATACTCGAGATTTTTCTCCCTTAATGGATTTGAAGCGTCTCAAATGAAGATGTAATTTTTTACACATGGTCAATGATTATATCCTCGCAAACATTAAAATATTTGCTGCCGAAATATTCAACGGGTTTTCATTAGGTTACATATACTTGATACTAAAGCTTTCACCGAGAAACTGGGTTAGATGCATTTTCTTGTTAACGAAAATGAAAATATTTTCTTCAGTGGATTTGTATGTAATTTATCAGCTACCTATATATGAGGTTTAGGCAGTGTTCTTGGAGCTCCATTTAAATTGAGTGACTGTTGAGCGGAAAGCAATCTATTAATTTATTCAAATATTTCTAGACATTTTTCCTGTGTTTTATATCTAGGTATTCTTTCATCGTGCATTCAAATACAGAGCGATCTACCATAAAGAACTCTCATTGCGGAAATTCATTTTCTAAAAATGCAGGTGATCCAGATTTTCGACAAATTTAACACATTTTGTTTTGCTATGTTCCTTGAAACTCTTGCAGTAATTTCGTAGGGCCCTTTTAGTTATATGCAGCACTCGGTAACTTCGTCAGTCCTTTGTGGATACGCCTCTCTCCCTCATGAATATTCTCTTTTGCTAACATTTGTTTTTAAGGGAAAAAAGGAATGCTTTTTGCAATTTCAAATTGAATGTCTCATATTATGAGATACTTAAAACAGAGGTGGAGAACCCGTGGTCTTCAGGCCGATCTTTTTCGAATTTCAGTGTTTCCTTTTATCCTTGTCGTGACAAATTTCATTGTATACTTGTCTTATTTGTCTCGCCAAGGGTACAATTTCCACTTCAAATGATATAAATATATGAAATTTGTAATTAATTTTTGACCTGTTGTTTTCCCTTGCGATTTAAGATTCGAAAAAAGGCAAAAGAACGGTACCCAACCCTTGATATAAACTAAATACTTACTAGTTTTTGACTTCGTTCTCTTTTAAGTAACGACGCGAAATCTTTTATAAATGTTATTATTTCTTTCACACTTGTGGTCGATCGATAAGGGCATCCAGAAATTTATAATAATCATTTATTGAACACCTACAGATAACCCCAATTAAATTTCTTATAATAAATTGACGATGAGATACTTTAAAATAGTGAAATAAAAATTAGCAACCAAATTACACATTAAAATAATATATGAAGTTAGAATTGTACACCGAAAAAAGAGTACACCTTTCTCCTTATGGAGTAGAGCGAGTCACAGAAAAAGTCAATAGAATTTGACAGTTCGTTTGCTGTTCTGCCCTTTCTGGGAATGGGAGAAAACTTAAGAGCCTTTGTATTTGTAGTTTTCAACGACAGTATAGGCATTTGAAACGTCGAGTAAGGCTTTGTCTGGATACGACGCACGTCATCAATTAATACGCAAAAAAGCCATGCCTAACATTAGATTTGGCATATTTTTCCACTAGTCTTTACACGAATCGTTACTCTTTTCAAACCCATGCATTTTTCCCTACAGTTTCTCGTGCCTGATCTGCATTCCGCCCTCCCTCCTGTTAGCGTCGAATCCGATCTCTTTAGCTCGGAGATCACGTCATGTCTGGTCCCTCTCGTAACAGCTACGCTTACGTAGGTAAGGACAGTCTTTTTCGGGTTTTTCGAGGGAAGTAAAAGGATCGAGCAACGCCCAAGATTTGGAGAGGGTAGGAATGTAGTATTCCCGCAATTTACATGGGGCGGTCCTTCTGCCTCCCCCTACCCCGTCTCACCTTCCCCAGTCCGTCTCCTTCCTCACGTATTTCTCCAAAAATTCCTCCTCGACTGGTCCTTAAAAGGGAGGCGAATGAGGGAGTGAGATGGATGGAAACTCGTACTTATATGCACCGCCTGTATAAATCACGCTGGAGATGTCTTTTTTTCTTTTGAGTGTGGTGCCTCGCTCGGAGGTGGGTCTTTTGTTTTAAGTGAATGCATGGTATGATGGAATCGGAATTGACGTTTATTTATTTTTCTGCTTCCTATCTACTCGATTTGCTTTGCGGAAAAATGGAGGAGTAACGGAGGTGTTTTATTCATAATGAAAGGTGCAAAATCAGTCTAATAACTCGAAAAAATTTTGCTCGTAAATGTTTTTGATTCTGTGTGTTTTATAAATACAGTCTTTATAACAGGTTTGTATTGTTTTCAAATTTTAATTGACTTGACGTTGAAACTCCTATGATAATGCAGTTACTCTAATTTCGTTAGTATAATCCAAGTTGTTTTACTAGTAATTATTAAAATGTATAGTACGACCTCAAGGATCCAAAGGAGTTATAGGTTATATATTATACAATCAGGCTGATTATGATCTGTTACTTCGTCATGTTTGAGGATACTAAAGGTAGAATATAATAATGTGTGCGAAACAAAATATGTTCGAAATGAACTTAGACGTCAAAGTATTTTCAACCATACTTATACCATTCGGATGAATTCAGTTATAAAACTTCTTGTTTATCTAAATTTATAAATATTATCTAGTTAATATATAAATCAATACCTTTCAATACGCTGCTGCAGACTGTACGAACTTTATGGTAAGGTTTTGGTGATCATCTCTCTGAATGAAGTACATTCATATTCGCTAATAAGAAAAATTAGGCAAATATTCATAAATTTTCTAGCTTATTATTGTCTAAGTATGTGTTTCTTTAATTTCTAGCAGTCTTCCATTGCCACAATTTTTTATCTTTCAAGAATTCATTTTCAGTGGATATGCTGTTGCTCTTTGCCTCCCTTTATCATCCAACAGGTGCTACACTTTCGATCTATTTCAAAACAATATTTACGTATACAACATCCTTTAAACATTGGAAATGTAAATCTTTAAATAAACTAATCAAATCCAATTTTTAGTTTCGAATGAGAGGTGTTTCGTATCGGCATTCCGCAAGAAAATAAGACAGTCTTGAGCTTTCAATTGAGCGGGTAACTCTCCGAGCAAGAATCATCTCCACGCAAATCCTTTAAGCGAACTCCTTAGTTCCGAGAATCGAAATCTCTTCTCGCTAGCATCCAGCTCAGGGGACGCCGTCAGGAATTTTTTTTTTTTATAGAACGCACGCAGTTTTTCGATTACCCGCGAGAATACGGCCGGGAATATATGTATATATATAAGAGAGTAGTCGGTTTGAATTGAGTCGAGCGAGAGGAAGGTGGGGTCGTGGGGAGGGGGGAGGACGTCGAAAAACCGGATGTGAATCAGACGAATCTCGTGTAGCGGGGGAGTGCCAAGATGAGGCGGGGAGGAGAGTTACCGTAAAGAGGAGAGAAAGAGCGAGCGAAAGAGGAGAGATGACGAAGTTAATAGGATGAGGAATTCCTCCCATCGCACGGATTCACAATGGGAGAGAAGAATACGTGGCCTCAAGGAATGGCGCCAAGGTCGCGGAATGATATGGGTTACGGTTTTAGAGCACTTGGGAAGTGTTAAAGATATTATCCTTTTAGGAATTTAGTGAAGCGAGGACGTCTCAAACTTTTTCGACTTCGACCAAGCGTGCGAGTTGGGATTGAAATTTTCGCGCCAGAATATTCGGGTGACGTAATGGCGCATGGCGTGCGCAGGACCGGGACGAGGTTACGAGAGAAAACGTCTAGTTTTGGCTTCTTACTAGGGGATTTATGCTTTGTTTTTAAACCGGTAACGCATACAATATTCTTGTAGGATCTTTCTTATTAGAATCACCTGGGATAAACGATCGGAATGGAACTTACGTAAAGGTGTGCCTTTCTCGCCTAGAAAAGAGATAGAAGAAAGACTTTGACAGCGGTAAAAACTATCGTGTGAAGTTTTTCACTGCCAGCCCCAGCTTTAGAACGAGAAAAAAAGAAATAAAAATGTTCCCATGCCGGGAATCGAACCCGGGCCTTCTGGGTGAAAGCCAGATATCCTAGCCACTAGACCACATGGGACGCTAAGAAATGTAGCGAGATTTAAGGCATACATATAAAGTATATCGTGTCTTTTGTAGTTATATTGTTTTCTACGAGTTTTCCGTTGTCATTGGTATATATAGTGGTCTCATTTAAGGAAGTATTGAAATACGTCGCCGAGGCAGAAGCGTTCTTTATCTCGTCGATTTATTCCGCGGGCATAAATGAACTCGAGCCGGTAATTTTCTTAACCGGCAAGCAGCTTGGCTGTCGTTACTTCATTTTTACGCTTCTTTTTAATTCGAGAATTCCTATTCATCTCCGACTGCCTCGTTAGAATACTTCGTGATTGTGTGTGTGTGTGTGTGTGGGGTTGATTTAGTGAGGCGTTAAAAAGTCCACTTCATGACACCTTTGGTCTCATTAGGGACGATGACAATGAGATATGATGAAGGCGTTCGCGGGGGGAGAAGGGAGGGCGCGAAACCATTCCTTAGTCTCACCTACGCGGAGGATTACGGCCTCGCGGAGGTTGTTTGTGCCTGATGAGCGGCTTTCCGAGCCAACCAAGGTCCTCTCATGCGACATAAAGACCCTTGTGCTGCCTTCGTTCGGCCGTATTTTTGCTTATGTGCCCATTTATCACCGTCACTAATTACATAATATAAATTGTCAGCCCTCTTTGGTTGTACCTCTGGTTGCTTGTTAGCAGTGCATGGAAGAATCAGAGCGTTTAATGATGTGAATTTTGATGTATGCGTTTGTTTGCGCGCTCGAGATCGTTCTTTTTTTCTCTCGGGAGGGAAATAAATAATTTTTCTTTGAAATTTGTTTATGTGTAAATATATTTCCTACGTCGTTGGCAACTTGGAATAATTATGTCCGTAATGCTTCGATGAGGTTAAAGACGCATTAATCAGGAATGTTTAATAAACAAATCGAGTCTGTTTATTCCTGCTCGTTAGAATAGACTTTGCAATGATTAATATCGTTCCAAAAAAGAGTTAAAAGTGGATTGTCTCCAGAAATATCCAGAAATCTGGATTTATATTCTAAAAGACGTGTAATTAAATTTTTACTCTAAAATTCAAGAAAATCATGAGTATAAAAAGCGCAATGTTTCATTTTTGAGCGACTCTTAAGCTACATCACCTATGGTTCTATTTGGACGTAGAGAACCGTAAGATAATGTTACAGTCGTCGGAAATATAAAAGAAATCCAAAATATATTTTATTGTTTTAGATTCGATGCTTATCGCTTAACTCATTTGTAATCAATGAGAGAAGTATTTTCTGTACATCTATGGACCGGTATGTACCATTATGGAGAACTATTACCAAAGTATAGCAGATATTGATGACATTTCGTTAAACAGAATTCACTAGGAGTTAAACATTTAGCATCCTAAGATTACTCTAAGTCGGCACCTCAGTCGTGCGTAGCTCAGCACTCCTTTAAGATTTGAGCGGAAAATCCATTGGACCAATCTCAGACTCTCTTGTATGTCGCATTTCTCGGAGAACAACTCCGGGACGAATAACGAGGACGCTCTACACATATACACGCTATATCCTTCCGAACCTGTCGCGTTCCTGTCAGGGACTCACTATCCGACCACAGACGTAGTTGGGTCCTTTTAAGAAGATAGCCTTTGGCGGCTTTTAGAGCGGGGGAGAGCCGGCGATGGCGTGGGTGGTACCGCGTGGGAAGCATTCTCGCCTTGGCTAACGAAGTCCGGGCGGGGATACACCTCTCCCCACATGCTGTCTCAATTATGCGAGCCTCTTCGCCCTTTCTCCAACGCCCTCCTTACCAACTTTCCCATCCTCGCTTCTTTAAATCGGTTCGCTTTTCTTTGTGCAGGTTATTGTCAAACACAGCGTCTGTATGGTGCCAATAATTAGAGGAGAGTATCCTGCTGCAGAAAAACTGATTTTTTCATTGAAGTATTAACGCCCAAAGTGGCCCCACGATTTATGAAGAATTTGTGAGGTTCGTCTTCATTATTACAATTGTCAAGAGTTGGTTTTCATTATGAACTTTAACTGTAATTTCTGAATATTTTCCTGATATCAAAGTGAGTATGTTTTTACACAGAGGGGTTTCTCAGACTTGATATTAGCCGGATAATAACGTATCAATCTACGAATTAAAAGAATGCACCCTATTCAGAGTTTCTCTATTCGATGGATAATATCTCCAAGCGATTTTCATCTCCAAATGTCTCTTCGTTCACAAGCCATTGGAAGCCATTAGTTGGTAAGGTTTTTATTTTGTTTAAAGCAGGGTAAAGAAATTTAGTGATCGAAGAAAGACTTCACGATTTCATTTTAATTCAATCTCTTCGTCACATCCTAGGTCAATGGTTATTTCTACAACGTCATCAAAAGGGGATTGAGATCACTCATTCATGCATTTTCTTTCACCTATGTATCCGCGAATGGCTGAAAGGGAGTCCATACTTCTATTACCAAAGTAGTTTATAATACGTGTCATGTTCTCGTCTTTGTCATAATGAATGTGATTGATAATGAATTTGATAACACATTTATTTACCACTGTTTTAGTAGTTTGAATATTTAAGTAATCTGTGAAAATATAGAAAGCATTCTTACTATGCGATGCTGGAAGGAAAACGTGAATATTCGACATTCTTGGGCGGAAAATTTCTAAGATGACTGTTGTAATAATAGTAATAGTAATCTCTGCTGAAATTCTTACATTTCTTGAAATGAAATTGTTCGTAAAATAGTCCTTCTACAAAGCTCAATATAACATCATCAATATTTAAACGTTTCATTGTAATTGAGATAGTAGTTTTACTTACGTGGCACTCTTCATTGTAAAGTTTACGCATCATTGGCATTACTTCGGTGAATTCCTTTTATCTCCTGGAACGTCTGAGTTCCCAAGAGTGCTCCTATGGTTATACCCACTATCCAGAGATAGAGATGGAGCATCACCATTTTCTTCTCGGAGAAGTCACTTCGGTCAGCTGGCAGAGGGTCTTCACCTTCTCGCGAGTTTTTTCGCGTCTCTGTCCGTTATGACGGGACGAGGATCTTTCTGTTGTGACGCAGAAATCCCCGAGTGCAACATATCGTAGAGCTAGACTGAGTAAGGCATGCTTTTAACCGAAGTGTATTTATTTTCATCCTGTTTTGTTTCTTTTCTTCTTTCCTATGGCATTCGCTGTAAAGTGTGCCTTATCATACTGAAAATATCAGCGGTAATGTTTTTCTAATATCGCGGAATTCCCTTGAATGACTCATCCGAATCCCGGATTTATTAAATATTTATTTATATTAAAAAATTGATGAATAGACGTGTATTTACTGAAGTCGAAAAGAAGAGTACATTATAGCTCTTATCTGGAAAGAAATTGCTTTTAATCACATCTGGAGTAAAATTTCTTCGTGATTTTTAACGTGATGCAGTAATTGAAAAACTAAAACTAGAGGTTACCATTCGTTACCGTGGGAGTTCTTGCACGTAAAATGCAGAATTTTACAGTAATCTGAATCTCTGAAGTAATTCACGCCATGAAGACTAAATTAAATTTGAATCGAGCCCAGTTAATTGAATCTGGTAAAATTGAGGGAAGAAATTGAAAATCAAATTTTCACTTTAACGAGTTTTACCACTTTGGTACCAATGCAGTATTCCGAGATAAAATAGGGGTATGTCTCATATTTCTATTTTCAAGTGCTTTTTTTAACGAGTTTTCAGCTTTTTCTCTCTACCAACGGTAAAGATTCGATGCCATACCTTGTTGGTTTTTCAATACTTTTCTCATCTTTACTGGTTTTAAAGATCGAGGTAATCATAACGTTTCATCTTTTTACGGAGCAAGATATTTTTAAATAACTACCTTGTACGTATTTTCGATTAATTAGGAGTGAAAAACATATGGTTTTTATCTCCACTTACACAATATGGAAGCGTTCATGCATCGGCCATTTTATTTTACTCTTTTTTCCCGTTTACCCTCGTCTGCGGTGAGTCGGAGTGGACACGCGTGATTCGTTTCCATCACTCGGCTTTTTAATTGCTGCTCCCGCGAGGTCAGAGGCGGGAAATGGGAAGGGCATGCGCGATGATCCACGTTTCTTGGAAACGATTAAGAAAAATTTATTTCCGAGGTCAATTCTTAAGCTCAGTCTGCGAGGTCTTTCGTTTTAACCAACTCTCTTGGCCTTGACTTCGTGGGATTATTTGCCGCGACTGTTATTGTACCTGAATATGATAATGAGGCAGTCGTTGCGTTACCATTAGAACGTGACGAAGCATAGATACTCGTTTCTATTTCATCGCTCATACGGTACCAATTAATTGTTCTCTTTCCTCACCCAAGCCATTAAATCGTTAAGGAAATATTAAACGAATCATTAATTGCAGTCCTTGCTGTTAGAATTAATTTTACCGTTCGGCGAGAATTGCATTCGCGATGAATATTTCATCGCTTTATCTTCAATAATCTAAGGTTAAAGTAACGTGTTAAACGCCCAACAACTTTATGATGTTAAAGCTGAGGAAATCGTATTACCATAATTCATGAAAGTATCGTTTTACTACTGAGCCTTTAATACAGAAGAGCTCAAATTAGATTGAATTTCATCATGCAGTTCTACTTGTTTATTTTCACTATGCTTATTTCATGAATATTAATTTCACTAATTGTGATGAAATATGAAAAATATGATGCCAAAAGTTGAGTTATATTAACAATCTCTGGTATGATTGAAGAATGTTGTTAGGATTGGAATTAAACTCTTGATAAAAGCCATATTTACCCTGTAGAAACAAATGTAGCAGATATAATAATCCGTTGATCGACAGTCAGCTTTTAGTTTGACTAGGTTGATGGTATATTTTCTTTCATCGTGTTCAATTACATATACCTCATATTGTCTTTCTACTCATATTGGTGTAAAATATGCTGCTTTATAGAGTAAGAGGTCAAATATTAACTGCAAGTAAACATAAGCTTAAGTTTCTTTCAAGTGAGAATTAATTTCTGGAGAATGGACTTTCTTCGTTGTTTTGGTGTTACCTATGATAATGAATAAAAATTTCCATGCCAGTTCCATTAAATCGCATTTAGCCGTAACTTAATCAATTTAATGCAATAAATTTATCGCTGCTTGCTTTTTGATGATTTATTTCATTATCTTGCGTAAACCATTCATATTCGATGCAAGGATTTACACATATTCCGACTCACACTTTTTGCGCGACAACTTCGGAAGGTCAAGAAAAGGTTTCCACCCCTCGAATCCCTTTCGTTTGTTTATTTTCCTTCGAGACGCTTAGATACTTTCAAACTGCTGATGATTTTATCTCGCGAGTGACGCATTACTGTTGCCCTCTCTCGGGTGTAATTTCCCCGCCTTCAGGCATTCCGTCCTTCCTCGTTTCCCTCTGTGCACCTCACCATAATAATTACCCCTCTCGCGAATGAGGGATTTCGCTCTTTTTGTTTCTCCTTTTTTCCCCGTGTATATACATATCGCCTAATTAAGTCGGACTGGCTGGGTACCACGGCTTAGCAGCTCCCTCGGCGCATGTCTGTCTGTGCCCGCGCTTATCGACGGAGAGTTTGTCTACCCCGCGTGGAAGGCGTCAATGACCAAAAGGCGTGGTCGTGACCTTTGTCCCTCCAGCAACGAGAGGAAAAAATATCGCGAGGTACGCTATCTTGCCTACGCGATCGCCTCCAATGTCGAAACAGGTTCCGCCGAGGAACACCGCGCCGCTCATAAGAACAACCGCGTTTGCTAAGGAGTCCCGCGAAGTTTTTTTCCCTTAATGAAAATATACTCGAGGAAAACACCTCTTGTCTTTGCAGTCAATTAGTCCCCGGAGGTCGCAATTAACGGAGGGGATGAGCGCAGGAAAAATGGTCTTTTTTAATTTTATGCTCTCTTCGAATTCTTTCCGCGGGTGGAATTACGGGGGATTATGAGGCGTGTTTCCCAGTGTTGTTCCTTTCCTTCGGTCCCAGCGATTCAGATCGAAGTCTGGAAGGTCATACTTTCCGAGGGCGTCGTCCTTACCTTCGGAGAGGGCAGTTAAGTGGGGCGAACCTCTCTCTCTCTCCGGAAGGTTTATATATATAAAGGGAAATCCCCAGCGCTCCGGAGGGTCGGATGGAAAAAATGGGGAATAGGTCGAATCCGCAAATTGTTTCCGACCATTTCGTCAAGAGGAGAAACAATAAGTTTGTCCTTTCATTCGCTCGTCCGCGTCCACACGTGGGCTTCACACGCGCTCACCTAAACACATGGCTTTAGCCCCCTCAGTTCCAATTCCGACACCCTTTATTGCCCGAGAAATGTTTCGTTTTTATTCTTCTCCTCCATCGGCGATCATCTCGGTGCTGGCAGTTGCGTATTTCTCTCGTACACATGCGCGCCATTGAAAATAGGTCCTGCAGATCCCTCTTTCCTCTTCACCAGAACCAATTCTCTTTCCTTTCTTCCCTCACCTACCTCTGCATCGTACCCATGGGACGGGAGAACGGGTTGCCCCAAGATTGGCCACCTTCAATTGGGACGGTTGATAGCTTTCAATACTTCCCTCTCCAGGTCTTCTTTCCCCTTCTTCATCTCTTTATCCCCTCTTTCTCACCCCGTTCCCCCCTTATCTCCCTATCCTACGTACCCATGGAGCTTTCTTTCAGATAATATCTTATTCAGGTGTATTAATCACATATGATGATACCTGTGTCTCTTATATTTCCATATTACCCATATTTGTATCATACTAATTTCATTGATTCGCTTTCATAGTTGTGACTTCAGTAATATACAAGATGTTTAGAGTATTTTTCTAAAAATTTTGCTTGATTTCTTGGTAGTTACCATACCACAGTACTTGGTATTACGTATGACTTCCTGTAGATGCCTTCTGTACATGTTTATAAAATGAATTACACCCAAATAGACTGTGCTTTGTCGCTCCTCAATGAGTTCTTCTTCTTCACATATGTTAGCATAAGAAAATAATTCTTCTTGGTTGTGGTTGAATTGCATGTTGAATCGTTGAGGTATTGAATTTTCTATAAGGCTAATGTATAATAATTTAAATAAGGATAACAAAAATCATGTAGGTTAATTTAAAAAGCTTAAATTTTAATAATATACAGATATTTGAATTTATCATACAGATGTACTAATAATTTTTTTCCGTTCCTTTTCAGGTAAGTCAAGAGAAGCATACTCAGATTACCTACGCACTCCCAAGGCATAACATTTTGGAGCCTTGAACTATACCCGCATCTCTGGCCCGATTGTGGTATGTTAACAAACTTTTTCCGTGAGAACGTCGGTTGTAAGTTGTATTCAATACAAACTGAAATACACCTACTCGTATGCTATCCTTTTGTTTTCTTCGGTTTTATAAATCTCGATCCTTTCTTTTTATCTCAGTGTCTTTTGAAATTTACTCAACTTTTCCACTCTGTCCTCTTTTATCTGTTTTTTCCTTCCCTTTATCCTTCTTTCTTCGTCCCTCAACGCTTTACTTACTTCTCGACGTTAATAAAAATAAAAGGCTGAAGATATTGCGTTGCAACCGCGATCTTATCAGTGGAAACAGTTTCGTGGAATTTCCCTTTTGCGGAGTTTGTTTCATTTCGCCTGTCTTCATTACTCTTCGCCCGAGTAAAAGAAAAAGGTTTGCTGTATTCCTCCGCATTTCTTCTTCTCCTTTTTTCTTCTTGAGTTCATGTACAATCCATTTCATCCAATTCTCCTCCCATGGGGATAGCCTTCTCATTTTTAAGGTTACATAAGGTGCTGTACGTTATGTGCAAGGATTTTTGGGACGCGTTTATCGAGAAGAGTACAAATCCAATGTATGTACTCATCTGAACGTCTTTTAGATGTCTGTGAACAAACTTTGTATACAGGTGTGTTTGGTCATTAATCTGCAGCGGGGATTGTAAATCTCTTGCGACAAGAATGGTAGATTGGATAAATATAAAGGGCTTGTATGCCAATATGGTAGCAAACCATAGAATGATATTATCTGTTTATCGTGTCCACGATGGGGTAAAATGCAATCTAAAATTAATGTAAATAAGCGTCTATTAGCATAACAGATTCACAGAATCCACTTTTATTAAATTTGAGGTCTTATTTTTAAGCCAAGAATACACACGAATGATAGTGCATTCAGGGTTCCGCGTTCCAAAAATAATTTTCTCATGTGCCGCTTAGGGTACGTACGTGTGCCATAGGTTCGTCACCCTCGGTTGTAGGTTCCCCTAAATTTTTCCTCTGCTGTATATGTATCCGAGTTATCCAGATTATTGAAAGCTATCGTGCACTTATGCTGCATTGCTGTTTTTCCAATCAGTTTGATTGCAAAAAAATAGTTGTTGAAATCTTCTTATGCCAACTATGAATCCCAATTTTAAACCTTCAGATCGAGGAAGACCGTATGGGTACGATCTGTAAGGAGGCTATTTTGCGGTATTGGAAAAATTTTTTTGAACAAAATGTTGAAATTTACTCAACTTTTCGACTGTCCTCTTTTATGTATTTTTTATCTCCTCTTATCCTTCTTTCTTCGCCTCTCAATGCTTTATTAGACATCATTATTGACTAGAAAAGCTGAAACACTGTAGATTTGGATTCACTTAATATTTGGAGAGAGAATTAAGAGTGACATTGATAGCAGTGATCATTGTATTCTTGTCAACAGCTTCATGGATGTTTTTGGATCGAAGCCAGCTATAATGCTATTTCGTGTGTCGCCAAGTTATAAGTATTACGCGCATACATACGCGATGACTCTAAAGAGTAAAAGGTTGGGATGCTCAAAAATGACGAATATCTATGCGGAGAATTTAGAATGAGCGCGTGGTAAACACGACGAATTACTTATTCATTTATTATCCCTCACTCTATGCTAGAAAGATTCGGAGGTAGGCACATTTTATCCTCATTTACCAACCTCGGAAGTGAGGGTGCTCATTACCATGTAAATTTGTTACATCTAGCGGTCAACGCACATTCACTCTAACAAATGTTCTAGTTCACCCCCGAGACATCGCGCATGTCAGGTAGCTGAATACTAAGAAGAGCTAGTCGCGTAATTAAATTCCGAATGAAGTAGTTGCATTTAAATGCTGGAGATAAAAGAAGAAAGGTATTGTTGGGCATCGGACTCCTTGGCTGCCTTAGACGCCTTAGTCCGTGTAATTACCTTTGTTTTCTTATTCTCACGAACTTCATTCGTCAACTTGATTGTCGATGGCCCTAGGTCTCATTCGCATTTTAAATCGGGTCTTCATAGCAAACGCCTGTGTCGTGATAGCGTTAATAAAATATTCCTTATTTGAAGGAGATTGGTTGAACCCCTTTAACGCTAGCTAATGTCGTGTTTAATATGAATTTTTGGATTCTGCATCGTTTTATTTATGTTTTGTTCTGCAGTATTCTTAGAAAGGAACAGAATCTTTTGAAAAATAATCGTATTAGAATAAGGATGAAGATTTTTAAGCTCATTATAGAAAAATTTTAGTAATTTTATTAAAATCATAGGAATTCTCCGCTAGTTAAGATTACGGGACGGTATTTTATTCTATTAGAATTCTAATTAGAAATTGAGGTGGAAAGTGGAGCTAAGGATGGTGGTGGCTGTATATATATCTTAAAAATGGATCTATAAGTTGAGGAAATAGCGTTAATTTTTAAGATATTAGTGTAGATTATCCGTAAAAGATGTTAAGTAATATTATTTGCAATAATATTAAAACATATTCAATGTTTTGCATATATAATGATGGTTGTTATTCATAGATAATTATTTATTTTCATGAGGTAGAACTGAGAGAAATGTCGCAGATAACAAAAACCTCATTAAACAATAATAAGTTAAATTTAGAAGCAATTTTATCTTCCTATATACCTCTGCAAACGTTGGCTATTGCTAGAAATGCCTTTACTTCAAACGAAATCTTTATTGTGTTTGTCAATTGTGTGTTTAATGTTGTCTATATTTTTTTACAATATTCAAATATGATATGACTCAATGAAACGCTTGTCGTACCTATTAGATTTTCTCGTGAAAAAAATTACCCTCCAAATTCTATCAACTGTAAATTCTCTATGGTTTTCCGATTTTCATCCATCTCTTTTTTGGTACCTACCATGAAAATTGACCATACCGTCTGCTTCATTCTGGAAATCTATCTAACGTAATCCGAGTGTGTATACTCTCTCTCTCACCACCCTTGTCCCTTTCTCCCACTTATCATTTCCTCAATTTCCTTTAACACGAATTCCAGATCAAGCTAATCCCCTTCTCTCACTCTTACGCTTGTCGATTTCCTCTCCATAAAGTTTCCCGACAACGATTCAATCCCTCCTCCTCTCCGATCCTTCATAAAAAATGTATTCTAATATGTGCTTATTCCATTTCTCATCCAAGGTATCTCCCCTTTCTCCATTATACCTTTGTGTTCCATTTTGATTGGAAGTTGTTCGTTTTCATTCAGTTCCTTCAATCGATTGGCTGTCGTAGGCTGGCGATCTTTTTTTTTTACTCCTCTTCCGCCGGGTTAATAACAAAGATCCGGGATGGTAAATTACGGAAGATCCGAAGGGAATTATTTAGAGATGTTATACGGAATTGGCAATTGTCTTGCTTGTGTTGTCCAATATTTTCTCTTTCTCTTGAAAAATCGACCCGGTCGTGTTTGTTTGCTTCTATGTATCGATTCGGATCGGTTCCGGGAGTAGGAAACTTTCGAGGCAGAACTTCAATATCAGTGTCTAGGTAGGATTAGCTCATGTCAGACCTAATGATGCGTATTGTTTACCGGCGGACTTTGACGTTCGCGGGGATTGTCTTACGGTTCAAACATGAATGCATTAGGAGTAGGTTGTATTATTATATTCAGCGAATTCTTGTGTTATAATAGCCCTTTGTAGATACCGTTTTGTGCTAATATAATTATATACATATATAATAGCTATACAATCATGAATACCTAATGCTTTATAAAATATTTGATTAGTTATGGCCTCTATTTGATGATGTAAAGGGAAGAGAAACTTGTCCAGAAGCAAAGGTAGTGTTATGTAGGGAATTCTACGGTACTTTGGCAGAAGATTCATCTAACGCGGGTATTTACATAATAAATATTGTAAAAAATGTTTAACTTATAGTATTCTTCACAAGCCATATATTAGATTTTCAATGTGATGTAATGACTTTCCTTATTCAGTTAAAGGATTGAAAATAAATCTTCAGTATTCTAACAACCTCCCGTCCATTTCTTGAATTCTATTGAAATCGGCTTGTAGATTGTAATTTAGAAGGAATTTAAATGTAAAAAATTCTACGATTCAGCGCTTTCCTTGGAAATAATAACAAGGATTAAAATCTAGTGATGTTGAAAATTCAGTAGGGCATGTATATTTATCGCTGTTTCAGTATTGTTTTTACTAGGAATTAGACTTGAAAATGAATTCATCTTTCGTCGCTGATGCAAGTGCGACAAACTTCGTAAGAGTCCGCGAAGGTGTGATTCCTCGCATTTCAAGTGATGCATATAATTCGATAGCCTCTGCTGGAATCTCCGTTTCCGCGGAATCTCGGCCAGTTGAAGGCCGCCTCGTCTATTTTCTTCGATTCCTCTCATAGAGGCAAACGAAAACGTTGGTACTCTATTTTTCTCCTCACGGCGAACACCCGCAGCTTGGCATCGATCGAGAGAATCCTGCGTTGGTAGTCTATTCGCGTGCCATTCTACTTCGAGCAAATAGTTCAAACCATGCAATCTTCTCCCCTTTTTTCCCACAATTTGTTTTTTCTCCAGTTTCCGTTGCACTATTTTCATTATTACACGTTCTGTTTACACGGCACAAAGCGTGTTTTGTGTTCTTGGAGTATTTGACAGCTGGTCTATATTCTTGGGAGAATCTATGTGGTTGTTCCGCTATTTTCCATCCTCAAAATGAAAGAGACGGCGAAATTTACTCGGTTACTATTTTTGTGTAAGTATACGGAAAGGCCAAGTTTTCCCTTACCTTATTTGTTCTACCTCAAGCGCAGATAGTATCTTCGTGAGCGCTTCCATTACTTATCAGAGTTATGATACGTTGTTTGTGACTACGATTATTTAGTTTTATTTTAAAACTTTCCAAAACCATCTAAGAAAATAGGAATACAAATTATACCTTTTTAGACTTCTAAATCAATTGGTCGGTTTTAATTCCGTCTTTGGTGCAGGATAGAGGAAAATGTATTTTTCATGGAAATTTATGAGAACGATTCACCGGAAAAATATTAGGCTTTTCTTCATGTTTTCTTCACTGATTATGACGTTGCAAACATTTATAATAATTTAGAAAGGCTATCGTCTGATAAATTTAAGCGAAACTTAATAATTAAAACACCAAATGCTTCTGATATTTTAATAGAATGTTTCTTTTTATCTTATACAGCTGAGTTTCATTTGATATATTAACAGAAAACTTCGGCGTTAAAATCTAAGTCAATGATTTTCGAGTATTCTGAAAGTATTGGATATGGGGTATTTATTAAAATGTCAATACAATCGGCAACTTACCTTCCGACCTCGTCGCGGTGTTTGAGCACACGTGATGCCTATCTCTTTTAACCTCAAGGTGGTCTTGAGCTTGAAGTGACCACGAATTTTCCGTCATATTACTACATAAGGATTGCTACCTCGGTATTTCAGGTCCCAGGCAATGGAAAGAGAGTTTTTTTCTGTTTTAAGGCTGTGATCATTTTAATTTACATCTGCTGTGAATAATTATTCCTGCTATTACGACTTATTAAACTATTTCTGCGGAAGAGTAACACATTCTTTCTCTATATAATAACTCTTTGTTTCGTTATCTTCCACACAATACCACTTGATTTTGTGACCTCATCTTTAAGTGCGAAGCCGTATTCGACTTTGTTCGAAGTTAAAACTAGTGTGGGAAGATTGTTTCCTGCGATAGCGTATACTCATCATCCTTTTTGTTCCTTTTTCGTTTGATTGTGTATTTCCTCAAACTTTATCTTAATGATATTTAAATTATATGTTAACACTCGTCGAATAACAAATCTGGATTGTCTTCTGAAATCAGCGGCTCGCGATGAAGATGATGAGTCTTTCAGAAACTCGCTTTCCTGAGAAAATCCTCCTAATTTAGTTATAATAAGAGTTACATCAGCTTAGAATATCACCAAAACATAACAAGCGTGTGTCTTTCTTCATTATAAAGTGTTTCACATCTCTTAGTTCTGTAATCTTTTCCTACTAATTTGCGTAAATGAGATCGAAGAATTTAATATACGATGGGCTTTCGAATTCTAGTTCTACTAGTCTCTGTGAGTCGCTTCTGTAGTTCTTGAGAATACATAATTGTAATTGCTTATGTATAATTGTATCATATAATAGCGATTCTTTGGTCGCTAATGTTTGTGCTGTTTTTCTATGCAAGTGAACTTATATTTTCATGTTTGTCAGTGACAGGCATTATTGATTAAATATTTTTGAAAACCGAATAAAGATTTAAACTAGGGTTAAGCAATTAACATCACATTGCATTGTGCTTTTAAAGTCGTGTACTTAAGGGGGGTCGATACCTTGCCTGAAAATCCGTTTTCAGGCTGTTGGCAATTACATCGCCATGGGGGCATGTAAATCGATAAAAAAAATTTGTTTTCACTATTCGACGCTTGAAAGATGAAGCTAGGCTTCCATCCGACCGTTTTTTGATAATGAAAACCATAACGGAGAAAAAAATTAGAGAACATTGAAGAAATCGACCATTTTTGATGTAGTGGCACTCGGTTATAAGTAAGGATACGAAAATTTTGTCGGATGGGACCCTAGCTTCATCCTTTAACTTTGAATTTAGACAGTTTTCAAGTTTCTAAGTTTTATAATAGTCCTGTAATCGTGCAACGCGAGCAAGATGTACAGCGTTTTTCGCAACAAGCGCCGAAAAACGTCTTCCAAGGAACTGGCGCTGCAATCCACTTCCCCTCATTTTCCCTCACACTCCTCGTCAAGCGGTGTGAGGCTGATACCAGAGCCGAGTGTGGGAAAACAGCGCTCGAACTCGGCAATAATCTCTCAGCTTAACTCGAAAAAAGTATCATTTACGGAAAAGGGGTTTTGGATGGTTAGGAAAAGAGAAAACATTTTTGTAGATTCAGTTTTAGTCTATCTACGAAGGAGGACAGTTTTTCTTTCTTTCTGTGCTCTCATACGTGTTGTTGCGGCAACAGTTTTTTCAGCGTTCAACTAGGTAAAACGCCAGTTTGGAGAGTCTCCTGTATATTTAGAGAGGGATGATAATTTCTGGGAGAATAAAATGGAAAGAAAATTAGAAAAAATTTACTTAGATTGCCTTCTCACAGAAATTATTGAACGGAGATATCCCAGAGGACTAAAAATAAAGGAACATTGTTGAGGATCAAGGGAATATGTTCCGTTTATAGCAAGTAAAATTCTCTTTAGTTTCTGTGACTTATTTCGGCATGTTGACTTATTTTGGGATGATGTTAATTATGATTTCAGATCCCAAGATTGCGGGCCAAAATGCATCTCTTGCGAGAAGATAAAAAGCATAAAGCATTTATGTCCTTTTAATGATCATAAGTGATTACGTATATATTTTATTTTTCAGATTTAATTTAATTTTATTGTAGCATCCACTTTGATGAATTTCTTAATATTAGTATTTCGTTATTTTAATACTTAGGATAGTTAGGTTAGGAGGAGTACAAGGGATAGTGGTGCATAAAACATAGCCAACTCCTATCCACAGTCAACCTCAGCCTTCACGTGGCGTACTCTGTTCCAACAAATTGAGGCTATAACGAATAGTTATGCTCGTATGTTTTTTTAAGTATTCTGAGTGTTGTTGTTTTCGGTGAACTACGAAACTATTCCACGGTAATACCCTTCAGCAAAAATTACCATGCTTTTCAGTTGGTACTGAGACTAAATTTAAAATTATTTTTTCTGTTATTGCAAATAATTGACTCAAGATAACTCGCGAACACAATTGTTTGGGAACCTCAGTTCTACGTTATGCTAATACTCCGCTTAATTGGCTATGTGGTAAATTTCTAGAAGTTGAATTTAAAAGAATATCTTTACTCAGTTGATAAATACTTTAACTGATGAAAGTTATAAAAAGGATAACGTCGTTGGATTACCGCGGGGCAAAAATTCTCTTGATGTACATTTATTGATATAATTTGTAAGAGATGAGAATTTAGTGGTATTATTATTTAAAAATATGGAGAATAGGATGAAGGAATACGAGTACTTATAGCGCGTAACAATTTGGGTGCGTACGCAAGGATTAAAATATGCTCGTATGGGAATTCCTATGTTGCACTTGGGTATTGTTCGGGCTTGTTTTCCTTATGAAGGCAAGTGAATCTCGTCTTCCTTGTCTTTCCCATTTGTCATTCTATAGCCCAGAAGGAACGGCGATTATCTTATCTTACAATGACTACCCCACCTCCACCCCTCTCTAGTATTCCTTCCCATTCCACCTATTCGAGGGGAAAACTCTCCCTCCGGATGGTGGAGGTTTTGCGAACTATTTTGGCCGGCCGTTAATTTAAATCCCGTCTCGAGGTATCGACCCCCCTTAATCTGAGATCCTCTCTAGATAGTGTAGCTCTTACGGAAGTATTCAAATCTATGATTATCGGAGGTTATCGTCGTTTTTTTTTCAAGTTGTGGGCCACTATAGTGATGAAATAACTAACAATATTTTGAAATCTAAGAAATTCTGAGAAATCCGCTATGACCATATAATCACGGTGGATCATTGTGGCTCGCGAGCCGCTATACGCTCACTCATCCACTTTCTGCCCTTCAAAATTCGGACGTAGCAACTCCCTGAAGCTTCCATTTCCCATATGAAAGGGAGAGGCCTCGTCTTCCCATACTTGTAGTCCATCTTCTCCTCTCCCTCCTTCACACCACCCGAGATTACTCCCAAACAACGCGATTTTTTATTCATCATTCAATTTTCCCTTCCCATCCGTTTTTCTCTTGACCATCCCATTCCCTCAACCCATACGTCCGTCCCCTTTCGCCGTGTATCACTCACCTCTCTCTCTCTCCACGGAATGCACTTTGGCCAGTCTTCGATACGGCGAGAGCTCTCATACTTTCCATTCCGGAGAGAGGTATCGCAATCATCTTCTGATACCAAATACCGGACGAAGAATAAACAGGAATTTAGCCTCTCTTTTCTTGCCTTGCGCTTGCCTCTCTTCAAGGGTTTCGTTTAAAAATTTTATGGAGATGGAACGAAGTAAATCTCGGATGAATGTGTGTACGGTGAAGGTTTAAAAGTAATTTATTGCTTACTTACCTTTAATGCTTCTTTTAGATAACTTTTGATATCGAAATTAATTAATTCGACAGTTTTTCTGCGCTGTGTTTTTAAGTCTTTTTTCTAAAAAGAAGATTGAGATTCTAATTACTTTTTATACCAAGATTGTGTAGTTCTCTAGTTTTTTTCTGTGTGCGTGCCACTTAGTTCGTAAAATTTTGAGAAAAAAGCACTCTAGCGAGCACGAATGAGCTTAGATGACTACAGAAGTTCATAGTCTATTATTTCTGAAGGTAAAAATTAGTAAAATAATTGAGACAAAATCAGTATGTAAGCCTTATGATCTCGATTTTTTGAAATTATCAGTGTTTCTAGCATATGTAGTATTATGTAAACACGTAATCTACGTTATAAGGTTGTAAGATTACATTCCTACTTCTTATGGCTGTTATGTTCTGGAATTTAGATGTAGTTTATTCATAACTTTGATAGCGATTTTATGAAAATATCTTTTGGAAGATGTGATGATAAAATTCGGCGATTCGCGGTGAAAATCACCTAAGTTTGTTTTGCTAAGTTAATAGACGTATTTTTCAACTTTACGAGTTCTTTTTTACCTCTTAGGAAATTCTTTTAAGCGTGAAAGAAGGAACAAAATGCATCCAAGTTATTTAAGCCCAGAGTAAAGCGTTGTGAACGTGAAGCTCGGAAAATCACCCGTAAAACTCGAAGGTGAAAAAGTTTCGTGTCTCATTATCTCCTACATCTAAACTCATTGGGGATGATCTTCATCATGTGTCCTTTCCGCTGTACTGACTTCCTTTTCGCACTTGTTAATATTTTAGATAATCCCATATCCGAGGCATTCATTTTCATTGTTATTCTCGATGCTTTTCCGCCGCTCGTTATCTTGAGTCTACATCTCCGGGAATCGGTGCGTCGAACCAAAACCTTACTCTTTCCCCTTTTTCATCGTTGGATGTGTAAGCACCTCTCAGAAAAGCAATCCATCCATTCAATTGGACGTTCTCTCTGTAGGTTCTCCTCTGTCCACACTCCCAGATTCCTCCTTCTCTTAAAGAACTTTCGCGTCGGGTATTCCGGCAGCTACGCGCAGTTAACTTCCGCGCTTATGTATGAATACACTTACATCCCCCTCGATCCGGAGTCACTCATATAGCTTCACTTTCCAACATCCTCTCCATCTGCAGCCAATCACGAAATCCATCGCCGCGGACATATTTTTTCCTTCCCAACCCCGAGCCATATCACTCAATTTTCTCCTTTTCCAATCCCTCAACCATTTCGACCCTCAACTTCCCCAGCACAGCAAGGGTACAACCCTTTCTTCTTGTTTTCGCTCCGCGTTTTTTCCCTCTGAAATCTCACCTCCTCCTCCAGCAGCACCCAATCACCGCCGTATCAGTTTTCCTCGCTTCCTTTATCACTTTGCACATCTCCCAATCTTTTCGCAGTCCCTCATCCGTTCCCCTCAAGGTTCCTCCCCTTTCGTCACACCTCCCAATTATTCTTTACATATTTCAAACAAGGATTTAACTCCCCCGCCAGATACACCTCCAATTTCCATCGCGCGTCTCCCTCTAGATTTTTTGGTCCTTCCTCCTGTTTCATCAGTCCTCCTCCACTTCCCTTTATCCGGGCCTCCCCTCATCTACACGCTGCTCCTGCAGATTTTTATAATTTGTTTTTTTTTTCCATAGCGGAGGAGGGTCAAGTGATGAGATCGCCTCCTCCCCCTCCTCCACTCTTCACTCCCCTTGCGAGTTTCGGGAGGGGCGGGGGTAGTCTGCATGTGGCGGCAGGAGAGGCTTTGCTGGGTGATATCGCGTAAGGTCCGCTTGCGGTGTACCAGTGATCGATTCCGCCGCCGGCGTTGGCGGGTTCGAAGTACTGGGCGTTCGTTGTGATGGAGGCGTTCTCCCGTTGATCCTCCACCTCTTCCCCCTTTCTGTTTTTCTCCTCCCGTTGCGGGCCTTGTTTCGCCCAAGATTCCCATCTTCTTTTAAGGACCATTTGCCAGCGTTTTCATTCTTCAAGCCCCCCATCACCTACATTGTTTAATTCATTATTTCCGCTTCGTTCGCTCCTTTAATTTTTCAACGTCCGTAATAAATTTTAACCCCGAGACATCTCCCTCGCCTCCTCTGTGGTTTATCGAGCTTTCAGCTGTTGAGGATTCGCTCATTTTCTCCGTAGACTATCTTTATTTTGCTCAGTGCCGTTAATAGGTTTAATTTATACCTACTCATGGTGGTGCTTCGCCAAGGAGTTTGTTTGCTTTAAATTACACCTCCGCAATTTGATTGATTGTGATGGATGCGTCTTGAGTTTACGTTTGCCTCTCTTGGAAATGGTTTGATGCAATAAAAATATCATTAGTTTCCTGGTTTAACCAATTATAAATAATGTACTTAATGTTTGAATATTTATATAATCTTTTCGAGAAATTTTAGGTGTTTATATGAGTTTATTTTTTATTTCTTCGCTACTTTTTATCAAATTTTATCAATCAAATAACACAAAAACAATTAATTAATGAAGTAGTCCATTAATCTAAATTAATACCTATTATAAGATATAGGTTTCGTATCCCAGCTGAAATAAAGTTTTCCTGCTTCGTTGAAGGAGCGGGCGATTGTCTTAAGTAAAGAATTATAATTGTTATTGTTCGTTTATCTACTCGCACATGTGGAATTTGTACGACTGAATTCAAGCCTGTTTCTCTATTTATCTTCGTAGCTCTTTGTCCTTCCTTGTTTGAGCAATATCGTTACCCCTTTTATCTGTACACTAATTTCCCTTCCCATTCGGCTCTATCTTTGCTGATATTCCTATTCCTCATCACTTTTTTCATTTTCTTTCCGCCCTCCTCTGTTATTCAATTTATTCTCTTTCCCTCTCCTCACCGTGAAATGGACAGAGGGGGCATTGTATGGTCTGCTCGTCAAGAGGAGAAGGGGGGTCAGCGGTAAGGGTTTCAGGGGGGGTTGGTTAAGGGGCTGTTTTGAAGAGCAGGAAAAAAAGGGGAGAGAAAGAGGGCTCCATCGTCGCTGCTCTATACCTCCCGATTGATTAAAAAATAATATTATGAAGATGAGAGAGGTCTGTGTACGTATGTGGAGAGAGGCGGTGGGGTGCGGAGATGGAACGGCAAATAAGTGACCTTTTTTTCTCGGTGAGCAGAGGAAAGGAGTTTGAGGGAGGAGACATTTCGCGTGGAATGGGAAGTTTAAGGAGGGGATCCTTTTTATGCGGTCAGAGAGAGAAGGGTACCTTGTGTAAATATTTTAAATGTAAACGCTCTATAATATTTTGGGGCAGCCCGGGTAAAAGTGACGCAGCTCTCAAATTTTCGCTGTGGAATGTACTAGAAGTTATTCGTCTTGTTTTAGGATGTACGTGTATGTATGCGTGTTTATGTAGGAAGGAGAGAGCGTACGGGCCCTATACGCGATGCTTCTACTTATATCGTTGTATTTAGTTTTTTTCCCCAATCTGCTAGGCTGATTTTTCTAAATATTTACATCAAGTTCAGTTATAATAGATTTGTTACTCGGAAGCAGTTCTGTTGTTCCGGTATGAATGTTCTTGTATTCTTAGCCCCTGCTTTGTTTGTTATTTAAATTGATTTTGCTAATCTTTTTTCTTTTCTCAGTATATATATATTTCTGCATAGTTAGTAGTTTTTGAGCTTCTTCAAATTTCAGAATCAAATTGTTTAATTAAACATAAGCAATAAAAATCATCTATCTTCTCCTATTTCCTTATTAATAAGTTTCTCTTCCCTTTTGGTTCTCAGAGTGAATAAATAAGGAAAACTTTCAATCATGAATATTAAGCCATGTACACTTGTCGCTTCTTTTTTCAGAACCCTTTTACCAGTTGTCATATGACATCAGATGTTCCGCAATAAATGCCTCTTTATTTTTTCTTTGAGTTCCTATACATATGTCTGGTGATGCTGCCAATCTGTGCATGTAAACAAAGAATTTATAGTACTTATATTATTCTTTCTTCAAATTCGGAACTACTTTCATACTTGAAGACGTTTTGAATTGTATTAATAATGATCCGTAATATTCTAGTTCTTTTGTCCGCGACTTATGATAGAATGTATCTTCCTTCTTTATTCCACATCAGGCGTTCCTCCAGTGTTTGGTTCGACGCTCTTCTGTTCTTATGGGAATAATGAAAGTCAATGATATGGAGTGTACGCCTGCGTTCCGTTTTGCTACATAGTAGTCTTACATGATACTAAACGATTGTGCGACATATATGTTTTATCTGCGCCCTGACATATCAGAGCTATGGTTGCTGAGTTAATGTAGCAACTTTCAGTCTTACGACTTCCTGTTCGTGTAATTTCGCTCGAGCTTATCATTCTCCCGATCCTCGCTTCGGTTCGTATAGTTTGTCGAGTTCTGCTGGAAAATGCAAGTGCGCGTGTCAATCAAGGGGAGATCTCATGTTCGAGGTCTCATCGGAAATATATTCTTCAATTAAATTACGCATAAATATTCAAGTCGCGTCCTGGATCCGAAAAAAGGAGAGTGCATCTCCGTTAAACCAGTGCCGACTTCCCTTACACCTCCCACTTCACACCCTGCCCTCCTTCGCCCTACAAATTTTCGCCTATCCTGTCTCATTAAAAAAGTTCGTTCTCTTTATTCTTTGCCACCCTGTCTTTGCCCTCCCCAAATCTACGCCTCGCTCTCATTATGCCCCTTCTTAGATTGCTTCCCTTTCTCTCCCCCCTCCCTCTATCCCCTTCATCATTTCCCTTTCAACTTCCCTCGTTTGTCTACGGCTCCCAATCAAACCCACTCCACATCAAGCAAACTACAGAGCGCTCTTTTTTTCTCTCTCTCCCTCAATGCGCTGATTCGGCTCGGACACAAAATCGATTCAAGTACTGGCGAAGGATAGGTCACATCTCGGACTCTTGGCGGCATTTTAGCAGCTCCGTATACTCTAAGAATCGTGAATGGTTTTAGTTGTCTCCGTGGCTTTTTGTTAATTAATTTTCTAGTTGTGCTGACTGTTTTATTGAGAATTCCAGTATGTGATGGCCATTTTTTTGTGAAAATTATGGTAGAGCGCGAAAATCGTTCACTAGAATGGAGGCCATGAAGAAGAAATATCTCAACTGCCCAGTAATTATGTGTTTATTATATATGGGCTGTATGTTTGGTATGATTATATTTTTGTAATAAATCCCCTATATATTTTGTAGTAATCCCCCTATAATTTAATGTTAGGATTCTCATAAGTTAGTAGTATTGAATTTGTAAAAAAACAAGATTCTTATGCGTACTTGGAATTATTTCGATGGACCATAAATGATCAAGATTGAAAAGTCATTCTTGCTGCGCAGTTTCATTCAGTTGTAGCTTAGGAGAGGCAGAAAAGGCAATCAAATCATAGCGTAAGACTACACTTGGAAACTATGGTAAATGGAAAGGACAATTTCAAAATGAAGGTCTGTTCCTTGAAGTTCAAGCGATGCGGTCACCTCACAAGCATACTCTCCGTTTTTGGTGACCTTAATGGTTCCCAGTTATCGGCGTACTAGTGTATTATCCATAGAATATCTAGGTTATCTTCAGAGAGTTGTTTTCAAGAGTTCGATATCCTCAAAAGGCGAAGCGCAACGTTTCAGGATCTCATTTTGGGCGTAATTAGTTCATATATCAGTCTTTGAAGGCGTGAGTATCCAGAAGAGAGGTTTGGTACGTTTTTAGGGCACATGGTGCCAAATTATGATCTATAATTAGGATCCGCGACCCAGTATCCTCTGACTATGAATAGCTCTTGATGAATGAGTGACTTATAAGATCTAATCAGTGGAATCTGACGGATGTATCTTCCAATGTATCTATTAATAATGCAAAGAGGAGGAGGGTCTCGGTGTCTATCCCTTAGTCTCATAACCTTTAGCAGCTGTCCTGATGGCAGCAGTTATCCTAAATGTTACTATTTAATTGACGCAGTTTCAGTGTTTATTGCTATGTCTTTATCTATACTTTCTTTATTATTCAACATTATTCCAGGGTCATTCATTTCGCTATTAGAAAATTCTTTCATGTGCTGAAGACTTTGTATCACGAGACGAGTTTTCATTTTTTCTTCTGTTGAAGTCGTTGAATTGATAGGATAGCAAATTTCCTTCGTCAAAATACTTATGTTAAATAATATAGTCGACTTAATTTCATAAAAGTATGTATCGGTTAATGAATTGGATATTAAGCTATGGAGCACTGGAATTTCATGAAATGACCTATTTGTATTGTTTTAGTGTCTTATTGTATTTACTATTATTTTGATAATATGGAATTAATTAATAATGCATTAAATATTGATTTCATAACAGTCAGTTCGATTGACGTAACTTAAAAACATCAAATGCATCTTAAGGAATGAACATTGGTTAAAAGTTCGGATTCCAGTTTCGGTACTCAGCGTGGTGTTTTCAGTCTTGAGCAATTCTCAGAGCATAGTCTCAGTTACGAAGCTTCACGCCACCTTCGGTAGTCACTGGAAAACACCAGGAAATGAAATTCCATTTAATATAAATTTTCACATTTAAATATTAGGCAAAATATAATTCATTCGCAACGTTTGTCTTTAAGATTTCTTAATTTTAGTTCTTGGACAGTATCATAAT
The DNA here is from genome assembly GCA_036926295.1 of Pachydiplax longipennis. Taxonomy (NCBI): domain Eukaryota; kingdom Metazoa; phylum Arthropoda; class Insecta; order Odonata; family Libellulidae; genus Pachydiplax; species Pachydiplax longipennis. Next base: position 60,925,079 of record JAVFKF010000008.1, read on the forward strand.
TAAATAACCTACAACAGAATAATTTTACCATGATTCTCTGCATTGTTGCATTCACTTGGGGAAGAATAGAATAATTTTAATTGTTAGACCATTGTGTTTTGAATGCTAGAATTTTAGTCCACAGCCTATTTCAAATGAATAGTATAGCAAACTCGGAATGTCTTCCTGTATAATAAGCTCTTAATCCTCAGTTGTTCAATGTCAGAAGGAATTAGTATTAGGAATTTCAAGCCCGTCCCTCAATATCGAGAGTATAATAATATTAACTGGGGTAATTTGCTGCAATAATCAGATTGTCTGAGCCAGAGTGATGAACGGAGTTCGAAAACACTAGCATGTGCTTCTCGAAGACACCGTGTCTTGAGAATCCGCTATCGAACCTTAGTCAACTCTCTCCGCGAGCGATCATTCTCCGTCCTGTTTCTCTCGAAGAATACGGTGTTCTGGTAGGGCTCTTTGTCGTGGAATTCCCGTTCTTGGAGCCATTATCTTGGGCGTAACGTTTGCTAACCCATTGAGATGCAGTAAATCGTTTAGCCTCCCGCTTCGTTTTATCAAGCGGGCGTCACAAGGCGAGATCGCCGATATGCGTTGAGCATGAAAAATCGTCCTCCGATGATCATTTATTTCGCCTTTCTCCCTTAAAAGGATTGCAGCCACAAGTTTCTATATTAGTGAAGGACGCTGCATGTGATTTCCCTGATGGTGAGTTCGTTATTTAGTTATTTTTCCGAAATTTTACATGGTGATTTACCTAGCAAGATCTATCTGCAGATTTGATTGCGACTAAATTTGAGGCAGTCTAAATGGAATTCAGGTCTCTGTAGTAGTGATCTCATAATGGGCTGTTGTTTCCTTTAATGTGCGGATGAATGTTTTAATATCTTAAGTGCCGAAGTCCTATCCTGCTACAGTTTCCTCTTTAATTAGTCATGACGAGGATAATTTAAACTTGTGTCGATGTTGAATTACAGTTCAGTAAATCATTCTGTAATAATTTCTTATCTTCTTCGTTGCTCTCGGCGTAGTTGAGTATCCGACGGATTTCCTATCTAACTTCATCGATTAAATGGTTAAAAGATTGCTATTCGGACTATATTAAATGAGCGGAAAATAAGATGGTGCGTAGCGGAAGACCACCCGCGAAGTATCTCATTGCTCCAATCTCTTTTACCAGTGATTCTCCATTGGTACGGAGACCCGAGCATTTCTCGAGCGGGCAATTTTACTCTTGGCTCCCGTAAATCTTTCGACGCATAGCGATGTCTCTCTCCAGCATTTTCCGTACATTTCTATCTTTCATGGCTTCTTTCAGAACAGATTCCATTGGGGAAATCAGAATTCGGAAATTTGCGTGCTCGTATGTGTAAATAGAAGTATCTATAGCATCGCATTGTGTAATTTAACGTTTCTCTAGCTTATTAGGTTGATTAGCTACCTCTTCATTATAATTTCATGCAGTCTCATTCCTTTATTTGTAAGTTTTATTTAATCTCGATTTTTATATCAGCGTTGGCTTTTACGCTAAATAAAATGTTAATGTATTACTAATAATGAACATTTGTATATTTTATGTGTAACTGAAATAAAAGGTTGCCTAAAAGAACACTATAATTTAATAGGTCTCTTCTGGAAGTTAAATCGCTTAATTGAGCTTCCTGGGATGCTTTACTGGTCTATAAATATTTAAAATTAAATTTAATAAATTCATTCAAATTTATTTATCTTTTCTGTTGAAAAACGGTAAAAGAATTACTTACTTACCGGTTTTAAACCTTTGATTTATATATTATTTGCCATTTCTCTAAAGCGTTAACAGTACAAAATTCATTTTCCATTCATTCTGCAAATTCATTTTCATTTACAGCGTCTGGGTTAAGATTTCATTCCTTGTAGAGCGTTGTCGAATTCGGCAAAGGAAAACCTACCCTTCCCGCACTTCTTCAAAACAACGAAATCGCCCCTTTCTCAAAATTCCTCCTTTCTTCTCCAACTCGTTTTTTCCTCGTCGTTCTCGGAAAATAACAAAAGAGACAAAATCCGACCCGAAAATAGCTTTCTTCGCTCGTCCCCCGCGTAATCCCAGCTCATGTCATCTCCACTTTATCGCCATTATTCTTCCTAAAATTTCCGATCATTTCTCTTGAGTGGGCGTGTTAAGGAAGGGAGTAAAAGAGCTCGATGTAAAGGAAGATGTAGTTTCCGCAACGAGAAGTGGACGATATTGGCATAGGATGGGGAAGAGTGGGCGTAGGTGCGTACGGTGGAGGGGACCTCAATCCTCGCCAGCCGACGCATGGTTTTCATATAGGTTTTTAAAAATACGGCCATGCAAGCAAGCGGGCCTCGTTGGGGCTCCCTCAAATGAAGCCGTATTTTCCCATAAATGTTGGCTGGAACAGCTGCACTCGCACCCTTTCCTTCCTCTGTATTTCCCGTGTCGCAGAGGCGATAGCGGCGCAAGGAGGGGGCGTTGGTTTTAGTAGCGGGAGAGCTATTTTCTCCTCGCCCTTCTCAATTAGCCGCAGTGATTGGTCTCTTTGCCATCTACACACATATGCAACGCCCCTCTCTCTTCCGACTTTACGGAACATCCAATCGACTTGTTCCCTCACGACTCCGGAATTTTCGCTTCGGCTAAACGTAGGTTTCTTCGAGGCTTAAAAATTTATCCGCGCGGATGACTTATTAGGATGTTTATGATTTTTTTGCGTTGCTTTCCAAACCGCGTTGGTTGAGGATTCTCTAAAAAGGTATCGTGGTTTATTACTCACCCGATTAATTTTTGGTGGGTAATTTTAGATTTGTGAGTTTTGAAAAAATGGTGCCGTTTGGGTGGGTTGCCAAAAATATTGGGATATCAGTCGCTCGTGGCAAATGTGCGGAAGGCGTATTATAGGGATAGAAAAGGCTTTTTTGAGCAAGGGTCACGTGGAGTTGTGCCACAAACTTTGGGAGAACTTAAGCTGCTTATTTGACAGATTATGGGACTCTCTCAACAAGATAAATCTTCGGAGAATCTTATGTTTTGAAATTTTTAAATCTCTGGAACCCGCTCTAGATAGTTTTTCACCTTCAGCCAAAGAAAACCATCGCGATGGATCTCAGGGTCTGGAAATTTGAGCGTTTTTAGCAAATTTTAATGTTTTCGCTTACGTTTTCTGTACTACTTCAAATCGAGTTTTCATTTGGTTGATTAAAATGAATGTTTTGTCTCGTTTTGGGGATGCATGTACCGAGCTACATAACTCGTTTACTGGCACATATTATTTGCAGAAAAAAACTGATTTCTGAGGTCTCTGTCGCTCCAGATATTTCTCTTATTTCTCTGGTAAAATTTAGATGAATTGTGCAGACTTTAAGAATGATAACTTCTTACTCTTCCTAGAACTTTTAATTATATGAATTTATCGAACAATATAACGCCTGTTTTGATAAATTTAAAGGTTCTCATTCTGATGAAGAACTACGTAAAAATAAATTAATTATCGCAGCATGCAAGACAAAATGTATCGCCTCTCGCCGTTTAATTTCCTAAAATGAATAGTGATTTTTTTATACTATTATCTGCTTGCCCTAATATTGTCATAAAAACAGTTAAAAAGTATCCGCCTCATTAGTTCGATGTTTAATAACCCTCTGCTGCTGCCAGTTTTAAGGTGCCGTTTGGATATCCCAGCGTGTTTATGCGCCCTCGAAGGAAGCGCGTGTGCAGTTACCAATCTAGATAATGAGAGTTTTTGCTCGGCTCGCCCTTCGGCTTATGGTTCGGCCGACGGATTATGCATCTCCAAATGCTTGCAGTCTGGACCGTCGGGTGGGCGAAAGGGTAATGTTGTGACTGGCGGCAGACCAAAATTAAGTTTTGGTAGACAAGACAGGGCCGTAACGTTTATTGAAATGCACGCGCCGCGTCGCCCATTTTTTCCGCTTTATTTCGGGATGACGGCGGCGTATCTGCCCTTGAGTCGGACTGCACGCCCGCCTTTAATGCGTCGGAGGACAGGGCAAATTAAAAGAAAATGTAGAGTAGCGCACTTCTCCACGAGGAATGCGATAATGGACTCTTTAAGATTTAGGCACGGAGCGGATAAGTGGCTACAAAGATGCGAGTTTGTTATCTTCAAAAGTAAGCGAGGCAACTTGCTCCGCCGAGAGAGTGTTTATGCATGTTTATTTTCGTACGTGAGTAGTTTTCCTTGATTTTCGCCTCCGTAAGCTCCGAGGGAAAAAATGTCGGCGCTCTTGCAATATTTATACGTCGAAAGCCATTAAAGCGTGTGAGTTAAAATATATGTGCACCTCTAGGAAGGGGGTCGAGAAAAAGTTGACGTCCGTTCGGTTTATAATGTATCTCCACGTGACGCCTATATTCCGGGCGAAAAATTTTTTCCGTTAATTCCGCGGGGTATTTCGCACTTTAACGAAACATTCTCCCGTCAAACGGAATTACATTTTTCTGGCGGGGGAATGCTGTTGTCTCGAAACCTTTCTATTAGGAGTCTGCAGGCACCGTTCGTAAAATATGCTCTCCCCCCTGTTTCATATAAAGTGTTACGCGGAATGTACGTGGTGCGTCCTGAGACTTTTTTTTATTTTGAATTTTCGACATTTAATGAAACCGCATTATTGCATCTGAGTTGGGAAAGAACTGTGCCACCTCTTAATTTCTTGGTACGGAATGCGTTTGAGTAACCTCTTTTACCGCATGATTTTTTGCTTTCCTCCGCTTATATACAATAGAATTCATATCATTCCATCTACGTCTTCTATTAATTTTATTTCCAATTTCCTCCTCTGTTGAATAAATTCAGTGGGACTCTTCTCTTGAGATGCAGGATCTGCTTGTCGACTTCTCTAAGGTCCCATACGAAAGCTTCCTAAGCTCATTTCATTATCTCTTTATGTTTCAGCTGCTAATTTTAGCTGGGCATCTCAAGACAGCTAAGTCTTTCAGGCAGAAATTAAATGGGTCATCAAAGTTGTCGCTCACCCATGCATTTGAACTCTTCATTTAGCTCTGCTGAAGGAGATTTGCTTCCTCAGCTTATGAGTGAGCTTTTCAGTTCACCCGTGAGATAGCAATTGAAACGAAAGTGGTACTAACGTTTCATAGTTCATAACTGCCTAAATAACTTCCAGAAGCATTTCGAGGAAATACCAATTATAATATCTGAGTCAGGTTTCCTGTCTCAAAAGATTCAAATTAATGGATTAAAAATGTTTTTTTTACCATGCGAAACATTTTAAACCTATGCAATAAATAATAAACTATCGTCATAGTAGACTTGGTGAAGGAGAAATATTTACCCATGTCTATCTCTGTTGACGAAGCTTTTTTTACGGCTTCTCATGAATAGTGGATCGAAAGTGCCTGTATCTCAATAGAAATCAGTGCAACGATTGGCAGCTGTCATTTCATTAACTTTTTCTCGTTTTCGAGCATAAAGGAAAGATCTCAATCGTTTCCACGTGAGATTGAGTAGTTTAGCGGGTGGTCTCCATAATTTGATTCCATGAAAACTATTTTGATCAAGGTTACGTTAGAGTGTATCCCTCTCGGAAATCACCCGTCACCTGCGAACGGTTCAATCCCACAAGCCCGTTCTCCTTTACTTAGGCTGTTTCACGTTCGGAATTTTAAAATTATGAGGAGATTATTGATTCCTGTATTCCTATTGATAGGCATTATAAAATTTTGTATGTAAAGTGAAGATAGGTAGTGAATTGATGTGAAATAGGTGAAGTTTTCTAAAATTATTTTTACGTTGCGTACTAGGAAATGCATTCCAGTTGAATTGTATTATTGGATTATCCAGTGAGTTGGATTGCGATCAGTTACTAGTATTGACTAATTAGCATGCTGACGCGAATGAAATCTTATTCTCATTATCCGAATTTTTTTATCTACTGACGATTTACACGATTTATTTGTGAAAAAATACCGTTATTTTGAAGATATTTCCTATATTGCCCAAAAGGCTATATTTAATGCTATTTCCCGTCAACTCGAAATAATCAAACTTACTTTGCAAATCTTTTCGTTTTCTTATAGTTATCAAATAATTGTATGGGTATAAACAGGGTAGTACTGGAAAGATTTTGATTGAAAGTACTTTTACGAATGACTGTTTTTTAAGAGGAATTATTTATGAACATATAGATAAATAGCCTTGGTGCTCAATGAACCGTCGCAAAGCTTGTACTAGGAACTTCAAATTGCCCCTTCCACTTCTCCCACTTCAGAATCGATTTAAATTTAAATAAACGATTTTGTACTCAAGCGTTGTTAGGATTACCATTTTACTGAAATTTTATGGTAGTGAGCGGTCTCTAGCTGGGTGCATTCTACGCTTGTAAAGTTTGTTTCGACTCTCTGTCTCACACCCCCTTGTGATTCTAATGAAAGAGACAATTCAGCCCCTATTCCTTCGTATTTTGGACGTTTTTTCCTAGACTCGTCTTAAACATTCGTGCTAACTCCGAAACAAATTGGTTCGAGCGACGCTCTTCGATTGTTATCCCCGATCGATTTATCATCGCAACCGATCGACGAAAACGGCTAATTAAAGGGCATTTTTTACGAGCGGTGATTTTTTTCCCGAAAAAAGCCAAGGAATGGATTTTATCGGCCCTTTTTTTCGGGCTTCCAAAGGGCGCTTCTTGCGGTTTTAAAAGTTCTCCATCGCGGTCGGATAGAGGGATAAAAGGTCAACGTTTCCTTTTAATTAACGCAGTTCTCTTTCCGAGTGCGGTCACGGAACCGAACGTAAACGAGGTCCAGGAGATGTTTATTGGTCTCGTAGACTCTCGTCGTCTCGTTTGGAAAAGAAAGGGACGTAGGATGTTAAAAATAAGACGTTAAACTCCTAAATAATAATAAATCACTTGAAACAAGTTCCCCGCTCCCCGTCATCTTATGCCTAACGAACACTCCGTTTCTTCTCATCCATGGCTTCGTGTTCGTAGCCCTTTTTTTCATCTTCCTTTCTCCTGCTCGGTGTTGCCGTTTTGGCGCCTACTGGGTTCATTTGGATCTCTGGAAGCGCGATTTAGCGCTTTTTCCAACATCTGGCGCTAGATTTGTCTCTTTCATTTTTTCCGAGTTTTGACTAACGATTATTAGGATACAAGTTGGGACTTCATAAAAGAAAGAAGACTATAAGTAATACTTGTAATTGTCGATAGTTTGTTAATTTTTACTTTTTTCACCCCCGTCTCTGTGGGTGTTTCCCCGCTGTTTTTACCCATGGGTTTTTTCTTTGTCAATCATCAGTTGCGAAGATTTTTCCCCACACATTACTCTGTCTTTTGTATTAATTTATTTCTGTACATATTGTACGACGTCCGAGGTTAGGTGAAAGAGAGGCCCACATAGGCCTAAACTCGCCAATAAAGGGTCAAACTAAAATTTAACTTTAGCCAAAAGTTAACTTAACTAAAGTAGAAGCTAGGTTAAGATTGATTGACAAATATAACGACAGCACGTTTACAGAGGAATAATTTGTATTATGCGACACCCTGTTACGTCAGTCCGATCCGATAATGAGCATAAAATCAGTCAGATAGTTGCTAGAACAAGTTGTTTTGAGGGCTCATTCTTTCTGCGAACGGTACGAGATAATAAAAAACTGAAAAGTAGCTCAATTGTTCGATGATTACACCCCCTTTCACACGCCGAACGGTGGGGTGTCTTGCAGGGTATTTATGTAGATGTAGATTATCTTTTCCGAAGTTGAATCTTTAGCTTACTATTCCGAAAGTATCATTATTAAATGAGGTTTTTACCAGCAATATTCAACCATTTCAATTTACTCATTCGCGGATTTCGTCTGGAATTTCCCTTCAATGAAATCAGGTTTATTGATCATCAACTTCCTCAAGATCATCATACGTTGGAGTAATAAAATCATAGTAATATTATTGATAAAATTTTCGATTCAGCGAATTATTAAGCGTCTCTTTCACTAGTTTTGAGTCTTTATAACTCATTTGAATGTTCATCTGGCGCTGATTCAAATTTATAAGCGGCAGCACAGCCCCATGGTTATTATTTCGAATATCCTCAATAATTCCTCCTCTAGATCCGAAACTCGTACAGTTACGTGCCTATTTAATTTTATCCCTTCGCAATCCTTCTTTCTTTCTCCCTCTTATTTCCTCCTAACTTCTTTTCGTTTCCTTTTTGTCTTTTCCTATTCCAGCCCCTCCCTTCGTTTCCTCTTCGAGGGAGGGAGTCGAACGTAGCAGCTGGCGCTATTCGTCATGCTAGTTCTATTTCAGGCCGAAGTGAGGCGTGTTGGTCGATATCCAAAGTATCGAAATTTCGTAAAAGTGGAATGAGATGGCTCGTTGGTGTCCTCTCCCATTTCCTTCTTTCTCCTTATAGCTTTTCCCATCCGGAGATGTTCCCAATGGTTTTTAACCAGAAAACGATTTGTATTGCGTTTCCCATCACGCGCTACGTCTTTTTAAATATGTCGTCAGCGACGAGCGGAGAATCTTGTTTTCAGATTAATATACGTTTCAGCATTGTTGTAATAGTGCTCTTGCGATGAGGGCGATTAAACTGACTCTTTTTACCATTATAAATGGTTTTTACTGAAAGGAGCGGTTGTAAGGGCGATTAGCATCTCTTATTTTCTCCCGGAAGCGGAATTATTTTATGTTTATTCATAAGATTTTAATTCCAGAGCGTTGGAATCGCGGTTTAGAGTTGCTTGTGTACGCGAAGAATGGAAAAGTAACTCTTTGTAGGATAATTTTTTATATATTCAAAGTCGTTTCTAGGGGTCCCGTGGGGTCTCACTTAATATAATCCAATTTCTCATTTAATTGCAAATTTTCAATTTTATATTGATATTATTTTCTAAAATACAGAAATAATAAAACCATGTAATTTTAAGATTTATTTTTATATTTATTTTTATTAATTTACCTTTAGAAAGAATCAGTCGATTTCATTGTTACCGGAATTTTAAAAATAATTTTTCAAAGTATTTTTGTACTTGAGTATACTTCTGCTAATACTTAAGATGGATCTGCGTATATTATTTATGTATTTGCATTATTTTCTCCTTATTTAAACTTAGAAATTTATCTACAGATACTTCTTTTATATCTATTAGGATCTATATCCAAATACCCACCCAAAGTCTTAGACTATAGGCCGATGCTTTTGCGTCAATAATCGAATTCTTTCATATCTATTCTTGGTCCCTCTTTTTTATTCATTACATAGATCTTCCGTCGTTCTCAAACACTACATTAGTTCCCACATCCGCGTCACCTATCTCAAAAATTCATTTTGCGTTCACATAAAGCATAATAAAAATCCACCGCTTCCGGCGACCTAGTTTATCTTGTATCGTCAACTGTGCACGAATATATCTTCGTGCCTGGATAGAATCTGGCCCTTTTGCTTAAAAAAATGCTATAATAAGCTTTCGGTATCTATAAGCCATTCGATATTGATCCTAATATGATTTCTAGAAGTAAAATTCTCGTATGTTTCCCTTTGAAAAAGTAGTCTGAAAGTTATGACGATTGACATGTACACCATGCGATTCTCTTTGGTCTTTTAATTCGAGAATAATGTGCGCGCTGCATCTTTAATTTCAAATGCACTTCAAAATCGATACCGTAACCTGTGGCTCGCGGAGGAACAAAAGATTGAAATTTTCTGTAATTATCTTCGTTATGTAATTTTCCTCCAATTAAACTCGCTAGAATAAAATTGTTTCCGCATTATAGCTGTATGATTGGTTAACTTCATAAAAGAGCTGCTCAACTCGGTATACGTTTCAGACCTCTAGCAAAATATGCTTTATTTTAGGGACTATTAATGGAAATCGAGACTGATTAAGCGAAAATAAACATATTATAAAATTCAGCTCGCTAAATCATATAGTTTTAAAATTCTGCCTGTGGGGAATAAGAAGAGGATTTATTACGTACCATTAGCTTTATGAGCCTGAGTGTTTTTTATTTCGAAAAATATTTTCATATCACGAACGTGTTATCAAGCCTTTATTCATTAGCTAAATTCATTCTCTTCGCTGCCTTTACTTGATCGGAAAATATAAAGAAATGCAAGTTATGTATGTGTTACATCCTAAGAGAAAGAAATTTAACTCGATTTTTTCTTTCTTGGATACAGTCCAACTCCTATGTTAAAACCCGGATTAATAATCCCCCGACCGAATGGATAGAAGTGAGTTCTTTATCGGAAAGCTCAAGATATTACTTTTTCTTAGAGGGTATTACATTATCATTTCTTATCAGAGGGCAGATGTAAAGCTTTCAGCGGCTTTTGAAGCAAACGCTTGTTAGCCGTTCAAGTAGTACTTTCGTTTTTTAATTTCTTTCACATTTATGTATGTACTGTATTTTTTGCTTTTGAATTCCTAAATTATGCAAATATATAGCTTCAATATCTTCTCTGTGAACTTTCAACGCAAGTGATCTCCTCTCTTCAGCTAATATCGGCAATCCGTTAAGTGAAATCAGTTATCAGTGAAATTTTACTCATCACTTTGAATTATTAACCGCGACTGATTCAGGAAGGTAAATTTACTTAGACATATTCACGCATTAGACAATCTATATTCTAGAAGAAGTGAAGAATTGATTCTTTATGCTTTTAAAGAAAAGGAGTGAAGAAACAGAGCAATCTCTGGAGGTAAAATCATTCAGTGTAGTAAGATATTTTCATCGCTAAATGTTATGACATGATGGGAATGCTGGATAACTTTGCCAAACTAGAGATCCTAATTGAATATAAATTAATGAAAGGGTTAAAAAAATATGTTATCAAATTTGATTTTTTCGTTAATTTTATCAAATTTGATGGAATTTTCCCGTGCAGAAATTTTTGATGGTGAATATGTAAATAATTTTGTAAAAGAAATGTGCATAATATGGTGAAAATTACTACTAGTCCTAGCCAAAAATTTGGGAAAATTTCTGGCGTACATGTTTAAAATTACACGTCCAATCCAAGTACCGAAATTTCCGTGGTGACTCTACTTCAACTTCCATCGACTTTTTCTATGAATTGCAGTGATAAAAAGGAACTGAAAAACATACATAAAAATCTGAGATTCTCGTTTTCCGAATCCGGCGCCTTGTTGGGATGCCTATCGGGATTTTAGCATCCAATCATGTATTTTTTGCTCCTATGACTAGTTGTACAATTTGGTGATAGTTGTATAATTACTCTTAATAGACTTCAAGGATATCTAATTCTAGTCTCAATCTGACCTGCAAACGAACCCTGGCTTCTGGACATTTCGCGTTATCCGTCCTCCCCGGACGACATTTCGTCCTCCTTGTCCACTCCTAAGGACATTTACCCTATTACCCCATTCTCCATTTCTCCCGTATTTTCCATTACCCCCTTCCCCTCCATCGGGGGTACATCTCCCTCATGCAGAACAATGAATGGGAGGGCTCGAGGGGAAGAAGAATGGGTTTCCAGAGGGTGAGGGGGTTGACCGGGAGAGGTCGCGCTTTGGACCCTTCGGGGGGGTCGGGGGATGCGCAGGCCACCCCTTCTGAAACCCTTTGCATATCTACCAATCCCACGCAGTCTCCCACTCGGCCCATATCATTCAACTGCATTCTCTTCTGAATGTTCTCACTAAAATCCTCACCCCTCTTTCTCCCTTCTCTCCATCCGCTATCTCCCGGATCACGCTACATTGCCGAAAGCGCAAGCCAACGCGCGGCATAGTGCAAGCTTATCGCATTATCCGTTTGGTGTGTATGCTTTGATATCTAGTTTTATCTCGGCATCTCTCCGCCTCGCTCGCGCCCGTACCTGCGTCCCCTTCTCCGCAATTTCGTTTCCCTCAGACTTCCCCGTGCACTGGTTATTTTAGATTAGCGCCGCAATGTCCACTCGGTTAACGAGGGTCTTTTGATATTTCTGTGTTTTTGTTTGGTTAGGGAAAAAAAGGAAACGTTTTCTTATCAAAGAGAACGCATTTTCAGCATTTGGGAGATGATGCGAATCTTGACGGTGAATTGTTTATTTTCTTTTTTGTAGATTGCGGTTCAATATTCGCCGGGTTAAATGTGATGAAATATTTTTTTAGTTCTTCCTTTCAGAGTTGTCGTGATGCTCTCGGGGTTTGTCTTGTTACTTTTAGTCGCGCGCTATTTGTTATCTATTTGGATGGCTATATTTTTATTTCTCTGGCTATTCATATCGTTGTATTCTTGTTGTTTGCATCGGATAATGAATTGCCCTTCATTCATCGCCGTTTCTGAATACTACAGTTGGGTAGAATAAGGAAAACAGAAGCCTAGTGTATTATTTCGATATTATTTTGTGCCTGAGCGTTGTGATTATCACTAACGAAACGGTTGCAAGTCATGTGTTACAAGCGTGCCACATTTCATTTCCAGAAATACGTTTTTTTATGATAAAGATTTTCAAGGTTGCTGACTACCAATTTTATGTGACTGGATAAGTAACCTTTATAAATAATGGATTTAGAGGAATGCAGGATTAAGTTCTGTACACTGGGCTGTAAATTATCATCATAGAACTCCCTACTAATAATGCAGCTATATTTAGTTTAAGATCACCATGTGTGTCGTGCTAATTTGAATTTCGGTTTAATTTAATATCCATCCGATCCTTGAAAGTAAATGCTAATGTATTCATTGCGTCTCTTGAATATTTAACACGAAAAATTCCCAAAAAAATATCGAAGAAAGATAATGCATGCGAGGGTATGGAAAACTATAGGGAACCAAGTTATGGGTTTTTAATAAATTTCATTTCCTTTAACGTGGGCCAACGGCTATTACTAATTCTCATAAATTAATTGCCGTTCCAGCGCTATGGCTGTAGGTACATAAGGTAGGACTCTATTTGTCGGATGGGCATAGTCTCAATCTTTCTGGGTACTTTTAGCAAATGTAAATATTGTAATAACTTACGAATAACAGATATTTACTCTTCAATTGGAATAAGAAACTAGTTGAAATATATATCCATCCAGACAGTCACACCGCACTTTGCGTCCGATAATTCGCAAGTTTTTGTCTTTCCTTTTAAAAGTGATTTGGTAGACTATTAGATAACTAAAACTCCATCGAGGATGTAGATAGTGCTGTAAACCTTTTCAATCGTATGAGAGCAACGAGAGAATTTTCTTTATAGCTACTAATTACTGGTATCTATAATGCTAAGATGATAGTATATAATTGAAATGACACTTGTGAAAATGCGCGTTATTGGATTGAATAATTATACACCTTCATAAAACCTACGCAGAATTGCATGAATTTTTCTAATGTATTTCGTAGGAAGAGCGATTGTTTTTAGAAACACTTCTCGTTGACATTGTATTGGTCGCTAGTGTCTTTCTGGCTCACAATCAGTATCCATGCCTTGGGCTGAGCCTTCATACCGTTAAATATCCCATCCCAAGATTCAAAGATATTTAATTGGAATTCAGCCAATTTATCCTAGCCCATCGGGACGTATCTCTGCCTCACGATATCTTTCTATGCGAAATTGTTTCCATTCTTCATTAATCGATGAAGCCCACATGAAACATCTCAATGCCGAAATCTGAACAACTGCGGAACCTTTCTTGAAGCAAAAACTAAGCCCTTTCCGATAAATTTGTGGGGACCGCGACAGTCTCTCTCTATTTCCACATGATTTTCTTCTTTACGGGACCTGATAAAGGCCTAAATTCTCGGAAGCTTCTCCAATGAATTCGTGCAGCACATTGGAGGGATCCCATTCATACCAAGTTGATTCATTTCGAATTGCTACCATCCCTCTGTAAAGCGTCTTATAAGCGGCGATGAATCCTTACATCCGTTCTTTGAGTATTTAACGGGATCTCTCTCAATGAGAGGCATTCCTAACCATGGTGTTCATAGAAAGAACTCTCTTCGCTCTACGGAGCCCTTTCTCTCCCTCTAGTTCTCTTAATTTCCTCACCTCACAATTCCTCGTTTACCGTTTTCCTACCCTTTTTCAATCCTTCCTTTCTTCTCCATTTCTCTCCCTTATTCCTACCTAATTCTCCCCACCGCGCGTTCCCCGCGCCTCTCTTAACAGCCTTTCCCCACCATTCCGTCCAATTCAAATTGAGACAATCAATCTATTCCCTGCCACCAATTCGGTTCAACCTCTCTCTTACACTTATCCTCTTTCTCTTCCTCATTTTCTCTTTCGTTCCTTTTCTCTCTCTTTACTTCCTCGTTGCGCATACACTTTACCACTTATACTTAAAAAACTTTTTTTTGGAAATAAGTGAATTAGTATCCGCACAAAGTTAATTCATTTTTTGTATTAAGTGATATGTGGCAAGAAATTAAATTAATGACAACAATATTCCGAATTTTTATCAGTTATCATTTGGAAGGTACCGATCATTCTCTGGTGTTTGATGTGTTCTTTATTATCTTAGTACTCAGATTCTCACCAGTTCCGTAGTCGATGGTTCTCCCATTTCTATAAATTCAAATAGTTTGAACTGTTGAGTTTCACACGTTATCTTTTCGTCGTTGTTCTTCTGGTAGTTTCATTCCATGGTTATTTATATGTATGCAATATTCTAAGTACCTGAATTGATTTTGCCGTGCAAGAATCAGCTTGAAAATGTTGTCGTCATTTTTGATGTCTCTTTATTTTCAATCACCCTCCCCTGAATTTTACCGACATGATAATTCCGTATTTAATTAATCTCCTTTTGAGAAATTCGCAAATCAATTTTTAGTTATCAGAGGAACTGACAGAAAAGGATGGTATCAAGCACGGAATAAACCTAAGATAAGAGCTCAAAAACACACAGGTTTTGAACGAGTATAACTATTTCTCTTGGAGGATTATCGGCCATCAATAGCTATCTAGTAGTGGATCTTATTACTACTCTTCTAAAAGATATGATTTTACTTCCACCGTCTACGACCTTCATCTCCTTTACTTGGAGGCTAAACGGTCCAGTTCTTTGTTGCTGCGTGAGGTACAACAATGGACAGATTAGCGTCTCAATCTTTATCTTTTTATTCTGTTTACAACTGTAACTACAGTCTTCTGTTCCTCCCCATCGTTCCTTTAACTTCGGCTTTCCCTCGCGCATTTTCCCTCCATTGTTCCATTCGATCCCTAGTCTTTATTTATTTCGCTCTCTTTTTCTCTAGCGAAAACTTTTCGCCGTAACCTGTTTACATGGCGATTGCCATTTAAGTTTCTATTGTGACGGCGCCACCGACTAAGTTCTTTTCGCCTGTAGAGCGCGCCACTCCCATTTTCGGTTATCTCTCCTTCCTCCCCGCGTGCCTTTCGCTCCCCCTTTTATTTCCTGTTTATCTTCCTCCTTCAGCCTCTCCAAAGCTTTTATTTTCCTCTTTATTGCTTCTATTTCCTGCTCTCTTTCTCTCAGTTGTGTCCGAATCTCTTTGGGTCGGTTCTTGTTCGTCCCCATATGTCTCCTTATTCATATTCGATTTTAAGTACCTCTCGCTTGAGTATGTTTCCTCCTTTAGTCTACTTTCCTTCAGCTTTTTGATCACTTTTACTGATTTCGGAAACGAGGAAATATTCTCATAGCCAACTTATTAAAGGCAGGTGGTTTCAACTGCTTCGGACTTTTAATTCTAGGCTTAAATTCATTTTACCGTAGGCCTTCTCATCGTTTTTCTATCATCGTGTAATATTTTCTTGCGTTAAATTTAAATCTTGATTAAGAGTTTTTCGGTCATACCTATTTATTTTGATGGAATTTTTAATTTAGTAATATGTGGAATGCATATCCATACCTCGTCGGAGGCTTTGGTGGAATATATTCATATTGAAAAGGAACGAGCAGATGTTGGAAGGATAGCGTTGAGGAAGTAATTGAAAGATTTCAGCTAAGGATAAAACATGAAAGGAAGGAAATTATTTTTATATAGTTATTTTTATAAAATTGTTTGAAGAGCTATGATCTTTCACAGCTAAATAGATTTCAAACATCTGTATTTCCCCGAAGTTGAATTTATAATGGTTTATTATTTTTCTAATAAATGGGGTTTCAAATTAATTTAGGCTCAATCCTTGGATGCTTTCTGAGAGTGATTCTCTTTTTGATGACGTTGTTTGATATCCACACCCAAGCATAACAAGCAAAAGCTTGCGTTAAGATTCACAGAATGACTTTAGAAAATTAAAATCTTAGTTTATTGGGTGTATAATTGTTTGCAGTAATTAATGCCCTGTGAACATAGCATGCTAGCACTTTTCTGGTTCCAAATTCGCCATTACTACTTCTTTGAACGTATTAAAATACCAGAGTGGAATTTATCCGCGTCTAATCGTTTCATTCTTTTTCCTCATTTCCCTTCATCAGCTGCCTCATCTTTCGCTTAGTTTCACCACAAGAGCATAGTCAGCTTTACTCGCTTCTCCCACAATCATTCCTTTCCACATAGAATCCTATTCTTCTTCCTACCAATAGTTACGAATGGCGCATAGCTCGCGACATTAACCTACCCATGAAATCCCGTGCAATTCCATTCCGTTCTCCGCGTACGCCAATCCTTTCCTTTCTCTCCTCTCTTCTTCCCTCGCCCCACCTCTCTACCCACGCAACCCCATTGTTTTCCACCCTCCAGCCATCTCCCTCCCTTACTCACCCATCGCCTCCCCATCCTCTTCTTACCATCTCCCTATACTACTCGGCCTCATTGGAACCGAGGCAACCTTGATTAGGCTTCTGGTTAATTAATAACCCCTCCCCACCACTCCCGACGCCTTCTCATCCTTCTTCTCCCCCTCTTTTTCATTCATTTCTTCCCCTCTTTCTTCCCTTTTCTCCTTCTTTCTCCAACTTCTCTCTGATACGAACGTTTTCAGCTCCGCTCGTTTCTCTTTCGTTACAAGACCACATCTGCTTCATTCCACTCCCCACTCTCTCTCTCTTTTCCTCCGTGGTCTATCTCTCTCTCTCAAACATCCTCTTTTATTATTGCTTTTAGCTCTCCGTGTCCGAATGCCTTTTCCTTTTCCGTCGCCTCTTTCCTTCTCATCTGCCCGATTTTCTCTCCTTTTAATTCATTCACATTCTTTGATCAATCCTTATTTCGCTGCTTGAGTTTGTGACCCGCGTTACCGGTTTGGGTTTTCTGATACAAATGGATTTCTCGCTTGCCGTAATCTTAGTTACCTAAAGTAAAACCAAAGCTTGGGGTGCGTAACGTAAAGCTTGGTTGGGTCTCTCGCAAGAGAGCGGTAAGTGTATTCCGATATAAGATTTTTTGACATGTCATGATATAGACATATTTATCTCCCTAGGACTTCGCGCCTTTTTCCGTTGACATTTTCTTCTGACACAATGTATTCTTTAGCATCTTTTAATCTCCAGACGCAGATTTCGTCTATTTGCTTATTTAGCATATCAGCCATAACCGAATTCTTTAGCTAGTATTTTATTTAAATATAAGCTACATATAATGGAGATTATTCTTCCGGGATTCGCGTTCATTTAAACATCGTTAGCCGAAATATGAATATCCTTAGGGTCATGAAAAATTTCATACTTCTTGCTGAAACTCTACTGCAGTCGTTTAATGGTCAGAAAAAATCGGCAGCATCTAACATATCTTCCCCTTGTTTGAATCTTTATTGCGCGAGTACTTCATCCAAAAGATTCGTTGACCAATCATTATACGTATGTTCAACGCCTCCGTAAAACATCGAAAGAATGTATTTGTCACACAAAATTTACGTCAATTTAGCGTCAGAGTTCGTTAATTTGTCAAGAGTTCCTCTTTAACCGAACAATAATCATAATTCGACTTTATTTTGTCGAGATTGAGACTAAAAAGTCTCTTTTTGCATCTTAAAATAATTAATAGGTTACCCCAAAACCATCCCTCGTTCAAGTTTCTCAGATCCTTCTTGTATATCTTTAGAATCCTTTCGATCCTGGCAGTTCCTTTAATTCTTCTCTTCACTTCTTGCTTAAACTTTCCAGCCACCATTCTCTCTGCTGTAATTCTAATTTCTTCTCGACACCGCATCTTTTCCTCCGGAATTCTTCGTTTTGCCGCAGATTTGATTCGGCCATGTCGTTCCGCGTATCTCTCGTGTGTTACTGCGGTGTTTCCGAGAAAGACGTGCGGGTGTGCCTGAAACTTATCTTTTTCCTTGCATTTGCGGTAATGTCTTCTTCACTGCCTCCACTTGTATGCACGCATTGTGTGGTAATTAATTCTCCATGCAGGCGAATAAATGCGAGATAAACAATCATGAATGATGCGCATTTAATTATGGCATCGGTTACTCGGTAAAAAAATGTTCACTGTTACAGGAGATGAGGGAGATAGTTGTATTATCCTATGGTATATCTACGTAGATATACTATCTATACAGTATTTTCACCCGTAAAGATGCCCCTTATATTAAAGGCTGTAATTATTTCATGCGCTAAAATTCGTATTCGCGTACTTTAAAGCACCTATGACAAGATTCTGTGAAGTAGTTGCTCAACTGCTGTAGAATGAGTAATCGAATACGCGAGTCAAAAGTTAAAATTATAAAGGACCCAAAGAGAGCAACGAAAAGAAATTTTTCTTCCGAGTACAATATTTAATTCATCATATAATGCCCAATCATGTAATGTCTAAAGTAGGATATGACCTTTCAGACCTTAACTTTCAAGGAAGTAAAACCCAATAAAACGTATGCACTGGCAATGTGTAATACAATTCAGGATCTACTATGAAACAGTTATTTGTGTTATTCATAGTCTAATTTTAGATCCTTTATTGCAATGGTGCACGTCAAACGTGACGAGTCACGCAGTTAGAAGAAATGGATTCCTGGAATTTCAGTCATTCGAAGAGTTCTGGTATTCCAACGCGCGTATACTTAAAATAAAATTATTTGCACAGCCATGAGTGATGTTATTAGCACACATAACGTATAACGTGCTAATTCAAGGAAAGAGGCTCGCCCTTCTCCGTTTACATACTCTCAAGGTTGTTTCCAAAGGATTAATACGTTTATTATTAAAGAAAGTGAAATCTTTCTCAAAACGTATACGCTTATATCTGCAACGGAAATCACGTATTATTGAATTAAATGGGAATGAAATTGTGTACTTAAGCAGGTATTCTTTTCTTGATTAATAATTACAAAACACTCTAGAAAACAATTTTTTAATATTAAGTTAATGGTTAAGCTGTACTATTTCCCAATTAGTTTTACGATTGTGCCTCATCTTATTTTTTAATATTATAAATTAATTTGTTTGTTTTAGTGTCTTGACAACTTATATCGTTTTGTATCTTATTAAAGTCACTATCACTCCAGCATGTTATATAACCCTGTTTTTTCAAATCGGCAGCAGTTATGATTAAAATAATGACATTTTCACAATAGAAAATGTTGCATTTCATAACTTAAGCTCAGAAAATACATTACTTGAAATAAGTAAAGCGACCGTAAGTTGCTATACTTAAGAGTTAGCGTAGCGTATTATATTTATTCGATTCGATAAAAATCTATGAAGTCTGTAAAGAATTTGATTTCTTACTCTCCTTCAATCGATATGGGAGCCTATTAATTTATCATCTTTCCAATATATTCTCCTGAATATAGATCATTATGGAACGGCATAGTCAATTCTCTCTTGCTGGTGAATTATTCCCTTGTCTCACTCGTTTTTCTTTTTACCGCGCTGATACTTCTGTGTTCAACAGTCGTATAAGATTCCGGAAATACAACCTGCCCGAAGTGGTTGCATGAAGCAATTAATAAACGTTCGAAAGTAGGCGTAAACGTTTCTGGCAACAATCCATGGGTTAAGTGTCGCGTCGTGTAGCTAAGGATAAGTTTTGCTTCTCCTCTGGAAGTGCAAGACCGGTCCGCCATCTTGTGTATCCGAGGGCGTCATTCTCGGAGGTTTTTATTGACATTCTGATGAATCATTTCCGAACGCTGTGTTCATCAGCTTTCCCAGACCTAATATAGCGGCCCTTAACCCCGACCCTTCCCAGGATTTTCATATCGATTGGAGTCCGAGAGTGATTTTTCATAAGTCCGGTTTTACAATGGAGCGACTGCGAGGAAGCGATTTGAATGCTGATGGGAGACAAAATTCTTTTTCTGATGGGAATTTTATTGGCAACTTCTCGGATTCCCTTTTGTCCTTCCTCTTCGATTTCATTCCCTCTTTTCTCTTCCCTTGCCTTTTAACTTCTTTCATTAGTAAAAATCCCTGGTTTCGATATTCGTAGGCGGGTATGTATGGACGTTTGGGAAATAACGTAGGTAAGTCTTTTTTTGGGAATCGCTTTCGAATTGCTTCCTCAATTTTTTTACGATTGCTTTCCAAAGTTTGCTATGACTTCACTTGTATGTATTTATGTTGTTTTCAGAAGCTACTGAATCTGATGTAATTAACATAAAGTATTCTTTTGAGCTAAACTTTGGTATATTTGTATTAGTGTATGGTTTCTTTGGTCTTCAGTAGATGCCTTCCATTTGATCTATTTCGTCTCCATTTCGTAGTGATTTTTTGTCGGTAGTAAGAATCATTGTCTTCTTTTATGATAATTACCAAAGTAATACTGCTATATGCAATAAACAAAAAATCAAAAGGTACCTGACAAAATTTATTATTACTAAAATAGAATAACCTGGATTGAAATAATGAAGAGCTAGTTTTAGACAAATCTTATCGCCGACGGATCGTTCTTCCCTGCTTGATTTAAAAAAAAAGTATATCGGTATTTATCGTATCAACTATCATTAAGTATATCCGGTCATTTTCCAACGTTTTCAGTTTTCTTGCGGATCTCATATTATTCGGTACATCTTCGGGCATTTCTGTCATCTAAAATCAATCCAGATGTGTCTTCCTTCATCATAATATGTATCCTATCCTTCCAGATTCATTCTATGACAGTCCTGTGCATGTGAGATATGGCAGAAGTATACAACTTAATTCGTATTCCTGAAGGAATCAAGATTTCATAACGCTATCCGTAGGAAAGACCAACATTTCGAAGCGCTATTTAGGCCGAAACACGCATTTGTTTACTCGGGCTCAATCCCGCGCACGCGGAACGAAATGCATGTTCCAACGGGCTCATCGCTATCATATGTGACTGCGGTGACTTGGAACTCCGAACAGGCTTTTTCAGTCACGGCGAAATCCGGCGAATTTTCAAATCAAATTAACCGTGAGGTTAATGAAGAGACACTCTGTTATTTTTGCCAGCCTTTTATCGCCGCCGTGATTTCAAAAACAGCGCATTCTGGGAGCGGACAAAAAATGAAATCCGTCGGAAGAGCAAACATAATGCGGAGCGCTCTCGGCTGCGAAATATTTTATTCACGCAATTGCACGTTTTCATCGTCCGTGCCTTTTTTTCCATACATCGGCGGGAGTTGGCGATCAATTTCATTTTCCTACACACAGGAACTAAAACATCGCAACAATGGCTCTTAAAGGGTATTTCTTTTCCATCCTTTATCCCCCGCCGTTTTTTCACTCCACAAAATCCTTTTCCGTAGGGAATTTTCGACGGAATTACGAGGCACGTTAATAAGGGAGGATCATAGAAAAAAGATCCTTTCCAACCCTCCAAGCACGCGTATATTTTCCTCAAAGAAATAATTAAACAATTTCCCCCGTGAATTATGAAAGGTTCTTACTCGGAACAAAAGACAATTGCGAAACAGCCGGCGAGAATTTTCGGCGCGATGTGCGGTCGAAAAAAAAAGGAATCGGAGCAACAAAGCTCCGAAGCCTATTCCGCTATTGTAACGAGGAAAAGTTAATTTGTCGGAGTTTTTGAATTTTTCTGAATGACCTGCGGAAATAGTTTGTCTGCATCGAAGGAAAACAATGGTTTGTTTCGGGGGTCGAGCAAACTGTTTAAGCTACCATATATTCGCTACTTAGGGCCCATCTCCCCTTCCCCCGACCGCCCTCCGCCCCTTCTCTTTCTCTTCAGGGTTTTTGGAAGTTCAAACAATAGGCAGAAATCAACAAACCTTCGGAAAAAATGTCCGAGGGAACCGTGGAAATGATGGAGGGCGGAAGGGAGGGGCGTATTTTTTTAGGAGAGATCCTAAAAATATATGGCAAGGGAAATTAAGTTTGTGAAGGATGAAATAAAAGAGTTGCATTGTGGAAATGAGGGAGAGATGGCTGATGAGAGATGCGAAAGAAGTGGTAATTGGGAGGAAAGTAAAAAATAACACGTTTTCCCCGACGAAAATACAAACGTACGGGAGGAGGGTGGTGAGAGGTTTGTTCGGGGGAATGCGATTTAAGGACAGTTTAAGGAAATATAGTTTAGTGAACGAGGGCTATTTTTCTGAGGAGAAGGAACTTAGTTAATGCTCGAGGAAATGTATTGGTCATAAAAGATTCCTTATAAAATAACCCTCCTTTTGTCGATTTTTCTCAAAATATGCATATTAGATGGGTTTATAGCCAAATTTAATCTGTCAATCCTAAGGACTGTATTCTAGCTATCCTACTGATACCAAGGATAAGATTTGTTGATGTATTTTTGAGCTTTAGTTTGGTGAGTAATAATTTTAATTCCCTAATGTAATGTGTCGGAAAAGGCCATATGCAAGCATATTGTAAGCTTCATCCGACTTTTCGATGGTGAAATTTGTGAGTTCAGTTTGCAAAAAGGTAAAAGATAAAATTAGGAGGGATGCATTTTTATATTTTTCTCGTCTTATCTCAATTTTGAATTGTTACTAATGGTCAAACGTGTGTATCAGGGGTGGTACTTGGGTGGAGCGATATCAAACTGAACTGGAAACTGTTACGAAAATTTCCTCCTTTCTGCTGTGCCTTTTAGTAGAGTTCTAATGTAGGTATAATGGTAGACTGAAGTACGAAATTCAGGAATGAAGTAATAGTTTTAATTATAACCCCGTATTCTCTAGTATTTACTGGCTTATTTTTTTCTTTTCATAAAATTCCGTCCGGACTTTTTTTACGGTATTTTTATTTTGTTTTCTTCGTATCCTTGCCTGTCTAAAAGTATTACAGATTTTATGTCGTTACTTCCAATTGAAATTTGGACCGTTCTGATATTCTCATGAATGACTGTCAAAATTGAAACTGATATAGCCCCTGAGATATAAGAAAGTTGGGCTTGCACCAACGTTCTAACTTCACCCTATCCACGTTTCATCATTCCAAAGAGTGTAGTGTAGTTGTATTACCAAATGCGTGTTTTCCTTATCCATACTCCACCACACTTATCCCCATCACTTCTGAATGTCCATCTTCCGTGCCTCTCTCTCCTTCTCCCTTCGAGCATTTCCATATCCTCAACTCACCCACCATTTTCTCACCCCCACAACCTTTCATTCCCATGCCTCAAAATAAAAAAAAACTCCCTAATTTTATTTTTCTATTTCCAACCCTCTCACCGCATTAAAACTCTTTCTCATCCCCCCTCTTTATCTTTTCCTATCTCCTTTCACTTTACCCTTTCCCTCTCTTTTCGGACCCCACCGCACTGTCCATCCTCCCCCGCGCCGCCCACTCCCCTCCCGGCGATCTCCCCTCCCCTTTACGTCACTTGAAAAAACCGTTTTCGTGTATAAAAAAGGAAGAAATTGGAGAGTTGCGGGCGGGGTGGAGGGGATGGAGACTGTTATTTTTCGAACAGAAAAGGGTTGGAACGCAAATTAATGGGAACGCGGGTGAAATGGAAGGAGGAGGAGAAATAGAGAAACTCGGTGTTAAAAGGGAGAAAGGAAAGAAAGGACGGGGGTGCGGTCGAGGATAAGGACTCTCCTGGATGGGGTGGGGTGTGTCTTTCCCCTGGGGTGGGTTCGAGTGGGAAAATATAAGGGGTTTGGGATGGGTAGGGATTGGGGATGGTAGGGATAGCGCAACCAAGGGATCCCGGCCAAGTTTTCCTGGAAATCCTCGCGCTTTCACAAAATAGGACGCCTTCAAAGAGGAGCACGCATCTATTCCAGTGTTTTAGATGCACTGCAGAGGGATATGGTACACTTGTCTCACCCTATTGTCGCGATGGAAATGGTCCCCTTTTCGGCGAGCACTTCTTGCGCTCTCTCACCGCATATTTTCTTTCTTTTCTGTCATTCTGCCGATCTGTTAAGTTACCGCAGACGTTATCAACCGAGGATCGGAAGGCTCTGTTTCAATATTCTCCCTTTTTTCATTGCTTCCCCCTTTCTCTTGATGGTCAGTTGTACAAAATGGTATTTTTTTATTCCTTTGGTTCGATATTTTCGCGTTTTTTGCTACTGCTCACTTATGCTCTTTATTTATCGCTTTTATTTTGCACTAGAGGATCGGCTCTAGGATTTAATATAGTTCTAATGAAGAGCAAAGTCCTCTATCATAAACCATATAATTTATATGCATTATTTGTGCAAGTAGAATAAATAATGTTGTAACGTGTGGATTTTGTAGCTTGGCTTCACGAATATAAAATTTTGTTTTTTGTGTTTTCACTTACTGAGATTGCATTTGGTTCAGGGAATTCAGAAGCGTAAAATGATTCATCTTCGATCGAATTTCTTTTCTGAAAGAGTCCTTCTCTGATCTTACATCCTTAATTATATGGAAAGGGGATACACATCTATGATGTCGATGAAATATAAAGGAGAATTATCAGTTGCCATGTTTTTTACGTACAAAAGTATTTCTAATTACCAATTCCTCAGATTTACTTATGTACTTTCCTAGTACCTATTCCTCAAAATATTTGAAAATCGTAAGGTTCCTAATTTTTCTTCAGCGAAAGCATATCGTTCTAGCCTTAAATTGCTAGATATCTTTTCATACATCCCTGATATTAAGTCATGTACCATTAGTTTAAGGCGTGACAGTTGAGACGTTGAATACTTTTTATCTTAGACCGATAACATTTGATTTTGCATAAAAACAATGCACTGCATTCAGTATTTGCAGCTCGATCAACTTTGATGCTAGGAAATAGCCAAAGAAATCCCCTCCCTAGAAACGGACGGCGAGTTAATTGCAACATCCAAATTTCGACGTCCGATATTTTGACTAGGCTCACGCCTCTTTCCGAAGTATTCAGGCGCGTTCTTCCTCATTATTTTCAACTTGACATGTCTCCGCCCTCCATTTTCTCTCCGATAAACCACCGAACTACGGTATCGATCTTTTAGAGGAAAAAAACGCCCTCAAGTTTAATTAATTCTCAATTTCGGAGGAAAAACAGCCCCGATAAAAATTAAGAATTAATAACAACAAAATTTTCCGAAAACGTTACATAGCGCCGGGCGCTCAATAATTAATTTCTGTCCTCTCTCTTTCTCTCTCTCTCCATCGTCGACTCCCTTTTTTCTACCTTCGCTACGTATCCCTGGGAAAGAAGAGGAAAAAACAGTTTCGCCTCTCCTCCCCAACTTAGAATTTTAATAGCCCTTCAAGGTTGAAATGTTGCGCGCCGCCTACTATGTATAAAACGCTCGAAGAATGGATCGGATTCCATTGAAGGGCTGTCCCAATTCCTTGCACTTAGGCCGTCGCGTACGCTTCTATCCTGTCAGACGCAAGCCTCGCTCGCCGTGTACGCGTCACTTTTTTACCCTAAGGATGAAGAATGGGTAAAGCAAGCGGGCTTTTGCACGCCCTGTCACGCGGAAGCACCGGGAAGGGGCTGCGGAAGATGGTAGGGGACCCACGCGTGTCTATCTTCCAATCAAGTGTTTATATTTACGAATCAAAGAATTGTTATTTTTTTGATGGAGAATGGAACGGGATTATGATCGTTTCGCGCTCTGCGTGACGGATGCAGTCATATTAGCGCTTTTGTTTTTCCCCGAGGAGGATTCCTTCGGATTATCCGTGCCCCTCGAAGACGCTGGGACGCCGCCTCTAAGATTTCCATTTGGAAGCAAGTTAAACATTGCGTCTCCGATGGAATTCCGACTTGTGTCGCGTTCGGCGGAGGAATTCCAGATCTGGCGTCTGCTTCGAAAGTTTTTGCGTCTCACGTTGAAATAATGATCTCTCTCTTGCAGTGTCGGTTAATTCGACGTCACGAGGTCTTTAATGAATATGCCTTTTAGGATTTAAAATTCAGCTGCTATTAGCGAGTTTTTATTTTTATCCGAATTGATGCTGCGGAAAATTTTAGCGTAATTAAAAGTTTCCCGGTGCTTAAACGTAATGAAGTGGAGAATGACGTCCTACTTCAAACTGAGGTTAAATTAAGGATTTGGCGTGAGAGGATATGATTAAATTCAACCTACTTTCAAGGTTTTGTGGCCCGACGTTGTCAATAGCTGAAAATTGGAGAATGAGGTGGTGAATTTGTTCTTTAAGGAAATAAACGTCGAATGTAATCATATTTTAAGGACTTCGTATTTATAATCTTATCATGCCAAAATATTTCTATGGTTTCCTTATAGGGAAAGTACTTATTCCTTGTTACACCGTTGTTTTATTACAAAGTAAGATATGCTTCTTTGAAACGTTGTCAGCTATATGTTTTATGCGGAAAATCCGTCATTAAGAATCGAGTGGTAGGTATTTAGGGATTAGCCGCATCAAACCACTTAAATAACGCAGCGGTTTTAGTCGCAAGATTAACTTTTATCGGTCGTGCTTTATGACGCCCTTAAGGAAACATATTTTCGTATCATCCTTTTTCGCAGTATGCTTTAAAGGGCTCTCTTTTTAATGGCACATTAATTCCCGACGCCTATCAATACCTCGCAATTGCCTTTTATCCCTAAAAGGGAACGAAACTCCTTTCGCCCCTTTTGAATTAAAGAACTTATCTATCGTTATAACCGTAATTGTGACGAGCCATAATGAGGTCGATGTATCATAGTCCTCCTCTTGAGAGCGTCGTTAATATCCTTAATGGGGCCTCCGGAACAGTCGCCGTTGTTATAAAACGCGCACAAGTCTCCGCAGAATGTCCGTAACGGTTACATAAAACCAACCTCCAATTACGACTGGTTCATCAATTCATCAGCATTTACTGCCGGGAGTCCCTCGAGTTTCCCCAAATTATCCCTCGCTTGTTTTCGCTCGAATGCATTGCATCTTTAATTCGCCCCGTCCAATTATGGGCGTCAATAGCGATCGTCGCTGGTTCTCAAACGCATCTTTTGTGCATTCCATTTGTCCCCTCGACGCCATTATGTCATCAAGTATTCGAACATATTTAGCGTCTGTTCAGCCAAGTTTCGCAGTGTCTCACATCCAGCAGCTCGTTAGCGGCGTCGAAGGCGTTGTTTCGCCCCACTATACCAAAACGTTTCATTACGTCAGTGTGGCGGAGATCCTCGACGTGCTCATTGTTTGTATTTTTGTCGACGTGGAAACATAAATTACGTTTCCGCCACGAATGCAGGGGTTTAAAATAAACTGGTGATCAATGGGGTGGACGCGAATGTGTGGCAGTCTGATTCCAAGGGCGTCTCAGGACTGCGGCGTACCACGCGAAGGGCGCGATCATATCGCTCACGCCGATGCATTTTTATTTTTCTGCATGATATCCGTTTTGTTATCCGTGTCACTTAACGGTCTGCTCCCAACCTTTCTGCTGATTGATTTTAATGGTTGTTGTAAGTCAGTCACTCATTTGCTCGACTATACTTGACTCTTCGTTAACCATAAAATTGTTTAAATTGAAACATGTACCGAGGATTAGGCTTTCATTTTAATCATGTGTATTATGTAGTGTTGTAGGTAAGTCTATTTCATCAAAATGCCTTAGTGTAACTCTGAAATATTCCGATTAGATCGTAGTTATAATTAATCGGTGGGAGGTAAACTTAGCGTATATTATAGAGTAATTGTGATATTCCGTCCTCGACGAAAGACACATAAGCAGGTCAACAGGGAAATACATTCAATAGAGATATGTTATCTAATTTTTTACATTAATTTGTCGCTCATATAATCTTTCTCCTCTGAGCGGGGTGAAATCGCCATTTAGTTAAGTTATATCTCATCTACTTATAATAGAATTGTTTGTGAGGATTGAAGATTCTTGAGAGTCTTAAGCTAAGGGAAGGGAAGGGAATCTTGTGGAATTTTAAATTCATAGGAATGCACCTGAGATGGAAATACTGTATTTGCCACGTCATATTTTACGTGGTTTTCTTGTCTTCATTTTAGGATTAAATGACTATTTCAATCAACTGATGTAATTTCTCTGATGCTTAATAAGTCTCTACCATTGTAATTTTTTAAATAAAATATTTATTGATCAATTTCCATTCCAACGTAAACGATGTAAAAAAATAGACGCCTACTCACTAGTATATCATCAATTCCGGAAAAAAACCTTAAGATACCATTTTAAGTAATAATGAAATTTATGAAACGCACATATACCTGGCCGTTCAAATTTTGACCGCTTGTGAATGTATGATGATATCATATAAAGACTCCTGATGGCAATCAAACTAGGAGCGACGCTTTTCACAGGGGAAGTTTATTGACTCGGTCCCGAAGTAGTTTTCTTAAAAGTGGATGTCTTGAATATTAAGGTACTGAGCCTTGCGCGTAGGCAAACTACCATTTCATAAAACCGTTTCTCCCGTGGGGATGCCGGCCCGCCCCTAAAATATATAAATTAATATATTAATACATAATGCAGGTATTACGATCGTCCTTCGTACTGGTGTCGAGGTAGTGTGGGGGTTTTCAGAAGGGGTTGTTGCCAAGTCAGGCAGTGGGCAGCGGGCGGCGACCGAGGCGGTGGCCACAATCATCCCACCCGTCCTTGGGAACCTCTCGGGTCCAGCGCCTACCGCAACCGAAATGACAGGCCTCTTTGCGCCTCCCACCCCAAATCCACACTGCCTCTTTCCTAATTTTCCTCGGCTATCACTCTTATTTGTTTTATTCTTTCCGTATCTATCATTTTATATTCAACATGCAGAATCAGTGCTAATTGTATTTACCGATACTCTTGGATGTCCTGCGTCTCTTGGTTGCGGGCATCGAAATTGAATGACCTGCTGGTTAATATATTGGTTCTAGCAGTCATAGAATTATCGGGAAATGAAATCGGTGTTCGGAGAAATGGAAGAAAAGAAATTGGAACTCGGCTGTTAATGTGCATTGCACACCCAATGCGCATTTCGGAGGCTGTGACACCATCCTGAGGGGTATGTGCATAACATCCTCTTGAACCTCTTAATCGAGGAAATGGTCTAAAGTTATCACTATTTTAAAAGAGTGAATGACACCTTTAGACCATTTCCCTCGAATACCATTTCTTTCAAATCTTAATTTGGTTTCCCAAGCTTTGGAGGATTGAAAAGATGTGTTACGAGTTGTAAGTTTTCCGAAACATTGAACGGTGAAAGACACTGGTCATCACTTCCTGGTAGGCTTGCCTCGATTTTTATTAGGATATTCCGCGTTATGTTTGGCTTATAAGGCCGGTATATAATCTCAATAAACTCCGTCAGGAGTTTGGGATTTTTGGTTTATATTCAAACAGCTTTCATTGAAAACATAGATCTCTATATCGAAAAGACAAAATTCTATATCGAATTATAGAACTGAGTTCATACTTCATCGTGCTCATTCAACGTATTCTTCGTAATTTTATGAGAATTCTTTCTTGAACCATGTTCTGATTCAGATACAATCATAAGATTGTAGAAAGGGAAAACTTCATATTTCAATGACGCAATTAACATGGTCATCAAACTTATTTTTCCTGCCATACTCATAGGAAAGGTATGATATCTATGCCACATATAATATCCGTAGAAGAAAAAATACCATATGAATAAAAACTTAATTTAGAGTTAAGGGAATTCCACGAGAGACTATCACCATTCACTCGACTAAATACCGTTTTCTCTCAAAAAACGACGTGGTTAGAAATAGCCCATCACTCCAAATAGGAAAGCCTCCAACTAAATCATTTATTTGAGCGTGATGATGTAATCTTCAGCTGTTCTTTGCGAATCACTCTGACAGATCGTGTCTCGTTAGTTTATTTTCCATAATGTGGACCCTTCCTATTTTTTTCCTAGCGAGTCATCCATCCTTCCCGCAACATATTTTCGTTTTTTCTCTCTCTCCTCGTTTTCTCTACAGCCTACGGATTTTCAAATGCCAAAACGGATTACGGCTGAAATTACCTCGAAAATCTGCCACTGATTTTTCCGACGTTTTGACTGACGAGAAAATGACGTTCCGTGTCATCATTTTTCATCCTCGTAATATTTTGCTGGAATCGGAAGAATTGGTCATTAAGAGAGTTTTTGTTAATTTTCCTCCCGAAAGAATGCTACCACGGTCTTCTGTAGCCTTACAAATTTGCTTTGCTTTCCGGATTTTGTGAACGTCCTCTAAAACAATTTTGGATAAATACAAATACTAAAATAACATAGCAGTATCTGTTTATCTTACTACAGACCGGAAAATATCTTTTATAGCTGGTAAACATCTTTTTAGAATCATTTGATAAATATATGTTGAAAGTAAAATATTTTCATGTGAAATTCTTTGCAAGAATATGTAATGATTAAATCCATATGTATACGTTGATTGCATACCGTATTTCCCGCAAATATTGTGGTGTACTATGTGTGTGTATTTTATGTAAGAGCGGTATCGGTAATCCATCGGCCTCTCGTAAACCATTACTAGGAAGACTTAGTAATTACTGAGAAAGTTATATATTATATTAAATCTATTGTGGCCATAACGGATATCACCCTGTGGTGCTGCAAACGTATCGTAAAGCCGATATTGTTTTTCTAACTTCTGTAATTTTTTTGTGAATGAAGATAAGCAATATTCGTAGGAATATATACACTGCTTGTCAGCTTTCTGGAACGGTAACTCTGCTGCAGAATTTTGTCTACTTCAGTAATATACACCAATTGAGTTACTCGAAACTCCTATTTCGAATTTACATCCTCGAATATTGAGTATTCTTCTTTTGATCGTAATTCTTTGAATTTCAGTCATTGCACTGTCCATCATCATTCGTCATTCAGTTCGACTTGAAATCAGTTACAGTCAATTGATCGATCATTAATAATTTTATTTACTCTGCGGAGATATGAAGGGGTTTTGGAAAGAGCAAGGTCCACGTTACGAATGGTGATGGATGACAGGAATTTCAGCTCCGAAACGACGGATTGAAACCAGTTTCTGTGAGGCGTATGGTTTCATCGCCCTCAAGCGAATCGTTAAACCTTTCTAATTGCGAACTTAATTCCCTCTCTTGTCCTCTCCTCCGCGTTTCACATCATAACTGGTATTTCTTTTCGCAGTTCGTTGCGCTTCTCGATCGGAAGTTCTTTCCCAGGAACCAGCTTTTTGAAGGAAAAGATCGTCGCCAGAGGGTGATTTAATGACGCCCAGAGATTGGTCATTATTCGATTGGAATTTAAGAGAGATAGTTGGAATGAAGCTCGCGATTGAAGCCTTTCATGGGTTTATCCCCGTAATGACCCTTGCGACTTGGCAAAGATTCATTCCTAATCCTTTCTGACTGGCTGTGCAGACTTGAGTGTATGTCACGCGTTTTTTTGTTTAATGCCACTCTGTGGATTGGAGATACTGATCATTTTGTTCGCTGGAATATGTTAGCAATGTTGAATCCTGTTTAAGTCCTGATTTCAGTAGTATTAAGTAGCGATTTCGTGCGTTGGTTGCTATTCCGCGATGGTTATGGGAATATTGTTTAGTTTAAAATATGGGTATTTCATTCACATGTTACATGCATTTAAATTACTTCAATGTATCAAAATATTATTAATATATTTATCTTGCTATCTTGCTGGCTAAATAACAACAAGGATATCTTTATCAGAATTGTAGTGTTCCTAGCGATGAATTAGTTATGTCATCTTTTTTTCACAATGTAGATGGCGATTTCCTGTAATGTAAGCGGTCGGTTACTTTTCCATAATCTTCTCGAAAATATTTAGGAGACGTCAGTAAGGGACTAAAAGCGCCTATGTGTTAATTTACGCGTAAGGAAGTATAAATGGAAACTCGCGAGTGGCGTATTTCGAAGGAAAAAAATTCCTCATTAATCCATCGGCGTCAAGCGGGCGGCGTCGATTAGGTCATAGTCTTTGTCGAGTGGGGAAAAATGACTCGCTAATAGAGAAAGGAGCGAAAGAAAAAAGGAAAACGAACTTAGCGTCTCGTCTGCCATTAATCCACTCCGATAGCACGCAAGAGAGACAATGAGTTATTAAGGGAGGAGAATAATTGGACCCCCTCAATGCGCGGTGATCATCAAGGCATTTTCCATCCCTCTCATTCAAACCCTATCGCCCTTTTCCCGCGTTATGTATGTGTCCCACGACCGCGAGCTTTGCCATTTTGCAGTAATGACTGACGATTACTCTCCCGGCACTCGCATTGTTTGGTGCCATAGAAGGCTGGGAAGGGAAGATGTAGCCGAGGGTGTGGGGATGGCAAGTAAGCACACTCTTGTGGCCAACCTCGCGTGTGTCATTACCTCATAATGCACTCATTGTCTCGACGCACGCGTGTGTTGCCGCATATCTGTCTATTTCTCGCTCGGAAACCGTCGGGAGAAAAATTAGGCGCGGGATTCGTTTAGCGATTTGCCGCGAATGCCGTCCACTCGGTTCCTAATTACTGGAGGGATTCTTCCCGAAGAATCTCTCTCTCCCTCCAGCGGATTACTGCGTTCTCAATGGAGCCCGTGTTGAGTCGCTCGCGCGTGATCTTTCGATTTGCGCCGTTTCATTATTTGGTTTTATCATTGGCGCGGGGATGGATGCGATGCGGATCTGGACAGAATTCTGTGTCGAGAGGATGGGATCAAAATGTGGATTTTTTTCCTCTTGGAATGTTTTTCCGAGTTGAAATTTGCTGAAGGTGAATGTCCAGTGTATAATACATAATGTATGTAGGTAAAATTTCATCTAGGATATGTGGGTTTCCTACAAATTTTTTCGGAAATCCACGTTGCTGGGATTGCGTCATTTTCAAACCAAAGGACAAATGAAGCTAATTGTTTTTTCTTTAGGGCATATCTCATAGGATATTCCGGTAAATATTTTGCAAATATTTTCTGTTTTGGGTTAGTGAAATGATGAATGCTGTTGTACGCAGAATCTCATTATGACTGCGAGAGAAACTGTGAAATTATGGCAGAATGCAATGCTGAGAATACCAATACCCGATTTTTTGATGGAGAACAATGTTAACATATTGCGGTGAGAAAATATGCTCATGTGAGAGAGAAATAGGGAGGTTGCTGAATTAAAATATTT
Organism: Pachydiplax longipennis; assembly: GCA_036926295.1. Taxonomy (NCBI): domain Eukaryota; kingdom Metazoa; phylum Arthropoda; class Insecta; order Odonata; family Libellulidae; genus Pachydiplax; species Pachydiplax longipennis. Next base: position 60,958,335 of record JAVFKF010000008.1, read on the forward strand.
AAAATTTTAGTGCTTTTTCCGAAAGTTAGAATGCTGTAAATCGGTGAAAATCTATTGGGAATTACATCCGTAGATCATGTATCAACAAGCAGGTGAGACATTGATAGTATTTTTAACTCAACGAAAAATTATATTCGTTAAATAAAAAGCAATTATGTTATTCCCTAAACAAAGATACTCTCCGCGACGGTCAAAGCACTATCTCACTCACACCCTCCTGTCTAGCGTCATCTCTCTAATACATATATGTGGGGTTAGAATACAAGGTTCTGCTCTGCACATTTATTAAGATATTGAAAGAAGGTTGAGTAATTAAAGTATACGTCTTCATGACCCACGCAATGCTTCCGTCCCTCACATTCATCCCCACACTGTCATACACACCCCCAGCATATCCTACGCGCCCCCGCTTGGATAACTGACGGGCGTTTATCGCTCGCAGCCCCAGTTCCACACATATACTCTGGCTTGACGTGTTGCTTCACCTGATGATGATCCAACGGTCTGAAACCATGATCGTAAATTTAAAAAAAGAATTCTGTAGTTAAGATAGAGGCATTCTTTTTATACTTCTTTATAAAGGAGTACTGTCACAAAATCGAGGTGAATGATTGTATTCTATGTTATATTCGTTAAGTGCGACTAGCTCGTATGTACTTATTTAAGAGCATTTTTCCCTCATTTTAATCTTACTGCTTCTGATATCCAGAAAAATCCTGCTCCTACCTTCATCCAGTGACATGATTTCAAACGAAAGTACAGTTCCAGTGTGACGAACTTAGACCGCTTATCTTATACCTAACGTCACCCTCTTCGGTATTCAATGGAAATCGGAGTATTTTCATCTAAAATTCTGATTCTTTATCAGATGGGAAACCTGGAGCGTAGGGCGATTTCTCAAGTCCTTTATCCGGCCAAAAGAAAATCCTCGAGGTTGCAAAATCACTCGCGAATCGTTTCGCAGCGTCGGCATTCCGATAAGGGTACGACTATCTGCGAGTTATTTATTGCCTTAATATAATTGACAGTGATCCATTTCTCCACCTTAGCGAGGAAAGTGCGTGGGGTTAGATCGTTTGCTCGAATGTTCGGTCAAGGCTGGTCGATGGATTAACCTCCGTGACAAATCGAAAAGCGTTTTATTGCCGACCTCCATAGCACTCAGCCGACCTCAGCTTCACCATCTGCGTCATTCCACGTCTGCTCAAGGCATGGGACCATTATGGGCGTTGGGATTGCAGAAAAACGTTTTCTGTGTGAATTCTCATTTTAAAATCCACTTTGGTCTTTATTCACCATTAGTGTAATTGCTAAGGGACATCATCTCTTTTGTGGTATTTGGAGACAAAATTAGAGAGGTTAATAGACATCGAAGAACTTTTGTTCTTGAATGTTCGATGAAGTGGGAAGTTCGAAAAGGTTAAGGAAGCAGGCTGGGAGAAGGAAGCTTTGTGTGACGAAAAAACGATACATTTATAGTATATTAACATTGCATTGCAGTCCATGATTCGAGCTAAAGCAACTCAGATGAGCAAAATAGTATGGAATAGGTTTCAAAGAGGTTTTCATCAGCAATATTAGATTCCAACCTCTTTCTTACCTCGATTTCACAAAGTATTATGTTCCTTATTTTACTAAGGTTTGGGTGATTCTTAACAATGACATTCATTTTTATGAAAGGAAATTCAAAGTTTTATGGTTCTTAATATTAGAAGAAGTTCTTAATATTAGAATTAGTGCCCTGACTTTCTCCTGTATCAGTAGTTGTTAATTTTATTCAGGGCAGTAAGGGCAAGCTATACGATACTTATTGCACAGTTTTCTGCAATCCTGGTTAAATTCATTTCAATGCACGCGATGCTTGTAAGAATTTTATATCATCAGACTATAGGATGCATGTTATCTTTGTTGGAGCTACTGTATCAGTTTATTGGTTGACATATTTCTCTCTACTCCACTGGAATAGGTAGAATATCGAAATAAAAAGGCGTTTATTTCTGAACATCTAGAGTACATGCTTTCCTTTCGCGTTCGCTATGCAACGAATGCTATCGGAGTCCTGCAGCTGTACCTCAGGCCCAAATCTGATTAAATAGACAGATTGAGGAATGGGGTTTACAGAAGTGCAGAGGAAATATTCATATCTATGTATGAGATCGCTTATGATTGGCAGGAGTCCGTCAGTTAAGGCCGCGGAGAATGGAGGAATAAATTGAGGCAGTCGATGCACGTATTTGAGCTGGGGAAGGAGGAGGTCGTAAAACGCACTCAGTGTAGGCAATAGGTTGGTCGTGTGGCATTGGTATAAACTGAAGAATAAAAATGGTTTGAAAGTTTCATATGAAAGAATGTTTAGTAATTTCGAAGGATAATTACGTTTAGGTGAAAAGAGCTGCATATTTTCATGAAATGATTGGCTGGCTGGATGAAATCATTTAATGATTTTCTTAATTAATTAATTTTATATAAGTTAATAGATTAGCATGTAAGGGATAAAATAGGCAACTTTCGTTGGCAAGGAAACAAAGGATGCATTAAATTTGCGTGAAGATAGTCAAATAGTAATCACAGAAAAAGATGCTAGGGGAAAAATACATTTTAGGAGGTAAAGTCTTCCACAATTGATTACATTAAGGATTATGAAGGTCCGTTGAGTTTTTTTAATAGTATTTTATGGTATTATGGATATGGTAATAGTAAATTACTTAGCACAAGGAGCTTGAGCCTAGAAGCCGAACAAACAAATGAAAAGTAGCGACATGTGACTAGAAACCTTATCTACCGCTTTCCGGGCAGATATTCTAATCACTGAACTACCATGCCGCGTTGATTCCACTAATATATAGCGGGAGACCAGTGTTAGAGTCCCAATCATGTCGCTATTTTTCACTCCTAATTCTTCTGTTTTATAGCATCACTGTATTAAAAAAATGTCACAGTCTAGGTGATTCATATTATTCATGTTCAAGTCTTTATTACAGAGGGTTTTATACTAGTGCCGTTCTTACTGGTCGTTCCAAAGGTCCTAGTCTTCGTGTACCATTCGCCTAACGTTTGCTACAAACCTAAGCATATTGTACCTATAACCTTCATGGAAACTTCTTATGTCCTTTTCATCACCTCACTTACTTATTGCATTTCTGAACAAAGGCAAGTTTTGGTTAATTCCGCGAAAAAATTCCACGCATGCGAGTTTCGCTGGTTTTTGCCTCCGGAGTCGCCTCCTTTGCGAAAGCCGACAGTTATTTTACTCGAATATACGTTTTTCCTCCTTACTCTCCTCTGTGAGAATTTCCGCGTACGTATTACCACCCGAATTTCCGCGAATGTGCGGCAGCGTTTGTTTATCGACCTCCGTATTCATACGTGTAGTAAAAGAGAGGCGTGCCTTTCCAACGTGGATCACGTCTCTCGCTGATTGATGCGCGTGACGTCACGAGTTCACGGCCACACGCGGTCTTGACCCACACCATTCCTTCCACCTCTCACCATATCCGTTACGACCTCTCCCCAACCTTTTCTCTTGCACCGCATTCTTATCCGCGTCACTCCCTCTTGCTTTCATTCCCTCATCTTTTTCTCCCATTGTTTTCCCATCCCTGAGGGCCCTCTCCGGAGAGGTCGTCCGGACGACCGCTGAGGACGTCGCCCGCGAGTCACTTCGCGCTAATGTCCCCTGACAAGTGTTATGCGTTACAACCCCCGATGTTAATAAGAGTTGTGGCCACAAGCCGTAATTGGAGGAAAGGATAACTCCCATCCCTATCGGGATTGCATGCATGTAAAAATCCCCGTGTCTTGTAGGCTTTTTTGTTTTTCGGTTTAATCTGTCTCTTTCCCTCATCTCCTTATTCGATCCTCCGCAGTCTCTCCTCAGTCGAGATCTAATGAGATCATCGTGTGTTCGCTGATTATAAGATTTACGTGAGCCGCATGATGGATGTTCCTGTTATACGGAATAAGGTATAGATTCCGCTATTCCTGCCCGTCCGTCCTCACCCTCGCTGCCGCTTTTAAATTAGCTTTTATCATAAATCTCTTTCTCTCTCTCTCGACCACCTTGCTGGACTGTCTAGATGCTAGGCTAGTCTCGGTTTATCTCCGGGCGTTCGTAAATGAAGCGGGAAGTTTTGAGTTTAAAAGTTCGCTTCGTTTGCTCTCTTTGAGGCGTATTTTGCGTAAATGCGTTCGCTGAAGGGTTGGGTTTCGTTTCCTGTGACTATTAGGCTTAAGTCACGTATTGTTTTCTGTTCTCTCGCTGCTGAGGGCCACGGCTAAGTTGTTTTCGTGTTTACTTTTCAGAAGTTTGTACATCTTCACGAAGAGTTCGTTATGCATTCTTAGCGCGCTTAATTGAATTACTTATTTCTTTCATGAAAATGTATATGTTCAAGGTTACTATAAGTAAAGTTGCTGATGAAATATGCGTTGTACGATAGCGCAATCTTTGTGTGATATGTGTTCCTTGAAGCTAGAGGTATATCAAGTAATTCCGGTTTTTTCTCTGTTATTTCTTCAATATTGCTGCCCTTTTCATTAATGGGCCATTTCTCGATCTGTTTTCCTTTTTTAAATATCCTTCTCCATACTTCCCATAAGTACGATAATGAGACATTAGTCATATTGACGGTTAAATCATCCCTTTTAAGATCAACGCTATTGATAATCAGTTTACCATAATCATCAACTGTTGAGAATAAATACGTCATTTAAGAATTTACGGTACTCTTTTGAGTGAAGATATTATGCCAACGCCACATCGTCAGTAAATTCAGTGCATTTAGCATTATTTATTTGCTGTGAAACCTTTCACCGGCATTCAGAATCATTCAGATCAAACTTCCACAAAGAAAAAGTCTGCAATTTTATCAGTCGGTCCCATCGCTCCGGACCGCAGAAAATATGAAAAGGCAAGCGTAACGGAGGCGATCGGCTTCGTTTTTCAGAAATATAAATCGAGACGGTCTGAATGGCTTCATCAGCGCTGATCCACGGTATGTTTATAGTGCAGGGGCGGACTCCATCACGGAGGCGAACCCTCGATAACGTACACCCTTTCTCTCCTTCGCGGCCGATATCACCGCTTTAATTCTTACCTGTTGACACTCGGTAACCCGGCTATTTTATTATTATTTTCACTATCGCGTAGGCGTGTACGGTCGTGGGAAGGAGAGCTCCTGCGAGATGATAAACTGCTACGGGGGGGCGGGGTTGGGCGGGGGCATTTGGAAGATATCCGAAAAATGTCTCGACGCGATAGAGAGATTCCTCTCCGCTTTTATCCTTCATTCACGGCCACGTCTTAATTCCGGACTCGTAAAAAATGCCCCCGACTCGCTAAATGTACTCTCACGGATTACGACCACCTCCAGAGGGTGTATTTCTTTCTCGCCCCACCGAGTAATCTGTTTTACGGCTCTTTACGATTCGTGCGTGGGTTTCTTCTCTGTGTGTCGCCCGCGACTTTATCTCGGGGTCGATGCGGGTTGAAAGTGAGGATAAGAGTGGCGATCGAGATGTTTGGAGTGGTCCAAGGAGATGGTGGGCGTCGGTTTTTATCCCCCGCGATTATGAAGGCGATTCTGTTATTTGCGATTCTCAACCGCACCCTCGTGGCCTATCGCGACACTATCAATTCCTCTCGGCTCGCAAAAAGGTCGAACATATTCGTAGGGATTTTACTGCGTCTAATTTCTCGGTTCACCGTCGGGATCGTAATCGCACTCTTTTATCGCTGTAAATCAAGACGGAGCTGGTAATGGCACCTGTTTTCTTCGATAATGGTTGCTTAAGCGGTTCAAGGCGTTTGTAACTTGAATGCTATTTGTAAATTTCTTTTGTATGTTTCTGTAAAATGAATGAATACGTAAGCAATATTAGGATTCGCATATTCTACTTATTGATTCACGGAAAGTGTATATTTTCTTCTTCGAAGGTTTTTGAGCTTCTTCGAAATCTATACCGATTTTACCACTCCATGTCCGCAATGTAGTGTGTCTTCTGATGGATTTTGAAAACGTTACAATGGTAGCAATATGCGTATCATTTGAGCGATGTTAGGAAGGTTCTTATCGTAAAGAAATAGAACTGATAATGAAACTATTGGAAAGCGGTCGTTAATAGAAACTGATTTTTGAATGGACATAATTACATCCATACTCTTATTTTCTACTACAAGGTAAGCCCTATTCGCATCGTTTACGTAGGTTCACATCAGCCGATTTTAATACATTCAGCTAAATGATTTACATGCCATTTCGAATTAGCCATGGTATTTACTTGGCTAGATGAAACAGAAGAATTAAGAAAACTTTCATCTGGTCAAAATAAATTTTTCTACGTTTATAATGCCATTGCCTTGTTAATGAAAAGAGAGATTTACCATACACTTAGTTACTCGAGATTATTTGCTTGTTGAAACCAGTCCGTATTTTATATTTTAATATTTTCTTTATTTTATGAACGTAACGTCATGATTGAGAGGTATGACGATGTATGAAGGAATTCATGATAAAAGAATGATAAATGTAAAGAAATTGCAAGAATATAAGAGAGAAATCATGTTTAGTTGCGTCGCTAGGATCGATCATTTGATTTAAATACTTAATTGGAACTGGAAAACCGCTAAACAAGCTGATATTTTTGTGCTGTTGACTAACTAGGGTTATTGTTCCAAGCCATCGAGGATGGCAAAGCTTCAACAGTCTCGAAAGGAAACGAATCTTCCTTAAGTGAGCGTATGATATTCCTATTCAGCCTCTTGGCGGTAGTTTCCTCCTTCCCACTCTTTCAATTCTTCCCCATTGGCGTGGAAAACACAAGGATCATAAATCTCCCATCTTGTTTGACCATCGGCACATAGTGTTTTGGAAGTCACGTAAAGAAATCGCCTTCGCAAATATCTTTACCTCCTCTAACCGCCGAAAGGGAAGACGAGGCGAGGGTGCAATCATTCTCCCTAATCACGTCCAAAAGAAAGAGAAAGAATCCCATCTTCCAAGAACCACTCCCCGTATCAAGAAACCCAAAACCATTCCGTACTCCTCCGGCACCCTTGCAAATCTGGCGGTACGTAGGCACGCGGAAACGAAAATAATTCCTTACCTAGCCTCTCTCGTGATTTTGTGCTAAGATCGGTGCGTCGCGTGCTATCTTAAGATACCTGAAGGAGTTTTTCGTACTTTTCGTTGACGGTATTCGTTGAGGTAAAGCAAAAGTGGGCTTCTCTTATTTAAACGTATTCTTTGGATTCGAATATTACTAACATTAAGTTGAGCTAAATCAGTGTGGAGGAAACAGAATGTGTTCGGAAAGATTTTCATCGTTTCAAATATGCAAAATATAAGGCAAAATGCTTTCCCTTGAATCCCTCGAAACCTGGGGATTATAAAAAATCCTTTCTGTGGGAAAACGCTCTCTCACAGAAAAGCAACGGAAACATAGAAATTTATAAAAAAAATATAGCTCACAAACCAAGCGGGGCGTATTTTTCCGGGGATTAGAGAGTTTTATATTTTCTTATAACATATTCATTAAATCTCCGTAATAGTAACTACGATTCAAATTCGATTTCTAATATTGTTAGCGAATATTTTATGGTGAAAAATTCGACATTTTTCTAATTTTTAACTATGAGGCTCACCTATTAATGATAATATTTCCAATTTAATTTCAAGAAATAAGAGTAAAAATGTAAAAGATATATCATTGTTATATCAATATTAACGTAAAGCTTTTTATTAGTAAAATTAGAAAATAAGAAAGGAAATAGAAAATAATAAAAGAAATTACAGTGTTTGACAAAGACAAAATATCTTTCCTATTTTTACAAAAATAGCCCGAACTAATGAAATTAATATGTTCTGGCGTAACTTTGTGAAAAATCCATAATAAATTATACAGCTTTGTAAAAATCCGTGGAAAATTACAAAAGTTGTATAATTTATATAGCTCCAACTAGTTTTCTTCTAGCATACGATTATTTTCCTTTATAAATCAAACTGCAATGTTAGTCGCATTTCAAATAGAATTATATTAAAAAATGAACTAAAGTCGATTCCGTGGAATTGATCTCACACAATATTCTGTAGACCTCATGGAAGGACCTTTCAGAAATAATTTGAAATCAAACTTGGGTCATAATGGAATACGTATAGAAGGATCATCATTTCCCACGGAGCCCCTGATGAATACGATTTCCTTGTATGAGGTTGTACGTATATTAATAGCACGTAGGATTGTGATCAATATATTTGTCTCGCTCTCGGGTGGATGTCCGCTCATTCTTCTCCACGACGCAAACAAGAGTATGATGTAGGGATTCGAACCGGGGACCCGACGGGAGAAAGCAACACGCACGGACGCATTCGTCTCGCGGCAAATTTATGCAAATTTTAAACAAGCGCTCGGCTGCACATAAATCAGTCGGATATGATAATTCATAGAGGCGCGCGCGCCGAAGAGATCGACCTCCTTCGTACGTGGGGTGAAGGATGTGGGGAAGGTTCGCCCCGTGTAATTTCGGGCCCCCTTTCGATCCCCCCCTCTGTAATTACAGGGAAGGTGCACGAGGCGGCGCTCGAGTCGCTGAGGGGGTGTAGGTGTGGGTGAGGTGGAGGCAGCGAGGGAAATTGCCTTCATTTTGAGAGCTTTTGTTCGATGGCTGGCGCAGGAAGAGATCAAAGCGAAATCTCAATGGGAATCGCCAGTGTGACTCTGGCCTTTATGTCGTTCGATTGCCACCTCTTTTTGCCCCACTCTACTCCTCAGTCTCTCCGCTGCGGAGTCTCCACCTCTTCCGTCATTTTTTCCCCAACTCGGTGCTGGCCCCACACGGACAGCTCTCTCTCTCTCCTTTCGCCGCGGCATTCGCAGGGCGTATTCAAAAATCCACGGATGGAAATTAAAGCGGGTAAGGCGATTAAAAGTGCTTTACTATTCTGTCTCCTCATCCCGACTCTATTTCTCCTCCCTCGTCCGCTATCGGTCGTCTATGTGTTACCTCAATTTTGTTATCTTTTATGGAGTAATATCAGCAAGGATCGGTAGATCTGTCTTTTTCTTGCTTACTTGAATTCCTTCTGGCAAGATGTAACCTAGAGTTGGAAAAATTGGTGCGTCCATTTCTTGCCTTCTCCATACAAACTCCTAAAATTTGAATTAATTGCATCCCGCTCTTGCTCAGAATTTCAAATTTAAATGAAATGGAAATATTCTTCTTATTTTCTCAAAATTGTTTCCTGCATTATTATTACTATCCGTAATTTTCGCACCCCGTTATTGTGGGTGTTATCCTACAGTGGATATTTATTCCTAATCACTAGACTTGGGTATTTTTCAAGCTATACAGTAGTTTCTTCCTTCTTTTATCTTTGTTCATTGCTTTGTTTTCCTCTTTCTTCCAAAATTTAAAAGGACTAGATTTAAGAGGAGTCTGTAGTCTCAATCTCGCCCTAAATGAAGCCATTCTATTCTACTCTCTTTGGATGCCGGAATTTGATGGAAGAAGTTGAGTATTCTAAGGCAGCTTGCTAAAGCTATAACGATTCTGGTGTTTTTTGTGACGTGCATAAATTTTTAATGGAGTAACATGCAGAAATTAAGAACCAGATTCTTTACATTCTGGAACGTTATATGAAAATAGTACTGTACTGAAGGTCCCAGGACATACAGTAAAAGAAATACTGTAAAATAAACTATATAATAATATATTTACTATGAGTATAAGCCATTGAAATAGAAATTACTTGAGTGAATCTTGCTTTTTATATCCTGAGAATTTAAGTTATGCTTCAACCCAATGGATCTATAGCAATCTTCCATTCCTTTGATCATTCTCCTTCAGCATTTTCCCTCTACCTCTTCCATCATCTTTCTTAATTTCCATATTCATCTCCCCTTATCTCCCCCTTTAACTTTTTCTTCTTTTTTCCTTCCCTTAACCCATTTGCTTCGAAAGCGTCCAGATATCGTCTTTGGAGTAATCGTGCACGTGACGAAGCAAGACACTCCCTCTCCTCACTTATGTTCCATGACCAATTGCACTGCGCACGCGCTTTCGCTTGCTTAATATTTGTGTGTGTCGTGACCGAATCTGTTGTCGTGGCAGCGATGAAAAGTGGGTGAGTGGAAAGAGAACTTTTGGAAGGGATGGAGTGTATGGATTGCTTTCATAACAAAATCCAACTCTATCTTATCCTTTCTTTGCCCTCTCTGCAACTGTGTTTTAAGTCTTTCTCTCGTGTGGAATGCCTTCCTTTTCATTGCTATAATTCTTGCTCCTTTTTTATTATAATCATTATGAAATGAAATCACTACAAGTAGATACATGATCGATAGATAGTATATGATCTATTAGCAGAAGATATTCTTTAAACAATATAATACATGAATTTGTAATTGGTCCTGTTATAAGATATTTTCTTTTGAATTTAGCCAATGAATATTAAGACAAGTGATATCTAAATTTAAGAGAATATAAATGATAAACTGACAAAAACACCACATAGTTACATTACATTATATAATTACTATTTAAAAATTAGAAATCTCAGTCAATAGTTGCACGAAAGAATTTGGAAAATGGAGGAAGATGGGAACGAATTCTAATTGGTGAATATGTGTACATATAGATTCGTAGTAATATGAAAAGCACATCATTAAAATCATTGTTGCATATCAGATTATATAATAAATGAAAATCCTGGTAAAAATGACCAAGCACTCAAAGATACTGAAAATGTGAATATAGACAAATATTGTCAACAATTACTTAGTGAAAATCGATCTTAAAAGGTAGACTGAAGAATACAATGTGGAAAATCAGAAAGCGTTGTATTCTTGAAGAATTTATTTTACATTGCTTCGTTAGATTTGGCTTTTGGCTGACCTTTGCATACGAAGAATAAATGTTTCGTCTTTTTGGATATCTCGAGATAAGTCGTAATTTATTTTTGAGCAATCCCTTCGTAATGCCTCGGCCACCGTATCGTTCTTTTATTTTGAGAATATAATCTTGGTTGTCATATTTTTCGCTTCATTTCTCAATCAACCTCTAGATTTATATATCAGATGTCGTATCTCGTTCGTGATTCTCAACTTTTTGGCTGAATGAGAAAAATGATTCCCCATTTCAAGGAAATTGCGAAATGCGAAGAAATAGAACTTGGTTTCGCAACTTCCTTTTTCACAGTTTATTTCTTGCAAAATATCATGAAATTTACATCCATATCTCATAAATACATGTGAGATACAAACATGATGAAGCATTTGATTAATTTGCTTGAAGCTGAGAGGTATTTTCTTATCAATTCTAACGCTATGTAATCGTCGATAAGGTCATTCTAAGCATTTCCCGGAAAAATAAACCTTGATATTTATGTTACCCATTCCGACTATATTTATTACAATCTTTAGTCCTCATCAATCCGAAAACAAGCGAAGAAAGCAAAAAAGAAAACGGAATGAATTGAATGAAAGGGAAACGAATAGAAGATAAGGGGTTGCTAATTCATTGTGTTAGATAAGGGGGCGATATCCAGAATGTGGAAGTGTGATTTAGTGTGCTTAAAATGTTAGAAAGAGGGAGAAAGTTATTCCGCTCTCTCAGTCTTGACGATGAAATCGTTGTCGCACAACCATTTCGTAGATAAGGTCTTGAGATGTAAATTAAGTCCGGCCCCTGAGATTTTCAGAAGCGATTATTTTTTTAAGGAAAAAGATCAAGATAGAAAAATCATTTCGCCTCACCCGAGAAAACTTATTAACGTCTAAGTCGTTATCGGCCTCTAGGGCAGAACTTCGGACTAAGTTTTTCCTCCCTCGATTTTTTACTTATTTCAAGGAGAATATTAAAGCCGTCAGAGTGGTACTTTTTCTCTCTTTAGTTACCAAAGGTTTTGTTGTCGTAATAATGGTTCCACTGTAGAGAAATTTGGGATTGAATTAATAGAGGCCCATGATTTACTCTATGAATACATATCCCAACTAGAATAGAATGTACGGTTTTCTTGCTGCTTCATGTACGAGCAACGAGGGACTGGAATCAGGTCTCGACCGACTCATAATGTCTCTGTTTCCACCGACACATTTTGTAGGTCAGCTGACTTTCTTACAGTGTTTATATCGCAAAAACTTTCACTCGAGGCTTGTTATTGAAATGTTTTCCGTATCCTTTGTGCCTAGTTTTCTCATTCCATTTTCTCTACATTCTTTCTAATAAGTCTATATAGTGAGGTGGGAATTGAGCAGTCTCAACGAAGTTAACCTCGGCTGTATTCCTAGAATTGCGTGTAGGAAAAGGAATATTTATGTTGTTTTTTGTGATAGTACTTTAAAATATGGTAATTTTCATCGCATCAACAGGCCTTGTTGTTGTCAATGTTCATTGGAAGGGGATAATCGTATGCAAACCTATTCGCAACTTAATTGCAGATTACTTCAACATAGTCTTTTTCATGGATTAGGTTGTTTGACTGTTTCGGTATTAGTTGTCATGCAGAGGCCATGCATCACTCGGTTCTATTCTGAGTTTGGTAATTTCATAAAATGTAAGTTCGTTGGCCAATATTATCCCAAATACTTACATTTATCTGTTACTAGGACAATCTCTTTACTGATTTAAGAAAGTATTTCTGTAGTTAATCCTCTTTTGCTCTTTTAGGAAAAATACCTTCCATGATTTTTTTAAGTACTTCAACTGATGTCAGCATATTTGCGAACTTTCCTTGTTAATTCTTACCGGGATATTTCTCCTTTGCGTGGCTCCAAGTACATACTAAATTGGCGATTAAACGTAAACATTTTTCACAAAGCTGTAGCAATATATTTAAATTCTTATGTATTTATATAACTAAAGAGACACCGGGGTATGAGACTTAATAGTAAAATTTTTTGATGATTTAAATATGAGTACAATTGCTAATGCATAACCAATTGCGCGATTTTATTTAGAAAGTGTCACTTTTAATGACTTAGCTCTGATTTATGCTCAGTGTGAAAAAATTTTACCGGCCCATTAAGTGTCGTGTGTGCTCAAAATCTCAGCGTCTGTAAAATATAACTTAAATCTCATGTCTTCTTGAGGTAGCAGTAAATTCTTCAGCTCATCTGTTTCTAAGTCTATATGTCATCGACTTTGCTTTTACTTTTTCTATCCCTGCCTCACTCTCTGTCACTGTATTTCCACCCCTCCTTTCTTTATCCCTATGACATCTTCGTCTATTCGGAGGTTTTTCCTCGTCGGCCGTTTATTTTTATTTTCAACGTCGATTGTCACCGGGAGCAGAAGGGGTGTACCGGAAGAATGAAAGTCATTAATCACGTCCCTCATCTCCGTCCTAACATCCATCAACTTCATTGTCACGGCGCTAATTAATTTAAGCAGTTTCCTTTCAATTTGAGCTCTCTTTCTGTATTTTCATACCTGTTCTTCCTTGTCTCACTAATGACTTGCGTGGTACGGTTTGAACCGCCGAGGGAGAGAGTTTTTCTCTTTTACTCTCTCCCCTTTCAACACTTTCTCTGAATCTACGCCTTTTCTACACCCTTGTTTCTCTTACTGCCAGAAATATCGAACCATCTCAAACTAGGATTCATCCGGCGAATTGTAGTAGTTTTGTTTTTTTCCTGCAAATAGGTCGTATAAACTAGTATCTAATTCATTTTTGAGTAAAATACCTTAATATCGAGGTATATAATTTATTTCATAGTCCACGAATGATCCGTGATTCTACGCATGGGTGAATAAATATTCAACAAGCACACGCTAACTTACTTTTACGCACGCGTTTGTTAGTCTTGAATATTTATTCAGTTGAAGGAATACAGTGGCAATTATCAGTGGCAATAGCATATTTGTCATCCTGTTTCCGTTTGGAGTTATTTCTTGTAATGCATATCTATGTATTCCATGCAATATGTACTTTTAAATGCTCTTATTTCTATACATTTTTTAATTCTTAGTTCGTGACCTGCTTTGTGTCCGCCGCAATATCTAAGTAGTTGCCAATATATTAAATTATAAATAGTTATTTTATCCAAAAATCAATTTAAATTTTATTTTCAAGCATTCATTTCCATTAACCTTTTTCTCCGTTTCACAAGCCTACTTCATAAGTACGTTTTCTTATATAATTTCGGAGAATCGTCAACTTTATCGTAGGATTACTTTCAATTTGGAGCAGCAATTATCCGTCATTCAATTCCTTTAAATTCAGAGAGTGAATTCCGATATTTGATTCATCCCTCAGCCGAATGCGGAGTTTCTTTTCGTGGATCAGCCGCGGAAACAGGCGAAGTGGGGCCAATTTCACTCACCATTTACCATCATTCTCGCGTGGGGAAATTTAATCAATTTGATAAAAAAAGCAACAACATCCTCTTAAGGTCGCAACCTCGAAATTTCGAAGTGGCCGCTTTTCTTCCCTATTCTTTCCACATTCTTTTTAATGCCCCGTGTTCCGTGGAACCATTTACGGTCATCTAGATACGGAACTCATTTCCTCCCTTCCCCCACCCCCGCCTTCAATCTCAAACTCATTTCCCCGCAAAGCGCCTCACCCCCACCTCAGAACGATCGCCTTATCGAGAATTATATTGAGAAACTTCCAGCATATGTAGTTATAGGTCCCCTTCCTTGCAGGAAAAAGTTCGGGGTCTCATTCATGCGACGCGAGCTCCGCCACGGGGATGGACGGAGGGGAGGAGAAGCTCCCAGGTGGCGGCTCTCGGGGTGGGACATTTTTTCTTCTTTTTTTCTGTCAAAGGTGTAGGAGGGGGAGGTAGGTGTCGGAATATGGTGTGAGAGCAAGAGGGAAGGGAGTGGGAGACTTGGACAATGTATCTCATTAAGGAACCCACTTTTGGACGTCCTTTCTTGTTTGCCTATTCTCTCTTTTCCCCTCCCACCTCTACCCACTCCGTCCTCATGCTTTCCTCTCTCCATATTCCTCCACTTTTCCCACCCACTCTCTTTCTCCACTAACAGATCTATAGGCATTCTTCCCTCGGATTTTTTTTTGCTCCGGTGGCAGAGGTTGAGGCCCGTGTGTGCGAGCTTGTACTACGAGTGTCCTGAGACTGTTCCAACTCTTACGCTTCCGTTTATATGGGGTACAGAAGACACGATGATTTCCGAGTGTTTGTTCCCGATGACAGGAAACCTTCCGTGGTTAGTTTTCGGAGAGATCGGTGCTCTTTTTCTCGGAGGAAAAATGATTGCCTCCGAAGTTATTTTTTCCGGGTGTGGGTGGGATTTTGACGAGCAGGAGTTTCGGTTGGTTGTAAATCAACGCTTTTTTTGCCGGGTGACTCTTAAGCGGT
The DNA here is from genome assembly GCA_036926295.1 of Pachydiplax longipennis. NCBI lineage: Eukaryota > Metazoa > Arthropoda > Insecta > Odonata > Libellulidae > Pachydiplax > Pachydiplax longipennis. The sequence continues at coordinate 60,973,656 of JAVFKF010000008.1, forward strand.
TCCATTATCTTCGGAGGAGTAAGTTGGTGAGTCCGCGGTGAGTTTTGCTCGAGTGTCGTCCTCCCGGTGGGATTTTTCTTGTTGATGACGGTGATTTTCTTCGATTGCTCCGCTTAACTGAGGGGAATTGATTAACGACACGCGTCGAGACGTCGGCGAAGCGTTGAAATGTCAGTTTAAAGTCGTTGTTGATGTGGAGGAAATCGGGCGAAATCTTTTCGAATGGTTGCTGGCTCTCTTCGAGGAGACTGACGGATGGGAAGGGAAACATGGTTTGTGCCCGATACAGTCTATTGCAAGCGAATTGGGATACAAAATATAAAATTAAAATTGATACCGTATGCCCATCATTGTCGTCTACATCCTCTAAGTTCACGAGTCCCAAAATTTACTACTTGAAGCTTTTCCTTTACTTCTTAATGGTTTACCTTTTTTATCAAGTTACCTAAGTTTTATTCCTTTATCTCTGACCTTTCTCTTGAAACCTAATTTCTATCACCATCTTTGCCCATCTGAATATATATCAAGGAGTGCAAAACTACTTGTTGGAAATATGTAGTTCTGTGATTGTTTCGCATAGTTTTATTTTTATATGCCTTAGATTGAAAAAGTTTTATGCTTCATTATTACTTCTCATCTCTTCAACCTAGAATGAAAAGAAGTTCGTCTCCATTCAGAGTCAAATTCAAATCAAAATAGATAATTTGAATTTTTAAAAATTGTGATTTTTGAATCAAACTGCTATTCATCTATAATGTTTGCGCAATATCTTTCGAGTGAATCGTTCAAGCAAATTTACGCTCGAATAAGTTTGTACGTAGCTATTGGCCGTAAGCATTCATTCTCATAGATGAAGCGATTGTGAATTGCGGTTGCTCTATCCACGAGTATTGCACAACACTACTGCTGAAAGAGCTTGATGCAAGACTAGGCTATTGACATGGCGTATTGATTGAGTCGTGGCATATCAGCTCCTGAATTATTCGATTGAGACTGAGTTACAACAGCCATCGATCCCTTTCCTTTCACTCGGTGAAGGTGTCAGCGGGTGCTGATTTAAACTTTGGAAAAGACAAATTATCCATCGTTAGTTTTCGTAGTCATTGAATGTAGTTCAATAGGTTCAATTCTGGTCAAAAGGCATTGGTTCCTGCGGCGGACTCACATCAGTTGGCACCGTTGCGCGACTTGGAAGTTTCGGACTTGTCATATTCTTGACTACAGTAAATCGTGAAATGTGGGAAGGAATTCTTCCATAGTATACCATTTTGTTTCGAAAAATTGTATTATTGATAAATTATTTATGACACCGCTTTAACATTTTTTGGAATTTTCCTACTCTTTCTTTCCTGCCGCAGTGCATAACCCTTATCGGGATAGAGGAGAGTTAACTGAGACTCATGCATATGCATGCTGTATAAAAATCAGGATTTAGGTGTGTAAAATATGTGTAACATTTTCATATCCCTGGAACAGAAGGGTCTGGAACCTGTATACCCCTCTTCGGTCCCTAAATTATCCACTCTTTCTTCCGGATTGTGAAAATCCCTGTCTCACATCATAGGTTTCTGGAATCCCTACTTTTATACCTCCGTGGTGACTGGTACTGTACCTAAGAACCTTCTGTGCATTACGAGGTAGTCTCATATTCCTCAAATATTTTTTTTTTTGATTCACGAAATCACACTCTTTAGTTTTATTTTTCTGCATTTTACATCAAATTCGTGCAAGATTTCGGTAAGGGTTTTGACTCTTCTTCAGGTAAACTTTTAGATTTTCAGATTTAGAAAGGAGGGGAGATTTTCCGCTTCCTTTTTCTATTTCATTTCCGTTATATCCCTCTTCATTTTCTCCTCTCAGTCCCATAACTACGTATGCGTCACGTTCGATTCGTTATATACCCTTCCATCCCCGCCAAAGGTTACACACGAATATTATGTCCCGTTATTCCGCGTGAATCTCTCCTCTCGTTATTTATTCATCCCATTGGCGAGTTGCCTCTTTTTAGCCCTCGGGGACGGATTTCGGCAAATCCCGATTCGAATTTACATTGCGAACAGGGCGCTGTGCAATAAAACCTTGTGCAACGTCCGTTGGAGTTGCAGGAAATTCCGTCGGCAGATGACGCCTAGAGCGAACGCGGGAGAAACAGACGTAGCCGATGGTTCAAGATCCTGTTAAATTTTGTCCTAAACCAAAGAGGAAGCACGGACACGTACCAATCACTGCATCATTTGATCGTATTTTCCCCTGATTATCGGTACGCTGAAGCGTAGGATTTATAAAGGAAAATACATCCCTGTTTTATTTGGTTTACATATTCCACAGTGACCGTAAGCAAATTTTAGTGGATTAAGTGTCATTAGCGAAAGAATAGAAACCTAAGGCCTGTCGGTATTATTATTTTATTTAATATGCGGATTTTAATTAAGTTTGGGATACAGTTTTCCTGTAAGAAGCTGGTTTGGGTGTGTTTAGAATTCTGCGTATAGATTTAAATAAATCTAATAAGATTTACATAAGTCAAACCCTCGCTTGTATTATGCTTTTCGGTACCTCTTTGTAATTAAACTTGAACCCATGAAATTAAACGATCAAAAGATATTAACTTTATAGCAGGTACGAAACTAAAGACTATTTATTCTATTACGCAAGCGATTCCGCAAGAGAGATTCTAGGCCTAATTTAAATGAAAATTTCGTGACCAACAAAACTTTTTTCTTTTAATATTCTGACTCGGTTTAACTCCCTCGCTCCTCATATTCCTCTGTCGCCTCATTCCTTCTCCATATGCTTTTGCTAGCTAAGGATGATTGACCAACCAACATCGGGGCTCGTGTCCTTACCCCCAGACACGAGTTTTTCCCCTTCAATTTCCACACATCACGTTCTCGTTGATGAGCATCATCACCATTTAAATATAGTAGACTCTTTAAAAGTACCCTTCTATAAACCTCTCTGTTGATTGATTACATTGAGGAATATCATAGTTCCTTCCCGTCGATAGCTGACTCCTGTTAAATTTAAACTTATATATTTGGATTTTTTAGATCTAAATGGAAATCCAGACGCTGATTGGATCATGTATTCAACGTAAGTAACTGTTCGTAGAAGCAGTTGACGGGTTTAATAATCTAATTACCGTGAAATACGGGCATTTCGACTGGCATCTCTACTGGCAGGGTTCAGTCACCGGAAGTTTCAAAACCTATCTTAGCATAACTGTGTGTTTTCGTAATCTCCTTAAAAGTTGGACCATTTCGATCATTTTCTTTCGGAGCGTGTCCGGAGACTTAAAATATAGCATCGAAATGAGAAGCTCGAGAGAAATAATGTATGTATTTCTGAGACCTGCGATTCGGGGCGAGATTTATTATGACCGTGGCTCCTAACAGCCAGCGGTTGTAATTCCTTGCTCTTTTTTCCTCGAAGGAAATTTCTTTTTCGCGCACGTCACCGACCGCTCTCGCGAAATTAGTCCCTCAGCCAGCCTCATTTAAACCCGATCCATTTTTCAGAGGGAGGGAGTGAGGGAGACTTATAAATCAAATCCGATGAAAAACTCACGTCGTCCACCTATCTTTTCAATTCCTCTCTCTCTCTTTCTCGGTTGTTATTATTTCGTTGAAATCCCCCTCTCTCCATCCGCCGACCAATAAGCAATCTCGCAACAGTTCTTTTCATTGTTTCTCTTTCGTTCCCCGTCTTCCACAGGTCGCCTCGGAGCAAGATCTTTCTTCTTTGAGTCCAACTCCAAGAAGCCCGTTCACCATTCCAAATCGCGCGCATTCTCACCTTTTGAATCCCACTTTTTTGTGTCCCCCAGCGCCACCGTGTTGTGCGGTCCTTTCAAATTCGACTATACGCCCATTTAATAGGTTAAGAGGAGTGTCTCGCCTCTACACTTTCTCCCTCAGCTACGTTTTCATTCACGCCGCAATCAATCATCTTCGTGGGCCGCAGTCATGGGCCACCAAGGTGATGGCGAGCTACCATTCCGTCCAATTTGACCATCTGATGGGACTCCTTTCCTTAGGATGCGTCTCGTATCCCGGGTTTTACTAAGGGCGAGTTTTCCTCCTCGTTCCTTTATGTGGACCTGGTCCTTCTACTTTAGTGTTGTGGGTAAAGCTTTTGCTAAGGGGTGTATTTGTTCGAGCGACCATTGACTTCAAAAGGATCTCTTTGGAATAGGAAAGAGAGGAGTCATTTATTAATGCCACGAATTGGAGGAACTTGCATATGAGATTAGGGCGTCCCCTGTATCTTGTTCCTCTATCTCCTTATAATTAGGCTGGTTTCCTTGTTATTTATGAATGACTAAATTATTATCGTTGATTATTCGTGTTGCAAAGTATGTTAGAATGTCACTCCTATTTTGTCATGTTTTTTTTCTGACTTTGTTTCATTTCGAAGTTCAGACAGAGATTCCAGAAGTATGCTCATGTAGAGTTTCTCGATATCTAAGATATTGTATGCAAAACTCACGTTTTATGGTATTCGTTAATAATTCAAGCGATTAGCTTTCATGTCTTTATTATGAAATATTCGAAGCCTTTTGCTGGTGCTGCAAATCTTATCAACCAAATAATAGCATGAAGATAAAAAATGCCTGCAAAGTCTAACGTGACTATCTGTTTTTACATCCTTAAAACATAAACTTAAACATGATTTTTTATCAGTCTTTTTCTAATAGAATATAGTCTGAGTTTTCGTCATTTTTTTAAAAAGAGGATTGATTATTGAGTATTTCTTGCAGTTATATTTCATTTTTTATTGTCCGCAGACTCATTTTGAATTAATTATGGCTATCAGGTATACCTGTTCTGAGTTCAGTCGTCCGAAACAATCCAAGAAATCCTGATTTATAACGTCAATTAGTGGCTCGCCCTTTTCACAGGCCTGGGAAAGCGATCAAACATATGCTTTTACATAGGTTCATTCCATCTCAGAATCAGCGATCATTTCAATTCCGAATGTAAAAGTTTGAAATTGACCTCAAGAGAGTTATGAAATGAGGGATATTTCGCGTGTCACAATGAACTCGAAGGTTCTTGATTCACAGGTTTTGAAGAGCACGAGATAACACCCTCATCAAAATCTCCGACCGAAAAAATAGAAGCCTAAGTGCATTCAATCACTCACGTGGCACGGCAATAAGTCCTGCCAAAGCCTCTTTTTCTTCGAAACAGCTAAAAAAGCTATCGCGGAGACATTTTTGCCCCCTACGCTCTCGTTCTGCTCTCCCCTCCGTCCAGATCTTGTCTAATCTCACCCACGCTCTTAACGAGCAGAAATCTCTCGGGTTGAGTATTTTAGAGAAACATTTCTGGAGAGAATGACCCGTTTTAAACCATTTAACAAAGCTCGCTGCTTGTTAATTTCTTTCTCTGCTCATACACCCATACAAGTCTCTCACCTCTTAATTATCTCCCAGGTTAACTCTCGTCGCTATCTGGGTTAGGAATAATCCCGAGCCTTATCCAGCACCTTTTTGTATGTGTTTGGTCATTTTGGTCAGCCTGTTAGACTCTATAATTCTTCCCTCTCCTTAGGCTAAACAACACGAGAAAAATTAGGAGAGCTTCATTCATTCCGGAAAGGGAAAAAGGCCTTTGTCAGGTACCCATCCATCCTCGTCCCATTTTATTTTCAGACCCTCCTCTATCATAAGCGCACAACCACCTAATTTCTATCCTTTCTTTACCTGTCCTTCTCCTCGCCGTTCTATTTCTTCGCCTCGATTCTTCTTTTCCCTCCCCGGCTGGACAAGAGTCCAATCCTTCTCCCTATTTTTCCACGCACACACGTTCCGCCAACGTGCCATCCCCACCCGCCGTGCCCACCGGCCTACTACGACAATTCTTCATTTGCGTATTTCATTTGTCATTTGTCCGGTATTGTCGTTCTCCGACGCGGCCGGTAATTCGGGGTTTTGTAAATATGTGAGTTCTCTCCCTTCCCCCACTCCCTCCTTCCTCTTCCTTCCTCTTTTTCGGTCCTTTTACCGGTGCCTCATCTTGTATTCCCTCCTCGACCTCCCCTTTCGCATTGCCTGCTCCTGTATTCCACCCCTTGCCGTGGCCTACACACGCCGAAAGCAAGTTCTTCTTTCCATCTCTGCCTCTACTCTTAACTTGGTCCCCTTACTCATTTCCCTGAGGTACCACCTTCATTCCTCGCCTGGGAACTTCATTTGGAGACGTGGTATGGCTTCCGCGAAAGCTTATGGCACTCCGATGCGCAGTAGGGCGGTTTTTGAGAGGAGTAATTTGAGGGCAGTGTGCTTTGTGTAAAAAGGAGAATGCCGTGTGATAGTAACCCAAAGCCCCACCGGCAGCTCTTCATAGTAAGTGGATTCATCTCAGCTTAATTTTGTCAATTGTGCAAATACTACAGATTGAGCAGGATCAACTAATTTGTTCCCAGAGAAGGGATTTTACATCTGCAAAGGAATCGCGGAAAATTCAGGATTTTTTCAAGGATGGTTGTTTAGGAGAATGGTCTCGTAGGGTTTTCTAAGGAATGGATTGTGCGGTTTATCTCTTTTTAAGAGTAATCTGTATTGTGTGCGTGCGATTTGCGGCGATCTTTTGAAGGAAAGAGACGTGTTGCGGTCGAGTGGTAAGAAAAGCGTCCGCAGTACGTGTGGAAGATGAGGATCGAGAATTTTTGAGTTTTTCCACGGAGAAGAAGAATGAGAAATGCTGTTGTTTGGGTTGATTTGGAGATTTAATTTTACCTCTCGGACATTTGCTTCAGAAAGTAACGGTGGTCAAATAAATTTACGTTGGAGGTTTAAGGGTGATATAAGGACGAGTATCATATGGATGAAAAAATGATTGCATGATTATATTACTCAATCTAATTAAAATTAATATCTTTATAAATTTTTCAGTATATAAAATTAAATAATTATTTTTCTAGCTTTAGTCTATTCGTTTCGGCTAGTATAGCAGATAAGATGTCTATTAATAATTAAGATTTTATGTATTAGAACACATATTTTCCAGCAGTTAAATCTGCGGACTGTTAGAGCTGAGGCCAAGTTTGGCGATTATAGAAGCCCTTTTAGTGAGGGATCTTTGCTTTAATGGAAGAGTATCGAAGGACCGATGGATCCGTTGTAGTATTTACACTCACTCGTTAATTCTAAAGCTCTCAGATATAACATATTTCAACAGGTTCTATAACAATAAAACCCCTCTCAGTCCCTGTCAATTTATCTTTTGAAGGCCACGGATACAATATTTTCACAATTGTAGTGTAAGTGGTCTTAAAAATTATCGTTAATAGTTTCAAGTTATGTTACACTAGTGCATATTTGGTGAAACCGGTCGCATAAAGAGAGACAAGTAACAGTAAAAGAATTTTTCTCTTGTAGCACATCAAAATAAAATAAATTCTTCAATGAGTTTGAATTTCGGCTGTTTTTCATATACCTTATGAAGAAAATATTAATAGAAATGTTGTCTAATCTAAGATTACGGTAATAAATATGATGGATTATGATTCATAGATATTAATGTATACGAATCTTGTGCATTTCCTCTTTTATATTAATTCTCTCTTGTTACTTTCAGGTGCGGTAGCGTGGTATCCTACGCTCTGAACTTCCGCCGAGGGTTTCCGAATTTTTTCGTCTAAAGTAAGTTTCATTATTTTTCTGTTATCTCCACATTATATTCACATCATTTTATGAAATAAAGCGATCGAATATCTAACTGAAAGTTAAATATTTAGACGTTCTATTTTCCTTCCTTTCCTCCCCGGAAGGAAGAACTTATATCAAAGAATCAGGCCCCACTTGAGTTGCGTGTTATCAAAATTCAAAATATCCGACATTGAAGTAATGCAAAAAAGCGAGTTAATCGCTTAGTAAGCTAATGGAAAATCGCTGAAAAAGTAAAGGTTAGTGTTTTCGTTTTATTTTCACTCGAGGAGATTAATTTGGCAGAAATAGAAAATATTTCAAATATTTAAGTGCGGTTGAAGAAGTGACTTAAGGTTACATCACATGTGACCTTGAAGGCTGCATTGTCCCCACCTCTAGTTCAGTCATTATTATGATTCAAAAATTGCAGATATGTAAATTCCTCCCTATTACACTGTCACTTTCTCTTATAAGAGGTACTTGAATCTTTCTCATTAGTGGATGGACTCGAAAAAAATCTTTAAGAAAGTTATTTGCTGGAGAGTTTACGATTTGTAGCAAAAAAAATGATATTTACAGAGAGCGCAAGACGTTGAGTAATATACGAGAGGCAAGGAAATTTTCCTGCTTTTTTCCCGAGATTTTACATAAAATTCCAAGATTTCGCTTTAAGGAAGGTAGGCTACCTTGCAGATGCGGGAGATTTTATAATATAAAATATCCATTGGATAGGCCTCAGTCGAAGGTTAGTTAATGAGCACTCCGGCTTTAGTCTGTCATATATTTCAGCGCTTGCGCGTGAGGAAACCCTCTGATGCCGGCAACTTCATCGCGAAATCACATTGGCATTTGTATACCGCCGCGAATATAAACCCTTTGGTCTCTCGGCGTGTCCCTAATGAGTATTCCATGCGCCTCGGCAAAGAGATTTTTTCGAGTCATTTCGGTATGTCCGATGCTTATCCTTTTTAACTGTATCTGTCCTGTGTGTGGCTGACCTTGGCGAAGTGGCGCCAACGGAAGACATGGGCGGGACTAGCAGTGGACGTAATTGGCCGGTTCGCCTTGCGTGGAATTCGTACGTTGTATCCCGAAGATAGGCGATCATATCGCGGATTATAAGGGCTTTAAGAGGCTGACAAATTTGCATTTTGACAGTGATGAAAACAGCCGGACTATCAATTTGGAATATCAATTGCAGTTATGAGCGAGTTCTCCCACCCCTTCACTTCGCATTTGTTCTGTGCTGTGGAGAGGAGGAGGGAATTTCTGCGAGTTGGCCACTGATTTGATTGATCCATCGCCCGATTTTTGCTCGTCATGTTTCAGTTTTAGGAAAATTTTCGTGGAGGAGCTTCTTCTGCGTAGTTGTCGGAGAATCACAGAGGAAAAATTAAGATTTCGGTAGATTTAACGTCTATATAACTCATAAATTTCTAAAACATTTGCTTCTATAATTTTTATTTATGATCGACTTTCGCTCGGTAGGTAAAACGGCATGTTAACAATTTAAAAATTCAATCACATTTTTGTATCTCATTAACAATATTTTGCTTTTCGTTCGCCAAAAGTTTCCTTCTCTTATCCTGGAATAAAATCTTGAATGAATCGACTTGTAATGAAGGTCATCCTTAATGCATGGCTGGGTAAATAATATTTTATAGCTGACAAAAATCGTTTATTCGACATGCAAATAAGATATTAATTTTTAGCTGGCGGAGGCCTTGAATGGATGGATGGAACCTAATTCCTATATAATTTATATATTTTATCAATCACCCTTAGAAAATAATAATTTCCATTTGACAATCAAAGTTGAGACTTTTGTCCTCGTCCTGTAACTGGCAATTCCAAGAACAAGAATTTCGCTTCAAAACGCCCTATTTGTCTCTGACAGAATTTTGGACGGAAGATTAGAATTTCTCTTTTAACTCCGTTGACTATTTACGCTGCACAGAATTATTTCTTTTATTTTGCTTTCGCGTAGGTATGTGTCGGAGAATGTTCGATTCAAACATTTTAACGCCAGCAATTACCAAGAAAACGCATTGGAAACTTTTCAAATTCGGATTCAATCGACGCTAACTGGCCTCTGCAATCGTAACGAGTCGGCAAACTTATCTCACACTTATAAATATGGCGAGCGATTTCGAGAAACGAAATGTCCAAACACTCCGAGAGCTGCAAAAATTCTCACGCCGAAATTGAAGTCGGGCGAAAATCTGCATTTGTCAGTTTTGTTCTTCGGACCAACTCCATTACGACTTAAAACCGACAGCGTTAATAAGACCTTTTTAACGTTACTGCTCCAGAAACGACTTTTGACATGTTTATCTGTTGACCAAAAGTGTTCCCCAAGCGCACGGAAAAGGATTTGGCCGCATTCCAATCTCTTTCAAGAGGGATGGAAAAGGGGCCAGGGGGAATAAAAAAGAATATTGCTTTCTTTTTCCGAAAAAAGGTTCGGATATTGCTCCTGCTTATTTCTGCGTTCAAACATTCGTCGGGATTAGCGTGTTTACGCCGAGTATGAAAAGGGAGGCCCGATTCCAAAAGGCTTTTTGTATCTTGGATTGAAAGATTGAAAGGGGGACTTATAGACGTGTTGCAATTTATTCTTCGCGGTCTTTCAGAGGATTTGGCGCGGCTGGCAGGTTACCAAGGTGCATCCACTTACATTAATTTTGCTATTTATTTTGGCCCGATGGAAGTTTTCGCTACTCTTTCAAATGCCCTACGAGGGCCGGCAAGTGGCAGCCTCGCTGAGGACGACGTGATATTCTATATTTGGGTACAACCGGTTTTTTGTATGAGACTTTCCGCGTTTTTTCGTCTATGCATCGGGACTTATTCGGTGTTTCCTTCGGAGAAAATTGGAAATCCGGTAAGGGACAGTTTTATTATTCAGCCATTTCGGTTGTAACGATCTACAACTGTCCGAGTCGCTTACATTTCAGCTCAATCATACCTGGCGTACTTATGGTAGCTCCCGATCTAGTTGGTTTTTTAGAAAATTCGACCACCAGGTAATGACCATTTTCTCTCGACCGCATGGTAATATCCATCAGGGTTTTCCTAAGAAATAAAAATACAAATACCTAAGCGTAAGTTTTAGTGATAATAAACACACAAGTCTGATGCATTTGAATGGAATGTTATTATTACTAAATATGGTCGCGGGTAGCTCGCACTATAAAGTTAATCCGTAAATGAAATTATGTTTTTCCATTGGCGTTTGCAAAAGATAATCGATAGTAAAATAATTTTTTCATGTCCTTAAAGGGTCTAGAATACTTTAGAAATACGTTCAAAATATCGACCATAATTTTGATAAAATGGTAACTGAAGCAAAAAATTATAATTTTTCGCCCGCAGGATCCTAGAGTACGCTTAGCTGTGATGGGTATATGTCCTCGGTATTTTTTCATTGACAAGTATTATGTATATCGATTTTTCTTACCTTTTGAATTTTAGTCGCGAATGTAGCCCAGGTAGATTCTTTAATATTATTTTATAAATATCTTTGTGTCTAAATCTTGTTTCAATACTGGGTAATGTAATTCCCAGCCATTATTTGTTTGGTCGTCATATTTTTATTGCCAATCGTCGTCATCAAGTCACCTGAACTAGTCTAAACGTTAGGATAGAGACCATTTAGCTCATCTGATTGTGAGTCGGATATGACTCTCGTTCTGGTAAATATTCGAATTTTCACCGAGCTATCATCATCCGTGAATTTGCTGATTAAAAAACCGCGGACACCGAAATTTCCGATTATCCTCAGAGGAAAAGATGTCCTCTGTCTACCTCTTTCTACCTCTGATTCCTAAGCCGGTACCGTCCAAAGCGAGAACTTGAGATTCCTCAGTTTTTTGCCACGCGAAAATCCATCCTTAAACACCGCGTGAACGCAGAATTAGCGGACGCAAAGTTATTCCGCATCTTTTGTTTTTATCTCCCTTCCACTGCACGAAAAAAACGCAGTCCATTTTACGATCGCAGACATCGTCGCCCGTCTTCCTTTTGTTTTTCTTTTCGCCATTTTGATTAGCAGCACTCTAAAATTTTAGACCACCATTTCCCCCACTCGCGCCGGCTTTTCCATGCCGAGTTCCATCCGCGACTTTCCCACCCCTTCCCCATTTCATCCCCACTCCCCTCCCCCTTCATTTAGCGGTAATTCTTCCTTCACCTCCGCCATTATTCATTCCCTCCCACTCCTCACCTCCTACGCCTTCCATCCTCTGCTCCTTTCCCTCACACCTCCACCTATGTCAAGGGACTGGCCATTAGCTGTATTAACTTTCTTCCCTCCGCCCCGACAACCGCGCCCAACTTCAACCCATCTCTTCTTTGAATCCAGATTCCCTCGTTCGTACCTTTTTTCCTCTTTGCACCTCCTCGCTTAACGCGTCGGTATTCGTTTCGGGTACTCCTGATTTATGCCCCGTTGCAATTTCCATCTTCCTCTCTCCCATGTCTTCGTTCTACATTTTTAAGCCTCTCCGAGGAGTTTAGGATTACCTCGCGTTTACTTTAAATGTTTCTGATGAATGTGCGCGTGCAGGTCTCGCTGGTGGGGGTGCGGGTGATTTATTTGGGTTTAAATGTATTAAAGAGATCGTTTGCCAGACTGGGTTTATTCGCTCGATGTGGATGGATTGATCTTTGGAGGGTTTTGAAGACTGCCCACCCGTTAAATGAGGTGCAAAATTAGATTGTAATTGCGTGAATAATCTAGATATTGTCATTTCTCTAACTATGAAATTCTCTCGATATTTTATCTTGGTTTCCGTTAGAAAGCGCCACTATTCACAACTCCTGCGTGAGAGAGTGATAAATTTCCTTTGGTATACTCTGTATTTCTTCGCTAACAGAGATGTATATTTGCTTATTATTAATTAATCATATTTTATTTCGCTTGATGATGACGCTTCGCTTCGAAACCAGAGCTGCCATATAAAATATGGTTGTGGTTAAGTTAAAAGATATCTTTTCATTTCTTCATTTCTTCATCCTTTATAAACTCATCGTAGAAAAATATTTAATAAATGGCTGTCAACTGTGTAAATGTTATGCTATTAATATTTCTAAACGTTGGTGCTGCGAATCAATTTACCTTCTGAAAGAATTCTTTATGGTCTTTATTATCAAAGATGAACCTTACAACTGAAACGTAGCTCAGGTGACGAGGTTGATCATTGTATGCTCCTATTAAAATCAACTTATAAATATATCAATGAACGTACAGTGATAAATTCGATTACATGTAACATATAGTCAAACGTACAGCCATGAATATTATGCTATGGTAAGGCTCCATAGAACGGTATTGAGTATTCTGATTGTGAAAGTTCATTTCGTTATGCGTGGATATTATTTAATGAAACAGAATCTCTCTCTGGGGTGGCAAAATCATGTTTAAGAGTAGCATTGTCTTAGGATTTGAAAGGTCTGTTTTAATTCTCATGATGTATGCAAGGGGAATGTGCAAAGTGGGTGTAGATTGGCTTGTGTGTAGGTGGGATCATCATTTCCACAGCATTCCCACGCTGTATATCATAGCATGAACTATCAATCAGTGCCTAATGAGAAGTCGAATGCTTTCAAGTGCTCGCGTCTACTTTCGAGGAACACCCTGCAGGTCTTCTCGTAAGAGAGTTTTCCTTAGAAGATTTCGTAAACTTCCATGTGTTTGTCTATATTCTCAAAGATGGATCAATGCTTACTCCGTAATCTTTACCTTATTCCAATCTTTAGTTGAAAATTTATTATTCTATGTTTTCCGAAAAATGTTGCTGAAACCACAAAATTATATTAATTGCAAATTAATTTAATAGTCCTACTTTCGGATAGTTCTTATTGTAATAATTTCTGGTGGCTATTAAGTATATGGAATTGCGTATATTGTATTGTGTGCGAATTGTATATGGAAATCTTGCGAAGGATACATAAACGTCTTACAACCTTAAATAGCCCTCAAAATAATCATATTAATGTAATTATTCAACTTTTTCTCGTTTGGATACGCATATCAATGGAATGGCTGGCTCAAGTCATTTCATTGAATTAGAGGTACATCTGTTAAATATCCGAGCTAGTTTTTGATAATCTCTTTAATTGATATCTCTGTTTTTAAGTTATTTTTTAGTTTTCTCCGTTAAATCCAAATTTTCTCGAGGTGATAAATATTTTGAATAAATTTCTTAAACGTTACTGCTCAGTCTTCATGTTTAGGAATGATAGAATATGGTACCAATTAGAATATGCAAATCAATCATGAAAAGTTTCTAAAAGACAATCCTTTCTCACGATCTTTCACTCTCCCTAGATCTGTTACAAGCGTTGGAGATCAGAAATGTGATAGTTTCGTAGGAGTTTTGGTTCCAAATTAACCCGCCATTCATTCACACTCACTGTTCACCCACATCTGGCGTGAAACACTTTCGTTCTGGCCTGGAGTGCAACTTGAATCATCCATCTCCAGGTCACGTCTCCTAAACAGAGCAAGTGTATGCACCTCTCAGTCTTCTGAGAGGGCGTGAAAATCATATTGAGGAGGCAGGTCACGTTTTCAGTTTCATATCTCAGACGAGGATGTTGATTGAGATTTAACGAAACAGGGCGACTCTCGGCTGAATGGTGTGGTCTCTTTCAACGCGAAGAAATTGAGCTTAATTGACCGTTATGGAAAGATTTGTTTTAACTTTTAAATCTCGAGTGCTCTTGACTCATCGCCTTATACTCAAGGAGGGCAAGTGGTTGACCCTTTCCAGTTACCCTTTCGGATAGACTCAGTTATGATATTCTACTTGCACCAGCGTTTTAGTTGTTTGTTAAACAGATGATATGCTTTACCAATCTTCTTGTGTTGTTTTTGCTTTTTTATGATTTAAAACTACTGCCCGTACCAAATCCCATCCGTATATTTTTGCTACATCTTTTTTGTGGGCTCTCGGATGAGGGCAGCGTGACCGACTTTGGTGATAGCGGTCTGGGGTTCGATTCCCGGTGGGAAATGACCTCATCCGTCGAAGCACTTTTAACAATACTACATATACCAATATTTTTGAATGATAGTGCCGTTATTGTTGTTGTGGCACGAGCAGTGGTCAGTGTTACTTGCAACTGTGGTAAGCTGACGTATATGAATTATATCTTCAAATCTTCAATTTATCTGACCCGATCCGCAGCTATCTACAATAAAAGTTAAGTGTTAGGTCTTATAAGTTGTTCTTGTGGGTTGGAATGGATTCGATAATATATTTTTAGTGAATGCTGATCAGATACAGCTGAATATGCAGCCTGCGGAGATCTGCATTCGCGCTTTGAGTGCTTGGGCGGAATTTCCTATCTAAGAAAGCAGACAGAGAGTTGTGGCCTGTCTAATCCAACCCAATAACCTGGGTCAGAATGTTTTCCTTATTCTCTGGACCCTCGACTTGAGTATCCATTACAAGAACCCCTCTCAAATCGTGCTATCTAATCCTGTTTATACAATCAGCCAGAAGAGTCATCATGCGATGCAGTTTCTGAGAAGTAGTTCAGATATCCTAAGGTTGAATCTTGACGAAAAACACCTCAGTGATATATGGCGTGAGAAGAGCAATATCTGCCTTTCCCACTGTCATCTTCCTTGGCGCCTAACCTAAGAGCATGGACAGAGGTCGGCCATAAGTTCACGACCAATGTTTAGTTTTGCGGGTCGTTCATCTTTCACTTAGGCAAAGAAGGTATTTCTGACGAGAGAACAATCCTTCAGTCAGAGATGAGATACTCATTCAGTTTGGTGTGGAACTTGATGTAGTTCAGCTGCCTTGTTGATCGCTCTCCTTCTTGTGAGTAATCTATTTTGAGAAGCTAACAAAACAGAATTTCGAAAGTTATCCGTATTTATTGTAGATGAAGCAGCGCGATTAAGTATAACAATATTGTCTCTTGTGCTCAACCTCTGCAATATCTCGGATATCCGTCAGGTTCAAGAGCGTGCTCGGTTCAGCCTGAACTATTCGATGGTAAGTGTCACTTTCCTATTTAAATCGTTTGTAAACTATGGCCAATTATATCAGTGCCAGTGTTAGACGAAATAAACCTATATTAAATCCTTTACATTAGGTCCAAGAGCTTAATAAATCGCTTTCCATATTTATTTTAGTTTCATTTCTTTTCTTAGAACGCATCTTATTTCTGCAACTGTTACTCATCGGTGTAATTTCCTTCAATACGAATAAGCGTAACAGCAGCATAATCGCCTACATCTCTCGGCTAGGCACTCCATCTCCTTCGGAGCAACATTTTCCCTTGGCACCCGGAATCTCTCCGCCGAAGCATAATTGCACCGTGCGCGTTAGATTAACTGCGGGTGCTGCCTCGACCGCGGTCACTTAATAGAAATCGACTGGCATCCAGACCTGACGCAGAAACATTTCACCTGCAGCCCACCTCGATCTTGCGTTTTATCCCTAATCCATTGTGAGCTCGACCGACACCTTTCAACCCCCTTTTTCTCCGAATGCGAATCTTTGGTTCCGTCGACGCGTATACGACCATCTTCCGAGAGAACTGCCGCAGAGGATGGACAAATAAGACGTCGGCAATATTCATGCGCAAAAAATTTCCGCCCGTACGCGCCTTTCCGGCCGTCGTAAACTCCGCGAAATAACGCGCAAAAAACGCGCGAAATAAAGACTTTTTCCTCGGGAGAACACGTCTCCCGAACGGGCAAGAAATGCACGGGCAGCATCTTCGTCCGGTGGGGGAAAAATCTGAAGGAATTTCACCGCCGGAGAATCATTTTATGTCGAGTATTTTCCGTGCCTGTTAAGGTCGCGCGGGAATAACCGTAAAAGGGAGAGGGGCGTAAAGTGGGAAAGGAAAAGGATAATGGTCGGAAAAAGGGAGTTTCTTATTGCACCCCATAGTGTCCTGGACGCTTCCATGCTCCGGATGATTCTCCCTTTGACTGCATGGGGCCTTCCTCGCATTCCATGATCCCGGTGTGACGTTGCAGGGAAAAGAATGCCGGTAGGGGAGGAAGGCGTGGGGGGAGCAGTGGGTGGCTTCGTGCATAGGAGAGGCTGTTAATGGCGGTGCCGTTTGATTCCATCCCGACATTCTTAAAAGGGGAGAGAAACTCCTACACTCCGACCAATCTGTCACGAGCAAGAAACGCTCTGTCCTCAGGTATGAGACGACTTCTTCAGCGATCCAATCAAACGCTCTTTTATTTTCGGTTCCCGGACTTTCCTTTTTTTCGCGGGTCGAATGTGTGTTAGCGGTTATCGCTTAAGAGCAATAAAGGAAAGGAATGACCTATGGCCCCGACGTCCCTTCTCGCCGTTTTCTTGTTTTATTCCCGGTCTGTTGATGAGGCGCTTTGAGGGAATGGGTGTTCTCGGAAGGGTGGACAATGGTCAGCCGGCCATATGGTCGCCAGTTCAAATCTCTCTCTAGTACGTCCCTTAAGGCGGTTTGGTGGTATTTTCCAGGAAGTAAGTGATGCACGTCCAATCATCCAATTTTCCGCGACTTGTACCCGTCTCTAATTTTGTGGTCTTTTCGATGGAAGTTTATGAATGATGTATCCCGACTGAGTCGGCTCCGACGGTTGATGCAATAAATTTTCTTTTCCGGTGAATTTGATGTTCTTGGAAGTGTTTCGCGGAGAAATTTGTTGTTGGTGAATTTATTCGGACGTTTCTTCTTAGTATTTACCTCAGGGTGTGATGTGTTGCATCTTAAGATGAAGTACGACGAAGTTGTCATTTGAGATGAGTAGTGTGGTTTACTTTCATATCCAAGTCTGTATACTCGATTGATAGCACAAAGGTTTTGGAATTAATTAATTGTGGCTGATTGGAATTTAATTGAAGACACGAAATAGAGAGAAAGTATGAGACTAAGTAACTTAGAAAGAGATAAGATAAAAAGAAAATCGTATAGAAAACAAAGACAAAGATTGACGGAGAACGTGATCTTACTCGATATAAACTGAAACTGTAGTTACCCAAGTTATGTATGTATTCGCGATTTACTCCGGTGTAATGAGATTTTACCTCCCTGCAAATCATTTGTGGACGTGAGGCGAAGTTACGCGAAAATATACGGACGTGTAATAATGGAAGATATCTCTCATCATTTCTAAATCTCTTAATTTCACTATCAGCGAGATATATGGGTACAAATTTAAAAAGTAACCGTTTCGAGGCAGGAGAAATTTTACACCCGGGAGTGAAAGAATGATTGAGATTTTAAGAAGAGAGTTGACTATCCTTCTTGCCTCCCGCTAGATGTCTCCGGGGGTTTTATTTGCAATGGGATCCTTCGAGAATACAAATGCGCCGTATAAAAGTGTTTGTCCTTTTCATTAAGGGATGTGGGAACAGCCATGGCAAAAATGCCACGAGGTCAGGAGCAGCAATATGTTATTCGAGGGACGAGTCTGTAATTTATGAATTTTGACGTGCTCATGCTATCCTTCCCGAGAATATGAGCAAGACGTCTCCCGAGCGAAAGAAATTATATATACTTGAGCGTCCATGATGGTTCTGATGCTGGATTATTCGCGATATCCACTTTATACTTCCTGGGATACAACTGAAAAATAAATTGCGCTTACATTATTTCAGAGGGACGCCGTACGAGGGATAGCGACGAATTACGTAAGATAAGCGTTTTTATACTGAGATTTTCGACCTGTTCCTTTTTTAATACATTTTTTGTCGAGAAACTTAATAGCTCGGGACATTATCTTTCCTTTTTTGCAGAATTGAAATATTTCCGTATCACATGTTATATTTTTTCCTTGGATATTATATCCACCTCTTAATATTTCCGTTGAATATCATCCTCCAGATCTTAGTTATCATTCAGTAATAATGATGCTTTATTAGGAATAACTTATTGTCTTTGCTCTTACGACTACGTCTATCCTGTACGAAGATTAAGTCTATGTTCTGTTAATTACGTATGAAGTAAGTTATTCAGTTCTACCTATATTTGTTTGTATGTGTATGATTGACAGTTTCGTGTATTCATTTATGAGCCATCCAAGTCCATGAAGGCTCTGGTGTCCTAAAATTAATAACGTAATTCTCTCTCTTTTATGTCTATGGAAACCTATTTATTTCTTTAGTGTTTTACAGTCTATAAATCTTAGCAGTTCTCTAAAACTTCAGGCTCTTAAATTTTTTTCAAAAGTATCTCTTAGCAGAAAATTGTAAATTCTGGTACAAGTATGCTTGAAAGAGAAGGCATATTTTATGTTCAAAATGTCGCCTAAACTTATAATAATGAACTCGACGAAACGCTATAAATCATTTAATTTGGCCTAGTTAGTCGAATTAGCTGTAAAATGACATATATTGTTTTAAAAAAATTAGAAGATGAAGTAAAATGATTAATGTCAGGCTTACCATCACATATAGATAGAAAACTCACAAATATATCTAAAATCATAACAGAACTAAAGAAGAGAACTAAAGAAGAACTGAAGTTATTTACATCCTCCCTTTAGTTCACCTCAACCGTATTTTGCAGTCTCGTGAAATTTTCGCGAATACCGTATGAGAAGGTATTTTCGACATTTCATAGCATTCATGTATTTCCTCGATTCGTTTCGAATGTATAGCCTCTGAGATTAAATCATTATAATACAATGTTAAAACGCTTGAGTTTCGCGAAAAAATAATTCACCTGCTTGATTGCTCATCAAGTTCGGATCGCAAAACCTAGTCCTCGAGAGAGTTCATGCTGAAAGGTACACTTCGTTATAAAGGCTTAGTTATAGATGGAATGAAAGGTTAAGTTTGTGAATTTCTGTAGTTGAAAATATAGGGCAGGGGATGTGGAAATGATATCGCTGGAGACTATCGAACGACAGGGTTATTTTTTGCACGTCTTTGTCCCAACAGATACTTCTTCCCATCGTTTCGCACGAAACAAACCATCTTCAAGTCCTTTCGCGCGCCTCGAAATACATTCGTCGCGGAATAAAAAAAACGAAATAGCTCCTTTTCCCAGTAAATCGAGAATCATTAGGGCGCAGGAGCGGAGGAATCTTTCACTACTTTCACACCTTCATTAACGGCCTCCTTTCCCCGGACGTTTATTTTCTGTATTCATTTATTTCCAGGGATTTAGTGAATAGCTGAAAATGCGGCAGAAGACCTTTTTCGTCTAAATTACTGCACAATGTTGTCGAGAGGAGAGGAAATACGTAATGATTCGTCCCGTGCATTTCGCTCCCTAACGATTGCAATTCAAACGTCGATTTTTTTAATGAACGTAAAAGCGTAAAAACCTATACGTCGCTTTAAATGACGAAAAAACAAAAGCGTATCGTCCCGCTGGCGCACACGTCTCCCAAGTCTCGTTTTTTCTTCGCTTCCTTTTTCTTCGAGAATTCGTTATTCCCATCTAGAATCGCGCACATCTCCCATCAATCGGGATACATTATTCAGAATGTGCTCTTTATGCACGCTGCGCCGTGAATCAGCGATTATAAAAACCCCGGGGATAATGACAAGCGAAAAAAATAATCGAGGCATCGCTGGCGAGTATATATTTAATGATCCACTCGTCGGATCCGAAATCATTCGTCAAATAAGCGACAATTTCACACAAAACGCCAAGTCGTTTCCATTGGAAGAAATAATAAAGGAGGCTGGCTCGGGAGGGATCGCCTCCCTTTCCTCGTTTAAAAATTTCCCTGCTACGGAATTCGAGGAGATTTTTTTGTTTAGGGAGGTTAAAAATTTACGTAAGATGGAGAAGGGGAGGGAATCTATCTTTAGCGAAAAGAAACGCGTTAATGAGCGTGGGAGGGGAGTTTTTTGGAAGCGCTGGGAAGGTAAGTTTGCTGGACTCGTAACTTAATGAGTCCCTTGGCACCTCTGCCTACCTGGTGCAATTGTTTGGCCCGCTTATTCCATTGTCGGTGGGGAAGAAGAAAAGGTAGCCAAATTCCTTTCCCTCCTCACTCGCCTTTCAATGCGCCCTGTACCACACCCATAATCGCCTCCTTTTTGCCTTCTCCCCGGTTTAAGCGGAAGCTTTTTCGTCCTCTTTCTCATGTGCCGGTGCCTCGTTTTCCTGCTTCTTTCTCTCGTGTGGGCAGCCACGCACCCGGATAAGGTACCCGCAAGGTACTGGAGAGAAATCTTAGTCGCCCAGTTTTGAAGTGTTTGTGAACTAATGGAGACAAACGCGGGGATAAACTCGGGGCAGGATCCAGGCGGTAAGCAAAGAATTTCGGCGCTTGGGAGAGCTTAGGGGCGCCCCTGAGTATATTTCTTTTTATTTCTGCTGAAATATGGAAAAGGCGACTGTATGATTTAGCAAGGGGTAGCTGAGTAGCTGAATCTAATTTTGAGTATGGTGCAGTTAACTTTACGGCATAGGATAGGATGCAAATTTTCTTCAAAAGGTCGATTGTAAAAGCACTACACTTATTTACGTTTCGTGATGCTTATGCGTAAATGGTCCAGTGTCGAGATTGATCTTAAGAAAACGGATTTCTTCCCTGAGTAAGTTTAGGTAAAAAATTTCGGTTTATTTTAACTAGATGTTAGAGAGCCTGAGAAACAAATTCGTGTTTTTAATCTTCTATTAAAAGATGAAAAGGCCGCATTGAACATCGAATATGGCTGTTTGTTTCATCTGGTTTAGGGTTTGAACCCTATGTTTTCACCAAAAACCTCTTTTTTACCAATTGAATTGCGATGGTTCTTTATGTTAATCATTTTAATTGTGCGATTTATTTCAAAGTCCTTGTATAGTGATGATTTTCTACTATGATTTGCGTGAATTTCATTAAAACTTACCTTTCATTGTGCTCTTTTATTTCCGCTATATGCGGATCGGAAATGTAATCTTACATGGTAAACCCGTGCGTTTAATTAAAATGAAGGATATATCGCGAGGATGAATTAGAAACCGTATACTTAGCCTTAAAGATCTTAAGAAATATTCTTATGTGGCGAATTTTTTCTCAATTTTTTGGGCTTTTCACAATCGGGTTTGTGAATTCTGGAGGGGGCTTATAGAAATGGAGGTGCGTTACGTATGTACTGTTAAACTATTATTACATTTCTTACCAATGAGGGCTACCAGCATTATGGTAGTAATACAACGTTCGAATCCCGGTAGATATGGTTGCCCCTATATAGTTCAATCCCCCCATGTCAATTCTAAATATTTTGCGGGGAAATATTTCAGACCTTAGTGATACAACGGACGAATTTCGAAGCAATCTTTGAGGTACGGAGCAATTTTTCGCCTTCCTTTCCTCGAACTTGCTTTCAAGGAGCTAAGAGGAAAGAGTAGCGTTAGTTAGATTTCTTGTAGTTTTAGGGGTCTTTCACAAGTGAGAGGAAATTCTTTTACCTAATGTGGACAGCGTTATATTCTTCGGTTACATGTATATTGTCTTAGAGGGAACCGAACACTATCAATGGATCTTAGAATAAGGTAAATACACACTTTATACTCTGTCGAAGAAATTCCTACGTATTTGAACATAATTTTTTTAGTTTTTTATGATGCTTAACTTTGATTCGATCTTGAATTCATTTTAATCAATGTTATAGTTCTCCAGTTTTGAGTATGAAGTCCTGATATGCTTCGTTAGGTCATCTTCAAACCATTTACTTTCTCTAACATTTGCGTAACTTTGAGTGACTTCATTCTTAGTATGATTCTTTACCTTTTATTTCATGACCTAGTGTTGCGTAAATACCCATGTTTGTTCTGAATAGTGATAGAGCCATGGAGTCGAAATTTAAAAAATTGAAAGTTTAGGTGTGATATTTCCGCTGCGCTCTATTCGTGTGGAACTTCTCTGTAATGTTTATTATTTGCATGGTGAATAACGCTATGGGTAATCTTGGTCGTTTTTACTAATGTCATTTATATAACTGCGAAATGGTTAAACTCTGGTTCCGCTTACGGCTCAATGGCAGTGGAGTAGAATCTTCGTTCAAGTTGGATCTCTCTTGTGGCTGCCTCACCTATACCTGCCCAGCCTCCGTCTCTCCCCTCCCTTCGCCCACCAATTCGTCCCTACGACCTTGGGGTTAGTTTGAGGCCTATTCAAGTTCACCTTTACCCCGCCTCTCCCCCATCTATAGCCCATCTCTCCCCTCCCTCCTTTTTTACCTACCACTTCTTTTTCCCTTTATCCGCTCATTTCGCCCTCTCTTGCCTTCCTTTCTTCCTCTCCATACACTCTTCATCTTCTCTACCGCGATTTTTACTTCTCTTACTTACAGAGACGTCTCCTATGGCTTCATTCTTCCCTTATCGACTCGGCCTTATCAACTTTCCCTTCTTGTTTTCCCATCCATCCTCTCTCTCTTCTTTTTCTCTTCCTTCGCGATTCCTATCTGCTCTTTCCATCTCTTTTCGTCATCTGTAGGATCAGCTCTTTATCCCACCGACGCCAGCTATATCTTCCTCTTCTTCTTCTGCCTCCTCCTTACCTCGTTTCCATTCCTTCTTTTTTCAACATTCGTATATTCTTCATCATTTTTGGATGTTTCCCATGATGTTGATCAGTTCAGTTGCCTCTATGACGTCGTACTTTTACAAGCCAGTTATACCTGTCCTCAGTATCTTTGATTCTTTCTGTGTTTTATGATCCATCTTTCCTTGCATATGTACCTTTTCCCTGTATTGGTATAGCCACCGTCGTATCGTTTTTGATAAACTTGTTGTCGAGTTCAATTATGCATTCTTCATTTGGAATTAAATAGATGATTACGAACTCGATTGCTCATATGAGGGACTTTATGTGTATGCTTACGTCTTCTCGGTTTTTTCCATTCCAAATGGGTTAACTTAGGGATGAAGTTTTCAGTTTTTCATTTTTATTTACTTTTGTTACAAATGTGTTCTTTCAGATCATCCTTTATTGTGTCTTTTGCAGTATGTTGAATGTATATATCTGTCACTTTTAAATCCTGACAGGACTTATTTATTGGTAGCCGTATCCTATAATTCGATATTTCTGTTTCTTCCTAAAAAATACCATCAAAATAAATTTAATTTTCATAAATTAATCGTCTTTTTCATTTTCTATCACATGATTCACGATATTCCTCGTCACGCAATTTCGTCATTTTAACGGTCTTATTTTCATGGCTGAATTTTAATTCCTAGAGAATGCGTTAAGTATCCTAAAATCTTAGAAAAGCCTTATTACTCTGTTTTTCTCTCCATTCCTGCCTCTTTTCCATACCTGACAGCGTCGGTATCTTGAACCTGTCTCGCAATGGTAAGAACCAGTCCCTAGCTCCCTTTCTCTCTTTCACCTTCTTTACTTTCGTTCCCATACCTCTTTTCCATCTGTACCATTCAATCCTTTTTGCCCTCCGCCCTCGCCTCCTTTCTTTCCTCACTTGACCGTTACCCGCATTCATTCGTAGTGATCAGTTCTTTTTCAACGAGTCATCAATCCTCCTGATGACAAATTACCGTTAGGGTCGAAATTTCAGCCCTTGATGTTCGATTGTCGGCCGTTTTATTGGTCTCGATTGTGCATTACATCGGAGTTATTACCACCGGAAGCTCCCGGAGGACTTCTCAGTCACTTATATGTTTATGAAGTGAAGGATTCTAGTTTCTCTTTGATAAACCCCTCTCATTTTATGGAAGTTTCAATCATATAGAATTATTACGACTTTTATTAAATTCTGGTCGTAAAAATACCTATGTAGTTGTATCCTATCTGAGGAATATATTTAGTATAAGGTATATAGTAGGGTTATTAAAGAGATGCAGGGAATGCCTTACTACTTCCTTCATTCTCCTCCAGATTTCACGACAAATATCATCCTGTTTCATTTTCTAAGTTCCAGTTGTCTTCTGGAATGTATCCGTCGAAATGTTCTTATTTTATCTTGTGATTTTTAGTTTTGTCACGTTCTTTTACTGCTATCACATGTGCAACCATGTAGAGTAGTGGTAATTTTCTCTTATATATGTCTAAGTATATGCTACATTTTCAATTAATTCTTCGTATATGAATGAAATTCTTTGATGCCCGAACTAGTGAAGGTAATTCGTTCAGGAATATTTATTCGTTCCTCCAAATCCGTATTCGTCTACCGAGTGCCAAAGTCAATGTTTCCATGAGCTAAACGTTTGTTGGAAGGATTACTAAATATCCCAGTAATAACATCATTATCATATCATCATCAGGAACAAAAATTTATACTCTAATTAGTTTCTTCCGCCGTCATGTATACCTATGTGATGCCCACAAATCCAAAAGATAATGCAGCCATGGAATTGAAGCAGAATATTTTACCTGTTATTTCTGTCGAACTTTTTATCTCCGACATTCCACTTACAATATGAATAGCCAGTTAAAAGGGAAGACGGCGCCGATGCACGATTAGCACTATTCTTTTCCCGATAGACCGATACGTTCGGAACGCACTTAAGAAGAACAGAAATTTCGATCTCCTACGCTAGTGGGAGATGCCGCATCTCATGCCCGAGCGCCGTCGAGATAAACCTTTATGGCGATATTTCGGACCTCCTTTTATTCTCCGATCCATCATTATTTCGGCTTTCCAACCACCTGCCCCATACCATTAGCATCCTGCTTGATTTTCTATGTATTTTCCGAGCTTTTTCATTCCAATCCAGCTTTGAAATTTTCGTGAAATGTTCCCCTTCATTCATGTTTATAGAGTTATCCGCGGAATCGACCTTCATCGGCTGACTACAAAGCTTTATTTTTTCATTTATGAGGGGAAATAAATACTTTTTAATAGTTCGCAGATATGCTTTCGCGCTGGTTTATAGTATCTTAGATTCGAGAGCCTTCTGAAAATGATTCAGTGATGGCGAAGATTAAAATCTCCGTGCATAAACCCTCAACATGAATCGTACTGATTGTATGATTAAATTTTCTTAGTATTATTGTTATTGTAAAATTTAGAGATTCAGGAAGTCGTTAATCCTGACGTTTTCGCACCATAAGTTAGAAAAGGAAGCCATTCTTGGCTGAATTCGATTTTACGCACTACTCCGATTGATGAAGAAAGAAAGATGGAAGGTTACCAATAATATTTAAACCTTAATATATACTTCGGAAATGAACTTTGTCAATTTTAGCCTATTTAGATGGAATTACATGCGTACAGCAATGCTAAGGTATTATATGCCTAATCGCAGCTCAAAAGCGCAATCTTTGGTAGGCAACAGAATCTGAAGCGTTTATCGCAGCTACAAAGACTTTGGCAATTCTTCTCCCACAAGATGACTTCAATAGTTTGCTCAATTATTACACTATTCATTTATCCTTTTAAACTATGCCTATTTACTCTTTGGCGTGCGATTACCTTTTGTCGTTTTCTAGATTCAGCTTAAGAATGTTTTAGTTTACTCTCGTACGTCAGCTTGTTTGCAAAAATCGCTTGTATCTAAAATAAAATACATCTCTTCGTTCTTCATTATACACATATGTAAGAGCTCTTTAGCTTTTTGACTGTTATTGGATGTTTAATTAGGATTTGGTAAAAGATGAAAATTTTGTTTCGTATGGCATATTTCATTACCTAACGAAATATTTTCGTTTAATCAGTTAGAATATCTTTATTACGATCCCTTTGTTTATCCCTCTATTAAAAAATTCTATTTGAGTCCGCATCATTTTCTTTCGTAAACTCCTCCATTCTCACCCATATCCTCTCTTTCTCGCTTCCCGACTATTCTATTTCCTGCAGCTCGTTGTGTGATCTTCGATGGGAAGGCGGATCTCCTCAAAGACGTCGTCGTGTTTGCGCGGTTGCGAATTGAAAATCGTAACGAAGTCGTTCTCTCTCTCATCCACGCGTTGATTCGATTATGAATGCGATCCCTTCTCACACATCACACTCGGCAAACAAGTTTATGCTGAAAATTTTACGGTCGATCGGGAATGTGGAGGGTGTCCAGGCGCAGTCGTCTATGGCAGTGGAGTTATCCATTAGATTGCTTTCAGTTCGTTAATCCCGCGAAAGAGGAAGTTTTTCTCCTTAGGAGTAACTGATTTGAGAAATTGCCTAGCTTAAATCGTCTGAAACGTCCAGGTGTTTGATTGGTGGAGTGATTAATAAGTATTGGTTCGAAAGAAGGCCTTTTTTATTTCCATCCTTCTGGAAATCAGGCGAATAAAAGAAGTTGATTTAAAAAGGAAAGTTTTGATGTCAGGGGCTTAACATATCCACGAAGAATAAGTATTCCTATATGATTTGATGTTATGAAGAGGCTCACTCGGGCGTAACTACTCCCCATAAAATCTAATGATGATTGATGTAAATAGCTATGAGAATAGTATGGGATATCATCTGTTTCCTGTGGGCCGGCACTTAATATATTTCGATAAAACGCTACTAGCTATCGTTCTTATCATGCCTGTACATGTAAATTGAAACATATTTCACCTTATTATGAGTTATGTTTTGTCATTTGGGAGGTGTCTTCAAAAGGACCGACTATCGTAATCGTTTATGTTCAACCCTGAAGACTGTTTACTTGTCATCAGCGTATTTAATATATAATATTATAATAAGATAGTTAATGAAGGTATGATAAGACAATAAATTACACGACCTCTAATAATAACGCTGAGCAGTCACTTCTAGCTAGATTGTCAAATAAATAAGTCAATAAAAATTTAAAATTTCTGGAAAATTGTGATACCTTAGAATTTCTAACGAGTGTTTCCATGATTGTGGTTCATTATCATTTCTCTTTTGTTGTAATTTCTTGATGTCAAAAATTCCACGACTACAGTCCCTACTCGAGTTTCGCCGCACACTTTCTCAGCCCTTTCTTCCTCCTCTCAACATCTGCCGCCTTTCACTCCAGGTTCTAATTTTTAGACTTTTTCCCGACTCGCGTGTGTATGATGTGTGAAGATATAAGGCATCCGATAGCATGCGGCTCCTCCTCCCGGCGGAATGGTTATAGAATCGGAAAGATTCCAATTTGATGCAATCTGGCCCTATTCTCTCAGTTCCGCCCTCGTCAGTGGGTTGAATGCGGCAGAAACGAGTTCTAATTAAGATGCATGAGCGGGTATTCTTGATCCCATCAAAGAAATCCCACTCTTGAAATTGTCTCGCGCGGAAGTTTACGCTTTGGAAAACCATGAGGCCAATTTTAGACCGTGCAGTGGGTGCATCGAAAGGCGGAAGCTGCATCGGAAACTTCCTGACCCTTGAAATTCGGGTTTCCCTTTATTATGGATTTTGTAAAATTGAAGAATAATTTTTAATTTTCCGTTGTAATTTTACTCTTCACTGTGGATGATGACCGTCATTTTGGTAGAATGCTAGGTCGATATCTATCGCTAGAAAGGGTTTTCTGGAAGATGTGGCGTTGAATAATTGATATCTCAACCATCTACTTCCTATCTTGATCAAAGGTAAACCTATCTATTACCCTCAGTGTGTGTCTCATTAGATCCTTTTAAGATTTAAATTACCTAGCGAAGTATGATTTATGCGTGCCGCATGGAATCTGAATGTTTTATTGTTTCAGCGAAACGTTTCGTTTTTCACTTCAATTATCATATTTTTAACAGAAAAACTTGTTTAATATTCAAGTTTTCACAAAGGATAAGTTACCTGGAAGCACGAACTTAATCGAAAAGGAGTATGATGCCCTTGGACTACGGGTTAGAAATCGCTGATTTAGATTTTGGTTCTGCCAAATGTAGAAATATGTACAATAGTAGGAAGCCATTATAAACCTCGATATTTCCTTCGCTTTATGAATGCAAATCGTGTTTCAAGCTTTATTATGTGGTCTTTTGCACATATACTTAATGTAGGAGTTATGAAATTATGGAATTATTTATGAAAAAAAGGTGTTATCTTACTTCCTTGGTGATAAATTCTCGTAGAAAGGTGCTTAACGGATGCAATCATATAGTTTTTATTTACTTGAAAATTTGATTAACTTCCTTGCAGTATACAATTGAGTATATTTTGTTGTACTGAATGATGAAGTCCCGCAATGGCATCATTACTATCGGATGATTTTTACCAAGTCTATGCCCTGAAAGAAAAACATAATGTAATATTTTCTTCCACTGATTAATTACATGCGAGAACTCACACTGTTCGATGTTTGAAAATTCGATATCTCATTAACTATCCATTTTAATTATACTCGTAATTTTACTGTACCTTTATCTGCTACAGAAATGTTGAAATTTTTTCCGCGATTGGCCGCAAGACAATCAAATTTTACCACGTATCGATTTTCTTTATAAATATTACCTAATACTCATAATCTACATAAAATAAATGTAAGTAATTTCCTTCCTGTACTACCAGCAGACTTTCCATTAATTTCAAGTGCATAGCAACATATAAATAAAACGCAATCGCCTCGGAGGATAATGGTACGTGCACGAAAAAGATCTCTCTCGCCACACGTAGCGGCGATGAGAAAATCCTCAAGTTTCCCTTATGAAAACACACGCGCGTGTTTTATCAGACGTTTAATATAATCGAAAAAATCACGGTAATTGCGCATGCCCTCAGACGTCCTTCACTTACGTCGTCCATCTTCTTCCAGGGCAGCACCCTCTCGCGGGATCGTGGGAAAGGGATGTGAACGGCCGAGGGAAAGATGATCGGTAGAGAAGGGCCGCGTTTTATAGTCTTGGGATTTGAGGTGATAATTGAGTCTAGGTGACGCAAGCCGTCGGACGCTTTCATAAGCAAGTCCCCTCTCAAGAGCGTGCGTGCATACGAGCGCGTGCTCGTGTCTAAGAGGAAGGATTAAAAACCAGGCTTTTTCCTGCACCAGGGGCTCTCCGCACGTTTTTTGGCCAGAAAGGGTTCTCGTAGCTTTCTCCCCATCTTCGTTACCATATAGAGAGATGGGCGAAGAGCCCCCGTGTGTAACTAAGGGAGTACAAGAGGGAGACCTTTGGGGTGTCCGGTCTTCTTTCTCCCAGGCCGTGATATGCATTTTTTCATCCCGTGAGAAGTGGGCTAATTGACGCTTTTGTCTATGGTGAAGAATTTACTCATCTAGCCTCTGCCTTCCTCCGAATCTCTCTCTATTAGAGCTCTTTTCTATCTCCCCATCTTCCTTCCTATTCTCTTATCGTTTAACTTCTCGCCTAGTAATTCGTGCTTGTTTTTCGAGCGAAGATCGTTATCGTGGGTTCATTATGATATAATGGGCGCTCCCTATCTCGCTATCTCTATTTTTTAAAAGGTCCTTTTCGTTTTAAAATTCTCGGACGGCGGCCGGTTTTGTCTCGTGATTTTTCTGGACGCACGGTCTGTTGATGTGGTTTGTAAGCTTAGCTGAGAATAAGGTCTGACGCTGCTTCTAAATGAAATGGTGGATTAAGTGAAGGGTTAAAGTGTTCATTGGGGTATATTGTCTAAGAAAGCGCAATTAAACAGATTAACAGTTAATTCTGCGAATTCCGTGAAGGTGAAGAGAAGTTTAACAAGAAAGACCAGTGGGAATTTATCATGGACTGTAAATATTGGATGGCTAAATCAGGATTACAGGTGAATCAGTTTGGTCTTGAAGGAATTACATTCTCTTCGGCTATTTCATCTGCTTGTTAGGTCTGATGTATCTGAACTTTCCGATCAAAGTATTTGTTTCATAATTTCTTTATTAAGTTCTGGGGTCATAAAAAATCAAATTGATGTGTACTGAATATTTTACTTTTACTAAGCAGATCCAATCGGCTTCATTTTCTTAAGTATCTAGTTCGAAATTTAATTTTAGTTACACGATTTCATACACGTATGTACTTTGTGTAGATTTACGTAATATAATATTCCGTGGAAACTATTAAATTGATTTCTTTCTAGATAATGTAGGTGTATTTCGTATGAGAGATTTTTTGATAATAATGTAATACTTTGATTTAGTGATTCTTTGATCATTGCCTATTGAGTGATACCATTACACCCTGAATTTGATATATCTGTCTTAAAGGGAATGAAATTAATTTCATCGTATTCCGTTTAATTGCGTTTCATGTGGTTACGCAATGCATTTCTTAAGGGAAACTACCGACATGGGATTATTAAATGTGTTCGCGATGGTGATTATCTTAATATATTTGTGTAATATCATTAAAATTTTATTGATCCTTCGAACTTATGCATTGATATAGATATCTGTTTACCTATTTGAGAGCTTGGATATAGCAATCTATCGGGCTTCGCCATAGCTTTATATGAAAATCCGGACAAGAATCAGTAATAATCTGCGCCAAGGCCCAAGGACATACAACTCAAATATTTGCTGCGGATATTGACCATTCAGAATTTTCATGACATTCGGTATTTCTCTAGGGCTGAGAACCTCTGACCTTCATTGCTTGCCCTTGCTTAAAGTTCATTGCTCTTTGTATTAATCTTCTGTTTCCGAGTATTATAGCTTTGCTTCTTTTGTGTCTTGCTATGTTCCTGATCTTTTATTCTCTTTCTGTCTGTCCTTCGAATGCCTTATTGTTTTAATTCTAAAATTATCCACTTACGTATCTAATGAATGCAATTTTTGTCTGGTTTCTCGGCGAGTTAAGCATTCACGGTATCCTCCGCAGCATCAACGATTTCAATTACTATCCCGAAGATTAATTAAAGCTCCGGCTAATAGGGACAAACATTCCTTACGTTATTTCGAGGGTTTTTGGGCAATGCCCGAGCAAAACATCCTCCGGTTTCAATTAAAAAAGTAGCCCGGCCAAATTTCGAGCTTATTAAGGATTTTAATTGACAATTACAGATTCGTTTTGCCATCTTCAAAATTATCCCTTTAACAACGCATGTGTCGCCTATAATCTTCCATTCTGGCAACCTTTCGATCAATTTCCTCCCGATAAGATCAGGAAGTTAATTAAGTCGACGTTTCCGAAAATTAAGGGCAATCCTCATCGTGGAATAGGATGATTCTGTTTCAAATTCGCTCGCAATCACCCGTTCTCAAGGGCGTAGCGATTTTAACGAGTCCGCCACGAATCGCTGCCATCCCTTCGTCTCCATCTTGGATTTTATCATTTTTCGTTCCGATGTATTAATGCGGAAATAATACGGAAATATAGTTTGGCCGTAAATTCGCCTAATTCTTCCCCTGGCTAATTTTCCGTGGGATGCATAAGGCGAGGCATTATTAAAAATTCAATAAAGCGCGCGGCGCAATTTTTTATTGTCGGAATAATACAATCTACACCGACGATCGCGAAATTCTCTCCCTTTTTACGAGGGAGCGTAATTAAAGCCAGCGACATTAAAAGCGTTAATTTGGCAAAGCCTTGACGCTTCCAGGGAAACCTAATTAGCCTACGGTGGAAATGGGGATCATCTGCCATAACCATTGCCGAAGTCTCATAGGTGGGACGACTCGAAAACGAGAGTTAATTAATTAATTTCGGCCGAGTGGGTGTATTTACTCCCTTTTTATTTCAGCCGTCTCCAGGGCGCATCCCTTAAGAGTTTTTTTCCTCCTCTCTCAATCTCGCTTATCACGGTGAGTGGTCGTTTGCAAAGTGAAGTCACCGTGAGTTAAGAATGACCTCATCACAATGGGAGCGACCCCTTGATATCTGCCTCGCATTGTGTTTCATCATCATCCAGGGAGATCTTGTGTTCTACTTCGTTTCCTGTCTCTTTTGTGTCGTATATCTCGTACTGCTTAGCGAGAAGTAAATTGTTTCCTCTGCGCCTTTTTTGTGAGGTGTCGCAATTAATATTGTTTGGGTTTTTTTCTTTCCTTCTCCGCGAATTCCTCTTTCGTGATCGACCAAGAATCGTTCAGCAACACTTTTTCTCGAGGAAGTTTAGAGTCGTGATTTCTAATGTAGGATTCTTCATAAGGTCGTTCTGAATGTTTTTCATTCCTCGGCGTGTTCCCGAGAATTTCGATAAAACGTTGATATCTCTCTTTCCCTCTTGGGGAAATGTTTTTCAATTCGAAGGTCGCGATCCTGTCCCGTATCGCGGGCGGCTTAAGTGAGGTCGCGCGGATTAAGAGGCTAAATGAGATATTACGGAAAAAAATCCAGAGGATTGAAATGGGATACGAATCTTAATCTTTAAGCGCTCATAAACGTTTCCCATTTTTCATTATTTTTCGAGTTTTATAGTCTTGAGTATGCTTCCCGCCTCATATCGAGCATGGAAATCACTGTGATACGTTTGGGATTAACGGTTGAGAGTTGCATTTAAAGCTTAAATATCGTATATTTTATTGCAAGAAATCAGGTTGACTGATTGAGGATTTTATCAGCGGATGCATTAACTTAGAAACTTGATGAATTACCCGCCGTAATTTCGCATTCGTGTGCATTTAAGGATTTACAGGGTGAATATGATTGGGGGATACTCTAATGAAGTGCTTTCCTGGATAATTTATTTTGGAATATTATTGTAAAAGATTGAAAATAATAGGCATTTACTAATTAAGCTGGATGTAACTGCATGTTTCGTAAAGCATTTTACAGTTATCATTTATTTTAAATGGGGAATCTTGTAAATTTCCGTGCAACTTTTTCTAAATATCGAAGATATAAGGACGTAACAGTTTTGATGTCTAACGAAAGATGTTACGTACCTTTTCCTCCCATTATTTCGTCAGTCGTTCAACTTTTGGCACCCAGTTAAACAGGCCAACTGAAATCACATAGTATTATCGTTCTCTTCCTCCTCACTTCCGTAAGCCTTTCCATCAGTATTAAATTTGGAATGTATGCAAATTTTTGCCATGCTCTGTATCCCGATGATGCTCACGCTTCGAGATGGTTCCAGGAATAACAAAGAACCACCTCAGTTTTGTTCTCTTTCCCCATTAAGAAAGCATCCCTCGTTGAGCATTTTAATCGGTTTCCCAGAATTACATTCCCATCGGCGTTTAATAGCTTTCCTCCCCCATAATGCCATAATAGTATGTTGAACAGGTGACCAGGGTAACGCCGATTTGATTCCTCACGGCTCCCTTAAATCATCGCCCCTTTCCAACATTCTCACCGCACCAATCTCTTCGAATCTTTTACGTGATCCTCGAATGCCATCAACGAACTCCGTCCCCGCAACCACACCTTTTTCTTCCTTAGGGCGGACCACACCTGTAATAGGGAATTTCTTTCCTTTTAATCCCTTCAATCTTTCTCCTCAATGGTCAGTCGGCAGCGGCTTGTTTTTCGTCACTTTCCGGCGGTCATCCCCCGTAAACCCCATGGATTACTGCTCGCCGAATTCTTTTTGGTCCTTCTTCGTTGCGGTGTTGCGCATTTTGTACCCCTTCAACCGGGTCCGGCCCCAGATTTCGGCCGTCCCGAGGCGGAAGGCTTCTGGTTGTCCCCTGCGGTACTAACCTTGTGCGATGCTCGGGTAATCACTTGTTACTGGACCATTAGTGTATACGATTATTTCTCGATACATCAGTATATATTTGTTTTTGACTCTAATGATATTTGTTTTTCCTTGCGTATTACAGATTACTGGGAATAATTTGATAACAATTACCAATTTATATTTGGAAAAAGTGCCCGCACGAAATTACAACTTTTGGATTGGAAACTTGGGATTTTCTTCGATTAAACTAATGTGTAAATCCGAAATCTGGCCCAGAACTATTTTTTGATTCTAAACACATCGCATTTTCTTTCCTTCATTATTATAAAGTGTAGAAAAGATCATTTTGCTCATCTGATGAGTATGGATCAATATTAGGATTATACGAAGTTTCTACTTTTTGTACCCATTTAAAGAGCTGATTTTGCTGCGAGGTTTGAATCCGTGAGAAAACCGTGCTTTATCTACCCACAAACAGCATTAGGCCCTCCGGTGTACGCCCGGAGGCGACCGCCTACCGTCTTCTGCCGGCCCTGCCTTCAACGCGTGCTCTCTTCTTCTCCTTTTTGTTCTCAATCCTCGCTATTCAGCATCTCTTCCCCTCTCCCACTTTCCACCTTTCAGTGCCTCCCGCGAGGTTGCCAGTTGTTCCTCTCCCACCTCAGCACCCACCTATTACCCCCACCCCCTGCGACGACCTTAAGACTATTTACCTCTCCCTCCCCACCTCCGAATGTTCCCCCATTCCACCCTCGGAACCTCATGCCCACGGTTTTTTATTCCGCTGCAGCTAAACCGGTTGGTGATCAGACTGCGTGGGTCTGCTCCGCGGACACCTGCCCGGCCCACTCCTGCCTCCCCTCCCGCCCCCACACCCCTTACTCCTTTACCTCCCATTACCTCCCCTCTCTTAAACGTCATCCCCCATCCCACGCTTATTTCACTATCTTTCTCTCGTACTTTCCATCCCATTTCAACAGGGTCCATTTCTTCGTTTTTCCCCCTACTCTTGTCTTCCCGCCACCCCTTGCCCGGCTTTTTTTAAACTCAGCGCTATTTTGTACAACTTAAAATCCCCGATTTTTTGGTGTCCTTTTGTTTCACTCGTTCTTCGAATTTTCGATAATTGTTTGGCTTTTCAGTATGTTTATCATTTGGTGGTATTAGAGCAATATTCTTATATAGTTTCTTCACTCAGTTCGCCTACCTTTTATTCTCGACCTTAATGCTGTATAAATGTATTTAATTTCTCCTTTTTATAAATTGAAATATTACCAAATATATCATCTTTGCCTAAGGTATTGGTTTCTAAGGAGATTTCTTCTTGTGCATCCCAGTGGGCGTGCCCTGGCTTCTAGTCACTTGTATCCCTTGTGGTCTTGCCTTCAATCAAACATATATAAGCTGCAGTTATATTCTTATGCACGTTATTGTTTTTATGGCTGTGCATATGAATAAATTCCTTGTAAGGAAGAGTAGAGATCTCTAGAGGCAGACATATCAGCTTCGAGTCCGGCCTGATCCGTTCTTAAAGCTCGAGTACGGCCTAGTTAGAATACTAATCGAATTTTATGGTCCGAGGTCCGGCCTGATCCTGTGTAGACCTCTATCTTGAAGTGCGAGTTTTAACAGAAACGCCTCGAAGGAAAAAGAGCCGGTGAAGCATTTCTTTTTAATCCTGTGGTTGGCTTCTAGGTGCACTATGGCACGGTGCATAATATTCATTCATCTGTAGCAAATCTCTGATTACCTTCCGCTAGTGTTACTGCTGCTGCGTCGTTAATTCTGCCGTTTGTTCATCAATGTTGATTCCTCAAGATACATGGTAACGCTGGTTAGGAATCGAAAAGCAGAAGCATGTTTATCTTCAGAAACACTATCAGTAAAATTGCTTTAATTTTGATAAATCAATATTTTTCACTTTCACATTGATCAACGCTAGCGAAACGAGGTCATGGTATTGAACGAATACATAATTAGAATAATCTCTTTATCGCTGAATTCCGATTGCTACTTGGCTCTATAGGAACTGCTTCGTGACACCTGCGGCTTATGCATTTTTCTCCACAATTCACGATCTGTATCAGTAATTGTGTTGTGGGATTGGCAGCTCAGGATATTAAATCCCCCTTAATCTTCCTTAGGCTTTCAATTGTATGCAAAGTTTCCATAACTTTTTACGCAAGGACGTCTCCGGAAACGGTACATTATGATTTTTACCTTCTTCCGCTAACCTCATACCCTTACGTTTAAGTGTAAGTAATTTTATAAAAGCTTTCAATTCAAAGCAAGCCCTTTTTATGCAAATTCATCGAAGTATCAGATGAAATTCTCTCACTTCTTAATTGCATGCAATCGCATAGGTGAATGAAGATAAAGAACGATTTTTCCAATTTTAAAGAATCTGGAACCTTAAAATATTTCGGCCAGATATTTATGCTCCAATATTTTTATTGGGCTATATCATTCTTCAGAACTGAAAAGATGATGAAGCGTCAGAACTCGTTCGTTTCAAAGTTCCGAAAATCTGATTTTGCAAGCTTTTAGTTCGTGGATCTAAACGAACCGTGTCATGTTAACATAATGCCCTCCACAGCTTATAGATGTCAGATAATATTCTGCTGATAGGCGATCCTCATTTTAGTAATGCAGAATTAATTCCTTAGATCTCATGTGTCTCATAGTAATGAAAATGCAAGCGATTCTCATAATCTTGAACTTGCAGCTTCTTTCTGACAAAACCGGTAACCAAATTTCCCATTTCGATGCATAACTCCGAAAATAAGTAAAAGATTAAAAATTGTAAATTAAAAGGAAAGTTTTAACGAACGTGTCTGTTTTATTTCTTAAGATTAACTCGTGTGATATAAGAGGAATACTGATTATAGTTTAGAATATTTTTGATGGCTCAGGCTCATTCAGATGATAAAGCACCTTTTATGTGTATTTCGAAGCCAAAATTTCTTATTATGAATTCATTTGCCTAGTGAACATCGAAGGTTTTCAGAAACTCGAAAAATGGCCTAGTCCTAAATTATTCTGAATGCTAATTAATTGCCTGGCTTCCCCGTAATCTACCACATAGATCACGTCGAATATTCATTATATTGCCTTAATAACAGCTTTCGACTAATTCGTAAATGTGCGCTGAAACACGTTATACAAATGATGTTTAATTACAAGAACAAGTTTATAAATCTGTATACACAGGAGAATAATTGGTGATATCCATTTGAAAAGTTTTGGCATTACGTGGCGCTGAAGTTGTCGAAAAACGACATTTGAAATCTTTGGCAAGTACTCAAATTTATAAATTGTGACATCTAAAGCTAATTAGCGTATCATTAATCTGTTTGCTATCATTTACTGTTATTTTTAAAGTTTCCTCAGATCCACGTCTAAATTTTCTTCGGGTCGGGGATCTTAATGAGATTTTTTAGTAATGGATTCACGGAATACTTTTATTGCTCAAAATTTCAATTTCATTTTTAATGAGAACGATAGAAGTAATTTTTTAAGGTTCTTTTTATCGTAGTCTCGGTGATTTTGAACCATTTTTGAAATTGTGTAATTTTCAGACATCGTAATCGCTAATAGTGTCACTTTTGGTATTATTATAGATTAATCAAAATGAGTAGTTTATTATCAAAGATTTTCTATATCTTGTCTTCCATACATTAATAATGTAGTTCTTCTTTTGATATTATATTCAGCTTTAATGAAATTTGTAGATTTCCCTGGAAGAGGTCATAAAAGTAACTTCACACATCGTAATCGCTCATAGTGTCACAGTTGTTGTTATTATGGATTAATGAGTAATTTAATTATCAAACATTCTCTTTATCTGTTAACTTTCATGCATTGGTAATGCAGTTTATATTTTGATATTATATTCAGCTTAATGAACTTTGTAGATTTCCCTGGAAGAGTACATAAAAGTAACTTGTATTAACTTTAAAATGATTAGGAATAAGACTATATTTTCCTTGGAAATCTCTTTGTCCTCTTTTATTACTGTTCCTGAAATACTCATTTTTTCTTCCCAATTCCAAAAATTGGTCGAACTGTTGCTGCATAATTGTCCTCTAAGACCAAACCCTGGCAAGAATATATCAATGTCAAATCCTATGGTAATTCTTTAGAGGTGGGCTCCTGAATATTACTGAGGATACAAAAGTCTCAGTAACATTCCGAAATCATTGCATCGTAAATTTCCGCACACGGCCAATTGAATTCCTTTATTCTCGGAATCGAATCGCGATGAATCACGCAAGAGGTGATCCGCATTTGGCTCACTCGGCCATCTTGTGACGTCACCTTGACCGCCTACTTGATCCAACTGCAACTGGGCGAGAAATTCAGATTTGTCTTTGAAGCTGTCCAAGAAAAGAGAAGGGAAATCCACTCAACACCACGGGTGGATAACCTCTTGCCTCCGCCGAGGGCAACGGAAAAAAGTACTAAAATAATTAAAAAAGCCTCCGCCTCATGACTCGCAGATTCGATTTTTTGCTCCTTCGCTTCCTCCTCGAGAGTGGGATGGAAACCATTATGCTCTCCTTGTTAAAATATTTATAAACGGCAAGAGTTCTTCGTCGACCACGTGGTCGTTAGAGCGACTTGCTGCGTCACATGCTCGTCGCTTTCATTTGTTTCCGAAGGCTCGGGAGCGGTAATTAGCGACGGCTTTTTCATCTCGATTCCTTAAAAACTCCCTCGGCCGGATTTATAGCTTCCGCCGACGGTGGGCCGTTTCCGGCACTTTTTTTTGGGTGTGAAAGTGTGTCTCTTCATTGCCTTGGGAACAAAGGGGTGATTAAAAATGTACGCCCTTCACCATGGGACCTAGTTAAGGGAAGTTGTTGTTTTGACGCCTGGCCTACCAAAATTGCCCTTCCACTGTTTATATGTATGGATCTAGCCTGGGTTCTAGCCATTGGAACTAATTTACTGCGTCGCTCGCCCGGGGTAATTCAACTAGTCCGGATGCGTTAAAATCAATAATTATGCGATGTAATTGTTTCGATAGACAGCGGTATCGCGTCGTCTTCCCGCCCCGATATTAAGGTATTCCTGCGGAATTTTGCGGTCGGTACTCGTACGCGTAGCCACTCGATTGCCGGTTTTAATTGGTAATCCGAGAATGCGGCAGGCAAACAAGGTTGGTCTTATTTTAACCGAACTGATTATTTATTCTCGGGCGACTTGTCTCAGTTCTTGTAAAACCGGATAGTTTTTCGTGTTGCGTTTAGTTTTCCTTGGAGACCATTTGAATCGTAGGCTGGATAGAGAATTATTTTTATTGGATAGGGTGCAACGGGAAATAATATTTGCATTTAATCGACCACCTCACTCAGTAGAGCCTGGTTATACGATATAATCGTAGAAAATGAACAATACCGTAATTCTCTTTTCAATTTTTCACGATGAATGATGTTAGTTGTGCGGAAGTATTGATATTAAAGAAATAATTATGCTCCGATGTATTAAGTTGGTTCCGTTTTCATTCATATTTGTATTCTTGCAGTTCTAAAGAAAATTTCACGATTATTATTAATATTAATAATTCTAATAATATTGATGCCTGAATTCTTTATAAAGATTACTTTTTTAAAGATTACCACTAAATATTTACTTTGTCGTATTATGAAACTCTTCCGTCAATACTAAGATTCATTTTATGCTACTGTTTCATAAATTATTTTTACGATTTTATTCTTTGGTTTTTCTAATAAAAAATTTACACGCTATAATGTAATTTTGGTTTCCACCGAACTATTGCACATTAAGATTATAATCACTTGATGAAATATTATAACGAATTATTCATTATGTTTAATCTTTTATTGTACATTTTGCATCGATCAGGGTAACCTGTCCCTTTGCAGGGAATAAAATTTAAAAATTTGTTAATCCTGCCCTTATAAAATGTCCAAAATTTTTCCCTCGATATTATCTTTGGGTTCAACCAGAAAACCTTGCCACACATTTTATCACTCCGCCTCCTCTAGAAAATTCTTCGTTCATCTCTCGAAAGCGAAAATTAGGAGCTACTCTTAACTAATAGGGTCATGGGATCGCAGGGAATTGTGAAGCGCCCGTTTCCATTTCACCGAAGGGCGAATTTTTCTCTCGCAGCATCTTCCTCTCAATCCCACTTCTCTGTAAGAATCTCCTATCGTTAATGACCTGTTGCTGCGCTGGATTTCTTGGACTTCTTTAAGGATCACGTTTCTCTTTCAACAGGTTTGCGGAACTTCCTTCCAACGCCCTCTTGATTTATGCATTTGCACTGCATCCGCCCCCCCACCCACCGACGCTATTATTTCTTTTCTATCTTACGCCTTTCCGCTCATTCTCTCCCCTTCCTCTCCACACGTATCCCCCATTCTCTTTTCTACGACTCTCTTTTAAGGGCAGATTTCGCTTCCCTTTGATCTCGACGAGGACTCGTTACCTTTTTGACTCGGCACCGGAGCTACCGCAATCAAGATGGTTCATTAACCGCGATCGCGTAATCACATCATCTCAAGGAGCGAGCGTTTGTTCTTCCTTCTCCGATTAATCGCTATTTTTGTTTCCAAGTTTGCCGGAGCTTTCTTTTGCCTCCTCTACGCCGAGCTGTTGCGTGTGCTGGGCGTGTTTAATAAAAATGCGAGATGGGTTTTTCCTCGCCGGGATTGTTATCTCGGGCGGAATGCCTCGCGGGGAAAAATGGCGCCGACGGAATCCGAGAGATAAAAATATGATGCAGTTTTTCGCGGCTTCGGTCGAATAATTAATTCCGAGGGATCTTTTTTTTTTGATTCATCTCTATGTATTTCTTGCGTGCTGGGATGCATTTTAGGTACGTTGATCCAGATCTGTGGGAATGATAAATTGGTCTCAAGGTTGAAACTTTGGGAGGTAGTTCGCTGGTTAATTATCTCTGCAGCGTAAAAGCTATTAATTAATGCAGTTATTGGTAACCTCCTTGTCTACCATAGAGGTTATGATTCTTAGTAGCAGAATGACTGCGTAGCATGTTTCTGCAGTCTATATCTTCTTCTAGCATTCTTTCGAATTTGATCAACTTTTATTGCTTTAATTAACTTTCGGAACAGTTTGTCTAAGCTGAAAAATTCAGGATGATTGTTACTTTCCGTTCATTTTCTCCCCTTCGTAGCTCTTTTTCAGCCTATAGTTAAAACCTATCTCTATATATTCTTCATCTGAGAAACTGTTTTATGTTAGATATATTCAGGAAGAGGAATATGGCAAAGTCTATAGAAAAGGCTATGAAACAAGTTATTGTTTTGTTTGGAAAAAGTAACTAGGATGTCTAAAATTTTCTACCGATGATGGGAAAGAGATAGGGTTATTTTTAAGGTATATTTTTATTGCTAAGATACTAGGAATTAAATATTTTTATGTATCAAATTTAACTGAAAAATTTTAGGAAAATAACTGTTTTCTATATCAACTCTATATTACTTGCTCAAGGTCTTTATTTGAAATCCTATGATGCACTCTAAGGTATCTAATAAAAGGTGCATGAATAATTCTGTTGAAGAATATTTGGAGTGCCTTGAAGTGGAGTCTGAAATATATTTCAGTTAATTATCATTGAAAGAACAGAAATATTCTGCAAATATACAAAAACAGAAATTTCCCGATACATAATTTTGCGAAAATAGTATGTTTCAGTTACCTGTTTTTGTTTCGATAGTAATAAAAGTTTTATAAAAAGACTCAAACGATGCGGAGAAAATTTCAATTTTCGAAGGAGAATGCGAAAGAGGATAAAATATGTTAGATATTTGTTGTAATGGTATCATATCTTCATCATAGCTTCATGCGTTAGACAAAACGTTCGCATACACACGAGTGCTTCGTTACAAAGAACTGTCATTCCGAATGAGTGTCGCCTGCAGTAATTGATTGCAAAATCGCAGCTCTCCATTCAAAGAGGGCTCTGCCTACGCGCGATCGCGGCGGGAGTTTTACTTGCTCTCTTGCGCAAATTAATGGTGACAAACTGACTACTCTCGATCCGAACACGTCACCCTCAATCCCTCATTCCCCGCCGGATATTTACTTTTGTTCTCTCATTGTCTGTAAGCGATAGTTGACCGTCCCCTTTTATCGGATTTCAGGTAAACTCGTGAGCCCCGCAGTGATTTCGCGTGCTCTTTTATGAAAGCCCTGTGATTGTGCCCGATACGTTCCCGGCGAGCGGGAATCGAATTGGCAAGAAAGATCATTTGATCGCTCCGTATTTTGTGGAGAGGAACGGACATAAAGAGATAGTTACAAGAGTTAGTCCGCGAGATATCAAAGCGTTTTCATCCGGAAAAATACGCGCATAGGACGTTGCGTTCTCAAAGGATTCAACGAAAGAGATTTTATTTGATAGTAAGATAATTCTCGCTGGGGACTCTTCATCTAAATTCCATTCGTAGTTTTTTTTATTTAGACCGCCTGTATACTCTCAGGATGATTACAGTTTTACCGAGATATCCAAGTCATTGCTTCTCTATTGCGTATTTTGATTGATGTTCTATCCTGTGAAATTTCGACTGCGTGATATTTTGTTAAAGAGAGAGGGGAATAATTTATAATTAAAGTTCCTATTGTTATATTAATTAAATTTGAACTTTGCTGATGCGAATTATTTAATAGAGAAAGATTTTTCAGATTTTTAATGCTTGCGTATATTTAGGCTTCATTACTTTTGCTTCTTTTATTATAGGGCCATTGATGTGATCACTTTTTAAAGATAAAAAATTTGAAATATATAAGAAAGGGAAGATAGAAATTAGAGCGAAAGGCAGTTATTTATGTTAGATTAATTTATCAATTACACGCTTATACCGAAGTAAGACATAAGTCTAGTGGCTGCGTTGTCACAGAATGTGCAATAAAATTATTAATTATAATACGAATGATTTTCAGTTTGCAACTGATTAGGTGATTTACACAGAAATTAATTAAGCACTTTCTGACATTATACATCAATTGGTGCAATAATAAAATATTTTAAAATACAACAATCTTTCTCATCACATCAATCTTTCCTTATTTAAAAGAAAGAACTTAAACATGGAAGGTCATGCAAGATTTTTTTAGGGTTCCTGGTGTGCCTTCACGGTTTCCGTGGCGGTCACGGGGCATCCAAGGTTTGTGCACAGTCCCCGTCGCTCATCGTCCTACCAGGCAGTCCCCTACTCCTCTCACACTTTGTCTATGAAATTATGCTTACTACTTAACCAAGACGATATCTTACAACTATATTATGAGAACATATTTCTTCTTCAAAGCTTTTGGATTTTATTAAATAGTTGCATTAGTTGCAATAGTTAATAGATATAAAGGAAAATAGGCAGTAGTAGAAGGTAGTAGGAGTAGAACTGAGTAAGAGTGAATGTTAAAGGAAAAGGGTAAGTAAGATGAGAGGATTGGAAACAATGGAAATGCAGAAGTGAGGATGAGTGGGGAAAGCGAGGTTAATGAAATTATTCCCCTCAATGCGTGATTTAACCCTCTCCACCGAAAAGTCGCGCTGTTCTGCTAGGAAATTCGGACTCTTTATCAGTCGGTCTCCATAGAGACGGAACGAGAGGCTTTTAACATACTTCCGTCTCTCTCTTTGATTCCACCTCCCTCTCGTATTGAATTGAAGCCAATAGAGAAGGAGAATTCTAAACAATACCCTCCTCTTCGCCCTTTTTTCGTTTCTCATCTCCCGCGTTTCTCACATATCTCCCTTCCGAGAATTTCCGGGGGGAAAAATCACCTTTGGGCTAATTTTGGGCCAATTTCGGAATCTCCCCCTTCTCTTCCCGGGCTCACATGCGTTCCCCAATCAAACAATATTTTCCCAACCCTTCCGCCACCCCCGGTCCAGAAATCTCGCTAAACAATAAGAAAATCGA
Source organism: Pachydiplax longipennis (assembly GCA_036926295.1). Classification (NCBI taxonomy): domain Eukaryota; kingdom Metazoa; phylum Arthropoda; class Insecta; order Odonata; family Libellulidae; genus Pachydiplax; species Pachydiplax longipennis. The sequence goes on from JAVFKF010000008.1 coordinate 61,017,557, forward strand.
TCCGGGAGGCATTCGCGGAATCTCTCCGTACAGCGCCATATCATGCGTGCTCATTGTTGCCACGGTGGACGCTAAAGAGGGGGGGCGCTCTCATTGGCCATCGGGGAGGGGAAGAGGGTGTGGTAGGAGAGGTCACGAGATCTGAGGAAGTGGTGTGAGGAGGAAGAGGTTTTGTGCCCAATTAAGTTCCTTGAGATCGCAATAACTTACCCCCCTTCCTCCATCTTTTAATTGGTTAGGACGCCGATCGTAATATGAGGAAGGGTGAAGAGGGACGGATAAAAATCTATCCGACCCCTTCCTCCTCTTCTCTTCCCCCTTTCTGATATTTTCTCCAAGTATTCCTCGCTCTCCCTCTTCCCATTGTTGCGAGGGTACGTCCAACAATGCCTTCCTCCGGCTGTGTGGAGATCCTGTGACCAAAGTGTCTGGAATGCCTCTTTTTTTCATCTCGTCAGCGATGGCGTGATTGGCTGGCTCGCTTGGCAACATGGATATAACAATCGGCAGGGGTGTGCACGGATAAGAGGGAAAATTTGTTTGTGTTCCGGTGGCGTTATCAACGGAGCTTTTTTGTTATCGCTAGGGATGCGATTCGTAGTTTTGGATGGTCGTTCGACCGAATGGGGTTGGTCCGAAATGATCTCTGCCCGGGTTCAAGTTTTTGGATCCGTCGAAAAAATGAATGTTTCAACGGTGAGGATGATTAGTGAGCTTCTAAGAGCGAAGTGTCCGTGTTTCGGTCAGACTAGTCATCTAAGATTGAATTAACGCATTGAAAGGAAAGACCGACGATCGTACTAACTCGATATCATCTTGCAGACGGTGAGCCCTCTGCAGCTCTCTAGAAAATCTCAGAAAAAACTATTCTGTAAATTTTTATGCTCAAAGGACTTTTTTATCACAGAAAATTAAATTATAGAGAAAAGGGAGTCAAAAGATGTTTACCACAAGGGATACCATTTACCACAGGAACCAAAAGATAGATAGGTAGATACCAAAAAGTCTTGGTCCAGTCAGCCATGTCCGTTATTTCCTAGGATTTTCTTAGGAGAACTTCCTTTAGTGACCAATCATGTGAACCCTTGTCCTTGGAGGAATCCTTGTTTTTCGCTGTAATAATCAATATTTGAAAGGCAGGAAATGGTCAATTGGTTAGTAGTAGAAGAGGAAGAACGTTTTGAACGTACAGAATGGATTATCAGGTTGTGCTTAGTCCATTTTATCCATGTTTTGGGAAGGTTTTCGTAAATGAATTTTCCTATACAGTAATTTCGGGTGCCATAAGAAGAACTTTATTAAACTGAATGGAAAAAACAGGCTCTGAAGCTTCTATGGTAGTATTTACTAGTGTTAGTTGAAATGTACAATATTTCCACATATTATAAAAAAGTAGTTCGAGTACGATATCAATGTCGTGAAAATTGCTGCTATTTTATCCTAACTATATCTCTTTGTAAGGAATGGATTTCATGTTTTCATTGCGTTGCAAGTTATTATAATAATTAATATATGTCACACCTAGATGAACCCAGGCATTTGGCAGATAACCACTTTCCTTTTGGCGCTTGTAAATTTCATGTAAGTGAACATAAAAAATTATGATCCCCTTTTAGGCTTTTTCCTCGTCGCTGCTTTCAACTCGGCTATTACCTCAATAAGTTAGGTAAGATAAACATACTAAAGGAACAGAGAAAAGTGGGCGTAAATTTCTGCAGCTTTAAGCAAGCACTTTTTCATTACGTGACTCCATAGATTTTAATGAACGGCCAACGTGGAGTCCTTGGAACATTGCTGAAATTTTTTCAAGATGCCTCAGCGTAGACCAATGATTGCGCGGCGCAATTAACTTGGCTGGGAGCCTAAGCATAATTTCAGCGTCCGGCTCTTGTTTTTACGGCCGTAAAGAAATAATTGCTTAATTGTTCCTCTCCTGGAGAAGAAAGGATGGGGTATCCTCCGAAGAGCATAGAGTCATTTCGGAGCTTATTAGTAAGTAAATTGAGTCTTTTACTGCTGGAATTCGAATCCTAGCTCGTTAGTTATTTCGCTTTGAGTAATCAGCTCGATTCTAGGTCGTAGAACTCGGATAAGACCGAATATTTTTTTTTAATTCCTCTTTGTCCGTAGAGATGCCTCTGTCGATCCAGCAAAGTCTCCCATTTTTTTCGTCAATGCATTCGGATTTTTGTCGTCCGGATGACGCACTCGTTCCGGCCGAGCTGGGGTTCTTATCCGCCATAATCAGCGATAATTCCGACCGAATCATTTCCTCTTTTTGTCCCCTGCGACCCGGTCTCCGCAGCTTTATGTCCAACTACATTTACGTCTCATCGAACTATTTTCCCATCTGATCTTTTCTCTCGGCGTAAATTGCATTTCGGTGGCGAGCAGGTTTCGCTTGTAATCTAGAGCCGTACGTGCACGTCGAATTAAAATTCTTTCATTAGGCCCGGGAAAAAATTAAGGATGACGAAAGCTGTCATTCTGAATGAAGATTCGTTTTTATTTCATCAGAGCGGGCCGCGTAATTTCATGAGTCGAGCCAGTAGATCCATTACGCGATACGCCTACAGTATTCGTACTCCAATGGCTTAATCCGGAAGGAATTCTTTGGCCGAATTTTGATTCTGTTTCCGATTCACTGAGTTGTATTATAATATCTTTTGACGAATTTATTTTCCATTCGAGTACTTCGTTCGGTTGATGGAATAATATTGTGCGCTTTGGAGAGGCAGACCTTTGTTTCGGATCTTATGTTTTATTCTTTTATTCGGCCCAAAACATTGAGTGAACAATTTGATTCGTAGGCGATAAATCGGCTAATGAAATCGCGTTAGTGAAGACGCGATAATTAAAGTTAATCTGTAAAGGTTAATTAAAAGGAAAGTTATTCATCCGATTAATAAGTTTTTATGCCTTACTTCTTAATTTAACTCATTATCTTCATTATCCAATACTAATCATTTAAAGTTTGAGAGTATCGCTTTTCGATCTTGATAAAAATCATAATGGTGGAATATTTATTTCTGGTAGCCCAGAATAATTACGTTATTCTGTGGTATTGATAGGTAGTAATATGAAATACCACAAAAGGACTTTTAATTTAAACTTATTACTAAAGCTTTGATGACTTACGCAGAGTTTAAAATGCCTTTATTCTGAATTCTCGTATGGTTTTCTTGTAAGATAAATTTTTCGGTTAAGATAACGTAATATATATTTTCTTTTCATTATGAAGATGTCAGTTTCTAACATTCGTCTTTTGTCGACGTGTGTTATACATGAAAATACCTTGTAATGTTCTCTCTTGATCATCATAGCTGTTTCACCTCTTTGAAACATATCGGAACAAAAATATTAGGCTGTTTACAGCATTTCTTTTGAGGTGTTGCTATTGTTCTGCAACTCGTAAGGTTCTGAAACATGTCCGGGAGATTACTCTTGTAACGTTTGCTCTGCTGCTATAGAATATTTATGGCTCTTTCTTCTTCTTGCTCACATAGTTGTACTCTTATGTGTTATATAGAATGCTCTAAGGCCGTTCACGATTCGCATATCGTTCGTGAGCAGCAAAGAGCAGCTACAAAGATGAAGAATAATGGATATTCAACCGGAAACATGTGAGTTATTTTCAATGAGGAAGCAAGTATATTACTCCTCTCTATCAGTTGAATGAGAGTAGTGCTCTGTTCCTTCAGAATAATTGTTTTCTACAAAGGAAGCATGTCTCTGGATAGATCACTCTAATAATCCAATGAAGCTCTGGAAGACGCCGTTCCTCTCCAAACCATCATAATCGCCGTACCAGACAGCTCATTTTTGCTGTATCTCGTTATGATATTACTAAATAGCCTTTTGGAGATGCGCATGGTTTCCATTTCCCAGTTTTCAACCATTTCGTTCTCCATCTTCATGCTTCATCTCTCCGTTGGCGGCGCTATCCGATCCCGTCTTATTCCCCTCTTTCGATTTTACCCCTTCCCTATTGTCCTCCGAACCCTACCTCAATACTCCTCTCCATCCTACACAGCCTCTCCCACTTCATTCCACCCCTCCACACCCCTCCTCCACTCTTTACCCTCTCTGAAATTAGTCTCCGAGAAACAATTTGTTCGAACTAATTAGCGTTCCGGTATGTTCAAACCTCTCTCCCCTTTGTTTCTCTCTCTCTCTCTTTCCCTCAGCATCATCTCTTCCCCCGTTTCCTCTTCTCCCCACACCCTCCCATTCCAATTTACCCTATCCATTTTAACTCTACATCCATTTTTTGAACGGAACCTTCTCCGGTTGAAAGAAAAAACGTACCCTTCCCATAATCCCATCTTCTTTTAGTCGGGAATTGAAGCTGTATTGTGAGTCTGCTACTCTAGAATGAGACCTCGCATTCTCTTGTATGCATAACCTCCGCTACGCCCACTCTCTTAAATCCTCCATCTTTCAACTCTTTCCTTTTCTCTTACTATTCGCGGTTTTTTCCGCACTCCGTCGTTATGTCTTCTCCCCTGCATGTGCCATAACTGTACCACATATTTTTTAACGCCGTTTCACAGTGAGAAATTGGGAAAGGAATTCGAATGCAACCGTTTACACAGTTTACAGTGACTGAATGTGCGATGCGGGCCTTGCCTCACCTCTGATTTCTGGGTGTTCTTTAGTTCATGTTGTTTATTCTGAAATATATCTCCATCTTACGTTTTCTCTTTGTGTTTTGAGCTGAGTTCGAGGTAATGTTGGCTATTGGCTGTATAGTTTTATCACATTTGAGTTCGCTGGTTTGAGACTGTCTGGGTGTGAGTACGTATTTTGATGATTTGGTGAGAAAAATCGAATTGTAACGCCATCAAATCGAATGGTAATGCTAGCCATATTAGGCCGGGATCATGAATAAGTACAAACTTGCGAGATTCACTTCTAGTTTGCGTGCGCTGGCATTTTTAAGCTGTAAGGTAGACGCGCGCTTGAATATCTCTTCGCTTCGGTAGGCCACAACTCCCTCAGCTGATATTGGCTATCCATTGCTTCTGGGTTTTATTGCATGTAGACTATTATATGTATTTGTAGAACCGGTTTGTTGTTACATAGAATCAATGTTTTTCTTTGGAGACATCCTTCGGTGTTCATATCCACGTTCGATTTGTATGCGTTTTTGCGTTTCTATAATCAGAAACTTAGAGCTTTTGAAACTTACAATCGCTCAAAGTAGATTGACGAACGACTGATTGTTAAAGTGGGGAGGGGAAGTTAATAAATAAATGTCTCTATTGTGGACGTAATTGAGAATATTAAGCCTCCTCTTCTAATGAATTCATTATAACTAAGTATTCCATAAGCTTGTGGTTTCCCCAAAATTTGGGCATCATTACGCTGAATTCGACGCAAGTTTTAATCCAGGCGATTTGAATGGGAGAAGGGTCGTGTTAATTATTAACTTCAACTAATTTCGGGGTTATTTGCGTCGTTTTCTTTGGAATAAGCTGTAAAATTTCTCTCGTAATCGCAAGAAGTTTTCCTTCGGAATCCTTTGATATTTTCGTTCTGTTAATGCTCCTACTGTTGTTATTCGCAGACAAATTCTACCGAGGAAACATCACCGTCACCTGTTACTCCTTCGCTTTTTTCCGCCAAAAACTTTCCTTGATTAATTAATTTCGCAATTTCTGTCGCCCCGCTCCCTTCCCCCTTCTCCTCCACGATTGCTGCATGATTGATAAAGGTCGTAACCGGATTTTATGCCCTCATATCAATCAGACTGTTAATCAGTCAATACGTTGCGATAATCATCCCCTCTATCCACTTCTTCTTTTCCTCCTCTTCAAAATTGTATTCGGCTTCCAGAATCGGCGCTAATTATGTCGCATTCTCTTCCACATCCTCTTCCCGTAGCAATCCTCTTTTTCGTTATCCTCTAAAAATTTTCATCCTCGTTCCCTCGGTCTTCTATTGTCCTGTTCAAATGCAGCGTTTTTCGCCATTCTCCTAGGATTTTTTCTTCCCGAAATGATTTATAATTGTTTCTCCTTTCCAATTACCCCTTTATCTCTTTTCTCTACTTCTCCAATTCTTTTTTCCTCTTTTCTAATTGCGGCACTTTTATTTCCCCGCACACATTCAGAAGTTTTTCTCTCCATCATGCGCCATGTCGTTCAAAACTAATCATCTGGAATCGGTTTTTCCCCTAATTTAAAAGTTCGCTTTTCATTTAGGGGAGAGGCGTCACCCTCTTTTTCTCTCTCTATTCCTGTTCCGCACTCCGCAATTATTTTTAGTGACTCGGATAATAACTTCAGTTTCCTAAGTGTTGTTGTTTTGTCTATGGCATGTAACATAATGTAAAATGTTTTAATTTTCCTAGCGATTCCTTTGTCCCCCAACTCATTTCTTATCGACCCTCCCCCGTCCCATTTTCTTTGCTTAATTTTTTGGATTTTATGAGCATTTTTTTATCTCACTCATTTAGTTCTTTACAGGGGATCCCTTTCATGGGGACCATTCCCTTAATTTCTCATAGTTAGGAAATTTGGAAAGTTTGGACTAGAAGTTGGAGGAAATTTCGTCTGTTGCCGTTTTTTAAGATCCGGAAAAGTTGTGTTTATTGACAGAAAATAAGAAACTTTCATGGCTGTTATTTTAAGGTCCGTAATTGCGTGGAAGTTAAGGAAAATAGAAAATAATAGTGGCTTAACTCTTCCCCTTAACTATTATTATATTATATAGAAAAGAACTATGTATCTCTTGACCGCGTCATATACCTCTACCCGCATTGAGTGAATGAAAGCTTACTTTTTATGGGATCATTATGTTGTTTAAATAGACATTTTCCACTTCTAGTATTCTAGCTCAATGGGAAAAGCAAGGGCGAACTACCTCACTCCTTTTCTTGCCTAGTGAGCCTCATTCCCTTTTCAAAGCATTAGTTAGCTTATGCTAAAGGAGTTGAGCTTCAGATTGGTATGAATACAGTGAAGGCGTAATCTTCCTCTCAGAATCTTTGCGAAAGCAAGTGTTGAAGTAGAGGATGATATTATCGACGATGACTTATCCTGAATTTTTAGGGGCTCGTAATTTACATCTTTTCATCATTAATTCTTAAGCTAATATCTCAGCCGAGATACAGTATCTGTATCGAACTACAAAACTCCAAGCCTTTATACGCTCGGAAGGCGTAAAATTGCGATTAATCCGGAGAGTGATTAAAATTAATGTCTTCCTTCCAATAGGAAATTTTGCACCAGCTCAAGCAACAAATGACCTTTCATTAATACAGTAATAAAAATAATTTTATATTAATTACTGCTCTCTGGAAATTAATCATCTCCGTTCTGGGCTTAATTACAAAAAAATTTATTTCGAAATTTTTATTGATTATTGCAGGATTAAACAAAAAGGTTCTTGATGGAGTCAAGGAGTTGTCGATAATAATGTTAGTTATTTATAACATTTTAATTGATAGTTGGTTTTCGGATGCGAATTGTGACCCCGTCTGTCGAGGGTATGATTAATTTCGCGCAAATGGATGTTCCTCCGTTTATTCGCCAGGTTCTCAGTCGAGCACCCCATCATGTTAATTAATACCGAGACGACCTGGGACCCAGCCACGGTTCTTTTCGAGTAGCAAATATTTGAAACTCTCTGAAACATTGAGTGACTGAGCAAATCAATGGGTTGTTACTGGAATTAACTGTCAACGAATTTCCGACAAATTTTGAGTATGCAATTCAGTCGCGTCTGTGCTTTGACTACTTTAGATATCACTATGAGTGATCTACTCATCCTCGCATACTATTCGGCCTGTTAGTGATTAAATCCCGACAATCCTAAGTGATCTTGTAAGTGTGATAGTTCTATAGGGAATGTTTAACCGTAGATGGTGTTCGATATATAGTAGAACATTCGTTAAAGACACTCATTTCTGTTAATACAGCTGTCAATAACTCTATAAAGCTTAACCCTTCCTCTTATGCATGAAGTTTATGAGGCAAATGTTTCATTACTGCTCAAAACATACGTAACATATCTTGTTCACACAGTATCCTTGGATGTTGAAAATTCAGTCAAGTATTTCTTTCGTTCCTTGGTCAATATCATATAAAACATAGTTTCTGGAAAACTGATGTTTAGTATTTCCAGTCTCTATTCTTCCGATGATAGGGTCTTTAACGATTTGGAAATCGAAGAATTTGGACTTTTGAAGCTTTTCGTCAATTATTAACAACATTATGTAACAACGCCAAATTTCAGGTAGTCTATTTCAAGGGAACTTTTCATGTTTGCGGAACTTCTCTTGTTCTAAGGAACTTTATATGACAGTGCAATCATTAACTCGAACTTGTCATCATCATAAATAACCTTGAGGCGAAAGAGACGTAACTTAGGGGTTATAATAATATGTTCGCGGCTTATCCGCTCAAATAGATCGTTAAGTTTTTTCCTGCACTTTGTGTCATCCTTAAATTTCAATCCCTGCGAATAATTTTTGGGATGAGATTGGGAAAAATCAGTGAAAAATTGAAATCAGTTAATTTCTCAGCTTTATACGGACGTTCCTAATTGATATTTGCATGTAAATTGATCTTACGTTACAAAGTATCTGTATACCCCTCCTAGTAATTGATGTATTTTGCATCATTTACGTCTTTTACTTTCCTTTTGCGTCTTTCACTTATGCTGCCAATCGCAATGAATAATAGTTAATAAGAAAACCTTGGATGGCTTCAATTGAGCTTTCATCAAAGTAGTTCTTACGTCGCCCACTTTTTTCAGTTAAACCTCGGTATATCTTTACCCTAACAAGAGCGCTATCTTCACCATAGCATCGCGTCGTTTATCAGTTCTCTCCAATGTTTGATGACGTCAGGGATTCGCTAATAGCAGGATTAAACTGTGACGTAATTGACGGATGGAATTTTCGGGGCATAAATCGCAGGGTGGATAACCTTCGCGTGGATCTAAATCAGAGGATTTTCCATCGGAAAGTGCTCTCAGTCCCTCTCTTAATCTCGATTTCTGCTCTAAGCGACTCGGTATTAGCGCTATGCTAAGCGTAACTCTCTCCATTGCCTCGGACCCCGATAATTATCCTCTTCTGCATGAAGAGAAGGCTGACTACATTGCCAACTCTTCCGGACTCACCACAAGTCCCCGGATTTTGGCAATTATTTTGACATTCTGCTGGCTCCTGGTTTTCCAGGTTTTTCTCCATGTTTTGCGCTGTGTTAGAAGTTACATGTTTTCGTTCACATGGTTGCAATTTGTGTTGTTAATCAGAAGTTGGTCTTAAAATTATTATTACTTTGAGAAACTATCTAAATGAGCACATAAAAATCTTTTTACTTTTAACTGAAAAACCTAATATTTTTCTGTGATATCTTCTCATAGCATATTTTCGTCCTCGTTTTCGATTCTTGATATACAGGGATACATATTATAATTTTCCCTTCTATCATTCTGTAAATAGTTTTCCATTCATGATCCAAGTAAACATGGATGCACTCTCCTCCTATCTCAAAGGTCAGCCGTAATTTTAGGTTTCCCCAACCATTACCTCGTTTCTATCCTCCTCCTAATTTAAAATTTACTTGTCAGCTTCGACATTTTTACATAGTGGTTGATGCTTTTTGAAAATTTTATATCAATATTTTTAATTTGACTTTAAGAGGCATAATTTATTTAACCTTTTCTACAGCAGCACACGAGTAAATCACTTGAGCCTCCAACTATCCGAAGCTATTCTGCAGTTAATATTTATTAATATGCTAACTGCCTATAATTTCAATTCGTTTGGGAAACCTGTATAAATACTCAACATCAAAGAATATTCATATGCTATCGTAGACTGCAATCAAATAGGAAATTCTCCTCGTCAATAGCCTACTATTAAGTTATATTTTCTATTTCTTTGTTTCATTCCCAGTAGTTCTCTTACATCTGAATCTGACAACTCTCGGAATCAACTCTCTTACAGCTAGCAATCGTAGTTTTTCCACTTCGGCAACGGTTTGAAAGAGCCAAAATCTTTCTTCTTTTGACATTCGTTTTCGCATTACTCATTTGTCTTTCTCCAACTTTCAGAATGTCTCCGTGAATTTTCCCAAATTCAATATCCTTTATCTTTCTATTTCTTTATCTAACTCTCTCCATTCCTTTGTCACATTCCGCTCACGGAATATACCACGCCCTCTTGTTTTTATCTTTTGGACCAACAGGTTAGGGGGAGTACCTTTCTATTTTCGGTGGTCGCATGAGCCAAAGGGGCAGTGTTTTCAACATCCTCAGCCATGAATTTTCTGTCAGATTTTCTTTTATTCCGTCGCGTGTAATAGAGGGCGGAAGTGAATTCGCACGTCATCCAAGTTTCCTTTTTGAGGAATCAGTTGTGGCATTGATTATTATCATGGATTGAAATGTGTTGTATTATACTGATTGCTGAAAATAGAATATGCATTTCCAGTTATACATTTTTCGTGTAGATACTTGATGATGCTCAGGAAATAGTGGATTAATGAATCTCAATAGATGTTTTGCTTGGTATAATGACCCCTTTCATAATACAACCCCTATCTACTTTTTCGGATGAAAAAAAATTCAATCGTCTTATGACGATTCTCCCTAGGTTGGGCGCATTTCTGTCTTATTTAGCAAGTATCAGTAATTTAAGATTTTATACACCATGATATACCAGCAAATATTGATCGTTTGATTCGAACAAATTTTTAAGCCATAAACTGCTTTCGACAACCACTAGGCCCTTCGGTCTCCTTCATCACAGAAAATACAGCGATCTGAACCTACACTTAATATGTTTATGCATGCGCGTTTATAAAACAAGCAAATTACTGCATGAAATCGCAATTTATCGTCGGTTATTTATCACATCAACTTTCGTTTACCTCCGCGATATCTCGATCGTTTTCTCAAATGAACCATTGATGTTGGATGATGTATGCATTCTTAACGGCTTCCCATATATTCTTCCGTTGATGGATCGATTCAAGGAGTGTCCGACCGGTGGAACACGTTGGCAATCGGTCCCGTAGTCAGCCGGTTAGTTAAAAACGACGTCTACTTCGCGATGGTGCTCGTCTATTCGAAATTTCATCCGAAATTTGCATCGGCAGCAGAATCAAGCGGCCGTTCCCTTTTGCCGTGCTTCTCGGAACTGGAATTACTCATCGGCCGTTAAAATATACTGCTCTCTTCTGTCTCTGTGTGGAATGACCCTCAGATTCTCCGATTCCCCCCGTGGTTCCGGCTTTAGCTTTCTTTATTCCGGCTGATAAATCATAACTCTTGCCCTTCCCAATATGATAATCTTTCCAAGTAGCGCTGCTCTATCTCGTTAAGATGCCGCCGCTCCGCGATGTCCTTCTGCGGTTTGTTTCACCAGCCCCTTGAGTTCAAGTGATGTATTCTTTAGATTGCTCTCTTTCACCCACAAATTTATTACGACGAAAGTTTTATCTGAAGTTATCTCTGAGATATTGCGTAACGGTTCATTTATTTCGACCTCTTCAATATGTTTTGTACATTTGCGTTTTAGCATTATGCGTAAACTTATCATTGTACATCGTGATGTATCTCTGATTACGTTGGATATCTGAATATCGTATATAGTGTGTACACTTTCAAACGATGTTTCTATGTACAATTTTTTTCGAATCGTGATACAATTATGGTAGGAATACTAAGATAACATTCTGTATTCTTATTCCATGAAATTCAGTTGTAGACGTATTTTGTCATTTATCACGTAATCAGTTGAGAAAACAGGAACATAATATGTAGCAAGAAACGTAGAATGTAATATACTAATAATGTAATATCTATCATGTCTCTTGTCCATCGCTTATTGCGTTCGTCATCATTTTGAAATGCGATCTGTATGGATGAAACTATTATATTTGAACGAAAATTTTTAATTCTCTTGAATATGGAACCTCGAAAAAGGTTTTCGTCTATTGCTGGCGTTAATAATAATAATCTTGCCAGGCACCCTTTAAAATAGTATCCCTGTCTTTTTGATTTTTCTGGCTCACTGTAACGGATATTTTATTATAGCTTCCTTCTTTACTCTCTTTTATGATTGAATGTTTTATAACGCTAAAGAACTGAATTCTTTATTCGTTTCGTTTTCTTCTGATTTCATTCTACTAAATTCTCCTTCTCTAGTTCATTCTTGGTTTATTATATTTAGGGGCATTTTTCCTTTGTGGCTAGACATATTGCTTTCTTCATTTTTTTTCCTTGCAAAACTTCATCTTAGTCTTTACAACGCATCTCATTTTTTTGTTTTGTGACTCTATAAAGCAAATCAATGCTCCGTTTTCTGGTTTCCCTCCTTCACTCTATGTTCATGTGGAAATCTTTAAATTCTGTCTGTCAACATTATTTCTGCCTCTCCTTTTGTTTCTATACTTTTTGCCTCTATTTGATGTATTGCCGAGTTGGCAAATTTTCAAGTTTTTATTCAGTTTCATCCAATGCCTTATGCTCTCGAAAGAATATATGATAATTCAAGGGAACTCTCTTCGATCTCCCGGATTGCTTTTTTTCCCTCAGAAAGGCCCGCGTAATTTCACTGGTACACACGTTGGGCGATTTTTGTTTCAAAACGAAATAAAAATTTATTTGTTAAGAGTAAAGTGGCAGCTAGCGATGCGAAGTAATCGCTCAAAGAATTTTCGCCGGGAAATTTCCAGACAAAGTTGTTTACGCCAAAGAGATAACAACTAGGCATCGGAGATGATAACGCGATTCGCTTGCTGACCGAATCAATGTGTTTTGCAATCAATCAATCGATCAGAAGAGTTTGGTCAAAGGATATCCGCCCAAGTCCCTACCGAATCTCCCTATTCGAAAATCCTTTATCAACCCTTCCCAATAAACGCCATTTTTTCCGTTCCCTGCCCCGTTGAAAAATGCATTCCCGTCCCCATTCAGCCCCCTTTTCCTCTACAATATCCCCTACCTTATCTAAACCCTACCCCCTTCCTCCCTTATCATATCTGACCACGCCAAATATGTACCCGAATCAATCAATTTGGACGGCGCCTTTGGAGGATCCCACAAGGCACCATCCTTGGGCCCCATCCCGTCCAATCTCTCCCCATCCTTCTCGTATATCTTCCTTTTCATCCCAACCCCCTTCTCAATCTCCGAGGAATTTTCTATTCCATCTTTCTCCTCTCCACTTCTTTACGTAAGTGGCAGAGGAGATGAATCTCGAAAGGAAAGAGGGAGTGGAGTTACGATGGCCGTGATTTCGGAATAAGCTCAATATTCTCGAGGTTCACAAACGTATTTTCTTTCACGTCCTCAATCTTTCATCTTTTCTCCTAAGCTTATTCATCATATTTTGTTTTTGTTTCGGATTTTATTTTTATCTTTATCGGATTGGCTTCGGTTTGGATGATTTGTGTGGAAATATTTAATGTTTTCGCGGCGTTCGTTTTCATCATTCCTGTTTCGACGAGTTTTTTTAACATAATCATCGTCAATTAAGTGATCTGGCCTAAGTTACTGGTTACGCGTTAGTAAACAACTGATTTTGCTAAAGATGGTTATTATCATTTCCTCGAGGAGATATTTTCATGTCATTAAATTTTGTTGTATAAGCGTATGACGTACCTCTTACGATATCGTTTCATCTGTGCCAAAAGAATTAATTTTTAAATTTAGTACGTGTAAAAGGCAGGTATACGGTGAGCAGGGCATTGTACAGTAACCGAATCGTAAATCGAAACCGAAAAGCATTGAATCCCTCTAACCTGAACCCAAGCCGATATTTATTTCATTTTTATTTTTTGTTTCGATCATTTCAAATTTTACACCGTAGTAATTACCGTAAAGGCAACTAAAATTTGTTAAGTTCGACTTTCAACCAGTTGTTATCAAATGATATTCTAAAAAAATTCGCAGCGAAGTGCAAATAAGAGAAGCAAGAAATAATAGAAATAAGCTTCCAATATTGCAGCCGGAGCAAAAAAACCGTTTTATCCGTTTCAGGAGCCAAAGCGGAACTGAACCGATATTTATATTTTTTCATTGAACTGAAGTAAACACCAGAACGAAAATATTGAGTTTGGATGCACTGATAAAGAGCCAGAATTTACATAGTTGTCGCTCTTAATGTCAGGCCTGCTTTTTCAGAATTTTTCCTTTAGGAGAAATATTAATTGGTTTGGAATCGGCCTTTCAAGCCTCTTAAACGATGCTCATTATCATCTCCGCAACAGATTCTCGAAAAGACGTGCACGTGTGTATATTTCTTAGAAATAATTGGAGATGATAGGGAGGGCATATATCCCACGCAGCTGCTCAAGACCTTTATAATATTTATGCGGAAACCCTCGTAAATATTTCGAGCTTACTAGCACTCGAGCTTAATTTTTTTGCAGAAGGAAAGCAATACTTGAGGTGTGCCTCCCCCTCGATCCTCCGTTCGGATTTTTTCCGGTTACTTTTTTAATTAAACGCAGTGTTTGCCATGGCCGAGGGAGGGGTTTTGATAACGTTGAAATGTCTTCCCCGAGCCGAGGTAGTGGTCGCGGTTTTGTTTGGGGGTTTTCGGCGCAAACGGAACGTGAGTTGCGAGCAAAAGTCGCGAGAAGTGGAGAGTGTCCCAATGTCGAGATGTGGACATCGTGACCTGAGGTTTTAAAAGCCTACGACTCGATGGACTCGATCCAGGCTCGGGAAATGTTTTTCCTAGAGAGTTTTTTGCGGACATCGCTCATGCCGCCCGCTGTCAAACCGTGGCTTTTTACGCTCTTTTTTCACTTTGGCCGCAGGAGGATGTTTCACATGCGGACAAAATGCATCCCGTCAATCTGCAGGCGTTTACATAAATTTGAATGGATATTGAAGTACGGAGATGCCGGACGGGGAGATTGACGTCATAGATTCTCGATTCCGTCTGAGAATAAATGCGATTTCGTTACGTATTAATGCGATTTGCAAAGACCGTCGATGCGCGCGAATCTCTTTCGTAATGATTTGGTGAATGTAGGTTTTCTATCGCGTAATATCTGTCGATACGTATATCACTAAGCGAAACCGTCTATTTTTGACTGAGGGTTTTTGAGTATGACAGGAGCACTAATAAAGGAAATTCGTTTCGTTTATTCGAAAAATATTTTTAAGGTGGTAGTTTTTGATTTCTAAAGTAGTTGCGCAAAAATAGGTTCCAGAGAATTCTAATGGAAATTCGTGATTTTAGTGTAAGACTTCGAGGGTTTCATGTCAACTCCTCTTTTATTCACTCCAACACTGTTTAGTATTTTTAGAAGACTGTTAATTGAGTGAGTTATATATAAATTCAATCATCTTTCACTGATGAATGTAATGATGGTTTACCAGTTTATCTACGAGAATCGTTAAAAATTTCCCTATGTTTTATTTTAATATCGTGTAGCTATGGAAGACTGTTAGAGTGCAAGTTTCTGAGAACAATTTTAATGACATAAAGGTGTGATATCCGTATAATTTTGTCATTTCGTTGAATTTTTTATGAGAATCTGTTTTATTAATTTTGAGTTATTTTGAAAGTAAGTAACATTTGGAGAATTAGGGCTCTAGGTGTACTGCCACATTTAAATGTTGTCGAAATATATCCTAGCCTGGTAGAGCCTTAAAGAATACTCGAAATCCGGAAAGAAAAGTTCCTGCAATTTAACATTCATGGATATTACACATTCTATCTTTCAAGAATATTTCATTAATTCTTTAAATTCTTTCTCTAAGTCTTTTTCTTCAGTTCTCGATATAAAATAAATTAATATTATATAAACGGTAAATCCTTTTTATTTTATGCTATTTTACGTTAGTCCTCCTACTTAAACTACTAATGTTGCTATTCCTTTGCCTAAAACCTTTTTATTTTTTCGAATACTTTGTACTGTATTTTAAAATCTATCTGAATCTAAGAGTTGCTTTCCTTTTGAGGGATTTTTCGTTTATTTCAACTCTGCCTGGTGGAATAGTTGACCTCAATTTCAGAGCGCAGTGGAAATTAACTGCTTATACGAATATATACGGACCCCTATATACGTGTGGTCTGCTTTTACCAGACAAGACTGAATTTCCCGGATATTTGTTGAAAAAGAAAAAGCTCGGATTTTTTGACTGTGTGCAGAGGGCCGTGGCCTGAATTTTGAATAAACTACAAAATACTTTAATAAAATAATTAAATTCTAAGAAACCTTCGTTGCATACTAATACAATTTGAACATTTTTCAGTCAGCAACTGAAGTTGATTACTAATCTTTTTGGATGGTTATTTCTTGAAGCGTGCATATTTTATCACTATTTGAATATTGGGTTTTTTCATTATTGATTTAGGTTTCTGCGTCTCATAATTGGTTTAGTTCAAAATTTCCATGGAGAAACTCTAGTTACCACCTATCGCTTTCATGAATTTTAATACTTAGTTACGTATATTTCATATTGAGAAAGGAATTATTAGTTCATTTTCCGTCATTCAGTAATAATTATTTTTTCTGAATAGGAAGACCAAAGAAAATTATATTCTAAAATTAATGTTTAATAATTCATCGTAATATTTAAAAAAGAATTTTAACTCATCTAATGAAGGAAGAACTTTAAATGATCTTCCCCTTAATATATTCTCCCTGTTATTACTTCATACCCTGATTGCGTCCAATTCGTGTTATATTCGTCCAATATGAAATTTAATTCGCCGGATTATTTTACACAGTCTCTAATCATACGTAATTTTCTTCTTTCAGGTGTATAAAAGCAATCAGCGAAGCTGGCCGCCTCTACTATGAACCCTCACTACCACCCCTATACGGAGCTTACCTCTCCACATTCCCCTCCCCCGCCACAGCCCCCGCCCCCTCAGCCATCGCAGCCTCCCTCACAACAGCAGCAACAGCAGGGCCAACAACCGCCACCGGGAGGGAGCGGTCCGCCTCCCGGCCAGCAGAACGCCCCCGTCTCTTCTCAGGGACCCGGGGGTCAAGGTCCACCGGAGAACAACAACTACCATCACGGACCCATGGGTGGGGGCAACGGAGGAGGAGGCGGAGGAATGATGAGCAACGGACACATCCCGCAAGGAGGCGGAGGACCGAATTCCGGCGCGTCGACACCCGTCGGAGGCCAAGTGGGGCAGCCTGGTGGAGGCTCTGGGGGCGGAATGTCCCAGCAGCCTCAGGGAGGACCCTCTCCGCAGCACCACCAGATGATGATGGAGCAGCAAATGCATCACTCTCAGCAACAGCACCATATGCACCAGCAACAGCACCACATGCACCAGATGCACCACATGCACCAGCAGCAACCGCAGCAGCACCACGGCGGTGCGCCATACCACCATCCTCACCAGCAGCAGTCTCCCCATCCGCAGCACCACCAGCAGCCTCATCACCATCATCTAAACAACAGCAATAGTAACAACAATAATAATAACAATGGCACCCCGAATAATAACAACAACAATAGTATGATGGGAGGCGGAGGAATGGTCGGAGGCGGAATGATGGGAAGCGGTTGTGGGGGAGGAGGTGGAGGAATGATGGGACTGAGTCCACCCCCGCAACACGGAGGGCATCAGATGCACCATCATCACCATCACCACGTGCACCCTCACCAGCACCATCCGCACCAAGGACCGTCGCTCACTCACCAGGGAGGCGGTGGGCAGCACCAGCAGCACCACCACCAACACCACCAAGGGATGCACCCGGGTGTGCACCACATGGGCGGTCAGCACATGCAGCAGCACCCGCTGACCGGAATGCAAGGTGCGTCGGAAGAGCGACGCAGTTCCCGAATCGATTTACTCCAAAACAATGACCTAATGAAATTGGGTAAAACATTCTGAGTCTAAATCAGTTTCAATCGAATTACTTATCAATATCAATTGCTGTTTTCTTAGTTTTGATGTTCACGATGTTTCTGCTAAGCTGCTTATTTCGGATGCTCGGCTCGAGAATTTTTTGAAACAAAGTTTCCGGTAACTGAATAATTTTCGACAAGATTGCCAATATTTTAATCAAGGCAGAATTGGAAGTTTCTTGGTATTGACCACTTCCCTTAAATATCTTTCATTAAAAAAATTTTCGGTTCAATTTTACTATAAGGCCCTTTTCGCCATTTAAAGAGAAGCTTCAAAGTCCGACTTCTTCCGAAACACTTAGCGATACAAAGTGAACTTCTTTCTTGCTCAAATGAAATTATTTTCCGCGATCGTAGACCTGCTACGAATGTCTTACGCCGTCTGTTTTGATGTCCCCAAGGAATGGGTGGTGGTCCCGGAGGAGGAGGAAACGTAGGCGGAGGTGGTGGCGGTGGCCTGGGCGGCCCCGGCGGAGGACCCGGCGGTCCTACCGTCAAAGTTTGCGCAGGATGCGGCGGGAAGATAGTGGAGCGGTTCCTGCTTCACGCGCTGGACCGCTACTGGCACAACGCCTGTCTGAAATGCACGTGCTGTGGAGCCACGCTCGCGGACATCGGAGGCTCGTGCTTCACGAAGGCCGGGATGATTCTCTGCAAGGCGGACTACGTGAGGTGAGTACAACCTTGCCTTCTTTTGGGTTGCGAAAGAGATGACCCACTGCGTCCGTGTCAACCTCTAGTGCGAATATCAGTTTTATATCAGCGCTAATATCTAACGATGGAACCAGTGATAATATAAGTAGTTAATGTAAACATTTACTCGAAGGAATTTCAAGAAGTCCAGCTAGATCAAGTTGATTATATTTGATTAGTTTATTATTCTACGTTTAAGTGTAGGTTTTGCTCAAAAAATTTGCGAAAAATACATTCTCCGGAGGCGAATTCGATTATTAAACCATTAGGAGGTGGATTTGATATTGTTATATAAAAGTGTATCCACCTTGCCACATAGGCTGACCAGGCACGACGTAAAGAAATCAGGAAATGAATGCAAGGAATATTCGGTCGAATATATTTCTTTTACGCTAATAACACGCGACAGCAACTGACTAGGAAAATGAATTGCATAGTGCATTCACCTCCTCTTACGCATCCAAAGGCGTTTACCTATGTTGATGTACATTGTTGAAAGTCGATCTATCCATCGGTTTAAGGAAAGTAATGGTCTCGTTTGTATTTCGTAATTTTGCGATATTCACTTTATAGTTTCAGTCTTCCAAAATCTGCACTACTTATTCTTCTCGCATCTATAAGCACTGAGAGTAATAATGGATTTCACAGATCTACCATAATTATCTTTCCTACTCTTTTGATATTTTTAGTGTTTATGAGAAACGCGGAAATCTGTGATTACCTATATTCCAACGTTGCCTTCAAGAACAGCTTCGGAATTTAAAAAAGGAATTTTTCCAAGTACGGTGCGTTCGGTATCTTTCGAAAAGATCTGGTTTTCTCAAAAGCTTACTCATGATATGAGCAAGGAGCACCATTAAACAACCTTTGCCTTTTCAAATTCTCTCCGCGTGTTGAATGGTTATCATCATCTTTCTCGAGCTGCATTCTTGCTGAAAATAACTATCTATATTAAAAGGCTATAAGAAAGAGCATTATCATATAATACACCTTCCTTCCCGTTCAGGATATCCATTTATCTTTTACCAGTTCCGCTTCAAATTCATAATTTCGCGTAGTATCCGTCCAATTGTTCCACTTCTCCGCGATCCCAGCTTTTTGTTTTGTCTGAATTGTAGGAAAATTGCTCTCGCCGAATGTGTCGGTCGGAATTAATCTTAGTTTGATCGAAATTGGATCGCAATTAAAATTGCGAAAGAGTCGGGTTCAATTGGGCGTCGAAAGTGAATTAATTGCGATAGCATCTTCAACTCTGAGAATGTTTTCATCTTCCGAAGAACGTGTCATGAGTGACAGTTAATTAAGAAACTGAAAAGGCGTTGAACTATGTTTTCCTCCTTGAAGACCTTCGATTACGCTAGGAGATGGCCCGATTACAATGAAACGCACACGACTTTGTTATAAAATCTCTCATTAAACGAAACTCAGGGAAATTGAGGTTGATGTTCGTGCCCATAATTAATTTAATGATTTGATCGGAAGACTGCTCATAAGCCGACAAAATAAGTCACTCTCCGAAGCGGAATAATTATAATTTGACTAAGTATTTCAGCAATCTTTGTTGCTTTTATATGAGTTCCATTTAAGCTCATTTCCTTGGAAGGAAGTGTGTTATTTTCCTGCCGAGCGACGTAGACGCAGGATATAAGAATTCGGATACTTGAAAAACATTTGTTCGTTCCCTTATGGAGAGTAATGTTATTATTTAGGCAGTATTTTTATGTCACGCTGTTATTTCACGCGGTTAAATCGAGGATTATTAGATCACGGAATCGAAGTATGGTTCTAGTAAAGGTTTGGAATTTTAACGGAAAATTATTGTTATTTCGCGCGTTTAAGTCGAGGAAAACCTTATTAGATCACGGAATCGATATATGTTTCTAACGAACGTTTGGATTTTTAACGAAATATTATTGATTGTTTTGATAATCGGATTGTTTTCGTCTACTTGCGCTCCTATCTTATACATTTTGGTTAAAATAATTGCGCTTTTATTCATTTTCTCTCGTCGTTATCCACTTGTACGCCATATTCTCCTTTTATCCACGGATTCCTCCTAGCTTTCGCAGAATCCCTCAGGATCCTCTCTCCTCTTTTTCTCTCCCTTACTCTTTCCCCAATCGACCCCTGCATCGCCCCCCCAAGGATCCCGAATTATCCATCTGCAAGGCGAGATAATCTAATAGCCTTCGGGAAAGGATCTAAATGAGTTGTGACAGCGGAGGGTGCAAAGGGGGAGAAAGGCTTTTTTGAGCTGGGTCTCGCGAGAGTATAAGTGCGTGTGGTGTAGAGACCGCGGTATAACGCGTGAGGGCGCGGAATGTGCGAAGGGAGGGCTGATAAGTGCTGAAGGGAAAATTGCAAAAAGGGATGCCAAGGGGGTTTTCCCTCCCGAGGCTAGGATTTCTAAAATCGCGGAGGACATGTGGGAGCTCCATGGTCAGAGGCCAGGATTTCACTCTCTCTCTCGATTATCATTTGTCGAAATACCTCATCGTCTGAGGGCTTGTTTTACTCCGTCTATTATTTTGCGAATCAGTTTACTTGATACCATCTGCTCGAATTAGGATGGGTTGGACGAAACGTATTGAGGCAATTTTTGCCTGTTATTCTATCTTCGTAACATCTGAACTCTTAGGTTGGTAGGAAATGTATCCTCGGATGAATATTCCTGTTCAGTGTCTCCGAATTTCAATTTTTGAGTGATATAGTAAAATGAGCTCACCGAAATAATAGTTTGTATTAATGAAAGAAAGGCTTTTGTACATTTCCGCAGCAAGTGTGGAAGTGCACGAAAAGTTTTATTTCATTATTACGGCCTTTCACGAAGTGACGTCTTTTCGTATTAAGTTAATACTTAGTGTTGATTTTAGTTGTTTTTTGATGGCGTTCCACAAAGTTCAGAATAATCACCTGGTTTATAAAATTTAAAAATAGCCATTTAAAGTCAGATCAATGCGTGGGCAAGCTGCACTTTTGCTTGAAAGAAGTACTTGCAACGTGGACTAATATAACAGGGCTCTAACAGAGTGGGAGTAAACATGATTGAATGCTTTTGGGATGGAAATATAAGAGATCACAACTATTTTTTAGAAGAATCACAGCTTTTTCGTAATGGAGCTGAAGATAGGCTAAAAGGGTAATAAATTGCTGCTTCTTAAGCTCGAGAACCGATTTCCACATATTTATTGTAGTTGCAAAGTTATTTGAGACCATGGAAATTCACATGGGAATAGACTGTTACTAATTTATAACAAAAATTGTCTTCATACTGTGTCTTCCGTAGTTATTTAGATAAATATCATGTTTTACGATTCGATTCTTAATTATCGAAAAGCGGTGCAAATCTGCAAGCGTTAATAGTATGAAAATCGAAGATGGGGTTGAAGAAAGGGAGGAAGAGTAATTGTGGAATGTAACGTCGGAGGAAGTGAATTTGTTAGGAGTCGGACTCGGTGGTGGTGTGAAGAGTTGATGGCGGAGAATAATGGATAAATTCCGGACCCGATTGGAGAGGGCACGGCAGAGAATGAATGGACGGGGAGTGTGTCCCACTGTTTTAAGTGTACCGAGAATAGGAGAAGGTTAAGGGGTGGGAAAAGTAAAGGCGTTGGAAATGGGATGCGGCCCTATGTTTGGGTATGGGAAAGGAGATTGTATTGAGTGAAAAGTTTATTTGCAGGAATGGGTTCCCCTAAATTAATTTGTAGCAAAGCAAACCCTGCGAGAATTTGGTTCTTTTTTGTCAGCGTAGAGGAGGAACTGGTTGATGAGCAATAAATATCATTAGAAAACACAAAAATGGAAAAGAACATCATTAAGGAATATTATAGAAATTGTATATTATAGTTGAGAAGTTAAATAATGAAGTTTCCTATTCTTTGAACGCCCTTTTTAGGACTCGGCAAGCTAGTTAGTCAGATTTGCGTTAATTTAGTCATAATCAAAATTTTTTAATGTCCAAAAAATATTTATACTATCCATTCTATTAATATTGACGGGTAGATTGTTGCTACACGATAATTTATAAAATTTCTAATCACAATTGCCTAGTTCATTCAACTCCAAAGATATCAGGAAAAGAAGTAGCTCAATTCTTGGCTGGTTTTGTAATCTTGTCAGGTGCTGTATACCTTCCGAAGTGTTGGCCATATATCTAGTGGAAAAAATTAAGGACGTATTAAGCCATAAGATGAAAGGTAGAGAAATCACAAGAAAGAAAACAGTATTTAAAGAATTGAGAAAAATGAGAAGAAACTTCGACGGTTAATGAATTGCCTGTTTACTTTTCGCTGGCTTTGCATTTGGATCGAGTCTATGTGGGTGATGGCAGAATCGGGAAATAGATGGGGATGTGGGGAAAAGGTTAGAATTTGAATGAAAAAACATCGTAGGGAGAAGTATCAGAGAGAACGGAGAAAATAATGCTCAAGAAAATAGAACCGGTAGCATGGAATACGGCCTGTAGAAAGAGGAATTGGATTTCCCGTAAGGCAAGTATAGAGTTAGACTGAAAAACATTTTGTTATTAAGTTTAGCGGAATTAAAAGGTAAACGTGATCGCAGCAATTTCTACGCATTAGAATTTGTTAGATAATTTATTAGATATATATTCAAAGCTTGAGCTTGTTTACTATTGTTGTTTTGCAGGATTAGCCAACGCTAATGATTTTCTCTTCATTTTGCTTTCGAACTTCTTCACTATTTATTTATTAAACAAGCACCAATATATAGCAAAAGTCCTTTACAGCTCACGACAAACAAGAGTTAATAAGTAAGATCAACAATGTATCAATTATGTAATGTATAAAAATAAACAAACGAATATTACAGAATTAATTACATGGATTAAGCATACAGTTCACATCGAAAAAATTTTTCGGATCAATCTTTTGCAACCATACTTAGGATTGATTAGATTGAATAGGGAGATGATATGGATCAATTTTTATTGTAAGATAAAGAGTCGAAAATTGATGGTACTCTGAGAAAGAGGGACAGTTTTATAACCGGTGGATGTGAAGTATAGGAATGCACTGATATATACTGGTATATGAATGTACTGATAGGCGAGTTGATCTTGAAAGAACCTGAAAACTGAAATAGGAAGGAAGAATTGGGGCTCAACTTTGTTATTGATTGTATTATATAGGAAATAAATATCGGATTTGTTTAATTATTTACCCAATTTGTTTATTTTCATCGTTTGTGTGCAGTATCATAAGCTAAACATTAGAAAATGATTATAAGGAATGAGGTTGGCTAAATAGTGTTGTAAAGGAGCAAAGTTAAAGCAAGGGGCGGAATTACAGTTTTATTTTCATCATAACGATGGCAGTTTTTATCATAAAGGAATGATTTCCTTATGCCTCTGTCCGTAGCTATGGAGATTGCCTACGTATTTATATTAATTTAAAATTACGTAATTAAATTTATGGCAACAATTTTGGAATATTTCAAGAATGAAGACTTTACCAAATAAATGAACCAATTAATTTCCACTATGACCTTAATGCGTCGAAGGTTAGTGTTATGTTTAACGTGCGTTACAAGAAAATTCGGGCTATTCACGCGAAAAAATTAGCGTTTATTAACCTTCTGTCTTCACCTCATATGATAGAGATCGACATCAGAACGCCAAGAAAAATGCTATTATCTCCGCCTCGTTGTACATTATGAATTCACATCCGGTATCGTTTTCAGATGGTCGCGATATGGAAGGAGGAAATCTCTGTTTGCACCAAAGACCTTCGACCATTCACCTCTAATATAATCGAGATATATTTAGTGGACTGATTTTCGCGCTGACCCAGCAGGCAAAAGTATTACGATGAAGAAAAAAGTAATTGTTCTCTCCATGCTCCGGAAAATATGGCCCTTAATTTATTCACTTGCGACCGGACGGATTAAATCTAACTCCATGACTTTTATACGTCAAGTAAAAATCTTGAATAATTTTCGAAGTGATCCAAGTGTTACCTAGGTTCCAAACCTAACGAACAGTCAGGTAGTTAATGGAAAGTTAAAGAAAGGTAAATTGATCCTTTATTTAATTTTATTGATTGGTATGTATATTATTTATACATTTCTATTTATAGTTTTCGTGAGTTTTAGGATGTTCATGGTTTCATTTAATTTACAGATATTACCGTATGGATTACTAGGAAAAATCCTCTCTAAGATTTCTATAGCAAATCTTAGGAGGCACACTAAACAGTTTTATATTTGTTAATTTATCCATATTTTATTCATATTGTGTATTGAAATTTTTCATTCCTTCGCTGAATTTTTTGGGGCTTTCGTTATCTGATATCGTTCTCATCAATTTCTCGGTTTTAGTATTAAATGCAAGCTCTCCGTGCAACTCATACCCGTGCTCTTTAAGTAATACATGAAGGAGAGACTGTATGTGGGTCGCGAAGCAAGGTTTAAGGAATTGTTGCTCCAGGACACAAATTCCGTTTGGGACCACATAATCGCAGAATATGCTCAGTTTGATCAAATATAATTCCCTATTCAAACCGGATGGATCCCTTCTTGCAAGATTGCACGGGAGCAATCAGAAGGCACAGAAACCTCGTCTGCTCCGATTCCGCTCCATTAAAGAGATATCCAGTAAAGTATGAAGTGGGTGAATATCAGGGGGAAATGGTAAACAGGAGCAAGAGGAAAAGATAGACACTGTAGACAGGCCTTGTCCTCAACCGTCCCCTTTTCTTCTTACCATCGCTTCATTCCCGAAAATCTTTCTCGACCCAAATACGGCTCTATCCCCTTCCTCTTACATTTCCCCAAAACTCCCACGCTTCTCCCACCACCGCCTCTATTGATTGCACGGGGTTTTAGGGGAAAGAAGAACGCTGAAGGGAGAGGAAGGCTGTGTGTGGACGAATGGTGAATGAGGGAAGTGGTGTAATAGGAAATAGGAGCGATGGAAATCGAATGTGAGAAGAAATTCCCATTTTGAAGGAATGGCCGCTCGTCTGCATGGCTTCAGAATGCAGCAAAGTGTTTGAGGAGAAAATCATGTCCTTCCATTCCGCTGCAATCATCTAAGAGAACTAACTCGCGTTGCAGGAATTCTTTTCCATGAATATCAAACAAGGGACGGACAAAACCGGAATCGAAAGTAAATATTAAGTTTAAAGGGATTCCATTTTTGCGTGTAGGTTGACAAAGAAATGAATGCTCGCATAATAAATTCAGTGGTGCTGCATTAAGTCCTAGTCAAGTATGTGTTTCCAATATACATGAATGTGTATGATTTTGGATAGTTCCCTTTAAGCTTTTCCATTACCTTGACTAGATCTATGAAATTTTCGGTATCTTTAGTTGACTGAATCTACCTGAACTGAATGATGATTAGAAAAATCGTTGAATTTTTATTTACCCAAACAACTTTGTGTTGCGATCGATAAGCTTTATCTATTGAGGGTTTGATTTTTAAGCTAAATTCTGAGAGGAAATCTTTAATTTGTATAAAAATCATAGTAATCGTTAATTATGAAAAGAACAAATTAAAATCCGTATTATAATCTATGTATGGTCGTTAGATTGAAACGAATTGATTTTTTGAAGATTTATGTAAATGACAGAAGTTTTTATTGTGAATATTTAAAATATGTTTACCTCGTACACTGATTTTTTTTAAGCCTAATGAGTTATTTAACATCTGATCGTTTCGTGATTGTTGTTATGATCCTTCGTAACTGCATTATAAATCGCGTAATTAACGACCGGAGTAATTATCTCATGCAACCTACAGAGATGAAAATATGTAGGGATGTAGTACTCGTTAGCAATTATATCGTTCAGTGTAAAAAGGAAGTCCGTAGAAACGAAATTTAACGAATAATTTGGCGAATTTTTATTTTAGATTTTTATATATAAGTGCTTGGAGTTGTAAAATAACTTGTAAAAATCTCACTTAAAAATGCGTCTTGCTCAGGGCATACCTCTCGCCTTACTTCTTCCCAGAGGAGGTCGTCTTGACCTTGACACCTTAGTTCTTCGTCCTTACTTCCCTTCTCTTCATACATCTCACCTCCTCAATCTTTACCACCTTCCGCCCTTTAACCCCTCCTGCCTCGCATTCCTTCCCATCTTTCTGCTTCTCTTTTTCCTTTCCTTCTTCTTTCGTCTTTTCCCTCTTGCTCGCAATCCCCTGGATGTGGAAAAAATGACTTCTCACCAGAGTCCACGCCGTCACGGTTTCATTGACATCTCTTTAATTGGAGCCGCCATTTCAGTTTTCCCTCATTTTTTCCATAATTCCGTAGTCCTTTTCATTGCGCGTGCCTCGGTTAGGGTGGAAGCGGTTTAAGGATATTCTTTTCTCTTCGGGAGGGAAATGTTCTTCAAGATCTCCACCGTGATATCAAAGAGTTGTGAAGGAATCTACGCCCGGATTAACAAGACGTGGACACGTTTTTCCCCCGCGTTCATTTTCGCTGCATTCCGATGCGTTCCGAATATTCTACCTCAGGTCATCGGATAGGAACAGTTTTTATTTCTATCGTGATTCAGACCTTGCTAGAATGATGCATTTTTCCGAATTTCCGTTTCTTATTCGAGAGTTTAAGCTTCGAAGTATCGAGATCCTTCGCGAAGATTGAATTGTTTGAGGAATTAGAATGTTATATTTTTGTATTTTTATTTTTATAATTTTTTGGCATTTAATTTAATTTTTTGCGGGGAAAAAGCCAAAATAATGCAAGTGTCGCAGGATCCTTTAAGCTTGCCTATGATCAATGGCTGGTAACAAGTTACTTTATCGTTGTATTTAACGTAGAAGCTCTTTATTGAACAAGTAATTAACAGTTACCAATTAGCAATTATTGCACAAAATAGATGAATAACTAGTATGTAAAATAAATATAATAAAATAATAATAAAATACTGTAATTAGTGTCATTTCATCAGGAGGTGCCATTCTAACGTATTTTATGTGGCTAGTTATAACTACAATTGTATCTATACGGTACAAAATTGTATCTATACCGTATACTACTAAGCAATGAAACCACGGAAGTATCTAGTTTCGGATCATTTTCATATTTCCTCCACAATCCTCCATGGACCACTTTGAAATAAATTTCAGCCTACCCTACCTCAGTTTAAATTTATACTCAACATGGCTCAAGAAGTAACTTGAATTTCTCCTAGTTTTACCATTTAAAATGAAATATGTTAACAGTTTTTTAATGCTTTTAAATGTATGCTGTGATGTTTCGCCCTCTCGTTTTTAGCCCCCTACTTTTATCCCGTATACTTTTAGCTATCGTAATATCTTTTTTACGGAAGCGAATGCACTTCGGTGTATCAAAGTTTCGTATCCTGTTGGATAGTGAAGAAGAGGAATAGGAAAGAAAGAGAGACGCAAGAGTATTTGAGCTGTGTCGATGGAATGAAAGCGGTGCGTGCTTTAGTCCGGACAATCTAGGAAGAAAAGCGCTTAGAGGGTATTGTAAAGGGAGGGAGAGAATCCCTTTTGAAGGGAGAGTGGTCAGCGTAATGGGTCGGGATGCATAGAAGAAGCGTCGGAAAGGATTGAGCAAACCCATCGGATGAGCCGTAGGTGCTGCAGAGGAAAGGAATTAATGGGGTGCATCGGTCGCCGATTTGGATTTTCCCCACAGCTCTCTCATATTAGGATCCTTTCGAGTTTTTTGCTTCAAGTTTCGTGCTTTTAGTTTCTCCTCCTTTATTCGTTGATGTTTTCGGGAAATGCGTATTATAAGTAAACCTCGTTTATTTAAACCAGTGCTTCTCGTATGTTGTGTATCGTAAATTAATTGTACAAAGTATCGTAAGTTCATAGTTAGCAGCGTAATATTCAGGGGTTAACTTAAAGTTTTTTAAGGTTACAATATAGTCTGGTTACAGTATACTTCTAGTTTTGTGCTATATATGCGCTTCATTGCACTAAACATTTTGTAAGGTAGAGAGCTTTTGGGTTTTGATGAAAGAAGCTACGATAGTAGCAGAATTTAAGCTATTACAAATATAATTTCATATCGTTTTAAGACCTTAAATTTAAATCGATCTATAAGTGATTGTCATTTAATTTTGAAAGGCAGGTCGCTATGAGGCTGTCTATATTAGCCTACTTTCTTGTTTGCAATGAAAAAATTGATTTTGGCTAAAATTTCATCTTATATCTTCGCTGTCATTTCAAATAATATAGGATCGTATTTTAGAATTATAATGTAATAGAATAATAATACACATTTTCTAAGCAAGTAGTGTATGCATTAGCTAAACATTCCTCTCATTATTTCAAATTGAAGGATTATCCAAATTATTGCAAGAGTCCAGCATCCCTGAGCCTGATTTGTCTCAATACCGATACCCTTATTGCCCTACGCTTTGCTGAGGACAGGTTTATCTGAATGCCTCTGTAAGAGATGCATTGCATTTCATTAGCGGATAGCAAGTCTTAGTGAGACGAAATCATGACTTGATGCACGATAAGCGCACATTAAACCCTTTATAAACACATTTCATACCGTATAGCAACGGGCTTTTCCGATACTGCACGTAGACTGCGACGTAAATTAATCCGATCCAATATTCATGAAGTGCCGGTTATCTTCGAGTAAGATTTCCACGTAGAACTTTCCCGTGTTTATGTTTCATTTGGAGGCGATGGGTCGCAAACAAGCAAAGATCATCTGTGGAGTTGTTAGAAACAAACGGATGATTCGGACCTACTCAAAGAGTATGCACCAAGAGAGCACTTGGTGTCCTGCAGTATCTTCCTTTGATGTTCGTTTTGATATAGCTGTATCACACGCGTGCGTAAGCTTCGGTGATATTTTTGCTGTCGAATGGAACCCAGGGGAAGGTAATTGTAAAATGACTATTATTTGAAATAATCTTTTTCGTTATGGATTAAAACTCTTTCTTACTTTGTAAGTGAGAGTTTTTCTTCTTTTTCTTTTCCTTGATAAATATCTCTTGAAATTTGTTGGAGATGTAATGGGTATTCACCATTTCAGATTGAAATATAACAGTTCACACGATATTCTAATTACAATTTTTGAACGATAAAGAGATAAAGTACAATTTAGTGACGTAAACAAATTTGTCTGTATTCGCTGTTTATTAAACAAAAGTATAACAACTATTGTAAATGACTTATATCCCAAACAAGGGATGGGAATCAATCGACTGTATGGCCAAGGAATACCCTTTTAAGAATATTATAGCGTTCGGTCAACTTCAGAATCATTTGGCAAATTGGGTGGATCTTGGGAGCTTCAATGGGCTCTCGAGGGCCACACTTTGAAGACCGTTGATTTAAGTAGAGCAAATCTTGTGTAGTGTATGAATGTTCCACGAAGGACGAACTAGAGAAAAGGTTAAGAAGCGTTGATGCTTATTTATTTCCACATCCATAGGAAATCCTCTACCTTATTTTCATCGAATCTTATCGGAATCGTTGCATTCGTAATCCATAGCATTCCTTGCCATTGAAAACGGCAGGAGAATGAAATCCGCGCTGCATCAATAACTCTCGGAAAACGGACGTTCACGAGTGACCTTCTCACAATGGGCAGAAATACGCACAAAGGGCTCCCATTAAAATCGCTCGGGAATAATCGTCCGTGCGAAGAAATCCGCCATTTATATATCAATACGGAAGCGTTGCAGTGGGGCGCGTGCGCAGCGTTGCAATCATCGGCTCGCGAATCGGGCTCAGTGAGATGAATGAACGATCCGGAAAGGAGGTTCCTTTTGTCAACCGCTGCGATTAATCGTGCCCGTTTAGCGGATGATCGAATCTTGCAAAATGGCAAATGAGAGGGACAGAGATGAGGGAGGCTAAATGTTTGTTTTGCATAGCCTCAGTCGAACTCCAAAGTTATGCAAGTCCACGGAACGAAGCGACCGAGTTTATGTTTACGGTTCTCCGAGTTAATCGGGCGGAATACAGAATTCGCGGACGGGTGCTCGTGCCTGCGTTAGTTAGATAACAGCAGATTCATTCCGTCTCATAATTATTTGCGCGCCAGAAACAACTTAGCAACGGTTGCCTTAGCGGGAACTGCAGTCTCGTTGGTCACCACGCTTCATTAATTCCGCAAGTCCGGAGGGCGGCCTTTCATACGTTCGCTTATCTCATCTTGGTCTGCGAATGTTGGGAGTATTGGCTCAAATCTTCTAATTTCGGATAGCCGCGTGACTTCCTTTAATGCAATGCTAGGTATATGTGGGATTAATTGGATAAAGGGCTGGTAATCTAAGAATTTGGGTAGTAAAGAGACTGGTCAGTTATTCGACCACATCTGCAGAGCAAGTTGCGTAAAAATTCATAGAAGAGCAAATATTAATAATAGTAACGAAGAATAATATCGTAATTGTAATTTTCTAAAATGCTCCAGCGTTTAGCATCATCTGTCTTTCTATACGCATTAATTTTTTTGCTAACGTTCCAATATATGATTACCTAAATAGCTCTTAAGTGGGAATTTACAGTTAAACTTTCTGCAAAATTTAACTGGATATTATCTATATTATTAAAACTTCCACATATAAGAACTACGACAGTATATAATTTATAGTCTTGAACCTGATTTTCCTAACATGTTTGAAATAAAATAGTGCTATACATGGATCCATATGAGAATAGAAGTTAATTAATATTTACTGAATCATACCGTAGATTGTTCATTTGCACTCTTCTTAAAGAAAAGTTTATCATATAAAAATCTTATTTCGAACCTTCGGGAAGTGTGACTATTCCAATTAAAGGCTTTGTCTTCACAGTTTAGAATGCAAGCTAACGATAGAGAAGAAATAAGAGGTTTTATATACTCGGCGAATTTTGAAGATCGTTGGAAACATAAGTTTGATTACCTAGGCACCAAGTATTCAGATAATGCAGCTCAAAACCAATCGTGAAAATAACTATAAACTTGTAACGATGTGTATATAAGCCTCAGACCTCAGCATAAAATTAAAACGTACCGATTTATTTTTTCGATATCAATTTCAGTTCATTCAGTAATTTATGTTTTTAAATCTGTAATGGATTAAAGCTATAAATATTGTTTTCGTAACGCAAGGGTTACGATTGAGCCAGTTCAATAATCAATATTCTAGATAGCTATCTCCAATCTCTTGTTAAATCGCTTGCCATTCGTCATCTTATGGAATACTTTATACTTTAATTGAAAATGTTTCGATTATCGGTGGAGATTTCAATTCCCTCGTGTGAAGAAGAGTACTTACTCCATAAGTCTTTTTATTGCCTTCAGTAGTTACTCTTGTCTTTATTGTTCTATGCATTGTGTAGTGCATAGGGAGGCGAAGGGACTGTTCTTTGGCACGCGAGGCAAATGGATTGTTGTTAAGAAGGTGGAGAGAGGGCTGCAAATCGAATCTCTCTCAGCCACTGCCACTCACTTCCGTTCACTCCCTTGAGGGCCCATTTAAAGGAGTGCATCCACCTCCTTTCTCCTACTCTTTCATTCTCTATTATTTACTCTTTCCATCTGTCATTTACTCACCATTATTATTCTAGGTCGTGTTGTTCTTCTTTTGCTCCCCTGACGACTTCATATTATCCCCCTTTTGTCATCTTTTCGTCCTCATCTTCTCCTTCCACATCGTTCCGTTTTACTTCTTGCAATGCCGTTGACATTATTTAGGAAATTTTAGGAAGATTTCGGAATTTTTTTAACGCAGATTTTCGGACTCAAATATGGAATAATAAATAGGAATAAAATCTACTAAGATTACCTCCAACTTCAGCCTCCTTAAATGGAGGAGAAAAATGGACAATTATTGCTCGCTATATTTTCTAAGATTCTGCTTTATTACTTATAGATTGTGAAACTATAAGTGCTACTTATAGATTGTGAACCCTAGAATTCCATTCGTGAAAACTTCATTAAACTTTCCTTTAAAAATTCATTATAATTTGATGCATTTAATCAGTAATAGGTTTAATACTCTATATGCCATTGAAAATCAAAAGTCTGTTTCGCTGTGGCATTTTGATCGGAAATAATTACAAGTTCAAACACCATCATGTGCTTTGTTGGACAAATCTGCATTCAATGTTAGATATTCAGTATTATTCTGTTAAGTTTCGAGGATATTTATTCGATAATCCCGGATAAGGAAGTGGAGAAAATGCAATAACTATGACTGTATAGCTACGTTTCTGTATAACTGATGGCGCGAAATATTCGGAGATGTCTCAGATTCTGGTCATGGAAGCGTCTTATCATTTTGGTAATGTCTTAGAAGTTGGAAAGAGATGAATGATTGAAAGTGATTTTTGATTTTGGGCACAGTTTAGGATAGAAACCAGTGAATCGGTTGAATGAGAAAACTCATTATGGAGTATCATACGTGTTGAGCTAAGAAAGTAGTATTGATCGAAATTAGAAAAAGAGTATGGAGAACTATTGGAAGAGAGAGGTTCTCCGTCGAACTGTCCGTTGAACCTTAGGTAAAATAATTGGTCTTAGAGGGTAAATGCTTGTACAAATTACGTCCCCATGAAAGAATGTTAATGATGAAGATTCATTTCAAAGTGAGCGTTTCAAGATGCCTAACGGGCCGTTATTTCCTTTCGCTATAATCGGATCCTTCTTCCGACGATTATTAACAGTACGCCGGGAGAAATTTATCCGCATCATTTGCGGCAGAATTCTTCCAATCAGAAAGTATTTCCCCTGATATATCGCGCGGACCTTATTAAAGCGAAAATAAATAAGGTTCTGGGGGTTTTTCGGCGCTCTTAAATCATCCGAAGATAATGAGCCCAAGCCACGGCTTCACTTTAAACTTTCCTAAAATGGGCCGAATCGAATCCGAGGGAATGTAAAAATAAAAAGAAACATTCGGAATCCCCCATCCTCGATTTTAAATTGGGCGTTCGTCGCAGGCATTTCGATTCTCCCTCTAATTAATAGATCCCGTCTTTTTACTTGCCTTGACGTCCGTCTCGTTTACCTCTATCGCCCCTTTACCCGACATTGTCCCCCATCTTTCTCGGTCCGCCACAATCCTTGTCCTTAAAAAGTACTAGTTGCTGTCAAAGTCTCTTGTTTGCCTTTAAACTCCCTTCCTCCGCAGCCAACTAACCTTCTCCCCGTCTCAACCCTTTATGTCACTAACTCCCCCAATTTACCGTGGAATCCACCTCTGGATCCTCTCGTCTTTCACCGCTCTTTCCTTCTCCTTCCATCTTTTACTATCTCCCAAATTTCCATTTCTTTATTTCTCCTAATGCATTAGTTATTTGGCTTCCTACATGGTCTTAGTGCTCATATCGCCCATCAAAAGCTATTTAATTTCCAAGGAATCCTCTATTTTCAACTTATACTTTATTCAACTGTTTCCTTGTTATTTGGAATTTCTGGTGTTGGCAAAGCGACTTAACTAGCAATGATTTATATAAAATATATATATTTCATTATCATATATATATATGATAATGAATTATATATGTATATTTTTCGGAATACTACTAAATTACACCCACTTATCGATATCATTTCTGGAATTATTTCCGTCAATCATAATTCACTAGTAGTAGTTTCGCCCTTCAAAAAGGACGAGATTCAATATAAATATTTAAAAAATATGTATCTATTATTGCATTATCATTACAATCTGATTCTGCTAAGCCACAATGTAAGTTTAAATGGTATGACTATAAAACTTCCATACATTTCTTATTCTGATAATAGTAATAAGATTTTATTCGCTATAGAGTTCCGTGGATAAATTTCCATTAAAATTTCTAATAAATTTTTTATGGCAATTCGGCAATCCTTCACCATTCAACGCATCTTACGAAGCTTTAAAAACAATATTTTCACCTCAGCAGTGGTCAATTGAAGCCTCTGTTCTACTCTATCCTGATTTGTTTGCAAATAAATTACAATACAATTCTCTTTTTACCAACGCATTCACTTGGTTATAAAATCAGTAGATGAATTGCGCCAATACTTCTATGTGAGACCGATTTATCTATTCCCCTAGTTTCTCGCGAATTCTTCCATCTTTGAACGCCTTTCCCTCCTCTCGCTATGTTTACTCTTTTTTCATCTTTCTCTCCATCCCTTCCCCTTTTATTTGTCTCTCTCTCTCCTTTCCCCCATAATCGTCTACTCTCTCCATACGAGGACATCTGCTTCCTTTCACGGCAGTCGCATATAAATTCGTCTCTCCCATCGGTGTATTGGATAGAGGGGGGGCACCTGCCTGCCTAATTGGAGGCGATGTAACTCGATCATCAAAAGCGCCCTCTTCGGGGAGAAGTACAGGGTGCTTCCTTCATTCGCCCAGGGTGCCTGTTAGCCATTCTAAAAGGGGAAGGAAGTTGTCCTCTCGTTGAAGATGTTCTAGTTCGATCCTCGCGTCCATCTCGAAAAAAGGTCTCCTTTACGAACAGCGTTCTATCTTCCATTTCCCGAAGTTATTACCGAAGCGATTGGGGAAAGATGAAATAGTTACAAGAGATCTAACGGGATACGTTTGGACGGGTATTTTTTATTTGCCGTGATTGAAAGAGAAGCTCGCTATTCAGATATGGTGCAGTGCACATTTGAAACGTCAGCTTGTCTTTCTCATGGTCTAGATTTACTAGTCTTTCTCTTAGAATTGAAAATTGTCATGAATGTTGAAGTTTGACTTTTGATTTTACTTTTGGAAACGGACTTTCCCGTAGTCATAAAGTAATTTGTCAAGTATATTTTCTGAGCGTAATTGTATATTTTCTTTTCGATAATGCTGCTAAGCACGTTTGATCAAAAAGATAACATCAAAGTAAGCATTTCGCAACTATAGAAATCATATTGGAAATTCTATCTTCCTTGTTAAGCATATTTTGTAAGAGATAAAACACCAGTGAAATTATTTCTCAAACATCACAACGAAGTTTCCCTATATTTTCGCCAAAGCTGTATTTTCACATACAGTAGTATTCTCGTAAAATCTTAATTTAAGTTGGAATTCACTCTGTTCTCATCTTAGCTGAATCCTCGTTTTGAGTGCTTCTGAATTAGCGACGGAAATTTTAAAATGTACGATTTTCGCCGACCTGTCTTTTATGTCATATACGCTCAAAATCATTCTCACCGAAAGAGTGAACATGTCGTGAGAGAGATGAGGGAGTTCTCCTGAATCTGGATGCTTGCCATGGATCTCCAGTCGCAGTCCCGTTTGATCCATGGAGTCTCTTACTTTTTTGCAGTCTACGACAGATGGGTAGTCATAAAAACAATTTTTTCGGGCTTTTTCTGCCGCGGCGCAAGTCTTAGATTTAGCGCTTATCATAGACAACGCGAAACTGAATAGGAACTCAGTTCATTTTAGGTGAAAATAAAATTTTCATCCATTGGAATTTTATCCCAATTTAAAGTCTCGAGGATGAAAAATCTAATTTGTTCGTAACGTTGATAACTAGAAACCAGGAATCAGAAATTAAGCATTTTTTACGTATTCGTATGACTTTGTTTTGTGAATTGTAAACATACTCAGGAGGGACGGAGGCCGAGGCATGGCTGTTTAAGGAGCGTAAGTCTTAAATGGTTGAAGAATATTTTAGGACTGGCAACATATTGCTTCGGAAGTTAATGAAAGTAATGAATCGTTAGGTTTTACTTGCA
Source organism: Pachydiplax longipennis (assembly GCA_036926295.1). Taxonomy (NCBI): domain Eukaryota; kingdom Metazoa; phylum Arthropoda; class Insecta; order Odonata; family Libellulidae; genus Pachydiplax; species Pachydiplax longipennis. The sequence continues at coordinate 61,053,742 of JAVFKF010000008.1, forward strand.
AAAATTCCATTATCATTTATTTCTAGTAGTCATTAGTAATAGTATAGCTAATATATAGCAATAATAGCTAGTGATTCATAATTCATATAAACTTTAAAGCCATAAGAATGGCATGAAAAAAATCTCGATTTCTTTCTTGGCAATTCGGATTGGTAGAAGGGTTAAAGGGAGCTTGCCGAGTATTCGAATCACCAAAATAGTAAGGTAGAATGGATAATCGAATCAATATGAGAGAAATATAAGGGAATTGAGATATTTGGGAGTATTTTCTAATGGACTCGTTCTTACTTCGTTTTACTCTGATAATCCTGGTTCAGTTTTTTGATGTGCTGTATTTCTTGGAAAGTATTATCGTGAATAACACTGGCTAAGCTAGATCTCAGGTGTTAATCCTGAATACTTCTTATGTTTAGTTTACGTTAAGGGACATTAATTACGTCATCTTCATCTACGCTCCGGTTCTCAATTTTGTTGTCCTTCCTGTGACGGTCGTAGAACGTTGTAGGTTATATTTATTTAATGATGGTAAGGCGCTTCAGCTTTATTGAATTCCTTATCACCCGCCCAAAACTTGAATTGCGTGTTCTCATGTGTATGACAGGTCTTAACCAATATCCTGCTGCCTTTCTTGCATACAGCAGGAAGTAAAGATATCTCAGAAACTCACGGAAGATGCGTGGGAAACGAAGAGTCACTTCCGTTAACATCACGAGACATTCCTCGCATCTTTTTGCCTCGGGAAAGTAACGCACCAGTACCGCAGTAGTAGCTGCCTGCGTAAGATACTATGACTGAGTAACGAATCGTAGATGTTTAATACAAGTCACGTTGATAAAGATTTTGTCCGCGTATTAGTGATAAGGGAATGGTATAAATGATGACGTAAAAAAGAAGGGCTATCGTAGAGCAGAAGGGAAAAGTGAGTGTAAGAAGTCCTTAAGCGTCCGCCATTTCTAAACGCCTCCGAGAACCGAGGTCGAGTAGGGAAAAAGGAGGGAGAGGTGTTCGATTATTAATGGCAAGTGACGGGGGGCAGGTGGGTAGCCGGGGGCAGCGGATGAGGGGGGCGAGATAATGAGGGGGATGAGGGGGCAGAGGAGTAATGAAGGGGGGCGAGAAGGTAACTCACCTTAAGGCGAGATGGGAGACCTGAAGGATGGGAGCTCCCTTTCGAAAGTGAGCTTGTAAAGTAAATTCGCGTAAGAAAGCGAAAGGTTTGGAATGGCTGCTCGCTATCTGGTACATGTATTCGTGCCCCATGCTCGGATTAGGCTATGCTATCATCTCGGTTTATAGGGAAGATATCGGACGCGTTTAAAGTGTGACTTTTTCGATCGGTGAAGTAAACAGTCTCTCTTCCGACGGATGCTTCTCGCTGATTTATTCTTTGCGTTTTAAAGTGTTTCTTCGATGCTAGAATTTCTTTTTCGCTCTCCTATACCTGTTTCAATTGCGTAACTTAGATGATATTTCGACTCCTGCCATATATATTTCTCGCCATAAATTGCACTATTTTAACGTTTTTCTCTTACTTCATAATTCTATCCGATTTCGTTAGACTCAATGTACTCTTTCTAGCTATACTAAAAACATCATTCAGAGTTTTTGTACCGGAAGCTACGTAGTTTCATTTTCCATAAAGTAATCCTAAGAAAATCCGTTTTATTAGGATTATATTCCTCGTTAGTGTTGCTTAAAAGAGAGACTAATGCACATATGTGATGAGATGAATTGGTTTAATCGGAAAGCAAATGTTCACGTTAGTACTAAATTCTGTTTCTATTAATACTTATGCTCTAATATATTTAATACAGATTAAATAGCTTCTTTATCACGATAAGATTGAGGCTTAAATGTCTCTCATTCTATCAGGAAAAAGAGGATTTTCATGTAAAGCAAATAAAAGAGATAAAAGTAGAAGAAATTAATATCCGAGTTCAGGAAATGTAGACCAATTACTCTCAATAACTTCTATGCAGAAAACACTAAATAAAGATGGGAGAGTGAAAAAATGCCAGAACTACGGATAGCTAAATCGGTAAATTTAAAGCAGATTTTGCAGACAGAACTTGAAAAAGAAAATTCTGAAAGTCACAAACATAAATATAGCTTATAAAGAAAAATTCCACGGTAGTTTGTGTAAACAGTCGAAATGCCACCAGAATTTTAATCAGTGTATATTCAGAAGAATGATATATCTTCTATTTTATACAGTCGTTCATCTCAAGCAGCACAATCATTATTTTCATCATTATTACGTGGATATTATGGATTGTTTATATTGGAGAGGAGGTAAGAGGTCGGCAACAAATAAACGAAACAGAAAAGGAAAAACAAGAAACTTCCATTACGTTTCAAAAATCGTCGGAGCTTCTTTTCCACCTTTCTCTAAACGACTCAATTCTTGATCTTCTAGCATCGGCCCGAGTCGCATAGCCCGGAGCACTTAAATCGAATCCAATTTCGAGCCAACATTTCCATGGGATGCTTCAGTAAAGCCGGAGTGCGCTGTAATCCAGAGACGTTCAAGAAACATCCTCTCGTTAATGCCCATCGAGCTTTCTCTCGTTAAACGCAAGGGGAAAATGCCTCATTCGTGGAGCAATCTCGTCAGGCTCATAGAATAATTTAGGCGATTTATTTATCCGCCCCGACGAGAAAAATAAACGTTATCCGCTCGACCGATTCGTTGTCTGTAAATAATATCAGCGGCGGACGCGATTGTACGCTTTTTGGAATTTTTGTTTGCCTTTCTCTCACGGCCGTTTGTTCCGAATTATCGGGAGAAAAAAAATCTCGCGGAAATGCAATTTTGTCGGCGAAGACCTTCGCACAAGTCGTTTAAAAAAATATGTAATATAAAACGGGGATCTCTTATTCGATTGGAAAAAAGTGCTTCGGATCCGCACGAAGAGGATGGAAAGGGTTGCCGTGTCGGCTCGGAACGCGGAAAAATAATTAATGGGATTTGGATGGAATTGAGTAATTCCACCTGCAATCCTTGATTATTTTCCCTAATACTGAATGGATTTATTTTTGCCGGATGCGCGAGGCCAGGGGAGAGCTTTCGCTTTAAAAGGAGTTAACGCTTTAACGGGATGAAAAACGTCCAGTTTTATTTCCCCGCCAATAATCGAATAATTAGGGAAGTGCCCAATTTAATTGGACCCTTCCCACACTCCGCCCGCTTTAAGTTCGACGTTATTCCATTTATTTTTTCCAACCCCTTCGCTAATGTTATTTTTGTTAATCAATTTCCTTCCCTCCGCCCCGCCTTCTCGCCACGCCTCTCCGTTAAACAAAGAAGGATTGAACAAATTAGTGAAAGGAGTCGGGAGTACGCGCGCGTTCACTCGGCGCGTATCCGAATATTATCTTTTTATGGGCGTTTTTGACTTATTTTTCCTTGTTCTTTGTGAGAATAATATCCCTTGGATGCAATATATCTTTGTTCGGAATATTTGTTAGGTATCTCTGATTCGTTTTACCGAAAGAAATAGAATATTTTTTGGTATATTGAATGCCTAGAGTTCGAAGGAAATCAGAGGTAACATAGGAGCAGAAACGATGGAGGTTTATTGTAAAGATGCCTGTTGATGCTCTACTTAATAGTTTTATCTTGTTGGCCTTCTACAGTAGATACAGCCTTTACCTCGTTCCCTTAGTAATTTTGTGTCCAAATTATCGATCTGAAAAAAATTGCGTGGAGAAGTTAAGGATACATTCTCTTCTATATCCATAGATTGTGTATAAAATGAGCAGAATAAAATAATTATTTTATTCTGCTCATGGATTCGACGAGTATGTGAAAGTTATCTAAAATAATGTATTACTTTAGTTTTGAAAAGGTTACGTTATTTTTGTATCCAAGTTTCATGAAATGAACCAGTCTTCTTTTATTCTCACTGCTCTGAGTCAGCTACATTCTCATAGCGTCTGTAAGCGACCTATAGGTAGGTCGGTGAGTTTTGCTTCGGTTAGTTAGGAGAGAATCATGATGTACGAAGAAAAAATTGCAAATTACGGTACGCTTATATAAATATTATCATTTGAAGCTATGAAACAGTAACTATCTAACTTTCAGCTGGATATTTATTCTGTAAAAATTGACGTATTCAAAGATAAATCACATTTAAGAAATAAAACCTGATTCCTTCTCTGAGGCGTGTCGTAGAGGTGCGGTATATGTCAGAGGTTAGTGCAATCTATATTTTGTGACTAACAAAAAAGGAAATTGAGTTTCTACTTTAGCGCTAAGTCATATTCGGTAAAGTAGAGAGAAATGGATCGCGTGCCTCTATATAATGAAGGATAATATTCGGAGGTGCAATTACAGCCGTCGGAAGATGTGAAAGAATCGCCCCCCGCTTTCATATCACGATCTTTTCCAATTTACCGAAAAATCGCCTGGAAATGAAATGTCTATTTGTCATGTGATTGTTCTTTGGTTCATGCAGGCCAACTTTCAACACGAAAATTGCGAGAGTTTAATTATTCAGCATCCTATTACTCCTAAATTTGACTCCGATAGTCTTCTTAATTCGCCTATCCTTAAGATAGTTATAATTAGAAGTAATGTTAGAAAACTTTTATGTGGTAGTTCCTCGAGTTGGTTTGAATCATTTTTACCCTTCTCATTAATTTTCCCGCATGTTGATCTCTTGAAAAGTGTAAAGGAACTTAACAGTGCTGTACTGAATAAAGCTGTGGATTCTAATACAGGAATTTTCCATGCAATCATAGTAAGAAGGGGCCCTTTTGTAATATCCACTATCGTAGACAAGTCTAACCTGTAGCCACGGAGAGATTTGTTTATCTCCTGGGAAAATTGAACCGATTGTTGATTTCGGTTGTTATTTCCGTTCCTCGAAGTCTTAGGACGTAAATCAAATTCCCGAGAAACATCGACGGCAATATTTTCTTATTTCTACGTGATCTGGGAATCCTGCTCTTATCCCCTCTCTTCAGAAATTCGAACCCTCAAAAGATATGCTTGGCTGCTAATTACCACGTTATCCCCCGTAATCTTGATATCATCTCGGCATGAATTACCAGTTGAAACGCTGGAAGTATCCGGAATGTCCAACCTTAAGCATGGATCTTCTTCAAACCGAAATTCATTCTTCCATTTCATTCTCCGATCGGAAGAAAATCGCCTAACAGACTTGAACTCGAGTCCGGTTATATTCTAAAGAACGGTTGGACTCGGAATAAAAAAGATCTCGAAATCTCGCGATAGTTCTAATGGGATGAACATCGTCTTCTTTTACGAGATGCGAACCAAGGGACAGCTATTACCCAGGAATGTCCTCTTGGCCTCAGATACAACGTCGCGCCTTTTATCCTGTAGTTTTATATATATGTGTGAGATAGAATCTTCGCCTGGAGGGGTCTTAACCTCTCCCCTTCTCTCTTGTATCCTCTCTGTCTTGCTTCCTTCCTTTACCTTTCGGTGTCTTCCTACGTCTTTTCTGCTTTCCTCTTCCCATGTTCTCTCGGTTTTCCTCTGACCATCTCTTCCTCAACTCGATTCCCGTCTTTAATTTACTCTTTTTAATTTTCTGCCTCGTCCCTTTTTCCATTTTGTTTTATCGAATACGATTTTGTGGCCCTTGTTGATATGAATGGATTTACTTTGCTATGATGTTTTATTTTTGACTTCGATTTTACAGTACCTCCGTCTAAAGGAAGATACATAAATGACACAAAGGAAATAAATCTTGTCCTGCAAGTAATTATTTAAAGCGTATAGCGGAATGTTTTTCACCACGAGCAAAACAGTATGACAATTACTCATTAAAGCTACGGCTTAGTAAAACAAACAAGTTAAATATACTTTTCTCTGGGTACGAATCCAATTAGTCGTAAAATAAAGTATGAGTATATATCTCTTTAACATGTAGATATTTTGGAAATCAAGTCTACTTATTTTGAAGCGTGTTTAATTATTAATCCTCTTCCATTGATCCATCGAGATACTAATTCTTGAAGTTATTTATATTTTGTTAATATTCATACGGTGCATTATTGGTAGTATTGATCCTATTTCAGCAAATCAGTGAGTCTTAAAACGAATAATTTTTGCCCCTCCTCTCTTAGTTGTCATTCAGAGTTGTTAGAATTCCGCGTCACTTCGCTACTCGTTGCAAACCGCATTCTTCCTGCGGGTCTTTCTTTATAATATTGTATTCCATGTATTTTTTTTGTTCTTTTTACCCATCATTGAAGCATGTAAACCTTTTGATGAAAATATCCATTCTTTTGGACACACGTAGATAAGCCCTTGTTGACTCTCATTATTTCTTTTAAGAAGAAGACGTATATAGCGCCGTCTATTGGAGGCTTGTAGGGAACTGAGACAGCGAAAAGGAGTAAGATAGAGATGAAGTAAAGGGGAAAATAAGACGACGGGTAAGCATTACATAGCTCGTGTACGTAAGGTAAAAGAATTTCATGGTACTGCGGAGACAACTAAATGTACCGAGCGGGAAAGGGCGTGGTACATGGTAAATAGTGTAAAGGCAAAAGGTAATATGCATACCTGAAAGTTGTAGTTAAAAATGCTTATTAAGTAAGAAGAGGGATAAGTGCAAATGAATTGTCTTCTTCATAGAAAGGGCGATTTTGATTGGTTTTAATACTGGGAAAGCAATGGTACACTTCTAATTTTGGGGAAAAGTACAATTCAAAGTTCCTTTTCAATCATGGATTCCATTTAATTTCCGTATCTAATTAAATCCTAGGAGAGGAATGAATAGAAAAAGAGGGAAAAGTGAGAAATGCGAGATAAAAGATTTTAGAATTGGATTAGGATTAAAGAGAAAAGAATTGATTATGATGCATGTTGAGATTTGATGCAGGAAACGAAAGGATAGTAAAGTAATATGCAGCAATGAAGAGGCAAGTGAGTCGTACGAATAAGTGAATGCGTTGCCTTATCGGGGAAAGGATGGAACAGGAGTAGAAAATGAAATTAGACCGAATGAGAGGAGAGAATTGTCGAGGTGAATGTGTAGAGAAAGAAGCAGAAGATAAAGAGGGTGGCAATGCCAGAATAGAAGGATGGTTCGGAAAGAAAGGAGAGAGAGAAACGTTTAAAAAAATCCCCTTGGGTCGTTGGTGTAGGGGGCGTCGGAGGAGGGTGGAGGAGGCGTGTGGGATCAGGTGGCTGTGGAAGGAGAGCGAGGAAGATGAAATGGTGAACACGTGACCCCAGAAGAATGCCGTTTCTGACCAACCCCTTCTCTTCCCCTATGATCTGTTCTCCTCCTCCCTGCCCCTCCTCAACTGCCCCGTGTGACTGCTCCCTCTTCGAATTTTTTTATTATCGTTCGTCTTTTTTTTCGTCTCGACCCCTTGTTTTCTCTCACTCGCTCTTTCTTATCTCCCGCGTGCTTTTTTCCGCTTCTTCCTCCTCCACACGCCCATTCTTTCGTCTCTTTTACACCGTGTCTTCTCTCCTTCCTCACGGAGATATAATACTCTGTTAGAGTCCATGCGGATATCAGTTCGCTTTTCTCATTTTTGCCTCCCCGATGTCGCTTTTGTTCTCTGCGGGATTTTTTCTACTGTTCTATCAGTCGGAGTTCGAATATTTGATCGTGTATTTGTTCTTTATTATGCCATGTTAAAATGGTCGGACTGTAAGAAAATCTATGGATTAATTTATATTCATTGCATCGTGCTTACTATATTGTTATTAAATTACGATATTATTAAACATCTTTCACCGACTAATTATATTAGGTAGTTTCTTTCATTGCGAATATTCGTGATAATATGTCTTTGTATTTTACACGGCCTATTCTGGAAGCGGAAATATCTATGAAAGTATGAATTCCATAAGTGTCATACTAATAAAATCAAACCAAATTCTGAGATTAGGTGAAATAGTTCTCTTTTAGTTCCCTTCCTTACTGATTTCAGCGGTCATAATTATTTACTGTATTTGTGAAAGTGATAATCTAAAAAAATTCAGTTACCCAAGTATCACTATCAGGAACTTGAATACTTTAATTTTACCTTTTTATTATTGCCTACCTTCGGCCTATGAGAAGATGAAACGGAATCTGCAGAGCCGCTTTTGTAATTTTAACACTTAAGGCGATTTTCCTCTCAATAAAAGTACTGCGAGGTGATACTCCAGCAGACGTTTTGCTTATACTTTCCATCTTTCTATTTCACTATTCTCCGGCAGAGCATACGAAGCGGATCAGTGAGGTCTTAAGTGCATTCAGGCGCGCCTTTCCCGAAGATTCAACCCAGCAGATTCAGCACCATATTGGCTAAAACATCCGATATGCTTCCCTGAGAAGGGAAGCTTTTAAGTTCCCGCAGACGGTTTAAAATGTAAAAATTATTCGTTCTGCGTAAAGTGTAAGAGAGTAGCCGGAAAGAAACCCTAATTAAGAGAAATACTAGAACAACTTCAAAGAATGTTTAAATTAGAAATTTTGATCGTTCAATATCTATAAACAGAGGGTAATCATATAAATCATATCTTCAGTCAGACAGATTCGCGTTGATTTTTTATAAGCGTTGTTGATATTATTAAAATATTTTGATTCATTTTTTAAATATTTAATTTACAGGAAATATTACTTATGTCAATGAATCAATGCCCTTCCGAAAAATTATCAGTACTGTGGAATTCTCAATAGGTATAAACTCTAGAAATTTTTCCACGGATAACCTCTCATTCGACTATAAGAATTTATATATTAAGGTCTTTCCTTGGAATATTTTTATTGTAATATTAAATATAGATTTTTAATTTAGGCCTAATGATGGTTACAATTCACTTAAGTTTCCATCCAGTCTTATAGCAGAATCCTCTTTGAGTTTCTCGACTACCTTAAAGGTTTATGTATTAGCAACAAAAAATTTTCGTCGCTTTAAATCTGCCGTACAGAAGAAAGAGCTTCCTGTATTACAATCTAATGCGTTCCCCAGGTAACCCAGTTTAATTCTGAAAGAAGGAAGTAGCGATCGTGTTTGATTTGCAGTTAAGTTTATTAAGCCGTATGTATAAGATCGACGCAGGAAATCATACCATGAGGAAGTTCTACCATATATTGTAATACATTAGTATTCATTTCTTTAGAAAGTAGAAGTTTATGTCTTGGTTGAACCGATTGCATCCTTGATTAGAATCTCCAAGCGACGGAGAATTTCTTAAATGATTTTCACCTCGCACTGCGAGTGGGTTTTTTGCTAAGGTTCTTATAAAACGGCAAAACTTTTCTCGGCCGATCATCTCTTTGAAGGCGCCCAACCCTAATTTATTCCTTCCTCAGACCTTGTGTTGGCGTATCGCGCTTTTTTGTATCGCAAATGCCCCGAATATTAAATGTCCTCGAGTTTTCTCTCTCTCGCCGTAACGAATGAGCGTAATTTCATCCGTCATATCGACTATACCTCGATCGTAAAGCATGCTACTTTACGATTCCTTCATATCATTCCTTGCGCCCAGCGCTGTCATATCTTGCATTCCTTTGCCCTCGAGCATACCAAGCGAGTTCTAGGAATCGCCTCTCTTTTTGTTCGACGCCGTATATTCTTGACATTTTCACTGTATGCTTTTTCATCCCGTTCCGTTTTTCGCCAGCCTCCCCAGTTCCGCGCATTGAGTTGTAATGAAGAAATACATTGTGGCGGCATCTTCAATGAAAAGGACAACCTTTCAATTATCATCTTGCATGTGTTTATTAGGTCAGCGCCGTGGAATGACGACCGAGATTTAGTTCGACTGCTCCTGGACTTATGCTGATTAAGAGAGATTGTCGAGTATTACTTTTGGAGGATTCAAAGTGTAAGATGAATGAATATGCTGGCGACCTTTCATTTTCTTAAAAGGAACCGACTCTATTTAAGTGGTTTTTAAGTTTTATTTCGTTTTATCCCTTCCATGATCTTGCATTTTCTCGCTCTTTTTCAACTCTTCCGAAACGTTTCGTCCAGTTCATGATGTTTTTTGTGGAAATCAGAAAAGGTGATAAAAACCAATATTTTCCATTGGCATCATCGATGATCCGTAGGAATTGTTAATATCGTAAATTTTCAGTTGAACTTTCCCAGAATATTTCATTTACTAGTCTTTCATGCAAAATATTTTCAGAGATTTTCTTTGTGTTTCGATGGAACCAAAGCTTTGTATATTTATTTATTTTATGGTAAAAGTGCTTTTTATTTTATTGACACCAAGATGCAATAACTCTATCAAGGCAAAAGAGAAACAAGACTTCAACTAGACAAGTCTCACATTAATGAAGATAAAGTAAGCAGCTCTACCTTTTCACGGGAATTTTATTCCTTACATTTTAATTTCTTAAGGAAGAAACTTAAGGAGAAGATTAAGAGAAAGTCATAATATTGCGGCTGAGATACCTTCATTTCACTCCGCTAACGATCCCGTATTCAGAAGGGGTTTTCATATATTATTCTGCTATCCACGCCACTAACTTAATCAATGCGAACCCTCGGTAACCATCCCCACCGGTGGAAACGTGAACGATTTTAAATCAAAAGCCTCCATGTAAACGTTTCCATCCCTTGTACCCCCGATAGAGGGCACGCCGTATAGAAGGATGTAAACATCTTAAACATTTCCATGTCATTCTGCTTGCGTGAGCCAAAAGGGAACCTATTTCTATCGAAAGGGAAGACATCACAGCGTTAAAAGGACGATATTCATTAACCTCCGCAATCAAAGCCTTTTCTCTCTCTCCCATTATGTCTCGACTGCTCTCTATTTTTTCCACTTTTTCTCACGATCGACTCCATCTCTTTAACGCTACACGTTTGACCGATCCAGTGTTACTACTTTTTCCCTCGCTCTCCATTCTTGTCCTATTCTAGCGGCGTGCATTCTCTCCCCTTCCCAATGGACTTGAGCGTGTTAAAGGTTTTCTCTGCCCTCCTCTTCACCTCCCGCACCTCTTCCTCCTCACTTTGCATTCCGGAGTCTGCAGCGTATCTAACTGCCTCGTCTAAAACTCCGCTCTTTGTCCGTTTGTCTGCGCATGCGTCTTGTATGTATTCCTTTTGAAGTCCCATATGTGTGTGTGTGTGTTCGCGAACCCCAATGTGTGTGTGTGTACCGGGAACCTGTTCTGTGTTCGTCTTAGTCCTCTCCTTTTGTTTCTTTTCCCCCGCTTCTGCTTTGAAATTCTAGGGAGGCGAAAAAAAATAGCAGAGAAATGCTTTCTTCGACTCGCGGCGAACTAAATCCCCTCGTTTTGCATTTCGCCATTGTTTTGTTTCGCTTTTTCGCGAGCGAGATTTAAAAGTCTTCCGCGGAAGGACGGGGTTACTGTTTTTTTCAAGCCCGGATTCCAGTTTGGTTTTCCTTCCCTTCCTCTCGCGGATTTTATCGGCAGGTTGAGTCGGTTTTTAAGGAATTCTGAGATTCAATGATTTGTGATAGATCTCTGCGAGAAGTGGTCGAGCCCTTTGAGTCGTTGTCAATGAAACGTTTTCAAGCAATGCCTCTTCCTGAGATTCTTTTACTTGTTGCCCGTCCGAAAATTTCGCAGACGGACACTGATGCTATATTTCGACTCTCAAATACATTTCAACAAACTCTGCAATCACTACAAAAGAATACACAAAGATTAAAACAGACCTAAAAATGCACCTTCATCTTCCGTATCAGTGGCCATTCCGAAGTACCTCGTTCGTATTGATAGATATCGATATCTACCTATCCAGGAACGAAACTATGGGAAAATAAAATTTTACCTCTAATTTTTGACTAAATGGTGCATTTTTTATTTGTCGGTCACTTTTTAGCAGGGTGGGAAGCTTTCTCTTTAAAATGGTGTGTCATTTATATGTTTTGATAGAGTGTGAAGGGAGAAAAGCGCTGGTCACCGAAAATGGTTGATTAGAATTAATATATTAGGATTGCTCGCTCAATTGAGATGTGAAACTCCCCTGTCCATAGAGCGAAATGCCCGATACTTCGTAATGCGTTGGGAGCGAAAATATGGAGGGGAATGTTGAGAGACCTGATTGGTGCATCATTCCATCTTTTAAGGCCGTGTTTGCCTTGGAGAAGAGCGTGGGACGTGCAACTCGCTACTTGACGGTGAATTGCTTTAGGAGAAATGTTATTTGGTTATTCTATTTTCGTCGCGGAAAAATCTTGAGAAACCTTGCTCAAGATTGAATCGCGTGTGGTTTATCCTTGCATATTGAATAAATCTCTTTCTGCGGAAGGTTGATAAATAAATGGCTTCCTCATCGGAATAATGTTTTGTTCATAAATATGCATAAAGGAAATGCATATAATCCTAGTGTAGTTAATAGGTAGAAGTTTATAATGAAGCAACTTTGGCTTCGTTATTTCTAACTACTATATATCTCTCCGTCAAGCTATAAAATCAACTGGGATTCTTACAGTGACAGTAACTTTCAATGGAAACTCCTGCTCGAAATAATACGAATCATTTGCCTTTATTTTATTATATTCATCTATATAAAATTTAAATATTTCAAAATTTATGTAGAAGAATTTTTATTAAATTATTCATTTGCTTTTTATCTTCTTAAATAAGCATTTACTGAAGAGTTGAATAAATTAGTTATTTCTGATGATTGATATCGAAATTTCTTTATCCTACCTTATTGGTCTCTGTAAATATTTTAGTCCCATTCATATTTAGAAAATCTTAAGTGGATTAAACATTCGTTATTTAATTTTGGACAATATCGTCAGCTGGCAACAAAGTTAAGGTTACTTAATTCCACAAATTAGTTCACCGGTGGCAAATTGATTCTAGATTTTAAGCACGTACGGTGGGTAATATTCCTCGAGATTATCCAAGCATTAACATTCTCATTAATCCCCTAGAGTTCCAAGATTACGACTTTTAATCGCTTCTAGTGCGCTCGAGTAGTTACTTATCTTTATAAGCTTTCTTTTAAAACCCTTTCCCTTATTACAGAGGACCCTTTAATCCACACGTCTAATCCTTTCCTTCTTTTTCAACGAATCGGGGAGTACTGTTTCATTAACACTCGAAAGCAAAGATTTTTATCTAATCCTCGCGAAGAGAAAGCGAGGAAGGTCGGGTGAAGGTAAAAAGAGCGGATGATTAAAAAAGATCAGAGTCGGATGTGCGTTGGTTCATCCTTCTTTTCTCGCGCAACGAAAACACGGCGGAGGCTTCTTTTTGTTCTTTCCGGTGGTGGTTATTGTCGGCGCTGAATGGCTCTCCCTTAGCTAAAGATCTCTCCTGGAACCAATCCTTTATCCCTCTTATAGACGCTCATCTAAAACACACGGCCTTGCGCGTCCGCTGTGCCAGTTCCCATGGACGCTACGGTGGTGCCTTTTAGGGCTGCTGAGTGAGGATTGTGGATCGGCAGTAGAGGCGTTGAGAAGGGTAATCACCTCTTTAGGCTTGACCTAACATTCGCCCAGCGTATTCTTCACATTTTCTTTTACGATCGGAATAGAAGTCCAGTGGAGTTTCAATTATTCTGGTAGGTTCGGAAATGAAATGAACTGGATTGAATCCCGGGTTAATACGCGCAAGTAAATATTGGAAAAACATCTAGGACTCAATTATTTGAGAAAGGGGTTACTATTAGATGTTTCTTACGATCAGATGAAAACTGTATTAGCAAATATGAAAATATTTGACTGCAAACGCTAACGGTCACGATTTACTTTCATTTCATATTTAATTATCTCCTTTTTCTGTAGACTAGTCCAATAATTTTTTCATTCCATGGTTGATGGTCACTATAACTTATTTGATCAGACAGTACTTTTAGTAATGCTTTGAATGAGAAATTTCCGTAGCCTTTTTTAATTCTTTTGAGTTTAATACTAGTATTAATCAGGATATATTTTTATAAACGCCATTTTGAATCATTGAAGACATTCAATTAATTCAATAAACTATTGCTAAGCAATTATCGAATCGAAGCCGAGAAAGAAATTTTGGTTGAAGTTTTCTGTAATAGCGCCATCTTTAAAGCAAAAATTGCGATATCCTTTTGGATATTGAAATTTACCTCGAGCAATTTAATTAAACCAAATTGAATTAAAGAAAAAGTTAAATATGGATGATGAACGCATGTTAAAGCTTTGTTTTATTCCTCGATGATGAAAGTGAAGGAAATATGGAAGCAATCTTCAATGTTAGACTGTTTTTATTTCAGTATCTTATTGATTGACCATATATTATGTTTTATAAAAATATAAAATCTATCAGTGATAAGCCATCGATAAATATTATAATGCCATTCAATCTTCAATCGCGCGCTGAAAGCAAAATCCTCGAGGACTCTTTTGATCTGGTTCGAAAGAGCACAGCTAACGTATCTTACGTCGATAATCGTTGGGAAAGAGCTTTCTCTTTAATCTTATTCGGATAAAATGGCTTCATGCGTCTGAATCGTAAAGCTCTTGTGTGGTTTCTATCCTCTTTTGAGCTTGCGATTCTTCCTGGATAAGGTTTTAATTCCTTTTTCTCCGGAGTTTATTTATTTCCTTTTAGCCAAGCGTAATGATATTTTAAGTAGCTACCATTCATTTATTCCACGAAAAATGGAATATTTTTGCGGATACTTGGTGAATTTTTAGATTGTGAATTTTGCGTTTTATTATACTTTAAATTATTCCAAACGCTGTATTTAGCCTGGAGTTGAAACTTCCAAGTCAATAATAATTTAAGCACGCTCACGTTTGAAGTGAATTATAAGCTTTTAAAAATAATCGAAAGGTTAATTTATATTAACTTAACTTAAAATATGTTTAAAAATAATAAAGGTCTTCGTGAAACATATAAACCAAGAGAGCGCGCTTATTCTCTTTCAATCAAAGATATTCTGAAGGTCCCGATACTTCGTAATATCCTCGAAGACGATTTTATAGAAGCCCACTCAACGTCAAAATTATTTTCAACGTTGCCGAAATTTCGCACCATTTATCTCTTTACCGACGAACATGATTGTGTTACAAGTGCTCGTGAAGTGCGTACAAAATCAGATGGAATAATTGCCGAGAGAAAGGCCGAGAACGGTTGAATAGAAAAAGGGGAAAAAGGTGGAAAATTCATACAGAAGTAACAGGTTATAACACGGTCTGATTTCCTTAAAAAATCATCCACATCCTTCAGGAAAAATCCATCCTCTTAATATAAAAAAATGATGATAGAACGAGGGTCTTTTAAGCCATTCACCTGAAAAATTTCCTTCCTACACTCCATGCGAACACGAGTAAAAAAATTCCTCGTCCCTCCCCACCCCACGGATCGGAGGGAACTTCACGAGTCCTTTTCACCGATTCCCAACTCCTTAAGGAGAAGCAGAAAAAAAAGAAAGGCTCGAGCGCGAAGAGGTTTTGGCGCCTCGGTTTTATTGGCGGAGTTGAGCAGTGTAGAGCGAGAGTTTTTCCCCTCCTCGGCGAAAAAGAAATGACGCGGCCTGGACCCATTCCGTCGCTATCTTATACGGCGAAAAAATACACGTTCCCCCGTCGAATCTCGCTTCTCCGCTCATTTTCTCCGCACCCCTCACTTTCTCATCTCTCCCGCATTATTCCCATTCACTCCGCTCCCCATTTCCTCACCTATCCTCGTCCCGGACCTACCCTCTTATCTCGCCACCGCCTTTCTTATCTTTTCCGCTTCTCCTTTTTTTATTTTTATTTCATCTCCCCCCGCCGACGTCTCACCCACCCGTACGGAGCTCCCTCTTCTACCCTTTCATCTTCCGGTGGGGAAGGATCCACTTGTTGGAATTCCTCTCTCCCTTCGAGGCCCATTCCTCCTCCTCATCTTTCCCCCTTACTTCTTCCCGGTCTTCTCCCCCTTCCTTACCGCCCCCTGGGGGGCCCTGACGGGGTAATCTGTTGCTCCTTTCCGCCCCCGCCAAGTGAAGATCCCTGTTACCCCTTCCACTCCCCCGGTGTTTTTTTCCCTCCGTCCTTCTCTCGTTCCATTTTCACCTCGACCTTCCTTCTGATGCTCATCTCTATCTCCACTTCGAGATGTGGTCCCCGTGTCTTAAAATCCTCTCGGGAGACAAAAATTCATTCATCCCTTTTTCGCTCTTCTTTAGTTCTCGAAAGAGGGGTAGGTCATTGATTCGCATGCTCACCTTCCCACTCCTCGTTCCCTTTTTCATTCACAGACGGATGAATATCTTGATAGGCGTCTCCCCTTTCTTCGTCTCCTCAAGGGTTCTTTCCCATACTCGCGAGCTCATTTTCTTCCCTTTTTATTCCCTCCCCGAGTTTGTGGTGTTTTCCGACAAGTTGGATTTTGTTATTTCTCTGTCATTGTCTTCTTTGTTCTTTTTATCTGGAAGATTTCACTTCCTTTCCTTCCGCAACAAGACCGATCGCGGAAGTGTCTTAAGACGTTTCCGATGGCTCTCTTTACCGCTTGACGTTTTCTTCGTTTCCTTTGTCGAGTGGCTGATTGATCCGATTTCTTTTCTTCTTTGTGTTACGATGGATGAATATCTCTTTAGTAGGTAATCTTTTTCCTGATTCCGGCAGCATTTTAAAGATATCGACGATAATAAATATTTATTTCGAAAATCATTCTTTACTCAAAGGATCCGCGATTTTAGTGAATAATGTTAATTGGTTGATTGCTCTCTTTTTGTATCCTCTGCCACTGAACGATTAGGGGCTTACAAGGTATGAATATAGATGTGGAATTTTAAATTATTCATTATTTTTAGTATTCTATGCTTTGGAAGAAGTATTTACTGTGGATTATTTGGCATTAGTTTCTTTAATTTACTGTCTACTTCTCGAGATACTCGAATTCATCTTGTACGTGTACTTTGCTATATGCTATGTGTGTGTATAAAACCGGGAATCCTACAAGGTAATTCTTCTTATTCGTAAAGTTTCAAGCAATTTACCGTCTGAAAGCTTGATTACTTAAGTAGAAAAAAGGAAATATTGGTCTGAGTCCACCCTTCAGTAATCTATAATGTGAAGTGTTACAAACCATTTTAATATCACTGACTGTAGAAGAGTTTTTATAAAAATACGGTAAATTACGCTATCTGCGCTCCATCCGAGTCAAGGCCTTGGACCCGCAGCAGATCAACGAAGTCAAAGACCTGTCACGTGCTGCAATGACACCGCGGAGACAGTGTCAGTGCGGTTGCATAAGATGAAGGATACGTCGTATTTGAGTTCGTACAAGGTTAATATTCCATTCCATTGTTGTTCTGGTAAACTAAATCCGATTGTCGTGCCTCGTTAGTGGCAGTAAACATCCATAAGAAATTCACTTCTATCTCCTCTCGGTCCACCGATTTAAGCGTGCTGAGGAGCCATCGAATCATTTCGTCGAGTCGACGATCTCTCTAGGGTTCTCATCTCATATTCGATACGGTTTCAAACGCGGGGCGCCATAATCGCCGCCCTCTTCTAAAATATTTATGGTATTTACGCGATTCAATGTTTTACTGCATTTCGTGCGCCCTCCATGCATTAGCCATCTTGAAAGGGCTCCATTGTTGCATTCCCCGGGCGCTCTTGAAGGGCACTGTATTGTCGACGGTATCTCAAAGCGGCGACTTATCGGCGACCAACCTGCCCCACTCGAGTGTGTAAACACACGACTCCGTGTGTTCTCGGTCGAGCTCACCAAACCTTAGGCCCGCTGCTGAAACCCTGAGAACACCCTGTTTTGTCTTCCGACGCAAGCGATCTTTCGGCCGGTGTGGGAGATATCAACATTTATGAATTCTTTATGTCGCACTCTTTTGATTTCCCATTCCGATTGATCTCTTGTCCCATTAATTGGGATTGGATAAATTGTATAGTGGCGTTGTATGTTCAGAAAAGAAGCGCGTAAATTTTTTAATCTCATGAAAGTTTGCTTAATTGTTCTTCTTCATTTCGTATGCATAATATGTGTATGTATATTTCGTATGCATATATAATAAAATGTATTGATTTACTTCGTGAGGTGTTAAAGTATTTTTACTTTATAAGAAAAAACCTTACGTCCTTTACTTTTTATTAAAATGCTGCAATCAGATACTGTAATCATTCTTGTAAGTGAATCATGCCTAGATAGAATATTTTTAAAACGTTTGCCTACTTCATTATTTCACGCATATTCCAAGACAAAGAATCCATGAAATTTAAAACTATGTTTTGAAAACTGTTGTGTTCCAGTGAGCTCCTATATATATTTACAGTTCACGAAATGTTGAATCTGTAGAGACATTTACGTTTTTACACGATCAGAATTCAGTTCCAGATTATAACTAAGACCTATTAGACTAAGACGTATTACTTTACTTAAGGAGCCCATTAACCAACATCATCCAATATCTCGGTATTTAAAATAAATTCACAAATTAGCCTATTGAGCTCATACTCTCGCCCAAAGATTAGAATTTAACGGAATTTAAATGAAATTTAAAACGTTTAGCGCTCATTAACACTGCCTCCGCTCACAAAAGAGTTTTACCATGCATCCCCAGGCATTCGATATCCTTTCAAAAGAGAGAATACGTTCATCTATTCATATGTTCCTCAAATAAATAGAACATTCCTTCGGTCGTGCGTCAAGGGTCCTTAAGAAACATATAGTTTACAAAGAAAGGGAAGCCTTATGCTAATGAGAGGTCCAGACGGCGGACTTAAGTGAAATAAATTTTAGACCCTTAGCGCCGAAGATGTTATTTCTCACGTAGGCAACAGGGCCGAATTCTCTCGTACGAGATTATTCCCTTTCGAACAAAGATCTCCTTGTTTTTCTGCAGCAGTCTCTGGCGCCCCACGCGACCTCCGGATCCAACACTTACCTCCTGGTTCCTCTCCAGCCTCTTCAACACCCTCTCGTCGCGCAAGGGACGCATTTCGGTCGCTCTTCGAAGGCCTCCGATTTCCACTTAACTCCACAATTTGCGTGTTTGCGTATTCTCATCTTCGCATTCCTTGGGCCCTCGTAAATCACTTATGAAAAGCAAACACCGTTGCTTAGGTGTTTCCCTTTGAAACGCCACAGTACACCAAACACCCCAAAGCAAATACGAGTCCTTTTGTTTTGTTTTTAAGACGCGGTCCGTGCGTGGAATAATAATTCCCTCGCTTGAAGATAGACGTATAATGCGATTGCTTTCCGAGATTTTCTTTCGGGTTCTCTGGTGTTTTCTCATCTTTCGACGTTTCGCGCCAGTGGTGGATTCTATTTAGTGTATTTCTGCCACGATGCAGGTGGTGATGTTTAGGTTTCCAATTAGTGCCGTTTCGCCGTGTGTTAGAGTTAGAATGGCTAGTTTCGCGTTCGAAAGTGTGCATTTATACAATAGGATAGTAGGCTTCTTCTCGCGTGATAATTGCGTTCACGAGGTTGCAGGAACATTCCTTACACAAATATAGCTGCTAATTGTGCATAAATGGTTCCAAGCATTTAAAGGTAAATTTCTTCTAGCTTATTTATTAGAGCTTTAACAATGGCTCGATTAGGAAGAGAATTTTGGGAGCTTGACTTACGAATGTTAGGGGAAACCTATATGTGCAACTTTCCGAATCGCTCAGTTAGTGTACTTCACTGACAGAAAGAAACAGACGAATAAAGTAGATTTGAAGGCTATCTTTGAGAAAATTCGAGAATAAATGCAATTTATCCTGAGGATGAAATTGATTGATTTATTGATTACTTTTTGCTTCCTCGGTTGAAATTTATCGCTAATTATCCTGCGGTAATTCTTTTTTCTTGTAGTTAATTTTTTTATTATTAAAATTTTTACCTTCTGTGAGTCTATTCTGAGAGTTTTGCCTCTGTGCCGTAAATAGGTAACTGTTTCACCTTTAAATTTTTATTCATTAAAACTCCCTTACAAGGAGAATCTTAGTTTAATTTCAGACTTCTCCAATACTTCTTTAAGTGATGACGGCTCACAGATTTGCCACTATTTATTAACTTTTTTGGCTTATAAAGTTTCTTTTTCTCTTAGTTTTGACTGTAGCATATTAGCAAGGAGCCTTCTTTTTAGAAGTTAGTATTTCTTACCAAAGTAAACCCATTCGAGGATATATTGACCGCTTCCCGACAATGATCTTCTTATTTTTGATTAGCATATCACTCGCCTACAAGAAAATCTCAGTTTTGTAATCTGAAGTTAAATCCTCAGCCATCATCAAGAAACAAACCAGAGCAGCATTGTCTGTGAGGAGGTACTCTCCCGCACTCCCCGACCGAGTTGACTTCTGCAGGAAGGTCGGTCTCCTGGCGTTTCAAAGTCGAATTAAAACGGCGCATAAACTCATTCATCTCGGCTCATTACGGAGGTCGCATCATCCCATTTAAGGCGCCGAGTGAAATAAATTGGACTCTCGGGGACGAAAAGCTCACCATAAATGCCCTCAGAAACAAAATGAATCTATTTGCAGGAAAATGAAAACGGTCACCACGCCCTCTCTTTTTCTCCCGCCAACTCTTCCTCCCGAGTTCGGATTTTTGCTCGCTAATTGTATTCATGTATTCATATTTAGCTTTTCGCACATTAGTCGTCCCTCATGCTTCCTAACTCGCATTTGCCTCCGGAGAGAGAGAGAGAATCGTCATTTTTCCCTCTATTATTGCCGTCATCAATCGTAAATTTCCATTAGGAACGTGTTTATTTTGGCGCAGTATTGTATATATATTTCGGTCCTCTCGCGGAGGTGCTTTCGTAAATCCACGTGCTCATTAAGTGTTAATATTCATGGGGAATACCTGTTCGCCGCCTGTAATGCGCTATGTAATATGCATGCGCTATTTATAACGCCGCGTCACTATTTGGTTTCAGACGTTAGAATAGGCTTATATCGTCCCCCCGGTCGTTCCCAAATAAAGGCAGCCATTTATACACATCTCTATTTCTCTTTGCTCTTCCGTTTTTGCCCGCTCCTTGCCTTTTGCATCCACCCCCACACCCCGCAACTTTTCGAAATATAAAGCATTCGCAGCGCGCATGCGTGGTCGGCGTGCATAATTCATGGCCCCTTATCCCTAACGGAGTGAGCGCTGAAAGCGGGAATCAGTGGTTCGGCTTCCCGAGGGAACCTGAGATGGATGCGGGGGAGGAATGTATGCGGACTGAGAGGGATCGGAAAGAGTGGGAGAGAAATGTTGAGGGAATTTTTTTGTTCGGGAGGTCTCCGCGAGTGTTTGCCCGCACGTAAAAGCGTAAATAAGAGTTGAACGTCTGGAGAAAGTCGCGTGGGCGTTTTATATAAAGTGTGGGTTTACTCATTCGGATTGACCCTTCAGTCGTCACCGCGATCGAGGATATTGTCCGTGTTTGTTCGCCGTTTCCAGATTTTTACCCGGATAAAAATATTTTTCGTCAATGAGAATTTCTAATTATGAGAGTCTGTAGTTCTTATATCAGGTATCAGGTATCTTTGAGATCGAAAAATCGTGTTGCCAGAATTGGAAAATATAATCTTTTAATTAAAGTGGAGATGGAGGGAGTGTGCGAAGTCCGTCGCGGAATGGAATCTAAAGAGCTGACGGTCATGAGTGGATGTTTAAGAGGTATCGAGGGCGGATTATTCTAAATAAATTTACATGGACCTTTTAGTCCTGGGTTTGAAGAGCAATAAATGCGGCTCTTATAAAACGGTGGGCAAATACGATTATGTAAGAATTAATCCCTCTCAAAACTTATTATGTGGAATGATCATAATTGCCAAGATGAGCTAATGGATCTTTATATTCTTTAATATTGCAAATTTGAATATATTTTGAAATGTTCGGAATATATTTGCGAATCGATCTTTTATAAAGTCTATTTCCATGAACCGTTTAATAAAATAGAGCGATACGTAAGATGATAAGATCTTTTCTATGCCGATCACCTGTGTTTCTGGTAGATTTTTTAAGTATAGTTCACTTTTAATTATTTAATTATTTAATTATTAATTTTCCTTGCAATTCCGCTTTATATTCCGTAATCGAGTCCAGTTTTCTGAACATATTATACGAGTAAATCCTAACGTCCAGCCTGTGATCGATTTTCAAGCTCCTGATTTCGTATCAAGTGGATAATTTTAGTATTTCTATAATCTGTTTCTTAATTTTTAACCTTTCATATTCTATTGAGACCTTTCATAGCATTCCCAACTTATTTCCTTTACTGCTTTTCGAAAGTTGCGTTCTGGATAGGGCACAGCATCTCCCCAAGACTGTATTCATCCTATCAAGCATGAGTCAAGGGAAGGCACTTTTTCTCTTTTAACTTTTATCTCTTCTTGTGTGGGATTGATGGGAAAGGTTCGTCCCGGGGCGCGACCTCTTGCTCTTCTCTGATCACTTGGTTAGCTCCGACCTTTCAAAGGTTCGCTTTTCCGAAGCAAGGGGAAGAGGTCATGTGATTTAGAGTCATTCCCTATTGCGAGAGTGATGAATGTAAGGATCAGAACCCTCAGGCATTTATCCTTGCGATGTTTCGTAAACCCTTTCTGTAGTTGTGGTAGAACGAATCGCTTTGTCAATCGATTAGTCATTTCGCTCACGTTGTTTTCTTGTAATTGACTTTTAAGACCAGCGAGGGTCTAATACTCTATCCTTACTCTGATTGTTTCCAAGAGTTTTACCTTTCCTTTGAAAATCATTCGTTTGTGCAATTCGATGGAAAAGCAAGAAATATTACGCTGTTTTGTATTGAAATAAAAGTTTTCTTTTAGGATTTTTAGGAAAGAAGCTTTGATAAACTATGTGTGCCATTATAAGAAAATACCATACGTAAATAAAAGGTCATCCATTGTAGAAGGCAGTATAATGGGGAGTATTGTTTCCGAAATATAAACTATATCTTTATCAATCATTTGAGATTGGCTCTATTAAAAAGGTTTATTGTTAATAGTATTTTATCGAGTTTCAGCAAAATTAGAGACAGTTTTAATAATCAGAAACTTCAATCGAGGAGAATCTAAATTCAATATTTCAAATTCAAAGTGTGTTTTTGATATGTTGTTCAGAAAATTCAGGCACAGTATCATGAATTAATAATTTCTTTACAAGTTGCTGTTCATTAAAATAACATGAATCAATCATCGGCGTCTCTCTCTATCTCTCTGGTTGTTATCTTCTTGTAAATGTGCGATTGTCTATAAATGGCGGTTCATTAAATTTAGGGGAACTCATATGTACGAGGAAAAGTTTTTTTGCGAAGGTAAGATGCCTGAGGGGCGGCAGATGTTTGTTAAAATATCGGTCTTCATATGTCTTATCAGATTACGGTAGATCGTTGGAGTTTAAAATTAATTTCTAATTTTTGTTGACTTCGTATGTCGCTCTTATTTTATTCTCATTGTTAAATAGGTTGAGATGATCGGGGTAATTGCGTGATATCTCGTACTTCGTTCGTAAATATAACTTTTCTGGATCTATTTAGCGTTCCAACCTTTGAAAATTCCCCCGGATTTCTCATCCTGTTTTTTCGTAACCTTCTCTTTTTTTATGACTATATATACATAGGTGGTCTGAAAAGTTTCCGATATTTCGCCATTTCTCGGCATGTTTTCTGAAAAATCTGGTCGGAAACTTTTCAGACCACCCTCGTAAATACATGACGTCTATATTTTGGCGAAGTTGAGACTATAAATCCTCCTCTTTCATTTTACCCATTGTTAATGCAAAGGAAATCATATTCATAAGTACCAATAAAAGGCTATGTAAAATTAATAGAGAATATATAAGATGATCTTAGAAATTTGACAAAGCTTCATTGAGCTGCACGGTTTTGGAATTCAGGGTTGCATTCTTTATTCGCAGTATCCCATGTATTTAAAGCACATTCTCGATTATGTCTGACCAAAGTGAAAGAGCATCACTCACCATCTTTTCATCGAATACCAGTTAATAAAACTCCGTGTTAAACTCGACAAGTTTCAGATTAAATACACCTGAAATGTGCGCTCTAGTTAGAGTTTGGACGTACGCTGCAGTTTAGCATTACCTGTGCATGGTCTGAAATAATCCACATGACGACCGTCTCGCATGGAAGGAGAGAAGGCACAACAAAGACGCTCACACACACAGAAGAGGTCGCACTCATGTACTCTTCCGAGGCCGTCCACTCTTGAAGGAACTTTATACTAGGGCAAGTGATGGCCTTATCTCCCGACAGGTGTCCGCTTAGAAGATATCTTAATGGCTTATGGTACCGCGTCTTTTTAGCAAAAGCGAAACGGAATTCCTTATCGAGCTCGAAATTAATTACTGAGGATTACGAGCGAGGCAGCTTCGATTTATCCTTAACATCTCATCCTGTTTACTTAAGCGCTCAACAGACGCTTTTCCTGTGAGCGTCGCTCTAAGAATAGTTAAGAAGGTCGAAGATGAAAACTATAATTAGGTACGGAGGAATATCGTTTTCAAAACGGGTATTCTATTATGGAAAATAATATGCCTCAAAGAGAGTGGATTTACTACATGTCGTTATTGGGAAATAAAACCAAGTACCTTAGATGCGCGTTTTTTGTTGTTTAAGTTTGAAATGAAGGCAGTAAGGAAATCCAAATATTGGAGACCTTTGAGATGTGGTTCTAACGTAGCCTGGAACTAGAAAATGGATTAATATAAATACAAACGAGAAAATGCCGGGGATATTGGGAGAAGAAAGGTGGACAGAAATAAGATATGGATGTGTGAAATTTTCAGGGTATGGATTATTAAAGATGTGAATCGCAGGTAGGATGCGAAAGAAAGAGAAGTCGGTGTGATATTTTTTGATAAAAGAAACGCTATTGAGAAGTGATCGTAAAAGAACATTAAAATCCAGAAATTTGGAACACATATTGTTATAAAGATTCATGAGAATGCACGTAGATGTACGGGATGCGTAAAAATTTTCTAGTAAAAGAATAGCACGTAGATGTATGGGGTATGTAAAAATTTTCTAGTAAAAGAATTATATTCTACTTTACCTACTAATTAGGTTGCTACGATAATTTCTGGGTATGGTTTCATTTATGTCTTAGAACATTTAACTAAAAACTAGTCAATCTTTCATTTTCTAAATTATTGTCCCTGTTTTATTATTTTTCTTTTTGCCGGTTACTTTTTATTTGTTGGTACTATTTTTTGCCGATTTCAGGCTCAAATAAACTCCAGCTTCGGATACCTCGTTTTACTTACGTAAAAAATGCCGCAAAATCGAAACCATGAAGGAACAGAAGGAAAGAAATATGTTCGTTTCCCAAATATGAGCTGTTCCTCCACCGTATCCTCTTTTCCATCCACCGAAATTGTTTCCTCGACCATCCACTGCCATTAATCAAAACAACGCGCGATTATCTGTATCCATCCGAAATTCCATGAATTCGTACGTGCAATTATATCTCCTTCGTGCCTCATCTCTTCAAGCAAAGAGCTCTCGAGGGTCCCTTTTAACCTTCCCAAGGGTGGCAATCAAGGTATGTCCAGCAAACGGAGCTTATATTAGGAAGAGAGACGGTCCCGAGGGAAAGGGAGTGCGTAGGAGGCAAGCAGGGACTTTTTAGGGATGGCGGTCCCATTAGATCGCGAAATTAAAATTGGAGGACCCTGGCAGAGCGACCGCATTTAACCTCCAAGCCTTGCCCCCTTGACCACTTTTTCCCCACCCTTTTTCTATCTCCCTCGCTCATTTTCGTTCGCCAATTTCAATGGCTGGGGAGTTAAACAAAGGTACGGTTTCGGGAAAAAAGGGTGGAGTTATTGGAACTGGTGCTGATGTGTCTGTGATGGGGAATCGACCGTTTAGTTCGGAGGGAATGAATGGACGCTGTTGATTTTCCTTCGACCGCGGTTATCGCGGTGAAAAGAGCTCTAATATTACCGAGGAATCTCTTTTTCTTCCCCTCTTTATGATATATTTTTTCCTTTCATTTATTCGGCCGTGTTTTCCCTCGCCGACACGCCCTCTTCCCTCGTATATTGCTGGGGCGTCGTGAAATTGCTGGCCAGCCTCCGTCCGCCTAAGTTAAAACGACCGTTTAATTAACACTAAGGACGTGAATTTGTCAGGTCCCAGAATGTTCGGATATTTGTTTGTAGACCGGTGCGGTTTTTGCGTCGATATGGGGCCGGATTTCGAACGGTGAAGGGTCGATTTGGTCATCGATTCCGTGTATTTCAGCGGTACTAAAATTTGGCATTTCAGAAATTTTGTTAAATAAGAGATGGTGGCTGAGAAAGAGTTATGATTGCTAACGTATATTTTTGTGGGTTTTAGTCGAAGAGAGGTTTTCAGCTGGTGAACAGAGAAGTACTTTTTCATGTTAGAGTGTCAGAGATAATATTTGGGAGTGACTACTTTTGCTGTACTCCAGAAAACTAGTATTTTCTCCTTTCTTCAAAGACGTATTTGCCAATCACTGCGCTTTTGTCTCCGTTTTAAAGTTTTCACCCATAAAAATCGATTTGCATAATTCAATGCGGGATATCATTTGGAGAAAGGCTTATTTTTATCTTGTAGTGATTATGTATTTTTTCGAAGTGAAAACAAAATCCTCTATTCTTTTACTGAGTGCTTCAGTTTACTCTTATATGGTAATGGATAATCCTCCTCAGTTGATTTTTAAATTAAGCGTTGGCGATTATTTACTGGAGCTAACTTGTTTTTTGTCTTACTCAAAACTCTCTGTAGCAGAACGAAAAGATCACATTTATTTCGTTTTATTTGGTTTACTTTTGCGATCTTCATGTTAGTAATTTCCGTGAATTTATTTGTATCATTTCATACTATTTCATATTGAGTTCTGCGAATTAATAAATACAATATGAATGAAAAACTGACATGAACTTTTCCTAGGCATATCACAGTAATATTCCTTAGCAGTATCCATTCATCCTCACCAGTGTCATCTCCTTTGCAGTCAGCTTATAGTAAACGCGTATGTTTCCCATTAGCTGACAGCGAAGGAAATTAAGAATCTATTTTCTTAATGTCACTTTATCAAACGAAAATTCCTAGTGTTATCCCATACCATCAACCGACTAAAATACTGCATATCCGCCGATCCCGTAATCACAAGATCAATAGGACGGAATTCTTGCAGATATTAGATTCTAGCCCCATCTCGGCATTTCGAACTACAACACTGCAGCGTTACCTTAAAAATCGACTGTCCCTTTTCCTCAATTCTGCGGACCAATCCAATAGACCGCCTCCTATTTTTCGACGCCGTAATATTTCTCCGTTGAGGGGAAAAAATAACGTTTTTTTTATCCGGACGGAAAAATTTTTTCTCCGCAGTCTTCATTTGTTGTCGCCCCGTGCTCAAAGATGGCCGCCATGCAATCTACGGGTCCTGGAAGGGGGAGGGGGCCGGCGTAACTGGTGCGAACCACCTGACATCCAATTTCGGCTGTCCTCTTCTTTCACTCCCTGCAACTCATCACTCTTATCCCTCTCTCTCCCTTCCCATTCCGAATAGAGCCCTTCATTAGTATTTCGTCTCCTCTCCGATAAACGGAACAATTTTCGCAATCTTTTAATCGACCTATCATCGTCGACTGGAGCGCTTTTTCTACCTTCAGCTGTTTTTGGCGCGCCACGTCTCAATCCGCAGAGTCACCTGCCCGAGAGTTCGTCAATTCGTCCAATTCTATCTGCTTCTTTGGCTGAGTTAATTCTAACCCGCAAAAAGGTTTGGGTGCAAATTTCTGTACCATTTCTAATGAATCAGTGGTGTGTGTATGCTTGCGATACCGTATCGTTTATTGGCGTTTTGTAAGGAAATATTGAGACTGTTTTATCGTATAGTAATAGCTTCTAAGTCAATTTTTTTTGTGGTTAAATTAAATCTTAGTAAATCTTTAATCCTGTTATTTCACATGCACCACCTTCGACGACTTTTCAACCACTTTATTATATTTTCGAAAGTTCAACAAATGCATCGGTAGTTTTCAAAATGCTGATAGCATGCACGGGCTAAGTCATGCTTTACGAAAAATATTGTGGTCAAACTTGTGTAGACGTAACTGAGTTTGAATCCATTACTATATATTCCTCAGATTCTGAGAGTGATTATGGTGGACGAATTTTCTTCCTGATGCTGTCCCCTAAAGACAAACATTTAATTCGATAAATTCTGGCTTGCTTTGCTTTTTTGTGGTCGAGAAATGAAAGGCTACTTCATCTCAAAACGAATAATCACGCTGTTATGAAAGGTGGAAAACGCTACATAAGGGATGCAAGCCAGACACAACTCGTTATAGTATCACCCATATCCTTGTTTACTCGAAGTTCGAACGCTAATATCATCGTCTCAAGGCAGAGGATTATCTGCACACATGATGAGGCATCCAGCCAAGAATTATTAAAGTTTCCCCTTGCGTACTGCTGGATTTAATCTATATGTATCGGAAGAGGGATTATCCATTCCAGGGGGTTTCAGACGCAATATTGCTTGTAAAGCTAGTCTCTATTACTTTTCTTTTAATTACGCACTGTATTGAAGAATACGAATAGACTGACAGAAGTGTCGATTTCGTCAGTATTTCATGGGTGATTCAGTTGAAAAGAATAAAGAATGGTGACCTAATCACAAATATAAGAATGGAATATTTAATCAGCGTTCGAATTTTGCTTCAAGAGTATGAGTTAATTACAATATTATGATAATTCATGTCAGTTGTGTTGAAAAAAGTAAGCAATCGATACTTCTAATGTTTTGATGAAGTCGTCAGTGGTTTCAGAATATTAGGTCGTTTATCTTCTAACTACATTTTTTAAATATAATATTGATTTTCTTGCCAAGTGCTCTTGCATTGAGTTTCAGCAGGCGTTTCCCTCCTCTATTCCGAGAATATATCTTCGCGGACGCTTGGAGTGTTTGTCAAAAAGGAATATCCGAAAGGAATTACACTGAAAATGGAAGGTTTGACGAATCGTTTGAGTTATCCAAGAGCAAAGTACGTTTCGAAAGCTTCACAAGGCTGGATGGATGAATCATACCCGTAATTTGCGGAATCGTTCCGTTTTAGTTTCTTTGCTTTCGATGGATTCAAATTGCACTTGCCATACATTCTCTTTCCTTTGGCAAATGAGAAGGATAGGAATAATTTTTGCATCAATTAACTATGCACATCATCACATAATCATCTGTAACTACGTATATCATTTTTAATTATGCATATAATATTTTAACTACGTACAAAATTAATCTTCATCTCTGAAATGCTGGTTATTCCTTTGGCACACGCCGAAGTTATTTTTGCCTTAAGTTTTATAAATTAAATAAAATTTTGATGAAAGAATATGTCTCTGAGTTGCTACTTCTGCCGCCATCTTATTGATTTTTCTGTATTCTGCACATGTTTAAAATTTGGTCTAAGCATGACTTTAGAGTTATATTATTTTATTTTACATTAGAACCTTTTTCGCGAGTCCGAGTGAGACGTTGCATGACATGTCGCTGTACAAGTCATGGAAGCGAAAAATTAGGAAAAGGAAGTTTTGATAAAGGAAAACAACGTAAATCATAGTTATGGAATGGAATATTCTTTTAGAAGTTCTGCTCGAAAAGAAAACTGGAATGTAAAAATGTTAGAATCAGAATGATTATACAGGACAGATTTAATAATATTTCCTATAAAGGCTTGTTACGTGTTACAGAATATTAGGGCAAATTACGCTTTGTAATTAAATTTGCTAAAACCAGGCGAGCAATAATTTCAAAATATTTTAATTATATTTCATTTATGCATGACGCATAGTAGTTGTTTTTAGGGTCGGAATTAGAAAAATCGAAAAAGAATGCATTTCTAGTCCTAAAATAATTATAACCTTTGCTCATGAGTGATATTATATACTTATGTCTTAATAGCATTTTTTCATAATGTGATTACTAATTAAAATATGGAACTAAAAATGATATTAGTGCGAGTTTTGTACTTCGCTGATAATAATTCGGCACCATACGCCATTTCCCGAAGAGCTTTCAGATTATTCCTAAACCCCTTCTTGCTCGCCCGTGTCATAAAGCCCACAATTTGATAGTTGCAGCTCTGAATGTCTGTCGCGCATCCCTCGATACCACTTTATTGCCGGAATAATGACGTGCATTCGGAGACGCATCTCTGACGACGTTAATTTCGCCATCGCACGACGGGCGAGAAATCGAGCGATCCATTCACTAAACGTTTCATCTTTAAAAGCATCATCTCCTAGCAAATTGCAAGAGGACACTTTGCCTCCCTAGTCGTCATCCCCGCGGAATCGCGCCGTTCTTTAAGACGTGGAGAGAAAACAAGAGAGAACGCTTTTTTCCTCCGCTCCACTTTTCTGCCCACCTATTAAAGTTCCCACCCCGTAGAAGCACTCAATTTGCCTTAATATAGCACTTACTTTGATCGATAAATCAATCATTTCGGGCGTCTGAGGAAGTGCGGGTCTTTCGCGGAAAGGAAAAAATCCCTCTTTTTCCAATCCCGATTCGTGAAAAAAAACAAGTCGTATTTTTTTACCCTCCCCCCCGCTGAAGAATTTTTAATGGACAGGCTTTCTTTCCATTCCATATTCCCCCCTCCACGCCTCCTAACCCTAATTTTATTGTACATTTTTCTGCGCTGCAAAACCTTATCTCCCATGCCCTTAATCTCCATTCCCTCCTTAATCCTTTTGTTGGGCTAATCCTAACCGCCCGCCCACTCTCTCTCCACTCCCATAGAAGCATCTCATCCCCATTTTCGGTAATCCCTCCCTCCCCCCCCTTTAGCACTTTAGCCCCCCCCCCCATCCGTTGGACCCCTCCTCCCCAATTATTGCCGCGTTCATTGCCGGCAATTGTGCAACACTGCGAGCCCCGGCTGGACGTTTTTTGCTAATTGTTCGGCGTGGCAACGTTGGAGCGGGTCCGGAGGATGGGGAGGGCTTTTGTTGAGTACGATGGGAGGTGAGGGGGAGGAATTGAGATGAGGATTGTAAAGAGGACCACTATCCTCTCTTTTCCTCTTCTCTCTCTCTCTCTCTTTCCAGAATTCGCGGATGAGAACGAAAGAGGGAAGTGTCCGGGAAAAGTGTTGTGGGAAGGCGGTAGTCAAGGCGACAGACTGCTTTTGAGATGATATCCACCGCGCTCATCTTCGAGATTTTTGGGTTTCGCGACGGGATTGTTCAAAGGATGTTGAAAGGGATGTTCGCAAGTGAGCATAATTTAATCGCTTTATTCTGTACCCGATGTTGTGTCGTGGATCCCTGACGGATAACCCCTGGGGTTTGTGAATATGAAGATTAGGATGCTGAATTAAAATTTGTGCTCGGTTAAATATATAAATATGTGCACATATTACTAGAATTATTTAATGTTTCGACTATTATATAGTCACCATTAAGTGCGGATTTAGTATTTTTAAGAAAGAAATTAGGGAGTAAAACTATTAGTGTGGGCGGAGGAAGGGAGTTGACCGTTGGCAATATGGGTATAAGATGAGAATTGGCTAATTGGTTAAATTAATTAATTATTATTTCTTTAATCGATAATGGATTTTCTCATAATTCACGATACATCCATAAACTATGCCAGCTGTAATGGAATTTCCGCGAAACCACTCCTAAGCAATACGATATTAATTTCTAAAGTTTAATTATCCAACGCGAGAAATTTGCAAAGTGCCTCCTTAATCATAGCAGGATCATAGGTTAATTCTCTTACTAGCAATTCCCTCCCCTCCATTGGTAAGAAAGCGTATTCTACTTCAACGAATTCATTCTAATTCGATGCTTATTCCTTGAAAGCAATTGAGTCTTAAAGAACTCGGCTTACTCATCCGTCTCCCATTGTATCAATTGCGCCTCATGGAAGCTTGGGTAATTTCTTTCTCAGCAAAACGTCCCATTCGAAGATGATACTCCACCTCTCAATTTATTCAGATAATTTGCCTTTTGCTTCGATTGTTTCTATCTACAAACTCTCGCCGCAGACGTGAAATTAATCTATTTTGCTTCGAATGACAGCGGCGAGTACAAAGGAAGGAAAGATTGTGCGTCCCAAGATGGGAGATCAGAAAGGAAAGAAGCGAGGAATTTAAATTGATACTATTAAGAATCGAGAGTAAGCATATCCAATTCGTGGCCGAGCGGCAACAAAGGGAACGCAAGATGGAAAAACAATCAAATTAACTGCCGTCTGCATTAGCTTTCAATCATAATGGGAGCAGTGATTTCCCAGCCGTTGTTGCATATACTGCATTCGAGGATCTCAAAGACTATGCATGATTACTGCAGTAATTCCAAAGCTGTTATTGTAGGCAGATTGGTTTTGTGCGGCGTTTTGTTCTAAATTGACGGAGCAAACTCTCGAACCTTGAGGAGTTTAATTAAGTAACGAAGCTCAACCTTATTGACGTTATTTTAAATTTTATTCCCGTTGAACGTATTCTAGAAGAGGAATATATTTTCAACACAAACGATAGAAATAGAATTTTAACTTTGCACATTAAGTTGTACGACTAACCCAAGGATATACTAGAAGTGAAAAATTGTGACTTGGCTGGGACTCGAACCCAGGTCTCCCACTTTCCGGGCAGGTATTCTATGTATCTTTCTATAAGTGGGAGACCTGGGTTCGAGTCCCAGCCAAGTCACAATTTTTCACTTCTTGTATAACCTTATTTTCAACACGTTCATCTTCTCCCGGTTGGAATGGAAACTTCAATATATTAAGCGAGCAATATATTTCATTAGTCATCCTATTAAACCAAGGTATAAAAGGCTGCAGGAGATAGATTCTGACCTGATATGTCTTCAGGTAATTTGGTTTCACACCAAAAATATTAGTCTCGTTTACAATTCTCCAGTGACCCATCAGTGTCACGCATCCCATTATCCCGCTAGCGGAAGGAAGGATCCCACTTTTTTAAGCCCGATAGATTCATACGACAGAAAATATCCGCTCACATTCAATTTCCGTTCCTCGCGCCGACTCAAGAATTTCATTCTTTGTTCCTCTTAAATCGTTGTCTTATTCAGATAAATGGCGTCCGCACAATTCCCCCGAGACACCTTTTTCATTCCTTATTTTGATACCGCAGGAAATTCAACCACCGCATCTCCGACTAAAGAAAAAGGGGGAGTGCGGATTCCGACAGCGATATGAAAATCTGAGGAAAACCATTCAACTTGCAGCTCCTCTCCTCCCGCTACTTTTTCCCATCGGAATGGGATTCTGGAGAAAGGTCTTTCATGGAGAGTTTTGCAGCCCCAGCGTCCACACACACGGGGGGGTGGTAGACGCAGAGCTACCGCGTCTCCTATCCCCGGAGCCGCATTCCAAACCGTGTCCCCGGAAACGAGGTTCGGAATCCTCCATTACTCAAGGGAGCATGTGGAAGTGTGTGTGAGAGGGAGAAGTGGTGTTTGGGTTAGGCAGTTTGAAGGGGTTGGAAGCGATGGGGAAGGGGTGGCAATCTCTCGTGTGTTTGTATAGGAGAGAGAGGAGATTGGGTAGAGTGATGAATGATAGGGAGGAAAGGCAGATGTAATGAAAACCTTAACGTACTTTTTTATTATTTCTTCGCGAGAATAGAAAAGAGGGAGCGTTTATTAATGGAGGGTGGCTCTATGTGGGTCACGCGGTCCTTTTTCGCCTTGCGTATCCTTTCGGGTCCTTACGTGCATTTGGTTCGTGCCCGTGACTTTGATGGGATGGAAGAGAGGTGTGGAACGGTTTAGATGTTAGGCGTGCGACGTGGAAATGGGATGGAAAGACGGCGTGGGAAAGTGGGCGTGCCTCGACGTGCAGACTGGAATTTTATTTACGGCGGCGTTGAATGTGATGCATTTTTTCCTTAAACGTCAGGAAAGGTTTCTACGCATAAATATCCCAGTGCTTAATTTGTTTCATTTTAAGCTATTGCAACCGTTTGCAATTTGGAGTTACGTAAAATATAATCGTTGTAAAATTTTACAGTCATTTCATCTCCCTAACTTTGTTTACGATTTTGACTTCATTGTAGATTTTCTGCCTCCTGAACATTGTCTAATTGCAAAAAATTAACTTATCGATATATACAAGTCATAAAAAATCAAAATACAGCTAAATAATTTTCCGTAAAACTGATCTAGAAAAGTTTACCATCTTGATAGAATAGTTGAGCATTATACCTAACGAGAAACTGTTTTTTTTCATATGCTAACCAAAATACATAGCAGGGAACCCTTTTTCCGTATGAAATGCAAATGTGGAAATATTTTAGTCCAGAAATAGTTTGACCTTTCTATTTAAACTCAATTTATATTTACCCGTGGCGTTTTATTACCATAAGGTTTCGTGTGATAGGAGAAATTTTTCTTTTGTATTACTATTGGGCACTTCCATTACCATTCATATACATGTCCTGGGGTAGTCGATTCGAAACGATTCCCCTGTCTAAGACAGGGGAAGCTGTGAAGACTTCGACCACCCGTGTTTGCATCGTTACTCTCGCAAAATTACTTCCTTTCTTTAAAACTTTAAATGCATTCATCTTTTGTAGTGGAGCATATTCAAGTGTCGTAAACGGCCTTGACCCACACACGGGCCAGGTGAGACAAATTTTTTTTTACCCTATCCTTTCTTGCTAGTCTTGTCAGCTCAAGCTTTCTGAATAAAGCAGCTTTCCTGTCGAATGAGAACTGGCCCCGATTTCTTTTTTTTATGCCTCGAATGAAATGCATTGCTATGACAAAGGGTCCCTTTTACTCGACTCCAAACTTCCCTCCATGTTTTCAAATACATTGTTGAATCGTCCAGTTTCGCTCCGACCTTGAGTTATCGTTCCCTCTCTTGTTCCGTAACCCTTTCCAGAGTCTTTCTCTGAGACAGTTCAAAACTGAATCGAGTTCGTTTGGAAGAAAGGAAATTTTACCGGAGACTAGAGGGAATTTTCGGGCAGAGTGATACCTTCAGATAAAGGTCCCGCAAAATCTCATGGCACTCGGATGCGCAGCACGTAAGGAAGAGAGGCTTAGGGAGTTGATCGGAGGGATATTGGTACAGACGCAGCACTCATAAATGAGGTAGGGGTGTAGGAGCATTTACTATTGGTATACCATTAAAAACATTCAGCTTGCGACCATGAGCTTCCCCTCATCTACCCCATCTTCCCCTAACTTGTGCGCATTTGGGCGCAACCGTAGAACGTGATTACTGTGCATAGAACTGAAGGAGGAAAGATATCTAATTGTTATAACACAAACCCATGTTGGATACCCTATTCAGAATTTAGACTGTTGTTTGTTGGACTGTTGTGTCCAACCGTGAAACTCAGCATGAGTGCAAAATTAGCAATTAAAGAAGGTTATAATAAAAATAACAAAAAGGAACTTAAATAACAATGAACCTAGTTGAAGTCATAAATGTAGTTAATGAATTAAGGATAGGATCGAATGCAATGGATAAAGTATTCACTTTATTTTTATATAATAAGTTGAAGTAGGATATTTTTAAATGGGTAGTACGCGTATCATTGATGGATTTTGGAAAATGGTACGTGAATAATAGGTTAAAGACAAACAAAGGAGTAATAATGTCAAGTTTTCTCGTAACTATCGCTATGTTAAGCAAAGTGGAATTTTGTAGATATGAGCGTGCACCATAATATTCATAAGATACATTACGCATGGTAACTGGGTTAAATTGCATCAGGGACACTAGCGTACCCCAGATTTTTGCATTGCTGATTACAGTTTACACTCTGTGGGAGTTTGATCAATCAAAATCCTATCAAAATACGATTTCAGTGTCATCCAGCGGAAATTTTAATGTTCACAATGGAAGAATTATGGAAAAGTTATGATAGCCCTTTAATCTTTGTCGCATCGGTTATTGTATCTAGCAGAATAATCAAAATATTTGTTTTCTGGATAAATATTTCACAAGATTGTAGAACAGAAATGAGATGCTTACTATGGACTTGAATAGAATATATTTTCGTATGCAGAACTTCCTCAAGATACGGTTATTTTATAAATTAATGTAATATCATCCAAGCTCTATGAAATCTCGATGCTCCATCCCTTAGCTTTCACGAATGCGTCGAGTATTGGAAAATAGGTCTCCTTCCTTCATGTTTAAAATCTCGAATATTTTACCGAACCATTCAATTCGCTCGCGGACCCATAATTCGATTAAAGTCGAACCTTCCGACAAAGACCTCAAAGCACAACCGGACATATCCCGTACCTCTCGAACCCAACAAATTAAAACATCCCATCATTTAATTTCTTTTTAATCGCATCAATTCGGGGCGTCGAGGGATTTTCTAAATTGGATTATCACCGGCCAGGTGTGCGACGGCCCATCAGTTCATTTAATTTCTCTCCGTCGGAAACCGCGGACGTCTTCGTTTATCCATCGGAAGGGAATAATTGTAGCATTATTTTCCATAAGAGGGGGAGGAGATGAAATGGAGCGGAGGTGAGGATTCGAAGGGAAAAAAGCGAGAGCCGCCTCCAGCGTGCAAGTCTCCTTGGTTTTGTTGGATTGAAATAAAAAAGAGAGGGACGTGTATAATGGGAAGATATACGAGTGGGCGGAGAAGGGGCGATAGGTGACGAAGGGGGTGCGCCCCTCCTTTCTGGCGGCCCGCGTGAGAGGCCTTAATGGAATGAGGCGGGTGAGAGAATCGTGATGAGAGAAAGATGGATATTCCGCCGTGGAAGAAATGAACAGGATTCCTCTCCTGAGGTCATCACCTACGAAAGGGAAGGCCCCACGAAAGGTTAATGAAATTGTCTTTTGGGTGTTTTCTTCCTATCGTTTGATGCGTGAGGTGTATTTTCGTGTTTTACCGTCGATGGGAATTGTGAAAATTGGGGTGATTATTTTTCTAGTTCGTCAACCTATAAAGTCAATGGAATATGCATCTTTCTCTACGAATTACCTAAACGTGAGAGTAAGCAGCGACCTAATGAATCCGATGGTATTGGGTATTGCTATTTTCTGTGTTGATGAGAACGGTGAAGACCCTTTCGAAATTAATCTGTGGAGATATGAGAAATATCTTGCACAAAATTTAATCAAATTTAAGGTTCGTAAAATATGATTTCTGATCTTAAAACATCAAATTTTAATAGAATTTTGATTATTTTTTATTCTTCTTCCTTAAGAAGGTGATATCGATCAATTTTAAAACTTCAAAACTGTAGAATAGCCAGTCTTATTTACAAGATTCTAATTTGCTTCTTTTTCGTAATATTAGAGGATATATGTAATGAATTTATAATTATTGATGATTGTCGAGAATGGCAATGTTTTATCGAGGCATAGCTAGTTTCATTGAAGGCATATGGCGAACAGTTTGAGAGAATAAGTCGTATTGATTTAACTGCATTCAGTGAAAATACTTGCTTTCCTAAAGCTTCGCACCTTCTTCAATGTATCGTAAATTATTCTTGTAAACCCTTTTTTTTAGATTTTTCTTCTTTATGTTTTCATTGCTTGGAACTTCGGCTAGTTGCAGATTCCGTGAAACTTAGCTGACCGCGCTTTGTACTAGAGAAGAGCGGGTCGCCTAGTATAAAAAATTGATATTTCAGGTTAAACACAAAAGCTCTCCTGAACTTCAAAGTTTCCTTTGGAGTCTACTACGAGAAACTATAAGACAAATATTAGTGCAAAATAGTAAATTATCCTTTCTCCGTGACAAAATAAATATTCTCTGAATCTAAAAATGTAATTTTTGATGAAATTCTATATATTTTTACCTGAACATCTAACTATTCTAACTAGAAACAAGCGTTTCTACCAGTATTTCTCCGACCATAACCCATCCCATTTGTTAGGAAATTCTAAAGTTAATTATTTTTTGAGCTCTTCCGCCTCTTGTTCTAGGGTGACAGATTCATCTCTTTTAAGAGTCATTAGCTGTGAATAGACTCATTAACTGGGACGAAATGTAGATGGTAGAGACTCGCAGGATTTGAAATATTAAACTTAACTAGCACCATAGGAGAAAAAATTAAATATTCCGTTAATCGGCCCTATTAAACCATCCCGAATCATTCGTTAGATCAAGATTCTTTCGTTGGAGGAAGATGCATTTCCTGCCGCTTCCACTATCGTCGGAAATCATAAATTTCGGGTCAAGATCTTCCGTAAGGATAAGTCGTTGAAGATTATAATTTTCCACCAATTAGTCAAAATTGGACCTTTCCGCCCCCGTGCTGATTCCTTTGTAACGGACGATCGTTATTTTTACGCCGCGGCACCTCCGCGACGAGTCGTAAAGCGTTGGCGAATTTTTATTCAAATCTTTCGAGCCAAATTAGGTCGGGTGCGCCCCCTCCTTTCGTGTTGGTTTGTATCTTTATCTCGACGGGAAATAGGAATAGTCGTTTCCTTCCCGCGTATTTTTTCCTTCCCCGAGGACGAATACTTGGTCGCGATCGCGGACGTCGAGCAAAACGCTTACGCGAAAAAGAAATTATTTCGGAGATCCGAATCCGTTTATCCCCGTATCATTGTTCTTGCGAGACGTCTCCCCATTCTATCCGGAATTCCTTTTTTGTCTCTCTCTCCCCGTTCCCCTCTTCTCCAATCTCTTCTCCAAACCCATCCAAAAACCCCTTCTCCGCCGCCCTGTCTGCCGGCTTCAAAGCCATAATATATCCCCCTTTGAAGTCGCTGCAAATTAGAACCTATATGAGCGGTTTTAGACGTTAATTAAAGCTTTACAACGGCATAGTCGAAACGGCGCGTCTGTGTGTTTCCCGTGTGTGTTTTGCGGGTGTTTCGAGTCTGGAGATGGATGGGAGGAGCAATATGGAGGGAATAAGGAGAAATTAAAAGGGAGAGAGGAACCGATGGAATGGGTGCGTACTTTCGGGGTTGAAGGAATGGGAAAAAGTGAGGGAGGGGAGATTTTGGGAGTATCCGGGATTAAGGAGATACAAATTCTAAAGGGTTATTGATTGACCTGCATGTTTTGTCCGACGTATTTATCTCCCACAACGGAACGCCAGCTATTTTCAATATAGCAGCTGAGATGAGAAGAGGGGAACAAAAGGAGAGGCAGGAAGAGGGAGAATAGGTGGATATTAGATCTGAGGTGAAAACGTATGGTTGGGAAATGTTGCAGCAAGCAAGGCAAAATGGGAAAGGCAATTAATTGGAGGAGGAACGCTATTGGAAGAAGGCCGCGTGATACAAAGGATCCAGGGGGAGGCAGGAAACAATAAATGAATCTGGGAGGATATTTTTTCACGGGCGAAAAGGAGAAATTAAAGAGCCGTTGAATGACGTTGCGGTGGCGAGGGGGATTGATAGGCTGCGATATTGCTGTGCATTCATACGGACCGATCGCGCTATTCCATTCCTGGGTAAGCAAGGATATAAGCCGTCGATTTCTTTCCCTTTTTAATATTGCACACCCTTGAGCTTCTCGCACATCTATATCTAGCTTATTACGTTTCACGGTATTCCTGAAAGTTTAATCGCCATTCGCTCTCCGTTCGTCTTCTGGACCCCTGACGATACTGTTCTGTGTATCGAGGAGGAGTTGCAATGCACCTAAGAACGCGGAAGAGGTTGTAATTGCACACGGTGGATTACGATATAATCTCTTAATGAACTGACCCCCTCAAGCCCTTGGGAAATCAGCAAAATGAAGCGAAGCAATTATAACAGTCGTGAAGATTTCTAATAGTTTGCTCCTCATGCGTAATTGGATCCTCTGCTTGAAATGTTAAAAGGAACCCTTAGACGTTATTGCTTTTCGTTATTATATTCTGGGTTAACGACGATTGTAATTTTTACTATCCATAAGCAAGGATGCTCAATTTTTTCGTCGATCTTGCAATCTTCACTCGTGTACGTTCTGATGAAAAGTTTAATTTGCTCCAATGCAGCTCCCGAATTGCGAAAGTTAAACTACCTCCGTACGAAAC
The DNA here is from genome assembly GCA_036926295.1 of Pachydiplax longipennis. NCBI lineage: Eukaryota > Metazoa > Arthropoda > Insecta > Odonata > Libellulidae > Pachydiplax > Pachydiplax longipennis. Next base: position 61,093,582 of record JAVFKF010000008.1, read on the forward strand.
GACCATAAAGGTTACATTGCTGCAGTTCCTTCTTCTCTTTCATGCTTAGGCTGTTTTCATATTTCAAATGCTCCGCAGAGTAACATGCTCGTGGAAATGAGGATCGACGCCTTTGATTGTTATGAGTTTAAGTTAGTCTTGGCCTAGGTAGGGATTGGGGCACTTCTCTCTGGTTGTCGAAATTCTGGAAGAACAATCTATATCTATTGTTATTATTATAGAAATTTCCAATTATTTTACTTAAAATATGCTCTGGAATTGCTGCCTCAAAGCCTTGGTCACGCAGCATATTTTTTATTTACCCCTTTTATGCAATTTACTCTCTGGTTGGCAAAGCTGGAATAACATACAAAATCTATAATTATTACAGATATTTCCTACCATTTTACTTTAAATATGCTCTGGGTTTGCTGCCCAACATCCAAGGTTACACAGTTTTATTTTACCCCTTTTATGAAATTTACTATGGTTTAATGATGCGGTTAAAAGTTTATGGTATCAAGTAGCGAAAACATCAAAATTTTTCACGCATTTCCAATTTTCTTCTTTTAATTATTTAATTTTCACTGATGCTGACAAACGTATAGTTAATCATTACGCAAATTTTGAGTGGATACGCAAGTGTGCCATGGTGAAGAGAAACGTCTTCAGGCGCTGGATTATGAAGCCGTCCCACTTGTGAGCAACCTTTCATGTCGCGGATAGGGCGTAACCAGCATCCGTTCGCGATCGAAATCATCCTTCCCCAATGAGCGCACATTTCTTAAAGGGTAAGACAATCAATGGAAGCGGCGGAGGTTCGGGAAAGAAAGGAAAAGGTGTACATACCGATGGCGTGAATCTCCGGCAAAGCGGCGGCGTTGAAAGGCGAAGATACGAAGGGAAAGATCCGAGAAATTCGAGGAATAAGCAGGAGGGATTTAAGAGCTCGTAGAAAGGAGTACCGAGGGAGGAGAGATAAGAGTAGAGACAGGAGTGGGTTTTAGAGATGGTACCTTGTGGGACGGGGAGGGAGGGTGGGCATATAATCAGTGTCTGGAAGATTAAACGCCAGGTAATTTGTGCCGGGCCGCCTTGCGCTGTTGCCAAGTGAGCATTTTGTGTGATGGGAGAGAGGGATTGTGAGAGAGATGTGGGCAAGCATAGGAGGGAAGGATGGGGTTTTGTGGGTGGGGAGTCCGCTTCGTGCGTTAATTGGCGGTCAGAGACTAATTACTGCGGGTAGGGAGGGAAGATGGATGTGGAGGGAGAATATAAGAGAAGATGAGCGAAGGTGTGGGAAGTGCTATCGGAGACGCTAGGTCTGGGATTCTGCCGAGGAACACTTTTTACCGAGCAGGTGGTTGCGGGGGTGGGAGCGGTTGAGTTGCAGATGAACCTAGCCATACTGTTAAGAATGGCTTTGCCCCTTTTCTTTTCACGCCTCGATCTAACTTGAATGAAGCTCTCTCGACACCTTATATTTTCGTGCCTTGCGACTTTGTTTGCGTTTTTAGGTCTTTGTTTGGGAGGATCGTAATTGATCTGGCGTGAATGGTGGTATTTGTGTTCACTGCTATGGGTGGTATCTGATGGAGATGTTATCATGCATCTATGCGTAATATTTGCTGGTGTCAAACATCTCATCAGATTATATTGAAATAATCTTTTAAAACCAGGAAATCTTTTAGAGGAATATTGTGAAAAAATCGGATGTTCACGCTGTCTTTTCTTCAGATTATCAACGAAAATATCAGCCAGAGAAATTGGATTTTTAATTTTCGATTTCGGTTCGTTACACATTTAATTACCTCTGAGTTTCCTTGCGGTAGGATCATCATTACTTGGAGTAGGTTCGTAATGGAGGAATTAGACGAAAAGTAAAAGTAAATCTTACAAATTAGATTATATAATTTGAATAAAATGTTTATATTCCATAGATAAAATTAAAATATGAATATGATAAATACAAAATGTCACTTTAAAAGTGATGTTAACAGGAAGAATATTAATTTTGAATTCCCTTAATTGGTTACCATGAAGAATTTCATCCGACTTATGGCAGCTATACTATTTTAATGTATAGTATGTATAGGTATGACTAAATTACTTGAATATAAGTAGTATAATGAAGTTATTCGTGTATTTAATCCTTTAGTTCGCCCTAAACCGTAACTTATTTGTTTTATGATCAAGTATTTACGTTCGAAATTAGTGAATCAATGAATCGTAAATTTCTAAGGGTCAGTTTCGAACGCTTTCACGCAATCGATACCTCGATCTTATCGAAACGCTGTCGTATTTGGCATAAATCCAGCCTCATTGCCTTCCTTCATGCATCTATTTAAGATGATTTGCATCGTTACTCGGCGCGAGTGCTTAGGCTCGGTCTTAAGAGGATTAGTACCACTGCTTTGCTCCCCATCCGCGTCGCGCCACCGCTGGCCCTGTTTCGGGGTCCCAAGGGGTCCTCATTGACCCTCCATCCATTTCGAGCGCGGCTTCGATATCAGCTTCTTTCTGACCACGGCCCTCTCACGGATACCGAAAGCATCACCTTTGTGCCCCACTCTCATTAGCCTCTCATAACCGACGCTTCACTTATTCATGGGACGGTGTAAATTGCTCGTCAGACCCCGCTGGTGAATTCCTGCATTTTTTATCGGACTCCTGGGGATTATATCGAAGCTGAGATCTCGTTGTTTTTTGCTACGGATTCTTCCGTGCGTTTTTCCGTGTGCTGGCGAATCCTTCCAGCTCGATGTTTTGCGTCGCTGATGTTCTGCATTTACATCACTTCGATCCATCGATGAATCTCAATTCGGTTCGTTCAGCGTATTAAGTAAAAGACTTCTAGGAAAGCTGAAATTGACGTTGAGAAAGGCGCCGAAGTATTGAATTTTACGATGGCTGTTTTCACTCATTATGGGCGAGGAAAAATTGAATTGCTACAGGAAGAAATTTTAACGGGAGCATCTTCATGCAGGGTCATTGCGTTATGACCTATCATGTTGGCCTCAGATCAGCTACACTGCTCCGAAATATATTCTGATAAAACTGAATATAGCCAGCATTAAATTTTGTACTTCACTAGCCGACCAATTCAGTTATTAATTTGAGTGGTATACTACAAGGCAATTTCCCAAGGACCTCTAAAGTTTCAAGATTTTTTGAGTAATTTTATTTAATAACACGTCGATATTCGTATTTGCTATAAATGTAGTATTTCTCATAAAGTAACCTTTGACCATAGTCGACCAAGAATTTTGGTTAGTATTTTGAAAGCCTTTGCTTTGAAAAACTAAATAAACGTTAAAAGGATCAAATATTTACTTTAAATACAGAAAAATAAGTGACGCAAGTACGGTTGAGAGATTCAATTTACAATTGACTTTTCACTGTGTATAAAGCAGGATTTTTTTGTTTGTTTATATTTTATGTAAAACTCTTCATAGCCATACTGTGTTTATAGTAGTTTGGTTACTCTCCTAATAGAATTCTCTCAATACGATGATTTTTGATACGGAAAAGTAATCGTCAAATTTTGTCAATTGATCGTGTCCATCTTCAGATCAATCTCATTACTTTTTATTCATTGCAAATCTACCACAATCCGAAAAAATGTTTACCTCTGTAAATTCTAAATTACTTACAGGTATGTTATGCATGTGAAAGCTTAGTCACTCTTTTTCATAGTTCGAAATGTTTGTCTGTTTCAATATTTTGCCTCACCGTTCGCGCGATTTGAATAATTCAGTTATTCATTGTCAACAAATTTCTGAATAATTCTGGATTTCGTTTTCCTTCTCAGTACGTTGCACTGCTGAGCTGAAGGCGTGAAAATGATATTTAGAATACAGGCAACCCACTCACAATTAAATAAGATTGTAAGTGGGTTGTCTGGATTTTATTTATATTTTCCGCCGAACTTTGAGCTCAGCAGTGCAATTTTTTGAAAGTGGTAAACTAAAACCACTTTGAATTTTAATTTTTGCAGCCAAAAATGTAATTTGAGAAAAGTGTTAGAAATAAACGATTTGGCCGCCCGCCAAGCGGGTTCGAGGGCTGGGTGCGGGTCTAGAGGCACCCGCAACATTAAAGTACGGGCTCGAATCCGTTTATTCCGAAGTTAGGATGAAGAAAAAGCTTCCGGTGGGTTGGCGGCCTTCTAATCCCGGAAGCGCCCGCGACCGGATTCGAACCCGAGACAGTAGCGTCGCACTTAGGTCGCCTCGACCCACTACGCCAGCCTGTCGAACGGTTATAGTCGCGCAGAATATCGTGCTGGTTCGTCCAACGCTATCCCTGAGGAGGGAATTCGAATCGAAAAGCTTAGGGTTCTAAACTTAAGGTTAAATTCCTTTAGTTACTCATGCGATTGAATAACGTCTGACCAGCCTACCAGCCGCGTGAAATTTTCTATTACTCCCTATCTAGCTTACAATTAACTTATTTTCTCGCTTTTTTGATCGTTACAAACAGTATATAATTTCCCACGCCAAATGGAAAAAATCGGGTCGATTGTGAAAAATTTCTACATGTTAATATGTTTGTCCCAGCAATTTGTAATCGTAACTGCATATATATTTTGCAATGAATTCAAAATCATGTATGAAATCAAATATAAAAAATTTAATACGAAATCATATTATGTCATTAATTCTTGGCATTAATTCTATGTGAGCCTAAAATCAAATGCAACGTGTAGATAAATGAAGAAATTGGTCAATTTTTCTTTCTTGTGGGGATAAATATATGGGCCAACTTTCAATCGTGTCGGCCGTCAGGAGGATGGGTATTCCTTTTCTAAAACAAGACAAAATAATTCGAATCTAATCACATATTAATAGCGTCCACATTTCAGAAATATAATCCGTTATCACCCATTTAACTTTTTAATTTTTACTATTATGTTTGCATTTTAAAATACTCCCTAACGCGAGTTTTTTTTCGTTAGAAATATTTCATAGAATAGTTTTCTGAGTTCTTTCCTACTCATCCAATGTGAATACTCGTTATGTGTGTAAACATTTTTGATCCGAAAACATCCTCTCATAGTGGTTTTTCAGGATGTGAGCTTGGGATAATACGAGCGACCTATGGTTGGAAGGCGGACGCAATTTATGGCGGTCGGATCATGAAGCTCTCATCTCCGTGTCGCTGCAACGAACAAAAATGTATTGGTTTTGAAGCGAATCGTGGGGAAACGATGGAAAGATATTGTATTGTCTCTAAAGATACTGCATCTTTGATAAAAATGTCCCTTGGTGTACTCAAATATTCAAGAATTTAGGTTTAGCCATATCCCCCTCCTCCGCCTCTAACTCGAATGGCAATATTTCAATCTAATCTTCCTCCCGTCCGAATTAACACGTGAGAGTATATCATACAGCGGAGCTTGCCTTACCGGTTTCGATAAATCAGTTACCGGAAAGATTTATCCGATTAATTTATCTCTTTCGGCGTACATCGCGAACTGTCACCGGGCCGTATCGGTTATCGCGCGTATTTATTCTTTTGCAGTGACGGATGGAAGGAATGGTGAGAGGAAAGAGTAGAGGAGATTAAACATTTTATTTTCGCGTGTTCGATTGCGAGAAGATAGTGCGAAAAAAAGGGTCACGCGTTGATGAATGCGATGAACGGTGGGGGATGTCCAAGAAATTTATGCTCCCTTTTTTTCGGATCAAAAAATGTAATGTTTGAGGGACGCGACTTTTTCATCGGCCGTTTATTTACGACTCAAATCGCTTAATGCAGCGAAGTATTCTCTCCTCTTTGATTAATGCGGACGAAACTGTTTTTCGTGGGGTTTACAAAAATTCGCCGCTCTTTTTCGGATGAGGGATGTCTCACTCGTCGGCTTTGTACTATATTAAATTAGAAAATGTCCTTTGGGTGATTGGATTTGTCATCGCCCTGAAATATACTCCTTTTCGGTTAATCCTTATTAACTTACTGCGAACGGATAAATCATTCGAGGGGAAAATAACTCTGCCTGTTTCGAATCCTTAACAAATTCGGCGATTCACTTTTTCGTCACTCCTTTTCCCACTCACTCTCTGTCTCAGGGTAAATAATGGAGTGTAATAAACGTGTTTCGTTGTCCATGACAGAGATTTCCACAAAGACTATTTTCATTCTAAGCGTTTTAAAACTAATTTCATATCTTGAAAATACACTTTAAATTTATCATTTTTTGTATGATTATTTCGCTTACCTTCGACTTTAAATGCATCGTTTACGATTTAAGAATTTCACATAATTATGTAACAATCAATCAGGCGCAGTCTATCACACTAGAAGGTTTTTTGAAAACGTATGTTAAACTTTATCTAGGCATCAAATACGTATTCTAACTTTCAAAACTGTAATTGTTTACTGCAATTACTTCTTCATAATAGATGTATGTTTATAATTAGGTAGGTATTACAACTAAGAGGTCTGGCTATATCAAGGTCTTCCATTGTCTCGTTCTCTTTAAAAATTTTAAAGGTATTGGTATGTCTTTTGTCATTTTAAGAGAGAGTGTAGTACTGGACAGAATTTCTCAGCGTAAGTTAAAGCGAAAAGCTAGTATATGAGGGAAACTACTAGTCCTTAAATTTTTCACAAAAACTTAAATAATGCACACTGCCATCCCATACGGTTTAATCAGATTGCATCAACCTCCCCGTGGCATCCCATTGAAATCAGTTCGAGGAGGGAATCGCTCGAAATTCCTCAGTACGTGGGACCCCAGATTTCCAGCTTGGGTCAACTGCTGACGTCCCCCGTAATTTGATTATCCTTCCCGATGGTCCACCTCATCCGTGGAAGCATCTTTAAAAAGAGAAACCGGTCGCAACGGATTAAAGCTCTTCCGCGGGCGGGTCCAAACGCGTTTTCCATATCCCTTTCCTTTGGGGGTGTGGACCGAGGGACAACCGCACATCTTTGAATTGCGGCCTCAAGGAGCGAAGGTTAGGGCGGAGGAGATAAAGGGAGAGATTGATAAGGTGAGAGGAAGAGGTGTATGTAGTGGGAATCATTGGGCTGTTTATAGGGACGAGAAAGGGTCCCAGAGTGTGGGATGGATGGGGTCGGGGGCGAGCGGAGGTCGTGGAGGTGAGGTCAGAAAGTGGGAGGAGGTCGGTTTCGGGTTTTTGGTTTTCCTCCCTCTCTTTCGGTTTTAAGTGCGGGGATCTGGAGGTGAACCAGAGAGGTCGACACAGGGTGGGGAGGCTGAAAGGAAGGGCGGACTGCTTTTCGGCGTTCGAGTCGGGTGTGGGAAAGGGCATTGGTTTTGGAAGGAGTGGATTTCCTCTTCATCTGAAGGGGACTCTCGGAGATCTAGACCCGATTTACTCGTCGATTCAGAGTCTCTGTCGCTAGCGTGTTTTGTGTGGCACGCTTCATGAGCAAATAGTGCGTTTCCTGTGAGTTTTCTTTTCTCCGAGGAACATTGATGCAAGAGTACCCAGAGTTACAATGGGCCGCTTTATAGTTCATTGTGTCTTATAATCGAGTAAAATTATTAGAGGACTGCCGTGTGGGATGAAGTATTCGAATGTTGTTTTATGAAACTCGTCTCTAGCTATGATATGTATCGATAAAAATTAGGTAATAAGTAATATGAATATGCTTATAAAACCATTTTGATTTATCTCCAATGCTAGAAGAGCCCTTAAGACTTACCGATTCTAATAATCTGCATTATATTTTTTTGGACATATATCAATTTACTCTAATCGATATCGTTATGCTCGACGCTTGATTTATTTTCGGTTTTCTTCTCAAGGATATGCTTCTCTGTTTCAAAGGTTTAAAAAATTTTAGCTACGTTTTTTTTCAATTTTACTCACCCTGATATCGTACACGTAAGACTTGGTCAGATGTAAGGATGAGTTTAACTTTCTGTGAATTCCAATTTCGTTGTAAATTGGAATTCACGATCATTAAATGGCTAGGATAAACTATGGTAAGCATTCGGTATTCAGTAATGTATCGCTATTTAGTAATGCTGAGCATCGGAAACAAATGTGATGTAGTTTCATATTTAATAAATGCATATTTTGCGCCTTTACTTAATTGATTTCCATCCCATGAAAATGTTAAGGCTTGTATATCGATCATATGCAATGGCTAAAGGGTTCTTAAGCCCTTTATTCTTTTTAAGGGTTTAATCCACAATTATCGATGCGTGGAACATTCCGAACAGTATATTTCATACGTCTGAAATTACAGTTGTGAATTTGATTTCTTCTCTAATGATTATTACTGATATTCTAATCATCTCACGAAGGATTTTTCGAAAGATTTATAATACAATCTACATTCCTGAACCTTTTGGTATTGAGAAGGGCTTACTCGTTTATCCATCATATTCAGCTCCGTTTGTCATTTTTACAAAGAAAGCTTATAAAAGTATCCCTCATCCCATCCATCTATATTTACGAAATTCAATTAAAGGAATCAATCAAATCTGCTGTGAAGTATCTCCGCATCAGTCACATTTTATTTCGGCATCAAAGAATATTGGCTCCTGCGAAACGGTCCTCAGCTATTAATTCACTCTCTTTCAGAAGCCACCCGAAAATTCTCATTTTTCCCTCCGCTCTCCTTTTTTCCTTCGAGGAAGACCCTTAACCTCCTGAAATCCCACTCCTTACAACTCTCATCTCTTCCTCTCACACCGCCCTCCTCAGATCGGCAATGATGCCAACTTAACGAGACAAACTCGTCGTGTTTGAGAGGGGTTGTTATGGGACCGGTATTTTCATCTCATAGTTCCGTCTCCTTGCGTCTCTTTTTTTCCGAAACTGAGAATGGGAGGAGGAAGGATTGGGCAATGGAGGGGTCTTGATTAGGTGTTGTAGGTGGGACGGGAAAGAAATCCGCAAGTATCGCCCTCTCTCGATTTCCTTTTTATTTCCCGTCTGAAGAGTCCCACGGCTTTCCCCATTTTCGGCCTTCGCTCGTTTTCTTTCTCCCGTTCGCCTTCCTCCGCAGCTTTCTTGATTGAATGTTGAGACTGCTCGTTTACGCGGGAATTTCCTTTCCGCGGCCGATTCAGTCCGATTAAAAGTGTCTCAGGCGGCGGTGAGGGATTACCTGTTCAAACCGCGAAGGTGTAGTTCCTTTTTTATTTTATAGACGTCTTAAACGCGATCGGGACGTCTTTATTTTTGTCGGTTCAGACTTTTCTGGGACGGGGTGGTCTATTATGAGTATCATTTACGGGATTCATAATCCAGGGAGGATTACCGAAATAAATGACAGATTTAAATTATTTTATTTATATTCCAATTCATAATATCCATTATTTTCATTTGATAAAGCTTCTATGGGAAATTCGGATCTTTATTATAAATGCGAGAGATTGAATAATATCTTTTAGCGATTTAGAATAATATGAATTGAAAATTATTTGGTTTATATTTGAGCTACGGTTTTAGACACTATGAATGTAAGCTTTACATGCAATAAAGAAATTACTTTTCGTTTATTTTCTCTTTATTTTTTGGTCTTAACAATATCCTTACATAATGAAATACATTTCCTCTGTCAACATTGAAGAAGGAAAAGATGTACGAATGTATTCATTTTCCGCACTCAATCGCGATACATCATAAAGATGATTAGGTTGATGTTCAAATCTTTCAGTTTCATCCAGTAAAACTTTAGATTAGTCTATTGAAAACTAACCAATTTATTTTCTGTTTCTTTCTTCGAACTGAGTGCTAAATTAACCATTTATATCTCTTTCCGCTTTGATTTTCAAAAGTCACCAGCGTCAACGTATGCGAGTCAATTCAAGAGTGTTTTGACGGAATATAGTCCAATAGTGTCTAAATTTATATTGTTTTATCTATATTTGAATTCATAATGCCACTAATGTGGTTAATAATAACTGCGGTTTTAGTATCTGCCCGACTTTTCGAGCATACATTTTCAAGCACGAGTTTGAGGGTAATGTCCCGATCTGAGACGAAGGAAGATCGGGATTTCTTCAAACATTTAATCTAAAGAACACGTCTCACTGATCAACATATACTCTCGCAAACCAATCCCAAGGATTTGCATCACCAACAAACATCCGCCACTCATACTCCCAGCGGCAGGAAGGGAAAGAGGGCAATCGAATCACGATATGAATGGAGGAGAGGGAGAAGAGGTTTATTGGATTGGATCTCACTTGAGGCGAGTTGGAAAAGGCGTCGAAAAGATGGAGGAATAGGGGGAAGAGAAAGAAGAGAGACTGGGAAAAGAGGGTGGGATCGAATCGGAGAAGGGGAGAGATAAGGAATAGGAGGATCAAGGAAGGAGCGCGGGGTGTCTGAGACACGTGGGCAGGACTCCCGAGGTTTAATTGCCGAATTCCTCGAGGGGAAGGATGTCGAGCGTAGGTGGAAGACTTGGGTTCAATTGAGAAAGGAAATGTGGTTTCATCCCTCACCGGGTGACGAAGGACTAAATGAAGAGATCCCTTTCCCTTATTTCCAGATTTTCTTCGGCTTACGCTCTCGGAGACAAAATGACATCGGATTCTTCTTTTTTGAGGAATCAATTTGGAGAGAGTTTCCATTGAAATGGCGCCTTTAAAAGGATCCCCCCATCTCTTCGAATCGTCTTCTCTCTTCCCCATCTTCGCTCTCTTCACGCGTATTTTTCTCCGGAATATCGCTTCGATATTGTTTGATTCTTAATGCGTTCATCCGCTACGTTTGGTTTGTTCCGCTTTTGTCTAAATACGGGCGGTTTGCTGAAGGCAAACTCTCCCGTCGGAATTGAAGGATCTCGAGTTTGTGTGGTGCTGATTTCCGGGGAATTAAACCGTATTGATCTGCGAGATGAGATGCATGTGGATCTTGTCCATTGTGTGAGTTTTAAAGCAGGAATGTGAGAAACGTTCCGAGAGCTATGCTAATTCACGTAAATTTAACGATAACAATGCAAAGTATTTTTGCTGAGGTAAAAAGTTAGGGATTTGGTTTTAATTTGGAAATAGAAGTTTTTAGTCTATAGATATAATTATCTGTCTCAAGAAGAATGTTCATTAAAACGTCCAGATTTGGCTTGTGTTATTCTATTAGAATAGCCTGAAGAAGTTGAATATGTTTCATGCTACAAGGATAAAAACTGAAGTTCTTGTCTCTTAAGTTAGCGTGATGAGTAGCGAAAACTTTGGGAGTAAAGGGAGTTTGATCCTTAACTTTTCTGGTGTTTGGTCTTCATTCTTCGTTCCTCATTTATCGTTGATCATTTCGTTAGTATTTGCTATTGTTCATTGCGTAAGTTATGTTTATTGCATGGTGTTATTGAGGAAACGCCAGTTTGAAATTATGTATCCTCAATCAAAATTGAAATTATTATGTATCGAATCGTAACATCGCTTAAAGAAACTCTCTCTTTGAGAAGTTTCAAATTCCAGTACCTAATTATCTACACCATTCATAGAAAGCACTCGGAGTCATTGATTGTGAAAACTTACTATATCATTTTACTATGGATGGCTTACTTATATCTTGTCTCATTGTTGCTGAGGTTTTGTGACACTGTTACGAGGTGATGGTTTCCCATCTTAGGAATCTTAGGATAGGAATTTATAGGAAACTTTCTTCTTTTATAGGAAACTAATCCTCTATTCAATGAATTTCCTCTTTAAATATTCGAAATTATTTCGAAAATTGCAGTTAAGTATTATGTTTAAAGGATAATTTATGTTATTTCCCGATGGTGCTGCAAAATATTCTGTGTTACCCAATATTTTTTCTTAGAATCACAATCGAGTATTCTGCGGGTAACTATCACACAACTGCTCTACTGTAAATAATGGTTCCAGATTTTATACGCCCAGGCAAACAGCCGTGTAGATCTCAAGTCAATTGTTATGTAATCACATCGATCGAGTGTTAACGGGGAGGAGTATATCAGCGGAAGAAAGAGCGGCAATGCCGGTTAAGCACCGGCAGCATCCCCTTCCAGAAACAATAGAGAAGCACTTAAAAAATCCAACATCCACCTTGTTTGTTCTACCCGATACGTAAATTTATCGTCTCTCAAATCCAAAGCGAAAGTTTGGAAAATTCGAGCGCTAACCTACAACGTGTTATTCCGTTCTCCTCCCATCATTCCCTCCGGCGCCTCTCCCACTACATCCTTCCTCCCCTCCGCCCTAAGAACCACCAATTACCACCAATGGCCAAGGTCGTAACGAGAAGAGGTGGGGAAGAAAAGGGATTGTGATGATGGAGGGAAGGAGGAAGGTGGGGGCGAGGCCAAGGATACAGATATTTCAAGGGAATGGGAAGGTGTAGGAGGTGATCGGAGGATGGGATGATTTTCGGGGTGGGATAAGGCGTGTTTTAAGGGCTGGGAATGCGCTCGAGGAGTGAGACTGGTATGCGTTATATACGGGAAGCTGTGAGAGGGTTCTATCGGTCCTGCCTTAGTGGTTGTCTTATCGTGAGGGAGTAAAACAACTGTCTAGGTTAATGTAAGCTGCACTCGTTGGATAAGGGAATTATGAAGGAAATTATAGTGCGAGTGAGCTGAGAAACTCCGTGATTTTGCGTGGTTCGACGTAAAGAGATTTTTTGGTGGTTACAAGAATGAGTTATGTTTAACTAATGGCTATTAAAAGTTATACGATGAGTGAAAAAATTGTGACTTGGCTGGGACTCGAACCCAGGTCTCCCACTTTCCGGGTAGGTGTTCTAGCCACTCCACTACGGAGCCTTTCAATCTCATTTCTGTAATCGGGAGATTTTCTTTCATTTCCATAAGTAATGGCTATTAATTCTATCTTTTTGCTAAGTGTAAAGATGAAGCATTTTCCCCGTAAAGCTTGCGAGTTTAATATTATTTATTATCTAAATAAGAGTAAGTTTTACTTGTAATTTGGATTGATAATAGAGGATGGTTAGCTGAAAGAATGACTTAGAGATATACAGTGAAATGTATTAATATCCGACCCGATTATTATTTTTATGACAAAGAACCCTCCTAATTGACTCAATACATACATAACCATTGATGGCGATTAACATCCATTCGCTCTAAGAAAAAAGAATTTGAAGTATTTTAAGGTTAGAAAAAGAAATTAACTATCCGAGGTTTTTGTGTGGTTATATTCCGCAGGAAAATACACCTTCATGATATCTTCTTTCATGTAGGTTCGTCTTTATTTCTGATAGGACCGACAATAGGAAAATTGGTATGTTCTTTGCTCCCTCCAGAGAAATTATAAGTGCCCATTTCTATTGTTTCCATCCAGCCAGTTTCCAGCCGAGAATCCCTCTTAAAGGGAAAATAATCGAATCGATTGACTCTAATGTAATTTTCGTCTTCTCTTCGTATTCAGCCAAATCCGACTATCATTTTACCCCCGTTCTTCTCAATTTTTACATCCCCGCTCGCCATATGAAATACTCGGAAAGCCCTTAGAGCTGTCTTCCTTTTGATCTTCGGAGACTAATGAGACGTGAGAAGGAAATTGAACCTCTGCGGGGGAGTTGAAAGGCGGGTGCGCTACGCTACCTGTTGGTTTTCTGAGGCGTCTTCACAAAAGGGAGTGGAAGTGGGGGTCGGGAAAAAGCTCCAAAGAAAGTGGGGAAGATAAGGGTCCCTAACGTTAGAGAGGGCTGGGAAAGTCGAAGCAGTGGAATCGCGGGCCTTTTATTAATTTCACCTTACACAAGACGTAGAAAAAGCATCACAAATGCGAAGATCGAACTCAGACTTCCACTGATGTAGTTCTTCAACTACTCCTCGATTCATCTTCTGAATTAAACGAGATGTTCTCTGCAGCGATAAGGTTTCTCTGTTACAGTTTGATATTGAAAGAGAAAGCTATTTATGCAATGCTCCAGCACATAGGAGTCTATTACATTCATTTATTCATCTAATTATATATAATTTTGGTTAAATTATAGTTCTTGAAAGGTTTATTTTTGTGTACAAAGGTTAAGTTAATCGTGACAGTATTTCAGAATTGTGTAGTATTTTAGAATTCAAGAATTTACTTCCATTTATAAGAATCAATATATAATGGTAATTGAAGAGGGCTTTTCAATCTCTTCATGATATGAACCATTAAATTTGCCACCATTAAATATCTCTTTATTTCATAATGGGGCAACCTTTATTTCAAGCGTACAACTTTGGAATCTCCTCAAGTTTTTCGCTTCGATATATCACACCGATAGCTCTCACGATGAGATGTTTAAGCCACTAAATATTTTTCTGCTACGTGATATGTAACCATTATGGATGACTTCATATTCCGAGATAACTCTAAAGACTTTTTTGATGATTTAATAAGCGCCATCACTTTCATCACCGTGCTTTGGCGTGACAAATTACTCTCCTCCCCCACCTCTATAGGTGGTTAATTCATCTTGTAGAGTATTTGACCACGCTCTTTATCTTTGCAGCGGGGTGCACACTCGTCTAATCATTTACATTTTTCTCTCTCTTCCATCCAGGTTGTTCGGTAGTACGGGGGCTTGCGCAGCCTGCGGCCAGACCATTCCGGCTAGTGAATTCGTGATGCGGGCCGGACCCCCGCAGAGTGGCGGAGGGGGCCCTAACCATGCGTCCAACCCAACCGGCGGCCCGCAAGGCAACGCCGGACCCCAGGGCAACGGAGGTCCTAATTCAGCTACCAACTCAGTTTTCCACCTCAAGTGCTTTGCGTGCTCAAAGTGTCAAGCGCAGCTGGTGCCAGGAGACAGGTAAGGGGGCGGTCTTAGGAAGGGAGTGCATGTTACGTTTCGATCACACCCCTTTTCCGTATGATGCGGAGAAAGGGGTGAGGTATAAATGACTCGCATATTTTTAATGGAGGGAAAAAGTCTGAATTATGCATGCAAATTAGGAGTGGTTCGCATCACCGACGCCGTCTCCTTTCCTTATTTTTATACATAAGTGAGGCCCAAGGTTGAATTCTCCGACACAATTGGACTTAAAAGAATAAGTTTTTTTGTACAATGGTATGAGAGAGGTCTTGGATGTGGGTGGGAAAGAGTAAAGAAGTAATTCGACGGGAAGGGCTTTTTTTTATACATAGCTTCTTGAGTCCATGCGAGGGACTTCGATTTATGTAATTCCGTGCATACTACATTTCATTTTTATTATCTTACGTAGATACGTATGTGCTGTCCTTTATACCATGGGAATTTTATAGAAATCTTTATATATTATTGATTTAAATTATTACGTAAATCACAGAAACTTTTCTACATTTACGCCTAATCTGATTTACAGTAAATTTGTAGATTCTTGTATCATCTTGCAAGGAAATGCTGTTGAAAGGATGAGTAGTGATTCCTCAGATTTGAGATTATTGTCAATATCATGAGTAAAACTATTGTATGAAAATATTTCAATTAATTGCTAATATCATTGATGGACTACTTTTTAATTTCATGATTTAATTAATATGAAAACATGTCAAAATTTTGAAAAGTACAAAATAAAAAATTCTAACGCCGTAAAGCCACAAGCTTGACGCTGGAATTTGCGAGAGATTCCTTCTTGCTTCAAGAAGCAAATTAGATGTTCTTTATAGCCCTGTAAAATTAATTCGGTTTGCACCGCCTATTTTCTCTCTTTGATGTGAATTAATGTACGGTCCTCATTAGTGTCCTTTGTTCTGGTTTCACATCTGTAGTCGTAGCAGAGAATATGTATAATATGTATCGAAATCCATCGCACATATCACTTTGCAAGTGATCATGTATGGATTTCTGAGATAGTAAATGTTCATATTGCCAGTAATATTCAAGCGCCTCCCTTAATGATGTAATGTGTCGCAGATGAGGCGCTTTGGGAAATTCTTCCCACGTTGGATATTATGCCGGACGTTGAAGTCTCCTCGTGGTTTCTCATTGCACGCATTGTTGATTCAGGTTCATATCTTTATCATAGGCACTGTTGATGTAAAGCTGTACTTCTGAATTTCAACATATAATTACTTCTGCATGTATAATTCTGAAACGAAAATAGTATTGCCGAAAATTTTTTATAAGAGGCCATGGTGAAAATGTACTAGACCTAACTAGCATCTCATAACAATCTTCTAAGTTAACTATTTAGCCTAAATTCTCTAAGCATTTAACTAGCTTACTATTATCAAATGTTTCTATACCGAGCACACATTACAGAATATCTGGACACATGATATTTGGAGAACTGTTTTACTCTTTCCGTTGACGTAACAAATTGAAAGGTGATGAAACCCAAAAATGAATTTCTAATAACGTTAAAATCTTCGAAGTGTTTCTTTTTTGGAAGTTTATTACGAATGATTGGCATTCAAGAAGTAAAAAAATCTAGGAATATAGTCGTACAATAACTAATGCATGTTCATGTCCCTTACAGGTATTATCTGTTAGCCGGCAGCCTTGTGTGCGAGCAGGACTGGCACAAGCTTCTGAAGGGTGCTGCAGCGGCAGCGGCCGCGGCGGCAGCAGCAGCAGCGGCGGCCGCATCTTCCAACGCCTCCCCGTCCTCATCAGCATCGCCACCCGGTCCGGGAGGTCCCGGAGGCGGTGGTGGCGGAGGAGTCGGAGGTCCCGCGGCGACGACCACGACGACGGGTGTCCGCAAGGGGAAGGTCGGGCGACCTCGGCGGAGTAGAGACTGAGGGCGGCGGGGCGCGGGCCGAGGCAGGGTGAGTCCCCATCTACCGTCCGAAGGGACGAACTACTAGCTCAGTCCGCGACTGCGTCGATCCTGCCCAATTTCTCTATCCGTAAAAACCTGTGGAAAGGGAGAATACTTGTAGGAATTTCATTGATTACCTATCAGTACTTGAGATACACGATTCTAAGGCTGTGTGTCATATGTGGAAGGCATTTTCTACTGCGTCGACTGTATCTGAAGATTCGGTAGTCGAGGTTGTTATCGAATTTTAGTTACGTAGGGCTTTTCAGGAAAACCAGTTTTTCTGCCTCTGTCATCATCCTTAATTTTTATCATTGTGATACAGGAGGTAACCAAATTACCCCCATTGTGTAAGATGTAATCAAATTAAGCGGATCACTATCGAGTCCTGAGAAATCATCATGTGGACTAGGTAGATCAGGTTCGATTTGTATATCGTGTTGTTTTACTGGAATTTCAATAAAAGGACGTTTTAAGTATTTTTTGCCTTTTTCATTTAATTTTTTACGTTATATTTGATGGATTATAAAGTTGAGTACGCCGAGGAATGATCAGAACTGAAAATGAGAATATGTAGGCGGATTGCTTGTTCCAAACTCGATCTTGGTCCTTCATTTACCTCACCCCCCATTCCGATGTGAATCCGCTGTAGTATTCAAACCTTCAATATCAACATCGTACGATCTAACTTTTTGCTTAATAAAGTACTAATAGAAATATAAATGCTAATACCACTAACATTTTAAATATTAGTACTAACATCACACTAAAGTGACTACTATTTTAGCTAGATATAAGTTCGCGGTATTGCTAAGCACAGAAGAAGAAAGAAGAAGCTTCTTTTATCTTATCTTGAAGGTTTGAGTGCTGAAGTGTATTCGTAAACAATCGTGGAAATCCGTGTATTATTCGGCAAATTCCTTTTCCCACCCCATATTTTAACATCATAACGGTTGCAACATCTGAGGTGTCAGTATATGATTCTTCAAAATTTCAAGAATATCGGAGAGGTTCTATAAGTTAATATTAGCATCGAGTAACCCTGTGTTTGAGAAACGATTACTTTAGGCACTTATTAGACAAATTGCTTAAACTAGAGCCCTAAACCATTTTATGATTGCAATTCCCTCTTCAAGCTAGGCGATACAGCTCCGCGTATTTTATTTCGATTTTCGAACGTTCCTCCCATAAATTTATAACTCGATTCATTGCATCCATTTGCGTCGATGATACGCAACTACATTTACGACTCGCAATATCGCAGCAGTGCGAATTCCTGCCCGGCAATAATGAGGCGCTAAGCGATGTACATTCGCGATAGAAATCTCCATTCGCGCAATTCCCGCTTTATTGCCACCGACTTTTAAAAAAAAGCACCACCGATTTTCGCCACCCTCTTCGGCCAAAAGAAACAAAGTGACGCGAAGGAGAAAGGGATGGGAAAAAGAAATACATCTCGGAGAGAGCCATAGGGATCACTGTGATGGGGCTTAAAAGGTGTAAATGGGCGAAAGGGTCTTTGCCCTTTAAGTTTCCTGAGTGTTTCGATGAGAGATAAGCCAGTCATGGCGAAGAGGGAGGAAAGATATAAGTGAAGAAATGGCGTCCCTCGGGGAGGAAGAGTGACAGTAGCGCGTATGTCGGGACATGTTGGAAGGAAAATAAAAGTATGAGTGGTGGGGGAGGGGTTTTTGCGAGTCTGGGGCACATGTGTTCGGCGTGGCGAGAACAAGACGCGGGGAAAATAAGGATGGTGGCATCCCTCATTTGTTTTCGCAGTCACCATTTATATCCTCCTGCGAGTGTCTCGGGGACGAGGAGAGATATAAATATATGCATGTATGCGGAGGAGGAGATGGACAGGCTACCTCGTTTTCGCTCGCGGCATTAATTATCGAGGGCTTGTACTTCTTTATTCAGCCTATCTCCGTTTCATCTCTCGTTTGTTTTATGGCTCCGCTCCAAAAAATGTCGCTTTTCCTCTGGGCGTACGCGAAAATGATATATGCTGGATAAAGCGGGGGAGATGGCGTCTTTTGGATGAACAGGCGCCGGCGATTAGAGTCTTCATTTCGGTGTTTTTTCTTACCTCTCTTCCCGCCGCTAATTGGCATCATCGCATTACTCGTCGCTTAGCTCCCATCGCTTCATTATCGGTGTTTAGCGCCACGTCGGCCGAATACTTCTGGGGCATAGGTTACTGGGGATGCTGCCCTCTTCCGAGTATTATTTACGCGCGTCGTAGCTCCATCCACGCCACGTCGTCTTGGCATGTCTAGCTGCAATTAACGCAGTGTTTGTGACTTAGTTTTTCTTGCCTGCCTCCTCGTCCGTCATCGGCTGGAAACCTGTTCCGACACGCTTTATGCTTCATTTCTCCCCGAGAAACTGTACGCGGTGCATAATTACGCATTTTATCGAATCAATTGTGATTTCGCGAATCGTAAATCGAACGGAGCGCGAGGTTTATAAATAGAACGTGGGATGACTGTTGTTGTTTTCCCCCGGATCTATGCGCGCGTCCGCATAGCGAAGAATTAACTCGCGGGATTTTCTTTTCTGGAATTTCTTCTAATCGCTGGGAATTGCGTGGCGCTTGAAGTTTAACGTTCTCGCCTTTCGTTTAATTTTATTTCTGTTATTGTTCAGAGGAAATGGCGTTAATGGTGAAAAAGAGCATTATAAGAAAAATCTCACCGCGATTAATTCCGTGGCGTGCTCGTGTAAAAAGATAAAAGACGCCCATGTCGATACGGAGAACATTTTTGCACCTTCGTGATAACGATTCCCATTACGCTCTCTCCTTCCCACATGTGTGATCATCACCGCCCATGAAAATATCGTAAGTGTATAAAAATAAGGCATCATTTCGGTGGATATCTCCACCCTTTTGGTGGTTAGCCTTGTATCCTGCGTTCAAAAGAGCATCCATTTAGTGCGACGGGTACTAATCGCATTATTTCATTTCTCAGGTTCATACCTTCTATATAAACTCCATAACAACGTATCTTTTCATCCCGGATCAATTGTGATTATATAATTATTCTTGTGTTTTAGACGGATTTTGTTTCGCGTGACTTCTTGGATTATGCTCATTGTGTAGGACGAAAGTGATTTTATAGTAGAGAGAGTAAGACAAAAAGAAATTACAAAGACAGATTTTTAATGATAAGGAACTTTCTAGCATCATTAAGTAAAAATGGTCTAGTTTTAATGAGGAGAGCTGAAGGCGCCTAGAAAAACTTTCGAATTTTAACAGTGTCTGAGAGGCTCGTTAAATGTTTTATGTGATTTAATTATAGCTTGGAAATGTTATGTTTGCCATAAACCTCGGTTCTGTACAAATTGGAGTAGATTCCAATGTATGTTTTGACAAGTAATGACAAGTATCTTGGAGATTCATTTTATCATACGGAGCAAAGAGAATGAATTTAAGGGGACAAAACTCATTAATTATGCATTTCTCTGATGAATGCTCATCATTCTTCCTAAATCAAGGATCTTTTAAATATCTTTAATCGAATCATAACAGGAAAAAATGAGATAATAAACAGTTTAAGTAAGAATTTTCTCGGAAAATAATGGAGATTGACGTTATAACCGCGAATATTACCTATCTCAGTCAATTTCGTATTATTAGATTACAAGTTATCTTGATTTAGCCTTACAACCACTCGTCTCAGCGAATATCCTGTATATCACTCCAGCTAGGCATCCTTACTGTTAGATATAAACGTGGAACGTATGCATAACTCTTCCCGTAGGAGACGAATGCGTCCAAGATTCTTAAATTACCGCAATCTTCTCCTCCGTCTCCTTCATCAGCTCTTCCTCAACTCTTTTCTGCTCTCCTCCCTTAACCCAAAACCATCACCCCCGCCTCTCGTACGCGCTTGCCTTTAAGTGTTTCCATTGAGCTTGCCGGGCGTTTTAGTCGCATTAGCACTCGCATCAGTCTTGCGGGAGGACGGGGAGAGGTTCCCTCCTCATCCTTCATATCTTCCACCACGTCCTCCCAACTTGCAACCACTCTTCTCCCGGCCTAAGTGGGACTCTGCGCTATCCAACTCACACCCTCTCTCTCTATTCTCTCACGGGAGTAGCTGTAGATAAGGCCATCGGCGCTAGAAGGGATCCTTGAGGAACCACGGGGCGCCCCCTCCCAATATGGAGATGCTTTCAAGAGGGAGATAAAGATTTGAAGGGTTTTATATGTTTTTCTTTTTGACGCTAATTTTTTATGCCTCGATATGACGTTGAAGGAGGGAGATGGGTGTTTTGAAAGCGTTTGATCGTAAGTGGAGATATTTTTCGGGAATTATTTATCGGCGGTTTTTGTTTTATTTCTCTTCCCGTGAGCATGGCTTTGGAGTTATTGTTGGGTCTTGTATTTGGTACATAGGAAGAGACTTTGGAATTGGCGTTTTATTAGCTCTACTCTGCTTTTAATTTATTCTTGTTGATAGCTTTTTTTAGTCTTTTAGCTCGTTTTCAGTTCATGAATATATGAGTGGACGTAAACGTACGGATTAATGTACAGTGATGAGTATGGCAAGAAACGTTCTCGCCAGCTTATATTTTAGAAATTTCTGTGAAATATCTCACTCCTTTATGAAGAAGGATTTGTGCATTTTTTTCAAAATATTGTTTGTGCTAGATGGAATTCCGATCTGCCGGAGGTTAACATTCACAAAGGAAATTACTGATTTCTGCCGTAAAACTCTTAAGCAATAATTTAATTTAGCTAAAAATATATGAGCAATGATAGAGAAATTCAAATTTCCTCGGTAACTTCTCCGTGTTTATTCTACAAAATTAAATAAATTCATGAGAAAAAGTTAGTTAGGTAGTTAGTCGAACTCGTCGATAAAGAGTCTAATAAAAGTTTCTTAAATTATATACTCATATACTCATCAAGGTATAGTAGGACTATCGTAGCGGGATCTTTTTCTTTACAGACAGTTAGTCCATGAGGCAATTAAAAGGGACCCTAAATACCTCAAGACAGCACATATACCTTACGTCTTCCCCTCTTTCCTACTTCAATTCTCGTCATGTCTTTCACATTTATCGGTGGCTACCATCAAAATGCGATGCAAATGGGCCCGGTATTTGGGTGCCTCGCCCATCTTAGCTCACAGGGGCAACTTCGATCTTCAGACGCCCACTAATTGGTGGGAAACCTTTTGATGTCTCAGAGAGCTAATGCGTCGATAAAGGAAAGCATTCCGTCACGTGACGCTCTCAGATCTCAGCTATTTCTGCCATTTTATTATTATTTCCCTAGCCCATCTTAATGGCTCCTCTCTCTGGAGTCAGTCTTGAGATTTCCTGATAACCTCGATTTACTTATGAAAAATTGAGCCGTAAATATTTTCTCAGAAGATCGAAAGAAATTTTCAACCACGATATAGGTAAGAATATTTTGAAATTTTTTAAAGAAATCTTGGAATCTTTATCCAATGCTCTAGAAAGAATTTTTCATCATTTCAATACTCTCCGTCTTGGGTTAAACCTTTCATAAATTCAAAATTTTTGGATTAAGCAGGAGCTGATCAGCTTTGGAAGAGTTAAGTAATCGAGATAATGGGCCGAGACTATCATTCAGTGACAGAGGGATCCAGCGTTATTACTTGTGAATTCTTGATTCGCTGAACCTTCAAGTTATTCTTTGAGGGATAGAGACCAACCTCGGCAAGTGATGTAGTTTATTTTTTCCCTAATCAGATTGACCTAGATGAGGTGTACTGAGATACAGAGCTGCGCCTGTATCTCAGTATATACGTATGATGCAGTGAGTGCACCGCACACGGGTGCAGAGTACAGCGGAATGCCTTATCGCCTTAGTATACCTCTCTACAAGATATGAAACTTACATATCAGGAGCCGGAAACTCCTCCTGCACCCTGGCGCCAAGATCCCTTGGTTCGGCTCCGCTAAGATATTGGTGTCCCGTAAAATAAATTGAGAATATCTTTGGGACATTACTTTTCCTCTACCGTTCTCCATCCTTTTACCACGTATGAGTTAACTTTTACGAAAACCCCCGATTGCTTAGATACAAAAGTAACTTGCACGGTATTTTAAGTCGTATATTCTTTCTGTCATCGGATAACCGATGCATGACTTCCTAACGTACGTTCCCCTTTCTTTCCGATTTCCGTTTCTATAGAAAAAATTCAATCGGCCAATGCCCTCGATTTTACTCATGTCCACCAATTATGTCGCGGCGAGGAGCAAGGATGGTTCCCGTGGATCGTCGCCAAATAGTCGTCCCCTGACACGCTTAAAAAAGTTTGGACGGCGCAGGGATTGGCAGTGAAGAAGAGTATTTGGAGAAGTGGGAGGCAAGACTTTTTAAAAGGGAAGAATTATGGAGTTCGTATGATGGATCCAAGCCAAAATCCATCTCTCGTCCGATCTTATTTCGGGCAACTCTCCAATCGAAACGAGGGACCAATGAAATTTTTTTCGCTCTCTCTCTCGCAAAGTAAATCTGTTGCTTTCTGTGTTTCTTTTAAGTGAATTGAAGCTTTTTTCCGGAGGAAGGGAAGGTTTCAATGGATTCGACTGCGGTTCTAAGGGGAAAAGGAGGCGCTGAGCTTCGTGATTGATATCGGATTTGATACGAGGTGATGTCGCCGAAAATATATCGGGCATCTAGTTTACGAAATTTAAGATTTTTTAAGAGGAAAGTATTTTAATGGCTGCTTCGATAACTTTTCGTTATCTAAGCTTCAGTTTTTTGTGATGATATTTTATTCGATTTGATTACTTCATACGGACTCTAGTCGTTCCTTTTCTTGCGCTTGTTAAAAAAAAATAGAAAACTTGGTTACATGTCGCTATTTTAAAAAATCCTTTTTAGAAAATAAAGCAAAACATAAATAATGTTTTTCTCAATTTAGGATTTTTAACTTGTTACTCGCATAACTGTTACTTCAATCGGAAATTATTTGTCTCAATAATAAGCTGCTAAGCGTAATTTATGAGTCTTCTTAGAGATTCTTTATCTAATTTTGTCCTTCTCTGTATGCTCCTTTTTCCTTCTGATCCTCTGTTTGCTATTCTCAGGAACATGTCCTTCTTGTATGATAAAAGTTACGTATTTTCTGATTGTATTGGATTTTGATAAAACTATAACCGAGATACGGTTTTCGAATTGATTGAAATCGAAATGAAGCGCATGTATATTTCGAAGACCTCTCTATCCAAAATTATGAAGGCGATTAAATGCAGCGTTCCTTCATATCGTTACACTATTTTTTGGTTTCTTTCATTGTATTCTTTTGAAGAGATTAAATTTGAGCTCACTAAATTAGTTATTTAGTTGTGGTAGGGATTAATTGCTAATGAAAGAAATTGAATAAGATTCTTGGAGAAAAATGTTTAGACGAAAGACTTTTGATCATATAAAAAATTGTTATCAGGTAGTGAAAAACATGATGATTATTAAATGAGGACAGATGATGATTCTTTACTCTTTCCTAGAAGCCATTACGCATGCGAAATTAACTCCATTCCGCAAGGTTCCTTTCGTCAGCACCCACGAGAGTTTAAATTCCTTTGCGCCACATTCGCGTCCACGGAGGGAAAAATCAATCCACTCGGTGCCGTACTCCCGAACACCATTTCGCCGTCATTTCCGCCTCCCGAAAAGCCCCCGGTGTTCGAAGCCGGTCCTCCCTCGTGGTCGATCCGTTTCGGCCGATGGTCTTCCTATCTCGTGGACCCACGCGCGGACGTCTGTCGATGAGGGTGAGGCAGTGGATGGAATGTGGTCTGGGTGGGGGAGAGATAGCTCTTTCAGAGGTTGCGGTCGCGGGGAATGGGCGGTAGCATTAGGACGGCGGAAAGCGTGGGCGGAGGAGTGGGAGGATACTCTTATCTGGACAGGAGTAGCAGCAGTCAGGGGTAATAGGTAATCCATTAGCGCCGCTGCGGAAATAGGAAGGGGAGAGAAAGTGGAGTGCTGATGGGGGGATGGACACATCGGAAGACAAAAGGGGAGGAGAGATCGATCGAAGGACTCTTTGGGGACGTCCAAGACCAAAGGGATGAGTCAGATCCGAAAAATGGAGGGTGCTTAACGGAACCGAATGGAAAAAGAGGGCGGATAATCAAGAAGCGGGTTGCTGTTGGTAACTGCGATTGCTAGGAATCTATCAAGGGGGCCCCTTGTCCCTAGAATGGTGTTTTAATTTCTTACTGATCGTTTCGATAGGCTGGAGGAATTTGATTGATGTGGGGGGAACTTTGCTATCACGTTTTTGTTGCGTTTTCATCTTGGATTGCTCTTTTGTTCTCTCAAGAATGGAAGCTCTTTCCGTTGGAGTAAAAGGATGGAAGTGATACTGCACGGAGTACTTTCCGTTTATTTTTCTCGGCAAAATTCTTGTTGGGAGAGTGGCTAGAATTATTCTGGAGCTATGAGTCTATTTCGGTAAAATTTTTTAAGCATTTCTTGTCCGCGAGTATGAGGAAAGTGTCCTTCCTAATACCATGGGAATATGGTCTTATTTTCGTTAATATATGAGACGCGTAAAAAGTTTCTTATGTTATCGTTAAGAATCATTTCGATGAAAATTAATGAAATGCCTGTTCAACTTGTGATCATGCGAATTATCATTTATAGAGAGAACTTGACGTCCTTTGTATAGGAAAAATTTTTCCTCTTACAAATTGCATTCGCTGTCTCGGTAGATCCAATATAATGTATCATGACCGTTTACCCAGATCTTTACATTCGAAGAAGGTGGGAGTTTGTGTACTATCTTCGCGTAATACTTCTTTCTATTGACCTCAAACTGTGGGTACAGAAAAGTAAATCCACATTCTCTTTTCCTACCTTTCCCATTCCAACCTAAGGTCGGAAATGGCGTAGATATTGGCTATTCTAGACAGAATTCAATATATTGCGATAATCGGACTCCGGTATCAGATCTTGTGAGAAATCTTGCGGAATAAAAGAGCGAAATCGAACGGAAAGCTCTTGGAAAAAAATTGGAGAGATCGCAATCGAACCGCCATTTCCATCCAAAGGGCCATCACGCCCTCCAGTGCGCTTGCCCCTTCAAAACTACGTTTGTTCGTTAATGATCGTGTCTTTTCGGAGTTGGGTGAAAGTTCTCTTTTACGCGATCTGGAGGTTTTAAGGGAAGGAACCTATGGAGAATAATTAAAAAGCATTGATTAAGGATGGGATCGGGAGAAAGAGCCGAGAAACTTCTCGGAAATTGGAGAGAGAATGTAGCGCGGGATGGCAGAGCCCCCCCAAACCCAAGGTTGAGAGAAGATGATCTTTCGGAAGGGGGCGGGAGGTCAAGGAGGATGGTCTGATTTAATTGATAAGAGATCTTTATCGGAAGATCTAAAGGGAAAAATTAGGCAGCTTACTGTTTCTACATTAGCGGAAGAGATTGATTGCCCAAATCAATTTATTTCCTCTATTCCACGTTTATATCCATCCCATTTTCTCCCCTCGATTAATTTGGCGGTTTACAGTCGGAGATTGGAGTTGATAAATAATTAGGGAATTGATTTTCCGCCCTCAACACTGAATAACGGAAGCAAGATTGAGTTAAATTCGGAAGGAGGTTAATATATTGAGAGAAAATGTTAAAGTCTACGTATCAGGTGAGGCTACAAAATTTTATATAATGAAGTTAAGTTATTGGATTAAATTTTCATGTTCACATTGGTTACTATTTTATAATATTTAAGATTTTATCGCATTCATTCTTCTGCTGAACTCGTTTATTTTCTTCCTCTCTAGAATTTGAACATTTTGTTCGTTAGTTGTTAAAGATCTCTTTACATCTGTATTTCTCGAAGTCTTATAACGTTCTTGATGTGGATTATTCTTTAACATAGCCGCGAGAAAATTGCTTGCTATTCAGATATTGCTTCATCTCTATCTCTTTGTGTAGAAGAATGGTACTCGTACCTACATCATCAATCTGTCGATTTTCTGTTTTTGAATGTATCTTTGCTCCCTTGTGAATGGTATATGTACTAACAGGAAAATTTATTTAATGGAAACAGGAAGGCTATATATACTGGTATGGAATAGGTGCATTAGTTCCAAAATTTCAAAACTAATTTCCTTAACACGGTCCAGGAATTCTAAATTTTAATATGTAGTTATTAGGCCAAACTCTAATCGGCCTGTTTTCTCTTTCGGCGAAGACCACTTCTGCTTAAACTTACACTTTTCACCGACGGGACCGAAAGCTTTCCCAAGGCTAATAACCAAGCCTCCCATCCTTTATTCTCGCTTACATTGGGTCTGCTTCCCTTGCTCAACGTTTGGACGCTTAGTGGCGCCTCGATCGCCTCTAAGCTCCATTCGACAACTCCTCTACTTGGTCCTGTGTGGAACGTAATCAATCAAGCCTCCATGGCCCAATCCATATGCCCACCAAATCCCCACCCAAATGTAAACCGTCTGTTCTCCTTATTCGAGGTCCACACCATCTTCTGTCCTTCCCATTCCTTACAGATGTTTAGAGAACTGAATATTACCAAAACCTTCACGAATTCCAATTGGATTCATTCTGTTAGCCGTCCTCCTCCTTGGCTAAATAATTTCAGGTAGGAAAATCAATATATCACTTAGAAAACATGTTTTATCGAGGAAATTTTAGGTTTAGTTTCCTACAACGAAGAAGATTTACAGCGAATACACATCATTCAATGCAACAGAATATTTTGTGTGGATAATATTGTGAGGATAAATAATAAAGTTTGGAACATTTTTATTCACCTTCTTTCCAACCAAAATAACCGGACAACTTTGTGGCTCGTTCAGCGGGAACATTCATAACGAATTGTGAAATATCGTAAAACAAATCTTAATAGTTCTGGCCAATCACGTCCCTCAGAAAGCGTCGAAACCTTTTAGTTCTTGGTATCTACATTAATATCTAAGCGCCGGATATATTATGCAAAATAGTAAAGTTCTCGTACGATTATCAGAATACGGTGTAGTTATCACCACAGTGTTTAACTCAATCAAAATATATGCCCGTTTTTAATTCGTCTCAAAACGGAGGTTTATTGCTCGCGATAGAATTTTATTTTTAATATTTGTTACCCTAGATTTTATTATGAATTTCTTGCTAACTCTTTCAATGCGTCGTATTATGAATATGTAATTGTTCGAAAACGTGCAGAATGAGAGAGATTATCCAATATTTAGGACGCATAATGCTGCATAAGTATTAAATAATGAACAGCAAATCAGATGCAATCGCTCTTTTTCGCATCTCCCCATATGAAATCCGAAGTATCAGTTAATAGTTTTATATTCTCTCTCATTGGTTTTCAATCCGTTTAGTCTTTCATAAAATCCCCACTTCCACCTCTTAGACCCTCCGTGGACGCCTCTACTAAAAGCCTACCGCCGGCAACTCCTGAACATCGCACGCGAACTCACCTCTTCCTCACTCCACCTCTGTCGATCTATTCCTCTTAAATCTCAGCCACGGGCACCTGGTTGAGCGCGGGGGAGCTTTTCTCGCCATCTGATACGCCTCAATCTCCGCCTAAGACAAGCCAAGTAATCTTATTGCAAGGTACATACATTGGGTCCACGTGCTAGCGTCTCATTCTCTCTTCTCTAAATTCCTAGTGCTTAACCGGCCTCCTCTCATTCTGGCAATCCGCTCCGATGCCTCGACTCTAATGCCTCTTCCCTGGAAGCGAATTGGATTTGCCCACAAAGGATCGAAAAATGGAGGAATTCCTTTCATTTCGAGAGCCTGGAATAATTAGGGCCGTTCTTAATTGTGTTTTAATTCGATCGCGTTATCCGCGCTTGCATCCTGACTGGTGGTGGCTTTTCCTTGTTGCTGCCTCGAGAATGTTGATACCAATTCTGATGTATTGTGAATTGAAGTGTCTTTATCTCGCTGCGTAGCGTTAAATTTTGGTATGGACTCTCGTTTTGGAACATTTGTTAGCGATGTCGTCTTCGTTCATATAAACTGTCATCGTTTTTCGAGACTAATAGTCTAATAATTCAATCTAATTTGAAAATTATGCTATTGGTCCAGGCTGTGAAGTAGCATTATAGTCTTTTAGTTTCCTCCCCAAGCACCATTTGAGCCCCAGTTTAGATTCGTTCTATGCTTCCATTCGTCCTCGCAATCCCCACAGCCATGATCGTGTGTCCAGTACGTCCCTTAGTGTAGGTATTATTTATCTCTATCACTTTGGCCTTCTCACTTCGTTATCTTTAGTGCAGTTTTCCTCATTCTCATGATATTTTAGTGCAGGTTACGTAAGACGATTAATCATTAACACACTTTGAAACAATTTTAATAAAATTGTTGCTACACGGATTAAATCAAGCCTAGGTATATATTTGAATATGTTAAACGTCAGTGATATCTTCTTAAGAGGGTTACAACTTATTCTGGGTATTACCTCAATACCCTGAAATCATCTCAAACTCATAAAATTAAGCCCGGTAGAATTTTGAATGAAATAAAGTTAGCGATTTAATTTTCGTCCTGTTTATATAGGCTTCTGGCTAGCTTCCGTTTATTTTTATTAAATAAGGAAGAACGCATCTCCGTCATCATTTGCAGGAAAACTGTTTCATATTATTATTTACAGAGCTTTGCTCCATGGAAGAATTGAGGGAATAATACGATATATTTTGAGAACACGAATATCAAAATTATTCTCATATTATTTTAGACCGGTCAAGTGTGCTCTTCTTGACTTTTGACATTTGACTCTCCTTCCTCCAGGACCGCCTCTATAAAAGCATAAGGGATAATACCGGTTACTCACTCGGAATAAAAGTTATAACTATTTTCATACGAATCTCTTATACTTAATATAATAATAATTTCGTCTACGAAAAACAAAGTATCAATTGTAAGTTTCATACGGTAGAACATGAAGCGAAGTCTGAAGCGGATTAAACATTTTAGAATTTGTTTTATTTTATTATTCATTTTACATGTATTTATTAGATATATTTATACTTTCTCATTTTGTCTTAATACTTTTTGGCCTTCATCAAACCACTTATTTGCGTACATATTTAGTAGTCCCTCCATCCGAATATTAAATGTCTTCTCTGAGGCCTAGGCACCGTAAATTCGTATTTGCCTAATTTTTCCGTCATTCGCAGATTTGTTTTCGTAGCGTTTTCTCCTCCTATGCCGTTGCCTTTGATAGGTGTTTCCTAATTTCCTCCTTCCCCCCTAGCACTTCTTTATCCCCTCTGCATACTCAGTCTCTGGCTTCATTACCTTTTTAAATACTTCCCTCCCTCAGCCGCACCTTGATAAAGGATTCGTCCATTTCTCTACATACACATCCCTCTCCCCATCGCGTTCCTTCTTTTCGCATCAGTTTCTCTCCTTTTACCATCCATCTCCTCCACCCTTTAATTCCCTCCCATGTCCCTGCAAAAGCCCCCTCTCCCCACTCCGCCTTCTTTCCCAGTCTTCATCCCATCCTGCAGCGTTTGGCGTCCGAGTGAGGTTAATTACTACATCAAAGGGCCACCCGTGACCAGAGCGCCTGTTTGGGGCAGTTGGAGAGGGGTGGATGGAGGCGGGGGATGGGTCTGTACTGGGAAGAATGTCTCCACCTCCTCCAGGAGGGAATATCATCCCGCTCTCTCTCTAGAGCCTCTCTTCTCCGGGGAGCGGTGTTTTCTGATAGTGGGTGTGGACGGGCGTGGGAGGGAGAAATTATCTTCTTCGCATACGCGGCTATCTCCTCTCTCAAAAGCACGGACGGAAAATTTCGGTAATTAGTAATCAACTTTGTGAAACTATAACAATCTCGTTTTGTAGCGGGAGATTTCTGGACGGAGCGTTTTCGTAGACGTAGTCTTTCTTCGCCGGGGAAAATTTGCCGTGGGATGGCTCTTTGAAATGGGGAAAAAAACGAGATGGGGCTATCTTTGATTTCGTGGAAGTTTTTCGGGGTGTTTATTAACGGCGCGGGAATTCTTTAGGGGGTTTGTTTGTCGACGGTCTGAATAGGTTGTTTCTAATCATATGCGGCCTTTCCCTGAAGAGTTTAATGGAGATTTTCTTTTGCTCCTTCTATTTATCTTAGAATCTCCATCGTGTTTTTGATTCCAATTGATGTCTCATTTGAAAATCCCTTGGCCTTAACTTGTGGTTATTTTTACTCAAAATATAAACGCGTTTCGCGTATAAAAAGCTACGGGATCATTCAGTAAAATGTTCATTAAGTATGTCCACTAGCTTTGATGTAAAGGAAAATTAGTGATTCCCCATGAATGCTTTGGTAATCTTGTCATAGCATTAATATATGTAGAAAAAGGATGTTATGCGATAATTCATCATTGTGTTATAGTTAGTATTCTGAATTTAGGTCAAATGTTAACTGGACATTTGACATTTCGATTTGCTGTTATAAGATTTATCAGAGGAAGCCGTGGCATACAAATATTTCTTTTCTTCCTATTATAAATCATCTTCATTTAATAATAATAATCCAGAATTTCTATCTAAAATTTAAATTCATTTCTAATTATCGCTATTTGATTTATCAGCTACATTGGTATTAGCACAAGAGCGATGTCACCAATCTGATAGTAGATTTTATTAGCATACAGTTGTATTCCGATCCAACCAGTGGACGCTAATAGTGGAATTTGCGTGAAAATTTAGGGAAGATTTAGTTTCTTGGAAGTAGAGACATCACAAAATTGTTTGCCTGATTGGAGACCTCAGGCTTCGAGCATCCTGTCATAGAGCAAAATTGAGAAAGACGTCGCGAAGCTCAATGATAGAATAGGGAGATATAGAAGCTTAGAAGGTTCAGCATCACCAACATGAATCCAATGGACGAGGATAATTGTCACTTTCGGGGGTAGATACACCCAAACGCTATACTTTGGCAGAGTGTCTCCCGTTAAAAGGCATCCGCTCGCTCCTATGTCGCTCAACGGGCGAAATCCAGTCGAAACGAAGTCATTTTTGTCATCGGCGCTGCGTCGAGTTCCCATAAAAATAAATAAAAGCTAAAAACAAACGACGGATGAACGGTCAAAGCAAATGTGTCGAGCCTCTCTCTCTCCCTCTATCGTTCCTTTACCGCCGCAGCCGATGGAAAGCGTTAAAAATCTCGCCAAAAATTTCTAAATAATCGATTCGTCTCTAATGGCAGACGATTCCGCCTTTGTACACCACGCATTAGTCAGTTTTTTTTGCTCGTTCGGCCCGGGCCTCCATATTTATTTATTATTTCCTCCCCCTTTTTTGGGACGGCGAGAGACCGCAAATGGTTTATCATTAAAAAATAAATCGTTTCGATCCCGAGTCAGAAAATGGCTTATGCGCTAAACAAAATATAAAGGAACAACGGCGCGCGTTGTGTCCGCGGCAAAACAAAAAATTAAACGGGAAAATGTGTCGTGACGCGATAGTTTTTTTTGCCAATCTTTTTAGGTTTCAACGTGTCGATTAAAATTGCCGGCCGTTTATGCTCCACTCCCTTCCCTTCGCCATTTTGACTCTTTGCGCCGTATCAAGCGATATTCCGCGCGGACAAAAAATATGACGGTCGAAAGTTTGGATTCCTCTCGCAGATGCCGATTGGCACTGTTATTGAAACATAATTTAAGTGTCGTGGGTTATCTGATGCATTATGCTTTTAGGGGGCCTATTTCGGTGGAAATAATGGTCGTGCTATCGATTTCCGCGGATGCCTGATTCTTGTAATTCTCTCGGCTAATTTTCCTCAAGTGGCTTCGTCAAGAATTTGGAATCCGCCTCTTGTTAACGGAGATTAATTATTGGATCCGATATCGAATTCTCTCTCTCTCGCTTTATTCGGAAATACTGGTTCCCGGAACAAGAAACCTCAAAATATTTTAGGCTGCAAAGTAAATCTTGTATCGATGACCTTACATTCGCCAGCTAATAACGTTCTTCCAGGAAGAGGTTCTACGGATTCCGCAAGGAATATTCTCGGGGATCAATCCGAAATACCTGTCGAGCTCTTTATCGGTAGATATTTTGGGTCGGAAAAATATTTAGACGACGTTTTCAGTGCGGAAAAGCGTTATCTTGAGCATAATGATACAGAATGGAAGTGATCATTTTCTCACAATAATTCAGATTTCCACGATATTCTCTGGAAACCGATCCCTACCGTTTTAGTTATTAAAAGAGGAACATCTCTGGACGTAGATCAGGGCGGGAACAGGTTACAACGGATTCCAGAGAAGGCTTTATTGATTGAAGATAGCAAACAACGAGCATACAATTCTCCTCAAGTTCGCTCATTAATGCCAGGTCGCCATTCTGATGTTTCCGATATCCAAGGAGGAGTTTCGATGAAATCGCTTCCATGCGTGGTTATGTTCCAATACTTGCGTAGTCGTGTAGCTTTTATCGTAACTTGGAAGATTGCGCATTCGCCTCTGATATAATCTCCTCTAGGCACGAGTTCGGATTTAATTTCGATGTTTGAAAAGAACGGATCAAAGTATTGAAAAGGAAATATATATTTTGATTATTGCTATTAATTCGCAGATATTTCCCTCTGTGTATTATCTGTTTTAAATATTTAAATACAGAACTTCATTGATACTCCCACTCATGGTTCCATAAATTCATATTTTCTCCTTCCTGGCCAAAAGAGATTAATTTTTTTGCTTAAATTCAAGAGAGCAAGTGTCAAAGACGGATAGGCACATGGCTATATTTGTTCCGTGTACAAAAGGTATGATAAATTATACCTTTAACCTGATATTATGAATGACAGTGTTCTTTGTGCCCGTAACCTCAGGTTTCATCATTTATTTATTCAATAAAAAGAGAACATTTTAGGAAGGTAATGAAAAGTATGTTTTGAATTTTTTAATTCCCCGTTTTAGGTATAGAATGATTTGTTTGTGGTATAAATATTGGGGTAACCTTCCAATTTTTTATAGCGTCAGTTGTAAGCCGAGGTAGTCAACTCACAATGTTCTCATGAGCTGCGTGAAATTACTCGAGATTTCCACCAGGTCAAGTATTTCGTTGCCTGGTTTCAATTGCTGACTAATCTCGGAGTCAAGTTTGGCGCGTTAATTAATTTTATGTCCAGCCAGGTGAGTTCATGTCTTCTGATTGGTTGGCAGAACTCCATCATAAGTAATTTAACTCATTTTATTCGTAAAAATTGATAAATAAATTTTAATTTGAGAACAAATATTTTTCCTCCTTCAAAATATTTGGTGACGGACTGTCTAGAAAATGTTTCTTTTAAGCATTTAAGCACTCTACTAAATGTCTCCAGAGTTCTGTCGAAACTATCGCATGAGGAGGATGGCATATTCTCATTGAATGATGATACAGGGTCAGCATGAACATGGACTGAGGAAGTTTTGGAAGCAATATTGCTACACGCATAAGTGACCTGTGCACTTGAGGCAGGAAATCCCGAAGGTGCGAAGCCCTTCCGTAGACTGTTCAACCCTCGTATCCACCTGAACATCGCGCTGATCAAAGATACCTCGTGTTCAGCAATGAGTACAGTTAGGAATGATCGGCGTAAGAGAGGAAAAAGGGGCGAATTTGCGTAAGGATATCTTTTACGGAGAGACGCGCAGTAGAGGTGCGGGACGAAGTTTTATCGGGAGAAAGGGAAGAGAGGGAGTTTTTCATGTGTGGGGAGAAGGGCTTTCAGGGTGACGGGGAGTGCGCTGTTTAAGGGTCGTCCCCCGGAGGAGAGGGGAAGGGTTCCTGGAATGGGATCGGGCACTCAGCCTAATGAAACGGGTAATCCGGGTTTGTTTTAATATTCATTTAAAAGGTCTTCCCTTCCTCTCAGTCCACCTTACCCTACAGTCACTCTCCTCAATTTCCACCCACGCTTCAAAATCCCCTCTCTTTTATCCATTTAGCTTGATCCTCCGGCTTCCTCTCCCCTTCAAATCTCCTTGGCCATCCTTCTCTCCCTCTCCATACCTTTTTCTCCTACAAGTTCCTTTCATCATTTTTCCCCGCTCCTTTATTTTCCGACTCCTCCTCCCGCGGTTGTCCAGAGTACGCGTGCTTTTACCTATTAGCTATTTATTCCCTTGTTTCAATGCTATTGATTAGGGCCCGTGTATATTCTGTATACAAAAGGTATGATGAATTACCTAGCCTAATACGATGATACGTACTGTTTTTCTTGTGCACAAAACATGAGGATTACGATTCGCTATTTAGTTTTTACAATAAAAAGCCGTTGTTTTTTCCAAGTGCATAATGTCAAGAAAAATACAGTTGCTTTTTTCAGCATGGATAATTAGAGTTCTGTCCTGCGCTTTAAGGAGTTTCTGTTCTTACGACTTTTGTAATCAAACCATGAATTAATATTCAAAACGTATAAATACTTCGTTATCTTTAAGAGCTCTGCTTGAGAATGTGAGACATTGGCAAATTCTTCATCTTCGCTATTTTAGAAAGCACGATTGTAATTGCCGAATTTCGGAACTTAACTAATAGGGAAGCATTGGAAAACGTTGTGTAAGGAATCAGCTTTAAATAACCAAAGAGCTCATGCACCTTAATAACAACGTTTATAAACGAATCAGCCTTTATTCGTTTAAGTTAAAATGCACGCCATCTAGATAGACCCAGGGATATATCAAGGGGTGCATGTGGTTATACATCTGCCCATCTGTGAACGCTCAATAATCTAGCAATTCCTTTACTGTCAGCCATAAGATAAATTGAAATACCTCCTAATTTACTAGCCGGAACCGGGATGCCTTGAGAAACTACGTCTCATCAAATTTAGTCACATCTCCCCTTCCTTCAACTGACGGGAGCATTATTTTCAAATTATCCCTATCCGAATGATAGCCTCACTATTTTTCCATCCTTTGCCTTATGCTCCCATGCATTCTCACCACAACCTCCCCTTTCATTTCATCCTCTTTTTATATTTACATCCACCATTTTTTAATCGGACTCCCACACATGGCCCCCTTAATATTCCAACCCTTTCACATGTCTTCCACGTGCCCTTTCTGTCTTATCCACTCCCCAAAGCCCCTCTTTTTCATCTCTTTCATCTCTCCTTTCTCCTCTCTCTAATTGTGACCAATAGAACGGCCCACTCATCTCGTCCTAATGTACCTTCATTTTTTTCCGTCCCGTTATAGTCGGATGATCGCATTACTGGGAGCAATGCGTGTAGGATTTAAGGTTTGAGAGAAGTCGATGAAAGCTCTCGCGTGCTATTCAAATGAGGCAGCGTGCGTACGGGAGGCTAAGCCATCTGGATCGCCGAGGTAGTTATCGTAATGATGGCGAGGCTTGTTATATTTTTGGCTCTTCTTCCGCGAGAATTGTTGTTGGGTCCGAAGTCTAATTCTTGGAGCTTTATCACGGTTCTCGTAAACTCGGAGGAAATTAATTCACTTTTCTTCATCGCTCGTGGTTTACTGGGGTTATGTAGCGTAAAACTTGCTCAAGTATGGGGTATAAAGGAATGTACTGTGAATGGCTCCACTGTAGTAGCTTGTGTAGCCACCAGGCACCAATGCTCAGTATGAACCTCTATCATCGTGCTACGAAATCTAATGGAAGTTTCCTGTGAGTATAGCGTTTGTTTTGGATACTCTTTGGTGAGTTTAAATTCCTAGATTTGTGGAATGAGAGAATGGAAACTGAACGATTTTAAATGTAAAATGTTTGGCATATACTAAGTAAAGTTAGATTCCTACATTCAAATAACTGCCGGTAATATCCCATCTGGCATTAGCTCCCGATGACATTCGTATTAAAGCCTTCCGGTTACTTTTGTGAAGAAATATAGCCTTAACATCTTTAATAAAGTTAACTGAATAAATTACGTACGAAATTTACGCTCTGCAATTAACACTGTCACAGTAGAGGCATCTTAAATTATGAAATTTGATGGTAATAAACAATAAATACACTATAATACCTCGAGTATGAACTATTGATTTTACTACATCATGCTTTATTACGAACGGCATCTATTCGTCTAGGTCTGATGTCGGTAAACTGCGGCTAGGGGCATAAGTGGTTCTTTGGGAACGTTTGTTTGGCTCTGAAATACCACAAGAATGATATTAAAGGAATGTTACTGGATTTTTGTATTTTGTATGGGTATAAAGTATCTGTTGTGGGTATAGTTATTCTTGAGATGTAAAGGGTACAATTTATTGAAGTGCTAACTTTCATTTAACGTATATGTTATTTGTAATCCCACGAATCCCCAATATTTCTAGGGTATTCAACACATTTCAATTAACTCCCCTATCACTTGCTCAACATTTTTCACAATCCATCAGAAATTCATTAATTGAGCACGTCCCGCTAATTTCCCTTCCTCTCCCGATAACAATCCGTTTTTCCACGATTTAGTGACAGATTTCTCGACGGAAATTACGTTTGACATATTTGGATAAGCAAAGATTACAGAACTTTGAATCCAAAATTAATTCGCTAATTGAATTCGGACGTTTCCAATTGATTCCTTTCGGATTAAACCATTCTCCGTCTTTATTCTCATTTTCTTCTTGCGCCGATACGCTTTCCTCTCGTTACGCACTTCCATTATGAGCGTCCCTTCCAAAAATCGGAAGGCATTTATGGTCCTTATTCTCCTTTCTAACACCTGTCCTTTCTTTCTCTCAAATTTTCTCATTTTCTCTCCCCGTCAAGGGTCCTTCCTTATCAAAATCGCCTTTTTCTCCGAAACCGCATTTTCCCTTTCCTTTCCATACCCCTTCACTTCCATCACCTATACAACCCACAGAATCATCTCTCCGCATTCTCTCTCTCTCTCTCACATCCATCTCTTTCGCCCTAAGCCCGTGACAAAATTGCCTCGGTCGATACGGGAAGAGGCAGTTGATGAATGAGACGACGTCGCGTAGGTTTTTGGGTAGATACACAAGAGGCGTTGCCTGGGAATGCTTTCCTACGTTCTCCTTCCATCCTCTTTCCGTCTGTGTTCCGTTCCACGGAACTAATTTCGAAAGTCGCTTTCAGAATAACTGTAACGATAAGACGGAATAACGACTGGAATTGATGGTTATATTTATTTTCACGGAGTGAATTCTTTCGCGCGATCCTCCTCGTGTTGAGTTGTGGTCGTTGACTTCGAAATGTAACTGCGTGGTGTTTCGTTTCCTCGTATTCTTTCCTTAGTTTCTCGCGATCTCTTAATGCGCATCCGTTGATTTTGTACTTTGGACTGGTCCTGATGTCTTTCCTATGCTGTTGGGCGATTATTTATCGATTTAATTTCGGGAAATGGAAAATTACTTTTCACTGAGAATTCTGAAGCGTAAGCGTCTTCATCTTAGTTTATATGGCGTTGAATGCTTCCAAATTAATGTGATTAATACTTTTTGTGATTAAAGTAAATATTTTGTTTCGCCGAATTTCATAAGTAGTAGATTTAAAGAGAGTAAACACAATACGTCTAAAGTTACGTTTGAGAAATGATTAAAGTTGACAACAAACAGTTCGGTTTATAAATCTCAGAAGTGACTAATAAGGCGAATTATCGCTATACAATTACAATATGATGCGCTTAGAATGTTAAATGTAGTATTGAGTCATTCATGAAGTAACCATTTTTCGTCCTTTGGTTTCAAATTTAGCAATCATATACATATTAAATTTCGTAAAATTACTATACAAGATTTCATCCTGGAATTGATAATGATTATACTTATACTAATCAAAGCTATCCTTTCACCCTTTTTTACTTTTACCTTTGTTAACTTTATTTAGCAAGGATACTTCTCCAATATTCTTCTGCAGTATGATGTGAACATCTAACTTGTTAGTGACTTACTGCGTATAGATCCTCAAATTCGCTATCAGAATTATTACATCTCGAATGGAGCAAGCAAGATCGAACATCTATCGACCAATCAACCTCTTGAGCATCTTACGAGTTAGTGATCGTAGAACCGCAACGTTGTCATACCTCTTCTCCTTTCTCCCCTCAAACTAGCATAGATCGTTATTCTTTCGGAAAAAACGCTCATAATAAGTGGCTGGTGCGAAAATTCCTCAGGAGATCCATGCGCGGAAATTTTTTTACGACCGAAAAAAATGTTAAACTAAACAAGGAAGAGTGGAGGAGTGGGAGGGAGGGGGAGAGATGATTCAATCCTCTCTTTTATGGTTCTCTCGACCCTGAGGATAATTAGCGAAGAGAGGCTCGTTACCTGAAACGATGGTGTTCGTAACTAATTAGGGCAGCAAATTTTACTCCCAAAAGTCTTATTCTCTCCCAGCCTCCGCCTCCTCCCCTTTCTCAGAAGCTTACAACTAGATTCGGCGAATAATGTCGGTGGTCTTGGTAGGAGCGATGCAACGTTTTTGTTCCCGTAGAAATTTTCCACTTGAACTGAATGTCGTTCGGTGGTGAAAATCTAACATGTTTTCCACCTGCAATTGGGCTACATACTTCTCTCGAAAATTCTCCATTGTCTCGTACACCGTCCGGAGTTTTTGGTAATTAATTTATTTCCTTCCGAGAAGGTTTCTTTCTAATCCACGGCAGAAGTTTCGGGTGCTATGGATTATTTATTTTTTCGTCTTCCGATCGGTCTTAATTAGCATTGTGGGTGAAACAATGGTATCGTATAGCTCTCGAATTAACGAGCCGATTCATTAAGTCAGGAATAGAATTGAACTCCGGGCCCCACATTTTTTGCAAACTCTACCAGGAAATTGCTCAAGTATGCTCGTTTGTTTTCCACTGCGCAGGTCTAAATTAGCTCTGTTTATATGATTATGTGATCGAGGACCTTTCGTCATTTTATCGCTGCATTTCTTCTCCCAGTCCATTGTCTCCGGTAATTGCTCTCATCTTTGTCTCGAAGCGCTGTATTCTAGCAAAGTTTTGTCTATTCTTCGAAAGTTGTAAGGAAAAAAAGCGAATCGGATTGGGATCGATTACGGTGTGGCCCAGAAAGAGCATTATATCAGACAATGGGGAAAGCATTTTTTAGTCCTTTCTAATGCTAGTTTATGAAGTATAAGATTTTTCTGTTGGGGTGTTCTGACGTTATTCGATTGCTTCCATTACTTTATTCTCTCGCAAGGTTCTGGGATAATCAACCTTGTTCTAATTAAGGAGCTTATCATTATCATGGACTTATCGAAAAATCGTGTGATCGATATGTTAGATTTGTTTGGGATCCAAAACAGCGCGTTCTCGGGAACAATTTAGCCATTGGCTTCCAATGGTATTATCATATTAATTATACAGCATCGTATATAAGGGAAGGGAGAATACAAAAATTCTAAATAAATTTATTCTGTCAAACATATATGATGGCTTTTCGTATGCTCAGTGTATTACTTCTCCCTATATTTATGTATTTGAACATATATCACAATCAGCTGTATCGTTTTGAGAATTCCCAGATAGTCAGGTGGGTTGCGCGTTCTCTTTCGAACGGTCCCGGGTTCGATTCCCGGTGGGTGTCTATATGTGCGTAATAATCGCAGCTGTCGAAGTACTTTTTAGAAGAAATACGATATCGATTCGAACAGATACTCTTTATACTCCCTAACTGAAATTAATTACCTGCCAAAAATACCGTTTAAATATAGCGAATCTATTGATTTTCCCCCCATCCCAGCTTCGTAACAGCCCTGAGAATCATTCGAGCTGTTCTTACCCTCTTGCGGATTCCCGACTCGCACTTTTCAGATTTCCGTCACAAGACGAAAAACGGCATTCGCATTCAAAGATCCGCGCTTTTCTTTTCTCCTCAAATACTATATCGTCGAGATTCTCAGACGTCGAATTTTCGCGAAGTAACACTCCCTGCTAATGAGTCGACGTGTTCAAGACGGAAATCCCCACTCGACTCCTTACCTCACGAAACAGTCGCGACATAACTTCTTCGACGCAATTAAAAGATCAAGAGGAACGATGCGACTTTATTCCTCCTCCACACGTGGAAAAGTAAACTTTCTCGACGGTTTTTACGTCCTTTTTAAGGTAATCAGCACTTTGGGGACCAATTGGAAGAGCGGTAAAAGGGGAAGCCCCAATCCATTGCCTCTTAATCTGGAGTATACACTTCCCGGACTCGTGTCCTACTACGCCGTACAAATGTCTTGGGGGACCTTTTTCTCGGCGGCCACAAAACCACATCATTGAATTTCACCTCCAAGTAACCTTTCCATAAGTCTTGATTAACTGTCTCCCTATATCTTTTTTCCCCTCAGTTTCTTCCTTTCCTTTCGAATCCCTCGGTCGCCTACTACGCCACTTAAGGCTTACCCTACTCTGCCCGGAAAAAGTCCTCCCTTCCACCCATTACTGTCCATTTCATCCCCTCATTCCAAACACTCTCCCCCTTGCATCTCAGTCGCCCTGTTTATTTCTCCCCCTTGAATACTCCATTCCATTTGGCTCCGAACAGCGTTTTCCTCCGTGTTTTCTTCTGCTTGCAGGTTGCCGTAGAATCGGAGCTTTTCCGACGTTGTCGTTATGCATGTTGTGCTGTTTACCTCAAGCGTTCGTTTCACTCCTTTGTGGCTATCATCTCAGACGCATTATCCCGGGAGTGTCGCCGGCCATTCCTGCATTAACACCCGAAGGAGAGCTGTTTGCCGTTGAAATTCGTGCGTTGTTTTAAATCGGTTTTGGGGGCTACTCTCGAGCCATCTTCGGGGCGCGCGGAGGAATTGGTTGTCTCAACAGAGTCCGCCTCCGTTTCATAGACTATTACTTTTTCAAATATTTGTCTCCGTTCACTCGCTTAACGATCCCTCCCTCCGAACCTCACTCTCGCTCGCGTAATGAGTTTAACGCTCCATAAATTAAAAGTGTGTGTTCTTGTTGGAAATCTCGGCGAAGACCTCGTGTCCTGCGCGCACAGGTGCTTATGGCGCACCTCTTCATTTGCCTAATACCTCCGTTCGGATCCTTCCCTCGACTAATCAATCAATCCGGGCGCACGCCTCTTTCCATCGCCGCGCTTTTCTCGAGTCTCCCTGAGATCCGCCCTCAAATTATCCGCCCCGCGTTGCTTTTTTTGGAACGTTTTCGTCGCGGCGCGCGGTCCAGCTTCCTTCCGCCTCGTCCCTATTTAATTTCGTTACTATTTCAATTTAAACCATCCAAAAATAATGCACTTTTCTCGAATTTTTTCATCACCGCAGGATCGAAGTACAGTCAGGAATTCGTAGGTCCGAGATGCCTACCATTCAGGGGCCACGTAAATGTAGATATAGTATATCCATACACGCTACATGCTACAAGATGTTTATTCCTTCAAACATACCCTTTTTGATGGTGT
The DNA here is from genome assembly GCA_036926295.1 of Pachydiplax longipennis. Taxonomy (NCBI): domain Eukaryota; kingdom Metazoa; phylum Arthropoda; class Insecta; order Odonata; family Libellulidae; genus Pachydiplax; species Pachydiplax longipennis. Next base: position 61,135,505 of record JAVFKF010000008.1, read on the forward strand.
ATGTAACATTTTGATGGTATGAGGGTATCATTTTAATGCCTTATCATTTGCCATCAGTGGTCGTGGTTATTCTAAATACACCCATGCCAACAAATTCGCTTCAGATGAATTCGGAGCAATCTTCTTCATATCGGAGCCATCTTCACGTTTGTCCCCAGTTCTCGTAGAATATGCCAACTCAAATATACGAATAGCAGCATGTAACACCGGGAACTGCGGAATTATTAGGAAATCGTCATCTTCAGTAGAAATAATAGCACAAGGCTAGTATTAGGACTAAAATTCGGAATCGGAAACGCATTTAAACCATAGTAATGATATCTTCTTAATAGAATTTATCCCTTTTGGGAGGAGGCACCCCTAAAACACCCCCTTCGCTGCGCCACTATCGGGAGGAATAAATCCAAGCGTTACGACTTTCAATATAGACTTTAACTGCATACAGTCCGCTAATTTACACTACAAAAATCTCATCTTTCTTAACGATACCGTGTCTTCCAAAAATTTACGCATCTTTGCAGCATCACGCTCTGGACCGAGTGTTCTCTTGGAAAAATCTTCCCAAGCGTTCCCAAGTGTTCGAGATCTCATCCCACCGGAACACTCCCCGGAAATCTAACCCCGCCTTTCCCTCCCTCCTGACCGCAAACACCGTTTAATTCGCGAGCTCTCGTGTTTTATTATCTCGTGCGTGCGTTTCTAGTCTCTCTTCTTGTCCACAGCGTATTTCAACCCAGAGCACGTTTAATCATCTTCTTCCAGCCATTCCATCTCTCTCTTCCTATCTACACTCAACTCCCTTCCACTCTGAGATATCGCGATGTTTCTTTGCGTTTCCAGGTTAACTGTGTTCTGTTGAGTTAATTTTGATCGGTAATTGATGCATGCTGTCGTCTATCGAAGATCAGGGGTCAGACTAAAGCATACCCATGCCGATAAGTAACCCTTTTGAAAGGATTTTAAAGTTCTTACTCACAGTACCAGTACCAAGTCTTGGATTGGTGAGAGAAGTACTGAAGGAAACAGGCATGAGCCCAGGAGGAAAGAAGGAAGAAGAAGAAAATTGATGTAGAAATGGCAGCTAACGTGGCCTGTGACTTTTAACGAAAAACCGCCATCCTCAATCCTATGTAACTTGTTTTTTCTGTTATAATTTATTAATAATGTGTAGTACTAAGTTACGACAGGGTTAGTGCCTTTCAATAAATATCCCAGGCGACATGTTCTGCCATGTTTACATCAGAATACGCACTTGTAATATGATCCGCTAAAATTCAGGATTACCACATCTTACATACCTTTCTGTGTCTCTTTTGCTTCTCAAACGATAATCTCCCTTCCTTCCCATTTGAATAAGATACCTTTACTCTCCCCCTTTACTCTCGCTTCATTTTTGCGCGGGTTTATATTCATTTCCCTTCTTTTTTCGACTGATTCCCAGCTCGTTCTGATATTCTTCCTCTCTCACTCCCGTCAGCTCTCTCCCGCTGCTTTCCTCCCTCCCACACCACGGAGCCTCCCCTTCCCTCATCTACTCCTAATTAACTGGTAAACTTTCAGGACTCCTCCTCCCACCACACCCAGCATCCAAACTACCCCACCCGTATTCCTCCCTCTCCTCTCTCCCCCTCGCCCCGCCCAATCCCAGCATGCATCACGGCTAATTAGTGCCGCCTCCTCGGGCAGTTAGTCTTCCAGCAGGCTCTCTCTCTCTCCCTCCCTGCCCGCACCCTTACGCGCTTCTCCCCCTTCGCTCCCAAAAAAACCAAACCTCTTCTTCCCTCTCTCTCCATTCAAGCTTCTTTCGCCTTCAGACTGCTCGTTCGTCAACTCGTTCGCTGCCTCTTCTTCATTATCTCCTCTTTCTATGCGCGCTTTCTTTCTTCTCCCGTGACGCATTTCTTGTTTCGCCACTCTTCACGGCTCGTCTCCCCTTTCTCTCTCTATTCCTCTCTCCGCCATCCATCTTCCTCGTGACCTTTTTCTCTCTCCGTACTCATTTTCTGTTCACATGGCTCGCTCTATATTTACTAAATACCCCGTTGATTCCCTCTTTTCGCTCTATTACTTTTTACTTTTACCGATTTTCGCTGTAGTGCCGGTGTTTTATCTCCCGAAGCACGGAGATTATGAGGAGAAATTTACTCGGAATTTTGGAAATTTTGAGATTTTGAGGGTGATTTTGTGTAAGAGTTATTATTAATTGGTCTATGTATGGGGCACCCTTCTCTGTCGAAACAAATTAAAAGGTATTTTTAGTCTGAAGATTACTTTGAGGGTCTCACTTACTTAATACTCCTTCATCTTCCATTTATAACCTAAACCTGACACTACGTAAAGATAGCAGGGAAATTATTTAGTTTGCGTCAGTCGTTACTCCTATTAATAACATGAAAAAGGGAGTTAAACTGGTGCGACTTTAACTTTTCATTGATATCTGACTATTGTTTGATGATTGCTGGAAGGTTTGCAGAATATAGACCAACTGGAAATCCACCAATATACCGGTCTAATTTAACAAATTGCTCAAAATTTCGTGCATATTAAACGGTTTAAGTTTATTCAAAAGATATTAATTGATCCCCCATCAAATTCGGGGAATAGACTTAAGAGTAGCTATACTCCTTAATTTTCAGTGAATTACTTCCAAGTGTTGTCTTCAGAAAGTTAAGTTTCCTCAGAATAAACTCGGGTTAATTTTGTTATTGTTCTCCATGAATAAGCCTGTGTGTACTACATTTTCTTTTAAACAACAGTGTTAATTTTTTCCTCATGCTCTTACTTCTTCCCCTCTTCCGTCCCTCTGGAGCTGTTTCATCCTTTCCTCCAGCTCCAAATTCTTCCTTTTCTACCCTTTCTCCTCTTTATTCGTGCCTCTTCCATCTCCACTAACTGGCTTCCTCATCTTCCCTCTCCTTTCTTTTCCGATCCTCAACACGACATCGGCCCTCGTGTACCACTCTCTCCCCAGCCTCTTGTTTCTCCTCTTCCCTTTTAACCCTTTCCCTTGTTTACTTTCTCTCTCCTCTTTTCCTCCTCCATATTTCTCCGCCGCAATTTTTCATCCCTTTTCTCCCCGTCGCATACCTACGACGTTTCTCTTCTCATCTCCAACTACCCTCCTTTTTCTGGCCCAGCGCCTCCTATCCATCACGTGCCAAACTATCCAAACCCTCTCAGATATAAAGTTTACTTGTCTCTCTCACTAGGCAGCCCCTCCCTCCTCATTATAATCTTCTTCTCTCTACCCTTGTCTTCCTCTTTTAATTATCTCCTGAGCTCCTCTCTGTGGTTTGGATTTTTCAGAATTCCCACTCTCCCGCCTCCCTCCCCCTTTACCCCCTTCGAACTTTATTGCCGTCTTAGCCGCGTATTCGTGAGCCTAAACGTTTCTATCGTGTTAATGACACCACCAATTAAAAGTTGGGGGATTTACTTTAGTTTCTTCGGAGGAAACATGAAAATTTTCGGGGATGATACGGTGGAGGGGCTGTCTCTCGAGTTTAATTTTTTCCCTCTCGGAGAGTGTAGATTTCCTTGTTACATGAGGGAGATTTTTCGAATTTTTGGCCTCCCACGGATTTGAATGCGTAAGGGATTTTTGATGAAATTTATCGTAAAGCTGAATTCAAAAAATTACCTGGGGAACGTCCTTTATCCTTTCTGATCACAGTCAGCCTCTTAGATACTATGTTTGTTTCGATTTTCTCAGTGCCTGGGTAGTAGATGTGTCGAATCAAAAAGTCGAATGCTCTAAAAAACGTCGCGAAGTACAATTTTGTGTTAAATAACATCGATTCTTCGTATATCGGACAATTGAGTTTTGAATCTTAAATAAACGGTTATGATTGTGAATTGATCCCAGATAACCCTGTTATCTTTTCTAGAAATCAGCAGTGTGCTGTTTAAAGATTTGATTAGTTTGGGCTGATGAAAACTTCAACTTTATGGATGAAATAAATTATTTCTCGTTCTCCGTTATTTAAGGTTCCTATATTTTAGAATATTATTCTGTTTTCATCAGTGAACGCAAATCGATTTGCTTTTTCGACTGATATGAGATGTGGCTTATCTAAAAGACGGGCCGTTTGAATAATTCCTATCGGTAAATAAAAGGGTGAGGATTAATTTGTTAGCAAGGATAAAATATTGCTAAGTTTTATAGCTGTTAAGGGAATTTAGGATTCGTTGAATAGGTGCTTCACTCCAGGGAAGGATTGGGTGCAAACTTACTCTGAACCAGGCATAACATCGACCCATACCAGTAGTTAAAATATTTCAATAGTCAATTATCATGAGATAAACCTCTATTAACGCCCACATTCCAGAGAAATTTCTATAGTACCGCCCACCTTAAGAATCTTTATATTGAATTTAAAGAAAAATTTTATACTATCTACAAGCGGTACTCCTTGATTAAGTTTAATATATCATAATACAGCATACTTTTATTTGCTCTCTCAGTATTGATCACTGACCTATACTTGGTAAATATTCTGTTGCCTCGATTCAGTGAACCTTTATATTAAAATTAGCATATTAATGTTTGAGTTCAAATAATAAACTCGTTGTAGCATCCACCTATGGAAATTACTTTACTGAGGATATCTTCCGGTGGTCTTGAAAACGAATTACCAGTACTTCAATCCTCTTTCATCGGCGCAGAAAATTATACAGGTAGACAATATGCACGGTGTTGAAGGAATGAAACTCGAGCAGCTATTCCCGCCGAATATGGACGACATGGAATAATTTTCAGAGACGGAGGAAGCGGAGGACTTCATTCATACGATATTTTCCAATGGGCGACAGATCGGTCGCAGATTCAATTGATCGAAAGGAGATATCATCGGTCACCTCGTGATTTCTAGCTCCCGTTCTAGACCCTTCCTCTCGCTCCAGATCAAAATGTCGCCACCTATTAATTCTGTTCGGTAATCGCTGCCACCCGTGCCAGCCTTTCCTCTTCAATAATGTCCTTTGTGGAGAGCCGCAAACACATTTCGATCCGCTATTCCCCGTGGCGCATCGGATCTGGTTTAAAATTCCTCTTGACACCTTTTTCTCCCCTTCACTCCATTGATTCCTACCTATCGGCCCTCCCTTAATCACAGGTGCTACACACACTGAAAGAAGAATCTGGTCTTCTTTTCCCTTTTCCACGCTTCGCTTCCTTTCTGGAGTCCTCTCTCTCTCATGACGGCCTTTCCTCGTCTCACCGTCTCTTTCACTCTCCCTTGCTTTCCTCCCTTTGTTTTCCATTTGTCGCCCTTCCTCACTTTCCTTCGCTTCCAGTCCATTAATAGGGGGAAGTTGTTTTTGTCTCCCAAAAAGTTTTCTCTCTTTCCGATCGTGTGGCGAATCGACGCTCTCCCTCTCTCTGGTCGAGCAGCTAAATTTGGCGGTGTATTATTTTTCTAACGCAAATATAATTCTGATCTTGAGGCGTTTTCGCTTTGGAAAATAACGATAGAAATCTTTATCTAAATGGAGTATCGTTATTAATATTTTTGCCTCGCTAAATAATCTTCACGTGACGAACTTTCCTTCGGAAGTTTAGTATCTTCAGTCGATAAATTTTAACTTTTAGTGGAAATTTTCTCCTACATTAATATATTTGGAGTACACATTTTAGCTCCATTTACCTCCCGTGTTAGGTAAAATGTATTAATTTCATTTGTATATAATATTAATGAAGATTTATGATTAACTGAGTTTACCTGTGCGGTCAAGCTTAACTTATAATTGTCCCTATAAGTAGGGTTATATACTCGCCATAGTTATAAAACAGAATAGGTAAATCATCGAGAGCGACAACGCACCTTTTTATACTTAAATCTAAAAATTCGTCCGAAATTTGTTCTTGCTTGCCATCTCAAATAAATGCCCCTGTCTTCTTTTAAAAGCGCGTTAAAGATTGGCGGTGCTTTTTTCGGAGAAAAGCGTCGCCATGGGATGACAAGGATTCGGATTCAGTCAAGTTCCCAATTTGTCTCCGAGGAGTTGTTATTTTCGGACGGAAATAGATCTTCCCTTTCAAACATAAGATTTCAGAGCGAAAGCTGTTTGTTTCTGTTGCTACGTTTAAACAGAATTACTTCGCACGCTCTATTAACATGTGGAATTTCATTCTTTTAAACCAACCGCAAAGAGCCAAGCAGTATATTTCCCGTTTCATAGGCTAAATTTGCTGATTATAGGACCTCTTTTTATGGGCAATCACAAATCATTCCCGTAAATAACCTAGAAGCTTTCATGGAATTCCCCTGAATTTTACTTCAGTTTGTACTTGATAGTTTAAACTACGCAAATTGCTCCTTATTGTTGGATATAATTTTGGAATTTCGCAAATTTTCAAAAGCTTTGTCGATGGAAAAGTGAGAAAATCAAGGACTTTCCTATGATTTGCTAATCAGATTTCTTGTATTTGGTAGTTCAAACTATACAAAATGGTCCTTATCGCGGGATATAATTTTCGTGAAAATGTAAAACCGTTTTAGATAGAAAAGTGAAATAATCGAGGAGTATTTTCCTATAATTCGCTAATCCGATTTCTTAATCGCTACGAAACGGAGGGAACTATGAGGATCTGGGGAACCAATATGACCAACAGTGTACGTAATAAGGCATTCCTAGAAAATTTAATAATCACGTACCTTCACTATCAGTACGCCTTACATTACATGGAGGCAAATATGTCTAATGGACGAGCGCAACGTAATTGATATTTGAGTTAAGCCCGCGAAGAAATATTGCTCTCACACACGATGAGCATGAAAATCCATATCGACTATCCATAAATCATTATCCAAGCTCTCCGCATTTCCTGCACTCGCGATGCTTCCCGATTACTTATCCACCGACAGAGATGCATCTGATGCCAACGCATTACAGCCACTATATAAGATCGCCATGTTGTTTATATTAAGGCCCTGGACCACCAGCATCCACAATCGATTTCCTCCAGGTCGGAATCCAATGTTCCGGAAAAGCGCGAAAAAATCGAGGAGGGAATGAATTCACAGGTGTACGGAGAAGACTTCACTCATCCCTCCTAGGATTCCAATCTCGCTTCCTCTCTACCGAATTCTATTATCCGCTAGATATTCCGTGACTTCCCACGCGGCAAAACACGTAACATCCCTCTATAACACATCTCTATCTTCGTTCCCTTTTATGCTTTCGGCCGACCACTTCCGGAGAGAGCGCACTCAAGGTGATTGAGTGGGGTTCGGTGCCAGGCAAAACCCATCCCACTCACCCACCCACACGCACTCCCGGAATGCATTCACTTATCGGCCCAACCCATCCACCCTTTCATCCCCTGCATCTTCATCCCCGGGAAAACCCCTTTATTCCACTCACAAATATATATCCCCTCTTTATTCCACGAGTCCCCTCCAGGAATCGGATCAAATCTTGCCGAAATCTGCCCTCTTACCTCAGTAAAAATGTCGCGCGGGCTCCACTTTTTCAATCTCCGCGCAGATTTATTTCCTTTGGAGAGTCGTAAAGAAAAAAGGGGCAATTAAAGAGGAGAAGGAAGTGGCTCGAGTGGACCTAATGCGATTCGATGTCCCGAGGAGATAAAATAGTTTCCGCGAGATTCGAATGTTTTCCCGTTCGGAAGGGGGCGTGCATCGAAGGGTATTTATGTGGGGATTACATTGGGTTTCGTCCAGGAAACGGTTGTCGTGTACATCTCTCCGTGTTGGTCACATAATGGTTTGTTTCTTCAGCTAACAGGTTCCCAAACGCGCCCTAGAGAAAACGAGGATATTGGAGTGAAATCGCCGCCTAGTAATTTCGATTTGTTTTTATTATATTATGTTTATTGGATTTATGTTGTACGCAAAATTACATAATATCAGTTAAGGTTTTATTTAATTACTTGCACTCATCTCTTTAGAAATTTTGCGGCTTAAGACTATTTCTGAAATGAAAATTTGTGGCAACTTCTGATTAATATTCATATCATAGATATTAATTCGGCCTCGACTTTGTGATCGGTCTTAATTGTAATGTAAAATGATAAGGTAACGCTAATGCCTTTTACCACTGATCTTTTACTCAGTAGCAAAGTGTTCTATCAGTGCTCTATTATCATTTTCATTATAATGTTCATATTTTTGCCGCGCTGTTACGTTATATTTTATTCACTGGTCTAAAACCTCACTAAAATTTCCCTTTAACTTCTGCGTCATCCAGAGTCCTCAAAGAATGCCCACAATCATTTTAGGCTCCGTTTACAAAGTCAGTTGTCCCTCGAAGGTGACAGAAAACACTGCCAATCATACGTTCTCTAGCGACCCAGACGCTCTCTTTTACGCGTTTCATTTTTATGTTAAACTCATTAATTTTCTCGAGTTTCTATTTTATCCAATTTTGGGATACGCTGAGGCATTTTTCGTCGCGCGCTCGCTTTTATCAAAACGCCGCTTTCTTTCCCAGCATCCATTCCAGAAAACGCTAATGAAATATTCTATTAGTAGGAGTGCTCCTCCGCAACGTCACTCTTACTACCGCCACTTCCTTATCCCATAAGAATCGAATGGGATTACATCCACTATCTCTCCTCCTCTGCGGTGTCATCCTCGCTGTCAGGACCAATTTCCTACTCTTCCTTTACTCTTCTCTTTGAATTCGTTCCCTCCGCGAGAAGCTGCATCTCGCATTGCTTCTCGGTAAAAATAATCCTACGAATCTGTACGTTGTCTGTCTGTTTGCCTGATGCTGTCGCATTGAATAAATCTTTGATCGTGTTTCAATATATTCCTCTATTCCGTTCTGTTTATTTTTGGCAGCCAAAGACCCCTTATGGTGGGTGTTTCCCCAACGAATATATATCCATCCAACGCATATTATTTACGCTTGTTTCGTTACATTGAACTCCCGAAAATGTCGCTCTTTAGGGGTAAATGATTTACATAGTTCCCATATTCCTGAATCATTATTTTAAACGTATCATTGTTGATGTATTACTCTCAAAATTTTATACCCTAACGCGTTATTTCGGAATTATTTCAGGAAAAATGAAAGCGATTACCTTTGACGAAGAAAGGCTATTAGAACTTCATTTGGAAATAATCGCCAGTTACTGAAAATAATGTGAGCTAACCTAAAATGTACTGAGATTAGAACGTTTAAATTTACATTCCAGCAGATTCCAATTTAATTTTTTACTACTGGGGTTTTACACGATGCTTAAAATATTGAATAGATTTATATTAATCATAAACACGACATCTTATTGCCTTGCGTAATAGTTGGCTTCAAACTCTCTCTTTACTAAACTAAATTTATGCATCTCTTAAAGGCCTATAAAATAATCCTTTAAATTGTAACATTATAGTTTTATGCAATAGCTGGTAGGATATTAAGATTCATTTAATTGTGTGTAATAATTTTAGTACCTAAAGCTATGCCTCATCGTCTCATCCTCGGCGATCCATTTTCCCATTCAACGAAAGACGGAAAATCCAATACTCATCATTAAACTAGATCTTGTTTTAATATAACTCCTCTGAATTCTTCAGGAAAATGGAAGCTAATTTCGACATTTTCTATTCTCTCTATCCCCCTATGTTCCAGGCACATATGTCACGTAAAAGTAAATATTCGCATAAGTTTCTCAATTCTCCAGTCCGTAAACATTTCCAGAACTCGTCGCGAATTATTCTCCTTATTTCTCCCCTTCTTTCTTTGGGACATGCGATAACCCTCTCAGCCTTCCTTCTTTTCTCCCCCCAGCATCCCCCCACGCCTCTTCGCTCCTAACCTAATTTCGGTCACCCGTCATTACATCGAACTGCCTCCCCCTTCAAATCCACCTCTTCCTATATTCCCTTAACCCACAGGAACCTCTTAACCACGTCGACTTCCTTTCTTCAGACCTTTCTCTTCTCTCCCCTCGCACCGAAAGAAACGTCGCCTTGTTCGTAGATTGTTCCGCCCGACAAAAGGTTCGCTTAGCTCAAGGGTTGACAAGTTCTCCTCCTTTTTCTGCCTTCTTGGGGTTATCGCCTTTACCTTATGAATGGGGGAATTTGGTTTTGTCGGATGATGGCTCGATGGCTTATTACGTCCCCGGATTTAGACATCTGTTCGATTAGGATAACTTGCGTTGATTAGAGGGTTTTTAAGGATTTTGCGCCATTATTCTCCCTCTGCTTGGAGCTTTAATGAAAACGACCCAGACGTGTCAGTGGGAAATATGCTTCGACAGTTATTAAAAAGGGTGGCCTAAAGTATCGTTGATAGTAATTTCCGTTCATTTTTCCCGAAATCTTTTAGTTATTATCTCTTATTTAATTTCTGATTGGTTTTGTAATTATAAACTATAAATCTACGAGAGAAGAATAAATAGAAAAAGTTGTCGACGGAAAAAATAGAAATAAGATCATACTATATATAAGAACTTACATAACAATTATTAAGTGTACTTTATTATCCTATTCTTCTTTATTGAAATGCTATTGATAGAAAATTAGGACATTCTTATTGTCTTATTCTTGTGTGACAATAATCTTGTGCCTACAGTAATCCGTAGACTGAATTTAACCCGTACTTCTTCCTTACAACGCACGCACCTATCAGACAATAGTTAAACATTTAATTGAAGAATTGGGTTACCCCGTCGCAGAAATTCGGCAAGCGTTCCAGTTGGAGAACGTTCGAATACTAAGCTTCCGTGCCGTTCAACTTTACAACCCTCTAAACACGTTTAACGGCGCTATTTCTGCATTCCGAATGGTGTTAATTTAGCTCGTCAGTCTTCGAAATTCAATCTCTCCACTTAAAATATCCTGGCTTGAGTAAAGTAGATGTGATATTTTCGAATATGTTTTCAATGTGACGAGGTGCACTCTCCGCGAAGCGCCTCATAAAATTAAGTCTTAATTTCGTTTCTTTATCATTAATTCCCGCATTATTTCCACGCCTGCACGTTCTCTCAATACTATCACCAAATCATAGGATTACTCTCCCGCGTTTCCTTCGCACATCGTCGGGGAAAACGCTCGCGATCGCGTCACTCCGAGTAAATTTTTAATCCGCCGCCTCACCCGCGTGCGAAAACTCCTGTACGATAATTTTTTCCGTAATTAAAACGAAAATCCAGGGATTCAATGCGAGCGAGGAACAAGCAGAGTGCGTCCGCTCTTCAAATGCAGAATGGAGATAAATCGCAAGAGAGAAAAAAAAACGGAACGGGAAGCCGACTGGGGCCGCGTGCAGCGCGAGATGGTTAACTCGTGTGACTCACGTATGAAACAATCCTCGCCCGAAACAGAAGAGGATGAGGAAAAAGGTTAATTAATTGGCTCGAGCGTAATTAGCGCCGACACCGCGATTTTTTCATCCGCCCGCGCAGCCCCGAGGTGCGCTGGCGAAAATTCCCGCTCCGCCGTCGACGGTGACGTACCCGGACGTTCTTCAGGGCGTCGCAGTCTATTTAAGGAGGAAAAATGATGCTATCGTCGAACTGCATATGCTAATTATACACCCGCGGCGTCTGAGGAGGGCGTCCTTCTCCCACTGTTAGTCTCGCGTACTTCTCGCCCCGGGATATGAAATTAAACAGGGGAGGCTTTTTTCGCCTCTTTGTCCATCTCTTCCGAACACCTGTTTAAGAGGAGAGCTACGACCTGAGCTCCTCCTTGTGCATCTCTGCACGCAAGGCGCTCTTCTTTATCCCTCTTTCATTCCCATTTCTCTTCCCTTACAAGGCAGCCGTTGGAAGGAGGGGTGTCTTTAATGGATTGAAGCGGGGGATGCTTCTCTTATCGCGTTATCTCGGAAGACAGTTAAGTCTACAATAATCCATTCCAGGTTTTTTTGCTCTCTCTCGCTGGTGTTCTTTTTGGTTTCCGTAAGTCTCCGTTCCGGGAGGCTCATTGCCTCCCTTCCTCCTTTCTTTTGACTCCACTCCTTTTGCTTTCAATCGCTCCCCTTCGTACTTTATTTGTCGTTTCGCGTTTTTAAGTCTTTGGTTGATCTGACGTTGCTTTATTCTCCTCTTGTTTTGAATTTTTTGCGCTAAATTTTGGCGATTTATTTGTTTGTCCTCCTTTTCGGAATAAGCTCGTTTTCCATTTCTATTGATTCTTTTTGAAAGACATTGTGACCTGTGATTCTTTCCTTTCTTTTCTTTCGTACCTAATTGAATAACACTTGTTTCACAATATTAAAGTACATTTCAAAGCTAAGTTTTATCCATCTTTTCCGAACACAGTTTTCGGAAACCCTCGTCATCTGTTCCTTCACCTTCACCTGAGCCTAGGGAGCTTACATATTCTTGGGTCGATTTTCCTATTTCAAGTAAGTACTGATTGGAAAGTTGAATGTTAGTTAGTTCTATTAATTCCTCTGGATGCACCTTTTTTCGGCTCTCTTATAAATCTTGTTCTTTGACCCGTTTTTATCCCTTTGCTTTCCCATTTTTGACTCTTTTATAGTAGTCCTTCACCATGTTTTCCTTTAGGTTTATTCCTATTATTTTCTACGTCCCCTGCTTCACACTGCCTTTTCTCCTTCCTTTCCTTCGTTCTTTTATATGTCATTTCCTCCTCATCGCTCTCCCCATCTTCCCCACATCCTCTCCCTTCGTATCCTGCCAATTCCTCTTCCAACTTCATCCATTTTCCTCTCAAGTCATTCCTTATTACGATTCCTCTTCTCTCATTCCTCGTATGCACATTTTCTTGTTGCCTTTATGTAGAAGAAGTAAACTCGATTCCTCTCTTTTTTTACCTCTCCATCTCCTTAATTCCGCCCTCCCCTTCAATTCTCTCACGACGCTGAATTATTCAAGACGACACCCACTTCCTCCCACCGAACGACAGGAAGAGGTCTTCCCTCCCAAATATCCGATTCTCCTCTCGATCGCATTCTCATCGACTTTGTTTATCTCGTCGCCAGCTTTCGGCGTAATGTTCGCTCGAGGACTCGAACTCGGCTCGCAAGGGAGATTTAATTGATGGGACAGAGTCTTGTAAATTGTCCTTTGGTTGTAGCGATCCGACCAGTTCAGGGATCTCCCCGATGAACGACTTGTCCTTCTCCAGAGCCCTCTATCGATCAAGGATGCTTCTTAATCAACTGAGTCGCTCTTAACTTGGCAGGAATCCTCAATGAACGCGATGTGTTTACCGAGATAGATAAAGGGATAGCTCTCATTTGATAACGTTAACCCTATCGCGTTATTGTGATACTGTTGGAAGCATTATGCTATTTATTTGGAGAAGAAACTGATATAATTTTTTATTAAGTTATTATGAACTTTTATCGAGGGAGTCTATATCAATGGAACACGTTTCCGAAGGTAAAAAACGAACGATGGTATTGGTTGGTTGTTGTAAGCGATATTCCCGCATTGGCCGGGAAGCTTTTCTATAGGTTTGATTTGTACACGAATAGGATTATGTGGATATTATATGGATAATTGAAATTTGAGTACCTTTTGGAAATTAGTACTGCAGTAAAAACTATAATAATTATACTAATAACTGTATTTATGTATAGAGTCTAAATTTTTAAAAACTTTTATTTTTTAACATTTGAGCTGTCGACAAAGTATGCATAATTTTTATCCCTGAGATCTTGTTCCTTGAATTTCATGAAGTAATTGTCTTGGCAAATCATATGATTCAAAATGCATCGTATCTCACGATTAGAGTGGATAATGTAAATGAAATAGACTAGATTATTTACCATAACCTCTCTGACCTTTGAGATTGCCTACACATACGATTTCTTGCAGGTTCGACTTGCTAGGTATATTTTTCTCCTTTTACATTTATAAAGGCGAAGCAATAATATTATTTTTAAAGAAATGTTTTCGATTATTTCCATTCGTTAATTGGATAACCTTTTCACATCAAACATTGACTATATAATTCCGACACAATTACTTAAATTTTTCCCAAAACTACTAAGGAAAATCAGTGAAGTTCGTTAAATATTTCCAGTTTCAGATATTTTTTTAATTAACGCGAACGATCGTTTCCCTTGCTTTGTCCACAATATTTTCCTCCAACTAAGGATTAAATGTGGCTAACTACGAACCAGATTTTATCAACTTTCCCGAGGAAATATTTCCGCGTGCCGAAGTTAAGTACCCGAGTCTATTCGATGGATGTGGCGCCATTAATTAACTAGTTCCCGGAACATAACCGTGGCATTCAACTCCGTAATTATCAGGTGTAAGATTCATAAATAACTCGAGACGGCTTATTATTTTATTCCGCGAGGTTTTTATTTGGTTTATTTCGTTCTCAGTTCCTGTTGAGCCCCCGCAAATGAGCACGCCGCGAGGTCTTAGGCATGCCTCTAATTGGATGAGGACTTTTGTCCCAGAATTCGTTTTCAATGTCTCCCTTCATGCACGAAACCATTCACTTCTTTTCCTTATCGCTTCAAGTTCTTTTTCATCATGAAAATGGCTTAGGAACGGTGGATCTTGATTGGATGGGCCGTCGCCTGAAAGGGAGAGAGTCTTAAAGCTCTTCCATGTGCCGAAACAACCTCGACGCTATCGGAAGAATCTTTGTGTGAGCTCATCAAAACACGGAGTGCGCAATGGTTATTCTGGAAAGTGTGTGCACATGACTAAAAGCTACTTTCTCGCTTTTAAATAGATGACGAAACCACGTCGAAATTTCGCGTTAGTGCAAACTCTCGAATATAAATTAATTAATGAAGTTGTCATAGATTGGAGGTAGGTTACATTTAATTCATCCATAATGGTTTACAATTGTTATGGAAATTTTATTGGCTAATAATTTCACAGAATTAATTAAGACAAAATATTATTTTATCTTTAAAGAATTCCTATTGAAAATTTATTTAGCGAGTTGAATCCACATGTATAACTCATGGAATGTAGTATATAAATATGAATTTTGCATTTCAGTAGTTGCTTTTATGTCCATTATATAATTATACATAATTATTGCTTTCTTGAGGAATAACGAAAGATTTCTTAATTCTCCTTATTAATGATAGCATCGATACGCTCATAAACTGGTCATAAAAGGTATTAAAACGACCTTAAGGCATTGAAAAATTCACCTTTGGCAATATTTTCGCAATACATGGGCGTTAGGGTTCGAATTAAATACCTACTGGAAAAGATGGAGATGTGTGCAACTTTCATCTGTTGATGCAGTCACTCCAATAATTATTCTTTCTAGATTTTATTCATCTCTCCTCTAAACTACGGAATAATAGAAATCCGCGAATACAGTTTTCAGAGTTTGTACTTCAGTTCCCCAAACATTAACACACCGTAACCGGGAACATGCAAACTTTCTGAATCATCAAATTTCCGTTCTGTAGTACTTGTTTCTCGTGATCGAATTTCTCTTACATGATCGAACTAAGTTAAACAAATGATCCAAAATACCTCAGAACATCGCGTGTTAGGTCAAGCAAGCTTAGACGAATCCCGCATTAAGTACTAAGGGTATGTGGGTCAAGAAGTTACTAATAATGGACTGCCATATTTTTGCCTTAAGAAATGCACCATGGAACATTACTACCAAAAGAGACATTGAGCTAAATTTGGGATGGATATTTTCGATGTAACTGAATATTTTTTATCTTAAAGGTTTAAGGTGAATATCTTTAAGGTGTCTTTATGTCTAAGAAAACGAATGATACCCTTTAATTCATATAACTCCGTTCAGACAGCGCTCAATATTAAGAATGATGTATAATATAGGACGTATAAATCAACAGGGTCTTCCAGAACGTCTCGTATTAGCTCTTCAACCATTTAACCACATTTCTAATGCAATGTGTGTTCCAAACAACAAAAAGAATTGGCAGAATAATTACGGGCGACGAAGATTTTTACGCATTTTTCGGACTCTGCTAGCAAATACGTTTCTTATAAACAATTTGGAGGATGTCTGAGCATGAACGCATTCACAAAAACACTAGCACTGCCAAAACAAATACGTACTGCCAATTTTTGAAAATAGGTTACAGAAAGTGGAAGGCGTATATGGCTTCTGTGTTAACGAATCGTAAATCACACTAGAATTCAGCAGCTTATGAAAACATCAACATCTGCATAAATACCCTGCAAGCCGCCTATCGGCCTGAGACAAGGGAAAAGCAGCATTTAGCTAAATAATGTTTCTTGGACGTTTTATCTTCGTAAGGCGAGGTACTTGTTTATCTCAGGCACTTCATCCACGACGAAGGCGGTGGACTTGTGAATCAGGATTGACTTCCTACGGTCTTCTCTACACGCACTTCGTCGACTACACGCCGATCACTCATGCTATCAAATCAAGTCGATCATAAATTTTTGCATCGAGTATCCCGCGGAGTAATCGCTATTTAATGCATTTAACAAGTAATCACGTCATCCCCCGTTGAGAGGTTTAAGAGAGTCGGTTTCTTTTTCCCACGAACCTTCCCGCCGATTATCTCCTATATATCTTCCCCCTAAGCCTTTACTATCATATTTTCCGTTCATTTTCCCTCCCGCGCGTGTTTGCTCTTATCCGCCCACTCACGCTTAGGGAAAATTTCCACCCACCGATCGCCTCCCGCAACTTCCCTCGGCGCCAAAACGTGTAATGCGGTAAAGTGATCTTTCTCACGCGATTCCTGACTTCCCTTATAACTTCTTTCTCTCTTCACTATCCTTTTTGCCCTCAAAATTAAAGGTCTAGGAGCTTCTTAGGTGGTGTTTTTTTTCCAGAGGAGGTGTGGAGCAAGGGTTGCGAAGAATATATGTGGGCGGGGACATCCGTTTGTGATAAGTCTGCTCGCACGAATCGAGTATGAAGTAGCCATTTCCATTAGGTCGCTGAGCATGCACTTGGGGGTCTAGGCTATGTATCTTATTCGATGAAAATGGATGTTGGAGATGAAAATGAACATGGGTGGATACAGGTATATCAACCTGGTACTTCTTATTGACGATCTGGGAGTGAAACATATGGATCTCCTTTGGGAGTAAATATTCATAATTTTCTCGATATCTGAAATATATCTACCGGATAATTTGTCAAGCTAAATTGCCTCCATTTGTACAATCTTAAGAAGCAAATATCACGATGGAATCAGGTACTAATTTTACGCTAAACTGCTTTTCAAATTGAATTATGTACCAAAAACGTAAGCATTAATATAAACAGAATATCTCTATTTTTCAGAACCATTAAAAAAAGACATTATGCCACATGTACAGAGAAATTTCCCATCATATGTTCAAATATACGCAGCTCCTTTTTGGTATGGTATGTTTCTATAGGAAGGACTTGTACGCTTCCCTAAGGCATGCTGTTGTTATCGGGCCTTAAATAATAGTAATATTTTTAAAAGTGCACCGACAGCCAAAGTCATTCCCGCTCACCGAGAATCGAACCCGGGACCGCTTTCACCAAAGTCGAACGCGTTGCCCACTCAGCTATGCCGAGGCCTTGGGTCTTAGGGTACCATCATGTTCCATAAAGATGAATCTAACTCATTTCCAAGCAAAAGTGATTGTTATCCATCTTTTCTTTTTACGACTTACTAGATTGGCATCTGAAACTATATGCTATTTTTTCATTACTACAAAGCGCTAAGTGATTACCAGGAATCCTGACAATCGCTAGTTTCCTTGTTACTGTTTCACTTAAGCGTCAGGTTCACACCTGAAAAGGATTCTCCGCTGGCGGACTCTTAGAAAAGGGAATTTTTCGTCCGGTATCTTGTGAAAAGGTAGTACTGGTATGTGGAGGAATGGTGGGTGTTGGTTGAAAGGTATCGAGGAATGAGAGTACGCGCGTACGTTGAGCCATTGACAAAAGGCAATGCTGAAGAGTGTGGAGGAGGCGGCATAATTAATTGGAAGGTGTTGGAAGAGCAGGATTCCAGAGAGGGGTGCTAGGAACAAAAGGTGTGGTTGTGGGAGAGACGGTGGCGCTGCCTCGCGTCGAAATGCACGATTAATGGACGCTTCTTCGAATTATGTACCTTTTAGTTTCGTTCCGGAAATATATTTCTCTCTTACATGGCATTGATTTTTCGTCTATCCACTCCACCATCTACAAATCCCTTCGCATTAGAATTCTGCTTGCAGTTTAAAATAATGAGAGACGATTCACACCTAATGAGTACCATCGTGTATAGGCTTCGCTGGTGAACCTGATCGACTTCATCCATTCAGCGGAGAGTATTCTAGTAAAGAATTTCGAATGATTCTATTGATAAGGATAACTTGAAAAGAGCCCCTTGAAATTCGCGCAGTTGATTTCAATGTTCTATGGATGCTTGCAATGAAGGAGGATAACTACGGATCGCGTCAGAAAATATGTCTCCCTTAAATTTTAAGGTCAAGTATGAAGTTGCTGGTTTGATTCCTGCACCTTCGGTAATATTTATAAGAGATCTTAATCCGGCTGATTGAGAAACTCAAGGACTGAGGGAGTGAAAGAATATTAAAGTATTTCATCGTTTTAATTTCTTTTCTTGATCCAATTATTTATCCAAATTCGTGTATTTATCTAATACCCAGATATCTGTGAATTTTTTATATTTGATTTCATGCATAAGCGTACATCTGTTAGAGAAGTAATTGCCCATTGATATTATTGAAATTGAATTTTTAAAAATACTGGTGTAACTTTTCTGGAATATCAATCTAAAAAATTTTGCGATGATACAGTGTTTGAAAATGAAGAAACATTAGGTTTCAATACATAAATCATGTTTTTATATTTTTGATTTCCCAATCGAAGGAGAAGTACCGTGGATATATATAGCCTTAGAATTGATAAAATACCACTAATCTCTTCATGCAGTTTAATCTGGTTACTAAATGGAAATAAACTATGGTGTAACGATTAAATAACCTCTCAAGATTTATGCAAGAAGTTTTCTGTTACTTAGCACCGAATAAGTTATATAGTTATAGTACTGCTCATCGGTACCGTTTTGGGGTGACCTTCTGGGTCCATTTCCCCAACGAACCTCCGTCCTCCCTGGATGCCGTTGACGTCAACCAGAGAGGAAACTGCATGATGCCTGAATCTTTGAGAACGAGTTGCATTTTCTTTCGCGTTTTTCTTCTTAAAGAGACTTAACGAGGAGATTTCCCTCTTTTACAATCTTTTGATTTCTCCTCTTCCTATGACGTTACGTTCTTTTTTTCAATTATCGAAGTTTTTCTCTAATGATCGGACGATGGCGAAGAAAGAGCGTATTTCATTGGATATTTTCACGTCAAGCATAGGTTTCGCGTGACGCCCGATGGGCCATAATTAGAGAGGACGCCGTTCGGAATCTTTGACTAAAGGAACATTTTTTCGTCCGGCCATGGGGATCCGAAAAAGAAGAAAAATTAAAATCGCTCATTTTCGTCCATCAATACGCATTATGGAGATTTTCCCCCTTTCTCTCCTCCCTCTGCTATTTCTGTTACTTGACGGCGGCGACAGTGAATTCTATCCGGAGCCGAACACGCGGCCTTAATTAAGTTCTCATTCTGTTCAGCGGATATCGTTCGGTAAAAGGTTTTGTATGAATATTTATGCCGAGTGCTTTTGCGGGAACGTCCGTCGTGTCTTTTTCTATCTTCCTATACCTCGCTCTTTTCCCGCATTTCTTTTTCTTTCTGCATCTTCCTCTGGTCGACCGCCTGAGGCAATAAGCGTATTGATTCCTCTCATCATTCTGCTCATCGGTGCGATGAGATATTGGTGAATATTTCATGTGAACATTTTTTTTAAAATGTTCACAATCTGAGCAATCAATTCATGCTGAACAATATTTGAATAAATTGTATTAATACAGCCCATGGCAAGTCCTTATATAAGTTAAATGATTCACAAGAAATTGATAACTAAATAATCCTTAAAGTTTAATCCGTATAGGATGAATTTATTATATTCTCTTAATGGTTAATAGTGGAGAATGAATTCATACTGAACAATACTTGAATAAATTGTGACAATACAGCCCATAGTGAGACCTTTTATAAGTTCAAGGGTTATTTATTTATCAATTACTTGTGAATCCCCTAATTTTCATTGTTATAGGATGAACTTATTAGATTTTCTTATTGATTAATACTGGAGAAAATCAGTTTCTTTAAAGCATGTGGTCTCTATCGGGAGATGGGGAGTTGAGAGTATGCACTAGAGCCGATGGATTTTAGGCTGTTATTTCTAAAGACAGTGGATTCCAAATGCGTCAGCGAATCGAACAGAATATAAGAGAGCCTATCAGAAACGTATCTTTCGATAATACTTGTCAAGCCCAATGAACATGTGAGAGGGATTCCAGTATAATCCAAAATTGATTTGAGATATACAATACTAGGCAGAGCAATCAGAAGAGAGAACTCAAGCCAATAAAATTATTTTCATGCATACTTTTCAAACGCCAAACTAGGTCAATCTTTGAGATATGCTTCATGAATGCTTTCAGTGATTCGAAGGACTAGAACAAGTAAACCCAGCAAAGAAATATTAACCCCGAACACTATGCGCGCAGGTGATCACCCACAAAGACACACATTGGTTTGGTTTTGCACCACAGAAATATATGGACACAAACGCAGAAAGAGAACCGCAACCATCCAGGATATATTCTCTCTGAAAGAGAGTATTAACAGAAACCGTCGACTGACACTGACCGACACCTTTGGAACAAAAACGTGCAATCAGAGAGACTGGAGCAAGCAATATGCACACAGGACAGGTCAACAGAACTCATGCAGGGACACATTCACAGGAAGACTTGCAAAGACGCCCGCAGAAGGGCTGGTCAGTATAAAAGAGAATAATAGCCGCATGGATAATAAGATGGGCTCCATGTGATCGGAACGAGCAGGAATTCCAATGATCGGTTTTCGGACGAAAATATTACCGCCCCGATATTTCGGGGGAAATAAAAAAAGCGCGCTTCTGACCGTCCCCTCTTTTTTCCAACTGTCCGAAATACCGCGGAAATCTTTCGGCATCGTTAAATTTTTCTGCCATCCGCGACCTCTCTTGCTTATTTCTGCCTCTGAACGCCACCATCAATCTCGGCGACTTTTTAAATGCGCTGCGTTGAGGAATCAGGAATGTTGTCCAACCCCATCGTAGACGTCGCTCTTTTTTCCCCTACCGACCTTTTAGCGCCCCTTCCATACTTCACCACCCCTTTCCTACGTGTGTGCAAAAGCCACACATGCTCCTCTACATAATCTCATCCATTCTCCCTTATCTGCATTCTCTCTCGTTATCTCCTTCATGTGTGTTAGCATCCCTCCAGACGGACCCCTTTCCACATCACCCTTTGTCCCCCGTCCTTTCTCCTTGTTTTCAAATCCTCCTCAAACATGCCCTCTTCCCATTCTCTTTTCTCTCTTTGTCCGCCTCCATCATTTCTCTTTCTCCCTCGCCATCTGCAAAGATTTTTATTTGCTCTCTCCCCCTTCCCATCCTCCCCGCATCCTCCTTGCATTCCTGCCTAATTACCCGTCTCCCTCATTCCACCCGTTCTCTCTCTCTCTCCCTCGTTATCTTTTTCCTTTCCCGCTCCTCCCAGCTTTATTTCTCTTTCTCCCTTAACAAATATCAAATTCTCTTTCACTTCATCTTACGCTACGCCTCTCTCTTCTCTCCCACTGCACTCGGATCTTTTTCCGTCTATTCCTTACTTGGTATTCTTCCTTACTCGTTTGATCTTTATTTTCCCTTGTTATCTTTCGTGCCCCCGTTCGGCTTCCTTATCCGTGCTTTTCTTTCTCTCCGCTTGCATTCATTCTCGTCGTTTCGTCTCCCCGGTCCGTTATAGTTGTCTCACTGTATCGTCGAGTTCTTTTTCCTGGACTCTGTTCGTTTCTTTGCCGTGGAAGTGGCATTTAAGCGAATTCCGTATCCCTGGGCTAAGGGGTCTCTAAAAATATTCGAATTGATCTAATTTAATGATTTACTATGATCCTATCGTTAACATTATATCAACTGGCCGCGGTTTTCGAGTGGTTCTGTAGAGGAGTGGAGTGCTATCATGCCAGCCAACCTCTCCAACACCAAAGTCCCGTGTTCGAACCCCGGCTCAACTGATTTTGAGTGGGGATCGGTCTTATATGCTTGTATTTTTAACGCCTCATTTCTTGTCCATAGGTAGATGTTTGTGAAGGTAACAGCTAAATAGATCAGACATTTTTAAGGTACGATGCTTCTATGTTATTTACGAGCAACAGATTTTTCTGATACGTTTTAGTGAAACATTGAGAATACTTCGCTGAACAAACGTAAAGAATTTACTTGTGGTTCAATCGATTACCTAACGATGCGTTAACAAATCGGAAATTTTTTATGCATTTCTTAAAACATCTAACTTTTCCTTGTACCACATTTCTCACTCCGAGACCGTGGAACAATTTTCCCCCGGTCATAGTGTCTCATCCTTATGAGCACCGTAGCCCTCCTTATTTAATATCCATCTCCGTGCACCGTTTTCCCTTTCTCAGTGTTTCCCTCGCTTTCATCCCACTCCCCCTACACTTCCCCTTTCTGAATTCGCCCACCTCCCACTTCCCTTTTTTCTTCCCCCTCTTACACTCCCTTCTGTTTGCCTTCCCATAAATAAACGCTAATGAGCTAGTCCAGTCCACGCACTTGATTGACCGCCCCTTTAAAAAAAACGCTCGCAAGGGTGACGTGAGGGGTATAGCCGCTGGGAAGGGTTGGAGAGGAGGGAAACCCACGCCTTTTACACAGCCCTTACGCTTGCATATACATACATATATGGAGGGCGAAAGAAGTGGAGTACATAGAGAAAATGGAATATCATAACTCCGAGCGATCGCGTCCATCAGTAAAAAAAAGATCGCTCGTCTATTCCCTCTCTTCCCGACTTTTTTTTAACATTCTTACCTTATCCTTGAGTGTAACGCGATGATAAATTTAAGCAGCATGTTTACGACTCGAGGCGCACTTGAATCCTTATATTTAATTGGAGCCGAGTTCTCGTTTATAAATTTCAAGAGCGAGCCGATAAAAGCAAAGGTTGAGTTTCTCCGTACGTTCAATTTTCATTCCTTACGTCGGGTGTATCAGTGGTCAACCTTCAAGTTGGGAGCGTTCGTTTGTCACGGGGAAATGATACTTCTCGGTCCCTTCTCATAATCACAATTATTAAACTATTATGTTACACTTATGCTCCTCATTTAGTTAAGCTATCTGGAATATAGATCTCTTAATATTTTCGCAAAACCAAACATGTATTTCTGTTCCAATCAGATGCTATAAAAATATTAGAGTGATCAAAATAAAACTATCAAATAGAAATACGAGGCTTAAAAAGTAATGCCTTTTGTCAAAGACCCTTGAGGTGTATTATGATGAAAATTCGATCATTTTTATTATTTCTATGCAATATTCCTTCATCAAACTAGATCCTTGTCTGGTATTTTATCCGAAATCAAATTTTTGGCTAATTTAGCATTGGCTACAACTAAGACCATTAAGATAGATGATCATGCCAACAATAGAACCTCTCAACTCAATCACCTCGTAAAATTTGTATTCCTTTTATTTATAGAGACGGATTTAATAATTCCATTGATAATGGCGAAGGTTTTTATGGAAAAGACAAATCTTCAATAAAACTATCGTAAAAATTCCGAGTCGCCTAAGGGTGGTAAAGGAACTCAAATTTCACATCTTAAACATGAAATTCAGCTCCCTTATCTATTTCCCTTACCTTATAGCTAATCTAATTTCATTCTTGCAGTTAAGATATACATAAGTAATTAATTTCATTCAAAGGGAATAATTTATTCGAATCTACTATCGAGTAGGTTGGAATCTTATGGAATTGAATGTAATGCGGAGTTACAGGAAATGAATCCATTCTGGAGGAGTTCGTAGAACTTCCTGGAGGCCCCTGAGATACTATAATTTGAAATAGGAATATCTGCAAAATATTGGTTACTGCGAAAAAGTGAAAATGAGCCGTTTTTCACCCTCATGATCATCCTGATGGACCGACCACTTTTCATAATCCAATCTGAGACATTTTACGGTTTATTTCATGTGTAAAACTTCCTTCTAGAGAGAAATAGAAATCGCGGTTGAGGATGAAGTCTATAGACGAAATGGTCAATGGAGTCAAATAAATTTCCGGGATGGCAAAAGCTGGTTTTGCGCTTGGTTACTTTCATCTCTATTGCAAGAAAGATCACTATTACAGCGACACGAAACAGAAGTTGCGTTGAAAAGAAAATAATGGAGATTCCGTAAACAACATATGAATTTTTCGTTCATCTCTTATTTTGATTCTCTACTCGGGTGGATGAACCTCCATATATAAAATTAATAGTTTAACAATGTATGCAATTCAGCGCAAACAATTCTCGTCAGTTACTACCACTCAGCTACACTTCCTATAGTTGCTTACAGCTGTAGTCTGATAGTTACGGAGCGCCTCCCAAACACGGGGATTCATCCGCCTGGTCATCTTTTTACCAGACTCCGGTCCATCGTGCGCACCTGAAAACCCACCCCTCAGCCCTTCAGCATTCCAGATCCATTCCATATTATATAATCCATTCTTCTCCCTCGTGAATCGTCCAGAGATACACTCGAGATTCCAAAACGACGGACCCTCCGCCAATCAATTGATCCTCGTCCCCTCCGTTTCGACCACGCATTTTTCCACTAATTACTCCTTGCGTCATCTCCCCAAAAAGAGCGCGGCTATTTATATGATTCGCTCTCAATACGGAGCGCACATGCCTCCGTACCCCACCGATCGCATCCCTTCCCGAATATACACCCTTCGAAATATAACCTCTTCACTTTTAGTGGCTCACATCATCCCACTCGTACGTCATGGCCACACCCACTCATCCCTCCAGGGATCGCCCACCCCCTCCGTGTTTTTCACTTGGACCACTCACCCCTTCCCACCCCCTGATTCTGGCTAAACCATCCCTCGCGAGTGCCATCTCCTTCATCCCGGGACGCCTTGCACTATCTTATGCGCTCAGCCACTTTTTTCACTGCATGCAATAAACTTGTAAATTTTGAAATTATATCACAGAACAAATTGATCTATAGCAAGCAATTATGATGTAAAATCCCTCATGATTGCCATACCTGATTATGATTTAACACCATAACAGGCAGCAAATTTTCTCACTTTCTCAATTTATTAATGGCATAATTTCATAATACTGTGATTCCTTGATCATTGAGAGTCACTGTCAACACTTTTTCGTCGTTCTCTGGGCTTGGATAACGAATACGGATTCAACCAGCGAACGATATTTCTTAAGGTGCTCGCGCATGCATTCGCAGTATTGTTATAAATGACTGAAAAAATATGGTTCTCACTCACCATAGCTTAATAGTACAAGAAAAGGGTAATTAAACGACAGCTTATTCGCATCTAAGAATTTGGGACCTTATGGGAAAAAGCATCTCGGTTTACGAAGACCTTTTTTAATAATGATACTCCGAATCTTAATTTAATATTTTTTACCTAAAAGTTGTTCCGGTTTAGAATTTCGGTGGGTGCCTATATGTGTGAAATTGCTGCGGAGTAATTTTAAAATTACTTCTTCTACTGATATTTTGAGCTTAGTGACCAGAAAGGTGACCATAATTCATTGTAAAGAATTAAAGTATTCATTATAATGAATTATGGTCACTCCAATCATTCCTTTTAAGGACTCCATAGTCACGAGAAGCATACTGAGATATTTCTTTTACCCCTAGGCTATTGGTTTTCACTTTGAGTCAGTTAAATAGCTACTCTTGGAAATACCTGGACATGATATATTTTTATAATGTTAGTCGAGAAAAACCTCTAAGTTGCGTACGATATTCCCGCATAGTCTTCCTTCGCTATCTGACCATTTTAGTCGCATTTTTCCCCCGCACGAGCAGTCCCGCTACGTTAAAAGGGCTTTCAAGAGAATTGTTGCTCGAAATTCCCTCAAAAGGTCCACTTGATGACGAAATTACGGGCTAATATTTGAGAATGTGGAGCGTTAATGAGGCAGACTCAAATTGTATGCGGCCAAGAGTCCCTCGACGCCGTCCTTCCGTCTGTATTCGCTCGTAATATAAAA
This sequence comes from Pachydiplax longipennis, assembly GCA_036926295.1. Classification (NCBI taxonomy): domain Eukaryota; kingdom Metazoa; phylum Arthropoda; class Insecta; order Odonata; family Libellulidae; genus Pachydiplax; species Pachydiplax longipennis. The sequence continues at coordinate 61,161,579 of JAVFKF010000008.1, forward strand.
AAGGAAGTGACCTACCTATCATAGCAGGGGGTCTTTTTCCTCTTCTCGTCAGTTTACCTCGCGACAGCTTTTTTCACCATTGCCGAGGGACGCAGTTGCTTCTTGAGGATTTTATTACCGTAGCCTTTTTGACTGCCCTCGCAAAACGTTTCCCCTGCTTTCGTACAATTCTGTATTTCGTCGCGCATTTTTTCACGTCCCCGCGAGCTTATCTCCAGTATATTCCTTTGGAGAAATGAATGTCTTCCTGCATTGCCTTTCTCGAATTCATCCGAAGAGGAACGGTGAATGGCAGCCTCTGTATTTCTACCCCCATCCGTTCCACGCCGACCCCCCTGATACTTTTTTCTAATTCAGAGATTCGAATTTTTTCTCCCTCCCGCTGGGCCTCATTCAGAGATTTCATTTTCCATTAATTTCATCACATCGCGACTCATTTGCCTCATTTATCGTCTTTCTTCCGTTCCTTCTTATGAAAAGTGTTGGGGGATTGCTTGAACATGGTTTGCCTCTTTCGCATTCTGATATGCACTTGAAACCCCTCAGCATTTCTGGGTCTCCGCCTATGCGTGCTTCTTTCTTTTGTGCCATCAGTGGACGGTTCTCGCGTTCCCTTTCGTATACTTGGTTGTGGAGAATCTGCAGTCGTTCGCTCTCAGTCTGACTGGATAAACGAGAGGCGAGAAACTCGCACTTTCGATCGTTTCGAACCTTTCAAATGATAGAAAGAGATACGTTTGCGATGAACTGTTTCCAAAGATGAGGGGAGCATTGAATAGAATGCTATCAGCTCCATCTGTACCTTTCGAAGGTTTTATGAAAGCATGATATATTAGGTGGTATTTTTAAATGGCAATAAACTAGATGGAAAAATTTTCGTATCTCTGGTGAAAATGGTCCATGATTCGATTCCCGATGCAGAATTACCTCAGCTGTCGAAAAACTTTTAAACGAAACAGAAATTTAAAAAGATATATTATTTTTAGAGGTATTATAATAATGCAAAGTAACCCCTTTACTATAAAGCAATCCTTTATATCCTTATATTGTGCCTATTGCCTTCATATTAAATTTTAATAAGCTAGATTTCCAGAACGAAGAAAGACTAAGATACAGATAAATGAATGGAGGAAATATTCTTCTATCTCCATCCATTTTCATTCTTACTCTCGATTGTTTCATTCCCCATTTCCTTTAGTAATTTTTATGCATAGCTACTATCTCCTCCACCATCTAACAAATGTCATCTTCTCTTGTATAAAATAGATCCATCATTGATGCTTTAAAATAATTTTCATCCTTTTTCCTTTTTTCTTCATTTCTCTTGGTAATCCCAGTCTTTGAATATTGTCCGACTGCGGATACAATATTGTGCAGAGTCGATCATTCCTCTCGCCCCGAACTCAAGGTCACCGGTTCGAATCACATCTCCGTCATCTTTCCAAGCTCCACCCCCGCAGTTCCTCCACACCCATCACTTAACGGCACCTTAATTATCTGCTGCAACTCTTTCTCGCGTAAAGGATTAACAAATCGCACTCATCTTTTTTTCACAATCCCTCTCTTCAAAGATATCCCAATCTAACGCATTCTCACCTCCCTTTTCACACCCACTCGCTCATTTTTTCGTCCCTCCAATCCATCTTCATCACGCCATTCACATCTCCCCTCTTCCATCTCTTCATTTTCTTCTCAGAAGTCTTCATTCGATTTCATCTCGCAGAATCCATCGCCTCCGTGCTCCCCAATAGCGTCACTCTTGCGCATTTATCCTCTTTCTCCAGCCTTCCACTAAATGCCCTCCTTCTCTGTGTGGCACTCCCGGTTTGACCCCATCATCTCTTTATATCTCCCAGTTCCATCATCTCAACCTCTCTTAACCCATTCCCCTCCCGCTCCCTCCCACGACCTCCACTCATTGCCCATTAGCGAGATTAGTCTGCGTGTCAGTGTTGAGTTGGGGTGAGTGTAATGGGCCAGTTAGTTTTTCCTCTCTCTCTTCCTCCCATCTCTCTCTCTACTAAAAAATCTCCCCTCCTCATCCCGTCATTTTACTCCTTCCCTTCATCTCCTCTCTGCTTTTAAAATCCCCGTCCCCTAGCCTCCACGTCACTTCCTCTTTTCCTTCTCTTTCTCGGAGCATCTGGGGTTCTTCCATATGCTTCCATATCCTATGATTCGTGAGTGACAAGTCGAAAGATTTGTTCAGACCGTATCGGTGCAGTTAGCGATGCGATGGTTTCCGTTTTGTTCTCCGTGCTGAGAGGTGCGGTTGCGTGCTTTTCTATTGGGAGTGATTGCGCCGCGGATTCCATCTTGGTTGGCTCGGGATGCGTTCGAATCTCCGACTGTGTGGAGAAGTGCGTAGCGAAAGGATGGGCGCTTTTAATGCACTCCGGATAGCGATTTGGCGATAAGTGTAACGTTGCTGTTATTGCTCGAATGGCAATTGTTGTTAATGGATGCCGTCAATGTAGTCTCTCAGAATCGGTACTCTATTATACCTATGATTCGCAGAGTTCTACAAGTGGAATCGACGAGAAAATCTCTGCAAGGGAGTCTTAGGAAAGGATGAACTTTTTGTAGAACTGCTGTGCTAGAAGTTATATCAACCAGTCTTTCTTGTCAACTGGTCCTTATTCGCATCAGGCTTTCTAATATCCACTGTTGCTCTGGAGACATTGACGGCTGGTGTTCAGGATTTCTAATTTCGGCGAAAGCGCAAAATTTTCCACTTATCGCATTTTTCTTATTTTTCAAGTCTTAACTCTCCTAAGCTAAGATTCCAGCTAACTAATCGCTGCGTATTTACTCCTGATACATTCTTTTGCATAATATAGAAATGATTAAGATATATTACGACATCTCCTAGTTCTGTGGTTATTATTTAAGTTCACGTCAGCTTTTCATACCATGTGATGAAATAAATTTTTTCCACCCGGACGTTAATTCATTTAACTGTCACAACTTTTATTTTTCATAAATACCAGCTAATTAAGCCTGAATTGGTCGATTAAATGCATACACTTGAAATAATCTTTCATTCATTTAAGTCTTTCATTTGTAACTAAGAATGATTGTCATTAATCATTGCCTTAACCAAATCATTTTCAATAAAATATTAATTACTTTGTGTGTTTAAATATCGAATTTATTGTTAAGCCGTGCCATATGGCTGGATCTCTCTCAACAGCTGACCTTTTCCTTCATGTCCACTAACCAATTGTCCTTTCTCTTAACAGGGGTCCCGTACCGACGTGATGACGGCACTTGACCTCCCCCTGGTCGTCACGGATTGAGCGGGCTCACGCGCCCCGCCCTCAGCCCCCGCCCCGCCGCGCCCCTGCGAACCACCACGCCCCCACCTTTCATCACGCAGACTCATCCCTCGGAGCTGCACGGAGATTCGTCACGAACCGCCGCCCGGAGCCCTTGCACAGCCGACGATGCAACGAACAAGAGATGGAGCTTCGTCCACAAAATGGCCGCCCGTTACGTGGACCAACGCTCGCGCGGGAAATCTGCAAGTCGACAAGATGGTCGACCCGGAGACAACGCCCTCCAACCCCGCCTCGCACACCAACGCCTCGTAATTAATTAGGGGGAAAAAGCGACACGAATGCGTTCCAGGCCAACTTTTCGAACCGTGAGTGACGATTTGCAAACCCCCTGAAAAGCGTGTGATGTGCGTGTGAATCTCTTAAAGGCGACACTCAAGAGGTTTAATGGGACAAATCGGACGAAGCGGTCCGTTGAAATTTCGATGCGATTTTTTCGCAGTCGTTCTCCCCATCTCGTTGGTGATCTGCTGTCGGTGGTCAGCATTAGAGATCCGACGCCGAATTCTCCGGTAAAGATAAAGGACTCGAGGATTTTTTAAAATATCTACTCTCCTTCTACAATGAAGGCAATGATTGACGGAATAGAAGGTTGAGAAAACATCGTTGAGATGCCTGTTTTAACTGTGGATATATATATATTTTTCATTTTCGAAAACATGGCAAAGCGCTTAGGCCTCTCTTCGGAGAGGCTGGAAGAACAAAAAGCAATAGCAAAACTTAAAAAAGGCTTCGGATGAAAACGTTGAACATCCTGAATCGATTCAGGAGCAAAAATCAGGAGTTTTAACGAAACAAAAGGAACTGTATTTAAACTCATCAGCCCCGTAATATTTTTTGTGGCGGCTGAGTTTGAATAATAGCTAGCGATAGATAAATTTAACGCTAGGTATCTGAGGTAATATCCTTCGAGAATGTCAAAACAGGCGTGTGTCGTTTGGACGTCCCACTTTCATGCAGCCTAAACTGGGAAACACAACGAGCCTGCATTCTCGAAATCTACAATCAAACGGGCAATAAGATACTGATATATAAAACAAGGAGCTTAGGAATTAATTATTAGTAATAATGTTGAGAAAAGAAAGCAATATGTGACTGTGACTGTGCCGTTAAGAGCTCAGCGTCAAATCTTCTTCGAGGAGAAAAACAAATCACTGTCGCTCTACGCAAAGGGCAAAGAAAGAGCGATGTTTTGTATTTTTTCTCTTCCGGTCGAGTGTTCTCTGAGATTATGAAAAACGCCGGCCGAAAAAACGTTCTCAGCGACTCTGTTCGTTTGTCTTTTTTTATATATATATTATAAATATATAAATAAGTTGCGTCCTCCCTTTATTATTATATAAATGACAAACCCTTCGGTCTTAAAGCTCTCGCCTTCGAGAGAGTTGAATAAGGGGGTATTTTTTTCAGAAGTGTCGTCGTTGAAAAATATTATTACCACCGCGTTTTGAATGGTGTTAGTGTACAGTGTCGTTATCGCTCTGTGATCATTATAAGTAATTTTAATAAAATAAACTGAAAGGAAACCCGGTCGACGAATTATTTGAAGAAGGGGAGGATCTCTTAGACGGAGAAATTTTTCGGAGAGATGGATTAAAAAAAAAATAATAATTCCCTCTTGGCGACCAAACGAAAAACGTCATCATGTTAGAAAAGTCGCAGATTGAACCTTTTTTAATGTTATATTTTTGTACTTATGTTTTTATTTTACGTGTGATTTCTTTTGAAACTCTTTTTTCTGTAGCCTCTCGGAGAATGCATTTTGTTTTCCTCGGCGTCTGAGCGAGGAATCTCATCTAAGCAAGACTTCCTCCCCTAGCAAATGTTTTGTTATCATTGGCGATCTTTTTTTATAAATTGACTAATCAAAGTCTGCAAATCTTCAGTATCCATTACTCCTGTGAAATCGTTTGAGTTTTCAAATTCATCGATCTTTATTTTCGTGGATCATCCCTTGTAAAGAACTGCGGCGACTAATAAAAAAATAATAGTGGCCAGTTCGAAAAAAATCGTGTGTATTTGGTAGTAAAGATGGTTTAACAGCGGCGGAAATTAAACGAAAAAAAAAATAAAATGGGAGCAAATGAGAGTTGTACATATAAACTATTTGGATATATACATAAATATATATATATTTGTTTCTGGTTTCATTTGCGAAAAGTTTTTTCGCTCGTTTTCAACTATAAGATTGTACAAATCCGTGTCCCAAAATGAAGAGAAAAATGATTGTTCCCCAGGAAAACCCTTTTCCCTGTACTTTTCAACGAAGGTGACTGCTCACTTGTGCGTGTGTGTTGGTGTTTTTGTTTGTTTGACCGGAAATCTTTTGACGCCAGACTGGTTCTAGCGAAGAGATGATAGGTCAGAATAAAAATTGAGTTCTTGCCTGAGTGCGTTGGCTATGCAAGAAAGGAAAAAAAGATGCACCACTTTCCCAGTCCACTTCCCGTACCTTTGCATGTTCACATCATTAATATATGTCGGATAAACCCGAAGAAAATGGATCCCCAAGGGCATCTCATGTACTCATTTCTTACTAAAAATATTGCTCAAACCTTACATTTGAAAGGGAGGGATGTGGTGATATGATTTGACCCTTTAAACTTCCTTCCGATGAAGTAGTTGCAAGACCTAAAATTCCCAAACGATAGCTTTGATCTTCGTGGTTGCATTTAATTTGGCATCAAAAATGCATAGTTTCTTTGCGACAACGCCTGTGTATATATTCGCTAGTAAGTTAAGTGATGAGAAGGAAAGAGGGCATTGGCAGTTCTCTTTGTCGTTATCGAAAATTCTTGATTTAGGTGTTGTATTAATATTATTATTCTGTTATCATCTTATTATATTCTGCACTTTCTGAAAATGTGAATTGCTCCCCGTTGGAGGGGACCAAAAACAAGTTGAAATTCTTCATTTGTTGTTTCAGCCGTTAAAACCTGTTGTTTCATTGAATCGAGATTTTTGTCGCAATCACAGCATGATTCCAGTCTTAATGTGAAAATTGAAGTTAACCTTCCGTTGGGTAAACAGACTTGCTTGCTGCCTTAGAGATTTCAAAATTTCCCTTCCTTAATTTTGCCTTCAGTTTTAACAGTGAATCGAGTCAAACTATCTCGCCATTCCTCCATTGCATGCATTGATTTCTCTAAATTCATTCACATCGGAAAACGTAATCTGAATACCTAAATTGGTTGAGCTGGCTGTTTTGAAAAAAGTGCGGTGTCTCAGATCAAAGCCCAGGAGAATCCAAACTTTCTGACGGATCAATTCAAATTCCCCATTCTCTCTCTCGATCGAAAATCTTGGAACATTTTTTCCAAATCCACGAAATGTAAACCATCGAGTGAGATCCCTTCTCTTACCCCGATATAAAAAAAACAGTAATTTAAATACGAAACTCACGAATTGAAGAAATGGACACACACGCCCAAGGCACATCTCTTTAAAAACAGCTCACTGCGCGAATCCATATAAAATAGATTTTTTAATTAGTGTAACCTCACACTATTAAAGGATGGAAGCTGTCCCCAGTAAATCAAGCATTTCTCCCTCCTCAAAAAAGACGTGGATGACCTCTTCATCGAGACTTTTCTGTCACTGTCCCCTTCACCCAATCGGATCCGGAAACTGTGAGTGACATTCGTGGAAATTCGTAATGAAGAATGTACTGGAAAATGAACTCAAATAGTGTGTGAAGTAAAATTACTGTGGACAGAATAATACCTGACCCACTCCGATTATACACCACCTTTACCTACATTGCCATACATGTGTGCATTCCACATCAAATAATAATAATACTTATTATTATAATAAAAAACTGAAAAATATATCAGAAAACTTCGAGTGGTCTTCTTATTTCTATAATCCTTGTGTTTTACCCCTTCTACCCGATTCGTCACCTCTACTTGTGAATTTCGAAGTTTTTCTTCGAATCGTATATCTCTTGTAAAATAAAGCACCCCTGCAGATGTAAAGGATGTCTTGGAAGTACCCAACGGTAAACGAAAGATTGCAAAAAGAATGGCCAGAAAGGTAAGTATCTATAAGAAAAAGGCTCATTCTCAACCATTTTCCTCTTGCGCCACTCTTTTCATGTACTGTCCTGCAACCAGGGGCGGATTTAAGCTATCAGAGGCTCCAGGCGAAAAAAAACAGACCGAGGCTCTCAGTATGAGTTATGAGAATTAAACTTCGATTTTTTTAATAAAACATTCTATAATGACTCAGCTGCTTCTCTATGCCAAGAGTAAATAGCGTTGTATTGTAAGAGATATCTCTTTAAGTTTATTATGCATGGTGGATAGACTTAATATTACTCGTATATGGTGACAAGAAATGTAGTATCATACTCATAAAAACCTATTACATAGTCTTACTCAATATAAAATTCTTTCCTGAAGCAAAATACAAGTACCTGTGAACACCGTCCCTTTAAAGTTTTAAAATATTGTAGTATATTATTAAGAACACATAAACAAAATTTTACTGAGGCCCTCAAACAGATAAGGCCCTCAGATAGCTCCTAATTATAAATCCGCCCCTGGCTGCACCCATTTTTTCTTTAATTCAGTTACCATAAGCTGTAACATTTGTCTGTAAATATTTAAACCTGTTAGCTAATAGATTTTTCTATCCAGCTGTTGAAGTGCGCATGGTCCAAGAATTCAATGAGATTGATTAGAAAATATTTAATTAAATTACCGTTGAGAAAAACTCCAGGAACCCAGTGAAAACGTGAGCGATCGCGAAGCTTAGGTTGAGAATCATTGCAATTTATTTACAGTAGCAAAAGTCAGTATGCATCTTATTGTGAGAGGAAAAATTATATTGGAAGAAGTTTTTTGTTCATAAACAATAATACTAACTAAGAAATTATATACTCACTTCATGATCAATCTAAACGCCTATGGACACCACTAAAATGGGACTTTTAAGTACAAATTCTGTAATAGTAATGTCAAGAATTAATAAACTTTTTTTCATAACGAGGTGATGTTTTTTTTCATAGCCAACTCTAGGGTTCGACGAGAGATTAAGAGTGGTTTAAATTTAAAATTGATTGTTATCAACCAATAAATGTGACCTTTCCAAAGTTTCCGGGAATCGAAACTTCTTTTAAACTTCACAACGTAGTTCAAATAACTGTCAAAATTTTAGAATTGAAAGTAAAATCATTATTAAAGTTCCACCAATTTATGACAAACACGACTGGTTTCGGTCAGTTTGGGCCATCATCATGTAAAGTCACGAGTAATCGCAAGAATATATAAAAATAAGAAAAGGGAAAGGTGACAGGATTGGGAAGAGTACCAAGGGTTGGAAGGCAGAACAGTGAGGATCTCGGTGCATAGAAGCAAATATGATCCTACAAAATAGAATCTATAATTCAATTATTATTATTTATAATTATAATACAATTATAATTATTGGTATCATCTGGAGGAAGGAAAGATTTATACTTTTAACTTCAATGTAAGACTCTGGGTGTAAGAGAAGAAGTATAGTTGGATAGAATGAAATATTCAGCGATTTGCGAGGCGAAGGAATAATAAAATGAAGGATTTCTTATGTTCTCTTATACGAGTATACGTAATTTTGAGACCATACAACCTTATGTAAATACTGTTGCACTTATCACTTTATTATGTGTGATTTCTGAGTTTCTACAGTTAATCAATCTTGACTTTAAGTAGGGAGAAAAACGATCTTACGTTACTATTTTTATAAAATACCGGTTTTATTTTCTTATGAAAAAGATTTCCAATCATGATAGATGAGTAGACTACAAACTATATACATTTTCACGCCGTAGGTTCTTTCGGCAATAGGACGAACTGAAGTTTGAGTTTTTAAGGAAAATGATGGCTTGATGAAAGAGAAAGGCCGACTCTGGGAGATGTCAAGTAAATAGAGGATGCCGCTATTTTCTAATTGAAATGTGAACTGAAACTGACGATGGTTATCCAAAATTAATTACAACAAGAAACTTCAAAAAAGTATATAGTTAATATGATAAAATCGTAATTCGAATACGCATTTTCGTAAAAATTCAATTGTATGAGAAATTCAAGGAGTTTCATGACTAATGCAATAACATAGCAGAAGGGAAGGAAGAGGAAGTTCAGTCTCTCGCAAGGTTTTTCACATTTCTCGAGAATAGTAATCGTAAAACGCAAAATATCTTACTTGAGACATAAGAGATTTGTAGCTAAAGACTCGTTTAAAAATAATGTAAGATAATTATTGTGCATTCTTTCTGTTCCATTTTGTGGAATTACTAAGGAAACTTAACCGCATGACAGCAAGATATAAATCATTAAACAAAGCAAATTTTCTTCACACATTTACGCGGATATCTTATTACTTATGTCAGAAAAGAGGGAGAAATCAAAATACTGTTCTCTTATTTGTAAGTATTGAGGACCATTTTTTAAAGTAACCAAAATTTCAAGGTGCAGGATGGCTTATTTTATGGGCAGAAAAGGAAGGTATCAAGGAGAAATATAATCTTCATCTCACTGTTGGAGGTGCTACTAGCTCAGAGAGAGAGTGATGTCTTCCCCATCAGTTTTGTCCCGGTGCAGTACGTTAGATTACAAATGTGCTTGGCGGTTTTCTTTTCATTGCAATCTCAAGTTGTAAACAAATCGAATAAACCATTAAGGTAGTACAGTGTTAGTATTTAGCGTAGTCTTAGAGAAACTTGCTTGTTACTTTTAATTTACTCACTGAAAAAACGAAAATTAAGATACAAATTAAGACACTCTCATTGTCCAAAAAGTAGACAGTTCTTCAAAAATATGACGAGATGGTAACAAGCATTACGCAAAAATGTTTCGAACACTTTCTAAATATCTACAGTCTTTGCAAGTTAAACAAACTAAAGAAAATTCCTTTTCATTGTGCATTCATGCACACTTATTTCAGCATTGATAAGTCAAATAACCCTTCCTTTTATTTTCTATTGTAAAAGTAATAGATATTATTGATATTTCGTGTATAACTCAATCCTGCTTGTACCGCGGTTTTCACTGGGGTTTCCTAAAAGTTCTTAACGGGGATTTACTGTACATGAACTAGGGGTGCTGAGTATATTTATGTACGAGTATTGACCAAATAAAAGACCAATAGGCGGCTCTTCATTGATATATTTCATAAATTTTATACTGTACCTATAATACAATGTAATGTAATATATACAGTAGTTCAATACTCCCAAGTATTCCTCATTTACCTCCTATCCTAAATTTCTCCTCAGTCAACTCCTTCCCAAACATCTCTGCTTCGTCCTGCTCACCGGACTGCCATAAACTTTCTTGGCTTAAATATGCCTACTGAAATTCATTAGACTAGAGGGAGGGTTGATTCCTCTACTTAGTATGTATAAATCGCCGAGAAACCTCTGAATTATTCAAATAAGAGCGAGTTAATTAATGATTACAGCACACTCTTGGATGGTTACAGGATCATACGGAGAGAAGAGTCCTAAGAGAGCAAGATTTTTTCCGAGCGGAGAAATCTCTCGTAAGGGAATCCATGCAAAATCAGTGATATACAGAACATAGCATATAATCAATGGTCGCCCACTACGATATTGCCAAGGCTAACATCTTTATTTCCTCTAACATTCCCCGTGTTCACCGCAACAGTACCAATCTTCTCCGTAACCACTTCAACCCTTAGCTGCAGAACCCTCATCCCTCTGATGGCCATTGCGCGAAATTACCATGCAATGAAAATCCTCTTCGCTCCCATTGCATTCAATCTCTCCTTCGCTTACTTTTGTTTTCCCCTTCCTTTCATTCTTTCCTGCATCAATACTCCTGATCAATCATTACCTCTTCAAAGCACATGCGTTCGTCTATTTCCCTCTCGTTTCATTTCGCCGTACTCGGAAAACTCATGCCTGCGTACTTATCCTGTATCGTGGTATAATTAGGCATCAATTAAATGGGCAGCTGGGTTAAAGCCGAGTAGAAAGATGATACTAGAGAATGACTGAGAGAGAGAGATGTACTCAGCATGTGTTCGTAGGATGGAAAGAAGGATGAATAGAAAAAGTGAAGGAGAATACCTGGGGATAGGGGCTCATAAAAAGATGTTTGGCTAAAGGAAAGATTTTAGGCAAGGTAAGGTTAGGCGAGGAATAAAGCTCGAAAATGATGAACTGTGTCATTAAATATAGTAAAGGAAACAATGGGAGATATATTGAGGAACGAAAGAGACAGAAGAAATTCCGTAACGCAAGAAAAAATTAGCATTGTGCTGAGAAAAGAAAAGCACAGAGAAAAAATGCAGAGTTAGCAGTCTAATGCTCATGTGAGTAATTAAAACACATCGATCGACTGGTGTATATTTTAGCTGCTGAAAAAGCGTTACGTGAGAAAAAAATTTAATATAAGGGTCCTATGACAATCATCAAAATTTCCTGCAAACTACGTGATACTGAATTTCTGTTAACACGTGAAAAACTGAACTAAAAACAATAACTAAGTATAGTTAGGTATAACACTAAGTAAGAATACAGAGGTGAACCTTCCATTAATATTTTCTATCGTAATACGAGAAGGAAGATTCAATAGAAAATGTTATTCAATGGACAAAAGATACAATTAATTTTTAGGGAAAAATCCACTATTTCACCCTCTACTTTGTGGTAGCTATTCAAGATTATAGGGAATAAAACACTTATATAATACTGTGGTAACGTGGATACAATTTTCATTCCTCTTTCATAACCTTTAGGGTTCTTTATTCGAGCCTGATACGTTGTAATGAAGCAAGCAGCCGCATGCGATGAATAAATTCCCAATATATGACGGATAAAACCACAATTCAGAGAGTGGACGGAAAGATACGCGTTGGATACAATGACACATCGTCAGACTTAGATCAAAATAACTAATCAAATAAATGTATAGTTCTCGAGATTAAAAACGAATGGTAAACGAATCCCTCTTCTCACAGCCAACGAAGAGGGTGAAACGCACTAATTCATACCTTCAAATAGACGAACGAAACAGACCGGATGGGAAAAGAAAGAGTCCGCAGAGGCGAGAGCGAAAATTGCTGGGATGAATGACATTCATGCGAAGCAAGAAGAGAAAGAAATACCTAGAACGAGAGAGAGGAGGAAGTTCTTTACTCGATTGTCGATGCCGTGTTTGATCGTGCGTGCGTATGAGAGTGTGGAGAAAGAGAAGGCATAAATGCATCTAAATGGAAGTGGGGCGTGAAAGAGATGTACGAAAGAGACGAGGGAAAAGCATTCGATGTAGATTGGTGGAGTGGGAGGCGCCGTTGAAAGAGTAATGGAGATGTGGCGTATTCAGGTAGTTGTGCGAAGAGAGGGAGACTATAGAGAAAGAGAGATGGATAAGAGTCAAGTACGGGACTCGGATGATTCCCCGAGCATAAAAAGAGTATAAAAAAGGAGAGAAATTAGAGTGGGTGTTAGAACGGATGGCGGCGGTTTATCCTAGGTGGAAGGGAACGGGTTATGAAATATTTGGGGAGCGGCGAGGAAACTTTTGTATCGTTTTCGGCTGTTGACAATATCCCCGGAAAGGGGAAATGATTGATTGACGACAGAGCTGTTAATATTAACGCGTCTAACGCCAGAGGTCGACTCTGGTAATTTTCAAACGTGGGCGTTTTCTTTCTTTCGCTTTGAGAATCAGAACGGGACGAGGGAGATTTCCGTCGTCGATTGAATGGGTTAAGGCATGGAATGCCTTGAGTGGATACGGTTATTGATACGAGTCTGATGAGGAAAGAAGTAAAGGTCGAATGAAAGTGTGTTTATTCAACTCCAATTTTCCCTCGACGATTAAAAATACCGCTCAATGTAGCCTAGAAAAGCGTTTTCTAGGCAGAGGAATTCATAAATTCTGAAATTTTCAGGTAACATCCGAGTTATTTTCGGAGTGAGTAGAAATTAATGATAAAAATCTTAGTAACTGAATATTTATTCAGCAAAATTGTCATCCACCTGCAAAGTGAAGAATCTCGTAGTTCCAACTTGGGCAGTTTAATTTATTGGATTCTTCTAATTTCCTTGAAATTTCCTGGAAAATTTCCTGACTTTGCGAAAAACAGTATCTAAAAAGGCCTACTATACTGGCCTAGAATGACAACAAAGCTAATTAACCTTTCATGAAAAAAGTATGAATAGAGCCAATGGATATTTTTATTTATTTCCTAATATCCAAAGGAATTTCTGACACTATTGTGTCAGAAATGAATGTTTATCGTCTTCACATGCGATGCCATCTTAACAGCTGATTCCATGAATTAACCATTGAATTGAACTACAATATTCTTTTTCTAATATACAAACGAAATCAATGAAAATAAAAGAGGTAGGGGCCTAGTACATACAAAGTAAGTACAGCTAGTTCCAAAAAAAACTTACCACCTAAGCCGCAACCCGCATAACAGGCAGTGAGTTTCCTGCAAGCGAGCCTTGAGAAGTGAGAGAGAGAGAGAGAGGGAAAACATGGAGGAGATAGTCTGCTTCTGTCCTGGCTCCGCTTGCAGATTTGAAATGGATTTATTTGCATTACTGATATTGCAAATATTTATTAGTATCCTTAGTTTGGTGACATTGGCGTAGCAGAATAGTATTATAACAATATGGATGTTGTAATGCAAGAATTCAGTTATTTTAAAATGGTTATTACAAATCAGTATATATTCTAGCTTTGCTTCTTGCACCGAGGGAACCGGCGCACACGAGGTCCCGTTATTCCTAGGAAACCGAGGCAAACCCCCGTCCCCTCATAAAATTTGAGTCTGAGACGAAAGGCACAAGCAGGACGAAGGAAATTTTTGCAAAATCTGCCTCTGAGCCGCTCTGAGCTTATGTTTAGGACTGGGATGGGAGGAAGAAAATTTCCGCGCAGTTTGAATCAGTGTCGGACCCAAAATGTATAGACCTCGAATTCGACGCCTTCGCTTGTAAAACTCTGCGGTTATAATGGGTCGTATTATATATTATGATAATAGATAATATTATACATCGTTCAAGAGAAGAGTTATTAGCCTTTAAAATTATATACCTAAGGAGTCCATATCGATCACCTGTTTTATCACAGCCTGTGTGAATGCAATCTACAAAAGTAAAGTAAGGTGAACTCATGGCCATATCTAGGCTATTACTTTAAATACATAAAAAATCTATAAGTAAATATGTAGTATGAAGTCTTGAGGCATTCTCTGCGTATTTTAGATAAATTTTGTTTAATTTGATAAGCATCAAAATTAAAACTCGATCGGTAAAAAATCAGTAAATTTTATCATCTATGCAGTTGGTATTTTTAATATACCGTCCAAATCAATTGATAGAAAATGTGCTAGGATCGATTTTCCTGAATTGATAAAGATGACGGATACGAGACAACCATCTTTCACGTTGATTTTGAATCCAAAATGAATTTTTTTGGTGTCATTGAAGTGTGAATCGAATAAACGTGATTTCTTCTGTGGATTCCTCTTGAAATGGTTGCAGTCACAAACCATTACGTTCTTAAACGTTCTTCTCTCGTATTTATCAAGTTCTAAAATACACAAAAAGATAGAGCGAATGAGGTTTTGTCATAATGCTCATTGAATGCTACTGTAAGCTAAGAATGTAAAATTTTCAATTAATTTTGAATGCATACAAAACTAGTTACATTGTTTATATTTCAACTGTTTATTATCACGTTTACAATTATTATAATGTAGAAAACGTTAAAAATACGCGAAATAATAGGGACTTAGTGAAATAGTTTTAGGGCCTTTTTACCTGTAATTCCAACCCTGTAAGTATCACACGGGATAAGAAGCGCATATGAGGCTCATGTTGAAATTTTTCTCCCCTCGGTTGATGGCTGGCCCTACGTAACTCTCATATTTTTTCGACAGAATTTTAATGATTGAGATGAATGGGGTGGTTTGGTATGAATAGTCTATCTACATATTTATCGCTCGGTGATATTGAAAATATTCCTTCGTATTTAAAATGTATGGCTATGAGAAACTTTTCATCTTTCCACATTCCATGACAAATTTGAAAAGCAAGATAGAGGAGTGATTGGAAGAAGTGGTTAAAGCAATGAATTCACCAGGACTTCAAGAGGGGGACTGTTTTGATAGAGATAGGGAAGTGAGAAACGACGGCAACAGTAATACATACACTCACATGAATTTAACAACCGAAAGTGTAAGAGGTATGTTAATTCCAGATTTTTGGATAAATCACAATAGGTAATGGCATTTCTTGCGTTCCTCGTTGACCAATTGGTTACTTTGAGTAGGAGCAACGACCTCTTTTAAAAGTATAACCCACTCACTCACCTTCTCAATTTTCTCATCCAACATATATTTTTTCCGTTTATGACAGCCTCCAGAGAAACTACTCATTTATCCAATTTAAGTGATATATTAGTCAAGAATGGTTAACATTCAAATATACAGGATATAACGCCCATGGCTTATCATACTTTCAGAAATTTCCTTCTGATGCATCAGTAATTCCCAGGATCTCCGAAATTGTATGCAATAGCGATGTTCAATGTATCGTACCAATCTTTTAATTCTATAAGAAAGTTCGAGTAGTTTACTAAGCCAGAACCTAAACCATCTTCTTATCAGCAATTTATTTTGGAAAGAGAGTTCGGTTTTTTCAAACCGATAAAAATTGCTAACATTGGTATTACTATCTATGCAAGCCAATGGTTTATTCTAAATCTTACCTAACTTTAGAGATGTGATTTATCTGTAATCGGCGTATAAACTCTAAGTTTCTGCGACACTAAATATGCGGAGTATCTAAAATTCCATATTTACGTTTCAATTCATATTTTAGTGACATGATAATAGAAACTTTAGTCGATGTAGTAAGATCATCTTCAACGCTCTATCTATTTTGTATCATAGATGTTATAAGAGAAGTGAAACGATTTGGTTCTCGTAAGCGTAAGGAATAAATATTAGATGGCATTTCTCTAGTTCATTGTTCATTTCTCAAGTTATTCCAAACTACGAAATTTTTAGCTCAATGTAGGGACGAAATAAAGCATAAAAAACAATTTATATAAATAAAGTAAACAATCATTGACGAAGAGCTTGATTGATATAAATTGACGATAGGCAGCATTACTTATTTTTTCATTTTTGTTGTTGAATTAGTTATTTAGTATAAGCTAATACAGTTTATACCATTCACTTTAAAAGCAGAATATAGAGATACTAATTCTGATATGATGCACCCAAACATTGTCAACTTTATGTTATCATTCAGATTTTCCGAAGGTCCTATTTTAACTGGAATGATCTTCCTTGCATTACTATTTAAAAATACTATGAAAAATTTAAAAAACATCTTCGCAAAGTTCGTAGAGAATTATGATGTGCCTAGGATGAGGGTGTTACGAAGGTCCTTAGAGTGAATGTTGGAGTAATGGATTACATATAGAACCAAGAATATTTTAACGGCTAACGTATGAATCATGAGAATTACAGGAATATTCTCATGTAAGTCCGGTTACCATCCGTTGGTTTCTATTTTTAACGTGTTCTTCCATGACTCCTTTTACCCATCATTCATAATTATTGATAGTGATTTTTCTTTTAATTATTATACATATTATGCACCATCATACAATTCGGGTTATATAGCTTACTTGAGGCATTCAGAAACCGAAGCAGCAATCATTAATCATTAGTCTTATTAAACATTAGTCTAGCGTATAGTTCTGAAAATCATTTCAGTAACATTGGAAATCCTGTTGTGGTTGTTTTCACACCCCCTGACATAAGTCATACGGCGGCTCGCGGGGTATTAATGTAAATGTAAATAAACCAGGTGTTAACGTGTAAACCTGCAATATGCAAGTATAGGAAACCTGGAGTTTATATGCAATATGAAAATTAGTCTTAAGGTTTTGATTTGCCATACTAACTGTTGTTTCTTAACCATCTTAAAGTGTATTCCTTGCAAGAAGTCCTGAAAGGTCGTCTACCTCAAAAATAGAGTTGAATATCTTCATTCCCTAAGGGAATACCTGCGGCGAAGATTACAAATCGCGGATCCACCATTTCCCACCTTACTTGTGATCGGTCGCCGCCACCATACCCTAACCTTTGATACCTGCTCAGCAGGGGTGCGGTCAGGAATCCTCATTAGCGCTTTCAAATTCGCTACCCGGATACATACGACCATCCACAATCTGCCGAAAAGGGGGTTTTTCTTCTCAGAGCGGAGTTCACCTTCACCCATCGGCCGTTTTATGGTTCCTTTGAGAAAATAGACAATACCTTTCGATGGACGCAACAAAAGAAAAAGAAACAACAAAGGAATGAATAGGGGATACTCCTAGGGCCAGGGTGGAGGAAAGGAAAGTTCTCCTTTCTCCATGGAAGAATTAGTAAAACCTCAGACGCGAATTTTTCAGAAACAGCCAAATCTCATCTCAAAATCATAATGCTTCATCTGATACCGTCACCACGAATGCCTGGTGGAAGTAAGAACAGAATGACATGTTGATGCATATATACTGAAATTTCTA
This sequence comes from Pachydiplax longipennis, assembly GCA_036926295.1. Classification (NCBI taxonomy): domain Eukaryota; kingdom Metazoa; phylum Arthropoda; class Insecta; order Odonata; family Libellulidae; genus Pachydiplax; species Pachydiplax longipennis. The sequence goes on from JAVFKF010000008.1 coordinate 61,179,472, forward strand.
ATGCTCTGTTAATTGTCGTATCAAGCAAATTTTATACTTCTCTGTATTGCAGAATAATTCAACTGTGAAGAAATCGAGTCAAAATTTGCACCACGGGGCAAGAAAGAGATTTAGCATCAGATAAAAGTTGGGACAGCATAATTTTGCAAGTAACATGAACTTGATTTAATTAAAGGGATAGTTTTTCTGGGACTGGCAATGAACAATATTTTCGGAAAAATGTTACGAGATGCTGGCGTTAATTTCGCGGTATATTAATTTTTAATTCGATACGTGAAAAAATTTTGTAGCCCTCAGTATTTAAATTGTGCTACTATTCTAATACCTATGTTATTTTCTAAAATATTAAATTAGCAATTTGAATTTTAAACAATTACCTTAGAAAATGATGATAGCACACCAATAAATATTTTACTTTCTATCATATGATTTGGTGGTATTTAAAATTTTTATAATATTTGATGTAATTATCTGATGTAGTTGATCGTAATTTATTTGGTTTACTTTATTGTAATATGCTTTGGGTCTAATTTTCAGAGCTCTCTACCAGGTTGACTTAAAATGATTCTTTCTCGGTGTATTCGTCCAGATAAAGTTTCTTTTCATCTTTGCTTTCCTCAGTAGGTTTCGAAGTTTGTTCATACTCCCCTTCTCGATAGAATTTTTCTGCAACATACATTAGTTGACATACAGTTGGTTGTGTTCTTATTCCTAATTATTCTTTATCTCCTTGCTGAGTTTTCGTTCATCTTTCTATTTGAGTCATAGTTGTGAATTTCCTCTAAATAAATTTAAAAGTTCTTCCTGTAGGCGTCAAGAGCATAAAAAACGTAATAATATAATCCTTCTTAATCTTGCAATGACATAATTTTTCATTGGATAATTGAAGCAGCTAAAGTAAGTTTACCCGATGCCTCCAGAAAAAGGTGAATTACGCAGAAATTTCTGGCCGAAATAAGGAGATCCGATTCTCATTCATTTTTTAATACTATGCTGCTGACATAGTAAAAATTAACACTAAATTTAAACTAGATTTCGTGCTAATAAAGACGGTACAAATACGTTCAACGCGTTTCACAACGGTTTAAAAAGGCGCCTTCCTTCCAAGAGCCAATAGAATGCGTGGAAAACTCTAGACTCGCTCTCATCGAGCTTCACGTCTGTTATGCGGGTTGCGGCTTAGGTGGTAAGTTTTTTTTGGAACTAGCTGTACAAGTATCAAAAGCTACGCAACTAGTCCAGAGAAAATAATTTATTTGTAAGTACAAACGATGGAACAGTACAAAATAAAGTAAGAAGAATTTCCGAGTTTATGGATTAAAACCACATTTCGTCTTCGTAATATAACGCTTTTAAGTGTGGCAATCCGCGAGAAAATTAACCATACTTTTTATCTCAATCTTGAGCTAACGTGTTTATCTCTATGTTGGATTATGATAAATAAAAAAAATATCTTAATTAAGATAAGGCAACTTGAATTCTAACATCCTTCGATGACAGGAAGTGATTATCAGTATTTCACTTCATCTTCATAAAATTACGGAACATTTTAGAGTTCCCATTTTCCTTAATAATTTCCTGAAATTCGACCTGAATCAAATAAGTTTATTTTCCTCAACAACATCGAGACATTGTAGTCAAGCATTCATTAAAGTAACTTTGCTATCCAATGGATATCTCTTTGGAGAAAAATCCATACACAATTGTTATAACTCTACTTCATCCAAAAAAGATATATTAGATCATGATATCGGTGTATCCTCAACCTTATGAGGTAAATATAAACGGAAACAACCAATTTGGGCTTAAAAACCAACGAGTTGAGGGAAAAAAATGTCCTCCCTTTTTCCCCGTGCCTTAAGTTGAATTAATTTTGATTAAGATTTAGCATTTAAGAATGAAAAGGTAAAATCCGTGTGGGGTAATTTTACTCCTGTTAGTCCACCAGATCTCAAGGAAACTATCCCGAAAACCTCCTTTTTACATCCATAGAATTAATTCAATCAATAATAAAATCACACCGCTCTTGAATCAGCTATATAAGTGAGTAAGAGGACTCCAACGCAATAATAAGAGAAGCGTATTAAATGGATGTCTGAGAATCGGTGTAGGGTGAGGGTGTGGTACTGTGGCGGTTTTGGCCGTTGGATGAGATGGGGAATGTTTACGTGAGAATCGCACAAGACGAGTGTCTCCGAAGAGGCTGATGCTGGAACTCTGCCAGGGTTATGGAGAGGACGCTGAGGATTTGAGATAAGAGAAGAAAAAGAATAAAGTTGAGGGTGGCGCAAAAAATAACGCTTGGAGTGGTATCTAACATTGATAATATTTCCTTTCTTCCTATCGCCTCCTTTTCCTCTGCTTATGTCGCATATCTCAGTATCGCACTGGATACCACTTCGTGAGACTGGTGTTAAATGAAGAAGAAAGGCAGAAAATGCGATGCTTACAATGCGGAGAAATGGGTGATGACGCGTCAACAATGTGAAGGGTTACATAATCTGGGTTTCCATACGAAACGAGTAAATTTCCACGAAGTGGATGCACATCGCAGGAAGAAAATATCTATAAGTAAGAACGGAACGACATATCTGAAATCAAGAGGTGATTCGTTGTCCAACGTAAAGAATTGCGTATTTGATAACCTGCCGCCATTTCCTGGTGATGTAAATAATTGAAATTCGGCTCTAAAATTCCTTTCTTAGCATCGCAATAGGGTAATTCTAACCCTTAATTCCATGACAGATTTAAATGTAGTATAAACAAGCAAAAATTTTAAGTAGAAGCGGTTTATTTTTGCAATTTCCTTCTTCTATGAGCGACGCCATGACATTTAATGACTGTACTGCTTAAGCAAGAGAATTGAGACGCAACTATTTTGTTGCCTCGTTAATTAAGGAACGAAATTATTCGGCCACATAAAATGAATGAAATAAAAATACCGACCAACTCGGCTGTCACTATATCATTGCTTTCTCGTTAAAATTATAAAAAGCCAATCTTTCGAAAGAATAAAGATCCAAATAAAAAGTACATTTAATTTCACTCACCAGTAGTAGATTTGCCCCACTGGGATGATGAAGAACGTTGAATCTTGGTGTCCTGGAAAGAGAAAAAGACGGCTTTTATTAGAATGTTTTCGCAGAAAGCATAAATATCGTTTTCAATGGCTTTGATTTACTTATCAAATACTGCAAGGTAAATGTATTTACTTCAACCATGTAGTCCATGAATACATAGACCGAAGGGACACTTTCAAAATAACTTCAAGATAGCCTCGGCACATTTTGAGTCAAAAAACAGAGAACCTAAATTCATATCAATTAGTCTTAGTAACTTTTATTAAGTGCCTTTTGAAATAATCTATAATTCAAAAATTAATTTATCAAGCTTTGAAAATTGAGCCGTTTAGAGGGTTAGTTTATTTTAAGGGAGTATTTTGCGGGCCATAATCTGGCCACGGACAGTAGTTTCAAAAGCCATACTCTAAAACATACTCCAAAGTCCATACTCCAACGGATAACCTAAGTAAAACCTTCGGCGAAATTTCTATGTACAAAAATTTTCCAAGGGGTATGTCATATCCATATGAATATGCATATCCATATTCCCAAGCCAACAAGTAGCCCTTCGGAAATTTATGTTCACAAGGCAGAGTTGCATTTAGTAAAGCGTTGCATATTATTTTACAAATATTTTAACTTTTAGAATAACTCCTAACTTTAGGAAAGATAAAAGCAACCAACAAGCTGTTATTTGGCATTCATTGAGGTATTTTTTAATCTGTGTCGTCCTCCAGTGAATTATCAAATTATTGAAGAAGAAATGAAATTATAATTCATCTGACGATAAGTGTGCACCAGTAATCCTGCAAGGATAAAAATAGATTTTTCCCAAAAATCATACTTACATTCTTTTTTAAATTCAGAATACAAATATTGTTAATCATTTGTAGAAAATATTGCACGTTTGTACAAATAAAATATCTAATTATCATACCATAGCGTTGAAATCCTTGATGTGCCATCCTAGTCAGACATTACCAAAATTGATTCGTTATTTAATTACAATAACGGCTTTAGCCTTTACGAGATAATATAATACATATACCCCTTAAATTACAAGCATCCATTAGGAAAACATCCTTGAATATGAGTCCACACGGGAACATACATTTTATAAAGTACGCAACGAAAGAGCCCACTTTAAGAGAATTGCAGTGGGAAACGGAGAGGGAGGATGCCCCTGTGTTCTGTACTGGGATCTTGCCAATAATCAGAATAGAATTCCGTTTTTGTTGAAAATATAAAAAAAACCTTGCCATAAACAAATATCTCGCTGTGAAAGTAAAAGGAAATTCTCTCGGTCGTTTCGAAACTTATATTCAGCGCGATATATATAAAACCACGAGAGATGAAGGGAGAACAAAAACGAAAGAACTTTTCTTGGAATGATTCCTTTTGCGAACGCAGACTCATACGTGAAAAATAATGAATGTATACTTTACGACGTTTGGTTGTTTCTGTGATATAAAAAGGGCGCCGAACGAAGTTTAGCCCATCAATATATTAGATTCTTTCCCCGAGTTTATCTACGAATTGAATAAGAGCAGACGAGAATGAGAGGCGTAAAAAACAGGCTTAAATTTATAGAAGAGGCAAACATGAAAGTTTCCTCATTTCGCAGCTAATGAGTTGCTTTGCAAAAAGTGTGTGAGGCGTAACTGGAAGATTTTTTCTCTACGCCTTTGCTCTATCGATGAAAACTTCTGATGGCCTCGAATTATGATTGTCAACTTGACCGTTTTCTCTTGCGCTCTCTTGGATTCCTCCCAAAAGATGATTTACTGTAGTCAGATAGCATCACACTTTATCAATAGTTCCTAATTCTACGCCCCATTTCACGAACACGCACAGAACCAAATGTTCTCGTTTTGCAATACATCTTTTATGTTTTTCATTCATTGGAAATTTTTTTTTATAAAGTGAAAAATACTCATGGTGTTACTTGAATATCTATCAAGGACTGGATAGAGGAACTAATATCGCAATGTACAAATATTTGACTGTGCTACACAATATTATGTAATGATATACAATTCTGAAAACTTAATTAAGTATTGATATCTGGATAAACAATTCTTGGAAGAACCATACGCATATGTGTATAACATTTTCAACCTACAGTGGGCTACTTGAATGTTCACTGCTTACTGATGATTAAAATTAGTCTCTAACGGCGTGAATTTGTGACACATAAGAGGAAGGCTGGGCTAAACTTGTCGCAGCGTTTAATGAATTGAATAATCATAGGAATCATAGGTGAATCATAAGTAATCATAGGAATAATCCACGCTTGAAAACATTGTACTTCACCTATAGAGGTATTCACTCACCCAAAAACAGTAATGAACATCATTGATCATAAGAACTTGAAGATCTCAACTCAACTCAAGATCAGCATAGATACCGAGAATTATATGACAAAATTCAAGTAAAATGTCACAGTTTTGTATTTAACTCTCATTATATCGCTTGCCTGTTTTAGGTATCGGTTTACAATTTTGCCTCAACATTTTTGAGAGATTTTTAAAAAATTGTAATGTGCTTAACAACTTAAGGCGGATATGGTATCGAATGAAAGAAATAACTAAAAAAACAATAAATATTCAGGATTAACTTCGTGGTAATTCTTAAGATACAAGAATGAGGGTTCATTGTAAATTAACACAAATTTGAGAAATGGTAAATACCTTTAATATAAATTAAAATTGAGTATTATAACACAGCTCTAATGCTTACAGCCTGACCCAAAATCTTGGCTTCACTTCCTTTACACGATAGCCCAACTAGAGTTTTCCTTGCCAAAGAGCCCACAGCGTCATCGGGTTTTCCTGCGTGACTCACTGCTATTCCATCCCCATGTGATACAAAATTAAACAGCAATATAAGCTAAGCCTTGAAATAAATGGGAGGTTCTCTCAGTAACAGCAAAATGCTGAATTTGGAAACAGTTTTTGCCCGAAAATTATTGAAGCCAGATAGTTGACTGTTATTTGGCGAGGAAGCTCCTCAGAACAACTCATTATTACCATTCAGCATAACAACTCACTGTTCACCATTACGTAGAATTAAACAAGATAGAGCTCCGTTGAACCTAAAGTGACGTTTCCCCAGGGTAACATATATATTGAAATGGTAGACATTATACACTACCTTCAGTCTGTTATAAAATTGAAATACCACGCGCTAATTTGAATTAGCATAAAAATCTAGTTTAGAAATATTTCTTCCGAATCTTAGAAATAAAGATATTGAGAAAGTAGGATGAATTTTACGCTTGATGTTAAACGGAAATTTATTGCAGTTTTAAAATACCATATTGTCAATTATTATATTACCTCTTTCTCTTTAGTCTGAGCTTGGTATAGTTCAAAATGTCACTGATTCCGACAATCAGAGCGGTAGATTCCACTCAGTGGTTCAAAAGGTTCCTCAAAGTCATGAGTAGACAGAACAAAAGATGATTATTATTAAACCAGAGAGAAATACTTTGATTTTCTGTTATCCATCAAAATTTAAAATATCAGCCAGAAAAAGCGATGAAAAAGTGTTCACCAATTCTTCATTAGAGTGTGTATTTAAAATGACTTTCGTTGTTATAAATTAGAAGTGGAGATGCATAGTTTAGGACATCCTGTCTCTAAAAGTTTATTCTCCCGAAATCACGATTTTAGAACGATAGTTAGTTAAAAATATAACGTTGTAGAGATTCCAGTTTAACTGATACCGTATTTCTTCCTTGATGATTTCTCTCCAACCCCTGACCCCTTGCCATGAATGCAATTCTTTATTGCATTCATAGTGATTAGTATATAAAAATAGTTTCGATTGGTATATATTCGATTAATATTTACAAAGTATTAGGTTTTTTCCTAAGGTAAGCACTTCATTGATTGTGAGCGAAAGTCTTCAAGAAAAAGATCCAATTACGCATTTAATTACATTTTCTAGAAATGGAAAACCCGAATTATATCGTTTTGAAGACCATAAATGGGACAAACAAGTTTTTAAAGAAACGGGACCGTCCTGGAGAAAAGGGGACGTATGATCAGCTTACATATAAGTGGCACTTGGGACGAGACCCTTTGAAATATCCCCACAAATCCCCCTTCAGTTGACGTGAAAAAACTCCGTTAATTTGGCACCGATCATCTCGCCCGAAACCCTCCAAGACGCCGCGCGAGCGAAGGAAACTTCTCAAGAAAATCTCCCTTAAGAATCGGCGAAAAAAATCATCCGGAGAACGAGATAGAAATTCAAAAAGACGGAAATAAAACGAATCCTCTTGAGAGAGAGAGGGGGCGGTTTCCCCGTCCAAAATCCTTCCAAATGTTTGAGGTGTTGGCTAAAACATTTAAGCCCTCCCACGAAGGTGAAACGAGATATTTCCTACCCCAACTCGGGGGGAAAAAAGATGGATACGAAGTTAAAAATAAAAGCGAGAGGAAAAAAATTGGTTGTTTCCTGGGAGGTGGGGTGGATGAGATACGAATAAGCGGCGACGGGAAAGGATGAGGGGTCTGAGGGTATATAGACAGGAATAAGGCGGAGAATCGTGGTTTTATGGAGATCTTGGAGATGGAGAGAGAGAGTTCTCTTACTGCTGAAGATGTGGTGCGAAAGGAGGTGGAGCCGAGGAAGATATGTCCTCAGAATGAAGAAGGGTGGATGAGAGAGGGAGGGGTTGGACGTAATCATCCAAAACTGTGCCACTTTCAGTAATTAAACGCTCGGCCGACGAACAAGAATAAACCTCCTCCAGGTCTTTTCTCAGTCTCTCGGAGAGGAACGGTCTTTATCTTCCCTTTCCCTCGGTGTCATGGACGCAATTCTCTCCTCTTTTTTACACCTATCCTTTCCACTCTCCTTATTCTTCTCCTCTTCCTCTTCACGCCTTCTTTGTCGCTTTCCTCTGGGCGATTGTTCCGCACTTAAGGTCTCTTCTCATTCCGATTCCTCCTTACTATTTCCACCGCTGCTTTCCCGACTCTATTTTCTTTTCCAAAGAAAGGGATCGCTATATTTGCGGTGCGTTGAAGAAATCGTACGTATCCGCTTTCCTCTTTCGGTGGTGTCATTTCTATTTCCTCGACTCTGTTTGCTTCTTGGCGAGAGGAAATAATGTTTCTTCGATTCCAAATCCTGCTATTTGTTTGCTAAGGAGTTGGCTGGTAAATAATTCAGTTATCGGTTTCCTGAATTCAAATCCCTGTTGAATATCCAACATGGCATTCCTTACTTGTTCGCCTGGAAGGGTTCTGTGATCCAAAATATAATATGGTAATCTTCCATTAATCAACGCTTTTGGTAGTTATCGGGTTAAGGCTGTTAAAACACGAGAGTAACCGGATGAAGTGAAGTGATTCGTCTGGGACAACTCTTTGACTATTATTACCCTCAGTTTTCCTAATAATAATAAAAATAATAATTTACTTGACCCATACAGGCTACAAGTACGTGTGCTATAGTAAAAAGGACGGCACAAAATACATAAAAAGGCAGTAAAAATACAGGCAGGATTATGTTGCAAAATTATGAGCGAAAATTAAATAAGCCTTTCTCTTTATGGTACTGAGGGAATCATTTTTTTTTTCGAAGTATAATTTCCTGGTCCAAAATATCATCGAAATAGTTTATTTTGAGAAATTAGTAGGAAGCATGTAACCGACGGTTCGGTAAAATTATTAACGAATTGAGGCAATCCGCGACTACTTCAATGAAAAACACTTGGGAAAATCTTCAGAAAAAGATTCGAGAAAACGCTTTTCGTTTCAATCTGATGCCCGATCAACAATCCAACATTTCATTTCTCGGTCCCCGGGAATTAAATTGGAAATCCCATTCAGATGCGGATAAACTTAGATCACCTTATAAAAGACCTTTCCTCGTTCAAAAAAGACCGCGAGGGAAGGATAAAAGCAAGGCCCCGTAATTTTGCAAAATAATTAAGCCCAGTAAGGGTTTTTCCGCCCTTTAATCCAGCATTGAAACGAAAACGGTGTTCCCCTCGGGAGGCGATCGCTCTAAAATTTCATGGATTTAAGAATGACGGAAACATGATAATTGGGTCAATTTGGCCCATTTGACGCGCCAATCTCATTTGGTTCCGCTGAAGATGCGGCTTTCACAGCCCAAAATGGACGATGAGTTTTGGCACAGATAGGAAGAGAGAGAGAACAGGAAGAAGAAACCTTTCTGATTGCAGTAGTGCCGAAATGCATTTCCATTAACCCACTTTTCTTTTCCCTCTCCTCCATTCCTAGCGATAGAGTCTTCCCAAGGTAACGAAATAAAGCGATTCGGGGGAAAATGTACTCTAAAATAACCGACTATTTTACAGATAAAATTCCTCTCTTTTTATTGAAGAGATGCACTTAATGAGAAACCGTCGACAAACTTGACCACTATTTCTGTATTTTAATTGCTTCATTGTTATATTCAGCAACTTTTATCAAACAATACGCATGCATACATCTTTTAATTCTTAATAGGTGCCGTATAAATTCCCCTATTGACTCCATTCTCTCTTTTTGTTTCCCGATTAACTACAAAAATCCATTTACTGGACAATTTCAGTCACAAACATAAACAGCATCAATGAACGATCATAATCAACCATGCCATAACCAAGAAAAACCCGATCAACCGGGACACAAAACCGAGGAGACCTTGGCATGAGTAGGTTAGCATTCCAATATCTATCAAAAAATCGTCCAATTACTTCTTGATGATTAATCCCAACATTTAATCCCTCTAATGAAGTTTGCCTTTGTGTTTCGCTCAGTATCCTAACGTGGATTACTTCCTCCAATATCTACCCTCACTGTATTTGACCCCTCATCTCATTTGTATCCGTGATATTTCTTCAGTTATATTCCCTTCTTCTCAATCCATCTCCATCACTTTATTCTTCTCTTACCTATTAAGTTTACCGAAAAACGACGATAATAAATTTTATCTTCAAGTCCAAACGAATTAGTGCTTCATTTGAATCTCATTACCTTCGGATCTGGTAAAAAAGCTCGGTTGAAAACACGGTTAAAAGGTTTGTTATTCTAACAAAAGACGCTTATTAAAATTCCGCGAATCAGAAAGAAATGCGAGTGGATTAGGAATTCAACCTCATCATCCGCTGTACGGAATACCGGTTGTCACCAAGTATTTTCCAAGAGTGCATCACAAGCCAAGGCCGCTGTTAAATATTCATCCGCGAAGTAAAACGTCTCGTAGAGAGCGACTTAAATCACGGACTCACTACTCCTGTCCTCATAATAACGAAATCCATCCTCCAAACAATCGGAATTCCCCAGAAATACCTTAAGGTCGACGCGGAGGCATTCTGATTTACGCACCATCATTCTTCCATCCTGCTTAACCGTTTAGTTAAACCGTGAAGGACTGCTCGCCTCACGGGAGTCCCTTCTAAATAGCTCGCACTTAAGTCGCGATTATTTCTTTTTTTCCAATCGACCAAATGGCCCTATTCAGGAGCCACGCACTTTTTTTTTTTAATGCCGTACCTCTTTTCTGCCCTCGCTTTAACCCCATCCTCGGGAGATAAATCTCGCCCCGGAGAAAGGTAAGGAATATATCAGATCCTCCCTCGTCCGGATTAAGATTCTCTCCGCTCTAATCCGCACAATCGTCGCTATTCCATCTTCTCTCGCTGTTCCCACCCTTACCGTGTTACCGCATAACCCTTGCTCGGGATGCCTTCCCTCCCCCGCGCATTTTTCACACCCTTCCCAATCCTTCTTCATTAATCCATTCTTTGCGCAGTAGATCCTCTTTATCCTACTACTCTTACGGTGGAAACGTGTTCCACGTCTTCCCTCCCACCGTCTTAAAACGTGGAAATGAGTCGGTTTCAATTTGACAAATTTTTACTCCGGCTCTCTCTCCTTTCTCCTCGTCCCCTTGATCCGCTATCTCCATCCGTTTCCTTCCCCATCATTGCCCCTTTCCCTCTGTAGCGCTGGGTAACAAATGCGATGATCGAAGCTGCTGTTTAAGTCACTTTGAGCAGTGCTTTTCTCGGCAGCTCGGATTCGTACAATCTGCTGCTCCTTGTGCCGAGACAGGCCTGACTGGAGAACGTGGAAGCGAAATTAAATGTTTCTCTTAGAAGGGGTTTACATATTCCTAGCTCTTTAAAGCGAGGATGCTACAGTGCAGCTCTATTGGAATCATAGCTCTCAGAAGATCATGCAAGATCAGAAAGATCGCGGCATTTAGAACGGAATGATAAGCCACGGATTCTTTTTTGTAGATAGGTTCTTTCTCTGGAAGCTGGAAACTAAAAGATGGGACCCAGCCAGTGGTTATACGATCACTAACATTCAATGTAATAGGTATTTCTTAAATTTACTCTGTTAATTTTACTAATAAATAGTTATTATATAAGACATGGTTGGACGGCCATCTAGTAAGGTGCACGAAACTGCAAAGTCGTTCGAAGTTCCCTTTATCGTCTAATTCAACAAGATCATTTCAAAAATAATTTTCTAAAAAGTATGACCATATTGGCGACGGAAATTTCTATTCAAAATAATCCCACCTGCTGATATGCATCTACATCAATACCCTGTAAGCTAGAATTGGAGTGTGAACACAGAGAGTCTGAGCTATCACTTTAGTAAGGGACACAGAAATTCTCCAAGATCTGACCCCCCTTGATGATAGATACATAGCTCTTGAAATGCGCTTCGGGTGCTTCTAAAAACTGGCGGCCACGTGGGTGATAATCCTTTTCCGAGGAATCGCCCCCTACGGTTTGCCGATATTCGGCGCTTGGAGAATTTCTGTGCCTCTTACTCATTGGAAGCCGAGTCCCTTTTTCTTTTCTTTCTATCTCTGTAGCTTGTTATTATAGAGTACCATTCGCGGAAAGAATGAGTCCTTAAAACGACATATTCAAGCATATATTTATCATATCTTTTCGGATCGGCCGAAGTAGTAAGGAGGTCGCATAATACCGATTACGTCTTCGACAAACGAACTTTTTTCTGAATTTATCAAACAATCGCAGCTACTAATATCCTTTTTTTTTAATACTCCCAACCAACGTCTGAGAGCATTTTTGTAACAGTTGCTTTTTCATCATAGTATTTTTCTAGAATAACTCATCGCTTTGCGTTGCATTTTCTCGAATTCGTGACTACGCGTTTTATCCGCCGGATTCCATATACTTTCTGCATATTCCAGATGGGGCCTGAACAAAGTGAAGTAACATCGCTCTCTGAACCTTTACATTGCATTTACCGACTACATGCTTTACAAAGCCAACCTTTTACAATAAGGAAGAAAAAGCTTAGTAAATATTTAGGACTTATACTACATTACTAAATTAGCATGTAATAGAATATTGGTAAATAGTAAGTACTTAGTACTAATAGTGCTAAAGTAATTGTTTTACAGCTGATTTTTCGGAGATGGGTGCTACAATTGAGCTACGACTGAGGTAACTTTGACTTTATTCGAAATATCTCCATCAAGCATTATATTTTGTTCTCTCTCGTAGAGAAAATCCTTTCTCAGGAAGAATGAGCGCAAGAGAGATAATAATTTTTCACAATATAAGTCACGACAAGAATTTTCTTTCCATTTATGAAAAATCCCGTTTGCAACAGCCTATGTAGAGCAATGACCAACTCAGGAGGCGATTGTTTAGAGATACACTAGGTCAACGCATTATTGGCTTTTCTAGACCGCTGGATGGACGGACCCGCTACATACTCATCAAGTAGCTGTCCAATTTTCTCACAATACTGAACCAATATCACGGCCTCCACCGGGAAATCTCTTAAAAAACGATGCTTTCTGAATGCTTCCTTTGAAATTCTTGGATACACTGTGTGGCTATATCAACTTCCGTATTAATGTATATGTTTTCGAATAGCAATGTATTGTATAAAATAGTTTTCTGGTTTCCAATTTGTAATCAATGTTCTCCTATACTTCTCAATAGTAACATATAGTCAGATTTAACACCTAAAATCCCCTTTGTTTGTCAACTTTAAGCTCAATGTAATTTAAGCTCCATTTAGCGTCTATATGCCAAATGTCAGATTCTTAATATGAAAAGTTCAATCGGAAGGCAATATGGGCCTTTCGGGGGTAGTGGAAGTTGGTAGAGAAATTCATTAATTAATTCTGAAGATATTCATTCCCTTAAAGTGGACAACAACTGTATTAAGAAAAATAAACTACAAAAGAAAATGAAATACATTATGCACTGTGATAAAGGAAATGGTGAAATGATTGGTAAAATAATCATCACAGTCAACAAAGATGGGCTTAAAAATGGTTGCACTTACAGGCACTACAATTTGTCTGAGTAGCATAAGATGGTAGGAATAAATTTTCCTTGCCGTTCAAATATTCTCTACAATGGGTGTCACCAAACCAGCGTATTAACCCTAAGTTTGAAATATGATATATTAACAATGAACAACCGGGCAATCCCTATCAGCCATAGAATATTTATTGATGAGCTATAAGTAATTCGGTACATACATAGTTAAAAACTAAGAGAGAATAATATCATACAAAAAATATTTCCTTCGATCAATTGAGCTTCAAATTTTATATATTTATTATATATATTTTTCTTTACGTCATCTTTCATATTCACGACTACCGACATTTCTGCATTCACTCAAAAATGTTTTTCACTTCCCCAAACCTTATATTCTAACTCTCCAATAAACCGGTGCTCCTATTTAGTTACGTCTTTTCTTTCGATTTCACCCTATTTCATATTTCGTGTAATATGGTTAACTTAGAAAGCCGAAAGTGGTTGCAATGTTTCCTTGTAGCGGTCGAATGAATGACTTCATACCCGTTTATTGCAATAATAATGATAACTTTCTAAAACAAAAATAATTAATTTTTTTCAATATTAGCAGTAGTTCAGCGAAATAGATATCTTCTAATATATCTTTCTCTGAACTGCAAACAGATAAGCATGAAAATATTCACCATGAGCATATGATAATAAGCGATAGCCTTAACTGAAAAAAGAAAATCAAAAAATCGCAAAAAATAACATTAGATTTCCTTGTTTCAAATTGCAAAAAAATTGAAGAGACAGAAGCTGTACTTTGTCATAGCTCCTATACGGCATCCATCAATCAGAAAATCTAATATTTTAGCGTAATGAGTTAAATGTAGTTTCATCTAATTCTTATGCGCAACTTATTCTGTAAAATAGAATCGGTGATTCTCGAAGATTCTGGAGGAATGAGAGAATATATCTCAGACTTCCCTCTTGTATGCGTCGAGATGTTCCTATTTATCAAATTCTCAATTTACCGGAGAACAGAGATAAATGCATCTTTAAATAAACCCAGACTTGGAGCGACTCCACTCAGCTTTTTCAACTGAAATCACCAACATTCATCAGTCTAAACGTATTAACTATGTAGGAATTCTTTCTCGCTCTCTCAACTTAATCAAGATATTTCCATTACATTTATACCTATTTAACAGAAAATTCCCCGGTAGATAGTTTAGTAAACGGAAAAGATATTATATTTTTACCATTTTGAGATTCATTTAAAGAACTATTGTTTGAAACAAAATAACAGACAGCATTGGAGGAAATTTATGCGATGGCGCAGGTATTTTATGAGAGGTTTTTAAAGATTTCCTTAGGTTTTCATCTACCTAGGTTTGGATAAGCTAGATTTGAGCATTGATTGAAAATTAAGCTTTAAGGATTATTTGATAATAAATTGCTATACAATATAGATCACCATATTAGGATGAATACACTAATGAGCTATCATCACTATATAGAGAGGCATGACGTCAAGGAGATATTTTTGCCGATCCTAATTTTCTAATTAAATAATGGCTGGTTCTGGACAGCAATTTAATATAGTTGATCGTTTTTTGGTAATATTGAGGATAATTTCAATAGGGCAGATTTTTATTTTTATAACGTACCTTCGTTGGCCGTCCACTTAATTAACATAGATTAAGGTTTGGGGGCGGTAGATCGTAAAAAAGAAGGGGAATCACTACTCTAATCCATCGTTAATTATGAGCCTCATTAATTATTTGATTCTTTAATCGGAAGATACGTATATGAAGTGGACGAGAAATAAGTATAAGATCGTTATGGATACGCATCATCAATAGCACTTAATGAAACCTCGAGCGAAAACGCATCTTGAATCTGGTAAAGGAGGAATCAAGGATCCGCGGTGAACGATGGGACTCTCCTCGCATTAATTATAGGAAAAGATGATGGATGCACAAGTGTGCCGGGGCAAAAATCGCGAAAGCGCGCGGATAAACAAAATCCGTGCGAGAGAAAGGCAAAAGAACGCTCTCTCGCAAGTGAGTGAGTGAGAGAAGGAAAAATGTTTGGCGACGGAGAACGCATTCTCTCCCCGGTGGGTTTTGCGTCCAAATGCAAATGAGGGGAAGGAGAAAAAGGAGAGGAGATAAAGGAATGGAGATAGGGAAGGCCTCGCGAGTCCACGTCTTAACCACGGCCACCTCCCCCTCTTTGTCTCGCGACATCTCATTGGACGATGTGGAAGAAAGGGAGCCTCACCCACCTCCCTCCTATTTAATTACTTCCGTGTGGTCCGATTAATTACGCCGATGGTGGAGCGCAATTAAGTTAATTGCAACTCCCCACTCCGCCTCCACACCCTTCCTCTCTTTCTCTATATATATCCCTCTTTCTTTGTAAAAAGGAACTCCCTCTTCTTGCTCTCATTCTATCCTGCTTTTTAAGGAAAGGTGTCTGCAGCCTTCAAATGTTATCGTCTTCGGAAAAAAGTCTTTTCGCGCCATAGTCTTCAGGTGTGGGACCTGTCCGAAATTAGTCAGTAAGCCAGCAAATGTCCGTATTTCCCACTCCAATACTATTGTGCTCAAATGCTATGTTTGTTATAATAAGGTAAAAAATCAATGTAGTACTGCGTATCCCCGGATAACGGTCTTCCGTCCCAGCTGATGAATAAGTCTGTAATCCGAAAGGAAATATGAAGTATGAAATATGATGTAGTCCATACAATGGTAAATGAATTCTGATTCTTTCCCGGATATAAATATCGTAAAACGCTCCAAGAATGCTACCCAAAAAAGGCATCAAATTTTGTTGAAATTTTAACGTAATTTGGAGCATTGGTAACAAAAATTCCATTTTATGAAGGAAAAACTTTAACTTATAGACTTGATTTATTGGATAGCTATGAAGCTTAAACGACTGTTTTGTTGGTGGTAATTAGGTCATATTTTAATACCATTTATTTTTATTAATGACGGGATAGCTCTCCCTAACTGGATCTTTTTTGTAGTATGGGCTTAATTCAGATCATGATTGGAAAATTACGACTGTTACTATAAGAACATACTCTTTTGTGAAATAGATAATAGCATAGCTAGTAAACCTTATGTCCATACTACTAAGTTTCGGGATATGGATTACGAAAGCATAAAATGAGATAAGGAGATAAGTTACTTGGATAGGTCATTCTCTGAGAAATGTTGTATGATTAAAGAGGTTATCGAGGGAATGTTTGAGTATGGAAGTAATTTTCGGTATGGAAAATTATTATCTGATATATGACCATTGAAGTAAACGATTCATAAGGTTTTAAAATTATAAGAAGAAAGATTCAGATTCCCTGCATGGCGGATTTCAGACATCATCTATTAGGTACGACTCCATGTTCTCAACATTAAACAGAAGATAGATGGCGTTGCATCTCGGCTTTAAAATGAATTTCATTTATTCTGACCATTCAATAAGTTTCTTCGGGAAAATTAGGTTTTGAAAAATTCCATCCTGTTGATAAAGTTAAGAATCATTTCGTCCAGTTTTAGAGCTTGGACTTTAAATTCAGAATTCCAAACTTAAGAAATACTTGTATGATATCACATTTAATTTAGCACTCTGATCAAATAAAGAGTTAAAACGTGTATAGCTCAACAATAAAATATATTGAGTACTACTGAAATAAATTTCGCTACTAAGAATTTATCAGCTTGTTGAAAAAAAAATTTTGAACACAGTAATATTGATAAAGCTAGTAAACTCTCTGAAGATGGAACTTTCGTTCACACGAATCCAAATTCTACCAAATAACATCACCTAAAAAGAAATTAAAAAGTCTTCAAAGGTCATTGAACAGGGATTTTCAATACAGGTACCTTTGATAGTACTTAAAATGGAATTTAGCAGAGCAGATTAGAGTTTGTTTGTAATGATATACAATGAAAAATAAAATTTAAGCAATATTTACAATTAATCAATAGTTAAACTGAGTATATGACACACTTATGAGAGAAATTCTGTGAGCTCATTGATCAAAGGTAGAAGAGTAAAAGAATTTTTAGTTAAAAACTAGTTTTAGTGAAGTAGAAAAGGATAAAACGTTATTGTTTTTATGTATAATTAGACAAAATGTATCACAGTTTCAAATTCTAAAATCGAGGAAACGATGATAGAACTTGGCTGTTGTCGACCCCAGTTAATTTCTTATTCGTGTACAAAATGATATTTTTATCAAAAATTAGAATAGGAAAAATTGAAAGGAGAGATATCCAGGATTAGACGCATAAATCTACAGTCAGTTTCAGAATATTTACTAAAATGGTAATAAACGATAGATAAATAAAAATATTTGTTTGGTAAGAAAATGCCTTGACAGAAACCACATGAAATGTGAACAAGCCTAGAATATGTATGTCCTTCTGAAGAAATACTCATTGTCAATTTCCAAGGTGAGTAACACAAGGAAAAATCAACCGAATTCATAAAAACAATAAGATTGCCTTCTTGCATGATATCCTACAGAGTTTTGGAAGAATAATGAATGTAAAATTTGAATTGGAAATAAATCACCGTCGCAACAGATTTAACTCTATGAGATGCGGATTCTGCCTTTAAAATCGCTCCCTAGGTAAGGCGGAATAACACCAAAATATATCAATTCACACTCCACATAAAAAAATTATTTAAGAGATAATGGAGTAGAACCTTGGAACAGGAATCACTTCCTCCTTTTAAATAATTCCTCCTCTGAACTGCTTTACTTCGCTACAAATCAAATCATACCAAATCAAAACACTTCTATACAAAATTTCTCGCTTCAAAATCGCCACCATTTAAGACGAAGCACTAATTCTATTCGGTAACCAAAAATCCGCAATTTTTCCGAAAAATAAGCCATTTGAAGATTATACGGAAGACCCGAACGTCGACTTCTTTCAGGTATTTTCTCTGCTTCTCCTCACTTCGAAATCTTTTTGCTTCCTCCTTCCCAACGCTTCAACTTCCACCTTTCTCTTCCTCTTGATTTGTAATGGGGAACAAGGATTAAATTTTCAGTCTGTGCCGAGTTTCGAGTTCCAATTAAAAGAGCATGAATTAAGGGATCGACGCCACCTTTAGGGTGCCTTATTCCCCTCTTCCTTCCCCATTACCTTCTTCGGTCCTCGCCAGGAACTCTCACGCCCTCTGATCTTCCTTTATTTTTTAATTCACGTCTCCACGCTCTATTACCTCTCCCCTGCCAAGATGGCGCCCAATCTGGCTATTTTTCTCTCCTCTCAATCGATTCCTCTCATTCTCCATTAATAGGCTAGTTGTTGACAGAAATGACTTCGCATGCGAACGAGAAAAATACGAGTGACAACATTGAGAAAGAGTTAAGATTCTTGATTCCGTTCATTTTTGGAACGTAGGTGATTCATAAAAAGTTGCAATGAAATGAGAAAGAAATGATGATAAAAATGACCATCGAGATCCTGCTCATAAATAAAATCTTAACACAAACCGTTTTCCTCCTTAATAATCTGCATCGAAACATACAAGAGCACCCAGATAGCCGCCTATTTACTATTACCTTATTTATCGTCTGTGGTGTTGTCTACAGAAAGTTGTAGAAGAAAACTTGTAGAAGAGAGAAAGAGAGACAAAAACAAGGAGTTCCAAACCTAGCTAAAGAGAACTACTACACTGAATACCGTTGCTAGAAAGTTCGAGCCTACATAGCCACATTGTCTTACATAAAAAATTATCAGTTTTCATTTAACACTCAAAATCATTTTCCTACGAACAGGCTGAATGAAATTACAGATTCTAATAAACCGCAATTTTATTATTAGCAAGAATTTCCTTTCCTAGGCAAATTATTTAGAAATTTATAATATTAGGTTGTTATATTTGGGATTCAAATGAGAGTTTGGGAATAAGAAACGAGATGCCATATTTTTTTTCATGTCATCAAACTGTAATATGAATATGATAAAGGCGAATATCTATAGAAGAAACGTGAAAATTTTCTTACCTCTGCATTTCGTCGCAGCAATTAATCCTCAATTAGATGCTCCAGATGAAGATGAAATGCGCTGCAATCTTTCTAGTTGCAAATTTGCGCTGCAAAAAGAATAAAAATATCACATTTTACTAATCGAATAAGAATGTATTCGATGCGTTTCTGATGTAATATCTGTTGTTGTCTGGTATATATAATCTGTTGGAGTTCATTGCAATATAAGAATAACAACAGCCTTTGTTATATTTCAGTGCTTTCAGTAATGTTCATGGAAATATTTCATTAATTTCATTTTTGGAAGAACACGAAATCCGGGATTTCTGGAAAACATTACATATGATATGAAATATTCCATTAACATTTGAGATATATTATTTTGAGGCATCGTTGAAGCTATATTTATTATGCAGAACGACTCCGATATCAATAGGAAGAGAGAAGTTATCTCAAAATCGTCATTTTGTATTATGTGGACTACATTAAAAATTTTAGGATCTAAGTGGATTTTAAAACACTGATATACAACCCCAAAGGACAAATATGGCTACATACTAAAATCATTCTTAATGCTATTGTTTCAATTCCATATTCATATGATTTCGCAAATATAACTGCACCAGTCTTTCCAACGCAAATTGATTCTGCGCTTACACCGGTTCGTTATTGACAAAAGAAAACTACTCAGAAAGGAGATAAATTGTAAACATAATTCCAAGAAAGCGTGGGTACGTAAGTTGGGGCTAACGGAGCTCCTTCCTTGCGAAATCTCGCGATTCTGCGTCCGAAGTAACGTTCTCCTCTGGAAAAACCTTTTTTCTCAATCGATGGCTCTCGAAAAAATGTATCCTCCTCTTTTTATTATTTCCCACTCTTATACTCCTCCTACACAGAGTCCGAGCGGTTATGCCCCGGGAATTCCTGGAACACGAATGGGGAAGAGATGAGCTACTCACAGGAAACTCACCGAAGGCGCCCTACTTTTTCCCTTATCATTCTGACCATTCTCATTATATGTCCGGTTTAGTGGAATACCTCTCCCTTCGGTTTAAATTTTTGATTCGCTGCATATAATTCAAAGAAATGCGTAGAAATTTTTACCGGAATGAAGAGAGAATATTAATATTACAAAACCGGTGGGATGGGATCGGTGAGGAGAGACGACAAAATTATGACATCACTAGTAAAGCGTCCTTTTTATTCTCAGAGGGGAAATTTGAAATTGATAATAAATCTAAAAACTGCGATTTATTGGATTTTAAGAAAACAATAAAAATACAATATAGGTAACGTATAAAATTACTATTTACTCAACAAAAAGTACCTTAAAGCGCTTCATTAAATGGAGACAACGTTGATGAATCATTTTCGAACATTTGTTTACAATATGAAAGGGGAGGATTCCGCTACCGAAATAAGAAATTTTAATCATTGCCTACTTTAGTCGCGCCTTGATTTCACAGGACTATCATTTCGAATTTAATTTTGGATAAGTAATACAGCCTATGGAAAATAAGTATAGCCTATGATAAAAACTAACTTTACATGCATATTTTCATGGATACCATTATGAAGAAACAGGCAAAATTACCTGCAGTTAATGTACTCAGCGCTTCCCATATCCAAAGTTCTACATAAAAGTGAATAAATTGAACCATCAACCACATTTCTTTATTAGACAGAAATTAGTGTCGAGTTTTCCTTCTTATAACTCCTTTAAAATTAAACTTCCTTAATTGACTTACAAGTTCCCGTTCATCCCAGCAGGAGATCAATAACAGTAACATTGGACGGAGGTGAACATTCTGCTATTCACTCCTAATTCTCCTCAGAAAAATAAAGCATTCTTATCAGCCAACCTCTTCTTTTACTCCTCTGAAAAGGGAAAACGACCCACCAACTATTCCCCAACCTTATCAATTATTTAGAGCTTAAAAGAGCCCTACGACGATTAGCACGTTAATCCGACACATAACGGACGTTCTGCAGAAGCCGAAGAATGAATAATGTAACTGCGTGCCAAGTACGGAAACTTCCGTTTGTGCTCTGCCACAGTCATTGGAAAGATTGGTAAAAGAACGATTAATGTGCTGCTGTATAGAATCGTAATCTTTCTTCCTATAACACTTCGTATTTTCAATCAGCTCTCCCTAAGGTACTAAGATATGCCAAATGATATACTTAAATTTGAGTCTGATCAGTTCCAACAAACCGACCCACATAGCTAAGAAGGATATCTATGGGGTGTCTGAAACAACAATCTGTGAATGGAAAAAGTTTAAATTAATTTCTCTTTATTCTCTCAGAATAAGTGCTTGTGTTCCATTCATAGCGATAACCACGATACCCTATGGCAGGGGTGCCCAACTTTTCTGTATACAAGATCTACTTTTTATCTTAAAAGTGTGTCGCGATCGACTTATTGTCATAGGCGTAGTCTAAGAGGGTAGAAGGGGTGTGAAATGCATACTATATTTATTCACTGTGTTTCAGCATAAGGTGCATTCTAGCGATGTCTGGGTATATAAGTAAAATATATGTTCAAAACTATTTTTTATTTTTAAATAGCTTATTAAGTTTTCGAGACACAGGCTCCTGAAGAAAATAAATTTCCAGATCCAACTTTTGACAGCAGCATTCCGTACATGCGGTACCTAAATATTCGATTTTCCGACACTTTTTCTAGATAGATTTTTACTAACTTAAAGTGCAATTTAATTTTTTATCAACTGCAATGTATAAGTTGTTATACTATTTGTTCGTAAATATAAAAAAGTTGTTATAAAAATTCACAGTATGGCTGATAATTTGATTAAATATTTCACTTACACGTTTTTTTTTGGGCCAAGAAAATTTATCATGGGAGAATATTATGACTTACTTAGCAGTTGGAAGAGACGCTGTTTGAGGGAACTTCCTCGAATTGAATTAACAATTATAAATGCTATGTCCATTATCTCTTTTGTGTTTAGTCTCTAACTAGATAACACTTGCTGGTGAATTATGCAGTGATAGCTCAAATAGGCTGGGAATTCATCTTCAGTTCGACAGAGGGCTATAAATCCATTTTTGCAACCTATTATTGCAGCTGCGCCATCCGTTGTTATTGAGACTAATTTGAAAAGTGGTACTTACAAATCATAGAGCAAGTATTTAAAGGCTTTGAATATGTCGACACCTCTAGTCCTTTCCTTCAAAGAAATTATACCCAACAATTCTTCTTTAGATGTAAAATCCTTAAAAATCATACGAACGAAAACAAGTAATTGTGCTGCATCACTTATATCTGTCATCACACTGAATGGAAAAACAAGAACATCTATTAATATCATTAATTAACTGCTCTTTTACATTCCCACTCATTATTTCAATTCGCCGCACCACTGTGTTTCGAGACAATTGTAGATCTTGAATTTCAGCAACAATTTCACTCTTGTTCTTAAAATCGTTAAAAAGTGAATCTTACATTTCCAAAACTATTTCCTTTACAAATTCACCGTCGGAAAATGGCTTGCATTTTCTTTGCTAAGAGATAGCTTACTTTGAATGATGCAGTAGTTACTGCTTGTGACTTCAACCTTGGCTTTTTAAAAACGCTTTGTTGATATGTTAATCGAGTTTTAAGATCCCTAACTTTATGTTTTCTCAGTTCAGAATTTGGTGGATAATCTGTTTGATACTTGTTATGTAAAGCAAAAAAATGTCTATCCAGATTTCCCTTCTTAGCAATGGCTACCGAAGTAAGGCATATTAAACAACAGCGAGAGATCGACGATCGACCAAAATTGGCCTCGCGATCGACCGGTCGATCGCGATCGACTTGTTGACCACCCCTGCCCTATGGTATACGATTCGGAAGCCGTTAGCCGATACTTAAAAGGATTTTTCATAAATTTGTTTGAATATATGTCACAAGAAATACGAACTATATAAACAAGCTATTTAAGACTATGTTGTTAAATAACACCTTAATATTACATAAATTATAAAATAAATAATATATAATTCATAACATAAATAATACATAAATGACATAATTAATAAGAGTGCGGATTTCAATCAGAGAATATGAGAGAATATTAATGTAAATAACAGTTTAGATATGATGATTTTAAAGAATCGAGATGAATTACGAAGAAGCATATAAGTCATTGCTGGAACGGCATTTAATGCATGTAAAATATATATTAGAAAGTATAAATTACAGCTGAAACGAACTGAATTTCAGAGCACTGAATGCCTCTAACTACACGTATATAAATAAATTTGAAGATGACATAGCAAGATATAAATTTGGAAAATCAAGAACAATACCATCGAACAAGTGAGGATGGAGATTAAATATCCTACAATTGTGTGAATATATTTCTACTGAAGCAGAATAGATACATTGGTGTTAACATTTAGGTTACTGCGGTTTTAGGCAGTTTCTTTAAGGTTCTTAAATTTCTCTTTATTCTTTTATTGATATAAAATGATAATTTTAGAAGTACCGATTGTACCAAAGTATAGTTAACGATCAAGGAGCATCCTCATTTCTAACTTTATGTCAGGATTTTGATAGAAAAATAACTTACAATGAGTATACGTAAGTGAACGTGACGAAAAATATCGATATAGGGTCTCCACATTCAAGCAATTCACAGTTGAAAAAATTATCGGATATGCCATCCGTGTTGTTGCAGGAAACGATGAGGAAATCAGCAAGGGGTATGATTAGGTACTTGATATTTCTTAAAATAGCAGACATTCATGTGACAATATACCCACCAAAAATGTATGATCGAGTATTACTTCGAAGCTGTTAAACAGTGGGATTATTAGCTAATTTAGCTTAACTTTAAGCTCTCTCAGTAAAGTCATTTAAGAGTCTAGGACGCAGCTGGATCAGAGTTATGCGAGGGGGATTAAAAATGTAAAAATGATAGTATGTACATTACTAATTTGACCTATGAAATTTTATGCTATATTAACTAATATTTCATGATTAGCAATTCACGAAAGAAAGCATGAACAAAGATTAACAAATTTACTTAAGGTAGTGATAATGTCCCTTCTCTCAATTACAAGGAAGGAAATTGAAATTTCATAATAAGAACGAAGAAGAATACAGAAATCTTGTGAATAATGTAGAATATTTTATCAGAGGTCAAGCACATACTCGGCTAAATATTAGAAGATTGATGTCTTGAATCCAATACCAATGAAATACTATACATACTAACATATGTAAGGTATACTAAATTCGACAACTTTTTTTTGGGGTAACTTCCTGATTTTCTGGTTGCTGAGCCAATATACGACGCAATTATGGGCAAAATATAGCTTGGAAATACGACGGGCCGATGAAAGACCTGCACATATACTTTTTCTCCAGAAATATGCTAAGAGCAAAATTTCGCGTAACGCTAATTCCAATTCAGTAGTCAATTCTCATTACATATGTAAAACCCGTACATCCCAAATAGCATTACAGCTTAAACAAAAGACATTTTTGAGAAGAAGATCCTTTTCCGTACATTTCCTACCCCGCTCCATGTAATTATTGAAACCATAAATGCCCAAGTCTTATGAAAACGTAGAGTAATTCGAAGCGTTGGGGACAAGGCCAAACAGAATAGGAGGGAATGATCCGAAAATAAATTGGGTCTTAACCAAAATATGAGATGCATAACAACAACCATAACCTGTCAGGGACTTCTTTTCAAATGTCGACTCTTCCAAACTGAAATTCTTCCAGCGCGCAAGAACCACACTGCATGTACCTTTGGTACCTACATATGCGTTGCCCAATTTAAAAATAATTCATTCGTGATGCATATGGAAAACAGTAAAATATATAACAGTAACAGTAAAATAATACGGGGAAAATTCCTACACAGAAGATTAAATATGCATTTACCTATACCAAATTAGGTTTTTCAATTTAATTAATAATCAAGTAATTTAATTAAAATTTCACTGATTCGGGTGATTAAATATGCATTTAGCTACACCGGATCAAGGAGTAAATGAATCACAACGCGACAACCTGGTACTCCTAATTTCCCTCATAGGAATCCGCTCACGAGAGCCACTTCTTCCTCACCCTCTCCCAAATTCCCTCCTCCCGACACAATCGGGCTTAACTTTCCATTTCCAAATTGGCAATTTGTATTACTCTCTCTCTCTCTCTAACGGACAGGTCGAGCAGGAGCGGTTTTAGGTGAGAGAGGAGAAAGAGAGAAAGGCAGGGGAAATACACAGGGAGATGGATGTCCGATTTGGCGGCAGATGGAGAGGGTGCGAGAAAAAGAGGGATGACGCGAGTGAATGTGTTGCGGGTTCTGGAAGGGTTTCACTAGAAAGGAAAGCTTCATCCTGCACCGACCAAATCCTCCTCTCCATTGTTTAAACTTGCCCTTTCTGCAGTCTTACTAACCCAGTCCATTTTCGTGAGGTCCATTCAACCGAATTTTATCTGATTCATACGTAATACTTCCGTGGCTCTAAGGGTTACTGTTGATATTCAAAAGGTCGTGAATAAACTTCTTCTTAGAGTATCTGGCTCAGGAAGGAATGTAAGGACAAATTACCTCACTCCTTTTAATTCCTGGTTAGCCTGATTACCTCTTCAAAGAAGGTTGAATATTGCAGGTAGGAGTTATTGTGATATCCTTAGGTGTCTTGATTCATGTTATTTATTTAGCTGCATATAGTCCTTATATTCCTGGAAGCATTTTTGTGCAGGTTGATATCAATACATCAATTCTTTATTGCTATCTTTCTTTCCCTACGTTCATTACCTATTCTGTTCTTATCTAACGTGGAAGTTGTTTATAAATGTTCTTTCTTTCGACTCAATCCAGTCATTTCTACGTCCCACAAATGATAGGTTTAATATATTCAATTTGGTTTCCCAGGTATAATGCGGGAAATAGTACATTTATATCGATTATCGTTTTTTTTAGTGATAACCAAATAGAATGCAGCAAACCTGTCATTTTTGGGACACCGTCTAGCCATTCACTAACAGTTCGTCCATTTGTCGAGCCTAGATCATAGAGTAAGGATCCTTATTGACTTACACCCTCCCTCGTATCCCTGCACCCAAAACCAGTTTGGTATTAATAATACCTCAGCTCTGTACTTGGCTAGTGGGTGTAGAGGGCGGTTACGAAAACTCGCATTTTTCGCTTGTCGGATTACGTGTCGCCTATGACACCTCTTGGCATTCGGAGGAGTTTCATATTTGAAGATCCTCCCCTGAGGGAATGTTGGCGTTATAGTCAGTTCTTGTGACTCTCTCTGTGAGGTTTCCAAAGGTAGATTCAAACTGGCATTCAACTGTAATTTTCGCCAAGGACTGTAAATAGCAAATTATACGATAGACTGGGATCCGGACAGGTACGAATCGAACTTCGTTAATATCGGTGGAATTTTTTAATCAAAAGGTAGGCACAAGTTAATATTCAGAGAATCATAGGTGAAATAACAGCAGCTTTTGAGGTTTTATTTTTTCCTTACTTAATATACATTTTTATTATACTACCGCAATAACCCGTTCGGTTATAATTAAAAATTCTTCGTAAAAATATGAAGCTTCAACTTCAGTATATAATAATGATTTTTGGATTAGAGAATATAAATCGACAGCTTTCGCAATGTCAGTTATAATTGCTTGTTGGTAAAGTATCGTTTCACATTCCGGTATCCCCAAGCCAGTGCTTCCCAACCTATGGTCTTCCACTGCATCGAACTTAACTTGACGAAGATGAAAGATTTTATTACTTTCATTATTAACTCAAATTACTTGAAGTATTATTTTGCAAAATAAACCTCTTATATAATGCAAAATGAGTAGAATGTTTACCTTCGGATATTAACGAAACACTAGGAGTTTGCTAATGGCACACCTATCGAGAAGCTCTGCCATGATCAAATGTCCCTTTAGCAAGAATAATATTCATCGAGAGGGTGTCTATACTATTATTTGCACCGGAAAAGAATTGTAACCAAGGTTAATAGTGCAGTGAAGAGAATATTTCCACGATGCAGCACCATTTTGCCACCAAGTGAATTATGAACGGAAAATTTATTCCTTAATCTATCCATAAGAAGGTCTTTTGTGGGTTATTAATATTATTTTCCAGTCCTTGAAGTGATATATATTATTCGCATGAAATTCGCGGAGCTATCTAAAGTTAGAAAAATGAAAGCCATTCATCGAAATTCATATAAATGAAAATGGAAAGGAAAATATGATGACATTAAAAGGAATAAAATAGAATGAAATATTATACCTGCTGAGGGCTGAGTTTGTGGTAGGAAACGAGCTATTCATCCCCGTAATTTTTCAAATTTTCCTCGTAAACATCTCGCTTTTTCAGAATTATGATAATTAGCATCAGCGTGCGTAAGGGACGTGAATATATTTCTTCCTAAAAAATATTTTGCGCTCTAGCAAATTTTTTTTACGGCCCAACTGCTTTCATACTTACAGATATTAACTTTTTAAGCATCTAAAAGACGACTCATCGAAAAATTCATCGAATATCTCTTTAGCCAACTAATAATCACTTGGATAGAAAAATATTCTGAAAAATTCAATTCTTCATTTACATAGGTGCATAGATAAAGATAATAATATATGATTGGATCTGAAAGCTTTAGCTACACTTCTTCTTTTTCTACAGAGAAACAATCCGGATAGAAACCGAAAACCACACCAAATTGGTAATGTTTAACTGGACAGCAAAGAATGCAAAGAGACCATGAGGAAGACCGAAAGATAGACAGAACAGATATTTTAATGGAAGATATATATTATTAAAAAGAGTAACCTAGCAACTAGAAGCTCCAAACAGAGAGTAGCGGGCAGAGCTCGGAAAAGCAGACACCCGAGATCAGATAAGTAACGACTGATGATGCATACCCATGAGTAATTAGTATATATATACATGTGTGTGTTCATGAGAACATTTTCATAATATACGTAAAAGAATTAAATTCAATAAGTGATAACAGCATAGATAGATGGTCCCTTTGCTGGTGATGCTATACCGATGTCTCTCTCTTTCTCCTAACCAGTTGTGTCATTTAAATAATTAAAGAGGTTGATAAAAAGACGAAAGAGAAGAAGTTTTTAACCATCTCGGTTACTTAAGGTTGGCGAAGAAAAATCCCGCGTTTAAGAAGAAATACAGAAAGGAGGGGTGAAAATATCTGCAAAAGCAAATTTTAAAAATATGTGCAGTCCACAAAAAACCAGAAAATTTTGAAAAATATATAAAATTTCAAAACAAAGAGGGAGGATCTACAACAATGTAAGTTAGAGAAAAGAAAAATCACAATCAATGTAATAGTTGGATAAATTTCCTTGTAGGATGGGATAGTAAATAATAGTATATTATAATAGGATAAAAAAGCTAGGACAGGAAAGCTAGGATGGAGTATTAGGATGGGATAGTTAATAAATATAAGACAGCAGAGAAAAGATTACAACTCAGTAAGATGTAAATTTACGGAATACTTCACGAAAAATCAATCCACTCCGCAGCGCATCCGTAGAACATTTAAAATTTACCCTCACCTAATCTTCAGTAAAGATTACATCAGCGCTTGTAAGCTCTTACGTTCAGGAGTATTACAACATTATCCTGATCGATCTGAATCAATAGTGCTTGCGAGCTTTTTCCTGCGAAACTCTGAATGAATCCCTCATCTAGGAAACATCTACACTGTAACTCGGGAGAGCGAATCACGGTTAGAGATGGGCAAGAATGATGAAGCCGAGGAATAAGAGAACGTTACAGAGATCTGCGTCCGGATCATAAGAGATATCTCTCTCTCTTCCGTCACGTTGGTAAATAGTTCGTGCTAATGGAAATTGATAATAGGAGAGAGAGAGGGATGCTGAGGAAACGAGTTGCAGGAGCAGTGGGGGGGCGGGGTGGCGGGGGAAGGATATTTTGAACTCCGGGATTGGGTCGGAAGAGTGGAATTAACTTAATTGGACTCCGCTATTTTCCTAATTAATTGGACCACAGGGAAAGCATTTGCGTTCTTCGCCATATAATATATTACTACACTCCCTCCCCATCCGCTCCCATCCCTCCCTTTTATTTCGCGTTTTTTTTTCCACCCTTCATTTTTAAACGGGAAAGTACGTATGCGCATTGCTTAGAATGAGCTCGCGGAGGGAGGGTATCGGATGAATAGTTTTCCTCCTCTCGCTCTATCACCCCGTGCATTTTCTCCCCGCTTTTGTGAGCCGAAATGAATATAAAAAATACAGCGGCGAATCGAGAGACACGCGTAGGCGTTTCCTACACTCACTGTAATAGAGGGCTTAGACCACTTTGCATTTCTGATGCAGAGAGTGACGTAAACTGCAGACGGATCGATGCTCCCGAATTCGGTCTCTTCGCGCCCGTGTTATTTCTGGAGATTTCCTTTGCGAGTGACCGCTTATATGAGTTATACAGCGGTCGTTTCGCCGGTTATCTTTCGGCGGGCGGACGTCGAGGGCGCGGTGCGCCGGCCCGTCTTCCGCTGCCGGCCAAATTATGCGGAATCGGCAAGTTTCGGAGTGCGAAAGCGTGTTCGTTAAAAAAGTGAGCGGTATATCTGGTCGCTTGAAAGGGTTTTTCGTCTTAATGTCGATAGTTTTATTCCCTGCGACACATTTAGGTACTCAGGGGATTTTCCGATATATCAAGAAGTGGAAATTACGCGAGATTGGATGTGATCCAACGGTTCATGAAAGCCAACACGTAAAAGGTTACAATCTCAGTAAGCCAAGTAATTTGAGCAATAAAATTTATGTGATATCAATCTTATGATGAGTGATAGAAGAATTATATCTGGTATAGATAGATATAATTTAAGATTTTAATGTAAAGCTTTTTGTAGCCAATTTCCCAATTGTCACAACACAAGTTGTCTGAAGAGGACACATTTATGACAGTATTTTTGCGTGCTTCAGGTTCCGGAAAAGTTCAGTTTTCTTTGCTTAAATATTCGGCATATTTCACCGAAATATCAGAAAGTAAATGACATTTTGTGCTCCTTATTCATTGTAAAACAGCTATTCACCTCTATCCTCATGTAAATGGATAGAAATAAAATTGGTCATGAATAGATTTATTCATTGAAATTTTGTATTTGAAGGTCGATCTATACGAAAGCAAATGCAGCACGATATTGATTAAAAATGAAGGCAAAATTATATTTTATTACCGAAAAAAGAAAACTGAAAATTTTCAGGTGAAAAAAGGTTCAGCGCGATCGAAATTAAGTGAAAAACTTGTGGGATGCAAAAATTTAAAGATTTAGACCATAGTGATGCCGTATGCATTCTAATATCACGAAAACCTCGACCAGCACATCACAGAAATAGAAGGGAAATAATCTTTAATATTAGGAAATGAACAAATATAATCATACTGGTTAATTCGGGTTAGAAGCCGTTATTCCCTCCAAAATATTTCAAAGATCTTCATCATTATTTTTAGTAAAACCAAACATTTAACTAAAATGAAATCTCAATCAATAATTACGGAATTATTTGGAATAAAAAAATAAAGATTTAAAATTTGAAGGTAATTGAACCTTGACGAATAGATCTTGTAACTATTGACACGATAAACAGTTTTTATTCATAGTCAGACGCGTATTTAGTAATATCATCATTCATAGGTTCTGAGAAAGCACTAATATGCACAGTAAGGTGAGGGAGGGGCTTCACATAAAGGACATGAAGACCAGTTTAACTTGGTAATACACATAACAGGAAACCCAACTGCTTCTGGGAACCTGAAATTGTAAATGTTGGACTCTTCTTCTTTACTCTAATTCGTTCAATGAGCAACGGCAATAAAGTTACGAGAGACTGGCAACGTAAAAACATTTTTCTCAAGTAAAATAAATTTATATGCATTTCCCATATTTCTTAATAAGATCATTTCACTGAAAAGTATTTTCATCATTCATTGGATGACAAAAATCACGTTGAAGCCGAAGGGGTTCCTAACGTCCAACTTAAAAAAGTGAGAAAAATAAAATCGCGTGCATGCACGTAAATCGGGCACACGTAAATAAAACTATTGTATATCTATACACAGAATATCATTAACAGCCACAGCACTTGACGTATATTTTGTTTAGATGCAACGATCCGGAAGATTCGTCCTTTATTCAAGGGAGGATCCTCGAGGCTGACATGGACGAAGGGCAAGTTTCGAAATTCGTCCAGCACAAATATTACTATTCAGAGATTACAGCTTCTAAAGGTAAAATTCCCTGAGAAGGGCATAAAAAAGTTTCACTCACATGTTTATTCGCTAGTGGCAGGGGAAAAATAGCATTAAATGCGAAGCGTACGTAAGGGAAACGTATTTAAAACAAAGGCGTACGCCTTTTAAACCAAAAAGAGAGGCGAGTTCGAATTCATTCGCACATAAGCGTTTGATATACATTCTCACCATTATTCGAGAGAAAATGGCGTCCACTTGAAGCCGTTTCAATTGCAATAAGATAGGGATTTTGGTGGAGAGCAGGTGCGGATAACTCTTGCCAAGAGGGGAAGCAACTCAAATGAAACGAGAAGTGGAAAACTTTGGACATAATTTCCCCGACGGTCTCTGAGAATGACCCCCCCAACGCTTTTTTGTAACTTATAAATTTGAGGAGAAAAGGTTTCCGGGTCAAAAACCGACTGAAGTGCTTGGAACTTTACAATGAAAGGAAAACAGAAGAGTGGAGTCGCGCGTGCTTCAAAATGTTTGCTTAGCTTAAATCGACGGGCGCAAAATCTTTCCTGTGGTCCTGGAGTTTTATGCGGATGCACTTGTGCAATAGAATATTTTTTGCGAAATACGAAAGGGTTGACTTATTCAGCGATAAATCTCTATACGAGTAGATGGACCACTTTAATTTCGAGTGCTTATCTCATATTACGGCTGATTTTAACTCACGGGATATTGCGTTATATTTCTTCGTAGGGTAGACGACATCTTTACCTAATTGCTACATGTCTGTCTCAAAAGTATTCCGCATAGACCGGTTGGAAACTCTACCCCCTGTACCAGTCCAAGAGTTAGGAGAAGGGAATAAGGGTTACTAAGCAAGATGAGTGAGGTACTTTGCCATGCTAACCTCATCGAGACAAATTGCTACGAGTGGAGCAAGTTCCCGTAATTGAAGCACATACAAAGGTTCTATTAGAAAAACTTTTCACAGCATTCCATAAGGAGAAGCCATAATCGTTACCATTATTCAACATCATCCATAACTCAGAAGCTTTCATATCATTATAGCAATGAATAAGACTGAAACATGTGTAAGTTAAAGTTGCATTATTTTTATCCTCTATCAAAAGACTAATGAAAATATTCTACCTATCAAGAAGTTTGAAAGACCGCCACATAGCTTGGATGACCAGGTCTTTGGTATCAAAAACGGGAAAAGTATAGTATGTAAGATACTGGAGAATAGGCAACTTTCAAACTCCTAATATAGAATTATGAGTCCAGTTCTCACGTACGATAAGATATTCAAACTACATACATATGTATAACCTCTAATTAAACACCAAGAGCTCGGGATAGTGGTATGACATTTAGAATTACTCTTTACGTTTTAAAACAAGAGAAGGGGTGGCAGTAACTTCGAGACTGCGATGACGCTTTATGAAACCGATTTATCGATAGTGAATGCCATAGTATTTCTGTTTTTCTTACCGTGAGTACAAGAAAGCGAGACAGTTCCGGATCAATGTGAATAGCGGGAAATACAGGCGATACAGTCCCGCCTGCATCATATACATGACTGATACGAGGATATTATCATGACAGAATGAATATAACATCACGTAGATAAATTGAAAGTAGGACTCAGAATCAATGCAAGATGTAAAATCATTCATAGGATATCTTTCTGTCCTCCGGTGAGTAAAATGAATCACTATCAAGAAATAAGATGTTAAGAGGAGTTATATCAATTTAGTCAAGGGTTACAAGTCCTAGAGTGCCCAATCCTACAACTCTCTTCTATATCTTGAATCTAGAAGTCAAAAGGCTAGGCTGATTTAGGCTTCGTTAAACCAAACATTAACCCGTCATTTGTCCAAGAATAACTAGAAACAAGCTATAGATAGGAAAGCAGACTTTACTCACTTTAAATGTAAAAATAGCCTGATAATAGCCTTGGGTATCTATGCAGATATAGATTCATGGATTTACCAACATCTTCCAATATTTCCCCCCAGATACACTGTCCAAAATAGGCAGTCATCTCCAGCCGTCTTTGTTCTTTATTTTCGCATAGGTTCTTTTCGTTTTATTCCAGAAAGCATTCTAGTCTTCCTTCTCCCTCTCTCTGCTTTGACCTTTCCTATGATGAAAAATCTCTGGAAACATTTTCTTCTTAGCCAATCCATGACTTTTTTAGCTATGAAATTCATTTCATACATACGAGTGTGTGCATGTATATCATTCATAATTATCAAATGACTGTTTGCTTCTTTCCATAAGAAAATTTTCCCATATCTCCAAAAGGAGACAGAATTCTGTGAGATAACCTTTTCCCGGGAGAATAATATTCAGCTTTATTCAATCACACACCTCAACTCTGCCGTGAAATTTTTCTATGCTTCCATAATTTCGCTCTCCTTGGTGCTGTGCCTTTGCAGACCTCTTTGTACATCGTATAGCGCACACTTTATTGCACCCTCTGTTAACTAGTTAAAATTCATCTCTGAAAACTCTCTTGATTCTCTGGCGTGTATATTCCGAGCCCTGATATTGGATGAATAATTCTCTAAATTTAGCGATCCGTGCAAATTATCAATGCGCGTACGTCCGTGGAAGTGCCGGGGGCTTCGTGAAAATCCGTGACGCAGGAAGGAGGAAAGTCCGCCGAGGACAATTTCAAGAGCACCTTTTTGCTTCCCCGATTCATCCCACGAAATCACGGCCCAGATGATCGAACCGGACAGCTACTTTTCAGAGGCGAATGCCAAGCGGGAGCGAGGACACTTTTTTGCACCGAGGATCGCACTTCGGCGATAAGCGAGCGTATCATTGTCCGAGAATGTTCGGGCCAAAGGGCTGAAAGAAGTCGAGGAGCATTTGGGCAAGAAAAGAGCGCCATTGACCATCCTCTGGTCGGACGAATACGCCTTGGAAAGCAGACTCCTCTTTGTTTTCTCGGGGGGAACGCAGTCGCCAACACTTCAAGAAGGAAGGCGAGACAAAGGGGAATTTATTCCTGAGCGTTTCGAGGGCCAGATGTTTCGCGAAGACCTCTCCATCATTTGCCAATCCGCTGTTTTCTGAACCAAGTGAGCCGTTTTAAAAGTCCATCTCGCAGCCTTGGTTACCGTTCTGAGATTTTTTAAGGTCGAGGGAGCGATTCACTTTATTTCCGTTTGTGGACGCGATGTTTTAAAATAATGGAGGCGTGAATTAAACGAAACGGCGTGAATATCTCGCTCCGTGCCTCCGCTCGGGATGGTTCAATGGGTTTTGGAAAGACCCGATCTCTCTAGGGTGAGAGAGGCGGTGGAGTTTTTTCGACGCTCCCGGCATTTACATAAAATATTTAGTCGCTGCGAGCATCCCCCTCATTGTCTCATGACTGAAACTGCCAAAATATACGCTCGAGAGAAGATTTGACTGTTTCTTTTATTTTCGTTCGGCTCCGATAGCTTCGCAGTGAATTTCATCATGCGACGCGAAGTTTCCTCTAAGATAAAAATGCTCGCTGCCGTTTTAAAAGCGTTATTTCTAAATTGGAAATAATGTCGCTCTCAATTTTCCTTTTCAGTCCTCTTCGAGATTCCCTAAACTCGTTTCCGCCACATGTACTGGATCTGAATCTAATTTCTCCCTTATAATGTTGAGTAATTTGTAGGGAATTCAGCATTAGTTAAAATTTATCGTAGCAAATTTTTCCTGAGAATTGATGTTCCAATACCAAAATTTTCCTTCTGTATCAGAGAATACGACAAACTTCTCCTGGTTCTGGGATGAAAAGTCGTTGACAAGTACCGATAGCAAATTAACAGGAATTATGGTTGAAATGTATCTCATGTGCTAAGGAAGGCTTAGGTCAGACAACGACATTTCTAATGGGTTTACGTATCCGATCACGAAGAATGGCTGTTTCTAATTCCAGATGACAATTACTAAAAGAACATATGGTTAATCTAAGAGATGTAAGACCACTTTCCGACTCGCAAATTTACCATTCTACCTCGCTGCTTATTGATTTGAGAAAATTGGAACCCCGAAATTTGTAACACATAACAACGAACCAAAAACATAATTTAACTAACTTCTCCTATGTCTTTTTTCAATCAGTCAAATCAATAAAGGAAACCAAATAATAATCAATTAAAGGAAACCAAAAAGCGAAATTCAGCCTTGTTGAATAGTGGGGGAACGTTGGTTACTTTATACGCTCTTATAGTGTTGCAGGATGGTATTCCAGGAGGCAGGATGGGAATGTTTAGAAGAAAGAAGTCTAAATTAAAGACTAAAATTACTCAATACATTCAGAGAGAATACATTTATAGCAGATGTAACCGAAATGATGTGCCTTCCTTGTTACCTAGGCCGTTCTGATAATGCGACGAAGATCAGGGAAATAGATGCTATAATCAGTCGACTCAAGAATTCATCTTTTCCTATAACGATACGCGAAAGTAATCGGTTAGGAAAGTAGAGTCATGGTGCATGCACCCCCTGCCACACGTCAAAAGGAGGTTTGCAGGGTAGATTTCTAGCGACCTAAGGATGCGCCTGACCGTATTGTATTCCTATATATTGGGGCGCTTTAGGAGACAGATGAAATTTACAGGATATATAGAAAGCTGGGAAAGAGGAAAACATAGTAATGATACTTGTGTCGAATACTGAATTTTTGGATAAATTTCCAACACGCCAATTTTTAAACTTAAATATACTCAACATTTGCGTAAATTCAAAATAAGCAGTACAATAGTAGCAGAAATACATATTTTTCCTATGAGGAATTCTTCGCATCTCTTTTAATTTAGCTTGCCTTTCGTACCTATTTTTTTCCGCCCGCGAAGCAAGACTCAGAGCCCTTCCTTGTATGAGTTATCACGAAGGACAAAGCGACGCTGGGATACGTCCAATTCATAAGCCTACTTCCCTTCGCCACCTTGAAAGGGTCAGGTCAAAAGCAGCTTCTTTTTAAAAAATCCACTTCGCAAACAATTAGGTAACTCGGGAAAGTATAAATATTTTTCGCGACGGGCAATTCTGCAGCGAATCGAGCGCGCTCGCTGCAAATCTCGCCTTTCGACGAAACGGCCATTGGAAAAATCTAAAAAGGGGTAGCAGGAGACTCGAGCGAACGCCTGTACGGAAAAGGGGCAAAAACCGCGTCCTCTCTGGCCCTTTGCTTCAATGGCACTGGCGGACGCGACCCAACGGGATCGGAGGAGTACGCTTCGAAAAAATTAACAAAGAGGACGTTCAAAATGGACGAAGGAAAAAAAAATAGAGGGGATCGAAAAATGTTTCGAAAGCGGCGCTGAAAAGATGGCAGTGAGACGACGTACGGGGAGTTGAATGCGTGTTTTGCCCCGTCCAGAGATGGTAAGTGCATCCAGCCAACAGAAGAATGGTGAGAGCAGAGTGAAACGTGAAAAAGGGACTTCGAGTGAGAGAGAGAGAGAGAAAAAGGCAAACGTGGTGCTTTTCAGAGAGAAAAATGACATAAAAAATCCCCTCTTTGTAATACAATTTCCAACTGCGCGGATTTTCGAAAACGTCACTTTTGCAAAGGCTCGATGAAAGGTCGCAAAACGTTGGCTAAAGTAGTGGCGGAGAAAGCAGCTCTCTTGAGCGCACGAGCGCGTCCAAATGATATATACATGTGTATCCTACCAACGCACACTCCTCATCATCATCATATTCAGCCTTTTTTCTGTCCGTTTGCGGAAGAAGGCCTTCCCATGGTTATTCATCTTTCCGCCTTTTGCCTCCGCTGCTTCAAGGAGTCCAGCGATCTTGTTCGGATACTCGAACGTCTGGTGTCACCGTATTGCCACTTGTTTCTTTTTCACTCCTTTATGAACATATTCTATTTTCAGCCTTGCGTATATTTTCGATCTTTTCATTATTCGAGACGGTATTCAGCGATGCAAACTCATAGTCGTGAATATGTCTGTAATATTATGTGATATGTCAAATATCCCCATTGCTCAAAATTTTATACTTCGAGTCTTTTGATTCTGACGAGGTCGACTTCCTCGGCATTACATTCACCACACTCATGTTCCTCCCTACTACACTCCGCTCTAAAGAATTTCTTCCATATGCAGAAAATTTAGTTCTTACATTCTACGCTCATCTCCTCAAACTGTTATAAATAATAAATTCTTTGCAATACCTCTAAATTAATGGCGCAGTCCGTTCAATAAACTTTAATTGGTCGAACGAAGGTCTACTCCTCCAAGGGTTTCCCTTACTGTTTCTTATAACATATAAATCACTTTTCCCCTTATCTATACTTCCCGCAGCACACTACTGAATTAAATATAGAAATACAGTACTGTCTTCTTAAGATGCTTCTCAGGACGCTTTTAAGAAACAAGTGAAGACCGCGTTATAAGCAAGATAGCCTTACTACTAAGATATTATAAAATTTTATATCTTCAAGTTAGAAGACAATAAGGAATAATATTTTGGCTGTTTTACATTCAACTGGGTTGCTTACGATCCAATTATTTAGTTTACAATTAAATATAGTACCAATGATAAGGTATACTCAAACAAAGTTTGGCAAATTTACGCGAGTTTCACACCCTATGCCACTACTAGCTTTTTCGAACAAAAGGACAATTCTTTCCTTATAATTGAAAGAGTAGCTAATCTTGATTGACTATAGATTTGGGTAAAATATTCATTTGGAGGCTTTATCATTAACATAAATATCACAAACACATCCTTGGTGAATGCTTTGATGACGATGACTCTTCTGTTCTGTTACAGTTCTGTTACAACTTTAGGATTTTACGGGTTCGTGAAAGTAGGAGTGCGAGGAAACCTACCTTAGGAAAGCCCGTTCCTCGAAAGGGTATCTCGCGCAAAATGCACTTTATAAATCAAATTAGCACCAATTAGCATCCATGCTAACAAAATCCTCCTCTACATTATTTAAAATTATTGCGACGCAATCATTACGTTACAAAATACCGAACGCAAGAAGACACGGCAGGATTTACGATCGCATTGAGCAACGAAAGAGCGCGACTTTTTTCAGAGCGATCAGTACGACTGAAAAATGAAGAGGGGACCGTTCAGCGATGAAACGAGAAATAAACGCGACATGATGAGCGAATGAGTTTGAACGGTGAGTTGAGGTGTGCGGAAAAAAGGCGAATATACGCGACAGAAATAAGTAGCGAGCGCGCGAGAGAAGAGCAAGGGCAAAGAAAGTCCTTCGAAAATTAAAAAAATTTCGTTTTCCTTCGCGAAAAGCAGCTTGGTCGCTGCGAGGAAAAATATCGGGCATTGAATGATCATTCAAAGAGAAAGGAAGATTTTTAAGCACGGAAGGGTTAGGCCAGTCCCTTCCCGGGCAGAGAAACTCACAAGTTTCCCCCATCGAGGGGCACTTATTTTGGCGTGCGGGTGAAGTTTTTTTCCCGGAACGAGTAGTAGCGTATCGAAGAACGGTATGGATATGAAGATGGGGAGAGTTGTGGATGGGTTGGGAAGATTGGAGAAGAAATGAGTGAGTTCCGAGATGGAAAGAGTTCAGGGGGCACGAAATGGAAATTAAAAAAAAGAAGAGCCGCTGAGCGAAGGTCCGAAACGTTGGGCTTTTCATTTTTCGCAAATAAACAAATCCGAGGTTCTCTTGGCTGCAAAAGAGGGGCGGTCGCGAATTTCAAATACAGGATGATTTCCCACTGTCTTGGAGTCCTCGCTCACTTCCACCAGGTAATACATTTTTTCCTCGGTGCTCAAAAAAAAATATATAGGCATAAACTCGCATTTCAAGCACGCGTGCTTTCCTCTCGCATTCATAAACATTTTCCGGAGATCGTTCCTCGCTCCAGAATGGTGGCTTTGCTAATATTTTTCATCGCTCGCGTATTAGCGGATCTGCAATGCGACATCTTCGATGATGGTATTAAAAGGCTTTAGAATCGGGGAAACGGAATGGCATGTTCCTTTTCATTTACCCTCGTTTTATGCCACGAGGACTTTTCAGGCGTTTATTCAGATTTACCTGTCCATCTGGGAGAAGGTTCGGGAATGAGAGCTTACGTAAATGTAGCAGATTCATTTACTCGGGAAACCTTGTAATGTTTACATTCCAAACGCGATTATCGTCGATGATGTTTCCTATGGAAATATTTTAATGTAGCGCAAAATTATTACATTCATCAAATACCTCCATTTAAATAAATTCCTTTCGAAATTTCGTGGCATTAAAATTGGATGGAATTCTACAGTGAGAATTTGAGCAGCCACAATTTTATGACAAATAATGATGAAGTAATTTTAAAATTTAAGGTAAAGCAATGAATCTTAAAAAAATAGAATAAGATAATATCAGCTGCAATGGAATGAAACTAGTCGAAATAAATACAAAAATAATGTCGAAATTTTAATGTCGTCACTACTATTTTCCATCGAGTTAGGCTTCATCATCTCAGATTCACTATAGTGCTTCGTGGAATTCACCGATGAAGGAACAGTAATTGATTGCAAACGCATAAGGCTCTTAAAATTTCATGGCTTAATTACCTCGTTTGATAAGTAATCAGCAATTCTGAACCTCTGTCTCGCAACAATAGTGTTGAAGGGGGTGATGGAGGTATTGTGCAGTAATCCTATAAAAAATACTTTTGTCATATATAACAAGGGGAGAATGTCATTTTCAGCAACACTCAAGCCTCAATTACTTACATGTTATCACTACCACGATCAAGACTTACATAGAGAGGTACATAAGTGGAACCGCGATTTTGAGACGAGATCTGAATAATAGTTCACCGCATATATAACCCACAGGATAACTTGTAAGACATACATGGGCTAACTAATTTGGACCATTAATTTAAGATATATGGGCTCCCGTATAGCCGTTTGGGCAGCGCGTTCGACTTCAATGGCAGTGGTCTCGGGTTCGATTCCCGGTGGGAGCCCACGTGCGAAATGACCTCGGTTGTCGAAGCACTTACTTACTCCACAATACTACTACAACTTTTAGAAATTTGTCTTAATGGGTGGCAAAGGCAGACCTATCAGTCAGGCCAAAACAGTCAGGGTTTAGGCTGTTTTGTTGATCGTGACCGAATTTGCCGGCCTCTAATGAAGTATGGTTATCGTGCTAGCGCCAGTAGTAAGCAGTGCACATAACAACGAAACAAACACCCTTCTCGTATCTCCAATCAAACATACGATACAACAAGTATAAGAAACTATATACTATTTTGTAACTGAGTAAATGGATTGCCTTGATAAACTTCCCTCAATTACCTGTGTACTAGTTGCTGGCAGCAGCCAATCAAGTAATTTAGAAGAACTAAATTATACGAATTTGAAATCTTGAAGCCTCAAGGTATCCCAAGGAAGAACAGACTAGAAAAAATTCCTAAACGAAACCTACAAACCAATCCTATTTCTCTCCAACTCTCAAATTCAGATCCATCAATACGATAGGTACGAGAATCCATCGGACGGGAACCGATTTAGTAGTGGACGCGCAGATGTGAGAGCCGTCGTACGCGAGAGGGCTAATGGGTTCCCATCCTGCAAGTGCATCGCACTTGAGGATCCTCTTCCAATCAACAGCAGATATCCCAAATGAACAAGCGCATTTCGCCGGAACGAAATAAAGAAACGCCCCTTCCTGAAATTCGGCGAGACCACGCGGTTTTAACCGCCGAGTGCATACGCTCCGCCGATTCCGTGGGGTTTTCCCCGCGGAGCGCTAAAAAATGAAGAGCATCGCGATCGGCGAGGGGATGTTCGGCCACTCGTCCGGCAGCGCACCGCGGACCTCCCGAGGGCAAATCGTCCGGAGCGGCGGTGGAATTCTTCCAGGTGATAGAAACTGGCGAGGGGCTTGCGAAGAGCGGTAGAAAAAGACGGGAAAACGAGCCCCTGCTTCCAGTCTCCTCAAAAAATCCCTCCTCACACTAGCTAAACCCTCTCCTCCACCTCCCACGCTCTGGTTTGACCCTTCCAATTAACAAAACCAACAGAAAATCGATGGGTGTGTCGGGAGAAGTGAGCGAGTGTGGATATGTACGGTGAAAAGGGGGAGAACCGGGAAAAATCTCGTTTTAAGAGAAAGGATGAGGTGGGATGAGATGGGGTTGATGGATGGAAGACGGGGTGAGGCAAGAATGACCATTGAGCGAGGAAAAAGAAAAGAGAGGCTGCGGGTGAGGACGGATGGATTTTGGTGGGTGTAGAACAGGAAGGGGTTAAAATCGATGGAAGGGGTGTTTTCTAGGGGAAGATGAGAATGTTGTGTATGTTTTAAGGGGAAGGAGTGGGAGGTGGTGGAAGGAAGATGAGCCCGGGAAAGAGAGGAGTGGCCACTTTGAAGGACAGGAAGGGCGTCGGAAGGGAATATCGGTGAGGGAAAGGGGTGCGGAATCCGGGAGAAAAAGGTTTGGATGTCCAAAATACTTTTCAATTACCGGGATGGGAGCGGAAAAAGGCTGTTGAAGCCATGGGAATGAGAGAGGAAGGGAAATCGGATTAAAATAGAAGAATATTTCGGATTGAAATAAATTAGATGGAGGATGAAGTAATTTCTCATCTTAATTTGGTGTCCTCGGAACGAAATGGATTTGGGCTTCTTTTTCCTCTGTTTCGTCTCTGCGGAATCATTCTTCGGTTTTTCTTTGTTCCGCGCGGAGATTTGCTTTATGTTTTGTGCGCGGTGACGTTTCGTAAATGGAGAGACGATTGGGCTTCCTATGCGTTGACTTGGGTAATACGAAGTTAATACCTCGGTGAAGAATTTTCGAGCTTTTCATTAATTAAGTCTTCCCTTCTTCAAATAATTTGTGAAGATAAAAGATTTGTCGATACATCTCATCTTTTACGGAAGTATTTATAGAAAATTTTCATATTGAATTCAAGTATTGCAGAATAATCCATGGCTGCAGAATTTAGGATTGCCAATTATCATTCAATGTTTTTTAAATACTGTCCGAATCTTCCGTAATTACATAAAATGCGTCTTTTATTGCCGTCAGGATAATGAATGAGGAAGAAACATTTTCCTTCAAGTTCTAAAATTTCATTTCCTTAATCCGAGAAGATCAAGGACGTTAGCTCTTAAGTTATCCGTTTAGTGTTTTCAATGGAGAATGTAATAATGCGATGTAAATCCTTATTAAAATTTCTATTCAAAATAGTGGAAGGTATTATCATGAATTAGATGATATTTTATTTAACCAAAAAACATTTGATTTTCCAATTCCTAATTGTTGCGAACAATTTCCTTTCCTCATCTCGTTGAAAATTTCCTCTTCATTGAAATTTTTCCGTTTTCTCCTACTCCTTTTCCTTTTTTACTCTGGAACAAGACCGAAAAGATTTACGAGATACCTTCATTTCACTCCCAACGATTAAATCACTACATTTGTGACAACGCTATTCATTATAAAAGGTATATAGTTTGTCTAGTAACGGCCTTCAGATGTTGAAACTCCATGATAAATATTCGACAGAAACATTGTAAAAGAAACTGTCTTATCAAGCATAAGAAAATGCTTTTTACCTGTAAATCTTTATAATTTGTAATTTTGAGATTCAATTACGCATTCACTCCCCAAATACTAATATTATAGGACGCAAGGAAAAAATCAAATTTTACAAACCAAAATATACTCAAAAATTAAAATGTATTCTCTGAGGTACACTTTTCATTGGGAAGGTTCCAGAATAAAGTTAGATTTCAAGTTTACAAATAACAGTGAAAATGTAATCAATGTGGATCATAATTCCAATGGAATTAAAGCTAAATTGAGGAAGATGAAAGATAATTTGTTTCGGGTAAATCTATGAGTCATAATCCCGAATAAATTTTAAAGCATAGAAAATATTTAAGAATTAATAATATAGAGTCTGCGTGCAAATTTGCACAAAGTTTTATTTGCTT
The DNA here is from genome assembly GCA_036926295.1 of Pachydiplax longipennis. Classification (NCBI taxonomy): domain Eukaryota; kingdom Metazoa; phylum Arthropoda; class Insecta; order Odonata; family Libellulidae; genus Pachydiplax; species Pachydiplax longipennis. Next base: position 61,222,985 of record JAVFKF010000008.1, read on the forward strand.
TGGTAAATTTAAACATCTCGTTAAAAAAGGAAATAATCGGTGCATATTAGACAAAATTAAGACTGCCATGCAACTCAAATCGATTTCTCCAAGAAGTATGAGTAGTCTCCCTTTGACCTTTCATAACATTCCGAGAAAATAAGCCCTGAATTCCATATGCTTCATCCATTATAACGCCCTCTATAACGCCAAAAGTTAAGAAATAAACCAGCACCTACCCATGGCTTTTAAAGACATCCAGACAGCCCAAGGTCTCCTCACGTTTTACTGAAATAAGAAATGCTAATCGAACAATTTTAGAATTAAATCCTATCCATACACGTCAAATTTACCAACATTCCAGAAAGACATAAATTAGGATTTTCCTGCGGGAAACCTTGGAGAACGATACTATCTCAGATCTTACGGGGAACTTAAAACCTCGAAAACCTTTTGAAGACTTTACAAAAACCACCAATTTAAAACATTGAGAAGACAATCAATTACGGCACACTCCGTCCTTGCAAAGATCGCGTGTGCTTCACACAATGGAACAAACAGAAAATGATCGGGGAAGATACAGCGAGGAGAGAAAGTGAAAATGATGTTGAGTACTGATACAAAGGTATATGTTTTCTTCGAGGTTATATCCGAGTTAGAACTAATTCAACTACTCTAAGGAACAACACTAACTAGGTCACGTGCGTATGAGCTACGCTTATTCGAAGGGAGTTGCGCTCGACTTTTATAACAGCCCGAGTTCTCCGGAGCGACCTGTGACAGTAAAAGTTTAATCATGACAGAGAAGAATATTCCCTTGCTATTCTCGTATATTCCTGCTCAATTGTGCGCGCGCAAATAAAATTGTTCGGCGATACAGCGCCGCGAAGAACAGGGCAAGTCTAACAAGAGTGATGTATCCAATTGACATGCGGAACTGAAACCGTAAAAAAGGGGGTAATTTTTTATTCCAATTAGAGTTTCGAAAGAGAGCGCCTTTATACAACACGATGAATTACGGCGGATGAACAAATGGTAAACTAAAATTAAGCGATTAAATGATTGAACATTTCAGAGGGGAGCATAATTAGAATGAGGCAGGAAAATGTCCGTGAAATAAGGCTAACAGTTAAGGGAGAGTAATGAGAATTCGAGATGATGTATGAATGATTGTTTTATATTCTGTGCTCCAGATATCCCCCAGGGAAAAACTGAACCACTTTGTTTTCTAGGGAAAACTAGCGGAGGGAAGCATGAATGTGAATGTGTCACCATACAATTATTTTCCATTCTGAATGAGGGAGAAATTAAATCACCTATTCAGAATTAAATCTTTGTTAATATGGACTCGCCTCGCTCTTATCTTTCTTTCATAGTGTGCATTTGTGAATTTAAGCACACAAATAGACGGCTTCACTTAAGGTACATACACTAATTGAGACCCCTGAAATGAACTTAAATATGAAACAATCTTCCAACTAAGCAAAGTGTTATGATTTCGATTACATACGTTATTTCATTTTAGCCATGCTATTGAACATCAAAATAATATTTTTTAATTCGGAATACAAATTATTACTGCGATCCTCTCATATTTGAAAGTTCGATATCAATCGACGTGGGAATTTAAAATTGGGAAGGTCGTTAACATGTAGGGTACTTCTAAAATATCTCAAATATTATAACTATGATGATGGTATGTGAGATAAATTCATGCCATTCCACACCTAACCTAACGTTTCTCTGAAATTTGACTGCATTCCCCATTCCATTGCATTTCTTTATTCTTTGAAACCACATCTCTTGGGTATCCTTCTGATGCCTCTATCTGCTAGACTTTGTACTCATTGATCGTTAACCATATTTATTCGTACTCTGTAGAATTTTTACTGTCACGTCTAACTATCACGTCCCCATCTTTACACTAGTATGCACACATACTGTATTATATCTCAGTATTAAAGATTTCCAAAATACTCAGTTAATGTCATCATCGCGAAAATATTACCGCTAAAATTTCAAGACATGCGTTCAAACTCAAAGAAACGTTTACACGCAAAAACTGGCAAAATAATATCCTTACAAAAACTGGGGTCTTGAATCAAATAAACCGTGAAAAAAATCAGAATGCGAATCGACTGTCAAAACGACGACTTATTCGGAAATCTCACGCGCGGGTCGGCGACTGAAATCAAAATTCCGCTCTGAAGGAGCAGGCGACGAATTAAAGAGGACTAAATATTCTTATGAAACGAGAGGGAGCTTCTAATTATCGGGAAGGGGAGGGAAAGAAAGGGAGACTGAAAGGATGAGGGAATTAGGAAGATGAAGAGGGTGGAAAGGCTGTTAGGAGCGCGAGGGTGGAAAAATTGACAGGAAGCGGAATGAAAGATTTCGGAAGGGGAGAACCGCAAGGATGCGGATTCGCCCTGTCACAGCCCTTTGTTTATTCCTTTTCCTTCCACTCTGTCCCCTTGTATTTTCCACATCAAACTTTCCACGACCCTATCCAAAGACTTACCTGGATCCCAAGCTTGCTCTTTATTCCCCTTCACGAAACCTTCAACGTAATTGGAAAGCTCCTTTCGACCGCCGAAGAAATTATGCACAACGTAACTAAGACCTCGTATAACGACGTAGGTTAACGATTTCGCTTGGAATGGATTGAAATGAAGAGCCTGATTTACAAGGAGGCGTGACGGAAATCTCTAGTCAAATACAGATTTCTTTCTCATTCAATACTCACTAGATTCTCGTCCGAAAATTGCTGAATTCCATGCCTAATGGGGATATAATATCAGTGATCTACAGATATCAAATCAAGTGATTAATACTCCAATGAGTGCAAAATATTTTCATTAATCAGCTACTGAAACTACATTCTCCATTCGAAGGTTTTCTAAATGTATGAGAAAAAGGAAGATGAAGTGGGTATTCGTAAATAAGTAGGGAAAAACCATGGTAAGCTATTTGGACGAACACTGACTTCCTGCGCAAAAAGCTCTGAAAGTTCATAAGTGAATGGTGAATTCGTTTGTTTCATGAGACTTCAAGCAAGTGATTGTTATGCCAATTGGAATAACAAAACTTTTGGCATTGAATATACAACAAAAGGCGTAGTAAAAGTAGCATATAATACTGCATCGTTTAATGCACTGTAATATAAATTGATTTAAATCTTAATTGTAATGTAATTAATGTATTATGTATGTAATTTAAATATTTAAAGTGATTCTTTGTAAATATTGTGCAATGCTAATTCGGAAATATTTCTTCTTATTATTTTAAAATAGAAAATTGTATGAATAACGCTGCTATCAGACTTCGTCAAGTTATGGCGGTAATAATTAAATAAATAAAAATAAATAAATCATCCGAAATTAAAAATGACTGTTAATATGTTGTCACAATCGAGAAAGCAAGAAAGTAAGTTAATTATCAGTGAATACACGGTATATGGAAGAGTTTCGGACAGATTATAGATTAGTATAGGACGTAAATTAACCGTGGGAGTAAATAAAAGAATATAATAACTATAATAAATAAGAATATATAACCTTATATTTAAATTCGTACGCATTTCGATTTGAATTCCCTCCTCAGAGGTATCCTTGGACGAACCGGCACGGTATTCCGCGTGGCTTTAACCGTTCGACAGGCTGGCGTAGTGGGTCGAGGCGACCTATGTGCGACGCTACTGTCTCGGGTTCGAATCCGGTCGCGGGCGCTTCCGGGATTAGAGGGCCGCCAACCCCACCGGAAGTTTTTTCTTCATCCTAACTTCGGAATAAACAGATTCGAGCCCGTACTTTAGTGTTGCGGGTGCCTCTAGACCCGCACCCAGCCCTCGAACCCGCTTGGCGGGCGGCCAAATCGTTTATTTCTAACACTTTTCTCAAATTACATTTTTGGCTGCAAAAATTAAAATTCAAAGTGGTTTTAGTTTACCATCTTCAAAAAATTGCACTGCTGAGCTTAAAGTTCAGAAAAAAAATATTAGAATCCAGGCAACCCACTTACAATAGCATTTATTTGTGAGTAGGTTAACTGTATTCTAAAAATTAATTTTAACGCTTGAAGCCCAGCAGTGCAACGTTCTGAGAGGGTAGACAAAAAAGGAAAGTTATTCAAACATTTCTGACATTAACTGATTGAATTATTCAACGAGCGATGATTTTGCGTTTTGATTCTGTTATTTTTGTTTATCATAATTAAAATCAGAGTAACCTTGAGCAAATACACAAGAAAACAAATATCATGGGTTCAATCCGAGAGAAAAATTATAATAAACAATCACCGTAAAAAATTGCATGAAACGTTATAGCGTTTACTTCTTCACAAGCTTCCTACGGTAAACAAAATGATTTGCATCAGGATAAGTTGCACTCAGTGTAACGCTAGTTTTTTAATAGTCTTTTCTCTTAAGTCTATCTATGTGATAGAAATTTTCTGATAACTTCTAGCAAAAAAATATTTCGAAAATTTTAATTATTACAAGTTACATTTTTCTATAAAACTAGTTAGGGAGTTAAAGGGTAGCCTTAATCTTTTTTCTTACTATCAAGATTGGATTTTTAAGTTAGATGATTCTAACCAGCATGATATATTTTATAGGATGATTCGATGATTTTTATAATAAGGTTTTACATATTTTTAGATGATATATTTTTACATGATTCTAACCAGAAAATTTTTATGAAAACATATAGGAAACTATAAAAATTTAAATAACATATAATGTATAACTTTTCCCCTAGATTCAACCTTATATAATGTTTGCAGAGATATCTTAATTATTTTCCTCTTATGAAGGACAATTTAAACAGTTGAAAGCTTACAGATAGAATAAAATAAAACATCTAGGAATCCGAATCACTATTAAAAGCTAAGTATTTTCAATTCTGTTAGAAATAGACCAGACCAGTCTAGAAAGCAGCTTGACAATTAAGACCTATTGACCAACCAATAATTTTCCATAGCGCGATATTAGTTTGGTGTAAATACTAACTTGGAGAGTTCTTATTTATGGTCGTGATATATAGACAGAACTATAGATAGAAGAGGACTATTGATAATATAAGAGACTACAAGAGAGAAAATGATTAAATATTAGCAGTAGATGTGTAGATTTGGAGATGAACCACTACAGCCAGTCAAGAAAGCCTCAAAGTGGTGGAAGGAAAAAGGCAGCTATAGAATATGATTGAAAAGAAGAGAGTAAAGCCGATTGGTCATTTGATTACGCACAATAAGTAGATAAGCACTAGGTGTAGGAAAAATCTTCGGAAGAAAATATAACTTTGGTAAATTATTGAGAAAATTAACGTTTATTTACGTATGTCTTACTATAGTCTAAGTTGAATGCTTTAGACACTGACATTTTTAGTTAGTAAGCGTCTTTTCCTCCCCAGAAGCACTTAACGATGGATTATCTGAGATTCAAACCTGGCTAAATACTGTTCAGACAGAAATCATAATTTGGGTCTCGAAGGGTTAATTATGCGAGATTCAATATCAGTCGCAACAAAAAGAACAACAAAATGAAAGCCGACGTAAGCCGAGAATTAAAACAGAAAGAAACAAAGAATAGAACGGGGAATAATACAAACGTAGAAAGTAAGCAATGGGTCGCGAGAAGGATGAAGAGGGAGGAAGAAAGATAAGACGCAAAAGAGCCGCTTCTTGCTTCCTCCAATTCCAGGAGGAAGGATTAATCCCAGCACCGCCTATTATACGCCAAGGTAATTCAATTTTATGGAGATCTTATGGAAAATTAAGGACGTTTTTGACGTCGCCGAGTGTTTTGTTTTGCTTGAGTCGCGTGGGAGGGAGATGTTACGAGTAAAAGATGAAGAGAGAGAGAGACTGAGACAAATGAGAGAGAGATGAAGAGAAAGACATCTCCCTCTGTAACTACAGCGGTGAAATTACTCGCGGAAAAATAGCGCGAGCGAGCTCGTTTTCTAATTAAGCCTATCCTTTTCCCTCCTTTAATTAAAATATGGATTGCCGAAAAAATATTGTAATGGCGGGCACTTATCCCGTTATTTCCCGGGATATGACTTTTTGCTCGCCTTTTCATCTGATGAAGCACCCGAGAGGTTGGATTTGATCTTACTTCCTTTATTTCCGAGAGGAGGTGTCACTTCCGAAGTCTAATTGGAGGAGTTTGCGTTTGAGCAGCTTTGCAGCAGAAGATTATCTTCAATAAGTATCTGTTTGTGTTTGAGGAATAGAAAGATGCTCCAGATTTCGCAGTGGTGCTATCTCTTTAGATATTCGGCAACAATAACTTTTTCTGGTATAATTTTTTGTAGACGTTAGATGAATCAGATAATTTAGATAAATTCAATATATCACCGTTGACGAGAAAACGATGGACGTACACGTAAGAAAAAACTAGCAACGGAGTAAGTGACGAAGGATGGGTTAGGTAGGAAAATACCACTAATTGATATTAGTAGTCAAAAAAATTTTGAACAATAGTAATAGATAACAATACATTATGGGAAACGTAAACAAACAAAAGGATAACTCCAGATGTCTTCAAGGCCCTACATTCAGATAGCCTCGTTCCTACCCTAAAAGACCTTACAGGCACCAAATAATCGATTACGTAAGCCTAGAATTCATTATAAATGTTAAATAAAGCCTATAATTCATTATAAAAAGAGGCGCAATCAAATTAAGCCTCCTGAGCTGCAAATGACCACAAGCGCGGCTCTTGACTGTCACGATAATAATCTTAATATATCATGGTATATTTTGGTGTGTGGCATGGAGGTATACTCAAGTTACGTGCACCAGCTTAAGAAACTCGTGCTTGAAAAATGAGTCCACATCACCAATCTGCTATTCTCGTGCACAGTTCGCGGAAAACATTAAGAGATTTGTAGTAATGCTGAAAGTGCTTCGACAGTTGGTAATTTCGCACGTGGACCCCACCCGAAATCGAACCCGGGACCGCTTTCGGCCAAGTCGAACGTGCTGCTCACTTGGTTACCCGGGAGGTTCAAATCAGCCTCCGGGCTGAACACAGTTTAGACAGAAATTATAATCCAGATCTCGAGAAGTTAATGTTGGGATGACGTGAGATTCAACATCAGAATAAGAGGATGAGTACTGAGGTAATGGTATGTTCCTCCCCCAAGGGGGAGGAGGCTATCCATGTGAGGAGTTATCGATAGACTACAAATCCGTTCTAATGGTAATAGTCTCGGTAGAAATGTGGGTCACGCGCATTTTACCCCGAAGTTAGTTCATAAAGCAGTGATTAATTACTGGTGATGAAATGATGTGCGATTTAGTATCAGTTCATCAACTAGATTCGTCGGGGATGTTATCTGGAAATTGTTTAATGGAGTTGACGCATGCTGGAAATGCAGAGAAAAATTTCGCACAAAATTGGTGAGGTCGCTATGTTAATAACACTAATGAGCTTATTTCCAAAATGCAGTCCCACCTCACGGACTAATGGTTGAATAATGCCGCCGGCGAATATATTCCAATAATGTACACATAATTAAAATGGTATAGTGAAACAGATTAATGAAGTAATTAAAGGAAAGAGTATGATTTGAACGCAACATACTCAAATCAACTGCTACACCTTTCATTAAAAGTTCTCCTTCCGCCTTGTTCTCAGAAAAGGTTTGTGAGTGAAGAAAACTCTAAATGCTCCTAGGAAACAATCCACTGAGAATGGCATTTTTGTAAGAGTACTAGTAGAGAAAGTGCCAAAACTCTACGTTTAGGTCCCTAACTTCTTTTTTAATCCTGTGATTTTTCAATATTAAGAACCTATTCAAATTGATTTTTAATAATAGTTGAATTTGATTCTAAGAATATATCTACAACAAGATCTAGAGAATATCTACGAGAAACACTCGAATTTATTATCAAATATGATTTAAAATCTTGATTTGGGGAAAGAATTACTTTGCAACGGCTACTCATAACCACAGATACATCTACATCTACATACGTAGCCTGCAAGCCGCCTTTCGGTGTATGGCAGGGGGTGCAAGCACTATGACTCTACGTTCCTAGTCGATTACTTTCGCGTATTGTTCTCGGGAAAAAATGAATTCTTGAATCGACTGGTTCTAGCATCTATTTCTCTGATCTTTCTCGCGGTATCAGAACAGCCCATATAACAAGGAGGGCGCACAATATCGGTTACGTCATCTATGAATGTAATCTGTCTGAATTTATCAATTAAATTAAATCTCTGATTGAGCCCTCTTTTTTCTAAAGATTCCCATCCCGCCTCCCACCCCACCAAGCAAGGAAATATGCTTAAAATCCAAGAGCTTAAGCAACTATAGAATTTAAAAAAAAATAATTCTGGTCCACATCGTTTCAACGAGGAGCTTCTCCAATTAAAGGCAGTTCGTAGAAGACCCTCACACCTCTTAGAAAATAAGACAAATTCAAGCACCATTCTCAAACAGTTTCATAGCATCGTAAGGGAAACCAACCCATCAGTCCCCTTATAATTGCCTTACAGGCAAATATGCGAGTCATTTTATTTGATAGTTACTAGGAAATGATAAAAGAAATGGCTCATTTCCTTAAACCATATAATTTCCTTTTTTTACTATCACTATCCCTCCAGAGCTTGGATTGAATGGCGTAATGGTTGGGGAAGCATTTCAAACAGATTAATTCCGCCGATAAATAATAAGGAAAAAAGATTCCAGGCAGGCTTTATAGTTATGTCTTTTTCTTTCAGATACAAGCATCCAGGAAGTTTCCTTAATAACTAGGACGAGATAATTAAAACTCGCGCGAGGCATGGGAAGCGGTTCGCTCTAAGTGCTTCATAATCAAAGTATCTGTCCACCCATTCGCTCCGACCGAATTAAAAATATTTTACGCTTTTCGCTGTGACAAATACATCTTGTAAATCATTTGGATTCTCAGCAAAACTACGAAGTCAAATTATAGAAAGTATTTATATAGCCATTGATAATTAGAGGTCGATTCTGTTTGATCGCATGCGCCGCACAAAGGTGCAAAACGTCAGATGAAAAACTGAAGGATGCGTCTTTGCTTGGATCACATTGTAAATTCTGGAAATCTGTGAATGTGAAAAAAGAAGTTTTTAGCAGAATAATGGGACTCACATATGTAAAAATTACAGGCATTTCTTACCGAACCGTAGGGAATTGCAAAATCCAGTGTTTCCACACCTCAAATTTATGGTAACTCCATAAATTAGGAATAATAACGCGATGGTAACGAGTGAAAGTTTTGTTATATTCCTCTATCCTTGTTAGGGATACCGATTATGATATTCAATTCTTTGTTACTAGCCGAATTACCCGGTTTTATGCGATGTGTAGAATATTTTTATAAACCACTTTTCATAAAGGTTATGTTTTGACAACAAGATATCTTTCTCCAAAATTAAAGATTAACCAGTAAATTTTTAAAAGCACAAATAGTAACAAGAAGTCAAATTTTCTATAATATAACCTTAGAGGGAAAAGCTCGACCATTTTATACCATTGATTTTTGGAATTTCCAATTTATATTACTGATGCGACACACATGAGTCAATGATATACTAACACAATCCCCGAGTAGATTATTAAATGACAATTGTTGCGAAAACCCAAAACTATATTACTAATAATAATCATTTTGACTGATACCATAATATTACATAGCATAGCCATCCTAAAATATTTGCACCGTAAGAATAACAGGAGTAATCACTTAATACTTTGCTTTCCTTAATCAATCTTATACGAAGTCCACTAAGGTTTAAGCGGCTGAGATTTGCCGGAACTGCGCCACTGATCAGAGATTAACGAAAAGCAAAAAATATTTTTTATAGCAGGTGAATTTCCTTTCTTACGCCATTGGTTTTATCTGCACTCCTTTGTGGCGAATAAAAACGTCGGATAGCAATTTGTCCTGTTTAATCATTTTGCTAGCTGAGAAATTCAAATTTATGAAATGTACTCATGTAAAATTACATCATATTTTCATAGCCGGAATATACTACGTGTAATATTATTTAAGTGTTGTAAATGTAAAATGTAAATGTAATAATGAGATTATTTTATGTTAATCGATTCATTTTTGTAATTCATATTCCAGAATACTACAACTTTCAGATATATATCCATATCGATATACTTCCATCTATACATAGAATACTTCAATCTACATTTCCATTAAAGAACCATTAACTATGGCATAATATATCAATAGAGCCATTGATAGATAGAGATTGGAAAGGTTGTAAAGAGATAAGATGGCAGAACTGGGAAATATATACACATATTGCCAGAGAAGCCGTAGAAAATTTTCCCACTATCCATCTCTAACTATTTACATTCGAAGAGCATAAATGTCAAATACAAGGGATTTAAAATATCAAGGCTTCAGAGAAAAGATTAATGTTTACGGAACCAATTTACTAATGAATGGGCTATTTGGAGATGTTAGCAAATAAATCCATGTAGACGAGTAACATAATAAAGACCAAGACTAAGACAGCAGAAATACTCAATTTTATATCATCAGCCAGGGCGACAGGAGACCAACATATTCGACGGAGCAAAAAATATTTTCTTCATTTCCAACTGAGTTCCCAATTAAATAAGATTATGACAGTGACGCATACATGCAACTTGAAAGAATATTCATAAGGAATAGCTCGAATATCTTTCAATTTTTAAATTATTATAGCTATATTTAATTAATTGTTTACCATATAAAGGTTAATTAGTATAATAATTACTAGAATGTGAATAAATACAAAGCATTGAGGTGGCATAATTCAAAGGACGTGCCCAAAATCTAATTTGGGAGAAGAGTGATGGGGAAGCAGAGGTCCCCATAATTTCAACCCACGCTATCTGACGCTACGGCAAACCCGAAACCGTATTAAGTTACTAATAAATACACCTCGATGCCCTAACTGATAAACATTCCTTCATAAAATAGCAGAGATAAAAAAGGTTGAATTAGAGGTCTTGTACCTTTTTGGGCAAATTGAGTCTTACCTGAGGGTACAATGTTTATTTCTTGAGTAATAAATCTTCACTTTGAGTGACTCTATGGCCTGAAATGTCCGTCAGTTTTTAGAATGGTAGTGTCACAAATACTACACTGGTTGTTTTATGCATTAACTCAAAATTCGTGACAGTAATTCTATTACTTTAAATTCCAAATTTCTTAATAAAGGAAATCAGAAAGTCAGAACGCAAATGTTGAGAATACTTACGATTGGAGACAGTACTTTACCTATCAATCTATTTTCCTATCCCGCAACTATCGCGCTTTAACTGTGGACAAAGTTAGACAAAAAACGAATGGAATTTTGATAATTTTCACATTATCTTGTATATCTGGTGACAGGGTGGACGCATAATGATGGTACTCCTTTTGAGAACGTACTATCTCTGAGTTTATTGGCCTAATGTATATTCATCAGTCTTATAACCATTCTCATTCTAGGTAAAGAAGCCTCAATATTATATAATGATAATTTAAATTACTAGTAACACTCATATCCTAGTATAATACCATACTGGTAACGCATACAGTTTCATTATAACAATTGTTAAAACAACCCATGACCTTTACTAATACATAGTGCAATTCTAGTCTGCACCTAACAACTACATGAATACTCCAGTGTTTTCGCTAACGCAGAGTAGAATAGTTCAGACTTATCCGAAACTTGGTAAACATGGTAGCGGAAATGCTAAATGAAGGTATTGAGGATTAATCTACTTTAAATTACGATGAGAAATAATGTTAAATGAAATGAAAACTAGGGAACTCAAAAAAATCGCGTGGCATACCAAATCCTCCCTTTCTGCACACCAGCCTATAAACTCTAGAACATCGATACAAACAGTTAGCACCCAAAACATCTCGATTCTAGAACAGTTGACAAATGATAACCGAGAGAAAATGAATTTCGCGGTACAAGGACGTGATTGCTCGAAAGATACGCGAGGGGAAAAGCTCCCGTCAAGATAATAACGCCATTCAGCCCTTTGAATCCGGAAAAAATACATGGGAACATCTTTATTGGTTTCGAGAGAATCCTCTTCCTGCCACTCACGAGGGCGATGGACCTCCTTCCGATCGAATCCAAGCAAAACAACGGCGTCTCACAAACGTCACCGCGATATCGATTGGAATCGCCTTACCTGTCCGCGCTTATTATCTCTCGCCTCGCCGAAAAAGGTAGCCATTCCCCGCATTTTTCCCTCAAAGTTGGAAAAAAGCGAGCGCATTCTCATTTCGCCTTAACGGCGTGGATCGATCGCGGCGGAATAACGACGGGCGGCGCGGGGAGATCGAATGAATATATTTGCGCGGGGGAGGGGTCCCTAAAGGAAAGATTCAAAACCTACTCATTTGGGATATGAGTGGTGGGGAAGCAGGGGTCACCACACTTCTACCCCGCGCCCCCTCTCGCCTAATGAAATAGACCGACCCAGAAGCATGCTTTCCTTAACAACTCCCCTCTTCCAAAACCTCTTTCACTCCCCTCCCCACTTCACTCCCTCCTCCACTCACCGCGTCTCGCCCTCCTTTAATTAACAGAAAGTGGTTCATTAGAGCTTATTCATTAAAGCAGAGAGTAATTAGCGAACTTTAATGAATGCCGTAATAATCTAACAGTGACTGTGCCTATTCTATCTCCTCCTTCCTCTCGACGTACGCTCTCTCCCTCTTTCACTCTCTTTCGCTTCTTCTCTGCTCTTTCCATCCTCTCGGCTTTTTTCCTTTCTCTCTCTCGCCCTTCTCTTCTACTCCTCCCTTTCTCTTTTTGCGATCTTCGCGCTTTATTCTCCGTCTTTTTTCTTTCTGCCTCCCACATTTATATCTCCTTTCCTCTTTCTTCTTTCGATTCGTGAAGGTTTTAAATTCGCCAACAGTCGGTACACAATTGACTCCTGTATGTACAGTATTCAGCCCGAAGGGTGGTTTGAATCGAAAACCAGCCATCTAACCATCACGATATGCTTTGTGGAAGGAATGAGCTAACTAGGCCAGATGAGGAGTGAGGTACTTTGCCTTCGCAGTCTTCTTCGTGGCAAAATTTTACGAGTGAAAATCATACACGCAAAGGCAGTACAATGACTCTATGAAGAACTCTTTCCATAGCCTTCAAAATGATGAGATACCTACTGAATGTCACCATTTAAAATCGCCCCTAAAGTCCTTTGCAAGTCCTTTACAATTCCCACAGCCATGAAGAAAGACTGAGGCAAAGATAAATGTAAAAATTTCGCTATCTTATTTCCTATACATTTAGCATACTCGATTCATCAAGACATGGAAGCAGAAATTGACTCCTATTGATAAGTATACTTCTATGTATATCATGTGTGTGATGGATTAAATGCCAATGTATTCATATGTATCACAGATTCTCGACATAACTTCCGCTGGATCGACTAAGTGTTACTACTCACTCGACTGTGACTCACTTCGATCGATAGAAATCGGTATCAAAATGATTGACTTACTTAATTTAAATCACACCGCAGTCGGAATAATCATTTTACATACCGTAGTTCCTTGTTTTTTTTCATTTAAGAATAATATACGATGAATATAAAGTATTATTAACGATAATCAAGCTATGAATTTTTGAGTTGGGCCATGAAAAATATATTACACTAAGGAACATTCTGAATCTATTTATTTGGTTATAGCACGATGCCTGAAAATCTTAATTCCTGATGACGATGATACTCTGGCGATACTGTACGGAAATAAATTATTACTGGAGAATTATATATTGTGGATGTAAGGCATTTGTTCTCCTGCATAGAATAGAATATTTGAAGTTTATAGGCATATTAATAATCAATTCTGATCGAACTAGTAGCGAATAGTATATCAACATACCACTATCACAAACGACCTGTTGGGTATGCAACAATGCAATTGCAATCCAATGATTACAATAAATCTAATACTGAGTGAGACTAATTGCCATGGAATTAAGAAAGTTGAATTTATTATCTTTTTCATCAAAATTCAGATGGACACACGCATTATTCATATATTTTGTATGTTGTTATAAGAAGGGTATGCCCATCGAGAGACAAAAGATTTGCTTATTGTTCGCTAATTCGATCTATGTTCGGATATCGGCTGCAAGATTTGGGATCCACATGAAACAGGGTTGGTCTCAGATTTAGAGATAGTCCAATGTAGAGTAGCTCGTTTCGTTAGTGGATATTTCAGCTTCAGTTGTAGCGTTACGGTTACGGTAAAGTCCCTCGGGTGGGTTTCGCTCCAGGTGAAAAGATCAACGACTAAAGTTTTCGACAAATTCATCAGAACTTTTAGACGGAGTATATAACATTGGGATTCCAAGAAACAAGATCATCGAGAGGTATCTGCAAAAGTTACCAGGAATTAATAACCAAATCAGAGATTTACTTCTGGTAGTTCTTCCTTCAGGGCACTAGTGAATTTAATAATGTAGATCATGTAGAAATGTTGGTGTTAGTGTACCCCCTGCTATATTCCACTGAGGGTTCACGGGGTATAAATCTAAATATAAAAACCTATATCCGAGGGACAATTCATTCAATTCTACACTTTCTCTTCAAACTCCCTCTCTTTGTTTACCCTTTCTTCTCAAACCGCGTCACGACTTCGTGATCTTCCCTCATCTTTTTCCCATCGTTCGCATCGTGCGTTCCGCGGAAGACGGACGTGAAGCGAAAATCCGTGAGTGGCAAGTCCTTAAGTCTCCGGATGCGGGACGCGAGTAAATAATGAGTTTCGAATGGGAAATTTTGTCACATACAAAAATGAGAGATGAGGATGAAGCATCATTACGCGCTTTGCGACGGCTCTGCACAAAATGAGGGAATTAATAGGAAAGCAAGCGGGGAGATGTCGCGTTCTTCGGAGAGCGTCTTAATAGACCTCTCTTTGTACCAATGATACTTCCTAAAGATCGTTTTTGACATCAGTATTGATGACGGAATGATGAGTCCAAACTCTGGCAAATGCTGAAATCCTATTCATTGAGGTCTGGGAAATGTTACAGTAATACAGCATCCGATAAAAGTAGATAAACTTCGTGAACTTTGCAATATATATAACTAGATGAAGTGCCCTTTGGTTCTCAACGGAGAAAATAGGGATAATATTAAACATAGTAGTTACATTTCTACAGAAAAGAATCACATCTTATAGTAGTTGAATGGGATGGATTATTGAAAACGATAATTTTTGGCTAAAACCGCAATATCCTTTGATGTTCTTATAATTTAAAGACAAAATCTATAATAAATCGTAAGCATATGAACATTTATAGAATTTATTTCTTAGAATACTTTCTTCAAATCCTTACGATGCTTCTCTCAATTTATTTTTCGACGGAAATATCGATGAACTGAAAACAATGAAATTAAACTTTTAATGCAGAATTTCTGCTTTACCTGTACACATATAGATAGATAGGTCATTCAGGTTATATTTCAGCTGATTTCATTATAAGTGGTAATGCGTAACTCATGTTTAACTGCGTGAGCTACTGGAATCAATACACTTGCTTCCGCGTACTACTTCAAATTCAATATCATTGAGGGATAACTAGAGAGATTGAAATCTGGTTTTTATGTAATGTCATTATAAAACTTTTTAGGCGATATTTATGAACTCAAATTGATCTACATTCGATCAATCAATTAGGTAAACGCGTGTTTAATGGAATATGATAGCTAGCATGAAAAAATGTGTATCTTAGAATTATTGAGCATTAGAATAAAATTTAATAAAAACATATTTACTTTGTGAGTAATCTTTTACATTGCAATTCCTCGTTACTTACAAGCAATAATTTGCAAATATCAGCAAGAATACCATTAAATTTTAATCCTAATTCTCTTATTATTTTATGTATATCCTATTTGCATTGCTAGATTTACTTTCATAGGTACGTTTAATTTCTGCCAATATATTTAATGTCGTGCTATTCCCAATAAGCTAGTATGGAAATTTGATGTCCTAATTAAGGATCCGATCCTTCCATAGAATGCAATCACGAGCTAAGGGCGCACCTTATAGCTAAAATCACCGGTCTGTTAAAACCTTAGTTTCTTAACCACTGAATATAACCTACTCCACATTAAACAATGTAAGAAGAAGATTGGAATTCGATGCCTGTACTCATTTCTTAAAAATTTTTTTGAATCATTAATCAAAATCAACTGCCTTGTATATTTTGAATTAACATTACATTTAAGTCAAATAAAAATCACAAAAGTTGACGGATTACACATACTGTATTTACTAGTTACCGGTTTCGGTTGAGGTGCTACCTCAACTTCAGGCAGTCAGACTATTAGTGAAACCGATAGCATTGAAGTAAATACATTCTAAGGGAAATCGTCAAGTTATATGTTTTTTATTTCATTTAAATATGGATGAGTTCCACCACAATCGCTGGAATTATTTAATGATATTATATATCTTGTTAAACTCCTCTCACATTTAATTTTTATAAAATCTTATTTATTCATGATTATATTGTGAATATTTAGAATGGTTAAGAATGAAATCTTTTTTATTACCAACGTTTTGAGGGTGGGTGTAGCCAGCAGAAGCCAAGTAAGGAATCACATGTAAGATACGATCCGAGTAAATGTTTTAAATTAAAAAAATATCAACAGACAATATTAACCGTGTAATATTTTAGGCCAACATTTCACATTGTGCCCAAAAAATAATACACAAGTCTCATGCATACGTTCAAAAAGTCGGGCACCACCATTTACCTCCACACCCCCATTCGCAACCGCCATACTTGGAGCATACCCTTACATTCTACATGATGAGGAAATGCGGACTCGGCATTCATACATATCTTTTTTCCAGCGCAAGAATACGTTCGCAGAACCTGTATTAATATCTTCATCACTCATTCGCTCTAATGGTTTATTTCATGCCTTTTTGATCTCGGGACACATGTCTCCGTTGTGCCGGCCTTTGAAGCTGTGGCTCCCCATGCCTTAGAAAGAAATTCCCCTTTTTCGACTCTGCATTTGCCAGAGACGTTTGCCTCTAATTTTTCACCGCGTCATATCCCTTCACACGCAACACCTGAATCTCCTTTTTTTGCCTCTCTCGAAGAGGTAATTTTCTTGCACAAACACGTTCTCTTTCCCTGCGCCGAGGTTTAAATTATTCAAGCAAAGACCGAATAAAAGAGATTTCGGTGATTAATGGAAGTTTTCGCGAGATTCTGGCGAGAGATTTTCGGGATGATATGCCGTTTAAGAATGCAGCAAAAGTACACAAGCCTGTATGACCCGCCGCCGTATCGCAACCGGCATACTTCATAAATCATAACTCTTTTGTTATCGTCTGAATAATTGAAGAAAGAATGCGTCTGTTTCCCAAAGAACCGCTATCGATGGTAGATTGGACTAGTATAAATTATCTAAATCTACAGGAAATTCTAAAAAAAAACATTTATTAGGTAATAAGTTAGGTCCGAAAAAGGAAAGAATAAGAAAAGAAAAATGGCAAAAAAATCGAAATTCTTGACTTTAATTTAAAGTCAGTTCTTACGTATTAAAATCAAGGACGAACATTACCATCTGGTATGGAAAAAATGATTTTCCACGGTCATAATCTCTCTACTAACAAGGAAATCTATTATAATTTTAACAGCCAAATAAATCTAGGAGAATTTATGATTCTTTCTAAGTTAGATGTGCCAAACACCGATATGGTCATTATTTACGCATTAAAAAATTGTACTATCGTCGAGATAATAGTCGAGTAGTTTTATACGAGAAATTATTTGTTTTAATGCATTTTTTAACCTTATTTTTGCTATCTTCTTCTTATAATTATTAAAATTAAATAACTAAGCATTGAAAGTTGCTCACCCAAAACTCGAAAGAAAAAGTTTCTTAAAACGCTGATCAAAACCCTTGCAAATGAAATATTATCTTTTTCATTCATCTAATGTTTTCCGTTTCAACGCCAAACGGCGTCAAAGTGTTCCCATAAGAAATTCATGTGAAGTTCTTTTCTATTGTTTGCAACCTTTTCATTTGATTTCAAAATTAAAATAAAGATAACGGTCCAAAGGAATCGAGAGTACAAAATAAAGAAAAATAGAACAAGAAATTTTATTTTACTCGTACAATATTGTTTTCGATTGACGACTCGACGCGATTGCTAAAGACTACTTCATAAATTTTCCCGTAAGATTACTTTGGATATCAGGTCCATTAAGACGTAAAGCAAGCGTTAGTGACAGAAAATTTGAAGAAGAAGAAATTTTCTAAGATATTAGTGTTCGTAGATATGATCACAATTCGCTGAGTCAAACTTAAGACCATGTAGCTTCCTACATCGTTTCTTAACCAGCCTGATTTTGCCTGCAGACATTGGAGCGCTTATTTTTTGCTTCGTCACTATCAAAGTGGTGATAAAATTTGTTATTTATCAGTGCATGGACAGAAATTAGAAAACATTCCATCGAAATTGGAAGACTTTTTAACAAAAATGAGGTTCTAGTAAGAAACTATTGCTGTGTGTTTAGTGCTTTGGTTATCGTATGAAATTCAATTTCCATAAAAACCAAACTGGGGAGACTCAATCGAATACGCATACATGCACCACAGGTGTCGACTCAGCAACCATGAAAAACATTTTTCGAACTAAATACCCATTCATGAACTCGTTACTAATAGCCCAATCCTCACATCAAAAAAAAACTCGCAATTTTATAAGGCCAAATTTCGCAAAATCGAGAAGAAATAAAATTCACCGCGGCGGCACTCACACATTTTTCTCCAGCGAGCGCATTAAACTAATTAAACTTAATCACCCCCATTCCATTTTACTACCTCTGTAATTGCGCACGTGTTTAAAAAATTGATTGCGCGTAATTGAGACCACCGGGCACAATTATTTTTCCCAGGTAAAAAAAAGCGCTCGGACAACGTGCAAAAGGCTACGGCGTGCTCCCGTAGAGAGAGAGAAAAGGAACGAAACGGTCGCAAAATAAAAGAAGTCCTCTTTATTCGACCGGCTGTGAATCCTCAAGGTCTCCTTGCAGACGGGACTTCCTCTCCTCCGCCCAAAACAAATACCAATCATCTTCCTCGCAGAATCCTCCCGATTGACGAGCGTATTCTCGATAAATGGCCCTCTACCGCTTCCCTGAATAAATCTTTGATTACTCGAATGAGATGCGGTTTGGAGAGTCCTCTCTTCGCGTGAGGCCGTCGTCTCTAATCCTGCGCTTCTGTTCGGCACCAGATTCGCTCAGACCGGCGCTAAATGAAGCACCCCGACACATCACGCACGCACTTCTCTCTTTTTTCACTCATTGTGCGATCGAAGTTGCTTACTCCGTGTACTTAATGAGTAGAAACGCGATTGAATGGAGAGAGAATCGCTGATAAAATAGCTCATTATTGGCCTCTGCGATCAAGGAACAAATGTGGCATTTAACTTAACAAATATCGAGAGAACTAAACAATTGGCACGAATAGTAATGTGCTGTTTTTTCATCGATTGCTCCATATCCTAGCCAGTTGGCTAACTTGCAGCGTTATAGTTAATAATAATAATATCTCATCATCTAGCTCAGGGGCTCTAAACCTCTAATATCTATTATTTGCATAGATAATGTATTACATACGTCTTTGTAATTGAATAATAACCCATATTAAATGAAAGTAGTGTTTCTCCAGATGTGGCTGTGACGTAGATGGAAAAAGTATGTTGGATTCGTGGAGAAACAAACAGGGAGGATAGAGATGGTTGGAGAGGAGAGGGTTTTCATTGAAATAATTAAGCATATACAAAGGAAATAAGTGCGTCAAATATTGAGAGGAGAGGGATTGCTATAGAAAGCAATCAAAGGAAGAATGTTGGAAAAAAGGCAGAAGGGAAGACTATGACGATAAAAATATGACGATTTGAGGTAAAAGATATAAGATGACTTAAAGGGTCGGGTTAAATACCAAGAAGCTAAGCAGAGGGTATTGAATAGGGAATATTAAGGCAAATTAGCCTATCGAAAAAGTAGAACATTTGCGTTTGTTGTGTTTCTCCTTCAGCCTCAATCTTTTTCCTCTGAAACTGTTATGCTTTGGAATAGAAAGTTACACGAAGGATACCATCGGTTATTTGCCCGTATGAAATTTGTTCAAAGACTGCGGGTTAGCCAACTTTATCTACCAAATTGGGTAAAATAACTAAGTCTTCCGTGATTTCTCAGTGAGCTACACCTCGCATTCTTTCTAACAACTTTTTCATATGGAGAAGGATAGGAGGAAAATATTAGTTCTAGAAATCACGAATATTGTGAAATTTAAAACCAAATAAAACTCCTTTATCAATTCGAACGTAACTAAACCTTAAGCAGCAGCCAAACAATAAATTGATATATAGTATAGTACAAAATTCTGACGAGAGGTACTACCGGTGACGTTCATCGATATTACTAATGAAGTTCTATTAAGTGAATGTGAAGTGATAAATGTGAAATAATGCGAATCTAATCTGAAGCTAATATTGTGCTATTTGCGTAGTCGATACCACAGAATCAATGATTAGATAGCCAATATTTTTTCGCAGCTTATCCTCTCTATAGTAAATTTTCGGAAAAGAAATCACAATTACAAAAAACTGGTCATCTACAGAGAAATTAAAGGATAACTTATGGCATTAGCGCACTTGGTGAAAGATTTTAATTTCTGCATCTCAAAAGGATCACAATTTCCTCACCATATTTTTCTAATATTTCCCGAGTAATTTCAATGTTAATAATTTGATTCAATAATTAAATGTTCTATCGTAACGTACCGGTGATTCTATTGATATCTCAAGCGTCCAATGCAAATCCATTAATCGACATTTATTTCTGAGGAATTTAGAGTGAAAATTATCATGTCAAATTTCCTCCAGGGTTAGATCTTCCAACTGATTAAGTTGATTGAGCATTGAAAGCTGTATATTAAATACATGAGAGAGCACATCCATTTGAAAGAGAATAAGTAAATGAAGAATTAATCTTTGAGATACTTGAACAGATCGAAGTCTTTATTTAAGTACTAAATTTCTATTGCTCTTTGAATACAATATATCAACATTTACTGTTACATACTGACTTTGCAAGCAGCAAGTGGCGCGAGGCAAGGGGTGTGATTACACTCCAATATCTAACTCAAATTGCTATTAGCTTCTCTTAAGCTCTGCGGAAAAAATCACCAGGAATAGCTATCTATCCTGGTGATGATTTCCTTTTCACCCATTTTCGTTTACTCTGAGAGCTCGCGAACATTTTCAACTAGAGTAACAAAATAATGAATTGTAACGAAAAATATCAAATTAAAAATCTGCTTTAGTTGGAACAAAGTGTTTTTATTTTCAATACGGCTTCAACTATCTCGACGGCGAGATCCGTGCTGATGAATTTTTCGAATAGTTGCGCTCGGTAATCATGTCTTCCAATCTTCAGAGAATCCCATCCGAGTGACTGTATCATAGCCGAAACTTCTATCGAATCTGTAATTTCCTTTAACAAACCTAGCTGCTTTAAGCTGAACCAATGCCAGATCGAAGAAACTAAATTTACGTTCGAATAATTTGATCCTTATTTTATTTGCAAGACATTTCCACCGTTCATGTTTACACACTGAAAGCCGCAGCATTCGTGCATACGATTGAGTTTCTAATGTCAATTCTCTAGGACAGTGTTGGATAGTGAAAATCATTCGAGATATTATAAAAGGGGATAATACAGTTGCTACCTACGATTAAAAAATCTGGGGAGTGAGCTTTAATGAGAAACGAGCTTTAGAGAAAATATATCATCAGACAAGCTTAGAAAAACGTATGTGTGTGCGAAAGTTATCAGGTTTATATATCAGAAAAATCGTTCCATCATCAACATGGCGGAGCTTCCAATTCATCAAAGAAATTTCGCTCCTTTGTTTGTTCAGAGTTACGTAATCACGCAAGCATCCAAATTGTATATCTTCATACTTCCGGACTCCTTCCTACAAACCACCTCAGTGTTTGGTTTATGAACTTCTCTCACGTAATGCATTCTTTTTCCTTAAATTTCATCTGAATTCATGTGTGAAATTTAATTTCAAAGTGGTAGCCAAAGTTTAACCGAAATCTTAAAACAAACAAGAGAATCGGATATATGCACGATTTAATACTATTCTCGTTAGAAGGGGTAAAAAATGAGACTCTTCAAAAAGGCAATGAACCTTGATGTACGATTAAACATCTTATGAAGGAGAATCACACGACCAAAATCGATAGATGAAGATGAAATGAAAATAATTCAAGAAATTCTCCTTGGAAAACATTATCATAATTGAAAGCGGTTTCGGCCCCGCTGAAAGCTAAATTCCCTCACAAGGGCTCCATGAAATATAGGGAAGGGTTCTGAGAGAAATACGTGCTTGCGGATTGCGGTGAGAAATAAATAGACTTATCTAAATAGTAATCCTTTGAGAGAGAATTATTCTCCTTTGTGTTTACGATTAAATACACAGAACATGAAAAGATCATTCTTCATTACGTAGAGCAATGGTTCTTTAACTGAAGCGCAAACCAGATCTCGCCCACCTAATGCATTATATCCATTCCGAGAAGATATTTTTACTTGTTTAATAAAATACTCGTACACTTATAATTAATCACTGCATAAAGATTAACGAATTTAATTCACTACTTGTCTTATTTAAAGTCAAAGAAGTAACTCAATAGTTGAGGCATTATAAAGTGGATAACGAGGGAAATATCGAAAAACATTATAAAATTGTTTTCCTTTCATTTAATTAAAACTAAATCACTCTTCCTCAGCCCTCCGAACACCAAGTAATATTTTTGTAAATTATTGGTATAAGAAATTTTGAGGAAAATACATATTATGAAGGGCTCCTTAGACAAAACTTAAAGGGTTACTAAGAGTTAAATATGTGAAAAACGACGCGAAAAGATTAAACGACCGCATCCATGAATGTTTACCTCGTTAATTAGCAATCAGACATATTTGATAAGATAGTTTGATGGGTGAGCTATTCAGAATGACACTACTTCAAAGACAAGAATAAAAACATTTATGCAAGAAAACTTACCCTGTTTTGTAAAATTCTCCGAGTTGCAGTTGCGAAGAATGATGCCGCAGGTTGTTGTAGGTCGAGTATTTTCCAAAGGAGTACTTCCCCATGAGTAAACTTCCACATGAGTGAACTATGCTTAATGAAAAATACATTTCAAACCGCGTATTGTGCTGATAAACAATAGATAACAATCCACTTACGAACTCCACTATGTAAATATTTCACTGTATGCACCAGTCCACACTGAGAAATGAGTCGCTTTGAAGATGAGCAAACGAAAGTCCCTCGATTCTAAGCAGGCAAAGTCTGTATCATGACTTTAATTGTTCTTTAAGAATGGTATTTCTCACCTTCACCTCAGGGGTAGTTTCATCCCGCTAACTGAGTTCCCGAACGAACTTGACGGAGATACAAAGTCACTTAAAAGTCACTGTTGATATGCTGTTTTATGGACTCGTTTCTCTACCAATAAGAAACCAACTTATTGCTTTCTTTGTATAATTAGATCTTCGTCGCATGGCTATATACATGGTAGTGTTCTCTTTCGTACTTTACCCTCCAGTATCTTCATACAATTCCTAGAACTATTGCCAAACACATTTCTACTAACCCACAACAGTTATGGTCACGAGGCTATCCATACTAAAGGAATAGACACCCTGCCACAATTTTCGTTATTCTAAGGAATTGTTTCTCATGCGTCGCAACCAGAATAAAGTACCTGAAAGAAAGATGGAAAATTCAAAATAAATACATGAAAGTATGAGCTTTTTGAAAAATTGCTCGGTAATACGTAGATCGAGTGGCTATTTATTCGAAGCAATAATATACAATACACTGAGTTTAATTGATTTTTTCATTGAATTTCGGACACCAGCATGTATTTCACGAAAAGAAGATTGAAATACGAAATAAGTGAATTTTGAAGATTGAAGAATAATTTATCTGTCTTCAGTATTAATCTAAAAAATAAAGACATATAACAGTAAATAGCGTGATAGTTCGTCCACAGATTTAGCAAGCTTCCTTAATTTTCTGAAAGATTTGTACGAAATATTGCATAATCTACGTGAAATACAAAAAGATAATGAAGAAATACTTTCGAGTATTCTGTCGCCGTGATACTGGCAATAATGATGCACTCAGTCTATAAAATTCTACAAATAACAAACATATCTTTGACTTACAGCAGGAAGTCTTCTTGAGAGAAGAACAGTAGCTACTCCGTACAAAAAATAGTGTTTAAATAAAGAAAATACGATTCCACAACGCAATAAACTTTCCCACTGACTGACACTGGCTCACAAAGCTATATCACAACCACTTCTTCGCATATCCAAAGCTCGACTGAAAAGTAAAACTCTACGCAAAACCAAGGGCATGAAAATTTGCTGCAAACATAGTTTCCAGTGTTACAGGTATGCTATGACCTCGGCAGTATAGGGACTTCAGAGGGTCTCGAGCAAGCTATTCCCCTTACTACCTGCGTCCTTCCAGCGACCTCCATCCAATAACGGAATAGCTTTCCGTCAAATGCAGTCTTGGAATGAGTTTGAATACCTAACTAAAACAGTAAAAATAAGGATCCTCGCTGCCGATTAGAGCTTTAGTAAAGTTCCATTTAGAAAAGAAATAGAATTCTAATGTATTCTTAAGTTATAGGATAGATCGAGTTACAAAACCAATTGGATTATATTTACGAAAATCAAATGTGTGTAGGTAATGGAAGGAAGGAGCAGGGTGACTATTCTCTTTGAGGCTTACAGAAGGAAAGCCAAGGTATTCCCAGTACTTATTCTAACACTGTTATCTTCCGTCCTCGTGTATGTAGCAGGAAGTAATTATTAAATAAGTGATAAAAATACACGCGTAAATTAAGATTTCATAGCTTTTATTGTAAAAATCTTTTATGCAGCTGCAACTATCAAGACCATAAAGTGTAAAACAGAGAAACTCGCTCCGTAAACCATATCAAAGTTAAAAAAAAAGCTCGATGCATTTCATCTCCCAAGACATCCTCATGAACCTATACAACAGCGTGGTATGGCAAGAGTGTGCTTACGATAGGTAGAAAGGAAACCGGCAAACGGAGAGAAGAAAAACGAAATGCAAGGAATAGATAATATTAAATGATAATATAATCAAGAACTGTACAAAATTCCACAAACGTAATTTAGACAGTTTACCGGTTCTGACGCTTTACACCCTCATCAGATTTGTAAGCTGTAATAAGTGCAAGAACTATGTAATAGTCTTAATAATAATAATAATAGTAATAATGATACAGATTTCTTTCACTATGTATTTTACCAATTAGTTACACACAATTTCTTAACATTTGTAATAGATGACCATACCTAAGGAAACAAGCAGGCAACACCGTCATGGTTTATATGCAGTGATAAAAATTTTGATGGAAAAGTGCGTCAGATAGGATAGTTACAGGAGGATACACAAAGAGTCACTTAAGCGTAAATTTTGAAAGTATAAAGAAGGAATTCTAATCTCATTACTCGTGTATAGCTCGGTGATTGAGAATGAAAAAATTTCTTTTGTAATAACCTACTGATTTATTTGCAACAGCGAAAGGAAAAGAGCATTACGTACAGGAGTACACGAGCTCTATTTCTCTTTACGTGTAGAATCTCTCATTACATTTCAAAGAGACGAAATGGGAGGAAGAAGATTGCTGGGATATAAGGGGCGTGACTATTCCCGTGATGGATAAAGTCAGAGTAATTACAGCTTCAAAATGTATGGGAAGGATAATTACAGATATCTTACCCGAGTTTAAAAGGTACGGGCATTGCAGAGGACGGAAAAGTTATCTGGCATATTTCCACAGCACTGATTGCAAGGCGTATTTAACTTTACTCTTGTACTCTGGGAGTAATATACACGGTGGAAAGAGGGTAATGTATGTAGATTCTCAAAGGAATCTTGCAGATGTACAAAGAAGGAATAAAATGTAACAGGAAAATTTAGACATGTAAAATACTTTTAAGATTTATTTAAATGGCTACAAATATCAAGATGTAAGTTAACACGCAAAAGAAACGGATTTATTAAACATCAATAGCCGAATTATCAAGTAAAACTTAAATGATACGTATGCGTATATAATACTTCTAATAAGTTCTACAACTAGATTAGACCCACTGCATAAGGAAAACACGTGAAATTACTTCTATTTATTTACGTGAAATTTTAAAAGCACAGTACAAGACATTGCTACTTCAAAGGCTTCAAAATCACCCAAGTGAACGGTAAAAATTGGAGAAACAAGACGTTTAAAATTTCAGCCAACTCTTAGGTTAGTTGCAAGAGCATGATTCATTAGCAGGAAAGCGCGTTGCAGATGATAATCGGGTGAATGCCCACTGAGGTCTTTACGTTATTTTCTCAATTTGGGTTGCCTTTGCAAAAGTGAGCAGCTCTTCTGAGAGGGCAGAGATAATCTTCTGGCCTTCAAAATTCAGACTGCTTGAACATTTTACAGGTTGATGCGAATTTGTAACGTGATTACAGTCGACCGTTTTTTACTTCTTTGCTCAGGATAACGAAAAAACTTGCACGTTGTAGCATGCTGTAATCAGGGCGGGTTCCGAACAGCGAGAAAGTGGGGCAACTACCATGGGACGTCGGAGTCTATTTGACAACATTTTTTAATACCATTTTAATACCAATCACTAGCATAGTTCCGATTAAAATTTTTCGTCTTGAGCTGGAAGTTACCTTGTACCTTAACGCACCTATAAATGAGTGTTTTACATCCCAAAAAATTCCTGTGCCCTGAAATCTCTTTCAACTACTTTTAAATACTTTTGTTTTCCTTTTGACATTTTTCCGAAACAGCAATACTCGTACATGGGTGGTCTGAAAAGTTTCCGACATTTCGCCATTTCTTGACATGTTTTCTGAAAATTTTTGGACATTTTCTGAAGATTTCTGAAAAATCTGGGGTCGGAAACTTTTCAGACCACCCCCGTATGTTGGTAACTCCTAAAATTTTATGAATATATAATCTTCTACGATGGCTGTCATGAGAAACATTGGAGCTTCGCTTATGTCACAGAATAACTACTTAGAACAAGTGCATTATTCATTTTGAATGATCTGATCTTTCTTAAATATAGATTCTCATTCCAGATTTAGTAAATGATCAATATTTTCTCAGCCTGTCCACATATAGTAAACCCTTTTCTTTCCCGCAATCACTTTTAACCCCACCTTTTCCTAAACACAACAGTTTCAGCCGACCTTTGATTCTCCCTCGGTTATTTCTAATTGACAATTGTGTCGTAGAACCAGATACGACTATTTCAGCCGCAAACCACCCCTGAAAGAACAAGTCTGAAATACAGTTTAGAAATGTCAGTGTATCCTAAAACAGAATGAGTTTCTTATTACAATAAGGTAATCTCCAGATTAGAGGACTCCAAGGATGTATACACAGCCAGGTCTTTGATGAAACAACTGCGCAGATTTGAGCTCGATCTCCTCGAGATTTTTTTTGTTTCGGCACGTCAACTGCTCTCATCAGCGGATCTTTATCACATCGCATCTCAGAAATTTTCCGGCCTAAGAAGGACCTAGCAGTCACTGGAAAATGAGCCGTCACTTTTATTTAAGATCTTATCCACTTGACCTGGATGGCAGATCAAAATTAGCTGATTAATCCACCTGAATTCCCGAGTAAAGGAAATAGGAATTTCATCTCAGATCGCATGGAATTCGCGGTATTTATCAACGTTAATTATCTACTATATCGAGTCTGTCAGCGTGAAGCATCAGCTTGTTCAATTGTGAATACAAGGATATTCAAAACTGACAATAAGAGATATCGCATCTATATTTATATAGCAATAAGTAAACAGATGAAAATTTAAATTTTATATGCACCATTGAAAATAAACGAGAGTGAGTCATGTAGGAATAATAGCAAGAAACAAAGTTAAGAGGAGAAGAGGATGGAATTTCCTAATAATCCAGCCTTTGGAATTTTTTCCACAATAATGATGAAGAAATTGATATATTTATCATTGACAGGAGAGAAAAGGGAATAAAATTAGAGAGATGAACCATAAAAATAAAAATGCTAATAGAAATAATGTTTTACTGGATAGAGTTTATATAATTCACACGAACTGCATAATTTTCAAATAAATTCAAGTATCATTATTCGTCCAGCCACTAATATTCTCGCTTTACATTCGGTTATGATTTACATTTATAAAATTTGTAGTATGAATAACTTACGTATTTATTTATCATGGAATTACGATTCAATTTAAATAAAGTTTTGTCATTCTTGGCTGAGGTTATTATCAAACTGGTGAGGTTTCCGTTGATGAAAGGCTCATTTTATTATCTTATATCAATTCGAGTAATTTACGACAGAATAAAATTAATTACAAGAAAATATGTAGTCTTTTTCCCTAATAATTTTACTACTTACGAGCGATAAATACGAAGATTTTATGGATGCAGATATTATGATTCCAAGAACAGGACAGCATTCCAACCTTCATATATTTTAATGTATATAAGTCTATTAAATTATCATACACCTGCAACGGTCAGCTATCGGTCAAGAAGAAAAAGAAAGATCAGATACAATATTAGATATTTATACAAATTAAGGTCCGAAATGCTTGACGATAGAATTTACTAGTAAATTCATAAAACATATCTTTGACAACTTCCTAACATCTGTCAGTTTCATATCATCAGTTACCACCCGGAAATATCTCTATCTAAGTAATAGGTCAGCGTTTAATTTTCCCATACCATAAAACACCGTTTTTTGTACATTTCATCTCGTATTACGAATTAATAATTCACCTAGGGCACATTTTCTCTTAAAACCTGTCACGAACAAAGCAGAATATTACATTTAAAACTTGAAATATCACATCTAAATAAGAGCCGTGCAACATTGAGTAAATAGAGTGGACAGATACATCTGTCAGGAACAAATTATGGACTACTTGCTACATTCATTTTTCATATTTTGAGGAAGGAGATTTTAATCACGTACATGCATTGAGCGATGAGTCAAAGCAGAATTTTCTTCTCATATTTAAGCGTAATATACATTATTAAACACTTTTAGGGGACCGAAATCATGTCGAGCGTCCATTACTCACCGGACCTCTTCCGTCTCATTCTCATGCAATTCCTCAAAGATTGCAAAAAAACGAGGGAATTTTTAAATAAGGGTAGGAAGGCACATTTGTCGCGATATTTTCCTCGCAGTATGAGCGTTAAATTATTCCATCTGCAACATCGCTCATTATCTCACTCACTCCAGAAGGGAACATTCCACTCCTTCTTGACACATGTTATATGGAAGAGATGAAGTGAAATATTTTTTTAAGGAACGAAGTATGTCCTACATCAAGAACCGGACCCTTCATGAAAAACTTTGGATGAAGCAAAAGCCCGACGCGAATCAGCAACAGCTTCAATCTCCACATTTCCGCATTCTTCGACTGCCGTAAATCTAACAGCGCTCTTACATGTAAATCCTTAAACAAAGAATCGGTAAAGGGTGATATTGCACGTTAGGACGTGCACCCAGGAAAAATCCAGAGGAAGAATAGACTTGAAAAAAGTCAAACGGGATCGGGAATCGAACCCGGGTCTCGGATTTTTTCGGCTAATTTAGTCTGTTTCCTTAAAATTCCGAATATTATTAGAAAGCAATCCTTTCAAAATCGACTCGAAATTTTTGAAAAACGATTACTGTATGTAAGGATTTACAAGGAAGAATATCCCGCTTGCCGGTCGGGTGCTATGTCCGTTGAGCTATCTCGCCGGAACATTCACAAAAACCATTCGCGAGATAGCTCAACGGACAGAGCAGCCGACCGGCAATCGGGAGACGCGGGTTCGATTGCTTTCTAATAATATTCGGAATTTTAAGGAAACAGACTAAATTAGCCGAAAAAATCATGGGTTATATAAAAACGTGCTAAGGTGAAATATAACATGCATGTTGACAGAGTATGGGAATAGTTAGAAGAAAGAAGGAAGATAAAAACTGAGTTGTAGAAACGATCTCCGGGGATACGATAGACATTATGGGTCTAGCCTTTTATATAGGCCGATGAGATACGGCAAGAAATACGGGAGAAATATATGATAATACCAAATGATTTAGGAATAAATTTTTCCTCGATTTTAGTTGGCAAGAGCAGACTAGATTCATTTACTGCCATATGCCATAAGTCGCAAAATAGGATACATACATATAGATTAACCAGCCTGTTTACTAGGAAAGTCTTCAACGGCCTTTTTACGTCAAAAGCCGCGACGTAATGCGATTTAATTTACAAGTTTTATTTTCCAAGAATTATTTAGCAATTCGGATGAGAAAATGAAGAGATTACACATTAAACATTTCACCGAAGTGTAAAAACAGGAAAAGATTTTCTGTTTTCTTTTTTATCTGCAGACATTTTCAAAAATGACTGAATTATTTTTTAAATGCTACACATAATTTTCACACATCGTTATCTGTAAATGTAAAATAAACACGAGTTAAAAGAAACATTTCTCCTTTTTATCATAACACTTTTTTCCACGTGTAATTTCTAATGTAAATACATTCATAAATACATCCATAACATATATACATACATGCATACACATCTGATTAACCGACCAAAACGGTAACCTGCAAGACCTGCAGTCCCAAGGTAGCCGGTTAAAAAGATTTACACTGTATGTAAATGACAAACACTCAACGAAAGCAAGGACCCGAAGAAAGACACGAAGAATATAGACGGAAGTGGAGTGACTGGGAAGAGAAGAAAAGAAGACAAAAGAAGAAATGAGCAAAAGCTGTTGAAAACTGAATAAGTTGAATACTGTGAATAAGTCGGAGAAGAGAAGAGGCAAAGCTTAGCTTTAAAAAGCAAAAGAATGTACGAAAAGATGTATAAATGCATTCAAGTAAAAAATATTTATAAATACAAGGGGTCTTTGAGGGGCGAAATTGTGACAAGAAAGTCCCAGATATCATTTGACCCAATATCAAAAATGAAATACATTAAGATGGATAAATTTATCAATAAATAAAGACGTAAGACATATAAATGTACGAAATGGAATGGAAAATACGTTTAGGCAAAGTGTTGAAGCAAATTAAATGCTTAGAGAAAATAGTCTGATTGATACAGCTCCATGTAAAATTTATCGAAATAGATGGACTAATATTACTTTTTTTATTGAAAAGAATAAACTAAAATTGTCTATGTTCCCATAAAAGTAAAACACTAGCGATAGGATCGGACTACCTCATCATTCCTATGGGCGTAGACAATCTATCTCGTTCCTTTGAATAAAAACATGAACAAGTTCCACCACATATTACTAGAGTTAATTCGTCATTTTACATCGTTATGTGAAGAATCCTATGCAAATAGGAAAAATTAAAACTTAAATCCGTCCTTTTGCATCAATATACGTATATATGTTACACTCACCCCTTCCTTCAAGTATTCCCAACTAAATTCCCTCTTTCATCCCACTCCTTTCCCAATTTTCCCTTTTCCTCCCTGGCTATCTTTCATTTCCTCCCCTCCACCCTTTCTTCAATTTTTCTCCCTTTCCTGTCGCCTTCCCTTAATCTGACACACAGACACACGACGAGCCTATCTATCTTCCTTTGCTTATATGTGTCCCTTGCAATTTTCTCGCCGTCCCATATCACCAGCAGGGAGTTGGCTTATCGCGTCAGTCTAGCCTCCGAAAATATTCCGTATACGCGGCGCACCCTTGACACGGAGACGGGCTCTTCTCTTTCCTTCGCACCTGAAAAATAAAATGAGGTCCCCTCGCTAAGGCATACCAGTCACACATCAAAGGATCAAAAATTAAAATGAGTCATCCGAGCCCTGCTAAATCCACCTGCTCATCTTGCCTCGTCCGAATTCGCGCCGCTTCTTTATTTTTTCGTTCCCTTCTTGTTTATTCGATAGAGGTGATTATAAGGGTACATAGGCCTCTTGCAAGTCGTCCGGATTAATGCGGTGTACGCGTGGGTGAATATTGTGACTGCTGAGGATACTGCGGAGGATGGTGGGTGTGAAACGGAGAAACGATCTTCTTTCGACCGGTACACGTAAAAAATGATAAAAAAAAGTACGTCTGAAGAAATATCTAGGTAAAGGAATGCTAAGCTAGGGAATAAAGAATGTGTCAAGGGACTTTTATGCTAAATAATTTAATGAATGACCAGCCATTCTAAGGAAATGGGATTACCTCGGGCTAAGGGAATATTAACGTAAATTATTCTTCGAAGGAGGAGAACGGTCGTATCTCAATGCTCCTATCTGAATAGGATGATGATGTAAACGGAAAGTTTACCTGATTTAGTTTTTAAACCTTTTACTGCAACAACGTTTTGAGATAAAAAAGGAATACATAAATTAAGTACACAGCAATATCATATATGCGGTACAAACTAATGATGGAGCGTGATGTAATTTCTTTGATGTCGTGTGATTCCATGTATCCACCTGTAACTTTAGGTGTACTACGTGATTCTCTGTATGTCTTACGTGCGGTTGTTATGACCAAAAGTTTATACTACATGCTGCCTGTGGGAGTATTTGGAGGTGTTACCTCCTGCGTATAGTGAATACTAGGAATTACTACTATGGCTATCTCTCGTACTCGGCAATTCGAAGAGCAGAATTAAAATAAAACCACTCGTTTTTGGAACTAACGCTTTTTGTATTCTTTTTCACTGCGGAGAGCATAGAATCAAATCTTTTCCTAAAAATGCTATGAAAGCGATTGGAATTGGATGGAAATCACGAAGAGAATAACTATCAATATCTTTTTAATTAATTAATATTCTCAAATCTTGTGTGATATGTGTAATATGTGAATATGTGATAAACAACTACAATGTTCAAATGATAAGTGAAGCTAAAGTGAAACATATGCAAATCATTATATTTAACGGGAAGAAGACGGAGGGCGTAAATCTTGCTGTCCTGTAGTTGGATTATCCACGAAGTAGAACGACCTGAACCATATCTATTTAACTCTCACGAAAGAAAAAAATTGAACGAAGGAGTTCGCAATGTATCACAATTTGGATTGAAATTAAATTTTTAATTCGTAATTAATTCTTCCTACATTTTCCCTTCGTCTTTTATAAAATTTATCACATTATTACAATATACTTATTACGAGGTCTCTAATTTAGATAATCGCTCCTTTTGATGAAAATTTATGGATTACTTCCGGATAATATCGATTTACAAAGTCTCCTAAAATATTTTTTCTATATATACAATCTGAGCGTAGAGATGTTCTTCCGAGGGAGAACTGGATAGGCCCCATCATTATATCGAAGACATATTTTATTTGTTATATCAGCTGTCAGCCACTGTACTCACTTCAATATTAGCCTCACCTAATAAGGGTCGTTAACTTGCTATGCTTTACTTTATAGCAAGAATCTGAATAACTATCAATTATTTTGTGGAATAGTGGAAACTCGGGGACATTTCCAAGAAAAAGTTTGTACAATACGCAAATGACAGTTTTCTCAGAGTTATTTCACTAGATATGTTTCAACACTGAACTTCGATATCTACTGTTGAATTTAAACATTATAGAATCTGCGCCAAAGATGGAAAATAAAATTTTTTGGCAATTAGAAGTGATTGTATGAATTAAGTCTTAAATAACATAGATTTGGCTGTCCGGAATTTATAAATAATACTCATTAATCCATATTGCAATGATTCTTAGGGCAGCTGAATAGGTAGCTGAGCTCAATTGTCATTTGATAAATGGTTATCGACAAAAGTCTTGGAAAAATCATTGAGAAGAATTACACTTAGGTTAAGTTTCTATCGGGAGAATCGACTCTTAGGCGAAAAATCCTTGGGTGGATTTTTGCAATTATGCTTTCCTTGGAGAAAAAGTTCGTGTGGAAATTTTCTCTCTCCCTGCGAGCCGTCTCTAGAGTGAAACGCCAAGCGTAAAGTGTACTGGAAACAATTGAATATGAATAACTAAATACTCCCTCTATTCATCGATATAAAAGTCAGTGACCAAGATGAATGACACGGTAATAGTAGCAAAATAATAATGTCCATATAGATTCATCCTCAAAGTCTATCCTCAGCAGAAGGCGCTGAGACAGAGCGCAAATCGGGTCGTTGCTCTTCCGCGCCGTTTTGTCGGTGGGCGGTCGATTGCAGCGGAGGTCGAAGGAGGGCACTTGCACGCTAACATATCTTCCCAATATATCGAAAATCTGAGCCGAATCTCTCTGAATACCGAGCATTGTGAAGTCATCAAAATTTCAACCTTAAAAAGTGAATAAGACATTATTCATATCTCCCAGTCAAGATAATTCAACTACACCCATACACATAGGGTATCCCAGCGGAGCTAGGATGAAGTAAGACCGCTAACAGATACAATAACAGTAACCGAGTCATCAACTATAAGTTAAGTAAGTTATCCGCGTAGACAGTTAACAGAGTAACCGGTAAACTTGAGTTCACTGCACATGGATCGCGCCTTTATACATAAAGGCGCGATCGATGTCTATATACTCAAAGCTCGCTTATGCAAAAGCATCATGATATTTTAATCACATATCAATTCTTTTTTTTTGGAAAATCCAAGAGCCTCCTCCCTCGAAAGTTTGACAGAGTTATCCGATTGACTCTAACGGAGAAAAATTAAACTACGCCAAATTAAAAAGTAGCTCACTTGTCGGCAAATATTCTGCCCGAGTGTTCTAAACTCTATCGGCAATTTACATAAAGTTAAAATTTCACAACTCCAAATATTATTCATAAAATTTCAGAGTTCTTAGAATTCATGGAAGATGAATAGCCGATAATTTGGTGAAGACACCATTTTCCTTAAGAAATTTATAAGTATAAGTATTACTTAATTTTAAGTTGAACGTCTCTATCATATTAGCTAAATAACTTACTACATGCAGTAGTATCTAATTTAGAGACACTGTACGAAAAAAACTCTAGGTCTCACTCTCAAAAATTCCAGTCCTAAGGAGGCATCAATAAACTTACCCAGAAAAGAGATAAAATTCTAGATATAGCACGAGAGGGGCTACAGAGAAGAATGCCATTATTAACAATCGCTCACGTTTTTATATAAAATAAGAGATTACCAAGACTAATTCCTTTTTATAAATGAAAACTAATATATGATTAAAATGTATTGCAGATTACTCGCAGAGAGGAATTCAGATATGCCCTCAGACTCAGGTTGGGTCTCCTTGAAGAAAAGGAGACAACAAGCTACGTTGAGTATCCTCGACGAATTTAGAGACATTACAGAGGACGTGATTGGTATTATTCTACTCCCCAGCTACTAATCCGACAATATAATGTATAATGAGCATGTAATAAGAAGAAAAGATGCTAGAACATGCAGCTTTAAGGAAACATTCTTCCCGCAAATGATACGCAATAACAACATTTTTTTAAATAGATGATTCGTACTTTGTTTACACAATCCTTCACGCCGAGGGGCGGCTTGCAGGGTATTTACATACTTGTAGTCAATGAAACAGTAGTCTACTCTCAGGAATAACGAAAGGATTTTTACCAACGAAACACAAACAGACTGCAGCGATATCAGTTTTTATGTCTCACCTAAATCAAGAGCTAATGAGCTCAATCATCTGTATTTCATTATGTAATTCATAGAAATATACTTCATTGCACCTAGGTTTCACTTACAAAGTTACTATTTTAACATCTCCAGTATCAGTATTTTTTCTTTCACCCATGGCAATATAAGTGATGAAATGTACATCATTTTTATGATAAATAGCCAAATAACTGAGTTGTTACTCTCTCAAAACGATCAAACTCGTATATAAACGATATTAATGTAAGAGTTTTGGATGCCATTTTATTCCCGCATCTCAAACAGCCACAAATTACGGTTCATAAGGCACGGTAACAAACTAGGCTCAAAGACTACGTATGAGAAAGTATGACTGAACCGCAGCGATTGTAAATTTATTGGTTTAAAGATTGAACTCGAAAAATCTGAATATTTAACGAGAATGTTGGTGGGATGGCATTCGTTATTTTCTGAGGCTACGGCGGAATCCATGTTTAACGACGCCTTTCACGGATATAAAATGAAAGGGCTATGATTTATCGCCGGGGGCATTATTATTTACTCCTTCAGTCTGGTAAAGTCGCTTCACATGCTGTTGGTCTCTCAAAAAATTAAGCTAATTACAACTCATCCCTGTTTCTTACATTAAGAATAAAAGTTACTCTTGTTAAAGATTATCAATGAAAATTACACAGTGCTAAGTATATACAGAAATAAAATTATGAATGAAAATTTACTAAAATATTACCGCCTGTGAAGGAAGCTTAGCGAGGTTCATTAAACTTTTGAATTATTTTTATGAGTTTCTTAGAATTCTGATGGAAAAATGAAGTTACAAATCAGTTCAAGGAAACAGAAATATGAGATTCAACAGAGAGAGATATTCACCAAGTTCACTGGGAAAACAATTATCCATGACTATTCCAAAGGTTTTAATCAATGACTCTGCAGTCTGAATTATATCTTTAACAAGCTAGAAACGTAACATGAAAAAGCCACAAAGATTCCTTCTAAAGTATATTGGTTGCCCCGTGAGAAAATTTCGCAGATGGACACTGGCACTCTATTTCCGCACTCAAATATATTTCAACAAACACTACAATCACTACGAACGAGTACACAAACTCTAAAAAATATCTAAAAAAACTTTATATTCTGCATCAGTGTCTGCTTCAATATACTTCATTTTATCGATAGATATTGATACTTACATGTTCATTAACGAAACTGCATGAGAAAATTCAAATTTTAATTCTATTTTTTGACCAAAATGGTGCATTTTTCATTTGTTGGTCTATTTTTGTCAGGACGCGGTATACTATCTCTTTAAAATGGTATGACATTTATATGTTTTGATGGAGTTTGAACGTGGAAAAGCGCTAATCACCCAAAACGGATGTTTAGAGATAATATTTCAAGATTTGGCCCTTCTAATAAGGTAAACTTTCAATCAAAAAACGTTCGAAAGAATGTTTCTGAAAATGAAAGGTAATTTGATAGTACTCTTTCATGATTCGTAAATTTCATATTCAAAAAACGAAAATAGCCATCCCTCGATCGACTTTAATTATGACAAATTCATCTCGATATTTCTTATTGCCTAGTACAGGCCGGTAAATGACATGTTGGAAATGTACCGCGTGGGTAGCCGATCCAATCCACGTATTGGATTGAACTCGTATGATGACGACAAAGTTTAAGTGAAAAGTCAAAATTCGAAGATACTACGTCGGAGGGAATGACTGTATGGAAGCGATCAATGCCTCGGAAAGTCAAAAACGAAGCTGATAGAGTGGACAAGGCGGAAATAGTTGGGCCGATCAGTGCGTCGAAGAAACCTCCCAAATTGATACGATTGATTCGGAATTAAATTAGAGGAGGCGTGCGACAAGCGGCGGGAGATGAGCGACGCATCGTTAGAAACGAATCCGCGCCAAAGAGGAGAGACAGAGGGGCAAATGAGGCGAAACGGACGGAAAATTCGATGTGGAAAGTCAGATAAAGATGGATAAAGGAAGACGGCGGATTCAAAAAAGACCGGTGAAAAGGGGTGGTGTAGGTGGTGGAAGGGTCACCAGGCACTGATGTACACGTCATTAGTTTGATTGGCCTTTGCTGTCGTCGGAATGAGAGAGAGAGAGAGAAGAGTGGGATTGGCGGTGACTTTGAGGGGAGTTTGAAAAGGAGGGAGAGAAAGTGCACGGGGAGAGAGAGGAATAATGAAGGGGGGAGAGAGTGATAGCGGGCATCCCGAGTAAGGCGTATAATTTTCCGAAGTGCTCGGCTTGGAGTTGTGGGAGGGGAGGAAGAAATGAGCGTGGGAACATGAAGAGGGGAAGGGAGAAAGAGGGAGAGGGTGGTAGGGAGAGAGGGTGTGGGAGAAAAGAGGAGTGAAACAGGCAAAGAAGGAGAGAAAGAGCTCCGCGAAATTGAGAATGAGATGAAGAGTGAGTAAGTGAGTGAGAATCATTGTGATCAGGCGTGACTTGATGGAGAGCACAGTATAAATAATATTTTTCTTAATTTCCCACTGTATTATATTTTTTAATTTTAAATCAGGAAATTTAAATTTGATAAATAATATTTTTTCTACATTGATTAATTTTTATTTGTTAATTTTATTTATGTATATTTGATAACTGCAAGTAGGCATCTAGCCTGGAGGCAGTCATTGAAGGGGCGGATAGAAAAACTATATCCCTGCCTGGTTTGGCCTATTTGGGAGGAAAGCCCCTCCAAAAACCTTACAAAGACAGCATATCATACAGAATTCTTTTAAAAATATTAATATTCTAGAGAGAAAATCAACAATTCTATAATACGACTCGCAATTTCAAATCCTTTACATAAATACACATGTTATAATTAATACAACATACATAAATCATGTGAAATACATAAAATACATAAACAGCAACATAAAATCAACGACATAGATAATAATTAAATCCAACCATACAATTTTCGGATGCTTGCTGAGGATACCATGGTAGCGAAATCTGTTGCGAAGTTACAACTGTATCTAGCCCAAAATATAATAATTATCGAGAGAACGAGTAAAAGAAAGAAGAAAGATCACTATAGTTTAGTTATAGTGTTCGTATTATACTAAATGGTTGGTTCTTCGATGTGGAGAGGAGGTAATTATCAAATTGTGAATTTAAAGGGAGAAGTACGAGAACGAAAGATCAAAAATAGACAGAATCTGATGAAATCTAGTCGCGTGGTATAAATGCGTAAAGCCAGGATATCCGCCAATTTAATGTTCATGTATTTATTATCCTATTATTTCACAGATCAGGCCTTTAGGATCAATATTTGTGCGAATTGTAATCTCTATGGATATACTTATGTTCAACTCACATTAGATTACTTAGAGATGAGAAACTACATCAAAATGAAATTCCTGATGTCTTAAGACGGAGAATGTCACCTAATACGAGAATAGTAGGTTAACGAGCATTATAGTAACAACAGCAAGAAATCTCTGGTAACTTTTGTACTAATATTTATTCACAAATAAATTATCCTTTAAAAAATATACGCTATAAATAGAAGATGTTTAGAGAATAATCTTGAAAACAATAGAGCTATAGATAACAATAGAGTTTGATAGAGAAGGAAGAATAATTAGACTATGGCTTCGAATTAAGAGGAAATTGTAAGAAAAATATCAGAAGAAGATGTTGCAAGGATTGAAAAGTGAAAATTTGCTAGTAGTAAAGATGAAGGAATAAAGCGAATTAATTTAAGGAGACAGGAGACGATTTTAGATCATATTCACAAGGAAAATGAGTAACAGGTAGTAAAATGAACGAAGAAATGTGAAGAAAGAAGAATAAGAAAGGAAATAGGGGGATAGAAAAAGAGAAATACTAAATGAAAGAAAGAAAGGAAGAAGTTCAGCTGAAAAAGTAAGTGTAGAAGATAAGAAAAGTGAGAAGTTTTATTGCTGCTTCAATAAGAAAAAGAAAATACAAACAAAAAACCAACTGATATTTCAAGTGAAATAACAGTTGGTTTTTCGGTTCGGATTCGGATCAGTTAGTATTTCTGGTGAAACAG
This sequence comes from Pachydiplax longipennis, assembly GCA_036926295.1. Lineage (NCBI taxonomy): Eukaryota > Metazoa > Arthropoda > Insecta > Odonata > Libellulidae > Pachydiplax > Pachydiplax longipennis. The sequence goes on from JAVFKF010000008.1 coordinate 61,262,788, forward strand.
AAAATGGTTTAAAGATAAAATATTGAAAATCCTCTCGGCGATGGACCTTCCTTCAAATAAAATTTAGTTTCCCCTAAATTAAAGTTTACCCTAAAGTAAAGAATATTAATAATATGACACTCAAGAGAGTACAATTGCATATTCCTTAAGGCAAGAACCCTGGGATTAAAGAACTTTTAAATTTTCTCGCCGATAAATAAATAACTAACCAATATCCGGGATTTTAAAATCCCCATCTCATTGAAACACCTCTATTTTAACTCAAGATAAGATTGTGTGTCTCCAAGTTCCGTAGTTTCATTACATTTGAATGTTAAAGATAGGTAAAAGACTCAACTTTCAAAAAGTGTGGCTTTGGGGTAACTAGGTTCCAATATTCCTCCACCGTAAATTTAACTTTTGCAAAATAAAAGTAGAGAAAAAATTACCATGAGAAGCAAATAAAATCTAATTATCTATAAGAGCCATTACCATACGTTATATGTAAGACTTGCGGTAAATTCATTAAGTTCAGAGTGCTATAATTTAAAAAACCTGTAGTACTTAGTGAACGAAATTTGAGATAGGGATTAAAATTGGAGATTAATTCTACGGGATCGGAATCAGACATGCAAATTAAATAAAGAGAGAAGAGAGAAATCAGTAATGATGGCAAAAATTAAAACGGAATCAGGTGCTAAATTATCCAACTGGGATGCATAAGGGAAAATTTCATCAGATTTCCCAGCGTCCCCCACGCATGAAGCTATGCGGAAGTCCTCAGAGCTTCCGTATTGATGTCCTAGACATAAGCACCCTTCTATCCCTACTGTACACGAGTATTAATTAATCGATCATATAAAATGCTCCGTTATCCTCGCATTCATCCGTGAAATGGATGAATTGAAGCTTTTATCAAATTGAAATGTCTGCTATAGTGGAAAGGGAAAGATTCAGTGCGCAGCACGTAGAAAAAAAAATAATTCAGAGAAGCGTTGAAATGAGAATGAGGAGAAGAGTTTTAAAAATCAAACTTTAAGATAAGATATATCCCTTTCTAAATGAGAATGCTTAAAATACTGAGTGGTCATAACTAATGAAATTAAAGGTACGGCAATTTGCAAATTGCTGTTGATAGATCAAGAAGCTAATCGGTCCACGAAATCTGCTGGAGATACCGTTGGAAAATTTAATGGATTGGATTCATTAGTTTAGTTATGGAAAGAAATTATTTTTTGACTCAGTAAATCTGAGTGGCTGAGAAGAGATTCAAATCCGTAAGTAATTAGACCCATTTTTACTTTGAGTTCTATTTAAATTACAAATAAAGAATACTGATCAAAATTTTTGAAGTCCCACGTTGATTAGTGGCTCTTTAGCAAGGGCTGATATACAGTGAGATATTGCAATTAGTTTTAAGATTAATTTGCACAAAGGATTCAAATCTGTGTGGGCATTTTCGACGTAGAATGCTTGGAGAATAAAGAACGTGAAAATGATAGGAAAAGAGAGAATGTATGAGTTACATCATAGCAGGATGGAAATCGACAAAATGGAAACTCAACGGAAAGGAAGATACCTCTTGAATCCATTAGTTGAGATTAAAATATCTCTGAATTCATATACCATACGAAATTGATTCGTGCTTCTAATTATGATTGATTTGTTCATGTTATTCGTTCATACATAGCATACTTGGCTCTACTTTATCTCGCAAGTATCTTCAGAGTGGCTCCGTATTACCAATGCTCAAATTTGGATCTCGGTACAAGTTAAGTTATCAATCAATGTTAAGTTATAAACATAAAAATACAATCTTGGTTTTTAAATAATGGTCATGAGGAGAAGAACTTGAAAAGGTTTGTACTTATACCACAGTTTTATTTTAACAAAAACACACACATGACCGGTTTCGAACGATTTATCGTTAATATATTCATAATCCAGTTTCTTTCCCTTAAATTTATGAAACAGGGGGGCTCCAGCTATAGCTTGTTCGGTTTTAAGGTGAAACGGCCCTGATATAAATATTTGATCGCATGTGTGTACCAACACGCTTACACGAACGCATAGCCAAAATGTGTATAGCAAAGAATAGAGAGGCAGAAGATTTAACCTTTAATTCGATTACGCGAATAATAGCAATCGGTTTGAGTGAATATATTACTTATTCGAATAAGAAAACCTATAAAAACCTATACCTATGGCATTTAATAACTATGATCACAAATTAGATCAATATATATCGAAAAATTGATGATTCCATGAACGCCTTTTTTGTTGTGTTGGTGTTTTTTGATTAACGTTTAAGCGCGTTTAAGCTTTAAGAAATGTACCTTATTCTTGGCAATATTCTCTTTTTTCCTAGCGATATAGTACATAAATTTAAAATTTCGATGACGTGGTGTATAAATAAAAAATGTGCAAACAATAGTTTAAATATTTCAGTTGCAATTGACGACGATTATGATGATTATGATGAAAAGAATAATTACATGACATTTACGAAATGGATGAATTTCTAAGGTCTAACAACAGTCATTACTTCCATAATGATGGAATTCGCATAATGATTATAGCCGCGATCAGCGCACCAAAATAGTGATAATAAGCACCTCTTCCTTCATAAGTTATTGATACCGAACTCAATTTCTTAGCAAGCCCGAAGTATGATCGATATCGAGATCACCATTTCCTAAAATATTTAAATCCCCCGCCGATCTGACTATCGCTTCAAAACCTTCATTTTATTCCAACTTACATCGCTAGACTCTCCAATCTCCGTCGAAACAAGCGCGCCGTTATCGTCCACGCAAAATCATCAGTCGTTTTCTCCACCCGCTAGGAGTCCCTAGTAACAGGAATCCCTTCCCCTTTTTCTCTCATAAACCCTTTCATCGATTCCACCCACACGGATTGGGGCCTTTTCATCGCAGGGATGTCCCATCTAAAAACCACCCCAACACTCCCAGATAAAGAGATAGGGAGTGGGCCTCTCTCGCCACCCCCCAATCCACCCACACATCGCCGCCTCTGCCGCTGCATACTCTCCCGTCACTCCCATTTCGATCTAAAATGCCTTCAAGCCGCACTCTCTCCGCTTTCCTCCGTCCATCCTCTCTTTCCACTCTAAATTAATCTCTAGATCCCCTTTTAAACTGCTCTCCCCTTTCTACACCTAATGCCTTCTTCTTTCTCGCAGGACCCACAACATTTTTGCACTGTCCCTTCCTTTTTCCCTCCGAAAAGCTTCTAATTTGTCTTTTTCCCTCTAACGTCCTCTTTCGTTCCGATACGCGAGGGGTTGATTTTATCATCGCCGTTCGTCTTTGCTGCCTCTCTCGCTCGCTAATATTCCCTTGGTGCGCTCCCTAGGGTTCTATACGTAGTGGGGATACTCTAGGGTCCTCGTTTGTCCCTTTTTTCCCGGGACGGTCCCGCTTTTCGCTGTCCCGAGTAAATAATGCAGGACCTACTTTGCTTGATTTTTCTTCGTCTGTTCGAAGCGATTTTCATTTTCGGAGAGTTTTGGAAAGACGTACACAGTGGTTTCATTAAGCGTTAGATTTAAAAGTCTCTAATAAAGGAGTCGTATTCATTAGAGTGCACGTGGTCGAGGTTTCAAAAAATAGCGTACCGCGCTGAACGGCTGCTAAAACTAATGAATGATCTATGGGTAGAAGTAAAGGATCGTAAAGTTAGAAATGTAAAATTTTTAATAAATATAAAGGAAATGTTTAAGAATTTCTCGAGCTGAATTTCACTCTCAAGTGCAAGGAAAATAATCTCCGACAGATGGTTATATAAAATTAATTTTAATAATTAAATGTTAGGATATTTAATTCTTCTTAATGGCAGCAGTCATTTTAATATATTTCAGAACTGAAATACTTAATTTACAAAGAATTAACAAAGAATTATTAACAAAGAATTTTTTGGCACCCCGATGTTGAACTAACGTGACGCTCTAACGCAACACTTTTTCTAAAAAGTTCTTGGAATTAAATTATCAAGTGAATTTTAATGGGAGTACATTAGAAAAATCACAATAAAAATGAAACACTTTTTCACATTTAACCCATTAATCCATGTAACCCATTTAAACTGCAAAATCAAACGGTGATGGTCGATCTTTAAATCTTCTAATTTAGTCTTACCTCCAGATAATCTTTCATTTTTATACATACCTTAAAATAGAGAATCAATCAAAATACCTCAGCGAAATCATCATGAAGTATAAAACAGAGGCTCTCAATCGGAGAGCTTTGTTGTCCTGCGCATCTCAGGAGAGTTCCAATCGTTTTTTCCGTCAAGTATGAATACTATGATCTAAAGCTACACACTTTGCAATTAAAGAAATGCAACCGATCAAGTTGCTCCCTCAAGTTAAGTTTGAGCTTGTAAATTTTAATATAACTATGACTGAGCTATTCTTATGTTATTTGTGCGTTGGATCTTTCTACAAAAAATGATTTACGACATAAAAAAACGCTCCCGCTGTTTCCAACAAAGAGATTACTAAAAGAGTGATAATTTGCTGATATACGTAGAAAAATTCAAAACTACAGTAAACCATGAAAAAGGGCTAGATTTCCTATATATGTACATTTCGTCTGCTAAGGATACATCCTATTATAGATTAGCTATTCTATAATTGCCTCTAAGAATATCTCCTTTGGAGACAAAATGTATGTACATAAGGAAGCTATAATATAAGTAGAAAAGCAAGCCGTTGTTTGATAGTTTACTGGAGTTTTGTCATTTCTTTTATATGCTTATTCTTATCAGCGGTCCATCCGGTAATAGTTCTGTAACTATTCAAGAAACCAAAAGAAATAACACAATTTTCGGCAGCCAACTACCATACCATATTTTTACTCATGATGGTAAACAAACGAAATCCTTTCTTATAAAATATTAACTTGAAACATTATTCACACCGACAACCTTTAATGGAGGAATTGTATGTTCTAAGGAATATAAAGGTAACTTACGTCTTAATTACTCGGCTTAAATCGATTTAATTTTGAATTTCTTGAACTCTGTTACTTGGGTAGTATACTAAAATATAGAAGTTGCTCATCAAGAGAGAAGTAGCATTTGAGAAGAAAACCTTTCAGATAAAGAAATGCACCTTCGTAAATAACAACACTGGCATTAAAACTAGTAAAAAAAAGTTTTGAAAAGTTATGTATGGAGCATGGATGTGAGAGTTTCTTTCTTTATTTCTAAGGGTCTGTGTGAAACATGGACGCTAAAAAAGAGTGTAACAGTTGAGCTTGAGGCTACAGAAATGTAGCATTGTAGGAGAGTGAAGAAAACTAGGTGGACATATTGGAAAGCTGGAACGGAAGTGTTACATCATTTCCACAGAAAGAGAATTATTAAGCACGATTAGGACAGGATAGTAACGTGTAAGTTTACGGTTTGCAACTTCTGGTTCTCGAGTCTAGGTGAACATACACACACAACTATTCGCGTAGCTAGAATATAATATAAAACAATTCAGTATGGGATATAGTAGTCTAATTAAGAATTATAAAAGGCATTTTGTTTCTTACGATTAGAGAAAATACACGCGCGAATATAACATGGGTTTAGCTAATACTTATACATGAAGTCAGTATAAAAAATTAGTTTATTTAGTCAAGTTATTAGGGATTTTTAGGCAAAAGAATTCGAATCGTCATCATCATCGGTAGCTGATTATAATATTAAATTACTGTCATTAAAATCGTAGCACTCTTCTCTGGTTATCTACGTATCATCTCCTGGATTCAGAAAAGCAATTTCAAGTAACACACTTATATCAAAACCCTTTTATTACACGTAAACATTAATAAACACCTTCGTTGCTATGATAAAAGCTTGGTTCCAACAGACGCATAAACTTGAAAGATCGTTTTGATGGTCCTCCAATTTTGTTTATAAGTGAGTGTTACCTTTTTATCCTTTGAAAAAATGCTAATCCTCTCATAACTTATGGAAAATCATTTTTTACGCGTATATAATTATAAGTAGCTCGATAGATTGTGATAAAAAGTTATAAGTTTTACAGAACTTATGTATCATTAATCTTGTGCATACTGCGTATAAAATACAGAATATCACTCATCTTTTCCTCATTAAGGTATGAGATATGCAATATTCTCTTCCACTTGACAACTCTCTTGTCAGCATCTCAAAGAGAGCAAATACCCAAATGAGGAAGAAGTTGACGTACTTAAGTAAGTCAATCATTTTCGTCTACTGAGAAGTATACCATAATGCAAATTATGATTTATGATTTAAATCAGATTATAACATTAAAAACGTTCTAAACTTACCAGGATATGTATCAATCAAAGCTTTTGTTGGTAAATTATAAATGGCTGTAAACTGTGGGTGTTTAGGTCCTCTATAGCCGAAACTCATTAACATCTTGAGGTTCAAACATATATTTAGAAGTAGTAAAGCGAGAGAGAGCAGGCGTCTATGTGATTTTCTTTTGTTAATTAAAAATAATTTTTTAGAATATTTAATCTGAAATCAAAACTTACTGAAGGACTTTATATATTAAAATTCACAACAGTTGATTGATGAAAGAGATAACATCAATTATTATTCATAATTAAATATTCAGCAATATTGAAATATAATTATTATTTTTGAAAATATTTTACATCGCATTTCCTCAAAAGAGACTCTAAGGTTGTAATTAACTAGCAGCAAGCGGCCGCAAAGACCGTATAAGCTCACGGTTCTCGGAGTAGTATAGTTAAGTATACTCATTAAGTATACGAAAGTTACTTTCAATATAATATGCGAAATAAAGAGTTTTTGGCTTCACATATTTCATTGTAGGTGAAAGCAAAGATCTTTACACTTATGTGAAGTTTAATAATTCACACCTTGCTGTACTTATGAGTCATTAGTACCTGAAGTATTAACTTTTTAGCTGATATTTTCATCCAAGTCGTTGGTTACAAATTTCAAAACGTCACATGGATTCTACCATTAAATATACAATTTTAAAAACATTTGCTGTTCTTATGCTCCTGCGCTCCATTTCAATACGTTAATCAAGAAAGTTTGAGTAAAACAGCGAAGTCTCTCTGAACTCATGAACGCAACAAAAACCAAATAAAAAAATCTCGAGCAATAAGTCCCCTTCATTTGTAAGAATAACTTAGCTGGGTTTAATGCCTACAATTGATTGCGATTATTTCCTTATCTAAACAGCATGATGCGTGAAAAATGAATGACCCTTGTAAGCACGCTTGATCCTAGTAACACTAAATCATTCCAACCTGATCGAGAACACGGACAGGATAATCACCCAAGTATTTCACAAGGTGCATAAAAGAGAATTACAGATCCGAGAAATTCATTTTTAATGAGCTAACGAGGAAGAATTACCGAGTCTGTCATTGTCTCCATAAAAAAATCCACACGAAGGAGTCGTGGAGAAAAAAGGAGCGATTTGAGGAGAACGCTTTTCTGCGGAAACCACGCGACTCACTTTTTTCATATCCCCCGTCCTTTGTGTGTCCAATGTTTAAACGATTTTGCCCCGGCATCACACACACCCCGACACCTTTTTCCCCTATCGTGACCATCGATCCTAAAAGAGCCGCAGATGAAATTGCTCCTCTTCTCTTTCAATATTTAGCGCAAATGGCATTGCATGAGTCATCCGGAGAGAGCCCTCGTGTTTGAACGAGTGTCATGATGCCGCGTTGATTGATAAAGGAAGCCGACCCCCTCTTGCACCGGACCTTTCCCAGAATGCGATAAAAGGCGGGTTCCTGTCCTTCCGATTGGGGAAGGAGGCAAAGGGAGGGAATTATTGCTATCGATCCCACAAAACGCGTGAAGGTTCGTTATAAAGGTCCGTCGTGTGTGGGGAGGAGATGGTTGGTGTAAATGTTGTCCTGCAGCGCTTTTAACGTCCGCTCCCTTCCTCTTGTGTGTGCGGCTGGCCAAGAATCGCATAACACGGCCGATTGATGTCCGCCAAATGGATTGACGCTCACCTATTTTCTCCTTTGCTTTGCTCCTCTACGCCTCCCTCCTTTTTCCTACCTTTTATTCTCTCTCAAGAGATATGGTGGCCGACAATTTCCAAACTGAAAGATTACTTCCGTACGGTGATTGTTCTGAGTTGATTTATTCAAGGCGTGGAAATCCTCAAGAGATTTGTTTTGATATATGGCATGAATTTGAGATTTTGAGGGAATAGTAAGGTTGACGAAAGATTTCAAAAGTTCTTCTAAAAGAGATTGTATATACTACGCATACGAGATCTATAATGCATAGCCACAAATTCATGGGCGACGTTTTTAACGGTCCTGAGGAGATATGGTTAAATAATATAACTGGCTAGCATTAACTGAATCTCATCTACATTTAATAATCTGATCGATGTAACATTGCGTACATAAATATCATACCATCATGGCTTATGCATGCCCGAATTGAAATTTCCTTTATTAGGATAGAAAAGGAAGCTGTAATTCCAAACAGCAAACTTTACATATTTATTGAACTGACTGTATTGCATCAGCCAGGAAATATTGTGGAAATAATACGTGAATTTACAGTGTAAAGAACAGTCTTTTAAAAAATTAACAGTTATTTTCTATTATTATAATTTCCACACTACAAGTAGCAATGGACATAATTAAAATAAAATATATATAAAATACCATTGCATATCAAGTTAATATAAGGAAGCACATAAATTATATTATTTTAAAGGATAAAATTAGTTTAAGAGTAAGGAAAGACGATACCCTGAGGCAGTAGTCACAATAGTAGGAAGTAATAGTCAAAATAGAATACATTCATACACATTAAGAAGGCTATACAAAAGCGCACTATTTTCATCAATATAGAATACTATCATTCGCTTTCTTCGATAATTTGTTACCGACTTGCACCCTAAATGTACGTTGTTTCATTTATTATGGAGCCCTTCCACAAAGTCGAGCTTGATCATATTAGATTTAGTACTACTACCCTTTCGTCCATTCCCATATTCGAGATTTTTCAATAATTCGTGGCTTACTTCATCAAATACCTTTAAAAAATCTTTTCCTGACGCATCTATTTCTTTCCCTCTGTATATAGACTCGGCTATGTACTGCATAAACCTGGATTATTGACTGTCATATGAATACTCCTTACGGAAATCGTATAGTCCGTAGTCAAGCCGTTTCTTCCTGCCTCACTTCCTATGTATGTAGTTATCTACAGGTTCATTTTATTTCTTAATATATAATCACAGAATAACGTGTATGCTTAAGAGATCGAAATGCGGATAGAAATAAGCAAAACAAACTTTTAGAAGACGCAAGGAACTTAAAAGATGCCACGAGAAATGAATGTTAAAATTGGAATTGCATTACATAGGATCTCCAACTTAAGAAAGACTTTCAGATATCGAAGAGAGTATACATATAGGATTGATGGGCAAAATACGAGGAAGTATTAAGAAGTAGAATATTAGGAGTAGGATAGGGATGAAGGAAATAGAAAAGCGATACTCAGAGAGAAGATGATAAGTGAAAGAGAGACGCAATGATCTGGATGGCACATAAGAGGAGCCAGCAAAGGGAGAGGCGTAGTTAGAGATCCTAAGAAAAAAAAATACTTTTGGAAATACAGGGGGGTTGTCATGAATAACCTTAATACCTAATGAATGATAACGTATACGTGCAGATATCACTATTCCCTTCCGGGGTGAGCATTGAAATGTCATCGTCCATTTTGACAATCACACATTCCTTTTTAACTATCCTTTTCCACATTTTTTCATACTTCTACCATTTCCGACGCGTTCCTATATCTTTAAATAACTACTTAGTTCTATAATTTACTCCATTTTTTAAGTATCTGATCCACATCGCATAATTTGCAAGAACTCTTTCATCCTGTCTTTCGCTAATGAATCGTTATACTTTATATATAATATATGCTTTTTTCATCGAAAATTATAAAAATAAATTCAAATATACAAATTTGCCGCAACTTTTTCAAAATCATTCATTAGTTGAATGCACGATTAGCTAGTTACTTTACCTTCAGTATATCACCATTGCTATAAAAACATTTGTACGGCTCCGCTGTTGAATGTTGATCTGCTGATTCACTGGAAGAATAAGGAGTTCATCCTCTTTTACTATGGAACGGAAATTCCCCAGGAGGACCCCTGAATCGGGTGGGATCGGAGCCAGCTGCTTAAATGCGTTGGAAGCCTCATGACAGTAAAATGCAATACCTAGAAAACGCAATGTCTTAAAAAATATTTCAATTAACCTCACAAATTTCGTCTTCCTGTAAAAAAATCTCCAATTTGCATATTTTTTCAAATCATCGAAATTATGAGATGACCGGAGGTATAAAAAAATTTACTGAATAATATAATAGTGTCCTTAAATAAAACAGCAAGGTATCAGCAACTGGACCTGTGAAATCGGTATAGGCTATACAAAAAGGCCGATCAAGGATAAAGGATTTAGACAAGATTAAAATTCATGTTAAACAAGAAACAATCTTAATCCATTTCCTATAAATCAAGGAAAGAATGATTCATAATACCTTAATCCAAATCTAGAGCGCGATAGTATAATTTGGAAAGCGGTATATAATGGTGATATGAAGTGAATTGATGAACCCGCTAATCTTTCTTCAAAAAGGTTTCTCATAAAAGATCTAGAGATTACTTAGAAGATTAGAGAGGATTCAAATAGATTAGAGAGAATCTCGGCTACTCATAGATAAATACTAGGAAATCATTAGGAAGAGGCGATATTCATCTTGATTTGAGGCAACTATTGAGCTTTAATCATGGAGGAAATATTTTTTTACATGTTCTGTTCCTAGCCAATTTGCTATTGACATATAAAAGTTCAAATGTAGAAAAGTGGAAAATTGTACGATATATTGGCTTGCTCGGGCACGAGAAATATTGAACTTGATTTTAAGATATAAAACATGCAATAAATACTGTCATTTATATTATTATTATGTAAGGCTTATCTTTATTATGAAGAAATAAAGTAAAAGTAAGATAAAAATAATCCAGCTGGTATCCACGAAGAAGATAATTTCGGTAAATCGAAGAATTTCATTATTTCTGTGTATATGAGCAATTCGCCGAATCTACATTACTGATAATGATAATACTTGACGATAGCGTTCTTTAAGGAGTAAAGACTTATTTATTCAAATATACAGGCATATTTTTTCCGATTAAGTATTTCCAATGTTAATGACATCAATTATTTAGCTAGTATCCGCTGCTCAATTATGGGCTCTTACATATTGAAGGGAAATATTCCACATATATTTAAAGTATTAACTGATATTTGGTGGAACTAAAACTTTTAATTCACATTTGGTTCATTATATCTATTCTATAAATTTTTCGTATATCGTCAAATTATATATTTTTCCCTCATTGCATTGCATAGCTTCAAAGTATGCAGCTAATACAAAGATGGAATGAATGAAAACGGGACGTAATGAGATAATAGGAGATAAAAACGGAAAGGATAATGTCTGAATCGTATGACAGGAAATGTATGAAAAAGGAACCTCATCTGAAAGAGGAAACAGTCTCCTTGCCCATATAACTAATTCACGTCCAACGTTTGCAGTGACTAACTTCCCCATTCCGATTGACCCTAGCAAATGCTTTGTGCAATATTCACCTGCGCATGCTACGCCTTTCTTTTATTCACGCCGTCATAGAAATTTTCCATTAGAAAAAGTTTCTCTGGCGCGAATGGAAAATTCGGGAAGCGGGTACTTACTTCAAATTTACATCCTCAAAGTTTATGAAACGGCCCTCTCTCTCGCTCGCCATTACGTAATTATTTTCATTTCCTTTCGTTTCCCATTTCCCACCACCTCTCCCAATAAGAGAGAAAGAGTCCCACACATAATACGGGGATGATTAAAAAAGAACCCTTTTCCCTCACGTGTATAACGGTTCTTCCAAAAATGTTCTCTTATTACCTCGCCGACATATTGATTTAATAACGCTAATGGGCTCAAAGTGTAAGTAGAATGAAAGACGAGTCCTCGAAACATTGCACGGAAAAGCTTTGCCTCGGGGCAACATTTCATTCCCTCGAAAAACCCTAATAGCTTCCAATTAGATGAACATTTGCTCCAAGTTAAAGGAGACGTAATCCTTTTTTTGTCCGGGAAGAGTACTCCCTCTCATTCGCACACAATCGATAATCAGCGACGGACAATTGAAAAAAAGTAGCCTTTCGCTCGATTACCTACAGCGAGGAGGAAAAGATAAAGACACACCTACGCTCGTTTCTTTCTTCCAAAGCTGTTTTCGCGGATTAGAGATGTAGAGACACTTCGAAAACTTATGGCACTTGCGCAGCGGACGAGTTCACGTTAAGATGTCTAAAAATTACTCCTGGACGAGGTATCTGGTTTCTATTATGTCCAGGTCTCAATCATATTGGTTTATTATCATCCATTATTTGCATTTCTCCTTTACTCCTTTAAACTCCCCTCCGTTTACTCCTTTTCTATAACCCCTTCTACGTCGTACTGCGCACTGCAGTGCCGTGATCTTCTGTTTTTCCTCTACCGTCCTCATCGAGGTCGCGCAATTTAGATAACACTAAGCACGTGAAAGAGATGGATTAACTCGAAGATCCAACATCTCTCGTTGAGGCAATCACGAGAGACGAATTTCTTCCATTAGCGTTGATTTCGACGGTGTACTTGCCGTCCCAGCATCCTCCGTCCGGAAATTAATTAATTGAAATGCTCTGTTGATCGCCATAAAAGGTTGATTCAAAAGGATCTTTTTTTGCCGAGATTGAAGTGGTAATTTTATACACGAGTATGGATGGCTGAAATGGCGTATTCTTGTGAAGAAGCGAGTCGTGAGGCTGACAGCACGAAGGATAAAGTAATTGAAATTATTTTTGCGATTATCTTCTCCGCTGGTTACATTCATACTCATTGTGTAATTAGCACTTTCATGTATCCTATGAGTGTGCTATTGTGTTGAGGATTGAAAATTTTCTGTCCGTCGATACTATCCCAGTGATCCTTCATATGTTCTTCATTTCCTCGATAACAGAATAAGCGATAGCTCTTGTTTTTGAAGTGGTTGAAGCAACATTAAGTGTAATTCATGTAATCAAACCTTAAATTGGAATGAATGAATGAATTAATAGGGCAAATGGTTAGATTTGAGTGGAATCCACTATAAAATGAATGATATCTGTTGATGAAGGAATAGTGAAGCGATTTGAACGATTTAAATGCTAATAACGTATATCGGAAATTGAATAGCAAATGTCAGCTCATTTGATATTGAGGGCGTTCATCTTTTGTGAGACTCCCTTTACTATACTCAATGTCTGCCATCAATGATAATGAGTTGCATATATTTTTTTACAACTGACATGTATCTACATTTCTCTTCCAAAGATCAATATATTTTCCCAAAAACAACTGACATTTACTCGGCTGCTCCTCCTTAAATTATCACTCGGTCATTTTATCATTTCCATTAATTAGAAGTAAGTAATATAAATATTGTAACAGAACTCAGATTTAGACCTCTATTATATGATTTTTTGATAAATTTCATTCTCTGCATTCCTTCATTGTATTTTTGGATGAACCGCAATCACACATTTTTACCTTTTCAGGAGCACGTAACAAATTAATGATCCAAATCACTTGGAAACTGTTTAATTATCGAGCAACATGCTTCCCATATGGCTAGATTTTTTCTCTGTAGTTGTAGACGAGGATTGTGAATTTTATGCTGGTGCTTAAAATGCATTAATTAAACAGAAAATGCTTTAAGAGAATTAGATTAGATTAGATTAGATTCGCAGAAGTTTTTTATTTTTCTAGACATGCTAGCGATTTTTGGAACGCTACAAAAACGAAGGAGAACAATTTCTTTATTCAATTGTGAAAGAGGATAAAATCCCTGTGTCATTACATCCCTGATTCCAAAAGACAGTTGTTGCAGTGACGACCCTCGACCTCACCAACGGCAAGAAGTTAAAAATACCCATTAATTTTGCAAGATCGTGGCCACTGTCTTTTGGGACCGTAAGAGAGTCATGCCGGCGGAATTAATGCCATGAAGTGAAACGATCGATTCTATGGCCTAATATGAAGCCTTTAAGAAACTGCGGCGGTCCTTCCCAGCTACTTTGGATGGGATGTTGTCACTCATCGTCCAATCTTGCACCCAGTGATTATCATCTTTTAACTAAGCTTAAGGTGTTTTTGGTTGAAAAATTTTTTTGACGATGATGAGGCAAAAGAGACAGGTCTAGAAATACTGGTGCGACGCCTACAAAAAAAACATCGATCTGAACTTCTATTATGTAGAAAATTAACTACATATTTGAGCTATGTATTTGTGTTGCTGAAAATTTTATATGAATTGATGAAATTTTCGATGCTTTTAAATTTTGTAAACATTTTTTCTGGACGATCTTCGTAATTAGTGAAATCCTTTAGCTACGACGGTGAATCAATTAAAATTAAATTAATGTGTGTAAAGTGATTACATCTAAATTTGAATATGAGACAGTAAAATCTTACACTCAGATGCATAGCGACGATTAAAATAAAAGTATGTTAGAAAAAATAAAAGTCGTCCTCTGGTTATAAATTATTGATTTCTTACAATCATAGAGAAACGTAACTATTAGAAAAGAAACCGTTTACCTTGGATCATCATCATGTGAAAATTAGGGAGAAAACTGTATCAAAAAGACGAAGACATCGACAGTTTGACAGATGCCACCTTGATTCGTATATAATCCCTCTAATGACTATAAGAGGCCCACCTAAGACGTCCTCTAAACCCCGCGCATCGCATCGTTCGCTGCGCGAAGAGATTTCCGCCTTCGACAACGGCCATTTCCGCGCAGAATCAACCGATGACTGGATTTGAGCGGAAGAACTGTTAAACCTACATATCCTAAACGGTGACGTGTACATTTCCCGAATGTAATCTCTGACTCAATCAATTGACAAAAAGGAGGGAAAAGGCTCGCGCGAGGCATCACGGGAAGGGGTCGTTTCGCCGACGCCGCAGTCACAGTCGCACTCGCGGGCTAAACGAGTTACGGCATGGGAAATTAAATAATTATCCTTTCCCGGAGACGATTAACGCACGAGGCAAAAGCCGACGCTTTTCCCACAGGAAACCCAATTACGATCGGTTCTGGGTGTCACCGCTTTACCGCATTTTGGGAAGCTCTATCACTCTCTCGATTTGGTGATTCGAGAGAGGTGCGATACGAAGTTACCATAGCAAAAGGGATGGCATTCTTGTTTTATATCGGAAGTAAATCATACTCCCAATCATAAATATTACCTATAATATTTCTAACTAGAGCTTATTAACTCCATTTTAAATTTTTTGTTTATCGAACATCAGGTATAGAGCACGTAAACTATGATGGAAACTATTACTTTCAATTATTTTTCAGCGAAAATTATCATTCCATCTAAGCCGTCTAAACGACCTCCTTGACCATTAAACAAACTTTTAAAATATGTGGTTAGCATTTAAACATCGAAACCTCAACTTAAGAGATAAATAGTGATAAAATTTTGTAAAACAACAAGGAGAAAATTAAATTGATTAGAATTCGAGGTATATAATAGAGAAGAACTAACTGAAGTCGTTTATTAATAAGACGCATGTCCTCCCGATCACCTGATGCGTAACATATTCATCATTATTCAAATTTGCTTTACCGCTTGCTAAAATATCTTAAATAGTATTTTAATATCGCTAGTGATTTGAGACTCTTGTTTTATATTATGCACATTTTGAGTAGGAGATAAGAGGAAAATGCGATATTATATTAAAGAACTCCACGATTAGATACATGGGAATGTCTTTAAACGTGAAAAAGTACCTTATGAACTAGTAAGGTAAGGATCAGGTTTAAATGCTCCATGTTAAAAGTCTGCGTTAGCATTGAAGTAAATTTAATACTACGAATTCGGAAAATACTTAAATAAAGACTCATTTCAAAAAGATGGAGCGTTAAATTTTCGTAGAAATTCAATTTTTTGGTCACACGCATTACAAAATCCGGACTTCAGCAATGGTTTGCAAATTTATTAATTCGATGTTCTCCATAAGAGCAGTTACATCATAACAAGCTGAGAATACTATTCGAGGGTTGCCCAGTTGACTGATAAATTCATTTTAAATGAAGAGTGCAATAAGGATTGTGAACAAAGTGATAGAAATCCTTTCACCTACTACAAATAATGGATGCAACCAAATTAAATGAACGAATTTATGTTTTATTTGTTATGTATTTAAAAATGAAAAAATAGTAGTAAATCTGAATCTAATTAATAAACCACCATGATACTAACACTTTTCCAGCTTACTTGTAAATTTATTGAATGTGAATAGCAAAAATATTGCCCAGTGGTGAGTCTACGCTTATGAGTCTCAGAAAAACTAGCATCTCACTTCCAGACACAGCTATAACAAAATTACATTTTACTAAGATAAAATGCTGCATAATTTACTTTATCCTAGTTCGTCCTTTTGATTTCCATCACGATATTTGCAAGCAGAAAGGGATGTTTCGAGAAAAGGTATCAGTTTCCGTAGCATCAAGCAGTTATTACTCTTTATGATTGATAATGTTCTCTTCTATAAAAACAATATTGTTACTGAAAAACTTCTGGTACGTGCTGGAAAATTTGTAAACGAATTCAAAACGTTGAGAGATTACTCAGTAAGTAAAATATATCTGTCTAAAAATCTAGAAAATTAAGCATTTGTGGATATAAAAACTTAATTAACTCTCTAAACGTGTTTTAGGATAAACGAATGAGTTCTGAACAAAAATTCAGAGATCCGGGATCGTATTTGCAATTCAAATGCATTGACCTCTCCGCAAATGACCAGATAAATTTCCAGTAGAAATGAAACAAGCCCTGTTTGAGAAAATTTACTGGAGAATGGAATTTGAGGAGAATTAAAATAAAGTAAGAAAAAGAGCGAGTGCACTGGGTGAAGAAAGAGGGTGGGAATGTGTTAGAGTAAAATAAGATAAAATAAAGTGATACGATAATATGAAAAAAGTAATCTGAATGACGATTGTATGTGAAATAAGAAAAGAAATAAACTCGAGGGAACGGACTCACTTTGTAGTATTCCATAACGAAATGAGTGAATGAAATACACCACTTTTCAAAAAGAAACTGGTAGTTATTTTATTCAGATTTATCTACAAGTTTCTTTTTAAAAAGTGGTGTATTCTATTCACTCATTTACTTCACTCATAAAGAAAAGATATGGAAACTGAGGAATTGATTATTAAAAAGGAAAAAAGAATAAGAGAGAATGGCAAGATAGACTAGTGGGTAACGCGTTCACCTAAGGCTACAGAGGTCCTGAGCTCAGTTCTCGGGAGGATCTGCGTGCGAAATTATATCTGTCGAAGCGCATAAAAATACTACTAATATTATAAATATATTAGTTATTATATGTAAATAGAGAAATAAGTATTTGGAAAAAATAAGTTAGTAGAGACCTCCGACAGAATGAGAATAAAATTTAGGCAAAACTTGCAACACAAATTCAGATTTCAAAGACAGCTACAGATATGAAGATTAAATACGGTCTTGTAAGATATATCAGATATCATGCGCCCATGCCGCAATACACATCAATCAGGTATTGCTAAAATATCAAGAAAATATATTCTATAACCGGTCAATTTAAAAATTGATTATCTTTTCTCCACAAAAGATCCGCGGAGATCGGGAGGATCATGACTCCGGTCCAGAGCTCTCAATCATCGCGATAGATGCGGCTTTTTAGGCAATCGACGGGGACCTTGTACATGAAAACATCAGTCCTTCCTCAAACTTTCATTCAAGATTTTTCGGTTAGGCCTAGTTAATGTTTAGATCGCCTATCTTTGAGGAACGAGCTAAAATATAGACTGATAACCATAATAAGAGGATTTACACATGAAATGGATTAACGAAAATAAAATCGTGAACATCACCTTGCTACAATGGATGAAGCGGCAACGATTCTCGGGGAATTTCTGGTTCGAATTGTGCGCTGGATTGGCCTCCAAAATATTTTCAAATACTAATGTGTTCCGTTCGGTGTAAAAAATTTTGTGCGCCCGCACGAGGAAAATAATGCGAACTATTCGTACTTCCCATGACACCACCTATATATTTCCATACATGAACCTTATCTTACCTTTCCACATCAACTCATTCTCTACCTATTTCCCATACGCGTAGATGCTGAAAAGAAATAGGAAAAGGAGACCAAGAAGACCCGGGAAGAGATTAGACGCAAACAAAGGAAGAGGCGCAAAAAGACGAGGAAAAAGAGAGATCGAGGAAGAAAAAGAGGCCGGAAAAAAGAGACGCCGAGAAAGGGGGGCTAAAAAAGGAGAGGTGGAAGGAAATTTTAATAAATATAAAATGAAAGGAGCAGAAAAGAGAGAAGAGGGGGAGAGAGAGAAGAGAGAGTTGAGGCCTTTCTGAAAGCGTATTGGTTACACCGCGTGATCCCTATTTCGTCCTAATTAACCGGCATCCCTTTTCCCTTTCCTTCCCCTCTCTCTCTTTTAAACTCACACAATCTCTCTCTCCTCCCACGCGCCGCTCTTAACCCACCCCTCCTTTCTTCATTACGCGCCTAATGAGAGAGCCTGTCGCAGAGTGGAGGCGGGAGTGAATAGTGGTCTGAGGGGGGGGCTGAAGGGGGGGAGAGTGGTTTGGTGAATCTCCAAAGGGTTGCGGGGAGAAGGGGTTGCAAATAGGGGATTGAAAATAGGGGTTGGAAAGAGAGGCTGGAAAGATAGTGCAGGGGAATCGAAGTGCATTGAGGAAGGCATAAAACGAGATGGAGAGTGATAATGAAGCGGGAAAAAAGAAGGAATGAACGAGGAAGAGGACGAGAATGAGTGGGATAAGATGATGAAAGGTTAGAAGAGGCATAGGGGTCCAGAAGAATAGGGAAAAGGAAGTCCAGCACGGACTAATGAAGACTGGTTGACGATTGTTGAAGGAGGAAATCACTGATCACATAGCGGGAAATACCTCGTTATTCGGTATTTTCTGATTGTTTTGAGGAACTTCCATATCTTATACAGAATTAGCGTAAAAAGCTACCTAACTGAACTTAATTCGATATACGTAGTGTACCATACTACTGAGGAAGGTACTTGAATGATCTTATGATTAAAATGCTACGACATAATTATCTGTTTCATAACATCTCATTGATGCTTATTGATTGACTTGCTATTGATAAAAAAAATCTAACTGGAACTCTCAAGTTAGATATTTTTGTCATTGAAAATTGTCATCCTCTATGGACAAACCAACTGAATGAATGTGAAATGTTCACCGTTATTTCCCAAACTCACAGAATATACGCACGAATACTGGTTCGGACGTATTCGATTGAGCACTCTCATTAACAAAACGGTCCTTATTAAAAAAAGGTAAGAAATTGTGGTCTAGCAGCTATACAGTTCTTCAAATTTGTCATCATATGACCTATCATCACGGTGTAGACTGTGGCTCTACATTTAAAGCAGTCATCTACCAGTTTGAGATACGGAATGTTGTATGAGCATTCAATCGCATCCTTGTGACCTAAGGACTAAGTAACCTAATGACTAGTGATTAAGAAAATAAAAGGTATTGGGAAATATTAAACGTAGGAGTAAATCATGGAGAGATAAAAGTAAAAACTCTTAACCTTTCAGGAACAAAGATGGCTGGATTAATTTCGTACTAATGCGAGAAAATCTTCTGAGAGACGGATAGGGGTTTTGATATAAAATGATATAGAGAAGCAATAATTAGAAGGATAATGAAAAGTAATGCCTGTGAACCTTACCTTTAAAGACTATGAGAAGAAGAGTACGATTGGCGCGAAGCAGATAGCAAAGGCATCCACTACGAAGAAAGAATGGGGGAGGAAAAGAATAGGAAAAAATAAGAAAGCTTCAAGGGAGGGTGAAGGGGGTTGAAAGAAGTGCAGGGATGGAAGAAGGGAAGAAGATGTGCATTAGATGACGGCATTAGGGGTTCATGAAGGGTACCCAGACAAAAGCTACTAATTGTGGCAAGGGGAGGGAATATATTATTATTTTATCCCAAAAGACTAGGGAGTGTTTTCCAGACAATGGAGCCTTTACTACAAAATTAAATAGATAAACATTGTGGATTTTAATTTCTCTTTCTCCCAGCGAATATTAGTTCAATTGCAGCTAGTTATCCTTTTAGACGAAGAAAAACCATTAACGTTTAGTATGATTTATTACTGAAACTTTTTCCGTCGCGTATACAAAATATTTTCACTGGCTATACTGTGTCAAGCCTTTTTATGTAGAAAACTCAAATAAGAAGTGGAATATCTTACGTTAATGAGTTAAAAGCAGGGTTGTGCCAAACCAGTTTAAACCGCTCCTGGGGCTAACATAATCCTGAAAGTTCCACTCGATTTCCTAACATAGAGCTTGATTATTGAAGTAAAATGAAGCAATTTTTAGTTAACAACTACTGCAAGATGCGGAAGAGTGAAAAAGTGAACTTTTAACATCGCTACGATAAAAATTACTTACTTTTGATGTACAATAATTCTTAATAATACAGCTTAAGAGTAATACAGCTTAAGAGTAATACAGCTTAAGAATAATATAGCTTAGGACAATCTGCAACTCACGAATTCCTTATGAAAGCCAATTCCTTTAATACCCCCTAAATTAAATGATACGCATCTATGATGACATCAATGACAGAGGTCGAATATCCTCATAACTGATCACTGAAATGACATACAATGAGAATTACTTTCAAAACACTGTAAGGAATAACTAAGATCAAACCAAATTAAACGATTTAATAAAATATACAAATTCTACCTTGATGCAAATACATTAAATTCCCAACAGATCTCAGTAACGAAATTGGCATAGTCGAAAGAGTAAAACTTTAAAGTAATAGTACTTATTAGTATTTTAATTTCCAGATTATGATATACTCTTGAACATATGATCCTCCCTTTTAACTTCTACCGTAAAATATTTCACATCTTTTGCATGCTGATTTTAATAAAAGAAAGACTGTTGAAAATAACTTTTATGACAGAAATACGTACATATATCTAAATTAAGTTTTAAAAAGCAAGCTGCTGGTCTTTCAGGAAAAAAGTTGCGTTATTATAATTAGGATGCGGTTGGATGCCATTCTGTGCATTTCATGGATCGTTTACTACAGCATTGAAGTTATTATTATCGCTATCTTTGTGGAGGAATAAATACCGATCGAGTTACCAACGCTCACATAATGCCCATATATCAGTATCATCTTAAGAATGAAAAATTGCGGTTTAATTTCGAACAAAACAAGGTTAACATGTGAGTGGATGGATAATATAATATGGATTTTAATGCCGCACAGTAATTAACACTCGTAAAAACACAATGATATGTACAACTGAGAATGGATATAACAAAAAACGCTGATAAGAGCAAATTTAAGAAATTACTAGAAGGAAGACATTCATTATGAATGAACGGAAGAAGGTAGTAATGGAAATATGCATAAGATAGGAAGACATGGTGTTTGATTGAGAGGTGCTGGTAGTACTACTATGACAATAAAAGTTAAGATCGATATAAAGATTCGACGTATACGATGAACGATAATATGCATATCTGTGGGATAAAACGAGAAGGGAAAAATTACAGCACATTAGAGAAAAAACTCGGACTGGTTCATGAGTTGAATTAGAGAAATATGGTGGTTGCGAAATTGATAAAAAAAATTTAAAATTTACACTTCAAATAGCACATGGGAAAAGCTCAACTACGCCTCAAAATATTGGTAACATTAGATACTTTTCGTCTTTAACGTCTAAAATGGAAGAAATAAGACTTTAACCTCTCTTGACACAACTTGAAATTAGCTATTACCGTACCAAATTCTTATCTGAAATCATAGTTTAGATCATGCATTTATGCATTTTGCTTTCACGGGAATTCGCAGAAAAAACGTAATTTTGTACTCTATTACGGAGATTTTAGTCTTTCTTACAGAGACAGTAATGCTGACATATAGATATAGACGCGGTATGAATAGTAATTGGAATTCGATGAAAAAGCAGCTTACTCTCACAATCGGATTTAAATGATTCTTATTTCGATAAAGCAACACTATTTCGTTTAAATAACGATAACAATATTATTGAAGATTTCGATGTAATTCTTGGTAATGGATGGACCTCTACCTTACACGCTTTTAATAATTTCTTTTTCTTCTGATCTTCTCAAGCAAGAACGTGCTAGAGTTGAGGTACGACGAGTTGAACTGAATTATAAAACCAAATTAATTTAAAAAGTTTGTTGTTGAGTGGAATCGGTGTAGTATTAAGACTACGTTTGAATCCTGATATGGCTGCTAATATGGGTTCATCTACATCTACACAAAAAATACAGGATTAAACGAGATATTCACATGCCGGAGTTCGCTCATATTTTTTAACTATTTATCTCTTAAAATATCTACTTGTGTACCCTTATTACATACGTGATATGTACTCAAGAATTCTGTCCTCGAACTCTTCAGCAAATTATCCGAGAGTGCAGCGATACAGTACATCCCAACTTGCATGGATAAGCGCGAGCGTACTTAAGACCAATTCCTCCCATTCACGGGAAACACGCTCGTCGATTGAGATCTGAGGAGGTGGACAATTATTTCAAACGTAGATTAACGAATAAAGTAAGCGCAGTGCATGCATGAGAGAGAACCGAGACGGCGGAAGAGCGGGAGTCATAAAAATCTCGAGGCCAAAAAACAAAAGGTTTTTAGGATGAGATAACAAGGGGGGAGTTTGTCTATTCGTGGTTGTTCTGAGGGGTCTTCGCTAAGTAATGGGAGGAGTAAGCGTCTTAATACGCAGAGATAATGAGGGAGAAAAAGTGGCGGGCGAGAGAGAGAGAGGTTGGGCAATTGTTGGGGACGCGGAGTTCGTGGGAGGCGACGCCGAGTGGAGTAAAGAGGGAAATGAGGAGAGAGAAATGAGAGCAAATTCGAGTCCTATATTCCCTCTCTATTTTTTTTCGCTCCCTAAGTACCGCCGAGAGATGCGAGTCAATTAACACCGGAATGATTGAGACGTCTTGTTCAGGCGATAATGAAGGGGAGTGGACGGGGGGAGAGAAGGATTCCTTACTTAAGGAATGAAAAAAGGGAAAACCTGTGATTGTTTCGCGGTGGTAATGAAAAAGACGGCGTGTTGAAGCGAGGAGGAGGGCTTCCGTTTATGCCATTCGACTCCTTAAGTCCATATCGTTGCTTAGAAGGTTGTGTTTTGCGAGCACGGTTCTTGTTTTATTATTTTTAACAGTTTGATTTTCTTCGCTTCCGCTAAGCTAGCCTCCATGAGGCGAATGATACAGTGAATGAAGTACGCTCATACACATGCGTATGAGAAATATAATATAAGCATATACGAGTGGAAGTGATATGCCATACCTTTAAAGTTATAGCCAAAATGGAATGTACAAAACTATGATTTACAGTAAGGGTTCAGCGTCGTAGTAGAGTATCGTTATGTGATCACCGTTTCGGGGAATCATAACATCTTCAGAATCGATCTGGTTGACTGAAATTTTGTCCCTTTGAATCAAAGACATAAGAGTAAAATGTATTGTTATGTACTATTAATAAGCATCATTGTCTGTAAATATTAGATGCTGCTGTGGTTATTGGTATTACATACTACTACATAATAATCATAGTGATCATGGTTTTAAATATTCTTAGAGGTTTAAAATACTTCTTTTAAAAAAATTAAGTGCTTCAGCAGTATTATGTCACTCGACAGAATAATGATAAGCTATAGTAAAAGAAAAATTTTGACTCATACAGTAAAACTTGGGGTAAGGAAAGATAAGGAAATAAATCGTGAAGACGCTCTACAGGAAACCGAGTGAAAACTACATCATGAGAGGAATGAATATCAGTATAATATGGATGTTACAAATTTTAATTTCTTTTACATTAGAAAATGAGGGCATGATTTTTTGGCTTTTTAATTTTTATATTAGTGCTTTACATCTTAAAAATGAAAAGGAATCTTCTTTAATTTGCTGTATTTACCATAGCTATAGAAATCTTAAGAGTCCGCGAACTATTGTTGCGTAGTAATGGTTGCCTTTTCGGCATATTTTTTGGGAATTGTCTGCTTTTCGCATAAAGAGATTGTCCTCCTTTGTTACAATGTTTGTTCAACTCTACAGTGAAGAAATGTTTACGAGATAGGCAACTAGGAAAGAATAATGCAAACAGTGTTTGGTATATCGACCAAGGCGGAGTACTGGGGGTTGCAGCACATCTAGGGAACAAGAAAAATTCGCCTTATAAGTGGGTAACTGAGTGTCTTATGCAGTATTTTTACAGTTTGTTTAGTGAGAAAGGGACCGGGACATATAGAAAACTGCGTATTAAGCGTCTTCACCGGGAGAGTCCTAAGCGGGTTTTACTGTGACTCGTTATTGTCATTATTATTTTCCTTTCTGAGATATAAAAGTGAATTAAAAACCTCGGTTTAGCGTGGACATAATGGAAATATAAATATAAGTTGTCGTTCAATGAGAAATTGTGGATACCGTCTCACACTATGTTGAGGAGAGAATTACTCAAGGCTTTAATGTTTAAGATTATATTCCACTAAGGAGTTTTAGTTATCATGAATGCTGACTGGATGTAGGATATGATCTTTGATTTGACCTCCCTGATATGAATTCAATCAGTAAATATTTTTGCACACCTTGCATAGAAGTTAAAACATTACATACATATTAGAATGTTGAAAACAAGGAGGAATAGAATGTTAATTTTTATATGTGCGATCATGTAAACCATCCGTAAAAATTCCAAAAGAGGTATCCTGAAATGTATGACATCCTCTATACCTCCGATAATTCACTGAACAAAGAGGCTTTTATTCTTTTCTTAGGAGACTCATTTCCTTCGCACAAAAAGTATTTGCGCGCTGATTTAAATTAAAATTCAATAAATGGTAAAAATCATTTAAAAACACCGAAAAAATTACTTCGAATAAATTATCGAACTTAACTCAATCCAGCCAAACGAAGAAGTTCCGATTTCCGCAATCGTAAAAGAATTTTTGTTAGTGACGTGGAATATTAAACGGCGATCAATCTTTCCTTACATTGAAATCGTTTTCAGAACTCTCGTTGAAGTACTTCGCAACTGGGTATGGAAATACGTTTTCAAACTCTGACCCTTATTTTCCCGAGCACACGTGAAATACAAATTGGCGGTTTCATTAGATTATTTCATTTTAGTTCATTAGCCGTCTTTCACTTGGTATAACTCGATCAAATCAACGCTAATTGGAGCAGCCATTTTAACTCGACAAGATATTTGGCTCCTATTTCCAGAAATTGGCCCGAAATAACCTACGAGTGTATTCCTACTCGATCCTGCTCGCAGCTAAAACAGCGCCTCACACTGGTAATACTAATGAGCATAATCTTCAAAGCGAATGACAATGCGACGGCAGAAGTAGGTTATTGCGTCACCACAAGGAATTCGCGTCTTGACGTCAATTAGGCACTTCCACTGCATCAAAGCTACGGAGCATCAGTTTATGTAATTGGATATCAATTACAGTAATTTTGGGTTAATGGATAATAGCAGCTTACGTTGCGAAATGAATTTCTCATTGCTCGGGAGATCGTTTCGAAATAAGGGCAGCGTAAATATTCCTACGCGTGACTTGCTATTTTCGTAATATTCGATGGAAGGTTAGAAATCTATTATCCGAGGAATGGCTGGGAATACTGGGGAACTGAGGCAATCGGCAATATTTCCTTGAATAGGGAATGCGGGGGCCTAATTAAATAAAAGATATGCGTCATGTACGTAATTGAAAAAAATACAAAAAGTAATATCAAAAATTTTCTATATTGCAACTAAATGTGTACAAACGAATGAATTTTAGGACAGTGCCAAAAAAGATAACCATTACTAATATGGTAAGCGTGTAGATACGAGAATATTGTACGTATTTATATAAATATATGTTCGTGTGGAAATAAAATAATGACTCCGCGAAAATTTCGATATTTTTTGAGGCATACTCAAGATATCACAATCAAAGTTTTAGTACAATACTTCTAAATAAGTGTAAAACAGGCATCACGTTAATACTTCTACGTAAATAAGTATATAACAACTGAATTTAGCAACAATCAACACAACATAATGACACCTCTGTTATCTAGTATACCAGTGAATGAAATTTATTTCGATTTTCAAACTTACCAACAAAGATTGGGCTAACGAATAATTCGGAGTATATTTTCCCAAGTGCGCATAGATAACCAATCAGAATAGACTAAATAGAAACATGAATTGCCCTTACTTCGTTACCAGTAAAAGATAACGGTAGAAAATTGGCAGTGTTTCCGCTTATTTAAGGATTTATCAATAAATGCGAAATAACATTTCTGCTTACAAATTTGATTCCAATAAAAGTTATCGCCAAGAACCTACGAAATTTCTGAAGTACTTTTTGTTAGTATTTAAGTAACAATTAATCGAGAAGGAGATTCATGCTGAAATTTCGCATTAAGCTTACATGAACCACGAGGCCAGTTAAACATTTCCTCGACCTTTACAATACTACACACTAGAGCCAATCGGGAACAAAAAATCATCCGAGCGAACAAATACCGAACAAATCCTAGGGAAATAGCGATAAGGAGGGGGACGAGAAACGGTACGAAAAAATGCAAAGATTTGTTAAGCCAATCAAAAGTCCTCGTGAAGGACCCCAAACATTTTTCCCATATTCCGCCTTACTCGAGTGGTCGGAAGAGGAGGCATTGATATGCTTACCATAGCTCCTCTCCCTTCCCACAAAGCCCTTCGAATCTCATCCCACATACGCCGGCTCATCCCTACCAAACCCCACGCTGATGTGTACCAAAAAAACCGCCGGTTGATTGGAACCAAACATCGGAAAACCAGGATACGATACTGCGACCCTTAAAGGTATAGGAGAGCTCTTTCCTTCCCCGTTCCCTTCGCAATTCCACCGCGCACACATCCCTACGCGCTCAGACACGCTCGAAAATAAAAAAAGGGTCCGTTTGTATGTGTGTGTTTTCCTTATGCGGAGGATCGTTATATCGGGGGCGCATTCCATCTCCGAGGACCTTATCCACCGGCTAGAACAGCAAGTGGATTGGAGGGCTCCGCTATCCATGGCATTGTTACGGGGAAAATGGAGTTGAAAGAGAAGGGAAGAGTTCTGGACTCTATAGGCATATCTGCGGGATGGGGGTAATGGGTGGAGAATACGTTGCGAGAGGCACGCGAGACTAGGAATGCAAACTCCGGTAAAACCACTTGCGTGGCGAATGCGAGCGATTCGGTTTTCGGGATGTCTGCCTTCCAATTAGCTCTTCAAACCAAATAAAGAATTCCCCATGATTTACTTCGCAGTGTGCCTGGAGAAGTGTATTGCTTACGAGTGTTGAAACAATAAGTATAGCCTGATTCAGAGATTTCGTAATAAACTGGAGAGAGAGGAAGGTTCTATCGAGATTCTTCATGACGTAGGATGGAAATAGAAAAAATAAGATGAGGCTTAGGTTGATTTAGCCCCTTACATAATGAAATGTATTTCATACTTAGAAGACGTAGTAATTCTCAATTACACATTGAGAAAAAAGACATAATATAGATTCTATGAGAAGATAAATAAAAGCGAAAGGTTAGATGGAAGAAGAGAATCTCGTCTTAATAAAGACATTATAGACCTTATAAATCAACAATACTAATTTTTCGCAAACGGTACGCGAACGTAATCGACCACAAGGTGAATTAAATCACCACAAGTCGAAATAGGGCTAATACTGAATTTTTACGAGATATAGTGCACGTATAGTTAACTACGGGATTTAAACTTGAAGAGGAGAACCCGTGTGCTATGTTCCATAGCAACGTCCGGCAATTTCTAACAACCAATTCAGTATTTTCTTCGATTATTAAAAAACGCTTAGAGCCATAGGTTTATGGAAAACACCCTTCTTCAGTTCATTTACTTTAGGCGAATTCTCCTTTTGCAATGAGAAGAACACCAAAACCCAAGAGAAAATAATTTTGCTTCGGTCTGAGACGCTTATAGTCCTGATACTCCTGTTAACGCTGACGCCTTAACTATGAAAAGGAGATAAACAAACGAAGCGTTTCATTTCAACAGATTAACTCCAAAATTTCTAAGAGATTTCTTGCTTTGACTTTTCATTCTTTTTTAACCCTGAGAGATCATTAATCTGTTATTCGTGTACAACTAAATATTTTATAAATTTCCACGTCGAATTACAGTTACCGTAAAGAAATATCGTTTTGCGGGTTGTATAAGATTTAGGATACCTAAAATTATCGAAATAGAATCATCGGAACGTGAGCTCTTACAGGAGAAACTCTCCCAGTAATATTTCCTATCTATGCAAGCCATACAAATATACTGTGTCTCTACTTATTAAATTTTCTTTTAAAGAAATCAAAGATTTGAGTATGAAATTTACTGACATTTCAGTTTCATTATCGGAGAAGTTTCGAAGAAAATCGGCGAAAAACTCGGAAATATATTTTATTTGTAAATTGTATGGAACATATTCGGAGATTAGACTTACGATATGAAGAGCATGTTAAGTGAAGTGGAATGAAAACAAAATTGTCATCTACCTATCGAGGATCGAGGATGTTCACTCTTTTCATCGATCATTGAAGTCGTTTTTGCTGCCACATGCCTCATCGCTGTCGAAAATTAACATTAGGTTTGTGAAATAAAGAAAAAGGAGTAGCCTCTTGAATAAAAAAAGAAAATTTTGAAAATACACAAAAGTAGTGAGACATCATTCATTAATTAGGGAGCTTAGCTCATTTCATGTATCAATCATAAGCCAGTCACTTTCAGCAATTCCATGTAAGTAGTCGGTAGATGAACAGAAAAACACCATAAATTAAAGATATAAAGAACTTTCAGGACCATGAGAAAAGAGCCTACTGATTGGCAAGAGAATCATAGAGTTCTGAGACATTTATGATTTATATTAATGAACGTGAATTGGAAGAAAATACTTTCGGTGAAATAGCAGTTTCAGGAAATTAACTATAATTGGTAATGCCTCTGTCAGGTATGACGAAATCTATCAAGCTAAAGTTTAGTGCTGGGAAGAGATACAGAGTAAAAATATGACTTCAATTTCATTGAAAGTTATGATACATGAGAATTAGAAAAACTAAGAGCTCTAAAAATTATTTGTACCCCACATTTTTACTAAAACTACCTTCGTGTCCAAAAATATTTACCTTTTCTCTCGAAGCACTGATAAATATCTTGATGTTTTCTCGCCTCCTAGATCGTGACAAAGCAACATATACCGTGACCAAAAAAGGGTTTTTAAGAAACACTACTATATAGTGAAGGCCCCCTGTGATTTCCTTATCGTAACTTCAAATGCTGAAATCCCAGGAAATTGCCTCCTCTTCCAAAGGCTATCATTAATTCCAACCATTATTTTTACATGAGCCTGAATTCCCCGTGTATTCTTATGGGAAATGCATGAACATGGATTCAACAAATGCGTCGCTCCTCAATGAAACGTGTTCTTCGGAACAATTTTTTCGCCTATTTTATCATAGTTCTTGCCATTTTGAGAAGAAAACGATACTCCGTTACCTTAATAAGAATATTTATTCAATATACCTTCTTGTGATTCTTGTATAAGATTTCGTAAGAACCATAATTTGTTATTTTCTTTCGTAAAATAAATTAAGTCTGCGAGAGAGGAGGAGATTACAAACGCTCTAGAAACGACCTGGAACTATTACAAGTATAAAACCTACACTGCCATATTTACCGATTTGCAAATACCAACTACGCGAACTTTGGATAGATGGAATGGTCTGAAAAGGGAGGTAAAAAAAAGAGATTTGCGGAATGATGGACATTTATGCCATCAAACAGAGAAACTATAGGAAAATATAGCATATCGTAAGTCGTTCGAACAGGAATGAGTCACTAAGACTGTTTTCCCTCGCCTCTCCCGTTTTTTAGTCGCCCACTGTCGGATTGGGTGAATCAGCTGGGAGATAACATAAATGCCTAAATCTGAAGAACTTCCTCAAAATTTATATAAATTTCTAACGTATACTAATTATTCTATTCAATTAGCTCTTAGTTTTTCTTCATGAAACATGATCTATATATATATATATATATATATATATATATATATATATTCTTCTGTAGTAAGGGCAGAACTCTGATTTATGAAAACACCGTTTTACATTTTTATAAGTTTCAGTGATAGTATAGCAGTATAACAGAAAATAAATGGATGATAGGCACGCACCTGGGAGTGAGCAAGATTTTACTAGAAAACCATGTGCTTTGTTTTCCCTCAAGCTTGCAGTAAGACGTCTAAGTAGGTACAGTTTGCAGTACAAATTGCGGTAAGAATACACCATTTCTGCACTTTAATCGTGAGAATAAATAAATGTTAATTCTTTTCTGACAACTTAAATCGTAATATATTCACCAAAAATATAGTGAAAGTTATTTAGTAAGTTGTGCAACCACTAGCCAAAATTGAGGTCGCACTCCTGGTAAACAATAACTTTTCACAGTTAATCAAGACGTTTTCATACTTTATTCATACAAATAAATAAAAGAAATTTCATTTCATTGGTGACAAAGTGCTCTTTTCTATGGGATGGTTAATG
This sequence comes from Pachydiplax longipennis, assembly GCA_036926295.1. Lineage (NCBI taxonomy): Eukaryota > Metazoa > Arthropoda > Insecta > Odonata > Libellulidae > Pachydiplax > Pachydiplax longipennis. The sequence continues at coordinate 61,293,622 of JAVFKF010000008.1, forward strand.
AGGATGCTCAGTGGTCTTCTACTCAAAATGGATAGAACAAACCGCAGCCTCACGAATAGCCAGAAATTTGCATAGAGTTTACACACGCTGATAAGTTAAATTATCGAAATGATAGGTCATAGTGAAGGAGAATTACATCATAGTAAAGAGATCAAAACAATAAAATTTCGATAGTAACAATGGTCTTTGGAGATATTTTAGTTTAACAGGACAAAATGGTTTAAGGACAATTATTAAGGACAATTAAGGAAAATAAAAATCAATTATTGAGGAATTATGACCGACAATAATTACTTTTATCCTATATAAAGATTCAAATCATTTAAAAGAAAATATTTACACAGACATCTTTGGAACTTTTATCGTTCCCCAAGTTTTAAACTACATCACTCTTCATTTCCTTTTCCCATATTCCAACATTCTTCATTTAGGTATACATACATCTAAAATGCATTCCATTGGCATTTACATTTCTTCTAAAAAATTCGAGCTAGAAAAAATCATTCACAGTGTATTCACTTGTTCTCATGTTCCAAGATTATTACAATGAAACTGATGCGATGAAAGAGTGTTTACCAAAAGTAAATATAATACTCTTACTCTGTGATTGACAAATCTTATTTAAGACAACCAATTCCAACGTTTCTCAACTTCATTTCCCCTCATAACATAACATTCTGAATCAAACTTTATCCCACATACTCAAATATGATATCTTATTATTAGTAATTATTAAATTGCTTCGGCAGCGGAGATCTTTTCGCATGTGAGGCCCCATCGGGAATCGAGCCCGGGACCGCTTTCACCAATATTAGAGCGCGTTGTCTACTTGGTTACCATAGAAGCATACTCTTTTATCCTCACTATCTATATGACGGTAAGTTCTATAGCCACCTTATCTTTTCTTATTTTTAATTTATACATTCTACATTTCTAAATTAAATTTTCCACTCATACTTCTTTGTTTCATATTACCCGTATTACTTTATTTCCTCACATTTTACACTTACACTTCCCTATCTTCGTAATTCTTTCACTTTTCTTTTCTATTCTTCAGTAATTTATTCCCAAACAGAGTTCATTGCATTTCTACCGGAGATCTATCTTGTATGAGAGACTCAATAATCCTCCAAACGCCGTCGCTGGCGACTGTTGGGAAATTCCTCAGAAATGGATCATCACCAGGTGCGGTCACCGATTTTCGGTAACTCTCTAAGGGAGAATTCTCTCTCGGCGTTTGGAGAATTCTTGATTTTCTTACCCATTAACAGCTGAGTTCCATTTTCTTTCCTTTCATCTACCTTTTAGTTTCCCGAGAGGTCAACGCATTTGAATTGCGAATATGAGGCTTTCTTATCCGTTTTCATTCGCATTTACGCTGACGAACCCTCACAGCTGAACAAATGTTATGGATATTGTAACTCAACGTAATTCGTGCTAAAATGTCTCGTCAACAAAACTCGCATACACCTCGGTAACAAAAGCTGTCGAAACTCGCCAAATAATCCGACAAACCAGTTTAGCACTTCCTTCCGCCGATTTGAACAGGTTGTGTTGGAGGAAGAGACGCCATCTAAACATCTGCATAACGACCCGAAGGAAATTAAAACATTCGAAGATCGACGGAACATAACGCGGAAGTTATGCTGCACGGTTCGAGTTTTTAAACGAACTAACGACGCCTTGGGCAGAGGCAGCGGAGGAGAGGGGGCAGAAATAACTACAGCAGTCCTCTCTCTTGGGGGCCTCGCATACCCTGAAAACACTTCCAAACGAGATGGCAACGAGAAACAAAACCGAAAATTATTTTTTATTTAACGAACGCCCTGAAATACTTAACTAAATCGATAGAATACGTTCATCATCGGAATTACTTTGTGCCTCCCTTCGTCTCGCGGTTTTTTTCTGACCTTTCTCTGCCGACATCGCCGGCTGACTGACCCGCCCGAGGCGAGATATGAATGACCTATGTTAATGAGGCTTTCACAGAGGGAGAAAATCGATCCGAGAAATGTTTCCGAATATAATGGGGCATTTCCCCAATAATCGATGATCGATCGCGTCTCTGGGTACACGTCACTAATTGCAACCGAGCCTTGACGCGTTACTGTGGGATCCTTAATGAGGCGTCATTAGTTTCGACTCGCGTCTGTTTTCTTATTTTCGGATCCCTCCGCTGTCCGCGCGAGTGGCGCTGTGTGTCAATCGGCAAAGGAACGAATGGTCCCAAACGTTCCCTTTCTACGTCTCTCTCTTTTTCTCTCCCCAGCCATTGCACGGATGCCATCAGAGGTTTCCTAACTACTGCATCTGCGAAATCATCGAGGACTATTAGAAATTCCAGGAGCACCCATTAGCTTTTGCCGGTGGAAAAGGCTAAACGAAAAGACCGCTGAAAGACTCGGTCTGCCGCGAAAACTAGGTACGCTGAACATTGTTATGAATTCTGCTACTTGCCCAAAGTCTCATTTGGGGGGTGGTTGAAAGAGTGAAGATACGAATGCTGATAACGAGCTGAATTATGATTCTTTCGTGATTTCAGTCAATTTCGATACGTGTATCGGAATCTTCTTAAGCGCAGCTATAACAGGATACTATTTTCAACCAGCAGAAATAAACTTCTTCTTCTATAAACGTATATAAATGTTATCATATTTTTCATAAAGCTACTACCTAGCTGGCAAAGCGCGTTGCTTATCAAAAATTTGCTGCTGTCTTAAGTTTTAGTCGTTTCAATCTATCAGACAAAAGCAGCTAACACACAACAAAAATCCTAGCACATTTATAGTGTATGCAAGCGTCATGCGACCAGATCCACGCCTTTTGAAAAGGATAGAGAAAAAAACTTTGAATTTCAAGGTCAGACTACCTTCACTTTGCCAACTTTTCGTTTCTCCTTCTAACGTATGGATAGTTTATCATTGAGATTAATTTTAACCCCTGAGCTTACCAAAGATGATAACAGTAGATGGAAAGAGAGAGCAAATAATAGAGATAATCGGTGAGAAAACGGAAATATTGATATAGCTGGTAAAACATTGTACTATTAGCATCGTTGAGGTGACAATATTTTATAAAATGCGTCTACATAAATGACTGTGTAGAGGATTCACCTCATGAAGACATAATAATTAGAGAGAATTTGTATATGACCATCATACCCTTAATCTGGTAAATCTCGCATAAAATATGCTATTACCCAGATTATGCTGCAAAAAAGAACTACTGGAATTCTGAGAGCCCCTACATGGGACAGGGAACATGTGAACTTTATTTGTGCTAATTTATTGGTATGCGGATCTATTAGCAATTTGATTCGCTCCTTTCATTGGGCGGACAACCGAGAGAATCATCAAGATGATTTACGTAGTGCTGTTTCCTGTATAAGCAACTGAGGATGACCGAGCGAGCCGAAACCGGTTGAAAGATTGTAATGGTTTTAAAATTTTGAGGAAATGTAAGTTTTTATTTTATTTTTATTTGGGAATAAAATGATATTAATTCAAATATAATATTCTACGAGGTAAAGCCTGTGCTGGTTGAGTTTATTTGCAACTCTTCACCGGGAACCAAGGCGAAGCTGTTCAGGAAACTTAATGCTCCGTTTTCTGGGTGAGCTCTTGAGAATGGCCGAAGCTGAACTTGTCGTGCATTGTGTGTTTTGAATTTGATGGAAGTGTAAAAGTTTGTATTTTATTTTTGTTTATGAATAAAAATAATATTTATTTAAATAAAACCTGTATTCGAGAAAGACCGAATTTTCGACATAACTCGATGTTGGGAACCAAACGAGACAAAGAAACTCGTACAAAGAAATCGCCTTAACCATCATTCAAAAAGAAACTAATAGAAAGGTAAAATAACAACGCTCGATACCAGAAAATACTAAAAACCATATTCTTGTGTTGGTAACAAAGTTGCCATAATTAGGAAGAAAGAGTCGATAGTCGATATATGTTAGAACATTGTCCCTCTGATGAACTGCCAAATTTCATATTTCAAATTTCATATCTCTTCAAAAGTACGTAAAATTAATTTTCATATTTTTTTCTTCCAAGTATTTCTCACGTTAGTTACTGACATCGGATGAATAAATATATACACAAGGGTGATTATCACATAAGATCATCAGCTGATAACAACCAGAAGGATTCGGCTGAAGAATCGAAATGTTTTGGAGCACGCATCTGCGCGTGCATAAAATGTCGAAATATACAGATTGCGAGCTGCCCATTCTGTCTAGCTAGGATTCTCTTCAAAACATACGTATATTTTACGACTTTGTTCCAATGAGAAATCGCATTTATGGCTTACGCATATGATTCTGGAGCGAAATGTCTTCTCGGTTTCACTGCGTCCTAGGTTGTCACTACCAAGGATCATTCATTCCTTTCGGTTTTAATTAAATATATAATTTTTGATAAAAAATATCTCTGTATCTTAGAATTGATACATTTATTATATTCCGATAATCCATGGAATGATTAAGAGCAGGAGTGTTTATCTGTAGTTTGCCCATTTAAAAATGAAAATTAAGTCCGAATGAAGGAACAGCAATCATGTTTTGATAGGATGCTTTGATCGACTCGAAGGAAGAGGTAACTGAAAGGGAATAGGTCTCGTGACATATAAGTCCCACAAAAAAAACAATGTGAATAAAAAATTAAGCGTTTTTATTTTGTTGTTCTTTGAAATAATTTCCACGGAATTTTCTTCATAACGAAAACCTTTCTAATCTGCAATTATATTCAAGTCAATTCAATTATTCAAGTTATTCAATATCTCTTGTGTAAGCACTTCGTAGGATTGAATATAATAGATATAATACTAAGATATATGATAATATTGGTCGCCTATATGCAGATAAAGGTAAGAAAAAAGTCGAGAAATGAGAATAAATAAGTTTTTATAGGCCGCGCAATCTTGGAATCATGTAGTGAAAATTTACCCACAGGGTACCGAATCAAAGTTATCTTTTATTCCTCTCTTAGCTTGAAGTGCTACCACAAAGTTTACGCCGAAATAATGGATCCAAGAAATTTCTAAATTCGGAAAATAATTGTAGAGAGAAAAAGATGTTCATTTTGAAAAACAGAAAACATAAAGGGGAGAATAAAAAATATAATTGATGAAAACATGCTTCGCTTCCCTAAGATTAGATGAGAATTATGAAAAACTGTGTTTAAATACAAATACATACGCCATACAAAAACAAGCAGGAGCTTTGAATAATTCCAACAAAGTTACGTTACTTTGAAACTGGGAAATTGAAAATATTCGTTGAAAATGGAGATTATCTTAAGTTCGTCTACGTAATATGAAAGCATGCTTGTGAAGGAAATTAATAAAAGCAATGCAATAGTTAATTTTTAATCTTTGCAACAGCTATCTTTATAAATGGCATTATCTTCTTAAAGCTAAAGTTTATCCTTCAAAGCTAGTGGTAATTGTTCTTGTAAGAGTTTTTAAACTTTTCTTCTGTTCCGACATTCACAACATTATTGGACCAAAAGCTCAAACTATTGTTATACTTTACTCAATAAATTCGATTAAAATAATCAATAAATTTTAATGGTGATATGAGGTATAACAACCAACTTTTAAAATACCCACTAAACTTCGGCATTGCTCACGAAACCTCATTAGTAAAAAATTTAACTTAAAGTGCCTAAATATTCTATTGCGCTAGTAAATTATCAATTATCATCCTGAATTCATTGAATTGAAAAAGGAAATCTTGCAGGTACAGGTTGGTTGCTTCACTAACAGAAAGATTGCGTGGAAAATTTTTCGAAGGTTTCATCTACCTATATAACTAATGTATACTGCAAAAGTCTTAACATAGCCAGAATTAGAACTAGACCATGTAGGTGAAACAAAATCACTCTACAAGTAATAATTTTCATAGCATTTCAAAAGAGACCTTAATTGATATGATTTTTCAGCGCCACTCATACCTCAGTTACCTCAGGCTGTGATGATATAAACAAGACTGAGAAAAAATTTATCCAGTACCGAAAGACAAAAAAGTATTCCATTCCTCAGGATACGGGAGTAGGGCCAAATATTTACTATGTACAATTAATTATTGATTATTAACAAATTGATGCAATCTTCATTTGTAAGTAATGTAAAAGTTGGGCTGGTGAAGCCAAAATAGGGCTTCCACTTGCAGTCAGTCATACTGCAAAAAGATTATAAACAAATACATAGAATAACGCTGACCATTTCCTACAAATCCTATGTATTCGCAGCAAGCATTAAAATCCTTCGCGGATCGTTGTGCAGACCTCTGACATAAAACACTGACCAAATCTTCTCATCTTAAATATCTCAGCGCTACACCTGTAAAATTCCCCAAAGGTGGAATCAAATCATCCCCTCGGCTTCCCAAAACGAGTCTCTCACCTATTTCCTCGCCACTCCCTCAAATAATCAACCACCCACTATCTCTCACCCCAAAAACAAAGTCCTCCATCAACCTTCCTCTCTCTCATTGGTCCCATGTTTCGCGGATTTGGCATCGTTACCGGGGAGACGAAGGATCGCACCTTTTTATTCCATTTTTTCTCTTTCTAAAAGGGGTAAAACCGATATGGAGAGGGGTGCCCAGAGGCTACGAAAAAATCACTACCCCTTCCCCCAGAGCCTTTGCCTTCCTGGGTTTTCTCCACCTCTTCCCTCCCCTCCCGGACTTCCCTCTTTCGCGAGGAATCAGGAATTTTAATGGGAGAGCGCGGGGGTCCAAAGGCGCCTTAAATGAGGGTGCGCGAATGTCGTTGTCTTTTCCCAACTACCCTCACCGATTCCCTTCCCACACACATCAGCTGTGAAACTCGTTCGATTTCGACCCCCGTTACGTTGATTTTTTACGTATTTCCCGTTCTTCTCGTGGTCGACTTTGGTTACTTATGCGTACAAATTTGTCAGAATTTATTAATTTTAGATGCACTTATTCCTATAATGGTGTTCATTTATTCGATACCATCTGCTCTTCTTCCCTCAATTCCTTTCATATTATATTCACCAAACGAGGAGCTTAATGGGGCCGAAAAATATCAAAGGAAAGACGTTCACACAGGTATGTAAACAGCTATCTTACGTTCATGGAACTTATTTTTCTATTGATTCTTTTAAGACTTGCTTTGGTATATATAATATTTTTGGTATATTTCGATAATTTTAATTTTATTATCAATTTTATTTCGTTCTAATACTGAAATGTAGAGCTTTAGCATGCACGTATTTGGTAGTAATTACCGAATTAATTTTATTATTATTATTAGTTTACTTATTTCTTTTGTTTGCTCCTTGTATATACATACACACGTAAGCTCATACATAACTCATAAATATTAAAAATACTTTTATAACGACCTTCACCTATAACGAGGGCGTCCTTCCCAGCGGATATTTTTTTGCATTGTTTCCTATTAAACTTCCATTTAAAAATAATTTCCCCTGTCAATACTTTATAATTGTTTCCAAATCAATCGTTTTGTTTTATGTTATGTTCGCATCTTGATACTGTAAAAATACTTAAATGGAAGAGATACCTGACCTCGCCAATTAGAGTTTTAATAACAATAATAATAGCTGTAACTTCTCTCCAACATCTTAATGGTTTTCTTTCATTCGCATTTAATTCCCTGCGGTTTCTAAGAATATTCTAAGGAGTGCGATTTTTCAAGAGCAAGGTGAATTTCTTTTTCTTCAACGACTGGGATCTCCTCCCTCCCGTAGAGAGGAGGGCGTTGATTGAGACCTGGAAGGATTCGAAATGTAGGAGTGAATATTTTTAAAGAGATTAACGCCTTCACTCCCCGGAGAAAATGAAAGCGTGCGAGATTTTTTTTTCTTCCCTTCGTTTTTTTTGTGGGTTCTCATCTCTTTAGTTTTCCGCGCGGCGAAGCGCCAGTCATTTGTTTAACGAGGCGACCACCGAATCGAACGCCTTCCAAGGGCAAAATTATTCGGCGCATGCGCGTAGCATGTTGCGATTTTTTCATTTGCTAAAAATGTTCGTTTTTACACTTAGAATATCTAGCCTGACCCTGATGGTTTTCTTTGCAAATGGATTTCTAATTTTCATGACATTTATATGTGAGGAATTTGTCACATATCTCATCTTAGGTAAGGCAAGAGTATATCACTGTTGTTCTAGAGATCTAAACCTCTGTTATAAGAATCTTTCTCGAGTAGATGAAAATATTGTTTAATTGTGCGATATATAAATCAGGTAACAAGCAGGAAGTAATGTATAGCAATTCATAATTATGTAAAGCTAAAACATAAACCTGGGGTCATCGCTCTAGTTCTCAAATCTACTCCTTGAAACTATATTATTGGAAGTTCTTTATAAAATTGATAAAGTAAATAAAATTATTTTATGAGTTGTTTCCAGGTGTGTCATGCAATTCCACCCACCTCTCCAATTTATTCTTCCGAATTCATTAGCTACCTAGGATTTTAAAAACGAAAATTTTAGTTTCATCCGACCTGTAAGATATAAAGATCGCAATCATATATATCTACACTCGAAAATATTGATTGATAAGACACCCCTATTCAGAGAACGCACATCTTTGAAGTAACTCCAAAGGAGAATTCGATTCGAGGAATTATTTACATTTACAATACCGCTTAAGTCTTCCCTAATTTCACTCTTGAAGGTTCTAATTCTAGCACATGAATTTGTGTGTATCAATCAATTTCAATAACAATAGTATTTTACGATATTCCATGGTAGGATCATGGGTATATGTTTCGATACTTTGTTACAAGTTATATAAAGTTCTCACATCACTCATTACCGAAACCCGAGAAAGATGAAGATTATATTCAAACTTCAAAGTTTGGAAATTGAATACAGACATACATTTCCACCAATCTCCATATCTCACAATATATTCGTATCAGTACGCATCCTTAAAATTTTTAAAATGTAATTTTCATAAGATGATTCCAGCAAACATTCTCCATTTCTCTCGATTATTCCAAACGGAACTCTTTACATAGTATCCTAAATAATGAATAGAGGAAGGAAGCTGTGGCAAGTTTACGATAAGGAGCGTTCAAAAATCGCATAATCTATATTTACAATTCCAAATTAGGGCATTATTACAAAACCCGGATAGCCGATATACCTATTTTAATAATTCCTCACCATCGCTTAGTTGTAAGACTTAAACGAAGTCATTATAAATGATATACGAAGATGCTAAGGAAGAATACCTTTATAATGATTTCATAATACCACATGCCAACAATCAAACGAAAATCTTTCACAGAACTCATTGCAAAGTGCATAGAATATTCTGGCATGTGCATCAAAGTCTAAAAAGAAAATCCATCGTTGAATCGATAATAGTTGGACTTAGTGTCATTTGGAAAAAAAATTATGATGGACGGTTTCCAACTTACTTCACTGGTACTTCGACCAACGAATAAGTTTATGTACGAATGTTTCATTGAAAATAATTCTCACTTTTTCGAACTATACTAATGAGCGATATGCGAGTATGAAAGAAGTCAAAGATTACCTCAACTTTTTAACCAAGAATTATTATCTTTAACTAAGGTTGCCAAATATTTTTGTAGATCTGATACGCATTTTAAGATTTGAAACTGAAAAATCCAGAGCGCTAACACAAATCTCGGCTTACTTATGTGATATCAGAACAAATCATCTTCATTAGCCGAGAAATCACTACAACTGTGGAATCTGATTCGATGAATCTGACCGATTGGAATCAACGCGGATCCTAAAACTGAGCTAAACAGCACCACGATTTAGACATTCCAGCAGATATTAGAAGTATACGAGGGGATGAATCCGCGGGATGATAGACCCCAAACTCGCAATGACCCGCTGTTTCATGCACACACCGCCAAATCGCCCTCCGCGCGCGAGGACGATTACCATCGCCGAGCGCCAATCCCAAACGTTATCGGTACGAACGACGCCATTGTGGCACCGTGTCAGTCTTCTCAGACCTTAGGAAGCACATCTATAATGGGGTCGAAGGGGGAGAGAGATAGGGCAAAGGAATAATCCAGAGAGGTTAAATAAGGGTGGCGATGGGGGCGCCGCACCGTCTCCCGACTCAACTACTATCTCACTTCTCAAGGTTTCGGCACAGATTAAGACTATGCCTTGATGACGGATGCGATTATATGAGAGGCGTTGATAAGGAGAGAGAGAGAGAGGGAAACCGAATCTATGCGTTACATTACCGTCGTTAGCGAAGTGCTGGAATGAGAGAGAGACTCTGGCTTTGACAACGGCTGCATAATGGCTTCGAAATAATGACGAACTCTGGCTCGCCTCGAGACTGTTCGCAGACAGACAGCGGGCGAGAGATGGGAAAGAGACATTGCGGAACATTATAGAGGATTACGAAGTACCTAAGAGTACGGCACACTTTGACAGTGCCGAGTTACTGCATAAAAGGGTAGAGGATAATCTAAGATGAGAGAGAGAGGTTGTGTTGGTAATTTTAGGCGCGCTGTTTTACCTTCGCCGTGCCTGATTTGATTAAGTGTCAAAGGCTGGGGTCCCGTTTTACTGCTCCGCCCACCTCCCCGAAATGGAGTATTTGATCTGATGGGACGAAATTAAACGTAATTAACGCTGCGCGTACCTTGGGTTTTTCCGCCTTGATGAATTAGGGACAAAATATTTGGATGGCCTCAAGCACGGATCGAGATAGAGGGAAATGATGAGATTCGAAATCCCTAGCATGTAATACGAATGAAATGAATGAGGGCTGGCAGTTATTTGCACCATTGAACAATGTTAGTGCTGGTTTCTAATGATTTCTTTGTTTTTATCAATCAAATATTCAACATCTGGGATTCCCTCTATCTTCGGGTATAAAGCGAAACCCCATAATTTAACTAGGTCAAACCTTCAGTCACTTCAAGATATGATGAGAAAAGATAAAAGTAGTACTTTTTCCACAATCTTTATATTAAAACAATAAAGATTAATACAAAAAGATTCGGCGATTGATCGCCAACCTCATCGTCAAAAATCATGGAAAAAGTACTCATTTTATATTTTCTCATTATGATGAGTTTCCACCAGACTTCGCCAATTACTGTGAATGTATGTACTTCAAGATATCTATCAAGAAATATTTTCAGGTATTTTATTATTTAGAAAATTATTATTTTTTTGATCACTTGAATTATTTGTGTAGCATTGGTTTATATGCAACCTCGTCGCATATTTTTTTAATCTAAGAAAAATAGGTCAAATGCAAAAGAAGAAAACTAAACATTCAAACAAATTCAATTTCAATTCAGCTCTTCCAATAACCACTTACTAATATTCGGTTATCTCCTGAAAATGAGAAGATGATTTGTATCAGAGATGTAAAATAGAAATTTAATGTTCACTAACTCAGAGGGACTATTGTTCTGATTTTCTTCTCAATAATTTATAGTTTTTTGTTCATCTCATTCTTTTTGGTGCAATGATTTGTACGGTGAAACGTTGATAAAATATGAGCGAAAAATGACGTAAAATTTCATGAATATACTATCAGTCCTTACAGAAACTACACGCTTAGTAAACATTGCCCTAAAAACACGAAGCACATTTGTTTGGATCCATGAAAAAAGAATAAATTTTTGTAATTGCATGTATTCATGTTTTTTTTATTTTTACTTTCAGGTATTAATAAGAGAAGAAGATCAAAATTGATAAACAACGCGACATAGTCTTCATTCATATACCGAATATTTAAGTCAACTTTTCCTCTAGAATTAATTCCACAAAATTAGTACTTACTGAAGTCGTATTACCTTAATTAAGAAACTCCAGCAATCTATCTTTTCCGTAAAATAATTCCATGAATGAAATGCGATAAGAAATAAACAGAAAATTGGTACGCATTTCCTTAAGTAATAAATATACTTTGAAAAATAACATCGTCATATTATAAGAGAGAGCAAAAGAGCATACTTCTGAAGTTTACTTAGGAAACTAAAATAAAACAATACATCTCAAAATAGCACTCTAAAATTTCAGAACGAATGCAGAATACAGGAAATTTTATTATTCTATTTATTCATTTCAGGCAAATTATTCAGGGTCGGAATCATTGTCGACGCGAAAATGAATACTTTAAGACTGCATTATTACGGAAATAAATCGCTGCCGAATCAGGTCTCATAGAAGAAAAAGAATGGAGATGAACATCGTAAACCATTTCCCAATCATCAGTGAAAAAAATAAACATTCGAGCTCAGAACTGGATAGCTAAATTCACAGAATTACACGGAAAACAGGGGAGAGATGTTGGGATAATTCAGCAATCATTCCGAAGCAGAACAAATAGGGATGCCGAAGAATCAGCGAGGAAACAAATAAATATCCGCTCGGGAATGGTGGAGATTTTACTTTTAAAACAGTATCGGCGACGTATACTCTCGTAATATGAAAAAATAAAAGCCGAGAAGGAGTTCGGCGAAAGACTCCTCGTTTAACCAACGAAACTGAATTTCGGCTCTCGCTCTCCCAGAAATTTACAAGCGCAAACAACGCAGGAGGTTCCCGAAAGTCAATCAATCTATCGTTTACGTGCTCTTCCCTCCCTGTACATCTCTCTTCGTTAAAATTTCCCATCATGCCTACCTACCCGGCCATAAACAACCTTATCCACTGACCCTCCCCCTTTCCCTATCTCCTTCTTCCACGCTCCTTACTGATTTGCATGACCCCCGCATTAACATCGCATCAAGCGACCCTCTACGCTTGACCCATGGCCAGTCCCTTTCTCTCCAGCGGAAAACCCAGGATAAACATTTAATGCCGAGAGATTTGCGTATGGGGCGCATCTTTCTTTCCGTGCCGTCATTGCAAAGACAAAGAGTTTTACGGGTTCGCCGAAGAATTTCCTTTTTTCGGCCAAATTAGGAGCTCATGCGAGGGTATTATCGGCGACGATGCTTTCCTTGTCGTTTAGTATGCATGGTTATTTTCGGATGTCGTGGATGGCGTTACCGGGCGAATGAGGGGCGAATTTCCCACGCATAAATTCGGTAAACATCGATATATTTTCATTCCCGTCTTAATTCTTGCGAGAGGGCATTATGGGAAACTGATAGGAGGTGGGGGAGGGATAAAAGCGATGCGAAATATTTAAGATCGCAAAGGCTTTTCCTAAAAAGAAAGAGTACTAAAGAAACGAAGAATATAATATATATCCTGTACCCTTTTGTTGAGGGTTAAAGGGGCATATCTATTCTATTTTATCTAGGGTGTCTAGAGACATGATGCAAAACCGGTACTTTTACAGCAAAAACTCGAATAATTCGAGATAAAATGTGTGATGATTAACTAGAAATTATTTCGACGAATGAATTTCGACGCGGATAGTGAACATAAATTGTTATAAAAGAAAATATAAGATTTCAAAATAGTTTTCTTCGAAGATGTTACGGTGGATTCGACTTGGAAGCTCAAGTTCAATCATTCACGTGAAGAAACACGAAATTTTCTACTAATGAATTGATAATTGAAATGTCCCCAAATTTTAGAAACACAAAAACATTTTTCACACAACCCAAGAAATCATGCAGCTAATCCCGACAGATCCAACAGATGTTCACCACATCCCATTCTAACCAGATTTTTTCGTATCCCCATTTTCGAATAGTTCCCTTCATTTAATAATCTCCCTCTTTTCACCCCTCGCATATATATGATCCTCTTCGTCTTTTAAGCAGGAGCCCATCTTCACAACCCTCATCTGCGGCCACCCCCTTCTTCTTATCCGAAATGCCAACCCCTTAAAAAATACCTCCACCCTTATCCTCCTTTCAACCCCCGTTTTCTTCTCCTTAACTATCACACTCCTCGTTATCCCCCGAGATCGCGTGCAGCGCCACCCACCGACGCTTCTCCTTAACTATTTCCTCTTCGTCCGTCGCATGACACCCCGTCTAAAATGCTCCGATTTCTCGTCGCGTGCTCGTCTTCTCTTCTCCATAAATCATAGCACTCTTCTCTTATGTGCCACCGCACGAACTGCACTTCCAATCGCACTTTCACACCCTCCATGCCACTTCTTACGGTTTTTTTCCCGAGCTTTCCCTCGAACATTAGGTATACGTCTACATTTACCTTGGCTCACCTCGGTGCGTCGCATGCGAGTAAAGAGAGTCGAAAATAAGTTCTCAAATTTTTTACACGTCCACTCTCCAAGTCAATTCTGTTGTCCGGTATCGATTTTCAGCTACTTTAGTAATTTCGTTTTCTTTTCTTTCTAGAAACTATTGTTACAGTAATCTTTTCAGTGGTGGGATTCAAAATTTTTAGGAGCTGCTTCTTATCCTAAGAGTTATGCAACCACACACTACCATGTAAATTTTCCCTTAATCTAATTTTAAAATATTTTGGAGAAATTTTGAAAATGAGAGAAGATAGAATGAAGTATTTCATAATCTAAAACTGAAATTATATTCTTGTTCTAAGGAGGGGATTGTAGTATTCTACATTAATAGTTCTGCTACCAAAGTATGAGATAGATATAGGAATCGATTCGACGAACATGAGAAATTCTAAGAAACGGTTCGCGAGAACCAGAGCGCACTGACTGAATAACATCACTGATCCTTCCCTTTATTCGGTATTCTCCATCAGCTAAAGGAATTGGAATATAAAGGGGTTCATATAAAGTTATTTTGTGAAGAAAGGAAATCAAAATTAATGGTTTCATTTTTTGAGAATAAAATTAATTAATGATCATTCTCTCACAGCGACAATTTCGTTATCTTAGCGTTTTATTAGTAACAATTGTTCTAACTCTGCTCTAATTACGCGAAAAATAATTTCTCTTTTTCACGCTCTGTATTTTTATTATAAGAATTGAACAACGAAAATCACTACTGAAATATATGACCAATAAAATATTTTAGTACAATGAGATAAGATTAACTTCAAGAAAAGTAAGACCTCACACTTTTACAAAAAAAATTATTGCTTCGAGACTGTCAAGCTGATTTTCTGCATTGATTATTCCGTACTTGAATCTTTTTCTTTTTCTTTCTTGCTCTTTTAAGTCTGAATTTACTACTCAAGGTTTGTTTAAGCGAACGTATAAGGAAAACATCTCATTACAGACGGAAAGTTTTAAAACGATACCAATCTGACAAAGATCGACAAATTAATGAAAATAAAAAATGCAAGGGTTAAATTGAAAAGAAAATTAAAGAGCTAGATTATAGTCAACAAATTGCATTTGCAGAGTTTTGGTAAAAGTGATTAAAACTTCATAGATTTTGGCTAATTTGCAATTTTGGAGGAACCTTCAGGAATTTTCAAAAGAGCTCTCATTAGAAAATATAAATACGATATAAAAAGCACGCCCATGATACTTTGAGAATAATTACATAAGAACTCCTATTTAAGTTAGTATCATATCAGCTAGAACGATGCTATTCTACCCAACATTCATATACATCTCCTCTTCTGTATCTTATTTTATTTTATTATTTTCTTTACTTATAGCTTTTTTGGATCGAATACGTTGATCTTAACTGATCCTATTAAGTATCTCAATCTCTTTTGGGTCTTGTGCATTGGAGCTTGGAATTGGACGCCGGAGGCCACTATTAAAAGTAAATGCAAATAGTTTTCCTTTGACAATTTATTCGTAGGTGGTCTCAACGATAACATAAAAATTTTAGATGGAGGATTACGAGAGGACAAAAGTTATTGACAAAACCATCTGAAAAACCAGTCACTATAAGAGGAGATTTTCTGAGACAATTAATATTTCCCTTTTAAAATGTTTCAAGAAATGCTATTAATTTTCGTTGAAGGTATCGGATACAGAAAATGGTTCATTTTTATTTAATTTAAATATAGCCTATAATCCGGAGGCCTATCTTATAGGATTCTATTACAATATTTATGCGCTTTTATAAAAAAAATGGTTACTAAACACGATATTTAACTTTAAATTTCACATCTATATTATATATATACAGAAAATGGTTAATTTTTATTTCATTTAATTTGAACTCTAAGCCAAACTTAGTTAGTTAGTTACCTTAAACTACGCATCCGCAATTTAACGCAGACTACAAACATACTACGCGCATATTTGAAAGGTTTCCATCGCCCACGTATTTCGAAAACCGTCGGAGGGGTACTATTTTTACGAAGTTCGCGATTTCTAATTAAATTAATTACTATCCACGCGTAAATTATAATTATAAATTATTCAATTAATCTAAATTATTAGCTTAATATTAGCGTCACCTAACAATACATATACAATATCAATATATATGGTAGAAGTTTACATTTAAAATAATGATCCTATTACATGCATCTCTTTTGGCACCAGCTAACACAAAGACTCCTTCAGCGAATCACACCTTCCACTAATCAAACTCGCACCTCTAATTTTCGGTACCTCATTAAACAAAAAATAATTAACGGGGATACACGAATAAGAGCGCTTTTTTCCCATTCTCAGTTATTCCGGTTTTAACGAGCTGAATATTTAATCAAATTAATTTATAAAATATACTTCCTTTAATCCATCTTGAACTATTTCCCGTTACATTACGTTTTAAATTCGATTCAATATTAATATGGATGAGATATTTAAAGCTAAATATCGCGTTTAGTAAACATTTTTGTATAGAAATGCATATAGATTGTAATTCATATACGATAGGCCTCCGGATAGCTGTTTGTTGTTGTTTCAATGGCTTGGTTTCGACTACAAAAAAGAATTCTGTAATAAGGCGTTGCCGCTCCTTTACATGAATAGCCAAGTTCTCGTTTGGTGAAAACTGTCCCGAGTTCGGTACCCGGAGGGGGCTCATGGGTGAAATGATCTCAGCCGTCAAACTTTTAAAATAACCGCTAACTAACTTATAAGATAGATTTTAGTTTGGCATTACTTAGTACATTCTTAGGAGCCTATGAGGGCCAGGCTGGGGCTTTGTTATTTTTGAGTGTTTAAAGTTATACTGTATTAAACAATATTAATCTTGTTTTGATTATTGGAGTTAAATTATACTTCATGCAATCACATTTTCAGGCTTTTCCAAACTTAAACCTTCAATCAAAAGATATAAATTAATGAAGAAAAAAGTTTTCTGAGGGCAAGGAAAAATTGGAATGACTCCTTTCATTGTTCATGTAAAGTGATAATATTTCTCACTAATTGTCTTTATCGTTTCATCCACATAAAAAAATAATAAAAAATAACTTGTTTCTCCGAAAATAAGTCCCAACCCAAAAATAGGTCCGAATATTTTCAGGATATTCTTAAAATAAACTCTGCTCTGAGGCCCTAGTTGAGATCGATATCCAGACGGACGGGTTACGTTCGTATATTGAAACACACGACTAACGTGTCGGATTATAATGTAATGAATGCAAAAATAAATATAGATAATATTATTGACATTGTTGCTTTGGTAGATTTGGTTTATATGTTTTTGTACTTGAAGAAATGTAGAGTTTTGCTCATGTAAAGTTAAGATCCTCAGAATATAAGCACTTAGCCGTCTTTAGGACCAAATATGATTATATGACCCTATCTTACTTTCGGGCAATTACGGTATATGATAGTACTTAATATATTATATATGCAGCGTATATACTACTGTAGTAATCTTGCATTTCTATTAATACCATATTTATCTAAGTAAGTGTGAATAATTCAATGTTTACCTAAATTAAATTCCAAAATATTTTGGAAATGGGTTAACGCCAAAAAAAACGAAATATTTTATGATTTCCATTTTGTATCTGGCCATTAAAGAAAATACAAAAGAGAAGGCATACGAAGCGATGTATATTTACAACCTAATTATTTCTCAATATTTTCAATATTATCCAAAAAATTACAAGAAAAAAGGCATGTATAATATTCAATTATATATTTTCACTCACTCAGGAATATATAAATCTCACAATATTAAGGAGAAGCTTCATTATAGTTCCTGACTCTGTCAATTCCCTCCTTTCACCAATAATATAGCACACAAATACTTATTCTCTTTCGCAATGAATATCCTATGGTGACCTTCAATCCTTCCGTTTAAGTACGGAAAAAAAACATATAATATACTTGGAGCTAGAATACTTATTTTCATTCCTTCATAATTAAAGAAGCAGGAATTTACTAAAGCTGTACACCCCAAAGTCAATAGCGTAGTTGTTGTAAAAAGACAATCCACTTTTCTCCTCGCGTTTATGCTTCTATTTTGCTCTTTTTCTTTTCATCGGACTCTCCTTCTAAACACGTTCCCCTTTCTCCCTCCGTTTACTTTAGCAAAATAAACCCTTTTTTGCGCTCTCTCTCTTCACACTTCCTCCGTACTACACCCCTCTCCCTTTCTCCATCCGCGGCACCTCTTAGTGTCCTCTTTACCCCTCTCTGCCTTCCCTCCCTCCCTTCCTCATTGTAGTGAAGAATCGCCGACAGCCGTATATTAATGAGCCGCACGGTTAATGAATCGGCCAGGGAGAAGATCATTATAAAAAAATGCCCTTAAAAACGGTCGTGTGGAATGAGAGGGATGAAATAACAAGGAGAAGAGGGAGCGAGGGAGAGAAAAAAAGGATGAAGATGGAATAGGCAAAAAAGAAAGAGGGGATGGGCGTAACGAAAAAAGTTGTTGTTATGGAAATGTGAAATGCGACAGAGAGAAAGAAGAGAGGATGAAAAAAGTGGGCTGAGGGAGTTTCCCCGTGAAATGGAGAGTTGATCGATTTTCTTTGGAATCGATTGGAGGAACCAAAGTGAACCAGAAGTGCCCTAGGAATTTCCTCTCTCCTCAGGTGGCGTACATACTTCTCGCTGACCCCGATCCACGGACTGTGGTCGGCTTACAATTCGTTGCTTTTTTCCCCTCTCCGATTTGGCTGCTATTAAAGATTCTCCGGCTCTCGGATACAGGAATAGTTCGACGTGATTTCTATTAGGTTGCATTCGATGAGAAAGGAAGCAGCATCCAACCAACCCATAATTATTACCGCACATATGTACAAACTTTAAGATGTTGGTTGTGAAAATTTTTCACATACCTATCAGCATGAAAGATAACGTTGAGATCAGCACTAGGTTGAACCCTGGTTTGTTGAATTCTTTCATACCAGCGCTTAGACCATCGGTCGATACGGCCGTTATCTAAACCAGCAAATACTACTGTATCGCTAAGAAAAGTTGGGGCTAGTTTTTACGATAACTATTTGATATAGTTAACAGAAAGGAATTTTGCAGATGGATGTCCAGCGAAAGAAAGTTTTAGTACTAATCAATCATCCGAGGCTTCTTGTCCTTACACTACTGATCGCAAATTGTAAAATAAGTGGTTAACTCATTCACTTTAAAATGAGATTTAGGATCAATAGGACGTTGTTAATATCTAAAGCTCTCACTGAGAAACTTCTCAGTGTTAATAGCTCACAGAATTATTGTGAATTAAGTACGTTGTTTCGGCAAAATTAAATATTTTCAGAAAATGGCCGAGTGGTTCTAACGTCTGGTTCTCCAAAGTTCTCCAAAGTTTAATCTAAAGGTTTATCCTCAGTGGTTCGAAACCTGTTTATAAAATTTTTTTCTGGAAAAATTAAGTCTCGGGTTTGCTAAGAAGCTTCACAAGAAGAAGCTAAGAAGCTTTCACAGATTACTTGTTTTTAATAAAGCAATTCTTTACCTTGTTACGTAATTGTTCATTTTAATGGCGCATAATCGCATATATTTAAAGGTATTCGTATTCTTTATAATTCTCGTACATTTCGTACTCTAAAATGCATATGACATATGTCCTCATTTCGTCTTATTTCTTCATACATCACACGTAGCCGCAGCTACTTTATTTCAACGAAGCAATCCCCCTCCCTTATTAAATGAATTAATGGGGTATTTTTTATCTTATTTAATTATACGTATATCTACGTACTTAAACCTTTTGGGGTTGTGGCAGAAGGTGCGCACCTTCTATCAACAGACTTTAAAAAAATAATCCTAGATCCAACTTTTTAACTCACTATAATACTTCGGCCTATATAACATGAATATGTAACATGGAAGCCACGCCGCATGGCAGCATCGTTCACATTCGTGGCTTCATAGAAGCACCGGTCACACAAAGTGATGGTAAGGAATATCCCCCTAAGGTTTACAAACAAAGAATGGGTGAAGGTGATTTTGCACGAGATGGCGTACACCCAGGAAAAATCCCAAGGAAGTCCGACGGGAGGTTGAGAGGCCCGGCTTCGAACATAATTTCTCAAAATTAGTAACAAGGAATCCCGGCCTTTCCTATTATGATTCTCTCCCAGACTTAAAAATTTGAGGGCATCGCAATAAGCATCCAAAAATTCTCTCGCTTAACAAGGCACTACTATATTTTGCCACTTCTTAGCCACAATATTAATAGCCACAAGATTATCTTTCAAACAAAATTTAATTAAAATTTAATTCAAACTCACTAAAATTTAGATACGTCCTCGGAAGGTGAACTGTATACCATACGAGTACCCCGCAGCATAGCCCGAGGAGATATTGTGAAACAAATCAGAGGATTAGATACTAGGACTATGTACTCGAATTCTGCGCAAACATAAACGACGGTAACAGACTACGGAAATAGGTTAAACGGTGCAATTACCCTTGCTGCCCACGGGAAGGCGGTTAATTGGAAATTTGCAGATATAGATCGTAATCTAAAGCTAAAACTCAGCATTCATGTAGAGCGTATATCGAGTAGAAAGTTAACAGGATAGCCAGGTCGCCCAACATAAACTAATCCGGTTTTATCTTTAATGTAATTGTTGACAAATGGGAAAAAATAGATGAGTAAAAAGTCGTCTATTTTTGAACCTAAGGCAAACAAATTTAAGCATATTTTTTAAATTAAAACATCCTGGGAGAAAAAATAATAAGATGACTGTAAAACTATACACTGTGGTGCAATACGTGCGGTCAGGATTACTATGGAACTATAGTTATTACTTGTTAATTAACGGTATGAATACTTAAAGGTGTCATTAAAAGCATGTCTTTTATTTTTCGTGACACATGGGCGGTGAAGGACATTGCTACTGTTAATGATTGCTGACGAAAAGGACGTTGAATTCCACGGAGAAAACGTTACCTTTGATTTAAACTTTAAGGTTAAATTGACTTTTCTTTACGATACTTGTTTCACGATAATGTACATTAAACCGCGAATTCAAGACGTATTTTAATCTAAACCGAACCGAATTTCGTCCGTTAAAAATTTTTGATGTCTAAGCAGAATCCTACATTATAGCTCCATTATATTAATTTTTAATTTGTACGCAGCGAGCACGTTTTATTATAGATTAAAAGTGCACCAGTAAACACCCCACTATGTTAACAAGGAAGATCTTATCAACCATCCTCGAAAAGAAGTCATTTATAAACCAATAAGCGCGTATGTATGCGCCTTCATAAAGAATAAACTCAAAAAAAATTCCAGAAATTAAATATTCATAAAAGACCGTGAATCCAATTAAAAAAACAATGAAATATATATTTGAAAAATCTTTCCGGCCGACTTTTTCATTCATCACACGCAACAGACGCGAAGGTCACGGACTTAATTACTTTTAATCCGACGGCCAAAGTATTCATGAAATGGAAATGAATCAACTAGATAAAATATAAAATATGTCTCCGATATTTTTCATACATTTTTGTGATCGATTACTCTGGAAGACGAGGCATGTATGTTTGGCCATTATGAAGGATGCGGATGACGAGAGAATGAAATTAGAGATTATTAATTTTAAAACGAAAAATGTGCATCGCTTGAAAAGCTAAATAAATAATTTAACGCCTCTGATGTGTAAATTTGCATATGGGATATAGGATTAATATTTGAACATTCGTTGCATTGGATGAGCGAAATTAATTATCAATCGATAAATAAATTTTCGTGGTAATATACTGATTGTAAGATATTGTTAGGGCATGGATATTACTTCTAACTGGAGAAGTTTCAATTGTATTATTAATAGAAAAATGAAGGATGGAAAATTCGCTCCGTAGAAAGCTTCTATGATGAAACAATTAAGGGATAGGAAAATTTTTACTCGTTGAAGACTGGTTTTAAGCTTTGCAGCTGACCGAAATATACCTTTATGTAAGTAATGTACAGCTTAACGAATAATACCTTTATGTAACCCGCTGAACTGAATTCGCATCAGAGGAAAGATCAGGTAGTTTTAATTAGTGTTAACCTTATTTTCTATCAGTTTTCGCTATAACCTGGACGCTGGAGGTGGCCGTGTATTCCTTTCTTAAATTCTTTGAACACTAAATTGAAAAGTTTTCATTAGCTTCTCATAATATTCTTAAAATTATTACCTTCTACCTCCTTATATTCCTTTTCTTTATTATATGAACATATAGTTCAATTGGAGTTCTAATAATAATATTTCGATTAGGAAAATGAAGACAAGATACTTGATTTTGTACTTACTAAAAACTGTTCAGGAACCAAGAAGATTCAATCATTGTAATAATTGTGATAGTTCAATCTGTAAGCTGCAACTTTTTTTCGATTTAAGAAAAGATTTTTGGGATTTTATAATGAGACTACCATGTATACCGCGCTTTTTCTATGAATGTTATTGTAGACCTTATTTATTTAATTATACCGTTGTTTTCCTAAAGTATTTTAATTAAATTAATTCTGCGAAAACAAGAGTTCTCTGTAAATCCGCTGATTGGCAGCAAACAATTGGAAAAGGTCTCATAGGAGAATCAAAACTTGGGATAACGCAAAAATGATAGCCGAATACGTTTAATATTTCTGTTAAACATCTATAAATATTTAAAAAGGTTTCGCACTCTGAAACGTATCAATAAATCATATATCAATAAGTTTTCTCAACAAACAATTTCCTGATGACTCGATAAAATATTTTCTATTGACTCAATAGTTTCATTATTAAATGTGGCGTTTCATTAAAGATTTTTCAACAGGTAAACATGTATTAACCTAATATTCTTTATCAAATAATTACATCTTACGCATGTATTTCGAAAACAATTTAAATTTCTCATTCCGTGTCTTCGGAGTTGAGTAAATTGTTAATGCAAAGATATATCTGAAAATTGGTAAGCATTTATCTGTCGCTTTAGCATATTAAGAATTTTTAATAACGATGCTATGGATTTTGAGATTAAAAGATTGTAGAAGATATTTAGAAGCAGTTGCAATCTACTGTGAGTACATGACGTCAGAATTTCAGTAAATATTTCATTCCATTATAACGCCTCCAAATTAGTTTAAAGGGGCAGTTCCACCCGTTGTTTTGGGGAGAACTCTCAGTGGGAATTCCTGTCGGAGAGGGTAGAACCGTAAAAGGCTGTAAGACCCCGTCGGTAACATAATTAGGAAACGTTTCGTATTTACATACCTAGATTCTAGCAGGGATCCATAGAGGAGTCGTCCTAAGATTCACCGGGACATGGATTTCAGAATACGATAATCTGCTGCAAGGCGGCATAGACCTAATGAGACAGAGATTCGTAAGAAATATATCGCTTCATTCATATCGATTAGTGTGCATTTAAGATAGTAATATTATTTGGATTTAATACACTCTAAAACTTCGGTCGCCTGAAATTCTCTTCATGGAACCTATTTTAATTGAAATAGCCTTACTGTTGATACACAATGAAATGGGTAAAATTCTACGTTAAGAGATGGAAACAAGAGCTATATTGCCCTTTGGCAAATTCTTCATCACATATGAGCCAAAGTCACGCATTACGCGAAAGGCTTAGTGCAGCCCTAAGGTTAAGGAACATTTTAAGACATGAAAAATCTCGGTTTACTTAAGTGCTATACACTTGTTTATGTATGCATAAGTGAAAATATAAGGGTTTCAACTCCTGGAAAAATTTGTGTGAATTTTATAGTTAACGTTTAAGTGAGGAAACATAACATTCACTGACAAACGAAGAATTTTACCGGTGGGACATCATTGCAAAAACGCTTCGAAATAATACTGAGAATTACAATTGTGAGATTAATTTTAACGTGTTTAATATTAGAACATACTTCATTCCAAAATCATATCAGTTCGAATTAATCTTCTGTAGGTTATATATAGGTTTCCAATGGTAATTTGCTTATTTCTAAGATAATTTAAACACAATCGACATTCTACGATTATAGTAGCATACAAGATTAGCTTTAACTTTTTCCGAGTCCGGAAAAAGCGAAAATATCTTCGTCATCCATCAAGAATTTGTTAACTGGGTCATTCAATACTTGTGCTATCGTTGTACCCAATAAATAATACTGATGAATGAAGAAAATAAAAGACAATGTAATGATAAATATAAAATTATCCAAAGTCGAAAGTTTTTAAAAGCTAATGTTAATATGGGCTGTGAAGAGCACAGTGCTCGCCCTTTTTGTAACCCATCTCCAAACCACAAAATAGAAATCACGAAAAGGAATCAAAAAAGCAAGCCCGTTTGAAATAGGCGGGCAAAGCAAAAATTCCACCAGCAAACACAATCCTCACTGATCCTCACTCGATTACCTCTAAATAATTCCATCTTCGCGGGCCCTTTATAAAATCGCTGTCGTATCGACCAAACAAAATCATCCGATCATAAACTCTTCCCTCCTCTCTCTCTATTTAGGGAATCCCCATTTTTAAACACGATCCTCCTATTAAAGACCCCTCGCCAAAAAAAGAACACCGGGGGCATAAAAAGAAGCCTTACGGAAAGCTCCTTGTGGAACGAACCGCCTATCTCGTCGTATCTGCGCATTATCTGCCAAAGCAGATATTCCAGGGTGGCTTCGACTTATTAGCGGTTTCTGTTTGGAGGGGTTGGCAGCTCTGAGAAGCGGCTGCAAAAGGGGGGAGAGAGAGGGTGTTTGTTGGAGGGAGGATTAATAAATGGACGTGGAGTGGGTGGGAGGGGAGTGGAGGACAATTCTTAACAGGGGAGTGTCTCATTAGAGAAAGATGGGAGAGGGGCCGCTTGAGGGGGAGGAATAGGGGGAGGGGAGGGGGTAACGAAGAGTATTCAAAGGGAGGGAGGGGTTTGTATTGATGAGGAAAGTGTGGGGGAGACAGGGGGGAAGTAGAGGGGGTCCGTATTGAGCGAAGATTTGCATAGAGGAAGGCGAGAAAGAAGAATGAAAAAGGGGAAGAAAGAAAGTGCATGCGGGAGAAAGAGGAGGAAAGAGAGGATATAAAGGAAATTTTCAATCCCGGAGAAATGAGTGAGAATGAAAAAGAATGAGCACGCATGAGGAATGAATGGAAGGGCAAAGGAAACATGATTAACCTTCATTAGTACGTTCGCGATATTCTGTTTAAGTATTAATGTTGAAGTACTGGAGTCTAAGCTATGCATATCTATTGCTCTAACATACACGGTAAAAACCACGTTAAGATGATTTCGGAGGACTAATCGAAAACCGCGTTTCAAGCGGGATAGCGTTATAACCGGGTTGTGAAAAATCTGGTTGTGTTACATTATATTTTGGAAGATTGGTCTGCTTACAAAGGAAGTATCTTAGTTACTTAATTCTGGTCACTTTTTACTCCAAAATGAAGTGGTATTCACCAGATAGAAAATGAGGGAAGAATAACGAATTTTTTTACAGAAGTGGTGATAGGGTATCCCAGAGTGCGATCTCTCTAATACTACACTCACAAAATACTGCACTCCCTTTCTGGTTTATTAGATACATTTATAACTTGAGATTGCGGTGAAAACAAACGGAATGGCTCAACTCGCCGCCGCCAGCTCGCCGCCGCCGACTCGCCGCCGCCAACTCGCCGCGGGCCCAACTCGCCGCGCGCCCAACTCGCCGCGGACCCAACTCGCCGCGGGGCCAACTCGCCGCGAGA
Source organism: Pachydiplax longipennis (assembly GCA_036926295.1). Taxonomy (NCBI): domain Eukaryota; kingdom Metazoa; phylum Arthropoda; class Insecta; order Odonata; family Libellulidae; genus Pachydiplax; species Pachydiplax longipennis. The sequence goes on from JAVFKF010000008.1 coordinate 61,319,525, forward strand.
CCAACTCGCCGCGGGCCCAACTCGCCGCGGGGACAACTCGCCGCGGGAATTTTTTAAATACGTTTAGAACTATGAAATTACTCGTTCTTCGCAAGCAATTTAATTATGTAATATCATAGAAAGAAGAAACTAAGAGATCTGCTAAATTTTACGGTAAGACCATAGCACCACTTCATAAAAGCAATTAATCCTTGTTAACCCTTGATTGGTTTCGTGGGGTCGATATAACCCCAGGCGATATACTTCCTTTGATAAAACATACGCTATTTAAGATATTTATATGCCAATTTTTTACTTAAATTAATATATTTGCACTACATTTATGATCTGATAATTTTGTTATTTTGAGAAAGGAAAGGTATGCAATTAATGCGGTGTTAACAAAATGCAAAAATCAATTTAAATAATTATTTAATATGCATTATATTTATTTTAAGCGATGATCAATGAACTAATTCATAGACAGGAATGAGTAATTCATAGTAAGTACCAGGCGCAGAATGAAAAATACTATCCCAGAGTTAATGGACTACTAGAATTTTGCTATATAATGATATGACAAACCAGTTTGGTCAATTCCACTGATAAAAAGCACTTAATTTTAGCAGTTAACATATTTACGAATTTAGTAAATTAAATGATTATTTAATAAACATAATAATCGCCTTTTTAGGGCGAGATTGAGACTAAAAGTTTCTTCCTCCGTCTAACCGATGAACCCTAAAAATCAAATCATGCTGATCACCAACTAAAAATAATTTCCGAAACAAATATTTTGGTCTATATTTCTATCTCTCCCTAATATTTTTATATTATATAAATATAACTATTCTGCTTACTTTAAGCATTCAGAATCACAGTTTTCAAATTAATAAAAATAGTTTTTTAAATATTTTCTCAATGTTTAAATCAGGACAAACACAATTACGAAAAAAACATTTTTCTAGTATGAGAAATCGGTTCTTATCATATATTTCACATTATAATAAATAAACATTTATATTTCATTGTTGACGAGTAAGAGTATGGTAAATTTTACTTCTTTATTACATTCGGGATTTGATTATTTTCCGCATTAATTGTCTCATAGAAATGTATCCCTATCTCATTTCTGCTTTCCAACCAAAGGTGCAGTAAGCTGAATAAAAATATTGAAAACGGTTGTAAATAATAATAGTTATATATTTATTAAAAATTGTTGTCAAAAATTTTAAAAATACAATTACAAAATGGGGTATCAGTTCCTAAAGGCAAGATTATGCCGATAGACCTACCACTTTAGTGCATCGTAGAGCATGTATTAATAAAATAATAAATTTTATGGGTTGGTGACATTGATAAGGAGTGATTTTACGATGTTTAAATATTACTAATCGATTTCCGTGGTTGAAAACCATTAAATAGAATGTTCGATATATTTCTGTATGAAACTGTATTTGGTTTCGACCATGGCAGATCGATCATAGCACGTTTCAGTCAGTATGGAGAACTTACAGGGGAATAACTCAATGTAATTTGCCGTAAGTGAAGAAGTTAGCCTCGCGCAGGTTCGCCTTTACGTGGAGCTACGGATTCGTACGGGTATAATTAAGATTCGTAGTTTACATTTATCGATTCAAACTTAAATTCCGATGAAATTTGAATAAAAATAACTTTTTCAACTCAACAGTGAAAATTTTATGCTTTTTTAGGAAAAAAACAAAGTTAAAAGCAAAAATTGAATGAATTGCCGATCACCCGTGAACATTTTTGAAACTGCCATCACTCTCTTACAATCCAACATAAAATGCTGATTTTTTCTTCAATTACTCACTGTATCATCTGAATGCATAAACATTACATAAGATTAATTTCAGAGTAACCACATCTTAGTAATAAATTATTTAGTTAGAACGTAACTCAAGAAAAATTCGTCGTGCAGTCCAATTTATACGTCGCCTAAAAGTTTTTGGTTTCTCACGTGAGGAAGAACTTGTCTCGAGAGAAATCGAGATAAATGTTGTAATTTTAATTTGCAGTTTGTTTTGATGCGATATCTTGAACAGAACTTTAGTTTTTGACTTTTATATCAAAGAGCGTATTCCGCTTCGGGCCTCGAATCGCCGGGGCTTCGGAACCTATAATGCAAAATACTTGAATATGCAAGATATGGTGTTCATTATTTTTCTGGTACTTACCAATGAGTTATGTTATGTATAGGCGCTTAAAAAGTATTAAAATACTGTTTGAAAATTATTCAAATTTATTTTTGTAAATCTGATGAAACTGCCAAATTTGCTTACTTTTGATTGCTTAAAATTAACTAAATTCTCAAATTATCTTAAGAAGGTAAAAATCTTTTCAAAACAAAATTTGGTTAAAATATCTTGATTAGTTTTTGTTTTACCGAGGGAATTACACCACCTGGGGTCACATTCACCCCACGAGACTAATTAAGGGTTAATTACGTTTACTGTATTACGTAAAGATCAGTTAGGAAGGAATATCTTTCTGTGAAATCTTTTTATGAAAAGTTGATTTGTATGTAATTATAAGTTGGTATGCATGATCCGATTTTGTTCTTTACATGGTACTTACAAATGAATTACTTAATATAAGGGCACTTAAACCATGATCTGTTAATTATATAATTAATTACATTTATTTCGTAGATATGGTAACACTACTAAAATGTAATGCATTTTATCGGTTAAATCAACAAAATTGATTCGTCATAGCATTGTATAGCAAAATTCTGGTGATATTTTAACTCCCAAATATTATTTTTCATTTTGCACCTGATATTTACTGCTGAATTACTTTGTAGATCACCGCTAAAAATAAATAATATGCTTATTATATAATTACTTAAATTAATTATTGTAATTTGTTAACACCGCATTAATTGCATACCTTTCCTTTCTCAAAATAACAAAATTATCAGATCATAAATGTAGTGCAAATATATTAATTTAAGTAAAAAATTGGCATATAAATATCTTAAATAGCGTATGTTTTATCAAAGGAAGTATATCGCCTGGGGTTATATCGACCCCACGAAACCAATCAAGGGTTAACAAGGATTAATTGCTTTTATGAAGTGGTGCTATGGTCTTACCGTAAAATTTAGCAGATCTCTTAGTTTCTTCTTTCTATGATATTACATAATTAAATTGCTTGCGAAGAACGAGTAATTTCATAGTTCTAAACGTATTTAAAAAATTCCCGCGGCGAGTTGTCCCCGCGGCGAGTTGGGCCCGCGGCGAGTTGGTCTCGCGGCGAGTTGGCCCCGCGGCGAGTTGGGTCCGCGGCGAGTTGGGCGCGCGGCGAGTTGGGCCCGCGGCGAGTTGGCGGCGGCGAGTCGGCGGCGGCGAGCTGGCGGCGGCGAGTTGTCCTAGACCCGAAAACAAACAGTCAAGTGAATTTTTAATTTACGTAAATTGCTCCCAAAGAAAAAGTGATAAAGAAGAACACACTCCGTCTCTGAGTTCATATCAGCTTCCATAGTAGAATGGAGATTATTTTGCTTCGCGATATCTTCATTCTATTCTTTAAAAATTATTCCTTCCAAAGTATTAATGCATGTATAATAAAATAAATAATATAGCAATGATAAATTAAGCATCTTTATTAGAGAGAGTTTGAGACTAATGTATGTACCTCTTCTTTCATCCAAGCAAGCCTTCGACTTAAAGGATTGGAGGATGAAGAGATAGCAATAATAATGTGCAAAGAAGGGAACTATGCCGAAGGAAATAAAATTATAAGACCAAAAGACACAACTGAAAACACCAGTAGTGGTACTGTATGAAAACACCCGCAATAAGGGAAGCGTGACAAATGCGAAACCTACAGACATTTCAACTAACATATGAGATTGAAAATAGTCTATTACATCTTAAATCTTCCTTAAACCTTAAATGTAAACAAAATACCGATACAATTTCAGTGGCGAAACGATTAAGAATAGATAATGAAATTTAGATAAAATAAAAAGAAAAATAACAAAAAAATACGAACACGCAAAAATGGAATCTGATGGTTGATAAGTCAGTGTGGGAATTGACTGTGGGATAGTTACATCAAATATATCTGTGGATACTTATCCGTATCAATATTTACAGAATTTGAATGACATTTTGGAAATATAAAGGAAACAGTACAAAAAATACACCGCTAGAAATGCTAGTGGAGTTAATTTGTGACATTTAGAAAACAAGAAAAATGTCTCACGAGGGTAGAGACAAAATAAGAAAATAAAGAATGAATAATAAAATAGAAAAGTATATGACGAGGGAAAGATGATAAATAAGTGATATTTCAAGGAGGACTGGGGAAATTTCTAATAGGAAAGGAGAAATCCTTAAAAAGCATCGAGAAAGTAAAATTAACAGAAAGAAAAATCCTATTTTCGGTAAAAGAAGTAGGAAAGACTAGAAACGGTTTTTAAAGCAAGCGATAGAAGTAACGTAAGAGCATTTTGGTGACAGGTTTGAGAAGGAAGAGAGAGGCTCAAAGATGCGATGATTAATGCCGATCTCTGACGGTATGAAGATATCTCAACGACATATTTTCCCATGTTCTCCTAGTTTTAGAATGGGATCTTATTCGTATTTACATCGGAAAGTGCCTAGAAAATAGCTCATTAAAAGTTATAGTTTCAGAATATATTTATCTCCAGAATTTTAAAGGTATCTTCGTGGAGAAAATAATGGCACATCTTTTTCACTAAATTCCGCAAAATTCTGTGGCAAATTATGTAAAGGATTGGTTTCCGTTAGCTGTTTTGTAAATTAGATGAAGCATTATCTGAAGATCAAACGAACGAGATACGATTACAAGCAGTGATTTTGGATATAATGCTTGAGTGTATTAATCAAACTTTAACTTCTTGAAAAAGTTACTCATTTGTTTTAAATGTATGAACTGTAATATTGTAATCAATATTAAAATTTTTCAGATACGTACTAAACAGAAAAAATATACTTTCAATTCTGAGATAACAGCCATTATTGATAGAACTGAAATACCCTTCAATAAATACTGCATATGAAAACTACTTAATGTAAAAATAATTTCTTCGAAAAATGCGCGCGAATATAATAAATTATGCAAACTATTGAGTGAGTGTTTAAATTCAATGAGAGAAAAATACCTTGAAATATTCATTAGAATTTTATTACCAGGATAAAAAGATACAGTTGGTTCTATTTCTGAAGAACTAATAATATTTGTTTCTCACTGCTTACGACTCCTGAGATTTTATAGAAATATCTTCCTAAAGATACATTCAATGAATAAGCTGCAGTTTCTCTTTTACGACAGTTTTACTAACGGAGTTATGTTCTCCAATTGCTGCAATAAATTTAGGTAAAATTGATGATAGGAAGCAGTTTTTCTTCAATTGAAATCATATAATATATTAATTTTATAAAATAATTAATTATTCAATTTTAATCCATTGTTATATTTATAGATTGAACATAGAAAATTGCGTTATTTAAACTTTTTACATACAATATATAACAGTATACTTCTATATACAAGAATGACTTGAAAGGTGCGAGCCATTACAATAAACAACGTTCGAATTACCCTTACTGATAACATAACTGCAAAATATTTCCCAATAACCAAACCTTCCAAAGACACCAAATCTGTAGCCGATATAAATAATTCCTTCATTCCCTACTATTCAAAACCAAACATTCCCTCAAATAAATCGATACAATCCGTGAAATACCCCCGTTTCTTCTCCTTGTAAACGTCCAGAGGGAAAGGAAACAGGAATGAATAGAGTAACACTTGACTTCCCAACCATTTCTTCCCCCTGCCATAAGAATCGAGCCGAGAGTTAAAGAAAGAACCCCAAAAACATATAAACGCGCAACTCGAGCCGAACGTTTATTTTTTCGACGCGTAGCTACCATTTACCGAGCCGCTGCATTGGTCAGTTAAAGCGAGGAAGTGGACGAGAAGTACGGGAAGGGGGACGGAGAAGAGGTTTTTAGTGAGGGAAAGCCTTTAACTTTATCACCATCCACACCGCCCAACTCGCTCCCATGGGGGTATTCCCTAGGGGTTCGCAAATTGTCCCTGCCCTCTCCCCCTTCCCAGGACACACACGCACTCCCTCATTTACTTCCCTATCTTACCCCACGCACAATATCCCCACCATCCACTCAAACGCTACCCCTCCTATCAACCCACCCTCTGACTACCCCATGTGCCGCATTCCTGCCCATCCCCCCTCAAAACCACCCCTTCCCAACCCTACCCCCTTGCTCCATCTCGTATTTAAATTGGTCCAATAATCCTAGCCATCCTCCCCTTACTCCAACCCTATCTTCCATTCCTCTCCTCCCAGTCCTGCAAACCTTCGCACTCCAGCCGGCTTCAGGAATGGGACGTCTTCAAATATAATGACCAAGCGACGGAATGGTCACCAGATACTGCGGGAGGGAATCGTCTCTGACGTTGTTTCCTCCCTCGGACTTGTATTTTATACGGGTTTATCTCTCGCAGGTTGGTGCGTGAATGTCTTGATGCGACCGCTCAAAGGAGGGTTTTTAGATTTGGTGGAAGTATATCAGAGATGACAAAGTCCTTCGCAGCAGGACAGGAGATCATCACATGGAGGGAAAGTGACCGCAGAATTAAAGGAATCTGTGGGAGAGGTTTAGAACGATCCATTCATGGATAACAATCGAGGATTGACAAATCTGAGCGTTTATGATTTCATTCAATGACTACACCGTTATCAACAGGGTTATTCAATCAAAAATATATCTATAATTTAACTGTTATTTGGTTTGATAACAAGATGAAATAGGGTCATAAAGGGGTTAAATTGCAGAAAAACTTAGAATTTGATAATAATAATAGTAGCTTCCATTCATGGAGTTCAGTTTTGGTAGATTAGCAAATGAAGGTTGCTAGAAGTGCTACTGAATGTAAGGTGCCTAGCATTACGATTCTACCGCATATTATTACCCAGGATATTGCATCTATTCGATATTCTGGATTAGAATCCGGGAAACGAATGCCCTGCGCAGCAAGCCTTAACCACTCTGATGCCGAGGCTACCCTTAAATTTTCCAAGTCAAATGATTTCCATCACTCATAGGGTCTACTGATATAGGTGCTGATTAGAAATGAAGATGACTGTGTTTCTGGCATTAAATTTCATTGCCGGATGCCCTTTCTACCCTCAGTTCTTATCGGGAAGGTTAGGCTACCACCCATGACCTCCTGGGTTTGGTCAAGGATGTGCTACCAATTAGTATAGAATTGGAAAACGTGATAATTGAGTGTGAGAGGAGAATACATAGCTTCCCCTTACATTAAACCTGTTGTCATCTTAAGGGTTAAATTAAGTATGGTATATTTAATTGAAAAATTGAACGATAAAAATGAGAGAAGGATGAGGGAAAAACCGCGTGGAATAAAAGTACGTCAAAAAATTGGCAAATATTTCCAGCAGGTAATCACCTACAGTGAGTGTGAAACCTACTGATAGAAATATATTTATTTTAAACTTAAGTTACGGATAGAAATGTACAACTTTTAAACTGTACGTTCAGGTATAGTTATGCAGGGGTTTAACCAGTAAGAAAGTAAGCTCTATCAGATAACATAAAATATAAGTGCATCAACACGGAACATAGGATCACTAGCATTTGGCTATGCTTTATCTCTTAATTATCAATTATGGATTCAGTTAAAAGTCAATTCAACCAAAAAAAAAAACGATCAGATACATACGTTAAGATGAGCTGATAAATAAAAATATTCTTTCAAATGCAGAGTTCAGATTTCTTACTCGTGAATAAAGCGTAAAGATGTTACATTGATGTAAACTGATTTTAGATGTCATAACGTTATGAGATAACCATACTTAATGGAAACCAATTATCAAATGAATCAGGAATTTGTAGTTTCCACAAAATAAATGTTAAGGAAAGTACGAAGTCTGAGTAACAATGCCTTGTCTTTATTCCTCTAATCTATCATGCGTGGCTAGATGTATGTAAATTGCCCTTTCATACAAGTGCCAGAAGCCGAATATTGTTTCAAATTCAGAAATAAATCGGAAAGAACGATATTGTAAAATGTTTTGAAGTATTATTCGAGAGAAATTTACCTAGGATATTTATTTTTACAGCCAAAAATAGCTTAAGCTTGAAATTAATCAAAAGCTGATAAAATGTTTTGAAATTTTCACGAAATATATTCAAAATAAAATCGCTTTGCTATTTTTATTTTGTCACTTCAAACTCTAATAGTATAATATAACATAACTCTATAATGCCGTTAAAACCAAATTTCTGTGTACCTTCCTGGTGTTGTCAGTTTTGGAAAGAACAATGCACACCCTCTTAAAAATCAATGGTGTCAGATTTCAAAGTATTTCGCGATTCTATAATCCGTATTGATCCTAAAATAATACCGATCATCCGGGATTCGGACCCAGGACCTTCGGAGAGATAGCGCTAGAACGCTAACCACTCGGCCACCAAGGCCGGCAAAACGAACACAAGCTCCACGTAGATTAGATATAAATAGCCTCAAGCCAAAAATTATAGACATAAATAATAATGACAATATATAACTTGATAATGGTGAATTTCTGCTTCAGATAATAACATTGCAGACCTTTTTAGTAGTTGACTTCATAGGTTGTAGTTATTGAAGCCAGAAAAAAGGTTTCTTACAGTGATGATCTTAATGTTGTACATAATTAATTTTTCACGCAGTACGTGTGTAATTTTGGACAAAGACCTTACAATGTTTAAGCCTGCGAAATATAATATACAACCAATGGAAAACATGATTTAATCAAGGAAAAATAAAAGAATACTTTAATAATCTCTGTATTTAAGAGAAGGTATGCATAATGGAAGGGTAACATTGCATGTTGAGGCACGCCCTAGAAAACACTACGGATGAACGGAAATATAAAAGAGTCTAGCTTATTGTTAGTAAAATTTCATTGAGATGTGAAAATAAAATCCGATATTTCACCATTTATCAATCTTTGGGACCTTACCTTTATGTTAAACTCGATGTTAAGATATCGTTTCAAGAGATTTCTCCCGGATAACTAAATCAAAGAAAGACTGTAAGAATAATTGCATCTAGAACACCATTTACGCACCTTTCTGAAGAAAAGTATCATTCAAAATTACCCTCGAAATATGCATCAAACGCGAGTTTTTCTTAATATCTAGAATTGATAAGTTTTATCAAGAAAGAAGAATTTGAGTTCCTGGATAGCCAATCGGGCAACGCGTACAAATTACAGCGCGGCAAATGCGGTTCCGAGTTCCCAGTGGGAGCATGTGTGCTGAATGACCTAAGCTGTCGAAGCACATTTAACGTTACTACTACTGCAAGAACTAAGTAGAAAAAAACTATGGTGGAAATAGTCACCGCTAAATTTTATCTGATCATTCGAGCATCGTATTCATATATCTTAATCGATCTCAATTCTTGTGAGCATTCCTAATTCAACAACGGCAACTCCTTTTCTCCCCAATAGAGAAACTGCTTCCGACCCATTCTACTCCATTTACGAAACTCAACATGCGCACTTACCCAGCTGACGGCGGTTCGCCGATTTTAATAATTTCATCCGCAACGTCTCGGCCGAATAAGGGGCCCATCAATCATTAGCCCGAAAAAGCTTCGCTCAAGCCTTTTAAAAAGAAATCTCCCGGAATCTATTGGGCATGTGAATGACAGAGCGATTTCCAAAGACAGACGGCCAGATGGCATCCGAGATCATTTTAGCGCCGTTTCCCCTCTTAAGGGAAAAATTAGTCGGTACATCGGCGGAGAGTCATTCTGCAAACCCGAAGCATTAGGTCCGCCGTCCCTTTTTAAACCCACGCCCAGAAATTCGATTGAGATCCCCTTCTCTCCGTCCAAACATGCAGCCACCCCTTCTCATTTCCATTCCCAATTTCTCCCCGTCCACCAAGAACAACTTTCGCCGGATCCTGGGGCGCCCTGGACTCAGCCCCTCGGCCACTGCGCCATACGAAGCACAAATAAAGGACGGGGGATTGCACAGCCTCCTCGCAAAACTCTTATAAATGGAAAAATAGTTATCTCGTTCGGAAAATCCTGCGGCTTTACCGCGTTCCGCTGTTCCGAGGGATTTCCCCTTCGGATGGCCCGATCGGTACCTGTGGCGTCTGAACGCCTGCAGTCTTACGGTCGTGATTTGGGAAAGTTCCTTTCCTCGGTGGTCAATGAAAAGCTTTCAAAGACGTGATACGTCGCCAAATTAAGCGGAATATGGTGTAAGCGGAATATGAACAGTTGATGAACATTTTTACGGGAAGAATAATTGTTATCTTTTATGGCGGTTTTGATAAATTGCTTGCTAAATACGATAATACAATGATACAATCATTATAAATATACTAATATATGTATAAATACGAAAGTGGAGTATACTATAATCTTATTTAACAAGACGTTGTGCTGAAATTTATGAATTTATCTGTAGGTCATACATTCTTTATAGATACGTAAAGCCGTCCTATTCATAACTAAAAATAACATTACATTCTTTAGCTGTAAAGAAAATGAGAATTTCACTAACAGGGAGAAAATTGTTGAATTCATTTCTCTAGACAAATGCGCTGCAGGTATAATTTAAACTAGTAATAAACGACGCTTGGAATTAAGTATAGACTTCGGATAAAATGATTTTGTCTGCCTGTGGTCTGTCTTGTCTATGATTTCGTACAAATTTATCATTTAGACTAAAGTGATGTATCTCAATCTACAGGGAAAGGTTATGAAACGTTCTCTAATATTTCCAACTCACTAACTTCCAAATTAATTCCCGTATTTACTTCCAAGATTTCCGAATATTACAGTTTAAGTGGCCACTACAATACTTCATCATCGAGAGGTTAAGAAGAATGATAAATCAGTGCCCTTAATTTGGAAAATACCTGAAAAAGATCCGAACGAATGGTCTCTGCACTTATTTTTGAAAAAATAAATCCTCCAGAACATATGAATGTTCCACTGGAATATGCTATTGAGATCCGTGATTAGAATTTATTACTTTACAGGCGATTAACTTTCATAAGGTATGTCTTCATCGATGTCCACTACTCTATTCCCACTTGAAACAACCAGTGAAGATGGCTTCGATAATTTTCGCCTGCATTTTTACTTCTACATAAATTTGCTGGATCAATTATTTTCTATTCCGTATTTCATTACTCAAACATAGGACAAAACGTATGAATATCTTCAATATTTTACTCATTCATCCTAGTTTAGTGATTGATGTTTTCAGACTCGATTGTTCAAATACTCAAACGTCATTTCTTAAAATGTTCGTAACTACATTTAACCTTCCCGTAGATCTCCCATCCATTGATACTTCCGGAAGGAGTTGCCTTACCGTTCTTATCTGAATCTGTTTTTGATCGAAGGAGCAGCTACTTAAACTAATTTTGATATAATATCATACAAGATACTTCATAATATTCATCATTTTCACATCAATTAGTGTCTTTTGCTGCAAAATCCGTATAGAACAAACCCAACTTCTTTAATTACCAAGATATTATGCATTCGGTCTAAGGAAATATGTAATGATGATATTTTCGGATCTACCTTCAAAGGAATAACAAGAGTCATCACGCATATAGAGGAAATCCATTCGAATATTTTAGTTGAAGTTACAAAATTCCAGACTGAAATGTACATGACATGCGTCGTGAGGACCTCCGAGTGTGGCGCGCGGCAGAAAAAAAGCTAAAATTTTGATATCCTGGACAGTCATCAACAGCACGTAAAGTTTCCTCAACAACGAATAGGTTACAGAAATTTTGACATAAAAGCACGCTTGGAATAGGCATTTCACGTATGCACGTGATTTCGCCCACTGCACTTACCCGTGAGTTTGGAGCAGATTGTTAGTTTCGGTGAATTTCAGCCGCGCAAAAAATTCCGTAGCGCGGCCGCAAGACGTTCCGGAACGCCCATTGAAAAAGCGCTATCAACGAGGATTCCAACCGATTTCGATATTCCCATCTCTCGAACTGTTGCAGCCCTCCCAAAAGCCTTTCTTGGCCGATACAATCGCTCAAGTGCGTCGCGCAATAGAAACACAATTATCGCGTCTCGATACGGTTATGAGAATAAAAAACGCCCATTGCTCTCCTCGCAGCCCTTTTTTGTCAACTCTTCCCCGTCGTCGCACTTTCCCGCCACCGGACATTTTTTCCGTAAGCACCAATTGAAAACTTATGCGACCAGTATCGCTGCCGAATAAATTTCCCACGTATACCTGCATGGATGTGGCATAACGTCATTTTATTTTCCCTTCCGTCCATTCAATCGGACGTCCGTCCTCCCAAAACGCACCTACCACACCACCCTCTTCAGCTATATAATTCTTTTTCGCCTGAGTATAGAGAAGAGAGAATAAAAATCGCTCCGGCTACGGTATCGGCATATTTTCGCGAGTCACTTTTTCTCTCGCCGTTTTTCCCTTTTATATTCTGGCTCGCCATGGACAGAGGGACACCCGCATGTGTGTTTTTTTCGAAAAAGGCAACCGGTCAAAGGTGGGGGAATAGAAGGAGAAGAGGGAAACGAGGAAGAGACAATCGGAGGAAATGAAAAAAGCATACATTGGGTTCGAATATATTTTAAGGAGGGGATGTAGACGGTGGGCAGGGAAATGCGGGAGAGATGGGTTTTAGCGGGAAGAAAGATGGCGGAGGGAGGAGGAAGGAAGGATATTGGGATGAAGAGGCGGATTGAAATTGGCTATCGTTGCCAAGGGAGATGGAAAAGAGAGACAATAACAACGAACTGGTCAGTCTCAGGATTGGGTTGGTGTGGGCGTGGGAAGAGGGTGGTGACGTGGAGGGAGGTAAAAGGGTACGCTTAGAGAGGGCAAAAGGTTTTAGAAGATGGGAGCTCCCGGACAAAGGGTGTAGGGTAAGGAGGGTACGGGATTGGGGAACGGTAAGAAACAATATCGAGGGGGTGAGTGAAGGCTCTGAGCTTTGGCGAGATCGTTTGCATGGAAGTGGATGCTGGGAAGGATAAAAGAGGACGCTAGTGATGGACCGAGAAAGGATCCAATCCCGAAGAAAACGGACGTATTTTATCCGGAAACCTAAAAATATGTACTCGCATTTCCAAAGAAATTTCCGAAAGAAAAATTCGGTTACTATGAAAATTGCTTCCTTCCCTTTTACCTACTGAAGAAAGCACTAGTTTCACTCCAAATTGGTTCCATTCCAACTCGAGGTCGTTTTTAGTGCCTTTCGATGAAGTTGACTTCCTGGAATAGTTGTACTTTTCTAAAATATGTTTCTGTAAAATTTTTGCACGTGCGATGTCTAACATTTCTGCACTAATTGTAGACCACCTGGAATTTGACGGCAGATGTTCACTTTGAAAGGAAATGTAAGTCTTCCTACGACTACCTAATAACCAACTAGTGTTATTTCTCAATATCGATTGGATCTCAACCTCCGTATTTGAGTTAAAGAAACGCGTTGATTTTTATAAACTACTACGTATACTTCTGTAAATATAATTGCAACAAATTCCTATGTATAATATGATTATATATAATAATATATATAATCATATATATATATAATATAATAATATAATATATAATATGATAATTCACTTCTATGTATAATATGATAATTCACTTCGCGCTCCAGACTCAATGCGTAGAGAAATACAAGTTGTGGCTTCTTTCATAATAAGCGATTCTATAATATGAATTATTACTAAATGAATATATGAATTATTACTATTAAAAATATTCGTAGTGAAATCAAAATGGAAGAAAATAAGAACACCGTTTCGCAAGATTGTAAAGACAATTGTAGGATTACTCGTAAAAGTCTATTACTGTTTTAAGTATATGCTGATTCTACTGACTATATAATTAGTTCTCACGCCATTATTATTCACGAATGTAATCAATAATTTCTTGAATCTCCGTTATGGTATTGCTTTTTCTTCTCTGGACATTCTTTGTTGTTCTATAGCATTGATTTGAAATAAGCTTCCACGAATATACCCTGAAGCAACACTAGAGAAGTACAAAATATGGCCTGGAGTTCTGATTGTGTTTTATTCATAAATATTACTTTAAATTAGTCAAATTATGGAAATTATTTTGCCGGGGTGTGTTTTCCTATGTAAGCTCGAATATTAGCTTAAAAAGGTACGATAAGGAAATAATTCCATTTTCTGTTTCAAGGACCAAAAAAGTATCCCGATACGTTCAGGTTCATGCAATAAGCGAGAAAGGTAACTAGTGCCTTGAGGCACAGCAATGAAACGGGTAGTCGAATTTTGAGTCAGAATTATTTTCGAGGAATGTAATAATATAATTGAAGCTTATTTACATAAGGAGATATCGTATTAAAACATCTACATTATAGATCATCCAAAAATCTGCACTTGCCCAGGTACATTTCACTCATTTAGAAAAAAATTCGATGTAAATTAACAAAGACTAAATTCATTTCACAATCATCAAATTGCTCTTTCAATAACTTCAATAAAATCTAAATACCATTATCTGAATATCATGACAGCTTAATATTTCAAAGTCACTCAAATTTCACAGTCTTCGCTCCCAACTGATCTTTCAAGGAAAACATCAAAACAATCAACTCCACAAGACCCGAATATGATTTATCCAACGGACTGAATCGCAGCGTTCGAAGCAAAGATCAAAGCTAAAAACTACCTCATCTGATACAATTGTTTTTATGAAAGGCTCAAACTTTTCCTGGAACCTAGTATATTCTAGATATACGGAACAGGACTAAGGAACATATGCAAAGGAAATTCCCCCGGACGACCCTTTCCGTTCCAGGGATTCGGAAATGAGCCATGCTGAAATTTAATTCGATTAAGCTTTGCAATTCGCCGAGCTAAACAAGACCGATGCAATCTTCTTTAGCGAAATTTTCCCAAATTTTCTCAAGGATGAGCGGGGGATATGGAAATAACTGAATGACGAGGGACACGGAAAGTGCGTTCCGGAAAAAAGCGGAAGGAAAAAAACAAAGGGGAAATAACAAGAATTGTTTTTATATAAATGATTGGACGCGAACGCGGAACGAGGATGGCCGATTCTTTCGGACGCAGGGCAGCGGGAGAGAGGGCAATGATGCCACGTGGAGAGGGAATAAAAGAAATAATAATGTCAAAAGGAAGGGGAGTATGGGAATGGGAAGATTGAAGGGAGTTCTAGGAGGTATAAAAATAAGATCTTATGCTCGCTTTTTTTGCACGGCCGAGCGGGAAGGGGTGGGATATAATGGGGTAAATAGAAACTGAAAAGCGGGGAAGGATGAAATAGAAGAATCGCTGTGGGATGAGGTAGAAAAAGAGGAACGCGAGATGGAAAATTGGCTCATATGGAGATTCTGGGAAGGGAAAAGAATGGGTTTAGTGTCCGAGATGGTAAGATTCGTGGAGGGAGGGCACCTATCGCGGGAATAGGTGTACTGCGGGATCCAGGTCATTCGGATCTCTTTACTTCTGACTCATTTCTCTTCTCATCAATCCAGCGACCCTCTGTGAGCTTAATTATATTATACCAACTCTTAACTCTGGGTATTCCGTCCAATTCGAGCTTTTTTGCCTCTTTTATTTCCTCTCCGCTGTAGAATAGATTCCGCGCAGATTGTCGCTTTATGAATGAAAATATTCCGGGTGATTGGAGGCTTTCAGTACAAACAATCGAAATACATTTACGGGGCAAATATTTGGCGGTTGCTTCAATTTTTCGTATCTTTCCTATTCGATAGCATCGATGTCCGCGATTTCAAATGCTTCTTTGGTATTCCCTCATACTGGATCGAAATCTTACATTTATGGCGACTGAGTAAACCATTACGAAGGCATGAGCACCTCATCAATGACGGCCATAACATTTTCCGAGCATAAGGAAAGGATTGAGATAAAAATATCGTGCGTGATTCAATAATGTGATACTTGTGAATATTATACATTTTTATCGTCCCATTATTTCCCTCGTCCAAACTTTATTTGACTTGAACAACTATTTGAGACTATAATTTAAATAACGATTTTAAATTAAGATTTTAAATTAAAATTTAGATAAAAATTATGAAATAACAATTGTTCATAAAATATGAAAATAAATAATATATAAATTATTATAAAATTTTTAAATAAAAATTTTATAAGAATTTAAATAACAATTCCGAGAATTTCCCGAAGAGTTATAAAAGAGTTCCCTTTAGCATTTACTCAGTCAGACATTTAAATTCGTACACTAATTTGCCAACTATCGTAAATTTTTGCTTCTGATTCTCATTTACAGTTTAATATAAACAGCCTCATGCGTAATATAAATTATTTTCCATTTCTGTCTCGAAATATCTGGAAATATTTTGGAAGTTTTTAGGGATTATCGGCTAATATTATGATTCTTAGATGGCGTTAAATCATAAAAAAAATATAATCCTGGGTATGCTTGGTCCAACTGCGATCATATAGTACATATATTCACATAGTATTCATAATTAATAATACATCTTCCACGGAAAATAAAGACTGCTTTAAATAGTTTTCAGAACTCCACCAGAATTTATTACTTGGAATGGACAAAACTGGAAAACTTTTCGGAAACTAGCAACGCAACTCATACTTGGGTAATTTATATTATTTCAGCCATGAAAAGGTCTGGAACAAAAATTAGAGGATACATTTTCCTTTATTCTGTATCAAAGGACAAATAAAACTATTCCATTCATCAAGACATAGTAGCAGGAACATATTAGTGCAAAGAACTAAGAATTTATTTCGGGCGGATATTCAGCAAGCTCTAAAAGGTATGATATTGAAAATTAAATTAATTGTAATTAAATGACCTTTTCGAAGTACGTATTGTTTGATAACGTGATTTTGGCGTAGTAAAACGAGAAATTTGAGTTTCGTATCAATAGTATTCCATAAACAGCAAGTATAAGGTCATTTATTTAATTGGCAGAGGAGATATGAAACTGGTTTTCTTCTGAACGTGTATAAATTTAGCATGTTTCACCAACTGAAATTTTTTACAAAGAATGTTCATTTAAATTTCTCAAGCTCGTAAATACGTAAATATAGGATAATTACGAAGAAAAAGTAAATTATTATACTAGTCAGTTATGTCTGTTTGATGAGATACGACTACGAAAGCATTAATATTACAAAGGAAAGATTAATTTAATATCACTGATCGGCCTCTGTACCTTTCTATTATGAGACTATGGTTATCTTTCCAGACTGAAACTGAAGCAAAAGAAAATATTCGGAAATAGAAGAATTCCTCGATCACGATCCGGATGTGTTATCAAATATTGGCGAAAGTGAAATCGTTTCCAGGAAATATCTATTTTTCCTACATATTTTCCCTGTTTTTAGACTATTGCGAATCACAATGGCTTGTTTATGTTAGTATGAAATTGAATCTAGCTGTTTTCCGAAATATTCTCTATTATTTATAACAATGGTGATCGAATTCAAAATAGTGAAAACTAACGTCTCATCAATGCGTGAATGGAAATATATCAAAAAATTTTAATAAAAGAATAAAAGGTTAGACAAGTCCTGAGATTTTCCATACTTCTACACATCCTATCTCCTCCTCTTTCTGTTCAACTTGTAATTGACATTCACCGTGATATTCGGTAACAATTCACTAATGCCAGTTGTGATCTCAATGCTCAGCACACACATGTAAATCATTACTTGTGGAACTGTCACCATTTCGCCTCTTCATATTCCTTCTTCCTGTCCCACTTCGTCAGTCAAAACTTACATACTTTCCGGCGAAATATTCTAATGGACGACCTGGATGAACTTTTTTCGCCCACACAGATGTACTCTCCTTTCTAAAGTAATTATAATCATCTTCGATTAATCCTTTTCTTCTCACTGAATGGAATCGTAAGTGGTTAACACCAATCAACATATTTTTCCATAAAAATATCTGTTATATTAGATCGCTTGAAAACTCCTTAAATGCACAGCTCATTATGGATGATTTTCATTATATATAGCGGTGGTTGATTTTAGGTTTGAAGAGATAAGTTCTCTCTATAGTTCTCGAAGTTAACAGTAGGAGTAGCAATTACCCTATCCTTCAGAGGACTTCAACTTTATAATTCCAAAAGACTCAAAATTGGAAAAGTAAATCAAAGACAGTGGAGTAATTTTGGACTAATATAGTGTCTTCATAAAATTAGCTCCTTAACCGCACGAATGACTGAGTAAGTTCAGAAATTATCTAATTTTTAGGGACGACAGCATGAAAAAGCACGCTTTTAATTTGATATTTGTGAAAGAAAATTATCAGCCTTGTAGAGCTAAAAGATATCTTTGGAATTAGTTTGATGACTTACAACCGGCTTGTACGTTATATTGGTTTCTCTTCCGAATATAGCATCTCGATATTTAGTTGTAGGATCTACCTCGATTCGCAGATAGAACAGGTTTTCAGCACTCAGTTGACTAAAGCCTCATTTAACTGATTTCGTTTCACCGATAGCCTTAGTTTATCGACCTTTCACATTGACCGAGACCTCTCTTTACCGATTTTGCAATAGACCGACCTGTCTTATTTTCGGAACAGCAGGACTCATATACTTCTGCAATGTTAAATGCACCGAACTTTAACCCTAAATTAGTCCAGATTTTTCATGAATGCAGCCAAACATACAAAAGAGATTCTAGAATTTCCCCTGTATTTTCTAGAACTACCACGGGATATATGCCACCCGCTTTGGTTATGGTTATCAATTATATTAACCTTATGAAATAGAAGAGATGTAATCAACTTCATATTTGAAAATGTCCTGTCGGCTATGGAGCATTTATGTTGTCGGGGAATGGAGTTGTTGGTAAATTCTACGTCGAAGTAATATCAATCTTGATCGAAATTCGTCAATTCAATTAACACGTCGGTCAAACGATAAGTGTTCTACCGAGATTTCGGTCAAATGACATCGATTAAAGGAGGCATTGGTCAAGTAAGCGTCAATCACCCAAAAAATCCCATTTTGGTAGACAGATGTCCATTACATTATATTTGCACTTATTTGAGATGTATATTCTGTACAAAAAACTTGAAAGAAACAAAGAATGGATAATGTAAAATATCATAAAAAAGAACAAGTAACCAGTTTCGACGTTTCAACTCTATCATCAGGTTAAGGATGTTGTTTGGTAAACAGTATTTAACGGTTATAAAGGAAAAGAATCTTTAAATATTGTTTCCGATCCACCTTCCTTAGCATGACGATAGAGTTATAACTTAGATACAGGTCACGTGTTTTATTTTTGAGGAATTATATATACATTATCCATTCTCTATTTTATTAACGTTTTTAAAATGGATTAGCGCCGGTATCGCTTGACATGATTCATTTTATTCTTGCTTCAGGCACATATACAATCATATAGCTCGTATGGAGATTCAGAAACGAATCTACGTGAACATCCACGCACAGCAGAGAAGAAACTAAGTTTGCAAGTGAACGTAATCATAAGGAATCCGACAAAATGGAGAAGCGGCATGGCAGAAGACGCGCGCCTACTCGCAACAAGAATTAGTCGGCGAAACGTCCGATACATGAATTATTCGTCAACTAATAATTTATCCCTTTTAAGCCCCTTATAAAGAATTCTTTTTGTCTACACGCCCTCTCTAGAAAAAATCCCTCGTGTCGCTAATGGGCTTGTTCTAAAAGAATATGATTCGTCTCAGTCGCAGTCTTCTCGGGAGCTGACGAACGTAATGCGTTTTAAGAGGCGGGCCTGAAAAATGCAAAAGGAATATGTTGACGAGGGCGCAATAACGGAATTTATTTCCGCCGTCTCTCTTCGAATATACAGCGAAAGAGAAGAGATGTCATCGTGAAGGGAGGAAAGAATTCGCTTGAAACGGAGATGTTATGAGTATGAGAGATAGAGGGGAATTACTAGTAATGGATGAAATTGAAAGGGTGTGTCATATAAAGAAAATTCGAGGGAAGGGAACGGGGGGAAACGGATGATGTAGGGATGGAATATGGAAGGGGATGAAGGAATTCGAGAAGAAGGGAGAAGAGGGGAAGAATATTACAGATGAGGGAGACAGGAATGAGGGTGCAATTGAAAGAAGGGAGATTGGATAGCAATAATTAATAGGAAAGGCGCCACGTGTGACTTGCGAAGATGTGGAAGAAAAAACGGATTCAAAAGGCAAAAGAAAAATATCATAATGTAATGACATCTGAATCACAAGTTTTATTCTGCGATACTCTCTTTAAATAAGGAAGACTACCAGCGTGCGTTTCAAATTAACGACTGTGAAAAAGTTTCAACCGATTACCACACAACAAATTTAATCTTATTAACAAATTTTATTTATATTATATAATTTTCGGCAGAGGGGTATATTGACGATACAAAAAATAGTGAGGGAGAGATCTAAAAAGTTGAGAAATACTGATAGTGAGTATAGGATAGTGTTCAAACCTATCAGCGCTGATGTTTCGAATTCAAGCCATCGTGGCTAAGACATCGTTGATTGCAAACGTGGCAATTATTAATTAATGAGGCAGTGTTTACGGATGTGTTAGTTAACTGATACTGTCCAATGACTGCTTTCTTGGGGAGTATTTCTTTGTAAAATGATAAGTACGAAGCTTAACCATGCTGGCAACTTTTAAGTCTAAAATATTTCAAAGGATATTCAAAATATATTCAAAGGTTATATTTGAGGTAGGTTAACCTCTACAGAAAGATAGTAGTACAACTAATTTGAATTAACACGATCATTGTAACTAGGATTGTTTACTGTATGAGCTGATTCATAATATAGTAATAATATTGCCAATGATGATTTCTTTTGTGATTTTGAATATCCTTTTGAAACGAATTTCAACGACGATTTCCATACAAATGATAATCAATTTATTTGATGCTCGTTTTACGCTGATTTCAAAAATCTTCTTGAAAAGTTTCTCGGCAATTCAGAGAAGCAGACACCGAATAATATTTTCACAAGAAGAAAGCTTCCATAACATGTTTGAATAAGAGTAGTAAATAAGATGCACTGCTGAGCTGAGATGAATAAGCTTAAAAAGAGGACATTCAGTTAAGGTAACATCTTCTTTTGGGATAAACTGAAAAAGGATGACATGATTGATCTTATAACTTAGCAAAACGCATGAAAAAATTAGCGAGTAGGGAACAGCAGCAAACCTATTAATCGTTCCAGAGAATTGTATATTTTATTCGTAACAGAGAAAATGACAATGATATTAACTAAATACACAATTGAAAATTCAACTTACGTAACGATGGTATACTTGAAAAGAAAATGAAGGAAAAAAGGAAAGGAAGCAGAAAAGAATGCTAGTCAGAGAGCAGGAAAAAAGCTTTATTTGCTTGAAAGGAAAATGAGAAGAAATTGAAAGAAAGAGAAAAGACTATGGTAGGAAATAATGTAAAGAAAGACTTACTGAAAATAGAGGGTGGAAAAATGTGTGTATATTTAAAATATATTCGAAAATGGAAGGTGGAGAGATAAAATTTGTGAATAATCTAACTCCTATCCTCATTATCTTTACCTTAAAATTTAACAACTCCATGGAGACGAAATCGAGCCTTGCTTTTTGTGAGGTGTTCGAAATAAAATCATTTACTAAGGGAAAAATTTGATGAAAAAATCGCTCCTCTCTCTCTATTTTCTTCTACTCCTTACTTTTCCCCACTCTTATTCAGAACTATTCCTGTGCAATCTCAGACTATTTATCTTAAGTTATATTTCCTGGAAGATTTGAAGCTGCAACATGTTCTGCAGTGAAAGGCCCATTAATTCTCAAGGGAAGAAAGATGGCTTAAAATTGATGCGAGTAACTTACAAAAATGCTCAGTAAACAAACAAAAGTGATTTTCTCTTCATTTAAGATTCCTTTCCCTATTCTGCAAATGAAATCACCATTTGCAAAATTGGGTTAAGCAATCTTTCCACAAATTCAAAATTTTAGTATACTTTGCAGTAGCTAAGAGAGATACGATATATTTCGTCGGATTATAAATAATACTATAATCTATAAAACTGTCTGACAATTCCAAGACATGTTTTCTGCAGCTTTCTAAGCCGTGTTGTCAGCCGCCAATCTATTCATTCTTTCATAATTCCTTATGGAAACACTCTCATTATCTAACCTGCATCCAAAATTCCTCCCTTTCACCCTTCCATCTAATGCTGTCTTCAGCAGACTATCCTGCAAAAGTTTGTGCCTCATCAGGTTACTTCTTCATTTTATCGATAGTTGGCAGACTTCATTATCTTTTCGTAAGAGGCATTCATTCCATTCATTTTATTTATATCTTTATCCTGTAACACAAAATCTTCCTTGTTTCTAACCTCTTCTCTGCTGTTACAGTCCTTGTCCAACATCTATCAATTGGAACGCTCCGTAAATACGTTTTTATGAACCTTTACCTCACATCTTATAAAAGCTTGGGCTACCTGCTACAATAGAGTAAGATACATACTTTATGCTGCCACTAATAATGTTTTGGTGGTAAAAGTTTTGGGAAATTCTACTTACAGCTCCTCTCTAAGTAAATAGCAGAATTTTTAGACACGTTGTCCTTTTCCTTTTCGACCAGGAAATGTTTCAGCTACAACAGAGCATTCGCTTTCCATTTATTTGCGTTCACGGGGATAAAGTACCTTTTAATGCTTATTCCCAGAAAGGAAATTCTTGTCCGATTCCTTTCTTTTCGGATAGTATGCCTATATGTTTCCAAAATCGTAATAAATTGATGCATGTAGAGCAGTGGTTGCCTGGTTCTGAACCCTATTGTGTGCTTGGTGTTTGCGGTTTACAGGTGGACGTTGTTATAGATAGATTAGTTTTATGATTTCAGGTGGGTAGTATTTCACAGAAAATATAATCAATAATAGAGACTGACATTGAGTGAAAATTATTAACTGAGGATATTCAAATGCATTTCAGAAGGACAAAGATAAAAAATTTTCCCATAGAAAAATAATTTTATAATTCCAATAATTTTAAACGAAACGACAAAGATATTCATAGTAATTTAAAGTAAACCACTATAAAATTGAAACCACTATATTCCCTCTATTGTATTTAGCATATTCCTGTATTGCAATTCATTGGAAGACAATATTTCTGAAAGTTTCATTTATATTTTATATACTTGAGTAAACCAATTTATCCATCCATAATGCAATGGGTTACTATGCGAATGTATTGAACATTATTATTTTTATATTCTATATATTTATTATATTTTAATTTCGTAAGCATTGAATTTAGTTATTGGATCATCGATGTGCGGTAGATAAATTATACAGTACAAAGATGGGTGGTAAGTAAAAAAAAAAAAATTGGCGACCATTGATGTAGTTCCATACCATAATTTATATTCATAAAATAGCTACGGTATTAGCATAGACATAATTAAGCAGCTTATCCATATCGAGATTTTTGTAATAAGGTACTTTAAGAAATAAATTTTGTAGAGAAGCTTCCTTTGAATAGAGCTGAATTATCGGTGCAAAACCCTTCTTGTTACTGTACTCTATACACTCTAAAATAATGGTCCGCCATTTTGCTGTGTCAAGTACGCAAATATTCAACTGCGATCATAAAATCGACTATTATGAAGGATGAAACACAAGTTTATAACATGGAATTATAATTTACTCGATGATTTTTAAATATGGATCTATCATCGGCTTGAAGAATTTCGCAAAAGCATCGAAGACCGGCATTTTTCGTGAAATTTGATTAACATTGACCCCCTGTATAGTTTTAATGCGCAGGAGTTAAACGACTTACATAGTAGTATGCAGAATTTATTCAAATACGTGGCCACACGAAGTTCTTACCTCAGCAAAACCACCTTCGTATTTTTGGCCAGCTTTTTTCGATTCTAGGCCACGATGCGTCGGCATCTAGTGTCTATCTATCCATCTACCAATTTGGTTATATAAATCGTCCGACATTTGTCTACCTCTGAGACTAAATCAAGAATTTTCAACGGACAATCTAAGAGAAAGCTATCGTTGAAAATGGCTTTCATGAGCTTCATTCATAATAAAAAATATAAGTACAGCATAGAGCTACCAAATCACCATTAGCTCAAGTCATTTTCAACAAAGACACAAAGAAGGAAGCTCAGTTTTCTAAACGAATAAAAAGGGAATTTCTAAATTTTAAACAAGTTTTGATGCTATGTATGTACTCCTTGTAAAGGAAAAGTTATGGATAACAAAAAAGAATCGATTCGAAACTGTTACATAACTGAGATACATATATAACGATATTTTACTGACCTTTATACCTGTAAAAAATAGACCAATCAATTGCTGTATTTTGTTTATAACGCTTAATACAAACCGAAGTGAATTCTTTGACTCGCATTATTATCTTGCCCAATCCTCCTAATCTATAGTATAGAAATTAATGCTGGAATAGTAAAATTGCAGCAAGGTTTTCCATTATTTTCTGAAATCATACAGTCAAATATTCTCAATGTAACATTTTAGTTTATCTTTCCGTATTCTAAAATCTCGATGTAACAAGTAGATTTTGATAGCTGGCACTCAATAGCACCGGACGATTTCAGTAAAAGAGGGATATTTAAAAGAATTAAGGGAGATACATATGGAACAAAGAGGGCTTATGAAGAATTATCGATATGGAGGGAAATAGCGGTGATTTAAGGGGAGAAGGATAATGCTGAGAGGAAAAACTGTTGAAGCGATGGATCGGCTGCAGACGAAGGTAGGGGAGGTTAGATGAGGTGGATTGAAGTTGTGTAAATTCGAGAGCGAGAGACAGGAAAAAATAAAAAGAGTTGGGTACATTGCAGAGGAGAGAAGCGTGGGAAGAGTACGAGTGTTCACTTGGCGGCAAGTGAACTGTGAAACAAGGAAAGGGATGGAAAAATGGGAGTGGAAGAGGGAAGTGGAGTAGACTGGGAGGAATAGACGGAATGCTCTGGGAAGATCCACTCCTGACGTCAGAGGGGGGTGTTATTGGGCGGGAAAGGAAAACGCTATAATTTTAAAAATTATTGCAATTTGCGGATAAAGGGACGAAGCGTTACAAAATAGACAATGTACTGATACAATGTACTGATACACAAGATAACATACCGATCTGCGTGCGTCTGATTTGGGTGATGCAAGCGAACTTTGGTTGTTTATTCATTACTGGTAATACTTGAATTCACGAATAGTAATATTTTCACTATTTATTATTACTAATATCTACAAAAACGCAACTTTGATAACTCATAGCTGATTATTCAGCTTGCATTTTTTCTGTTTTTCAGACTTATAGAAGGTATTAGGCATATCAGGCATGCCTTGAATTACAAACATCAGAGATGATCAGAGTAAAATGGCTGCTTTCTCTTCTTGCAAGCTGATAAAAGAAATCGGTAATTCTGTGAATTTTTAGGTTCATTTGAATGAGATGATCGCCCCTCTCACCCTGTAGATATCTTACAGAAAGCGATTTGCCTAGAAAATAGTATTCAGGTAGACGAATGTTTGCATTCGACAGGGGATGTAAATTCGAACGGACGATCTTTCTTCATAAGCCAAGCTATTTGGGTAGCATGTGCTGCGATCTCATATGAAAGCAGACTGACTAAGCATCCTCTAGAAAAAAATTTTAATTTTCTGAGGGGTAACTCAATTCATCAATCCTTATTGTACGCATTAATACTTTTCTATCAGCAACGTTTTCAGTGACTGATAGTACGGGACGTTATCTTTGCATTATTTTTCTTCGTAATTGCATTACTCTTAAGTAAATTTCTATTTTTTCCTTCTATTCCGGCTATTTCCTCTACGTAAATTTGAGATATCGTTTGATATACTACTTGAAAATATCTTCATCGTTTACCTGATATTTCTATCTATATTTATGATATTTATATCATGAACTATAGAACTGATATAAATAGGCTTTTGGTGCGATTTGCAAGAATGACAACCTCATTCTCATAAAACCGTAAATTAAAATGATAATTAAATAGTTAGTCTGGTATTAAAATATAAGAGGACATTAAATTAGCATCAAAAATTATGATCTGTACGAGAACCTTCTTGTCTATTTTAAAAATATTAATTGATAGGAAAAATAATGGTGACATAAGAATTTTTAAATTCCTTGGAGTCCATTTCGTTATGTGTTTCTCTAATATTGCAAAATAATAAAATAGCAAAGGATTATTTATTGATTAGATTCATACACGAAAAAGTTTAGACTTTTTCTCCGTATGGACACAAATTTATCTTTCCGAAGTTGTGTCTAATATTACGATTTTCATAGTAACGAAGTGTCATGATTCCTTACTATCTGAGGCTAGTGTCTCATAACATTCTTTGAATATCGACTATTTTAGTAATGAAAAAATGGACCAAATTTTTTATGCGGAAGTATCCACCTAGATCAGATGATCATGACGGGTTATAAAGAACATCATTTATAAATCCTTACTTGTATTTCCGTTCGATGCTTATTGGACGTCGAAATACATCAATACTTTCTGAATTGAAGCTAGTTGGCCTCCATCCAATAAGAAGTCGCCCAACATTTTTCCGCCCATTTTCCTGGAAATACATAAAAACATTCATTCACTTCCAAGAAGGAAAAAGTAGCTATTCATAGCGCAGGAAGCCGCTATTTACGGCAACGCAGCTTTGCATAAACAAGGCATGGCTAACAATGCTCCGTTTTTTAACGGGCACTTCAACCGACCTGCAGCAATCTTTCCGCCCACCCCTCTCTCCACGTCGTCCTACGCTCGTTATTTTTCCAGATCAATGTCTTCCCCTCACACGGCTCTGCCCTAGGGGGTCCTGGACACCTCCCCAAGCCCTTTCGGCCGTGCTAACTGCGCCACTGTTATGCACGCGACTTAGCCGTAGCCTCTTTATCAGCATTCATTACGTCTCTTCGTCGGCTTCCTATCGTATCTAGCGTACGCCGCATGCCTTCGTGGCTCCGACGCGATTCGTCAAATGAAAGGTGCGCTGCTGTTTCTGATTAGTGGAGCGGGGCATATAAATCGCTCGCTCGGAAGGATGGTGACAGGACACGAAAAAGTCAACCGGCGACGTGAATGTTTTCTTCTCTCCATTTCATATCCACTTATTCAATGCCGGTAGAGCGAGGTTCGACACCGCCCCTCTCTCTCTCTCTGGTAGTGACTATTGTGAACTCGATCGACTACCTGATTGACTAATAACACTCTTTTGAACGTTTCAGAACAGTGGTTCCTTCGGCTACTGAAATTTCTTTCTCTCGAGACTTGCTTTTCAACCCTCAAAATGAGCTCTGGCGCCTCTTTGTGAGGATATAATTATTTTATATCCAACGGGGATGAGAGTAGTAATGAACTGCATTCTGAAATATAGATAAACTTAAGGAAAATGGGTTTTTTACCAAAACAAGATTAACATGATAATCATATCTTTGGATTCTTAAAATTTTTAATTTTAAAATATTAACTTGTTGATTCTTCACTACTTTTGACTCAAAATTTCATTATGCATTGGGAATTCCCAAAGGGTCGTCGTAATGTTATTTTGAAATCAGCATGGTGATCGGAGTCAGGAAAATTATAACGAAGGAATGAAATCAAATGCATAGGATATGTAACTTCTCAAAATCATGAAGAGGATTGACTCACACGCCACTGGGGACTTGCGGGGTGAATGAGAATTCATTTACCAAATGTGAACTTAAATATAAGATAAATAAACTTATGAGTTTTACTGATAATATAATAGAAAACTAAGTAAATAGATCCATTGGATTAGGATACGTAAGTGTAATAGCCCTCAGCTAGTGTACCAAAGAAAAGCAGCGTTAACAGCTGTGACACGCTGTCAGAGTGTCAACTCCCACGCCCCATTATTGGCTTTCGTAGACCACCATGGATTCGCTCCCAATGAAATCAGGTAGCCTTCCAAGATTTCTACGATCCTGGGTCAACATCACAGCCCCAAACTGGAGGCGAACCCAGTACCCCCATCATGAAAACGAACGTACTATCCACTTGGATGAGATACATAGAAATGAAAGTCAATAATAATTAACGCAGTTTCTATCCATAAGAGATAGTTAGAGTGAACATTGTTGAAATTTGAACAGTGCGGAGGAAATCATGTTTAGATATAAAGCACTACCGCAATAAAACACGAAACAAGAGATTCAAAAAAAAATCAGAGCAAAATCTAATATTCGATATTACTGAATAATCTAAATGTAAATTTAAGGGATAATTCTTTCATGTTCCAATGTACGGTAGTAGAGGGATATCTTCATTTGCGGAAAACAAGCTGATAAAGCGCATAGTTTGTACCGACTAACTGACGACGGAGGAATGTGATGTAAGGAGCTATAGCTATAACTAGCTTCAAGTAAGGAGCTTTAATGATTTAATAGTTATTCTTCGTACTGTATAATACTGTATTCTTCTTCATAACTTGGAGATGTTTCACTTTTAACTTTCTTAACGTATCATAACATACTTATGCCTAAAAATAACATATATATCTGTGAGGTAAATTTTTAAGGGTGTATCGAAAACCGCTAAGTCACACGAAGCGATCAGTTACTGCATAAGCGCAAACATATGTTTCTTTCGGAATTTCTCTGTAAAATGACACTGACTTTAGTATATGTGCTTGGTAGAAGTAGTTGTATTACTAAAAGTGCTTAGACAACTTAGGTCTGACTTTAGTATATGTACTTGGTACAGACAACTTAGGTAATTTCGTACATGGGTTCCCACCGGGAATCGAACCTGGTGGGAGTCACTCCCAGTGGGAGTTCCGTCAAAGATGAACACGCTGCCCACTCGGCTATCCGGGAGCCCCATGTACTTGGTATGAAAGATACGAAATATCGGCTGTACGATTTTAGGCCATTTGATCTGAGCGCCCTGAAATCTTAAGAAATACGACACTAAATCCATAAATGTTTTCATTAAAATACAGCATCTCTTATTATAAATATATTCTCGAATGGTAAATATTCCGTACTGATATGAAATTTAAGGAGGGTAACAATATTTCGCGGGGGTAACGCAAAAACCGGTTCAAATAGTGATTCTATAACGGTTGCAAGTGAACGACGGCAGTTGAGATAAGATGAAAAGGAAACAGGAAGAAGAATGCTGGAATTGATAGACTAAGTTAAGAAGGGAGGCTACAAGAAGATCAAAGAAGAGGCCCACGGTAGAAAAAAAAATGAGGAAAACTTTGGGACCTAACAGTACGCAAATATCATTTGATGATGATGAACGATCGCAGGAGCTAAACCGACAGAATGAACCGTAGTACTGTGATTTTACTGTTTCTATGGAAAAGGCGTAAAAATTTTAGTTCAATGCATTATTGTTAGTAAGGAAAAACATCTGCACAAGCATCTAAAGACTCTTTCAGTATTAACGACGTACCTTCGTGAGATTTAAAGAAAAATATGACATCAATTCTAACATAATGTAGTGATGTTTTTGAGAGATTAATCCAGTTTAGCGATTCAATTTTGAATCATCATAATGATTCACAATTTGATTCGATCGACTTGAAAAAAGTGAATAGCGTATTTCAATCTATTCCAATACTATACTTGTACGTATTTCTAAGTGAAATATATGAATATTTTAGGCTGCACTGATTTACTCTATCATAACTTGACGTTAACAACAAAATTCATTCATTAAATTTACATGGAGATGAATCATGCATCATTTCTATTATGTGTGTTAGATTATATACATTAAAATTCGTTACAATTCCGTACCACGACCCCTATTCGATTCCAACTCTTAACATATCTCAAATGACAGTAATGTGCATGTGATTATCACAGATACAGAATCCTAATGAAATTACCTGTGTTAAGTCAATTGAGAAAAAAGAATATTAAACTTAAGTAGGCAAACTACAGTAATGGTAAAATTTTCATGGAAAAATACTACCTTTTAGAACATCTTACAGTTTACCAACGAATAATTTCCATGCAAACACAAATTTAAAAGATGATAATTAAAAACTTATAACATAAATTATATATAATAATATTTATGAATGAAAACGGTTATGTGAAAGTTTGATGACATTACATCGTAGGCAACGCAACATTAGACCGGTGCCCACACTTATTCATTATCAGTGTGCTTCTCTGGCCTCTCTCACCTCCTCATAAACTCCAATGGATGTCGTTC
This sequence comes from Pachydiplax longipennis, assembly GCA_036926295.1. Classification (NCBI taxonomy): domain Eukaryota; kingdom Metazoa; phylum Arthropoda; class Insecta; order Odonata; family Libellulidae; genus Pachydiplax; species Pachydiplax longipennis. Next base: position 61,349,825 of record JAVFKF010000008.1, read on the forward strand.
TAAATTTTCCTCTCCATGTTAGCCTTACACCGCTGTAACTGGCCCACCTCCTCGTCCATTCTACCTTATTAAATCACTTTCTAGAGCATACCGCTTCTTTCCCTTCGTATTTTCTTCCCTTTCACCTACGTCACCTCCAACTGTAAACCCCCGCACCATTTCGTAGACCGCTGCTTCACCCACAATCAATTTAGCTCTGAACAATGGATTCATAAACTACATTACAACCTTTATTCAATTACTACGGGCTCTTACGCGCCCTCCAATACATTATACTCGAACACTATCTGACTAAATCCATCTATATTCCGTTCATATTATATGTTTTTCAAAATATATGTTCAACACCTCTGAGATGCATTAATCACACACACTACATGAAATTAAAATAGATAATAAATACAGGGTTATAATTCATACATGAAAAAGACGTTCCGCCCTTTAGATAATATATTTATTTTATATTTGTAAGAAAGCTCCTTAACCTTCCGGCGGGCGCGCCTTTTTTCATACCATGAGCGGGCGCGCTGTGCACTGCGTGCACGGTGCTTGCATTCTTATTTCGATGCGATGTTATCTTAAATTATGATATTTTTTGTAAAAATAATAACACATTACTTGTTTGTTGGTGATTAAAATTTATTTTCCAACATTTTACAAAAGGTTATCACCAATAAAAATCTTGTTAATAGATTTCTCCTCTGCATGTCTAGCTCGGCGACAAATCTTCTTCGTTGTCTTCCAGGCAAGGGTGGCAAGTAACAGTAACTTTCGAATGTTTTTTACATACAAATCTGCCACATTTATCACATTTTACTGTTGAATTATTATTAACACACAGCTTACATCGCCCTCTCTTGGCTGCTCCAACGGCTTTCTTTTCCTCAACCTGCGGGCGATAGCGCTTCAGATACGCAGACAAATCAGAAGGCAAAGTAAAGATTGTAGATCTCATAATTAGGTCCTCTTTCATTAGTCCCATGGCTAAATCTTTCAAAAATACTCTTCTCCTATAATGCTCTTTCTCTTTATGCTTGCCGAAAAACAAAATTTGTGAGTTTATTCCCGCGATGTTGAGAAGCGCGAAAAATAAAGCAAGGGGCCATCTCCTCGTTATTCTTGCTACGGAGTAAGCTGCACACATTTTATCTACTGTGTCTACTGCTCCTTTAGTTCTGTTGTAATCTAAAATCATTACTGGCTTTTTCGTAGCAGTATCTACATCCTGTGAATCATGCATAGTCGATAGTAAAATAACGGCTTTGTTTACTTTGGGCACATACGAGACTAAAGTGGAGTTTTTCTGAAAGCCAAACAGAGTAGAATTTACTTTCCTCGACTTATTCGGTAGAAATTCTTTGGGAATCTCCCGCTTGTTTTTGCGCATTGTCCCTAGCAAAGTTATTTTTTTCGAGAGTAAATATTGGGCTAAGGAATAATCCGTGTACCAATTATCCGTGGTCAAGTTTCGATTTCCATTTTCAAATGGTTGAACTAGACGTTTCACCACCTCAGAAGGAGAATTAGAAACTTTATATTTCCCTTCCATTTGCTGTCCACAATACACTTCCAAGTTACCCGTATAAAACGATTTTGCGTCGCAACAGAGAAAAAGTTTCAGCCCATACTTTGCCGGTTTACTAGGCATGTACTGCACGAAGCTACAGCGACCTCTGAATGGGTGCAGCATCTCATCAATAGTCATATATTCTCCGATCGTGTAATGTTTTTTCAAATTGCCTACAAATCGGTCCAGAATATTACGTATGGCTGCTAATTTATCGGTCCTTCTTCTGACTTCTCTTGTTGCTGAATCATCAAATCGAATGCAACGTAGTAGAAACAAAAACCTCTTGTAACTCATTAGTGCTCGAAGAGCAACAATTCCAGTACCATCTTGACTCCACATTTCTAAGACATTAGTATGATGACCGTGTTTTACAGCAATCAGAATTAGAGCTCCAAATAACGCGAGGATTTCTGTTACTGAGGTAACTTGAGCATCCCTATCTCTAGAGTAATTCACTTCCGTGCGTTTACGATCGATGTACAAATTGGTGAATTTAACTATATCCTCCACCATTTCTCTGTCAACCATTTTTTGAAATGCTGATACTTCGTTGGTAATATCCATTGCACTGGACTTCAGTCCCGGTTGTAATTTACAAATGTTTTTCCCCTTTGTTTTAGTTTTCACCGTAAATGGAGTGTTTTTCCAAAAGAATGCATTCTCGGTAGGAGTTACCTTTGGGTTTTTAGATTTACTCCTTTTGGGATAAGATGCTTGCGCAACCCCTCTGCCGACGAAGTAATCCTTCCTTCCAGCGGTAACGGCTTCTGGAATCTCGTCATCAGAACCCTCTTCCTCCGAATAACTCTCTACTTCGTCTTGAAGTATAACTTCAGTTTCGCCTTCGGAGCCATCATCTTCGAAAGTGTCGCCTTCATTTTCCTCCTTGACGAAGTCCAGAAGAAACTTCGAAGCGATGATTCCATGGTTTCTGTGAGAGTAATAATACGTAGATTTCTAATACAAGTTCTAAAAGTTTTCATAGATAAAAAGAATATAATTTCAGATATTTGGAGTAATTGTAAATGCACTTACGTGGAAGAAATATCCATTTCCAAAGTAACACGCGTCACTTTTTGCGGCTGGCGGCGTCACGAACAATTCGACACTCGAGTGCTTTGCTATCAGCTAGTTTTCCTATTATTCGAACGATATCACCATAAATACGTTGTACTTTTGCGTTGTTTCACCATAAACACCTCCACAACTGTCTAAGTTGCAGGGCTTGAATGCTCGCTTTTATATCCATAACGGATGCACCCTTCAGATATAAATTTTTGAGGTATGTCTCTAAAGAGGGTGTAGTGAGGGCGGAGAATATTGTGACATTGTCACAAGACCGATATCTCAACAAGTATTCTGCAATTCGGACCAGCTGCATCCACTAGGCGGCGCCGGCCTGCCGAGCGGCTACTAGATGCTCTCGCGCTTTCCAGCAGCTTAGCGAAGCTGACTCTTTCGTAAGTTTTCCGTTCGTATCTGAAGTAAACACTATATCGCAAAAGGACGTCCACGCCCTAAGAAGGCTAACAGAACAACGAAGGAAAGGGATCGGAATCGGTAAAGTTACGAAAAAATGTTTTCCCCAGCAAAAACCAGACCCCGTGCACTCAGTGCACGAACGCGCACAAATTTTTTAGGTATGCCTCTAAAAAGGGTTTGCTGAGGGTGGAGAGTATTGTGACATTGTCACAAGACCGATATCTCAACAAGTATTCTGCAATTCGGACCAGCTGCATCCACTAGGCGGCGCCGGCCTGCCTAGAGCGGCTACTAGATGCTCTCGCGCTTTCCAGCAGCTTAGCGAAGCTGACTCTTTCGTAAGTTTTCCGTTCGTATCTGAAGTAAACACTATATCGCAATAGGATGCCCACGCCCTAAAAAGGCTAACAGAGCAACGAAGGAATAGGAAAGGGTTCTGAATCGGTACCATCACGAAAAAATGTTTTCCCCAGCAAAAACCAGACCCCGTGCACTCAGTGCACGGACGCGCCCGCCGGAAGGTTAATGTGAAATTAAATGTGCAACCGGTTTCACAAGTGCTCTTGCATCTTCAAATTGAATCCGTTCATAACTACAGTTGACTACCTGCAGTCCTAATTTATGAGCTCTTAATTCTGTGGTCAGCCTGGGATAATAGTAACTATTGGTAAATAATAGCAACAGAGAGAATGTAAGAGTCAAGCGATCACAGTAACATGAGTTATTCTGCTAAAAATAAGCAATTTATTCGTCTGTCCCAACGTTCGGCTGTTAATCCATTCTAGTAAACCTAAACTAATATCATTAGAGATTTTTTTCTAGCCTGCTTGTTCTTTGACACCCGCATTCTCGCCAAGACCTCTTCTACCTGCACATCACATAGACGAACAGAGTGAAATATTTGGCACCTTCAGAGGCAGCTAGCGAATGCGTCCAGAAGAGAAAATAAGAAACTCTTTTACAGAGAAATTTCGCAAACACTGAAAGCAAAATTAATGTTGTGAAATAGTGACGGATATGAATGTAGCGAATCTTCCAGGCACTGAGCAATGAACTTTTCCAACGTGGGTCCAGAAAAAATATACCAAAAAATCGGATACTAAAAGTTTTTCTTTGATTTTTCCCTAAAAATCCTCATGATGATCAAGACAGATATATCTTTGCATTAGTAATGTGCGAATCGTGCTTTTTCAATTCCAATCGAACTGTCTAAATATTCGATTCGATACATGATGCTTTTTCCATTTGTTTCTCGTAAAATTCCTCAACTGGAGCTCGCATTTTCTTAGTTTCCCGCTCATCACCGTCATCCGCTGAAATAGCGTTGCAAATTTATGATAATTACTTTTTTAAAATTATGTATAATTATGTAATTTTAGTTGTTAGGATTACTAAATCATTTCTGATAATAAGCGTACCTATATAAAATGTGTCATGCAAATTATCACGAAGAAAACCGAAAAACGAAACGAAAAACGTAACAAAAACATAATTTTCTGCCACTTAAACTTGTTTTCGATTTCGATTCGATTCTAATCGAGTATTGCAGATGAATACTAGATAAAAATTTTTATCGAATAAATCAAAATAATTCCATTCGAAATTTCGAATATTCGCACACATCTGCTGTCTATCAATAAGCAACACAAATGCAGTGGATTGGTAGTCGATGAATAGGTTTTTGGTGAACTTCCCGGATACCGATTGCAATGTACGTCCTACCGATTTCCTATTCTTTCACTTCTTATCACTCTCCCCCACTCACGTCTCTGACGCCCCCGCCGCAGCCCCTCCCCCCTCCTGACCAAAACCAATTTCCGAGCCCTCACCCCTTCCGGCTCTCATGCACTCCTTCCTTTTCTTTTTCTCTCCCTCACGTTCACTCCCATTACCTCTTCGATTCTCCCTCACCATTTCTCTCCCTCTCAACACAACCCAACCACCAACCCCCACCCTCGTCACGTCCCCTCGTCCAAATTAATGAAATCTTATTTTCACACTTGTCTTCCCACAGTTCCTTGCCTGATCTCTCACCCAATTCCTTTTCCTCTCTTTTCTCACCTCTCCCGTTATATCCTTTTCTTCTCCCCATTCACATCAACTTCTTCCACTCCCTCATTCTCTTCCTCCAATTGCCTTTTTTCATTAAGCTGTGTCTATTTATTCCTCACTCTAATCCCTCTACGACATCCTGTGCTTTTTATTTCCTTTGAGAGGTTATACAATTTTCACTTCTCGTATAACCTTGGGTTAGTTGCACAACTTCATGTGTTAAGTTACTGTTTAATTCCATCGATTTCTTTGAGTGATTTATTGATGTTCCAGAAATCACCATTTCATCTTTTGTAATTTGTTTCACACAAAGTTAATGTTTCCAAAATTTTTCTTTTTGTCGACATTTTAATGGATTCCTATTGACTGTTGAGAAACTGCAGACGAATTTCCCGTCGAGCAGCAGATCTCTTCTTCGTGATTACAGCAAAACCTCTTTATTTCGAATTTCAGGGCACTAAAACAATGCCAGTTCAACTTACCCAGGTTTGGATAAAGCGAACAGGAAAAACCAATTGTTTTACCTGAACATTGCCCCAAAATAAAATCGCTTTACCTACTCTATTTTTAATCCTTACAAAGCACGTTTTTGTAAAAATATTAAATGGTTCACTACCATAAAAAATTAAACCCTCGTGTTCTAAACGAAAAGTCATCCAAAAAGGCTTGAAATTAATTGAAAAAGTAAATTTAACACTCGTTAAGAATTTAGAATTTTGATCGTAAGTCACCTGAATACACCGATGCAAGGCTTAACTGTATAAAAATATGTTCCTTGGCCATAATATGACATAATGCAAAAGTATTCTTCGTATCCGTCTTCAATAGCTCAATTCCACGAGTTATGACTCAAATTAATTTATTTAAATAAGGAGAAATAGTTAAACTCGTGAGTTTTTGTAAATTTCTGCATTCTACGGAAAATGAATCTACCTAAGCTAACACGTCCGCATTACTTCAAAAGCAATAAAAGGAATACTTATGAATACTTCTTATAATATACTTTTATCTCATATAAAATTACCTAATGCATCGTCTTCGTTATACATTCCGTTTCTTGATGACCTGTAAAATAAAAGGCACCGGGGAGATTCGAACTCCCGATCTCCTGTTTACTAGACAGGCGCTTTAACCAACTAAGCCACGGCGCCCTCGGCATCCATGAGCAATTATGAAGTCATTATTGCACAAATGACCAAATATTAATAAAAACTTAACGAAAAAGCAACTATCAGGAAAACCTTTTCTATGCCACAATCCCAACATTTATCGTCATATTCAGTCATTTAATAGATTCGTCAAGCAGAAGAGAATGTAAAACACCTAAAAGAGACTTAGCCTTGCTCACCATAACATTATTCACACTCATTGAAACTTCTGATGTAACTATTTTTGGTGAAATACAGAAAATTAAGGACAATTCTTTAACTTCCCTTATATTTTTCTACAGAGGAGGATATCCTTTGAAAATACCCTCTGAAAAAAAGAAAATTAAATTAACAGTTACAATTCCAATAAATATATTCCAATAGAAAAAGATAAATGAAAATTGTTTGTGCTTGTAAATTGCTTCATTTAACCATAGATGGATGAAGTTCTACCACAGGGAAGTCTTCCGCTTTACTTCTAAAGCAAGAAAAGGAATACTTATAAAAGCTTATCTTCGGAAAAGTTACGAATGTAGAAGTAATAAAACTCCATCTCGTGTAAAATTGCATTATGTATCATCTTTGATATGTATTCCGTTTCTTCATATGATATTCATATATTTCTATAAAATAGAAGGCACCGGGGAGATTCGAACTCCCGATCTCCTGTTTACTAGACAGGCGCTTTAACCAACTTAGCCACGGCGCCTTGTTTCTGGATAGAGCATAAATTTTCGATAATTTTGCGACTTAAATATCATAATTATAGAACTATAATTTCATTCAAACGGTACGCAATAGCTCCACTCTCGACTTCCATGCAACCTCTACGATAAGTTGTTTGAAAAATACTAAAAGATAGTTACGTTCACTTAAAATTGTAAAATAAGATAAAACTCAACGTCCCAACCTTTCGTTAACGAACGAAGGCGCCGTGGCTTAGTTGGTTAAAGCGCCTGTCTAGTAAACAGGAGATCGGGAGTTCGAATCTCCCCGGTGCCTTCTATTTTGTAGTTCATGAAGAAACGGATTATACATGTATGCATTTTCTTTTAATAATTCGATGCCTTCTATTTTATAGGACATGAAGAAACGGAATGAACATCAAAGATGATACATTATGCAGTTTTGGAGTTGGAATTATATTTATTACTTCTAATTTCGTAATTTTTCCGAAGATAAACTTTTATAAGTATTCATTTTCTTGCTTTTGAAGTAATGCGAACGACTTAACTGTGGTAGATCTTCATCCATCTTCCAAAGATGTAGAAATTTATAAGCACTCATTATTCAATCTCTTTTACTTATTTAAAGAAATTTACTTGAAATTTACTTTATTCGGAATGCCATCATGAAAATTTACATATATATCTACGTTGATAGTTGCGGCTAGAAATGGTCATTAATTTCCCCTTAAACTCCTGAAAATGTTATCTTCACTTGCGCGTGTTGATAAGACGAAAAATCTCCACCGTTTGTATGTACAAACTATTTGAATAACTGGTTGGTAAAGATTCGTGAATGGAAATCAAAATGCGGAAATCCACAAGACAAAATAATATACTCTTGGTTAATAAGATTTAATCAGTTACTCGAATTTCGATGTATACGTATTTATACGCACCCGAGTTATGAAATGATATGGAGTAAATAACATAAGAGTACAAAAAATATGAAATATGTTTTTAAAAATTCCAGGGCGTTTGCTGAAGCCTAATTTCTAGAACCTTTCATTAAATTATATTTCGAGCTATTTTCTAGAGAATAGAAGAGGATATCTTTCGAGGAAGAAAGTTCTCTTCTCTAGTTTGTAGATTTAAGTTTTAATGAATATCTTTATCGGTCGATTAATCGGTCGAACATAGGAACGCTAACCGATGCTAAGGGTTCTATGTACTGCGTGTTTTAAAACCGTAAGACTGAGTAAGGAATATCTGAATGTAGTTTCATCCAAGACCGAAAGCTAAGACATGCAGTGACCAAAAAGACCGCAATAAATACCCACATGTGGCCTGAAGGCCGTAGCACCTTTGCTCTAGACTAAAATCGAAATTTTTGAGTGTCAGAACTAATCAGTAAAACAGGTCAAACAGCATATTTTTCTGAAAATTAGTAATCATTTACAATGTATTTCAAACTTTTTCAGGAATCTGCTAGAATTTTGAATTGTTCGGAGTTTGACACCCTTTTCTATATTCGAAGTAATGGAGAAAACAGGAATCACACTCTAGATATTGTAAAAAACGTGGATTTTAATATGTAAATAGACGTTATCTAAGCTATGAAGTACTATTCAAAGTATTCAAATTAGTAGTAGTATTCAAATTATCAAAACTAGAGAACTTTTTATAAAATACGCAAGACCTTTGAGTAGTACTTGAAATCAGAATAGGCGGCGTTTAAGTAGCATGAAACTTCACGTTTTCCTTAGCGTGTTGTTTCGCTGAGAAGAATATTCGCTCGAGCTCCGAATGCTCCCTCGAGAAAGGTGATTCTATCTGTCTGAGATATTATTTAAACTCTTGTAGTTACCGATGGCCAAGTTATTATGCAAGGTAGAGGATGAATTGGAATGGTGGTTCAGAAAATACACAAACTGAGTGACATATATAACCGAAAAATATCCAAAGTTAAAACAAAAACAACGGCATTCTTGTTCTTTTCGGTGCAGGAATCAACCCGATAAGAACAAAAATCGACATAGAAGACTGGAACAGGTTTTCGATATTTGGTTCGATATTGATTAAATAACACATGACGAGCACTAAGATATCGTGAATAAAATTAGAATACGAAATACGGGCCCAATACGAAAAATGAAATGAAATCTTAACAAGTTATGGCTGTTCGTTTTCTATGAAAATACTCTATATAAAAATTTCTATGAAAATCACAGATCATGCCACATTTATTAATCGCACATGAGAAACGCCTTCTTCCTATTTCGCTAGAAAACATCAAACAATAAGTTCAAAGTAAATACAAAACTATTTTGTGTAATAAACGCTAAGGAAGATTTTATTTCCTTTGATCCTGCACTAGAAGATAAAGTATTCCATTCATAAACATATGGTTACAGAACATACTCTCGATCATCTATGCTCAAATGCACCTGTATATCGAATCTCCGAGGATGAAACACGACGTCGGCAACATAAGAGAGTGCGTAAAGCGTGTACTACCCCGGAAAACGCTTATATTCCCTTTGACCGGGGCTCTCTCCCGCGCTAGAAAATCCTCAAGAAGGGAAAAGCCCCTTAAAAACTTAATTTGACGAAAAGATTTCCCTCACTCGTATTTCCCTTTCATTATCTTGATAGCGTAACGGGAGCACTTTGGCCAGATGAGGACACAATATGAGAGGTCGGAACTTGCTCCGAAATTAAAGCCATTAATCAATCAATCCCGCCACACCAGCCCAATTTCGACCTCTTAATTCCACCTCCTCTGTCTCTTTCCCTTTCTCTCCTTCTTCCCCCTTTCACGACTTCGCCCAGGAATGACAATAGCCCAGGATGCCTAAAATACGTACCAATTACCTTTATGTATATGCAGTGCCAGTGATAGAGGCTGTAGACGCATTATAAACAGTGTTTTCCGACTGGACGTCGCGGGCTTCCGAAACGGGGGTTTGGCTGCGTTATGGAGTCGCTTCTCTCATTCGTTATTCTTCTGCGTTCCTTCTCGGTGTCGTCGCCGTAATTGGAAAACTGCTTCGAAGATGACTTATGGAACCCAATTCTTCGGGGGCCGTGTTATGGCAGGCGATATTTCCACCGCGCCGAAATGTTTGCGAGATTTAGAGTCTTCAGATTCGGTCCGACTAACTCCCGAGATGTAATTTTCTCTGTCGATACCACGTATATTAAAACTTTAACTCGATTGGCCCTTCTGAAATCCAAATTGCGTGGAATTGGACATCAGCCCGTTGATGAATGAGTTTTCCATCCCTTTACGCAACCGGGTTCCTCTTTTTTTTTCGATTCCATTTCATTTATTTCCGGGCTCTGACTGGAAATTTTTGAGGAATTCGTACGAAAGTGTTTTCTGAGGAAATGAAAGTTTGAATGGATCTGTGCGCTAAGAAAGGTGAAAATATTTTTACTGCACGGCTAATTTAGGAATGGACAGCTGAGGAATCTTGAGTGGCTCATTTCCTACTATTTTGGGGATTAAAACCAAGCACATGATCGCATATTTGTCTTGATAAGTACAATCTATCTTGAGGGTAACTTTATTCACTTTGAGAACGCTAAATGAACAGGGACCATCAGGTAAAGAACATTGACACCAGGATGTACTAGTAAGGACGCAGCGTGTATACCTTGCACTAGGATTACAAACGCATGCATTAGAAATGCATGTGATCATTTGAGTTACGAGTGATGAGTATGGATTAGTATTTAATATCTGATCTGAGTAATATGCTGAACATCTTAATTAATGAGCAAAAAGGACTCTCTCCTTATAATTTTCTTGGTCATCCGCAGCTGTAATGATCCAATAACACTTATATATTCACAGCCATAACGACAGATCTCACCAAAAGGGCGAAAATGGTTTCAAACGGTGTTCTTATGGCTTGAGTATTCTCATAAGCAAGTCTCTTTTGACCTTCAGATAGCACCTTCACGACCGAGAAATCCTTTACCAGGCCTTTATTTCGCACAATTTAGACTCCTAAAAGCATTTGTTAATCACAATCACCAAAATCAAAGCATCAAATCCTTTAGTCACATCAATCATTCACAGATGGCTTTCACTTTTTGTTTTCCAATAGCGAAAGTCTATTGTCCTTCCGTCTTTCCCTAATCAATCTCAATTTACTGAATACGTGTACACATTTTATGTGGGTATTTCATATTTTTGAAGAACGCTAATGAAAAAATTCAGCTCTGTAAGTATTTTGACTTATTCTCATTTTAAATAATACAAAGAGAACGGATTGAAATAAGTTGACATGTGATCATCAAAGAACACGCCCATCATACGTTACATGACTTAATAAAAAATATATTTGTACTTATTCAGCGCAAGGCTTCGTTTCTTTGTCTGTTTGATAAGATGGTTCGCTGACTTCTACTTAAATAGTTAAGAAGTTATATACAAATATATTATAATTATATAATATATTTGTAATATTTATGTAATGTATTATATAATATTTCAAATATGAAAGAAGTAGTACTTATAATGAGAATATATAAAACTAAGATATATAAAATGAATCACCTTTAGAGAAGTCTAATGAAACTCCATCTTCGAAGTAAAAAGGTAGAATAGATACAACAATAAAATATCTTATAAAATTTTCATTTTTTCACTGTGAAGCTAGCATACATTTAAGAGGGCCAAAATGATCGAATGTTTTTATAGCAATAAGGAAGCTGACTGTTTTCCTTGATTAAGCCATCAAATCTTCAACCAAGAAATATATTTTTTAAATTTCAATGGACAAAGCATTTAAAGTCACCAAGGAGTAGACGAACGCCCTTTAAAGGCCACCAGAATAAAGAAGGACATCTAAAATTCCTTGCCCTTGGATCCGACGAAATTCAAATGAGGAGACAAGACCCAATTGAATCGAATGATAAGGCATTTTCTTTGCGCACAACCCTTACTTATCTCATCCGTCGTCCTGTTGCTGAAACTGATTAACCTTTATTTACCGAAGGTTATAACAGATGGGCTTAAGTGAAACTACTTATCCCATTCAAACAAGCCCTTAACTTTCCGCCATCCATTTTCTTCCATTCTAGCTCTCTAATCTTACCCCTCCTTCTCAACATGTTTGTTTTCCACTCCTCCTCGACCTATTTCCTACCTTCCATTCATACACCCCCCTTCTGCTCCTTTTCTTCCTCAAGATTTCCCTTTTTTCTCCACCTCATTCTCCCGCAGTGTTCGTCGACTCAGAAATTACGGTTTTAATTTTAACAGACTCCCCGAGTTTAACGAGCCAATTTTTGTTACCGTAAATTCCCCGAACATTCTCTTTTGAAAACGCGCCCCCGCCTTCTCCTTACCTTCGCGAAATCCTTCCTCTCTTACGGAGCAATTTTATCTTCTCGAATCTCTCTACTTCGCATCCGAACCCCTCTGGTGGCAGCAATATCCCAATCCCATTCGATTTCCCCCATATTACCTTTATCTTCATCCGCCTTCCTTGGCCTTAACATTTAGCCTCAACTGCCCCATTCTCCTCCAATCTTGTACACCCTACATGCCCGTTTCCATTCTACTTCTAATTTCCCTCCTCTTTTATTCCCCGGGGAACAATTTGAATCGATCTACGAGGAGGATAATTGCCCCAGTGGGTGGAGAGAGGCTAGCAGTAGGATACCACGTTCTACTCGTTGAAGTTGCAGGGAAAGGAGATGAGGTGGCCACCCAAAGGGTGCTGACGATGAGGGGGGAGCAGAATTCTTCGGAGGGAAGGACTCACGGTCGCTAGACCTCTCGCGGAAGAGTCTGAAGTCTCTATGGTTGGAGAAGACGGTGGAGTTCTCGCGCGGGGAAAAAGGGAACTGAGCAGAAAGGCGGGAAATATGATTTTCCAATCGTTTTTCAAGGTAGCAATCCCAAAGAAAGAAAGATATTTCTGTGGAATTTTACGAAAAGTTCTTTCTTTCTTTGTAATGGACTTCCACGAGGTAACGCTTTCCCATATTGAGTTTAGCGATTCCAAGTTATTTTTACTCCTTTTCGTTAGTTAGATGAAACCCGCGACACAGTCAACTTTCAAATATTTCTCAGCTTAAATTAAAATTCACTTCATCAAGAAGGGGACTCCTAATATAGAGAGGAAATCATAAAATTAGTCAACGTACGTGTTCACTTCACACCAGGTTCACACCAGGGCAAGTGTTGTCTGATTATGTTATTAAATATCTACATGAACCGATCGTAGGTCATGTTTACTGAAGTTTCCCGTATATAGCGCAGTTCACTGTATATACTTACAGTCTATACTTACAGCTTACATGAGAGATACAAAGCTGAGAAATCATTTTCGATTAGAATGATACAGAGAAAGAACGATCGCTCTTTGTATGAACGTGTTCATTGCAGCGAATTAATTATATTTATATGAAAAATATAGAAAATATATATAATTTTCCGATGCGTGGAAGTGAAGAATGATTCATTAACATGAGTCAAGCAGCTACTGAAATATTTAACAAGTTTTCTATAAGTAAATTTCTTTAAATAAGTAAAATTGATTGAATAATGAGTGCTTATACATTTCTACATATTTACATTTATCTTACATATTTCTACATCTTTGGAAGATGGATGAAGATCTACCACAGGTTGGTCGTTCGCATTACTTCAAAAGCAAGAAAAGGAATACTTATAAAAGTTTATCTTCGGAAAAATTACGAAATTAGAAGTAATAAATATAATTCCAACTCCAAAATTGCATAATGTATCACCTTTGATGTTCATTCCGTTTCTTCGTGACCTATAAAATAGAAGGCACCGGGGAGATTCGAACTCCCGATCTCCTGTTTACTAGACAGGCGCTTTAACCAACTAAGCCACGGCGCCTTCGTTCATTAACGAAAGGTTGGGGCGTTGAGTTTTATCTTATTTTACAATTTTAAGTGAACGTAACTATCTTTTAGTATTTTTCAAAAAACTTATCGTAGAGGTTGCATGGAAGTCAAGAGAGGAGCTATTGCTTACTGTTTGAATGAAGTTATAATTCTATAATTATGATATTTAAGTCGCAAAATTATGGAAGATTTATGCTATATCAAGGAACAAGGCACCGTGGCTTAGTTGGTTAAAGCGCCTGTCTAGTAAACAGGAGATCGGGAGTTCGAATCTTCCCGGTGCCTTCTATTTTATTGGTATCCGTTGAGAATCATTGAGGCATTAAGTTTCATGTTTATAATTATATATAATTTAAATGGGAGGGAATGAATTGTGCTTCATCGATAAAATTGCTAAGTATAGTTTTTATCATCATGAAGTCTAATGTGGCAGCAATGGCATCTTTAAAGAAGAATATACCCATAAGAAATGTAATAAAAATTAGATAACGTTAGAGGAACACATAATTTCAACTTGCAATAAAATAAATGTATGAGCACTTTGAAATTGAATGAGTACGAACCGGTATATCAGGGTTTGAGTGGAAAACAAGGAAGAATGGAAATTCTGAGCTGCTTTACAAAACGCATTAAGTGTCCTTAGTAGTCCAATGAAGATAAAACTGTACTAAAAAAAAATAATTCTCTGGAGCTTAAAGAATTTACAATTAAATTTAATTTTGGCGAAAGGTAAATTTTTAAGGAGGTTAATATTGTTATCACCACGTAGTTTTCCATAAAGGCAAATGTATGCTTCAAAATTTAGACATTATTCATACCGAAGGTAGGTGAGGAAATCTTAATGTTAATTCATTATTACTCCACTGTACTTAAAATTCATTTTCTCCAATTTGAATAGTTTACTTAAGTTCACAGATCAATTTACATAATCTGATACTGGGGTGAACCACTGACCAGCTTCTCCTACCTACGCCAAAGCGTTGACATATCCTCAAATATAGCATAAATCTTCAATAAATTTGCGACTTAAATATCATAATTATAGAACTATAATTTAATTAAAAGAGTAAGCAATAGCTCCACTCTCGACTTCCGTGCAACCTCTACGATAAGTTGTTTGAAAAATACTAAAAGATAGAAGTTACGTTCACTTAAAATTGTAAAATAAGATAAAACTCAACGCCCCAACCTTTCGTTAATGAACGAAGGCGCCGTGGCTTAGTTGGTTTAAGCGCCTGTCTAGTAAACAGGAGATCGGGAGTGCGAATCTCCCCGGTGCCTTCTATTTTATATGTCATGAAGAAACGGATTATACATGTATGCATTTACTTTTCTGGGAAACGACGTGAAGATAACAACATTAACCTTCTTAAAGATTATCCTCTCGCCAAATAATTGTAAATTCTTCCAGAAATTCTATTTTTTGAGTACATAATTATCTTCATTGGACTAATAAACCCACTTAATTCATTTTGTACAACAAATCAGAATTTCTATTCTTCCTCGTTTTCTTGTCAAATCCAGATATACTAGTTCGTACTCATTCAATTTCATAGTGCTCACAAATTTATTTTATAGCACGTTGAAATAATATTTTCCTCCAACGGTATCTAATTTCAAATACATTTCTTCTGGGTATATTCTTTTTAAAAGATGTCATTGCTCTTCACATTAGACCAAATGATTTCATGATGATAAAAACAATAATTTGATGAAGGACATTTCATTCTCTCCCATTAAAATTGAATATAATTATTAACATAAACGTTAATGCCTCAACAGTTCTCAGCATATACAAGGCGCCGTGGCTTAGTTGGTTAAAGCGCCTGTCTAGTAAACAGGAGATCGGGAGTTCGAATCTCCCCAGTGCCTTCTATTTTATAGGTCATGAAGAAACGGATTTATACCTATATAAATTTTCCTTTGTGGAAAACTACGTGAAGATGAAAACCATTAATTTCCTTAAAGATTAACCTCTCGTCGAATACTTATAAATTTTTCCAGAGAATTTATCTTTTAGTACATTTTCGTCTTCATTGGACTACTGACACTTCAATCGTTTTGTACAGCACCTCTGAATAACAATAAATAGAAAATGTTATTGATGTTGCAGTTTGAAAAAGTCTTGTTTCGCTTTATTATATAAATTAATTTTGTCATAAACATTTAGTAAATACATTCACTGAAAAGATCCTCATGAGCGCTAAATTAAATGATTGAGACTGTAGCGAAGTTATATAATAAAAGTGTAATTGTAGAAGGTAGATAAAAAAATCCCCTAAGTTTATCTAGAGAAAAGTATTTATAAAATTATGGATTTATTGCGTTTATCTTAAAAAGGACATTTTTATCGGATAAAGCTGTGGATAAATGAACTGACAAACGCAAACTTATTGCTTGCAAAGTTTAAGTTATATTTGTAAGGAATCCATAATTGCACACCCACTTCTGACATATATCTGAACTAGTCTCTTATAGTAATTGTCTCGTCAATACACGTAGAGGAAGATAAAATTTTCAAGAGCCTAGAGGAAACTAATAACTACCAGCAATTATTAAGATATATGAAAATATATAATTCAACACCAAGGCACCGTGGCTTAGTTGGTTAAAGCGCCTGTCTAGTAAACAGGAGATCGGGAGTTCGAATCTCCCCGGTGCCTAAAATTTTAAATGTAAGCATATTCTGAAGAATTTTCATCTCATAATATAATTTTCGTCATTCAATAACAATAATATAGAATTTAGTCGTTGTATTAAATAATTTCCAATTTTGCGGAAAAGCAAGGTTGGTCATTCATCTACATGAATACCCTGCAAGCCGCCTTTCGGCGTGTGGCAGGGGGAAAGTCATTCTTCATAAAGGAATTTACATGAAGCATTCAATCATATTAGACCCAATTTTATCAACGATTTCGGCAGTTGTACTATAGATTAAGGTTTTTGCGCCATAAAATTAAAAGTGCGTATGTATTAAAATCTGGCGCTATCTATAAATTACCGTCCGGAAGTTATCTTTGATTTGATTTTACTTACTTTAACATGAAGATGAATTTCCTGTCATGGATATGTGCTTACAATAGGCAATCTTATATTTTTAATATTTTTTTGAACAAATTTCATGAATATGAAGTAATTTTGAGCTGTAACCGACCCTACTCGAAATACTCTTTATTCAAATTCTTATTTATCTCTCGTAATTTTTAAAATCTTGAACTGCCAAATATCTTAACAACCGGATAAAAGACAGGGTATAAATTACTATAATTACCCTTTAACTACACTTCAAATGTAATGAATGAATATAATGTAATTTAATTTCGAAGAATTCGATTTTTGAGGAGAGCATACCGACTATAATCCGATAAGTATATATGTGGTTAACAAATCCAATTTTAGGCAATAAAGACTATATTTCTGTTTTCTGGTATTAAAAGTGTCAATATTTTTAGGGGAATAAAGAGCAATTAATGTAGGTGACAGGAAGAGTCACGAGCTCAGAAAATATTAACCGATACGATATTTCCCAATACGGTATAATAGCAACTTAAAATAATAATTTTAAGAGGAAATTGTGTTGACATTTAGAACCTGAAATTGAAAATTTTGCAAAGAAAGGAAGCCATCGATTAGAGATGGATCTTCCCTTATTGGGTCATCTAACAACGGAAATCATTTCCCTTCCCTGATTTCTAGCTTTCTATGATAACGTATTTTACATCATCATCGTTGCAGATACATCCTCTTAGCTTTTCCTCCTTCTCATTCCAATTAGTTCCCTTCCTACTCCCGTTTACTCTTGCCAGAATGAGAACTTGAAAGGCATTTGATAACGTACATAACGTCCTATAAACCCGAACACTCCAAAAAGCATAGCGTTATCCATATCCCTTAATGAAAGAAAATACTTTCCTGGAAAATATTCCTTTGCGTTCAATTAACTTACTTCAATCGATGTTACGCTACCTTTTTAAATCTTTGTCGCAAAGGCAAAACCGAGCCAACTCTCGGGAGTTTTGCATTAGACAAATATTCCGTAGAATCTCGTTGGCTCTCCAGAGCGTCAATGAGGTAAAAAAAAATTAAAGCCGGAGAGCCGGACATAATTAGAAACCAACAGGATTCGTTCCTTTTGAGCGAAACAGAAGCACGCACGCCCACACTTACACGGCTGTATCTATAGCCAAACTTGATCTTAAAGCGCGGAGAGCTTAATTTACAGATACATCCTCCCTCCTTTTCCTTCCGCCGGCGAATTTCAATTATTCCGTATGAATTTTCCCCGCGCAAAGGTTCGGATCACATGAGCGACTGACGTCTATCGCTCACCTTAGCTCGCTAATAAGAGCCCTCGCGTCAAAGGAGATAAATACGCAAATAAACGAACGCAGGGAGGTAAAGAGAGGGATGAAGAGAAGACCCCTGCGGAAAAAAGATACGTTCGTAGAAAGAACCCTAAAGGAAAAGGGGGAGGGGTCGTAATTATATTTGCCGCCTGCAAATACGTACCTAGGAGAGGATCGGGAAAAGAGGAGGAAAAAAAATCAAACGTATGCCCGTGTGTATTTGCGGGTGAGAAAAACATCCTCCGTCACTTCCTCCTCTTTTCCCCCGGATAAAAAAAAACCGAAAAATCCCCCGCTTTCCCCCCGCGTAAAACGGTTTAAGGCCCCGCGTGCGCCCGTGTTTGACTTCCTTCCGTGAAATTTTCGGCGATGTCGCAGGGAGGCAGAGAGGAAAAAATTTCCGAGGAGCACTTTGAGTACGCAAACGACGGCTCCGACAAGCGACGCTTTCAGAGACTTTGGAATGGAAGTATTCGGATGTTCCTTTGCTTCGGTTTGGCAGTGCGAGGCCCTCGGGGGACCCGGCCAAGAGACGGGTTGACACGGCGCCAACCAGGCCGACCCGCCACGGGCGCCATCAATAATTAACGACCGTGCTTCCCCACTACGCCCAGATCAATAATTAACGAATTTCTCCCTCTCCCTCTCCCTCTCCCCCACTCTTTACGCCATCTATTTCCCATTTATATATACGTGTGTATCTCTCTCTCTCTCTCGTTTTCTTGAGCCTTCCCTGGCGCACGTCCCTCAGCGACCCCTCGGTCCACGGGATCCCTTAAACATCAAAAGTTCTCTTCGTATGGAGAAGCTCGTCCGAGTAATCAAATTTTCCCGGCCCACGAGCTTAGCTCTCGCCGATGGATTGCATCCTGTTGAGCTCGTCTAAATGAACACGTAAATGTATCTGTTCGCAGAGCATTTATTTCGTTTCTGATATAACTTGATACCCTTTTGCTATGCAATTAGAAAGATTTTCTCAACGTTTCTGCCAAGCCTTAGATCCACATTTCTTCTAAATTCGACGTCTACATTAGTTCTAAGTACACTTCTAATTCCCCATTAACATATCCTACGCTTTTCTTGGATGTTTTCCTTTAAAATTCCTTATCATTTTCACGAGCCTCTAAAACCTCCTTAATAGCCTGCATTTGATTTATTCTGCAATGAACTCATAGTCTTTACACGGAGCCTTAGATTTTGATAGTGGTACTACCTTACAGTATGTTAAAAAGTAATTGCTCACACCTTTTCGGCTTTTCGTTATTGATTTCAATTTTGACTAAGAATTATAAGACTTGTTTTGATATTTGTATGATAAGGAAACTATTAATAAAAAGTAGAACTTTTTCACTAATAATTCTATAAGGATACCTAATAATACCATAAAATTAGTTCTAGAGATAACATGGAAGAACTTTCTTAAGATTTGAGTTTAAAACATTTTTATCTAGGCAAACGGATTTACAAGCTATGACGTCTGCTGATGGGAATATCTCTACCTTGCACTTTCAAGTTGATATAGGAAAGCCATTATCCATGTATAAAGGAGTATTTTATAAGTAGAAAAATTATATTAGTCGCTTTAAGATTCTTCCTTGCATAACGTCATAGAAATAATCATGGGGAAGGATACGAGACAAACAATTGTAACCTTCCTTTTAATCTTATCCTGCCGTTTAATATTGTAGGTGTCACAGATTATGACTCGATATAGATCCTAAATCTAACAACAAAAACATTAATATAGTTCTGGAATATAAGTAAATCGCATAAAACCGAAATACTTTCCTTACCAGATATTTATAATCGACCACTTATTAATAAATAATGTGTTCTTGTCCAAGTTTCTGAATGTGCCAAGAACTAATGAGGTGAATATAGAGTTAGATATCAATTACTTAGACCTTCGAAAGCAAGGATTGAATTATCGCTCATTCCGATTTAATGCTCTCCTTACTTTAGCTGGAGGAAGTCCGCTAATAAGAATCAGCCTTCCTGGCAAACGTAATTGAAGGCCAGATACAGCTAGATGTTTGAATTGAATACATCTCCATTTGATATTAGTAAATTATTTCGCTCATTCCTGTCCTCTGAAGCACATGACTTAATTGGTATGAATATCATACTCGAAATATCTCTGTGGCAACGATATGCCGACTCTCCCTTCATTAAACTCAATCCTACCTAAATAAATGATTCATTTCCTCTATGCGTCCATATCCTCATCCTTGCAGATATACTTCCATTATGTGAATTTCATAGCCAAGAAAGAACCCATGGTTTTCATTTTAATGCAGAAAGGTCGCAGTAGTTGGAACTTTATCAAGATCATTGTCTCATACACTTCTAGGAAGAACTTCGTCATTTATGAACTTTTTAAAACCGATTACCCAAAAAACTTCTGAAATTCTACTGAAAATGAAATACCTGTTAGCTATACCAAAAGATGCTGAGCCATCATAAATGTATTTAATGTCGATCAAAAGTCTCTCTTCAGACTTACATTTACTGAAGAAGTTTTATCGTAAATCAGTAAAAAAAGTGTTTTATTTCCAAAGATTAAAAATACTTAATATTTTTCTTTGTTAAAATTCAAGTTACCTCATAAGTATCAACAAGATCTGTTCCTCCTCCATTGCAGTCAGTCTTAATACAGAGGAAGAGATGAATTGGAATGGAACTCAATACATATCAATGTGCTTAATTTCTGCCTATCTTTTCTTTAGAAACATCCCTATGCAATAAATAAGGTAATTTTAATCGCTGAAGAAAAACTTGAGGCGAGAGAATAGATATTGGTAGTTGTATAGCATCAAGAAACGTTCTACCGTACGCTATCTCCGACTTAATGATCGTTTATTACTCAAAAAGATATGGTTTTACTACACTCCTGCTCAACCAATAAAATATTTTAATCAGCTTACTAAACAAATTTTGTCGAATATGCGCCCATGTTTGCGTGCACAAAAGTCTAAATTGATTAATTAAAATCGAAGACAAATAGTATGCTGGCCACTCTTGGTGACCCATCTAAGCGTGTAGTAGTTTTGCGGCAGTAAATTTGTGTTCCTCCACTTGGGACGCTGGCCAACGAAGATTCCGTCAAACGAAGGCGATTCCACAACGAATTATCCCCGTTAAACGACGTGTCACCGTAATCGCTTCTCTTCGATACAAGAAATAACACGCAGAAAGAATCGGTCCGACAAATAAACGCTTGTTAGGGCCTCCGCGAAACTTCACACCGTAAGGAAAAGCGTTTGCAGCCCTCGAACCTTCCATTAAATGCATCGGATTGTAGATCACGAGGAGAAACAAGAGGCGATCTCGGGAAAGAACGAGGCGTTTCGTGTCGCATTTCGTTCGGTTCAAAAGGCAAAACGCCGCATCCTCTCCACACCTTAACCAACCCTCTTCCTTCCTCCCCCTCTCTCTTCTCCTGCCCATCAAATGATCCAGACCTCGGAGGGAAGGTCGTTAGCGACGGATTACGAAATGACGTGACGTGGTTACCAGAGCCATTCCTTTCTCTCTCTCCAAAACTCCTTTCCAATCCCACTCCACGTGCCACCCCTTAGACCATCCCACCCTTGCTCAACTTACTCCATTACCACCTCCGCCCCTTCCCTTAAACCACCCTCCTCTTTCAACTCCGCTTTCTCCATCTCGCTTCCTTGACGTGTTTTCCAAATTTGGAGCGCTCCCTCATTTCTCCGTTTATCCTGCCTCCTTTCTCCCCGTCTTCTCTCTCTCTCCCCCTCACAAGAGTTGTTTTTTATCCATAGCTACCTTATTCATTCATATATGTAGTTCCTTGGTTCCTGCTTAACTACCTTAATGATTGCGATGGATTCCGTTTGTATCCTGGTACTCCAAGCAGGAAAATTTACTTCCTTCGCGATCTTTTAATGGTTGAGATTTCGCGAAACCTACAGATACATCAATACGTGGCATTACTCACTTATAGTGAAATTGAAAGTTTATGTCCTCTGTGTAGAAGCTATTTTCGAATCTAGACTAGTCTACCTTCAATTAATGTTGGTGGTAAAGGGTTTCGGTGGCTGAATTCACCTACCAGTAAAAGCGTATTGCAATTTATGTTTGAAAGTCAGACATGCAGAGCCCTTCTCTACTGTTCTTCTGCACAGACAGAGGACACAAATAAGCTTTCAATTTCACTTAAAGTAGCTTCTTATATATCTATGCCATCTACAAATAATGAAGATACGACGGAATTTTCGCTATTAACCACTCCTTTCAACTTATGTGCTATAAGAATAAAAAATCTGAAATTCGTAAACTCGCATATAAACCATGGAAATATGTGTACTGTTTCATGTCTTCTTTCTTTTTGGGCTTATGTAAATTCGAAGACACGATAATGTAAATCTCTAAAATATCCTCAAGCCAGTCAGGGGTAGCTTTAGTTAGAAATCCGTTCATTTCTTTTCCTTAAAAGATTCAGTCCACATCCATGGAATTTTAATAATGATTGAGCGATTTTTATGAAACTTGTTATTTTTAGGGTCAAGTGACAGGAATTACGAAAATTTACTCCAACAAAAGCATTCTGGATCAGTGATTAGGCAAACTACAAAACTCCTCATCTTAAAATTATGTAGTAAGCCTCATTCCCTCTCCAAGGCTTGTTGTTGTTGGTGCTGTTATAGGTTGGCGGTACTGTTATAAGTTGGCCGTAGCTGGTGGTGGTTGTAGTTAGTAACGTATAAAATGAGGCTTCAACTAGCCTTCTGGCTGATGAGTTAACATTCAAATGTAATTATTCAATCGCATACTTTTAATATCATGTATAGAGTTAGAGTCTATTTTAGTGAGTTAGAAGACTAACAAAGTTAGTCTTCTATACTCACCCTGAGGAATATCCTATGCATTAATCTTAATAGGGAATCTCCGGCCAAAACAATTCCGTCTTTACGATAGTGACGTAATCCGAAGCTTATGCGAAACACAATGTACTTTAAAAGTACAATGCATAATAATAACTCAAGTATAGAAAAAGAAAGGAACAACGTATATATAAGGGTATAACGTATGTACAATACAATCAAACTAAGTACTTACATATTTAGTGAGTACGACGCTAATGACATAAATCGAAATACAAAAGTATAAAGCTTTCTTATTAAAAGAGAGTTTCCTTCTACTTCCTTATATTGTAAAGTCATATTTTGAGTCTGTCGTAACGCAAGAACACTAAGTTTTTGAATTGGATACAATGAAGATGTACTGCGAATAGAATTGGATGTCATTTTCTTTTCCCGAGTGAGATCACAATTGGCATGCAATTGTGTAATTCCTGTATTTTAAAAATTAGTAACTTCTGTATTATTTATCTATATTTAAATTTCAATTTTCATTCCAACATATTTCCTAGATTTTCAACCTCTTGTATTGTGAAAAGTGCTTCGACAGCTGAGGTCATTTCGCACGTGGGTTCCCACTGGGACTCGAACCCGGGACCGCTTTCATTGAAATCGAACGCGCTGCCCACACGGCTTTCCAGGAGCCCTTTCAACCTCTTTGTAGCGCGTCTTCCTACAGTGGAAAATATTCCATATGATCGTACTATAAAAATCACGATTCTACTGCCTTATAAAAAACTACTGTTCTATTTTCTGTTCATATTTTTTCCCATTAACAAACGTTTATTGGATAATCTCAATTTTTAGTGAACTTTTTTATATTTTACTTGAAAACTTGTTAATTTTTAAGATAAGACCTCCTAAATTAAATACCGCCTGGTAAAACAAGATCGTATTGTACAGTATTCTACTATATTATCCAGTATCATCAAGCAATTTCTCTGCCGCACCCTGTGTATCGTATCTAACTAGTTGCATTCGTTTAATTTGCACTTCTAGAAGCATCTCCTGCCTCTGGTTAGCTTACATTAATCTTAAATATAAACGCACTAATTAGGATGTGTACAAGTCGTTAGTCAGGATCGAGCTAATCCAGGTCTCCTTTGAGGAGTAAATGGCGAGCAACGAGGATGTAATTGAGAATTGGTCCACTTTGAAGTATCTTCCGAGTAACGCGAAAGTAAATACTTGAATGCAAATCTCTAAAATCATGCGTGAAAAAGGAAGTTCATTCCGAATTTCTCGCTGTCAAAACTTAATTTCTGAATGTTTGTGCAGAAGCCTCGAGGGATGGTAATTAACATCTTTTAACCTCAGCCCGCAAATATCTTTACGGTTCTCAGAAATATTAAGATAATTTAAGAGACAAATCTAAAACTGTAACAGGAAGCTAAGTAGAGGATTTTTTAGACGTTTAAAAATATGACGAAAATAGAAAAAGAAGAAATTAGGATATTTAATATTCTACAGAATTTACAACGACTTATTTAAAAATATAATTCATCAGAACATAATGGTATATTACAAAAAATATTACTTATGATAACTTTGCTCTCATATAATAGTGTACTTAAAAAAAATTGAAATTTTTCGGCGTATTGTCTGCCAAGCACCCTGATTTTTACTTTAAGATTGTATGAGAATAATATTGTATAAGAAAGGAATATTAATATTGTGGGAGTAATATTGTACTTATCAGTCATATTATGGATATCTTATTAGCCATTTAGATTGCGATGAATAGAATAAAATTACTTGTTAATACAAGTATCATTTAATAAATCATTTGACATATAACTGTTTCATTCATAAATAATAAATTCAACCGCACGAAAACTGAGGACATTATGACTAAAGATTTCATAAAATTCCTGCATATAAAATTAAATGATAATTACTTTCCAACGGTGCAGAAATAAAATGATTACTCTGATATTCAGTAAAATAATTCCAATTACAAGCGTCTTAACCGGGTTTTATCGATCCTGCGACCAAGTCGGAAAGTATTTACAAAGCTCAAAGTCCAATGTCGTTCTGCCCTCTTCTAAACATTCTCCCTTCCTTCGTTCGTTTAAAATTCCCTTCCTCTCTCTTCCATTCCTCGTCCTCTCTCTCTCCGTTCTCCCATTAACTCTCCTTTCCCTCTCTCACTTGTCTCACCTTTGTCTCCAAAGACACGCCTCCGACTCCCTCCCTCTGCAACAATAATGAATAAAAAACTCCCGAAAGCAAACTCCGAAGTGTGAAACGTGTCCAATTTGCAAAGCAATTCATTTTTTCATCGCTCGGGACAAAGGTACAAAATGAGGCTCCTTTTTTGGATGGGGATGGATTTATTTTATCGATGCGTGTTGATTTTTTCATTCAAATTTTAAAAAGGGGAAAAAGTTTCCTCGCATTTTTTTTCACAGAGGGCGGTAGTTTCCTTGGGTGGGGAGATTGAGGTCATTATAAGAATTCTAATCGCATTAAGAGCCGCGGCTTGAGGAGTTGGTGAAAGAGAACCTTCGTTACGGAAATGACGGAACTGGGGTTACGGGTTTCTTCCGAAAAAAAAACAAAAGACTTTCCAGCGTTCTGGTTAGACTAACGAACGCTGCGACACGTCCAGCGTGCTTATGACGATGATTATTTGGTGTTTTGGCGGCTTGGTTTCGACTACGGGAAAAGAATTCTGGATTAAGGCGTTGCCACTCCTTTCTATGGATAACCAAGCGGGTAGCGCGTTTATCTTTGGTGAAAGTAGTTCCGGGTTTGATTCCCGGTGGGGGCTCATATGTGCGAAATGAGCTTACCGTCGAAACACATATTACTATATTACCCTTTTTATATGCAGATACTCCACGAGGATCAGGAAAGTGGATGTAATCGTTCTAATGCTCGGTGTCCCCATTTTATGATACGGTCTCATCTATCTATGATCCTAAGATGCACAGTAAGCGTATGTTACGAATGGTTCAGGTTCACCTTGGTGCATGGTGCTCCCATCGCTTTCACCAAAGTCGAACTCGCTGCCCATTTGGCTACCTGGGAGCCCTGAAGGTGATACTATATACATTTTAAATTAAGCCTAAAATATTAAGAATACCTCGAGGTCGACGTAGCATAACTTTCGCCATAAAATGCGAGATGTCTCTAAATAAAGTCTCTAAAATTCGCAATGTCTCTAATATTCGCAAAGAGAGGGAAAAAAGGTCGCTAAATATAGCGACATATACGCTAAATTGGCAACTGTGGTGCGACTGACTCGGCGACAGTCAACTGCGAAAAGGCAATTTTATGTAACTGAAACAAAATAATGAAGAGGGCGTTTTAATATTAAATTTATGTGTCTGAAGAAGTAAATCAGAAGGATACAATGATGAGTAGAACTAAAATTTGATTCCAATAGAAAGTCCTAGATTTTACTAACCACTAGAAAAAAGACAGCCAGGTTTACCCCTGAATCTTATTCCACCGGTGTTGCAGTCTACACTCCTCACGAGAGCATCCAGATTACGACTTTGTTATTCGGCTATAATTAATGAAAACCAGGTCAAAAATTCATCAAAAGGATGCTTATGAACAATACTGCGCCAATAAGAACAGTAGGCAAGGCTGACAACCAAATTAATTTTTGCGACCTCATCTGTTTTTACAATAGAATTAGTTAGGATAGATATCTACATACGAAAACTTACAAAATTTAACATAAATTAGCTAATACAAAAAAATACTAAAAATAGAATTTACGAAATTCATGAAATAGATTATACAAAACTTATCATTATCTATATCTTCTTCCTCATAAGGATTTATCTGCAGATACTTAACGCTGGTTTGAAATCTTAACAAATTTGTTAACTATAGTAGTGGTAGGACTCAGGATGAGCCCATCTTATCGATATAATCAAAAACAGGAATTTGACAAAAAGACACCACGTCTTAAAACCATACTCTTTGGCTTTGATTGGATGGTAAAATATAAATTTAACGGTGGAAAAAAGCCTCTCACCATGTTAAACATTTAACGTATAGCTTCTCCCACTTGCAACTGTGAATATCTCCTTGTCATACACTCTCTAATTTTATCGACAGCTTCCTCCTGCATATCTGGGCGCATCCTCAGACCGAGCCAATACTATTATGATTTATTAGCTGCAGGTTCAGCTCTTCACATAAATGTACAATCTGTAGATGAAGAGATTTTCTGAAGCATCGTGAATTATCAGACCCTGCAGCTCAATTTCAACATTTACTTAAGAAGAATAAACAAAAATAATAATATGATACTATCTCCTGATAAAAGCATACACAAGATACTGTGAACTATAGTACGATAGAAGCGCAACTTTAATCTAGCAAAGGGCTCTAAGAATACATCGTGGATTAATAATCCCAGGACTGATTTGCTAAAGCTTTCAAAGCCTTATCCCGCATTATCCTTGGTCAAAGTCTTTATACCCTCATTATTCCTAACCTTGACGCTGACTATTACCCGACTCTCATACTATGCATACAAGTAAAAGATACTGATCAAGAAAAACAGTACCAGTAATTATTACGTACTGTTGTGACTAGAAAAAATTTCCGAGAGCAGCTCTGAGTAGCGAATATTTGCTCTTGCGGACACCTCAGGGCATTATGTTTAGTTAAGTACTTTACGCTTATTTATAATAATATAATTTGAAAGACTCGAATTTAATCGAGAGTGAAAGAAAGCTAATCACCCAAATCCCTGAAAAGATTTCTCATAATCCTAGGAGTGCTTGTTTCCCGTGACTCAAGATATTCATAACTTCGAAAGCGACTACCAAAGCACATTATACCTGAATGTCTCAGGTTTATTTTTTTAATGAAGACAAATCACTGGGAATGAGAGGATCAGCTTTAGCTCCGAAATCCTTTCACCGCCCTTCGTTACTTGGCTCCTCACCCATTGCCTCCTCAGCTCAAGAAATATTTATAAACCCTTTAGCAAATTGAACGTTTCCAAACCGCCCGCTTAATACGAAGACGTCCAAGATCCACTTCTGTTGGCACGGATTACGGCCGTCAGGAGAATCGCAGTAAGTCAGCTCGAAGATTAAGAAAGCCGAGGGATCTGCTCTGACGTGGGGCCCTTGTAACGAAGCAATTATTCACGGCGCTCTTACCTAGCAAGGGAAACCTCCTGAGACATCTAGAAAGGTCTTCCCCAAAGTGTATCCTTCTCTAACACATCACTCATTCTTACCTTCCTCACCTCTCCTACACACCGTTCCTTCGACATATTCCAGAAGAGATTTCATAGAACAAGGGCAATCTCAAACGTGATTCGTTGCTAGGCAGTGCCTGCTTTACCTGGAAATTGAGCCGAACAATTGAGCCGTTTTACTACGTTTGAAGCTATGAAGATTCGTCGTTCTAGCCCTTGAATCTTAAGCAAAATAAGCGAGAGATAAAATGGTGAACATTTTCTGTTTATTTCCTTATTTTCTGTTCATTTTCTCATAACCCCTCTTAGAAAGCTAAGAGTAAGCAAAGTACTCCATAAGTAGCAGAAATAGAGTTACCGTAGAATACTGGGTTACCATTGGATAGCACTTAAGGTGTGGACATACTTGTGCTACGGCTGTAGTTTGATTTTCTTCCTTCTTTCATTTCTTTAATTATAGGAGTTAAATAATGCATTATTATCATGGGTTATAAAATGGATGCTACTAATCCCCTTACAGTTTCATTTTTTCGATGATTAAATTACCAAATTACAGCTTCAACAGAATGTTTTCATAGTTTTGTAGACCTCTGGTCGAATCCACTTTATTAAAACTCAGAGAAAATTACTGGTACTCACAGAGCTTTGTGCTATATTAAATTCGTTTTCTATAGAACACATTCAGAAAAACATTTTCACTAGCCAAAAAATATGAAAAGTGAATATTTTCTTTTAGAACACATTGATTGATGACATTTGGACGATCTAAGTTTTAACTGAAAGTTACCTTTCAGTGCCAACGTCCTTAGCGACTCCAAAACTTGATTATCTAACATATATAAATTTCTATGATGTAGTTAGTTGTTGGACCAATGATATTCGACTTCTTATTAATAATTCACTTACTCTCTACAAAGAAATTATAATTAATTTTATAGAATATCACCTAAAAACACCCATTATTACTTAAATTTTGTTTTATTTCCAGAATGCGTTAATTTCTCAACCACACTATCTGGAATTTTACGAAAATCGAATTCTAGGCAGGTGAGCGAAAATTTGCAAAAATTCTGTTTCGGAACATACCGGGTAGATTTTCAAATTATTCCAAAAATTACGAACGCATTACGATAAAATATCTAAAATCAACCCATGTTAGTACTGGTTCAGATTGCTTTTAATCGCCGTCAAAGGACCTGAAGTAAATTTTCACCCATATCTTTAGTATATTTAGCTATATCTTTCGTAATCGACGTTACAAATGGTACCTAAGTATAAGTATTCCATCCCTCATAATTCAAAACCCTTCAGCGTTCCCTTTTCCGTCACATAACCATCTCTATTACGCACATCAAAATCTAAAGGATCTATGAAACGCCTCTTTAGATCCTGTAATCCCTCACTTCGACACTCCTCTATCTCTTTCTCGTCATCTAACGAAACGTTTCTCTCGTCTCCACACCCCAATGATGGCGCTAATAGACTTCATAATTGCGCCTGCTTCATACGCCAACGCCCTCTGCGTAAATCTCTTTCAGCTTCGGAAAAGAGTAAAGGGCCCGCTGTTTAGGGTGGTTGCGTTGGTGTCGGCGCGTGACGCGCACACAGTTCCTTTTCACCGAGAGAAACGAAACAGACGGAAAAGACAAGCGTGAGTGACGCGACAAATTAACTGAGGAACCGATACGATATTTGGATCGAAAAACGAACACTAATTGGACATTAAAAGGGGCTTGCGAAGCACAAAAAGAGTTATTAGACATTTCTGTAGAAGTTGGATTACCATCATACGAATTCGGAGTTGCTCTCAACAGGCAGATTGACACGTTGATGAGTACTCCTGTTTCTTTCATGACTAATGTGTGGATAGGAATGTTCAGTTTGTTGCTAATTAAGAACATAATTTTTTAAATATATATGCCACTTATGAAAATGGTAGTAATTTTGCATACACGAGACCAAACTCTCAAAGACAAGTAAATTTCTAATCGAGTTAATTCGTTTAGGAAAGTTATAACTAAAATAGTGAAATTTTCCATACACCGATTTCAAAGAAAAAACATTTCTTGTATTTTCATTATAGAAGTGTTTTTTAAATTACAGATTATTAGAAATCTTTAACTGATTTTATACATTCCACCAATTTAATACAACGTTTGCCGAACATTGGTACTTGCTTGTTGACAGCCAACATATCTGTTTGCACAAAAACAAAATCGTTATATTACCTATCTATTCCCTTAAAACGTGAACTTGAATGGCAAAGTACTCTTTATTTGAACAAGCAAGGCCACAAATAACTTTTCATCTGCTTACTTAAGATTCACACATCTTCATCACTATGTATCTTAAAAACATTTATCAAACGTAAATGGCTTAAATCGTGCAGAGCCATAATGTAGAATTGATTACCCGAGAAACATGAAGTAATCCATTTCGCGATAAACAGAAAAATGGTAACGAAGCTAGATCAACGAACGAAATTGATGTTCACCCATCAAATTATCAAAACCGACCGCCGCTAACTCGACTGTAACACAATAAATTTAATTTAGTCCCCGAAACGACTTCCTCTTCCAAACTATTCCAACTATCATCTCCTCATCCGCGACCAGCGCTCATTTAACAGAACATTAAACTCCGACAAAACCGAGACAAAGGAAACTCCATTCCTCAACACATCTCGAGAGACAATTAGTAGTAAAGATATTCATTATGGAAGCGGGAACGCACTTTTTTGTTAAATTATCCCTTCATTTTTTCCCCTCTACTTCCGCGGCACGTTCCCCACTCCCATAACCCTTCCGCTTTCATCCTCACGCTCCTTAATAATGCGACCCGGGAGTCAGCACTCGTTTCGAGAAATGATTTCCGCCGCAACGCCTCCGAAGAAAGGAGCCCTCCTCAACGCAACACCGTCCCACCAGCCCTTCCCCCCAGCCTCCGCTTCAAGGAGTCGCAGGGACGCCGCCCTAGTGGCGGTGCCGCGCACTACCCCAACTCGCGTAGGCTTCGGTCGAAAAAAAAGAAGAGGGGAGGACCGCATCCACGAGATTACTTTTATGCATTTTTTAAATTTCCGACCCCGCCGACGGACCCCTCCCGAATTTTTCTTTTCTCTCCACCCTTTGATCTCTCGCGACGTCCTCCCATGCAACTCTTTATGTCGGAAACGAATGACCTCACGCCGTGACGCCTTCCCTCTCATCTTCCTCAAACACTCCTCTTTATCTCTCCTTTCATTTGGCCCGCACGTGTGATTTCACCTTCCATTGATGCTCACCTTTCATTGGCGCGTTAACGCGAAGGCGCGATAATGATCCCGAGTGCGTGCGTGGGAGTGTCGCTGACATCTGAGATGTCGGCTTGATTGGAAAGGATGAATCGACGCGGTGTTTTTTTTGCCCCGCTCTCAATGGAGGGAGGGACTGAGGGGCCGCGCCTAATCTGTCATAGTCAAAAAAGGCGGGGATTTTTCAAATGATTTCTCATTAGCCCATTGTCGAGGGGGAAGGAAACTCCGTTCCGTTTTTGACCGTTGATTCGGTTGATAAAGCGACGTCCACGCCTCTTGCGGCGATCGGATGGCGCGTGATCGGGAGTCGAATTAGCGTGAATGGATTTTTCGACGTCGCTGTCTTCATCAGTGGCGTGACGCGAGTGGTTACGGAAACATCTGAGCGTCGAGGAATGAATCCGAAACCGAATTCGATCGAGATGTTTCGAGCTATGGAATTCTGAATATAACAAGGTTGAAATGAAATTTTCACCGGAAGATATACAAGATTCTCACGAGATGTATAACTACTAATATTAATTAATAAATCGAAAAGTAAAGTTTTTAAACGATTGAATGAAAAGTAGCTGAAAGAAGGAAGGGGAACTTATACCTCCATACACTATTTTTCAAAATCTATAAATTGATATTGCCAGTGAATATTCAATTCTTTCGTTTCGTTTCTAAAGAGCGGATAAACTAAATATCTTCAAAACTACGACTATGCAGTTTTTTTTAATTATTCTATTCCACTAAACCCTATAAAACCCTATGTTGGAATATTATGCTTGTATATGCAATAGATGTGTGTGAATCAGAAAT
Source organism: Pachydiplax longipennis (assembly GCA_036926295.1). Lineage (NCBI taxonomy): Eukaryota > Metazoa > Arthropoda > Insecta > Odonata > Libellulidae > Pachydiplax > Pachydiplax longipennis. The sequence goes on from JAVFKF010000008.1 coordinate 61,382,140, forward strand.
GGAAATCACGATATTCCATTCGAGTAGACTTTATCCGTCGTTTCGATGTTAGCAAGGTGAAATAAATCAGACTGACTGGAACTTCCACTTCCTCCACAATTAGCTTCCTAAATCACTGCAGAGGGAATTGAGTATATGATGCAAGATAGTTTAGTGACGCATTTTGCCGCTGCTTTCCTCAATTAAACAGAATGGAGAACCAGAGGAGCAAGAGAACCGATACACTTTTAACAACTTATACTCAGCATTGGCCAAGATAAATGCCCTTATGAAGTATAACTCATGCCTCAGTATACAATCAAAGCCATGAACAAAAAAGATATAAGAGACACGAAAGAAATCATTCTCTCTGTGCCAAATATTTAAAGTATTGCATCTATGAATACGTAGTAGAGGGAAAAGCTATAAATTAAGAATGTTGAAATGATATGGTTTAATTACTTTAATGCAGAATGAAATTCGTAGGGTTTAAATTTTCAATAGCCCAAAAACCTTTTCTTGTAGAGTTGCGTGAAAATCAGTGGCGGGAAAATGGAGATATCGGCTTCTACTCTGCTGCAACGTCAGATTGTTTACGTCAGATGCGGAAAAGCTTGAGAAGCGGAAACGTCAGATAAGAATTAATGGTAATCAGTGGCTATTGCTCAAAGAGACTCATAATTCGCAGAAGAAGGTACTTGAGGCTATTAAACCTCTCTATTAGATTATCTTACTATAAAGGTTAACTTATTATCACTACTACAATACTGTTGATCATATAAATAATGATAGACAGAAGAATACCCCCTGGACCAGGCAAGCATGGATTATGCCCCATACTCCTCCTGTGGGGATCGAACTTTTAAGCACGGAGGTAACTCTAGGAGGAAAACGATACAATCTAATTAGATATACAATCCAATTAGATATACAGCTTGCTGACTCCACATTTCCGTTACATCTATCCATAATATTTTATTAGATAATCAGTGAAAGAAACTATAGGAATTTTAGAGTTTTAGTAATATCTTTTCCTTGTTAGATATGTAGGGATATAAGATATAAATTCCTAGTTACTACTTTTGCCGCAAACGAAAATATTGAATGAGTGCTGAATGTATCAAAGTTATTATTTCAGTACCATATCTTATTCTTGCATTCAGAAGCCTAGCTACATTTTCGAGAGCTCCCGCATATGACAACATTGCAATAACATTTGAGGTCTCGCAAGCACTATAGGCGGTCCTGTACAGACAGCCGATACAACATTCCATCCTACAAGCCCTCACCCCCCAAAACCCCGAATATAACTCCACCTCGTTTTCAAAGACACAAAATTGATTCCACAAGTTACCGATGACTTAAAGAGAAGACGCCGATGTTTCACTCCGCAGAACATGTCCTTTGCAAACATATACCTTCGTCCGCCCTTGTATTCAACCCCTTTTCCCCACGCAACTCTTTCACGCCCTATTCACTCCTCCCCATCCAAAAACCGCGCCTTTCCCTCCCAATTAATTGACTCGCCATAATTAAAGCGGAAGCTTGGTTGGCGGCAAAATAAGCTGCCAAGAACCCTTTGCTTTGCTTCCCTCTTCGTCACACCTCTTCGCACCCGACACCTCCGACGGCTTCTTCTGGGCACGGCTGCACGAAGGCCTCAGACAACGGAAAACATCCCTCCTTTACCCGTCTGTTTCTTTCCGGGGGAAAAAACGCAACTCGGTTCCGATGCTTCGCGTCTTTTAGCGAAATCACCTGTCTGTGAGATAAACGCCCGAAATTTTTCGGAGGCCCGCTTTCGAGGGCTTCAAACGCACGATAGCGCACGGGTCGTGGGGAGCGTTCGCGCGAGGTGTTGTAACGGGAGAAATGTCTCATTATCATCCCTTTTCAGGACGCCGCTCGTCACTCCAAAACCAACCCTTTCCCTCCCTTCATTATTCCTCCTCCCTTTCTCTCTTCCAAAGGGGTTCACTTTCCCCTTGCCGCACTCCTCGTGCAGCCGAAATTTTATTCTTCCCACGGTCTTTCCGTGTTTTTGCGTGATTTCCTAGGGGCGGCACGTGTCGAAACTCCTTCCGATTCTGTAGCTTTACGCCTTTCGAGAGCTCTTCGAAAGAGCTCGGACTTCGAAGTAATAGACTAAAAAATTACGGCGGCTTGATCGATTTTCACAGCAGTTACCTTTTTCTTATTTTGGCGCGCAATCAGGATTTTCGCTCGGGGGGTTCAACTCAAGGACTGTCGCTAATAAGATATTGAACATGTCACAGTTTATTATTAGATTCTGTAACTTTATTCCGTTGAGGAGTTCCTCAAAAGTGCTCGGACGCCGAAGTAATAGACAAAAAATTACGGAGGCTTGTTCACAGCAAAGTTACTTTTCCTTAGTTTGAACGCTCAACTAAAGAATTGTCACTGATAAGATATTGAACATGTTGCAATTTATTGGAGGTTGAAAATACTCTGTTAGTCGTTTAGAAAATCATGACTATCGAATAGCGTATCGGATGATTCTTAGAAGTCGGTAATCTCAGTATACCCCTACATAGAAGGGGTATACTGAGCTGACCAACGACTACCAAAGTTTTTTCAGCCTCTACTTTATTAACAGACGTGCTCCAATTTTCTTTTCTTAAGGTTAAAATTACATTTCGCAGATGAATTGAATAATTTTCACGATAAAAAACGAAAAGCATACCTTCATTACAACTTACTGTACTAGAACATCTTAAAGCAAGCTCGAGAGCAATCAAAATATAGTGTACTTGTAGAATATTTGGGGGAAGGTAAAGAAATGGGGGCTGACGGACGTCATATAATATGCATGATAACCGAAAATAAGAATTCAGATATGCATTGATAGATTCTCGTTTGAGAAGTTCATGCCTAGCAAATCCGTGCCCTAAAACTGCAGAGTAATTACAACATTTCTCTGAATCCGTTCTGACGCTTGATAGCGCTGCTCTTAAAAGTTAAAGGTTTTTGGTATGGGTTATCTCTGTATGATTCACGGTTAGGGTGATGTGAAGGTTATTAAGGAATGAATTTCTTTGATAATAATAAATAAATAAATATAATTGATAATGACATTTCTTTGGGACATGTCTCATTGAATGCTACAAAAAAATATTCACGGAATCCTTGGACTAAAGATTTTAGAGAATTTGTTCAATAGATAACTCGGTGAGGAAAGTAGTCTAAAACTACCTCAACTCTTGGAATCTTGCCTAGAATTGAGGACCCAACTAATTTGCAGGATGAAGACATAATGCCGTTTCATTCCGGTGGTAGGATATGGCTCGGTAATCTCTCAGAAAGATCCACTGATTTATCTACCAGAGAATGATTTCACTCAATTTACAAATTTTAAGATTGATTTGGAGTAATAAAATACTAGAAAACTGTTGGTGTACAAAAAGCTCCTGCGAGGCTAATCATAAGAAGTTTAACCACGATTTTAATATAGTTAATCATCAAGTTATTTGTAAGCTAAGAAAAGAGAGTGGTAGATGGTTTAATCTATTTCCATGAGAACTTGATAATATTACTCCATAGCGCTCCTTACTGTGCAAGGAAAATGCAATCAAAACTAACCTTATGCTCCGGCAAATATTTCTCCAGATATCTTCGTAAACTGATCCCAGATTTATGCTTATTTATTCTGATGGAGCGACGAAATTTCAGACAATACTATGAGTCGCTGGTGACAAATATGTCGAAAAGTACTCTAACTGATTGATCTATTAGCCAGTAATACATATTAATTGCCTTCTCCGAGCAGCTTAAGAGTAACGATTCTGAGAATTCACTTCCGAGTTGGACGTTCAATTTAACTGTTCCCTATGATGTAGCCCATTGACAATATAATTCTTTTATCCCTAAAGGCAATCTCAAAAATTGATGCATACGTATTAAAAACGTTGAAATTTATGACAATTTCTTTCTCACATTACGTATACTTTAATCGTCCACTGATAACAACAAAAAGAGATTGACGTAACATCGCCTTGCAAAACGAAATCTTTCAGAAAAAAGAATAGCCTTCAAGGAAAAAGGTATGCATCGTCCCTAAGAAAGCTTGTTTTAAATTCTTGACTGAATCTATACGATACATGCTGATTTATTGAGGGCTTTCCCCATCACAAAAATTTTTATTTTTAGCGGAATATGCCATAGTAATAAAAAACAAGAATTAATTATCCCAATTTTAGTCTTGAAACAGCACTCGTACAATTGAGTATTTCTTTAAACAGACATAAATAATTATACTATGGCCAGGGTTCGAATCGGGGACCTCGGCGTTGCTCTACACCACTGAGAATCATATTAGTGTAATAATAGGTACGCAAGCAACTGAGGATTTGTTTTTGCAAAATTAAGCAGTAACGCTAATTATAAACATGTTGCTATCAACAAAATTTTGTTTACTATTCAGATGTAGATTTGAAACTTTTACTTCTGTGTATTTAAATATTAGACGCACTATGACGGTTAATAACTTGTTAAAAAGGTAAACAATGTCAAGAAGAAAGAAAATAATACTCTGCCAAACCTAGATGGAATTAGAAACTAATTCATCTAGAAGCTATTTCAATTCGTGCATTGATTAAATTTAAATTATGATATTTCTGTAGGCATACGGGTGAATTAGGTTCGATAATGATTGAGTGAAGGAGTGATCGATGCCTATCATTAAGCAACTAATGAAGAAATATTTTCACCTCTTCACACTTATCGTTTTGTAAATCGATCTGATCGTTATTGAATTGCGTACATCTACGCTCCATTAAGTGTAAGGCCGAATCATGTCATTATTGATATCTACAACTGATTAGAAAAGAGTGGGCGGGACCGTTTCGACAGTCGGAACACATATATTAGTTCCGTCGATATTAGCTTGTCAAAGGCCTTTATCAAGCATCTTAATTGAGTAAAGTAAATTTAGCAGGGATAGCATGGTAATTTTAGATAGCTTGTGATCTATAAATACAGTTATCGAGATCGTAATTTTATGTACATTTCAAAAGGTACTTTAGAGATTCATCAGTCATGATAGAATAGATCCATCGACGTTTTTAGGTTATCAAGTGATCTCCATTTAGTGTTTTTTAGGCTGCATCTCATCTTTAATACACATCACTCGATGATTTCAGAGTTTTAGCGGGGGTAAAATTATCCTTCCGTATTTTCGAAAATGCATACGTGGTATATTGAGTTAGGGTTATCGGTTGCTGGTAACCTTTGAAAACGTATTAGATGGCACCTGAATAATAGGTTAATGATGTTAATTTGATATAAAATTATAGAAAAATAATTTGAAACTTATGGAAAGTTAATAAGAAGTAATATGATACTATTTTAAACGGAAATGGGTTCTAGAATAATATACTCAAAACATCAATCAATACCGATAAATATTTTCCAAGATTGAAGCTAACGTCTTTATTCGGGTTGTAGAAAAATATATTTTTCATATTTGAAGGAAGGTAGACATTTTGAGTGAAGAGGAACAGCTGTGTTATTAATGGAATTATATCATCATTCCATTCAATTTGAATTCAGCGGAAAAGGGAGTAACATTGTAGTATCATTTGACGGCTATAAAGTCAGATCTAAACAATTTTTGTCAAGGAGACAAAATCACAAAAAAAACATTCAAGAAAAAGCACGTGACTAGTTTCGATGCTTAACCGTCATCTTCAAGTTAACATAACTATGCATCTCATGATAGGGGATTATGACTATCCAACGTGAGAAGGGGAATGAGAATTCATAGGAATAAATTTTGCGAACATGTGACCGGTAATACTTTTTTGAACATTACAGCGATCAGTCTGTTCCCGGATTTTTAAAGATAACGACACAGCTTCTCCTTTTCCGTGATGACGATTTATATTATTTTGTTACGGTTTTCCATATGATATTTTAATATTTTCGTGACAAAAATCTTCCCAATAAACTTGCAATATAATGATGACTATTTTGAGAGTCAAATTCAAAATATAAATATTGCAAGCAACTAGTTTTCATACCAAAATTTTCCATATCCAGAAATTAATCGTTGACATAATTAGTATTCTCGAACTTAACATTTTATTGTATACGTTTACTAAAATCAATAAGTACTATTTACTAAAAAAAGTTAGTCTTACAATGTTAAGTTTTGTATTGATGGTTGGAAAATTTTCGCTAAAATTGCTAATCAAGACTGGGTATGATAACAAAAAAATAAGATCAAAACACGAAACTAGTCTTACAAAATAGCTGAGTAAAACCTGAAAATTGATATTGACAATAATGCAGTCCTTCAAGTGAAATTGAGACATCAAGTAAACAAGAAACAAAATAATTTTGATTAAAAAGACAGACAAAAAACCAGCATAATTTTATCCGAATTATATCGTATTTATGTCTAATTAAGAACTGTTTGCGGCTTTAAGTCACGAGCTCCTCCATAGGTGATGAGAATTAATATATCCACCTTAACATCTACTGAATAAAAGTGGAGATGTAAGAAAAGGTTAGGTATGATTTTATAGGTTTCATTTTAAAATGTATTATTAATAATATCGAAAGTAAATCACCTCGCATGCAATATCGGACATCAAGGCATGTATTAAATCAGAAAACTAGTGAACTATATCCAAGGATAATAAAATATAGAGCTGAATCGCCTGTCAATCAGCATTTGAAACATCAACACATTTTTATGAAAATATGTCGGAGCAGTTAAAGGGATATCCGATACCTTTTATTAGCGAGAAAAAATGGTAGGTATAAGACATTAAGGAAACTGCTTCAGGGCAACCTTCAAAGGTCTACGCTAGAATATCGGAAAGGATTTGAAGGGCGCGAACAAAAAATTTTGAAAGTATAGATGTCGATTATTGAGAATATATTAACAGTACGCTATATAAATTAAACTAGGTATTTTTAATTAAGTACTGTACTACACTGTAATTGTGTACTGAAGCACAGTATTCTATGTGTATACATCCAATGCTCTACTTGAGATCGGTAAAATAACGAATTCCATACAACTGTTGTAATCATAAAGTAATAGTCGTAACAATACTGGTCGTCGGTAATTCGTTAAATAGATTGTTTATAAATAATACGATAATGATATAACTCATGTTTAATTTTAACTAGGAATTACTTAGCCTTTATTATAGAAAAAGGTCTACGAAGGGAATTAGAAAGCTTAATGCATTTAGATACTTTGTCTTCGGAAATTTTGTACGTAACTAAAAATTTCAATTTAAAAGCAACTTGTTATTTAGCATCACTGTGCGACGTTCGTTCCTCTCATTTGTTACAACTTTCTTGCTTCCTGTGAACCGATGGAATAAATATTCTGAAAAAATAATCACATATAAGGTATATTTCAAAAATAAAATTTACTAAAAAAAAGAGCTACAGGGAACTAGATACAGGGGCCCCCGGAAAGCCAAGTTGGCAACACGTTCGACTTTGGTGAAAGCGGTCCCGGGTTTGATTTCCAGTGGGGGCTCCCATGCGAAATGACTGTTGTAGCACTTTTAAGATCACTACTAAGAACTATATAGATCAAGCTTAGTAATCCTTATCACAGATTTCCTCTTTATACGAAATTATCACAATTTCGAATAGTACTCAACCTAATGGATATCATGTATAGCTGCACCTCATGGTGGAATCCCACTATGGCTGCAGATGAAACTAATTCAATAATAATTATACGGAATCGTTGGCCAAAGGTCAATCATCACGAAGCGAGTGCCAATGTGTTGCGTAAGTGGTGCCATGCATCTAAAGCTAGTACTGGAGAACTGTGTCTACGCAACTTCACGAAAACTTCATTCGATTCAGAGAATCCCTCGGAAATAGCATATTTTTTGTCTTTCCGGCTTCTGTTTCTTCCTGCATGCCCAGCATGGATTCTCCCAACCCTCCACCATGGCACCGGTAGAGAGAGATATATAGAATACAGAGGGAGTACCACTTGTCATGCCAATTACGTGAGATCACTTGTTATCGCTCCCACCGCCCGAAAAAGGCTCCGCGCAGAAAACCCCCTAAATGTCGCCCCTTTTCCTCCGAGGAAATTTCTCCGAAACACTGCGCTTTGCCAAAAATTAAATAAATAAATAAACAATTCCACGGCGCCTTTTTTCGCTTCCTTTTTATCTCGACCGGGTGACTTTTTTGGCGCCCGCTCTGCCAACCCCGTCTGCATGAGTCGCTCCCAGAATCATTTTTTTCCCTCCTTTCTCCCACTTCTCACCCTGTCGCCAATTAGCGCTAATTGTGCACTCGAACCTTCAGAATAAACGCCCTTCCTCCCCGATTCGATTGCCTATTCGCTGCCGTCTTATTATTTTATTCCGCCGTCATCGCCGCGTATTTTTTCAACATTCATTATTTATTTGACGAGTCCTCGTTTTATTTATTTCAAGTGGCATCTCCTCCACAATCGAATCGAGCGACGTCGCTCATTTTTTTTTCGACCGTATAATTGATACCTTTGGGTGGAAATGTATATTATTAACCGTGGAATCCCTAAAAAAAACCCTCGCGAGCGAAAAAAAAATGAGCGGAGCGGGGCTCGCGAAAATTCGATAATTATGTCGAGCTGACGATTAACATCCGGATGGATTTTTTCCCCATTTTCTCGCTCTGTTCTCCGCGGGTCTATTTACGACGAGGGCGCTCCTGAAAATTAGCAGCGGGCTCTTGAAAAAACCCTTGTCGAACAACTGCCTCGCCTCTATTCACGAGGAAGCGTACGGGTGACTTTTTCTCTCTCGCGAATGCCGAGTGCGGATCCCGATAAAATATCGAAATCCCCGATTTTTTTATTCCCCGAACAATGAGCCAATCCTTGAAATGTAATTACGTCACGCCAACTGAAGTTGCTCTATTGTGTAATCGATTTCTGAACCTACTTCCGACTTTTTTCCCGGCGATAATTTTGACGAAGGTCTAATTATCGATAATTATGAATTGTGTGATAAAAGTTCGGAGAAAAAGGTCATTAGGGTAATTTATTTCGTCACAACCACGCCATGTTTTGTATTATACATACAATGTACTTACAAAATATTGAGGCTCGAATATTTCATTTTTTATGCTACTTCTAAAATGGGGTTAAATCACTAATTTGATTGATCTGATTCTCCATCTCTCCTTAAACCTATCGCACTTTTCTCCTTAAACCTACAGAAGTTTTGGCACCTTCATCTTGAAACATAAGCTTTTTAAATTCCTTAATACGTTTAGAAAATGTCCTGAGAGAGGCTATGAACTTAAAATCAAGGAATATGGATAAGGCACCTGCTATAAGAAAACATTTCACTAAGTTAATATATTTATATATGTAGATATCATGAGGTAATTTCTTAAATAATATTGGGCTTTGAACTTAGAGAAAAATTTATTTTGCAATCGCCCAAATGACGTGCCGCAAAATTTACGCCCGGACAGGGACTCGAACCCTGGACCCTTAGGTTAAAAGCCTAATGCTCTACCGACTGAGCTATTCGGGCTCGCTATTTACTTCAATATAATGTCAACTCTATATGCAACTTATTTGCTTTAGAAACGCTATCATTATAATCTTTTCTTCTTCGAAATACTGATATGGATTCGAAACTTAATCCAGGTGATATATCTTCCTACAAAGGTGAATTTTCAAAACGGTTTTCTGCTCCTAATGATGACTACAAATCGCTTAGGAGCTAATAATTCGGGCGCTATCTTTGTATCTGATCTACAAATCTTAATTTGAAGTTGCATTCTTTATTTTTTCGAGTAATTTTCAAAGACCTAAATTTTATAAGGAGATAAATATCCATATTCATGTGATGGAAGCAGACAGAAGCAAACACATCTGCCTTGTGATAGCAACCATCTTAGCAATACTAAGCTCTACGTCAGTTAAAAATTAATGATACACGGCGGAGAAAAGAAAGTCTGAATTTATCTTTTACAACCAAAGTTATTACGCAAGAAAATTTCGATGGCATAATTTTTATCAATATTTTCTAGAGAGATCTCTCCGTTCTGCTGAGCAGAAAAATTGTTTCCAACAAAAGCAACCCAACTTTGATTTTAAATTTCCATTGTGGAGTAATAACGCAGAAACAAGACACTGTTTGAAAGTAGTCATGTTTTCAGACTGAAAATATTCTATACGTGTTCAAAATCCTGGTTGTAATATTTGATAGGTTATTTCACTCTAAGAGTTGACTTTGTTTGGTACCTAAATTTTCATTTTAATTCTTTTTTTAATTTTAAAAGATAAGAAAAGCTGGAAACACTCGAATCTAATGTAATGAAACTGCAGTAACATGATCTCAAGACAAATTTTCGAAATAAACCTGATGCATGGGACATAAAATAGCGATGGTTCTCGCATTCTTTCAAGATTCATTACCTCGCGGTCAAGGTATGGTCAACAAGTTAAATGGAAATGGAGTACATATTAATTTAAATAATTTTAACAGCTGTTGCGAAATAAAATTCTTCAAATTTCATTATTTATTTTCCAGTAAAATTTAGCTGTATCACTTTCAATTTGGGATGAACCTAAATTCATCACATCATAAAACTGAGGTAATTTTGAAATTTCTTCTGCAGGTTCAAAGCAAATTGAAATCAAATTAAATGCAATATTCTGCACATTGTTAAGAGCGAATTGTAAATTACAGAATGTATTGCGCAAACTATCCTATCAAGATTAAATTCCTATCAGGTCATTTGTATATTTTAGGGTAATCCGAGGTAAGTTTATCATATGAGAAGATTTTGAGACAAATTTAATTCATTTTAATTTAACATCTACGCTTATTACTTCTTGGTTTTACTACAAATAATGAGCAGATTTTCCGCGATATGCATAACTTACAATTATGTACGCTAGTGAAGTATACTAATTGCATGGTTGAAACGGAGAAGATGATTAGGTACTGAAGAGACTCAATAAATAAAAAACCAAGTTAGATATGATCTCTAAGTAAACAGTTGACAACTGAGAGACAACGGCAGAGGATAACCGTTGTCGATACCAAGAACCTTCCTCGCTTCCTGTAGCCATGAAGTAGAAGAGTTGTGTGGTGCGATCGGATTAAAAAATATCTGCAGCTGCAGCGACGCAACATTCCACCGAACCTGTCAGCTCCACCTGTTGGTGAACCTCCAAAAGCCCTTCCCTTCTAATAGAGCACGTAATTCATACAATTTCTCACGGGATAAAGGACTTCCCTGAAGATGGCCAACCTCTCCATTTTTTCTCCCTCGAGAAAACCCTTCAGATCTCAACGGCTGCATCTTAGCCCACCCCCTCCTCTCCTCCCCAAAGCCACCCACTCTCGGAAAACAGACCACGCCCACCCTCCCACCGCACCGACCAATCCCGTGTGTCGCGATTTCTTCCCTTCCACTCCTCCTCCGTGCGATAGCGGTATCACGTGCCTCTCGGGTCAATCCGGAGTCTGCGGGTTAGGATGGGAGAGAGGAGGATGAGGCGGTGTGGGAGGGAAAGTCCCTTGGAAGGAAAGGGAGGTGATTCCCGAGGAGAGATGCTTCCCTCCGAAGTGGGATCCTCCCAAAGCCGGTTCTTCGGTGATTGAGATTTCTGGCGGAGATTTTATGGGTTAAAGTTGCAAGAAAGGAAGAAATGGAGTAATGGGGGTGGGTGAGGGATAATAAAGTACTTCGACACTGTCTATTTGGAGCTCTGATAAAATCTGATTATCGATATTTTACTTTCGTTATCGATTTGGAAATATCAATTTTATTTTTTACCATACGGATTTGTATACAAAAATAAGAGAAATGTGACGAGGAATTCAACAATTTTAACACATTTACAAAATAGTAAAGAATTATATGTGCTATAAAAGATTTAGCTGAGCCGTACGTGACGCAGATACACCAGCTTCCCAAGATGAAAGAATTCCTATTACTATATTTGAAAACCTTAGCTCTTTCGATCTTTAGGGACACTATAATCAGACTAATCTAGAATTAAGCAAATAAAATAATTAATTCGTTCAATCCTTTTCCTCAAAATTTTATGTAGTTGGATTGGTGGATTTTCTATATCAGGAGATAGGAAACGCAAGAAATCTTCGAAAAAAATATTCATAGAATTATTTCATTATTTTTGAAGTAATTCTCAACTAAAAGTTTATCTCTTAACATAGATTATTTTCTTGGGGCTTTACATTCCAAATATAACAAATGCTTCACATCATTCAGACATCTCGAAGATTTTCTCAGAAAGAGATATTAAGTAATCGCCTTTTTACTGCTGATTTCGTTACCTTTTGCAGTTCTAGAATTCTAATAGCTTATCTGTAGTAGTAACCTTTTGATTCGTACAAACGACAGATTTCTTAATTCTTAAAAAAAGTATCCTTCCAAATACGGTGGAGTTTTATAAAATACCATGAAATTGCAGAGTGATAAAATCTGAGAATTTAGAAAATATCTTTAAAACTAAAGTTGTCGAAATTTGCGAGTTCGATTACATATATTTAATAAATATAAAATTTCCTGATTAAATTTCTAAATAACAGCAATGCTCGGAAAAATAGATATATTTCTTGATATATAGATACGAGCTCGTAAGTGGTACTTCCAACGCAATAAGTTATTATCTTAAACGTTTCTCACGTTCAGTAAAAAAGTTTCCGAATTCAAATCTTTTTCTTCTTTAGTCCGTTTTCTTCATGGTCAAAGCCGTCATAGTAAATGAAAATTAATCATTTTAATTTTTATGAAATGTCACACATAATCCTCCAGAGATAAAGCGTAGCTTTATATTTAGATTTTAGATTTCAGTGCCATGATTCAATCTACGAGTCATATATATTTCATTCCATAATTTCGAAATAGGTTTAATTTAAATTTCCCTGAAAATTAGTGTGAATATTTTTTAAAAATTGTAGAAAATAAAATCTCCCTCTGCTTAAGCCTCAGCTTAATGCAAAAATGGTGCAAAAAACTTGAAGATCACTCCCTCAATAATATTGTAAAAAGTAGAAAATAATTATATCTGTCATTGTGAATGAAATTGTGATACCTATCATGATAAATCATTCATTAAAGAAATGTACTTTCGATAGATTATTAATCATTTGTTATTTCTACCGTAAAAAGGAGTCTTTCAGTTGCCTACAATTCCATTGGAAAACAATACTAAAAAAGCTGAGTTTAGTTATATTGCATTTTTGTCCTGTGCCTAACGTATTCTTTATCTTCATCTTACTAATTTCTCCTAAAAAAGATGTAAATACTTAAGTAAACGCCAAGAATTAGATATTCATTTAATCTAATTCTTTTAGTGGCATTTAACCGGCCAAATAATTTACTTGAGTGCAATGAAATCGATATTAGAGGACAATAATCAGCTGTAAATTAAACATAAATATGTCTTTTTGATGCAATTCTTTAACATCTAAATATTTAACGTATAAATGAATTTTTAACTAACTTCTCTCTTAATGAATAATTCTTCTTCAACAGCGGCACAAACTCATGTGCGAAAACTGTGACCTGATTTCGTATGTAATTATCACGACATTAACATAAGAGCGCAATGAGCTTTATATCTACAGTAAGATATGCATAACCGATACAAATATGCGATTCAAAATTAAATACATGGAGAGACATAAATTACATGCAAGTCCTCTGCAATCTGAAGTGGCAAATCTGAAGCAGAGATAACAACGAAGGAAACCATAAAATGCATGAAAATGAGTTATGTACTTCGTAAATCTTGTATCTTCATATGATAAGTGATAAGTTCACAGAATAATTAGTCTACTGATTCAACATACGATAATTTTACGCATTCGACTTCTATTTACTTAAAATGAAATAATCTGACTCTTCTAGATATTTTACGGAATAAATTAGAATAAGAGAAAGGGAATAACAGATTCCTAACCATGGTAAATAAACGAGAGCTTCTACGTTTTAACATCTATTATGAACACTTATTCTGCGTTTTCTGAGATCATAAATGTCCAATATCTCTGTAAAAGTTCTTTTTAACTGAAATGAAAATTCCTTAATTTTATCAGAGCTTCCAGAGGAAGGGAAAATACCTTTAATTCCTGTACAACTTTTTAAATAAAGTTAAAGTTATTCAGGATTCTGAAGATTAAAACTCCGAATAAAGACTTAGAACAAATCAGAGGTCTATCATTCGAGAAAACATCACCTTCTGCTTTTTCCGCTTTTTACAAGGAAACTTTATTTCGAATTAAAATTAAATTCGAATTAATTTTTTATTTTTCTTCTCTCACAATTTATTCTAATTCAGACAAATTACTTATAGAAATTGAATTTTCTTAAGCTTTTTCTTTTGCCATAGAAAGTATAACAAATCCTCAATCCTATGGGAGATAAGATTACATTTACTTTGAAAAATTAAGTTGGCTCAGAGCTGCCATATCGTCTACAGGGTGTGCATAATGAAAGGTAAACGTTGAGGTAAATTATGAGATAAACAGATAATGAGGTATATAAATCATAAGGTAAATTTTGATTGATTTCAAATAAGATGATAATAACTGCCGATTAATTTTCTTGTGTTAAATTTAAAAAAAAATCTCTGGCAACGGAAAACTAAACGAAAACAACCTGTAGAAAAATATAAAGTAAAGAATCTCTGCGTTGCAATTCAACTATCATTTAAACTTTTTGTATGAAATACATTAATAGAGGAAATTTTCGTTGAGAAGGTCTGAGCAAAATGTTTTATTTCTGAATCACAAAAAGTAAGATTCAAATTTGTAACATTATTGGGGATAAATTAAAATTGTGCCGATCAGAAAAATGGGCATTGTTACTAATTCTTCCCGAATTTGTTGTTAATCCTCAACAAGAAAAAACCAATAATACGCAACATCATCAAAATAAGCTGTTTTCCCAAAATCTTCTGATTATCATACCCCAAAATTATTGTGTTTTCAGCCATTGATGCATCACATCATGCATACTTGAGTGCAATTACGTTTGATTAAGCTGCATTCTTAGGTCAATACCTAATTCCCCTTGCAGGGGCTACAAGGAATCCTTCCCAGGGTTCTCAGCTCCCGCAAGGGACCTAGGCCTAGCAGAGATACTTGGCGGCGAGGCCCGCAATGACTCAACTTCCCCACACACATCATTTTAGAATCTAGCCGGATAAGTAAATCCCGGCCGCTTGTTCCGCCGACTTCATCACCATGAAGACAACGCACGGAAATGGCAGAATTACTCCTTGGGGTCATTTGCCGAGTCACGTTTTATCGTCTCCCTCGCAATCTGCCCGGATTGTGTTCGTGGGGTGAGAAAAGGGGAAAAAATGGAAGTGCTTCCGGGAGGAGAAAAAACAGCTTGGGTCTGCACAAAAGAGGGTTAAGCGGAGCCGTCCGCATGTCTTCCGGGACGCCGAAGGACTCACTCGAGTGACTCCTCTTTTACGAGCTTTGATAAGATAGCGCGAGTCGAAAAACTCATCTTCTTTCCCAGAGCCCGCCCCTTGATCTTCGCCACGCCCCCAACCCATTTCCTTGGTCTGAAAGACGCCCCACCTTTTTTACGTTTCGGCTGACGAGATGGCAAGGAGGGAGGAGGATGAGCTGCAAAGAAGCGACCAAGTAAAAGAATAAAGGTCGTTCCGATCGCGACTTTTTTCCGCCTCGCTTCGCAATTCGCTCCTTCCTTTTTTTATCTTTTTCTATGATTTGGGCTATCCTCTCGATTGGCTGTAAGACTTCAATCACGAGGCGATGAGATTTACCGCCGTGCTTCCTTATTCCTTTCTCTTCTGCTGCGAATGGAATGAAGGTCCGATTGCGCGGTTATTATGGGAGAACTTATTCAACGAGACTCCGCATATTTTTTCGCGTGATCCAAGATTACCCGAATTAAAGCATTGACCTGGTGTTGTTAAACGAGTTTCGTTGCAATTGCCTCGAAAATATTCTCACGTGCTTCCGAATCTTCTCGTATTTCCGGTTAAATTAATGGAAGATGTTTTAAGTACTCTGAAAATTTTAAAATGTTTAATCTCGCCAAAGATTTATTCCGACGAGAGATAAATATTCCGAATGAAAAGAGGTTGCTACTGTTATTTCTGAGTATTAAGACGAGTACGAGAAGAATGACCAGTTCATAACGATTCACATAAATCATTTTAAAGCCTCTACTTACAAATTAGCAGAAAGTATAAAAATTAATAGCTGATTAAGATACAGATATTCCTTTTCCGGCCACAGTCCATATCAACTTCTGAATGTAAAGAACAGGTAGCGGAAAACCATTCGCTTCCTTAAATTTATCAAAATTGGGTAAATGCTGTTTCCTTACTCCGAATTTATTTTACGTAAGGTAAAAAGAATTCTTCATGCTTACACATGGTTTTTCATAACGATTCCTAATCTGTGTTCTAAGCTATATGATTCAAAATAAATAAAAGTCAAACAGAGAGCTGGCTTGAAGCCGAAACAGGTAGGAGAATTTCCCAGTGAAATTTTGAATGAATGCATTAAGACGAGTTGGAAAACTGCTATTTGTATGGCTAGATTACCAGCAATAGAAGTGTAAAGAAAGACAGCAATTAATAATAAAACATGCAGAGAGGGCCACGGAATAGGGACTATTGACATGCAATTCTGGATGTTATAAAAGAGTTTAGAGGAAGAGTAGAGTGGACACAATAGGAGAGCTTTATAATAGAATGATGAATATAAAACGGATATAGAGTACCAATTGAAGAAGACCTTCCACGAGCGAACGAGAAATCTATGGAGGACTTTAGTGAAAACACAAGGGAAAATCATTGGGTACACTTTGAGGAGAGAAAGACCGCTGAGGACATTAGTGGAAGGAATGGTGGACGGAAAGAATTACAGAAAGACCGAGGTTAGATCATTGGAAACAAGTAATCAGCAATGTTCAGGTTAATAATTTTGTGGAGATGAAGCGATCGACTGGGGACAGGAGTGCTTGTAGAGATGCAACAAACCAATTCTCGGATCATTTACCCTTGGTGATAATGATGAGCCATCGATATATCCAAAAAAGTATTTGAAGTAATCTGTCGACATTTATAAACGATGTTAAAATAGTATCCATTCAGATGATCACAAGGAAATTCGATATCGAATGATGATGTATATGAAACTTATGATTTTCCTAATCCCCCTTATTTTAAAAAATTACTAGAGTATGCATTTAATAGACCAAATATGTAAATAAATTCAAAGACATCTTTAAGACTTACTATTATGGAGAGAGTGCCAATCTATTATATGGTACATCCACCAAAAGTGGCGCATTGCATGGTTATAAGCGGCGATTTGAACGCCAAGACAGATACGCATAAAGATATTAAAATATTTTTATTACCCATTTATCTCGATGCACATACACGCATAATATTACCTTCCACTTAATTCTGCAGAGCGCATTCATTACTGGCTATTATTGCAGTTTATGGCGCATTATTATCTTGTAATCTGTAAAGTACATCTGTTGCGAAAGTGAAATTGTCGCATTAACCGTAAAAGGTTGACTAACCGTGCTCTAATGTATTGACTGCCCGAGAGAGTAAAGCAGAAATACAGTTTCAATGAAGTATGCTTCGCTCAATTTTTAATTTTGGAAATAAAAATTTATAGTAATTCGCAATTTTTTGACAGGAGGCTAAGAAGTGATGGAAAATTCTAGTTCAAAATAGCGCTATCTAAGAATAACTTTAGTAAAATCGATGAGGTCAATCTTCAGTTGGTGGAATTCTGCAGCAACTATCTTGAAAGGAAACACCGAGTAACTTCCACAGTAGATAGATCTACTGTAGAGGGTACTTATTGTTTTCCTTATTAATAAGCACATCGTTGTAAACCTCGCTTCAAGAACTCCAATTTTACAGAAATTCGGATTTATCAGTAGAGTGCGAAGCCCAAGAGTGATGCTCATGCGTCGAAAGTGGTGAAGTCTTTCTTAATTTTGTTTCGAGTGGAATTAATACCTAAATTTTACCTTTTTTCGTTGCGTAAGGTAATAGGAGTTTATTTATAATTTTCATTGCCTTTGGAGCTCAGGCATCAATTTCTAAGTTGCTATGCGCCTCCTATGTTCGCAAGTCATGATACAAATGCAAGGAATTGCGTTTCGGTCGATCCGGCAAACACTATACTATATAGTGCGTTTCAACAGACATAAGATGAAAAGTATGTGCCCTCAGAATTACGACGCTTTTGATAAATATATTTTTTAAATTTTTTTAGATTATAATAGTGGCCTACTCCTCTCCTTGGAGATGAATTAAGAAATTCTTATGCACATTTTCCACGGATTAATTTTAAAAAACTATGAATTTATGCTTCTTTTTCCATACAAACAAACACGAATAAAAAATCTGATCTATTTACCTTTTGAAATAGTATAAAACTAACATCAATTTTTCCTACAAGAGATTTAAGTCATATATCCACTGTTTAACTTGGCAGGATAATTCCCAAGAATTCAAAATCTTACTCAACAGTTCTTTAAATTGATTTATTTATGACAATGAGACTGTAACAAAGAAATGGAAATGAGTTCACGATGTAAGTTCTAGGATATTTTTGCATTATTCATATAGGATAGGTGACAGTTGAACACAAAATTGGAGAAAATGCCACTGGAAAGCTACATTGCACTTTAAATGGAAAGCCTGTCATCCTGATATGAATAACGAGCCACTATTGCAAGAAATTTCTTATTTGGATAAGGAAACCCCATATTTTCCGTTGTAAGAAAATAACTATGATCACCATTGAAGTCTTTTTGTAAAGTCATTATCCGAAGTCTAATTACAACTTAATTCCCTACAGGATTAGTTACTTTAAGCTCAGTTGAGTAAGTGGGATAACTAGTGAAGATGAGGAGTGATGTAGTTTGGTTGTTCTTTCCTCACTGAGCCATAATACTATGAAAGGAAAATGTCAACATAAGTATACATCAACGACACCATGAATAAATCTCTCGATATCGTTCAATTAGAAGAAATCAAACTTAATTCCATGATTAATAGTATGACACGTAACGGCTTTAATATTAGCTCAACCATAAAAAGCACCAAAACAGACGTAAATCAAGGATACTTTATCTCTACCCTTTACCGAAAGTTAAATGAAAAAGAATCAACGTATCAAGAAAGATAGAGGGAGTTAGCCCTAGGAGAAAAGAGGGAAGTACCTCTTTGAATCTGAAGAAAGAAGGGTACGGAAACATAAAATCTAGAGGCAAATTAAAAAATCAAACGCTAGTAAATTATCAGAAAGCCTTCATCAGAGAAATTTAACCTTTTCTGCCACCGATGTAGAAGTCTGTTGGAGAGAAAGGTAAACTAAGCGAGCAAAAGCGTATCTCGGCCGCAGAAATAGCGACTAAGAAAACGCTTCTCATTCGTGTAAACTTTAATCGTCGAATCAATCTCTTCCGCATTCTGATTTAAGCAGTGGTCACTTCGCACGCTGTGTCACGCACACGCATTCGCCTATCTCTCCTTCCTTCGTGCATTAAATCTTATCGAGTTTCACTCCCCCTTTTCTGCCTCCATTTCGGTCAGCTCTTCTGATTTTTATCTCGCCGAGGAATTCCGAGGAGAGAGAACCGGAATCATAGGGTCACTCGGACATGAACAATCTGCGATCCTTATCTAAGGTTATACTACGGTGTCTGCAATTTCTGGGGCGAGAAAACCTCTTACCAAAGCACCGCCGTAGATTTTTCTTGTAGACCGAGGGAAAGATAATGTTTGTAGTCGTTGAGGGTGGTCGCAGCTTCGATAATGGAGATGGAATTTTCTACTGAGGGTAATACGATGGCTGTAAACTGACCAGTAAAACCCCATAGGAATTGTCAGCGGCAGTACCACCTTCATTCAGATACGAGGTCTAGATGCGAAGTTCTCAATTACCACATTTTCCTCCCTTATTTCGAAAAATCGGCGTCGGATTTTGTTAAGGAACGCTAAACTATCTGTCACATTTTTATTATTTTTTTCATTGTTAATCATCTCGATTGCAAGTTCGCTAATAGATTACATCCCTTTATTATGATTAAATTATTATCTCATCATTGTTAGATTCACTTATTAGATTTATAAATTCAATTACGTTGGCTTAAAGCAAGGGTGAGGAACCCTTTTCTCTTTCTTCTTCCGAATAAAAGATTAAAAACCTCCCACTCATGCTCCAAATTTACTGATATAAAAACATTTTCTTAACCTGATAGGATATTTCGCTTAAAAATAACAAAGGGAGAAAATCGTTGAGAACGAAAAGATAAAAATAAAAAGTTCTCCATGAATTAATAAATTAAAAGTTAAGTGGCTCCAAGGCTTTTTCTCATTTACATTTCAACATAAGCAACGGAGAGATTTGAAGGATATCATCCATGCCTCTGAATCCCACCAAAACTATTAGAATCTTAAAATATTAAAATAAATTAGCACCTTAAATATTAATGTAAGCTTCGTCTTCAAAATTAAGATTCGGTAAATTTTAAATAAATAGTTCTATGTGATAATTTTTGAATTTATAATGCCAATTACTCTTACGATGCTTAAAACTTATTTCCACGGTTTTTCGCATAAGAAATTTCTGTACAAAAAACTCAAAAGACCTCGAAATCAAGAGATTACAACTACTGAAATCACAAAAGATATTACTTCTTTTCTGAGAATAATAATGACTGGAGGCACCTCTTCCTTTCCGATAATTTATGTGATTCCACATCCAAGGTAAATGTTCGAACATTGTCGAGCAGATGGAAAGAATAATTCATAGAAAGCTATATATATATGTAAGCACTACCAGTCTCAAAGAAACTCAAACCACGAGTGATATTAAACTAAACATTGGCCGTTATTTTCAGAAGGTAGCGAATACACAGTCGAATAATATCCTCTTCCATCTTTACAGTTATTTTAACCTTAGATCCTATTTCTATCTACTTTAGAACTAAAGATTATCATACTTTGTATAATTCCTATTTGATAGATAAAATAAAATTATAAAATGTCTAATTTTGCAAGTGTATCCATTTTAATGTCGTGGTAAAGAGATCATAAAATCGTTAAAGAAATTCTGAGTAATAACTATTTACTCATCGCAGTATCTAACGATTTACCCATTGCAGTATCTTCTCAGCATTTCTTTCCTCATTTATCTTTAAGCTAAAATGAGTAAAGTTAAATCTCTAAGTACATTAGTTTCATACATATCAACACTTATGAAATCGCTCAAAAGACGAGACAATTTCGTAAAATATTAGTACTAACTTCATCATTTTCTAAGACTGTACGAGAAAATTACGATAAAAAATTAAAATAGGTTATAAGAATTCAAGAAAATAATAATATTTCGTTTGTTGCGCCTATGCACGATCTTTGACGCATTGGAACCTTGTAATGAGGCCTGTTTATGAATAGAATTAGTTTTATCCTCGTTCTAAACCGGTTTTTTCACAAAATAGTCAGTAACTAAGCATATCGATAATGAAAAGGGTCCCACAGATTCACTATCGTCCATAAATAGATATCAGGCCTGAAAATAAACTCGATTGCGCAAAAAAATCAACCATCGCATTTTTCGTGCACTCATTGTCTCGCCTCAATCCGAGATTCCCCCTAAAACACACATTCCCAATACTTTACTTCATCAGCCCAATCTTTTCGCGTCCAATGTCCGATCAAGGCGATTCCATATCCCCCGTTCCCATTCACACCCCATCGAAACCGTCGCCGCGTCATTCTCCCAGTTAATCGCCTTCCCCCCAAAACCAGTAGACGGCCACTTCTCCCTTCCCTATCTATCGGAGGAGAATCTTCCCTCTCGGATGAAGGAAATAAAAGCTAAAAAAAGCAAGCTGGGAAAGGGGAGCAAGTGGGAGGAGATGAATCTACTCTGGGCGTTGCCGCAGACGGATTAGGTTTTTGGCGAAGGCAATGAGTTTTATCCGCTCTCGTTTGCCAGCAAAGAGGACGTCGTTTTCGGCGCAATCGAGGAAGAGGTGGCCATAACTCTTGCGAGGGGAATGAAGATCGCTAACTCGGAGAGCGGAAAAAAGGACATCGTCCCGATTGCTCGAGATGTGTCGTAAAGGATATTCTTTGGCCGTTAGTGGCCGATGCTCTTTTTTTGGCTTCCTCGGACATTCTTTCCAAAGTAATTCCTAGGTTACGTAAATAAACCAAATCGATTTTCTTTGGTGTTTTGGTTCAGAATAGAAAAACGGATCTTTCGTTTATTTTTGTCTCGGTCTCTTTCAGGGTTATGGTGATATGAAAACTACTGAGATGTGAATGGTCTTAATTATGGAATTACTTTATTTATTTACGTATTGGGATTTATGAAAAGTATTATTAGGGTCGTTGAGCCGCAGTTTCATGGACTTTTCCACCGTTCGCATTCTAGTTCAGTGAGGAAAGGAGAGGCAAAACACCTCGTTCCTTATCTTGTATATTAGGCCAACTCCCTCTACAGAGCTAATAAAAGCTAATAGCAAAATATTTGAGGTTCAAACCTGACTTCGGACTGAACACTGTAGAAACGGACCCCACAAGGATTCTTCTTACCTCTACCTATCTGCGGATGAGTCATGCATAAATGACACCTAGGTACATACGAGTACATAAATAAGGGACACTTGATTATATCAGAATTACCGAATAATATCTTTAACGTGATTTTTACAGAATATCTCGTCACAGAAATTCTGAGACATAAACATTCATTCTAATCTAGAACGTGTATTTTCATTATCATCCATTATCAACCAATTTCCTCGTCCTAACCGTTTCAAATTGCTTACAAGAATACCGATAAGAGATATGATAGCGGTCCATGATTTATTATAATGGATTCGGCTGATAATTCTGCGGTAGTTTTAGGAGGAAAATGATGGTATTTACAGAATTAGTAAAGTTATATCTAGCGGTGGGATCAAAAATTTTTACGCACAAGTTTCTATCCCTAAGGGGTATGCAACCACGCACTGCAGTCTTGAGCACAAATTCCTTCATAATTGTTATTTAAATATCTGTTTGCTGAACATAATATGAAATAATACTGAAGTATTTCATGGTCCGACATAGAAGTTATATCGTTCCGCTATTATCTAAAAGATTTAGAAACTGGATCAGCGAACTAGGGAATTTTAAGAAGCGTTTCGCGCGAACTGATGCGAACTGGCTGAATCACACTTCTTAATAGGGTTATTTATCTCTTTCTAGTAATGTATGAGGAGTCAAAGAAAAACGCTCTCAATCACTATAAAATTTGTACATTTCATCACTATAACTTAATATGATATTAGCGAAGGAGAAATTATTCGATTCTTAAGTTAATACATACTCTAGAACCGTACGTTTCCTAAAATAGGTTTAATACAGAGATAGAATGAAAAAGTGTTATCTGACTACTTAAAGACAATAAATATATTCTGTCAATTACAGTTTCTGAGCCCTAAGTTAGGATCAGTTTGGTAAGCTGAGGATATAAGGTATACTGAAGTGAAATCTACTTTGAAATGAATACGCCAATTATTTGCTGTTAAAATGATTTCAACCAGAAAATATTTCGCCACAATAATTCTCCCTAGTGTCAGTCACATTTTTACGTATTTTTCATATGAGGAGGCATCTCATGTGAGCTTATAACGACCTCGAAGTCCTCATTGAAACTAAAAGGAAATTGAATACTCTATATTTCAGAAAATTCTCCTGATGCTGAGGAAATGATTCTTAACATACAATCTACAGTATTTATATAAATCCGAATAACTTGAAGATTATTATGAAATAGTACGCATTTTTATGGAATCCTTACTTAAGAGGCCACTCAAGAACGCAACCAAGAGAAAATGAACCAAAAGAGAAAAGGCTCAAAATATTCTCCATCGGTAAATGCCGCGTATGCTGCTTATCTTAACAAGTAAGAAGAGCAAACTTTGCATGTTTAAAACACGAACAAGACGTATGATTTATGACCAGCTTATCAATAGACACTTCCAAATAATTGACAACGAAATAAATTCAGTAAATCAGATGTAACTATATATACAAATAAAACTACTACCATCGCAATTTCGAAAAAAATTACATTCCCTTCTTTCGGTACTACTTATTTTAATTTCTAATTGTAAGAAGAAGCTATTGCACTGAGCATAAATAATGTACTACTAAGGTGTTTCTTAGATTTTATCAGCTCTTAACCTTCCTAATCGATTCTTTCTCTGGGTGCATGTTTAGTTGAAATTTCATCCCAAGTTTTCCAAAAAGATAGAATTCACTCGGAAACACGATTTTGATTACAATATTCACCGGCAAAAACATGACTTTAATTCAACGATTCATTTGCACGAAAAATAAAATCATCAGAGCGGAAAATGCTCTCAGGTGAGAAACAAGGGAATTCTGTAAATCAAACTTCTCGCACTTCCTTTACTGCCGAAAAAATAACCATACTACCAAAATATATTAATTTCACCACCCACGCTATCTCTTCCGTCAAGGATGACGTCACCATCGAGACATACAATCGAAAACCTTAGAAACGGACGGATGAGAAGCCATTCGACGCCGCATTCCTCCCGCGACTCACGCCCTCCTATCTCACCCCGTGGACACCTCAAGATTTCAATCATAGTCCTACGGCGGCGTCGACTTTCGTCACGTTATAGATTTCGCGAGACACGTATATCTTCCCACTCCAACCCTTCTTCTTGCGACCGAATAAGAAAAGAAGGCACGCGGAGGTGGCGCGGAGAGACACGACGTTGCGTGCGTCCGCTCCCTCCCGGGAGAGCGCGGGTCGAATCGAGCGGGGTCTCGAGGGACCGATTGTTGCTCCCAGCTTGTAATCTTCCGGGTCATCAATCAAGCGACCCTCCCGAATGATTAAGCACCGGTGGGCCGAGGACGGCGGTGTTTGAAGCGCCCACGCGATCGAGCACAGCATTATATATGCCCAGATATATTCAGGTACACGTGCGGGCGATTAGGTGCGCATATGCATGAATGCATGTGAGGCGGATGAAATATGAAAGTTGACGAGGCGTCGGCGGTACGCATTCGTCGCTGCGAGGAAGGCCGCTCTCTATGCGTTACGAGAATTGGGAAGGAATCGTAGGACGGCGCGGAAAATGAAATCTTTCGTATCCTGGAAGGTTTAAGAAGGAAACTGCAGAATTTTCACTAGTTTTGTTCAGAAGATATCCTACAACGTACAGTCTATTCTTCTATTGCTTATTCTGGAGATTCCCATAAGAAATCTCTGAAGGCGTGACTTTTAACTGGCATTAGTTAGTTAGATTTCTCAAGACTTTGTAGCTGAAAACTTTTTTTGTAACAACGAAATAACAGAATAGTTCATATGCCACTGATATACACGATATTTAATAATCATATAAGTAGAGAGATTAAATAATCTAAAATCTTTGTAAAACATTATTAGGGAATTATATATAAGATATTTAGCAATCATATAAATAGACAGAAAAATAAAAGATCTTTAAAAAGATCTGAATTATCAACGATTTATTTTGTTTGTTTTGTGGCGTAATAACATGTTCAAATTACAGGGGATTTCGAGAGCTACTGTTTAAGAGGTAAGAAACCTATTACCGTGAAAGCTTTAATAGAGCGCGTAAATTATTTCAATTATACTATGCTTACAAGAAGGCAAACGTCAGATACTACTAACAAGCTGCTGGGTGTTCCATTATTTAAAAGTAGTTATGGATCATGCAACGTTGTAAACTTAGAAATAAAATTTTTTTAATTGATATGGATTTAAAGGATACTTAAGGGACATACAATGTAGGAAAGCTGGTTTAAATCGTACGTTCCTTAATGAAACTATCCACAATGAGCGCAGCTACAGATAATATCGACAAAGATTTTTCACACAATCGAAGAAATAAAAAACTTCGAAATATAGTTTCTTTATATCTATCAGTTGTGGTAGCTAATTCTAAGTTTAAATGTCTTTGCAATAAACTAGGAATGGGAAAAACTCAATTGCCATAATGGCCATAAATTCGTATAATACCTGAAGCGGAAAATCAAGGTTAATAGTAACGGTCAACCGATTAATTTCATAAGTTCACTAGAACTCTCATACTTCTCATAATAAGGTTTTTATCATATAATTTATTCCTGGAATACGTATCACCAACGAATGAGCACGAGAAGTTGAATGGAGCTCAAACTTTCTTAGCAGCTGTGTGATAACTGCTCGCAAATAGAATCATCCTATAATAATACACGCTATGTAAACAAGTGAATTTCAATCCATGGGAAATATACCGTATAAAATATCAGTGGAGTGCAAACAAAACATTTTAATTTCCTTTCCGCTGAAACGAAGGATATTAAGTGAGTTCCACCCTCGGGAAAAGAGCACGAAATTACTCCGGTGAAATAAAAGAGGAGGAAAAGTTTTGAATAGGGCTTCTCGCAGTCCATTGCAAAGGTAAAATACCCTGGGGGAATGCGGGAAAGTAGTGGGCTGGTGCACCTCAGGCACTCGATAAACAAATACGAACTTACCTTGGAAAGGTGTATCGAGGGGTTGGCGAAAATATATAAGTACAAAAGGTAATATTTTTAGGAAGGTAATTCTCACCGATAATCTTCGAACAATAACATTGAAATATATTTCTCCAACATAACATTGCAGTTTTCCTGCGCATGCGTTTAAAGGTTATTAGTAAAGTAAATGACACCCATTTATGTTGCAATCGCTGAATCTTTTCGTAGAACAACCTGTTTTCACATATTAGACTTGTCAAAAATTACTGCAAATCCTATCGCATATACTCTTGTGTAAGACGGCCATTCACTGAGAAAAAATAATGAAAAAAATTGAGCAAAGTATGTATGGAAGAAGTACCTGTGGTCAGTTTTTAGCAGTGAAAATTTAGAGAATTATTTGAGGCATAAGGAAAACTACTAAATCTTAGAATACAGTTAGAAGAATGGAATAAATTTTGACTGTACACAACTTAAAAATACCGTGATTTGTACAAATGGAAGATAAACAAAGGTAAAAAACGGAAATTTTAAGTGGAATTTGGGACTCAAATTATGCAAGAGATCTGCCCATTCGCGAAATAAGGTATTAGTAATTGCCTTCTTACTAGAACGGTTCGGAAAAAACCATGCGACATCATCTTCAAACTTTAAAATCAGGTAAAATCAATACTTGCTGATTCCTTAGTCGAACGGATATTGATAACTTCCGAACAAATAACATGAAGATTCCTTGAAAATCACCTTAATTAAAAAAGCAATCGAAAAATTCATATTATCTTAAAGTCTAGAATTATTTTAGATAATAACGTCGAGGAAAAATCTCTTTCGAGAGATTTAATTGATGGTTTACCTTTTACTTTGGTACTAAGCAATTTTAAGAACTATAGAGAATAATCGTTGTAAGGATTAGATACGGGATACCGAACAAAGCCAGTCAAAGAGTCCTGTTGTCAAGTGAGATATTTTCACAGCATGGTAATGGCAAATACAGAGCTAATGCATACGTATCGATATGGCATCGAACTGGAGCCGAAACGAAAAAAATTTTAATCCTTGCATCTCAACCGAGACCGAAAATCGCTCTTTATTCCACTCAGACCGAAAATCGCTCTTTATTTCAGTTCCCAACAATAATCATTTTAGTTAAGATTAATTGGTGGAATTTTTTCGAAGGGTGCAGCTACGGCTTGTACCTAACCAACTATCAGTTTAATTCTATATTTCAGAGTAATGTTAATCCAAAAAGACTAGAAATAATAAAATTAACTTTCAGATGGATATACTAATGTTGCAATAGTTGGAGCGAAAAAACCGATTCGAACCGGTTCTACATTGGCAGGAACGAAACCGGATCTGAACCGATATTTGGGTTTTTCGTTGTACCGGAGTGAAAACTAGAGGGAAAAATATTACGATTCGATACCCTGCGCTTCGATCACGCTATCCCTGGGTATTCCCTAGCGATCACGCCATTTGCTTTGTTTATATACAACACTCCTCCATACTTTCCTAACCTTGTATAAATTTTCTGCTTTGGAGAATTCCAAACATTTTTACACCTCTCTTCATTCTTTAAGCTACGTGTATTACTTCTCTACAACTTATCATTCACCTCATTCATTTAAAGTTGAGTTAATTTTCAATCAATCGCACATCAATTCATTGCGAAAATACATTTTTATGCAGATATAATATCTTAATTTGAGATCTAATGAGATGTTTTATGCATCAACGACGACTCCTCGAGTACCAAACCTAAGGAAAATATATAATTCATATCTCCTCAAAGTTTCGTTTGAGAGGCAATTACAAATTTTACCTCGCTTAACTACCAATCCATTCCAATCAAAGGGATTCTCATAAATTACTTCAGACACGTAATTTATGACTCTTTCTTTGGCCTTCCTTACCTCTGGGGTCTGCAAAACCTACCTATAATTGATGGAGTTCTAAAATTGGAACTATTATGCGTTCTCCCGCGGTCGGAAGGTGAATGGCTTGATATAGACTCGAATCAATCACAGTCTCACAGTAATCATGTTTGCCGTGAATTTTCGATAGAACAGTGTGTTCAGTTAGATTATACGAGGCCATGAGGAAACCGAATGGGTGTTGAATATTTTATATGATTTTGAATGAGGTCTATTTTGATTCCTGTGAAAGAACCTGAAAGTTGAAATTGTCTAATACACCTAATACTGTAGAAATGCTGTATTAAGGTCTCGAAGCGTCATTAAATCAGGATCAGTTTCACCTGAAAGATGAATAGCTCTTTTCATCACTCAAAGCTAAGACAATGATTGTGGTTTCTATTTTCTTCACGAGAAGTTTTATAACCCTATTCAGTTGTAACCAAAATTGCTGAGAAGAAGATGCTTGAAACAGGATGTTTCAAATTTCGTGGTGTTTTCTGCAACAAAGATCCAGTATTGAATTTTACTCATCACGTATTTTTTTGCATTCAAGTATAACTTTCCCGAAAAAAAAGAAAATTGAATTATACTTTCCTCTTTAAAGAAATTTATTACATCGGAGATATTACATACATAGTCGATATTTTCGCTGAGAGCCGTACTTCAAATAAAAACAGTTTTATAATTCTCACAAAGGAATATCTCAAAAATGACGTTTTAGTTCTCTTCTAAAGCAAGTATCATAAATTCTGCTCGCATCTTATTTAATTGCAAAATAATATTTTGTTCCAATTATTTGCCTCATTCATTCTCAAATCGTTTGATGAAAAAAAATATAAAAGCTTCAGAAAAAATGCAAGAGAGCATGGTAAGGATGTTATAATACACAAGTTGAACAGATCACGTCGTGTTATAGTCCTTTTAGAATATCGATATAGTAAACGAGTTTTAGAAGAAAGAATGATTCAGCATTGGACCCCCTGTGATCATGAAAGCATTGCTTTCGAAATGCGCATTAGGGATTCTGAATAACTGATGACTGCTAAGCGATTATCAGTTTTCCGGGAATCTCCCTAGACGGTGGCCGCTGTCGGCGCTTGGAGAACCTTTGTCTCTTTGTAAACGAGTTTTGCTTTGATATGGACAGTATAGCTCATTTCCCTTTGATATTACGTAATCTTTCTACGTATTATAGACATTAAGTCCGTTGTAGACAGACAACTCATTCATATTGATAGATTCTGAGATAATATTCCCATAAAATACTGATATATTCTACTACAGAATCAAATAGTTTTAATTGATACGATAAATGGCTTTTAAAACAGTTGTACAGAATACGGCTCGATAGTTTTATAAGAGTCTCATTATCTTGATTGATTGATAGTTCCACCAATCACCTGAAGACAATTACACTGCAAAAAATATCCATTCTTAAATTCCAAAAAAAACAAAAAACATCTTTTGTACAAAGTCTTAAAAATTTAACTCGATGAGTTTCCATCAGGTGTATTCTCAAAGTAAAAATACTCCTCAGTTCCCCAGTACTCACTTATCTCTTACGCTCATCACCTCTTCCCCCAATCTCCCGCATTTCCCATCTATTTCGCTTCCTTCATTTCAGCAGCAATAACCCTTATTCCGGATCCAATTTTTACCCTCCTCTTATTTGTTTTTTACCTCTTTTCGATATCTCTGCCGTTCACCTGAACTCCGACGAACCAACAAAGGAAAAATCAAAATGAAATCTCTCTCTTCCAAAATACGGTACCTCTCTTTTCTGCCGACATCACCTCCGACTCTCTCTCTTTTCCCGCTCATCTCCGACTATTCTACAATTCGATTTTCAAAGGCGTACAGCCGCTCCTCAATTGGCCGATTCTGCTTTACTTTAAGAACCGGTAAATTCGGCTTGGATAGGGTGACGATAGTTGCTCATAGAGTCACAAGGACTTATAGTACCATGATTTCGTAGCAAGACAAATAATATGTTTTAAATAATACGCTATAAAATACAAATTATAAATAACGCTCCCTTCCGATTGAATGACTGTTGATGGGCCCAGTCTTAAGGCAGAGTATCTGTCACTATTTTATACGAAATGGATTATTTTATTCTGCAATATTGGAGTTAATTCCAAGAGAAATTCTAAATTATCAACCGTTTTCTCTTATTTAGTTATCAATCAAAAATAAAGCGAAGAGAGAAATCCTAAGGACGTTCACCGTCGGAACACAAGATAACACCAAAGGTTCAATTGGTTTATGAGATTTTAAAATCAAAAGAAATAAAAGAGAAAAACGTCTGTAGTCGGGACTCGAACCTACATCTCCAATTTTCCAGGCGGTTGCTTTCAAAACTTTAGCAACTACAATAGAATAATCAACCGCTCAGCAATATGGAGACTCAGGTTCGAGTTCCGTCTATGGAACACTTTTTCTCCATTATTTATTTTCGCTAAATTCAACCCCGTGTTTAAAAGGTTTTTCGTATTTTATAAATATCTTGAATATTTATACCTTAGAATAATATATACTCAGTTAAAATATATGTATAGCAACCTTGATGTCATCTGTAGTTCGTGAACTGTTAAAGAAAATACATAAACTTTTATAAATGCGGTTCAATGTATTACGTAGAACGTAAATCCTGCTTTCTAGACATTTCCTAGTCTCACTCCCTCGTCCAGTTTGCCTTTGCTTGGACTAACAGCAGAAGCTTCATACAAGGAAAATACTTTAGCGAAAACAGGTAAAATTAATGCGAGATGGAAGAAGACAAAACCAAACATGAGGAACTCTACTAAATTAGATGCGGAGAGGTTTCCAGTAATTTCACACCCACAGCCAGCAGAGCACAAATGTGACTGTAAATTTCAGAATTCCTGTGATTCTCTATTTCGAACCCCATCTCTCTACTCCCTCTCATGACTCGCCGCCATTTCTCCATTGATTCAGGGAGGTAAATGTTTGGCGGTTCCAGCAAAGACAGGAAGTTGAACTCCCGTGTGTTCTTGCCTTCTATTTCCATTTCAGTGCGTCCACATCTGCAATCGCGTTTGTTTGCATGCGTGCGCGTGTTTATGTGGGTGTCTTCTGCCTTTCGACTTCTGCAAATCTGCGGAAATTAAACGGTTAGAGGAGAGGAGTTGTTTTCGGCAAAGTCCTCTTCTCGGAAAACCTTTGCCTCAAAAGTTGCCTCTGAGATTTTTCCAACCGTTTCTAAACTCGAAATAAGAGCGAAATGAAGCAAAGAAAAGAGAAGATTAGCTGGCGAAACGGATTGGGGAAGAGTTCTAGGTTCTAAATAGTTCTAGCCTCTGTAGCGGAGAAAAGTCGGAAAGTAGAAAAGAGAATGGAATTTAATTAAAGAAAATCTTACTTTAAATCCACTTATAAATGCTAATAGAAAGTCGGTGATGTAGAAAATTTAAAATGCAAACAAAAAGAAAAGCATTCCGCGGAAGTGGCAACCCTAAAGAATGGGAATTAAAAATTACTTTTATATGTGCATTCAAAATATATATGTAAACGAATAAGAGAATGACGGTTAAAAAGAAGATTTTGAGATAACTGATAACTGAGATAACTAATAATCCTGAAAAGGTACAGCATGTGTAAAATTTTATGCAAGATAATTTAGATTTTTAAACTCGTAAATTAGTTATTCTACGCATTTTCTTGAGACATCTCTTTCTTTAAATTTTTTTTTGTGACAAAGGATTGAGCGTACGAAGAGATTTTTGTCATTGTGCCATTTTAATCATAAGAGACAAGGAGAAAGAGAGCAATTGAAGAAGAGGGAGACTGTGGGTTTAATGAGGAAGGATGTATACTTGAATGATGAAGAAGAAATGATAAAAGGAAGAAAGTACGAAAGCAATGGAGGGAAATGGAGAATAATATTGAAAAGGAAGCATGACAGAGTGAATCAAAAGATTTGGAATATACATTAATATTTATCCATAAAGAAGTTAAGCTAGAAAAATGGTAGAGAATTAAAAATATATGATAAAACGCAGGGAAAAAATGTCGGAGACTGCAGAATTTTCCTCATCTAGACAAACCTATTGACCAAAAATACGGAATAAAATAAGAGTTATCTATTTTTCTAGTTCAGAAAAATCCAGTTAAAATTCAAAAAATTCATTTTTCCCTATCTTATCAACCGCAATTAAAGAACAATTAAGAAAAATAGGAGTATTACATGAGTGTTATCAAATATACACTCTACTGGGTTAAATTAGAACAACACTAAGTGTGCGATAGCATGAAGTTATTCCTCGGCAGAAGCATAATCTCAAAGAAAATCAAGCGTGAATCAGCCACGAAAACACTGGGGTAAGGATAATAGGTATTATGGACACGATGAAGGGAAGTAGAATAAGATTGGAAAGAAGGGAAAAAATCGGAAATGAAAGGAGAAACTCAGCAAGATATGAACCGTGCGATAAAGCGTGGCTTTGTATTGCTAAAGGAGAAAGAAATGAAGAGATGGAGAAAATACTCAACCTTGAGGGAAACCAAAATGAGAATAGAGGAAGAATGAAGTGGAAAGTCGGAGGAGAAAGACAGTGGCAGGAGAGTAAGAGGGTAAAATAGGAGAGGGTGGATAGTCACATTAGCAGTGTGCGTGTATTTGAGAGGTGTAAGAGAGAGAGTGAAGGGGTGGGTAAAGAAGGAGAGGGACATGGAGAGAAGGAAGTGAGCGGGTCCCATTCATTATTGATAACGTTAAGGCGGTCGTTTCTCCTTTCCTACGTTCGATGGCGCTCCTCACGCTCCCTTTCTTCGACACAAACACGCATCCAAGTGAAGTATATACTCGACGCAACTATTCACTTACCTCCCTATTCCTTTTTAACCCAAGCTATATATTCCTCCCCTTAACCCACCCTTATTCGTCTATTTTCTCTTAATTATTGATTGGACGGTGATATTTACCCAGCCTTTCCTCCTGCCCTCCTTCCTCCACTGAGGTGGGAAACGGCTTTTTTACCGTGAAATATATCTCAAAGACGACTTTATCTGTATCGCGAGATCGCGATTACAGCGCGTGACCACGGATGTCTTAAATTTTGAAAATTCTGGCGTTGGAGGAGGGGGTAATTCCTGGTTTGAAGAAACTGTGGAGGTCGTTATTAATCACAAAAAATCACGAAATTCGTCTGAGTGCGTTGTCCTTATAGGAGGTAATTTAGGGGGAAACTTAGTTTTTACTGTACGATCATACAATATAAAATATCAAAAGGTAAATAATTTCGTAGCCTCTTCAATAACCAATTCATTCCATATTCAGAGAATAGAAATTTGAGGAAGACCTGAGGTGAAGATAATGACAAAAGTTATAATAATAGGCAGTTGGGATGAATTGTCAAGAAGTAAAAGGGAAGGGATTAAGTTATGAACATGATTAATTAGGGTGCATGAACCTTTTTGAGATGTTTGTAACAACCGTCTCGTAAAAATAATTCACCTCGATTAGCCTGACATTTTCAATTATTTCCTACTAATTGTTTTTCCGCTGGACTGTAACAAGATATAACTTATAATCATGGTAATCGTCGTTAACATACATCAACAAAGTCAACTCGGTATGAAGGTAAATAAAGCCAACTCGCCTTGAAATAGCAATAGATGCCAGTAAAGAAAAATACGCTTTAACTCTGCAAAAGCAATTTACTATGTAAAGAAAATATTAGAGATTCAAGTGATAATTGAAGGTTGAATTTGAGGTCGAGAGGGAAGATTGTATCAGCTGAATGTCAGAAGCATTTTTCAAAAATTAAATGGCTAATGAGCATGAAAAGCATTTTTAGCTATATAAAATCCGTTGATCGCAGTAATTAAACAATCCTAACTCCAATTTATCAGTCATTAATCACAAAAGCTTTATTCATACAATCATGATTTCCAGCCCTTTTGAGCACATATTTTTACTTCTTCGTAAACACTAAATCTGTGACATCATTTAATTTACTTCAATGTTTAAATATAATTCACGGCGTTTAAGTATACAATTAACCTGATCATTTTTGAACCAATGCAAATTAACTTTGAAAAGACATTTTTTGTATAAAAATAAACTAGGTATATTTGGTGACACAAATCGCTTAACTCGAACATATAGTGAATATTGACTTTCCATCATTAATTACATACAACTTTCTTCTCAGTAAAATCTTTAATATAATGAATGCTCTCTTAGTGTGGAGTAATCTGAGAGACCCATGAAATATTAGCAACTTAAATTATCATTAGTGCAATGCGTTTGCGTCAGAGTGCCTACTATAAACGGTATATGATGATATGAAGAATTTCTTTAGATCATGGATGGTATTCAACGAGTTATTACTTATTTTTGTTCCAAGGTTGTCATAGAAAAAGCAGTACTAACCACTTTATCTACATAATCGCTTTTTAATAATGATAACTGTTAATTTCCTACAGATACTTCAAGGGTTATCGCACTCACATTGATGATTTTTCTCAAATTCAGATAATCCCAATTCTTTTCACGGATATTTTGTGTGAAAATTCCTGATAACTTTTCTCCTGCTTCAATTTAATTACATGAGCATCAATTATTCTATAGGTATCTTCTAAATTCAAAAAATTACTGGAATAGACACCATTCAATTATATAAGTTGAGACGGAAATTAAATTACACATAACATCGGCATGCTAACGAACGATCAGTTAAACCAAGTCTCGCAGTGTGATGGAAATCATCTTTTACTAGACATATTACTTCCAATAAAAAATCCCTGTTGGGAGTTAATTTCAGCGATTGCGTCACAAAAGCACCGAAGCAAGCCGAAATCTTCCATCCTTATCTAACCAGCCATTACGCTGCTGCAGAGTCTTAAAGTAATGAAGTTGTGAAGTCTCGCTTGAAGGAACCCAATCCCCGGTCACGGCTCCCGAATTTACGGTAGTGCAAAACGTATCGAGTGATTGGCCGCCCACGAGCCCGCGTTTTTTGCACCATTAAGTTCCTTGACGTGGATTTATGTCGGTTGTCACTGACCCATCAGACTCAGTTAAAGTCCTTGTTCGGCCACAACGGGCCTTCGACTCCAGCGGCAGGAGTGCAATAAATAACCGACTCTGTTAAGGAGAGAGAAAGAAGCGACCCCCCTCAACGAAAATTCGCTAAAATCTTTTTCAGAGTCCATTCTTCCAGAGCATTACAACCGCACTATAAAGATCATGCGGTCAGAAACAATTCCGATGACAAACAGTTCTTAGTATCAGCTATAAGTATTATCGCCCTATGGAATAAAGATACAAGAAACTCTCTGCCTAATTCTTTACGCGGAAACGATGGATATTGATCTTACATGCTGAAAGTATACCCGCAGATATCGATATTTACTTAATTATATGCAAGATGCGTAAAATACTTGTAACAAGAGTTTTCTGCAACTGTATTTTCTCAGATCTTCGAATTTATTTGCGAACTATTTTATACACTTCTTCCATTTAAGCATAATTTTACTTAATCTTAATTGGCACAAGTCTGAATTTTATTAATTATAATTAATCAGTGAAATTGCCGTCGTGAGCTATGGTTGAAAGTTTCAATGGAAAACCTTGTTAAATGTAGTATTACAGTACGTAAAAGCCATTGTACATAATTACATAATGACTTTTAAGTCATCTCTCCAAGAAGAGTTTTTAAGAAAATTATATAAATAAAAGAACACTAATCTCGAGTTAAATTCACTCCTACTTTCAGTTCTTATGACTTCCCTACATTATAATTCTCCTTAAGAAAAGATTTCGTAATGATAGCGGCTTACACTTTGGTCCCAATAGGAAGTTCTTAATTATACCTCTGACATGTAATAGTTTTATTAGCACCTCTGATGCATAATTTCAGTGCCATGAGCCAATTATGAGCTATTGAAATAAACTCTAGCAAGATCATGAAAATTTTATCGTTCCAAGTTATAAAATCGTTAAAAGAGCCTAATTAATTTAATTACTTTATTCGGGGGCAGAACCTCAGAGCATTATTAACGCATGAAAACTCACAAAATGTAACTCGTTACGAAGGAAATGTGATGCATACATTTCATACATGATTACAACTATTGCAATCATTACAACTTATCACAAACGCAATTATCCACCCATATTTTATTACTTTATGTAGACCTCATTCGCGGAATACGCTGATAGAACCCAAAGTTTTGTAGTAAGTAACTGCATATCTTCACAGATTTGTGATTTTCAATAGGCTCGGTAATGTGATAAGGTATTTAATGTGACACTTAAGAAAGTAGAAAGAAGTTATAGAGGTTCCCACATTTTTTACGGAGCAATCAGTTTCACTAAGGTTCAGTTATAGGGAAGGGAAATGAATAACATCCAAATATGTGTGAGGAAAATTGAGTGGAGAGAAAGTAAGTGGTTGTAGGAGAGAGTAAAATTAACCTGGAAAAGGATTTTTTACTTCCCATAAATAAGTATACATTCCTTAGTATTATCTCAATACATTGTCACATGTGCGCTAAGATAAGATGCTTATGGATTCAAACCATTCGATCATTTCAGGTTATGATTCTTTAGCTAGTAGATTTTTTTATTACTTGAAATTATTTTAACGAAGGAGATGAATTTTATATTAAAGACATCGACTATTATACTTTACATCTCATGGGTGAATGGTAAAGATTTTCACTGCCTTGATAACTTATTTTGCTCAGGGGCACTAGATACCAAGAGAGGATTAAAACTATCAGAAGCCAGAGGCGTGAGATCAGATAGAGGTGCTAATAAGAAATTACCACAGTAAAAATTAAATAAGAAATAGCTTCGTCAAAATATACATTGAAATCATAAGTAAAATTAAGTCACTACACTGCGATAAATACAAAACATTCTATTTTAAGGGGTATTTTTTATGAATTGCAATGAATAATGGATAGATTTTTAGATACAGATTCAGAGTTGCATAACATCTCAGTGGCATACACAGGGGCAGGTTAAAGGGGCATATGTCTCATCAAAAACTAATATCGAAAAGTGGTTTTTATGATGCCCATACACTTGAAAACTATTATTTATCTATTTCAATTCCTGAGCAGATAAAAATGTAAAATCCGATACTAATTCTATCTTTGGGCGTTCAAGTAAAACATTCCTAAAAAAACATTTTACGTTGAAAATAGTCCTCCTAGACTCAGAATGGTTATTCCCAAAAAGCTTTCGGTGATGACGCCAGGATACACTCCTTAACCTATATAATACTATAAATCTAAATGAGTCTCTTAAGGATGAGGTCCTCAGATAGCGTCCAGCGCGTCTAATTAAAAATCTATGTCTACTTGAACTACAAATACACTCACGACATCGCTCAATTTTAAGATTCCTAATCTAGAACTCCGTAAAATATCTCCGGAAAAATTTTAATACACAAAAGCAGAGGTATCTACCTAAACTACTCTTTAAATAAGCCATTCGCTCAACTGTCGCAGAATAAAATACTGCGATGCTTATCGACCTCATTGTCGATGAATCTTTAGTAAACGAGGAAGGAAGTCATGAAGTTCGGGGAGCTGTTGCGGGAGCCTTATATACGGGTTTGTATTTCACGGCTGGATTGGTCAGTCCGAAGTAATTGTTGAGACGGCCTTCGCTCGGGAGGCTTTTGTGAGGTCGAAGGGAGGAAAATAGTAGCGGGAGGTGAGGAGAGAAGGGAAGTCAGTCCCGACGCCCTTGAGCGAACCGCCCTGAACAAAAGGTGCGATTTGCACGCCAAGCCATGCGATGTTAAAAATAGAAGCTTTTTCTCCTCTCTCTTCATCGCGAAGTACCTCGGACCGCAGAGGTTAAATGAAAAAAGCCATCCTTTAACATTATATCGAATTTAATAGCCGAGGCCCGTAACGAGGGGAGGAAATGGGTAGGATGGTAAGAAAATGTGCGTGTGCTCGTCAGAAGGCAGGATGTAGCCAAGGGTTTAAAACTATTAAACTCTAATCGATGGAATTGAATATGAGAAAGAGTAATTTTGGGTTTCTTTTTGAGTAATGTCTGGTTCTCCTTCGCCTGATACTCCTCCAATTTTGCGCGGATCCGTCAGGTCGTATCAAGACATATCACGCTATTTTGCAAAATTATGGTCAAAACTTTAAAATTACTCCTGAATACTGAATGAAATGCAAATTAACTTCCTTTTTACACGGGAAGAATAATTCCATCGTAAATAAGTACGTTATCGGGAAATTAAATACAATAAACAATCAATTTAAATAAATGATGCAAAGATTCTTGGCAGGACCAAACTAGCACATGAATTTTCTCGATAAAAATAAATAATAATTCAATAAAATTATTAATAGTTCAGCCTAAGAGCCATTCTGGGTTAAATTCTCAAGTATTAATATATTTTGGTAGCAAATATTGCTAATAATAGAGGGAATAATGTAAATAAATATGAATAAAATAACATTGAAGTCAATACCTAGT
The DNA here is from genome assembly GCA_036926295.1 of Pachydiplax longipennis. Classification (NCBI taxonomy): domain Eukaryota; kingdom Metazoa; phylum Arthropoda; class Insecta; order Odonata; family Libellulidae; genus Pachydiplax; species Pachydiplax longipennis. The sequence goes on from JAVFKF010000008.1 coordinate 61,421,087, forward strand.
TTCTTCATCTGAATCAATCCTTGCTAAAAAAATCTCTGTATTTTCATGCAGCCCTTAGAAAATATCGAATAGATGTGTAAAGATATGAAGATATTAATGCGCATTTTGATTAAGGCAACAAATGAGATACTTTGGTGAGAGAGCAATTTATTACAGTCAAAACTGAGTCAACTTGGAAACCTCGGTAGATGCTGGGGATTAAATTCTTTAGAATCGTGAATCTCCTCACCACTTGCACGCCAAAGAGATACTTCCAATTTCCTAAATATTGTATTATGATACAACTACTTAGGAAAGTATATCTTTTCTAAGGTTATTAGTGCCTTGTAATGAATTGGAAATGTCGCTGCAATGATATACTCTTTCATTCCCTTCGTATACCGACTTCTAATCGAGAAAAAAATGCCACAAACATTTTAAATCCTTTGTAGACATATCAAAGTTTCCCGTTACTTTTAAATCTAACTCAAAGGGGGAAAAGTGATCAAGTATTTCAATCTGATGAATAGTTTCAAAACTGCGAATGAAAGGTACCAAATTAGTTAAATCGTTATCTAGTTCTAATTAGAAGTGCACTTAATCTTTCGTCTTAGTCGCTTCTTTTGACTCCCAATGGCGATTTGCTGAGAGTGTTGACTTCCCACTCGCACTTGGTTACTTGGCTCAGCATTTAAGCCAATGATGCCAAGTTTGAGAATCTTTCACCTCCGTCTTTCTACTTGCACGCGTGGGAATTGGCATTGTGCCAACGATTCTCCAGCGCTGCCTCTGAGGCGTTGACCTGCATCTCATATATCTTCAAAAATACCATAAACAACATTCACGAACCGGAATGATCTTGGTTACGTAGTGCCGTAATATAATTAGAATCTGAATATTCTCTCCATAAGTATTCTCTCTTAGCAAAATACGTAAGAGGTACTACGGTCGTTAACAAATGGGAAAGCCCTTAAACAAATCTTTTCTAAAGTGTTTACGTATCGGCGCCCGCTTGAGAATCCACTCCTAAAATATTCATGAATATTAATGAAGGACCCAACACGATAGTTGAATGAAGGAATCGAAATTAAATAAAGCAAGGACGTACATTTTATGCTGTCACAGTTTGGAAATTAATATGTACCGAAAGATATTTCATTATTTTTTATGATCAACACTGAATTAATGCATGGTATTATTAATTACTGAACGAGGATATTATTGATGAATTAAGTTTTTTAACAGCTTGAAAATAATTACTAAACGACAAAATCCGATTAAATGCCCGATCCAGGCATTAAATAAGTATCTAGGGATGAACGGTATTTCTGTAAGCGTCGCTCCAACATTTCATTAACACTTTTCGCTGATAGTTGATTCATATGAGTAACATCTCTGAACATGATCGAGAATACCAAGATACGCCCATGCCTATTTTAGTTTCCCCGATACTTCTCTTCCCTGCACATCTAGTCCAAAATATTTTCTTCAAGGATGTTGTTGTAAACACAATTGAAGATAGTGAATCCTACATCCTACGATCAAAATACTAACTCACAGAAATGAAGAAAAATTACAATTTATTTAACGAATCCTCCCTTTCAAGTTTCTAACGGCAGATTTAGTTTAAAGAAAATTTTGTCTCCATGACTTCGTATTGTTTCTTTCGAGGATATCGATTAGGAGAAATAAATAGGACATATATGAAGATAATTAAGGAAATATCTTTATTTGAATAGAAGATAAAATAACACCGCGAGTTCAAATTACTTGATATACATCATTCCACGCCTTTCCTCCAGAATTTTCCCGAAGCATTTCTCCCCGTTGCGATTTGTGCTCTGGCTATGACGCTTACAACCAGGGTCTTTTCCTCAAATGAATTATATTTCCTCACAGTCGTTAACCCTCTTTAGCGATGATTTATCTGAAAGGAGTTTCCGGAGGCATATCTTCGGTGAGTGAACACTTATTACGAATTCGGCCGAACTGAAGAAGATATCCCATTCATCCGCCATTTCGTGGCTAAAAGACACATTTGGCCGAGTAATTTCCATTCTTTTTTGCACGAAATAATTGCCGCGAGATAATTTTCCTCTCTCGCTAAATTACACCGGTTAGTGAGTTGTTCTTCCTCTTTCGAAGCCAGAAGGGCAGAGTTATATTTAAACATTACGCCCTTCTTCCGTCTTTCCCCTCTTCTCTTAAACGTAGAATTGATTATCGCTCCGTGAACATTCGTGCCTTTTTTGTTACCATGGGAGCTGTCCCAATTAAAAGCCCGTTTGCCCCGTGTACCGCCTGCATTCATTCCGCCTCTCATTTTCTTCCACCTGCGCGTCTTAACGTCGCAACACCGCTTTTCAAATTCCCAACTCCGCTCCATACTCCCTTCTCTCCCTTTTCAGTTGATCTTAGTCCTCGCTTTTACGTTCTACCACCTCTTTTATCCTACGCAGTACTTCGCCAATACGCGATGGAACATTAGTCCTTCGACAGTTATCTCTCAAGTCCACTCATTGCACTTAAAAATTACTGGGGACTTATTAATTATTTTCGTCGTGCAGACGGTTTGCAGTGAATCATAGAAAGCAGGGGCCTAGGTAGTGCAGTTCTATGGAGAAATAGAGAGCCTATGGCATTCGTTCTTTCAGTGGCACTAGAGATAATACTTTTGGCACACGGAACTAGACGGTGTTATCCTTGTTATATATTTCTCATTTAAAACACTCAATCTTCAGAGTAAATAGATGTGGATTCCCTTAATTATTAGTAAATTAACATTTAATTTTTTCGATGACAACATCTTAATCCCACACCTGATGCGAAAACATTGATAATAGGCTATGCATCTAACGCTTTGGTATGGCACCATATTGGTAAGCAAGTCTTTAACTTTATCAATCATGGCATTCACACGAGGTAGGCTCACCATCCCTAGTCTAAGGGAAAGACTCTTAGAAAACATGCAGAATTGCATAAAATCCAGGGGAAGGCAAATTTCCTTCCTTATTATAAAATGAATGTATGTAAATTATTTGCGCCCTTTGGAATTTTGATTTATTTATTTATTTGATGAATTTGATGGACAATATTTTATTGGATAGTAATTAAAATAAAAATTATTTCACCGTAAATTAAGATAGCAAGGATAATCCATTTAAAAAAGCTGTTCCTTGACGTTTTCAAGGCCTCACAATGAAGCAAAGAGACCTTAGGCTATTGCATGGGTCGCCTGTCCTAAAGTGGACTCTGAATGTAATGAATAAATTCCTGAAACATACTGCGCGTGAATGATTGGATGGAGAGGATAATTACCGTGAAACAAGATGATGTACTGGGAGAGTTATCTTCTATTTATGCACTTACACAAAAGTTCGGGATATAAAGAAAACTTTCTAGATACTATTGAAGGCCATAGGAAAAGGAAATAATTTAATGTTTTGATAAACAGTTCATAAAATAATGCTACTTCTAAGCGGTATACTGTTCCGTTTTTTATGTTAACAGCTTCAGATTTAAGACGTTCAGTTCCACCTTTAGAGTGAAAATTAGTGTAACAATTAAGGTATGAATAAAAATTGCGTATTAATCACAAAACACAGTCATAAACCTTCAGAATGGTAAAATAATTACTTTGAAGGCTATGGCTAGTGTTAGTATGAGGAAGGCAATGGGAAACCGCCAAATTACTTTACCTAAGAGCTGCAGCCAACCAGTTTTATGCTGAAACATGATGGCACCCTCTTGATAAAAATATTCCCGCTGGTGAATAACATTTGGATCTTCGAGCGGGGAGAACTCGAAATAATATATCGGTCGGAAGAAAAAGGATTTTGTAATAGCAAAATGTTAAGTTAGATCTTTCAGGGTTGGTGATAAGTTACAAGATAAAAATGAATAGAATGCGATTACATGTGTTAGGCATAAATGAACTGAAATAGCTTAAGGAGTAAATTTGGAGCAGTGGCCTGAAAGATGGTAGCGACGAAAGAACTACTAAAGAAAGTTAGGAATTTACACAGAACAGAAAACTGGAAACGATAAAAGACAAATTTCTAGGAGCAATAGCTATTAGAAAATGGTCTAGAAATGGAAATGGAACAGAATAGAGTAGTATTGTATAAAATATTCTACAGGAAATTGAGAGCAATCTTCTTTTATAGCTTTTGTATATCTAGAGAAAACTTTCGGCAATGTCGACAGGAGCAGAGTGTTCATAAAGTAAATTGGAGTAACAGAAATATGAACCATGCTCTTGCTCTTTATAAAGAGGAAACATATGATGGTCAAATTTTGTGATAGTAGCTTTGAGTATAGAACAAAGTTTCACAGAGGTACTATTCATTACCGCTGAGCATTATTTTATATTTAATTTGTATATTGTAAATTCTTCTTCTTCTTCCTTCTTTCCTCCTAGGCTTATGCCTGTTTCCTTCAGTACCACGCCCCAATCGAGGCTTGGTACTGGTACTCTGAGTAATAACTTTTAACACCTTTAAGTAGGTTACTAGCCTGGCTAATCGGCGTATGAGACAATCACAGACAACCATTCCCTAACCGGAAAAATCCGATTAGCCGGGATTCGAACCCGGGACCATGAGGTTGGAGCGTTAACGCGCTGGCACGCTAACCACTCCGCCACCACGGCCGGCATATTGTAAATTCAATGAATGAAATCAGGGAAAAACAAAACTTACGGAGACATAAGGATATTAGGAACAACGATTATCATTATTAGCTACGGTTTGCAGATGATATAATGACTCTTTCTGAGTCTAGAAGGTCTAAAAAGAATTTTTTCCTCGATCTAAAATAGAATGAAGACATCTAGTCTAAAAAAATGAAAAATCAAAGCGATGGTTGCAGTACTATGTGGGTGGCCAGATAAACAGCAAGTAGCAAGAAAGGAATAATAAGAGACTAAGGCTTTTGCCAGCAGAGAAGAGAAGATTAAAAGTAATTGATATATAGTCTCAGAGAATAAAGATGAAAATAAAATGGACACGCCTAGTAAATGTTGAAGGTTTTTCAACAAGTAATTGAAGAATTGACGTGGAAAATTTAGTGAAAATAAGTACGAATTGGATCAGGCAGACTTTAAGGCATGATAGTTTTCAGAATACAATAGGAACATACAGGATTGAATTATAGGTATAGGAGGTAGATTGAATACCGAAATAAAAGTGAGTTTAAGTAAATTTATGAATAATGAAGGAATGAGACGACTGGTTGGGGATAAGGTGCCTTGGAGATTCAAGCCAATCCTGGGGTTGTTGATTGTTGGTGAAGAGGGTGAGTACGGGATTCGTATAATTACCTCTTACTATTCACGTACTATTATGAGGAAATAAATTACTTGTTGGGCAATATCTTTGGGTAAACTGATGAACGCTTAATTATATCATATCATATTTTATAGTAACTAAACAGCTCTCACCGTTTTGTTGATAATGCTACATTTCTTATGCTCACCATTTAAAGGGGGCTATAATAAATTTAACTGTTATCTTATTGGACGCCACTACCGGATTCATTTCAACTCCACACAACAACTCCCGAGTATCGACAACGCTCATAATCCTTCCTTTTTACCCCTTTTCGCATCAACCATAAGCTTACGGAGAGAGAGTCGGGTCACGCGATGGGCCTGAAGGGCGCCGACAGTGGGTTCAAGATAAGTTCTTTGCTAGATCAACCTTATTACAGAATGGGGCGCCGCTCTTCATACCCCTTTAATTCCCAAATATTTCTTCTAATTTTTATGTTTTCTAGTGAAAGGAAAAGATAAAAGAACGCGATTAATAGTATTCCAAAGTCACCTCTTCGGTTTCCAATGCTTTTCACGTGGACTCCTGCAGTCACAGTGATTAAATCTAGCTGATTAAAAGATCCGTTCAATCGGTCCAATAATACGAATGTATCAAAAACTATTCTTGAGCGATGATAGTGAGGAAACCGTGAACCTATTCAGTGTGTCATAATATAGAACCGGGACTCCCGACGAAAACATTTGGAATCACTTTCACTCACGACATAGCCGGGACCTCAAGCAAAAACTGAGCAATTTGACTTACAGAATTCGAAAGGCAAATAAGTGAAATTCAAACTAGGTCTGTAAACGTCATACATAAAATATTCATCATTAATGACGTTCTCCTGGTGAAATTGTTGTTCGTAGCGGAGATTTTCCTAGGGATTGCCTCATCAAAACCACACAAGCCATCAGATGGATTTTATGGGAAGAGCTGATTCTGAAGACACCAATGAGGCAAAATCGCAAATCGTATCAAAGACGCAAATCTTCTTCGTCTGGAGCTTCTGTGCTCTGAAGTCAAATCAAAAGTATAGTATATAGTACCACAAAAATTAACAGAAAAGTTGTCAGGACACCGCTAAGGAATGATTGAAGGAAGCACAGCAATGCCAAAATATGACCAAAATACATCTCCAGCATCTGAGATGGAATCCAATACGTCCTAAACTTTGGAAATAGAATCTGGATCAACTGAATTTACTCTAAAAACTCTACTTAGATACAAAAATAGAAAACCAGGCAAAAATCAATCGCTACGAAATATGAAATTAGATTAAATACTTTCAACAACGTCAGGAGTTGGACATTAAATCTAACGTAAAAAAGCAACATGTCCAAGGTGATAAACAATATGACCGCAACGAAAGGCAGAAAATAAGAGATAAAATTATCATTAAGTCCGGAATGCGATATCTGCAAAGCTATCATCGAACATAGGATAACTAAATGCTATCCGAGCTGGAGATATATCAAGACCATATAACGAAGAATCAATATCTTAAGAGAAGTAGGTATAAGTAATAAGAAACTTCTCTTTCTAGATGTTAAAATTCTTCCAAGGCGAAAAACAGAATTTATGATATGACATGTCAAATAATATGGAATATGGGAATCCTCCCTCAAAACGATAAGAAATATCTTGCAGAAAACTTTTAAATCGTGAAATAATGCCAGTAAATAAATATGAGGTTCCGCAACAACGGAAAGCAGGGGAAAGAGAAAAATAAGGGTAGTTGGTATGTCGATGGATAGAAATGAAAGGTCTTCGGGTAACGACCGAATGTTTTTAACTGCGCATATCGAAGCCTGTTTTGTGTTATGAATGTGGTCTGTTTGTTCTGGATTAGTTACAAGTGAAGTGCGAAGTTCCAAGTGGGTGGTGCATTCGCCTTTGGGATAATGCGGTCCCGGGTTCGATTCCCAGTGGAGCGCCGTATGTACGATAAGACCTCAGCTATCAAAGAACTCTTAAAAATGCAAATAATACTAATAAGTAATCTAAAATTATTATCTAAATGTATAAATAATCGTCGGATTGGAGAAAACAATGTCAGCTATGATACAATAAATGTTTAATACTCATAGATATCTTATTATGATGAGGAGAGTATATTTATACTCCTAAGTATAGTTTGTCAATAAATATAGATTAGTTGATATCTCTTTATTTTTAAATCCCGAAATATGAATATGAGAAATCGATTAAAATGTATTTGCGTGCTTTCTTTAAAACACGTTTTAAATTTTTTCAGCCTGTTCAGGCTTACCATGCGTTATCCATGAATGCATCTTCATGGATAAGTTAGCTACATTTTTCAGAACACATCGAAATATATCAATTTTAAATGATGAAACCGTGAAAACACACGAATCTTAATATAATGCATTACTTTTCAGATTATGTCGAACAATTTTTAGCCATTTCAAGTTAGCGCTCAGTCACAACTTTCTAAAAAATTTTGCTTTTAAATATTTTTATATGTCTGAATTCTCTTTCTTTCTTAGTTGTTCTTTAAACCGGAATGAATTCGATAATTAATCGGAAACAAATGTTAAAACCGGGAATTTAATTACTGATCAAAACAGGACGTATGGTAAGTCCACTCAAATAGAAAAAGTTCCCCAGAAAAAAGTAGCAAAAGAATGTCGATTCATTGCATATATTTTCTCCGTAAATGGCACATGTTAATCTAAATGCAAAAGCTAGACTTGCCTGATATCCTTTTCTCAATTCACTCGGAGTTTGCCGGCAACTGTGTTCTCCCATCTGACCCAGAGATTAAGAATTGGTCGAGAAAAGCTGACGATCTTCGGCAATTCCATCCATAGATTCCTTTCTTCCGACTGCCAGATTATCCTAAAATTTTCTAAAAAACTAATAACACAACCGATATTGCATAATCGTTATCTTACATTCCATACAAATTAAGTTTATATAGGAGTCAATATTCACTATTTCGCTGAAATTAAGTAATCTGCATCAGTCTTTAATCCATAAACATAAAATAAACAGAGTTTCCCATTGCATTGTCACAAATATTGCCCTGAGCATGATTCTAAAATTTTGGGAAATAGAGATGTAAACATCGATCTCAATATCAATAAACCTATCGATATAAGCAATCGATGATAATACTGCGTTATGCCGGTATGGATGGTCTGTCTGTTTCGTGATCGATAGTGACACTATTGACTCAGAAACTTCTACAGAATAATATTCTTCGCAGTCTTATTTTAAAATGTATTTTATGAATGAAAATGTGGTTGTTAATCTTACTACGATATCTTCTGATTGATTATAGTCATCGAGGATATTATTGTAAGCGTTTAAAACGAAAGCGGTAGTTAGAATTTTGATCAATTAAGGAAACCGAAAAGTTTATTGCTTTCACTTTGGTTGGCCATGTAGATATGTACTGGTGTACCTAAGTTTCTGATTGCTGTCACTGTTAGTTAGCAAACGCAGCTAGATATCTTGTTAATGAAAACCACTAGACTTCATTCATTATAATTTTACTTTAACGTTTCTGCATAGTTGATGTCACTATAAAAAAGAAATTTTCTTCTTAACGTTGGTATATATTTCTGCATATAGCGGCTGTGTGTAACTGTGCGATTTTAAGCTGAGACCATCAGTTGTCATTGGCGGTCAACTGCTGGGAAAGAATCGATCATTCACTCCATCTAGCATATCTCTTTCCTAAATATAACTCGACTTCCAGAAGACAACTGTAACATTTTGCTGTCAGGTTTTTGTATTTTCAGTGTACCAAAATCTCTTTCCTTCTTGAATTATACATCCAGCTTTTTCATCAGTTAAGTTTTCTGGATTTTTCCTTCATTCTTCATTGTTTAGGCTCAAATTAAAAATGTTTTGTGTTTACGTGGTATATACTACTGTTCTCAATTACTGTCAATAAGAAGCAATTATCTATCACAATTTATAAAACTCATTGAAGTATCAAAAAAGCTATAAACATACTTACTCTGACCAATGTTTACACACTTTCACCTGTGCTTAAAGAAAACTGCCATTTATGACTTTCCCGATTGCAATTATATAGAACATTCTACAAAGTTACGGCAAACTCAATGGATCATATAGGCCACATTTTTTAAGATGCATTTGGGTTTCAACTGTAGATAAAGAATAATGTTCAAAAATGATAATTTAAAATATTATTTAAACATTAAAAAAACAAGAATTACAACTTTCAAGATAAATATAAATCATCTAAATAAGAATAAACATACATAAAGTTATAATAGTTCAGAATTTACAATCAAAACTCTTTACCAAGTATGTCAACACATCAGGAAAGATATAAATAGAACATTGAAGCCACATGTAGTATAAGGCAAGACATAAGCAATGCTAAAGCATTGTTGACCATGAAAAAAAGCCATTTGGAGCCAGATGTTTGAATGAGACCATGAAAAAAGATCTTACTTTACTTCATGCTCAAAAGAATTTAGATATTTGATTGCTCACACCTACAAATATATTTTCTGTATTCTTGAAGTATACTTTTAATGCAGCATAATATTCTATCACAATAATGCTTTACATTTATTTTTGTTATCAAAGATTAAAAAAGATGATCTTAAATACAAAAACACATGGCTGAGAATTATTATTAATCAAGAGAAAATTCTATTTGACTATATTCCTTCAAAGAGGGATGATTCAGATGGATGCTGAAAAATTCACATATTTGTAAAAATTCAAAGTACAAAAATAAGAGGAAGAATAACACCAAGAGTTACCAGTAATGTCAATGTAATGTTGCTTTCTGTGAGTATATACAAGTATGCAAGGAAGAGGGTACTTAAGAAAATGCTACCAGTGTAATATAAAGGCATTTACAGTCAGTTCCAAAGCATTCGTGATGGAGACAGTTCCTTAGTGGCAATTTTAACTCAGTTTCATCAGGATGCTATAGCTTTCCTTAATTGGTATTAACCAGCACTATTCTAAATGCTCTTACATTTGCTATACAAAGCCTGCAAGGAGGGTGAGGCTTTCATCAAGATAATCTTGGATCCAGAAAATTGGGATAGATGGCCTTGATGCTGGGATGGCATTCTGCTCTTCTGTTAGACATTGATCATCTACATTCTTTGTCTTTGAACTTTCAAACTATTCAAATTGAATCTTTCATACCACATGATGCTATTTTGCATTATTTTATTCATTTAGTGCATGTGAAGGCTGATTAAATAACACTTTCCAAGGATCTTACTTCTTATTCCTTGGCAATTAATCATTTAGCCAAATTTATACAAGAAATTGCCAAGAGCTACTCATGATGCAGGCCTTAGCAGTAAAATGGTTAACAATATTTTTTTATAAATGAAATTTTAGCATATCACCTATCCAATATGATATTCATTACATACAATCCTCACTTAGAGTTGAAAGTGGCTTCAAAAACTAATTTAAAACTTCAAATTTAAAGATAAACAGACAAACAATAACAGCATTTCCTCACTGAAAGAAAGATTCTTTCTAATATAACAGGCATCTTTATTAATTTGTTACTATCACAATACATTAACAAAATTACAATTGATAAAGAGAGCTAACTATAGTTTTCACAAAATAATGCTATTGTGCAGCATCTAGTGAAAATAAATATCAAATTCAAACAAGCAAATATTTTAAAAGCTAGCTCCAACCTTGTGCAATGTCTATCTGCACATATTAGTAGATGCCCTGCTCAATTATCTTTGGATATATCGGAATAAATTACCCTGGTGGGCTAGCAGATAATGGTTAGTGTACCATTTCATTTGAACCAAAAATAAATAAATAGATCTATTTAGCATTTAATATTCAACAGGTAGCACATATGATTCATGGTAGAAATAAAAATATAAATATCAAGGTTTCTTGGCACTTACTCCAATATCATGGATAAATGGTTCAAATTCTCAAAGACTGGTATTCAATCCAACTATGAGAATGCTGCCACTTGTAGGTAAAATATTTTTATAATGAGTATGAATAAAACGGTTCAATTGAAATGGCAAGATAAATAATATTAATAAATATGCTATGTATTTATATATATCACTGATGCATCATAAAAATATAATATTATTTGTATATGAGATTCCATTAAACTTTATATTCTTCAATTCAATAGTAAGTATCAGTAATACCAAGGGATAAAATTACTCAAAATAAAAAATACTGTTAAAGACATAAAGAAAGGATGTCTGAAATATCACCGAACATTTTTAGCTTTCTTCAACTTCCTTATCATGAGTCGAAATTCAAGCCTGGAAAAAGAAAATGAAATCAAAATTTATACATATATATATTTAAATTTGTATTTCCAATGAAGAATTAATGAAATTTAAATATAATCATGGGTACAAGCGAACATTAAGAATAAAAGTTTACAATACCGCATATAGAAAATGATATGACACTATGCAAGCTATATAAATGGAAATGATATGACATTCCTACCTTTGCTTTTCCAATGAGTTCCATCTTAGTAGTTACATGGCTCCCAGAGTTTGTTTGATTGCATCATATCTTAATGAAAAGGGACAGAAGGATACCAAGGAAAGATTTTAATAAACATCAATGTTAGTTGCTAATGAACATACCTTTTACTCAAGATCTTATATCAAAACACATAAGCAGAGCAAATTCTGAATTATGTCAGATTAAACCTCTCCATACAGAATAACTGATATAGAAATATAAATATTATAAGAAGGGTATTACTTTCTTGAGCATAATTACTGTGCAGAGCAAACAATGTCATAGAAGAAAAAGACTTAATATTGAAATTCAAAAATGTATGAAAATCATTCTGAATATTACCAAAACGTTAAATTTTAATTTTGAAGGAGTCCAGATCAAGAAAATTTCATTAAGAGTTAGAAGGCATGCAATTATATTATGAAGAGTAATTGTTCAAAGTCTTGTAATTAATTTATCAGATGCTTATCACAAAAATCATAAAATTCAGCAATTACACAAAGACAGAATATAAGTAGACAAGAAACAACAAAGAAGAATAATAAGTGAAATATACAAAGAAAACTCCCAAAACTTTAAGAATAAGTAACATGAATTACGTTATGTTAGTAAAAAAAGATAAAGAAGTGAATGCAAGTTTATTAAAAATGTTTACAAGCAAGCAAAATTTTCTAAGGATAAAGAAAGGGCAAGATTTTACACAGAAAATAGCAGCCATATTTTACGAGATCTTCACTACCAAGCATACATTAATCTATTTAAGAAAAGTTACAAGACTTTAAGAACTCCAAAACCACATTTCAGCTTCATTAAATGTGTCCTATTGAATATTAGAGAATGTATAGTGAAAATAGATGATATTCAATATACATTATCACATAGTTTATTTTCTGATGGTTTATTGGAGTTGGTTATGTTAATTATACTTTTCTATCAGTTCAGGTCTCCTCAAAAAGATAAAAATATCTCACAAAACTATTATCTTAATAAACTTTAAATTCCAGGAATATAAATTAATACATTTACTTGTGATGATACAACACTGTGTAAAATATACAACAGTGATCGCAATAGTAGAGTATATGTGGTATTGCCATTAATTTAAGAAAAAATGGCATATATAAACTATAATTCTTTTATAATTAAAATAAAATTTATCCTTATTGTTGATCATGTGGAGGAAATCACCCTTTTCTATACATTAATGGTATATGTAAAAGGTTTACTTACAATAATTTGAAAATTGTAATTGGGTTGCATCCTTAAAAATGAATAATTTAACAAATTTCCATCCCTCAGCTTTCATAATTTTTATGGATATTGAGAAAGGTTTTTATCAATGTTGTTTACAGATGTTTATCATTTCTATCATTTATCGGTTTCTATCAAAGCAGATTCTTTTTCCTTCACTTTTTTTAAGCTTAGAAATTTTATATCAGGGAATATTGCATTGCAAATGAGAAAGTTTATAGAGCCTTATCTCCATCAAGGAGCTCTCTAACAACCATAAAAACAAATAAGTAGTTTATGTTGATGACCAAAAGTCTAAAACCACTATGACATGTTCCACAAAATTAAGGTTGACAGGGCATATATACCTTTAGATCAACTAGTAGTTATGTAAGATATACTGCTTGAAATTGTTATAAAGGGACAATTTTCTCCTACAATCTAATTTAACTTGAGCTTGATTCATTTAATAAATGACCATAAAGAAACCCATCAGACTTGATATCTTTAAGACAACTGATTGAAACACTAAAAGCTCAATTAACATATGTGCATTAAAAAATATAGCTTCTACAATACCTGTCTTAGTTTTTACATTATTAAAGGCAATTTCAAGGGTTTATAAATCTTGGGGATTCAAAATGTTATCTCTACAAAGACTGAGAATTCTGTGAAATGCATAATAGTTAGCAAAATGCTCCTATAAGTAACTCACTCATTTGACTTTAAGGGTTCATTTTCATGTCTCTTTGGGTCTGCATCGGAGTCAGTAAACTGCTTACATTTTATCTACCAAAATCGAGAGAATATCATGTGAATAAAATGATTCAGTTTTCAGAGTATTTTCAACTAAGTAATTAACATAATAAATAAAACAATTTAATTGGTTGGAAAATCACTAAAGATCACATTTTGATAACAAATGATTCATTTATCTACACCTGGCTGAATGGAAACAATTGTAGAACCAGCTTCATCAAGATAGTATATGATGTTCATTCAACAATGAATATTACATATTTTTATTTTCTAATGAACTAACATAATTTTATCAACTAGGCTGAATAAAACATGAATAAAAAATTAACAGACAGTCTATTCATAGGAGAGTACATAAGTATTTATTTAGTCAGAATAACTATGAGACAGAGAAGTAACTAAGAAATAGAGAATGTTAAAACACATACACATGCATAAACTACTGCATCCATAAGATTGGCTGTTTAAAAAATATATCTAAAAGGTGATGCTAAAGCAAATGAAGTTATGGTTAGGATATGATGAAATGAAGAAGCAGTTGGAGTATCTTGGGAATCATGTAACTACAGAAGCCATACAATTTGCAAGTCTATCATAACCAGTGAAATGAATTGCAGAAAGTAAACTATTTGCATCTTCAGAACAAAGAATACATTGTAGACAATGTTGCAAAAATACTTAAGCACAAATTAAGCATAATAAAATTGTAAAGCATGTAATTTCAAGATTTTAATATCAACAATGAATACATAGTGTTCTAATGGATAAATTCTGTAAACTGATTACAGAATTTTTCTTTGACAAGGATGCTAATTATAACCATGTATTAAAGTAAAGTACCATTATATAAACATACAATTAAAATATCTGTCAGTAAAAATAAAGAACTTGTTACTTTTTAAACATTCATTCATTTTCCTAAAGCTGATAACTGTTTTGAAGAGAATTATGAAAGAAATAGAGCAGAAGTATCATAATGAATAACTCTTTTCATCGGAAAAAGGTTAAGATAACTCTTCAAAAAGATCCATTTCTGGTTTTCATTTTTTTTTTCAAATTAAATATCTTTGAAATGTAAACTCCAACAAAATATTCATAGATTTTTCTGCATTGAAATATTGCCATGAAACATGTTTCATATTTAATTGAATCTAAAATAAAAACTATGATTACATTTCACATCCAAAATGAAATTTTCTACTCATTCTTCCTATTCTAGGAATTCTATAATCATATAAAGAAGTAACTGAAAGAAATGCCATAAGTAATTTTTCAGAACTTGACAAGTAATACTAAACCTTTTTTCCTAATAAGTGCAGAATATTTACTTACTTAACTGTTTAGTTAGTCATTTAATATCAGATCTAAAAATACAGTTATTTTAACTTAAAATGCTTCTGAATGCCCCTTCTTGAAAGGAACAATATGGATATTATAGTTTTTTTCACATTTAGAAACTGTATAAATTGAAATGAAAACTCTAAGAAGAAAATGATGAAAAATTTAAGACCAAGTCATCATCTTGTCATTTTAGAGGAACGATTCGACAGGAATTCCAGATTTATGTTTGCAGAAATAAGCCTTTCTTTTATTCTATAATCATCATAATTTCTGAGTAAGATAACAAGACGAAATGATAGAGAAAGCACTCTCAGGGGCTAAATATTAAATTAATACTTACTGCTTAACTCTTTCTGGAATGTGCATCTGGTCTAATGGAACATACTCAGCCAATTCTGACAAGTCGTTGACAAAATTGAGTTTTCGGCTAAACTTGGAGCTAGAAAATACATAAAAATATGATAAGATGTTTCCCTATCAAGAATGCCAGAGATTTTCAATAAACCAGTTCTCTTAATGTAATTTTAGTAAATTTTAAACAATAAGTGCTAATAAACAAATTTTGCTTTAGATACATAATTTTCTCCCTGCAGCAATTTTTAATTTTTAATCCATGAACAATTACATAAAACTATAAAAATATTGTCACCTTTTGATCTTATTCTAAAAATGTACAGAATTTTAAATTAAATTGTGAATAAATTTATTACGCCCATTTAAGAGAAAAATTGATTTGGGAACTTGATGACAGATACCTAACTTACCTAATGAAAGGGCGAGTCATTAAAACTATAGTCTTCAGCCAAAAAGTTGGATGAACAAGATACAGAGCTCTTAGATTCTTCCGCAGTCGTCGGTCAATCAACTTATAACATCTCTTCAACCAACTAAATGTTGGCATTCTTGATCCAGGAGAGCCTACAGCCCCATGCAGGTACACCAGTACATACTCTTCCGCAACAAGTGCTTCCAATGTAGTAACTACATACCTAACATAAAAAAGACACATTACAATCAATTGGCTTTACAATGGCTGCTGATGATGTGAGTCAAAAAGTAAATAAACACAGACTCAGACTTTGCATTTGGATTCAAAGGGTACACACAAAAATTCCATATAATAAGTTCATACAATAGCAAGAATTTGCTTATTTACTTACAAAAAAAGATTGTCCATAAGATAATCATAATCTGGACGGCTGCGTTCAGGGAGGTAACATGCACTAAACAGAATAATGGCATTGTGTACATTTCCAGGCATATATCCTCCATGAGAGAGAACCTAAGAATTAATCATTAATAATTCATAATGATAAAAATATCATAATATTTTCACCATAAATACCAAATTTAATTTTCAAGAATAAATTTTTGTAATAAATGATATTTCTGGTAATAAATATTTGCATATTAATCTTCAATTAAACAAAAATGCAAATATTGGTAACAGCCCATAGAAAGCTGAGAGTATGTTGGGTACAGGAATACCCATATGGGGGATCTATGGAATATATTTCTCTCACATTTCCTGTTATTAAATGCTATACTTAAGCCCAGGGGTCCACAATGATTTAGTTGACAGATTGTATCTCATTATCTCTGCCTTCCTCAGATGACAGCATTAAAAAATTAAACATCATTTATAGATAGATAATTGAAGGTATTGAAATAGCTACTTCCTGCTTATTACTGTTTAATAATTGAGAATAAAAACAAATGAAGGGTAAATTAAAGTACAACTTCCCTTAAGGTGCTTGTGGATTTAAAAAACTGAAGATATAACATAAATGATGAACCTTGACATAGTAATAATAAAGAAGTATTCTTTATGTAATTTTGATTCTGAAATAAATGAAAAGAAAGTTAATGAGAAATTTTAACCTTTTTGAAAGGTCCGATTGCACGCATATCAATTCGCCGTTGTAAACCCGCCACAATGCATTCCCTCCAGTTGCGCTCTTCAGCCCTTTCCTCAGCAGCAGTTAGTTCTGGAATCGGGGGAACTTTTACCACTTCTTCTACTTTCTTTGAATTAACAGGAGTTGAGATTCCAAGCCCTGTCAATAGTAAAAAGCCAATGTTATTAAGATAGTCAATACTACTTAGTTACAGCATAAATATAATTTCAGAAAAGACTGTATCTTGAAATAATTTGTCTGAGTATAATGAACTGAATCATTTATATATCACATAATCTATAATGAAATAAAAATTTTGAATATATTGTAAAGAGCACATTTCCCACAACAAATGTTGTAACTACCAAATGTTTTTACCAATTTATCCTATACAGCATCCCACAAAGTAGGATCAAATCTCATAAATTATAAATAAAAATTCAGTTTAATAATTTGCTAAATAATCTGACTCATTTGCATAATAATTCATGCACATAATCTACTACTCAAGAAAGTTTTACTGTCTTTTTTTAACTGTCAGGAACCTAAATTATTAATCTGATAATTTCCTCACGAGTAATGTGGTTATCAATTACAAATATCATAAAATTGCTGCAAAATACAAAAGCCTATATCAAGCTACAATTTTTAAGACTGCGATATACCCACAAGCTATGATTGTAAAATCTTCTAGTCTCTAACACAAACATTCACGTTCATACTGATGAAGATACTTTTAATGATTTTTCATTACATCATCAAATTAACAAATATGAAAGGTACCTGAAAATGTTTAGATACAGATTAACTATTAACTTTTGTATAGTCTATATCTCATATTAACTTACATTACATCATATCATTCTAATAATCAGGGACTGAGGGCAACATGTCAAATAGAACAAATGGATTAGCAGGCTCTCCAAAATTTCCTTGCTGTTGAATACATACAAGCAGTTCCAATTACTCAGGAGATTTAAATTTCAAGGGGATATCTGCTTATTACAGAAAATCTTACTTTTGAAAAGCAAAACAAAAATCTCTCCTAGCATATAACATGTTCAATTCCTCTCAAATCCCTTATGTTACTTGCTTTAATTGATATTTCTTGATACTATCCTTCATTTAATCATAAATAATCCTATAGTTTAGATGGCTAACAAAGAACCCCTTTTATTTTATTCCCTAGGTCAATTATGTACAATCTATAGACAGAATCTGGCTCACCATATGCTTCCATTCAGCCACAGGACAATTACAGTACATATAATTAGTGATAATAAATATTGAGGAATTTCAAAGATTGTACTGTTGCCTATGAAGCTTTAGCAACATTTGCTTCATTCAATTCAAAGTAAACATTCATAGATACATTAGTTATTAATAATTCAAGAAATGATACAATTAAAAATGCATCATCTTCATGAAATGCAATATTTATGCAAATAGAGCCACGAGCCCCTTAAATCAGTACATGACCCAAAAGAGTAAAAATTTCTACTACTCTATGTGAAAGAACCATGCAAAGCAGTTATAAGAGCAGTAAATAAGAGTTTAATTGAAGTGAATACATACAATGCAAAGAAAGAGTAACTGTTCTTCAAATATAGTATCATTATACACACTATAAACTGACTTACAAATACTACATTATATATAGTCAAGGACAAGAATATTATTATGTTCATTACTCACTTTCTAAAATTGAGTCTTCCATTTCATCAGGAGTGTCGAGATCTTGAGATAGAATGTCATCTAATTCATCATCCTCATCAGTTAAATCTTCCGTGTTTTCTTTGCAATTATCCTTTCCAAGAGTATCCTGGTCTTCACTTTTCTCATCTTCACTGATCTCATGACTTTTGTTGTAGATTTCAGCACTTACAGATATCTTTTTCCTGCGTACATGCCCTGGCTTTTCTAAAATTAGAAAATCTTACTTGCTCAATTGAACCATTAAGACAGAAAGAAAGATTTAAGCCTTAATGGAAACTTTTTTAATTTTAATCAAAATTTTTATCTCATAATATGTTACCCAATTCCAAGAAAAGTAGTCATAAATGATCTCATAATCTGACTACATACTGCAAAACTTTCACTTGAGGTAAATAAATGCATTTCAGGCATTAGCAATTAAATTGTATTAACTTAGATTTAATCAATAGATTTAGATTAAATCGCATTTAGGAGAACATAAAAATATGTTATTGAATATTTTTCTTTACCTAATCTCTTCAAATGAACATCTCCCAAAGAAGGGGATAAAATGGCTCTGTATATAGATCTATCCTCTTCTTCATCATCATCATCTCCCTGCACTATAATATTGAAATAAAATAGGTTAATTTTTTACAGATTTACAAAATATACATTTATGTAATGTAATTTATAGAGATTTATAATCCAGAGGTATGTATTTTAATGCAACACACAGTTTAAGATGTGGAAAACAACTTTGTGACCTAAAAATGTATGTACATTACTGAACTTATTAACATTATTGTAGATTTTTGCTGCAGTTTGACATATGTCTCGTGGCAGATTAACGTAAGTCCAATGGCATGGTAATGAAAATGAGAAAGATGTTTAGATCATAACATTAACTTTACAAGAATAGTGTGAATGAAATAACCAGGGCTAGCCGGACGAGCACTTCAAACATATATCTATTTGGTTACTAAAAGCGTGGATAATAAGTTTAAAATTACCATAAGCGATATTGGTAAATCCAGTAATCCTTCTAACATCTTAAAACTATATGCTTCTATGTAAACAAAGCAAATCAATTATTAAATCTTTTTCTATAGATATATATATATATATATATAGATCAAAATATGAATGGTCAAGGTCATGAAGTATACTCACCAGTGTTTTCATTTTCCTGAGGCATAGAGAATGAACGTGCCATCTGTGTTGGGCTACTTGGGAAATCAACTGATTCCACCTTATAAGAGCCAATAGGAGGTAAGTCTAAGTCCAATCCAATACTATTATCAAAATCTGGGCTATTACTTCTAACCACAACTGCAAATGGTCAATATGTTGGAAAATCTTCATTAATATTTAATAATAATAATAATAACAATAGTTTATTTTGTAGGCACAAACAGCCCTTTCTAAAAGTAAACATATACATAAAGATGTAAAAAAGAAAGGAAATTAAACATAGAAATGTACATACATACAATAGCTATACTAAAAATTACAAATATACAATAATAAAAAAGAATGTATTTCATTCATAATTGGTCTATTGGTAAGTTTTTCTAGTTTTTTAATATATTTAGGGAGGGATGAAAAATATCTACAATATTAAAAGTATTTTTTAATTATCGCATGGTACAGAAGATTGGGAGGTAGTATAGTTAATATTTTTCAAATTATGGGAATATGAACAAGCTTGAGCTACAAGTAGGTACATGAGTTTTTAAAGTCATGAGATATAAATGCTAGAACAGAAAATCAGATTATTTAACCACCATTTAACAACATTTTACCTGAAAATAATACCTAAATAATCTCTACATGCTTGAAAGATACGCAAATTGAGTAGATTCAATATGGATTCATGATGACCTACATTTCTTTCTCTGTTCAATTTAAAAGACAGAGAAATTTATGCTGGACTTTTTCAAGGGATTAGTACACTTATGACATAGTGGATTACAAATAATTGAGTAGTACTCAAGTCGCAATCTTACCAGGAAGTTGTAGAATAATGTATGCCCTTATGGACATCATTGAAGACACTGAGATATCATTAAAATTACTGCAAATTCTCTCAGTTAAGCCCAACATTTTTAATCCTGAGTCAAAGATTACTCCCAAACCAGAAATATGAATTACTTTAATTACACTCTTTTCTAGGATAATAAAAAACAAAAGGTTTTGAAAAGTCACAAATTTACTTTTCATTACTTTCATTCATTTTTTCTTAAAAATTCATTACTTCACAAAGAAAATGAAAGAGAAGCAGGTATATCAACCATACATGCATTTCATGTTACTTTTATGCTATATGTCATAACTGAAAATAACAGGTAAAATAAAACAACACAGACAATCAAATTAAATGGTGTCAATCAGCCATAATGACCTTGGAGACAGCCATGATATTTTATGTTAGTTATATCTTCCTCAAAACTACAGGGTATTCCAAATTTATTTAATATTTTTTATTGCTGCCATGGCTAGAGATTAGAAATCTCAATCAATGATAAGAAATCACGTGATCAACAAGATGTATTCAAGGATGAACTAAGAAAATGCAATAAAATTGAAACCTTTCCATATAAAAAATTATAAAATGAAAATTTTAAGTGAACTTGGTAAAACTTCATCTTAAATAAATTCTTAGAATACAGCCCTACTCAAGAAATTTTAAAATCAGCCTGAGTAAATGATTCTTTAAATTCAAACAGAACTGATATTTAATTTAAGTATTTAAGTTTATCAGAAAGAATTATTTTTAAACACTCCCTTTTTAAAGTTAAACCTAAGTTCCAAAATTTACTATGTAAAATACATTCTATGTTGCCACTTCTCTAGATGTAAAATCAGGTAGGCAAAGTAAAAATTAAAAATAATATTTAAATGATGTACTGAGATTTGCTGATCAGGATATCTTCCAATGTCTCAGCTGGCAAATCTTTCCTTGGGTTCATTGAATTAGAATTAGTTCACAGGTGAGGGTTCTGACAAAAATGCTTTCTAACACCAATAAATTGGATTGTTACAGCTTTTTACATTTAACATTCTATTAAAAGTGCAACAGGGCATTGATAGAAGAGATATCTTATCTTCCCCATATAAATCTTCAAAAAGTACCTGGAACTATAAGAGTAAGGACCTGCAAAAAAGTCGTTGAATGTCTAAAAATTATCCTAAAATTTAATATAGCCCAAGAAAAACTTTACAATTTAAAAAGGAAAGTTTAGCATTATTGATGATTAAGTAACACATTATTTTAAGACAAAATACTCGGTTCGTACATTTATATAAGAGTAAATGGCGACTAAAGCTACTCAAAAATTAAGATTCATTTCAGAAGCAAAGAAAATTATCTCCACGAGACGACTACATAAAGCAACGGTTATTAGTAGATTTACTTTGATATGAGTGGTATAAAGCGGTATTGATGCAGATAATATATAAAATCATAGTATCTTAAAGAGAAACGAAAGAAATTAAAGTAATACATAGAGAACTATACATTACCTGGAAGTGTAAGAGGCCTTTTCGGAGAGATAGGTCCATTACAAACGCCGGTTTTTCCATTTTCTAGACTAGAATTTGCATTCGGAGACTTGGTCATTTCGGTATCTTCAGCACCATCACCAGCCCCGGTTGATTCATATGGGACCTACAAAAAATTTAAAAGTTGGATCTGTAGCTCGAAATGTGAACGTAATTTTTCGAGTTCAGTATTTTTGATCATTAAAGCAAACGATGAAAAGTAGTTTAAATACAAGTACAACAAACAGGTTGTACATTACTGACATTATAAAAGAATGAGTACAAATTGGACTAAATTATAATACACAGAGGTATATTTAGGCAATCCTTAAAACTGCAACGAGCTGCACCAGAAATAAAAGCGAATTCAAAGACAGATAAAATTATTCGAATTTACCTGATCGTCACTAACTGGGCTTTCTAGTGCTGGCAAAAATATCTCAGGAGAAACTGAGGACTCACTTTGGTCGACATTTTCATTTTCTTCTTCGCCAGAGTCTTCACTTTTCGCACTAGAAGTGTGAATAAGAGAATCAAAAATATTCTTTAGAAAAATTTCAAATCATACCAGAGATACCACTACATCTGACGAAAATAATAGGTGCTGACCTCATTTTGAAAATGATTGCGATACTTGAGGCTATATGTTATTAGAAATCCGATGATGCATTGTGTGTAGAATTATTAAGGAAATGTCTTCTCTCAAGCTTTCAAAGTTTTGATTTAGCGAAAAGAATACGTCATATTTGAAGGGCAGTCAACTTGTCAGGCTTCGGCTTAAGTCCACTACAGCTATAGTAAATACACTAATACATGGTGTTGAAACGTTAAGTGTCATAAAAACGATGAAATTCCAACGCACAACAATAATTTCGACCAAATAATGAAAATCGATGAAGTTTACAAGAAAGATGATGCACTTCAGATTTTGAATACAGGAGATGAAGGGTGAATTTTTCCTGTTCAGAGAAAGTTGATTCACTCCATTGCTTGCACTATATCAACAAAAACGTCATATATTCTTCCTAATGCCTAACTGTCATTTATCAGGAAGACAGCGGGGTTGTGTTTATGACGAATTTTCATCTTATCAATTTCGTTTCTCATTTCTTTCCCTTTACACCAATCTCGTTGAAGTATGATTCCGCGAATGTTTTCACTGATTTCGAGGCAGCATGCGTATCACTTTTGAAATGTTATCACTTCCTTATTTTCCAATGTATTGGAAGTCGTTGTTGTCATAGTGCTCTTTAAGTTAAACAGTATTCATTTGTAATACCTGAAGTAATTTGGGTTGATGAAATAGATACAAACCCCAAGTCTTTTCTTATAAAATCTGTTAAACGAAGATATAATTTTCATCCCATGAAACCCGACATATTAAAGGATAAATCAAAGGAATGGATAAAGTGGGTGGTGGCTTGGAAAATGAAACCGAAGACCAAATCCTCGCCAGAGCGCTGGAAGAAAGCCTAAGGTGAAGACGTCTGTTCAATGTTTGGTTGAAATCTACATTTTCGGAAAATCTGATGTATATTTTCTTTCAGGCATTATAATGAATTCGAAATTCCTAGGCTTAGTCAGATTCCGAAGGATGTTGAGGTAACAACGGAGGATTATCAAGAAACTATAGCAGAGGAAGACATGGATTGTTGGGAGGAGTGGGATATTGAGGACATAAATAAGGCGGTACAGATAGAAGAGTCGATTATGCATATCATTCCAACGGAACGAAATGGCACAATAAATAAGAAATCATCAGTAGAAAACAACAGGGGTTCTGCCCAGCTCATGAAAAACTATGTCCTTCATGAAATTCGGCCTAAACAAACCTGTATTTCGGTAGGTGAAGTTGGTGAGAATGGAGCAGATGGTTTTGATATGGAGGCGGGGAGGGTATGGATATATCCTAACAACTATCCTGTCAGAAAATACCAGTTGGATATTGTGCACTCTGCTCTATTCGATAACACTCTTGTCAGTTTACCAACCGGTAAGTTTTGCTATTGAATTCATTACTTACGATGAGAAAAACTTTCAGGTGTTGATTAATACAGATCAATCAAATATTTACCTCTTAGGACTGGGGAAAACATTCATTGCTGCAGTTATTATGTACAACTTTTACCGTTGGTTTCCAATGGGAAAGATCATTTTCCTTGCCCCCACCCGTCCACTTGTTGCCCAACAGGTCCATGCTTGTTATGAGATAATGGGTATTCCAAAAAGTGACACTCTTGAACTAACCGGTAAGAATTATAATTACTGAAAATTTTAATAGTTGTTATAAAAACTTGGTAATTTCTTGGCTCCATCATTTTAAATCTATTTCATTTTAACTAAATAAAGTACCAACCAGTCAATCAAGGGCCTCATAAATTCTTAGCAACGATTAGCAAATGTATCATATTGTAACTATTAGGTTTACAATGATAAATTTTCTGTTAACTTGATGAATTTGTGATATTTTGTACCATGGCTATTTGTACACTACTTTTTCTGTGTTAGATATTGCTTATAAGACTGTGCTCACTTAAGTTGAATATAAATTGACACATTTAAATCGTAATTCTTCAATTGCATTTGCTCTATCAATAAATTTCAAAATTTTTTAGATTAGTTACTGTTTGAAAACTTCTTTATAATACTTAGAGTAATGATGCTGAATCATTATTTTCACAAATAGGATCCAAGAATGCCTCTGAAAGAGCCAAAGCATGGAAAGAAAGAAGAGTATTCTTTGCTACTCCTCAAGTTGCAGCAAATGACCTTGCCACTGGTGCTTGCCCAGGTGATCTAGTGCGTTGTGTTGTTGTAGATGAAGCTCATCGTGCTGCTGGAAATCATGCCATCTGCCAAGCCATCAGGGGTTTGTTGCGCCTTCATGAGCAGTCCCCAGGCTCTAGGTTTCGCATTCTTGCCTTGTCAGCAACTCCAGGAAAGAATGTTCCCTCAGTGGCAAATGTTAGTTACTAGCTAAGTAAGAATTAATTTTAGGTTATTGAAATGAAGTGTTATATGTATCTGGGTTGGCCATACTTAGTGTATGTGAAGTGACTTAATATTCAGATACTGTGAGGATGATGTATTATTAATAGATATAAATTAAAATGGAGTTGATTATGGGAAACATACCTCTATATTTAATGTCCCTGTCATCATATACCAAGATGAAAACTTTGGGAAATGATCATGAATGGAATAACTATGTGAATTGACTATTGATATAGGATAATTTTGGGCATCCAGATAGCCAAGTTCTTAATACATTTGCCTTTGGTAAAAGTGGCCTTGGGCTCCATTCCCAGCAGAACACTGGTCTATTAATATGATAATTCCTATGATAAGTCCTACTTGGACAAGAGGTATCAAATTGTCTCATTAAATGGTAGTACTTCTAAGAAAAGAGAAGTAAAATTTGGGGTACCCCAGGGATCTGTTCTCGGACCTTTACTTTTTCTCATTGTAATCAATGATTTTGAATTTTCTATGCCATGCAAATCCATTCTTTATGCTGATGATACTACCCTTGTCCATTGTGACAGGATTCTTAGCAATGCACAGTCCAACTCAGAGTCTTTCTTAGGTGTAGCTAAAGATTGGTTTAGTGCTAATGGCCTGGTTATCAATGACAATAAGACTCAAATCATTACCTTCTCTACAAGCCAGGTAATAACCAATAATGACACTGTGAAACTCCTTGGTTTTACCCTTGATCCCAAACTAACCTGGAATGAACACATTAATAATGTGTGTTGCAAATTATCTAGAGTTTTATTCCTGATACGCAGGCTCAAGTACTCTGTCTCTCCTGCTTATTTACGTACAGTATACTTTGCTTTCTTTCACCCTCATATTACTTATGGCATTAGAATATGGGGGCAATCTTCTCATGCCTGTAAACTACTTCTACTACAGAAAAAGGCTATTAGACTAATAACTGGTGTTCCCAATAGAGAACACTGTAAACCAATATTCAGACAACTAAAAATTATGACTGTCTTTTCTTGTTATGTATTTGACACCCTCATCTACATGAAAAAAAACATAAGTAAGTTTCAAACTCGTTCCACAATTCACACATATAATACTCGTCATGCCGAATGCATGGATATGCCCCGTCACCGGCTAGCAAAAACATCAAGTAGCCTAAACTACTCTGGTGTCAAATTCTTCAATAAATTACCAGCAAACGTACGTAATACAACCACTCCAACATTTGAGAAAATCCTCAAGGAATGGCTCTTAGCCAACCCTTTGTACTCTGTGGAAGAATATTTAAACATTGATGTAAAACTTATATAATTTGATTTTTTATGACTTCTCTATTGACTATACCTATACCTGTATAATGGTCTTTGGTAAATAAATTATTATTATTATTATTGTTACTCAGGGATATGATTACATAGAAATGATTTTTATTAAAGATGCAATTTTGAAGTATTCATGAGAGAAAGGAATGAGGCATGGGTATGATATCTGTTGCTAACAAGTTGTTGATAACAAAAAGGTTGAAATAATAAAAATTATCATAATAATCATTTTTAAAAGAGATGACACTTCAAGTCCCATGTTGACTAATTTATTGAGGTATACATGATGAAGGTCACAGAAATTAATTCATTACTTACAATCCGATAAATTCAGACAGATTGGTGAAAACTATTATGTGTGCTTTTTCTGCTTATAGCAGCTTTATTGTACTACATTTAATGCTTATTTCAAAGAATACTTTCCTGAAAAAGCTACTGACACACTCTAGAAAATGCAAGTATCAAGTATGTGACGTATAAATCCCAAGCAAGATTGAATTTTTAGGCATTTTGATTTTAGGACCTTGAATCTTGTACAAGGCATAGATTTTGTAGAGCTTTCATGTACTTTCTTATTTGTAGTAGTATGCCTTCTCCGAAATTAGCCAAAATCATGTATGTATATCTACCTATTTTAGTACATAAGGAAGGAATTACTTTCAAGCCAGCCATGATTCACTATTAACTCATGAAGTATTTAAAATTGGTTGATGTAACTTTTGTGTAGGTATTTTACTTCCCATACATGAATGAAGTTTTTGATAAATATTATGGAATGAAGTCTCAATGATCTAGTTTTGGTGTTCAGTTTGCATTTAAATCATCTTAAATCCTCATGAATTGAACATGGATATCTTTTCATAAACTTGTTGATAATATTAATTTTTACTCTAAATCATGCTTTCAGTTCATGATTTTAGTGCAAGATTCGTCCAGTTGCATAATAATTGCAATAATCTTTTTGTATTAAAATATTTAAATTCAGAAAATTATGTAATTTAATGGGTAGATTCTATGAAACAGGAATTAATGCACTGTAACTATGCATAGTTATTATAATTCAGAAATTTAATGTACTACTCTCTTGATGATTTGAAGGTTGTGACCACCCTCAGAATATCTAAATTGGAACTTCGTGATGAACAATCTCCTGATGTTGCTCCTTATACCCATCAACGAAATATAGAGACAGTTGTTGTGCCCATTGGCCCAGAGTTGAGTGGAACTCGTAATGAGTTCCTCAAGGTAAGTAATCATTGAGATTATATCTTAAATTTTCTTCTGTTCCTGTAATTAAAATCTTATGTATATTATAATAAAAATATAGACGATTAAGTAATGAAATCCATTTTACTCTATATTTATTTTCAGACCTTGCTTCCTGTTTTGGAAAGGCTAATGATGAGAAAGGTTTTATATTGTGGTGACAAATCCAAAATATCAAAATTCCAGGTATGTTCAATTGAAAAAGAATACATTGAAATAATCTGTTGATTTTCTTAAATATATTCTTGTATAAAAATTAATATATTCTCATGGCACTCCTGGGTAGCCATGTGAGCAGCTCATTCTTTTTTGGTGAAAATGTTCCTGAGTTCAATTTTCCTGTGGGAGTCCATGTACAAATGACCTCAGCTGTCAAAGCACTTTTAACTAATACTTGAGATATTCTATTCAGAAAAAAATTCCATGAAGCATTATTATTAGTCTTTTAAAGTAAATTCATTAACTGCTATTTTAATTTACTTGGTCTTTTTTTCATTTCTAAGTGACATAGCAGTCCACACTTTGACTTTAAATGTTCAATTAATGTCTGGGAATTCTATAGAAACCTAAGTATTGAAATACTTCTTTTCTTTAATATTAAGAATAATAATCTAGTCTATGTTGAGAAAATTTTAGTCTAACTTAACTGCTCTTATAATTAACCCATGTAAATTAACAAACACAAACAACACTTAAACTAGTATAGTAAACCTCTGACCTCAGTACTGTCACCACTGCTGCATGCTAACCTCAGTGTCACCAATGATTGTTCCTCTGGTCTAATGTTATATTCTGTTTACTGTTCAAGTTATTGTGGTCTTAAATATTTCATTCCCATGACTGCATCTTTTAATGGTTAGAATTAAAGAGAAATTGAAAGATAATAAGTCTACCATAGCCAAGGCTGAAATCTAAATGTCTCCCTTGCTAGAAAGGACAAGGGGCTTTCCCTTCCTAGGACCAATTGAGAGACTGTTCTATAATAATTGCACAATGGGTTAGAGCACCAACATCGGCAAGTGAGAGAGCTAAGTTTGGGTCTTGGCTTCATCAGACTTTTCTTGTTAAAGTCTTTCTCTAGCATCAAGCATATTTATCCTGTGTTACCACTTGCTTAATGTGAATAAAGCAAAAAACAAAGGATTTATTTTCATTGTGTTGGCAGTCATTGGTTCAGTAAGGAAGTAAATTTACAAAAATTCTGTATACATTGTAGGTATAATTTTGAAACATACATTGGTAGCAAATTCATTATCATTATTTATCCAGATATTTTAATTAAATGTGCATAACTATTTTCCAGATTCTATCAGCCAGAGCCAACTTTCGAAGCAATTCTCAAGGTTATAGCTTTCATGACAAAGGTCTTATAGAGGGAGATTTTGCTCTTGCTATCACACTTGCTCATGCTCTGGGATTACTCTTGACCCATGGGCAAAGGACTTTTATGAATTTCTTGCAAGGTATTATCATAATTGTATTTTTCTTTAATTCGGTGTTTATGAACATTCTAATCCAATTTTATAAGGGATCTATCTAAGCATCATATTTGTGTTTTTGCAGTCATTATTCAATGCTTATTTAGTTATATCTTAACGTATAAAAAATTTGTAAATACTCAATAAACTTCTTTAAATATTATAAATGGCTCAAGAATTTTGAAGAATAAACTTAATAAAATGCAATTCATATAAGCCTATAAAAATTTGGTAATGCCTCATTCTTTATATTTTTTTATACAAGGTACTCTTGATGGAGACCGTGGAACTCAAATAGTGAAAACAAAATTGACCAGTGATCAATTTTTACGATCACTGCTCTCTAAGCTAAAAGAAAAATTTGGTGCTGCTGATACAATGCTTCAGCCAGCTCCTGATGTATCTCTTTCTGAGGTGAATGATGCTGTGCTTACTCTTTAGTTTTTTATCATTTTTAAACATATCATTATTTTATATTTTATCATGCATTTTAATCACAATTTACTCTGCTATACGTACAATCAAGCCTGATTGTAGAATGTATGATTCTTTTAATTTTCATGCATTTTCTTATTGACAACATTTACCATTAACATTTGCATTTACCTAAGTCATAGTGGCTTAAATTTTTTAAAATTTGCAGTAGGATTGCCTTTGTCTTTTAAAATCATTGGAAGTTCCTTGTCTTTTTATAGCAACAATATGTACATTTTTTTGATTTTTAACTCAATATTTTTCATAGTTATTTTCTTGATTTCTTAGAAGGAAATGTATATTTTGTTATTTAAGTTTTTTAGTTGATTTGGTCTTTAGACTCAACTGACCATAGCTTATTCGGCAACTACTTCCATGCTAAGGAATAGATATTTTATTGACCATCAGGACAATTTTCTGATGGTATGATTAGTATCATATCATACATGATCTTCCTTAGGTTTCTGTACCAAAGTAGTATGTGTTTTTCTTTAGAAAATGGCTGGAGCAATTGAAGCAAAAAATGTGGATAGACCATTCATAACTAGCCATCCAAAAATGGACTATCTCAAGGAAATTATCATGGAGCATTTTGAAAAGTACGAAAAGAGTGGGGAATCAACTCGTGTGATGGTATTTTGTGAGGTGAGAGATATTTGTTGTCTTTC
Source organism: Pachydiplax longipennis (assembly GCA_036926295.1). Classification (NCBI taxonomy): domain Eukaryota; kingdom Metazoa; phylum Arthropoda; class Insecta; order Odonata; family Libellulidae; genus Pachydiplax; species Pachydiplax longipennis. The sequence continues at coordinate 61,451,550 of JAVFKF010000008.1, forward strand.
AGTGATATAAAATCATTCCCTTTATAATGAATTAATTTTGATAGCGACAATTGATGACTTCTTTCCCTTCTAACAAAATCTTTTATCTTGTGTTGAATAGTATCGAGATCCTGTTGTGGAAATATGTAACATGCTCATGCGTTATTGGCCAAAGATTAAGCCTATGAGTTTTGTCGGTCAAGCAACAGCATCAATGAGTTTTGATAATGTTCCTGGTACTTCTAAAGGAACAAAAGGTTTCACCCAAAAACAACAGTTGCAGGTAATCTACTGTAAAATAGAACTTTGTGAGTTATTATTTTGCAATTCTGGGAATGTAGCATCTAATCTAGTTAACTCTTCAGAGTTTGCCTTATCACATTAAATAAAAATGTAGAGTACTTAATTCAATTGAAGATTCAAAATTACGTTCTTGTATAAGAGGAGTTTGGATATACATGAGAAATTTAAAGTTATTTTTCCAGAGAATTAAAAATTTCAAACTCCATTGCACTGCTTTATAATGTCTTTGCTAATTTTAATCCTTAATGCTCCACATGATGGTAAATTAGATTTAAAGCAAACTTTTTTCATGCATTCAGGCCATTCGTGGGTTTCGAGATGGTGGTTATAATGTTCTAGTTTCCACCTGCGTTGGCGAAGAAGGCTTAGATATAGGTGAAGTGGATCTTATCATATGCTATGATGCCCCTCATTCTTCACCACTACGATTGGTACAGCGAATGGGACGCACAGGAAGGAAAAGGGAAGGAAGGGTTGTCACATTAGTCACCCAAGACTGGGAAGAACATGTAAGAATGTGATTTTCATTGTGTTTTGGCTTTTGATTAATATGGTGATTGCAAATTTGAAACATCAATGCTATGTTCTATTTTATTTTGTTTTCCTATGAGATTTAATCAAATTGATTGTTTTCATTCTACAGAAACATAAATTGGGACTTCGACAGAAAAATACCATAGTGAAGTCATTGATGAACAGTAAAATGCTTGCAAATGTACTGTGTCGTAATAATCCTCGTGTGTTACCTCCAGGTGAATATATTTTTTAATTATCTTACGTAGTATACTAATTATTATTTGCATGCACATCTTTATCATTTTTCTTATTTTTGATTTTTACTCAAAAATTTGAATTTTTTAAACATCTTCCATAAATTATCATAAGCTTTTTATGGAATTGTTTATTTTTGTTTAGGTATTAATCCACAATGTCATATGATGCCAATGATCATGCCAGAAGAAGAAGAAGATGTAAAAGGAAAGAAAGGAAAGGGCAAAGGAGGGAAAAGCAAAAACACTAAGAAAAGCAAAGGAAAAGGCAAGGCAAAATCTATGGCTGATGCTGAAAGTGGTGATGAAGGTAATAAAAATCAATCTTCATTTATTAATCATCATTTATTTATTATATCAGGATTCATCCTAGCTGCACAACTTTTTGTGCTAAATTATCTCTAACCTTTCCTTTGATTGTAGTAAAACTATGTTTACTTCTTATCAACATTTGCTGACTTTTATATTTGCCTATCATTATGAAATATTTTGGATAATAAATCCCTAAAAATATTTGATTAGTTACTTTTCTGTTAATTTATATGTTTAAACTAAATTCCTATTAATTTATAGTAGTATCAAAACTTGGAAATATTTGAACAAATCCTGCTTTCAAATCTTTATCTTAGATTGATTATAATTTAACTTATAGAGGTCCAGAATGCCTCTCATATAAAATTTATAATTCAAAGTTTAGTATGCATGAAACAGGGCATGGCAGACTGAGCTATCAATTGGTTCAGTTTATGAATTAAAGGAGAATATTTTCTTCAAAGCTTTTTACCTCATTCTCATTTTGATTTTATTCTATGTACCTTACATACATTACTTCATTTATATTACCCTAAAATATCTCCTTAATATATATCTAGTATGAGTAAATAAACTAGCAGCCCTATTTATTTATGAACCCATTCCATTCTGTCCTACTCTCACAACCTCTTTTGCTTCAGATGTTTCCTAGTCTCTTTTTAGTACTCAAGCTATGTGTCCTTTCTTTTCAGGATAGCTTGCTCAACATTCAGCCAAATTTTTCTTTCATAACACCTAAATTATTATCACATGTTGACTTTGTTACTGCTATTTGCCCCATCTTTTTTTAAAAGTCAAAGGCACCAGAGGAAATCCCTTCATACAGATCATACAAACTATATTTCTGTTAATATTCATTGTTCTCACTCTTATTAATCACCCTATCTTTCTCATTTCCTTACTTCATAACATACTTCACATAATCCATCGCAGCAATATTCAATTTAATAGAGTGGTTTTCATAAATAAACTAGGTTTCAGTACTATGCCATAGGGTGGAAATAAATAAACATGCTTCTACATTAAGCAGCTTTTACATCTTTGTCAGTTCTTTGCATTTAATTTCTAGGCATATAATACATGCATTTCTTTTTTCCAGCTATGACTTGCCTTTCTATATCTCAATATATTTTTCAATTCTCAGAAAACATTTCCCCATTTATGCATGTTGCACTTCATTCGATTTTTTGTTTTTGTCAGAATCAACAGCCTTTGTCTTGAAATAATTTTCCTTTGATTTATTCCTGTGCAACTTCTGCTATTTGATCAATCAGCATCTGCTACATCCCCAATAATGCTACAAAAGATAGTATTGTAGGAATACTATTTTGTTCATAATCAAATATTCATTATGTTCTTGCAAATTAGAATTCGTGATTTTAAAATGTACTATTCCATTAGTAATTATATACCTTTCTGTAAATCAACTTATTGCTAGTTATAAAATAGATTTTATTTTGCTAAAAAAATTGTGTTAGAATGACAAATCTTGGAATCATACACACGATAATTCTTTGCAAACATTTTATAATAAGACATCTATAAGAATTCTGATATAATATAAATATTATTATTGAGTTGATTTTTCATATAACTAATATTAAACAAAACTTGGCTTTGTGATATATTTAAGCATTGTGTATTTCTAGGAAAAGAAGAAAATGAGTGTGAGATGGAAGGTGATTTGGATATTGAGGAAGGAGTCAGTAAGAAGGGTAAAACCAGAGGGAAAAGTAAAGGGAAGAAAAAGTTACCCAAAGAATCACCTACGAAAAATCAAGGAAAAGGAATTCAAGATTTTTTCAAAAACCATAGACTCAAGGATCCAGAGCCAGTTTTTAACATTGATCAAGATTTTGAAGATGATGATTTTATGAGTATTGACAGGCAGCCGACTAGGAATCCTGATGAAATAAATGAGGTGGTGAATTTTGAAGAAGATGAGGCAAACCTCAATCCAAAGAGTGCTTTAAGTGCAAATAGTAGTAATTTTATCCTTTCACCAGATCTGCAAATTTTAGAATCTGCAGTTACTAGCATTTTTGGAAATACTCACTGCCGTTGTGTGGACAGTAGTTTTCCCTGGAAATGTAAAGTAATGGCTACTCACTTTCAGCTGAGACGCACTACTGTTGACCTTCCCAATTTGGAACCAGACATGTCTCTTGAATTTCTTACAGCAGAACTGATAGTGAAATTTGATGCAAAAGAAGAAGCAAAAAAAGCTGGAGATTGGAATTTAGATGTACCACTTAAACCGGTTGATGAATTTTCCTTCAAAACCATGCCTATTTCCACGAAAGATAATCTGACCATAAATTTACTATCAAAGAATTCTAAAAATTTGCTGAAAAAAGCTGCAGATCAAAGGTCACTTAAAGAAAAACATTTCATCGGGAATAGGGCTAAAAATATATCAAAGGCTGCTTTAAATTTGGAGCCTAATGGTTCAGAGAGTAAATCACTGTGGAATGTGTTTGGTCAGCAAAATAAGAAACTAGCTGATGAGGATGTGATCATTCTGGATGATGATGATGAGGATGATAATCATGATAAGATAGGTGAGGTTGTAGATGGTTGTCCTGAAAAGAAAGACTTAACGTCTAATAGGGATACAAATAATTTAAATATTTTGGAAAGCAAAGGTATACAAAGCATCTCAGCAAACCACTCTCCACCTAATAACTTTGACATTGGGCATTTAGATTTTAGTGGAGAAAGTACACCTGACAATCTTCCTTTGCCAAGAAAGACTCCTTTGAAATCAAATGATTTTTCTCACATAGAAAACCCTGGGAACAATAAGTTTAATTCTCCTAATGCAATTGATTTGGAATCTACTCTCAGAAGTGAAGAAGCTACACCGGATCATCTATTGTTACCTCAAGAAAGTACATCCAAGTCAACCCTTTGTCTTAGTCCTATCATTGGGAACAGGAAAGGTCATTTTGCTGTCACCAGCTCAACTCCCAAAGTTCATCGAAAGAATCTCTTTCCAACCTCTGTCTGCTTGAATTCCCCAGTTAAAGAAGAAAAATCCATCAATGCTAACTTTGATCTTATTCCTTCAGATGTTGAGTTATCTGATCATGAGGAACTCTTGCCTGTTGCTGAGAAGCACTTGTCTCCCATAAAACCATTCAGTATTGCCAAAAATGTAGAATTACCTTCAATAACCTCACCATGTGAAGAAGCTGACAATGAATTCAATGATTACATTGTGCCAAATTTTGATCTAGGCTGGGATGATGCTTTTGATTCAGATGCTACTTTTGTAGATTTTGAGGATGAGGCATTTGAAGAATTGAAAGTGGATGAAGCTGGAGATGGGAGTGGCAACATTAGTCCATTGATAAAAAAATCACATAACAGAAATTTAGGAAGCCAGATGAAAGATTCCAAGAATGAGTGGAAGAGTTTAGCTGAGAAAGAGAAAGCTGATGATTCTTCGAAATCATATGTGGAGAAATCAAGTGAAATTTGCAGTGGAATAAAAAAGAAAACCCCTTTCACAGCTACCCAAGAAAAGCTCCTGAAGTGTAAACTTCCAGAGCATGTAGATAGTCAGCAAAACCATTCTCACTTTTACACTGTGACCCAGATGATAGATATATTAGCTGATGCAGAAATTCCCTCCACTAGTGCTGAAATTAAGAAAGAGGTTATGCATAAAAAGACTGAAGAGGGTGAGGATTTTACCTCTGAATCAGAAAATATATTGAACAAAAATATCTCTGATGTTAGAGAGAGCACTGAAAGTTCACCGGTCAAAAAAATCAAAACTGAGACTCACGAGCATGAGATTCTGGAAGACATTTGTTCAGAAAAAGAGAAGGAAGCTGTTCCTCAGGGTTTCAATTTTGATATCGGAGATGATGCTCTGTTAGATATCAGTGCTGACATGTTTGCAGAAGATGACACGGAAGATTGGCTGAGAGAAAGTGGAGAAAAGTCAGAAGAAAATCCAGTTACCAAAGAGAAAGAAATGAATGGACAGGAAAAGACTTCTGAAGGTGCAAAAATTATCCCCTCAACTTCAAAAAAGAATGAAATTTTGGACTTAAAATATCATGACCAAGATTTGAGATCAAGCGATGATTTTGAGGCTGAAATCCTTCTTGAACGAACAAAAAGAACTGAACCTCCAAAATTAAACAGCCTCATGCCTGCTCCTTCTATTCCTGGCCTTCCTGGATGGAAGGCGGATTGGTTAACCAAAGCTGTTCCTGTCAATGACAACAAACTTAGCCTAAGCAGAAAAAGTAGCAAAAAAGAAGGGGAATCTAAGGAATCAACTAAGAAACAGTCTTCATCCTGCAATATGCCTCTGCTTACTGGCAAGGGTAAGAATGCCAAGAACGTGATTAATTCAAGGATTAGTTTTCAAGATTTTGAGGATATGAATTGCGATGGTGCTAGTTGGATTGATGAAATCACAACAGAGAAAAGAGAACCAAAATTACACATTCCCAGTAATGATTCAAGGAAAAACATATCACAAAATAATGTGAAATTTCAAAGTGCATCATCTAACCTGGAAAATAACGCAATAGCTGAACCTTCTTGTAGCAATAACTTGTCAAAGCCACATAGTGAAAAATCCTTGGACAAAATAGGTACTGAAAGAATGCTTTTTGAATCTCCTAACAAGAAGGATAAAATCCATCAAGAAGGAGAAAGCAGTAGTAAATTTAAATGCCCAGAAACAAGAGATAATGTAAAGAGAATTAAATCATCTTCCTGGGGCAAAGATGTTGCTGTGGTAAAACCAACAGGTATGCATGAAGTCTTAACCTTATCATCTGATGAGGATGATGCTGATAGTGGGAATAAAAGGGAGGAAAAACCTTCAGTTAGTCATGAAAAGGGACTCAAGGGAGTAGAGGAAGAAGTGGGTGAATGGGAGTTGAGTGATTGGGATGGAAATGAGGAGTGGGAAATCAAAAATGAAGAACCTGTTGGAAGTAGTGATGATTTTGAAAGCTTGGAAAATAAGAATAAGCCAAAGAAAGCCCCTGTATTGAACAGCTCTAAGGAGACCTCAGTCAGTTCAGAAGAGAAGCTCCGAATCAGAGTAAGCATTCAAATATCCTATTCTTTTGATAATTTGAAAATTAAACACTTCTTTTTATCCCCTCTGTCTATGATTTGATATAAATTATTAGTACTTTTTTCTACTCTCAAGTTTCCTAACAAAAGTGCCGATTATAATTCTTGAAGTGATCATCTTGATTCTCCTTCATAGCTGCTGGATGAATTAGTCTCTTCTTTTTTTCTGTGTAAAAATAATGTAATTGCTTAGCGATAGTGTCTATTTGCAAATCTATTGGAAAAACTTGAAAAATGGATACATATTATATAGTCAAAGTTGCCATAATGACAACTTTGATGATATAATAAAAAAAGTTTATAAATAGAAATTATTATCAGCTATTTCTTATTTTAGTGAGTATTCAAGATGATTTTCAACATAGTTTTGTTTGTATCCTTAGTATAGGCTACTGGTTATTTAAACAAGTGATTCTTAACCCCCTTTGTCTGGTTGCCTTATCTATAAACTCTCTCTAGTTCCAAGAATTTTCATCAAGTCATTACTATCAGACTGTAAACCGTCGTTTAGCTAAAGTCAAAATTGATCAAAAATAGCAAATAAGCATAATTTTGTGCATTTAAAAGAGAAAATGAAGGGTCGATGCAAAGGAAATATTCATTGGTACCTTGTACTTATGTCATCCAGGGATTAAGTTTTTATTTTAATAGCTACTTTAGAATTTAAACTGCCATTAGAAATCTGGTTAATTTTGATTTAATAATTTATTTTAATGTATGCTCATTTTCAGCACCCTCTTGTATCCATTATTTTTATATATCTTTCACAGCCTTTTCTCTTTTCATATCCATATTTTTGTATTCTGAGCAACATTATTGCTAATTTTCTCTTTTATTCCCTATAATATATTTTTTAATTTCTAGAAGTAAATTTTTTTTGCATTTATCACTTATATACTTCTTCAGTAAATGAATCTCCAAAATATTCTGCTTCTGATGTTGTAAGAGAAAGTTGAGAAAGTTTTAATTTTACGTGTATTAATACTTTAATTTGATACATAAGTTGCTGAAATTCGTAGTTACTGAAGGCAAGTTAGCCTAGTATTTATTTGGAATTCAAATCTCAAGGAACTGATTAGGAAGCTTTTAAATCTCATTATTTCTTGCAAAAAATCTAGGTGCAAATTTTGGTTAGTTCAGCTGTAGATTATAGTCCCTAGTAGTTAAAACAATTTGCAGTTTAAAATAAATAGCAAGAAAAAATAAGCATAGACAACAGTTACAAAAGAAAACAATGTTTAACTAATTTTCTAGAGAAAAATATATCAATGGTTATATCCCCATGTATTTTTTGCAAACTTCTAATGATGATTTATTTATTAATTCAAGCTAAGAAGAGTGCCAAAAACCAAGAAGCGCTGTGTATTTTTAGAATCACAAGCTGAAGAATCATTCTGTGAGCCAGGAATCAGAAAATTATCTAGTGATGAAGAGGATGACTGTGATAAAGGCAATAGCCAGTATTATGACCCCAGTTTTATCAATGATGGCTTACCACATTCAGAGGAAGAAGAAGTCGAGTAAGTTAAAATATTTAATAATTAATGTAACTTTTAAAGTCAATAGAATAACCATTGGTTCACAGACTGTGAGTAAGCATCTCTGTTTAAAACTATTTCTTTACACTCTGGCATGATACTTTTTCGATTCACTTTTAATTTCACCTTTTTATGTAATTATTATGAAATGTTGATAAAGATTCCTGATAACAAGATTATGTATTTGTAATTATAATTCTTTCAATGAACATATTATTAGAATCAAAAATATTCATATGACTGGGACTCAAACCCAAGTCTCCCACTTTCCAGCAGATATTCTACCACTACAATGCCAAGTCAGAAAGTGGGAAACCTTGATTCAAGTCTCAATCAATTCAATATTTTTTGCTTCTTTTCCTTCTTGTGTTTTTAAGCCCCACTGCAATACATGCTAAGTAAATCCTCATCCTTATTCTTTGCATTATTATTAGATTGTTTATTAATTTTCTTCTTTCAGCATCCAAGCAAAATATTTGCAATCAGTGAGAAGCCCACGAAATCCAAAGTTTAAGATTCCAGATCTTCCTGCAATAATCTCTCTTGAAAATGTTCCTAAACCTTATGGTGATGACCAATCTGAATCCTGTTACATGAATGTGAGTACTCTGTTCATTTTGATAAAATGTAGGGGAGATGGAAAAGTATTCATTTTTATTATGCAGATTCATTGTTATTACAGTATCAATTCAACAGTTTTAACTTCTGCTCCTCCATTATTTTGCTGCACAGTTATTTAGTCAAATATTAAGTAACACTTTCTGTATAGATAATCAGCATATGTTAATGAGGCATGAATTTTAAACATGATTTTATTGCACCTTTTTACATTTAAATATTATGATTTTTCTCTATATACTATTAATTTCTTGCTCCCATGTTTTGTTGTAATTCTCTTTAGTTATGTTTAAAACTATTTTCCTTAAAGGACTCTTTCTGTGTGGATGGTGAGAGTGACGAAAATGTCTCAGAAGGAAATGCAGAATCCTCAGTTGATGAGTTGGAAGTGCTGGAGGCTATCTTATCGAAAAAATCAAAAGATAAGAAGAAGAAGAAAAAGAAAATAGAAAGCTCATCCGAAGATGAATCAATGGTGCTCAATAAGAAACATTCCCATGATGTGGAAGTAAAAAATAAAAAGAGGAAACCTAAAAGGAAAAGGATTGTAACGCATGATTCCTCAGATGAGGATGAAATTTACAAATGTAATCCACCATCCAAGAGAGTGAGTTTAGATAGAAAAACTTCACCTGAATTCAAACAGGCTAACAGTTCATCTGCAGACTCTGCAGTAAGTTGTATTTTCTCATCGAATAATAAGGGTAAAAACGAGGGAATCACTCCAAGACCTCTGAGTAGTGATTCCAGGGGAATAACTGAAAGGAGAACTAGCAAAGTGAATAAAGATGATAGTTATAGAAAAGCTATTAATGTGGATAATGATAACAACAGTGGTGCTACATCCACATCAAGTAATGTGATAAAAAACAATGAATCTGAGTGTCCAAGCAAATCGGGAAAGACAGAATTGCTTGAAGAAATCAAGAGTAACTGGTCAGGAGATATATTTGACATGTGGGATTTGTCAGATGAAGAAGAATGGGAATTAGAAAATGAGAACATTCCAGATCATTCCAACAAGAAAGATGGTGAAGAAGGAAATGCATTGAAACGTGCAAGTAAATGTTCAGCAGAGATGAGTAATACTACCAATGGAACGGTTTTTAAGTTGCCAAAGAGTCGTTCCTTTAATACAGAAACCAAACCTATTGAACAGCTTGGGAAGTCAAAATTCATTCCAAAAACTGATGCTAGCTCTTCACCTGGCAATCCTAGTAATTTTAGTTTGAAGATTGGAAACAATTCCAAAGATCAGTTGAGTGCTCACCCTAATGAAGCATCAACTTCCTCTGTAAAAACATGTGTTGTTGCACCCATGGTAAATTCTAGTATTTCACCATCTACATCCAAAGTGGATGCAGATTTTGAAACTATCATAGTTGTTTCTCCTACTGAGGCTTGCCGTGCTACTGATGTTGTTTCTACCTTACGTGCCATCAGGAAGGTCCAACTGGTTGTGTTTGCCACATCAGGGACATCCTTTATTCAGTATGCCATAGGCCGTGACCTATGCCTTTTTCGTTTCTCAGTTTCAGGTAAGCTATATTCACAAGTACATTTAAACTTGCTCTTATAATATTTTTATACAGGCATATTTCATTTCCCTGTTTTACAACTACTCAGACTTAACCAATTTTATGACATAGAATATCATCATTCTTACAACTAAAATAATCAAGCTCATTTTGTATTGACCCATTTGTGAAAAGATTTTTTCCTTAGATGGGAATTTATTTCTTTGAGTTACAGGTGCCTTTAGTTTTTAAATGAGTAATCTTGCATATATTTTTTATTATAAATTATGGCAAGGATTAATTCCTATAAATTTCTCATGTATAAAATGAAAGATTAGTTTACTGATGGTACTCATTTTATCATTTTATTGAAACTAAGTTAAGTGTTAAGTGAGTGCCATTACTATTTAATTCATTACTTGAGGGTTAGGTTTCCAAAATTTACATAATTTCTTACCTAATTGAAAATAGTGACCAGCCGATCTATGTATTGTTCCATGTTGGTTTTCAGCATTATTTTTTTGTAGCACTATTATCCTTTGCATGGCAATTACAATGGGGCAGTAATGATGGGCAGTGTATTGTAAGTGATGTTTTGTAAGTGGTATATCACACAAGAAAAATATAATTTAAGAGATTAAAAGCTGATGAGAACTTTGATGTCAGATTTTCAATGACAATTGTGAGCTCAAACATAAGAAAGAATTCACAAATGGACTGAGGAAGAAATTCACTACTTGAAATTGACTGGTTCCAATGTCATATAATAAAAATCATTAGACAATCAGTATGCTGTATGAAAAGCAATATATATCACAGGTGATGAGTTGCAAGGTTGCTTCTGTATGAACCTTTTATACCATCTTCCTTTAAATATAGTACATCTGCCTGCCCTGTATCACTTTAATATATCGCTTACAATTTATTGTTTATCTCTTATTGTGTCAGTGTGATTTTATTTAATCAATGATGATCCTAATAGAATGATTATTTACTAAAAATCATGTTTTTATTTCTATAGGCCTTTGCATGTATTGGAAGCTCAATAATATTACTCATTCTCAGAGTTCTTGTAATAATTCAGTTGTTTGCTCTTATTTTTATTACCAGTTAATCTTCTAAATAGAATTCATCCCCATTTTTTGGTAATCCAAATATTTTCATCGACTTTGTTGGCTGCATCATTAAAAGATTTTTTCATCATTTACAGAATTAGGTCATGGATCCAAAGCTATAGAAAATTTGCAAGCTGCACAGAAGTATTACAAGAAAATATCTGTAATTTTGGAATGGGGAGATGAAATTCCTAAAGACCAGTGGCCTCAGAGAAGGAGTGGTAATTGGACTAGTTCATCAGGTCCAACGAGTCTCAGCTCATTTACCTGCTCAGCTCTAATGAACTTAGGGAATGCTAATATCAGTGTCCTTCACTCTTCTGGAAAAAGTTTGTATCTTGTTGTTCATTATTGTATGCATCTATATTTGTAAAATCTTACATGAAATTTGGGTGATATTTTGATATTAGGTAACTAAAAAGTCATATTTAAGTTCAGTTTTGATTGAACTTCTGTTTATACTTTTGATCTGTTCTAACATCATTAACGGCAACAAAAATCAGATCTGAATAATTACAGCTAGGGCCCTACTGATGGGTGAGAATGTGAAGCAACTGCCTCAAGTACAATTCAAAGATGGTGCCAACATGTATATTAGAGTGTTAATTTAATGATTGGTATTTAACTTTGGAAAAATGACAAGTTTCACTAAGGAGTCACTTAGAAGTATTTTTTTTGTTAAAAATGATGTTAACCAAATTATAATGATATTAGGAATCAAATAAATGGCAATATGGCTCAGCATGGCTCTCTTTATGCATTGATTTAGCTAATCAAAATATAATGATTGCTGAATATAGATAGTTATAGATGTTATTATAAAGAGAATGGCGAACTTATTAAAAATATAGATGTTATAGTAATACCGTGTAAATGTATAAGTATTTATTGAGAGATTCTCGTTCAATATCTCATCATGTGTATTGATTGGATTAACTTATCCCTATCAGTTTTTTTTTGTTAAAGCAATAGAAGTGTTTTTGTCATTTACTTATTAGCTTTGTATGTGCTACTAAAATTTTCAATTTTGTCACACTTATTATGTATGGGTAGTAAGGATGTGAGAAAAATAACTTCATACTACTATAAAATAACACTTCATACTCTTTTGCAGATGAAACTGCCACCTTGATAGCAGAAGTTGCAAGGCATCATCAGATACTTGAAGTTAATTCAGGAATGGATCCAATAATTCTCCCCAGGCCATTCAGTCAATCAGATCCTGTAAGCTGTCACTGAACTTTACTTATATACTGATCACATTATTCTATCGATATTCATTGTTCTGGTAAGACAGTTCTTGACAGTATCTAATAGATCACTTTACTCTGCAATGTCTGCCAGGAAGACTTTATGATTCATGGTTAACCTGAAAGGTTGATTTGAAATAGTCACTGTAACTTATAATGAAGAAAGCTTATTCCTATCTTAACATTTACTTCCCAGCTGTATATCTACTTTAAATTTACAGAAAGTCTGCTAAATTTTTGTTTATTATAATGTTTCAATGGAATGATTTCAAGCCTTCATTCTCCTTATGTTAAAACAACTGTATACAAAGTGCAATTGTCAGCCTCCTATCAATAATTATTAGAGTTTACTTCATTCTAGCCAGTATATTCTGTTATCTTTTGAACAAATTAATCATTAGTATGTGTTCAGTTTTTTGTTTGTAATCTCAAAAGAATCAATGGAAAATGTTATGGTTTAGATATATAAATAATTTTTACCATTCATACTTTTGCTATTTCCATTTTTCAGAAGCTGAAATTTTATTCATCTTTGCCTGGAGTAAATCCTGTTCAAGCCATTCATTTACTGAAAAAATTTCCCAAAATCCGCAATTTCTTATCCAGGTAAATATATACCTACTGGTATGAACTGTCACAATTTGTGTTAGCTTCCTGTATGCAGAAGATTCACTTACAAACCCAGTATTATTCTAAATATAGCTGTGGTTACTTCCTTAACTCATTGTAAAGTTTACTTCAATAGAGAATTGCTCTTTTCTTCATTTTCTTAACTTGAGAGATTTTTCTTTTCTAAATTTTAGAAGAATGTCATTCTTATTGTCTATGCAATCAAGAGATTATTTGGTAAAACTGTACAATGTCTTTACTTTTCCTTCTTTAACCAGTTATTTTGGGTAATTTATAAAAAAACATTGATTTTAGCCCTTATACTGCTGGTTGTTTTTCCCCTATCCTTACTCTCAGAGGAAGTATGAAATTATTTTAGAATCCTTTCATAGCTGTTCAAAGAGGCTTGCAGAGGGTTTTTTATTCTTTTTCCATGATCTTGAATTTATCAGCTTCAAATCTCCTTATTTTTCTATGGAATATATTTGTTATTATTTTACAATTATTTTGCTATATCATCCAGATTTTGAATCCTTAAATATCATACCAGCTTTTTCATAAAGTGTGTTTATGATTTACATTTACAGTGTATTTGTTGGATGATTAGAGGAATGATTTGTAAATATATAAATTCATTATGGTTGCCTGATATCACCCATAATTTATAAGTGAATAAAAATCTTATAATTTCTTATCCTTCTAACTGTATCATAAATTGCTTGTAAATATTTTAGAAGACATAATTTATGATGAAAACTAAGTTTCTCATTTAATTACATGAAATAAAAGATGATAAAAACCAAATTAATTTAATATAATTCATAATTAAATTATTCAATACCATGTAACTTCCAAGTGTGGTATATTTTATTGCATACTGCATATTTTGATTGTTCATTTTTGATTTATTACACATTAATTGATATAAAGGATGTAACTAAGGAAGAAATTTCATGATGAGTTGAAGGACACTCTTTGAATTCCAGTTTACTTACTTCACTCTGCTGATAGCTGTACTTATTTTGCTTGTTTGAATAAATCAAACCATGATTTTCTTCTTTTTAATATCTTTCTAATTGTTATGTTAAATCACTCTTTCAAATTATCCCTGAATTCATTGTTATTGTTGAGAAAATTGATAGCTATTTTTGGTTTTCTTAATTTTCATATAATATTAAAATGGTTTGATTCTCATATCTGTTCTGTTTCAGATGTTCATCAGCTCGCTCCATCCAGTCATCTACTGGCCTAGATTTAAATAAGTCTCTCCAGTTATTCAAAACTTTATCTGGTGTTCATACCTCAGAAACTTAGAAAGGATGCCTTAAATTGTTAATATAATTAATAGCCTTTATTCAAATGTCCAACTAGTCAATTTTCTTAATTTCAGGCATGCTATTTCCCTTTTTATTTTCTTTCCTCGGATATTTACATCAAGAGTTTATTGTTGTTGAGTTCTACACTTTTTCATTGATTAGAATTGATTTTTGTTTTCATTAGAAAATCTGAACTCCCCTTTCCTTTTTTAATTAATTTTTTTCCAAACAAATTTTTATATTTGTAAATAAATGTTGAAAATATCCAACGTTTTAAATGAAAAATTTTCTAGTTAAAGGCTTATATTTAGCCAGTGAATTCTTACTCATTATATCAGAAGCAACTCTCATTCCCATTATCTGATTTGTATAGCAGATGTTCTTCATTTACATAAAAGAGGGAAAGGTGCTTCATAAGTGCTATAACCTGATATTTATTTTTCTAGATGTTTAAGGTCAAAAAAATGTGATAATACCTGCGTATTGTTTGTAACATTATTTGTAAAGTTTATACTATATACATATATACTTTATATAAAAAATTTCTTGGACATTTGTTGTTTGAAAACAAATCAGGATTAAAATACTTGATTTCATCATAATTTCATTGTTATTGGCTTGCTTATTCCCAGTTACCTAAGTTATAAATTAAACATTAAAAAATAAAATTGGCCTATTTCCTATCATTTGAAGCTTGTAATAATTTTAGTTTACCAAGCTTCTGTTGAAAATTAATATGGTGGGCAGTAGAAATTACTGTGAGTGGTTTACACTGAGTGTCAGAGGAACAGTATATCTTCCTCAGAGGCATAAATACTCTTATATTCTGTTGAGTTGCCATGCCATGCAATACTGTAGATAGATCTCCATTGTATATCAACCTTAAATTTCAACTTTTTCATGCAATACATGAGTGGTACAAATTAGCAACTGCTCAATAGCTAGTAATTTCTGTACCCTTTCATAATGGATTCAGTTTGAATGATATATATCTTGTTACTTTAAGTAATACTTTAATAGTGACAGGAAAAGCATCATATACCTACAAAAGAGGAACTCAACTTTTTACAAGTAATTAGATATTTTTTATCGTAATGAAATGCTCCAAAAGGCATCAATGGTCAAGGATTTCTACACCAGTGGGTAAAGAAAATTTCATTGTATTTGACACAAAGGTAATCTATTTTGTCTTTATTTCAAGCATAAAAATCATATTATTAGACCAAAAATATACAAAAGATGATTTAGTAGAAAATGTAAGTTCTTATTAATAGAATGTACATGACTTAAATAGATTCACATGTAAGCAGCTTCTGGCCACTATTATTGTTAAGTATTTGTACATTTCTGTTGTACTGTTTCTTTCTGGAAAATAAATCCACTCCTCAAACTAGCAGTGCAAGGACTTGCAATCTCAAAGATGTCCAACAAAGAAGTCTAAGAGAAGATCGCTTATAAGAAGTTTGGTGATTTGCTTAGATGTAGGAATCTTGCATTGTAAAACTTTCATGGTATGTTGAAGGAACTGTTTGCTGCAGGTTTCTCACAATACCATTCCCCACCCTTGTTTCTCCTACTCTCCTCATCCTTCCATCCCATTCCTTGGCTCGGACAATACCTCTGAATCCAACACCATTACCCACCACACTTTGTCTTCTCTTTTCAGCGTCACTTTCCAGAGTGGTTTCTGCATCATTTAATACCTCTCTTTGCTGTTGAGGCAGCATATTCTGATATGACGAACGAGATATGAGGTTGGGAGCCGGCCTATGAGGAATTCCATTGGCAAACCTATTTTGCCTTTGATCCTCCACTCTTCTTTGAGTTCTATCATTAAAGTGAGCAATCATACGGATGACTTCATCGGAGAATTGTTCTTGAACCGACGGCGAATCCGTGTCTCCGTCAATCTGTAACAGAATGTTGGAAATATTAAAGACATTTTTCTAGGCTATTCTACTCCAGATTGAGATTGACTAGATTAAGTATACGAGGGTGGTCTGAAAAGTTTCCTACCCCAGATTTTTCAGAAATCTTCAGAAAAATTTCAGACATTTTCAGAAAATATGTCGAGAAATGGCGAAATGTCGGAAACTTTTCAGACCACCCATGTAAAAGTATTATTGGAAATTAACTCGAGGCAATCATCATTTATCAAGGTGCGGATTTTAATTTCAAGTGAGTTCGATATAAACGATAAAAAGTCCTCTTATTTTCGTTGCAGTACTCACTATTATAAGACGATTTACTTGGTCTAAAGATCTGAGCAATGGCAAAGTCAGTTCCCTGAAGAGTTGTAGTCTGCGGCGAAATGCTGCTACTGTGTCGTCCAGACGACCCCTTCCAAGTTGCAGCTTAGAACAGTCCAGCAATATCAACTGAGGTTTCTGCCCGAACTACATAGGTAGAAAAAATAGTATTTTTTAATGGAGAGGTATATTTATTTCAATGACCTATGGTTTAAGATAAGCAGAACCTAGTACTACTTTCTAAAACGAATTTCTAAATTTTGTTTCGATTTTCAGAACTGGTTGCATATTGATCTATATTTCGCAAAGCTGATGCTGGTAATGTTGAATTATCATTTTTCATTGCTTACAGCAAACATGAAGTGCATGCCATCGTGCATATACTAGTTATTTTATATATTCGTGATAGCTTCGGGTTCGGGCCCTGTAAAAAATTTTATCTTCGGGCTCGGGCTGAATTTGGAGCCTCAAAATATAGTCAATATGAGTACCATGCTGGGCTCGGTACCCATTAACGGATCGGGCCGGGCTAGGACCAAATACTACGGCCCGGGCAGACCTCCGAAACCAATATTGCCTTGTTGAGCTTATGATCAGATATTTTGTCAAATATTTGCAAATTATTTTCGTAAGTTGTCTTTTATTATTGCCATTGAGTTTGCAATCTTCTGGATACGTGGATGAATATATTTTCCTAACTTATTTCATTACTCCTTTTGTATCAATTTAAAAATGTTTGTCGCAGGGACAAAAATAGTAAATTTCTGAAAGTAAGGGGGAAAATAATTCATATTGCTGCTGGTAGAAAAAGAGAGTCTACCGATCAAATGATTTCTAAAATAGTTCCTTCGAAAATTTCGGAGCCCGATGGGATTTCGGATTTCACCCAACAGGTGGGTAATAAATTCTGATTTCCCTTGACTTCCAAATTTTTCATACGCTCACTTTCTACCTATTACAAAATTTCGATGCATCTGCTAGCGTATTCACTAACCTTTGCTTCAAACCACGAGAGTTGGCTTAGATCTCTTGGGAAACCGTCGAGTAGAATACCTCTTGCACCTTCTCTAACTCCTCTTTCCATCTCTGATTCAACTATTGCTTCAACTCTCGCCTAAAATCAAATAAAGTTAAAGCCGAAATTTAAAATCTAAAAATATCAACTATTAGCTTAAATATATTTCTGAATTATTCTTCCGATGTAAGTATTGATAAATTGTCAGTAATTGTAAAAACCTAATGATATATTCTCAAATCTTGATATTGATACATTTCTAATTTTAGAAGTTAGAAAAGCTAGCTAGAAATATTACACCAATTATAATAAAATTAATTTTTCTCGCAGAAAATATGCTCATTGGTTGAGAACAAGTCACTTCATTAGAATAAAAATATTTGCTTTGTTTTGGGATGAGCCAAGAAAAGCTTATTACCGATATTGATTGCTACGAAAGTACGATTGGATCAGTAACATATGTTTATCAATTAAGATGAAAAATATTTCAATTGTCAATACTTGCTGTTACTTATTAATTACGATTGAATTTCTCAGGGAAAACTGGTGAACAAATTTTGAATGAGTAAAAGTATTTTGATTTTAGTAAGGATTCAAAACGTGGAATGACTTCAACATTTACGTTGCATTGTACTCATCCCTCTTTACCACTTTTACCATTTATACCTGAGGAGCCATTTCTCCAGAGGAAATAATCTGTCGAAATCTCTTGTTGTTCGACTTGTTCGATCGGGAAATGGAATTACTCGGGGAGGGTGACCGAGACGATAGACGAAAGATTGAAGATCTCTTCTCTGCCAAATTGCTGTTCGATCCGAATTGAGCAGCAATCGCTCTTAGAGTTTTTCCAAGGCTGAACTGTATCCAACCAGAAGAAGTGGCACCTGCCTTGCGGAGAGCTCGTTGACTCAGAGATGTCTTGTTGCTCCCAGGACCCCCTGAAGGAGTCAAATAGGCATTAAAATCTTCAATCCAGGATCTTAAGGAGTCACGTTTCATTTACGATAATGCTATAATAATGCTTCTGAGGCTGCTGGTTTTAAGTAAAGAGGATCTGATTGACAGATAAGCGTTATGAGATAAAAATTCTTTAGAAAGATGAAACCCGCTCGCGAGCTAATATCAATAAAGCAACGGTTATAGATTTTGAGATATCAGTAGAGAATTAAGCGAGACTATTGAAGCGCAAGCGGATTTCATTAACCACTTAAGATGTGTGAACGCAATGACAAAAGATATAACCTTAGAGTGTCATGCTACAACAATCTGTTTCTGTTTTTTTAGGGTACGTATGTAAAAATATTATTTTCATAAACACACTCACCAAGAACCCATATAACTGGAGGGTAGCGTGTACGAGTAGGTTGATGAGTTTCCACTGATACTGATATCTCTCTGGGTTGAGCCGCATTAGCATCCGTGCCATTTTCAAGCGCTTCCAATGCTCCAGAAGGTCTCTCCATAGTCGGCATCGTTATCTCACTATTTTCCAAGAGCCTAGTGACTGCAGATCGAAAGTCAGTGTAAACTTCGCTGGGGTCTCTTTCCCCATCCACCTGAAACAAGGAGATGAAAACGTCATTTACAACTTCATTCAATAGCTAGGGAAGTCGTCTTGAAATGAGGATAAAGTTCTATTACGGCTATGAGCATGTGCTGGTGATCAAAGTACTCAGCCACAGAGACAGTGTGCCGGTAAAAGTAACGTAGTTCCATTCTTGCCACTCGAAGGTTCACGTGGCCCAGCTTGGCACCGTAGGACACTTGCCGTTCCAGCACCTTTCGCCTCCAACTCACAAGAATGATTCCATTCATCACGTGGATCTTTCATCGGTAAAGAAACGAAGTCGTTTTTAGTTTTTTCTGAAGATTTCTTACCCAAAGTGCTTAATTGTTAAATGTGGTCTTAGAATGTCTTTAGAGTGACTTGATATTTATGATTTGGAATCAAACGTAATACTGAATGAAATTTAATGAACATAACCCCGCATGCCATTTTACTAAGTGCAAGTATTATAAAAACATCAAAGGGACCTTTTTGCACGTATCTTTTTATTCAATCTGTTCCAAGATTCCAAAGACATAATACTTAACGATACCTCAAACGTTTGGGTATTCGGTCTCTCAATTTACATTGGAGCGTAAAAGAAACTATTTAACAGACATAGACAGTATAGATAAAATGTATAAAAGGAGAATTAATAATGAAAATTATAGGATACCTTGTGACTGACTTAATATCTTGGAAACCTTAATTAGGTTGCGGTATTAGAAGACTGACAGAGCTGACAGTCTTTTAATTTGTTCATAGGCTCATTATAGTGTATTCACGAGATTTTCTGATTGAAGTAGCAGGGCGAAAAAAAGCATTTCCGGAAAGAAAGATATACCTTTATGTGTTGATTTATAACGAGTCACCTAAATTTGAATAGTTGGGAATTATTTTTAAACATTTCTCATTCTTTTAAACGTAAGTGATCTTAGAACCGATGTGAAATTCAAACATATTCACTTTATGGTCAAAACAAACTAAAACGGAACATCAAGGAGCACCGCATATATTATTCGTAATGTAGGGCTAAAATGCCGTCATTTCCGTCCCCCATCACCTTCGGTTTACTCTTCGGATTAGCATACTTGAGCCGATAATTGCACTCCCGGATTTCTTTTCATTGCATGCTTTGCACCAGAGTCGCAGGTGAATTTACTCATAACCTTCAAAGCGGTGCCATCTGAATACCGCTTTATGGACCTTCCGCCCATTTCAAATAAAAAAATTAGATTCAAGTGGGTCATGGCCATTATTACATAGAGCGATGTCACTAAATCGATTTTTCGCTCTCCAAAACGAGGACATTTCCGAGCGTAAATGACGCGGCGCGTTCGTTAAATTTTAGAAACTTTTCCTCTCGCAGAGAAGACTCGAATGTTTCACATATTCGTTATCGCTTTAACTTTCCTAAAGGGAGAGTAACAGTATTGTCAACAAGTGGAATTCTCAGTAAAAAATTAAGCCTCTAAAAAGGATTTTTGTTTCTCTCCCTAACAGGAAGCGTGAGGAAAATCCGCTTACAGAAATTTACCCTTTCGGCTCATTTCTTTAATCTGTGTACTCGGATAACTGGCGACACTTTGGCGTGTCATATTTTAATATAAACTAAAATATTTTGCTGAAATTCCAAGTATTTGAAATATTGTTATTTATATCATGTTAATTTATTTTGACTGAATGCTTAGTTTTATGAAAAAAGGTCTATCTCTTCAAGTATAACTAATTTATCGCGAACCATCAACGGAAGTCATGGTCATAAGCATTCAAATTTATAATGGTTTGATCTAAGTTTAAACAAAGAGGAGGTAAATTTATAAATTAGATGCATCTTCTCGAACCGATAAAATAATAATAATAATATAGAATATCTTTCTTAGAAAATTGATATTGGTGTAAATAAAATTTATGAAAGTATAAAGCAATATTAGCAGTAAATAGGGAGATCAAAAATATTCAGGCTCTTCAGGTGTTCATACGAATATCTTGATATTCTACGAATTGAGAAATAAAGCAACTAATCTTGCAAGAAGTCGTAAAAATTAATTTCGAAAGTTGCACATATGAATGGAAATGTGATTTCATCAGCAGAGATTTAACATGTGTAATATTTATGAGTGTATTTATATCACGTGCACCATAGCTGATGAAAGTATAAAATTTAGATTTTACAGCTTTTAAAACTATATAATAGCGTTTGCATTTGAACTTGCTTCTATAGATACCGTCCGCAATCATTCTAATTAATTTTCCGTTAATTAAGTTACATCTCTGGGAATTTAAGCGTCTTGATTTTCTGTCGATCTAAAAGGCTCTCTCTTCTACACACATATAAATAAATACTTATTTTCTGCGAAATTGTCTCCATGGAATAAAAACCAGCTCCATTTTAAATAAAGTTTAGCAGAGTCTTGCGTCTTCAAGTACTGTCCCTGGAGAAAATGCTGAAATTTTAATTGTAAACTCTAATGTTGCACATCTCTATTCCTGGAAGCGTTTGAAGGTTTCTTTATTCGATTATTCAGAGTTTTATAATTTACCACCCCAGGTCTTCCCTCCAGGTTTGAGCAAATATTTAACTCTTGAACTTTCTCAATCTCTTACTAAAAATTATCAATATTACTTTTGTCGCATCTTTTACTTTACCCTAATCATCGAATTCAGAGAATCTCTCAGCAAATGGCATAACGTCTTGTCATTATAGAGCTCATCGGTAGTTTCTCTTTAGATTCAAATTGAGTAATACCTATAAAACTACCAATAAATGATCCCTAATTTCCTTTCCATTATAAACATCTAAAGAAAATTGCGTTAGATCACGTTCTTTCTCACTCATTTCGGAAGCCCAATCTTCCAGCATTTCTCGCTACTCGTTAACGTGCCAATGAGGAGAAAATTGAATATTTCCTTTGTTCTAATGAGCCCAAAACGATCGAATATTGTTACTAAGCGACGTGCGTATAACAAATCGATCCTTCTCAGGTTCTCTCTGATGTCGTGTTCGGCACACAAGAGATGGCGTAAGAGAATTCCTTTCTTTTGTGAACCAGACTGCTGACTTGTCACTCCTCTCCGAGAGAAGTTATTTTAACTTAGTTGTATTATCGGCGAGTGAAGGGAGGTTCGGAAAATGAATCGAAGACTATTAAGTGATTCCAATACCTATATTCGATGTGATGTAAAATCTGTCAATATCTTGGTGGACTAGAGCACATGAGATGTGTTTTTCAACATGGATTCGATTTAGAAAAGGCATAAAATTCAGCCATAATCAAATTCACAAAAATTTTAACCATAAACATGTAAGACGGTACTGCTAACCGACTGGCTCCACTGTGATCATCACTCTTCATATTTAAAGAAATAGCTAATTATATTGATATACTAACAGTTTTATCGTTAGAGCTATTCACTATTTTTATTGTAGTTTCAAATCAGGAAATAAAAGAAAAATAAGAAACAGTCGATGTTCTTTATTCACGTAAATTTGTGTTAATGGGAAATTGATACTATAGAATGAGTACAGCTGAAGGATTAAAATCCAGAACACATATTTCTAGAGGAGAAATTTTCAAGTAATTTATAAGCTTCTTGAATGGAGAAACGGGGTACCTGTAAATTATTAAAAGAAAGAATTCTCGTCAAATCGTACTCTTTTTCGATCAAGAAAATAAAAAGTTAAATTAATTTTACAATGATCAATAAATTACCTCCGTCATTTTCTATGGGCCATATCTTGAAATGTACAAAATATATAAGTAACAAAACGAAGATTATTAATTTTTCGGAAAGAATCTTCAGATATTAAGAGCTTAGTAAGCAGAGTTTATTAATAATTTTGATTAGAATAGAATATTGTATGATTTATGTGTAAAAATAATTATAAGAATCCTAATATTACGGTCTTGAATCCACTCCATGTAAATTTGATTTTGATAAATTTTATTTTACATTTAATACAAAATTTTCCTCTGCGAGGAAAAATTTTGTACAAAGTTAAAGAAAGAGTGATATTTTCACTTTTTGGATAGTCTCACTGTACAACAACGAAAATGGTCTAGAGAAAATTCACTCCAAGATATTTATAGTTCATGTTGATGTAAAAAATAACTACAACAGATAATTACGTTGATAAATCATTGACTCTGAAACCGAGGACGCGTTGCCTCGAACGACAATGAACGTAACAGGTGCTGTCTGAATCTCAAAGCGACTTTCTGAGTTATAAATTATCTTCGTCCGTCACTTTCAATTTCCGTCGTAATAGACGCAGGATGTAATCGTTTATCCCCTTCTCCTAAGTTTGAAACATTCTGTTCAACGATCCGGTAAAGAAATTCACCTCACTCAATCACGGTTGAACTAGTGGGGTTTTTTAAGCGCATTTTATTATGAAATGTGTTCCTCGTTTTTCCAGAGATTTCGTGAATTTTAGGGCATAAAAGTTCTAATAAAGTAACGTAGAAGTGGATTTTTTAAATCGGATATTTCAAAAAATAGCCTGTGTTTACTACAGATTTGTAAGATAAATATTCGACTCTTCGTGTATCTTTGAATAATTAAAAAAAATAAAACAGAAAAATAAATTGAGGGAAATTTCAAGTACAGGTTTATCATCCCTACCTGCGTCTGTTAGTAAGCTAGATCCTCAATTGAATCATAAATAATTCCCTTGTTAACGCACATGCGATTTATAACACAGCAAAAATTCACAATACATGAGTGACCTACATAAAGAAAATACCTCGAGAAAACGCTGACGTATATTCTAAAAATTCCATTATCGAAATTTGCTATAATAAAATGGAACCGTACCCTTACGAGAATGAAAAATGCCGCCTTTCTGACGCGCTCTCCTTTATGTCCCTTTTACAGCAGGTCACACTGTCCACGCCTTATATTTACCTAGAATTTCGCTTACGTCATCTTTCGGAGTTGGAATCCTGGTCGATAAAGACAGAAAGAAAGCGCAAAAGGATTTTTACCGGTAAATTTCACGAACTCGACCATCGATTGAGTGTTAGGTTCATTGCTCGTCTCCGAGAGGTGTGGAAAGTTGACAGTATTTGTTTACTGCAAAAGCCTGTCTTGAGAAAGAAAGAGATTCTCATTTAATCGTGCGCGCTTTATAAATCATCATTTGAGAGATACTGTGTTGTATGATCGCGCGTCATACGAAACTAACTCACAAGGTGATACATTATTTGCGAATTATAAAGATGAAGCCATTACAATGATTAGAACGCTGATTTTTTACAGGAAAATAACAAACTGAAGACATTTATAACTTAAAATGAGTATCATATTTCTTGAGATAGCTGGACTATTTTCAATTCGATCGTGACAATAATTAAAATCTTAACATATTAGACTCTAAGCTTATGTTTGTGTTTTAGTTTATTTGTACTTACATTCACGCATGTGTGTATTCAATTTAATAAGAACGAGCAAAATGACGTACATATGTCTTTATACTACATATTATCTTTTACTTTTTACTACATAATTTATTAACAGTATTCTTTCTCATGTTAAATAAATTTCATTTTTATAGGATAAAAACTTTTCTATTCATTCTGAAGATTTTTTGCAAATTTGGCTCCTGATTATTTTCTCCAGAAAAGTCTCCGAAAGTTTTCGTATATTAAATTTCGAATCCGACAACTTCAGCCAGATAATTCCGAGTACAGTTAAGGATTAAGAAGTTAGAAATAACCGATCATAAGACAATTATCATGGGAATCTGTTTAATAAGTTATATCCGCGGTATTCGTTACAAATATTTTGCCTAGATAGAGTTTGATTTAAAATCTTTCTTCTTTACCATAATGGCTTTCCACAAAGTTACGCCTGATCATGTAGATTTCATTAAAATATTTCCTTTCAGGCCATCCTGAAAAGCTTAATTAGGAGCAAGATCATCAGCATTAATGAGATAAGAGCAAAAATAAATGTCATGTCCTTCATCCTCTAGCTACAGGTGTCCTAAAGAAGGCCATATTTCCTTGAAAAGTGTTGCGCTTTTGCAATTAATTACCGCACTTGGTTTTAGGAGCGCATAGTTAGGCAATCGAGACTACCCCAACGTGTTCCCGGTTGCATAACCAGTCGGAACTTGAGTGTATGAAGCATTAAGACATGAAAAGGAATTCGTAATACATGGGCAAGAGAGAAATTTGACCTCAAAAACTGTCAAATATCGGAAGCTTTATGAGACGCAAGTTCCTTAAAACATTTATGCATCGTTATTTGTGCTACTTTGAAATGAATTTCTCATATGAACGTAGTGCGTGATGATGATAATAAATATTATTTATGGAAGAAGATGCTGTTTATGATACCAGCTTCAACATAGTGTTATAAGGTGCATATATGTACGTTAATTTGACACTTTTACGTATAAGTAATATAGGCTTTCCTCGGAGAATGTTCAAATATTTATTGAATTTCTCTATTGAATACGTGGTAAGAATAATTACAAATCTTTTGATTTTTATTTATGAGGATCGTTTCATGAAAAGTTTATCTTAATAATTATTTTTTTTGTTATTAATTACCTTATTTGAATATTCTACAACATCCCTCATATTTCGTGGATATCCTGAAACGAGATATGCCAGAGCATTTGTCGCCATCTTCATTTCTAGCATCAGTACCTCAGCAACAGTTTCACTGGAGAGATCTCCGAAATTTTTAACCTCTGCAAAATTAATGAAAGAAAGTTATACTCAATGAGAAAATTCTCTGTTGTAGCTAGTCTAGAGATTATACTCATTCACCTTCATACATGTTTCATCTCAAACCTCCTCTGTTAAACAAGCTACTTGCTTTGCAATCACTTAAAATGGAAAATGTGCGAGTTATTTGACACAAATAAGAGGTAAACGGTAAACTTTAACTTAAAATATTCGGATTTTTATGATGGAAGCAGCTTTTCTCTTCTTGTCAAATGTGTTATCTTCCCATTTCTCGTGAGGAAAGAGTGAAAGACGTTTCTTGTGAGTGAGTAATGTAGGCATCGAATTCGAGAGCAAAAAGAATTTAGCTCTCTAAGAGAAATTATACTTATATATTGGTGTGAAAAATATAGAAATATAGAGGATGACTGGAATACTTTATCGGTAAAAATAAAGGAAATATATTTCTTAAAATTTATAAAAGTATATTTATAAAAGTTAAGTTTTAGCCGCAAAATTTGGGGAAAGAGGAAATAAATGGAAAATAAGTATTCTTAAAATGATATGTGATGTGAATAAAATGGTAAACATTGACGTGGCGGGTGTAATGCATATAATAAGGTCTGGTGTAATTTCAATTAAATGTTAAGGATTATTTTTTTAAGAGAGATCTAAATACGACGGTGAGCGAGTAAAAATATTGAGGGGGAAACTAACTAACCTAACTAAAGGGTATATCAACGAGGAATCAGAAGGAGATATTAAACTGCGTTCTAAGACAAATTATTTCTCGAGATGAGCAATTATCACTAGAGTTTTCAAGGATCAAGGAATTTTAGCTAAGTTTAAGAACAAAAATGACGCTGGTAAATGCAAATAAATAAAAGTATGAAAACTAAACTTAAGGTAATGAGAGACTTATTTATTTAAAGAAATTACAAAAAGTACTATCACAAAAGTGTTTCATGATCTGAAAAATCGGCTTACCAGAACCAAGCGCGTATTGCTGAAGTAAGTCTGCCATATTAATATGCACAATTCCAGGACGTTCTATTACTAAGTTATCACAGTGTGTCAGCTTACCGCTGCCTGGGCCTCCTGAAAATTTAAAGCGTAGAAATTGCGTTAAATATTAAATATCCACTTCACATTAGAGAACATTTACGTTTATGAAAAATGTATTGATCATTATATCATTTAAGGAAATCTTCTCATGGTTGCACATACCAATAACAAATATGACGGGAACTGAGGGAGATTCAAATTTGATAGGGGCAGCAACTCTGTTCTCCATTTGTTGTCTTCTTCTCGCGGTTGAGTTGGATGGACTGCTAGAAGACTCGTCATCATCCTCTTCACTGCTATCTTGTCCACGCGAACCAGATTTTTGCTGCTCTGTAAATTCATTGTCGATACTTGAAATGTAGCAAAAACTATCACAGGGAATTCAATTCACTAGAGCTCATTTCCTGACCAGAAAGTAACACAATATTCAATGTTCGATAATAGACTTCGCTATATCAGTTCATGATCTGAATCTGTTAAGACATTAATCTCAATAGGTCTCAAATAAGAATGAGGTCGCAAACAGAATGGTACCTAAAAATCCGAAAGTATTTCATATGAAATGATTGATATTCAATGTTATGAGTTATAATTATTTATTGCCTTGATACGTATATTGATATATGTTGCATTGAATGAACAATCCACCTAAGGTAAGTCAATCGGAAGTTGAGAAGAAATAATAATATACCTCCAAGAAAGCTGTATCATCTCTTATGTTTATCAAAAATATTCTAGCCGTCTTGCCTTCGTTATCATCACTTACCGGAGCATATGAGAAGTTTTACGACAGTGGCTTCATGAAACATTATTGAAGTTCCATTAGCAGAATTTTCTTATATCAACCTCCTTTACCCACTACTTGAAGAAAATGGTTCCTAATAATGGGCTATGAACATCCGGGAGTCGCATAGGAGTACAGTGACAAGCGGAAGAACGAAGAAAGTGACTGGTGCATCACGTGACTTGTCATTTACGATACCGACTCGATAAAAGCAATTCCGACTCTTTCATTTCATTTCCGACTTCTAAAAGGAAATACCAAACCGAAGTTTTCCATGAATAACTACTGAATAGGGCGTCAGATAACAATGCAAGCTGATGTTCAGCCCTAGTCACAAAGGCCAAACAAATCGATGAGAACATTTTTTACGAATTCATCACGCTCTCTAAATGATGGCGTTTAAGCGTTTAAATCGTTTTGCAAATAGAAGTTGATATTTTCGAAATCGCGAAACTGAAGTTTTAAGTCATACTAATTGAAATTATGAAACTAATCATCTTCTATTTTCAAGGAGTGTTTATTATTTGATATATTTTCTGCCTCAATCATAAGTTCATCAAATAAAGACAAAAGACAAAAAATAGGAATTAAACATGCACTCTTATGTGATCTTTATCTTCTGCATGCAAGACAGTTATTGAAGTGTGACGGTGTACTCTTAAGGTTGAATATTTATTTTTCCTGTGATTAGATTATCCTAAGGTCAAATTGAATGACTCATCCGCTCATTTAGATCTTTCTTACTTCTTTTTATTTTTAATGCGTACGCAGAAAAATAATGTCCAGTATTAATCTAAATAATGTTAGAAAAGAGATATGAAATCGATGATTATGCTGTGTGAGAATGATAAGTGAAATGATCAGCGTAATAGACTTTCTACATCGATTTCTTAAGGTGACTGGACAGTATTCCACGCACCCTCCTTTCAATAGTGAAATGTCTCTTATGATTCCAAAGAATAACCTGAAGTAATGGAAAAATAAAAGTACTTTGCGAGTAAAGAGTGAGAGGCAATCTACTTCTCTGAAAAGCAAGGTATTGCTCGGATAACGCATCTTGCAATTGTGATTAAGGTGCATCGACATCTCTGGTCATTTTTCAAAACGTATCTCATAAAAGGCCGTCAAAGAGAGGGTTCATTTTCTAATGTGAAATTGTATTTAATTTATTTTACGTAAAATTCGAGTGAGCTGATGTGAATGTGTACATCGTTTTCAAATACCTCAATAAAGTTGAAAATTGTTTGAAAAAAATATGAAGATTTCCGATGGACTTTCGAGTGTAATAAAATATAATCTAATAAAAGTTTCTGTGATCTTTAAAAGCTGGGAATACTTGTAGAATAATATTCTGACTCAGGATTCAAAATATGCTCTTTTACTCAATCCAAGCTTTTAAAAATACTCTCAAATGGAAGATTTAGGTCTTTGTATTGATAACAAATGTAGTCTGACGAATTCAATGTAGGCACGTGGACCAAGAGGGGTCAAGAAAATTTGAGATAAGGCCACCGCCCCCTTATAGTTACGTCCTTGCAGCGGCCTCAAGAATAAACGTTGAGAGCGCATGATGGTCCCGATCATGCCATTTTTTATAAAACAGCAATTAAGCACTCTTGCTCTCATGTGTATACGCCTTTTCCTAGCCTTCTTCGTACCTGTGTCGAGGCAAATGCCCATGGCAGTCCCAGTTGAACGGTTTGACAAGGCACGCAAATTATCGCGCGTCTTCTCCCATTCCAAACAAAACCATATGGTCACATTTCTCGAAACAGAGGCACTTAAGGTAACGAGCCAAACGTAATCATTCGCCGACGCATCCAGATCCCGCTCAGGTGATGGGGACCGGTGATGTTTGGCCCAAGTTACATTCCTTGATGAAATCCTCTTCAAAAGACCGCAACGCACGTCGACACATCCCTCAGAACACGTTTGTGAAAAAAATCTTCGTACCGCGCGATATTCCTCCGCAACTTTCCTAGAGGGCTATCTAATGCGGACTCTCTGGAAATCTATTGTTGCACTTGACACTGTCTTAAACCCCGGTAGTTCATCGACTAATTCCTCGGGGAACTGGATTGGAGGTCTGAAAGTTCGCTTCGTTCGGTGACGCGCGGTAAATAATAGATACCCTTCCTTCCGCCTCTCTCCTGTATGACGCGTGCGCGATATTTTCCTTTCGGTCCCATTGTGCGGTCGGTATTGAAAAGAGAGCTGAAGGGATAGGTGAAAAGAGGCCTTTCAATTAACTCGTCTTGTAAATAGTTCTGAGATGGGAGTTCCAATTTGGAAATGCCCTAATTCATTTCCGACCGATTACAACGTCGGAGGTGATGAAGCACTATTCTAAGCAATATTCTAAGGCGGGACTAAAAGGAAAAATACCTAAAATGAAAGCGATCAAAGCATCGCTTGGTGTAGCAAAATTTCGAGGGTGAAAAGATTCCTAGAGCGATATCTTTATTCTTTTGTCCTGACAGCTAACAAAAATAGGAAAAATCAAATCAATAGAACGCCTAAAAGGATTTAGGATTTTTGTAATAGTGGTCTAAAGCGACGAGATAGTAAAATTATTATTTCATTTTAGATTCATTATAATCGTTTCCCAATGATAAGTTGGGTTAGCTGTAAAGTGCAGCCATGTAGCAGAGCGAGAATCAAATAATTTCATCTGTTAGGTTGATGATTGCAATCTCAAACTGAAATAAGTTCTATAAGAGCACACAAAATAATCTTCGCTTGGGAAGCCAGCATACCGTCGATTTAATCGTTGTGATCGAGGCCGGCCAAGAGGAACCTATTAGCACAATGACATCAGTTTGAAGGGGCCTCATTACACAAGGTATTTTTTTTATTTTTCAGGTTGTAAACAATATATCTGTAAGAAGGAACAGGTAGACATTTGCCTCCTTTTGGTAGATCTCCAGTTCTGTAGGATATATATTCGGAAGAATTCGTTATATGATTTATCTTTTATTCTGCCATTTTACCATGATGAAGCCAAATTCTTGCGCACTGTACAGCGTTCTTCAATAATTACTTCAAAAAACTATGGAAAATTAATTTTCTCGACCTATTAAGCTGTTAATTTACTAGCGAATTTTCCTTAATATTGCAAAAAAATTGCAAGCGCTATAAACAAGGGAAGGGAAAAGTTAAAATACCCGCATACTAACCTAACACTAACCACCGGCCTTGGTGGCTGAGTGGTTAGTGTTCTAGCTGCGCTATCGCTCTGGCCCCAAGGTCCCGGGTTCGAATCCCGGCTGATCGGATTTTCTCTGATCAGGGAATGGTTGTGTGTGTTGTCCATTGTTAAGTTAAATTATCGCTATAAAATGGCATTAGAATGCTGTATGTGATAAATGAATAAATAAATAAATAAATAAATAAATCATACGTTGAGCTATAAGCAATTGCATTAAGGTATAAAGCATATAAATCTTTAACGTATAACACTGCCTTTTATTTTAATTTGATATAACATAGCTTTTATTCATATTTTTCTGTTTTAGACCAGAGAGATACTGGAAAAAATCATACGTAAACCTATGAATACCCTTCGAGTAACTTCAGCTATTTCAGTGATTATTACTTACAAACCTACTATGTTTAATTTATCATCCAAAGAAATTTTATTGAGGATACTATACAATATTGAGGATAGAAGTACATCTCAGATTACTGAATATCAAAGCAGCCATCAGGAAAAAAATTATTCAATTTTGCGATTAGGGAATAAATTAAGAGAAATTTTTTGGAATAATGTTCGATATTTTTTCGATGTCAGCCTTAGAGTCTCCAGGTAGCAGAATGTTTAAATACCCATTTATGTCACAAAGTTGATTTGATATCGTTGCTTCCTTTGATGGTGGTTGGTTAAGAACGCACAATGTGCGTTCTTAACCAACTCTCAACTACTCTTCTTAATCAACTGAAAGAAAAGACATAAATCTGTAAGAAATACACCTGATAAATCGTAAACCCTCTTTTTCTTCAAGCCCATCTTGAATACATTTCCAAGAGTACTTAGAATGAGGTAATCTATTTCCCTTTTGTTCTTTGGATCCGTGATTTGCAGTTCCAACTAGAGCGAAGCTCCTTATTAATCAAGTCTTCAACCGAAAGAACCGACAAATTGCTTGGAAAATATTTAAATTGATTATCTTACAGTGATTCATATTTTCGCTACATTAGGTCTTATTACACACACTACTAGTCTCAATGATGTAGAATCATGTCTAAATTTAGCGTTTCATATTTATTTCCTATACGCTAGCAATTAAATTGCGGCGATGAGGTTGAGTGAATAAAAAAAATCGAAAAATAGACTTTCCGATTGAATTACTTTCGTTTCTACCGATAGAATTGTGAATTGCAAAAGAATTATCGGAATTTGCTTGATAAACTTTTTTTGGGTTTAGTATTAGTTAAATTTACGCGTGTAACTGTATATCATAAAACTAAATGGAGAAAAGCCAAGCCAAGCTATGTCGACATTTGCAGCATATATTGAAAAATTTATTTTTCTATTCTCAGAAAACAAAGTTGAAGGTTGAAATGCCCTGAAGAACACTCCCACGTCGGAGAAAATTGAATTAGGATGCCCTTAAATAAATAAGCATGATCGGAAGACCTTATCGAGGCCTCTAAAATGGCTAATGCTACCCTCCGACTTAAATGCATAAATTCCGGAACTGAATTATTTACTACGCCCGAGAGTTCTTCGAACGTAGAATCGAAACCGAGCCTTTTCCTCATACGTTCATTTTTACTGTTTTCCTTTTAAGAGGCGAGAATAAACATTTATGCAGATGAAAATACACAAGTAGCCTTTGAATGCGCTTTGCCCTTGAAGAATATTTAACCCATTTCCGCTCCGTCCTCGCTTTTCGGTCGTTTTTTTTTTTCTCGGCCACTCGTTCGATTGATCAACCCATACTGCACGCTAGACGTCCTTCTCCCTATCGGAGGTAATTGCGGGGTAAGGCTCTTCACCCATCTAACTGAAGTTCTTTTGAACCCCTTCCCCCCCTCCGCACCCACGTGACTCACCCCTTCAACGTATCATCAGGTCTCTTTCGGTCGAAAAAAAATAAAGATGAAAGAGTGGTAGAAAACAAAACAAAAGAGCGGCACGCGATGATGGCAGCGATACGGGACGCCTTTTATATTTTATTCTTTCCATTCCTTATGTTAATTTCTCAGTATCCACCCATCGAGGTCTCTTTCCGCAGCCCGTTCTAGGACGCTTCGCATAAATTTTGCATCCACGAGGCGGTGGATAACAAGGAGGAACTAAGACGTACGTGACGCTGAAGGGGGTCGAAAGGGACGAGGGGAAAAATAGGTCCCGTTCGAATATTTTGGTAACGATTTCGGGAAGTGAAAACCGACGAAGAGAGAAGGAAAGATTGTCGGAAGATCCTTCTTTTTTTGGAATTCCTTCTCCGATTTCGAAAGAATTGCGGAGGAAGGACGCGTGGGTGCAATTCACACTGGATTATTAACGCAGCCGTATGAATGGACCTAAGAAACGAAGGCAGCTTCAATTAAGGGAGAACAAAAATCCTGATTGAGAAAGCTAACGGTTTGCCATCGAATCGGAATCGTGTATACTAGGAGTGTGAGGGCACTCATTAATAATGATGATAATATACCGAGACATCTTTAGGAAAAGTTCAGGCCGTTTAAGAAATTCACAATTTTTGCTTGGATACAAAAGCCCATGACTCCTTTCTACATTTCTCCTCGTGTACTTGGCAATTTCTCATAAATAAAGCAAGATATTGATGGTGACAAAATTTTCAATTGAAATTTGCTAGATAGGGTCATGTCAAACCATCAGGCCGCTCTTGATAACATTCAAATAGTTTAATACTAGAGTTGTATATGAGAAAATGAATTCATAATCTGAAGGAACTAATAGGAAATTTTTAAAAATTTTGTTTTCCAATTTCTGGCATAAGCAAGACTGTAAAACACAATTATTCAAACATGGGGTAATTGTTTCAAGCATTGACTAAAAGGCTGCAATGAATGTTCAAAAAGGCCACATTTGGCCTGAAGGCTGCGGATTCCCCCACCTCTGGCCCAGATGTAAGCATCCACAGAACTACTTTCTTGGCTGATTATGGAAGATCTTGCAATAGCTAGTCTTTATGGCTAAATGTTTCAATTATTTGTCATCTAGCTAGGACAGAATTATCAAAAATTATATTTTAATTATTAAAAAAGTAAAAGAAGCAGTCCTTTATGATTAAAATGCATTAAAGGTAATATTTATGATAATTATATTTATGATTCTCAACCTGCAACCTCCTACATTGATTCTGTCCTCTAAAAAAATTCTGAGAAACAACTGCATCCAAGAAACATCTCTAGTGAAATTCATACCCATTAATTGCTTAACCCTTGATTGCTAGCTAGGTAAAAAGTGATTTGTTAGGAAATTACCCTCAGCATATAGAAACACCTTATCAAATAAATAAGCTAGCTAAAAAAATTGCTATGTATTTTACTTTCAAAGAAATGGTGTTTATCGGCAATGAAGCATTTCTAAATGCTGATGTTGGTCACTAAATTTGACTTTTTAGATCCCTAATATACAATAATAATGCATGATTACTGGAAGATTCAGCCCATCTTACAAGCATAGAAATAAAAGTTCTGCAATTTCTACACTTGATCATAAATTCTAATTTTGACTTAAGTTATCAAAATAACATTTCAGAAACCCTGAAACCAAACCAGATCAGCAAGTGGATAAAGTAGGAAAAGTACATTCTAATGTTTTAGATAAAATATATCTATGTAATTTATATTAAAAAAGTGCAAATCAAAATTTCACATAAAAGTCTCCACTCCCAAGGATTGCACAGCAATCCAGTGCACTGACTGAACATATGGAAAAGTTAATGATTTTACCAGGAAAACTAGGGGGCTATAGGTATAGTACCTCAAGTATATAGAAATCTAACTTACTTGATGTAATATAAAAATTTCAATCGAATTACTTTAAGTTTTATTCCTTCTTGTTGTTCACGGGATTGACTGACCATTTTTAATGATTGGTGGTGATAATGAATACAGGTTTTGAAGCCCATTTATATGAATGTATGCCTTTTTTGGCACTAACTCTCATCAGGAAAATCAGACATACTATCATTCCCTAAAGACGAAAATCCAATTAGCCAGGATTCAAACTTGGGAATCTAACATGTTAATCATACTACCATTGTGGCTGGTCAATTTATAAAAATTAAGAACAACTTCCCTCATAAAGAAAGTATAGGAAATTTTCCTTCAACAAGCAGTGTTTGATGACACATTTCTGTAATGATCACAAAAAAATTAAAAATACTTCAGAAAGAAAGTTTCTTTCTGAGAGGATGAAAATGAAAATGTTAGAAACGCCAAGTAATTCTTTAAAATGCTATTTATTTGATATGACAAGGAAGAGTATCACGTTGATAATTGACAATTTGATGTGCTTTCATGTACAAGACTATAATCAAAATGTTTACATTGTGCTTTGCCCATTTATAAACATAACACGAGGAAAGAATGACAATGAGAATGTCTTGAAAGTTTTAACTTCCAAATAAAACTCATCTTGAAAATATAAAATGGTGGTGACAGCAGTGATTCTCTTGCAGTTAAAAGTTGGTCAATAAAATGGCACAAAATAAATATTTTTACAGTCTTTTTCCCATTAACTTGTCACATATAAAAGTTATGAATACAACAAAATATACAGCTCCCAAATTCTTTCAAAACAGAGTGAGAGAGATGCTTAAGTGGGAAAATGCCATGAGCAGGAATTCAAAAATTATCAATTCATTAAGCTACAGTGATATGTAGAAGAAAAGACAATGACTTATAAAACTAGTATAAAACATTTCTGATATAAATTACAAAATCCAAAGACAGACTATTTTGGCCATAAAGTTACATTTTTTTAAAGTTAGTTGCCACAGATGTGTCCTGCTGATTTGAAATTTCAGAGAGGTAAACACAAAAGTCTAAATTCACCTGAAGTAATGACTTGTATACAAATGTTTTATTGCAAAAGAAATTAATATTTAGTCATTTATAGTAATCAAATGCATGAATGAATGACTCTCAATTATTCATCTCAAGAAGCTTCATAACTGAGATTAATGAAATATAAATTCTTTTATTTAAATATGAATAAGGAATAAGAAATTTCAACTGTTTACTTTGAATTGAATTCCTAAAAATCAAACTATACCTCTTGAATTAGTTAAGAATTTCAGTATAGACAGTTTATTGAAAGCTCCATATCAAGACAACACTTATTTCACATCCTTATTGCTACACACTTCAAATTTAATGTTTGGTTTACCATATGGGACATTAATTCTGCTTTCTGAAGACAATCAGATTGTTAAATTTTAGACAGTTGACTAGAGGATACAAAATCCACATAAAAAACTTAAGTCTAAAGAAATAAGGCACAGAGTTCTTTTCGCACTTGATAGGAAAAGGATACAATTTTTTCCATAATGCCCAGGTACTTCTATGGATGTCTTTGGTATGAAACATTAAACTTTTTAACAGTGATGAAAGTATTTAAAATATTACTATAATTATCACAGTCATTGAGGCCAGAAAACTACAAATACTCATAGGAAAAACTGATATATAAATATGTTACTAATTCCATAATGGACGTAAATGGTGACACATTTAAAGTAGGCAGTAAAGATGAGAAAGAAAATACAAGTGTTTGAAGGCCTCCATAGGTTAGATGTGCGCAGATATATTCTATAATTCATTGGTAGTTTAAGACTATCATATGATATGAATATCCACAGAATCTAATTAATGAGAAAATTCTTTAAAAAATTAAAAACTTTTCACAAATAATAATGATCACAGGATAGCTCTTTTAAAACAACTTTACAATATAAAATGCTATAGCAAACAAATAAATAACATAGATTTTAACTATTAGGACTTTTCTGGCACCTTAATAAGTGAAAAACATTGAGGTGGGCAGTAGTAGGTAACTTTCAACATCATCAATATTCATTTGGACAATACTGAAGCTATAAAATAAAAAAGGTGCATTCCCAAGCCTAAGAATGACATCACATCTAAAACACATCAAAAGAGATAAAAAAATAAACTTTAAAATAAATTACTACTGATAGTATCCACATTCATTTAAGAATCATATCAGAGGAAAAAATTGATGAGATGGTTGCAGCAGATGGATATCATATGAAAACATTATCTTCGCAATTATTTTGCTCTCTTACAGGACTAAATAATTCTGTGGTTCCTTGTGATACAGCACCATCATTGTTATTGGTATCAGCTGGATGTAAAATAATAGCTGGTTGTTCCCTTATGGTCACATAGGAAACAGAAGTTCTAGGGGGTCTATCCTCTAGAATTAAGTGTACCACTTGATTGACAGTCCTCCATTTCTGGAACATGGTCCAATGATACCTGAGTGAAGGACAAGAATATTATGTCAAAAACACAATTCTTGAAGTATAAGTATGAAAGGTGAAAGGCTTGATTTTAGCACATTGAGCTATAATTCACATATATGAATCAAGTACATAGAGTTAACATATAATATTTCACAAGAAATCAAAGTAATTTATCTCTCTCTTGTAGAAAATGTTACAATCTTGGGAAAAAAGAATACACGAAGAATTGATTAAAGAAGCTAGTTCAAACTTAAGAGAAATCAAATGAATATTAAATTGTGCAACTGAAATTCTTGGATAATAACACTTCACTAATAAGCCCACATTGAAACCCTCTCTGGTTAAAACAATAATTTTTATGGAAAATTTTCATTTTACAATGTATTCAATTTTTGCTTCTTAATTTGTCAGGTATCAAAAGATCATCACATCACTTATTTATATTAGTAATGTAGTTTGGACGATTATGGTGATTCTGTAAAATCTTTTCTAAATATTGACATTGAAATGCCTAGGTCCAAATAAATGAACAACATAAACTGGCATCACCTATGAATACTAAATACATTTTATCCTAAGGCATAATAAATGTGCATGAAAAGAAAGAATGAATAACTACAACCTCACTCTAATTTTTCAGATTTTTAGAAAGGAGGGAAAAATCATTTGAGTATTAACAGCTGAATTTAGAAATAGAAGAATTGGTTCAACAAAAACGGCAGTTATGGAAGTAAAACACATAAAATTCCTGTTCTTAGAATGCAGTGTACATGATAGTCATTGCTGCACTTTGTAGAATATATTCCTTACTATGAACTAACCCTTTTCAAGTAATGTGGGTCTGCCATGATTAAATGTTGACTGCAGTTATTCAAAACCAGAGAAATAAAAAGTAATAGTTATTACCGGAATGTAATGCTACACCATCCAAGGAAACCAATAAGAAGGAAACAGCATAGAACAGCAAGACCTGCTCCTTCCCAAACACCATGGCGCAAATACACAGCAGCAGCCATGGCACACAAGTAAACAGAAACCAAGCAAAGTGGCATCAATAATGTTAGGCACATCATGTCACCCAAAAGGCCACCAGATCCAGGTCCTCCATTTCCACCACCATTCTTAACCCACTGCAGATTTTTAAGCATAAAAATAAATTAGTGCTGAGAGAAAACATTCATTAATATTTATTAGTAATAGCTACAACTAAGGGTGCATACTTGACTAGATCATTAAATAAATAAAATTGGAAACTATACATTAAATTTCATTCTTCAATCAAGTAAACACCACTAGTTTATTTTCCATATAATTCCATACAGACTGATACATAGTTATCAATTATTACTCCAGCAAATGCTGTAAATATTTGAAATAGAGACACACCATATCCTGTATCAGAAGTTTCAATCAGCATAAAACATTATTTCAATTACTGTTTAACGCTCAACAATGAAGAAGAAAGAGAATGCTTATAATTTATTATAAAACATATTCTTCGTATAGGAAATTTTAACCAACCTTACCTCACAAAAAGGCTTGGATTTGCGATGAGTATTAAATTTATATTTGCAAATTTCACAGTGGTCCAAACCAGAAGCAGAAAGCCAATGCTCAAGGCAACTGCGATGTACAAGTCCCAAAGAACCAATGCAGTCACAGGGCGAAATTAATGGCTCACCTATACAAGCGGTGCTGGCTCTCTGTCGAGAGCTATCATTTGGTGTGTTATCTCCTGAAACAGAACATGGTACTTGATTATTCATATGAATCTCTGATAATAACTATAACAGACACAAGGGAAAGCACAGAAGGAAGCCAGATAGCAGTACCTTCATGACAAATTCGACAAAATGGACCACTACTAGAATGTCTCCTTTCACTTCTAAAAGTAGAATTAGAAGTTTTTGGAGAAGAATATTCTTTGACTTCTAATACGGTTTGCGGAGAACTAACTGGCTCTAACTTTTCCATGTTTGCCTGTAATAATAACTTAAGGTTTTTAGTGATAAAAAATGTTACGAACTGCAATATTTGAAGCAAATTTTGCATCGAGAAATAGAAACATTATGTAAACAACCATGTACAAGAATAAATTTCAGAAAAATTCCATAAATAAAAGATGAATATATTGTATATTTATGAATTTCATTAAACTGATCACGTTGATGGTCTTACGAGGAATTTACTTCATAATAAACTACCACCACCATCTCCCGCCAAAATATGATGGATTTATAATACATTTAACATAATGTCGTCTGCATTCACTCTAGAACCCACGTGTTTAAACGAATATACTGACCTACGTGAAAGTTTAAGTTTTCATAATAAGAGAGAAAGAGCTGTAGAGTTTTAAGAATAAAACTCCTATATGAGATTTTCCTTTTAAGAGTACACTGATAATTACACAACTGCTAATAGCTGTGTAACTTCAAAGAGGCAGTCCATTGCATGATACTGTTTCATGGTTGTTTTGACTGATATAAATTCCTAAGAAATAAGTAAATGCCAATATATACTATCAAAAAATTAATAATATATTTTATAGTTATCTTTTCGATAGTAGTTGAAAACTATTATAGAACGATTGCTTGACGAATAACAATTTGGTACGTCTCCTACCGGAAATATAGAAGTACACGTCAGATTTTCAAAATGACTGTCGCATCTTTCTAATATGTGGTTTTTATTGTCATATAACTGGAAATGTTCTGTAAGTTAGGAAATAGTTATCGACACAATGAAAAGTACTGTTTGCTGTATTCATTGGACATTACTCATCGTCTTTATTATTTCATGGTAAGTTGCTAGCTAAATAGAAAGTCATCTTTCTGCTAGATGAATGATATTCTCAGACGTCAGATTATTAATTCATACAAATTTAATTGAAATTACTGATCAATCTCTTTGACTTCGTTGAATTTAAATCGAAATACACTTCAAAGAGCCTTTTTAAACAAACGATATATTTCTCGTGCTTTCAGTTAACTTGAAATGTAATTATTTAATTAATACTTGCAGACTTTACCTCTTGATCAAGTTTCAATCTATTTGTCCAAAAAGAGTTATCTGTTTTGTATGCTTTGACTCATGAGAAGATTAAATAGATAGGAACTGAAATGATTATTTCTCATGTTATGGTTTTAAATCAACTTCATCATGGAAGCTGAAATGCTGTTTTTCTTTAACTACGATTTCTGTGGCGTTCTCAGTCAGTTTCTCATTATTTCTTTTTCGAGTTCTTTTTCTGTTATTTCCTCTTGGCTTATTCTATCTATAATGTAACAATGCTAATTCATTAAACTCTACTCTTCTTTGTAACAGCAGCTGCCTATTAGCCTTGGTAGTATCATGTGAAGGAACAAGCAAATCCATTGATGGACCAATTACGGGCATCACAGCTCCAATTCACCCCCCTAGTGCTCTCCCTAAAACCACTCACCAAGTTTTACCATCTAATAGTCCTGACTTACTTGATGAGAAAAGTGATGAGCAAAAAGTATTTGTTAACATAAGTTCTAGTGAAATCAAGTCAGAAGTGGAATCAACTGTATCTAGTTCAGAAAACGAAAGGGGTGGAAATCTCGTTTATAGTGATACTGTGCGAATTCAACCTGAGGTATGTACAAGTTATATTGCATAACTATAAGTCCTTACTTATTCTTGACTTTAGTTTAACTTTAGTATGTAAGCCTTTAAATGTAGGAAGTAGCCATTTAGTGAATTTTCTATTTATATATTCTTAGAATCGAGTTTATCTTTTGGAGGAAGATATTAATTTTGACTTAAGTCCACGCATTTCAGCAAACTGAAGCGTTTTTAAAGATATTTTCTTTGGAAACATTTTGTTCTATTTTCAGCCTTTTCATTAAGTACAATTTTTTAAAATTCAGTGGAAGTTCTGGAAACCTTTTATCTGCAATGCTCTTAAAAACTAGAAGTCTAAATTTATTTGAGTGAAGGAAAAATTATGTACTGCACTTACTTTTATAGACATTTGGATTAGATTTTGCATCATTGTGAGGTCACATTTAAAAATTTTGTTAAATGGTTGTATTGGAACTAAATCAGTGTTTGTAGCATGTTATTGCTGTATTTTAAGTCAGTTTGGTGTGGAAAAGTAAGGATGTATAGGACTCAAGTTATAGGAACAAGTGTTTTTCATTAATGTGCCTTAAGTGATATACATTTACCCCATCATTTCGTGTTTCTGATTTTGCTTAGCATGCAGAACTAATTGTGTGGCCCATAAAAGGATTGTGAACACATTCTGATGACTTATTAACAGTGCTTACTCATTGAGTGTAGTCACATCACATTTATTGCATACCCAATGAAATTGTTTCACAATTTTTTTGAACAGCTCAATTCATTACTAATATATATGTCTTTAATTATTAAATAGATTTCATGGGCTATAGTTGGGCATATTTTTACCATAATGAAATATGTGCATTTGATTACATAATTTATCTTGAAGGTAAACTTTGCCTTTGCCTAATACATTTACACTGGTAAATGTATTTGGCTGCCACTGCCTTCAATGGAAAATTTTTATATTTTATGGAACATTTTTAAGAATCTTTATTAGTGAATTTTTATATTATGTAATTTAATTTAGATATCTAACCTGATGCATAAATCTTCTAGTTCTAGAATAATTTTTACCTCTTTAAATGATTAGAGTTCACTTTATTTCCTTTCTCTATTAGATTAGACTGTATTTAAGGAAATTTTGATGTCAGATATGGAGCTTTGGTCAAAATTATAAGAAAGTGTTAGTAAATAAACCTTTTAGGGAGTTTCATTCATTTGTTATATTTTATAAGCCTAATTTAATTATATTAGCTAGACTTATTTGAGTCACTTGTGTACTAGTGTCTGTCAAAGGAATTTATCGAGGAAAATATATAGAAATTATTATTCTGCGTGAATCTGGAATTTTGAGCATAGAGTATTTTTATCATTTAAACTTATTTACTCTCCAAATCGATTGTCATGGTTTTTATTTTCCCAGCTCATGAAAAATGACCCCGTCGCAGAGATACATTCAAGTTTTGAAGAATCTCTCATAGAAACAAAGTCAGGTGATGAAATCAGCCAAAGCCCTGATGAAATTTTGAAATCAAAGTCTGACTGCACGACTGAGCGATTGAACAGCAACTCAGGAGCTGGGTAAGTGTTTAAATTTTGTTATTAATCATTCAGCTCATTCCTGACCAAATTAATTTAGTTTATTGTTTTAGGATACAGATTGCCGTAGATCTTCCTAAAGTAATTCATGAGGTTCTACAACTTTATTTAATTAGGTAAATTGTAATATTTATCTCGAAAAGTAGATGATGCTCAGTTATGTCACCTACAATTTAACATAGAAGGTGTTAGCTAATCAGAATCCATAAAGTACTCGTACATCATGCAGTTAATTGAGTTTAGTCAGTGGCAGTGTGTATAGAAATTTCTTCCTTGATAATTTACATATTTTAGCAGCTTCTGGCCAAAGAAAGTGCAAATTATCTTTAGTCTTTTAGAGACCTTAAAAATAACATGATGAATATTCATGGAATTTCCTAAATTATAGTAATATGTTGCACAGGATTTCAATGCTGTCTTTCAGCACAAGGGCAACTGGCATGTTTTACTTATTTATAATGTTGAACAGACTTATATTACCTATGCAGAATAAATTTACAGTTAGTTTCAGTTTATACAGTGTGCTTTGATGTCTATGATATTACTCTAGGCTGCACAGGCAATTGACAGTTGATTCACTGTTGAGATATCCCATCTCTTGAGCACTAGCCAGTCATTTCAGCATTAGTATCCCAGATAAAATGATTGATTGATAAACAAATGGGTGACATATATTGATCTTGCAATGAGCTCTTTGTTCAGATCAAGTGGATGAATATCTTTCTGTATGGAATAACAATAAGTAACATGTAGACCTCATTCTTTGAATTTGTTATCTACAAAACAGGGAAATTATCTACAAAAACCAGGGTCAATACTTAGTTGTGTTTAAGTTCATAAGTTGCTTCTGTTTACATCTTAATCACTCATTTTCTTTATTCACACATGGAGAATCGCCTTAGTTTTGATAGAAATAAGATTGTTATGCTGAAGTGTATTAGTATTACATTTGAAGGTGGAGGTTTTCTTCTAGAAGCTAAATACTTTAAAGGCATGGTGTTGATAATGTAATTTATGAATGTATTTAGTTTTCAGATGGATTGATTTTTTTGTCTGTATGGAGGCATGTTATATGTTGGGCTACATGAGGCAAGACTACTATAAATGTATCGTTTTCCATTTTTGCTTTACAGGGTGGAGATTTCTATCTTATTTCTTTGTATATAGTATGAGTTAAACATATTAAATTTACCTCATTGACAGCGTAAATTTTGTGAATGAATATCTATCCCTCAAATTTAGTTCTTAAGGTTCTGATTAATTAAAACTTTGATGTTTTCCCAACAGGTGCAGTTTGTTTATTAATCTGTTCTCCTAGCCATTATTTCCAGGAAGTGTTTCCTGTTTACCACAATTACCCTTTTTGTGTTTTTTATTATTAGGTTCGTCCTCATGTAATCATATTCTCTCCTCAAGTTAAAGTATATCATCCTTGCGGTTACGCATCGGTACAAGTTTCGGAATTAGTTTCGCCCTTAATCGGACGCCTAATTAGTACTCGCTGCCGTTACGGTCCTCAGCTTGTTACAGAATGACTCCGCGAACGAATTTTTGGTCTCGGAATCAGCGAGCGTTCGACCTTGCCGGGAGCTACGTCGAAGGCACTTCGCCCGTTTGGTAGTCAGACCGAAAAGAAAGCGCGTTCAGCGACGACGGCTTTCGCCCCATCCGCATCTGTTAGCATTTGCAATACGCCTCGCAGATTAAAGCCAGATAAACGCCGAGGAATGTGGTCGTCGATCTCAGGCATCTAATTTTCTCCAGTTCTAAATTTAGCTCTCTCAAAAAGGAGCAAGGGCGAGTTTTCGTTAAGCGGCTGCCCCGACCTCCCGCGAAAACTTTCACCTCTCGCGCGGGAATTAATTCGCCCTGGGTCGAAGCGGCTGCAGAGTTGCATGGACGATTCCCGCGCTGAAGTTATTCGGCGTCGTCTGGTAGGGCGCGAACAGGTGAGGCGGGAGTCATCGCGGGGCGTCGCATGTGCTGCGGAAGTCACCTGAGCGCGTATCTCGTTTGATAATTCGTCCTTGCGGATATCACTATCGATCGCGCGGGATAGATGACGTTATTCCGTGAAAAAAAGTCCTCGGCGAATTCCCGCCGGCAAGGAGGAATCGATCGGTCGTAGAAGTTTCTGGAAAGAGTAGCTGCATATTTGATGGCCCGACTCATGTCTCGGAAACACGGGGGTCCTAATAATCCCATCCTCGGATTTTCAGCACTCTGCATTCGTAAACAAGCCGAATCTCATTTGCCATTCCGTCAGTTCAAAGCGGATTCGTCGCTCTGAAGGCGGTGGAGGCGATCACGTTGGTTTGTTTTTCGGTATACACG
Source organism: Pachydiplax longipennis (assembly GCA_036926295.1). Lineage (NCBI taxonomy): Eukaryota > Metazoa > Arthropoda > Insecta > Odonata > Libellulidae > Pachydiplax > Pachydiplax longipennis. Next base: position 61,496,322 of record JAVFKF010000008.1, read on the forward strand.
TGGTTTCGTAGAATCGTAGTCCGCTGGCGGTTGTGATGTTTGAACTTTAACCATTTGCCGGTACGTAAACCGGTGTGACCGTTTGGGTCTACGGGAGCAGCTGTGGCCCCAGCTGCACAGTAGAGAGATGGGCCCTCAATTTTTACTATTCCTACCTCTGATTATTGTCGAAGCAGATTTGTATTGGATATCATGAGCTAGAATGGTGGGAATGAGTAGCGTGAGATTCCAGCAGTCATATCCATAACTTTCTATGATTTTAATAAATTGTTTGCTCTGGGCCCCAATAGAATTTCCTGGCACAGATAGCCTCCATTTTTCTCTCCGGCACTGATGATCTGGTGAAATTATGCCTGATTTATTTCGATATATGTTATGTTTATTCTTAAGAATTCCTTAGCACGCAGTCTTTAACTGTCCTTTTAACAGTATAGGGAGCGTATCCCTAAGTTACATTTAATTTTTAGTGAGAATCCTAGATATTGACTTGAGAGGTAAAAATCTTCAGTTCCCTAAATGGGTGTTTTCTTCCCTTCCGTTGACATTGAATATTTATACCAAGGATAAAAATTACACTATTCTCCACAGGTTCTCCGTGAAACTTTATTTAAGAATCCTTATGCCGCGAGGAAATTTTCTTGCCCTTTGGAAAGGTGCCAGTCTCTAATTCAAGTTCTTAAATACCGTGTCGGGGAACAGGGTTAAATCTTATTTTCTGTACCGAGTGATTTCTGTTGTCATTGTAAGGTGAATATCTTAAAATATGAATGATTCGAACATGCCGTAATCTTTGTTTCAATTTTATGATTTACTTACATAAACATCCAAAATCGCTTAAAAATTTGGCTCGTTAACTTATTGTATCTAAAAATCAAGGTAAATTTAATCGCATTACGGTGCTGATGTGTCAATGCATTTCATGTTATGTCAGATGCATTATACATATATCACAAGTCTCATTTTTTTATAAATGCCCTGAAGGAAGGATAGAAATAACGAAGTGTATGAATGTAGAATTATGCAGGTATAATAAACAGAAAGTTGGTGACGCATGATTGACATTAACCTTGACCGATTTAGAGAACAGAGGAGAGCATTTTTGGCCGTTATGAATGAAGTGACTATCATTTGCTAGGAAGGCCGCTGACTGGATCTCACCGAATGATGCTAAATTCGATGGTTCAATACTTCCTTCTCATCATTACGTGCTATTTATAGTAAAATTGATGTTTCTTTTACTATATGTTCACTTGGTTAAAGCGAATTTATGATATTCGGTATTGCTGTGAGTATACTTTACAAAGAATCGTAGTGATTACGTAGCATTTTATAGCTAAATGCGTGGATAAATGCTCGTTGCGCACGTTTTCTCTCTAGAATACAGTAGCGAAATCGCAAGTGTACCGTGAATAGTCTTGTCGAGCTTCGATACACCTATATCCAGAACGCACTTGATCCCATCTATTAGAGTTCACGGCAATGGAATTTCTACATCAGTTTTTAAATTGAGTAATCAGTGGAGCAAATAAAGGAAATGACGTAATGAATTCGTTTCAGAAAGTTGAAAGTGCAAATTCTGGAAGAATAATACATTAGATCACCTTTCAGCTAAATAGCCTAAACTATTTTCATTACATCGTGGAAAGAAATGAGAGAAAAAAGCAAATTATTAGTATTTGACGCTTGTAATTATCCGAAAACCGGTTTTCCTTTTACCGTTGGATATGATAAGGCTCTTATAGAAAAGATATTGTTTTATATCAGCTTTTTACGTACCTTTTTTTTACTTAATCCATTCAACAAAATATGTCGAAAAACCATTGACTCTCTTTGTAGTAGAATTTACTATGTTGGCCTTGACTTTGTGGTAGGCTTCCATTATGATGAAATGAAAGGATTCAAAAATTTACCGTACCACTTAATTTTATTTATCACAACCTAGGTTTCGGCCCCTTAGGCCATCTTCAGGTGAATGATTCTCTTAGGCCATCCCATCTTAGGCCATCTTCATTCACCTGAAGATGGCCTAAGGGGCCGAAACCTAGGTTGTGATAAATAAAATCAAGTGGTACGGTAAATTTTTGAATCCTTTCATTTCTCTTTGTAGTTATACAATCAATATTTCATATTGATTAAAGATTAATTTATAAATATAATTATCATAAGAATATGTTCTCATTATTGCCATTTCCATAATTATTCGAGAATTGCAAATCCATTCTGGCCTTTCCACTTTCTTGAATTCAAACTTTTTCGTTTTTGATCTATCATTTTGATGTTTTATCTTTGCATTCATATCTTCTCCTTGTAGACCCGAGGTACGTTGATATGAAGTGGTAGAACGCCTGCATATTTCCACCTCAGTATGGTTTTTCCAAATTTATTTAAATTTCCATTCGTTTGGTCCAGCTTTGGACCAAACGAATTTTTGGACTCGGCTCTCTTTTAGACACCGCGGAATCCAAATTCAAGGTTGGCATCGAAAAATTAGAGTAGGCACCTTGAAATCAAAGGGGGCCTTGTCCGCATCTCGTGGCAGGCCCCCCAGTCGGATGTAATTCAGAGGATGGTTCATTCGTACAATTTTCACTTTTTGCGTAAAAGTTTTGCACAAGTGATTAAGCTCGCTAACGAAGAGAAAATTATCGACCGCGTGGACAGGTTGCAGCGAACTTACGGAGAATCTTTCGTCACCCATTAATTATCGTCATTTCCGATCTTTTTCTCTTTCGCGGAAAAAGCGTGTGATGTGAGATTCTTTACAGATGCATACGTTTTCAGTAGTATTTTTCTAAGCACGTGAGAAAGTCAAATCGAAATAGGAGTGGAAGCCAGTCACTTTCTCTTGCAGTCTCTTTTCTTTTGATCCCAAAGTGATGTATCCTTCTCTTGAGGTTCCGATCGGCGTCCTTTCTCGCTCCCACGCTGTAAACTTCTCTCGCCAAGGGTTTGATGAAGGGGTGGATTGAGGTGGTGGTGTTAAAGAATGGGAAGAGCACACAGTCGCTCTCTCGAAGGCCACTCCTTTCTCGCACGCGTGTTCCAAGGAGAGGGATGCTGAGAGAGATGCTGAGTGGTACTGATAACGCGTAAGCTTCAATGTAGATGCTTCGTCACTGATAGAAGACCAGCGATGATTGACAAATCAGGGGCTATTTCTACAAAGTATAGACGTATGAGTTATTCACAATTGCCTATTTCGGGCATTCCCCGAAATGTTACTCACAACACAGACTTAGTAAAAGCAAATTTGCACTCCGCGGAATGAGTCAAATTTTCGGGCAATGCCCGAATTCGACCACTAAGAATAATATGTTTAGTATATTTGAATATAGTTACAGCTTTTGATAAATTAATTTATACCAGCGGATTCCTCTCTGTCCGGATTGTATGAATAGATTAGTATATGCAGCGCCGTGTTGGACTTTGGTGAGGTCCAATTAGTCTTATTAAACCTCGCCAAAAGTATTTCGTTCTTCGTCGATTATGCTAATAATTGAGTATTTTAGAAGTTTTGAAAATTTTAAAAGCATTATATATTGGATATTTACCGGTCACTTTTTTTAATTACCGAAATTGGAGTAGTAAGGTGGGCGTGGCCGAACTTCAAATGGTTGAAGGTACTTTAAATGAATGAAGGAAATTTAGAAACTACTGCCGTATGTTGTTCCGATTATTTTATTTCATCGTTTAAATGGACCCCCATCTTTTCTAAATGTATTAATGAAAATCAACAAATCGGATGAAATGGAAAATAAGTCGGCGATCTTGAAGTCGAAACGTATTTGGAATTAAATTAGACAATTAGCGTTAATGTATTCTAGTTACATTTCAGAGTCGCTGTCGTAATCTCAAAAGATGCCATTATAACAGGTGCAATCAAAGAGTAGCTTAGTAGATTTGAAAAGAATACCAATTCAGCCTACGCAAGGTATTGGAAAAACTCGGGTAAACCTGATGATGTCTTGAAGTAAAAGTTATAATTGTCAGCTATCTTCCATAATGTGCATTTCTCCTCCCTAAATTCAATGACAATTTCATCTTTCTCGCGAAAATGGCGTAAACTAATTGAAACTGCATGCGATACTCGTTATATTTTGCGGGATATTTTTTGCAACTTAGCACCCCTCATTTTTGCAAATTTATCTTCAAGGGATCATCGATGTAAGATAGCACCAGTTCTAAAATAGACAAGCATTTCTCATGTTTTATTGTAATTGAAATTTCCTATTCCAGTACTAGTATTAAGTATTAGTATTAAGTAAGATGGTTTCAGAGAACTGGCTCCTTGGTATTCGTTGAATTTCTCTTCAGAGAATCATTTCATTTCTATATCCCATTCGCAATAAGTAGCTCAGAATCCACAGCCTGTAAAATTTTACTTGTAGAAATAAAAGTGGAACTCTTACTCATTGAAATTTTGGCCCTTTCATAATCCCCCACCCGTTTCTCGATATCCATCCTCAATGACCGTGGAACCATTTGGTCACGAAGGCCTACTCGGCCCAAGGAGTGCTGCGTGGGCGACCGCGAAGCCGTTAATATCAATTTCGCACTGTGGATTTAGATTTAGAGTTTGCAGGAGTTTTTATTGCAAGTCATTCCCAGAGCCTCAGAAATGAAATAATCTAGACATGGCATTGGATAGCAGATACACAAAGTTTCGTATCCGTAATGTACCGAGTGCAAGGTAATTCAGGAAATTGTTTCAAAGATGGGAAGTGTTTACGGAGGTTTTGAACCATTTCTATGATTGAATTGGAAGTAATGAGCTTATGGAAGTGACGGCCAAGGTAGAGGGGTTTCTTCGTTGCCTCTTTTTCTAAAGTAAATGTCAAACAAAGTAACTGCTGTATTCTCAAAGAAATAATTTCTCTTGCTACTTCGTACGGGAAGTGTTGATAAAGAGGCAACCGTTAACCAAACTCTACCGTCCGATTTGTCACTAAAGGTGAATACTATTTATATTATATAATTAAAGCTATTTATGATTTCCCGTATGAATTTACTGCAGTAATTAACCTGATGCAATTTTGAGCGTGGTTTTTGTCGTGGCTTTCTCATGTTTAAAATAAAAAGTATTATTTTTATGGCTAAAAATGTTGCATCATCTGTTCACTTTTCGAAAACATAAAAAATACGAGTATTTTTATTTACGCACGATTTTATGTTTTTCCAGTTGTTTCAATCTCTGCTAGAAATTTTATTTTTATTTGTATAAATGAAAAAATCTTTTTCGTATGTTGAAAGAAAGAATCCATTGTAACTTCCACAGCAGGTTTATTGCTTGACTGGTTTTGTTCGGTGTGACATCTTCAGGTGTTTTCTGGTTCACTTAGTTGTAGAATTAAACTTATTGTTAATAATATTTAGTTGGAATTCGAATTTACACGTTCAGTTTACTACTCGTCTAATTACCATTAAGTAAAATGTTAATTGCTGGGAACAAAAATCGGAATGGAATAAATATCGGTTTTCGTTTCGGGTTCAAGAGTTACAATTTTTCGGTTCGAGTTCGGTTTTCACTCTGGTTAAGGTAACTTTTTCGGTATTCGGTGCGATGCCCTCTTATAATTATCTCTTTAGGGGTTGGCCAGCATATTGTCAGCAGGTTGATCACTATCTACCTATCGATCGTCGGGGGAAATAAGGTCGATTGCGACTTGTTATCAAGTAGATATTTTTCTTTTCGGATAATTTATTGTACTTTAATTATTTAGCTATATCCACATATAATTAAATTGATCATAGAGTTCTGTAGGTGAAACGAAACACTGAAGAAGGCTCGGACTTTCAATCATTCTGGTTTCTGTTGATGCCAATTTTTGTTTCACTAAAAATCCAATCACGATAGAACGGTTAGTCCCAAAGTCGATCACAGTAGGCGATAAGTTATCCAAGCCTTTCCCATGCTATTACTTCCCGACTTTCTTATTCTACGATACAGTTCCGAAGTTGTGGCACAGTAATGTATTCAGGGACGAGTAAAATTAGCATACCTTTGCACCCCTTTGATGTGAAAATTCACAATAATCCAGTCCTTCCATTAAGAAATCAAATACCGCGATTGTAAAGCGATTATATATAGCGAAATCAGTATATAAAACCGAAGTTATTCAGAACATCTGCATGCTGCGGCTTAGTATTTAGGAAACTGCCTTTTCCCATTTGCCAGAACACTACACTTCGCTCTCTGTCGAGTAAAAAGTTAACAAAACGTAATTCATTGTTACATTCCGCAGTACTAGAGAATAAAGTAGAAGCCTCTTTAGAAACGTACAATGTTATCTCCTTTTTACGTTTATGATATCGATTCATTTTGGCCGGCGAAGAATAGGTTCAGCGTAAGTTTTCTTATCGATCCTTTATTGATATTCGCTACGCACGCGATATTCCCTTTCTTTTATTGAAGATACGAATTCTCGGAGGAGAGCATCTGTTGCCTGATCGTTTAGTTTTCTCCATCTTCCGCGTGTCGGAAAGGAATGAAGAGAAAGTATTCTGTTTTGAGAAAATGGAGTCTACCGGTTTTCGTATCTATTCGTGAACGTGGGAAGTTTTAGGATGAGCATCATGAGGAGGAGATACTCAGAAGATGTTGTTGACATCATCAATACTACGTTCGCTTGATTTACCACCATCAAAAGGCTGTGAGGACTCTAATGATATGTAATAGCGTGATCATATTTTGGTGTTCTTGCTTTATTTTTCTAAGAAGTTGTGTATCTTTCGAAAGAATTTCCCAACCGAAGTGACCCTCGTGAGCGTTTTAAATTTTTAGCGTATCGATCGGTCGGTTGCGCTATCTCTAGAAAGGGTAGAGATGTGCTTTATGAAGGTCTCATCTGCCTCTTATTTATTTTCGATCAATTTTCTATTGGCCTAGCAGTGCTTCAGAATCTGCCGGTAACTTCAGGATGATACAGCACTTTTATAGACGAAATAGTTCTCGAAATTTTCAAAATTAGTATAAGTCGATTTCTTTTCTTTTTCTAAAATGGTGATTTATTACGATCTAGTAAATCGACTTTCGAATTATTTTTAAGAGCAGTTTTATGGTAAAAAATGGAAAATTGTTGGCGTCATGCGGTATGAGAGCGCAGTTTCAGATCTTGATACGCTTTCCCGTAGTCCATTGTTTTCATATTCCTAGGAGACGTTTTGATACAGAAATGTGACAGTAAAATATTCTGATACGTCTCAGTTGTAATTATTTCCTGTTGATGTAGAGATATCCATCGTAATTAGTCCTCCATTTCACGGCGGTAATTGTTATGTGGCAATGTAAGTGGCCAGGAAACGTAAAGAAGCGGTTCTTTTAAAAGGGATGTTATGCAACGCTAGTATGACTCTTCAATTGTATTCTCATACAGATCTCTCCTTCAGGTAGCCGAATCTATATTTTTCATAATCAATATTAACCAAGAATTTCTTTGACGAAAAATCCAATTTCTGTTCTACATGATTGTATTTGTAAACTGATGTAAAATGATGTTAACACACATCTTCTTTTCTACGGTGGGTACAGTAATCCTTTATGAAAATTTCTTACGGAAGTTCTGGTTTTCCTTTTCTTTCTCGCATTTCTTCGGGAATTGTAATTCATCAAGCTTTGTTTACCTTCTGTTGAAATCAGTTTTAGAAAATGAATAATTTCTTGCAGAGAAAATGTATTAACCGCACAAGGGATATCTTCCTGTGTATTCAATTGTGATGTAGCGTATTTTTCCTGTCTCATCTTTATTGATGATGTAAGCGAGTAGGTTATACGAATTTGTCCTTCAGCACCGACCAAAGCCTTGATAAGAAAGTTTAATTCATGGAAAATTTAATTAATGGATAAGAAAGTTTAATTCATTAAAAAGGGATGAACAGTACTGCCATCCGGAAAAAATCTGTTACTACAAATTATGAGTTATATCTTATATATATTTGTGCTTAGAATCCAGACCTTTCAAAGGTGAGAGATAGTTCTCATTCAGTTTTTGGATGGATATTAAATTTCTGGTAGTGAAATACTAAATAGTCTCCTAGGGGTGTATTTTGCGGTTACTCAATTTATTGTTGACGTAACGAATAGCTAATAAATAACCCGGTCTCTTCATTTTTATGAAATTTTCATCGAAGTTCTTTTTGTCATCTGCCTTTGTTGATTTCTTTGAAAGTTGTGATTAGTTATTTAAATTTATGAAAAATTTATCGAAAATGGAATTAATTATGTCACATTCATCTAACACCTGTTTAAAGTGTTTGTTTATAAATAACTAACAGCAAGTCGAAATTTGTTTCTAGAAAAAAGTTTATGATGATGAATGTCTTTCTACCTTATCCTATATCCAGTGTGAAATGCCCATTTTTCAATTTTAGTTTAATTAGATTTTGCCCATCGATTTATTAAAGAGATGTTTTTATGGAAATTTACGAACCTTACTTTCTCTGATGTATCTACTAAAGAAAGTATTTCATGTTTCTTACTTAATCTATGCGTGCAGCGATCCGTGGAAATTAAATATGTCATACGCGTGGAAAGCCTTAAAAAGCAAAGCTAGCCGTCTTTTATGGGACTTCGTTTTTTATTTATCCCTCGCATTAACTTTTTTACGAGAACTAGAGTCACATGTTATTTCGGACAGCAATTTGTAACCCACCCCGAGTTTTCCGAACACATAAATACAGTCATCTTCCGCCGAGGAGTCTCAAAAAAATCATCTTTTTCGTGTGTTTTATGTTCCATTTTTAGACACGAAATGAAATGAGAAATTTGGAGCAGAACCGATTGTAATGGATTCTTCAAAGAGCGTGGAAGTAGTTGCTCTCTCCCGGCCTTGAAGTCTAGAATTATCTTTTGTCGGGAGTTGGCGTTTCATCAATCATTCGAAGGACGGCAGAGGACCAAAAAATATAATCATTGGACGACGCGTCGTCCTAGCTAATGTTTGCGTTCCTACTCCATTGAAATCTATTCGCCGAAAACAATGAAGGTGACATCTGAATGAATCTGACATCCGAAAGTCGTCATCGGCGAAGTCGGCGTCAAATCGATGTGTATTTGGTGTTTGTGCGTGTGCTTGGAAGGAAACGAATAAAAGAAAGCGGGCTTCTGATTCGTGCGCCGGTTATCGAAAGTTCCCTTCTCCCAGCTTATTTTACGACGAAGGAAAATCTTGGCCTTAAAAATTTCCAACGCGGGACCGCTCCTAGATCGCACTCATACCTAGATTTGATTTTTTTTCCGCCGGCAGTTTTGGAGAAATTTCACGGTCGTTTGCCTTATTTCTCTGTATAAGCGCTTATAAACGGTAATAAATGATTCGTTTAGTTCATATTTTCAAAAGAACAGCGGGTATACTATCTTTCATATGTCTTCACCTAATTCCTATCCATCAGTGGCTGATTCGGAAACTTGCGAAGGGGAACGATTTCATTGCATTAAAGGATGTAATTATATTCAATTTACCATCCCTTTCACTCGCTAAAGATTCCTCGATTGCAACATGCGGTTACAACATGTATATGTGGTTTGTTCTAAACCCAATTAAGTTGCGTGTCTTGGTTATCTAAGATGTAACCTCTGTTCTACTTTTATTTACTAGTATCGTCTGTGTTGTTTCTTAAGTAGCTTTTCCATCTGTTTCTATGAAACTTTTGTTTCTGTGTCTTTCCTATTTGTTACCTAAAATTTTTGTTCTTTAACTCTCTCGTATTTTATTATTTACCTGGAAACTGCGATTGTCGTTTCGTCCAAAATGCGTGGTAAATTAATAATGGTATTCTGGTCGTCTCTGGTTAATTTTCCAGAGGCATATTATTACTAGGTACGAATCAAATTATAACAATTTTAAACGCTCTTTCCAAGCCAAAGGAAAAAACTCAAGTGAATAAGTAGCCATCCTTTAATGTATAGACTTGTGAATTTCTCAGTCAAAATGATGGAACTAAATTTAACTTTTAAAACTGTAAAGCTATCATTGCATACATCTCTTCGTTCTGTAGGATCTAAAATCAAATTAATCGTTCTTCAATTTAAATGCTCTTCATGATAGAAGCTGAAACTACAATAATAATTTAATATTAAATGATAATAATAAATACTCATACCTCGATAGAATTTTTTTGAACCTAATTCAATACTTGGGATATACCAGAACTCACACAACAGAATCTTCGATGTGCAATTATTTTGCTTACAATCTTCCAAAACTTTTCTCTGTTCTTTCCCTACTCCAAACAATATCTTGATATTTTCTCGCCTTCTTGATTGTGAGCATAGGATTAATAAGTAAAATATTAGAAAATGTGGTTGGATAAGAAATACCTCGTAAGTCTGTCTTTACGTTTTGTTTATCGTAATTATAAGGATGTGAATCACAAAGAATTGCTTATTGCTCAAAGATGCTACTATGTTCGCACCTTCCATTCTGTTAAAGCATTTATTTGCCGTATTTTATATGTATATTCACATACAATGATAATCTAAATTTTCTATATATAGATGCCCTACAATTCTGATGTAGTTCGTAACCACGCTGTGAAATTAAGTGAAAGCAATCTCTCTGATAACGAAATTTCTCTGTTAATGGAATTCGTCGTGCATATCACTTTCAGTTCCAAATACCTGTATTTCCACAAATACTGTCATTTTCGACTTTTTATCGTGTGAAATAGTTGCGAGTATAAGACAAGAGTATGTGAAGAGGTTAAGGCCCCAAGTGAGATAAAATTTTCCATAACCTACTGTTATCCATACATTCCATGGTTGTGTGTCGTTACCATCGTTATGTCACGATGTTCAGACTTCTCATGAGAGCATTCTCCAGCTTCACTCCCTGATATGAAGTCTTTCTTATATTCATTTTATGCCAATATCAAGGTCAGAGTTTCGGTGTACCTAGTGTTGCGACGGGTTTTCCATTCAAGGTCAATTAATGTTTCTGGAAGAGTCTCGATGCATGTATAAGGCATTCAACGCTACATAAGGGCAAATTTTACGATGTTAAAATTTTCATAGAGCTGTTCCCAAGTTGTCATGTCATGTACGTTTTACTTACATTTACTGCTTCTGTGTAATGAAAACGTCTGCGTTGCATATTTTCGGGCGAGTTAGTCGTGTTAATTTAGTACCTTAAATGATGGCAGCTGCAAACTCAGCAAATGTTCTCGACGAAGATTTTAAGCTTCAATGAAATCTCCTCTATATATATCATCGTAGAAAGCGTCTAGCTCTTGGAATGAGGATGTGGTTTACTCGACCGTTTCGCGGTTGCATTTACTATTCAGCCGAGAAAATGTGACCCGAGAATAAATCTTTAATTCCTTTTAAGCAGTGCACGATATTGTTACGAAGCATTCAATCGTGAAGAATGTCTCTGCTTTGGTTTCTTTGTTTTTTGTGCTCGATTGATTCCCTTTCAAATTTCATGGCAACTTTTCATTATATATACCATTACATCGAAATTGAATCCTTCGCTTTCATTTATATTGTTAGCGTAACATAATAATAACGTAATCTAAAATGGTGATAAGAAAATATATTTTGGTTTCTGTGAAGCAGAGATTCAATCTACTTCGACCAGCGAATCTATTTACTCCTTAAAATTATGCGCCTTTGATTAACCTCTACTTCACCTCGTAAAGGAAATGAAATGACTTTCGATGAATAAGATGATGGTTAGAATTAATGAAGGCAATCAAAACTCAGACAAGCTCGCCTCAAACCTGTTACTTTTGAAGTCTGCGACTCGTTCGACTTGAATTTTGAAATTTATACTGAGTTTTGATCATTGTAAACGCCCATAACGTGATATAGATAACAAACAATGTACTTTTTTCATTTCTTTAAGGCATTTGCTCAGTAGTACTTGGATATGAAAAGACTCTGTTCTGTTCCTTGTGACTTTTAGTGCCAGCTTTTGTATATGTCTTTACTATTTTATTTCGCCAATTACTCAGTCGTTGTTAAACCATAAGATTACGATATATAGGACACTAGGGCGATTAATTTCTTATCTTTGTTAGAAATTCCCGTAGCGCAGCTATCGATCAGCCGAAAACTTGAGGTGACATTGATCGTAGATTTTGATATTAACTACGACGTTGTTCACTCATACACTCATTTTTATAGAGATCAATGTAGGAGTGTTTTATTCTAAAGTTCTCCAATTCTCTTTCTTCGTTTTTATCGTCTCAATTAATGTTAGGAATTTAAGTAAGTTCGTATCGTAGCTTGGAGCTAGCCCCAAATTCCAAACGAAAGGTCCCGTTCATCCTCTTCCCACAATTATCTTGTATAAAGTGAAATTATTTTCACATTTCATGGAAGTTTGCCTTCTTCTAGAGTTGATTTAAGATTATCCTATAGTTTTTTTGCGCAATATTCATTTTAATGTTACCTGGATGTACACGGTTTATGCAGCTAATCAAGAATCTAAATCAGAATTTATTTGTGAAGAATGCTCCATTGGTACTTACGACTCAATCGTTTACTTTCTTAAACACAAGTCTTATTCTAAACGTGTATTTCTTCATTTCTTAAGTAAACTGCGTATTTACCTATAAACTGGATGACGAAAGTAATTTATCTTTCTCTTATCTCAGAATCTATGCCAGGTGCTAGTTTTATTGTGAATATCAGATCTTTTTTTCTGTGAGTGATAATTTATAACCCCTCATCGTGACAGTCTTCGTGATTTTCCATTATAAGAATCATGAGTTTTATTAGGAAATGAGTATTTGTGAATGAGTGGGTGTAATACTTAATGCCCTTTTCCGCGGAAGTCTTTCTGTGCCTTAATGATGTCTTTAACCGTTGCTTGACCTCTTGGTGATTGGTTTCTCGTTATCTTGTAGATTTTATTCACCAACAGATGTACGTGATTCTCTAAATGTTTTTTTAATATATAGTCTAACTAAGTTTCATGGCTTTTATTTCTAGTAGTTAATACCGTTACTTCGGTGTGTAAATACCTATGAATTTTTTTACCTCATCTTAAACTTATTATACTTTTTAGAGATATGTACTCATGGGCATTCGATGTATGGAAAATGTTTTGTATATTTAAATCTAAACATTTTTGATCTTTGAAATTGTATTATTGAATCAATACTACGATACTAAGTCTCGGGAAGAGAGATCAGCGTGTCGTTATTTTAAATTTCTGTTTTCTGTTTTCAAATTCCATCGTAAATTTGCTTTTATCTATCGACCACATAAAATTCGCCGCAATCTACATTGCTCAAGACGCCAATCAATGGAGCATGGGTTTTTGCGTCGTCTACTTCAAACTTTAGCCGGCTAAGGACGGTACCTCAATTAGTGATGAAAATACCCAATGAGCAAATTTCCATGCTTTGAATTCAAGCCTTTAGAAAAATCCCTAACTTCCTTGTAAACGGGATGGGTATCCCATAAGGAAAGCTCCATAACGGAAACTTTCTCCGAGTGCGCTGCGTCCCATTGTATTCTCAGTATGAAATTGTGTTCGATTCGAGGGTGGATTGGAGCGACTAATCATTCGAGACTTGTATTGAATGCGGGTGAAGCTCATGATACTGTAGATTTCTCCCTTGATTGACTGAGCGGTCTGTTTCGAGCATTGTATGCAGCGGATAGACCCGTTCCTCAAATCGCATTAGTTAATTCCATCTGCAGTTAATCCCCGTGGTGTATAAAAGCCTCGTCTGAAGAGACCATTAGTGCTACTTTATTTGGTTTGTTTTCCGTCCATCGATGCCTTTCTCCAGCCACCCATCTTCCGTATGGCATCAGCTAGATAATTCCTTTGAAGTAAACGGTTCGGATTTCTCGTCGAATTCTATGAGATTTTTACCTGCTTTAGTGCAAGACTTTGCCATTTCGGAGAAATTACTTCCTTCGAATAGTTTCTCTTTACGCCGAAGATTCCTCTCTTCATCAGCGGTGAAATTTTTCCTCGGAAATGGCTTTTCTTTCAGCCATCTCGCGTTTTCATATCCTTTGTGCCCGAATTTCTCAATCCGAGTGTTTTAGGTCGTGGAAAATTTGAAGAGTGCGAGGTCACCGTAGAAGACCCTTATCCCCTCAAGTAATTTACATTTTGAGCGCTTGTCCCGGATTCGAGATGAAATGTTAAAACAAAGCCGACTACGTCAGAGGTGAGTTAAGGCAAGAAAGGATGTCTTCTAACCTGAGTGATTTTGTTTTCTGGCGACGGTGTTTCCATTTTTTTCTGCGCTTTTTTTTCAATATCTAGACCTGATATGAGAATGTTTTGTGGAGATGCGTCGTTATTGGTCGGTTTTGTCCCTCTTTCTTTCCCCAATTAAGCTTCGCAGAAAATGTAAATATATATCGAGGCTTCCATCCGGGCCCCGCTATTTTTTTCAAATTGCAAACTAGGAGCCGTTCTATTTCGAGTTTTCTCGGTTCCTATTATTTGAAACAAGTGTAGGTGTTTACCGTTTGCGGACAGCGACTCTATTGTGTCATTGGGCGAAGTGGACACGACCTCCCGAAGAGAATTTCCAAGGGCGTAAAATCGCTTGGTACTTGTCATCTTGTGAGGTATATTGGTTTGATCGATTTTGATAAAAGGGACTATCGTGAAAATAAAATCGATTGGGAACGGATTTGACGTGTAGAAATTCCGAGGAAAAGTAGAAATGGAATAAATCATTGAATATTTTTCATATATATGTAGGAATACAATACCGGTTTCGGCACAGATCAGATCGACAGATCGGTTCAGATCATCATCAGTTATTCTAATGATGGCCGAAACTAGTAGTGTATTAGTAAATATATGTGAAACTACGTAAAGGTTTATTTCATTTCTACTTTTCTTGGTAAATCGTCAAAATTTATTAAACATCCCATGTACATTTGGCCCTCAATGAAAGCATCCTCTGGAGTTATCTACAAACAGGGTCTTTCAAAATAATTGAAGCAATTTCATGAAGCTATATTTTATTAAGCTTAGAAATCGGTTCATTCTTTTTGAAAGGCCCTATGTATAATAATCCAATATTTAGATTAAGTTTCTTTCCATGTAACGTTCTCTGGGCGAAACGTCCAAATATGGTATATCCAATTAGGTAGTAAATATGAGATTCAAAGTAATATAAAATACCTATGTAGTTTTTATAGCTCGCCCCTAATATTCTGATTCAGGATTTTACGTTTGATTCGTAGCCATATTTATTTGAAGTCTTTTCTTTGAACTTCAATAGAACATTTTGACGTAAAGGAAGTAAATGCATGGATTATCCTGCATACACGTGCTCCAATAGTTGCAAAAGATAGACGGTAACGTAATGTCGATAAGATAATTTCCTTTTCATGATTCGTTGTTCAAGTAGCCTATCAAAACAAAGTTATCCTTCTTACGGTTATCCTTTGGGATTAGCGGAATTTTACATGTGGAATTACCTATTCAATAGGAAAAATAAGCGGTTTGAATTTGTTGCGGCTTTCCGCATCAAGTAGTACCTATGTTAGGGATTTCTAGATTGTAGGTTGGAATTTCCTGATGGAAATAGGTCCCTCCTTTTTTACCTTACAAATACATTAAGCAACATTTTTTTCGTAGTAACAACAACTACTCATTCTAGCGCTTAATCTCCGTATTCCTCATCAAGAAAAAGTTTTTAATGTTAAATTATGCCTTTCAAATACTAAGCTTAATCCAAAATTTTAGAAATTCTGTTCAAAAATGTCACTTTATTAACGGACCTCTGTGAAGATATCTTCAAATCTTTGATTATCCTACGAAATAACGGCTTTTCCCTTTCGAAATTATGGAAATTTACGCTAAATCTAACACATGTTTTTCAAACAATTTTATCATACTTTATGTAGGTTTTTGTTGTTTCCATAAAACAAGTAAATCCGTTCTGATCAGGAAGTTAGAAGATATTTTATGATTTAAGAATAATTGTCGGAAAAGGAACCAGGAGTAGTATATTCGTCAGGATAAGAGTAATAATTTTATTTTAGATTTCAACGGAATATGTTTTCTTGGAAGATGTATTTTATACAGAAGTTTCGTGATAAATTTTCTCCAAATCTTCCCATCCCAAGTAGGATGCATCTACATCAAAAATCGTTAGTTAATTCGTTATTTCTGCTTGGTGGAACGATTCTGACACGAAAATACAATAGCCAGAGGCATATCTTACTTTGAGCCATCATTTATGGCAATCAACTTGAAAGATTGCTTCGAACCTTTCACTCCCTTTAAGGTCTCCATTCAAGTCGAATTTGCCATCGAAAAGTAGCTTTTTTATCGGAAGAGAAAGATGACCCAAAAAGTATCATATGCCTTAATTCTTGAGAAGGAGATGGAAAGCTGAGATAGCAGAATCGATTTCCTTTGCGCTTTATCTGAGGGGTTTCGAATTATATTGCTCTTGGAGTTTTGACTGAGATATTCTTTCGGAAGAGGAGTATGATAATGAAGAAATTCTTCTCCATTCTTTTGGCCCTATTATGTTTGGATTATAGCGTAAAAAGATCTTCCTGCTACACGGTCATTATTTTGTAGGAAGGATAAATTTCTGCGATTTTCGGATGGTATAACCTATAGAAGACTAGAAGAATGATAGCAGTCTTTATATGTGATTGCATGATAAGGGAACTCGTAGTGATCATGGAGCCTTTGTAATGATCTATTTTATTATAAATATAGGAAAAGAACGCCGGAATAAGAGGAAAAAGCTTTCTTCTCAGGTATCAGTGCCACTATTATTGGAAACGTCTAGAGGAGAAGTAGAGCAATTTGGGTAAAAGTCTTTCAAACTCAGGGTGTATGACATATAATTGTGATTGAGATAATTTAAAAAAAATATTTCGTAAAGAGTAGAATTTCTTCGAAAATGTGACTGGGATTGACATGAAATCTGAAACAATAGCCCTATTCTGGTAAAATACCCAGGAAAAGGATTATATCAATTGGATATTGTCTTTTAGTACATGTTGAAGAAAAATGTGTTTTTCATTTACTTTTGTCTCAGTATTTATTCGTGGCTGTGATGAAGTGAAAGCTACTGAGGTATGAGTGATTAATTGCCTTCATCTTGGTCTCTTCTTATCGAATACCGTTAAATGTGTTGCTGTTGAGGCTCTTGTATAGCACTTTCATAGAAGTTTCACTTGTAACGCCATGGCTCAGTGAAAAGAGTAGAAACAAAATACCTCATTCCTTTCTATTCTAGTAAGCCTATGTGACTTATTTTAAAGGAATGGAGGTTCAAATAAGCCTCCGAGCTGAAGAAGATGTAATAATAAAGATCTGGGGAAAAATATCGGGGAAGGATGGGGTGCGAATTGCGGTAAGCAAGCGATAGAGGACATGAGTGCGAGTAATTATATATTAACGTAGGCTTATGGTGGAATAGCTTGGAGTAAAGCCAGAAAGGAATACTTATGTAAGCAATCATTCACGGTGATGATCCTTCAGGCTCTCCAGTCCTACGGTCAAGATGCATTTTATACTTGATGTGGTATGCCATTACTGCATTGACTCAGAGAGAGATTTGGAAATTCAAAGCGAAAGTGGATCGTTTATATTACTATCGTTATCTTTATTTTTTACTACTAATGAAAAATCAATCCATTGCGATTTACACCTAGAGGAGCATATCTATTCTTCAATTGATGATTCTCTATTGAATGTTTCAGTAACCGGAAGAGATGGAGAAAATATTGAAATGAGGGAAGAAATGTTTTTCCTGCATATCTGATGTGTTAATTTAGACTTCATTTACTTCTTTGATCTTGTTTTTGTAATTTATGATTTTGATACGTCATGAAAATTTGGCGCTGAGTATTATACATAGGTGATTATATACCATTAGGTGAGTTTTAATGCGATAGTGAAAATTATTCATTTATTCAAAAGCTAAATTTTCGATGAAATTTATGCAACTTCCCTTGACGAAAAGTGAGCCAGTAGGTTCGAAAAAGTTTCTGAAATAGTTTCTTTGAAAATCAATTTTTAAGCTTGTCACTGTCGGTATTTTTTTCATTCTAATAGTCATCGAAAGCAATTAATCATTTCATATATTGCAAGAAATGTGGTGCATCCATTCATATTTGTTTTTATTTTTATTGTAAATTTAAATTATACTTGTCAACAACGAAGGCTTGCTGACGATATTTCTTTTGTTATACTTTATTCTTTCGACGGAGGAGAGTTGGTGGCTTCTTAAGAAACAATGAAATCCTGAGATTCCAGCGGAGAAGATTTTTTTCCCATTGCTGCGATAAGATTTATCCGGCGCTTCTCTCTGTAGTCGCATGCTTCCGGCTGCTCACCATGACGCATCCTGTGGGATGCTGCGGCGTTTTTTCTTCTCCTATACTTCTTTCATTGTTTAGCTCTCAATGCGTCGGCAACGCACTCGTTCTATTCAAGGCACGTCACTCCACCAGATGCGTGTGGGCGAGCGTCCAAACCTCTTTACGCCCTTCCAACTAGTTCAAACCCAACTTCTGTTTTTTCCTCTACTGTTTTGCGCCTTCTCTTCCTGACCGTGATGTTGAGAGCCCTTCACTGCAGGAGTTTAAAAGTCACAGAGGTGTGCCGCGGAGACTTGAGCTGTGTTTGGAATCGTCATCTTTTTATCTCTTCCCCATATTTTCCATTGCGTAGACGTTTCAGATTAAATAAAGTGGTGAAAGTCCAAGTTGTAGTTTAATCTGTGGCTATTTTCTTGAGAAGTTTTGGATGGACATGTAGGTCACATTATGATGGACTTCCTGGCATCAAGGGTGGGAAATTAAGCTACTCGCCTGATCTACGAAATTTAAAGGCCTATAAAATATACAACTTGGATGCTCCTACAAAATTCTTAGTAAATACGTTACTGAGGCTCTTATTTTGAGTTACTATTTAGTAGTGTTTACCATCTATCGCGCTTACTCAGGGTTAAGAAAGTCCATTCCACTCCTTTTAAATACTCGAAAAGGGACCTTGTAGGAACTAAATGTTCAAAGATGAAAGAAGTTACCATCAAAAATAAATAAATTCAGACTGAGAAAATACAAACAATAAAACACTCAATTTGACGAAATGTTAGTTGTCCTTATTATTATCTTTTTATCTTACATTTTTATTATGAGCTTTTATATAACGTGCAATATCTACATGGGTGGTCTGAAAAGTTTCCGACATTTCGCCATTTCTCGAGAAGTTTTCTGAAAATTTTCTGAAGATTTCTGAAAAATCTGGGGTCGGAAACTTTTCAGACCACCCTCGTATTTTGGATGAACGGAAGTTCACTGTTCTCCATAGT
This sequence comes from Pachydiplax longipennis, assembly GCA_036926295.1. NCBI lineage: Eukaryota > Metazoa > Arthropoda > Insecta > Odonata > Libellulidae > Pachydiplax > Pachydiplax longipennis. The sequence continues at coordinate 61,515,591 of JAVFKF010000008.1, forward strand.
AAAACTATTAAAAATTAGTAGAACAATAGTTTTTATCTAATAAACATAGTTGTTTACACCTCTTCTTCATTCACTACCAGCACTCGCTTTATATATCGCTTCTGGATGTATTATCTCTCCTGATTTTGCGTCGATAAATGAATTATCTGTAGTTGTTGTTAAAGAAGGTGCGGATTCAGGAACGCGTCGAGATGGCGCATTGGCTTTTGGATGCTGTTTATCTCTCCAAGGAGCGATGAATCCTCAATGCAACTGCGCAACAGGAAATAATGATTCGGAATCCAGAACGGATGCAACTATCTTATCAACTTAAAAGCAATCAGAGATATTATCGAGCGGGAGAATTCGCATCGCCATTGTGATATCTCCATTCATTATTCATTTACGTTCCATGTCTAATTATAATCTATCCTCGCACGTCTTCCGCGTGAGATATAGGCCGATGGAGTATGCGAAGTAGTCAGTGTGCCTTTTAATAGTTATCGGCGCTCAGACGACTACCCATGAGCGTCGCGAAAAGATGATGTTATTGAAGCAGTTAAAATTTTATTTTTAAAATGATCATGCCTCTTTTTTAAGGTATGTAAACTGCAATTTAGATCTTCTGATACAAGCACGCTTTTCGGTTAGTGTGTTTGGGAAAGCATGTTATTGAACGGTATTATTATTGCGAAGAATTAATAATAGCAATTGATTATGTTAGCCAAGATGATGTGCATATCTTTCGTGAGTAGTGGATCGGAAAAATGAGTTACATTTGTGAATGATTGGTTAGATAGAAATCAATGATAGATTATGCATGTAAAGGCTAGTTTCACCGTGAACTTAATCAATCTTCAGTAATTCTACTCTGATATCATGTAGATTATCACTTTGCATGTACTGCTGTTGAGTTTGGTAAGTTATTTCTTTGGAGTAAATTTAGGTTTATGTTGTATAATGCCAAGGCAGCTTTAGCCTATATTACACAGATGTGCGTTGACATCAATGATGAAGAGCTTTATAAAGTGCTTCTTGTTGGGCCCTTAAATTGGCTCTTTTTGTGCCACATCTCTCTAAGCATTTGGTTTGGAGATCAAGTTGGAAGAGACGATGACTTCAGAGACCTCTTCTCTCTCGCCTACTTCATGGTCGATGGCCGTATGACTGATAGTCTTCTTTGTTTATCAGCTGTTATTGTCACTTGCTATTTTCGGAGTGGTGTGGGATGGATCATGCCATCTCGCACAGCTTACCGAAGTCTTTTTGCTTGCCATAGAATGGATAAAATTATTTGTTTACGTATTCTTGAAATGGCAATCGATTTCAGTGCTTTTAAGTGCAATTACATTTAAAATGATTTTATCAGTGAATGAAATACTAATTCACCCCTCTCACTATATTTTATGTACTCGATTGTTAAGTTATAATTAATTCTAATTCATTTTGAAGTTTGAGCGACGCTTTTACGTTCTCACTACGAAAGTTGCTGTTAGGGGCTCCCAGATAGCCAGCCCGTTCGATATCGGTGAAAACGGTCCTGGGTTTGATTCCCGATGGGAGCTCATTGACATGTACAATATGACCTCAGAAACACTTTCCATAAAAATACTAATACTGGCTGCTGAGTGTATACACTTGTGTGTTCAAGCCTTTCTGATTGTTTATTTGATTTGAATATTTTATTCGTTGCTTCCAAGTTAATTAATGGACATGACATCGAATACTTATGCCCTAAATTATACCTATTTGCAGGGTAATTTTATTAATTTATGCGTCAATTAGGGTCTAGAAATGGACTAATTTCTAAAATTTCTAGATTAACTACTATTTACTACTAAATTACTAGAGACTCTCGCTCTCTTTTAAATGTGAAAAATTGATTCGATATTGGAAAAAGTTTGAAATCCATTAGATTTCTGATACATGTTAAGTCTGAAACACTAGCTCTATATTTTTCTATTTTCGTTCATATATTTACCTTGTATAAATTTTAGAAAATATCGGTTGCGGTTTGATTTTCGTAGTGAAATTACTTTCTGGCCCTCTATCTTCCGGAGGGCGTGTAGTATATCCATCGGAAACCTGAGCACTCCGAGCTATTTCCATTGCGTAGAAAGAGAAATAATGACGGTTTTATTTAAGCACACGACGTTTGGAGGCTTCCTCCTTGACGTCAACCGCAGCTTTGGCCGCCATTATTGGCTCGCAAAATTTATGCATATGGGAACACGCCAAGCATCCTCAGTTTATGTTACATTCAAAACAACTCGGGCACTGATTCACAAACTGGAGGCGTGACTAGTACTCACTCCCCTCGAATTTCGCTCTTCCCCGAGAATCTATGAGCATCGATCCGAAAGCTATTTACTTTGGTGTTTATAGTCGAGGTGGAAAGAGAGACCGTTCGCGAGGGTTACAGGTGCCTCCAGATGCGTGTCGAAGTTAATGAAAGGTGCATCTTCGGGCCGTTTGGAATTGGCACAGGACCCAAAAGAGCTGAATCCTCGCCAGGAGGGCGATTTTCGACACAGCCTCTTCGCTTAATTGTCCAGTAAATATGACCGATTAAAATTAGAGCCGTTTTTCTTACCTTATGTATGTCTACTTTGGGCGTCCTAAGGTGTCCTCTGAGGTAGTCGGGAAATTTGTGTCTGACGAGCGTCACCCAGTTTCTTTCCTAATGGTGAGGCCCATATCACGCAGAGGCGATTAGAGGTACATTACCAGGATGATAATTCGAATGAGACCAAGGTAGAGAGGTGATTGATCGAAAGAAACCGAATTGTAATATGGTCTGTAAAATGAATCAGTTTATTCGGTCTAGCGGTCAGGTTGTATAACGTATACATTTTCGTTATCTCTTATTGAATAAATATAAACAGCAATAAATACAAACAGTCTGTTATTTGGTGTTACAATTGAGCCGAAGATAACATTCTATCACTTCTTCTAATTAAACAAAATCTATAACATACTGAGTTCCGAGTGTGAAAATTGTCCAGCGAAAATATAACGAACTTAGCCGAATGAAATAGGTTTTCTAAAGTTAGAACAAAAACTTTGGATATCTAATTCTTTCAAATCAATTTGTGACAACCTCAGTCGGAAATTATTGAAAATTATTATTTCTTTCGCGGAATTAATTCTTTTAACGGATATTATTCGTTTCGTTGGAAAATATTTGTAACTTTAAAGTGCCCCAAATAAACAAACCCCTCCGAAACAAAATTGAGTTAGAGCGCACTCTGTAAATATTTTTCATTCATTCATCTTGGCTTCGGAACATAGGTGACGTTCTCTGCAATTTGTGGAACTTCAAATTAAAGTGTTATCTTTATTTTATATTGTAAATGATCGTCATATCAGTATATTATTTCTGATGTTCCTTTCTCCTATCTCAGTATCCTCTATCTTTTCCCTAAAAAAACATGTATAGACTCCTAAATAGCCAAGTAGGTAGCACGTTTGCTTTTATTGAAAGCGTGCCCAGGTTCGTTTTTTGGAGGGAGTCGATATGTGCAAAAACCTTGAGTTATCGAAGCACTTTAAACAATACTACTCAACATTACAGCAAACATTGTGGAAAATACGAAGTCCTTGTTCTTATATATAATACTGCTACTTCTAAAAACGTGACATTTTATGCATCAAGAACATAGGTTTCAAAATAATCGGGATTCAACATGTCGCTATGGTTGACTATGGTTAAAATATCCTACAATCTCTAATCAGTTGCTAATGAACTTCCCGTACTTCCCAAGTAAAAATAATGAGCTAAAGAACATAGTCGTATAATCGTTCGATTTTGATCTGAATGATATGCAAGGGATGGAATGAACCAGATAGAGATAGAAATGAGTTTCCTCTACGATTAGATCATTGGATTGCTTTTATTCGATTGATCTCACCCCCAACCTTTCGTCGATAGCGTATCGAACGTAATGCTTGCGTAGAACTTAAAATCGGAATCTGCTCTGTTTACAGTTTTTGTTTCTCTGGTCACCGTGTTATCGCGTCGTGTTTTATCTCTCTCTCGGTTTTGCCGAAGGAAGTCGAAAGCTCTGATGACGTACGAATCGTGATCTTACTCTTCTTTTCGAGGAATTCTTCCCCTTGAGGTTGAACTCTGACATCTTTGAATGCCAATGCGCTCGTGACTGCGATATCATTTCGCTTTCCATTTCAATCTCTTCCTCGTCGTTCCGCTATTTAAAGCGCTATTTTTCGTTTACGGGGCTGCAAGCACATCAACTTCTTGGCAAGCTTCGGAAGTAGCGCAATGCATAAAATATCATACATCTTCTTAATTATTTATCAACTCGTTCATTTTAGTAATGTTTCCTTCGTTCTCTTTCCCTTAGATCCTTGGCGATTGTTTCAGAAAGAGAGACTGTGGCCATTCACTCGGCAGAAGATTTTTATTGCTCCGCGTCTAGAGGTTCAATTTTGTCTTGTCGTAAACCGGTATTGCTTTATTTTTTTTTAAGTGCACCTAATTTTGACTGCCAAGGTCGAATTAAATCCCTTAAAATGCGTCCTCCGCTGGTTTAAATACCCCTTCCGTGTTGCTATTTCCTGCGATAGCTCTAAACGAAAAATATCGTGGCGTTTCCTTTAGTTTTTTCTCCTTATAAAAGCTCTCTTAACTAGTTTTGTTTATTTATACTCGGCTTAGTGATGATTGATAATGTAAAAGACGCATCCAAATAAAATATCGGCTCCCTTTATACAAATTTTAATAATGTCAAGGCCGAATTTCGAATTAGACAATCAGAATCGGAACATTGGCCGGAAGGAAATCGAACAGGAAAGGGCTATCTCTAGAGTAATATTTCCGAGGCCTCTTACCGATTTTTTTTGGCAAAGTATAAATCCTTTGAGATGATAATTCAAAGTTGTGTTTTTTTTCTATTTGGGAATAAGCCAGCAGTAATAAGAGAGGCAGCTGTCCGAGGTGGGTAGTGTATTACTGAACCCCTCAGTCATTGCAAACATCTAAAAAAAAGTATGAAGTAATTATCCACTCATTAATTTTATCGTTAGGGAAAACAAATGTTTCCTTTCTCTTGCCGTCTATCTCTTATGTTATCCTTGTTAGAAATAGCTCTGCTTCCTCTCTGGAATTAAAACGGATACATTAAAATAAGAAAGAGTATATTAAAGGTATTTTCTTCTCTGGTAGCTGCACACTGTATTAACTTTATCTTGCCTTTACCGGAAATTCTTCAAGTTTAGCTTTGATAAATAATTGAATCAATTCTACATTTAAATACTCTGGAATGGTTTGTCAACGTTTTGGTATCTCCAAGATATTAATAATAATAACAACAATGAAATGATTTTATTTACGACGAAGTTATATATAATAAGTCTCTTCATTTACCTAATCTTTCGTCTTATGAAATTAAAAAAACGAAATAGCTTGAAAAAACGCAAGAAAGAAAAACACTTTGTGAATTGTAAAGTTTGAGCTTCTGAAAAAATTCACCACAGCAGGAAAACACCCGCAAGAAGAGGGAGTGAAAAACCTGGGAAACCTACGGATAGTACACTAAATTTAAGGAGAAAGCAGGTTAAGACATCCAAAAGGCAAACAGACTATACAGATACACTTTCACGTAGATAAAACAAGTAGAAATATGTTTGCGAAATTGGCAGAAAAAATGTTATGACAGAAAACACGATTAGAACAAAAATAGAAAGTAACATAAATCCACATTCATAGAAAATAAACAGATGAGAGCAGATGTCGAATTTAATTACAGAATATGAGGAGTATTATAAAATAGAATAAAACAAAACCAATAAAATAAATAGGAAAACAAATAAATGTAATAATGAATAACAAAGAAATATCAGAGACCTAAATAGTAATGAAATTAGAAGAATACGTGAAAGATATTGATATTTAAGACTGTACCAGTGGCAACTCCAGTTTTTAAATCAAAGTGAATTAAATGTAAAGAAAAGACAAAACTAATAATACGATCTTTAAGGAAATAATGAAATTCATGATTTTTAAGTTTCAGTTTTCAGACAGGACTCTAGTATGCGGGATAAATTACTATATTTATGGTTTTCGGTCACAGGAAAATATCATGTATTCATTGCATTATGAGAAAATACTCAGGTATTCGTCGATCGCCGTAGAAACACGACTCAGTGGCCAGAAGTCCGGGATCTTTGATTATCAAATTTAGCATAAATTTGTCATCATAAATCGTCATGAAATTCAATCTTATTTCGTAATACGGGAACTTTATTAAAAATTTGGCTGTTTCTCTACATGTGGAATAAGGCCTAGGTATGTGAGATTCCTGTGCACATTTACGTCTTTTATTTTCTTTCAAAGAGAATACCGTAGTCGTGCCTGGACTGAGCATTTCAACTAAACATTCTATCCAGATTATTAAGTACCCATTGGAATGTGAAATAATTGGGATACAGTAAATTCAGATTGGGAATTTTCTGAGCAACAAATGGTGTGATAATGTGTATTTGACTGTTAGAAATTTAGAAATTTGTCGTCAGATTGTATAATGATTGCTGGAAATAATACGGGAACTTTGGCGTCCGAAAGAGAAAAATTCATCGAGGCATTTAGAATGGCGATAGAATTTACCGAAAAAAATACACTTCATTAGGATTAATTTGAATTGTTCCGTGGAATTCAAAAGCAGCTACTGCATAATCGATTCGGAACGATTTTTTATACCGTACACATTTATTCATAATAGCCCTTGGACATAGCTTTATCACTGAGGCAGCGCATGTAATATTTCGCACGCAATTTAGTTAGATTCCCGTTTGCTGTAGCTTTTATTAAACGATCCAGCGCCATTCTACAACCTAACGCTAATTGAATTTGAGGCGGATATTTTTAGGGTCCAAATCGCTTCCCCATTGTAACTTCGCCGAATTAATTTCAGTTTCCCGATCCGGGTCAGCACAAAGAACGCCCCTTCAATTAACAACATCCGCGCTATCTTTTTCGCCGCCGATCGCCTCCATATGTTTAATGACCCGAGAAATAGTTCCATCCCCACCGCGCGTTTAATCTATTCCAACGCGGAATGAGCCGCGGACTCACGCACGCCGGTTCCTATTTTTACCCCGATAAATCTTTCGGCGCTCCAGACAAAGATAATTCAAGCAATGTGGGGTAAGGGAAAGTTTTCGAAAGACAGACAATGGCGGATGAATTGCGTATTGCCATCCCCTACTTTCCATCTTATCTCCCCTCGCGGAAAAAATACAGCCGTTTGGGTATGCGTTTCGATCCGTTCAATCTCCTCGCGATTTTTTCCCTCGTCCTCAGCGGAGCGAGAAGGGAGTCGCCGGGCTTTGCACCCAAGAGTTCCAGTCATGCGTGAAGAGATACTCTCCCCCCGGAGCACGTGCACGACTCCCGGCGGACGCGAACTTCTTCAAAAGGACCGCCCCCTCTCTCAATTACAGGGTCCTTAAGAGAGAGGGAAACAGGGCGAGAGGTCTCCGGAGTCGACCGGCATCCCTGACCTAGTCTCTCCGAAGGTGTATCCACCGGGAGGGGCTGTTCCTCCTGAATCGCCACTCCCGCAGGACTCCCTGCAGCCGACAGTTATCGATCCTCATCTCCTTTCAATGGCATGCGGCTTTCCCCGGCTTCGCTCGATTGTGGGGTCCGGTGGCGGGACACTTTGCGAATCCGGCTTAAAACAGTTTCGTCCCAGAAGTTTGTTGAGATTTATGCATCTTTAGAAGATGGCTCGATATGAAAGCTTATGAGTTCCGCTAGCGACGAGGGTTTTCCTGAAAATGCTGGTAGCGCCAGCGTTCATATGTGTGCCGATACGAAAATCACGGCCGGATCTATTTATTTGGGTTTGTTCCTGTAAAGGACGAGATGAATATCGGTGAAGGAAGAAGAAAAGGGCGTGATAAAGTATGTCATTGTTTCATGTCCTTGGTTCCCAAATATCGAAGTGTCGATGGGCGAGAATGGTTTGGTATTCTTGGTGCTCTCACAGTAGTTGCAGTAGTTCTCTACCAGGATGACGTTTTCAATTCCGGAGTAGTTATGAAAACAATTTTGATAGGATAGAGTACGAATTAGTAGTGCTTAATACCTTTTATACCATAGAAATCTTGATAAACAACACACAAGATATGGTACATTTTATTTTTATTATCTATTAGTAAATAATTGAAATTTAGCAGGATACGCTGTACTCTTTCATGTTCGGAAAGCAATGTTTTGACCATTGCTATTGAAGTTAAATTTAGAATAAGGAAAGGCGTACTATTCTTTAAAGACGGAAACCGTATTTTTTTTTATTTGAAAGCCTTCGATTCTTAGGTAGCTCTTCAGGATGTTTGGAGCGGTACTTTACCATCGTTTTCATCAACACATTAAATTAATTAATCCTCTTTATATACACACACAAACCTTCATATCACACCGGATTACATTTTAGCTTATGTATGTTATTATAATATATTTAACTAGCTGAGGTGCCCGCTGATTCTCAACGGGAAAGATAGAAGTAGACATTATTAGTGTGATTAATAATATTTTTTTAAAAGAGAATCTAACATCTCTCATCTTAGTTCAGGCTTATCGAAAATGATAATTTTCAGTCTTTTCGAATTTTTCATAGTTTTGACCGAAATCTATCATCGACGATAATATTAGGAATAGACATACGTTTTCCTTTTGTGAAATATTCTCAGTTATTCTAATTAAATTCTAATTAAATAAATTATTCAGCTGCTTTAGAACCTGCATACGATTAAAATAAATTTACATTAATTATTTTTGGGAAGGCTTGCCTCCTCTGAGGAAGAACCAGGGATACAATATTTTTAGGTATTCAGTGTTGATAGTATTCATCTATAGAGTTTGCCATTCATGAATTTATCGGCTTTCCCCTCTAAAACATTCGTATTCTCCATGCCTAGCTTAGCCGATAAGTTTGGCCATCCTTTTCCGATAAATAGATCGACTGAAATCTTTGTCTCTGTAATTAAAGAGAAAGGGTGGTGGAACCCAGCGGCCGCCAAAAAAATTGAAAGAGGTGACCAAAATTGGGCAGAAAGTTCTTACTACCTATCACAAGCAATGATATCAGCTATCACAAGCAATTATATCATTTCATTACCGTACTTAATTCTTAAAGGCTGTAATTCATGCACAAATCCTGATTGGCATTGGCCTCACTTATCCATCTTAACTCTCGTACATTGGAAAACCTCTCACGTATTTCCAATTTACTTATTTTTACGAATATATATGTCAAGTTTGCTGTAAAATTCGGAAGAAAAACAACCGTTTAATTGCGGAGATGGCATCGAATCCCTGATAATTTGGGGACATCTCTCTTTCTTTCTTACGAATTTATTCCTTCTCCAACATCATGCACCGTTAGACTGGTTAGAAACATCTTCATGCAGAAAGGTGAGAATTTATGTAGCCTTCTGCTTTCCTTTGGTTGATAATTAACAATTGTGAAACGCAACGTGTAATCTGTAAGGTCAGTTTACCTTATTTATTGTAAGGTTGGCCCCAACTTATGAGTAGCTTGCAGTCAATTTTATTACCCGGTTTTAGTGAGGGTGAGAAGGTTTTATGCTAAGTCAATATAAAGATTATCCTGGGTAATCGCGATTTGCCCGAGGCACTTTAAGATGTCTCTGCCATTCATGCTCGGCCGTTTTCATCGTTTCGCGATAGGTCAAGGACCGTACCTTGAGAACTTCTTCTTATGATTCCCTTGTATTCGTTTCTCCAGCTGTAAATTAAATATTGAATCGATGATTTGTTTCTTTTCTCTCCTGAGAATTCTAAGCATTGAATGCTGAATGAAGTCTCTTGCGGCTTAATTAAGATTTCGAGTCACAATAGTATCCGTGGAACTAACCGATTCAGCTTTATCCTCCACATATGTTCACTAATTAATGCATTGAACTACTTTACTCACTACTAGAATTCTTCTTTGGAATTTGAATGGCGATTCTATCTTTTAACGCACATCTGGTAGTCAATTTCCTCTGAAGGTAGCATTTTTGCTGTAATTGACTGCAATGCTGCGAGAGTCCGGTGTATCTTTCAAAGAAAACGGTTTTTGCTTTACTCTTCTTTTTCAAGCGTAATTGGTTCCAGCAGAGTTAAGGAAACAATGTATTTAACAAATTCAAAGAAGAAGAAAGAACAGAAGACGAGACCTATTTTCAAGGCTTAGCTGCATAATCAGCGGATATGCACCGTTTTAGGGTTTCTGTATTTTTTATCGTTTTGCGGTCATATCGAATAAATTGGTTCCCTTTTCTTCATTTTGAATGATATAATATAGGATTCCTGAGATACTTGACGATTCATTTCTTTGCTGATTATAGGTAAATATACTCACATACTTCAGTTATTTTTGTATATATGCAGGAAATGTAACGTAGGCTACAAAGCAATTTACGTAAAATCTCGGCATTGGATCAGCTTCTTGAGAACAAACGGAATAATACGTTACCGAATGGACGTAATGAAAGAAGCCAATTAGGAAAGCTTGTTGTTCCGAAACCTGTATCCTACGAAGCGTTGTCGAGGAAAACCAGCTAGAAAAGGGCTCTTTTTTTACATAACGACGTAATGCAGTTGTAAATACAGCAAGACCTTCATATCCGACGGTCACTCTCATTCCACAAACACCCTTTCGGAAAGGGTAGAGCTTGGCCTTCTTGTAGCCGAGTAATCTAGTTAAAATCTGCACACCCTTTGATCATCTCCTACTTCCACATGTGCCTCTCGATTCATCAATCATCCACCTCGGTTGTTTTCTCCTCCAGCGCAGAGTGCAAGGGTTTGCGGGGGTGGAAAGTTTCGGAATGTAGAGCGAAGACAGCTAGCCCATCGCGCTAGATCTCCTCCGATCACTCCGAATAATATCCCCTCTCTCTTTATCTCCTCCAAATCGAGTTTAAGCGATACATTCTCATCCAGTTCGCGGGAGATGTCGCGGATTTAATGGTCCATGTACCGTTTCACTTTCCCCACCCATTCTCCCCGCGCAATTTTTCGAGCGTTTGACCCGATTATCGGTCCATTTTCCCCGCTCCCGCGGATCCTTTTTTGGTCCTTAGGTTATAGTCCACGGTTAGGTCGGATTCGAGAGGTTTTTTCGTCCGAATCACCGGAGCGAGCAATTTCCGGATTAAACGAGCCGCTTTCTGGAAAAGAAAAGAGAGGCGCGGATTTTCCACCCTGTTGGTTTTGGTTAATACGAGTCTCCGTGGATTTTTCGGAATAATCGGTCGTCGCTCGATACATTTATGGTCGTTTTTATTGGAATGGCGCGGGATTGGCTGTTCGAGTACATCCGGATGGTGCCCCCAGGATAGAAAGGCGATTGGCTGTAAGTCACGTGATCCAACGCCGGCGGCACTCCCACTTTCATCTATTTCTCTAGCATTATGAAGGATCATTCTAAAACCTTCCTCCCATTCGTCTATCCCCTGCGTTCTCGGATGCCACGATATGTTCCGTTTATCGATGGGTAGTCGCGTTCTCGCTCTGTCCGACTCGTATTTTAAGTTCGTTCGGCCAGTCGCTTTGATTTACGCCATTGCGGGTAATATGATCGAGCTAACGCACATAGTTGAAGATAAGGCGGAATTTATATCATTTGCCGCTACTGGGCAGCTACCTTGTTTCCTCGAGAATTTATTTGCCAGGTGTTCGGTCAATTTTTCATGCTCGGAAGGAAGTAATTCATCGTTTGCCCATGCCTCGAGGTATCCTCGTTGGAATTTGTAGGGAAGATAAATCGGGTGGTATTGCGAAGGAATGCATAAGGGAATGCTTGTAGAAATCCCTCTTATCGCTGCCGAATGTGCGGAGATTTAGTGAAGCTGTTTCTGCCATCAACTCGACTCAACAGCCGAGATAACTAATTTTATGGTGGTTATTTAAGGATAATTTTTGATAGCATACGTCACGGAAAGCTATGGGGAATAATAAAGTCTAGATTATTTCGAATACCTTCACTCTTCTTAGTTTTGTGTATCTTGATGAATTTTATTCAGTGGAATAATTTTTGAGAGAAAACGAGATTTGGAAAACGAGAGAGTGGAATTATTTTTGAGAGAATCGGATTTCTTCATTACACTTTCGAAAAAATTTTAAGGTGTGATTTATTTAGTATTTGATCACTTATAATGCCTGGTGTTTTCCTGAAAGAAAATTACTTATCGGCTCGGTTGAATAGCTCCTGAAGATCTTTGAAGCGTGAAACGATAACAATTAATTGTGTGTGGAAAGCTACGCTACGTAGTGATCGTATCCGTAATTTGATACAGTAGGAAGAAAATTTCTCATATCAAACTCAGTTAGCTACCTCTGGTTAAAACTTAATCATTGATGCACTATTTATTCACTTTCACGTCTTCCATAGTTTTATAGAAGGAAATAGCTTCTGTTATCTTAGCATCATCTGTACTCCGCACAGCGTTGATATACATTTCACTAATAGTGATGTTTTTACGTTCAACGGGATTTTCGCTTTATTTTTTGAAACTATTTTCTTTAATTGATTCTATTCAATATGAGGCGGTTATTTATAGTTATTGATATATGATCAGCATAACTTTATTCAATACGAGGAACTGTTAATAGAATTATGATTATTTATTCTTTTACTATGTCGCATTATATTTGTTTATATGACTTAATTGTCATTTAACATTAGATAAATAAGACCGACTTACTAGGAAATGAGAAAAATGTTATAAGAGATTGAAAGAGCTCCCTGTTTCCCTTCTTACTAACAGTGAGATAAGTTTTTCCAGATCGATTACTCTCGCTTATCGTTCCTTAGTTCCTCAGAAAATCCAAGTCCTACTAAGGCATGAGGAAAAAATATAAATATTGTAATTAAAGGACTTTATTCTTATACATGCCGAGGTTATAGGGAAGAAAATTAATTCTTTTTCAAAACTTCATAATGATGTATAATATTTTATATATTTATGATGTATAATATTTATATATATTATGATGTATAATATTTTTTTATAATATGTCGGAGAAGATGTGGATGATATTATATAAACCGAAGTAAGCATTATCGAAAGTTACGTTGTTGGCTTATAAGTTCAGGTAATGGGATATGTCTAAGTTGTCCAGATGTCCCGGGATTCGTCTTAGAATTTGCTATCCTAAGATCCTTTTCGTTTTCCGGAAAATAACGAATTTGAAACACTTAAGTGCATTGGTTATTTTGGAGGATACCACCAGAACAATTTTCAATTTTGCTCAGTTCAGTTTTCGTTTGGTTTTACTTATCGAACTAGTAAGATCCTGAAATTTTTTCTCGTTTAAATTTAACATGTTTTCATGTAGTTCTTTTTTATATAATGCATTAATAACATATAGTTAAAATAATAAGTAATATTGAAACCTTACTGTGAAACTCATTTTTTGTTTATAATAACAGAGAAAATTAAAATTATTTCAAAATCTTTATTATGGTAAATACTGCTAATTCTAAGTAATTCCCCTTGCTTTTCTCTTGAAGTAGCAGTTTTCTCAGTTTTGCACCATTTGTCCTATACAGGTGGGATATGTCCCACTATGACACGAACTCAATGGATTTACGTAAGTGATTTTGTTAAGGTCGCAAATTTTGCTAGAGACACGTTTCTTGATTAAGGAACGTTTTTATGAGATAGGTAGCGCTAATAATGGGAAACCGTTTTAGCTATTACCCTACTTTTTAGCTCAAGTGTTTCCATCAAATCCCCTGGTGCTCTTCGTTAAAAGGCGCTTGGAATCGGCACTTAGTATCTCTGCAGCCAATCAAGCGCCCTTAGCGAGGGATTCGTGCATGTAGAGGGTCATTGAATGTGTCACAGAGCCGATAGTCGTCTGTGTCATTTCTCACCCGTCTCAGGTGGGAACGAGAGTCGTGTCAATCGAACATCAGAATCCTTCGCTTACGTCTCACGACTCCCTTCCATCGTTACGCCGCTTCCGGAAATGTTTTCCTTTTTTTCCTCCAGTCTGCCACGGAGTGCTGTCCTTAATGGGATGCCTCTCGGGACAGCATTTTCCTTCGCCGGAGTGTCTCAAAAGTTTATCCGGTCGGTGATTCACTCGGCACAACGACACATTTCACCGGAAGGTTGGGAATGCGACTACGTGGAATGGAGGAATCGCCACGGATGTGTTTTTCCTTCGTCGAGGAATTTAAAATCTCTTCCCGACCCGTCCAGGAAGGTTTCTTATTTTTCCTCTCGCGTTTTCAATACTTTCGAACGAGTTTCGCGGACTGGATGTTTTTTCCCTTCGCTTAAATCCCCGTTCAGTTGCAGCGTAAAGAGAATGAACCCCGTGCAATCTTTCCGTTGGATATCGTTTGGGGTCTCAGTTTTATGTTTTGGAATTTACTGCCCCTCGAAGACCGTCATCAATCCGAATATTAGCCGCGTTTTTTAATTGCCGGATTTCTTTTTTGGAGGGTTTCAGATCCTCGGCCGCGGAAGTGTTTGATTCGCCTTTCCTTCATTACGGCCCAAGTACCTGGGGTGGTTTAATGGTGAAGCATAGCGGTAATGGAAAGCGGTGGGAAAGGTACTTGGAGTTGACGCGGTATTGCGATTGAATTCATCGGAAAGGGGTCAGGGGAATGCACTTAATGTCATCTTTAACTCCTCACGGCGATAAACGTGGTCCAGATGTTGGATTTACCTTTGTGGTTTGCATTGTAATAAGTTTCTCAATACGAACTTGAAACATCACGGTCGACTCTCCAATGCGAAATTTTGGTTCATAGTTGCAGCTAATTATTTATTTCAAGTATTAACTCAGTAAGGATAAAGGAGTCATTTTCTAATATATTCTCTAATTTGGCACCGCAATGTTTAACTGTTATCTGTTGGAAATCTCAAGCTAAATAATCTTTGGTTCGTTACTCGCAAAAGTTACTTTATGAAGAAAATAGAATTGTTCTACATATATTGTGTTCATTAAAATAGCTCCACCTCTGTGTAAGATAGCTCCACTTCTGTATGGAGAAGAATTCGTACACATCATATGCCAGGAAATCACCGAATCTTTCATAGCTCCAATTTCCTTACGGTGTGACTAAATGCCCAGATCTTAAAATGAGAGTTTTCTCATATTACTTCACTACATCTTCATTATTAATTTTCCGCAATTTACGGTGCCTGTTGTAGGACAGGAAAATGTCGGACATTTATGTGTAAATATAATTGAATGTGAGTTAGGTCAGACCATTCAGAGGCTGTTTTTTACGAAATTAAATGGAATCCCACTTCTGTCCGACTGTATAAAATTGAGCGCAAATGAAAATAGCGGACATTAATAGACAGCCAAGCATAATTCAGATGCTTTAGAAATTAAGTTTTAGCCATTCCGTAGCCATAACTTCAGATTTCAGATGAAGCCAGTAATTGGTTTTCGAACCATTTCTTACACACCATCAGCATCCATATTAATAACCGTGTTTATGGTCAATATCAGTGTCTCGGTTATGGTGATCTGAATGAAGTCTTCTAATCTTTCTCCGCAAATATTTATTGCACCACTCAAAACGGGACGTTCTACTACACCTAATGCCATCTAAGGAGGTCGAAAGTCTGCCAAGTGGAAAGTACTGTTTCTTTAGTGTATCCCATATCTGTCGGACGCCTTCTAAGCTTTTATTGTCCTTTCTCTCAGGTGAAATATCTTCTGTTCGGTTTTCATCCAAGTAATGAGAGCTCCGGTCTATTTTCCCGTCGACTTCCCTCATTAGTCTATCTTCATACTGTCGGGGAAGAAAGGTTATGTTGTAAAAGGTCCGGCAAAATTATGCGGCAAATTGTTAAGTGAAGACGCATTGCTCGTATGTCAGCCTCATTCATCGTATTCTCGTTATTGGTATCATTTCCGGTTTGATTTACATCTGCTCTTCCGGAGTTGTGAATCTTAAAGAGGTTTGTAGTCACGACAGCTTTGGTCATTGAACCATGGGGCATTTTCTCTGTGGCGATGCTAGTTGTCGGAACTGCATTGTCCTCAATTGCTTTTTGTTCTGTAGGCTGTTAAAGCGAATTGGAAAATACATTAAAGAACCAAAAATATGCTCTCGTTGAAGTTCGGAAAGAAATTATGGTCTGTTTATGGTTGGCATGTTTACACGGACTGAACTTTTTGCCAGGGATGATTTATCATCGTCGCTGTTCTGTTTTTCGACAGGTCTGTAATTGCTTTGTATACGAGACCTCCACTGTTTCTCTTTTATCCTACCGCATTTATTATCCCGTAACTTTCTTTATTATCCCTCAGTCTATCTATAAACTGAAATCTTTTCCAGTCGATTGACTTCCTATCTTAGTCTGTATCAAGGGTGGTCGGACTTCCTGTAATTACAAATTACTGATTTTAGGAATCTTTTTGACTCAAGAGCATTAACATATGATTTCAAACCCACGGAAACTTCAATAAGAAACGCTAAAAACGATTGATGTTGAAGCTTATCATCTTAAAATATCAAAAGAAAGTATTTATGATTTTTCAATCGTGTAACTATAATTATAGAATTCAAGGGAGTGGTGAGGTTTTGCTTTACCTATTTTATGAAAAGTGCTTACGGAAACTATTCGAGCTTATTCTAAAAATTAGCCGATATAGTCATTTGTAATTCGGATATTAAAATCTATGGAGATTATTTATCATGCATTTGAATTTTGTTTTAAAATTTTTGTAACATTGTTTTCTGTCTTTGTCTTTACCGTACAATAACAATTATTACCTTTTATACTTATGACGGATTAGCAATTTTGGCTGCAGAAAATAATGTAAAATAGGTCATGTTCCATCCGTAGAAAAAAAGCTCGTCAATCATATAGATTTCTTTAAACATTTTAAAGCACCTTGCTTTTGAAAACAACTTTTAAATCTCTTTCAACAACTATTTTGCCGAGTTGTCATTTCCTTTTTCTTTTTCATTTTGGCCGTAAGATTTCTACTCACTCCAATGATTTTAGATAAAAACTCGCAATTTTCAAGCTTACATGTACGCGTTATTTTGTTCATTTTACTCCATGTACCTAACTAATACAGTATCGTAAATAGTTGTAGTTTCCGTGGTAATTCCGTTTCTTCCATTCTCCTTACAAAGAAGCACACCTCGCCTATCTCTCCACAAATATCTGTTCCATGGTATTTTATCCTTTTGATATGTCAGTGTAGTCATCTTGTAACGAATTGTTATTGTTCTAATTATTGGTATATTAAAATATCGACCTTTTTCTATTGCATCATTCTAATTAAGACAAAACTGTCGCAAAAGATTGTATTCTGTAAAGACATTTTCGGACGATATTTTGGGCATTTGAATCTGAATGATTTATTTTCATATTAAAATGTCGACTAAGTGATTGCTATTGAATGCTGAGAATGCTCGAAGACTTTGTATTTTGCTCAGAAGGAACATTTCCGTCTCATATGGCGACCTTCTGTTATACGACGGAAAAATTCAGAAGGAACATAGCTATAGGAGTGGGCCGTGCTTTATTTCTTGATACATTGTATTATTACCTGTTCTGACTTATCATCATCATCATCATCTACTTTTACATGAAGATTTAATGTCTACCATCACGACAGAAAGGTGTATACTATGACAGTGAAACACTATGATACCAGTTTCTTCTCCGTATTCAGTAAACTGTGATTCAATGCCAAATCTAGAATTCCGCCGCTATTCCTGCTCTTCTTCATTGAGATCTGATCATCATTGGGTCACTTTTATGGATTGGCAACTCTAAAAGCCATCTTCATTCCCTTTCTTGCCTATCGTGATTCTACCTATGTCTTCCACGATTATTCCTACATAACATTCTTCCTTCCAGCTCTATTTTTAAGTGTCTATCATGGCCTAGATCTCGAGAGTAATGTATTTAGTTGGTTTTTACGTCAATATATCGGTCATATTCTATACATTATACTTTATGAACATTCTAACCAATCATGTGATGATTATAGTCAGTAGTATGGAGTCTCAATTATGGTTTGGAATTGAAATATATCCTTATTTTCTTGATTGCTTGAAGATGCTGTATTTCCGGACGAAAAATTATCTTTGATTCTCATTTTTTACTACGAATAAGGTTAATGATTGAAAGCTTCAGCTTCAAAGGAGGTAACCGGTTCCATCTTTCATTTTTTCTTGTCATTTAGGATGTCTCTAGCTGGTTCAGATAGTGGTCGGGTTAGTGTTCTTAATTTCTGATCACAGTTCTTATTCCGGTTTAGCCTTCCAATTATATAAGCTTCATTAGCTAGGATTTCGATACTGAGCTAACCATACAAAGGCGAAGAATTTGAAATCCCATCTTTCACACGACCTGATATGGTTGAAATAAATATTAGAGTTAAATAAATTAATAGTAAAATATATTACGTATTTTTTAATTTTATTGATACGGAGAAGAATAGAAGTATCTGGCGTTTAAAGCTATGGAAAGTTCCATTCTCGTTAAAGCAGCACACTTAGACTTTAAAATAAGCTTAATAATCCCTATCTAAATTCTTATAGGCTCATCATAATGGTTTGATAATCTGAAGATTGATTCGTTACAGCTCTCCAGGACGCCCTCTTCTCAGCCAATCGTTTCATTTATTCTTACTTATTACTTAACATAACTTAGTACTTGTCTCTCATAATATAAGGCTTCTTCTATAATTCCTCCTTTTCACCAATCCTTCTATTAATGTCCTTAGACTCATAGGTTAAAGTATGAAAAGTTGTGATGGTTAAAAATTAAGCTGCAAATTTTCATCCATTAGGATTTCCATAATTGCATGGTGCAATTATAGTGTAACGTGTAACTATTCCGTATGTTGAATTTCAACGTGGAATCCATTAAAATTCCGTTTCTGCGTAGACACCTCGGAAGGAATCTTCATCCAAAATTCTCTCCGCCAAAGGAAATTCGGAGTGTTTCGAAACTCTCTGTAAATAGCCTGTGCATCGCGAATGAAATGGTTTCCGTGGATTCTTGCCAGACACGAAGAGGAAGCTCTCCTTCCTAAACAGTAATTGGGTGTTTGTGCCTCTGTTTGACCTCCTGTAGTTTAAAGCGGAAAGTTTGATGTGTCAGTGCTCCCCAACAGCCCAAACATCGAAATTGTCACCATCTTCCGCGTCGTGCACTCGGTGGGTGAAAGGGTTGAGCGAGGTGAACGTCTTCAAGAATTGGCGCTGTTTGCAAGGCATTTTTAGCGATACCTTTTAATTGGAAGTCTGTGAATCGGTTAAAAAAATCTGGTTTGCTATCGTAATTTGAGCACTTTGGATTAATTAAATGTTGTCTTGGAAGACAAGAGAAATATTAGCGAACGTGAAAGATAAATAGTTGCTCGGTTCACAGACATAACAGGGCGTAATCTAAGATTTACCCGAAGTTCTGATATTCAGGTTATTTCGAAACCACATATCGTTCATGCTGTTTATTCCTTGATAATGTTAGCGTCGTTGTATTAAGAAATACTCGTCTGACCTGAAAAAAGCGGAATGATAATGAAAGTAGAAGGGAATAGCGTGAACGAATAATTAGATGATTGTTAAAAATGAGGCAAATGGGAAAAATTAAGGATTTAAAACTAATTGAGGAACATTTCGTGGAAGGGGTGAAAAAGCCACCCCGTGTATGTAAGGCTTTTATTAATGCGCAAATCATTATAAATTTTGATCTGTTTATTTTTTTTATTTAGAGTTGCCGAATTCCTGCGCCCTACAAGTTAGGCCCCCCAATTGGGGTAAGGTCCCCAACTTTTAGTGGTCCCAAAATTATTTGCTGGGAGGATGCCCCGAGATTTAAGCTTACTTTCCAAAAAGTGCACCATAATGTTCAAACATTATACATTTTAAAACAAAAAATACATTCTTTGCTACCAATAGACATTCGAATCTCTTGGAATGCCAAATTTCGAGTGTTTCAGATTTAATCAGGAATGCCTTAATTATTTTCCTCACAATCCGTCATTCATACCTGAAATAAATTCGCAATTTCGTCTCCTTTTGGGAGAAGAATTTATCATTGAGATACCCCGAATTTATAGTATCGATAGCATTCCAATTATAGCGTCGGGAAATTCGCTCGTCCGTTTCACTTACTCTCAGGAATCTGTAAAATTCTTCATTAAAATACCGCGGAGGACGTCAACCGAAATCCCCCATAAATCGAGCACATTGATTTCTCGATGGCTCGAGGCTTTGTTGATTTTTTGGAAATTTTGCCACTAGTCTGAATAGAAACTCTCGTCGGGCGAAGGATCCAATTGCCGCTTTGTATGCTACGAACGCACGTTCTCGAAAAGTAGGGAGATACTTGGCGAGTTGATACTCCGCGTCGCCTATGCTGTCGAAAGAATATCGCGAAAGAACAAGGAGTTTTTTTCCCTTGCCTCGTAAAGAGGTCGTTTAAAGTGGTATACGGAAACTCCGCATAGACAAAACTAGCGATCCAGGTCTTTCTCTGCCTTGGAGCACTCGATATAGCGGCACCCAAGCGAGGCGCTTCTGAAACCCCGAGGAGAGCCATCTGTTACCCCCTTAACACGAGTTAATCCACTCGAGCACCTCCAAGTAATAATCAATACTCATTGGAGCGTGAGGTTGATTTTTCGCCGATAGTATTTTGGCTTTTCGCGGCGCTAATGCAACAGCAATATTCTCGCGGAACTAGTGGAGCGATCCGCGGCTACGAAGAGCGCCGTCGAGATGTTCGGCGGCGATAGCTGCGGAAATTGCCGAGGGATCGATTTACAAGACCATTAACCATGGGAAGTATGCAAAAAAATAGATTGCGCCGGATTTAGTGCCGCTCATTGAATCCAGACTCCATCGCGGACTCACGCCCTTAATAAAACAGGGCTGAAATGTTGGGAATGCTTCGAGAGCAGTTGGGCGAAAGGGAAAGTAGCCGAGACGGAGTCGTTAACGTTAACAAGTCGATAACCGTGATTTAACCCCGTCTTTCGGTTCCTCGCCCATTTGGACGCGGGCGAGGAGGAGGTATTCTAAGCAGCCGGAGAAGTCCGTGCCAAAGCATCATTGCCACGTGGTGCGATGGTCCGAGTTATAAAGGGGATCGCGAGGAAGGGGATCTGGTTTATTTACGTCGGGATGTAGATGTTTTGGTACGCGAAGTGTTTCTTCTCGTCGTGAGATCAAGGCGTGAAGGTAGCGCAATTTTTTATCCTATTCAAAGGCTTTATTTCACGCCTGCTAACATTAGAGGAGCAAGAAAAATAGCTAATTTATTCGATTCCTGTCTGCTCTCGGACTCTTCCTTGGAATTCTACTTGTTTAAGCGTTGAGAATTGGTTTTTCAGTGGTTTGAGTTCTGCTCCAGCTCACGAGAGGTTCTGTATCTCGTCTCTAATAGTTCTTAAAATCGATGTTGCTTGAAAACTTTCATTTCGAAGGAGTGAATCAGATAGTTCTTTTCCAAACGGAATTTTTTACGCCAATGAATACCATCTTACTGTTTATGTTTGCTCATCATTTTCATGTTCTCTTTATCTCTTTTATGATTAAATCTTTCCTAATCTAATTTGATATCGATTCTTTAGTCTACTCGATGATCTTCTCTTCATTATACGACTTTTAAAGTTGATAGATTTGGATTTTTAAGTCGTAAGAAATAAATCTTTCCTCAATAGATGATCAGGTTGCTACCCATTTTCTACGTGAAACTTTTTCCGTATGTCCAAAAATTACGCAAATGAAGTTTTGAAATGAGTAGCGAATTTTTTGTAAGAGGAAACTTCCAATAAATCCATCCGGCGTCTGTTGTGCAGAAATCCGAAACATGCGGACGTAAAATGTTATGTTCAAAAATAGATCGGCGAATTTTTCATGGGGTGATTCATTTCATAGAGGATGGTTTACTTAAAAAATCGAGCAAGTATTTTAAGAGCTGTACCCGGAAACTGCTAAAGATGCCTACTTCTCTTAGTAGAATTAACAATAGACTCAGAATTTATTTCATTCGTATCTTTCAATTGTTCTGTTTTTATTCATCTTTGGGGCTAACTTAAGCAGAAGTAGTTCCAACTATTAGGTAAAATTTAAAGTCACTCAGCTCGTAGAAATTCGAAGTGCTTTATGAAATTATTGTCGTTCTCTGGCCTACCAAATAAAGTATTAAAACTTCACCTGTGAATTAATTGCTCTGTGTTTGAGTATGCCTTTCACTTATCTGCCATTACTTATTTTATGCATCAAATTTTATCCTCAGCAGGATAGAATTCTAACTGATTCTACAATATGATCGTCAAAATTAATTGTAAGTGCACGTCAGTCCTTTCGTAGAAATGTGGAAATGCAGTTTACATTACCCATTTGGTCAGTTTCAAGTTTCACGCTGTCCATTCTTGGGTCAACTCACTCCTAATTTCTTGTTACTTGACTAACTAGATGCAATGGAAGTACATATTTAGCGCGTTGTCTTGGCTGAAAATTAATTGCTATTTTTTTACTGTGAAATTATCTCCTCAAAGTCGAATTTAAAAGCTCTTTTATCTTCCTTGAAATGTAGATGGCGATCTTCCGTTAGCTTCATTCTCATATTGAAGCATATATTGGCAAATTAATGGAAGGGTTTTGCGTCAATGCGCTTAATAGCCTTTCTCCCATAATATATTTCGTTGGAAGCTAAGCAACTCTCGAGTTTGCGTAAGCACCGACCAGCTTTGCTCTAGGTGAAGTCTGGGTGGAAAACTCGGATGTTTAGAATAGTTCTATTACTGCGCTGTCGTTTTAGCGAACTATTCAAAGGGGGAAAAGATCTGTTCGGAATCACTCTATTGATCGCGGCTATAATTCACGGAACAGTCTGGGTGTGGATGTAAAGATCTCTCACGGAGAGAAACATTAATGGAATTGGTGACCGTACGGATATGATCAGATTAATCTCTCCGTGAGGTGTACAAATGATTAATTTTTCGAAATGCTAAAATAGATTCCGTGTTCATGTGTCAGAAATTGCTAGGAAGTTATTTGTCTTCATAGCTGATTACACCTTTAGAGTTGTTTATTGGTTTTCCGTGGATTCCTCTTGAAGTTTATCACCTTTCTCTTTCCTGCGTTATCTGCGTTCCATTGTTAATATGGCGCACGCTTTATTGTTCCGTTATAGCTCTGTTTATTTGTATCGATAGATCTTATCGCGCAAACTTTTTTGTGTTTGAATTTCAAAATGAATGTAGATGTAAAGATAACATATTTGTGATCACCCGATCAAGATTTTTCCAATGAAAATGTCTGAAGCCATTTTGTATTTAGACTGTGATTTATGTAGGAGTTGTATAAAGCTTGGGCTTCTACGTTCCGAATAATACGATACTAAATGATTATAAATTGTAATTACTAAGTCATGCACTTCTAACCCGGAAGCCTTTATGCCCGATTATCATCCTGGCAACCGATCTAGTAGTTCTTTATTGTCTTCTGAGTCAAGGTATCCTGAAACGGAATTTAATCACTCAATGTGTTTGAAGTGGCGTAGTTTTTTGTGAATTTTTAATTTTATTTTATTCCTCTGCCTATGTTTACCATAGTTACTTCAAAGGGACACCATAGCCACCAAAATGATTGCTCCTTAAGTTCTGCCATGTTCAGCGTTTAAAATGTTCATATCTGTTTAATAACTTGTTACACTATAGAGTCGACGAAAAATTGAGTAATGGAGGATTAACGGGTAAAATAAATCGCAAAATGTTAATATCATATATCGATCATCATTCTTGATTAAATCACGTTGACTTAATTCTCGAGATCTGTACAAAACAAGGTACATCTTTAAATTTGTAAGCAAGCCTTTCTCTTGGGAATAGATCAGGACGCAGCACCTAAGCTCTTTTTTGTCACTCGTATCGCCTCCTCTTGGGTCTTAATGGAAGACCCAAGAGGAGAGAAGAATGAATGGTCTCTTTCTCTACATTTTTTTGTTAACCGAAATATTTTCCGTTCCATTTTTGCTCCGGCTCAGTGAAAATGCCTAATTTCCGTATTTCTCCTTCAGCCATCTTCGAATCGGTTTTTCGTACAGAGTATTATTGAATATTAGATATTTTTAGATGCATAGCAATTTAATTTTTAATTATATTTAAATTTAGATGCATAATGCGTAAATTTTGAGTGATATCAAAACTAATTAAATTTTAATATAAAATTTGTGACATCGAAGAAACACAATTAAGACGTTCCATAAATTTTTTGAAGTCGAAAAGAATTTCAGTTATTTACAAGTCGCTGTTACGCTTGATTAGCAAAATTTTCTCCTTATCCAATTACTTGAAATATACTTGTTTGGAACCAGGAATTGAAATCTTATGAGGAACGGATTTTGGTCCTTAATCAGGAATTTTAATTTGAGGTTGGGCTTTAATTTTCTTTCCGGCAAACTGACGTACATTCGGTTTGATTCCGGTTCGATGCCCTGATTTTTCGGTCGGAATCCTCAGCGACTTCCTCTCGAAGCTTCAGCGAAATGAGAGGCATTCCTCCAATAGCCTCGGTATCTAGAGTATTTCTGCATCGTTTTCGAAACCTCCTTTGTACTCGCTGGGCCGACCTATCACGAGTGACTGATTCCCATCTCTCCCCGCCGATCCACTTCCGTACAAGACACTCTCTCGGCTCGACATTCGTTTCGTTTTTGTTTCCACCGAGCCATTTGAATAGATCGACGATTTTCGCTCTCCGTCGCGTATGCGGGAAAGCCATTTCCCTCGTCATATTTTCTTTTCTTAAAGGGGGGTTAAAGTTTTAAGTGGTGTTTCCCTGGCGGCTCACTCTCTCCACCACGACATCTATTGAGCCGCCCCGCAGTCCTATTTCCCCCTTCATCCACTTTCCCTAGCGAGTTACCACGCCCCTGCATACGCGCTGCATGGTGGATTTCCACCGTAGTACGTGGCCACATTCCCCGCGGGGGTGGAATAGCATATCACTCGGAGATCCCGTTGATCATGGCAGAGAAAAAAAGGCGTTTTCGAGAAACGAGGGGATGTGCCACTTAATAAACCGTGTCGTTTTCCTCTCTGTTTTTTTCCTCCTCGTTTCCAGGCCGGGATGATAATGATCTATTAATTGATGCTCACGAGACATCTCGCGATCCTTAATCTCTCGTGTGGTGGTTCATGCGGAGGATCTTTTGGCACCGGCAATCGAGTGGATGTGCCGAAAGGGATTGCGCCCGAAATTTACGAGGAGCGGGCGGAAAGATGATGGTTCGGGTAGTCACGCAGTTAAGCCCGGAATTTTATGCTCGTGAGAAAATTCGCCGGTTTGTTTCTCTCGTTTTCTCTCGCTCGGAGCCGTGTAGTGGGCGGCCACTCATGCATCTCTGATTTCCAGATTCCCGATACTGGATCAGATCGGAGATTTTTTCTTTGTTTCTCGCTCATGATTCCTTCCGGCCGCTCTTGATGTAGGTGCTGCTTTGTTTAAAATGGTCGTCGAAGAAAACGAGTATAATCACTCCATTAACTAACGGAGAATATCCTCCATTTTCGTCTTCGTGAAGATGAGACTAAGAACCGTATTAATTTAAATTTATGAATGTTTTTCAAGAGATGAAGTAAAGACTGTACGTGACCTGTAGGTTAGAGCACCTGTGACCCAACCCTAACCCAACTAAGAAAATATTTCTCAATCTTTGGCCTTATTTTTATTGACGCCATACTTTCGGGCCAAAACATGGAGCCGCTCTGCATATGAATCACCCCGGGCGATTGGGACATTCTATGAACGCCATCTACGTAAATGCATGTTATATACGAGGCTCCGGAGGAACTTATCTCAATCTCTTGAACAATGTCGTACCGCACTCTAAATTTGGGTTATTCTAAGCATGAATAAAATCTCTCTTGAAGGAGAAGGGCATGATGGTAATTTCTTAAATATTTTGCGAACTAAAAAGTAGGTTAGGAATAGTTTCCCTCTTAGAAGGATAAGGCTGCAATGTTTTCGTCTTACGTGACAACCAATTCAGTCTCTGCGGATGAGAGGTTTTGAAAATATAAGGAATCGATTCGCTATCGGTTGTCGTAATTTATGGCGTGCGACACGCTATCCCTAGCAAGATGTTCCCTCTTTTTGTTTCGGCTTCTCCTCTAATAGATGTTATTCCGTGATGATTCGCGGTGAAGTACCTCTGCGGAGTGGATGTTCGATTGTCCGTTACAGCATTCGAAGTTTTATACTCATTGTTTTACTTCTGGCATTATTTGTATGATAAATGAATGTAGCAAAAAAGGAATCATATGGTACTACGGTAGTATAAATCATTAAATCATAGGTACTTCCTTTGATTTATTTATAAGTTCTAAGGAATAATGTTGACCTGAAATATGTTTAAATAATTTACTTTTTTTAGTTCACTATTTGTCTGAAGGAAAGAGAAAGTAGCGATTTTTGAGACGCTTCGAAGAGTAATATGAGATCCAAGTAACTATTGTGAATAAATATTATAGTCATATTAATGAATTTTAAAGATGATTATGGGGTCTTTTGCATATTAGGATATTTCAAAATAGTTTGGGTTCAGCATAGTATGAATTAGAATACTGTACAAACGTAATTAAAGCTTAACTGAACTATTTTCCAGGAATAGATGACTTATCCCTCATAAAAGATAGAATTTTAATTGGTTGACGTTAAAAGTATAAGCCATTAGAGTTTTAATTAGGAAATAGCCGTGCTTTATATATTGCCACATAAATACCCAGTTATCATTTTACTGTTGTTAAAAGCTATTACAGAAGAATGGAAGGAGTGATATACATTTTAAATTATGTGTTTTCATTAATTTAATTCATTTTATTTCACTGGAATTGGGAATGCTTATTTTTTCGCAGATGACAAATAAAATATCGAGGAATTTTGCGACTCATGTCGATCGATTGTTGAAATAAATCCCTTCAATGTCATACGATTTGGTGCAAACTAGTTCGAAAGAAGCACGTTCAAGCGCGAATTTTTCCTGCCTCACCCTCAATTAAAACAAATAACATTCCTCTTTAGTTCGGACCATTGTTTATTCTCTCGATTATGCATATTTTTATTTATCTTAGGTGTTTGCTTCAAGACCACCTTCATTCAGCAAATACGGCCTCTTATTGGGAGGCAAATCGGCGGTAGCGCACAAACAAAGGCGAAGAAAAATAAATTAGCGGCGTGAGATACGAATCAACCGTATATGGAAGCCAATTCGCGCATTCCCATTCTGTCTCTCCGCACTCGGCTCAGCAGTGTTAAGGCTGAAATCTGGGAGTAATTCGGCGCGGTCCTCGGAGAACCTGTTTCTTCCGTGCTTTCTGCGTGGAAGCGTAACGATTTTCTTGGTCGTAGTCGCAATGCCGTTGCCAAATCCTTGAGATAAAGGACTCGAAAAATACTCGAAGAAGCCTTGTCGTGAGTGTGAAGGGATCTCATTTTAAAGTTTCGCTATTCTACTTCGATTTTGAGACCGTTAATTGTAAAGAAAGAATGTGGTGATTCCTTGGATTTGCGTTGTCTATCATTTATTTTGTTTCTCCATCGCTAGGTGTTCGACCTCAAGTTCTCACAGCCAAGAAACCTGACTTCCATATCGATTTCTCATTTTCGGATGAGACAGAGTGAGTGATATGGTAGAGATCCTGTTGTCACGTTTGTCTTCCCTTATAGGGTTTGATGTCCCTCCTATCTTCACATTGCTTTGCAAGGTTTTATACATACGGCTGCAGCGAAAACTTGGTCTAAATTTGCGTAATTATGCTTGAAGGAGCAAAGTGAGCACTTAAGCAGAAAGAAGAATAGGTTGGAATAAGAAATTTTTTATTTATGAATCACATTTTTATTGGTGTTGAGAGTAGGCAAACTTAACGATGAAGTTCATTTTGTTTGTATAATCCATCTTTGCTCAATTAATTCATTAGTCCCACGTCACATTTACTTTCCAACTATGAAAGTTATCATTACCTTTCTCACTCATATTTCCTATTATTTAGAAGGAGCTACTTGTATACTAGGATTTTAGATTGGATCGATTATCACTTAAGAACGATAAGTTTAAAAACTAATTACGTTGGCCTCTAAAATACATCACATTTGATCCTACATTCTATTTTTTGTTGTTTCATCATGAATATTATTTCAATCATATAGATCTACTTCAAGCGTAAAAGTTATGCATCGGTCATGGGATATAAAAATTAAAATCTGAGAAAAGGGAGCAATTTGAACATCTCGATGATGAATTTACTGCTCTAGGAAACATTGCACAGCGTAAATCTTTGAAACTAGGCACAAACCGATTGATACTTCGAAAATTTCATCATTGTTACTATTCGAAGCATTAGAAATAATATAGGTAGCGTTTTAAAGAAATTGTTTTTTTCTGGACTCTGTCAAGTATTTTTATATCATTTAAATGAAATGAATACTGCAGCAGCAAATATGATGCAGTAATAATAAGAATTAAGCAATGAAATCATTCGTATAATTTTAATAATTTGTCAATTTTTAATAAAAATTTGATTAATATATATATATATATATATATATATATATATATATATATATATATATATATATATATATATATATATATATATATATATATATATATATATATATATATATAATTAATTATTTAATGTAATGAAATAATAATTTAATTTATGATAATTTGTATTATGATTAATTTATTTAATGAAAAAAATTATTAACGTGCAACAATAATTTTTTGTTTAAGTACATATTTTTACGTGTTTTTATATCCATTTAAATTTTAAAATTAAGGTAATTTTTCTATTCAGAACGTATCGTTCTTTCTATATTATATGATCAAATAAATTTCTCTCATTGGGTTCGTCTATGTTTGTCACATTTTCTATCGATCCATTGAGATGATTCAAAAAGAAGTATTTGTTTTCTTCGCATTCTCACCCATTCTCCCGCTCGTTATTTTCGTATCATTGCGTAGCTGATGTTTTTGCACACATGGTATTATTCGACCCTAAAATTAAGCAACTCTCTTCTCCGAAGCAACTTCATTCAGTCTCGCCCCGAGATTTGTAAATTTTCGTCTGTGTAAAACCTCGATCGAGCCTCTTTCATATCGAAAATTTCTCCAGCCCCGACACACTAAAAAATCTAAGTGAAAGGCGCCCGAAAGAATATGACATCGCCGGCAGATGCCTCATCTGCAGGAGATTTGGAAAGCGATAGCCTCGAAAATTATCCACAGATTAGTGGCTCTCAAGAGCATCGTCCGACGGAAAGAATAATTTTCGCCCGAAAAAAATGATTAAAGAGCGGCCGTCGAAAGGCTGGCGGAACTCCCCCGCAAAACCGCCTCCCCCACGGGTTTGTTTGCCTCTCCATTCTCCCGTTTCATCTCTCTTCACTCTTGCTAAACTTATTTCCACTCAACCTTTTAGGTCAACCCACTTTACCGACGCGTACCTCGCAGTCCTCCCGCGAAATTATTCCCCGCGATTTTTTTTCCGCCCGCCCCCACCCGAGCGCGTATAAAACGCTTCTCCTCCCGGCCGCCAGGATGCGCGGCGGTCGCGGTGCGCGTGTTGAGATACACGTCACATAGGGGCGATCGTGGGAGTCTGAGCGTGCGCTCGGTGGCGTGCAGACGAATTTCTTCGTCTTCTCTGCGTCCGGCTATTGTTACCCGATCCGGAGGGTCTCTGGAACCGGGTGTCCGTGGTTCGCGCACCCCCTGTGCCGTGGTGCGCCGGTGTGTAAGAGATGTGGCAAGGGAGGAACCCTCTACGAGAATACGGGGAGATACCTCGGTGGCCGGTCTGCGGCGGTGGGCGGAGCGGGGGCCCTCGGGGGGCGTGTTTGCGGTAGGAATTTGACGTCTGTTTTTTCCTTTATCCGTCCAGAAGCGGGTTGCACGGGCTCCGCATAAATGCTGCTCTGTGTGTCCTTACAGGGATTTTTTGACGGATTGTGAATCGGGGTGTTGGTAGTGAAGGAAAAAATCCATACGCCCGCTCCGCTCTTTTGCCGTTTACTTTGGTTTTGGAGATTTGTGAGGTAGGTCAGTGGATTAATTGGGTCGTTTGTGCGAGGCCTAGGATGGAATGTTGTCGTTGACGTCGCGTGG
Source organism: Pachydiplax longipennis (assembly GCA_036926295.1). NCBI lineage: Eukaryota > Metazoa > Arthropoda > Insecta > Odonata > Libellulidae > Pachydiplax > Pachydiplax longipennis. Next base: position 61,545,732 of record JAVFKF010000008.1, read on the forward strand.
GATTCGATTGTGCGGAGAAGTGGTGCAGTGTTTTTTTATTCGACGAACGTGGTCCCGACTTAATTTTGGTTAAACTGTTTCCCTGCGCGTTGGAATTGTGTTTTTTACATTTATAATGGCTCGTATGAAGAGATATTCTAATGAGATTCGTTGCTAATGGGGCAATAAACATCGGGGCCCTCTCTTGTATTATTACTCGCTCATTGTTTAATTCTAAGGATCAGAAATTGTCTCATTCTCCGGATTGATGATTAATGTCGCAGATGCCACCGTGATTGCGGCACCTAAATGCTTATTAAATGGCGAAACAAGGATGTTAAAATTAAATCAATTGGATGCACTCAACTACATGACTTTCTTTCAGATCTCTGTCTAATCCTTGGCAGAATCCCAAGGAAATGGTTGTTTTCTCTGTCACGAGTTGTTTCAAAAGCTCTCATCCCGTAAGTTTACTGGACCAGAAAGAACTTTTTAGGTTTATTGTGAGGCTCTGAGTTCTAGTTAGCGTGTAGGAATTTGTCCTTAGTTTACTATTTGAAATTGTTTGAATGAATTCCCAGACGATCTTATCACAGTTCAAGGACGTAAAGAAATATAATTTTATATTTTTATGGTTATATACTATAATTTAATTACTGTGTTTTAATGTTTATTTTTTATCTAAGCTAATCTGTTATCTTTCTTTGCCCGCAGAGCGATTTTATTACAGTATCTGATGACAGAAAGTAATTTCTGTATCCTAATCTAAGAATACAGTAGGAAAGTTAGTATAATTCATTTTATTTATCCCTCATATTCAGGCACTGACTAGGTTTTAGTTCTAATTAAAGCGGTGTCATTCAAAACACGTATGAAATAAATGTTTATCTAAAAAGGTAAATATTGCAGTATTTTAGTATACGTTATGGTTTAATCATCTGATATTAGTGTTAGTTATGTATCGCAACTACATATCGCTTGGTTTTAGCGTGATGATTGATTTTGTTTGATATTTGGCATTTCCAAAATGATTTTAGTTAAGAATTAATTAATTAAGGATAATTAAAAAGTAGAATGTTTCATTTAGGCGAGGAAGAAGGTAATTATGCAAAGTTTACAATAAATATTTATTTATTAATATTTCATGTGGAGCTTCCCATATTTACTTTCCTTCTGTTAGGATAGAGTTCCACAAAGCCATGGCTTCGTCGATTGATTTTATATTAAATTCAATTTTGAAAGTGCAGAGAGAAAGCCGAAGAAAATTTTTCAGCATGAATAACTTCCAGAAATTTAATTCTTCACTAAGTATAATCAACTCTCTTTGCCCCGTCTGAAAAGCACATTTCCTCCAAAGTTACGCCTTAATTTAATATCCATTAGTACGTCAAAATAATTATAAATATTGACGAGATGAATTTAAACAAGCTTCTTATGTGCCGAAGAGCTTAAGGGGATGATTTCGAATCATGACATTTCTTATTGGTTTCCATTCTATAAATTCGCTATTTGATTTGCAAATGTCGTTCCTTAGCTACTCGAGTCATTTTCACTGCTTCCAATTCGTACTTGCACGTTCCTCTAATTTATATTCATAAGGCATCATAAAAATGTATGTAATCCGGTCTCGCTTTTAAATTTTTCATATTCTAATATAGGAGGGTCAATTTTCTCCTAGAAGCGCTACTCATTTTGTAAATGTTGTTCAGTATATTTCATAGAAGATGTGATTAGACTACAAATTATCATAAGTTTGGCTCTTTAATCTTCTTGCGTTTGTAGTTCACTTTCAGATCACAAATTTTTACTACCAATCTTTATGTATTTTGTAATTTTTTGTGTTCTATCACAAATTCAAAACTTTTTTTTAATCTTAAGGTGAGCATTGAAAAATATAATATCCGTTAAATTTTTAATGTCATAAATTTTATTTATGAGTGGCTCATGTATATTATTTACTGAAGGAAATTACGTATATTATTTACTGAATGAAATCTGAATTTTCATCATTCTTGTATGGAAGGTTACTGCTAAAAATTATTCAGTGACATTCTGCCTCAACCTAATTCTCGTTAAAACCTCCTGTATCTAATTAAAAGCTTCCTTCGCGTCCCTACTCAGTCATTAGCTTTATTGCAAGAAAATTGCCTTAATGTTTCAAAATGTACACTTGGAAACTTATTTGATGTCATTGACCCACATTTTGGAAGTTCCCAGCATAATCTCCACCTCATCTTATCGGTTTCAAGAACCATCCCGATCCAGATTCTATAGCTTCTCCTCAAAGATTTTACAAATCACTTTCACGGAATCAAAACCCTTCTAACATGACAAAGCCATTGCGGCGACCCACATCCTAACATCTGTTAACTTCGAGTGATTTGTTAAACGAACCGTGTAAACATCTGCTTTCGCTTCTCAGTAATCGGAGGAATGCCGCAAAATTCGTGTGGAAGCGGCAGTGGAAGGATGCATCGGGTTCCGATCTTTCAGATCTTCCGATCAGAACTTTCTCTTCATAGCTCATAATGTGTCCGCGCTACGAAGTTCCCATGTCATCCACTCCAAAATCCGAGGACGAAGTAAATTACAGAAATTACGGTAGTGGACGAGGAGCACTCGTTTTACCATCGAACGGCTTTTATTGTTTGCCCAAAAATTACGTGGTCCTTCGCGGGATCAAAGTGTGCGCTGTAAATTAACGCCGAATCTCCGAATAATTTTACGGCGTTAAGAAATTGGTCCTTAGCTTACACCTTGGACGAAAATACTTACTCCATAACTCGGGAGATGAATTGGTTTTATTATTAATGGCCATTCGCGGAGCTCATCTTATATAATGGGCGACTTTAACGGCGTCATTACGTAAAACGTTCGTTTAAAAGCCGTAAGTGCTTCTGGCGTGTGTGGTTCACGTTTGCTTATAGAAATTAGAAAAAATATGACTGAAATTTATTTGAGAGGTCTCCTTGGATAAGCGATTAACACACGGGCGATGTTGAAATTTTCTTTTGAGTGAATCACATTTGGACAGTTTTATGTAACATTTGGGTGAATTTCCAATTTATCTTCCATAAGAATGGGAAGGAATAGTTCTTATTTACTTATATATTTAGCGATGTGGTTGGTCGTAGAGCTGGAGGGGTCGAATTATTACGGCCCCCGGCAAAGTCCATCGCTTGGACCATTGTAAAATTAATTTATATATCATCATGCGTGGGTGCACCTATTGCCCCAGATTCGTAATCTTTGAGGATTGTACTCAATGCTCGGCCTCCATATTAAGCCTACTGTTATATCTAAGCCATTGCCGACGATGATGACTATCCGATCAGCATCTTCCGTACGCATACAAGCACCTTTCCGTAGTAAATGTTTTGCTAATTTATACCGCGTGCTATCTCTACGGCGATACCATTCCTCAGCTTCCTCTCGCCCAATGCTTCCGCCGTCTGTTAGTCAAGGTCCTTGCTACGGCTCCATGACCTTGATCCCCGCGGCTTTTTTTACGCTTCACTTTTTCCCGCTACGATTCGTATACATCCCTTCGCTCTTAATGAATCCCCACCGGCATTTGTTTGCGCACGCATTGTTTGCACGCCTGAAGAAAAAAGTAATTCGCGGTTTCGTTTACCGCTAGTAGTTTTATTACAGTCGTGCCAAAGGACAGATAAATGTTATCCGGATCTTTAAGAATCGTTCCTCGGAGCTGTTACCGCGCGTTATTACATTCATCTTGCACCTTTAGAGCTATGTCTGTAATTGGGTCGAGGTTTTCCGGCATCCTGAGATACGGAAAGATGTGTATTATCAGGGAGTATGTCCTTGCTTTTTTGAGCGGAACTGAGACTAGCTAGTATTTTTAGTCTGTACTCGAGACGGTGGAGATGACCACCGGTTATTCGAAAGTGCGCCGTTTCTTGAGCAGTTATCGGAAGGCTGGGACAAGCAGAAATTACTTTTCCTACAGGGAAATCAACCGTCGGTCACGAGGTGCGTATCTGCCTTTGTTGACTGGCCTTTTTTGTTTACGAATTCCAGTGGGCGTTTAAGGGGTGCTTCCGCCATTCATGCTGGTTTCAGCCGGTGTAATTCGGTTGATTCCGGATCAGGTCTGTTACTTTCTGTTTCATCCTAACTACGGTGGTTCTCACCCTCACTCCACTCGAGATTCTCTCATTAAATAGGCGCGAAATTTGCTGGGGCTCTGTTTTCCCGCAGTGCAGTCATCTCGATCGCCCTCCGAGATATTTTCGTCTGTAATTTAGCAACTCAGATTATAGTTACGTTGTATGGCGTTTCGTTCTCTATTAAAAGGTAAGATGTAGCATAAGCGTAGAAGCTTTAATTTCTGTAAATTCAATCATACCTAGACTAAACGATTTATTTCTTTCCGTAATCATTTCAATTGGCCAAATCCTGAATTCCGTGTGATTACTGATAGAAAAATTACCTCTCTTTCCTAAAAGAAAGCAGTAGAAGGGGCCAATGATTTTGATCTTTATTATTACTATACATATTTTATTTTTTACTGTACTATTGCTGAAATTCTTGTATACGCATACCAGCGCTAGCATTCTCCGAAGCGTTGCTTAGCCGAGTCCTAAGAACAGTGAAAGAATCTTCTTTAACCGAAACATTCATTAGCTGAATAACTTGCTAGTTGAGGTATTAGTAAGTTCTAAGTAATAATATAAGATTATATTGTCTTTTTTTCTTTTATTGCAATCCTAAAAGTGTATTAATAGCTGTTGTCATTTCGAGCGTTAGCCATCACCGGGAATCGAACCCGGGACTGTTTTAAACGAAGTCGAACGCGTTTCCCACTTAGTCATCCTGAGGCTTTCTTTTGGGTTGAAACCAATGTAAGAATAAACCGATAGTGATCATCCTGAAAATGACTTTCGGTTTCACTTTTGGTTTGTCGTTACAATTAGAAGCAATTCTGGCGGGCTAAGAACCCTGGCTAACGACGCTTCTTCGTTTTGATACCTTTTCTTTCAGCCCGATGGTTTTTCTTTAATTTGAAATACTATTAGCTAGGGATATTTCGCTATCTTACATTTCATTATATTATTATACTCTTAAATAATTCTCGCTGATGCGTTGAAGGTTAAGTTAACAAAGGATGAGTTTTAGGCGGGGTGTTTGTGATATGAAATGCTCAATCACGTCCTTTTAAAAGCAGATCGCTGCCTGCTTCTGCGCTGTTGTTTTGTTGACTCGAACGAGTTCCGTAGAAATGAAGCTCCATCAATTTGCCCATTTAATTTCATCAGCAGGTAGAACGTAGCTATGTATCCTTGGTTTTTCCAGAGCACCACTATTTACCTCGGAATTTTTAATTTTACACGTACTCGACCGATATGGAGACGCCTTTGATTGGTCTGCTTAAATTAAGATGAAGTTAAATCGAGAGGCAGAATGGAATGCGATTTTATCAAACAAGGTGCTGTTTGCCCAAATGAATGTGCACAATTTTCATAATGCTCAACTATTTATTTAATTTTCGATGTTTGTTTTAGGTGCTCTTTAAATGGAAGCTGGTAATGGAAACATGAATGGAACTTGCCTCGTATTTTTTCTTCTGTTTACGTGGATTATCGTTATCTAAATTTGTCTGTATTGTCCACTGTTTACATCTTATTCGTATTTGAAACGGAACCTGACATTTAGTTATTGAGGTTACACATTTTAACTATCAATAATTCTGGTAGAGTTGTCTCTGTTAAGAGTCCTCTTCGAAAGGTTTCAATTTTTATGTCATATGAATCTCCATTTTTTTATTTAATTTTTTTCCAAAATATATAATCACGATGACCAAAATTCTATGCTGGTACGTTTAATGTTTTTGTCTCCTTCAGAGAAGCAGATAATGCCTTTTAAATAAAATTTCCAGGAGTATTCAGGCTATGAAACGTGTTTCAACGTTCATTCTCGCCTTATGAAAGTCTGTCTCGGAGGTTACTTAATGTTAGAAGGTCAGTCTGCCGAACTTCTTGACGGAAAGGTCGCGTGGTGAGTCGTGAGTGCTCCGTGAGGAATAGGAAAGATTTTTCATGAGGAAAATCAAAAGTATAAATAATTCGTGAATTTATTACTAAATTCTTACCCTTTACATCTCGTAGTCTGGATATGTCATTCATCGTGACAAATATCACCAGATTTTCCGCAATTGTGGAAACCGTTATACTGTTGTGAATATTTTCACGACGAATTCGAGAGTACTTTAGAATTAATCAAACACAAGGTATACCTCACTGCGAATACAGTCGATGTTATTGCATTGCTTCTTGTACGTTCACTGGCCACACAACATTCTTTGGACAGCCGGATGTTTACAGCGGGCTGTATTTGGAGACTTCAAATTATCAGTTAAATAAATCCTCTCTGCGTCAGCCCTTGAAGTCCTAGCCAGACGGAGATTAGTGAAGCGCTTAACTCCCACGTCGTCTATTGATCGCTTTATGAGACAAGAGTGGGCACCTCTTAATTCAGAGCGATATCAAATTAAATAATCAGTAACCATCTCAACAGATTTTCCTTCTCCTCTTAAGTAATCCTTGCTCAACCAAAGCGACATCCTCTTCAGAGAATATTCATTAAATATCACTCGTATCTTAGGTAATCAAGATGTCGTGTAGCAATATATGGTTCTCGCATAGTAGTTTCCTCAATGAAAACATCTGTGGATGTACGTAGTGAGCTTTCTGGTCGATCCTCTCATTTCCCGGGTTGTCGAGGATAGAGATTTACGCGATTCGAAGTGTGTGGTGAAAGATTTTCCGTCTTCCTGAGGTTCCATTCGGGGAAACTCGCTCCTTTGGGAAATGGGGCAAGGTGGCGCGGTTTTCCGGCGGAAAGACCGTGAGTAGCGAACCTCTGTCCTCTTGGTTTCTACTTATCACTTCACTTCCTAATAATCTTTGACCACTCGTTACGTTGCATATGTTGACCGATGCCGACACTGTTTATACATCGCGTTGGGACCCACGCACAACTAAATGGTCACTTCAGATTACTGTTGAATTTTGTCATTTAAAACTGTCTCTCACGCTAATTTGAATGCTGGGTCTGCGTAGCCTCCGGATCCGCCTTGGTTCCCCAAAAGGTGTTACTTTCACGTTGATTCGAATCGGAGGTCATCTTATACAAGGGAGTGATCGATTAATAAATCCTGCGATGGCCGGGGTGCAGATTTTCTATGATATTCATAAATTTGCGCATTGTAAATGATATTTTTTTCTTTTTATGTTTGAAAAAGAACTCACTGGTGTTTCGGTTCGCTTTTCCTGCCCTTATTGCTTAAGGGCGGTGCCTCCAAATCTGTATTCCGTAACTTCTGGTCAATTCGCATAACACATCATAGTATCGAATGCTTCTACTCCTAAGTTTCAAAAGAAAATTATTTTTGTAATTTTTCGTTTACTGTTTCGTAAATATTCAAATTTCATATAGGTCAGACAATGATCTTATGTAAAAATTTTAATTCGGGCTATACCCAATAAAGGTATTTTTAGAGTTACGAATTTTGAAGTAACCCGTATGCCGTGGAGCAAGAAGGATTGTTAGCACCGGATCATTTTCGTCTTACACTTCGAAGAAATGCAGCAATGATTAGTGATGTATTTGTAAGGCCTGTGGGGTTATGTTTGAGGGATTTTAGTTTTACGATAACCGATCTCAGCAGCATTATACTATTTCCAAAAAATTCTAGATACTATGTTTACGTAATTTTTGCTGCTATGTAAACAGAGATGAAAGTCCTCCAGTTAAGGTATAACAAATATATTACGTATACAGCCGTCACTCATTCCAGTCGATCAATTTCGCTCTGAGTAAATATTTATACATTTAATTTTATCAGTGCTAAACCGTCTCCGGGTTCTTCGAATACGTATTCATTTCGTCTGCGGCCAAAAAGTGCCCTCGCTAATTAATTAAGCAAACATTCAACAAGAGCCTTGGGGAATCAGGGCGAATATCTTTTGCAGAGGTTAGTCATTACTCCAAATTTTACGTTTCAGGGAAATGAAACATCTTCGTCTTGTTAGACGGTGCTAATGTTACGAGTAATGAGCAGACGGTGCGAACTTCTCGATCTGTTAATTAAGTGCGTCTTTGGATGCTTGTATCTTGAATTTTCTCGCTCGAGTTCCTCAAAGTCAATCTTCATTGTAAAGTAGATTAATTGATTACAGATTGAGTCTGAGGGAATTTGAGCTAGCATACTAATTATGTACGCACACAAGTTTTTTGATCTGTTTAACCTCTGAATGTGAAATCAATTAATAGGAGATGAAAAGCGTTTCAGTTGTAACGCAAGTATGGATAAACTTATCCCTTGCTCGGAGTTGATGATCATTCTCTGCTTTTGATAATCCTTGTGGTATTTTTTCCTAAAGGAAAACTCCTTACTTAAGAAACGATATTATCGTAATATTATTACTGACTTATTAATAGCGAATTTTCGGTTTATCGGCCCAGTTTTGTTTCCGAACTGAGTGAAGAAGTATTTTTTGTCTCATTGAGCAGTAGAATTTTATAATTTTAGTACTTTATTTCTGGTTTAATTTAATTGATTTACTATGAAAAATTTTTATTGCCTAAAATGTTTATTATAAACCTAAAGTCTCTTCTGTCTTGCCCCAAATGTTCAGAAGTTAGATTTATTCTTTTTACCGAGTATTTGTGCGTTATATTTTTACCTCAGTGTGAAAATATTATTATTAAAATATTCATTATTATTATATATTCGTTACCGTTGAAGTAATTACACGGTAGTAAGGTTATTAATTACAGAACTACAGTGCAATTTTATTAATAATGCAATACCAATTACAATCATACAAATTTATTGTCCATCACTGTATTAATTACAATAATTTTTACGTTCCTATCATCCGAGAGCAAATGTAGAAACGCGATTTTGGATCCGAATTAAAATTTCATCTTTGTATGTAAACTGAAGCCAAGAAGATGTTTCACAAACCAGCAGGGGAAATCATTCGAGTGCTCGTGTAAATATACGTATGAGTTTATTTTAGTCGTGGACAAGCCTAAGATAGCAATCTGTGGCCTCCACTTTCAATGCCGAATCATGGTTAATCGGCGAGATATCCGAGATCGAACGATCTCTCCATTCCATTTGTCATCGGCAAAAACTGGATCGCAACCGTTCCAAATAAAGTTCGGCGAAGGCTATTTAGCATGCACTCCGCCGCATCCACAGCGCTTCGAATCATTCTTTTGTTTTTTTTGGCCCTTGACGATCGTCTCCGTAGGCTCTCTCATCCAATCCTGTATTCGACCTACCCAGAGGCTTAATCGAAAGTCGCTCACTCACCTTGGGAGACATTGAAAGACCCGCAACCTTGCCTATCAACGCCGGCAGAATACTGCGTTCCCATTAATCCTCACCCTAGGTCCATGACTTATTTTGGTATTCTTTCATCGCGATATATTTCAATGCGAGATTTCATTGTAGAAGAGGTCATACTCGATATATCTGTCGTATATTATGGGATTGGATTTCTCCGATTTTGCAACGCGTGATGCGAAAAGTGTTCGGTCACTGAAATAAACATAACTTGACACCTTAGGATATATATTCCACAAAGAAACTACCCTAGTTGCGCAGCAATTGTTACTATTGTGTAAGGCCTTTTATTTTATTGCTTTCAGGGAGTCGTGATATCAATTTCAGCTCGTAAGGATATTCGCTTCTGTAGTCCTGCATAGTCTAATAATCAAGTAGTTGGAGTTTATCATGAAGAGATCATTTTATTTATTTATTACATAAGAACGCCGCAGTTAGTCAGTCACAAGGACAGGTGTCGACGTTAACGTATACCACATTAATAATCACAAATAAATACAGAAATATAATTATACAGGACGTTTATACATTAATATAAAAAATGAATAGCGCTTCAAAATATTCTGCTAAAAATTTAATCAAGTCTTGCCCTCTTCTGTCATCATAAAGTCATAAGGGTTAGGAATAGGGAGGGGCCTCACTATTGTGATGGCATAGGGCCCTTCATTTAAAACTGACCATTGCTTGACGCCGATATTTAGGAAGATTTTCACTCCATTTTCCACAGAACAAGATCTTTATTGCCGTGAATCCTCAACAGTGGAAATATGTGCTTAACGTACTATTTCCGTGTAACTACGAGGCATTAAAAGTCAACTCATTCGGCTTCTCAGATCGCGTGATCGTGATTCACTTCGATCACATCTGTAGTAGCGTCCTATCCTTGTCGTAATAGCTCTAATCATGCTTCCAGCATACGTAATCTTCTCAGCGATGACGTTTCCCGTCTCATAGCTGCTTGTTACCCATCCACTTCGTTTCATCGTTCACCGGATACTTCTTCCACGAAGACGGTTAATCCAGTGATTCGATTTCAATTAGCATATTACACGTCTGGCGCCGCGTTACATTCCTTTTCGTCATTCGCATCCTCTCAAGAATCACCAAGAAGTTCTCGAAAATCTCTGTCACGAGCTACCTCTGGAATAAACTGCGTAGATATTTCAAAGCAATAGTGTTTTCAACCCAGTTCCTCCAGCTATTTTTAGACATTGGCCGACATTTTAACAAAACTCCGCTGTTTTAGTATGCATTCGTTTTTGTCAGGTAAAAATTGAAAGAACACATCCGCATCCTCCATAACGAATTCAGAAGACCCTTATTTCTTGACACAATCCCACTGATTTTATCCACTCTAGTCCTTCTTTCTCCTTATGAATATTGTTTCAACTCTTTCTAATCATATTACCATATTCTCTTAGCGGTCTTCCCAAAGATTTCTCCAGAATCCTTGTGAATTATTTTCGAATGTTTCGGCATTTTACGTTTCATTTGGTGGTGATGTCTCGACGTGTTGGTATCCGAGTTGTGAGTGTTGTCCTATAATTGCCCAAGTATACTTCGCTCTGAATTTTTTTCATACTGGGTGGATCTAAGATTTTTGTTCGGCAGTTTTACTTGCGACTTCCAGGTATGTGATGTTTGAATATTGAATTGAAAAGGTGCGTGACACACATGTTGTACTCGCTGAAATGATTCTTTGAAGTCTTTGGTACAGCTTTATATTTACTTTTGCCAAGACTTTCTGGTCAAATATTTTTGCGAATCATTTTCTTTAATTCATATCGTTATATCGTAGGTAAATGCCCTTTCACGCGATTGCTTTCACTGATGCTTGTTAATCGCCCGCAGCAGTTACGATACTTTGATGTAACCGATAAGAATCTGCTTCCGTTCTAATTTCCGCTTCTTATTCAACTGTTATTAAGAATCGCTGCTATCCACGCTGGGTGTCCACGTATTTATCCATTTCCGCATTTCAACAGGAACTGAAGGTGAAACTGATCGAACTTAATTGGCTCGCACAGACGCCGACCTCATTTAATTACGTGAGTGCGACGAACATCTTGTTCAGATTTGTTTCCCGCGGTAGGATTTTTGGAGCAGCGTTTCCAACTCTCTAAACAAAGTAAGTTGTTGCTGAATTTCGCCATGTATTTCTTCCACTGATCAGAATTGGAAAAAGATGAAAATTTTGATTTTTGATCTCCGGTTTCACTTTATTTATTCCCTTATGAGACAAATTCTGTATTTTGATTGAGTGGTTTATGTAACTTTCAAGCTTTAGGTCGAATGATTTCATTGATGTATGTGAAACGGCATGGATAAAGTGAGGCCCATATGGCGATTTTTGTCCCCTCTCGAGCTTAATGAGAGCAAAATCCTCATATCTTCTTAGATTGATAGAAGATTTAATTATTATTCTCTCTAAATTTTCAATATGTTTTTATAAATTTGATAAAATTTGTTTTTATTGCTTTACCCTCGTCTTACTTAATTATTTAGAACTAAAGGCGTTCTTTCCATAGAAATTTACTAGCAGCAAAAGTTAGCTTTGCGCACTTTCAGCAAGGAAAATTAGCGATAAGTAAGTACCAGTCTAATTTTGGATTCTATTCTAACTTCTGTAAAATATGACCAATTCCGCTAGCAATTCACTAAATAAGTTAACTCACCTATGATCAAGCTATGATGATTTGCTTTAATTTTGTTGGTGATGTTGGTTTTTGGTTTTTTACTGTGAGAGTAGTTGTTCAACAATCATCATGAACTTCGTTTTAATAATTTATATCAAGGTTACAGACTATTTTTCTACATCGTATTCAGGATTCGTAGTTTCTCTAGACCTCCTAATTTGGTTCAAGCAGGTTGTAGTAATTCGCTCTCAAAATTCAGCTGAACAATTTTTACGTAAGATTATCTGGAACGTTTTGACTTGAAAATCTCTCTAGAAGGAGATATGGGTCTTGGTCTTACTTTCGGTTATGCTTTGTTTAACTTGAAGGAAGGAAAGCCTTATGGCATAGCTCAGCGGTATGACAGTGATGCGTACCGCTATTTCATCAGCCGACCCAATTTCTCCCGATTCAGCCCACTTTGCCCTCGTAATATCTCTTGCAAACGTAGGCATAATATCCGACATACGACAAGACAAATAGCTCCCCAAGAGTTTTACTGTGAACTTTATTTTGATATTAAGATCATAATATATATTAAGGTCAAAATATATTTAAAAGGAAAGTTTTGGTAGAATATGTTGCTTGGTGCAGGTGTATAGCAGTAGCTATCTTTTGCCTCATCTTTTCTAAGTTGATATTCTTTAGCTCTTCTCATATTTTAGTGAATAATTTTCCTTTTCTGTTAATATTTATACATCTTTTGATATAAATACAGTATTGTATTTTACAATTATTTGGACGTTTTGGTTCTTGGAAAGGGGTTTAAGTAATGAATTTTCGGAAGACTTTCAAGCATTAATCCATTGCTTAAATTGAATCAAATAAATCGGTAAATATAATTCGTTCAAAATACGAGTATTTAATGATTGCGTTTCATTCCCACGTGCATTGACTTCCTTCGATCCTGTTACAACACGCATGCCCCACGATGGAGGAAACAACCTCTCATTTTAGTATGTATTTGTACGTCTTTAACAATGAAATTCTCATTTCCGGAACTTCGTCTTCCTTATTATTCTCTCTTGCCAAGTTCCATCCAATTTTCTCACAACTTTTGGTCGTGGAAAGTTCGATTCAGTATCCCCCGGCTATGACCTTTCTAGAATTCCCGTCTTTTGCCATTATCTCGCTTTCCACGTAGGCCGGCTTTTTCGCAGGCGTCGATAAGACCCGCTGCGGAAATTTCCAGAAGTTCACCTCATTCACTCCTTACTCTTATTGTCGCCGGTTTTACTCATCTTTTTTAATTGCTCTCGCCTCTTCTCTCCTCGCTGCCGATCCCTTCCTGTCGATTATAAACGACAACGTTTCGCGAACGTGGCACCACAAACACGTGACGTCAGTATTTGTTAATTGATGTCTGAGTGCGATGAACATGGAGATTACAGTTTCGCAGACGGTGGGCGTAAGTAATTCTCATGCAAATGAGACTAGTAGCGAAATTCAAGCAAGGGTCACTCTCGACCTTTTCCTCTTCGCGGCGTATCGAAAGGAAAAATTTCATTAGCGTCAGTCTGCCAGGGCTATGTATAAATTTTTATCGATCGCTGTTCGTATATAAGGGCCAATTTGTGTATTAAAGTTAGATGTGATAATGAGAATTTTAATGAGATCCATCCCCTGGGATTTACATTCTGTTCCTCTGAAGATAGCCTCAAGCTGGGCGCCAGTTGTATTCTCATTCCTTCTCGCGAGTAACTCAGAGAGCGTAATAATGCTCAGTGAACATGCATTTCGCAATTTTTCATTCACAACGGTTGTTGCTCACAAGTGATTTTGATTCGCATCGAAGAAAGGAACTTTATCTGATGTCGTATTTGATGAAAGGTTCATGTGACGTATGAATACGCGCAATTCATTCGCATGCAGTGTGCGAGATTCCAACGTGTTCCAAGAGTCGCGATTGTTCCTTCGTATTAATGCATATTCTGACAATTGGATTTCCCAGGAATGCGGATCCAATAAGCGTGACCTGCTGTCTGGAATTTCATTATTTTAATTTTCAATTGCTCCCTCTGAAGTACGTAAATCTTGTACAGTTGTGCCCTATCATTTTCGCCTCGATTCCAGCATGTTTAGGAATTTACTTTCCCATTTCCATTCCATTCAAGAAGTAGAGATTTAATATAAGAAATACGATAAATAATCTACATTGCACGATTGATTTTCATGAAATATTTTTAAAGTTTTATTTCAAAGGGTTTCATTCTATTTATAGTAATAAACTCGGAGTACAATTTCAATCAAATTGTAATTAAAAGATGGAAAAACGTGTTGCATAATAGTCATAGTAATAATTTCCCATAAAATTTGCTACTCCTCTCAGGTGTGGCATTCTCACTCTGTAGAGAAATCCTAAGCTTAAGCGTTGGCTCCATCATGAGCAGATCATAAATTAGATTGCTGCAGAATTAACCCAGGGTAGCAATGAAAATGCCACATTTGTTTTCTCTAACAGACGAATTCCGGAACGTAATAATTTATTCAAACTTCTCTGATATTTTAAAATCTTCTTAATAAACTGCTTTCATCCTCTAAGGTTTTTTAATTATTACGAATGTCTTATTGCGGCAACTATTCTAATTGGATCGAGCAAATTGTAAGATTGATGAGAACGTTAAGTCCGGTGGTTAAGTCCGCTCCGCTTCCCTGTGACTACTATATTATTCTCAAGGAATTGTTATGAGCTCCTAAACTCCAGAAACATGTTTATTTAATGTGAAGTTATGCGTGTAGTTCGCTGACACGTTAAAAGCTTGCTATCCGTGTTATAATAATCATTACGAACAAGAGGTAAATTGCACGTAGAATGAACGACGTATCGATAGAAGCAAATGCCTTAAATTTACAATTAATAAAATGACACGATCTACATCGTTATACCTTCCCTTTTATATCCGTAGTTTATGCAAACGGATGGACTTTGAACTCCTTACAATTAAAATGTATTTTTTTATGCTTATGGCCGTGTTAAATAAGCTTTTAATAATTTCCCTGCAGTAGTAAGAAAATCACACGTCACAAATATCACAACTAGATAAAAATTCTCCTACGTTAGATCCGTATATCCGGTTTACATAGAGCATGACGAGATGCGGGGAAGTCTCCTCCATTAGAAGTTCATTTACACTTCTTAGAAATTTATTGTTCTTTCCCAGCTGCTTTTTTCCAGGTTCTTGTTTAGTTCGACAAAGTACTCGTAGATGATGTACCTAATTTTTATCTGTTTTCTTTACTGCGTCTCCTCCTTTTTAATATTTATATTTATTTAAGTCTTTAACTTGATATTTCGATCGAATACACTGAGTTTTAACCGTTCTCATCAGAGTTCGCTTTATGAATGGTTGGAGAAAATATTGTATAAGAGCAAACAGCAAATAAAATCTAAAGGAATAGGTTTTATATCTGCGAGAGATTTTAACTAATATTTTAGGAAAGGAGGTTGACAAGCATCTGAACTTATCAGATTAATTAGATATTAAAAACCTGGCTGATGTTTAACCTTTGAGTTATTTCGACGAAATAAACATAAATTTAACTGTTTCTTAAACAATCTACTGTTCTGGGAGTTACCTGATATTGTGATCGTTTTGTCTTCTGATGTTCAGAAGGTGCCATCTTAGAGGTATAACCTTTATATACTTTAATTATTGTAGTTCAATTAATTTATTGTGAATAGATATGGGGTTTTATGTTTTCTTAATCGAATTTACCTAAAAAAGTGTCTTTCGTATTTTTAACACCGCAGCACTGTGGTAGTATTCGCTTCTAAATTTGTTCGCCTACAATGAGGTCGTTGCTTGATTTCAATTCCACTTCTTCGAACGCTTCCAAAAATAGAATCTTTTTTTACGGTCTCTTAGTTTAGATTATTTCGGGGCATTATTTTCAAACCGGTACCGGCAAATAAATGGGTCACATTCCAGTTCTGCGAGTTAATCGCCGCAGGCCGAGCCGATCGGAATACATTCATCAAAGCATTTCTTTCAGAGGTGCGCTTTCTTTGTCTCCATCCCACGCGAATTCAAAAAAATTCTCCCGAGAGTTTTTTCCGAGACAAATATTTGTCTATTGCGTCCATTTTACGCGAAGGTTTCATTCACGGCGCGGGATTTTACGGCGAGGGTTACTAATCGCAGAGGAAAATCTGACTCATTTCAGTTTTACGAGCTTTTGAAAAAACCTCGGGTCTCGATTCATCGGGATTTTTCAATTCAGCGGTAAATAGTTTCCCCTTCGATTCTTCTCGCGGAGACTTCGATTCATGTCTGATCCATCGGTTGCGCAATCTTGAATGAGAAGCATTAAAGATGTCCCCGGGCGAGTCGGAGCCTTCTCGGGAGGCGTTGGAGCGCGGCCTTGCCCGGAGAGCGGGATGTAGCGGGAGGAACAATGGTCCATGCAAATAACTCTTTAAGGATCCACTTTTCCTGCGGAGTGAGGCGGCGGAAATGAAGATCGGGTCTATTTGCGCAGGTTTCCGCTCGTCTCCGATCGCGGACTCACGCTCACAAACAGACCTGTCCCTTGTTTGCCATCCCCTCTTCTTCACGCGCCATTTTCCGGCGCCTCCTTTTTTCCCCTCGATACATAACACCATCTTTGTTGTCCCTCCGTAAGAAGTGGTTTTCCTTGAGGACTTTAAAAAAAAAGAATTTTCGGAGTCCTCTCCAGTGCCCCTCTCGCCACCCT
The DNA here is from genome assembly GCA_036926295.1 of Pachydiplax longipennis. Classification (NCBI taxonomy): domain Eukaryota; kingdom Metazoa; phylum Arthropoda; class Insecta; order Odonata; family Libellulidae; genus Pachydiplax; species Pachydiplax longipennis. The sequence goes on from JAVFKF010000008.1 coordinate 61,562,460, forward strand.
CAATCCGTGCAAACGAAGAATCTTTCGGTTTATGTGGTCTGCAAATATAAATAAATCGGGGTTTCTCCGGTGTAGTTTTTTCGCCCGCCGAAGCATGAATCGCATTCCGGCGGACCTCAGGATGGATGAATCCAAGGTCAAGATCTCCTTTAAGTCGTATAGATCGGCGATCGGCTCATTCCGCATCTTCCCCCGCGCGATCGCAGCGTCCGTGGCCTGTTTCCGATTTTGTTTATAGTTTTTCGTATCCCTCCACGTGGGGGTGTGGAAAGGACGGCGATGCCCACGGCTAGTCACCTTCCCCATGCAAATGGCCCACAGGAGAATGAATCGATTCACGCTCTGCTCGTCAAAGACAACGCGTTCGACGTTCCCGGAAAGCACTTGTTGCTAAATGAAGGTAATTTTCAGCCCGTTTTAGGGTCGAGGCCGCTGCTTCTCATCCGCCAAAGCATCCCGCCTCCCCTTTTTCGATCCGTAACAAATACATTATGCTCGATTTTATGCCGTTCAGCCTTTGGAAACGGTGTTAAAGTCATACTCATTTACGCTCGGGCGAATTAAGAGGACGAAAAAATTAACGGGTTCTGTTGCGTCGCTGAGTTATGCAACGGTTTCCAAATTGAAGATGTGTTGACATTCCTCGGATGAGTCATGTATTTCCACGTTTTATATCTATTGAATGAGAGATTCGCAGGGAGGCATTTTGGTTTCATAGCTGTCAATACTGTAATTATGTTAAGTACAGTGAGATTCTTTCTGAATTTTAAGCATCGTTTCATAATGTGCTCTGCTTCAATTACTTCAATTTATGTCCTTCAATTCGGTCTAAAAAGTGTGTTATGCAAAAAGTTCTACCAGTTTCTCAAAGACTTCAATTATGTTTTTACGTTAGTTGACTTGATACGATGATGCAACGATATAGATTATTTTATGTTTTTCAACTTTGTTCTCGCACGCCTCAGAGATGTGTTTGATCAACGAAGGCTTTGACTACGCCTGAACGTAATTTATTTCTTCCTTCAGAGCTGATGACTTATTCAAATTATAGGTGCAATTTTGAAAATTATGCACCGAACGCTCAAATCGCTGGGCGGAGGATCGTCTTCAGCGATTGAACATTTAAAGTGATTACATAGAGGGTTCTCCTGATTGACGTACTCTGAAGACCTCTTGGTTTTTATGTAAAAGAAATAATAAGATTAAGAATCCTATAGAAGAACGCAATCTCTTGGTTTTCAAATTTCATTTTCATTAGTTTTCGATCTGGTGATACAAACTTTTTTTATAAAAGCGTACTCATCTGATAAGATTTCTTGGAACTTTATGTTTAAATGCTTATCTTCAAGGAAATATAGCGAAATCGATAAGTGATTGAGTATACATTAAAGATTTTCCATCAGGATTGATATATACAAGTATACTTTCCAATTTATTGTACGTAATGGAAATGACCTTTGAAACTAAACATCGTAATGACATTCGTGGAGTCCCATGAGATTGAGTAAATTCCTCATGTTGAATGAGGAATAAGGAATAATTCCACAAAGTTATTAACCTTAATATAAAATACATACATTTTTGAGAAGTTATGTTTCTTGTTCTTATTCTCTCGTTGTAGACTATGCATATAAAATCACTTTCCTTAACCTGCGTAGTATTTTTTCCATTAAATTCTACATTCATCTGTCAAATATTGGCCCAAGCTCCTGCGTGAAGATTAATCGTGTGCACAGAAATTTTCGTAAAATTTCGCATATTATTCTCTGTTTGCATTATGGTCCTTTATATAGAGCTTTTGCAAACTATACAAATTTATCGTATGTCTTACATAACTTATTTATCATCGTGAAGTTCTCTTTAAGAATCAATTCCGCAGGCGGGCCTTCGGTTGCAGGTATAAATCACGCAACCAATTCATCGTGATCATCCGCAAATTTGCACGTGTGACTGCCAATCAGACCCAACGTCAGATTCGATTCACAATTTTTTTAAATTCGCCGATCCGAACGAAAATATTGAATTTAATTTTCGATGTTTTATGATAAATATTATGTACTTTTTCGCCCAGTGAAAATGTGACTTGATTTATATCTTGCTCTTTCCTCGCATATTAAGGAATAAGCAAATTAACACTCCGCTCGTCGGCACTTTGGATGTTTCCACGGATCGAAGTGAAACTTCGTTAGACATGATAAAAAATAGCTGATTATTCAATTTATTTTTTGTGGATTCCCGTGTTCTTATGTAATACTCATGACGATTTATTGAGGAATTCTGTATTAACGCTCCATTATCTGCTTGTGCGATTCTCTCAACGAAGTCGACTTTCAGCTTCTACGCTCCACCGCATTCGTGTTATTCGGAGTATTTAAACGTCTTTTGTGGATTTTAGAATTTACCAATGGAATTCTCGCTAACATTCTTTCACGTTTTGGCATTGATTTCCTTAGATCCTTCTTTAAAGGTACCCGCTGTATGTGAATGGCCTCTTTTTTAATGAAATTAAACAGTTTGGTACAATTTCGGAACGTTGATTTTTCTTCGATTCCCTCAGAAGTAGCGTCATGAGCTACAGGAGCCAATTGATGTGAGGTTAATCAGTTTGGAAAAGGAATTTCTGTTCATGCATTTAAAATTTTGTATCAATTCACCTTAAATGAGTTACCACTATAGCCTTATTGGGCATTTATTTGTTCGTGCTTGTAGAATCTGTGGGTCGATTTAGGTGGTATCTCGTTTACTTTAGAATCTTTATCAGAATCAAATTTCATAACATATTGTGTTTTCGGGGAAACCTGTTTTAATATTTTACTTTCAGATTTTTTTTTTTCAAATTAGCCATTGTCAATATTTTATGCCACTATATTCGTTTCGTAATAATATACTCGTTGGTGGAATGCCGAGTGTTATTTCCTAAAACAGAAAAAGCTATCTAAACCTAATGTTGATTTTTTTTCTCTCCGTGTTTTACTTTTCTTCGCCGTTTATCTACATATTTACTCAGAACTCTGTTTACATGGATAGCTCAAACCAAGCTTGCTTATCTATTGTCCGTTTCAAGATTCCAGTCAGTATTGTCTTATGGGAGAAAGGCAAAGCCTCGCGCGCCGGGTCGCCTTTACGCGGGGCTACGGATTCGGACGGGTATAATTAAGATTCATAGTTTACATTGACCGATTCAAACTTAATTTCTGATGAAATTCGACTGAAAGTAACTTTATCAACACAATAGTGAAAATTTTACGCTGTTATAGCAAGAACAACAAAGTTAAAAGCGAAAATTGAATGAATTGCCGAGTTTTCACCCGTGAACATTTTTGAAACTGCCATTACTCTCTTACAATACAACATAAAATGCTGATTTTTTCTTCCATTGCTCATTGTATCATCTGAATGCATAAAAGTTCCATGAGATTAATTTTAGAGCAACCAAATCTTAGTAAAAAATTATTTAATTGGAACGTAACTCAAGAAAAAATTCGTCGTGCAGTCCAATTTATACGTCGCCTAAAACTTTTTGGTTTCTCACGTGAGGAAGAACTTGTCTCGAGAGAAATCGAGATAAATGTTGTAATTTTCATTTGCAGTTTGTTTCGAGACGATATCTTGAATAGAACTTGAGTTTTTGACTTTCATATCTAAGAGCGTAATTCGCTTCGCGCTTCGAATCGCCGACGCTTCGAAACCTCACAGCTTTACTGCGAACCGAAATCGAGGAAAACCGGCCGCAGTTGATAATAATTTAGTATTCATTATTTTATTTTTAAGTAAAATAAATTTTTAGTAAATTATTCAATAATTTATTTTTAAGTGAATATATTTTGACTTTAGACTGGATAAGTAATTTCAGCCACGTCAGAATCCCCATTGACACGCACCGTTGAATTGCTATGTTTTCGGTCGGTACGTTAGCTCGATAAACTTATATTTCTAATTGCAGTAAGTTCATGAGCTTAAGGAAATATATATTAAGAAGGATGATTTTATCCCAGCATTCTCTTTAAAGATATTCTTTTTACTTAAGAAGAAATTGAATATTTAGGTGACGAAAAACCCTTACTACGCATATTTTTCTAAATATTGAAGGAGAACTCAATGCAGCTGTCTTAAGAATGGCATCGCGGAAAGCTGAGGATTACCATTCTTAATCCCTCAAAGCTATAGGAGATGGAAACGAGAACACTCAGCTAAGGGTTGCTATTGTTTGTCAATTCTCCCTTCACTTTTTCTCTGAAGGAAAATAATGCTGTTACGACCAGTTTTCGTGAGACGCTTGCACACGTGTCAAATACATACCCTACTTTATTGCACTAATAGGACCGCCAAGATGAAGAGCCAGGGATAAGTTTGTTTGGGTGTGAAAACGGTCTGGAAAGGAAAAAGAATTCCTGCCTGCGGAAAATTTATCTTCGATTGACGATGAACGTCATGCGCTCCAGCACATCGGAACCCTAAGCTAAGGAACCCAGTATGCGCTCGGGCACCTAAATATTCAATTTCTTCTTAAGTAAAAAGAATATCTTTAAAGAGAATGCTGGGATAAAATCATCCTTCTTAATATACATTTCCTTAAGCTCATGAACTTACTGCAATTAGAAATATAAGTTTATCGAGCTAACGTACCGACCGAAAACATAGCAATTCAACGGTGCGTGTCAATGGGGATTCTGACGTGGCTGAAATTACTTATCCAGTCTAAAGTCAAAATATATTCACTTAAAAATAAATTATTGAATAATTTACTAAAAATTTATTTTACTTAAAAATAAAATAATGAATACTAAATTATTATCAACTGCGGCCGGTTTTCCTCGATTTCGGTTCGCAGTAAAGCTGTGAGGTTTCGAAGCGTCGGCGATTCGAAGCGCGAAGCGAATTACGCTCTTAGATATGAAAGTCAAAAACTCAAGTTCTATTCAAGATATCGTCTCGAAACAAACTGCAAATGAAAATTACAACATTTATCTCGATTTCTCTCGAGACAAGTTCTTCCTCACGTGAGAAACCAAAAAGTTTTAGGCGACGTATAAATTGGACTGCACGACGAATTTTTTCTTGAGTTACGTTCCAATTAAATAATTTTTTACTAAGATTTGGTTGCTCTAAAATTAATCTCATGGAACTTTTATGCATTCAGATGATACAATGAGCAATGGAAGAAAAAATCAGCATTTTATGTTGTATTGTAAGAGAGTAATGGCAGTTTCAAAAATGTTCACGGGTGAAAACTCGGCAATTCATTCAATTTTCGCTTTTAACTTTGTTGTTCTTGCTATAACAGCGTAAAATTTTCACTATTGTGTTGATAAAGTTACTTTCAGTCGAATTTCATCAGAAATTAAGTTTGAATCGGTCAATGTAAACTATGAATCTTAATTATACCCGTCCGAATCCGTAGCCCCGCGTAAAGGCGACCCGGCGCGAGGCTAACTTCTTCGCTTATGGCAATTTACATTGAATTTTTCCCCCGTAAGCGCTCCATACTGACTGGAATCTTGAAACGGACCATAGTAAGGCTAGAGCTAGTATTTTATATTGCGGCAGGTGTGAAGTATCTCAGTGGCTATTATTTGCTTTTTTCTCAGAAATATGTCTGATTTTTTTGGTGTCTTACTCCTTTTTAGTATTTAAATCAATTCCTGCCACCGAGAAACTATTTCGTACGATAATATTTAAAGGGCCTAAAAATCTCATAAGTCGAATTCCACTTCATGTTTGCTTTGCGTTGTTTGAGGGAAGGGCGGGTCCTGCCGAAATCATTTAGAGGACATGCCCTCGCCTCTCTCTCATTAGCTGTCTATAGATGAACAAGATCCGCTTATCCCACGGTAAGAATATCGGACGAATATAGCTAACAGACTTTAAGCCTTCGGCTTACAAGATTTAAGTAAATTGAAGGACGTTGGGATCGAATTTGTTGTTCAAAGATACGCCGAAGGCCGGGTCTTCGCGGGAAATCTTAGTCTCCTCAAAGACGAAGCAGCCTTTTCGAAACACAGCGTTAATAAGGTTCGATAATTTGGCAAAAGAACTCCCTGTCCGTTTGTTTTTGCGCCGAAGTTTTATTTTATGACAAAGTTAAATAAGCTGTAAATTGCCAATCTTCCTTCTGTTTGAGCTCCTGTTCTCTTATAGGTTTGTGTTATGCAATACGTGATGGATGAGTAATTTACGTAGATCGCTTCGGAGTACTGTTAATTGTACTACGTTTTCTCAGGTATAACTCTTTTAATGCAAGATTTATTCCTCCGTATCGAATATTTCATAACTGGGGGATTCAAACCTGTTATGACGGAGACCGATAAAACCCAGTCAATCAAAATCGTCTCGCCAGTTTTATGTTTTTCGCGAAAGATTAAATATTGCTTTTAAAATATAAGTACCGGATAGTGATCAGCGTGTATATATTGCCGACATGAAAACATTAACCGATCTTATCAACATCTCCGTAGATTATTTGAGATTTACTTGAGTAGCAAAGTTACTTTTAATCTTCCCGAAAAGATTCCTGGCAGAGATTGCAGATTATTATGGCATCTGCAAGATAATCTGTCTCCTGTGAAATGTTTGGATATACTCAAACAAAGCTACTTAAAATAATGGCTCCGTAGTTTGAGTAAATTAGTTTAAATATATTCGATATATCGATTGTTCGATTTTCGCCTTGACGTAATGACTGAACGTAATTAATAGTAGATAGGAATAAAGCGACTTCTACACCTTACTACATACTCTCTTGCGGAAAAAGTCTTCCAGTAATTGTGATAATGTGTATTATTCCTTATTTTAATTTCTCAGAAGGTAATTTCATGATTTTTGGGTTATTTGTTAAGTATATACCATTAGTTTGTCCTGTTAATTTATAACTCACCGCATTAAAATAATATTCCTCAATTTATAAGTCGTCAACATCGTAACTATGGGTTGTTATAATTGGAAATTCAATCCACGACGCACATATGTTAAATTTGTCGGTTATTGGATACGCCGTACGGAGTAACGGGGAATGTAGCAAAGGATACTCGATGTCGTCGTTATGATCTTACGAGTGCTGTGTCGCAGTCACGAACGGTTTCGCGAGGCTATGAAACAAACGACTGCATCTGCGGTCGCAGCGGGAGAAAGTTTCCTCATGGGCGAGTCGGGGCAAGTGAAGCGCGCTCGCGTAACAACGCAGAGAACGGGTCCGTCCAAGGAAGAGGAATCTCATTACGAAGATGAACGCACATCGAATAAGATCGACCCTTAAAATCCTCAGGGACGGTTACGTGCAGGATTACGTGGTCCGATCGTAGTTCCGGGAGTTTTTTTTATTTTTTCTTCCTTCTTTTGAAGATTTTCAGGGCTTTGGGAGGTATTATTGGCTTCCACAAGTTTTGTGTATTTTTTATGTATAGGTATATATAATCTAGTTAACCCCCGAAGTTGGTGGTTGAGGTCCATCCGTGCGAACATTTTTCTTCTATATTTCGTGTTATTCTGTCGTAAAAGTTTTATATCAAAGTACCTTGCGTTTGGATTTGAGATTATAGTATTATTCGATTAAAATTAGAACAAAATTTTCTAAATCATAGAATTTTTCTTTGATATTTATTTATTATTTTTGAAAAATCATTCAGGAATTGTTCTACAAATTCATCCCACTCGATATATTTTCTTTATAACATGAAATATACATCTGATCTTTTTCACCGTTTGATATTTTGACGAAAATCCAGAATCTAGCTTTCGATTTGAGAATTAAGGCTCCCAATTCGGATGCTGCTAACATTATGATTGAAGGTAAAAATTAGTTTATGCGTACTTATTTGAAGTTGCGTCAGCGGAATTGTGTTGCGTAATGTGGCAATTTAAGATAAAAAGCTCTGGAATCGATTGTCTAATTATTTAGCGTTACCTTGCATGGATCATTTTCTTCCGAAATTGTCATTTCTTCCGTTTATATTTTTTTGCTTAAGGAATATTTCTGTGCGGAGCTGTGTGGCTATTATTTTACTCTGTCATGTATGTAATTCTCACACGTTGAAGATATTTACCAGTATTTTAAATTTTGAGGGTGAATTATACTAATATTGTAATTTCAGACTTCTTCTTGTTTATCCAAATTCTGTTATAAGTTGTAGAGTTAAACTGCGAAGGCACATAAAGAGGATTCAACGCAAATAGAGAAATTTACACAATTTCTTAGCTATTTACGCAGCAAACAACCAGTTGGTAAAAGGCGATAAAGATAAGTGTATTGTATTGAATTGTAGGCTTTCATTCGTGATATAGGACACGATGACATTCCAATAAGAATGCATTTCATGAATTACGATAGATAAAAACGCACTGGGGTATACTTATCGTTTCTATCAAAAGGGATGTAGCTATTTTGCATCCATGACATGAGGAAGTGGAACGTATCGTCCGTCGTTTGACTCCTGTAAATTTCTCCCTTTTAAAATGTCTTTCTACAATTATGATAATGTGTTATTCGTATACCTATTTTCTTGACTTATTAGTGGTGATACTTCGACCTTAATGCAATGTTTTAGAAAAGAAGGAATGAATATTCATGAAATCTCTACGAGTAGAGAGTCGGTTCACCTCCACCATCCAACTTTCGCAAATTGAATCCGCGTATTTATCCTTCCTTGTTTTTATTTTATAATTTATTTTCATTCAGGCACGAATAAGCTTACAATAATGCGCAAATTCTTACCCGTTTTCTGTGTGCTTTTCAGTCAAAAGTTTGATGGTTTTTCAGGCATTCTTCGCATGAGAATTTTTCCCTCGGGAAGCTCTCTTCATTAAATGCTAGTACTCGTCAATTTAAAACTTGTTCTCGCGGCGTGATTGAAAGTTCTTTCACCTTGTCAGGTAAATAAAGCAATCCGCGATTTCTCCCATTAAAATTATTGCGTCTGGCAACAAAACCTTGATTTCCTATTTCTCCAACGAATGCTTTTAAGCCTCCCACATCTCAGTCTAATACTCGGCTGTCGCAGATGACTTGTTCCTTCTTTTTTTCGGACGTGGTAAAATTCGCATATCGTCCGGGTACGTGTCCTTTGCCTAGTAAATAGGCTTTCAAGCAGTTAGGGGTTGTCTCAGCATCAAACCACAACTTTCTCTCCGAAATTTTTTAAAAATAATCCGTAATACCGTACGGAATGTAGTCACGCTATGGCCGACGAAGCCCTAACCGTAACCTAGCCTTGAAATAATTTCGTTAGAGCGACTAAACTCGAAAATATCAATTCTTCATGACAGTGGTAAAACGAGATTGAAGGTCTCGTGAGAAGGGGTTGAGAAAACATTTCTCAGTGTCTCAACAGCAGACTGTGTAACGTCGCGAGATTTCTGTAATTGAATTTGTCCCGCGCTACCCTTCTCTCGCAGTCGATTTTTATAATTTCCTCGTATTAGGGAAATGATATTTCCGAAGATCGCAAGGTCTGCGTCCTGGCGGAGCCTTGGCTCCGACGAATTTATCTTCTATTTTTTACCTTCCTCACTCCATTTCCTCCAACGTTTATCACTCACTTCTATTTAAATTTATGGACGGATTTGCATTTAATTTCTCGTAAGTGTATCTAGAATTGCAGTTTACCGTCTGTAAGTGTCGATTGCCAGCTATGCTGTAGGCAAATCTTTGTGGTTTTTCCTCGGCCGTGATAATAACCTTCATTCAGTAATTAAAGTAATCTTTAAGGTTCGCTCATTGCTCACTCTTGACCGCAAAACGCCCGGAATTAATGATGGTCATTGCGATGAAGTTTGCCTATATTAGAGCGAAATGTTATTTTTTCTCCTTTTCATCTCTTAAGGTATTGCCGCAATGACTAGTAGGTCGGTCTTCTCTTAGTTCATATCGTTCTTACTGTTTGATTTTACACGGACAAATTGTTTTTCTGTGTCTTTGCTGATGGGTCGTATTATTAATAACATCTCTTTGCGCTTATCACTCAAATAACTTAATCTTTTAACTCTAATAAACATTTAAGTAAGCTTTTTTAAAAAAGAATATCACTATTTTTGGTAAGCTTAGTATGACTCCTAACATTCGAACATAGTTGTTTTATTTCCGAGTTTGTACGAATGCTTCTGATGAAATATATTGAAATGAGAATGAGTAGATTAATCTTCTGTTTACTGCGTAGTTTCATAAAAGCGCGTGACCGTTCTCGTAGCTTCTTGGAAAGTGTTCAGTACAAACTTCCAGTCTCTCCTGATCTCTTTGAGAATATTCTTCATCTCTTTACATCCATGAAACAATTTTAATTATAGAGATTCGTGCCCTCTATATTCTTGGCTAATGAATGGTCACGATTTCAGTCAATAGCTAAACCTCTGTTTTTACGTACTGCAATAATATGTATAAATCATAGTTATACTCATTCTAGTTTTGCGAAGTAACTTTCGATCAAATTTGTCGAATACCTTTTATAATGAACTGAATCGGCAATCTTAAGAAAACAGTTTTGTGGAAAATAGACTGATCTTATCAAGGTAGCTTGGTAGCTGAACCGGTTTTTATCAAGCCTTTTATTTTTAGAAACGGGTTAATTCCTCTCCTGACTTGGTAAGATTGCCTCATTACATTAGGTAGTAATTTATTAGTGATTTAGATACGTATTAAGGACGACATACGAACCTCAATTTTTTAAAAATAGAATATGTTGGTTATAAACTCTGATTTTTCTGCCGAAATTTGTGGAACGCCATTTAGAGCCAACTAAAACAATACTTAGTATTTTTTGTAGTTTAGTGGAAAATGCAAAGTAATGTTTTAGTTAGTTTCATTTGTAAATTAATCGATGATTCTAAGGTATGTTAAATAATTCATGTTATTTCCAGATGTTAATTATTGCTCCTATTAACATTTCTGAGTGGTTATATCTCCTCGTAGACTAAACTGCGTACAGAAAAGATTGTTCTTTTTATGCACTCAAATTATTAAATAAATTTTAAATAATTCTTCTAAAGGCTTTCCCTTAAAACTTTTATCATTCTGTCCACTATTAAGGTGATGAAGGATAAGGAAGGTTCCTTCATCTCAAATTTATAATAGTTGTATATGGTATTTTAATGTTTTATGAATGTGTTTGAATGTATCCGAGGCATCAGAACCGATGCTTTAAGTTCAATTTTTCTGTCTTTAAATCCGGAGTTCAATGACTCCCCGTAGTCGGTCATCTTTCACTGCAGTGGCGCATCCCCTTGAGTCTCGAGAAAGGTAAAAAATTGCGCCAGTTCCGAAATTCCATTGCTGGCAATTCCGTTTGATTGAAACACAAGAGATCCAGAAATAGATATCCGTAAACTTTCTTCACGAAATGAGGGCGTCTATTGATTGAAGAGGGAACCAACCGCTCCGAAAACAATTTTCCCTCTTAAATCCACAACTCCTGATGAGATTTATACGATGGCTGGGAGTCGTTACATTTTGCTAAAGTAAATGTTATCATTTAATATGCGATGGTCATCTTCGTTCGAAACCGTACAGAAGTTATCTTTTGATCGATTTATGAAAATCTTCGTGATTTCTTTGATATATTGGATGGTATTCTTCTGGTATTTACATAGTCAAAGGAGCTGCTGTTTTCCCAACTCTAACCATAGAGTTTATTTTATGAATTAATCAATGATATTCTGGGGACAAAGTGGAAGAGATACTTAAAATTTTTTTAAGTTCAGTTTCCATGAAAGATCTTGAATGGGCATTCCCTTTTCCCAAATCACTGGTTCTCGGATTCTTTGCAGTTGGGCATAGATCAACTATTAACAATGCTCTCTAATTCGCAAGATCGTGTATACAAGGTCGGGGTTGAAAGTAAGCTAAAAGTTTCTGAAAAGAATTCTTATCTCCGAAAACATTTCTTTTATCTTTCGTGATTTTACTGATGCTCCTTTTGGGTCAATATTGAATCACCGTTATTACGCATCTTATCGAAGTCATTTAGAGAAGGCATTGTGTGTGGCATTACATCAGCGATTGTGATAGCGCAAAGTTATCTTACTACGCGTATTTTCATTCTAGAAATTTCGATTTTATCTTGACGAAGACCTCAATTGACTACGAAGAACAGCATCAACATTTTGTATAAAATGTTTCTTTGCTCAGGAGAGACATACAAATTGTTTAAGGGATGTGGCAGAGTGATGCTTCGACTTTTGTCGCTTGCTTTACTTTTAAGTAACTGCGCGTATTAATTGACGAATTTTTTATGCTGTAGAAAGTTGGGTTCCCCTTTGGCATTATGTTCCTCATACTCCTTAAGCAGTCCGCATGTCGACTATCCTCCTTAGGCCTTCCTTCTCGACCGGTTTTCTCTTCTTAACCAACGAAAATACATTTCTCTGCCTCGCAAACGGGAATCATCTCGAAACAGAGTTCGATTTTTATATTTTTACTCTTCTATAGTTTGCGTTCCCTAACAGTTTATGCTACTGAAACATTGCATCCTTGTTATTCGTCGGAATATTTATCCCGGTAGTATGAACTAAATTCAAATGTATGAGGATTGCCACGATCCCATTCACTCTGTTTTCTGTATGAAATACGTTATTCATATTTTTCGCGGAAACTTCTCTGCGAAGGAAAACAGTCAACTGCTCTTGAAATGGTAGAAAATGTGCACTACATGCTGAGCCATTTCATTTTTTGAAGGGGGCGTGCAATTCTTAGCGTTTTGAAGTAGTATAATTTAAGCTCCTTTTACAGCTGCGTACCTTTTCGAAAAATATGTCATTAGTCTGGATGATCATAAACGTGTCATTCACCCTGGTTCTGCGAACATTTTATTAATCTGGAAAAATATTTTCCGGTCTCCGTCCCTAGAAAGTTTTCTGTCTAGTTAGGTAAGAAAGCAGTCATTTTCTTCCATAGTAGACGGTGCAATAGAGCTGTCTTACATATACGTAACACCTGGAGTAAGAAACATAAGCTATACCTAAGTAATAATTTAGATAAATGTGTTATTATTATTTCATTTAGGAAACGCTTCTGTAATTATTGATGTCGTATATTTTTTAGCGTTTATCATATTGTATTACTGAATTATTTAATAATTTCTGTCTCACTCTATCTCTGACATCTCTCGCTACTCTCTTATAAACACCTCTGAAATATTAGAGAAAAAGTATCAGCCAACATCAGAACTCGAATCGGCTGCAGGCATTTCTCCCAACAAGGAACCCGACCTCCGAAACTAAGAAGTGTCGATGGAAAATTATTGCTCGACGTGGAATGATTAATTTATGAGGTGGAAAATATTTAATGCATCTTCAGAATATCTCGAAAAATGATGCCATTAAAATTTTAACGTGGAAATTTTTTGTGGTACTTTCAACTCAGAACTGGTGTGGCGACTTCTTGTTTATTGGAAGCAGCACGAATCTAAGTAGTCGGTAACAGCTGATGCGCCCTTAGGAGTTTCTGTGATTTCTTTCCAAGATGTTCCTCTCAAGCATTAAAGAAGATACAAAGCCACTAAATAATTCCATTCTATTCGAATACACGTATCACTCTTCTCGGAAAGTACTCTCCGGAGTCACTTGACATTAACGGTCTGCCAATATTTAAGGACTCCATTGAGAGTTTTCTTGAGTGAATTGCATTCGTCATGTTCTTGAATACTTGAGTGGTCTCTTTTATTTCTTCTTTCTGCTTTTTGACTCTATTTTTGGAGTGAAACGCATCCTAATGTGACTAGTATAATCTTTCGATATTTATAAATGATAGACCTTGTCGTGATACTCAGTAGCGTTTACATATTTTTTCTTTGAAGCTACACGTATACTTTTTAACTCTTGACAGACTCATGGCGTATAGATTTTGAAGTGAAGACTCTTGAAGTGCCACGACTAATAATTAAGGCACCAAAAAACTATCCGCAATTCAGTAAAGAACAGAACTAGGCGGTGGAACGTTGACTTTCACGTGTATCATTCACACGCTCCGTCAAAATATATTAGCCTATCTCAACATCTCCGTTTTATGGCTCGTCCGTCATAGACTTCCCCGTACACTTCGCTGAGAGAAACCTGTTCGCTAAGGTTTCGAGGCGGGGGAGTGCTTTAATCTACGCTCACTACGCGGTTAGTTTTTAATTTCTCACGAATGCTCTCTTCGAGAGCGAGCGGAGATTGATTTATTTCAAGTTCATGCGCTGCTTTCCCCAATCACGCGCGGCTCGTGCCTTCACTTGCGAAGGGAGGATCCGAGACCGGCCGGAAGCTAATTTCTCTCTCTTTTCCGATCTCGTTTTTTTTCTCCTGCGAGATTTGTCGAGAGGATCAACTCGTGCTTTCCCTGCGTAGCCTTTCTTCGAAAGTTGTCCGAAGAGACATGTCGGCAGAGAGGAAACCTGGGGACAAGGAAAGGAATTGGAGAAAAAAAATATCTCGGGCTGTTGTACGCTTCGGTAATCCTGGATGTTGATTGAGTTTTCACTGGATGGAAGCTGTCATCGGATGGCGGTCATCGCGGGGTTGAGATTTTTCCCGTTTTTGTCGTTTCGGAGTTTTACCCCCGTAGACGTAACTCCGTGTATTAATTAGTCTGACTTGCTTTGGAATTATGTTGTGGGAGGTACTGTCATCGTCTGCAAAACCAGGATGGCTGCAATTATGCCTAAACACCTGTCAGAAAACTTTTAATACAGCGTATAACTTAAGATAAGGGTAGATTATGTAATGAAATGGAATGAATGTCATTTTTTCAGCGTTTAATCTTGCTTCTTATAATTGAAATGAAATTCAGGTTTACTATACTAGTATACTAGCTGAATACACCATATACTTTACCATACTGTCTTATTATTCTCACTATTCAACATGCTTTACATCCAAGAGTGAATTTTGTTAACATCGCATATGCAGTTTCCCTGAATTCCTTCTCAGTCTCATAGGTTCAGCCATGAACCCATTTGTTACCTCAGCTTTTATATTTTTCAGCTTTATATTCAATCATAATCATTTGGTAATTCCACTACTCAGCTTTTATTTATTCCGAATTTGATCGAGACCTGCATGAATTCGTCGCGTTGGAATCTAGCACGATAGGTGTCAGTTACCAATGATTCCCCAATGTGAGTACAGAATCACGAAGTAGAACTTTAATTTTCATTATTCTCTCCTCATAATGGGTGATATTAATTAAGAAATTCTCCGTGATTATGGATATCGAATTTATTGGAAAGTAGGTATGAAATACTTTTGTCAGTTTTTCCTTTTGATTATATCCCAATTATTTTCATCGTGGTATTATGGAATTCCTCAATTAAAAAAGGAAATTAATATATATTTCTTAATTTTAGCAATTCGGTTCTCGGAAGAACTTGCAGGTGTTTAATCTGTCCGTACATCTTATGCTGTAGCGGTACGTGAAGAGGCGCATTATATTTCGTTCGTGAGTCAACATTTTGTGGAAAAGTATGATTTGCAATTATTTTTCTCTAGTAATCATTGCGAATTTCTCCCAAAAATATATTTAATTACAAAGTAAAAATGCACCAAAATTCAATTATAGATATAAAATAAGTGGCATCCTCATGAGATACGCATACAAAATCCTAAGCATGTTAAGATTTATGTTCAACTTTCAAGTCATTGAATGAACTGTGAAACTATAATTTATCATCATGGTGGTGTCCATTACGACCCTAACCCTCATCCTACTATCCCTTTGAGATTTAATTAAATCCTATTATGCAGATGTAATTGAATACTGCCGTATAATAATGGATAATATGAGTTGCGTAGTTTCTCCAACCCCGTCTGGCCAATAGTTCGATACGAGTCATTACCGTTCATTTGAATAGACGACGGAGAAGCAATTAAACGGAGGAAGCTGTAGAAAGTGCTTCTGAGCGCGTGCAGAAAATTCGTGGAAACCGACCAAGCTGTTCCGAAGCGTGAAATTTGTAAAAGTATCATCCTCCCCCAGCTCGGAATGAGGTGTCGGTTCATTCCCTTTTCGTTGTTGGCATCTCTTCATTTTTTAAAACTCTCCCTTTTTGAAATCGACGCGAAACGTGAGGAAGTTTGATTGATTCGGCCCCTCATCTCACCGAACCAGGTAGCGTTGTCATAACCTTTTTGGAAAAGCGAAAACTATTTCAGAAAAGCATTCAACAAATTGGTTTTTGAACGATTGGGGATATTTCTTTTTAGATTATATTTGGCTTATTGAGAGAAGTTGTGTTTCTCTTTGAGTTTAAATTCGGAAATTCGTGCTAAACGAAAGTCGGCTTTTGATATTGAACCGGCCTAATCTAGATTTTGTACAATATGTTCACATAAAATATTCACAGTAAAAGATAAATACATTCTATTTTTCATACAAATTAGAATATTTTGCCCACTTCGTGAGGCATCGCAGTGATACCATAATAGTTAACTAAACAAGTAGTCCCGCCACTCATCGGAGGGTTGTACTATTGCAACTCAACGGAAAAATATTAAGTTTAACTTTTGCCTTTATAATTTCTTACATTAGAGATTTCTTTGGCCCGTAAAGTTA
The DNA here is from genome assembly GCA_036926295.1 of Pachydiplax longipennis. Classification (NCBI taxonomy): domain Eukaryota; kingdom Metazoa; phylum Arthropoda; class Insecta; order Odonata; family Libellulidae; genus Pachydiplax; species Pachydiplax longipennis. The sequence goes on from JAVFKF010000008.1 coordinate 61,578,973, forward strand.
TCATTTATGGTAAATTCTGTATTTCTTTTTTTGGGTGAATTTATCAGGTGTAATCGATTATAGAAGTCGTCTTTGAGAAAGATTTTAATTTTCTCCATTAGTCTTAGGGGTAATATTCCATTCCGGGTGGATCTGTTCTCAATATAAGCCACTTTTTTATTCAAAATTTTTAGGTTAGTTACGTATTTCATCATGTCATGCTTCAGAATATTTACAGTCTAACTTTGGAACAAGAATATTATGATAAAACTTCCCGCTGAAATTCGAATTTAAAGTAGCTCATCATTTTCGCGTTCATTAATATGAAAGACCTTTAAACTGATTATTTAGTTATTTTTAAGTTTTTGAAGACAATTTGAAATAAAGTTATGAATATTGATGGGTTTAATATTCGAGAAGTCGGTATTTTATTGTAACTATTGGTGACTTATCATTATTCTGAGAGACAGTATTTGTTATCGGTTGAGTATAGATTTTATAAGTTGAGTCTACAATGATGAGAAGTAGTCACAAATATGGTATATTTTTTGGAATGTTGTTAAATCTCGTTTTTAATGTTTCTTTGTCATTTTTAGAAGAAGAGGGTTAGGATAAGCATGATTTATAAAGAATTCCCATACCGGTAAAATTTGTTAACTTTTTCGAGAAATTCTTCCTCTCGAATAGGAAATATTTTCCACGGTCCTGTTGATAGGATGTCACGCATGCAAACGCGTTGAATTTCTCAGCATTCTGTTGCAATTTACATGTATTTGAATACCTGAAAAAGTTGAACTTCAGAAGCGTTCTTCTTGAAAAGGAGGATGAAACAGGTATTATTTAGAAAAGAGCGGATCTTATCTTAATTTGTTTTGTCGGCTTGAAAGCGTAAATAGCGGTTATTTTGCAGGTCCATTATCTTAAGGTGAAATGTCAACATGGCATCTATGAGTTCCGCCACTGATAAATAATTCATTCCGCTATAAACCTGCTCACTTAAGTTCGACTTCTTTCCTTTCTCCGGGTAAATGCATTAGGCATTCTGGTTTAAGGAGAAAGGTGCGCCATTTGGAGCCCCTTCGAATTCGCCTTCCCCTTTTGTATAAGCCTTGAATGAAAACTGCAAACATCTTAATATGCTAACAGGCTTCTCAATGTGGTGTGCATTCATCCTTGGAGTGTCGCTATTCTTTTACGTCGCTTTTCGGCGGATTGTTTGTCCTCTTCGGTTTTCAGATTTGCTTTTCTCCCTTTTTCCAGTCGGTGTTATTTCTTGGTATTTCTTGAGTAAAAAAGCATATATAGTCATGGGTTTGTGATACGTCGAATGAATACAGTGATTATCCATGTAATTAATTTTTCTACTAGTATTTATTTCCTCAGTTGCTCAACGTTTGTTTTCTATTTATTCTTTAACCGTTATAGTGTTTAAAAAACCAAGTAAATATGTTTGATATACCGTATCCGGGAATTTTTATCGAGGATTTGAGAGAACACTCGACTGACAGCGTATATGTTTAAAAATCTAGCCAATGCTCAAAGTGGAGCTAATCTTGGATTAAAGGATGAAAATCCTATGTTTTTATTCCAGTTGATGGGTTTTCCTATTTATTCTAAAATCCATTCAACGTCCGTATCCACACGCTCTCTTTGTAAACGGATCGTGATGCGTTTCCATAGATATGCATAAAAATTTCTTTTTCTCACAATTTCAATTTTATTTCTAGCGCATGAGAGCCATGGTAGATTTCTCTCTACGTGATATAATACACGTTGTTATGCTATCCCAGATTTTTTTAATCACTCGCCATTGTCCTTAGAAAACGGGATTTTAATAAATATATCAATATAGTACAGTAATCCCTCGCCAACCGCGGGGGTTACGCTCCTGAAAAGTGTAGCTAATGGTAAAACTGCGGTCGGCAAGTTCAGGTTTTTGTGGAGAAGTAGAGGCTAGGAGAATAAAGATTTAAAAGATATCGTAACATTAAAGAGTTAAGTGAATATTTACTATCGAGCTAAAATCATCAAACTTCACAAAAATTCAAAATGTGTTCAGGAAAGAATTAAACTAAAGTACGATGCTTTCAGAAAATCTGCAAAGCGTTCAACACGCATTATCTTATTTAATCGTCAAAGTTCGAGAGATACGAATGACTTCGTGAGAAAATTAAATCTCAGTTAATTCCTCTCACACCATATAATAATAATAATAAAACGTCTTTATTCGGGCGAGATATGTTGTATATCAAAACGCATATGTGTACAGTTTGACAAAACACGTACTCACTAAAACCGCGGTTGGCGATATATTATTATATTTCTCTAACGGCTAATTAGATTTCAATCTAAACTTTAGTTTACCGCTCGTTATTTTGTTTTTCTACATAATCAATCGATGCCGCCGTAACTTTGCTGAACTCCATTACAGGGCAGAAAAACAATCTCTTGGTGTAAGTTCCTTGAAAATTTATTATATGTGCTACGCGTTTCGTTTCAAAGAGTGCCTGAGGATAATATTTAGCACATGTAATAAATTTTCTGTGGAACTTATACCAAGTGAATGTTTTTTATCGTGTTTTTATATTTTCAGATTCTTTCCTTCTTATGAGTGTTTTTAGAATTTCTTTGTATCAATAAAGCAGTAAATTTTCACCTCCTACGCATTACTCTTTTCTTAGAAATGTCCGTAGTCGAGGTATCACAGTCGCAGATGTTTGAAATGTATTTTGATACTCGTTGTGAATTGGGAAGTATTTAGTAATATATTTCCAATATTAGCGTTAAATCCCTAGCGAGATGATGTCGTCTTTCGATGTAAACAATTCCGGAAATTTCTATTAAAAGCTGTATACATCTCACTCTTTTATTGGAACGTCTCCAAAGTTTTGTCTTGCTAACTGCCTCGGGCCGCTGCTCTAGCACGTTTCTCCCATTCTCCATTCGTTCTATCTCTACGACGTAGGGAAACCCTTTAGAACTTGAAATATACTGGGATGTGTTGGTCTTCGGACCTTAAAAATACATACTAACCGCAGAACAGGTATATTTTCTCATAATGGTGAATTATTTTATTCTTTCATTTTTAAGGGGTTCAAGAAAATACTCGATCCCTATTGTTGCCTTTGTATTAGTGGTTAGCGGAAGGGGTATTTTTCTGAAATACTGAGGCGAATCATGTACTCAGGATGATATAAAATGAAAATGCAATGCCTTATAGCCTCAAAACGGTATTTTATTTAAAAGTACAATAATCTAATAAGTGATTGATGTACTGCAATGGGAAGGAGGCGGGAATTTTATACTTGCTTTGGAAGATGACCTGAGTAGAACAACCAGAAAGAAACAAATTGTATTGTAAGAAGCTCATGACCGTAAGAAAAGGACGAACAAAATTAAGGATATTCTACTGTTAGGACCTCCATGAAAGAGTAGGCTTTCCATCAGTGAATGAAAATGGTTGCTTATTTCTGTTGTATATGAACAAGGTTGTTGTTTTGTTGTTGTATATATTTAAAGGTATATCCTACTCTGTGAGAGTTGGCGTAGACTGTAGATAAATTTCATCGTTTGTTTCGTCGCCAGGGGAAAGCTAAACGCGTATTTTACTTCCGAGTTTATTCTTGAAATCGTATTAGCAACCCCAACGTTTATCATACTCGTGGTTTGGAGTAAATATTTTGGCGGAGTTTTGTCGCAGTTGCTCTGCTGTGCTGTTATGACTGCGTAACTTGCTGTTCAAAATTTTCGAGAATTTATGGAAAACGTATGTAAACTTCATTTACATTCGTACTTCGCAGTATGCTTATCGGCATGAGGTAGGATGCATGAACACAAAGCAATCTACCTAATTCTTATTTCCATCGCGAATCCTTCATAGAAAGATTGAATTTATAATTCAATTTTTATCGCGTCTATTTCACTAAATTAACGCTCGTAGTCAGATCTGCCGACTTGTGTGAATATATCCACTCCAGTCAGTTATCATGTAATTCCTATAATACGATTGTACTCAATCTACTAAATTGCGCTATAAATGCTGTAGTATTGTAAAAAAAGTCTTAATTTTTTATGTTTTCAATTGAATTGAAGTTAGAGGACGCTTGGTGCTCTGTTCATTCCCGAATTATGACAAGTAAATTAAAAAAAAGGAAAGGCAACTATTACTAATTCAAGCGTCAAAGAGGACTAGTTCGACCCCGCGAGGATATTATTTACTATCCTGAATATATGTATCATTCGCAAGAATCTTATTCTTTGTCTGGGTAAGAAATTCCAAATTTAATGAGTTTTCAGTCTTGATCGATTATCGTCACTGCAGTACAAGTGTCTCGGGAGCGCTCTGCGGGTAAACCGCGCCTTAAAATCCATTCTTGCGATGTAGGAAGCGTCTGTGTGTCGGCAGTTGGCAATATAAGTCACGACCTACATGGCGAAAGGGCAGTTGCCCCAATCTTTCGCGTATCCGAAGCATCAACCTATTGATCTTCTCATCTGCGCCGCCTTCTCCTGCGGCTCTTATGTACGCTCAGATCCTAGGTCTCTTCCCATACATCCTCCTTCAGCTAAAACTTTGATAGCTTCCCCAAGTACTTTAACTCCCATTCCTCTCTCCCTTTACGCCCATGAAACTTCTTCCTTTTCATTCCACCCAAAGCCAGATAAAAATGACTTATTAACGAAAGGGAGTCTTTGAGGGAAAACTGGCTTACGGAAAAGATCGGTTTCTCGTTTATCCTCTTTCGGCGAAAAAGTATTTTCGTTTTTGGTCCCGTATTTTTTTGTTTTATAAGAACTGCGTTTTACGTTACGTTATAACGAAGCACTCTGAGATATAAAAATACGAATAATTGGAATAAAATAAAAACTTTTTATGTTTGCCTCTAGGCTCGTATATATTTAAAAATCCTTTGCTAATTTAATATTTATATATTTATAATTTATTTTAATGGGATATTCGAAACCTACGTCTCAGATGACGAATATATATATATATAATTTCCTAAGGGTTGTTAGCAGAATTTTTTTTGATCATGAATACGAGTATAGAAGGTTCCAAAATCCAATAATCGAGATCGAGATTGACTTTCATATATTGTATAAAAATATATGCCCTAAAATTCACCAGAATAAAATATTTGGCTAGTTCAAAACATTTTTCCAAGCTCAAGTGAACCGTCTCTTACCTAGATAATCTGTAGGATCTTAGTCCTTTTTTTCATTTCAACCTATTAGAAATATTCGTTCCCGATTTTCTTTACGTTAACTCAAAATCATTTCGATTTTTCGATACGCTACACACATTTTCCAACCCCGGCTGGAGGCAACTCAAGTTCTGGAAAGTGGTTAATTTGAATTTTCGGCCATGATTCGACCGTCGCTTTTTAAATACTCGATTATAATTCGGGGTCCATTTTTCACGTTTTGCGTTACTTCCGCAGCAAATGCCATTAATTCCCATGAAAGGGGAAAATGTTCCGCATTTGCATTTTGGAAAGGTGGAAATTAAACCTCTTATCCAAGCCGTTTACAATCATACTCCGAAGAAGGCATGAGTCGGTGTAAAATTTCAGCCCCATCATGAAAAAGCTAATTTCAGCGCGAATGCTTTCCTCGGAGGTGTCTCTGGATCTTAATCTCCACATCTAATTTCGAAATGGATGTAATCTTTAGGTAACGATCGTTCCGGTTAAACCGTCACACGTTTAATATTTCCGCGATGAGGTGCCGCGACGTTAACCGAGCGCAGTTTCCGCAATCCCCGCGGTCCTCCTTCTTTCCTCCCTTTTTCATGCCGCACTTTCCAAAAAGATTCTCACTTTCCCTCTCTCATATCTCCATCTGGGAGAGATGGGGGTTTTGGCTCGGAGCAGAGTGTGCGCTTCCTCTCACCCGCTTTACATTTTTCATGCGGCCTCTTCCTCTCAAATTCCGCGGTCTCCGCCTTCCTCTTCGCCCACGCTGCCTGTGGTGTGCACCCCACATGGCTGAGAGAAAGATTACACGTTACGTAAAGAAGTAACTTTTGGATGAAACTTTGCGAAGGTTGCGGATTTCTCGACTTTCTGGGTGTCGCAGGAGTCGGCGAGAAAATTCGTCTCGTTATGTGGTATTCCAAAGGATGTGGGAGTTTGATGAGGTTGGGTCTCGATACCGGATCTTTCACCTGCGGGTCTCTGCTCTACCTATTAATCTGTCCTGCAGAGCAGTTGGAAAAGTAGTAGCTTTTTTAAGTTAGAGCAATTAGCCGACAAATGAAAGATTTGGGCTCGAGTTCCGATCTCGTCAGACGTTTTTCACGTTCGTTCATCCTTGGAGTTTTTCCTCGAAACATTCCTTATCCTGCTAAAATACTCTAAATCTTTTCATACTCTACTGCATTATTTGTAGCTTAGTTTCCAATGAGTATCTTATTCAAGGTCTCTATCTTAATTGTTTATTGAGCGCACCGAATATTTAAAACGTTAAATTTTTATGTAGAATTAATACGTATTGCTATTTTTGAGATTGCTTAGGTTCCGAATTCATTCTTGTACGTATTTTAGAAAGGTTTTAAATAGGATATGAATTATGATTTTTTTAAATAGAGACTATATCATATAATGTATGGTTTACCATCCTTTGTAGCTACCGATAATTAAGTGATTCCGTCTAAATAAGCTTCAATTTCACGAAATGAAATCTTGAATTATGACAACCTATCGAATTATAGCTAGCCGAGGTAGGATATCTGTGATATCTTGCTCAATCATGAGATGTGAGGAAAATTCATATAAAAATCTAACAAAAACCTTAACAGAATAATCCTTTCGAAGTAAAAGAAATGGAAAATTTAAAATAACTGACTGGAAACGTTTTTAACTGCAATCACTCTCGTATACATACTTTTAAACCCAATTTCTGAGGAAATAGGTTGAGTAGGTGATAATTAGCTGCTTGGATCTGTATGGATGTTTCCAATTCATTTCAGAAGGTTTGAACGAAATCTTATTTTTTTCCTCTCATACCTTCCCCATGTTTTAATGTCTTTTTATTTCGTAATTTAAATTTATCGCTTCCTTTCCATTTAAAGAGAAACGTAAGAATAATTTGCACCTCTATTATAACATAACTTTTCCCCAAGAGCTTAACCCGTATTCTCTAATCGTCGATATCGGCACATTTTGCGCTTTTCTTTCGCCGAAATATTATTTTTAAAACTTCGCTAATTATTTGTCGTAGGTCAATGCTGCGGATTCTATGCCACGGACCTCTTAAATGTTGAGTAACTTTGAACGGCCTCCACTTTCGTGGTCTTAGTACCGTAACGCGTGACGTTTCGCGCGTGTTTCATCTCGCCGGTTGTTAGCCTTATTTGGTCCCCAAGGTGTCGAAAACGAAAGCGCTTTTCTTAAATCAGGTGTCTTTGAGCTCCTTCAAAGTCATTAGCGCTTTGAGAATCGCCGAAATTTTCATTTACTGTTTTATCGGATAACAGTGATTTCCGCAACGTAATGCTAAGCCTCCCCGAATTACGCAGATGTTGCTAATTTAGCATTAATTCAGCTTCCTTTGTTGGTCCGCCTTATTTAGTTTGGTTTGTAAATTTATCAAGGTGTGGGACTTGTAACTGTTCAAATATATACATAGGATGGTTGCAATATTAAATGTTTATCAACGAAAATTAAAAATTATGAAAACAGCAAGATACTTATATTAAAAATTCTGTATTATTTTTCAACGACCTGGATTTTTCGGAACCGTTCATAACTGGGATTATAATGATTACAACATTAAATGTTTATAATATTTACTAAATGTTCAGGGCCTCAAGATGCTAGTACGCCAGCGAAACACCTCGCATTAATAAAGTTTCTGTGGAAGTGTACGAAAAGTTCTTTTCATTCTTCGTAATGGCCTTCCACGGGGTAAAGCCTTCCCATTTTGAGTTTACTTTTACTTGTATTACAACTTGGATTTTTTTCAACAATCTGTATTTTCACTTCTCGCGACATCTTCATTGGCATAATTCATACATTCATGTTTTTACTTAACGCTTTGTAGCGAAATTTATATTGCTTCTATTTGTGCAGGTGAATGTAATGTTTATATTTTAGATTATTAATCATTTACCTGAATGATGAATGAAACTTTACTCGCAATCCTTATATTGGATATACGCTGTGATAAACTGGGTTTCTTACTAAATAAATTTATGCCTATTTAATTAGGTTTGTTGGTGCAAACATCAAAGCGAAGTGATGTGGATAAGCGTGGCGTCGAATTCCACCCATTACACGACGTTCCAACGTCAGGTTCTCTTGTATGCAAACTTTCACCCATTGTTTTGCACATGAGCTATGACAGGAAGCAGTGCATTCAATTCATTCTCCTCTCAAGGAAAGGAAATAGGATCTTCGCTGAGATTATTCTCCCATACTGTTAAATAAAACGCCTTAATTTAGGCATGTTTCCGTAATAATAATTTTCTTGACGTTTCTTCTTGGTATGTACCAAGCTATGCGGAAAGCTACACGATTAAAATATATGTTAATTCTGATCCGTGTTATCTTTATAACATGAGTTGGTTTAAATCGTTTGAACATTTTCACATCTGTGTTTGAAAACTTCAACACCGCGATTTATTTTTTCAGTGACTTGCAATCAATGGTAAAATTTCTGCCAAGACTCTTCTTTGGTTTCCGTTGATTGATATGCATTTATGTAAAGTCGAACACCTTGAGAATCTGCTTCCACTCCAACTCTTCTAGAGCTCGTTCGTTCTATTTTCGTTTGCTTCGAAGTCAATTCCCATTCATATTTTTTCCCATTCCGTCGAGAGTCCCACGTCAAGAGGGACTAAAGCGAGCGAGGATCACTTTGTATAGGATGAGAAACAGGAGCAAACCCCGTGAAAAAGTCCCTGCTCCGTGTTAAGTCGTTCGTAAGAAGTTTCCTTTACGGGTGCGCATGCATAATACACCGATTTGCGAGACTTCCTTCGCAACGGCGCGGAATTAAATGTTGTCGAGTATTGCAGGCTAAGATTTTTCAGTGGGAGTGACTAACGGCCACTCTCCTTCCACGTTATCTCAAGCGTTCATTCTCTCCGAAGACACTCCCATCTTCGTTGAAATTGCAGTGACGCCGGGTTCTATTTTAATAGGGCTTTCGTAGAATTTACTAAGATGGAGAGATTCTTTTGTGACATTTCAACCATGTTTCTCATATGTAGACCTAACGCCAAGCGTAGAACTCATTCAGTCTTCCGTAATTATCCTTGTTGGTATAATTTATGCTTTATAAAATAATGCAATATTCATCACAAATAACGATTACTGATTATCGCATTTCAAATTACATGAACATGAATTAATTACAGCGGTTTTGATTAAATTTTAATCGCCAATGATTTCTCTGTGTAATTTACTTTATAATTCCAATATAAAAACTGTGAGCGTGCTAAACGTAAGCTTTATTTAATGTAATCTTTGACGTTTTAATTACAAGTAATTTTCCAGAATAAAATTTAAGGTGTACCACTACCTATTTATTTCAATGATGGGAAAGAATAAGCTCCTCTTTACTAAATTTTCCGAAATAATTCGTTTGAATATGCTATTTGTGTTGGAACTAATATTGGAAACAATTTATTATAATCTGTTCATGAGTTTTACTATTGAAAACAAATTGTAAGGTGAAATGTTAAATTCTTCGGTGTAGGGAAATATAGGAATAGGAAAATACAACAAGAAATATGTATAAAATTTTGCATGTATGACGTATCAAAGTTATCATAAGGTATTTGTTAATCAAATTATATGATGGTTCGTCGGTGGCATGCGAAATATAGGTAGATATTTATTTCTAGAGTTCTAGACCTCATTATTAAAAAAAAACTATGACTAATAGTTAACTTTTATGAAATTTTGATGTTTTTGGCTCACGAATCCAGTTTTGATAATTAGTGGCTCGCCGTGTTACGAAGTTTTGTCATCCCACTTGTATGTTTTGTGGAAAAGGGTTTAAGCATGCTTTGTGTTATTTCCTAAGGCGTTTCCAGCCATCAATGTTTTTTTATCTAATCACATCTTGAAAACCTTATTTGGGTCAATATCTCCTCCGTGGGAGCTTATCGAAAAAATCTTCCATCTTTTAGGAAGAGGATTTTTTGCGTTGCGTGGTGCATCCGGGATTTAGATCAATGTGTCTAGAAACAGGCGCGGAGAAAGGTGGTAACCTTAATCTCTAAGGATTCCGATTTATCTGGAAAGTTAGCTCTCATGTCACTCGCTCTTCCTTTGAAGGTGTATCTCCCGTTGTTTCCCAGGAAATGTCAACGCATCGGTTCGATTTAAATTTACGCCCGAACCTCGTCTCCTCTCCTGACTTTACTCCGCGAATTTCGGTTTTTCTATCCTTCTAGGAGAGTTCAGAGTTTATCTATCAACCTCAGGAAATCTCTTGGTTGGCTATTGTATACCATTGTATTTCCGGAAGCTCTAGCAGCTCGTGTTACTATAGTTTAAGTTATAAACATTACGAAACTTCTTACGCGCTTCAAATCTGAGGATTCTTAGACTAAATTCTATTAAATATTACTATTAATTATGACTGATTCAATTAGTACTAATTAATTAATATTTATATTTAATTACTAATTAATAGTCTTCTGCTGAAAATCGCTGATATATTTCCAAATTTTTCTTCTACGTTTAGTATTCTCTTTCGGAAGATTATTCGAAGTGAAATTAAATAAATCATGATTTAATGTTTGTTAAGTTTCAGTTGGTACTTAAGTGTGCCGTCGTGAAAAAATTCCAAAAATTATTTGATTTCTGATTAATATTTATCTCGTTTTATCATACTGAACGCTGGTTTGTAATGCTCGTGGATTGGAAATGGCGGTAATGTAAATAATTGTTAGAATCTATTTGTCCTTTTAAGTTCATATTCTAACTGAAACTATCTCAAACACAGTAGGGCCTTCCCCGAAGTTTGAAGCTTCCCATAGAGAAAGGCTGAGCAGACTGCGATAATGCCTCAATTTACACCACTAGCCAACTCACGGTTAATAACAAGTTTCCCGTTTAAAACGGAGAAACTTCGCTCCGGAGAAACCTCGGTTACGCGACAGCCTTTCACCCCCTTCTTCTTACCCCTTCGAAGTCGTCAATGGCCGTTAAATTCGACGGAAATGGTAATGCACGTGATCTGATAATCTCCCGGGCTCGAGTAGAAACTATATCGCCGCCAAGAGCAACGTGCTTCATCACCCTAGTTCGCCCCAAAGGTCACGGTTTATTCGCAGAGATACCGTGCAAGAGCTTCCCTATACATGTTCCTTTCCATTCACGTGTGGCCTATTGCCAACCAATCTCTTTCGTTCATTCCCCGCATCAGATGGCTTTCACGTTGTAATTTCCGCCGAAGATGTCAAAGTTTCGCCCCTTCTCGAAGGGTTGGTTCGTTCTTCCCGAGAAGGAGCTAGATTTTTATGACCAACTTTCCGACCGGCGACTGCCATTCCCGCGGCACTGATCGTTCTTTTGTTTTTCTCCCCCCGACGATTCATCTTGCGAGGGCGGTGATTATCGCCGTAAATCTGCAGCTCTCGGTTAAGACGGCTTTCACGATATGGAGGAAAAGCGACTGTTTCCAGCGGTCCTCTTTTGACGCAGCCACACCGCGTCCAATTATCCAAGCGCTGATTTAAACGAGTGCCCGAGAGATTATTCGTCCATGGTTTGCGTCTACGATGCAGGTTTGAGTCGATGCGTTCGGAGGTTTTAACTTATCGCGAAATAGCTTTTGTGTTTCCCGAACCGTTCCTTTCAAATGATGGAAAGTTGTGGTGGGACGTTTGGCACTTGCTGGATCCGCGGCGATGGGATGAGATTGCTCTTTGCTCGATCGATTATTCATTTGCTAGTTTATCATAATTGGAGATTTTTTTGATCGGGAATGTCAGTGTAGTTACCTTTTTCCGCGTTAGTGCTTGTGAGGTATTAGTTGTTTTGTGATAAGCGATGCCTTTTTTATAAATTCAGCATAAAAAAATTTCGTGAACTTTACAGCCTTTCTGTGGAAGTATATGAATTGTTTTCATTTTCATTTTCCTTTACGTTTATTTTGTAACCCAATGCTCATTAGTTACATTATCCTTGGAGGTGTGATTAGTTTACGTGAACTCTTCAATTGAATTGGATCTACTTTTCCCTAAAATTGATGTGAATGGTACTGTATGACTTTCTCTTTCTTAAAAGTCTTTAAATTAGGGAATTTAAATGACGAAAATCAATGAATTGATGTGCATTTTCTGAGTAGGCCGTAACTTTAACACACAAAAGAATTGAGTCAAAGTCAGACTTTCATGAAAATTACTTTTTGTTTGACAATAAAAAAAACGAATAAAAATCCAACTCTCTCTTCTCGTCTACATATTTCGCTTCTTATTCATTCCTCGTGTTTTTTATAATGAGCAGAACACTGAATGAAGCAAATATTGCCTCAAAGATTCATCCTATCAGAGCGTGATTTAAATCAGAGTCCTGCATTCACATTAATTTCATTAATAAATAATAATTAAAGTAAATTCTTTCTTGTTTTGTATACTTTGTGGAAACGCGCATGTCTGGCAAAATCGTTAAAGAAATCTTGTGACCGATTAGGCATGACAGTTTGATCTTCAATAAGTTCAGTTACGGATGGTTATAGACGCAAATGAAAGGTATTAGTCGCCAATTAGCTGTGTCGCTGTTAGGAAAATGTGGGGCGGAATTAAATGTCTTCATCTTAACTGAGCTGTGAATTTATATCGATCAACAAAGCGTTGGAAATAATCTGTGAAGTATAGTGTTCAACAGAGTGTGTGTAACCGTGAAGATTTTTCTTTTAACTCGTGCGCAAAGAAAACTGTTTTAGGTTTGCTTAGTCAGTCGATACTCTCTGAAACAGGTCCAAAATCAAGCAAAAATGAATGAACCCTTTTGTTTTATCTTCTTATTTTTTGTTTGGCATTCAACCTAAATCATTCATCTTTTCGCAGTGGTGATAGCCGTATTTTTTAGGGTACCGCATTAATTATAATAACTACTTTCCAAGAATAATGAAAGGCATCATGATGAGTTAAAATATTGATGGTGAATTTAATCAATTATCCCCAAATTTATATATTTGCTTGTAAGGTCGATTTTATTCCCAAAATTCCTGCCGAATATATTTTTGGAAGATTTTGTTTTGTTTCTCAAATTATCGTATTTAAGTTAACCGTCCCTTATTCATTTTTAATAGCGCACCAACTGTGTGAAAGACATATTCTGAATATTTAAATTTTTTACTTCTGATATCAGTCTCATTTATTCAATTTCGGTAATATTTTTAGGGATTTTTGGCTAAAAGATTTGAATATCTGTACTACTAGTGCTCTACTTTGGTTGAGACATCGTTCGAAATTTTTAAACTCCGAGTTGGACTCCGTCGCCATTACGGCTTCGTGCATACGTGAACCTCTTTCGGGAACATTTCGCGGGCATCCTGTGGTTGCCAAGTTCGAGGCCCGTCTTGATCATCCGGTTTGCGGCAAACGACCCTGAACCCTACTTAGAGGCAGCGCACGAGTAAAAGTGTCACCAAGCTGTTATGAGTAGGAAAGGGGGAGTCTTGCTTAGGTGTGTGCACTCACCGCGAAGGCCTGAAACACTAACGCATTTACCTTGAGTCAGCTCTCCCCTTGCTCGCTCCTATGCTTTCTTCTCTCATTCCTCGGTGGGTTTCCTTCTTCGTCACGGAATCCGATAGATTTCGGAATCCACTTCCTGTATTTACTTGAGGTTTATGTCGTTACTCTAATCGTCGCTGAAATTTCATCCCTTTAAATTCCTTGTTTTTTTTCTTCTGTTAACTATGTTTCGGAAAATTAACTCTTTTACAGTAGTGCCGAGCTATCTTTATTGTTATCATGATTTTTTTCTTTTTTGGATTGCTTAGTTGATAGTTTTATATCTTGCTTGAACAAGGAAAAAAAATATTTCTGATTGTTCGTTATTTTGTGGGCGTAATTCGTTCTCGGTGTAAACTTTATACCTTAAAAACTCTTTACTAATATTTATTTTTATGTAGTGTTGCCATGTAGATATCCATGAAGTGGTTTATTTTTATGGACACTCGAATGCCTAGTTCCTTTGATATCTTATGATGATGAAATCAACGAAATTTGGGTAAGAAACTAGTGCTCAGTGGTCATTAAAAAATAAGATTAAGCAAATCGTGACGCCTATCCTCGGTGATCCTACAAGCTTATTTTTAATCTTTCCAAATATTCCCGTTTAGGGAATTATATTATATACTATGGGAAATTCCCGTCATTTCAATTATGTAAAAAACAGACAGTATACAAAATGACTCGATCAGGAAGCAAGTCAGAGTTCTGTTTCACATTTCAGAAATAAAAGTTTATATCTTCGAGGAACGTATATATTTCTTACCGCTTCAAGTAACTCGAACCGCTAGAAAGTAAATGCGTTACTGACCTCAAACCGAATGAACTCACACTGCGGTTATTACTTCTCTGAGATAATATGAAGAGATGTTCTCCAGTCTGTGGATTTTATTTGAATGACAGGTTTGAATTATCTTGATGCAGTTGCCACGGAGGTGAAATTACTTTCTATTTATTAATTCACCTTGATACATCCACCTGCATACTTCAAGCCGCCTATCTGCATCACATGGGATGTATATACCGAACGATCTGCTTATTTCTTTTGTCTAATTTTTTTTACTGAAAATATGCGTTTTTAAAACCATTTGTATTCAAGTCTGTCATTTCCATCAAGCTCATTCTCGCACCCTCCGAATCCTTGCGGGAACATTACGTTTATTTTCAACTCCATTTTACGTCCACAAAAAAAATTATACTCCTCTAAATACAGAAACCAGTGAATTTGGTTCAGTTGCTAGTTATCTGCACGACATTGTTTGTGGGTTCAAATCTCGGCATGGATGTATATTTTTGTTACCATCCCTGTCCGATTGCAAGAAAGAAATTTAAATGACCAAATTCCCGATCATAATCGTTTCATTCCGGCGAGTTGAAGATGAAATTTTCTCTGAGTTTATTCATTTACCCCGTATTCTATCATCATACCATTCGCCCACTTGCTAACTCTTTCAGCGAGTCATCAATTACATGATGGAATTTATTGCTGGCCCTAGTCACCTTCAACCAACTCTGCGAGATTCTGATAACAGATCAACTGAGAAACTCTCTTTACTCACATACATTTCTGTCTTTCATGCGGAAAGCTGTTGACGCGTGAGTTACGATGTCCCTCTTCCTTTTTTTACATTTTATAACAATCAAGCTTTTTGGACGGCCTTCCCATTTTCGAAGGCAACCCATCCCTCTGCCAGACAGACCCGCTGTCCCATATAACTTTTCGCGATTAAAATCCCCCAGACAGGTAGAAAGCGCGCGTTTTTTCCGCTTCATCCCTTCCGGAATGTCGACGTTAAATATAGCAGCTCGTATATTTCTTTTGATCTGCTTGGTATACAATCTTTTGTGTATCTCCCTCAGCTCAAAACTC
Source organism: Pachydiplax longipennis (assembly GCA_036926295.1). NCBI lineage: Eukaryota > Metazoa > Arthropoda > Insecta > Odonata > Libellulidae > Pachydiplax > Pachydiplax longipennis. The sequence continues at coordinate 61,594,521 of JAVFKF010000008.1, forward strand.
ATTCGTCTCCGAGAATCCTCCCCCGGTAACTAACCTCGCTTCCACTTTTTCTCCATCTCTCAATACGACCTGATTTCCAGCTTTGTTTTTGCCTTTCTCCGTCTCATTCTCGAGGACCTTCTTCCCTTGGCTTTTCCTCTGCTTTCCCCTTTCTCTCCTTCTCGCATCTCTCCGTTCTTGGCAGCATCCCAAGGACAGGGAGAATTCCTTCGGCCACGTCGAGTATCCATCTCCGACACCCTTCACGATCACCTCGATGCAGTGTTAAGGGTAGCGAAATCTATGACAATGAGGGCTTTTAGACCCATCCTGATGCTGTATCATAGTCTACAGCTCCGCTAACCTCGTCCATTGTTTTCGTTCCGGAATTGAGTCGTAACATTTAGCGAGGAGAACCTTGCTCTGCTGTTAGGTTTTACGTGTTTCTTTTAAGTGTCAACAACGGTGGTAAATTTTTCCTACTTTCCAGGTCAGTCAGTTCAGGTTTCGTTCGTTGTTTTGTCTCGGGTACGTTCTCTGGGATTCTTTTGTACGTATTTTCTCTCACATAAACGTATTTAAAGAAACTGGAATTTTGGTTGCGTAGGGGTTAACGTGCTAGTCTAACAACGCTGATGTTCAAATCCTCTTTTTGCTATTGTTTGTCAATTTCAAGAGTTAGTTGTAAGAGTAGTCAACTGAGGCTTAAATTCATAAAGTACTAGTAAACTAGAAAAGTACTAGTAAAGATGAGATTATTCTTAAATTTATCATGTTATGACTGGAGAGGTTGGAAGAGAGCCAATTTTGGTGTAACCCACTGATGGCTAACCTATGACGCATCTACCAAAACAAGGTGCATTTCAAAAGGCTCATTAAAATCAAAGAAAAACTCAAAATAAATTTCTCTCCCAATTCAATTACATACTCAAATACTTTCATATGTAGAATATTCTACCGATGATATACTGTGAGGACCTTTATTTTTGTTTATCGATTTAGTTTGTCATATTTTATAACTTATGACGCTCCTTATTGGTTTGCATTGAGTATTTCAAATAAAAATTAAATAATTCATGCATAAAATGTTGGCAACTCTTGGTCTAACCAAAAGAGTAAAATAGTAATAACAATGTTACGATATGTTACCGGTTACTCCCTACCACTCGCCGACAATCGGCTCGCTGAGTAACTTTGTAGCTGTAGATATACGTATATAATAATTTTCAAGTGTTCGAAGGCCGTGTAAATGTTGGTATCACGTGAATCTAGCTTTCGTTGTCAGAAATCTTATACCATAATTTATCTGTAATTACTATTTCTGCTCTTGTTTGATGAGCCTCATTACGTGTACAAGTCTCCATATCGATATCGTCGTGATAAAATTTATTTTTGAGCATGATAATTGCCATCGTCTTCGTTAAATTTTGTGCCAGAAAAGTAAAGCTTAATCTGCTAATTTATGAAATTGCCTGGATTACCAATTAAATTGAAAGATATAAATACGCTATGTCTTAGGCCTTCCAAACTTACGTTGTTATGTTTTATCTTGCCACATCACGCCGCTTTCCTCCCACGTGAAGTTCTGTTCCTGTCGTCGCCTCTAATAGCAATTAGAGTCCACGTGTTCATTTGTGACAAACAAGGATGAGGGAAAGGTGTTTTGTGACTTTGTGTTTATGTCCCTTTAATTATGATATTAAGTACACGAGAAGTGTTTTTTCTTATCGCAAAATTGTTGGAAAGTGCGCGAACGGTGAAATAACCTGAAATGTTTGTTTCTTTCCTTATTGGAATTCCACTCGGTGAGGGCTTCTTCTATGGCTTTTAATTCGTTAGAAATGCTTATTTCAACGAGCGAAAAGTGTCACTTCCTCATGTTTTGAGGCATAAGAGACGTCCTTGTAATTCTTATCGATTCTGGAAAGGCTGTGTATCTTCCCGTAACATTTCGAGCTGCGCAAATCATTTGAATTCATTGAATTAGTTTTTGCTTTATAGCAATCAGTTAAAATTGTAATTGCGTCTGTTTGCATTTTAATTAGATGATTATCATTCTGTCTCACTGTGTTTTCACTTCACTCAAAATATTAAATATTATTCGCATGAATTTCTGCTTATTTACTTCATCGATGCTTCTTCGGTATCAATATCACTGTCATTTTTTAGTTGCTCTTGTTAATTTTTAGACCTTTGCATATAAAATTATTTCCATATCCCTCTATTTCTGTAAAGGAACATCAATACCATTTTTAATTAAATCTAATCATGTTAAGAGGAGAAATTTTGTTCTTAAAAGAATAGATTTTTAACATTTTTTATTGTTTCAGCTTTAAGTTTTGAAGCTTTTCGGTTATCTAGGTAGCGTTTTATATTCTGCTAGGTTTTGAATGCATTTTGTAAAATTTTCGATTTACGTGTTTTATTTGTCTCTGGGTTCTGAAAGCAGTTTTAAGAAAGTTTCGATTTTTTATCGAAAAATTTTTATTTCATTGCTATCATAACTTTTATGTTTACTTATAATCATATTGCAAAATGCATTTATTCAAGTGAAAGTTAGGTTTCTTCGGCTACCAATTGATGTAATCTGTGCATTTCGGTCACAAAGGTCTTTAACTGAATCTTGTGAATCGTCCAGAGTTCAAGTTTTGCAGAAAAAGAGCGAATCTCTTGCCTTATAAAAGGAATAGTTTAACATGTTTTTCCACGCATGCTTAAGAGAGGGCAGTGTGATATCAGGTTCAAGAAACTTAAGTAGACTTTTTGAAGCGGAATGAAATGCTATGGCGTATTCGGACAACATTTCGAAAGAATGCTTTTCTGTTTCCTTCAGTCTCCATATATTTTTACATTAAAAGCGCAAGGGAACGTATTTTGCAGCACGAAAATTTTAAGTTACGTGTTTTGCTCGGAAAGCACGTATCATTACTTAGAAAGTCCCTTCGTTTAAATCAATATTCCTTACTTTGTAGAAGCCGATTTGTTTTCCAAGGACGAGAAGGTTTTGCAAAGCATTTCGGTAATCCTTTAGCACCACGGGTTATTTTAGGAGATCGTCTTTACACGGTGATTTTAGGCGAATTCGTAGTCAGCGTTATTTCCCCCGGCTAGAAGCCATCCTCGTGCATGAATCTTTGGGGAAAACACCTGAGTCTGAACGCCAGGCGATGAATAGAAAATACCAGAACGTTGTCCGTTTTTATATTTCGATAGTTTCATCGGAAAAGCTCATTCTTTAGGCACTTAGAACCCATTGATTTCTGGTTAATCAATAATTCCTGCTCTGATTGATTTTGTACCAAGTGCATTGCATTTAAGCAACGAAAAATACTCATCGAGGGAGTTCTCATTTTAGTTTTCCTACTACTTTTTCAGTCTTCTTATTCATGAAATTGTTATCGAAAGAAGACTCAGCGGTAGATGGGCAATTTAAAATTTCCCAATCTTTGAATTGATCCTGAGTTTGGTATACAGAGATTAGGGATTCTTAGCACGAAAGCTAATGATGCTGCATAATACTTGGGTCCTTTCACTTGATTCCGAAAATAATATTTACTTTTTCTGGAATCTTCTTTAAATTCCACTCAGTGTTACGCAGATTCAAGGTCATTGGAAAGATAAGATAACGACGACGTAGTTTGAGAGTGAATATGACATCTCATGTTGATAAGCGTCAGATTGTGAACTTGGAGAGTGCTAATTAACCCATTTAATCTCGTTATTGTGGCGATAGAAAAGGGTCAGCGCATAGCCTTGGAAATATTGCTTAGTATGCAGCTTCACCGCCTCCAATAATAAATCCGCATTTTAGTCTTATTGATTCTCTACATCGTCTCCTCAGATACATAAAAGACTTCCGAAATTGGAGTGTCAACATTGCCTCACTCTGTAAACGCCAAGTTATGTAGTTTCTCAGTATCAGGTGGTCGCTTGTAAGGACGAACATTTTGTATTTGAGTGGTCAGTTAACACTCCGAGCATTAATTTCCTTTATTTGTCACAAGCTCATTTTTGTACACAATTCACTTTAATAGTTTCCGAGGGAAGCATCTGCGTCGGACTTTCTAAGAACTAAGACTCCTTCGTTTACCCTTTCATCATAAAGCGGGCCGTATCTGAATGCCTCCCGCACAAAGGCATATTTGCTCGGATCTAATTAAGAGTCTAGCTGTAAATTATGCGTGTCTTTTCTCCGGGGATGTCCCCCTCCTATAGGAACCTTTCAGACGTAAAAATTGATGAAAGGCTTAAATGTAATCGCGATTTCTCTTCGGAAGTTTTCAGATCATTCTTACCACCGCAACCACTCAAGGATTGTTTGGTCGGCACATATTGTCAAGGTGGATGTCGAAGCCGGTTTTCATGAAGCAAGAAGCACTTGGTATTTACTACCCGGCATCCTTTGCCTTCAAACATGTACTTTAGGGATACCTTACGCGCCACAGATAATCCTATGGCTCACTCCAACATTTTTCCTTGTCATTTTCTCGAAGGATCTCGAAGGAGATTCGGCGATTGAAGTGTTGACAAATAAGTCGCTGGGCGAATTTCGGTGTTTTTTTCAACCTTCCGAACACGTGGTGTTGTTCGTCATCTTATAACTGGGATGAGTTCCTTTAGTGTCGTCTCGTATATATCATCAATTCTGCCTTTGTGACGCATGATCTTTATCTCTAAGAATGACAGCGGATGATTCTACCCGCCTACGAACTCGATAAAGGCATTTAAGAATTTGAATGATTTATTTTACTATCAAGTCCTCAGAGATATTCTTGCAACTATTTTTGCATATACAATCTTGCTGTAGACCGTCTCTTTGTGTAGACTCCACCACTTATTCTAATTTTGAAATCATTTAAATTTTATTCAGTTAATTCTCTGCTTCATTTTTCAATTCAGGTACGGTAAATAAAATTTCGTTGGTTGGCTAAAATTACTTTTCTTCGTTAATGCATTTACATTCGAGATTATTCCTGACTCACAACCGTTCGACATATTACCATCCAAAATTTTAATCTGAATATTTTAAGAAACGCCAATTCCGATTCCAATTTTTAGTAACTGAAGTAGAATATCGAAAAGGATTATAATCGAAGTTAACATCCGGAGTATCAAGAAACGCTAATTAATCGAAATATTAATTTGGATTGCAAATAATAGTGTGAAGTAATTTTTTTTGGAAACTTGGTAATGTTCCGTCAACTCATAGTTTATTTGTTGAAATGAACACATTAGGATATTGATACAACTAACAAGTGCCAGAAAAAAATTTGATGATGTGATGACGGATCGTTGAAGGTTAAATTAACCAGTAATTAAAAGGGAGATTCTAATGCGCCTACGTCATAGATCTTTCGAGGGGCAGAAGCCCAAATGATGATGATGATGAGAACGAAATTTGAACGCAATCTATTTCAGTCCAGTTGAAAACGCATTTACTTACAGTTTCAATAGTCGTTCTCATCTTTCTTCATTCATGTATAAATTTCCTTTTTCCTTATACTTTTATTACACCGTTAATTATTTAGACACATTAATCTCACTATCTCAGCCCTAATGACGCTTATCATCATTATTTATTACATAATGATGTTTACGAAATGCTTATAAAACACGAAATATTCACATTTTCGAAATAAGACCGCTTCAACTCACCACCAAGTATAAGAACGGAACTTTTTCTGGAAGTTGGGTATAATCCAATTGTATAGAAATTCCCTGTGATTGAAATTACACTTGAATTTTACTTTTATTTCTTGCTCCGAATCATCCGTGTGCTCTTTTCCGCTAAATTTCACATCCTAACCCACCCGGATAATCGAGAATCTACTGTATTTCCTTTCTCTAATGGAATGGATTGCGTATCCAACACATGTATGTGACGGTGCGAACTCTATCGGTCTCCATCCGAAGCTCTCCTTATCTGCCGCTTTTCTCGCGTAAGGAAGAGACATCTCCCGCGAATTATCGAGCGATGGGCGAATAACGGCAAACGTCATTAGTCTTCTCTCGGTTTGTTTTTCGTGTGCGGGAAACACGCGACTGTCAACGTGAGGATTTGTGCATACCTTTGAGGATGGAGACTGTTTCCTTCGATGCCATTTCCCACATGAGCGAGCCGTCCTTTGTGGTACTTCGGTGCGGCTTCTTCGATTAGCGGCAGTCAAGGTGGAAGGAAACTGCCCACGTTTTCGATTTTTCGTCTACGCGATTCTGAGAAATTTTCGCTCGCGGATTATTTCTGATTCGTTTAGTAACATTCCGATGTCACCTCATGGCATTGTGGGCTTGGCAGGCCGAATTCATCCCCCAAAAACGTCTGTCTTTGTATTTCTTTTGCGTTTCCGTCTGGAATGACGTAGTATCGCGTAGTAGTTCCCCGAATGGATTGTTTTCGCAGCGCACGTCGCGTTGGAAATTCTTTGTTGACTTTCACACGAAGTTGAAAATGCGTTTCTTTCTGACTTTGGAGTCTTCGTCGCTTTTCTGAGTCATATATTTCTAGATTTTTTCAGCTCCGTTTTTCTCTCTGTACGTGGAAAAAAACGCTATTGTATCTATACTGCGTACCAGTTTTTCTAGTTAGTTTGATAGTTGATAACTAGTCAAAATCTTCTAACGTAAGCTATGAATCGTAATTTAATCGTCATATGGAGGAACACCGCACAAAGAGGACCTAAAATCAGGGATTGCTTGCAGTGCGTAGAAAAATGTATAACATTTCAATCCCCTATAATCCATCGCTACTGACTCATAAAACTGGAATGCACTTAAAAAACATAATTTCGGATCGAAAATGTATTCTGTTGTAAATTTTTTCTTTCTTTCTTTTTTCGTCGGTCTGTCTCTTTCATCCGGGGTACAATACTAGTAATCTAAGGTGATAGGTTTGAATCGTGGTAATTGTATATAAGTTCGTTTGTCTACGTTTGCGTTCGTTTCTTGTTACTAAATGAACTTGAGAAATACTCTTCCTCGTTAAAGAAATGACTGTGTTTCAGTTTTGTTCTTTCATATCTCACAGCAGCGCTCAAATCGTTTGGACAGATTCACAGACCTTTAGTGACACAATGAGAATAGACACATTAAAAATGTTGTATAAAATATATTTTCCTTATTCCATGTTAAGTTTATATTTGTAGCTTTTGTGCTATAAGCTAGCATAAAGTAGCTCAATGTTAGGGAAGAAAACTAGTTTAGAAATAATTTCAGTCAATCAGTTCTACTACTCAAAATGCCTCTGCTTTAAGGTACTACTGCGTGATGCAACTTCACAAACTTTCGATTAAATTTATCTGAGATAATTTTTCTCTTACTTGAGTCGATTCATAAATTCAGTCATCCTGAGGTGTAAAATTTATAGATGTTAATGGCGATGAATGGAGCTTATAAACTTGGCAGAATAGTTTCCATTGAATAGAAAGATAACTCAAAGCGTCAAATAACAGCTTTGGCTCAAAACATGCTTAGTTTTTTAGAAAAGAGCGGAAGTCACGTAAAACATCGTATGCCTCGAAAACGTGGTTATTGTCTGCCTTGCGCAGGTACGTGTATTTACATTCGCATCGATTTTCGATAAAGCACACTAGACAATAGATGATTTATTTAAAAGGAGACTCGTCACTAGCTCACAACAGTTGTAAGCTCTTTTTTAAATGGGGACAGTTGAAAAAATATTTTCATGTTTATCGATCGACTATAACCGCTCAATTTTTATCTTTTCTTATCAGGTAAACATCGGATGATCTAACGATAAAAATCCTCTAAAATTTTAACCTTCGAATTAAAAGCACTATAGATAAATAGCCATTTATCTTCTGTGATCGTTAGAGAAACAACAAAAGTGTAATAAAAAATTCTTGAGGTATAATCATTAAAAATAAACGACCCCTATCTCGCGTCGCTCGGTATGAACATTTAGGCATTGTATTTATCGAGACATTAATTTATAAAGAGGACGATGAATGGCGTTTTATCACCACTTTAACTTAAGTTTCTTCTCACGCCATAATAAGTTTAGCCTGCTGTTATATTTTGATAATAAAAATTTAGAAAGGATTAAATGTACTTCGGCGGGAAGAAACGTGAATTTTTCTTATAGCCTCGGTTATCATACTTCCTCTATTTTTAATGGCAGTACTTCATCTCAAACCCAGTTTTGTAACTTTTTCATTTTTCTTTTAACACGTCCTTTAAGTTAATGGAGAATGTATTGAGTCGTTAACAAAAAATTTTTCACTCAACCCAAAAGTTGGAAATTAACCATGGAAAAGATCCTTTTGGTCTTAAAAGTTGAAATAGCTTTCGAACCACGTAAATACATAGTTAACGTCAAGACATTGTGAGATTGTATTCACACCGAATTTGGTTATATTATGAACTGTCGGAAATAAAAGTGCGGAATCTTTTCGTTAGGAGACTGCATATATCGTTAAGCTTATTAATCAATTCGGCTGATTGTGAAACCATCAGGCGGAACACGGTGACGCATTTTTTTAACTCAAATGTTCAACATAGAAATTTTCTGTTGGTTAACAAATTTAATAGCTAAGTGAAGGAATATATTCTCCATACTATATCCTCTTTGCCAGAGAAATTATCGTAAATATCGTAATCGGTTTTCCTCTGAGAATTCTAACGCGGAAAAGGCCACGGACTTACATAATCATCTGAGACATAAAACAATCCGTTAAAGAATGTATTTCCACCAAATAAGCTCCATAAATAATAGGAAGGCTTTCACTCTCGATTTTATTCCCGTCCTTTATTATTGCCTTTCATACGATTTCAGCCCGGAATCCTGCTCTCTTCCCACGTGTAAAATATGTCCATAACTACATTACCGCATGAAATTTTCCTTATCTGCTAGTTATTGTACACATTGCAGATGGCTTCATGTTGTTGCAGATTGTGGAAGTATTTCTCTAGCTGTAAAGCCTTCCAATCTTTAGCCGTAAAGGCTCGTTTTGAAGATTAGCGATGGCGGTGAGGGAGGGGATATTGCATCTTCCTTGCGAAGGGCGTTCTTTCTGTTCAGTCGAACGCGGGAGGGTGACCTTGGTGGACGGCTGTCGAAGGCGGCCGGTAGCTCCAGTCTCAGCTCCTCGCGCTTCAGACCACCCCATACGGAAGTATATCCGAATTGGAAAATCCCGGAAACGTTCTTATCTAGAAGGGAAATCGGCTTACGAAAAACCCGCCGTGTTTACAATTTCGGCATTTCGTTAAAGTGCGTGTGTGCCCGCTAATACATTTATTTTCAATTCGCGTGTTGACGGAAAGTTCTCCTCTGGATCTCTTGACCGATTCGTGTTCTGTTTTGTAAGTAAATCTCGTTAAATTCGTCGCAAGATTTGTTTTGACATTGATAAGCTAGTTATCCGCATATTCCCTTTCTGTTATTCTCATAGTAGGAATGGAATCCTGTAGTATTTTTGCCCATTTTCTTTTCGTCCGAAAATTGTTTCCTGGTGATAATAGATTTTTATCGTATATTAATTTTTCTTCGAGTCGCGGCCGTCCTGAAAGATAATCGATCATAAATTGCCATCCATTTTAGTCCTACTTGGACTGTTATCAGGCCGTGAAAATTTGCGCGAGTTTTGCTTTTGTCGGATGAGTTAATATTTTAAATGACTGTCATCCGGAAGATTATCGATCGAAGTCGGATATTCTAAATATTATTTCAAAGTTTTTTTTTGCTGTGGTTTCGGATAATATTAAATATGTCATCGATCATGATCAACAAACATGCCCGTTAATGATCGCGATGCTTAGGTTTACTTCACCTGAAAGTATTTTTTAATTCTGGAAAATTTACTCATTGCGATGCTCAGTGCATTTTTCAAAATCCGGTCATTCTATCTTGATGCTACTATGCTACTCTATAGTTACGCCTCCCGACATGGCTCGTGCCTCCTTTATCCTAGAAGGTTAGCAACCGGTTTTGTTGACGTGTATGCTGGGTGGATTAGATTTTCCTTCACGGACGCGAGTGGGCAAGTTGCCGATTTGAGAATGGTTGAGACGGCCTTGCGAAGAAACAGCTGTATCCTAAACCCGTTATGTCTCTCAGACGCTACAAACTCCACTGACTTCAATTTGCAAGCTAACATAATGTCTTCCTGCTGAAGTAATACTATCATCCCTCTTTGCTCACTCCCTTTACCTACACTTTACGACGCCTCGGTTATACTTATTTTTCTCGAAACACGTTAAATAAAAAGTGATGCATCAACAGTCATATATTTACTCATATTATTATCCCCGTTAAAATGTCTCTCTTAAGAAGATTCGCTATCAATTAGCTTTCGATTAAATTGCAAGTAGTTTGATTCATCTCCTAAATTTTTTGCCTTTCCCAATCGCTATAGAAATGTTTATTTGTTTACAGTAATACTTTTTCATGTTAAATTAGTTTTTCAAAATTATTGAGGCATCATCGGCTTCGGTGACCTCCTATGTATTATGAATGATTTCATAATTATTTTTAACGAATGCCAATTATCATGAATTTTATAAGTGATCTATAAATGCAGAAAGCTCTTCCATAAATCAATCCTGGTTATTTCTTCATTAAAAGTGGATAGAAATACTAATTCCGAAGTATATTTTTCTTTATAATCATTAGCGAAGTAACTGAATAAAACTCGATTACTTGACTTCGTAAAATAACAAATAGTAAATAATTTGTCTCCTATGCTATGCAAAAGCTGTAAACGTACTTCTTATTATACAGTTCTGATCCTCGCGTGTTTTATAGTCAATTAATTTACCTCGAAAGGAATTTTTAATTATAATTATTTTTATTAGAAGCGCTAACCATTTTCCCCGTGAAAATGCTCTCAACGATTCTGCCGACTGTGAATGTAATTGCATAGTAAATTGTATCTTGTCGGAAAAGCGATTTCTCTGAACAAGATAAATCCATGAGATTGACATTAAATCATTAATGTAATTAGTTAATTTTTCCACTTTAAGTCAAGACTTCATTAATTCTGAAAATTTTAGTTAGCATAAAAATTAAGAATCATGAATTGGTGTACCACATTTGCGATGCAACTATGTGGTGCCGTGATTTCCACCTAAAAGATAATTACGTGAATTTTTAGCGGTTTATCGTCAGTAGTTAGGCAGTAGATCTAGACGAATCGATTTTTATCAAATTTTAACGATATTTCTAATGAAATTTTCAATTTGCACCCCGCCCACCGCAATCGAGTCGCCATCGCGGCTAATTCGAACAAATATTTTGTTTCCATTCTGACCTCGCAAATCTCTATATACCTGTGATTTAGTAACCTTTGGTTTGTAGCTGGCGTTCTAAAAAAACGAAAATCTTCTTTCCGGAAACAGACCCTGCCCATAGGACGCACTCCTGTAATCGGTGCACTTCTTGGGGAATTCAACGTCGGAAAGTTGACTGTCCAATGAAGTAGTGTCAGGGGATGGAGCTTGAAGTTTGCGTTTGTGGCGGTCTTGCCGGAGCTGAAAGGGGCTCCATCCCCATCAAAGCTTCTCTGGTGGCGACGTCTCGTCTGAGGCCGTCGCCACCGCCTCCACTTAGGAAAGTGGACAGCACAAGTTTCAGCAGGGTGACGGCGAGTCAGAAGGGATGGATGTCGGCAGCCCAGCGCCTTCTCCCTTTCACCACTCTCTTTCTGCTGCCGGTGGCCGTCTACTTTGCTCTCAATTGCCGCCTGCAAGGTGGCACCCTTTCTATCCTCTGCCACCGGTGAGTAGGGGTACCAAGGCAAACATACTGCGTGGTTGGCGAGATCGGTGATGGTTTTTGGGGAACTTTAATCTGATCCTTTCCTCATTTTCCAGGTGGTTGTAGCAGGTTATGAAACAGCATCCTATTTAACCATTAATTATTTTCTCTATTCTTGAGCAGGTTTTGTTCTCTCTATCTACCTGTTCTGCATTTTGATAGGAAATGGTGGTGTGGTTCGAAATTGTGAGTAAAGATTCTCCTAAATTTATGCACACAGGGGACGGCTGCATACCAAAGATAGCTGTTTCTGCCAAATAAGCTGTGTTATAGGAATGTCAGCAAAGATAAACACAAAAAAGTACCCCATGTGTACAGCTTTTGGAGCCTCTTTGCTCACCACCTACTCTGCCATTATTGTGACTGATACAGTTATTCTAATGGGATTGTCATATGCCCTTTTGATAGAAACAACAAGATGTTATTGCTGCATAGAATCTCATGCTTATTTATTTATTCAATGGTCATGGCTAATTATTAGATATAGACTTAATAGACAATATTCTATCTTTTTTTCCATGTTTAACAATTTTCTGAGTATCAGCACCAGTGATATAAAAATAGACTTCATTTTTTGGGGTGTTTGTGATGTACGATGATGAAAAATTGATTTATTTGATAAAAATTTATTTCCTGTCAATGAGGTATCTGTAATATTATGGTATTTTTTATGAATTAGTTTATAATTGCTTTAATATCTTATTGTAAGTTATTTTTCATTCTTATAAAATCATATCCATCCATATGCAAATGTGTGTGATCAAATATCATTGCTATCTTTCATCAGAAATCAAGAGCTGTTCATTAATAGGTTGAACAATACATTGTCATAATATATCTAATAAGTTAAGTAACTTAGTCTGTAAGTTGTGTGTTTTAACTTTTCATTATTTAGGTTACTCATTAGTTAGAATTACATCTGAAATTTTATCCCCAAAAATATGATCGGCAAATCATATTCACCCATAAAAGTTAATGTTATTTTTATTTCAAGATATAAATTTTTATCTTTATTTTGTGTTAAATGCTTATTATCATTATACTGAGATTTCAGCACATTAACCAAATTATTTTGGTCTTTACAGATTCACGGAGACCAAAGATGCTCGTATTATTGACCCAGTCCTAGAACTTGGGAAAGTGCTTGAAGAGAAAGTGAATGCAAACAGGCATCCTAATGACAAAGGTGAAGATCAGCTGGAGAACCCATTTATTAGTGATAGTAATATAACAGAACAGCCATTAATAGATGGTCAAGAACCCCCTTGCATAGGGTCTGGGTGTGATGTGGTTTCTCAAACTTTAGTCCAATCTAAAGTTAAAGACGGTGAGTCTGCAGCAAAATTTGTCACACATGAAATTGTAACGCAGCAAGACTCAAGTGTAAATGTTGTAACCGAACCAAAAGTAGTCGAAACCACAAAGACTGATGTGCCAGTGGAGTCCCCAGAAGTTCGATCTAAACCTGATGCAGAAGAAACAACCTTGAAGGAAAAGAAAACCAGCCCTGATTTTCCCAAGCCATCTTCAGATATTCCACAAGGGGATGAGAAAATTAAGGTTGAGGCTCAGCCTCCTGATGCAAGGAAGGTGAAAGAAGATTTGGGGGTGGTTAGCGACCAGCCCTCCAGTGTTACCAGCAGCACTACTGAATCTCCATCAACTAGTGAGCCTCCCACAACTGCTTCATCACCATCTGCCAGTGAGGACATGCCATCATTCAGTGAATGGACACAAAAACGCTTGGAGGAAGCTGAACGTCGTAAAGGTAGAGGATTTTTATTTCCTATTAAAATTTTATAATACACTGACTGTCCTATTTGTTGTAATTTAAACTTATGATGCTTTGCAAGATTTGAAAACTAAATATTTAAATTTTGACATGCTAAATTTACTTTAAAATATTTCATTTACATATATCCTTATATATTTTACTTAGCCACTAATTCTCTTGTTGCAGACAGAAATCATTAGAAAAAGAAATTCTTTGATTTCTTATTACAAAATTATTGATTGCTTGATTGAAATTTCTTTTACTGTAAATAAAACTGGATCTTTCTTACTATAATGAAATAAAATATAAAGTTGATCTAAATTATAGAAGCTGTAATGACATATTTCCTATCAGTAATATTTTATACTTGCTTTGTTTTTCATGCTTAATAAGTGTTTTCAGCTTAAACTTCTATCATTATTTCTTATGGATAAAGTGCTAAAGTAAAGGAATTGGTTCTTGTAAGTTGATGCTCTGGATGAAGCTCAAGTTGTTTTCTAGAGACTAGATTTTATTAGCATACATCAGTACATTTTGTGGAAACATTCAGCATTAATGTAAAACATATTTTTTTGTTTATTCTTCATAGTAAAATGTGTATATAATGTATTATTCAACATACAAATGCAAAATTTTGATAAAAAGGTGAATGTGACCTACACACGAAGTAATGTATTTATGGTTTATTAAATAAATGAAAGTTGTTAGTTGAAGTGTGAGTAAACCTCATATATCATGACATCTATAATCAGTAAAAAATTTCGTACCACATAATAACTTATAGGTTAGAAAATAGACAAACAAAAAATTGAAATTTGAAGCAAATTAAAAAAAAAATATTTGCAGATCAATGCATGTATGAGAGTATTTAGCAAAATAAATGTGTGCACACAAGAAAAGCTGCATCTTATTATGCTAGTATATATATTCCATATATTTTAATAACCCCTAAACATAGCTTTAACCAGCAGTATTTATTTCCCTTGCAGTCCAAAATGATACCTCTGGACAGGGTGGTAGTGATGGCTCAGGTGCTGCATCCCCTCATGGATCTGGTTCATCTGGAGGGTCTTCTAATGGAGGCGTTGGTGCTGGTGCCTCTGTTGGCAGTGCAAGTAGTGCCTCAGGGTCCTCTTCATCTGGTAGTTCCAGTGATTCCAACGTAGGCTCAGTGGGCAGTGTCTCCGGAGGGACCAAAGTGCGCCAAAAAAACTATGCATCCCCAGATTGTGGTGCTAAAATAGCTGCAGCAAATCCAGAAGCTGTTAGTCCTGGTTCTGTTCTTTCGCCATCCAGGGATGAGTATTTACTGAATGCATGTTCCTCTCGCAGTTGGTTTGTGGTTGAACTCTGCGAGGCTATTCGTGCCAAAAAGGTATGTTGAATGTCAGGAAGGAATATGATCTAGTGTTATATTATATGTATGTAGGTATAGAATGGTAATTATTTTTATCTTCTTTTTCAGATTGAACTTGCCAACTTTGAACTGTTCTCATCTTCTCCAAAGGAATTTTCCGTTTGGATTAGTGACCGATTTCCAACTCGGGATTGGAGTTTAGTTGGCCGTTTCACAGCTCAGGATGAACGTACTCTTCAGAGCTTTTATCTAGATCTTCATCTCTTCACTAAGTTTATCAGGGTAAGTTATCAAATATTTTTCTCTGACGCTTAGAATTTTCACCATACACTGGAGCCTAAGTAACCATTGTGTTTAATTAGATCAGATCTTCATGAATGTAGAAGCTTTAGTAATATGTTACTTACTCTTCTTTGTTACATATCTTCTTTAAGCTTGTAATATTTTTTCTTCAATTAAATGTTTGGTTCTTATTAACAAGAGATTGAATTATTTTTATTTATTAAATGTACTTTTATGTATTTATTATAGGTTGAGATGCATTCTCACTATGGATCAGAACATTTCTGCCCAGTTTCCCTTTTTCGGGTTTATGGCACCAGTGAATTTGAAGTTCTTGAAACTGAGCAGGATGATAATGAGGATGGTGTTGGAAGATCTGGGGATTCATCTAATTCCTTGGGAGAAGATGTTGATGAAGACTCAGATGTTGAGGAGTCATTAGGTTAGAAAATATTTATTATGCCTCTTCTTGAAAGATTTTCTCTCAATATTTCAATAACTGCAGTTCTCATTTGTCCAGGGATCATAGAATATAATATTTATTTTCAAATTGGGACATATGTTTAGTTATGCTCATTTTGCATATGTTTTCATTGATAACTTTACCTCAAATTTATTTTCAATCTATCTGGCTTTTATTCTATGAAATGTAAATAATTTTCCAGATGGAATACTCCTAATTGCTGGAGTCATCCCTTAACTTTCTCACATTAAAAAATTATTGATAGGATTTAAATTATCTGTAAACTTGCAATCTTGTCCCAATGTTGAGGATTAATTTTTTTAAGGACTCGTTTTCAAAGTAGTCTATTTTAATTCTCTTTGTGTCAAAAATTATTTAGTATTTCAGTATTAATTGGTAATTAAAATGTTTCAGATGTTGAGACTGGTGGCCCTCCTAGAAATTTGTTTGGCAGCGCTCGAGATGCAGTTATGAGTATTGTAAAGAAAGCCGCGGAAGCCTTGGTGAAAGCTGGTAAGGTTATTGTGAATTCAAAGCCATCCCTACATTTTAATTGAAAATAATGAAATATCTGTGAGAGATGTGATAGTAATTAAGTGAACTATTTTCATGTAGTAAAGTAATTAACCTTTATGTTGTAGGAGATTCAGCCAATGAGACAATCACTCTAGCCACAGAATCACCAATTAAAGAAGATGAAAAGAATGAGGCTCCAGAACCTACATTTGATGGTGAAGAAGCTGAATCATCTCTAGCAAAAGATAAGGAAGGAGGATCAGAGTGCAAAACCCTTCGTCATCCTCCTGTCTGTCATGGTTGTGAAGAATCAGTAATTCTCAGAGCTGCAGCTCTTCTCTCTTGCCATTATGACACTTTAAGGCCTCTTTCATCCTCTCCTTTTGTTCGCTCTGCATTGGCTTCTGGAGGATTGTGTATGAATCGCTTTGGCCTTCCCCTTTCAGCTCCTAATCATAGTTCATCAACTACTGCAACTGATGCAGGTTACATTTCAGCACTACTTCCCACTGAATACCTTGTAGCCCTATGCAATGCCCTCATCACACCTGACATGGTTAGGGATACAGAACTAGCAGTGCCAGAATCCCCTCCCTCTGAAGTTCCTACTGAAGTGGAAAACCAAACAGTATCTGTAACTCTTGGTTCCCAAGTTAAGTCAGATAGTTCTCCGAAAGGTGGTACCACTAGTTCCACCATTGCTTCTATGATCAAGCCTACCAAGACATTAAAAGGAGATGAGTTTGAAAGTGATGGCCTTGGGGAAAGTGCGCATGATCCTGAAGAATTATCTCTTGGTGTAGTCATGAGCTCACCAGTAGTCGAATCTCCACAGAGCACGTATATGCCTGGTTTTACACAGTTAGGTAAGGGTGGGGGGTCCTTTTATCAAGAAATAATGGAAGGTTTGGAAGATAGCTCAAATTTAGACACTGATACTTCTGCGAGCTCATGGAAGCAGGATGTATCAGAATCTGCTGGAGAGGTTGTGGAGAAAGACAATGTTCCAAATATCCCAGAAGTATCAGAAACTGAGTCCATCCCAGCTGTTCCAGTGACAGAACCATTAGGTGGAGTAGCTATCACTAGTACACCATCAGTTACTTCAGCATCAACTACTTCTCAGTCTCAGTCATCATCATCATCATCTGCAGCTTCACCTGTTCAGCCTCCTCAGCAGACAGGAGATGGTGCACCTTCTCAAGGATCTCAGTCAACAGGAAGCAAAGGGTCTGAGGGCACCATTCCTGCACCTAATGTTCCTCCTCCAGTGCAGTCTCCTCACATTCAGACTGGCACTGGATCAGGCTCTGCAAAGGGTACACAAGAAACTGGAAGTCCTCCTCCACCTTCTCTTCCTAACACAGGTGTTGCCCAGAAGGAATCTGTGTTTGTCAGGCTGTCAAACAGAATCAAAGTAAGTTTTTCTTTTTCTTTCAGCTACTTTTTATTCCCATTTAGAAATTTAACTTCCAACCTTCTACTGTAATAAATAAAAAAAAGGTAAAAAAAATGCCAGGCAACATTCTGGTACCAAGAGATGACTCATTCAAAAGAAAGTCATATTGTATTCAAAGTTATATTGATGAAATACGTCTCACTGTTAATGTAAAGCATAATTATTTTTGCTTTTCTTTTAAAAACTTAACTGCTGTATTACTGTTCAATACCATGATACAGTAATTTTCAGTCTATTCTTATGGTTTGCTTTCTTGCAGACTCTGGAGCGTAACATGTCATTAAGTGCCCAGTATCTTGAAGAGCTCAGTCGACGCTATCGTAAGCAGTTTGAAGAGGCTCAAAAGCAAGCAGTGGAAGCCCAGAAACGTGACAAACGCTTAGCAGAAGATGCTGCTAATCTGCAAGCTCGTTTAGACATATTAGCAGAAGCAGTCAAGGGCTTGCTTGATGCAAGAAAGAGAGAAGAAGAGCAGAAGATGAAAGAGAAAGAAGAGGAGGAAGCTAAACTAAGAGAGGAGCAAGAATATGGAAGACATTTTCCTTGGTGGAGTTCTGTGCTATATTGGCTGTGGAGTACTACAGGGAAAGTTGCTGTTAGTATCTGGTGTCATTCATTTTAAAATTTACACCAAGTTAACCTCAGTGATTTGATGTTTGGAAATATTTTTGTCTCTTATTGATATAGAATTCATTCTAAAATTCATCTTTATTCTACCTCTAAATATGTAAAGCTCAAGATTGTACCATATAACTTTGTTTGGAGATTTTGTAATATGTAGTTAAAGTTATAATAATTATTCAGTATATTTAAAATATAGCATTTCAGTGAATTTTTTTCTAATGTTAAAAATCTCTTTTTAGATCTCAGTGGCCCAGCATGCAGTTATTTTCTGTGTGGAATTAGTAGTTTTGTGGGCGTTAATGGGGCACTACCAAAGAAGAAGATGGGATTGGTCTGCAGTACCAACAGCACCTACTTTGGAAAGCGAAGTTCATCAAGTTCACAACTTGGAGGATGATGCTCAGAACCAACTGAAATATGGTTCTCTAAGAAAAAGAAGAAAATGGGCCAAAGAAGATGATTGGACGGAGGTTACTGAGATGGGCCGAAGTCCAAGGAAACGTAGACCAACTATCGAAGATGTAGAGGGTAGTAGCATGGGAGACACAGGTAAATAGATTTTATCTTGCCAGATTTATATTTTTCCTGATCTTTTTCAAATTCTGTCTCATTTAATCAGTCATAATATAGCATTTACCAGAATCAAGTAACTGCAAATTTTTTTCTGAAAAGAATTCATCAATAGTGCTCTTTTTATTAATGTCTATTTCCTGTCTCTAGTGTAAAAGCAATAAAGAAGGTGGGAGACAATTATTTTCTAGCGATTGACTTTTATATAATTTAGTATTACATTATCTATTTTAGAGAAGACATCAATGATTTTCTATCCTTTTACAGAGGTCATGTAATAATTAAGGAATGATTTTCAATGCTATATTATACAGAATTTAATTCTTAGCAATCATAATTTATGAAAAATATTTCTTAACTGAAGCAAAAATCTCACAAGATACCAAGTTTTAATTACAGCAGTCCCTGCTTACTCATAATACCATTAGGTTTAGTTTACTGCTTAGCAGAGTGTATTGTTGGCTCCTTGAATATCCATCTCAATTGGAACACTATTGTAGAAATGGAAAATTTCCTGAAATCCTGCATCAGACACTTAAAGCTAACTTCTCCTACAAATTTATTCTTAGATATTTACAATTTTTTTATTCTACATTGCAAGGAATGAGTAATGGGTGGTTTTGCACGTAAGGGCATGCACCCAGGAAAAATCCCAAGGAAGAATAGACTTGAAAAAAGTCCGATGGGACCGGGAATTGAACCCGGGTCTCCCGATTGCCGGTCGGGTGCTCTGTCTGTTGAGTTATCTCGCTGGAACATTCTCTCAAGCCTCCTTGCCCACAAAGTCTCCTGAATGGACTTTTTTCAAGTATATTCTTCCTTGGGATTCTACATTGCATAAAATCCTTTTTACATATTAATTTTTGTTTTGTTTTTGAGGCATCAAAATTCTATTTTAAAGTAATCATGTTTATTCCTCTTTGTTATGTTGATCATCAACTTCATTTTCTAGTATATGTTTGTCTTTGGATCATCATCAGTTTTTTCTGACAAAGCACCTTGTTTTATTGCAGAATCATTGGTGCTGGAACCAAATACAGGGCAGCAGCAACATAAGCAGAAGAGGAGAAGAAGAAAGCTTAAGTCTTCATCAATTGCCAGTCTGTCTTCCCTCCCAGTCTCTCTCCCTCCTCCCAGCTCAGATTCTCCATTTCCACCCCCTTATTCAGAAATTGAGCCCTCCCTCTCAGCACCACCAATTGAAAACCTCAATGGCTGGACTTGGCCTTGTCATAGTCCTGAATCCATTCAGAGAGCTACCATCCTGGAAGATGGATTCAAACAGCAAAATGGCGAGTCCAGCAAAGAAGGAGCGAGTGATAAACCAAGTCCTAATACCGTTCAAGAAAAGGTTTCAAAGGATGGATTTAGCAAATCCAAATCAAGGAGAGTATCTGCCCCTATATTCTTCCAGGACAACGAAAGATTGACTAAAAATCCATCTGCAACCTCCCCTCTTTCACGTAGTTCCTCTCAAATTCACAGCAGTTTAAGGATCTGTTCACCCAAGCTCAAGGCAGACAATTGGGAGTGGTTTACAGGTGCCCGAATATCAGGCGAATTGGCCTCTAAAAATTCTCGGGCGGCCAGTAGCGTTAACAGTAACAGTGCATTACCGCTAGGAGATGGACGTAGCTCTCCTGAGTCAACAGACGCAAGTGGGCGGACGGCGGGAACCTCCTCCCCTACTCCAAGCAGCAGCTCAAGCAAAAGCAAGGACAAGAAAAGTGGTAGTGGGAGTAACAGTGGAGGAGGAAGTAGCTTCAAGCGAATTGTTAAGCGTTTCTTTTGAGATAGGTTGTGGTATGAAAATGTATTCCATTGGGCGCAAGAGCAAATTTTGAGTCATTCCACTTCTCCACATTTCTTTTGTCTTTTGCCCCATTGATGTCACCTGAATAAGTATCATGGTGAAAATATTAAGCCCTTGTGACAATCTGGGCTGGAATAGTTATGGAAGTCTTAGGTGTATTCCAATACCCTCACTTGAAAGTAACTTGGATTTTCTGCTGGTTGAGTGTTTCAAAAGAGTGGGTCTGTGTACGTTGTGACTGTTGCGCTACTCTTCCTTTTTTAATGAGGATCTTGTTGAAAAATGGTATGCATGAAGTGTGCTGTCGTTTAGGTCTTACTTAATTTTTTAAGCCTTGGTTTACTGTTGATTTAATTCCTTTTTGTAATGTGAGTCGTTATTTATTTAATTTAGGCAGATTTGCAATCTTAATCAGCCGCTGTGATATTGTGCCAAGTTAGGATAGTCAGTTGCTGGTGGGGAATTCGGAAAAACCATGTGTTTTTCATTGTATTTTCATAATTTTTTAAACATTTTTTGAATCCATTTGAAATCATTGTAAAATGCAAAATTGTAATTTGTTTATAAGTTTCACACTTAGTTGATATAATGTAGTTCATATGAAAAATTATGTCAGAGTAATTCTTTTGAAGTCATTTCCAAGAGTGTGTCTGTCTGTAAAAGATATTGCATTGGCATTCAATAATTTAAAGTTCATATCTAGTCCTGGAATGGCATCTGCTGGAAATGCTTTGAGCTCATTAAAGAACAAAAATGGTTTTAATGATACCTATAGAAAGTTGTACGCACAACATAGGGAATGATATTGTCAAGTAATTCTCCTACTCTACTATTCTATTATGTAAGTTCAGTGGATGTTACAGTTGTAACACTATCAAGGTTTTGATCAAACTTGCCGTTTAACTTGGGTTTGTTCTCCAGTTGCCATTTGCTGGAATGCATCCACTATTGAACCCTCAGAAATCAGAACATGGGATGAAAGCAAGTCTTAAGATTGTAAATGCATAATGCTGAGTATTGATAAACTACAATGTGAAGGTAAAGGTTTATCAGTGCTACAAAGGAAGGCTGTGTCTATTTTTAGATTATGTAGCTGCATATTTGTGTGTCTGAATGTGTGACAGTAAACCTATTTGTTAGTTTTTAAGTTCAATTAAGACTGATTAAAAAGGTCATGTTACCTATTCATTTCTTTTGAAATGCACTGAAAAGTCAGAGATCATTGTCACTCCAAAATGCCCCCAAATGTTGCCTGTATCATCTTGTAAATGACAAAATTGTTAATAAAGTGTCTATAATTACCTTATTTGTAATTAATGAATTCAAATATGTGCTGCTCTCCTTAATTGTTTTTTAAAAAAAGAACAAAAATATTTTACTTCCTAGCTGAGCTAGGTTCACAAATTCTGTTAACCATGGAGAATAATGCAGATGAGAACAAATATGACGTGTATCACTAGAGATTGAAAGGGCTACAAATTGTAATAAAAATAATGTTTTATTTGAGAATAAAACTATTGACTGATAGAAGAAATGAAACATGGTAACCATATATAGGAAGTTAAAGCAACCTTCAGATCAGAAGGCTAAAGTACTTTGGTAAAAATACAAAAAAATATAGAAGTCAACAAGGAAATTAAATAGGAGCTCCTTGTGAAGTATATATTTGAAAAATTAGAAGAGATATATTAAAGAAAAAGCATTCTATAGAGCAGATTTCCTAAACTTAAAAAGTGGGTCTTGACAGCAGCTGGGGTGGCAAAGATGTTGAGATGGGGCAGGAGAATTTGGTAAATATAAATGAATTATTATTACACTCTAAACTTATATTATAATAAAGAATCAAATATTCGCAAATATTAGGGCTGAGTTACATTATGTTGCTTCATTGTAATATTTCGACAACCTTAAAATATTTACACAATGCAGTTACATTTTAAGGGGAAGGAAGTTATTTTAAAATTTCTCATGCATAAAGGTCTTCATAAGAAAAAGTTGAAATAGCCCTGTTATATAATATAATTAGTAGTAGCAAGAAAATAAGTAACTCCTCGTATATTAAATACAAATTAATGAAAAATATGGAAAATTTAATTTATAATAATAAATTATAAATTACCACCAACATGTTCACTTACCATTTGTTAAAAGAGTAACTCAGATATTATTTTCCAATATTATTTTTAGTTTCCACTGAAAATATTTAGTTCACATGAATCTTTATATCTCTTGGGATCAAATTATAAAATTCCATTCCTCAGAACAGTGTTTTATAAACAGATGTAGCGTAAAATTACTTTCTCCTCTTGTGTAATGTCCGTGTACTACATCACTTTGTCTTCAATGTATGCTTTAAGTATTCAGGCATTAACCCCTTAATGTTCTGTGGTCTGGGTTATAGCTAATACAGTGATGTAGAAGCAAGTATGGTCTAGGGTCTCTATGCCAAAGAGCCCCTTACTCAGTTCATGGATGTAAGTTAGGCTTGGAGGCATATAAAGGTAAGGTGGGCCCTCCCCTTGTGTCCTGCAATGAAGGATGGATCAGAAATACTGTGTACCATGGGAAAAAGGGAGGGAAAGGGGCCTTGGTCTCCCCTTAACTCAATACAAAACCCAAATAAATCTTTAATTGGCAAGTCACAGTTGCATGGTGACAGCAATTGGAAAAAATTGTTACATCATTTAACTTGTGTGCGACTAGACCAAAGATAAAAGAAAGACTCTTTTACCTGTGTTATTAAATTGAAAATATACTTATTAAAATAACATTTTAGTTAAACTTATGAAAAGATTGAGCAGATAGTCCCCCATAAAAATTTTTGGGAGTGTCACCTTCCTGGAACATGGATAGATAATGATTTTTGTCTTGTCCACCAGTCAAAATCAGTGCAGTAATGAGATTCCTATCTTTTTGATTGAACTGATTTCTCAGATGAATAAATGCCACAATGCAGGTGGAAAAATATTGAATTTTTAGCAAAGAAATCCATAAGCTTTCTCATGACTGATATTACACCTAATTATGCATTTGGGTAGAAATTACACTCCTACCATTAAAAGGCTCTATATCACTGACATGGACAAGTACTTTGGCTTCTGTTAATGCAATAAAATCATCATTTGAAGTAACATCAGCTACAATACATTAGAAATGAAATGTATTGCCCAAAGTATAGACTCTCAGAAATAAAATGTAATACATTTTAATTTTTTATTTCTCTATATGCATAAAATTTTTATTTCCTATTTTATATAATCCATGCGAGGTATGACTGGGTGCAAGAAGTAAAAGTTAAAGTCCAAGATTAAAAAAGTAGAATCTGTTGAGCTTGTGAATAAGAATTCTACAAAGTTTTTTTGGCCAATGTTGTTTCATGTTTTCTTTTGTAGTAAAAATTCTAGGACCTTTGCTGCCATTCAAATCAAAGGAAGTATTCTGTAATTAAATTGGTATTATAAGGTAATACAATTTAAAATTGTTAAAACAGTAAATACAAGAAATTATTTTGCAAAAATTATATTTAAAAATAATTAACAAAAACAACAATATAGATTTTTGTACAATACAAAAGTTGTGGAGCGAAAGAACCAATTCCCTATTCAATTGAATAAAAACCAAATATCCTCATAAACACAATTAATTTTCAATAAATTGCCAAACAAAATATTAAAAAGTACAAATATATTAATATTTACAAGATAACAATCAAATACAGCACCTACTGAAGTCCCAAATATTTTGTGTAAAATTTAGTATCCTTGAGATTTTTCTTAGAAATTCTGCATTTATACATTTCATAGCATCAAATGTCAATCATTTCCTTTTCTTAAATGCTCTCATGAACAAAACTGTGACTGGAAGAAAGAAAAGCATCATATATAACAAGCAAGCAATGGGAGAAGCTCAAAGCATAGTAAAAAAATATTTACTTACATAAAAACATTAAAATAACCAGTAGAACAACCAAAAACACCCAGCACTTGTTAGCTTTTTTCCTATGCATCTCCAAACGCTCTGATTCAATTTTAAGCTGAGACATGTTTTGCTCAGCTAGAGAAGTTGATTTTTCTACAGTCTAAAAGTTAAAAAGATAATGTTAGAATTCACATATGAATTTTTTTGAGAATATATAGTCAGCACCAATGTAAACCTTCAGTTAATGAAGCCCTATGAATTTTATTGCGATGTGGTGTTATTAAATTCATATTTTAGAGATAATTAAAAATTACAGCAATCGAATAACATTGGCATGAAATAATTTGTTGTAAATTTCATATTGCACTAACTTTAATGTCCTTTTTAATTATGGCACTAGCAATTATTGATTGCTCTTTTAGGTTTCTAGTCAATGAAAGCATGTCATCTGCTATCTTTTCTTGCATGGAATGATGATATTTTAATAAAGCATCCAAGTCACCATCTGATGATAATGTCTGCTTTCTTTGTCTTAGTCCTTCTTCAGACCCTGAATAAGAGCAAGAAGAAAAAGGATTATAACTCATATTGTATAAATAAAAAATAAATAAAATAATTGAAACAAAAAAGTTGCTACATAATTAACTAAAACACTGATCAAAGAAAATTAAACCTTAAACTCTCAGTTTTGGATTATGCATTTGAGTAAATGTGTTAAAAATGACAGTTGAGCAGAATGAAGTAGTGTCATGTATATTTATCTAAAACTATCATCATGTCATCTCCAGAATTTTGATTGTTTGCAGTGAAACCCCTTAAAATTTATGAGCCATAGTCTAAGTTAAAGAATAGATACTAGCTGCAGTGCAATCAATACTGTCTTCATAACAACTCCTTCTACTCCTTGAAGTTGCAAACTTAAGGTCAATAAAGAGTGAGATTGAGTAATTTCACTAAATGGAAATGCATGTCAACACTATCGCATCTTAGCCAGAAAGCGATAAAGGGCTACAGTCCAAAACTAAAATGCTTCATCACTACAAGCCTCTCAAAGACCTAAATGACATTCCTGCATCTCTCATCTCAGAGTAAAAATTATTACTCTATGCTGTCTTGCATTACCAAACCTTCTTATTCTTTATTGCTAGAGCAAATTTTTTCAAAGACAAGTACATTGGACTTCTGAATTTTTCTTCTTCTGCATATCTTTTAAGCAATCACTTTTAACCAGAGACACCAATGAAATGTCACACACATTGTTTTCCAGTATATTTTTATTAATTGGTAATCTGTCATAACAATTTTCGGTGATTGTATTATTGATATGTTATCATTTGCAAATGATACAGTAAATATTCTACCATCACATAAATTTACCTCATACTTAATTTCCAAGCTTCATATTTATCACAATCCTATTTTAAGAGTACCACAGAGTATAAAAGGAATTATCAATTAAACATCACGAGCCTGCAGGTAAAAGAGACGGATTAAAGGCATCCAAAATCTTTACCCAACCAAGAGTAAGAATATTGAAACCAAGCATTAGCACGAATTTTACCTACATGGCAATATCTCAGCAACTGAGCTACTTCGTTTTATATTCTATATTATATACTTCGTATAAACTACACATTTTCAGTTATCAGGAGTTTAAGGAGATATTTTGATTTTATACAGTATTATTGACAGTGCCATTTACAAAGTAACGTAAATATTGTCTAGATGAAAAAATAATTAAGAAAAGGATGATCTGGAAATAGATATATACCAGTTATGTCGACATAACATAATGTTTATTTTCAATTCGTGAGAAATATTCTTACCCTTATCCGTTTGAAATAGTTGGTCCCTAAGTTCTTGCACAAACTGTGAAGTAGACTTCTGATGAATTTCTTTCGTTATTGTTTCAGAGGTTGCTGCTGGTGCATGAGAAAGGAGCTGAACAGCAACAACCTTCTCTGACGGTGAAGACTGAAACAAAACAGAGGACGAATTCGAGGTTCGCTGCCAGTCAGCTTTGAAGCAATTTCAAATTAAAACATACCAACTTGTTTGTTTCCATTAATCCCCTCAAGAATTCAACTCTCCTAATGTATTCTGTCATAGAATCCTTTTTGGGTTTACTAGAAAAAAACGTTCATTTTACATTCAAGGATATTTCTTCCATATTTCTCAAAAGCAACATCAAGAGGCAATAAATAGCTACTCGCTTAAGCATTTATTAAAAGTACATCAATATAAAAATAAATATTTCATACTTAGGGATACTCTGAAGTTCGTCCAACATTGGTCCCAATGCAGTTATGTACTGGAAATAAATGAGTCCACAGTGTCATTACTACCAAGGAATTCATAGTGCTGGATTTCTGATATTTCCCCAATACTCACTTTTTCTAGCCGCCAATCCATCTTAGGATTTTCTAAGGCTAGAGATTCACATTGGCCAAGCAAACGTCTGAAATTTATTTCTTTCCTTGACATACCCATTCTGATATTTTCTTAACTATACCTTATTGAATAAAATTATAAATTGTTAGGTGCGTCTCTTGATTACGCTAATAACAATTTTTTACATAAAAATTAGGATATCATATTAAATAAGTTTTAACAACAGAGGCAATCTCATCTTTCCATACTACGCTCACTGAGAGGATATTCGAAATATGATGCTTACTTGTTTGAAAAGGGTCAAGAAGCAGGGGAGGAGATATCGTGCAAAGTAGTTGTTTGTTTTGATCGTAAGCTTTGGCGATAGCCATAAAATATAGAGCATAGAAGATTTGATGGTGAAATATTCACTTTGATGTTAGTGCTGACCTTAGTATAAGAGCTTCGTTTTCCATCCCAGCAGATGTAGGATAGTACCAATTTAGATTATTTGGTCACCCCGTAATATTAAGCCAGCAGATGAAATAAGTTGTTGTGTGTTACGTGGCAATAATGCAAGACGATTCAAACGGAGAATCCTCCTTTGAATTTGTTGAAAAAAGGATAGAATCTATCTCTACAACTGATGTAATTTCACAAACAAGTCTGTATTTAGTAAATACAATTGTGTAATTTTATACTCTGTAAATAAAAATGTCTTCCTCCACTAAATGAGATGTTTACCTTTTTATAGGCACAGAAGCTAGAACAAGTGGAATTAATATGGATAAAGCATTAAACCGAGGAAATATTTTGCTCTCAAACGTTTCTCCACCCACTACTCTTCCTAGTTTTGCAGTGCCCGTGTCTCAACCGCCTACCCAGAGTATAGATGAATCGAAAAAAAGTACTACTGTGACTAGTTCAACAAAAAGTGGTATGCATCCTGTAGTTGTGCCTCCGGGTGCCTCAAGTATGTCTGAAGTTCCAGCTCATATCGCTGAAAGAACCACTCCGAAATTTAGGTGGGCAATGAAAGAATGGGCATATTTCGTCAAACATTTATATATCCTCGCATTTGTTAATTATTTAACCGAAATACCCTCTAATTTTATTTGATGACAGTGCTGCTATTCCACCAAGTATGGGAAGTACCACTCGTCATGAAGACTCGGACACGAAAGATGGTCATAAATTAGATATTTGTCATGGAGATGCTGGAGGTCGTGGAATCATGGGCTGGGTGAAAGATGCTGTAGGTAGTAGCGGAGGTCTTCTGTCAAGGGTTGCAGAGAAAGCGAAGAATTCGGTCGATTCCATGATTACAACCCTTGATCCTCAAATGAAAGAATTTATTTGTAAGATATCACCTTTGAATTGGTTATATTTACCAAAATTATTTCTTTGGTGATCCATTTAAATTGATTTTCCGCTAAGTAGACTTCAATTGTGATTTCTATTTATAGACTCAGGGGGAGACATGGATGTAATAGTAGCATCTGATAAAGAAGTAAAAGTCAGCCCCGTAAGGGAAGCATTTCAAACTGTCTTTGGTAGAGCTACAGTGATGTGAGTACACTTAGTTACATTTTCCTAAATGATGTTGATTTTTTAGAAGATATATAATCTTCAATGTCAGAAGATATCAATCTGCTCATAACTTACTTTTCAATCAAGGGGTGTTGGTGTGCAACCAACCATGGTTGCAGCTCAGCCAGTTGGATTTTTAGCTGGTGTTAAGGGTGCTCAAGAAAGAATTGCTGCTTTGCGAGCCTTACCAGCTCGTGAACCATCCTCTCTAACTGTTGATGACACCATGGCTGCAGTTGTTGCTGTGGAAAGTTTTCTGCTTGAGGCCATGGAAGAAAGGTAATATAAAACTATGCAATGTTTTTCCTGTGTAGATGATTGTATAATTGCTGTCTCTCCATCCTGTGAAAGTGTTAATTATATGCCATTATCCTGTTTCTATCTATTTCTCATTTTGAAAATTTAATGTGCTTAAGTATTACTTTGAAAATCTTTGCTGCAAGTTTCCCTCTTATAGTAAAAATACCATTTGATATTGTGTTAAGGTATATCAAAAATTAAGGGAAAAGGAAAGGGAAGCTAATGGTCACTAGTCAAGGGAAGGCAAAAAAGGGAAAGTTGGCCCTATTAGTCCATGTATGTTCTACCCACTTACCTAATTTTTCAGGATTGACTCGTAGAGAACGAAAACAGTGAAATGATCACGTAAATCCTTAATTCATGATGTCAGTACAGTGTGTTGTGATTCATTTTATAAGTGTTGCAGTAGATCTCAAGAAGTGTTATCCCAAATTCAGTAGATGATTTTATAACCTTCAGTAAAAACCATTTGTAGCATTTACTGATTTACCTTTGTTTAAAAATTAAAGTAACACTTACTGGGCTATTTATTTTGGGAGCATGTCATGACAAGAATCAGAAAACACTGAGAACTGTATCCTAAAAATTTTTGCTTGTTACGTTTGCCAAAAATGTTACTCAAGATTACATCTTATTTTCACCCCAAACATTTCATTAACAGCAATAAAGATTTAAAGCTTAGTACCTTTGAAGGGGTATAAATCATCAATTATCTGAAATTGAATTTCAGCTAATATGCCTCTTTTTCCTACCCATTTTCCCTGCAGTCTGAAGCCCTGAGACTCTTGTCTCTGCTTATTTTTAACATTTTCCTCCTACTTTTTCCCTTGAGGGATGATTTACTCATCTCAACTTGCATTCTTTCTCTTGATTGGATCCTGGTGCTTCCTATTCACATAATTTGGTATTTTCTTTTTGTGCCCGATTATTACTTGTGAGTTGCAATATAATATGATTTTCACAAACCTTTACACAATGAATTTTCATGTTCTTGTTTGTTTTCTGTGTATATGTTAATATATCTCCTCAAAGAAATTCCCTTGTACTTGTTTTTAATGAATTATTTTGACTTTTGCAATAGAAGTCGATCTATTTTTGCTGTTCACATTAGTAGAGAAATGCTTTACCAGTATCATTACAGTTATATACTTTTGAAATGTAGTTTCACTTAAGTATTTGTATTTTGCATGAAAAGAAGTTCCTGTGATGTTTAACAATAAAATTGGATATCACTGAAAAAAATCCGAATAATTCTGAATACAAGTATGTGTTCTGTGGCATTACCATTAATTTTATCTTTGTGGTAGGAGTGAATCACTATAGCTATGTAGGCAATCCAAACTAGTTGTTATTAGAAATTTCAAGCTGTAATTTGTAGCTGTAGGTCATATGGGTAATAGTTTGGTGCTTCGAGAGTTGAAAATTCAAGTCAAGTTCAAAGTATAGATCCCTTTTCTACCTTTCCTTCAACTGCCCAGTGAATCACCATTTATTTGAAATGATAATTTTATATTTTCCATGAAGTGTTTCATACATGTTGTTCCATTGAAATTGTTTGCCTTTTCATGTGTAACTTAATCTTTGCGATTTTTTCCTAGGTGGTATGAAGCAAGTGTTATTGTACTTAGTGACAAACAGCGAGGGATTGAGCTACACACATACACTCAGCTAACTCCAGTGCCAGCTTCCATTGTAGCTCAAGCACATGCTGAAACTCCAAAAGACTATCCTCTCTCATGGTCTGGTCTGTCTGTAACTATTGGAAGCTTGATGGCTAAACATCTTGAGGTATGCTCTTGTATTATATTTATCACTACATCTGGAAACTGATTCAGGTTGCATTAAGGAATATTCTATACCTTGCAATCTTTTCATCGATTTTGTTGGCCTATCAATTTCTCTGCGATATCTGAAGAATACTTGTTTTTAACTTTATCTATCTGAGAATTTAAGGGAAAGGTATATGAATTTAAATTTTTCATTCATATAATGTGTGATAATATTCTAGTTCATTAACAATTTACATTCAATAAAAAATTTTAACATTAATTGAAATATGTATTTTCAGTTGTAAGGTTTACAGTATCTTAGTGTAAGATTGTTATGCTGCCGATAAAGTGAAAAGTTGCACAGTTTATATTCATAATTTTCTTTTTCAGTACTGAGATATGTATTATATATGTGGCAATTTATATTGTATAGGTATACCCATTTGAGATTTTTTTATTTAACACAATTCATATTCAACACTAACATTGCAGGTGGAACATACTGAATGGCATCAAGTTCTGACTGGCGTGACAAGAAGAGAAATGTTGCTAATGGCTGCTAGGACATTAGCTGGACTTTATAAAAATAGTTTGTCTGGCTGACTAACTGGAGTCAAGCATTTGAGTTTTGAGGTATAAAAGAATGTGTAAGTTTAGGTCTAAAATTGTTTACTGTTTGTGTAAACAAGAATACTGTCTGGTAATGGAGATAAGAATCTTTTTATGATCACTACAATATCACCATATACTCACCATTTTGTATTATATAAGATGTTAACTAAGTATTAAGGTGGTGAATTGTTTGATAAGAATGAGTTAAGTCAAACATGATATATACATATAATAATATATGAAAATTTTATAAAGCATCTTTAATAGCCATATAATATACACCTTTTGGATTGTAAACAAAAACAATAAAATCTTTTTATGATGATGATCAGCTGATTTCTCACCTGTTTGGCAAATACCATTCAGGAAACAAAAAAGCAATGTGATAAACATTTATAACATATATATACAAAACATACATACATAAGTGCAGGAACTTCAAACAAAATTTTTGTACACATTTTTTGTAGCACACAATCTTTCTCATTCTCAAACAGTCTGCCTTATAAACTCAGCTGGTTTCATCGTACAATTATCATTTCACAGACCAAATTGACTCATAATTAAATGATAATTGTGAAACTTTTTACACCGTTGAGCCTTTCCTTGTTGGAGCTAGAACAGTTTCGTGAGTATATTTGTACTGAATAAGTTAAGTGAAACACCTCGGAGAATAGCAGCATTTTAGATTAAAGCATTACTTCATAACACCAAAAGACATGAAAAGATTTTTAAGCAGTTAAAGGAAAAATGCAAATTTTGTTAAAGATTAAAAACTGACATTCAGTATAATTCAAAAACATTGTGAATATAAGATGCCTTTGGCATATTTAAGTTAATGTGCATGAAACATTGACTGAAAGCATAATTTGCCTTTGAAGACAATCATGAAAATTTTGAAAAGAAATTATTCCCTGATGTAGTGATTGTAGGCCTGTCATGAGCAAGCCATTTGTATGCTGTTTCAGTAACACTATTTGGCTTTCACCCATCCATGAGCTCTCTTACAGTCTTGGATAGCTGACCAAAGGAAGGCCTGTTTTGTGATTGAAACTGCCAACAAGGTAACATCAATCTGACATATATTTCCTGGGAGCATTGTATAGGACATGGGAGACGAGTGCCACTTGCCAAAGCTTCTAGAAGGGCCTCTTGCTCCTGCCTCTCATCTCTCCCACTTCCTTGAGAAGGAACCTCTTTTCCAGACGAATTTACAGTCTTCTGATTTCTAGGAGCATGTGTGCGGAGCTTAGGATCTTCTCCACGAGAAAACATTTCAAAAAGTGTCACACCATATGACCATACATCTGAACGTGTGGAAAATTTTCCATCCTGTAAACTTTCTGGAGCATACCTATTTCGCACAGGAAGATATAGTATAAGCTTTTTATGAGCTAAAAAGACAAACTAGAAAGCTTAAAATCTACAGAATCAGGTTAAATGAGAATTTTGGAGATATACAGATAGATATATTTAGATAAAAAATGTACCAACCAAATGTAGCAAATGTAGTTGTGGATAAATAGCTGAAGCCTCTGATAACTTATGATTATTTACAGATACAATGCACTTAAAGAATTTAAATCCTTACCATTTGATTGGTAGCTCCCTGTTTGTTTTCAAAATATAATAATTGTCCTGGTCCATTACTTGAGCAAGGCCAAAATCTGATATTTTAACATGGTTCTTATTTGCTACTAGGATATTTCGAGCTGCCAAATCTCTGTGGACAATATTCTTCCTCCCCAAATATTCCATGCCCTATTTTTGGCCAAGAGAGATCAAAATAACAATAGGTAGTGAGTAGGAAATGTTCAGTATGACATCATATGTAAATAATTTATTTACCTCAGCAACATCCATAGCAAACTTGAGCAAGTTTAAATCTGTAAGGGTTTCCTTGTTTATCTTCAAATAAGAAAGCAAGGATCCATGCTTTACAAATTCCATCACCAAGCCACCTCCCTCTTCAATGATTCCTTTAATTTCTACTATGTTCGGGTGCTTTAGGGACTGAAATATAATTGTTGAATCACTCTATGCTCTTTAGTGTTTGACACAATTAAAGCTCAGGGAGATCAAAAATTGTTCCAACTTACCTTCATTATCTGTATTTCTCTCTCAAAGTCATGCATGTTGGATAGTAAAGCATTAGTTTTCAATTTTTTCACTGCTATAGGTTCAGGTTCACTATCCTTGTCTCTTTCCAAGACTCCTCTGTATACTTCTCCATAGAAACCCTTGAGGATAAATTGCATTTTTTGCATTTAATAAAACTATCACAGCTCGGGGAAGTTGAACTTGGAATAGCTAAGCTTCTCTAAGGTAAAAGGACATCAACACTGATATTTATCTTGAAGTTTAAGCAAAATACTGATGAATTTGATAGTAATGACATAGTATATTGTTAAAACACACAAAATCCAATACTTTTACAGGGTCCTCAGCTAATTTTCATCCAAATAATAACAAAAGTATTTAATTACCTGACCAATTCGGCCTTGCAAAACAACATTGCATTCACCATCGAGTTCAAAAATTCCCTGCATAGAAATAACACTGTCTCCTGAAACATTTTCATTAGGAAACTTGAAACTTGGGAGAAGTGGTGAAAAGCCTGACTGAAATATATGGCTATGATCATCTTGGTTCTAAGGATAAATAGAAAAATGGTTAAAAGCATTCATTGCATGATACTTTACCAACAAAAAATAAATCAATATGAAATCTAAAAAAGTCATTCAATTATGTAATAGTTATAGAAAATTCAATAAACTATTTCAGCAAATTTTACTACCTGTGAGTCTTTTAATAGCCATGTTGCCTCAAGACTACTTCCTGCACTGAATTCAGATGATAAATCTTGAAATACGCTAGATCCAAGGGGATGACTGCTTCCAGAGAATAAAGAATTGCCTTCTTCGCCTCCAGAAGTCAAGAATGTTAATCCTGTTGATGCAAATTCATGCAACGATAAAGATTTGATAATAGGGAGGAAATGCAAGCATTCACTGAACATTCAGTTTGAATGGCTATTTTACTAGTATTCATAGTTTCATGATTATTTGATATAATATTTGAGAGAAATTAAATTTTATCTTTCATTTCTCCCCAAGTAATACATTAAAAATATTTTATTTAAGTATTTTTGAGACTAAAAAAAGAAACAGTTAAAGCAGTGGTTAACAATCTTCTGGTTAAATGTCACTGAACTGGTTATGAATATCAGTATCCCAAACTTGGCTAATCTACATATTTTGAAAATGGGAATAAATCATATTTATCTTCATTTTAACATGCTAACATATGGAGAAATGGTACTTCATTTCCTTAATGGAAACGTTCAAATATAAACATTTAACCTTCTCTTATCACAGTTCATTGACAATATGCTTCCATTAAATTATCTTGTAAATTATGCTATTTCATAATTCAAAAACTGTAACAACTAAGTCTACGGAAAAATTGTTATAAATGCATAAACTCAAAGGATAAGCATGATTAACATTATTGAAGTTTTAAAACATACCTGTAGCTTCAGATAAACTACTAGAGTTTGAAAACAAGGTATTAGATTCTGGATCCTTTCCAGGCTTTTTCTCGGAGGATTTTGGAAAAGCATAAGAGTGAGTTTGTCTTGAGTTAAAAACTGGAAAAAGAAGAATTTTAAGATGATATCAAAACTTGACTGAGTTGCTCAGAAGTCAAAAATATGAGAGGCAATAAAACTAGATTGCAGAAAAACAATATAAAAATTTATATTTATCAATGAAAAGTTTGAAGAGAGTGAAAACTTTCTTAAACATGATTGGCCATTCTTAAATAAGCTAAACATGAGACTTATTTTTATAATTACGCTGTTAAAAACCAATGTAATAATAAAAATAAGCCTCCTATTTGAAGTGTATGAATGCCATAAAGGTTGCTGATGCTAATAATAGAGGTAGATGGTAAGGACAGCACTATGCTACCGCTGCTTATTATAGCACAGAGTTGTGCCTCTGGTACTAGTTTTTACAGGCACATTTAACCTTTAGCGTCATATAAAAATGTTGGCATGTGTATTGCCTTAAACACTATTCCACTGAGGCATTTAAGAAGAAATTTAATAAACAAAATATTGTAAATAGGAAATTATCACTACTTTACATAAAAAATGTTACCTTGGTATAAAATCTGGTTAATATCTCTCATAGCAGCCTGTGGTTTTTTCCTGCTATGGCTATCAAAGTCCCAGCATTCTAACATCAAACTAAATACTTCACGAGGACAATTTTCAGGCAATGAAAGCTTCTTGCCATGCAGAATTTGCTACAAAAAGGGTTGGGATATTAGAAGACAAGAATAATAAAATATTTGGACACAATTTATCTATACTGAACCACAGAAGGAATTACAGCAAATGCTATCCAGGTTTCTGACATCAGGCTGATGATGGAGCTTTGAAACCTGGGTCCCATACACTTTAATTTTTTCTATGGTTTGATATAAATGAATTATCTTACATAATTATTATTTTTAGAATGGAATACCACTATATTAAGACCTAATGTAAAGGAAATTCCAATATAGGCTATGTTTGATACATTAAAAGTGTGACAGCGAATTTTCCATGTTCTAGCCCTTTAAAATACCTTATTATAATCAGTGTAAGTACCACTTTTTCCAGCTTATACAATTTTTCTCTAAAGAAAATACAGGGAAAACATTATCCATTACCCTAAATTTGTTATATCCACTTGTAAAGCAAACCTCTACAGCTGAATAATAACTGAATGAATTTATTAGAGAAATCTTCAGAATACATAATTACTGAGGAATAAAAACTATCCAGTAGTTCATACCTTCTCAATGGTTTCCAAATGAGTAACTTCTGGCAGAGATTCCCCATATGAAAATATTTCCCATAGAGTAGTGCCAAAAGCCCAAACATCAGCAGCAACTGAAGTTTGTGCACACATAAAGTTAGCATAGCATTCTACAGGGATCCAATACACACTGAAAAAAAGGAATTTATTACTACAGGTCAAATACTTTAGAGAAAATACACACAAAGAGCTCACCTTTACTACTGTAAGAAGAAAAATGCATGAAAGCACAAAATCAATCACAACCCTTAAGAAGAACTCTTAAATTTTAACCCAGTAACTATTATCTTCAAACAACTATTCTTACAAATAATACTACTATAAAAACCCTTCAATTATCTTATTTGAAGAACTTATATACCCCCATTTTTTGCTGGTTTAGGTATTATTTTTCATAAAATGTAATTCAGAGTAGATACAATTTAAGTACAGATGTGGAAACTACTTTTGCCAAGTAGGCTTGAAGTAAAACTAAATGCAAAAACTCAAAAGAGATTAAACATAAAGGAATACTATGGAAAAAATATTTGCATTGCTGTTTGATTTGAAAATAAAGATCATTAAATGTATTCTAAGAAGTACTTTGTTTACTTGAAGAGGTACAGCGAGTTTTTTCGTAGAGAGAGGAAAATAATATCTTAGAGAAAAAATAAGTAGAAAAGCTACAATGATCACATTTTCAAATCTTCACAATGAGAAAAACAAAGATCTGATCAAAACAAAAATCAAACAGTCCAAGTCAATTCTAGCAAAACTACATCTCTATTGATACAAATTCTTAAAATGGATGAAACTTTGTAAAATATTGACAGAGAATAGAAATACTCTCACAATAGCATTTTAAACATTCATACATCATGCAGAGAAGCTCAGCCATCTAATAATCTCAAAAAATGAAGCAACCTTTGTAATATCAATAACCTTTGATAAATTCCATAATTACTGCTCCTTAGAAGGCTTAATATAATTTTTGCCTTGGTTGGCAACTCATTCCTTCTGAAATCTAAATGCTAGACATATCATGCAGAAATTATATCATTTTTTAAAAATGGGAAAAAAAGGGGTAAGGCAAGAGAAACTAACTCAAATGTTCATTTCAAGCAATACATACTCATTTGGTGAGTAAACATGCAACCCTGGATCACTCAGTTGCACTTTGAAGGTGCTATCATCATGAAAGCATACCATTATCTTTCGGCAGCGAATATTTCCATGCACAACACCTTGTTCTTCCTACAAGAATTGAGAGGGAATGCTACATGAGAGGTTGTACTCACTCCAAAAGCATGAAAATTATTTTAAAAGTATTTGAAAAAATTTAATCCTTAGGTAATTTTCGTGACAAGATGCACTAATCTTCCTCTTAAATGAGAGAAATATATACAAAAATAAATATTGGATGCTTTACCAAAACTTAGGTAATTGATCATGATCGAACCACTATGACCAAGCAAGCTTATGCAAAGGGTCATTACGAATTCTGCTAGATTGCAAATCTATATTGATACTTTTATGAAAGATTCAACTTTTAATCTAATCTATAACAATAATCAAAGAAGCCAAAGATAAATAATTTTAAAAAAGCATATATTCTACATTGAAAAACCAATTCAAAAAGTTTTAAGGTACAAGATCCAAAGAATACCACTGATAGTCTACCTTTACGTCACTCTTTGATTAGAAGAGCATCATTGGGGAAAATTTATCAAGGCCAAATACCAAAATCATGTTCGCTAAATTACATATGAGAATCTTTGATTAATTACTGGAGGATTCATCTTAATGAAGTCCATATTTTGTTACCTTTTTACAATGAGACTTCATTTCTGCAAATGAAACTTTACTATAAAAAAGGCATAAAAATCACATACGTACAAGATGCCACAATGCAGTAGCAAGATATGTGCCAGCCTCAACCAAATCTACAGGTTTCATTTTCTGTTTATTTTCTCTCAGATAAACATTCAAAGGACCAAGTTTCAAGTATTCCATCACCATCATCACTGGACTCGTTAACGTAACTCCATACAATTTTACAATGCAAGTTGACTGAAGAAATGCCCATCTATTGGCTAGCTCAAGAAATTCCTGTTAGAATGGAAATAGACATTAAACTTTCACAGGAGTTTGATGAATTAAAAAACAACACTTAAAATGCTTTTACCTATGCAAAGAAATCAATGAACCTTTAAAACATCATCATTAAAACATATCCAATAATTTGTTAATTTATCATTTCCCAACTTTTTTGCAGAATTATCACCCAACAATTTCTATCAATTTTGTTGATTTGATTAACATTTTGGACTCTATTCATGAGTAAACATTAACATTAATTCAATTTAAAATCCCATATCTAATCACTGATAGATAATGTTTCAGATGCAATGCATACCTTGAGGGAAGGCCTCAATTCCAAATTAATAACTAAATTTTTACTCTTCAGCTACACGAATGATACTCCTTAAACATACCCTTAGATGCGCATCCATATGCTCTTGCTTCAATGTTTTCAGAGCTACTTCAACTTTCTTCCCCTTAGATGCTCTCCATAAACTCCTGTACACATTGCACATACTACCTGTTTTCAACATTTTTTGTCCTATCAAAATGAAAGAAACAGAGTTAAACATACATTTTTATGAGTAAAATAAGTAGCATAAAGTTTGACCGATTTCTAACCTTTAAAAACCTGCAATGACTTTGTATCGATGCACAGAGGAATTCCTAAATTCACACCATCGGCATTTATTATTCCATCAGCAGCTTCATCTCCTTTACTTGTATTGGAAAGGCATATCAACTGAGGTGATTTATCTAATAAGATATTGATTACAATAAGAAAAAATTTTGAGTTAAAACAGCCATTTTATCTATAATAGAAAAATTAACTTGTGTTTATGTCATATGAAAAATTTTATTCATTTTGTTTGCCCGTTCAGGAAAATTATTCTCCCTTAAATAGACAGTACTGTAATTTCTAACCGATGATAAAAATAAGTAATTTTAATTTTGAGCTGTTTGTCCATAGAAATCAGTAAGCAAGCATATGACTGACCTGCCAATGGTAATTGACATACTTGATTATGCATAGTACCCTAGTGCCGATGAGTATACTTGTACTAAAATAGGTTTTTTCCTATTCAGATGCGGTAGTGTGGATAATCGATTACTTATTAATATCGATTATTTATTGATAATAAATTAAAAACAAAAATAGGTGGAATAGATATTAAAATCAGACTTAAAAGAAAGTGACCAGGTATTAATTTTAAGAACTGATATGTGAAAATAAAGCGATACTTCTGCAGTCTAAACTTGCTTGTGAAGAATAATAAGCTAAAGATTTTAATTTTTCCTTTCAACATGAAAATAATTACTGATATAGCAACAGGAGATGAATTTATATCACCATAAAGACAGATTGGGTATGAACTAAAATGAGAATGATGACCAAACAACACAATTATGGGGAATAATCACCATATTCAGTTGGAGGAAGACACTCCTGAAGCAACACAGGGCCTTCTTTTTTTCGGCAGATGTTTATAAAGTCTGCTACAGATGAGTAGCTTTTTCCATCGCCACTGAAAATCCAAGCTTCATCAGAAGATTTAGTTATTTTATAAGTAGTAGGTTTTGAGCTGAAAGATTTACCATCAGGTATTAATGAAAATTTTTGTTAACACATATTTAAAGATTCAGTTCAGAGTGGCTCAGAGCAGCTCACCTTTCTTCAGTGCAAACATCAAGGTAGTAAGCATCATAAACTGTTTCACTTTCACGCAAAATGTAACAGCCAGGCTTGTTACTTCTTTTCTCTTCCAATTTCGCATAGGAGAATTCTCCTCTGAAATATATGGTTACATTTTAGGAAAGCTCACCTCAGTTCTTTTCTAATATTAAAATCTCCATCGAAAACAAAATTGTGTTTAGAAAACGGACAAGGGTTCTTAATTATACCATGAAGCTTAACAAGGATTTACATCAAAATGATGAAAGCTTAACGAAGTTGACATTGTATAGATTATTTCGGGTGTTCTACTAACCCAACAGGTCCGTGGCATTTAAGCTTGTAAAGCTTTTGAAGAGAGGGAGTAATGACATCTTTGCACAGGTTGAAGGTCCATTTCACCATCAGTCGATAATATCCATCTAAAGAACTTATAAATGAGAACATTACGAAAGTCTCTGAGAACTGTAAATATGATGGAATTCCATTTCTCCTGGATATTTCGACCATACAATCAGGTCTAGCTGACAAATAACACAAATCTTCGATAGTACAGAGTTGTTGCCACTGAATAAATGGAAATAATATTAGCAATCAATAAGCATTTTCAAGTAATACATGTTTCTCTGATTAATATTTCCAATGTTTGAGATTACAATAGATATTAAATGAATAAACTGAGCAGAAAATCACCAACCTCTTTACTGCTTTCATTGAGTAACTGTATGCCAGGAATTTCCGAATGGTATGGGTTTACCTTTATACTGACATGACAAGGTGTACCTCCATCGTCTGTTAAAGCTCGATAAGTTTCTGTCAAGTAGTTTGGTGCCATTTCTTCAAACTGCTTGAGATACTGAGCTTTTATGAAAGCGGGATCGTGTTTTCCAGCTTTATTGATACTCACTAAGCTATCGTGTATAGGTTTCTTTATGAAAAAACTATGGTGCTTCAATACTTCCTTAGGAATGTACTTCTTGTAATCACTTTCCACAACACTTCTCTCAACTCCATCCTCCACCATTACACGATACATGTCAGTAACACCAAGTCCTACCAGTTCTCTTTTAAATTTGTCATAGCTAATGTCCGCAATTTTATTAAGCATAACATCGCTTCTCACTTGATGAAAATAATAATTGAAGGCGTAAAAATCAATTTTTTTCAGAGTCAGGATGTTTGGAACCTTAAAACGGCAACGAAAATCGAACTCTTTGGTTGACTCGCTTTGTGATAACAAAAAATTTGGACATAACCAAATTTCTTTATCGTGAAATTTTAAAGCAAACAAATGTCTAGCCACAGGGCCAATCTTTAATCTTTTCGAAAGTTCAATGCAAGCATCTTCAGCAGTTAAGTTGCTTTTAAGGGGAAGGTGTGCTGGAGCTGGATCTACACAGGTATGAATGACAACAACTTCTCCACCCATTGTATCCCCTGAAAAGAAATATTTTAGCTTGACAACTGAAGGCTTGATACCAAGAAATTTCAAAGAACTACCGAATCACCTCCAACATACATAAAAATTTACATAACTGTCATCAGAATATTTGCCAAAATAACTCAAAAATTAAGTTTGGAGAATTAAAGATATCTGAATGAGATAACATCCCTAGAATTGAACGCTGATTGTACTAAGCAATACCTACCAGAATTACATTTTGAGCTTTCCCCTTTCATTGCTTCAAGTTAATTGGCATGTTATTTCAAACATCATAACAACTGAGAATTTCGCAGTGCGTATAGCCACTGTCAGTTGTCTCCCATCTCGGAGGTGCAGATTTGACTGAGAATTCATGGACTATTATCATACGCCTGTCTCAGAAAGTTTTTTTCACCATGGTATCAAACGCTGCTTTAGCAAAGGTTGCTGTCTTCGGTGGAGTAATTACTGCAAGCACTGGATTCATTCTATATTGGAAAATGCAAGATAATCTTAAAAAAACCGAGTACTACTCCAAAGCATTACGCATATTAAGAAGTCATCCACCGGCTGTTTCGCTTTTAGGAGAGCCTATTAAAGATGGTAGAGTAAATCTTGACGATAAGAAGAGAAATTATTGTGACGGACTCAGAGCTCAGATCGAGGTACCTGTGAAAGGACCGAAGCAGAAAGGAACCCTATATTTCAATGCTGAGCGAGCTGCATATACTGACCCATGGGAGGTTTCTCTAATGGAACTTGGCCTCGCCAATGAACCAAACAGACGTTTAAGGATTATTAATAAACTTAAAACAGAAGATAATGGTGGAAAATAGTTCGTTTGTACATCGAATTCTGTGTAATGTTAATGTAAATAGAATGCGCCGGAGGTAGTTTGGAATAGATCCATCTTATTAATTTTATCGTTGATCTGCGTCTTCCCTTTTCTTTGCAGGTTGCTCTACCTATTAAGTGTGAATTTATGTTAGGTGTTTTACTTATCGCTTATAATTTTTCTTCCATGAAAATAATTTTGAAACAAATATGACACACAAATAAATTACATTGCTTAACCCAGTGACGGTCAAATTTACCTTTGTAGATAGTAAGTCGAAAGTATTTAGAACAGATTTTATTTAAATAATCAATATTTCCTCTCTAAAAAGAACTAAAGATAACGCAAGCTTCTCCATGTATTTTTTATTAGCTAAAATTGATTAGGAAGGAAATTATTTTTTAAATAAGTAAGCTCTAGTAAGTTTGACACTGATTTACAGCTACTGTACATATATATCCGAGAGTTGTTGTTATATTTAATATTATGGGATTAAAGTTAACTCTTTACTCAACTTTTACCTTCACGTTTGTTAGATTTTGAAAGACAGGCAATTATGATTACTCACAATCAGAATTGGTGTTTACCAACGTAATTAATGTATGGGATAGTTTCTATTCTTCTGAGGGTGTGAAAGAAAATTAGTTTCCCAATTTAAAGGTTTTTGTGTCATATAATTTAATCCAAACTCCTTGTATGAGTGATACATTTGAATAACTGAATGATACTTCTATATCATATATTGAGTTATGCATCAGTATCTAAAACCTAAGCTAACATGCCAATCAATAGATCTTTAAAGCATTCGGTAGAACTCAATGTCACAAAACAATTAAAGCAAATCTGAAAGTTAAAGAAATAAAAATGT
Source organism: Pachydiplax longipennis (assembly GCA_036926295.1). Lineage (NCBI taxonomy): Eukaryota > Metazoa > Arthropoda > Insecta > Odonata > Libellulidae > Pachydiplax > Pachydiplax longipennis. Next base: position 61,637,417 of record JAVFKF010000008.1, read on the forward strand.
GGATATTTTTTCAGGAATCAATTCAATGAAATAACTTAGTCTTTTTAACTCCCAATTCTGACAATCTAACCTTTGCACCTAATCACCTAAGGCTAATCTATGTAATCATGTGAAGTATTTCTTGAAAAGGGCACATACTTGTTTCTGAGGCGACTGTATGTATAGGTGTTATCTGTATTATCATATTGTGAGGAAGTTAGATGAAATATTTTCTGAAACGTTAAGTTTGTAAATCTGTGATAAGGCAAAGGTACTTTAAGATAATAATATAAACACATGCAAACTTTTAATTGATACAAACATCAGTTCATTACACATTTTTGTAATATTTTGATGTAAGCATAAATATTATTTGGTCCCTTTTTGATTTCAGATTGCAGTGAAAAAACTTTGTTGATCACTTTAAATTCAATAAGAGATTCAATTAATCATCAATTTAAGGTGTGCTCTCTTTTCCACCATTTTGTATAGCTAGTACTTCAACAAGAATTTGGCCTTGGACAATACAGCACAGTCAGACAAAACCATACACCCTTGGCTACAAGGATGATATGATGATAAATTTACTTTATCTTTGTTCCCAGAGTCTAAAAAAGAAATTTTCATAGTTTCTGGCATATTGCTATTTAAGTAGAAACTGTATTGATCTTTCCCTTGCTAACCTCTTCCTAAGTTTGGTTGTATTGAAAAGATATCTCATGATTTATGTGTTAAAGTACTTTCTCCTGTATTTTTGAATTTTTAGAATATTCTTGCTTTAAAAAGATAATTTCAGATTAGAGTTCTGATTAATTCAGCTTGTTTACTAGCTTCTCATATTTCATTTTAAATTATTTTTGTTTGAGTATAAAAATGGAAACTTTGGCTTGTTATAATGATAATATTTAGTTCTAGATTTACAATATAACATGTTTAAAGTTTTCAAATAGAGTAAGTGAAAATACAGTGGAATCTCGGTTCATGGATTTAATTTATTTTTGAACGTCATTCATTATCTGCAATTTTTGCTAATTGAAACTGTTTTCCTCTCTTCCTTGAGAGATTTACATATTTTAATTGATAAGTACTTTCTTATTTTAATGTTTGCAATACTAATTTGTGAACGTTCGATTCCACATAGCACTACATTCATGTCCCTCTTTCAGGTCAGTGCCTCTTTTCTTCTGCAATTGGTCTATAAAGTTACTACTCACTACATCTTTATTCTACAACTGATAACACTGCTTATCAAAACATACATACATATCTTACAATAAATTTTTATGTGGAATTGTGGCAATGGGAGCTTTATCCTAACTCTCGAGCCTTATAGTATTTGTTGAAAACTTGTTGTAGAAATACATAATTTGTGATCCAAGGTGTTTTTTTGAAAATTTTTTGTGATGAGGGGTCTTAGTTGCTCAAGGTTCCTCTGTATTGAGGAAGTAGCTTGAAAATCAAAACAAATGAGTATATAAATTGTTTTAAAAAGATTCTAAATTCATAACCATACATTTATTAAGATACCTCCTTGATTTCACTTAAAATTTACTAAGTAAGTAATATGCATAATATAATGGATGGTAGAAAGTAGATTTTATTGTTAAGAAAGACAATGACCCAAATTAAGAAACCCTTGCCTAAAATTCTGATTATCAGAAATTTTATTTCACTATTCGTAGATTATTTTTATCATCTCTTGGCCTTTTTATTTTGACAGTTAATTTCATAATAAAAAGTGCTTGAACCTGTGAATACTCTCACAAGCCCAAATGTTGCTCCAATTCTGTGGGTGGCCCAGATAACTTTTCTTTGTTGTTATACCTGCATTTAAAATTTTTATATAATTTAGAAGTGATAATATGTGTTTGCTGCTTCTGATTTCATTTTTTATCATGGATTTAGTTTGGTTAATATTCATTAAAAGTGCTTTACTCCTGGCTAGGAAACTTGTTATATAACACAAGCCTAGGTGAAAATATCACAGCTTTCTTTTTTTTAGAATTTTAGCAATATTGTTAAAAGTGCTTCAAAAGCTGAGGCCATTTAACATGTGGGCACCTACTGGGAAGCAAACACAGGACTGCTTTCACTAAAGCCAAACTCACTGCCCACGTATGGCTGTATGGGAGCCCATTTATAGAATTTTTTACAATTTTGATCTCTCCGAGTTTACTTAGCATATATTATCTATGTAATATTCAGGAATATAAACCCATATTTAATTTACTGTAATCATGTTTTTATTTTATTTGTTTTTATTTATTAATATTTTTCAAGAAATTTGAGACCCTTCAGATGTAGTTTAAAAAAAATCCTCATTGATATTGCTCATTATGGATTATTTATTTGGATTTGATACTTCATTTTACCTTTTAAATGTAAAAATCTATAAATATTCCTGTTAATTTTCTTCTTTAGCAGCCATGGTACAGCTCTATAATATCAGAGAATTCGGCAAGTACCTCTCTTCCCAAAGATGAAAAAGAGAGAACTGTGAGGAATGATAAATCTCAAATATTTCTTAACCAATTATCCTTTCAGTTGAGAAACTTTCACTTTTGACATCATAACTGTGCAGTAATTATAAGTCATACATTTAATGCAGACTCACTTTATCTTTAAGCTTTCTACTTGGTTTAATGAGGTTTCCATTAGTTTCTTGTATTTATACAGTCTTGACATTCCATAATACCCACACTATCCCCTTTATTTTAGTTCCTATTGTTACTCATTTGCATTTTTGTTTTGCAAATTGAAATTCATTAGGAAACAATTCCCTTTTTGATTTATTAACAAGGTTTAGATTCAGGGTCAAACCTAGGTAAAAATTACTTTAGGTAAAATAATACACTTTGAGATGAGATAAATCACCACACATTTTACAAATTTCTATAAAATGCACATAATTAAAATTCAATGTTTAGGTTTGAGTATCAGTGCCTTGCTAACGATACTGAAATGCTGATTGTGTGAGAACATTAACAATACTATGAATGATAAAAAACTTGTGTCCTGTAAACATATTTCAGAAGTAAAGCTATTTTCTTTTGATTTCATTAACTGATCAGTATAACCTGTTCATTTGAAATGTTTACCATTTGTTGTGAATCTTTGTGACAGTGAAGTCTTGAAAGTGTTCATCTAAATTTAGAAATTACTTCTCTGAGCTTTGATTTCTTATCTCATTATTTCCATTTCTTCAGTTATTTTTGCATATAAGAGGGAATAAAATTCAGTGTTCAAGAATATTTCATTCCCAAGTTTAAAGATATGTTGTTCCTCACAAATCCTCGTTATAATAAAGTAAATATTTCTTGTTTTGCATCTCAATATAGATATATTCTGATCAACTTATCTAAAAGATAATGGAAAAAATGTGTGAATGTAAAATTTTTTTCATGTCTATTGTGTACTATATATAAGCAAATTTTTTTAAGTAATTTTAAAGTAATTTTCATATGATATTCTGAAAAAGGAATTGTACACCAATTATAATATTGCTGATAATAATATTTTGACCCAAGTAACACAATGTTGCCATAACTTTGATTAAAATACCACCAGGGCTGTGGAAGAATTGAATTGAAAAAGGAGTTGAAAAGGCTTGAATTGAAAAAGGAGTAATAACATGCATTTAACTCTTAAGCTCTGAAACCAAGAAAGGCTATCCATTTAGAAGCCTAAAAGGATTTTTTATAAAATATGAAAAAGATGAGAAATGTAAGAAGTGTAGTATATATTATCCTGATCAGATGCCGCTGAACGGATGCTGAATTATCCCTCCAGTTTGTGTTCTTGATATCAAGAATAATATTTTGGTGAATTCTGGAAAGCCTTTGAAGTTATCAATATGAATTTAACAAATGAAAACTCTTCTTGCATTCTTATTTATCTCAAAAATTGTAATCCATTGTACTGTTGAATATCTCTTTATTTTGTTTGGAAAGGACAATTGTCTATTTAAGGAACCATCACTAAAGGGAAAGAAAAACTGCTGTAAACAAGTAACTCCAATTCATTTTTTCTGTTTCTAAGCCAATTTCTGAAATACCTGCATTATCATGAAAGATGATTTATGGTGGCAATTTCAAATGAAAAATACATTTCTTATTAAGTACAAATAAAGTAATTATTCCATGCATTTCATGAAAATATTTGCTGTCAGGTCTGTTTTAAATGGAGTCTTTTATCTGAATTAGCTATGATTTGGTTTATTAATATTTAGTATTAATTAGCATCTTTCTTGATTGTATTTATGGATAGTGATTTATGAAAGTTTTATCTTATATACCACAAATTAATTGTGAATAGTTCAGCAAATTCATTGTTTCAGTAGTAAAACTTTTTAAAGTATGAAGGTCTCCAATACTAAACCCTTTCAACAGGAGCAAATAAACATGGCAATCTGAATTTGGTTTTTCTAAAGGTAATCTATAATTCATTTAATAATAATGCTGTGATTCTTCTGCTAAATCAAATTATGAATGTCCTTTAAGGGTCTACTTCATGTAATGAATATTTGAATATGAGGAATATTTTGTTTTATCTCTATCCTTTTACTTAATTTGATCATTTTTCTTTACTATTTATTTGATATAAATAGAACTGGGGCCTTATTTTCCCAAGTTCCTTTTTTCAACCAACATTTTTCTCTTTTGTACACTATTCCTGCATAATTTACTGTAACCGATCTAAAAACAGAATTAGGTATGTACATAAATATTTTTCAACCGTAATGATTTTTCTTTCAGTGAGTGAAACATTTATTTTAGTAATGCACCAAAATAATGGAGTTAAGACATTGATCTTTATAAAGACCAATGAATATATTTTATGGAACTTGAAGTTAATTGTAGTAGTATTGTTAAAAGTGCTTTTACTGCTGAGATCCTTGCACAAATGGGTAACCCCAAGCCTGATGAAGTAAATCATAGGTCTAGCATTCTTAGCTAGACCTATTCTTCTGCCATCTTATGCATAAATATTGATTATGACATCCATATGTCTAGAAACACCAGAGCTGATTCTTTCGCGTATTTTTCAGATTTAGAAAACTATGAAAGCCTTTAATGATTCTGATTTAAAAAAGGGAAATTCTAACTGTAAAACTTTTCGAGCAAGTTTCTTGAATTTTTGCTGCTTTCGGCCTAGAGAAGCGGTAACCTACTGGCAAGACGGTTGCGACCCTCCAACTCCGTTTGTACGGACCATGGTGCCAGGTCTGTTGCTTTCTTAACATAACACCTAAAAGAAAGATTCCTTCCTGGTGAATACAATGAAGTAAGTTCTCTCGGAATACAATCCGGGTCGTCAAACATCTTCAGGGTGTTCAAATCCTGAAGATGGCTGCGAAGTCTGCAGCCGAAACGTCGGAGGCAATCCATCAGACGACCCGGCTTGTATCCCGAGAGAACTTTCTTCATAACACCTAAGAACTGCCTTTTGATGATATTTCTCAGAAATGAAAAACTAAAAGTCGAGAAGCAGTACTATTAACGTTATAACTTTATATGATGCGGCCCACGAGAATTTATCATCATCTTGATGTCAAACATTTTCTATTGTCTTTCAAAGTGATGGAACTACAGAAATAACTACTTTATTTCAGCTGAGAGCTAGTTCTACTGCATTATTAATTTTTAAATGGTCTCCCTGATTCTGTGACAATTATAAAAATTTTTTCCTATAAACATTATGCCGACAGGTAATGAAGACAATTCATAATGATCATTTAAAGAAATATTCTACATTCCGTACCATCGGTTATGGTATGGAATGTAGATTTTTTAATTTTTTTTCGAAAATTGGGAGTTAATAATAGAAAGATCAACATCTTTTTGTGAATAAAAGTTTACCATCCAAACTGAAGACTGTTACATCTCCGAAGACGGTGATTATTTCAGAGCATGGGAAGAGATGCATTTCTCACTACAGTTAACAAAAAAATCTTGGGACTGTCCCAGACAGCTTGCGACCTCCTCGTGGAATATTGCAAGAACCCCAAGCAACCCTAGTATGTATTTTTTACGCCCGCGAAACAGCTTGAGCCGCCCATGGATAAATTCGTCTCCGGCGGAATATTTGCTTTGCCTGCACGGACAAAGCCGTTATATCTTTATCAATCGGATGGCAAATTTATTCAATTTCGAGCTCAAGATTATATTCTTCGTATACTAAATGGCAAATGTCAGATTATAAAAATGTAGTGACGTCATTGTTGTTAGTTCTGCGACATGTAACGCATGAAAACAAAATGAGTAGAATTGATGCTGATTTTCAGTTGCCATGCAACAACGTTGGGGTTATTTCTGTTCTCCCATTATGTGCGCAAATGTATTGGATTTCATTTCTTGGCTCCCATCATTTCCTCACTTCAAAAAGGGGTCGGCAACCGTTTCATGGTCACATGCCCATGACTTTCTTTTCTCACTCCAAACTCGTTCAATTTATTATCATGGACTAAATGTATGAATAATCGAGTGGTATTAATAAACGAGGTATATTCTGCCTCTGTAATCCTTCGTCATTCTGGATAACGATAACTAATATATCGGTCTCACGAGATGATATCAGCGGATTGACTCAGCGATTCATATGCCATGTGAAAGCAATTATGAAGAAAATTCTAGATTATATTAGCCTTTCGTAATACGAAACATTTGTTGCACGTGCCTCGGTAACTTACAGATTAAGCCAGAAAGAGAGCTGCTCCGAATAACATCGTGAGACGTTTTTTAAGCAAATTTTGCATTTGCTTATTTTGCTTGGTATCTGCCATTCGCTTAAATTTTAATATTTCCCGCTCGCTTCTTATTCCTCCAAATGAACGCGTTCCTAGCTATGATATACATGCTTGTGTTTTTGTAATGAAAATATTTTACGATTTAAATGCAATCAGTCATAATTTCATCTGCACCCTTGATTAATTATCTTCCAAATTTTATTCAGGATTGTAATTCCCAGAGTGAGGACAGGGAGATGAAGGAATGTAAAAATTTTTATGAATGTGCGATGCTTGTGACGTATTAGGAGGCCGCATATTATCTTCTGCCCCAAAATAACTTCGTATGGACCTATCTAACACTAACGTCATCTATTACCAGGGCAACTCCATGAGTACGCGGAGGACGTCTTTCCAATTATTTCCATTCTCACGAAGAACCAGTTTCTTGGTCCAGCCTGTCAGTTACTTTTTTCACCCAGAGCATTTCTTTCTTTCACGTGGATTTAAGCTTATCGCCAATGGACTCCAAATTTTGTTTTCTTAATCTTGCTATCTGAAGGTGTTTTTCTTTTAAATGTAAATAAATATTCGCCGGATTGATTTTATGTAAATGATAAATGTAAATTATATAAGCAAGGTAATTTTATTCGATTTCTAGAATTACGATCCAGAAATGTATTTTTCTAGAAACTGAATCTTTGTTGGTTTTCTGAGTCCTCTTCCTAATTCTCATTAAAATTCATAGTTTACTGGTTAACGTGGTTCATCCCACTTGGATAGTGAATTCTACAACATATGGGAGCCTTTTCAATTGCTTTTTGCCATTTTTATTGGATTTGAATCTTTTGAGACCATCGCCATTGATTATTTCGATGAATTTTCTCTCTCGGCCCAGTTTTTGTTTATCTAACCGAAGATGACTGACTATTTTAATTATATTTTTCATTGATTAATCAAAAGTATTCATTTTCTGATATATCACTTTATCTTACCCAGCGATTGTCACTGATATTAAAACAAACCCTTTACTGACTAGCGGACAAGTAATGTGCTTAAACGATCCCTTACTTGCGAATTTATTATACTTAAAGATTATGAAATAGTGGGCTTTAATGGTAAATTTTCTCTATTTAAAACAAGCATTGAAGAAAGTAGTACCATAATCTGAATACATTGATTATAGTGCTATAAAATCAATGTGTAAAAATAAACATGTAAGACCGTGGTTATTTTTTTGATGAGCATTGCTGGTGAAAACGTTTTGGCCGTTAATCAAGGCACCTACAAGTTTAATCTCTATCTTTAGAAACTGTGTTGTTTAGACACAATATTTAACTTCATTGATAACTAAAAATTTCTGAATTTCATGTTCATCTTAGTTTTCAAAATTCAGTCCTTTTCATAAAATTTTCAGCATTTGTTCCCACGTATTACATCATCCTACATACCTTTTTCATAGTATTCATTAAAACGATATCCATGAATCAGAATAGCTGTTTCAGTTACAGTCCAGTGTCTTGTTAAAAGAAAGAATGAGAAACATTTCAGTTCGCCCATAATTATGAAGTGCAGAACAGCCTTTGTAATGAATATTCGGTGATTTTCACTATCGTAGATGCATGCATCTTGTATCACATGTTAAATTGAGCGTTGAAAAAACTGGGTGGAGATGATGAGCTTGCGCAGCAGTAAGCACGTCTCACAATCAATTGACTTTTATCCATCTCTGACTATGAGACTTTAGCTTTGTTTGCGATTCGTTGATATCTCATTCCCAGAAATAACAAGAGTAATAGAAAAACCACAATCATATAGCTAATCTTATAATAGGTAAGAAGAGCAAACTTATAGCCAATCTTATATTTTTAAACTAAATAAAAAAAGTACCTTCGGTGATAGTCAGATCCAAATAATATTATTTAATATAGCCTGTCTTTGATAATTGTGGAGAGAAATATTTTTAACGACTATGTCATTTGCTTCTATTGCAAGAGGCCTCACGATTCTGAAGCTAAAAATAATCTTCAAAAATACGCAATTAGAGACGAAATACAGAGGCTCTTCTGATGAGTTTGGATACAATGATGAGGAAGAACTGCGAAAAGAAAAGGAGGATTCCACTCTGTCTAGGATGAGAAGCAGCAAACTACTACAAAATCTCTAATTACTAGTTCCAAAAGAGCTTCTATCAATTCAATCTTAAGAGAGAGACCATAGATGATTAAGGAAAAAGAGGACGCCATGTAGAAATAAATATTCTAGGATTCGTTAGCTCCGAAACGGGATTCGATAGCCAGCGGAAAGGCATTTTCAATTTATCACAACTTTATAACCAATACACAAAACAGTTTGAATTATATTACATTGAATACATCACAATAAATTCAAATTACGTGTAAAGACATCATTTCATATATAAAATTTTTGACGATTAAAATGATATTGTTGTATTGTGCCTACACTTTACCTTTTGTGATGCTTATGATTATGAAATATATGGGAAATTTTCGAATTAAAAAAATATTGCTTGGAGAACTCGAATAGCTGGGTGAATGATTACCCAGGTAGTTGAAGACTCGGGTATTTTTGATTCACTACCGGCTTACGAAACAAACTAATTAATGTGATAAGCTATTCTCGGATGTTGCTATCGGCTTGATCCCAGAAATGCTCTCTTCATTCTATGATTTGCCTGAGTTTATCTACTAACTTAGGAAAAATAAAATAATGTCGATGGAAGAGAGACTCACTCTCTCTTCCAAATCTTCAGAAATCTCAAGCACATTTCCCTGTGTATGTATTTCCCATGGAGATACATACCTCCAAAATTTGCTTAGTTCTCGCTGTTTTCTTCCCACCTTAAATTAACGTAACAGCGAAGAGATCTTTTACTCTCACTTGAGAATCCTTGGTCTTCAGTCTTCATTCTTCAACGAGTTTCGATTCGGAACTGTTGACAATGAGGGACTGAACCGTGAAGATTTAAAATACACTTAGTGACAATCATACGATAATTAGGACTTTTCCAGCCAGTTATTTCACCTTTGTTTGCAAGTGCGAGCATAAGAGGTTCTAGGAATAAACTGACGAAAGACATCATTACTTTCATGATTTCCTGACCAATATCACAAATGTGTGTTTCTGTTAATGTGTATTTATTAAAAATTCAAAGTTTAGGATGAATATTTTGAATAATTTTAATTCTTTGCAAAATATTAACTTCCTGTTTTCCACGTCTTCTCCCGGTTCTTCGTTCTCAGTAAGAAATCGTGTGAAGAATGTTAGGGAGAAATGAAAATTACCAAATACATGTATACTATGACTATGAAATTAATTTGCTAAATTTTTAGCAATGAATGAACTGATAGATCAACTAGAAAAATTATAATCCTAATAAACCTCTCATTATACAAACAGTACCACCGGAGCTGATGTTACCGGACTCTTGTTTGATAATATCACCATCCGAATATGTTATTCTGACCTATGATTTATGAGTTATCAATTGTTCCATTGTGAAGCATCTATGCATTTGAACTTTTTTAACTTAGAAATCGAAGGTAAGGAACATTATACGAAGTCGTTCTGGTTTAAAATTACCGAGTAATTACGAGTCCTAAGTCGAGATTTGACCTTTTGGCAAGAATTGTTTATATCCCTGATGCTCTACGAATAGAGATATCGTACATAGATTAATTAACTTTTTAAATTGTAGGGTTATTTATTTTATCAAAATAAAAATTTCCTTTCCATTAATTTTTATAAAAATGGACCTATAGCTTTTGCTCGATGAAGATTTATATTTCTAGAGGCTTTAATTATTTGTCTTCCATTTCAAAGCATCCTTGTAGGCTATCATTTTCTTTTGATACACGTCCGCGGTATAATTCAACAATTTTCTCGGCCAATCGTAATCTAAATCTGTGCTTTTCAATGTCCTCCCATGTCTCGTAAATTAGCATTAGTTATACTGCATAAAACCCAAGAGTAATATGTACTTAAAACTCTACATTAACCTTGCACTTTATTTTCCGAGTTATGTGGCTGCAGAAACATAAATATTTTCTTCTAACACTAAGATTTTTTACCGATTAGTTTGAATATTTACTGAAAGTAACAAACGCATGGTTTAGTGTGCCGTATTTTATTTAAGAAGCAAGTATTAAGGTGAAGGATAAGTTGGGAAGCACTGGTTTCGAGGTTTATCTCTTTCTTCCATTGATTATATCACTGGATGATTCCGATCACACGTCCATTGAACACAAAATGGTGCTACTGACTAGAATCACTTTCATTCGATGTAATCCATTCACTAAGTCGAACTCGAACATGTTTGCATGTAGTTTAAAGTCCATAGAATAATCCGAATTCATTTCCGTTGGCTCAGTTTGTATTTTATTAAATACACATACCTATTTAAGTTGTACGTAATTAATGGCTACACGTGCATGTAAAGCGTGTTTCTCAAAGTGTGGTAGGCTTCTAAAGGTTCTCTGGCACTTTCTATGGTTCCTCGAGATCTTCACATTTTCGCGAATGATAATGAAATACTCGAAAAAAAAGCATATCAACAAGCAGAAAATATACATCGGTGTTGTATTCAATAGGTTCACATCCCCGGTTTAAGATGTAAGTATGCTTCCAAAGACTACGTATTTTTAGTTTTCGGTTTAACATGCAGATATTACCGTTTCTAGCTAATGTAATGACCTCAGTTTGGTAATCCAATAGTTGTCTTAAAAATGTCGAACGACTGATCCGAATTTTACTTTGAGTGACAAATCCACCGAATTCCGAGGATCACTTGCGTCTGTTTCAAATAAATGAAAAATTGTAATGTACTGCTCGCATAAAAATCACACGAAGTCCTCGGTAATTTAGAGTAGATATATAAGGGGTCTCGAGACAAAAGAGTTAGGAATCACTGTATATACGTATCTTCTTATTAATTTCTTCCGCATGAGTTGCTTGCTGAGGACGCCCATTTCTTCGCAAGGTCGCAAATATTTGTGTCCTCCTATAAGTCTGTCTCGATTTTTCTGCTTTCTTTATTCTGGGTGCGTCAGAAATATCCCGTCTCGATCCGCTCATCCGCCTCATCAAAGACCCTTTCGAATAGAACTCTCTTTTGAGCGGAGCCTCTCGCCAAGAAATGAAAACGTCCAGGTAAACGAATTTTCAGTCTCTTTATTATTTTTTTCACGTTATAAAGATTTTTTTAAGAAACAAGATTTCCCCCCTTTATGTCCCCAGTCCCTCCCGCGAATGTTGAGATGAGTGAAGTATATATATTTTTACGTTAGAGCCTTTCACCCTAAGATCCTCAAGGCGACAATCGATGATAAAAATACTGGAGGAGCCGCCGCTAGAAACATCGCCCCGTTGTCGTCGTCATCGTCATCTGAAAGGAGGAGAGAGAATCAAAAACATGGGCAAATTCATGCGGAAGGGACGGAAGATTGCTATTTGCCAGTCTTCAGCTCCCTTGGTAAATTATACGTAAACATACATACTCTTACAATATAATTTACGAGCGTAGGTACAATGGGATGCGAAAGATTTTAATTATAGTACACATGCAAGTTTCTCAGATAATGCGAAATTCAAAAATCTTTCTAACGTTAAACCTCCATGAATTTGATCGACGGTGGAAAATAATTTTGTATCCCATCGTACTTTACGGTATTTATACAGCTAAATCCTTCAGAGTAAAATAGACTCCATTAATAGAATGGAATCCATAAATTTACTTTGCAATCTATTTCGCCTGAGGTACCCTCCTATGACGAAACGTTAAAAGGAATTTGCTCTCTGATATTTAAAACCATAACGTATTATTCTGTGCCACCTATCATCACTGGATTGCTATTAAATTTAACTACTCATCAGAATATGAATTAGGAGGTTCGAAGATTCTTTTAACGATTGACGAGCCTTTTTATAACACGTGCAAAACATTTTACATAGTCAGCCGTGCATGACTCGATCGAATTAGTTTGGTAATCTTTCACGAATATATAATTTTGGCAGAAAGAGGAAAATAAAGGAACGAGAAGTTAGCCGACGAGCTGCTGGTATTTAGGATTCGTGGGCCTGTGGTTACTTCAATATAAAATTCTCTTACGAAGTTTAAGCAATTAGATGAAACTAATTCTCGGCGATAAAATCCTCTAAGGAGGGAAATTCGTGTATCAGAGACACAAATCCCCAGTTTTTGTCTCCCGCAAGTTAATTTTATTTTATGTAGCCTCGCAAACACCAGATAACGTCATGGGCTCAACCTTCTAAAAGACGCATCTAAAAATACACAATTGGACAACTTGCGGATTTGCTTAGTTTTCTCATCTCGCGAATTTCAATTCGTCCCTCCCAATATTTTTCTCGCATCACCAAAGACCCTGGGCTCATTCAATGCTCCCTCTTCCGCGGAAATCCAAAAGTAAATAAATCTCAAAAATATTTCCTACCGCCCTGCCACTGTTTCTCAAGGAGGGATGGGGGAATGCACACATTCCTATCCTTGGCTTCCATTATGTAATTGCAGAAGCTTCTCTTTCGCAGACTCCTCATATAAGCTAAGTGACTCAGGGATTTTCGGGCACATCATGAGCGTTTCTATTCTTGCCGCTTCGTTCTTGTTTTCGCAGTTTTAAAACCCTTTTTATCCGTGGACCCCGGGCGAAGACGACAAAGCTACGCGTACGTGAGGTTCTGATTTCGAGGCCCGCTCCCGCTCACCACATATTTAGAATCGGTCGGGCAGGTAGGTGGTAAAGCGAGACACTCCGTCGCAGGAGGAGGGAATGGAGGAAGAGAAGATGAGAGAAAAAAGTCTTCTCTCTTCTCTCTCTCTCTCTCTCTTGGTCGCTAATTTTGAAAAGGCTGGCGACGCGGAAGGGAAGTCGGCGGTGGGAGGGCTGTTTCTAGAGGGGAGAAGAGTGTATTTGGGAGGGAGTGAGAAGGGATGGAGGGTTACATTTGGTCGCAGAGGAGGAGAGTGGTCGCAAGAGTAGAAATAATAGAATCCTGATGGAAAAATCCAACGCGGAAATTATGCTAGCGTCTGGGAATTGCGTTCGCGATTTCCGAATCCTGATGGAACATTTCCGAGGGACTCCGAAAACACTATTCTTTATGAAAATCTATTGAACTATAATCCATTAAATCGCTGCATTAGTTGACTTGATTAATCCTCGTGATTGTATACACTCTTTCTATATAAACATCTCGGCTAGCTAAGCATTCGTCCCGTTTTCAACATCCTCCATTGCATATCTCTTAGTATGAATCCTAGATTTCAACAAAATTCCTTTTTGTGGATATGATTGTTTACCTCGAAAATCGAAGCTATAAATTCAATCAATCGATTTGAAGAGATAACTGGCCTCGACATTTAGCGATGATATTATGGGTGGACCGTGGCTTTGCTTCTCGAAGGTTGAGCATAATAAGGTTTCACCATACGGCTCGACTTCGCGATTTTTTCTCAAACTAAATTTGAGCGCTCAATGCCGTCTCCGTTATTTTTTGCCAACGCGAGAGGGTATTATGTGAATGGAGAGTTTCCAAAAGCATTTTTTGTATGAGAAATTGGGATATTTTCACGTTTCTACGGTATCTGTGGAGGCCTGTGCATTCAAACAAGAGAAGTACCTGAATATAAGGCATTCATATCGTTCGATTGTTTTCTTTCCGGAAATCTGAGGAATACCCTACTTTTGCTTCCAAACACTTCTTTTCGCAATGAGATTGAATCCAAGCTCGCATATTTCTGTTTCTGCGTGACAGGGCCAGCAGTAGATGGCAGAAATCTTCGCAAAGTCGCTAATTTTCCGCGGCACTCCGGTTGGCCCTTTATCCTGGATTCAGACAACCTCCCAGTTACGAAAGTACCGAGGGTATAGGCCATCAACCCTGAAGCAGAACTAATTTTCAATAGAAATCTCAATGCTCTTTCCCCAGCAATCATAGTCGCTCGGCTGCTCGGACGATGGGTATGTAAGCCATCTGAACGAAAGAGTGGCAACCTTCCTATATGATGTGGATAGCTGACTTCGGAAGACGCTACCAGAAGCTCGCCGGTGGTCTCCAAATTGTTAAGAAACAGGTGCAATTCTCACCATCATCATCGTCATCGTTTCCGTTTCCACTGCCGTCGTCGTCATCATTGTCATCATCATCGTCATTGTCGTCGTCATCATCTGCTGCAACGGGCTTATTTCCTTTCGCTGCTTCTGCACTCACTATGAGGAGGCCCATGAGGATCGCTAACCAAAGCCGCATCTTGATGTCGGGGAGGTGCACGACGATATGTGGAACAACTGCTTCTGGGCTGTGGGGACAAGAAAATGAAGGGGTGGGTCGTTTAGACGCTTAGGGTAACCAAGGCCGCTTCTGAGGACGGGAACGTTTCAAAAACTTAATGGACTGCGTCGTCGCGGCAAAGAAATGGATGAGGGTGAGCCTCGTCGGTAGTGGGTGGCGTCATCAACAGAGTCGATTCAGAAAAGGGAAGTTGAGCAACATGTTCCGAGGGAATTGAATGGGTGAAGAACGATGGCTCTTTTGTCTTTTTCTGGAAGCATTGATGTGTGTTAATAACGAGTGGGCAGATCAATGAAGGAAGGGTCGCGGTGCAGTCTCATGTTGGCAAAAATTTCCCCGCCGAGCTCAACATTTTCTCTAGAGGTATCCGTGAAAAGATCGTGCATGAGTTTGAAGTAAATTTTTACATTAAATACGGACATAAGTTCAGAAACTTCGTTTAAGTTCAGAACTTTTCGTTTCCGTCGGAACAGTGATGCTGAGGCATCCATCATGATCTCCCTGATGATAGGGTGTACACGATCCAGCTAGCGAAAGTGAGGACCTTTTTTGAGATACATTATTCCTATAGTAACTCTATTTACACATTGGTGACTTCGACAGCTGGTTTAAACAACTGTGAGAAAGTGTAGTGCGAAAATATGGGAGGAGTAGAAAAAATAGAATCCTGATGGATAAATCTAGCCCGGAAATCCCGTAGGCTCCAGGAATTTCATCATGAAGTCACCGCAATTATTCACTTCACCGCAATGGGATAAAAAGTCAATTTCTTAATAAACCATAAAATCGTCTGACTGCCTAAATTTAATTTATGCTGCCTTTTATTTAGAATAAGTGATAAATCGTCGGAGTAGGATTCTTTTAAAAGTTCTGGGGCTTCATCTAGAAAAGATTTTACAACTCTATTTTCTTTTCAACCATGTTTCATAACTTCAAACAAATAAGTAATTAATACGATAAAATAAATAGCATTAAATTTCAGATTTGGTCGAGTAACTGAAGATTTATTCGTCTAGAAGATCCCAAATCGTGCAAATCTGGGATTATCGCTAATATTTCGCCAAATTTCATAATAATATTTTTAATAATAATATTTAATTTACACTTACAGATGGATAAATGCATGATTTTGAAATATTAAAAAAGGATTAGTGAAGATTAGGCATCCCAGAAGATGGTATCATCCGAAAATCCGAATCATTCCGAAAAAAAAGCTTCCGATTATTCAAAAATGAGATGGCTCAATCTAAAATAATTCATACTAAGTAAGTCAGAAATACTACGACACTTAATTCTTAATTAAATAATTAATACCTCATTTTATTATGCAACATTATTTTAAAAAGAACAGAAAAGGGGTCGAAATTTTTTGTTAAAATGTTGCGAAACGCTTATAAATTAAATAACTAGCTTGCTAGATGGTTATTTTTGAGACCAAAAATTAAGAAAGATGAAGCCAGCAGGGATTTATAATATGGCGATGAGGTGGAAAAAATTTAATCTTTTAACGGCGGGACTCTCGAGAGGCGATTTCAGAGGGATAAAACGCCGGTACTTGAGGGTGAAACGCGATAACTCTGTCGGCGCGGCATTTCCGGCCTTAAGTTAGGATCTGGAAAATAAACGATGCTGTGCACCACGAAGAGGTGATGAGCCAGATGTAATGAAAGACGCTTACCTGATCAATTAAAAATCCCTGACGTTGATTGTTGTCAAGCTAGGAGCACCGGAAATAGACTGATAGCCGATCTCGATCCTCAGCTTTATGTATCACAAGCACTACGCATGCGCCGTAAAGATATTTCTCTATTGGATGTTCACATGATTTCTTTTCGAGGGTCCGGAAGAAAAGGGGGTGGAGAGTTTACTTAGCGCACGCATTTGGATACCGGCAAATCCTCCGCAACGCAGTGGGAACGCAACATCTCCACCCACTTGGGAAACGCTGCACAGATGCAGTTTCATCGGGAGAGTTTCCAGGAGCATCCCACCGGGTTCTTTCCGCTTGGGTTGAAACTATCCACCTAAGGATACATGAAAAGGATTTTTATCACCATATTGTCTATCGAATTAATGAACGCAATGATGGCCTCATCGAAGGAGAAGATATAATCTTTGTCTCGAAGACTAAAAAGACACCCACGGAGATCGGGAGAAGAAGGGAAATGACGTTTCAACAGGAGGGACAAAGGATGCCAAAATTTTAAAATAACTTTCAATTTAACCACGGCCAGACTGGTTGATTAGTTTTCTCTCGGAGAAAAAATCAAACTAGACGTCCTGGAAGGATAAATGAATTTAGCGAGCTTGTGGGTGGGATGGGATAATACCGATAATCATGGAAGTATAAGTGAATAATCAAAGTGTGAATTTGATTTTCATTCATTCGAATTTTGAATCTATGCGACTTCCTTTTTTTAGGGATAAAATTCTATTACTTACGTTCGTATGATATTTAAGACCCAAAAATTGAAGATAAAATAAAATTCGGCTTCAAAATGAATCAGAAATCTTATATATAAGTGATAAGCGTGATATAATTGGTTTCCGTATGAAATCTCTCCTTTTTAAATGAATTTTCAAACGATTTTTGAAAGAAAAGAGCGTCGAAATTTTTAGCGAAAGTAAAAAGAATTCACATTCAGTTTCAAAAGCTTTTTCAAGCCTCAAAATATAAATTCAAAATTTTTTCGTCGTTTGCTTTTCTATTTATCATTATTTTAAGTGCTAAAATTTCCATCAAAATTTTTTTTGCATTATCACCCGATTTCGATGCGCAGAAAAATGGATTTTCAAATTAGCGAGCGTATTAACGCATTCGTTCCTATCTTTCTGAAGTACATTTTATTTTTTCATAAAGTTAAAATCTTAAAATTTTGCATCCTCATATGTTTTCCTCCTTCGTTTTCACTTACGTATTTTATGAATTGATTAATAATTTAATATCATTGGCGGCAGATAAAATGGAGTTAAGAACTATTTTGCGTTAGTCCTAAATCAACACCTTTGTATTCTGTTCTTTGCCAATGTTATTCTGTCAAAATGATTTGGGGACAAGGGATAAGTCGTTACCGTTTAGTTTAAAGCTGAATATTGCCACCAAAAGAATGTTTTGGTAATATTATGTTATTAGAAAACATTATTATCCTCTAGCGTTTTTTTATTAATATATGTTTTTTCCTTTTTAGCCCTTAAAATGGAATTTATAGTTGAAAATAGCTTTTTCGACAGTTATTTCTGAGGGCTTTCAATCATGACGGGAAAGACATTTAGGTGACAGGTGACGGAAAACGGTGTTTACGTCCATATGAAGTAGCAAAAAATGGTTCGGCCCAAATAAACAAGCATCATCAGAAGCAAACGAGAACTTCATCCTTGGAGGACGATTTTAAGAGAGTTGGTGGGATTGGAAAGGTGTTGTTTACTATGAACCTCTTGCAGGTAACAACACGATTAATGCAGATTACTAGGTTCAAAAAATGCCTAACGATGCGATTCATCAAAAGCGACCTGATCGACGGTATGGTATCTTCTACAGCGCAACGCTCGTCCTCACAGCCAAAATCACCAATCGGCCATCCAAAAGCTTGGTAGAGAAGTACTGCTACATCTACCATATTCTCTGGACTTCATTCCATAGAATTTTCATCTCTTCCGATCGTTCTCCATTAATCGTTCAATAATGAAATGGAATTGAAAACCTGGTGGAACGAATTCTTCGAGTTGATCTTCGAGATGGCATCGAAAGACCGATATAGAAGATTGGCAATCTGGGACTTCCCGTTACATCCCTTTGCAGTAAGACTGTATACGGACTATCAGCCATCAGAGCGTTTCTCAAACCTTTAATCTATTTGCAACAGGGTTCCTTTTTTCTTCGAAAAACGTGTTGAATTTCAGGAAGAAGTCGTAAATGATACAAATCATTGTTGATGAAACTGCTTATTGTTCTCGGTTTAACATACATTTTTTAATTTGAAGAAAATGGCAACAATTTATTTTTCAATCCAATAATAAAGTGACTTTGGGGAAGGCAACGGCAAAGGAAAATCTAAAATTTCTTATAGTGTTGAGACCCCTTCCTTTGTGGATTACACATTTAAAATTCCATTTCGTGTATGGAGATTGTTAACTCCTCTGTGGAATATCCGAAGAGACATTCCATAAGTTAGAAAAGTAAATAAGGCAGAAGCTTGTTTTTTCGAAGCCATGTCAGAGCTTACGATGGAGTAGGTCATTTATAAGTTTTGTGGCCAAGAATTGATGAGTTTTCAAGAGAGCTCTGCGATTAGCTGTTTCTAATATTTAGTTTTGGCTTAAATTTGACTAATTTATAAAGAATTAAACTGTCCTGAAATGTTGGAAATTAATACAAAGAAATCTGAAAGGTTATCGGTAAGAATAAATATCTGCTGTTTGAATTCTTTCTATTCACGGTAACAATGCAATTAGTAAAATTTCGTTTATTTTTCTCGCCCTAGTTTATACAGTGACACCTACTCAAAAAGAAATCCTTTATAACAGATTACATGCTAATTATGTTTATTTTGCATTTTTGGATTAAGATTACTAATATTTCGAAGGATACGTATGTATGCGAGCACGACGATTAAGAAATCAAATGAAAATTGTTATTTTACGGTAGTTCAAATGTATTTCAGAATTAAGTATTCAGTATTTTTATTTAGTATTTCAGAATTCTTAAAACCATAAGAACAGAATTACGGCGAATGCCACGGGTGGAGAATATTATTCGGGAAACAATCATCTTCGTTAGCCAAGTAGTCCATGTCTTTCTTTTCTGTTTTTATGTGTTATAGGAAAAATCTTAAAGCAAAGAGGAAAAGGTATGCACTATTGGAAATTTAGAGATTCGAAAAAAAGATTCGAAACGTAGATCAATGATAACATGTTTCCTGGTTCATCTTTGGAACAAAAGTACAAGAAGGGTTTCTAATTCGAACTATAATAATAATAAATAATAATAATGACTTTATTAGGGCGAGATTATGACTGCTCAGTCTCTTCTCACGCCCCGAACTTAGCTTATAAGAAAGGGAAATGTAAGGCGGCGCAATAAAATGAAGAACAGATGTATATCGCTCGGTCCAGCGTCAGTTATCGAAATAATTATGTGCGTCATCATGCAAGGATGAGACGTTAATGTTTCACTGCGTTAATTATGAAAAGCAATTCAAAGAACATCTTGTTGATTTTTCATCATCATCATTGATGAAAATACCCATAATACCTGAAACACCAAACCATGAAAAAGGAAAGAAGCTAGATTTTGGGCCAGGATCAAAAGATTTAGGGGAGTACACTCGAAGTTAAAAGTGGAAACCCTTGTTTCGACTAGCCAAAGAATAGGAGAGATATTCTCTTTCTTTGCCAATAATAAGTTGGTAATTTGTCATGGAGATGGACTTAAATGTCTTGATTGTCATCTGATTAGGGTAGCACATTAACCAATGAAAAATTTTTGTGAGGGATACGAATTCAAATGAGTTCATAATTAACTATTTTAATTTTTGTCTTCGTAGAGCCACTTACTAGAAGTCATCTTGTGTGTTCTTTTCAATATTGGAAGAGTTGAGTCCACCATTCCAATATGTTACATTATTTTAATATTTTTCCGTGCTATTTCTTTTATTATACCTTTTATCCATTCTTTACTTTTATTTTCCCTATAGAGTAGTGGAATGATTGATAAGGAATTAAAAAATTATTTTCTACGGTATTTAAAAATTTCCTTAAGTTTAAAACCTCCAAAAGTTTTTCTAATCCCATTTCTAGGATAATAATTAACTATTATAATCATTATTAATTAATTAGTTAATTTCTATTTCACACTCAAATTAAGAAACTGGAAGTATGGAGCTGGGATGATGTTTTTTCTCATCACTTTTGCTTTAACGTCATTCAATTTAATTATATTTATTTCATTTGTTCAACTTGTTCCTCGCCAAGATATATACTAGTGCTAGGGACAGTTAAAGTCAACTTTATAAAATAATATAAAAGAAATTGATCTTGAAACATAGGACCGTTTGACAGTCGGCATAGGCAGATAGTAAAGGCAAAATTGCCTCAGTGAAAGGGGAGATAATTCAGTGCGATGCATTGCATTATTTCATTATTTAATTAATAAATAAATTGCATTATTTTTATATTTATTATTTCTCGCTCGTGTTTTGAGACAAGACCTGTTAAAATTTTGATTCGGTAAGGTAGGTCCTATTCCTCTGGATTTGTAATCACCAGATTAGCCAAATTATTTCTGGTAACCTGCTATTCCACTGATTAAAATGGACGCTTTCGAACGTTTAGAGCTCGAAGGAAACTGTAAAGAATGATTCTCTACGTGATAGAAATAAAACCCTTTAACTTTCCTCTCAGAAATGCTCATGATAGACATTTCTCTCGCGATTTTTCGAAAATCGTCTACATTTGGTCATTTTTATTGTGGTTTCGCATTTATTGCCTCGATGCCGGAAGCGATCTCTTTCGTGAGGCGTTTTAAGTTCCGAGAGTTCCATTTGAATGAAAGTGTACAAAAATGTGACCAAAAATATATCAGCTTAAGTACTGCGAATGAAATGATATCTTTTATCGAAACAGTTCTCATGTCAGTTCGAGAGCTTACTGGCGCCAAAAAGTTTAAATGTTAGGAACGGTTCAAAATTAAATTTTGTTGAAGTGTGAAAGACTTAAACGACGCAGAGTTTTGGAATTATAAATCGTTTGATTGACTACCGGATGTGGGCAGCTCGTTCGACTTCAGGGAAATCCTTTAACATATGAGCACCGCTATCTATCTACTGTGACGTCGATAACTACAGATTTTCATTCATTCAAAATCTTTCTTTCAATTTATTGCGTTTAAAGTAGATATTTTACTACAATTATTACCATTTGAGTTCTCTATACAATAAAGGATGACGTTTATCCTTAACTTTTGGCAAATTTACTCGCTTGCTATTCGTTATAACATACAATCCAAAGCGTAAACATAAAAGTACCCATTGAATCCAATGTATTTTCTGTTTGTAGACACTTTCCCAGTTGGAGTGGTGATGGATTATTTTCAGCCTTGAAAAACTGTGATATTGAAATGGAAAATCGCTGTTTTGAGCTCGGAGAATCTGTAATAGGATTTATTTTCGTCATTGAAGGTTAAGATACCTTTGAAGAAACCGCGAGAATTTAGACTAAGATGCAAAAAAAAACGTATGCTTTAAATATTACATATATTTGCTCGGCTATTTTGTTTTAGACTGCTTATAAATTTATTTAAAAACTCCTATTTCTCAATTTTATATAATGTTTTACAAATTTAATTGAAAACACTTACGCAGTTGGAAAGGAAGTTGAAAAGATTGAGATTGTCTATAATTCATAATCATTTCCAAGACAGAATTTGATTTTGTTGTACCAAATGTTACCTTTTGCCGTGGAAGATGTCTCTCCCTCCAGAAATCATTTGTGGGTAGCATTAAACCGCCAGCTTTGCACACAAACAAACGTTAAATGCAAGACACGGCAGTTTATATCAAATGCTTGAGCTTCCTTGATTAAGAAATCATCATACACTGCTAATGTAGAAGTCTTTAATTAATCTTACTAATATACTTAACATTAAATTCAGTTTGTCATGTTTATCCGTAGATAAACTTCACATACATGAATAGTATTCACATGTAGTATTTGTGATGTTTGCAGTTTTTTTCCTCATTCATGGTCAATGTTTTTTGAGTCAATGCCACTATCCCACGGTAAAGATCAAAGTCGCTCTTTCTTCCACGTAAATAAATAAAATATAATAGGATTTTCAGCGAAAAAGCAAAACATGGCGCGATATTTTACATTCACTAGGTTTCCATTTTTTAAGGACTCAGTATTTTAAGTGACTGGCAGTGGTTTGAAAAAGTTTCGGGAAGCCAGAGGTTCTCACGACAGGATTCGTAAAGAAAAACAAAGTTTCAATGTCAAAGCTAGCGCATTTCTCAAAAATATGCAAAGGGAGTGGAGTTGTATTCAGTTTGTATATCGTATTTGATCATTTTTATGTTGTGAAATTCTTTTAATCATTTCCTACTTCTCTTGCCTCAAGATACGTGTCGTAAAAGAATTGTACACGTAAGAGCCTCCGTATTCTAATTACCACTAGTAATGGTTGAGTTTACTAATGCTTGTAACACTTTCTGTGTGGCGAGAAAACATTACTCATGCTGTTCATCACTATACATACTATGTATCATAGTAGTGTCCATATTACTGTAATTACTATGCTAAGTAGTGTCCCTATCAATATTACGTGCTTAAAATCCTTTCACAAAGTAACGATCTTCATCTTTACGATCGGTTTCAAAATCCTAGGCTTCTGAATCTTCAAAATGTGGCTTAGGAACTTTTTATGGTTTCTTGTTTACAATCCACAGCAGCAGGTAGCGTATTTCGCTATATTTTTAATATTAATCACAAAAATAAAATCAACATTGCTTTTTATTTCTTTATCAATAGTATTTAAAAATAGAAAAAATCAACATTTTTCAGCCGTACCTGTGCGGTGGTGGAATAATTATTCTTTCCCCACAAATAAGTAGTAATCCAAATGACTGAAATACGACCTGTCGATGTTTCTCCAAAGGGGAAAACAACAAGTTTATCTTCTTCTTTTGCCCCTCTAACTCCACAACCTACTCCATGGAAACCTCTTGAATACCTGTCCTCACATTTTCACCCGATAGAACAACAACTTAGACCTAAAATAACAACTGGAATGAATGGTTCAATACAGCCAGCGAAAGGAAAAGACGGAGAAAAGTTTAGGGTGTATGTAAGGATTTTAAGCAAAATTATGTATTAATGAAAATTATATAAACCTTCTTCATTTCTTCCACCTCTTAAACTTAACAAACCACTCAATTCCTTCGCTCTCCTCTGCCGCTAGAAGTAATAATCATTCAGACCCAAAAACAATGGAATGGCGCTTTCACTGAAAGAAACACCGGGAAAAAATTTGGAGCGCGTATAACATGTAAAACAAAAATTTGAAGAAAAATAAAAATATATTAATGACAACAAAAACCCATGAGTCAAAATGTTAAAAAGACATTACCCTGACCTCGAAAGGAAAAAATAGGGTCCAGGATAAACTCCAAAATAAAGAATTAGGTCAAAAATAAAATTCGAGGAGAACTTAATTGATTTAAAATATAAATACAATTAGTCTATTAATAAAATGCAAATAAAATTAAAATACAAAGACAAAAAAGAAGATTTTGTCAAGAGGAAGAAAGAGTTCGAAGAATGAACTTGTAAAGTTGAAACCGACCAAACTAGACTGGGAATAACACCAAAAAACAAAGGAAAATTTATCTACAGAATTGACGGAGAATAACCACCGAGAAAAACGAAAAATCCACACCATTCCTCGATGCAAAAATATTTTCTGGATGCGCATTATGGAAACTCTTTCCATCTGTGGGATTTCAGAGCCTGTTGGATTGAGTACATTGTTTTGGTGTCATTGTATATATACCATGACTGAAGAAGATAATATTTCGGTTACATGGCGAAATCCACGTCACACATTATGGCGGAAACGGTGAGAATGATAACGTAAAAACATAGCTGCGAAACACTTCCTGTATGATATTTATAATCTTACCATTTTATAAATGATATGACAGTAATATGACCGATATATCTTCCTGAAAAATAAGACTTTTTCCGGAAAATGTTTACAAAAGTTTGTATATCACTACTTTTAACTTTTATAAATATTTTCAATCGATCTCTATTCCACAGTCAAATTTTGTTTTGTAATCTGTAATTTGTTTAAAAGACTCTCCAATCTTTCTGTAGCCGCAGGGGAGAGAATTGGGAAGCAGCCTCCGTTTCAATAGTGAGAAAGCCCAGCGCAGGAGTAGGCCTTTTGCGGCAAGAGTGCTATATTTGATGAATATAAAAGACTTGCGTGACAAACCATAAACTGAGATGCTAATATTATGTAGTTCATTATGACAAAGATGGCATTAAGATGTTATAAGTGACGCAAATAGCTATCAACTGTCTTTACTACATTTTTAAGTTAACATAACAAGAAGAATGCCGTTAGAATTCTAGGTCTCAAACGATTCTCTTACGTGTCACTTTGGGTATGCGTGCTATAGGTTTTTCATTCCTGGGACCTACGGTCTCTTTACATTCAAATCGATTGCAACCGTAACTTTCATATGCCAGATTGCATCCTCTTCACTAATAAAATTTATAAAAAGTATTCTCTCTTTAGTATTCAAGCTTTAGAAGGGAAACAGAGTTGAACCTATAGAAGGGGATAAGCCACGACGGAGTGTTCGAAATTGCGTAAACGGTCGTGGATTGGATATCCGTGATATAGACTATGATAGAAACAAGAGGATGGGTGAGATGGCTACACGATTTTCGTTATCAAATCATGATCGCGAAAAAAGAAAAGATACTCTCTGGATTTAATGGACCGGCAAATTCAATCCAGCAAACAGGGAGTGTGCCCCTTATATTTCATGTTCTCTTATTTATTTTGCAGTTACAATCTTCTTTTACAGATTGTATAGTTATTTTACCTACTTGATAGCGTACTAGTTCATAGGGATGGATAAATATTGAAAAATGAATTTATTTTAGCTTTTTAAAAGCATTGATAATAGGATTTCTGTATTTGACGCATAATTTAGTGCATTTCAGTTTTACTTTGGTTCTTTTTTCCGATGGTTTAATTCTTCGACATACAAACTTTAATTACAGTAGCCATATACAAGGTATCTCATTATAACTGTTTTTGTAGTACAGCTAGTTCCAAAAAAAACTTACCACCTAAGCCGCAACCCGCATAACAGACGTGAAGCTCGATGAGAGCGAGTCTAGAGTTTTCCACGCATTCTATTGGCTCTTGGAAGGAGGAGAATTCTGACGGCGCCTTTTTAAACCGTTGTGAAACGCGTTGAACGTATTTGTACCGTCTTTATTAGCATGAAATCTAGTTTAAATTTAGTGTTAATTTTTACTATGTCAGCAGCATAGTATTAAAAAAATGAATGGAAATCGGATCTCCTTATTTCGGCCTGAAATTTCTGCGTAATTCACCTTTTTCTGTAGGCATCGGGTAAACTTAATTTAGCTGCTTCAATTATCCAATAAAAAATTATGTCATTGCAAGATTAAAAAGGATTATATTATTACGTTTTTTATGCTCTTGACGCCTACAGGAAGAACTTTTAAATTTATTTAGAGGAAATTCACGACTATGACTTAAATAGAAAGATGAACGAAAACTCTGCAAGGAGATAAAGAATAATTAGGAATAAGAACACAATCAACTGTATGTAAACTAATTTATGTTGCAGAAAAATGCTATCGAAAAGGGGAGTATGAAAAAACTTCTATACCTACTGAGGAAAGCAAAGATGAAAAGAAACTTTATCTGGACGAATACACTGAGAAAGAATCATTTTAAGTCAACCTGGTAGAGAGCTCTGAAAATTAGACCCAAAACATATTACAATTAAGTAAACCAAGTAAATTACGATCAACTACATCAGATAATTACATCAAATATTACAAAAATTTTAAATACCACCAAATCAATTGATAGAAAGTAAAATATTAATTGGTGTGCTATCATCATTTTCTAAGGTAATTGTTTAAAATTCAAATTGCTAATTTAATATTTTAGAAAATAACATAGGTATTAGAATAGTAGCACTCTTAATTTAAATACTGAGGACTACAATTTTTTTTCACGTATCGAATAAAAAATTAATTTACGACGAAATTAACGTAACGCATTTCGTAACACTTTTCCGAACATATTGTTCATTGCCAGTCCCAGAAAAACCATCCCTTTAATTAAATCAAGTTCATGTTCCTTGCAAAATTATGATGTCCCAACTTTTATCTGATGCTAAATCTCTTTCTTGTCCCGTGCTGCAAATTTTGACTCGATTTCTTCGCAGTTGAATTATTCTGCAATACAGAGAGGTATAAAATTTGCTTGATACTACAATTAACAGAGCATTAGGTAATTCAGAATATATGCATCAACATTCTGTTCTTACTTCCATCAGGCATTCGTGATGATTGTATTAGATGAAGCATTATGATTTTGAGATGAGATTTGGCTGTTTCTGACAAATTCCCGTCTGAAGTTTTACTGAGTCTTTCAGAGAGAGCGGAGGACCTCCACTCTGGCCCTAGGAGTATCCCCTATTCATTCCTTTGTTGTTTCTTTTTCTTTTGTTTCGTCCATCGAAAGGTATTATCTATTTTCTCAAAGGAACCATAAAACGGCCGATGGATGAAGGTGAACTCCTCTCTGAGAAAGAAAACCCCCTTTTCGGCATATTGTGGATGGTCGTATGTATCCGGGGTAGCGAATTTGAAAGCGCTAATGAGGATTACCGACCGCACCCCTGCTGAGCAGGTATCCAAGGTTAGGGTATGGTGGCGGCGACCGATCACAAGTAAGGTGGGAAATGGTGGATCCGCGATTTGTAATCTTCGCCGCGGGTATTCCCTTAGGGAATGAAGATATTCAACTCTATTTTTGAGGTAGACGACCTTTCAGGACTTCTTGCAAGGAATCCAGATGGTTAAGAAACAACAGTTAGTATGGCAAATCAGAACCTTAAGACTGATTTGCATATTGCAGATAAATACCAGGTTTTTGTATACTTGCATATTGCAGGTTTACATGTTGACATTTGGTTTATTTATATTTACATTAATACCCCGCGATCCGCCGGATGACGTATGTCAGGGGGTGTGAAAACACCCACAACACGATTTCCATTGTTATACTGAAATGATTTTCAGAACTATGCGCTAGGTGAAAGTGAGACTAATGATACGTTAAATACGTTAAAAATAGAAACTAACGGATGGTAACCGTACTTACATGAGAATATTCCTCTAATTCTCATGATTCATACGTTAGCTGTTAAAATATTCTTGGTTCTATATGTAATCCATTACTCCAATATTCACTTCAAGGACCTTCGTAACACCCTCATCCTAGGCACATCATAATTCTCTACGAACTCTGCGAAGAAGTTTTTTAAATTTTTTTATAGTATTTTTAAATAGTAATGCAAGGAAGATCATTCCAGTTAAAATAGGACCTTCGGAAAATCTGAACGATAACATAAAGTTGACAATGTATGGGTGCATCATATCAGAATTAGTATCTCTATATTCTGCTTTTAAAGTGAATGGTATAAACTGTATTAGATTATACTAAATAACTAATGCAATAACAAAAATGAAAAAATAAGTAATGCTGCCTATCGTCAACTTATATCAATCAAGCTCTTCGTCAATGATTGTTTACTTTATTTATATAAATTGTTTTTTATGCTTTATTTTGTCCCTACATTGAGCTAAATATTTCGCAGTTTGAAATAACTTGAGAAATGAACAATGAACTAGAGAAACGCCATCTAATATTTATTCCTTACGCTTACGAGAACCAAATCGTTTCACTTCTCTTATAACATCTATGATACAAAATAGATAGAGCGTTGAAGATGATCTTACTACATCGACTAAAGTTTCTATTATCATGTCACTAAAATATGAATTGAAACGTAAATATGGAATTTTAGATACTCCGCATATTCAGTGTCGCAGAAACTTGAAGTTTATACGCCGATTACAGATAAATTACATCTCTAAAGTTAGGTAAGATTTAGAATAAACCATTGGCTTGCATAGATAGTAATACCAATGTTAGCAATTTTTATCGGTTTGAAAAAACCGAACTCTCTTTCCAAAATAAATTGCTGATAAGAAGATGGTTTAGGTTCTGGCTTAGTAAACTACTCGAACTTTCTTATAGAATTAAAATATTGGTACGATACATTGAACATCGCTATTGTATACAATTTCCGAGATCCTGGGAATTACTAATGCATCAGAAGGAAATTTCTGAAAGTATGATAAGCCATGGGCGTTATATCCTGTATATTTGAATGTTAACCATGTTTGACTAAGATATTACTTAAATTGGATAAATGAGTAGTTTCTCTGGAGGCTGTCATAAACGGAAAAAATATATGTTGGATGAGAAAATTGAGAAGGTGAGTGAGTGGGTTATACTTTTAAAAGAGGTCGTTGCTCCTACTCAAAGTAACCAATTGGTCAACGAGGAACGCAAGAAATGCCATTATCTATTGTGATTTATCAAAAAATCTGGAATTAACATACCTCTTACACTTTCGGTTGTTAAATTCATGTGAGTGTATGTATTACTGTTGCCGTCGTTTCTCACTTCCCTATCTCTATCAAAGCAGGCCCCCTTTTGAAGTCCTGGTGAACTCATTGCTTTAACCACTTCTTCCAATCACTCCTCTATCTTGCTTTTCAAATTTGTCATGGAATGTGGAGAGATGAAAAGTTTCTCATAGCCATACATTTTAAATACGAAGGAATATTTTCAATATCACCGAGCGATAAATATGTAGATAGACTATTCATACCAAACCACCGCCCATTCATCTCAATCATTAAAATTCTGTCGAAAAATATGAGAGTTACGTAGGGCCAGCCATCAACCGAGGGGAGCAAAATTTCAACATGAGCCTTATATGTGCTTCTATCCCCGTGTGATACTTATAGGGTTGGAATTACAGGTAAAAAGGCCCTAAAACTATTTCACTAAGTCCCTATTATTTCGCGTATTTTTAACGTTTTCTACATTATAATAATTGTAAACGTGATAATAATAAACAGTTGAAATATAAACAATGCAAGTAGTTTTGTATGCATTCAAAATTAATTGAAAATTTTACATTCATAGCTTACAGTAGCATTCAATGAGCATTATGACAAAACCTCATTCGCCCTATCTTTTTGTGTATTTTAGAACTTGATAAATACGAGAGAAGAACGTTTAAGAACGTAATGGTTTGTGACTGCAACCATTTCAAGAGGAATCCACAGAAGAAATCACGTTTATTCGATTCACACTTCAATGACACCAAAAAAATTCATTTTGGATTCAAAATTAATGTGAAAGATGGTTGTCTCGTATCCGTCATCTTTATTAATTCAGGAAAATCGATCCTAGCACATTTTCTATCAATTGATTTGGACGGTGTATTAAAAATACCAACTGCATAGATGATAAAATCTACTGATTTTTTACCGATCGAGTTTTAATTTTGATGCTTATCAAATGAAACAAAATTTATTTAAAATACGCAGAGAATGCCTCAAGACTTCATACTACATATTTACTTATAGATTTTTTATGTATTTAAAGTAATAGCATAGATATGGCCATGAGTTCGCCTTACTTTACTTGTGTAGATTGCATTCACACAGGCTGTGATAAAACAGGTGATCGATATGGACTCCTTAGGTATATAATTTTAAAGGCTAATAACTCTTCTCTTGAACGATGTATAATATTATCTACTATTATAATATATAATACGACCCATTATAACCGCAGAGTTTTGCAAACGAAGGCGTCGAATTCGAGGTCTATACATTTTGGGTCCGACACTGATTCAAACTGCGCGGAAATTTTCCTCCTCCCATCTCAGTCCTAAAAGCTCAGAGCGGCTCAGAGGCAGATTTTGCAAAAATTTCCTTCGTCCTGCTTGTGCCTTTCGTCTCAGACTCGAATTTTATGAGGGGAAGGGGGTTTGCCTCGGTTTCCTAGGAATAACGGGACCTCGTGTGCGATGGTTCCCTCGGTGCGAGAAGCAAAGCTAGAATATGTACTGATTTGTAATAACCATTTTATAATAACTGAATTCTTGCATTACAACATCCATATTGTTATAATACTATTCTGCTACGCCAATGCCACCAAACTAAGGATACTAATAAATCTTTGCAATATCAATAATGCAAATAAATCCATTTCAACTCTGCAAGCGGAGCCAGGACAGAAGCAGACTATCTCCTCCATGTTTTTCCTCTCTCTCTCTCTCTCACTTCTTAAGGCTCGCACGGAGGAAATTCACTGCCTGTTATGCGGGTTGCGGCTTAGGTGGTAAGTTTTTTTTGGAACTAGCTGTACATAGAGGGCTGTTGACACATGCGCCATCTCTGCAATAGTTTATCCGTCGCGTTGAGGAGATGATTTCTCTTGTGTTTACTTAAACCTCTGAGTTAGGGAAATAAGGGCCCAGTTGAGGAAGCTATGCATCAACGTATCACTCATTTTGTGAAATGGGTAAATGTACTTCTTCCTGTTTCCACAATTATCATCTCAGCGGAAGGATGCGGTAGTAAAGAAATAATGTGAGATAAAAACAAATTTCCTCGTTCGTGTTTAAATTACTACCACCCTTCAGAACACATTTTGGGCGTTTCCGAAAGGAATTTTCACAGGATAGCATTAAAATAACGGTATTTAAAAACTGATCCTACAGTGGGTATCGCCTGTTTGTGTAAAATGTATTAACGTAATAATATCAACCTCTAAGCACTGATCAGAATACTGCAGCCCTAAGTAGACTCGTTTATTGGATGTCGCCTATTCTATTAATTGTTATTTTTTATTGCTCCTACCTATTGCTAAGGGGTCATTTTTGTAGTTTGCAAGTGCGGAATTACTACGTGAACGATTATCTGTGTTAATCATTATTTTTCGCAGAGCTCGACACAAATGTAGCGTTACTTTTAGTGTGAGTGGTTTTTGCTATTTAAGCGGAAATTATTTGTAAAACGTCCGTTGACGAAAATTACATTCTCCGAAGAAAGTATGAAATCCTCGTAAAGCCATTCTTCCTTATATTAAAATTCGTAAAGATGAATATGTTCACAATCATTAAATGTCTGCCACAATGTAGAAATTTTATACATGTACTTGATTGCTCCCATACATAAAATGTGGAAATAAACTGTTTCTTTATGAAATACGGATTACGGTAAAACGGCTTAGATCAAGAAGGGAACACGATATTGCGACTTACAACGTAGAATAAATGTTCATCATTGGGAAATACAGATATCATGCCCATAAAATAACAGAATATGTCAATATTGATTGTTAATTCGAAATGCGGTTCCCACGGACAAGTGTATTTTAAAATACGACCCATAAACTCGTCCTCCTATATTACCAAATAGCAATTTCGATAAAAGAGCCTTGTTGAACTTTCTTCCAGTAACTTTATGATTTAAATATTTCATAACTCCATAGAACGTTTTTTAAGGAAAGCTAGGTTCCTCCTATCGAAATCTTCTAATCTAATCTAATAAGCCTTTATCATTTGATGCACGGAAATTGTTTTTCTCCTAAATGTTAGATCTCTCCAAAATTTCATATAATATAAGCCAGCTTTATTTCTCTGTCCATCTTATTCAAATGAATTTCTTTGAATTTAGTCTCAATATTAAAACGTTTAGGTTATTACGAAGTTTCGAGTAACCTTCTTCAGCACTGATTCAGTGTAGCATACGAATTTTCCCTTTGCATTGTCTGAACGTATGAATATAGCGAAAGGAGTTTCCTCGTGCAGAAATGTTTATCTGAAGAATTTTCCGCTTGCGATTGCGATTTTAGCATACCAAACCGATTATTTTCCAGTACAGACGCAAAGAAAAACAAATCGTTCAGCAGCTCAAGGTCGTTGTGAAATCATTTCGAGCGGAAAGTATCAGCTTGGAAAATATAAAGAATATTCACATGCTACTCATTTCCTTCTTTCTGTTTTATAACTTATTCCTGTTGATGAACGATGATTTTTTTGAGGAAATAAATAGTATAATCATAATATATAGATAAGAATCTTAAATAGTATAAAAATAATAATCTTCAATAGTCGGCTTGGAAAAGGTGAGAGGAAATGACGATGAAAGTTCCTTCGTCCATGCTTCGATATTTTTTCTTAACATTGGCTTTTAACATTCAGCCAAAGTATGGTTTTTGTGAAGAGCCAAGGATATGGGTTCGAATTTCGGTCAGACCTTTCCATATCCGTTTATCCTTGGGCGTTTAGCTGCCTATTTTTATCGAAATTGTCTCTTTGTCATCTTGATGCAAAGATTTTGTCGAACTCCAATGGATTCTTCTTCTTCCATGTTATAAGGGTGCAATGGGCTAAACACTAAGTCATACCGAGGTTAATATTTGTCTACTACAAGAACTTGGTCAATTTTACACCATTGGTAATAAACATAGTAAGCAGAGATTTAGATACTTCTATGAAGTAACTGCCATATGATTTATCATTATAATTCATATTTATACTTATTGTGTATATTGAAAATTCTTTGTATTCTTTTAGAAGTTTCAAGCTTGAGTTGTTAAAAAATGAATTACTGAATTGGCTAAAATAATGATGATATTTTAGCAGACCTTTGGAGACCTTAAGGGTTGTGGTGGTGAATGCAATATAAAATTCATTAAGTTACGAATAAAATTGTTTAAATCCCAGATTCCTCAGAAATAGTACATAACTACATGAAAAGGGTGTAAACAAGTGTACATATCTGATGCACAGGGTAAACAAGCAACTTTTCATAACAAAGGATACGAAAAGGATCTAAATACAGGCTGGCAGTACAAGAGTTATCTTGAGTTTAGGGGTCAGAGTACAGTGGTTGCATGTTAAAGATGGGCATGACAGTTTCCCTGTTTTCATCCTCGATGAGCTCATCCTGCAGATATGGGGAACAGAGAGGGATCAACAGGACCTACTCTCTATTTGTGCCAGAGATCTCTAGGCTAATAACTGTCAGTTTCCCCTCACCTACTGTTTCCACTTCCCTCAACTTCTGCACGTTTTGGCATATCCTTAATGAGTGATCATTGACCCATTGGTTAAGAATCACTACTTGAGAAAAGATTTAAGGGTTGTGTTAATTTTTGTCTTATCAAACAAATCAAAAATCTTTCAAACTAATGGAAATCTATTATCTGAAGGAAATACAGGTAAATATTGTGGCTATGGTATGGTGGCAAAAATTAATGTGATGAAGTGTATCAATAGTTAAGATGTAAAGCTACTAATATGAAACCAAATAAATCTTGCTAATTTCCTTAGCAGATCCATTGCAGTCAAGATGGATTCGCTTCCTGTAATATTTAAAGTTTTTTAGCAGACAATGCTGTTTTCTAAGTTTGGTTTGTTATACTTGTTGGCAATTCTTTTAGATTTAGAGAATCCATTTTCATCAAATTACTTGCCCTTTCTCTGGCTGACTGCAACCTCAACAAGTCTTTTATTTCTAATCAAATAAGATAGATAAGAGGCAAACTCAAGGAGGAAATGGTTTCCCTTTAGAATGACATTGATTAAAAAAGCATGTATACATGTGAACTATAAATACTGATGCTTTCATTTCTAGAAGGAAACAATAGCTTTCGAAAAGGTGTTGGAAGCCACAGGCAGCCTATTTCAGGGCAAGAGTTAACTTTAGAGTTAATACTTCACAACATCATTGTAACATTTATAATTAGTAACATATTCAGCTGGTCCTTTTGTCATTTATCTTAATCAGAATGGGATCTTATCCCATTCCAAATAAGAGGTTTGTGTATAACATATGAAGTAATAGAAGAAGAATGAATTTACTATCTGGAAGAGCAATGCAAAATCTGTCCAAGGACCACATTCACCTACATTGTTGAGCACCCTTTCTTTAGACAATCTTATCCTGAGGGACTGAAGGATGAGGGAATTATCATTAAAATACCATTTTATTAATGGATCAAAATACTGCTTTATTCACAGTCTAAACGTTACATCACAGAAAGATTCAAAATAGCACAACATTGTAAAAACATGGCAATGTCTATTCTGTGCAGATGGACTGGTCTGTCTTTCAAGACAAAAATGCAAAAGTGAGATTTTCAAAGCTTAGAATAAAATAATGCCAAAAAATGTTTTCAGATAAAGGCAACATGATCTGAAAAGCCTTTGAATATGAAACACACACAATATGAAAGCACTAAACACTTCATTTTACAAGGCAGCCTTTCTCATAAGAGAGAGAAAAAGAGAATACTTCTAAAATGTTTCTACTAGATTTATAAATAAGAAACGAGTTCAACATTCATTACTTCCCAACTTTGTAAACAAAACAAATGACAGTATAAAATGAGGTAAGAATAAAGGTTATTAAAAATTCTTCCAGTGTGTAGCAGTTTACTCCGACTTGTTAAAAGCATGGTCGATAGAATGCTTTGCAGCTGAAAAAAATACAATTTTTATCCAATTAATAGGCTGTTTTACATAACAAAAAAATTTACCCTAAAAACTCATATTATCAAAATATAACTGATGTAATAGCTGCAGACTTTGGAAGTTAATTGCATATTCACCTGCTTTAGCAGCCTTTCCAGCCAAATCGGTAGCTTGATCAATAATATCATCAACTCTATGTTCATGTTTCAGAAATCTAGGGCGGATGATTTTTGAATAAATAAAAAGAGATCCATTGGACTGGATAGGAGCAAAGCACCATACCAGAAATATACACTAGAATAAAAGACAATAAACATTTATTAAGACAGGCAATATTAATACTGTTAAAAGTTCAAAAATACAACTGTGTATAAAACTTGATTACATGTATTATAATAAAAAACACCTCAATCCCAATAGAGTTTGAGCATGAAACTGTTCTCAATAAAAGCAGGATATATCTCATACATAAATTATCATACAGAGAATATTGACCGAAATAGAAATAATATGAGCATTATAGATGTAAAAAGCCGTATATTAAGTTAAATATACCACACAATAGTAAAAATAGCTTTTCTTGGTATGAATACTATAACTTTGGCCCCATGCAACTGTTAGATGCTATTAAATACTACTATGACTCTCTAGGCATTCGAAGAGTTTTCTTTGCGAAATGTTAAAATACATTTGAAATGCTAATACAATGAAATTTAAACCTACAGAGAAAAACGAACACATCTCATTTCCTTTTAAGAAACATATAGTAAAACAGAACGGGGATATATCATAACTGAAGACTTCTACAATACGTTTTCATATAGTAAATTCAACTGTATTCTATGAAAATCTCAATGATTCATACAGCAAGTTTCTAGGCACGACTAAATTATCATTTTGGGTGCAACTCATCCACGAATATCAGAATATATTTATCAATTGATAATCACTGTAATACCTGCACAGTTTGACTTTTATGGTCACAGTACAATTGATACATCCCACAATGTTACTTACCTTAATCAACCAGTAGAATGGAAACCAACCCATCAATATGTTAGAGAAAAATTCACATAGGGTGAAAAAAGCAAATACGACCCAGTATATAAGCCATCTTGTATCATCTTCTTTGTTAGGACTTTCAACAGCCTTAATGGAACAATAAGCTGGGTACAAAAATCCAATTCCATTGCATATAAGCTGTGCTCCATAGCCAAATACAAGGTATAACGAAACAAAAACTATAACACCTGAAATTAATTATGCAAGCAAAATAAAAATTACATGTAAGTTGCTAAAGCCTTAATACTAAAAATGCATAATAACAATTCAACATTTAATAAATATGTAATATAAATCTAATCAATCTAAAAATTACCGAAAAACGTATATATTCTTTTGACGCCTGTTTTTTCCTCAACAAGAGCGAATGGTCTTGTCCAAAACTTATCAACGTGAAGTGCTTTTTCTATATCCTCCCTGTATGCTTGCACGCTTGCAGCCATTTTTAAGTGTAATTTGTGAAAAATCAATTTATTTGTCGAATCACTGCTTATGTAAGGTTAGAAGTTACATACGAAGATTCCACTCCTATCAAAGTACGGTTTTTGAAATTAACGTCAACGGAAGGACCACTACTAGCGCCCTAAAGTCGACTCTCAGACTAACATGTATCATGTTTTGGTATATTTAATTTATTCTGCAATGTGATGGTAATAGTTATTGTGTGAGATCATATTTTTATTTTAACATCGATCTCCACCTTCAAAAACGTTTTAATCAACAATGATTATCAACAGCATTTTAATTAACTGCATGTTTTCGAAATGTTAAATGTTATTAATGGTTAAAAAGTGAAAATGAATTTTCGAAGATCTGGAACTGAATACCAGAATTATAACATTACCTAACAATTATTTTCATAATAGAAGATATAATAATTTCATGAATGCAATGTTGCCAAGTTCTGTTTCTCGTAATGAGCTTAAATTCGTGAAACCGCCTATTTCATATACAGGACGCGATCCGAAGTTCCCTAGCATCCGAAGCAACCCTAGTAAAATTCTTTAATACTTTACTGAAGGAACTGACGAGTATTTTTATTCGATGTGTATATTCTTTGAAAAAGATAAAAATTGATGGAGGATCAATTAACAACGAATAAAATCGATGAAATTTCATTTACAAGAGACTGCAGTGAGGAAGGTGTAGCGGGAGCTCATTTGAAAATAGCTAATCCTTCACCTGTTTACCTCAAATCTTAAATTATAACATCGTTTTCCTACATAAACTTTAAAAATGCACAAAGCAAATGAAAGCAAAGCAGAATTTCTATCTAGAGGCGACTATTAAATTAATTACATGCATCATTCGGTCTATTCTGAACATGCCCCGATTAAGACTACATAATAAGTAAGAAAACCCATGGTACATTCATAATAATTAACAGTTCTAACGTATAAAGAATAAATTATAATATTTTTTCTTCATTGACATTCAACTTTGTTGGATTAAAAGTTAATGATGTTATTTTTCAAAAATGGACTCACCGATTTTTATTTTATTCAGCTCTCCTATCCAGGAATGATAGGTACCAGAGGCCGTACCTGCATCATCATCATGCTCCTTCGATTTGCTTGACATAGCGATAAATTATAGCTCTTCTTTGGGGCAATGAGTGAATTACTACTGAGAGCTACCTTCTGCTTCAGCTACTTTTAATTTCGACAGAAAGCGAGGCTGGGCTATTTTAGTCCAAGTTCGTGGAAAACGAATTCACCTCCAGACAAAGTAACTGTATAAATAGTGCTGACATCGGAATTTAGATTTCAATATTATAAAGCATATCATAAAAAAATTTACGTTCATGTCCTTTTACTAAATTATAGCCTACTATCTGAATTTGAGATATCATCGTCGTAAAGATGTGGCGAATGAGATAAGGCAAAAAGATAAAAATGAAGGTAACTCTACGAAAGCGATGAAGATGGTCTATGGAAAATCTTTTAATCTTTTTAATCCTTTTCGTTCATTGTTTAAGATGCTAATGACAAGTAAAAATTACGTTTCATAAAACACATCTCGGGTATGAGGTTTTTCACCAAAAAGAAATGGACAAGAGTTGAAGCTAATTTATTTGGTAATACAATACTTTAATTTAAATGTAAAAATTAAAGTAGTAATATGAAACATCAATTTAGTTGTGTTTTAGGATAAAATTCTCTGAAAAGCCCCAAGGTCAACTACTGCGGTTTGAAACCACGAGCTATTGGATGAAAAAATTTCAGTACGATTAGCAGAAAAATTTCAGCGCGCGAAAGATATGAAAATTTTAGCTGAAGCAGCTTTAGTTCAGAGGTAAAACGTACAACTTCGGCTGAATTAGGTATTGATGGTATTCTTTTAGAAACATTTCGAAGTAATCGGTAAAAAGGATTCTTAATCATTATTTTGGGATATTATATGTTGGAATAAATTTGTTCCTATGTCCCAGAAACTTTGCTAAACTAAACGCCGATTATCTTACGAATTATCATATTTTAAGATTAATGTTGAAATATTTTCAGGAATAAAATGCGAAGAGCAGCTGGGCTTGTTATATACCGGTTAGCTTGTGCTAAAATAGAATATTTACTCCTTCAAACTTCCTACGGGGAGCATCATTGGACTCCTCCGAAAGGTAGAATGTTTGATTTCGTCCATCAAATTGTATTGTTATCTATAACTTGGTAGCTAACGATGGAATGGTTTTAGGACACGTTGATCCTGGAGAATCGGATATGGAAACAGCTCTTCGTGAGACCGAGGAGGAATCAGGCCTGAAAAAGTCTGATTTACGCATCTATGAAGATTTCAAAGAAACATTACAAGTGAGCTTACCAGCAATTGCCTACCATTTCCCATTTTAAGTTGTAATATTTTATCAGTTTTCAATTCTTTACAATAATTCCAATCACAACACATAATACCATACAATCTGGATATAAAGCTACTAAATTGCATGTACTCCTTATCATATAATTTTGAAGGCCTTGTGCTTGACTGTAATTTTTAAGAAAGCTATATATATATCGATAAAATCACTAAGAATACTAAAATGTGGTATTATAATATAACTTTGAAATGTAATGGCCAACAAATTAATTAATGATTAGTATTGCCTCCAACTATTCCAAGTAATGTCCAAAATCATCCTTCATCTGTGGGTGGGTTATGCGACATCTCATAACATATATCTGTCTGACGACCTATTTGAGATATGAACAAGTGCTCAGAATGTAACTTGTTCATATTTCAGGAATTCACCGTAATTCTCAACATTGGTCTTATTCCATTCTGATTATATTATAGTAACTCATGGGTCTTCCAATCTGCTGGAATGTCATAATTGTAATAGGTGCTTATGAACTAGTGTTGTAGGTATGGTAATAATAAGTCCCTCTTTTATTCTGAGGCATTTGTAGCATTTTCTTCTGAACTTATGGATTTTTACCAATTTAATGAACTTGGATTTCTTTGTACTCTTAAGAAATTCTAGTTCATTGATATGAGTTAGGGTTAATAATTTATTGCTATATATTTATATAGCAGAAGTTAATTTCTTATGTTGGTAATTGTCTAACTGGTGAATTTGCTTTAGGATATCTTGCCATATCCTTGGGGTATGTGTGAAAGTTGCCACCAATTGACATATAAAGCCCCTTCTTATTCAGATACTCTTTCCTAATATTTTAGAACACCCTTCCCTTATCTCTGTTAATAACTTGCATTAACCAAAGAAAATCTCTTTATATTCTTC
This sequence comes from Pachydiplax longipennis, assembly GCA_036926295.1. NCBI lineage: Eukaryota > Metazoa > Arthropoda > Insecta > Odonata > Libellulidae > Pachydiplax > Pachydiplax longipennis. The sequence goes on from JAVFKF010000008.1 coordinate 61,677,435, forward strand.
AACTTATATATCTAGTTTTTTTATTAGATAAACATTAGTTGTTATTCCATATTAGTTCTCTATTCTCCAAACCTCTAGCATTTTTTGTATACAATATAGTTAGAGGCTGGCAATAAGGTATTGAATATAATTTTGGATTAATAGTTTCTCATTCCTTTTTATTGACTAAACTGAGGTAAATTTTTGCACTGCTGGAATTCTTGAATCCTTCAAGTAGTTTTACCTGTTTCTCATTATTCTGATATTTAATTTGCCATTTTAACTAAATGTAAGGACTCGATTAAATTCTCTGAATTTGCTGATCTTACCATTCCAATCTTTATTTCTACAGTATAACGTAAAAGGAAAGCCCAAAATTGTCATATATTGGCTTGCTGAATTGTCAAATGGTAATGCTGAAGTGAAGCTGTCTCATGAACATCAAGACTATAAATGGCTCCCTTTGGATGATGCCTGTAAACAAGCTGGTTATCAGGACATGATTGATCTCTTACAGAAGTGTGAACATTTTTTAACTGAGAAGAAAAGTTCAAACTAATGAGAATGATCTAGACCTGGTGCATAATTATCATCCAGTAAATAACAGTATATTGCTTTCATGCATCATACAGAAATTCCCATCATTCCAGATCTAACAAGTTTTTGAGAGTGGTTAAGAATTGCAGTGTGGATCGAACATTTCCTGAAGATTATTAGGAGTCCTGAATATTATATATTAGTACTGTCTAAAACATATATGATGACTTATATGTTTATCAAACTCAAAATAGAGAAATTAAGTTGATATTGTATATCTTGCTCATATCAACAAAAAGTATATATAATTGTTCTACCTTTTGGTAGGTTCATGTGCCTCCACATTCCCAATTTAATTCGTTCTCCTTCAATTGTTGGTAACTTATCCCACTCCTTAATTCGTCTTACAACTTCTGTCTTTGTCTTCCCTAGCATTCTTCTCTCAATCGCTTGCCTCAGTAATCCTTCTCCTCTCAATATTTGACCCACCCATTTCTTTTGTCAATTACTTATTACTTCAATTAAAACCCTTTTCTCCAACAAAAAGTATAAGAGAGTAAAAGAAGTATCCAAATTTATAATAGTTTATAACCTTACTTTCAGAAAATTTTCTTATAAAACTCTTCAACATGGGATCTATAGCTAGTGGGAAATAAGTGATTCCAAAACTTATCTTATTGTAGCTATTGTGTAGTATATTTTGGTCCACTCTGCAATCATTTTCCATTCAGTTTTGGAGATGATTATTTCTCTCATTTATTATGATTAGGACCATTTTATGAAAATAAATCTTACCTTTATTGTTAATGTATGTCCATTCTGTATCATTGTACCTCTTTAATTAGAGAGGAGGCTGCTTATATCTTGCTGTCAGTATCCGTTTAAAAATATCTTTTATCCTGTGCTGTTACATCATGAAAATGCTGTGTATTGATGGCTGTGAAATAACGACTGGAATAAAATTTTACCTTTGTAAATGCTAGCAGTGTTTAAGTAAATAAATCAAGGTGAAGTCTTGAATATATGTGTTTTGTAATTGGTATTTAATAGTTCTGATTGCCTAAAAGGAAGGTTATATTGTACGCGATTTACAGTTGGCTTAGAAAATGAATTTACTCAATTGAAGCATCCCACTATATTCAGGTATAATTTGTTTTACCACAAACTGGAGTCACTCATTTATTTCTTATGTTTCATATGATTTGAGTATATTTTATATTCATAGTTCAAGACTGGAAAACATTATTATTATTATTAATTGAACAGTTACAGTTAGACATATAGTCTGGTGGCAACTACATACTAAGTTAAACAAACATCCTAAAAACATAATAAGTTAAAAATACCAATACAACCCACTAATAATGATAATTCCCCACAAAACAATACAAATTTTCCCACAAACAAAACAATTTACATAAATAAAATATGTACATCTTCCCATAAACATTCCCCCTCAGTCGCACAAGTTTTTTCAGGGTTCCTGGTAGGCCTTCTCAGCTACCGTAGCGGTCCCGGGGACAAGTCCCCACCGTACATCACCCCACCAGGCAATCCCCTACTCCACCTGTACTCGTCAATGGCAAGCTCACTCGTCATTAATAATTCCTCCCAATCTTTTTAGAAATTCCCTATGATTTTTTGGGAAGGGCTCGAAGACTTTTGCAGGTAAATTATTCCAATCTTTGACAGTACGGTTTAACATATAACGGTATAACATATAACATATACGGTATAACATATTATTTTGTGTTTTACATTTTAGTTACTGAAGTATATTTCCCCTTATGATTAGCATTGAAGTTGATACTTACTTATGTAGGGTTGCAATATCTTTTAACTGTGATGAAATTATTAAAGCAGGCTTTTGTATGAATGAAAGGAGAATATTGGCATATTATTAATGCATACAGAATTAAACATCATAATGTTTATTTGAGGAATGTTATATTTGATGAGCACTCATATGTTGGCTGACTCATTCAAGTAATAATATTTGATACAATATTTCTAGGTGGAAAGTAAAGAGTCCTTATACATACATACAAAAGTACTTGAAGTAATTTTAAAAATTTCTATAAATGACATATTATAATTTTGGATTTAGATCAATTATTAATCCACAATATCAAAGAGTGATAATATAAGCAATGTCTATTGGTTTAGAAAATGTTAGATATTCAATGTGGTAAACCAAGGTAGGAAAGGGTGATGTGGATAGTGAAACCTTTCTTGTTTGTCTCATCAAATATTTGTTAAATTACGCCTTATTGATTCTTAATCTTCAAAGCAATATGAGTAATCTGAATCCTCCCTAATCATATAAATATGTATCAACTACATTCCCCTTAGATACTGTTTCCATTTGTCCCACTAAGTATTCTTAATGTAACTATCAGGTCATTCATAACTATTGTCATCTTCCTAAAACTATCTTCCCTCTATACCATAAGGATTTAGATATAAAATGTTTTCTTCTGGCATCATAAGTTTGTAAATATACTTTTCTCTACTTATTTGCTCTCAATTTTCATTTGATATCTATTATGATTTCTCTTTGTCAATATTTATGTCTGAAACACTTTTATCTCATGATTTTTTTCCTCTTGGTAAAAGAGACGAAATCAAATTTAAACAATGCTTTTGCGATTTTTTGATGTCCAGATAAATGTTTTCTGCTTCTATTGCACCCTCTAATTTGTGAATTACATGTTTCTAATAATTATAAAAAGATTAAAACCCTGAGAAAGTTACCAAAATACAAAGAGCAATAACAATAGAGTTGATTATTTATGATGATGTATGCCCTCTGCTGAAATATTCTGCCCAAAATTGTGACTTTATTGCTGGTCACCATAAATACATTGTTATTTTTTTCCTTGCCAAAGTTGTGACTTTATTCTGTCACTTTTTTCCTGAGACTTTGTTAGTTATCAGATTGTAGCGTTTGATAATCTTTCTCTAACAATATAAGTATAGCTTCTAATAATATAAGTATAGCTTAAAAGAAAAGCATAACTTAGCTACTAAATTAAGCCATAGTATAATATATGCTACGTGTAAAGTTGATATCAATAAAATATATTTAGTTCTTTGAATTATCATTCTCGCTCAGAATCATAGAGGACATGCGTTTTTATTGATGAGTAATCGAAATAATGATGAGGATAGATTTCAATTTCTTTTTGTGGATATGTTTGTTTAGTTTACTTCATGTAGCTTATCAGCCTCACGAAAGAAAGTCACAGAGTATTATAGACTTTGTGTTTCCCGCTGCCATTTATCCAGGTTCAACTGTCGCGCTGAGAATGCGCATCACGCGCATTGACTATTTTTAGTCGGAAGGAAAATTAAATAGTGATGTCCGGATAGCATGTGACTTATGTTTTGGTAAGTAAATCTTTTCGTTTATGGTATCTTCAATTTAAAACTTATCACAATTATTGCGGTTGCTACACGTTCTAAATTTCTTGAATGAGATCTTTAAAATTCACTGGAAACTTTAATGTATGATAAATTTAATGAGATGTGAAAGCAAGCATTTCTTTAGAAATTTAGATTCTCAGAGAGAGAATCGAATGATCCAAAGTGTTAGAAACACGTTTAATTTAGGCCCATTAGAATTCTTTTTTATTCAGTGAATATTGTTCTTACTTGATCGTATTTCGGAATCCTTTTCTGTATCTTGAATCGGAAGTTCAGAGCTCTTATATAGTCATAATTTTTGAGACCTTTTGTTTTAGTTTAGTTAATTCTGTGAATATTTTATGGATCATAAATATTTACATATCAATTTATTTACTTAGAATAACCAATATTTATCCTTAATAATCAACACATTTCACTAACTTTTCAATGTCTCATTTTATATATTGCCGTATGAGAGTTAGTTCCTTTAATATTTAAACTTACTCCTAAAGTGATAATGTTACCCTAGACCATGAATGCTGAAGGAAAGTTTCATTTGTAGTTTCCATCAGTGATAATGTCTAGGTGTATGATCAATTAAAGGTTAAAATTTCTTACACCATTTTAAATTTAATTAATTTTTCCTTTATTGTTGTAGTGAAATCCAATTCATTCAGAGTGAAGAAGCGTCTGCCTCCTGTCTGAGTGAAGAAGTGTCTGGAGTGATTAAGAAGACAAGATTGATTGCCTCAAAAAGTATCGATTGCATGATAGTCTACTGCTTCTATAAAAGGATGTAGACCTCTTCATGGGTGAGTGTCTTTCTTTTTGATACCCCATGGAGAAATTATTTTACCTTTAGCAGGGTACGTTTAAAATTGCATGTCATTAGCTTAAAATATTTTGGTGACGAAACTCGGTTCAATCTTTCATAAATTTGATCTTATTTGATCTTGAGGTTCATGCCAGACATTGATCTGTAGCGCTCTTTGGATTATTTTAGTGTAAGGGTAGATTATTTTTACGATACCCTGCTGTTACTTAGGAGGATCTATTAGCTGGAAAGATAGTTGTTGCTCTTACTCTATAAAAATGTAGGGCGTGTTAATGAATGAATTTGTGCAATGGAAATGGGAGGTGCTCAATCTGAAATAACTAGAAAGAAGGAAGTCATTGCTGATTTCTATAGATTAGTATTTTAGCAAATCGCTTATTTCCATATCATTGAAACAGTTATCATTCCTCATTTTTGTTTCAAGGATAGTATAACTCCAATTCTTTAAAATCATTTATCATCACTTCATGAAATTTTACAAGATTTTTTGAAACGAGGAATCATTTATCCCTCCAGAAGTTATTCATGTAGGAATACCAATATCTTCTCATCAAATCCTTCAATATCTTCTCAGTTTTACATTCCAGAATAATGTTTTTTACTTTCATTTGGCAAGTTACTTTGCCATAAAACAATAATGAAATGTTGTACCCTCTGTAAGACTTACTTAGTATAGTGCTCTTTTCTGCAAAGAGTTGAATTTACTCTTACTGGTGGGTTTTTGTAAATAGTCTTGGAAGTTGTTCTTTATATTCAATACTTTTGAAGACATTGATACAATTAACAATTCATGGATAGTTATGCATTCTTGCTAGAATTGTATTTTTGGATGAAGACATTAACTTTTAAAGGTGTGATGGTTTAGGAGATATTTTATATATTGAGCTACTAAAGCATTTCAATTCACCAATTTTTGAGTCTTTTAAGATTTTTCATAGAAATATTTTGGAATTTGCAGTGATGTATTTAGTTGTTCCTAGACATATAATACAATTTATAATGATTAAAGAATCCTCTTTGGTCTTTGATGTATATTTTGATATTATGTGTCGTGAAAACAGTTAAACCTCTCTTTAAAGCGAATGTAACTCAACCTATGTTAAAAGTAGCTTCGCTAATCGAGACAATCATTTGCTCTTTTTAATCATATAGATATTCGTCATTATAAAAATTCAAATTGCATCATTTCTTGCTGAAATATGTATGTCTTAAAGTTCATAGTTACTTGCATTCATCTCCACTACATTTTCACTAATTTAGCATTTTTAATTTCAACCAATTATTGAATATTGGCATAAGTATCATTGCTGTATGCAAATTTAAATGAGAGGTATAACGGAGACTAAATTAGTAAAGCCTTGAAGTGCCTATTTAGGCTCAAAGTAACCTTAGACATATTTTTCAACAAATTACATTATGAGAGGAACTTCTGATTCATGGTATCTTTTTCCAATAAAGGTAGTTCTCCCGCAATAACTTTGCCAAGTATGCCTTATAAATTTTGGTTGTAGCAGTAACTTGGGCACAGTAAAATATTTTCTTTGGGTTATAAGTTTCATTACTACCAATGGCATGTTTGTCCTTTAAACCATATGAATTGGATAATGTATTCAGTGAAAATTTATTACTTTTTAAACAAATGCAAGCAAATTAAGGAGTGGATCTATGGCTCAGGGTTTGATCTTGAGAAGAATGAAACTTTAATATCATTAGTATCATTTTTTCGTTGTACCCTTGCCACAAATTCAATGAAATACAGGATTTATAATGGAAAGAAAGTTTTCCCTTCAATTCTTTCTATCTAAAGAATTTATGTATCTAATGAAAACATTCTTTATCTGTTGGCATTTATGTGAAACTATATCTGGTTCTTTCTTAGAAAACAAATTTACAGTCATCTATTTGGTTCCTGTGTTACATTAGATTGAGGAAAATTATTACAGTTCATTATTACATTAGATTGAGGAAAATTATTATCAGTTCTTGTTTGAACAATTAGCATTTCCTCTGTTGATAATTATTCAAATTCCTTCAATTTTTGTAGTAAATTTGAATTGAAAGGTCATTGGAAGTATTACCGTTAAAAAAGCAATTATTGCAGTTTTATTCACATATCCAGTTTCATGTATTTAGCAACTTAATGGAGTAGATAATACTTTGTCATTTACTCAGAATTCTATTGGATATAAATGACCTCCATAATTATAGAGGCCAATGTAATTGTAGATGCTGACCCAGCGACTGATGTAGATAAATTCCAGGCTAGTTAAAGCATTGAAACAACTTAATTGCAGGTTGACATAAGATGTTCTCTTCTTGCCCCTCAGAAATTTGAAGGAAAAGAAACTGGGCAATTGTAATGCAAAAATTGCTTTAGATACCCAATGGGTACATAAATTACCATGTAGCATATTTTATCATATTTATTTACATTTAATATTGCTCTGTGATCATTATGAAAATAGAGATATATTTTTTAAATGTTCGCGATTTCAGATTGTCCACAACATTTACTGATAAGGATCTCTGTTAGATTTCCTTTTTAATAGTTTTTCCTCTCAAAAAGAAACTTATTTAGCCAAAGGAAAAAGTCTGAAACGAACCTGTATATTTAAATGTTCGATTAATTACAAGGACCCTTGTTTCTTGGTTACAAAATAGTCTATATGGTTGAAGTCATGTTTACTCGATTCATCAACTTTAATTTTCGGGAGTCAAAATCTTTTCTAATGTATACTGGCTTATTTAAAAAATTTCCCTGCAGCTTTCTTATTAATCTCGAATTAACGACAACTTGGAAAGTAGTTCAAACCACCTTCAATTCTGAATTATATGGATTTATATGTAATAAGCGCAGAAATTTAGTCACTCTTTTTCATTGAAAAACTTTGAAAATAGTATGTACTGCTAGATAATTTCTTGTCTTAAATTGCATAGTTATTTCCTTGGATTTGGACCACAAAAATTCATGAATATTTCACTTTTGTTTGGTCTCCAAGTATTTATGATTGCCCCAATTTAAGTGACAATTCAATCAATTACAGCTTCTCTTGGTTATTTCATTTTGTATAACTGTAATCATCTTTCTAGAAAAAGTCCTCTCACATCCATGTGAGAAATACTTCTAAGATCTTTCTAGTACATTCTGGATAGTTCTAGAAATTTCACTAAGATATTTCCAGTACCTTCTGGATTGTTCTAAAAAATTCAGAAAAATTTCTTCTAACCCTTTACCACAGTTTAACCCTTTGGGCATTAGTAGTATAGAAAAATTATTCTAAGTCCCCAAGGTCATTCAGTTGGTTAAAAAAATAAGATATTGTATATCTTTTTACATCTTTATTGCATTCTAATATACATTCTTGTTTCAGATATTTGCCGCCTCTGCAATTTCACTCTCAGAAAGCTATGTCACATTAGTAGCTGCATTAAGAATTATTCCAAATAATTCTCAGTGCAGCCATTACTGTGGCATTGCCCTCTGAGAGTGAAAAAGCAATGGTCCAGATGGATGCTGCAACAGCAGAAAACAAATGACACATCAAAATCTTCGAGATAGGTTCGGCCAGTCCGGCTCTTCCAATACCAGGAACTTTTAAGGGTTGGGGTCAGGACAGGTTTTGAGTGAAGTTTGAAAGGGTCCTCTCTGCAATTTTCTTTCTTGACCACTGTAAAAAAAATGTACTTTGAAATTATGCAATAAAATCACATGTAAAAAAAGAGTTCCTTGAAGTCTTCATTTCTACTTTCTCCTGCTGGCAACAATGAAAATAAAATACATGATAAATGTACCCTTACGTAAAGTACTTTGGAAAAGTTCATTCTTATATATGCAAAGAAGCCATACTCCTAAAATTTGCTAGCTGATTTTAAGAAATTTCAATCCAAAAGCTATAAAATATACAATTAAAACAATGTACTGAAAATTTGAAACTTTGGCTCTGTGCAAATTAATTATTAAACTTTAATTATGAAGTACTATCACCGTACATGGCTTCCTTTAGATTGCAAAATTTTAAAATCATTAGAACAATGATTATAAATTAGATGAGATATGGCCACTTATGAAATTACTTTGGAAAAGCACATTTACGTATTTGAGAAAATTCAATGAAAAGAAGCCAAATATTTTTATTCCAAGTTAAATTTCGAATTGGATGAAAATTTGACCACTTTCATATACAAACATGAATTACTGGAAATTTTTTAAATTTTAATATATTAAAAACAACTGCACATTAAAATTTTCGATGGTATGATTAAATGTCTTGTATGGAAAGATTAAATTTAATTACTCTGCTAAAGCAGATAAAAACTAATATTTATTTCACAAACATTAAAAATTATAATTGAAACGATTCTACCATTAACTAAATTAGAAATATTGCCTAGATGCAAACTAATCATCAAACTTGAATTATGAAGTAAAATTACTATTCATGAATGGCTTCCTTTACATTGAAATATTGTAAAATTACTACGAATACCACCAACATTTTCAATGCTTAATATTTAATTGAATTCTGAACAATGAATCTGAAAGGTCTCCAGCAAAGGTTACCGTTTAGATTTTTAATTTAAGATCTTTGATATACATTATTCTATCCCTTAATTGGATTTGTCTCACCTTCGAAAGTTATCACAACCTTATTACGTTTGAGTCTGAGCAGATAATTGGAACCGATTATGTTAGTATTTCGTATTCTGGCGAGAAAATTTAAATACTAAGTTTAAAATTAGCCATATTAAATTTTAAGTAAAAGGTTTGAGAAACTAACGAGTGTCAAAGTAGCGCACTCGTTCAAACATCAACCCATATATGTCCAACTAACCAGAAAGAAATAGCAAAGGTTTGACAAAGTTTAACAAAAAAGCGAATTCAAAAATTCTTTTACGAATTTACAGTCAGAAAACGGTTAGAAAAAATTTAAGTTTCAAATCTTGTAGAGAATAGGGGGGGTTCGTTGGAAATAGATTTGACGGTAGATTTTTAACTATTCACTCTTAAGTGAAAAACAAATAATCCAAGTCAAAGTTCTCAACCAAAGATTCACGCAGCACTTTCCAAACTCCTCCCATCACATTTCACGACAAATCGCGGAATTTAGACAATCCGAGAGCTTCATTACTAAGTTTTGACTAACGCATACGGGTATTTTCATGTGAAAACCTTTCCAAAACTTGTCCAGGAAAGCTTGTGTACTGAACTGCGAGGGAGAAATGACTAGGTTTTGATGGTCCAGAAGCAGGACAACCCCCCTTAAATTGGGTAACAGTGAAAGGAATCTGTTCAAAAGGCTCTGAAATCCTGTCCACGAAATTCGCCCTTGCTGGTGACTCCTTCATATATCTTTTATGACAAGAATGGAAAATTTTATGTTTTATTTTATATTCGGTCTTGAATTCCACTAATCTATGACTAAAATGGGTATACCTCTACTTCTGACCTATTCAAGCTTATGGTGTCATTTAGATTAGAATTTAAATACGAACTATAAATTGAAACCTAAATCATTTAGATTTTGACATAATTAGCCGAATATAAAAAAATTAAAAGAGTAAATGCTCTGTAAATTTCATCCAGGAGTGATGAAATTTCGGAGATAAACTTTAAATTCCCTACATCTAAATGGACCTTTTTAAACAAACTCAACGATTGAAAATACGTGATCGAATAAAAATTAAAGCGCATATAAAAATCAGGCGATCACCCCTTAAAATTTAGACTTTTCTACAAATCTAACCTTGAAGGCAAATTCCAACAGAACAACTTATCTCTGTTAGCTTTCATCAAAGACATTTTCCAGTAGCATTTTCTGTATAAAGCTCGTTAAAACATGTATAATCTCCAAACCCACGATTTACGACCATAAATTACATCCGCTTTGCATCAAAAAGATCAAGTATTGAACTAAAATTTTTATGCTATCATGACCGGAACTTTCGAAAACCAAAAAAATCAAGAAGTATAATTCGACCGTCGCTATGCGAATAAGTAAAGAGGAATCGCCACAGCTTAAATGAGATTCTTAAGGGAAAGTACGTATTCAACCCTACTTCAAACAAGCGATGGAGTAAAATGCGTCAAATGGCACGTACCTCGCACTGACTCTGGGAAAATTCCGAAGCCAGTCAAATAAGGACACCTAAACTACAACCCCCACTAATTATATTACGCCACACGACAGATAATTCTCAACTAAATCACAGAAATGACTATTACAGGAAGTATTTAATTTATAATTAAGAAACTACAAGAAAAGAATAGATAACTTACAACGTGTAATCCATTCTGAATCCATTTCACAAGGTGGTGATGTGAGGGATAGCAAGACGAAGCATCTTTGGTTAGAGTTTGGAAGACATCCAGCGATGTGCTAAAGAAACCGTCCACCTAGTAAAACTTGCTTGCAATAAGATAGAAAATTTTTCGTTACCAATTATATACCAATCATACCAATCTCTGAAGTGATTGTGATCCTAAGATACTTAATGCTTTAAGCGCATTAGCCAAATTAAAACATGAAAGTTCACACAAAATAATCTCACGCAACGCGTACGTACTGTCCTCACCTAATGGCAAAATCGATGCAACTATCTTTTGGAATTCAACTGGACGACCGTCACCACAGCTACAAAGCGATGCAGAAACCTCGTGAATTAGTCAACTCAGGTCAGCAATCAGCTTGAGAAAAGGACGAACTGCGTGTTAAACCTGCCTTATATAGAGTTAGTGCGAAGGTACCATGGGAAAAAAGACAAACGAAATTCACAGATAATAACATGTATTTTGATTTGATCGGGTTTCGAGAAAGAAATGACTTTTCAAGTAATTCGTAGTAAAACGATTAAAGATTTTATAACGTGTTTATGTGATTTCACGTTATTCTGGGTTCAGAAATTGTATTTTACTTAGAAAGGATCTGGTTTTTAAGATGGTGCTTTTAATAGCCGTATTATATATTACAAATATTTAGGTAATTTATTTGGTTCGTATAAATTAGGTTGTAGTGAGATTACAGCCTCCCAATTCTTAAACTATGCATGAGAATAAATGTATTAAAGAAATTAATGAAAAGTGATTCGAATGTTGAGAAATTACAAAAAAAGCTCCGTTTGCATTCGCCAGTGAATATCAAAGGACGAAATTAACTGTGTAATTCATAGTGAAGAAATATATAGGCCTTGCCGTAGGTTTTGTTATTGGAGAAGTCACGCGTAAAGAGATTTGCATCCAGCTATACTTCCAGTTAGGTTCGTTAGTATACCTTACAGCTGGATTATTTTTTAAAATGCTAATTGATCCCCACATAAAATATGATGCAAGCAAGAAAACTGGTTTATCGATCTAAAGGGGATCCAACGTTCTTACAAGTTTGAGGTTTGTAAAAAGTTCAATATTAAGAGATAACAAAAGCCTGTTGATATGTAATTGCAGTCTAATGCTGGTAGTAGTAGTATTGTTAAAATTACTTCGACATCTAAGGTCATTTAACACGTATGGGCCTTCTTCAGAAATCAGACCCTCTTTCACTTCACCATAAGCTGAACGCTCTGCCCCCTTGGTTATCAGGGAGCATACTAATAGATTTTAACTGCCGAATTTAGTATTATGGCACAGTTAAAGTCTAAATATTTGGTCCATACGTATGTAAACATAAAGATGTAAAGCATTTATCATATAACTATGTAAATTTTTACTGGTATCACTCTATTAAGGGTTAGATGTAAGGAGAGACTTTTCAGTCTCAATCTTGCCCGAATAAAGACGATTTATTATTATTATTATTAGCCGGAACGATTTTCTCGTACATCAATAGCTGCTCAATATTAATGTATATATAACATGTATATGAAAACACATACTTACTTTTTATGTATGTATATATATATATATATATATATATATATATATATATATATATATATATATATATATATATAAGAAACAATTCTGTGTGGAATAGTATTTATATAATACATTTATGGTATTTATGTATTACATACATACCATTCCCTTTCGGTGAAACATAACTTGAATGTGTAAGGAAATTTTCATTACAAAGGCAGTCATGAAGATCTTCAGCGCCACCATAGGTCCTACGGAATTTCCCGGTGTTTTGAGGGACTAATCAAGATTTTAGGAGTAATTTCAGTACCAAAAGCCTTTTTGGTCGATTTCAGAGATTTTCCTAAATTTCGGGAGGAAAGTCTCAGATATGAGAGTGAAAGTGAGTTGAGGGGCGTGACCTTGGGTGTCTTTCTCTAGCTCATACTTCTTATTAACGTGACCCGGCATCCCCGATTCCTGGGAAGAGTCCCCGATTTTAGGATGCTGTCCCCGATTACACTGGATCCCAAATTATGTCCCCAATTTTCCTAATCTGAACCCTATATCCCTGATTACCTCCGTCCTCTAAATCACCAAGCTTTCCCGTTTGACACTCCAATCGGCTTATCTCAGGTTGATATTTGTCTGTGGTCATCCATGCTAGGTAATGAGAGTTGCTAAGAAATAAGCAACCTCTTCTTTGCTTTCCTATGGAATAAATTCGTCCTTTCCATAATTGCTGTGAGCATAGGCGTGCGTACATACATTGGGTGCCGCGTCACCCCCAAAAGATTTAGTTGCTTTATGGAACATATAAAAATATAAAGTTCTTTATGGAACTGGCTTTCGCCCGAGCACTTGGGACTATGATTACGGTCATGGGCTGTGGCAAAAGGCGGCATTTTTATCGTTAATAATCCTGCGCACGCCTATGGCTGTGAGTGATCTCTTCTTTAATCTTCAATTTTGATAAAATATGAGAAATGTTCTATCGTAAACTGTCACGGCCTGAATATCTGAGTTAAATGCTTTCTTTTATTGGAGTACCTACTGGTAAATTTGCATCTTATATTGACGTTTTTGAAATTCTTCATCAATGTGATGAAGAAATTCAATTCATTCAAGACATATTCATTCTTTATCAATATGACGAAGAGTTTCAATTCATCATATACATGTTTTAATTTCTCTCTTACTTGAAACAAGCTATCAAGAAAGGAAAGAGGGTTGCCACGTTCCCTTGCATGGATGGAGTCCATTACTATAGAACTAATTTAGAGTCCAAAGGCCATAATTAGCTACTAATACTTATGATAATAATAAGAAAATCCTTCCAAAATGTCCCAAGCAAAGGAGAAAGAGAAATTACGCGCACAAATCCGAAATTCGGATAAACCAGCACTCAGCAAGATGTCATGCGGGTTGCATCCGAGGTTTAACAAGGGGAGGAACTTCTGTCCATAATCTCAGACTGAAAAACATCCAGTTATTCGAGATGAGATTTAACTTACAACTGAAATAAAGACAAGTTTTCATTTAAAATCTGTAATGAAAGATTTGAATGTAGTTTATTAATTTATTATGCATTTCACTCTCCTGCATTGGTTTTTATAGAATGGTAAGGAGTGGGTGGTATTCAAGGGAGAGGAAGGCTGAAAGTAAGCTAGTTGACTTTGGTGAATGAGATTCCTAAAAGATGTATATAATTTAAAGAATAAAAAACGAAGGAAAAGTTATCAGGATTGAGATATTCTGAGAAAATAAGGTAGGAGTAAAGACTTGCGTTTTCTTTCAGGATACCTGATAGCAGCTAAGTAATCAGTTTGAAGTGGCACGCAACCCATGCTACATGTTCATGGTAACGCGTCTGTTTACTTATTTCATCCTCTCATAGATCACATACTTGTCCTAAAATAAATCGCCTTTCTTATTTAAGGTTTATTATCTCGTATAATTGCTATAATTTTAAAATATCACACATTTTTATACTTTAAATGTTAATAAAAAGATACATGTTCAAACTAACCGCAAAAATACCAGAAGCAATGCAAATGCTCATTTTTATACATGAGGTGTAAATACGATAAGTTTTGATGTCTTTGCTCAACAAAAATACTAATTTGTTCAAGTTTTCTGATTTCTGACTCCAAACTTTTGATAATATTATCCATAGACATAAGGGAGAAAAGTGAATTAACCAAAAAGATTCAAGCGAGCTCGTGTAACTACGACACACTTTTGAACGGGTCTGGCGTGAATAATTGATCAGAAAATTATGCATGGAAATTGCCTCAGCTTCAGGGGTACCGACAATTGCTCTCTAATTAGAAAATCAAAATTCTGGTCACCTAATCTTTCAAATCCACCCATAGAATCCACCGTCATATTAGTAATGTAAATTCCTTTACATAGTATAACACACGGGCAAAATAACTTTCCTCTCTATGCATCTAAAAACGCATTTCTTTCTACTCACAAGCTGCCGATTCAGAAGGCGTCCTTCAGAATTCACTTTGCGTGAAGAAAGATTTAAGCCATGCGATATACTGGGAGTATATGAAGCGTTCTCAGCTGTGAGACTTAACGGGGTCTTTCAGGAGACAATATCAGACTCACTGGCTTTTCTAATTCTTTATGCAGGAACTATCGTTTAGAAACTACAGGCTTCCTGGTCTTGAATTTGGAATAACAGCTGAATGAGTTAATTTTTGAATGAATTTTATAACATACATTCTTCACCTACTTTAAGTGGGTAGTGAATTCATTTTGTCGTATTTTTTAGTACATACATGGGATAAGAAATTAATAAGTTTTAAATTTTTTTAATGTATTCACCACGATTATATAATGCAACTTTGAACATCTTGGATACATGATTAATCAATTTACTTAATACTTGGGGTTGTAATGAATTCGATCTTTATAGCAAATTTTTCTCGAGAGAAAGAGTCTCCCATTTTTTTAACGAGCCCCTCCAGTATTACCTCAATCTGGCAGGAGCTACAATCTATTCTACAATCCATTTCATTAATTTCAGAACACCATGGCGTTCCAGTAATTCCAAATAAAAGTCATGGTTTGATACAGAAGCAGCATTTGTGGTTATCAATAGTACGTTTAGGTACTTTGAATAAAATGATCTTACTCTCATAATTATTTCGTTCATTCCAGCGATAGCGGATAGAGTTATTCACACTAACCAAACTGGACTCCCAAGACTGGACGAAAATTTCTATGCAAAAGTTGATAGATCTCAATGTTTGTCCCAATATGTTATTAAATGGGTTATGGCTGGTGTATGAATGACTACTGACGTATAAATTTTACCAATATATCAAATGGAAAAATTGGTGAAATAGCGTTTATACCTGAACTAAAAAGAATGGAATACGGACAAGAAGGCCATTCGTAAATTTTCCCCGAAAAATTATTTATCTGCTTAGGGAAATGCCGTGATGCTCCACAGGTGTCGTATATGCCCTTGAACAGGCAGCGCTTGCGGAGTAATTCCAAACCTTCATGATAATCTACCGCGAGGATCAAAATAATGGGCTGAAGTCCCATCAATCATCGGATATTTTAATTTATCCAGCACTACCTTCCCATGGTGTTTCTTGGTTCTTTTTTCATATCGAAAATTAACCAGAACTGCGATTTAGTTTATAGAACAGGCGAACTCATCAGATGGCTGGGAAGGAAGACTAATAGAGGCTCATACCAAAATAGGGAAGGAGAAATAGGAGGACGAAAGGACTGAGTTGTTGGGATAGGTTAGGACGGAGCCGTTTGAGAAATGAAGGCTCTATGGGAATGTAATATATTTGAATATTTTAGGAGTTCGCGTATATCACATTATATGATTTGAAGTGTGTATATGTATATGATTATATGAATTTTACATGATTTTGTTGAAGTTATTAATCAAACGCCATTGTAACAAACTAAAAGCGAAGGTAAGGTTGTAACCAACTTTCTTAGTAAAAGTGGAATCATAGTAGAATTTTTATTTTCGCCCTGACAAGAGTTCATGGTAAATGACTTAAAAATGAATTTTAAAATAAATGATTGAAAATATTTTTTGGAAGATAGAGCTGCAGAATATAATACATATAACACAATACAAACGTCTCCCTTGGAGACATTTGTCTAAGAAGTCCCATCTACTATTGAACCATTTAACAAATGATGATTTCAGTGAATATGGCTAGTCGCAAAGTTTCATATTAGACAAAATTGTTAGATGGCAAAGATTTAGAAGATATGATAACAAATTTACTAGTGTCGGATTCAAGCACTTAAATATGACATTGGTCTCCAAACCAAAAATAATACTTCGCGCTTCCTATGACCAATAGTAAAATGTATACTATGAAATAGTTATATATACTAGAAATAGTATAATGTAACCGGGTCACTTGTGGTATAGTATTTATTGCTTTCAAATCTTCTAAAGAACATAGCTATTTAAATATGGATTAGTGCGTAAGATTTTACTTCGAAATTCACAGTTTTAAAAGCTATTTAAAACACGAGGAAACGATTTTTGGATATTCTCTTTCATAAAAATTTCTACACTAAAAATACTACAATTTAAGAAAGGAAAAATCACTTATTTTGTCATGAGTATATGTTACTAATTACCACGTAGTTTTTATTAACTTAAATTGTTATGTTTCTCTGAGTTGAAGCATATCTTCATTTCTTGTTCTGATAATTGTTTTTCCGTTCGAAAATAACGGAGTAAATTCACTTGTTCTAGGTATTAAGACAATTTAAAGACGACAGCTTAAATAGCGTATTTACCCGCTAATGGTTCAAAGAATCCTTCGGTAGAATTTTTTACTCTCATGTGGATAAGTTTGGTTTTGCATAAGAGCCTTCATCGAGAATATTGCCGTACATAAATTCTCTTCAGCTCAACGTCAACGGAAGATATTTCATCGTTAAATTATTCTTCCGAGTATTTCATTCAGGCAGGTTCTGGGAAACCCAGGGGATTCAAGGAACACTTAAGAACTTTCGTTTTTCAAAGATAAATATTTGAGCATATAATGTCCAAGAAATCCTCGCTGTATTAGGAAATATTAGCAAAATTCCTTAGTCGTATACAAAATTTTAAACTTTTACGCTTATACAAAAATACATAACCTCAATGAGATAACTAAATTTTTGAGGCATCTGTTACTTCTATTCTAAACGATGATTCATGAAATTGTGTCTGGAAGGTGCCTGATTTATGTACATGCATATATGCGCAGCAAATGGAAGTTTTGCTTATTTTAATCTTAGGATGCTGAAAAATGCTAAACATTTTCGCTCAGAATTCACTATTATATTTCGGAAAATATCTCAGAAGCAGGATTTAGTCGAATTTAAAATTAGCGAATATTCCAAGATTATAGCTTTTTCTTTCAGAAAACAACCTTTACAGATTTCGTTTATCCATTCCATTACCACTTACACCTACTTCATTTATCACGATAAATGGTATTTTGAAATTTTTGTAGATGGTTCCATTAGTAAAGTGTTTAGATCCGCCACTAATGATAATGATATTTCTGAGTGTAGTTGCTTTACTCAATGAAAAGGATAAATGTAATCCATAGTTTGTCGAGATCTTGGATGGGGAAATACCTTTGAAGGTTATTCAATCAGAGCTCGCCGTAATATATCGGAAATATCAAGAGATTATCACTTAACTTATCCAAATGTAAATTAATAAATAAGCAATATTTTCTTTTTTCTTAATAACAATCTGTGAAAAAATGGAGGTATAAAATTCGTCAGTTCCCTAGAGCAAGAAGGTTTTTACACCAGATGCGTTGGATTAATTTCAACTTGATTCCGATAGCAAGGTATTTTCAATTGCCATGTTTGCCCGTGTCACGATTCCACTTTACTCGAAAGTTCAAAATAATGCCATATTTCTCCCCATTCACCAACCTTTTGTCTCCACAGTTTTTCAATCGTTCATTTTGTTTCCATTCTCCTTTGACCTTCTCCGGGTATAAAAATGCCTTCAAGGACGGCAACTCTCTACTCAGCGTCAAGAGAAGTTTGTGAGTCGCGCCCAACCGAGAAGGGAAAACGGTAGGAAAGAAATTCAAAGTTAGAGGAGGAAAGATTCGAGCAAGAAGAAAATATTCCCTCCATAGTTAAAGATGAATGATACTTAAACAGCATGTTGTACATCCGATATTTGCGCCTTACTGATTTTTAATTTTTCTCAAGGATGAAGTGGTTGTTTGTTTGGGTTACGTACACGTTGAATCTGATTAACGGGATTAAATATGTTTGTTTTATTTAGTCATGTGACCGTTGGAGCTATAAACCACATGAGATCATCGGGCAAAGCGCAAGAATTAACATTCCATCTCGGTTTTTCCTTATATCTTGCAATCATCACTACTTTAGTGTAGGAACGATACAGGTACCGTTAGGGTTGTGAGGGTGGCGTAACCTTCGCAGAATGTCTATGGTAACGGTCTGGAGGATGGCGTCTAATTTTACGAATGCAGTTTAATTCAATCAACATTACAATATTATTTCTCATCGAATATTAGACAATTTATGATCTTTTGCTCAAAGAAGATTTGAGATCAATTCAAATGACCAAAGGTATCAAAATGGCCGAGTGGTTAAAGTGTCTGGGCTAATTCCCAAATCATCCGAAGTTTATCCTTAGTGGTTCTAATCCTGTTTAAAGATAATTTTTTAATACGCTACCACCCACGAATTTTGTCTAACTGAGGCAGTAATGTCGTAATAACAATGATAATGCATTAGTTCTTAATTTTCCCCGTAAAGATCAAAACAGCCAATGTTAAAATGTGTATGTACACGCATACCATAATTTATTG
Organism: Pachydiplax longipennis; assembly: GCA_036926295.1. Taxonomy (NCBI): domain Eukaryota; kingdom Metazoa; phylum Arthropoda; class Insecta; order Odonata; family Libellulidae; genus Pachydiplax; species Pachydiplax longipennis. Next base: position 61,696,885 of record JAVFKF010000008.1, read on the forward strand.
GGGAGATGGTGGGTATTAATAAATGTAGTCTTTGATGTGAAAGAATCGGAATGACGAACCACCTTTCTCGTTTACACTCTTAGGCGATTGTATTAAAATCACAAGTAATAAAACTCTGAGTTGACGAAATTAAGGGACGTAAATGTGAAATTTATTGAGGAGATGAAGCTTCGAAAGGAGGACATGAGCCAACAAGATAGAAGTGCCATGGGGCAAATTTGAAGAATGGAGGATACCTTGAAGAGGTTGGTAAATTTCATGACGCAGGGAGAATTCATGGTGTTTTGACGTGAATAATCATCATGAAACTTGGTTTTATACGATTAGAAATAAGCTGGTAATCGGCATGAATATTATTAGTATGTCCTTTCCTAAATTTCTCTGAGAATGCGGTCTAAACTGTATATTTTCCGTCGAGCAAATGTACTCTGTATGAGAGCGAAGTACAAGGGGTATTATAAGCTTATTTTACCATACAATGAGAATTTGTTAAAGTATATTCAAGTCGAATAGAAAGAGCCATTAAGTTAGTCAAATAATAGATTCCCGAATGATAAAACCAAAAGATCCTTGGAATTAAATTCTGCTGAAAACATAAAATAAATTAATATTTAAGAAACTAATAATTTTGGTAGTATAATACCAGATTTACTTAGGGTTCTAAGAACCGTATTTACGATAGGTAAGCCAAGTGTAACTTTTTTTCATGAGAAGTAGAATTAAAATAAAGATTTAAAACGCTCAGCTTTCTCAGCCGAAGTTAAGGACCCAGAGTTATTATTATGCGTTATTTTGCATTAATTGTAAAGGCCAGTAGTACAGTTTATAAATTTCAAAAATAGCTACTCCACAATTGCATCTCAGTCTGAATCGTAGCATTAACAAATGTAGCATCAAATGGATTAAATTTTCTTTTATTCTTGCCGCACTTTCATTCCAAGCACAGCTAGATTCTGTTATAATGGGTACCATATATCGCAACTTCCGCATTAATAACGTGACGAACAAACTTTGCACGCATTCCATTAGAGAGTATCAATCCTATAAACATGATACTCGAAAAGGCATGGACTATTTTTCATTTTGGAAACTATAAGAATTGTTATATGATCTTATGGGATTAGTATTCAGTAAAAAAGCTTTGAATAACGGACTGGACGTCGGACCATCTATGATATGAAGAATATTTAAGTCAGATCAGTCAGTTTTAAGATCAGAAAGTTTAATAAATGGGCTAAGAAGGTAATCAAAGAAATTTATTGTAGAGAGAGAAAGAAAAGAAAATGAGGAAGGCATTTAATAAAGTTAGATAAGTTTACGGTATGGAAAATAATAAAGATGTACAGGACAGAAGAGATTAAATAGATAATTAAATAAAGCATTAAATAGAGAATTTTAGGGCACATGAGCTTACCATAAGAATTATAATAGACATAAATATCGTATAGGGATCTATGGATTATATAATAAAGATAATAGAATAGAAAGTTGTTGTTCGAATTATAATTTTTACTTTGAGGAAAATAGCTCGTGTGCCACGTGTAGAAGATAAATTTTTCTATAGTGGAAAGTTAAACTATTAAAATTAACAATTGGTCTGTTATTATGAATAATGTTTTGAAGAGTAAACATCACCTGAATATGATTTAAGTAAATTTGAGATCGGAAATCAAGATCGTGCTCATAAAAATAATCTGAGAAAACTAAAGGAAAATGTGAGAAACAAACGAGCGTGTTTTATAACAACAGCTATTTAGAAAACATGACGTAATAGTATACCTATATATCACCAAGTGTATTCAGTTGGATGAAGTTCCTGAGAAACAGGTTTAGAATCGTAAAAGAAACGTCTTTCGCTCAATAGTTGACTACTTCGCTAATGCTTATTCTTAAACAGATACATACATCAAGCTTTAGCTACCAATCTGGCTGAGTTATACTTGTTACCAAGATATTAGTTTTAATGAATTAGTAGCGAAAGTTGACATGAAGGGAAAAGAACAAAGGGCGTACTTTATTTTATGGATGATTAACCTGATTAACGTCACTGAAAACAGCTCTGATAGTAAACTACTGCTACTCTTGTAAATATGATTACCACCCTTTCTTTTCGAGATCGATACAAGTTTCTTCTTAACCCACTAATGGCCCAAATAACCCGGATGCTTATAGCGTGAAAAATCTCTGTATCTAAAGTAATTCTACGAACTAAAGTTTTCGAAAATTCCTGAATTAATTTCATTAACTACTTTGAGTTAGTAGAATCCTCCCTTGACCATCATTACCAAAGATTTTCAATTTGCTTGCGATTAAATATTAAGGGGTACGTAATAAGCTTAATTCCTTTAATATTAGAGTATTTTGATTTTAGATAGCTTCTGTTCTTCAAATCCTTTTGAAAAATAACATAAACGCATCACGTTGCGAAGAAACTGGATCAAACGCAGCATGTGAATGTAATACTGCATTTTCACTAGGATTCAGATTCTTGCGCGTATCTCCTGAAGTAAGCAGAATACAGGCTTTTGACCGTACTCACAGACAAGAAGATAGTGCACGACAAGATTTTTTAGCTCGTGGTACCAATCACGGACAGTTTAGATATTTGATACATTAGATCCTTAGGATACAGAAGTGGATATTATCAGTAAAGAGTTTTGGAATAAGAAAATAGCAAATAAGAAAGTAAAAACAGCTGGAAGAAATGCACAATCCTTCTTCACTCGAAAAGTAAATACGGATTCAAATTAAATAAGATATCTAATATGTTATATTATATAATAAGTGCGATATCTACTATGTAATTCATCATTTAATCATGAAAGTGAATTTACATCTCATGTCATTCATCAGTTTCCTTTTTCCTTTTAGTGTTATTAGAAGTCAAAATCAATATTTAAAATAAACTGTTTACCGAAACCTTGGCTTGCCTTTACTTCTATATTTGTCTAAAACTCCCTCAATGTATGCACACAAGAAAAGGTTGAGTTAACATCACGCTATTCCACTACCTTCTAAACCTAGGCGTGATAGAAAGAAAGGCATTGGATAGAGCTTTCCGAAAAAAAATAAAAATGGAACTGAGTTTAATCTGGCAAACAAGACTTCTCGTGGAAAATTTCTCTCTAAATTTTTCGTCTTTTAATAGAGCTGAAATTGAGGATGAAGATCAAGATCACTTATCGCACTCGTTGGCTTGTACGTTTTCCGAATCGCGCACTTTCTTATTGAATAAAAACAACCGAGAAGCGTCTTTTACGAATCAATTCGCGTCCGAGAAGGACGATGAAAGCCAATTCAGCGGGCGTCGTTTCGCTAATGAGCGCTCAGCAAGTGAACACAATTGGAGCGTGCTAACTTTCTCCCGAGACGGAGCGACTTCGCAACTAGGAAGAGTGAAAGAGCCCGCGAGAACGTATTTTGACTGCCGCCGCGAAAGGAATTAGCGTACTAAACATTATGCAATCGATTTGTCTCTGTATTCCGAATGCTAAGTTTCCCCATCACGAGCGTGTTGTTTTTTGGTCCAAGGGAGGAAGTTTGGCCTGGAACAAGGTCGGATGGTACTGGAAGAATTCTTCGATAACTGGACCAGGCTCTCCCGTACTAATATGAAGCTCGTCTTAGGCTATGAAAGAAGTGGGTACCAGGTTCAATATTTGTTCTTCATGTCTGAAGAGATGATCCACTTAGTTTCTTAAAATTTGTTTTAAAACAACGGTGGCTCAATAATGGCTCGCGAGCAACACGCGGATATTTGTTCTCTTGAGTGTGTCTCCTTACCTCCCAATCAGTAATAAGAGAAAGGTAATGATTTTGGTTAAAGATCTCTTTTTGATTTTTGACAAAAGTTGCAGTCAAGAAATCAAGACCAGAGATATTTTAAAATTAAAGAATAACAATACTTACTAAACAATTCTCATCTATTAAAATAATTTCATGGATATTTAAGTTATCCCTAATCTTTCTGGAAACTTTTTTAATAAAAAGCATTGATCCAAAATGAAGCAACCGTTCTCTATCAACTTGAGAAAGAAAGCAATTATCACGGTAATGGAGGGCTACTTGTACCTTATCCAATTTGAAAATACTTTGATGATTATTTTTTGGTCTTGCAGTAGCAAGCATGAGACATTCAAGCAACAACTTAAGGGTGAATCTCACATGATTCGGTTTTCTCTTTCACGCGATTATATTTAGTTTATTTTTAATGATTTTCATATAATATCACTTATTTAGAATATTATATAATGGTTAGATAATTAACTTTTAACCACCTAGTTCCAATGTCGCCCCACAATAAAGACAATTTGTATTCTATTGTATACTCCCTCTCTAGGAAAACGTACATATTTCGTGTATTAATCTATTCCTTCAAGATATAAAAGGATTGCTCTTTCTTTTGCTTACAAATACATATACTAGGATTCTATTTCTTTTAAAGTGGCTAAAATTAAATCTACGTAGCTCGAACGATCCTTTACGATTCACATTTTATACAAGTTATGGCTCATATGGCCTTATGGTAAGAAAATATTTGATTTCAAATGAATATTATTCGAAATCCATAGCAAAGTGTTTATGCACGTTATTATATAGAAATGTTGTAAAAAAGATTAAATATATCTTTAAGGTTTAATTGATAGAGGAAGAAAAAGACAGAGATCTGAAGAGGAAAGTTGGTGTAAGCGAACCCATAATCAAAGTATAATGCACCCAATCTCATGAAAAAGTAAAGAAGAAAAACAATGAACAATAACGTTAAAACAGTTGCATAATGTAGTCTGGGTCATAAACATAATAGGTATGTATTAGAAACTTCCCTCGGTGGAAATTGCATCCCGGAAAGGTGACTGCAGCCTTTTTAAATTGCCGTATTGGAAATACAATCATCAGGAATGAAATAGCAATTAAAAATACAGGTAATGACACTGTAATAGAAAAACGATTTAAAAAGTCTTAAGAAAAACAATTTAAATCTCTAATGAGAAAGGTGGAGGGAAAAACAATTGAGTGCAGGGAATTGGATTCTAGGAGAAAGACACAAGCAAGCAGCATTACGAAAAAATAAAGAGATAATACGTAATGAGAATGAGATGTAAAAGTGAGGATCTCTTCTAGAGGAATAGGATAATAAGTGTGTGCGAGAAGCGGTGATACGTTGCAAATACAAGCTAAATATAACAGTATGTTTACACTATGGTGAATCCAAAAGTTTTCAAAATTTCAGTCTGTGGACGTTCTGCGTGGTACGTTGGTAAAGCTTTTTCATCAAAACCTTGAACCAACAATAATTGCCGTTCTTATTTCCCTCAAAAAGAGAGGAGTGTTCCAAGGTCGGTTTACGTTCGCGAGTCCAGAGTAGTCCGAAGAAACGACGTTGTTTTTATTGGGCACGTCCACAAAATGATCGCCCTCTAGAAAACTTCCGAGAATGCTTTTCTCCGGAAGCTCTTGCGACACGGAACCCCAAAGGGACGTGAACGGCTTATGGAAGTTCGTGAGAAGAGCTCTTTCTCTAGAAAGGAAACAGTCAGAGAAAATATGGTAGAAGTGAAAGAGAGAGTAACAACTCATCGGTATTGCTTCTGGCATCCCGTATAAGCTCTTTCATGATTTAACACTGTTAATATGCCCGTGAAGTACCTAAGTAGGCTTTAAAGAAGGACATGCGAAAATCTCGAGGATCGTTGATAATCTGGAGGTATGCAGATGATTCTTGCGAGGGGAGAGGCCAGAAAAATGGAGGCAACAAGTGACAATGCCTTGTTTGGGAGTAATTTAGCTATTGTTTCTCTAACGGGTATTATTTATCGGTTGTGAAATTAGCTGATAACATTTGAAGTCTCTTAGCTTATAATCAGGGTATTCCACAAATTAATGTTAATTCTGAGTTAGGTATTCTTTCCACTATAAATGCAAAGAATTCGCTGTGTATATGTCAGGTAGGCTATTTCATACATGTTTATGCAATTTTGTTGCATGGTTTTTATATGTTCTGTACCAAAAGAGATAAGTTTTTAGTATGTAGTAATTGCGATTGAACTCGACTGGTATTTTGGTAAAAGTGTCACAATGGCCCGGCCTACGAATCAATGGTCACAGCTCATTGAGTATCAAAGCAATATGTTTCAATTTCGACGAAAACGTCCATGTTCCCTCCCACACGTACTATTTATGGAGTAAAACTTATTTAGCTGGCATGCGTGTTTTACTAAAAATCGCAAGAAACGGGGAAAAAGAGTTCTTTGAATAATAATATATTTGATAATGCTCGATTATGGTAATGGGACTTAGGAAACTTGGATACATTTTATAGAATTTAGATGCTAAATAAATTTATTGAAGTAAATTCCCATGAAGTCATTCTTGTATAAGTGGTGACTTCAATGCTCGGTCGAGGTGACGTTAAAAGAAGCTTTGTAGCATTCTAATCAGTGATGAACGTTTCATCGATTTCCCAATATATTTTTTATAGAAGTAGAAGTACGGCACAGGTGATAAGTGCATCCTACTGGAAATAATAACTTCCAATTGACTTTAATACTTAAGCAATAATAACTTGAGCTGAAGGAAACGATTCATAAAATTTATCCACCAATGTATGAAATATTCTTTTATGTGCACTTGAAGCATAATTTATAGAGGCAGAGATTAAAAGATTAGAAAGAATGAAGATGTGGTGCTAATGAGGAGCGATGAATATAAAACGGGCAGGCCGATTGTAAGTAAATAATGCTCTTTCGAAGAGAGCCTGAAGGGGAGATAGAATAGTTAGAAGAAAGAAGTAGCAAATAAATCGAACTTACACGGATGAACGTTAGTCTTCCGAAGGCATTATTGGAAGGAATGGTGAAAGGGAGGGCTTGCAGAGGTTGGATTACAAGATACAGATGATTGAAGTCTTGAACTAAGGGGTACGATACGATCTGCGGAGGACTGCGCAAATCAATGCCTTAGGATTGGATGCCTATAATGATATATAAATTTCTGCATATTTCTGCGTTGTAAAATGTTTATTTAGACGATAATTTTCGTTCAAATCGATGCAAGATTCTTGGAGTTCAATTTTGCAATACCTATGTACATATTCATTGAAGAAAAAGATCTTAGTATACATTTATGTGTAGAAAATATAATGTTATGATATTCACCGCTTTTGGTAAGCCACGTCATAATCATATACATTTTTCAAAGAAATCTTTACGAAGAAATTTTTGAAAGCTTCTTTGATCACGGCGTACTTTGCTGAAACCAGGGACGTTTTAAAGTTACTTAAATAATTATTCTGCGGAATGTATAAATTGCGATTTTGTTGCGATTAGACAATGTTATTCGAGAATAAAATAAAATTCAAATTTTGAATAAATTTTTTTAAGAAAAATTACAGAAATTTGGATTCAGCTAAGATTTGGGAATTTGGAGAAGTTTTCCTCTTTTGGGACTCATTGCATGACTTCTATCAGCACAAAGGAATGAAATTGACGGAAATGAGCACAGACACAATGCACTCGAGACCTTTCGTTTATCCATTCGGGATCGTCATCTATCCTCAGAGAAAAAACAGAAAAGCAAGGATAAAATAGCCATTAGAAAGGGACGTCCTTCAGCCCTGACAAGGAGAAGGGAGAGGCTGTTTGGTAATACTATAGCTCGGCGTCTTTGAGGCATTGTCATAATGGTGAGAAAGAAAGGGCGGCCGGAGAAAGGGGATGGAGAAAGAGGAGAAAGGCAATGGTGGGAGGGGCTGGCGGGGGTGAAAGGGGCTTCTTGATCACTCATTCCGACTCACTCGCGCTCTGCTCTCCGCACTGGAGAAAACGTTTCCTCAGTGGTTCAAAAAGTGCGTCCCCCTTGTGAAGAGCTTTCGTGGTATATCAGTGGTTTTTCCTCCTCGACGGACAATTCTCTTCCGATCGCTCCGAATTACGATCCTTTGCCGAAAACGAGTTCAGCCGCAGGAGGGAGGAACTTTTCGGTGGTGGCAGAGGACGAAAGGAGGGACACCGGAGGGGTTCCGCAAGTGGTGAGTTTGGAGAAAATTCCCTCGTCTTTTTTACGCCGGCTTTTTCGGAAGCTCGTATGTACAGCTAGTTCCAAAAAAAACTTACCACCTAAGCCGCAACCCGCATAACAGGCAGTGAGTTTCCTGCAAGCGAGCCTTAAGAAGTGAGAGAGAGAGAGAGAGGGAAAACATGGAGGAGATAGTCTGCTTCTGTCCTGGCTCCGCTTGCAGAGTTGAAATGGATTTATTTGCATTATTGATATTGCAAAGATTTATTAGTATCCTTAGTTTGGTGGCATTGGCGTAGCAGAATAGTATTATAACAATATGGATGTTGTAATGCAAGAATTCAGTTATTATAAAATGGTTATTACAAATCAGTATATATTCTAGCTTTGCTTCTCGCACCGAGGGAAGCGTCGCACACGAGGTCCCGTTATTCCTAGGAAACCGAGGCAAACCCCCTTCCCCTCATAAAATTTGAGTCAGAGACGAAAGGCACAAGCAGGACGAAGGAAATTTTCACAAAATTTGCCTCTGAGCCGCTCTGGGCTTATGTTTAGGACTGAGATGGGAGGAAGAAAATTTCCGCGCAGTTTGAATCAGTGTCGGACCCAAAATGTATAGACCTCGAATTCGACGCCTTCGCTGGTAAAACTCTGCGGTTATAATGGGTCGTATTATATATTATAATAGTAGATAATATTAAACATCGTTCAAGAGAAGAGTTATTAGCCTTTAAAATTATATACCTAAGGAGTCCATATCGATCACCTGTTTTATCACAGCCTGTGTGAATGCAATCTACAAAAGTAAAGTAAGGTGAACTCATGGCCATATCTAGGCTATTACTTTAAATACATAAAAATCTATAAGTAAATATGTAGTATGAAGTCTTGAGGCATTCTCTGCGTATTTTAGATAAATTTTGTTTAATTTGATAAGCATCAAAATTAAAACTCGATCGGTAAAAAATCAGTAAATTTTATCATCTATGCAGTTGGTATTTTTAATATCCGTCCAAATCAATTGATAGAAAATGTGCTAGGATCGATTTTCCTGAATTAATAAAGATGACCGATACGAGACAACCATCTTTCACGTCGATTTTGAATCCAAAATGAATTTTTTTGGTGTCATTGAAGTGTGAATCGAATAAACGTGATTTCTTCTGTGGATTCCTCTTGAAATGGTTGCAGTCACAAACCATTACGTTCTTAAACGTTCTTCTCTCGTATTTATCAAGTTCTAAAATACACAAAAAGATAGTGCGAATGAGGTTTGGTCATAATGCTCATTGAATGCTACTGTTAGCTATGAATGTAAAATTTTCAATTAATTTTGAATGTATACAAAACTACCTACATTATTTATATTTCAATTGTTTATTATAACGTTTACAATTATTATAATGTAGAAAACGTTAAAAATACGCAAAATAATAGGGACTTGGTGAAATAGTTTTAGGGCCTTTTTACCTGTAATTCCAACCCTGTAAATATCACACGGGGATAAGAAGCGCATATGAGGCTCATGTTGAAATTTTTCTCCCCTCGGTTGATGGCTGGCCCTACGTAACTCTCATATTTTTTCGACAGAATTTTAATGATTGAGATGAATGGGCGGTGGTTTGGTATGAATAGTCTATCTACATATTTATCGCTCGGTGATATTGAAAATATTCCTTCGTATTTAAAATGTATGGCTATGAGAAACTTTTCATCTCTCCACATTCCATGACAAATTTGAAAAGCAAGATAGATGAGTGATTGGAAGAAGTGGTTAAAGCAATGAATTCACCAGGACTTCAAGAGGGGGACTGTTTTGATAGAGATAGGGAAGTGAGAAACGACGGCAACAGTAATACATACACTTACATGAATTTAACAACCGAAAGTGTAAGAGGTATGTTAATTCCAGATTTTTGGATGAATCACAATAGGTAATGGCATTTCTTGTGTTCCTCGTTGACCAATTGGTTACTTTGAGTAGGAGCAACGACCTCTTTTAAAAGTATGACCCACTCACTCACCTTCTCAATTTTCTCATCCAACATATATTTTTTCCGTTTATGACAGCCTCCAGAGAAACTACTCATTTATCCAATTTATGTAATATATTAGTCAAGAATGGTTAACATTCAAATATACAGGATATAACGCCCATGGCTTATCATACTTTCAGAAGTTTCCTTCTGATGCATCAGTAATTCCCAGGATCTCCGAAATTGTATACAATAGCGATGTTCAATGTATCGTAACAATCTTTTAATTCTATAAGAAAGTTCGAGTAGTTTACTAAGCCAGAACCTAAAGCATCTTCTTATCAGCAATTTATTTTGGAAAGAGAGTTCGGTTTTTTCAAACCGATAAAAATTGCTAACATTGGTATTACTATCTATGCAAGCCAATGGTTTATTCTAAATCTTACCTAACTTTAGAGATGTGATTTATCTGTAATCGGCGTACAAACTCTAAGTTTCTGCGACACTAAATATGCGGAGTATCTAAAATTCCATATTTACGTTTCAATTCATATTTTAGTGACATGATAATAGAAACTTTAGTCGATGTAGTAAGATCATCTTCAACGCTCTATCTATTTTGTATGTTATAAGAGAAGTGAAACGATTTGGTTCTCGTAAGCGTAAGGAATAAATATTAGATGACATTTCTCTAGTTCATTGTTCATTTCTCAAGTTATTCCAAACTACGAAATTTTTAGCTCAATGAAGGGACGAAATAAAGCATAAAAAACAATTTATATAAATAAAGTAAACAATCATTGAAGAAGAGCTTGATTGATATAAATTGACGATAGGCAGCATTACTTATTTTTTCATTTTTGTTGTTGAATTAGTTATTTAGTATAAGCTAATACAGTTTATACCATTCACTTTAAAAGCAGAATATAGAGATACTAATTCTGATATGATGCACCCAAACATTGTCAACTTTGTTATCATTCAGATTTTCCGAAGGTCCTATTTTAACTGGAATGATCTTCCTTGCATTACTATTTAAAAATACTATGAAAAAATTTAAAAAACATCTTCGCAAAGTTCGTAGAGAATTATGATGTGCCTAGGATGAGGGTGTTACGAAGGTCCTTGGAGTGAATGTTGGAGTAATGGATTACATATAGAACCAAGAATATTTTAACAGCTAACGTATGAATTATGAGAATTACAGGAATATTCTCATGTAAGTCCGGTTACCATCCGTTGGTTTCTATTTTTAACGTGTTCTTCCATGACTCCTTTTACCCATCATTCATAATTATTGATAGTGATTTTTCTTTTAATTATTATACATATTATGCACCATTCAAACAATTCGGGTTATATAGCTTACTTGAGGCACTCAGAAACCGAAGCAGCAATCATTAATCATTAGTCTTATTAAACATTAGTCTAGCGTATAGTTCTGAACATCATTTCAGTAACATTGGAAATCCTGTTGTGCTTGTTTTCACACCCCCTGACATAAGTCATACGGCGGCTCGCGGGGTATTAATGTAAATGTAAATAAACCAGGTGTTAACGTGTAAACCTGCAATATGCAAGTATAGGAAACCTGGAGTTTATATGCAATATGCAAATCAGTCTTAAGGTTCTGATTTGCCATACTAACTGTTGTTTCTTAACCATCTTAAACTGTATTCCTTGCAAGAAGTCCTGAAAGGTCGTCTACCTCAAAAATAGAGTTGAATATCTTCATTCCCTAAGGGAATACCCGCGGCGAAGATTACAAATCGCGGATCCACCATTTCCCACCTTACTTGTGATCGGTCGCCGCCACCATACCCTAACCTTTGATACCTGCTCAGCAGGGGTGCGGTCAGGAATCCTCATTAGCGCTTTCAAATTCGCTACCCCGGATACATGCGACCATCCACAATCTGCCGAAAAGGGGGTTTTTCTTCTCAGAGCGGAGTTCACCTTCACCCATCGGCCGTTTTATGGTTCCTTTGAGAAAATAGACAATACCTTTCGATGGACGCAACAAAAGAAAAAGAATCAACAAAGGAATGAATAGGGGATACTCCTAGGGTCAGGGTGGAGGGAAGGAAAGTTCTCCTTTCTCCATGGAAGAATTAGTAAAACCTCAGACGCGAATTTGTCAGAAACAGCCAAATCTCATCTTAAATCATAATGCTTCATCTGATACCGTCACCACGAATGCCTGGTGGAAGTAAGAACAGAGTGGCATGTTGATGCATACATACTGAAATTCCTAATGCTCTGTTAATTGTCGTATCAAGCAAATTTTATACTTCTCTGTATTGCAGAATAATTCAACTGTGAAGAAATCGAGTCAAAATTTGCACCACGGGGCAAGAAAGAGATTTAGCATCAGATAAAAGATGGGACAGCATAATTTTGCAAGTAACATGAACTTGATTTAATTAAAGGGATAGTTTTTCTGGGACTGGCAATGAACAATATTTTCGGAAAAATGTTACGAGATGCTGGCGTTAATTTCGTGGTAAATTAATTTTTAATTCGATACGTGAAAATTTTGTAGCCCTCAGTATTTAAATTGTGCTACTATTCTAATACCTATGTTATTTTCTAAAATATTAAATTAGCAATTTGAATTTTAAACAATTACCTTAGAAAATGATGATAGGACACCAATAAAAATTTTACTTTCTATCATATGATTTGGTGGTATTTAAAATTTTTATAATATTTGATGTAATTATCTGATGTAGTTGATCGTAATTTATTTGGTTTACTTTATTGTAATATGTTTTGGGTCTAATTTTCAGAGCTCTCTACCAGGTTGACTTAAAATGATTCTTTCTCGGTGTATTCGTCCAGATAAAGTTTCTATTCATCTTTGCTTTCCTCAGTAGGTTTCGAAGTTTTTTCATACTCCCCTTCTCGATAGAATTTTTCTGCAACATAAATTAGTTGACATACAGTTGATTGTGTTCTTATTCCTAATTATTCTTTATCTCCTTGCTGAGTTTTCGTTCATCTTTCTATTTGAGTCATAGTCGTGAATTTCCTCTAAATAAATTTAAAAGTTCTTCCTGTAGGTGTCAAGAGCATAAAAAACGTAATAATATAATCCTTTTTAATCTTGCAACGACATAATTTTTCATTGGATAATTGAAGCAGCTATAGTAAGTTTACCCGATGCCTCCAGAAAAAGGTGAATTACGCAGAAATTTCTGGCCGAAATAAGGAGATCCGATTCTCATTCATTTTTTAATACTATGCTGCTGAGATAGTAAAAATTAACACTAAATTTAAACTAGATTTTGTGCTAATAAAGACGGTACAAATACGTTCAACGCGTTTCACAACGGTTTAAAAAGGCGCCGTCATAGTGCTCCTTCTTCCAAGAGCCAATAGAATGCGTGGAAAACTCTAGACTCGCTCTCATCGAGCTTCACGTCTGTTATGCGGGTTGCGGCTTAGGTGGTAAGTTTTTTTTGGAACTAGCTGTACAAGCCAGATTGAGATCGGAAAATGATCTCCTCTCTCCTGAGTCTACATGGAGATTATATCGCACGACCTTAAAGGTCGCAAGAGAGGAAAGATGTTCAATCTACTTTTCTCCCGAGGTCGCCCTATATTCTTCGAACCAATTAAGATGCGACTTGATGATTGCCCCACTCAAGGCGGATAAAGAGGCGCGCGGAATTCATCTTCGTCCGAATATGTAAGCAACGTGACTCCTCCCGCCTTCCGCGTGTTTTCACTGTTGGCCGAAGCTCCGGGAGAATAGATTGAAGAATGGGCATGAATTAGGATTAAGGAACTGGATTTTAGGTGAATAAGTTAAAAATACTAAGGGAAACAACTTTGCACGTATTGCAGTGAGGCTTAATAACCTAAGGAGAAGAAGATGCAGAAAGACTTCGACGTAACTGGGAACCAGGTCTCCAGTTTGGCCAGAATACGAATACATACCTGGAAAGTTAGAGACCTTGGTTCGAGTCCCAGTCATATCGATATGTTTCGCATATTTGCGTCAAAATATTTAGATATATCAGTGATCTATATAATTGTTTAGCTCAAGAAGAAAAAGAAAGAGAGACGCAGGAAAAAGAAATCGACGTGTTTGGGTCAAAAACCCAATAGCCATACCTCCAATCTTCTAAATTTTGCCAGGTGATTTTGTTCGGTGATTTTTGTATCACGGATCGATTTAATAGCTTTACAAAATTAAACTGTGATACATCATGCATTATTATTTACTTATTCATATTCATATTCGTAACTCACCTAAAGCCACAAACAATCAACAGAAGAATTATAGCAACTTTAAAAGATTTTTACGTAAACGAACTTTTTTTACTGGAATGAAAGTGATACTGACTAGCTAAGCATATTTTACAGCCTCAGCGGCCTTCCCTGCATTATTTCGTAGGATATTTGGGATTTCTGAATCTCTCTGTCAGTAAACATCCCATAGAACTGCATACCCTACGTGGTATGATGTCACAGATGACCAGATCTCCTAGAGAGCGACATCATTTGTGGACGACCATTACTTAAATCCAAGGATCGCATAATAACTCTGAAATAAAGCAGACCATTAGCATACAAATTATTTTCTCCGTTAAAGTCTTCAAAACTTTCTTTTACAACACCGATCAGTATAGTTCGTGAATTGGTACAGATAAGGTGTGAATGTAATCTTTCACAGCGCGCTATTAGATTTACTCCAATTTCGCGACGCACCAAAACCGCACTTTTGTTAACCTTAAACTAATACTAATCTATATTATATTTGAAAAAGGAAGTATCAAGGGTAAAATGACACATCGCAGTATTTCTTACCATTAACGATATAAACGATAAAATATTCAGCAAAGTAATGCGCATATGTGATGCAAGTAGTCGATGTGGCCAGGAGTAACAATTTGGAAGGCCATAGCAACTTATAATGATAAAACTTTATATAATTCAATACTATAGTGTGTGGATATGTATAGTATGAGTAGTAAGGAAGTATAAACAGTTTTTTACTGACGCTGAAATATGTGTCGGCATGCATATCATGAGCTCATTCAAGGCACACGATTGTGAAGCACCACCATAGATGATGAACACTTTCACCTTCTTTTATTTGCGTGCTATTACGAAATAAAATCTTTCCGCGTGAATATTAATTGGATAAAGGGACGGCATTGACCAATTCAGTGATCTGAGGAGAGAGCTCTTCACCTACGCTCATTTGATCTGTTTTATCGACTCATTTCCTGTAGCATTTCCATCCGGTTATTAGCGTTCGTCATCTTCGGAGCCGACGAACCGTCAAACTATAATACGACAACAGCTCATTTCCTAGTTATCGTCATCCTTGAGACCGAGCTTTCGCCGATTACCGGAATGTCACTCGAAGGAAAGGTGCATCACGATGAGGCAGACGTCTAGTGCTTTATGAAGCAATCATCCAAACTCCGCCTCGAGGAAAGCGGTGTCTTATGCATTCGTTCGTCACGATTTAACCCCTTCTCCGATCCTCACCGACTTAATAATCGAACCGAATGTACCCAACGCGAAGTGAAAGTTCGCAAACTTCCTCAAAGACCACATAAAATAAGGGTTGCCAAAGTGCTACTTATTCTCAGATTCCCATGAGATATGAAGGGTTGTTTGAGGGGATGGAATAAGTCGATTATGGGAAGATTTATGAAGGAGATTTCAATTAAAAGTTTCGGAAATGAAAAGAATGAAAATGCTCAAGAAATATTTTTTACTCCTAAGTAAAACAATAAAAGATTTCAGCTTTGGATTCTGCTGCCAATAAAGAAGGCAAATTCAAGTTTGGTTATATTTTTAACTTAGAATGGGACGGAGTGAAGCGGAACGTTCTGTTAAGAATTTCCGCGATCAGTTGGTAATTGAGGCGATTCTCTATGGAAATCAAGAGCCATTAGGAGGTTAAAATTTGGGTTAAATTTGCTCGAAATTTTAGATACTGCTAGTTCTTGGAATATGCGTCTGGTATCACTACTTCACCTAGCTGCAGAGATAGATCAAATACCTCTAAAAAATCAAGGAAATTGATGTTAGGACTAGTGGCTTAAAAAATTAATTTTTATCATGAGCCACAGTAACCAACTTGTAAACTAGAATGTTAGGCGCACGCAACCTCTGTTCTTCGCTGAAAATCGACTAACATAGAAAATCAAGAACTTCTGATGAACATTTGTACACGTCTGCTGATATCCAGAAAAAGCTTGGTTCTAATTCAAGACTTCCAAATTGGTTTGGGAAATAATATTTATAATAGAAACCTCGAGATTTATGCCACATTACTATTTTCTTATATATGGTGAAGTATTATATACAGAGACGGATAAATGTGAAGACGGGCCCAATATAAAGGAAGAAACGGGCGCAATCCATTGAAGAAAGTGGGAAGAAGAAAAAGAGCCTTCAATAGAATAGATTTTAAAACCGTTTGAAACAGAACTTTCACTGGGGGTCTCCTGACTTTTATAGCACCATCAAAGGAGTCGTAGAGGTGAAAAGTTGGATCAAAAACGATTTGCGATTTGCTCCATTGGACCCGTTTCCTTGTTTCCCTCAACTGCATCCTCGTGGGCGCGGTGTCCAAACAGAACGGCGGGTGCAAACCCGTCGGGAAAGTTGCCCTCCGATAAAAAAAATCGAGAGCCATATTCTCTCCCCGAATGTCCTATCATCCTTCTGGTCCTCGCTGCCCTGGTTTGTGGTCTTTTGTAAAAGTCAGACCGGACTCGAATCCGGCGCACGGCACAAAGAGCGGAAACTTTCCAAATCCCTGTTTCGTCTGCTCCCCTTTGTCTTCGGGAAATCCGGGCTTACCACCGCTTCTTTCAAGGTGAGAGATATTCCGTCCTTTTTTTCGCAGGACCTCGATTGAAATTCCGGAAGTCACAATGGGCTCCCCTCGGCTTGAGGTTTACCGTCTGGCACAAAAATGCGTATAATTAGTTTTGATAAACATTGCGAGGCTCGAAATGTCAGGATTGAATCACAGGTTGGGGAACTCGCCTCTTTGTCTCCCCGATGGGAACGCGAGGCAGGTTTTAATTGCTTTTACTCTGAACCTTGGCCTAATTTTTTTCATTAAGCTCATTGTATTATATACTTGGATAACTGCGTAGGTTGCAAGGAAGGATAGCATTCTCTTTTCCGGTGAGATTGCGATGCTCTGTCGAAAATTGTCATTCAGACTACTGTATTCAAAAGAGGACATTATTCGATTGGCATTTCGATTTTTTCACGATGAAGGTAGCAAGGTTTTTACAGCTGTCGTTTGAAAATTAAAGTAAATAACAATTTGGAATTCGTAAGTACGGAGATTTTTTCAAGGAGTTTTTGTACTTACAAGATTTCTAAGTGAAACTTGTAAACCCAAGCATGAAAGTAACCGATATTTCCATTTATGTTTGAATATCTTGAGAAAGTTGGAACAATAATGGAGAGAATAATACTATGATTCTAACCAAATTGGACAAAAATGTTCGTGAGAAAGATTCCGATTCGAAGAAGAAAAAAGCATCTTATTTCAAGACAATGCTGCCACCCGTCAAAGAGTTTTCGAATTGGGAGAATTAAATGATCTGCACAATTAATTATTGGAATTTCCTCCCTATTCTCCCTAATTAGAACCTTCTAAAACTCAAAATCTTTCTCTCTTGACGGTGATTTTCTTCGATTCAAGAGGCGAGAAAAAACTACAGAGGTCCATTTTGCAAATCTAACGTAGATTCTCGATGGAGACGGGATAATTGTCGAAATGGAAATTCATTGGAATAAAGTTATTAAGAAAGATTATTTTGAAAAATTAACCATTTTAAAAACATAGATTTATCTTTTCATTATTCGTTCGAGAACTTCCCGGTTACCTATATACAATAAGCTATACATTATATAATAGATGTGATTTTAAAATTACTCATCAAGTACGAAATATTTTTAAGGACCGTCATCGAACGTAGTATGTCACTAATTTTAAAGCACAAGAGTTCAAGAGGAGGTTGGAAAGACTCTCCAATCACCGAATATGCATGAGTATTTACTATGACTATGATAGTATTTCGAATCTCTTATTTATTAACAGTTCCAATTTATTTTCTTTCAACCACAAGGAATATATTTGTTTTTTTACTATACAAAAGTCATGTATGAGGCATTATCATGTTTAACCAATTGTATTTCAATTTTTATTCAAATCTCTCAAAAATAACTAAGAAAAGATCATTCACTTCGATGACTTTTCCTCATTCCATTCCTTCCAGGGTTCGGTTCTGGGTCTATCAACTTAATTTGATGTTATTTCTCAAGATGATAACTAAATATATTTCTGAACCCTTAATTTTTCTCAAATATTTAGAGCTAGGCCGTGTCTAATCTGGAAAATTCCAATTTCTGCACGGCATTGATCCCAAGCGTTTCGTATTAAACTTACTCAACGTACATTTATACTTATACTCATAATTCTTTGTTCTTTAATTTTAAATTTTTTGCTACCGTAACAGATGTAAAATGTTTTATATGATTGACACTATCCACATTCTATATTCTGAAACACTACCACTTGGCCGTGAGTCTACCTGTATTTTACATACATATTACCTATCAACGATAATGATTTTCCTGTTTGGCTTAAGAAGAAAGTTTCCCCAACAAACAATCAAGGGCCTCCACACGGAACAATCACCGACGGTGGTTACGGTTCTTCCTCAGTCCATTTCCCGGGTAAAAGGGATTAAACATTTAGGCGCGGAACTAGAAAACATCGAGTCATTCCACCTCGTCAGTTTTTGCGGTGAACGCATTGCCATTCGCCGACAAGACGGAGATGTGCCTCGCGTCAATGTGATAAAGATGAAAGGGAAAGCAAAGCCTTGATCTAACGTCACTCACACCACCAAGCAATCGCATCGCTAAGTGATACATTTCCGCCACTTGTAATCGTTAGAGGAATATTTCCTCCTCTGAAGACTCTCGCGCCGCTTTTCGGGCGCTTGGAAATGAAGCGTATTGCAAGAAGCTCTCTCTCTCATGCTTCCAATTCCTCCGCGACGTCGCAGACGATATTTCCTGGTAACAGGTTGGTAATTTATTTCGCTGCGCTTTTTAAACCCGTTATTTAACCAATGAGTCGCGAAGAAACGTTAAGTCTCTATTATTCTGAGGGCGGAACCCGCTTTCATTTCTCTCGACCGGCGAAAGTGATCAACGGTTAATACACGGAAGAAGACAATATTTATAGCGCTAATATGCCATGTATGGCTTAACTGTGAGACAAACGAGGATCATTGATGTCTTTTATACCTCTGATTGTCAAGTGTCCGCCGACCTCCGGGAGATTATTGTTGCCATCAAGTATCCCTAAGGATTGCTGCCATGGCATGAATCTTTTCTCCAGAATTTGCACATCACCTCCTCTCGCTATAACTTATCCGTTCTCCTTACCTTTTCTATAAAGATACTGTGTAAGAATTACAAACTAATAGAGTACCTTAATTCGAAAAAATTTGTCTGTAATACAGAGTATCTGAAGAGGTATTCTCTTTTCGTTGCTATGAAGATACAGATTCCTTTTATCACATCTTTAGAAATGGAATTTTTTTCAATTATTTTCTGGGACAAAACAGAAGAAAGTATATATCCTTCATTTACTTTGTCTCAGTCTTGCTAATGGGTGTGACTCCACCGAGACATTAAATTTTGATCAATCAAAAACAAAAGAATTAGATTTAATCATATAAACTAAATTTTATAATAGAATACTGTACGTGTACGTATTACCGATAGAATATTCGCCTATGCAAAATAATACTAGTAATAGCTTTTTATCACAGACCTGGAAACATTGACTTCAAGCCAGTCGAAAGATTTGTCCTCCCGGGTTCTGCGTCTTACAAACTTCCAATTGGCAGTCTTATACTGCAGTCACAATGACTGAGGTTTTAATAAAACAGTTCAATTTTATATTGAATCATAAAGCCAGACTTACCAGCGGTAAAATTTGAAATTATTACGATATATTTTTCGTTAAGTTGATTACTTTCCTCTATCTGAGCAGCCTGATAGAGAGGTTTTAGAAATATATTTCGTCCATACATCTCAGCAGCCATCATTGAGGAAAAATTATTCTGTAAAATTAACAATGATAGAATGAGGGCATACTTGCATGTATCAGGATTCGAGCCCGGAATCTTAATAATACTGGATCAAATTGAATCTTCAGAATTAGTCGTATTATGTACCGGACTCTTGAGTATTTGTTTTTTTTCAGGATTGAGGTTTAAAAAAAAATTTGCTCATATATTAATTTTCGTCCGTCGTACGTGTTTATTTATTTACAAACATTTTTCCGCTCTTTCGAGAAAATTCGTGGGAGATATCTGGTTATCATTTACAGCCGAATCATTGAAAAACGAAATCATAAAGAATATCTCCGTGCATCACCATAACCTAAAGAAAAGCGCGACGGAAGGAAATGCGTAGATTTTTACAGTAACAGGCCCAAGGTTGTGACACAGAAAAGGGAAGAAATTTTGATTTCGTGTCGGATAAAAGAAATTCTCCGCGGCAGTTCCTACAGCAGTTCTGCGAACAGGAAGCCGTCCCAGCGTTTTTCGGAAGACCTTACGCTCACATTAATCTTATGGAAATTGCGATGAGGGAATGCTGCTTGATTTTATCTCATGATTATCGATATTTTGTGGAGGCGGTGAGCTTGGCCTTAAATCCATGCGATCAAAATGACGAGTTGTGTTGAAGATACCTATTGAGATTATCAACATACAAATGCATATTATATGATGTACGCTATTTTTATCTGGAGAAAGCTCCTTGACATCCTCGATACATCTGGCTGTTTCCGCCGTAGTGCGTGATATTTCACAACAGTGGATAGAAATACGAAGGAAGAATTCTGTTTTACAAGGAAACACAAAATTGATGCATGAAATGGATATGTAAAATAAATATCTTTTATGTCTTTATTTATCTCTAATAGAAGAAAAGTTTTTATGAACTCTACCTAGTGAGTTTTTTTTGTTTGTGATCATGAAGGAGTTCCACCAAGTCACACTGAAATCTGACATGTTCGAAATGAAATCATTATATCAGGGTGAAGCAGAAGTTAGATATTAAAGAGTAAAAATAATAGGATATGATATGCTATAGTATGAAGCGAGTAATCAAGAAGGCTAGGATAGCAGAGTATAGGAACCCTTTTATGATATAACTTGGAGATAGAATGGTAGCAGAAAATATATGCAGAGTTTAGAAAACTATAATCTTAACCTTATTAGGTATAATAATACTCTAAGTACCTTAATCAGCGCAAAGTAACATCGCTCGCAGACATTTATCGCTCCTACCGAACGTTCTCTTGACGAAGCCGAGTTTTTAAGTGATCGCCCGCATAGTATATTACGCATATGTATACCCATGTTAAACTTAATTTATATTTTGCAATAAGTGATGTGTCCATTAAGAAAATGGCCAACTTTCTCCAATTTTTCTGCTGTTTTCTAAAGCAATCTCCTAATTTGAGAATATTTACTTAATAATTTCGATATTGAGCAAAAAATTTTCCGTAATACTTACTGCATTCACTTAATACGATAGCCCATAAAATTACTTTGGGGAGTATTTTTCATGCAAGTGGTAATTGATCCTGTCGATTAACCGCCGAAAATATTCGGTCTGCACGGCATTTGGAAATTAATGGGTAGGCTCAGCTTGGGTGGCTCCGGCAAATTAGCAAATAACTCATTCACTATGAAAGGTTTCAGAAATGCGGAAATTTAATTTAACGAGCTTCGTAATTCGGTTAGAAAGTTCGAACCTTTCAATTTCATTGAGAAACTTTTCACACTTATTCTTTACCGACTTCTACTCCGTACTTATGTTTTGTTAATTTCAACAGAGCATTATAACCTTAACAGGAAGATGAACGGTTTGAAAAATAATCAAAAGTAACTGTCAGCGTAGCGGCTGACCAACATAATCTCTATCCTACACTAATTGAAGTAAAATTTCACCGTCAAATTTATCATCGGAAGGACATGGATGTTAGAGAGGTGATATGTGAAATCTAAATGTTATAAGATAAATTTTTGCCGAAAGAAATTCCAAGCCTCATATATTTTATTTTAAATGTATAAAATATTTTGTTTACGGTACTATTTCTATTACAATGACAGAACTTTCGTTTTCATAGTAAAGTAGCTAATGCTATTATCGTGAATGTGGGATTGGAAAGTAATAGCGGAAGAAATAAAATATTCGAATCTATGAAGAGTGTGTTTTAGAAAAGCAATAAGGATCTGATGAAAAGAAGAAATAACTCATAAAACACTCTGTAACCTGAAAACGGCAAATTGAAGTTAATTTATACTATTTATAGCCAATAAGTGTCGGTTTTCTAAACTAAATGGAAAATTTGAATGGTTGAAAATAAAAAATTGCATTACATTTAGTATTTGCTAAATATTTTCAAATTCTTAAATGATTTCATATCATTTAGGGCTAGGAAGGGGGATATGCGAGAATAACATATTCTTACAGAATTATCGGAGACTACCGTTGTTAAAAATGAATAATTATCACAAACTGTAGTCTCAGATAATTAAAAATCGATAGAGATTAATTTATTTTTAGATTATTTTATTTTAGTGATTTTTATCCTCGTCCTATTTCCCAAGTACAAACATTTAATAAGATTTCAACGCATTTATTTGTTGTAAATCTATTACGGAATCAGTGGAATTCTTTTTCCGATTCAATTTTTGTTTCTTCGTCCCATTTTAATTAACTTTTAGCGACCACAATCGGTAAATGTTCATGTACTTAAGGTCAGTGTTTCCCAAGAGGTTGGGCACGTCCCACTATTAAAACCCCCAAATGTAATAAGTGGAACTCGAGCAAGTTTTTATTTCCATTTTTATCCCTTAGCATGGTTTTTGTTTTGGATATTTTGCTTCATTGCAAATGAAGAAAATTACGCCTTCCAATAGTTTTATCTCAAAATAAATCTTAAAACAGTTCCTCTCATTATTATCAAAATATCAGAAAAAATCATCTTCCAATAGCGTAAACCAAAAATAAATATTGAGAAATCACTGCTATTCATCAACAAACTAATTATTCGTATAGTATAATAGTATTAAATTGCACCAGTTAGTGCAGAAACCCTTCGCACATTGGTTGAAGTCTTGAAGACGTGGAAAGCGGTACTTGAGTGCAATTAAATAGGGAAACGCCGCGCTAGAGGGTGGACGAGTAGAATACGTCTTCCATTGTGAACTTCTCCATAAAAATTTTCTATATTCCGTTTAATTATTGGTTGGAGTACATTAAAGAAAAATCGGAGATACTTCAGTGCGTATGATCGGCTCTTTCGGTTCGCGAAGCATACGGAATCCACTTTCCTCCGTATCGAATCTGCGGAGACCGCCCTCGTCCGCAGACTTAATCTCCGGTACTTATTCCAATTACATGCCGAGGGAGCCCCATAGTGGGTTCTGGAGATGATCGAATAGTTGAACACATCCCTTTACCGCAAGGGAAATCTAACCGTCCAGCTCGACCTCTTACCGTTTACACCGCAAACGAGAATTTTAATTTCGGATGGAAACGGATTGAATTTCGCCTACCATCCTCATTTTTTCTCTCTCTCCATGTTTCCCCCGAGTGACCACTCACCACCCCCATCCCGTCGACAATCTCTTACGCTTTCTCTCACCCCTTTTCCCGCTCTTTCACAGCCCCGGGGTGGAGGTGGTACGCGTCAAAACGCCCTACAACGCCCAAGAGAAGCTGGGCCGATTGATCTGAGCCCCCGAGGGTCATGCGTTTAAAATACTTAAAAAGGGGGAAAAAACGACGACGAAAAGACGAGAACGGTCCGGTGAGGATTGAGAAAGAGGGGGCGAATGTCACAGATGATGAGGGGGAGTAGAGGATGACATGATAAATATATGCTATTCGAGAGTCTTCTCCTTCGAGGAGCAGGGCGTTAAAATAAGGTGGAGTGACTCTAATAGAAGACAACACGGAGACGATAAAAATTTCTTCCATGATAAATCATTTTTTAGCTCTTCCCACTGAGGTTGGATTTCGGTTCGGAAATTATCGCTCGCATCAATCTCATCTTCCGATTAAGAAAGTCACTTTACTAATAGAAATTTACCGCTAGATGTTTATATAATGACATGAATTTATTAATAATAAAGATGGAGACCTATATGGAGGCGAGATGGAGACTGGAAAGTCTCATCCATGCTTTCGTAAACGACGTTTTATTACAACTTAATTAATATGCGAATGGATTAAAATGAGGATCTATAAAATTCTAAGTGCAACTTAGGTGAAAGAAGTTGAAGCCTTTACGTTGAAAGGCACCCACTATGATGAGAGTTTGGCTTACTTAAGTCTTGCTTAAGTCTTCAGATAGTAATTGCTAAAAGAATCGAGGGAAAATAGTATAGCACTAATCTTGTTAGCTATTTCAGCCAGAGACAAGTTATCAACATTTTCAGAATCTATCTTCCATAAATTTATTATTTTCGAGGCTGGGTATGTGAGAGTTCATACCGATTTTAGTTACCATATCTTTCAAAATATCTCATTAAACAGATTTAGAAAATTATTTTAGCACAATAAAAACATCCAATTTTACAGATTTAAGAATTATAGGATTTGAATCTCTGTTATGCACAAACCAGATGCTGCAAGGTCAGATCTTCCCCCAGAAATTGAGGAATAATTATAGAAACGGAGTCACATAATAGCATAAACGCCTCAATATTTAATTTCAGGTGTCATGAACAGAAAAATAATTGGTAGCGACGTAGCATTAGTGTTAAGCTCCTTGATGAACTAACTATTGAATCTAAATGTGAATGACACGGATTATGGATTGTATTAATTTAAATTTGAAACAGTAAGGAGATCCTAGACTCTTCTACCCATAGGCCAAATTCATGATGCTAAGGACTGTGTTATTGTACCTACATATAAACTCTTACAAAAAATAATCCACCTGACACTGCCATTTATGTTTCTAATCTACGTTTTAACTTTGATACCTAAAGATGCGAAACATTCATGTTCTCTTACCCTGAGGAGTTAGTTTTTTACTTCCTTAAATCCTTCCTCTTTTTTGTCGGTATCTATTATAGCTCACCATTTAATGAATTTATTAAGGCTTACCATTAGTAAATTAATTATCATTGCTGCGTTTTGGGGGAGAGGGTCGCATGCTGAGGAATCCTAACCAGAAATTTGGCCAAAAGAGAGAAATTTTAATTTTATTTTCAATAAGCGGCGTAACGAAGGAAAAACCGATTCCTGAAATATCGTGACTGACCAATCCGAGGAGAAGAAGTAGCTGGAGAGAACAAAGGGGTTTTAATTCGTCGTACGCATTAACCTTACTTTCCAAATGAACAACTCGCCGCAACAGCTAACTTTTACTCGCGAAATTACACGCTTTTATTTAGACCGGTGATTGGGGATAGTACTCTTCGAACAGGTACTTTCTCGACCAGTCCCCTTTAGCCGCTCAACTTTGATGTGATCTTTCGCAGAAGAGAAGCTGATATTTTCTCTTCGGGTGGAGACTCATTGCTATTATGCACGAGATCGTAAAGAGAGCAAAATGCGATTATCAATCGACGACTTGACTTTTATCGTAAGATATACAAGACTTGAAAATTACGCAGAGAAAATAGCATCAGTGTACCAACACAGGAGTATTTTCTACTTTTACTAAATTTGTCGGTGGATGTTGAACTGCTGATGGAGTATATTTGAAGAAAGATATTTTATCTGACATGAGCGTCTATTATTCATCTATAAAATATGATGAATTGCTGCAAGAAAAATGCAATAAAATGCAAGATAGCGTGAAGAATTGTAATAAATGTCAAAATTCAACGCACAACGGATAGTTTTAAGTTGGTCACTTTTTGATACAATTGTTTATACCTATTTTTAGGCTTCGCGTTGAGTGGAGTACGCTTATATTATTTCAATTAATATAGTTCATTTTAACTATTAATATTATTTCATTAAAGTAATTTAAATTAGAATTTATGGCATCTTTGAATAGAGAAAATAAAATTTCGAGAAATACCGCTGATGAACAAAATTGTTGGATTTGCAACTGAGCAATGAAAAAAGTCATTCATAATTTGAATCAAACTATAGCAGTGAAATGGAGTAAATACATTTTCATTTAAAATAACAAAAAATAGGTTTGGAGTGCTCCTAAATAACTTTATTAATTACCTACCACGAATAGAATTTTTTTACTGTGACCTTTATGAAATTTCCAATATCATTAGCATTACGACTTTTTTTTTTGATATGCTCATTCCAGAATTATACTACATGTTGCAAGGAATATTCCCCAAAGAATTCAAAATATAATTTCTCAATGATGAATTGAAAACTGTTTCATTCTAATACGCGATTCACCGAGTTACCGAGCCACGGGATAATGGAAGAATTTTTATTCGGAAAACACCACCGGATGAGTTAATAAAGACCGATGTTAATACATATAAATATAGATCTAATTCCGACGTCATTTTCAATCAGCGGCTTAAAAATGACCACGGAGATGCTACCGACTCAGCGGGGGACGAGCAACTCGATAAATTACGGAACGTATAAATCTGCGAGTGAAAAAGCTAGCCTCCGAGGGAGGGTTTCGATTGTATCGGCAAGAACGCGATCACATTACATTCACTTAAATGCTTCTCGGGGGGAAGTTTTGGATTATTCCTCAGATAGCGAGGGGAGGATAACTCTCACCGGCTAGTTAGACCACGCGATGTAAATCCAACGCGATGGCGCCCAAGTAGATCATGCTGCGACGACAATTAAATGCTCTCTAACAAGGATCTCGGATGGATATTCGGGAGGATATAAAAGGGATTCTGTTGCTGGTCTGAGGACTAGAAATCGAATCAGACACGGTCAGATGGAAGAAAGTGGGCGTAAAATCGTGTAGACATGCTGCAGATAAGTACTGCCGCTTCGTTTCGCATGGGACGAGTTTCTCCGTTGTTCTTACGGTATTCCAACACGATTACTTTATTCCTGTATCTATATGATCTACGTCAAGATCCTATAATATCCCATTATATTTGATATTGTATCGCAATTGATATTGCTTTTTTTTAATTGTATTGTTGTACAAGTCAACATTGCCTCCGGACTATTCGATTTGTAATTATTGAGTAAGTTATTAGTAAATTAGTAAGTAAGTTATTATTTATTATTATGTACATATGTTGTAGATTCAATTCTAATTTCAATACCCAAAAATATATTCTGAATTCTATTCAGAGAATTTTTTCTATTAGAATTGAACATTTAATTACTAGTAACTCTTTTCCCAAAAGTTCCCTGACAGTAATTAAATTATGTAAGTTTTTTGTTTTTTTTTCGGTTAATAGAGGACTTCTTAACTCTCCTTTTTCTTATCACATCAACAAGTAAATGTTTCCTTTCTCATTGCACCTCTAATTTATATTATAATCCATGTAAAAACTTCATTTGATATTCATATTAAAAATATATGTATCGGTCTGAATAGTTAAATTCAATACGAGTGTAGAAGTTCTGTATCAAAACATGGGTATCGAACTGATCCTTACATACGTGTTACTCAGACTCTCCTTCTACGATACTTTGGAGAGTACTTTACCTCTATAACTTAGATAAGTTATAGCATAAAATAAAAATAGATTTGTAGAGGATTAAAACAACAACAGCTCAGAGAGATGGGAAGACCAACGTTAGGGACTCTGAAGTAATGGAGCGAAAGAGAAGAAAACTTTTCTCTCATTTGCTTAGACTTGATCCAGAAAGGGAGAGGAGGCCAAAAATAATGTATTTCAATTTGATTCTAATATTAGAGAATATTCAGAGGTATTAAGATATGAAGAGACAGGGGAAAATTGCAAATGCGGCAAGAAAGTGGCGAATTTTAGCAATTAGTGGCCCGAGGATCAAGGACCATTTTGAGGCTCTATCAAAAGATTATTCACTTAAAAAAATAGGGCAGTAAATCCTTTTGTGGAATTCTTCACGGCGAGGCCCTCAGTAGAACATATTGGTAAATCTGTCTCCCTGTCACGTATTGCCTGCAGAACGTGATTATGGCAATTTTACATGCTTGGCCGGTCATAAATTCGAAAAAGAGAAAGAAAAGTAGTGAAAAGTAAGAAAAAATTATATTTTACCGGCAATTTGCGAAGGCAGCGCCGTCGCGGAATTCGGGAAACCTTAGCATCGGAGCGAACACCTCTTCAGCCACCGAATCTTTCGCAACGCTCGAGAAAGCCCCCGACGAAAGCGAGCAAATAAAAGTAAAGCGACTCCTCATCTCCGAGAGATCATCGAGGCCATCCATGTACCCGTCTTCAGCGAGCATCAAGAGAGCCGGAGTGATGGGCGTAAATTAGAAACCGATCTTTGACAGTTGAAATCCGGGTGCAGGCGCGGAGAGATGAATGCTCGGGCGAGAGAGACGAGGGAGACACCGGGGGAAAGGTGGTCGGAAGAGGAGTCGCCGTGGAACGGATCGGAAATGTCAAAGAATCGTTTAAAAAGGTCGCGAGAGGTTAAGAGGGTGTGGTGAGTGGTGAGAGATGCAGGCGCAGAATTACCGAGAAAGAGATTGCGATATGCAAAGGGATATTTCAAGGAGAAAAAAACATTATGCTAATTTCATAATCGAGAGGATAATGTTCCCTCCTCTGTCATCGAGGCGCCACGCCATTGTTGGAAACCGATGTGTGAATTTTGTAATAGGTTTTCCCGCTGGAAAAAAATACACCCCGAAGCGCCTGCGAACGATAAAGGAGGGCACGAATTTCTTACGGTGTCCTCAAAATCCAGTGTTGTAGCAGAAATACGCGAAGGATTTTCAGAAGGCTGTGATGGTCGAGGTTAAACGAAAGAAAAATTTCTGCGGTTTATGAACGCTGAATCGCTAATTCCCTACCCTAAGGGTGGACTTGCGTTTCCACAGAAAAACCTGCTTGTGGTTGCCCACTGAAATTCTACATCGTAGCTGCTTCCACAATAATAGCACGGGAATATTAAGCAAGGAAGAATGCACATTTTATATCTTTGATGAAGTAAAAGGACTTCATTAACCAAGAAGGCATTGATGTCATTATTAAATTGATTGAATGGACGAGAAAGAAATTCACTTTGCGAGGGGAATAATTACAGTTAAGTTGCCTCAATTTGTGACCGGATGTAATGCACGAAATAAATTGAAGAATTTCCAATTATAAATATACAGGAAATGGATTGGAATGAATTGAATTAAAATTTCTTTCTGTCATTTAGGTATAATAAAAGAACGTCTTATATATCTGTTTCGTACTTTCTTTCCGTAAAGTAATTATTTTAATGCAGTAAAACTACAATCTTTATTCAATGGTATACATATGGTATTTCATTATGCGTCCTCTATAGATGTCGCTTTTTCCATTGGTTATCTTCGAAAGGCCTCGATAAATTTATGAAAGCTGATGACATCAGTGCCTCGAATCGACATTTGCAAATTCTTTAAGAAAGAGGCATGCTTCCATCTACTACATCTATTTCCATACACTGTACATCTATCTGCCATTTGCATTTCTGTAATTTAAGGATGAATATAAATTCTTATAAAGGCTGTAGTTTCATTGAAATTAATTCTATCCCATCTTAAGAAAGAAATATTTTCATCTATCTAATTATTCTAATCCATCCGCGTTGACCGCCGAATATTTACTCAAATAATCCTCATAAAGATTATGAGTATTACATGTTGGATGAGGCTTATATCATGTATAGTTTGGGATCGTTTCTGGATGTTAACTATCCGGATGTATAAATATCAGATTATTATACGTTTCCCTGTAGAGTGTTCTTTTGGTCCATACCACTTCTATATGCCTCAATGAGTAGCAATCGAAATATTCTCATCGGGAGTTTTTATGAACTATCCGACTAATATTTTTCCGTTTTTTTTTGTCTTGCTCGTCACGGGAGAAAAATTTATGTTGGGCAGTGGTTGTCGATAAATGTGTACACGTCGTAGCAGAGTAATGGCGAAAAGGCAGAGAAAGCGAGGGTGGCGGGAAGAAGAGGCTGGTAGGGGTTGGCGTCGGGAAGATGGATGGTAGAAGAAACTAAGAGACTCTGCGACCACTACAAGTGATAGTCCGGTGAAAAAAGACCTGATTAAAGCGACCCGAGAGTCTTGTTCTGTAAAATAACCTGATGTATAACCTACCTCGTGAGGCAAACCATTTCTTAAATGACAAATTCGACAAATGTCATTGAATGCAAGGAATGAAAATTTGTAAGGCATGAAAAAAGAAAGGTATTGAGAGTACGTGTTGGAGATGGCGTTACATTGATGGCTTATTAAAAGGAAAACGTAAATTATTCATGGTATTGAAGTTCCATAAATCAAGTACGAATACTCTTCATAAAATTTTATGCATGGTATTGAGGCTCCATAAATCAAGTATGAGTATGGCTTATAAAATGTTATGCATCGCCAAGCTGCCTTTCTCTTTTTATCCCGCAAAGTTAGGTAAATTTCGGAAAACTGGAAGAAATAGGGAAAGGAGTCAGGAATCCGGTAAAGTTATATAATACATAGTATAATACATATTTAAAAGAAGAAAGAGTACTTGAAAAGAAAGATAAGTTTTTGCGTTCTCAACCTATATCTACCGCTTAACTAATTTTAGTTTCTTGATTAAAAAGGTATTCTTAGGTGTAAGAAAAATTTTGTGATGCATACAAGAGTGCAAAGATGTCATTAATGATTATCTACTATTAAAGTTGGTGAAAGGGTAGTTGGTTAATTTGCGAAATAGAGCAACTAAGAGGTACACTAACCAAACAGCTAAAACTATACAAAATATGAAATAATCGTCATATTGTGGTCGTAGAAAGGTTATATAATTTGTTTCGAGGATCATGAAAACAATTTAGATTATGAATCCCGGAATATCCGGCATTCTAAATATTAAAAATACCCGAATTTCCCAATGGATATAATTAAGTAAAGGTTTTGACTATTACATCCATAAACACCTAAGTAGCTGTAAAGTAATCGTACATCTAATCATAAAATGTTGGTTGATTCTGGGGGTGAAAGCTCACGCTCATGAGAAATTAAATTTCAAATTGTATTTAATCATTTTCTAGTCAAAATAAACACAGAACAACAACAAGGTCGATTTTTATTGATACAGATATCATAAAAACTTGTCATTTATTATGCGCATATTTAATTGTGACAGTGACAGTGAATAGGAAAAGAAATGAGCCCTAAGAAAGTGAATAATGGTCGCTCTTAAGATGAGCAACTGAGAAATCGGACTGTTGCTGAACGAGCCCACGAGAATGTAATGGAACATCGTCGACAAGACTTATAATCTAGCATTAAGCAAATTCTAGGATGTACATAATTCCAAGTGCACTCTAGGAGAGAGAGAGAGGTTTACGACCTCGTGATAAAAACTATACTTAGCATCGTTCGAAGCTGGATTGTCCATTTTAGGATCGCTCGAATGAGGCGGGTGAGTTGGGCAAAAAATTGGGTTTCGTGGGAAATTGTGTTTTTGCCTTGGAGCTTAGTTCCTTACGGAGGGAACATAAATCTTCGATCGAGATCAGGGGACAGGAGAGACTTTCGTGAACTGGTGCCGTCAGCAAAAAATACGATAACTGGCGCTTTCCATTTGGGATCCATGCATATGGATTTAATTAACTATGACAAGTATTAAGCGAATAAAATCCTTGATATGTTTATCACGTCTAGAAATGTAGTCTTCCTTTTTTCAAATGCCATGTCAGAACTATTCTAAGAGGTTTTATGCATTCTTTCTCATTTCAAGACATCATGAAATAGTACGAAGTTAACGGTGGTTGGCCTAAGTACTCCAAATGAATGAGACCAGAAAGAAGTACCTTCATCTTTTACGTCAAATTAATAAAATTTATATATTCTCTGAAAATATCTTTAAAGCGGCGTTGGATATGTTGACATTTTAGATTTATACGAAAATTTACCAACAAAATTCTATTCGTTCCAATCATTTGAATTCGCAATTATTTGAATAGAAAAGCTCTTTATAATTATTAAATATGAAAATCAACCTATTGTATAGGAATAATTAATGTAGGGTTAAAGCATTATACGCATAAAAAACACATTTTCATCAATGGAACTTTACCAGATTTAGTATAAAATAATACAAATATTTTGGTAGTCGCTAGATAATGGTTGGGGTCTCTATCTCTTGTGTTTCTTTGCCTTAACTGCACTGCAATCAAACCTATCGATTCCTTATAATAAAGAAAAATAACAAAGATGCACTTATACCTATTCCGCAGTATCATTACTATAAAGCCATAGTTTCGACCCTTCAGGTCATCAACAGGCGAAAAGACATTTTCGGTCCGTATATCTTGTTTTACCATATGTCTAACCGCCTGATGATGACTCAAAGTATCGAAACCATGGCCGTGTAAATAATAAATATTGTGGTATAAATGATTTTTTGCTATTTTTCTTTGTAATGGAGACCTATCCAAAGTCGAAGCCGAATTAGCAGATTCTATTATCGATTCCTCCTTTGTTATCTAGAAAACGCTCTATGTGATGTCTATTATTTTTAGGAATTGTAGCATTATTCACTTCGCTTTATTTCACAGTCCCCCGAAAATATGACTCTCAGCATTTCTTTCCTTCAGTTATTTTCAGCAAAGTATTTTCTAGGTGCGAAACGCAAATATCAAAGGATTTTAGAAAAATTTTAATCTCAAACTATTACTTTTACCTTCGTTAGAGTCGCCAAAGGGTTTTTTGCCTTCTGTTAATTTTTTAGTAGAGGACAAAACGATTTAACCAAATTAAATACTGATGCTGGAGGCATTTATTACAGTAACATGTTTTAAGCTTAAATATCGCTTTAATCATGATACCCTCATACGTTTAAACTATTTGTGAATTTTGATGTTGCTTTCAACAAAGCCTTGGTTGATAAAACGTAACCTTTTACACTAAAACTTTCTTTGACTTCAGGTATAATCCCTTCAAATAAAGGCGAAAACAAAAGTTGTCATTTTATATATTGAAAAAAGTGTGAAAATGTTTTTCGAAATAAAAGAAGACTTAGCAGCAAAATTGGTAAAAGATGTAAATACTATATAAAAATTCATAATAATTTTAGCTGTCGAAGCAAGTGCGACGGAAATCCATTCTCATTCAGGCATTTTAATGAATTAAGGAAATAATCCTTGCACTTTGTAAAAGGAGAAGTACGTGCAAACTTACAGAAAAATACTGGTACAAATCCGGGCCTTTCGTAGTTGAAAATAATTTTCTTGGAGTTTTCCACTGCGCAGATGTCTGCAAAACTTATCGAGCGTTGGAATAAACCATTTCTGATATATGTACGATAGAAGGATGGCGCTGCAGACAGGCACTCGGTTGAGTAAATTGTTTTAATCATCAAAGAGAAATGTTGACAAGAAAAAAATTGTTGGTGTAATCAGCCCAGCAATATATCGTTGAAATATTCGTCTATGATAAGGAATAAGAGTTTTTCAATTTATCATTTACCACTAGAGACAATAAATTATCTTTTACCTAAACAGTGACTGCGTCGCATTAGCTCCAATTAACTTGTCAAGTGCTATATTCAATTTGCTAAAAATACCTACAACTCAGGAAAAAGTCTTGGGTTAGAACTACTGGATAAGTATTTAAAACGTTAATTTAAGTATAAATTTACATCAAATTCATGTACGCGAGAAATTTCTTCATCATTTGGTAAGAAGGTTTATAAAGAGCACGGGAGAATTGAGAAAAAAATCTGAGATGTAAGAGTGAAAAAATAAAATGGCTTCACTGATTGTATTGACCTGGATTCGATGCCATCAAAGGAACCTTGTACCTCGAGCATCTTTTACCCTTTCACCATAAGTGAAGAATATCATCTCCTCACAATTTCAGAGTAAACTGGTATGATGGATGAAAATGAGAAATCGAAAATGAAGAAGGAAACTGAACTAAATGGGTTTGCTCTCTGATAAGAAAAGGAAATTTAGTAGTAGAAATTATTTAATCTCATTAAAAGGTATTATTCCGAGTTAGAGGTTTCAAGTGAAGAGTAACTAAGGCATTTAAATGCAAATGAGGTTTTTTTTTATCAAATTTATAGCTCAGATTTTCAAAGAACACCTATATGATTTCTAATTGATCAAATTCTGCATTTCTCTGAGAGTGAAAACCGAGCGAATATTTGTTGTGCATTTCCTATAAAGAGTACTATATGCTTGATTGACGTTTAATTTATGAGAGCTCTATGTGCTTGCAATTTAAGTTTCATACACTCTTGAATAGCGAAAGACTTCAATAAATTCGTTCTATGAAAGTTACCAGAAGCAATCAAAGAAATCCATTTTTATCTAAATTCTTCCAGCTTCTGTCTGGCTATAAATTTGTCAGCTTGAAGGTTGTTCTGTCCTTCTCTCCTCCACCATTAGCTAGTAAAAGCTTTAGAAAGGAAATGATGCGACTAGGTGAGATGAGGAGTGAGGTAGTTTTTTTGCTTTTCTCACCGCACCGTAATGTTGTCAGGGACATAGTCATTCTACTGCCGTAAAAAAGCAGAATGACTATGTATAATACTTTTCTTAGCGCTCAATAAGAGGTGGCATAGATGAATGACATAAATCAAGCATCCCTAAAACTTTCTTTGGCTCTCGTATTATCATAACCGTGAGTGCACAAAAATAAACGAAAGAGATATTTTTTCCTATCCTATATCAAACGAAGAATGGAAAAATTCTGTTCACTAAGATAAGGAACTCTTTCTGTTCCATTAATAAAAGTTTCAACTCAATCTCTTTCATCCGTGGAAATAACTTCGTACGAAATGATCCATGAAATGAGTTAGCATTAGCACGTAATTATTCCTCCCAATATTAAAGATTATCAGCAGATTATAACTGAAGGAAAATAGAGAGTATCTGTAAAGGTAAGCGAAACATCGCACAGTGGGCTAGAATCGAAAAAAGCTGGCCAAAAATACGAAAACGCTTTTTTTGAGTGAGGACTACGAAACTTCGCATGATTGATTTAGAATAAATTCTGCATACAACTATGGAGATCATTTAAGTAGGATCCTCCCCATTAAAATTATACAGGGGGTCAAAGTTGACCAATTTTTGCGAAAATTTCCAGTTTTCGATTTTTCACGAAATTCTTCAACTTCAAGTCAATTGTGAACACAAACTAGGAAAATCATCGAGTAAAATATGATGCCATTATATAAATATGTTCTTTGTCCTTCATAAGACTTGGTTTCAATGAGCTCTGGTGAATATTTATGTACTTTACATGACAAAATGGCGGACCCTGATTTTGGAACAAATTTTTACCTAAAGCGAGAAAAAAAGTTGATTGAGACACCGTGTGACACGGAGTTATTTACACCACGATAAACTACAAACCTTCGTTAATGGGAATCTGAAATAAAATCTTGCCCCAATTTGCCCCAATAATATATAAGTCGACTTTTCGACAACGCTGCAAGGCCCAAATCCGCGCGGCGGAGCACCGTCCTCCGCTACGCTCTCGTGTTTTGGGAGGAACAACGAACCAATACGTTTCTGATTCGTTCTTTTTGTATATTTTGAGCATTATTATACTTCGTACATATCTTAGATAACTATGTTTGTGATTTTGATACTGAATGCTTCTTCACTCTCACTCTCAACTATACTGAAAATTTACTTACAGAATCGATACAAAAAGTCACCACTTTGTGTAATTTAATAACAGTAATGAAATATAATTGTGATATTATGAAAATGGTGGCATATAGCGTAGCATTTTCTTCAAATACAAAAATTGGCCACATTTGGAGTTGTTTTGGTGACCGTCGCAGTGCTCTGGAAAAGTTCGGCAAAGGGCTCGTTTTATGACAGGCAATGCGCTTTTCCGGATTAAAAGTACCCTTAGAATTGCATGTCCGTGATTTTTCCTTAAAAGCTTAGGAATAGTTCAGTTCTATTTGAACATTGGATAAGAAGGTGTTGTGTTTTGTAGCTACGACAGTTCTGTGAACAAGAAGTCTTCGACAATCTCCTGGTAGCATTCCTCGAGTGAGGTTTTAGATATTTCATAGGAATTATATCTGGTGAGATATGTTTTTTCATTATATATTCCCTTTTATTTAATGTATCAGAATACGGTGGTAAATATGATGTATTTTCTGATCGTTTTAAAATGTGCTCACATTATTTGAGTGTTCTCTACTCCCTTTGTCCTGCATGTATTATAAAATGCTACATTTGCGGAAAGAAATTTTCGAATATGAACAATCTATCGGCGATTAGTAATCGAAAAGTGGACGCAGAAAATTTGTCCTATAGCATTTCTACGCTGCATGGTTGAATTAGAATTTTTTGAGTGTTTATTACATATCTTTCCGACTTACCCTTAAGCAACTGTAGGTGAGAGTACCATATTGATGAGTATGATGTTATGTCATAAGACGTACCCATTGAATTTATCTTAATATTCTTAAGTAGGCTCGTGATAATCACAAATTACTGTTTGAGGAGAGAAAATCTCATATTCAGAAAGAGTTTAGAAAAAAGATGGGACTGATTGTAGATGTACCTAAACCAGGATTTGGCTCCACAAATTATGGAAATACATCAAAGCGTTTCTTTCAAAGTCCGCTAGTTAAATCTAGCAGCTGAAATAACAGGTGCGAGGTTGGATTTATTTTTATCAATGCGTAATCTTTTATTAAATGTAAAAAACAGGACACTGAAATAGATAAAGAAGAAATTTTCACTCACAAAGATAAGAGTTCTGTATATGGTTTGTTTTATATTATTAATTTTTTTCCTAAACTACCGTCTCCCAATTATAATTTAATTAAACATTTCCTAAAAACAATTGACTAAGATCTCATAAAAAGATTCGCCAATATCTTGAAGGTAATTTCAAGTGGTTTTCCACTAAATGAAATAGCGTTCAAAGATTATTGCTGTGCTACAGCAGAGATGTATGTCCGATTATATCCGTGGTACTATATGCCACCAACAGTACATAATGTACTTATACACGGGGCTGAAATAGCAAAACAGGCAATCCTTCCGTTAGGGCAACTGACAGAAGAGGCAATGGAGGCCCGGAATAAAGACGCAAGGAAATACCGGGAGAGATACACAAGGAAACACTCCTGAGTGGCCACGAACGAAGATTTGTTCCGAAGATTACTTCTAACTTCTGATCCGCTAATTTCAATATCGGCACCAGTTAGAGCAATGAAAGGATCGAGGAATATGAGCAAAGAGATTAAGGGGCTCCTAGTCATGAACAATGAGGAGGAATTGGCTTATGGGATGAAGATTCTTCAGACGAGGAATGCATTTAATAGAAAAGGTAATTTATAAAAACACCGTATACTTCATTATAAACTCACTTAAAACTTTGACTGCATGATTTAGTAGAAATTTAGCATTATCGCACAAAAGTAAACTAATATATGATATTAATATCGCTTACGTGGTCCCATGCTTTAAAGCATAACCCATTTCATTTTTTACAATCATCACCCTACAAGAAATGGTGACTGTGTAGTAAATATTGATGTCTCAGATATGTACGAAGTATAATAATGCTCAAAATATACAAAAAGAACGAATCAGAAACGTATTGGTTCGTTGTTCCTCCCAAAACACGAGAGCGTAGCGGAGGACGGTGCTCCGCCGCGCGGATTTGGGCCTTGCAGCGTTGTCGAAAAGTCGACTTATATATTATTGGGGCAAATTGGGGCAAGATTTTATTTCAGATTCCCATTAACGAAGGTTTGTAGTTTATCGTGGTGTAAATAACTCCGTGTCACACGGTGTCTCAATCAACTTTTTTTCTCGCTTTAGGTAAAAATTTGTTCCAAAATCAGGGTCCGCCATTTTGTCATGTAAAGTACATAAATATTCACCAGAGCTCATTGAAACCAAGTCTTATGAAGGACAAAGAACATATTTATATAATGGCATCATATTTTACTCGATGATTTTCCTAGTTTGTGTTCACAATTGACTTGAAGTTGAAGAATTTCGTGAAAAATCGAAAACTGGAAATTTTCGCAAAAATTGGTCAACTTTGACCCCCTGTATAATTTTAATGGGGAGGATCCTACTTAAATGATCTCCATAGTTGTATGCAGAATTTATTCTAAATCAATCATGCGAAGTTTCGTAGTCCTCACTCAAAAAAAGCGTTTTCGTATTTTTGGCCAGCTTTTTTCGATTCTAGCCCACTGTGCATCGGTTCATTTAAACGCAATAGAATTCAACAAGCCGAAGAAAATTTAAAATTAGGCAGTTCAGCATGTACAACTTATGGTAGGACTCGATACATCCTTTTGATATATTAAAGAAATTAATGGCACGTGTCAGTCGGATGATTTTTCTGATCGCTCCAGGTGCCGAGGCTAGGGTGAAACTCTTGCCATGAATTCCTCGTGAAGTGAGATCGTTTGATAAACGAGGGAAGATTCATCGATCGGAGATGTTTGCTTAAAAGGCGAGAGTTGCTCGTCGCATTTAAGGCAGACAGGAAAGCAATGACATGGATTACTATAATTATAAAGTTAGACACGGAAATTTCTTCAATCTTACTCGATAAAAAATTTATGGAGTGCACTTTTGTGTGGTTGGGAAACATTAGAGATTCGTTGCGACAGAGGTATGGTGTTACAGAATAATGATGATAATAAAGTGTACAGACTGAGTAACTAATGAAAAAGTTCTTTGAATAAATAGTGAGAGAAATTATGGAAAACCACGAAGAAAAATAATAGAGAACTTGATAGAGCACAAAATAAGGGAAGATAGCCTCCTGAATACAGCATCAGAATGAATGGGGGAAGAGAAGAATTGTAGAGAAAGAGCCACATTAGCTAATGAAATGTAGGTAATGGCTAGTTTTCAGGTTAGAAATTATCAACACCTGAAAATTATCTAGGTTGAACATCTCAGAGGAAGGGAGGGACCGAATGATTATAGTAAACAATGATCGCGATCCACGAATGAAGATATTTGAGATAATAAAGGTTATCATATAATTTAAAAATATTTACCTAAAGTTCAATATAATAATAAATGAGACAGTTACTTTTTACATTAACAAGGCTATTGTAGACAAGAATCAAATTTGACGTCATAAATCTCAAAACATCTATTACGGAGCCTATTTTATGGTTACTGCCTTTTATTCTCAAAACTCGAATAATTCGGCATTTGGCATGAGGTACGTGACTCCACTTTTCTAAACGGTTTCTGACGCGTATCGTTCGCAGAAGAATTAAAATTCTCGAAGCGAATAGTCCAAGCATCAATTCCTATTATTCTCGAAGTATCAAGACGAC
This sequence comes from Pachydiplax longipennis, assembly GCA_036926295.1. NCBI lineage: Eukaryota > Metazoa > Arthropoda > Insecta > Odonata > Libellulidae > Pachydiplax > Pachydiplax longipennis. The sequence goes on from JAVFKF010000008.1 coordinate 61,736,360, forward strand.
CTTGTAACAAGGAGGACGCATATTATATACAGCATCCTCCAATAACACTTCTTTTTTATTATTATTCGCCGTATTCACTCCACAATGAATACCCAGAAAAATTTATTTATAGGAGCTGCAATTTCGTGGACTTCTTTCGCTGATATTGTGGCTCAGTGAAGAAATAAATGGCTGTAAACCTCACTTCTCATCTTACCTTAATTCCCCTTCAACTCTATTCGGTAATAATTATGGGTTGAGGATCCAGTAAGTATTCGAGCTAAGAGTCGGAAAAAACAGTAGTCGGAAAAAATCACTAAAAATGAGCAGTATTTTAAAACTAATTTCAACTCTTTAAATACAAATAACCAACGTTTAAGCATTAAAATTTTGTTATCAGAGATATTGTGCATCTTGATCAATAGCTATGGGTTTAATACAGCTGATCTGATCTCTGTTCGGCCGGCGAAATATTGAGGAATATAAGCATCCGAAATCAGATGATCGGCGTTTGTTAAGAGAATGGAAAGTAGAGCAGCAAGTCTTAATCTCTTTAGAGGGAGAGAGAAGAAAAACAACCAAAGGACGGAAGACTTAGAATCCCGTTTGGGCAGGGAAAAGCATGGGAATTGTGATTGCTCGGGATATATTAGGAAACAGGCCTGCGGCTCCGCTGCAAGAAGTTAGCTAAGAGAAAGATATGTGGGAACGACAAGAGATGTTGATAGAATTAGGAATTGTTTTCCTTCGCTTAAAAAAAAAACGGGTTACATAAAAGTAGGTGGGTCGGAGTCTATAGGGGCAATTGACCAAGGAAAGATGCCTTATATGGAAGTATATTTCATCTTAAAAGGTGTCATGATTGGAAAAAAAGGAAGTGGAATCGTATGAAGAAGAACATTTGAAAAGCCGAGAAGGCAAGGTGTTTGAAAAAGTAATAATGGGATTTAATTATTAAATTTTTAAGCACAAATCAGTCGCCTTTCTGGTTATTTATAGTCCTTTCTCATGCGTGCTGTAGCCGGTTGTTCGAAAGAGAAAGTACGAAGAGACTGCTGACTTAAATTAAACTGCTTGATTTGTAACCACCCGCTCAGAAAATTTTGTAGTAAATACTCTCTATAGCATGTTTTGTCGTAATCGTTATAATAAGCAATACGATTTAGCGGCAGTGAATTATGATTTTGTCTCTTGCTAGATAATTCACTGGTAATTTGTTTGAATCAACGTGATACCAATTTCATAAATAAAACAAGGCATTTTTATAGCATTAGTTAGAGAAAAAACAGTTATTACATAAATTGGTGCATGAATGTTCCTCTTAACCAGTCTGTTATAGGCATGCAACATGCAAACTATACCGAGGGTCTCAGTGTGCCGCATAGTTCCGTGTACTCTCTTGGTGATATTAATTTCCTTCGGGGATTATCTTCGCAATAGGAGCGCTAAGTAATGTTATCATGCAATCACTGTTTTCTATGTAATATTTGTGATTTAGTATAGTAAGCAGATAAAGGTTATATTCCCCCATTTTCAGAATAGTATATGCAGGATTCATCCATCACTCGTGTAAGATATTAATTTTACATATATCTGTATTTGATTTCAGACAAAATTATGTAAGATTTTCACATACATGAAACTTGTTCTCTATGTAACGGACTTCGTTCGAGTAGCTCCATAGGTAGCCCTATACAAGGTAACTTGTGTGTCTGACACTGTCTCGGATTTAGCATATACTCTCAGTCAATCATTTCGTCCCGTTTGTAAAGCAAAAAGACGGAAGGGCTCCCGGATAGCCGAGTTGGTCTCAATCCCAAGCTCGATTCCCGGTGGGAGCCCATGAGGAAATGACCTCAGATATTGAAGCACTTGCAGCAATACTATTACTACCAAAATATGGAGATACAAATTAACGGAGGCTTAAAGAAACTATACAAATGGAAAATTATTTTAGAAATTTAATACTAGAATTGGCCACCCCAAACTAGCTCTTAGTGTTTATCTACTCCATAAAATCAGCTGAAACGAATGCTCAAATTTATGTCCAGCTTAGTTTTCAGCTTTTCTCTCTCTCCTTAAAATCGATTCTAGTAATAGATTAGATCTAGATTCTATTATTTCTATATTTGAGATATCAAATAAAATGGGTTAGATGCAATAAGGCATCATTTGTATACATTTCCCCAAATAAAAGAGTTTGTGAGCAGAAGACTATTATAACTATAGGCACCCTCTCTCGTAGCTAGAATCACAATTCTTCAGCTCTCTAAATTCAAATCTCGCATTAACTCCGCATTCGATAGTGTACGTGCATCATAGCACGGATCAACGGAGTCCATAATAAGGTCGAAGTATCCGGTTTTCTCCATTAGATTACGACTTGCACCTCGAAAATTCTTTTGAACCAATTTCGGTTGCGAAACGATCTCGAAGAGTGACGCCACGAAGGCAGTTTATCCATTGTGATCCTCAAAATTTGCGTCCTGTCGAGGGAATAATGCGACGCCTCGAAAATCACACAGATCGCTTATAAGAGCGTGGAAATGTGTAGCAATCGACGGACGAGGCGTGTTTGGAGTGAATGGGCGTTGGGGAGACACGTCTCGGAAAAACAGGGCAACCACCTGCTGCGAAGAAAAAACGATCAAACGCGTTACGCAACTCATATGTACATAAATGTCCGCATTTTACATAAACGTCCCATTGAACCTTAAAAGCTTTTTCGCATATTCTGAAATACCTCCCGATAAAACCTCTACCTTTCCGAAACAGGTTGACTTATTTTAACAATAATGTTTTTATTTCCTTCTCGTGCCATTTATGTAGAAGGGAGGGTCCGAAAGTCGCGGTTCTGAGAAATATCTTGCGAAAATGCGATACGAAATTTACGTTGGATTTTTTTTGAGAATCTGAAACGTTCTTAATTGTGTTCTCTAAGTATGGTAAAAAATGGTACCTTAGGAAATAGTATCATAAGGTACTAAAATAGTACCTTCGGAAACATCTTCATTCTCTATTATTCGTAGTCTCAGCGATTCAGCGAACAGGGATTCCTGATCATCTCCCAAAATCACATGTTTTTCTGGGTCAATGAAAATGTAGTACCGTTTTCTGTACATTTACATGTTCCTGTACAAAAATATATTTGGCTGTAGAGTTAATGTTGTTTCGCGAGTTCCTCTTCGACATTGAAGCAGATTAAGATCATAAAAATTATGCCTACATTGTGTTGGTGATTACTGATAACTCACCTGTGATAAATGAATAATATGTTTCTTAACTCCAAATTTTTAAACAATAGCTAAATTACTTTCAATTCAATGAATTTATTGAAGCGATAAGCATGACTGGGAATCGAGTTATAGGATTGATTTGTCAAAGTTCTGCGATAAATCCGCTGCTTCATTTCCTAATTAATCTATCATTTATTCCCTCTATCACCTGCTTCGATACTTATTTATTCTTACTCTTATAATTGCTTCCTTCCACCGTTTCTTCCGAGAATGCCTTCAGGATCCTGCCTTGCGAGAGTGTGCCTCATTAATGACCGTAATTCTTTCATATTTTGCAATGGTTTGTTTATTAAGGAGGTTCTAAACCATGTTTGCTTCATCCTTCTCTATCATTGAAGTTAATGATATATTATTGCTGCTTCCAGATATCGCCTGGTTGCTAGAGGCATCAAATGTAATTAATGCTGCAAAATCAACACTTAATCATAATGTATGAAACTCGGCGAACGTTTGGAATGCCTTGAAGTGAACACAGCCTATATTTTTACACATTTTGAGTACTCAATAGAACCTGATTCCCTCTCTGAAATCCCCTAAAAATATTCTTGAAATTGATCCCATTTTCTCGACTTTATCATAATGCGGAACTTACTTCTACGAAAAGCGATTCTCTGATGATATTCACTCTGACGTTTGAACTGACAGATTTGCTTGAAATCCCTTTCGTCACAACCAGCATAAAGTACCTCTCACTTACTGGTAACATCTTTAATTTCATATTCGTAACTGACTTTACTTCTCCACATTTATGTTCTATATATAACTCTAATAAAATCCATTCTAACTTCATTCAGTTTACTCTAATATTGTTATTCACACGACCAAATTTCGTTACCATACAGATTAAGACACGTACACACTTATATTTACAGACTATTTTCGCTTCTTTTAGAATTATTCACTCTCAATAAATGAGCCCACCAGCAATCAACTACTCTTTCATCTGCTTTTACAGGCAGAATATTTCTGTCAGCCGCAAATAAACACTTCTTTGTGTGCCATTTATGTTAAAGCTGTTGATTATGAATTTCTTGCATCATGAAGCAATCCAGCAAGAAATAAAGTTAATTCACCCCCTGATTTGGAAAAAAACGAATAAGTATGAAGGGAAAGTCTTTGAATTAGAAAGGCCAAAAATAACCTTTTTTATTAAAGGATGCTTTATCACACAGAATACAGCGATTAAGTTAACGATCAGTAATTTACAAAGGAGAATATTCCGTGATTGGCCGAAAGCAAGCTAGATATTCAAGCAAATTACTCGTTTCTGAATCGGTTCTGAAGTTTCTTTCGAAACTTTCTTTATAAGTGATTTTCAACACATCGTTTTGAGACAAAGAGAAACCCTCAATCGACTATTTTTATCGGGCATTCTTTCGGAAAAGACAATGTCGGTGCTTTTCGCCAACTCATTGAATTGATATCACGTGTGGCTGGTATGGATTGGATTTCATAGAAAGTGTTTCACGGTCAAGGCGAGAGAGGAGACCTATCAAAATGGCACCGCAACACTCTTCATAAGGTTTTGGAATCGAGGCCGTCCTTTCCTATTTACCGACGTTTTCAGACGGGAGAAAACCGCCTCTTTCAATGCATCACCACCCGTGATCTACGCTCCATTGGAGAGAAAAAAGCCGATCGGGAAATTTTAATTCGTTTTCGAAGGCAGACGAAAAAACGTCAGTGGCTTTTCATTGGCCAACCATGTGAGTGTCACTTCGTAACATTCCGAGTTCTTCAGGAACATATCCTTTCCAAATCACAAATGAAAGTCGAAACAAGGAAGCGTTCACAACGCAACGAAGCATCCACGAGCTGGAAAATTAAAAAATCAACACCTCAAATCGTAAAAACCTTTATTTATAAGTCATTTTCAACGCAAAGTTTAAATCCATGGATAAACCCTCCAAACTATTTATTGGGTATTATTTTTGGAATAAATTCTGAAGTTTCTTTCTAATTAGTTGACAATAGATGTAGGCGAAAGCTTTTGTTATTTCTAAGCATTTTGTTAGAGATTTTGATTACATCATTGCTCGTGGATCGACCAAGACTTAACATAGTGGCATTCCTTCACAATTGACTAAGGAATCAAACTACTTGATAGTTCCTTAATTAATAGAGTTAAACTTTAATGAACCAACAGAAGGGCTATTTGCCTATTTAGAAAATAGCCGTTTTTATATTTATTTGGAATCTAATTCCATTAATTATATTTTGCCATCAATAAAGGTCTTCTTGACAGTAATAGTTCTTTGTTTTTCTGAAAGTTAAATTTCGTCAAATTAAATTTTTTACCTCCCTCAACGTCGAATTTTTTTTCACTCCACTCAATACCATATAAACTATGATAATGAGTTTAGTTTCCATTTCATCCAGAAGACTTTGTTTCCAGTTCCATATCCATCCCTCATTCTTATTTCGACTCCTAATGTTCCACGACTTCAAACTGGTTCATTATATTTTCACCTTGGTCGATTCAATTTTCACAAATCAATCCAATAACTTAGCTTCCTGGGTATTCATTGCCTAGATGGCTACCTTACGTTCCTCTATGCATTTGGCTCAGTAGCGCTGGAGATCAGCATCTCGAATGCAAATTCAAGGTTTGTAACGGGAATTTCCAGGTGGCGAGCAGCAGTTACGCTACCTGTCGTGATGAAAGATCTGGAATAATAACAGATATCATTCCGAGGGAGTACAGATCCTCGCTCAGCTTGGAAAGTCTTACGTCAGGAATTTCTCCGGGAGACAAACGCCACGCCCAGCGATGCGTGCAACAATACGAGGAGAAATCGCTACGAGTTTTTTTTTTAATTCCATTCCTCCGCCGAAGTGTGTTCAAAGGCGAGAGTCTGCCAAGATCTTCAGGATTTTATTGGAATGTGAAGGTTGAGGGAGTGGGCAAGAGCTTTGAAGGTAACTAGAGGAAGAGAACTTATTTCCCTCCCTCACAAAGCCTCTTCCTGCTAAAACTCTATTTAAACAAGTTCGAAATCCGCTGAATCGGTGGAACATTGGCCGAAATTTTTGCTGTAAGAGTTAAGTTCGAGGTTTTCCTTATGGAGCAAATTATTAGCTTCCAGGAAAAAGGCTCAAACCGTGTACTGTTCCACCAATGAATTTGCCACCTCGAAACTGTTGACCGGCTGGTTTTATTTTGATGAGTCCAATTGTACAATAGTACAAGTTTTGTTTTTTCTTCACGTTCATCATGTATAAGCTCCACCAAATATCACTTGAAAGCTATAAATTTATTGATTGGCATTCGAAATGAACTATGATTATTCTGTTGGGACTCCATTACACCGGAATGCGTACGAAATAGAAGTAGAAATCTATTTTCTAATAAATTCTATCTCAAACGACGTTCTCCAAGTCAGACCTTGTCTTTACTGTCCTTCCTTTGCAATGATGACGAAAACCTTTACAAATGGTTTTAGAATGTTAGCTATAACATAAGTGCTATATATAGTCAACAATCATTGCAGATTATTCCAAGTAGATAGCAAGTAGCAAGCAAGTACAATTAGTAAGATTTTTCCTAAGTATTTTCTCTTTTTCTTCAAGTTATTGCCCTGGAGGGACTTGAAACTTTTCTCATAAGTTTCCCTATTTATTTCATTCACAAGTGAGGAGGCGCGTTTTATTCAAGGAAATTGTTCCTGGACTCTTTATCTCCGTTATTTTAACCACTACTTCAGCGAAATATTTTTGCATGATAATGCTCGAGCTGGGATGTTCTCTCTCTTCTACTATTTAAGTTTTTCTGACTCAAGGATACTCAGTCAATATCGCGTTCAGTCAGATATGCGCTTTTACATGCATTTAATTCTGAGGTGTCATTCAACTTCGTTAGTAAACAATAAATATTTCAAAGGAGTGGATATTGACTGGAACAGTAGAATTCGATTTAAACATGTTAACTTCTCAAAGTCAATAATTTTTCTTCGTTTAAATTTATTCTAAATTAGGGCCCGATATATACTTATGTAATAATATACTTGATAATTTTCCAACGGTCCTGAAATGAAATTTCGAGCGTTTTTATAGGAATTAATTATTTTCTACATATAATTATAATAATAATCAATAAAATATTAATATAATTATAATAATATAAGTATCTTCCTGATATTACCTATATAATGATTATTAGATTTAAAAAGCTCTGAAAGGAAAGATTACATAGAAAAAGGTATATTTGTAAAAACTTCGTCAAAATATAAGGATATAAAGGTGTATATAGTTTAAATAGAAAACACTGAAGGAATTTGTGCAATTATCAAGTAAAAGTCATGGGACGCAGAAAAGCAAAATTATACGGGTAGGAAAATAGCGAATGCGTGCATAGCTATGGATTCTTGGCAATATTATTTTAGGAGGAAAATGGTTGAAGGTTACCACAAAACATTCCTCAGATTGAAAAACTCAAATAAACTCTAATACAAGGAGATTGATTGAAATCTAGAACTCAGGTAGTGCTTATTCTTATCATGACCGATCAAAACAAGGGCGGTCCTTCGGTATGAGTTCTTGCGCTCCATCTCTAGAAAACGACTGCCGATTTTGGGACAGGAAGGAGATACACTTTCCAATTCCGAATATCACGCTCATTACTTTGCAGACATAAAGTCGATACTGCGTACAACAATTTTACATTAATACAAAAATAAGGAGCAAATTTTATGCGTAGGTACTACCTATTTCAGACCTCCTAGGTTGTCCACCTCAGAAAATCTTCATCCATTAAGTATTCGATGTAAATGATAATTGAAACCTATAAGTACTATATATACATATGCACCTCTATCTATTTCCCCTGCGGTAGCTGACGCATATCATCCTAGCAAGAAATGAAATTTTGAAGCGACGATTCCCATAACCTATTTTGCTGATATAATTACAGATAAATTATTATATAGCTCTAATGGGCGAAGAAAGAAGAAAGATAACTCATTCATGTTTCTCTCCATCTCAACACTCCTGACGCTCCAACTACCATCCACTCCCACCCATATCTATCTCATCCATTCCACTCTGTAGCAAAATAATTCAACAAATCAAAGAAATCGCCTCCTTCGCTTAAAACAATGAATTATCTCAGGCGAAGCTGGGGAGAACGAATAAAGCATCCATATGGGACGTAAAGGCCGGAAACTAAGAATTTTCAGGTCAAGAGGAAAGTGCGCCAGACCACCTTTTGAATCGATCTCAATTTACGGACACGTGACAAGTAATTCCACCTCAATTATTTACCCCGTCCGTGTTCCCTTGGACGTGCGAAAACTTTGCTTTCTCTCAATTTCCTGTTTCTCGAGATTTAAAATAGTTGACGGCAGGATTTTTTCCATCACTTCGGAGACACGCGATTGTAGCACCTAAGAGAATATCCCTCCAAGTCTATTTCCGATATTTACGTGGGCGAAGTAAATTTTTATCGCCCTTTTACGCTGTAAAGAAACCGAAGGTCCGAGACAAGGGCTGACCTCAAAGTGACCGCTCGATTCCGACCCACTATATCAAGAGGCCCCTCGTCAACGCCCTTCAACGTTGGTGCATCTCCAACTTCACGACGTGAAAAGTAAGAGGTAAAATTAAGGGAAGGATGGACTTTACCCCGCAATTCACGAGCAAATAATATTCGAGTGTATGTGGAGCGAAGAGAAAGCGGTAAGAACCCGAGATTGAGAGGGTTGAAAGTTCTTGGGACAAGTACGATGAAAAAAATACAAATTTATTTGGGCTCAAAAATTCCATACGGTTTCTCCGCATCGGACAAGCGATCCGTTCATACCGGTCTCCTGTTGGGTAGAAACCTACTGGATGGAGTATAAATCCCAAGCGCTAAGACACGAATGGATACTAAACGTACGCGCCACTAGTTATCACGGATTAAAATCTGCATAAATACTAATTAGAACTTCGCCCTCCGGGGATTGATTAACTTTCACTAGTCACGCAGGGCGACGATGCGGCTGACTTATGAATCACTAATAATGAGATTAGAGGTGGTGGCCCTGGCACCCTTCCTCCATTCCACTCCCAAATTTACATCCTAAATTACGAAAAGAATTCCTCCCCGATGACAAGGGCCCATTAATTCATCCGTTACCAAATTAATATCTGGGAATCACTTTCACTCAAGAAGGGAGGAATCCGTGTATTCGTTGCCCGAGAGTAAATAATCTCCCGGATGGCTGAGGGCGCTCTTTCGTCCGACGTTTTCTTCGCCTACATCTCATCTAGAAAGAATCCTGCAGCTTTCTTCGGGTCCCCACTCATTCATGTTTTATACCTCGGCACGAATTTATTACTGCGCTATCTCGAGCGAAAGGGATGATTCTTCCACTTGCCACGGACATCGGAATGGAAATGCGCATCGGTCAATGGCACAAGCAAGGATCTAGAAGATTGAGTGCGCTGACCCTCTTTGTTTTTCGCCCCCATGTGACGTTACGATAAATTACGAACACAAACCCGCAGACACCTCCTTAAACAAAGATATACGCCTAAGAAAGCTCTGGCTCATGGACGAGAAAATTTAGCTTCATCTTCCATTCTTTTTTCTATTGCTCGCACCCTCGGCAACACGACCTAGTTGTTGAGAGGGAAAGGTTATTATGTTTAATAAATGGATAGGAGAGGTCCTATGGTAAAGCATTACTTCTGCGCATCAGTATTTTTTGCAGATCGAGAGACGTCAATGTGCGGAATTTTAACGCATCATCGGCTGAAGGAAAATTATTCTGAGATATTTTTGAGTCGGCGAAAAATTTCTGCGTCGCAGCAATTCCACAAGACTCCTTATTCACTCCTTATCGAAAATTCTCATAACTGGTTATTTCACCTTCTAAAAAGAGGAATTCCAATCAAATTCTTTCAGCTCATATTTTGATAATCAGGAAAAAATAAAACTGGCAAGATATTTAGGAAAACCGTACGTTTTTGACTCCGGATCGTGAGGATTTTGATAAAGATTTGGTTGTCATCGAAGCAAATTAAAAACTATCATAAAGATAGTGAATGTGAGTTTATGTCCGCTCTAAAAGGAATCTCATTTTACTTCTATACAAATGGAATTACATTAGAAAGACTTATGAGGATTCCTTTTAAGTTTACTTTCTCCGCAGGTTATAGAGAGAAAGTGCAGTAAATTTCAGTTGCATATTCTGCGTAATAGGAATATTAAAAATAGCTCTAAACGGTATTTAAAAAGGTCCTGCATCAGAACGATTTTCTCGTTGAAAACATTTTTTCTGTTAAACAGGAAAATAGACATAAATCATGGGATTCTCTACCTCAATCGCCTATGTTTATAGTTTAATGCTATCACGTAGGTCTGCTTCGCGGTGACCTCTTGCCACCACTTAAGCTTGGAGTTCCAAGTCTTGTAATCCGTAAATGTAATTGAATCATTTGAAAATAAGTGAAAACATGAAATATCTTTCCGTTTCAAAATTAAGTTAAATCGTTTCTGGTACAAATGATAGGTTTATACACTGTACTCAGAATTACCTTTGGGAAAAGCAGCTATAACGTTTCTTTTGCTTTTGGATACCTGAAGTGCTTGAAGATATTAGAGATATTATTCTACTAGGGAGCAGTGAGAAATTATTAAAAAATTAGCTCTTGAGGAAATAGTTACGGTCTCCAACAAATGATTTGTAAAACAATTTTAAAGATTTCCTTAAAACTCTTAAGAATAGCCAACATTAAACCTTAAGAGTAATTGATAAACAAGTAGTCTAAGAATTCCGTGGCATTCATTCTTAGGCAAGGAAAACTGCACTCACGACGCGGCAGGGAGTGATTATAACAACTAATATAGTACGATATTTACTCATGAGAATGTAACATCTCTCATCACAGCATAGCTCCTTATGTTACGTTGAGGTAAACCTTTAGTCGCATAAAGACACAGAGACACTTCTTTCATGTTATCAATTTTTAAAACTGTATAATCCCGTGTACATGAAGGAAACTAAATGCAGGAGCTGTCAGATAAATAAGGGGTTGGTATAATGTGGGTGGAAAAGTGTAATTTCGTACCATCAAGATAGAATCCTTTCTTTCTTTGCATATTAAACAGCGTGCGTGAAGTTAGAGGTAATTCTTACCTCTAACTTCAAGCCTTGCAGAATTTCTGATTCGGGAAAGTCTTCAGAGACGGCTTACTAATAACAAATTCACGCTAAAGGTATACTGGAGAGAAAACAGCGCGGAGAAAACAGAGGAGGAGAGACTTCCCGCAATGGAAGAACAAACGGCTCGTGGAAAAATGTGCGCAGCGTTCCCCAGAATATCTCTTCGGGCTTTCCGCTATTCTTCCGGTCTCGCGTTTTCTTTTTTGAGGAAGTGAATAGGACGATAGGGAGAATTATTTGGAATTCATTTAGTTCCCATGACTGGTTTTAGACTGATTTCCTTCAGGAAACGGTAATTATATTAATAATATGATAAATTAAATAGTCACGAATTTTCATCATTTAGCTTCTAGCGATGAACGATATTTAGGAATATTTAGAACAATCTGTCTTGATCCATCTGACCTATTATTGTACAGTGCATAGCCTCAGAAATCGAATTCCAAACTTTTGTATGATTACTTGACCTAAAATTCTTTTCTTTGCCTTCTGCTTTAAAAAGCACCATCGAATATTCATAAGATTAAACAGTGTCTTTTCTTGGAGGTATGTTTACAGGATATTTAACATTTCAGATACCAATTTTATTATAGCCAGCGGATCAATGAGGCCATAAATGTAAATTCTTTCCCAAAACATAATGCATATTTTTGAGTAGATAGTGATTAATGTGAATTAGATGTCGTTTTACCAAATAAATGATAAAATAAAATAAATGGTTTTTCTAAAATCTAATTTTCTGGATCTCATAGCATTTTTTGCTGGCTCTCAGTCTCTTTTCTCAGAACGGTGCCCGCGAAAAATATCAAGAATAAAATAATCATGTTTGATATGCCTACTGTACTTACCTCTAAAGGAACGGGGAAGCGTTTTTGGCAGCGTTTATGACTATCATACAATTTGAGAGAACATGGAAAATCGCGTTTCGGCTAATGAAAAGGATTCCAGAACAAGTCGTCTATAGTACGTTAGTCGAGATGCCGCTGTAATTCATGTATCGTTGGAATATTTACACCATTTCATGTAATACAACAACTATACCATTTTCGTAGAACCTACAATTTTATTCAACAAATCACACACAACATTCCACATTTTTGAGGAAATGCAACAACTCTGATATATTTAAAATGGATAACTTTCATTTCTTCTTAGTTCAAACGGAATATTTTTAGCCTAGGGATACGAATCTTACTTCTCGGATGCCCTCGGAGGACCTCTCCCCTGCACCCATTCTTTCTATTGCCCTCTTTGAAGCTATATTTCTCCTTTGAAAATGTATACTTTTTTGGCACGATCCCTGCCCCTTACCAGTCTTATCTGGGCTTATATTTCACGGGAAAATGTCACTCTATTTCGGAGAGCTAACGTAGCAGTTCCAATTGGCTCTCGTTCCAACGTTTTGGATGCGATCCAAAGGAACCGTGAAAATGGTCACCTATTGTGCTCTCCTGCCCGTGGTCACTCCGGAATAGGATCCTTTCACTTAATTTTACATGAAAATACGAAAAGAGAAGCAGGTACAGAGGTCATTGGCGGAAATGAGAAGTTGGGAAAGTTCCAAGAGCCAACAGAAGTTTGAGTTTAACAAAAAGGAACTAAATATATCGGCCAATTTTCAACATTAAATTAATAGCTTTTCAATGATCTAAGTCACAACTTACTATGATATACTTATCGCGAGTTTATCAGTACCAATGTACTCTCCAAGAACTCGTGGTTAGTTTATACATTATACATATACAGCATACATCGAAAGATATTTTATGAGGTATTCTCATATTTTATTATATACATATGGTATTTTGCCAAACAGTGAGATCGAGAATCTTGGGAACGGATATGAGATAAACGCTGAGAGGAAAGTAGAGACAAACAATTGAACATAACGTACAACCAGTATACTCAGATCTTCTGAGGGTCATTACGAATTGAATTTATGTAAATATTTAGAGTACCTCCTGGAGAGATATAATCCCTGATTCATTCTATGGAATACGGAATTCTGTGGAATTTTAATCGATTATGGAGTTAATTAATTCTTGATGTTTCTAAACTGAATTTAAAAGGCAATACGAATGGGTAAATTCGAGAAACATAAATAAAGGAGAGGGAGGAAGAACTCAGCAAAAAGGTTTGAGTTAACAAATGACTATCAACGAAATAGCTCTTTTTACATCTGATTTTCATTGAAAATATAAAATTGGTCAATCAAATTCGTCCTTAAATAATGTGAGAGAAACGAAATCATTCACATTAGCAACTCATAAATCGAAAGCTTCCTTATATATTAAATCGAGATAATTAAAACCTGCAAAAAGTTTATTTTAGATTAAAAAATGCTAATTAAATTTGTGTTGGAAAGTGTTGGAATAGCTCTCATATTACATATGTGTTAAAGCGGCAAGAAAGCTATTAATAGAGCATTCTATTAAATCGATAGTCCATATTTTATGATTATTTTGGATAGAATATTTTTGTCCATTATTATCATAATTATGAATTATTGATTTATTATATGTCATTTAAGAGGCTAATATGAATAAAAACACTAAAATACCAATTTCAAAACTAAAAATGATGAAACATTTGAAGAATCTATTCGAGTATATAAACGTATGTGCATATAAAAATACTCATTACTTGTAAAGTTTGACGTTCGACATTTACTTTGCTGTAACGGATTTATTTTTTCAGCTTCGTGCACGTTGAATAAAACAATCTCGTTTTATGACCGATTGTAAATCATGAGCGAACGTCTCTGAAAAGCTTTCGCAATTCGCTTGGGAGTCAAGGAGGTTTATGATGACAACTCTTAGAATTCCTAATAGAGAAAATACTTGAGGCTGACTATGGAGGATCATTTGCGTGATTGATATTTTCGTTCAACTCCTGCATTCGGTTCGCACAACACACATTCATCTCATCGTGAGCGAGGGAATTATCCATGCCAAATCCTTTCGGTTTTGCTCATCTTCCAAGCACTTTCACCTCTCTTCTATCCGCCGAGTTCTTTTTTTATTCTCTCCGACGACGGTCTTCGACGCCATTCTTTCGCAAAGTGAGCAACCTGCCTAAAAAGCGTAAACATTCCGAATGTGAGTTTCCCGCTTCAATAAACATTCTAGGTTGCTGTTGGCAAATTGTGGAAACGCGCTTTTCTGCCAAGTCAACAAAGAAAAAGTACGAGGAGTATGAAAATAGCGAGAGATTGTGGAAAAAATAATTAGCATCGCGATATTCTTTCCTTATAAGTTTGCTTTCCGGGCGTATCCGCGCATTAATTGCGCTTCATTAATAGAAAGGGAGGGTAATATTTGCGGAGGATGCTCCGTATACTTGAAAAACGAAGAATGTTCGTGTTTTCTCTTCTAAATAATCAGAGATAAATTAAATATCATCCCATCAGCGTTACATACATTAAAAGTGTTACCAGAAATACCTTTTGGAATCACTTCAAAGACTTGAAAGAACATAGAAAAACGGATTCGAATGCATTGCAATCAAAATAGAAATTTCCATTAACAATCACAAAGTAAATTTTTAACGTTGAAAATGCCAGAGAAAGCTTTCAAACATACTAAATAAATTTCTTTTAGTGTAATACGCAGATAATTACAGTTAATTTTATACATAGGAAAGGTGATAGCATGACATATTTGCTGATTCGATAGAATTTTAAGTCATCTTCAACAAATTTATCTCCTAAAATAAATTACATAAAGAATGTCTATATGCATTTAAATAATGAAGGATGCTGGCTTAGAAGATGAGAGAGAAAAGGAGGAAGTTTATCGTGTATATTCTACGAAATATCAATTTCATGTTGTTCACGACAAGTGAAAGAGAAATTCTGTAAGAGTAGAAGACAAAGGAAAGAAGAGTTCATTTCACAGATCATTGCTGGTGACGAATGTCTGTCTCATTGGAAGAAGAAGAGAAAAAAAGAGGAACATCAGAAAGCCGTTTGTTCCATTCAAAATGAAAATCAAGGTTCATAAAAAGGATGCTTTCGTAGGAGCGATTGCGGTTAGCTTCACTAGCAATTTTTTAATTCTCTCTTTCCAATGTCTGATTGGAATAAAGAAAGTGATTTAAAACTTAAAAACAAACATTTTCACTTCAGAGAATTATTAGACCACAAAATGAATAAGCAATGTAACCAGAAAATACTATCAACCATTATCAATCCATCAACAAAATCAATAAATCTTAAAAAAACATAAGAAACCGTCAGGTCCTAAAAAGTCTGGAAGTATAAGATGTTTTAAATTTAAAAAAATATGTTTCGTAGATTGAATTTTCTGGATAAAAATTTAGATGTACTCAATATTCCTATATATTATATTGTCATTTAACTTAGTCTATTTTTAATATTGACTGTTAACCTTCTATTAATAATATTCACACGATTGGCTAATTTTTGATAATCGTTTACTCCGAAATATTATTGTACTATTGTCTTTAACTGATGACATTCAGGTTAAAATTCTCAGTGCTTACTAATTATCAGAATTATTCCTTGACAAAGAGCTCGAGCCTCATTATCATTTAGTCCAAACATACAAAAAAACTCGTACCTACCATGAAAGGGAATTATTTGGTTTAGACATATGGGATGAAAGAACGGAAACTGACGATAAAGTGCATACATGATTAAGGGATTGATGATCCTAAGAGAAAATGCTGATAGGAAAAACGCTGAGTAAATCCTGAAAAAAGAGAAGAGTAAAATCATGAGAAAATAGGAAATGTATGATAAGATGCCCGAATGTATTTAAAGCAATTGATGGATTCAGTGATTGGAAATTATCGAGGAGAGAGTTAACGAGATTATAAACGTTCTAATCTCCATAGAGATATATTTGACGGTATTCCCAACTATAAACTCAGTCTACGCCGCATTACAAGGAAATACGGATAGTCAGAGAAACGCTAAATTAAGGGAAGGATTACGACTCCGGAGGAAGAAACATTTAGTTGCGGTTTACCGTACTTCATCACGCCGACCGAAGAAACTTATCCAACGAATTCACGCTTCCGTTCGGAATGAAGTCGTTCGTTTAGAGCTCTTCCTTTCTATCTTCGCAACTTGTTTCTCCTTTTTTTCACCTCCCTAACCGAGGGATTAAATGCTCTTAAGCCGGCCGAAAAAAGCCTCCCGTGAAGAGCATTCCGATCGTAATTCGCTGAGAGAGTTCCGCTGTACCACCGCCGGACCAACGATCTGTCACGTTGGATCCGAAACGGTGACGGCCTCAGTGCAGAACGGAGGGGGATCGCGAAAGGGAAAAAAAGGAGATCAGGGGAGAGTGGTATTGAGAGGGAGGAGGCATGGGGCGTGACTGGAAGGAAAGTGCTGACCGACATTTCACTCGTTTTTCTCTCCCCTCCCCCTTTCGAGGGGCTCGTGCTCTCCTAAAAAAAAGTTTTTCCTTCCATTCTATCACGACAGGTTCTGCGAACGCCGCTGCTGCAGTCACAGCATCCGCAGCTGCGGAGTTTTCTCTCTTGTAATACGATTTTTTCGGTGCTTAGATTGGGGAGGGATGGGTCAGGAGTTAATTAAAACGTACCTACTACAGGAAGAGGGAATGGAATCTGAGGGTCGTTGACGCGAGTATGGAGGGCTATCGAGAACGGTTTCGTTTGAGAGGTTTCGGAAAATTCGATTAAAAGTTTTTGGTTTGATTGAGACTCGGTGCGATTTTGAATATGTATTTCCGGATGAATGGGTCTTACTATTCGTTTAATCGATTAGGCAATTTCTTCAAGTAGGCCCATTTTTCAAAATAATTTGCAGCTTTTTCGCTTCCTGACGAAGATTCTACTTATCCATAATAAGGTGCAATAAGGACTCCATAATAAGATGCAATAAGGTGCATTAGCTGCTGATGGTTATGTTATAATAAATAGAGAACTCCGAAAACCATCAAAATAAAAACTTAATAGCGATACGTATTTCAGCTCCAAGACAAAGACTGCCAGGTTATCATCTATTATCACTCTATACTAATAGAAAAGTTTCCCAAGTATTACATTCCATAATTCCGGGTGCGTACAATTACTCGCTGGGCCTCTGCGTTCCAGACAATATATTGCCCAATTGAGACCCACTCATTCGCAGAAACAGTTTCCAAGGATAGGAAAATGTAGCGCGTAAATAATGTGTATTTATTCGGAGAATTGAGCGCATGGGCCAACACCGCCTGTGTAAATGAGTATCGTAGGGTAAACTGAGGATATAAAATGTGGTAGAAGCATAGTGCTTCTACATGACTTTCATTTCATACGTTAACACTAATATTTAGCAGCTTTAATCTGCTAACTCCCGAAGTAAATTAATATTATTAATATGATAAGGTAAAAATATAAGCATAAAGTACTTGTGGATTTAAAGCGGCTCACCAAGATCGTACCACTGTACTCCAGCGCAGTGGTTTCCAAGTTCCCCTTAATTTGTTTCGGCGATCGAGGTTTATACTTTAGTTATCAGTAAAACATCAATTCCTTCGTGCATTGACATTATTCCTCCAATTCTCTCTTTAATAACTTAATTTCTATTATTGCTTTCCCCCGAATATCATTTAAATTTCTCAAAACTTTTGTCTTCGATTTCTTCATCTTTCTGTAGTTGAAGTATAGGTTTCTTTTGCCTAACATGGGAGATACGCTCTGAAAAACTGTCGCACCAGTCCAAATCGTGTGAAACGGATGTATAAAATTCTCATTATAATAATGTGAATTCGTGTTAAAACAGGTAATTTTTTCCTATTATGCGAATACATCCACGAATGGCTACTTGTGTTCATGCGAATTTCGTGCTAACTGAACTCGTTTTAGTCGCGGGCTATCTGTATTCGAATATTATCCTCTTCGCTATAGATGCTGGAATCTAGCTAGATTTTCTCTTGCGTAATCCCTTAGAAATTAATATAAAATAGGGATTTGATTTTTAAAATCTATTTATTTTATCTCTTTTTATTCGTTTGTTTCCTTGATAAAGATTTCGATTCTGCATTTTCCGAGGATTATTGTCGTTTATCAATGCGAAAATAAGCATTTACAGCTATTTTCTCAATCGCTATAAGTACTTAGCACATATATGTTACCAGTTGAAATGGTTGTTGATAAAGAAAAGGGGTTGAGGTATAATTTGCACATATGTGCGTGCACCCAGGAAAAACCACCAGGAAAACATCCTGTCAGACTTTTTCCAAGTTCGTTTTTCCTTAGGATGATTGTTGATACTTAAAGGTACTTCGGTTGAGCTCCTCCGTCTTTAATGTCTGTGATATATCTAAGAGATAAGCAAGGTTAAACTCAAGCTCATCGCTGATTGTAAGAAAATTGACAGTTATCGCATTTGATAATGAGTTTAGCTGATTGCTTCATTCACGATTCCCTATATAAGCAGCACTTAGCCTCTGCTTTTCAAGCTCCTGAGAGAATGAGTATGATTTCTATAATATTTGATCTCCGAAATTTGACAGTAATTATCACTTGTACATTAAAGACGCTTTTGTATCATACCGTTTGATTATTGTGACGCAAATCTCACTTTCGCTTCAATTTACTATAACTTAATACTTACTAATCTACACTTAATTTAGACTTAAATTTAATAAATAATTCTCAAAGCTTTCAATTTTTATTCCCTTATGAATTACTGGAAGGAGTTTCTTTTGACAAATAAAAGATTTAGAAAATCTATTCTAAAGAAAATCGTAAGATTAGCTATTCAGAAGTCAATATGGAGTATCATAAAGCTTCATAATTGAATGCATCCTATAGTTCGAATCCAGAATTAATTTCCTTGTTTCCCTCGGTTTCTTAAAGGTTAAATTCCTTCATATTTCAAAAATAAAAAACAAACCACAGTCCTGAACAGTACGGTCAACAGATAATGATGCTTCCCTCTTCTTACCAGTGTATTTCCAAGGCTTGAGTGGATTAATAATCTGACCAACCTCTATTAAAAGCTTGACGATAAAATATCCTGCTGACGGCGAATTTAAAAGATAAATCAAAAAATTATCTAGATGCTCATTTTTCACTTTCATTATTCGTAAAGTATTCATCAAAGTCGTCTATAAGTTCACTTGGCTGTAAGCCGTGGATATATCTTCATCAGCAGGATATGAGCAGGTCATTTGCATTCTTGCCCTTAGCCAAGGGAGGTGTATAGCCTACGATATTCAGGAGACGGAAGGGACGGACATAAGGGGAAAACAAATGAAGGCGTTCTTGAGGAGGAAAACCCATAAATTCGGCCCTTCTCTCGAGTTTTCGTTGCTCTCTGTAGAAATGTAGCGACATCTAACTCCTATTATCACATCCTTCTGAAGTTAGATCCCTTTCTTGTTAAGATCTGCCAATGTTAATATTTTCCTGCAAACGTTGCTTAAGTAGGTATTACACAAAACAAGATCTTTAAGAAATTAAGGTGATTTTTTGCAGATAAAAGATAACGTTAAAATGTAATTTTAATGGATATATTCATAAAATAAGATTCGAGAATATTTGCTTTCATAATGTTATCTAAAAGCTGATCAATTTTAGCTAATATTTCTGATACTCATAATTTCACGATATTATTAAGACTAAAATCATAAGTGACTGTTTACTGGAATATTCATTTGAAAGTTACATTTTGAAGTGATAATGAAAACATATCCTGAAAGCTTTCCTCCTCACTCATCACGTATAAGCGTTAAGTGAAAAAATTTCACTGCAAAAAGTTATGTTAATTGTAAATCGGCTCTGTGATGTTAGGCTTAACTTTTTATATAGCCATTAAAGATAAAGAAGAGTTTATTGTTCAAAAATCTTATCCCCATTTTAATTTTAGAATTTCATAGAGAACGTATTTAATCTTTTGGCGTAGGGATAGAGTTTACAAAACTCTGGTCAATTATAAATCGCTAAAATAAAGTAAGATGATGTTTTTAGAGGAATTGCATTCTTGGATACATTGACGATTTCCCTTGAAGAATGAATAATTCAAGAAGATGCAGGAAACATTTTTTTTGCTTTTAATTGCTGTTGGAATAAAAGAACGAGTTTGAAATAGCGCTCGATGTTCATACATGCGAGACAGGAGTTCCAAACATAATCATTTTTACGTAATTGAATCTAATTACAGCAATCTGGAACAACCTCTGGCGAAGACATAGCGTGGATATTTCAAACACAAACACGCGTAAGAAGACAGCGATTTTAATTATTTCAAGTTATATAATGAGCTCAAATGAAACTGTTTCGCATTCAGATAAATTATATGTTAGCACGAATGATAATGGAGGAGTGGGTGATTCTATACAATATTAATAATTAGGAACCAGCATGATTCGTATAATTCTTTTTGATAATAATCTCCTTTTAATATGAGTATCAGCCGCCTTAACCTGATAACTGCCAAAGATGTTAAATGCTATGAATGGGAAACTAATATTTATCTCCTCTTAAATAATTCAACGCTTAAATACAACCTTGAAGTGAGCCCAAAGCGTATAAGTGCCAAAATATACTTCCTTTATTTTAGCGTTTGTGAAAAAGATTTTTCCGTCATTTGACACGCTTCCAGATCTTCAGATAAGAAATTAACAAGGTTAAACTTTTCGTGAGTGTTTTGGATTAGTAATCGCTATCTGGTAATATTAATTGAGGATATATAAAGAGCACGAAGGAATGAAATTATCTACGCGGTGGAAAACTTTCGAGAGAATACAATCAAAAGCTGTTCGCTGGAAAAATGTTTTCTCTCAGAAACAATGGGTGTATTTGGGAGTCACCCAAATCAAGTGACCTTCAAACATTTTCTTCTTTCCTGATGTTGATATATAGGATGAGGATATATTTCTACATTTCTATAAGGTCGTCCTAAATTTAGACAAAGAAAATTCTGACTATTATTCATATTACTTTAAAACCTGTATTTCCAAGTTTTTTTAATGTAGTGCTTTGTTACTTACATAACAACATGCAAAAAATGTACCGGACGATGTTAACCTGCGATTGTGATCTTACCTCCCAATGAGATAAAGGCTTAATACTTAATAAAATTTCTTAACTTATTAATTATTGATTGACAAGTGTCATGGCTTTAATTACGCATTAAAGAAAATGTTACTGAAGTGGGGCGAATCATACAATTTTATAGGATAAATGCGGGACAATATTTGGCGAAATTGATTACAGAACACACCTATTACCTTATCATATCCCCAGATCACAGAGTTGCTAGATATATCAAGTTAGTAAACATTGGAAAATAATTTTTTCCATAGAAAATACCATTATGATATTATTAAAAGTAAAAAGAATCGGCACCATTTACTTCGTAATATTATCATTATTATTATTACACAAAACCGTCGCAGATAGACGTTGGCGGGGTTGCGTCAGGTGGCGACGTTTATACGGTACATGATTATTACACACTAAATTACACGTAAACAATACAAATATAAAGTTAAATACAATATAGAGTCCGTAATGTAATCTACAGCATGCACACACTACATCAATTATTACACTTGTTAGTTTATACACTAAAAGAATTCAATTTACAAATATATACACAAACATGATATAACATTTAAATACCTATTTAGATCACTGCAATGACATGAACATAATTGAAATGTAAAATTAAAGAAAAGAAAAATACTCTCGGGCAGCGGTAGCCCTTGTTAATACCGATCATGTAAGACTTTTCAGGGCTCCTATGATCGGTTAAATAATGAGAAAGGCCTAAAATTTTGGATGAATCGAACGCATTTCTTAATAAAGAGTGGAATGATAAAAAGAGAATTAAAAAAGACAAAAGCATCATTTAAAGCCCTAAGATAGAAAGCATAAATATCAATTCTCTTGGAGCGGAAAATAGCTACTGAATCGAATTGGGAAATAACATTCCCATGCTGATGTTTTTTCACTAACTATCACCTCTGCAAAAATAAACTGTATTATAGAGAATTTTTTCCACGTTTTTTTTGTCGTTTTCGAACTTTCACATCCGACGATTCAGTTACAAAAAGCGAGAGACTGAAAGGCTCGTCTTCTCATTCTCTAGGTATCATTACGGTAGCAGCGTATGGAGGAACTTGCATTGCAAATAGCTAGGTAAATATGCAGATGCAAATGGGCAAAAAATACTTGGCGTACCACTTTTGCTCGAATACTCCGTCCGTCCTAGTTCTCAGAGGAAAAATTTCATTGAATCAACAATGGCGCATAATGCATCCTCCAATAATAAATTAGACAGGAAATACTCTATCATCGAAAGGATAAAGAACAATGCCTCGGAGGCTGTATCCATTCATACGTCAATTAGCAATCGGATTTCAAGGGGTCGATGTACTCCCATCATAATATTTTCGCTACTCTTCATTAATTCCTATTGCAACAGTAACGATTACTTGTCAGGAACCCATCTTTAGGGATTCTGACAAAGCACCTCTTCTCAAAAGTTCCTTGACATTTTCTAGAAACCAAAATTTCTTTATTCAAATATTTATTCTATCTCTAATTATATTTTAAATTGTTAAAAATTTCTTATAAGCATTTCCTGTAGTCACCCTAGTCTTGATGTTTTTCCTAAAAAATTCTCTTAGAGTACAGGTACGATCATGGCATGCTGTTTTACGTAAGTTCATGCCTACAGAAATCAGGTATAATAATAGACAGCAATAAGGTACAGTAAATAAATAACAGTAGATAATTTAAAATAAATAAGGTAAAATAAATAAATAAATAACGGAAATCCGGCAGAAACTATATCTCAAAACTCTGCTCATAATTAAGAAGATCAATTACTTCACTACAAGATCAAATGTTAAATAAATTGAATCTGCTATTAAAGTAAAAAGGGCTGCTTCATCGGATGACGAAGAATAGCAGTTTATCATTTTCTATCACATTCAAATTTAAATTCAGTCATTAAACTACAAATTGAAACCGCAACTCCAAGTGACCTTACCAGTGGTGAGTGGTGTAAAATTTATGACGAAGACCTGCGGGTCAAGGATTCAGAGTCGCTCGTAAACGTTAAGCATTATGGTTATAGATTCGGAAAATTATTTCGCAAATGCCAATCCAGACTTCGGTTTCTTTCAATTGTAAGATTTTGAGGTGATGATTGTGTGCAGTATTTCTTCATCACTAGAGAATGTATACTCACATACTGGGCCATACCGATGGGTAATGCGGTGAGACGACTGTCTCAGGTACCTCTCGCAGGGGGAGCCAAGTTAAATATTACGATATTAATTTTCTTAATTTTCGTTGAATTATTTAGAAATTCTGTACTATAGGAAAGTAAGGTGTATTAGGAAGATATTGGCCTCTATCTTCCTCTAATCATTTCGACTAAAACCAAGGAGAATGATGACTCGGGAATGAAACGGAAGGCAGTAAATGATAAAATGGCTCGGCACGATCCTGCCCACGTACATACATGGAGTATACGTACCATACTTCTTCCAACGTCATGAAGAGACCGCGTAAATCTTACGCCCCCCTGCTTACGGGAGAATGGCGCGCGCTGTTGTGACTTTTGCGTAGAAAAAGAAAGTTGGCGATGGTTGATTTTGAAGACATTCATCGCGTATTATGATATTAATTTATTAATTTAATTATTGATAAAATTGATTTCTTATACAACAGTAAGAAAAGCACGCGACATCCTCTTAAGGAATACACTCTACCATAAGATTTACGTGGTCTCTTCATGGCGTTGGACGAAGTATAGGGTGTTTCTGAGGCAGTAGAGTGCGTGCTGTAGAATTTATTCAACAGCAGCCCCAAATTCATCTGAAGCGATCAACCCCATCAGATGGACCAACTTCTCACGAACTAGGCACCACCTTATTTTCCACCGTTACCAAAAACGGTGCATTCTCCTTCATAGAAAAATAACCCTTCTCTGACTACATACCTTGTGATTATCTAGTTCCCTCTCGCGAGGGAATGCGTCGTAGCGTGTTATTTCATTGTTAGCGGTGCTTTCTGCCGTATGTATTTCACCGCACACCGAAGGGAGTCATTAACCCGTCCTTCGTAAAGGACGTTGCGCCCCAAAGGCTCTCCGGCATCTCCTAGCTTAGATATCCTTCCCCTCTTTCCCAGCGGTATTTCCGCCTCTTCCATGCATCTCGCGACCAAATCGGAGGACAAGTAAAAGGCCCTTGAGCGACCCGCAATATTTTCGCCCCGGCTAGCTTTCTCCGTTCGTCAAACGGAAGATCGGGCGGCGCCTCGCGATTAAATATAAAATAAAAACAGATTGGCCAATGGCGCCTTTGTGATTGGGCCGTCAGCACATCCTTTTTCTCTCACCTAACGTCCGATTGCGAAAAAGTCGCTCGTTTTACTTTACGGCTGCCAAGTATAGGTTGGGGAGGAAAAGTGGTCGGCGATTCAGATGGAATAGCTCTAGTTGAGGTGGCTTTAGAGATCTTTTATGCGGAGGAATCATGGTGATTACGCCTCCTCATATCGACTTTCGAGTCATAAGCGCCCGTAATTGAGCCTCACGGCAAATGCATGGAGATGCTATCCTCAGGAAGCATCAGGATAGCTAACCTTGTCTAGGAAATCTTAGACCTAGCATTATGCATAAAAATAACATTTTCTTGATGCATGATTTCTGTTTCTTCCCCGTGCGCTTTCTAATATTCTGTTTTTGTTTTTTTGATCGTGTAAATGACAGTTCCAACTTCCAAATAGTGAGCCTTGAGTAATTTCTCGGTGGGCTGTGTAATATTTTTAGTAACATATTCTCTGGATTTCGCTGTACAATGGAGTTTTACTATAAAAATTTACATATTTAGCCGGGAAGAGTAAAGAAGGAATCATTTTTCAAGTCAAAGTATGAGCAGCTATGACAAAGAACGTTCGGACCGACACAAGACCAAGTCGAAAAATTTCCTCAATAATTGAACTGATTGTTTTGGGATTGTGACTAAAGTTAAAATTGAATAAAAGTAAAACGTAATACTGAGATTGCCCTATGAAAGAGTCATGTTATGACAAAAGATTTTATAACATCGATCGTATTGATTAATTTTACCACTATGGAGTCTTTGTTGTTTGGATATGTTCAACATGTCCTCAACTTTAATTTCATCGGAATAATAAACTGAAAAGGATTCAAATTTAGGACTATTCCTTATTCATCTTTCTTAAATTGAAATAGGTTTAATAGGTGAGATAGTTTTTTGGCTCCGATGAACATTCAGGACAACTACTTTTCGGTTGAGATTTCCATATAATATAATGAACAGCTACTGAGTGTAGTAGTCCTCTTAGTTCATGCATTCACAAAACAACTACACATGGAAAGATTCTGGCATGGATTAACAAGAGCTATTAGTACATACATGAATTAGCTAGTTTACTACGTAATTCAAAATGACCTTTTTGACTGATATCTATTGTATGTGAGAACGAATATATTTCATAGAACAGCTAAATTAGGTAAACTTTTGGTGTTTTTTTGTTGGCTGCCGAAACGCTCAATTTTTATATATCTGGTACATTTACGTGATTCTTAGATACTATATACTAGGCGCTACTATATATTGACAAACATTAATCAGAATAAGTTCCATGATACATTAAGTAGGAATTAGGATGCTCATGATAAATAAAACAGAAATGCAAGAATTCCGATGACTATGCGTCCACGAATAGAATTTTTAAATTCCCTTTGTTTCCCCATGGATAAAACGTTCAGATTATCGCTCTCAAGAACTTCTGTCACACAAAGTTATTACACGGTATGTACGTTCGAATCAAGTGCAGGTCATGGACGTGCTTGAATATTCATGTCTTTCATTTACCGGAATCCGTAACAATACGTAGTATAAAAAGAGCTGAAAGGATAAAAGATTTAATTTTTGTTAAACTACTGCAATTTTTGAGAGGCATTCTTTTTCTTATGGCTCATACACTCTACAATGAAAGTTCAAGCTTTCCTCTCCAGTTGCAAGTACCGCACCTCAATTGATACTCTTGTTATCACAATTGCCGTCATACATCTTAATTTGACTGCAGAATCTTTGAGATCGACCCCACCTCAACGAGTCTGGGAAGAGCAAGGCGACTCCACCCCGGTGACGGAACAGCCAATTTGAATACAATAATCTTCAGAGGAACCCGTGGGTCGTGCATGCCTCTCAGGATCATTCGTCTTCGGTACAGGCATTCGAAAAATCTTACGCCCCGTTCTTCCAAAATCGAGGACTCCTTACCAATCTGACCAGCTCCCCCTCGACCTACTGCCGGACCGATGAATCCGTCCACCTTGGAGAGCACTGCTCTGCTTGTGGCGCTTTCTGGACCAAGGTCGTCCTTTAATTGCCCATCCTGGAATCTCATTCGCGGCACCCGTCCGACCAGACGAGTGCTCTACTGGGAACTTTTGGGTCACCAGATATTTGATCATTTGTGTTGCAAGTTTTCAGGATCGCATAACCTTTTTCCAGGCGTCATGGTGTAATGTGATCATATAATTCAAATCGAAATAACATTATTTCCCAACTAAATTCAGAGTTTTCACTCTTAACCCCTTTATTTTGCGGTGTCTCGGATGTTTATATTCGCAATCACGTGCCGATTTTTTCAGAAACAAGACCTCTTTTTTCTTCGAATGAGTGAAATTTGTCCATTAGAATGACTATCAGAGTTGCGAAGTTCTTTGTAATTTAGTTTGTTTATTATTTTTAGGAATCTACACGATTGGCGTGTTCTAGTTAATACTAGACATTATATGATATTTAATAGCTTATCAATGCCTATCATTTCCATATCTACGATTTACAACAATACAACTCCTTTCTAATATAACATATACTGAATAAACGAAGAGAGTAGATTGTGCTTTTCCTACAGATATGATGTATATCTGTTGAAAAAGTACAACCTCCTGCCTTCGTTTTATTTATTATGAAGTTCCCTAAAACAACGCCCTTATCCGTGGATTTGTATACTGCTTTGCTAAATATTTTTCATCAATGAATTACGTTTGTTTTCGTCTCATCTAGTAACACATATCTTTAAGAGTGCATATTTTATGAGAAGCAATTAATATCATCAAATCTCTAGGTTGTATTCGAATTAGTAGACTTTAAGGGGTCAATTATATCGCAATAAATGTGGAAGCCATATATAGCCAATCAAACGATCTCTATATTGAAAAAATCCGGAAATTCTAAGTTGGCGTTTTTGGTATGGGAGAGGAAAGGTGATCCAGTTAGCTTATCCCGGAACGAATTTAAATGATCTTTCGAATAATAATCAGGAAGTGAACTAAAAGATTTTCGTAGCTTGATCGCCTGAAGATTCAAGGACGATGAATACGTCAAAGAACTTAATTCTGGAATATTCAAGGTAGGCGTAGAAAATCCTTCGATTTTTTGAGTAGCCATTCCTCATTTTTTGCCAATAGTACAGACACGCGGGCTATATTTTCAAACCATACTCCAACTTTACGTTTCTCACTTGAATCATATGTCGTAGGTTTCAACCGAATATTTACATTTTAAGATTGATTTATTCCATGTTTACAGGCTGCTTCTATATGTACGATTATATGGGTCTACATGCATGTTTATGGGACTTAATGACTTTGTAGCATGCTTATTGGTTGTTTCCACAGTTAAGAAACAAGTTTACAGAAATTGGACAAAATATACAAATGTAAAATTCTCCTAAAGATTGCATTATTTGTTGCATGTTAATATTCATTGTTTTACAGAAAATCACGTTTATTGTGAATTATGAAATATAAATGATAAATTTCATAAGTACTAGTTCTTATCACTTGCATTAGAAAATATTTTACTTCCCTTTGGCGGTTAAGTTCATTTTTTCTCCTCTGTAACTGCTAGGTGTGATGTGGTTGTTCTTATTGTAGGTAAACTTAAATTTTATAAATAATAGCTTAGTCATATAAGATATTATTAAAGAAACGTAAATTAACGCTATATCATTCGAGATATAATTCATTGATGTAAAAGTGGCGATAGTCCCTTCGCACTGAAACACTTCGTATTCCTTCCTGAGAAGTGGGAGACATGTTGAAATCTGATTCTGCATCCATATTCAATTCAATGCATATGGAACGGTCGCTTCCGCTTAAATCGCAGTGGTTCCTCAAACTGCACCGCCTTTCCTTGCAAACCGATGTCTCTAAGTTGCGCAGGAAATTATCCGCCGATTTCTATTTGTTCGACCTCAATCTCGTAAGACTTGCTGAAGTGGACACCTATTACGTGCGCAAACACTGTCATATGCTACGATGAGGACGACTCATCTCTCCAACTGTTTGCACAAATTTTACATCGACTCTTCAGTTATGCTGCGCTCACCTGTGTTTTGTTTCATGTTGTTTTAGGCATCAACTGAAAGCTATGACTTAATATTACCGGCGATCTAATTCACCACTCAATGCTCGTTGGTAATCCGATTCTCTTAAATTTTGTTGAGAATTAACTCAGTCACACGGAAAAGGAAAGTGAAACTAAATAGAACCATTCTTAGATGATGCAATGTTTCTTCAATCCCAGGTTTAAGTTGTAAATGTAGGCAAAGGCTTTCGATCTTAAGTTCGAAAGAAACTTTTACCGAATGCATTACGTTCCTCATCATTTTTTCTCCTGTAATCTTCGTCTTGTGAGAGTTGTGGAAAATGCCACCGTGTCATCCCCGATTTTGGGTCACATTTGAATTGCCGAGTCTTTTCTTT
This sequence comes from Pachydiplax longipennis, assembly GCA_036926295.1. Classification (NCBI taxonomy): domain Eukaryota; kingdom Metazoa; phylum Arthropoda; class Insecta; order Odonata; family Libellulidae; genus Pachydiplax; species Pachydiplax longipennis. Next base: position 61,765,534 of record JAVFKF010000008.1, read on the forward strand.
CCGCTCACTTTTTGTTTGGGTGTTAGATATTAGCTGATTCATTCTGATGTTAAATAATAGCTAATTCATACAATTATTTCAGCATATTTCGTTTGGTACAAGCATACATTAAAGCATTTGTTCTGCTGTAGATATACTTTTACTTCATGTACGTATGTTCCCACGCAAATAATTTTGTTGAATTTAAGTGATATACACATTCTTTCGGTCGTTTGTGATGTGGTTTAAGCACAACTTATAATTGATTATCGGATGCATTAAATATATTTAATTCATATATATATTACATACCATCCAGTGCCAATCTGTGTGACTTTATATTAGCGTTTCACTACCTGTTTTAGTGATAAAGTAAAAACACATAAAAACTATCAAAAATCAGACACGATAAGCAGCTGATACATTTCACTCCCTAAGGGAGCATCTTCAAAGCATGACAGACTGAACAGGACTGTCCCTGTAACTGTTTTTGTATTAACACCAGTTACGAGTAGTTGGGTCCCAATTAATGTCTTTCATTACCACTGGATTTCTCTAAATTCAGTAATGCATACAGATTTCGTGCAATATTAATTTCCAGTCACTGCTATCTTTCCTAACTTCAAAAGAGGAAGAAGGCGGACGACTCCAAGAAGATAATTTCATTCATGGAGATAAAAACTTAAAAGATCCAATCATGCCTTTAAGGCACAAAGATATTTCCAAAGATGGTTCGACCTTTCATACGATCTGGAAGGTGTGACACAAGAAGCTACGAATTAGCCACGGTGCTCCTCTAAATAGGGAGGAGGGGATGGTGTGGGAAAGGTAGAGGAGGAGTGGGGGTAACTTTCACTCTCGCTTCACCCCATCCCATACGCCTCTCCCTCCTCTCGCCACTCTTACCTCTGCACTCCCGTCACTGTAAATTCTTTCTCTTCGCAAGGCTTCATTCCATGTACTCGAGAAAGTGCTACGTGCGCCAATGACTCTGTGCCAATCGGAAGAGCACATAAGCAAGAACACATACAAGGATGGACCTGATTCCATATACCCATCGATATCGCCGTCTTTAATTCGTAAGAGAAGTTGAATCCGTTAGTAAACATTTTATGAGTGCCATCATAATTGTATCAAATTTACGTCCTCGGATAATCAATCTGCTGGCCTAGGGGACCAGCGTTCGATTACCGGCTCGAATCTAAAAAAGCAAAATGTCACTCCAATAACCATGCAGTAATATAATGCTACTACTTCTATATTGGGCGATTCTATTGCTAAGGGTGACATTCAAAAAGCAGTGTTGCAGCTAAGAGCCATGTAAAATAAAGTATATTAATAAATTTAATGCACGGCCGGTTCCGAATTACGAATTCTTTCTTGTTAGTTTGTGGAATTCCAAAGTAGCTTCTAGCGGATTGGAAATGACTTAAAATATTTAAAGGATGGTTTCACTTATCATACCATAAATTTTTGAAATCTAATAGTAAAACATTTAAAAATCATTATAGGCCTAAATTGAAGAATTCAGCATTACATGATAACGTACCGTGATTACGTGATTATAAGTATTAGAGCTATTGGAGTGTATAAAGGATATTAAATTATTTTTATATTATTTAAATGAATTTTTGCCAGTATACAATTCAATAAGTATACATTTGTGTATTATAAACTTTGCATGCATATTAATGCATATAAATTTGTGTATTATAAACTTTGCATGCATATTAATATATATAAATTCACATTTACACAGTTTTTTACTATTTGAGCATGTTCTATCGATCGCAGATTGAATTAAAAGTTATTATTTATGGAAATTGGTCAAAAATTATGGAAAGAGGTTGATATTTACTTTTTCTTAGTGATTAATTTTTAATAATAGTAAATATTATCAATATATGCTTCATCAAAAGATGGATATTTATTCGAAAGAGGTTGTAGTTAGCGGTTCATTTATCACTGGACAATCACTGGTCTCTAAACATTGTCACTTCTGCCTTACGTCTTACAAATAAACGAATAACTGAGCTACTGAGAGAGCCGGAAAAATATAACTTTAGAGAGATAAAAGCATCAAGGATTCTTGAATACTAAGTAGATACTAAAATCTCTGTAGTTCAGTAAATTATGGAGAATTAACATGCTGCCATCGACTTCATGGAAATGCTTCGAGGGATCAGCGTGAGATCCCGCTAATTTATATCACAATAAACAGCATTCATCTCCTAGTTTACTGCGCTCCAAGCACGGGAAAGGCCGCTGACCACGAAAAAGAATGAGTATTAACAATCATCAAAGCGAAGAGAAATCTGTTCATCAAGAGTTTCCTCGGGGATAAGCGATGCGATCGGAGAATTTTTAAAAGGTCAACCCGTCTCATCTGAGTGAGGCAAATTAGAAGTTCCGTGACATTTGCAGTAAAAGTTAACGACGACTATTTCCGGAATCATCTCTTTTTCCTCGCTCGCGAATGTTTGTATGGAGTGTGTGGAGCGCAGGGCGAAAACACGTGATTACGACACCTTTGGTGGCAAAACTTTCATTCGGACAACGTGTCGTAATGCGGTTCATTTTCGGAACGGCGAAAAACTTAAGGACGCCAACATTGCATTACGCTCGCACAATCTCTTTCCCCTTAATTATTCGAACAATGAGTCTCCCTCGGTGTGAAAATGTTGTCATACATGCAGCTACCATTATTTGCATGGAGTTGCGTTTAGGTATACATCTTCGGAGATTGACCCAATTGCTTTCCCATTGTTTGGTCGTATTGTTCTTCCAGAAGGCGATCTTTTAATCCGATCAGTAGCCGTCCTAAACGTCTCAGCTTCGTGGTAATACGGGGCTGTTGGGAAATGATATAACCGATTCTTACCGCTTATCTCTGAAAACAAAGAAGATAATCTTGGACTAAACTCTGGAGCAATGTCTGTTACAGTAGAGCTGATATCATCTCAACCCTTTAACCACGTAATTCGGATGTTTACGAACAAGCGTTTTACTGCATCACATCATGACTACTTACGTTGAAATGTCAAATATTAAACTTCAGTTTTTGAGTTTTAAACTTAAAAAGAACCATAGTAGAATAGAAAATTCAGAAATATATCAACCATAGATTTTTCGTTCGTAAATTACTTTTCTTTAAATACGTGACATTCATGGTGAATCATATGTCAATGTATTTATATAGCGTAAAGGTTGAGGTTGTATAAGAACTTGGTTTTTGAGAATATTTATTCTGAAGCTAAAGATGGTTAAAGAGACTTATTCGGGTACGGAGTATGTTTGATCGAATTTTGTTTGTCATAGGAATAGAAATAGTATAAGTATCCCTAGACCTTTTATCAAACTAGAGTGAATATTGATATTTTACCGAAGTCCAGTAGTTTACAGTACTATTTTATATTTTACATTTATGTAAAGGATATGTTAAACTAAATTGCACTTGGTTGAATTCATTGTATATATAGAAATTAATCACAAAATGGACTACGCCAGCATATTTTATATTTCTTTAAACAATAATACCGGTTTCCAGGATATCACTTCATCTTCAGGCTGAAGATGATGCGATATCCTCGAAACCGGTTGTGTTAATGATACTTCAAATTTCACACTCCAGTAACGTTGTATCGCCTTGTAAATGATTATTGTTGGCAAGGGTAGAATTTTACATATGCGAAAGCAAAATCCACAAACATTTTAACATTTACGATGAAGAAAATTTAGTACATGCTAAAGAGAAGGAAAGCCTCAGAAAATTGTTCTGTTGAGAGATAAAAACATGAATCATAGAGTATAAAATCAGAGGATATTCAAATTAGTATGCTATTAGACTAAAAAATGATGTTGGTATGCAACACTCTAACGTGATTTAATTACGCTAAGTATCAGAGTGGTTTTTTCCATCACGGAATTTGCACCATTAAGGAAGAATCATAAATATACTCGAAAAAATATCTTCCTGTATAAGAAAGAAACGTTGAGTCGTTGAAATAATTGAGTGAAAATATTTTATCTCCTATTCAGGAAATAATTACTAAATTCCAATTGATTCCAGTGCTTTCGTGTTTTCTGCCGATAATTGCCTTGTTTTTTGGCGATTATTTTTAAATAAATTTAATCCCTTTAATCTACCCATATTTTAAATTTATGTGTTTTATACGCGTATATATTCCTTCTTACGTTCCATTGAAATTTGCATACAAATATCGTGTTGACAACGGAGAGGGAAATAAAATTTTGAATTCGCACCTTTCTCATTATATTAATCGAGAGACAAGGACATGTTTTATTGTGTGTGTAAAACGGTACACCATGATGTCAAGTGGAATTTACTCTTTCTGCTTATGACAAACAAGGGATACATTTGAAACAATTACACTCATAGTGATAACGGGAAAGGCTATTTCGATGCATTCTACACTACACAATGTGCATAGATATTAAAAAGATAATTACCGATATTTAATAGAAGATTAGCAAGAAAGAGATACAAAAGGTCAACTTGGAGTGAATTTTCAAAGTTGAGGTTATGTTTGATACAAAAATTTCCGGAATACAGTCAATTCTAGATAGGCATTTTTAATCAAGATAAGCCCAGTCTGACCTGAAATTTAAGCTAAATTTGACCTAAGTGTGAAATAATGAAAGAAAACCTTGGTAAAATCACGGGAACATGAGATGTAATTAATTTTCTGTGAGATGATGGATGTCATTGTGGAGATAGAATATCTTTTATATTGAGAACATGGCCGAGATGATGAGAAAGATTTCAGGGCCAGAGATCTTTCTTCAAGATTTTTGTGAATGCAAGATTATGATTACACAAAATTGAGGCGCATTCAGAAATTTTTATATAATTTGGAAAAACGTTTACGACCTCAGATTCAACGGAGATAAGAATATCTGAGCAACTCAATTAAGATTTATGTCCTGAACTTAGGATAAAAGGTAGGTAATTAAATGTTGATTCGTCAATAAAGATACAGTAATTTATTGCCTAATGTTAATCTTGATTTTAAAAAATAACTCTTTAGGAAATAGAGTGCAGTTTAATTGCTCTATCGGTCATATTTCGCGGCTTATCTTTCATCTCTCCCGCTACTTTGTGCGATAGAATCAACTGATTGTTCTAAATAGGTTTATATCGATCTTATCTTAATTTATCCTACTTTTTCTTCATTTAGAATCAAAAAGACGCATCGAACCAACTCTTTTGCGATTTCCTTTTCGTCAAAATATATGTTGAACATTGAAATCATGTGCCAAAGTAAACTATAAGAACTTCAAAAAACATTTAAAAATTATATCGAAATTCTCTCCATGGGCCTACCAATTATGTAAGAGAAATTGTTAAAATGGAAGGATAAAATTCTTTTAGTCCTAATCTCACTCGAATAAAGATGTTAATCATTCATTTACGTATTTACCCCATAGACGCTTGCGCAATTTCAAACAGCTAACTGAATAGTTAACGATATTTTGAAAACTGAGAGCATTATAAAATTATTAGCGCTGAAAATAAATTATTCTTAGGCTATACAAGAAGTGAAAAATTGTGACTTGGCTGGGACACGAACCCAGGTCTATTTGAAGACTCATTATCTTAATACATGACCATCCGAATTTATCATTCCCCTCACATTGGTATTTAAATATTTTGACTTAAAGGAGCAAAAATATTTTATTCACCGCCATCTTTTTGGGGCTCAGTACATATGTTATAGCTCATAATTTTTGCTTAATCATGTATTTATTAACTGTTCACTTTTGAAGCCTTCAGTCAAAAGACTGGTTGGACCTTCATTCACTTCACTATTGGAAACCAAAAGCTTTAGCGAGGGAGTCAGGCTCACTAGACAAGCGGAATGAGGTATTTTGCCTATGCTTATAATAATGAGTAAGAATGCCATCAATGGAACAAGTCCGCGGAAGTGCAATCCACACAAGTAAAAATTCTATCATTCTTTGGTTATTGGCCTAGATATATGTCATTATTCAGCATCACTCATGCGTCAGTAGCTTTCACATTACCAAAGCCATGAACGAGACTGTAACGAAAGTAAATGAAAGATACATTCTTCTTTACCCTTCACCACTCCTTGAAAAATATTCCATTCATCGGGTATGTTGTATGACCAATCACTGCCTTCACGAAAATAAAAGGGCAATTGATACCTTTGCCGTATTTCGTATACAAACCATCTATGGTTTCGATGGTACCTCCACAGTATCTTCATCAGTCTCATCGATTATATTCTTGTATAACTGTATTTAACGTGAATATCTTCTTGATACCTCGAGAGCAGATACAGCGCAGTCATAGTCTGTGAAAAATGTACGTCTCCTTCGAGAATGCTGCTCCACTACTTCCTGTAAAATGAATATAATCCGCGATATCAAGAGCCCCGCCTTAATCGTGACGTACGCTCTCGACGGGGAACGGTTTCGACGCAGTAACGAGTCTAATTTCCGTAAGCAATCTCTCAATCTTTTTGAGCTCCATGGACAGCTCTACTCCACTATGCTTTTACCTCTAGGATACTTTTCCCTAGGAAGTACTTGCACCTAAAGACGATGAGCCGACAGGGAATGTACGGAGATTAGATCTAACTAGCAGGGCATGCAGGGTTTTGTTCCTTCTACAAGGTTCGATAGACTCATCCAACGACTAGATTCTGTTCTCTGTCTAGGACGTTATCTAGTAAGATGAGATCTATTGAGCCAGAAAAAATCGTGCTGGAAGATCCGATGAAGATGTTGGATTGGCTTAGCATCAGCAACTCCTTATAGTGGAGGGAGATGTTTAGCAGCATAAAGACTTTTAAAGGTTGTGAAAAGCCGATACACAATTCAAACGACTCAAATAGAAAATTAAGAGGACTATTTTTTAATTTAACGAGGAAACGATTAAATATACCAATTTGTATATTTATTCTCTTTTACAGATTTCATACTTGCGGTAAAATATATTCTGATTACTGATAAGAAAACTGATAACCATTCTTTACTAATTTATTTATGAAAGTGGACTTATTCCTCATTGGCAACAAATATGTTAAATATTTACAGATAACAAGACTTTTCAAAATTAAAGAACTCTTGAAAAATATAATTTATAATTTTTATCTAATTCTTTATGCGATTCCGCTTATGAGAACTTCAATGAATTTCCGTGTCAAATTTGATAGAAATCTTTTAGACCAATTTCGCAAAGAATACGTTATTCTGATTAATAGCGTCATATGTAAATTACTTTCTTCGTACAATTTTCACCACCGAATATGACTGACTAATTAATCATATCAAAACCTCTCGTTTGAAGTACTGATCGCTATACACATTTTCAGTAACAAGTGAGAATAGATACTTGTGCAGCCGTGGGCATAAAAATCTTAAATGTTGTGGGTGTTTGCAGAAGACTACGGATAACAGGGTTGTACGTATTTTTTCCAGAAAAATATTGCCAACAGAAGATTAATATGATATATCTTTTATTCTAAAGAAACTTAAGGTTAAACCGTGCATGATTTACTTTGGGTCTAAAGTTCGTTGAATATTCGCTGTTAATATGCGCAACTCTTTTACTAGCTATCATAAAGCTACATATTCACCATAAGAACAAACAGATTTTATTAAATAGTAAATGCCAAAGGTAGAAATAGCACCAAGAATTATGAGTAAGGAAAAGTGGAAAGAAGAAACATCTGTTCGTAGAATAAGATGAATGAGAATTTATTTGCAAACACATGAAGGACGAGCTGAAAAGGATGGTAAGGACTTGGAATGCCATGGGGAGTGGAAAAAAGGAAGGGGGAAGTAGAATGGTGGGAAGAAAATTAAGCGAGGTGGACCTTCCGAGAGCCAAAAGATTCATGGTAAAGAGTGAGTTAATGAGAGTGGGAAAATGCGATGTGGAGGAGAAAGAAGAGAACAAAACAAAGCTGAGATGATATCCTCCATATAGAACTAACACGTCATTTATTCACTGAATGTGTGAATTGGTGAAGCTGTGAATCGAAAGAAAATCCTTCAGATATTTTCCTGCATTTCTATTAAATTTCGACGTCGATTTAGGATGTGGGAGTTCTTCCACAAATCTTCAAATAATTATATGCCTTTTCACAAGGTTCTCTCAAATCTTGTTATGTAGATTTGGAGAAGCAAAATACGAGTTATCTTGACACAGAAACTCTTAGACGTGACCTTTGAATTTTTACATGCAACAATCAACAAAAATAATTAACTACGGCAAGTATATTTTTACTGGTAAATACTATTAATGATTTTGTTTTACATTTGTTTTGATTTTTAAAAATTTATTTTGGGACTTTGTTTCGATTGGTTAACTGATGAACTGCCTCAATCTCAGATACATGCATTAATTTTAAATAATGCCATGACTTTCATCTTTTGTGTGCTGATGCTGAAAATAGAAATATAAATTTTGTAACTGCCTCAAAATTTGCAGACTTTGGAGAAGAGGATATGTGAGATTGGGCAACGGAGAAATTGATATTTGCGAAATTTGAACTAATTAATATTTTCAGGGAGATGTGCGAAAAACTTACAGGGGGACGCCCCGCGGAAAGTACTCAAGAGTGCCAAATGAGCACGCCAGAAATTAAAGGAGAGACAGAATTTAGGACAAATCTCCCTTTTCTTCTTCGCGACGCATCGATCCTGCCGCTTATCTTCGCGAATCAGCACGTGAGCCGTGTTCTCCCCGAGATAAGCGATGAGGAGGAGCGAAGGAAAGACGCCCCCGTATTTTTTACGCGCGTGCGGGGAGGGAATAGGTGGAGGGAACAGGTGGAAAAAATGTTTTTTTTTAATCGGGAGAGGCTCTTAGGCGTGTGTGGCAGGCTGCAGGAAGGAAAAGATCAAGGGCATTCTCTTCCTCGTATTGCAGCCACCCTATCCTCCCTATCTACCTCCCCCATCGACTCTCACTCTCTCTCCCCTCCCTCCCACATTTACCTCCCCGAGACCCAACGTCTCTGCCGCCGCCGTCGTCTCCACGCCCAGTTGTGTTGGAGCAAGGCAAGCGATTGCTGCCTCTAGCTGTTCTACGGAGAGGCCTTTGGTGTTTGCGGGGGCGAAGCGGAGAGAGTGGAGAGGATCGGCGAGTGAAAAAATTCCTAATCGCTGCCCAGAGCAGTCCTCAACAGTACGTGCCATTTATAACAGTTTCATACGCTCTTACCGAAAAACGAAAAGAGATCGACTTTCTGGACGTGCCTTCTGAATCTGAATATCTCTTCTCGGACGTGCCTTCATTTCGCTTCTTCCACGTGTGCTGACGACTTGTTTTCATTCTGACGTATGTGGTTGTGGTGCTTGTGACAGTGTATTCGTTCCTTTCACTATTTCTCGATCTATCAAGGAGTAATTCGTGGCGGGATTAGAGGCAAGTATGGTGTTACTGAGTGCCTGTGTGGATGTGTGAAGGATAAGAGCTCGGAATTGCTTCGGGAATACGCAGCGGTTCCTTATATATGTATATAATCCTTTTCTGCGACGCTTTTCGCTAAAAAGGGAGCGGTGCTGTGTACCAAATTGGTTCTTCCTTGCGTTCCTTTCCTAAGCATTCATCCCGCTCGGATTCATCCTCTTGTTTTACATTCTTCCTCTCGTCTAACGCTGCCAAATTGACGGTGAAAGTATGGCGAATGCGTTGCCGTGAGTTTGTTTGTTCTACGACGTGATAAAAGTAAAAGTCTCCTTCAAATATCGTATCGGAGAGGAGCTCTTACGCTTTAATTTTATGTAACCCAATGCTCATTATGTATTCCACGACGTAAAATTGTGTTTTACACTTTAGATCGAGGCGATGACTAGGCGGTCTCTATCGGCAAGCTGCCGCATACCGAAACACAAAGCACGGTAAATTTTCTTTGATCGCATAGGAGCGATTAGGATGGATTGGAGAGAGGAGTAAACCAACTATGGATGATCATCTTCAAATCTTTGAAAGTTATGCAATGATGAGAACAATGCGGTGCTTTTAAGTGGCGCGGGGTAATGCATCAAAATATTACGTTATCGCAAAAAATATGATGTGCAAGATTTATCGGAATCAAGAAGCTTTTAATATAATTAAGGTCATCACAGTGAGAACTTTGTTATTTAAAACTCGTCGTATGATCTTAGGATAAATGATAAATTGAATAAATCAGCAGATGCAATCTTCTCAATATCAAGCTTAAGGAAAATTACGATTAAATATTCGTAGGGGGTATCATCTTCGTCAAACACTTTTCACTATTTTGTATATCTTATTTTTGCTAGTGAGACGAACGCAGATGCTCATCTAATTTCCTACAGCGATTTACATCGTTTCTGCTATCTTTTTAGAAGTAAAGGAATAGACTCTTCATTGAAATAAAATTAAGGTGTTGGGAAAATACAGGCACCGCTTTAAAAGGTGAATCCTCACACAGGAATTTGCAGTCTTAAAACTTATTATAGTTTGCTATATTAAAAGGAATTCATCTCCGTTAGCAGTTGATCATTGTAATTATTATTATGGCATTATCTACTGCATCGAAATCAACGAAAACATTTCCTTATAAACATCTTTTAAAACAAAATTTTAAATTCTCAATATTAAAATCTCGCCAAGTTATGAAAATCTCCAGGTTTCCCTTTTTGCACTTTAAAATAAGCGACCATTTTAGTTCACTGTAACGCGTTCACTTTCTAATTTCCGTTTCATTTGAGGTTGTCGATTCAATATATCCATATTTGCTAATCCAATTTCGAGAATTTAATCGCCGGAATCTAATATTAAAATCGGGAAAGAGGAAACTACAAATTTCTCCTAGTTTTGGTCGTTCTTTATTTCCGAGAAGCCAAAACTTACTTTTTACGATCCACTTTTCTCCCGGAAAATTGATTTAATGGAGGGTTAGTTTCCGCTCCGATAATCGGGAGGGAGGGGTTATTATGTATGCGTCCGTATAGCTCGCGGTTACGCCTTTCGATTTAGAAACGCCTCTCACTACTAGATGCTCAATTTTTATGGAAAAAAACTTAAAACTGTGGTGCCGAGTTCGTTCTCAAAAATGAACAGTTTATGACGACTGCACTGTAAGACAATGTTGAATTCAAAGCGAACGATACCAAGCCGATCAAAGAGTTCTATCCTCGGGAGTCGAACACATGATATAGCTCCAACTATCACTCCACCGCGACAAGCTTAAGGTCGATTTGAAAGTTAGCGCACGAATGCTATCTGGTTACAAAGACGTCATTCGCTTCTAGCCACGCAATATCGCTGTAAAAATATATCCTTTTATCCGATGTAGTTCTAGCAGTGCACAAGGATGGATATTACTGGAACATCGCGATTTTTCTATCGGTCCACCACAGCCCTGTGTTATATCATGCGACAAAGCTCACTACAGATAGAAAATCGCCCGTCTAAGGGGACATGTTTATAACGACTTGTAAAAAGGAAAAATTATGAAAGGAAAAGATGTAGCTGATAGATAATTTACCATACCGGTTCTATTAATTTCCGTATGCGTTCATACGAAAGATGTATAGCCATTCGTGCCAACATAGAAGGTGTCGCGGTTGACTAACGCTAGCAAATCACACGGGGACCGTAAGAGATTTGTTTCTGTTGTCATGCAATGGATCAATAGCGACTGCTTCTTGATACGGAAACATGATTGTAAGGCTTGCTGTTTAAATAATCACCATACTCATTCTGCGTAGAGCTGCTCAGGAAATGAACGAATAGTGGAACTTTATGGTGAGCCGAGAATGTGATATCAAGGATTTCATGAAAGTCTAGCAAAATATGTGTGTCCATAGAAAAAAATATTCTCATCTAGTTTACGGAGTGCAACCCTGGTTCCGTACGGTGTAACCTAAAATTAACTTGGCTTCCTGAATTGTATTCGTTGGGATATTACTGTAAGAATTGAATCAGTAAGTTATCACAAAGTTGTAATGAAATTACGTATTCTGGTGCGTGACTTAGAGGTCGAAAGGTTTAAAGTTACCTCCCATTCAGGGTCACAGCGTAGCTGGAATCCGTGAAAGTGCATGGATACTGGTAGGAACTGAATTTTTCAAAAACATCTTACACTGACGAATGGGAATTCTTCCTGGTGCTGTAAGAATTTTTCGGTGAGAGTGAAAGGCTTCAGATTTGGAAAAGTCACGGCTAGGACATAAATGACTATATTTAAAACATGACGCTCAACTGGTTACGCAATTACTCACGTTATACCTTCTGCATCGTTTAAATGATAATCAGCTGTCCGACGAAAAACTCTCCTTAGTGAGTTAAATCGTTTTCACTTTATGAAAGTAGCGATGTATTTCTTCATTTACTGCAACTCTCTCCAGACAAAGGACTCTTAAATCTGTGCAGGGACCCCTAAAGGGACGCAATACGTTTTCAATCTTTTGTGCTATGAATACGTTTTTAATTCAGTTAATTTTCAGCTTAGGTGTGGGAAAAGCCCATTTTTTCAAATCATGTCCAGAAAGAGTGTAATAATGATGAAGGTTGGTCGCAATCTGCATAGGTTTACAAATATGCAGTCGGATCGAAAGAAAGTAAATTATTATCAGCAAATATTAATTGCTATTTGCTTTATTCAAACTGAAATAATTATATTCATAATTTATCAATATCAATTTATCAAAATCAATAAGAGAAGTAATCAGTATATACTAATTACCTGGGCCTAAATAAGGTTACTGACTTTAGAAAACTTCCACGAGAATCTTTATCGTTCTTAGATATATAGGAAACAGAACAATAAACGGATTAAATTGAAAAGTCTAAGAAATCACACAATAAAATAGTGTGGATTTAAATGAGCAATGATGCATAGAATTACAAATACTGGAGATCGAGATTTGTAGCAATTATTCATTCTGAAAACTCGATTCGGATTGTATAAAGCGATGTGCCGACGATAAGCACTGTTATGTTCCCATTAACTCGAGCTTGAGATACAACTCATCACGATTGTTTCAAATGCCGTTGGATGCATCTTCCTTTTCCCCGCCAAGATTATCCATAGTCACGATAAATCTTCAGTAACGCTCACAATTATGAAACAGTGAGATTTTTAAGCGATACCGCAACTTGGCGTCCTTCACCTTTCAATCGAAACATAGCAAAAGATGTACCGAGCAATTGACGTTGTTAGAGTCATGACTCGGGAAACAAGTGGAAAATTGGGGAAGCGTAGAAGACGAGGTGATCAAGCGCGAAAGGGAAATTCTTCAGATTTAATGATGAAAAACTTCTGACTGGCGACGAACTACTTCAGGCGTTGAAGTCTCCGAACCAAAAGAAAGACATGTTCAAAGTTTCTGGATGTAGGAATCGAAATTCTCCAAAATCCTGGTATGAAATGGATACTATAGAGATAGTATGAATTTAACCTAAAGAGAAATATCAAAAATCTCGAGTCTGGTATTTTTCTTTACGGAATGTTCACGAAAAATTTTACGTAAATAATAAATCTATCGACTTCCATTTTGAAAACTTAAAATTTCTGGCAATTTATTTATCGATTTAATTTTCGACATGTCAACCATAAAGGGCAGATTCATTGTTATTCCGTTTCATAAACTATATTCTGAAGTCGGTCTTTGCATAATGGATTGAGAATTAGACCCAATAATGTGTGACTTAAAAAGTCGATATGGATATCTTTAATTTTGATATAGTTATATATCAATGTCAGTTAACTTTGATGATAATAAAACTAAACTCCAAAGATCAATATGCTGAAATCAAATTTTTGGTGTTATGCAATGCATAATGTAAATTAAATTCGATTATTCTAATTCCATGCGTTTATCGACGAACAGTCATGTTAAAACTTTCTGAGGTAGATTTATTCTTGATGGCGAAATAATAACGAGTGTTTCACCTCATCAGCTAATTTTAGGGACTCAAATTGAAATGGATCTTTTCGATCATCAACGCCGCAATCTAGGTCAGAATAATCCTAAATGATCGAAAGAGAAATTCGGAGAACTTCTCTCAGTAAAACTCTAATTGCTCTCTGCACATGGACGAGTCCTGATTCTCTAAAAATTTCTTTCTTCGGCAACCTTGTAATACCTTCGAAGGGAGATACATTGAGGGGAAAACAGGAGTATGAGGCCGAATTCTGGCATTTTCTCTCTGGAGCGTAACGGTCACGAAGCGAATATAAAACCGCAGTGGGAGCTCCAATCGAAGCGAGATATCATTCGACTGACAAGAACTTTTCAGATTTAGGTATTTAGCTGCTCTAGCAATTAACCCATTCATATACGTGCGGAACCGATGGATGCTGAGATGCATCATGTACCATGAAGAGACCTCCTTCGCGGCAAGTGGCCAAAAACGAGTCAGATAGATATGACGGAGGAGAGATAGAGAGAGAGAGAGTTTAGATATTGCGGGGCTCTTGTCATACTCGCGCGAGGCAGGATTCGTAGCCTCGGGACATGCCTACCCGGCGAAGAGAAAGTGAATCTGTGAGAAGATGCGGAGTATGAGGGGAAAGGGGTGAGGAGTGGAGGAGGGGGATAACGCAGTTCGGAAGATGGGAAGGGGGGGATAGAGGGAAGTCCTCTCGAAGTAGGTTGAAAGGCGCCGCCTATCCCACATTCAAGCCGGTAAAGTTCTCTTACGAAATATCTCGCGACTATTCCCTTCTCCTCTTACCCTTAAACATACGAACGTGCACACGTCGGTCGATGAAGTTTGACATGTTTTTTGCAGTCGCGAGGAATTAGACGAAAAGGAAAGGGACATTGGGGTTCCACGTTGAAACAGCTGTTCGTGGGGAACTGCATTACAAAACGCGATGGAATTTGCTCGTAATGAGATTGAGGATTGCATTTTTAACTATAAAATACGTTGATGTATAGCTAAAGTGTCAACATTTGCTTAGCAATCCGAATCTTTCTCCTGTAATGAGGTAATCTTTTCATTTATTTATTGTTTTATTTGTTCTTTTGTTTTAGTATTTAGAATGTGAATGTGAAGATATTTCCTTGATCGGAACATAAATTGGGAACAAAATTATTTTTCGGTCAGCCTCGATCTTGTTCGTGTCGTGTAGTCACGGTCAAGTTAAGATTAAGTTCATCGCGTTCATTCTCGCCCTTACAGGGCTAAATTAGCCGAAATATTTGCTCCTATCAGAGTAGAACGTATGCAGTCCGGAAACTGTAATTTGATCTCTTCCAGCCTAAATAGCTGGAACGCATAATTAATTTCACAATTACACACTTCATCTTTTATCGATGTCTCTTCGGGCAAAATGTTATTTTTATCTTAGGTCGAATTCCATATTCTTCTACGAGAGAGACTACCTATGAGATCACCTCTCTTTTGTGACAACCTTCTAAATGTGACCAGTTTTATCAAGCGTTTCAAAACAACAATCTCAGGCGTTGAAGTCTCCGAATCAATTATGTTTTAATGTAGCCTTATTTCGTTATGAAGATTTTATAAGCTCGCAATTTCAGATATTGTCAACAAAGATCAAATTGGAAGGACTGTGTGAAGTTTCCCACAAGTATATTTTTTGCATACTTAAAATATAAACGATATTAATCAATGAACGTAAGTCGAACTTTAAGACCTACAAAGTATGGAAATTTCTTTGAAATAATCCGTGCTAATTAGTGAAAGAATATAGTGAGTAAAATCTGTATCTGCCACGAGGAGGAAAAGACACGCAGGTAAAATTCTCGTTATATAAGAAAAAGACCGTCCAAGCCCCTGGGGCGCTCAAAAATTTCCAATTCATTCCAACTAACGATAGAGGTAATCCGCGCGAAATGAATACGCCGTAGGAAAAGAGAAATCAAGTGCCTTATTGCGCCAGCCCCTGTCCCGGAATTCTGGCTTGGAGCAGCACCCGTTGCCCTTTTGACATTCCACTCCTCGCCTCCACCTGTCTCCCGCCGCCCCACGAAGACCTTCGCTACTGGGAGTGACCTTAGTGCGCTTTTTATTCGCTCTTCTCACTCCTTCTTCCTCCCTCTGTCCTCTTCCTATTTCCTCCCGTTATCTTCAGCTCCCCCAAACCTTGGCTCCCACAGCTCTCGAATGAGAAAAATGGCACCCGGTGCCCCGTTATTCCGATGACCCTGCATCACCAAGGTCCTTGCACTCGCGTGTCCGCATAGAGCAGCCGTTTTGTCTAACGCGACGACCGCTACGGAGTGGGAAGGTGCATAAAATTAAGGTTACTCGCTCTTCTCATTAACTTTCATCCCAGCAGGAATGCGTTTCCTCGCTGAGGAATGATGAACGGATTCCGGTAGAAGAGTCAAAACATGATTTTATAAATATAGCGGACAGTTTTTAGCTTTGAAAGAGTTATTAAAAGGCTAAGATTTGAAAATACTTACAAAATTTGATTTCATGAATTTCTTTTAATTAATTCTTAACTACTATCACACCTATTGTTGGATATGCAATTTCTGTGACTTAAGTCGAAGTAGTTTTCTTTATTTTTAAGTTGAAATTAATTAATTAAATTAAATTAAATTAGATTAAAATGCATTAGGATTGTGAGACAACTCGCGTCATTTTCGAGAGATTGTTAATTACAAGTTTGGAAGAAAATAAATACTCAAGAGAATCTGAATGAAGCAGGGAATCTCATCTGATATTAGTCCCTATTGCCCTTACCATCTTCGAGTCTTAATTTCAATTTATGGTCATCTTGTTCAGCTTCGAATTTTGCCATATACTTTCAGACTCTCATTCAGTACCCTCAAATAGAGTTTCATTGCTATTAGCTTTCATGCAATAAAACAATATTCCTCAGCAAATTTAAATGAATTTATATCTTCTTCCATTTACCCGAGATTAGGAGCATTAACATGTCTCTGACTTTCAATTCAATACGTTAGAAACTTTTACAGCCCAACGAATAATTCTTTATTTCTTAAATAACTTTCACAGGAATTGAAGAGGAGCAAAAAATCTCATCACAGAGATCGAAGTGAGCAAAAACAAAATCACCCGTTATGTATTATTTGAAATTAATTTTCCCGATTTATCAGCTTTAAGTATAATTTATTTTTATCCTGAAAATTAATTCTAGTTTAGATAAATACTATAAAGTAGTTTGAGAGTATACATCTATCTACATATACATACGTCTACATCGTCTTCAAACGAAGCAAACATTTCACTTTAGCGAGATCGGTGTAGGTCTTCTGTATTGAATACAATCAACCGAGTGTTTCTTCTAATAGATACAATCTTAATTTCAGAGCTATTAAAGAGTAACTAACTTAAAATGGATTATTGTAGCATATTTCATCGATTTAAGTTACAATTTAGTATTTTATCATCCATATAAATTCTTCAAATCTCCTTTTCTTTCGTAAAAACTATTTTTATATCAAAAGCATACAATAGATACAAACAGCTCAAGACCTCATGATGCAAAGCTTGCCTAATCGACTGAAGAATATTTTTCATGCACGCTGAATCATCTGATATTAGTTTTTCATTTTTATGCTTTTATTTTCCAAGAATTTTAAGCTCCGATAGCAAATTGACCAATTGAAGCAAATTTGGACATACGGAGAAAGACGAAGGCCTTTTTGCTTCTTGAAGAAAAAAGAATAAAAGAACCCGAGTTCGGCTTTTCGATGGGCATGGTAACGGGTTTAAAATCGAAACTCTCGTAGCACTCTCTCTGCGCATTGCTCTCCTTTTCGGAAAAGAGAGAATGAAAAGCAGCCTCTTTAAGCATTCAGGAGGCCTTCTTACGGACAAGACGTGAATCCTCATCAAGTAACGTCTCGACACAGTTTGAAGGCCACGCGATTGGGAAAAAAGGACAATTTGGAGAGATTAATTGCTGCGGACCTCCTTACAGATTATTGGGCGCGAAAGCGTTTCCAACGAATCCTGTTAGACATCGCGCTTGCGAGGAAACGATGAGTTACGAACTGTAGGAAAATCCCGCGCCTTTATTACCTATCGATGCAAAGTAATACGCAACGATTGAATTGCTCACTGCGTGCTTGGACTTTTTCTCAGAGGCGTTTCTTAAGAATTTACCCAGAAATTTCATCAGGTCATGTGACGATCTTCATACTGGGCGCACAACGGATACAAGGACAGTGGCTGAGTGGCTAAGACGCCGCGTCCTAAATCTAAATCTCGATCCAGCATTCGCGGAATAAATGAAATGCGCTAGATTCATCACTTTGATATTGCTTCTTACTAAAACGTATGCGCTGGAAGGACGCCTTTCCTTGCGCTCCCACCCTTCACCTGCTGATAAGGAAATACCACACGTAATCGAATTCGGTCCCACCCCTTCAATTTAACAAAGTGCAAAATTGAGCCGTTTAAATTTTGTATTTCTCTTTTCATTTACTGACAGCGTGTTTAACACTGCCATTATTTTCCAAGTCAGGTGTTTCGGACTTACCCCACTGGTACTTTATTTATCAAATGTATTTAGAACGATAACAACGTGAAGATGTTTAGGCACATATACTGTCACCTATCCGATATCAGTCTGTAGTAAAAGCGAAAAGTAAGGATAATGATCATTATAAGAATCGCACTCTGATATTTAAGGAATGCAATATAACTGAAAATTTACAAATCTAATTGCGGAGAAGCAATTTAGGATGGGGTAAAGAAGCCTTTTTCTTATAATAACGACATTGCCTAGATCTATTTTACGCAAAGATTTGGAATATATTCTTTTAGAAATTTTAATAGCTTCCCTGACTTACCTTTGTATATAGTGCGTATAAAATACAAATAAAATAAGTCTTTTAAAGTTTAATTAAAATGTGCTTGAAATGTTTTTGTAAGTTTGACATATGTTTGACATAACTTACTGACATGACTCAAAATTTTCATCTTTTCATTATTCGAGTTAGACTACATTAATAATAGAAAATATGAGCTTCGGCAACGTAGAAAAGGCTATTTTATCAAAGCTTCAATGAAATTGAAACTAGATATCTTTTCGACATCTTTTAATTTGTAAAACTCTAAGAAAGGTCTGGGTACATACACGTGTATTATATTATTGGGGACAATTAAGATTTTATGAAAATGTAAGTTTGGTTGGAAACAAAGAAAGTTTTTCCCTTGTATTCATTGAATCAACGTCGGAATTTTATTTTTATTCAATTCAGACCCATGGAAGAGAGTTAATTAGTCCCGAAATTTCGTTATTCTTTTACGATTTAAATGCTGAAATAATTAAATTAATTAAGTCAAAATATGCTTACTGTTGAGGAAAGATAATTAGCGGCAGAAGATTTTCATTAATTTTTAGTTTTGCATTAAATATGATTTGCTTATCAGTAGATCTGTAAGAGAAAATAACATTCAATCAATGTTTTGCAAATCAAAAATATACTATTGATGTATTTCATTACATTACACTCAATTAGGTGCGAATACTTTTATCTCTGATTAATTTAGCCATCAAGATGTTATGGGTACAATATTGAACTTACAAAATACACGAAAGTGATTTTAATTTAAGTAAAGAAAGAGAAAGAGTGAATATAATCCATAAAAACATCTTAGTTATCCTTTTTGTAGTAGTAGAAATACAGGTGAGCCTCCACGAAAACATCCCCGTCTCAAAATCATCAAAATCAAATTTTGGTATTTCAGTCTCGCTATAAAAATTTTTGATTTAATCTAAAAAGGAAATAATGCAATTCTCTATCCGCGTTGTGTTTAATATAGAAAACTCCAATTTTAGCGGAGGCGTCCTAGCAGAACGATCTAGACATTAGCACTCAGTTAAGACATTGATCTAGACATTGAGCATTAATTCTGAGACGACCTTCTTTGTGTTTGCTTGTACAATTTCCTCCAAAATGATCAATGAGAACCTCCAAACAGCCACAAGGGCAACGCGTTTGACTTTGATAAAAGCGGTCCCGGGTTCGATAGCCGGAGGGGGCCCACGTGTGAAATGGCCTCAGCTGTCGAAGCTCTTTTATTAATACTACTATAATAAATGGATTTTCCGATCTCTAGAGCATGAATATTAGTCAATTTATACTCAACGTACCCAATGATATTGGAAAATATAAACGAAACCAATATGCAATTCGCACTAACTAGATAGATAATCTCTAGAAAATAGATCCCAACCATGGGTCAGGAAAATTTTTGGCTTTCCATTCGCATTTATACTAAGGACTGCATAAAATAGATATGTATCAAGACTTAGCTCATTATTCGCATTTCCCTGAGTAACAGTCTCATTTCCATCCGTAAGTAACGATGTTTTCTGTCAAATTACTTTTTGGATATCACGATCGGACCTTCGAATTCTTTGGACACGCTTTCTAACTCACTCAAACGTTCTTTGCCGACGAATGGCTTTGGTAATTATTGAATCGTGGTCCTGATTTGATACATTTGAAATCATGCCGAGATCTACTTTTTCTTCGGTTAGTCCGGATCAAATGATCGTGATGAGGACCCGCGATATAATAGGGTTCCGAATCATCACGCGCGGAAGAGATTCGTGAACGCGCTGAAACATCGATTTTCGTCCACAGATCATTGTCTGGAAATTGTCGTCACATTCATCATTCCAGCACCAAGTTCAATTGCTCTCCGTATTTTCTGATTCTTACTCAATGACACAGAAAAGATTTGTACTTGATGACATGACATTTACGCCGAATAACTTCGGATTACTCCATGAAAACAGGGTTACAGATTGAGGATTTTACAGTTCGAATGATTAGAAAGCAGATATATTTCGAATGTAGAGAATCCATTAGGTTCACAATATTTCGGTAGGCCAGCGTAGGACATTCCGCCGCTCCGGTGATGGGAGGTTTGGGGTCAGCCCTGCCAAAATTACTGTCAGTGATGATCAGAGGTACGCCAAACAAAATTCTATATGAAAACCACCGCCGCAGAACTTTTTCGATTGAAAATTTTGATTACTTTGATGATCAGTTTCGCTGAATTAAAAAATTAATTTTAATATATAAATTATCTCTCATAAAATAATTAAATTTTATAGGGTGAATTAGAAATAACAGGAAATCTCCTTGAATATCTTATAAACTTTCTCTTCACTTTGGATAACTGACAAGTACTGAGCCCTTTTAGGACAATGGAAGATCTTCGGTTCCTCCAATATAACCCTATAAGTAACTGCTTTTATTTATTTACATTGGTGATAAATACCTGATCTAACCACAAATAGCATTACGCCGCTTCCCTCTATTCTGTTCTCTAAAGCTGCTGCTTCACTTTCTAAATATCTCATCTCAAATACAATAAGGCAAATGTATAAAAATGTTTTTCTAGTTAATTTCGCTGCTAAATCTACATCTACATAAGTACCATACAAGCCGCCTTCCGACGTGAGGCAGGCAGTGTAAACACCGCGTTGTAAAACGTGTAATAAGGCGGATTAAAACTGATGAATTGCAGTGTAATTTCTTGTAATTTATATAAATTTTTACGCTTTTATAACTGCAGTTTTACAATCCCGAAGTAGCTTTCTTATCGAGTGCGATTTTTGAGACTATTTTTTAAAAATATGCGTGACTACTATGCTAAAGTCTACCACTCTTATCTTACCTATTTATTACCAAGAAATAACTTCAGTATCTTTCTCTGTTCAGGCATATATAGGTTAGAATAATGAGCATGAGAAGTCAGAATTGATTAATTTACATCATGTTTTGTACAGATACGTCATTAATATGATTGAATAATATGATAAAAACTCACTTCTGTAAGGGAAGTTGTAATTAAGAATTTAATTTCTGGTATATTATCACCAAATAAATCTTTGGTCCGCGAGAATACACATAGCTAATATAAAATTTTTGAGAAAGCATTGTAGATGAGAAAAACCATAGCCAATTAAGTACCATCTCTCAGACAGTAACAATAGTAACGCAGTATAAAATAGTTTACGTAACTTTTTGTGTACAAATAATCGCATTTACCGGTATATATAGACACACGGGCATAAAAGACGCATAGCTGATGGTATATCGGAAAATTTTAACATTCGCATAGAGCATGTGAGACGCAGGGTGATTTTCCGAGCATTTCTTTGTGAAATGTCTTATAAGTCGAGAAACGGAGTATCTAAAATTACAAGAAAATTTGACAGCAAAATCGGAAAAGTCACTTTTTTATCTCGGAATCATTATTTCGTTAGAAATTAAAAATCCGTATCTTGCGCCTAAACTAAAATAAAGAAGAGAAAACTTGGAAGACCATGGCTACTGTGAATTACAATGGTGAATATAAAAATCTAGTTGCATATAGGAATAAAACGTTATCTAGAACACAATCTCTCATAAAGATCCATCTTTATTGATGCATACATGGACTTCTTCAAAACCGATGCGGCGGTAAGCAGTAAATCTCTCTGGCACTTTATATTCTCTCCTCGTTGCCTTACAGTTTCAATTGCGGTAGAGAAACGTGCTTCTGCCACCAAATACCCAAAAGAGTGCGCAACGAGAGAAAATGCCCATAAGCACTTCATGAGAACAAGACCATTTTTCTATCTCTCCTCTCGGAGAACGGTTATGATATCCTCTTCCGGGAAAGAAGTGTAAAAACACCATTATCCAATTATAAATTCAATTCGTCAGATTATTACCGGTTTAAAATGACTTTGATAAGAAAAGAAAAGTCCTACCAAAATTATCTATTTTCTACATAAGTGGTCGTCCTTAATGCTTTTAATCATTAAGTATTGCAGCATTACAATGTTTCCCTTTCATCAGACGTATTGTAACCGAAATAATCTACCAAATATTCAAAATGATAATTTTCCATTCGGATCGATGTATTTGAACTTGCTTTATGGATCACATCAGCAGAGAATATTTCTTCTCATGAAAATATTATAGAGCATTATTATTTAAGTGTTTCTGCAATCGTTTACTTTTAAGGAAAGGAAGAATAGTGTATGAATCTATCCATATACAAATCAATAGATTTGAAAATTAAAGCCGAGGAAGTATTATTTAATATGTGACGGAAAGGCTGATCGAGAAAATTTATCGACGATTGGTTACGTAAACATTGAGAAACCAGTAGTTTACCAAATAGCTATTGCCACGCTGCTAGCTGAAACTCTTGCGGAAATCAAGTTTTTCTTGGGGGGCTGAGATTCGAGTGTTCTATAAAAGATAATTCAAAATGTAACTCCCGGAACCCACCAAGTTCCAACCTGAAAGGGGCTAACGCAAAAACTTGATTCTTCATTGTAAAACTAGCAGCGCCCACGGCTGAAAATGTGAGCAAACCAAATGCTACAAGAAATTTCGTTACCTCCTAACCCTGCCCTCAATAGATACTTGCCAGCAGCTATATTAGATTGTATGCAAAAGAATTAAATCTTGGCGAAAACTTTGTAAACATCTCATCTTTTTTATATAATTTTACTATAGGATTTTGAACCGTGGCTGGGCTTGAGACCTCCAGTGCTTCTTTTACCACAGAGGCAATATGCCGTTTATTAACATTGAAGGACCTCATATATCGAATAAATCTTTTTACAATTAATCGTAAAAATATCTAAGTCTTATTCTGAGGAACATACAATCCTCCGAAAAATTGTCATAATCATTAGGAAATTAGTCTTATTGGTCAAATATTAGTTTCCATATGTTCGTTCCTAGTTGTTGTCATCTATTGGCCAAATATAGTATGGTGTAATCACATCTAAAGTAGTCATTGAATACGTTGCTATCATATGGGCCATTATCTAAGAATTATACCTAGATTAAGGAGCAAATAAATGGATGATAAATAATTCTTTGAGAAAGAAAGAGGATTCTTTTATATTTTATATTTCCCGCAGGCATACTGAATTTATTAAGGTTTTAGTGACCTCAAAACAGCAATTTAATGATGAGCGCAGATGAAAGAATCTCAAGTACCGATATCATCTCATCTAACGATTACTATCGATCATAAAATCCCAAATTTTTGCTGACTTGTACGTGAAGCATTTCGATTCAATGATGCATTATATTTTAGTATCTAATATCTTATAACCATCCGGAATAATTCGTATATTATTAAAAATTTGAGATCTGTTATTTCTATATTAAATACGTATACTCGCCGAAAAGCTCCTAAATTTATTTGCAATATCAAGACAATCGAAGAGTGGATGAAATTATTACGTTCAATACATTCGAAACCCAAGGAAAATCAAATCTATTTCAGGTTGGGAAAAATTGACACATATCTTGAGGAATATGCACCATTTGCATGGAAAAATTATTACAATACAAAATATACTGTCTTTTTCAGTTTTATATATACAATACTTTTCTTTTCAGCGGACCGAGAAGCTGGGGGAGCCATGGGCGGGCGATCCCGAGCCTTTTCAGAACTGCTCACTTGGCGACTAGCAGGTAAATAAACCCAATTTTGCTTCTTAATAATTCTAATGTTTATAAATAAGCTGTTTATTACTCTCAAGTACGATTACATTGCGTTACTTCAGTGGAATATCAGCGTAAATGTTAGGAGTCATTAAGTAAACTGATATAAATGCGGACTACCGGCTGCTTTTCGAAGTTAGATACCTTTATAATAAAAGCGGCGCTCGTTTGCACACCTCTCGGCAGCGAGAAAGTTTCACGATAAATTTGGAACAGAAAGTGACGTGGAATGGGTGTGGGTGAAAGGAAGGGAGGGGAGAGGAATAGTGAGAGAGAGAAGGGAAACATTTCGGGGAGGGAGAAATTAAAGAAAAAGAGAGATAATTGAGAAATCGCTTGCAACTGGTGCGATGCTCTCGTGCGGATAAGAGTAATTTTCCACAAATACGGAAATGAGTCCTTGCACCCTCATCGAAAATTATGTCATTATTTTTGGGTAAATAAACTGCGCCTGATATAATTGATCTCCATTACAGTTCTCCCATGTATAATAAATACAGATTTTAAAGTGAATTCATTTGTGTCATCAGATACCGATGTCGATTTTATGTATAATGAATGAAATTAGTGAAAATATATATAATGAAGTTGAAATGAACAGAAGTCTAACAACTTAGAAAAATGTTACTATGAGAAAGTATCTACACTAATATCAAATAGTCAATTTGCTATTCATCTGTATCACAATACAGGAGTTTTAAGAATTTCAGTGTGTGAAATCAGTCTGATATGGATAAAGCCTTAGGTTATTTAGTTTTATCTAATGAAGTAACCATGGTGTAGCAAAATTGTGACAGTAATGCTCATCAATATATGACAACAGTAAGAGTTTAAGACGGCGTTTCTTTGGTTTAGAATTAGCTTTCCAAAAGGATTACGCTAGAAGTCATTCGAATAGCATCCTAACAGTCATAAAGTATGGCTTCAATTTTACACGGAAGTTAAATCCTGCAGAAGAATCTATAACATGCGGGAAATTATCTTAATGTTATTTGGGGAGCATTAAGAGCCTAATGCTTATGAAAATTGTTAGCAATCCGAGCAGAAATGGTGCCTAAAAAGTTGTCTTCAAATATCAAAGAACTGTTTTTTTTATGTTTTGAATGAATTAGTAATGCAACCCATATGAAATGAGTAAAACAGCCCATTTCAAAATTTCTCACGTAAAATATCAGTGCTAACTATATTGAGTCAACGTTGTTTATCCATATTGTTTTCAACCGATCTGTAATGTATCATGATTTTAAGCAAATAAACCTCATTCATCGCGAATAATTTGGAATTAAAGCAGTACCACAGTAACCTTTTACGGGGTCTGATTTACAATAAAAACCTGTTCGAGAGGAGAAGTAATGAAAGGAAGGTCACTAAAGATCAAGGCATTGATGGCTACGTGAGGTGAGGATGCGACGGCCTTTTAAGGAGCGAGAATATATAGCGGTTTTAAAGGCATTCGAGATGTGGGCGGAGAGGAAGTGAATAAATCAACGGTTTGGAAGGATAACGGAGAGGCGTTTCAAAACATTGGTGAAAATGCATCGCATGCTATCTGAGAAGAATGGTAACGAAAGATGATATTCAGAGCGTTGGCTGATGCTCCAAAGAAATACGTGGAGACCTTTGAAACCGTGAATGATGTTGCCCAATTTTAATGCGCTAGTAAGATATATGTTTTATGCCTAAATTAATGCATACCATTTGCGATATTCCCTCATTGATTTAAGCAAACATCCCTCTTTAGCAATACTGGTTTCATCCTCACCGTCTCGGTCTTTTTTTGCTTTGGGCTCATCCAACTGTCGTTCCATGAATAGCCACTTTTCATTTCACATTTTCCTTATCTCTTCCTTTTAAGGAGTCATTCTCCGTATTTTTTGCCTCTTCTCTCTTTCTGAGTACTATTGCATCATTGAGTTCGATTTAAATCATTCGACTTTCTCCTATTCTTCACTTCACCGGCTATGAACAATCTATCCATGTATATTGCAGACCCAAGTTTTGCTTGTTTCAAACCTTATTCGTCTTTCACATAGACATTGATAAATGTCTCTTTTGGCCTTCCCGTATAGCTCTCAGATAAATAAATTGCACGAAAAATCTCAATATTTGTTCAAGTGGTTTTCTTGAGGTAAAGTTGCTCGTGCTTTATTACTAGTTTAGGAACACAATACGGTCCGGCGTTTCCTTAGGCCGCTAGAACTCTGTCAATCGGATAGGCTTAACAACCCCTCTGCCTGCAAACATGCTCCCTTCCGTAGGCACTCCTTAACGTTTAACGACAAACTCTGTAACAGCAAGAACGTCACTTTTATTCTATTGTCTTACAATCTCTTCTTCGTTCACCCACTCTCGGTAGAATTTGTAATAAAATTCATTCATTCAGCAAACTCGCTGTTTATGGATCCCTAGGTGTTTACAGGTACTCATTTTGTGGGGCCAACAAGCTTTTTTGGAATTCATTATGTTCATCCAGGGTTTAACAAAAATGACGGGTCTGCTAATTATACTTGGCTACTACTTGCAAAACGAAGAGTGATACAAATGAAATGGTTACCCAACTAGGATGCAGCAAACATCATTTTTGGGACACTCTTTTATATCTGTGACTATAGGAATTTTACCTGACACCCACTTTATGCCTGTCCGAATGTTGCCATCGAAGAGACTTCGTTTGTAGTTGAACTTACCTCTACGCCATGGTCCCCAACCCCCAAGAATTCTGAAATCTCATTTTCTCATACACTTATCGATTGACATACTTAATATCCATGGAGATATTACACATGCTTACGTTCCTAGTCAGATCTTACCCCGCAATTTCTTCTTGCGAAATTTAACTCTTGCGTAGCCTTTTTTTGGTGTATTAAGTAACCATCCATCCGCACCCCTGTCTTTCACATTTTGATTTGCTCAATCAATTTCTTCGTCAAATTAGTGAGACTTGAACGCGATTATTTTACTACTCTGGGGAGAAAGTATTCCGCATGCTACGTTTAATTTGAGTATCCTCGAACGCGAATCGTGATTTACTTCGTTCATCCATTCAGGTATCAATTAGTTTTCTCTGAACAAAGGAAATATATTTCCTTCGGTATTGTTCCAGTGTATTGCTGAATGGAATTTCTACTAAGTATCTCTTACGGAGTAGAAGGTGTTCAGTGGAGCATGCATCCCTTTCCGTTGAGCAGGTCAATGGCATACAACTCTCTCGTCTCTGGAGCGTAGGTGTTAACTTTAAGCGGATGAAAGAAATTCGGCAACAAAAACGGTTCGCGATGAGAAAATGAGTGAGAAGGTGTACCAGTGCTAAGTGAATTTCACTTCACTGAAGCTTAAGGAGAAACCAGAGTTACACACTTGAGATTCACAACTGTTGCAATCTTGAACGAAGGGATGCTTTGGAGTGAATTTACTTTCCTCTTCCATCCCACATATTTATTCACTAGATTCCATTTAGGTGCGTAAGAAACTCCAGGGACCAAAAGCAGCGGCTTTCCTTCGGAATTATTGTTTCCTGTCTTAACCGGCTTTTTATTGGCCACGACGTTTTCGTTTCTTATTTTTTTTAACAACGCGGGTTGGTCGAGATGCTATCCCTTTAGCATAGCCGCGAGGTTAAAAAGTTGAAGGACAGCGTCCTCCCGAGAGCCTTTGTTTGATATGGTCAACGACCTCACCAAGGAAGACTGCGTTATGGTGTTCGAATCTTGTTTCCAGCCCGAGGCTCTTACATGTAGGTGTTTTTTGTGCGAGGATTCCCTCTAGAATTACGAGATAGCTTTATCAACGTGATGATAGATTAGAATGGATGCTTCGACTCAACCCTCTGGTGGTTTCTTACATGTTGCGTAGATTGTAAGATTGTATTTGAAAAATGAATGATAGAGGAGGCCTTGCATTCGTGTCATCCCTTACATGACGAAGATCTCCGAAAGAAAAGAGATCGCAACCTTCAGTGAAGATATATTTGACCACATAATAGCTAAAGAAAGGAAGATTCAAGAGAGAATTAATTAAATGCATTTTTTGTTGGAAGTCATAACTACTACCGGTGGCGTTAGTACGATAGTTAATGTTGAGTTATGTCCCAAAAATTAACGATGTTCTTTGTAAAGTTTACATCAAATGGAGAAATTCACCGTCAAGAAATAATTTATGCAACAAAATGATGGACATATATGAGGACATAATTTATGTAATGAAATGAAAAATAATAACTTTGATCGTTCTAAGTTTCAGTTTAGATTTTATTCCATATTTATGGCGTTCCACGTAGTCTAGCCTATTAATCATTTAATTTATGCATTTACATTCCGAAACCGGAACCTGCAGTTATAAAAATATTTATTACTGAAAATACGCTATTATGTACACATAGTGTTTGTGTACGTTCTCTCGCAATTATGAAAAATTTTCGTTTCTTACTAATTTTCACTCTCATCACACGATCAGGATTTTTTTCGTAAGACAATATCGTACTAACGATTTAGGTTAATGAAAAAGAAAATTTCCTCTCGGAATCAACTATTCCGCAGCAAAAAGTCGATATAAAATGATAAATAGAAAGAGTTGTCGAGAGAAAATGCAGAGAAAGGAAGTTTGGGGGAGAGGTTTCAGCTGGCGTTCAAATACGACAACATTCCAGACCGAGACGTGTTTTGGCAAAAGAAAGGTTCCGCCCTCTATCTCACTCTTTCTGTACATCTTATTCTCCACTCTCTCCCTACACTTCAATTCCCTTATCTTCTTTTCCATGTTCTTATCTAGAGACTTGTTTCGTTTAGGAAATACATTACAACGCGATCGTATGAGATACTAGGTACATGCTTCAATATTAACTTAGAAACCATTAAGTTATGGCGTGAAGGAAAGGAAATTGAAACAAGGAAAATTCGTAGGAAACTGCGTTAGAATCAGCCATTATTTTCTCGGATACCGTAGGACCAGATCATAGGAAAGAAAGGAAGATCCGGGAAAGACTCCTCTTTGTTCAGATGAGAATTGCGATATAAAAAAATATCCATGTTAGCAGGAGGAATGGTTTGCCGTCATGGCTTGCCTTCAGTAGAGTAATGAATGACTGAGCTATTGAAAGGAAGAGAGATTGATCTTCTAGACCAAGTCTTTAATTAAACAGGAGTGAAATCTTTTGATTCAATTAATCTCATTTTCTCCTGCTATCTTGGCGGGTTTGTGTGAATTAAGTTAAGTCATTAAATGTGACAACAGAAAGACATGCAGCACAAAACTGAATATGATAAACACCGACTTTGTAATTTATAAATAAAAAAAGTGGTTTTCCACCAGTGCTACAAATCCCGACGACTTCATTCAACTTCATCTTATATGTATATGTCTTGATTTAATATATTCGGAGGCGCTTATAGTTCTTAAAAAAATATTCCCCGTTGTTGAGAACTATTTTGAATGATAAAACAATGGTGAATCTTCGGAAGCAGCGAAACAGGTTCATATTTTACAATTCACTTAGGCCTTTAAAGTTCTTTGAATGCAACACCTAATTGTCCTTTCTCTTTCGGTTTTTCTTTCTCTGAGTCATCGGGCTTTCTATTATTCTCGTCCCGTGCTCTCTAACTTTTTCTTATTTATTGCCTCACAATTTTCCCTCCTCACTTCCTCCGTCCATTGCAGAGGTCAATGCCCAATAAGAGCGGGCTGAGGAGTTAACTGCAAAGAAGTTAATATTAAAATTGCCAAGGAGAAACGGACAGGAAAAATCGGACGGGACCGGGACCGTTCCAATCAGTCAAACTTTTTTCATGTTCAATTCTCTTTAGGATAGTTTCCCTAATACTCACATTTATGTGCCAAGTCATCTAAACGCTATTCCTCATACAGTAGTTGATTACGTTCAACAACCTGACTGTAAGAAATATGAAATTAATTTCAAATTTCAACACGCTGAAACTCCAGGCGCTTCAAATTTTCCCAAACACAGGAATAAGCCAAAACTCATCGCTTGATAATTTTTTTCAGCTAAAACAGTGATTTATTTATCTGATATGTGAAAATAGCAAGGGAATTCATGGAATCCTTTCACGGTCATGGCATAAATGGTATCTGTGTTAGCACTATTATTATTGAATTCCGAAAATATCTTATAATTATATTCTCTTTTT
Source organism: Pachydiplax longipennis (assembly GCA_036926295.1). Classification (NCBI taxonomy): domain Eukaryota; kingdom Metazoa; phylum Arthropoda; class Insecta; order Odonata; family Libellulidae; genus Pachydiplax; species Pachydiplax longipennis. The sequence goes on from JAVFKF010000008.1 coordinate 61,796,109, forward strand.
TTCATTAGTGAGCTTTACGGATAATTGTATGCTTACTGGTTAGAACCACAGAACGCTGTTTTTTATTACCTGACATTAAGAATGACAATTTTTTCGGCTGGGATGTAGCATTCGGTAAAAAATTTAATTTTACCATGAAGATAGAGACAGAAGAAGTTATAAATTATTCAGAAGGTATACAAAAGATATAAGATAGATTGCAATTGTTCTCTGACGCTACGTTAGCGACAGTTTAAATTAAAATGGGACACGTTTACGTAACTCTTAAGAAACATCGATGAATATCAATTATATTTAAGAATACTGAAGATACGATAGATTTGTTAAGGTGTCGAAGTAGTTGTTTACATGCGTCATCATTTCGAAACAGGGAACATCTTACTGAGTGATTTCCCCTTAACCGCTCGAATCTTTATTTTTTTTAAATTTTCAGAAAAAAGGAGAATATATAACGGTTGTTTGAAAATGAGAATGATAAAAGAAAGGAAGCGGAAGAAAGAGAGGGAAAGCGTATGTTATGTGAATAATTAAAGCAGAAGATGAAAGGCGTGCTTACAGGTGTTTTTCGAACTGGATTAAACCAATAAAGAGAAAACCAATAATAAAAACTCGTTCCGTTTCCTGAAATTAAAACAACGAAATAGAAGAAAGGAATTTAATCGGAGGAAGCGTTCACTTACAGATTTTAATGGAGATTCCAGGTTTTGATTACCAGTAGATGATGTCACCGCTGAACCGAAGACCCGTTAAGCCTTCCCAGCCTAGAGTATCGCCTACGAATGCGAATGACAGTATGGGAGGGTTTGGAATAAGGCTTTGGCTACCTGTTCGACGCGGAAAGAAAACAAACTATAACCTAAATGACTTTTTTTCTAACCGTTGGGGTTCTTTCGTAAGCTGCGAGTCTATTGACGCTCAAATACCTAACTTTAATAAATACTGTAAAATATTTTTGCTTAGTCTTAAAAATTAGCATGCTCCGACTTTTCTATTATGTATAAATATTTATTATTTCTATTATTGTTGTTCATATTTTAAAATAAAGAAATAAACATACGTAAAAACTTTTCTCTGTCAAATTTCGATGACGGCCCAGACAAGAAATAATACATAACCAATCCTTCTCAGTGGAGATATTGGACAAGGAAAGGGGTGTAGTTAATGTTGGATCGTCTGATGAAGAGAAGTCTACTGAAATCTGTTGAAACTGAAAACCTTACTGTAAATGCCTAATGGGATTTGATGGAAAAGGAGACTTTTAGTCACAGTCTAATCCGATAAAGTTGTATGTTGGCCAGGCCACGTAGAAGTGTAGTACAGTTTTTAGTGCATGAGGATTTGAAGTTTCTTGGTTGCTTCTTAGCTCATCCCTCCTTCACCTGATCTATTATTTTTTCATTCTATATTTTTAAAGGAAAAATCCGTAATTAATATAAATATTTTTGCTTTTTGTTCGTTCAAATCCCGCTAAATATTGAAACATGAAAATTTTGAGTAAACAGGTAATTTAGTATAGTAAGCATTGGGAATCTCGAAAGCTACAAATGTTGTGGTATTGCTTCGAACCGACACTATAGTTACGGCACAGCGGTTGAGAACCTCTTAGAACGTCCAGTAAGTGTGTCAAAGAGGGCCAAAACTAGCAAAGTAGCGGGCTGTTTCTATGACGTAATCTGACGAAACAGGTATCTGAGATTGAGTTCCGCACCTGAAAATTAAGAGGCAGTGGGTATACGAGACAAAAATCAAATCAATCATGTAGGACATACTATCTATCAAAACAAAAACATAAATAATGAGAGCTCCTGAAGATTAAAAGAATGAAAAACTATCAACTAACTACTAGATGAGGAATACATGAAAATATAAGAGGAAAGAATAAAGTTACACAAAATTAACATTATAGAAAGGCTGCTCCTTAACAGAATCTGCAATGGACGGTAGTGTAAATTGGATAAAAGGTAATGGGGAAGGTAAAATCGCCCTTTGTAAATATACTATCAAAATCTGACTAAAATGACAATGTAAGATAACAATCTAAAACAATATAGAGACAAACACTATATTATATCAATCCAAATTTAGGCAAACCTTCTAAGAAATATATATTAGCTTGTCGCATAAAAGAAATTCTTCGAAGGCATATTATTTTTCTAATTAGTAATAGGAAGTATATCTTGTTTTGACGAAGGAAGGCAATAAAATTAAGAAAAATAGTATGGATATCAAAAATCTTGCTTTTTTTTAGGACCGTCGAAAGCTCGGATACCTCTTAAATCATATATGAAAGCAGCTTTGAGTAATTTCAATAATTTACTCTTCAGTTGATAGAAGCTAAATCTTCTAATGATCTCCCATCGTTATTTCGGAAGCTAGTTGTACATCCTGCCTTTAGGACCCTCGTTGGAGGGCTACGTGGTAAATGACGAGCATTTATTTTTATAGAGAGTAACCGGTGGTTCAGCAGAGATTGTCAACATTTTAATAATAAAATATCGTCATGAAATAAGTGCCTTAAAGGATAAATAATTTTTCATATACTCTTGCCTGGGATCGTAATTTAAAATTAGCTATTATGGAGACTATTCATTTATTTCACAAATGATTAACTTCGCAGACATAGCATAATGATTCACGCTTGGAATTCATAATCAGTATTTGTCAAATGGAATGGTTTTAATGGGAATAGAGTCAAATATTCAAGAGGAAGGAAATGGCTGAGATGTAAACATTCAAATGGTCCTTTCCCAAAATAACTCCCAAAATATTTATTCAATAGAGCAACTTTGAGTTCTAGTGAAAACTTTCGCCGAAAAAATCCCGCTAACACGGAAATATTTTAACGTGCTGATGCTTCTTTTGCGAGCTCTGTTGTAGAGAATAACAAATGCCGAAAAGTTCAAAAGACGCATCCGTACGGATGGGAAGCGGGGAAAGTGTGTGGTAATTTATGTCTTCCTAAGAATGTTCCCATCGTCCCAAGGAGAAGTTAGAAAAAATGTGAGTGAAAAAGAATTTGGGAGCGATTTGGGCTATTTAGAGACTAAATGTCACATTCCATTCTTATTTGAGGCCTGTTAAGTGTTAAATATATTTAGGTATCAGATTAGACACAAATTAACGCAAACATGCTACTATGAATCCTGCCAAACACATAGATTATTATCACAGGTTCATTTACAATAAAAAGGAATCCAAGAATGCCGCATTCGATTACTTAGAAAAGAGCGAAAAATATATTTTATAATATTTATATTATAACTAAAGGGATGAGTTGACGATGTGTTCTTAACCATTTTCTAACCTAATTCAAATATAGTTTTATTTGGAATTATCGAACTGATCGTATTGATTTAATAGAGCAGTGATTATTGAATGAATGCATTGAATGTAAATTTTCTTAAGTGCGAATTTTAGAATGATTCACGAAATGTTTCTGATGATAATTCCTAGTTTTATCATACTATGACAAAATGCCTTTTGACAGATAACCGAAATATTTTGATCTTCCTTTTTTTAATCCCACAAAAAGGGTTTTTATTGAAAAATTATAGGTTGACCTAGTCATGATTTTTGGGTATGCATAGGAAAGAGTTTATAGTCATTTTATAGTATAACATTCGTAAGAGTATAAAAAGCTCTTTCTTTCAATTCTTCAAATTCTGCAAATTCAAAAGATGTGCCAATCGGAAAGGTTTGATATTTTATTACTTCTCAAAATTATTAGCCTTTGAGATATTTCTTAAGGAGATTAAGCAAAAAACACAAATAAAAATCTGATTTAACAGAAATATAAGGTTCCGTCCTCGATCCTCCAGTATCCTTGGCATTACATGAGACTCAAAATTAAAGTTACAACTCTCGTTATGTACATACATTTTAACGGTCGCCTCGGCTAGAAGGGGAAAGTTAGAGTGACATGCTTGTTTATACGGAGCAGGTTTTTCCGAACTGGGTCTCAGCGGGAGATTTTTATGATTCTGCAGTTTTGCTTATACATAATGGTAAAAGTACAGCAAAAAAATGTGAAAGGTTTTGTGGCTTCAAAAGTTTGGAAACCTTCGATTGAAGAAAAAAACAACCGTAGGAGAGGAAAATCTATTAAAGACAACGGAAATTACTCCGGAATTTTAATTCTTGCAGCCTCCAAATTTTCGTGAGACCGCTGTTTTCCGTGTTCCATGTTACAATTAGAATTTCCTGCTTTTGGGCCTTACCCGCTGTGCTTGATGTCACCACACCTGCGCCATTAGCTGGCGACTATTACCTCATAGGGACTCTGTTTGTGAAATAACTTCTAACGGGAAATTTGATAGAATAAAATAAAAAGTCTCAAACCTAGATGCATTTGCTTTTAGAAACGTTTCAAAATGTCTTAGTTTCTTCTACGAGACGAGTGGCATTTGCTACTCTTAAATAATTACTCGAATCATCATCAATTAATAATCGTGACAATTGATGACCTTATTCGTACTAATTCGTATCACGTATAACGAGCACGAAAATTGCTGTGGAAGACGAAAAAAGAGATCGTAGAAAAATACCTCGCTCGTTATTCTTGGAGTGATTTTTCCTCTGACTATCTAGTAAACTGGTATTCGAATAAGAAAATAAAACCTTGGTCAGCACAGTTTCAGAATATAGTACGCTCACGTGTTTCTGTGACTCTGAAAACTCCCTACAGTCCGGTAAACCATTTATGAATTCATCGCGTAAAACACTCATTGAAGTCTCTTATTATAGTTTGACTAATTGCAGCTTTTACGGTTGATTGCAAGGGAAATTAGGGTAATTTATACCAGAGGCGTTTCTCGAAAATTCATACGGCGATGTCATCAAGAGCATTTATGGGAGGTGCATTTTATACGAGGTTTAACAGAATTTTTACGTATTTATTTCTTTACTACATGACAAAATCATTAAATATTGAAACATAATTTATTCATCGAAATAAACACTAAAGATACTATGTAAGCATTGGTCATCATGGAACCAATCCGCTTATCTCTATGAAAAATTCTTAACGCTAGTCTTCTCCTCCCACTTAGCATTCGGCCGAAGTCCCCAACATCTTGGATGTACCGTAATATTAGATGACTCACTGCCCTAAAGACATAATATTTTTACATGACACCATGACGGTAACTGAACACGAATATCTGAATTATATATAAGATATTATTCTTCTCTAATCATATCATAATCATACCAGTTTTAAGAAAATTGTGACGATGATGAAAATTTAGCGGTAGTATGTTAAACTGAACTTAAACGTAACTTTAAAAAAATATTCATTCGTTAAAACACACATTTTATTATTCATCAGGCCTCAGATACTATTTAAGAATCTTTCTATTGATTTAAAGAAATCTTTTATATCATTGGCGTTTTTCATCTCATTTGGTGAGGTTATTGAGTCTTTCATATCTTATCTTTGGATTCATTCCCAAATTTGAGATTTGTAATTTGAACATTAAACGAGCAGCAAAAGACTGTGGAGTAGTTTAGGGAATTAGAAAATTAGAAAAGTTCAAGATTTCCATCTTTCCACGGTATCGCGAATTTTTGGCGGAACTGTAAAGTAAAACTCATTCGCTGAAACCGTAGTGGAAAAAAGAAGGGGCGTTTTTAAACATGTGCATTTTCTCCGCGATCTGAGCTGTTGCCAATCAAATTCTGGACGAGAGAGGCGAGAGAAAACAGTTCTTGCCGTTTTCAGTTCGATCGCAATAGAGCGGAAGGAAAAGCCGGAGAATACGCTTGTTCTTCTTGTGGGGAAAGAACTGAAGTTTTATTTGGGCAACGTGGAATGCGGAAACATCATTCACGACTCTTGAGGCAAGCCTACATACTTTCTTTCGCGCGGTGCATTGTAGTGAGAGAGGAAAGGGAGGTAAAAAAAGGTTGTCTCCGCAAGGAATATTATTACCAAATTCCTTGCAAGTTATGGAATAACATGTGTCTACAAAGTTCCTGTTTATAACTCTGTCAAATGATTTAGAATAAAGAGAGTTTCCTTAATGACCCATTATGCTGAAGTGAGTCACAGTGCAATGTGTTGTGCTGGTAGGTTTTTATCTATGTACAACCAATATGAGCCAAAATTAATTATTTTTATTCGCTTTACTGCGATAAAAATAGTTATTGATCAATTGTTAGTATCGATCTATTTTATTAAGTAATCTACCGTGCACAGATTATCAAATGGCCTTATGCGAACTCATAAGTTTCCTAAAACAACCTTTTTAAGTATTGAAATTACCTTGAGTTATCTGAACGTTCTACTTTTAATCAGGTAATTGAAAATATTTAAGCAATAGAAATTTATTCATTTTACCAACAAGGAATTGGATTTAAATGTATAAATCAAATAATAGAATAAGTTATCTCTTAAGCTTTAAGTGTTACTGTTAATAAAGGCGTAAACCAAATTATCTTCAAGGTGGGTGAGGATTGAGAGAAATAAAATAATATATAACGGGGGAAAGAAAGAAACAGCTGAAGGGATTAAATAAAACTTAAGTCAAGTCCTTTGGAAAAAAATCTTCAATGAGTGAAAATAGGATTGTGAAATGCCTGCGAAATCTGCTGCCAGATATTGCTAAATTTAAATATAAGGTAAAACTTTAAATTAAAGTAAAAGAGAAAATTTAAAATTATAGTAACATGTTAGGAACGTATTTCCTTAGAAGAGAGGAGACTTATCAAAACCAAAAAAGATTTTTCTGGAATACAAATTTTCACTAAACATCGCTTCTTTGGTTACGCTTTTATGTCTACACACATCAGAAGCTTAAAATTTATCGATAGCGAAAATCTGCTGTTTATTTACTCTCGAAAAAAGCTTTTTTTAAATACAGAAAGTGAGTCTCCTGAAATCAACTTCTCGTAACTTCTCCGTTTCCGATTTTTTCACCCTTTTTCCACCACGAGGAAGTGCGTTCTCAAATTTTCATTTACGAGATCAAAGCCGTTACTTCGTTTCCCGAGGGCAATATTTTTCCTTTCGAAACCATCCCCACACCAGGCCTCCCTTACGACAGAAATAAATCTCCCTCGAATCCCAAAGCAACAGCCTTAACCCTCGTATTTACACTCCAGCACTTTCGATTTCCACAGCCAAACTTCATTTTCTCCTTGGCGACTGGTTCCAGCATCAGCTTCCCCTCCTCAAAACATATATCTCCACGTCCTTCTTCGTCCTTCGTTAACTTGTAGCAGATATTTGTCACATTCTTAACTGCATCATTTCCCAACTCTATCCATAAGAAGGCGTAGATCTTAGTTCAGTCGTGGATTCGTATATGGCTTAGGGAGATGTCCATATGCTCAAATCCCAAAAGCTCCATTTAACTGCCCAAAGCTCACATTTTACGGGGACTGTCTCCTGCGGCGGCTCTTCCTGTTCCCTCGCGCCACGGCGACCGGTTTCGGAACATAACTGCGAATCGAAGCTTGTACAAAGTAAGCGGAAGGATTCGATTTATTTGATGGTAGTTCGGGTGGCCATTTTATTTACAGCCTTGATGAGGGATAGTGGAGCGATGCTTCGATTTAATCCGGAATATTTACGCCCTCGTTTCGATACCATTTCCGGAGCACGGTTTTTGCTGATATCCACCTTTTCGGATATTTTTTTCGCACTCCAGCACGAATTTTACTTCAGTTTCCACTGTACATAAGTTGATAAATTATTTTTGGAAGTTAAATTGCTAACTATCTAGTTACAAAACATGTATTATAAAATCAGAAGGGAAACAACTAAACTATTAATATCATAATTATCTGATTTTAAAAGAAAGTTGTCTGTTCAACGAAGTATATTAGCGAAAATCCAATCGGTCACTCTTGCTTGCCTACGAAAGAGAAACTGGAGTATGATTGTATTTTAACTGGTGGGAAAACATAGCAGCTTCCCTCCTATGTTTTCTAATTTTATCTTTAAATTTGATCTTGTTTAACGAGATACCTATTGGTAGATAGCATACGATCAAATTCATTGCTTTCAAATTATATTGCCGCTTTCACATCATTGAAAACATTCCATTAGCACCATATTTGAAGTATATGAGACGGGTTTTGAGAGGACTGGAGCGTAACGGATATAAGAGCAGTATTAATGTTAGATAGTTTCGAAGATTCATATCGAGGGTGAGAGGAATCTGTAGCCTAGATAGATATAAAATAAAGATATAAATGGCAGAATGAATCAAAGATAAGGGTGAATAAATTATATTTCTTTGCACTGAGGGACTTCAATCATATAGCAGAACCTCCGAGACAGTCTAGGTTTTCACTCGCAGATAGAAGTATGAACTACAGATATAAGTAGGTATTGCCATCCTGAAAGAAAGATGCAATAAGGCTCGCATGGGACATAATTGAAAGGACCTATTCCTGCTCGGAACAAAAGTTGCCGGGGTCAAGATCGTAGAACGATCTGATTTTTATTAATTTGCTAAGGAGAACTGAATGGACGGAAGATTACAGGGAGAAATTGAAACGAGCTATTTCCTTAACGGCTATAATAGATTCATCCCTAACGTTTTAACGCATTGTGTTCCAATTGTTTTACACTACAAACATAGCTTTTCGACAATAATTTTTTTGGAAATGTTTGCATTGACACTCAAATGATTGTTCGTAGTTAAGGTATTTTTCCCCGAATATTTAGAAGAAAAAACCGAAGAAAGTTTAGATTTGATCGTTGGCATCCTTAAATAACCAGGGGTCCTCTGCTTAGATTCTATGCTTAAGTATCCTCACCAAGCACCCTGAACATTAGTTCCTCCACCTATTTGAGCTCCTCCCTCTCCACGCTATATGGATTAAGAGTGGTTTCCCTGTATGGGATGAAGAAGTGGATGGGGCAGCGATATCTTATTGAACCAACAAACAATTGCGTTGTATTTTTCCTTACCACACAATTATTATACAAAATATCTGTATCTAATACACAAGTATTTTATATACACCATAATGTACTCCATCCGTGAGAAAGTTTCTTTAGACCTAACGGTACGACTTTAACTTCTTTTTATCTAAAGTTATTAGATGAATAGTGATGGTCTACTGCCATTAGGTCTTCCAATGTGATTTTCGATTCCGAAAGTTATAAATTGATATTTTATCATTAGTTTATTTTAATAAAATATTAGAATCTTTAGATCATTGATAAAATATTTAACACAAATCTGAACTGAATGGGAGTCATTACCTCTCAATGTGAACTAAAATCAATTTTGTTACGTTATTAGTCAAGTTTTCTTGTGCTATAATTTGTTAGTATTTCGCCATCAACATGCTTGGATAAAGAAGTTACCCATTCATACCAGCAGCTCAGTGTACCTTTTTCTATTTTATCCCTCTTTATTTCATTTTTAGTAATCTCTGTCGTATCCTTTACTCCTTTGGGTTCTTTACATTCTCTGAAAAAGGAAATTCATCGCTTCATCATTTATCAGATGTCTTTTAATTTTTTAAAAAGTTAAGTATTAATCATCGCAATACTTTTATAATTTAATACTTTAATGCGTTTCATATTCTTATACCATCGCATAAATTCTTATCATTTATGTTTACAACTACACATTATTGAGCGAATAAAATTCAATTGTAGAAAGAAATACAATGTAAACATTTTGTGAATATCTCATCATTAAGTATGAAAGTGTTTTAATTTGTTCATATTTTATATAGGATTTAGGACGAATGGATTTAATTAGGATTAATTAATTAAAATGCAATTAGGCGCAGGGGATATTCATTTCCCTCTTCCCATTTTCGTTTACCCTCTGCAGTTGTTTCTTCTCACGTAACGGTGGCACTGATGAATGACCTCAGTAGATAAGAGCTTTCGAGTGGCACTCCGCCAAATTTGATAAATTTTTGGAGGAAAAAAGTTTTCCTTGGCCTGAGGCTCGTAAATCACGCAAAGCGGAGGGTATGGTCGCGAGCGCATTCCGCGCAAGTAGAGCGACGAGTGAGTGGAGAAGAAAGTTAAGGAAATAGGGCGTTAAGGTAAAGGGAGACGAGGGGAGAGTGAAGAAGGGAATTGAAGGTAGTTGGAGGAGTAGTGACCAAGGCGATTTCTAATAAGCTATGCGACAATCGAATTCCGCGTTACAATTTCCGCCATAATGGAGCGATGTGGTTTGAAGACTGAGATTAATCTCCGGAGCGGATTTGGATGCGGTCGACTCCCTTGTTTGAAAACCGCGACAGAAAAAAGCGAATATAGACTCCAAAGTTGAGATGTTTCTTTTCTGTTTTTAAGTATGCGTGCAATTCTTCTTGCTAGGGAAAATAACGACTGTCATTATCAAACGTTAACATGTCGTCGTTCTACATTTATTTTCAATATTATTATTATTAATGATAAATTATCCGCAAATCATTCCTCGGATGTGGGTTTCAAACTTTTACGATCAGAATTACGATTTATTGAGTAAAACTAGAAGTCTGATATCTGTGGTTCACAACAGTATCAATCTGCGGTTTTACGTGGGAAAGTTTTGTTTGGTTTTCGGAGGTTTGCGTTATTTATCAGTGGTGAAATTTAGGGTGGACTGAGGAATTTTCTTGAAATAACAGGGAAACTACTTGTGGCTTTCCTCTGGGTAAATTTACGAGTGCACAAATCTGGCAAGGAGAAATAAACGTCTTTAAATACTCGAGTTTTAAATACTATAGTTTCAGTTACCTTGATGTGTTTACGTTTATAATGAAACCGATTTATTCAATAAGTATATGAATTTTGAGTCTGCTATATTTAATTCAAATTATAGTATTTCCATTTCAGAAAATTAAGCGTATCATTGAGACTGCATTGGTTACATTCATATTCAATATTTTAAATATAATAACAATATTTTAAATATGCTATTAGGCTCAACAGTAAGCGTTCAGCGTAGTTCTTTCATCCATCACTACAGTTACCTAAAGAATATTTCCTATGTAAATTAATCGTCAATTCGGGATTACTTCGATATTTTATATCGATGATTATTCCATATCGGTTCAATTTTTTAATACAGCTGGTATCTTCAGTAATAATACAGGTAATCCTAATAAAATAGGAACGAAATTAAACTAGGCCAAAACTCCCTTGAAGGCTGATTCCGTTCTAAATATCATTAGAAATTCATAATCATATTTAGTATATGTTTATAGAAAAAAATTTCAGTCAATTTTCGCATCATCGCCCAAATCGGATCCTTTAAACGAGACATAAATTGTAAAAGCGCGATAGAATATGTTTATTACATTAGAGGAAAGTATTGGCAGTATTTAAGCCTTCGGGTGTATTTCCGAGGAAAATGGACAGGAAAATCCTGAAAGGGCAGGAACCCGAACCCAGATATTCCATTTTCCGGGTGGATGCAGTGGTCAATTAATCTAACTAGTGAAAATTTTCAGACATGCCATTTTGGAGACTTTATAGGCAAGGGCGAAGTGGTTCGTTCGGCTATGCGGTATCGTCTACAGTCAACGTCCTCATTATGATACCGGCCATACAAGTAGGAGAACCCCATTAAAGATAACACAAGGTAAAGGGAGAAAGGTAACTTTGCATGTAAAGCAGTGCACTTAGGATACATGCCGAAGTGCACGCCTTTACGTGCAAAGTTACCTTTCTCCCTTCTCGGGTAGATGTTTCTTTCTCCAGCTCATTAAGTGTCATGTGCATTGATTAGAAGCTTAGTAATAAGAAAGGAAATCTTGCGCAAAATGGTATGGATCTGTTTATAAATTCCCTTGAAAGACAACAGAGCTTCTACTTAAATATGAGACCTAATAAACCAAACTCCAAATAGTAACAAGCCATTGCAGCTTTAAATTGATGATCAACTATTTTTAGAGATAAATTACCACTGCGCCACATTCCATAGTAAGGATCATCTACGATGAAAGGGTTTAGTTATAATATTTCTGTGATATTAGTGTTATCCCAGCAAATTCTTGACATTCCTTGAATTCCCATCAGCTGATTCTTGAAATATTTTTATTAGGAATGAATCTTCTTGTCAGATTAAGTAGAATGAGATGATGGGAGTAGATTGTGCAACATTATACCACCTCTCTCTCCCCTCGGCATTTCTAGAGCACTATCGTTCTCCTTGTTATACAGATGTTTCCCGCCATGCGGTGGATGCCTCGTTAAGGAACAGGTGATCGCGGTCCGTCCTGTTTTGGAATTTTTTTTCCCTTTGATCGCCTTACATTTCCAGAGGAGACGTGTAGCTAGCCGAGATCAATCTGTCGGTGGTTTAAAAATATCCATGTGATGTTACAATGAGTGAGTCACTTCCCATTCATCTGTATTTGACTTCTATTAAATTCCATTTGACATTTGCCATAGATTAAATGCTTGTGAAACTTTGCTGAAGTGAATTGGTAATAACGGCATCAAGTGACTCGGTAGTTTTTCTTCTTACCATCCTATTCTCTATCGGGGATGATATTCCTTAGGATTTTATCTCTATAACACAATAGAAAATAAGCTTCGGCGTTTCTTTAGATGGACGACCAATCATCATGTGGTTCTTAAACTTAGCTCAGTGAATAGCAAAACTTGTGAATTTTGGTACTCTCTGAATGATCACTGACTGACTCAAATCTTCTAATAAAATGGAAAGCAGGATATGTCAGTTCCTTCTATTTAATATGCTGTGTGCCATCAAAATGTTAGATTTTTCATGAATAATTAATGGTAGATTTTCTTTACTCCTAAGATATGATGTCCTGATGAAGGCTTGAACCATATATTAATACATGCATACCTGTTATTAAAATTAACTCGAAAATAACTACATATTGAAAATAATTGATAATAGACAGATAACATATGTTAATTACTAACAACTGATACTAGTTTTAACCTATATCAATTATTGTCATCAAATCGACTTTTTCTTCACTACGCTTGAATATCATATTCCATGACTATTTTCGAGGAAAACAAAGATCGCCTATTTAGATTAGAACGGGCTTTTTATTTGGGTTTATTTCTCTTATCACCAAGATATCACCTTGATTTTCACCACGCAAACGTTACCCAAATAAGGAAGACTTCCTAAGATTCTTACCTGACCTTTGTCTAGCTCATACGGTTATTATAATGAAAGTAATATCTCTTATTCAAAACTGAGGACTACTCATTTATTTTCAGACACAGTTCTTACTTTTGTATTCTAATCCAATGGTGAAAGCCTCCGCAAGTAAAAATAATAGTTCGGAAATCACCTCCTTTCCTAAGTCGGTAATTCGTTATTTACACTCGGAGATTATTACTTTCCTGGTGCCACGCCACCACACTCATTGGGATCTCTCATTCTCTTTGTTTGGCCTTAATCCTCTCTTGGTTGAGTGAACTCTGCGCAGAAAGTGTTAAGGGATTCGCAGCAACGGAAATGGGCGAATGCCCTTTGCGACGAGAGCAACAGGGAAGTAGCTCTCATAATGTAATCAACTCCTTTAGATTGCGAAGGAATTGTTATTCATGGAACATATTGTTTACCTCTGCATGTCATCCGGTGGAGGAAGGGCTTTCCGCGACTGGAGGGTGGAACGAAATTCGTCATCGACCGTTTTTGCCCCTCATAGTAATCATACGCTGCAGTTCTACTGAAGTTCTATCACCTAAGCTTTCAGAATATTTCTAATGTCTAAAATCACTCTTTCTTATCCATACCATTTCCCTCACTAATGGCATCGGCTTATATTCTGTTCAAGTACTTAATCATGTAAACATGTAAAGCCATATTTTTACTCTAACCTGATGGCAGTAGATACTATGAATGTCTTCTTAACACATCAATGTTTAAGTATGTTGGAGATTTTATACTGTAATTGATAGAGTAATAGGAAAGAATCAATAGAATAAATTACTAAGAGCACATGATATTCAGTAATTTAGTAACGAGCGTGATTTTCATAATAATAAGTAAGGCTTTGGTTTGTCTGATTACCTAAGTAGACGCCTTAGGAAATAATGTAGATATTATTCAAAAGCATCCTGAGAGATAGAAAATTCCTAATAGGAATGATAGCTACAATGATAAATTTTTCAAATAAGGATACATTTACAGCCATTATTTTTGTCCCGAGCTGTAATTTTCGTATATAATTAATTTACCAGCATAAACACTGGTCTTATATCATACAAGCATTCGTTTGAGTGTGCTTTGACAGCTGAGATCGTTTCGCATGTACGGATACTCTTATATGTGGATTTTACTACCTTGCATATAAATAATTGTATCAAACATAGTATATGTTTCAAACTAAAAAAGCTAGTGATTAAATTAACAAATCGAGTAATCAAATACTAAATACTGGCATGTTACACTGATTTGATAAAATCTAATTTCACTTATTAAAAATATTTAACAGTTTTCAATAAAATAGAATAGATTATAAGCAAAGATATTTAGAGGAACTAGATTTCAATAGATGAATTTCGGAACAAAATCATTTGTATGAAAACCATATTCGGCGTGTTCGTCTCTACAAAGATCCCTGCTTTCGCGGAAATTGAGAACATAGGTAATTTACAGATAAGGGCTCAATTTTATGATAACATTCATCCATACTTGCGCTGTCTCATTGCAGTATTCAATTATATCGCAGTAGCTTTTATTTTCCTTCCCAAAATGAGGGAATTCAGTTTTATAAAAGTCTCCAATCATTATTAAGGCAACAGAAAAAGGGAGACCACAGTTTGATTAAAATGCTATGAGAACTACCTCTGAGAAATATATCTTTTTTCTGTTAAAAGTGATTGTAAATGTACATAATACTATTCCCTGTAACAAAGCGAGAAAACGGAAGAATGCAGCGTTCATATTTCATTAACATCGAATTCCTCGCCCAAAATCAATTAATATAAATAAGAATAATATATAGACAACCTTTTGTGCATATTTGTAATGGGAATTGTATGTACCATAGGCCGTTTTTGTATATTTCCGATTACACAAAGAGCTGTTGATTCAGGTGATAATGACTGAATATTTTCTATCTCCGAGAATAAACGGTGAACTATTAAATATCTCCTACATCTGTGTGTATTTGTGGCGAGGATTCGGGAGAGTAATCGGTAGAATAATAGGAAATAATTAAAATAAGATATGATTGATTGATTAAGGGAACCAAGCTGATCGTCGGAATATGTTATAGAGGAAGATGTGATTATCCCAAAAGAATACCTTACTTTTTCATTCCTACTATGCGCAATTCTTTGCCCTTGGCTACTGTTTCGTGTTTAGAAGGAGAGGGAGCAATCTTTGCGGTCTAAAAGCTGCTTGGGAAGAGTCCTGAAAGAAACACATCCTTGGCACGATTCCTTTGGGTCAACTTCCTTCCGATTCTTCTATTACAGTTGGCATTTCAGCCGCACTCTTAAAATATAATATACATCTCTTCTCATTTACTTTCTTTTGCTTAGTAAGAACTAGGTGAGAATTTATCTCTTTTTAAAGGAATTTGACAATAACAGAGGTAGATCATGGAAAAACATCGAAATATTTTTGTCAATAGCAGAGAACTCTAAACGAATAACTCTCATGTAGTGACCGCACATAACTTTCTGAATCAGTTAAATTACATAAGCTAGTGGAACTTAAGTACTTTCATACCAGTATTATTGAAAGTAAAACAGATGTTCGTTTTCTCTTCCTTGCAAGAAAGTTAAAAATAATTATCAATCGTCTCACCGAATAATGGCTGCAACATGTTATATTCGACTGGCTTCTAAATAATAATCCTGGATTACACACTATCATGTCAAGAGGATCACAAGATATTTTAGTATCGGCGGTCATATGGCTCAGGGCAACTGTGATATTATATTCCAGTGTCTTCTTTGTTTAGCAATATCTCTCCGTCGGTCACCTATTGAGCGATTGCTGAAGAGAAATGCCTTGCTGTAAAAAAATCCATTTTGAAGATATTAATGATAAAAATATTCCTATTCCACTTTAAATTTCCTCCAAATGTATTTAGGGATGTCATAAAATTGAAACTTTCATTGAATCGAGAGGCGATTATCTTAGTTGGATGACAGACCCATATCAACCTAATTTCCATTCCTCTAAGTAACATCCAATTTTCATCTACATCTACATGAATACCCTGCAAGCCGCCTTTCGGCGTGTGGCAGGGGGTGTAAACACCAATCGATTGAGGATTTTCCTCTGTCTCCTGCAAACCAAATTAGTGTTTTCCACTTAGTTATTCATCGTTATTCCAAACCCAGCAATCCGTTACTTGTAATTACATCCCAGAAGGACAGTAGAGTCAAAAGGTCACTGGAAAAGGGAATATACTTGACATCAAGGTGTTCAAGAACTCGTGTATGTAGAAAGCTTTGAGGATAAGAAACGACGGATGGTTAATTGACGGCGACGTCGATTTCGAACAAGGTGATACCCGAAAGCTTGACGCGACCATTCACGGAAGCCTATTAGAGACTAAAAGCGTAGGAAGTGGATTGGAACAGCGGTGAAGTTTCATTCCTTCGCCAACCCTCTAAGGAAGTAAAAGTGAACATGATGAAGGCAGGCTGTGGACCCAGAGAAGTTGGAAAATCATGAACGAAGTTCTTTCTTTATGGGAGTTTCAATCCTCGTCGAGCAATTCGCTATGCTCCTTCCTTCCATTACATGTGTCTTAGCTCTTCGGAGAATTGAGATAACATTGGTGTAAATATACTAAAAATAAGTTGATTGTTAACGATTGCTGGCATCTGAAAAATAATTCTCAAAAAATCTCAAACGGTAGGAATTTTTCCCTAGATTTTTCAGCGTTGATAGAGAAGTAAGGGCTCAAGGTGGAAATCCAATTATGGAAACTAAGGCGAAGAATATGCTTACAATATGAAGTCTTCTAACGTTAGGGTGGATAGGAGGCCTAGGGAAAGTGAAGAATAAACTATCTCTCTGTTAGGGATCAACAGACCGTTTCCGAGAACCTTTTTAACTTTCTAAGACATGTAGGACTACGCAAAATTTTGAATTTTATAGTTTGATGTCGCCGAGAAGAAAACTCCAATCTGTCTGTCAGTAGATGAGCTTCGTTAAATCGATAAAGTTCTTTTCTGAAGAGTTTTCAAAATTCAGTTGGATGAATATTTCGGCCAGAGTTTTTGGAGATTTTAACGGCCGCATACGCAAGGTCACCGGCTCACTAGTGTGCTTCGACCTTACTCATGTAAGGAGGAAATAAGCACGCAATATATCATACCAAAAGTTATCTGCTTTGCATAATAAGAAACGGCAAATAGGGATGGATAAGGTCCCACCTCTGATATCCTACGTGCCATACACAGTAACTCTTTCTTCTTTTACTATGGAAAACTTAATTCATAAAGTTTAGTTATTTCCGCTTTAAAAGTGTACTCTGAAAATGGCCGGTCCATTTAAGTGAGGATTCTTAGTGGTGCTAAAATATGAAGCGTGATTTAGAAGAGAAACGCGAAGTACAAAAGCAGCCAAACTCGAGAGATTTACAAAGTCGCACTTTTATCTGTGGAAAGCGTGACGCGTGTATCTTTGAAAGTATCTGGCAAGAAATTCAATATCAAAGGAACAGATAGAGCAGTGAAAGTGTTCACATTTTATAGACTCTCTTTTGCATTGAATTGTTTGAAGTACGTATAAATTTACAACCATATGTCTCCATTAAGTAAGATACTGCATATTGGTAAAACGGAATAATGAATCAAGTAATACCTAAAAAAATAAGAATATTTCTCGCATCACATGGTCGCAATTTATAATGTTGCTTTTCTCCTAATTAATTTTAGATTAATTCGAATTTTGTACAATACCTGAGTGACTTAATGACTGTAATTAATGTTCGGGTACTTTATGAGACTGCTTTTATCCTCAGAAATTAATAACTCATTGCCTTTTCAGTCGTCTTATCGATTGCTCTACTGGAATGGATGCCAGCAGTGAACGGTCTGAGGACAACTCCCTTCATTGGAAAATACACCAAAGAGAAGCTTGAAAGTCTATCAGGAGCACCAGTCAGTGAAGTACCTGAAGTGATTGTTCCTGAGGAACTTCCATCTCCAATCCCAATCTCCCCTTATCAAATAGGAGTAATAGCCAAGGCGGGTCTGGGGGCAATCTTCGATGCAGATGAAGCTAGCAATGGAACTGCAAAGAGCAATCTTACGGGAATTCCTCAGATTGATTACATATACGATCCAAATCTTCCTCGAGAGCTGAATGGTTATAATCTGACTAATTACCCTTTCTACAATAGTGTCCCAGAAGATATCAATTTCAAATGTGATGGACTTCATGATGGCTTCTATGCCTCAGTTCCACACAAATGTCAGGTAAATTCTAAATATTATTTTCTTTTACTTAAAAATAAGACTATGGTTTCAATGATGGTATTTGAGCCATTGATTTAAATGAATTTGGTCATGCTGATTTTTTTATTTAATGAGGAAATTAAAATTAATTTATGAATATCAACAGTGTTTGAAAGAGAGGAGTATTCTGTAGAATAATCATAATAATTAATAAATTAATTGATCCAAAAATAATTCAGAGTAAATTATTAGAAACAAAGAGATAAAAAATGAAATGAAATATCGAATCCTTTGAATTATTCAAATGGTAATTTCTATTTCTAGTGTGTCTTCCTACAATTATCAAGTATGTAAAGTTCTCCTTTCCCCTAGTTTCACCAATCATTATTTCTCTCCCTAATATCCTAATCTTTCAGTCTACAAATGAAAACTGAAAAATTACATAATATACTGTCCTATTATGCAGACTTTAATCAGTAAATGAAATACTTCAACTAAATTATCTTAATTTCATATTTGAATAATACTCAACTTACTATTTCAGATAAATAAGGAAATAATAATGAGCCTTTCCGAATTTGCATTGGTCATTGTAGAAATGAATGAAGTTTAATGGTATGATTACATAATACTATTTAATGTAAATTAGTTAATTTTGTGATTAATCTATTATTGTTTCACAATATTGATAACTTCTCCAAAATACAGATCAATATTGGTTATATCCTTTTGAGGGAATAAAGATAACAAGGATGTGAGATCAGTATTAATGTTACAATTAAATGTATGTAGGTGGTATTAACGACTTTTAATGTCATTAGTTTATACTTTTGTTATGAGTTATATACGTATAATTATTGATAGTTTAGAATACTTTTAATTTACCTGTTTAAAAGAAATATGCAACTTAGATAACAAATTTTCAAATGTGCATTGAAAGCATAGAATTATGTATATCCCTGAGGTGACTGAATATTGTAAGTATCAATGTTCAGAATGATAATAATTATTATCCTAAACTAAAGCTATCTATCAGTTAATTTCCTCTTATAGCTTTATTCCTATTATTTCTTATATTTAATATTTTTTATTAACAGGTTTACCATCACTGTTTGTACAACACTAGATATGACTTCTTGTGTGCCAACTACACAGCATTTGATCAGAAAACATTCATCTGCCACTTTGTCTCAGAGGTGGACTGTGATAATTCACCAAAATATTTCAAGAGGTATTAAAAGAATCTGTAATTCAATCTATATATCACATTAAACCATAAGAAACTTTTGGAAACCTTTAAAAATTAAAGTTTTTTTATTAATTCTTAATAAATTCAATGGTATTAAGAGTAGCAGTAAATTATCATGGGATGAGGAGAGAATAGATTTTTTCCTCATTTCCTTGTCTTCAAAACCAGGAAATTAATAAATTCTCTCTCTTCTAACAAACATTACATTAAGAGCCAACTTTATCACTATAATTCTTAAATAACAGAGTTTATTCTCATTCAATTCATTCTGAAGGTTATAACTCATAGCATTCTTCTCCTATTCTTCCTAAGACATTTCTTTAAAATAAACATCTTTTTTCTATGAGAGACAATCATTAAACTGAATATTAAAATTTTTAAGAAAAGAAAGGGACAAAATTTTTCAAGATCTAATGCTTGAAAGGTGACTTAATTTCTTATATTGAGAAAAAAGATTCAATAAAAGGAAACTAAACACTGAAAACCATAGTGTTGCTGCAAAAAACGTCTTATGGAAAAATTCCTTTTAATTTTACTGAACATTAAAATTTATCTATTTAGTTTTATACCTAAAAATCATGAGCTGAAAATTGAATATATCAATGATTTAAGTACTTCCTTTAGTAAACAGTCTAGAAAGAGCACGAATACTTCTTTCCTATCTTATCATGATTGTTTCAACTTGATATCTCAATTTACAGCTACATTTCTTCTGTTTATTTTCAGACAATTTCTGAAAAATAGAAAGTGAAACGTTCCTTCCAAAATTAAAGGAACATTTTTCTATCACTGAATCGTTTTAAATTATTTTGATTCAATCTTCAAATTTTACTTCAACATTTACCCTGTGTCTTTGAATAAACAGGTCATAACCTCATTTCATACCAAACTGTGATGAAAATATTTTTCAAATAAAATAAACCACAAATGAAAGTTGGAAAAACTACAGCTATTTTCAGTGACAATATCAAAATTCTTAAGTTGAGTACTGAAGTCTAGAGCAAAATGAATATCCTTATTTGAGAATTTCTTAAAAATTTCCTTGACTTTTTTAATCAATGGAGATGCTTCACTATGTTCAGTAGTCTAAAATAAATTTTCAATTGTCATTGAGTCTTCCCTCTGCTATTTTATTTACAGGAATGAAGCTCTCTATAAGGCAGCCACTACAACAACTACTACCACTACTACTACCACCACAACAACTTCTGCTCCTCCTCCAAGCCAATCAAAGGGAGAATCTGGTGGAAGAGGAGGTCTTGCAGGCAGACGACGTCGCCCAATGCGCAGACGACGCCCGATGTATGATTATTATTATGAGGATGATTACCCAGAGGATGACTATGCTGAAGATGATGATGAGTATAGTAGACCACCTCCTCCAAGAAGGCGAAAGAAGAAGCCATCTTCCTACAGGGAGAGAGTAAGAGATGAAGATGACAGCCTAGAAGAAGATGAGTATCCAGTGAGGAGAAGGAAACAGAGGCCGAGACAAAGGCCAAGCTCCAGGAGGCCTGTTGACTCAATTGAGGAATCAGAAGAAGAATTTGAAGACAACCCTCCTGAATCAAGTAGCAGTAGAGCAGGTTTGGTGCCAGTGGGCACATCTTCAAGTAGAGGGAAAGGAGTCTTTGATAGACCTAGAGCTCCACCTAAAATACGACCTCCAGTGCCTCTGAGTGAAAGGGAAAAGTATAATTATGGGAGAAATGGAGCAGGAGCATCTTCCAGTTCTGGTAGCCAGCCTCCTCCCTCCAAAGTCAGTGAAGATTCTGAGGAAGAAGTAGTAGAGAGGAGAGTAAAGAAGAGGCCTACCCCTCCTCCAACTCAGTCCAAAGCAAGGGATGACTATTATGATGATGAAGAGGAAGAAGAGTATGAAAGGATTCCTCCATCTCGAGGCAGTCAGCAAAATAGGAGAAGGAAAGGACAGAGCAGCAGGGTGAAGGTTGAAGATTCAGAAGAGTATGAGTCTGAGGAAGAGCCCCCAAGAGATACAGGAAGATATTCTTCTTCAGGGAGGGATAGGGAAGCCAACAGAAGAAGGAAAAGACCTCAGGCAGAAGCAAGCATCTCTTCAGTGAGAAGAAGGAGACCAGGTTACAGAAGGGAGGAAGATGACTATTCAGTAGAGGATGAGGAGGATGTAAGGGTGAGGCCAAGTACACGCTACAAGAATTCTTATACAAAAGATGGTGTAGAAGATGAGGAATACAGAGAGAGAGACAGATACCCAAGCAGAAAATCTCCATCAAGAGAGGAACCAGAAGCACCAGCAACCTCAAACCGGAAGCGACCCTCTACCCCTACAAGAGCTCCAGCAACTCAAGAACGTTCAAGACCAACAAGCTACAACAGCCGCAAGAGACCTCCTGCACCAGTGTACGAAGAAGTGGAAGAGAGTTCATTGGAAGATCACCCAGTGGAAGAGGAAGTTGTGCCACCACCAAAAGAAAGACCCACATCAGGAGGAGAGAGGGTTAGAGTGGTGAAACAGAGAGTGTCAACCACAACCACAAGCACCACCACCTCCACAACTACTACTCCTCCCCCTCCTCCCCCACCTGTCAGAGCAAAATATATACCTAGGACTACGTCTACACAACCTCCCCCACCTCCACCAAAAGAAAAAGATATATCACTTGAAGATGAAGAAGATTCAGAATACTATGATGGGGATGAAGAGATAGAGAGTGAACCAAAGGTGCCAGAGCCAATCAACTCAAGGAGACCCTACCGACCCAGTGGTCCTGGCAGTTCCTCAAGTGGATTTTCTGGGAGTGCACGGTCTGCTTTAGCTCCCTCATCATCTGCACAAACCTTTCTTCCAAGAGGTCTTCAGCCATTAGGTGACAGAGCTCAGAAAAAAGATTTATTCACTTCCCCAACTGCTTCAACCCTGAAACCCACTACAGCAGCACCAACATTCTCTACAAGCCCTGCCTCAATACAAGATAAGACAGAAGATGCTCCAATCCCAGAAAATCGTCAAAAATTTTCTAATCCTCCTGCAGCCTATAAACCTATAACCCAATTCAGCCCTAGACAGCAGGTGCCTAAATCTGATCCTGGATCACAAACAACTCAGTTTAATGCTAGGCAGCCAGTACCCAGACAGGAGTCAGGAATTCCAAACACTCAATTCAATTCAAGGCAACAATTACCAAAAAAAGATTCTCCTATCCTCTCAACTCAATATAATGCAAGACAGCAGGTACCAAGAGAGGAATCTCCAACACAAACACAAGTGAATTCAAGGCAACAGATTCCAAAACAAGAAACTGTTCAGAACCCCCCTACCCCTTACTCTAGGCAACCTTACATAAGTAATGCCAGACCTGGTTACACAACAAAAATTGTTCCCTCTACTCAATATCAGCTGAAAAATCCTGCTCCACCATCAATTGATGCGGAGCCAAATCAAACTGATTATGAAGAAGATGATTTGATAAATGATGCATTACATCCAACAATTCCTTCATCATCTGGGTTTCCTCCAACTGCAGCAGCTGCTTTAGGGGGTAGGCATGGTTTATCAATAAGTCAGCAGCAGAGGACAACTTTGAGCACCCCCACACAACTCTCATATCGATTCAGAAATGCTCCTCAGTCATCTCCTATATCTGAATATAGAGCACAGCAGTCTTCAAATCCTTCATTTTCAAACAGAGGTGCATCACTATATCAATCTGCATCAGATCAGACACTGAGCATAGTTCAGGCTCCTCAGTTTATACCTCATTCTGTCCAACAAAGAGAACTGCGAACTGTTCAACATAACATTCAACCAGTTTATCATCGCCAAGCCACAAATGCTTATCAGGGGTTGAATTCATGGAGCAACCCCACTCGCATTATTGTGTATTAAAAGTCATTGCATTGTCTGTGATTAAAAGGATAAGACTTAAAATGTGAAAAATCCTCTTTGGATTGAATGGTTTTTCTGCAAGTGCAGGAGCTGATGAAGAAATTGACTTTTGCTATAAATTGTGTATTGAGTTGTGAGAATTTACAATTCTTCAGGAAAGTGGTCAGAGATTATCAATGACTTCATAAAAAGACATTTATATGATAGTACCTCTGAATTTTTCATCAAAAGTTCTCTATTTTTTATAAATCATCAGATATGTATGCAATTTTCTATGTGTACAAGAAAATCATCATGGAGTACTATTAAGCAAAGCCAAGAATAAGAAATTTAAGATTTCTGAGAATATGAATACTTCACTGCAGAGAAAAAATTATTCTACAGAAATTGAATTGAGAGGTATTCTCAAATGTGTGTGAAATCAAATGTAAAATACTGTCCCAAGCATGTATACTTAATTTAATTAAACATATATGTTGAATGTTGCCATATAAGTGATTGAGAGATCATGTATCTCATTTCCTTTTAAAATGTAAACCCTAATTAATCTATGAAATTGACTGATGAACTCTTTGTCTCCATTCAATGAACCAACTGGTGATTCTTTTAGAACTGAAAATAGTCATTATTTGATCCACCTGCTGTCAACTAGACTTGTCTTTGAATTTAAAAATATCTTGGATTATATATTAGCAGTTATTCAGATCTAATAAGTAGAAACATCTACATGGTATAATAACTTTGAAAATTCAACTGGAAATTTCCTGCACATTGACTATCTGGCAATTTTGCTATGATAATTCTAAAGAATGAAATAGGAAATTATATAAATTTGCAAATAGGCAATGTACATTCTGTGCTTATTGGAAAGCATAGGTGAATTATTTAGCTGGCAAATGGAAAGGGGAAACTAATACTTGGGAAAAACAATGAAAAACAAAAAAAACAAATAAAACAATGAATAATTAGTAAAGAGGGAAATACTAATTATCAGTTAGACTCAAAAGACGTGCTCTAGTACTTAATCAATGTATCGTAGCCTTTATTCAAAGTACACAGTCATAGCATTAAGAAATTAAGAACTTTTCCTATTCATTTATCTTATATTAATAAAAGTACACATACATTCACTTCAAAGAATCTTTCAAAACTTAAAATCCTACAATCAATTAATCTTTTGGTTTTACTAACCTACCATCTAATTGATTTTTCATGCCTATTGTTGATAACCTGAGAGGAGTCAATGTAGAAACAAAGTCACAATGATTTGGTTTCCTGATAAATAAATGAAAATTTGTCAGTCAATCAGTCATAACAAGTTACTTTATTTTTAGAAAGCTATTTCAAATCTTGAGTCAAATTATTTCAAAGGCAATATATTTTCTGATAGCCCCAATAATTGTATTTAATTTCTAACTGATTCACAAACCCTGTCATGTCCATTAAAGGACAAATTTTGCAATTTAATTCCGTAATAAATTCAGGAATAATTAGTTGATTATCTGATCAATAATTTCATTTTAATACTCAGTAGCAATTGATTTACAAGTCATTTTACCAATCAATACAACCGATTTACAATTCAAAACAAGTATATTTGTCCAAAAAGCAATTCTTTTTACCAACAATTAGATTTGAATAATTACACACAGTGAGTATATATTCTATAGACACTCAATTACATTAAATAAGTGAAAAATAAACCATGAAATAAAAAAGACCAAAGCAAATGTAAAATTTATTTGCCATTTTCATTCAATTGCCATTTCATTAGCAATACTTTATGACCAAGCTCCCAAAATCTCAACCACTTATTGAAACAATGCCAATTCATAAAATCTCTTACATTCACAAGACTTTCTCAGTAAGATTATATCCAACAGTGGATAATTATTGCAACAGTATTAGATTTTTATGGTATTATACACTAAGTATACAAACATGAAAATCTATAACTTAAAACCACATCTATACATAAGTAGCATCTTTCATTACTCCTTTATGATGTGCCTATAATAAATTTATTGATTAGATATTCATAATTTATTTAGAGACAATCATTTAATGAGTAATGAGCAATGTTTCAAATATGTTTTAAGTACATATGTGTCAATGTTAGCATAAAACTGATGTTTACTCAAGATGATTGCAAGTGTAAATAGAGTAAATATTTCAAAAATGTCTGCATGGATGGATAATTCTGATTGATAGATATTGTATGATCTTCTTGATCTTCTGTTGATTAATCATTTAATTGCATGTTCAATTCAATTCAATTTCCAATTCAACTAAATAGATCACAAATAAAGTTTTGAGTTTTGCTTTTGTCTGAAAATAAAATATAATGTGATATGCATGAGAAATTATGTAAAAGATATCATTGTTTTAAAATTATTAATGGCTAATGGTCTAGGTGATTATAATATGTTAAATATTATTTGTTTGCATATATTTGGAGTGAAAATTATTTAACCCTGATTAGGAAGATACAATATTTAAAACAAAATACAAAAATAAATTAAATAAATTACAATAAATTACAATAAACAGCAAAAAATTAGATAAATATATAGTAACAATAGATTTTGTATGATAAATTATCTATCCACATTCAAGCATCAGTCTCATTCAATTATATCTTACTTAAATATGCAAGCTATTTCATAATGAATATAATCATATATCCTAAGTCATAGCATAAATTAATTTACTATTTTATGAATATCATATTTAAGTCTAATTCTTACAAAACTGATTAAACAGTACAAATACTTGCAAAATCTGGAGTTGTAAATTATACATGGGATACTACAAATATAAATTTGCATTGGATATCCTTTGAGTATTTCATCAACATCTCAAGGTGATTACAATCCCTGATTTCCTTGTTTTGTTAACAGAGCAACTACTTAATCTCAGAGGGCATTTGTGACCGGTAAGCCATCTCATGAGCTGTCTCTCCATTAGTCTCAGGGCTTGATGATCCATCAAAAGATCTCTTGTATTGCTCTCCAGAATGATAATACGAGGGTTGCGGATGTTCTCCATAACCAGGATTATTGTACTGTGGTTTTAAGTAGACAACTTTGGTATCAGTTTGTGGTGGTTTTGGAGGAGGATTACTTTGGCGCAATAGTAGAATAAGCCTTACAACTTGAATCAAGAATGTAAGAACACTGATACCAAGTTGTTTCAATTGAAGTGCTTGAGAGAAAAGCATTCCCAGATAGGAGAGGAATGATTTAATGACCATGATTCCTACTAGGATAGAGCTCATTCCAGTTCTCTTCTTCTTCTGCTTTGTTCCTGTTGATAAATATCAAAATGCTTATCTTAATTAGATAACCCTATATATTATCAAGCATAACAAGGCACTGTTAAAATTATTTACAAGGTCACTTAGGTTGGCATTGTTTCCATTGTTGAAAAGTAATGCTTAAATTGCTTAACAATATGATACAGCAAAATTGTAGAGAATAATTAGTTTGAAAAAATATGAGAAAAAATCTGTTGAACAGCATAACTTATGGATCAATATTTTTGAGCTTAAAATAGAAAACAAAGTAAATGATAACACTAAAGAAAATTACTTTCTAGTTTCACATTAATTTTTATAAATGATGAGTTTAATCTATGTGTGAAATCATAGTTTTATGTTCAGTAAATTTGAATTACAAATTTTGCTTCAGCATTATGATGAAGATGTTAGTATAATTTAGAATAGTAGCATTATGTTAATATAATTCTCTTCTATCAAAAACAAGGTAAAACCTATACTATGAAGTCCATATTCATTTATGAAGTAATACAATTTGTAAGTTTCAAGTTTCTAGGTTACAAAAATTATAGCGTAATCCCTTTCTTTCATTCTTCTAGATATTTTTTTATAAGAGCCATCTATCTTGGGAGAAACATAAACCTAAGTGTATGAATAACTGACAAGCATTCTTAGGATATGCTAAAATTTTTAAATTAAAGAATTGGGCGCTGAACTATACTTTGACTAACTCAAGACAAATAACAGTGAAGTATTCATCCACTCTTACTCTTGATCCCAGTTAACTATTTTAATTCAATCTTGAAAGTTGTTCAACATAACCAGTGCCCTACGACAGAAATCTTCTGCTAAATTCTCTGCTATGGCTCTTTGTTAAAGAAGCAAAAAATATTGATTTAAAAATATTTTTAATTAATGGAAGCGAAAATATTATATCATTTTTGGTATTAACATTTTACCAATACAAAATCATAGAATAATATTAAATTTTCATTGATTTGTCCACAGAGATGCAGGTTCAGGCTACATTTAGTTGCATATTGAATATAAATGGTTTGAAATATTAAAAAGCATATTATTATCTGATTAACAGATTATCAAGTTTAAAGTTTGTTTATCTACTCATGACAGTAACAATATTCTAAATCTATTCCCTAGTTACCTTATAATTATTTTTTAATAATACATACTTACACAATTATCAAAATGAATATAAGTGTAGAGGATGTAGAATTATCTCTTTTATCTGATTAAAACCATTTAATTGTATGAGAGGCAAAAATGTTTGATGAAAAAAGAGTTACTAGCTTTGTAATTTTTATTTAACTATTGATAATCAAAACATGATAAATATAAAGGTATTTCAATAGATGGTGGTTACTTGGTGGCTAAAAAAATTCCCTTGAATAAATCTATTCAAATAACATTTCAAGTAAGTTTGACAGTTTCATAAGCAATATTGTTCTCTTTAATAGGAAAATACAGGT
This sequence comes from Pachydiplax longipennis, assembly GCA_036926295.1. Taxonomy (NCBI): domain Eukaryota; kingdom Metazoa; phylum Arthropoda; class Insecta; order Odonata; family Libellulidae; genus Pachydiplax; species Pachydiplax longipennis. The sequence goes on from JAVFKF010000008.1 coordinate 61,824,318, forward strand.
AATGTATGGAAAATATTATGAACCTTATGGTTGGAAATATAAATGGTTAGGAAGGATATCGATAAAGAAATTTTAAAATAGAACTCTAGAATAATAATCATTATCTCTTAAGTGGTAGGTGTATTTGTTGTGTGTTTTGTTGAATTTTATTTAAATTTAAGTTTAGATAAAAAAGGCTTTGTAATTTTTAAAATTTTTCCGAGGAAATTGTTTGGTTTGTTGGTGAAATCAAAGATTTAATCTACTCTGTGCATTAAAAATGTAGTCATTGCATTGTGACCTTATTCCACCAACGACCTTAAAGATTAATAATAAATTAATCAAAAACTATCATGCATTATTTACAATACGCAGGGATCTCCTGATTATCAGTAGGTAGATTATTCATACATAAATTTGAACTACTCATCAATCTTTCCCCTTTTATAATCTTTTTACATAAGAACTATTCCTGCCAATTGAATTCACCTTTGAAAACATAACTGTTTTCTTTACATCCTTATTACTACAATGACATATGCTACTACTACAAAAATGAAAAATAACAGACTATGGGGACAAATCATAAAAAAATTATTTATATAAGTTATAAATATTATAAGAAATAAAATGAAAGTTTAGATTATCTATGCTCATTGAAGGTTTGTGCATCCTCTCCCCATTGTTGTCCTGGATAATCAATAGTTTGCTGTGTTTCTTTAAAATTATTCATTATCTCAGTATAAAGCAATGTATGATAATATTCTATAGGATCCAGCCTATTCACTATAGTGTTGGCCAAATATTTCACAGATGTTAGAATAGATGAAGTTTTTTTGCAGATAGAGCCACAATATTATTAATCACTAATACAAAAATGGCATGACTTTCTTTTACAGATAAATTTTTTAGTGACAACTAGCTTTGATAAGCTAGTATCATCCTCCAACTGAGATATTTTAAAAATTATTGCAATATCATTTTCTAGAAGCAATTTTCTGATATATGATGCACTTTTGAGTTATTTAATGATTTAAGAAATCATCTCACATTTCTTACAACAATTTCATATTTTCCCTGTAAACATGAGTGTTCATTACTTTATAAGAAGCATCTCATTTTGAATGAGTGACAAATGGATTTCCTTCAACATGATTAGCCATTAATAAAGGTTTTAATTAAAGGTACAAAATTCTACGTCTTAATTTTTTACTTCATCCCCATAGTTGATTTATTTCCCTTTGTTGAATTTTATTTTGGAAGTAATGCAATATTTTTACATTAGAATAATGTTTATTATTTCATTTTTAAAAGGAATCATGATGATACTACGAGTATAATAGTCTTGATTTACTAACAATATATTTTTGCATGCTGCTATAGCAATTTTCTATCTCTATTTCATTACATCCATATGAGATATATGAATAATCTTTTCCATATCTTCAGCATTAAAAGAATGTTTTAATGAAAGAAAAGGATTGATATATATTTATAATCACCAATTAATTAGTCTTGAAATATTCATCTATTGTAAAATTTAAGATAGATTTTTAAATTAAAATTTATGTAAAACTAAATAAATCCTGCTTTCAAAGAGTTCTGTAAGATTCTCTATTCATCAAAGTACTGCCTCAAACTTACATAATTTTAATCTGTTTCATTAAGAGTATCTAGAGATAGAGATGTTTAAAAATACCTTTTAAAAATCCTTAATAATATATTGATCTGTAATCAAACATCCTAGTAAAATTATTTTTATGGCTCCAAAACTTCTACTTAAAAATTATGCTACTGCATTTAATAACTTCTTGCAATACAAAATATGGTTTATTTAAATATTTTCTGGATTGAACAAATACAGTAAAACCTCATTAATATGTATCCACTCAAAACAACTTTCTTGACAAGACAGATACATGTTGCATTCTTGGCAAGAGTATACAGTAGCTTATGGAGAACTTTTTGTTTGATACTTAATTTAGTCATGCAAATGCAAATTACAAATGTGCATGTTAGTTCTGCAATAAGGATTACTCACTTAATGCAAACTGCCCTTCAGTTTTAATAATGTGTTGAACATTTACCTATTTGTGTAATTGCTCTGAAAACCTCCATGGGGATGGCATATGGGTTTGAGTTAATAATTTATAATAAAGATAATGGAATAGAGTTAAAAGCAGTTTGTGGGTAGAAGATCACTGGAGGATTTTGATTCTTCAAGCAAAGCTTGCTGCATTAAGGGATAGAAGAACTTCTAGATGTTTTCAGAAATATACCTAAAACCATACAAAATTCATAATTGATTTCAGACTTTCCTGATGGATTGCTTGTAAGCATCGTTCTCGGGTTGCCAACCAGGTTAATTCTGGTGACATTGCTGTCGCCAACGTTTTGATGACACACTCTGTCATCTTCCTCAGGGCTGCACTGAGTGACAGAGTGTGTCATCGAAACGTTGGCGACAGCTATGTCACCAGAATTAACCTGGTTGGAAACCCAAGAACGATACTTACATGTCCATCATTATTGGCATGTTTTTAAAAGTCTATTATCACATAGAAGTTTTTGAAATACAATATTATAGATAAGATATAATACTAGACAATATATCATAAGCTGCTATGACCTGGATTGGACATTATCCTACCAAAAAATTCATACTAGAAATTTGAAGTGCATATTTTATTTGCATTATGATAAGATATTTTTAATATTAAATAGACATGACAATAATAAATTATGTTTGCTGCTCCTTCAAATTTTTTAAATGCAAATTCCTGATTTTGCATTCCATTCATGATTGTTTTAATGAGGTTTTACTGTATCCATAACTGTGAGATGTATTAAGGTAACTTATATACAAATTTCGTAGAAGAGCATTTACATAGAAAAGTCAAAGAATAGAAAATAAGTTTCATCATATTTAGTATTTAAGCTTTTTTATGAGTAATACTGAATTTGAAAATTGTGTGACTTATGAATTTCACTTTATCAATTAAACTGTCATGGTTCAATTATAAAGTATACCTTTTAAAATTAATGTTCTTAGGTTAGGTTGCAACTTTTGGGAACTTTTGAGGAAGACAACTGATTTTCTATTCTATATCAAAAGTAATTTTTTTACTAATTTACAACTTTCCTTTCCTTTGTCATCAAAATAAAAGTTAAAATAGATAATTGTAAATCAAGGATTGTTATGCTTACATAGTTATTAGTATTCACTTAGTATATTATGTATGAACATCATGCTTTTTAGCAATAGGGTTGGGATTTAATGATAAAATATCAAAATTTAAAAGCAAGGAAATTTGATTGATAGAGGTATGTTAACAACCTGCGACTCTTTCTTCTTTCCAAATCTGCAACAGCTTGTGAATTTTATTCTATCCTATTATTTTCATGTTCCTTGTTTAAATATTAAAGTAAACCCTCATTAGTTAATTCAAAGAGAAGAAATAATGATTAATTTGTATTCAAAACTTTTAAAGTTAAATCTCATGAAAAGAATAGCATATTGAGAGGAATTTGCTTCTGTGATAATGGTTTACCAAAAAATATTATGCAGAGATATTTTAGAATCTTTATTTTAGATGAAAATACACATATCTAAACTATGAACAGGACTTATGTTGCTATTTTGTATGTTTGATATTATTATAAAGTCAAGCAGAATTATAGATGTTATCTCAGAGCTATCATGTTAGTTAAAGATCTGTAAGCATAAGTTTGCAATATTTTCTTGTGAAATTTATAACTCATATGAGAGTAATGAGATCTTCATTTCAAAATCAGTATTCATCTAAGACAGTGCTGACAGAGAGAATAGTTCCCTATAATATTTTCATTCTTTTGCTGTAAAAAATTTATTTTGATGCTTATATTATGAAGCTAGTCTAAGATTGCCATGAATAAATATTTAAAAAATAACATATTCATTCATTAAATGTTCAAACTATAAACTAATATACTATAAGTTCACCAAAAAGTTGATATTGAGCTTCATAAATATTGCTGATGGCTCTCAATCTATTTCAAGAAATTGGGAGTATTTAGTATATCACAAGAATTGAGAAAATATTTAGTAGCTGCCAAGGCATTGGGCTGAGAGGTAACTTTTATAATTATCTTTTTCTAAAAGAACAGATTTATGGAGTCATTCAAGTATCTAAGAACTTTATGTATTCCTCTATTAAAGAGATTTTAATTTTTTTTTATACAGATGGGAAAGTAAATCTGTTAGTTGTTGGAGTATTTTCTGTAGATTTTCAAATAAAATATTTTCAGTTAACTTCCTTGAGTAGAATAGATTTCCTACTTACATGTAGTAATTTTTAAACAACTATTGAAAACCTTAGATGATGTTAAATTTCTAAAAAGAGTATCAGTGAAAGATTCAAAATTTTAGAAATTAGACCTTTTTAAATATTGCATAATTTTTATTTGCTGTCTGAACCATTGAGTACTGCATCTATAGAACAATTTAAATGACCCTATACTTCAACAGTAGTTTCAACAGAAGAAATATAAGAGCATAGAAGATATTTCAGTTACTGTTAATGATACTCACTCATTATTCCTGTAGGATTTTCCCTGGTCCCTCCTAGATCACCATTCTCTGAAACTCCTGGTACACCTGTAGTAAGACCAGAGCTACCTCTATTTCCTACATTTGAAGGCGCTGGTCCTGCTCCTTTCTTGGGAACCACACCCCTCCTTTTCCTAATCTTCTTCCCATTATCACTTCTTCTCTCAATGTTTCTTTTCTTGTCTTCCTCATCTTCCTGTAGGTTAATAACATTAGATACAAGATCAACAACCAGGTCCCGTACCTCTTCTAGAAGACGAGACATTCCACCATTGGAGCTGACTGCATTCATTACCTCTCCGACCACTCCTGGACTAGCCCCAGAAGCTCCTTCTTGAGGAGTTGGAAAAACTCCAGCATTTACCGACCACCATGCATGACCACCAGGAAGGATACCTTTGTTCACTTTTTCCGTCCCTGCGTCGCTTTCCTTTGAAGAAACCTCATCGTCTCCGGGTGAGGAGGAATGAACGCTGGGCAATATTGTCGGATTGCTCATCTGTATCAATTTTTGCAGCGCACGGAAGGCTTTCTTTTGGATGCATGTTATGTCCCCTTGCAAGACGCAGTCCAGAAGGGTGGTCTCCGATACTTTCTCTTTGACGGAGTTGTCTTCTGGAGGTAGTGTATCGATGGATTCATCATCCTCGGAATCTTGTGATTTCTCCTTCATGTGTTGACCTTTCACTACGTCGGGTCCACCGTCGCTGGAAGATCCTCCGACTTCCATTCCACCGTAAACAGTGACTGCCTCGACCTTCTCTTCGGCGGCAGACTCATCCCAATAGCTTCTTGCCTCTCTGCCGAACTCATCAACAATGAGGACTTCGCCCACTCCGATACGCTGAACACCATCATCCATCGTGGTTGGAATAGCTGAAATCGACGGAGGCTCGTCGATGGAGGATGTACACTTGGATCCATGAATAAGCAAAACCGTAAGTATGGCCATCCGCCAAGGGAAGGCATTCCCTGGTTTTTTCCCTTGTTTCCACATTTTCTTTGGATGACCGCCTTCAACTCCCGATGCGAAGAACGGATAATTTACCGTAACCGTAAAATAGCTTCACCTGATATCTACGATGAAAGCGTTCCTTTCTAAACTCCGCAGGTGTATATTTTTCTAATTCCAACTACCCTATATGTAAGTAGTTTATATTTTTATTTCAGTTCGCTCACCTGTTAATCTGACTTCTCTCACAATATATGTTCTTCACACGTCCACCACGATCAATTTTTTCGTTATGTAATAGCAATGTGTTGTATTGTTTAGAGTAATGTCCACTATTTTCAAATTTTCCAAAAATCCTGTTTCGTGGGCACAGTTGCTCTTCTCTTACTGCTCACCACAAGGACAATTTCATTGAAAAGTTTCTCCGACAAAGTCCAAACCCCAAATAAAAATCTCTTACATTCTCTTAAAGAAATAGTAAGTATCCGAGACCGATTCAAACTATGTAAATCACAAGATGCACACGTTGGAATCACTGAGGATGTGATGATGAACTTCACGATGCACTAGAAGACTAAAATGAAAATAAGTCTAAATTATGAAGGAATTTATGTGGAATCACTGCGGATTAAAATAAGAACCTCTCGGTGCGAATGCCGGCATCGAAGTGCGTGAAGAATACACGGAAGAAGCACAGATATTGTGGGATGCGAAGAGGGGTCGCGGAAACTGGTACTACGAGAGATGGGGAAGAGGAAGAGGGGTGCCCTTACGGAGCTGTCTCTTGAATGGATGAGCAAAATGGGTGGGTACAGCCACTTAACTAGAACATAGCGTCCGTAGAAACGGATCGTCTCAATTTTAAAATCACGTTTATCAAATTTATTCGTGGAGATCTGATTCCAAATAAAGTGCAAAAGATTTTAAAAGAAAAAAGGGAATACCTGATGTAAATATGGAAAGATTTGTATACGAATGAGCATAATTACGAATATATGAACATTGCTTCGTAACATTTCATAGAGGTAGCATATAAAGAAAGGGAGAGAATAATAATGGCGATATAACAAATAATATTGGTGATTTTCGTCACAATTCCTACAGGATTACTTAAACTATTAAAGTTCGTTTTGAATTATCCTATCGATCGGGGGTAGCAAACTATACGCACCTAAAGCGGCAAGGGAATTTTATTGGCACATAATCCTTTGATTGTGATACCCTTGTGGCACATAGTAAAAATTCTATAAAGAAAATGAATCTGGGTTTCGCTAATTCGTATTTTTGTGGATAATAATTTTTCAAGCCCATCGTAAAAGTAATGTTATAAATTTCATTAAATCACGCTAAGTTTACGCAAGGAATTGGCTCGTATTCTACCTATTATTTTATCAAATAAGGCTTACGCTTCCGAGAAATGGTTCGCCATCCCCGCTTTAGAAACTGGCTTCAGTATCGTTCAAGAAATAATAGCGCTTCGTAAAGGAAAGAGAATATGAGCATAAGAAAATGACTGATAAATCATCGAAACTCTCTCGATACATCAATCAACAAAACCTCTGAATCATTTTATATTTGTATTTTCTCATGAAGGATATGAGCACATAATCTATTAATTCTTATTCGTATTTCGTTTATGGTTTATGCTAAACTCTATTAATCGCATTTCTCGTTTACGCTGTCTCTATCTGTAAATTACTATAATTATCGTAATTTAATGGCTTAAGCGTAATATTCCAACATCCCATAGAGCGTGGGAAGAGTATTCTATTCTTTACTCCTCACTTCAGTTTTTACCGTCTTTCTTATCTGTTATCATGCTAATAATTATCAAAGAGAACTGATGGAATGGTATTTTATTAGAATACTTGACTTGTGTAAGTAAAATGTGGCGCAAAAATCGTATTCTGAAACTGAATGACTGCTCTCATTAAATTGCTCTCACATTTCCTAACCGTGTAACGAGTGATAAATTGAATGCCTTATTCACTCATTAAATTCTGTCATAAATCATTTTTTTAATACTATTATTGAATTTTTCATGTATTCTTACCAAAAGAACCTTAAGAGCGATAATAATTATTATTACAGTTCATTCCTGCCTCTGCTATATAAACGATAGTAAAAACAAACAATACCAATAGGCATTTAATCTCTTTCTAGGGGGCGTTTACTCTCTGAAGCCCTCTCTTGGTTCGCAGAATTTCGATACTAGCTTTAGAAATATTACTGCGGTCGTCATGCAACGTTAAGTATTGGTAATAGCGGCCTGTGGTTTTAGTGGTTATAATAAGTGATCGTCCTACGCGAATTGCAGGTTGCCGAACAGTTACATTGTCAATCGTGCAAGGAAAACTTGTCCTTCACTGTGAAGCAGTCAGTTCCTTCTCGACAAGAAGCGTATTAACACAGAAAATGAAAATTTTTACAATAATTCATATTTTTCTTGGGTTTGCAAAGCCTGCGCAAAGAACTAACAGCTCAGTTCACATGAAATAATTTACGAAGAAGTGACTTTACAAACATAATGACTCGCTGGAATAAGCATGAAATAGATGAATTCAGAGGGGAAGTAATTTGATAATGGTGCACCGAAGAATATTTTCGATAGATTCCATAAAAATAAACAAGAAATGAAAGAAGTGGTGCAACAAATTTAGAGCCTTCGCATCCCGATTCTAGCTCGGGTTCAGTAGAATGCCAGAGTGTGAACTTGATCGACCTAGATAATAACGGTTAAAGGGACTGTATTCTTAAGTTAATTTTGATCCACTACTGCTACATTTCGGAGGGTGATATCGTATTCGAAATATTGAAATGAATGAGATTCCATCACTTTTAGAGTATTTCTTTGAATTATTCTTTCAAGATTCTTTGAAAATTTTGGGGTTTGTGTCGGACAATGCCTCAATAGGAATGTCGAAGAAAACAAAGAGTGGTAAATCTGGGAAAAACATCTGGTTCCAATATGTCAGAACGATTTGTACTACTTGTAATAGCTAAATAATGGTCATAATTATTATGATATAATATTTTTACTTATGGAGTAAAAATCCAGTAATGTAACTAAAATGTTTCCAAAAATCAACAGACGCTCACATATGCATACACACAATTATATGCGTATGTGTTTGGGTACACATGTGTGAAGCATTTAGATTACTTTCGAGGACCATAATTTTGTAATTCTTGATTTCGATTTTGGGAGAAATCTTTAAAACATTACCAAGTTAGATGGTTATAATGATTGGTATTAGTTTAGACAGAGTTTCTCCTCAATCAGAAAAACTCCATGATAGGTTTAAATCTAGATGTTTAGATATGATGAAATATTCCCATCCTGATCATAGGGAATTTCCGTTCGGTATTCTCTAAGAAGGCTATAGAAATTCCTAAGCCATAGAAATTCCACCGTTACGCTAGGCGACAATACACCGAAATGGAGCGATATTTGCTCACATGTCGAGCAACTTCTTTAAAAATCACGGAAGATGAGGAAACAAGGTCAAAGAACAGAAGTTCCTTAATTTCAGATTAGATACATCCGATAGATCTTAGTTATATAAGGAGAGCAGAGAAAAATACAATGGAAGGAAAGAAGCAAGAGGGCGAAAAAATTGAACTTTCGTGACTACCAACACGAGAGACATTCGGAACTTAATTTGACCAGTGTAAAAGGTATAAGTTTAAGATGAAGGAAAATAAATATTTGATGAACAACATATGCTTAAATATTTGATGAAAAGCATACTCTTCCGATTCAGTTCGACGTACGAATTATATACATACATTCCCGTAAAATTTTATTACGTTGCATTACAAGAATATTTCTCGACTTCTGTATGAACTAAATGTTGCGGCATACTTAAGGGTTTGCCCTTAAATGATGTCAAACTCTCAGGATCTGGGAATCTGTGACACCGCATCACATGGGGTATGCAGCTTCTTAAGGACTCCATTTTGTCACAGAGGGGAGAGGGTTCAGAAATTCCAAAAATATTGTGACATCTCTTTAGCATGGTCCCTCATTACTTTGTCAATATTAAACAATATATATGTGGAAATACCTGGGGTATAGGTAAAAGTGCTTACATTATTTCTGCGGGGACCTAACGACGATTTAGCATCGCAAATTTCAGCAGGTATATAAAAGAAATTCATAAAAATTGGAACGATCGAAAATTATGCGCTGCTCTAATAGTTTGTTTATTAGCGCGAGTGAGTCGTCCCTCGCCTTTTGGGAATCTTTGTTTAAAATGCAAGATACAACGTCTGCTATAATTATAATTGCATTAAGGATGATGGCGGTGATTTAGCTAATCGGATACATAGCATCATCAGATGCGATCATATGAGATTTATCTCATCTCTGAATGATTCGGCATCCATTTATTAACTGGAAGGATCAGATTGAAATGCCGAAAGTATGTTTCAGTTGCTAAACTGTCAGATTACAGTAGGAGCAAAGATAAAGTGCACGGAAAGTCACTCGGGTTTTGAACTCTTTTAGAAAGAACCGTAATGGAACTGTAGGTTGGAAACGGACTTTCATGGATTTAAGAGGCTAGTTACGAATTTTAACGAAGGCGAACCGGATTCGACTGCTAGAATTGATCCCACACGAGGATTGCATACCAACTTTACAATCTTAAGATAAGCAGCATTTGAACGTGTAGAGTTAAGTTAAGGTCAAATCAGTGGTCAACGGCCAACAGTCTTTGATATTTCGAAAAATGTCCTATCCATAAAGCTATCGGCTCCAAATGATATAACTGAATCTTGAGAAACGGTTGAAATCATATTCAACATCGAGACTTTTTGATAATACGTCCACGGCTCATGCTATATCAATGAAAATCACTATCAGGTATCAGAGAGAACTTCAACAAAAGTATAGTTTCATTGGTTAGTATATGAGTAGATGCAAGAGATTCTAGCATTAAAATTTTGCAAACTTTAGTTACATCATGAAAATTAACTTTCGATTTTTATGAAGATACATTACGTCCCTTGCTATTTGGGTTCATAATATTTGTAAGAAAATAACAACCTATTGTTTGAAAGTTAAATCTCAAGTTCGTAAGTGAAATGTTTACGTTGTTAAACGCTCTCTTAAAATGGGTGAGGGCTTCATTCAAATGTGGAGGTCAAAATTATATTTGACCAAATACTAAGCCAAATTTTATGATTAAAAATAAATTTTTTGAAGAAAAGCATGGCTATCAACTCCGAAGAAAAGTTCAAATTAGAGTATTTTAATAAAGTGTAATGTAATGCATCGTAAATTTTTTATTTTAAGTATTGAAGATTAAAAGTTCATATACTTTAAATAAGCAGAACTAGCGACTCTATATATACACAGTTTTTCTCTCTTTATGACTTGGTTTCAAGGTGTGAATTTAGTATACAAGAATGAAGATCTGATGGAAATATCCTTTACAAAATGCGGTTTTCGGCTCCTAATCGATGTCATTACTTAAGTATGAGAGATATGAGTGTCAGTTTTAGCCTTTAAAAACCAGCGTTAAAATAGTCATAAAGACATGAAATTTGCATTTTTCAAATGAATTAATCTTCTTTACAATCAGCACCTTTTCTTGACTGATGTTTTTGGTGTTAATAAAATTCAAGCACAACTCAGATATTAGTTAGATCTTTCAGCGATACTATGTGAGCTTCATCAGAGTCGAATGAACTACTTATTTCTCGAAAGAAAACTTGCTAAAGCCCCGAGACGAGGAGTCACAATATCGGGGTTCCCTCCTGCCCCTATTCCCAACGAGATTCAGAAAATCGGCTCCCTTTTGCCAGCGATCCTCGGCCGCCGCCGCCGCCGCTACCCCCGAGCCTCTGGAACCGTGTCAGCGACCGCGGTCAACGGCTGCATTCATTGAGATGGTCATGGTCGTGAAACGAGGAAGAGATCAAGCTCATATGTTGGAGAAGGGGAAAAAATAAAGCGAGGGGAAGTTAAGGTGGGAACAGGTTTAAGGAATGGCTCTAGTATGGGCGGTGGCACCCCCTTTTTAGGGGAATAAAACCCTCTTCTGTTCTCCAATAGGGGACTTGGAAACCGTTGGGGCGGGAATCCTTCATTCGTGATGCGGATGTCGTCTCGAGGAAGAGAGAGAGAGAGGGAAATAGAGGAGGCTTAGATGTAGGCCGGTGCGGGAACGGTAGCAAGCCATGTGTAGAAGATAAGGGCACAGGAGGGGCGAAACGTATCCAAGAATCATCATTCCTCAGAATTCAAACTGTTATACTTCCTACTCAGTAAGGATGTCACCAACTCGAAAATTTCTCGAGCATAATTTTTCGAAAGAAATGAAAATATGGGCCCACCAACGATTGGGCGTCGAGGACTGACGTCTGTTTTTTTGGATTCTCGAATTCGTCTTTTATGAATGAAATCGCCTTTTGGTGGGGAAGATGACGCACAGCTGAAGAGAAACTCGTGGTGTTTTCTAGGGTGCAGTGACGAGTCTTCCCAAATCTGGATTTCAGCTCCGTGCTGTTTGTCTTTTTCGAAGAGTTTCTGGTTAATCGGGACAGTGTGCTGCTGTCCTCTGTGAAATAGGCCTCTATCGCGACCGGAAGCCGTATCCTTATTAAGGTATTATTTACAAAAAGTGTACTGGCCGTCGCATGGATTACGTAATTTTACGGTTAACATCCGGAGGACGAGTGAAAAAACGAAGAGGTAAATAAAACTTGAATAGGAGCGTTGAACATCACTACAAGTTGAATATGATATTGTTTTGAAAATTCGGCTGCAATTTTTATGTCCTTTCGAATTTCATTTGATAAAAATAATGTAAAAATGATTCCGGTAAAAATGCCCACGGTGCAGACATAAAACTTTTACGTGATTTCGAATCCATTCCCGCTGTTTTCGGACTGTAATGATATCGAGTATAATTAGGAACAATGATAGTTCTGTAATTTACTTTTTATTAATCACGGCTAAAATACAAAAGTTTCGAATGGATATGTATGTCATTTTATTAAAATAGAAAAGATTCAAACGGATGACGTATCCTTTTCACAATGCACTTCGTACTTAGTACTTATAAGAAGATATATTGCGTGCTAAGAAAAGGAAAACAATTGCACTCAAGGAAGTATGCACGTATTCCCATGCGTGCGTGAGAAACGTAAAAACGCTTCGTTGCGTGACTTAAGAAATATGGATTCCTTTCATCGTAGAGAAGAAGTAATTCCTTCGGTTATTTACTCATCTGCCAGAAAGATATGGTGTGAAAATAAACTTAACCAAGTTTCATAGCTTTTTACGAAGCTTAAAAATTCAAAACGAGTCGGAAATAAGCAAAGTTCCTCGATGAGTATTTTAGCATGTAGTACCTATGAGTATTTTAACAAGGACTCATAACTATTAGAAAATTTTTCACTTCTGCTCCTACAAACAGGCCTGTTAAATCGTTGAATGTATTATTGTATGTATTATCATGCTTCAGTTCCCATGATCGAATAAAACTCCAGCGATATTGATTCATTCATTTTCTCCATATCTTGGCGTTCAAATCATAATTTAAGACGGATATTTAGTTTCGGAATATTTAGTTGTCATAATGTTCCGACCTTTGCATATTTTTATTTTTAGAAGAATTTTCAACAGGACTAACAATTTCATTACTGTAACGTTCGAATAAATCATTCTATGACTATGTTTCACCGAGCCATCTACAATTAATTTATAATCACGCTAGGATCAGCATTTAAACAACCATGTTAATGTCTACATTTATACTTTTCTATCTTTGATATACACTTTGAAACTCAACTTTATGCAGCTCATTATCAGATAAAATACTCCTACAATTAGCTGATGAAAAATACTAGCTTTGAACATTTCTGTAAATCTAGCCTATTCGATCAATTTTTCGAAAGTTTGGAGGTGTTTCATATAAATCACAGCGTAAAATTGTATGCTCAAGTATGACACCTCCGCACCAATTTGAATTGAAACTCAGATTTAAAGTTATAAAAATTTTCTACGATCATGATTAAGAAACATCACAATGTTTACAATTATTGATTAACACAATTAACAACTTCGTGCTTTAATTAGCAATTTCGGACATTGCATTAATAAGTAAAACATTTTTCTGCTAAATTATTGCAAATCTGACGTTAATAAAATATAACGAGAAAATTTCAAAGACAATTTCTATGCCAACGGAAAATTAGTATAATGATACTTCGGCCAGCCTGATAACCTGGCTAACAAATTTTTTGGCCAATGAAAATATTTTCGACGTTTTTCGAAGTCAGCTAACAAATATGGATTGGTTAACAAATGTCTTAGTGGATGCGCGTATAAGTGGGAAAAAACCGAATAATTCCTTTGTTTGCTTCCATCGAATAATTCGATTTGGAAGAAAAATAGGAATTGACAACTTGGTTAATTTGAAATAAATCATTGTTCTAGTATACTATGATATTTTTTATTCTACTTTCCATTCTCCCTCACCCAATTCCGTAGCTGTTCATTCCAGCCTTTAGTGAGTTTTTGCCCTTTTATGGGATGATTTTTGCTATTTTTAAGACTTATCTTTAAATCCCGGGCAAATAAAACGAATTGAACGATCTCCTGTAGAAATCTATTTCCGCTAACTAATGTGATTCCGAAAGGAATTTTCTTCTTTAACTGACAAATCACTATGAATTTTTTTGTAATATTTTCAATGTATATTAAATGTACCTTCAACAGTTATCATTTTCGCCTACTTTTCTCTCGCAAATCTTTTATCATTATGGAAGCATTCACCCAAACTCAGCCCTACTCACCCTTTTAATCTAGAAGCGCATCGATGCAAGAAAGAAAGCGTGCCATTCATAGATTATGATCTACGCTATAACAGGTGCAATAGCAGTAAGACCTGTGTCGTGTTTTATGGTTTCTTGAGGTTTTTCGCTACGGTTATCTGGCCTTAGTCCAGCCTGATGCCTAACTGGTGCAACCACATCGATTAAATTGAGTGTTTTACTCATAGCTCATGAATGTTTAAAAACATTACTTGGGTTCAGTGCCCAAGATCATCTTTCCAAATAGTTTATTAATTCTATTAAAAGGGTTTCACTAATTACTGCATTGCAATTGCTTATTATCATCAGCCATTTTAAATTCGACATCCGATGTAGGTCTCCCTATGTTTTGTCCAATTTACTCTACTTGGAGCTTCTTTGCCTTATTAAATACTTGCATGCCTCCTAAATATTTGCTTACTTCAATCTGTGTTTTGTTCCCTTTTTTGGCCTCTCCGCAACCCTTGGTGTCCATTTGAAAACTCATGATGTCCATTAGCCGTCGTTTCTTTTTGCTACATGATCTTTCCACATCCATTTCAGTGATCTTATTGTATATATAAATTCTGTCACCCCTGTCATCGTCCTCACCTAATTATTGCGTTTTCCTTTTCTTTTTGTGATCCAAAGAATGCACTATAAAGCAAACACGGAAATATTTAAAATTACATACACCTAAATTACAAAAGCGTTTGTATGTTATTCTATATTTGAATTAACAAAATAAAATTGAATTCCTGGATTCTAGCACAGAGTAAATACCTTTGAAAATTTTTCATTATGATAGGTTCATTTTAACAAATTGGTTTACGAAATCATGATCATATGTTACGAATCATGTTTAATTTCATTTAAACGTTTTCGTAGGATGTAAAAATTCATTTGAATTTACTCCTACCTCTCCAATTTTTGGAAATGAGAGAACAAAGAGCCATGTGCAGCCAACGAGAGAAGAATCCTTGCTCGATTTTTTCTGGACTACAATGGAAAGGATCAAGTTCTATTATCACACAAACAAGCTGATATTTTGAAAGCTCTTTATAAGCAACTCATACCATAGGGTTGGATTTGAGGTTCATATCACATGCACATCCACTACATGTTGACGCTATTGTTTCCAAATATTATGACTTCCGATTTATCAAGTTTGAAGTTGAATTGAGATAAGAAAAAAATCAATGTCAATAGACAATTAAAAAACTAACGTGGGATGAAAAAGGTGAATCAAAGTGCTATTATTATTAGTGAACCTCCCAAAGATTTACGGAATGTCAGTGAGATAAGTCGAGAAAGAGTTAAAGGAATGGCCGCTAAATATGGCTGAAATTAGCATTTAAGAATGCTAAAGTGAGAGTATGATGAAAATTACTATTTTCTGAGAGATTGACAAAATATAAAACTCCAATAATTAAACTCTGGCAAATTCCGCCACGTATTACGACTTATAAGGACCTTAATAGAGATGTAATAACACAGCTATTAGTTGTGTGTTTTTTTTTAGATACTTTAGCCTTATTTTCTTGAGTACTTTTGATGTATCTGACAATACGTTCGTTTGGATTATATCCATTATATATATTAAATTATGTATGGAACCATGTACTGTATTTCGTGTAATTGGATTATTGTAGTACCAAAATTGTATTGGACTTCACTTAAAGAAAAAATTATATCATGGCACATTTTCGTAGGAAAATGAGTTGTAAAATGCGAATCCAAATATTCGGGGTAGTTCCAGAATCTTCTTGGTCTACAGTGAAATCGTTTATTTTTCAAGTCAATCTGAGCTTGTAAATTGAATACAGACTTGAAGAAAATGATAAATTCAGATAATCTCAGAAGAATTTATCACCTTTAATTTAAAATTAGTAGCGTATGCAAATTAATGTAGGGTGGTAAATGACTTCTACAGATGAAGATATAATAGAAAATATGATTTTTACTCTTTTGATGGGAGACCAGCATGTATTAGTGGTTTTTCTTTGGAGAATTTTTCCATTTTTCCACAACTCGTCTCGAAAAAATCCTTCTTACCGAGGTAATGAGAACACTGGGTCGCCATCAATCCTTCAAGATGTGCGTACCAAGCACAGGGATTTGAAAGAGTACTGGAAAGAAAGATGGGAATGACGATAGCCGCGCACAGGTATGATTGGTTACAATTGACGGTTAAAGATAAAGCATAAAGCGGAGGGAACGTAAAATATAAATTAATAAACAGTCTTAGAAGGTAAAAAATTCACTTCGGTGTCACGATAGAAGGTTCTTTTCCTTGATTTCCCCATCCCTACACACCCTCGAAATCCCATTTTAAAAAAGTATCATCGCCGGAAGGGTTATTTGTCACCATTTGCGTCGACTGCCTTAAATGTTATGACGGTACGCGGTCGCTTTCAGATGGAGTGTAGCCAGTTACAACCATTACCGATGTAGGGTATGGAATTAAGGAGGCAATGAGATCTCCACGAGTTATAGGCAGTTTGTGTGTTACATATTTAACGCGCGAGAAATACTATACCGAACTAGCAAGAGGAATCCGAAGACCAATGAAAGCCCTCTTGTCTATTTAAACCACCAACATTGAAACTTAATTTTACATAGATAACGTATTACAGATTTTAATAGATACCACCAGTTTTGGAGAATCAAGCCCAACTGACGAACCATATTACAGTTATTCACAAGAGTATTAAGGTATCTTTATCTTAGTACACAACTGAGGAGGAAGGAACTTTATTAGCGTCATAGATGTCAAAGGATATACAATCTTTAAAAACTCATGAGAGAAAAATTTCCGATTTTCAAAGCGTATAAGTTCAGTAAAAGCGCATGCAATAATATGTTGCAAATGAAAGTTATTAATACTAAATACATTATCAAGTAACATACAAATTCAAGGGTACTGATTCAATAGAAATCACTCAAATAAGAAATGAAATTAGAGAAATCAATCACCGAGATATGAAAATTAATAGTTTAATCGTGAACTTTAAATCATAGTAACCGCACATTAACTAATATATCTTTCAGAAATAAAAAGGTACTGTAATACCTTGTACCTACCTTGAATCTGATAAGGTTTTCTTTGAATAGCCAAGGTAGAAAACACGACTTAGCAGTAATTTGTCGCGTTTATAAATGAATTCAGATGATCATTCCTTTGATGACGATGAGAGATTTAGAATGCGAGTCGTAAAGACGTTGGATTAGAAAAAATAACTATTATCATCGATAAAAATGAAGAATTATTCCACTTTGTATAGCAGCTACTCACTATATGTCGTAGAATGTTGTTTAACCCGTTTTTCCCATTGAAATACTCCAGCTCTCCGTCTCTCATAAAGCAGGAGATTTTTTGCTTCACTCAATATGATCAGGAAATTCTACGAAGGACTGAGATGTTTCACATCTCTTAAACAACATACTTTTCATTAGCTCGGAAAATGCTGCACATCTACGCATCACAATTAAGACTTATTACAAGAACATGTACCAGATAAGTAGTTATTAGTAAGTATTACCAACAACCCATCTTAATCATTCAAGACATATCTTAAGCTAAAGCTATAATAACTCTATTTGTTTTCTGAGTCTTCTCGAGGTATTCCGTTTTGAAAATTGAAGAATAAAAACGTATTCATCTTCGTCATATACTAGTTTAATCTTAATAAAAGCCTAGAGGTGATTTCGATCGATTTTACGTTGAAAATTACCTATGAAAAAATTTCGGGTAGCATCCGTAAAAATAATATTCATAGTATGCCAAAACAATGGTGAAAAAATAATTTGAGATTTTACTTTTATGGGAATCAAAATTATTACATATACTCTATCATAAGATACACTATAGAATGTATAAGAATAAGGATCACATCTCCAGTTTCTTTCTTTTTTTGCTATTCCGCCTGGACTTACGGAGAACACATAAGACAACCTACTTAAAAACAATATGGGACATAAAATCGATACACGCACCACATATTCTCATGAAGTTGAGTAACGCTTAAGAGGTGAAATAGATAAAAGCTGAGGAAAATTAACGGCGTACTCAAGTCTTTTTACCATACTCTATTCTTCTATTCTCGATTTTTACCATACTCTGTAACCTCTAGCCAACCACTCGACCGGATAGAGTTCTATGTGAATTTACTATCCCTCTAAGCAAAAGAATTCATGCACGATTCTGGTAGTGGTAAAGGCCATTAACACACAAAAATAAGCGCATAAGGGTATAATTCAAAATATCAGTGACACCTTATCAGTAAGAAATTTTGTTTAAACTTATCCTGTAATGAATGGAATAAATAAATGAGCAACTGTGCATTTAGGCCGCATATTTGGACAGTAAAGCATGTATAAAATTCAAGGCAACTTACTAATGATTCCTCAACACATATAGATCTTCATAAGACAATTTGTAAAGTAAATTACAATTATAGCGTAACTTCAGTGTTACTACGGTTGATTAGTATTCCCAATGTATCACGTTTATGTAACTCATACTCAAGAGAATATTCAAAAGCAGCTAGGGTGACCAGTTTACTAAATTAATTCAGAGTTTCCAGCCTTAGATTTTTGAATATTCGTGGAAAGAATTCGGTATATTTGTGTTTTATTTGATGTGTTTTAAGGGTATATTTACGATTGTCGATCATTGAAAATTTATAAAAATATCATATTACGATATATAAATAAATGGGATACCGATTTGTTTTTTCAAGCCTTTTAGAGTGAAATTCAACATTAAATGCAGTTTAACCACCGGTATGCTTGAATTCAATATCAGTGACAATGTCAGTAACGAAAAATAAGTTTTACGCAAGAATTGGGGTGGAAAGAGGATATTATTCGACGTACGAAGAGACGAAGAGGATGGTGCCTGAATACGACGGAAGTCCTCCTTGGATCCGTAACAAGAAAAGGTCACACATGCGAACAAATAACAGAGCTCAAGTATTCTGTCCAGCAATCAAATATTGTGTTAACGGAGTAGACGACTTTTCCTACACTTCCAATAGGGATTCTGAATTCTCATTTCAACTTGTATTGCAAGCAAGGAGTTGTCTCCTTATACGCCGTGTTAATGAAATGTATAAAAAAATTTCTGAAGAATATTTGAATAAAGCCTGACTAAATGAGTTATACGCACGCAAAAAGAATCCAAATAGTTTCACAATTTGAGAACCTTTCTGCTTAATGTTTTTCGCGACTCATGATTAGTATAGATTTATCGGGAATTTCAATTGTGAAAATGATATTCTTTATTCCACGAAGAAAATCAACATAATAGCAATAAGTTATTTTTAATACCATACGGATTCGTCTCTCGAGACTGGATAGTCCATGCGATACTAGAATACGGAAGGAATCCTAAGTTCCGTAACTAGCAAATTTCACACATACGAGCTAATCATAGGACTATGTCTGTTTGTTAACATTGAAACTACTAAATATTTTGGTAACGGAAGAACGTTTTATGATTTCCTTCCTTCTTTTGCGTCTCTAAGGCCATGAGAACGTGTAACTGCGACAACGATCTATTTGTAAAAGGATCATGTTTAAAGAAAGAATTCGAGATATCTATTCAGTTTCCTCTGCCAGAAAAATCATGAGATGATACGCTATCACAAAAATCGTTGAAGTTGTGTGGAGAGTTATATACTAAAGGACAGAAGAAATTGGTCGCAAGAAAAACATATGAGGTTGTTTACCAACAATTTTTTATAAGTACCTCATTCTTTCAGACCTTGGAATTTCATTTCAAAAGGCAGAGATTCCAGTCTATATGTATGTACTTTCATTAAAATTTTAGGATATAACTGTTTTTTATCAGGATCATAATTATGACCCCCCTTGCCAGCATCAGGCAAAAAAATTATTGAAAGAGATCATTGACGTTTAGCTGACTATCGGAGTTGGCAGTCTTTACTTCTTCAACAAGTTCTTAATGATTAATTCCTGATCGCCAAGATTATTAAATTTGGTATAAGATATAAATAGGTCAGGTGGTTTGAAATAAACTTTTACAAAACATTCACTTCTCTACTTATGATAATTCGGGTTATGATAAAAATAGGATGGTATATAGAGTTCTAAATAAATACCGGAAGATAATGTTACAAACCAAAATGTGTAGGAGAAACACGGAATGGAGAAACTTCGGCATTAATGGACCAACATCCAAATGTTCGAAGAAAATTTATTGTGTTTCTAGCGGAGTCCAGATTACCTATTTTCTTCCTAATTCTTAACGATAAGAATTTTATTCTCTTCTCTCTAAATTTGAACAGTTGATCCAGATTCTCACATCCATATCATTAATAATATTAATCCTTATTCCCCAGCAAGATTTTTGATAGCTTATGTTGCGGAGAAGTTGAAGTTTCACCCGCCCTTCAGGATGAGTACTTACTTAGAGATTTTTGAGCAATAGACAGGCCTTCTACCACGACTCATCTATCGGTCATATAAAATATGCCTAAATCAGGGTTTCATAAAATTTCTTTACTATTAAGAATTTCTATTCATCAGCAATTATCCTAAGAGACAAGGGTTCTCCAAGCGCTGAACGCGGCGACCATCTAAGGGCGATTCCCGGGAAACGGATAATCGTTTAGCGGTCACCAATTATTTATCCTCTAAAATTTATTTTATCCAAGTAATAAATCAGTATTTTGGAAACAAATTCTTGTCCACTCAGTCTCAGAAAAATTGATATTCATCCTAAATGTTTAGTTTTAGATAATTAAAAGATGGGATCCTTTGATGTTCCACAGATACTTTTTAATGTGACAATATCAAAGGAGAGATCGTTGTTAATTCTACAAAATATCTGCTGTGGTCCTTAAAGCATAAGTTAGCTATCATTGCGTCAAAATTAAAGTTTAACAGCATTTCAATCATTTTAGATACTGGAACTTGAATTGATTAATAAATCTAAGAAAAGCTCAAATTGCTTTTTGCAATAATTTTCTCTTCAAATAGCATCCAATGAATAAGGTAATTTGAGTAACATAAATTAGATACTAGATACCTTGGAACTTGCTATATAATATTATTTAATGTGCCATATCAGTTATAATAGACAAGAAATAAATATTCCCTACCCATTTACCAAAAAATAAATTCGTTTATGGGATTTATATATGTACATTGCACTTTAGCATTATCATAACTTCGCGAGATATTGAGTTTCTTAGTTTCATTCCACTTCCTTCACAAAATTATTATTGAATTCATCTGTATCAAAGAATATGATGAGAAAATTGGATTTATACATGGACATCATTGATTGTTTAATTGTGAGATAGGATAACGACTCAAACATTCCGCCTTATACATGTTTTATTTATGGATGGAGATGATGGTGGCACCACTTGAAAGGAGGCTGCGGAGCCAAGAACGGTCCTAGTTCTCTGCAGTCCCGGTAGGTAACGACAGCTTCCAACAAATGGGGAGGAATGCAATGAACCTTCATCCGTTATGAAGGGCTAACGTAATTTTTTATACGTGAGCACTGTCCAGTCGGCCACGCGGCCTTGACTTAGGTAAAAGTTAACGGTTTTCTTCTCTGGCATCAACGAGAGGAAGTAAATTGGTGACAGAGGGATAAACGAGGTGGAAGACAAAGGAGTAGTCCCTTGTTTCAAGGGACGTCCTCTGCAGTTTAAGACAAGTTATTGAGGGCCCATTAATCGGAGATGAATCCACTGAGACAAAGATACAAAAATATTGCAACATTTAGAGAATTTTTCGCAGGTCTTTATTTACGTACATTGAGATATCTATTAATTAACAACAGAACAAATTGGTACTTTTCTCAGTGGTATATTTTTGGTAACAATTCATTTTTATCAAGCAAAATAGACGCTGTGACTGCCATAATACTGACCACATCACACTTTCATCTGCTCCCATCCTGATTCCGTTTTGTTTGTCCTTTCTTTCTTAGAGTTTAGTTCTTAATAATTATCTATAAGGAGCCTAGTACCACGAAAATATACTTTCTTTTCTGAAGGTCCTACTCATTCTTAGTGCACTATCTTTGTATCTCTAGAAAGAGAAACTATTCCCCGATTAAAACATTATCCTTGATTGACTTCGCGGTTTACATGTTTTAATAATGCCGTTGGCAGTTTATAAGTTACATAATTTTCAACGCCCAGTATTACTGGAAGTTGGAGACAAATACTTGAAAACTTCTTATTTTTAACTTGTGCATTAATGGGCACCTGAAATAAAAAAAGATGTGTGATACAATCTACTTCAAGACGAATAAAAATTAGTTGCTTTAGAGTGAAAAATGTTAACGATTTGAAGTTGCCATCTTAATTGAAGTAAAAATATTAATATGGATGATGAGGTAAGAGAAAATGGAAAAATTATGTCAGGGAGCGGAGGATGGGTTGAGATTGAAACACTTTTTTTCTCAGAGGAAAGGATGAACAGAAAGCAGAAGCGGCGAGTATATGGGTAACGTAAGAAAGTGGTTGTCGGAGCAATGAAAGAAATGGAGATCGGAAGAGAGTGAGTAAGTAGCTTTTCCAACTCCTTTACGAACATAAAAAAAAATATTCCACATACGTAGATTTTATCCTTTGGGGAAATTAATCTTGCATCTCTGTTAGCTTCATTAACAGGAAAGATTTTATACAGGGCATAATGAGGTATTTCTTTAATAAAGATGATAAATTGCTTCTGATAACGTCAAAATGGTGTGCTCAAGGTGTATCTTACCCGACTACGCCGCTACGCCCAGTATGTTTGTTCCACACATAAATAAGTTCTCAGGATATCATGTAGAATTTTACATCAGTTTTACTTTCCTCTTGGGATATTATCTTTACTCTCTATTGTGCCTCACTTTTTACCCCGAAACGGCTGATTATTAGATGAGAAATATATAAAGTATGTTTCTAAAATTTAGACTGTTCTCTTTGGAATGATCTCATCAAGAAATTTTTTAAAGTTAATTAATTACAGTGTTCAATAGGTATGAAACCGATTATTACAGTAGGACAGGTTAATCCTAATGAATTCTGAATTTCAACTCGTCAATAAATTGTACAGTATTGCCCTACAATAGGTTCTTATTCATAAGTATCTCGCTCCATTCATTGCATAACATTCCTCGTATCAATAAAATATACATAATATCAAACGAATCTTGCCTAATTAAAGAATATAAATGTCTCCTAATTCCCCCCTTCCTTTCTTCATGAAAAGACTACGGTTAACTGAAGCCGGGCGCCGGATTAATTCGTTACTGACCCGAATTAATTATTAAGTTGCCGAATACACTAAACTAGATAGATAAAGGGAGATTATGTTGGAGAAACAAAATTAAAAAGCCTTTAATTCTAAATGCGTCTTCCTTTAATTACTTTTTCAAATACTAATATCGTATAGCATATGATCACTGCACATGCTATATGATACCGCACACATAATAACAGTGTAATATCCCCTGCATTATAACAGTATAATAACGTCTGCAAATAAAAAATAATGTCAACGTTGAAAAAATATATTAGCAGAATAGCAAGTCCTACGTTTTTATGTCGTATACCCATCGAAAAGCACATTAAATCGATTCAAATGAGAGAAGAGTCGAAAAACAATTCTTTCGTCTTATTACTACCTGCTTTTCTTCATTAAAAGACTTCGGAGAAGTGAGAATAGGTAAAAAATAATTAAGAACCTACACGGCAACATTTAGTTAAAAATTCCCAGATTTAGATACTCAGAAAAAGTTCCAATATTTCTGATTCCAATAAATCGTAATTGCACGGATTGGAGCTTCTTCCAGTAGTAATTTTCAATCTTACAATCAGTTCCATTAAAATTTTATTATCACCACTAAAATGATCGAAATATCTCATAAATGGTCTTAGTTTCTTGTTCATTTTTTCATACTTGTCTCCGTAGGATTGAAGTTTCAAAGTGGTCCAGAAAATCTCTTTTCTTTCTGGTATACCAAATGTAAACTAATAAATCGCCTCCATCTCGTAGGATCTGCCAGTCTTACCTCGTTGTTCATTTTTGCTGCAACGTTCAGTTCTATTTCTTCCGGCTATTTTCCATTTATGGCAATTCTCAAAGCCTCTAAAAGCATAAGAGTGCAATTCGATGCGTTTTAATAATTAATTTTCCTGCCGCCAACCATGTTTTGCCAGCTATGAAGATTCTTCTGATATGATATGTCTTCTTGGTCGGAGCTCTTCTTCCGAGTATTATTAAATAATAAATTAAATACAATAATATATTAAATAAATAATATTAAATAAATTAAATACCTGAAGCTCCGATGTATCATATAAATTTTCCAAGTTTTCTGTCCATATTTTATAAAATATTATTCTATAATTCTTCAGTTTTCTTTACATTTATCTTCCAGTAGCCTTCAGTAAGCGATATTCTATGCCTGGTTAAGTCAGGTCTTCGCATCATATCGCGGAAAAATTTCCCTGAGCGTAAATAAATTAGTAATAAACGGTGAAGAGAGCTTTCCATAAGAAACTTATTTCCATTTTACTTTTTAAACGGAAAGATTATATTTTCCCAGGAAGAGTTAGAAATTCAGACCTGAAGTGCCTTTCGAGAAAGGTTTTTGATTTTGGCGCCTCTCCTCGCGCGGAGATTGACTTTCGCGAGATTTTTGTGCGATAGGTGCTAACTATAAAACATACTTCGTGAAAAGAAGCTGCCCGGCACACTTTGATATATTGAGGCCACACATTTGACATCCTGTTTGATGATGGCAACATAAGTATGTTTATGAGATGAGTTTATTGCCATACCTTTTAGAGCTTCTTAATGATACTCGATATCAATTGAGGATACGAGAACGGCGGGCGTTTTTGGAATGTATTCATATGACTTTTTATATCGGCAGAAGACACACAATTATGAGAGTTAATGACCAGATCAGAGTTTTTGGGAAAACTGTATTCATTGATCTGGGTTAGGATTAAAAGATCTTTGAGCTTGCAATTTCCGCACGAGTGGAAATATCGGAACATTCGAAGAAACTTTTTCGTCCCATGTTATTTGGGTCATAACATGACAAAAACTTAAACAGCCTGACGATATCGAATTCCTAAAAATATTCTAAAAAAACCACGGAAACTGAAACATAAACGCATTTATTTCATAAATAATAATATAAAAATTTTATACATATTTACAAGTGATATAAAATAATCATTAGATATTCTTGTACACGAAAATTACAGAAAATAAGTACCCACTAAAGATTAAACGACACTTGAGAGTGTAAAATCCTTTTAAGTTGAAATTTGAGAACTCCCTTTTGTTTCCTTTGAATTTCTCTGTCATTAAGAAATTTCACACTAATATTTTTCAATAAACATGTAAAAAATATGACAATTTTATGATGGTAATTCTATCATCCAACCTTGAATAAGTTTTCTAACAGTCAACTAAACATCATTTAGGCCTGGTTTTGGGGCTTTAAACATGAAGTCTCATGTATCCTATTTATAAATATCATTTCATTTTTATATAGATAAGATAATATTCTTTGAGAGCAGTAGGTGAATCACATACTCTTATTACATTAACACAAAAGAAAATAATCTTTAAATAATTAGGAAAACAAGCAAATGATAGATGAGTTAGATATGAAATAGATAGATGATTTCAGATCCATTGCAAGTCAATGTAAAGATGTGTCATGTTAGTGGTATAACATCAAGACATTATCATCAGAAAATTATAACAGTCAAGTAATGCTGAGATATGTAAACTTAAGGTACAATTCCCACAGTGCTTGCATTGGAGAAATAGATGACATTATTCCAAACTGAATGACTCATAATATTCCAATTAATCATATTTTTCAATGCTTCAAAATGACTGTGCCATTCTTATTACCCCCAACTCAACTACCAGCTATATGGGAATAAAACAGCAGTTTCAAAAGGATGACCAATTCAGTAAAGCCTAAAAGAAAAGTTAATATTGCTAAATATTTTTAACCAAACATTTGAGCAGGTTTTATATCACAAATATATCTATAAAAATTAAGTTTCAATTATTACAATAAATAAAGATATGCATTAAACAAAAATCAAAAATATGACTTAATCACTATATTTAGATTTTTTAAGATACATTAAAAGGTCATTATAGCAATCAAAACGTAAGATTAACAAAGGATATACAAGTTTAGTGCAAAAATTTGACTCAAATGGTAACAAAAATAAATTAAATAATTAATATTTAATATCCAGTTAATTCCCAAGGATAATTGATTCAAAAATGCTCAATCATAGAAAGCATACTGAAAATGGAAAGAGGCTGGTTTGGAGTGGTAACCTAGTGATTAGAGTATTTGTCCAGAAAGTGCAGATCATCCAGTAGCCTTGCTTATATGACTCAGTCATGTCTGCATTTTAGTTTCCATTTATCCTTGGGTTTTCAGGCACATTCCTATAAATGCATGCCTTTCCTTATTTAGAGAGTATTCAACATGTTTTAGACACAAGGCTTCAATTGTAGCCAAATGATAAGTTTATTGCACTTTGATTATTATGGTCCTTAGGAGAAAAGTTTTTATTCAGAAGCTACATCTTAGCAATTCAACTCAGCTTCAAAGATATGATGCAATAATTATTAATTTTATGAATCACTACAACAGATTTTCAAGAGGCATCAATTAAAAACTCAACATATTCAATCTGTAATGTTCCCAAGTTCTAGAAGGGTATAACAGGAATAACATAATTATGTAAATTATAGTCCATTTACGACATGGTTTGTGGCAAGATGGCACTTCATGTAATTGACTGAGCTTTGCAGTAGCAAAGGAAAATATTATATCTTTATTTCTTAGCCTAAAGGCATGTGGAACAGAGTAGGTATAACAAAAGATAACAATAAATTGTGCTTCCTAAGAGTTTTCCAGCAAACAGAAATCCATAACTTAAATCTTCTTGATAAATACTGTCAAACACTCATTTGTTCTCATCAAACCAATGAGTGTTAAATGAGATTCTTAATCTCAAAATAGCAAAGATTCAATTTTAATCTATAAGAAGTAGTAATGAAGCTATAAAATTATTTTTCCACAAATAGAGGGAATGAAAAAAGTGGAATGACCTTTGCCAAAGTTGTTCATTCTATTTCAGGCTGTGCAACACTCAGAAAGATAGTCTATCAGTTTTTTGCATTATAGTTAATAAGAAGAAGTATATTAAGAAAATAAGGAAAATTCCAATTTTTCTTTCAAATTCCATAGTCAGAGGAAACTCGTAGAAAATAATTTCCTCCAGTGAGCACATATTTAAATTAGGAAGAAATATTGTAAATTATGCATAACAATGGAATCATTAATCATTTCTGACTACTTCCTGATCATTGTTTGATACTATTAATGTACCAGTAATATATTCTTTACTAAAAGTTACAAGAAATAGAAGAAAAAGATCTCTTTAGTTCCTAATCACATAATAAATTACTACTACTTTGCTGAGAAATCGAGAGAATCTATCTCATTCTGATGATGACTGTAAAAATAAATTAATCATACCTGAAAAAATAACTGAAATAAGATTTGGCAGAGGTAGTATTCAGATAAAAAAAGGTTTATAGTATTCATCAGCAGAGTAACTAAAAATATAGTGTCATTTGTATTGTTTGTAATAGTTTTATAAGAATCAAAGAGATAAAAGTTATTTTCTTGCCAAGAAACAGAATTATAAATCCAAAGCATGACTAATATGGTAATTTATAGTTTACCTTTAGATTAAAATATTATGTCAAGAGAACAATGAAAATGGTCTTCTTTGTTAATTTTGCTTATAATGCAGTTTGTTTAAATATGAGGAATGCAGGAGAACCTGATTTCTACATAAATAACATCACAAAAGGATAAAAACTTAGAACCTATTTTCCATCTGATCTATACCTCAGATTTCCATTGCAACAACAGCAAGAAGTTTATCTTGCAAATATAATAAGAAACAAAGAAACATGAAAAGGGTTGAAAACTACTGAAAGCAAAACTATGACATCATAAATTTAGGGATTTATTAAATATCAATGGTAGATGATGTTATCCTGTCCTAAACTTATGAACAATCGAAGGAACACTATCATAAGTTAATTATGTTCTTATAATAAATAAATAAATAATCACAAAATTCAGACATAAATATGCTTTGGTAATACTCCCACCTTAATTTTTGCAAGGCATAATTGCTTAGGCCTTGCCTTACTATATTCCTTAGAAGGATAATACCATAAAATAACAGTTTTGTGAACTCTTTACAGGAAATAAATTTGATGCCACTTATTCATCTCCTCTTCCCAAGTCCGAAGATTGTGAAGTTGGCTCATAAGAGCTTCTCCTGTATGGACTGTAATTTCCTCCTCCAGACCATCCATGGTATGGGCTATTTCCAGACCCAGAGCTTGAAGCACTGTAACCTCCATGGGCACTCACATATCCCTGACTGCTACCACTTATGTACCCATGACCAGCTCCACTGTTGTGAATATGAACATGGACTTCCTTGTGGGGAACTGCTGCAGGACCAGTTTCTATGATCTCTGGCGTACGATATTCATGGTATGAGGCATGATGTCCATGGCCTAATCCAAGCTTGTGTAGCTTGTCCTGTTTGTGAAAATGTATGCATTACAATTCCAATATAAATAGCAATGTACAATAAGCAGTCAAAATATTTTAATGTGAAAATTTGAGTTTTATAAATTTTTCATCAAAAGGGATAGTTTAAATATAGCACTAGAAACCTTACCCTAATGTAACCAATTAACATTCATACCCTGCTTCCTCTTAAGCAGCAGATTCTCAGTGCCTTAACTATCAAAAGAACAATATCACCCAGCCAAGAGCACATTGACCATAGCAGTGAAATGGTTAATTCCCAATGAGAACATTTTGAAGATCTTTTATGCTTATGATTCAAAGTATTGGAAATGGCGTGATGTATATCTACTGGTTCATAAGGCTACGCAAAATAAATTAATAACCCAATATATTTATTGAAATATGTTGAAGCATTAACAGAAACTTGAGCAAATTGTAACATAAAATGAAAATTGAGAATGATAAAGAGTCATCTGGATTTACTTATATTTATATAAGTATATTTTCAATCAAAAGTTAAGCTGCTTTTCTTGAAATGAATCTTGAAATAATAGAGAGTAAGATTAACTAGATGAAAGAAATATTATCTACTGCAGAAAATAAGCTGAAATAAATTTCTTTAAATGCTAGCATCTTTTTCTTAATTAATGTATAGAAGAAAAATATCATCAATACACTTGCGCTTTATACATAATAGAAATTATGGCTGAATCAGGGAAACAGTTTAGGAATAAAAATGAGGGATAATGTGACAGAGCAAGAAAAGCTTTGAAAATTTGAAAGAAGCTCATAAATTAAAATATCTTTCCAAGGCATTGCTTACAGGGTGTGGTTTTTAATACAATAAAATACACAGATGACATTGTAATGTTCTTTAATAAAAACAAATAAATTACAGAGCTAATGATCAATCTTTAGGATTTCTTATCATGAAATCGACTGTGAACAATTTTGTCTTGAATAATAAAGCTTACTTTTGTGAAAGGTATAAGTTAGTACCTTTGGATTAAATCATTATCCAAGAAGTCAGAAAAAACTCAAAAAAAACTCTCTTTAAAAGTTTTAAACAGTCACCCAAAGAAACTATTTTCTTTGAAGGATATCTCATCTTGATAGATTTAAACTTCTAAAAATCTCCTTACTCTATGACTTGCAGATATTAATATGACTTAGAGGCAGATTAAAGGTATGCATTCAGAATACTATTGCTCATAAAGCAATGATCGGAAATGTTTTATTCGCGTCAGCTCTACCTTCTTTTCTGTTGCCACTCAATCCATTATGACTCATTTACAAAAAAACTGCTCATATATATTATAATCATACAATCAATAAATAAGTTCCTTTCATACAGCAATGCCAGGCCTGATAATGACCACTTTCTTTCTTTATGAAAGACCACACATTTTCTTTTTTAATTGGTGAGCAAATATTTTCTACCATACATTGATCAAAGAAATTAACCTATGATAGGCTTTTTAAAACATGAATAAATGATAAATAATTAAACTGATAAATAGAACAACTTCAAATAAATATCAAAATAAATAAATAAGTGTATCATAAATACTAGTTTATGAAAGTTGCCATAATGACAAATACTATATAACCTTGACTTTCACATGTTATTCATGTTAAAAATTTTTATAAATGCCCTTATTATAAAAAAGACTAGTTAAAGACTAAGATTCATAATATGGTAATTTTCAATGACTTAGAATATTGAACAAGATTGAACACTGAGTTAGCATAAGTAATTTATCAGGATGTTACCACTCAAACTCATGAATGGAGACTTAAAAGATGAAACTGGTTACCTGAAACTATGCTTCTTTCAATTAAAATGCTACATAATGCAAGCAATACAATTAAGATTGTTAAGTGTACATGGGTATTTACAAAATTTATGAAATATTGTGCAGAATTTAGCATTGATATTGCTGCTGAAAGACTAGGATCATTAATAATGTTATTACAGCTTATACAGTCTTCTCTATCCTTCGATCACTCTCCATAGAATCTTCAATACCGAGACTGAAAAATATGAAGTTAATATTTTAAATCAAGATTATGCATGGAAAAGGAACTTAAAATATTTTTGATTAAGTAATATAGCTGCATCTACAAATAAATATGTCATGCAAAATATAAAAGTGATAATTAAGAAAATTCTACACAAGCAGATGCCACATTCCTCCCTGAGAAATATTATAAGCTGCAAGAGATTGCCTTCAGATCTCAGGAATACTTTATAATTTTAATCAATAAATATAGCTGAATTAAATGTTATACACAGAATTTACTTTTTAATAATGAGAATAAGGAAAAAGGGAATTGAAATCTAACTTCATTTCAGGCCCCTTGGATTTAAAATTTACTAAACTTAGTGATGATAATGAAAATCACTGATAGTAAAATTGAAATAGCTGCTTCAATTTAAATTGAGATATGCTAAATAAAAGCATAATAATTCCTGCATGATGTGATGGGTTTAAGAAAGCTACACCCTTTAATTGCTGTGTTGATCAATGAGGAGGTGCCTTGATAGTGATTCCTATTATGCTCATAATTGGTAGGGCATAAAAGGTACAGTCCATGGAGGCTGTGCATTTATATTAAAAATCACATTTGATAAACAAAAATTTCCTGGATTTTCAGCAATTGATTTTTAAGAATTTAGTCATTTTTTGTTAAGAATATAGGGAATAAATGTAATCATTAGTTATTTATTTAATTGCTTAGATATCAAGAGATGTGTCATTGGTTAATTATTAGTGGTTAATCCTTTGACTGATTCCAAGCATAAACTATGTACTAATACTAACAATCTTCAAGAAAATATTTGAAGAAAAAGAAATAGCAATGAGAAATGCAACACATTGTTTCCTTAATAAATATTTGAAATGAGAATCTTAAAAATTTCTAATTCAACTCGATATATTAATTGGATTCCAATTAGTCTTGATAAAGTATTGATTGATGAATTGGTTTTCAAAAAGGAAGTAGATAATTAGTTTAAATGATAATGAAATGAGGTTATAGAAAGATTAAAGATAAATTGGTTGAACTATATTTATTTTGTAGTAGAAGGAAACAACATTATGTCAAACATAAATCTAACAATAATCAGTAATCTTAAATGACTTTAAAATTATTGCTTCATAGTACCAATCAACCATTTTTATTAGTTATTTTACATTCAAAGTTCTCTAGCACAACACCATAGAATGCCATTTAATAAATAAATTTAAGAAATAAATAAAGCAGTAATTAGTATTTCCATAAATTAATTTGACATGATTTTATACAATTGGGACGCTAATCTGCAGATCCTGACTAATTCAAACCTGATGACGTCTCATATAGTAAAAAGAGTCCTAAAGAATCAAGTTTATGGAAACTAAAATACATATACGAAGGTGGTCTGAAATGTTTCCAACCCCAGATTTTTCAGAAATCTTCAGAAAAAATGTCTAGAAATGGCGAAATGTCGGAAACCTTTCAGACCAGCCATGTATATACATATGTGTAGAATAATAGAAACCACTAAAGATAGTGAAAATACAATGCATATCGACACAATGCATACAATGGAAATGTGCTAGGACCTACCCAGTTTTGTGCAAGTGTTTGTTAATTAAAAATGTGTAAACTGGATGCTTTTGAAATCTTAAAAGGAGGCAAATAGTTCATGGCAAATAGAGAAGTGATTGGGATTTGAATGAAAGATGGGGTAAGAAAATACAGCAAACACATTTTAAATTGGTCTGAAAGTGAGGATGGAAGCAGAATTGATGAAATTATGAATGATGAAACAGTGAATGGCATAAAAGGGAGATAATTAGCATGCTTAACTTAAGATAAAACTTATTCATATGAATGCATGTATTGTACAGAGTATTAAGCAATTATAGCTTTCAATACAATATACAATAGAAAATAAATAGTATCAAGAATAATTCCAAAAAGTATTCATATCACTTGTCTTATTTAGTCATCAGCTCTTGAGAATGATAAAATAATACTCGGTCAATTATTATCATACATACTATTTATTTTTAGAATGATAAAGACTAAGAAATTTATTTTCGAATTTGATTTGCTTCTGAATATTTGGTTATAATTTCCGAAGTTTGAAAATTAATATAAGAAAAGTAATACAAATACTATTAATAAAATAAATCAACTTCAAATAAAATATTATTGGTGATTAGATGATGTAAATTTGAAAAGCATACTAACCCCTAGAGTTTTAATTGTATTGAATCCAGCCAGGAAAAGAAGAAGCACTCCTATCGTCAAAGTTTTCAAGGAAATCACAACTAATGCTCCAAGAAGAGTTGTTATAACTCCCATTTTGTACATCACTGACAGTAAAGCAAATTGCATTTTTCTTCTAAAGAAAGTTCTTGGAGCTAATGATGAGTCTAGGAAAAAATTTTTTCAGTTAGTAAAATAAATTCTGAATCCTTTAGAAATCATATAAATAGCAATGAGAGCACAATATGTTTGGACATCTTTAAGTCATAAATAAAAATTTTTACCTTCAAGTAGTTAACCCAAAAATGAACAAATGTTGTTTATATTATTGCTAAAAGTAATAGTAAACCCAAATAAAAACGCTTACTTTTGGAATTACTAATTTCTTTCGAAACTAATAAAAGAAGATATTTCAGCACTTTCGCCATTTAAATTACTTAATATGTCCCGCGGAAAGAATTATTGAAAAAACAATGATTTCATCGTTTTATAACAGAAAATTCGGCATTTTTCGGCAAACAATCTTCCGAAAAATCACAGTTATCCATATGGATTTTTTTTTAATCTATGAAAAAGTAAACAGTTGCTTCCAAAGATATCATATAGGGTTGCTGAATGCAGTTTAAAATTATTAATTTAGAAGGAAAGCTTTAAAAGTGCTTCTTTATATTTTTTTTAGAGGATAAGCGCGAAAGAAAATTCACCTTTTTCAATATCTCCAACTTCTAAAGCCATATCCATCTTTCCCCCAAATTCGGGGTTCCGGAACATCCGTACGTTCACTCCCGAAAAAGGGGTCCATCGGAGCGAATGACTTTTGAAAATTCCCATTGCACCTTCCAGGATCATACGATTACTCTCCTTTCCGGACATGAGGTATTTCTTCAGCCGCATTTTGAGGCCATGATTAGCGGAATCACCGACGCTATTTAATTTTGACGGCGGCAGCTTCTCTATCACCAAAGAATCCGTTAACTTGAAGTCGTCACCATTAAGAATATCGCTCACATTATGCAAAAGTTCCAACTTGAAACAGTGCAACATGTTTGAAAATCCTGAACAGCTGACGGGCTGCTGATAACTGTACACATGACTTTTGGTATCTTGGACGTCTCTATGATCGAGGCTTTCGAACGGTTTCACATCGTTCACTGAGGGTTTCCAAGAGTACACTCCACAAACCAGAACTGTCAACAGCAAAACACAAATGACAGACTTCATCTTCGAGAGTTAGGTCCACGAGAATGCGAGGTCCGACACACCCTCCGGTTCTCCACTTCGTCAAAATGTCACAGTTGGGCGCCAATGCTCTGATTTATATACTGAGAGTTCAGGAAGCGCTGCCAGTTCCACCCATCGGAGAAATGCTCAAGCATCTCAACCGTGAGCTGGCATTCAGCCCTCTCTGAGGATCTCGGTTAACTAATTCCAAAGATGCGGCACGTTTAAATCGCTGTGTGTGTCATCCAAATATATAGAAGCGCTTTGATGAAAAGTAAAGAGTAATTTCAATCTGAATAGTGATTAAATGATGAAATAAATCCCACTAAATAAACTATGCTTGTTGAATGAATTATAATCATAAAGTTATCTTATAGCTGTTGATATAGAATTCTTCGTAGTATTTTATGGCTGCCGATTACGTACTTCTAAATATTAATTCTTCTTTTACGAATAACTAGTAATCACCAAATGAGACTAATATCTCTATGACATATTAAATTCCTGTTTGCTTAGAATAACAATATTCTAAATATTACAGGAAATCCTGTAATTTGAATGGTAAAGTTTATCCTAAAAGTAAAGACAGCTCTATTGAAGAATATAGTCATTACCGTTTCCTAAAGATTTAAACAAACTTAAATAAATTATCTGAAAAGTAATTCTTGCTGTTGGTAAGGTTTTGTTTTAAAATTCTTAAGTTCAGAATTACTGAATAAGAATTGAAATAATCCCATATACTACAATAATCACCTTTATTTCCCAGCTAGTTTTGGAATTGATTTAACTCTATTTTATATTTAATTTATAAACTTCTCTAAATAAAAATTAACGTTGAAAACTTATTGAATCCCACTTCAAAATATCTCATACAAAATGATTTTAGAATTATAAATATTTCGACAAATTTTCCCCTATGTACGTACTTACATATAATCTCTTATATCAAAATAAGAACTTAATTTTTTTGCACAAATATTTTTAATGACATTACAAAGCAATCGTAACTGTGTTTTCCTTAAACATAACGATTTCAGAAAGTTATTTTCCCAATAATGGTCATTTAAAGTATTATTTATAATTTTTACACATCCTCACGAGTCTATGCTGTAATACAAGAGTTTTAGAGAACAATTAGAATATCTGACCT
This sequence comes from Pachydiplax longipennis, assembly GCA_036926295.1. NCBI lineage: Eukaryota > Metazoa > Arthropoda > Insecta > Odonata > Libellulidae > Pachydiplax > Pachydiplax longipennis. The sequence continues at coordinate 61,859,929 of JAVFKF010000008.1, forward strand.
CGAATACGTTTGAACTTCCGGCTTAGCATTGTTGCTCATAAACTGGTCCACTTTCAGTAATTGAATGAAAAAATGGAAAATCGCAAATACCATTACGAGGATCGTGCGAGTCACTGATACCTATAAAAAATGGAGGATAAGTAAAATTCGTTCACAATCTGCGCCAGATGAGTATGAATAAATCGAGGCTGCAGCTCGGGGGTATTATTTCCGAGGAGAGGGTTATTTTCGATGAGTATAGGTTAATCTTCGACACAATCGCTTTGGAAGTATTTAAATAATTTCACGCATATTGTGTTTAAGAGAAGAATGAATGATAACGAAAAATTAGCGGATGATGGAGGAATTTAATCTTTCTCATTACATTCACTCCTTAATTGTTTACATATTGAAAAAATATCTTGACTTCCTACATCGCATTTCATAACAAGCGACTTTGGTTATGTTACTTATCAAAGAATAATGATAAATATATTCGGTTTCGTAAGAATTCTCAGAACTTGTTCAGACCAATGCTTCACCGAAATTGAATCGACTTTGTAAGTATAATACTCCATGAAATTCATAGAGTTTGCCGAATTATTGCTTCATTCCATAATGTATAATGAAAGAATGAAAAATAGAACAAAGATGATCTACTTAGTGATATACAGCGGATCTCTTTAAAAATAACACACTAATAATATATACTTTCAAAATATTATTCAGAATTTCTCTTGGATTAATTTTGTAAAAAGTATTAGCTATTCTCATGTTTAGATTTGTAATAAATAGAAGTTTTTCCGTAGATGCATTATCGGTTCCCACTGTCGGTTGATGGCAAACAATTTTACAACTATTTTGAAACATCGCATATACCACAAGAAAATTTATTAAGAATCTATACTAAAGTATGAAAGCCCAAGATTATTTTTACTTAAAATTTTAAGTTATCTTAACCTAAATTAGTTTGACCGACTATGAGCTTCCAAAAATGGCTTTCGATATCTGGGTATTTTTTTATATTCGGTATACTACATAGAGATAATATTTCAACTTCTATGCATATAATTTCAATGTTTGGTATACAATATAATTACACTTTAAAATAAATTAAAATATCATCAATGTGATCGACTTTAGGCCAGGCTTGAGATATGGTTACACTTCCCACTACGAAAGGTGCCTACTCCAGAGTAGGTGTCCCACGAGATAATCTGTATTCTCTATGCGAATCGATTATTTGAAGTTTTCTAATACCTCAAGTAGGCACTGATTTACAAACGATTGTGGATTTAATGATAAATTTGAAAATTTTAATCCGATTCACATTTAAATGAAAAATGGAATGTTCAATAATAGAATCAAAAATTGCTACGGGCGCCTTATAACTAAAAGAAGTGAACGTTGCTTCGGCAAAATTAACAATAGATGATATGGGACTTTTACGGCGATCCCTACCTTTTCATGAGACATGGTAGCAAACTTCATCCCTCGGTGGGAGCGCCTTCTGCGAAGATTTATTACTCACCTCAGGATTAATTTATCCATCGGCGGAATAATCCGATTTCAATAGCCTTTTCCTTCACCAGTAAAATAGCAATCCAATCGTAGAAATGAGTCTGCTAAATTAAGGAATTACAATATTAAAATTCGAATGAAAGAAAGTACCAAATTAGCTTAAAATGACCTAATAATCAGTCTGCACGCATAGTTAGAAAAAATAAAATCAGTGAATTAATTTAGCATCTGATCAAGAAGCGATTACAAAGTTTATGACTGTGAATTTAAATCAAATTTTTAAATCAAATTTTTAAATCAAAGCCACTCAAGACTATTGTTTACCGTCGCAGTACAATTATTATTACGATTATCACGGCTCCTATGTTTTACCCCGTTTTTGAAGACTCGATTAAGGAAGGATCTGGAGGATGTGCACGAATGAAAACATGCACATCCTCCAGATTCAAATCAAGTTGATTCAAATATTATCAAAGTTCAAATATTTCTTAATCCTTAATGTCCATTTCTCAGCATAAAGAAATTGTGATAGCTTCTGCCAGTGTGATTATGAGTTTTATGATTTGAAGACTTATGAGAAATAGCACTTTGGAGAGCGATTTTGATTCCGAAATGAATAATCTTCGTTAACCAAGGCACAGCTGTATAAATCTATTGACTGTGCCAACTTTGCATTATGAAGTATTTAAAAAATTCATATAGTTAAAATATTAGGTGTCTTACATGAAGCTATGATACATTTTTAATATATTTAGAAAACAGTGGATGGCGTATGACGTGATTGTCAAGAAGCCTATATTACGTGGCGAAGAATTTTCAAACGGATACAAATCTTTATACGAAAAAAAAATTAAATACACCGAAAGTAGGAAAAATCCACGAAGAAAAATAAAAAATCCGGATTTGGCTCATTCGAGTATCATTAAGCGATCATCATCTGATGATAATGATGCTCGAACGAGTTTGAACCGGAAGCATCATTTTGGCAAATTTCATCGGTCACGGTCGAATCCTATTTTCAAATAAAACATTTTCCGTTATTGAATGGAATTCCGCAAGTCCATGCCTACTAAAAGATTCATTCCTAAGTGAATTCAGTAAAAATGAAGAATGCAAAGAGGGAAAGACTTTTGATCAACCAATCAAAGTCAGAGGATTTAAAGATTAACCATCCCTCATCTGTTTCCATTGCTAAAATAATTTAAAATGCATATTGGAATCCTTTGCGTAGATTAAAAAAGTTACTACTCCTTAGCTGTAAAAAAGAAAGTGGTTGCAACTATTAGAAATGCGATAAAAAAGACCAGAAATCGAGGAAATAGAAAAACGTAATGTGTGAAATAACTGACTCAAATACACCACACCTTTTTTCTTTCGCTCTCACACTCTTTGACAAACGGACCTCAATATAAGCCACCCGATTCTCACCCTTTTACTCGCCAAAGAGACAACAACACCTAGAAAAAGCAGTTCACGATAGACAGTTGAACCTGCTTACACCTTTTGCTTTAACCTAAAATTCCAAATTCCAAAACTCAAACCTCCGAAACGACAAGCGATAATCCTATAAATAACAAAGAAGGCATGGGATAACCTCCTGATGAGCCTCTGAATGCCTCAGGAGGACCATAATGTTTTCTCTCTTATATTTTGTAATTGCAATCTTACATTTATATTTATGTCAATATTTTTTCAATTATACAGATTGTATTAGCAGGAAGATACTACCAAAAAAGAACAAATGATGACCAACTCCATCAAAAAATTCGTCAACAATAAAGATATAATAAAAATCAGTGCATAAAAGATGTAATGCGAGAGTCAGATAATAATAATAATCAGAGAGGAATTCGTTAATCAAAACTAAATTTTAAAATTAAAGAATCTTGAATAAAATTGACGTCTATTTGAAAATAAAGCACGCTAAAAGTCAAAATATCCAGAGTAAAATATTAGAAGTATAATGAAGAAATCCACTTCACTGATAAGGAAGTTTAACAACTCACCAATTATAAATAAATGCTTAAATTCACATTTCAGCAACAGAAGTTAATATAAACTCAGAAAACTAATATATCTGGTTTTAAAATAGTAAAATATCCAAAAAAAACCTGTTCCGTATAATATGTGTTGAATGGGTTTAGAAAGCGGTCAATAAACTAGTCATATATGGAAAAATTTCATGATTATTGGTGCATTGGAAGAACGAATTGCTAAAAGCTACCCAGTGGAAACAATAAATCTTCAATTAGCATAGGCAAAAAAGAGGGAATTGCATGAGGTAGTTCGATTCAACTACTGACATTCAAATGCGACGTCAAATTGCTTTTACAATTAAGACTTGCTTTTAAGACGATTCGCTTGAGACCCGGCCTGGAAGATAATACCGGCCACCTTTCAGCTCCTTAGCTCAAGAAAAAATGTGACCTGGGCTTGTACGGATAGGAAAATTTTTGACCGATCTACCAGTCTAAGGGACGATAGCCTTTAAAGTACGACGTGATATTCGACATTAGTTATTGATATTTTAAGAAGGGAAAACTTTTGAGAATATTGAAAAAGTATTTAATATGCAAGGAAAATTGTTAGGGTATCACGTAAGGGCATGCAATCAGGAAAAATCCTTAAGAAAAAAATGGGTCCATAAAACCACTTTGTACGGCCGGTGCCTCCATGAGATCGTGGTGTGGACGATGCTTCGTCAATAGCCGAACGAAACCACAAGTTCTCGAAACGATATGAGAAATTGTTCTGGCTGGATAGAGTAGTTGGATAAAGCAACCTCCCGGATAGAGGAAAATCCCAGGTTCTATTTCCGGTCCCGTTAGGCTTTTTTCAATTTTTTTTCCTTTGGGATATTTAATGTGCATGTGACTTATCGATACACGGCGAGGATGCTTTTTGTCAACTTCCGCTGATACCGGATCAAGATGCGGCATCGTCACCTTTCCCAAAAATTCTTTTCTAATATGCTTACGTTGTGAAGAAAGCGTACGGAAGTACTCCGATGTTGCTTGCAAATGGAATACTCGATAAGATGGGGGCTTCGATGATCGAACTTAAGAAGTACTATTGTGAGCGCAATTAGAACGGAAGTGATTGTGATCTGTTGAAAACCAGGTCCGCAATACCTAACGGTATGGACTGAAATTGTCAGAATTGAGGTTCCTGTTCATAGCAGGTCATCATTACAACTGATCTTTGTTTTCCATCTGATAAAATACTTTGGCTTCCATATCGCCTTCAATTTCTCATTTTGGAGGTTATGAAGAGTGGTAAGATTTGTGGCTTGCGCTAAAAATTTATGTTAACCAGGAAAATATAGATTGCTTTGGAAATGTGAAAAATTACGTTTCAAATTTGGTGTTTTGATTTGAAAAACCTATTGTATAAAAATTTAAAACATTGACACTAATTTGTTATTGTAATTTGTAAAAATAATTGAAACCTTTGAAATATTTCCTTCAGAATTCATTCTTTCAGATTCAGTTGTACTCCTCATATAATCTAATAACTTTTAATTGGGATTTATTAATTATATGCAGGTGTTTTTCATTTAGTAGCGAATTGCATACAATAATAGGAACAGGCATATCTGATAAGACAAAACTGTACAGCATGAAAAACGCAGGTTATATTAAGAGAAAATTATAACGGTTTGATTTCCTCTAACAGAGCGAGTAATCGCTGTTTAAGCTGGCAGTACGCGGAAAAATATTCTGATATATATGCTTTTAGAATAACTTCTTAAAGTCAGACAAAGTTTAGTATAGAAATTTGAATTATATTTACGATTGAAGCAGGTTGTGTCACATTACATAATCATCGCTTATGCTATAATAAGCAAATACTGAAATTGCTTTACCTTCCATCAAATAAGATGAACAGGAAGTTCCTATGTTTTTCTAATGAAGAACACAGTGAAGTTTCTATGTTTGTCTAATGAAATATTCAAGTAAATTCAGATTTTTTAAAATCAAAAAGCACCATCGTGCATTTGATAAAGAAGATCAGAATGAACTAAGTCATAAAAATTAAAAGCATCCTAGATTCTACTTACAGAGTCCAAGCACTTTCTGCAAGCATAAATATTCGAAAACTGAATTCCTGGTCTTCTTCGCGGAATCCTTCAGACACGATTCAGTAGTCCGGCTAAGACTTTAACACTAATGTAACATGTTGCAGCACTACACACCCAAATTCTTGAAGATTACGTCCACAATAAGATTTTTTGATACATAATTCCAAATCATATCCCGGGTTTACGGTAGAATTTTATGAGTTTCTGATAACGTGACCCTAAATTAGAAATCATTGACCGTAAGCTTCCATTCGAAGCGAATACTTCCCATTTTTTAACAAATCCTACCATTTAATAATAAACGTCGCTCAATAACTGGCCGGAAAGGCAAGAAGTAGAAGAGAATTCTGATAATAAATTGAACTAAACTTCAGAACTATCTGTGGAGCGTGAAAAATAAACTGATTCCACATGGCTTCTTGAAGGTAAAAGTTTACTGCTGCCTCGCGAGTGGCAGGATTTCTCATAGAAGCTTCACTAGTATTGCGATTGAATCGATTGCTAACAGGTTGAAAGTATCTCGAAATGGTAATTTCTCGAGGAGAGACTGAATTTTATGGTATACTTTAGTTGACTTAATCATAATTTAAAATTTTATTAAATTATATAAATATTGTTATTCGTAAAATTCTCTTTCCATACGGTTCCAATATCACCGCTTGCGGCGCTGGGAGTCATGAAGTCTCGAAGTCTTGCCTAAACAGCGCCCTCGCCAGATTTTCCGTCAATTCTAACTAGATAACTCGGCGGGAACTAAAATTTTCATTTATATTTTATGTTATAAGATAAGGTTTGTTCATTCAAGTTTGCTTCTATTGAGACGGATTTTAGACCATGAAGGCAGCTTTTGAATACACAGGGAAAAATACATTAGAATATTTTTTCCAATAATCGAATTTAATTCGAAGTTTTACGAATAATCCAAGGTTTAGAAAAAATTAAAATCAGTTTGCATACGCTATCATGCCAACTCAGTAGCTGGAAGGCAACCTTTTCCATATTTAAATTTGTTGCTTCGACAATTCGTGAGAAACGTAAAATTTCGCCTAGAGTAAACTATACTTTATCCAACTTAAATTATAATACAAGTTAAATAAAATGAAGTATTATATAATTACTATCGTCAACGCCTGACATTTTGTTCCTCTTCGAGAATATAAATCTAATTGTCTCGTAGTTTGGTTTATTATTTTACGATTACCCTTATAAGTAATTAGAGGGATTATACCGAGTGTAGTTTTTAGATATCTATAAATATATAGTTCAGGTGAGTAGAATATTGGTATGAAAACTTCTTTGATGCATTCACATTTCGAAACGAAACATTTTAGCCCGCCAGAATCGATTAACAATCATTATCAAATTTAAAATTTAAAATAAAAATCCACAAATTCAAAATCAAAATTATTAAGGCCCGAATGTTATCCATTACAAACGCTATCACATACACAAACGCTATTATAATAGAGACAGTTGACATACTTTTCTTTTGTTGGACATTCTAAGTTTTTCTTTCACACATTGCAAATTATTTGTCATGACATTCTCTTGTTGAGCTCAAAAATTTCTTAAATAGGGTATGAGATTGGGAGCATTATATACTTTCAAAATCCAATTTTTTCCTCCTATAGATTACATGATGAAGCATACTTATTTATAAATTATTTCTAACAGAGATGAAAAATCGAAACAGTGAAGTTTCCCGCTTGTCATGATTGTGCTCAATCAAAAATTCATTAATATTCTAAATACAAGTCATTCACCTCTTCAGCAAAAAAGCTCAGTGAAAAAATATTGGCCAATAGCCATCATTGATTTTTATTCTACATCTTTTTACCTTATTTAGTGACAAGGGGAACAAAACTCTTCGTGAGACGGATTTGCTCGAGACTGCTACGGTATGTTCTTTACTCTAAAATAATAGACATGTGTCCGACCGTTCCATCCGATACGCCTTTGTTTATGAAAACTTTGCAAATGAAAAATGAAGAAAGACCGCGCCATGCACATATACATTACAGGCGCATTAGTCAAAACTTATGACCTCTAGTATTTTATCTATTTTATTGCCTTACAAAGAAAAACGAACAAGATAACGAAAATTAAATGTCTCGGTGATTATTTCCTAAAAATATTTCATAAATTTCTCTCGATGTCCATATCGTAGGTGTTTGATTGAAATTACAACGTCATCTACATAATCATGTAATATCATCATCTCCAAGTACTGTCCCTCTCAATGATTCAAAGAGCATTCTTCGGTGATCTGTTCTCCCCACCTGGAGCGAATCCCACCCGAGGGATATCTCTGTTAATGAGCCAAAGTTCTACGTTGCATTATCTCTAAAAATAATTGTTAGATCAATCCCAGTTCACGTGGATCCCTATTCGTGCAGTAGTATCCGAGAAGAGACCGAATAAGGAAAGAAATTTAAAATTGAGTCTCGATTGGCATCTCCTCAGATTTCTATTTGCTAACTTTTGCATTTCACTTACTTTTCCTTTTGCATATGCTCTTTAAAGGATAAACTATTGCGAAAAAATGTAATTGAACATGTGAAAGTCATAGCTACGCACTTTATATTCAAATCAAGCTGTTAATATTTGCACCAACTTGATATAACGACTTGCGGCGTCATAGAAAGCATCGTTTTCCCAGAGTGTTTATAAACCCATCTCCACTCATCTCCTGCGCCACTTCTCATGAATGGCCTTCATTTAGGTCATTTTACGTAATACAACTTGTTGTTACGTGTACGCGGAAGCGTCACAGCTCATTATCAATCAAATTCATTTAAGAGCGGTATAAAATAATCACCTTGGTCCGAGTATATATCTAGCAATGAATGTGATGATGTTAGACTAACATGGATTCCTCGAATTTGCTTCTTTAGCAATTCATTTCACTCAAATTTCATAATTAATTCTTAGATGTTCATTTACAACTCACTCTCTTTCACCCATTTCTGAATTATACCTGAAGAGATCCGATGGGGTACGCATATTCTGATGCATCATCTCACTGGAAGACACAAATTACGTTGATAATATTATCTGCATCTCTCATTATAAATTGTATTTTAATATTACTTCTGTGTTTTCGCGGTTTTTCCGCACTCATTACGTGGGCGTTTTCCCACATCTTGGGTTTTTCTCTGTAAACCATCAGTCAAGGGGTTTTTCCCTTACAACAAAATGAATTTTTCTTTCATTCCGATTGAATCCACAAGTATGAAGAAGATCTATGATAATCACAAGAAATAAGACATTTCAACCCTTGAGTGAGGTATAAAGTTGGACGACGGATATCAAAGTAATTTCAGAAATAAGAATCGAAAATGGGGAAATACCTAAATTCCAAAGAGAAGAAAATCCGAGGGAACTCTGAGAAGTTAATAATAAAGCACTTACCTTACGTTCACTGCTAAATACTTAGATAAATCGCTATTCATGTAAAGGTCAAGCTCGTAAACTCATCCTAGCAATAAAATCAATCATTTTTTGAATTGCTTGAAGATAGCAATACATTTCAATTACCTTGAGCTCTAATGGTAATTACTTACCGACTTTATAGATAATCGTTATAGCGTAAATAATCGTTGATAGCGTCAGCAATCCATAATTATCAGTGCATTTTGATAAGATTGGATATAAAAAGATTCATAGTGCCATAGCGAGAAAAGAATTAATCAACTAATCATTTTATTCTATAGGTGGATGTGTATTTAAGTGATCTATTAATATAAAATGACCTCAAAGCCTGATATAATAATAATTCTTTTATTTGTTTAAATATATTAATCCCTTGAGAAGGTAATGAAAAGCTGATTAAACTTATGCGCCAAATAAGAATTCAACGAATATTTCTTAGGATATCTGTAATTTATCATTGTTGCTACGATGCTGTGTGGAAAACAATTTATTTTAAAATTAAAATATTTGTGTAAAAAACTGCAGTAAATTGTGATTTATCATGTTTCAAATATATTTATTAAATATACAGTAGTAGTAAATCTATCAATTATGGCTACAAGAATAATTTTCACAGAACTTATGCCTTCCTTTTTGCTCACAAATTATATTTTTCACTTTAATCGGGCATGAAATCTCAGCACAAAAGCCGAAATTTTTAAGAAAATGGAGAAAAAGTGGCATTTCATCCAATTTGAGCTATCCTGCGTCCTTTGATCGTATTTTTAAAATTTCAAACAACCACGAAATGCCGCTTGAAGCACCAGTGCCGCAGGTTCCGCAACACGGGAAAAAGCAAGACTGGATACTAGACGTAGTGGTCGAAAACAGAACATATTTACACTGGGTAATTTTTGAACATCATAGATGCAATAGAGAGTCAATTGCAATAGCTCCTTTATTCATGTGCATATGTGCTGCCTTTTTAATGATTCTCCCGAACAAGCAATAGAGAAAGAGAAATAGATGAGGAAAGATGTAAACTAATCCCCCTTTCCCTTTCTGGCTTGCACACACAGCACACCCACAGCATCGGCTTCTACCACTCCTAGCATCTCCCAAACAAATATCTCTCGTGGACATCCAAGATCCGCTCAGGGAGAAAGTTCGAATGCGCCGTGGAACTTATCCGTCCAAATATGAAGCAATAGGTCAAGGAAGAAAAGATGAGGAGTAGTGGATAGAGAGGAAAGCGAAATTGGAGAGAGTGTGGATGACAGATGACCATAGAGATATGTCCATGGTGCGACATCCGTCGAAAGATAAGGCCTAGCCATGCGGTATTCTCCGTGTGTGACATTCCCACTCTTAGGTATTTGACTTTTTCTACGGACGGACAGATGACATGGCAACAGATGACTTTAATAATTTTTCTTTTAAGTACTGAAGCAGTTACTAGGTTGGCAAATTAATGATTCTTGATTTTTTATATGGTGTAATTAACAACATACATGCAGTCCAACTGCGGCATCCTTATTGATAAATATCACAAAGATAAATGTAAAAAAGCTGATGGCCTTCAAATTTCTCAAGATGTCCGGTTAAAAGAAGATTTAGAAATGTAATAAGGGTTGCTTATGGACGCTTGGTCTTAATATCATTTCATTATGAAGGGAATATTTTTCATTATTATTTTTTAATACAGGACGAAGAAAAAAGTATATATCATTTTCTAAGTCTCACATCAGTTTTGTTCATCGCTAACATGATATAAGAGTTACTGAATTATGAATGATGGTGAATAATGGCATTGGTTATGGTCTCTTAATTCTTTTGGAATGCTATACAGTGTTACTTAAAGAGCCATTCTGCCTTACTTACGTGGATTTGTTTCGCTTGTAGCATTCTGGTTCAGTGAAGAAAGCAAGGGCAAATTACCTCATTCCTCATTTTGCCACGTTGCTTTTCTTCCTAAAGCTTTTTTACCTAATTTTGGAGGGACGACATTTAAACCAGCATTTGGGCTGAAGTCTGTGCGTACATACACATACATGGGGACTGTTTAGAGGGAGTCTTCCTGATGACTTCACTCCCCACCAGAAAATCTCTTGATGGTTTTACTCAAAAGCTGGAAGGGATTGGGGAGAATTTTGGGATGAATCACATGGCGTCTCAAGATTCTTGCAGATTTCTGAAGAAGCACTCTGGCGCGGCAGTTTTCTTTTCGTTTCGACTCAATTATTTATGATTTTTTCGACATTTTTCACTCAGAAGTTATCACCAATTTAAAGGGAAATTTGTAATGTTTTTTAATGTAACATTGAATGAACTTAATCGTTGAGTAAGACCCGGATAGCTAGGACTCAAACTCGGGGCTTCGGGGTAGGTAATATAGCATTGTAACCACTCTGCTACCTAGATGGACAAGCAAAGTTACTCAAGCTAAAAGTCTCATTTATCAGGTTCAGGTGTGCTAGTTTCAATTTAATCATAACAAAATTATCGCAATCGCAAAAGATATTTCGTCGATTCGGTGGTTGAACGTTACCTGATTTGCTCTTGAACAACTTGAACCGGCGATGTCCGGTGATGCGCTGCGGGAGGTTGCTTTCTGATGCATATTTACGGATGAATTAGAAATTTTTGTAATACTTGCAAAGTGAACCATCTAAATCTGTTCATCAACGGAGAAACCTACTTTCTCCAGCGTGAGATGAAATTTAAAAAATTTCCACTCCGTTTAAATTCTTTTTTCCGCTTTTCATTTTTCAATCAAACCCAAATTTGAGACTGCGGCGCATATCAAAATTCATCATATAACACATCGAAGATTAACAATGTGAGAAAGCTTCACGCAAAATTAAATACGAGTACTACTGATACTGTCGTTTGAAACAGATATGCAATTTATTAATTTATACAATCATATATTCGCGGATATTCTATTTATAATGTGAATAAAATCACAGAGTGATCTATCAGTAAATTTGTCACTAGAATGCTTAAGAATGATGCATTAAAATATTTTTCGATTTAAACTACATAGTTGGAGAACAGAGCGAAAATCTTCCTAAGACCAAGCATTGATCGTCCTATCCAAGAATAAATCATCACTTTTTTCTATGTCCTCAAGGTATTGAAGGATCTTCAAAGAGCTCTTTTCTTCGACTGTTAGAGAAAGTTTTCGCATAAAGTAACTGATCCAGTCTCGTTGGTCCTTTCAATTTACGGCAGTACCTATCCGAAGAAAGTCACTTAAGGGACGATAGCATTCGATTCGTGGGAAAAAACATCGTTTAATAAACATCGAAACAAGTAATTTGTTCGCGAGGTATGTAAAAAGCGGAGACCGACACAACGACATTGATCCGTCGATAAATGATCATCTTTTGAGTGGAGGATTTCTCTGTCGTGTGTCCCGAGGAATACCTGCGGTCATACGCCATCATAACGGTATAACGTAACACGTCCTTGAAACTCATAGCCGTGAGTGAGCATTGCACACGCCTGTGGTACTTCATGCTTCTCAATGACTTACGTTTTCGCCACAACTCAAGTCAGTTTCACGCATCGCCAGTTCCCCGCGTAAACAAATATGACCCGAGGGTGATTCCGCGGGCTACTTACGACTGCGGGAAGTCGGTCAGCGGAAAATTTAGTTTTTCTCACGAAAAAAAATCAAACAGACCGTCGGATTCATTTATCACTAACCCGAATCGTTGAGTCAGAAATGGAAAAGTTATTGTTTCAGGCATTCGGGTAGTTAAAATTAAAAGGAAGACTTTTAATTGCTGTGAAATGATGATAGACACACGGAAACAGCTGAAATTAAAAATCTTTGTCATTAATAAATCTATAAATTAATCTACACATAGGCAGTCATCGTAAGAAACCATCACTGGTACCACCTTCTTCAAAAGGTATTTGCTGTCTTTGAATGAAAATTCATAAGATTTATCGTATTGATAATTCCTCATTTTACGCGAAACGGGAATATTTCTAATATAAAATAATTCCAAATCTCACGTTGAAATATCACTTCAAAATATCCCAAACCTCAATAAAATGGACGTTTTCTCTTCAGGTAATTCCTTGCATGCATCCGCAAAATAACTTTCAGGTTTTTTTACCTAAAGAGAGGAAATTGAAATCACGTTCTTACAAATGAATAAAACCACAGAATTATTTTCTTTGCAAATGATTATTAAAATATACAATTGAGAATAGAACTGTTTTCTTTACATCATGAGGAAGTTCTGCCTGTTAAAACCGATGTTAAGTTTAACGTACACGAAATTCTAACGTTTTGCCAATAACCAAAACATAGACGCATGATCTGCTGTCACAGTGTTACCTCCGCTAACGACTGACTATGCAGACAAAAGTTACTACGAAGAAATTTCCGCTGTTTTTCGGACGCAGCTAATGAATATGGAATCGGCCAGCAAATACTGTGATAGCTGTTTGTGTACACAAAATATAAAAAATGACCAAAATATTGTATATTAGAGTTGTGTTATTTCTTGCGTTATTTATGAAGACATTTATATGTAGGATTCGATGATAAACCACATTGGATAACGGAGGTGTTTCCGGAACGAATCATCTTCGTCAGCCGAGGTCAAAATCGCTGGTAATGCTTTCCTTACGCGGAAGTGACGAGAGACCTATGCCCCCGTCAAAACACCATGAGACAATCCGAGATGGCAACACATTTCGCCGTAAGGAAATTTAATCCGGAAACACTTTCAGTCGTCCTCCTCCAATCCAGAGAGGGATAAAAGTTGAAAAATGGCCCATCTAGCTGTAAAGTGAAGAAATGAAGCGAGAGGGAAACGTACGGTATGAAAACCGTAAGGGGTTTGAGTGGCTGTGGAGAACGGTGGAGAGAGTGGAGAGGGACATCCAGTGGGACAAGGAAGAGACGTAGACCGGTTCTGCACAGGCCTCCAAAAGGTCACCAGCCGGCTGCCGAAGATGAGTTCGCGTTAAGTGGGAAAATAAAAAAAATAATGTGTCGGACGTAAGGAAAGGGGAAAGCGGATTGGAATGTTCGCATAAAGCACGCCATCCCGTGATTCCTCCTCCAAAATGAGGGGGAAATCTACTAACCCGCCGACCTCTCTCTCTCAAATTCCTCACCCACTCCAGCAACCTATTTCCCTTTTCGTTCGTGCGACCCATCCTCCCTCAACTAACATTTCACCGGCGTCTAAAACGTTTGCTCGAAAGACACCCAAGGACTACCAGAGTCCCATCCCCGTTCCACCCGCTCTCTCCAACGGAGGATGAAGACTAATGGTCTTTGCCCAGCCATTAGCGTCGATGTTCCCGCAATAGAGATACATATTTGAGCTAGAAGAGAGAATGTTAAGAGATAAAAATTGCGAGCTATCAAGTCTTACATCTTAGTAAATCTTTTAGCCCGGAGAAAGGTTAAAGACTTCCACTGCGATGTTTAATTAATTTAATACTGGGATTAATTCTGCTTGGAGATATCTTTCGTTCGGGAGGAGTTGTTGGGTGATGATAGCGGGGATTTAAGAGGCTCTTCTTCTGAGAAAAGATAGTATTGTAAATAGATATTCGATAACTTGTGTGTATTTAAGGTTACCTCAATATTAGTCTCCAAAGACAATTAAATAATTATCTAGTACTAAACAACAAGGCTGGTAGAGAACCCAAGTAATTCATGATGAGAAATCTTCTATAACTTGAAGTAAAAACATATCGCGAGATAAGGGTGAAAATTTTCCATCTATATTATTCTATACATCAATTGAAGTGGCATTATGCAACTTGAACAGCGTTTTATGGCTATCTAAACGAATGGAGAAATAGATAACTGAAAGTAAAGGCATTCTGAGATCAATTTCTCGTCCAATGAAATGTAAAACCGAATCTCCAAATTATGACTTCGTTCGTTCTTTCAATCAAATACCCAACGAAGAACGTTCCGAGAATTTTGTTTCCTGCTCCTTATGCAGCCCGAATTACTTAGGCCGTCAACCGACAAAACAGTTTTCTTCTAGGCGCACTTTTTTCAAGTTAACTCTTTCTTTTAAAACTCATATTACGATGAGTTGAATGCAAGGAGAGGCTTAGTATTATCAATACCCCCTAATAAAGTCTCTTCATTATTAATCAATTTTGCCGACCTTCCAATAAGAGCTCATGCCTATGTATTCGCGTTCGAATGACCGTTGTTTGAGGATGTCGGAGTGGAGGCAGAGGTAATCTTTATTCCTGGAAACCTTCATTGGCATTTCCTAACCCTTGGGGCGCTTAACCACGATCCCACGCGCCTACCAAAGGTCATCGAAGCCTAAGGCAAAGACTTCGAGGTCGTGAAGTTTCGGACACAATCGGAATGGATGTCTATTGAGTCATGAAAAAGCGCGGCTATCCAAATTCCGATTTTGGGTTCGGTTTCGTCTTAAGTAGAAAACGAAAGTGATTTAGCATATTTCCCGCGAAGGAAAATCGTGATTACAATAGGGTGCCTATTTCCTAAATAATTCTCGGGAATCTTTTCCAGTTAGCAGCTTACGCAACCGCTTATTTGCACAGCATGTTTAGATATTGGGAAAATCTATACACACGATTTTGCAATGTTTATACCTCTGAGGATTTCGGCCATGCTATAATGAGATTTTTGAATGAAGTTACGAGAGATGAGTTAAATTGTGTCACCCGGGAACAAAAATATTTCTTTGTTGGTTATTTTAGGATTTTATTAACGAAAGTAGTAATTATATTCTCACACGTGGTAACACCCACGCAATCTTGATACAAGAATTTCACGATATGCCTCGTGATTTGACATCATTCAGAAAAATAAGGTTGCTACAAAATGTACGACCGATGAAATTCCTCAATTATGAACGGAAAAGGTATGGAATCTCACCATTTAAAAATTTCGTTCCACCGTTTGATCCAAATTTAAAAGAAATTTTTCTACGTGAAAATTCCACGATGTTTTCTCACAAAAAAATTACCCATGCAGATCGCATGCGCATCTTGCAACTTTTCCAAATACTTCATTCTTGCGACGGAGATTGAGAGAAATCTTGAAATGACATCGGAAACAAATGATCCGTGACGGCGGTTGTAATGAAAGTTGTTTTCTAGGAAACTATATTTACAAAATGGTCCATCTGAAACAAAAACACACTTGCTCAATGGCATTCACTCAAACTTCGCGATTTCATCCACTTATATGTTCGACTTGCTCTTGGGAGGGTCGGTGACGTAGGTGAGTTCGTTGAGGTAGTACCTGGAGAAAAGAAAATATAAGACGTTGGTAATAAGTCATATCGAATTTTTACGCCATCCTCAATCATGGAGAACATTATGGAAATATTTTTCATGACGCATCATTCCGTAAAATGCCCTACGTGAATGTTTGTACCATTAGTTGGTTGTATGAGACATGTAACGGACTCATTACCTTATCATGGTGGTCAATATGGTTATTCAGAATCATAGCAATAATGAGTTGAATATTTAACTTTTTTCATAATTAGACAGTTTTGTAATAGGCACCGTATGTGGAAATTTGGATAACGTAGACAATATCTCGTTTCGGTGACATGAATTCAAATATTGATCCATCCTTGACCGGAAGGATGGGTCATTCAGTTATGGGTGCGCAAACTACCTTTTATGCATGAAAAATGTTCTCTGACATGATTGAGGGAGAACTCTCAAATTTCTACATACCACTGTGGAGAATCCTGGCAATCGAAGTTATAGGTCCAGTCGCATATTCTGTATTGCTGGTTGAAGGCAGTGTCATTTGCGCAAATGTAAGGAATGCGCCTTCCGTCTTCGTCACACATGTGGAAAATTTGGCAGCCGAACTCCATGTCAGCGTAGAAGCCCACGGCCTTGTTATCGCAGTCGAAAGTGAAGGTGACGTTTGGGAACTCCTCCCATCTCTTTGCCTGCATCAGTTCATCAAACACGTAGAGTAAAGCAAAAAAAGCGACATCTTGTTTTGAAACCCATAACAACCAAAATTAGTGAGTAAACATTTCTTGTTTCATCAATGGGATGTGATAAAAAATAACGATTTTATTTCTGGGAAACTCATAAAGAAAGTCCATCCATTAAATAATAACAATATCCGACTTAATTAAGCGTCAGTTTTGCATTACATTACATTACATTTTTATTTGAATAAAAAACATCGCTTTGAAATTCATAAAAATAAAGCCATACTTAAAAATAAAATTAGAAGTCACTCACCCTATGTAAAATGGTTGGTTTGCAATAGACGTATGCCATGGCTAAGGACGGTAAGAAATAGAGTTAAATCAATTTTCACCGATGACATTAACTTTCAGAAAGGATAATTCAGTATCACTCGACATTGAATTTAGGAATTTTACTTACCGGCAAAGAGGGATAGGATAGCTAATCTTCTGATCATCTTTAAGTTTTGATTTTAGGAGAGCTGAAATATAAGATCATTGCTATGAGTGTACAGCTTATATAAAATATGTTCAAAGTGGTCGCTATAATTAATTTAAACATTGTTCTTTCTAAACATAGCCGAATGACACTTCTCTGAATTGACATATATTCTTTGTAAGAAAAAATGTAATTTGGAATAACTTCTCTTTTTCAGAAGTTGAGGTAACGTTAGAGCCGATAAGTATCTAAGTCAAAGCTATTAAGTGGCATGCTTATTGAAAAAAAATTTCCAAGATTTTTAAAGGTGCATTGAGTAGGCATTTTCGTAGATGCTTTTTTAGATGATGAATGTGAAATAATCCTGATGGGGAGTGATTTTTTCACAAATTATAGGTAGTTTTCCGTACTATATAATGAAAAGAATGGTCAATAGAGGCCAGAACAATCTGCCTTAATTAATTCATATTTCTCTCTAATAATCACACATCGCTAATCCATAATCGTGAAGTAGATATCCTAAAAAATCGATCGCCTTGCGGATTCATTGAAAGTTTTTCCCTTCATACTGATCACTAAATGCGAAACATGGATTGCTTAAAAATAGAATATCATGCCTACTCGAGTTTGCCCCGAGCTATTTTTGCGGAGAAATTATCGAATAGAATAATTATCCAACGGGAACATTCCGGATAATTGAGATACGAGTACATTAGAATAGTGAAAATTATAAGCCATACCTCTAAATAAATATATACAATCGGTGTATAAATATAAACCTTGAGACTGTTAGTATCCACATTAAATACCCGTGCCTTTCGTAGGATGCCGGATATACATAATGAAATCAGTTACATTCAAACGGAAATGACCTTTACCTTTACCTGATAAACTGCTTCGGAGATGGGAAATAGCGATTTAATAGCTGGGATATCGTAATAGCCATTGTTCCAATGCGTACGCGGCGTGATTTAAAAGAATACATCTACCATTTACGACCATCACTTAAGTCATCTTCGTCTTGAGTATAAGCAACTGCCCCCCTCCTTAACTCACGTTCTCACATCTATCTCCCATTCCTTTCTCTCCATCTCTCTTGCCAACCCAACCCATCTCTGCAGCTCCCTTCCCCATCTTCCCATACCCATTCCCAATCTTGTCCTTCTACAGGAGGTAGATGAGCCTGTTTGTCGGCCGTTGTGGGAAGTCAGAAGAGAAAGTACTTTCTCTTTCCTCGAGGGAATCTCTCGGCCACTCGTGCCCTACTCACCCATTAGCTCCATCTCCCCTTAAGCCATCCAAAGGCTAATCCAATCTTTTCGGTGCGCGTAATCGCCGTTACGTAGGGAAAAAGAAGACGAGCACCAAGCGTTACTAGACCGGTTCCTTTCTCAGCTCTTTCCCCACCTCACTTTTCAAATCGTGTCGCGTTGCATCACTGCGATAGGTGTCCGAATGGATGACTGGCAGAATGCTTGCGGTGTCGCGGAGCCTCTGGGAGGAATCGACGCGCGAATAAACCGCAATCAATCGGTCGAGGAAGCCCTCTGTGACGGATGGCTTACCGGAAGTTTTTGAGGGATGACGAAAATTTTCCGTGCGATTCGCTTTGAGCATGTTTGCGCGCTGCATTAGCGCAAGTAGGGAACGAGGGAAGGAAGGGGGAAATTTTCGAGAGAAAATATTGCTCGTTTTCACCCTGTACGGAAGAGCACGTACTCAGGGAATTGTTAGTGTAACGTGAAACTAAGATGCCTGCGGGGAAAATTCTCACAGATCGATGTTGACTACTAATTACCTTTTATCGATTCGTCGAACCCGGCAACAAATTTGAGTCTTACAACAGCTCCGGGAATTATTCATTTACGTTGGGTTCTAAGAATTCACTTATATTTTCCTTTAATGAGTGTACAAACAGTTGCAAAGAGTATTACCGAAAACTCACTTTGCATTATTTACCCAAAGATTGCTCAGTATTTACGATATAAATAATGAGATTCCGCCAACTTTTTCGTTATTGCGCAACGAGAAAGGGCTAATTACCCAACGCTTTCATCCTCGTAAACTTTCTCCTACCCTTGTATAATGCTTGAAATAAAAAAAGAGAATGAATTAATAAAAATCTCCTATCGCGATCGTCGATGTTCAGGAGAAAGCGAGTGTTTCATGTCGTCAAAAGGATATATGGCTCCTGAGCACGACCGCCCTTTTATTTACATTGCTGAGGAAGAGCATGTCTTTACACAGAAGGAAACCACGACCGGGGGTTATGGACACATTTTACCTCCCATGATAATTGGCACCTACAAAGATGCCCCTCAGATACCTATCCATGCTCGAAAACATACCCTATTTTCTTCCTTTCATTTTCTCTATATGTATGTCGCAACGTTTAAAAAGCAAATAGACGCATCTCTCAGGTACGGTTGGCCTTTGAAGGTTACTCGAAAGTCGGACCTCTCCTTCTCGATACGAGTTCCAAACTAATAGAATTAATAGCTTCCGATCTGCATGGAATAATTTTTCTATAGTTTGGGTTTATTACATAAGAACCCGTGTTGAAGTGGAAGGCTTTTCAAACGACTGATAATTTCTCCGGTGTAAAGTTTGCGAAGGTGTTTCCGAGGTTTGCTCATCCGGGTCAAGAAGCGCTCAAGTCCCTTGAAAAGCAGCGAGGAAGGAAAAGTTCAACGAGTGCCATGTTACTCAATTCTGAAGAGACTCTTACCCTTAAGCAAATAAATCATGTTATTACGAAACGCTCTTGTCATTTCTAATGCTGGCTCACATTCTTGAGCCTTCAGTGGATATAAATGAATTAGTAGAAACTAGGAGATAGACGCACACTATCGAGATATATTCCTTCACCTGATAATTTATACATCAAAACATACCGAGGTAAGTTAAAATTTTACTAAAAAATTAATTTTTCCATCATTCCTAAACTATTCTGGTTTTCTGGGATGAGCTAAAGGGAGTACCGTCAGAAATAACATAGCGTCCTGCTAGGGGTGGATTTTATCCATTGTAGGCGCAAGGACATTTTTTGAAGTTCCACCGAGTGATTTTTCACCATAAAAATGATAAAACGGCTCTTACTGTTCCCTTAAAGACGAAGCTCTCAACCTAGTGCGTCTAATGGTAAATCGGGTCATTGTGCATTTGGCTGATATAAAGCAATTATTACTTATTATATACTAATGAAATATTTTCATTTTAAAACTGTAATATTTAAATAAATATAGCATCATTAATTATTATTTTTTCGTAAGTTATGAGAAGTAAAATATAGAAAATTTTATTTATTTTTATAAATTAATGTTACTACTTTAAAGAAAGCACAAAATTTAGTTCTCAATGCCATTTTCTCTTTATAGTTAAATTTAAAAGATTACTTTGAAGCATATAAAAAAAGATTTTCGAATGAAATCACCATGAAATTAGACATTCTTATTAATTTCCGATCAATTAGGACAATTTATTAATATTGTTAACAATTTCTTTGTAATAGACATTCACATCGTGGCCATCTCCGGAAACAGACTACTTTATAGTTTCTAATTTATAAATTTTCCAAAATTAATAAGTAAAAAAGCACAGTTAAAATGTCTGTTGATCAATTTCTCAAACTTTAATCCTAAGGGTAATCACTGAAATTCCCGAAAAGATAGTCGAACATGAAACCCGAAATCCAATAAAAATTTCATGCAAAATTTTCACTCCGGCTCAATGCTATCCATTAACGGTGCAATTTCGACCACGAAACTCAAACATCCATTTGCATCGATTCACTCGCGAGACGAGGCATTGATAACTGCCGCAGACTATAGCAAACTTCATTCACTCGTTTATCACGAACCTTATGGAACCTCCGAAGTGCAGCTGGCAAAAAATAAATGGGCGAACTCTCGCGTTGGGATTCCCTCCTGGTGTTGCTCTAATCCTCCGAAAAGTGCAATCGTCGTCTGCGGAAAGCTCACCGTTTCAATTTCCCTCGCGCGTGGAAAAACTCCTCTCTCTCCCAAAGAAGACGACGCGAGAGACAACATAGCCTCCCTTT
Source organism: Pachydiplax longipennis (assembly GCA_036926295.1). Taxonomy (NCBI): domain Eukaryota; kingdom Metazoa; phylum Arthropoda; class Insecta; order Odonata; family Libellulidae; genus Pachydiplax; species Pachydiplax longipennis. Next base: position 61,881,396 of record JAVFKF010000008.1, read on the forward strand.
ATATACCCAACACGCAAACTTGGGGTCCGGGACACCCCTCCCCACCCATTCCTTCACCCTCTCCTCATTCCTACGTCTCTGCCTCCCCCACACCACTCTTGGGTCCTCTTCCCTCCTTTACACACGCATTGGAAACAACCCCCACCAACGGAGCATCTTCCTCCCGCATGCACCATCTCTACCGCTCTCCCACCATTCTCGTTTCTCCTGTCACCGCAGCATCCTACACCGAAGAAGATTCACTCTCGCTCTTCCCCACCCTCCGACACCCCCTTCCCCTCTTCCTCCTTACGTTTGCCTTCCCACCTTCGATTTCTTCTTCCGTTCTTTCGTCTCCCAGTCCCCTACAACGATGCCCCACGAATTAGCGAATATGCCCGACTGAAAGGTTTTTGCCCAACGTAAGTTTTTTCCAATTTCGTGGTTTTGGCTAACAAATATTTCAACTGATGACCACTCTCGCACAGGAGCGTAAAATATTCTAAATGACCAAAAAATATATATTACCTATTCTAATTTCCTTCTAAAGGTATTTTTAGCTTCTTTCTGTATTTTAGATGTGTGACCCAACGGGAAAATTCTCACAAATAAGATTTTGGTCAAAGAACGTGATTACGGAGAGAGTTATCTTCGTTTATGGAAATTTCATAGTATGTACTATACTATCCTGCAATCTTTTTCTACCTTCCATCAGGAGACATTCTAGGAATCTAATCCCAACCGCTGTCGCCGTCATCGAATTACGCAGCCTACCTATTCTGCCAACGCGTAGTTCGTCCATATGCTCACCCTCCGTTCGCTGATGACCATAATCTGCGAGAAATTGCGTACTTTATTATTTTTTCACTCATTTTTTTGGGGAATCGCCTTGAGTAAGGACTTTTATCTCTCGTTCCTCGGGCGGCTTTTGGTGAAAACATCAACGCAAACATTCGGCCAAATATTAGCCTTTCTGGACATCGGGCCCGGTGGTGTTTTGACAAATGGTCGCGCATCTTCTGTCCAATTTTTTCATACTCGATCAATGATTTATTGACGTGGAAAATCCGTCGGAATTCACGTAAATTCGCGACTTAACATCATTTTTCTTCTTCTAAGCCTTCCGTTTGGTCTGCGGGTGCCCTTCATCGGGAAGAGAATTTTATTGCGGCGCTTCGATCGCCTCGGCTGACCTCGGCAGTCGCAAACAACACGACCCGTTTGACGCAACCGAGAATTCTTAGGGATGGACTGGCGTGTCGCCGGTTCGCATCCCGTTTTTCATGCCTTCAAGGAGTTGTGATGTATCGCCGACGTGTACCTAAAGCGTTAATGTATGCAAATTGGAAACAGGGGGCGTACGGAATCCCAATTTAAGTTAACGCGTGTTTGTTTTCCCGGAATTAATACAGTGGTAGGCCTTTGTTTATCACCTTTCGTTCGCAGCTTGAACATTTTTACGGATGTCATCCATCTGGTGGATAAAGCGAATGCGTTTGAAATCATCATTACTACATTCCAGCTTGCTCATTCACTTTCGCACCAGTCTGCTACATGACTGGAAAATAAACGGTGTTTTATATTTTATAGAGATTGATTGTTTTACCTTCCTAGTTTTCATTGATGCAACTTCTCCACATGATGTCTTGTAATGTCGAATGGATCATGGAGTAGTAGTTCTTCATTTATCTCTTACGCCTTATCTTAATCAAATTTCGAGCTATAAAAAAGTTTGTTTTTGACGTCTTTTATCATTTCTTTCATCTTTGCCACCAAAGTGAAACTAATATATATATGTCGCTTACTCTGCTCTTCCGTTGCCTGAAGATGAAGGAAACGTTCGAAACCCAGGTCGTATACCAAATATGTTTAGTGGAATTGTACAAGTTTTTCCGTTCGTTTCTACAGTATAAATACGGAATACGAAAAGTATAAGTATGTATATATTGTATATATTTCATTTAAAAATTATTTAGGATATCTAATACCACAGCGCGGCGCACTCCTTAACCTTAAATAACAGATTTAATCATACTCCTAAAACACGCATTATCGCCTCGTAAACTTCCTCTAAAATTACGAACAAGATTTTTCGATATCTCTTAGAACAATTAGCACCTTCACCTATGCCACCTTAAGCAATTCCTTCGCTAATGATCCATTCACCAGGCTGAATTTAAAATTGGTTTCAAATTATTTTCTCAAGAAAGATATTAGAATTCATTACTTCCATGAATCTTTTAGCGACACTTAATTCAAGGAACGTAGCTTTCGCTACTAAAAGGTGATTATTAATTACTTGTATACTTATTGATTTCCGCTATCGAATTTCGAGATATATCTGCATGGTCTTTTGACGTCATGGAGAAATGTATATCCAGAATAGAGAAAGGGTGTGATTAACATCTACTCGAGCAAACTCTCGTTAAATTGCGAAAATCTCTCCTTAAGTATCTTCTCAACTATACGCAATAAGCGGAGATCGAAGCGACCCCAATTCTGCATCCCTTTTAATTCGCTGTCCTAAACACGAAATTTCCATTTTTGCCTTTTTTTCGTGACCTCTCTTATGTCGTGTTTTCCAAGTGTGCATTACCTCAGCCCACCCACATTTCTCCGCACACTTTCACTTTGGGAGAATCCGCCACCATTTCGGGATCATCCTGCGAACATCTCCGTTTCCTCTCTTCCTCCTCTCTTCGCCATCCGAATGTCGTACTTTCGAATCGAGCCCTCCTACGCTTCCAAAGTCACCTTTCCCGCGGTACGATCGCGGGTTCGATTCAGCCGTCAATCCGACTTCCCACAAGAATCCCGTTTCATTATCCGACAGTCTTGCTACTTCCGACCGTTGTTTCCGTAACTCTCGTTTACTTCGAAGGTTCCGATCGCTCGTGGTAACTGTTTCAGTGGAACTCTTCTTCCGCCATCCACTGAAAGGCTGGATAACTTTCGATTTTTACCAGAGCCACCTCCGCTCTACCTTTTTGTCTTCCTCGTTTCCAAACGAACTTATATTCCTTAATATCTCGAAATCATTCTCTAATGTCATCACGTGTAAATATTTGCGTAAATATTTATTTAGTCATATTTTTCCGCCAACCTGACCATCAAAACATCCTTTATTCGTTAACTAATGATTCTTGTGAAATTCATACCCAACAATTAATTATATCCTACATTCTCTACGAACAAATATTATTTTTAAGTAATCATCCTTTCTGAATATTTTGAATGGCATAACGATGACATTAATCAATGCAAAGAAATATGCTTCTACTAATTCTCAAATGAAAATTACTGAGAATCTAAATTTACAGATAAAAGTCGGCATTTTTGCTATAATCGTCGGAGGTGGCCGAGATACTGTGGAAATCCATAGCAAATTGATAGAAAACGATATATAATTTTTCACAGAAATTTTATTCGACAGCCGGTTTCGACGTTACATTTCCATTGTCAGATCACCAAAGAAAGGTAATTAATTATTAAATTTTGTTTGAGGAAATTTTGAAAAATATTTCTATGGAAAAAGAATACTTTCTTCCCCTCTCCTTAGAACCGAGGGATTGTTTTACTGTTAAATAACTACAATATAAAAAGTAGTTTTTTCTGTCTGATAAAGGAGCAACCACTCGCAAGTTTCATTCATTTGTGTATTAGAACTATTATAATTTTTTCAAAATAAATCGCCCTAGCCTTAAGTTCTAAGTAAAAATATATTTATAGTATACGCATATAAGAATACGAGAGCAAGAAATATAGTTGAAAATGCCAATATTCATATAACTTCCATTTACAGAGAAAAATTTTATATTATAAATATTCTTGTGATTATAAAAGAACATTTAGTTAATTTTATCTGAGGTCTTTGTTTAGAATAGTAGAAATCCTCCGATATACAGCATAAATATACACAAGTATTAACAGTCATAATATTTACCCATTTAATTGAATATCAAGCATAAACTATTGAAGTAGATTGACTGTATAGATAAAATTATCAAAAAAATAATGAAACACTTCTAAATGTGCTAAAATGGAGGATAATATCTTGATAAATATGCCTTAATATATCATAATTAAAATATCATCATACCAGTCGTGAGTCGTATCATGATTTATTTCTCGGATCTTCCTCCAAGGTCTTTTTATTATTTTTTGGGTTCGGGGAAATGGAGATGATTAATTTTCCTTAAGGCATATCCGACGAATAATACATTCCATAAAATATAAAATAATATCCTGATCATTTACTTCAACGTATACGCCAGATTAAATCTTCCTCAGAGATGATTAAGAGACTTTTTGGAAAATTCATTTGCTCAGTGGATTAATTCGATGCTATTCGACTGGAATTTACGATTAATTTGCTATTAATTCACACTCGAAGTCATGCAAAATGGATATATTAGTAAAGATGGGAAATAGTTTATAATAAAGTAAGGTAGTAAATAGTTTATAATTCAACAGTTTGATAACCAAGTTATGCCATAACGGTATTCCATTTCTCAGAGGTGTAACAGCATGGAATACATGAAAGTAACTGCATTTGAAATGCATCTCCTTAACATTCCGATAAACTCATTAGTATTTCCAAAAGTTCAGTAGCAGGGGAGACTGGAGACTAAAGGTCATCCAAAAATGTATTCCCGCTTTATTTGGTATTGCTGGTCAAGCGAGGAGATGCCCGAGGTCGTAAGGGAAAGGTCGAGAAGGGCTCATAGACTGATCTTGAAGGAGATCGGTAGATAAGAAGGTCGGAGTTAAACTCATGGAGGGAAAAGGTGAAGAGGAGATCCGGAGATGAGGCAAGAGGAACGGACACCGTGCGGGGGAGTAAAAAAGGAAAAAACAAAAGGACGGTAAAAATAATCTCCTCGAGGTCGGTAGGTCCACGAGGATGGAGATGGTCGTGAGATGAAGATCTACTATTAATGACAGCCGTGGGGAAGGTGAACCAGGGGTTGGATGGAATGTGGCAGGGGTTCGAAATGAATTAGAGACCCACCGCAAAGGATGTGGAAAATGGAAAATAGGATGGGCAAAAAGGAAAAGATGTGAACCGCAGAATATAATTGGTGAACAGCTAGAAATTCTCGGAAAGGATATGGTGGATTGAGCATTCGCTTTGGAGCCAGTGGAGAGAATGGCGAATTTGATATTCCACGGTGAATCCTTCTAAAGTTATCATTCCGATTTATACACTTTCGAATCCCTTTCAAGCTTTCTTACAAACAATGTGATGTGAAATTTCAATTCACATCATTTTCTAATTGGTAAGTGTGAGGACCAAGCGTAAATTTCATAATAGAATCCGAAACTATCAACGAGATTAAATGACTTTGGATCCACAAATTGTAAGAATAACTGTTTCACTCAGCGTGACTTCGCAATAAGAGTTACTTTTTCATTAATAATATGAAAACTATAAATTGCACAAGCACTGAAGCTATCATGATGTCCTAGCAACAGAGTAAATAAATATAACTTTCGCTTTCACCAACTCTTTACGCATGTTTCGACGATACTTCAAATTTTGCAATAGATTTAAAGTTGTAGCCAAGGTGACTGATTGTTACGTTTCGAATGACTCGAATTTTTCCACAGTTAGATTCATATCTCAAAACCTATTAGTTAATTAGAAAAAATATCTCATTCTCTCAGTCAGTGAGTTAAAGAGAGGGAACTCTGGCTCTCAATAACGTTGGTCATGGAAGAACGTGCGCGATAAATACATCAAATCATCTTTTATTATTTATAAACGAAGAGGTTGTCTTCGGTAGCGAGAACATTCACATCTTCTGCAAGACGACACGTCGAAAATGCCGAATCATGACTAACGGAGATGCGAAAAAAAGATGAGTTAATCCCTTATGGAGGCAGAGAAGTATGGGTCATCCGTCTCTCGGTCATTTCTTTCTCAGTTTACGTCATTATCTAACAATAAGTGTGTCAGAGACTACGGTACTGGAGAAAACCAAAACGCAAAGAGTAAAAGAGGCACCGCGAGGCTCATGCACGGAATGGAGAGACAGTAGCTAATTCCCCGGAGGCAACCAAGGTCGAACGTAAACTGTATGGTAATCGAGCAGACATCCGAAGTGAAAGTTGGAATTTCTTTTTCGCCACCCCGTTGGGGTTTGTTTCAGCTCGAGTTGGATCATTCCGTGAACATATTTTTGTTCTGGGATTTAACCAGTCATTTTTTCACTTTGCTTCGCCAAGGACGTTGAATAAAACATGAACTCTTAATTAAACGATCGCCTTGGTATCCTTAATCCGGGTTTAGGGACCGCGAACGAATTATGAATTTAAGTAAGGACATCCTTAACGGAAGAGAGAGAATACTTAAAATAATATCCTCGCATATAACAGCAAGAGTTAAGCACTGCTGTTTGGAGATAATAAGAAAATCTTTTCTAAGACATCGATGAATCTATAAATGCTATTTTTCATGCCCGTGAGAGGACGACTTATGTTGATTGGGAAATAGTTTTGATCAGTGGCTTTCGTTAGAGTTAAGTCTCAGTTGTAAACTTTCACCTCAAACAGAAGATTCTCAGGCTAAGCGCAACCTCCGCCAATTATGTAAAGTATCATATGCCTTCCCATATATTTAACGAGTCATTAGTCGGATTCAGAATAATTAAGAAATTATGTAAGGATGCAAAAGACTTCTAGGGATGGATTTATTTACAAAATATTACATAATGACAGTCACCATGTGTGTTGATATTCGCGTCCACCATAATTCATTTGCAAATTTTACTCACGTTCATCTATGATTTAACCTTAGCAAAACATTTTATGACATGGAAATTTTCCACACGTTGTGTGGAAAATGTTGTTTTTCCCTTTATTTTACACATTTTATTTATCCATTGATATTAAGTTTACAGTTGTCATTTTTTCCTTGATGTGATCTGAGAATGATTCACTTAAAATGTATATTCATATATATAATTTGTGCTTTTTATCTGAGATTATTTGACCTCTATTACATGTTACTAGCTATAATTAAGCTTCTGGGGTGCTTCGTATACTTTTCTACTTGTATTATAAATTTTCTTTACTTCTTCCCTACCTTTTCCTTTATGTTTATTTTTCCTTAAATACCCCAACACGCTCAATATGGAAGAAGACCCGCATCAGTCTCGCCTACTGAGGATTTTAATCATATTGTAACTATTTTTGGTAGAAAGAATCGCAGCTAAGACATTGAATGACCAACATATTGCAACCAATTTTTGAGGAAATTATCATGGTTTCTTTCTCTTATATCTTCTGATCCCAAAAGAAAGGAGCAGAGAGAAAATACTGGTATCCTACAAAAGTTCTAAGAAAGACCACAGCAAGGGGTGCCGGCACGCGTTCTCAGAGTGGCACGTGGCAGAATATTATCCACACGCATAACTCCGACTGCGCTATCCTTGGTCGTCAATCCAGGGCTTCCCTTTCCATTCAGGGAAATGGTCCGAAGTTCTCCGATGTTTTTCGGCCATCGGAGGGTTTTACGAATCTCATATGTATTCCTCACTTGAAAATGATATCCTAGAGCATCGGTGGGGAATCTTTTTCCATCAAAGGAAATTATGCAGCATTCGGTCTCATCAGATACGCCATACGTGAAACAATCAGATCACTCTTGCTTTTTATATTGCCAACATTGGAGAAGTTTATCATGGAAATTTTATTTTTAAAACGGATTCATCCGCTGAGAAATCTATAAGAGATCATTTCCGTTTTATTTTTCAATTGGCGTGAGACTCATGATTGGAAAAGAATATTATTTTAATGCATGTATTTGTTTCAGGAAGTGCCTCATTGTTCGCCCAAATAGGCCAAATGTGGCCTGAAGGTCGCAGGGTCTTCAACTCTGCTCTACACTATAAATGTGTATTCTGTTCATTAGTAATGATAATTAATGATTATTGTGTGAGTTTATAAGCCTTAAATTTAATTTTAATTTGTGGGAACCCCATCTTTGACTTAATATATTAGATAATATCATTATCTCAATCTATGTTTTGGTGCGCAATTCCTTAATATTAATCAAATATGGCTCTCTTGCCACAAAGGGTTCGCTGTATCTGTACTACAGGGTACATACAATCCGTAAATTAAATACTACATGAATTCTTCTACTTCTCAGATTGCTCCCTTTCGGCACTCGAAAGTTGGACTTAAATACTTTCGCTCGGTTTAATTTTTCAAGTGTGGTGAGAATAAACTGCAATGTATTCTTAAATTGATAAATGAATTACTATAATATAGTTATAGCTACAATTTCGTTAATGGGCTATCGTAATATATTAAGCGGTTAACTAAAGTCCGACCTGATGGTATCTTTGTGAGGCCGATGAAAGCTCCAAATCTCTGCTTTGGTATATCTAGAAATGACAAAATATAAATTAGCTTTTTTCGCATAGATTACCTAGACACAAAATTCATTTATAGTGAGCATATATTTTAGGCCATAAATAGTCTTTGTTTGTCAAATGGATATATAGATGCCTTTCTAGAAATAATAGAATCACAGTCATGCGTTAAGCCATTAATTACCATTATAATTATGCTCCAACTAGACTAATGGAGTGGCAACAGTTCCAGCATACAAAAGTTTAAAGACGGCAAAACTAGAATCCACTAATTCCGACTCAACTTTGTGGCAGGTCTCCATTGTAAAGAAAAAAATTACTGAAAAGGAATGCTTAAGGTATAAATGGTTTTTATTACTTTTTCCTTTATGACTGCAAAAATCTTGTTCGTTCAAAAGTTCGAGAGTAAAAAAAACTCTACAAAACTCATTGTACCGTGATGAAAACTTTGTGACTAAAAACGTTTATTGCATTTTTTAGGTAGAATAACTTATATATCAACTAGTTGAGGGGATCGCAGCATAGTGCAAATGACATCCTCCCAGTTGAGTAAAAGTTGAGGTGAGAATTAATTTATCTAAATTCCAATATTTTTATTTACGAGGTTTTCATTCTAAGGAGATCATAAATGCTATCATTACCTATACTGATTTGATTATAAAGATAATACTACCTTATCAAATATTTATTCATACATATACGACAAACACTGGTGAGAACTTTTTTCAGATTGGCCTGAATTCTTCTCAGAATTTGTGTTATTTCTCCACACATCGACTTCTTGTCGGAAGAAAATACAAAGCACTCATTTAAATGGTATGGTTTTCACTTTTTATTCAACAAATGATTGAATAAGCCCAACTTTATCATAAACTATTACAACGCGTGACTTCAGGTGCGTCATAATTTATATAACATTGTATTATGACACCCATAAAGTTCAAGTCGTAAAAGTAAACGAAAGAGAGAACATCTTGGCTTCCTTCTTCCTCGCATCTCAAGTTTCCAAATAATGATAAATCTCAGACGTTGCACAGGTCGTTTTGAATGAGATCCTCAAATAAATTTCTAAAATTACTTTCCAAAGCGAAGAGATTTTCAGATCCCATCCTCCTTTCTCTCGCTTTTTACATCCTTATAAAAAACTAAAACGCTTCCGTGGTCGCTAGATTCTTTTAATACCGGCCTTTCAGACTTAATGGCTCAAACCGAAAATCTGAATAATAAATCAATATGGGACGCGATGGAGTTCATCAATATTTAATTATCTTTGCCTCCATTTCATCATATATTACTCAGTCACCTTTTTAGTGTTCGCATACATATGCATAGTGGAATGCAGAATTATCTCAAGTACTGCATATGTGCTAAATTAGTATAAATACCAGAAAATCCCTTATTTCCTTACAAAAAAATGAAATAAAACTATACCGTCCCATGTGCAAGGTAGGAAGATTGAATAGGTTTCTTCACCTGAAAGTAAATGCAGTTTTTACAAAAAAAAATGGTTAAGACTGATGATTTGAGAAATAAGGTACAGTAGGGGCCATCCATATAGTCACAGCGTACAGTTCTAGGATAAACCAATAAGGGACTTTTCTGGAATTAGAGCCCCAAGTTTGAAATACGTCAAACCCAATAAGAAATACAACGAAATAATGAGATTGGTGATTGAGATTAGTATGTTTATTTATATTTTATGGAGTCAACAGAAGAATCCCGACAGAGTACTTTGCGTATAAAATTTTTAATTATATAAGTCTGCTTTTGGAGTAAGATGTTACAGAGTAAATGGTTGCAAACCGTACTATACGAAGTCATGTTAAGGAAAATAAAATATAACCATTTTAGATTAAAAATAGTTCCTTGAGGTTTTCCGCATTTGTATTATAAAAGTTCCCCGATATATACGTTATTCGCTACTAATAAATTCGGGCGTTGCTTGAAATTTTATTGCTCACCTTGCAGAATGCGAATTTGCTTTTACAAAGCCTGTGGAGTGAGGGGTACTCTATTTTGAATTATGCATTTAAATTCTTTAAAAAGAAACTCACGTAAATAATGATTTGACACTACTGTATCAGTAACTTCTTCGGGAAATTCAATCATAATTGTGAGTTAATTTTATCCTATCGAAATCTACCAAACCCAGACAAAACTATTCCAAAATGTTCAGCGGAAAACTATAATTTCATTTACACTGTGGTCGAAATGAAAGTTTCTTCGGGAAATAGAAATGCGCACTCCACAGAGGGGATATATAATTTCGGGCAACGATCGAATTCAGCGATAGAGAATAATATGCGAGTACATTTTGTCGTTGTTCTTTCAGTGAATTTTTATATCTCTGCCACATCTAAGATATTTTCTCCTTTTTATACATTTCCATGATTTAAACCATTTTCCATTCATAGAAGATAGAAGAGAATTTCTAAAAGACTTTAGGAACTAATTTCTTCTTACCTCTCTTTCCTAGGGGTCGAAGGGCCTTCCACCTTTGAACTTAGGCCCTTCTGTCCATTTCACTTTCATACGGATAGATGTCCTGCCCAAATGATGCAACGGAAACAAGACCGTGTGTGATAACGCCCATTTCCACCAGCTAGGAAGAAAAAGTGAGAACGATCTCGAGATTAGAAAAGTTGGTATGTTGCACAACACCGACGCAGCCTCCCTCATCTTCACTTTTTATGAGAAGGAACGATAGAGAATGCGGTTGAGATGATGCTCGCGCTTTTATGAAGTGTGGGAGATTATTTAAAGCGCTTTTTAAATACGCGTAAACTGACGTGCACTCACCTGAGTTTCTCGTTCTATGACATCTTTAAGAGACGCGCTGTGTCTGCGAAGGGTTATCGTTGAAGGAAATGAAGGGGAGATAAAATTAAATAAGGAAAAGCTTGGCAACACGAAGAATTCCTTAGAGAGAGCACCACGCGAGGGGAGGGAATGCTAGTTGTTTCATTCTTACGTGAAATGGGACAACATTATCACCATTTTGTTTTACAAATTATTTCCCCTTCCGAAAATATTCATTTTTTGACTTTCTATTTTCGTTTCTTGTATAAATTACCTATAACGAATGATTTTAGTTTAATCGGTTACATGAAATGTACGTATTGAAAGTGTACATGATAAAAAATTACTGAGACGCTGTGTTTATTTATATTGACCACATATAGTATGTATTTATATCATATATACAGTACGTCATATGAATAAGTCCATATTTAAGTATTCATCTTGAGTCTGATGACTCTAGACTTGATATACTCTAGACTTGATAGACTTGATTTATATACTTCGTATATAAATCATATTTTTTAAGTACCCTTCGTATGTATGTACCAGGTAATGGCGCTGTTGATCTAAATACTAATATATAAATTATGTATACTGATATTGATCATATATGTTTTTATTGAACTCTAATCTTTCCTATTAATTTAGCTTTTATTGTAGTTAGATATTTACTTTAACTGTATTAATTTGTAACTTAAAATTGTACTTTTTTGATATTTTTACACTATATTAGGGGGTTTCATCCCTTTCATTTTTTTGGGTGTTTTCCCGCACAGTGGGTTTTCTCTCCTTCGCCCATCAGTTGAGGTTTCTATTAAGTATAATACATAACCTCTACTTAATTTAGTTTGTTCATTCATTCGAAGAATACCTAATGTCTTGTCCTGTTCACTCATCTTTCACAATGAATTCATTTTAGTAATAAGTTTAAAGGTTTAATTTAAACTAAAAATTAGTTTATCAAATAGATCGACTACCTTGCGCCTACGAAACAGCTAAAAAGTAATTGAAATATACATTCCTAGACTATGATAGCGACGTCGTCTAAATAATTCAAAACATGATACCTCATGAATAAATTAATACAACTTTGAGGAGTTTTAAGGAAGACTTGAACCACATATTTTCTAAGAATAGAAATCTCCGTTCTCGTGAGTTCGTATGAATTGATCCTATCGTAATGTTGAAAGAAATTCAATGAGCTCGCTTCCAGGAATCTTCGCAGTAAAAGACACTTAAGTGCTGCTGAACGCTTCCAACAACGCTCGTGGACTAATATTTTAATCCAATCACCCGTTATTACTATGCTATACAGGTTCACGTAATCGATCCAATCTTTTTCCTACCGAAACGCGTATCAAACCTGACCCTCGATCCTGGGAATCGTTTTACTTCCTAGAAGCCACATCAGCGTCTACGAGGATGATGCAGAGGAATGAAATTGTACATGTACGTGATTTCGCTGAATTTGTCGGGAGATCAAGATGATCATCGAAAGAGGAGAGGAATCTGAGCAAAAGTGCATTGAGGATAAATGCAAGGAGGGTATTCGTTAAATGTCTCTGACTATCAGCAGTTAGGCATAAACGACTTCTGTGACTTGACTGAGAAAAAGTTATGCATGCATAAAAGATTTCGTACTGCTTAGGAAATCCCATATAAACAGTCTTGAGGATTAAAATAAAAGAACTTTCTTCTAATATAAGGTATAGGATAGAATGCGGAATGTGGTTTTAGACACAAGTAAAATGAGATGTCTTAAGTTCTGATTTACATACGTGATACGACACTGTCTTCCGGGATTCTCTAGGCCGATAGGGTAGAAATAGTTGCAGTTTAAATTTATGTAATCCGAAGTGGAATAAAGACATCAAATTCTTTCAAAGAAATTCAGAAACATATAACATTACTACATTTATACATATTCGGTCGGTTCCAGTCCCTCGTCAACTTTATGGTAGCATTATATAACCGACAGTTTATTTCTCCGTTTTAGTTCAGTGAACGAGACCAAATATCGATTAAAAACCGGTTTCCAGAATCTCATCCAATTCTATGTTTCTTTACATAGTAATTGAAATGAAAATCACTATAAATATGATATTAGAATGTTTCTTCTTGAGGGACATTGCTAAAGAATTTCGTATATCTGGAAACTCTTGGAATAAACTTCTACTTCATGTCCCATTTATGTTTTATGTATATTTTACAGTTTTACTCGAAAAGAAATGCGGTCTAAGTAAAATGCCATTTTATATTTTATAATCATGCTAGACACTGAGGGATCTCAACAAAACTTTTGTGAGAGGTAAATCTGCTTTCTAGAAATCATGAAAATTCATTTAGCTAGCGCTGAAAATTTAAAAGTTTCATTACATCTTAAATTAAAACAACATATTCATCACTTTCTATGTCTTTCTTTGCCTAGAAATTAAAGATATTTTAATTGCCCTTTATAATGAGCTTCACAAGGTTTACAAAGTTTGTCTTGAATGTGATATATTTACTGCAAATTACTTCTTTACATATGGGTCGAGAGTGAAATAAGCTTGGGAACCCACGAATGAAGATTCCGTATTCTACAGGGCGTGTCTGAACCTACGTCAGTCAGAAATCAGAAAGATCAAGATAATGAAGATGATGCCAAACGGGAACTTTGATACATCCCTCAGGCTTTGGGTTAAAGAATCGTATGAATATCTCAACCTAGTATGAAAACTAGGGCTTGTACATCATTAAGCAAATTATACGTCTGTTAACCCCGACCGAGCTATCTGCGATTAAAACTGTCTGTATCTCTAAGGCTCGGCCTTGTTTTTCTGCCAAATTGGATGGATGAGGATATTGAGTTTCTAATCCAATCTTTCTAGAAAGAACGATTAATAGTTTGAGATTAAGATACCAGCTAATCAGCTTCTGCGCATTCTAATTGCTGTATTCGATTAAACGGTGCTTAGAGTAATCTTTTCTTTTGAGTTCTACGCCCATATTTCCAAGAGTCTTATTTATTTAAAAGAATGAATCCGATATATTTAAATTAGTCAATTCCGAATTTTCAGTTACTTTCTATGGTTTCGATTCACTACATCTCGTGAGGAATTGTTTTCAATAGAAGTTAAATAATTGAAATCATGATGTATTTCGTACATCTTTGAACCCCAAGGAAATACCTTACTTTGCTTCGAAGACATTTATGAATATTATATAATAAAATCTACAATAAATATGAACGTAAGATATTAAATTTACATTAAAGTGAATTAAATCTCTAAGTACCTATCACTAAAGAAAGAAACAAGCAGATCTTTATGGAAATGAAATTCTAAGTTAGTATTTGAAGACTCATCATTTCCATCAAATTACTCGCAAACAAATTATTAGAAGAGAGGGAAGCGAAAGGCACTGATATATCGTAGGATTAGAAATATGGTAGAAAGTCGACTTCGAAATCGTCGTCAAACAGAAAGTTTGCCATGACTGACCGTTACGCACACGGCAATAAGGGGAGAAAATGGGTGTTTAAACATCGCTGATTCGAGGGGTTGACAGAGCATACTCTCTTTGAACTGCAGCATTTGTGGGGAAACCAACAAGGTAAATAAGTTCTCAGGATTATGAGCACGTAGTATATATATGTTACGAACATGCACATGCATAAAGATTGATTGTTAAATCTTTAATATATTATACCAAACTCTCCATTTTTATTTCACCTTTTTAGATACCGATAGCTTCCCTCTTTCCACCCTGACTTTTTATGCAAGCTCTTTCCATTAAGATTCTCGTTTCCCACAGATTTCTTGACATCCCAAATATTAGGAGATGACTTATCACTTTGAGGTCTATTATTCAATCTTCAGTTGGTAGGCACCTGCCCATTAATTATCTTCATTTCTCCTCTCTAAACTCTAATTTTTTATAGTACGTATCTCTTTTTTTAATCAGTGTTGTGTCCTTTGTTTTATGTTTTTTTCCGATTCACCGACGCATCCCTTTATCTATCACTTTGATGTACACAGATCTTCCATATTCTTAAGCTGTAATTTTCATATTCCTGCTTCATAAACTAAAGTTTGTAATAGATGTCGTTTACATTTACGTTTAAATTTGCATTTCCACTCCACGAGCCAGGCCCCCGGATAGCTAGGTGGGTTGCTTGTTCGGAAATAACGCCCTGGGTTCGATTCCTGGTGGGGGTCATGATGTTGATCAAAAATAAAAATTTGAAAAGCTATCTGAGTAAATAGGTAGCGGATCCGAGCCGTCTTGAAAAGCCAAACAGGGTGGCGTAGGAGATAAGCTGACCACGTATAATTCACACAGAACTAAATGCCTTGCTAGGACATATTCCTCAGAAAGATGCATTGCCAAGGACTTTTTTTACTTCGCGAGCCGCCATGGACAATCAGCAGGGTATGTATTTTCAGCCCCATCCCAACCGAATCTACCTTGTTAGCTTACCTAATGCTTTGCGGAAGGAACAACACGAATCAACTATCTCTTTTATCAATAAATTCCTTTTAACGCTTTTCCGATGCCTCTCGGATATCGTGCTCGTTTCTGCTGGAAATACTAAGTCAACTATTTCGTTAAAAAGTTCTGAACCGTCAAATTTTTCGAAAAACATTTTTGTCGTTAATCGAATCTTCTCACCTGGAGCGAATCCACCCGAGGTGGATAATAGTATCCGTAATAGGTGGTAATAGTAGCCGTAACGCTACTGTCGAAGATGATCCACTCCTCTCTACTATCCACTAACCTCTTATAACGACACAAGCTAGCTTATGTTGGATCATCTCTAAATCTGTCAATGAGACCAACCCTACGTCATGGGAATCCCCCATTATTCCCCCAGCAGTATTCGAAACTAGATCGGATAAGAGAAATTATTTTTTCACTTACCATGGGTATCTCCTCAGTATTCTACTTGTTAATTAAAGCATTCTGTTCCCTCTTTCTATTGAATCTCGAATAACAACTTTGAGCGATAAACGACCACTAAGTTCCTTTCATTTTGAAGCTTGACAGACCCTTTTATTAAGTTCGCAAATTTTAGCTGCGAAACGGACGGCTAGAAGTGACAAGCACAACGCAAGGTATTCTGCATTAAAATAGCATCTCTATTAAAAAATATTGCACCATAAAAAACATCTCGTTTGTCCTTTCTTGAGGATCTAATCAATATTTTTATCGATAAACAACAGAATGAGTTATGAAGTGAGAACTTTGCAATATAATTTTGCAATAACAATAATATCATTTTTTGGTGCAGCGAGAGGGGGTGTTAGGGGATATCCCCTCCCCAAGAGGATTAAATTATTTAAGGAAGTTATCATATTGACCCCTGAGAGGTAGGGATTTTTCGTTCTCTCTAAGGTCTCGGACCGCCTTCCTTGAGACAAATCCTAGCTAGAATAAAACATCTATCCCAGTTCAAAATGGTACGGAATTAGATAATTTGCTCTATGATAAATTAATAAATCATGTTAATTTAAATAGGCACCAGAAATTAACACAGTGCGATAACGAGTTATAAGAGCTGAAAATTATATTCATTTGTTACAGGAGGACGACGGAGTTAGGATTAAAAATGAGAGGAAAATTTTCAAAACGGCTTGGTTCGTGAATATTAGTCCGAAAATAAAATATTAGTCTTAACTATTTTGAATTGGTGGCGAGGCATTTTAGATGAGTAAGATTCAAGGTTAAGGTTACTACTTTTGACGTCGTTAGGGTCTATGCTTTGTCTTAAAAAAGGGTTTAAGTGATTGTTTTAGGCGATTTAACCTTGAATGACCTCAAATTTTATGAAGTCGTCCTTGAATTAAAGCCGAAAATTCCGTAAGTATTCCGAAGTGGCTCTGAGAACACCTAATGATGAGGGCTTTATTATTCAAGTAATCATTCGCCTTTACTATGATAGCGAAGTGGTTATGCCCGTTGAAAATAAAAAAAACTTTTGACGTGAAAGAGAAATAAATATTCCTATCCATAAAGTTTCGAAGTTTCGTTTCCCGTTGATCTCTCATTACACATAAGATCTTCATAACCAAGATATACAGAATAAATATATGACTGTCAAATTAGATTTTTAAATGGGGCTTTTCATATATTTATTAATATATTTTCAAATTTTGTCAATCAAATAGGAGAGTCTAAGCCTCTATTATTTTTCTTCAGAAGAAAGAAATCTGAAGATTGAAACATTGTACACAGGTTATCGAAGCGTTGATCAACCATACACGCGTTGCAACGTAAACAATCCCTTTTTTCAGTCATGAATCTACCAAATTGATTGCTCAGCCCAGCCGATAAAGTAACCGCTCAAAACCGGTGCCAGAATCATAATAATCACGAGCATATGTCCAATAACATCCAAGCAGTGGACTTAGGTGCTGTTACGTAAAAAACTTTCAGAGTTATAATTTTTTTTCACATCTCTACCAGAGCTTTCACTTTCTTCCCATAACCCAGCACTCTTCAAGAAATCTTCTTCAGGAATTCTGCACAATACCTTTCTCTCCAATCGAAATTTCCCTCACTCCCATTTCCCCTCTCCCTCACTCTCTCCCCCCTTCTCACTTCCTACAATTTTTATTCCTTATTTCATACGTGTTGTCCAGAATCCATATACAACCGAACTATTGATTAATACTTGGAGAGATTATTTTTCTTAAGGAATTTGGTAAGTAAATATACGGAATGATTTCCATATCTTTTACATTTCTTTAAGGGCTCCCTTAGTTAATATTTATTAATATAAGTGTTAAAATTATCTCTGTATATCTTGGCCTTCATTATTTTCTGAGTAATAATTAATTCTGAAATATTATACTATGTATGTATGACCTTCTATATTAGCATACCCTCTCTTTGAAATATATTCAAGTCAAGAAAAACTAACGATAGAATCATGCACTGATTTCAAAGGAACTTAGTGAGGTAAAATTATTTCATTTACTTTGAATTTCACTATCATAAATATTGTTCAGATAATTCTGCGCATCATTTTATATGATACACTGCCATGCAACCGAAAGAAGTTTCATCAAGTACGTGTATAGTATTTCCCACTCTGGATCGCGTTATGTTTTCAGTTTTTCTCAGCTTTTGATTTTACTTCTAATACCATTCCTAAAGCTACCAATGTAATCCTACCCATTTCAAAAAGATAAGGTTGTTATTTCCGTAAGGAAGACAGAGTATATCTCACCCACTTGCTTGAGTTATTCATTCTACGAGTCCACTCCGTGTACCTGGAAAGATATCCTTCCATCTGCCGTGGATACAAAACTGTATGAATTCAATTTTGCAACCTCAATCTTTGACGCCTTATTTGCATTTAACGCTGAAAACTTGCGCGCGCTAAAATAATTTCTCGAACCGCGGTGAAAGCGGCGCGATCCGTTATGATCTAATCTTCTCCCGAATAGCACTAATTCTCTCGGGAGCGCGTGTTAATCCTTTCGTTCTTCCTTTCGAACTATTACCCTTGGAGAAGAATGCATTCCCTTTGTCTTTTCCCTTTCTCATGAAAGCTCGCGAGTGTGTCTTCTCCGATTATCGCCACATCGTTTCATCTTCCTCAATGCTGGAAAAAGATAAAGAAACCGATTCGTCATGCTATTCCTGGGAAATTTTCCTAGTTACGCCTTATAGTCACGCCAAAATCACCCTACCCTTTTCCAAAAGTTATTTCGTCTCTCGTCTCGTTTTTTTGTTACAATAAGAACTTCATTTCGTTTTCGTTACACATGGCGTTAAAAGCAAGTATCCAAATGTAGAAATTAATCATATTATGTAAATTCCTAAGCTTGTCATTAATTTAGAAGTTCCAGGATATAAAATTTCAAAATGTGTCTCTGATAACGAATACCTTTGATTTACCAACTGAGATTGGATTAAATTAAATTAATTATTGGTCACCCTTTGAGTCCAGGTCGAGTCATAAGACATTGCTATGAGTCCAAAGTAAACTCTCTAGTAGCAAAGAATAATTCCAAGTCGAGTGAAGTTACTTCATATATCAAGTCATTTTCAAGTCGAGCATGGGACGGTAGTTGAAAAGATCAATTGAAATTAACGAAAATACTCAAGTTTCCACCTGTTTAGTAAAGATTCATTACACAAAACCTTATGTTTTAGATCATCTATACAATTTATTAAGTTCCCATCATTTAATCGGTATCAGTTGATTTACCGCGCATTAAAAACTAGATCAATAAATTACAGCGATGGTCCTAAAAAGTCGTCTTAGATACCCGGAGGAAGCCGTAGTTAAACATCACTGTAACGAAATAATATTTTGGGTTATATTTTCCTTTCAGCGTTTTTGAAATCTTCGTCGTCGTTTTCTGATATGACTCAATATTATTTCCATACTTCCTTCTATTTGATTACACTAAGCATGACTTAATCCAGCGTTGATCTCCCCATATTTTCTCCAAGATATACATATTCCATCTCTCCGGATCTCCCTCAGTGTCGCCTTCCCGTCCCATCCCTCACCTCCTCAATGCTTCCACTCAATTCGGCTTTTGACCCTCTTTCCCCGCTGGAGGATGGGAGGAAATGTAGAAACACGGAGAAATGGGAAAGGAACCCTCTTCCTCCTTCGCAGCCACTCTCATCTCTCTTGGCCCGTCCAAGCGTATTACCCAACATCTTCACCTACGCTTCCCTTATCATCTTCAGAAAGCTCGTGCTTGTCCCGAGGGCCGCAGAGCTCTTCCGCCGCGAAATAAGTTCCCTATAAAAAATGCCGCCTTTTTTATTTTTATCCGTCGCTTTCTAAATGGTAGCCTTTCCGGGAACATTCTTCCTCTTCGTTTTTTCCCCCGAGCAATGCTGGCTAATTGTCCTCTCATTGTTACTCAAAGGAGCCGACTTCTTTTTCGTTTCGTTTGCGGACGCTGAGTTCGACTTATTTTTCATCGATGACGAGTGTCTCCGCGATTGGGTTACGAAATCGCGAGTGTGGAAAGTTTGATCGCATCCGGGCTCGAATTTTAACGGCGCATAGAGGATTGATTCTTGATAAATTTGAGTTTCCACAAGCCAAGTCTTCATGTAATGCCTTCAGTTGTATTCCGCTCTACACTGTATTAAGCAAAGGTTGGTCTGAACATCATTCCTCCACCTTAAGCAACCAAAAGCATTGGGGAGGGAATGAGGCCTACTAAACACGATAAGGAATTTGGATTTTTTACTTGCTTTCCTCGCTAAGCAAGAATGCTATGAAACGAAAAATTTAGCGTAAATGCAGAGCAATGATCTTTATAATAATATTTTCATAGCTTTTACGTAGCAGTGACATAATGATATTATTAATGAGCTCCAATCATACATCAGTGACTTTTATAACATCTTAACTATGAACGAGAATGAGGCAAAAGTATATAAATTATATGTTTCTCTATTCTGTACCAAAAGACAAACGCATATTATTGACTCATATATGATAGCAGGAAAACAAGCTAGATTGTGTCTTAATGGAAAAAAGCTAATATATCGGATGTATTCATTACACTACTGATATACTATCTTTCTTCATTAGGCGCCTTCATTTACAGAAATTACCTAAATCACCTGATATTTGAAAATTATTTAACGCTTTCATTGAAAAGAATATATATAGTGAAATCATAAAGATTTATTCTCATCAATAAAAACTTTAGCTGTTTTTTCAGTTTAGATTTGATCAAACTTCGATTCACTAAATGACGGAAGTCATAATTTATATACTCCTAAATAGTTTTGATAACCCGAAAGAAGAATTTTATACACTTTTATTTTAGATTTATTCAAATATGTATGTTAGTAAACATGAATCACTTATATAAATCAACTATTTAGTATTAATATTCTGGAAGAGGCTGTTCCATTCCTTATAAATCTCACCATTAATTCATAAATTACTTCATAAACATATTTTGAAACATTAATGTTATGAAACCCTAGAATTATAAAAATATTGGAAAATAATTCGAGAGGGTAAAGTATTTAAAAATTGTTGGAGATAAGAATCTTTCATGAATTTCGTCAAAAATTATAAACTGCGATGAATTGATTCATGACTGAGCTGATTGAAAAACCAAGAATAATGATAATACGAAATGATAAATGGAACTGTGGTGATACCTACCTACTTGAGTTGTACAATTTTCATGAAATACATTGAGATACGTTGAGTCTTCATGTATTTTTCATCGTTTTTATTTACAGCCTGAAATATCCTAAAATCCCTGTTTCTTCATGAAATACCAGCAAGTAAAAGCAGGAAATATCAATTCAGTTTTAGTTTTAATTATATTGTTTCGAACTGCAGAATCGCCCTTTTCTTTAAGAGTAAACAAACATCACATCTCTTGAGTAAGTCCTCACTGGAATGTGGAAAAACAAGAAAGATTTTTGAAAGAAAAAGAATGCTGGAAAACAAGAAAGCTTTTTAATTCATTGTTTTATTTTAGGGACATCTCCCCTCCATGCACACTGAGGTATAATTTAAAACTTATGAAATACAAACCCATATAGGTTCATAAGGGAAACTACTCTCTTGGTATCTGAAGAAACAACTTCTTATGACAGACAGGCTCAGCAGCGAGCAGTCTCCACTTGTCAGACCGAAATTTATAAAGCTCTTATATCGAGCTCCTGATAGTTTCGGTGACATTTCCTTTACACTGATATGAGCGTCAACTGAGGGAAAATTTCCTCTTTGCCCGAGAAGATGTTGGTTGAAGTAAAGGTAGAAACTCTCTCTTTTAGCTTAAGATAAATGTTAGGAAATCATGACCTTCTTAACTTTCTTAATTGTTTCTCATTAAAAAAATAACGATGTAATTTTTAATGGTACTCAAATTTGATTTAAGAATTAAGAAATGAGTCACCAATATTATCAAACGTCTTGGTTGATCATCAATTTTCAAGTTCCAAAGTATTTCGTTCGTGTGAAAACCACGACTCAATAAAAGTGGCCCCTTCTTTATGTCATCGAAGTGAAGGCATTCTGTATCTCTCCTTCTTTCCTTGTTACATATACAGAATTTTTTCCCATTAACTCCTTCAGAAAGTAAATATCACTCAATAAGAAGGCTAGCTCGTATACTACAACCTACCGCTATTACTTAATCTTTACATATCATTTTTAATTAATTTAATTTCACTTAATTTTAAACTTTTTAATTTAATTTAATTTCACTAATTTGTTTTTTTATCCATCCAAATATTTTTTCATGTTATGACAAGCCTCAATCTTGAAAGGCTTTGGTTTCTTATCATACGATGTATGTGTGACATATCATCACCATATGAGTTCATATTGATTTTGATTTCTTATCATAGATCGTGTTCCATTGAAAATCCGTCTGATGATATAGTCGGTAAGTCGATGATACATTTGCTAAGCAGCACAGTTTAAAGTAGATTGCTTCCTATTTGCGATCACTCAAAGATATCTTATTAAGATAACAGCTCGATTCTCGTAATCGCTTAATGACTTAATAATAGGTAAAAGTGAAATTCGACCTGTTAAAGATTCAGATAAGAGATGATGGATTCACATGTGAAATGGTAAGAACTTTCTACGTTAACCTTTTGTGCCATCTGTGGCTATATTTCGTAACATTTGCTTTGAAAACTCTGAATCTTTCATAACAACAAAGCATCAACGACAAGCCTAAGAAAAGTCGCTCTCGGTTGGAAATGTTCGAATCCATGAAATCATACAAACATAACAAGAAGAAATAAAAAAAAACATTTATTGGCAAGTGGTGTAGGAATATATCACACTTTTTTCAGATATTTGGCGAATAATGATTTGAGAAAAATCTAGGCAAGACAAAAACGAAATCAAACAAAAATAAAATGGAATTTTTCTAAATATTTGCATTGTCTTTTTCCTTCTTTACTTAGAATTTGTCAATCATAACCTGACTTTCCTGAACCTTTCTGACCACCTACATCAACCCCAAAACCTGACGAAACCCCGAAAAATCACGAGCTTAAACCTCGTGTCACCGAAAGCACAGTTTTTTCTCCGATCCAAACATTCCATAATTTTATAGTGTGGAACATCTTCAGCGCCTCAAGCGTCAACACTTGTTCTTGTACTCAGTGTTTACCTTAGAAGAGGCAGTAAAACAAATCCGCGCCGTAAAAATCCTTTTCCTGTAAATTACCGCCTTTTTCGTTATTTACACCAGATATTAGGAAGTTAGACTCCCTCAATGATCGGCGCAACAATGCTCACCTTTGACCTCCTCCTCCGACCCGAATACTTTCTCCTTAAATTTCTCTCGCCCAGACACCAAACTCGTAAAACTCTTCCATTTCACTCGCTCGTTTCTTGTCGACAAGTTCCATATTTTTCTCCGTTCCGATCGTCCTCTCAACTCCCACCTTATTCTCCTACTTAACTACTGCATTGCTTTGAAATTTCCTCGTCTCTATAAACAACGGCTGTAGTAACGTTATCTAACCTTACAGGGCTGGGAGCCACGTTAGATCTACCGACTATATAACCAGGTCTTCTAGGGGCCCCTTAAATTAGGCAGCCCCTCCTGCATAGATTTGGAACGTATTTTCAGATATACTTTTATCTTTAGATACTTTTTCTTCAGGTACTTCAGATACTTTTACATTACTGAGTGCATGTAGACAAAATAATACCAACCTTTGTCACAAAAATAAGCAAACTGATTAAGAAGCTAGTCAGCGCAGAGACTTTTCTTTGATTCTTAGCCGGGTTAGGATGTTTACCTGGATTGAAAATTCAAGTTTCTGAACAAAATCCGCTGGAAAAGCATGAGATCTTTCTGACCTAGTCAGTACTCCAGAAAGAAAAATATCTGTTAAAGAAAGAATGATTCTAACATGTAAAAGAATAAGGTGCTCGATAAGTTACAGCTACTTTATCTATGGATAAAAGTTTCTGAAATGGTGGAGCTATATTAGGTGGAGCATTTAATCCTAAATCATTCCTACAACTATTGATAAAGAATTTAATGCAATCTGCTGTAATTTCTTCCTCGATATTAGCAGTAATAGAACAAAAAGAGCCTACTAGACAGAATTATAATTTCTTAAATAAAAAAACAAAAGAATTAGCAGGATCATTGAATTTTAATTCCTAATAGGTAGATGTATTTATCCTATGTAAACGCGGTGACGTTAAGTTTTAGCCTAAGATAAACTGATTTACTGGTTTATTGTCATGGCTGTAGAAAGCATACAAAGAATGCTACCATGGCTTGCGCTCCAAATTCTTCGATTTTATATCAAGTACTTCATATTTCCTACCTTATGGGAGTCATGAACATGGCTGACAGTAAGTCATCTAAATAAAGAATACCACAATCGGAATTTCTTGAAATATAGAGAGTATTAAGATCTGAGGACTGATATAAACTAAGTCTTGATACTCCTTTTAGATATATTATAAACTCACACCGACGTACACTTCAAAAAATAAATATTTGCAATTTATTCGAATATAATACTCAGCATTTGGTTTATGCGAATGCGAAATTGTAGAAGCTTTGATTATTCTCCTCGTGTACTAAGAATTCTACGTTAAAGAAATTGTCATGAAAATGTGGAAGAGGTATAGATTAAATCAGAAATAACAAATTGTTCACTATGGAAAGCGTTTTAGATGTAAAGTGTTTTAAGTGAGACATTAGAGTCAAAGGCTAAATAGAGGATAATAGTTTCCCTGAAGAAGGATGACTGATATAAATTTTCCACGATTTTCACGTTTAATCCTCTTATCAAAGTTTCTCGACCTGGATCAAACAATAAAGCCCATGCTTCTATCGGATGCATCTCAGGCGTACGGATTTCTCCCTCTTCATACTTCTCATCTCTTGGCAAAATGCCTCCGATCGTGATCACCGGAAGTAAAGTGAACGAGTCACTTCTCAAGTGAATTCCACACCCTTGACACGCGCCCGAGCGATAAATAAGAGTCTAATAACGTAATGTCATGCTTCGCTTCGTACGAATTTTTTCCATTGCGGAGGGAAAGGAATCTTTGCAGAGAAAAACGAGTATTTACGTGCTTTTCGAGACTTTCAGTTGTTTAACGTGCGTTTCACGACGTAGCGTCCCAAAATGGAATTCCGATTAATTTTACCTTTCTCAAACGCATCGCATAAGAAGGCTGACATCCCGATCGCGACGTGCTCTCAGATACTTCCTTAAAACGCCTTAATAGCCATTACATACCAGAGCTAAGAGATTTTTTTGTTGAGATTCGTTCTGGGGTTTTCCAGTGAAAACAGATTAAATGTATTTTGTATCGAAAGAAAATTTGGGATTATTTTTGGATTGATCGCTTTAAAAAAATGACTAAAACGAGAGAAATTTTGAGATCTTTTACATTTTCCACCATAGCTTCATTTCAAAGGAAAAATTGAAATGGAGTTATGAAAGCTGAAATGAATCGAAGAAAAATTTGATTAAATCATTAAAAATTTATAATATATCGAAATTGTTGTCCATAATTTATAGCACATTCAATCAATATATCAAAATAGTTTGTATTCCTATAGTGATCCATAAATTATTTACAACGAAAATATTCCTTTGGAAGCTTTTCTCGCCAAGAAATACATACACCAAAGAGTAAAAGAAATTTATTAACCATTCCCATCCGTTTATTTAGATGTATTTCAGTTTTTATCGCTTACTCTCCAAGTATGTTACTTATTTGATGATTAATAAATTAATGCTTTCAGAAGAACCAGAGTAACTAGAGGAAAGTCAACCAGTCGTATTTCATATTTGTCATGGATGCATGGAAAAATGCTTCATAGGAAGATGGGGAGGAAATGCAGTATCCTATTTTAAAATATATCCAGAATTATGACGAAAAAATAAAATAACATCATGCACCCTAATTCTTTTCCCTGGTTTGTAAATATACCTATTTCATTGAAAAATTTTATGATTCGTTATTTACATTCAAGCAATATTCGATTTTCCGTTTTAAAGCATTTAGTGGTTACGTCAACGTTGCCTGGTATATTTTATTATTACTATCTCTGTGGATCAGTTGTTTTATCTTTATGTGCACAATTTTGAACGAGTAACTTGATTCGTAACTAGCAATGTGAATTAATCTACGGACTTTTTAGAATTTCATGACGACTATATCTTTCTTCTCACATTCTGTCAAGATAATGTTCTCTCGCCCGCAAACAAGGAAAGTAATTTCGTTTTCCCACGATCGCCCCTTCGAGGAGCTTTGTTAAATCTATCGTGTTTGCATCTGGAACGCCAACTCACGAAACGCAAACGTTCCGTTATTTAAAATTTCATTATTAAAATATCTTAACTGTCATAATTTCACCCATGCGTGTTCCTAGTGCGTTTCCGGAAAATTATTTCTATTATTAGTTATCTAATCTATCATTTCATTCTTTGAATAAGATTTTATTTTCAATCCCAAAAATTTCAGGAAAACTTCTTCCCCGTTATATTCTAGGAAAACAAAAGATAAAAAATGCTCTGATAGATTTTTTATTTTTCCAACGCCAGCTATTTTGAGGAAGCTTTAGTTTCTAGCATAGGAATAGGAAACTGACTCGATTATTCTTTCAGAACGAGTGACTTATTAAAAAGTCTCCATTGGGGGTACACATCTCTGAATCCCAAAAATAATATGATAAAGATCACATTACAATACAAAATTTAATCATTGAATTTCCATATCAAATTAAAATATTAATTTATAATTATGAGGCCAAATAAACACATAAGAATATGCAACTGCAATATATTTTAGGGTATAAAATAGCAATTAGAATTGACAATTTACCTTTCGAGGAAATTGCACGGTTACACGCCCCAGAAGAGGTTTTTCCTCTCTTTGAATGCCTTCCACTGAGCAAATTGATACAAGTTAACAGAAAAAGTATCTAACGACCATAGATTGCTATTTGCAAAACTCTCATCATGAACTCGCTAAAATTATTTTTTATCCGGATGTTGAATCACTTGCTGTGTATTTGGGTTGTGAAGTTCTTCGCCAAAGAAAGAGGATGTGGCAGGTACCCAAAGAAAGTCAAAGCTTCGGAATACAATGGACTTCTTACTACAGTTAAAAGTCGCCCGATACATTCACCAGTTTGGAAAATTATTTGGTACGTTTCGAACGACATTACGTTGGCCTTGATAATGGTCAATGGCATCCACTGCCTCACTCTTTTTCAGGACGCTCAGGGGAAAGCGCTTTTGATGAATGAAAATGTTTATCCAGACTTATCGAAAGCAACGGATCGCCACCGTTAACGATTACATGGTAATGAGCTTGAGTATTATCGGTATAAGTGTACTTAATTAATCGATATTTGCAAAAAATATTTTAAGCGCGGTGCAGAATGAAACAGAAAGGTTGGAATAGATTCCATATATCTTATGGTCTAGGAATTTATAAGTTTTCTAATTAGTTTTACCTATGGAGCCTATTTTTACTGTTAAACCTTTTTGCTTGGCATTCAGATACATTGTGCCTTTTAATCAACTTTTATTCTTGTTTCAAAGCTGATTGATTCCTTAATTTCTTCTTATGAGAATTACTGATCCATTTCCTCTCAATATAGGAATATCCTAGTTTCCACCGAAACGATTATATATTCCGATGACTGAAACCATAACTAGCCTTTGACCAGGATGAGGCAAAACAGGCTTTAATTCCTGGAAAACCATAGAAGTGAACATATTTCGCAATTATAAAACTACATAGATTTTCGTGTATTAAAATGGAAATGACAAAGAATATGTATGCTGAAGATGACATCATGTATTACACCGTTAACTCTTTTCTTCCTATATTTATTGTATGTAATAGACCTATTTGAGTACTAATAATTATGTTAAGGAAAAATTCATTCACACGAATTAATATTATAGTTACAGGGTTGAAAACGATAAAATTTGCTTGAGTAACAGAGTAAGGAATTCTTCTACCTTGATGCCATCTCAAGCAAGTGAAAGTAAAGAAATAATTTATCGTTTCCTGGGGAAATACATTATCGCTATTATTGGATCGTGTTTTTCGTCGTTGTGCATCTAATCATAGTGAATATAATTCATGATATAGAGACACCGCATACAGCTAAGAAATCGAAAGTAGTCCATGTGGTTGCACATAGTATGTATATATATTTTTAATCGGATCATATCAAAACAGGTATAATTATACATTTTTAATCTGATTACACCTAACGTGTCTAATTTGAATTTGAATAATGATACCAATCGTCGTGTCGATGACAACTGCGCATTGCAACCATGAAATAAAGATTCTTAAAAATGTATTCTTTGCTAATAAACGATCGACTCTTCAAGTATGGCAGAGAGCTATCTAGAATGAATAACAAAATATTATCCCTCCTCAACTTTTTATCCCTACTATAGGACAAATTCATGTAAGATGCAGATCTTTCTATACTTATCTTGGATCGGGTTACCTAAATCCTTCTCCAGTTACGGGACTTCTTGATTTGGAAAAATATTATTTCAATGAAAAAATTGCGAAACGTGGATTAATTTTAACGTTAGTCGAATTTCAAGGAGGAAATAAAAACGGGATATGATGAATTTTTCCTAATTATTAGTTCAAAAACCAAACTTCAAACGTTTGCCATGCATATCATAAAAACATCAATTATAATCAAGAACGCGGTGATCTAAATTTAATTGTACGAGAGAAGAAAGCATCTTAACATCGAAACATTTATCACGATCACGCACGGATTCCATCCGCGAGGTGGAACGGAGAAAACACCTCACGCGTAGGAATTAACGTAACGGAAATGCGCCGAAAACACGGGGAAAAAATCGCCCCGAATTGATAATGAATCCGAATCGTTCCTAGGCGCGGGTGTATCAAAACTTTTACGTTTCGAATCGTAACGCCCTTCTCCACAGCCTCGGGTTCCGAACGATTTCGATTCGGGAGGTGAAGAAGCGTTGGCTGTGCTCCCCACTCACGGAAACCGTGACCGAGATTCCTCAGTCTCCTGTTAACACGTGCCCACCCTCCGTTGTGCCGTGACGAGACTGTTTTGTTTCCGTGCCCACGACTTCCCTCCCGTTTAAGGGAGCGACCTCGGCCTTCTTACGCCCCCCGGACTTAGATAAGGAAACGGTTAGGGCAGTTTTGCGCATTTCCCGGGCACATTTGGCGACTGTGTCTTCTTGGGGCATATGTCATTCTTATCCATTGCGCAAGGAATGACGGTGCTGGTGGGCGCATTAAAAACGCATCCTCGTGAGGTCTTTGTTAGCACGTTACAAAGGTGAGGGGGCGAGTTCTTTTCCGCATGAAACATGACGAATCGAAGAAAAGACTGTGGGTACAGATGTGCTTCTTTCTCAGGGTTGGTTGACGGTATTTTGGGTTTGAAGTCGCTACATCGTAATGTTGGTGGAAATGTTACTATATAACCATCCTAATTACACCTATAACTAAATCGTTCTAACTTCTTGAAAGTTACAACGATTTAGTTATAGGTGTAATGAGGAAGATTTAGTTATTGTTCTAACTTCCAATATTGCGATACAATGGGCAAATATAGTATTTGCACAGTTTGATGATACAATTAAGTGATTTTCATTTAAGTATCCCCGACTTGAAGGTTATTTAGGAAAAAATAGGTGTGCAAATACTATTTCTGTCCACTGTGTAATATATTAATGAATTCAACCGATGTGGCCTGATGAGTTTTAGAATTCCATCGCCACAACAAATAATGAAATTGTATTATTGCTACAGGAAATTTCTTTCGAAAGGCCGGTTTTAACGATTGATTAATCAGACCTGATGATGGTGATCAAACTCAGGAACTTGTCGTTCGCATAAAATTTTATGTAAAATAAATATATGCATTTTTATTATTAGTTGTATCTTCATTACGTATCTAATAATACCTAAATTTCTATCGAGAATATTTTAAGTCCTCGAATCGAAAGTATTTTGTGATCTTAGAATATGTATAATAAGAAATATTATTGATGATTCGAGCGTATTTTTAATTCGTGATGTCTACCGAGTTTGTTTCTGAGAAAAGATGTAATCTTGTGTAGGAAGTTTTCTCAGGAAATTCTTAAATACCAGATCAGATGTAATTTTGTCTGTTTTAGTCAACTCAATTACGTAAAGAGCCTCTTGTATGTGAAATGAAACAATTCGGGTTGGCTTAAAAGCTGGCAACACAACTGCACTTTTTTAAAGTATAATTACTTTCAAGAAAACTTTATAGTTGCTTTATAAAACTTCATGTTTTATCTAACTGTGCGAGCATTCGCGGATTAAATACCTTGACGACTCCACCTTTTGATATCCTTGACTATAATATACAAATAATCTTAGATAAAATTAGAAAAACTTTAAATTCAAGAAGGAATGACAAAACCCTTGTCCATAGCGAGACATAATGAGAAAATACTTGTGCCTTTGTTGCAGAAACTTCAGGAAAAATAATGCTATACCTAAAGTTGTTTTGAGTTCTTTATGAATACTTACCTCAAAGTAGAGGCTTATATCTTATTTTTACATATATTAGTGTTTAGAAAATATATTGTAGAATGCTAATGCCTTTTCAAAATTACTCGATATAAATATTTTAAATATTTAAGTTATTACCCGATTATTCTACGCTTTGAATAATAATTTAACAAACTTTTCAGATCCCTAGAGGTGCTAGATTTGATATTTGCGCTTTCTCAATTAACGAATTGATAAATAAATACGAGAATAATTGGAATTTTTTCATAATTCTATTTCTAACCGTTTTCGCCCATGGAATAGTATAAATTGTAAAATATGGTGGCGCTTAATTTTCGCGAACAAATAGCGATTAATTTCTTCGTTTTTGTAAATTGTATCTGGAGATTATAGAGAGAAAATAAGGAGATCCAAAGACGGGTAGATATATAAGAATTAAGTAAGTATGAAATAAAATCACGGACTTATCGTATAGAAGAAGAACAGCAAAGGTTATGACGAAAATGACGACGAAAAAAATAATTTTCAAGATTCTACGTCACGATTTTTTTTACAAAGACTCGATAAGGGAAATGAGTAATCGGTGCTACGTCTCTATTGATAAAAAATACTAGACTATACGTAGTGTTTTCTTTAACGTTTCTAATTTTTCGTC
This sequence comes from Pachydiplax longipennis, assembly GCA_036926295.1. NCBI lineage: Eukaryota > Metazoa > Arthropoda > Insecta > Odonata > Libellulidae > Pachydiplax > Pachydiplax longipennis. Next base: position 61,912,726 of record JAVFKF010000008.1, read on the forward strand.
CAAAGGTCTAAGAAGCCTGAAATAAACATATTTATATGTTTATTTCAGGCTCAAAAAAGTGTTCGATAAGATCAAATCCGGAGAATTTGGAGAATCTGAGAAGAAAACACAATTGTTATGACTTTTTCTCCCAAAAAAACTTATGAACTAACTTGGATCTTCTGGAAAAGCACTATATCTTGGTCGACTTCGGAATAAGGTTCACCATTTTGGCAACACATTTCAACTTCTTACCAAAAGGGAAGAAAAGATCAATGCAACAGACGGAGGTCCGTTCGGTTAACCTCCAATTACAAGCTGTCGTATCGAACTCGGCGGAAAGATTTCACGCGACTCTCCATGTAACATCTGGAATCCTACCAACACCGGATACTTTCAGTTAATTCTCTATGCAGTACACCTGAAGAACCCCCTGAAACTCTTTCAAATTATTCTCTAAATTTCTCAGTGATGTTAGAGTAACGATATGAACTACATTTCCTCTCATAAGCCACAAATTAAATAAATAAATAGAAAGTGTTCCGTTAAGATAAAGAAATCGCGTTCCTGCGTTCCAAGAGATACCGCTTGAAATATTTATTACTGGTAACTTCAGTTTCTCTCTTTGGATTGAGCTACATTTCTTCTCGAAGTTTGGTTGGAAACAGATGGAAATCTGCACCGATTAAACGCATTCCTCCTGTTATACTTCCATCTTATTACGAATTTTTTATTTCCTTTTCTCCTGAAACTTTTCGACACATTCCTTTCGGTAAAATTGAGTTCATAATGTAAGTCGTGTGTTGCTCAGATGTTTCAAAGATATCTGTAGAGCCATTCTTACCATTGTAGAGATACGTATTTTTAAAGGGAAATATTTTATCGATTACAATCATCAAAGGGAAAAGTTATCCATTTAAATATCGGAATTTTTATGCCTCTCTAAATATAATCAGCGTGATTCTTTATTCTCTACTTAGCAATCAACTATTCAGCAAGACTAATTCGTTGGAAGGTTTCTCTGTATTTTGAAATTCACCTTTCTTCTATAGCTCAGGAATTCAGTTACATTTATTTATTTTTCTCAAATGCATCGAAATTAATTAATCAGGACCATGAAGACGTCTTTTTGTCGTCTCATAAAATCAAATATAATTTTAATGTGATAGTATGATTCAGCTAATTATTTCAGTAATTTAAAATACAATAGAATGGACATAATATATCATTATAGATGTAATTCAAAGAGATATATGAAAAGTGCATAGACTCAAGTAGATAATACTAATATATCTAATAAAACACCTGATAGTTGCATTATAACTAAGCCATTAACGTCTTGTGAAGTCCTTATATACCGCTTCGCCAGTAGATATCAGAACTCAAAAGTTTTACAACGAAGATATTGATCAAAAAATAGTTTTAATGCAACAAAATTTTAATCACTTTTACTCTTTGGAGATAATACTTTGACGATTACTCAAACTACTCGAAAAAAACTGTAATGACAAAATTTATGCGTACAAAAGATCGTTAAAACTGTCCTTTTAAAGAATTTCGACAGATATTGTCAGCTGGATGGCTTCCAGTAAGATAAACCAAAGTTATCTGCTTATTTATATCAACAGCATGTTTTGCTGACACTGATGTTTCTTAACGCCTGTATCTTTAAATTTCGGGAATAAATTAAAATTCTTCTTTTCAAACCATCAACCGTGAATAGGAAGCTCGTCTGATCAACTTTAATCCCGAAACTCTTTCGTCAGAAGAAGCAGGCTAATTGTGAACCGGAAATTCTCCCAAAAAAAACACCGCGGAATTTTAATCATCATCATCGCCTCTGGGAATCATTAGCATGAATACTTCAGCTTCAATTAAGTGCCGAATCACTTATCATTGTAAGGACTCCGAGTGACATGTTCGAAGCTTCTTTTCGCCGAAAATCGAATCTTATTTCCCACGAGTGAATTCTCCCACGAAAAAAGCAGGTTACGCTAAGGAGCCTTTTAGCGCAACAAGATATTGCCCCAAATGTTTCCTTGTCTCAGTGAATTTCGTTCGTCCGCTAACCGAAGCAGCGGGGCTTTTCAAATGTGGGTCCTTTCCACCCGTTGGATCCACTTCCGCCCGCTCAGGATCCCAACCCGTCATAATCACATGTTCTCGCTTCCTCCAGCTCTCAGGTGCGATCACATGCATAATGGGGAATACGTTCCTAAGGAAGTGGGGTATCGGGTCGCGATACTTAACGCGTCTCAATGATATCGGAACCAAAGAATTGATTCGTATCGGCAATATGTGCGCCGCATGCACTTTCCCTCGTGCGATTCAGATCAGAACGGTTCCTCGTTCTTAATAATGTCCGTTGAAAATTTGATTTTCAGGGCATTTAATTAACTACTATTCACATACATCCCGATGTACGAGAAGATATTGTCTTCCTTTTCATTCCCTAGTAGGCATTATAAACACAAATATTTGACACGTTGATTCATTTTTGCAAATATTCAGTAATTCTATTTTCAGCAATGTTTTGGTATTATTGGCATAGTGCAACAGCTTGATACATGAGACACCTATTTCATATCCCTCAATTTTCTCTATTTCTGTAGTTATTTCTTACACCACTGAATTAAATATTAGTGTACCGTGTGTGTGAATTTTTCATATGATTCCTTTGTTTATTATAACTCCTGATATTGCTTCCAATGGTTTCATTTTCATCTAGTTTTCAGAGTATCTATTATTACGTTAATTAATTTTTCTTGTCCTCCCTTACCCTGAGATATGCTAATGGGACACCCTCAAGTTTAAATTGTGAAGCTAAAAAAATCTTCTTGATTCCTAACCCGAAAACTAGTATTTAGCAATTTTTCTTCTTCACTCTCCTCTGTTTTCTGCTGACAGTTTTATTGCTCTATTTATCTGTGCACATGTATCGTTACTTTTTATTTAATGAACAGTAAACTTGGCCCTCCTCTTCCTTTTTTGTCTTATATTATTCCTTCCAAGTAGGTCTTGTGTCTATACTAGAACTCTATGAACTGATCTCGTCTTTTCTAATATCCAAGAAAAGGCCAATATTACAGAAACAAATTTATTGGTACTGACTGCACCTTATTCCTCAAAGGAGAATACATAGGTTTCAAAATAAAATTTGTAGGGGTACTTTTAAAACAAACCACCATTATCATTTGACTCCAATCTTTACAAAATATTCTTGTTTCTAAAATTTGAATTAAAAAGATTGTATCGGAATTTCACTGTGTCAGAAGGCATCGTGGGAGTAATTAAAATTAAATATATCATCGTTCCATTCATAATTACTTGCAAAATCTTACTGCTCATTGGAAAAAGAATACATCACACGAATTATCCAAAACTTCGCCTTTTTTCTTTATCTGTATTTTTCAGCAGCAGGCAAGCAGCGTAACACAGGAAGGCACAGTATCTCACAAAGCGAGTAATAGTCAAATTTTATTTTTAATTTACGACGGTATTAACGGATAGATATACCGTTCTGAGAAAAGATGATACCTCTTCTCGACTCATAACAGTGCGTAACAGGGAAGAGAGAGCAGGACGTCGGTTTACTTTGTAGGTGCTAATTAGGAATATCTAGGCTGGTTTGACCTCATTCTTAACCTCTCAAACATAACAACGCATATTTGGGTCCGGCGGACTTCTTCCCGCATGCACACATGCTAATTTTGTGGGACAGTGAGAAAAACACCCCTGCATATCTAACACGGTTGAGTTTCTTAGAAAGTAAACGGAACTTAGAATGCTTTCGCTGCAGAAAATCATGAGTGCTCAGGAATTTTCTCTGTAGGGACTTATCTCACATTTTGTGGGTGACGTAATGCCAAAATATTTTTTTATAGGACCGGATATGAAAGGTAGAGATCGCAGAAACAGTTTCATCCATTCTCAAATAATTGGAGCTCCATTATAAATTGCGATGTAAAATTTCATTTTAATTGTTTGAAAAAAGTAATTCGAGTTTTTGTTTCTTTGTTGGTGAAGAACATTTTCTATATATCTTGACAATGATATATGAAGGCGTTGCTGAGGAATATTTACTATCTAACATAATGAACGAAAATTTTCCATCGCAAATGTACTTTTAGTGTTGAAACAATAAATGTTTCCCTATTTGTCTTGCATCAAAACTCTCATTATGGCTTTATAATATAATAATAGTTTTAATTTGTTTCCATTGGTTAACGTTAGATAGACTTGCCTAATGGGTGAGATGTGCCGGCCAAAGAGTTTTGGTGTATTAAAATAAGCATATGGTAATGAAATTTAAATTTAAAAAAAGGTTTACTCTTTCAATGTATTTGATCGAGTCCAGTAAATTCAGGTGGAACCTTATACTTCAAAAATACGCTAAGAAGTATTTGTATAAAATTAAAGTCTATGGTGCGGTTTACCTTTTTAGGGATATGACCTAGACAGGTGACATTCACTAACGGTGGCAAATATATTTCGCTACAAAAAAGAAACCAGAGAAATCGCCTTATTTTCTCCCAACAGATTCAAAAAGGAATAGTTTAATTATTTTGAAATGTGTCTTAAAGATATTAATTAATCCGCCCTTATTTTTCCTCAAATCATAAGATAAACGTATTATCGTATCCCCCATGGCAATTTCCTTGCTCTAAAAACTGATGCGTAAGGATGAGGAAGAAGATAAAATTTTAAGAAAGTTGCATTTAAGATTAGGCTGATCATTTCGGATTCGACCCAATATCGAAAGATTCAAGAAATATCCTTCGGTTCCGTTACACAATTTTCTAAGCGCCCAAGGGCAGCACGTAAAGCTCTTCCGCTCGAATTTCTCACGCGAATGAAAAAATGCAAAAAATATTAAAAGGTGCGGTGGAAGTTATCTCACAGAACGGGAATAGGCATATTTCTTCGTCATTTGATGACATTGATCTATACATTGCCGATCAATTTTACACAACTTTGAAGCCTATTACGTTCAATATATCAATTCGGTAATCCGTAAAGCGATTTTCAGCCCTTACGTAGGAGACCGTATATTTTGAAAAATAAGTAAGATAAGAGATGAAGTTTCTTTTGAGATAGCGGCAACGTAAACAATTAAGTAGAAAGGATACGAAGATATTTTGCTTTGAATTTCGTATTGAACTCTTTAAGACTTAAATATTACAAAACTGAAAAATGTCATCATATGAGATAATGTAGCTCTGAATATATTTCACTACAGCTCAGTGTATTAATTTGGAAAACTAACTCAGTGTATTAATTTGGAAAATTTTCCCTGTATATCCTCTGCTAGATTCGGTCATATACGCTGCAAAATATTTCCGTTGATAAATTTCATCAATTTATCGACCCTTACCGAAAAATGAGTAACATGTGAGAAACATTATCAATTACGAAAATATAAGCTAACAAAAAATAATAATTTAGTTACGTTGTCATCGTCCCAGCTTATAATAGGAATAGCTGTTATATGGTAAGCGGAAATAGTTCCAAAGTACGGAAACAACTTAATAAAAGTATAAAGTGTATTTTTCCACTGAAAATGCTTTCAATTACAATAATTTATTAAAGATTAAAACGAGTCACATAAAATTTGCTGATTATTGCCGAATCTTCTTTCGAGCTATTCTTAAAGAAACCAATTAGAAAGTAGATCAATGTCACCCATGACTTCATGAGTCATCAATCGTAAAAGAAGATCTAAAGGGATGAAACGGGACGAGCACCTTGGTGAGCTTTTTGGTATTGTACAAAAAGTATTTCGCTGTATGCTAGAGAAAACCTAGTATTTACTCAACGGACCATGCTCTGGATTACAGTTTCGTGGGTTTTAATAAAAGCATTCCTCGATGCGCGTATTTTTTATCGTCCGCCTGTTTCATTTCGACCTATATTGTTATTTGAAACCTAGATAATTGCTATTTGAGAGCGCAGTGTTCAGGATATGCCTACTTGCCTAAATCACCATCCTCCAAATCCTCTATTAGAGGTCGGAAAAACTTTCCCTCTATGTGTTATTTTTCAAGTATTGCTTTAAGATGACTTATTAGTTTGTTTCTTCTAAAAGCTTAGTTTCCAAAACGAAGGCAGTCTTTAAAAACTTGTCCTTCATTTTCTCTACGAATCACCTTATTCTTTGGAATCCATTCCAGTTTTTTGGGCCCATATTTGGGAAATTCTAACATGATGGAATAAACATGACAGCCCGAAAAGATGTTCAACGGCTCATCCTCTGATGCTCTCACAGCTGCTGAAAGAAGCAGTCAGCTTCCTATTACTACCCAAAAAAATTTTAAAATTTGGAACCGTTACAATTCTTAAAATATGGAGTTCTTCCAAAATGACACAATTCCGTTCAAAGAGAAACTGAGTGATGATAAGTATTCAACTCGAGGATGGTCTATTATACGAAATTTTACACTATTTAGGTAATAGTGGAGTTTTAAGAGATTTCCGTTGAATTCTCATGCAAATGTTGAAACGGGACAAAATAATTGTAAAAAGGTACGTTGAAATAGAATTACATGATAATGAATGGACATCGACGGTTATAATTTTAATGATCACACTTTCCCCCATGCCACACAGGCAAAAGCGGCTTTCAGGGTATTTATATAAATGTAGATATAGATTTCGAAGTAAAGAAAAAGTGCAACAGAAAAGGGAAAATGACTGAAGCAAGTCAAATAGGTTTGATTGAGGGGTTACTGTGTAGGTATTCATAAAATTTATATAGGTTATTTTATACTGTTATATGTATTCATAAGATGTTCCACAGACATCCTGTAACGATATACCCTTAGAGAAACCTATACTTCACTATAAAATATGCCAACCAATATAATTTAGTTTTATTCACATATTATCATAATAGCTTTAGTATAAATTTCAATTTGTCGCGAAGTCGTCTTTCGCAGAATAGCAGTAACCTGCTTACTACCGATTCGTAACATCCTATGGAAATGGTATCACATGATAATCGCGTAGCCAGTGCATACAATAGAGAAAGTGAGTGGTTAATCGCATAAAAGAAAACTCCAACTGTAGTATTAATTTCGTTTTCAGTCACCATCTCCAGGGGGTTCGCAATAACAACGTTGCGAAACGAGAATTTACATCCTTTTTATAAAAGAGAAACATTTACGACTCGATTCTGAGAGCTCCTTTGTGGAGACATTTCCGATTTATCGCAGCGAACGTTGAACGTGCCAAGTTTTCGCCGTTGTCCCTTCCCCAGCACTCTTCAAAAGAGCACACCCTTCATCTTGGTGAGGTTACTTCTTTCCCTTACATAACACCGTTTACAAGTGAAGAGAAAGAGAAGGCAAGAAATTCGCACTAATCGCTCGGGGAACTAGAAATGAGTTGCAAAAATGTAACACCGTTTTTGTTTAGCATTCGCACAAAAAAGAAATATTTCTCAGTTCGCTCTAAAGACTTTCCGTGATGAGGGCGTTTTTAAACCTCGTATCGATGCTTCGAATAACATGACGATTAAGATATTGCCTGAAGCTTATTTACGGTCGAGTAGACAGAAGCTAAATATTTCATGCTTTAAATGATTTGCCTTAGAACGAGGAGTACATTCGGCGTAACGCTGTGTCACGTCATTGGAAAAACTTTCGTTACTGAACGAATTCATGTATCATTTTCCCCAAGAAAGAAAATCGCTCGCATTAGGAAATGTAACCCGCCGTTGTTTTTACAAATTGCACACAAATAGAGGAGCACATACATGCGATGGCTTTGAATTTTTAGAGTGACCGGCTTATTTACGTTATTTATATCATTTCTGGGGGTATAAACGTCGAAAAGTATAGTAGCTCACGTAATGAGTATGAGCATCGTAAAAAAGCTTCCTACCAGATGATGTTCATAATTTTTGTCACGGATGAAATGGATGAACGAATAAATATTTCTGTCCGTTCTTTTTTCGCCATTCTCTGTACTGAATCAGTATCGTTTTATCTTTTTTCCCTTCAACTGGAAGGTGGCTTAGGGCAATAACTGCTTTGGTTACAGAGAATCTGAAATATAAATAATAAAATAATTAGTTTTAGTTTACTCTTTCTTTGATTAAAGAATTTAGCTAAATATTTTTGTAAACTTTTAGTTAAGAGCCTTTGAAGACCTCGACCTTCGAAAAGAACACCTTTCCTGTTCACCGGATGTTGATAATTTGCTTTCAAAGTATTCAAATAAAGATTTTCTGGAAAATTCAAAATAAAGATTTTCTGGAAATTTTGGAACTAAAAAAAAATAAAAACATTTCCAAGTTCATTTCCAAACATTCTAAGTTTCAAGTTCTTGAATTTCATAAATTGTTTCAATACATACTCCTCGTATGACGGAAATTTAAACCAGATTTTTCAAATCTTAATTTCATATTCAGTTAAGGTCATCCATCATTAACCGAAACCAAAAAGCAGTTATTCTTAAAGTCCTGACTTAAATTGCCAGTAAAAACTGACGGATGCTTTTCGTTTTAGTGCTGGACTGTGACTGTAGTGTACTGGACATTGACAATTTCGTTTTCAATCAAACATTCATTACACCGGATGGGATGGGAAAAAATTCCACCAGATGGGATATTCTTAAATGACATTTATCCAATTAATCCCATCAGGTTATCCCTCCTCTGCGACCTTTCCAGATATCCCACATTCCCATCCAAGCACCTCTAGGAGAATTAACTTCGTGATCGAATCCATGAGGATTTCCGATTTGGCGCAGGCGTGATGGAATCCTAGTGATTCTCCATCAAATCTTCACGTGACATGAATCCAAACCAAAACAAATTCAGGCTGATCTCTCCGTGACGATTCCGCTGGATTCGATTGTCTTCTCCACAACCAAAGCAGAGAAGTCGCTCATAACTTTGTGCTTGGTGGATTCTCTCGCAAGAAGCGCTCGTGACAAAAACGGTGCGTGGGTGCACAGAAATCACCACAAGCAGCACGGAGGTGCGATTACCACACCGAGAAACTCATTTCATTTCTCTGTTAAATTTTTTTTATTGTTCGGTGTCAAGGGTCCAACGACTTAATGATCTCTGGAATTTTCAGTATTGGCTAAGCTTTTCTTGGGTAAACGACCCTTCGAATAAGCCGGTGTTCACGCCTTTTCGGTAATATACGTCGTGTCACCGTGTTTTATGTTATCCTACCGTTTCCTAAATCTGAAAACATTTCGAAAGCGTTAACGAAGAATGCCATTCATTTCTTCCGGACCCGGGCATAAATATCCTTCACTGACCTATGTGTATCCATAGGTCAGTAAGGGATGAATAACTTTCATGCTGTCCTTTTGGTGGAATAAAGAAAAGGTGGTACACTGCATACTTTTGTGATTACACACCGGAGAACATAGTTCATACTTATGGAATTATTTTCAAAATTATCTCTCGCCCATAGAAAATTCAAGTCTCTGTGCCTTCTCTCGGTAATTCTGGTACTGATTACACCATGATTTGTAATAACTTTTAGTGATCATAGTAGTATGATTTTACAGCATGTAACACATCTTGTGAACGAGTTTGTGAATTTATATGCAGCATATCTGTGTCATCAGTTCGACATCTTCAAATTACTCTTCATGATTTCGAGGACAAGAGGTATACTTCTGGTCACACACCCCTCAACCAATACAAACTCGAAAAAGAGCAAAGATTAACAATAATATTTCAGAAAGGTTAATGAAACGACTATCAAAAAACTAAAATCAACCTTCCCATCCGCCGTAATCTCGGAATACCTACTATAATTCAGCTTTATATTAATTTGCTCTAGTAACATTTTTATTTATATATATTACCTGCAGGACGTCCGTACGTGGTGCCTTGGAAGTAATACTATTTCCATGAATGAACTGATAGAATAATACAGAGAGGTAATGCCGTATGAAAACGTCCTTAAAAATCTATCTAATTTGTTAACAATTATGATGAAATCAGCTTCGCCTGATAACTTTTGTGCACGCGATCTTCTCTGTGACTTTATTCTGAACAAAGTTGTCCAAGACGCTGACGATGTATCAGCTGATACATCTTTCGTGTATTTTGGTCATTTTTTACACTGCATATCATACTGTCAGACGCATATCATGGTCTGAGCTACACCATTCTCTAAATCAATCTCTCCTTTGACTAACCGGACCGGTTGCAATGTACCATATCTGAATCTTGTCTATTTCTACCTTCCTATTTGTTTAGACCGTGGATGATGAACCTTTCTTCAAAGAGGTATAATATTATACAAAATAAATACTTGTATGCCATAGTATGGGAAGTACAATAAAAAGCGCATAATCTGAACCAATAAGTATAACCAAAGCTGCTAACAATCAAAGTTAGGGAGCTTCCGGACAGCCAAGTGGGAAGCATGTTCGAGGATGGCGAAAGCTATTCCGGGTTCGATTCCCGGTTGAAGATCACGGGCGAACTGACCTCAGCTGTGGAAGCACTTTTAACAACACTACTACTACAATCCGAGTTAAGAGCTGACATTTTAATTTAGCGTAATAGCGAAACTAACACAAAGCTTCTTATATTCGTAAATTCTCGCTCTCACTCACGTGAGGAACCTAAGCGAATCCCGATTCGACCGTTTGGCTCTCCGAATCCACATCGGAGGCACTGAAAGCACGCGGAAGGGCGAAAATCGCAACGATGACAGCTGATCCTGCTACTCAGGGCTTGAATAATGCGTTTCACATGCCAATCATTCCACACGCAGACGGCGACTCAGCAGTCAAAAGGCGAAAATTCTTGAAGGATGTCCTCCATCAAAAGTCACTTTATGAGGCAACCGCCTCGTTCGCGGTAAACACGCTCGTATGTTTTACGAGTTTTTTTCTTCGTCACCCTTCGTAGAGGCAACAATGAGAGAGGTTGATAAATCTTTCCTCCCATCCCAACGCGGCTCGCGAACGCCGGCGCCTGACAAGTCTCGCATTGTGTCCGAGATAGTGGAGGGATCCTTAGCGAGGCTGTTTCCTAGGCATGAATCACTTGATCGCGGGTGTGAAAGGGGTTTGATTAAGCCGGAGAATGAGAAAGTCCTGGCGGGATGACGACGCGAATGGCGGCGATTGTGTATGGACGCGATGGGAGATAAATCAAATCCGCCGGGTTTTCGGCAGCGGCGAGAGTTTTTCGGGAGGAAATGATAATAATACGGCGGCGATATCTCCGAAGGAATGGCATTCTGATGCAAGTCATCCGGTCGTGATTGCGTCGCGCCCAAAATTGAAAGAGAATTGTTTCCTGATTCGCGAGACTCGAAAAGTGCGTGCTGCGGTTTTTTCGGTTCGTCTCTCCACGAAAAGATCAAGGAGCGATTGGGGTTTGTTTCCAGATTTGCAGGTCGATTCTTTTATTATTTATAGGCGAGTAATTTCATATAACTCCTAGCGCTGGTTCCAAATTGCGAAATTTTAAAACCAGGGCACTGCCGCATTCATCCACATTGTTTACGACGTATGCAAAAAAGGACGCTGACCCTGCGAAAGAGTAATGTGACTTAAAAGAAACACTCATATGTAGACCATTCCTTTTTCAATTAAAAACAGCTTACATGATACTGCCACTTTTTCCCCAGATTTCGAAATGAATATGTTCATTCGTATTTTCTGGACGAGTCACAAATCTTTTAAGGTCATTGTTTTTCGCAAATGACTCAAAATTCACAATGAACTACTTCCCTACCAGGATATAAATTTTGGCTGAGTTTAAAGCGGATTTTCTTTTATCTATAGACGCCTTTCTTAGAGTTGAAGCTAATTTTCCGAGTCCAAAATAATTGCAACCTACTACTGTTGGTTTGTATAATCTTGTCACAGATTAAAGCTAAAGTTTGCCCCAAAGGACTTCTATTGGTAACTAGTTGATATGAATGAATTGGTGCGTGGTTCATGCTTAATCAGTATACATTTAATGTCTTTCAAAAGCTTAATATAATTCTATTCAAGAATTTTCAAAAATGAACCCCTGATGCTTATTCATAATTTAGACGTGGTTAAATAACAGAGCGAAACTCTGATTGAGTGTTGGTGTGCTTGAGTTGAGGCTGCAATTAGGTATCGCTAAACCTTTATTATTCGACATGGAAATTGATTACTTGAATTTCGAAATGAAATTAATGGGATAACAAACATCTTCGTTCAAATACTACTAGGAATATCATACCAACCGATGATGAAAACTATTTTAAACACAGGAACGGATGAACGATAATTATTTTTATATGTATCTTTCTTTGTGAGAATCGAATATGGAAGTAAGAAATTTTTTATTTTATCACCAATACCTGCCATATCTAAGATTACCCTATCCCACATGCTGTCGTCGATTATATCCTTCTGAAAAGTTATATCTCAATGCATTAATTGCAGGTTTCATAATTGTTCAAGCGAAAGGCTTTCGTTATAGCGTGAAATAATCTCCTTCGTAAACAAGTAGGCTCAGTAAGTACAGGTCCCAGCTAGATATTTTTCCTTTGAAACTGAAGCACTATTTAAAATCTCTATGCCGTTTTCATTGCTATTTTATGATTGTGTTTAATTGGTAAAGGTATATTTTTTATGATTACGGGTTAATTGTTCCCATTTTTGAGTATCAAATAGTTAATTTGATGCTAATGAAACTCCAACTTAATTAACCTAAGTTTCATATTCACTTATATTCCATCCATACGTTTAGTTGAGAAGATATTTTGAGTTACAATTTGCATCATTTCTTTCAGAACAAACTGAAGGACAAGTTATTTATATGACTTTCCTCCATAAAAGTTGAAGGAATGTTAAGGTCCCATGTACGCTACCTTGAAAATATCCCTTATGTGGAAGCAAACATTATGTGGCAGAGGCGTCTCTCCCGGAAGAAAGGAAACGGTAAATAAATCTTTCACTTTCTTGAACTGCCGCACACTTTAGGCAAAATCAAATAAGAATGAATTAGTACGAGTAGAATAGTCAATCACCAATAGGTATAGACTGCCAGGAAGAGCATTCCTATGGAGGAAGATTTCAGTTAATAGTCGCATGAACATCTTACTCATCTATATCGAATGAAATAGTAAAAATGGTAAATTATGATACTGATAGCGAGAAATGAATTACTTCAACCAATAATTATTTATTTAAAGATAATCACCTCTTTTTACACACATCCAGCGAATTTTATGTCAGTCAATCGCTAAAATCGTGAATTACTTTGATTTAGACGAAGTAGAATTCGTATTTTGAAACTCATAGAAGTTTTGATGATCGCCTAACAACGGTTCCTGCAAATACCTTAAAACCTATCGAACAAAATGTATGAACAAACAAATTGAACTACATGTCGAAAAAATAAGTATTGAGTGGTATTGAGTGGGAAAGAATTTTAATCTTAGATATTTGGCATTAATTATTTGGATTTAAATTGAACGTTAAAAAATATGCAATGATTTTAAGAACAAATTCAAATATGTATCCAAACATCGATTTCTTTCCTCCTACATCTAATTGACTGATATTTTTAATCTTAATATGTATTTCATGAAATTCAATGAATGAATTATGAAAATAATTTATTTATCATTCTACTATTTATGTTCTTATGTCGCAGCTATCTATGATTCTATGAATGACATTTGCACCGGCTATAATCGATCAAATAACCCGAATCGTGGTACAGAAATGCTAACTGCCATTTTTTAAGTACTCAATTGTAACTACATACATCTATATATTAAGGTGAGTGAACATCGTCTTTAATTGGACTTCTTAAATGGACTCCTCATCGTGAACCTAATAAACATTAAAACGCTTGAAGCAATAGCGTTCCGTCAATTATTCAATTAAAGGATTACCTTCGTAATTATTTTAAATAATGGAGGCCTTGTACCATAAAATTAAAGAGGAGCTTAGAGTATAATTTCTATTAATTAACCATATCCATCTGCTAATGGAACAGCCAACGGTGGCTTAATGAAAGGAAATTTCATCACTTACCCCGAAAATTACAGCGAAATGGATGGGACCGTTACTCATTCTTCGTTCTCACAGGCAACTGTTATCAGCGAATGTGCTCTACACCCAAACCCCTCCTCATTCATGCTCTTCGATGCATAAAACAAATGACAACGGTCATGAAGGAGGCACTCCAATTCGCGATGGATCGATCTATCTCGCATTATTTTTTGTGGAATTAACGCCGTAGTATGAGTTTGGAAGCAGCTATCATTCGCCATGAATTTGACGAAACTTGCTCTTTTACAAAATACTTTAACTCAATTATGACCTACTTATAACGCTCCCGCTTAACAGGCTGTCCTGCTTGATACACACTATTCTTGTGGTCCCTATCACACAAAACATACTGTAAAAATACCGCTTTGGACAATTAGACATCATAAGCCAATGCCCATAATGTCTAATTGAGCGCAAATAAAATGAAAATAGTGCAAGGCGGTCCATTCTTCTTATCAATGAAGGAACCTATTCTGGCTATGAGATAGAGATCTTTCACATCAGTCTGTTCAACGGGAGTATAGTAATATTAGGTAACATGCCGCAGGATGGTGTTTTTTCTGTCGTCGTAAACTCTCAAAAGCCATTATAATATTCTGCATTGATGTAAAGGCACAACAAATTATTTTTTCCTAATCTGATCAAAACGCTATCCTGCTCATGGCGCAGTTTTCGGTCGATCCCTTGAAAAGTGCTTAAACTGTGTCTTTAAATTATCTAATAAAATTTTTATTCTTCTTTATTTTAGTTGCCTTCCGACATTGAGATATCTCTCTCTAAATTGCATTTCCGAAGAATTAAAATTTTATTACCCATCAAAAACCCAATTGAAAAGTAAGTTGAGTAAACGTCCTGAACAATCCTAACAATATCGTAAATAGTTCTTCGGCATCTGAGGTCATTTTGCACTTGAGTCCCACCGGGGATCGAACCCCAAGTCACTTCCACCAAAGTCAAACTTGTCCACTTGGCTATTCGGAGGCCCTGCTTGAGAAATCTAATTCACAGGAGTTCCTAGTCGCCGACATTCCAACGAGGGAACTTTCCTAGCGAAGAATATCGAACATATTTCGCCAAAAATACTTAAGAATAATACACCGGATAACCGGTATATTATGTCTTCTTTGGTCAGACCCTTTTTAGAGGTAACATTTGCTCTGATGATAGGGCCGAAAGAGAAAGAGTACGTGAGGAAAACAAAGGAAAAACGCTAAGAATGGCCTTCACGAGGGGGTCCCTTATTCAACAAAATGACGCAATATTCGCCAAATTCTTTGGCAAATGTAAAGAGGTGCTTATTGGAATTGTGGATAAGGCGCCAATTCGACCGACGCCCAATCTTCGCGACCGAATAGCTACTTTCCATCAGTGGCAATGGAATGGGAAGGAATAGGGAAAGGGGGAGATGACCTCTGCGGAGAATGACACAACAACGCGGGATCGGGCGGACACACAATGGCGCGCATTGGTGCTAACTGTCTGAGAAATTCCAAAGCATCCTCAATCTGATGCTATCAGAGAAGCGGAATTTCCATCCTTTCCCGAAGTTTTGGAAGAAGAAGCAATGATTGGGACCATTTGCTTCGCGAGAGGAAACGGTCATTTTTTAATAAGATAAAAATGGGCATATTTCCTCTCACTCGGAAAATCTGTGGGCAATTATCACAATGATGATTGTAGCTGTAATTTCCTTAATATGTGATTAGTCTAACTGATGTGTGATGGTTTAAGTGACTGAGTATGAAGTTATTAAAAAGCCATATTAAGCCCTATTTTTTACGCCGCCGAAGTTGGAGATTAATTGTTCCGGTGACGTGATTTTCCAGCTGATTAACTACTCAATTCATCGAAATGCCGCCTCAATTACACGCTGAGTTACCGATGACTCTGATGCTCTTCCAGGAAATGCAGACCGAGGCTTTCAAACCTGTTTTAAAATAACATGGAATTTCGAGATGTAACCGAAGGAAAGGAATATCGTGAAATTACTTTCTCGTGCCACCGAAGGGGATTAGTAGATAAATATTGAAAGTCCCTTTGCTCTTTTTCCTTAAGTTAAAAATATTCCTAAGTGATGCATGTTTACAGCATAAAAATGATAATGAGTGGTGGCATAAAGTGTGAGGCTTTCATGCTAGTATGTTGGAAAGAGAGACGGCATTTAGAAACATTTTTGCCAATACCTCAATTGTCTAATGTCTGGAAAATTAATACTATCTAACTTGGGGATAAAAGCGTAATATTTACTCTATTTTCATACCGTATTAAAATAAATTATACCCATCAATGTAATTCTCTTACGAATTGATTTCCAAAATTCTACCGTATAATTTACAATTTTCAATTTGTTGGGCAAACTTTCATTTAGATATAGCTGCTTCAATCTTTTTCGAAATAAAATAAATCCCATCTAATAAAAGTCTAAAATAAACTTAATTTATCAGTTACAAAAATTATCTCAATTTAGAATTTTGTCCATTGTAACAATTTTAAAACAGACTTATTTGCCTTATTATTAGTTTCGCCGATAGATAGTTTTTCAATAAAGCTCGTCCATTGATTTATTAATAAATTTGACTGTCAAAGCTTCCGTGGTGGCCGACCGTTAACAAGGTCAGGGAATAAAATCTTGCAAGTGCAAATCCTAAGTGACTGTCTTGTAATTATGGAGCCCGATTTAAATAATGCTTCCGGGTTTCATCACGAATAAAAATATTTGGATGCTCATATTAATAACATGTAGTGCTTTTTCAAATCCATCAAATGAATTGAAATGTTTGTCAAATGAAGTGCAACTTATTTTTCATGATTTTCTGTCGTTTTCAGATTGGAATCTTAACGTTCAAAGTGATGTCACTATAATAAAAGAGTACTATATGGAAATCTCAGAGAATAGCCAGTCGGAACACATTAAATGGAAAGATATGCATACTTTATCCATGTATTAAAGTTCGAACTATGTTCTACTCAAATTCATTACAGGAGAAAGTTCTACTCAGGTATTAAAGAGGGAATGTTACGATATGATACTTAATTCTAGTTGCATCACATTTTTACTATAAGTAATCGTTTCTCTTACGCCACTTGCAGAGAAGCAATTCATAATACTCCAGTCGTCAGATTTCGTTAACACCCATCACGAGTAAAATAGAGAGTGACCTCCCCCTAACAATATGTTAAAGCGCTAAGGCAAGCAAGAGTCATACAGGAGGATGGTGTGCTTTATTGAACGGCTGCCAAAGAAAATGTCTAAGTGAAAAGGTAGAAGGCGAAAGGCATTCGAGAATCCAATGAAAATAGATTAGACTGTGATTCTTTCATCAGAATTATAATTTTTTTAGCATTCAGAATGAGCCAACTTTTCGACTGATTCTTAATTAAAATTTAATATCCTACCTTCTTTTTACTTTATAGGCCCTGAAAGATTATGCCACGAGAAATTTGTTTGACCTTTAAAAAGCGCATACACTTTTACGTGCTAGATGAATCGGAAATAGATTCAGATTCTTCTTTCTACCTCGTATGAATTTTGATTTTTTTCTTTTTTCGTAAACTTCCGTGATAAATTTTCTTTACGAAAAAATTTTATCAGCAGTGGATTCTTTTGCGGAGAAAAGACAACCAATCAAAGATCAAAGTCGAAAAGACTTCTAAGGACACATGGACATCTCAACTTCTGTCATGATTACGATGGCATTACTACCCGATTAAAACCTTAAAAATACGGATAGCACTCCGATATTTCCTTTCTCAATTATTTTCCTTCTCAACAATGGTCACCAGATTCTCCTGGCTTGATGAGAAACATATAACTGTTTATTCGAATTATAAATTGTATAAATGGTTATTCCATCATTTTGAAGGAATTACATTTAAAGTAATGTAATAGTAACGTTTAATTACTCTGCAGTAAAAGTTTTACTTACTATTTATAATAGTAAGTTGTACGATGGTATTTTTAAGTGGTTCGACAGCTAAGATCATTTCGCCAATATGGGCCCTCACCAGGAATAGAATTCCGAAGTTCTTTCATCAAAGTTGAACGTGTTACCCACTTGGATATCCGGATGCCCATGCAAATAACGTTAATACGTTGGTAACGTTAATGTAACGAGAACCTGTTACGATCGTAAATAGACTAATAAACGAGGCAAAGAACGCGTTCATGCTAAAAAAAGTAATACCGTGTGTTAGGTATTTGTTACGTCAGGCATGCATAATTATAACTTCAGGAGAATCTAAACGAAAATATAGTAATACCTCCTGATTAATGCATTATTAAATTAAATAAGATCTTAATTTCAAAGTTCATCGATTTGCAGTTAGGGTACATACAATTATGAGCAATGAACATAATGAATTTAATATCTACCGTATTTATACTGACTTGAATTCATTTCCATTGTTAATTCATTACAGGATCATTTAGAACCACACTCATTTAAATGGCATAAAAACAAAGGAAATAATAGGAGATATTAAACGCAGGTAAGCTATGAGTAAAATACTAATGGGATATAGCTGAATAACAAATCATATTAGTGCGCAGAGGATAATAGCAGGGCAAAATTATAGAGAGAAAACCCAGCAAAATGTGTTGTATGAATTAAATGGAGGTTAATGAATGAAAATAGACGTGCACTGGCTATGGATTTCAGGACGTATGGAGATACAACGTTATTAACTCGTCTTGCACCACTTGTGCCATCGCAGAAAAACGAGAACGTGCCCATCCATTTTCCCTCTTTCTACAAACCCATCATTTGATGCAATTTTTTCGAATTGCGGGTTATAACCACTTATAAAATTTCAAAATTATTCACGAAGAACCCGCGAAAGTAAGGAGAGGAGAGCAAGACACAGATATTATGATTCACAATTTCGAGTACTCTTCCGCATCAGGTCACCGTAAAATTGTCTTGGAACAGGTTCATTTGGTGTGTATTAAGTAGCCAATATAGTATGCATTTTGCAAAGCGCCAGCTAATTTACTCCGCATAATAACGAACGTGAAAATTTCCAACACGCAAAAGCTTCGTGACGTTACGCCACGGCTGCATAATCTAAAAGATTGCACTCCTTGGAAGTGAACTCTATAATTATATATTCAAGGATTGAATTCACTATCGTGAAGCATTGCTGCCTTTAATCTAACACGCAGGAGCTTCTGCTTTTAAGATATGACCGACTTAACAGCATTAATAGACATCGCCATCGCCCTAAAATGCCACAGGACTGGCATTTCCAGTTCCTCTCCAAAGACCCAAGAATTAATGAGAAAACTAGAAGAAGCAGCATTAGCAGCATTCGACAAATTTTAATCGAACATCCGCCATGTTTAAGATGTCACTAGGGCGGTATTTATGTATATGTGTACATCTTTCCGATGAAATGGCCTAAGAACTCGAGACAAAAAACAGAGAACATCAACAGAAGCAGAGGCTCGGACGTTGGCTGGCTGGTAAAAGCCCTAAAGTTTTTCCCAGATCGACGGATTCAGAGCAGAATGAGAGAAAAACGGGATTGACAAGTTGAACAATGAAGGGGGTACAAAAAAAGGCGAGATGTCCTAAGGAGGCGTGGGAAGGAGAGGAGTAGAGCAGGCTTCCGCATGCATCTAATATCTTTCCTAATTTCCTCCTTTCTCACATCCATTTATCGTTCCCTCCAGCCCACGCCGTAGCCACCAATCCGTCACAATTACCTAGCCGTAAAGTATCGCATTTTCGCTTTCGTCCACGCGTGGGGTCGCAATTCGAAGCGAGGCAGGGTCTGCGTAGGAGAACCATTCTGCTCCTTCGGATGTAAAATGAAAGGTGCGAACCGTGAAAGTCACGAAGCATGCGGGGGGTGGAGCGACTGCAAGCAGCTGTATTTCACGTTCGCTGGATGCTCTTGCGTTTTAGGGACTACGTCAAAGCGAAGAAGATCTCGTTGTACCATAAGTATAACTGGATTCGAATACTAAGAATATACTGCAAAACCCTCTACGATTTGCTGAGAATTTTACGATAAATCAGTGAGTGTTACCCATATGCTTCAGAACGAAAGATTGGAATCTTTAGAAGAGGGAAGATTAAAACTAAGACTCAATTATTCCATATGCTCAGAGAGAGTATGCTCTTGGTGTATGGTGCGGATATTATACTTAGTAATAGTAGCAGTTTTGTTAAAAGTGCTTCATCAGCTGAGGTCATAGTCACGTGGATTTCCACCGGTAATAGAACCCGGGACCGCTTCCATCGAAGTCGAACGCGCTGCCCACATGCCTACCAGGAAACCAGATATTATGCGTCCTCCCTCTTAATTGAATCGATTTGTCACTGCGAGATAAATCAGAGACTCTTCGCTTCAAAAATTAATTTTCTCCGCAAACGATTCGCTACAGTAACCGAGTAGTGAGGTGGGCTCATAATGCATACTCCCCTTGCCACACGCCGAGGGTCAGCTCATACATATGTACTACATCGTGGATTTTTCTTCGTATACCTTCACTTGAGGAGTTTTTGCCCACAAAGCAACTCTTTTATATATTACATAGTTGAACTTCGACCCAGTTGAAATCTTGTGTGATTTTATTTATCTTTGAGCTAGTACATACGTGTTAGACTTTATAAATTGTATACCTCCGCATCTTTCTTCCATTTTTTTGTATTAGTTGCATTAAGTTAGACTTGCTTAATAACGCTATCCGTATAACGATGGCAGCTAGCATGGCGATTAAACTAATTCATAGATTTAGTTTCCATCTCTCCATCGATCACTCCTCTTAAAACGAAGCATTTGTAACCGGTGATTCTTACACTGTGTTAAATATGCGTAATCCGAAAAGCTAAACGAGTTCGTTCGCAACTAAAAAGAAAACCTTTCGTTTGGAAAAAAGATGAGCCGGCAAATACATGAAACGAATATATTTTCGCAGAAGACTGCGAGCGAAAGGGGAAGAGAGGAATTTAGGACGCAAGACACCTTAGAACCCGTGATGTTTCCATTAGTATGTCTCAGCGTTTGGAGAACGAGGAATATTTGCACCTGGTTTGCATTAAGCTTGTGATGCTATTCATAGATTCATAGCTATTCACAGATAAAAAAGCATCCTAAAATAGTGTTTTCCAAACTACTTCATCCTACCTCCCGCTTAGTTTCATAGATTGATATCTAGGTAGCCATATTAGGGCTGAAAGGCAAGTTGAGATGACTACGATTTGACAGACACATTCTGATGCTGATTCACTGACATTCGCGTTAAATTCGAATGGCATCATCATAGAAAGCTTGAAAGTTATTGCCATGACTGAAATATGTCCGTCATCATCTTTAGTTTAAAATGGAAACTATGAGTGTGTTGTTTCTTTTTTAAAGTGATTGCCGACATTGATAACAAGCTTATTGAGGGATGTCAAATTATAGCTACATTCCTCACGTCTACCATTGGTATTTGCGACTGACCCCATAATTTCAGTAATTAGAGGTCCTAGACGTATATTATCTTGAAAATAACATAACGTCCTTCTTTGGGTCCCTCTAAGCTTGAGCCTCGTGCGCGTACTAGCAAATCTGTCCCTGATCGACCCAATTTTCCTTTAAGGATGGGAATGCTATCCTTTTGCTGACCAATGAACCGTTTATTTTATCATGAATATTAATAATATCTTGATGATTATCGAGAAATGATGAAGTGACGGATAGAGGAAAGCTGCGATTGCTACTGCATGCCAATGACTAACGTGATAGATAGAAAAGATAGATAATCATGAGTTGCAGACACATATACAGAATAGTTTGCATGACGTGTTTCAACATTAGAAGGAGAGGGATGCGTTCATTCATAAATCATTGCTTCAATTCAAATCTGTTTTATACAAAATGATCATGAAGTCTTAATCCGGAAGCTGAAGTTGAAACAACTATAAATGGCTCTTATTGGCATTCGAGCATATTCCTGCAGTGCTGATTATCTGAGGAAGGAAATGTTAGCAATCATCCTATCTTTCCGTGTCGCATAGAGGAAATGAGTATATTTGTAAAATTTTTCAGCATACGAGACTAAAATATATCCAGCGATTTAGGGAACCATTTCTTAACTGTGGAAGAAAATATACTTATACAGAGATTTTTTATCCTTAACATATTTTTCTTTTTATGTTGTTTATGAACTAAATTCAATATTAAAAGTGTCCCACAATTCCTTTATTTTTAATTCTAACAAATAATACTAATTGTAAGTAAAAATCGCTGCATAAATCGTGGTACAATTTTACGTTGCGTTTAAAAATGCCAGAATGGATAAATTATTAAATAATAAGATGATTATTCAATTTGAGTAATCGTCATTAATTAGGTTTCAGTGTAATATTTTCCCTGCCAGGTCACGGATAGTTAACATCGTTGCATACTTCATTCAAATTAAAAATTACCTATTATGTGACGAAATACGGCCTTAAACTCTTAGTCACTATTGAGGATTAATTAACCACGAGATAAACAGACAATGCCTAAGTATATCCCTTTCAAAAGATTGCGAAAGTCCCTTAATTCCAAAAGGCAACAAATTAAGCCTCCTATTCATTGGATTCAATACCTTATTTAATTTTCAGGCATGAGATGGGCAATTTAAGTCTGGATTGACAAGAAGGTGACGTAACGCAGCAATGAGTATTATCTTCCTTCCTATTTGAGGTAACATTTCATAAGCTGAATAACCGCATACACGTAAAGAATTAAAAGGGGCTTACCATAACAAAGGACTCATTTTCAAGAAAGCCGTATAAGAACAGGAAGGAAGGAAAGGTATTGAACTTTGCGCATAGAGTTGTGCCCAAAGATTGTCAGTTTTCTTTTTGAGTTCGAAACGTAAGGGTTTTAAATGTTATTATCATTAAGATTCATAATGAGCGACTTTCACCGGTTTAGTATTACTTCATCTGATTATATCTAAATACCAGGCGATGTAATGGGAAAGTATATATATTTAACCATTACATCACCTGATAATTATATTATTTATAGTAATAATATAAGAGCATGTATTGTAGGAAACATATTTTAGAAAGGAAAATGGGGAACCGAAAATAAAGCTGATCACCTGCTGAGAAAGGATGCAATTTTCTGTTTGGAAAATTATTTCTTCATTTTATAAGCCCGGAAAAATATTCGCAGCAGATTTAATACTGATACTCCGCATACGTTTACGGGACATTTGTGAAAAATCAAACATAGCAATTTTTCCAGCAAGGAAATTAGCATGTTTTGCTCCCTTAGCATGATTTGGATAAATACAACAAAGGTACCAAAACAAAACATTAAATGTTTGTTTACAGAAGGTTGTTAATATACAATGTTAATTGTAATTGAATTCGTCAATCTACAATGGAAAAATGCTCATCAAAGATATCTGAACTAATATAATAAACATTCTATATCATCCTCCAAAGAATAAATGGCCACTCTTAAATTTTTGTCTGTAAAAATCTTGGAGCTCACAACTTCAAGACGAATTCTCATTTTTCACTTCTACTAGTACTATTCTCGTTTTAGAAAACAAATTTACGCAATTCATGGTTCAAAAATAAGCCTGAGGTGATGACTTTTTCATAAATTGATATCGACGTGACATCTTAGCTATTCAATTACAGAACGACCGCAAGGTTCGAGATTGCCTTGGTTATGTAACAGTCACTTAAATTTTCAGTTCATTAGCTTTTGATTGACAAGCTATTTCGTCTTCGGAAATCAATTCATGCGAAAAAAAATTTACCCATGGAAAAGAGTCATTTCCAATTCTCTATCATTGTCGAAACCTTTCGTAAATTTACTCTTTTCTTATCGAGGTTGCTGAAAGGCAATAGACATATTCCAAATATCACCGAGACTCCAACACGAACCTTTTAAAGACCGAAGACATCACCTAGACTGAAAAAGTTACGCGTATTTGTAACGTAAACTAAAGTTGAATCTTTAACGCGTTGCAATAATTGGAAATAAAATTAGATGCCATCGTTTCCCGCACTTTTCAAATTTTCAGCTCGATCCTAGGACCAGAAATAAATTGAGGAACATCCATTTATTCTTTAAGGATGGATCACGAAGATTTATCTCACCTCTCTTTTCCATTATTTCATTCTCATGTAGGATGAATGGCTTGAAATACCAGCACGTCTGAATAACACCTGTATCAGTTTGATATTAAGGAAATATCTGTAATTATTTAGGTTTCTCCAGCCGCAGTCCGTCGATCTTCTTCCGATCCTTAATTTCCCTTCTCTCTCAGATCACTTCTCTTTCCTATCTTCCTCTTTACTTAGCTCCCACTCTCTCTCTCTCGTCCTCGATTCTCTGTCGAGCAGTGCCCTCTCTTCACCCAACTCCCACTAGAATGAAAATGATGCAACGGGTCTTCAACGACCTTCGACGACATTACATGCACGACTGCTCAAGAGGTTTTCGGTTATGAGATAGAGAGGGATAACTCCAGCAAACATCGTTCAAACTAAAGGTTAATTCCATTATTTTCTTTTTCGTTTCTGGAGTCGCAACTTGGCGTGACAAAATTAGCTGTCAGAAAATTTTGTGGTAATACCAAGAGATTATGAGGATTCAAAGGTTTTCCCATCTTCTGGGAAAATAAAATGTCCATGTGTAATCTAAGGGAGAACAACGAATTGGCAATTGTAAGGAGTCGTTTCAGATATCATGCTAACAGACTTGTCGCCAATAATTTTCTAATTAAAAAAAAATTATTGGTATATCATGTCATAGATGACTAGTAATAATAATTTCTGAGGACAGCTATACTGAGCGTTTAGTACAAATGTTTTTACTCGTCCAAAAAAACACAAACCTAACAGAATTTGCTATTTGCGAATGTTAAAATTTTGTTGGTAAATGGGTTATGAATTAGCCAAAATTATCATTTCATATAATCGCCCTGAAAATTCCTTAAGCCTTTTATGATTACATTCAATGTGCATTTAATAATTTCTATGTAAATATTTCAAAGTTTTGCGCCAACTTGGAGAAAATCCGCATAAGTTCATTAACATTTGAGCAAATATGCTTCTCGCATCATAGTACCTTCTCAAATGCTACAATCATGAAGCTCACTTCGGCATTTTTATAGATGTAACTTACATATGATAAATGAAAAAATTCAGAAGTAATTATTTCGCAAGCAGCAGGATTTGAATTAAATTCTGCTGCATAAGATACGTGGAATTCAGTTTCCTCAGGCAATTTTGAAAGCTCTAACTTCACATTTTAGAATGGTAATCTCCGGGCTTCTTTGAAGATGCAATGTTGAAGGTGGTAAGGTTCCTATACGTGCATCTTCTTAAATACCATAACCTAATATTATTTGGAATCGAACTCATAATTATGAGAGCTAGAAATCTGATTGTTTCAGGCTACCTGAAAAAAATTACATTTACAAAAAGATGGCTGAGAAATTCGATGAAAGATATCATTAAATTCTGCAGACTGCGTGCAAGGCATTCCCTGATGAAATTAGAAAAAATATAAAACGATGTAACCGTTCCACAGAACGACTCTTCATCCAACTTCTATCCTTTGGGATTGTGTAAATATAGTTTAAGAGCACTGCGAATTCAATTGTGAATTCTAGAGGAGCTATTGAGATATAGGTTAAGGTAATGGTAATAGTTAATTTCTAAAATGTCACCATTAAAACGCTATTCTTTATAACTACGTAACATTATTTGAAAGATGGCAATTACAAATTATTTCTTCATTCTTCTACATCGCAATATTGCAACATATGAAGGAAAATTTCTTCATTCTCCCACTGAAAATCAAAATTGATATTTTCAAGATAATTTTACAAACTTCTTCCGTATTATTCCAAATACATATTTGCATAACAAGTATATGATGGCATATCTAGGAAACCCTTTTTATTTTACTGTTCTTTACTATCTCATAGACAATGGTCTAATCTTATTTAATGACATTATTGTTCAAAAATTGTTGGTATACGAATAAATTTTTTTTTAATTCCCCCATTCTGATGCAACAGAAACTAGATGTTTTCGTAAGAAATAGTGAGCAAGGATGAATGAATTGAAAAATCATTATGCACAATAGAACATTATTTTTACCAGAATAATTTAAAATAAAAACAGGTAAACTCTTAAATAAAATATAAATAGGTAAACTCTTAAATATTGAACGTTTATTGAGTATAAAAGAAATGAATTATCGAGGAGCTATTTATAAATGAATGCGCTTTAACTGGTTCATTTAGAGGGCATAACGCTTACTTTGATTTGGAGCCACCGTTATGACAGAATTTCATTAGTTTATTCATTATAAATTGTCTTACCATTAGGGCGACCTTCGCAGGTATGTAGTAATGAATCGTAGGAGAGCAAGATTCCGCTGTCATGCCTTACTTCGAAACAAGACCTACGACGAAGTTCCGAAGATAAAAAAAGCATCTCCAATGGGAATAACAAGCGTTCTCATTTTTTCGTGGCCTCGTAGGCATAACGTCACGTAGCACCACAGTATTGCGGTCTCCAACGACGCTCAGGGAGTCCCCACAAGTCGGAGTGGACTTCAAAAGAAAGGTGGGAAGGGGAAAGAGAGTGTAGGGGAAAGGAGAGGTGCTCTTTCGCATCAACCGTTATGTCTGAAGCACACACCGATTCCACACCTTTTTCATTCTACAGCTGCTGGCGTGGCGCATCGTTGCGTAGCAACCGGCTTCGATCTAGTGACGTAGTTACTTTCGTATGTAATAGTCGAGAAAGCCATCCGTGACCTACTATAAACTATGATTTTTTTCCGATATTAAGGAACTAGCCGGGAACTTCCCAGATTTTGAAATTGGTTTACTCCGATTCCTGGATTACACTCTTCGACTAAAAGCCAATCGATGTCTTATTTTCATGCAAAGGCGTCTTTTCTAAAGGTGACACTTAGGAGGAAAATACCAATGGAATTAAATTTTTCTTGTACAACTAATGAAAAGTAAAATAATTATTAGAAATCACCATATTTAATTAATGAGGGTACGATTCGAGGCCTCAAATTCATTTTATTTAACGCCAATACTGGAGAAAACAAACACGCTTCGCTAAAAATTAGTGACCCACTTCCCTTGTTTGATCTTCATTTGTAACATTTACTCATTCGTCCTTACCGTACAATAAAGCGATCTTATCAGCGTAGGTATGTCGGTTACTGCACCAGAACCGAAATGCCTGCTCGCAACTCGCCGGTAACATGCGCACTCCATGAATGGAAAGACTCATCTGGGCTACTGGCCGTCCTTGTGGTATAAAAAGTCTTGAAAATTAAAAGCATTCTTTACATGAAATTTCACTTAATGTCTTATTTTATTCGAGGTCTTAAAATGTTAGACTGTGATCTTTATCGCTAATAAGGTAAAGGACAGTGGTTGAAATTCCTTAAGAATTTCTTCAGATTACTCGTTTTTTTCAGTCAACATATTCGACTATTAAATTATTTTTGAACTTTTAAATTTAGTACACATCTCCAATGCCAAGACAGATGATAATCATGAGAGGGTTCTCGCATCACGCATGCATTCTTTTCCATTGTTAAAAATGGCATCGATAAATCTTTCAACGAAATTTATTGGAGATTTCAACGATCGAATGGAAAGGTGCCCCATCAAAGGAGGATCCTCATATCTCCTCCAAGTATTCACGAATAAAGATTCATATGTCTTCTCCCTCGGTAAGCATTTATTACTCCCTTAAATTTATTTTGCGTTTTTAGAACACAGCAACTTTAAGAGGCGAAGCCTCCGTCACAAGATGAAATTCTCGAAAGTCTGACGACTACACCGCCCGGACTCAACCCGATCAGAAGACTGGATTCTTAAGGAAAGATGTTCCGCCAAAATGTCAAGGATAAGTATTTTCAGGTCCTTTTTCCTTCCTTTTTAGCCAAATGTATTCCGCTACGTGCATTCCCCAGAGTTCCTCAGGATACCTCCGGCAAGAATCTTGAATGATAAGATAACTCATCTTGCGACTGATAGGTAACGGCAATACAACACCGGTATGAAACAACCGTTGTCTTTATTCGGTCTCGTTGGAATCCCTGTTTTTTATTAGACTCCCTAAACTTACCTCAGACGACAGGGTCAGGTATACGACCTATATTCGTCGGTCCCAACACTTTGGCCTACTTTCTGGTCCGCATCATCGAGAATGATTCTGGGAATCACTTTGCGGTCGAAACATTCATCTTTAACTCAGCCGCGCGCATCTCTGACGGTCCTCTCAACCGCATCAAAGCCACTCGGATATAGTCAAGAGTTGAGATTAACCAGTATTTTGGCAATCGTTCAGGGAAGTTGGGCTCCAAAAGAGAGTCGATCCGCTTGGTTAACCTTAAATGCCTATCCATCAGCAAAAAGAGCTCATTATAAGGAACCGGGAAGGTTCCTTAATAGTGGTGTTGATCGTCTTAAAATGAGAATAAAGAGATTAAAAAAATATGTTCGAAGGTGCTGAAACAGAGCCCTCTTGTACACAACTTTTAGGCCTTTTAAAATTTGTTCTTTTCCGGTAAATTGTAAAATTAGAAAGGTCTTCTTGCTGTGTTTGATATAATGAGATGTTTAATTGATTTTTTAATCGAAATAGTCATATGTCTATTACGTTCAATTAGGTCATATATTATCGTTGATCACGAGCGTGGTATCAATTAATTTTGCTTGGACCCTGCTGCAATTCAATGATTGATGGAGACAAGGGAAATAACAATCATAATAATGACAAGATAGAAATATAAGTGTGGGAATGAACAATGATATCATGGTTCCGAGAAAAAACAACAAAATACGAAATCAGCGTATTATATGTATATGTTGGATTCATAACGCTGCCGGGAGTATTAGAAGGCATAAGTGATCATAAAATGTAATTTAGATATAGTTAACCTTTGACTACCTTTTATAAACAAGTAGATTTTTATTGATCATTAAGATAATTAATTTTGATCTTACTATTGATATTACTTTGAGTGAACGGCCAAATTTTATTTCTCTTATCAAAACATTCGAATTGAACTCTTACTAGTTTTCAGAATAATACGTTCGAAACTGCTACTAGTATGCCACACTATCCCATAACTGAAGAACTAAAAAAATTAGAATAACAAAAGAAAACATGACCTATTTTAGTTCTTAATTTTGCGAGTAACTGCTTCACTAATGATACCGTACGTATTAACATTTTCAAGGCATTAAAATAATTCTTAAATTACAATAGTGTGTGATGGCTTCATTGACCCATTTCCCTTCATTTAGTTAAATATGTCCACTTATATTTTCAAGAACTTTTTATTATTCTTTACCGCTATTCAGTTCTGAATTGATTGCCAAAAATGCATTTGAACTCTTTAAAGATCAATAATTATATAAACACATTTTTTATTCACTCCATTAATGTTAAAGGAATTTTATTACATTTATTCAGAAGGTAAATATACTAATATTTAATATGAATTGTAGCATGAAAGGAGAAACAGAAAGTAAGCTTGAATAGCTATTCTTAAAATTTAAAGGCGTTTCATAAAATCTTAAAAACTAGTGAATAACGAAACCTTAGGATCGCGTTAACTGCAATTTATCAATAAAGATGATTTCCTATAAATTTTGGGTTTGGATGCAAAAACTGAAAATTTAGTTTGACATTTATATCTCATCCCATTAAACCTTTTGAGAGAACCAATAAGGCATATGGCAACCAGACTAAGTGGGATTTGTAGTGCTTCAGTCTTTCTGATTTAAAAATTAAATGATATCAGGTGAAGCAAGACAGTTTCCCAGAAGATCTCCTGCGTCTCTAGATTCGTTTCAAACCATTAAATAATTGAATGAGTTTTAAGAGGTTTCTCGAATGAACAAGAAATAACCATTTTTCTAGAGGGCATCTCTTACTATGAATTTTATCCTCCTTAGAACCTAAAATACGCGATACATACTGTAAAAGCGAAGACTGACTTTTGATGTAAGTGTACAAATTAAAATATTTCCCATGAACTCGGAGATCAAAATTCTAAAAATAAAACAGGCAGATAAATTGGCTGTCAACGATAGAATTTCTTTATTTCTGTACAAAAAACTTAATGTCAAATACGTTAAGTGTAAGTAAGGATTACAAACGAACAACGACTCGTGTCCTAAATTGGAATGTTCCAAGGATGGAAAAAATTCTTGCTCGAATATTCATAAACATGGAACTTCATGCTACACGCAGCGTACCAATGACATAAATCCATATTACTGACGTCTCTGGTTTATGTTTATTCATATAGATACCGATAGGCTCCAGAAGAAGACTCCCAACGTCCTCACCGGTGAGTTCACGCCATCTGAGACCAGTCTCTCGAAGCTTTTCGTTAGCTCCGTCCACAAAGAAGGTCTACGTAGTTATCCATGGAGAGCGCTGTCAGCATGCTTTGACGCGGGTGAATTTGAAGACTTGAATTTAACCTCTTCTAGGCAATGTCTGATATTAAATAGACACAGACAAAGCCTAGGAGAGGCTGACTCAAGATCTCCTCTAGAACCAACAATTACTAAAATCGAAAATCGATCATCCATCACAAAAGTAAATCCGTCAGATAATAATTTCTTGATTATATCGTAGTTTATATGTTTGTTCCAACACAGACGGAAACTACAGGAAAAGAATCTGCTGTTTTTAATTGTGAGCATCTAAGAATTTATGTAAATCGTTCTGTGACATTTATATAACTTAAAATTTAACTTAAACTTAACATTTAAGTAAACTTAAATTAACCTTGTATCTAAACATTATGTGCACTGACATGTAAAATTTTACGTAGAGCAAAGTTCTAGTAACTGAAAATTTTAGAAACAAAGAAAATGGCTTTCATTTCGCTAAATTTCTTTTTTCTAAATATAAATTAAATATAAATTTTCAAAATAATCGCATAAATCCTACCATTTAATTATCAGAAAATGTATGAAAATGGGCATGATGTTTTAATAGGGATGGTATAAAAATGACTTATTGAAGTAATCCAGTACAATATAGAATTTGAAAGGTAAATTTCAATCCCATTATAATTTACTATTTAAGCTGGAAAAACTTGCAACTGATCTGATGATTGACAGATTCAGCTGAAGTATAGTACCTCACTCCAAGAAGCAAAATTTGCATTCTTGCCTACGTGAGACATGGAACGTGGCTGGTTGCTGAATCAAGTTGTCAACTCGCCTGTCGCAATTTGTAAGCAGAAAGAGGATTACTTACCAATGAAAAACTCAGGAAGGTGAGCGAACTGTTAAACCAGACTTTTGGTCTCTTAATCTTGCATTCCTAATCTATTTACCTACTCCAAGTCCTCGAATAATCAAATAACCACTTTTTGTGTAATGATTCACATAATTAAATTTGAATATTTTCGTCCAGTATTTAACAATTGAATGGAATTTGGTATCTCCTATTATCAATTTTCATCCATTATCTTCTTTCTTTAAAATTTTTTCGAGAAGATTGAATTGCCTTAAATCCATTAATTAGCCGTAATACCGATTTTTGAGTTGGCAGAAAAAGGATCGTTATTGCTTCCTTAATGAATTATTTCTCATATATACACACAAAATTTCCGTATTTACCGTAATGTAATCAAATAAATATAGTCATGACTTATTTACAATTACTGATTCCCTACTTAAATGAATATTCTCATTGGTATGAGTCTAGACACTTGTTGACAGTGTGTGTGTGCGTTTCTTCTAAAATTTAGACGGGACTGTTTATTTATAATTCAATTTCACTTTAAAAGTTGCTTAAATGCCCAACTTCTACTCTTATAACATTAACAAGTGACAGATTCATCAGTTAAAATCAAAAAATCTCAAAATCCTCATTGGAGAGATGGAGAAGAATTCCACCAGTCAGAACTCGAACCCAGATCTCCCACTTGCTGGGCCGTTACTTTGTCCATCTAAGCTAACATAACATAAATATCCATCCTCCAATTTCTGTTGCAATACTTCATTTCTTCGTCTAACTTCAAACGTAATTCATGCGATTTTCATAATTTACATCGTTTTACACTTTTATTTACATCGAAAAATTAACAAAATATGAAAATATAAAAAAAGTTCATTTTAACATTTCATGCTGTTTTTTGATAAAATCAATTTGTAAATGCTTTCGAATAATCAGATATACGGCCAAAACAATGGATATAATTTATATTACATGAGGAGAGACTAAAATCCAATCTGATTCGTCTACATTATGTTTGCATTCACACAGGCTGTGATAAAACAGGTGATCGATATGGACTCCTTAGGTATGTAATTTTAAAGGCTAATAACTCTTCTCTTGAACGATGTATAATATTATCTACTATTATAATATATAATACGACCCATTATAACCGCAGAGTTTTGCAAACGAAGGCGTCGAATTCGAGGTCTATACATTTTGGGTCCGACACTGATTCAAACTGCGCGGAAATTTTCCTCCTCCCATCTCAGTCCTAAAAGCTCAGAGCGGCTCAGAGGCAGATTTTGCAAAAATTTCCTTCGTCCTGCTTGTGCCTTTCGTCTCAGACTCGAATTTTATGAGGGGAAGGGGGTTTGCCTCGGTTTCCTAGGAATAACGGGACCTCGTGTGCGATGGTTCCCTCGGTGCGAGAAGCAAAGCTAGAATATGTACTGATTTGTAATAACCATTTTATAATAACTGAATTCTTGCATTACAACATCCATATTGTTATAATACTATTCTGCTACGCCAATGCCACCAAACTAAGGATACTAATAAATCTTTGCAATATCAATAATGCAAATAAATCCATTTCAACTCTGCAAGCGGAGCCAGGACAGAAGCAGACTATCTCCTCCATGTTTTTCCTCTCTCTCTCTCTCTCACTTCTTAAGGCTCGCACGGAGGAAATTCACTGCCTGTTATGCGGGTTGCGGCTTAGGTGGTAAGTTTTTTTTGGAACTAGCTGTACATACCTCAATCTTTTCGATATCGAGGAAAGCTCGATGAAGTGCAATGTTTGGGAAGGTAATAATGTTTATTTATTTTCTATCGACACAGCCAACTAGGAAGCTCAATGAATTTCCACAGTTACTTCAATAAGTATTTAAAATATCTTCTTGAGTTTTTTTCGGCCCAGTAGTTCTAGATAAAGTGTCAAAAAGAAGGGGAAAACTTCTCTACTACTCGGTTATTTTATGATTAAAGTGAAATATATTTTATAAAATGGAACTTTGATGGAATCGAGTCGTTTACCTGAACTTTCAAAATATAGTTTCCGTTATTAGTTCCGTCACTATTATCAACGGAAAATTTTAAACATTTTATAATCTGAAAATCATAGTTGAGAGAAATTTGAATGTGTATGAACGACTCCCTGAGTATGAACCAAAACTCGGATTCCTAAAGAATATATTGCTTATTGTTACTCTCAGAATTTATTTTTCTTTCAGATGAGATTTCCATACAATGATTTACGTAAAAATTTCATTATCAGATAAACCTTTACTCTGAATTTTAAATTGTAGAGCGTCTGATAGATATACACCACGAATGTTTATTTCCAAAAGGAAATAAGGCTGGAACTCGAATAGCCATTAAGTGAGAAAATCAAAGACATTTTCGTAAATGACTCAATCTATATACTAAAAGAGAAAGTTTGAATTAAAGTTTGTCTTTACCTAATATTTCTTTTGTAATCCACCCGGTTATATAAAAGCTCGTTTTTCTTTCTTCTATTAATCTACTGTACAAATTCTACATGTAAATCATTCTGTAAATCCCCCATCAATCCAATAGCTCATACAAAATGAGCACGAATATAAGGAAAACCTTTACTCACTAACAAAAACCATCTTCCTTTAAAGATTGAAGAAGCTTCAAAGAGAAAGAGAAAAAAATTAGTGATTTAGGACAAACATATTCTATTATTAACAGCTCTGATCTGCCTTTTTGTAGATGTCTGTAGATGAATATTTATCAAATACGCCTATTTACACTTAAACAAACATATAATGTACACAAAAACAATTCTTAGACACATTTTTAGTAAAAATCAAACATCGAAGATTTAGCATCAGATTGCAAAATTGGAATCAGCCGCGGTGAATAAGTTGAATTCTTAGTAACTCAATAAATACAAGAGAAACATAATACAAGGAAGATCGAATACAAGGGAAATATAAACAGATTCAAATGATTTTTGACGGTATGTTGTTAGCACTGTTAAACGAAATGAACATCTCTGCGTCAAAAATAATACCCTGTAAGCCGCTTTTCGGCGTGGTATAGTGAGTGGTATAAACACCAAAGATTGTTATTTATACCTAATGTTCGATATAATTATCATTCATAAAGGTGTATAAATCGCTAAATATAATATATGAAGTTCAAGAGTCGGAAGTCTTAGGAATTCTTCAATATGAACCATATTCCCTCATCTTCAAGATTCAAAATTTATAACTATCTAAAATAATCTATCAAAAAGATATCAATGAGCTCTTTCAATATATTTCATTCACAAGCTTCAATTTATTTCTGTTCCCATAAAAAGGTGTATGAGCGGCTGAAAAGCAGCTTCATATGAACCAGATATCTTAAGAAAAATATGATTTTCTAGATATAAATTTGATCGTGTGAAATATCAAAAAATGAAGCAAGCGATTACAGGAAATCACAAAGAAGAATGAAGACTACGGATTGAAGTTGTGAGCTTTGTTGGCAGAGAACAAATAGAGATATTCCAGCGTCACGGTCCGAAGAACAGTGGTGCAATACACGTGCTGCTAGAAACATGATTTTTAATGATTTTACGAGAATTATAAGCTGACACTGTGTGTGCTTTTAATAGAGGATCGAATAAAATGATTATAGCTATTGCTTAATCTATTTATTCAAAGTAAAGGGAAAGTAATCTTGAAGTAAAAGGCTTCCGCAGCCTTCAAAGCTGAAAATATTATAAACTATAATATGTCAAGGTACTAAAGCGTTCTAATAAATTATTGAAAGCCCTTTACCCTATTTTGAATCAATTGAAGGAAAGAAATTGGTATCCATATCGGAAATTATGGCAATATTTGTTCGATTACTAACACAGTTTTATTCGCATAATTCTTTGAAAGTGAAAAAGTACTTCACGGAAAGAAAGATATTTTCTTCTCTGTTGGAAAAACAACAAGGTTACTCAAAAGATCTCAGGAGCTGAAGTAGTCCATATTAGAAAATAATGCCTTAAAACCTTAGTAAAAAATGCCTCAGTTCTCGTGCCTTGATAAAATCGAATCTCCATCTTCAAAATCGAAGCTGAAATTTCATAGATTATATAGATTATATAGTAACCATACTGATATATAAAAGTATTTCTCATTGCACCAAATTATAGTAGAATCTGAATGCCTTCGTGTTATGTCTTATATCGTAATTATCTCCTCAGTCAGCCGAGAAATATTATGATTTGACCACTACTCTAGATTATTAGATAGGCAGAGATCTTCGTCACAATTCAATCAGAAGCAGGTTTTCCATAAAACCAACGTAAAATGTATAATTTTTGTTGCTTTAAACCCTACTCTTTGAATTATTTAAGTATATTAACGTTCAGAATATTCTAGATGAAACAGTTCATACTATATAATAGCTTTAGACATTTCGACCTAATGCCTTAAACCTCCAAAGTAGTTTTACTGAATTAAGACTTAACTAAATCATAGATGATACCTAATAATTTTACTTGTTTTATATCAAGGAAACTCCTTCATACGGATAAACTCACTATAATGTGTTATTTATATGAGTAAAATCTCGAACATCGGTCGTGCTAATGCTTTCTGATCATAGCCAATCTATACAAAAGGAGGTGCATTCTAAATGTTGACTTTGATCTCATTCTTAAATAATATCTACTATAAATATACTTCCACTTTATCATTTAAACGAATAGACGTCATTTTGCTACAGGATATAGATTCAATTGATACGAATTTTATTATGCAAAAAGATGAAATTTTATCATTCGCGAATTTAGGTACAATGCATGTTTCTTTAAAAATAACTTGTATTGATTTAAACAATTAATAACATCTAATATAACATATTATATTTTAATTAATTAATTATTCATATAATCGTAACAATTAATAATAATAATAATTGAGTTATTTCTAACTAGCACTTCCCGGTCGAATTCGTTAACTAAACCTCTTATTTTAGTTGATTCTCTACTTGATAAATAAAAATCCAAATTCCATGATTTTATCACAATACATCATTAATTTACTACAAAAAGGATTAAATTTCCATTTTAATTAGGTATTTTGCAGCATAGAAATCATCCGTTTATTAATTCTTTTTGAAAAGAGTTCAAACTTTACTATCATTTTAACTTTCAAGTCCGTCAGCTGACAAAACAACCTGTGGTGCAAAAATCTTTATCTAAAATGGACCTCTTAAGCGTCTTCAAGTACATTGCGGGCTGCATGTAAAACATTTAAAATTTTATTCAATCAGTATATGAAAGAAAATCATTATTGATTCCCTATTTAGCTCTTGTATAAAAAATGAGGGAATAGTTTCACTTTGCATGGGTAAAATTCAAACATAATTTATATTTACTGTACTAAATCCAGACTGGATGAAACTGTAGTGAATCCTTCATGAAAAATAAAGCATTGTAAGATATTAATTCGCGTGGCATCAGTTGAAAGGTCATGCGAAATCTTCAAGCCTCAGTTACACATTCCCAGATATACGAGGGTGGTCTGAAAAGTTTCCGACCACCATCGTATATATAGTAATGTCGACAGTGTATAATTTAATATCCAAGTAACTTCGCGATAGATGGAATTCAAATTCGTAAGCTTTGTCACGGAAGGCGATCTGCAAAATATTCCATTCACAAGAATTAAATCTACTGTGGAAAGATTGAAAGTATTGCCATTTAAGATCTACCCGCAAGTTAGCCCAAAATACTCCAAAAAGATTCACCGTGAGTTCTACAAGTTGAGATCATAAGTGACCGATGAGATAAAAACATAAATGGAAACAAAATTATTATAAAATGATCTAAAATGCTATAGGTATGTTTCATAGATGTCCAGAGAGGTCAAAAACAGTTGGGTTAGCCAGTTAGTTATTTTTTGGACATTAAGGGGGTATTTTATTGAGAATAATAGGTAATAATAATAATAGACAAAGCGAAGATGCATCAAAGAGAAATTCAAGAATAAAATATTAGGATTCAATAAAAGACATCATAAAAAAGAAGAATTATATTAATTGATTGACTATGAGTTATTACAAGGGATAGGTGTTTTTTGCTTAATATTTTTACAGTTTCAAAATTGGTCCTTAATATGCTGTAAACAAAAGCATCTTATAAATTACTCAGAACACATTTCTGCCGAAAAACTTTCCAGTGTCTTGTAGGAAGTGCATTAAATTTCTTTCAATCATTGTTTAATTTTTAAATGTCTGATTAACATTTTAGCTATATTTTATCAAGTTTAAATCACAACTTGGAAGAAAATTTGTTGCTGCGTCAGCTACCGTATTTTCCATTTCGTAACATCAATTTAATTCCATTCAATTTCCAATTACTTCCTTTACCTGATGAAAGCTATATTATGTATTATTACTTACCTTTAGTCATTTACAGGGCATTAAAGAAGCATGAATGATCCTTTGAATAACTGCGGAGAAGAAGCCTTGGTTAATTCCTCAATGATAAAAATTTATATATAAATGGCTCAAGAAATATCTGTGAAACATGAATATGGACAAATTAAATGTCATGTAACAAGTTGGCGTTATTGAGTAACGTAATTGTTAAAGTTAACTTTCACCTATCTTCACTAGTGTAGACGATTATGTCTGATCAATTTTTCAAAAAAACTATCGATAATTACAAATTACTTAATGTTCTTCGATGAGTTTCTGAAGACTTTAGATTACAAGTAAGTTAAAATAAAAGAATTATAAAGAATAATTATACCTGATCTTTGGGTCTCTCAGAAAATGAATGGTTATTTCTCTCCCGATGGAAGCTTTCCTCAAATTCATATTCTCCGGATTAAATTAATCAAGTAGATGGAAAATCGAGGGGAATTTCAACCCGCTACGCTCTCTTTATGAACTCTAATAAATAAACCAGTCTTAATATTAGTAAACCTGTAATAATAGTTCTTATTGTAACAGCATTAAATAAAATAAAAGATAATTATTGTTAATTTAATAATATAGGTATACTGCAAATAGACCAATGTAATGACGAAAGAATCACATAAGGGGTCGTTCTTGAATGATATGACATTTAAAGGTTTAGATAGCCTAGTAGATAGTAATATTTCATGTGAATAATTGATATATCTGCTACTGTAATAACAAAACGTTGACTACATGGACCATTCCTTAAATATTTTAATTTTATTTGGATCATTTATTAGACATGATGCATGAGTATGATATAATTACTGAAGAGAGTTAATTAAGAGTAAAGGTTAAGGATCACCAATAGTTGTATCTAGCGTTCAAAAATTTTCATTCCATTCTTGAATAGATAATTGATATGATAAAGTTAAATCATAATTTGCGTAAGTTCATTTACTAAATTTAATTTAGTAAATACAATTCATAGTATGATACCTAATTGGACTCAAACCAACCAACACATATTAGATACTAACTAAAGAAAGCTGTAGGAATGGGAGAATGTTATTGCTGAGTACAAGCTATTTTCATTAAGGATGTAAAGCTCGGTGTGTTTTATACTAGGTATATTTTTCCGACTTAAAAATAAATATGATTTATCTGCATTTAGCTTCATTATTTGCATAGAGTCCTCTTTCATTCTATTCCTGTTAGGATTTTGCAAATCTGATTTAACCAGTTACTAGCCTAGCAAAAGTGACGTATATAATCTAAGAAATGAAAGTTAATGTTAAGAAAAGAATTTTTGAATCTAGAAATATGCGGTGTAGAAACGGGAATTTGAATTAATTATAGACATTGTAGAGAATGATTTCAAGGCTGTCTGATTTTCTCATTAATAGAGAAGATACGCTACAGAAAATATTCATCTTCACTATGATTCAATAAGAAGAATGAAGATGAATATAATATAGAAAGATAAAATGAATATAATGAAGAATGTATCTCTACCAAACCTCAACAATACCAAAAGAAATATTATATGAAATATTTAGTTTATAAAAAGTAATCGGAAAGGGAATCAAATATTTCAGTTTACGTCATCTCGAAATGATTTTCAATCACAAATAAAGACACTCTCTTACTTTAATTTGTAATAAAATCTTAATTAGTTATACCGACGACATCTTTTATAATAAATGAGATAGTACGCTAATTTATAAAGTTAGATTTCACTCGATAGTCAAACTAATAATTATCTATTTGAAAATTTCACATCTAATTTATTCCCAACAATTCTATCAGTACTGTTGTATAATTTTATAAAAGAATAATGGCAAAAATCAGAGAGCAAGACCTGATTATGATTTCAATTATATTCTCATAATTATTACTATGAAGAATCAATCTTATTACTATTAAATATTATTATTATTATTACAATACAAACCGGAGACGCTGATATTAAAATGTAATTTTAAACTTCATAGTAATTAAAAGTTTTGAACTACATAGAATTCAAAATAAATATGTAAAGACAAATTAGATTCCCAATTCCCAATTAGATAATTAATTTCCCTTTCGATACTCCTTGATGGAAACAAAGTAATCGTCAAATAATATCGCGCATCGTTTCGCTATTGTTTGATCCGGAAATCTATCAAAATATTTGACCACATCATAAAATTTCTTGGTAGTTTTAAACCCTAATTTGAGTATCGATTCCCCACATTCTGTTATCTTGAATAAAAATCAGGCGAGAGAGAATAATGTAAGAACGTTGCTTTGTGGATGCCGGCGTATTGCAATAAATCAATCACATCCGCATTTCTTTTCATGTAAAGCTATACCACATTGTTTTGCTGCCTTAAAAATACATCCTGAGCCCTTACCTTTGTGTTCCTTTTCCTTCGATCAACGAAAACAAAAATATTTCGACGGGGTTCTATTTCGAGAGGCACAACCGGTTCCCAAACTTCGGAGCGCACACTTCATTGGCATGCGAGCAACCTTCGATAAAGAAAGGGAATTCCGAAATATGAATTTCTAAAATTGTTCACGCGCGTCTGGAATAAAACGCGGGGGGAACGAGAGCGATGGCCAAGATCGACGGGAAGAATCGGTAATCACCCCTAGCAACCCAACCAGTCCCTTTTCCCCCGAAAAAATCCGCCAGCAGATTCCGTCGGCCAGCGAGGAACCGGCGAAAGGATCGAAGGCGAAAAAAACCGGAGACTCTTACGGTTATTTTCGACTTCGCTGAAAGCTAAAGAGTAAAATGTAGGAGGAACGAGGTCAACCGTAGGCCCGATCGGATTTCGCGGTCACGGTCTCCGATTCCCACCAGTAAACATAGCAGATTGGCAGGAGATTCCGCATTTTTCTTTTAGCGACCTCGCGGCGCCTTTCGGTCCCAAACCGCACTAGTCTTTTCCCGCTGATGCACGCTTTCGTCGCCGGAGTTGGGAATTTTTCAGGTATCTCCCGGTCCGACAAATTGCGGGGATGGAGAGGATGGGGTAAAAGAAGGAAAACACGGCGTATTCCGCGAGAGGGAAGGAAGGAAGGGGGGAAATTCTTCTCGGACTCACCAGACCGGTTCCCCCAATAGACACTTTCCTTTCTTTATCTCCCTAGCCTATTCCACGAGCCGAAATACGGCTATCAGTCCGCCGGTGCCGCGGGCGATGGCGTTCGGGCCGATCGGAAAGGGAAATTTCCGAGTATGAAGAAACAGAGCATCTACCCAAACAGTCCGGGAGACACTTGACGTTGGCTCCCCAGAAGTGAGTGCGTTTGCGGCAGATTCGAAAAATTGGGTCACTGGGGCTGAGAGAGAGTGGAGATAGAGTACGCGATAGTAATTGATTGCACCAAAATTTAATTTTTCAATTTTATAAGAAAAATTTTCTTTTTCCCCTCCGCGTTGAAATGTGCTTCAGTATCCTAAAACGGTAAATGTAAAAACTTGATAAAAATATAAGCCATCCCGAGAATTATTGCAATGTGTAATGGCCAGTGGAGCTGAGAGAGAAAGGAAATAGAGTATGCGATAGTAACTGTTTGCACCAAAATTTAATTAAAATTTTATAAATAAATATTATTAATATTATTAATTATATCATTATTATATTATAAATATTATTAATAAAATTTTATAATAATAAAGTTTTCTTTTTCCCGTCCACCTATAGCCTAAAATGGAAAGTTAAAAACTTATAAAAATAGAATATTTGAGAGAATCATTTGAGAGAATTATTGCAATGGATTGAGCGGACGATTTCATTTCATCGACGTTTGACACAAGGTCGTCGGATGGGAGATGGAATGTTCGGATGAATTTGCTTGGGATGGGGCTCAGCGGGTTGCCTGCAGGAACTGCTCATCAACGTCACGTAGCGCGTCAATCGAAATTGAATAGGCGCACAAACTGAACTGTTTTCCGTAAGTGATTCAAAAGCAGAAATATCTCGCCGATCTAACGGATTGTCGTCAACTAGTGTAAACAGCCCTTTGGAGAAAGCAAATGAAAAACCGGGAGATATTTATTAACAGTGAAGAACGCGAAAATTCGACTAGAAAATTAATTTTAGACTCAAAGAATTACATTAGGATTAAATATTCTCTCCAGATGACACAGTATCTGAAATGGGTTCTTAGTATACTAAGGAGTGACAATTATGATAATTTACGCGATCTTCTGTTGCTATTTACAGAACTATTCGTGGGAAATTTCAATGCGGTAAGCCAAACTTTTTCAAATATGAATATCCGTATACTAGCGAATTAATTTAAAAATTTTACAATTGTAATTTCACAAATACGCGACAACCTCTAAAATACGCGAAACGGTGTTCGTTTCTTTAAAAGATTAATCGTTTTTTAAAGATTTAATAATTAAATGTTTCCTTTAGAATAATATTTCTTAAAACCGATTCCACCAAACGCTCCGAAGCGTGTAAGATCACAGAAACGACCGACATCTTCGGGGCTCACTCACAGCCAAAACACCATATCGAGCGACATTCCCACAGCTATTACACGCGTTCCTGCACTTCGAAAAATTTCTTCTTTCGCAAACTTACCCCCAATGAACCAAGCGCAATCCTCCTCCTCTCATCAGCCCCTAGTACTACGAGATCCGTATCTCTGCCGAGGTGGGGGAAACGGAAGATTCAGGAGGGTACAAATGAGGTCAAGATCACGAATAAAAGAAAGGGAAGCCTGCAGAGGTAGAGCGGAAGGGAAAAAGCGAATGTCACTTCACTTCCACTTCTTCGGCGGTCTTCAGAACTTCCGACGACCCGGCTGATCCCTCTCCGTCAAACGATTAAAAACATCCAAAAGAATCGGCACACATCCAGGGAGGAACCGAGGTGATCCGGCGAAACTCCAGTCCACGCAAGTTCCAAAGCGGTGCATTAAAAAGGAGACCGCCGTTCGAACCGCCGCGATCCAGCACAGAATGGGAATGTAATGCCGTGTTAGGAAGACGGTCCTTCTTAACACAGGCCCCCCACCCCACCCCTTCCCACCTCCCGCCCACACAGCCCGAAAACCCCACCCACTCGGAATCACCGGCTCGCACACACATATACACCCCTCTGTGGAGAAAAAACTCTCCAGCCACCCCTCTTTCGCCTATTATTCCATCCGCGGTGTAAATTCCCCGCGGAGGAAAAAAACGACCACCGCTCCACTTAGGACTTCCCTCGGGTTATCCTCCACCGATTCCATTTCTTTCTCACTTTCACTCTTTCTATCTCGTCTCCCCTCCCTTCACCCCATCCTCCGGTCCCTCGACAGCGGTTAGATTCCCCATCCCCTCCCGGAGGCCTTGAGATGGCCGCCCCCGGAGAAGAAGGGGTGTGAGCTCCATTTGCGGAAGGTCGTCTCATACCCACACGAACTCCCTTAAGCACGGCAAATCCCGACCCTGCTCACCTCTCCCCACTCCCCTTTCCCTCCTTACGCCCCCTCCGCGGCGCATGGCGCCACTCTCCCGCGGTCTCGATACCAGGAGATATCCAAGTGATCCTCACTTTCCCCTATCTTCCGCGCATTCGTTCTCCTTGGCTGGGGCGGATTGGCCAGCTGGGACACCGGGAGATACCTCGGAGGTACTCGAGAAATTATGCCATCGTGTACTATACTACGTTATCCTCGATTGAATCTGAATTGGAATGTTTTACATAATATAACATAATATATTGTCACGATATATGCATCCTATCCCGGGTTTAAATTCCAGCGCCGCAATGAATGTCCGACTTTGCCTATTTGCATGGTAGGATCGAAAATTGCTGAAATATGTGTAATTGGGGCAACCTACACTAACTAATTGTTTTATTCATTTACATCTAATTTATCTTATTATTCAGTTTTAAAGATGATAATAGATAATTTATTCTGGCGATATTGAAATTATTAAAAATCTTTTTGCTTACATACAGCTTAATGCAAATCTTAATCAGATAAAAAAAAATTTAAAGAGGAATGTGTTTGTATGAAAATCCTAAGAGAATATCTAAGGAAAAACACTCAGCAGGAAAACACCCTTCACCCCTTTGAAAACCCTGCGTAATCTCCTTATAGAGGAAGCTAAAAGACAAGAAGGAAAATTGTGAATGAGCAGCTGAAATTTCAAAGATCTTTAAAGTTGGCGATAGTTCATATTTACCTGTCAGCTTGGGTCAGTTATCTCACCGTTGACGTGATAGGTAATATTTAATTCCTTGGTATGGAACGGCGTCTGTACGTTACGTGGTGTAATTTTGTCCCCAATCCACCTTTCCTCTTCGTTATCGAAGATGGACACGAATGGAAGCCAGCTGTGGCAAGAAGTGCACGCGTAATTGGTAGCGTTTAAATGA
Source organism: Pachydiplax longipennis (assembly GCA_036926295.1). Taxonomy (NCBI): domain Eukaryota; kingdom Metazoa; phylum Arthropoda; class Insecta; order Odonata; family Libellulidae; genus Pachydiplax; species Pachydiplax longipennis. The sequence goes on from JAVFKF010000008.1 coordinate 61,956,773, forward strand.
AAGGGCAGTTGGAAGGGGTGCAAGAACTCGGCGGCAGAGCAGTGAATCAGTCACCTGATAATCGACGCACGAGTGAAGGAAAGACTGTTACTTAATTGATACCTCAGCGAGGCTTTTCCTGCAGACCAGGAAAGTGTTTCGTGGAATACCTATGAGCACTTAAATGGGAAGATGAAGTCATATGGAGCGTCATCGGGAGTTCGGCCAATCGGGAGCTGAGTCGTAGTGCATCCTACTAGCACACCCGTTCCCGATGAATCGCTTTATTCGCTAACGGAAATTCTCACTCTCCGCTAGATTTCCCGTTTTCACATTATGAGCTACTCACACAAAATGGATATACTAATAGATGTTACCTTCTGAAACTCAGAAATCTTAGTCATAATGTTTCAGAATTATATTTTTAGATTGTAGACCTCATTCAGAATGCCGAAACAAAAACTCTTCGCAATGCCCAAAAATCCGATCTTTAACTGATTATTTATGAACCATAAGTGCTTTGTTATGGATAAGATACATCTAAATCTATATAAAATGAAATATTAAAAATTGGACTTGACAACAGCAATTTATTTCACGTTCTGAACTAATGTTCTTATTTCGGGGTGAAATGGAATCGTGTTACGTCCACAAATTAATTGGAAGCTATATAACTGAAGATATAAAATATTTTGGTTAAAATTAAATTAAACTTGCATGTTGTTAAAATGTCAAATTTTAGCGCTAAAATTTTAATTTTTTATGTACCAAATTTTCGCTTACCTAAAAAGCAGTCTGAAGAGACGATCAAAAAATGGATAATGAAATGTTATCAATGAATTCTGAAAGTATAGAGTTCGTGTATGCTGTGGATTTTATATCTTACTTTAGACCACCTGAACTAACTTCATCAGAATGTATTTTCATATTCTATATCTCTTTTTCGGGATCTTTTCGAATAAAGAGAAAGTTATCAGCCTTTGATTTCCTTGCCATTCCTACCACCCTATTAAAAATTCGAAATCACCAGGAGACCGAAATTCCGACGAACTCTTACAATTATACAATTAAGAACTCAATAAAAGTAAATAAAGCCTCAAGTATGAAGTAAACTTCGGCAAGTATTAAGAAATACAAAGTAGAATAATTCAAATCATCGCATTCTTCTCGTAAATTTACATTTTTTGTGACCAAACTATAAAAATTCTCGATTTTTTTACTATTATCTAGCTGTAATAGGTGATAAATATAAAACACCAAAAGTATTCTTACCGTATTCTTCTTTGCCTCATGTAAATTAAATGAAGAAAATAGCAATTACATAAGAGTACCAAAGCCAGAGAAAACCAAACGATTGATATGAACAGTAGAATAAATAAATTTCACACTTTAACACATAATGCAATCATTTGAATACTGTGAGGTATGTAATTAGTTATTTAGACGAAGATGTGATTGTTACCATCGATGAATCTCTGAATGCAATCGCCCTAATTGCAAAATTTATACCAGGACACAATCAGGTGAAGAAAGAACATAGCTATCAGAAAAGATAGAACGATGATATTCTTGAATGACCGAAAGATGACCACGAAGATTCTAAAACACGAGGAAAACATCTAGTTCCCAGATACCCCTCAATCTACGAGGAAACAGGGGAGAAAAAATAGCCCGCGATAGTCGAGAGAGCAAAATATTGGAGGGAGCAGAAGCGAGACAGGGAAAGACGGCCACCTCCTCCATCCACTGCAACCTTCAGAGAGAGCGCGCGCTGGACTTCCGGATACCACGATGGCGCCAAGAGACTTCTGGTGGCGGGACTCCTCTTGCCCACTCGCCTCAAACCCCAACACCCTCGCATAAAAGGGAGACAACAGAAGAGCTATGATATACCTACGGTCCACGATGCCACGGAGGGAGAGGAGGGTGTGAGGGAAGGTGAGGAATAAAGGGGGAAGTGGTCGGGGTAATGCGAGGGATTTCCCAACGCACGCGTGGAATGCGGGTAAGTCGCGACCAAGGGGAGACAGAAGTATGGAGCAGGGGGGATTTCTCTCTTTCCAGAATGTGTGCATGTAGGAGAGGAGTGGGAGATAGACAGTGGATAAGATCGAGGAAAAGTCCTCCATCGCGAGCTCTCGAAAAGTTTTTGTTTTTATCGGGTGTTGCCAACTGGGCGGAGGGAGGGAGTCCTGTTTTAAGTTTTGAGAATTCCAATCCTCATTGCGCGAATTGAATGTACATACTTTTCTTCCGAGCTGATATGTGCGACGACGTTTAAGTGTTCAGTCTTTGGGCACGCGTTCCCCCTTCGTCGTCCGTTTCATTACGGAGTCTCCCGTTGGTTTGACATTGTCCAGAAGACTTGCGGCGCCGCAAGGAAATTTAAAAATTAAATTTCGGAATTTAACATAGAAATATGCTTCAAACGGTGATATATTTGATGTAAAAATGCCTCTAATGAAAGTCAGGTTAATAACCATTACATGTATGAATAGTTAAAATATGGTAAATAGTTCAGACAAATAACTATTAACAGCTGACTCTCCACAGTATTGAATTTATAGAACTGAATGTTGACTCCAAAAATGAACTTGACTAAACTCCAAATTTAAGTTCTTCAATATCAAGATGGAATAGAAAGCTGGATTAAGATGGATAAGAACAACGCAGGATAAACTTCAAATTATATCTTAATATAAATTATATATATTACATAATATATTAATAATATTACTGCTATGATTAACAGTGACATATAAGCAATAGTACTCGTGAAAATATATGCATCAAAAACTTTCTATGCTAAAATAAATATTTCCAAATGTAATATATATACAGAGTATAATTTAATTAAATCTTTCAGATGGGAAATCGAGTTGTTCATATTTTTTAAACTAAATTTCATATTTTACACTCAAGTATTGAAGACATTCCTCAGACAAATATTTTTTAACTTGAAATAAAATTCTTAACCCTCCGCTGAATTGATCAATTAACTCATACTATTTCAGGTGATTAAGTAAGTGGTTAAAATGCGTAACGGTTTTCATAGATTGTTTTTGCAGTACATAAAAACATCTCGAGCACTTGAAGCTATTCGTTAAAACATAGCAAATTCCATGGAAAACGCAGTAATATCAATGACTAAAACGTTCAAATTATTGAATTAAAGACATCTCTTTGGAATCTAATTATTAGCAGGCTTAATGTTAGAACATTAGAATGGATTTCCCAAAGATGATTTAGCTCATATGAACTATAGCAGGAAGATATTAATTGACATGAATCACTGAAAAATATATATATTGTAAAGAAATTCAAAAATCTTTGGCAAGCAAATGGAAATCCCAGAAAACATATTCAACCTTCGCTGGCATCATTAAGATGTTTGAAAAATTTTTAGAGAGCCTGCGAAAATCACTTGTAAATATCTATAATCTCGTATATTAATAGAAGTAAAAGATATTTAATCATCTTGAAAAGAAAAACACTTCCTTTCTTTTGGGATGACGACGATTAATCAGAGTGATTTAGTTCGATATATTTAATTTTCTCTAAATTTCCAAAGCTTAATTATATATAATTTATTTTTTTGTTCTGTGCTGTTTACTCACGTTCTCTGGTCTCGTTATGTTCTCTCCTAAAGCCAAGGAACGTAAATATCGCATGGGGAAGCACCTTATCCATTTATATCACTAAAGGTATAATATATTTCTGCTTCTTTCCGGTTTGGAATCTAGCCAAGACGCGTTTTCTCATTCAATTCTTAGTAATACGCGGAGCTGAATGGGGAAACCTAGAGCTCGGGGAAACTACGCTAGCAAAGTGTAATTCCACGCAATCAATGACGTTGAATGGAAACTTCAACGCCCGCTAAATCCTTCCGTATCGACAACTCACGACTCTCACGTCACCGATTCAGAACTTTTCTCATCTAATTTGTATTCTTCCTTGCGCGAGTGTCTCTGCGTGCTCCTGGAAATACCCAGCAGTCTGAAACAACGACATTGTACTTATTTACGTTCCTGTTATCTTCATTGCCATGGAAACTCCAAAAATTTGCGGAATCATCGCAGAAACGAAAACCTCTCAGGATTTTCCGTCGGAGTGATTGATTTAAAGCGTGTGAACGTATTTTTTCTGGCACCAGAGTGTATATCTGCCGCGTAAATTCCCATGAAAAGGAAATTAAACAATGCGACACGATTATCGGTTGGTGGGAAATGTATTAGCCTACTATAGTTGTGTAGTCACAATAGGTCCTCTTTGGGGAATTTGGCAATGAGGATTCCTGATAGAATTCTACCAGGATACGCTTGAATTGAAATTTCCTCTCCATAGATATTTTTATATTTTTTGTCACCTTCGAGATTATTCTGGAATTAAAGAATCTAACAATTTCTTAGGCAAGTTTATCCACTTTCCCTTCCTCGTAGTTTAGATACCTTGATTCATTTCAATCAATTTACCCCTTTCGTTCCGTTTTCTACTAATCCTACCTTATAAATCTATGAAATCCTCCTTTTCTCCATCCTCTAGATCAGGGATAGCTTAGCAATGGTGTATCCATAAAAAGTGATGTATTGTATGATTATAAGTGGCGCATCGAATTCTGATAAATATTGTGAATAATAATTTACATTTACGCAGACGAAAACATATTAACATAACTTAATACCCCTAAATTCAAGATAACGTGGTTTATTGAGCATTATAATGGATTTTGTGGCGCATTTAGAATAAAAAATGAAATAATGGACGCATGTATCCTAAAAGGCTGGCTACCGCTGCTCTAGATATTTTCTTTATTCCATTATATTTCTCCCACAAAAATAATCCACGTTAATAAAATAGTTCCATAATGTTAATCCACGCTAAGGCTGGTCTTAAGCTCCTGAAATCAAAATATTATGATTAAATAAAATGGCTAATTAATAAGAAGAAATAACTTAAAGCTCTAATTTTAATAATTTCTTTAAATTCAGCGTTTGTTATGACTATGGAATTCTACCAAATCCAAGGTCATGACCAAGGCCTGATCCATTCAGTGAGTTAGCTAACGTGAACAGATTCCTAGTCGAAAATGGTTTGAAGTCACCAATGTAGATACAACCGAGTATATCATAGGATAATTCATATATATTATAAGCGTTATTTATACAGGATATAGCATTTATTACCTTTCTGTACCCATTAATTTATTGCCTCGATTTGTAAATGCTTTCATGACTCAAATACGCTACGACAATACCTTACTCATAAGTGTTGCATCCTAGCAAATTGATGCAGCACAACTGCTCCTTATTAGATAATATTAGATAAAATGGATGATACTAGATATATTCCATATTCTAGCAACACCTTCCGGTGATACAGACTACGATTTTGATTAAAATGATGATTTTGTTTTGATGAAAAACTTCTTCTAAGGTTTTAAGCGATACTTCTGAGGCTAAGCAAATTTTGTGATTGTTGCAGATGACATATGCATATATAGCACTAAGCTAAAAGTTTACGTTTGAGGTTTGTCTTCCAATTCTCTTCGAATGGCGATTAAAGAAGTAATTTAACAACACTCTCATGATATTCAAACGAGGATAACGTAGAAAATTGCTCGTTACGAACTATCGACTTACTCGGCTAGGATATATATCTTCGATCCGTAATAAATATGCAGGCATTTTACATCCCCCAAATGTACTACTAATTAAGACTACTCAAAGAGAAATAGTTTTATTAAATAAGCGATACCAATCCACATTAAAGAACTTCATTACAGTTCCCGATTTATCTTCTGATGATAATCAAAGAGTCTTATTTGAGGTTATACTCTACGAGTACATTTTTATTTCAAATGTCAAATTGACATGTCAAAGAACAACTTCTGGGGGATGGAATCAAGGAAATTCCTTTAGCTTAAATTAAGAGCTCAAGTATCTTTATTATTGGGGGAATGGAATTTCTGAATAAGAGTGCCGAAACTCATTACAGGAACGTGCATATGGACGGCCGCGCCTAACCTTCGTTCTTCCCACGCCAGTGTCTCTGTGTCGGGGAAGAAGAAATCCTCCTTGACCCCTAATCGCATAACTTCCCTCCCTCCGCAATCTTCGATGACGGCATATCAAGCCTTCGCCAAAGAGACATGATAAAGTGCTTAGGAATTCGACCCTTCGTTACAACATGAATGACGGACGTATTTCGTATGTCAGGTGCAGTACAGCATTCTATAGTCCTAAGCAAATGTTAAGTGAAATCAGTGGATGGTCCTCAAGGTCATGGATCCTAGGGCAGTAGGACGCCGCGTAAAGCCGCCGAAACTTCAAACGGTTCTCTTATTATATTTTAATATTATTCTTTAATTCAATAAAATTATTTTGCTACTTCTTCATGAAATGACGGAAAAGAAACTAGCTCACTCGTTCGCCATTTTAGAGAAAATTTACAAAAAATGCGCAATTTTAAGACGTGAGGAGCCAATAATCACTTCTCGCGATTAAGCATTGAATAAGGAATTATATTTTCGAATAAATGGACTTCACATAGAATCCCCAATCGATCTATAGTTGTACATCAGTCTGCACTACCCAACCATGCGCTCCATAATTTGGAAGAATTACGTGATGAAGGAAAATAATTGAGTATAAAGTGAAATATTCCAATTTTATCGCAGCTGAATCTCTTTCAAACGAATAAGAGATCACGGAAATGATATCACGCATACATACATCAAATGTGATTTGTCCCTTTAAATTCATACGGCAAGTTTAGATCTTACAGTGGTCTCTATGTTCCGTTACGGAATGATGGATCTGCATACAAATAAATATTCTAGTCCAGACTTTTGGTAAAACTTTTAATCTTGTGTTCTTATTCCATATAGATGAAAATATGAATTTCTTTTTTAAAAGTTTTAGTCCATTATATCCCGTGATAAAGTTTATCTGTCAAAGTAATTTTCATTCATTGACAGACAATGTTCAGAAAATTATTTTAAAATTCTAAATTCCTTAATTCATGAAAGTATTTGAGGAAAGTAAAACGCAAGATGTTAAAATTTTGAATCTGTAGTACCTAACGTACACGAAGAGGTTTTCCCATACAGAATATTTTATTTTCAACGTTGAAATATCCAATCTATATCCTAAATATCTATTCAATATAGGATAAGGGTTAAATTGATTAAATAAAGTGAAAAAATAATTGGTTAAATCGGAAATGTTGAACAACTATGTCTCCACGAAAATAACAAAACTTTATTTCAAGGCATTAATAAGTGGATGGAATTGGTTTCCGTTCTTAAGTTGATTTATAGGAGTTCAATAACAATGAACTGATCTTAATTTCATAATAAATAATACAAAGAGAACAAAATGCAATATTAATTATTAATTTTTCATAAGCCCTTACAAAAATACTAGATGAAATTTTCGAAATAAATAAGGAGAGTATAAATGAAATTGAGTCATCCTACCAAATAAAAAAACATTTTATTTTTTTGATTGATGTCCAATAATATTTAATCCATAGTAAAAATTCAACTAAAAAAGTGCCTTGCTGACATTCTAAAACTGACTAGTAAATCTTTATTATATCCCAGATATATGATAGAATATCTATCACTTCTATTATTTTCTTAAATAAAATAATTCCTCTTAGGAAGCTAACAGCTAGCTTATTCATCATATCTTTTAAACAATTTCGTTCCCAAAAAGTCTCGACGACTCCTCTAAAGTACTACGACTGTCATCGAAATCCAGATTCCTAATCTGAAAACTCGCAGCAGAAGAGGTATGGAATGACCTTTTATTACATACGTGAATGAGTCGATTGCCTCCTTTGATCTTGAAATAAATGAGGAAGAGATTTCAGATCATATACATAAATGTCTTGAATAATTTAAAAACATATTACCAACTAGATCATCTATAACCAAGATTGGGTGACAACAAGTATTACGATGCACCAAAAAAATCCAAGTGAAATTATTTAATTATTTTATAACTTTTATAAATCGATTTAAAATATTTTTCAATTTTGAAATTCCTAGTTGATTGATTTGAATATAAAATTGATTTAAGATATATTTGAAAATATCAATTTTAATCTACCTAATATAGGTATAAAAAATTACAAATTTTCATCTCAAAAGAATGCGAAATAGAAAGAATGAAAGTCCCATCATCTGCTAAGATCCCGCCATCTAATTCCGAATTTACGAACTATGAATAAATTACTAGACTAGAAGGCATCCATTTAAATAAGGCGACAGATTTATCTCCCGCCTAATAATTTTGCATGTTTATCATCACTATCAAGCACCCTCCATCCTTCCTCTGCCTCCAGAGTCCTTTATAAAATGTCTCTGGAATCCCGTCGACAACTCGAGGAATGAAAAAAAAAGTTAGGTTTATTTCACATTTTAAGCACCCTCGGAATTCCTACAACCGCGAGTTTGGATTGGAACAGAATACCCGCGGATATTTATATGTGCGAAAAGAACACATTGGCCTTGAGGCAGCCGAAAAAAATGAAGACGTAGGACTCGGTCAGCCACGGCCTTAGTCATCGCGCAAGCATGCGCCTTCTGTGAATTTAACCTACTGCCATCGATTCTTGGAGGTGTTCGGAATTGTTAAAGCGGCGGAGATTTATCGTGCTTTAACTGTCCCTTCACCCACACGCGCTTGACAGGACCCAAAATTTAATTTTGCGGGATAATCTAATTCACGAGAAATCAAAAGTTAACCGTGAAAAGTCTTCTATGGGTTGGATTATTCATTTCTCTTCTCCATCTTGGATCGCAGGTGATCATATGGACTAACAGGGAAAAACTGCATCTACTAATGCAGGGGTGGCCAACCTTTCATAGCTCCTTCTCTATATTCTAAATTTTTAGGTAAGATGTGTCTTAGAACATTACCATATAATTTAATCACACATTTAATCGCACACTTTCATGTGCATAATTAGAATTCATTTCCATCATTTGGATTATTTAATAACTCCCCTTTTCGGGTATTTTAAGTATGATAATATGGTTGTTTAAATTTATGCTCGTGCATAAATTATTAATTGCATATATTTAAATATATACTTTTAGCTATTGAAATAAAAGGATTCCAATTAATAAAAGATAAAAATTTATTAATTTAAAGATACTTCTGAAACTGAATTCCTTCTGCCAAGTTTGTAATTCTTAGGGGCAAATAATATTATAGACGAGACCATAGACAAAACCATAGATTTATACCATATAAAGTATATCTAAGATGTTCGGATTTAATTTAACTCCGTAAATTTTTAGCTAAATGTGCCTGTGTAAATTATATGAGATTCTTTTTAAAAGATTTCCTTCGCGTTCGGTGCGCCAATTTAAATTATACAAAGAGATCGAAGCAAAAATATCTGTGCTACTTTATTTCAAATATTTTCAGTGTGAATGGTGCTAATTCTAGAAATTTTCTCTCTCAGCACTCATACCCTTTAATTGCTTAGGAAATTTCTATTAACTTTTATCGGCTCTATGAAAAGTAAGATAGAAGGTGAAAGGTAAAAGATTACGTAAAAGGTCAAATAGAATGTAATTTAAAATTATTATATAAAGATTGGGTTAATATCTATCTAAGAGACGCATTCATAAAAATATAATTGTTATTATGGCAACCATGATATTTCGATTTCACATAACAGCGGAAATATCACTATTGAAAATATAGTTTTTTAAATTCAATCTTAAGAAAGTTTAATTTCTTCATATCGATTTTAGCACTTTTATTCCCTTCTTGTTTGTACATCATCCAAGTTTTTCTTACATAATTCAGATTCATTTTTTTTAATAGAAATGAATTCCAAAGAAATTCCATTTGGATATCCACTTCTCGTAAAATAAATTACATACGCTAACATAAACCCAGACGTGACCGTTACGCAAGTCTTCTCCAAAGAGAACTTGGCTTAAAAGAGAAAATTCTAAACGATAAAAGTTTGCCAGAAGGAATCACTTTCGTCAACTGATTCTTAAATTTCGCAATGAATTTTATGGAAAAAGTAAATGTCTGCTAATTCAATATAAGGTCTACATAGCGTGGGAGTGAACTAATCGATCGAAATTTTTAGCTGAAACAGGAAAAGTAATATAAATACAAAAAGGAAAACGCAGAACATACAGGTACTCAACGCAAGGTTTTTTTTAGGAGACTTAAGATTTTCAGTTGTTAAAATTCCGCATTAAAATTCTATAAGTTACTACATATTCACACCACAAATACCAAAAATACGAAATATCTACAAGTTTGCATCCTTAAAAAACGCCTCCATAAATGGATAATTTTTCTGAGTGGGGCATAGTTATTGTGCTATTAATACTCAAATCTCAGTAGGGACTCAGAAATCCATTTTATGAAGCTCAGTAAATATCATAATATTGTGGATTACTTAAGGTATGAAATGTAAATCGATCTTTTAAAACCATACGCCTTATATATTATTCGTAACTCTAAAGCGAAATGTATAATCATTAACTGTATATACAGCGTGACCAGCTGCTGCCACTGTATTATTAATTTTAGTAAATAACTAATAGATATATACAGTAAAAATTTCATGAATAATTATTTCCACAGTAACTTAAAATAAACCATCGGTAACCTTTCACAAACATTACATAAAAACTTGTACTTATCGAAAATCTTGGAGAACAGAGTAAATTTTTATTTTTTAAGTTTTTTTTCACCATGAGTATCGCTGATGAAAATTTGCCCTCTGTTTCTTTAAAGCACGAATCGAAATATACCAAAAACTTGGTAATATTTAGATTTTACTTCTCCGTTACTGAAATTTCCGATATTTAATAATGAGACCACGATATGTTGGTGACCTATGGCTGGAAAAAAACTATGAACAACCCTGTCATTGGTGCACACGTATCGAGAGAAATTCAATGTGCTGAAACAATAGGCAGAAAAAGCATCTAAAAGAAAGCGAAATTCCACGCAACATTACGCACGGAAACACTTTCTCCAAATGGAATGATGCCGGGAAATTCAACCCCATGCGACGTGGGGACAAACGGAACCTTCGCGAGGCCTCGCCAAGAACGATAGATGCCGAATGCGGCCGCAATTCTCTGAGTAATCTACACGAGGAGGCACGTGAGTGAGGAACGCGAGTAGATTTTGGCTCGACTAAGGAAATTAGATCTGCGTCGCTGAGGAGATGAGTGGGAGGGAAAGACAGCTGTAAAAATCCTAGCCCTCGGAATGGGGAAGTAGAGGAAAGGACCATTTTTATCTCGAAAGGGGCGAAAAGAGGGGATTGTGGTGCCACATCGTCGCCGATCACTTCCCCTTTACTCCCTTATTTCGCCTTCGGCCTTGGGTCCCTGGAAGAGAGTAAACTCCGACCTTGGCGCTGGAGAAGGGGTGCCGGAGCTTGGGATGCTGATTTTGGGGTGGGGCGGTCCCAAGGTGGATGATGGAACGCGAGGAATGCGGGAATGGAACGCAAAGCACGCGGTTCCTGTGACTTGTAACACTTTTGCTCCTTCGGCAACCCTCCTCTCCTTGCCAAACTCCTTTTTCCTCCGAGTCTCTCCCCGATAAGTTTGGGACTTTCCCCTCTCCACTCGGGCCCATCCGCATTCTCCCGCTCCCTCCACCGCCTCCTCTCCCCGACTTGACACCCACGATCCGGCGGGAATGTTGAATGACCAATCCGTGGCCTCAAAATTCTCGTTACCGCCAAATGTGGAGCTGCAGCGAGGATCGTTACGTAAATGATTTAATAGGGCGAATGTGTTTTTTACCTCGAGGTTCATTGTTTGCGGCACAATTAGGAGCGGTACGCGAGTATGACTGGGAGACTTCAACGGCTGAAAGCTCGGTAAAAGCATTTAACCCCCTATGACAATCGAATCGGAGTTCTTACGCCGATGCGATTTCAGACGTATTACCGATTTCAACGATTCTTCTTGTTTTGGAAAGTTAGAAGTTTCATTTAAAGTATAATAAGAGTTTATAATGAATTTTACAAACCAATATCTGCTAATAATGTGAATATTTGTCCGGTGTTAACTGTTTAAGAAATTTTCGTCAAGAAACCAAGTTCTCGAACAAGAGAATATAATTTGGTCTGGCATCATGAAATGAAAACATTTGAATTTCTATGATAATTTTTTTTCGATTACTAACTACTTTACAACCTACTTTTTACTACCGTAAAAAAAGTAGGTTGATTAAAAATGTAAGCTACTGGCAGGAATTTTTCTGTAATAAGAGGCCTAATTCAAGTAGTTAAATATATCTCATCTGGTTTGCAAGTACGTGAGGAAGAGACAATTTAATCGGATGCCTTATTCAGCGGCCAGGGAGAGGATGCCTCTGAAGTGTACAACTTTTGCTTTTCGCTTTCATTTTCATGAAGTGATCATTAAAATGGATAAAGTGATTTATTTAGAAAATCATCCTTCAGAACTTATTTATGAACTATTGTTTATGAGCTAATATTATTTTCTTTTCGTGCCACATACATTCTACTTTAAGTAAATGGCGATAACTTTATATTATTCATTATGATGTCATTCACTCTTCCAGATATAATCATCTCCCTTTACCAAAGCTATATATAGTCATGATAAGAAATTAGATTCCAATAGAATAATACGTTAATGTGCTTAAGAACTAAGCTATGTAGAGTGCCGTTATTTTAAACCTGTGAAGGATCGATTTTTAAAAGTTATAAAAAGGCAACATTTTTCAAAGAATTGAATATCGTTACGACTACCAGCGGTGCACCGTGAATTAAAATTTATACCATGGCGAATATGAGGATAGAACTAATGTTTATTTTTATCTGCTCAAAAATATTTTAACATATAGCAGCTTAATGTCATGCAATAACAACCTTACCTGTGTGAATTAGGATGAAACTGTAAGAGACGATTAATACAAAGACGACTGAGGTAGAAAATTCCTATCATTAGCAGGGAAAATGATGAGAAGCAACTGAATGTGGCGGAACCATAACGGCCTTATCCGAGGACGATAGATGACATATTGTCAAACGAATGAGGAACAATCAGTGACCTCCAGATTTTCGTTTGTCATTTTTAAAACAGCTGAAATGGGATAGGGGTACCGAAAAAAGATTGAAACTTCGGATTTTCTCTCCTGACTAAACATTCCGAAGAAAACGCAAATATTCAAATGCTCAGACGACAGCAGCTATGTGAAGAGGCTAAGAACTATCGAACTCGTTTCCTCCTCTATTTGGGATACGTTTCCGATTAAATAAACAAAAATGAAAATTCTTCTCCTGATCTGATATTTCTACAGATCCATTGCGAATTCAGGCTCATAATTCTGTTTAGTATGCCAACTCTAAAGTTTTTCCGTACATTTCCGTTTATTGAAGTACTATCACTTAGGACACCTCGGAGATATTGTTCGAATTTCTTAAATTCGATCGAGCTTTTTGGAAAAATAGAGAATAAATCCTTGGAGGATCAGTAAAATAAAGCAACGATCTGCATTCCGAAGATTTTTCACATGTTGGGTTTACGAGAAAGCTTATTTTATGAAAAGTTTTTCCTTTCGTAAAATTGAATGGTGTATTTTTTCCTCTAAATCGAGTCCTTCATGGATTCCAAATATTTTTTATCTCTCTTCCCCTTGAGAATTGGGAAATTTGTCTGTTATACTCAAATTTTTCGACATCTCTTATTGGCCGACGTTTCCTTTCTCGTTCGCTTTACACTCGAATATCTGTTTAGGAATTCGTATAAGGCACTGCCGCCGTGCGTTACTCATACATATGACTATTATATAACGTTTTCAAGGATTTTCATAACAAGCATTACGTAAAATTGCGTAGCGTAACTTAACTAGGAAACATAACCTGTCCTCTTACACATTTATAAGATGTTTCGCCCCATTGTAGATGGTGATAATAAGCTTCTATTTAAAGACATCGAGATAATGTCACTGAAAGCCAGATCATTTTTGAGTGATTTAGAGGGCATGAAATAACCTTACCTTTTTGAATAAATTGAAAATTTTGTTTCAAAAATTCTCTCCGAGAAGTGTATGAGTAGATACACTATCTGCATCTCACTATCCAAAGATTCACATTCTTGTTACCGATGTATCCGTATGCCCTCAGAATAAAAATGGATAACTAATCAATTCCCTTACGATGTTGAATAAAACTTTGTAATTAAACTTGAATCTTAATGCATCTCATTGTGGAATATAACCTCAGTATCAAAAGATAGTCATCATCTATCAACATTCATAAATGAAATAATATCTCCGGCTTTTAATAATTAAGATTTAATCATTATGGTCAGACCAAAGTTATAAACAATGTATACGGTACCGCAACTTATAATTATATATCCTAGTGAATTTTCCCGTACACAAACGACGAAACAAATTTAACCAAAGAATGCACGATTCAGTCTTTGGCGATGTATTGTGGAAATTCGTCATATTGAATGAGGAGAATCGTTGTACTTTTTTGATAAAGTTCTTCTTTTAACAAATAAAAAATATTTATTAGTTGTATAAATCTGATCTTGAAAAAAAGTAAGGTTAATTGCTCTCCGATTTAAAATATCCACCAAAATGAAAACTGAAGCTACATAAATATATAGAGCACCTAAGAAACTATTCCATAAATTCTATTAAACTTCATAGAATACAAAGGAATCACCTGATCCTACACCGCAGAATCTTCTTTGTTCGTTTAAGGAGTACTTTTTTGCTTAAAATCTTCCACAAGTTTTCCTTTTTACACTTCCTGCTCTAATTATTAATCTTGATGTGGATAAGAAATGAGCTGATTTGTTACTCTTTTTACACTGAGAATGTCTACTATTATATCCCTTGTAAATTTGATAAATAGCTTTCAAAACTTAAACATTGATGTGGATAGTATTTGTTTATTTGGTAGCTAATAATATTAATGAGTTTTTTACATATTTACCTTAGGAATCATTTCAACAGCACAATTTGCCATGTTAACACGAAATTACGGCTCTCCATCCCCATAAATTTATGTGGGTCTATCTTTCTCATATATTTGTACGAGAGTTGAGTCGAGCCCGCAAAATAAGATCGACATATCCATTGGAACTCTAACAAATTTCAAAATTTCATCTCTCCCGAAATCTCGTCGCGAAGTACGAGAAATTAATTTTCAAATAATGCTTTCATGTATTTCTTACAGAGGTAACTAATATTAGATGAATAAATATTTAAATAAATACATTTATACACAACAGTGATAGTCATATAATATTGGACGACTTGATTACAAATCCATTGATAAAAAACTTATGTTTCTAGACGTTAGTTTACGATATTCACACAAAAGGCACAAAAGAAATGAGAACGTTTGAATCATTTCGTAACAGTATTGTTGTCGCTTTCACTTGCACTTGCGACTATTCTATAACAGAAACCAAAAACTAAATGAATAACTTAATACAGTGTCTTCATAATAGAACGTTGTAAACTTCCTTTCTAAAATATCATTCATAAATTGAACAATAGTAGGATATGCAGATGACGAAAATAAATCCCCAAATGAAAAGCATAATCAAATATGTAAAGCCCCTGACGCCAGAGCGGCGTCCATTGAAGGTTATTACATCACAGATCGACTAGCCGACGCCAGAAATACATGTCAAATGTCAAGATTTCAATCCCCCTCCCTCACCTCACTTGCTTGTCTTCCTCCGCTGAAGAGGAATCTTTCCTTATTTTAGCAGTTAATCCTCTTTTTGCTGTATAATTTTATTTATGATGCATCGATGAAATGGAAAAAAAATCATAGGACATAAAATGAATTTGGTTGTAAAATATACACTATTAGATATTTAAAGGATCGCTGAAGGAACAATCAACTACTGTAAAAAATAATGCCATATATAAAGGTTTAACCAATAAGAATATTTTAAAATTGATATCGTATCTTACAAATCTTTTCTTACATTGTTACTTTTGTCCTTTAGGGACATTCCTAAGGTCCCATGTTTACTTTCCTCATCAAAGCAAGATGTTGACTTACTAGCCTTTGATTACCAACATTCCTTATCTCATTACAGAAACAATTATTTCTACATTCATCATTTTCAACTTACTATACCTGTTATAGCATTTTATATATAGAATGGTCACTTAATTTATGATATTATTTAAGTGCATAATATTAATGATAATACTTTTAGTTATATTAATATTTTCCTAGTAATATAGGATGGTTTGGAAAGAATTCACACTTTTCAGTTGAAGGGCAAAAGTCCATGACCTTGAAAAATATTCTTTTTGAATCATTGACATAAACATGGACAGCTCGAAATGGCTTAATAAATACTTTGAAAACATTATCTCTGCTACTGAATTTTTGTAAGTTGAAAATTTATAGCATATGAAACATTTTACGGCATGATTTCATTGGTAAACTGATGAAAATTTCCAATTTCAATCTAAAGAAAGGATTAGCAATATTCCCAATGCAATGGTCTATTAAGAGGGTATCTATTTTTGTCATTAAAAGTTTTATTTTTTAAACTTTAAATGAAGAATTTTTTACGTATATATATGTATATACATTTTTTGTACAGATCCAAAAAAGAGATATAGGACTATAATCAATGTGCTCTAGCTTTACTTGGTGGAACGCCATAATGAAAGAATGAAAAAATCTTTCCTGTGGAAACTACGAAGTGTTACTTATTCATTCTTTTGAGATATAGGACTATGTTCATAAGACATATTTAGTTCAAAGCTAGTAAGAAATCAGAAAAAGGTTTTTTACTGATAGCCCATCTTTCAAGCATAAGATGTTTAAAGATTTCAAAGATATGGACTTTTTATTATAGCTTTATTCTTTGTACTTTCCAAAACTGTTCATAAATTCTTTAGTGGTTTAATATCAATTTGATTGAAAATTAGCTGTCTTTAATGGCTTGAGTTTTTCCTCCACATTATTAAAAGCACCTTCTGCCAGATTAACCAGATCAAAACTTCGCATTTGGTGTTGATAAGGAATTGCATGATCCCAGCGTATGATAGTAGTATAACTTTATAAACTAAAGATAGGTATTAATTTATAACCGATAATAAATTATAACTTTCGGGTAATATTAGAGATTATTCTCGATAGTTTATTGGATCTGTTATCAGAGAGCTTATTGTAATGAAGATTGCTCTTTCTTACATAAGTTTAATTCCCTTCCTTTGTTATTGTCATTTTCTATAAATACATATGCCATATATATTTTCTTGTGTTGACCTGTTTCAATGGTATAATAGTCTCACATGGCAATGCAATAAAATATCCCAAACTTTCAATAAAATGAGCATGTATACTAGAGTGTAAAATTCAGCTGACTGATTCAACTTAACTATCAACACCATTCGTGAAATATTTCCCTATAACAAGTAATTCAAATGAATGAGTCATTTATAAATTACTATGCAGTTCAAGTTTTATCTATTTTTATATTTTAAAAGATAATTACAATGGATACATATTTTGTTAAGCAATTCAAAGGTTTAAACAGTCCCATTCATGCTAAGAGACAAAGACTTGGACCATTTAAATATCAGTGAATTACCTTGCTTAAAAATGAAACATATTTTCAAATCACTAAGAGACTGAAAATATTGTTCCTTATGACACCATGATTGACCAAAAGGCACTTGAGGCTATTTAACTTTCTAGTGTACCAGCCAAAAAGAGTGAAAACAAGGTGTGGCTACAAGTTGAATCACTACTTTCAGGTTGGCACTGTTTTGTACTAGTGAATTCACAGTTTTCATATTAACATCAATCAATTATTGAAATCTTCTTCTGAAATTGATTTGTCACAATCCCTTTGAAAAAATTACTCAATGCAATCAGATTGATTATATATATATAACATAAATTTTGTGAATAAAACTGAATTAATAAATGTAAACAGTATATATATGAATGCAAAAAGTTAAGATATTTAACTCATCTACATATACAACATTTTTCATGTATTTATAAATTATAACACTCATTTAGACTGATATGCTAAAATTTCTCATGCACCGAATTCAATTTCTGAATTACAGCACAGATAAGTTAATGAATTATTAAAAAATAATGCAGATTATTAACAAATAACTAAAACATTCCACCTTTTGATTTATTGATACATATAATAACACTTTAAAAAGGAATTAAATAAGTCATCAGACTGATTTGATATAAACAATGTGATAGTCAAAATATTCCATTATTTGATTTGGAAAGCAGGGTAAAACTTATTTCCAGAGTATGTTATAAATCTTATAATGAATTCTCCAACTCGGTCCCATGCACCAGAAAACTGGTTACACCCTAACAAACTGGTATACTGTTACTATAAAAATATACACAATAGCACCAAAATGTTACTCTAGAACAGTAATTAATATTCATTTACAGGCAAGCAGGTATGTTTCCTTCAGCCACTTCTTAAAATATACATCAATTCATAAGTTAGATCAAATTTTCCCATTTTATTTTCAATAAAACCCAACAACAACTTTACCATTGAAAGTAAAACACGAAGGGTCAAAGACTTGCCAGGCAAGTTTGAAAAAACCTGATCTAGATAAAACAACAAGCTCATGCTACTTCTTGAAACAGGGAAACATACATAAACCTATTAACCTCATTAGAATACCAATTTGGAAAGCAAAAGCAAAATCATGTAAGCAAAACATGTAACTTTTAATATAAACATTTTTACCCAGTAAAAAATCAATTCATAAGGATGTTATGACTCTGTATCTTCTTTTTAGTGGATGATCAGAGTTGAATAAATTTCAATTAAAATCTCAAAATTACTTTTCGATCATATTTGAAGATATATATTCGAACTTTATGCTTCCAAACAGATAGGCAACTGTGTGCTAATTCACACTTGGACATGATTATGGTTTAATGGGAATTAAATCCCTCCATATTCACAACTTTTCAGTTGATTAAGATTTATGTAAGAATCTCTTGCAGATACTCAAGAACCATTAGGATACTTATTGTATTGATATGGCAGAATTACATATCCTAACCTCAATTAAAACAAGTTACTGCCTTCTTTTTCAAAAACACTGTCTTGTGTGAATTAATCCTTAAAATATATACTTAAATGCACTGATAAAATTAATGATTGTCATAGCACAGCAGATTTACGAGAGAAAAAATAACCCTAACTAACAAATTCTTCTATTTAATAAACAATTTTGGTAGGAGCTTCAATAAAATTTCACATCCTAAGACTCAAGAAATTCACATTTACAAAAGTCAAAACTCAACCAGAAAATCTCTTCAACATAAATAAACCACCTTCATTTGACAGTAGTATGATAAACCTGCACATCAGTGATCAGATGAGCAAGAAAGATATGATAGGATAAAAAACAGACTGATAGGACTGAGTCCCTAACTCTTCTCAACATGGAAAGAAGATTTTGATGATGATGATGTCATTGTGAAGGTACGTTGCTCGATCCTCTGAGTTGACTGATTCAAAATCCTTTCAATTTCAGTCTCTCCATAGAGAGCCATGTCAGATCGAGGTGGTGGTGGTGGTAGTTGGGATGATAATGAGCTGTATCCATGAGAGACAATGTTATTGGAGTTGACAAATGATTCTGTTGTTCCTGAATGGTCAAGCAAGCTGGAGGCATGAGGTGGTGGTGGAGGAGGAGGGGGAGAGCCAGATGGAGATGGTGGACCTCCAAGCTTAGAGGAGAAAGAGGACGATGATATTTTACGCTGTTGACTGGTTGCAGAAAGCTTTCTTGCAGAAGAGTATATTTGACGATCAATGCTGTTAGTGGTGTTGGGACCATTAGCCTTCATGGTGCCAGAGGGGGATGGTGCTTGAGCTCCATTGGTGAAAGAACTGAATGAGGGCTGTTGCTGGTGAGGGTGTTGCAGTGTTCCAGGACTGGACTGGATACTGGAGTCAAAAGATCGTGTCTCATACCTGTAAATGAGAGGAAATTTAAACCCTCTATGTATTGATTTGATTTGGCAAATAACATGTATCACACTTTCAGGAATAACAAAATATTTAATGTAGCAACCATTTTTGGTAAAGTCATCAATATCTGTTATCTTTGCCTTCTACCTTAAGATTACATATGTCAAAACAGGTCATATGATAAATAATTATATTCCACAATAAAGGACAATTGCTTATTCTTATTCCTTCTCTGGTTGATAAGAGCTTTCATTGACTTTCTCTTACAAAATTAACCAAGAGAAAGGGAAATTATAAAACATAATTATGTCTGTAACCCATGAGATATAAAAAATTTTGTTGAAAGAAAATGTAGGAGAAAATGAGTTACAATTTACCTTGTGAAGGATTCATATCCACTTCCATAACCTTCATTTTCTGTATCTGATGAAGTTGCTCCATCACTAAGACCACTTCCCTTCAGCCTATATTTTGCTTGTCGGATGGCAGTGAGGCGACCTCTAGCCTCTTCCAATTGACGCTCTATCCTCAAAACTTCTGAGCGTGCATTTATCTCTTGAGCAATACCACCAACCATTCGTCGATTCAAAACAAGGCTACGTTCCTCTTCTTGCTGAAGTGCTTGTTGTGCTGCTCGAACAAGATTGTCTGTTGCTCGTTTGACTGCCTTACCAGCCGCCTGGAAAAATCATTCATAACTTTCTTGTAAAATAAGTCATAATGTTTCAGAATTTTAAGACTTAGATTATATTTTACATAACTGTGTTCAAACTATGTTAATGCTATATGGAAGCAAAGAATCATATATAAATAATTTGAACATATCTTACAAATTACTTAATATAATAGAAACAAACCTGAAGTCTCTTGGTAGATGGAGCATCTGGGTCTGCTTTTACATTACAAGCCACTAACAACTGAGCAGTGGAAGAGGCAACTTGTTTAGCCGAGGAAATTAATTTTTCCTCTGAAGATAACCCTTGCACCAAGGCATTGGCTGATTCCACCAAGCTATGAGTTGCAGCAGCAACTAGTCTTGCAGCTGATACCAAACCTTCAGACCACTGTCCATCATCAGAGCTAGAACGAGGTCGTCTGCTGACCTAATGAAATAATTTTACCAATATATCAAATTAACAGAAACATCAAGGTAAAACTTAATATTTAAGGACATTATTTAAATTTTATAACAGTTAAATCATAAAGCAATCATAAGTAGTGTTTTACCAGTATGGAGAAAAAGTAACTAACTTAATTTTCTTTTCTGTATTTAAAATTGATAAACTTTACACTACCAATAATTGAAAACAACTATCATAAAACATAATTTCATGGCCATCATGCCTAAGTAATACAGAAATGCAGCTAGTGGTTGAAGAGGTAAAAATTACAAGATGACTTCTTTACAGATATTTCAATCTTTAAAAAGGTTTGATAAATAGGTGTACACATACATACACATTTAAAAAATATAAATACTCCGATTTATCTTTTCATAAAAATTTGGAATGTATCAAACTGCATATAAAACAGCACATTTTTTTCAGAAAACCTTATTTGTCATGTCTGTGATCTTATGTATACACTGCTAAAACAAAAATTACAATCATTAAAATTTGGAATATCATACCTTTCCAAGATCAATCAACTCCCTCTGTGCTGCTGATGCTGCTTTCACAAGAGCAGATGTTGCAGCAGCTATGGACTTGGCTGCTTCTAAAATCATTTCATCAAAATTCATACTTTCATCAGCCTCCTATAATTCAAATAAACAAAACTGTTAATTAAATCAAAATAACTTCAATCAAATTTACACTAATGTTACAATTCTCTAAGAAATATATTTATTCTATTTTTACAAACTACACTCACTCACATATTGTTTCCAGTTGGCTTCAAATTATATCAAACCAAATCATTGGTAACACTAAGCTTGCACATTTCAAGCTTTTTTCACTCTTATATAAATAAAAAATTTTTTGCAAAACAGTATTTTTGTCATTAAAATTTGGGAATAAAATATACAGAACAAATATTATATATGAACATGCATTCTTAAAGTCTGAATGCTATGACAGAGCATATTAAATAGTAGAGACGTTTGACTGACTGCACATATTTACTTTACATTTTACTTTTTAACATACATACATTAAAATACGTGATAACATCAATAAATCTCAAAGAAAATAACATATAAGAACATTCAAAAGATGCATCAGAATAGAACCTAATCTTGAATAAATTTCAAAGGAAATATAAATAATATCATGCATAGCAAATCATGAAAATATATTAATAGGCAGAATCACGTATTAATATTAGAAATACAAGGAAATTTACCTATTTCATAAGATAATCTAATCACACAATTTTGATCTCATTTCAAAAATAATCAACTGAAATTCTTAGAGTAGCAAATATAAATGGCTACATACACAGATTTGCAAAAAGTAATTTTTCTCCTAACCTAGTAAGCAACAAAAGAATTTTCAACACTGAAATCAACTGAGAGCTTCTCCAACAGAATTATGTCAAACGATGGAAAAGTTAGGCTCGTAGGTGATGAACTTTTCACTCTAATAATATGTTTGATTCCTGGTTGGAGTTTAATACACAACCAAGAATATCAAACATATCTCAGAGAGAAAAGCAGTTAAATATCCTCTGCAGCTCAAATCCTAGTAAACTCTTTGACAAATAATTGGAAGTAAGGTATGAGAAAACAGTGAATCAAGGTCTATGTAAATGTTAATGAAAAGGAGATACCTTTATTGAAGATGCAGATGATTTCCGTGGACGTAAACTGGCTAACTTCTTAGCGGCTGCATCAATGGACGCTGCAGCACCGTGGAGTTCATTCTCAGCAATAACAGTTGGATCATCAGGGTCAACCCAATCAGTGCCTAAAATGTATCAAATTAAAGAATCAAAGATGAGTTGAGTGTATTCTCTATAATGCAAACATCAAAAAAAGTAATTTTTGATTCAATTTGTTGAATTATAAACTTTTTCTTACCTTTCAGCAGCTCAGCAACAGCTACAAGCTCGGTAACAGACTGAGCAATTCCTCTTGAGATAGGTGGTAATGCTTGCCGAGCATCTGCAGCTCCTCCTCTAGCTACTGCAACCAATACTCCTTGAAGAAGCTCTCTGTAATTGGAAGCCACTGCATCTCCTGCAGCTAATGTACGCTTACGCAGTTCCACCGTTTCTGCTGAATAAGCTGTCCCCTGATCATGATTTAAGAATCATATATTAAAACATTTTTAGAAAATAAATTTATATATTAATTCATACACACCTAACGTGGAGATCAGTTAATGAAATGAAACATCTGAAATTAATTCATGCTTCAAATCCAAATATCTTCAAATTACCTTGCAAACAGTTAACATGTCAGATATAGCTTTACGTCCCATGTTGGCAGCAACAATTATGTCTTCTTGGCGGCAACTATTACCAGCTGCTACTGCCTTTGCAGTAGCTAGTGTGATTGGCTTAGTAGAGCGAACAAGATCTTCTGGAGAGTATTGCATCCTCGGCTGATCTCCTGAATTCAAGGCCTGAAGGGAATCGGTAGAATAATAATCTTTACATCCCTGATTCAAAAATTTATATAATATCAAATATTTGTTAATAACATATCAAATACTTGTAAGAGATAACAGGTCTCAACTCGTAAAAGGATTTCATCCCGTGAAGTCATACATGCATTCTCAAATTAATGAACTATGATTAAATATTGAAACCAGTATATTTAAAACAAACACATTTTCTTTGACCAAGGAATGTAACTTATGGCCAAAAATAGGAAAAATCTCTATAAAAATAATGTGTCTGTTTACATAATTAAAATCATACAATTATTAAAAGCATCAACATGAGCAACAAACATATTCAAGCAAATTCACTCACCCTTATCTCCTGAGCAATAGCTTCCACTGTGGATTCTAAAGCTCTGGTTCCTCGAGTGTGTTCATCTTCTACAGCTTTCACCGTTTTTAGTAGGGAAGTTACATTGGTTACCATGACCTATAGTAAAAGAAAGATATATTAACAAAATTACAGGATAAAATTGAAAATTTAAGTTTAATTATGGATCTTGTTAGAGAATTCTGTTTTAAAAACCTTCATGAGAATCTCAGATATTATAGATAATGCAATTACACTATCTTCTCATGGGATGAATATTACAGTTACTTTGTAAATTCATTCATCATAGTAAGAAATACGAAGCACTCTAACAATGAATTATAAAATTGAAATTTCTTTCTTCAATAACTATCAAAATACTCCATAACCAAGTCATGCAATCATTATGTAGCAAGTTATAAGCTATAGTACTTAGTTTAGAACAGAAATCTCCAAAGACCAAAATAATATCTTATAATTCATTAAATAAGGCTTAGCTTTAACAAGCAATGCTTGAATACATTTTCAAGCAAAAACATGTCCTTACTGAATAGAAGATGCTGACAACCAAGCATGTTAATTATTGAATTATTTACAAGGACAACTGAGTTAATAAACATTTAGAGAAAAGTTAATAAAAGAAAGATTTCTGAATTCCGGTCCATTGTCACATGGGCATCTTAAAAAGTGTTAATTCAGCCATTAAAAACAGGGCTCAAAAGATTATAGAAGTCACCTTCCTTATTTTAAAATATTTATGTCTAAGTTGAAACTACTACTCATAAAAAGATCGTAGAGAAAGAGATAAAATGCATCAATAATGAGTAACTGAGATATATTTCAAAATATTATACAGATTAATACTATTAGTGGATTTTCCAATAATTTTATACATATAAAATTGATGAAAAGAATGAAGTCTTATTGCTTAATTTCTATTCAAGAAAGATAATGATATCATCTTTCACTTACATCAAAATTAATATTTAAAATCATATAATGAATACCTTAATTATTTAAAACTCACAAAAATTTTTTAGGTGCATAAAACCTTTCTGGAGTGATGAAGTAATTACATGCAAGGTTGATAGCAGTAATTGAAATGAAACCATCACTAAAAGATAATAATTCGTACAAAGAGAGGCGATAAAAACTCTTACCAGTCTAGTTATCAATTCACTATATTATTGTACATTACAAAGTAATAAAAACAAAATGAATTGTTAGGGGTTATGGTATTAACAATAACATATTGCCCAACAAAAGTAACACATGATAAAGTAGAAATAATTTTTCCTATCAACAAAAGAGACACACCTCCCAAGCTGCTGATTTTGTACAGCAAACCCTAGAAAGACAAAGATCAGAAAAGGGTTGCAATACTTCTGAAAGAGAAAGAAAGCTTAGAAATGTATCTGGTGTCAAGTTATCCAGCCAGAGGTATAATCTACATACAAGAAATTAGCACACACAAACAGCATTAGGCAGTTAAACATTCACATTAACACATTCACGACAATAAAAAGACAGCACTTCCTGTAGGCCTAAAATTACTTAGCTAAATTTCAAAATTTTGCAGTCCTTCATCAAAGACTATCATACTCTTTAGACACAAACTAGTTATTGAATCTACCTTTCTTTATCATATAATAAATCAAAATCTTCATAGAAAACTAATACATTTTTAAGAAATTCCAGAAATACGGGGGCATTATATAATGACTGAAAAGAGTAAGTATGTAAAAATTCAAGTTTGTGAAACATTGTAAACACTAATTCTATGAAAATCTCTATGATGCTAAACTGCTGAGACTTTCTAACTGTCTTTAACTTTTATAGAAAGAAAAATAAAGATAAATATACAAGAACTTCAATTTATTTCAATATAGCAGTCGTGAACATGTTATGATGCCCAGGGAAATGAGAATGCACATGAATTCCTACAACATACAACACTACAAGTAAACTGTAGCCTAAATTTTGTTAAATAATGCTTATATTTCTACAAATAAGAGAGGTTTAAGATAATGCAAGAGGAAAAATGTTATTTTCTAATCATGGGGGTAAAGATGGCAAATCCTGAAACTCCATGCAGATCTTTAAGTATATGGAACACACACAGTTACCCATTTAAAAATATACATACCATAGTCCAATGATGTTGTCGTTTTATGATGAGGATGTTATTTTCAAATGAGTAAAACAAATTTGCCAGTGTAATTGAGTGGATGGGGAACAATAACGAACCACTTGATTATTTTATAAACTATATTTTATTGGTAGAACCACTTATTTAGTTAAATTTAAGGTATAATTAGGATGTGAAGATTGCATTTTATGATAAAATGGATATATAATTTAGGGCTTTAATTCTGTTAAAATGATATTAAATAAGGTAAGCAGAAGGTAACATTTAATGTAAGAATAAACATGTGATATATAGAGTCAATATCTTTTGAGAAATGTTTGGCCTGATAACTAGCATGTCTGATGAATTTTATGAAGAACTCACAGCCTATTTATTTTTGGCACTTAGGTTTTACTTTACTCAAAGTATTGCACATTCAGTGAAACATTAAGTTTTAACAATCAATTTCTTGGTAACATAGGCTGACTGAAGCCCTTCTGGCCAAAATATTCTAATTATGCATCATACTGGGCTCACAGAAAAGAATAAAAAAATTTGCAAAAGCTACAAAAACACTGATCTCATTTTAATACAATTACAAAGCAACATTTACACAGAAGTGGCAGTAAGGCATGAGATTCTGTGACACCTGATTTCCCTCAACATATTTTGAGGTAGCAAAAATAGGTGGTCAAAATAAATATAAAAAGTTGGAGAGAGCAAAAAATTAGTTTGAGCTTAATTTGACCACTTCCAAAAACAAGTTAAAATAGTGATATGTTTGATCCTATCAATATGGCCAATTGTAGCAATAAATGCATAGACCTATACCCTTATGGTAACTGAAGAATTTCAGGAAAGAAAAATATCAAATTCAAAAGTGAATTTTTACAATGTTATCTCCTCTCTATACAAGCAGAAGTGTCCTAAAAGTAAGTTGTTTGAATTTAGGAAACAAGTAGAGGAAAATCACATGTTGGGGCTGACTCAGTTTCGTTTAGATTCTCGGTGCTAAGCAGTCGAATAAGTTCCTCCTCTTGATCCGACATGAACCAATCTGGTGGCTCACTGTCAGAAACAGACTCCAGCACCACCTAAGGGGGGCAATGCAAAGAACAGAGATGAAGGGCTCGCTCGGAAAGAGCTGTCTTTCAACCTCTGCAGAACTCAAAAAGTAGGGTCGAAAATCAATTCTCCACATATATAGAAGGAATGACAACATAACCTCAATTTAAAAACTAAAAATGGTAAGGCTAAAATATTATTTTACTATATTAAAAACTCATCAAACCAAAATCAATTTTATAGGCTAAAATAAGTGAACTTTGGAACAAAAGCTACCAAGAAAACTGTACCTACTAAATTGTTATTGTATCATAAATATGCAAGCCTTTTGAATTGGAAGTATCAGATGTTGTAACAATCAAGGGAAAAGAAAGAAGTTTGAAAGAAAGAGGATAAACAGTCACTGCCTAGAATAATACTGCATAATTCAAATCATCACTTTAAGACAAACTTAATGACTGCTTAAGCTGAAACAGTTAGGGCACACTTTGATATTAATGTAAGGCTGATGTCAGTAATGGCCACACATTCATGCCTAGTTCTCACATTTAATTATTCCCTCCAAGCCAAAGCAATTTGAGGTAAATGAATTGAAAAAAGTTTAGAATTTTGAGCCAATATTTTTCCTTTTTTAAAAGATTTCACACTATTTAAAGCTGGAAAGTAAGATCTATATAATACAATTTTATAAGTTCCTCAATGCACAATTATGCAATCGAATATCAAACTCATTTCAAAAATGTTTCAAACATTACTCACCCTATACATATGCATAAATTTTGATTGTCCATCCTCTTATTATAAAAATAATTGAAACTGTAAAAACATGCATGACGTTACCTAGAAAACCAATGGCACTGATTATCTTACCCGACAGCTAAAGAGACAATTCCTATGAAAGCTTTCTTTCTCTTCCAATCCGAAAGATAAACCAGATGTGTTTGCTATACTTATACAAAAGAACATTATTTTGTTGGGCAATAAGTTCCTACCTATGGCTTAATTAATACATGCATACTATACCACAAGAAACTGAAGGAAAACATGATGATTCCAGAAGCTCTAAACAGACACCTTATACTAAATCATCAAGTTATACCTACTGTAAATCACATGTAACCTACTTATAAATTACCCAATATACTTTTAGATGATTAACTTTTTTCAAATTTAACAGACAACATAAATTAATCAATTTAGTTAGTAGTTACACATGCACCATTTCCTTATGTGATGGAGATCAACTTTAACAGATACCTAATACACTCAAAATATAACAGATAAAAACAGTGAGCACTTTATTACATGTTTTCACACCTAAAAAATTATTACAGACTTTAAAATCATGTTCTTGATAGATTAACTATGTAAAAATATTACAGTAAGTTTAGAAACTTTTTTAAGTTTGCTGAAGCTCTACAAGGAGCACTTTATAGAAGTTAGCAGAACTAAATTGGCAGCTAAGGAATTAGACTATAGAAATAGTTTAATTTGTGTCTTTTATCATATTAAGGTCAAGTTAACATCTTAAGTAATTTCTATGCAGCACAAGAAAAGTGAATTCAAGAAATAGTAGGTGGTATGATTTTGCAGGATACTTCCAACATAGAAAAAGTGAGAAATAAACATTGTAGTTTACACTTAATACTATCTTACTCATTCTATTACATAATCCAGTTATTTATATTATGGACCTACAGCTGTTTTTCTCATTTTAAATTTCTCATTTCCAATTGGTACTCTTATCAATAATACTAAGATGAATAGTATGTACAATATATACATAAACATAATAATCCATAATATTTTCCTTCTTAGTGATAGGCATCTTGTACGAGTTCTAAATAAACAACAGAAATCAATTTTCAGCAAGAAAATTGTACAAATATCTGCCAGTTGTATTCATACAGTATCCATTAGAAGAAAACTTGAAAATATAAAATTCAATTCAAAATTTTTATGGAAAAATTATAACCATAAAAATGTTAAAGCAGAATTATTTCAGAACAAAGATGTAAATGTGAACTATAAAATGAAGAAAAATAAATATAGTAATGGCAGGTTGGTATTGTGACTCAGATACGGTAAAATATTTCAGTAAATTTCACCAAATATCAGCCAATCATATTAGCTTAAAGATCAATTTAATTTATCTTCTTAACTTTTAGCACAATTAGAGAGAAAATTCTGATGAACCAAACAGACATCGAAAAGATATTGATTGAGAGTTTGGAATTAAAATAACCACCTAAACTTATTTCTAAAGAAAATACTACATTAAAAGCTATAAAATTATAATCGTTATAATCAGATTTTAATGTGATCATTTTCATTTCATACCTAAATATTCCTCTGTATTGAACATGTCATGTTACTTGAGGAAAGTCTGTATTGAACATGTCATGTTACTTGAGGAAACCATTTGAACTAACTAACATCTACAGGAAGAAATACTGATGAAATGTTTGTGAAATTACTCCATAAAATTCCAAAGAAATACTTACCTTTGCAGAATCCTTGAGGTGATTCATAGTGGGGTCATTGATGCTTTTCCCTGATGCAGCTTTGGTTGCTTGAATAAGATCTCCAAGAGCAGAGGCTACATCCTTCACAGCATTAATCAGCATCACCTTGAATAAAAATTATGGCCATAATGTATTTCCAAAATGATATTAAATGCAACAAGATATTAATTTTTCTCAATCTATTTGAAAATCAATCAGCTGTATGATACCTTATCATGTAATTTCTAAAAAACATGAATAAACAATACTTCAGATACCACAGAAGTAACCTAATTAGTCAACTTCTATTTCAGTAACATAGATAAGTAGATAGTTGCACTGAATAAATTTCAATTACTTCGATACTTGATAGCTTCAAAATGCCAGATAATGATTTTCATGGCTCACCTGTGCTTCTGGATTATTAGAACCTAGAGAAGCAGCACCAAATTTCACAACTTCAGCTAACTGTACTATGGTTGACACAGCATTTTGAGCAGCGACTGCTAATTGTTCCTGAGATGATGCAGCTCCTAAAATTGAAAGTTAATACCGTGTGAGATAGAAAATAATTGAAGTACATTTCATATTAATGTTAGTCCTGAAGTAAATCATAAAGAGACCCAAACATTATTGTTATAGGTATATTAAACATTATGAGTATTACAGAAATAATACTTTTAGCCATTTATTGAATTTTCTTCTTATTCGCAAAAGAATTTTAAGCAAATTAAATGTATTACTGTAAAATAAATCACCAATAATTCTAAAATTATGAATCTATATTCAAGACGTATTTTTTAAGGAATAAATCTATACAGACAAAAATATAATTTGTACAATCTCTTTTCAATTAATTCTCAGTCAAATAAAATGGAAACAATGACAGTCTAAAGACCCTCTCTCACAGATGTCATAAACTTGTAGTAGTGAAATTCCAGAAAGTTAACTATTATTTTAAAAATTTATTACTTTGACAAATGATAATGGTAATATAGGCCATAAAAGTTGAGAATTAATGCAAGAAAACATCATGAAATACAAACCAGCAACAAGAGTTTTTGTATCTTCCACCAATGCTTTAGCTGTCTTGAGAATGCTCTCTCTATGATCAGAGAAGGTATCACATTCGCCCTCAGAGTGAAGTGTTCCAGCAGTTGCAAACATGATGGTGGTATCCAAATCTCCAATAATGCCAGATACAGTGGAAGCAGCATTGATACAAGCCTGTGTACCTCTAGAGCCAGCTTGAAGGGCAGCCAACACCTGAGAAACCTGAAGCAAAAAAGGATGGATAATTAAGTATATAAAATCAAGATATTTAATTTCTGCGCAAAAATTTAACAGCTTCTTTCATTCTTACTCTCCACAATTTCCTCTCCTAGTATAAATATTTCAAATTAAAAAAATCAATTAATATTTCTATAGCCAGTAGCCAGTTATCTCTGCAGATTTGCAATGAGCAAAGTTAGAAAGTTTTGCAACTTCTGGTTCTTGAGCTTTAAGTTAACACACACAACAAAGATTTATAAGATTTTGAAGTTGATGACAATGACAGAGAAATTACCTTAGTTAATCATTTCAAAATTACTTCATTATAAATAAATTAAAATGTAGTGATTAATTTATTAAATTAAGTGATTTAACACTTCACAGCTTCACAAGTAAAAAGAAAGTTAAGCTACTACTAACATACTTCCTACATCAGAGATTCATTAATTGAGCAAAGGATAATAAAATTGTAAAAATTTAAAAGTTGTTCAAATTATTGTAAAGGCTAACCTTCTCTGACACTAGCCGAGCAGAATCAGCCACATCTCTTTGAGCAAATGGATCATTGGGAGCAACTTGTCTGGCACCTCCTGCTTTGACCAAATCCAGGCATGAACGTCCAAGTTCTTGGACTCCATTTCTCAAGCGACCAGAAACTTCAGCACTTGGACAAGCTGCAACAGCTCCAGCTGAATCATTGGCAAGACGGCCATATTGCTTTGACATTTCTGCAGCCAAACCACCCAACTTCCCAACATCACTGCTGGATTTTGTGACCTAAGAATTTACGAAATATACCTAAATTAAGCAACTTAGATGATGGCATTTATAACTTGAGTGAAGGTAAGAGTTAGTTTTTTCCTACAACCTCATACCCAGAAACTATTACTAATATAACATGACAGAATTGATGAATATGAATGAATGAAGAATGAAAAATTTACTGAAGATGGAAATAAAAACTTTAACTTTTATGAACATCCAATCTATAATGACTGAAAAGGTGAGTTATGAAACTATCTTGCATATTATAAAAACATTTACCATTTCCTGTGAAACACGAGCGATTTCCTTGGCAGAATTCACCATGCGTGTCTGATAGTCCACGAATGACTCGGATGAATTTTCAACAAGGGTGCTCTGACCCATGGTAACACTGCTGGAAACAGCTGTTGTTCCAGTTATTGTAACTCGTGCCATTGCCCTTTCAATAGAATCGATTAAGCCAGTTACCACACCAGCCTGGGTGGCAAGCCTTTCCAGAGTTTGACCCATATCAGACAACGCATCTCTTGTACCCTCAACAAATTCATCAATATCTGGATGGATGTTCACAGCCTACAAGATATAAAAAAAGAAATGAAAATCAGTAAGTAAAATTAGTTCTCTTAAAACTGAAATATATATATTTATAAGTCATTTATACATGGGTTTAAATTTTGGCTGCATATTGCAATGTACTATTTATTATTTATGTATAATTATTATAATTTATCAATTTGTCATTTCACAGCTAATCCAATAATTTATTCAAGTAAAACTTATTAAATGACAGAAAGGAAGTAACACAAAATAGTATATGAAAGACTTTTTTTTCATTTCCTGAAGTATCCACTATCCAGAACTGGGATGAATAACTATTAGTATGATTTTCATACTAACCCATTCTCTTTACAACAAAATTTTGAAAGAGAAATGAATGCTTTTCTTACCTTAGGATTACCACCACCTTCTTTAGCAGCATAAACAAGCTGCAGCGCACACTCTGCAACAGTTTTTGTTTGATCCAAGAGAAGCATCTGTTCTTTCGAATGTGTCATATGTGAAGCAGCTCCAACAGCTCCAGAGATGAGAGGTTCAAAGTATAGAACCATTTGATTAACCTAAAATGGATGGAAGAATAAGAGGATAGCCATAGTAGAGTTGGAATAATTGCATTATGAAATAACTGATTGCAGGTAAGTATACTCACATTGTGGCCAATTTTTTCAGCTTCAAATTTGGCAGCATGTCCAAGAGGTCCAAGGACACTCTCAGCAATTTCAGAAGCAGATGACTGAGCTTGTTCACCATAGCCTCGAAGATTATTGCCACGATGAGGAGTCAAATTCTGGGAGACAGCAGTCAAGGAAACATTGTCCAACTCACGAATGTGACGATTAAGAGTATTAATAGCTTCCTCACATTCCTTTTGACCAGGTGCCTTATCTCTGAAAATCACATAAATCCACACATTATGGAAATTAAAATAAAGAAGTAATAATATTTCAAACAGTTTTAAAGATGTTTTAATAAGCAATGCACATTCATCTTTTAAATCAAAATAGGCTTTTCTCTAAAGAATGAATATTACAGCAAGTTTCATATCCAAGGCCTATTTTAGGAGGTCTCAGTATAATAATCGCTATGGATTGGTAATGCAAGACCATGGAATACTAGTAATACAAGAAAATGGAATAGTATTGCCTGAGGATTTGGATGAATAAGTTTAATTCATCAATTCAATTTCCAATTCATTTTTGGACACACCTATAACACCACTTTCATTGATTTCAGCAAAAACTACTATTTCTTGTGAAAATAGAATATACATAGAAACCATCAAAGGACAGAAATGATGGAAAGAACTCCATAAATCAAGAAAATACTAAATGAGAATGTCTAAAGACATGATAAGCCAGAAAAGAGATATGATACAAAAATTTAATGAGCTGATTATGAAAAGATATACTTCACTCAAAACCACATTTCATAAGATGATGATTTCTATGATTAATTCAAGAAATAATGAAAATAATCATATCACAAATAATCAAGTAAATATATAAAAAATATAATTAAAATATTTACATACCTGATTGAAGAAACAAGATTTTTGATAGAATCAGACACACTCCTGCTGTGGTCAGCAAGTTGCTGCCAAGTTGGAGGATCACGTGGGTTGACAGCAAGAGATTTTGCAGCTCCAATCATTGCACATGAGCCATCGACCACATTACGACCAGCAGCTGTTATTGGCTCCTGAGCTTCTCTTGCCTCAGCAGAGATTCTGGCAGGAACTCCAGCAAATTCAGGGGATCCAGCAAAGGCACACAAATGTTCCACTGCCTCCAGCAGAGGACGAGTAGCCCTACCACAACTTTCACGATTACGATCACTATAGTCTTGATCAAGAGCTGCAAATTAACAACAATAAGGTTTATCCTCAGTATGAATATGTTGAGACCAAAATCAGTAATTAAGACAGTAATTAAGAAGGATGCAACAGAGAAATGATTTTACACAAACTGCAATGTCTGAGTGTAATGGAAAATATACGATAAATGACAAGCAAGTGGAAATACTGTTAACATCTTACCTTTGATTTCTTTCACTAAGTTGGCTGTGGAATTAGCAACATCCTTTGCTGACTGTACAAAGGCACGTTTAGCAACAGGGTTTGATGTTTTAGATGAAGCCTGACGGCATGCATTACATAAGGCACTTGTATGTTTTGCAATCATTGTGGCAGCAGAGAGAACCTGGAGGAAAATAATTGGAGTTAGATTCAATACAGCCTTGGTAATTAGGCCATCATAGGGTAATACTTTTTGCCACTGATTTTTAACTTTTTTAACAAAATTCTATAAGCCATTTATATGCAGAGAGAATTAAAAAAAAATTCATGAGGGCACTTTTATTTAATTGGAAATATAATGATTACCTGCTGTTGATTGCTTGTTGGATCAGATAAACTATGACAAGCAGTTTGAATTGCCTGAGCAGCTCTTGCAAACTGAGCTGCATCAACTAAACCTGGCCGTCCTGCAACACTAGATGGATCTGAAACTGCTACAAGATAAGCAGCCTGGGCTGCAGCTTCAACTAAACCACATATTGCATCTGAAACACCACGAACAGCTTCACCAAATGCTTCATGTTCAGATCGCTTGGCTCTGTTGGCAATACCAGTCATTCCATCTCCTGTAATATAATGGCTAAAATAAATACAGCTGTCCAAAATAAAGAAAGATTTAAGTAAAATTTTCACTTTTTGGTAATGAAATCATTGATATTAAGCTCCGAGTAATTGAAAGCATCTAACAGAATTAAATCACAAAATATACTTCCTTATTGCTACATTGCTTTTAAATAGAAAATTAACATTTCATAAATAACTCTGAGTGAAATGTTTATGATGAAGATTATTACTTCATTTGATGGAAAAGGAAGAGTTCACAGAGATTGTTATGGCAGCAAAATATATTACCCAAGCTCCTAGACTTTTCCATAACTGCATCAAGGCACTCAAAGTAAGTTGCCTCACTCAGTGGCTCTGCTGGAGCATCAAGAAGAGGTCTCATTGACTGAATGCGTCTGATTGCATTATCACACTCCTTTTGTCCAGGAGCAGCAGAGGTGCAAACATCCACCAAGTAATTTATGCTTTCAGTGACAGACCTAGGCAAAAATATATTTCATAATACATCAGTGCAAAATAAATGAATTATTATTTATATTTATATGAATTAAACAAATAAATAATTTAAGAATAACGGAATAGTCTACTTAATTTTCATTTTATATCAAGTTTGCTCTTTTATAGTAATTAGAATTGGAGCTACACACACTTATAAGTATATAGTATATTTTATAAGTAAACATGCTTGGAAGAAAAAGAGGGTAGGAAGCATTCATTTACTAATGCATACATACATCCTCAACAGAAAACCTGTATAAGAGCCTTTCAAACTTTTTCCCAGGTATTTATTAAATATCAGAATCTCAGTCACACATAAAATAATTTCAGTGAATGATAATAAATTAAGTATGAGATAGAAAGTGGTCACTGTTGAATTGACTGATAAGTCATAGCAATCACATTGATCTCTAATCTTTATTATTTTCATGGATATTACTACCAACATGCTTACCTGGCAGCAGCAGCTAATTGATTTTTAGCATTAGGAGCAGAGGGATTAGCAGCCACTGTCTTTGCAGTAACAAGCAGCTTGGATGAAACCATAGATACATTCTTCAAGGAAACTACCATCTGTCCCCTTACTTCTGTGTCCTATGTATGTGAAAGTGGTATATTAGTACTGATAAATACCAACTGGGATGTTTCAAAAGAAGCGGAGGCTGCACCACAAACCTTTGTCTGTCCTGCCATCTCCATGGTAACACCCAGGAGTTCTCCATATGCACTGCCCAATTGTTTTGATGAAGAAGCAAGTTTGATTGGGGAACGGACAGATGCTACTACTTCTGATGATGCATCGTTCAGACCAGCAGCAGCAGAGTTAAGTTCCTGCTGCAGTTGACTACAAGTGAAAAAAGATATTGAACAAAACATTAATGAAAAATATATTTACAGAAAAATGTAACAAAATTAAGGATTGCATGCTTTATATTACGACTTACTTAATGATATTTTAGAAGTATGAGAAAACTCAGATTTTATTGTAGTTCCAGCTACGAATAGCACTCAATTTGTTAATGGCTATACCACAATGAAAACACCAGTTCTCTTCTGAACCAAGCACTCAAATCATTACCATATTTTTTTTTTATAACTGTCACTGCTACAATATGATTTCTCTAC
Organism: Pachydiplax longipennis; assembly: GCA_036926295.1. Lineage (NCBI taxonomy): Eukaryota > Metazoa > Arthropoda > Insecta > Odonata > Libellulidae > Pachydiplax > Pachydiplax longipennis. The sequence goes on from JAVFKF010000008.1 coordinate 61,993,234, forward strand.
CTCATAGAGTTATCCAACAAAGAGGTGATTTTCATAAAGCTAAATGGCTACAGAACATACATACAATAGTGATTTTTTGTTTAGATAAGTAGTTATAGCAAAATCTTACTTATAAAACAGACATTACTTCCAAAAGGATAAAATTCTTTAAATTATAAAGATTATTTGCAAGGCTCTAAATCAATATGAAAAATAAGAGACAAAAGTCACAGTTTATTTTCACTATAAGTTGACCTTTAAGAGGATTTTTAGCACTGCATTCATTATTATAAAATAAATATACTTACCTATAAGGTTTATTAGTGTGAGGAAATTCTCCCATATCAAGTACTTCAGAGGCACTGGTGATTGTATTGATTGCCTCATCAACATCCTTCTGCCCAGGCAAACAACTAACACATCTGCTCAAGGACTGTCAGGATTAGAAGGTTTAGAATTTTAGTCTTCAAATATACTCTTTAGTTCAGCAAAAAATTTTCATGGCACAACTGAAAATTTGTTCTACACAAAATGTCAGTTATAAAAAAATTATTACAAATTAAGAAACCAATATCTATTATACATCTCATTGAATAATTTAAGATAATCTTAAAAGGTCTGAAAGTATGACAAGAATTAAGGAATAGTCTTCCAGGTAAACTGATACACATTTTAAAAATTTAATTATCAAGTAGCACATTTCTTGTAAGACCTATCTACAAGGGTGCTAACTCTTAAATTATCTTACCTGTGAGACATCCTTGGCTACCTGAGTTAACTTCTGGTCATTTCTAGCATCATGAGGATTTTGAAGAACTCTCTTAGCTTCTTCTATGAGAGCAAGTGATTTGTCCATAACTTCATCACCAGATTGAATAACCCTGTTATCAAAAACAAGTGTGAGTATATTTCATGGAGTAGCTGCTTTATGTAAAAACGGTCATCAAATTAAAATTAATTGCATTTAAAAACAGCAGATTATAATGAATAGAAGACATTTTTCAAATTGATGGACATGATGTAAAATGTATTGATTCAAATTGATACATATTTAGATTGGTAAGCAGTACTAGTTTTACTAAATTCATTAAGTACGAGAAAAAAGGACATACTTCACTTGAAGATCCCTATCATCAGAAGTTGCTGCAACAGATCTAACTGCACTAGTTAATTGTCGTAAAGCTGAAGCAGTATCACTGGCTGCAGTGCTGGTGTAGCCGTCATTTCCTTGAAGAGCAGCAGATAACATTTGTGCCATTGCAAAGCCAACATTTTTGGATGTTGCTCCCAATTGCAAAGCTGCAGATTCAGCCTATCATCCCATTTGAAAAATTACAAAACATCATGAATTAGACAAAATAATGTAAAAAAATTATACTTATTGCCATTGAAATTTAAAAAGGTTTCAAGATTCTATAGGACAATTTTTCACTCTGTTTATTTCAATTTTATAAGATGTATTGTAAAAAATAGATTGAAAATAAAAATACATGTCACTCTCTCACTTCCTGTTGAATGTAGCATATATGTGATAATTAAGGTTTCACTTATACTCACAGTTTCTCCAGGCAATGGACGAAGACTTGCTTGAGCAACAGCTCTGTCAAATGCCTCCAATTCCAATTTCAAAGATCGAATCAATTCTGCTGCTGTATCCAAACCAATAGGACCTTCTCCTGCAGCAGCCAATGCATCTCTTGCCCGTCCTGATGCAGAACGCAACTCTCCAAGAGCAGAATTCAATTGCTGGGAACATTGTGATAGCTGCATGGCACTTGCTTGATCATTTACTGTGGGTAGTACAGCACGAGCAGACTGAACCACCCGACTTCCCGGCTACAAATTTAGAAAGAGCAAACTTCATTCACTACACTCACATCATTGTGAAAACAATATTCAACAAAAACATCATGGGTATTGATAATTTCAGTAAATAATTGAGCAAATAAGAAGTTACAGGTTACAGAACTAAGACGATATCAAAGAAGAATAGACAAATAACAAATTTCTGTTTTTAGAACAAGACTAAGGTATTTATTGGATGAATTAAAAAATATTTCATAAAAGCATAATAATTACCTTCAGATTAAAAGAATCAAATCTCATTTCAGTGAGTGAAAGCACTAAATGATGATTGAAAAACTTCAACTATAAATATTTACAAATGCCTAACTTTAATACTAAGATTATTACCTCCAAAAATTGCTGGCTAGAATCAATAAGATTGTACTGAGCAGAAGGAGAACTTGGTTGTGTAAGACTAGCTTTTACAGCTTCAACAAGGCGTGGAACCTTTTCTGCTACGATCTGACAATCCTGTACCAACTCTTCTTGAGAGGCACGACTGGTATTGTATGGTGCAACAGCATGAGCTGAGGAAATACACTGAGTAGCTGTGCTTGCAGCTTGTTTGGCAGCAGACTATAGAGAAACAAATTTTGCTCAAGTTAGTTACAGATTAATCATATTTTAGTATTCATAGCTTTCAATAAGTTATATTTTATGAAATCAATGGTGGACAAAAGAAGACTACTATAACTAGTGATCATCCTTGCCTCAAGCCTTGATATGAGCTGTCTCCTCAGTGCTGGTGTAGCAGCAGCAGCTGTTGTTGCAATACGAAGCTCTTCTGCAGCCTGACGAAGCTGGTCTTGGCGGTTTGCATCATGAGGAGCTGAAGCACACAACCTAGCAGCTTCCACCATTCGAGCAGTGGCATCTGCTAATGCCTTTGCAGCAGCAAGTAGTCTTCTCTGAACTTCAGAATCACTTTGTTTTTCTGCCTCTCCCTATCAGAGCAAAAGATAGAGAGCAATTAATAATATACTTAGATCTATCAATCATGGCTACGAATAAATTCCAATTTTCAGGCATTTGTATAAAACTAGCACAAATCTACACCCCAGATGTGAGTTAGATCAATAAATAGAACCTGGATATAGTAGTCACATTGTTAAAATTGCTTGAGATTATCTTAAATATATGGTCTCTTCCAGGAATCAAACCTGGGACCACTTTTACAAAAGGTGAATGCACTACCCACTTGACTACCCAGAACCTCAATTGGGGCATAGTTGATAATTATTTAGAGTATATACAATAAATACAATTAAATCCTATATTAAACTAAAATTTCTCTTGGGAGCCAAACACAGTTGATATTGAAAATATGTATAATTTACCTTGATTCCTTGAATCAGTTGAGCTGTAGCCTGCCCTAAGACTCGAGCTTGGCGAACCATTTCACCTGCATCACCAGAGGAGGCAAACAATTTATCTGTTGCGACCATTATTGTTTCTACAGTTCCTTCAGTAACACTGACTTCAGTCGTAGATACTGCATGACGTTCCCTATGTCCTTGTCTGAAATTTTCAATCGAAATATTTCCTCAGGAATGGATATTTTGGTATTCATCATAAAAACTTAGTTAACTCTCTTTAATGAAGTATTCTGGACAAAACTTGTTAAGGATTTATGACAAAGAATTGCATTAAATTTAACTGGAATTATTAAAATAGTGAGATAGTATCGTGAAATAAACATATACTACCAAATAACTAAGATAGATATAAGAACATATAAAGACAGCAAATCTGTCAGAAACTAAAAACTAATGGCTACATAGAAACATTGTATGGGTTTCCCTCAAGTGAACTGCATGTTTTGCACATAATCAAGCACAAGATTAAATATTATCAAATGATTTCCAAAATATGGGCTGATGAATATTATCAAAAATCACATTGAAATGACTTCTGAAGTTTTAAAAGCAAGCATATAAAAAGAATTGCATACCTGATATGACTTAGAAGATCATTAAGTGTGCGGGTGACTTCAGCTGCAGCCAGGCTCAGCTCTTGCAACACATGTTCATCCTGCTCTGAGACTTCCCCATCTTCACCTGGGCATGCATCTTGGCAAACATTAACCAAACCTTCCACTGCTCTAGCCACTTCTCGCACAGCTCCCATCAACTGTTGTTGACAGGCTGGGCTATTCAGTGTTGGAGCAACCACCTATGCAAAATTTAATTATTCGTTGATGATACATTCTGAGAGAATCTTACTAAAAAAACACTTTTTGTAGGTGATTCTTTTACAAATGCCAGTAAATAGCACATGAACTTGAGAACAATAACCATTCATCTAATAATTCTAGTTATTAGATCAAAATAAGACCAAGAGATGGAGAAAATAATGACCTTAGCACATGCAACAAGCTGAGAAGTTGATAAGGCACACTGTGTTGCTGCTCCAATGACTTTGTTCTGCATGGCTTGATCAGTACCACTCCTCGTAGCAGCCACATTCTTTGCTTTCAAAACAAGAGCTGCTGTTGCATTTGCTACTGCTTTAGCCAAGCCCAAAAGAATATCTCCCATACGGCGACGTTCTCCTTCTTCAGTATCTTCCCCATCAACTTCATCCACCGCCATAGTACATAGCACTTGTTGAGAAGCCTCTCCCACTCTGCTGGCAGCATTCAGCAAATTCTGTCTTGGCTAAAATGCAAGAGATAACATATTTTAGAGGTTGATTGGGAGTACTTAGGTTATATTTCAATGTTTCTATTCTAGTACTTTTTGTATTCTGATAAGGCACTATTGATCAAACTTGGAGCATTTATATGAAATAATTTACTGTTTATCATGTTCCTTGGAATTAATGAAACATCTAATAATTTTTTTTATCTTACAGCTAGCAATCTAACACTAAAACAATCAAACAGAATCTTTAGCTCTGATGATACCTACATTAACATTGGAAATAAAAATAATTATATTTAAAAAGATTATCTTTAAATCTATCAATGATCATGAGTTTAAATTTCTAAAGGATAAGAGAGTACTTATTGAGAAACATACCTCCTTAGTTTCTGGTTCTGCTGCTTTCAACATATCACTAAAAGCAGAACAAAGCATGCGAGCTGCATCAAGCAAACGATCTCCAGAGGAATCATCTTCCATGAGAGCAGCAATCATACGAACACCTCTAGTCATTTCTGGTAAATTGGTTGTTATAGTGCTAATAGCAGCACCAACAGCAGTGTGGTCTACTTCCTCAACAGGTCCTGATTAAAACAATTAAAATATGTTAAAAGGTAATTGGTACCTAAATGATGTTCTATATGAACTTGGAACAAAATCTTACCTGATGTAAGGGTAACAACTTGAGCAGTTGCAGCATTCATGGCAGCAATTTGGGAGCTCACATTCTGTTTGTTGGTATCCATAGTTGTCTCCTTCCATTTCAGTGAGGCCTGTTTGAAACAAAAACAAATGTGATAAGAAAAGTGATAAAGTAATTTTTAAAGGCATTACTAAACTCAACCTCATCTCAATAAATAAAAATTCTAAATTACTTGTACTTAAGTAAATGAATTCGTTTTGGATATATCATGAACTAGTATTAATGTTCTTTACTACTATATTTCAGCAAAATATTTAACTTTTTTGAATGTCTTAAAAAGCAAACTCAAAAGGGAAAGGAGTAAGTTTGGGACTAAAGGAAAATTACAACACTTACAGGATCAGAGCCTAGTTCGGGAATTTCAGCTTTTGTAGTGAGCTCTTGTTCAGCAATGGAAATTGCACCTTGTCCAGCATTAATCGTACTAAGCAATGCTCTTTGTGGTTCAGTTAATACACTTGTAATTTTTGTTTGCTGTATCTAGAGAGTACAAATGAGAAAGAAGGCAGGTCAGAATCTTGCTTTTGTACAACATTATTCCTACTACCATTACAACAATCTATCCATATTTAGAAAGACAATGATGTCAAAAATTTTGTACAAGCTACTGTTATTACTTAAAAAGTACTCATAAGTATAATAACTGATTCATTACATAAAAATGTTAGACAGTTACAATTATCTGTGCTACAAATAATCAATTAGTTTTGATTCCATTTAAAAATGAAACACAATTAAATTTTCATGCATTATCACAAAATGTTTTTCTAAAAATAATACTACGCGATCTTATCCAGAATTCTACAAAGAAAATAATTCTATAGTGATTTATCAAATGCAATGCCTAAAATGAATCATTAACACATATGAAAACACCTAAACCCCACTACTTACTAACTGCTTTGGTTTTGTATCCCACCAAAGCACACAGAACCAGCAAAAAATTTATGTACCTACTCTGATCCCCAGATATCCATCTAGAGTAAGCATGGAATAAAAGGGAAAAATCCCATGTAGGGAAGTAGTTCCATTAGTTATCATTACTAAATCTTTGATACATAAGTTGAAAGGAATTTGTAATATTTTAGAAGGCCTTTATGTTAATATGAATAACTATTAGAAATTTGCAAAATAAGCTGAACATTATTCATGAGATTTTCAGAGATTATAGAAACTAGAGTTGGTGGATTTCAAACAAATTTCCTGAATATGTTAATAAAAGAATTAAGACAGCACTCTTAAGCCAATACTCTGGAAATACCCTTCAATATAACATTATTCAAAGAGATATATTTTAGAGTATCTACTATAGAATTATATTAGTGATCAACATTTTAAACTTGAAAATTATTTAAAAGACTCTCTGTTAAATATAATAATACTTTTTGTACATTAACAATGATTTCTTATTGTACAAACTTTACAATATATGACCTATTTACATTTAAAATTAGGATCAGAAGTATATGCATGCTAAGGAAGCAAAACTATTCTGTGACTTGAGGAGTAGTGCAATGAATTTGAAAAATAAATAAAACAGTAGGGCATAATTAAGAAAAGGAATAGAAAATGTAAATTATGGGCAATAACATCTGCATATAAAGAGAACAATTATTATTAATCATTTATCGTGAAAACCTTATAATAGTAAAGTTGAACATGAATCATAAATTTAACATAACTCACAAGGAATTTTAATAAAGAAAAAGTGCTTTAAATTATATGTTTCATGACTTGCTGGAGTCATAACTGACACCTTACAGCAATGTTTCCCAACCTTTCATTTTTCATAGCACACAAATATCAAATCAAATTTAGTCACTTTCTAGAGCAAACATTTGTAAGCTTCAATTTAAAGTCAAACTATAAAATAAAATCAGTTCATATGGAGTATATTTTAGTACTGTCATAGTAAACTTCCATCAACTGAAAAGACTTGCAAATTTGTGGTTGGGAAGCACTGCCTTGAAGTGTAATAAAGTGTGTGGGGTTTCAAAGTTCATCTTGCAAAAGATATAACAACAAACTATGATTGTGAATGAATAAATGAATTAAAGTCTTACCATGGGTGGGGTGTGGGCAATGTTAGCTTGACCACTGACTGTGGTGTACTGGGGCCCCACCATATGACCAGTGCCGTAGGTTCTCGCCCCTGAAAGAGGCAGCAGATGGCCCAAAAAAAGCCACCACGCATTCATGCAGAAACCATATTGTCAAAAATAAGGGAATAAGAATACATCCCTAATACTTAGTATTTGGTCACATTATGGTATGAAAAAGCATACATTGAAAACTGATTAGTCTAATTACTGGTTGCAGGATTGCTTAATACAGAGATCCTGATCTTGTAAACCTAAATGTAAATCTGAATTTTCTTAGCAGCAGTTCCAAAAAAATTTACAAATCTACCAAAATTTCTGCAAGAAATTGTACCCAATAGCAAGTGATAACATGAATTCAGAATTAAATGACATTTTAAGGGATTTATTTTTGAAGGATTTGCCAAAAAATGGAAAAATATAATTTATGCCTTCATACCATTATTAAACTTGACACATCTGAATACATATGTAAGATTAAGTGACCAAATACTTCATGCTTAACAAAATAACAATACATTATTGTATTGCAAAACATAACTTTGCTAAATTAAAAAGCATAGTATATGAAAATAATATAAATTTACACTTGGTGCCATTTTTAAGCAATTAAACAATAATGAAAATAAGAAATTTCAGTTATTATTTACAAAAATATAATATTCATATTTTAAATTACAGAAATAAGCCTAAGCTTTTCTAAATATCTCTGAACATTTATGCAAAACTAAATATTGGCAAGTATTAAAAATAATGGCACACAGCATAAAGCTATCAAACAAAAATTCCCATTTTGTATATACAAAATAAAAGGATTTGAAAATTAGGTCAAAAAACAAGAACAATCTCTCACCATCAGGTCCAGCTCTCATTACAGCTGGTTTGGCCACAGACTCTGTATTCACCTTTTCGACCTTGCTTGCAGTTTCATGTTGAAGGATTGTAGCCCTGAAAAATTATAAATAGGCATTAATAGTTGAAAAGTAAACATTAACAAAGTAAAAATAATAATCAGCTCACAGTATCATAAAAATGATCAACTAGAACAGCATTTCTCAAACATCTACTCAAACAGAAAAATCCATGAATTCTGACTTTTCTAAACTCTCACTTGACTTTTTAAGGTAGATGAATACTATAATGCTTAGTAAATTAAATGAGTAAATGATTAGAATTTCATGACAACATAATTCACAAGTGAAGAATAGCTAAGGTTCAATCAGTTTCAACTAAGCACAGCATAAAAATCATACAAGGATGATTCTTTTTTAAGTTTTCACAGAGTACCATCATTTCATCAGGTAGCTTGGAAAGTGCTGGTCTTGATTACTTCTGAAGTTTAATCTAAATATTTATCCTTTATCTCGATATAAAAATTCCAAAGAGCAAAATAAATATTTTCTGACTTCAGATTATTCTATAAACTATTACTGAAAAAGGGAGAAATAAGAATACAAACACAGAACATACCTCAGAGGGGAAACACTCTCTTCAACCACAGTTGAACCTGTATCTCCATCTGTGGAAAAGTGATCCTTTGGATTTTGCTGAAATAAAGAAAAAAAATTAGAGCAATATCTAGTAAGCTTTTACAGAAAAACTAGTTACAAAATATTTTAATGTTTAGTTATTACCTATTATAATATTATATTTTAATGTAAATTAATTTAAACCATGTAAGATAATAAAACCAGCAATCATTAAAATCTCCTTTAAGGTAAAGAAGTAGATAAGTATATGGAAATCTCTTTCATTAAGGTTTCAAAAATAAAGGCAGCCCAGTTAGGAAGAGATGCAACAGGTTCACCTTAGAAAGATACTAACCTTTTTGAGAATGATGTCAATGTAGCCAGCAATAAGTTGCACTATCTGTTCAGCCTCAGTAGTTTGCACTGAGTAGTACTGATCAGAATAGTCACCAAAGTCAAGGGTGAAGGTGTTTGATGAAGCCGCCCAGCGTCTCACAGTTGTAAGAGGCCATGTTTTCAAAATTTCTTTGGTTCGTTCATCAAGACGTAAAACTGATTCCTTTGTGACTCCTAGCAAACGTGGCACAAGCTTATTTTTGCCTTTCATCTTCTCCTGCAAATTAGGATTTTAAATAATGTGATCATTTGGTTTCATTGTTAGATGCTTGGAAAACAATAACAAACTTCTTTAAACAAATGTATACAAACTGAGACTAACAAAAATGACATAGGTGAAAATAATTAAAGCTAACCTTGACAAGAAAGAATGCTACTCCATAAGTTTTGAGAGATCTTGCAGTTTTTGTGTAGAGAACTTTGGCATCAAGCTCAGAGAGTCCCAGGTGTTTTTTATGTTCAGCAAATACCTTCTTTTCAATTCCCTTAACTTTCACATATGACTGTGGCAGAAACTCCTTCAAGCTAATATTAAAAATATAAAACAAATTTAAAACAAATTCAAAAATTGTAAAAAATATACCTCAAAAATCAAAAGCTGTGATAAATCATACAGCAAAAACTCATTTATTTTAGAGAACACAATAATTAACTTACTCAAGAAAACCAGGTCTGTGTTTTGTTTCGTTGTAGTCTCCGAACTGGATCTGACATTGAATGCCAGCAAACTGACATGCTTTTTCCTGGGTGACAGGATGAGTGCCATCAACGATAGCATCTCGATTCTGGACATAAAGCAGACCAAGCTGAACGGGATCTCTTGAATCAATATTTTGATCAGAGAAGAAAAACTTTCTCCTGAGCAGAACTGTTTCACTCTCATCAATTCCTTGCTCTCTCAATGTTTTTGATGGATCCACCCAATTAACTGATAAGAACAATATCAGATAAAATTATTGATAGATTATATTGAAAAAAAGAACAAAAAATTTTTATGCTTAAATATATGAAAGATGTTCAAGTTAGAACTGGTAAATGAATGAAATCCTTTTATGGATAAAATCATAAATATTAACCTTCATCATCTGTTTTCAGCTTTTTCCTAAGTTGCTCCATCTTTGCATCCCTTTCTTTCTCTTCTTTCCTTCGCTTCAATGTCAACGTTCCAAAATTAAGACCTTTATTTTCTGTGTCTTCATCTTCCTGAAGCTCTCTGACTAAACTGTATTCATCATAATTCGTGATTCCTAGGAAAGAATATGGAAGATGTTAAAGAGATATATTTTCCACCATAGAGGCAAAAAAGGGCATCTTAAAAACTTGAAATTTACCAATCTTGGTACATATAACGACCATAAGGTTTGCTACAGGCTGGCTGTCATCAACCATTAATGTCTTGAGCATTCCATCTAACATCCTTACTCTCAGGGTGCGAAGCTTCTTTCTGTATTCTAGTAGATCCTGAATAAATTAAAAGTTGGTATATGAGAAAAGATATTCTGAAAGACTGTACTTCGAAAATTACCTCAATATGGAATAATAGCAGAAAACTGAAATATAACTAGCAATTTTCATTCAAATGAAGTGAACATTAAACTTACTCCATTCCTCAATATGTAGTACTCTAGGTTCCTTCCAGGTTCCAACCAAACTCCTTTTTTGTCATCTTCATCTGCCAAAAAGAGTCCATAATCTTTTGCTGAAAATAAATGAATATTTAATAGGTTATTTCGACTTTTTACACTAAATATAAATTGCATGTGAATGGATCATTACATTTTAAAAATAATTTGTTTAAATTAATAAAAGAAATAAATTTTAATTAACTTTAAAAAATCACTTATATTGCAACAAAGCTTTTCTTAAATTATCCCAAATATGAATTTTTACCAAGAAATTCAGGCCACAGAGCATTTGGTTATCTTCTTCATTATAAGTGATAATCATAGATTGGCAATATACTATTAGATAGCAAAATATTCCAAAGAAGTTGCTTAATTTTGCAAATCAAATTATATTTTTAACTTGAGGATGAATAAATTAACAGTATAAGGAATAATGCAATATTGATTGCTATCCATATTTAAAACGGTAATACTCACGCATTCCAAGATTCGCCTCTGATATCTTTTCTCTGATGATTCTGCATGCGTCGAAGACCGACGTGGATGGGTCAAATTGCATCGTTTTGACGACATCCCGGTCCACGATGTTGATACGAAGTGATAGAGTGGCCATTTTTCCACTTTTCCTTCTTCTTTCACAAAATCGTTTCGGTGAATCTTCCTGAAATGAAAAAAAGACGAAAAAATTGGTCAATAAAACAAAAATTAAAAGGTGAAATCCATTAATAATATGACAAGATGCATAAATAACTCGAAATATATCTAGTACTTCAACCAAAATCTTAACTATAATAGCCGTATAATCAACTACCTCAGCCTTCACTTCGTGGAGCCTAGCTATATCATTGTTCCGAAATACTTCGTGTGATTCGATCTTATAAAAGCGTAAATTATACTATAAACTCGTGACAATTTTTGGTATCCTTAATTGCCATCAAGTAGAAAATGATGACCAGGATGAAAATACCTCTAAGGCATGTCCGGATTTTATATTTTCATGAGAGGGAAACAATGCAGAAAACAACAATAACTGATTTTAAAATCTAATTGATAAAGAAAACAGTATTATCATAACGAATAATTTTTGCTGCTTATAAGACCTTCCGAGGTATCGGGCAGTCCTAGATGCACCTTCGCCGCATGAAGTAAGGGAACTCGCTAAGATCTACGAAATCTTAAGGTTGTGCCAAACCCTAACTGAATGTGCCATGTCGAGCAGAATTACGAAGACACGTAGCGATACGGTGCGACGAGAAGAATGCGAAAAAGTACAAATCCAAGGCCAATTAATAAAGAAAAGGTGAAGAGCATCGGTGTACCATAAACAAGGTCCAAGAGAGCTGAAAAAATGAAGGAAATTACGAGAGAATTACGAGTGAAAACTACCCTGGTTTCCGCCGTCAGACTCCGAGTATTGGCGAAATGGAATGGAAAGGATGCAAAACGGAGATAACAATGCAATTGAGCGGAGTAGGTGAAAATTACCGCAGAAAAATCACAGAGAAACCCTATGAAAAATAAACAACTCAGAAGTGGAAAAAGTCTACGAACAGAACGGTATTACATTTTCAGGTGTGGAGCGCACTTTTCTCAATACACATTCGGAAGCCGAGCTTATATCTTCAATAGTAGAAATTAACTTACATAATGCGTATAAGTATGATAAGGATAATAAAAAATTATCCAACATTTCACGATGACACGAATTCCGAATCCCGCTTAATCTAAATTAGTTTACCTATCCATGAAAAATAAGGCAGCATCTAGGGTCATCGCAACTTCTCCCTCGCAAGTACAGAATCAGCGGGACTCCGAATTCCATTAAATATTTAATCCGCACACTCGCCATGAAACCGAAAATCTCGTCCTTCGGCTCATCCCTTTCAGATATCCCAGAGAAACCCAACCCTCTTTCCCTTTTTTACCCCTTGAAGTCCCAGAAATCCCTTTTCCTTCCCCTTTCTGGCTTTCCCGCCCCACTGCTGGTCCTGGGCAAACACGTGCAGGCACTCAGCTTCCAACCAGGACTCCCGCGGAGAGGAATGATCGTCCTCTAAGGTTGACAGGAAACCATGGAGATGGCAGAGAAATGGATCAGCAGGAGGGAGAAGCTTAGGGTAAGAAAGTGGGGTCGGAGGTAAAGGTAGAAAGACAAAGTGTATGCAAAAGCAACATGGGTAAGAAGAGAAAATAGGTGGAGAGAAAGGAGACGATAAGGAGAAGGACCCCTGCCAGAAGCCGAAAGGTGGCTAACGGGGTAACGATGTAGATGAAGGAGAGACAGGAATACGGCGGTTGAATGAACAGAGCGATTAGGAGGAGGGGTTGATATGGAAAAAGTGAGGTGCAGAAGACGACAGAGCAGATGCGGGAAAGATAGGAGGATCTAGATCGGAAAATATTTAACACGACGGGATAAAAGAAGGTCAAATGATAGGGTAACGAAAGGAATAACCTTAACCGATACACTAAAATTTGATAACCATTAATTCTTATAAATTATCCGTTGTAGGAGAAGGGGTGACTTAACGACGTTACGCTGAGACATCTCGTACTGCTAATCATAGGGTGTATTTCGAACCTTCAAGTAACCCAGCATGAGAACGATTTAATTTATTTCGCTGTATAAAAGGGGGGATGGATGAGGGATTATGCTGTGTTAGATTTTGTTACTTAGTTTTGGCTTCAACGGAGAAAATAAGAGAATTTCTGAGACGAAAATGAACAGCATTTTATCAAACCTACAACAATGTTTGGAAAAAATCACATACTTTGGTAACTTCATTTGGCATAATCATTCAGCTTAATACCAGGGATGACAAGCGGCGATCGGAGAAATTTTCTTTATTTTATAGTCGATACAACAATCGATCTGTCTGCCGGCCATATTTACATCATAGAAACGCGTAATATTGTGCACATATGAGGAAAAAGGATAATACGCTTATGGATGATAATAACTGAAGGATTATAAGCTTATGTTCCAATCATGAACTTAGAGATTTTGAACAGTTTGATGTTGTTCATTTATCGAGCTTAGTATGGATTATCAGCCTTGACAATAACATACTAAAAATACTAAAAGTTTATGTAAGAATAAAGTAGAAAAAATCAGCTACGATAAAAGTCAAACTATTCAAAAGGATCTAATCTTTGATAAATAAATATATAAATTCGTGAAAATCCGTAACGTAAATAAACAAAGAACGTTTCGCCTGAAACCGTAAGCTGCCAGATATGTAGCATCAATTAAGTCTGATAGATATACTATCATACGAACACGTAACTGTAAAGGATTGGGAAGAGAACAATGGGAGTTTCAAAAACTTTAAACGATCAAGGAATTTAAAGTGGATGAATGACTGAAACCTTGGAGGCCGAGCGAGAAGATAACATAACCAACATATTAACAGGCTTTTAGTTCTACATATTTTATCGAAAATAGATATGCTGGGAGATGTTTGAAAAGAAAAATAATGCTATAATTTCCGCATTAACATTTCAGGACAGAAATTTAATGTTATTCGGTCTATTTAAGATCTTACTCTCTCATTATTCAAGTAGCATCCTGATTCCTTAACAACTTCTTTTAGCATCTTTCGTTAAATAGATATACAAATTTTAGGTAGGCACCGATAATTTTACAAATTTGTTCTATTGTCTATTTTATCTATTTGTAAGTTTACAATCAGTTTAAGACAGGCAGTGGCCTGAAATGTTATCAGAACGATATTTCCAACGACTTCTATTCTTTTCCCTCTGCAGTAGTCTTTACCCCTCATACACTCTTTGCAAGATTATCACTCTCTCCACCCATTAGATTGTCCTTATTACACTAAAACTTCGTATTTCAGCACTTACATTTTTCATCTGCTTCTTTTTGAGTCACACATCCAAAAGCCGATTCAGAAGTAATTCTTCCGGATTACTCAACGGCCTTTCCTCAGCAAATTCAGACAAATCATAATTTTTCTTGTTAACTCATTTCCATGACTTAATTTACATCCTTTCCAGGAAAAAACGGAACGTAGTATAAGAATGAACACTTAAAGATCGACGATGGTAGCACGTTTGCAGCAGGATGAGAAACTTTTGCTTCAAAATACATATTCCGCTAATATGCTAAGGATTATCGTAACTTTAAAATGAACTTCCATGGCATTAGCTGAAACAAGCAAAAACCCTGTAAAACTCAACTTACACGGAAAGCTATGGCAACAAAGTGCGGTGGAGATTTAGGTTACCAAAAACCTGTCGTTCTTTCAGAAGTTCTTAGGTAATCTACAAATAAATCATGTACAATAATCAGCGCTGTAGTCTTGTAATTTAAGAAGATTCTGGAGTGCAATATATCACTGGACACAGCCGGTTATGCTCTGAAGACGAACCGGCGGAGGATGAAGTAATTCCGTGAGAATTTTGCTTATATTTTTATAGCATGGAGAGAGATCATTAGATAGAAATTACTTTAGTAGCGCAGAGACTGTATACTCAATTCCGCAAGGAAGTTTTCAAAATTAACAAATAATTTTCAATTGTAAAATCTTCCTTTCCTTAATTTTCGTCGAACTCGATGTTATCAATTCGTCATGGTAGTATACCACCGCCTGGGTTCCGGGTTCGAGTCCCAGCCAATCGAACTTATCTGTTTAGGGTACGAGATCTTGTGTTCGCCTCTTGTGGAAACCGTTCATCGCTATGCCTGGGCATAAATGGACGAATGTAGGGGAAATATGAAACAAATAAAAATGAATTATAGAAGGGGAGATCCGGCAACCTCAATGGGGATATCCATAGAACGATGAGAATTTAATTGGCGGATTCGACGTGAAATAAGAGACTTGGAAAGGGGAGATAAAAATAGATGAAAGTCTGCGTAAAGTCGGTCGAGAGTAGAAGACAGGAGTTGGAAAGTATAGTGGGTGGGATAGAAGCCCTTAAGGCGTCACAGTGTGGCGCCACAATCGCTGACGCTTCCGTCGTTCCCATGGTGACAGACGCTGCCCTCTCTAAGAAAGCTCACCTCCTCCATCCTTCGGCATCTTTTCTTTCTCCTCTTTTCTCAGATCCCTCATTGATCTCCCCCACCATTTCATACACACCAAACGATTTCGCCAAGCTTTATGCTTTATTTACGACTCCTATTCCCTAGCGATGACATTATTCATCAACGTCGGATTTTGACGAGGTGCTCCTCATGGAGTAGGTATTATGTTTGATGTATCTTCTCTCGAGAAATATGCCGTGATCTAGTTCGTTTCCGAGTCCCTTTTTAATCTTCGGAAATATATAGAGCCTGTGGTTCTTGGATGGCTGCTTGCCCTGTTTCATTCTCATCAGGGATAGATTTCTAGATTTTGGATCAGCCGGGGATATTAGTTGGATTTAAATAGGGATACACAAAATTAAAGATATTTTCTGGTTCCCTACTTTAGCTGATTTCCACTGGATGTTATCTTTTCTCTTAGCCTTTCTTCACATCTACAACCTCACGATTATAATCTATCAAATTGCTAAAAAATGAGATCTTCAATACGTCACCGCACCTTAAACTAGAAACGTGTCTTCTATCTACCGTAAAAAAGCAAGCTATTAGTCTATCATACTATATATATACAATACTATAATTATAAACCTTGTCGTAGCATACTCTATTGAGATCCTGAAATATAGCGGAACATAATTAAAGTTGACCTTTATTTGAAATAAAGAGACCAATTACGCAACCTCAATGAAGAGTATGATAAAATAGACCGACACGGTTATATTTTAGTGACGATATTCTTGACTTTGACAAATTATTGTTTACAGTAAGTCGGTAATAAGTAATAATTAATAAGTAATAATTACAATAAACTATCAATAACGTGATAACAAATACAGGATGGTACCACATTTCTATAATCTTCTGTAGAGGAAAAAAAGAGAACGAAGTATACTGAAAAAATACATACATGATGAAGCATGTAATACTCGCTACTAATAGTAAAATTAAACTTTGTTTCAGAATACTTTTCAAAACTCTTTGTATAACAACAGTACTTTCCATCTAAGACCTCTTAAACGATAGGAATTCAACCATTTTTTCAATCAATCATACTTAACGACCGAGAGAACATAAATGTGAAATGAATTTATCCAAACAAATCGCACCAATAGTCGGTTTAAGTTCATTAGCAGCTTAAAAGCTATGCCGTCAAAGGAATGTAGACCGTAGATCTAAAAAGCATTGTGTCTATACGTAACTAATCATTCGACGCATTAGCCTATCATTTGGGTGAGATAAGCATCAACGCCAGAAATTACAAATATCTTCCGGCATTTTCAGCCAGTAGCAACGTTAGATCCTGAAACAAACGTGACAAATATGATATGCAAGGAGGAGTAATCCATTCTTCGCGCAATCGACCACGTAGATCTGGAGGTCGAGTCACATTTTTCTTCGCCGTATCTGGCGGAATTCCAGGTGGCATTCCCTTTCGCTCACGGTGAGTTAAATAACAGCGTCACGTTATAAAATGTGACTGCGACCTCTCTTGAGTAACATCCCGAAAGAAACGTAATATTCGCACGTGAAGATTTAATGAGGGTTATTTTCGCTAAGAATTTTCGTTTATCAAATTTTAGTACTCGTAACGAGTATTCAAATTTTGATTTATCGGGCTCGTTTTCGTATGGTTTTATGTTTGCAGGTATTTGAGAGTTAGCAGAAGTGCCAGGTCCTGTTAGTGAAGAGGTCTTTGACACGCTACTTGTGCTGTACCTCACTGCATTGTATGTGGTCAGAGTATCATGTTTTAGCGCATGATTGACAAAAGCACAGAAGTATAGAGTACACAGAAATCGAAGGTGCGAAAATGGTAAATGTACCACGTCGTGAATGGAAAATTCCAAGATATGAGCAGGGAAAATATTTGCATATTTCAGCCATGCCAATAAGAGGAGTTGAAACATAGGTTTTCTATAAATGACGAGGTGGTTCTTACTAGCACTCATATCGCTGGATGAAGAAAGCTCAAAGTTAGAAAAGTCTGTACAGATTAATCGACATTGGAATTATGTCTGATTGGTATAAAATGATAGAATAATTTAGGATCCCGTGAGACATTTTCAGGACACCAAAGACGTGATTGAAATCCTGGATACCCAACCAAGGTGTATATGTAACTAAAGTCATAACTTTAATTTAATTACATTTACAAGCAAGTTATAGCGAGAACAAAAATTGGTTGTGCCTTGCCACTTGACCGTTGATCAAATTGCATGGTCAATTAATAACAATAATAATAATTTTTAGATCGGTTAACCTATGACATATGACCCACAGGCAACTTACTTGTATCGCCATCAAGCGGCACAATCTATGCTTTATCAAATCGGTCGTTACAGTTTACCAACGCGTGAAAAACTAACGAGCCAACAAGCAATCGGGCTAATTCTCTTCACCCGAATGCTCCCAAATCAAACCCACTCGCAGGTGTACAGAACACCAAAGAACACCCACAAAACCTATTTAAGGAGATCGAAAAACGGCTACCGAAGGATAACAAAGAGTGATGCGATGAAGCATGTCTTCCCTAAAGGTTTTTAAAAGGCTTAGCCGAGAAAAGACGCCGAAGGGAGTAATGTGTGTGATGTAGAGGCGCGCGAGTGTGTGGGCGGCGGTGGCTGCACCAGAGTGTTTTCCTATTACAGGGGATGACATTGAGGGAGGAGGAGGAGGTAAAGAAGGGAGGAGTGGGAAGGAGAGAATCGGGTGGGAGGCAGGAGAAGGTGGCAACTGCCCACGACCATCCGGACTCCCACACGACAGCCGCCGAGGGCAAAGAGAGGAGGGAGAGGTTGCACAAGTGGGCGGAGTGCAAACAGAGGTGTATGAAGAAGGCAGCGATGACGAGATTGGAAAGCAGGCGGAATGGTCAATCGTCCCCATGGGAATATCCCTCTTCAATCTCCCTGCAAACCTCGTCTTACATCCTTGGGATAACAAGAGGCTCCTTCAATCGCCAGAGAAAAAACATTCCCATTTTGAGGTTAAACGCTGTGTCGTGGACTCCTTTTCTGCCATGGCGAGAATCGGAAAAGGCAAAAGATCGCGGGCGGAGAAAAGGTTGCGTCACGGGGTGAAGAGAGAGGTCGCACGATACATTTACCATAACTATTACTGTCTATTAGGGAGTCCACGATGTCAATAAGGGTGCAATAGCATCTACATGACAATCTCGTGAAATCACTAGCATGATCGCATGTGATGCAAGCCATCTTATTTTAAGCAGACCGTGACTACGAATCACGATGAGTTCACCATAATTTTTGTTTTCGCTTCAAAATCTTCTTTTCTGTATTATTATTTTATCGCCATTACGATTCATTCCAACGGAAATATTTCCCAAAAAGCCGATCGAAAATAACATTCCTATATTTCGCTCGTCTTTCCTTGACCCGCGATCTTTACCACAGTTAGAAAAGACAAGTAATGATAATTTCTCTTGATAATACTGGCGTTCTAAGGGCTCTGCAGTTGATAATGCAATAATACTTGTCGTACCTTCTCATTCAAGTGATGTAACTTTCATGATGATATAGCATAACTTAATAATTAATAATAGATACAAAATTGTCGTTTGTCGAGAAGATAATAAACGCAAACCGCCTTAATCTTCTACCAAAAATATACGCGAGCCATTTCATCATTTCAATTTTTTTCATTTCATTTTTTCATTCATAGTTTCATTTTCAATACTCAATCGCTAATATAGAAATCGTTGAAATTGAAACAGGGAAAAATACGCTGATTCCTCAGAATACCATCGTTTCCGGTCGACGTTACCAAGCCCGTAATCTCACAAGGAAACGCAACCGACTCCTTTGATATCTCCGTGCTTAAAATGCTCGACTTCCTCGAGGAATGACGCATCCCTTTCACGGCACGCAACGGCAAATCCTCTCCGTAGGATTATAGCCGCGTAAAGTATCCCGTATCGAGAACGTTAAGATTCAATCGCGTGACTGGCGTATCGACAGACGGGTGGACGTAAACGCTATGACAAGAATCCGCAATCAACCTCAACAAATAATTTTTCGACGTTCTCCTCGGCTTCTAAGCGAGTGACACGAAACTGAGGAATCAATAAATCCTTAAACCCGAGCCTAGTCGATATTTACGACCGCTAATCCCGGAGAGACGATGAAAATGAAGGGGGATGAGGAGGAATGCCGAGGGAGGGTCCATGGGCGCGAGAGCATCTGCAAATGGAAGATGGGGGAGGTTGAGAATCAAGTTCCAGGGAAAATGTCCCAAATTGACCACGACAGAGGAGGAGGAGGGAGTGAGAGATAGTGCGTTGGGTGAGGAGGGAGAGGATAAAGTAAGAGGAGGGCTTGGGTTTCCACAAACATCGAAGAAGAAATGGAGAGTCTGTTGTAGACACGAGCTATCTGGTGAAAGTGGATGGGATGAGGGTGAGGGGGCATGAGGAAATAAAGAGAAGAATGAGAAAAAGAAAGACGTGATGGAAGAAAGAAAAGGAATGACCTTCGAAAAGAATGACTGAAGAGAGTAAAAGAATGACTGAGAGGAAAGACAAAGTCAAAGATTCGGAAGGAATTAATTTCTTAGACGGTTGTTTTATCTTCAAAAATCCAAGTTATCGACAATATGTTTTGAGAACGATAAAGATGAGCAAGAGAAAGACTGAGACAAGAGAAAACATCAGAAAAAGAAATTTTATTGATAGTCCTTTTTCTGTAATAAGGTAAAAACCATGCTGATGAACCAAATGTAAAGAAAATGAAAATAAAAATCGTTACGCAGTAAAATTTAACTTAAATTTTTTTCTTAGCAAATTTGGAAGAGAAAGAAAATTAAAAGATAAAAAACGAACAACGAAAGATAGCGAAACAACAAAGCAGACAAGACAGCCAAAATTGATGAGAAACATACTGTGCTGCAGAAGATACGCAGACCTAATGGTCTGACGGAAAAAAATGGGATGATACTGAAAAAGAAATATTAGAAAACAAACAAAACTTAGTGACAAGACAAGGCAAAATAAACACTCAAGTGGCTCTGGAGGAAATGCGTGAAGAAATAGCATTAAATGCTGACTGGAAAGCAGATCCTGAAAGCTGCCAAGAGGTGGAAGGGGCGATTTAGGACAATTTTTTATGAACTCATCCCCATCTGACTTTTCAAACTGCAGCTTATCGTGATAAATGCATTAAATGAATAGTGATTAAAAGCTACCTCACAATCAGATTTTAATTCTAGCTCCTCGACTGATCCTTGCTGATCAAAAATTAGAAAATCAATGCAACATATAATTCCTGACGAATTTTCTGCTTTCAAGTTTTAAACCATCATCCAGGGTCGTAAAGATAAACCCCACAACCTGAGTTCGTAAAATTACAATTTTTTATTTAAAAGAAAATGAATCTCCTCTGCAAATAGAATATCGCAAAACAAAATAAAATGAAAACAAATGTTTCAGCAACACCCTGAAAGAGTAATAATTGCTCTTGAACAAATAATATATTTACAACTCAACAGATAAAATACCTGTTTTCACAAAGGAAATGTATTAAAAATATTTTTCATCGTCAATTTCAGGGCCCGGCAAGCTTGCGAGAAAAGATCAAACCTTTACTTTAAAACAATTCAAAAATTAATTTAATGAAAACATTAGAAAAAGAGAGAATTTACAGCAATGCCGCTTTAAGTTTCCTTTTTGTGGCATACATTGAAGTGAGTTTATAATGTCAACAATCATGCCCATTTAAACTCAGGGCGAGATAAGAGCTAACAAGTTCGAAGAAAGCTTAAAATAATTATAACAAGTAGCTTATAAATACATGAATTTATATTTCCTTTTTCAATTTTACTGCCACGATACATAAAACTTTCCGGAGAGCCGCAGTCTATTGACCCTGGGCAAAGATAATGACAGAAAAAAACGTATTGATGAAATAATTAGGACCATAAGAACGAAAATATATGGAAGCAACAGAGTAGGAAAATAGGAAAATACAGGGACGTGTAACTTGAAAGGAGATAGGTATGCGCTTCGTCATAACGAAGAAATGAAAAAGGGGAATGATTGAAAAGATGCGAGAAAGTGGAGCGAAACGAATGACAAAAGGTATTTTTATAAACTTCGAGGCAAGGAGTTTGCGAGAGGCGCAGGGAGAAAAGGAAGGAAGAGCGCCCCCTTCTGCGGTGAGGAGGGGAGAAGATAAGGCGGAAAAGGTTTTCCGGACTTCCGTTAATTCCTCGCAAGCCCTGGACCCCGTGCGCGGCAGCGTAGCATGCATCAAGGCGAAAGAAGAGACCCTTCCTTCGTTCCGAACCTATAGAACCATTTTCCGCCGTCGTTTCCATTTCCGATTAAAAAGGTGATGCTTTTGTGGAGATGAACCGCAGCATAAACTCCCACTGAACAGCGATTTTGCCACTTATCTGCTTTGGAAGGATGAAACAGGCGAGCAAAACTGATGACAAACTATGTTAGAGCTTAAACTGATATCGGAGTCCGGTTATTATAATCAGGGATAATGATATCGACCACCGATTTCCAATAAAACTAATTATTAATAAGTTAAATCTTCGTCTATCAACAATAGGTCACTGATATAATTCATGCAAGCACTCGACATAGGAGTTCATAGCCCAAACTTACAACTAACCTCACTGTCTTATCGAGCAATACTGTTTATGAAAGAAAGATTGTTCGATTTTGCGCATCTTTTTCGTTCTATACGACCAAAACCTGAAAAAAATTACTTCTTAGTAAGTTATATCAAGGTGCTGAAGAGCATTTGATGTTGGAATGAAGAACTGATGAGTTTTAACGATAAATTTTGTTCTCATAACAGCCTAGTTTTATTTACACAGCATTTTAGAAAATTAAATATCACTAAAATATTTTCTGATGGCAGCAAACACCTAATCTGTTTGTTTTAACTCGATTTCAATGATGACGTTTTTTAAACTCAATCAGTTCAGGCTTCACTTTAAGTGAGATTGAATATATCTGAAAGAATGCAATAAGCCGATCTTAAATAGAGGCAACATTTCTCCTTCTTTTAACATGATTTTTCTTGCGAACAGAAAGGACAATAGATGAAAAATTTAATGAAACAAACTAGTTCCCTAAACATGGGCATAGCCACGATTACTGAACTTGCTGTCTAAGATAATTTTCTACTTTTTTCGACTAGCGATATAAACTTAATTTTACCCACGAATCCCTTCCTTTACTTGCTTAGTCAATTGCTTTCGTATGTACTTACATATACTAAACATAATGAATTTTGACGAGAGAAATTTCATTTCTTTGATTATTTTTATCTTCCTCCCGTACATATCCATGCTAAAAAAATGATGGAATTTATAACACTCGGAAACGACTGAGTTCAAAGTTCACTCTAAGAATTAACTACCAGCGGAAAGATTCGATCAGATAATTACATCAACCGACGCATAAGAGGAAATCGTATTGGTGGAGTTTGTAAGAAAGTAATTATGGATTAGACGTAGGATATAGCATGGCTTTTAGATCTGCGAAAGACCGCCTCTTTGATTCATGACCCTATGTTAAGTTATAAAGACTTAATCGAACTCCATTATTCATTCAGAATTCACTCCCGAGAGCTCATTTCAATTAACATATTCTGGAAAGCCCTGGCTTGAAAGTAATTCGCGCAAATAAAACCTCTGATTAAAAGTAGAAATTCTCTTCGATTAATAGCTAGTTAATAGCGCTCAAAAAAGGATAGTGAGCGAGATACTAGAATGTGAAAAATAATCTCGACATCAGCTACAGAAAAAAACGACAAGAAGATATACGATCTAAAGAGGGAAGGAAATCCCACGAAGTTTCGAAAAGTTAACGAGAAATTTCCGTGGAAACGTTGCCGAAAAAAAAGATTACAAAGGGAAATATTCAGAGATAAGTAGGTTCTAAAAATAACGGAGGTAAACCAGAAGGAAAATAAATTCTGAAGGAATCCTTCCTCGATGAAGTAAACCGTTCCGGAAAAAAGAAGGCCCCAAAGAGACTTGGTATCTCTCATCGACGGTATCCTTTTTCGCAGACAATCAGCCAATTTCGAGTATCGGGGAATTGATCGACTGGTTTCCAAGAGCAATAGTAAAGTGGAAGACCAAAATTCGAGGGACAGAGTAATTTGGGGAGAAAAATAAAATAAAACGAGCCGCGAACTATTCCAATCTCACGCTTTCTGCGCATTCAATTCATTGGAAAGGGATCGAGGAGATAATGCAAACAGAAATTTTTTCTTTGAATAAGCGGCTCGCGTACAATATTACGGTGGCTTGTGATTGGTTAAATTGAGAGAGAAGGGCGGTAGAAAAACGAATACGAGAACTAAGAGAGGCAGGAATCAATTGAGCCTCGGTAATAACTGACTGAATGAGGAAAGCTATGACACACGTGCCTTATCAAAAGCGGGGTTTCCGACTAATCCAAAAACGTCGAGTTTGATCAAATGGTCATGGGATTTTTCGAAGTAAAAAATACCACTAGATCATCGTAATAATTCCTAATTTAAGCATAATCTCAGAAGACGGTCTTAAATTACAGGAATTTTCTTCACTTCCTGATTATCATAATATGAATAAAAATTCATTTAAAATAAATTCTGACGGAAAAACCGTCACTTTATGGAACATGGAACAAGAAGTAGGAGAGAAAATGACATTCCAACAGTTATGCATACATTTTTAAACAGCGAAACCGGTTTCGAAACATAAGTTCTTCATCAGAAGGAAAAGGCAAATGAAACGACATTCTGGCGTTAATAGGTTAAGAAATTAATGAACGAAACGTAATAGCCGTTAAAGAAACCACAGTGATCACTATGTAGGAAAAGGAAAAGAATGTATAAAAGAGATTGGGCGCCGAAATATCTTTCAAATTTAATAAGCGTGACCAAGATGGGATCATAAACGTTACGGTGCAAGAATTCACAATTTACGTGATTATTCATCCCAATAAATAAATGTTATAGAAATATTCCAATGCAACCAATAAGTTTGAACTAACGTAAGAAATTTAAAATGATGCACTCTAAAAATCGGTTCGAAAGTTAACAGAAACAGATAACAATACTACACAATTTAATAATTTTTAGAATAAATTACTATGGATTACCTTTCAATAAACTCTAGGAAAAGAAAATTTCTAAAACTAAGGAGAATCTTCGTTTCAAATTTAGAACTGGGGAGGAAAAAATAAATTCGGCTGATATAACAAATTGTTGAATTTGATCCTTGTGGTCCAAGGAAACGATAGATTAATCGAGAAGCAATAATGTTAACGGAAGACCTTTCCAAAAAGAAAGAGGCTCGAGGTCTGAATAGAAAATCAAGACATGCAAACATTCATTTTAAAAATATAATCCTAACTCATGGCTCCGAACTCATGTCGTGATGAGGGGTAAGAGCAACGGATTAAAAGAGATACAACTTCTGTAAGGAAATGATTCCGTGAAAAAAACATTTTTAGTTTTCGAATATTCTGCTGTAATAGCAGCTATTAAGAAAGATGCAGAATGAATTACAATAACAACAAGTAGAAAATTAAATCAGAGATGTTATACTGAAAAAAACAGAAACTAAATCGAATCAAAAGAATACAAGAAGGGCATTGAAACCCGGAGAAGCAAAAGTTTGGGGAAAGAAAGAACAGAAAAGAAAAAGAAGATATAGAGAAAGGATAGATAACAGAGGCAGTAGGTGCTCTGCAAAAATAAATGGGGCGAAATAGAAATGAGAGGAAGAGCCGCTCGTTGCAACGATTAAAGCCATGAGAGAAAGGGATGGAACCGAGAGACTTACTTGTGAGCGGGGATTAAGATATCTTCCTCGACATCAAAGGTAGGATCGAAGTTTTGAGGGCGAAAATAAAGCGAGGAGAAAAGAGGAAGGCAATGAATGAGGAGGAGAGGGAGGGATAAAAATGATAATGCGAGTGAAAGAGTACTTATAAGTTTATAATGAGATCATCCTAAAGGTTCTGATTAAAAAATAAGGGCTTACCGGATTAGTGTCGCGGGTGGCGATGATTGGGGAAGACAGGAAGGAGGTGGTCTAATCTGTCTAAAGGGAAAAACAGAGGCACGATACCTCTTAAAATGACCTCGAAGATTTTGCTCAAATAGGAGAATGAAACTATCAATCTGTACAAAAAGATCTTCATCAGAAATACGTAGAAAATAGAAGAATTTACTTGCATGAGTAAACTAATGAAAAGCGAAACGGAGACTTGAATGCTACAATGAACCCATTACAAACTACAACGGCGCAAATAATCTGTCCATCAAAAAAATAAGATACACGAAAAATCGCATGAAAATATAATAGAAAAATTACGCGTAAAAAAATCGGCATTATCCAGTTGATAATTTTTTTCCAAAAATCCACCATTTGATCAGATTCGTAATAAGTTTCAAGGGGTAACGGGGTACTTTACTTTGTCGACGGAAATTAAAAGGGAATTAAAGTATGCTTTTCACGTTCCCTGGGTAATAGCGGAAATCTGTATCCTTCAAAAGATAACCTAACAGCATTCTAACTCTATAAAATAACTGAGCGACTATTCTGTAAGTAAGCATGCAAATGGAATAATCTGCTAACGAAGATTTTTTCGTTGCATTTCAGCTCTCAACAATTGATCACAATACTGACGAATTGCTGACTGGATCGCGCGAATACGCACGACCGAAAAATCGAATAATCAAAAATTAGGAAAAAAAATCTTTGTAGTGGTTCATTACCCCCCAATAATAAAAGAGTGGCATTTTTTGAAAGTGCTTATGAATGTTTTATTATTGGAAAACCCATGAGAAATTTCGGCCAAGAAGCTTTCGGTTAATGGGAGTGAAACCAGAACGATCTAGTTGAGATATCACCTGCCAAGGGTTGACGTTCCACAAATTTAAGGGATGAATTGAAAAAAGATGGGATCATTAGCGAGCCTTTGAAGAATTCATCACCTTTGGTCGCATCAAGCCTAAGATTTTACAAGAAATAAATAAATAAAGGCTTGATTTTGGGAATTTTACTCAACAACCGCTAAATATTTTCGCGCTACACACCAGCACATATTTCAATGCGCCTTCAAGGAAAGAAAGGACCACTTTGCGGCTCCGCATAGCTCAGGGAACTTTAAATCATGGAGAGTGGACGGGGGATGCGGAAGAGGCCGAGAGATGACACAATAAGGAGAGGGGAACTGACCGGAAATCGGGAGAGAATTGGAAACGGAACAGGAAAAGAAAATAAGACGGAGGAAAGGGAAGGAAAAAATGAGGAAGCGCGAGACAGTTGGAGATATGAGAAGAAGGGGGAAGAAGTCTATGTTTGGGGATCTAGAAAGAGTAGCGAAAGAGGGGCATAATTGCGTAGTGGAAGGCTATTTCTCACGAGATAGGAATGGGAGAGAGAAAGGGCGTGGGGAATGGAGGCTTACTCAATTAGCCCCGAGGCAACGACGGGGGAGGGCTTAACTGCCGAGTGGAAGTGAAGAAGGGAAGAGAGGTCCCCGGGAATTGCGAAGGGAAGGAGGGAGAGATGAATGGGGGACGTGGGACGGAGTGACAGGGATGATGGGGCAGTAAAAGGGTGGGGGTGGGAAAGAGACTCCCAGGGGTCGAAGGGGTTTTTGCGAGGGTATCGCGGGGTACAGCGAGAGAAAGAGAGTACCGCTTAGTGCGCTTTCGAAACAAGGTAGAAAATTCGAGGGAAAGGATTGCCCTTTTCGGAATGGACCACCGTATCTTCCGGAGCTGCGACGAATTTTACAACTTCGGCTCGCAGGAAACTACATAAATAGGTTAGTGTTATTGGCAATGAACAACAAGAGATACGCAAAGCACTGTTTTACGTATTCAATGATAGCTTAAAAAGTGCAGTACAAGCTGAAAGCCAGAGATAAATATAATTGTCTTCCTCACGTAGTTCCTTACCATGAACCCTTAGGAACGTACCTCAACGAAGACGGACATCCGCGACCAATTCCCGACGGGAATCAGGGACATTAGAGTTGCTGAGTTGTTTGTGGAAACAACGAAGAGCTTTTAGATTTTATTATTAACGGAGTTAGTTTTTGAAATGCGTGGTGATTAGCAAGCAGAGTGCATAGATACATAAACAAGAATTTATTCTCAAATTACTAATCAGATTGTGGACAAATTTTAAAACACTCGAATTCCCTCCCATCAAGTTTACAAAAGGTAAGAATGGTATTTGATTCGTATGTAGTACGAAAAAGAAAAGAAATGGAAATTCCTGGAAAATTCGACTCATCACTCTTCATGTTGCTCTTCAAAAATTGCTTAATAAGCATAGCCGCATTCTTATTCCTGAGCTGAATTCGAAGAACAAAAAGAAAATCTTCGCAAGACGAAAAATACTTAATTTGTTCACTCTTACGCAGAGATATTTTATTTTCTCCAAAAAAAATAAACACATATTTATCTCGAAAATTATTCCAATATACTCCCCTCACATGAAAATACAACAACACCAGTAATTCCGAATTTTCAGTTCCGAATTTTTATCGCATGTGCAACGAATACATTTACCACCACTTTCGAGAATTTATGGAAAACTCGTAAAGCGGATAAAATAAACGAGGACGTAAGATCGCAATCGACGGAAAGGAGAGTTGATAATCCGAAGTAGAGAAAAATCTCCCACATAAAATGACTATAAAAAAGATCGGATGGACACTAGAGTGCGTAGGACGGCCGGAAAAGTTCCCATCTAAGAGAAGGATTAAAATCAAACTACGTTCGGTGACGGAGGAAAGAGTGGGGGGAAAGGGCATCAAATGAAGAACCGAGTAAAGGAAAGTCCGCGGGGGATGGACTCTTCAAACTGTTTCAAAGTATCACTCATTTGGGATTAAAAATTAAACGAGGAATATAATGAGAGGGGAAGAAAGCGGAGGAAATTGAGAGAGATTGGGCTGGCCATCGACGGGAGGGGGTAAGCCATGTGCTTAGCGAATTGCATAAACCCACTTACACGGTAGGGGGTATAAAGGGATCCCCGTAAGTGAGATGGAAGAAGAGGGGAGGAAAAAAGGGAAACAAAGGCCAAGCAGGACTACCCCTTTCTAAGATTGATTGATGAGACTAATGATAATAAATGGCCGCCTTCTTAGCATTCGAGCGATGGCTCGGAAGCGATTCGGGATTACACGACGGAACGTGTTTGTATGACATCTACTGAGAATCTGCATCTTGATTGAAGTTTTTAGACGCTTGAATTCTCAGTTTCTTAAAAATTGACGACCGTGATGATTCTTGAGTAATTAAGGCATAAACACAGAAGAAAAACCCGAATGATGGGAACGAATGGATGATTAACGATGAAGACGTAAGAAATATTGATCTTACCCGAAAATAATACCCAGTAAGAAAGTAAGGAAGCGATTATTAGTAAATCATACGAAGATGGAAAAATTCTAACATTTTATAGCAGCCCTATTAAGATATTACAATGCAAAGAATTGTATTTAAGCCCTAATCAGAAAACTTTGACTTGACACGAAATATGAATAACTGACTGTATATAATTTTTCTATTAAAAGGTTCTCTCGCAAGGTTTTAAGAGTTTACAGGATAGAGAATATAAATTATGATACTCCAGATTTTTGTTTAAACCCTAGTATCAATTACATTTGTCGATACATCCAGAAATAACCATTTTAGAGGATGAAAATTTTTATACTTCTTTCCAATTTTTCTTATTAGTTTGATATCTGTAAACTGTAACTGAAATTTTATAATGGAAGCTACGAATCGTCAGATCTGGACAACTTGGCATAGAAATGACCTGGAATTAGGCTATCCTTGCAATACAGAGAAAAAAAAAATCCTTAGGATTTCATTCCCATATTATCTATCACTACTGACTTAAAAATGGAAAGTAATACATTAATTCAAATAGTTAATCGATTAAGCTCTGTTGGAAAATAAACTTAAAATAAACTTAAACGATTATTTGTAAATCAACCGAAGATGGGAAAAATTCTAACATTTTTGGCAGTTCTATTAGGATATTACTATACAAAGATTTGTATTTAAGCCCTACTCAGAAAAACTTTGGCCCCGACACGAAATATGAATGTGATTAGATATAATTTCTAAATTAAAAGGTTCATCTTTACAGTTTAGTTTACAGGATAGAGAGTGTAAAATTTTGACACACTAGATTTTTGTTTAAACCCTAGTATCAATTACATTTGTCGATACATCCAGAAATCATCATTTTAAAGGATGCTATTTTCATACTTCTTTCCAGTTTTTCTTGTGAGTTCGATATCTGTAAACTGTGACTGAAATTTTATAATGGAAGCTACGAATCGTTTGCGAATCTTAATCGTCAGATCTAGACAACTTGGTATAGAGATGACCTGGAATAAGGCTATTCTTGCATTACAGAGAAAAAACCCTTAGGATTTCATTCCCATATAATCCATCCCTGCTGACTAAAAAGTGGAACGTAATACAGTAATTCTAATAGTTAACCGATTAAGCAGAATTCTGTCGGATAATAAACTTCCATGATGAAGCTAGCTAAACAATTAATACTCATTGATGAATTCAAACTTTCAAAAGCAAAACAAGAAGTATGTGAAAGACTATCTTCAAAACTCCCTTTCGAGACGAAAGATTCGTGGAAAAAGAGAAACGAGGGATGGGTTAAAATAAACTTCTTCAAGAGAACGCTATAACCCGACATATTTTTCCATACAAAGACCGGATTAAGCATCCACTAAAATTGCATTAAATATCACTCTTTAAAAAATGACGGCCTCTCTCCGCTCTTAATATCGCTCCATTACCACCTTCAACTAACGCCGTTTTAGGGCCTCGTAACGTCTCTCCGCGGCAAATTACACCACCAACGGCTTTTCTTTTTTCATATTTCGCCTATTAATCCCAGCTACGGAGGCGTCGTAAAATACAAAATGGAAAATATTCGAGGAGTATAATTTTTAGTAGACTGGCAGAATTACAGCACCTCAACGTCAAGAGGAACCAAGGAGACCGTTTTATAAGCCTCACCCGAACGATTCAATGGGTTCTTAGGCCGCCATTATAGCTGGAAAATCTCATTCCGAATCCGCAGAGCCCCACAATATCTTTCAGTCGTTACGGAAACGATCGAATGAGACATTCGAATTCGCTTGTGCGAGAAACACAAGTCACGTCCCTAATCCCAGTTTGCACAATTAGGAATCACGCTCTTGATGATTAAAGCCATCGATAAAACGTGAGGGGAAGGTTGGAATTCGGAAAGAGATAAAGATACAAAGGAGTGGTGATTTGGAGAAAAAAATACGATTAAAGAAAACCATGCAATAAAGAGGAGGAACTCTTTTCTAAGGGAAAAATAAGTACTTCGAAGGGAATTTTATGTACAAAAGAATGGCCAATTTCGTTACGACTTGATGACTTAATGGTGCAAAGATATGTACTTCTGTGGCCTGACCAACAGTACGCAACAATTACAAAGTACTCAAAGAACACGCAGAAGAAAAACCGTTTCCACCAAATGCAAGGATATCATACCCTCCTTTTTCTGGGCTGATTCTCGAACAAATCGCAGATTAGCTCGTTTATACTATTATTGTTAAATTAATCTTCTACCAGTAGAAATAAACGAATGATTATAACATAGACTCATCGTGTCCAGGCGAGTCCACGACCGGACTCTGGACAGGTTTCTGAAATCATACTGTTCCGCTGAAACACTTAATATGATTACATGCTCCACACTAAATGATTTCAGCATAAACCCTGAGAAAAATTTATTATTCCAAACAAGGTAAAACTTTAGAGAATTAACTTACGAATCAACGAAAATCAGAAAGACACAAAAACGAAGGGCGCTCTATAAATTGAGCGGCGAAAATAATGGAAAAGTTTCCCATTTAGTACTTACATTTCACCACAACCTTCCGATCAAAATGCGACGTGCTTATGTAATCCGCGGATGAATTAACCATCCCGGAAAACGCAGACAACTAAGTGGACGGCTTCAGTCCGCAGGAGGAAGAGAAGGTGGACTACGGAACGTGCAAGGTGGGAAGTTAGAGAGAGAAAGAGACAGAAAACTCACCGCTGGGGTATTAGGGGGCGTGTCCCAGGGGCTGGGGGCGGGGAAACCCGAAAGAACTGGGGGAGCCGTAGCTCTCCTGGCCCTGCGCCTCCTCACGGCGGCTGCAAGACCCCCGCTCGATCCCGATGGACACCAAAGTCCGAGAAGAAGACCGCAGCAACTGGAGGAGAGGGAGCGGGTGTGTGCGGAGGAGTTGGAGGACACCGTGGGGGAGACGGGAGGGGGCCAAGCGGCCGCCGCCGGACCGGCGCTCGTGGTTGATTGTCCCTCCTGAGGGTCTTCGGACGCACTCCGGAGACGATTCATCGGTGATAAGTGACCGGTGGTTGAAAAACGGGGTGAAAGGGTAAGAAGGGGATCTCGGAGAGGGGGAGAGGAGGGGAAACTCGTACTCGTTGCTAGAGGTCGCCCAAAAGTCACAAAATTTACGATCCTGACAATATTGGGTACCGGAGATCAAGGAGTATCGTCATAGGTGAGGGGAATTTCCCCCCCGCTTTTCCATCCGCAGTAAAATTTTATATCGCAACTCTCTACAAGTTACGATCCCATTAACAGTTTTTCCGATTACCCGTCGCTACAAAAAATATAAGGATCATCCGCCGTACGTGGAATATTCTTCCGTTCATTACAGTCGCACTTCCAAAACCATCTTCTCTCTTCACCCGGGATATGTTTTTTATATGCGTTCCCCTACGAAAAACACAGGCTTTCTTCTTCGACCGCAGTACCAAATACCCTACTTTTTGTCGCTACGAAATGGACGGCAATAAGTACGAAAGACACAAAAAATTCTTCCGCACGTCTCCGCGACCAATCCTCAACACGTCCGCACCCGATCTCCGACAAACAGACTACAGTTTTTCCAGAGCATTCGGAGTGAGATCCACACAGGAAAGCAGCGAAAGAATAGAGAAGATTCAGACGGAGAAGTCGAGGAAACAAAAGTCAGCACGCGAAGACCGAGAACCTCTTCCAGCGTCGGTGTCACCGCACCACGAACCAGAAGCTTCTTTTCTTGGAAGCGAGCCTCTTCAGCGATGCAGAAGTCGCAGCGGAAATCGGTGAGGGGAGGCAAAGGGGGTGGATGGTGGCAAAGACGATAGGAGGAGGAGGTAAAGGTGAAAGAAGAAGAGAAAAGAACCGCAGAGGTGATGCGTAGTTTGGCGGCAGTGGTGGCAGACCCTCCTGGGCGCGGATCAGGCGTTCGACTGAACGAGAGCGGAGGCGCCTCCGCGAATGGAGCATCCCACTGGCGCCGTCTTCCCAGAGAGCACCTCCCCCACGCGAACCCTAGCCATCCACCCCTTCCGCTCCCCAGCTAACGCCACCTTCCGCAGTCGAAAAAAGGGATGGGATTTTTAAGGGGGGATATAGAGGGAGGTGAAAAAATCTTCGGTCTCGGTTACACCATCCCTCGTCCCCACTTCCGTGAATCCTAACCCTTTCTCCTCCTTTCCCGGCAGAAAAGGACCTGCCGAGAGGGAAAGTCCCAGAAAAGGATGCTCGGAACGGGCAGAATGGCTTACGGAAGGGACAAGAAAGAGAGGACGATAAAAGAGGCGGAGGAGGATGGAAAATTAAGAGAGATCAAAGAACGGAGAAACGGGGATAGACGCGGATATGGAGGTAAACGAGGATATGGATTAAAGGGGCAACCGGTAAGGGTTTTACAACTCCCTTGGATTACGCTTTCTACGGAGGATTTTGCAACCAGGTCGCCCCCGAAAATTATACGAAACGCCACATCGAAAATTCGATAGGAAACTAAGGGAGTCGAATTTTTATCTTTGAAGAAATATAGAGGACTCGGACTTTAATGAAACGGATTTAGACCGGAGAAGCGGAGATGATGACCGGATGATTTCCCAAAAAAAAATTACCATGAATAACTGGCGAAAATTTTAGCAAGTTAGTTACCAAAAGACATATAACAAAAAATATACGCCCGAGAAAGGGAATATAGATCTTCACTTACGTATGCAATAAGCTCCGAAGAGTATGTAAAAGTCCTGCTCGGAAATAAAGGAATTAAAAAGATGAAATATTAAAAATAAATGATCAAACGGAATAACATAAAGGAGGAAATAGATTTTAAAAAACGTAATATACGAAACAGGATTTCTTCTTATTTTACCGTAAGGATTCAAACGTTCACAACACAATCCACAGCAAAAGAGGCGGAACGGCAGTGGATGAAACGAAGAAGGCAAACGGAGAAATGGGATGATTCGGAAGAAAAAGGAGGATGGGAAGATGATAAGGAGGTTGTGGGAGGGGTCACGAGGAGGCGTGTAAGCGCCAAGACAGACGCCGCCGACGGTTGGGAGAGAAAGGAGAGATGGAGGGAGAGATAAGGGAAGAAAGAAAAGGGTTTGATTTAGAGGGAGGGTGGCAAAGTGGAGAGAAAGAGAGAAAGTGAAGAGCTTGGGTCCCCTTAAGAGAGAGAGAGAGAGAGCGGTTTGCGAGGAATAGCGATGGGAAGTTTTCGGGGACGAAACTGTTTGAAAGAAGAGGGAGAAGGAAAGGGTTTATACGCGAAATTCGGAGACTACTCCTCTGGACGGAGAAAGATGTGGGGAAGGTTACAAGGGACACAAACTGTAGTAAGGAACAAAAAGGGGAGGACAGGAATGAAGAAAGGTGCATCTACAGATGAGCTTGAAAAAAAGATGCGGAAATAAAGAAAGAGGCTAGTTGAGGTCAATTTAGAGGACTGGTATACAAGTTGAGAAAATTAGTGATTAACCTTTTCTAATGCAAGGAGGAAGACTAAAAACGGCAATCCATAAAGAAAGGTACACAATATTTATCAAAAAATATAAATCAATTAGACAAATACAAGGAAGTAGTATGTGAAATCTTTAGAAACATCAGAGAATAATACTTTATATTTTAAGAGTATGATTAGAAGAACTATGGGAAAAAACATAGATATTTGCAAAGAATCCTCTCAAAAATAACGAAATCATGATTCTAATTATCACGTTGGCTGAAATAACATGAAAATCGTGAAAAATTCCTGTAATGTATACTTGGGTGATTGAGAATAATTTTCGACGTTAAGATAATCCTAAAGTAGACAAAATCAAACATACTTGGATTACTAGATATACCGAAGAAACGAAACTGCTCAACAATAACCACAACTTTTTCGGAAACACAAAAAAGAATTAAAACTATAAAAGAGGGAAAAGAGCAATGGATAAAATAGAAATGATAAACATAACGAATCGACGCTATGCGGAATACCTAAGCTGAAGGGAAAGGACGTCGTTGGGGTAAATCCACTGATAGCTCTAGAGATTCACTCGGCTCTAAATAGATTCGGCAGGAGCGACGCGGACAAAACAGAAAAAATGCATATGATTGGACCTTGGAGGAAACATGTTTGGGAAGAAGTAGAAAAATACGTCTGACGTTTAATATGCATGACTCACTCTGCTTTATTTGCGGACGAGGCAGCATACTTTGTATATCTGGAAGAATTTCAAGAATTTTTCTCTGGTGCGATTTAGCCCGTCGCCAATATCCGAAAGATGAAATGTGAAGCTTTCTTGACAGCAAGCTCAACAGCGTTTCGCACTACTATATCTTCACGATCAGAAGTCGAAAAAGGAACAGCTACGAGTCCTAGAATAGATATTTTACACAAATGCAGCCCATTCAGTTATAAGTCGTCTTCATCAATACCAATGAATGCTGTCCTTCGGAAAATTACAGGTTTTTGTAATAGGATGTATCACGAGTTATTTCAGCAGAAAACAAAGATGTCAAGAACTTCACTGCGACAACAAGAAAACGTAGAAACGACGCAAAACATTATCCCTAAAATATTTATGTACCTGCAAAGTGAATGCAAGCGGTACATGGAATAAAATATGACCATCTTCACCCACTGATCATCTTCATTATGATAAGTCTCCAAATATGTACAAATGTAACGTAAATTACGACGCGATACTTTTTAGAAATTAGTAAGTGGTATTTTAATAATGATATACATTTATTCGGGCGAGACAAGCTAAACAGTGTCTCATTACGTCTGACCATTCGTCAAGTAACCCTCGAAAGAAAGAGCATAGCACGATAAGAGGATAAAAAGTTCACATAGTTCACGAAGAATGTAAGAATCACTTACATCAAATAAAATAAGATACGAAGTAAAAGTAAAGTTTCTCACTCTCAATACTTCAAAGTTCTACAGGTCAGATAAGAAAGTCGATTGCTGTCGAAACGGAAAATTGCTTCCGAAGGTTCAGGGATACGATACGCCGTATTTGCAGGCAACCCGCTTCACACCAAATCCTCTCTAACTGCTCTGGATAGGGTCTTCCTGCGTTACATCAACTGCATCGCTCTTGCAAAAAATAACACATGACAAGGTTAAAAGATTTCCTCAGAAATAAGATACATAGTGAATGAGACCCATGAAGCAGAATAGATAGGATGAGGAACCGGTAAAAACTCCGTCTCAAAGAGTTACTGAAGCACGGATCATGCCTAACACAATAAATTCGATAAAATTTGCGGAGGTGGTCAAGGTATTGAGAAAATCCATTCTCGTTCCTATAATAGGCTAAATTTCCCCACAAAACTATACCTTTGGATAGAATGGACACTACGGGAACACAGGGAAGGAAAGAAAAGGTCGGAAAGAGATCCGTAACGAGGAAATGGATAAATCGAGTTAACGCAACGCACTCTCGTTTCCATTCCCTCATAAGTGAGTTACACTAACAGCGGTAGAGAACACAATTGAGGTGAAGGGTGCAGCGAATTACCGGAAGAAATTAACGGCGTAGAACGATTTTGCCACACCGCCGCCACCGTTTCCATGGGATCGAAATTCCCGCTCTTTCCGAGGGATGTGATTGGACGGAGAGAAGGGAGAAGTGTACCACGGAAAGAGATATCTCGACGACTGTGGAATGCGTAATTGAGCGAAAAGGGCGAGCTGAAAAAAATTGAGGACCCTATATTTCCGTGAGTGCGTGGATTCCAGGCAAACGATTGCCGCACGGAGGGAATTCTCCTCTTCCAGCCGCGAGAATACAAAGGGGAATGATTAAATTAAAAGATTAAGGCTCCTGTTGGAAGAGATAAATAATCGTCGCTCTGCAGCGTGAGGGCCATTTGGAATGGATGGTCGTCCTGGAATTGATAAAGATATGTTTCTGCACGAATCTCCTAGCAACGACGTACTGAACAACGAATGATGCATCGGACAATGGTACTAAAAAATTAAATTCCAGGAGGGAATTGAGAGTCACAGAAGCACGGCTCATTTGAGGTTCCGCTAGTTAATTCTTTAAAACTTAAGATATTTATGGACCCCTCTTCACGGTTAGGTCCTCAGCTAGTGTGCCTAATCCTACTTTCGTCACTGTTAATTTATCTGTAACACAAGGAAGAACTACTCACAACTTACAATTTCAGTATCTTCCAGCTTCATGTGGAACGCTTGGAAGTGAACTTTCTGCATAAATATGAGCCCAAGTAAAGCACGTACACGGTTAACTCTTAAACAATTCATCTACTAAGCATATAAAACTAACCAAAAAGTTCCCGAATTTCAGAAATTCGCTAAAGGTTAGGATTCTAACCCTGCAAAAACCAAAAAAGGGCTTTCAGCGATCGCTACCCGGATATACAAATTTAACAAGGTCAAATCAACTTGGCGAGAAGATTAAACAAGCTCAAGCATTCCGAGGCAATGCACGAGCATGTTTTAACGAACGACTTATAGAAAATTATTGTAAAATTTACCTGAGACGTTGGTCCTCGAACAGAAATACCATGGGCAGGCGAAATGAACCTCTTCCTTCAAGAGCACCTGCTGGTGGCGTAGAACCTTCATTCCACATCGTACCAAAAATCGAAAATTTTTCTGCATCGATTTCCAACCGAAAACTGAGATCGACTCAACACACTCGGTAGCTTACGGTAGCCCGCACCATCCTACCATTGAATCCAATATCATACACCGAGTAATCGAGATGAAGTGGTAGCTCCGCTGTACCACTGGCTGGCACCGATCCGTTCGCCTGCGACAACGGCACAGTTCTGTCGAGACCGCTGCCGCTGGCACGCACGCCCCGAAATGAGTGCCGGGGCACTGCGTTGGCAAGAGCATCGCTTGCGGGGGACCACGAGTATTGACGCCTCCGATTCATGCAGGAGATTCCCCAGAGAGGGCGAGAAAGGGACTGCCATGACTCAACGGAAGGGGATTGGACAGAATGGCGGGAGAGAGAGAGAGAACAGAGAGGAGATAGCGATCGACGGGGAAAAAGTCCCGGGAAAAACGAAACGAAGGCGCTGATGGTCGGCGGTTAAACAAAATTACGTCTACATCGACGGGGTGGAGACTATCTGCCCGAACGATAAACAAATGAAGAGGACTCGACGACACTGATTGTCGGATCGATGGCACGTGGCGAGCGGACCGAATTTAGGCTTTTCGAAAAGCACTTTCACCCCTGAAACAATCCATCGTAAGGAGTTTTCTCGAAAAATGAACGCCTCTTCAGAGGACGATAATTTAGGGCCGGATTTCGAAGCACTGATAGAGAGGTAAATGGTTCGTTTGGGGAAATCACGTGGAGTGAGAGAAAGGCGAGGAAAACGAGTTTGAGTTGCAAATGCTCCGCTACGAATCCGATGAAATGACGTCGATTTTATGTAATCGCTAAAGAATAAAATGAACCGTAGCTCGCTTTAAGGGCGTTTTACGAGGACAGAGACATTTACAGGGAGACTAGGGGCGCTTTTATTCTTATGACGCATTTAAGGAGACGATGCGAAAGATATTTAATGTCTTATGATAGTCGCGAAAGATAGTAGAGAGGCGCCGCGGAATTCCGAAGACAGATTCTCCGCTTTAAAAAAAGAGGAAGCAGATCACTTCAATCTTTACAGGAGACAGAATTCCTAGGGAAAGACCTTACTTTAACCTAACCCTACATAAACTTAAAAACTAGGAAACCCACGGACTAGGTGAATGTATCAGAAGACCCTCAACGAAATTTACGAAGAAATTACTCCGAAGAGAAACGACCTTCCTGAACTATATGTTTCAGGGTTTCAAGTTAAATTCAAACGATGCAGCAATCCTCCGGATGTACATCACAAAATTTAAAGGACTTAACGCAGAACTGTCAGCTGAAAGCGATCTCGAGTACTGCAACGTTGACCTTGATAAGAAATGAAGAAAACTTCCAAAGGCATATAAGCTGAAAACCCAAAACTACGGTCACCTGAAGAGTACCACGAGATACGGGAACAAAGTGCGGTGCAGCTACGAAACCTTCCGGAAAAGTGTTGCTCTAAGTGTAGACAAAATCCGAGAAACCAATGAAGGCGTCCGCCGTCAAAGGACACGCGATCCAGCAAAGGCGGAAGGGAACAGGTGATCCCTGGAATAAGACAACGGCCGGCGGAGGGAGAAAAAGAAGAGGGCCCACGACGTCACTTACCGAGTCGGCCGGCGGAGGAGCGGCATCAAAAGAAGCGGTGATGCTGAGAGATGCTGGGAAGGCGAGAATCGCCTAGGACACATGCTGGCGGTAGAGCGTGCAAGGAGAGAGTGATGGGGGGAGAGAAGATGGAGGGGAGAGAGAAGGGGCCGGGGGTGGGGGAGAGAGGGGAGGGGGACGGGGGTGGGGATGAATGGCTGAAGGGGTGAATAGGAGAGGAAGCGAAACAGGGGGGAGATGAAGACACAAGGGGGGAGCGAATGGATCTTGTGGAAGGGGTAGGCGAACGGCGTAACGGGCTAAGGGGTGGATGAGGAGAGATTCGGTTGCCGGGGGATGAAAGTGGGGGATGCTTCCATGGGATACGGGATGGATGGTGGGGACTGGGAGGTTCCGGCGTGGGGGTGAGGGATGTTACGCCGGGGGAGCGTGGTGGGGAAGATACAAATAGATATAAGTTTGAGAGGGATGAACGGTGGGTGGGGGTGCGGAGGTCCTGCCCCAGTGAGAGGGAATGGGGGAAGAAGGGTCGAGGACGGGAAGATGGCGCATGTGAAGAGCCATTAAAGCAAAGCGCGATCGAATGAAAATATTCGGCTCTTTTTCTCTCTCTCTTTTGCCCGGAAAATCCACGATTCACTCGGTGCTGATGCGAAGTGCCCTCCCCTCGACCCTTTCCCGCATCTCGTATTTTTAGGGGACAGAGAGTCTTGAGCGGTTTCCCCGAGAGGGAGTTCGATCACGGTAGTTTGGGGAAACTATGCGGTCGTGAATTAAGGTTTTCGCGGAGGAAAAAAATCCTAAACTTCTCAACTATCCCATTCGTTAAGGGATGCGGAAACTTCTAAAGCGTTTAGAATATCAACGCTTCTGCGTCCGAGATATATATAATGATTAAGATTTTTCATTCGGCGATGTACACGTAAGAGTTAAACTTGTCATTACGGGCTTTGGGTGAATGAAGTCCCGACGAAAGCAATAAATATTATGCACAGAATGTCCGTGATAAATGGAGGTTCCTTTTCTACGAGAGTAAAATATATTTAAATGGAATTTTCAATATAAAAATAAGCAGATTAATAATCAAAAGAAAATTTTGATTGAATTTACGCTAAAAGACTGATATTTTATATTTTCTTTTAAGAAGGTCTTTCACTGTATAAAGAAAAATTTTACAGCCGACTATCAGATCTTTTCTTGAAGGTTTTTTACGAGTGAGACACTTCCAGCCATATTGAATTCTTAACAAATGATTCCTTTATACACATGTTTCATATTATTCCTCCGTAGCAACTTTTAGTAAGTACACTGATAATGGCAGTAATCAAGATATTTCAGAGCTTTAGAGTGGAAGACGTGCTAAATATGTCTTCTGAGAAGAAATACCTTACCATCAAAGAAAAACTCAGTACTCAATAGGATAATCGCCTAGAAAACGAAAGATACAACGGAAAGTAGAAAAGAACAGAGCTGCTAAACTTCACTGCGCATCTCAACTGCAATCAGTGCGGCAAATGTCTAATTTTCAAGATATTTTAAAGAACGAAACTAGCCGAAAAATAAAAGAATTACAATAAAAATGCAGATCCCTAAAGCATTAGTTTTCACTCTACTTACTTCTTTCTTCAACGTTATAATTGTTAATATATTTACTCTACCCCAAAATAGTATAAGTCAGTTCCTGGAACAAATTTCCGTAAATAAAAAGCAAATTATTGTACTAAACCTACGGAAATATAATAGAATTTATCTTGAAATCACAAAGAAAAGCTATCATTAAATATTTTAGCCTTCCTTTAAATCTCTATGATTGATCATTCGTTTTCCTTGCGTATCTTATTTACGTAAAAGGATATTTTCCGTTGAGAAAATCATAGCGGTGAATCATGACCATCTATCTACGACTGGTTCCAACAGTTTCCTTTCTCTTTAATCTTTTGTTTCCATTTACCACATTAACATATTTTTCTAGTGTGACCTACCTTCAACTGAGGTATCAATCATTATAGTCATCATAAATCAATATCTTCGGTCAAACTTGATAAATATTTTCTTTCAGTTATATTTGGTAATTCAAATGGTAAAGAGGTAAGTGTAGACATTTAAGCGGTAAACGATGACGAGGAGAAATCCTTCCAGTTGCGCGGGGAGGGTTTTCAGTGCGTCGGGTTGTATAAATATAAGGATATGGGGAGTTTAGAAATGAGAAAACAAGGACTAGGGAGTGAGAATGAGTAATCTAAATTTGTAGATATATTTCTGTAGTAAATTAAACAAAACCGCATTCGAATAAAATATAACTAAAATCCAAAAGGTTCATATCGAAAACAAAACTATTGAGAAAATTACGGCAAAAATCGAATCTCCAAACGAGTACTTGAGTAAGGATTTTATCATACCCGAATCTTAAAGCAAATGTATTCTGATGAAAAAACGATCGAGTACATTTTTGTAATCACGCCTGAAAAAAGAGGACGGGTAAAAAGAGTATCATTATAAACAGTATTAATAATTCTTTATAAATGGTGACGCAAGTGCTAAAAAATGTAAAAGATAGCTTGAGTGTTACGCGGGCGATCACACCGAGCAATTTTGTAAAATTAATCCTTCGAAATTCAAGCTGGAATATAAGAAAATTCCCCTGCTATCGCCAGAATTAATTGAGATGTAATAATTTTTCAAAATAAACCTAACAAAATAATGCTAGCTGTTGCGAAAATCTGAAATGCAAAATAAGACTCCAAATGATACTATTCCCGAAAAACTTATTCTATAAATGAAAACGATTTCACTGTCGACGATCATTCTTCAAAACCGGTTTTGTTTAAAAATTAAACATTTTAGGAATCAGTACCTTCCGAGATTTTTTTCCATTTCCCTAAATTCTCACTGACACAAATACCTGCATCTCAGACGTAATCAAAACTGTGGATTTTTGGACCAAAGGAAAACCATAATAATCCAATCAAAAACGAGGAGACGGCCATGGGTTTCAAATTTCGAAAGGAAAAAAATCCCAGAATAATCGTAACCAGCAACTGAGTTCCTTCGTACGTCGCGTCTGTATGACTTTCCGCGGGCGATACCCTAACCTTGCAGAACGCCGTCTCGTCGACACCTCTTTAACACGTCAATAAACTGGATGACGATACCAAGTGGTCTCCATACCCGAGTACGCTATCTAAGCACGGACGCTCAAGAATTCATCGCCTGCAATAGTAGACACACAATTCATCTCACACGCGCAGGCGCACTTAGTGTCGGGGAAGGAAAGGGCTTTTTAAAAGGAGAGGAGGACTGACGCGACCACGGTCATTCACATCCCTTCTTTCGTCCTCTGCCCACCCACGCCAACCCATCACCCACTCATACACACTGAAAATTCGCCACCACTCTTACATCATTGCTCTTTCTTTCCATTCCAACCAGTCTCTCTTTGACTTTCATCTCATCTGTTTTGCCATTCACGCTCCTACTATTAAATACCGCCCACCTTACAATTCATCCAAGACGACCAGAAAATCCGAATGCTCGAGTTCTTTTTGACCTTTGGCACTTTTCATCACGCAACACTTTGACTTTTATTCTCCGTCGACTGCAGCCAATCTCGATAAAATCTTATAGTAGACCTTATTAGCAACTTGAGTACGTTTCGTTGTCGAATCGGTGGCGTAAATAACATGGAAAATAAGAATTTATCTTTACTAAAAGTACCAGTCAGTCTGCAAGGGAATCAATGATATGATATGCACTATACTTTATAATTTTTTTAATTTAATGACGCAATCTAAATAACTTTTTACCGCTCTTTCACCTTCAGGACAGGTTACCGCTAGACCTGAGGTTGACCTGGGGAACCAGCGGCTTGCAAGTCAAATATGACTTTAATTGCCGAAAAATGCATTTCTTAAACAAACACCAACAAATAAATTACCCCGTTTCATTCTCGCTAATCAAACAAGGAAAAAACGGAAGTTGCTCTTATTTAGTTTAATTTAGTGGAAATTCTGTTTCCAAGGAACAATTTTTACGCCTTTGGATTTAGGCAACACGCAACTCAAAGGCAGCAGATTTTTCTATTTTGTTTCTAATGCAAATGTTTCCCCAACCCTGTAATACAGTAATACAGATAATTAGTAAACAATGAAAAATATCACTTAGA
The DNA here is from genome assembly GCA_036926295.1 of Pachydiplax longipennis. NCBI lineage: Eukaryota > Metazoa > Arthropoda > Insecta > Odonata > Libellulidae > Pachydiplax > Pachydiplax longipennis. Next base: position 62,036,786 of record JAVFKF010000008.1, read on the forward strand.
TTCCCAAATGCACCACGTAGAAGGTATATGCAAATGATTTGATGTAAAGCCAACAGTCAAACTACCCACTTTGTTTTAGTATTACTCATCTATAACTACAAAAAGATATAAGGCATCTCTATTAATACGCTCTAGTTTTTCAAGCCAGAGAGATCCAAGAGATAAATTTTTACAGTGTTTGCAAGCCTCCAAACGTCAGTAATTTTCCTCTAGGGCTCCGCAGACTTGATGATTTTTTTACTATCGAAAGAGGCCGGGCAATAATATCCTTGGAGAGCGCTTTGTGCGTAAGTCAACGCTTGAGAGCTTAGCCTAAATACCGATTTATTTCCAGTATAATTCTTTTACCTCTCTCCCTTTTGTTCTATTTCTTCCTCTCAACATACCGTCACGGAAGAATATTTGCATAAGTCTCCATGGATTCCTCTCGCTCCTTCAAATTCCACTCATTTTTTTCTTCCTAATCTCCTCATCTCCCTCGATTTTCTTAGTGCCAAATTTTATCCTCCTCTTCTCCCTTTCATTGCATTCCTTCTTGAAGCTCATTCTCCAAAAGGGAGGAAGAAGGTGGGTAAGCTATTCGTGGACCCTACCGACTGAATGACCGAAGCATATATCACAGCGGCCAAATAAGGGGAAACGAAGCTGGGCGAAGCTAGGCAGGGAAAGGGACGCGCTTTTTCCCAAATTTCGACAACCAAACTGGATTGAGACTGGGCTAGATAGAACCGATTTTTACAAACAGCTAGAGCAAAGAGTTCGGAGCGGAAACGTAGGTACGATAAATACTTAAACCGATATTCTAGACCAATGCACAATTTCAAAAGATCTTCCGTTATCCTCAAAAGGATGCGTTCCTCAGGATTTCACCTTTCAGAAGAAATCCTTTTATCCATAGGATACCTCGTAAACCTACTACACCGACCGGGAGCGATTTCAAGCAGTTAAAGACGCTAGGTGCAAGGAAAATTTTGAGACCCCACCGGCTAATTATTTAGAAATAAAGAAAGAATTTAAGTACACTTTGAGGCGAGGATTGCTAATGCCAGCACATAAGGCGCCTAATTACAAACCCGTCTTTGACACCGACCCATATGCAAAATTTCATACATCTACAGATTTAGGAATTTTATTATTTCATCGTTTAGAATAGAAATTTAGTGATGAGTAAATCCGATGAAGTACTATTTATCCATGTTATGACGCGAGATTTGTTTGTGCAATAAGATAACTCTCATTATTAACAATCTTTTGAAGATTCGGAAAGTTAAAAAAATAATAAATTTCCCGAATCTTAAAATCTTAATTTAGCAATTCCTAGTTTGAGAATGCATTTTCTGGCTGAGCCTCTCAGTTTAATTTCTGATGTATGGAAGAATTTGTTAACCATTCATTTGCTACCTATATTGAGAGCTGAAGTATTTAGATTCCTTATGAAAGAACCTCAGAGAGATGTTTTAAGGAGAATAGAAAAAGCAAGTTACTTATGTACTTTCACTGCTGAAAAAGTAAGGATTCTTCTCCGTAAATATGATTCCTTGTATACGGTGAAAGTACTTCAAAGGAAAACGGTTTACTGGCTCAACTACTCAGAGGATTAAGATTATTCCAAGGCTTCTTTAATCCTCTGGTACATGTACATGAAATGCTGCTTTGTACTTTAGATACATAAATATCTCTCAAATCACTTGTTCAATGTGAAAATCGAAATTTCACACACACAAGATTTATGCCCTTATGGAAAATTTATTTATGATGCCCTTCAGGAAAATTTTACTCGAACAGCGGAATTTTCAGAACACTCTTAACTAATTATTTTAATATTATCCCATTACATCCTTTCTTTAGGAATAAAGTTCAAGTTTATCAATGTGTTCGCGGAAGAAATAAATCCATCATGCTTACTTTTACAAACCACTTAATAAAAAATAACTATCCTGTTTTCGGAACAATGCCGCATCAAGTAAACATAATACTATTAAGGTTTATTCATTACATCGGAGAAAATCAACGTCATTCGACGATGATGCAACGTCAGAGGACCGAAGACAATTGAAGTTCTGCAAACCACAACACCACCCCCACGGCAGACAAGAGCGATCTCTTTAAATGCTTCCCATAAAGGTACCGTAGAGACATAAACGAAGGGTAAATGGGATAGGAGACGAGCGACGTCCGGACGAAAAAAAGAAAATTCCCGAAGGAGTCGATTAACCGGAAGGAAAATACCCGGCTGGGGATACGCGAAAAGACCAACATCAGCGAGTGCACCGGCAAAGAAAACACCCCCACACCGAGAAAAAAATCCCATCGAAAAACAAAAGCCCTCGAAAAATTTCCTTCCTCCGCAAATCCCAAAAATTTTCCTCCTAAAAAAATCCCTCCATTCGGAAAATCCCTCACACCAGGAGCGCGATCCCTGTTTTACAACCCTCATTGATACACCTACCCACCCATTTTAACCCACCTAACCAACCACTTCCCCACCTTCTGCAGAACCCCCTTCCATCCAGCATCACTCCATCTCCAGCGAAAGCTTCCCTTCCCTGGAGCATCCGGTTGCACCTCCCCCTCCTCCCGTCCTGGCGTCGGAGGCGCCGTGACGCCGGCGCCAAGCGACGCCGGAGAGACTCGGCGCCCGTCCCCTGCTCCCCTTTTCGGACGTCCTCACTCCATCATCCGCCGAAAACAGCAGCCCCTGACCCTCGGATCCCTTCCCCGCGTTCCTACACAGCCGCCTCCCATCCTCCAAGAGGAGGAGAGAGAACTGGTTGGGATTGGAGGCGTTTCTCCATCTCTTTCGCAGACAATGCGCAGAGAAATGGAGGATTGCAATGTCGGCCGTTTAAAATGTTTAATAACCCATCACCTGCTCTGTTTTTACTTGCGAAATTAACGCCGGGACGTATGAATTTTGATTCGAATAGCCGGTAATCTACACGTGATGGCTGCTTTTTTTTCTAATTTTCGCTGAAGGAGACGACTCCGGAGAGGAAAGAATAAAAGGCGGAAATGAGGAGGAGGAATGCTGATGGAGACTGAACTGAATAAAAAAAGGGCAAATATCGTTATTATAGGAAATGTCAACAAGACGATTGGAACATAATCATCCCAAAATCAACGATATAGACGTATAGTTGATTTTGAGTTAATTTTGGGTGTGTCCAAAGAAAAACTGTTCAGCTAAAAAATGGAATGTTTTTATCCATAAAATGACGGTTAGGATTTCTATCGTTAATCGTTCCGAATTTCCTCAAACATAAATTTTTCACGATCATTTTCAGTAACAGGATTTTAATAGAATTCGGGAAGCTACGTATTCTATCTCGAAATTCAGCGATCAAAGAAAGACCATAAAAATATTTTCAGCTGCCTTCACTTGAAAATAATAATCACTCGAAATATAAGAGCCATATATTTTCTGATACAATCAATGAAATAGTTGGCTAACACTTAATCCTTCGTGCTGCAGTAAAATTCTTCCAAGGCATCTCTAAATCGTTACGAAAGACAACCCAAAGCGTGAGATGCTAATTTACTGCTCGAGATTTTTCGCCGGCGTTGCTAAATATTCGTCAGAAATTGAGGAAAAGAGTAAATTAAATTAACATTTTTCCAACGTGATCTCATCACTCGTGGACCAAAATAATGAAAAAGAGTCTCTAAGAGAAAATTAAGATCAAAATCTCTATTTTCCGAAGATATACACATAGACGCAGAAAAGAATCATCCGACAAGGCTTGAATAAGACGTTTAAGACCCAAGTAATCTAGCAAGTGAAAAGAAAAAATATTAAATTAAATGGTAAAAATAGCGGTGACGAAATGTTCGGCGACGGTCAGGCGAGGCCAAACGCCGAAAAACGCACCTTTATTACACCTAGGAGGAATGGAATTTCCGGTCAGGCAAAGGAACTGGTCATGTTATCAAGAACTTAAATGGAGAAGGTAGGTTGGGGACAACTTCCGTGTCCGTTGGACTCTTACTAAAGCGTCGCTTCAAGAACTACTATTACAGTGAGAGAGGGCATCCGCTTTGGAACAGCCGTAGGATTTCGGATGGTCAGCATCGCTCCAGGAAACTTGCCTCGAATCCGAGGTAAAAAAATATACCAGGCGTAAGGAGAAAAATAGATTCTGACCCCATAATCTCGAAATAAATTGGCGAACAAAACTTTGGTGACTTCTGAGCCATTATTAAATAAGAGTAATGGAACCTTGAATACCAAGACAAATATAAGACACCAAATTTATAGAATTTATTGATCTTTTCAGTAAAAATAGATAATTATAAAGCGATGAAATGATTACGATGAATGATGATTACGAGACGAAATTCATAATGGCGAGTTTATAGTTAGAGCCACCAGAAGAACCGATCCTTTATCTTTTAAATGATATTTTTATTCTAGAAAAACCGTCTTTATTGCTCTATTAAATTCGGTATTTTCTATAGTAAAGGTTTCCAGTAAAGATTCGTATTCAGCCAACAGTATCATTCCTATACAGTCAAAATTGATATTCAAAACTTGGTTGAATAAATAAGACAATATTCAGTATTTCCTAAATGCATCAATCTAAAGGTAAACGAAGTAGAGATCTTGCGTGAAATTATTAGAGCGATTCCATTACTTTGCTGCGCAATGATCACTGAAAGAAATAAGTGAATTGAAAACTTGCTGTATCCATTATTTACATATATTCGCAATTTTCAACTAAAAATTCGTACAAAACGAACATATGAAAACTTCCGAATATTTCTACTACAAAATATGGAGGGTGCAAAAACAATTGCTGGGGCGCTAAAAAAAATCAAAGGAGGACAGCGCAGTTTAGGAAAGCTTAAGTCATTCCCACTTGTCCTGTTTGTAAGGCGAAAAACCAGCCGCGAAGAGTAAAGTACGGTGCATGCTCTCTAGTGAGTAATTAAGGCTTTGGAGATGAATCTACCCAGAAAGAAGACAGTGGAGACGACGTCCGTTTTCATCGTAGGAAGAATGGTTACCACCCTTCCTAGATCGCCCACTACCTCCTCTAAACTGTTTGCTCGCTGCACTCTGCAAGGCACTAAGTTCCATAGACAAGCAGCAACGCGGAGCAGCACCCTCGGACGAGTGACGTCGCCAGGTCGGCCGCCACCAACGCCCGGCGCCCAGGCGCCTAGCGCCCTCGACGCCGTCGTTCACGAGTCCGTCATCCTCCGCCGTTTTTTCCTCCTCCGTTCCTACCTCTCGCGCTTCCTTCCGCGCAACTCCTTAGCTGGCAGTTCGCACACAACTCCCGACCCATTCGATCACCTGAATACAACTTGGCACAATCCCCGGACGGCCACCTGCACCACCTTCAAGGTACCCGTATAACGTAAACACGAGAAACCGAGTGATGCAGTTTTAGAGTACAACGATGGGCGCACACCTAAACCCAGGAATCGATTACCACCGTCTTCGGAAGAAAGATCAATACTATTATTTTCTCTTTATTCTGAAGTGACTTCCCCATCTGGAGCACCAATGCAGCACATTCACCTATCACATTTATACTCTGACTTAAAAATAAGGTAAACTGAGCCTAAAATACTTTACAACTTTTTAAATGTATGTGCTAAACAATGGTAGACAGAGAAGCTTTTGGAGTAAAATCGATGCCACATAATGTTGATCGAAAGGAAAAAATCTGCTTCGTAAAGAAAAAATATAATATATATATATAAATAATATATTAATATGATATAATAATTTCAAAATAACGCGTTCAAGAAAACTGGTGTGTATTTAACTGAAGACGATGGATGTTCCAAAGATCACTCCTTTGTGTATAAATACGCTCACCTTGAGAATTTCATTAAGAGACAAATATATCTGAATGAGAAGAAAAATATATTCACCTAAAACAATGACTCATGATACTAAGGTAAACAAATGCATAGCCTCTCTCAAGGCTACCAGAGAGTGTTATTACATAGTGAAGCAGAGGATAAATTAGAAAATCAATGGCATAGAGAACTTTCAATATGCATTCCCGGGTTACTTTCGGAATTTTTTGGATGCCTTTCAAATTATTACAGATGAGTAAGCATCAAAAATAAGAAAGGCGCCTGCCATATACGATATCAATCTTCGTTTGAGAGAGCTCCTGAAACGGAAATTTATGAAAGTCAAGGTTTTGTGAGACAAGGATTCCTCGAAAATATAATAAATGAAGTTTTTAGTATGTAACCGTATAGACAAAATATTTGTTACATTTTAATCCTTGTTTTGCCGAAGAGACAAAAATGTATAAAAACATACTTGTACTACAAATACTACTAAATACTACTCATAGGCTATAATAAAGAAGCTCTCTGAAAGAGATATAAGAAAAGAAAAATTGCGTGTAAGACTTGGAGTAATTTTTGATACGAAATCTAATACCTCTTCTTTCCGTAAACACACTCATCTTTTAAAACCACAAGAAACTTATCCATCGATCTCTTTATCTTAAATATAGAGACAAATAATTTTTATATATCATGAATACTATATTTCCACATCAAACTAATTCATTCTGTATCCATGAGCCCATTTAAAAGCTAAATTAGTTATCTCTCAAACACGCTTTTCAAATTCATTTTTGAAACTACTTGGGGAAAGATTTTAAAGTAATTAATGCTACATGGGAATAAGTTCCAATTCGTAGAAATCCATACAGATAGTCAAAAAATTCGTCCTGGGTAATTTTCTTCGGAATTAACGACTCAGTGGGCCGATTCATGATTCGAGGGCAACTAAGAAAAAGATTTTTTTTAAGATGAGAGGAGAATGAGCATGGCTTTACATCGTGGAATCGTTATCTACACCAATCAGGTTGAGACAAGAAGCATTCCATTGTTTTTAGAAGGAAAATCCTGTTGGCATTCAGGTCAACGGCGGTGGTAACGAGGATGATTCATCCTTCCTTTGTGACCTGCGAGTTTTCACAGCTCAACAGCGCGTTCTCATGCGATTATTTTATCTAATTTATCGCAAGAGGAGAATAGTCCTGGAGGGAAAACTCGCGCTGAATTAAAACAAGGATACCTCACCGATGAAGACGTTATGAAGAAACGTGGAGATTCCTCGGGCTCTTCCTAGAAAGAATGACGCGCCCAACACGAAGGCTTCAGGAATTTCACATAGAATAAATTTTTTAACTAGGCTGGGTAGAAGCAATCTCCAGCACCTAATGAAGGGATACCTAATTCCATAACGTTTACGATACGCTTCATCATTATTCACAGTTGGGATAATGATTTGGCGGTATGTAGCGTCAGACCTACCCCATCGATGAGGAAACTTTACGACACGACCACTCTCGAGTGGTTAACCTCTTGCGGCAGTAAAAAAGGTAGATGACGCACACACGTTCGCATCTAAGGATGAGCGTAAAGAGAAATATGACTATCCGAATGATCTTCCTAAAAGAGCTTTCCTCGAGTCCATTAATCGAGCCTCCAAATAAAGACAAGGCAGATGGATAATGGGGAACGTTGGTCTCTTGCGAACATATTTCCTAACGAGAGAACAATAGAAGGATCTTAAAATAATAAACCCCTCTGAGGCATTCCCCCGAGGAACATTTCTTCGGGTGCTCTGGGAGAGGGGAAGATGCTCCCCGAAATATGTCCCCTCGGTTATGCAGGTTATATCTCTTTCGCATACCATATAATCCACACATCGTTTTTCATTCATTCGCTCGCATATCATCAACCTCTCGGCCGTAAAAAAGGGCACTCCTCCCACGCCATCTTAACTCTTTTTTTATATTCCTTTCCGAGATCGTTCCCACGACCGAAATGTCTTCCGGTGCGCCGGCTTCAGCTCCTTTATTAATTGTTCCCGCTGATTAATTACATTGAGCCCGAGCTCTTTCTTCCAGAGCTCCGACGACCGTGCCGGAAAATTCCCTCCCCCGCCATCCTAGCGCCGCGGCCATAAGAGGGTGAGGGGAATCAAAAGGACTTCATGACCCGTGAAAATTTTTACTGCGCCCTCCTCCCCGTGGGACATGTTTCGTCTTTCGCCCGACGGTGGCGTTGGTGGCGGAGGACCCGATGCAGCGCCGGAGGAGTCGGAAGGGAAGTGACGATGCAATGTGACGAAAGACGGCAAATTTCCGAGAAAGCGATCGAGGAAGATGTACGTGGTTAAACACACCTCATTTCCATGAGGAGATAACGACGAAGTCGCGGCTCCCTCTTATCGAGACCAGGGCTCAAATTTGGATCGACGACTTCCTAACTTATGAGTGAAGTGACTTGCTTACCTGCGTCATCCCCTCCTCAACAGCGGAAAATTACTACCGTAAAAGAAGCGCTACAATTGTGAATGAAATTTTAACGTAAATGTTAATCGGGTCTCAAAAACATGCATCATGTTTCTTCTCTAATAGAGCCTACGATAAAAATTTAGCAAATGCTTTGAGCAAAAAAACCGACACACATTTTATATTCTACACATCCTTTAGCTGACTACTAAGAGATATTTATTATTAAAAAATATCCATGAAATGCCACTGGATACAGTTGGAAACTTTAATTCGGAAAATTAGAATTTGCCTGAACATGCAATGTGAACTGAAAACTTTTAGTATGTTTTATTAATGCTTTCAAGTGAAATATTAGCTGGCAATATTCTCATTTTCGTGCAATGAACCACATAATTTTGTAATACTTTCCTTATAATTCCATCGTTGGTCATCACGAGTGAGAAATCGTTACATAAGTGTAATTTCATCAAATATTGCATCACTCTGACGATTGTGCAAATGACAAATGGAGAAAATATGTTTATCTCAAGGAAGATTTTCCACTAAGGAAATTCTACCGTAGGTGCTTCGTTCCTGGTGACCGCAGATATGAACTCAGGGAAAAAGAACTTCATTACATTTCCTCTAAACTCACACGTTCCGTAAAAGGAATGTCTGAAACGGTTCCTACCCATTCCTCTTATGCTTGCACTTCCCAAAGCAAACAAGGACGGGTGAGAATGAAGAGCCGAATTTATAAGATGCTGAAGGACTTGGTTGCATACGTTGTAGGGGCACACAAGTACAGAATTATTCTCCAAAGAAAAACAGTTAACTTTTAGGAATAGTCTCAGCTTCCTCACTATTACATCATTATTTTATTTTGTACGTTAAATTGTTCTTGACGTCAAGAAAGTAACTTTGCATCCAAATACCTTTGCGATACTCCTACAACTTACTCTTCAAACAGAAATATGTGGAAACGAGAAGCTGTAACACCGCTTCTCGTTTCCACATATCTCCACTAGCAATTCAAATCCTCAGCGCTAGCATCTTCACATACCAAAGAAAACAATTCCATCAGCAGCAACTAATGGCTTGCAGTCCTTCCACCTCGAGAGCCCGACAATGACTGGAAAGTACGTTAAAAGTCGGCGATGATAACGCAAATAACTCCTCCGCCGCAATTTTCGCACCCTTTCTTTCCATTCCTGGACCGCTGTCGTTATTTTTATTTCGTTATCCCATTAAGTGTTAGCTTTGGTAATTGGAACCTCGCAGACTTCCTGTCACTCAATTCATCCGTTCCGACCCCTGCTCTATGTCATCTCACACGTCGCTCCGGTTTAGTCAGCGCCCACTCTCTCCACAAATCCCCTCACCTCTTCACCTCTCTTTTACCCATAGCATCCACCCTCTAATCATCTTCCCTCCACACTCGTCACTTCCGGTTACAAACGATGACACACCTCTGTTCCTCTCGACGCGGCGTCTGATTCCCGTTTCCACCGTGATTGAGGCACAAATCACACGAGAATGCCCGTGCCTAAATGAGACTAATAACACCGTAGCTTTCGTCGAAGGAGAAATGTCCTTCTCCAAAACAAGAAGAGATAGTATTGGAGAACAAGAGGCGCTCAATAAATTGACCCATCATTACACCAAATTCGACTATTGGCATTAGAGTACACAATAAAAAATTGCTTCAGATATTTCGCCATTCAAACCCAAAATAATACAAAGTTAAACTACTCCTAGGTAACCACCAGACAAAATATTAATCACTCACGATCAGATGACACCAATAATTGAAATTCCATACATTATTATCAAGGAGCGTAAAATTTTCTAAGAAAGATATGCTGCGATGAATATAAGCAAATTATTCAACTTAAACCAAAACCTTAGATATTTATTACTTATGATGGTGAAAAGTGTTACCCATTGCGAACATCTGGCTGTAAATATTCTCTATGTCAACTCCGAAAGGATTTCAGGATATACGAACTTTCGCATAACAAGTGATCATGAGAGATTTCATGAGCTTAGACGAAAAATTCCAGACAGCGATATATATGTATACAGCTCTTGGATCCGGGTATTAAGGTAAAAAATCAGAAAAAAAATCTTTTATTCTACGTCATACAAGTCTACACATAAAGTTTCCATTGATACGATGCAATGTTTCAGTATCTGACGATGAACGAATGAATCACTTTCGGGAACCTGTGAGATGAGTGAAAGAAACCACAAATCTCATATTTTCGTAAGTAAAAATGGCCCAGAAACTGTTGGACTTTCTTTTCGAACCGTGGAGGAAAAGCAAGTATAGCTGAAGATTGTAAGGCAGCAAAATTCAGAAAGTTACCTCCTATAACACTTCTATGCAAAAGCATTTCATGGAATCGCCTAACTCCGACGTCTACGCAATCGATTAATCTAAACTTCATTTCGTAGCTGATTACAATAAATTAGAACGGTTACAAATCCGACAACCTATACTATAAGAATTTCAGTGTTTCTTTCTACTTACGTAGAGTGAAAGCAATCGCGAGAAAGATTTAATCGTATCATTAGCACTTCCATTAAATAACATAGAAAATCTAATTCCGCATTTCATCAGGCATGGTAATAAGGCTAATATAGGTAAGTTCATGCTTAAACATGGCACTTAATTGAATTAGTTTATCTAACCGAAAAATCATCGTCCACACGCCACACCAAATGGACCGCGACCTTCCGCAAACAATTTCCATAAACGTCACTAATAAATTGAAATCTTTTTCGCAAGCAGCTTACGAAAAAATAAGCGAAGGAAAAAACAGATTAAGAATTAACTTATGGACACGAAAGTATATCCACCAACACGCACTAACCGCTAACTATGGAAATACGGAGGCCTGAAACGAAAATTATATCAACCTCTGAGGAAGAATAATTCCCCAGAAAGGCCTCAAATTCCTTGTGCCTTGGGCCGAGTAGATATGCCCTTCCTCAAGGCAAATAAGGATCAATTGAATCGCTGGCTTGAAAGAAAATGAAGTCCGATCCGTCCACAAACAAGAACGAATAAATTTAGAGAAAATGCGCCGAAGACATTCTTCCATGAAACCCTGTGTGAGCTGCTCAAAGCGAAGGGATAATCCAAAGAGGAAGCCTTTTCAGTATCGTTCGGAAGGTATATTTTTCAGGCAACATTCCGCGTGGGTGTCACGAGAGAGAGGAAAGACGGACGAATTGTCCCTCAAGCAAAACAGTAACGATGCGCTCCGTCACTCCTTCACTCGGTCGAAGAAATCGAGAGGAAGTAAGTGAACAAGAAGAAATAGTAAGAATTTCCTTTTTTCTTGGAACAGCACCTAGATTGCATGGATAAGAGAGATGAGGAATGGTTTAATAATTTGAATTAGGCCTGCTTAGTAATACTGGTTTGAGTAACCATAAGTCTGTGGAATTATGTGGTTATAAATTGCGACATGAACACAATCTTACTTTCAACCAGCAGTTTCATATGATGTCCCCTAACTTAGTCGTCCTTATGACAAATAAGCAAATACTATGTACAACATTATGTATACTATGTACAGCTAGTTCCAAAAAAAACTTACCACCTAAGCCGCAACCCGCATAACAGGCAGTGAGTTTCCTGCAAGCGAGCCTTAAGAAGTGAGAGAGAGAGAGAGAGAGGGAAAACATGGAGGAGATAGTCTGCTTCTGTCCTGGCTCCGCTTGCAGAGTTGAAATGGATTTATTTGCATTATTGATATTGCAAATATTTATTAGTATCCTTAGTTTGGTGACATTGGCGTAGCAGAATAGTATTATAACAATATCGATGTTGTAATGCAAGAATTCAGTTATTATAAAATGGTTATTACAAATCAGTATATATTCTAGCTTTGCTTCTCGCACCGAGGGAAGCGTCGCACACGAGGTCCCGTTATTCCTAGGAAACCGAGGCAAACCCCCTTCCCCTCATAAAATTTGAGTCTGAGACGAAAGGCACAAGCAGGACGAAGGAAATTTTTGCAAAATCTGCCTCTGAGCCGCTCTGAGCTTATGTTTAGCACTGAGATGGAAGGAAGAAAATTTCCGCGCAGTTTGAATCAGTGTCGGACCCAAAATGTATAGACCTCGAATTCGACGCCTTCGCTTGTAAAACTCTGCGGTTATAAGGGGTCGTATTATATATTATATTAGTAGATAATATTATACATCGTTCAAGAGAAGAGTTATTAGCCTTTAAAATTATATACCTAAGGAGTCCATATCGATCACCTGTTTTATCACAACCTGTGTGAATGCAATCTACAAAAGTAAAGTAAGGTGAACTCATGGCCATATCTAGGCTATTACTTTAAATACATAAAAAATCTATAAGTAAATATGTAGTATGAAGTCTTGAGGCATTCTCTGCGTATTTTAGATAAATTTTGTTTAATTTGATAAGCATCAAAATTAAAACTCGATCGGTAAAAAATCAGTAAATTTTATCATCTATGCAGTTGGTATTTTTAATATACCGTCCAAATCAATTGATAGAAAATGTGCTAGGATCGATTTTCCTGAATTAATAAAGATGACAGATACGAGACAACCATCTTTCACGTTGATTTTGAATCCAAAATGAATTTTTTTGGTGTCATTGAAGTGTGAATCGAATAAACGTGATTTCTTCTGTGGATTCCTCTTGAAATGGTTGCAGTCACAAACCATTACGTTCTTAAACGTTCTTCTCTCGTATTTATCAAGTTCTAAAATACACAAAAAGATAGAGCGAATGAGGTTTTGTCATAATGCTCATTGAATGCTACTGTAAGCTATGAATGTAAAATTTTCAATTAATTTTGAATGCATACAAAACTGCTTGCATTGTTTATATTTCAACTGTTTATTATCACGTTTACAATTATTATAATGTAGAAAACGTTAAAAATACGCGAAATAATAGGGACTTAGTGAAATAGTTTTAGGGCCTTTTTACCTGTAATTCCAACCCTGTAAGTATCACACGGGGATAAGAAGCGCATATGAGGCTCATGTTGAAATTTTTCTCCCCTCGGTTGATGGCTGGCCCTACGTAACTCTCATATTTTTTCGACAGAATTTTAATGATTGAGATGAATGGGCGGTGGTTTGGTATGAATAGTCTATCTACATATTTATCGCTCGGTGATATTGAAAATATTCCTTCGAATTTAAAATGTATGGCTATGAGAAACTTTTCATCTCTCCACATTCCATGACAAATTTGAAAAGCAAGATAGAGGAGTGATTGGAAGAAGTGGTTAAAGCAATGAATTCACCAGGACTTCAAGAGGGGGACTGTTTTGATAGATATAGGGAAGTGAGAAACGACGGAAACAGTAATACATACACTCACATGAATTTAACAACCGAAAGTGTAAGAGGTATGTTAATTCCAGATTTTTGGATAAATCACAATAGGTAATGGCATTTCTTGCGTTCCTCGTTGACCAATTGGTTACTTTGAGTAGGAGCAACGACCTCTTTTAAAAGTATAACCCACTCACTCACCTTCTCAATTTTCTCATCCAACATATATTTTTCCGTTTATGACAGCCTCCAGAGAAACTACTCATTTATCCAATTTAAGTAATATATTAGTCAAGAATGGTTAACATTCAAATATACAGGATATAACGCCCATGGCTTATCATACTTTCAGAAATTTCCTTCTGATACATCAGTAATTCCCAGGATCTCCGAAATTGTATACTATATCGATGTTCAATGTTTCATAGCAACCTTCTCTTAATTCTATAAGAAAGTTCGAGTAGTTCACTAAGCCAGTAACTAAACCATCTTCTTATCAGCAATTTATTTTGGAAAGAGATTTCGGGGTTTTTTAAACCAATAGAAATCGCTAACATTAGTATTACTACCTATGCAAGCCAATGTTTTCTTCCAAATAACTTTAGAGATATAATTTATCGGTATTCGGCGTATAAACTTCAAGTTTCCGCGACATTGAATATGCGGAGTGTCTACAATTCCGTATTTACGTTTCAATTCATATTTTAGTGACATGATAATAGAAACTTTAGTCGATGTAGTAAGATCATCTTCAACGCTCTATCTATTTTGTATCATAGATGTTATAAGAGAAGTGAAACGATTTGGTTCTCGTAAGCGTAAGGAATAAATATTAGATGGCATTTCTCTAGTTTATTGTTCATTTCTCAAGTTATTCCAAACTACGAAATTTTTAGCTCAATGTAGGGACGAAATAAAGCATAAAAAACAATTTATATAAATAAAGTAAACAATCATTGACGAAGAGCTTGATTGATATAAATTGACGATAGGCAGCGTTACTTATTTTTTCATTTTTGTTGTTGAATTTGTTATTTAGTATAAGCTAATACAGTTTATACCATTCACTTTAAAAGCAGAATATAGAGATACTAATTCTGATATGATGCACCCAAACATTGTCAACTTTATGTTATCATTCAGATTTTCCGAAGGTCCTATTTTAACTGGAATGATCTTCCTTGCATTACTATTTAAAAATACTATGAAAAATTTAAAAAACATCTTCGCAAAGTTCGTAGAGAATTATGATGTGCCTAGGATGAGGGTGTTACGAAGGTCCTTGGAGTGAATGTTGGAATAATGGATTACATATAGAACCAAGAATATTTTAACAGCTAAGGTATGAATTATGAGAATTAGAGGAATATTCTCATGTAAGTCCGGTTACCATCCGTTGGTTTCTATTTTTAACGTGTTCTTCCATGACTCCTCTTACCCATCATTCATAATTATTGATAGTGATTTTTCTTTTAATTATTATAGATATTATGCACCATTCAAATAATTCGGGTTATATATCTTACTTGAGGCATTCAGAAACCGAAGCAGCAATCATTAATCATTAGTCTTATTAAACATTAGTCTAGCGTATAGTTCTGAAAATCATTTCAGTAACATTGGAAATCCTGTTGTGGTTGTTTTCACACCCCCTGACATAAGTCATACGGCGGCTCGCGGGGTATTAATGTAAATGTAAATAAACCAGGTGTTAACGTGTAAACCTGCAATATGCAAGTATAGGAAACCTGGAGTTTATATGCAATATGCAAATTAGTCTTAAGGTTTTGATTTGCCATACTAACTGTTGTTTCTTAACCGTCTTAAAGTGTATTCCTTGCAAGAAGTCCTGAAAGGTCGTCTACCTCAAAAATAGAGTTGAATATCTTCATTCCCTAAGGGAATACCTGCGGCGAAGATTACAAATCGCGGATCCACCATTTCCCACCTTACTTGTGATCGGTCGCCGCCACCATACCCTAACCTTTGATACCTGCTCAGCAGGGGTGCGGTCAGGAATCCTCATTAGCGCTTTCAAATTCGCTACCCCGGATACATACGACCATCCACAATCTGCCGAAAAGGGGGTTTTTCTCCTCAGAGCGGAGTTCACCTTCACCGATCGGCCGTTTTATGGTTCCTTTGAGAAAATAGACAATACCTTTCGATGGACGCAACAAAAGAAAAAGAAACAACAAAGGAATGAATAGGGGATACTCCTAGGGCCAGGGTGGAGGAAAGGAAAGTTCTCCTTTCTCCATGGAAGAATTAGTAAAACCTCAGACGCGAATTTGTCAGAAACAGCCAAATCTCATCTCAAAATCATAATGCTTCATCTGATACCGTCACCACGAATGCCTGGTGGAAGTAAGAACAGAATGACATGTTGATGCATATATACTGAAATTCCTAATGCTCTGTTAATTGTCGTATCAAGCAAATTTTATACTTCTCTGTATTGCAGAATAATTCAACTGTGAAGAAATCGAGTCAAAATTTGCACCACGGGGCAAGAAAGAGATTTAGCATCAGATAAAAGTTGGGACAGCATAATATTGCAAGTAACATGAACTTGATTTAATTAAAGGGATAGTTTTTCTGGGACTGGCAATGAACAATATTTTCGGAAAAATGTTACGAGATGCTGGCGTTAATTTCGTGGTATATTAATTTTTAATTCGATACGTGAAAAAATTTTGTAGCCCTCAGTATTTAAATTGTGCTACTATTCTAATACCTATGTTATTTTCTAAAATATTAAATTAGCAATTTGAATTTTAAACAATTACCTTAGAAAATGATGATAGAACACCAATAAATATTTTACTTTCTATCATATGATTTGGCGGCATTTAAAATTTTTATAATATTTGATGTAATTATCTGATGTAGTTGATCGTAATTTATTTGGTTTACTTTATTGTAATATGTTTTGGGTCTAATTTTCAGAGCTCTCTACCAGGTTGACTTAAAATGATTCTTTCTCGGTGTATTCGTCCAGATAAAGTTTCTTTTCATCTTTGCTTTCCTCAGTAGGTTTCGAAGTTTTTTCATACTCCCCTTCTCGATAGAATTTTTCTGCAACATAAATTAGTTGACATACAGTTGATTGTGTTCTTATTCCTAATTATTCTTTATCTCCTTGCTGAGTTTTCGTTCATCTTTCTATTTGAGTCATAGTCGTGAATTTCCTCTAAATAAATTTAAAAGTTCTTCCTATAGGCGTCAAGAGCATAAAAAACGTAATAATATAATCCTTTTTAATCTTGCAATGACATAATTTTTCATTGGATAATTGAAGCAGCTAAAGTAAGTTTACCCGATGCCTCCAGAAAAAGGTGAATTACGCAGAAATTTCTGGCCGAAATAAGGAGATCCGATTCTCATTCATTTTTTAATACTATGCTGCTGACATAGTAAAAATTAACACTAAATTTAAACTAGATTTCGTGCTAATAAAGACGGTACAAATACGTTCAACGCGTTTCACAACGGTTTAAAAAGGCGCCTTCCTTCCAAGAGCCAATAGAATGCGTGGAAAACACTAGACTCGCTCTCATCGAGCTTCACGTCTGTTATGCGGGTTGCGGCTTAGGTGGTAAGTTTTTTTTGGAACTAGCTGTACAACAATTACTGCATAAAGTTACTAAAATAATTCGATTAAAGAATCGAAAAGATAAAATAGCATAAAATAACCCGAATATCATTGAAGAGAGAACTTCTAGATCTATACTATAAATAGACATCGCAACAAATTTCACGACAAACTTCTGGGAACCTACTTCCTGAAGTGCTTGAGGTCCGAAAACTTCAAATGAAACAACTAATAAAAGTAGTAAAAATAAAATCTGTGATTACGATGTGATACATCCCAGTATTCTTTTTAAGGGATAACTGTATTTTAAGCGGGTTAAATTCTGTCTGCTGAAACAATGGAACGATGAGTAAAACAGAAGAAAATACAGAACAATCGTGCATACTCGTGATTGTTGACGCGTTTGCGAAAAAAGATACATCAAATCAATTATTTTATCATGAAAAGTGAATTTCTTCAGCAGAATTCTTTTCCCTAATATCCGAAAGCAGCGCCTGTCAAAAAAAGCAAACCTGTGGCTTGACTCGCTGTATTCCGCTGTCACCAAAACGTGGACATTGTGCTCAAACTTAACGCAAGTCAACTTCACGCAACAACTGCGTCAAGTAGCAAACTCTCACCTCAACCTTCCACGCGGAAACTTAAGCCCGCGTGGAGCAAAATTTGCGGGACTTTGAGATTAACAACTTTTCAGGGTCGTCCTAGAACGTCACTTGTCTGCCGCGACCGCCGTATTCTCTCCATCATACCCACCCTAATCTTCCTTCCTCCAACCCTCCTGCTTAGCTCCGTATCCATTCCCCATGTACCCTGCTTGACGTCTTATAATTAAGTTAAAATTATACATGATCTTGTGACTCCTTGATTAATAACCTACCCATTCCCTCCCTTTATTTCAAGCTCGTAATTTTTCGCATTCATTTAGTAATTATTCTTCGCCCCTCTGTGTGGGTTTAAGTACAAGGAATTGAAAAAAAAACGTACGACTAGATGAAAATTATAATTGAAATTAAAATCTCTGGCTTGTTTTACTCTTATACAGACACTCTTACGTGGACTTGCTCCGCTTATAGCATTCTGACTCAGTGAGGAAAACGAAAGCAAAGTATCTCTTTCCCTATAGTGCCTAGCCACCTAAACTCTCTCTCTAAAGCATTTTGTAGCCAATGGTGGGGGATGAGACACAAACAAGTCTTCGCGCTAAAGACTGTATAATAAAATGATGAGCTAAATCATAATTGAAACGAATTCGGTCCACTTAAAAGCAGCGGCTGGGGCATAAGCATCAACCAAATTTTCCGAAGCATTCAGAATAGTGTTCCTCCATACCTGAGACTTTTTCCCATTTGCTCTACTACTCGCGGAAGGAGTACTGCGGGTAAATATTGACCACGAGCAAAATTTTAACCAATCGAAAGCCTTTCGTCGACATGTTTCCTCGTAATCTACACGCTCATTTTGCAACTTTTTCTGATCACCTCATCGAGTGTGGGGAGGAGATACACATCCACGCCCGAAATCAAGTCATCTGTCACCCTCCCCATCTTCCAGCATCGCACGCGCGTTTCCGAAAACGACAACTTCATCCTCCCGTGGCAACCCGGAAGGAAACTCCATCCTCGACTCCCTCTTGGAAGAGAAGAAACCCCCGCGGAGGGACCCTCGCCGATTAAACGGGTGACTCACTCCCTCGGGGAAAACAACCGCGATCCATCAGTCAAAAATCTCCTCCCCTCGCTCGCATTAACATAATTTCACCCGGGAAAAAGACTATAGGAGAGGACTAGATACAAAAACGATGGCACGTCGCGAGATTCAAGATTCCACCATTTTTCATCCCTTACGTCGTCAACGTTTGCATATTCGCATCCAAAGGGATGACAATAAAGGGAGGAAGTCGGCGGCGAAAGGGAGGGAATTTTTTTATATCCAGCATTCATGAGGCGGCAATGAAAAATGGTGGCGTATTTCAATGTTATGTCTCCTTTTCTCCCTTCCTGTAAAATCGCCCCTCCCTCCACTTCGAACTTGACTCGCTCTATCACAATGACTCGTGATATTTTCTTTCAGACGCATTACTTTTCGGCAAACTTACAGAGCGAGGTACTGCTCCCTCCACACAGTATAAGAAACAACATAAAGGGTTCAGTGATCCGTTAAGGTAGCCACGTTCATTTAGCGGAGTTTCTCTACTGATGTACAGCAGAGTCGCCGAAAATTTTTAGATGTCGATATATTTCAACATACAAGCGAGTTAATTGGTATTTCATTACTAGCCGGAAATCGCTACTACGACGATATTCAAAAGTTTCTGGCAACATTTATTCTTCTCTTCATTTTGCACGGAGTTAAAGAAAGCATTCATAATTCTGATCCATGTGCCAACGTTTTAGCTCGTTTCAGCATCACATTACAAAATTACTTAGTAAACAAATTTCTCTCCTAAGAACTCCATGCCGGAATTATAAGTGATAATACCATTGCTTCAGTAATAACTCTGTTGGATAAGTATTATAGACGCGGGTGAAGGGTAATAGACGACATTATTTTGAAAAACCGAAATACGAGATATTATTATGCTTATATTACAACCCAAACATCATTTAGAGACAATAAAATCATTTTCTGTGGGATTTGGCGGTCGTAGGAAACTAAATATATCAACATCAGTTCCTCACTTTCTGCTTATTTACGTTAATTTATTTTACAACTTAACTGAAATAAGTACATGTATGTACTATGGTAATATATAGTAATTTCTTTTGCTAAATAATGATTTTAAAATCACGAGACGGTTTCGCATGAATAAACGGATTGAATCATTCCACAGCTGTATTTACAGAGAAATTTGTCGATTATTTAAATGTTACCATTTTCTTTCATAATATCCTGGTGTTCATTACCGTAATTACCTACTTATATCTTACTCATATAATTTTACTGATTGAATGCTTTTTCAATTACCACACGAAACAGAAATTAGATCCGAGGTGTTGGTGAAGAGTAAAGTAACTGAACAACACCTGATTCTATGGGAAATATACCAATTATTATCAGGCGAAAACTAAAACTAATAATAAATTTAAAATCTTATAACCAAGACACTGAAAACGAAAAAAAACGCTGGATATGGAAGGACCACAAAGAATTTCTTCCAATCGTTCAAAGAGAAATCGTATTCATTGGATGAAAAACAACAGAAAAAGTAAGAAAAATATTAAACAAGAAAACTAAAAACAATAAAATAGCATACAATCCTCAACATCTGCTTCACATTCCCAAACCCTAAGTTTCTTCCCAAACTCTTTTTCTAAAGCTTCAGCTATTTGAGTTAGACCCATGACTTCAAAACAAACTGCTTAATCAATAACCAACACGCTCAGCGTCCCCAGCAGTAAACATGCCAAGCTAAAAGATATCACGAAAGACAAACGAGAATATTAACAGCCAATATTTCGATAATTTGCAATCGTTAGGTTGGCGATGGGCGACGAATCGACCCGTAGATTTGAAACCCATCCCTTAAATGACAACATGGAGGAAAGTCAATCGAAAGAGTGACAAAACCGTTAGGAATTTAGGCATGAGCAAGCCATCAAGAGGAAGACTCAATTCAACAGAGCTCAGAGTCACGCGAGGATGTGTGTCATTCTTTCTGGTAGTCTCCGTTCCTCGGAGATTGACCAACAGCTAAGAAAATGAGCACGCACAGCGCTATCGACTTCAAACCCTTTTCATCACGAAAGTTTCAAAACCTTCAAAGCAAAGGCACTCCCTTTCTGCATCGCATGATGAAGTGGAAAATGGCATCGGCAAGATGATTTAGTACGTTTACACCAACAGCGTTTCGCCCTACATGCAAAGCAACGGCATGTCGGAAAGTACTGACTAATTTGCAGAGACAAAAGATGAAAGCCAAATGCAAGTCACTAATACGAATTGAACCTAACAGTTTCATATACAACAACATGGTTTTAGGATTCCTTAAGTCACCAAAGAAGAGGCTCAAACCTCAATCATACGAGAATAGTAATGAGTAATAATGACAAGGAGAAAAGAGGGTAGGATAATATGATGCGTCTTCTGAAACTGCATTATCTCGAAAAAGTTATGAAAACAAAAGATCAGTACCCAAAAATAACTCACTAAAAATTTCGTAATAGAATATCTTTATTCTAAGAGGTACTATCCTCAGCTAATTAAAGCTTTATTACTGATAGTATACGAAGTACATTAATTTCTTATAAGTGAAAGAAAAATTCATTGAGACGATTACAAATTTATTATTCGGTTTTTATGATAGAATATCAATGTCATCGTAGTAAACTTATCATTGCCTCAAGTTACGTTTTTCTTACACTCGCAGTGCATGCTGTATGAATCCATTTCGATCGGCGAATTATAAGCTAATTTTACTTAACTGACGAAGTTCAAAGACGAAAGGTTCTTTTTTAGCACATACATTATTGAACTTGATTGAAAATATTCCTACAAGAAGTTTGCTAAGTTAATCACTAAATAAAACTCACCACCATCTTTACGTTTACAATCACTACGCACATTTAGTGCATTTTTGTTTTCATTTCCTTTGCGTAAGAAAACTGACAGTAGAAAAATGTTACTGTGCAGAAGAAAATTCCACTCCTAAAATGTACCATCGTGACTCAAGAGGACGAATCTTACTATTCCATACTGTGGTTCACAACAGAACGTACCTATATAACCCGCAGTAGAATATCCTGATCATGGACGTTAACGTAAAGCTACACTAGGTAGCGTGTATTTAAGTACATCGTAAAACATCACATCTAACTATAATCATACTGTCGCAGGTCACAGTGAGAGAACATTTTCAAACAATTAATACCGACTCACCTTCCGCCAGTTCCCTCAGGTTTCCAGTTTCTTTCGAGTGTTTCGTTCGGGATTGCCAACGTTGTCCCGACCGACGAAATGCGGCCCGGTCGGAAGGGCCTGGTGTCAGTAGTTTCTCCTCGTTCGGTAAGGCTCTTTGCAGAACCTCTCGTGTGGACACTGCAAAGAGTAGAAAAATATATTAGAAACAAAAAGTTCCAAGTAAAGCCTATGTAAAAGCTAGTTAAGACTACAAAAAGAATATTATTGATCTTTCTACGAAGGTACCAGGCTTTAAAAGAATAAGGCTGCGTCTGTCGACGTCGAACCAAAATGATAAGGCTGAGAGCTTAATGACCAGGAAAATGCACAGGAAACTTCCAATTTCCTTAGCTTCCTCCTTCTTAAGGGCAAAATGTGACTTTTTCAATCTCGGAAACTTTATAAATAAAATTGATACAATTCAACTTCCGCTTATGCAAAAGGAAACGTGCAAGCAAGGTCCCGATAAATACAAAACCAGAGTTTGATGTAGAAAAGGCAATCGTAAGAGAGAACAGGTATATTGGCAAAATTATTTCTCCATGGCGTCAATAACTTCTTCATACTTCATACGAGAAGACGAAAGGCCTTTTTCCCAAACAAGATATTCCTCCTTGTCCTCAAAGACAAAGTTTCTAGAGTGCTTTCCATGGTTTTCTTAAGGAAAAAAGCTGCGAATAGGGAGAGGAAAGATGTAAAGGACGAATGGGAGGATGCTGAGGATTGTCTCTCAATTTTCTTCCCGCCGCCTCACAACGCTACTATCAGACAGGAAGTGACGAGGGTACTCCAATTGTAGGATTTTCGCCTTTATGTCGTTCCTGAACCCCGTAAGATTTTTAAACATTTGTTCTCAGCGACTACCGAGGAGATTATCACACTTGACGATCTTCGAAATATAACTTGCCAACCGTTTGCATCGTATTTTAAAAATAGATTATTCGAATACTAGGATTCCTCGAGTAGATTTCCTATTTCATACATTACGATAATTTTTTCCAATATGACTCAATTTATTTAAACTAAAGCTTCGCAGAAAATCATAAGCTTCGAAATCCCTAAAATATGAAGTTTGCGACATCTGACTACACTGAAGTTGAAGGTGAAATTTCTCGTAGATGAGACATCTCATTCAATTCATATCTCCATTTACGGAAATTAATACTCAAACTTTCCCACCATATCTTATAGGTAGACAATATACTAAAACATTGCAGTGAACGTAAAAAGCGAAGAATTTTTTGCTTGATAATACTGATTATATTGGCTTTATAACGTTCCCATTCATGTTTTCCTCACTTACGGTGGGGAACGTTGCTAATTCGGTACGAATCAGCTTTTTGAATAACATCTTTCCGATTACGGATAAAGTACAAGGAGACATCCTACGCCTAATAGTACCTTTTCCTTTCATTTCTAACACAAATACTTAATATATGAGTAAACTACCGATAAACAGATATTTATTTCAATATTTTGAGTTTTATACCCTCAAGCGTTCCTTAACCTACGTAACCATCATTCAAAACCTTCACCGTCGTGTCATTCACGCTAAGACAGTCACAACTGCAATAATCGATTGCTACTAGTATCCTTCCGTTAAAAAAATAATATCCATTAGGTTAAGGATATACCCTATCTATTACTTTCTGCGGTTTAATCCGCTGTGTGACATTCCCGAAATAATCAACTCTCAAATGAGGGACAATCCGTAACCCACTAGAACAAATTACGTTATCCGACGAAAGAGG
The DNA here is from genome assembly GCA_036926295.1 of Pachydiplax longipennis. Taxonomy (NCBI): domain Eukaryota; kingdom Metazoa; phylum Arthropoda; class Insecta; order Odonata; family Libellulidae; genus Pachydiplax; species Pachydiplax longipennis. The sequence goes on from JAVFKF010000008.1 coordinate 62,060,626, forward strand.
CAAGAAAAGCTAAAATAGCAACCGGAAAAGGGAGAGAGGGCGTTAGATTATGAAAGGAGCCGGGATGGAATAATTACGGGGGCGGAGAGCGAGGAAATGTGGGCGGGTCCAGGGGCATTTGCCGAATCTAAAGGGTCGAACGAATGCGTACCCCGAAAGACGTACATTTCGTCGGCCACAGTATGCGAAGAGCGTTACGATTGTTTGACTCTTGGAAAGTCGTTGAGCCTTGGACTTAACTATTCCTCTCCTGAGACTGGCACGAGGCCAAACAAAACATTTAATTCATATATCCTTCGCGAGAGAAAAACATTCCTTTGTGCGCTGCATGTAGAAAAATCTGCAGTTTTCGCGCACTGTTACCAAAAAAACATGCGAAATTAGACCTTTTATTGTTATGTAACGACAACTGCTCCCTCGAGGGATTACTCCCGTGAGACGAATTCAGATTATTCTTTTTGATTAGCTCTTGGCATACACTGGTTGTTGGAACCACTTCGCTTTTAGCGCCTGCCAAGAATCAGTTTTTCTAGGTGCAATGTGAGAATAAAGAAAACCAACAGCGCGATAAATTACACTTCCTTCCTCCCTTCCTTTTGTTTTCTTTCAAAATCTAAATGGATTCGAAATTTAAAATCCTTCACGAAGACGAGAGAAGTTCCAATATATGAGAGTATTTTCTAAGCCGAACGGGTGAATTATATTTCCGGATCCTGAAGTCATTTTTCAACGAAGATCTCCAGGTTACGTAACAGTAACTTAAAGAATACTAAAAAGGCCATTAAAAACGTCTCTTCAAAAACATTCACATAATGTCTGAAAAGGATCTACAGCGACCATCAAAGAAGAAGAAAATGAATACGAGGATTAGAATGTATCAAGCTGTTACACATCTTGCTGGCAAAGTCCAAGAATTCAAAGGAGTGTTTCCATTAATTTCAACTGAAACTATCGAAAAAACACACAAAAAAAGCTATACCTCCGAAAATAATTTTTACAGATGACACAACTATTAAAAATCATCCGCATGTAACAAATGATAAGTTCAAATTAAGACAATGAAAATTAAAAACGCTTTGAAAGTGTGAGAGGTAACGTAAATAATGATGAAAATCGCAGGAGAAGATAATTTGGTTCGAATAATAACATATTGGTTATAATCATTGGTTAATAACATAATTTTTATCGAAAGAGTAAGCCAATACGTAGAGATATAGAGAAAGAATGAACCAACTTATACTATTGTAGTTCTTTGACTTATACTCAAGCAAAACTCATTAACCCTTTCCCGAACTCAATTGAGTTCTTATTAATATACGTATTTCCAACGCGGCGGAGGTCTTCCGTAAAACGAATCCACTTTCTCATTCAGACTAAGATTTTACCGTGAGTTGGAGGCAAATCATGTTTATGTAAAACTCATCAAAGTCACCAATACCGGTTAAATTATTAAATAGTATAGTATATATAATACATAAATATATAAGTAAACTTAGTATAATTTTCTTTTAAAAAACACAATTTTCTTTCACGATTCGATGATTTTTTAAAATCCATCATAGAGTAAATCTCTTCGCAAATGTACATACTTTCGTGAAACGTCGCAGACACTCGTAATTTCGTTCAGAATTAGAGACCGAACGAAATTCTCAACGGAACCTCGAGGAAGGGGCTGATTAACCAAAATGAAATTTTAATCAAATTTCGCCTCAGTTTCGTCTCCCACTTCCTCATTACCATAAGTTTTGCAGCCATGAGATTCTTCACGGCGAGCAGTGGACAGTAAATCTCAAAGCGACTCGAAGACACGAGTTACTTCTCGAGCTCTCTTTAAAGGAAGCAATGCAGCGGAGGCGCAAAATAGCGGTAAACCACGGTCGTCCATTGAGAGATTGAGTTACGGCGAAAGGGGTCCCGCCCCACGAGGGAAAGCAACGGGAAGGGAGTAAGACCTGGATAAGGGAAAGGGGAAGAAGAATAGGAGCAATAATGAGTCCATTCAGAGGAGGGAAGAATGGTAAGAGAGGCCGAAAATGGACCCGTGACGTCAATGCCGCGATTATGCCTTGGTACGCAAATGCGCTTCAAAGGACGAGGAAAATAAATAGTTTCTGTTGAAAAGGCGCGATGAGGGGGGCATTAGGGTGTAGCTGATTACCTAGACTTCTGTTTACACAATAACTGTTGATGAACGGGAGGTTGTCGTGGTCCCACTTAGGGGTCGCAAACCTAAGTACCGCGGAAACGGATTACGGAGTTTGTTCCCGTTTTCAGTTCCCTATGAAATGAAAACATCGTGTCATGAAGGCAACGGATACGTTAAAACGGTTGGAAACGATCCTTAAACAACGGAGTCGATTCACGTAGAGAAAGTAGGCTTCGACTTTGACAGGGCTTTGGAATTTTGTAGATAACGACTAAAAGAACCATTCATGGTGTTTACGCCTCTCACTTTACAAAATAATCCACTTCAATGGAGAAAATATGAAAAATCCCTCCTAACTAATTCCCCGGATATTTTATCGATATGGTATAGGTACACTTGGGCATTTCATTCCAAAAACTAATCAATCTTAAGATAAGCCTGTGAAATGTATATTTGATACCTTGATTATTCTCAAATATCAAAACGATTCCGCTTTTTAGCGCAAAGGAAAAGTATGTACTACGTCAACACGTAAGGATAAATACCACAATTTTACTTAATACTTCGTTTTCCTTATAAATTCTATCCACTCTCTCCCCAGTAAATTTGAATGCAAACATCTTCCTCCGATTTCTTGTCGGCCTTTTTCTATATTTTTTTCTCGAGTCCCCTTTCACATTCTCAAATCTAAAACAAAGCTTTTCTGTGACACTATAACCGTATCTTAGAGCTATTAAATGCTATTTCCCTCACAGAATACATGCGAACTAATCCAAATCTATGTGAGAAATTATCAGCTCTGGTGTGAACGTACACTACAAGGAAGAAACAATAAGGCGTAAGTGAATATTAACCAGTCACAGAAATCTTACATATCAGTGCAAAAATGGACCTCAAACGTAGACATTACAATGATTTTCTGCTGACAATGAGAAATAAGATAATGTAACAACCAAAAGATGAATGATTTTGGAAAATTTGCAGCACAACAGCAAAAAAGCTCTCCTTCTATTCGAGATAGAATAAAGAAAAGTACATTAAATAACCCTTAAAGGAAAATAAATCTAAAATTAACTTTGATTTTAACTAGAAAATAGTGATTTACAGCATTGTGAAACGAGAGAGCGATGAGAGCTAAGAATCGATTCAAAATTTCCGGCGATCATCACTCAAAACAGAGAAAAACAAAATAAAGGTGAGGAGAAGATTATTAACGAGGCCTTACCCATAAACAATTAATAAAAATTAGCGCCTGAAACTTACTCGAAGCTGGAGATGTGAAGAAAGAAAGAGGGTAGCAACCGCCGTTGACTTCAGAAGACATGTCTCTGAGAGAAAGACCTTTCAGATTTAAAATTTTGACTTTCTGGGGGATGTCGAGAATGTTCATAAACCGCAAGTTCGAAAACCGGCACATCCTTTAACCGGCCCGGAAGTCAGTCTGATAAGATTAATAAGGAGGTGGAAAATTCAAACAAACAATGTCATACCATTAGAAAGGCAACTACTTCAATAAGATAACAGATAAAGATAACAGTCAAGCTTCCGAGAGACGCATGACGATTTTCCTCGTGGTTAACAGTATGCTGTTCTTTACAGCTTAAATACACCGTAGAAAATATTAATTAGTTAAAAATAGTCAAAGTGCACTATAAATAATGTGATCCAATCCTCTAGCTGGACTTTATTCAAAGAATTAAAACTTCGCTACTTGATCTCGTCGGTAGGTTGAGCTAGGCTGCTGAAATATCATTTTAATGTTTTCTGTCGTTAGATGCTCATAGTTCTCGTAATTTCCGTTGCTCCTTTACCGTGCACCTTTTTCTGGATTCAATCTTAAATCATATATCGTTGTCTTCTGAGAGGGCAAGATAGCTTTCCTTTGCATTAGTCATAAGAGTTTAATACTTTCTCTAACTCTTCCTGATTACTACTCATTTCTGTCCCTTTACTAGCACTTAAAAAACAGCCTTTTCTCCAAGTTCATATTTAGAAGCTTTTCCAGTTACTAACAATCCTTTTCCCGTAATATCCAAGTCTCCTCTTCATACAAGACAATACTCCACTCGTAACTTGCACTTCAACAGCTTCTTCCTTACGCTTTCAACTATTTTACTCCATGATGTAATCCTATTCTCCAGCTTTGGCTTCGAGAAGAATAAACCGAGTAATAAGCCGAACAAATGAAGCAGAAGAGAGCAATGAACGCGTTTACCTTCAGCATCTACTACCAAAACGTACGTACTATCCCTAAGAAAGAATTATTGCTCTATTTATTACCAAAATATTCCATACAAGGTATTGTATTTTTAAAACAGCGCTTCATTGATCACTTTAGGAAGAATGCCATAGGGGGAAATAAAATTATGCCCACGAAGTGAATGGAATGTGGAAAAAACAATCTATTCATTTCCCATCCTTACATTTTGAGTTTGTCTTACAACCTAGGTGCAAATAAAAGGAAATGGTAAGTATACCTATGGATATTGAAGTTTCTTAGGGGAGTTTGAGAGTAAGAGATGAGAAATATCTAACCGATAAATAAATACAGTGAAGCTTGTCTTGAGCGGAGCCTGTGAAAAGCCGAAACCTGTCTTCCGGAATCCGGAAAAAAATGTCCCGGCGTATAACAGCAGATTAAACGGAAAACTTCCTTATCAGGTAAAAATTCGCGGTCACAATGGATTCCGCTAAAGACAAGTTCCACTTTATATACATCACACTTATCGTTAAACAGGATATTCAAATAATTGATCCTAATGCGTCTAGGAACCGTGAAACAGAGGTTGACGACTCGTCTAAATCCCTTACAAGATTACGTTGGAGACCTACAACCGTTCGGAATGCGAACTTGACTATTCCAAAAAGTTCCTTATCTGACAAGGGAAGAAGCCGCGGAATGAGTCCAAGAGATGCATCACGGGAGAGAGTGAGGGCACCCGTGGCGTGAGTGGGTGGTGGGCAGAGAACCCGAGAGAAAAGCGGGGCCTCCCTAAATTTACGCCGCCGTACTCTTCGTCCCGGGGGTCCCGCTCTATATATAGATGGCGGGGCGTTTCTCAAAAGACGCTCGCGCCACCGACGGAAAACGAGGAAATACTGAAGACGTCTTCCGATCCTCATCTGTTTTTCATAATCCACTCTTCCCGAGCGATTCGGTACGACGTCTGCCGCTGCGACGGCACTGGTGCTTTTCGTAGACATCGGAATTCTGACTTTGAATCTGGGGCAGGCAGTGGATACTTGCGTCCCTCCTTCGCTTCTAACGCTGCATAACCACCCGCAGAAAAGTGCCACATAACTACTACGTGCGAGAAAATTGAATGGGTAATTAGCGCGAAGAAAACTGCATTCCGGTATTATTTTAAGACTGTTTTTGAATAATTTAAATTTGTGAACGTTGTACTCCTATGCATACTGAGGAATGAAGACTAATACGGCTGTAAATTTTCATCGAATTTCAGTGAATTAATCCATCTATATTTGGTTTCAGTTTTTCTAGTGAGTGTAGCAGAGATCTATAGTTTAAGCCTTAAAATTTAAGCATCGAATCGTTATTTTAATCGGTAGTTAGAGGAACATCGTTGAGTCGTTGAATGAGGCTATTATTTTAATATGGAAAAAAATCATAGGATTTCACTCCCAAATGACACAACATTACTAACTAGAAAAAATGGAACACACTATAGGAGAATTGAAAATTGGCTTTTCATTTCACACAAGTCTGACTCCTGTATTCCCGTATTCGACGACTTTCTTTGAAATTAAAGAGCTCAGATTAAAAAATAGGCGACTGAAGCTCTCATAAAACCATGCCAGCAAGAAAAATACGAGCTTTCAAAATTGTGAGGCACGTCACATTTCCCGACCCAATCCTATTGCAAGTATCGGTTATAATTACTCAATAGAGGAAAATTAATGGTGGCACACAGTGGAATGAACGAAGGAATTCCTTGAAGTGGAAAGACCAAGTGAAACTGGAGTTTGACCCCGAGCGAGGGTGTGAGAAAGATGAGGGATTAGCACGGAAGGAGAGAGAAACGTTAAGAAACCGTCAGAGAATGGCGAGAGTGAGAAACTGGAAGCCAACGGGGAATCCCCGCGAGAAAAACGTATGCCAAGACAAAAATACGGTAAGAGGGGACGGGAGATATTCTTGAAAGAGACGAGCTGTCTCGTTGCACGAGGATATAGAACTATTATTTGACGACGTTGATGTCAAAGATTCCCCTCCACAGGAATTCAACTATCCAAACGAAATGTAAGCGTGGACCACAAATGCAAAGATAAATAATACAAGAATTTGCTCCAACGAAAGGGGTTTAGCAACAATAACGAAATTAGAATTCCTACAAACTCCCCCCCTTTCACTGATCCAAGACGAAACTATAACGGTTCAGACCAAAGAGACGTGCCTGTCATAAATTTATGGGTTTCCAACCCAAATATTTTTATCTCTACTAGAATTTGGAGAAAACGCCCCGACGAAAAGGTTATTTTAGATAGCGATACGTTAAAGATTTGTGCACGCCATCCTATAATACCAAAGCTGAGTCAACCTGAGAAAATTAAACACCCTTTCCTTCAATACTACAAAAATCAATAATACAAAAGGTAACGAATATCGCCAAGTTCAGCACTTGTCGATTTGGCCGCTGAGATAGAATTACAGGAATTTCTGTAAGCTTGCTCTGTAAAAATAAACATTTCTGCAAGCATACGGACCGATGTATCTGATTGAGTTCGCACTTTCCCTCCCGCCTAAGAAAAGATAAAACGCTATTTGAAGAGCAGATATGTGCGATGAATAAGAGCGACGCCTATTGGGACAGAGCTGAGCAAGTATGTCGAAGCACCAAACGGAACGATAACCAAGACATCAAAGAAAGACTCGGACTGTGCTTCCTCAATCCCAGTCCCGACTGTCAGCTTGCTCCGCAATTTTTCTCGTGGTAGTAAGAGAGAAGGAAAGGAGTATTTTACAAGAAATGAAGACAAATGTCATAGTCAAAAAATCACAAGTATGGATAGTATCGCCTATATAGTATATGGATAGTATACCATTTCGTTTTTCATAAATTTCATTAGCATATTCTCGTATAACACAAAAAACACTATGAAAAGTATCCGGAATAAATAACTTAACAAACTTCTTTGCTCCATCTAAAAATAGTCATTCTTGTGAAACACTTTCGTCACTCATGAATCATATTCCTGTTTAAGTTCCACAGCTAAGTCGGAAAAGCAAGAACAGTATCCATCATTTTTAAGAAAAAAATCCTCAAGCGGAATTTCCCCATTTTTCCCGCTTTCGAGCGCATAAAAGCCGGAGATTTGAACCGCGGAGGTTGCCAAGTTGCTGGATAAAGCCTACCCTTTTGCCATCTCTAACCCCGAACTCCAAACACCCCTACTCCTTCCCTTCTCCTTATGGACCCCACCCCTACGCCTCATATTTAACCCTACATACCTCCTCATCCATTCCTGAAACTCATACCGACCCACTGTCCCCCTGCTGCACCCCACGGTCAGCCCAACAATGCCGATTAATTGTAATCGACTCCTCGAGCCGCCTTCTACACTTCCCCGCGTTTTCTGAATAACCGCAAAAGTAACTCTTAAAGAAGGATGCGGGGTTGGATGGATGGGGTGGGGATGATGGAGGGAAGATTAAAGGAAAAGAGTAAAAGGACGGAGAGGATGAGAGATAAAAGGAAATGTGAGGATGAGAAAGAGATAAGAACGGTAACAGAGTGATTCCTTCTCTGAAGAATGGCTATACGCACTTCTCTTCCAGTTTTTCTTCGGAAAACCGTTTGACGTCCGAATGCGAGCGAAGTCTTTACATAGCAACAGCGGGAATCGGGGCAATGAAAAGACGGCTAGTGCAACGGATTCCGAGGCGGAACTTTTCATTCTCGAGTAAGAATACGCGCGCGCTGCTTGTAACAGTCGATTGATGCGTTCGGGATTGATTAACCTTGTCGAGTAAGTGATTTGGCAGTGTTAGAAAAAGTAAACAGAAGGCCGTAGCTCGATAGATAATGAGTGGAACCGACCGATCATTTAACTAAAAATAAAATCTTCCAAAGAAGAACTTATTCTAACTTTGAAAGAACTACAATCGGATCACCGATATGGGTCGGAAAACTGAAGTTAGGAAATAAACAAGAAAATACTAGAGGGGTGCGAATTGTAAATTAGGGTGTTGGTGTTGAAAGGATTTCGAGGAATACGGAGAGGTCTAATGACGAGGCGCTACCAAAGATAGACTACACGAGGTTTTGGTAGGCTCAGATCAAAGAAGGTTCATGGGACGTTTTCCTAAATACGACACTTTAACAGTTATCTTTGCGGAATAATACAGAAAAATAATCAGGAAAAACAGATGGGGAAACGCTCTTATATAAACGACTAAAATAAATCTTTAATTTATAAATCTTTAAGAGTATGAGTAAGGGAATTTAAATTAGGGTTGATGGTACAGATAGAAAGAAAATAGAAGAAAAAAGGAATAATCATCAATCTCCGGATTTAGGAGATTAGGCGATATAGCGAATTATCCTATAGAATATAGCAGAAAATTACATTCGTTCCGTAAAATATTTTATAAAAAACCAATCTTGCATTAAGTAGAGAGTTTATAAGAAGCCTCAAACTTCTCCTCCTCAAAGCCGTATATGGAAGCACTGATTGTATTACGAAAACAGATCATACATTCTTGGAAACGAACGAGATATGTGAGACGAAAATTGCGATCGGAGAGAACAAAACATGGAACTACTGCTGGCACTGATTTCTAAGTGAATCAATGGAGAAAAATAATTTTCGGAGTTTTCAACGAAGAAGAGAGACGACCGCTTTTGCCGCGCAAGAATCCAACCGACGACCTCCCACAAGGAAAAAACCACTCCACCTCACGATCTTAAGGAAAAAAGACCTCGAGGCACGTGTCGAATCCACGGATCGTTTCTGAAGAATAACTTATATTTCCAAGGTCCTTGAGAGTCTGGAAAACAATCGTGGCAATCTATGAAACAATCTTTACAAGAAACATGGAAGAAGAAGCCAACAATCAGGATCTCTCATTACGAAGAAGTAGGATTAAATTCGAAACAAATATTTTCAGAACAATCAATAATAGCTGAGAGGCTAACCAAAGTAATAGATGAAATAACATAACAGGAGAACAAGAAGAATAACAGCATCACTAACGATTCAAAACCACTCTCAACGATTATTAACCATCAACACAAGTTCCATCTGAACACAAGTCTAAGATGCTGCAAGAACATCGAAGCTGACGTCAACATGCCCAATTAAATTAAAATTTATATTATCAGTTTTCACTTACGGCCCAAAAAATCGGCGTCAGTTTTTTAACCCCACTGAATGTATTTACAACAAATACAGTTTGATACTTCAATTTGATAATAATATGCAAATATTGAGCGCTATAGCAATAATTATATTAAATAAATAAGGTTCATCTAATACTTCATTACAACTTAAACTAGATAAATTCGTCTTCGATTAAAAGAAGATGAAAACTAAAATTATTTGTTAGGGGTCTCTCTGTCCAAACTATACCTCTTAAGCTTACCAATAATAATAAACAGGATATTCAATTTGATAATATCAGTTGCCATTATCACTGATAAAAGCGCCCCATTATTTTTGGTACCTAAGGTAGTCGTCAAACTCTCTTTATCTTCGTATCCTGCCATGTTAATACTGTCAATAACGACGTAAATAATGAAAACGACGATAATAAATCATACCGAGAGGGATTAAGAAGGAACTCTGGAAACAAACAGCATTGAATCGAACACCGGATTATCGACGATGACACCGAGCAGAGGGGGGTAGAGAATAAAGGAAACTGGAGAGGAGGGCAATAGGAGTGGGCTGTCTTGGATGAGGCACAGCCGCCTCAGGAGTGACGATAGACAGGTAAAAGAGGAGGAAGAGTCTGCAACGGAAAGAAAAGCATTGAGAGGCGATGGGAGGAGGAGGAGGCGAGAGGACAGGTTGTTCCGACCGGTCGGAGGACAGACAGGTTTACCAGACTACGGCGATCCTCTGGAGGAATGGAAGGCCTGAGGCGATTCCGCGGCTCAGGAGACGGCGCGACTCGGTAAAAGGAGTTGGATCCGCAGGAGAGAATGAGAAGAAGCAGCAGAATAAAAAAGAGAGAGAGACTCGCTCTTCAAACAAGAGAGGCCAGATTGATTTTTTCAGGGCGCGTTATTTATTTACGTGATTTGGTAAACAGCGGAGAGGCCCGTCTCGATCGAGTTGTAAAGAGGGGATTAGCGCGAGAATACGGAACTGATCTCAATTTGTGGGGGATGAACGAAAAATTGGATGACTACAGAGATGACACACGATCAATTGTTTAAAACTATGTATGACAGAGGCCATTACTAGAATAAAATATATGCAATTAAAAACAATTTTATTGATTAAATTACTTTTTAGGAGTGCGAATTATTTGGAATTAAAAAGAAATATTGGAAGACAGCAATACGATGATATAAATTTGATAAAAATCATCCTCAAAATTTCGAATATTTCTTTTCATAAAATAAAAATAACGATTCATTATATACTCGGTTAGAAGTTTGAACAAAGTCGGTAATTTAAGTGACAGACTACATAATACATGCAATATAATATACACACGAAAGTATAGAATCGGTGATAAAATAATCACAGCGAACTTCATAGTTGTCTAATTTATGACAGGAGAGCAGCCCAGTGATTACAACTGATCCTAGAAGCTACACAGTTCAGAAACAACGCACTTCACATGTCCCGGAATAATAAAGCTAAAAAAGACAACTCCGACAGATAACGTACTACGTGAACCCACCTTCATCTCGATTGCTGCCCTCTAAATCAATCGCTCCGTCCGATGGAATGGATTTAAGCCCCTTGTCTCGCGAATAACCGAATATTACGCTCACGTGCCGATGCGAAACGAGGACGGGAAGAAAAACTCGTCCCCGCAAACGAGCGACCACGTGCCCACGGGAAGGAAAGCGTCGCAAACCTTTTTGCTGACCGACCTCAACCGACTGCGAGTCTACTCATCGAGAAAGTGCTCGCTCGCGAACAATTTGCGGGCATGAGTGTGCATCACCTTGCGACCGAGTCTCCAGGAAGAGAACGATGCCAGACGTAGGTATGTGCATCAAGACAACTGGAAGATATAGAGAACTAATTCTTATGGTCAGGCCCCGAATAACCGTGGATTCCATCATTCCATCTACCATTCGAATGACCGTACCTCTAAAATTAACATGCAACGAACTAGAAATTACGCTGGCAGAAGCTTTGAATCTATCTTCTTCGTTATTTTTAACTAGTATTTGAATGCATAGAATATATGTAACTCATCGAGATTCAAAGAAATATCTAAAACAGGAGTGGAAAAACTTCTTCCATCGGAAGGCCACATTTACCATTTGGTCATATAAAAAAAGGCGGTGGAACTATATGGCCGTTCTTAAGTTGCATATTGCCAGCATTCAAATAGTTTCATACTGAATTCTTATGCGAGAAAACGAATACATTTACTGGGTAAAGTAAAACATGATTTTTCCACTTTAATTTAGCATCATTTACAAGGATGACAAACAAGATTATTTAAATGGGGAATTTGTTTCAAGAAATCACTAAAACGCCACACTTAGCACCAATATAGCCTGAAGGTCGCAGGACCTCTGGTAAGACGAATGTCCCGTAAGGTTACAGAAAATTAGCTCACTTTTAATTCTTTTTCATCATCGACCATGCGAGGAAAGACACCCGATAATTAGCGCGAATAATAAAATATTCATTTTATTAATGAAGAGGATATACCTCATATCGCCGAAATCAAGTGAAAGGCAAAAATCACAATTTTAAAAGAATGAAAATACGAGGATGGATGGACCATCAAGTACTAAAGGGACTGATAATCATCATATTTACAGCCCCTGAAAATCATCTTCGCAACGATTTCCAGTCTATCACTTCATTAGTTTTTTTTAACAAAAAATCCCAGTCTAATTCATTACAACCGTAGAAGTTAATGAGATTTCCCTAAGACAAAAACGCGATGATCGTTCATCATCAGCGTGAGGAATTCCGGACGCATACAGCAAATTCAGTACGTGGGTGTAAAACAGGTGGATTATTCTCTGAAATAAAACGATCTTTAAACCTGTTATTTCCCTTCTCCTCTTGCTCCTCGTCTGAAGGCGGAATGGGATTTTCCGCTAATCATCACACCTGGCGCGCGGACGAGAGTTACTTGGATGAACTCACTAGTTTCATTGAAAGATTTCCAATGGAATGGTGATAGGCTTAAGGAAACTCTATTCATCTGACGACTCGAAAGCGAATTTACAACCAATTCAGAGAAACTTATTAACAGTTCTTGGTAGGAAAAAGGAAATCTTCCGTAAGCGATGATCGTTGAAGGTCTCCAAATACAGAAAGCATCTCGAATGTTCAACAATTTTTATTACAAATGATTTTGTGCATGTAAAAACAGTCTCATACCCTGAATAATTCGATATGAACAAAAAAAGATTTTGTAATTACAGGATTGGTTCGAGAGTGAGTATACCAGAATGAGTATGAATGGAAGCTTATTATATAGCTTCAGCTTATTATTACTAAGGATTAAATTTCTATAAACCAAGCATAAGATAAGTTGGACTTGATGGTAACGAATGTCAAGGACTTCTTTTTCATATAAGGAAGCACAACTGTATACCGTAAGAGATGCATTTGAGGACATCACTGAAGATGTTAGATTCAATTACTTTGATATAACAGGAAGGCATATCCCATGATGGAATGAAGAGCAAAGAAAAGAGGAGAGACATACTGAGAGAGGATGGAATTTCTAAACAAGTAATAAAATAAAGCATGATTGGAGAAAGAGAGGAAACAAGAATAAATATCACGCAGTATTCCTGTTCGATAAGTTGCGATACGTCTCCTGACCATATTAATTTTCGTATTCTTTACCATCCAATACGGAAAAAATAATAAAATATCAATTGCGGTGGGTAATTTTACAATAAAAGTGAAAAAAGGAGTCGATAAAAATTTCGAATATTAACATTTAAAATTCAACCTTATAGCTCTTCCATTACCCATCATAGCCACTTAACACCTAAAGGGAAAACACTACGTACTCCTACGTGCGAAAAATGCGTGCAAAACCAAACTAGATGCGTGAAAAAGCGTAGAAAAAGGAGAAGCATCGAATGTTCCAAGAATAAACGACAGAAATCACTAACACCGAGTGATGAAAAGCCTTCTTCTGGCGTCTAAATTTAGGGCGTACTCCAAATCGACAAGCTCCCGAAAGCAGTCTTCCCGAGGCAATGGAAACATTCCCATGACTTTTCGTAGACGATTCAAGAAGCACGAGGGAGTGGCTCCGTGTGATTCGCGGTGGCGAAAACGGAACCAACAATTTGCCATCTCAGGGTCTGCCACGCAGTGCTCCGCGTTTTAAGCCATTTTCTACGCCTATTCCGCGCCACCGTAACGATGTCAGACCTAAAACTGAAACCTCAGTCAGTTCCGTATTTTTAGCCGCCGTTTCGACGGAGGCTCCCATGAATCGGGAGTGACGGAAGGGACGCCGACAACGTAAGAGGCTCCATTCTACGAAGGTGATGAAACGAAAAGCAAAGAGCGTTCAACTCAAGGATCTATTTAATGGAGATGCGTAACACTGTATGGTGAGGAAAGACGCTTACTAATTCGAAAAGAATGCGCTCTCCTGAGTCACCTTCATTATTATTGTCTTTATATGATTGAATATGAAGCAAATATTTTTTAATCAAATAATAGGCTCCTTATTCTGAGGCCTTAGCGTGCCTTAGATCAGTGATAATAACTTCATACCTCCAAGTTTTAAGAAGTAAATTATGACAGAAAGCCCAAGGGAAAGCAAAGTAATTTTAGAGTCATAGAATAATATCTCAAGTCACTATATTTTAATGACTACATTGAGTAAAACTATGCAATGAATAACTATACCTACCAGTAAACTATATCAAAATTACTAAAATAATTTAATTATAAATAACTACGAGAAAACTCATTACTGCAACATACAACGATACAAGAAATTCAGTCCAACACATTGATTTTCAAAGGGTGACATTCTTTTAAGCTTGATTTTAAATATTTACATCGAACATATTCCATGTTTATTACTGAAACCATACCCTTAACCATGTTACGATTTAACGTTCATAAAACAACATTCAGAGACACCTGGGATTTAGAATATTCGTCAAACGTGCTCTTCACGAATGAAATTTGGACGAAATGAAAAAAAAATTATAAAATTTAAAAAGGAATCAATTGAGAGTTCAGAATTTTGAGACACTTTCCTAAGTCTCGCCTTGGAAAAATTGAATGAGGGAGAGGTTAAGTTTAAATTGGTATAATATAATAAATAAAAATAATATAAAAATAATAAATATAATATAATATAAAATAATAAATATAATATAATAAATTGAAATAATTGGAAGGATCACACAGGTTTAGCACCCGAAAGAATGCTCAGTTCTAGAAGATATAATAATTTAATCACGGCAGAGTGCTAATCGCACTTTTATAGTTGATACTTAGGAATCAGTAAACATGGAAACCACGACAATGTGTGCATTTTATAACGACTGCAGCCTTCTTCTCCTAAAAGATCCATTAAACGGCGGCAAAACATGTTTTTCACTTCCCGTTCCTATTTCCTATAACAGAGGCGTAAGCAAATTTTTAAAGTGGTCCCATCAACTCCAATCTATTACAAATTAAATTTACTTAATTTTTTCCAAATTTCACTTGCGTTAACGCCACCAGCGTAAGCACGTGAATAAATCACAATAAAACGTAAGTAAATTACATCTTTTAGAACTTTTTCTCTGAAACTTGTCCTTAAAAGATCATTGTCAAGTTCGAGCTCTGTAATTAGGAAATTTTCAACGATTTGTGAAATTAGGCAGTGTTAAAAAATTTGGCGTAAAACTTCAGTAAAATTGAGAATAGGTGGATATCAAGGACTTCGCAAATCGACGTGACGCGACCGTAATGATAAACGGAGATAGAAATTTTTAAGAAAGTCGGGAATAGAACAGAATCTCCCATTTTCCAGAGGACGCCATTATAAATTGAGCTATCTCGCAAGACTACCTCAAAACATTTTCCGGGACATCCACACTCGATTCCATAACCTAACACGACTTCTTCACCTCCGTAAAACTTAAATTTTTCCTGTACGAGCACCAAGAGACGCAAAATTTGAACCTTTCCTCAACCTTCAGAAAGACGTTACCTCACCACACGCTCGCTTAAATTTAAGAAAAATTTTAAAGCAAAACGCCGCAAATTTCACGCGTAAATTACGAGAAAATACAAACACTTCCGGCGCTCAGTACTACGCGCTCCAAAACGAGAAAACGAATACGCGACGGCGACGAGTGAAAGAAAATTATTTTTGTGTAAGGCGAAGAGAACGCGGAGAAGAATCGGCGTACACATGGCGACGTTAACTGAACAAGAAATCAAGCGCCTAGGGGATGGAACGAGAGAGAGATTTTTCAACGGTCTACAATTAAGGCAACCTTCTTTCTCACTCACGAAATCTTATCCCTTCCCGTGGTAGCCCCAGGTGGCGTGGGGTCCGTAATTCAATTTGGGGCGCCTCTCGAGAAGAAAAATAAATAAATAAAAGAATAAAGAAGCTGAGTGGAAGGCGAGTGCGTGTTGGAGAAAGGCGGAATGTGGGAGGAAATGAGAGGTGCGAAAAGGGAAGGCGTGAAAGTTACCGGAGTGGAAATGAAGAAAACTTCATTCTAACAGAAATACGAGCGGACTCGAGAGGGAAACAAGACCTTAAATTTTAATAAACGAACCAATATTAACGTAAACTCGTTACTGGGGATAAAACAGGATGATTCGAGTAGATTCCGGTGTTTTTTCCTTCCACTTGCTAAAGAAGATCAAGTTGAAAAGGAAATCTGAGAAATCGAAAGGAAGACAGGAACATCGATGAGATGTTGAATATCAAATAAGACGAATAAAGAGGAAGACTAATATTGATTTTTGAGCTTAATACCACATTTCATCCATATTTATCAATAAGTATATCGAAAATATTATGGAAGTCATATTATCTGAAAAATAAAATGTTTTCTTAACTATGTCTTGATCTTACTGCTAAAATGCCAGTGTTGGAATTTTGCGAGAAGAAAAAGGACCTCAATTCATTTTTCTTTATATTAATGACCAATAGAAAATACTTTATTTTTATAAATATATATTATATAATCTGAATTACTGAACTATAAGTATTTTAGGAGCAGAATTCTTTATATTCTTACTATCATTATAATTTTATCAACAAAATATACTCATAATATTTGTTATACTTATATAATATTTGTTATAATTTCATTGTGAACATTGTGTTAACTTTAAAATTTTCAACATATATCTGACAGAAGCTGCATTAAAATTTTGTAAAAATTGTGAATGATCATTTCCGTTTTGATTAAATAACTGTACTGGATCAATGATATTAATGCGGACGCACAACGCAGTTTAAAAAAGCTAAAGGTAAAAATATCAAGCTATTCCAAAATATCGATCAGAGAAGTACCCTTTACAGCGTGCTAAAAATTGCAAGCATCGAAATTATTATTTCCCTAGGAGACTCCAACCACCGCTATACAGCAAACATCGAGGAAAAATACACGAGGACATAGAGTGGTTATTCATCAAGATTAATCGCCTGCCAATACCTTCCTCCCTCAAACCTAAGGCAAAATAAATAACGATAGGCGTCTTGAAAATGGAGGGAAATTTCTACGCCGAACAAAAGGAATGCATCGTTTTGAACAATCGAAAAAAGCTTTCGATCCATCTCTCCACTGAGTATAATAACATTTAACAATCTCCGATGGCGAGGCGTGGCGTCCCGATTCTTTTCTCGGGCCGTGTTTCCCCCAGGATCCGAAGCGCTTCCCTCCTGGAAGTCAGGCAACACACCTCACTCCCGTGCTTGGAAGGTGGCGTCGGAATGAGATGAAGAAAAATAGCTTCGGAAAACGATTCGCCGATAAATCACCAGATAAATGCCACGTATTTCGCCGCCCACAAAGTGACCCATTCAAACACATGTCTATCCATCACGGTCACGATCCATGAAAATCATGATAATCTAACGTCTACAGAGAGGTTAAGTGGATACGCCTCAGAAAACCTCGTGGAATAAAAATGAGAAAGAGCCACGCTAAAAATCTTTTCCGCATTGAAGTGTGGAAATAATTTCCTCCATCTTTGCGTTACAACGTAACTAACTGGAACATATTCATTGGGTAATGCTCCCAAAGTGCTCATATTCAAAGTCAATATATCTGACCCGTCCATTATTGGAGAATTCAAATTAGCTCAGATTCATGCTGAAAATTCCACCATATCTCCTACATTATCGGGCAGCATGTGGCCAGGGGTGATCTAAACGATATTGAAGCCATTAGCATTGACTTCTGCTGGTATTTAGATACAAGGCTCCCAAGCGATGTTGCACACGGAAAATTTTAGAGCACCGGATTATTTCCGAGAGCTCCATCCGCTTGTAATTTCAGTTAGTGTACGGGCTTAATTTCACGAGATTTCACTTACTGTTCAAAGATATTTCCCGATAACAGAGTGAATATTTTCCACAACCAATGAAACGCTTTCTCTTTTATTTAACTGAAACCAGACATGTGTAAAAGGTTGGCCATTAAAATTGAGTCAAAACTTACATGCTTTGTCTATAAATGACTAAAATTGATATGAGGAAATAATAATAAAACGTATTTGGGGGAGGTTGAGACTAAAACATCTCTTCTAACAGAACCCTTCGTCAATCATGGAAGAATGAGATAGCATAAAAAATGCATAAAAATATTAATTAGTGAGTTGATAAAGTGGTGGGTGAGTAAATGACAGCTTTAAAAAAATCCTAATATGATAAATGTTCACAGATTACCTAATCTAAAACTTTCTAGCACTTATTTTCAATATTAAATTATCTAATCGCATAGTAATTTTAACGTGTTTTGAGCACGGCTAATTTAAGTAGCACTGAGAAGCTACTAATATTTCTAGACCATTTTCAGAAATCGAAATTTTTCAGAGGATAAATTTACGAAACCATATTTAAATTAAAACTGCACGAAGGTACTTAAATACAGAGTCGACAGCAGAATCGTCACTGCGGATCGAAACTGCAATTCATTGATCAATAAAACATTTCCAGGAACCGCTCATTTTTCGGTCACTTCCTCTTTAAGCACCACCTCACTCATACATTTCCGCGTAAGCTCCTTTCCTTTCCGAAGAGATCTCGCCGTTCAGCGGGAGAATATGGAAAACCATTTGCTCACCGTGATCCATCTCCTATCCACTCCACGTGCCCAACCACTCCAAACCCCCGCAAAAAAACATCCTCTCTCTCGCCACCGCACTTTAAGGCCGACCGAAAAAAGGAGGCGTTCAAATGACCATCGGCGAAAGGGCGCGTGCGCACTGCGCCAGAGGATGCACTAACCGGTCGCATACGCATGCATTCATACGCACGCACGTGCATTGACCGAGGTGGCGAAAAAATCCCGGAGAGAAAAGGGGGGAAAAGAGGAAGCGAGAGAGATAAAGAGAGAGGTAAGCTTTGAGAGGGTAAGTGATGGTGTGGAGTGTGAGAGAGAGAAACGAAGTTAGTGGGAGACGGAAGAAGGGATGGAGTGAGTTATTGATCGCCACACCGTGGCCCTTTATTCGGGGAGAGGGGAGGGAAAAGGCCTTCGGTCGAAGTACGGCGGAACCCGCAAGAGGGGGCGGCAGAAGCCGATGGATGTCGTCGACTCCCGTACGAGTTGCACTTGAGGGAAATGCCCGCGGCACCCACTACGCTAAAGAGGAGAGGACGACGAAATTAACGGAGGATCGAATTTACAAAACATCCAGACCGCAATGGTAACAGTATGGAATAAACGGTGCCGGCGTGTGGTTATAAATACGGGCTCGGATTACCGAGTTGGGGAAAATTCAAAATGGCTGAATATGTTAATTTAGCAGCCTTAAGAGTGAGGCAAGTATTGGCTACGAAGCTGGAAATTTCGTTCCCGAAAATACGTAACTAGAACGAAGAGTAATTAGAGAGCTAGAATAGAGAACTAGAAAGAAGAGTAATGAACGTGGTAACCGTGATAAAGGGCAGATCAATAAAATTCATTTACTTAAGTTTTGGCATTAGAGAAATCAATGAGTGATCAGAAATAAAGAAGATACCAAATTCTGTTCATATATTTTAACACCGGTACACAAAATCAAAACTATTCGATAAACACCCAATAATTATGCCTTAGATAGGAACACTACAAATTTTAGATAGTATTAATAACACATTCAATTCAAAAGCAGTAAAAAACAATGAATAGGGTCGATTATCCGTTTAACACAATCCGGAATAGCAGTTTTTGTAGAGAAGTAAAAGGAACTAAGTAAATTTTCCTCACAAATTTAGTTTCGCGTCTGATTTCGCTATCTGAACGAGGTATAATAGAGGGGGATAATTTTTTTTATTTTTGGGCATTAGAATCTGTAATTAAATTGATATTGATTTCCGAAGAAAAGCTAAGATACTACACTACATACTAAGATACGCTACACTACATACAAATACCTGAGGGGTCATTGAACCGTCCAATCGATCTGAATAATTTACAGCTGAGATAAATCAATTTCAGTACCGAGTGCAAATGCGAAAGAATGCAGAAAATTCTCTCGTACCTGAAACACTAAATTTTTCTGCAAATTCTACACGGGGGTAACCACCGACGATTAAAAAAAACGTTTATTTCAACAAATACCATATCATCTAAGTGGCCGCACGTAGTAATCTGAACGAAGCTACCGCAAAACCAACGGATGAAGCGCTCAAAAATCTTGGATAAATCGCCTTTAAATCTTCATGCGTGTTCGTTTTCAAAACCCAAAATTCGGCCGCACTGCAAAATAAGCCCTAAAAATCGTTATTCCAACAGATACCGTAAAACTTAATAACTCTCCCGAAGACCCCACATTTCAGCGGACCGATCACGAGGAGATATTGCGGAGAGCAGTTGCGAAGGCTTTGGAACAAAACAGGTCGAAAGGATCCCGAAGATTATATCAAGCGGGACGGTACAAGGGCGCTCACAAACGGCGGATATTAATAGCGCAAGTTTTCTTACATAAATGGTAATGAACCCAAATTAGTAGAAGCTGAAGAGACAGCGGAGCGACGCCGGCCGGTATGTATGCCACGGATAAAAGAAAGGGGAGGCTGAAATAAAAGTCGATGGAAAAGAGGGAAAAATCGCAAAATGGGAATAGATAGGTCAAAGTGAAAGGGAAAGAGAACTTTAATGCTAGCATACGCGAGGAAACCTTGCCTCGGTCGTAGCGAAAGGGAAAAAATAAAGGCTTTGGTAAAGAGGAAAACGAGTCGACGGCAAGGTACGGGAGAGAGAGATGTAGGGATAGAAGGGCGAGTCCACCGAGTTTGCATTTAAGCGCTGGTATTAAAACGGTAGGAGAGGAAGTCCGGTGCTATGGTAACCAGGAGAGGGAGACGGGAGAGGTGTGGGGCGATGCTGGAGAAACATGGGGATGGAAAGGGGGAGCGGTGTTGAATTGATGGTGGGGGAAAGAGGTATGGACGCTGAGGGTAAAACGGGAAGGCAGCAGGCCGATTGTTTGTGACTGACTGGCAGGGGGAAGAGAGGAAAATGGAGGGTAAAGGCGGATGAGAGGGTTTTTGGTGATTCGGTTGTGTGGAACATGGAAGCTGGGTTAGTGATGAGGTGCACGAGATTGTGGATTGCCAACCGGTGCATTCCTTCCCCACCGTCCTTCTGTTGCGGCCGATTCCGGGAGAGTGCATTATAAGTTTATAACCGCGGGAGAGGAACACGGAGTGGACGGAATTGCGAGCAAAGCTCGAAATTAAGTCCTGGACTCGTATTGTCTCTGAAGCTATGCTAAGATCTACGCCAGAGTGGAAGAGACGGCGATGAAATGAGGGCGTATGTAGGCGAAGAGATGCAGAATGCATCGGTATGAATCCCGAGCTATGAAAAAACTTCCTCGGGAGAAAAGCGAAATTGCGATTGCGCGGTGGATTAAAAAATTATAGTCATTATAGAAACTTATATTGGCTCGATAACCGATAAATCTTAAAACGTGTGCAATGAGGCTTCTTCTTTCCCACGTAGTAAGAGAAGGGAATCCAAAATCAGAATAGTCCCGATAAATCGACACGTATCAAACATATATCAGGGAGAAAACGGGAAATACAACCGATAAACATTTCTTCGACTCAAAAATAAGACAAATTGTGGTTAACAAAAGCTAAAAAAAAACATTACAATTAAAAAATTATGAGAAAATTTTCATTTCACCCATCATCTCTATTTTAGAGAAATACCGAAACTAACTTCCTATTTTCGTGCAAACTGAAGTAAAATATTTTCCATTTTAGAAGCTATTTGAACAAACCAACGCAACCTCTACCAACACAACCTGAACTAGAAACAAGAACAAAAACATACATTTATCAGCATAAATTAAAACTCTTCCTGAAATAAAAGATGGTACTTCCTGAAGTGTTAACGCATTTTGCATCTTCAAAGCAATATTATTAATTAGTTATATAATCAATTAATTGACTATTCTATTCTTCTTCGTAAAATTATGTGTCTAGAAAGAGGAAGGTTTAACAAAACTTTTATTAGCGAAGACGTTCCTCTCAATTCAAACAGTCAATTTTAGGCCTGATGTGACGTTTTCACTCAATCAGCTGAAATATCCCGCCATAGATGAAATTTCTGTAAACTTTCCACGGTGATCGTTCCAATATTCGTAACGTCCATTAACATTTGGCTAAAAAGAAGACTCAAAAACGTGAGGTAGCTTGGATTAGATGGCACACTTAACAGACTACTGCAAACACATCATCGACATAAAAGTAACGTTTCTTAAAACCACGTTTCTGTGAAGAAATGGAAATCGGAAAATGAATTAGAGGCGGTCAATCACCACGCCTCCCTTCAAAAAGCACGTTTTCATTGAAAAGGTGGCGACTTTCGCCGTCGAAAAAGTGACAAATTCCTCCGGTCGATGAAATAAAAAGGGCAAGATTCTCGAGGAATTTAAAGCCGCGACAATCGAATGCACTTCCAAACGCCCGCTGGAAGAGCTTTCAACGAGGTCAGTGGGAGGAACGGAGGAGGAGATGGTGCCAATCAGGCGGCTTCGTCGCTCTCGATTATATCCCAGAGAAATGGAGAAGCAGAGAGATAAAAGAAATCCTGTCGGCAGACTTCTCGTTACAGATCTCGATCGGGCACGGAAAACAAAAGGAACGAGGAAACATAACCCGAGCATCTGCGGGTGCCCAACTTGGCAACGTGGCGTGTCATCCTCCGGATAAAAAAAAGCCTTCGCTAACATAACACATTTGCGCCTCCGCGTATCTGTCAGCACTGGGATTATTGTCCTCAACTTCGTGCACCCTTACAAATTCGTTCCCTCTCCCGCTTTTATTTTGGAACAATCGGGAAGGCCAACTGCCACTGAAAACTGACAGAGGGTTTTTCTTCACGTTCGTTGATTTTTGGAGAATTCTGTACGCGCGATATCGCTGATGTATGAAAACTGAATTTACGACAGGACTCGCTAGTTCGATCAAATGTCACTCTCCCGCTATCATCCCAAAATACTTCACTGGGACGGATTCCGATTCGTGAAAAATTGTCCTTGAAATTTTAATATCCAACGAAATACAGAGTGAAATGGGATGTTCTTTCAATAATTCTAATGAAGAGAAAGCAAATTCTTCCCTATCGAGTTGATTGCATGTAATTGTGGAAAAATGTAATCTTCATAAGAATCGATATTCACATTTAGCATGAATTGGCATATGCAGAGGTCTTTCTCTAGAGCCAAACGACAGAGATAAATCGATCGTATTGAAACCTTGAAATTATGGAGAAAAGCTACGCAGATTATGTCGTATTTCATTTCTCAGTGATATGCTCATAATAATCTGAGGTATCAAAGAAATAAGTAGAAGATGTTGTTACAAAAAAAATCGTTATTTGTGACTGCTCTATAGCTAGAAACTAGAAATGAAACCGTTAAAAACTCGATTTACAAAGAATCTATGATTCTCTTTCTCGACTTACTAATCATGAAGAGTATCCCATCGTTATCTTTAACCATAAAAAACTCATCACCTGCTCATGACCATCAGGCAATATAACAGCGAATAGTAATAAACCATAGAAAAAAAATACTGAGAAATGAAATGTCATAATCTCCGAAGTAAAACTCTGTGAAACCAAGAATTCCGAAACCCAACACTGAATATACTGGATAACGATTCTAAAGAACGAAAAAGAAATACACAAATACCTACAAAATTCAACCTCAATCGCAACATTTGAGCGTAAGCCACCAGGAAAAAGCTCGGAAATGCCCCGAAATCTTTCGCTTCATGATTATTTTGATGCTGGAAAGACTAGCGTACGAGAGACGTAAAACATTTTGAGTCGTAAAAACTAGGGGAGGGAAACCCACGCGAAGGCATCGAAAAATGTAAACAGGGAGAGAGAGAGAGATTTCAGGAGGAGAGTAAGAGCACGTGCAAGTAAGAGTTTCGCTTACTGAGACGGGTCTTCCTTCGGCAAAGACAGAGATGATACGGACCAAGTCGAGAAAGAGGAGAGAGTAAGAGAGACCAAGATGGCGGCGATAATTGATTTCCAGCCTCAAGACGAATTAAAAAGGGAGAAAAAGGAGAATCTTGGGAATAAAATTGAAAACAAGAGAGAGGAACTGAATGAGCGAAAGGCGAACCACCGCCGTAAATGTCACTGAATTATAGCATGGGAAATTGTAATGTAGACTCTTTAACGTAAAATATTTACAAATGAATTAAGATTCGAAGCAGATAGTGTGTATTTAAAGCGATGAGGGACGAATGGAGTGAGCTAATATTAAACTGCGGGATGAGGAAGTGAGAGATGTAAACGGAAAGCGGGGGTGTTCCATCTCGTAAAGAAATCTGGATATCGGTTGAAGCGCTGAATTTTTAAAAAGTGAAAGTTATAATTCGATAGTCGAATAGAGCCCGTTGGAAAACTTCCAAAGGAATATATTTTCGATTATACATATCCCACTTTCCCGAAGATATCTTCAGTTTCTGCTTTAAATAATAATGCGAGAAGACACTGGAATGCGGAAAAAGTGTATTTTGTATCAATGAGCCAAAATACTTTAGGAAATTCCACGACAAAATAAGTGATTACTGTTGAATTTTTATTTCAAAGAAAATTACCCAACATGATCCAATAGACGTTATTTGATGGACTAAATACAAAAAAATACTTTCAAATCCAATCTAAAGAGTTGTAAAGTCCTAAAAAATGCTTCTGGTAAGCTAAATTATTCTTCTCTTATTTAAAATTCTTGTTCCTTCGTTCTGGTAGTACACGTTTATAATTACGCAACACCCGATATACGAGAACACCTCGTATATCATAGCCTATTCTTGTTTCGTCCACACCACGTACATATAACTGAATCCATATCCATTCCATTTATAATTAACCATTAAATCATTGCTGGCAAGCGTTGAATGGCTATTTATGGCATCAGCCAGATTTTGTGCAAAGGTTGAATATGTAAGAATTCCAAGTAAAAGCAGAATAATACACCCACCAGAAATGGTCATGGTAAAACAGTGTTAATATCTCGGAAAGGAACCTGAAAATTTAAGTCTTGCGGGCTTCATGTTGAAATCCAGTCTAACAGCTCTAACCTTTTCATTTGGAATCTGAGGAAAATCGTATTTCCGGATCGGGTGGTGCACACCCTGTAGAGACCTGGAGGTCTAACTGCCGATGCACGGAAGTGGGTGAGATAAAAACCGGAGTACGGGCGGAATTAAGGGAGAGGCGTGAGCGTGCGTTTGGGGGAAAAGCGAGGGCTAAGGAGTTGAGCGCGTGCTGAAGGGGAGAAGGGGAAAAAGAGGGAATCGATTATCAATAAGCGCCACGTCCCTAACGCCCCTTCTCTCACGGCGACCCTCGAAATCTGTGTCACTTGCTTGCTTATGAGAGGGAAAAGGGTACGAAAGGAAAGGGTACACGAAATACAGCGAGAAAAGGTGAGGGACTGGAAAGGAAGGGCGTAAGAATACGAAGATGGAGAAAAGTGCAAAAAAGAAAGGCTTTGAGGTTGTAGGAGATGATTGATGAGCAGAATACATGAGGAAACGATGGGATAAAGGTTGGGGGGCAACTTGAACTAACGTTCGAGGGAGAAAAAATGAGCAATAAAAATATTGGGCTAAAAGTCCAATTAAGATCGGGTGAGGCCAAACATGAGAACTGGTAAGAGAAAAAAAATGTTAGAAGAGGAAAACGTAGCGGTAATCTCGGAGAAAGTGCTCTAAAGATCTAGAAAAACGAAATTCGTAATTTCATTTCTAAAAGTAGCATCGTACACTTGGTCTTCAGTGTGGATGTGTTACTAAATGAACAGCACATTAACAACTAGACAGCAGGATAGGTTACAGACTGGAGTATGACGAATTTCAAGAACGAACGACTCCTCTATCGGGCAACGAAGTTAAATGGAAAAACTGAAGGTCGTTCGGATGTATACTGCAAATAATCTTTACTCACAAGTAATAAATGGAGGAATCTCAGACTGGTGGAGAAAGATAAAACAGAGAAAAAAGGAAAATAATATGTATTTTAGTATTGTTAAAAGTGCTCCAATAGCCGAGGTCATTTCGTATACATAGACTCCCAGTAGGAATTGAACCCGGAACCAATTTCACCAAAGACGAACGTGCTATCCACTTGGCTGTCAAGGAGCCCCTGAAGGAAATAGAAATCGCATAGTAAATACATTAGGGTGCAGAGGTGAGTGACCCGGCGAACTCTTCCGGGGATCAATGCGGCTTTTCCTTCCCTTCTTCTAACAAGCTTAAGTTACTCGAGTCTCAATCTCAGAAACCACGTCAAGTTGAATATTTAACTTAAGATATTACCCTCAAGTTTATTTGGAGATTAAATTCTTTTCCCCAAGTAAGAATTCCATGCCGAGCTGTTCGGATATTCACATCCCAAGCACAGCCAAATGATTTCACATGCGGTCGAATTGTTTCTAAGCGACCTTCTGATGTAAAAGGCTTCCCTTTCTTGGTATCGAGTATACAAAGAGAAGAACGTATCACAGAAAAAGGTAAAGAAAAGATATGCCAGATGAGGTACAGTTATAAATGATTTCATAATAACCGGAGCAAGAGCAGAAGAGTATTAATTAATCAAAGAACAGCAAAAGTAGGAAGAGAATAGAAGTATACCTTGATGAGGCCTATGAATAGATAATTTACGCAAACATAGGATCGGAGGAAAAATCAGGTCATGAGCGGCAAGAACTGGAAAAGAAACGTATGGTTAGTGCCACGAGGTTGATACGATAAGAAAACAGAGAAGGCTAGATCAAAGGAAATCAAGAGAAGACCGAGATGCTAAATAAGGAAGAACTGGAGGACTGAGTACAGTAAGAGATTACGCAAATGAAGGGGTGGAGAAATCTTGGAAGTTAAAAGAGGAGAGAGATGGAGAGAGTGGCTGAGGTGATGGATCACGAGGGGCAAGATGAGCGAGCACGCGGTTTGAGGTACAGAGAGAGAGAGAGAGGTGTATGACGCATGCGGTTGTAACCAGCATCCGCTGAAGAACCGACTATCCGCGAAGAGAATATTTTTCCGTGCAGGATGTCGACAAAATTAATGGGGGAACGATGATATGGGATTGTGCGAGGACTCGCACGTGACACGTAAACCACCTGAATGAGGAAGAAGGGATGCGGTATGGAAAAAAATTCCCATCTCTAAAGGATTATTCGTCTGTCTCTTTCTTCCGTATAGTACAAAACACGAATGCGCATTGTGATCACCTTATTTTTATCACCTCCCTCTTAGCAGAATCCAACGATCAGAAGTTCAATAAAACGAATCGATGTCTTCAGGCTTTCAATGGTTACTTCCCAATATTATTCCAACATTAACTCGTACGAAAAGAACTAACGGAGAAGGATTTCTTAAATTTCACAACAAAACCTCTATAAAAAGAAAATGGGAAAAAAGTGAATACATTTTGTAAAATTGGAAGTATATGGAACAATTTTATATTACGCGATACAATAGTAGCTTACTAAGGCATACCACTGTAATAGGGGAACAAGGGTGGCAATGCTAGTCTCCGACTGGTATCTGTCAAAAGAATCAATGAGCACTTCTAGAGCGCTGGAGATTTTTGGAAACATTATTACCTAACGGATTTTGTCTTTTGGCAAATCATTTGGTTCATAATTTAGTTGCAAGTTCCTCCACTTCCCAATAATTTCGTAAAGAAACCAATCAAATAATATTTTTTGAATAAGGTAGACCGTTATTTTTTGGCGGATGTAAACTGCTTGATACGACGGGAAAGTTCAAGTTTTAGAAAAGATACTTACTTACTACTGTGCATAAGAAGACCCAATCTTTAATCATAACCTTTCGGTTATGATTAAAAATGACCCATAACGGCTGCAATTCCTATCTCACTTCGGATACAATTTGAACTTAACTTTTGCCCCTCTTTCCTCTAGTTTAAACAATTGACTTCAACGATTTTTTCAAAGGGATTCGATAATAAACTGAATAAAACAATTACGGAATCACGGGCGATACTAATCATCCAGGAAATCTAAAAGAGCGTACCTATGTTAAATCTATCCACCTCTCCATCTACTAATCACCTGATGAATCTGCGGATAAGCCACTTGGCAAAGAAATTGGATTCCGGCGGGAATAAGCTTCATAATTATATGTTTACTAAAGCAACAGAGACCCCGAGTGAATACCTCTCGAATCTTAATCACCAATCAATAACTCGGCAGAATTAATTACGAGTTAATATCAAGCTGGCCAATGCCGCGGATCGCCGACTGATAGAGCTTGGCTGGCAGAGTTATAGCTGGAACGTTTCGCAAGATATTTTTTTCTAGAAAGATCGCCAGCGATAAATCCGAGAGTAAACAAACACCGAGGGAATTTGTATACACCCAAGTGGTCGACAGTTTACATCACGAAACATCGGATCATTCCGACTCCCTACTCGACAACTTTTACTTTTCGCGTTTGTTTAAGAAGCGACTCGTCTTGCGACACGTATCCCGAAAAAAAATCTCGCGATTCGAAAGCGAGAAGAATTAGACATTTTAATAACCTTTCCGCACCTCTTCCACGGTGGAAACGGAGTTCAACTTTCCGGCGGAAAAATCACTCCATGTCCCTAATCCCTTGTCGAGATAAAAAATTCCTTTTCTTTCAGCGGTGGCGAGAAAGGATGAGCGGGAAGACGAGAAGGGAACGGTGTCCTGATACCCTCGGTAACCGACATTATTTCCCAATACGGCGATTAAGCGAGTCTCTAGACGTATCGAGCGAGGTGCCAAAGCAGTCCCAGTTCCCGCTCACTCCCCAAGGCTCCAACCCATCCGTTTAGGGAAGAACCCTTTTGGCCTTTTCCTCCCAAGCGCGCTGATACCACACCCCTTAATCCCTGCTATTCCACCCCTCTCGCCCTTTTAACCTCTCTCCTCCCTTTAAATGGCCCTTATTATTAAAATCCTTTCCTCACTCGCTTTTTCGAAGACGACGCCCCCCTGACGCCGAGTTGCACTGGGCTACATCCCCTTCCACGTATTACTCGATTACTCCCAGGTCCTTCACCCCTTTC
Organism: Pachydiplax longipennis; assembly: GCA_036926295.1. Classification (NCBI taxonomy): domain Eukaryota; kingdom Metazoa; phylum Arthropoda; class Insecta; order Odonata; family Libellulidae; genus Pachydiplax; species Pachydiplax longipennis. The sequence goes on from JAVFKF010000008.1 coordinate 62,089,684, forward strand.
GACGGCAAGGGCCGGCATGAAATTTGGGAACGTTTTCCGTGTTTAGTAAAGCACGGTCGGATGAGTCCGACTCCGAAACGGGAGGAAATAGAGGAGAATTATAAAGCCTAAGGATGAATGCTGAAGCTGTTTGGAGATTCGCAGTTTTCTGCTTTTCCGCATCAAAGTGGACTTCCAACCGTTCTGAACCCGGAGAGATTTCGCAGCCACAAATTGGACGCATACAAAGTGGAGGTCATACATGCGAATTTCCAATGTTGTATAACCCTTCCCACGATGGCGTAAGGATAAATCATGAGGCCTGCAGCAAACAACCCGGGGACCCTCTATGGGGAACAAGTGTATCGGGGCCCTCCGTGCATTGCGGAAGCTGGGGTTGATCAATTCCTCTCCACCTTCCGAGATTTATCGAGTCGCCACTATCGTGTTCACGTACGTCACGCGATTTCTGCAGTGATTTCATACGGAGCACATGATAGAAGAAAATTATCGCCAAAACAAAGCATTTTAGCAAGTTATTATTATCATTGTTTAACCACAAACAAATTTTCGAATTCTTCCAAAACGAGTAGTAGTAGAGGTAGTAAATAGGTCAACTAGAAAATGAGCAATGTTCGACATTATTGAATAATGTTCAAAGGACAAAACATCCAACGGCATATTTCATTTACGTGGCGGAATCTTAATTGCGATAAAATGACTGCTTTTGCCAAGATCCAACAAAAAGCCATCTGCTCTCAGCCTCAATTACAGTTGACCATTTATTTTCCATACACCTCGTATCCTGAAGGCTTCCGCCCTTGCAGCATACTGAATTGCAATTACAAAAATATTGGTCTTTAATTTCAGAAACGAGAATTTTTATGAGATTTCCGTTTTGACGATTCAATAATGATATCTGATATATCTTTAAAGAGTGAAATAGTAGTGAATACAAGATCTGAAAAACCATCCCCTTCCAAAGGTATCGAAAAAACTGCGATACGCTGGAGATAAAATAACCCCATGTTTCCACAGCGCAGAGCTACACCTACAATACCATCATCCAGGGATCCAGCCATTCTCAGCCGAACTCACGCCTTTCCAAAACCCTTCCTCTTACTTCCACACCCAACTTGCTGAAGTGTCGCTGACAAGGACCGCCTCTTCCTCCCTCCGTGACACATTACTTCCCCGCTCACCTCTTATCTATCCTTATCATCCTCCTCTCCGATCCCGACTTCCTCCAAAAAGACCACACTATTTTATTGCCACCCTCCATCCCGGCGGAAATCCCGGCACCCTTTTCCCTTTCCTAGGCAAAAAAATCCGACTTTGCACAAGGACTCGACCGACGACACAACTTTTTTCCCAGCCCAGATTCCATTCCGTCGATCGAAACGAAGGATTAGACGATCGCCGATAAGCTTCGGCATCGATCGGAAACCGTGTCGAAAGCGCCACCGACATCCTTCCCACGTGTTTTTCCCCCGACGTCGCCTGCTCCTCTTTTGTTTCCGCCCGAAAAAAGAACGACTAATGCGTTATAATTACCGCGGCATTCCGAAGGGCGAGTGGGCGAGAAAAAACGCGTCGATCGGGCAAAAAAGGGATGTGAAACGCCGAGCGCCACCTATTGCATAACCGCCGATTCATTACGACCGTGGACTGATCCACACATAAATAACCGACGCATTCTCACGAACCGACGTCGTCTAATTGTAAGCGGAATTCGAGCGTTCTCCCGCCGCAAATAACTCATTTTTGCCTCCGCTTACACGAACAGAAATCGAGAAACATAAATCTACCCGCTAAATCCATTTCTCCGGGGTAAGAAAGGGAATTCATTCGCGGAAACAATCGCCGTTTTGAAAAATATCCCATTAATAATTCTGGGATAAAAATCCTCGCGCTCTTTGTCCTCTTCCCTGCTTTACGAATTAAGCGCCGCAACCTGCAGGTACGATAAAAAGGTACTCCGGCTTCGAAGTAACACCTTAAACGTACAACGTACTCTACAAATATCTCGAGGTAAATAAATGTACAAAAATATCTCGAGGAAGTCGTACGCGTTCGGCGTCGCGGCTGCCGGCGGGAGATGCGGCGTCTCGCGAGTTTCCAGACGCATCTCGGGAAAAGCTGCCGAGAAGAGAGAGCCGGGGTTGACTGGCTGAGGAAGAGAAAGAGGAATAAGACCGGGGAAAGAAAGAGAGGGGAGGATGCTTTCCAGCGCAGCACGTGCCTTCCATTTCCAGCGGCCTCCGCTAACGCCGCTGCAGACTTCCCCCAAACCCTCCGACCTTTCTCCTCCCACGCACACCGCATCACACACTGTGTGACCCTCGAAGCCACCTACACCATCGAACACGAGGGGTTTAGGAGAAGGGTGAAGCAGGGCGGCCAACTGGGCCGATTCTCCTTCAACGCCCGGCATTCATGGCACCGCCCAAGTTTCGAATCCTTCGGGAGGCAGAGCGGGGGGGGGGGCGGGAGGGAACAGCGAAATCCATTCATACTCGGCCACTCCGTCCTCATTAAGTACGACGGAATTTTTACGACGGAGAATCGGCCGAGACGAGTTGTTGAGTGCGAAATTTCCTGCGAGGAGTCAGCTGATGAGGGAACCGTCGCGACGGGAAATGAAGATGGAGGAAAGGGTTCCTGCCGCCGTAATATCCTTCAACGTATCGAGCGAATGCTTGCAGAAAATCTCAGCCCCTTCTTAGCCTCTCTCGGGAGGTGCTCTTCAAGCTCCACTTAAAGGCATTAGACGGAAGCAATTTACTTCGCTGCCGAGATAATTATATGGCGCACTACACGTTTATTTAGAATCTTTTACCCCGGAAGAGATTGGAAAAGTAATGAAACGGATATGTTTTCAATTTATGGTTTACCCAATTTATGGTTTTCATTCCCCAAGGCATGAAAGATATTAATGTTCAACCATCTTCAAAACCTTATCAATTTCCTTACGTACATTTGTCGAACTTGAGTTTTGGTCCAAGGATAATCCAGACTGATGTCATTCAATCTATCAAACAATTCATGCAAATAAGAACACTCCGGAAAATAAGTGAAACTGATTCAAAATTTATCAAGTCGCAGAGGTACTCAACCTTACCTCCTTCCGATTAAACCATGGACCGCAAAATTTTTTAACAATACGCGAAAAATTTAGTTTTCAATCAAGCCACGTCTTATTATCCCAAAGATGAAAAGATGATTCAATCCAAATCAATCAATAGAGAGCATCAGTTGCCACTGAAATCGGGTAATCAGAAAATCACGCCTTCCAAAAAAATTGCTTCATCTGTTAACACTATTCCGCCAAATCAGCAAAATTTGAAGCAAATGACGTTCAATCTTTCCCTTTCCAAACGGGCAAACATCTTATTTACAGTCTCATCCGGCCTTGGATCGAAGATGCATGGGTGTCTAAAATGATGATCTGATAAGAGAAGAATTCAAGGTCGCGATAACGCGAACCCCACCGTTTATTTTCAAACGATTCAAAGCCTTTACCTCGGCGAAATGAATTCACGCTTTCGCTTCTAAATACCCGGGCGAAAGAAAACAGTCTGGAGAGCGAGGATGAAGACGCGCGATTTTCGAGAGGGGCATCTGTTTTGAAGACCTGCCGCCACCTCGAGAAAAAACTTCCCCGTAGCCCTCTTCATTCGACTCGAGCCTTCCTTCCTTTCCGTCCTTATTAGTTCGGAAGGAAGTCTGGATGGGCTCCAAAGGTTGGAGGAGGAAGTTGGAGGAGACGACTAGCACCGTACCTGCACAAATCCCGGCAAAATTCAATCCTCAAAAAGCTGGAGAAGATGTTACCTTACCGAGGGATGAATTAGCGCATGAGTTTTTTTCTTTACTTTCTCCCTTGCTAAGTGGACGTATATTTTCGAAATTTTTTCACGCTGATCGGCTGAAATGGGAGACGAGACTTCCTGTCTATACGCCAACTTCTAAAGGGTCTTCTCAGATCCTCCCCTCGCATACACGAATAGTTCGGGATATTTTCGTGATTCCAAATATTTGATGCAGCGTCGCGGGAAAACGCGTGTTCGCGGGCCATTAAACGGTGTATTTTGAATCGAAACACTATATTTAAGTATTTCGGATGGGTTAACTGCGAAATTTCTTAATTTCTGACAGTGGGCGAACCACTTTAATGAGAGCGGTCTACTTAACGTAAGGAGGCATCGTCTGCGAAATTATTCCATCGGTTACGCTCGAGCTTAATGGAGAATATTCGAGTTCTAACAACACTTAAACGAACCAATATAAACCCACTTACATTTTGGTATTAAGTCAACTATATTCCTAGGGATTTACGTTAAGGGTAAATTCATGGTAGACAACTGCAGTGGACTTATGATGGAAATTTCACCCCATTGAATTTTTTACTGGCGTATTTTCTACATTAAAAAATCCACTAAAAATTTTTTAAACGAAAGTTGGGTTTATCTTCTATCTATTTATTAAGTCCACCTCTATTGATTAATTAATATCTCTTAACAAATATAAAAAAATATTCAATGCAAAGTAGATGTTACCGCAATTTAGAAAAACATACGCCTGATAGCCCACTTATGGCTTGACGAAACACTAATAATAATGGCTAATACCCTAAAAGACCTAAATAATAAGCAAGGGGATATTTGCCAGAAATTTTTATAATTAATTTTTACTTACTCATCCTGTTTGTATACATTAAGCAAAAAAACTAATCAAGTTTTCAACAGGCAGAGTGCGCAGAAGTTTCCTTGGAACGCGAAAAAGTTTCGAAAGGAATTGCGCGAGAGCCCAGGATGATGAATGCGACGCAAACTAATACACAAAGTGGTAGGAAATCTTCCGGGAAGAGACTTACTACCGAATCATAAACGGCAATATATCCCACGCAACGCCGGCGAGAGGAAAGATAATCCGATAATTCAAATTAGATCATCCTCCCTCAAAAGTTTCAAATTAAGAGGCCGTACATCTTCGCGTTCCGGTCAAGAAGTTGTGGTCTCCGAATGAGCGAGGGGAAGGAAGGAAAAACGCGATTAAAAGCAAGGGATAGAAAAAACCCGAGCGATCGATAATCTTCCCCACGGAACCCATCGCATTAGCCGCTGAAATTTCCAATCAGCGGAAAGATGAAAGGGAAAAGGGAGGGATACCCTTAATGAGGGTGGGGAGAAGGGGCAGTTATGAAACTCGATTTCCATTAATAAGAACCTCTCCCAAAAGGGAATTCTATAAATATCAATCGACATAAGACGCTCAAACGAAACGCGAAATAAGTTATCGACGCGGCGATTATGGTTCCTCACGCGGAAATTCGGAGGGGGAAATTTCAATCGGGACTAGGAGAGGAAAAAATTAAAAAAAGGCCGAATCCCTTCATCGAGAGAGAGTCGTTAAAATTACAGCACTCCGTTTTGTGTCGAGATGCCTTGATGACGAAGAGAAACACTGCGGAGTTGCCAAATACTCTACTACTACTACTACTACCAAATACTATTCAATGCTACTACTACTACTGCTACCCCTAGGGCGTTGCACTGAGACAAAACTAATCGATGAAAATAATAGGATTAAATTTATTAATAATACAAACTATTTTAAAAACGTAAAATATTCTACAATTTAAATAAATGTAATCCAAAAAATTTCCTGAATAAGAGGCCTCATAATGTATTCTTTCAAGAAGCGGCAAGGTTTTGCCCAGAAAAATAATATTATGAGGATTAATAATAAATGAGAGGACGGCATAAAGTTGCTAGCTCATTGTCAGTAATTGTGAACCAACAGTGTCTTCACAAACGTACAAATGTGGCCTCGGTCCGTGATTAGGCGCTGTGCTTTTAAATTATATTGACCGTGACAAGAGTCAAGAATTTCTTGAAACTACGGAAACAGTACTGATTTTTTTAGGTGGTTGGTTTCTTATAATTCCTCTTAAGATAAAAAGAAGAAATTTTCAGTGATAAATTAGCGAATTTATATTGTAAAATAACCCAACAATTCGATTAAACATTCACTCTGTGATACGAGATTGAAAAATTAAAAGCGAGGTGGTTCCAATTAATCTTCGTCATGGAAATAATCCTTTCAAATGAAGAAATAACTTTAGGACATGAATGAAACCGAGGAACACTCAGAATATATCTACAGAAAGGAGCTTGTTTGTCCATGACCACAATCAAAGCGGGACAAACGAAGAAACATTTCAAGCATACGAGTAAACAGAGGGTTAAGCTATTTATGTGAAGGATGACCGCCATAAAAGAAATGGAATGGCAACTCTGACCAACGGCGATGTAATTGCGAAGTAAGAGGAAGCAATTACATTGGAGAAGACAAGACGTTGAAAACAAGTCACAGACATGGAGGAAATGTGCTAAACCCTAAAATTGGGAACCAAGTACGAAGCTTTCAAATGAATGGATATAGTGGAAGAAAATAGAAAAATAAGTTTACTCAAGAATTTACTCGTAAACATGAAGAATAAAAACGTAATACAGGTAACATAAAATTATAGAGTAGAAGAGAAATATTCATAATATGCAAAGAAAGGTCTTAAAATTTATATACCAGATTATTTTACTACGGTAGACGTATATAGGAATATTTCATACACGATTGTGGGCCTCAATTCACTGCAATATCTCCTCTTATTGTTAGTAAACCCAGGTATCCTTTCCTCGAAATGTACGGCGACTCTTGAAGTAGCATGGAATCCAAAGAAAAGTAAACGAGGTCCAGACGCACCACACGACCTACCACCCCTTGAGAGTCCAAGCTGCACTCCCCCACCGAGTTTCCTTTCTCACTCTCACCAACGGACCTGGAAATTCAAAAGGAGGCCCATATCCACACGAGCACTCTGGACCCACATGCCCCCCCTTCAGGTCACGGTGAATCCCGGCCGGCTGCGTCTTCTAATGCACCGACGACTTTTCTCAACAACGCTACCGTTGTTGAGGTCATCAGAGAGATTTGCAGCAGCCGTATCCTAGCGAAAATGGACGCTGCTTCCATCATCATCATAATGGAAAGATTTACAAGAACTACTATTTATTCGATAACGGTGGCTAATACAGCAAATGAATAGCTTGAACTTGCGTAGTGCAAAACTGTACGTAACTGTTTCTCTATCTCTCGTATAGAAAATGAAAGTATATATTTCACAAGCTAATTAGAAATACATTGAACGTAATTAATTAAAACTATCAAAGATTAATCTAAGTGACGTCTGAATGCCTACAAGGCATGAGGTTGCCTAGGGCATTTTCTGCAGAAACCATTAAAAAGTCATGCACATATTTTCCTTCCGTTAAAAGGAAAAGTATGGGAACATACTTATTATAAAACTTTATTAGAGATTACTTTTAAACAGTTGACCCCACAGAAATTCATTGTTATACCACTCCGATATTTATAAGTGTGCTATGGAAATCATCAAGATGAAGTAGATTATCAAACCCGCTGCCTTAATTCGATATCCAAATAACCTTCAAATAATTACACCTGGAAATTATTGCATTCACAGAAGACACACGAGTTAAAATTTTAACTACCACAAGAAATAGATGTAAAAAGTTAATGTGGGCAGCATTATAGAGATAAATTCCTTTGTCAGGATATCGAAGCCCTAACGTCACTATTCCAATACATCGCTGACTAAATTTACCGAAATAAAAACCTTGAAATAAATTAAGACCTCCTATGGAGGTTGCAAGTGATAAAAATGTCAACGAGATGTTTAACGACTGAATAAGAACGAACGGGTATTGCAACGCGGTGTCAACGACATAAATAAAACGAGGTGTGTCTTGCTTCTCCAAGGCATCCAAATGTCATATTAGTATTACAACACACGCCGGTCACAATGAATGAAGAGTCGAGGAGAACGTGAACACGGAGAGGACAATAACGAAATGAAATGCACTCTGATTCGGCAGCTGAATACCAAGCGAGAGGGAGCGGCACCTTTAAATGCGCAGATTCATACCATTCCCTACCACCTGAAGAAAATTTAATCGGATCGAATCCATCCAAACACTCGCCCGAATGGATAGAAACGGTTTTCTGCCGATGCTATTTGCATTGCAACGCAAACACTATCGTGAAAGCCGCATCATTCCATCATCGCGTGCATATGACCGCTGACCTTATGCGAGCGTACCGCGCCATTCGTTTCGATATCGAGAAAAATGCATTGCAGACGGACAAAAATCAATCTTTTTCCCTCTCGTACACACCCATAAATCATTTTCGGGTGACAGACGAAAGAACGTAGCGGGGAGTCGGTAAGGAGGGAAAGGAAAACAAAAGAAGGTGATTTTTCGGTGATAGGAATCAAGAAGAAAAATCTTACATTACGGAATAAAAGGAAGGAAAACTTCATGCATGACTCGACTTGAACCTATATTTTCCATTTTCTGAGCGCATTCTCTTGCCAACCGTTACCATTAAGTTTACTAAGCAGTTACTATCAAGAGAAGGTTAGCTACTACTTGTATATAGTGCCACCCACAACCGCAACTGTCTTCATAGAATTATAATGCCTACGAATAAGAAAAATGAGGTGCTGTACAGGGATCCCTACATTTAAGAAAATAAGAGGTACTCAAATCCCCTTATATTATTTTTTCCAAGCAATACTCATATTTGTAATCGAAGGAAATCGGAAGGAAAATCGAAGGGAAAATTTAGGGAATCGTTAATCGGAGGGAAGATTAAGATTAATCTTTTCCAATTATTTTTGAGAAATCAGATAATACCGTTTCAATCGTATCTCTTTCTTGAAATGGTTATTGAAAGTATGTAAAAACCTGAAAGAAGTTTGCAGCCCTTGCTTTTGAAAGCAACAGCATATAGTAAAGAATATGTAAAACTATGAGACACGACAGAAAATTATAAAACTACAGCATAAAATATGTAAGCATTTTTATGAGACCTTAGCAAAGGCAATGAATGCTTGTTGCCTTTCTTAGCACACCCGCTTTCTTCCCTTCAATCTTTTCTCGAGAAGGCAAATGATAAAAGACGAGAAAATGAAAAATAGAGGTTTGACGAAAAGGTAAGGACTCCTAGATAAAGCATCCACGACGCTCTATTCCCTTGTCTTTCAAATTAATCATCCATTCTCCACCTGCACTCTCCCTAAGTTATTCATTTGGTCAAAACCACCGAACGCTTAAACATATCCATAAAAATAAGCGGGAGAAATTCGCTCGCAATCCCTTATTCTCGGTCATGAAACGAAGTCTTATTAAACCGTTCTCCCGTTCTCTGGTTTTTTCCTCGACAGAAATATACGACCGATTACGCGATTCACACTAAAAAGTTTACGGTCGCGGATATTATTGTCAGACGGCACTTCTAGGAAATTTCTCTAGTCTATTTTTACGATTTAACTACTCACTCTTTCATAAATCTCGAAAAATCTTGAGTGAAAACAAGTTTCGGACTTGGCCATCCAAAGAGGATGCTAAGACGATGATATTGGTCAGGAAGAGAAGGGAATGTATACATGAACACAACGAAAAAGAGACCAAGGTTGCAAAAATTCTGTTCTTTCGATGCTCACACAAAAAGCTGATAAGAATCCATGGATAGGCACATACAAAAATGTTTATTCCTGATCACTCAAGCGGTGACTTAGACTGGTGGTCTACCACAGCAAAATAATTTTGTATGAGAATATATTCGGAGAAATATCCAAGTAAACAGCTCGAAGGCATTCCACCATGTCCAAAGATTGACATTTTATAAACATTTCATCTTTTTCCACTATTAGACCCGTTGAATTGCCAGAAAGCTGTTCAATCAATAAGTTCGCCTTAAAAGTATCAATTCATTCTTCAACAATCACGTACTCCAAGAATAATTAGTTTGGAAAAGTATTTCTTTAGATTACAACAAGTTTACGACCGATAAATCTATCTGAAATTCCTATGACAACAGAGAGAGGAGCAAAAAGATGTATATCTATAAATAAAGAAGTTCCCCATCGGTCATAACGGAGAGGTGGTCTATTATGATCCACATATGCAAAAAATATCATTTAATTCATCCACATACATTTGAAACAGTTCACATTTATCTGAGAGTTAATCCAGGAAGAAGATAATTTTAGCAAATCCAACTTTACATAAGCGAAAAGCAAGGTAACAAGTATTTCTCACCAATCACCACTCTGGACGCTGCATCTCCGCGTGGAATTTGCTGCTTTCGCAATCAATCAAAACCAACCAAAGGATAGCGCGAGCACAAACGCTTCACACAAAAAGTAAGCATCCTCTTCCGCTGCTCGAATAATGCCCACAAACGAGATTTTGACCTCCATACGTGCGCTCGCAATCCAATAAGAGAAAAGCGACGTCTAAATTTGACGGAAACGCCCCATTCGACGGAAATCGATGATCAATTTTGAAATAAAAACGCGCGCCCTCGATACGTCTGTCGATGCTTTTCTCATTGTACGGCGGAAAGGTGAAATAAATTACCCCAATATCGCGCCATCCAATCCAACCGATCAATCGATATTAATTCTCGCAAATTAACGTCCTAAATTACTCTTCTCTTGTTACGCGGTCGTTCTTTTGGGATATGCAGAGAGTTATTACGCCCACCAACAGGCGCGCGGAATAAGCTAATGCATAAATCCAGCTGAAATAACCGCCGATTCCGAGCGAAGGGAATGGGATAATATTTTCAAAGATAACGTTCTAATCTATGAAGCGGAGAAGATGAACACGATTAAAGAAAAACCAGGAATTTTGTGTAAATTAATCACACGAAACGAGATTAAAAATTAGTATTTCTTCACACCCGCACATTATGGTGCTCGGATGGTCGTCAAAATAAGTATCAGCAGTACAGTATTCGTCAGTTATTTATTACAAACCTTTCCTTCCCTTGTTTAGTAAATAATGACGGAGAATTACAAACAGTAATTTTTCGTCTGAATCAAACCGGAAGGGAATATGAGTTAACGATTTTTTTCCATCATTAAATCCATAATTACACACACCAATCATGCTTTACTTTGAAACGATCACCTTCACAGACTTCGATGCGAACTATTTAGCACTTCTTTGAAATTTTTCGGCCATTTACTTCCTTTGTTTCTCGCTTACATTTATCGTCCAGTGAAAATAAAATGGTGATTATTCTCCCATATTTTAGTCAGCGATTTCATTCGTTTCCTAAGTAACAATCACAACGCCGTAATATTAAAACATAGTCAACTCGCAAAAAGCGTGATAATTTCACCTCAGAATTTTCGAAGAAAAAGGTTCCTCAACCTATGTATAACACTTCCATTTTACACAAATACAATACTCTGTATGGTCTGATTGGAAGCTGGAGCTATAGCATACATAAAGATGGTCCCTCTAACTTTTGCTCGGGATGGCTAATAGGAAACTTCGAAATATAAACATCTCGGTCCTAATCAAGAACGAAGACAGTCGCCGAACTGATTAGACACATACCGGTCTTCCACAATGTGAACCAAATGCAAATCCCAATTATGATTCGGAATCGAATCTTCTCCTAAACACCCCATCGTCTTTTCTTGTATCAGCACGCAATGAAAAATATCGCATCCCAGCAAAGCTTGCGCGAAAGGAAAAATTTAATTTTAAGCACACAAGACTGCGCTTCTCTTTAGAAATTCCTTGTATATAACTCGCAATCCCTTAACAAACTTCCTCGCACATTGCGCAAGCACGGGAATACATAAAACCGCACATCCGACACCGATATTACCGAAGCTCCTTTCACCTACCATCTCGCTCTCTCTCGCTGAGGAAGAAAGGCAATTTTTTACTTCTCCCATCTCAACTCCGCGAGGCCCACTAAACTTTCGTCCTTAAAAAACTCGGCTTCTCTTCATCCTCTCTCTCTTTTTCGCCTCGCTTCCCTCCATCGATCTCTTCTTTACACGCTCTTTCCTCCTTTCTTCCCTCGGATACACCCCTCCTATCTCCATTAAATGCATTCATCCTCCCCCTATCTCCCGATTCGCTACTATCTTACCCTTTTCTTTCACAACTAATTACGACCTTCCGCGGAAGTCTCCCTCTTTCTAGACCTCCCACACCTCTCCTCTCGAGGCGTTTCTTCCAACTTATTTTGCCCCCTCCCCTCCCAATTTTACCTCCCCTATTCCCCCCGTGCCCTTTGGCTTTGGCCTCAGGAAAAAATTACCTCTCATTCACCTCTTCGCGAAAGATCTCTTCTTCTTTCTCCCCCGCGACAAAAGCGGAACGTGTTAAGGGATAACTAGATCCAGATCGCCCTTTGTTTTTGGACAATGTGAGACCAAAAAGAAGTCTTGCCTTCGCAGCAAGAGAAGCGATCGATGTTACTAAAGGAAAAAAGTGACCCGTTCGTGTCCGTTTTATCCGAAATCTCAGCAAGGCCTTACGAATTATGTGAGTGTCTCGGATATGGTTTTTAGGGTGCCTCGAACTGCGATGAGCCCCTAGAGCCACTTCAACAGTGACCGAAAAATTAGGATGCGGACTACACACGTAGTAAAAAGGGAAAAAATCACTTTTACTTCCCCTCTTGTCCTTATTTATCGTGCCGCGTATTCTTAGTAAAACATCCATAACCTCATCAACTGACTTACTGTTCACGACTTCGGACAATGTCATAAAAAATAAAACATAAAATTAGACTTAAAATAGAACTAAATTTGATACAATTTAGAAACGTTAATGCATCTAAATATGAGAATGAGTACAATAAAAGACACGATGAATGTTGAGGAATATAATTTAGATTATGTACACCAACGTTTCTAAACTATTCCTCTTCAAATGACCGAGGAATAAAAATGAGTGTATAAATGTAATTTTTTTAAATTTCACTGGGATAATTTAGGGGAGAAATATTAACTCTCATTATTAGATACATCAATTATTTATGTATGTATGTATGTACTAGCTTTACTGAAAAATCACCACTCTTAGTAATGATGAATAAATTAATAACATGGTGAAAAGCGAGAAGATATTCTAAACATTAACAAACTTCCGTCATTGGGCCAATCTGATAAGACATCAACGTGATATACGAAAGTCGTCCATTTTCCTCCTCTCCCCCATGGATACGCCCCAAATATCATTAAAGTCAAAGTTCTTTCCTCGCTATATTTCAAAAAGACAGTACGTCAAACAAGGAAATAAACGATCGTAACATTTCCACAGCTCTTTTGGCATCAACTAAAACAGAGCGCCTTAAGCGTCCGTACTTCCGGCCGGCACTAAACCTCATATAGGAAGCAGAGAATCCTCGCAAAAACAAACAATCCTATTAGTGAACTTATATCCGTTTATTTTATATCGGAAGAGGGCCTCGGCAATATTAAATATTATCGAATTATTGATTGGACCCGTCAATAACGGCAGCTCTCGGCAACCACTCGGAAAAACTCTTATCTCCTCCGGATAAATAAATCTTCCTTTCCGGCGGAAAAAGAAAGCAGTCTAATAGACTCCATCCGGAAAGTTCTGCTCTTCCTTCTATATCCTACGCTTGCACCACAACGTCGCCGATGTTCGGTCGGACAAGCCTCTCTGGCACCAGGGATAAAAAGAGATTGAGGAATGGAATGATATGCGGAGAATGTGCGAGGCTGGAAATTGTCCTCTCGAAACGTAGGCGGACTAATGGACCGAATGGAGGAGTAGCGGAACCATTTAGTTTCTCTGGCAGGGATGCAAAAAACAACATTGGCAGCTCTTGAACAATGTTTCATGAAGAACGCGGAAGTAATGTTTGTAAACGAAAAAATATATCATAATATATTACTTAGGCTACTGCTAAACCCACTATGCTCACTAAAACTACGGTGGTTTCTCCGAATGCCATTTGTTAATGTTTTTCACCAGATATTTTCATTTAGCATAATATAGGTAAATACGTTATTTTACCGCATTATCTTATAGTAATTCAAGAGAGTTCCAGGATTAGTTTCACGTTCTGTTTCTGTTGTATATGAAACGCAACCCTCAGTTATAAAATCTATGACGGTAGAGTTATAATCTAATGCTATTTTAGTAGTGATTAAAGAGATAAAATTGGGTAGTAGAAAAAAAAGATCAAGAAATATCCTCGACAAACTTCAGTCAAAGAGGCGCATATTGCAATTAAACGGTAAACCTTAACTTCAATGAAATTTATCCGATGATAGAATGATAAGCCAAATTTGTGTTAATCTTTCTCCAGCATTCCCCTCTATTTCATGATAAAATGCCTAAGATAATAATCTTATACATCTCTTTATACCATCTAAATTTGCATCTCACCAGTTTCTCACACAATAAAATAGAATCTGTAGCTAAAACTGAAATTCTATACCCGTAATTTCTCTACATTTCGAGTTAATTCAATTTCCGCTCCCGGTCATCAATAATTGATAAATCGCGATGTAAGCCTCCGAAAGCTGAGATCCTTAAATCTGTGGATTCAAGATACGATAAGCAGCGTAAAATTTTGTCAGCATCCTATAGGAATACCACGCTCCTCTAACTCATTTTGTGATACCGATCTTCATGGAGCGAGGTGCTATTAGGCTCCAGTGGGGCCTAGTTACGGTATACGCTTCTCTTCCAAGCACCAACACCACTGCAAACCACACTCGTTCCCAGAATTCCGTCGTAAACAAATCGCCCACGTACATTACGGGGAAGTGCGTGCATTAATAGGCGACCAATGCGTCAGAGGCACAGTGCAAATTGCTGAAACCGCCAGTGGTATCCGTAACATTGCCTAAAACCATATTCACAGAGAATGCACTCCAACATTTCCTGCTTCAATTTATCTCATTTGAATTCTTTTCATTTAATGCTCTGGGCCTTAAAATATTTCTTTCCCTGCTCTCCTTTTCTAAGTTATTTTACTAATTCACCTGAATTATTTGCTTCTAAAGATTTATTTTCTCGATAAAATTTATCCCCTTGTTAATTTTTAAACACACAAACGATCCGGGATAAGTCGATATGCATCCCTTGGCGTCGTCAGTATATCAATTAATCAGATGTATTTATAAATTAATTTATTCTTAAAAAAGGGAAGACTGCAACCGGCATAAAATAACCAGCGACCCTGTCTGATTACTTTATGAGATTTTATACCATCCAATCACTAAATATCTGGAAGCTGAGAGGTGCAAGGCGACAAAATCATTTGTGGCAAAGAAAATTCCCTCGAAACAGAAGCATCGAGGCAAAATAAACATGAGATGATTACATTCCAAAACAACAAATCCGTGGAAAACCCGAGTTATAATATTTTTAGCGATCCTTTTCCGCATCCCTCTCATGTGAGCTCACAAGGAAGAAAAGAAAAGAGTTCTTTTTTTTATCTATCGGTTTGCAGGAATCGGAGGACCGATGACGGTGGCGGCGCCCTGGTGCTTCCCTCCACACACATCCGCCGCCCTTCGATTCGTAGTACGCCATAGAGAAGGCGAAAGGAAGAGAGAAATACGTGGTCCAAAAGAGAGAAGGAAGCGAGAGAGAACACAACCCACTCTCGGAGAGTGGGTGGATGGAATAGGAAGAGAGAGAACCTTTAGCCTCCCTCTGGTGGGAGCCAATCAATAAAAATGCTGAGGAGCGACGCGAAGGGTAGGGAGAGAAGGCACTCCGCGCGCAATGCCTCCTGGGACAATTGAGAAGCGAGGGTGGATGAGAAACGGGAGGATATGAAGAGGTGGGAAAGCTTGGAAGCAAACGAAAACCGCACCGTGGTTTTCCTCGCTCTTCCCCTTAACAAGATGCCGCCTCCGGCACCCAATGCCATATTGATGATCAAAAGGCCTGCCTGTTGATGGTGCCTTACTACACTACTACGGCGGCAGCGTGAATGCGCAGTCATGTCATTTCCGAGCGAGATTCGATTTGCGCCACCTCCGAAAGAAAAGAACGGAATAAAAATACGGAAACAACGTTCTCTGGATCCCTCGGAGGCAGAATAACCCGCGTTACCGAAATAAAAAGGAGTCGAAGACTGCGTAAGGATGCTCGAATAAGCGGCCCACTTTCGAGCTTTTGGCAACGCCAGCGGAAATGCACACCGTGCAACTGTTTCGAGGAAATGGGAGCTTCTGCGGACGGAGGACGCGGTCGCCTACAAAGATCGGACATCTGCGTACAGTTAGGATTCTTCTTTTTCCCGCAAAATGAGTTTTTATTGTCACTAGGCGAAAGTATCTAGTAGAAACCGGTTTTCCACCTGTAAAGGCGGGGGAAAAAATGCCGCGGCGTGGCACAAACCGCATCTTCCACAGGAAGAAGAGAGCCAGAACTCTCTTGCCACAAAGTGTGCGAAACGCGGAGAATTCGCTATCCGGGGCATTTATCGATGCCAAATCTTCCGATAGCTTTCCTCTAGAATGTCTCAAAAGGCGATACAGTTAATTTCACGTCTAAAAACGGTCACAAAGAAAAAAATGCTATGGAAGTTCGGTAACGACAAGTCGATAACGAAAACTGATGATCAACGAGAATAAAATTATTGCAATAATTATTATTGCGAGACTTCAATACTAAATACTAGAGTAAAGTGGCAATTGTATCGATATAGACACCTTCATGTACAGCCATAATAAATACTATATACACAAATTTGTGAATGAAAAACCAGCAACGAACGAAAAGTTTGATGTCAAACTGAAACAAAATAGAGATAAAAGCAATTCTATTCAAGTAATATTTGGTGGTAATCCATCAAAATTAAACCAAAAAGGTCAACTGCACCGTTTTCACGAATAAATCTTCCAGAAGACCCCCATAGATTCGATGGAATCGTGTCGACATCAAGATGAATTTTCATCATGTGAGTCTAGTTTACGATTTTCTGGAAACTGAGCAACAGAAGCTTACATAGGCAATTGAAAAATTCAATCCATCATTTACTGATTCAGGTTTTAATACGTATTGTTTCCAGTTCGACTTTCCTGCCCACGTAGCTTCGTCTCGAAATCGTCAGAAATCGGGCAAAGGGGAATTTCCTGCTCGATTTTCGAAGTTAATCCTGCCCTGATGACTCGAGAACCCACCCACCGATGACCTGGATAGCGTTTAAGAAAACTGCCAAGCAAGAGAGTGACTCCCTTTCAAGCTTTCCCCACTCCGCGTATTCCAATCGTTTCGAGATGCAAAGCGACCTACAAATCGCGCCGGAGTAGATGTCCCCAGTTTTCTCTCCGACATTAAGATGTCCATATAGGGAGAAACCTCGATAACGGTAACCTTGGATGACCTTTTTCATCCGAACAGGTAGTAACAGTAATTTCCACGGAATAAAGTGCTAGAAACGTGACCAAGACCGATAGAGAGCATGAGACTTGTGTTCACTGCGAGTGCGAGTGCACTTTTACAATAGTAGTAGTTGTACCAACATGAAGTGAATGAAAAGAACAGCAATACTAGCACATATTACGGAAAGCCGTACATCAAAGAAAAGTTTGGATCCATATCCGTGTTTTACGAAATTAATCACGAAATTTGGTCCTAGTTATCTGAAGAACGACACTACTAGTTTTCAACGTTTCTCAACGATAACAAATATAAACAAAGCACAGATCCTCTTTTAGCTTGAAATAGAGATGTTGAATTTTTTCTGGTGTTTGGTTAAATAAACTTAAAACCTGGTGTCAAGCATCCATCTTCCATGTGAGCTTTCATTTAGATATCCTTGCAAAAATCAAGTCGTTCGAATAAAATTTCTTCAATGCACCATCTAAATGAAAATATCAACTATTTCATGATACAATTTTTGTATGCTTCAGGATCAGCCAGGTACTCTAACATCGACAAGCGCGATAATTGCCATGATATTACATGCTAACATAAAAGTATGAAATATTGACCATAACTGGGAATCCTGGATAACCCAGGGAGTATCGCGTTCGACTTTGGAACAAGCGGTCCCAGATTCGATTCCCGGTGGGATCCCACATGTGCGAAAAAAGATCAACTCAAAGCATTTTCAACAATACCACTGTATGCTACTACTAACCTATTGCCCAATATACTTATAGAAGTGTGTGTTGCTGAAAGAGCGACTTTAAGAGAGGCAAAGTAACTTACACAAAACGATGCAACACTATTGGAAATGTAATATTGTTAGTTAGATGTGCACAAAAGCTTTCAACAGCATAAACAAAGAAAAAATTAATTGATCAATTAATTCATTGCATAATACCACTTAAGGAAATTATATCTATTTTAGAACTTCCCACTTAAATGATAGATAAACGTTATTTACTCAAACCTGAATGAAACTAACAGACTTATCCCAACTCGGAGAAAATGAAAGAACTTCAAACCGGCACAGCAGCAAACACAAAAAAAACTCATTCTTGTCTCGACTAATGCATTTTTTCACACAGTAGCCTCATTAACCGAGAGAGACAGACCGGCTAAGCAGAACTGTAGCAAAAAGAAACAGATAACAGTGCAGCTCCTACGTGCCGTATGGAGAAGAAAGCCAGATGTGAGCCGTGGGGAAAAGGCAATTAGGAAAATACGAAGTGAAAACGAAATGAAGGAATGAAGAAAAGAACGTTACGGGATGCTGAAACCAAGATAGCTGCAGTCAATGAGGTTAAACTAATATGCAGGAAAACAATCTACCGCGAAAACTGGAGGAAATTGAAAATAAATCAAATAAATGAAGAGAAAGTAAACATCGAAATTGCACTCACAGTGAGGAAATAAAAATTTGAAAGTCGGGCGGAGCCTGAGCTAAGTAAGCGATTGAATAAAAATATATCGTAGGTGGGCGAATAACTGCTACGGTGAATAAAAATCGAAGTTGGACAACGGAGGCCTACGCGCATCCATTCATCAAATAGATATTAAGAGATATTTTCAACTAGAAATGTTCGACTAATGGAAGACCCAAAACAATAGCAACAGCTTATTAGTTACACAAAAACTGCCTGATAGTTTCTTCAGCGATTTCTTAATTTCTTCAACATTTCAGTAATAGAATCTGCGATTTCTAACTGAGATTAAATTAACTAGAAATTTCATCATGTTCACAAAGCAAACATTGAAAAGTTAGAAATTATAAGTCGAAAAGTAAGTCAAGAGTTATCACGAAAATTATTTGCTAACGTATTTAGAAATAGAATTTTTATACAGATAATCTGCTACGTGTAACAGAGACTTAAATGCTAGATAAGGCTTCCGGAAACGTCGAATATTGAAATTAACTTTCCTTTTTCTTTAACAGCACTCCCTACTTTCACGATTAATACACCTATTTATCTATTGCTACCAGCTTTGAAGCTTCACGCAAATAAAGATATCTCTAGAGCCAAGCATCCTCTTGAATTTTCCAATTCATGCGTAGCATCCTGATCTCCAAATCCTTACTACTTAAAAACCTAACATGACGTCCGATGAAAAAGATCCAAAAAGTGGTACTCTACCAAAACACTGTCATTCTAAAACCAACCCTAGTGAAAAGGCAAATCGAACGCTTGAATAGTCACATTTCTTTTCGCAAAACGGACTTCTGTAAGGAGAACGCGAAGAGAACTCCACATGACAAAAACACTTCCATAGAAGAATACTCGCTCGCTATAGTACAGCTAGTTCCAAAAAAAACTTACCACCTAAGCCGCAACCCGCATAACAGGCAGTGAGTTTCCTGCAAGCGAGCCTTAAGAAGTGAGAGAGAGAGAGAGAGGGAAAACATGGAGGAGATAGTCTGCTTCTGTCCTGGCTCCGCTTGCAGAGTTGAAATGGATTTATTTGCATTATTGATATTGCAAATATTTATTAGTATCCTTAGTTTGGTGACATTGGCGTAGCAGAATAGTATTATAACAATATCGATGTTGTAATGCAAGAATTCAGTTATTATAAAATGGTTATTACAAATCAGTATATATTCTAGCTTTGCTTCTCGCACCGAGGGAAGCGTCGCACACGAGGTCCCGTTATTCCTAGGAAACCGAGGCAAACCCCCTTCCCCTCATAAAATTTGAGTCTGAGACGAAAGGCACAAGCAGGACGAAGGAAATTTTTGCAAAATCTGCCTCTGAGCCGCTCTGAGCTTATGTTTAGCACTGAGATGGGAGGAAGAAAATTTCCGCGCAGTTTGAATCAGTGTCGGACCCAAAATGTATAGACCTCGAATTCGACGCCTTCGCTTGTAAAACTCTGCGGTTATAAGGGGTCGTATTATATATTATAATAGTAGATAATATTATACATCGTTCAAGAGAAGAGTTATTAGCCTTTAAAATTATATACCTAAGGAGTCCATATCGATCACCTGTTTTATCACAGCCTGTGTGAATGCAATCTACAAAAGTAAAGTAAGGTGAACTCATGGCCATATCTAGGCTATTACTTTAAATACATAAAAAATCTATAAGTAAATATGTAGTATGAAGTCTTGAGGCATTCTCTGCGTATTTTAGATAAATTTTGTTTCATTTGATAAGCATCAAAATTAAAACTCGATCGGTAAAAAATCAGTAAATTTTATCATCTATGCAGTTGGTATTTTTAATATACCGTCCAAATCAATTGATAGAAAATGTGCTAGGATCGATTTTCCTGAATTAATAAAGATGACGGATACGAGACAACCATCTTTCACGTTGATTTTGAATCCAAAATGAATTTTTTTGGTGTCATTGAAGTGTGAATCGAATAAACGTGATTTCTTCTGTGGATTCCTCTTGAAATGGTTGCAGTCACAAACCATTACGTTCTTAAACGTTCTTCTCTCGTATTTATCAAGTTCTAAAATACACAAAAAGATAGAGCGAATGAGGTTTTGTCATAATGCTCATTGAATGCTACTGTAAGCTATGAATGTAAAATTTTCAATTAATTTTGAATGCATACAAAACTGCTTGCATTGTTTATATTTCAACTGTTTATTATCACGTTTACAATTATTATAATGTAGAAAACGTTAAAAATACGCGAAATAATAGGGACTTAGTGAAATAGTTTTAGGGCCTTTTTACCTGTAATTCCAACCCTGTAAGTATCACACGGGGATAAGAAGCGCATATGAGGCTCATGTTGAAATTTTTCTCCCCTCGGTTGATGGCTGGCCCTACGTAACTCTCATATTTTTTCGACAGAATTTTAATGATTGAGATGAATGGGCGGTGGTTTGGTATGAATAGTCTATCTACATATTTATCGCTCGGTGATATTGAAAATATTCCTTCGTATTTAAAATGTATGGCTATGAGAAACTTTTCATCTCTCCACATTCCATGACAAATTTGAAAAGCAAGATAGAGGAGTGATTGGAAGAAGTGGTTAAAGCAATGAATTCACCAGGACTTCAAGAGGGGGACTGTTTTGATAGATATAGGGAAGTGAGAAACGACGGAAACAGTAATACATACACTCACATGAATTTAACAACCGAAAGTGTAAGAGGTATGTTAATTCCAGATTTTTGGATAAATCACAATAGGTAATGGCATTTCTTGCGTTCCTCGTTGACCAATTGGTTACTTTGAGTAGGAGCAACGACCTCTTTTAAAAGTATAACCCACTCACTCACCTTCTCAATTTTCTCATCCAACATATATTTTTCCGTTTATGACAGCCTCCAGAGAAACTACTCATGTATCCAATTTAAGTAATATATTAGTCAAGAATGGTTAACATTCAAATATACAGGATATAACGCCCATGGCTTATCATACTTTCAGAAATTTCCTTCTGATACATCAGTAATTCCCAGGATCTCCGAAATTGTATGCAATAGCGATGTTCAATGTATCGTACCAATCTTTTAATTCTATAAGAAAGTTCGAGTAGTTTACTAAGCCAGAACCTAAACCATCTTCTTATCAGCAATTTATTTTGGAAAGAGAGTTCGGTTTTTTCAAACCGATAAAAATTGCTAACATTGGTATTACTATCTATGCAAGCCAATGGTTTATTCTAAATCTTACCTAACTTTAGAGATGTGATTTATCTGTAATCGGCGTATAAACTCTAAGTTTCTGCGACACTAAATATGCGGAGTATCTAAAATTCCATATTTACGTTTCAATTCATATTTTAGTGACATGATAATAGAAACTTTAGTCGATGTAGTAAGATCATCTTCAACGCTCTATCTATTTTGTATCATAGATGTTATAAGAGAAGTGAAACGATTTGGTTCTCGTAAGCGTAAGGAATAAATATTAGATGGCATTTCTCTAGTTCATTGTTCATTTCTCAAGTTATTCCAAACTACGAAATTTTTAGCTCAATGTAGGGACGAAATAAAGCATAAAAAACAATTTATATAAATAAAGTAAACAATCATTGACGAAGAGCTTG
Organism: Pachydiplax longipennis; assembly: GCA_036926295.1. NCBI lineage: Eukaryota > Metazoa > Arthropoda > Insecta > Odonata > Libellulidae > Pachydiplax > Pachydiplax longipennis. The sequence continues at coordinate 62,112,009 of JAVFKF010000008.1, forward strand.
ATTGATATAAATTGACGATAGGCAGCGTTACTTATTTTTTCATTTTTGTTGTTGAATTTGTTATTTAGTATAAGCTAATACAGTTTATACCATTCACTTTAAAAGCAGAATATAGAGATACTAATTCTGATATGATGCACCCAAACATTGTCAACTTTATGTTATCATTCAGATTTTCCGAAGGTCCTATTTTAACTGGAATGATCTTCCTTGCATTACTATTTAAAAATACTATGAAAAATTTAAAAAACATCTTCGCAAAGTTCGTAGAGAATTATGATGCGCCTAGGATGAGGGTGTTACGAAGGTCCTTGGAGTGAATGTTGGAATAATGGATTACATATAGAACCAAGAATATTTTAACAGCTAAGGTATGAATTATGAGAATTAGAGGAATATTCTCATGTAAGTCCGGTTACCATCCGTTGGTTTCTATTTTTAACGTGTTCTTCCATGACTCCTTTTACCCATCATTCATAATTATTGATAGTGATTTTTCTTTTAATTATTATACATATTATACACCATTCAAACAATTCGGGTTATATAGTTTACTTTAGGCATTCAGAAACCGAAGCAGCAATCATTAATCATTAGTCTTATTAAACATTAGTCTAGCGTATAGTTCTGAAAATCATTTCAGTAACATTGGAAATCCTGTTGTGGTTGTTTTCACACCCCCTGACATAAGTCATACGGCGGCTCGCGGGGTATTAATGTAAATGTAAATAAACCAGGTGTTAACGTGTAAACCTGCAATATGCAAGTATAGGAAACCTGGAGTTTATATGCAATATGCAAATTAGTCTTAAGGTTTTGATTTGCCATACTAACTGTTGTTTCTTAACCATCTTAAAGTGTATTCCTTGCAAGAAGTCCTGAAAGGTCGTCTACCTCAAAAATAGAGTTGAATATCTTCATTCCCTAAGGGAATACCTGCGGCGAAGATTACAAATCGCGGATCCACCATTTCCCACCTTACTTGTGATCGGTCGCCGCCACCATACCCTAACCTTTGATACCTGCTCAGCAGGGGTGCGGTCAGGAATCCTCATTAGCGCTTTCAAATTCGCTACCCCGGATACATACGACCATCCACAATCTGCCGAAAAGGGGGTTTTTCTCCTCAGAGCGGAGTTCACCTTCACCCATCGGCCGTTTTATGGTTCCTTTGAGAAAATAGACAATACCTTTCGATGGACGCAACAAAAGAAAAAGAAACAACAAAGGAATGAATAGGGGATACTCCTAGGGCCAGGGTGGAGGAAAGGAAAGTTCTCCTTTCTCCATGGAAGAATTAGTAAAACCTCAGACGCGAATTTGTCAGAAACAGCCAAATCTCATCTCAAAATCATAATGCTTCATCTGATACCGTCACCACGAATGCCTGGTGGAAGTAAGAACAGAATGACATGTTGATGCATATATACTGAAATTCCTAATGCTCTGTTAATTGTCGTATCAAGCAAATTTTATACTTCTCTGTATTGCAGAATAATTCAACTGTGAAGAAATCGAGTCAAAATTTGCACCACGGGGCAAGAAAGAGATTTAGCATCAGATAAAAGTTGGGACAGCATAAAATTGCAAGTAACATGAACTTGATTTAATTAAAGGGATAGTTTTTCTGGGACTGGCAATGAACAATATTTTCGGAAAAATGTTACGAGATGCTGGCGTTAATTTCGTGGTATATTAATTTTTAATTCGATACGTGAAAAAATTTTGTAGCCCTCAGTATTTAAATTGTGCTACTATTCTAATACCTATGTTATTTTCTAAAATATTAAATTAGCAATTTGAATTTTAAACAATTACCTTAGAAAATGATGATAGCACACCAATAAATATTTTACTTTCTATCATATGATTTGGCGGCATTTAAAATTTTTATAATATTTGATGTAATTATCTGATGTAGTTGATCGTAATTTATTTGGTTTACTTTATTGTAATATGTTTTGGGTCTAATTTTCAGAGCTCTCTACCAGGTTGACTTAAAATGATTCTTTCTCGGTGTATTCGTCCAGATAAAGTTTCTTTTCATCTTTGCTTTCCTCAGTAGGTTTCGAAGTTTTTTCATACTCCCCTTCTCGATAGAATTTTTCTGCAACATAAATTAGTTGACATACAGTTGATTGTGTTCTTATTCCTAATTATTCTTTATCTCCTTGCTGAGTTTTCGTTCATCTTTCTATTTGAGTCATAGTCGTGAATTTCCTCTAAATAAATTTAAAAGTTCTTCCTGTAGGCGTCAAGAGCATAAAAAACGTAATAATATAATCCTTTTTAATCTTGCAATGACATAATTTTTCATTGGATAATTGAAGCAGCTAAAGTAAGTTTACCCGATGCCTCCAGAAAAAGGTGAATTACGCAGAAATTTCTGGCCGAAATAAGGAGATCCGATTCTCATTCATTTTTTAATACTATGCTGCTGACATAGTAAAAATTAACACTAAATTTAAACTAGATTTCGTGCTAATAAAGACGGTACAAATACGTTCAACGCGTTTCACAACGGTTTAAAAAGGCGCCTTCCTTCCAAGAGCCAATAGAATGCGTGGAAAACACTAGACTCGCTCTCATCGAGCTTCACGTCTGTTATGCGGGTTGCGGCTTAGGTGGTAAGTTTTTTTTGGAACTAGCTGTACATCTCAACGCAGTTACGAATTAAAAAGAGAACCTTGGCATTCCGTCCTTGCAGTTGGACGAAGAGGATGAGGGACGCTGAGGGAAATACCTCCGCGTGTTTTTGTCGCAGAAGACGATGGCATAACGCTGTGTAAGATAATACGTACAGCAAAACTCCGTTATGCATTGTTAAGCTAGTCGATACAGACTGTTATAGACAACAGCGGACTACTACATCCTAACAAGGGTAGAATCACGGCATAAATAAATCAATGCCTCAGCGGTTCGCTCCGGTTTGTAAAACAGTAAAAAGAACAAGCATATGTCAACTCCCTCCCTTATGGTTGTGATCCAAAATCACTTGCTTCCTTTCTTTTATTTCTTGATATTAGGCTGATTCTAACTATAAAATGTAAAATAGCATAGTATGATAACTTCAGCCTTTGACTTCCCTTAAAAAGCCTTCTCCAGCGTTCCGTTCATTCCGAATATTTGATCCACCAATTGCTTCCATCTCTCTATAATTAAAACCCTTTCCTCTCTTAGCATCTTCAGATTCCCTTGTTCGTTTTCTATCAACCCAACATACTATAGGACACAAATAAGAAAGAATCTCATATTTTACATCCTGCTTTTTTATGATCAACGTTCATCCGCACAGCACGACACTACAGACCATGGATTATAAGTCTTTTCTGGATAAACCACAAAGAAACTTTAGTTACCAAAAAAGGACAATATTTTGTTAAATCTGCAAACCAAAAATAGCATACGAGCGGCTATCCCATTAACTCCGAATAACCCCTTATTTGAAGACAGAAAAAAGCAAACATCCTTTAATACAACGGCTTTCTTATGAATTTGTCTAAAGCCGATGATGTTCATCAATGAAACGATAAAAATCTCGCTATAATTCCTCATATTCCTTTTGGAAGAACATTTGCAAATCCTCAGCCATGTTTACAACTCCCTCGGTACTTTCTCTTCAAAGATATTTTATTCCATTTAACGAAACGCCCTCAGTAACTCCCCGACCACGTGATCGAACATGACCGTCATGAGAATGTCATCTGACAACGAGTGCAAGCGACTATGAAAGCCGCAGCAGGTGTTGAATTTTCAAAGCAGAACAATTATAGACAACGGCGGAGAACAAATGGCGAAAGAGAGAATGGATGGCGAGACTGGAAACTGAGAAGAGGGCGTGGAGGTCGAAAAGGAAGAAGAGAGAGAAAGCGATCGACATTCTGTGCGGTTAGAGAATAAAAAATGGTATCCTTTCCGAGGTAACAAGGAGCGAGACTAAAGGTGAAACGGTGGAAATACGGCGCCCGGCCGTCCAAAACAACGGAAATGATCGTAAACAAGAAAGCGTGTACTTATAAGGCCAGAGCTGAGATCTTGGGTGGCTTGGGCGTCGGATGAATCCTCGGAATGAATGGGAATCGAGAGAAAATAGGTTGACAGAGGAAAACAAATAGGACAATAGTTGGACGGCTGACTCGAAAGGCAGGAAATAAATCTAAACTTTACCTAAGAGAATAGAGAATGTGTTTCGCCCATTCGTTGAGGAAAGGCTTTAAAATTCCGAAGAATTAGGGGACTGAAATTTGAGAGATCGGTAGGATGAGCATTTTAATGGCCAAAATAAATTTCTCAGCCGTGACCTAAAAAAATTAGGTGACGCTTTCTACTGGATGAGTAATAAAAGATTAAGGAATGAAAGCACGACTATATAAAAACAGAACCTATAAAATTAAAATAAAAGAAAATTGTAGATGGGAATTTTATCATTTTAGAATCAAATTTGCACAAAGATCGAAAATAATGCGAAAATCGACCACCCTTTCGAACTATAAGTTTTAAACCGAATTTAACTTAACAAGCCATACAATACAATATTCTTACAAGCCATACTAGTAAGTATGGTAAGTGGACAATTATAGTACTTTTTCCACATCCAATGAAGTGGACCTTATTTATCTTGCAGTAAATAGATAATAATTCAGGGAACACGGAGTATAGTTGGAAAATTTCATTCGCGAAATAAAATCAGGAAGCCACATTCACATATATAATGCGTGGAAAAATTTCCTTAACATTAGTAACGGAACGTATAGCCCATTTCCCAACATAGGCTATTCCTTCAACGTACGAAGTTCTATGGAAGGTCTTTAGTATAACAATGGACGCCTAACAATATTATCTTTTCTTAGTTTAAAAGAGGGAATTTTGCTTCTTATACTACCTCTGAATTATATACTATCACTTCATTGAAACGAGCACCCATACAAGGACGAAGAATTAACCCAAAACTCCGAGATCTGTGGAGCGCGCAAGATGTGCGAACCTCACGGAGAAAGAATAGGAAATGATGAAAACATGGGCATATGCCCTTAAGCCGAAGGAGTGCGAGGGGAAAAAGGAGATAATTGGTTAGGCAGACCTCCGAGCGACTTCCTCGCCTAACTATCCCCACCCACGCGCTCCTTCCAGGTGTCCCCTTTGACCGGAAGAAAGACATCCTCATTTGAGGGAGAAAGGGATTTGCAGTCAGCCGAGCATGGTCGGGGAAAACGAAATATAAGAGATGCTCGAGAAAAGAAGAGAAAGATGCCCTATCGATCCTATTTTCTGTTTCATTCCTCAATCGGGAGGATGCCCCTGTCCGGTTCGTTAAACTTTTTCAGGTAGCACGTTAATGACTTCAAGCATCGAACGCGATGCGTCTTTGGAAAATTTTCTCGAGTCCTTACGATGAAAATTTTACCGCATGCGCTTCCCTCGACTAATAATTCCAAACCTTCATTTATAAAATTGAAATCAAATAATCATCAATCCGACTGAAATATAGACAATGAAATAATGATTAATATAATGCCTGTATGAGAGGAAATAGCCCTTACGATGTCCAGGCTTGTAGCTCTCCTCAGAATAATTAGAATTGACATGAAATAGCATACAACATCCATATTCTTGGAAAGCATGTCATTAATGGATGTTGTTGTGCGCCGAACAATGGGCTTAATTCCAGTTATGTCACCAGATAACCTTGCGAGACCTTAGGCTCTCAGCCGATGATGAGTAACAGCACTGAGCGTTCGATGCCAAGGCATAAGCAGACCCTTACGGCATCTCTAAATGTGTACGACTTATTCACGATAAGACTAGTTATTTCCAAGTGGATGAGAAATTTATAGCATTTATTCGCGTATGTCTGCGAAGCCGTGATTACTCATATATATTTAGCGATACCTCGGCTGGCAAGTAACACGGCTGACGTATTTTTCGGCAAACAAAGACTTAATTGTCGTTTTTAGGGACTAGGCTGAGGAATGTTTCTGTACATACTCGTGCATTTTCGCATGTATTAAGAATTGATGAGTAACCAAAGCCAATTGGATGTCAACAATTCTTGCTTGCTGGCTGGTATGATATATAACAATTCAAAATTTCATTTTAAAATATGCCCTGAAAACAAGTAGTTCTCTGCATTTTTGACAGCGTTAATGAGTAATGGTAACTTACGAATACCAAATTCCAGCAAACGAACGTGATATTGGACGAATCCGAAATAAAACTGTTTATTCTCCAAAACTACGTAGATACAAACACGTATCCAAATTTAAGCACTTCCCTCATAAAAAGACAAAATAAGAAAGGTTAAATATTCGACCATGGTCGAAGTAGGAGTAACTTCCAGAACCAAACATAGTGCTTTGTGCCAGCGAAGTTTTAGTATCTTTCCGAAGATTTTGAATACAAACCACGTTCTAAGTAAACACATTGAAGATACGTTCGAGAAACGCCATGAAATAAAAATTCAACCGTGAATATTGACTCAATTGCTCAGAATCGTATAACAACGTTAGACTTACTAAAATACCACAACGCCAGAACTAGAAAGCATTGCAGCCTCACAATTATGTGGGTACTTGTTCATTTCTTCCATCTGAGTCATAAAAAGGTGTTCGAGTAAACATACGCTTAACGCGAAGTATAAGATGTCACTTAAGGTCAGATTCGCGAAAGGCAATAAATTAAATACGAATAGTGCGATTCCTTTTCCATTCTCCGTCCTTTTTTCCAGTCGACGAAGAAAGCGAATCAAATCGTCGTTACGAACGGAGAAAAAAGGGAGCGACGGAAATCGCGTAAAAAATGAAAAGCGACGAGAAAAAATCTCGACAAGATACATCCGACTCCGAATACGAAAGAACATTCACGCAAAACGACCTGTGAGAGGACGAAAAGTGAGAAAAGAAGAATATGACAGGCCGAGCGAAGGGAATAAAAAAACACAAGTGTTAAAGGTCGAGGTAATTTATCGAAAAAGACGTGTGAGATGAGCGCGAGTTAGGATTATTTCAAATATGAAATGCCACGCTATTAATTACCATAAAATATTCGAACGAGAAAAATAACGGGAAAAAGGTGAAAAGATACTGAGTTAAGCGAGAAAAAAAATGAGAGGCATTTTTAAATAAGGATCTTGTTGAAAGATAAAGAAAGAAAAAATAAGAAAATGCGGTGTGTCAACGTGAAGAAAACGAAGAAACTGGATACAGGTTACGAATGACAAATAAAATGATACAGAAACAAGCAGAAAGAGTTTTTGTTCGAGAAAACCGACTCTTCATTCACTTTCAACCGCAATCATTACAATGAAATGCAAGTCATCTGACCAGATCTAGTTTAAGAAGAGCTCTCTCTCCTTTAAAATACTCCATTCTCGAACGTATTTAGTTAAATACAGTGATCCCTATAATAAACATTAAAAACAAATATGCTTAATAAATGATCCTCCAGAGTATGCACAAGAGAGCAACTGATGAATAATTTTCTGAAGCAAGATGGAGTTAATTAAACGTGAAAGTAAAACTATGTAATATAGAAAATTGAGAAAGGTGAAGTCGAAAAGGTGAAGTAGAATTTCAGGCAGAAAGTGCGCTGTGGCATCGATTGGGGCCTGGGCATGCTTCCCTCACTATGGGTGCCAAAGGAGGTCACCTACGGTCCTGCATATACCACTAATGAAATCACGGTGGGTTCAGTGACCTACGAGATGTGATATGTGCAGTGAAATGTCATTACCTTTCGAATGGAGAAAATCATCATCTACTCTTATTACCTTTAGAGTTTTAGATTTAAAGAAGATAGATTACAAAATTCCATACTCCATATTTGTTATCAAAATGTCAACCTTTCCAAAATTAAAAGCTGAGGAGATAAGGTAATGATAATAAATTAACCTGAACGTCAACTGCGGTTAGATTAAATTCATTTACTTTAAAAGTCACCAAAGTAAATCCAACTCATGGTTCACCAGCAGCGTTTGGCTTCTTAGCCAATTATGTAATGTACAGAAGCTAATTGTCTCCTAAAAGTTTAACACGACTGCATGTCCTAAACCATAACAACTTGGGTAGAAAAAGCCTATTTCATGCAGATTGACCTAAAGAGAAATTTTAAATGAAATTTCAAATTGAAAATTGTAATTGGAATTTGAAATAAAATACTGCACTCTATAAACAAACCAAACAGCGGCCGGCTAAGTCTTCATGAGCTGTTGTGGCTCACTAATACCAAAATCTTAGACGCCTCTCCTAGGAAAAAGTAATAGAACACTATCACATACATCAGATTTTTCGGGGCCCTGGAGTTTCAATTATTCAAATACTTTAGCTACGATTTTACATACTGATTGTACTGTAAAAGAAAATAGGTTTAGAATTCAGTTTCGAAAATTGTGAATAATACTGGTGGATGCGGAAAGAACTACACATGTTCTTACCCTTTGATAGAACATCAATTCGCGATCATCATTCACGTTGCATCGAAATACGAAAGAGGGCAGGGGGCATAAATACGGCGGAAAAGCGGTAAAAGACAATCTGCACGGAGAGCTGGCGAGCAAGTATAAAGGGTAGAAAAGCAGTTAATGGATGAGGATGGCGGGGATACAAGTGAGGGTGTGGGAGCATTTTGCATGCTGTTATCGGGTTATGGATTTACAGCCGGCCACTACTCGATTGTCGAAGTGGCTCCAGTTCGCGGCCAACGCCCGGGATCCGCACCCTTGCATCGACCCTAACCAACCCGCGAACCCATTGCGACTCCCCACTCTGCACACCCCCAACTCGCGCACGCCTCTAACTGCTCTTGGCACCTTCCCTTTGGGATGCCTACCACACCCTCATTCCGGCGCCTCTCTTTCCCTTTATCCGCTTCCGAAACGCATCCGCGAGCTACAGACGCGCGAGGCAAAAAGCGCGCTTTTAGGCATGGCCGCAGAGGTCGACAAACCTAAGTGCTCTAATTTTTGTTTCATGGCGAGGCGTTAAACAGCGTCAAAGGTGTGCTTGCGGAGGAAAGGGAAGAGGTTGTTTGCGAGCTTTTTCGTACTCGGCATTCGAGTTAGTTCCCTTGGCTGCTTTAGAATTCTGCCTTGGGTTACCTGAGAGAAAAGGGAGGTGCATAGAAATACCTCCGTAGTGGGAAACGTCTACATTCGATAACATTAATCCTACACACACAAACAGAGAATCCACAAGGATGGTAATTTTCTTGGGGGAAAAGATACGAAGAAGGTCTAAATAACCCTTACCAGAAGAAATATTTATACTTCGATGTGGTTTCCATGCATAGAAATAAATCAGTTAAGGTTAAATACCGCATAAAATTCTACCAACATAAGTCAGAACGTATATACTCCGAATTTTTTTTAAATCGGTCTCGGACCGGAATTAGGACCTCAAAATAAATTCTGCTTAAATAAATATTTTTTTAAAATCTCGAAAAAATCTTTCAGAATCCGCACTGTTAAGAGAAGAAGAGGGGTCCTATGACGAAAATTTTCCACAAAATCGTACCCGTAGTTCATAGATCGTAAATTTTACAATCGCAAAATTTACCATCAGTGAATTTTTGGTGCTGATCCAGTATGATATAAACGATATTTTCTCATCATCGAGGGCTGGAATGGAAATAACTCACATCCCTCAACTTTTCCACATTTAATAAATAACGTTTTAAAAAGAGAAACGAATACATAGCCCGAAGCGTTAAGTATCGATCACCGAGAATATAATCGTGAGAAACCACCTTTTCCTCAATAACGTTCGTTTGAAGAGCCTCGCGTTCGTCCGGAGAACTCTTTCGAACCACCTCTTCTCCCCTTTCGAGTTTACGAGCGGATGGCGAGCGTGTTGCCTCCGTGGCGAACCGATTTTTTTCATCGGCCGATTTCCCAAATGAATGGAGGGCGGACGGGGGAGGTTCGATCGAGAGGGAATTATGGAATGGTTTTCCCCGACTTTCTTCCGTGATGGCTCGCCGATGATTGCCCCTCCTGCCCGGGCAATTCGTAATGGACACTTCCGACTCCCATTTTTCCCGCCCCAAGGGGGGCGTCGTATAAATAAATATATCGCACGGAAAAAGACGATAGACAGGGCGGGCCACGCCCTCGAATTAGATTCCCCATTTGCCGGAGATGAAATGCGCCCGTAATGATCCTCAGGCGTTTCCATTTTTTCCCGTTCGAAATCGAGTCGAATTCGTTTTTCATTCCGCCGAGTCTCGCGCCGGGAAAAAAATCTCCCGAAATATGCGACGATTCGATTTCGAAAGCCGCATAGAGAGGAATCCGAGGACCTGTCGTTGGGAAGGGATTCGAAAATTGCCGGAGATCAAAGAATTCGACTCGGCCTTTTAAAATCGTTATTTGCGAAACCAGTACGCTCTTCGCTTTCTTTCCGAGCCGAAGAAAATTATGTAGAAATTACCGGAGATGGGGAGCTGTAAGTTAGAACGGGTGCGCAAATACGAGGGATGTTCCGATGCGCGAATTTTGGGTATCGAAAGGCAGAAGGATCGAAAACGAGCGTTGCCCCCGGTCATCAGCTTCAAAGGATGAAGATAATGTTTTTACGCGCCACAAAACGACCACTATTCGACCAAAAGTAGAGGTGTGAATTATCTCACAGAAACGCTGCATAGGGGCTCTGTTTAGCGCGTAATTCGGTGTCCGGCGGATTCCTCTCGGAATTAGAAATCTCTCAGAAATTTCGTCTTTTGGGGAGTAATATTTCCGCCTTCTCTCTGTTCCTCTATTTTAACTTGGCGGGCAAATAAAATATTATTCATCAAAAATGTGGCATTTTTACCATTTCATTTTTTAAAAAAATGCCTAAAAATAAAATTTGTAATAATCACTTTCATACTATCTCTAACTAGCGATATAAATCGAAAAGAATTAATTGGTGATTATTTTTTTAAGTTTACTGCAAATGATATTCTACCAACTCGGAAATTTTCAGAATGAACCGACTAATACTAAGATAGGAGAGTAGTTTTGGTTATTACACGGATGAAAGAGATTAGTTGCAACTAAAAGAACGAGTCAGACATGATGCTTGTTCACAGATAACCTAAGCATTAACTGAGAAAGAAAAAAGAATGACAAAAATGCTAACGGAAAGAACTATGAGCGTTTTAGTAACGGTTTCCATTACGCAAATTAAATTAAGGAAATGGAAGGAAAGTGCATACCTTATGAAAAGACGTAAAGTATATACAGAATTTGACACATCCCACTAGACATTTCACACTTCTCGGGCTTAAGCCAATCAATCCATTTCGCTAAAATCTCTTACAATTTTCTTTCAACTTATTTTTAAAGTTCTCCTAATTCTTCAAATAAACAGTTGTAAGATATAATACTAAGGTAATCTCAATATTAAATTAAAGGACATATATTCCCTTTCGAGTTTTCTAAGGATGTGTGCGCCCCTTTTTCTTCCCCTATTACGCTACTGAGAGAGGTACCGAGTTCGAATACCGGATTAGGAAGGTTATTTGATGCTTTTCAGAGTTGATTGTAACGGCAGTTATGGAAGACTAAAATTTTGAGTCCCAAAAAGTGTGATCATTGACCTTTACAGGAACTCCCTGAATAGAATCACTCATGACATAATGTGATAATGCAAACTATATCTCCGTGCCGGAATACTATCGGGTCGTAGTAAACCTTAAACGTATATTTTTAACATTTGTGACACTCTCGTAGTCGGATTCTAATTAATAAAAACACAAGTAAAACAATTTGCAGGAAAATAAGCAGATTAGCCGCAGATACTTTGAATCTGGTAAGGAGAGGGGAATAGGAGGAAGACTCTTTCAGACGCTTTCTTCCTCCTCCAGTGAATACCGAAGTATGAAGTTATGAGAGACATCCTAACGACCGCTCAAGGACGAGCCGACGCGACTGAAAATTCAGGCGCTAAAATCACAATTGGGTGCGAAGAAAAAAGCAAGAATAATGAACGCCTATTCCGACGAAAGAGCTACACAAATAAAGCGATGAGCAAAGGAGATCGCTGCGAGACATGGGAGAGATTTCTCTCCGTCCGCCATAGAGAAGCTGCTGAAACACGGAGAATCCGAATTAAAACTTGTTAGTGAACATGTGCGAAACTTTAACGGAAAATAGCCCGGAGAAACATCTCAAAAATCCACATTTTGCAACTTCTTGCTTCACTTCCTCAGATAAATCCGCCGAATTACTTAATTCAGAAACATCAAAAACTGCACGTAATTGATTCCATGAATTAGCCACGCGTTGCTAAGTTGCGAACCAAACGAAATCCGCATTATTAACATACCGCCGAAAATAGTATTACTTTTCAGTGGCCGCCTGCATTAAGTTATAAAGGACATACATCACTAACTTTTCAAAAACAAAATTAATTTCAATCTCAATCGCTTAACAAGAAAGGAGAGCGTGATCGAAAGAAATCAATTCTTCAAAGGTAATAAATGTAAAAAAAGAAAAAAAGATAGAAATGCAGTAGCCGCTCGGCAGCAAAGGAAAAGATTCTTATCTCAGTGAACTAGCAGATAAACCCTCCTGATGAAAGAGAGCAGCGGTCTATTTGAGATAACAATTTCCGAGGTTAAAGGAGGTCACTTCCCTTACCAAAATGTTCCTGCTTAGCGAGGAAAACTCATCACTTTATACATGTATCGGCAGTCAACATATGTAACCCGTCTACTTGCCACTATCAAGATACAAACACCATTGAAAAAATATCTTTACTCCGAAGTTTAAGCAGTAGTATTGTCGCCCTCTCCGAATAGATGCAAGTGAACTCACAGGCCATTTGTTACATTTATTTCGAAATGATCGGAACCTATCGAAAAGAAAACATTTTACCTAGCTAGACTTGGCATATTTTTAACCATTAAAAGGCCAAAGATGGCTTTGGAGAATGCTCTTCCAGCTGAAAGATGAAATTCACTCCACTAATCAAAGTTGAGATACAAAAGAAAGTATCTAAGGATATAAAATCATACCAACATGCATACTAATCAAAATTTCACCACGTATAACTTTTTGGGGATGCGGTTTACTACTATAAGACAATGAAATCAAGGAAAAAGACGGAACTTTGTTTTAAAAATTTATTTCAACCATTCCTATTAGTTTTTTTGGCTATCAGAAATTATGCAGTCGCAAAGTCATTCAAGTCTTTGAACCATTTTTTTTCAATATCTCTCTTCCAAATGCTTACTTCATAACAATTTTCATTCAAATCGGGACCAAATGAAATATTGACAAGCACCATACAATATCACAACTGTCTTAAATCTAACCTGTCCCCTAAAGAGCTATCAGACTGTAATGAACAATACTAATCAACTTTTTTATACATTATATATAATTGTATTTAGATCTAGTTTGAAACGGTTTGCTTGTATTTATCTCTTAGCTTGTATATATTAGATTTTTTAAATGTACACTTTTGCGCGGTTAATTATTTTACATTAAACTTTATTTTTCAGGATGTAAGTCAACTGTAGATATTAGTTTTGAAATATTTTTCTTTATAATTTCATGAAAGAGAAAGAAAGGTTGGATATAAGAGAGATACTGGCTTAACCTCACTAGAAGAGTTAAATAATATTAATTCATACTTAAGGTCTCGAAAAAATTCATTTCAATTATACATACCCACAGAAAGTTAAAATTTATCTTAATTTAATTACTATTGCCCTATCTTAAATAAATCTGCAATCGTTAACAGGCATTTTAATTGTTTTGTTAGACTGACAGTTTTCCAGCAGTCTTTTCAAATGCTAGTGCGACCCAGTGGAGAAAAACTTCGTAGTCCCAATTCGAGAAACCCATCTCTCAGACGAAAGCTGTACACATATGTCGTGTCCTCACACTCCCAATTATTTATCCGTCATATTCCTCGGATATCTCCCTCTTTTGCCCCATAAATTCTGAAGGCGCCTCTGAAAAACTTGGAAATTCGCAAGTCGTGAGATGACACACGCACTCGGCCCGCCCCTGCCATCGCTCCAACGGCTACCAACCTCGCGGAGTGTAATTAAGGACATTTTGGAAGGGTTGAATGTAGGTGGGGGGGATGTGGATCTGTCGCCATGGCGATGGAGCAAAGAGTTCTGGGATCATCGTTGGCCACGTCCCCGCTGGCGGCTAACGAAGGCTATTGCTCCCCTCAAAACGGATATTAGCGTGGAGGGCAAAACTCGCCACCTTTGTCTCTGCGAAACAAGAGACACATTATTTCCCTCTCGCTCGTTTCGGTAGTCACACGCGCTGCCCTATCTATCGATCTCTCCGAGGAAATGATAAGGGTGCAGGTGACTACAGATTACATGCCTTGGTTTCCGAAAGCGATCCCAGTGAGCGAAAAAAAATTACCACTGATATATTAGCAAATAATACAGTTTACGAGCCCAACACGAGTATTCCCGGGTGAAAATATAGGGCAAATTGAAAATACTTCACAGAAAACAAAGCACCTAAAATTAGTTCGCGAGATTAGCGAGGAAATCTTGATTTCTCCTTTCCACATAAAGAAATTGAAGAAAGAAATCACAACGACAATAAAAAATTACAAAGGTAGTTCTAAAAACACCTTCTCCGGTGCTTTCAATCATTAATGACTTCCCAGCCATAGATAAAATAAGACAAACATCAAAAACGCCTTAGAGATTAAGACAAACTATCAGCGACATTTGATAAAATTTGATGAACTTTGAAACAGAAGGCCATCCTTCCTGATTAAAAAACGTACGACCACCGTAGTGACGGAAAACAGCATCAATCAAATAATTTACAACACGTTTAAAAGATGTTCGTCTTTAGCAATGAAATACGTGGAAGCAGGAATGTATGGATTCGATTATGCGAAAAAGTCCTCACAAAAGCTTACAAAAATATAAATATTCTCTGTAATCTATGTATGATCTAAAACGTTTCTGTAGGGTAAATATTCTAAAGAGTTTCGATTATTTCCACGGATAGAAATACAGTATGTACAGCGATTATATTTATACGGGTTTCTCAAAGAGGGGTCAGTGGTAAACAAACAACTGAAATGGAAAGTGATAACAAAAGTATGTAACCTATGCTTCTCATACTATCCACTAACATAGGAACTGATATAAATTGAAATTTAAATACATTAAACATAATCCTTCTGGTGGAACGGAGGGTAAGAACGGACGCATTTTACAGTGGCGATGCCAACAGCAGCAGCCGCCTGACTTACTCGCTACCGGGCGAACTAAACGGAGAGTTGGACGGTAAAATAAACAATATGAAAAAGGGGGCAGAAAAGAGATTTTGGTCCTGAAAAAACAAGCGACCTTCGTAGCAAGCCAAACGACCCATAATAACCAACCCTCGCCTTCCCTTGCACTCCCCATTATTGTCAACCGACGACCCCGCGTATCAACGCCATCGATCCATCCATATCTGGACGCAAAAGAGCGGAGCCGACGAAGTCGCTTCTGGTTAGGGAAAGGATTTGGGCGACGGGATGGCGTGGAAAAATATGAAGATCGGCGTCGAACCACGGCTCAAACAACGCCGTCCGCGAGATAAGAACCGCACAGGATCCCGAGTGAAAGATTTCCTTTAATGGTGAAAAAACAGCCGCGCTCAAAATTTGAAACGATAGAGAGAGGAGCAAAACCGGAAAAAGAGCGAACGGATGGTGGGAGCAAGATGGCTGAAACGCGTAGGTGTAAGGCACGTGGGCAGACCAGAACAACCTACATTTAAGCGAGTGGGTTGCTCGGCGCCCCACCACGGACTGTTTTTAAAAGCCCTTGACCGTAAGAGAAGGCTTTAAAAAGCATCCTTTTCGAAGATGCTGTTCCTCCCTCGCTCTCGGTGCTACCTTAACTATGTTCTTATTCTTCGAGACGAGGCCGAAAGAGTTAATATTTCTCCCGAGAAAGTATCCTCCTCTTTTTATTTCTGGGAAAAGAAATGAAAGGAAAGCGACGGGAGGATTACGTCACCTGGCACCGTTCGCTCGGGAGATGATGACATTCGAGATATTACGTGGCGGCTGTTTAAGGCGAAAATCCGCGCGGTCACAATTTTCTCCGACAGGACGAAGCGGCTGGATATTAAGACTGGAGGAGACTCCTCGGGGAATCTTCGACGAAAAACATTCGATGGCAAAATATTATTCAGCCAAATAAAGGCAGCAGAGGAGTAAGAAACATTATCGGATGATGAGTGACGATAAGATGAAATGTGATGACTGGTGGTGAAGGAATGCTTAAATTCTCCGAAGAGATGAAGCATTCTTGGAAATGATGTATTCTTCCCGACTTTTTCTGTTTATTTGATGAGCGGCATTTTCGGAAATTTTTCGCGGAATCAAAAAATGGTTGAATGAAGAATTTGTTTTTGCCTTAAATGTTTTGATAACAAATGTATCGATGTTTGCACTTTTGCATCGTTTATATTCGGCCTTTAGTTATACAATTCTTATAGCAAAGCCTCGCAGTCTAAGTATCATTCTGAGCGCGTCTTGAGCGTATTAATTTTGCAGTAACGATTTGTGACAACTTCTCTGATCGTGCTAAAACATTCCCCTCTAAACAATACCCATGCAATCCTATCACAGAAAGTATTTCCATTTAAGACTAATTCGGAGCGTAAACAACTTACGAGAACGGTTTTTCACGCTAGTTCTCTCGTTCGAGGAGGAACAATATAAAACGTCCCGCGAGCAAAAATAATAACACTCAAAGATTCCATTATCTTGGACTCCACACAATACCACCACTCCCCTCACGAATCTAAAAAGGGCAAAGAAGAGATAAACTCGGGCCCTCCTTATGGAATTCGTAATCCCGCTCTATATTAAGAACATCCTACTCAAGTCTTCGAGAGTCCATTTTCTTTTGGGGCGAGTTCGCAAGGACGCGAAGAAAAACCGAAGTCGCTTGAGGTTAGGATGCTTCCAGCAGTCGAGAGACTCCGGGCGACAGTCCGTGGGATGTCGTCAAGGACCGGCGATGAAAGATGGAGGGAGGCGTCCTCCCATTCCAGAGCAAGAAGAATATCCGCGGGATGGAACGCCATACAATTCCCTCTCTCTCCAACACTGTTTGTGAGCCAGTGGTAATGAGTTGAGATCTGTCTCTTAAATGGAGGGCCCGGCCTTTTTCTAATCATTCCGCCTTCTCTTGGGATGACGATTCGGAGATGGCCACCATAGGCCGTTCTTTCTGCCTATAGAAAGTGTGGCTTACTGTACTTCCGCGTGGATTATAAGCTAGGCCGAAGCTAAGCTTAAAATTTCAAAACTGAGGCAGGATAAGTTTTAAAGGTCTGTACAGGACGGAAATTGCTAAGTACGGAAAACCAAATACGAGTAGAGTGACCTCTGACGCCACTTGTCATTTGTTGAGGCCAAATGGTTCCCCACATCTCCTTCGCGAAAGGGTGGGGGAAACACTAAAAGTCGACGTCTAGATACCGTTCGCCATTAAAAATAAAACAGTTACGATGTTTTGATTCGTTAGTAAATTTTTACTGCCGTTTGATTATTTCAAATTGCTTCCAGATCAAGTGCCTGATATGTGTGTGTTGAGCAGAAGAATTAAGGCCACATCTCGTTTTACTCGGCGTTGGTGGTAAGAGAGAAAATTTACGCTACTTTAGATTAGTATCAGCTAAAATATCCTAAATGGGTTACAGCCTATTATAGCAGTACATCCTGACATAGTTAAAAATATTAAAAAATTGTACCATCTACAGTTAATGATTACCTTTGATGATTAAAACAGCACAGGCTGTGAGAATGAATCAAATCAAAACTATACATCTATGAATTCCGATACACTGTAATATCATTTGTACAGCTAGTTCCAAAAAAAACTTACCACCTAAGCCGCAACCCGCATAACAGGCAGTGAATTTCCTCCGAGCGAGCCTTAAGAAGTGAGAGAGAGAGAGAGAGGGAAAACATGGAGGAGATGGTCTGCTTCTGTCCTGGCTCCGCTTGCAGAGTTGAAATGGATTTATTTGCATTATTGATATTGCAAAGATTTATTAGTATCCTTAGTTTGGTGGCATTGGCGTAGCAGAATAGTATTATAACAATATGGATGTTGTAATGCAAGAATTCAGTTATTATTAAATGGTTATTACAAATCAGTATATATTCTAGCTTTGCTTCTTGCACCGAGGGAACCGGCGCACACGAGGTCCCGTTATTCCTAGGAAACCGAGGCAAACCCCCGTCCCCTCATAAAATTTGAGTCTGAGACGAAAGGCACAAGCAGGACGAAGGAAATTTTTGCAAAATCTGCCTCTGAGCCGCTCTGAGCTTATGTTTAGGACTGAGATGGGAGGAAGAAAATTTCCGCGCAGTTTGAATCAGGCTCGGACCCAAAATGTATAGACCTCGAATTCGACGCCTTCGTTTGCAAAACTCTGCGGTTTTAATGGGTCGTATTATATATTATAATAGTAGATAATATTATACATCGTTCAAGAGAAGAGTTATTAGCCTTTAAATTATATACCTAAGGAGTCCATATCGA
The DNA here is from genome assembly GCA_036926295.1 of Pachydiplax longipennis. Classification (NCBI taxonomy): domain Eukaryota; kingdom Metazoa; phylum Arthropoda; class Insecta; order Odonata; family Libellulidae; genus Pachydiplax; species Pachydiplax longipennis. The sequence continues at coordinate 62,130,531 of JAVFKF010000008.1, forward strand.
TCACCTGTTATATCACAGCCTGTGTGAATGCAATCTACAAAAGTTAAAGTAAGGCGAACTCATGGCCATATCTACGCTATTACTTTAAATATATAAAAAATCTATAAGTAAATATGTAGTATGAAGTCTTGAGGCATTCTCTGCGTATTTTAGATAAATTTTGTTTCATTTGATAAGCATCAAAATTAAAACTCGATCGGTAAAAAATCAGTAAATTTTATCATCTATGCAGTTGGTATTTTTAATATACCGTCCAAATCAATTGAGAGAAAATGTGCTAGGATCGATTTTCCTGAAGTAATAAAGATGACGGATACGAGACAACCATCTTTCACATTAATTTTGAATCCAAAATGAATTTTTTTGGTGTCATTGAAGTGTGAATCGAATAAACGTGATTTCTTCTGTGGATTCCTCTTGAAATGGTTGCAGTCACAAACCATTACGTTCTTAAACGTTCTTCCCTCGTATTTATCAAGTTCTAAAATACACAAAAAGATATGGCGAATGAGGTTTTGTCATAATGCTCATTGAATGCTACTGTATGCTATGAATGTGAAATTTCAATTAATTTTGAATGCATACAAAACTACTTGCATTGTTTATATTTCAACTGTTTATTATCACGTTTACAATTATTATAATGTAGAAAACGTTAAAAATACGCGAAATAATAGGGACTTAGTGAAATAGTTTTAGGGCCTTTTTACATGTAATTCCAACCCTGTAAGTATCACACGGGGATAAGAAGCGCATATGAGGCTCATGTTGAAATTTTGCTCCCCTCGGTTGATGGCTGGCCCTACGTAACTCTCATATTTTTCGACAGAATTTTAATGATTGAGATGAATGGGCGGTGGTGTGGTATGAATAGTCTATCTACATATTTATCGCTCGGTGATATTGAAAATATTCCTTCGTATTTAAAATGTATGGCTATGAGAAACTTTTCATCTCTCCACATTCCATGACAAATTTGAAAAGCAAGATAGAGGAGTGATTGGAAGAAGTGGTTAAAGCAATGAATTCACCAGGACTTCAATAGGGGGACTGTTTTGATAGATATAGGGAAGTGAGAAACGACGGCAACAGTAATACATACACTCACATGAATTTAACAACCGAAAGGGTAAGAGGTATGTTAATTCCAGATTTTTGGATAAATCACAATAGGTAATGGCATTTCTAGCGTTCCTCGTTGACCAATTGGTTACTTTGAGTAGGAACAACGACCTCTTTTAAAAGTATAACCCACTCACTCACCTTCTCAATTTTCTCACCCAACATATATTTCTTCCGTTTATGACAGCCTCCAGAGAAACTACTCATTTATCCAATTTAAGTAATATCTTAGTCAAACATGGTTAACATTCAAATATACAGGATATAACGCCCATGGCTTATCATACTTTCAGAAATTTCCTTCTGATGCATCAGTAATTCCCAGGATCTCCGAAATTGTATACAATAGTGATGTTCAATGTATCCTACCAACCTTTTAATTCTATAAGAAAGTTCGAGTAGTTTACTAAGCCAGAACCTAAACCATCTTCTTATCAGCAATTTATTTTGGAAAGAGAGTTCGGTTTTTTCAAACCGATAAAAATTGCTAACATTGATATTACTATCTATGCAAGCCAATGGTTTATTCTAAATCTTACCTAACTTTAGAGATGTAATTTATCTGTAATCGGCGTATAAACTTCAAGTTTCTGCGACACTAAATATGCGGAGTATCTAAAATTCCATATTTACGTTTCAATTCATATTTTAGTGACATGATAATAGAAACTTTAGTCGATGTAGTAAGATCATCTTCAACGCTCTATCTATTTTGTATCATAGATGTTATAAGAGAAGTGAAACGATTTGGTTCTCGTAAGCGTAAGGAATAAATATTAGATGGCATTTCTCTAGTTCATTGTTCATTTCTCAAGTTATTTCAAACTACGAAATTTTTAGCTCAATGTAGGGACAAAATAAAGCATAAAAAACAATTTATATAAATAAAGTAAACAATCATTGACGAAGAGCTTGATTGATATAAATTGACGATAGGCAGCATTACTTATTTTTTCATTTTTGTTGTTGAATTAGTTATTTAGTATAAGCTAATACAGTTTATACCATTCACTTTAAAAGCAGAATATAGAGATACTAATTCTGATATGATGCACCCAAACATTGTCAACTTTATGTTATCGTTCAGATTTTCCGAAGGTCCTATTTTAACTGGAATGATCTTCCTTGAATTACTATTTAAAAATACTATAAAAAATTAAAAAAACATCTTCGCAAAGTTCGTAGAGACTTATGATGTGCCTAGGATGAGGGTGTTACGAAGGTCCTTGGAGTGAATGTTGGAGTAATAGATTACATATAGAACCAAGAATATTTTAACAGCTAGCGTATGAATCATGAGAATTAGAGGAATATTCTCATGTAACTATTTTTAACGTGTTCTTCCATGACTCCTTTTACCCATCATTCATAATTATTGATAGTGAATTTCCTTTTAATTATTATACATATTATGCACCATTCAAACAATTCGGGTTATATAGCTTACTTGAGGCATTCAGAAACCGAAGCAGCAATCATTAATCATTAGTCTTATTAAACATTAGTCTAGCGCATAGTTCTGAAAATCACTTCAGTAACATTGGAAATCCTGTTGTGGTTGTTTTCACACCCCCTGACATACGTCATACGGCGGCTCGCGGGGTATTGATGTAAATGTAAATAAACCAGGTGTTAACGTGTAAACCTGCAATATGCAAGTATAGGAAACCTGGAGTATATATGCAATATGCAAATCAGTCTTAAGGTTCTGATTTGCCATACTAACTGTTGTTTCTTAACCATCCTAAATTGTATTCCTTGCAAGAAGTCCTGAAAGGTCGTCTACCTCAAAAATAGAGTTGAATATCTTCATTCCCTAAGGGAATACCCGTGGCGAAGATTACAAATCGCGGATCCACCATTTCCCACCTTACTTGTGATCGGTCGCCGCCACCATACCCTAACCTTTGATACCTGCTCAGCAGGGGTGCGGTCAGGAATCCTCATTAGCGCTTTCAAATTCGCTACCCCGGATACATACGACCATCCACAATCTGCCGAAAAGGGGGTTTTTCTTCTCAGAGCGGTGTTCACCTTCACCCATTAGCCGTTTTATGGTTCCTTTGAGAAAATAGACAATACCTTTCGATGGACGCAACAAAAGAAAAAGAAACAACAAAGGAATGAATAGGGGATACTCCTAGGGCCAAGGTGGAGGGAAGGAAAGTTCTCCTTTCTCCATGGAAGAATTAGTAAAACCTCAGACGCGAATTCGTCAGAAACAGCAAAATCTCATCTCAAAATCATAATGCTTCATCTGATACCGTCACCACGAATGCCTGGTGGAAGTAAGAACAGAATGACATGTTGATGCATATATTCTGAAATACCTAATGCTCCGTTGTCGTATCAAGCAAATTTTATACTTCTCTGTATTGCAGAATAATTCAACTGCGAAAAAATCGAGTCAAAATTTGCACCACGGTCAAAATTTGCATTTAGCATCAGATAAAAGTTGGGACAGCATAATTTTGCAAGTAACATGAACTTGATTTAATTAAAGGGATAGTTTTTCTGGGACTGGCAATGAACAATATTTTCGGAAAAATGTTACGAGATGCTGGCGTTAATTTCGTAGTAAATAAATTTTTTATTCGATACGTGAAAAAATTTTGTAGCCCTCAGTATTTAAATTGTGCTACTATTCTAATATCTATGTTATTTTCTAAAATATTAAATTAGCAATTTGAATTTTAAACAATTACCTTAGAAAATGATGAAAGCACACCAATAAATATTTTACTTTCTATCATATGATTTGGTGGTATTTAAAATTTTTATAACATTTGATGTAATTATCTGATGAAGTTGATCGTAATTTACTTGGTTTACTTTATTGTAATATGTTTTGGGTCTAATTTTCAGAGCTCTCTTGAGGTTGACCAGGTTGACTTAAAATGATTCTTTCTCGGTGCATTCGTCCAGATAAAGTTTCTTTTCATCTTTGCTTTCTTAAGTAGGTTTCGAAGTTTTTTCATACTCCCCTTCTCGATAGCATTTTTCTGCAACATAAATTAGTTGACATACAGTTGATTGTGTTCTTATTCGTAATTATTCTTTATCTCCTTGCAGAGTTTTCGTTCATTTTTCTATTTGAGTCATAGTCGTGAATTTCCTCTAAATAAATTTAAAAGTTCGTCCTGTAGACGACAAGAGCATAAAAAACGTAATAATATAATCCTTTTTAATCTTGCAATGACATAATTTTTTATTGGATAATTGAAGCAGCTAAAGTAAGTTTACCCGATGCCTCTAGAAAAAGGTGAATTACGCAGACATCTCTGGCCGAAATAAGGAAATCCGATTTTCATTCATTTTTTAATACTATGCTGCTGACATAGTAAAAAGTAACACTAAATCTAGTTTAACTAGATGCTAATAAAGACGGTACAAATACGTTCAACGCGTTTCACAACGGTTTAAAAAGGCGCCTTCCTTCCAAGAGCCAATAGAATGCGTGGAAAACTCTAGACTCGCTCTCATCGAGCTTCACGTCTGTTATGCGGGTTGCGGCTTAGGTGGTAAGTTTTTTTTGGAACTAGCTGTACATTGTGTAATAACACCCAAATAGCTAGAGAAAGAGAATTTCCTTTCTCATTCAAGGAAAGACTCACTTACATTAAGGAAAATAATATCTTCATCTACTGAGTTACAGAATCAAAGTTACAAAAATTAACTGCCTAAAAATGAAATTATCAAGTATATATCTGGAAAAAAATCGTATACAAAAGAGGAAAAATATATCCTATCATTTCAATCAAGAAAATAACATTTTCATACAATAATTCTCCTCGATGTACAACTATCATCTAATCCACTGCATCTGTTCCTCATTGAACAAGAAAAATCTCAACCATTATACTGAGTTTAACATAATAAAAATAACAATAATTCAAATCACTCACTGGAAAGGTTTCTTTCTGACAAAATAAAACGGACTTGCCCACTTAGCAAGAGAAATTTAAACATAAAAAGCAACAACATAGATAGATTCCTTGACCAAGACATTGTAAGATAAGAAAAAATAAATCAAGTGACACTGAAATGTCATGAATGCAGATTAAGGTCAAGCTTTTTTTTACATGTTATCTCCATATGATCATCCTGGGTTACATTTCCAACACAATTGCTTGGGATTGCCAAAATCTCTTTCGTATAAACTCAAATATGGAATCAAAGTACTCTCTATACATCATACAGAAATTTGAGTACTGAATAAACTGTTAAATATTATATATTTGACTTAAATGTGCTGATAATATCCTCTGGCATAAAATTTTGTGGAAGAAGTAGTTATTGACAAATCAGCACATAGGATAAAATTGCATCAATCTGAAAATTTTCCCAATAAGATAAATTATGCCAAAAAGAATGATCTCAGGACAGATATTTTGTCTGCTGTCAGGTAAAAAAATCAATAAAATGGTAATAAATATACATTATTTCAATCAAATTATATGCACAGCAATAATTTACAATACACAACACTCTACAATTAGTACACTATTCACTCTCTCATGTGAGAATATGAAAATCTAAGCTCAGATGTTGAAATATTATTTTTGAGTAATACCAAATTCATGATTACAGAACTATTCAAAGTACTGAATTACGATTGATGAAATTATATGAATGCATACTTGTATTTCACAAAATAATAGACCCAAGTGATATAAATTAAATTAAATCACGAATGTCAATAATTGTTTTCGCTCCACAGATTCTTTGAAAATAACACAATTAATCTTATTTATCCAAAAAATTTATTGATTAAAACATGATTGCTTTTGAAAGCCAGAAGAGTTAACTAAGAAATAAAATTTAACTAACAAATGGCAAAGAATGTGAGTGCACCTCTTGGAATAATGAAAGGTATGATCAAATAAGAAATACTGTAAATTGTACATGTGTACAGAAGGAAAAACTATTGTTTGGGGCTTTGAAAAATATCAGATATTTAAATCCAAATCTTTAGCATTGGTACAACATATAACCTTGGCAATGAAAGTTCACGGACTCTATCTCTTCCTACAGTTCAAAAGCCCAAATTGACCAAACTCAACTTGATGATAATTTCTACATCCAAATATGTAAATTTAATTGTCAAACCTATTTTTGATATATAAAGAATTAATACAGGTAATCCTTTACAAACAATCAAATATATCGATTATGCATATTGTCGAAATCATCACAAATATGCAATAGATGGAAACACATACCTAAAAATTTTCTTTAGCTTACTTATCAATTAACTCATTCACCAAATTGAAAGATTATCAAAACAATTCTGCTAAGCATAGAATTTATTAATGAACATAACTCCCAATTTATTTTTTAGATTTAGACATAGTCAGTAGTTTGCAATCCTTTCTTCATGATGGAATGAAAAGCCTTAAGTGGATAAAATATATGCACACCAGACAATACATAAGGCACATAGCCTATTGGAACTTTTACAGCATTTTCCATGACCATTTTTCATTGCTTGGACTTTTTATCTTAATTTTTTCAAATTAGACATCTTACAACAATTAACGCTGTATTTTATACTAAAAGTCACAAATTTAAACCTGATGTGGTAGTTACATGCTTCATTGTCATTGAGAATTTTGAATAAATTAAGATGGCTATCTCAAATGTGAATAATTTCTATCAAATGTCAATGTTCAATGAGCGGCTAAAACAAACAGACCAAAATATGATTACCAAGAATGCACAACACAAGCTTCAAAGAGCAGAATTGAACAAATAAAAGTTTATTCAAATAAGCAAGATTAATTGATGCTGTTTTAATCAAATTGTATCACTTGCTGATGATGCTTGTTTAATGGCTGGATAACTTTGATTTGTTTTAGTATTAATAATAGCTACTATATTATTCTTAATACAAGTGAAGAAAATACATCCCTATAAAGTGAGAGCATTGGAAGGTAGGCATCCAAATAGAAACATACAAGCTCAAAGTTTCCAATCAGCTGTTTATTAACTGGGAAAAAAATACCTAAAACTCGTCCTGAATGGTAATAGTCTCATAAAACAGAAGCTAGCAAAAGGTTAGGAAAGAAAGGTTATTATAACAACTGACATTTACCATAATTCAACATTGGTTCCTATGAATATGAATACTGATGTGCCATGAGAGGGAAAAACCAGATATTATGATCTATTTAAACAACCTGAAACAAATTAATACACTCCTGTATAAATTCTGTTCCAAAATTACCATGAAAAACAGGCAATCCCTGTCTTGGATTAATGAACAACTAAGGAAATTTATTACAGAATATTATTTGCCCAATACTGATAACTGTAGCTTCAAATAATATGCTGTTGAGCAAAATCGAATAGCTGAATAGTATTTTAAGTAATGTTTGATATATAAGATCTAAAGTATTTTCATGAAGTACTTTGTTCATTAATATCTATGACTACTATATGAAAGATTAAATAATAAAGATAAGTTCCTTATGATAAACTGTAACTTAGTATAACATTCTGAAGAACTCTTCTCAAACATAATGATTGTACTGATCAGCTATTCTGTAGTAATTAGCACGTAAACAACAGTAGTGTACCTTATAAAGTGCAAGAATACTCAAACTTAAGTTTAAATTCTCGTTTCCTTTTCTAAACCAGTCTTGGGACATATCAAAATCAAACCTTATCAATGAATTTGAAGAATATCTAAGAGACTAATTGAATTTCAATGTTATTTTTATTTCCCAAATAAAAATAATAATCATTGAAATGAGCAATTCCACACAATAAAGCCTGAGCTAATTGAGTTTAGACCGATTAAATGTTGAAGTTTTCAAAATAAATGTTTGCAATGAGCTTTTTAATCAATAAAAATTACAAATGGATAAAGTTAAAAGTTTGCTTACATAAGAAACAACTTGATTTAGCTTTGTTTTATGATTTTGAGTTCTTATAATTCATGAAAAATAAAATGAACTAACGAGCAATTAACACTAACTTATCACAGGTGGTAACATGATAATGTGGAAGCTATTTCTCAATAATGAAAATCATCGATAAGATATCAGTAAATCAATCAGTACTTTAATCAACAAGTTTTAAAGTATAGATAAGTAGTGGTTTACCTAATTTTCTTTGACGAGCAATCTTGCAAACGATAATGTCTCAAACTAAAGAATATCGTGGGCCACACTGCTAACTAAATGGAAGTCAGTTCGATCCTAATATTGAGTAAATCGATAAATCGTTCCCAAATCTTTACAATTTTGATGGTGGACGAATCTGGACGAATCATTTTTTATGAATGTCTGTGAATAATGATGAAGTAAATCATAAGAAATTAAAACTGTAGCGTCCAGGTACATTAAATTTAGTTATGAGATCGAAAACATTGCTAAGTGAAGCGTTTTTAAAGTTCATCGTATTACAAACGTAAGTAGTCTACGTTGACGTTTTTGCACAATTTTAATGCGTGCATTATGAGAATAGCACGTTTAGCATTATAAAAAGCCATCTTTTTACTCTACATATTTATCTGCATTTCGCGTAACGTAATAATTAGTCTGTCCTCAAATACACGACATACGAAAACTACGAATAATTTGTCCAATTTTCAAACACTTCGTCCATTTGATGAAGTCATCAAATGTTCAAGAAAATAATACAAACTAATTACTTTCAGATGAAATTAACAAGAAATCATGCAATTATAACTGTGTCTAGGTTAAATTAAAAGTATCTTAAAAACCAAGGCACAGTATAATATTCGCTAAAACTATGATTTCCAATCTTACATTTGTTATAATTCCTGAAACATTCATGTAAATTTTCTACATTCACCAACCATGCAATAAAAAACAAGACGTCGATCTTTTTGCATTCAAGATCTTAGCATTACTTTTTAAAATGAAGCCGAATTCCATAATTTAAATCACCAATTTAAGAAAAGTGTGATCTATCTACAGTTCAATATCGCTGGGGTACTGTGACTTACAAGGGTTATTAACTTCAAAAAGAACAATATTAAATGCAACTAACGAATAAAATATTATACAAGTAAACATTATATCTCGTAGAATAACTAAATATCACTGAAACTACCAAATATTTAAGACAAATGTAGATAACTTCTAAGAAATCAATACACGTACAACACCATATTTGACTCACTCGTGTCAAGAATAGTCTTGCCTCGGTACTTTCACTTATTGTTGAAAAAACGATCCCTTATCAAGTTATTTGAACAAATATTTCTAATTTATTCCACAAATATCCGCTAAATTCACCGAAAACCTCCCGACTAACAAGGGAGTTGCGCATTTTCTTTAGTCGACTGTCACTAACGTCAGTCTTCCCATTACGCACCACGAGACAAAAAGTGCAAGCTAGCGACTCTCTCGAGCTGCGGTCGGTTCTACCAATTACTAAAATATCATATCCAATCTGTGTGTTCCAAACAAAAGCGAAGTTTCCATGAGGATAAGCTGCATAATACCATCAGCAGCTCAGTCGACTTTTTCCCTACGGTGCCCCGAGGGAGGGAAGGATGGAAAGAGGAGGGGCGCTCTCTCTTACAATATGCCTAACGGTACCGCAGCCCCCATCTGTGACACATACATCGATTATCACACACTCCACGATAAGATAACAAAAATCGATGCAGTTGCCGGTGAAGATGAGATCTTCAGACACAACACAAACTCATCACTCGAAACACCACACAATCCCAGAAGCTGTAAATAACGTTACTTTGGGTCTTTACACTTACCCGCTTATGTCCAACGAAACGACACACTGGTAATCTTCCTCCCGCTAACCTCTTCCTCGGCTCCTGCCGCTCTCTCTCCCTTCCACACACACATACACACATAAGCTCCCACCCAAATCGTCTAGCTTCGCTCGCTTGTGAGGCACACCCCTATCGCCCTGAGAGGAACTGATGGGCGGGGAACGAACGTGCGCGGAACGAGGAGCAAAGGGGAAGAAACCGAGGGATGTCTTGTGACGTCACCACCGGATGTTGCCACAGTCACAGTCGGATGTAAACATCCGTGCACTGAGATGGTTTGTGCAAAAGATAATCCTGTAAGGATCCCCAAGCGTGGATTCACTCGAGTACGGAAAATGTCGACGAATTATTTAGCTTCGCGAGAGATCGAGAGCGTCGAGGAGCTGGTTATCGATTCCGAAATACGTCGACGAGGAGAGAACGTGCGTTGGTTTCTGTCTGCCCACTCGCGCGCGCACGCACACAGCGCTTTCTCGCTCACACAAACTGATCTCCAGACTAGTCGCCCATATATGGCGATGGCAGCCGTACACATATATGCACCCTACAAACGCCGCAGATGTAAAAATAAAGATCCTGTGGTGGATTCGTGCACCATCTAAGTGATCGATACGAATCGTGGCGTAAGTATTTCCGTTGCAGTATGCTTTAGTCTTTAAGAAGAGTGGAACTAACGCGAGTCAATTTTTCAACTGCTAGCAGACGTAGCAGACCGAGTGAGGAGAGAGTGGGAGGTCTCATATCCCGAGTTCGACGTCATCCTCTCGCGCGCTCACTTTTGAAAATGCTTGCGGCAGCTAGTTCGTCTTTTAGTTGCAGTATTCGTTACCTTTTTCAACTTTGTTAAGGAATTGTTCGATTTCGTATTTATAAATAATGTTTCCCATTTATATGGAACTTCATTTGGTTTCAGCTCTCAAATGTGGCGATTAATATCATTGCCGAGAAGCAAAAATGAGACATTATCTATATATAAATGCATAATCTTGAAAATGAAAACTTATGGTGTTAACCCGATAATTCTTTACATGTCAGGGAATTTAAAATTTCATACGTATATTATTTTTATAAATGGAAATATATTTTTTAAATGGCTGTGAATGCTATCAATAAACAGATACTTCTTAAAATTCATCCAACAGATACATGTATGAAACTTGTGATGTTACCTTCCGAATAATAAATGAATTAATTCGGCTAAATGTAGTGGATAAGGATTACCTTTCAAACAAAAATCTGAGGAAGTATAACAGAAGAGTAATAAGTTACTGCAATATTGATGCTTGAGGGACCATATTTTGCAGCTATTATTCCTACAATAAATTCACACGCATCAAGTGATTTTAATTATCGTAGATTATCGTTATCATTGTCTCAGATTGCATCTATGGCTAAAAAATTTTAGATTATCTCAAGCCAGGAATATGCCTCTCTCGAAAACCACCTGTGTAAAGAACTGGTGGTCTCTCAATAGTTTTGCTATGAAAATGTGGTTTATTTAGCCATCACTGATTTCAAAAGTGATTAAACAGAAAAGGCACCTCTAATATAAGGAATTTTATGGAATGAAATTTGGCATTAAATTTCAATTTTAATATGTGCTGAGCAACCTTAATGTCTGTCGTCAATTTAACTTTCGTCTGGCTGAATGCATTTCGGTGTTGAGCCGATCTTGAAAAATACAACCCATAGGAATGAAGGAAAGTGAAATTTACCGATAGTCACAAATAACGATCGCAGAAGCCTCAACGTCCGAGGTAGATAACGGATGAGATATGAGAGTATAACTGAGGGAGCAGATGTCATGTAGTTGAAATCATCTAGTAAAAAAGCAATAGTCACCACAGATGGACATCTTGAAGCAATCTTCCCAAATACCGACAACGGCGATTGAACTTTAAATCGAACTTTAAAGAATCGGAATCATGCAAGCAGAAGCCTGGCGAGAAACAAATGCACCTGTACCTGTGGGTGTCGAGCTGAGGATCTCAGGTAGGAATTCCGTAAAAGACCTTGGAATGCTTCGGAGTACAGGATCGAACGTGGGTGGGTAAGGTGGGTTTTACTTCTCGAGATGCCCTGTATCAGTTGAGGTTGGAGGAAGAGATGACCAAAAATGGGCGACCTCACCGCTCGGGTCTACCAATGTCCCTTAAGGCCGAGGACGGAGGCGTCCACCGCCAGGGCGTGGGCCGCAAGAGAGTTCATGGAGATGATAAAAAGTGACGGAATAACTTTCATCTGGTCCGACCTCCTTGGGTTATTTAGGATGCCTGAAAGTATGAATGAAATCCGTCGGAATATATCAACCTACTAGATCAATAGGCCCTCCGTGGCACGACCATCCAGCTCTTGGGAAAATTCCAAAACTTAGGCTTAACAACAGATGTTCCACTTCATCTCTAGACCTGAGAATTGGAATTTTTTGATTGAGAGATTTTTGACGAATTCTCTATGGATCCCTCTCATATGGAGGGAATCGCCTTCCTTTTGATGAACTCTTACATTGGACCAATCAATTTGCATATATTAATATGGGAAGACCGAGAGTAGTCGCAGTTATTTTAAAAATGTGTCGATAGCTAAGCTCCTTACGCACGTGACCACCACCGTGAATCGAACTCGAGACCGCTTTTATCAAAATCGAACGCGCTGCACACATGGCTAGCCGGGATCCCCATCCAATCAAAATTCAAATAGAAAGATTATGATCATAAGATAATCGTTACATTTATCACGACAAAACACATTCAATCTTAGTGGAAGAGAGTAACGATGCTAAAATTGTTACTTTAATGAAAAGAAAATGGGATTGTACTGAATCCCCCACATTGGCATTTTCTTGAGAGTTATACAATGATACGTTTTCATATTGCTACTAAACCTCATTCTTGGTTACTCAATTGCTTTGGACAAGGAAGAAGTTCAAATTATCGGAATAGTTGTAGATGACCTATTTCATGGATAAATTTCTCGGGCATGGAAAGAATTTTTTAATTTTTATATAATATATTTTATATATTTAAGGCCAATTTAAATATTTTTAATGACATCGCTCCTAAGGCTGGTTTAAGGTTTATTTTCTTAATACGTACAGTTTATGCGTCGAATCTGTAGTGTATGAAACAACCAATACAGTGAAGAGCTTCATCATAGTAGTAAGAAAACCCATTACGTACTCACAAAAACATTCTATGACAAGTACAAAGTATAAAAGTCACCCGGCTAATTAAATCTACTATTCTCCGTATTCTTAAACCGAAAGGAATCCGAAATTTCTATTTTGGAAATCTATTCTAATTCGGAACCTTTCCCCGACCAAAGTTTTCACTCTCATTCTCTTTCATTAGTACATTCATTCACGGTAACTAAACGTTCAACATAGGAGAAATAATTCTAAATACGAATACTTATATAGTTCGACGATGGTCTAGTTTGATAAAACGGTGCCAAAACGCCATTCAGCCGAACATAAAACCCAGAAGCAAATAGACCAAAAAGACTGCCCCGGGCGTTACTCGATGAAGTAAGCGTAACTTTTAATAAGTGTTACGCTCACCGGCGTTACAAAAGCGACTCAGGTGATCGTTGCATAGAGCGACCTCATTACCATACCGCCCCCGTGTCGAGGTCACTATCTTGGAGATGAGTCAGAAGTAAAAGTACTCCCAACTCTCTTTCTAATCCTCTCGAAAGGTTAAAAACACTGATTAGAAAACAGCCTAGTCCTTGAGTGTGTTATCACCATAGCATGTAAGGTGTTATAGGGCGAGAGCCTCCCGTATAAGATTCTTCTGTAAGAGTTCCTCCGAAGTTCAATTTTTTTGGCCCCCGTCCTTGTACTAGACATTTTAAATTGGACGATTGGCATCGGCCCACGCTCTCTGACTCGCGTCTTTTAATAGATGTCCAAGAAGAAAGGGAGAAGGGTGCAGGAATGAGAAATGCAAACGAAACGAGGATATAAAGAAGAGTGTGATTGATTCTGATTAAAGAGATGGCACAACAAATTATTCGAGTGGTTCCCCCAGCGGCGATGTGGCGCCTCAGAGAGAGAGACTAATAGATACAAACATCCGAAGCGGAGTTTCCCAACTACTTCAACTAGAAACATGCCGACGTAATCGACCTAATTTCTATGCATAGGAGACCTTGATTTTACCCTCAGGCGACAAACAACAGTGACCAAGAGTAGAATAGTATCGAGAGTAAAACTACTGAGAATGTAGAGTGCGGTGGTGGCTATAAATTGAAACTTCTCTGTGCTAGACTGACGTTTTAACCCATATCAACAGTAATGTGCATGCAAAGAAAGCCGTCAATCTGGTCAAATCTGACCGATTTGATACTGCACTCACGGGATCAATCTTGATTAGGAGAAGATGGTCACTCAATACTGGATGTTCATCAATATATCTTTCATTAGAACTCGGATTTTTCTTCACTAGAAGGAAGAAAGGCCTGTTTTAATGATAAGAGGAATATGGATCATTCAGACCAGGCTGGGCGATAGACTTGTCGCAATAGACACTTTATGTGAAATACACTCAATTAGGACTGATCACTATTGTTTATTAACTTCGAAATTTTATAAATTCAAATATATTGAGTTTTATATAAATCGGATATAAATATTATTCACCCCAGACTATGCATCACAAAATATTAAATTTGATATTTACTTTAGGTCGAGAAAGTAGAGATATTATAATTTGGAATACTTTAAACCTATGGTATTTTCTTTAAATTCTTATCCTAGTCTTACGATAATAAACCTAATAAATTCTGAATCAGATAAAACCGGAACGTTTTCTGAAAACTTAGCCTGAGTAATGTATACTTCAAAGGCACTCAGAGCGTGTTCAGTGTCACAATTTCATGAAAATCTGCGTTTAAATGATTGCCCTCATTGATATCTCTGGATTTTGAATATTTATCCTTCTCCGAGGTTTTCTGTCAAACCGGTTAAAATGGGATAAAACTATGGTAAGCCTACTAAATCCAAACCTACCAAACACATCTTTGTTCGTTTAAATACTTCAAGTACTACTCGTAGTAATGCATCTAAGGCTAGCCTATGTATGAACGTGCAATAAATTAATCACAGGGTTCCGTAAGTTTAAAAAATACTTAATGCGACTCGAATTCACATACTAAAATGCCATTATAAATAATATTTACCAGTCATTTTGGACAGCAGATGCCAAAATCTGTCTATCTTTGTCAATCGCTCTCTGAGATACGTTTCCCACGCCTGATACTGAGGAAACGTGTCATTCATCCTTTCCATTTTCATTCTTAAGAGTAGCGACTGCTAGTAAAGTACTCTTTTATCACCAGAGTAATCGCTATGTAAATGAAACATTCCGGGCCAGTTAATTTAGCAGCGGAGGAGATTCAGAGGACAAAAATATTAGAGAGAGATCGAGGCATGAATAAATATATGTATAGGTCAACGCACTCCATTAAATGTGCGGTGGCTTTAAAGAGATAGGCCAGCGTAGAATTGGGTATCTTAAGGAAGTGAATCAATCGAGTACATTGACGTGTAATAATAAAGAAACGTCTTCATTAGGGAGAAATTGAGAGTTATTCTTCTTACACAAAATCATAAATCGAAACTATAGAATGTATAGGGTTAGGAATATATAAGAATGTGGAGGACTATAGAATGTGTAGCTTTTAGAATGACGGTATTAATCGCATGTAAAAAGGTTTCCTAGGGATGGATATTTACGCTGTGTTATTGCAATAATTCCTAAAATCTAAACTATTTGATTTTTTCCTTTAAAAGTATGTACAATTTTAAAATTACGTTAAACTCACACCAGATCCTTGTAAACCCTTTGTTGAATTTATACTTTTTATGTTTATGATTTTCTTTATTTGTTACTATTCTTGCTGATTATGTTGCAAAATTTCTACACTTCTACTTGTTATATCGTAAGGGTAAATTGGCATGATTATGCTGTGTAGCATGAGTGAATAATTAAATAAATATCATGTTCCTTGATAGACTGATGAAAACTTCTATTGCATGTCACTTCCAGCCTAACATACAAGCTATGGATAGAGAGAGTTCAATCTCGAAGGAAGCAGTGGGCGGGGATCAATTACTGTACCAACACGCCCACTCCTTCGCCGGTACACTTGACTCTTTTCCCTAATAAGGAGTAGCCGAGTTGAGAGGCATCTATAATGCGGCGCGGCGCTGCCGCCTCTCTCAGAAACCGCAGCAAAGGAAAGGGAAAAAAGCGCCGGGTCAAAGAATTCCTTAAGCTATTACGGTGAGACGTTTTTAGAGAGAATTCCTGCCGTAACGCATTGTTGAGCCTTCTTATGTATGGAATCGGGACAAGTAGCCGAGCTTCTCACTCACGAGTTGACAACAAGCTTCGCGAAGGTCTCCGGTCAAATAAAAAGAAACAGAAACGGATCCTCTCCGAAATGGGACGACATCAGCATTTAAAAATTTCGTTCAGTCAAATCTCAACTCAGATATATAGTTTTTAACCGTCTTTTTTGTACCTATAAATGGTTTTTAACTATAAACCCAATGCCCAATCGTAATGCAATTTTTTCCCCTGCTTGCCAGGTCCCAATTAAATTCTAAACAGAAGAAAAGAGTTGAAAAATGCAGCTTTGGTGTTCCATACATCTAGAGCTAATTATTTTAATTCTCAGAGAGAGAATCGAATATTCGTACGCATAACGGTGTTTACCTTTCTCTCGTACCAAGTGGCGTGCGGAACCGATGCAAATGAATATCGAATAGAAAATAAGTCTCAATGATATTCATTATAGACATATGCATCCACAACCATGGACATTAAATATACATATATACATTCACGTATCAACTTCACAACCTTTATTCTAATTCTCTTCTTTTTCTTACGACTTATCTACTTGATATTGTTCAATTTATGGAATCAACTTGATGAAGAAAAGAATATACATTGCTAGTAAGAAGAACCTTGGAGAGGCATAAATCAGTCATTGAATTGGAAAAAAGTTGTTGATGATAAAGATTACGAATATCATGAAGCATTAAGATAACGCGGACACGTTTAAGCTGAATTTTCGTACCGATAAGGTTAAAAAAAAAACAATAACTTAGCATAATGGCTTCGTTCTGCCTAAATTCCTATCTCTAGACAAATGCATGTCACGATTGAAGATCGTGCTGTGAAAAGGTAGTCAAGAGCGTTTCTAAAGTCAAATCAAAAAAAACTCTTTTTCGTGCAGGGCTTCGATGTCGTGTTTTCCAGAATTAGGAAAGAATTCATCTCAAAACGATATTATCACCCACTTCCAAGAATGCGTAACGAAGCGTTCCATAAAAAGGTTTCACACTTTCCGGTTTTGCGGCCGAATCCGAGAAAACTCCGTCAAAATGTCCGCGAATGTAAAATCTAAATACGACGTCTTCAACACTTCCTCAGTGGTCACTACTCGACGTCAAGATCACGTTCCACGAAATAGTCGACACTACGTAGGATCTTACCAATGACCAAATTTAACCCACGAGAAAAACTGTTTCTTAATCGAGGCGGTACTTTTTTGCTCCATTGCGCAAGTAATTCCGCGAAGTCCAGACGATGAGAATGTAATTACTCGGCTGCAAATACCTGAATGAGAGATTACGTCCTCTCGAAGAACGAAACCGAAATAAGTCGAAGATTCGGTCGGAGTTTCCGAGTTCCCGAAATCGATGGTTTCTAAGCAGCCTTTTTGCCTCCGGGGCATATTTTCTCCGAAAGCGAAATTCTCGATCGGAGAATTTTAGCGGAAGCGAGGGGATTTTCCTTGCCAATTCCGAATTGATGCCAACTTGAGACGGTGGGGCAACGTCCTATGAGCGACCTCGTGAGCCCATACGCAAGGGCAGGAAGTTTGTGGCTAACGAGCGTTTGTTCCCATGGAAACCGTCCCGATCTTCCCAATACGTTCCGGAATCCCCTTGACCCCAAAGTACGCGTTTGTGACGTTCCTGTTTCTTGGCTATTACAAGCTACTTTCGATTAAACTGAGATTTGAATCGCATAAATACATTCACGAATTGGGCATCATCACGGATAGTACAAATGCATGATTAAAATCTGATTAATCAAATCATAAGTTAGCTGTTGTTTTTAATCTTATGTTTCAACGACCATTGGGCATACTATGCAAGATACTACGGATAGAGAGGGAAATGTTATAATTAAGAGTTGGCGTGAATTTGGCTAAAAGATTTTAATTTTGTTAAAGAATTAACAAAATTGAGTGATCTGAAAAGGAATTAGAATATAGCCAATGATGGAGCGAAAATTCGGATATAAAGAATAAATTAATACCAACAAAACAGGTTCTAATGAGAAGATTAAAAATCATAAGGCTTTGAATGCTGTAAATTTCGGGTTAATTCTGCCAAATAATGACATCCGTTGTCTAAAATTTCTGTTTAAAGTTTTGATGTTCTCAGAAAGATCTTTCTCAAGATAGACGAAATTTTGGATAAGTGAATGGAAAGAGAAAAGTAAGGACAGAACCAATTTGATCTTGAGAAATACGAAATAGCTGATGAGCGATAAGATAACGCAACGTGCAAGAAATTACTGACAATTCTTTGAAAGTTTTGCATTTTTTTGAAATTACATCATCTCTACAAAACAATCAGAAGTAATGCGCGTATTGAAGGAAAATGCTGAATTATTTTGACGATATGTTTTCGTATACCTTGAAGCTTGTTAACTAGCCTTTGTGTTAGATTACTTCCAGCGAATGCGCTGATGGTTATAAAAGACTAAAACAAAAATTACCTTTCCATCGCTGCACTTATAAGGAATTATGTATTCCATAATATTCCACCAAAGTTTTCAATTATTAGATCACAACACAGGATCCTATCTTAGAAGGCTGCAAACGTTCATAAATAACACCATAAGTTGATTGATTTGAGAAAATTTTGTACCGCCAATTAAAGTCAAATGATGCAAAGAAAAGAGCGAGATATCTGTAATTCAACTATACACAGCTTTTAATTATCACGTAGTCAGCATCACTTTGAAAAATAAAAAATTTCACAACTATATCTAAAATGTGATTGAAGGATTTTTTATAGCCATCTGGCAGTTAAAATTGAACTCTAATCGAAATATTCATCTAATTGGCTTGTAATTATATTTGCAATTCATTCAGTCGTGAGTTTCCACTTTAATAATATCCATTGTCCAATTATTAGAGAGTAAACAAAAGTAAACTTTAATTTTAATTTGCTCAACTGACAGAAGACCTGATTCGGGGTAAATATTAATGCATCAAGATAAATAACAGAGCAACACAACTTGTTTTTATTGGGTTTATCAATTTGATGACATTTTTTCTTTGTATACACTTTCCATATGATTCATTTAAATATTTAGGTTACCACATCCACCTCTGAAATGAGAGTGACTTTTTTGAGCTTGTGGTGACAGAATGATTCAGCCTACATTCCGAAAATTCAGAGTTACGAAGAACTCGCGGAGCTGACCGTGATATCGTACGTGGATTTTCTATGTGTTGGTCAGTAGTTTACCCCGATAATTTCTAATCAAGTAAGCACATTTTAAAACAAATTTAAGTTGATTTCTTAGTTATAATTTCTTTTAAAGGCTGCGGAACTTTTGCAGATAGCAACATTTCTGTTTTCATTTATTAGGAGGTAGTATTCCGTGATACGTTTATGACTTTAAGAATAGCTGATAATTTTATCAGCGCTTCTACCTTTTCATACGCCAAATCCCTGCTGTTTAAAATAAAAAGGAACGGTAACAGTTTCAATATAATGCACACATATTTCTTCTTGGCTTACCCATAATTCAGGTACCGCTAAGAATCATAGAACCGAGGGTAACAAGAGTCTCTTCGGTATGTATTTAAAATAGGTGTCGAAAGACAATGTGGAATCAATCAAGTACTTCTCGAAAGTAAACATACTGTAATAATTGCCACTAAAATTCCTCCCATCCATGGAAAAAAGAGGAAAGGATTTCATTACCATAACATTTATCCGTTATTTATATTTTAGCGTTTTTAAGGACACCTTTCTGGAAAGACCTCAGAAAAAACAATGAAATTACTATAATTTTACGTACATTTAAGAAGTATTTGGACAATTTAAGAAACGACTTCCGAATTCCAAATTCGTTAAAGGACGAGTCGAAAGGAAATATATATACTCATATAAAAATAGAAATTCACTTCTGCATTTGAATATAAGCAGAAATAAAGAACTTTAAAAATAATAAAAACTAAGGGTTTTCCTCCCAACTTCAGGCAAATTGCGGGTAGATTACTCACTTCCTCAACTTAATTCCAAGCTATATGAGCATGCTGTCATATTTCTATTAATATATATTTGTTAAAGCTTATGAGATATAATGCGCAATGATGGGTTATACTTAAAAAGAATGGATGTTTTTCTTGGTATAAGGATTGTTTCATACGTAGATGTCGGATTTCCGTTCGATTTCAACAGCTCTAACGATAATAACTAACTTTTGAAGATTTCCCAAGAGATTACCAATATTAGCAAAGAAATCATTTCCACAAATTTTCCTTTGGAGTTGGAATAAAAAGAGCAGCGATTGAAACTATATTTATAAATGTATCGTCAAGGGAGCTATTACGGCTCAAAAGTGTGGCATTCCGTAGTAGTAGTAGTAGTATTCGACAGCAAAGGCTATTTCGCACGTGGGCTTCCACCGGTTGTTGAACCAGGGGCCGCTTTTACCAAAGTCGAACGCGTTGCCTACATGGCTATCTGGGAACCCAAACGGAATTCTGTTTCGCCGGTTAAATAATCAGTCATTTGTTTGTGAATCGTAAAAGAATGGATTTCGGGGTTATTTTTGGAAAGCTTCAAAGCATTTGAATTTAGTTTCCGAATTCCCAAGCTGTATGAAATTTAAATCTCAATCATAGATTATAAGTGGATCACCACTTTGTCTGATTGTCAAAAATCCAACGTGCAAGGGTATATGGCCTTTCTAACAAAGAATGTACAATTTTCTTTTCGTATTTTAATAGGGGATTTATATTGAATTAAATGGTGTTTTCTGACGTTTCCACCACAAATACTTCCACAAAAATTCCACCAAATCAAGAACTGGTCATTTCAACGAGGCGTTGAAGAAAGTGCTTCAATATTTTGGTTTACTGCTATGTTTTCAACTCACCGATTTCTTGTTTGCCCATTCGACTTCAACATTGAAACCATTAAACTGATAGTTGGATCAATAGACGAGATGGTGAGGCGAGTAAAATGCAAAACGTTGCTTAACATGCTTAGCTCCGTGAATTCTTGATGGAGTGTGGGGAAATTGAGTTGCAAATATTCCAGGAAAGAAAAGCTAACTTCCGCGTAGCTATCTCGGTGCCAACGCAGGAAACGATTTGTTGGTGATTACTCATCGGACGAAAAGAAGATCATGGTAACGTACTCGGTATCGTGAATATGATGAGTGTAATTTCGCGACTTTATGAGTCTAAACTGGGTTGGAATAAATTACCAAATAGATATTAATCAAATAACCTACCGATATTTACATGCTTCGAACCACGCTATTCTTTTCCAGGATAAAGGAGTGGGACCAAACAAATAAACTTATTACCTATTACAGTTTGCGAGAAAATGAGGAATAAATCTAAAAAGTAAACATAATGGTAATGCAAAAGTTTCCTAAAATTTGGATTTTAGGAAAAATTTTGTAATTCTATGTGCAGACGGTAACTCGAGGAGGGAGTCATCATGGAAAAATGATTCCTTTTTATTTTCTTGTTTTTTAGGAGAGAAAGATACGTCTGGTAGCCCATAGCATAACATTTCATTTTTTCCTTCTGTTGAAGACAAATTACTTTTTTTAAATTTTAATGTGAACTTATGGGCAATTTAGCAAGTTAACCGTACTACATATAAAATCAAGGTGTTTAGCCGAACTTCGTGGAATACCATCATCATCAGATTTGTTTTGTTTGTTTATGACGGCATACTGCATATATCTGGATTGTATTCTGGTCATATGGATTAAAATAATCATCCTGTCTCACATTATCCTCATGAATTATGCGCAATTAAAACTGTATAGTGATTTATCTGAAGTAACGAGTCTCGAGAGAGAAACTTTATGTAGTTAATTAATATTCATAAGATATTTCGATGAAGTTATTTCCCTTGAATTTCAGTCACACAATCAATAGCAAAGTTTTGCCTCCAACACCACAAACGAACAAATGAGTGGTTCCTGTGAAATGGCAAGCATGCATGTTGTGTTTCGTGATTATAAATGCATTCAGTACGCTCCATTGAATATCTCAGATAATATTACAGGAAGTCACTTAGTAAACAGCTCACGTCTTCCGGAGAAGGTCTAGCATTCTCATTACTTTCCTCTTCTTTTATTTATGCTACTGGACTATTAAACTTCGAAAGGATTAGCGAAATAAATTTATAATGCGTAATAAAAAACCTACACCTCTGAAATTGGCCAAAATATGTTGAATATCTATTCGCATGAATATTTATAATAAGTAATCCTTGTATTCAGGCTCATTTATGAAGTTATTGAATATTGGTGACCGGGTGAATTAAACTGTGGATTCAGTGGTAACTGCTTGCGCCTTCGACAACTGAGAGAAGTTTAAATCATGTTAGGATACTATCCACTAATTATTTACTTATAATTCACGACTACCCATTATCCCGATCCTTATTAGTGAATGTAACCTTTAAGAGCTTGAAATTTAAAAATTCTTGACTTCATGACAAGTAAATTAGTATATCTTAGTACATGTGCTATTTTTAAATCTATATTTTATATTAAAAATCTTCGATTGGTCTTATAATTATTCTCATTTTGTGTACATAATAGAGCATTAGCTTGGCTTAAAACTTTCTGATACTGTTGAATGACACTACCGGCGAAAACTCAGTTCGGAATTCTCTTCTTAAGATCGATCAATATAATGTAGACTAGCGGTCGCCTACCTTACGGACGTCACGGACCACTATACGAGTACTTATGTTTTGAATTCTGCGGACCACGTTTACAAAGTTTTTAAAAGGTAAAATCATACATAATTATGCCATTATAGTAGTGATTCGATTTTTGTCGCTGTTTTTCCTAAGTTGGTGACAGGAAGACCATTCAGAATATAATGGAAAGGGGGGGTCCCTGGTAGCCAATGGGGCAGCGCTATGGTGAAATATAGCCCGGGTTCGATTCTTATTGGGGACCCATATGTGCGAAATAACGTAAGATGACGAAGCTCTTTTAAGAATGCTACTACTACTATAATGAGATAATGTAATGTACATTTTCATTGCTAATAATGCCTAAATTTCTTCATGGACCGCCAAAAGTCTTAGACGGATCATCAGTGGTTCGCGACCGATAATAAAGACGAGTTTGATATTTTTGATTAAAATTTAGAACTCGCAATCACTATGTCAGCTATCAGAGACTATGTCAATCGCTATCAGCTATTCAGCTCAAACTTTTGACTACTTTAACTTTCTGTGAGTAGAATCGTAGGATAATTGTCGTATGTAGTGCATATCGTACAAACAGACTCGATAATCCCTAGCGTAGGATATGCTAGGGATTGTCAATGTATGCATCAGTGAAGAGAGACTCAAATGAAAAGAGAACAAAGGGAAGAACGAGTTCAGCAAATGCAATATCACGACTTCCTCTGAAGCAGTTAAAAAGCGGTCTTGGGTTCGATTCCCAATGAGAGCCCACGTGCGAAATCACCTTAGCTGTCGAAGTATTTATGACATTACTATTAGATAACACAAGATAGTAATACTTTTATAACAATAATACTACCTAACAATAAAACTATCACTGTAAAAGGAATTCAATGAGCATAAATCGAAAGCCAAAAATATTTTGGTATATTTGAAAATATTTTGATGAAGTATATTAGAGATGTGATATTTGCGTTGACGGGGTTCTTGTTCTTACCTTATGCCCTATGAAGCTTTTTCCACATTGCATACAATCTAAATGTGAAAAATAATGTTTCAATCCGAAAATAATCTCTCATTTCCATCCTTTAACAATCAGGTAACATTGATATTCAAAGTTTGTAATTTTTAAACATCATTACTTTAAAGTCTTACAGATATAAATGATATCTCAGACGGATAACACATTCAAATATTTATCTTTTGCTGAGCTAAACGTCTCACTTTTGTCTTAGTGGACGATGCATTAATATGGAAATGTAGTTGTTGTTGTAGTATTTTTAAGAGCGCTTCGATAATTGAGGTTATTTCACACATATGGGCCCCACCGGACGGTTTCACCACAGGCGAACTTGTTACCTATTTAGCGATCCGGGAGCCCCATGGAAATGTAACTTTCAGTTCTTTTCATCGACGAATTCAAAAGACCTTCATGGGGAAACATTGGGAAGCTAAAACAAGAAGAGCGCGAGTTATACCAGTCCGATGACTAACATAGGGCTTTTCCGGGGAATTCCCATCAAAGTGGTGTTTTTCCCTAACTACACACCGGCAACGAATGCGGACCGATGAATCCTTTACCTTTGTGGCTCGAGTTTGTCATTTTTCTTCAGATTTCCATTCATGCGGTCCTCGGAATTCGAGATATGTATCTCATCGTCAATCTCATCGCCGAGTAGCCTTCCTCCGTCCGCATCCATTCTGCAGAGAAGAATACGGAAGAACGTGACCATCTTGAGCCCCGTTCAACATTAATTGGTCACGCAAGTTACTCACGGCCAACCATCCGCCTCTGTTCGAGCACCACGATATTGCAATGCGTCCATGCGATATATAAATGAAATCATAACAAGACCCAACAAGAGAGGAAATCAATTGCGCACGTTTTAACCCCATGAACTCTTTTTATTCAACCTTGATATATTCTTCGACATATCTTCCTATATATCAATCAACCGCTGTTTTTGCTGAACTATAACTGATCTGCTAGGTAGAATTGAAGGAGCTGGGTTGATAGAAAATCAAAGGAAGATTGAGAGTAATAGAGACTTTGAAGTGATGAAGCCACGGAAGAGGAAACGGTGTTATTAAATATTGAGAAGAGAGGGATTGCTAAATTAAGTACTTATTTCATGCAATCGATGGATATTATTTGATGAAAGCAAACGCGAAAAAACTCCTTTCCATTTCAATGTGTAAAGTACTTCTTTAAAAATGAAGAGCCAATAAACACTTCTATATGTTGTTTTCTAAGGCGTAATAAATAAAGTATTGTCATATCATGTCGGTTAAAACGCAATCCCGCTTATAATATGTACTAACGCAGTCGAACCCCTGAAATGCATCTTAAGTGGTATTCATTCTAATTGAAGACAATGTGCAAGAGAAAAGGCAGGAGAAAATAAAGGCAAAAGATGAGTTATCAGGGGATGAAAGAAAGCATTTAAAGTAGGGAATGTTATAGCACATGAATCCATCGAAAAGCAGAACGCCGATTAAAAATGAGCCACAAGCCTTCATGAATTTTTAAATGTTCTTGTGACTTTTTGAGTCACCCTTTGCAATGACTGAAGGAGTCATGATACGGGATGCAGAGAATCCTTTGTTTTTCCATACTTAATTTGCGTCTGTCCATGACCGTGACTGTTCCGGCTTAAACGTATAGTCCAGGTCAAATTTTCATCTGTTCCGGTTTTGAAGGAATACTTCTCAGAAAGAATATAACGAAAGATATTTCAAAGATCATTTAAGAAAGAAAAAGATCATTTAAGTCCACATTTTAGTAATGCAGTGACGCTACACTCACTTCCCATGTCTTGCACTCACTCAAGTTTTGAGACAAAGTCTCATTTTCTATCACATGAAAATCAGTAAAGTGCTGTTTGCTTATCATGAGAATATAGTAATCCTACTTATGCACGGAGCCTGTTACATCGGAGATATACTAGGCCTTTCACATTTAACCTCTTTCCATCGAATTTTATACCCGCGCAGCATATGGTCGTTTAAAGGTTCGATACGGCGTAGAAACTATGCATCTGTTAAATTCCAATCACAGCAGTGGATGATAAGGAAGATGTATTAGGCATTCAAGACGAAGAATCGAATGCGAGAGAAAACTGCTTCTAGGGATTCTTGTCTTGAGTCCGACAGTGGCGATGCATGGCTTACACACGGTTCGTTGCTCACCAAATGGAGCATGACGATCTTTTGTCTCAGAGCAATCGGAGTAAGCGTGAGTTGAGTGATTAGATCAGACATGGCCTTCGTTAGTATCGATGCGTATGAGAGTCGTGAATGCCCTCGCAAGATCGAGATTCCCTCAAGCGAAAAAGTAAGGAAATAAATATAAAATCTATGGACGAGTGTTAAAGTGCATTACGTAATTCTTTAACGGCATCTATAATCCCATGTATACCTAACAAACACGAACACACCTTTACAGTTTTAATGAATCAAATGAGAGTTACATATGATGAATTCAATGCGTAAAAACCTTCGCAGCAGTGAAAGTACTTTGAAATAATATGTGAAGAATAAAAGAATGTGAAAATTGGAGTTTTACGTAAGCATGCTAAGTAATACGATAAATCTTTCATGCTATTTTGTTTCCATGAAGAAAATAAAAATTGTAACTTAAGGCTATGGAGGGATATTTACCAAAAAGCAATACTATGCGAAAATAAGGACTATAATGAGATTTGAAAGATAAATGTAAAGTTGGTATATTATATGTGTTGTACCAATAGTAAATTATTACTTAAAAATATCGCTATCTATAATGAATACTAACTGTTGTGAATAGATTTTTTTGCGTTTATGTCATTCGCCAACCTATAATTAAAAATCAACAATGGTTACTGTTTTATATTTGTATAACGATGGAAATGTAATTTTTTTTTTACTTAGCACATGAAGTTGTGCGACTAACCCAAGGTTATGTTTGTTGGGTGGCTGCCTCGACGAGGACCTCTGGTGGTGGTTGGTGCCACTATGTGGAGCACCATTACCTTGCCCATATAAGCTCCCGTTTACAGAAGTGAATCTGCGCGGCTCGGTAGTTTAATGGATAGAATACCTGCCCGGCAAGCGGGAGACCCGGGTTCGAGTCCCGGCCAAGTCGCAATTTTTCACTTATTGTATAACCTTATATTTGTATATTTAAATAGCTACGTCCACGAATCTAATCATATGGTATATGACATTAATTATATCATTTGAAAATTTAATTATCGTCATTATTAAATTTAATAATGAATTTTCAATGAAAGTGACGTCACAGGATGACCTCATCATTATTACCAATGAAAAGAGTGAGATATAATGAATAAAGTAGGCAGAATGAGGAATGGAAAAGAGACACGAAGATTATGCAATTCAACTGAAGTCGAATATTTGGTCTACGTTTGTGAGACGATCCCTCCTATAAGAAAGTTCCTTAGAGAAACACATCGTCATTTATTCAAACAAAATAGGTAAATGATAACCGCAACTGCGCAAGCAACCAGCTTCCCATGATGATCAACAGAATGAATGATTAGTTTGATGAGCCCTGGTATCGAAGATAAGAATATCATCCTTTATTGGAGAACGCGATGATGGATGAGGATTCGGCTGATTGCATGCCCGCAAAAATAATAATTCATAGCTAAAAGGCGGCTAGGAGGAAGGTGAAGAAAATAAGGATATCTTTACGAGAACCGGAAGGAGTACCTGGACGCCCCTTTCCCTATCTCTTTCACTGTATGAATGAGAAGGTACGAGCACGACAAACTCGCGTGCTGACGGTTCGAAGAAATGTGGGTTGCGCGTGCCTCGAAGAGGCGGAAGGGATAGAGTGATGAGCGCTACCATAGTGTTCGAAGCGTGGGCACTCATCTCTTACAATCAGAATACGAAAAAGGCTGGAGAGTGGCGTTGCTTAACGAATTGGTTTGCCAAGAGCTGAGTCGGAATGTCTGGAGGAGTTAAAGTAGCTATCGGATAAGTGTTGACGAGAAAGAATGTGGGGGGCTTAGGTTCTTGAAGGCTTTAAGTCCCTTTGGATTTTCTGAGTAGCACTCAAATCACTTTAATGAGGAATTTATAATTGTGTTGTCATTTTTCACGTACAATTCAGTGGTAATTAATAGAGAAACGTATATGTAAATTAAGTGGTTTCATTATTCCCTATAATGAAACCACTTAATTTTGCGGGCTCTTCTGTAAATTATAAATTTATATAAATAAATGCCTACTAAAAATAAAATTGTAATTTTTCCTCAAAAATGACGTGCAAACCTTTATTTGAGGCGAATGAGATGTAGCAGTCATATTTGTACTTAATGGGTCATCATATCATACTCCGGGGAAAAGTTGTCTATGCATTCTGGATAAGTGGTATATTTATAAAAACTACATATAATAGTTTCAAGTGTAGACCACACCTATTAATTCATCCACCACCTTCAACCACTTATGACCCTTTCTCGGTGCACAAGAAAAATTTGTTGGAACTCAAAAAAAATTGTTGATAGATAAATAGTGTTCATTCTACAAATTCTCCAGGTAACTTTTGGCTAGCCCTCCTTCAGACTTAGCAGCGTCGCGGCTTTCTCGCAGCCAGCTGATGTATCTTTTAGCAATGATGAATCCCTAATTACATAATACAGGTTGAGTATCCCTAATCCCAAACAGTGGTGACCAAGTTTGGAATTTGAATTTTTTCGCGAGTTTTCGAATTCGATTTTCCTGGATTGTGGAATACATTGACGGAGTTGAAAAGAAAGTTGAGAGAAATTCAGACTATGGGATCCTTTCTCCTTTATTTGAAATGAAACATTGATAAAATATAACAAACAAAGGATTTGATTTTATGTGAATTCATCGTCTTGGATGGGCTAAGAACCGAATCCTCAGGAGATAAAGATATAACAACGTATTGGATGACTCATTATTTCCTAGGTCATTTACCTCACCTAAAGGCATGAATAGTTAGATTGAACCTTACCGAGGGTTTATGTTGAAAAAATAGCTTGTCATTATTATTTTTTTCGCAATAAATCTGCCCTGCTCCAATCCTCCATTGCGGTTTTCTGATTTCCTCGCATCTAAGTTTAGGATCAGAGATACTCAGTCTGTATTACAGTACCACGATCTGCACGGACCCTTTCCATTTAAACCCTCGCGCAAAAAGCGAGCTCTCCACGAATAGCAGAGCATTCCATCCTAACAAGTCGACATTTGGCGAGTGATTCATACCGTTCCGAGTACTATATGGTATGATACATATCGCGCACAAGGCGATCTAACTGTCGCAGGGCAAGCAACGACCCTCACTGAGGTGCCCCGACGGAGAGATTTCTTAACCGCCTCGATGAAATCGGTTTAGTCTAATGCATCGGCTCAATGAGCAGGCGGGAGTGCACCCGCGGGAATGACCTCTCTTCCAGAAGGGAGAGTGGGGCGAAGAGGGAACTGAACCCCACAGGCGGACTCATTGAGAGGGCAATTCCTTGAAAGCGTCATAAAAATTGAGATTGGCAATTTGACAAAGGGAAAGAGGGTTGCGGAGAGCTTGCAATCGGCGGGATTATGACGAATGTGGAAAGGAGGGAAGGAAAGGGTGCCCCGGAATGGTGATGAAAAGCAGGCAAGCAGCGCGGAGTGGATATAGCACTCGCTTAAATGAACAAAGAATATTATAAATTCCGGATCTCTCTATCCGATCGCCTCTATTCCCTAGAAGGGTGGATATATTTGGCGACAAATTATGATATTGAATGAAATACAGAGGACGGTGTTATACGACGTGGGTGAGTGATAAGATTTATAGATATATTCCGTTATAGAATGTATATGTAGAATAAGCGCTATAAATTTTCAAGTACCCTGAAAAACCTTCCGTGTAGAGAGGATTCTTTTACTTCTGAGGAAATATTTGAAACAAAAATTATCAAATATACACAGAAAAATAAACAAGTCTCAAAATATAAAACTTTACTCAGGCTAGTAATAGCTTATGAAGTGTAAGCTTCATTGGCAACAAACGTATGCACTTGAAAAAATTGAAATAGATAACCACAAAGAAATACTTGGCAGAAAATCTTTTCAAGAAAGTATCCTTCGTTCTCAATTTAAAATTTGCGGAAAAAGCATTTCGCAGTCGAACTTAGCTTTCAGTCCATGCAAAATTAAATCATGAATAATCCAATTACCAACAAATGGTTCTACTATGGAGGCAATCCGATAGGAATTTATATCTTTGTAACGGAGTAATGTTTATGGCTCAATAATAGCAAGCATAGCAAAGTTTTGTAGCAAGGGAAAGTGCGATATTTCTACACGTTGCTGATACACATAATGTAAGATTTGGAATCAGCGAGGTAGTTTCCAACTGAATATAATTTATTAAGTTCCATTGCAGGAAGCGCCGTAAATACATACTTATTAATACAACTATTGAATACAAACCAGACAACTTTCTTTTTAAATTTTCATTTCTCCACTAATCCTTCTTCTTGACTGCCAATAAATCTTTCAGATCGAACAATTATAAATAAACTGCGGAAGATGTACCCCCAAGAGTCAGTAGATAAATTACTTTGGAAATAGTAATGCCGTTTTAACAGCTGAATACGCAAGCAATCGTCAGAATCTCCGAAAAAGCAATTGCTTCCTGTGAACAGAGGAGGGAGGGGGAAAAAGGAGAGGGAAATCAACTACGAGGATCACGGAAAATAGACAAATATTTATTGCTTCCAAGATAACGCTCTCTCTTCTCTCCCTCCATCTGATCTCTGCCCGTGAAAATTTTGCACGGGGGCACAACATAGTCAATCCGATAAAGCTTTCCTATTACTTCGATCCCTCCCTTTCAAGAGATCTCCATCACCCTTCCTTCATTCCGTACTGTACGCTCGTCCTCCAATCACGCTATCTCTGCCAATAATCTTCCGTAGGGAATCAATGTCTTGGTGTCTCTTCCTTAGGGACAGTTTCTGGGCATGCTTGTTATATCAGTCCCTCATCACAAGTTAGAGCTTAGCTCAACTCTATATAAGAGAAACAATCGTAGTAAAGTGTAGTCTGTAGCGCGGCATTCCTTTGAATATAAAGCCTAGTCATTCTACATTCGTAGTATTTTTACAATTTAATGCCAAAAGTCAGTCAATGAACATCCCTTTTAAAATCAGTGTGCCGATATATACACAGTAAAAAATTGCATAATCTAAAGAATACAGGATTCGGGAAAGTTGTAAAAACTTATGACAAATTTTCAAAAATACTCGTACATCTATCCGTCTAAATTTCGATCTAACGCAGCAAATTTGCAGAGGAGTATTCTGACAAATCATCACAACTTCTACGACTAAAGATGGCTTTTTCGTGGTTGAATAGGAAGGATGAAAGTATACATTTGAATAGTTTAACCGCAAACGATAAGCAGGAGATAGGATGTGGCTCAGAGGGTCTATTTTTGACTCCTTCACGAAAACGTTCTCTTTTACGTGAGAAAGGATTTAATGTAAATGCTACATCTGAAACTCCTAGATCACTTTCAGTTTCCAGATTTAGCTTAAAATAATTATCCCGATGTGATTGCAGGTCTCCCTTTATCAAGTTATGCGCAGATAAGACACTCAACAATTAGCGATTTAATAATTATGCTTAAAGGTTTTATAAATATTTTGCTGATTTACAGAAAAATCTTTTATAATATCGAAAGAAACTGAATTACAGGATTGCGATGCAGCACGAATTTTTAGAATTTAATAATTTGTTGCATTCAATAGCTCATGAGGTTTTTAAATTTGGCATATTTAGTGCGTCTAAATTAAGTGAAAATACACTATTGCAATTTAATCATCGTAAAATATGAATTAAAGGACGCAAGAATACCTATATTTTCCGGAATAAAATCCTTTTTCTTTGATTCAAATAAACATTATGTCCACCTTTTCCTTGATAGTTGAAAATAAAGAGGGAGTAAGAAATCGTAATTCATAATGAACGAACTTTAATCGTAGTCAACCAGTTTTCTTTCCATGCAAACCATTTAAAATCCTTCGATGTATTTCCCCTCATCTTACTTCTCAAGCTTCCTCAACTGATAACTTTACGATATCTTTCAGAAGTACGAGCAGTGCATCTATAATCGTCTATGAATCATGCATGTTTGAACAGCAAGAAGCTTGTTCATTGGAACGTCCGCTATTCTCCAAGCAAACTTGAACGATTGCTCAAGAAACGAAGCTCAAAATCACAAACAATCATTAACTGCTGATGCAGCAACAGAGTATTTTTAATTTTAATATCTATAAACGAATAGTGATTGTTTGGAATGATTTATTTAAGACAACGGCTTAATCCAATCCTAACGCTTTCAGTAAATCATCCATATAATTTAGAATTTTGAAATTGGTAACGAATTAGAATGTAAAACAGATGCAGGAACGAGTTATTTTTTATAATTCAAATAAAGACGTGATGTGAAGAGAAGAGCTTATGTTTACTTTCGCTGGGGAAATGAGATGAGCTCGTTCTTGGCAATAAATGATATCATCGCTTCGTCGAATTTTCCTGATGGAGAAGAAATTCGGTACGTCATCGGTCTTGCATGGAGAAACTATTCGTGAATGTGCAATCTCAAACGCCAGATAAAAAGACTGCTCGAGGAGGAATCGACTTTGCCGTGATTTCCAACGCTCACGCTAGGTAGCGGTAGCATACGATACAACGCCTGAGTACAATGGCGGGTCATTCAAGCTCAGAAATCGATATGTGAAGTTATATAGGAAAAGTGAAGATAGATATACATCTTAAGTTGAAAATTATACAGAAAGAACCAACTACTACAACTACTGATCATCCATCTATATATGTTAAGCATAAAATATTTTCAAAGAATCAATTTTGATTGTAGATTCACTTTCTTAGATAGAAAACAAAGGTCTTTGCTGGAATCTAGTACATTTAGGCATCGGTATATCGTCCAATATTTGAAGTATATAAATCATTCGAAAGTTATATAAAGTACTTAGTTTAAGTTCAATCATTCTTGCTATTATTTAACTGAATTTATGTTCAAGTGCTCTTAAGTCCATCTTCAAATACACCTAAATTATTATTCATAGGGTCAAAAATGTTCGAACCTGGATGATCCACTTCTTGGTCGAAATATCTTTTATTTCTAAATATACTAGAATGACTTTTATATCTGAGTTCAGAGGTTAGGTCTCGACAATAGAAAGATCACGAAATTCTGTTATTCGTGTATTTCAATGAAGGAGAAACCTTACTATAAACGCATTAAGGAGGCATTTGTTGAAAAATAAAATCTGTCTCGCAATAATACGAATGGAATAGTTTCAAAGATTATGGAAATCAATATGTAACTCGAGCTAATACAATTGTCAGCTTGAATCCGGTGCCAACTATCATTTTAAATAATAAGTGCAGGGAAAGATAAAGAAACCAAGTAAAGGTGGGGGTTATTGATCAACTTCGTCATATGCTCACCTTAAATTTACAGTTATCTTAAATATTTTCTCCTAAATCGACTTTTACTATGCCATTTCGTCGTAAAAGATCAGATAAGATTTATTAGACAGGCATAAAAAACGCCCCCTTGCTATTGCACAAGCAAGTATAAAATGAGTAAAGTAAAAAGAAAATATCAAAGTATTGATTTCAGTTCACAACATACACTATTAACATACAATCGTACAGGTAATACAAATTGAAATTTGTAAACATTAAACAATCTTGTGCAAACTAAATAAATATATATATAAAATTTAAATAGGAGTAAATAATTCGCTAATTCAGCAATAGTATAATGTCGTTATAAAATAACTAAAGATTACAAATTTATAACATTATAAAATAGCAATACATTATTAAGCCGTTCAAAAAATGCAGTAGATATGAAGAATTTGCAAGAAAATTCTTTTGATTCTCTTTAGATTTCAGTTCCTCGTCGTATCTTAGGCAGATTCCTTGTTTATCAAAGTTATTAAGGGAGATCAATATGAATGATAACTTCTATGAATCCGAAAATGATTATATAACGTTCTGGCGTAGTTACGTGTAAGAAATTTTCTTCGTTTGAAGTGGAATGGAGTATAAACTGAAGAAATCTTGAATACTTGTGTATGAATAAGACATTCGGGAAATAAACCAGAGAAAATATTAAAAATATAGACCTTCCGTTTTCTGCTTTCACTATGCAAATTGGCGAATGTAGGAAAATATAAACTGGGAAGACAGTCCGTAGAGCTTCATTTATAGACACCAGCATAAATATTCACAATGCTACGATTCGATCGTCTTGATTAATATTAATGTATCATTTCTTAATATAAGTATATCTCTCAAATATGTTGAAAGATAATAAGAGCTGAACATTTCCGTGAAAGAGTATGATAAAATATGTAAGAGGATACTTTGAAAAACTGGGACTGTCTTTCTTGACTCTTGTTGTTTCCAAAGTAAATAAAACACATTAGAAAAGGAATTACAAATCCATTTGTAAATGATTAATAAATTATGCTTGACTCGCTAGCTTAGATCGGTGAGTAAAGGTTATCGTGAAATTATTAATGCCATCCGCCATATGTACTTTTTTTCGAGTGGTGTGATATGCTCACAAGATACAGCGAATACGAAACTCTGAGAGTATCTGATAACCTCTCCGAGTTACGCCTACTTACAGTGAACGCATAAATTTTAAGCTTTCTGAAGTTATTTTAAAAGTATCTTTCACTCCTCGAATAATAGCCCTAACAGTAAAGGAATATCCATGGTGGGAAAGATTGTACATCGAATTTATTCAATGGAGAATTAAGTATCTCCAATCCATTTCATCAAGTAACGTTTGTGTATTTTAATATTGGGTGCCAATTATCAAGCTGGAATCGGCAGATCTGCCAGGTAGATGAAAAGGACTGTCGTTAAATAGTTAAACTGAAAAACGTACTTTCACAAACACATACATGCCTGATTGCAACTTAAAGATAATCCCAGCTAAATGCTTAATATTCTCAATTATTTACATTCTGCACACCAAAACATATTATGATCTAAACTTTTCAGTCAGGTGTGAGGTATACAAAATTCTCTACTACTAGACAACTCGTTTTTCAAGACCTCAAAGAGAACAAATACTAAATAAAGGAAGACGTTTACTCTCTTAATCAAATGATTTACTTTCGTCAACCGCGAATTATAAATTGATGCTAAATAGACCAAATATATAATTAATATTCAAAGTAAAAATACAATATTAGAAAACGCCCTCAACCTACTGCGTTGTGTTCATACGATCTCTTGATACCAAAACCCTTTTATTTCATGAAAACATACGTAAAAATTTACGTTATAAACAAATGTGACTATAATACAGTCCTAAATTCTAAATGTTTTCTTATGAGAAAATGTATGCCTCGGATTCAACAATAGCAGTCGTCGTTATTGGGAACGGGCTTTTTAATAGCCACAAAACTTTTCTCTACCAAAATTCGCACAATTTCTAACCAAAAACGAGTTGCATGGGCAAAATAAGAGAATTTATTTCTTTATCCTTCCCTTCTGTGCTCGACTTTTTACATCCATTCTTTCTAATTTAATTTTGATAACGAAATGAAGTCTGCAACCGATAAAAGTGACAACGGACGAAAGGACGGGCACTACGCAAGTTATATGTAAGGATTCTGAATACAACCAAGATATTAACAGTAAATTTCATTTCTATGGAACTCCCTTGTATGATCATTACAATTCTTTAGATAGGCTATCTTCGATAATCAGAAGCGTTCATTGCAACACTAGCAGGAATTATAAAAATGTTGAAATAGCATTCTCCTGTAATTTTAACATTCTTAATCTTCTCCTGTAATTTTAACATCTTTAATTCTCCTGTAATTGTAACTTAAACTTTCACTTGGTATTGTTCACAGAAAGAACCATACGCCTAATTACGTTTTGATTGAGGACAATGGACGAAAAAATAATTCTTGAATATTCAAAACTTATGATGTACTTCAGTGAGATAGATGGAAGACCAAAAATTACCGTTACAACTAATTTATGATTACGTATATTTGGCTATAGCCCAGTTTATTGTATCGAAAAAGAAAAGTCATCATTAAGGCTAAGAAAAGCATTTGGCCCGGAGACAGATGGGGAACTCAACACATCCGCCATTTGCCAACAAAATCTTAGTAGAGGGAATAAGCCTTAAAAAGAGATTGGTAGTTATTTTAAATTGCTTCGACAGCTGTGGTAATTTCGTACTTATGTGTATCCATCAGGAATCAAACCCTGGATGGCTTTTACCAAAGGCGAAGGCACAATCCCCTTGGCTATCCGAGAGTGACTAGACAAGATGAGTAGTGATGAATGGGTAGTTCGCTTTTGTTTTCCTTGACGAGCCAGAATGCTATGATTTTCCAATCATAGCATTCTGGCTCGTCATAAATCATAGTTTTGCTACTTTTGCTACAAATGCTACGACCCTATGAATAAAATTTTACGCGGTATTCTATTAGGTGTGTCCAAAATTAATATCATTATTCAGTATCACTCATACTTCGGTATATTTCACCTTATCACAGCTATGAGCAAAGCTAAGACAAAATTAAATGAAAGACACATTTTTCTGTGTTCTACACCACAGGATGATGAAGAATGTTCTATTCGTGAAGATGTGATACTACGACCCAGCAATTAAGACAGCGGTGTTAAAAATATTTAGCGTAACGAATTAATAATGGAGGCAAAAATTTTGAGACTGAAGAGAAAATTTCAAAATATAAGACAGTAAGTTAAGAGATAAGTAAGTTTAACGGTGGCCCCGCTTTTGAAGTCTTTACTATCTACAGCGTAGAGCAGAAATACCCCATGGATACCATATACCATAACGATCATCAGCTTCACACCCTTGTTTCTCCTTTAGAAGGGAAGGGAAGGGTTTCCCTTTTAGTTCAACAAGATATAAGAAAGTTCAATTTGTATTGTTTCAAGCGTTATAAACATAAGAAGACCAGGTTTTTCTCGATGATGACAATCTGTCTGAGGAACTCTTCCTCTTGTATCTAATAACGTTCCAGAAACTCCTTAATGACGACCAAAAACATTTCAAATGCTTTGAATAAGAAATAATGTATAGTAGAGATGACAAAGCATGTTCATATAGTTAGCAGTTATCAAAAATACATTTTAGGGTCCCCCTGAGACATCGTTGGCTTATAGCTTGCCATCTTAACGCAATCTCAAATACAATTTATATTTTTTAAAAAGAAGAGCAATTAAGTATAAAAATAAGTAGTAACGAAGAAGAGAAATATCCTACTAAGAGAATAAAATTGAATAAAAGTTACAAGTGTGGTGACAGAGGTTAAATGCTTTTGTTCTATGACTTAATAAAATAAGTTGTATTATACATTAACACATTTAACAACTACATACATGCCTTAGATACAAAGCACGGACATGTAAAGTCTTCTTTTTTTCATTATAAAAAGTGAAATTTATTACTAGGATATTTAATAAAAAAATTTAAACAATCCAATTTTAACTTAAAATATAAATTTAATAGAAACACAATATCTCGAAAAAAGTATTTATCATCGAAGACAAATCATTTGTACTACTTGAAATTGCTGAAGTTTACAATTTTGTAATTGAAGTATATCTTCCTAGTCCTTCTGTTTCACGTAGGTTCCAAGTCGCAAAATGTATGGTATTTTACTGGTTTAATAAGGAGCAGTTATCTTTTTGGCAATCGAAAAGGTAGAAAGGGATTAACAAAGTGCTCATCATCTCCGACCTAAATGCATCTTGCTGCTTAACCATCCTTTGCGTCCCCCTCAGACCCACTCCCAAATAACGATCCCAATGAAATTACGGGATGCACAAAACTAAGAGCGGCTTTCATCGCCCTCACTGGTGCGTCGCGCTTTAATTCAAATTTATTTGACTAGGCCTCCCTCGCATTGTAAAGCGCCTATCACTTTGATAGTACTCTGACCCCGCTTCTAAAACGGAGGGGAAGTGTAATTAGATTACCGATTCCCGGGAGAGAGAGAGTGATATGCAGAGAGTGGCTTTATGGGGAACGGTGGCTGCCACCTGGGGGAAGGGATGTGCCGCGAACTGCCGAGGCAAACAGCGGAACGCGGTGCATAGATTCGATGATTGAAAGCCCTGGTGAGCGGACCGCGATACACCCACGCCATTACTGAAACAAGAGAAAAGCGGCGTGCGCGAGGAGGGTCCAAATGATGGAACGAGAAATTAATTGGAGAGGAATTGGGTTGAGTGGGGAGTGTATGATTAATCGTCGAAAATTACTAGAGGGTTCAGGGATGTGTAAAGCTCCGAAACCCTTAAAATTCTAA
The DNA here is from genome assembly GCA_036926295.1 of Pachydiplax longipennis. Taxonomy (NCBI): domain Eukaryota; kingdom Metazoa; phylum Arthropoda; class Insecta; order Odonata; family Libellulidae; genus Pachydiplax; species Pachydiplax longipennis. The sequence continues at coordinate 62,168,800 of JAVFKF010000008.1, forward strand.
TGTGTCTCTGGTTAATAACTGTAATGTTACCATGGAGGGTTCTTAATGATTTTCTGTAATTTGTACATTCTGAATCACTATGCCTTTTTCTAGAGTTTGAAGTTGAATTATAGTTCCTTTACCATATTTATACCAAATTTTTAACACCTATATTCATATCATCTCATGCTGCCATTCAAAAACTAATTGGGTAGCGTTAATGTCAATCAACGTTTAATGTTTCTTACACTCATAAGAAGGATTTTATTATATCCTAAAATGAAATTGTTGGGTTGAAGTTGAGATAAATACAAGACTAATGAATGGGTACAAAAGCGTTTAAGAGGCAACATAATGACAAGGAAAACCAAAGAAAGGATATATAAATAAATTATACGGTAGTTTCGTACGGTTGAGAATGCTGGGTAAGCAACAGAAAGGAAGCTGATTATATTTGAATGCAAAATATTAAGGGTAATACGTAGACCCATTATAGTAGATGAAGCCTGACGAATAAGTAAAAACAACAAATTAGAGAGCTACTCATAGAAAGAGACGTTGTAGAAGCTAAAACGAAGACTGATTGTGGGATAGGATGATCATATCAATAGAAAAGAAGAAAAAATTACTATGAAAATAGTTATTAACAGGAAATCGAAGAACAGTGCGGAGAGATGTTGAGGTGGGAAGACCAGATGCAAAAGGGCATGCAGAAATTTGGATTAAACCAGTATAAGAGGTAAGATAGACCGAGGTAGCGAAAAGTTGTTTGGCGAAGCCAAAAACCTTCTGTGATTTGAGTGGCCATGAGAGTGAGGGATATATTTAGCATATTTTTATAACACCTGTAATGCAAGTCCTCTTCTGTACATTGAATACTTTTTCCTACAAATGTATGCAAGTTTTTTATCCCCCCTTGTCTGTGTTCCTATAGTTGATATATATTCTCTGTAATCATATTCACCATACTTATTATGTTATTTTCCTAACAAAACCGATCTCTTCTTATCTTACTTTCTAATCTTTTGTTTTTTGAAAGTCGATCCTTGGTTTGAAATATACTATGTATGAGCTTCACGATTTTTAGGTTTCACTTGATTTTGAGTAGCATGAACGATGGTCTACTTAATCTCCATTTCCTCAATTAAAACTGTCGTTATGCATGTTAGTTCTTAACTTTCAATTTTAAATAACTGCGAAAAGAGCTACAAATATTTACGCTGAATGGTGGTGACCTTGATATAGAGTGGAACTCTATCAAGGGATAGAGTTATGTAACAGAAAATGATTTCTTTATACAAGACAACAAAAAACTATTTACGCCTTGATTTAATGCCAACTTAATGCCTCTACCTACCGGAACTAAGTTCCGAATAATTTCTATAAATTGTTTTCGTAGAGATGCATAAAAGATATTTACTTAATCTATACCATGTCAATGAATCTTTTTCTAAACTTTCTTACAAGTATTCCATTTTCATGATTAATGAGTTTCTTATCTAACTTAACATTTTTTTTAGCTTGAAATCCAATCTTTATTTTAGAACCATATTTTCTTGCAATTCCTATTAATTCATTCAAATTAATATTATATTTGAGCTTTCTTTCTTATAGAAGAATTTCCTCGTGTACGTAGAAGGAAACCTTTTAAACACCAGTTATTAATGATTAATAAGAAAATGAGATAAGTAAGATAAACTCTTTTCATTATTATTTAACCTTAGTTATCATCAAGGGTTATTAATATGAAGATGAGTTTCTAGCAGTTCTCCAAACCACCTGACCCCTACAGGTAATTCATTGCCTCAATATTCATAATAGTTATGCTTTTAATACCATGCTGATATTCATGCTCATACACCTGTTTATCGTTTCCCTATCTAATATCGTATTCCTGAGTCCAGATGCATAAATACGTTGCTATTCTTATTATCAATTGCATTTGGGGACAGAGTCGGCCCGAGACACGAGCGAACAGGGAGGTTGTACGGGGCGCCGAGGACATGGAGGCGTGGATAATCTTTTTATTGATTGTTGTATAGCTTACTTAATTGTATGTAAAAACTATTCACTGTTGAGTCTTAGCTTAATTTTTTTCTTAAAACTTGTAATTCTGGGATTCTGAGGAGATTGAACCTTCGGGTCCTTCCAGCGAAGCAAGGACTTGAAAATAAATTACGGGTTAGTAGGATGATAAACTTTAGAATATATTAATACTATATAAAGAATGTATAATTACTAAGGAATCAATTGATTTACTAAGAAATAATTAATAAAATTCGTCTTACAACTTGTTAGTTATGGATAATTATTTCCCAAGACTATTTAAAGCGACATGTCCAACACGAATTACGACTGCAAAAATCTGGATACTAATTTTACCAACCATGTTTCGCGAAATACAATAACAATTCACGATTTTGGATTATTGCAATAATCATGAATTATTACCAAGAAGTATTATTATTGAAGTTTCTGCAATTTTTCTTCGAATGAGAAAAGGAATCTTTCCTTCAAACAGGAAGTATTAACGGAAAATGACCCTAGTGAAAAGGATTAGTGAATTCAATCTGACTTAAAAAATAACCTCTCTGGAAAATTCTGCAACTCCTCGAAACCCTGTGTAAAATTCAAATATTTTCAATGTAGAATGCTACTTTTAGAGCTCCTGTGACATGGCAAGGGAAAATTGATGATTATGGCCGAGATGTAGCAAAACCGGAAGCGTTTTGAAAATATATGAATAAATTCGTAGTGTTATTTTATTTATACTTCTCCTTGTTATGGATTGCCACTCGGTTAAGCCTTCCGCAATCAATTTAATATCTTGCACATGATAAGGAAAATATAGCATTTCGATGATATACTAGAACAGTGGTTCTTCACATGGGGCCCAAAATATTTTCTCACAGTTCTACCTGTTTCGATAATTGGATGTCGTTTCCAACACAGATGCAAAACCTAACGAGTAAACGATATTTTGTATGAAAGTTTTTTAGAGTTACGATATAGTATTCCAACAAAACGTTTTATGCGCGTGTAAGCATCAAAAATATAATCTTAAATCATAAACTAAATCTAATTTTATAATTGAAAGAAACTAAACTAACCAAAGAAATGCGTATCTTCTGCCTAGATTTGATAAACCACAATAATTGAAAAAATCATTTATATTACTCGATTGCCAATCTTAACGGAAATTCAAAATATAATGTTTTTTATCTAAAGTCTGCTATTAATGGGACGTGAGAACGAATTCTGAGAGTTGACTGACGGTACGAATAGCTGGAGAGGTTCAGATCTCTTTTATACTCAATTAAACGTATGTATTAAAAATACACCGATGATTTGATAAATTACATTGATACCGAGTTGATGATGATACTTTATGAAAAATGTAAATTTTGTTGCCTAAAAGTAAATGAAAACTGTTTTATTTCAGTTAATAGGAGTGTAATTAAATAAACGATCATGGAATTACCTCTTTGGAAATTGATAAAATCAACGTGTTTCACTCTTCGAATTCTCTACGGTTTATCTGCTCATCCTTAGATACTGCGTAGATTTGTATTATATGACAAGTTGCGAAAAGCATTAAAGAACTCACCAGATATCCTCAGTCTTAAGGCATTTTCATGTAAAATCAATGAAAAAGTAACATCTTTTTCATCGGACGGTTATATTTTCAAAAATACATATCACAAGAAAGATTGGAGTCTCTAAAGTAGAAATTTCTCGATGTAGGAATAAGGGAGAAAGAAAACGGAGACTGAGTAACGGAATGAGCAATGGAGGGAAGGGAAGCAGGCGTTGGCGCCATGTCGGTGGAATTATCCCTGCAATGCGGGTTGCCGTCCCGTAGGGAAACGACGGAGATTATGGGAATGTAGCCAGGAGCGAGATACGGGAAGAGAAAGTATCCCTTTCCGCATACAGAACAATCTCTGGAAAACTAGGTCGCTTTGGAAATAAAAAATATTTGAGGAAATTAAACTTGATCATCGGGTTTGAGGAATAATTTCTACAGTCTTACAACGCGATGTTTACATCGAAGATTCCACTCACTGAAAGATTCATTGATGTCTATGAAATAGGGATCTAGGGATACATTTAGTGGTCAATTGAGTTTATCATTTGACCAAAAAAACGTAATCGCAAAATGATAATATCCTGGACTATAATAAGGCATTAAGGCATGATGACGATATCAGCTCCTACTGTTTGCTATCCTCGTGTGTGAGGAGTGAGAAGGTATCTTACACTTCATATAAATGTACATGTATACCCTATAAGCTGTCTTTCTTACCTAGGCATTCATAAATAAGAAAAATCGCCGACTTCACCGGTAAATAACAACTAAAATACTGGAAATTGCCATGATAAGAGCGATCGTCCAGACTAGATAATATGGAGGTATAAGAATCTTACAGTTAATGTCACTTTTCCAAATGACCCTTATTCCTGCTCATAAATTTAACTGAATAGGAGGAGAATGACTATTTAATGGTACTCTCATTCCATATTGTTAACTAAACCCATATTATAAATGAAAATTTTTATCAAACAAAAATTTACCTGAATCGTATTAAGAAGAAATCACCAACTACCTAAAATGAACTACTTTATACTTATTTTTATCAGGAGGCATGTACATGCAAGAATATTATATTTAACTCAAAAATTTTCGTTGCAATATTTCTACTGGATTATTATTTCATTAGTCAATGACGAGATGCAAAAAATCATAACAATTTGTAATAAAGTAAGGTTTCTAATGTTTATTTCTCAACAGTACGTATGGAGTAAATATATTTTACATTATTTTCCTTATGCATTCGCTCTAGATGAAGAAACTTCGTCTTATCTTCCTCGAAATAGAACGTTTTACGGATAAAAGAAGTAGTTAAGTTTCGTTGACGAATCATTAAACAGCTATTCTAAATAAATTCAATGTAATATCTTTCCACTCCGAATCCGAAAATTCTTTTGGCAGCCTTTCAAAATAAATATCTGAGAAACGATTCCTTGGTTCGCGATAAACGCACAAGGAACTCTCGAAAATCATTAATCACCTTTCTTTTTTCTCGCTAATGGTTCCTCCAACAGAGATTGATGAACACACGAAGCAACAAGCTCTCATAAAAGAAGTGATCATATTCATCCAGTGATTCCGTCTTTTGTTCCTCAAGATAAATGCAGCAGATTCCGGTCTCAGTGGAAAAGTTCATCGTTAATCTAGGAGGCATAAAATTTTGACGAAGGAACTAAAAATATTGCAATTCATTAAGTCCTACAGCCTACTATGTTCCTTCTAAGCTGCATGCATGAGTAGCCGCGTAATACTTTTCAAGGACCGCACAACTAATTTGTCGTGAGACCACTATTTATTGAAAAAATTGACTTCACTCTTAGCATTCACAGTTTATCCATGATTTCGAATATTATGAATTATATACTGAGATACATGGGTCATATTGTCATTTATATGTTGTAAATAAGGAAATTCGCAACTTATAATTCTATCTTGAATCACTTTAACGCCGGCGGTAATTTTATTGTCTCTCAGTGATGGAAAATATTGGAAAGTAGAATGTTGTTTGCCCTTTTAGTCAGTGAATATTCCCATTTTTATACGCGTTGATGATGATGTACATATAAAGTTGCATTCTTGAGTTTCCAATATGTAATAGTTAATCACTCATATTTGAATTTAAACAAATAATTGACGCCACTAAAATCTCAATCCAATGGATAGTAGAAGTCTTATCATTTAAAATTTCACCTTCATTCCCGTTGTTAAAGGATTCAGTAGTTCAAAAGAGTAGCTCTGCCCGACTTGACGAAAGGGCTTGTTTGACATTTTCGTTTCATCTGCAATAAAATACGTTAGCCATCAGTGACTATAAAAGGAAATTTCAGAAGGGAATTTCTTTGAGTATGTTTAAATAAGGATTTCTGAAAAAAAAATTGACCAAAAATTAGTTATAACGACCGGTAATGCCCTGCAATAGGAAGAGCCGATTTAAATGATACTGAAGGTATCATTCAAGGATAAGATTTATTCCTGACATTACTTGATAATTAATTGACACAAACGTCTCTTCTAATGACTTACTTCTAAAAGCTATTGAAAATTCTGCAAAATAAGCCACTATTATATTTTTCACATTATATTTTTCGAAACATCCATATTATTTTCCTTTCTAATAATAATGATACTTAAATGAATTTTGTTTTGTGTAAGGCCTTTAGTTGGAATTTGTCTAATTTAAGGAGTCAACTAAAACTGCTGAAGCAGAAGACAATACCATCGCCAATCGCAGTTTTATTTCTGATGAAACCAAGTTATGAAGTAGGCTATATTAATTAGTCACAGCTATGAAGTAAACAATTTTTATTGAGACAGAAACACCACAATCCAGCATTAAGATTATTGCAAGTGATTCATGAAGTGGTAAGTTGAGAATTATTCTGACGATTGACATGGTAAAAGCAGATGTAGGTGATGGCATTCCGGTGCCTTGTGGTGAGGATTTCTAGAAAGGATTTTTCACCCATAAACATCCAAAATGTTACCTTCCTGATTTGTACATACATTTATTGCAAAGGGATCCTTGCTGGATATTTTTCGGAAATCCTACATAATCCTCCATAAGATCCAAAGCAAGTATTAGTAAAACTTTCAAAATTTAGTTGAAAGTAGTACGGAGAACTACAGCAGATGGAAATGAATTTTAAAAAGAGGATCGATTTTTATCTACGAGGAACGCCAGAGAATGAGGATGGAGAACTCGATGGCTGGGGAAGCCATTTCGACGGCGAGATGAATCTCAAACGTGTCTTCCACGCAGACTCGAATTGCGGTAAGCGGCTCTTGGAGAGAGAGGGAACGGTGGTGGATGAAGAGGGGAAGGGGCGAAGGGTGCGTGGGTGGGAACAGGTGCGGAGAGACACGCCCTTTGCTCGGTTAACCCTCTCCCATTGGCGGTGGACATGATTGGAGGAGGATCGCGATGGAAGGATGAGGACGTAGGTGTGCCGGGGTGAGGTGAAAAGAGATTGCAAAGGCGGGGATACATTGGGTGGGGCCTAGGAGGGGCCTTGCTGAGGTAGACACATTTTATGGAAGAATCCTCGGTATTGCTCATTTTGGTAAAACGTTCCGGTGTACTTACTTTACAGAGAACTCAATTCGCAGTTTTCAGTACACTTGAGATATTTCGAGATGACCAAATATCCCTTGGCAATAACTGCAGATATTGAGGGTCTTTCGATCCAGAGAAAATTTTATCAAGAATGGATGATCTTAAATTACGAATTTGACGTAAATCAAACCTGCTATACATTCCTCTAAAGAGGAATATATGAAAATTAATATTTGAAACATAAAGCTTAAAATATAAGAATCATTTTGTAGGTATATATTCTTTGTGAACATCAACACTTGCATGAGGTAGCGCTATGACTCATGTAACGCCAAAGCACAAGAGAGAGGTAGAAATACGTGAAGAAGAGGGAAAGAAAATTCCTTTGTATAAGATTTCGCTAAGGTAGAAAAGATACACACTTTACTTTCCAACCTTTTTTATAATTGTGAACAGTGAACTGCCTGGATTTACAAAGGAAGTTCTGAAACAATTTCATTCTAGCAGCTAGTAAATGGAGGAAACGATACAGAGTCAGGATTAACTTTAGGTCATAATCTGATGATTTAGCGATGCTACGAAACCATGATCATTTCTTTCGTGTTATTGTGGTTCAGTAAAAGTTTTAAAACTCTCATGGAATGGGGAACTCTACTAAATAGGTGTTAACTCGTGAGCCTAGGTATAAGAGCACTCGAGACTAGGATACAATGAAACTTTCATATGAATTATTGCCATTGTTCACCCTTAAGATTATCTATTAACCCAGAGACTTTGAGTATTACTCGCTATGAAGCATTGCTTCAGAGTTTTTCACCAAGGGGAGAAGTTGAAAACAGGCCATATTTGTCGGACGAGCGTCTCCTCATGACTCAAAACATGCCGCCGTAGAAGTTGGAAAACTCGCAACGTTGAGCAATAACTCGACCATAAAAGATAAACGATTCAATTTCAGCTATATATTACCCGAAAAGAATTTCTCAGGGGAATACCTGTAACCGAAAGAAAAAACATTTTCACAATTGGATGGAACTTCTCCGACAGGAAATTCCTTTCATCCGTGATTCACGTGATTTATTATCGCTCCTATAAGAGATTAATCGCTGCTCTTTTAAAGCTGCGTGTCAATCACAATGATAATAATATACGCACTCGCTTCAGAGAGCGTGTGGATAAATTCGCCATCTTTGTATAGTAAAATGAGATAATACTGCAGCGTTTAATTCTGTTTGATTTTGGAAATAAAATGGCTCAAAGAATACGTAATTTATCCTCAAATCACGAGCTGGATTGTTAGAAAAATTTTTACCTGTAGGAAACACCTTCCCTGCTCCCATAGAATAAACATTTAGAAATACATGTGGACCATCAAAGGATAAGATTAGGGAAACATCACAGGAAATTGCTCTAGAGGACAGAATATGTCGTTAATTCTCCTTTTCTCAACAATATCTACTATAGTAACAATATTCCTAAAATATAAATATATTCTAAGGGAAAGTAACTCTTAGATATCGCACGCTTTACATCGCGATCTATTTCCAATAATTCGTAAGTAATATCTCTCGATAGGATTGTGAGTGTTTTGCAAAGAAATATGCTTCAATCTGAAAGTTTACCGCGGGCACTGAATTTAAAGCCGAGCAAATTCTACTTTGAAAAAATAATCCTAATAAAGCCACAGAAAATAAGAGAAACCGTAAAATATATCGGAATGGAAACGCGACGGGATGTAACTGACTTTGCTCATGCCTCAGACTACATTAAAACTAAACACTACACTACATTTGCATCAGTTTTAGGTTGTAGAAAAGTAATAGAGTAGTACATTTTCAAAAGTAGCCAAAAAAAAAAGACTTGACAGTCTTGAGATAATCCAGATTGAATTCTAAATAATATTGTTTGTATAAAATCTTTTTCTTCTCGTACTGAGTTTATAGATTACAAACATAAAAGGGAAAATTTCTGTGAAGTAAGAATAATGGATGAATGTTGAAAAGATGAATGGCTGCACGACCAATATGAAAGGGGCGTTTTACGTTCGTTTGGACTTTTGGAAAACATGGACTAAAGTAGAATGATTTATAAACTGGTGAATTTGGAAAAAAGTGAGTAGTAGTGAAGAGGAAGACAGAGAAAAAGCCAAGTGAATGTGGTGAATGAGTTTCTATTGAACAGAGATGGATGTACATACATAGCTGTAAGAACGAAAGGGAATGAATAAAAAGATGTATGTATGTTTATGAAGGGAAGATGAAGATTATTCAAGAATAACATGGAGGAGTATTTTCATTATATCGAGTTTTCCGTGTCATTCAACTTACATAGGATTCAAGGAGAGTGAACACCAAATTCATCCACATGTAGCAACTTCATGTATATTTTCATCAACCTTTCCCTTCTTTCTTACTTCTTCTCATTTCCGCTGAATTTTTATCATGTACTTTGCAAACTAATAATTCAATCACGTAAACCTGTTTACCAGATTCTGAAATCGTTTTAAAATACTTTTATGAATCAATCGCTTTATCTTAGTGGTGAATCCCATGTTTCTTCATCTAAGTCTCTCTAATCTATCTATTCTATTACCCAAAGTTATCATTGGGAAGATTCCTTTCTTTTGAATTCAATTTTCGTAAATAAACCCACCGCAAGATACATCGATTTCAAGAACCATAGGAGTACGCATATTTATCACCCAATTACATTTTGGAGTAAAGACACCAATGACCTCCTCTACATGCAGCTTTTCTCTATACTTGTCCATTCCTGTTTATATCTTGCGTTTCAGACATATTTAAGTTTTATATACATTTCTTATTCATCTAAGAGACACGTATTTTTCTTATAATATAATTCAGGATATTATTCACCATACTTAGCCAAATTTTTTCTTCATCCACTCATTTTCCTTTACTTTCTCTTTTTCATTTCATGAGTTTGAAACCATAAGACGATTCCTATGCAGTGTGTTAAATATCGAATTTTTTATAAGAGAAAAATACTTCACTGAGATTACTTTAGCTGTGTAAACTGCTACAAAAAAAATTCCATTTCTTTTTTACTAGGCGTAATGTGCATGATTAGAATTTTAGGTTCTCAGAAATCGTAGGTTCCCCACCTCTGGTCCAGACCTATGAAATGCACTACTTTCATTCTTTCCACGTGGTGATTTTGAGAATAATTTCAAGAAACTATTTAAACTAATTGAAAAGATTTAAATAAGTTATGCAACCTAGTCAAAGCATGTCAAACCATGGTGGAAAGACCAGAGTAGCCCGTAGTCCTTTCACAATGTAGCCAAACAAGTCAAAGAATTCACAAAAAATACAAAACTCTTTGATTTCTCCCATCAATGATTTCTCTTTCTCGGAGACTTCTTTGACATCTTTTATCATAAATTTCCACCAAGAATCCCAATCTATCAAGAATTTCCAAATCGAAAACTTGCTTTAAAAGTACGAAGACTGCAAGTTATAACTACAAGAATGTCCTGAGTTTAAAGAAAATACCGCGTTTTTATCCTACCAACGAGATAGTATACAATCATTATCCTAAATCAGAATGACTCGAAATATCAATGATTATTGATTTAGCTGAAGGTTATCACTTTGAAAAGAGGGTGAATTAATTTCGTTCGCTCTAAGCAACATTTTCAGCAAATACTAGTCTTGTCATTACGCCTTAGATTTATCAGTAGAATTTATTTCATCGCCATTATTCGCCATGTCCCCTCTTAAGCCCTCTCATCTCCCTCCATCTCCGGCTGGCGCCACCTCCACCATAACTACATATCTACAGATTCTGCGTGATAGAAATTTTCCGCTGTCCAATTGGGAAGCTTCTTGGTTGGAAAAGGGGCGGAGCGTCGTTTCTCTCTCAATTGTTATATCCTCAGAAGTCCTCCTATGATTTTCCTCTACCCAACTCTTCCACCTCAACCCATATCAATTTACGAGGCTTTTTGCGATTTTACTTCAGAGACGAGCATTGGAATAGGCGTCTTGCATAAGGAAGGATATTTGACGTATTTTCTCGATGAGCTAGATGGATAGATAGAATTCTTTTGAAATCGCGAAAGAAAGAGAGGTTATCTGGGTTTTATTACTTAAGTCGCATACGAGGAAAGAAAAAATCAATGCGCTCTTGGTTAGCTCGCACCCATCCTCTAAGCGATGATATTACATCGGCATTTTCTATCTATCTAGAATTCGAAATATCTCTTTAAAGGAATTGTTCGTAGGATGATTAGACTAAGATTAGCTTCGCTGAATATAGTTGAAAAAATGTTAATAACAGTCACCTCTTGGAGAAATTGTTTTTGAAGACTACTATTGCAACTAACACCTTAATAGACCATCCTTGAACCAGGATTCGAACTCTGGACCCATCAAAATCAAGTGACTAAAAAAATTGATAGAAGTCGTAAATGCTTTACTTAAGAGTTGTTAATTTTAATGAATTAATTTACCCTATGAAGAACTACGAAGTGAATTCCAGCTAACCAAGACTTTATTTCATAATTCTCGATAAGACTTACAAACAGCAAAAAAATAATCATAATTAATTATGGAAAAATTATTTTACGAAATGAAAGATTCGAGTGATAGCCAATATATTGCTGAATTTTTGCAATTGTATTTACTATTACATTGTTGTATTTGGTTATGAACTTGCTAGTTACTTAATTGTAGCAAATATATCACTCGATAAAATGTTCATAACTCCGGAGAAAAAGATTATGTAGAACAAGAATTATGCATTAGAACATTTTATTTAAGTTTTCGTGATTTTTCATAAGTGCTGGTGGAAATATATAACGTAGAAAAATATTTCAGCTTAAATAAAAATTAATTTTTTCGATTAAATTTTTCTTGGAATTTATTACGTCATCACAGGCTATAAAATGCGCTCTTTTACTCTTAAGGGGATTATTAAGGTTAATAATTGTCTTAAACAATTAGCTGGGGACTGGGAATAGGAATAAAGGGCTGCAACACACCAATGCATGATTATCAATCCCTGATGATTTAACTAAACGCATTCCGACGTTAAAAATCGACAATAAATCCGAAGCAATATATACGGATTATTATAATTACTTGGTCACACCGCTTACAGCAGATAAGAATTATAATGTTTATTTATTCATGCAGTAGTTAATTTCAAAGACATCCGTCTCCGTTGAGAATTTTATCTCAGCGACCTGTTTCATGCGAAATGCGATTTTTAATTCCATTTTCATGACAGATTACATTCGCAAAATCTTTTTCAGAGCCGTGAGATTTACTCTTTACCTTCCCCACTACTAACTGTTAATCGTTGATGACCTCCGTCGTGCAATGATGTTTATTCTCAATTACACTCCTCCTAGAGAGAAATAAAATTTCCGCAGGGATACTTCGGATCGTAGGAAATCAAAGCAGTAAGAATCGAAGTTATTCCGGTCCTCCTTACCCTCACCCATCGCTCTAATAAATATACCCCTCCCTCGATCTCCAATAACTTATTTTTCCCTCCGTATCACCACGCCCCCTCTTCCTCCCCGATCTCATCCCCATTCTTTGCCCCTGCCTTGTCCTTCCCATTCTTCAAACACCCGAACGGCGCACTGCCTTTTTTCCCACAAATGAATCAACCACGTCTTTGCCTACAGAATCGTCCTCCCCTTCCCAAACGGGCGTATCTCCCATATTTCCAGAACCCTCTTCTCCTTCCCCTTCTTCCTGCCATTCTTCCCTCTTTCAGACTTACCCTCGTTCCATTTCCCTTTCGCAAGATTCAGCACGAATGTGAATCTCAGTTTCTCGGAATCGCCGTCATCTTTCCAGAGCTTTTAAATCCGAGGGAATTTAAATAAATACCGCATGAAAATTCCCGAGGCAATCCCCGATCCAGCTAGGAGGAGAATTCATAAGCCGGATTTTAATTTACTGCCGGGGAATTCTTTATTTCATCTCACGGTCGGACAGAGACGAGAAATTCTGCTTGTTTTTCTTATTCCGAGCGTTGAAATTGAAAGACGCCATCAAAAATTCACTGGATTCTTTCTAGAGTCCTCCTGTATTCTATAAAATAACCTGGAATATCCCTATTCAAACGAGCTTCGAAGGGATTCGAAGTAAATTTCCCGGCAAATATAAGGATTTTAAGAGCGGATTATGAGGAGAAAGTATAAGATGCTCCGTCAAACTAGAAGTTGATTAGAATTAGATTAGAATCAAACTAGAAGATCAATTAGTTAAAGAATCTAGCCATTGAGTCTGTACACAATAAAGGCCACATCTTTATCGTTTAACATTCTGGTAATTAAGAATTTTAATTAGAAATTCAAGAATTAAGAAGAAGACTAAAAATAAGATATGCAGCAGTATATTTAGCGATTCTTCAAACAAATTCGAATGAATAATAAGAGATATTTGCGAATCTCATAGGAAAAGGTGTTACATAAAGCAGAAGAGGTTAAGAAGTAAGAATTAGAATTAGAAATATTCGGACATCGCTATATTCTGCTCAGTAAATTCTGTAGATATTTAAGAAGATGACGAATAAAAAATAGCCGAAATATAACCGATATATTCCAGATTATTCCTTTCTCCAAATACGATTAAATTGATATCATGGAAAATGACAATGTAATTAGAAAAGGAATTTAGCTCACTTAGCAAGATACGGTGATAGTCCAGAAAAAACATGACTACAACTATGGATTATTTTCTCACAGCAATTTATAATAAAATTACCCAAAGCATTACATAACTTTGGGTTAGATAGAGAAGGAGAACTTTTAGTCTCAATCTTTCCTTAACAAAGACGTCGTTTATATATTTGATTGAATGTAAAATAATCAGAATAATTTGGTGATTATCTCTTGATTTCGTATAAAATAAAAATTTTAGAATGAGAATTTTAATATTTTGTTATTCAGGCATAGAATTTCATATTTTTGACTCCGAGTCTACTACACAAGTTCATGGAAATGTCTGTCCATCTGGATGTAAAGAAGCATCTTTTTTTAGTCAACTAAAATTATGCTTAAAACATTTCAAAGTTTAGATCTGGTGTATTTCCATTTATGATAAAATAATATAAAGCAAATTCATTAAATATAATAAGTTTATGAATAAAGGAGGATTAAGCTTGGCATTAACTGATTAACAATCTTCATCGGGAAAATAATATAACACAGTGGTGCCAAAATTGTCGTTATCAAAGGTGCGATTTTCTAATAATAAGGCACGATTTCCTACAAATATAATAATTGGTTTATTTCTTCCAACTATTCTGCACAACCATAGCATATAAATTCCAAATAAGCAGGTAAAACTCATTTAAATGTCTTCTTAAAAGTTTCATTGAAATCCTCCGCTCATCGATAAAGAGTCGTAAACATAATCCTGTGTCCCAAGATTCTCTTTGATTACTATCACTCGTCGTTAATCATGTACGTCGTTAACTATGGTCGTCGTTAACCAAGTACCACTGCGTAAGTTTTCAGAAAAGACTCCCGCCGCAAAGGGCAAGGTTAAGTAATCCTGCCCACGACACGGGGAGGGTATCTCTCATTGAAGGAATGGCGTGCACGCCAATTCTTTCATTCTGGATTATTTCCATCTCCAGTCCATTAACACTCTTTGTAAGATAGGCGTAGGCGTGTTTCCTCGCTCATCTCCTTCCTCTCTCTTTCTATCAATCACCTTCTGCGCGCACTCTTCTCCAACGGAGCGTACAACGCGTCGCTTCGCTTTGGATACATAACGCCCCAAATGGAAACCCATCTCCATTAGCAAACATGGACGCTCCAGATCATCGCCTACCCTCTTCTTAGCCTTTCTCTTGGCCCATACTTCCATTATCCTTTCCACGATGTGGCTTTTCATCCCACATCCATATTAATGCCAAGAGAAGTTGTCGTTTAAGCGTTATGGATTTCCTTTTCTTCATCGTCGCGAAATTTCTCCGTTGGAGTTTTTATTTCTTCCTCCTCTAAAATATATTTCCAAAGAAATTATATTTAATGGTTGGGAGTCGATTGCTCGATTTCTGTTGAGTTTTCTTTTGTCGTATTTTAGTGAAAGTTGGAGGAGAGTTTTCTCCAACGGAGAAAGTGCTCTATGAAATTACCACTCCTGATTCAGCTGATTTCGTATTCCATGATCAGATACTATAAAATATTATCTTTTTCTTGTATTACTGGATCGCCCAGAGATATATTAACTTGTCTAAAAAATAAAAATATTTTAATTTTACTTTTACTGATCCAGTTACCTCTGGTTTTAATTTTTGTTTTGATAAGTAAGATACGGGCCATAAACCACGGTATAGCTTCGTAAGTTAGAGTATTGTTTCTCTTGCCGACGAATATTTTTGTCACCATCCACTGCAGGAAAGAATAATTTTCTCTTTTGGCTACATATTGTCTACCGTATATAAATTCATTTTGAAATTGATTGATATACCAGTCTATACGTGAAACTATATACATGATATAATTCCATATATATACACTATATACATTGAAATCCTTAAGAACATGTATGTGTGAGAATGTACGTATATTCTTTCTTTCTATAAAATAAGAATTACTCGATAATTTTCCACAGAATATTCTGCGGAAATTACCAAGTGATTCTTATTTTATTCAATGGCCCTTCACGAAGTACGGCCAGAAATAATTGATTATATTTGTTTCTTTCTCTTTGCTATTCGACGTTTAAAAGAGAATGCGCTAGATGTAATGAAAAATGGAACGCGCTCTATTGTATAAAATCAGTGACACCACCAATCATACCAAAAATGAAAAACAGCAATAGAGTTCTTTAGCTATAACAATAAAAATATAGATAGCAATGCAATTCGCGGATGAATGAATATCAAGTTTGCGGCATGCACAAAGAAATTTCTTTACTTGGCTCTGACGACAAAATATTCCCTGGCCGTCGATATCTAGTAAGAACTGAGAATATTTTATAGGATAAAACAATAGGTAGAATAGCGCTCCAGAAGACAATGTAATAAGTAAATATCTCTGCCAATTCTCGCAATGGCTTATTGTCTTTAGAAACTCTCTAACTCCTTCCCTTTTACGTCTTCTCCATTCCTAAAAATTCCTCTCGTACTCTGGGGACGAATCAAACCATCCGGAAACATAAACGCGACTGTAACAAGCCCCCATTTGATCCGACGTCCTTAATTGCTAAACCCTAAAAAATAACAGTAGTCGTCTCCCCTGCAATTTGCTCGGGATCGTAACGTCCCGAGATGACATCGGTACACACTTAAAAAGCACCCATCAGAGGGCGCCTCAATACCACTTTCCGCAACGCCAAACCTCTCAGCCCCTGAGACCCATTCTGCTACCCCTTTTCAGTCCCCTTTGTGAACACTTGCTGTACCACAGAGATTTTTTTTCCTAGCAGTCAGACCTCCTTCGCGCAAAAACAAACAGACATAAAAGCGGTGGTAACAGCCAATGTGCTCCGCTACCGCCATCTTCTCACAGGACAAAAAAAGCTGAGGAAGGGAGGGATGCGCTGGGACAATTGGAACGAGAATTGGCGGTAAAAAGGACTGTCAACAATAAGGGTGAATAACGTCAATAATAACACGCCGCAATTATCTCATTCGCATTCAATGGGAGTTTACGTCGTAAATCCGTTATGGTAATGGGAATCGAGTACTTTTTGACGAAGAAGTAATCGGTTCTGCCAAAGAGAGGACGTTACTTTACTAAAATATCACCATGTCATATTTACCGCGGGAAACATAACAGCTGAATACATTTAGAAAGGAAGGGAAGAGCCTGAAAGCAGTCTTCCCGAGGAGTTTACTAATGCGATCATCGTATCTGACTTAAACGTTCCATTATTTCTTGGAGGGCGAGTACCATTGAAAAGAGCACGGTAGAGTAGGTTCGGTTGATTTTGCGCGTCAATCTTAAAAAAAAAAATCTTCAAATTAAGCGCATGAAAATAAGGAATTTTTGCTTACATCGCGGGAGGAGAACCTTGTTCTATAAAACATTTAATATTCGGTCGCATAAGAAAACCGCTTATAAAACCACTGGATCATTCTTACACTGTATGTTGCATCAATGCAAGTAGTTAAGCTCCGAAATTTTATTTGAGAAAACAAATTCATCCAGAGAATAAATTGAAGAAGAACATTTTCCGCTTAATTTTGCACTTCGCGTCTTTAGCAACTTCTAAAAATATATATAAATAGGAGTATTTGCTTCAGTAAGTGACTAGAAATCAGCAATTAATGCTAAAAGAGGCCAAATGTGGCCTAAGGTCGCAGGTCTCCCACTTCTGTCATAGTTCATAAGTTTCTCGTTTTATCCACATTAAGTAACTCGTAAGAGTATACTAATGTGTATGTGAGAATGTATAATGTTCTTTCTCTATTCGACCTCTAAAAGAAAATAAGCTTGATATAATGAAAACGTGACTCGCTCTATTGCATAACAAAAAATATGCTTTTTATTGTGAATGCCGGTAAAGGTATGCAAATGAATGCCTTTACTGCTGATGCCTTGAGAGTGTGAGATATTCAAGGATTTATTTCCTTGGTAATTTTTCCTCACTGTCGTGTTTCATACAAAATGCCATTTCTAATTCTGTCTATCTACATACGTACTCTGTGATCCCCTAGAGAGAGGCAGGAGGTGCATACAACATGACTCAACGTCTCTGATAGATTGATTTTGCCTATCGTTCGCTCTAATTTCGCTAGTGCCAAAGGTGCTTGAAGAACCTTATTTTTCATGTAGACATTCCTTCAATATATTATCTGGAATCCCATCAATGGCTGATAGTTAAGATTTTATGTAATAACGCTACGTTTGATTATAATTATGAAAACGTTTCTTCTATAGGACAAGACATTAAATGATATGCTCATATTGTGGTCAAATCAAGTTAAGTCAATAAGATTGAAACTTTCAAACAAACTACCTAGTTGAAATAGGGATAAGTATTTGGGAATACGATGCATACTATGTCTTATTTATTGGGGCACACAAATGTATGAAGGTACTATATATGAATTTCAACGTCACGTAAGTAGTTAATTCTGGAGCAAATTGCGACTCTCCGATCAGCATGACGCAGTGATTTCCTTACATTGAGGATCGACGAGCTGTAATTTATTCGCGAGCGATAGTCCCGAGCTATAAAAATTACCAATCACAACTCCGCCGAGCGCCACGAGGACATCCCCATAAATATACATCGCCTTACAAGGCAGAATGTGTCCATTAGACTCTAATGATCCTCGATGATTTAATTCGCCCCCCTCACGCCGCGTGCTCCGAAACGAATCCGTTCAACCATGACGATCGCCGCGCGCAATCCCCGACCGTTTCCTCCCTTCGCCAGAGGTTCGACTCATAGAAAGCTTCAGATATCGAAAGCGCTATTAAGAAAGGACATGCAAGCATTGTATGTACGAGAGAGAAAGATCGGAGAAGACGCTCTCCGAGTCATCCGACTCCGCCCTCTTCCGTTCCTTTCTCCTTCAATGCACTCCCCAAAGCGACATTTGCAGCACCAAGAAGCGGAAGTCGCCTCCGAGGGACAGGAAGCGGAAGCAAAATCCGTGGAATGGGAAAGAGGAAGGCGATGGAGAGAAAGAATATGCGATGGGAGAGATGAGTGTCAGAAGAAAGACGGAGCAAAGAGGGGGAGAAGGAAGGAATAGGGGGGTGAAAAAGTGGAGAAGAAATACATGGAGGGAGTGAATATAAAAATGGCTGTCAGAATGATATGATAGTAGCTAAGACTGATGAGAGAGGAAGCTTTTGCGAATTTATGTCGACGGAATAGTACAGTATCATAGGTATCCATAGGGTTGGCCGATATGATTTCATGTCTCCGAAACACTGGCTTTGACGATCTTTCATTTCATTCCGTTATTATTGTATACATGAAATTGTAAAATAATTATGATAATATGAATAATTATAGTGATAACATTTATCAATCACAAAGAGGTATGAAAAGAACGCTATTACACGTGATTTAACAGAAAATAAAAATTATTTTATGAATAAAATTGAATGACGAAGATATATACATATATATACAGTAGAATTTTATAGAGAGGTAGTGCTTACAATGAAAAGAAAGTTATAAAATTTTTTAAGACGAGTTATTGTCAAAAATGACGAACTGTTAAAATAAAACAGATGGTCATATAAGTAACGTCTTCATTAAAAACTGACAGAGATTGATGGATGCTCAAAAATATTTCTACTAAAAAGCAGTAAAGAAAATAAATTATGAGAAAAATACTTCGACCATAAACAACATGATGATGCAAAAATAGCGCAATTGATATCATAGGCGCAATTGATAATGTCTCCTAGTAATGCTTATGAGTTAATTAAATTTATCTTTTAATCCTGAGAAGTCATTAAATTTTGTTTCTTACCGCTAGCGATTCCATTTTCACCATTATGTTCCTTCAACCTAAGTAAAAGATTATTATTAATAAAAATACAACCTGCACAAACACAAAATCCCAAAAAAAATATTAGAAAATCATCATGTTCATTTTCCAAGCCAAAATTTGGGGCGAATTATGCATATAGTTTCGCTGTATTCAAGAATAGTCTCAAAAGGTGAAATTTCGCAGAAAAGGAAACTTCCCAATGGCTGCGAGCTTCAAGATATTTCATGTTCCATCGCAACGTAAATGCAACGCGAATTATCTCCGCAGCACTGAAGCCCATCGGATTATATGGAGTAGAATCAGAACCAGAATTTTCCACGGATCCTTTCCATGAATAAGGGAATCCTAGGACAGTAAACGGCAAACTCTCCCGTTCACCCTCCATCCATCTCTCAATTTGCTTAAACACAATATCTTCCTTTGTCCCCTTTGCTCCTTACACGAGTGCATCTACGCCTTTGTAATACGAAGCGGAAGGCATTCATCGACACAAAAGGAACGTGCCGTTGCTCATCATCCTACATGCAGTCCCGATGTCGAGGGCGCGTTTTATATCGCCCGCCCGAGAGGAAGTTTTATAGGTTGGCCGTTATGTAGACAAGTTTATGCGAACGACGCTGAGTCACCACGTCGAAGCTTGAGAAAGAAGGGCGATGAGAAAATTTGTTGCAAAATAGAGAGCGGGTCTTAAAAAAGTTTGGGGTGGACGGAGGACCTTTCCTATAGTACTGAAGGAGTTTTTTACCCGGAGTAGTGGTTTGAGAAATAAAAGAGTAAGAGTGAGGTATATATTAAAACTTTTCGTGACCGAATCCGTTCTCGAGCTTTGAGATGCAATGTCTGTATGTCGTAATTATTTGGTCATATTTGTAGCCAATAAATAGTAATGAAATGGTGAAGCTGTTAATGGTTAACGAGTGATATTTCTCATCATCATGTAAGGTTTTCCATCCGATGTCAAGTGTAGTCCTGCTCAAGCACTTTCTAATTAATTTTATACAGAGCTTTTTGTGGTTACTCCTAGTTACCCCTAGGTACTCAATGATCTAGGTCCATGATCTATTTAACACTTTGTTCCTGATCTCTTCACGTCTTTCGGGATCCCCGTTTTTCTTGTTTACGTACTGCCCACATCAATTTCAGTCATATATTTTTTATTATTTTTAAGTGTGTGTACGGTCACCTGTGTGTATAATAGAAACGGATTCGAAAGTATAATAATTAAAATATTTTGACTAGGCACTTTTTATAAAGGGGCTTTATTTATCAAAATATGTTTCGAAATTTCATGATAGATCAATCCTAAGCTTTCCGATTTCTGAAGTAAAATAATCACGTATCGTATATACTACTGCTTGCTTGTATATGCCACGCAATGGTTATTACTGATTGTAGTCGGTAAATCTCCAAATCTAGGATCAAAATTATTTAAACTTCACTTTGACGATGAAATAAGATAGAAGTGAAAATTTACATCCAATGGTGAGCAGTTAAAAACTAATAAGTTACATTTCATTTCCTTGTAATATAAAGAAAGAAAATTAAGAGGAAAAAAATTTGTCTTCGTAAAATTTGTTCTTGTGTTTTTCTCAAAATCAATCGAGTTTGAGGTCTTTCTGAACTCAAAGTAGTGTTTTCCTCATCTATATGATTTGTCGATTTGTTAATTCCAAGCCTCCTCCTTATCACCAGAGGCCCATTGTCAGTTAATAAAATTAATATAGCCTCGGTACCTTCATATTTAGCTTTCAAACCTTTCAATGTACTTTATAGCTTATTACTTCTGTACTACAATATTAGTCTCCTTAGATTCCTTTCAGTTCATCCTGCCTATATATAGGAAAGAACTAGAGAAAATTTAAATGAGAATAAAATCTACTCTATTTCAAAGCTGAAAGAATTCCTTCCGTACCAGAAGTATCTACCGCAGTAACAAAAGCATTGTCTGCAAATTCATCGCGTTTCTGTTGGTCGTCTAATGATCTGACAGCAGCGGATCCGTTTCGTGTTTTCTTTGGGATGGCTTTGCTTTTGCAGAGTGCTGATAGTAGATGAGATCAGGGAAGAGCATTCCTACCGAAAGAGAGATTGGGACGCAGTGGGTTGCGAAGAGAGTGCTGCTGGGGGAGGGGCATATAATTCGATAATCAAACTTGGATGGTGACGGACGCATTTGGGAGGATTGCACGAGATATATGATCAAATCCACTTCTACGGGTGGGAAGAAGTTTGCGGAGTTCTGTTGGGGAGGAGAATTGAGAGGAAGAAAGATATAGGAGGAGATATGGGCGATATCGCAACCGTTAGGGAAAATTTTATATGCTATTGAGATATTGAGATAGATGGCGGAAAAGGGGAAAATGGTTTCGGAACCGGGGTAATAAATAAACGAAGGTGCTTTAGATATATCGCCCATCGCGTAAACTCACACGTGGAATTAAATAAGAATCCGTTTAAAGGAACTGTACTTTTTTATTCGCTGCAATACAGTATCGTTACTATCTTTCTCAATAATTATTTCCCCAATTGATTATTTTACCAAAAGATAGCCGGATGAAAAGTTTTACGGATTATTGCACAGAAAAAGTGACCGAAAGCTTTGTTTTCACAATGAAAAATGATGAATGTAAGAAGCCTATGACAATTCATCGTTATTCTGCAGTTTAACTATATTCTAGAAATACCCTTTTAGTTATTATTTTGAAATAACTTTCAAATTTTTATTGGATTGGACAAACGATTTAATTAAGTCTAGGGCGCAATATTTGGGCTTAGGTCTAGGCAAACAGTATTTACAATGGTTGACCGCTTCCTTGTCGCCTTATTGCCTTCTCTAGACTGTATTGTACCCACTACTTATATTCCCGATATTTCACTTAAGTTGGGTCAATATAATAATTACTACGAATCCTGATTTGCTTTCACAGAAGACAAACGCCATACCCACTTGGCTATGTGGGAGCCCTGAAATCAGCTTGTGAATTTTTAAATTTAATATCACACTGAATCATTGAAAAAGCCATTTATGTGCCTTGTAAATTATATATTGTATATTTCCCAAATTCAGCACCTAATCCGATCAGAAGGAAGTCATGATATCTGTGGTGCTCCTTGAAATTAACATGCTCACTGTCAGAATTACTTAAAAGTCATCAAAAAATCATGTTTACATAAAAGATACATAAATTGTAATGCCTTTAATAAAATCATAATTTCGAAAGCTGAAAGTCGGATGGCGAGTGAAGTCCAAAAAAGGATGTTGCAAAAAGTGATTAATGGCTGACGTGTGGAAATTAATTACGGACTAACCTAATGAATCTGTTTATAAGAAAATGATATACATAACTGAAGAAATAACAAGCATTGTGTCTTTGTTTTTCTCACGATTGGTGTCTCTTTTTCTTGCAGTGGACAAAAATTTAAAAAATTATTTTTGAAAGCCTTTCGTAACCAAAATAAGCAATCCCTTTCTATTTATATGTTTACATTTATTTTTGAAATAGTATGCTCATCCTTCCAGTTCATTCGGTAACAATTTTTGCCTCTCGCTTTTTTTACTAAATCCATTCTTCTTCTACTTTCTTTGAAACTCCATTAAGGTAATTGTTGGCCGAACTCTTATTAAAACTTCGTCTTCTGATAATTTCTCTTCCAACATCATACTTTATCTTCATGTTCTTCAATCATTCAAGCTCACTACTTCTAGTTGTTCCTGTTCTCGAATGGCATAAAAATCTTTAAATGCTAAATTTCTAAATTAAAAATAACCTACCGGTAGTGGGTTTCTTTTTAAATATTATCTTTTCATTCTCTTAAGAATCTATCGATGACACGGAACATGTCACGAGAATTGATTATGCTTGGAGCTTTTTAGAGATTAGCTTCTTGACCAACGTGACATGACTAAACCAGAGAACAGTTATTCCTATAGGCTTTGCCGCTCTCTTAAGGATGTTAGATACTTCTGGAAGTAATTAACGTAAGGATTGTTCTTTCTTGCTGCCGATCATCTTAATTTTCAGTTAGGTAACGCTGGGTTCTATATAGCAAGAAAAGATTAACGAATCGCTATTTACCTATTTGGTAGAGATATTTCACATCGAAGTTTTATTTTCATTTTATTATACTCAGGACGTTGTCGTACAGATTAAAATTTAAAGTATTCTCACCGGAGAGCGATCAATCGAGAACATCGAGAGCGGTTGCTTGAAAGACTGGGAAACGCTGCGTTAGAAACGTGATACCACAGATTATGCTTCCAGCCTTACACTCTGTCACTGTGGGATACGGGTGGCTCAGGATAGATACTGCTAAGAAAATGTGTCTAATCTATTAGAAATTTCACTACCGGGAACCATCATTGTATTATCACAACCATTTACACTAGAAATATAATAAACGTTCGATCGATTTCTTTAGCAATATATCGTCAGCATTTTCATGACATGCGTAAAAATTATTTCGGGAAGGATAAAAGATACATGACTTCAAAATGAAGATGGAATGAAAATAATTGCGTTGAAAATGGGAAATGCAAGTTGCGTTACGTGTTGTCTTTGTGCATGATGTACACATTGATCACTACTCAGAAAATTTCATTAATTAATACTTCGTGATTAGATAATATGTGAGAAATTATTGAGATCGCCAATCTTAGCCAATAAATGTTACCATTTATTTGAGGCGATTACTTGGAGTGGTATTCACGCCAATGAAAAAAAGCCTTCTTAATAAATCCTTGAGTATCATATCTACTCCAGTGATGCATTTACTCCTCATACTTTACATATCTATTAGAAAAATAATCCATCTTCGAGACGAAAATCAAGGACAAGGAAACATAACTATTCTTTATATTTCATTTCAAAATAAAAAATAATAAAGCCTTAAAAATACATTAAAATATTCCTCTATAGAAATGATTCGCTGTTATATTAGATGCCTTGTGATGGATCACATTGACGAAATCGTACTTAAAATTCTAATTTATTCATTGCACGAGGGGATTCAATGTCAGCAATTCAGACCTAATGATGGAACCGGTCGTGTGATGAATAGATTACTGGAAAAAGTCCAAATTTTCTCCATTGTACATAATGTATATTCATAAAAAATCCGTGGATGTTACTCGCATAAAATTATTTAATTCTTCCTCTCTTCTATCCATCGACTATCTATCTATCGATTAGCAATAACTTAAGGCGTTATGAATAAGTAAATTGCGACAAAACGGCTTTTCCATAAATTACGACAAATACGAGTCACTAGTATCGTAATATTTCAAAGATGTAAGATTACCGTGCATGTATCGTGATTGAGGCATAAGTTATCGGAGTATCTCTCTCAAAGACCACCTATTGAGCTTGAGCTCATCCAGTTTCCAAAAGAGATTGGAAAGATTCAAAGCATGGTCCTCCGCAAAAGGACACAAGTTGCGACAAAAGAGCATCCTCCGAAAGAGGAAGTCCGTAGAGCAAGGAGGTGGGGGAAGAAGGAGATAGATCCGAGAGATTTTAGGAAGCATGGGGCGAAATAAATGGAAAAAGTAGAGTATGTGCGCAAGAGAGGAACCCGGGCGGATGCGAATAGGAAGCGAAATGGGGAGAAGACGAAGGGTTGGGGAGGACACGATAGCAAGATACTCGGGATGGGGCGACAAATGACTATCGCAGAAGAGGGGTGGGTTTTTCGACCCCGCAATTAGCCCGTGAGTAACCCAGTTGACAGATATGGATATCTATCTACTTATTCATCTCCTTCGCTCCCTATCCCAAAGACCCTTGCCCTATCCATAACCGCCCCGGCATGCAGGAGTTCCTCCCTGCTTCCCCAACATGCCTTGTCACTACCCTCTTTCCAACTCTCCACCTACACACTTCTCTACGCACTACTTCCTCAATCTCCGTCCAAAATCTCTGCTCCGATAACCTCGGTCACCAAATGTATCTTTATTTCTTCTCCCTGGTAAAGTGGTAGAGATCCGATCTTCTCGGAGCTGGATTATATACGACCGGCTGGCGACGCGCCAGCAAGAATTTAAACCATGGTCAAAAGAGGAAAAAATCCTCGACGACCGCAAGGCTTTTGGATCGCATAATAAATGCTCGCAGAGGAGATGATGAATAGAAATAAATTCCTTCTCCCTCTAAAGTGTTGGATTTTTTCGTCTCCGTGATAAATTTGAATCGAATAGAATTATGCCATCGATTCAAGAATTAAATATCCGAAGGGTAATAAAGTTGATAACATTTAAGAAATCGCATTTCTTTTAAAAAAAATGTATCTTGGCTCGCCTAAAAGAGGGCCATGCAGGCTTCCCTCCCACTCGTCCTCCAGCCTTTATTTCATGTAATATTTTATTTTTTCCATAAAAGAGAAAAAAACGAAGTAATAATAAATTTCGTCTTTAAATAATGAAGCCAAATATTCTGGAGAGAGGAACATTATAACCTCTTTAACGTAAAGCTCGCCTAAAGTGATATTTCTATGGATATAATCTTTATGTGCATCTCTCATACAGAATATGTAAAAATTTCAATATACGATCACAATTTTAAGAAGCCCCAAAATGTAAATGTATGTATCGATGTATATACATTGAATATAAAATTGCATGAATTATCGACGTACATTCAATGTAGAATTGAATGAATTGATGAATTTTGAATGAAAAACTTGTATTTATCTACCTAACTATTATTTTATTTTTAAGGCTTCTTTAAAATAGGGTTTCGATTTTTAAATGGTTCGGGCCCCGATATTCCTGTTTTCGGTTTCATTTCAAATTAATCATCAGTATCTTTTTAAATTTCAATTAAAAAGGTAAAGAACCACGACTTCTATCTTACCTTACGCGTAGGAGATAGAAATAGAGAGCTTCAGAAAAGAAAAGAAAGAGTTTTGAATCTTGAAATTGAATCTATGTAGAATGCAAAGGATGGAATTTGACTCCCAAGAAATCAATAAGCGTAGCACTGAGCACTGAATCGCAATGAAGAGATATGTTCGGTTCCTTACGGGCCCATCCATCCCTACCAGTAAACTTTTTGTCCGAAGAGAAACTATGGGAAAATATTTGAAGGGAGAAATATGATTCCGAGATTAAACCGACCTCTTCAATCGATGCGATAACTGATGCAATAAAACTCCGCGTATATTTCCCACCAGAGGCACAGTCGATATCAATTTTTATTCATTGTTTCTGTTGTACGTGCACTGTGAATGTAACTTAAAGTTTACTTTTCTTACTAAAGATATCTCTTTTGTAAATAAGTGGATAAGTTAATTATTAGCTACTCCCGTACCATGCTTGGATGTCTGTAATAACGTCAGTTGGCCAAATAAATGCTGATAATAACCATGAATATTTATGACATTTGATAAATAATAGTACTCGTATATAAATTGAGAAAAGATAAAAGTAAAATAGAAGACCAATCTATTTCCTACGTTGGTTTTTCGAACGTAATGTTAATTCCAGACGGTTGATGGAAATGATAAACTTGAATTGAAAAATTGAATACTTGAATTGTATTTCATACGACGCATAATATGTATATTACGAAATCATATTTTTCTATTTATTTTTAAATAAGTCGACCCACAACAAACTCCATTTCAACCTACTACCAGGCGTTAAAGTCTCTTTACCCTACCGCTTTTTTATTGGCCAAAATAAAAATTGAAATAATAACTAAGAGTATCACTTCATATAATATTTATAAAATGGTAAGAATTAATAATTATATTTTCGTTTCCTATCAAAATTGCCCCTTTAAAAATCCCTCCAACTAGCATTCTTTCCCAAAGACAATACAAGTTGTATAAAGATATTACAAACAGTCTTTCTGTTGATAGAGTTATGTATTTTATATCAGAAGTTGAAATTAGACATATCCAGCTCAGTGGAATTACTTACTTAACTTTTTTATTATCGAATTATAATTTGATCATAATTATAAGTTACGACATGAAGTTACGGATGATAGCTGCAACATACTTATAAGTAAAGAATTACTTGAATATACAAAATTAATAATTAAGTAGTATTGAATGTGCCTCATTAGGATAAATATGGCGGACGAATAATCTCTAATCAAGAGAAAGTCTCTAATAATCTCCTATACAAGAGAAAGTCTCCGAATCTTTACAGAGACTCAGAGAAATATTTATTGCATACAGCCCAGAGTTACGTATTCGTTATTCCAGAATTTACATGAATAATTTTCTCAACTATTTCGTTTAAATTTGGCATATTCAGCAAATGAGGGATTTATTACTCGAGAAAACAAACGAAGCATTCGAATCACTAGAAATATAAAAGTCAAATGGAATTGTGATATTCATAAAATCTTGGACAAGATAGAAGAATACTTCGAAAGCTCTTACTCTTGAATCATAGTAGAATTTTGAATAAAGCTGACGTTTTGGACGACTTTTATTACGAAAGTATTTGAGAGTAAGAGCTCAGCATTGTGGAGGGATAGGAAAACGTTCGGATCCGAAACAGAATATAGAAGAGAGAAGACAGCCTAAAAAAGGACAGATTTGAGAGTTAGCAAAGCTATGTGAAAGAGGGGCGACTTTATTCTTCGTAACTGATATAAATAAAGGAGTTGGAGAAAAGTTGGGGTCGACAATTGAAACAGCGAGCCGAAAAGAATGCTAGGACGTCGGTAGATAGGTTGGAAGAGAGGTAAGGTTGAATAGCTAGCTGCTGGATCCCTAAAACTGCGAATTCCACACACACACATCCAGCCCCACACTGGTTGGCTCCGCGGAGATCCCCACTCCAACCCAGCGAAGCGCTCGCCAACTCCCATCCCAAGAACGGCGCCGCCTCCAAAGCAGCCTCCCGTTCGACGCCCATTTCGGGTTATCTAGTTCATCCTCGAAACGACGTTGGCCTCCGTTTTAATAGTAGGAGGCAGTAACATCGCTCAAACTCCTACCTCTCCAAGCTCACCCTAATAAAAGAGGTGGGGTTACCTCTCACCCCTACCCCATTCCTCTCCACCCCGTGAACCCAGAATCTCTCGCGCCCCCTCCCCACGTACCCTCCTCCCCTTCTACACCTCTCATCCCCTCCCATCTTCCCGACTATTCGATAGTCGTCTGTCTGACTGGCGCCGACTATTTTCCCCCATTCCTTCCCTCCACATCCACGTGAACCCTCCTCCGCCCCATACAATCCGTACCGAAACTTTGGTTCGTGGTGTCTTTTTTTTAGCGTTTTCTTTTTTGGCCCAGCGCCGCGACGCCTGGCGCCGGTGGATTCCGCGATTTTGGGGGAGCTTTTTGAAAGGTTTTGGGGAAGATGGGGTGCTCTGGATGAGGTTGGAAAGGGCGGAGAAAGGGAGAGAGAAAGAGAATGGGAATGGAGAGATGAAATTTGCCAGAGAGAAGAGAAAATTCAGAGGAGATGGAGGAGATATTGGGAAGAGAGCTGTCTGAGGAAGGAGGAGAGGATTGGGATAACGCTCTGGATCGGGAGATTATCTGCTATAATCAATCCCCCGGATAGTCGTCAAGAAGAATTTCATCTCGCTTCGGAAAAGGAACGAAATAATGGTTCCTTTCCACTGGATGAGGAAATGGAATTCTCTCTCCCGTACCGAGATTTTATTTCAGTAAAGTCGCGGATGAGGCGTCGGAATCGTACCTCACCTAAAACGTATTACAACCCGTAATAAATGGAAGATGTCTATAAGTATTTTCTTAGCATGTCTTTAATTTATTTTAGAACTCGAATCTCATTCTAGGTTAATATATCTCTCTCCCGAATTTGAAGGTTTTAAAATCATTCGTTTAAATTAATGTCCTCATTTTAGAAAAAGCGATGAAATTCAAAATTGCCTAAAATAAATCTAAAGTTCCCTTAATGCAGGGGCATGGGGGTTGATTTTCCCGGAGCGGAGATTTATTTCCATAAACGTGATTAATCCATATAAGGGGAATTTAAAGTTGAAGAATTCTATATGTGAAATTGACTTCCCGAGGAAGAGAATGCGACTCTTAATTCAATTTCTACCATTGAGTAATACGCATAACGTTAAAATTTTTAATAAATCTTCAGCAACGTCAACCACCTTTTCCTCTGTTCTTGCTAATCCACACCCATTCTCGTAATTTTTTTCAATATTCCTTCCTCTTAAGGAAATGTACGTTCATTGGAATTCATAAATCATGAATAAACATAAATTTCAAAGGTTACATTCGGAAAATCGTTATGTTAACATGTATTTGGAAGTAATTTTGCGTGGTTATTACTTATTACAAAATAACTAGGATCTCCTCTTACTTTTTAAAGTCTCCACATATTTCATAGAAATTATGTGTTCTTAGCAATACTAAGACTGTCTTTTTTATATCCTATACTTAAAATATTTACAGGTTGTGTATTTAATGTTAAAAATAATAATGCCACGCCAATTTAGTGCTACGAGGAATTCGTTGCATGACCTACGAGTTAATTTACTCAGTGAATTATTTACTGTATCTCCGCGAAAAACGTTACACGGGAAGTTTATCGTAACAAAAGATATGGATAATTAAAAAGAGTACGGAGTTTCTCCGCACTCTTTTTAATTATCCATATACTATATATAGTAGAATATATATACTATATAGAATAATAGTATAATAATTGAATTAAAAGCATTACTTTGCCTCAAGTATTCCTCTGACCATTGAGTGAGGTAATCCAGGAAAGTAAGTA
The DNA here is from genome assembly GCA_036926295.1 of Pachydiplax longipennis. NCBI lineage: Eukaryota > Metazoa > Arthropoda > Insecta > Odonata > Libellulidae > Pachydiplax > Pachydiplax longipennis. The sequence continues at coordinate 62,199,094 of JAVFKF010000008.1, forward strand.
AGAGAGCACGTACGGAACAAATGAAGTAACAAGGGAAAGAGAGATGGATATTCAGGGGAGAGAGACAGTATAGATAGTCGTAAGGGAAAGAAATTATCGTGGATGGGGCAGAAATATTGTTGAGTAGAGATAGGGAATGTGTTTCGGAAGTTTCGGGGGGGTGAGAACAAGAAGAGACCCCTTCTCTGATTCGTCGACTGATTTCGCCGACTATGAGGCGCCACTAACTTACTACATCTCTTCCCGTATCTTCTCTCTCTGCTTATCCTCCCATCTTATTCCCTTCTTTCTCCTTCTGCCTCCAACTTCTTCCTCGATTCTTGAATCTTTCGGAACCTTACTTGGGAGAAAACACGCAAAAGAATGGAGCCATAAATATTCGCTTACGCTCGGAATCGCGGAATTCTTGAAATGTCTAAGAGACGTGTTTTTTGGAATATGTGCGGATTTTCGGATTGCAGAATCATAATATGCTAAAACTGAGATCATCTTGGTCTAAATTAAAGAATGTATAATCAGATAAAAAAATACAATTGTATCATGTATTGTTCAGTTTACTTAAGCCTAAACCTACTCTGCAGAATTTTTTCTAGAAAATAAACCTTGAATAAAATTAAAATCAATTTTCTACCACGAGGCTAAGTAAAATTTTTACCATCCGGGGCGGCCAAACTGATTGCTCTATCGGAATTTCTCTGTGAATTTTGCATCTCCCAGCTAGACTAAATGGGAATTTTACGTCATTAGTTACGGAATGAAAAACATTCTCCTTTATGCATCTAGAGAGACCAACTTGATAGTCTCAATATTTCCTCGACAGAAGTATTGTCACGCGATTCAAATAGTGAGCTGAGGTATCAGAGTAATTCCGGCAGCCATAATTTAATCAGATTGAAAATAAAAGCCAAGTAACTAAAATATTTTAATCCATGCCTAATTTAGTGTAGCATCATGTTATTTACTAGAATATTCATAGATATCTAGAGAGAGGAAGGAAATCAAAATGGAGGTATTTTTCCCACACCAGACCTAACCACGTTTCGAAGTCATTGAGAAATCTTCACAAAATTTTCACCGTTATTTCTTTTATCTTTTCGAGATACATCGTCAATAACGCCCGCTGAATGTTCTAGATTATTTTTCAGCGGTCGCCGAACCGAGGTGAATCTGCGACAAGGACTTCTCCTCACTGTTGAAAAAGTATAACTCTCCTTACCTCTTTTCTAGCACGCCCAATAACTTCTACCTTACTCCTTCAGATTCCCACCCATTCTCTCGCTCTATGGAGAAGACCCTACTCTGCACTCCTTCCGGTCCCACTCCCTCCACTGCATTCCCATTCCATTAATCTCTTTGCTCCATACTTGTATCCCTCCCCAAACCCCTTTCCAATCCATTCTCCCGAAACAGCTACTGCCTTCCTCGTCTCTATCAATCCTCCCTCATCCTCCTCCCCCTTTTTCCACATTTCACCCCATCCCTCTTCCATGAAGAATAGCTCGCCCCCACTCTGCTGTCCACAAGAGAAGAATATCAACGGTTGACAAGAAAACTGGACAAAGCGGAATGTTATCTTCCCGTTTGCCTCTCTCTCTCTCCACTTCTCGGCACTCTTTCTCACCCACTCCTTTTAGTGGCTTGTTTCCCTTCAGCCATTGTCATTCCTAGGAGAACTTACTTCTTTGGGACATTTTGCAGCCGCTGCAGATGTACGGTGAAATCGTCGGAGCATATCTGCTTCCCTCTTTATGACGTGGGAATGTGAATACCAAAACAATCTTCTCCCCATGATGTATTGTCATAAAATGCTGAGAAAAATCACATTGTCATGGAGATTCGCCTCTATTTGGTACTAATCGATAACTGGGCGTAAAAGTTAGCGTTGAATTTTTAGTGATAATCTTGTATCATCAAGCCTCCTTCACAGAAAGATTTATTCACGTTAAGTGAGTAGAAAACCCTAAAATAGCTTAAAAACGTAAAAATAATTCCCGAAATTGCAGAGATGAATAAATAAAAATCAGAGTGAACCATAAACTTCTATGATTTTATTAATTTTTTAAAGCTTTGATCTTTTCGGTAGGAAAATTGAATATTCCTCGAGTCTTCATGATACTACTAACTCAAAGGAAAATTTATTGTTGCATTGATTCAGTTTGAAGTTTAGCTAAATTCACTTGGCAATGCAGTCGAAATTGTTTACGATATTTTACTATGTAGTATGGTTCAAAAAATCATTATCCGTTCGTGAATCTAGCTTTCCTCGAGTATCTCTTTATCCATTTCCATAATAAATAGTACAATATTTCAACTTGGACGATTGAAAGCTAGAAAAACGCAAGCGATTTGCGATTTTACAAACTAATTTAAATTTTGACGCTACCAGTTGAATCAAATTTTAAAACATACTGGTAAAAGAAAATGGATTTAAATGTTCGATGGAAGCTATCAAGAGCGAATATCGATAAATGTTAAAAAGTAAAATAGAACGATCTTGACATTGATAAATTCAATTAAAATTTATTTTTTAATAATTCATTATTCTAGTATACTGTAATCTTTACCTGCATTTTTCAGAAAATGTACAAATAAGGATGCTCCTGAGGTTGTGATTAAATTCTATTTCTGTTCATCCTACGAAATTACTTTAGACTTGAATAAGTAGAGAGTATTGATCATAAAAAATTAATTAATACCAAAAGGTCCTTTCTTAATTTTATTCAATAATCACACACAATATTAGTCAAGATATTTGAACATTTGAAAAATAAATTAATTAAACTAAGCATTCGGCAAGTTCATTCAGCTTCTCCTAACAAATTTTACATAATATCTCTAATGAAAATTATGCATTTAAAAATAATACTACTCCTTAAAATTTCTCTTCCAGAGTACTCTCTCTACCTTCTTCAACATCCCGTAAATGTCAGAAAATATAAGAAATGTATTGGCAATGCATTGGCAATATAAATTATTGATTAAATATTTCAAGCTTATATAATAAATGAATTTTGCATAATAATCCATATTCATCATTCGTAGGAATAGTCGCGATGACAACAAATTAAATAATTTGACCATCACCACATAGAAACCGAATTGCCTTGGCTGCACCAGAGGAATATGATAAACGGCTTAGAGGCTAACTTAAGACGAAAAGAGCAACGCTAAGAGTCTCGGTCCAATATAGAATATTTTATGGTAAAAACCGTTTCGGTAAGTAAATTTTTTCATTGCTGGCTGTAAGAGCGTCAAAATGCGTGTACTACCCCATTGCTAATACCCAAACCGAAATTCAATGAAAAACCTTAAGAATTGTATGAGCAACTAAGAACATGAATTCCGAAAATATATGTAAAAAATTAAGCGAACTACATTCTTAACGTCAAATCAGAAACAATTTTGATAGACGGCATTTGATGCGGTGATTTTCTGTAACAATAAGACTAAGCTGAAAAGAAATTTGCTTTTATTAGTGTTACACAGACCGGATACATAAACCACGATTCGTAATCAAAGCCAAGATAGTTTTATGATCTTGCGTCAGGCGTCAGAATTAAACTGCTTTTCAAATTTAACTTTCTTTTTGTTATCTTTATGCCTCTGTTTATATTCCAGAAATTTCGGTTCTGCATGCCGATCAAATTTTTTCTCTCACTTTCTTTTCTTGATTAAAAGAAATAAACTTTAACATAAACAAATTATATTTTATACCTCTAAGAGAGGGTCTGGAAGCCGAAACTACTTACTACCGAGAAAATTACCCTCCATCAATTTACAATAATTAAAATACTCCGAGGCTACCCCCTTTCACAGGAATGAAATGTTTTAATCATAATACGCCTGGGAAAATATCCCATGTAAATTTATATGTAAATTACTTATCGAAGACGATTCTCCGAACGAATTCTCCTAAAATAAATTACATTGGTTTATTATTTAATTATTTCCTGTAAAGGTTATCCGAATGAATGCGATTGATGATGAGTAGCCATGTCAGGGTGCTGGGCCACGGGAACTCGACCCACCGGAATATCTACCGGTGTCGCCGCAGGCTAACCCGTCCCAATGTCCCTTATAACAAGATCACACATGCATTTGGCCAGGCAATCCTCACACTCCCGCACTGTGAACGCACATACACCCGCTCTAACAGAATAATCCACGCAAACATTCGCCGAACTAAGCTTCCCCCGCCCACCCTTCCAGAAGTTCCCTCCGTCCGGATTTATGATTTCTGCTCCTTTTTCCCACCCCACCCCTCTCCGCTTGAGCAGGCACTAAATTCGCCCTCGTTTTTGCCCCGAGCGTAATCTGGTTGCCACCCCTTAAGAGATCCAGAAGCTGCACCCCCGTTGTATATCCTCATTCGACCTCACACCATACTCCCATCCTCCAACTCTCCGTCTTAACTTTTAAGGAAGACGCATCGCTCTTCTCTCTTTCCACCAATCCTCCTCTTCCGTGCCATCCCTCTCTTTTTCCCTCCTCTTGTCTCATTTACTTGCATGTCCACTTCATCCAACCGCAAATTCCGATGTAAGGCATGCGCAAAATAAAAAGTAAGACGTAGGATTGCTCGGAAAAAGTCTCCGGAGTGGAGAAATTTATTGGTGGCAATCACTTTTATGGGAAGAAAGAGGGAGAAAAAAGGAATGTTGTCGAATGTTTTTGCAACGGAGCAAGAAGTGGACCGAAGATGGGAGGGGAGATGGCGGCCTGAAAGCGAAGAATTGAGGATAAAATGTGTTTTTGATACAAGAACAAAATCGAATGGGACCCGTATTCCCGAGCTTAATATTTTGGATCTCCGGGGATACGGTAAACCGAAGAATTATATATTTGGTGGAAAAAGTAAATGCTTTTCTTTTTAATACAGCGGAGTTCGAAGATTTATCACTAAAATATTAATAATGAAAATTATGATGCATTAAGATTGTATCATTAACAATGCGTCCTTTCGTGTTTAATTAGTTCATAGCACTCCAGCTAATAATCTATTAAACAGCGTATACGCTTAATTTATTAAAATATCATACACCCTGAACCACAAATGTCAAAGAGACCTCAGAGCGCGCAAGCCTCATCGAGATACCATAAGAAAAGTTTAGGGAAGCCCAGAAAGACTGCAACCCAGATATCGTTAGTTCAAGCCTATGCTTCAAGCTCCAAAGCCTTTCTATTAGGAATTTAGCGGGTGAGAAATGTGGCCACGGTGTATCAAGAGGAGATATATTGTATTCACGGTCATATCCTTTGAGGATTAAGATTTAACCAAGGAGTATTTACAGTGGAGTGATAGATGGTCAGCGTATGAACTCACACATCGCCTTATTTGCTTCCCTAGGTCGCAATGGATCTAGCTATATTCAGTTATTTTTCCGTCGGGCAACATCATTACTCCAATCGGGAATCGACCCTTCGTTTTCACCGCAAGTGAACGTGCTGACGACTTTTCTATCTAGTGGTTATATTTCCTTTAGAAATAAAGGTACTTCTATCAAAAATTTATAGTTTACGTAACGCCTTAAAAAAAAGGGCAGATTTAGAAACCAACCAAGAGTTTCATGTATAATATAGCGAATTTAGACAATTTCCTCACAAACTCATTTCCAAGTAACTTATAAATTCCATTTCGTTGTGATAAATGGAGTAGAGACTGTGGAAAAACTTCAGGCTTAATTCAACTCAATCCTTGTCAGATCCTAGGAAAACGGCTAGTACTACTAACTCATTAAGGGTGACAATCCCCCCAGTGGCCTTGAAAGACAGTCAATTAAAAAATCCCATTCTAGCCTAGCAAACTATGATATCTCCCAAATTTCTTCACTTTTGAAGTTCTTCAGGATAATCAATTCAATTGTTGAAGACCTTAATTTCACGTTTTTGCTGTTACATAAGCACATAAGGCACCAATAGAAATAAATAGATTGCTTTATACATGAACCTTCTTTCTATAATATTTTATGATTTAGTGTTCATCACATTATAAAAAAAAACCAAAAAAATCCTCTAAAGAATTCGTCTCCCACATGGAAGACCTGTGTTGGAGTTCTAGTTGTTTTTATTTTTCACCTCAGTTATTTCTTCAATTTTAAGTTGAATACCTCTTCATGTTAAGTAATTCAACTATTCTTTACCCACATTACAGCAACTAACAAAAAAATCAAGGATGAATATCAGGATGACAGGGAAATTCACAGTAAATAATAGCTTTTAACTTAATAGAACCAAATCAAATTTTGGTCATTGAAAACAAAAATTTTAATAGTAGGGATTGTGCAAAACTCCAAGAGAAAGAAAAAAATATTAAGATTTTTGATGATGCTTGAAATCCTCCCACTCAGTCTACATTTTCTAGGGTGAGGAATTCACTTGATATAAAAATAATTTAAACCTAATTTAACTATCTTCATATTTGAAGAACTATACTTAATGTCTAGACTAAAAATGATATGATTGTAAAAGGCAATATCCTTCTCAAAACATAATTAAAACTCCATCTTACTGTGTAATATAATAAAATAATACTATAAATTTATTTTCAAAGAAATAAAACTTCAAACTCATATCTAACTCAAAATAATTTAACGATCAGGCAATAATAGATACCAAATTCATACTACATACTGTATTGTTCTTATATTCGATCGACAATTTAGCTACCAACTAGAGTAGATCCAACAACATTTTCAAAATAAATTGGAAAATCTGAGGCACCTTACACAGTATAGTGCATTGCAAGCAATAGGGTATAGGCATAATCTCAACAAGAGATATAATATAAATTGAAATAATAATTTTCCTTTGAGAAATATTTTGCAAAAGCGAGAAGAATGGAAATTCTAGTGATTGATCTGTTGAGTGAGATGTGGTCTCAAAACCTTTGCATATTAATCCTAATATTGCTTACACATGATTCTTCTTTTGACTTCTTGTGGCCTTAGGATGCACCGAAATACACTGAAGTTAGGGGAAGAGGGAAATGGAAGGAGTGGGGGAGGAGAAGCTAGCCTGGGGTTTTTGCCGCTGGAAAAGAGAAAGTTTGTCCTTTCTTCCCCATTTCTGCCATATAGACTCTTCCTGAACTAAAACGGGGAAATGGACAGGTGCATCCTTAGGCAGTGAGAATTCTAACTGCATTTATTCATACTACCTAAATACCCATAATAAATCACAATTTTCTGTTCCTGAGATATGAATTTTAATGAAGAAAAATTGATAAGATCCTCAATGTTTCATGGTGTAAGGGCATGTTGCTATGATCTATTTAGTAATAATAATTATTACTATATCATCAGAGGCTCCATAGATGACCATGCATGACAACAACTTATGATGCACAAAGTGATATTAGGCAATAGAAATGGTAAGAATTTCATTATCAAAGAGATAGTCAGGGATGCCAATATAATTTTTAAAATGCTGCTAGATGAACCCTTAAAAGTAACTCAACTTAGAAAAATATTGCTGTAAGTAGTGGAAAAATAAAATACCTTAAATTTGCTTCTAAAAAAGAATATCAACTACAAAATTGCACAAATTAAATGTATAACATGAATACTGTCTTTTATCAACCGAACATTATGCTATTCAATTCACAACTTATGTCAAACATGTTATGTTAGGAATACACAGAGACATGACATAACAGAACATACTCCAGATTGCAAGATTTTGCTAAAACAGAGAAGACATAGTTAAAAAATGGAAATATTTGCTGGATCTAGCAACTAAATTGCTGAATTTCATGCAAAAATTGACGACTATAAAGGTAACATTAGGCCAAAGGACCAAGGATTAGTTTAATATAGGAAGATTTCATATCATCTTTACTTGTTAAAATGATGCAAAAATCAACAAATTTAAAATAACAGGATAAAAAGGTGGCACAAGATAGAGAAGCATCGAGGACTGAAATACGAAGACCTGCCTATGGCAGAACACCTTATTATGCATTTACATGTTATATGGATGATAATTAACATCTGCAATCCAAGGAAGTAAGAAATTACCTCATTAAAGGAGGGATTCTGTTATGTTTGATTGTTAAACAGAAGTTTTATATTTATTAGGTAGCACTGAATATTTATCATTTACCCCATCAACTGGAAAACTAAAAATATTTTACATGTAGCATGTTGCATAGGGAAAATAATAACAAAATCACTCTGTATGGCATGGCTATGATTTAATTAATTCATGCCATATTAGTCTGTATTAGAAGACTTTATGTAAGTATACAACAATTAAGTTAAATATTAAATACCTTTATGTTCCTTTAAGTGTATAGAAAATGTACAGTGATGACAAATAATAAATAGAATGTGGTGCTTAATATTAAATATCTTTGAGGTAAGGAGCTTACTCATTACTTGTAAGGTTAAGGAAGTTCTCTTTACTCTTTGTGATAGTTATATCCAGAAGAAAGAAAAAAAGGAACTCCGCAGTCAATGAACTAAGAGACAAAGGTTCTCCAAGCGCCAACAGCGGCAACCGTCTAAGGGCGATTCCCAGGAAACGGATAATCGCTTAGCGGTCACCAGTTATTCAATATTCAATAACTGGTGACCGCTAAGCAATTATCCATTTCCCAGGAATCGCCCTTAGACGGTCGCCGCTGTCGGCGCTTGGAGAACCTTTGTCTCTTAGTTAATAGTTATATCCCTTATGATATCTAAACTCCTTGGTATATATTTTTGAATATACCATTTTGGCTGTTATAATGTAAATTTTTCTAACAAAGTTTTGCATTTTATTCTTGTAGAACAGCATAATAATACAAAAAGATGCTATGAAAGTTTCTTTTAATTATTCTAAAATATTGAAATTATACAACTTTCTGGAAAGTTTTTAATTCTATTTGTTTCACAAAGATACAAAATATTGTTAAAAATATTGGCCCACATCTATAGATAGGTATTGATTTCCTTCTGAAATAGATTGCTAATGGACGCTGTAAATGGAACCAAGTTTAATCAAAACTATGAAGAATTCACTTCTCTACTCAAAGTCATAAAATAATAAAAATAAAACAGAATTCTTTCATGCCTAAAAGTACCATTCCAGAGGCCAAAATTTACAGAGTGAGATTCATAAAAAAGTTTTAATTGCAAGGAATCCAACAGCCAATGCAATTTAATAATCAACTGCTCGATCCTCGGTGAAACTCACACTCATTTTACACCAAATTTATTTGATAACATAAATGATATTCAAAGAAGATGAGTCAGTTATTTAATATTAACCAAATGAAGACTTGGAAATGCTTAATGAAAATATATTAACAATAACAATATTTCTGAAGTGTGAAAGTTTCGGAACATTTAAAAAAGTATACAAGATAAATACTATAAGTACATTCACCAACTATGGATCAGTGAACTGGTAAAAAATCATTTTTCAATTTCACTTTTAAACAAGCATAGATGTTTACTTGATAGTGCTCATTTAAAACATCTCCATGACTGTTTCCCTATAAAAAAGAGAGCACAAGGAGCATACGATGAACTCTTCTGAACAGCTACCAACTTAGACTGAGATATATTTTTCTGAAAAAGGAAATAATAATACATTTATAGGCATATATAATACATAATACATGAAATATTTGTCAAGAATATAAATATCAAATCCAACTGTCTTTAGCTCTATGAACCTTTGAGTTTGAATTAAATTATTCATTTATCTTCAACTATTCCAAGTTGTGATGGATAATACTTGATAAATTAATGTCAAATAATGTTTCATGAAATTATGAAAATTAACTATTGCTGATAATATATATACCTTGGAATTTATTAACTGATGGTATGATTGTTGTATTAGTAAAATGTATATTACCTTATTTCATCTAACATTTTTCTCATCTAGTATCAAGAAATAAATTAATAATTATATTGTATAGCGTAAAGAAAAGATGAAACCATGTATAAATGCAATCATAGATGCAATTAGAAACTCCCTGTTTTTGGAAAGCTGGAAATGGTATCCAAATAAAATTTTACAAATTTCATCTCAAAGGAGCCAATTGTTACCAATTGCCAAATTTGCATCAATCTAAGGATATTAATGCTATTAAATTGATAAAATGTCTTAAATGAAAAAATTTGCAAACAGAATTGAGGCATAATAAACTTCATAGAATGGAAATCAAAACAAAAAGGAAACTTTTACTGGTACTTTTCCCAAAAAATTTTGAGGAAAAAATACCATTCAAAGTTTCTTTTTCTAAACTTTAGTTATTTTATCTTAATTAAGATATTCATGAATCACAATAGCTTTTGCAGGTATAGAACTATAATTAGCAAATGTCTCAATAAATTCCTAACTTATTTCCTTAGATTACTTTCAAAATTAAAGAATTTGGCTGCTCTTTTATTTGAGCAGTATGAACCATGTAAAAAAGATAAAATGGAGTATGCTTGTTTTTGAAAAATCTTATCTTCAAAATCAATTTATGCATATAAAAAAGGAACAAGCATCTTCTCCCAATCATCACTTAAGTCAATCAATATAAAACTTTCCTGAGTAAGGTGAAAAAATTACCAAACCTAAGACAGATAAGTCACTGATAAACTTCTCCTCTATTTGGTCACCCAAAAAGTTCAGTGGTTTTCCAAATTCAATAGAATAAAATTATTCTAAATAAACAATTCAGTTGTGACATTCTTGGGCGATTTTTTTCTATGCCAGTTACCAGAAGGTTTGAAAAGGTTGATAAATCAAGACTGAAAATAATTTACTGAATAAGTCTTTACATATTTTCAAAACAGTTAACTGTATTCCTTATTTATTAAACCACAGAATGTTCTGGATTACCAAATAAATAGAATGATCAAGGAATGAGCATCCTATTGTTCGGTGGTTCTTTCAAACAATTTCTCCCAACATGCATATCTTTTTTAATAAAATCAAATACCATAGTAAAATAAATTTATCTGCTACTAAATGAATTAAACTGGATGTTTGAAAACTCTCTTATAGCCATCCGTTTGTATACAGGCTAGTAAAAACCAAGGTCAAGAAGTAATGGGGGGTCCTTATACCAAGAGATGACTATCAGAGTGTTTCCAATCCTCTAATTCATAAACAGCCATGTTCCATTTTCTATAAGTTTGACTTTTAAACTATTACGGTTTAGCTTAGCCTCATTTCAGTCCCTTGCATTCTCAGTAATTCCTTGTTATTTTAGGTGAATTCAGAATTTCAACATGCTACCTTAAGAAGTTGTGGAGTGATTTCTTTTGTGAGTAGGGGGAATATCAAGAGGTGCACTATTTCCCTTCCAACATGTAAGTAATTACCTCCTGGACTAATATTCTGAACAATTAAAAATGGAGGAAATGGACTAACAATAACCCTAATTAAGGTAATTGCTTTTCTGGACAGCAATTATCTTGAATTCTTCTCAATAGGTAATCAATGTCCAAAAATATACTTTAAAAATCAAGTAGCAAAATATTATATTCACCTTATCATAGATAATATTATTTAATTTTAATAAGCAGTTGTAACAAAGAGATCTGACTCTTCTGAGAATAACTCCTACCTATGATTCAACCAACTGATGGTGGCTTTACAATCCTTGTCCTCTTTTTCACTGGCTTCTTACTTTCTTCTTCCTCTTCAGCAGAGTCCTTCTCTTTTGTAGTTTCAGTTTCTTCTACATCTCCAGACTCCTTTTCACTTTCCTGCCCTTCCTCCATACTTACTTCTTCATCTTTTCTGTTCTCATTACCCTCCTCTTCCGAACCCTTGGTAGTATCCTTCTCAGGTACTGAGCTCACAGCCTGTTCCTATTTTAATGAAATCCACTTAATACCTGTACACATTTTGAAGAGAGATTATACACTCCAGGTTAGACTTATCAGTATTACCCTTTTTTATGTACAGCCTGAATGGATTTTCAATCTCAACTTTAAAAAAATAATTAGTTTTACATAAAAGAATCAAAATTTTAAGAATGAAATAAGTTAAAAAAGTTAAACGAATTAATACAAAAGGATTGGTCTGAATTTTTTGGATAACTTCATATGTAAATTTACATATAGTACTTATATAGCTTCTAAAAATCCAATATAAATACAAGTAATTTAAAATAGTGAAAAAAACATGAAAAGACAGAAAAAATAGAAAGATTCTGTTTATAAAACTATCTCTAGATAAAAAAGTAGTATAGACATACACAAAGATACGTACACAAAGATACATTATATATAACCGTTACTTATCTTATGCTAGCAATGTTTTAATGTTTTGCAACCAATAAGTCATAAATTTGACAACTATATATAATTTTATTTCCCTCTCTATTCAGAAATTATAATGTCCAACGCCATTTAAATGGTACAAGTTAGGTGCAGAATTTTACAAGTAATTAATGTATTTACTAAATGTATTTACTTGAGATAATGCACCATCAAACGTAATATTCACCCAAAATTTGAGCATTGGAAATTGGAAAATCATTTGCCTGCAAATCTAATGCACACCAAAGGACATGTGATCATATAAGTCACTGTATATACTGTATATGTGTATATGAAACACACGTAGTTAGCTTCTACCTTATAGAAGGAATATACAGAAATGCTAAATTCATTAGGAATTAGAATTTATTCGAAGAATTCATTAGAAATTAGAACTAAAATGAAATAGATAAATGCTCACTTAATTGGGCACATTAACCAACAACCGAATAACTAATACTTACATGTGCACATTACATTAATTTTTATATTACTCATTGTATTATATCATCAATATTACTTGTGTGGATTCACTAATTTAAAATAAGCGAAATAAAAAATCGTTGGGCTACCAATTCCCTTTCAATTAAAAATTATCAGCAAACCGTTTATTCTGAAGTATGCGGGTGGGTGGTGCATCAATAGCGCATGGGTGAAATGTTTGACGAGTTACATGGAACCAGGATGAACAGAGGAACCAAAAGGCTGTGCACTATAGGATATGCATAAGCAGATTTATAATTAAACCTAGTGCACCTTCAATTCTAATGCACACCCCAGTGCTTTTTGTCACTCGGGTTGGGCACATTTTTCCATTGTTTCACATCAACAGGAAAGGAAAAAATGATAGAAGAAGACCTAAGTTTCATTACAAGAGGCTAGTAATGGTTAATGCTGGAATTATGAAATATATGAGAATACTGCAATTAAGGAATGAGTGAAGGTGATTTTGCACGTTATGGCGTGCGCCCAGTTTTTTTTGTCTATTCTTCCTTGGGATACTGCAATTAATTGAAAACAAGGAAGCCTAGAGTGATACTCAAATCTTTGGACAGTTAAACCATAATGATGATGAACTACTTACCTTATTGGATTCATTACTGGGGTTTCTCTTCCTCTCAGGCAATTCTTTCTCTTTTTCTTCTACAGACCCACTCTTTTTACGAACAACACCTCCAGGAGTCTTCTTTTCCTTGGGTGTATTTTGTGTTTGGTTGGCCGATTTTTCCTTTTCTGCATCTGCTTCATCCTGACGACTTATCTCTGCTTCCCCTGTTGCATCAGCCTCCTTTTCATTGGATTTTTCACCAACTGTATTGAAAACAACTTCGTTCACTATCCTTTTTTCTTCATCTGCCATTACTATAATAGAAATATGGTGAACTAAAAAATGAACAAACTGAAAAACTACTAACTGAAAACAAAAAAATACAGAAGCTAATTTCTACTGGAAATTCCAGGGTATATATGCTGAACTTCATAATAACTACTATCAAGAAAGAAAATCTAAGATAAAAGATGCCCACATAATAACTGTCAATTATCACAAATGATACTAAGGGTTTGAGAGGTAATACTACAAAATGATTATTGGTAAAAATGAAAATATTATTATCATTGTACTCTTTTGGCAAGGTTAGAGCAGAATTACCTCTCTTCCATCTAACCTTGATAATATAAAGATATCATCCAAATTCATGTTTGAAGATGTTAGTTGAAACAAATGCCAATTTAAATATAATCTCTACTATTTCTGAAACAGAAGTTATCCATGATCAATAAAAATGCATAGATAGACATTATTAAGCTAACAAATGCAATTGCTGCTCAGCAATAACACAGATTCATTCATTCTGAAAATATTAAGACAAAAATTTTAGATTGATCTTAAATATGAAGTCAATTTTCCCAGAATGTTGAACAAAAATGTACTTCACCCCCAGTTAAGATACGTCCAGTTAAAAAATATTGAAATGGACCCAATTATTCATATGTGAACATTATAACATAGTACGAAAAAATTTCCAAGTTACAAATTCAAATGGGTTTGTTTGCAGTTAGATAAACTCAAATCCTCACCTTATCGATTTTCATGTGTGGGAAATTACATTGATATATTACATTACAGATTTTAACATCGTGATGCCTCATCAAATTTAATTCTACTGAAACAGACAAAAAGTCTCAAATTACTTGCTGCACATAACAAGTCTGTCACTAAATAGTAACCCAGCAACACATCAACAGAGTTTTTCAAATCCTCAGTATGCCTCTCACAGCAGTGTTGGAGTGTGTATTATGTCTTAAAATTCCTTATGCTTTACATAAGCCTTTTCCAATATGAATGAAAAACCAATGCAATCTATTAATGGACCTCAGAAAATGTAGTAAAAATCTACATATATATTTTGTTAGAGTGAAACTGAGTTTAGATTATTAGCAAAAGATAGTTCTTCTTTTAATAACAGATTATTCAAGTTTGAAACTTAAGAAGATTTTGGTTTATGAGCATCTAAAATAATGAAAATAAACTTTTTATTCTTCATGCAGCTTTAAATATTATCATTCTGGATTAGGTGTCTCTATCAAATAAACATGAAAGCATACTTAAAATCAGAGATAAAGCAGAGGTAAAGAAAAGGAGAGAAATTCATGCATGCCAAATAGGTATAATCTAATCATTAAAAATTGTTGGATAAAACACAATTAGCACAGCAATTTTCAAACTGTTTAGCAAAACGCTTACATTCTATAGAAAGTTAGAAAGTAATCCATCAAAACCATGAATATAGGCAAACCCTCAGCATGATTTTAATTTTTGTACTAAGTTGAAATATTATAAATTCAAAAGTTTCCCACTAAGCTTATAGATTAAGCTATCACTGAAACCAAAATATTTACAAGTTATAGATATCATTATTATCCAACTAATTTAAAAAAGTTTGTTTATATGTGTAATTTAATATTTAGAATCTATAGAGGATTCAATGAGAAAAATATTGGAAGAGAATAAAAAAGAGTACATCTGTAGAAAATATCTTACTTTTATAGATACATACCAAAATCAATCAATGGGTTGGATATGTTACATAATAATGAAAAAGACTATTTTACAATACTACATTATCATACAACTTTCTGTAAGTAATAAATGCATCAACCACTTCTTCCTAATGAATTTATCACCTCGTTGGCAGTTGTTTGTAAATTATATATTCAAAGTGTCTGTAACTAATGAATCACATTACATGTGATACAAGTGATTATAGAAAATTTTATCTTACTTTTGAATAATAAAAGGTGCAGATAGAACTTATGATATGATGGAAATGTTACATATGATACCTACCTGAAGGATCATATACAAGAGCATACTTCTGTTCCTTAGTCAAATGTTTAGTTGCCTCTTGAAACATTTCAACTTGCTCTCCAAAATCTTTAATGAAAGATTTACTCTCAGGTACCATGAACAAACTCTGAAAAATAATTACATTAGTTAGCTAATTAGCTGACATCTTTATTATGCAAGATAAAGAATAGCTACCCAATTCTTCCTTATTCTGATTATATATTTAACAATATTATGATAAAAACTACATACAACACCCACAAAACACTAAAAGTGGTATTATTGATATGCACTAAAGTTGACCTAAATCTAGAATCTTCATTTACCCTAAGCTCTCTACCACAAGAGGCAGGCAAGAGATAAACAAAAATACCAGAGAATAGAACTAATAACCATTATTGCAAGTAATTACCTAAATACTTCAAATACATATTTTCAACACAAATGGCAAAAAAACTGCTATAAAGAATCTTCTAATAATAAGATTATAACCTCTGTATTGAGGAAAAACAACTTTAAAATTACATTTCACAATAATAACCATTTATTTTTATAGGGAATCTCTGAGATTATAAACACAAGTGATTAATAGCTGCAAATTTGACAGCACTGAATTGGATTTTATACATCAGTAAAATAGCTCAAAGCTGTAAATTACGAGGCAGTGAAATGAATAGTAGAAACCACTTAACTAAGCTTTTTCTCTCTCACAAAGCACTACAGTATATTTTCGTCCTCTCAGTTTAGAATCAATAATCAGTTACAGTGGTAATGCAAACATAAAATTGCAATGAAAAGTAAGAGTCAGCAGAGAAAAAAAGTAGGATTCAAGACAATTATTATTACTATCTTATGGAACTGTTTCCTGATATTTCATTGAGTAATTTAATCTTCACAAACCAAAGTTTCTGAAATAATAAATATAAAGTCTATAAAATAGTCAAATGATAAATCAAAGTCAGGAGGATGATAATATCAGGATTAAAATACTTTAAACTGAGAACTATGAGATGGAAAATTATCAGTGGAGCGTCTGGGGTAACAGGCCTGCAATTAACCAATTAAAAAATCATTACCTCATATTACCAATTAAGCTTAATGAGAAATTTTCTGGAAATAAGAGGGGAATTAACTCCTTGGTGCTAGATCACTTTGAGAGATTTGGCCCTACTAAATAGCATTCACTGTGGTGGCACAAAGTCAGTGCATCAACTCCCATGCCATTTTGAGTATTTGAATTCATAAGAGGGTAGACTAGAATAGGAAAATACTAACCTTGAACTTATTATACAGGTGATCTGCCTTCATTCGAACAACAGCGGTCTTCTTAATGAAGTCACTCTGAAAATAGTACAGCATAGTATTATTGCTGGGAAAACAAGAGAAATAATGTTTTCTAGTTTTGAACTCAATTTACCTTTTCAGCATCACTCATATTCCATTTATGGTGGTTTCCAACATAGAGACGTAACTGAAAATGGTCAACATCAAGTCAATTAGCAGATTACCAAACAAGCTCATAATGATGTATCACAAGAGAACTTGATTTTTAAAAATGCACCAGTTTTCAAGTTTGAAGAGATATTGAAGAGTGAAAGGAGAAAGAGCTGAGTGATAAATATATCAATTTACCCTACGAGCTGTTTCAACAACCATTGGATTCTTTTTCAGCATCAAAGGGGATATGGGCAACTTATCCATCTCATCCATGTATTGAAGAGCCTTATCACAGTCTGCATGGTTTAAACCCATATTAGACCTGACAAATGCATCGAGCTCAACCATCCGGCACTCCACTTGAAGCCACCTAAAAGAAAAAAGAGAGATAGTCAGTAACTTTTATGTTTCATATCAATTTGTTTTAATACTGCACATAAATAAGTCAAATAAAACAAACGTTAAATTTTTGCAAGATTGACAACTTAACTTGAAAGAAAATTTGCTTTACAATAAAGTAGTTGATGGGCATCTGCTTTGTGTAAAACCAGTGCTTAAAGTCCATTCTTTTAGAATATTCATTTGCATAATCAAGAGGCAAATATTAAAATAGTTAGCATGGTATTCTTTCTAGTTGCCCATTCAACACAATGAATCTTCTCTTTATTGTTCTACTCATTCTATTTAAGTTTGTTTATTGTGAGTGTGCTTTTTCAAAGCCTTTTACTTTGTGTTCTTCGCAAGCTTTCTTTTTACTTGAATTGATTTCAATACTTCATGATATCAAAATAAATTCATTTTATCATATACTATAACAGTTTAAAAAGAAGAAATACTATAGAATCCATCTTAAGCTACTACAACAAGTAGTATTTGAAACAGTACCAAAAGTTACCAAAAGGAATATTTCATAAGTTCAACAAGTTACCAAAAGGAATATTTCATAATAGTATACTATGTCAAACATAAAACAAACAAAAATTTTTACAAGTTGATTGTAAATAAATCACAATAAATGTTTGTTCATGAATCAAAGACATTGCACAACATGCAGCAGACATCACTCAAAAATACTTTTTAAAAGATACAGTGGAACTTAACATGAGAACAAGCCAGCAAAAAGTCATTCCCTAAACATGATGACTGATTCAAAATATCCATGAAAGTAAGTTAAAACAATGAAGAAAAGTTTCCATTGCAGAAATTCTGGAAGAGATGCAACAATTGCAACCTATCAAAGTTTAGTTAAAATCTGTTGGAAGCCTTAAGGTTTCCTCTTCACTCACAAATTGAGAATAGAGGTTACCATTATTTTCAACAAAATTTTCTTCAGTGTAACTATTTTTAGCATCACATAGCATCTAGTTCCACATGTATCTGCTTGAAAATAGTACATGCATCAGTCAAACTTAATTAACAGCAAGCAATCAACATTGCAAACTAAAAAAATTAATTACCAACTAAGGACAATGTCATGCAGCACAAGTAATAAAACTAAAACATATTATAACATAAAATATTTGCACATATTCTTACAATACCTCATCTTTTGGTAGATAACATGAAATTAGATATCCTTTCACTTCATAACAATAGCTATTCCCTGAATTTCACCGAACACTAAATAAAACGAGTTCAAAAACAAAAAAAAAATTAACTTAAAATTTGATAATCTAATGCTACATAGCTAAGTGATATGAAAGCAAAGATAGTTTTCTATTTTAAACAATTCATTGTTCTTCTTTTTATAAGCATGGAAATGAATGCACAAGATGAAATATGAAGTGTAGTAAATTAGAATATCTTGAAATCAAGGCAGAGATATTCATGCCTATATGTAGTGATGAATAGTATGCACAACTGACAAGGACATCTTCTCTAGAATTATTATGATTTAAATGATTATTTACAGGATAAATTAAATAAGAAAATGCCTAACTTATTTTTCTCAAATTCTAATATTCAGGCAATACAAAAACACACAATTTCAAATCAGATAACATTTTCTGAAGCAAAAATCTCACAACCTAAAGGCCATTTTTATTCAACTACATATAAAGTTGATGGAATCTTGTAAATAATAAATATTTAGTTCAAGCTTCAAGTTCAAATTCAAGCTACTCCTAATTTTGGAAAAGATTTCTTCTGTTACTTTCACTATCTAAATGAGTTCTCATTACACTGACAAAATATTTGCCATTGTGTGGTATAAGAATGTTTTAGCTAGATATTGCCTTGCTTTTCAGTGCTTCTAAGTTCTATGCGTTAACAAATGCTCCCAATTGAAAATTAAGGTATATGACTAGCATAGGGAAAATGAAAAATTTTCCTGATTTCTGTCAAATTCCATGTCTATCAACAGCATTAACAATTGATTCAGATCGACTAGAGACTAAGGCATTGAAAAATGCATGTTAGAGGAAAATGATTTTAAATGTTGGGGATGTTTTAAAAGATTGTATCACACATTGTGCTTAGACTTTCATTGTCACTTACAGAAGCAAATTCCTGCCAAGCAAGTTATGTTTAAATTAATAGAGCGTGTTAAAGTTAATTAACAAAAAGTATATGTACAAATGGATGGTTTCATTCTGGGGTCATATAATGTTCAGATAGCCATAGTTCAAACACCAAAACGAATGAGGTGATCTTTTTTTACAAAAGATGTATGTAGACTACTTAAGTAAAGGAGGATTAACCAAGCAAAACTACTGCACAAAAGCAGAAGCCCAATGATTTTTCTAAAAGATAGGAAATAACAAAGGAAGAGGAGTAAATGGTGACCAAAATAGTATAATATTTCAATGACGCATGGATCCACTAAACAGATATCTAAAGGAACACTATGACCACTCAGCTACTGCTTTTCTGGCAAAGAATGGGGACTCAAAAAGTTGCACCTTTCTCTGAATATTTATACCAAGTCTGAATTGAAATATAGAGTTGATCTGAGTGTCTTAAGACATGGAATGACAGGCATTTAACTGACATAATTGAGAAGGTCCCCTTGTAAGACGTACCAAAAAGATTCGTAAGTTCAGTTTTCAAGCAACAAATTGGTTTCAGTCAAGGAAGAGTTAGCATACAATAATTAGGCCCCAAATACATGCTATTCCTATCAAGTACAAATTTTGAAGTCATTTTTCTGAACTTACGCACTCTCCATACCCGCGAGACTTCTGCCATAATCTCTTCTTGCATTTCTGGGGAAGGACACAGAAAGGGTTAAAATGAAACCATGGCTTGTATATGCTACTTTATCCCTGAAATTTTAATTATGATCTTTTTATCACAAGAAAATATTAATATTTAAATATATTTTATTCTGAATGATCTATTAAATGAGTTTAATGAAAGGAGAAAATTCAAAAATGTTCAACAAGATTTTGAGGACAATTGTTTGTATTTTTAACTACCAACATAAATAATAGATCAGAGGGAAACTGTTACTCTTATTGGTGCAATTTACTTAATGTATTCTGCCAATATCATTGATTACATTATTTAAATTAAGCTCAAAAATATAAAATTAAATCAAGAAGTTATAGAAGCATTTCTATGTAATTTCCATAATTCAGAGAATCATGATTCTGATCCTAGACAAGGAAAATTAAATCTTTTATTTCAGGCATCATAGTCCAGCCATTACATTCCAGTAGCACCTCTGATACTTTTTGTGATGGCTTAATCTGAAATAGATAGGGCTTTTTTTCCAAATAAATGTCTAGGCAACTAGTACCAGAGAACAGTAATATGATTTTCAAGCCATTTGAAAAAAAGCATTTGTTCTACCCATGAAAAACGAAAATATTTGTATTGTAAATGCATGAACTTGACTTTTAAAATCACGGGCTTAGACAAATGCCTTCTTGGTATGACAGGGTTTGTATAATTTTGGGATTTCATATTAATTATCACTTTGGTTCTAGTTGAAGGAGTAAAAGACAAATCGTTATCACCAAGGAAAATTAACTTTACTACGAATCCAAGCTTCTTACTGATCTTCCCTAATTATCTTTGTGCTTACATTCATAGCTCTTTGGTCTTTAGGGTGCCATAGGAGAGAAATGGAATATGCAAAGCATTATAGTAGTGATAGCATGTGAAGTAGTGTGAGATTATTTCATCATTTACCTTATACCACCAAAAAAGCAATAAAAATACTTAGCTGAAGCTATAAATGCTCAAATAAGGAATTGGTTCTTTCTGTACTTAGACCAATCTTATTGTCATCCACTAAGAATTGGTGGAGGATCAACTTTAAGTGTAATTCAGTGAGCTATGATAGAAGTTAATCTTTCAGATAAAGAGTGAAATGCTATGAAGGAAGAGTTAGCAAATTTTCTGGCAGAAGAACCTTTAGAATTAAAAAGGCAGAATTCCTTTGCCCTCCTTTGTACCATAGCTTATGATAATGATGAAAAATTATAATCTCTTCATATATATTGAGTATTTTAAAGCTTTGCTTTATGAAACTGTTTTGAGATTGTGCAAATCTATATGATAGAAAATGACTCTAACCCAATCAGGATGTAATACAATATATAAATGTAACACATATGCTATAGACAATGTTTGACGAACTGAGGGTTTGCTGATGATATGCATATAAAAGGGCCAATACATCCAATTACCAAAGATTTAGCTATTAATATTTTCATTCCTATATGAAAAAGGCATATCAGAAGAGTAAGGAAGGGAAATTTCCATTAAAATGATAAACCAAATAAAATAGCTTAAATTAAATAGCCAAATTAAGTGACTGAGAATTCATCACAAGTGAAGGCCAATAAAATTTAGGGAAGGACCAAATACCCCTTCAGTTACATCATTCACTCCCAGATTGTCAATTTGGTAGCTTATTTGCCATTGGTTAGCATGGTCTTAGATTCAAATCCCAGCGGGGGCCAGAGTTCCTCCTAAGCTGCATCCAATATTTTTATTAGTGCCATCTGATTAATTTGTCAAGTGCCCCGTATTTATTGAAAATTTTGAAAGCATGACCTTTAGTAAATGCATACATGAGTTTTTCATATTATGAATAGTAGTACAATTATATGGTCATTTCACTATGTAATTGAAGAAAATCAGAAAAATTGTGACTTAAAACTCTTCCTCTGGAACAGTGGCACAACTTCATGAACTAAGTGCCAGCAGTAACTATACTGCCACCTAAACATGGACAAAATTAGAAGGAACTATGGCAAAGGTTCGTACGTGCTAAATGACCACAGCTGCTTAGGCCATTTCAGAAAACATTATACTAGTAACATCACTTGAATCACATACTGCAACTGTATATATGTATCTCAGTAGAGAATGATATTTCAAATAGTTTCACTTTTAAGAATTGCTTTAAAATTTTAAACAGCATGTTTGCCTCCACTTGAACGTATACTATAAAAAAAGAAAGAATAACTGATACTAACAAGAATTTAAGAGAGGATGTATTGCCTCAAAAAAGTGTGGAATATTAAAAACATATTCCTGGTGACCTATAATCTAGAAGTGGTTGAACCCCATCAGAATTTTAAACCATTCCAATAGTATATAAATTACCATTCCATTGGGAAAATATAATATAGAAAACAAAGGAAGTACAAAACTGTGGTTTTCTTAACAAATCTGAACAAAGAAAAAAGAAAGAGTTTGATTAGCCAATGATGTGCCAGCATACCTTCTCTAGGACACAAAAAGAGTAACACTGACTTATGATTTGATTAACCATGAAGATGAAAGGAGAATGTCATTTGTTGCTGAAATATGACTCTTGCCTACTTCAGAGCATTCAAAGAAGAAAATTAGCAACATCAACTAATTATAAATGTAAAGATCAAAATCAAATGGTCCCAATGCAACATAAATTAAAATGAGATAAAATGGTATATTTGAAGATTACAAAATTCTATTCAAATTTTCTATTTCAACAGGCTGCGTTAGATACATGCTGTCACTTTAAAATGGCTGCCCAATACCTCTGTGATCATGATTCCATTCTTCTTGTATGACTTATGAATCTAAAATATGGTTTACTTCTGTTCATTGTCAGCTCTCTAAATATCATAAATGCATTTGATTTCTATTTTTCTTTCATCAAATACAATAATCTTATCAGCCAAATATTTCAATGGAGAAAGCATCTCAGTAATTCCTTGACAACTATGTGCAAGCAGATTGCATTCTGGTAGAATAGCAAGGTTTAAAACAAAAGCTCACAAATTGGATGTAAATGAAGAAAAAGATATAGATAGAAACTGTTCTGCTTTTGGGCAATTCATAGTTTATGGATAATAGGAAAAGTAAGAAATATATTGAGTTGGTAAGGAAATATCTTGGAAATAGCATTGAAATTTGCCTCTCGGTACCAGGACACACATAGTTAAAGGTTAATAGCCAATAAAATATAAAAGTATACATAACATCATTGGAAAACATATACACAGTAAAACTGCAATTTAGCAAGTACATTTACGTCTATAGAGGAAAAAATTATAGGAAATAAATAAAATTTTTAGTTGTAACAAACCATACATCCAAAGGACAAGGTGGGTTGATAGGAGATATAATAACAAAATTTAGTTGTAACTCAAACCTTGCAAACGCAGAGTTAATAGACCAAAATTTCAGAAATATTTCTAATGCATATTGTTAATTTAACACAATACTATCATCTTCAGTAATGTGATAAGAAATAATTTTATGAATTTAGAAATGAAAAACATTAATTCCCACATTCTGTATTTTAAAGATGCAGCCAAGCCATGCTGAAATGCTTAAATATGAAAATATATAATACCATGCATACATAAACCTAGAACTTAACTCATTAACCTATAAAATTATCTACTTAAATCATTTCACATATTCACCTTCCACCCAAGCAAAACTGCAAAACTAATGATGCACTAATGATAAAAGCAGCCCATGTAATGCTCAATTCATCAAATATCTTGAAATGAAGTTGCTTTCTAAATCTGATTAAAATATCTCTCAAGTAAAAAAAATACATATATAAACACACATAAAGGCCCCAAGTGGCAAATTCCCCAACACACATTCATATGTTCACTTACCATTCTTTGTTTCTACATTGATATAAGATAGAAAAATTTTCCATTTCCAGTATGATGTACTCTTCAAGTTATCAACATATTACACTATGAAACTGTGTAACATGAAAATTATCTACCATTAATGATGGGTTAAATTTTAAGCTTTATAAAACAAGTGCAGCACTGAGTGATTTAAATTGTCATTGAAAAGTGTGAAAAACACAACCATTCCTAGATAAAATATACTTTAAAACATAAATTACAGCATGAATGTTATAGAAAGTAGATAAGGTTTCTCTGCTGTTTAATTTATGCCTAAGCTGAATCAAGTAGCATCAAAATTTTTAATTTTTCAGAGAAAATACCACCACTTTCTAGAAAATACAATAAATTAACACATGAACTTTGAATAACATAAAGACATGCAATCAGACAGCAAATAGTACTCAGTTATTCCAGGGGAAAATCTACCCGAAACTGCATTAGGAACTGTGGTTTAATACTAAGGCTAAAAATGTTTGTTGTGATATTTAAGTATAATTATCTATCCCTGATATGCTTATTTCTTTATTCATGGAGTTTTAAGAAAAATTGACATATCTTGATTTCAATATTTGTTAAAATTCACACCAAATATGTACACAGGAAAAAAGATGGGATTTTGAGTATAACAGTGTATCTTTACAACCTTAACTGTCCTAATTAACTTATAGCAGATATTTGGTTACATAAAAAGAGGATACTATATATAACTGAACATAATTTTTTCATTTACAGAAAGTATATAAGTCAAAAATAATACAAACTATTTTAAGTAAGTAAATTTGAATTCAGTAGGTAGTATAAATGATTACAAACGATAAGGAGAGAATTTCTGGGTGCAAAAGGTTGCAGAAATTTGCCAATAATGTCAAGCAATGCCACTTTAAAATACCAATATTCCCTTAAAAGATTGTGCTTCTGTGAGCTGTTACTAGTACAATTAATTTCCATATGCAAGCCACTAATACTAAATATTCTATTATCAATTTATGTGATAAATGCTCAAAACTAAATATGCCAAAGACCTCTTCAGCAAAATATCATTAAGAAAGCTATTTGCACTTGGTATGGGTGATAAAGGCATACATCAAAATGCAAGAAACATCATTTATCAAAAATATTAATGAGATTATGTTCTAAAAATGTGAAAAATAATGAATTTAATGCTTTAAGGTTATAACTTTCTTAAATAAAGATGCTTCAAGTAGCTTCACCAAACTTCTTCACCAAAAAATGATTTTTAACTTACCCAAGTGTTTCTTGTTTAATTTTGACGATACGCAACTTCTTAAAATTTTCCTTGTCATTTTCTTTGCTGCTGATCCTTTCCTCCAAATCCTTCCTTATATGTTCAGGCAACTTATCAGTGTCTTCATTGAGAGTTTTGAGACTGAGAGCATTCTTTACTACAGCAGTCTCCCAACGAATACGAGCACGATCCTGTGGCTAAACAAATATAAAATTACTAAAAAATCTATGCACACAATAAAACGTGTAAGAAATATGAACTACTCATAAGAAATGCATTTAGAAACTAAAATACAATAAAATACATTCAAATAGAATTGAAATAATGGTTCAGTCAATTTGAAAGCTTATCAACCCTGACAGTGCAGAATGGTCAGAAAAATACTACAGGGGGTGGAAAAAAGGAAAGCTATATGCCAAAGTTATGTTGTATTGCTTCATTGGCTTCTCAAATCCTTTCCTAATGGTCTTCGAAGAAAGCAGACTCATCCAGAGCAGAATAATACTTTCCTTTGTAGATAGGCTTAACAAACAACTTTCAACCAGACTGTGACATATAGTACAAAAATTTTCAGCCTAAAACTTAACACAGAAGCATTGGAAGTAAAAGAAAATCCCTCAGCTTACAATATATTTAAGAAAACCATAATGGAGCTTCAAAAAGATATCAATCAACATAAGTCTTCAACAGTCTATTGCATACTAAACACACAAATTTCAGCCTTGAATGAAGAAACTCATACAGATGCTTTTACAGTAAACATAGATTAACAACATTCAGTCCAGGAGCTTTTTCCACATTTGGTAACACAAATTTCTCTTATGAATCCTACTGCATAGTGTGGGGAAGAAAACAGAGTTCAACAATAATAGTGAAGATCAACCTCTTTATTCTGAGTAATGCAATAGGTAATACCACCAATCAATATTGATCCCTGATAATACCAGGGATAAGTAAGTGGCAAAATTAAATATTAAACAGTTTATCATAGCACTCATCGCTCTTATGTTTGGTCGTTGTCTTACGGGTTGGATGGACAAGGAGACACTCAATCTCAATCTTGCCCAAAAAAAGATGCACCATTATTATTATGTTCACATAGACAGAAGTTGTAGGGAGATAACACAATTTCTTATGTCTTCCATGAAAGCAGTTTCTTAGATTTCTTAAGTAATAAAAAGCTAACCTCAAATTTCATTTCTTTCACTGGTTCCACACAAGCATCAGAGGGCATTTCTATACAGCAATTTTTACAAGAATGGACCACCTTGCAATTTTCACACAGGAAAACTAGTATCTGTATAATACTAATTATCTACGTAATATAGAAGAAACTAGGAGCAAGACATATACCTCATTGTTCCTTATATGTGGCTTTAGGCAGATTAATTTTGCTTTTTGTAAGCACAGGAGACAAAATCTGTATTTTTTTCTTTATAATTTTCATTTACATAGCATATTGGTTTCACCACATCAAATGAAACAAATAAATTGACTTAAGTTGGTGATGATTTATGCATAAACCAATTTCTACAATAAATAGATTGAGAAGACAATCAAGAGATAAAAAACAGTAAACTGATTTTAATTCAGTCAGAGGAGAAACACAAATGTGCATACACACATTGCATCCATCTGAATTGAAAAACAAGGTTTAACTTATTATTACATTTTTTTATGATTCCAATGCTTTTTGATTTTCTTTTAAATTGACTTCACTGAATTGAAAGCACAAGCTGATACACAGTAACTGTAAATATTTTAAAATTACTATGACTTACTTCATAAGGTCCAGGTCTTCCACGTGGATTTTCAGCTCTCATAACTCTGGATCCTTTCCCTGATGAACGAGAGGTTGGAGCATCTTCTTCACTGGCAGGTTCTAGAAAAAGGAATTTTAAGACGATTTCAATTAAATATGTTCAAATATTAACATAGAGAAACTAAGTAGAATCAGCTACTAAATATATGAGAGTGATCAAATATAACCAGAATTCATGAACTCCAGAAGACTGCCAGTAAGAGTTCACAAGAAAATTTTTAAAATCATTCAGTAAGTCATAATAAGATACTATCCAATATAATGTGTTTTTCTCCAGGTCTATACCACATGATTTTTCCAAACCCCAGATGCAATCCAACCCGTTTCAACCTATCAGTTGCCTCATTCAGTGGACAAAATATTTTCTACATTATCATTATATTATTGTTTGATTCATGTTGTAGGGACCAGGACAGGAAAGTTGCATATTAAGTAGTAGAGCATCTTAAAAGGGTTTTATTGTAGATTTCTTTTTGTTTTTAAGATGTAAGGCATTTATTTAAAAATTAAAGAGCAAAGAAAGGGTTTTACTGCAATTAGGCAACATACAAGAAAATAGAAACACTTTTTGCCATTTTCACCATAAGCAATTGAATTTTAAGTGTTCATCAAGGTTTTATGAAAACTCTATCAATGTATGATTGGCATTAGCTAGCTTTAAGTAAAGCATCTTTCACTTTCAATTTAGCAATGAATTAAATCAACTCACCTTCCATGGCATCTAATTTCTCATTTTCCTTGTTATAGGCTTTCTCTTTCTTCTCCATCTGTAAAATAATGGTTTAATTCCCATAAGAAATGATACACATAGCATATACAATATTATTTGCACTTCTATTTATTCAAATAACAAGCTTGAGTATCAACTACCACAATTAGTTTAAATATTCAATCATTATATAAAGGAAGATTTAGGAGTGAAATTTCATTGAATCTTATAAGCATTATACAAAGAAACTCTTGGCATCAGTTGGTCAAAGAGCCCACTGGAGGGTTAAAACCTAAGATCTCCTTCACAAATATCCTTGCAAAAGTACTAAATGAATCAGTCCCAATTGATTATGCAACAACAAAGATATCATCATAAACTAATACATGACCAAACTTCAACCAGGTGATTTTGCACCTTGAATTGATTTTGCCTGATGTTATCTGGCAAATTGTTCTACAGATCATTTACATAACATATTTTTATTTCTGATGTTTCCGTGTGCACCACTGCATCAGTAAAGCATTTCGGACCCAGAATTACTATGTGAAATTGAGTCATCATGGTGCACCCTATGCCTACCAGAAGTTCTGAAACATGGTACTGTGACATCTTGTATATCTAGCATCTTTCAGAGGGTTGCAAATGTGCAATAGTATAAATTACAACCGAAACTAATTATATTAATGCTGACCATTATATCATGCATTAAGTTTAGGTTATTATATAATTATCAATAACTGTCGACAATTACATGGTAATCTAACCAAGTCCACCACATAAAACTTATATCAATACACTATGATAGCATAAATAATATGTATCACAGAGGAATAAGAAAAAAATTCCTCTTATTCCAGTAATTCAATAATTAAAGTAAGATATTCTTTACCTCATTTTCAGCTGGTGTACCTCTGGAAGGCCTTCTTCCAAGAGAGGAAACTTTACGAGGAGGAGCTGTGGCACTGGGTGTTTGTTGGGTTAAAGGTGAAGGACTAGGTGGCACACCTTCACCTTCAGGAAGTTCACTTCCATCCAATGAAAGATTAGCCTGTGGAGCACCTTCTTCCTCATCAGCAAAACGTCTTGGCTTAATCTTGCGCCCACTGCGACTCACTCTCTCTGCTTCTTGAGGAGATGTCTCTTGACGCTCAACAGCAGGCGAGGATACTGGACGAGCCTGGGCGGATGATCTCCTAATACCAGCTGCATTACCTCGACTCATTCGTCTGACTTTTCCTTCAGGCTCCTGCAAAATATTTATAACAATTTTTCAGTAAATCATGAGTAGTAACAATAAAGGTACTCAAAAACTTCTGAGTCAATATAATATCTTTGCACATGCTTTCCACTAGCTTTAATCACATTTAACACAAAAATTTCAGCATGTATATAATAGATACTATAAGGAAGTGAAGAATGACTCTGTAATTTCCATAATATACTTGAAATAGAACAATTTGTACTGGGGGAATTTTAGTTATCTAGATAACGCGTAAACAAGAAATAGAAAATATCACAATTCTTAAGTGATATAAAGTGGGTGAGTTCCTCTTATAAAAGTAATTTTTCTCTCCAATAATCAGTATAAAATGAGGACAGTGTGCTGAGAAAACATTGAGAAGTTTTCGAATGATTGTTTTGTAAATAAAGGGTTTTGTGAAGCAGTTATAATTGGTAATTTCCTAATACATCACAGATATTACCATGTAATTCTTCACTTCACACACACAAACAGCATAATTAGTATAATAAAATTGTAAATTTGCAACAATACCACAATAATGTGTAAAAATCACCAGTTTCAACACTGTCAACATCACAAATAGCATTTCCATCAGGTTCATATGCATCAATTCCATAAAATACTCACTTCAGATTCACTCCATCCACCTTCATCTTCCCTTTTCCTCTTAGCTGCTTTGCGTTTTTGATCTAGGGCAATTACTGGAGTTGAACTTGCTGGTTCTACAGCAGGAGATTGTGCTGCTTTCTGCTTTAGGACTACTCTTGGAGTAGGAGCTTCATCA
The DNA here is from genome assembly GCA_036926295.1 of Pachydiplax longipennis. Classification (NCBI taxonomy): domain Eukaryota; kingdom Metazoa; phylum Arthropoda; class Insecta; order Odonata; family Libellulidae; genus Pachydiplax; species Pachydiplax longipennis. Next base: position 62,229,035 of record JAVFKF010000008.1, read on the forward strand.
ATGACTAACATTCCCTCTGCTTCACTGTCTGTTTCTTCCTTAGGAGGAACTGGAGTTGGAGTAGGTTGTACCTTTGGTGGAGCACCTGGAGCCTACAAAAAGATAATAAAATTATTTTATCACTGTAAGTCTTCCTGCGCATACTTATATCCTGGTTCCTGTACGTATTTATAAACCTGAGTTTTCCAAGAGAGGCAATATGAAATAGCCAGAATAAATTGTTAGAAAATGTTAGAAATTAAACCAAATTAGAAAAATAAAGAATATGAAATTTCTCAAATATACCTCCAACCAAAATCCAACTGAAATTAAAAGGGTTTCCTAGGGTATCAGTCTGAAGATTTAAACAAATGTGAATAAAATAAGAACAACAAAACTTTCATATGCCTTAAAAAACAAAATGGAAGAATATTCAAAAGCAAAAATGATGGGCTTTGAAAAAATCATCATTACGTAAATTTCATGCATTAAAAATGAGAGTAAATTTAAAAATAAGCTTATCAAATCACAACAGTAAAATTATCACCGCTGATTACAAAATACAGTATTTTCCACTTAATTACTGCATCATGAAAAAGATGGGCAAATTACCTAGTGTTTGTGAGTGACCCAAGGAAAGCTGATCTTAATGTAAGGACAATAAAAACCTCTTAACCACTTGTTAGGAAATGCCTTTACATAAATAACACACAACCTATTCAATGATAAACATAAATATTGATAATGAAGGAGTCATTTACCAACATAAAACCACTGGGTGCAAAAAATTATTAATGAGAATCTAAGATCAATTACCTGAGTTTTTTTGAATGTGAGTTGGGGATCATTTTCTATCTCCCATAAGGCTTCATTAAATCCTTTTCTTCTTTTCTGTGGTTTTCCAAATTTCTCTTTATTTTCCTCATAAGGGAAAAGGTCCTCAAGTTTACATACAGCTCTGAAATGGATTGATGATATATTTCATAAACAAGTGAGTAATAAACTAGATTTAAATAAAATACAACAATGTCTGTAAGATGGATTTCTAACATAAATATGAGAATTTTCATTGTGGGAGAATGTATTTATCACTTTATTTTTCAAAATACCCTCAAAAATAACGATAGGTAAACAGCATTTACAATAACGCTATTTGTGAAATATATAAACTTTTCTCAAACACATTCAGCTACTAACTGTAAAAATGATAATAATAATGGACTTTATTTAGGGCAAGATTGAGACTATAAAGTCTCTTCTTAGATCTAACCTAAATAATGAACCAATTGTAAATATAATCACAAATATTTCTATAATATTTTAACCCCAATTTGCATTTGTAAAATTTCAGACTTTTTTGATAAAGTTATGACAAATTCAATCAAAATTTTCTCCTTGAAGGGAGTATAATATATTTTGAAAAAGAGACCCCATTAAGAGAGAATTTTAAATGCCAACTTAAATGTCAGAATTATACAGAAAAACCACTATTATTTGTTATGGACAATTTTAATCATTCACAAACAAAGCTTTCCATAGATTTCTGATTATCACTGTGATTCAGCTATGACAATTTTAAACACCAGATCTCTGATATATGAGTTAAAATATTAGTTGAAGTTATATTCAAGAGGCCAAAATGTCAGAAAATACAATCCATCATTACAAGCCCTATGTTCATAAAGAAAAGATGGAACAGCCTGCATTAGAGCCTAACTAACACCAAATATCTATTTCTGAGTATCTCCTTTCAATGAACAAATATATTCAAAGCAGTTTTTATGTGCAGCCAACTTAAAACAATCATATTTTATAGCCTCCAACTTTAACATAACATTTAAAGAGTGAAAATATCACAAATAATATTGGGCAATTTTGAGTCAAAGACAATTTGAACTCAATTATAATAAAAATTATCAATAGATTCAGTTATTCAATTATTTTTAATTGAAGACTTAATCCAAATTTAATTTATATGGTTACAATCTACTCAAATGGTATTATTAAGTAAAAAGTGAAAAATAATACATTATGTCCATTAATACAATTACATATACATCTAATTAGCCATAAAGCATGGTTTGAATTAGATCATTGGTTGAATTTAAGTTAAGCTATTCTCAGTGCTATAAATCTCAATATCTAATCCAAAGTCACCTAAAATAAATTACACCTAAATGCACATTTCAAACTCATACAACAAATTTAAGAATCAAAATGCATAAGATAGCTCACTAACTTAAAACAAGGCACTTCAGTTTATAATTCATCTCTAATATTAACTTCCATAACTCCTTTTAATGCAAAGATCATAATGAAGTAAAATACATCAATATTTATTTAAGTTAATGCTTCAATTTATTAATGAATGCCCCTTTCCAAGTCCATGCTAATTAGATGATTGCTAAGCATTCTCAGGAAATTAGTAACAATGAAATGTCTGCAACGACACATTCCTTCAATACTTGGAAATAAAACAACAATATAATCAATTGTTTCAGTGTTGATGGTTACACTTGGTAATGATTGACATTTCCTGATAGTAAGCAAACTGTCTACGATAGAATCAACAAAGGAGAAATTTCATGAAATTTCAGCGAATAATGTGATGCCTTATAATAGTATATACAATATATAGATTAAAGCTAAAAATGACAATTATCATTAACAGTAATTACCAAGCAACTAAAAAGGAATGATGAGGCAAACCTTAAAATGTTTTAGTTAACACTTACGTTTCGTAAGTTCCGAAAAAGAATACATTATATTTCTGGGCTTTACTGCTTGCTGAAGCATCGGGAACTGTCTCAACCTGCAAAAAAGGCAGAATCTTAAGTATCATAATAGCGAAAATAAACATTCAATGCATAAAATAAAACTAACCCGAGCAGGCCAAGCAGGATATCCTCTGACTTTGGCAAAGCATATATCTCCAGGAGAAAACTTTCTTGCCATCGCTAATTTAAAATGCGTTGGTTGTGTTCCTTCCTGAGTGAAGAAAACAAAAGCGATAAATTAATCTCATTCATTGAGCGGTTCAAGAAGAAACTTTCATGTTAATAACTTAGCTAGAATTAACTGTGATAAAAGTAAACAACTAAATTATACATCACCTAATACAAATACGACAGATTTTAGTTTCGAATTGTCTGCCGGTGTCAAATACAAACTGAGACTGCTTACCCACTCGCCTCTTTGGAGCCAAAACTAAAAGCCTTGAACAATTGACTATCCAAAACCGGAGTTAAAGGTGCACGTGTGTTTGTGGTGGCTGTTGTAAATGAAAGGTATAACTTATTCTGCAAAAGAAATATTAACGAACAATTGATTTCTTTCAATCATGGTTAAAAAACGTGTGGTAAAGGGAAAACCTACCGAGGAACCTGAAACCGATACTTTCCCCAGGGGATATGATCCAGAACAGGTTATAAAGCATTGCGATATTGTTGTGGTTATAGTATAATTATAATTTTCGATGTGAAAACACTTTATTAATTTTTTAGGTCAGAAGTGGTGTAAAAGCACTATTTGCCGCTGTGGAAAAAGATGATTCTAAGAAAAAATCGCTATTTTCTGCTGAGGGAGACTTCGTTTTATTACAAGTTTCATGTGTTAGGATACCAAAACTTACCAGGAAAAACTATCGATAGTAAGTATAGACTTTCAAGGGATATTTTTCCCTCCTTTCGATGTTCTATAATGAAAATTTATTTCTCCGTAGCCGTCTCCCGCATGGTTATCTGAAAGACACATCGGAAGTATGTCTTTTCGTACGCAATCTTCAAGGAAGTAAAGACTTAGAATATGAAGACACTGTACGGCACTACAAGAATCTGTTATCTGAAGCCGGTGTTACGTCTGTTCATGAGGTAAATCATAGTCCAAGGCAGTGTTTCTCAGCTTTTGTTGCCTCCGCTGAACTCTCTAACTAACATACACTTCCTATGGAGCTTTTAAACTATGTTTCTCCACATTATTTCTTTGTTGCTACGAAATTTGATCTAAAGAGAGTTTAATTATATACATTTTGTACATTATAAGAATATTATATAAAATAGGTCTGTGGAAAAATCGGTGATAAAACTGTCAATATCAGTCATCTCTCCAGCAACCTATGTCATACTCAATACTGTTTGAGTTTCATATCAAAGTCTCTCCAATTTTAACGCCTCTCAAAATAAATAATTACATCATGCACGGGTCAATTTCCTTGGATCAATTCTGAGTTTACTGTTTTAACAATCTTTCCTCTCAGCTTTCATTGAACATTTTTCTCTTCTGAAAGTTAGTCAAGATTGTTTCACATGATTTATTGGTTGTTACCATGCCAATAATTACTCTCAGTTGGCCAATGATATTATCTTCTATGGCAACTCTTCTGCAGCAAACAAGTTTTTTTCAGCACAGAAAAGATCTGTTAAATGTTTCTCTATAGGAGTACTAAATGTTCCCATCAAAGCACCTGGGCATCCACTCTTTCAGCACTTAAGAGTTGTTTCCTGTATTTACATCCTTTCCTGTACTTACACACCTGAAATAACTTGCACCTCTGTCCATTTAACTCAGTCATTCATTGGCCATTGTAATCACCAAAATAGAAATATTCATCTTCGTAATCACACAGTTACCCATTCCCTAAAAGCCCCCCAACGCTTTGTTCCCCCAATGTGCAATGAACTTCCTACTAACATCAAATACTGTCTTTCCAGCAGATCATTTAAATTCCAGATCATGAATTTGCTAGTATATATTATATTATAGCATATGTGAATGATAAAATGTGATGTATGAATTTTTATTAGTTTATTCATCATTATTACTTAATCTTTCGTCAAACCATTTAACAATGCCTATGCTTCTCTATGGAAGTCTTTGGTTGTAAGCAAATATATATTATTATATGAATATTACAGTATGCTGCCATTCATCCATCAGATGTTGATTAAATGTGCAGCAGTAGAATCTGCCTTTTGAATAATATGCTTTATGGTTGTGAAAACTCATCCATTGTTATTGTTGTTTATCATGATTTAGGTTATTTCAGTGAATCAATTTAAACAAGAATATAAGACCTATGAAATGAAAAGACGATTGGCAGCACGGTTTGATGTTTTTCTTGGTGATGCAGTTGTGAATGATTGGATCAATGGTCTTGTAGGCAAAAATTTTCACCGATGTAAAAAGTAAGTATTATTGTTGGCTTAATATTTCTTATTTCTTCCTTCTTACTTTTATTTTTCTTAAAATATATTCTACATGAAAATAGTGTAATCTCCGGATAGATTTGATTAATTCTGGTTGGCTTTTGATAGGGCTTTTCTTCATTGAGTTGCCCTATGAGATATATCAAAGGTTAACTTAGCAATTCCTCAGTAGTTAGGGATTGCCAATAATAGTAGCTTTGACTCAAAATAGTTAAAGATAACGAAATATTTTGGTTCATTCTCTTATTATAGCTTTTTATAACATAATTAGATTGAATTCATGAATTGAAAGAAGTCTTCTGAGGAATGGAATATTGGAATATTATTTTATATTTATGTTTCTCAAGCTACAATGAAAATCAGTGAGTTGATGATTTTAAGAAACACATGATCTGTGGTTGGGCTATCATAACCTTGTCAAAAGCTGTAGTAAAATGTAGCTGTAGTAGAATTCTAGGTTTCTTTTTATTATTGGTCAATCAAGATAATTTGAATAATTTCAGTGACTCACGTTATTGAATCCTATGTTAGGATCAAAGAGTTCAGTTTTCTATTAGATAGCCAATCTTAAAGTATGTAGAGTGTAAATTTGTGGATTTAATAAGAGTAGACTTAAACACCATTTGAAATTTTCTCTCCACCGAATTTGAACATCAGGATCTTAAGTGCTTTGAAATTCATGGGTATACAGAATGATTTGTTTCAATGTGGTGTTGTCTCATTAGAAATACCAAGCAAATATATTCAATTTTATCATCAATTTACATATGTTCTAATCTTTCTGCTTAATTTGGTAGAATGCTACTATTTCCTCAATGATTACATAGAATTTTCTCCAAAATATGATTCATTTCAGTCTCTTATATCAAATTATAGACGTAAATTATCCTTTTTGGTTAACAAAAGTTACTCAATATCATGTTATCTGTTACTAATTCTTAGTTGTTGCCTTGAACCCTTAGCTGATAGATATTAATTTTAATTTTCTAATTAGGAAAAAGAAAGAACTTCTTTTGTACATCTTTCTTCCCAAAATACCCCAGCAATTATATTATACATTCTTTATTGTGGTAGTGATAATGATAATTTTGTGTTACAGAGTACCTAATCCTGTGAAGCTAGATTCAAAGGATTTGAAAGATGAGATAGATAGAGCATTACATAAAACAACCATGGTAGTAACAGGCTCTGGAGACAATTTTAGCGCTAAGGTAATTATAATGTCTTATATCATTTTGTGTTATTGTCTATAAGATGTTTTTTGGTCATAATGATAAATTTTAATCATCATATCTGATGATGATATATTTAATGTGATAGCCTACCTTTCCTGAGATCCTAGGTTAATATCTATGCTTAAGCATGGGTAGATGTGCTGTTATTATACATGGTATTAGAAAGCTTATAGCACAACCATATGTAGGCTAAGGTCTCAGTAATAGACATTTTCATTGGTAACACTTGTTCAACACATAGATTCCCATGCCTTATCCACTTTAGTGGATCCTGTTGCTTTGGACCCCCTACCTTAAAGTTGTGAAGGCTTTAAAATTTCCTAATTTTTCACAATGCTTATTTCAATAGTGGGTCAACGTTATGGTCTCATTGGGAATCAAACCCACTTTCATCATTTGTGAATGGCTTACTTGGTCATCCAGGAATCCATCAAAAAAGGCATACAGCTTCAAAATTTTGCTTTTCTTTTCATATTTTGAAATTACAGTCAGACAAATTTCATTTGCACTTGAAAAGTTCAGAGAAAGCAACCTCAAGTGTTTGGAAAAATTTGTGATCCCTTACATCAGGAGTATCAAATATTTTTGTAGTAAAGTTGGTTGGTTATTAATGACTCTAATTCAAGACATTCAAGACAAGGCAAGTGACTTAAAGGAAAAGATATCCTAAGTAGTGACATATGCTTTAGTTTATAACACCTCGATAACCAACAGTATTAATGACAACACAGCCAACAACCTCTTGGGGTTGCAGATTTCAATGCAGCTTGAAAGATACAGTGCCCAAGAACACTAATCAAAAAAGTATCTCATTATTAGCATAGGAAGCATGAATTTTAATGACAATTCTATTTTGATTTTGGAAAATGCTCATGTATAATTTTATTGACCCACAAAAATCATTCTGCTCTTTGCACTGCATTTTTAAATGCAAAACCTCTTTTCTGAGCTCAGGAAAATCTTAATTTTCTTCTTGATGATGGAACAACACTATTCAATGATAAATATCACAGGTGGATAAAATCTATGTAATTTTTATTATTTATTTTCCTGTTGATACAATATTGGCCCAAATATAATGCCACTTTTTTCTCTAATATCTAACTTGGAGCAGCAATGTACAAATATGTCAATAAAATTAAAAGAATTACAGAAGAAGACATATCCCCCCCTCAAGTCTTCAAAGGTGATGAGACTTCTTTTTTTGGATAAATATTCCCTACTAGACATTTGTTATGATACAGGAAAAAAAATTCCTTCTGGGCATAAAAAAATGTTTGATAGGTTAAAATTACTTTTAGCAGCACACATATGCAAGTGTAGTCTGCAAGATAAACCAATGTTGGTGTTCCACTCCAAATTCCCAAGTATGCAACAAGTTTGTTGTCTTAGCCAATCTTGGTGTTTCGTAGAAGTCCAACTGCATGTACAATTCAATTACATTACATAGAATTTAGAGACTAGATTTGTTTGGACCAACCATCAAAAACTTTTTTGGGCAAAGCAATTACCCTCTGACAGCCATGTTAACCTTTGATGATTGAGCTGACCACACAATGGGCATTCTAGAAGAGCTATCAGAGCAGTTCAATTATTTTAAAGTAGAAATCTTTTTGTTTCAAGAGTATTTTTCTGGTCCAGTCTATGGATCAGGTAATAACTGCAAATTATGGAAAAGTTTACATAAAGGCACTTTTTACTTGATGATCTGATATGAGAGGCTGCCAACTTATGACCATAAGTGATTTTTGACAGAAAGAATTCATTTAATTAGGAAAATATTAAAGGCATGGCAAGAAGTAATAGTTAAATGCCTGAAATGAGAATATAAGAAAATGTATCCAACCTTTGGTAATTAAGAAACCTCACAGATGAAGGTCACAAAGAGGCAAAGGATACTGTGCAACTGCTCATGATCTCAACTTTGAAGTATCAGTAGAATATGTTGAAGAATTACTGGTGGAGCATGGCTGAGAACTCACTATTCATGAGATAAGAATTTTTCAAGTGAGGATGAAAACCAAAAAGATTCAAATTGAAGATGAGGACAAACGGAAGAACAGATAATGACTGCTTATGTCAAAAAAGTTTTATGGAGTGAAAGGAAGTTCAAAGTGTTGCTATAAATTAAAGCAGAACAAATTTGAGATTATCAAAATTATGAATTTGCATATATTTGACTTATACAATGGTTATGGGGAGGAACTTGAACAAATTAAATGATTACCATTATTACATTTGTGGGAAATCACACCTTGGTTAATAATGGTATTCCCAAAACAGATTACCATTGTTAACCAATTCACCACTGTAGTATTATTTTTAAAGGTGCTTTGACAGCTAAGGTCATGTTGTAAATATGGAATCAAACATCAGACCACTTTCACCAAAAGCAATATTCCACTCACTTTGCTACCTGAGAGTCCATTGAATATTTTGTTACTCTGATATGATGTGATGCTCTGATTATTGCTATTTTAATTTTAATTTCATACAGAAAATACTGTTATTTCATGGAGGTAAAATCAAGATAATGCCGACGTATACATATTCATATTACCTCATGGTATTCGTAAGATGTGTTTCCTTCTGTTTTCTGCCTTCAACAATTCCAACCTCTCTTTTCTTCCACAACCTTACCACTTCCCTTTTTTTAATACATTCCTTCCTGTTTTCCAAACTTTCACCAAGTTTAGTGACTTTTCAATGTGAATGTCTTTCTTTTTAGGCTAAATGCCTTGTCTTCCTTTAATACCTTGTGGATGTGTAACAGTCCTGATTGTTTATTATGATATTGGTGAACTTTCATCCATTTAAACCTCCTATAGGCTTTAGTTAATATTCCACTTTTAAGAAAATGAAATATTTTCATTATTGTGAATCATTGCATCTAGTAATATTTACTCATAAAGTTAGGTATCTTTCTTATAAAGCTTTGTTCACAATAAGTGAAATCTTATCTGAAATTTGTTTTCTTGCAGGTTGGCAACACTCATCAGTCAATCATGCAAGTATGTGAAAATATTGATGCTTTTGTGAAAGGTTTGAAGAAAAACTTTCCTGGAAAGTGGGGCAATGTTAAGTCCTTATATATTCGAGTTACAAATGGTGTCTCCATCCCCATTTATGTTGCCATAGGTAAGACCTTTTTACATAGCTTATATAAGAATCCTCAAATTTCACATATTATTACTTACATTCGCTTGAGCTGAATTAGATCTGGCCATTTTTTTTCATGTGCTTCTAAAATACACGTCCTTAGTGTTCCCTATGTATCTTCAAAATATGATAATTGAATGTTACCTTCCTCATCATCTAGTCTCCAAACTATTGCACTTAAGTTGAAACTGAAGATCAAATATATACATTATAAGAAGTGGGGTATCAACTTTTATAAGTGCAAGTGCTGTAACTTCTGGTCCTCAAGTTTTATCAAACATATACAGCCACATTTAGTATTACAAAATAAAATACCTGAGCTGCTCATTGGGAAACAAAATTTGTTGAATACGATACTAAACAATAGATTGTCAGTGTAAAATATAAGATGCTAAATTACATTACTATATACCCCAAATGCTACTATAATATGTTGTATTATACAATTAAGGAAGTAGATTCATGCACCTCCCTTCCATATGTTGAAAGATGGCTCATAGGATATGCACAGTTAAATTTTAACTATTTTCAATATAGAGTGCATTTTGGTGCTTCATTATATTGAAATAGCATTGGAAAAGTCATGCTGATTAAGATGCTTTTCTTAATTGCTTGTATACAGCTCCCTGCAATTGGTCAATGGTAATTGTTTGTAACTGCAAATGCTAAAATTTCAGAAATCAACTTTTTTGTATATATCTCCTGTCTATCATTAATTCTTATAATTGCTTTTAAATTAGCCTAAATTCTTCATGTATTCTCACAGGAAAATTGAGCATTACAATGATTACATAGGCTGTTGTTGCTATTGAAAACCTATTATGTAATTGTAAATTCCACTGATAAAGGATCTTGATCTCTCATATTCAGATTGGTATTGCATATAGGATGATGTTAGGAGAGTTCTACCAATGTAATTTAGCTTCTCTCTTACAGAAACTCTTCATGTATCAAATACATTAAAAATTTTATTCTGTATTTATCATAATATGGAAGTATTACTCAACTCGCATCTCTGCATTTTTCCATTTTAGTGCTTCCAAATTCAGTCAGAATACCCAAAGTGAAGCTGAGACCTGAGAATAAGAGGCGACCTGTAGATGAAGGAGAATTGAGTACCCTTCCAGATGGTTATAAGGTGATAGTTGAACCTGATGGAACTGTAAGAGTGAAAAAGCCTCCTAAAACTGAAACAAATGAGGAAACCGAAGAATTATCAAATGAAGAAGAGGACATTTTTGATGAAGATGAAGTTTCTGATATGGATGACGACGATGATGATGATGATGGTGAAATGTCAGATTCTAAAGAGGATGAAGTCAAACAAGAAGAAGAAGTTACAGGAAGTGAATCTGAAGAAGACAGTGGAGTAGAGGCAGCTGAGGAAGCATATATTAAGGAGCTAGCAATGGAAAGTTATCAGGTGAGTTGGATGGCTGTTAATATACTTTTTGCCATAAAAATTTTAAAATGAACCACTTTTCATAAGGTTTCAATTTTTATATGTTAAGGTAATGAAGTTATCAATTATAAAATATCATCTGAAAATTATGCATAAATATTGCTAAAATTTTATATCACATATATATTTTGTATTTTATCTCTTGTAATTTTATTATATCATCAACATAATCATTGCTTCTTTAGATTCAGACTAAGAAAAAGAGGAAAGGAGAAGAAGAGCCAGCTCCTCCAAAAAATCTTCAGAAAAGAATAAAAATGGAAGAGCCTTTGATGATTAAGAAAGATAGCAAGAAAGTCAAAGATTTGAATGAAATCAAATCAATAAAAACTTCAAAGGGAAAGGATACTGTGGAGGAAAAATCAACTACTAGGAAAATTTCAAAGATAGGAAGAAGTGCTCCACCATTTATGCAGTGGCATGTTGAAGATATAGATGATGAGTCGACGAAGAAAGATGATAGCAAAACCAAAATTGCTGTCAAAGCAAAAAATTCGGACAAAAGTTCAGTTTCCAAAAGTAATGCCGCATCAGAGCCCAAAGTGAAAGTTTTGAAAGCAGAAACTGAAGGAAAATCTGTTGAAAAACAAATGAAAAAGAAAGGTGTGACTGGTCCCCCTAGTGATTCATTAAATGGTAAAGTAAAGAAAAACAAGCCAGGAAAGGTTAAGAAAGGTTGATAAATATGACTTGAAGAGTACAGCTCATTCCGTTGGATGTAAATGGTAAGTTTTATTGTGAGACAGTGGTATGGTTAAAGTTTGATTCTCAAAGGTGAAAAAAACTTTAACTTCTGGTCTGTCACTCTGTTTTATTGAAAATGGATTATGAGAATAAAGATATTGTTTTTAATAGTTGTTTAAGATTTATTTACTATTTCTCTTTTACAATAATTTATCCATGTCTTTCTGAATATATCATCAGATACTGTTTGAAGCCTCCTGCACTACTTCCAGCTTCCCATGAGAAGAATGCATGCCATTGATCTCTTCTCCTATTATTTTAAATTTAATGTTCCCTCTGGAAGCTCTTGAGTGATTTTTCTCCTTCAATCAATTTATCTTGAATTTGAAGAAAAGGTATTTAGATAAAATATGAAAATAATAATTGCAGTTAATGATTATTTAGGCATCTTTCTTTCAGCTATTCTTTCGTAGTAGCCAACTAATACTTAAATTTAAAAGTTGCAGCAGATTAAACTTAATTAGAATTTGTCACAAATTATTATTATTTCTTTAAAAAGAATAAATTAGAATGCCTAATTTTACTTAAGTTAGTTTTAGCTATCACATGATTGATCCAATGTTTACCTAGAATTTTGTAGCATATATAATATTTAACTACAAACTAAGAAGTCACGTTTTGTACACAAGTATGGCTCCTAAATATCACTAATTAATGTTCAATCAGTAAATGCTCTGTTTGAAATATTTTTACCTTCCCATCATTCATAACATATTGCTCTAACTTATTATAATTAATAGTAAAAAGATAAACAAGTATCCATGCAAAAAATTATAATCTATAGTGTTAATTTGTCTAACAAAGATAATTAGTTCAAGAATCACATTCATTTGTTGTAATCTTCATAAGCCAAAATATGATTTCCCATAGGTTTAGGTAGGATATTGTTTAATTTTTTCTGCTCTTGCTGCCCATTATTTAAAATGTTTTGTAAAACAGTAATAAGTACACTATAAGAAGGCAAAAACTCAAAAAAGGCTGAGATGAACAGCTAATCAAGTGGATTAAGGAAAGTAGGATGAAAAATAGTTAAATGAGCTCAGCAGTTATGACTTTAGCAGTCCTGGAAATCTCTTCTTATCTCTCCACCACAGATTTGCCAAAATCTGATAATGCAGTTTCTACTCTGTTGATCCTCTCCTCCACTGTGCATATGAAGTAAACAAGTATAATATCAAATTAACACCCAATGGGGAGGAGCGAATGAAAAAACAAATAGAATCCTTTCATCATTAAGCAAATAAAGAAAAGAGTAAAATATCAAAACATCTTATTCAAACTATTCAATTCTTATCATTTGGTTTTTCCTACTAATAGGTGCATTCACTAAAACGTTCATTGGCCAAGTCTGAAAAACTGTGAAAAAATCTTTAGTAACATTGCTATTTGTTTGCCAAGGCATACTGTATTTCAATTTCAGCAGAATTTTCAAAATTATATTTTTATCATCATTGTCTCTTTGATATCCAGTTTGTTCCAGAAATCAATCTGGCTTCTGAATATGTTCAGGAAATATTTTTTTAATGAGTAAGCCACTCTTGTACCACAGCCTATGTAACCTTTATGTGAGTTGAATTTGATGTTAAATCCAGTATTTATGTAGAGATGAGTTGGCAAAGTATAAGATTGTTAGAAAAGTTATATCAAGTCAATTTACTGATAGTTGAAAGCAACATAAAACTTGTTCTACAAACCAGATTTGAAATAATGATACTGGGCCAGTTTTTAGCTGCACAGTGTGAAGCATCATTTACTATCTTTTGGTGATTATCACTTCTATTCAACCATGCCCACCTCAGTTCTATGTATCCAGGTATTGAATGTTTGATAATTTAGCAAAATTGGTATTTGAAAATGATTTCACTCACTGATTGCCATTAATTTATCTACTCATCTTTCCTAATCCTAGGCGAGTGAGAATCAAGTTATCTCCTAGTAATGTGAATGAAGTTGAGTCTAGTATTCAGAATTATCTTCTGGAAGAGTAATTGAAGTAAAATGCAGAACTTGTGGAAAGAAAGCAGGTTTACGTACAAGTTTGCAAGCTCCTGAAAATTAAAATCCTACTCTATTTCAACGAAACCATTCAGGTAATGAAATTAATTTTATTGCTTCCTGAAAAAGAAGCTTTTTCCCTTGATGTACTTGTTAAATAGATAATAGTTTCTTTAAAATCTGTGTAACATCATCACAGTCATTGACAGGGAATTTATTTAGCATTTAACAAAGCAAATGGGTAAACGACCATTTTAAATAAATTTATTGAATTTAATTCTGTAGATACACTAACCTCAATATATTAGAAATCTCATATGATAAGTAACATTTACTCTTTCACCCATGATATTATAATAATGTCTTTGTTATTTATACAAAGGAATGAATATTTCTTTCTACTCATAAATAGTGGCTTCTATGCTCCTATAAGGATAGCAATTGAAGAAGTATTCAGATTGAAGCATCACATCATTATCAGTCTTGTAAAAAAATTGAGCATCCTGTATAACACTCTGAACATTTGAAATCTATCTCTGACAGATCAGTCTGACCATGTTTTAAACTCCTCTTGTAAATAATTTGGAGTCTTTCCCATCAGAACAAGACTTTTACAGAGGCTTTTTCAAACATTTTAATGTTTGCACAATAACTGTTTGTGCACATATATAAATAAAAATTTGCAAAATATTAATAAATAACTAATTTGCAATTTTAAGATTTAAACAAAATTATCAATTTCCATTTCAACATTCTACATCTAAAATCAATTTCTTTTGATGCTACCAAAGACTAGAAGTTCACTGTCGATGATTTATTGATTAGCAAGATTCCATAAGAGTATGAAAATAGACCTTCATAAACATTCATTATGGTATGATTTTCAATTATCTATTAATAGCTTTCTGGCTAACTGCTGTTTTAGCTTCATACCCATTAATAACAACTGGCTACTCCCTTTCTTAAATGGCATCCATTTTAATATGAAAATATTTTTAAAATAAGTAACATCCCTTTTGAAACTTGTGAAATGCATCTTACTTTTGAAAATTGTTACTTGTGCTACATGCAAATTTTTTTGCAACAAAAGACAAGTGTCATGTCGCTATCTTCATCTATTTTTCTCTATTCCTTGCCAGCTCTATCATTTCTTTGAATGAACTGCAATTCACCCAGTGCATTACATCCTGTAGCATTGGTACTCTCGCACCTCTCATCTTCTTGCCCAAAACTTTCCTTAAAAAATTATTTTCATGAGCTCATCGTGTCTCTATAATTGTCCAATGAATTTTGTTTACCCAGTTTGTCTTTCAGTTGTATCCAGTAAGGTTCTACTTCCCCTACTTTATTCAACACCTATTAATTTAATTTTTGTGTCCACCTAGTTGTGGTTCCAAATCCACATTTCAGTAGCTAATATTTTATTTTCCAAGTAGCAATTAAACCCCCCAAGTATTCCTTTACATACTTTAATATTTAATCTTTAATGTTGATACTTGTTTTTATCTCACTGCTTCTTTTATCGGTCACCATAGTTTTAGTTTTCTAGATGTTAATTCTGAGCTTGATTATACTAATGTATATTATAATGTAATTGCTGAATTTCCTTCAATGCCAGTTGATTTTTACATCTGTTCCATTAGCCCTGGCATCTCTGGTATTTTAGAGCTTAAAGCTTTTGTTATTTGAGATAATCCAGATTTTTCCATATATACTGTAAAGGAAATCATTCTCAGAGCTTCTTAATTCATGAGCACCACGGCCAAGTGGAGGATTACATATTCTATCCCCAAGTTTGAGTGAATCACATGTTTTAAGAGTAACTTTGTCTCGTGAAGGGTATACCTGTGAGAAATGTAGTTTGGTCAAATGTAACGCTTTATTAATTAATAATATTCGAAGCATGGGAGGAAGTGGAGAGAGGGACCCCAAGGGAATAGGCCCCCCTTTTGGAGGTGTGACAGGTGCCCTGGTGAGCTCCCGTTTGCCTTGCTGAATTCACTAACAGTCCAGAGTGGGCCCTGAGTTGGACATTATCAGAATTCAAAGAAATAATAAACCATTAATTAATCCCGGTGTAAATAATTCGTCAGATGTGCTTTTGTGCTGTAAGAATGATTATACCCATAATTTTCAACTTATACAGAATCAACTGATTGTTGTCTTTCGAATTTTAAATTTTATAGGATCAAGTTATCTTTCCATTGATCAAGAGGAGCATAGGATCCCAATTGTTTACAGAATTAATACTTAAAGCATGAAGTAGCAATTTCGTAAAAATGATGAGAGTATTTAGGTCTACGAAATCAAGACCTCCGGAAATAACCTGAAAAGGTAAGTTTGGCGTTTCGATCATATTTTTATGATTTTTGATTCTTTATAAAAGCAGAGAGAATAAGTTTTCTCTATTGGACCAGAGAATTCGGCTTCATAAAAGGAATCCTAGAATAAAGATGTTCATAAAATATTTTGATGCTTGCGATGACTGCTGACAGTAAGAGTAACCTACGCGAATCGCTAAATCGGTATTTAATTATTAATATTAAAACGAGAGCTATAGTATCTTGGCTTCATTTTAAGGAAAATTCCAATTTCAGTCTATTGCAGTAATTATCCCCTCGCTATTCATTCCGCTTGAATCTCCGGCACCAGGAGCGTTCTAATAGAACTCGTAATATGGGGTGCTTCGTGTCGTAAGGATCTAACTAATCCGTAGGCGTCGCCTATAATATAATATTTTTATTTGTGCTAGGAAAAATTTTCTCTTGCGCCATTTTTCGGCACCCTCTGAATGTGAGTTTGGGTGGTCGTGACTTGGGAAAATTTTTATATCTTCCGCGGCTACCACGAGTTACCGTAGCTACATTGCCGCCGTGCTGGGTTGCCCCGCTCATTCTTAGGTCGTGCGGTGGTTATTATGATTGATATGGGCACGATTAGAGACTATACCAACCAACGTGTCTCATACTCATTTAAGATGGGCACATAAGAGTAGAAATGTTCTTGGTAGATATATTTAATTCATTGTTTTTCAAATTTTGTATAACATTTTTAAAAAGAACTACGTGGATTATTTTTTGCAAGATTAAATGAAATTCGAATGCGGCAAAATGTCTCCAAATTAACTAATTGGGAACTTTTAATATCTCTTCATAAGAGTGTCCTTATCATAATATCCACATTTTTTGCGGGTCGTATGAAAAAATCTCACTCGTCTAATCTGGCCTGAAGGACGGAGTCTAAGATGCATGTTTTACACGGATAGAGGTATTTATAAATTAGACAGGTAATTAAATCAGCGATTCGAGCGCTTTATAATTCCTAAGCCTATATGGACCGTCGATTTATTTACTATCATGATTATAATTAATTATTCCGAAGGCAATGTATGGCGGAAAATCCATAATCACAAAATTATGGCAATCATTGGGGCATTTCCGTGAAATATTATAACCGTTTCAAGATCTTGTTATGAATTTAGATGAATTATAAGATCTAGTCCTCCTGCATGCTGCAATAGCATTCTTACTGACTTGAAGGTCGGAAATTTCACATTTTCAGCATTAGCTATAAATTGAAAATCCTTATTGCTATAACATTGCTTATAAATAGCAATAACTTTTATGAGCATAGCTTCAAATTTTTTGTGTAGATTCAAATAAAATTTGCAGCTTTGTCAGATCAGAAATCCACCGTGGGGAGGAACACTTAAATGAAACATTCAGTATTAAGTTCCATGGAAAGTTTCACACACTCTATTTTTTTTCATTCTTAACCCTTAGTAATTGGAATAATTCGTTCGTCTGATTGTTTTACTGGAAAAAAATATTTTCTATGATCGCAAGGAATTTTGCGGGCCCGGTGGCGGATTTGTTGGCATCTCAACCTACCAACGCCGTCCTGGGCTCGAGTTCCGCCGAATTATATTTTTTTCGATTAGAGCGTAGGTGACTCTTCCTCCTCTGTTGTTTTTGTTAATACATACATTCGTTGCAAAGCGGTTATTTTTTACATGTGAATTAATGCATGAATAAATTATGAATCCCTCATCAATGAACGCGCCGCCGGCCGTAAAATAGAAAACCAGCCCTTATCTTCCCCATCTTAAACCATTACCGTCCACTTGTGAGTTCACCTCAACATCTGATCGCATTTTACCACCACAAAGTTACCCTGAAACCCGTAAAAGGTCAATAACCACTTAGCTTCGTGTACCTAATAGTACATCCGAGTTCCTTGTAAGCACCTCTCAAAATTATCCCCTCCTATCCCACTCCCTTCCGGCCCCTATTTCCCCTCCTGGATTATTTTTTACATTTCACTCCCACCTCTGCAGCTCCCCGCGGTCAATTGTGTCGGATGAAAGAGGTGGGGTGAGCGGAGGAAGAGGTATGGGAGAGGGGAAGTTGGGAGATTCCAACGGCCGGGTAAGAGTTGTCCGAGCGTGGATCGCGTAGCGGCTGGAGGAGAGCGGCGGAGTCGACTGCTCCGCGAAGAGCGAGGCCGTTTTTCGACGCAGCGCTAGTGTAGCAAGTCTCACGCGTCGAGTACACAGGTGAGCCAGTTTTAATTCAACTGTTTCGGTTCGTACGGCAGAAGCTACGTATATTTTGGGGGAGGGGACCTTCGCGATGGGAACAATTTTTTGCCGACCAAATAAACGTAAAACGTTTAGATTTCCATTTGACTTGGAGTCACAAATGACGTAGGAATAACAGCCAAAATTCGGCATTGCCGTCGCTGTTGTATTGTAACAGTTGGCATTGAGTTTCTCTTCTCTCGGAAATAACTGTACGTTTGATACACTTTCTGACAAAAGGTAATGCCAATTGTTTCTCCGACTGCTTCTGAGGGTCCTTGAGAATATTTTTTCGTTCGTAAGTTTTGATTGTATGCATGTTTTGTCGATCTATCCTGAAGCGTAGATCATCGCGGGAGGAATTCCATGCATTTCAAGCTCAAGGCGATGAAGTTCCCAGCGACGCCTCCACCGAGGAAACCTTCCTCCACTCTAGTGGTCCTCGCGAAGACTCAAAAAGTGAATGTTAATGTGATAGATCAACGTAGGGAGATTGTTACACGTTTAGAAGAGAATATTAAGAGATCTTGCGCTTATCAGGCGTTGGAAATTGTGCAGCTGAAGCGACGAGGCGTCCTTTTTCCCAGACACTTCCCTCACCTTTTCCTATCCGCCCACTGAAACAACCTCCTGGCTGGTTCGTTAGTTACGCCCGCGCCTCCCTCTGACGACTCCTTCCTCCGCTAACCATTCCCAAAGAGCATTTTCGAGCCATAGTCTACGGACTCGGCAATATTGCTGCGACTCGGCGATTATGGTTCATTCACCCGCGGAATTACCGTGTCGCAGTTTTCCGGAAAAGCCTCTGCGACCCTTGTTGAGTATTCTCTCATTCATTTCAACACTCGCTGCAAAAGTAATGCGCGATAGCCTCTTTCTTCCCTTACTTGTTGATTCATTACATGACAACGGAGACACTCTTAACATATGTAGAATATAAAACATATATTTAATCATTTTAAAAATGAATAATTTTGGCGAACGGCTATTAAGCGCAACTCTCTTATCATATTTCATTAAAAAATTTTATAAAATCATGAAACCTCGAAATTATGAAAAAATTATTTATGCCTTCTAGGAATTTTTTTTTCATTGTTTCCATCATAATATGTTGTTATATTTTTCTGCTCTTTAAATTAGAGAAGCTAAGCTTTTTCGTTTTACGATTACCATATGTTCTTTTCTTCCCACTTACCGCATTATATAGATTTCGAAGATATTTTTAATAATAATTTTAATAATTAGGAAGTCTGTTATGAACTTAATCTAAAGATTCTCTGTGTTTGTGTTATAATTCTTTCAACAGTTATTCTTATTTTTTCCTTTAAAATTCCTGCAAAGCGGAGGTATTTAAACAGTAATAACTTAAGATCTACTTAATTTACAAAATATGTAATTGCTTTTGATGTTGTATTAGTCTTAAATCTATGGACTATTTTTATTCATCTGGATTTAGTAATAACGAAACATAGCTGTTCAGTGCAATATTTTTCTTCATTAATTAGAAGTAAAACGTGATCAGATAATTTTTGGCGATAGAGTATTTTTTGACGTGCTAGGAAGTTTTGATGGGTGACTGAGTAAACCGTGGTGTAATACAGGTAGAGAAGTCTAGAATAGTTTTAGTTATCATAATCGCTTTTTTAAAAAAAGCCCATCACTAGAGTGGATTTAAGTCGCATAATATTTATTTTATGGTGGCTACTAACGACCAATTAAAGTTTTCGTTCTTTAATAGTGCTATTGTAGGCAAGATTATATGTGGTTGAGTTCTTATTATAATAAGACTGATAAGATTTATGATACTGTATATAACCTTCTATAAGGTATGATAAATGTGGGGCAAGGGATAGGTGAATATTGCATCTGCTGTTCTACGTGTAGTTGTGCTGCCTTTTCGCTCCTTGTTATTAGCTCCGTGCTTTGTCTGCGCTATCAGGATTAGCAGTGTCAAGAGCGTGCGATAACGACTTTACAGAGTTATTTGCTTACCTAGGAGTAATAAATGATTATCGGAGGCAAGATAGTCCTTGCACTCTTGCCGGAACTGAAAGAACCCCATACATTCTTTTCCACTTCCGTAACTTCAAAATTAGGCACATCGTGCGGTTTAAGAGAGCGGAGACCGGAAATTTTCCTCTTCTGATTTAATTTTCAGGTTTAATTCGTTATTTTATGCTCGAGAGCGCATATCGCAATACCTCTCATACTCGGGGCCTTTGCGGTAATTTTCCCTCCCAAGTATGACCAATATTTGTAATAGCGTATAATTAACTTCGAAATAGAGAAAAATGGAAAGAAAAAACAACTAATTTGTTATAAAAAGTCTTATCTCGTTGAAGGATTTTTTTTCGTATACTGAATATGAAATTGCGGAAATGAATGCTTCAAGGGGTAATAATCCTAATTTTCAGTATCCCTATGTAAGAATTCAACAACGAGTAAACTCAATTGAGCACATTATAGAAGAAGTAAAAATCTGATTGGATCAGAATTCCGGAAGAAAGAAAAGAGCTTTTAATCTCTTCATTTAAATTTCCTCAATGTATGCTTCGTATTTTTTCTATATCTAAGAATCTGGAAGTGGATTTCTTAAACTTCACTTATTAAATTAGTCAATGAACTAATAATCTCGAAATTTAAGAATTAACACGGATTAATCTGTACTTGGTCCTCGATCAGTTCTTTGAATTCATTTTTAAAATTGAATTAATTTATTGTGCATTACCTTCTCTAAATTTGGATTGCTATCCTGGAGCTCTCAATTTCACTCTTTAGCTCTCCCGTAAGAGTTTAAAAGTGTTCGAGCATTCTTATGAGATTTCATAAATGAGCAATTTTTCACTACGGAATACTTTCAAGGTTTTTCTCGGGTGAACTTTAAGGTCCAAGAATGATAATTCTCATTCATCGCAATTATAAGGTGATGGCAAAGAGTTCAAGCCTTCCCTCTTAAATGTTAGATAAAGCGTATAATTTCCTGTTTACGAACATAGATTTTAATTTGATAAGTTCATAAAATAACAGAAAATTGCTTTTAACTATCGAGACTATGAAAAAAAATCTTTGAAGTGCCCTAGAAACACTTACCGTGATTACTACATCTTCTCTAACGTTTCTTTTCCGCTTCACCTTCAGTGCTACTGGATAGTGAACGAAAACACAATTAGCGTCGATTATCTCCCGATACCATACAATGAATCACATCAAAGGCAGCGTGCTCCTGAATTTCAACGAGGGAACGTGTAAGGAGCGTGACTCAAGGGAGTGAGTGACGAGAATGGCAATCGTAGCTCAAAAACCCAATTCGTACATGAGAAATCTGTACGTTGGTGCAAACTTTCTTGAGACCATGCGAAATACTCTGTTAAAAATATTTTGCTAGTATTCAGGTGTGTAATATAGAAACGTAGCCTACCAACCCCGAGGTACCGGTTTCGAGTCCCTGCTATCCGGGTATTTCTGGTTAGGATCTGGCCATGGGCGCTCGTCCATTGTTACGTCTCCAAGGTAATGGCCCAAATGACTGGATATTTGTGGGGAAACAGTGAACCAAATAAATAAAGCAGATATATCTTTATCGTCGTGACGCGTTGTCTCTACAGAAGATCTCTCCTCCGCTATGATTTACCGTGGTTCTTATTTGACAAGACGCAAATAAAACGATTTAGTTAAGATCTCAAAACTAGTTGTCATGAAATTCGCGGGGTAGTTTGAACTTTGAAGCTCCGCTTGAGTTATCTTTTTCGGTGACGATTTGATGAGTGAGCGAATCCGCGGGTTTAAAGAGAAGTTAAATGATTATTTTCCTTCCTTATTTTAAAAAAATATCCTAAAATAGCATAAGTATCACAAGCTATCAAACTACTATTTTTAAAAGGTTTTAGTTCCACAAAAAATATCCAAATTCGCGATTATTAAATGTAAAGAAGTAAAATTTTGGAAATCATTGAACTCAATCCTTATTTGCTATTCATTATTTCGTAATTGTTAATTTTTATTCTGATATCTTATTGCGAATCGTGTGATATTATTGACGTTAAGTTGAAGATATTCTTTAGGCATCTTCCCCAACTCAAATGTCGATATTTGTATTCTTCCAGGCCCGTAGAAATGTATGGATTATTCCAATTTTAGGCTGAAGGTAATCTTCGCATATGTGAATACTGATGACTCACTTCTTTTAAAATTTGCACTCTTCACATCATTCACCCTCAACGAAGGCTAAACGTAGGTGTTAAAATTAATTCTGAATCGGCATACCTTATATGAAAATGTAGCAGCATGAGGGTAATTTTTTGGGTAAAAA
Organism: Pachydiplax longipennis; assembly: GCA_036926295.1. Classification (NCBI taxonomy): domain Eukaryota; kingdom Metazoa; phylum Arthropoda; class Insecta; order Odonata; family Libellulidae; genus Pachydiplax; species Pachydiplax longipennis. Next base: position 62,251,701 of record JAVFKF010000008.1, read on the forward strand.
ATTACCGTTTCGACTTAAAGAAAAACGGTGCCCCAAAAACCTTATATTCCCCTTATTAGAGCTATAACACTTACTAACGGTGTCAGTAAAATCCTTCCATTAATTTTCACGCTGAATCATGTTTATTAGACAGTATTTTTATTTCCTTTTTAATATTTTCTGAGTCATCTTTGCAAAAAATAGGTAGGAAAATGGTATGAGTAATTAAGAATTAGTTTTTAGATTAAATAATTTATGAAATGTTAATAATAACCCTTATTATTTATCATCATTTTAAGAGAAATATTTTTTAAGACTTTCAGTTCTTTCTGAGGTTGCCCTTCTCCTTATGAGCTTAACTGAGCTAGAGTAGTTCGAATATGACCAAATTTTGTAAATACAAACTATATCAATTTTAAGTTTAAACCAATAAAAAAGTTTTTCACTGTGTTTTTGTCTCGGAATATGAATTGCAGCATAATGTATATTCAGGCAAGGTATCGCCTGATGTGATTACGAGTTAATGAATTTCTCCCTGTAAAAGCGTTAGTATTTCACCTTAGAGAATTATTGTAATAATCTATATTTTGGTGTACTTATGGCTACTACAATGTCACAATAGATATTCAAAAATATTTCATCCTGACTAAGACATAAACAGATCGCTAAATTCATGCATAATTCAAATTAAGTAAAATTTTAGAATCAGATTACACTTAAGGGAAAATAAACAGTACAGTTTCTAATTTAATTGCACGCATTTTAAATCTCATCGTGTCGCGCCTGAATGTGGAAGGGATGCAATGCAATTAACTTGGAAGCCTTTTATTGTTGCTCTGGATTCATGAAGGAAATTAAATCATTCCCTTTAATTGCCCATCGGAAATATTCTCACATAAATTGATGAGGATGATGATTTCCCTAACGGAAGGACGACATACAAACTTATCCATCCAGAAATTCCGCGTCAAGTCACCCATGACATAATATTGACCCCGTTTTAATGTATTCCAACATCCATTTCATTAGGAATTCCAGCGCAGCGGAAACCCGAAGTTTTATAACCGCATCGTGTTATCCAATTGCATTCCAAACCAACACACACAAATTATCTACCTGTATCCGTAAAAGTCCTTCCATAAGTTTGTTCGAGCTGCTATCGAGTATTTTTATCCCCGTTAACAGAGATATCGTAGCCGTTTTAAAGATAAGAATAACTGGGACGCCAAATTATTTAATTAAGGTCTCGCTGGGAAAGTGGCTTATAAATTCCAACGGAGAGATGTTTCAGAGGCTTTAAAAGAATAGTTGGACCCGGAGGAAAGGAATGCCAATCTATAATCCAGATTTTCAGCACAACGCATGGTCTCCCGCAGAGATTCTCTCTTCTCGTGTATCGGTCCATTTGCATACGTAACAGTAAATGTATAGTATCATATTCATTGGAATCACACCGGAATGGACTTTTAAATTATAGCGAGATTATAATGTGATATATTTTAATGGCATTGAATTCCACGTCAGCTGTAGTCACGTAAAACCGTTATCCGGCAGAAATAACGTGGAAAGAAACTATAAAATTCTGTCAGAAGGAGGCTATTTCTATCCATGTGCCCGTGATTCCAGTTTCTGCACCCGTTATTATCGAAAGGAAACCTTATTTCTTGATATGAGCGATAATCTTCCCCATATGTTATAACGTATTCTTCTAATATAAAAGAAGAATAAAACCTATGAAAATTCTCATCCAGTGAATATACGTTCTTATGCCTACCCAAAATGAAGATTAAGAAGGATAAAAGATCTCAGGTATAAAAAACACCGTATATGTGACTTCCGCTCTACTTTAGCCTTTTTTAACCCCTCCATCCCAATATGAATTAACCTTAAACAAAAACGACATTTTTACAGCCTTTCTACTGGAATTTTGCCGCCCAATTCAATCGTTCAAAGTTTGTCTGTGGTGAATTAATAATGAAGATTTAGTTAAATATCTCTTTATTAAAAATTTTTATCATTATTGTTAGTATCTCTAGTAAAAATGTAAATATTTCATAAGGATATCAAGAATTTTCTGATGCCTTCTAACATTTTTCAAAGGTTACTAAATCTTAAAATTTCTTCTATCCTCATTAATTTTTCCAACATTTCAATTCTGAGCAGAGGACAATATTTATTTTTGTAGCCAATGAATTTTGATTTCGGAAAAAACTACCTTTCATTTGAATGTTTATCTTCTCATTTATTTCCCTTCATATTGGTACCAAATTTATAAATCAATGTTTTTTGTTGGATAGTACACACATTCTCATCCTTCCTGGAATTTTTGTCAATGGTGATGCGAATTCTTTCAAATTTCCCCTTATTTAATTCGGGTATTAAACTAGTTTCACTATGGGAAAGGTCACTTAGGTATTAAATGCCTCATTTCAGTGAACTTTCGCCGTACCTTTTCGTAATTTTTCTCCGAGTGCGTTACAATAGTGCTCATGGAATCCTGCATCCATTGAAATCTCTCCAATATTCAGAGCGTAAGCCAACACGAAAATGGTATAAATTATAGATAATCCTCAGAAAAAGATAAATATAGCAAAAACTACTGAACCTGATTTTCAATCTCTAAAATATATATTAGAATTCGAACGAGAATTTCCATGAACATTTTCATTCGTACATATTTTTTTAAAGAAGTGTTCCACCGAAGGTCTTTCATTCCCTTTCCGATACTTAGAGAAACATCATTATGTAGTAGTTTCTTTCATTAATTTAGAAAAAACCTTGGTCCTTATGTCACTAAGGAGGAAGATATTATCACTATTATGGGAAGATATCGCTAAAAATCGATAAAGAGTTTGCGTCATATTCTCTTTCAGTACTGTTATTTATTTTAAATTCTTCGCTTGTGATGAATTGAATTTTGTAATGGAAGAATAATCTTCGATCCACATCACTTTGAGGAAAGGAAAGAAAAAAATTTCTGTGACTGTCTGGTCCAAGGTTGCTTCGTCACGGGTGATTGTAAAATCGGCTAGATTGCTAGGAAACAAATAAATAAATGCCTTTGAAGAGAACCGAGCGACAGCTGCAATGAAGTATGTCTAATAGGAAGTATAACAAATCATCAGTGTATAAAAGGCAGGGAAATATTCTAGGAATCTTGTTTACTGCTTCTTTTACCGTCAGAAGACAGAAATCATCAAGTGAATGGACACCCCTCAGAAATCAAACCTTAAGTAAACTACGTTTCTTGAAGGGGAATATATGCTATCCATTTCACAGTGGAATTTAGAGCAAACAAAATCCGATTAAAGAACAATAGCGCGACTATTGTTTGGAGAAATTTCATGCTGCAGATTTGGAAAGACGATCTGATAAATATTCTTCGATTTGACCGATTACCGTATAATCCGATATTTAAACTGATAATGACTGGTTAGTTGCAAACCAAACCAACCGATTTGAGGAAAACTTTGCCATATCCTGCTAGCGTCTACATCTCCTCAGAATCATATCATTCCACATCATAGTAATCTGTTTTCTTATCAACGAATCAGTAAAAGAATTTCGCAAGTTTAAGTAATCTAAGAAAGTAACTACATAAAGGAAAATTCTCGGAATTCCAAGGCATATCACTGGATTATATCCCCGAAACAAGAGATAGTAAATTAGTGAAACAGTTGATGCATTTATTATGTATTACGTTTGCCAAGATGATATTGCACGAACGGCGAATGAATTGCAACTAACTTTTCACCGTTATAAGGCCTTTGCAGCGAATGATAAAAACAATGCAACTTCATTCTGCTGCTTGCGATTTACTTCCTGTACCCTGGTGCATAACTAAGACGAAGATTCTCTCGCGATCTTTCTCCCTTCACTTCTACTGTGTTGTTTTTCGGTCTCACGGAAAACTTCCATAGGCCAAGCGACGAATGGGTTGGGAAACGCAGCAGTAGATGATTCACATGTTAACTAATTACCCGGTCACACACTACTGTGTCCGGTTTTGGTTCTCACACGTCGCATAAACTTAGTAATAGTTTGTCCTTTCGCAAGGTCTTCGGGTCACGGAGGAGAAATCCCATTGAATCCGATGCAGAATCTCGATTTGTTCCTATATTTTCACATCTATTTCGTCGTGCCGGATGGATCAATTCTGCGACCATAATTGTCTACCTTTAACCATAAATTAAGATTACGGTTAATTCTTATCGTGATGTTCGTGTTTATTGTTGATTTGATTGAACTAAGATAAGTTGAATGATTGATTATATTTTTCAATACACTCGATACCTTTTGTGAAAAGTACAGCAATAACCAAGGTTGTGAAGGTAAATATGGCATTCGCTCAATTAATAAAATAAGTAAGTTTATTTTGTTCCTTAGGAATCCCTTCTTTCATTCACAAAGTTGTTCAACGAAATGAAACCCCATAAGTTTAAACTATTCTTGTAAAAGCATTTATTTAAATCGCTGCAGTACTAAGTGGGTCCTCGGTGATCCATAATTTAACATCATTTCAAGAAGAAAACTAATATATGACTGCCATTTTAAATAATCATTTTCGACTACTACTTTTCATTAATTTATAGCATAAGAAACACCGCGGACATAACGGGAAGTATTAAACCAGTTTTATTAAGAAATGCAGCAGGAAGAAACGTTATTTTGACGTTTTATTTTCATACCAAAAGATATGTCTTCATTTAAATTTTTAGTACCATCAATAGTTTAGAATATCGCAGTGGTTGTTTCTCGTATCTTGCTATAGCTTTCATGCAAAAATTATCTAGAACAAGACTCTCTTTATAGTTTAAGTTAGTTATAATTTGATAATGATGTCAGCAGTTAATAATACCATGTTTAACCATTGGCTTTCTGATAGGATCCGCAATATTCATAAAGCGGGGAGACCCCATGAATTTAGGGGCCCCATTATTACCCCTGGATGACTACTGCATATACCGTATACTAACGGATCCAAGACGCCCTTTTTGCGTACATAAAGCTTCCAAAAATTGAGTGCATTTTGGATTCGCAATCTAAAATGCATTATTACAAAGCATGTTTTTTTCTCCATTCATGAGTGCGTCTTATATTCGAGAATATACGGTTGGTAAACGAGAATCTTTATCGTCCGGAACGTAATGGCTTTGCTTTTTTTTCTCTTGTATCTTGCGTTCTTTTCTCGTATTCTTCATCATATTTGTCCACTTTTAGGAAAACCACCGTGATGACCATTTTTTACTTGGAGGATTGAATGACATCCAATAGATGAAATGTTTAATGTAAGGGTAATCTTCGAAAAAGAGCCATTTGTTATATTTGAAAGTTGCACTCTTTGCTGTAAGTAATCTTAGCTGTAAGTGATAACTTGATGCCTTTCTTCTTAGCCTAGTGAAGAACCGAGTTCCCTCGGCAAATACAAACGTGTGATAATCTTATCGCCAACCAATAAATTTTTACACCTGTAAGAAAGATAGCAGAGATTCGTCCCATGATTTCTATACCGAAAGAGAAAATTCATTGTCGGTTTATTTCGACATTATACTTAACATTCGAGATAAGACAAGTAGAATTTTAAAAGCACGTTCGTTTAAGGCGAGCTCCTATCTTTAAAACTAGGTTTTTGACGATCTTAATCCAAAGAACTAAGCCGATAAAAGACTTCAAGCTACTTTACTATTATACTATGAGTTTTAATGTTGATAGTTATTTTCATATCTCCTAGTTACCGACATCATTTGTTATCAAATCTAAGTTGATAAAGATTAAACTTATCGTTCATTGATGCCTAACGCATTCTTTGTTAAACTCGCATCAAAAATAAGATTCGGAATTAAAGCATTTGTTATAATAATGGAGTGGGTTTGAGTGGATTTTTTTTATTATGTTTGATGATATTCGGTAAAAGAATTTTATCCTTCAATTAATCTTCTAGTCAGATTCGATTATATCAAACACAAATGTGAAAGAAGTCCTTTCAGACACATATGATAAAAATTAATTTGTTTATGATTTTAAAGTATATAATTACATCATTGGAACTATCAATGGGCAATCTTTCTCCGTTGCTAAACTTTAAACTAAAAATTTTCGATGCTTAATTTTCCCAATGTCTACAGCGGCTTTATCAGTTATCGATTTGTTAAATTTTTACTACCAATCATATCTGAGATCTTCAATAAGAGAATGAATGATAGGCCAACGATAAAGCTCCGAAATCACTTATGAAATCAATCAGTACAATTTCCAATTTCACAGCATTTTACAATGAAAAAATCCTGAATCCTTATCTCACTGATGAGGAGTATGTTTTTCAATGTCGTAAGCATGAAATGCTCAAAAACATTCAGAGGAAACAGAGAAACAGAAGCAGAGGAAAGAAAATGCAGAATGCTATACAAAATTTTACTGCTGTCTATACTTCTCGTATATCTCTCTAAAAAAGTAGTAAATCTGTGAAACTGCTTAAAAACGTCTCGTAATACTAACTGTAAGACCTAATGATAAACCCACGGAAAGAGTAGGAGCAGCTTGTCAAAACATTATGGTGAGATAATTTAGTGCCCCATAAAAAATACGAATTTAATAAGTTCTCTGAAATATCCGATAACAAAGGCTACTTAAGGAACGGTGAGAGGCACATGGTTTATTAATTTTTTCCAGTGGGGTCAAAATATGATTTTTTGTAGAATCGTTTACTTCTTTAACGGGTTATCTTTTTGGTTATCTAAAAAACATTATACCTGTATCATTTTCCGAAATATTTTCTTGATTGTCTCTGTAATACGGTGATCAATGCATTCGTCTACTCACCATTTATAGCTGAAATATTGGTAGAGCTAGCATTACAGGTTCTCAGGAATACAATGAGAGTTCCCGTGACTTATATTGGACCTTACCGTTGATAACCAATTCACTCTTTTTTCGAAAGCTAACAAATTACAAAATAAACTGGAACAGTAAATTTCCCATGAGCAGGTACATCCATAGAAAGTCACGGTACTTTGAAATTCTTATTTGCACAGTAATTTATTACTTAAATTCAAATCATTTGTTTTAGTTAAAGAGAGCCGACTTCAATAGGCACTTGAAAAGGGATATGTTCATACTTTGAAATGATAAACTTTAGTAAACCTAATTGCCACCATAATTATTGTTTAGTTTAAATAGTAGAGATATTGAAGAAATGAGAATATTTTGTAATTTCGTCTCTGGAAAGGACCAGGAAGGACTTGGAAAATGGATGAGTCGCAAGTGACCACATGCGGTCAAGAGGTCTCCCATGCACTTAGTTGCGGAAGACATGGAAGTTTGCGTGTATTTGATTCGATAATTAAAACCTTAAGTCATTTTCCTGTTGTGATATTTGAGGCTTCTTCCGTGCTAAGATGGTAGAGCTTCCGTTTGTTGAGGTAGTGCCTCCGGGTTCTATTACCGGTGGGGGCCAGTTAATTAATTTCTTGCAGATTAGTGACAGGAATGGGATCTTGCTGTTAAAACCTTCATTGACAACGATATTTCTAAGAAAGGGCGTGGAGTTAAGAGTATAAAATGAAAATTTGAAAGTGAGAGAAAATGTGAGAAGGTTCTTACTTTTTTTTGAATACAGGATTTTCGGCGTGCTATTTACACAGCCTCAACGAATCAATTAAGACCCGCATAATAAATCGAGATACTCATACATACTTGATGAATCAAACAAGTCAATGAAATGTCGGTTATATACCCTAGAACCGTATGAATTACCAAGGGAAGAGTCATGTAACAGAGACATCATTAGCCTCCCACCACTCCGATGGAATCCAAATTAATCATTCTGTAGTCCGGTGACGTTTCAATGGAATCGATTTTAATTTCTTCAAAATCATAAATCATAATGAACTTCATACTTAAAATATTCGTACGATAAACTTCTATTCGTGCTCTAACTTTCGTACCTCAAGTTCACTTATATACTTCACTATACTGAAGAACATAAATTCATGGAAAGTATCCTGAAAATTTTAACGGTATTAGAATTTATTCTTCTTGTAATTTTGGGAGCGAAGGGAAAACTCCGTAACAAATCGCTAAGTGCCTCGTACATCCAGCGTATCCATCCATATCTATCGTTATCTTTCTAATCTTCGGATATACCATCAAAATAGCCGCTAAACTGATAATGGCACCAGATAAAACAATTATCGTAAGACACGAAATTCGATTCATCTCTTTCGCAGCTTGCGCTCATTTCGATCATAAAAGATTAAGAATATTTTGAAATTCATAAAGAGCATAAAGAACATTTATTCTCACAAATTTATTATAATTTATTATTAAGCTACTATTTAAAAAATATACAATCGAATTAATCAGTCCCAAACTAGCATATCGAGAAAAAATCATCGAAAAAGCTGCATTTTGACTCTTGGAATGACAACCTTTGTCATTTGATTATTAATAAGAACATCATAAAAAATATACTACATAAAATTCCAAGGAATTGTTCGTAACGTAATTAAAATTTGTTTTTGCGGTCTCATCATAGCACGTAATTCACATCCTTGACAATTGACACTTTTATCGTACTGATTATTTTTTCCTTTTTCTGAAGATATTATTATTATTACATGGCAGCTTGAAGATATTTTGCCAAAATCATTGATTTCTGGGCTTTGAACGGGATGTAGTAGTATTGGTAAATCCAATTTCAAAACCCGGATAAATAACAAAAATATCACGAAGATTGAATAAATATAAGCTTGAACCGATTGAGGCTGCTCGTATGTATTTATAACTGCTTAAGCTACGAATAAGATACATGACATAGGTGAATACATATTGACTAGAGAGTAAAATCATAGAGTAAATATCTCACTCTACGATAAACTGTATGAAAACAGGTTTGGATGCATCTGACATGAAAAAAGAGAAGGAGAGTAAAGTTGCAAAGATAAGGTAGCATTGTGAGGCATTGTGAATTTTATTGTGTGATATTGTGAAGGTTACTCTTTTATGTGTGAAGTCCGAATTTCATCCTAGAAAGATTAGAGATGTTCAACAAAATAATTGTGCAACAACTGTATCAGAAGGACGCAAATAATCCATTTAAATTATGGCAGATATTTGCTGATCAAATGGATATATCGTTTAATCTTTCCATTTCGCGTGGTCTGATACATAAGAGTAAACTACTGACTACTATTTCATGGAAGAAAGCCTACATTAGAGCTGCTGTTAAGCTCATATTTTGAAGTCGATGAGTTATTGTATGTATTGGTTCGAATCTTTCTATAAAGCCGTCAAAATATTTGCATATTTTAACCTTTCCAAGTTGTATTCAATTCGATAATTTCATTCCAAACAACTTTCACCTTAGAGCATTCTTTTAACGAAAATAAAGAATAAAACTTTGAATTTTCCTCCAAACATACCGAATGCTAACCGGTTTCTTCCCTTTCAGCAATCTCAAAGTTCAAAGTACCGAATTTGGCTTATATGAAAAACTAATGGAAATTTTAATAACCTACATCCATAGCGCCGCGGTAAAAATAATACCTTTCAATTATATTTTGCTTCTAAATCCAGAAAATGTAACACTCCGTACTGAAATTGTATAACTTACTTGGAAAGTGTAAGTTTCTTTCTGAACAAACGGAATTAGGTTTTCACCCTTATTTGTTAATTATGATTCGTTTTTGTTCAATGAATATGCAAACTAGAAGCAATGTATTCGAATATCAGTATTACATTCTATGGAAGGATAATATCACATTCCATTTATAATGCAGTCGCAAGTAATGACAATTTTTTAAGTTAACATTATGAAATTCTTCAATAGCGAATACAGTCATGAGGCTCCACTTTTTTCACTTTAATCGCAATACCTGTAACTTGATATTTCAATTCAGTATGAAAATGATGAAATCATGATCATCATCCGTCTTTCGCGTCACCCATTCTCTCCTTGGAAGCATTCTTTGAGGGACTGTCCCCTTAACGCATCGCTAACATCTTCATTCCTACAGTGTTAAGCTGCATATCAAAATCATGCAGTGATTTATATACCCAGGAAAACTTCCTCCCATATTGCGGTTTGACTTCCCCAAAATCGGAAGAACCGGAACCGAAACCCAACTCGGAAGATGCGGAAACCACTTAAAGCATTAACATATTCGATTCGTATCATCAAATCTTCCGGTGCGAAAATAAATTCAGGCATTCTGCAATGCGTGAAAATTCCTGCTTGCGGTGAGGAAAAAACCCCGCTCTGCATTCTCTCTCTCTCTCTTCGATTTCAGACGGTGGTAGCGGAAAGGCGGTCACGTGCGGCAGGTGTAAGAGCCCTCAGCGAGAGATAGGGCCTTATCGGAGGCCCTCATCCCCTTCCTGATATACGCCGCCCCACCCACGCGCCGTTACGCTCCCATCCCCGCCTACCGAACTACCACACGTCCAAAGGGGAAGTCCAATCTTCAGTCGGAGTCCTAGGTGAACGCGGCCGTCCAGCAGCAGCGCGAACCGGGCGGACCCCAAAGGAAGCAAAAAAGACTGCGGAGATGTCGACGTCGACCCCGCCGGCCGCCGTGGACCCGGCCTTCAAGGTCGTTCCGAAGACCTCTTCGGCCTTCTTCATTTGGCGCATTGAGGTGAGCCTCCATGTACTCTTCTTTTCGAAATGAAGTAGGATAAGAGGGCGAGATTTCGCTGTGATCGCAGGAAGCGAGATAAACTTTTAGTCGCTGTTACGGAGATGTAATCCCTCGGAGCAATGAAGGAGATGAGAACCGGGATGATATTGCGGGGAAAGATAATGGAAGCGTATGTGAAGATTAAATCGTTTGGGCGTTTCTCGTTATTACTTTCCCCACTTGGTTTCCTCCGCGAGAGATTGTGGAGGAAGTCGTTTTGATGGGCGGTATCTTCCGAGTTTGAATCTATTTGCGAGATCATCGGTTTCCTCCGAAGGGGTTGATGTTGATGTTTATATTGTGTTCCTCCTCGATGGATATCCTCGTGTGAGATAGGAACTAGGTGGCGAATTTCAGGCTTGAATCCCGTTAAATGGAGATCTAATCTAAATTGCATGGAAAATTCCAACGAATGCATTCTTTTCTATCTCTGGGATGTTTTGAATGAAAATTTTTATACTTTTTTTACTCGGTTGTGTCCATTTTATTTATTTTAATTCTCGGATTTATTCATATCTTATTGATTTTTTTTTTAGAATTACAATCCACCAGATTCACTGGACATAAACAGAATTTACTCATTGTCAGTCTCGGCGTTCCTTCTGAAATCATTTTCACCGGCCATTAAACTAGCTTTCTACATTTTTCATTTAAGATGAATATTTTTAGTCATTTGATTTTTTATCCATACCTTGGATGTTCCATAAACATTGTCTATAATACAGAATATCTTTTGGATAACTGCTAGTTATTCAAAAGATATTCTGTATCCCTTTCGTTAATCATTCTCTTGCTTACTCATAAGACTAGATATGACGTAACTATGTTACTTTTCTATATTCGGTCCATATTGTCTATAATTTTGCTTTCCTGCAAAATCTTGAAACATTATCATATCGCATTATATTTAAAAATTATAATACACTTCAAGTTCATTGCTGGTTCACTTCACAAGCCTCTCTGGTTTGAATCACACATTTATAACTGTTATGCATGCGGTTCAGTAACTTATCGGTATCTCAATGTTTTTTAACACATATCATTGAGGTATCCGTTTTTCTTCCACCATCAGTTATTTTTTCTAGATCCCAACCCTTTACCATTGATGTAGCATTTCATAGAAATTGATCTTTGCCGAATGCTTGTATTCCGCAACATGTCATTAAAATTTCGACGAGCTAAAATGCCTTTTCAAGTTTAACTTTGGATTGCGGTGTTTTTGTTTACAACAAGGAAGTACCGACGACGAATTTGATTTTCTCCGTAACGTTAGATACCCAAGCTTTAACCAAAATCAAATCAACCCAAGGTTTAACTCAAATCCATTTAACGATGTGCACCCAATCAAGTTGTGATAAGAACATATTAGTCCTATTTTTCAAAATTTTCGAAAAATTTATATTGAAGCATTATTTTCGTTTTTCATTTGACTATCAAAATCTGATGGGAAACAATCTAAGAATATCCGAATCGCTATATAAATAATGTTGAATGAATAGACTGTTAAATGAAAATTTCAATGGATTCTATACACCGAAAAAACAAGAAAACAGAGCGGAAAATTTGGGAGGATTTTCAATTCTTACAATTTTATAAATCATTTTCTTTCGCTTTTCCTAGAGTTTTGATGAAAAATCTTCTCTTTCACTTTATCTCAACTTCAATTTTTTCTTTTGGCTACTCTTGTACACTCCTATGTATCTCAAAGCAAACAAAGCTTTTACAGGTATCGTTAAGGTTTTTTTCGGCGACTTTTCATAAACTTAGAAAATACGTGAGTCATACATCAGGAGGAAAAATTATTAAATTTCCGCAAGTATAGGGATAGTACCAGCAAATAAGCCAGTTGAGATTTTCCTCATTTATCTTGCGAGTAGTTACCTCTCCTTTACAGCGCAATCACAATCTATATCCGACACATTTGGCGTTTTATTGTCAATTCAATTCGTTGAAGAATGATTCGATGAATAATGATGTTTAGAAATGAAAATTTTAATTCTGTTACGGAGAGGTTCCATCCAATAAACTCGATACACTGCCTGATCATAATAATACACACAGTTTTATTAAATTGCTTGACGGGACGAGATTCGCTCGGCAAATAAATTTATTCCTCTCTCAGAAACGTCTTCATTGAAAAGCATATCGTATGAATATAGATAGAAAAATTAACGGGAAACTAAATTTTTCAATTCGTTTTACCAAAACGAATCTCATCTTTTTCTGAAACTATTCTAAAACGTTGCTGCAAAACTAGCTATAAAAATGGATGGTTTATTATATGAGGCAAAATTTTATAACAAATCTCCATGTTTCATGAAAAATCACTTATTTTCGTTCATTTTGATATTTAATCCTATTTTAATCACAATTCATTTTCCGGCGTCAATTTTACTCGATACGGAGCATTTTTCTAATCAATTTCACATATTTTATTGCATATTTGTCGACAGCATGGGCTATTTTCTCATAAGAAATGCATGGGCTCGTTCAAATGAGATTGTGTCTCGACGGTGTGAAACAAGTAAAACAACACAGCTGCCGACGAAAAATTTTTAGGCTCTTTTGCAAACTCTTTTGTTGAATTCGGCTCCGTTTCGTTAGAAAAGTGCCCATGAACGCGTTCACCAAAATTATTCATGAGCATAACAAAGGAAGTGCTTTCTAGCCAGTTTACGCACGAGCTTGCTCATTTTCTTCGGCCTTTTGTATGTCCATTTTAGGATTTCGGAACCCTTGGGACTTGAGGTCCCAGCTAACGGAGATTTTGCTTGTGAGCATAACTCCGGATCGAATCTGCGATAGCCGAGGAGTCACTGTGCGCCTCCATACGTCACAGTTGCGGCTAACCTTTGTCCCACAGCAAGGCGGAAACGAAATCTCCGAATCGGGAAAAACATTCCTGAGCCATCGTTGACAAACACACAAAAATCCCTGCAACTCACACACGCATGCTCGAACGTCACTGAATTCAAGGGTAAACCTGGTTGATTTCGTAATTCGTAACGTTCCTTAGGATTTCCCCATGCTTTTGTTTGTAGCGTACTCTGAGTTTTCCTCCCGATTCATCACCTCCGTTTCCCGTGACGTCTTATTGACCTCTAACTGCTTCCTCTAACCTCTTCCTCGATTCTCCTTTCACCGTCGACCTCCTTAAGACGTTTTCGTGTTCTCCTCTCTCCCCACTGCCCTTCTAACATCTTCGCCAACCGGTGAATCTTACTCTGATTTTCTTTTTCCCTCAAAATGCGCGTCTTTTCTCATCCGACTAACACATCCGTTCCTTTTTTACGACCTCGACTGTACGTTTTTCCGTCCCATCTGTCGGAATTGTCGAAAACCGGTTTTTATACAGAGCATGACAGTTAATGAAAGCTGGCGAATGGAACGCGGTTTTTCTAAGGATTTCTTGATGTAATTATTTTCTGCTCTGTATGTAGCTCAGTTTTTAATGCACGGAGACTGAGTGAAGGAGACAGCTCGTAGATTTCCCGGGTACAACTATGGTTTGGATACCGTTGCGAGATTAAATGATGGTAATTTGTCTTAAATTATTCTGCATCTCGCACAAGAATGATTTTTCAAGCTTTTTACAAACGATTGTATCAGTAATGACATGAATATGCAATTGTAATCAATTTTGCATAAAGGTACATACACTTTACGCATCTTAAGCAAGAGTTTTCGAGCTGCTGATTTCCATGCACTCGGCATATTTTGAGATAAACTCAAGTTATTTGTAACAATTTCCCAAAATATTCTCCATTTATGTTCTAAATGGTGAAACGTAGAGTTCTTCCTTATCGGTTCTACGACAACATCAAGACTAGGAAGTTTTTTCAGAGGGATTTTCCTCGTGTTCCTTCTTAGGAGCAAGGACAGACTTAAAATATTCTCTTTACTCACACCGGTGGTAATTATTTGTATTCTTTCCTTGTGACGACGTTCTTGTTTTCTCCTCCTTATATGTAGCATAGATGACGAACTTGAGTCGGACAGTAATTCGAACTGAAGATTTCTAAATAAAATGGTGTCAAATTTGATTGTTTTCCTCAATATATTTCTCTTCCCTCCATTGTATGATTACAGTGAAATTAAGATATTTCTTTCTAGGATGTCACATTGAAAAAAAACGGGAATTTTTTATACAATGATGAAAGGGTTTATTATTTGACTTTGCTGGTTACTGCTTCAAAAAGATGGATTTGGTTCATCAAATTATCTAACTTCGAGTACTACCAAGGCCAACATAATTGAGCGTAAAATTTATCATTTAAGATTTTACAGTAATTATAAGCACGTAGTGCTCTATGTGGATTCTTTGCACTATATATTATTATTATTCTACCCGTTATTAGGCGAGGTTAGGCCGGAGATATTCATAAATTTGTATGATATCCTTACATCAGGATAAAAGAGAGAAAACATTTGAAATGAAACGTATGAAAAGAGGAGAGGAAATAATGCTTTCTCAAAATTGGTCTATTATGTAGACTCTTCAAAAAAACTCTTTGATAATAATCACATCTTTAAAGAGCAGTATGAGAGTTCAAATAAGGCCACTTTTTTAATTCATCCTTGAATAACAACGCAGTAAACTACGGTCTAACCAAAATTCGAACCCATGAACTTATTACTAGTGGGCTAGCACGTAGATCGAGTACCTCCGAAGCCGGAATATTACATGCTTGGCAAATAATACTTGACGACTGTATGAGGATAAATCTTTTTCGAGTGTTTAATGTCAGAAACTGTTTCCAGATTTAGTAACACCAATAATTTTGACGATATCAGCTCAGAAATGTTAGAAAGATTACACAGTCCAAGTTCACCTCTATCCCTGGAATCGGTGTTGAAAAAAGTTTATGACTATCTCATAGATCAACACTATCCCAGCGCAGTGAATCGTCTTTGCAGGAAATTATTTCGTGGAAGGAATTTTCAGATAAATATTGTAACGAAAAATATAACGGCACCTTTTATTCCTCGACAATCGTAAATCATAATTGTGAATTGAAAGTGAGGCAAGAGGTACAAGGAAAGTATCTATCCGATTCCAACTATTACCATCGGAGTAGAACATCTGATAAAAGGCCGATAAGCTGTGAAAAAGCTTATATCTCTGAAGTTCCGCTAAGCTTCGATCTCCGGGTATATCGTAGCATAGAAAATCATATCTCTTTAATTGTCCTTTTCCGCGTATCTATCCTTACCCGTTATCGTGTTGAACCCAACCCTACCCCACCCTTCAGTCGAATATTTCTGATTCTCATTTCGCTTTTTGATATACATCTTGATGTTGCGAAAATCTCTGCTAAGGATTTCTAAAAAATCGATACTGGCTAAAAGCGTTTCAGATAGTAAAATACCAAACCTGTATTATGGATTACGACTACGGAAACCCTCTGGTTTTCTAGCACGAATTTTAGTTAGTTCTTGTTAGAGCCATTTTATTACGAATCATTTTTACTTGCAAGATTTTGTCAAATGGAGAAATCAATCTTGCAAGCAATTGACATCTGATCGTGATGAAAACCTATGCGAATACTCTCTGGGTAATCATGCCAGCAAAGGTTGGACTTTTAATGACAAGACAGAGGTGATGTAGATATGAAAAGAACGGGTAGATTGAAATGATATTAGAGGGAAAATTTTTATAAGGAAGGTGAAACAAAGGATAAAATATGTACTTAAATATATGACAGCCAGGATATGATGGCGGAGGATACATATTGTAAACCAAAAAATGACGAAATGAGGCAATAAATTTAGAAGATGACGATTTTATTCCAGTTAAATAATATGATACAGAAGAAAAAATTAACAAAAATCATCGCAAAATCACCCCTTTATAACATTTTACGGTATGATTACTCCGATAGACTGTTTCACTCGTCTTTTTTTATTCCTAGCCTCTTATATTCATTTCCCATGCCGAATTCCTCTCATTTTCTTTTGCTATATCTGCCCACATACAGTTTCACGCATTCGTTGATAACGAAAAAAGTCCCTCCAATATTGGTCAGTCTTAAAGGATCGCGATATGCTTGGTTGCACCGTTGCCTCTCAGGTTGATACGGAAAATTACGATGTTTTCAAAATAGAAAATAATCCTCTAAAATAGAAATGCATCCTTTAATTAGTTTGAACGCTGATTAGTATAATTTTGAATTGATCGGGATAACAATGTAAAATAAAACTCGAAAATAACGAATTTCTTCTAAATTTGTCGAGCAGCAGAGGGCCTCCTTGGTTAAATTAATACTCTAAGTTAAGTATTTAAATCTTTTCCTTCTTAGAACGGCTTAGAAGAGTTAAAGTTTTCCTACCAATAATTAATAGAATATCTTTCCCTTTATTGTCACATTATATACACGAAGATATTGGGGATATTCTTCTTTTTCTGCATCATTCCTGATGTATCGATGTGGCGATTATTTTAAACTGGACCGGAATTTGCAATTAAACGCCAGAAAACTCAACGTGGTGGAATTATTTACCAGAAGCAACTGTTTTTAATAGTCTTTCGTCGAAACCAGTCATCTTTGGCCTTCGAGCAATATTGTCTAAATTTTGAAACCGAGAGTACTTGTAAGCTCATTCAGCAACACCGAGCTCATTGATGTAACCTTTTCCCGAGGCTAGATTTTCGTAATATCTTATTTCATAAGTGTCCGATCGTAGCAGGAACCGGTTTCGGTCCGATCCTGCTGGATTCACCCACCGAAAGCTGCTGCATGGAGGGACCCATCGCATTCGGAATGCATTATGCCTCTAACGGTAGATTCAGGGTGATTATGGGTTCGCGAAGGACGCAACAAAAAAGAAGGGAGGAATTTAAATCGGTGGAATGGTAGGTTTTCGCGAAGGGCGTGACGGAAATGGAGGCACGCACGGATGGCGAGAGGAAGAAGGGTTCGGAATTAAGAATTGACGATTAAAATCCGTTCGAGTAGATGAACGAAGAGGAAAGGGAAATTACGTCTCCTGTCCATCCGACGTTGATTTACAGGGCAGAAAAGATCAATCGATCGAACGGAACTGAGCTTCATCCTAAATGATAGTGATCAAGGAAATCAGTTCCTGATCACGTGACTGAGTAAATGAATTGGATAGCCTTTTGGAAAACCTTCGATAGTTAATTCATTTCCGATCACGGGTGTACGTATTCCAAAATGTGGTTTGCTAAAGTGAACTCTGCGAAAACAAGCCGAGAGGAATAGCTGAGATTCTTGGCGTACTTGGATTGGCCAGAACAATATTCTACTTACCACGATGTACTCCTTTTTAACCAGCAGCTTTCTGTGTTTATTTTCCTAATATTCGTGTTTAAAAATGAACGATATCAATAAAATCACTTCATACTGTATCTCAAAGGGACTAGTTCGATATTTTCCGTTTAACATAAGAAGTTAAGCTTTGATGAGAGCGTTGCGATATTTACTGTCGGTAAAGGAATACTTTATTAGCAATTAAGTACCGATATTCCATTGAAAATCAACGAAGAATTCTTCCATTATAAAGTTAAATAATACGAAAGACTCGTGGATTACTTGTTTGAAAATGTTTGAAGAATTAGTAGTTCATAATAATAGTAGATCAAATTAATAGCCATGTTAGACCAGTTAAAAATGTTTATAAATAATTTACGCTTTATTTAAAAATACCTCTCAAGGAAGACTTGTCGGCCAAACGACCTCGGGTCAAACGAGAATCAATCGAACGAGCATCGATCAAACGAGGGATCTTGTAGGATATATCAATAGATATTCCAGATTGTGAACTGGCAATATGAAGATAACATGATGAAGTCATCGCTTATATCGGTACTGTTTGAAATATCAGAAGAGAAAGCTAAATTTATAAGTTGTAGAGGTCCTTTTCTTTAATAGTATATATGTTTAACCGAAACTAATTATTGTTTGGGCTTTCTCCATAATCTTTTTTGTTGATTAAATTTTCCTCCTGACTCCTGACTGACCTTTGCATTTATTCACATTGTCAAAGATAGTATCATGAATCTTTGTACTTATTTTGATTCCCTGGCTCTCATCACCACTATTATATGCAATTATTGAAATGCCTCTTATTCATTCGATATGTACCGTCAGAAAACACATTCGCTAAACACTGAGGTGAACAAAAAGCGTATTTGAGTAAATTTTAATGCATTATTGAAATCATCCTGAGTTCACTGACTTCATTTTGATGAATTTATTCAAATAATACGTAAAGTAATGGAAACGAAAGCCGATTGCATATAAAGGCTTTAAGAAAGAGAAGCATTCATTACATCGATAGGGCAATGATGGTTGCGCACACATACATTTCAATATACGTAAGAACATTGTAACTGAGAAACATGAGGGTACCAGCATCCCTTCGTCTTAGGTTCGGTCTCATACCATTTTACCATCAACGTAGTGGCAACTTTGTATGGAAGAAGTTGGTTCTTGGGAGAAAGCTATATTCTTAATGAAAGTTTTCGTTTAGATGCTCGATGATGGAATTTTGTATCCTCATTAATGTTATTATTATTTTTATCACACTTTTACGGCAATTTTAGGCCTAAATGGCATATCTTCCACCCAACCTCTGAGGTCACAATGTGCAAATTTCAAAGTATTACATCAAAAACTAATTGAATGAAAATAATCTTACGTCTACAAAAATAAATCATTTAGTGCATAAACGCAAAATTTAGATACAAGATATAGATACTAATAAACACAAAAAGATTTTAGTTGTAGGGTGAAACTCCTTAGCTAAAGGTTTATGGAGGAAAAACAGGGAAAACGCTTACACAAGAAAGGGGGCGAAATATACCACGCAAACACAGGAGTAATGAAAATCTCTATTACTGATTATAAATACAAAGGAAATTATCAACATATTTGTATCCTCCCTATACGTCCCTCGGCGAATCTTATAAACATAACTCTGAATTGGAAGAAAGAGAGAGAGAGAGTTGGTTTGTCGATATAAAAACATTTTAAAACAGTAGATCGATTTTAAAATCGTTTAAAAACCGAGTATTTGTGTTAGAATAATTTATCTCAGGTTAGCAGGTGAACTGTTGACTCAGTTATCCGAATATTTACATTCGTATCACAGACTACATTAAATAAATAAACTGCTCAGGTATTATACTTACAGAAATTCTGACAAGTAAGCATTTATCTTATTTCTTGGGTAAAATCTAGTCTTTGTCAATAGTAGTAGGAAGGTTTTTCCGCAACAGTAAGGAGATAAAACTGAAATATTTGTTTTGTGACGGTTGAAGTTATCTATTATAGCAGTTACATCAAGGTTCTCAATTGCTAGAGGATAGTCATTTAGCGTCCCATATCAGAGGAAAAATTGGGAGCCATTATATTTATCAAACATGTGCTTGAATTTTTCTGAGATTTTGAGGAAATATCTGAGAGTTTTAAGTATGTACATATTAATTCCAGCCAACCTATTTTTCATATGGATGTGGTTTATTCGAAGATTTGCTAATAAGATATAAGCCGCAGGATGTTTGAAAGGAAAAAACCTGCACAAATTCCCACTTCCCCGAATGTGTATCCGAATAGAATTTGGGCCGAGACCGGAAGGTAAAGTGGCACAAAACCTTTTGGGAAATCGTTATTTATTCGTTCCTGAACGACATTGCATGAAATAATATATAATAATGGCAAATAAAATGAAAATCTCTTATGGGTATTTTATCCTTTGAGCAAGAATAAGTCCAAATATTTTACGAATTAAGATCAGGTTCTGAAATAAAGAAATAAGCTCTGGACGTGATTAAGCTCAAACTCGGGGAGCTATTTTAAAAAATCGATACAATCGTATGAAAGACTGCAACCCAGTGAGATAAATCGTCTTGGAGAATTATTATATTAAATAACTATCTCTCTCCCTAAACAGAAGTAATTGCATGTGTCTGATGAGTGAGAGAGTAAATTCGTGTAGAATTGGATTCATTAATAATTAAGAGCTCTAAGAAATTATTAATGAACATAAGAATCCTTCAAGAACCGCAAAGCTTTTCATGTATTTGCATTCAGTTCTTTGTTATTCCACTTTATCGAGTGATCGTGGAATTGTGAGTTTGCGAGATGAAGTTTCTGCTAGAGTGGTTAATCGAAGTCTTATCGAAACACCTTACAGTTATCTCTCGGGCGATTTTCGAAATTTCCTTTTAAAACGATCAAAGTCCTAGCTCCAAGACTACTGTTTCGCTTACTCAATCCCATCGTAAAACTATATATGGAACTCTGCCTTTTATTGAGAGTGGAGCATGATTCTTTGTATCTTTATCGGAACATGAATTGGCTTCTAAGTAATTTTTTGCCTAATTTAGCTGCTCTCATGAAAGAATTACAAATAACAGTTGGAATGTGCGATACATGAGTCTAATGAAAGTGCAATATATACGCAATACCTTCGATCATCCTTTGTCCCTGGATTCGATTTGTTTTAGATCAGGGAGAAAACGTCCTAATGTGAGACAAACATCAACATTATGAAAAAATTTCTGACTAGACGAAAGAAAGTGATGATTTCAACATTGTAAAAAAAGGGTTTTTGTATAGGTAAAGATAACTCTATACATACTCAAATTTCATTCGGTTGTGAATACGCGAGAAAGGAAAGAAATATAAATATATTCTCAGAGGTGAGGAACATTTTCTCATCGGAAGACCACGGGTAACTTTCGGTCGCAGAAAAAAAAATAATAAGCCGCAATTTAAGCCATCAGTACCCAATTGAGTGGCGTTTGACCTACGTTCAAATAGTTTATCATCCAAATTTTTCGAAGAAAAAGGGATTGGATCGGTAAATAATTCCAGTTTATATAATAATTATTTTATTATCACTTAACGTAATAAACGAGTTTGGGATAAAAATATTTAAATAGGTGCGTTTGTTTTAGGAAGTGACAGAAAGGTCGCCTTTAGCTACTAAAAAGATCGCTCTGTTGTCCATCAGCCTCAGGTTCCGCATCTCTGTTATAGATCATGAATGATCCAAATGCAATTCGTCGAGGATTAATATTTTGTTTTAATTGAAATTTATTCAGGTAATTTCTGACATTTATTAGCAAATTTATCTTAAAATATATAATAGCTTAAAAATAACTAACTAAACTAAAATAACTAAATAATTAATAATTATAGAATGGTAAGCAGATAAAAAGCATTTGATATCATCCTGCTCTAATAGCACTTTCCCTAACTGCTAAAGCGTCATACTCTCTCTAAAAATAACAATGACATATTTGTCAGTTATATATGCCACCCTATCAACCTGTCTTTTTTAAATTTTATGTCAAAAATACGAAAGGTAACTTTTCTCCACTAACATTCTTTTATTTATATGGATACTATGTTGAAAAATTTAAAATGAACAGGTTATCTATGAAGTTAAACACGATAGTTAGTTTTTATTGCTTGCGTCATTCAACTTAATGTGCGAAAGTAACTTGATCATGGGACCTCTAAGATTTGAACGGTCATGTTGAATCCTTTCTCTGTAAGATGAAAGCATGAATTGCAATTTTAATGACGAAGTGAGAACCTACCCTCGGATTTGAAAAAGTCCTCAGAATTCAAATCCTCTCTTTGTATTATCCAATTAAATACAATTGAATGTTATTCCTGTAGCAATTTTCCGCTTGTAAAGTTTGACATACTCATTTATGCGAAGAAATATTTAAAGTGGGTACCACAGAATCGGCACTTTTTGGGAGAGGTGACTTGTTTGCGATTTTTTATGTTAAACAACAAAGAAACGGGGTACTGGTGATGCAACCAGCCCTAGCTGCATGTTTACTATTTCAGTGAAATTATATATTTTTATTTCCGAATTATTGTTAAGTTGTCATTAATAAGCGTAAAGTTTTCGCCTAATAAAACATCGATTGCACCAACGTGTTTCGAACGTTTTTTTTCAGAATATGTGTAACATCTCAACATTTACGTGGTTAAATTATAAAGAGGCTCATTCATTCAAGGTTTTAAATTCTGGGCAGCTCTAGGGTAGCCTTCCAATCGTTGCGTTAAGTTATCACTATGACAAGTAATCGTTGTGAAACACCATCGTAAAAAATGGGGCTCGGGTCTCCTTTAGCAAAAAAAGTAACCACAATATGCCTCGGGGATAAAAAATAACGTTCCCCGAAAAAGAAAAGAGCCGTTTTGGGTTAAACTGGCGATCTCTCACGCCTTTTGAAAATTTTAACAGTAATTTTTTTCTTTTAATAACAGCAGTGCTTTTTTCTAGATCTAGAATATCAATTAGTTTGCTTCTTCCTTCCGCAGCAACCACAACCTAATTATGATTAATCAGGAAGGCGAGTTTCCTGACGTTCCCAAGACTTTGTCGCTTATATATATATAAAAATAGACTTTCTAGAAGAGGTTCGCCGACAAAGCGCTGACGTCAAATGTCTCCAAATATTAATATTTACTTGAATGTAAATTTTATGTTGATTTAAACGTAAATCAGATAGGATCAGCCGATGATTATGGTAGTAATGATTACATTTTAGGCGTCAATTTTACGGCCATTCCTTCCGACCACCCAAACCTAACCCGTATTGTGATGGTTGGTCTCCAAATGGGAATGAGCCAACGACCTCTTCCACAAGCTACCAACTAGAATAATCAGAAGCAAGAGCAATCGTGACTCAAACTATTAAAATCATTTTCGCTCCTCAGGAAAAGAAGGATTTTTGCTCGTAACATACCAGTATTCTCTCCAGCAACGAGATAATTTCATTTATTTTTTTATTCTATTCCACAGAATATGACGGTGGTACCGGTACCCAAGGACGAGTACGGAAAGTTTTACGATGGAGACTCTTACATCGTTTACGCTGCTTCCGAGAGAGGAAAAGCTGCCGGTCCTGACATCAAGGTGAGAATGAAATTTGAAAAGAGAACTCCTTTTAATACGACTTAAGGCTGAAAATGGCATACCTTCCCTTTCGTACATTGCGTTTCAGTATGATTTTTATACTCCCCTAGCCTAGAAATTTTTTGGTATAGTCAAAAAGTAATTAGCAAGATTCCGACATCACCTTTGATGATTATCATTCACTCTGGAGTACTATACAATCCTCCCGACCATCTTCCGCATAAAAATATTTTTCCTTGTCAAAAATATTTAACTGCTTTTTGGAAAGACCCCTTTGAGAAATTAAAATTTCTAAATAAATCTCTTGGGTAGTAAGCGCATTTTCTTAAATTTTTTCAATATTTGGTATTGTCATACTATAATATTCTATTATATTATAATGTACATATTTGTTGTATATATACTAAATTAGCCATGCTGCTTCCTTTAACACGTCTCTGTCGCAGAGTTAAAATAAACGAAAACTTAGCGATGACACGAGCTATCCATTTCATAACCGATTCAGCTTGTCTACCAATGAAATTTTCTTTAGTTAAGAGAGACATAAACTAAAATATCACAAGACTAAGTACACTTTTGACTTGCTGATCTGATAAAGAAGTTTCGAGTCAATTATCTCAAGTCATAGACGTTAAGATGTTCCGACATGCTGACTCACACATTCATGAGTAACGTGTTTGCCTTGTGTTTAGCAGTAGTTACAACCACTGAAGGGAAAAGATCGTGTGACAAGAAATATAAAGTGATGTAACTTGGTAAGATCAAACCGGGAAATATAATTATTTTTTAACGGAAGCTATTTACCATATTAATGCATGTTTTTTTAATGGAAAGAGGTAATGATTGTTGAGGGATAATTGGATGCATTAGTTGGAAAATAAAGAAGAAAGAGTGGAAAGTATCATTAATTTGATGACGAAAGCGTTAAAATCATATTTCAGTAGACATCTCTATTAATCCTTAAAAAAGTTATGCACAGTGGTAACTTATATACTTTACTTTTCAGCTCTCATTTTCATGTAAGGATAAAATTTGATTTACAATTCTCGTGGATCATTTGCATGGACCCAATGATATTTGATAGATACTTTGATTTGAAATTGTGAATGCAAAGGAATTGAGGATCCTGCTGCCATTACCTGATGAATTGACCATTCAGTAGTCAAAACCAACCTTTTTTAATAAACTCCGTGGATTTTTTACATTGTATTTATTTCCTCCTTATTGTGGATTTTTTTCACTTACTACTTACCACGGAGTAGGGAAACATGTATCTTTCCTTTGGTTTTTTGCCTTTGTCACTCAGGGGTAAGAAATTATGAAAGCAGCTGAGTGATCCTGGATCGTGTCTTTTGTTTTAGTTGGAAAATGTTATTCTTCGTCGTTTTACCTCTCTTGCGTGGACTTTATCCGCTTATAGCATTCTTGCCATAGTCGTTTTCGTAGTCGCTTCTTCCATATGTTTTTTTGTGGCTAAAAGTGGAAGGGTTTACGATCAGACCACCTGCCTATGACTTGACGCACACATAAAGAAATGACTTGGTTCAAGATCAACGGAATTGAAGAAAAATTAAAATCTTCGAATGATTTCCGTGAACGAATTTACTGACATCCTTACAAAAATATCGTTACGTATCGTAACGTAGTCCCTCTCCGAAAGTTCCTTGAACTTGATGATAATGAGCAACAGAGCTTAATTTATCGTAGGCCTAACTCCCAAATTTATCGTAGCGTAAATTTCTTATCTACTCATATGGCCATCAAACACGGCCGAATTCTGATCATTTAATCTTTGGCGGCATCAATGCAGATAAACCTAAGTGCATCATGGGCTAATGTGTTTTCAGGGTAAAAATTTCAGAGTGATGATAACATTATTGCCGAGTATCTATGCCGCTTATTAACTAAAATACTGCGTATAAGTGCGGTTCAATGTAGTTCATTTGACCATCCATAGCTTAAGAGACAAAGGTTTCTCCAATCGCCGGCAGCGGCCACCGTCCAGGGCAATTCTCCGAAAGAGGATAATCGTCTGGCGGCAACCAGTTACTCAGAATTCCCTAATGCGCATTTCGAAAGCAATGCTTTCATGATCACAGAGGATCCAATGCTGAAACTGTTGGAGAAACCTTTGTCTCTTATTCATTAAACGCCGAGTTCCTTTTTCTTTCTTTCAACATCCATAGCTTCTTTAGACAAAATTACTACTATCTCTGCTGCGCGACATGTGTCTAAAGTAACAGTGGACTGCGCAACCAAGTTCTTCCTTTTTGCGAAAAACACTTTTTTAGATTTTGTGAAAACGATCCCCTTTAATTTAATGATCTGTATTCCACAATCTTTCAAAAAATTCTGTTAAGTTCTCGAAACTCTACGTGGCCATGCTGCAGTAGTTAACAGCTTTAACTTACGTTGAAGTCTCTTATTTTAAAGTTCTTTTCACGTTTTTAACGCTTCTTGGACCGTGACGTAATAATTGCTATTACCTTGACTTATTTTTCGTCATTCGAATGAATATAAATTGTTTCTTTATATTTACTATCAGTAAAATTTAAAATTAATCGTCGTGATTATATTTCATGATTTGTTATTTTTAAGTGACTCTTTAATTTCGGAAGAAGATATCATTTCTGCAGTCTTATTTTTATTTGAAAATAATTTTGCATTAAGTTTGATATTGAAGAATCATGTTCCTTAGTCGCATTCATAAGTGAATGTAAGCCATGTATAATCTTAAAAATTTTAGATTAGACGAAATAAACTGTATAAAAATTCTACTAGATATATTCAACGCGATCTGTTTCAACTAAAACAGTCTTCGTCAGGAATTATAAGGTTTGACTAACACATCAGGACTATGTAAGTTGAAGCCCGTCGTGTTAAAAAAATCGAATGGAATTTTCCATAGTAATTTTATCTATTATGGAATTTCATTCTATAATAAGGGTTCATCCATCAATTATGTATCAAAATTTCTATTTTTCTTGCTGCCTAAAAATCCGTTGCATTTCCACAAACGTAATCGCGATGGCTGAGAGATCAAATCTGTTCCAACCATTGGTAGTTCTCTACCTGAAGCGATTCAACTTCTATGGACAGTATTTGAGGTGATTATTTTTTGTCACAACTATACCGACGTATATCTACAAAATATTGAACAATAAGCCTACTTATGGATATGTGTAAGACCGCAAACACCATTCTGATTGACCGTTTCCGAATGAATGTCTCATGAATTGATCGAAATACTTTTCGATTCGCCAAGCTTGTACTTTGGAGAAATAGCACACATTTACCTAAGCCGACCGTTTCTATCCACAGGTAGCAGAAGTACGAAATGCCAGTCTCGAGGTACACATTCACTTCTGGCTCGGTCTTGAGACATCCCAAGATGAAGCAGGAGTCGCTGCGTACAAGACAGTGGAATTGGACGATTACCTAGGAGGTGGGCCAACGCAACACAGGGAAGTCCAGGGGATGGAGTCTCCTAGATTCCGGTCGTATTTCAGAAATGGAATCATGTGAGTATCTTCTTAGTTAATAAGTTACTTCTTGCGTCTACTTTCGGTTTTTTATTTGATATTCTCCACTACTGTGATGCGCCAGCAGTAATTACAATATATCACAAACAATACCTGTAAACTATTATATATTCTGGGTATATTCCTTCAAAAGATTACTCTGTGTGTGTAAGTATTTTCATTTAAAATTGTATACTTAAACTGTGTAAGAAATTTATTTTAAAAATTTCTTTGAATTCAATACGCAACTTACTACATTATGCGCCACTTGTGACGGATGCACCATAGGTTGGCCGTCCCCGCCACTCATATCTAATCTATTCAACCTGAAAGAAAGAACTCACAGAAAATACTTTTTAAATGCTCGGCATTACCTCATCAGAAGGAGTATCATGTTTATTCCTTTTGATTGTATAACGTTCCGTTCTCACTGTTTCATCACTCCATCATGGTCACATTATCAAGGTGTTTTTGAAAATTGCAAGTGCGGAATAAATTTTTACAGATATGGAAATAATATCCGCGGGCAACTTATGAATAACTATTGAAAAATAATATTATTTACATATTATATAATGAACATGTAGTTAAGCGTAAAACACGGACATTTATTTTCGATTAAATTATAACTGTAACATTCTCGCTTGATTTGCGATGGAATGAGAATTCGATATCCTGAAAATTACTTCCAAAAGCTCATTAAAAAAAATCCAGTCGTAATGCTGAAATTGTTCTTGAAATCCGCGCACTGGCTGGAGTGAAACTGCTCAATATAATGCGTTATATTAATATTTACTAGCTTCCACTCAAGCATTTTAATATTATAATATCAATGGCGGTAGTGAGCTTCTGGGTGACCAGTGAGCATGCAAGTGAACTATTTTGAGCTACTTTTGTAATTTACATTTGATCATTGTGTGTTAACAACTGATCTTCTCCAAAGGCTCCTTCATGGAGGTGTGGCTTCCGGGTTGCGCAGATCCCTTCAAGATGCGGAATCCTTTCGTTCTCGGCTGTTCCGCGTTCGAGGTCGTCGTTGGTCAAACACTTCAGTTTGCCAAATGCCAAGTATTGCATGGGAAAGTATGAATACTGGCGACGCCTTCGTTCTGGAAACTTGGCCAGCCATATTCGTATGGACCGGAAAGACGGCCAGTCACATGGAAAAAGTTCAGGCAGCTAAGGTAGGGTGAAATATGTTACCACACATGTAACCGCAGCTGTTTTTCTATCTTCCAAGGAAATATCTGCAAGGAACTGTTTCTTTCTAAGTATAGAAAAACGACAACAAAAATTCATATAATAATTTACAGCTACACACCTCTCTGGAGACTCTTAGCATACACATGCATAAATCTGTGTCCATTTTTACTGTATTTTGGGCGTTACTGCCCCTGGGTAGTAGGCAATTTTGCTTTAACTCAATTGCTCTGACAAATCTTGGATACGCCCCTGATACAAAAATATACATACAATTCTCCCACAGTATCAAAGATCATTAGCTTTATGCTTACATTCAGCATGAATGGAGTATATTTTAGTGAAATTCCAGCTATGCGTTTTATATACTCTACGCACATCTCGTAATTAAGACACGTTTGGAATCTGATATGAGAATATGACCGTTCAAAACTCTCACGGCTACATAAATGTTGCTATTGATTTGAAAAATTAACGTGAAAAATCATATTTTAAACTTTCATTAGTCGAATAATAATTCTGATAATTCACTTTTTTGAAGATCAGAAACTTGGCGGCGGCGACCTCCAGGTTCATTGTAATTCTTGTTTCCGTCAATTTTCCTCTGGGAGTGAAGTGAAACGATTTCCTTCTTAATTCACATTGCTGACGAAATGACTATAACTGGGTTATTGCTCTTGACCTTACGGAAACTTTCATTTTTAATAAAAATAGCGATCCCGCCAAACTTAAAACCTTACAGGCATTCTACTGATCCAAAAGATGAATATTCGAAACTATCAATGTAATTTATATCGATTTTTTCGAATCCTAGTTTGAAAGAATGATCAATGGAAAAATTCTAGTGTGATTTTTGTGCTTTTGTAATAGCGTTCTCATTGACGCAGACTTAACTGCACCGGGGTGTAGAAGTAATTTCCTGCAGCTGATATATTAGCCCATTAAACTTTTATCAGCAGATGCCATGAAAGAGCTTATGTCATCTACCGATATTAGTAATATTAATCCATAAATCATTTTAGCGGTTAAGAATGAAAGACAATAAACCGATGATAATACTGAACACAGAAAATAACTTTTCATTTACTTTTACAGTTTTATCTTCCGCTACGTAAGGTGTATGTTATATAAATCAAATTCTAAAGCAAACAGCGATAAAACATCTGTATGCCGATAGATCTACGCGAAAAATAAATAAGTTCGATACGCGATACATCCTTAGAAAAACGATCACACAAATGTGCAAAGCTTTTCGGAGGCTAATTCTTTATGTGGAATAGTTATTTTTCATGCATTGGGATACAGTCGGATTGTACATAAATCCTTTCGCATAAAATTTATGAACCTTTAAACATAAGAAATTTGTTCTTTTTATCTTTAAACCTTTTTTCATTTAAAAAAATACGCCATTAAAGTTGGAATGAACGATATTTTAAATGAAATCCATTATATTAGGAATAATTCGTCTTGGTCTAGTAATTGTTCGAGAGTCTCGCATTTTCCTTCTGCAGTGGAATCGAATCAAATTATTCCGTTATCAGTGCTCGAGAAACTCTCGGAGAAGTAATGTCACGGTGCTTTAAAAGCAGAGGCATCGATCCATAGCATAAAATCCTGTTTTATTTCTTGGTCGAGACTTGAATTCTTATTAACGTACTATTCGGCTGAAGATTCCTATCTATGCTTGATCAAAATGGTGGAATCTTACCGCTTAAATACCTTGGCTTATGAATTACCTTGGATAGACCAAAATAGTGGAAATAGTGGAATGATTCTTGCATGATATATGTTGGTATAAGAATTGAAAAATCGCCAGAGTGAGGAGTAAAAATTATTTAAGATTTGCGGAAGAACACAAATTACATGTGAATGTTAAGACTGTTGGTAGCTCATGAAACGGATAAATTTTGCCCAAGTACCCCCAGAGAAGAAGATTTACCAAATTATTTTACAAACCCTAGTAGGGAGGAAAGCATAACAAAATTTTGCTATGCAAAAGAAGAGTTATTAGAGAACTTGAAGAAATCAGTTTATTTGGGCTTCTACATATGATATAGATGAGGAAGATGGGGTTTTGAAAAGGAGAATCACCCTTAATTGTTCTGGTGACCTCAAAAAGCCCTATGTTGTTGATATTATCGTGATTTCGAGACTCGAACTGTTATTCAAAGAGGAATTGCATACTATTTGATGCTCCTAGGATGAGATTTTCCAGAAAATGACCAATCAATGCTCTATTATGAAATATTAATGATGTATGAAATTTAAGAAAGACGATTTGATTCATGACTACGATACGAACATAAACGGAGAGGGAGGAAAATCTCTAAATTAAGCCCACAATTTTGTGAGAGTATCTTCTTCATTTTTACAAAAATAGAACTTAGGATTTTCTTTCTTTCCTAGGTGGCCCAACAATTACGAGAGGAAAGACCCGCACAAGGAGTCGATCCGACGAGCGGTAAAACCATAGACACTACAGCGATTCCCATCATTTTCGTAGAGGACGGTAAAGAGAGTACCTTGGGAGACACGGAAAAAAGAGTGTTCGAGGCACTTCTACCCTTTAAGAAGCGATCAACGATTAAAAAGGCCGAAGAAGTAATAGACGAGAAAGAAGAAGAAGATGGAGAAACAAAGGCGAAAGAAATTCTGAAGCTGTACCATTGTTCTGACGAGGGTGGAACCCTGAAGGTGACAGAGGTCAAAGACGGGCCTCTCTTTCAAGATGACTTGGACTCCAAAGTAAGTATTTAAGGCAAAATTGTTTCTTTCCTAAGTGATTCTCCTATGTTCAGGTAATCATTTTCTTTCCCAACTACGAAATAGGCAAGTATCCGATTAGTGTGATTTGGTTTTTAGTAACAGGCCACTCTTTCTGACTCTAATTACATTTTTCTACTAAACCTGTGATGACTTTTAAATATTTTATTCTTGGCATTCATTTTTCGTTGATGTATTTTAATTATCTTTCTTAAATTCTGAACACAGGTTTATACTTGTCCACAAAGGAAAACCTTACCTTCACCTTTGTGAAAAAGTATAAATCTGTGTTCAGTTATGTCATTCCACAACATCTTGGCCAAATCGATACATTATATTCCTTAAATTCACTAAGAAAAGACGTTTCAGTTATCTCCTAATAAATCCTTCTGAATGATCTTTCACTCAATGGCAATTATTTTACACTATTTCTCTATATTCTTGAATTTCTCTACCCTATTTTCGTTTCACATTATTTTATAACCATGTTCTTAGAGAAACATCTTTTCTCTTTGTCATTCAATCTCCAAATCTCTTTGCAGTTTTAGTACTTGATCTCTTTCTAAACTAATCAGAGCTTCAATTATTGATAGTTAAAATCTAGTCCCTATCCTCCTCCAAAGAATTTTTTTAACTCGTACATATAGCAAGATGAGGCTGTTCAAATACCAAAAGGTGACCAATGAATGGATATGAATGTCTATGTTAAAATTTAGCATAGTCAAACAACAAAACTCGGTTCCCCTTAAAAAGGTTTCAAAAATCTCTATATTGTAAAGTGTTAATTGTAAATTACATATACTCTATACATATCTGGTTGTACTTTGTGCAATTAATAGATAGTGAAGTGAACTATATATCTACTTTGTTTTCATAGAGTTGTTGGGAGAATTCATGTAATTTCTTCAAAGTATTGATTTTATTCTTTCAGGATTCTTATATAGTGGACAGTGGACCAGCTCGAGGAATTTGGGTATGGGTGGGCAAAGGAGCAAGCAATAAGGAGAGAGTAGAAGCTATGCGTAATGCCCATGGTTTCGTACGCAAAAAAGAGTATCCTTCACATACCCCTGTTACAAGAGTTATAGATGGTGCTGAGCCTTTAGAGTTTAGATGTCTTTTCAAGAAGTGGAAGCTTCCAAACATGGTGGCACCTGGTACACCATTCAAATCACCAACAGGCAAGTTTCTTTATTACCTAAACTTTGTTTTGTCTGAGCAACACTCAAATTTTATATTACCTATGCTTTAATTGAGAATGTGTCTAAACATCCTTACTATTAATATTTTAGGCATTGTTAAGGTTATTCAGAGTAAAATCACTCTTAAATACTTATTTATGGATATTTCTTCAAAAATGTTCACCCTTTGTCTTCATATTAATTGAATAAATAACTAAAATAATGTTTTAATATACATAAGAGTATATATTGCATTCTGAATTGACATCTGTTGGAAGAGAATTTCAACTTTAAATATTTTAATTATAAAAAATGTTATATTAAATGCAGTTGAAAAATTTTTAGTTTAATTATTTTTGATTACATTATTTTACAACAGGAAGAATTGCTCGTCTTCCATCAGTCACTCAAAATTTTGATGCAACAGTTATGCATGAAAGACCATCTCTTGCTGCTGAAATGCAAATGGTGGATGATGGGTCAGGGAGAAAAATTGTGTGGAGAGTAGAGAATATGTTATTGGTGCCAGTTCCTGAAGATACATATGGAATATTTTATGATGGAGATGCATATGTAGTGCAGTATTCCTACAGCCCTCCCGGCTCTAATGCAGAAAGACACATCCTATATTTTTGGCTGGTCAGTCTCTCAATTTATTGTTTTTGTTACCTTTAAAATTTAGATTTTGAATATTATATTTTTGATGCCAGTGTCAAAAGAAGATGAGTGGATAAGGTTCTTGAAAGAGTCTTAGAAAATGCAGAAGTTCACACAATACAGCAGTGTTTCTTTTCTGAATATCTTTCGAATTAATTTTTTAATTTTCAAGAATCTCAAAATGCTTGTAGTGGCCTATAATAGGTAGAAATACCTGCATATGAAGCAAAAATTAAGTTTCAAGATCTATGAAATAAGAATAGATTAATTTTCATCCTTTGTATGTTTGTGTTCATCTTTTTTTATCAACTTCTGCATTACTTTAATCTGTTGTGTTAATACAGGGACTTCATTGCTCAAAAGATGAAGCTGGAGCAGCAGCACTGCTGACTGTACAGAAAGATGATGAAGAATTTGATGGTGCTGCTGTACAGGTTCGTGTTGTTCAAGAAAAGGAGCCACCACACTTTCTTGTCTTATTTGCAGGGAAAGCAATTGTTCTTCGGGGAGGAAAGACATCAAAATTTGATGGTAATTTGTTACGTTAAATTTATTTCAGAACTTGTTTACTTTTACTTTATGAAATTCTTTCCCCAGTGCATTAATTGTTGTTCTCCTGAGTTACTATTAGAAATAATAAACATTGAGATCTAATATTTCTGTGGCTGATATTTGTGGCAAGAAATATCTGACTGATTCATAATTTAATATGTGATATTGAATGATTTAGGTCTAATATAATGCTTGATTCAACTTTATTTACATTCGTAGATGTTAGATCTAATTCTAATAGTCTAAAAGTGCGACATCTGGAAGTAAAATCAATGGGTTTAAAATTAAAACTCAGAATCATATTATGAATATAGAAGAAAAATTTCCATAAGAAAATTTTGGTTTCAGCATTAAAAATAGTTAAGGAACTTTAAAAAAAAACATTTACATGAATTTCTCAAACTTTCTTACTTCCTATATGACATTGATTATTGATATTGACTGTCTTAATAGTATCATTTATGTTACTTAGAATGTGAAAATTTTTCTTTATATTACTTAATGCTGTAATTGATTGATGCCTTATTATGTTATTTAAAATGAGTAAAAGAATTTCATGAATCTTCTTGTTTCAGGAGACGATACTAAAATCATCAATCACACCCCAGATAGATATCTTTTACAAGTTCATGGAAATGAGAGTTATAATACCAGAGCAAATGAGGTAATTTCAATTTCTCAAATTTCTTTTCTGAACTAATCAAATGCTGGAATTTGTTTCCTTCATTATGTAAAAGTAAAATTAAATTATGGTGTATGGTATGTCGATTTTATGGTTTATCAAATTGAACTATAGTATTAATCAAATTAATAAATATTTTCTCATTAGAAGAAATAATCTGAGAATATTTTGAAAATATCAACCATTTTAGTAATCAAGTAACTGAAATATAACATGTTTTATGATGATACATCCAATAAATCTGCCTTGATCATATGATCATGCTGGTAATCTATCTGTGAATGGAACACAGATATTTTGAATGTGAGCTCATGTTAGCTGATGGCAGAGTGATAACTCTGCTTGCAAAGACAATTTAGCAGCTCCAGCACTTCAGAAGTTCACATATGTAAGCTTTTACCCCCCACTGAAAAGGTCATTGCAAATAAAGATGGTATTCTAAGTTGTAGCTTGCTTCATTTGTGTTCATCAGCCTCTGTTATATCTCTGACTACTTTCATCTTGATCTTCAAAAATAAACTGTAAATCTTATAAATATATTTATGACATTGATTATCTTTTCAATGATGTTATCCCTAATTATTATCCTTAAATATATT
Organism: Pachydiplax longipennis; assembly: GCA_036926295.1. Taxonomy (NCBI): domain Eukaryota; kingdom Metazoa; phylum Arthropoda; class Insecta; order Odonata; family Libellulidae; genus Pachydiplax; species Pachydiplax longipennis. The sequence goes on from JAVFKF010000008.1 coordinate 62,286,420, forward strand.
TCAGGTTGACTTTAGAGCATCCTCATTGAATACAAATGATGTATTTGTTCTTCGGAAAAAAGACTCAGTCTTTGTATGGAGTGGAAAGGGGTCAACTGGAGATGAGAGAGAGATGGCAAAGAAGGTTGCTGAACGCCTTGCTAAAGGGTTGGATATCACTGTAGTTTCAGAAGGTAAAATTATTAGTTGATTTATTTTCAGTAACTGGTGAGACTAATTAAGGTCGGACAATTAATTGGTTCATTAGGTATCTACATAAATTTTATCCAATAGTTGAAAGAATTTTAATAAATCCATTTATATCATTTTGAAATAGCTTGTTTACTTTAAGGAAAATTTAACTTTTATAGATGAGAATGCTGTGAGTGATAAGAGGAAAGATATTTTATTAACTTTTTATAGTATTGCCAAGTTGTGAAGATGAACTTCATAAATATTATGATCTTATTCCTTTTAGCGAATGAAATAATTGCTGGAATGCCTTTATATGTCTCTAGTATCTATGTCTTTATAATAACTATACTTGAAAGCTTTATTATAGTAATCTATATCTAATTCAGGTCAAGAGAAACCAGAATTTTGGGAAGCAATTGGTGGAAAGGAACCATATGCTAATTCCAAAGTTTTAGCTGAATCAAAGGAATACACTCCTCCACGTCTGTTCCAATGTAGTAATGCTTCCGGAGTATTCAAAGGTAAGGAATTGAAATTAACAAAAAAATTGGGATAATTGGGATAAATTCTAGTGAATGGTCTCTCTTTATTGATGACATGCATGTGAAGAAGGAATCAAATTTTTGAGAAAATTTAAAAGAAAATGTTTTTTAAAGACTAATCGTAATTCATATATACTTATACAGTACAAATTATTGTGATTATAAACATTTCAATCTAATTTTAATGTGAATATTGTATGAAATGAGTAAATTATGTAGGAAATAATTTATTCATTCATCAGAAGTATTATCAACTCTTGTGAATTAAAAACAAGATGTTGACTACATGTGACATGAATATTATTTTCAGTATGAGGTTGAAATGTTTATGCCAAATGCTGTTCAATGAAATTTTACCATGTCAAAGTTTTCAAAGATTACAAATTTACTGTCTTACTCCATTTTAGCGGAAGAGATCATCTCATTCTCTCAGGTGGATTTGGTGCAAGATGATGTAATGTTACTGGATGGAGGTGACTCCATTTTCCTCTGGATTGGGAAAGATTCAAACAAGGAAGAACGTAAATTAGCACCCCAATTAGCAGCTCAGTATCTTAAAACAGGTAAGTTGAAGATCATTGTGTTTGATATTGAAGACCTACATACAACTGTACACATTTTTAATAGCTGAGATAATTATGAATCTGTTTTCAGCTAATGTCTTCCAAGAGTTAAATTAAGTATTTACTAATGCATCAAAAGAAACTACCATATTTATTGGAATATAACACACATTTTTTTTCTAAAATTTAAGGCATTTTACTTGCATTTTTTAGTACTATTTATAATGTAATTTATTTTACATTAATAGTAATTAATTTTACTAAAATTTCCCTCTTAAAATTATGGTGCATATTATATGCTGAAGTGCATTATACTCTAACAGTTGGTACACATATGTTAATGCATTATTTTTCCTCAAAATGTGTCAAAACTCAATATACCCTAAAATTCAATGTTTATGCTTAGGATATTGTGGTTTTTATTCTTCTTTGGTAAGAAAACATATAGCATGCATAACAATGTAACTCTTTTAGTCAGACTGCATTCTGTGTATGTGTTACACAGACAAGATGTAAAGTATAATAATTTTAACTCTTACAATTCTAAGATAAATTAAATGATCATGAATTGCAAACCTAAGTAAAATAAGTAATGATAAATTTCCAAGAGAAAAGGAAAATAATCTGTCCATTCAAAATAAATATAAATGGTCTTCCTGGGTTACAGAATCAATATCAAAATCATGTTCTTAATATTCTTATAGATCCTGCTGGAAGAGACGTCAACACCTCCATAATTCAAATAAAACAGGGATTTGAACCTCCTAATTTTACAGGATTTTTTGGAGCATGGGATACAGGACTGTGGAATGTAAGTTAGAGCCTTTGAGTAACTACTCATAGATCATATATTGATAAATCTTAAAAATATATACAGATAAATAGTTTCTCAGTCAAGATTGTGCCTAATTATCCCCCTAGCATAGGTTTCAAATTGGATTAAGTGGATAACATAGTCACTATGAGTTACTGTAGTTATTCCAACTGCCCTACACTATCACCGAAACATGTTATAGTTGAAACTCACATTCCAAACACTGTAGATGAAGATTTTCATTGCTTCATTTTTTTATTGCTTATATATTTAGTGAAGTTAAACTAAAGTTCATCCATCTGGACTAAACTACATTTACTCTCCACTACTGTCCAGCTTTATTGCTCCTCTGCTTATCAAAGATGGTAAAATTTTGTTTGGATATAAGCTGTGACCTATAACATCCTATCTAATCCTAACTACATCCATATAATATGAAATACTTAAATTATCCTAACTACAGTTGTCCATTGCTTGGAATTTCTTTTCAGATTTCACACTTAAATTAGTTTTCATGGTTCTGCAACCATGTTTTGAAACTATTTAGATTTGATATTGATTCACATTGATAAGGTCTGAACATGAGTAAGGAATCTTTTTCGACCATTGTTATGTAGCCTTGTATCATGAATGAATATGATATTTCATACTTTGTATGCATGTTGGACTGATCATACTTACTTGCCGTTAACTTCCATACCGATGTTCCCATCTTGTCAATAGGTTGTTTACCATTATTGGCATTCCATCATATTCTTGCTTGAATCATTATGTTATGCTGTTTCTATAGAACGACTGATTTCCCCCCTCACGAAATTTTTTACAGTGGTCATAGCTGCAGTAATGTATTTAGTATTGCTTCAAAAGTATCAGTCTGTATTCTTGTGGAAAGATATTGACTAATATTGTAGTTATTCTGATGAAGTTATAGAGATAGGAAAATATTCACAAAGACTGATTCTCTTTAATAAAATAATAAAAATTAATTATTTATGAGGTCTAACCTTATACCATATAATATTTATTTATCCATTTTTTAGAACCACAAGTCATTCGAAGAACTCAAAAAAGAGATGGAAGATGCCAATCCAGAATTGGTAATAAACCCTGAAACAATAAATGGAAAAGGTGCAATCACAGATTTCCCTAAGTATCCATTAAGTGTTCTTTTAGAGAAAGATCCAGAGAAACTTCCCGATAATGTGGATCCTACAATTAAAGAGGTAATTTTTCCTACTGCTATTCATATTTTTGTAATAAATTTAATGAAAAATCCTGTCTTTTGAAGTACTTAAATGATTTCAATCCACTGTCTGATTTAAATTCAAATACCCTTTTTTCATTTCAGATGTATCTCTCTGAAGAAGAATTCAAAACTGCATTTAATATGAGCTTTGCTGAATATGATGCTTTTCCAGCTTGGAAGAAAGCTAATTTAAAGAAAAAAGTTGGTCTGTTCTGAAAAATATAATATAATTATTATATTACTGAAGGAGAAAGATTAAATGGGAAAATCGACTGAGAAAGATGCAATTAAACCTAATCAGATACTTTGATCTATTTTCCCTGATTGATCCATAGAATCAAGAAAAGTTATACATGGGCATATTGCTTTAAAATTGTATATTTATAGCTGATAAATAAAGTGATTATTTTCCATTTTGTTTTAAAAAATTAACTTAATTCTGTGATATGTGGAAATTCTGTGAGAAAAACAAGAAATGAATTTAGTTATTATCACCCTAAGTTAAGATTGATCTGGTGCGTTCCTGGAAAAGATGATGCAGGATGTTTTAACAGTTTACTGCATCTAACTGAATTCATCTTGATAGTGACACCAGTGGTAGGAGCTTAAACTTCTATATTCTTAGAAACAGTAAACTGGCTGACAACCTGAGAAAACATTCTTTATCAGCCTAAGTTTTTATCTATTGGCAACTATTTCTATCCTAATTCCATGAAAATTTTCTCTCCCCCTAAAGTACTTTTTAATAAAATTTTGCGTCAACTAATATCACTCCAGTTATATTAAAAAAATATCAAAATATATAGAGAAGTCTTTCAAATGTTGCGCGCATTATTGTATAGATGTGATAGTTCAGAGTTTTCCCAGTTGATGGCAGCACAATGCAGACAGACTTAGAAACCTCTAGTGGCAATAGTCAGAACTCTTTAGGCGGTTGCGCGCATTAATGGCTGGTTATGATGTGTAGTTCAAGGCTTACCCAGCCGATGGCAGCACACTGCAGTCAGACTTGAGAACCTCTAGCGGCAAGAGGCTGAACTATTTAAGCAACTTCCTCTAGGCGGCTCCTCTCCTCTCATACCCTCCCCCTTTCCATGGTGCACATTGAAATGGTGAGAGGATGGGACTACAAGAAGGTAGGGGGTAAGAAATGGGATATTGATCCTCTTTAAGCTATCAGGCCATTTATATGTTTTCTTCTATTGTTAATTATGTTCCAATCAATTCCAGTGATTCCATAGCCATTAATCAGTCTAATTCTCAGAGAGCATAGATACTGCAGTTTTGCCTAAAGCACATAGGAAATAAATCTTGAGTAACTACTAGCTATGCCTGAATTCCTTTGGCACACTATAATAAATAAAAACAGGCTGCTAAAATTTTTATCAAGGGGTAGAAATTTTTAAGCAGTTTTCATCTAAAATATTCACAGTTGATTACATTGAGTCATCTTTAATTACCTCCAAACTCTTACATTGTGATACAATATTACAATTTCAAATCGAATGATAAAATTTAAGATGTAATAAAGAATAACTCAAAGGAAAATAACCAAAAAATTAAATCTTACTCATTCACATCTAAACAGTTAAAAGGTAAAGGAAATTATAGAAAGGAAATAAAATAATTTTATTCATTTCTTAACGAAGACCTTCTCATCAGTAATGTTAACACATAATGAAAGGTGCAAACAACGATGTTAGAAGAAACCCAAAGATTTTCACCGAAATAGATTTTAGCGGGAGAATAAAAACAAAATTTTTTAATATGAATTAACATATTTATTGTGTACAAATTATTTCACATTCACAAAAATTTCAGCATTTGGCTGTATCTACAAAATAGTGTTTATCTTTTTTCTGTAGTATTGCAGAAAACTAACAAACAGTTTAAGCCAATTTCATAGGCACAATTGTTCCATTCATCCACTCCAGTCTTTTGCACCAACATTCCCACTCTTCTTAATAAAGGAAACACAAAGAGCAATAGGCACATCAGACATCACCTTTCAAATATTATCTGCATGGGTACTTCACATCAACCCAGGAATGCAAATAAGGCTGCTTTTATAGAGGATTTAAGGCATTAGTCACCTCCCTGGCTTCTGCTTGCAACCTCATTTTCTCCCCCTTCTTTCAAACATACATTCATTTCCATGTTTTCCAGTAAACACACATCCTAACTATTTCCCCTCATTCCAAACCACAGAATGAAGACACCTACAAACAAAACATAGGTGTCTAACTAATATTTTATATGGAGACATGATAGCCAGGATGTCTGGGGAAATTATGAGCAACACAATGGATGACTGCTCTGCCAAATTTGACCAGGACAAATGTTAATAAAACATCACAGATTTTGAGCAAGTTCCCTTTATCAAGGAATAGCTATCAATTCAGAATCACTAATTATTCTAAGACCAACATTGCCTCTTTGAGCTCGAATAAGGTACACAAAAGGCTTCTATGTTACATACAAAGGTAATCATTCTCCTTACACCCTAGTAGTGTCATACCTGAGGACACTATGGGTAATAGAGGACTCAGACCAAACCTTGACATTAAGGTTTAAATGACTTATGACATAACTGTCATCTTTGTGTGGCTGATATTCTTCATTTGATCACATGTCATCCACTCACTCCATCTTTGATATACCTTACGGTACATTTGAACAGGCACATAGTTTATGCTTCTTTTTTGTTTTCTTTATGCCTAAACCTTACATCATGTGCCAACAATTGCTCAGCAAAAACAGGAAAGAATAATACTACAAGTAAAAAAACAATCATACGCCAATTTCTCAATGCACTGAAGCCAGCTGTAATATATGAAAGTGCAGTAGACATAGGTCATAAAAAGAGTGAAGTACAGAAAATGTAGTCTTAAAAATTCACTGAGAAAAAGGTTAGGCAATGTATTTCAAAACTGCCGATGAAAACAACTTGGTAAAAAATAATGCATCAACAACGATTTTGTGACCTTTCATAAGCCACGTGCTTTTAAAATGCAGGTAGAAACAGAAACATCTCAATGAGCATGATGACAATATAATATATAAAAACAAGAAAGACAGCCACTCCATTGAACATACATAACAAATCAACACAGGAGAAGGCAAGAATCATGAAGGAAAAAGTCTTAGGACTTGCAAGACTCCATAAATGGAGACAATGCATCCTTTATAATACTGCCAGATCCTGAGAACTCTCACAGGTCAGAATGACCAAACATTTACTCATCAATCACACACTCAGTATTCCTATTGCTGAAGAAAATTAAAGTTATTGCTAGTTGAGTATACAAAGTAGAGGCACCAGAAACACAACACAATAACATTCTAAAAGGGATGTTTTCAATGCTTATAGGTGGTGCCAACAGAAGAAATTAATTGCTTTAAATACCTCCTGGGAAAACATTGAGCACGGATGTCAAGGCAAGAACAGATACTGTGAATAATTTTTGGAGTCAAGGAGCATTAAATGAGCACATTTCTTATGGCTCTGCTTTGTTCCCAACAAAAGGAAATGCATGCCGCAAGCACTGAACAAAGAAGGAATAGACCACAATTATCAACCAAAGACTGTCCTGCTCCCGTTAGCACAAATGCTTCACTTAGCTGTAGATGAGGCATTGGCTGGCAAAGTAGCTGAACGCTGCTGAAGACTTTGCTGTTGAACATATGGCTTCAGAGTGGACCGGGTGGATTCCCTGAATGAGAAAGAATATCTTCACCAATTATTTAAGCAGTTCACCAAAAATTACACCAATTCTTCACCTTCACACTTAAGAAACATTTCATTCATCCAAAATAACAAATAATGCTCAACTTTAATTGGTTAAACTTGAGGTGTCTTCCTAGACAACTTTTACTGCAAATCTTAGCAAATCTAACAATAAGTATATCCCTACAGTAACTTTTAAATCACTCATGTCTCTGAAAAAGGCAAATTGTAGAGCATTTTTCCTCTAGTTGCACTGTGCACTAGCACATATACTTCGCATGGCACTCATAAAACTGAAAGGCATGAGATAGCCAAAATATATTTCTTTCAGGCATTGTCTCAGATTCACTTTCATAAAGAGCAAATAGGTGATAGTTTATTTATACACAGTAAATATCTTTAAATAATATCTTTCACATCAAGGTTTTTTATCATGGAACAGAAAGATAAGACTTGAAAGTAAGACTTACACTGAAGAAACAGAGCACAAAAATAATCAAATTGTTACTAATTCCTTTGATTCGGACCAAGGCATTTGGAAATGGTATTTTTATAAACTCTAGAATTTCAATAGAACAAGATTCTACCAAAACTAGCAAAATAATTGAAAAGAAGATTTTTTAGGTTTTAAAATTTCCTACACTAAATAATTGTGCCTGAAAAAAACCTTATGAAACAAGTTCGAAAGTAGCTTACCTGGGAGACACTTTGGCACCAGCGGCACTACCATCAGTCAAAGCTCCAGCTGTGCTGTTGGCCTTGTAGCCGCATTTCTGAATCTTCTTCCCAAGGCGTGCCACCCATAACTGTTGATCGTCAGTGCTTGGAGCAAGCACCAGAAGCTCTCTGGCTGAGTTAGGATCATAATGGACCTTGCATGGTGCTATAACTTCTTCCTTACGATCCAAATGGTCCTTGTGCACCTTGATGCGGCACCCTGAAATGAATACATTTTCTTATTAAATGAGAGAATATATAATCCACACTAACAAGAAAGAAGCTCATTAACTGCATATAGAATTAAAGAAACATCTTAAAAATGTGATTTTTAATTTGAAATGCTAAATGAAGTTCAAGAATTTCAATAACAAAATATTAAAGAGATACTGTATAAAATGAATACAATCAAAATTCAAATGATAGAATAAGATTAATACATAGTTGTTTTATGAAAGTCAGGGGAATTCATATTCATGGTCAATGGTGAAGACATTCTTTGAAAAAGATCATCTGAAAATTCATACCCTTTGATATAAATGAAAATGCAAAGAAAAATAATTAGCCAACGATAACAACAATCCTCAAATAAGAAATACTAATTTGGAATACATAATCTTAGGTCTTAATTTTCCAGATATTGACGTGTTAATTGCTATAACTTGAATGATAAAATATAAGTAAATGAGGATCCAATTACAGTTTATCAAAACGTTATAACTAAAAAATGTCTATAAAACATTTTTATAGAATCATTCAAGAAAAATCATCTCTACACACTGACCAAGTGATTTTATACTGTAATTAGTATCTGCAATTCCTTGAAATTTAAGTAATTTGGTCACTTAAACCAGGCGGTCATGGTTAAAAATGACTGGGAGACATGAGTATATAATCTAATTTCAATTACACAAACAATTGACAGCATAAAATAAATTTTAATTTCGAGCCTACCATGGAATGAAATGAACGTCCGAAATGAATTCTTTGCTAGAAAAGACATAAGAACTAAGGTGAATTTCATCAATTAAGAGGTCTGGAATGCAATTGCTGAATAGTGAAAAGGTACATACGTCGACATTCTAAAGCAGGAGGAGGACGGAACATATGCCAGATAGGTTTGGTGCAGACTTCACAAGCTGTGGGCATATGGAAAGATATCTGCAGGAACTCATGCCCCTTAAGCGGGAAAAATACTCCAGGTTTGTCATCCCCTCCAGAGACTAAACCTGGAGCATGTACTCCAACCCCAACATCACCAACAACTCCCACACCTCCAACAACTCCTCCACCACCAACTCCAGGCAACATAGCTCCATCTTCTGGGCGACGTGCTTCACCCTCCCCAGCATATAACAACTGTAGATAAAAGTTCAAAAGATTATTATTACATCTTGCATCATAAATCAAAAAGAGTCTGCTGGAGAGACCTCTAAATTTTTTCTACTTGATAACCAGGTTATGCTCCAAAGGAAGTTTCCAATGATACCACAAAGAGTACATCAAAATTTAAGCCTAAAATCTATAATATAATAAAATATAATAAAATATAATAACCCTCTCTCTCTCTCCATTGTGGAACTACAAGTAAATTAAGATCAACAAAGTGTATCATGCCACTGTATTATTTAGATACAGCTAAAAGATGTTATTTTTGGTATGTACGCTTTATTTCACAAATGAGATTCATGGTAATTAATTCAGGTCTGCATTTGATAAATATAACACATAAATTAGTATATACTCATGAATAAGTTGAATTTTGAATAAAACATATAATGAAAACATTGTGAAGTTGATTCAAGCATGAGAGAGGAAATTATTGTTTATATATTGTTAGACTTTCTAGAGCTAATGAATACTTATAATACTATATTTTTATATTTCAAAGAGTATAGAAGAAACACAAAAAATAAAAAGTATTTTGGACAGGTTGAGAATACCTTTCAACATTTATCATTTACACTTTCATATTACCTGAAATATACGGGGAATATCTTTGGCATCAGCTCTGATTACATCTCCTTGTGTTACTGATCGAACATGGAACACTTTACTGAAAGTATATAATTATTTTAATCGATTATTTTATTATTTTTCATTTTAAACCATTATAAAAGACTGAAATTGAAGTAATCTCTTTAATGAATATAAATGGAAGTAGTTTCTGAAATCAAATATTCCTCTGTATACTCATGCTAAGAGTTTATCTATGAGGAAATCTTTCTAAAAATGAAAACTCATGAAATTCAAATTCAAATAATTAATAAAAAATAAAGCAACGATTTTTATTGCATACAAATTTTTAAATGACAGATTCCATTAGATTAATCAATATTATTATAATTATTATTAACTTACTTAAATATGAATATTTTCAAATATCTCACTAAAAGTGATTTGCTCCAAAGTATTTTAAAATGGGAAATGGATAAATCAAGCTAATAAAACAAAGAGAAAAGGCAATAATGACGGCATAACAAACAAAAATTACTGTTTTATTCATCAATATGCATTGCTTGTCGGATAATAATATCCACTTTTTACTTAGGTGCAACAATTCAGATAAATTTTAGACAATGAAATGGAGCATTTCAGAAAAAATATGTGTAAGTAAAATTAGTTAATCACATAAATCTTTGTTTGCCATAAACTTATATAATAGTTAATACTCTTATAATAATATCATAAAAATATTATATTGAAAGAAGAATCATACTTGAGATCCAAGATGAGTGCAGGGTCAGCATTAGCTTTGTCAGCCTCTGAGTTGTAGAAGATAATTTTCTTTGAAGACACAACCACATACTGCTTCTTCCAACCATGCCTCCTGATATTTTGCTTATTGGGCACCGACAGCCAGCCTTCCAAACGAGATTCTACAAATGTTTAAGGAGACTCATAGCCAAAACCACCAGATTATAGAAACAAAAGACTTTTTGAAGGATCTTTGATCTTGATCTAAAGCTTTTTGAATGATTTTTTAAATTCAATGGTAATATCACAATAAACATAGGAAAATTTAACAGATATCCATTCTGGATCATCTAAAATAATATTTGGAAATATAAAAGCATAGGAAAAATTCAACTTCATAATAAATTAGAAAATATTCAAAACAAAAAATAACTTCCTGTATTTAATCTGCTGCAGCAATAAGCAACAGCATAAAATCAGGAATTTTATCAGCACATATTATGAGTAATTTAGAGACAACTTCAATACCTTGAAGTGAATCCTCAGCATCATTTTCTCCAGGTGCTCCACCACTAGATAAAGATGCTGTTTCTGAGGACAGAGCTGCAAGTCTACCTTGCAGTTGTTCTATTTCAGAGTCTTTGCTATCGCATTCCATCTGCAATCGAACCTTGGTGCTGTTCTCCTCCATAACTTGTGCTTGCAGTTCCTGCACTTCCCTCTGATACTTCATGCACATCTGCCCATATTTCTCACGTTCCTATATAAAAAGCACAGATGTGAAAACTGTGTTTATCAAATGCCCAGAATTTTCATATAGACATTACTATGAAACCGAAAAACTAAGAATTTCATTTCAAGGAAAAATACAGCATGGAATGTTACAAAAGTTTAGATTCGCATAACCATCTTCAGCTGGTTTAGCATTTACTCTTTAAGCAAGGAGATAACACAGACCATAGAATGCTTGATAGAGGAGAAAAACTTTTAAAAAGGCTTTTTGTTTAGATATAAAAATTACTGTAATAAAGGAAGCGCTAACAATAAAATTAAGGAAATCATTTTTACCATGGTGAGTTCTTGTTGAAGTTTCCGGCAATCCTTTTCTTTGCGCCGAAGGTCAGCTGATGAAACTTTCCCACCTTTACCTCTGACACCAACTCCTCCAACACCAACACCAACATCCTTGCGATTCATTATTTCTGCTAGTTTGTTTACAGCCTGCATCTTCAACATTTGCTCTTGTCTCAGTTGTTTGTGTAGACGCTCAAGTTCTTCAGCATCAGAAGCAGCTCGGTTAGCCTCTGTAATTTAAGTTCCATTTCAGTAAAAACTCCTTCAAAAGATGATTATGAATAATGAATGTTTTATTCTCACCATCTTGCATTTTCTTTAACTGGTGCTTCAAATCATCAGATTCCTTCCGCAGTTGATCTAAAGATGACTTGTGTTCAGCTTCTCTCTCTCTCAACTGTGGATATAAAAATAATCTATTAAGCAAAAGAGAAAATAATTGCATAAATGTTTCCCGAGAACCAACATTTATTGAAATGGTTAGTTCTCATCAATAGATGATTGATATATTTTCAATTTTTTAGAGGGGTACATACCCTATTTTTCAACTAAATGGAATATAGAATTGGAATTATAAGCTAAAAAGTATCATTATGAAATAAGAAGAACTAAAGACATTGTACAATGAAAATAGCCAATTCTCATGAATATCATTCACGGTAAATAAATAGCAATAAAAATTGGAAAGACATTAAGCACAGAATTCATTGAATATATTTCTCACAGAAAAATTCGTGCTCTCATCAAACTGCAAGTTAAAATCTTGATTGACTAGAAAAACCTATGAAGATTGATTAGTGAAGGTAATAAACAGCTTGAAATTAAAAAGCAGTGGTTTTCAAAATATTTTAAAGAATAATATAGTGATCTTAATTTTTAACAAATGAAAATGTTGATACATTAAAAACATCTTTCCAATACGAAGAATTGGGTATCATAATTTATTACACAAAAAATTCCCATTTTATAAGATGAAAGGGTTAGCAATACAAAAGGAATGAGTAACTATGGGTGGATAAAAATCTGTAAGCTCTCTAATTTAAAGGCAGATAAACAAATGAATTGTCGTAATAACACTCAAATAATAATATAGCGAATTGCCTACTGAACTTCATAACAAAAGCTATTAAATACAGATAAATGAAATTATATCCTAAAAAATGTATATTCAGATATTCTGGGGAACATTAATGCAGTGAAAAAATGACTATTAAAACAATTTGAAATGATTAAAATAAACAGGGAGATTAAGAACAAGGAGATAATTACTGAAATTTTATCATACATATAGACAAGAGACAAAATAGAGTTGAATATGCAAAATTATTTGTAAATTGTGTGAATATCACATAATACAAACCTGAGGGAATATTTTTGACAGAAGTTAGTGATATATTTGTAGAGCATACTTACTAATGCTTTTACTAAAAATGGGACCTAATGGATTGTATTTACTGGAAGTTGAGATCTATTTGAAAAAGTAATAGACCAAACACAATGATTAATGCAGAACAATTTTTTGAAGGGAGGAAAGACAAAACTGACACTGAAAAAACATCCTTCCCTAGTTCTACCATTCACTACAAACAAACATGTTTTCACTTATCTTTGTTAAAAAAACTGCCATACCAGTAGGATCTTACACTTTTATATTGTTGTCTGGATACCTTCAATAAACAAGATGCTTTTTATCTTTTCACTTTTCTAGAATAATAATACCATACTTAGTAAAAAAGAATCAGAAGTAAAATACTTCTTAAATTGATATCACGTGGGTATAAAACAGAAAAATTAAAACTTAAATAATTTTTACCAGTAGGAGTATGAATTAAAATAAAAAATAAAGGTCAAATGCAGCAGAGATTCTCATTGCATCTAAACCACTCATTTATTATGCTCATAATAGAAAAGCAAAAGTAATACGTTCAAGAAAAAAGAAAATAAAAGATGCAAAACAAACTTTTAAATAAGGTAGCCATCAGCTCCTCTTTTCTTTTATAAATTCAGTAATATCTAATCTTATTATCGTTTCTAGGCATATAATATCTATTGGTATTTCACCATTGAGAGATTCTTTTACAATATACTGACTGATTAATTTTTAGTATAATTTAAACATAAGGAATAAACAAAACTTACCCCTGCAATAGTATTATCTCTAGAAGTGATTTCTGAAAGATGTTTGGCAGATAGATCATTTGCTTCAAGCTCCCTGACAGTTCGCTCCTTCTCAAGTTCAGCCACTGTCTCCTCTGCAATAGAACGAGCCAAGGCTTCACTGTCTGCTCTAGCGATAGCCAACTGCAATTGCTGAGTCAGTCCCACTCTCTCCTCCTCCAACTCCTGAATAGTTCTCCCCTTCTCCTCACACTCCTCCCTTACTTCCTGTGCTTCTGTTTTATACAGAGTCTGGAAAAGAAATAATTCATCAAGATTACTGCTCACATCACATTGTTCTTTTAACGCCAAGATCAACCCTTTACATCCTGTTGCTCTTACAAACAATTAACCATGAAAATACCTCTGAACATGGAATTTACATTGCAAAATGGATATCATTGAGATTGCCAAAATATTAACAAAATACATGAATGATTCTGATAAAAAAGGCATTCATTAATTCTAAAGGAATATACTCATTTCTACAAATTTGAATACTATGAGGTATAAAATACCTCTTTTGATGAAAAATTCTGGAACACTAATCAGGAGGTGAGTAGACAGAGAATAAGTTTGGCAAGAGAGTTTACCATAAAAACAATTACTGCTAACTAAACATGAAAAGATCTACGGTTAAAATATATTAACTAATTTATATTCCATTTTATACTTTAAAAGCCAAATTAATTCCTGCATTCAAAAGAGTTTAGGGGTAGGCTAGCAAAATTATTTGGAAACAATTCAAAAGAAAGAAAGAAAGAAATTGCATGAAAACAGCTTTCATACTTCTACCTTATCAGAACAAGAAAATTTGTGGCACTGATAGAATTAGTGGGTTTCTGAGAATAAAACAGGATGTAAAATAAAAAAATTTAAAGAAATTTGAACTTAACACAATAGACACAAATCAAGAAAAAATTTATCATAGCTACTTAAAAGAAAATTTCAAAAGATAGTTTGGCAAATATTAATCTCACCATTTATTTTTTTTATTATCCTTTTAGCATCAAACACATTTAATTCACCATCTATAAAATTAATATACTTTGAGAGCACAAGGAGATGTTTACATGATTTGATATGTATGTATAAATCATATAAAGAATGGTCACTTACTGAGAAATACTGCTCTGCTTCAAGCTGATCCTGCAACTCTCTTGCCTGCATTTCTTCAACTGAGCGAGCTGCCTGCAGCCGCCTTACTTCCTCTTCTGCTCCTCTCTTCCCATTCCGCAATGCGTCAACTTCTGCACTTAACTGAGTTTCTCTTGCTCGCAGATGGGCTACCTCTGAAGTAGCAGAGCCCAATTCTGACTGAACAGCTGATCTCCTCTGTTGCTCCTGCTCTACTTGTATTCCTAATGCCTTACCCTGCAAATGAGGATGTAAATAAAAATTATCAATGATTTACAAAAGGAGAGTACTGAAAATAACTTGCAAAAACATAATCATACGCACTTGCTAACAGATTAATAAAACAAAAATGCAATCTTAGATCCAAGATGCAAATTACTTATCATCATCAATGTTCAGAATTCACCCCAAGAATTACTAGCATGCCACGTGAATCATGCCATGATAATAATAATAATGCCATCTTTTTTTCAACTAGTTGGGCGAATTTTGGCCAAGGCAGGCCACTCTTACAATTAACCCATTTTTCTCCTATTTTAATAGGAGATGAATGATGGACCATGTATTTCAATAAAAAAATTTTACTTTGTGTTTCACTGTCTTTAATTAGAGTGTTTAAATCTTTTTATTATTATATATATATTTATTTTTGCAACACTTCCAGCACAAGATTGAAAAATCAAAGGGAATCCTTTACTGGACAGAAATCATGCAAATTCAACAACAAAGTGTGCTAAGTTTCTTGTTCACAAGTATGCTTTCAGATATGCAATACTCAAAGTTCACAATTTACCACTGATAAATCAAAATTAACAAGTTAAGCTTATTACCAGCTTACGAGGCTTAAGAGAGAAAAATAATTTACATATTTCAAAAAAACAAACCTATTCTTTCTCATCAATAAATATGTTCCTTCTCATCAATGAATATGTACTTTTTGTACTTACAGTATTTACTTTAGAATCTAAATATATTCTTCAAATTTTACCTTTTCTACTTCTTGTCTGTGCTCCCCTTCAAGCTTTTGTAGCCTCTGTTGAATCTGACGATAATCTACGGATAACATTGACATCTGCCTCTCCTTTTCTTGCCAGCATAGTTCAGCTTTTTGCCGAGCACTTTTTTCTTCATTGAGCTTAGCCTGCAATCCTAAATAGTGGAAAATAAACTAAATTATTCACATGGGAAAGAAGAAAATGATTTCATGGCAAACAGATATTCAATCTTTTTAAGCTTTTTGAATTACCTTGCTTTCATCTATGAAACTAAAAGAGTTAAAACTCCTTACCTTTAACTACTTCTAGATTGGCTTCTTCTTTAGAGACTAGTCTTGAACGCTGTGTTTCCTGATGGGCAGCAACTTCCTGACGATAACGTGACTCAGAGGCTTTCAGTTCTAATGCAAGAGAAGCTACTTCCTTCTCCAATGATGATACCCGCTCACCCAAGATCCGGTTGTCTTCTGATAGCTTCTCGCCTCTGGCTACCCACCTCTCTACTTCAGCATGAGCAGCTTGCAGACGAGCTTTAAATAAAGAGAGAAACGTGTTGGCACTCACTAATTTTACTATATATATCTAATGTGCAGATAAAAAAATATTAACTGTATTGGAATTGGATATTGGAAATTAATTTGAAATTATATAAGATAATCATTTTTAAGCAGCAAAAGAACATTGCACAAATTAAAAGTATGATTTTTTTCCTTAATTATCTTGTTCAGTTGATTTATCGGTGCCACATACAAATAAATGATAAGTTGTAAGGATACTTGCTCATAACTCAACCAGAACAATTTCTTTATAAAGATGTTCCTTTTTACAACTAAACGAGTTTTTCTATTGGAATGCTAAAGTTATTGTTTATGAATGTCAACTTAAGCACTCTTCTCTTACTTCTTCAATATTTTCAAAACGTTTTCTAAAATTACATTTAACTCGCAATCACCTTATCATCCATGATCCAAAACACAGGGAGCATGGTGGGGTACTACATCCTATTCATTAATATTTCAATTATAAAATGGACACGATCAAATGTAAGACTTCTTAATATACCATAAATGAAAATATAAGATATTTACATTAAAGCATTTAGATAGAATATAAATATTTTTTCATAGAAGAAAAAATCCTCAAATGAAATGACTTGGTGTTTTACAGACAGGAAAACTACATACATAATACATTTTGTTGCTATAACTGTCCCATTAATCTTCATCCCGCAGGAATTTCAAAAATTCCATCCCTTAAACATCAAAAAGTTGGATGTATTGATTTATCTTAAAGCAATTTAATATAAATATTATTATATTTTACATTTAACACACAGTAAATGCCAAAATTAGTTTAGAAATGGACTATATTTAGAAAATTTTCCGATCAAGTGATAGAAACGCATCAAAATGAGATCATGGAAAAGAAAAGAAAAAAGTAAAATATAACCTTAAAATTATCAATTTAAGATTGTTAAATAAAGACAATTACGTAAAAAAACAGAGGAACACAGAGATAAGAGAGGCTAACCTTCCATCTCCTGATGAAGATCTGATGCTTGTGAGCGAGAAGAACGTTCCTGGGATAACTGTCCCTGAAGGGATGCTATCTCCTGTTGTAAAGCTTCCCTCTGAGTTTGAAGTTGTGCCAATGATGAGCCCAATTCAGTCCTTGCCTGCTCTGCGGCTGTTTTAGCCACTGTCAGTTCTGCTACTTGCTTTCTCAACCGAGAACTTGCATCTACCTCACCCTTAAGTTTGTCCTGCATTTCATTGGCCTTTGAAAATAGAAAAAAATGAAATTTTTGGTAAAAAAACGTAGGAATAACCTTCTTCTCTAATTAATCATGGAAACTTAATGTATATTTTCAGGATTAGAAGGATCTTGAAGTCACTGAACTTAATACTTCTATTAGTGAAAACCACTTGTGTCGCAACATCCTAAATGATACAGCACAGGACACATCCACAGTCATGAAACTACTTTACTTGGAGTAAAGAATAAAATAAATAAGGGGTAGTAATAGTAGTATTAAAAGTGCTTTGACAGCTGACATCATTTTGCACATGGGCTCCGACCAGGAATCAAACCTGGGACTACTTTCATCATAGTTGAATGTGCTGCCCTCATGGCTATCTGGGAGCCCAAACAAAGAAGGGAAATGAAAGATACTACAGTGGAACTGCTATATACATACCTGTTTCTCTAAAGCGCTGATTTTGTCATTTACTTGCTGATTGTTATTCATTTCTCTACTTCTCCTGCCTTGCTCTTCTTCCAATTTCCGCTTCAATTCATGCAGCTGAGTTTCAGCTTTTCTCCTAACATCCATCTCATACTCAACTTTGCGTTGGACCTGTAATAAACCAGATATTTCAACACTATATCACGTTATCCTTAATATTTAAGCTTGTATATGAAGGTCAAAAACTGAAAATTTTTTAAATCCTCTTCAATAACAGAACCACAAAAAAAACGCTCAAAAAAGTAATAAGAGAAATTCTATTTCAATACAAAAACTCTTTTGGCATTACACTTACTTTTTGGTACAATACAAATTTACTTCAAAAGAAAGGAGGTATAGACAAATTTACTTCAAAAGAATGGAGGTATAGTCAGATTTACTTCAGAAGAATGGAGATATATACATAGGAGAACAGATCACAGAATACTTCTGTAAATAAAAAAAGTAGCATTCCAAAAGTCTCTAAGAGGAGGAAAAAGCATTTGTATATTCTCTTATTTCTTTCCTACCTCTTTCAATTCATGTCTCAGTAATGCAACAGCAGATTGAGCTTGTCCAGCTTCAGAACGAACAGATGTTTCACGGCTAATTGCTTCTTCCAACTGCAGAACCAGGGATTTTGCTCTTGCTTCAGCCTCTTTTGCAGCAATTCTTGCTTTCTCTGCTTCTTCTTCTGCATGCCTTATAGCCATTTCTCCAGCCTCTCCTAGAGTTCCTCCAGCCTTTAATTTAAAAACATTTAACACAGTGAAATTGCTAAATATAATATATTAGGGATAAAGAATTGGTTTATTAAAAGCAAAATAACTATACTTACCAAATCAACCTATCGGATGTCCAGCACAATTCAGAAGACATGAAAATAATTGTGTAATTGATTAACAAGAAAGCCAAAAGCAAGCAATTTATTTTAGATAATGCTTAGAACATTTAGATTAGGATTATAATGTATTTAATTTCAAATCAAAATATGTAACTGAAAAATCCATCAAAATCCAGAATAATTATAACAATCACTCTGTTCATGCAGAAACAATGTTATCAACAAATTACTCTTAAATTCTGTCCACTGAAGATCTACACACAATACCCATGAAAAACTGTTTTATTTATTATTCTTCTCTATTGATGTGGTTAGAGGAGTTTAAAATGCAGCATTTGAGCAAGAGTAAGAAAATTATTCAATGGTGAAAATAATGATAGGAACAATAAATATGCTGAATATTCAGTGAATAATTACTAAATAGATAAATTCTTTTATTTGATTTAGGAGCCATTATATACCATTCTGCATAGGTAACATAAATCAGTCTCATCTTTCTGAAAAGCACAATGTAATCTTTAGATTTTACTTTTCAAAACAATGAAAATGGGATACAAATAATTTTTAAAATGCCAAAGTAGGAAATCCATGATTAAAGGTGAGATTCTATCAGTATCTTAGTAACATGTAATAATAAGCAACTGATATCCACAAAAATAAATTATAGTTACATAAAAGTTATTTCTCAAACAATAATCAATCCTTCAGTTAAATTTTGGCTAGGCTATGAAAAGAATGAGAGAAAATAAATAGGAGGTTAATTAGTGAAATATGATTATATATAGAACAATTAAGTTATATTAGATATAGTTTTCATATGATTTCTAAATTTGTATCTTTTTTAATGAACAAAAAGTTCAAAGGATTATTCCAGTCAGCATAAGTATTTTAGCTTTATAAAACCAAATTTTCAAAGTCATGAAGAAGCATCAGACATTAATTATGACAAGGAAATAAAAGCAAAAACAAATGATGATTCCTAGCAATATACAAAAGAATATGTTATGAAATACTCATTGACCAGAAATGAGTACTAACCATATCCATAGAAGGATGACCCCTGGCATCACGTCCGGTGAGTAATCTGTAAAAAAAGAAACAACCGAAAAATTAAAAGAAAACATAACTATAATTTTATATAACATGAATCTACTACTATCAAATTAATTTATTTAAACATAAAGAGGTAAGTTTTTAAAGGTAAAAGAAAGGAAAAAACAACTGAGGATTTCTACAATGCGTCACTAAGGAACTAATAGGAACTTTATTCCAGTTTCTACTTTATCTTTGATGAATTACAAAATAGTGAACCTTCTACTTTTTAAGAAAATGAAATAAAAAGATGATGACAATATCACTCACTGATGGTCCCTAGAATATGTGAAGCCAACGAATGGAAGATGATTGGCTGCAAATGCTTTTGGAGTTGGAAAATTCTCTTCTGGACCTTCATCTTTTTCCACATCATCAAAGTTACTGGTGTCATCATCTCCTGAAAGCTCAGGCACCACAGGAGGAACGCCTTAAACAAATATAAGCAAAAGTTGTTTAGCTAATATTTGAAAATTCTAAGTAAATATATTCACCTATGTTTGTCTATACACACAATGTAGTTAAATAACAGTTAACAAAGCATAATAAATGAATAATAATTCATAGATTTAAATTTAACGAAATATGTACAAGAATGTTAAATATTAAAATTTTAGATAACTAAAACCTATCAAGAATATTAACCACTCCCCTAATATAAAGAAGTATGAAAATTGTTGCTGAAAATAAATCCTTAACATTACAAAATCTGAATAAAAGATGTATCAGCCATACTTACATTCTCTGATAGTTTCAAAGGTCCACTGGTCATTTTGAAAAAATGGATGCCTGCATATCTCTTCTATGCCATTGCGACCAAGACGCTTGTTTCTGAATAGATGGAAAAGGGTCTCTTAAAATTCATATAAATTGTAATAGAAGGAATTGGAGGAGATTCAAAAATTTAGAAACTGTACAATCTTACCTGTCAGTCAAAAAACCACAAATAAGGGTGCATGCATCAGCACTTATTTCTACATCTGGAGGAAAGTGCAATGAGTTTCTATGGTCCATGATTTTGGAATATGTGCCCACTAGACTGTCTGCATAAAAGGGTGTATCCCCAATGAGCATCTCATAGAGGAAAACACCAACTGACCACCAATCACATTCCCGTCCATACTCTCCCTCTCCTCCTTGTGATTGGAGAACCTCTGGAGATATATAGTCGGGTGTACCAACTGCTGTATCTGAACGAACAAGACCATCCTGCAACGAATTATATAAAAATTATTCTTAAATTGTTTCCTATAAAATAAAATGGCCAAAAATATTTTACAATCAAAAATAGATTAATATAACAAGTATTTTTCCAGCTACCCTTCTCCTTAACTGTATACATTAGTGAAAACTGCGTAGGTTGCTAAACCCATAGTTGAGCAAAGTTTTATGGCAAAGGAAACATAGTCTCACAAGAATAACTCATTTAAGAATAATCATGCATGAAAGTCATGTTAAACATGTTAACCTTTTTGTAATGACAATTGATAATTTAAAATAATGAATTTATAATAACATCCCATCAACATACTACAGAATATTTCTTGACTTCTAATAAAGGCTTGTAGAACAAAAACATGGAGCAGATTTTTTTATTACATCAATCTCCATAATCTTGTGAAGAAGGCAAAACATACTTACAAGAAAATAACCTTCCTGATTACAAAAAGGATTTATGTCCAGAAATTTGATTGAATGTCGATATAAGCTTTTACTATTATTAATATTAATAATGAAAACAAATTAAAGAGATGAAATATTCTAATTTACTCTTTTTAAATCATATACTTTAATAGACATAAAAATCCAAACATCAAGTTAAAAAAAATTGCCACATTAGTACTCACAGAGTCCATGCGCATACATGTTCCAAAGTCAGCTAATTTCAGATGACCATGTTTATCCAAAAGCATGTTATCTGGTTTCACATCCCTTAATGAAAAAGAAGTAAAACATGTGATGATTAAATATCAAATAAACAAATTTTAATCTTAAAATATAACAAAAAAATTCAAAGATGTTATAAGCACAATCTAACCTGTGCACAAATCCCATGGAATGTATGGCATCCAAAGCTAAAACAACCTCGGCACAATAAAATTTGGCCCATTTCTCCGGTACATCATAATTTGACATTAAATTAACCAGATCTCCCCCTGAAACAGTAAATTTTCAAAAATGGCAATTAAAAACATAAAAATGTGTCATTTGACAGTAGGAAGAATTTCTTTAACTCTTCAAATTCACAAGGTAAAAAGCAAGATGGTGAATGCAAAGTTTGTTCAAAATATAAAGTCTTAATTAAACTAAATTGTGTAATGCATAAAATTATTGAACTGGTACTTCATCATCCACTAAAAAATCCATTATTCATTTATTTACTTTACAGTGTTTCAATCTGGCATTCTGATCAGAATTCAATGGATGAGAAGAGTCTTGCACTCTTAAAAATTTTTAATTTTGCACATCAGTTGTCTGATTAAGGGAGAGAAACTCCTCTTTCCTTATGTAGTAACCTCCTATAGGCAGTTAAACTGTTACGCATGATAAAGCATTCAATATTCTTTTCCAGATATATACATGAATATATGTAGAATTAGGAGGATTTTGTAGATAATTACATTCTAATGATATAATTACATTAATACTAACAATATTTAAACTATTTATACATAAAATGCATAAGAATTAATTTCTATACTAAATTCAATTTTGATTTCAACTGAGTGCTTTAGAAAGAAATAGAAAATAGCACACTTTATGGTTTGAAAACACTTAAAAAATGATGATATTAACAATCTAAGAGAAGTAAATTCTTTTAGCAACCTTTTTAATATTTTAATTCTTAAAATGGACTTAAAAATGAAATATTTTTTTAATGCCAATGAGATTCTGCATTGCTGAAGAGGTTAATCTAAAATTTCCAGAAAGTATTCAAATTATTCCTTGGTTTCCTGCTTACAATGATCATCAAAGTATAGGTGTAAATAGAATATATGGTATTTGGCATGACTTAACTTCTTAATAAGTCATTATACAACTCTCTCTTTTCTTATATATACCATTATCCCTAACGTAGTACTAGTTAACAAATAAACCTTATTTCTACAAATGAAAAATTATACACTTAAATGAAAAATTGTCTAGTTTATCCCTTTATAACACTAAAAACTCTTCAAAGGAATCAGGGCCTGGGGAATTTCTGAATGAAGCCCCAATATTACAGATATCTTGGTTAAAATATGGCAAGAGCATGAATAGAAAACAATTAAACCTCAACTTAAACGGATTAAGTTCAAATCCCCTCTCCCTCTAAACGAAATGGATGTAAATGTCATCATTACTTTTTGATCTTTAAGTTTTAAAATAATTGGTTTTAGAATCCAGTGAGGAACAAATTTCTGAAATGCATTCATTCCATATGTAATACAAATAAATCAAAACAAATTCTTTGCAAAACAAAGTACCTAAATCTAGCAAAATATCTTCCACAGATTGTAATGAAAATTCACCTTAAAGCCCCTATAAGACTTATAAATGGAAAATTATAAGTGATAAAATTGTTATTTCATAGTATGTGTAGCCATACAGTATCACTGGTAACATAGAACCAATTCATTTTAAGGTATTAAAAAGCAATGATAAATACCAGGCATATAATCCATCACCATATACAGATATTTGTTGTCTTGAAAGGCAAAATGCAACTGAACAATCCACTCAGAATTAGCATGAGCCATGATGTCACGTTCCTCCCAGAAGAATGCAGAATCTGATCTTTTAATCTAAAACAAAATCAAATAAAAGTTAAAATAACTGGAAATTAAAATAATAAATAATAAAATTAATCTTTTTATGCAATTTGAAACCATAAAAAAGGAATTTAAAAAATTAAAGAGTTTTTAACAGATTTCGACAAGGAGGCTAAAATTTTCAAGTTAGACATACTTAATTTAGGTTGAAAAATACAAAGAGGCTTTCCTTCAAGGATGTCACATGATTTTTGGAATTTCAGAGCTCCACCCAATCGCAAAGTGTCCCATATCCTAGATGATAATGTCACAGATTCCAAGACCCCTCCCCCTAGAGTGTGACATCATTTAAGGACAACCCCATAATTTCTAAATCGCTCAGAACTACACACAAATATTTTTAAGATCAGTGTAATTTTGCCATTTAAATCTTACAAATGCCGCAGAATAATTGAACTACTTAGCAACATGTCCAAAAATCCTTGTTCAGTTTTGAAGTGTCTCAGTGTAGCCTTAAAATAATACATACAAACAAAAGAGGACTTTAAGCAGGAGATTCATATCTTGAAGAGTATTGGGGAAATTCAGGTACATCCCAATATTAACACCCAAACCTTGTAATTAAACTCAGGCTGGTAAACTATCCAATCAACGTCCTTACATAAAACATGAAAATTTCATGAATCATTTTAAATTTCCCTATTTCCTTACTGTTGAATAAAATATACTGAACTTTGATGCTATGTCCACCTTATATTTAAATATGAAAAGCTCCATATAGATACAGAAGCTACTGCAAATTGCATTACAGATGAATTTGTTAGAGATTTTCAAACAATATTCACACCAATAATTAAGCCTAATAAACAAATTCACAGAGTAAGGGTGAAAATATACTCAGAAATAGGGCCATTAAAACAATGCAAGAAATAGAACGCAGGAGCATTTGCACAACAGGTGAACTTGTTACTTGATCATTGAAAGACTATTAATGGAGTAACATTAATTTTCTAGCACAAAATTTGAGGAAATTAATAGGATTTGCTCCTGTTCAAATTTTCTTTCTTGCTAATGATGAAAATACAAGTGATATAACTTTATGATTAAAAAATTATTCAATAATTAGTTGCTGAAGAATGTGTTATGGTCTTTGTGAATCGATCAAATATAAAGCTTATATTTATGATAGCAGACAAAGATCAGGAGATACAACATCAAAATTTGAATTATTAAATTAGGAGAATGGTGCTTCTGGCCTGATTTCACCAATAAAGCCTCTATTCCCAAAATTCTTTTGAACAAAATGCTGTAAATTTCCACAAGAAGCACTTTGGCTCTAACGATTGGCATATTTGTTCCAGTAGTTCTCAATATTTGTCATCTTACATCCACTCGGTTTAAATTCATAATGCATTTACTTAAAAATAGAAACAAATTACTTGATTATTAAAAGCTTACACTCAAAACTTAATGTTTTCTTTTCCTTAATAACAGAGGCTCAAACTGGAACAATATGAGGAATAGTTAGCAATTAGGTTAAGTAAGGTTTGTGTAAGAAAATGCTGAAGAAGTACATTATATTCAATCAATATGAATATGCATCAATATGAATAACAGCTTATAAATCAATCTACATCAAAACATTTTACTAAGATTAAAATGTAGGATCTTAATTTTCACTAGCTGTCTAAGACATACAATACAAGTTGAAACATAATTTGAAATCTAAAGCTCAGTACCAATACTCACCATTTCAAATTTACTAAGAAGTTTCATTGCATACACTTTATTAGTGGATTTATTCCTCACCTAAAATAAAGAATTTTAGAGTTTTAATACCAGATTTAAAAAAAGCTAAAAAAAATGCAAGATAAAAGAATAGGAATTTTTTTTATTCATCTTCCACAAAGCAACCTATTCTATAATTACTACTTACCAACTGCACTTCTCCAAAAGCACCTCTTCCTATAACCTTAATGAGGGTGAAATCATCATTTTTCATTCGCAACCTGAAGATATCAGTTGCAAGTGAATCATCTAGGGAAATAAGAAACAAAATTATCTTCCTGAAAATGTACCAAACAGACAATATATTGTCATTATTTCCTGTTATGGAACATACTATATTAAACTGAATGCTGCTTTTTTTGTTATCGAGGGAAATGTAAAAAATAAAAGATAGCACTTCTATTTAATTTGATCTTGAAACGTGGCAAAAAATGAACAGAAGAAATGGCTTAACATTTATTGTTTTCTGGTGCTTTCAGAATAACTTATAGTTTTAATTACCAAGAGTTGTCAACCAAAAATCTATAAATCAAATTTTAGTCTGAAAACTTACAAAAGAAACTTTGAGTCTGACCCTTTAAGGGCAATTATAATTACATGAAAGACTTAAATAAATGAGACATTCACTTACATCTGTTCATATATGCCTCTACATTCTTCATACGTTTGACAGCAGGGTGATCACAGTCAGCAACAAGAGCTTGTACCGTATCCTACAAAAAGGTTACTTATTAAGGTTAAAGTTTACTAGCATGAGGAATCACAACGACCTTTATAACTAAGACACACATTCATCAGTCTTCATTCTATTTTTTTTATACTTCAATATAGAAAATATTTTCAAATATAATAGGAGGCTATTGTAGATTAAAATAATTAGAAATAAATACTATCTTGTTCTCCCCACAGAGTAAATATATACCATGATTTGTATGAGAAATTGAGCCATAATCAAATTAGCATTTATAATGCTATGCCAAGTGTGAAAGTATTTATATTGCTTTCTTTCTTTCCTTCATACATAAAGGCAAAAAGAAACCAAAAATTACTCTTTTAAGGAGAAAAAGTAAACTTTTAAATTTCCTTAGACCAGTACCTGCCAAACATTTTACCTCACAGCCTACTGGGGCCACGAATTTGTTTTTTTTTTTGGCATATCACAGGAATTCAATTTTGGGTTGTTGGTTAAGCATAAAGAAATTGGTGCATTGGTGAATGTTAAATTTTGGAATAATAATTATAGTAAAATGCTTATTTTTAAACTTTTAATGTTTGTGAAGTTATTGGGAATGTCCCAACAAATCTTAAGGTTCTAATGCATTCACTAAGATGATGCATGTTTGTCCTCTCTAATCTCATAGCTACAACTTTAACAATGCAAAAGTTTCACTATTTATTTCATTTAAATTAACAAGCATCTATCATCATCTACTAGATAATATGATAGTATATATAAGAAATATAAAAAATACTTTGGAATTAGTATTAATTCCTTTTGGTTTATATAGATCAGATTTACGGAATAATATATACATGATTTTGTAAATTGTAAATTAAGTTCCACCATACTTGACAGGGGAGTTTAATCAGCTATGATTACATACCTAGCCTGAGATACATAAAATCTTAGAGCTTCCAATGGTAATCTTTCATGTGATAAGACATTGGACCAAACCTAATAGCGAAATCATAGTTTAAGAATAAGAAATAAAATTACTGATACTTCAAAAAGGAAATACAAACCAGTAGACAATCAACATTGGCAATACTTCGAGGATCTTGAATTTTTTCCTCCAAAAGCCGAAGCCTTCGTTTTCGATCTTCATCTTTGATTCCATCCATTTCTCCACCTAAAATAAAAATTGCCTTTCAGTTTTCAATCAAATTATAACTCAATAACATGAAAGTCTAAATAGATTCACATAAACACATATGATGGGCATAGACAGGATTTGTCTTAAAGGATGGGGGGATCAAGAGCCATGAACTAAACACAAATTCCTGGGACTAGCAAACTTCTGCCCAAAATGTAGGAAAATGGTAACAAATTTACGTTCACATACAACCTGAAGATGTCAACGCATTGACAGAACTAGTCGATTAGGCAATAAATCTCTTATGGAATTTTACTAAGATTTCATTACTTCTCCATCATGTGCATCAAATTCCACAAAGTTATGCTTAAACACATCAATTTTATTTCTGCAATTAGAGTTTCTTAACCAGTGGCTTACAGGAAAGGTCCACCCTCAAGTATCCCTACCCTGACTACACCATTGACATACATATATAACACACACATGCACATAAATCATTGAGCTCAGTCAGTTTTATCCCAATTATCTTCCATGCTTAGGAAATTTCACCCAAATTTTACACCTCAATTCATATGGAATTCATCAATTTTCATTTTATTACATATCCTGACATGTAATAAAGTAAGAAAAAGTCATTGACATTGTCATAGCAACATTGATGTCACTATTTGCATCAATATCATTTTAGAGGAAATATAAAAGTAGTGGAGGAAATTTAATGAAAGAATCTCAGGTGAAGATTATGAACTAATAGTATAGAAAGTATGAGGAATATAACATCAGTAATAAACATGTGAGATCCTATTTTTCATAACATTGATTAATGAAAAGCTACTGCCATAGTTGAAATACTATTTTCATTATTATTTTACCCAAATATATATGTATGTGAACTTAGCATTTGTTCAAATGACAAAATTACTCAATAAAGAAAGGATACTTTTGGAATGTCTTCAATCGTCCAGGGCATTTTTTTTTTAACTCTAAGGATTTATAAAAGAAGTAATATGAGTACTTTTGGTTGAGATAGCAACATGTGCAGTATCGAAAAATCACCAAGTTCTTCATATGTATCTTAAACGTGTAGCCTAGGAACTCTATGTGGGTCTAAATGGGTCATCGAATACATTGCTTGGTAACATAAACATAATAACCCCAACATAAACATTATGTTATGGAAATCATTATAAAACATAGATTATATTATACAAAATTCCAAAAAGACTATTAGGATATGACACATTAAAATCTTACCCAGGAATCTTAATTTCTTAATAACTCCGATGATTTATGAAGCTTCATGAAAATTTCATCACTAATTTGGCCAGTTGTGGTATTTTAAAGAAGACTGATTTGGTTATTCGTCTCTTTCTGTGGAGTATAACTGAAAAGTAGAATACAGACCCTAGGTAAATCATACAACTAAAACTATGCTTACACAATGCACATGGTAATAAGCCACTTCTAGCAAAGCATTCATGATTACAAGTTTCTTTTCCTATGTTACAGAGAAAAATTACGAACAAATACGTCAATTTTCCTCACTCGGTCAACAAATAGTTATCACTATATTGTGAACTTTAAAATTACCAACGATCGTTCGTGATGCCCAGTCAATAATAGACATTAGGTATTCACCTGATAGCAAAACAAATCTTCTACGTAATATTACCTACAATCATAATGAATACTATAAATGACATTTACAGTAAACATGCTAACCACAGCCCACGTCTTAGCGGAAGTAGCACAAAATCAAAATATTTCCATCTTCAATCACCAACATTAACAAATAGTTTAATGAGATAATCATTCTCACCTGGACATTTCTGAGACGTAAGGCAGGGGTCTTTAATAGAATGGAAAATATCTCGTCATATCGCATTCTGTACGCTCATAACCGCTCTTCAACTTCAACATGGCTTCTCAGCTGTGGGACGACCTCCATCATCCTCAGTTATGTAAACAACGATAACTCAGAAAGCGATGAAATTATCCCCTGTAGTGTAATTTCTGTTTTAATATACATGTTTTATTTTACTGACTATTCATAGTTTTCTCTTTCAGTCTATATGAGTCGATCTGATTGTTATCCATGCACGAGAAAACCAATAAAAGAAATACTCTTTTCAAAACGCCGATATCCGGGTTGTATAAGATTTTACAATTAAATCGGACTCATGGTCTAATAATCTATTTAATTGTATTGATTTGCTTTATTCAGTTCTCTCCATGCATAATAGATCGGCCGATGGAGCGAACTATCCCAATCTTACGGAGTTATGGGAATAAGAATTTTTAGACACGAAGTTCATTTTGTTTGAAGTTGGAAATTTTTTGTGTCAATTTCAAACGTTCAAATTACATTTTCATGAAATTTTTGAATGTGGCAAAGTTGGAATAGTACAGGATCATTTACTTAGATGAAGTAATCTTTTAGAATACTTTCGATACTACGAGCACTTCTGCGAAACGAGCTGTCGAATTCCTACATTCTAGTATTTTCCGATTAGAAAAATGAGAGTATATTCTTTATGTTATAAAGATACCTATTTCCATGTCAATGCTAAGGATGACCTTATATCAAAGATAAATTGTGGGATGACGATGTTATAGCCTGGCGGCAAGTTCTTTTGCAGTTTTCCTTGTTGATTGTATATTTCATTTCTGAGATTTTTAGGAACTGTTCGCAACCTCGTACGTCAATCTTGAACAAGTCCAAGGGCTCTTAATCTTGACAATTGGCTATTTAGTTGGAGTCTATGCACGGCCTCATAGCAAGTTTCGTCTTTCCTTTTCCATAATCGATACCTTTATGGAAATTGGTTGTCCCAATTACATTTATTTTCATATTTTTGAACAAACTAAGAACTTTGACAAACTTTTGCCAAGAACTTATCTAAACAGTGACTTGAATTTGGGACAAGTGTCGCCAACCATAGAGGTTGGCTTGTAATGCCAAGGTTAGGCATTAAGTGATATACTAGAGAGCATCCCAAAAGGAAAGGAAACATTATTTCACTCAGCTATGGCAACACAAATGTGTACTATTTCCTCCCACAATCAGCAGAATTGAGTGATCCATGCATCAGTTTTATGACACATAACAACAGTTAAATCTAAGGCTTATGACCCACTTGTCACAACATCAACTGGTAATTAAGAATCCATGCCTTACTCTCACCATCTCCTTCAATGTAATATCATATGGAAGTCCGAAGTTTAATAACACAAATGATGATGCTGAACAACTAGGTATCCTTACATTTGCAACAGCTATATTTTCGTGAAAATAATCGTTGTGAACTTGCACACTTAATAAATACATGGACATACTCCACATAAGGACGAAAGGCAGAGGAAATTGATAAAGTATTTTCCTCTTTCAGGCATTATTAATATTCCATTGTTAGCTTTTAAATTTTATTACAAATATACAAAATTCACAATTTGTTCATTCAATACAGATAAACCCTTCTTAAAGTGTTTCTGTCAACAGAGTATTGTAAGAAAATACACATGTGCATTCACACTTTTCAAATGCGTGATAAGAATACAGGAAAACAGTAGTATCTTCAATGTAACCATTGTGAGATTTTGCTGTAAATATTACTCCATAAATATAATTTAAATAGACTACACCAAAATTATTTTCTAGTGTCATCTCAGTTGTCTCTCAAAAAAATTTATCACATGCACAGTTTAAGCTACTGAACAGCCTGGAGAAACATAAAAAGAATCATCAAAAGAAAGTGAAACAGTAAATTTAAAATTAATCAAAGTGTACCAAAGAAACTGCAGTGTGTATTTTTCTACTATGGATAACTATTTGATTATGGAGATATGCTATGAAGTGTTATGAGAATGTCTTCAATGAAAATATCATCAACAACACAAAAAGATATGCAGAGCAGAGGTGCAAATAGCTGATAATAAATTGTCTTCAATAACTTAAATTTTCATCAATTTTCACCTAACTAATTAAGGATTCAGAAGTTATGCTAACTGTAGAAGATCATATTGTGCCTTATATAGTGAAGTTTACGAAGAAATACACACAAAATAGCAATGTATGTAAGTGATAATTCTGTTAATTTATCACAATATCTATAATATTGAAATTAACACCTATATGGGATTTCTTTAAAAGAATGTGAGATGGATATTTAGTAGGATTTCCAATGCCAACTAAAGTAACTTGAAGTATTTTAAAAATTAACTATAAAACAAACATTTAAATGTGTGATCTATCAAATTTACATCTACAATCAAAATTAAGGGTAACAAATAAAGAAATGAGAGAGAGTTGATCAATAAAAATTTCATTAGGGATTAATAATCTGATTCCGATTTTTTTTAAATAACCAAAAAGAGTTAAATATATCTTTTAGCATGCAAATTTTACACTTAAAACTTTATATCTAAAAAGTGTAATAGAAGATGGTAAAGTGCAAAATGGTTTAATAGCAGTTTTTGTATTTTCCTTATTTTATCATAATTTAAAATTCATCGTGAGTGTTTTGCTTATCATTATCCACAACATCTGATGATTTTCCGTTGAGTGGAAATGCCCAAAAGGAAGAAGGGAGTCCTCGAGCATCCCTTTCTCTTTTAACAAATGCAGAAAATGACGAGATGCAGTTTCCCACAAAGTGATTTGACAATCCCAGAATAGCAAGCTCCACGTGAGGGTTAGATGGCACTAATCGATGCACTGTTACCTAAGTTTTAAAACATGAAAATTAGAAGTATATTTAACAAAATTGCACATAATATCACATGCATGTTACAGACTGTATTTTTTATCTAATTTACAGCATTTTGCAATGGATATTTTTAGAGAATCAAATCTTTCTACTCAGCATACTTTTGATTGGAGTGAATACAAACACGTTATATAACTTATTTTGGAAGTAATCATCCTACCAAGAACAATTATGTTTATTCATAATGAAAACAGAAAACAGTACGAGCAAGCTTTGTTTTTACTGGAGAATAATTGACCATAGGCTCTGCAAGGAGCTAACTCTAGATATACTCCGCTAAAATATGCAGCAAAATTAGTTTAAAAAACCAGTGGGAGAAACAACGTCTTACATTTATAGACAAGGAGTCATCAATTCCAAAGAAAAAAATTTAGAATCATCCTCAAGAACCACTATATTACAAGCATATTATTTCATCTAAGTATAAGTTCATGATGAATTAAGGATATTTAAGTTAACAGTTATACTACATTAAGTAATTGAGCAAACAATGAAGTGATAGTTAAAAATCTGATACACATATATCCAGAAGTTTCAATGCAATTTAAATGCACTGCATTTTTCAGTTCTATCAATTCTGAAGTAATGAAAGAAATTTTCATCTCTTTCATGAAAATATAAAAAAGTAATCGAAAATTGAATTCAGAGGTAAAAAATATTTCAAAAAGAAATACTCCATTAAAAATACTTTCTAAAATTAGACTAATTTATACGTATTTGTTATTCATAAGAAACTTGATTATGTAACTATTTACAACCGATGCAATCTCAATAATGAGAACACAGAAACAACTTCTATAAATATAGAGAATTAGCAAGGATAAACAAGAGAGTTATTGCAATCAAGTAAATGCTATTCAATCTCTTAAGATAAGAACATTCAGATTCAGAGATCCTTACCCTTATTGTACAATGGCTTTATTTATACAGATATGAAAAAGTATTCAAATAAAATATTTAGTGACTCACCTTCTGCGACTTAAATGATGATGAAAGGGTATCAATCATGTGATCAGCATCTGATGCAACAAAAACAGATACTGCCTTCATCTTCTTAATAAGTTTCTTGAGTGTTTTTACAATCGTACTTTTAGGGGGAAAGCAAAGTTCCTTAGTTGCCAACCCATGCTCATTCCGATAACCCAGACATTGTGGGGCAGCAAACAAGTTAGGGCTTTGTGTAACATGTTCACATGCACGAGACTATAATGAAATTTTTTTAGAAGGTTGGTGTTATTTTATTACATCCATAATGAAACTTTAAATTCCTTAATTTTATAATGAAAATTATCAAAACTGAATGGTAGTAATATTTAAGTTACAAACTAAATTTAGTTCATCGGTGAGAAAAATTAACATTCTAGTTGTGAGTTGAATTCGATCATACTAAAGTGATCTTCAATGAAATATATCATAATCAAGAAATATTGAATTTTTTCAATTTAGGTAACATTAATATCATTTATCAGAAATGTCTCTCTCCTTTTCTGCCACCTATGATATTATAATCTTCTATGTTAAGTACTCATTGTGCATTTCCAAGAATAGATACATTTAAATATTGACATTCTTATACCAAGGTCTTTATTAGAAATCTATCAAGGAAAAGCATACTAAGTATCTTACCCAATCAATTCCATTTCTTAAGTGTATGCCTATGAAGGGGCCCTTAGGCAATTTAGTGTTAATAAATTGCTTAGCTTTTTGACGAATTTCTTCATTCCATACAAGATATCGATGCAACATTCTATTTTCCAACTGCACAGGAAAACTAGCTGGTGCTCCAGAAAAAGCTAAAACTTCAGAGGTATTGAAAAATTATCATCCCATAGAAGTCAAAACTCAGGATGGCTTCATTCATTTTCTCCTAATTAACCAAAAATATTATTATTTAATAAGTTACCTGGCCAGTCTTCAGGATTATATCTATTTTCCCATTCTTTCGCAACCTTGCTATGATGAACATCATAATGTAAAGGTCCATAGAATTCGGATCCAACAAAGTCAATTCCAAATGTATCCCAAAATGGCCCAAATGGATTTCCCTCTTTAGCATTACACCCTTTGAATTCCTTTCCATCTCTAGCAACATAACAGAATGCTAAAAGAGATGTTTTACAGTTTTTAGTGAACAAATTAATAGAGGTGTGTTTCCTTGGTATGGCATGACATGACTATAGATTAATTAAGTCCATTAAAAGAAATACGAGATATTATAAAGCAAAATATTGTATATCATTAAATTAAATGACATTTTTCGAGAGTGTGAAGTTCATAGTATCTCCTGCTACAACTATATGACAACTAAAAGTATATGACAATATTAAGTTGTATTGAGAATCCTTGATTAAGTCAGCGTTAACGATACAACTTTTACTCTCTATTTCAATGATAAACTTTTGTAGCGGTACAACCTTCCATTACAAAAACTGTAAATAGGAAGACTTTTAAATAAATTCGAAAAACATAACTATAAAATGGTAATTTAAGATACTCACAAATTCTTTTATTTTCTGGCCACACGGTTTTCGCCAAATTTTTCATAAAGTCATCCATTAATATAACTCGGTGATATTCCAGCAAAGGCTTAACATTAAAATATCTATCGAAAGGAACCTGTATCTGAAATCGGGATAGTACCGTTTCACTAAATTTAGTCTTAATGGATTACGACAAAAATAGAAATCACAATAATATTCAGAATGACCTACCGATTTTGTTTCCCCATATCTGTATTCAACCCAGTGAGGCAGTATTAGCGTTCTATTTAGTCCTTTTGCGAAACCCAAGGCTCCCAAAAAGTGATCTGCCTGGTTTCCAAATCTTCCTAGAATTGAAATTACAATTATTGATTCCATAGAAGAAGCTATGTTGAATGCTACAATAAGTAAGCCGCATACTAGTTTCTTACCCATACAAGGACAATACACAATATAGCCATTAGAATCAATAGGCAATTCGCTAGAATATGTTCCTACAATTAATGTCAAACACACCATAAGTGTTTTCCAGCCACATAAAAACAGAAATTGGAGCATATTTACAGAAAAACAATAAAAAACTGTAATCGATACTGCAAATCTAAATATATCTTCATAAGTTTAGTAACTTCCCTTTACAGAACATTCACTACTACTTGTTGAATGATATTTACCGGGCGACAACACACAACGCATAGTAGTTTCATAAGTCTATTGTTTTCCCTGATTCAAGCTCGTAAATTTAAAAGTCCTTTACAACTTCGATGCGCTTGATAATATAGCCTGCGGACTTCATTAAAGCGAATGAAGTCGGATTATGCTGTAGAAGCATTCCTCAACCGAAAATACTTTATATCGATACATTAGATGTCTAAGTAAATTTTTAAATGATTCTTTTTCATTCGAGCAGCACTTAGTTGGGAAAATAAATATCTATTAAACTTTTGATCTAGAAAACCAGGTGAATTGGTGAAACAGAATGGATGCTCGGCTTCGACTACCCAAAGGTTTGGGAATCATTCTCTTAATACTTTATTATCAAAGAGGGAAGACTGTCTTTTGCACGTGTAGGTATACGTAGAAACGGGTCGTATTTGCCTGTATCCCTATTGATCATCATGTATTGTTATTTCTATTTGTGGTTTTCATGGCTGTATAGATTGAAAATTATTTCACCCCTTAAAAGTTACTTTTCTTATACTGTAGCATAATAGACGATATGCGGTTTCCTAAAATATGCTCTTCACAAAACGAAGTATCAAATAGGTACCTTAAACCAAACCAATCAAAATGCGCAACCTGCTTGTAGGTGCTGCGTCGAAACGTAAAATCTGTAGAAATTTTCTTGATTTCCCTATATTTGCGGTATCCTCGATTCGCAAAAGTATACGAAAATTACTTGTGGTTCAGAATACATGTCATGAACCTATAGAGATGATATTCAAAGATAACTTGCCAGTCATGCCATTAATGATAATGGAGCTCTAACCTAGCAGTTGTTTCACCATAAACCGTTGGAAACGATTTGAATATTTTTGAAATTATATTCCTCTAAATTTAATATTTACCATGCTACAGGATGCATGAATAAGGCTGACGATTGCCTTTCGTGGATTTTTTAGTTCTAAGATGCAGAGACAATATATGATACAAAATTCTTGTCTTCTGTAAAATAGAAGGAAATAAGTAATAATGATGCTGATTTTGATAAGATTTCTTCAAATACTTATGCAAGTTTCAATTCATGGTCGTCATATCTTGGGACTGAGGTGGGTCTGTACTGATTGGTCACATAAGGGAGTCTGTAGATGTAATCATTAGGTTGCTTTTGTGTTGCATGTTGCCTGCATTCAAATAGTTAAACTTCAAAATTCTATACAAGAAAACAAATTGTAATCTAAATGAGAAAATTCTCCATTATCTTTCCATTTTGAGTTGCTAGAAATTTTGGCAAGCAAAATTAGTTGATTATGGAAATCCTCAACAGGCATTGGAATGGCACATTTAAAGTTCACAAAGGCTACAAGTTCCCAACCTTTGTACCACATAATTCTAGATCTACCGATGCACGATTACTGCAAGACTTGGGTAAATCTTTTAACAAAACATAGAGAAATTGTATAATATAGCAATGTGAATAAGATATCGCACCTGTTATCTCGCACACATATATAGTTAACTATTCTCACTATTGAGAATATTGTCTTAAATCTTCATTTAAGTGCTGATATTTGGAAAATTTACCAAACATTCATCAACCCTTGGGTCTCTGCCTTGAAATTCATTAACCAGCAAATCAGAACTTCGGAAGATAGATATGCTAAATCGAAGGAGTGGTTAAGGTTCATAGACAGATAAGGTCATTTTGCAGCAAATCTTATATTCAAATCATTTTTAACAAGCATGCATAACCATACGACTCTTTAATTAACAGTCAGGGTCATGGTAAAAAAATAAAAATGTATTTCTTTTGCTTATCATAAAATTTGGCAATGTTCCCATTATCAGACCTCTATATTTAATGATCGGTAAAATTTATTCACAAGAGTTTCTATTAAAATCAGATTTATTTCACGTCAGCTGAATATCTCAGGACTTGTCATATTTTAGAGATATGTGTAATTACAAGGAAAATGAACCTACAGGTCAGCAGTAAATGTCTTAGCAAGTCTAAAAATTGCAACTAACAAAATGTAAGAAAAGGAAATCACAGAAATACATCTGCATGAGATATATACTAAAATAAATACAATACAGTAAAATAAATATTGAAACCAAAATGAACTTTAGATGCAATATTTCTCAAAATTTTAGTTATTCAATCAGAAAAAGTCAATGGAGGATGGTCATCAGTTGACACTTAAGAATCAAAATTTTTGGATAATCACAAACTTGATCAAATATATTTCGATGAAAAATTCATAATTAAATATCTGCTACATTTCTAGCAAGAGAAATTAATTCTAAATGAACGACATCATGTCCATCACAGATGGAAACATAAGCAAACTCTTTTCATGACATACACACTTTACTGATAGATAGTAATACACTAACCACATAACTCAAGGAAAATTCCTTTAAAGCAAAACCATCATTAGATTATAAATGTATGTTTCCAAAACATTTAACTTGCGTGCACTAAATACCTTTTATTTAGAGTACACAATTGATGGAAATATGACTGAAAAGTGCGATACATGAGTGCAAGGCCCAAACCCCACCATCTATGTCACTAAACATTCTCCACATTCTACACACGAGTGACATGGTCACCAATTAAATGTGAAACACACAGATTTGACAAGCCTACAATTTACTTTGACGTCACCTTCAGCACCAGAATCACCTGTTCATGTCCTACATTTGGTATGTCACCTATTCATAAAACAAATAAAAGCTTGATGGTTATCACAAAGTTTGGCTCGTTCGACAACATCATAATTGCAATCTCCGGCTGTGAAAAACAACACTTGAATTTACACAATTCTCTGAAAATTGTTAGGAAATGTTATTACTGCTGACTGGATATAGAAGGAACAGAAGTTCTCTATATGGTCACCAAAATTCATTTCCATGCAATACCACTGTATATTTAAGAGCAATCAGGATTTACTTGGAAGGTTTTTTAAGAAGAAAGACAAGCACACACTAGGGTTACACCACACATTCAACACAACTCAGGCTGATATTCACTCTTCATAGTTCAATTTGATCCGTCATACTTTAAGCACACAACTGAATAACTTACTAACATATACCAACACAAACATTTGATCATGGGCACCAATATGAACCAGTCAAACATCTTCACTCTTGGAGCCATACAAATCATCCATTGTTTTAGAATGGCTATGGGTTAAAGTAGATTCAAAATATTCCTCATTTGCCCAATTAGCACTTTTCATTCATTGCACTCTTGAAAATTTCTAACACCATCCAACATCTTAGTCATAAAACTTTAAAAAATCAAGGCAATGTTAGTTAGTAATCATCACAATCAGCTCCCTGTTTCAAACATAATATAGATTCCAAGAATTAAACATGATTGCAGACCACCAACTAACTAGCCACCCCTACAAAAATGTTTTATTTGTAATTTCTTTTCCTTATTTAAATAAAAATATCCACTTCACTCATCTCTTGAATTATTTAGAATCCTTAATTCTACAACTGACACAACCACTTTCTTTCCCTAAGTTACTATCATCTATTCATCTTAATTAAAAGTAAAATAAAAATTAGAAAAGAGGAAAATTGGACCTAAGATTATGAAAGTGGGAGATGGTGAGGCAGTACAGATTGTAAAATCATTAGAAGACATATTCTGGTCCAGCCATGTCTATTGCCCATCGGAACTTTTCACGCTGAGTTTTGTTGTAGATCTTCTCAATGGGTACACCATTCTTCTTGCACCTGTAAAAAATAAAACATGCGGTCAAAGATTTAAGTTTCAACTCATTGGGAATAAAAGTTTTGAAAACTTAAATTCTCTACAACAGACTTTCCATAGCAATACTCTAAGAAGAAAATTTTAAGGTTTTATACTATGCAACTTAGATGCTTGATTCTGAATAGAAGTAATCTGATAAATTAAACCTATTTAATTCAGTACTTAGGAATAGTATTTCAAATCTCTTATGATGAAGGTAAGCCAAGTAATTTTTATGCACCCTTAAAATAATAATTGTGAATAGCCGTTTCAAATTGTTAGAAAACACAAATTTAAATACATAAACCTGAAGTACATTAAAAGCATAACAAAAATAGTAGTAATTTAGGACATCTTAAGGTAATTTGCAATCATCTTTCATTATGCCATGATCCCTGAAAACTGTTGGGTACAAATATTAATAATTAAACAAATATTCCCAGCCATCCACCCCAAAGATCTAGAACAGAAATCATAATTGCTGGGTCCACTTACCATGCTACAGATATGCGAGGATCCAGATAATTGAGCTTGGAAGTGCCCAAGGCAATTTCCTTGTTTTCATCTTTATCAGTTGCCAGCACTTCCAATTTCGCTAATTGTTCACGGAGACGTTCTAAAGCCTTCTTCTTTTTCTCTGCAACCCTATGATTACAGAACCAACCATGAGACGAAAGAAAGATGATTTGGATTTCTATCAACTCAGGTTAAATTTAGAAAAGGTTTTGAAAAGTTTAAATTTTAATCCAAAACCTTAATTCATCCTTAACCCCTTCAACTGAAAACAACTTAGGGAAAGCATTTGATTTCCTTCTCAGGATAACAAGAATAATTTTCCTATTTGACAATTTATGCTAAAGAAAGAATTACAAACAAATGACTAAAAAGTTCTACTTACATGCTTTCTTTCTGAGATCCCTTGGCATGCTTTTTCGCATCTTTGTACTGCCTCTCAGCATCCTTTATCTGTTCTTTCTTAGCTTCAATTTTCTTCATAAGATTCTCCATTGATTTAGCATGGGTCTTTGGTACTGCACGCTGATGGTTACAGAGTATAGCAACAGCACGATTTGCCCTATTGTATTGTAAAATCTGCAAAGAAATACATAATTTTAATTCTCTCCTATGATACAAGTACCATGAAATATGAAAGAATTGCTACTGTTTCATGCATTACCTTCTCAGGGATAGAAGCATCAGGATCAGTTAATTCATTCAACTGGGCCTGTAGTGTGAATGAGGCATTGAATGTCCTGAAAACTTTGGCAGTGAGTCCCTCCATGAGCTCATTCAAATGTTTGTTGAGGATTCCAGTCTAAAACATTAAACAAATTTCAATCAGCAATGTGTTCATCTTCTAAAGTGTATGATGATACAACAGTGTATTAATTAACATGCTTGAACCTTACAACAGGGTCAATATTTTCAATTTATAAGCTTAAAAGAAAAATATGAAGAAAAATACAATAAGTACATACATTTAACCTGTCAAACAGATCATCACCAGGAGACTTGTTCTCCATGAACAGCTGAAGATTCTTGAAAACTCTCTTCTCTACAGGAACTTCATTGTAATACCGAATAGAATCCTTACCAAGGAAGTCAAATACAACAACATATTGCTTCCCTGAAAATAAATATAGCAGAGATTAATTCCATCACTGAGTTCTTTATATATAACCATTCTTGTTCACATGCCAAAATGATCTCAGTGTCAAAGCACTTTTAACAATAATCTACTGCTATAGCCTATTGTACATATATTTAAGCAGTGAAAGTATTTTGCAATTAGTATTTCATGTACAAAATTGCTATTTTTTCCCTTCTTGAAGTGAAAGCTTCCATAAGCATACCATATTGTTGGACAGTAAATAGACAATGAGACAGTCTGAATTGGAACAATGAGAGTAAAGAAGGTATTAGGAGTTTTAAGTTCAGAGAAGTATCTGGAATTGTAATTGAATGTGTAAAAATTTTAAGACCATCATTTCATCATTAGTGTGCACCTAAGAAAAATTATGATTTGTAGGCAAACAAATTCCTACAATCAGCAAGTCTAAATGTTGTCAAAAGTTCTCAATTGGTTACAACAGCCATCCAGCAAGTAAAAGATCCAAATTTAAGTCCCAGTCCTGTAATATTTAATTAAGTCTATTTTTCCATTGGACTGTTACTTTCAAAAATTTCACAAAAATATACTAACCATCCTTCTCTTCATGCAAAGCTAAATGCTCCACACGCAATGAACAGCAGCCAACTGTGTCAGCTTGGTCTTCATCTTTTTCATTTCCAGCCCTAAGGGCAAGCTATAAATAAAAAATTTACATATTATAGCACAGTTAAGATTTTGAGTGACTCACAAAAAATATCTTGAATGGACATGGAATTTTTTAAAATTAACATTTCATCTAATACAAGTTTCACAATCCCCAAAAAGTAAAGCAATTACAATACAATTTCTAGTACTGTAACTAATTACCTTATCAATGAAATACAGTGCCACAGCTCTTTGCCGAATGCGCATTTCTTTGGATTTCCAGTCTTCCCGATACTCAGCACGAATTTTATCTATGGATTTAGCCAATTTCCTAGCAACTTCATATTTTTGCCAATCTTTTTCTCCTTTGAGCTTAGAAGAAGGATTCAACATCACATACTTGTTTTGGCCTTGCACATTTTCAGTCCAGCTAGCCAACCAGGTCACCTGCCCAATTCAATATAGAACAGAGCCATATAGAACATCTCCATATGAATACAGTTGTTCTTCCCTGTCAAATTTTGTCTCTTATTCCATCATTACTGGATTAAATTTAAATGAAAAAATTACATAAAGATTTTTTCTTGAAATTATATAAAATAAACAGTAAAGTATAATTGAGATTTATCCAAAATATTAACTACTACATCATTGACATTTCTATCTTCAAACTTTTTGCAAACTCAAATCTCCGATACTAGCATTTCATCTCTTGCCAGAACGTAATCGTCTTATAAACTCATAGAAAAAATACAGAACTTATACATTTTTATTAATTACTGACTTAATCAATATAAATTTTAACTTTCTAAAAAATAAAACTTCCTGCCATAAGTTAGAAAGCTGAAATGGCGCTTACACTCTGGTCATGACGAACTTCTTTCCACTTGTGTCCTTCTGGTGGCTTGGGTATATTTGAATCTTTGCTGCAGTTAATAATAACATCTTCTGGCATCACTCTGAGCTTAAGCATGCCCATTTTGGGATGTTCACCACGACCTCTAAACAAACCAGGAGGTTCAATCTTGAAATTACCAATCCTCTCCTTATGCCCATCAATTGTACAAAACCCATATTCTTCCATTATCTCGTCATTCTTCTCTTTGATTTTCTAAACAGAAAATGGATATAATTAAAGAATTTTCATGGATAAACCATACTGAAGAAGTCTTAAATGCCACACTTACCTTTTTCTCCTCTTTAGTCATGTTCCTTCTTTCTTCAGATTTTTCAAGAAAGTATGCATGCATATGCTTAAAGTTACATTTGGACAAATCAGTAATGATTTCTTTTTCCTTTGAAGTCATTGTTTTACGCCAGTCTTTGAAGAAGTTATTGTTGAAAACAGACTTGGATGTGTAATCATGGTCTAACATACGTGCATAAAATCCAGCAACTTCTTCTGCTTTCTCTGAAAGTAGCATTTCTTGGCCTAGAGAGACAAACAGGGATGTTA
Organism: Pachydiplax longipennis; assembly: GCA_036926295.1. Classification (NCBI taxonomy): domain Eukaryota; kingdom Metazoa; phylum Arthropoda; class Insecta; order Odonata; family Libellulidae; genus Pachydiplax; species Pachydiplax longipennis. Next base: position 62,329,171 of record JAVFKF010000008.1, read on the forward strand.
AATCAGTAATAATAAATAAACACATTTTTTGGGAGCAGTTGAGATAGAATGTAATCAGAAGTACTTCTAAAAAACGATTAATGGTAATGACAAATAATGGGTCTCAACTCAACTCGTATTTACCACACAGATTGGATGTGATGATAGCCAAACTACTGATACTACAACTTTCACTAATTGCAGATTTAAAACATAACATCCCAAAATACTACAAAATAGAAGAAGAGTCGTATTAAATTCAAAATTCTCAGCTTCAATGTAAGAAAAAACGAATGATCCACGAAATTCTGCGAACTGTTACCTGAGCTAGGTTTGCTCAAAAGACGAGTCCATCACCCTCAGATTTGGATATTTTATTTTGTATATACACTCCCTTTCATAAGGGAAACTAGACAGAGTGAATGTTCTGATCTGATGGGTAATAACATCGAAATATTTATTCACTTATCCCCTAGAAATATTTGCGGATATCAATTGATTGAGAAGATACTAATTTATAGTTTCTACACAAAAATCTTACCGTCATAGTAAAACTTAACGCTGCTAGGTAGTTTCTCATAATCTGGGGCAAAGACGGGTCCTTTATGTTCAAGGTATTTCCACTTCACACCATCATCTCTCTTTTCCTCTTCCCACCTGTTGACATAAAGCAATAATAAAACTTACGCTAAAATCGATAAAAACTATCCGTAAGTTCATGCAAACCTGGCAGCCAATATCCACACAGAAGTCACATTCTTAAGATTAGAACTTTCCGAGCATAAGAACCGCTTACTACAGTGAGAAATGAATGACCAAGTCGCGATTATAAGAGTCTTCATTCTAAACGAAAAACTTCACTTATAAAAGCCATTTTCCTTAATTTGACGTTCAAATCACTGATTTTGGTTGATAACAAAAACTTAAATTTCTCACTAAAACTTTAATTCGTTGACGCACATGACCATCTGGACTTCAGTGCTGCCATATATATTTCCTCGAAACAAGAAACGATCACGAAGCGCTTTGCGAACGCACGACTACGAAGAGATCATCGAACTTGAAGAAAAAAAATGGCACCATTCTTCGCTAAAACAAAATTTACTTTGAAAATTTAACCAACCTTCATGGACGACATGGAGAGTCTAATGAACAGTTCTTCAAAATGCGAAGTTGACATATTTATGGAAATTTCGCAAAGGGCAGCAAGGTTCACTTTGTGATACATATACGATATATGCGGTTTTACTATGAGCATGATAAATGCTGGGAAATTTTAGGAGTTGAAGCTAAAAAAATCAATAAATAGAATAGATAAGGTGAGTGCGACGAGTCTTCTACGTATTTAAAATCGTCTTAATTTCAATTACGCATCAATCCATAGGTTGGTGTTAATAATGGTTTAATCGAGTCATTCGGCGCGTAAACATTAATAATTATACTGTTTACATGAAACTGTTTCATGATAGAGAACGAAATCGTATGAAAGGCAGTTTCTCAACCATCAAATTGTCTCTGCTACGCAATTGCTTACCATCTCCAAACTTCTTGGTTTTCTTCCTTTCCCTTTTTGCCCTTCTTCGGACTTTCTTGACTTTCAGGTTCACTTTTTATTTTATCTTTCTTGCTGGCTTTCTTGACAGGCTAAATGAGAAACAAAATTGGTTTTTAAAAAATTACTAACAAGTCCCCGTTGAGAATCAATGGAGAAATAATAACTGATAAAAACTGTACCAAATGAAATTCAAAGAACTCATAAGAAATAAATTGACAATTTACTCAATGATATTGAGCTCTTCATTATTTTTTGATCACTTTAACGGTGAATAGTACTTAACTGAAATGGGTATGGGTGAAAAATGCCCATTGGTGACTACATTTACAAATTTAAAAAAAAAACATGAAATTCATTTCTCAACGTAAAAATGAAGCTAAGAAACTAAGTGACTTTTAGAGTGTACATCTTGAACTGAAATACATAGTACTTATATGGCTTATGTCTAAATATTTTTAACTTACTGGCTTCTCATCATAGTCATCATCTGACATTTTCCGTTTCTTCTTTCCCTCTGTCTTTTCCTTCTCTTTTTTCATTTTTTTCCTTTCTATCAATGGAATGTCATCTTCCTCATCTTCTTCCAATTTCCTTTTAGCCTTTTCAGCAGAAGCCAATCTAACAGACTGAAAAATTTTAAAAGTGTTAACAAAAATTTTAAATGCATACAAAATTTAAAATCAGTAGACATGGACAGGCTCTTTTTTACATTTCCTCCTGGAAACATGAATGCTTCAACATTGCACCTATTCCAGCAGTCTTTTAGAATTGATTTTAAAAAAATCATTTTGCTTAAAGAATATCTAAGGAATGGATAATTCAGTTGATGTAATTTATCAGTATGACCATCATTTATCTTACTAAAAACAACAAATTTTGATCAGAAAATGATTCCAGGAAATTCTCCAAATCAACAACTTGCATGGTTACAGTTGCTAACTAAACAAGCCTTCAAATTTTCTACCCTTCTCCAAATATCCTGATTATTTTTAGATAAAGAATTACAATTTGGTATTACACAGAAATTATTAGAACACCAATTGAAAAAATAGCTCAACCAGGGAAACTAATCACTTATATCCCACTGAAAAATATAACCAATGACAACATCATGAGACAGGCACATGCAACTGTGCATGCAAATTACAACCAGATAGGGTAGCACAGTACCACTCCATAAAACCTACATACCAATTTGAAAGCCTTTCCAGAATGTGAAGCCAACTGTGGATGGCAAAATGTTGAAAAAATATCAGAAGATATGCTAATGATATCCCAATGCCATGTCAATTCATGTAAGGTTTAAGAGTTAAAGATAATTGAAAATATTTGCAAACAACAAGATGAACAACATCTTAGAGTACCAACTTGGACATTGAAAGAATTGATCCAATTTACGAAAACTGAATTAGCATGTTTTACAAGCCTAATGACAAACAATAGGTAATGTGCTAATCAGAGAAACTGTAAAAGAATGAAAATAGTAATTACTAATAAACTAGGTTTGTAGATGCAGTCAGAGAATTCGTATTTCTATGAATCAGATATGTAGCCTTTAACAACGTTCTCTAAATGACACATCAGAGGAAAGAGATTTAGTAGTCAGTAAGATTTGTTTCATTACAATAAGAAAGGTTATATCACAAACATCACATGGAGTAGTGTTGAGAATTAAATAAGTACGAATGATGTTTATTCTTGAGATAAACTTTATAGAAGTAGAAATAGAAGAACAGATTAAGAATAACTGCATTGATTATGCTATGTAAAAACTTTCAATAAAACAGTAAACTTTTTTTAGGGAGATTCACTGGAGGGACAATTGAGTTTGCCTCTACCCAAGCAATATACGCAACAGAAAAATTCTCAATTGTATAATAAGGTAATTGTATATCACGTTGATTCTAAGAGTAAAATTTATGAAAAGTTGGATGTTTGATGAATACTATGACTAATAATAATCATGCATACAAAAATGTACACAATTCTAACAGGTGAAATTATATTTCAGAAAGTTTAAAATATCTGACAGCTCAGCTGAAGGTTGTGTAAGGATGGAAATACTATTGTATGAAAATTTAAAATCCAGGATATTTTTCTGATCACAGTGGAATGTAAAATTTTCAGGTTCTCAAGATAGATTAACACTTTGCTTTTGTTCTTGATTAAACATACATAGATAAAAGAGGGATCATTCAAGATGAAGCCTGACAGTATAAACATGAAATTTAAACAATATGCAAAAAGGTTATGACTTTTCAAACAAACTTTCTTTTTCTTTTGAGAGTATTAATTAGCCATATTAAATTACTTAGATTTATACCACTCTATTGCTATTTGAAGAAATGTAAGGGAACAAGTAGAGAAATGGATTTTTAAAACTATTCAACAAGATTATGCAGTACTGTATGTTTAGACACCTAACATGCACCATAATATTAAGAAGGAAATTTTGGTAAAAAGTTAAATACAAAAGGATTAGAGCTCTGAACTTTTTCATATAACTTAATTCATACATTTATTATTACTCAGTATAGCATTTTATATAGCTTTTAAAAGTAGGTTTAATTTAAAATACAGTCATAAGATATGGAAAAATAGGTAAAATAAATATGCAACTATTTATTAAGTTAAAATAAGATGTAGATGTTGCATATATCATGCAGATAGAATTTCAGCATTTAATTTTAGGATAAAAGTGCATGTAATATGCCAATAAATATGGTAAATTATTATACTTATTTGGTAAATATTATCATTCAACCTCATATGACACAGAATTTACCATTCTATGGCGATGGTTTGTGCCTACATTAGATACAATTACTGAAATGATTGTATGTTACAATTACAACCAGTTAGGTATTATCATAAATACAACCAATATCACTTTTGTTAATGTTTCCTAATGACTTAGGCTTTTTCATACAGCTAAGTTCATTTTTCTTATTTCACTGAAACTGAACAAATTAAGCTTAATTGTTGCTCACAATATTTTCAAAATGGAGAAAGTTTATGAAAGTATGAAGGTGTATTGTGAATTAAAAAGCAAAACCCTAAAATAAAAGTGTGATTAAAGAGGCAAAGAGCGAATCAGCATTCAAGTTCTCTTAGATGCTGACAGAAACTTGGGGTGAAGAATTATATCTCATTTTTATTAAGCTGGCCAATGAAAACTTGCAAGAGGGGAAATAGGAGGAGAGGGGGTACATTTGAAGGGTACCTGCCCACTGTGCATCATGTCAAAGAAGTGATTTCTTGTCCCACTACAAGAAATCTGTTTGCTCATTGCTCCTCTCTCATTAATTGCTGCCCACTCCATTCTCTGAGTCAGGCTAGGCCCACCAATGCAATAGACAACTAATAGTTTTAGCCAGCTTAAAGTGAATGAGCTATACTTCTCTCCTCATTTACTCCTGTAATTAACTGAATCGAAAATGAGCAAGATTTTTCTTTAACACCATGACTTACCAAGGGAATTTCATCCTCACTTTCTGGTTCTTCTTTATATGACGTGACAGCATGGAATGAAGGTGATGTGGACTCAGGTTCAGACTTAATCCAGTCAGTGCTGACATTTTCACATTTTGGCCAGTTCTCATCGATACTTTCTTGCTTTATCTCATCAACTGTCTTAAGCTCTTCCTTGACTTTCACAGGAGAATCAGTTGATTCCTATGGAAAACACATGTAATACTTGTGAGGAAAAGGAGACAAGCATATGTAAAGAAGAGAGAAAAGGATCCCTAGTAGCATCAGGATTAGAGATGCTGAACAAATTCTACACATAAGGAGATCTTAAACTATTTTCAATCAGTCAACCAAACTGTAAGCTATTCTTTCAAGCATAATTTAAACTTATATCAAACATTAGTTTCATATAGTAGAAAATATGAAAATTGAGTAAATAAACCACAAATCTTATAATAAGCTAAGAAAATTAGATAGAAGGCAACTATTAATTCTCAATATTTCTTTTGAGTAATTGCCTATTAAGAAATAAAAGGGGCCAGTGAAAACAGACTACAAAGATAAAAACTTCTACGGCACAATTTGCCCAGATAAATATCTTATTCGGCCTTCTTTATCAAAATTCAAAACTGTCTTGATTTCAAAAAACCATTATGAATAACATTAAGCCATTACAGTGCTACTAGAAGACATCATCACTACCATATCAAAAATATGTACTTAATGTGTTTAATACACAAAGATTAACATTGTTTTATTTCGATCACAGACGGGAAGGAACCTAGAAACTTTCCAAGATAAATTTAAGACAATGTCCTTAAGAGCTCATGTCCAATCATCTTTTAAAATGTCATTTTGTTGCATAAATGTAGCAGATATACAGTAATCTAGAGAATTCCACAAGCTTCTCATCAAATCCTAGGCAAATACTTAGCACAAAGTCATCAACAAGGAAGGGGGTGGTTACTCCTTAGCTCTTCCTTGGATGAGCCATGATGAAAGATTAAATTTTATTTCACCCTATCCACATATTATTATTTATAGAATGATAATGCACAATAAAAATATTAGTTATTATATAAAAATTAAAGAGCAGTTTTCATCTATAACATATAGTATATCTATAATAATCTTGTCTATCTATACCAATAAAAAGTAATTTAAAGATTAATGTAACGAATACTCAAGAAAATACCTTCTTTTTCTCCTTTGCTTTTTGTAGATCTCTTTCATCTCTGCTTTTATCCTCTGAAAGAAACAAAAGGTAGAAATCAACATTGTCCTTGAAATAAGAAATCCTTCAAAACATTCTTATTTATTGATGTCTCTTATATAGTGAAAGTAAGAACTCAAAATCACAATTTTTCATGAAATCAAATGTACTAAATTGGTAGAACATTCAGAAAAGAAAGCATTCTTTAAATCCATTAACTTATCTCTCATAATATAATACTTAAATTTGCTAAGAGATACAGTGAAATTGAAAGATTATGGCCTATCTGTGCAGAAAAATCAGCTGAGCTCAGTATGTCTCACTTTCATATACAAAATATGATACATTTCCACTAAGTGCATACGACAACCAAAACCCACTACTGACTCCCCTTCTTGAAGATAGACTTGCTTGAGCTGGAATATAGACTCCACACAGGGGCCATATGCACATAATTTCAATGTAAACAATAATTTCAGTCTTTTTGCATTTAGATTTAGAGAAATATGACAGTTGGTATGCATAGATATTATCAAACCATGTCACTAAGTATTGAAATCTGGATTTAATTGGCATAGGAAATTTAATATAAAATTACTCTTTTCTTTGTCCTTATGTTTATCCCCACTGCTGTGCTTCTTCTCTGAATCTTTATATTTATCTTTATCCCTGTCTCGCTCTTTGTCTTTTGAGGATGAGGAGCTATGTTTATCCTTTGAAGAGCTATGTTTGTCCCTGTGTTTGTCTTTATCACTTCGTTCTTTATCTTTTTCACTTCTTTCTTTGTCCTTATCACTCTTTTCCCTCTCCTTATCACTTCTCTCTTTACTACTGCTAGAGCTATGAGATTTCTCTCTCTCCTTGCTGTGAAAAGAACATAAAACATTGAATTATAAAAGATGAACTATTTTTAACAGTAAAATATAAATAAGATTACATAGAATTACTTTATAATTTCCAAAAATATCAGATAAAATGGCAGCAAATGAAAAATGATGAATTAATGAGTATTCCTTTAAAATGCAAATACTTCAATAAAAATAATAAATGAAGGATCTTTATTTTCAGCATAAAACAAATGAGCATGTTTAGCTGAGTAGGATCATGATTGAAGTAAGTTTTCAATCTAGTTGATTATTTATTTTACATCTGCGCAAGAATTATACAGACAAAAAATGAGAAAAGAAAGAAAATCTGTAGTTTCTTAAATAGTATATAAATATACCACTATGATAAAAGTTGCAGAATATTAACAAAGAGTAACCTGCATACCTTGAGCTAGAACTCTTATGTTCTTTTTCCTTTCTCTCAGATGATCCTCCACTAGAACTACTGTTGCTTTTGTGTTCTTTATCTTTCTCGTGAGAAGACGACTTCTTTTCTTCCCTGTGCTTCTTTTCCTTATCTCTTTCTTTGTCCTTGCTACTGCTGCTGTGCTTTTCTTTATCCTAAAGGTTAATCATATCATTTTCATTATTATTCTCCAACTCATTTATTAATTTGCGTAAGTGAAAGTTCAATAGGAATAATAAAAACTCATCACATTGATAGAATTTCTAATGATCTAGAATTTTGCAGAAGTGAATAGACTCCTAATGGTGAATACTATGACTACATATAAGAAAGTCGACGTTGAGAGGCTTCTCTTGGTAAAATAGGCATTATTTCAAACTAACTCAGCTTCCACAATCACAAATTTTTTATTACATCATCGAGAAAGATTTAATATCTTCAACAAATTAGTTACAGTATATACACATATTAGTGTACAAGTCCACCGTCGAGTTTTTGCCTTGACTTCAGTTTCTAATGTAAATTGAGTAAAAGTAAATGAGAAATAACTGTTGAGGCAACCGAGGTGAACTAATTTGTTTTATCTCGTGAACTTTGTTAACCCATTTTAGGTAAATCTTTGAAGTAAATAAAAAAAAATAGTCCATGCTGTGGGTAAAGATTTACTGTGATACAGATTACCAGATTTTTGTTCGAATACTACTAGCCTTATTCGATTGTTCGCACATATACATCTGTATATTTCATCTAGGCGAATCATCAGCCGCTAAACCACGTTGTGCGTTCAATTGCGATACTGACTTTAATTGAACCTTTCTCATGCATGGATCTAGGGTTTATCAGTTGAAATATCATATAATTTCACATTTACGGCAAAATTCTAGAAAAATTCTCAACGTCACTTCGCAAAGTTCAACGAGAATGCTCGGAATATTTTAAGGACGTTTAATGAGCGGAGAGAGAAAAATATGAGAAGCGGTTAAGAGGGATTGCTCTACAATCCAGAGTTACATTTGGTAAAATTTTCGAGGATGAGTTTCATTACCCCCGGATAAATCAAAACTACTATATAGACTTACCTTACTGCTACTTGAGCTGTGCTTCTCCTTATACTTTTCTTTATCCCTACTACTACTATCTTTGGTATCCCCTTTGTGCTTATCACGATGTTTGTCCTTCTCCTTGTGTTTATCCCTGTGCTCAGACTTGTGCTCTTTCTTAGCATGTTTCTCACTATAACCGTTTGAGTAGCCATTCATTACAGCGTGGCCCTCTGTAAGAGGATTAACGATAGAAATTGAAATAGACTAATCTGGAGGAGATTAAAACAGTTGTTTACACAAATTTTTAAATCCGTCTTCAAAATTACGGATAAAAAGTTTCAATTAAATGGTGTAAAATGAAACTGAATCAAATGGCCTCTTCAGCTACACTAACCCTTGATTATTGGCACACATGACATTCTTAGTTCGGGGTACAATGACCTCAAGAGTCTACAACTCCCAAATTAACAACAACTTAGCAATAATATAAAATAACAAGTGCAACACTTTAAATCAACACACACCAAATTTCATATTATGGCCGGTGAATATTAATGTCATGAAAATGACTCTGTCCGTTTTTGGAAAATGTACCTTATGATAATTTGAAAAATCTCGAAATGTAAGAGACTACCTTTATTTAGGCAGTAAATTCAAATTTTCTTTATCAAATTCCCTTTACATAAAGTAAGCTATTCAAATCATAACTAAATAATGCAATCCTATACTTGATAAAATCCATATAGAATCAACTCTGATGAAAATTCAAATGAGAGGCTATATCTCCAAAACATAAAATAAAATGAATGCTAAACAAAACTTTTAACTTTTAAATACAAATATGATCTTTCTGGGGAAGTTCAGAAACTTTCTTGTGTAATCTAAAGGAGAGTTGCACAGTTAAAGAAGTAATTTTAGCAGGTCAAGGATGACCAACAATAAGATCAGAATAAAACGTCAAATAAAGTGATAGTGCAGGGCAGCATACGAGGCTAAGCTCCCATATGGCTTGTGAGTAAACCTTCAGAGTTTTTAGCAGTCAATTACAGGAAAGAACCATTTATGCTTACCGTTAGATAGTAACCCTCCTGAGCTTGCATTTTCCTTCGGCTTTAAATCCTGCAGAAAAAGTGATTAAATGTAGTCACAAGCAAAATATAAGCTTTTCTTCGAATCCAAAACCAATACATGATGAAAAGTAACGTTGTTGCAGTCATTGGCATGAGCCGTATACTCATACGTGGGACTTAGTCTCCAGACGCCATATTGAGACTTAGAAAATTTTCACCGAGTAGTCAGCTGAACATATATACATATACATTTACAGCTAATTTAAGAATATATCACATTAAAAGCGAAATTAAAGCAAACAAACAACTCATAGCTGCGTAATTACCGATAATATATCAGGTTTATCGGCAGAATGCATGTTTTCCATCCTCTCGCTGGTCATTACCTACTTCGTAATGTAGGTAGGAGATGGCGACGGATGCCGTTCAAAATCTAAGTGCTACAAAAGACTTGCTGCGCATGCGCCAGATGTTCAGCCCCGCATATGTCGCGGAAATTAGTGTCAAATATCCATGTACATACGTTGAGGTTGTAAGCTAAGAAATGTCAAGGATACATAAGTGAAGCAAACAAATTTCCCATTAATAAATTTTATTAATCCGATAAAGAAATGGGTGAATATCACCTTCAAAGACATTTTCATTTCTCTTCATTGAAAACATTAAAGACCGGATTTGGAAACTTTTTCGTTGTAACATACAATGAACTAAATTTTCGTTGGATATTGCCTTTCCTTTATTCCTTAAAAAATAAGTATAAAAACATGTAACAAAAAATCACAAAATCAATTTTTGAATAGCAGGAAAATTGTAACAAATAATTTGAATATTCTAGTAAATAATACCTTTAACTTTTGGAGCACAATACCTTAATCATTAAAAATACTTAAAAAAACTAACATCACAAAAATATAGCATCAATTTCAAGAATTAATTACGAATGACGTTGATATATGTACTAAAATATCAGTACATATTATACAAATTTTAGACCTGGCGTTTTTGAGAAAATACACTACAATTAATATGCATAAGTATATGTACAAACGCATATACATTAAAAAATATCAGAGTGACAATAAAAAAATTCAGTTCATAGTTTATATATGGAATTAATACGACGTTCTTCGTGAGATTACTTCTTCCGAATGGGCCACAGACGGTTCAGATGGTTCATTCAATATGGTATTTAAACTTCTGAAACTTTTTCAAAAGCAAACGCCAAATACAGGGCTGAAATCGAAAATAATGTTTTATGAATGGTAAGATTAAAGATGTATTAGAAAAAGCCAACGTTCACAGTCAATGCACACAACTTCAATTAAATAGATACATGCGTAAATAAAGTAAAGTAGGTCTTAAAACTTACAAAATACCAAAGTAATTCAAATGCCCTGCCAAAATTGAAAATTCTACAGTAGCTATATATATTACGCCCCAAAACCGATAATTTACACGGATTCAATTTGTAAAAAAGCAAAACGCCGGTTCATACACCTGTTACCGGAGGCGACAGTGATAGACCTGTCAGATACATTCATTTGGACTTAGATAGATCAAAGATAAGACTTCAGCCGAAACCTAAACATTGCTCTTAAACATTACACTACTGTTGGCTTAAACAGAACATTTTAAATTTATTATTTTCCGTATTAGCGATTTAACAATAATGACGTGTATGCACATACATACTTAGCGTAAGCTCATTGATATGTATTTGTAAATAAAATTATTTCTTCGATGCTTGCTAAAATTAGTAGTATTATGAGATTTAAATTAATTTTATCAATCAAAATGTAATACTATTTAGATGTTTATATTTCACAAAAAATCTCGGAAAATGATCAACATACAAGTAACGCTCAGAAATAAATACAAAAGGAAGAATATGATACGTAAGTTTTGCACATTTCACAGCAAGGATGAGTATATGTATGTCTTTTTACCGAAGATGGCCAAGGGTAGGAGAGTGGAAATTGTGGGTGGGGTACATTTGGCTAGTCGGCCCAAATCATATGAAGGAAGGGGTAAGAAAATTTGGAGAGAGCCTAAGACTCAAGTAACATTCCTGTTAATACACCAGAAGATGTGTTTGCTCATAATACATACATGTTAACCATCAGTAAAATTGTTCTAGTAACAACATATACTCATAGTGATGAAGCAGCAAATTAGAGTAACAGGCTAGAGTTTATGTACGTCAGTAAGTATAGTCATAAGCCTAAAATTAATCTAGACTCTTAACACCTTAACCATTGGCTTTTAAAAGCTTTGGATAGAGAATGAGCTTTATGAGAAAAGATTTAAATTACATAGCATTCAGTTAGGGGTGACTGATATAAATTCCATTAATCACTATCATTCATACCTCAGTAACTTTCATTTATGGCATTCGTAAACTACAGTGATACAGAAAAGATTGATAAAAATATACCTTTAACTCTGTGGTAACTAAAGGCTATTAGGATTATTTTGTAAGGGGTAAAACGCATTAGAATAAAGATGAATCAAAATAAAACAAAATCAACCTGCTAATATCCTACAAAAAGGCTAAAATCCAAATGGTGGAATGGGTCCCATCAGTTGGGATAACTACCTCCGATCATATCCTCTTCAAAGTGAGAAAAAGATAACCTGGAAATTTAAGCAGACATACTCAACCAGACATTTCTTCAAAACCCTTACTGCTTTCCTTTTCTACAAAATGTTTCATCTCACTGACCTCTTTATTCAGCTGTATTTCTGCTATCGTGACTGCTATTACCACCAAATTTCAATTACCACCCAAAAAAGGAAAATTACCAAGAGACAAAAGTCTCCAATTTGTGAAGGAAAGAAGAAGTTTTCCTCATATAAATAACATTCACTTGCACAGAAGGCACCTCATTTTTCAGAATAAAGCTATTAACAATAAGTTAGTGATTCATTGGTAATTCATTGGACACACAGACCTCAATTGCCAAAGTCCAAAGATGTCTTAGAGTTAAAAACTTTTCCCTTGATATAATCCTTTTACTCAGATTATGTCAAGAGAGTTAAAGATGAGGAAGAAAATAATGAACAACTAACAGTTTGGAACCCTACAAATCAAAAATAAAACATTATAATATAACACATTTACTTATTTTATTAAATTATTTTCACCACAAAAAGGGAATGCTGATAAATAAAAGTCTGGCACATCATGTCAATAGAATATAAATAATCATAAGAATTTGGAAACAATCACTAGATAGAAAAACATAAAAAGCTTTCCTTCAAAAGAGATACAGATTTAAAAAATATAAAATGAAAGCTTTAACTGGAAGATCTGGGTTCAATTTTTCGTCACAAATATTTTCAACTTCCATTTACCCCTGTGATTTAAAGCTCAATGCCTTAGCTGGTCCAAGTAAAAACCTTGACTCATGCTCATTTAAGTTTAAAGATTTATTATAAGAATGTGATTTTATTATTGATATAGTTGTTGTATCGAAATATTTTCTACTTCATTTTTATTCCACAATGTATTTATAGTCAATCCTGTAGGTACATACATATACGAGTATGTACAGACATACATACATTATCCCCTCCTCAGCCTACCACAATTCACTGCCTCATTGGGGTGAAAGGGTGTCAACAGAGGTTGTAAGTAATGTATAGTACAGGTTGAACCATTCTAATAATATTTCAACAATATCTCTGGCCAACTCATGAATTTGGCATTCACAAACCAACAGTAGAACATCCCGGTGAATAATTTTCTTTTATTCCGAAATGTAAGAACAATTTTCATGATTTGCATCTGTAACAGAAAATTATCTGGGCATAAAAGCACCACCAAGTCAGATATCTGGGCGGCTGTGGCATCACAGAGATCCATCGGGAGGAAAAGAACTACCACCCTACACTTGAGGGCTTACAACTGCCACAAATTGAAGAGTGAAGTTTGACTTTTGGAGCTACTGAACGAAGCAGAAAAAATGAAATGGGATACCACTGGACTCAGTTAAGTCAGAAAAAAATCAATGACCTGATTACACTTAGGGAGTATCATTTATTCTATTACAGGGGTACAAAGTATGGAAGGCTCGGGTGATCTGATTCTTAATCAACAAGAGATGGAAAAATTATGTGGAGAAAATAGAAAGTTTGTCTGACAGAATATGTGATCTCATATTAAAGATACTACATTACTCTGTACTACATTACCCAGTTCAAATACATCAATTTTATGCAACAGCAGTGGCAAGCAGTAAAGAGGAAATTGAAAACTTCTACTAACTCTAGACACTGAATTTGATAAGGAGGCCCATTACTATATAGTCATTATGGGCAATTTTAATACTAATGTGGGTAAGCAAGAACCAGATGACATTGACATAGGACAATACAGGCTAGGCCAGAGAAATGTACAAGGTCCCTGCCAGGTAGAGTTTGCGGAATGCATCAATGTGTATATCACAAATTCATATTTCAAGAAGAATCCTAAAATGAGCAGACTTGGAAGGGTCACAATAGAATAAAACTGAAATAGATTACAAATATAAACTCAATATAATAATATAAATGACAAACAAATTTATTATCTGCTACACAAACTCTACATAATGACAAATCATGATGTTTTAAACAACTTAAGCACCAGAAATTACCACAGAATTACAAGATGCAGAATGCAGATGATTCCTCCAAATGGAGCTCAAGAGCTTGGATTTATGCAAGAAAGATTAAATAAGCATTAAGAAACTAGAAAAAAATAAAGAGTTCCAGCTGGAACTAAGATATAGATTCTCAGCACTTAAAGAAGAGCTGGAAGCCAAAGTAATGGAGAGCATGAAGGAAGTGGCATGCACACCAAGAAGACCAAAGGATAGAAAGTACAACAACAGAACCTGACAAATGAAACAATGAATGGAATTGAAGAAGTCAGACTTACTAAGAAATTACATTGAATACGCTGATTGTGAACTTTGCAAGTCTATCAGATTAGCAATAAAGAAAAACATGAGGAATAGCAATAGAAAATCATTGAAGAATGTACAGTAAGAAACAACAAGAGCATTAAGAAGATCAGGCAACTCCTAACAATTGGGAAGAAATAGATCTTAGCCATACAGAAAGGAGATGACACAGTAACTTGCAACACACAAGCAATACTCAGGAAAGTATCATGATAATATATATAATGAAGTTATTCATTCTTATTTCATCTTTCAGTTTTACAGGTAAATTTTTATTTTAGAATAGTATGGAAGAACTTAATGAAGACTGTAGTGCATTGTTGCATAATGGGGATAAGAAACTGTTCCTAAAATTTTTGAATCCCAAAACTGCTTATTAGCGTGATTACTATATCTCATGGCATATCACACTTTTTATTGTTATATGGAAATGTGTGAATCAGTGTGGAGATGAACAAGTAAAAAATGGATGTATGAATAGAATGAATTTCATTTTGAGTGTATTATACGGGATTTGCAATGATATTAATACATGTTTTGCAAGTATAATATTGGATATTTCTCTCTTGAAAATGTTTAACTTCATAAGACCATAACCTAGTTTGTGAACTATCAGTAAGAATTTCAAACAATATTTTATCATAATCACTAGTGAGTAAATATTTATAGATTTAATTAAATAAATTTGTCCTATGCCAAAAACCTCTGTAAGAAATACAAAGAAGCAATTTGGTAACATTAACTTCTCCAGACAAAATAGACATGAAATTTAGGTATACAAATCGGTGTGTACCAAAAGTATCCTTGATTCAATCCTAGATGACTCAATAAATAATGAATATAAAATGAATGATGATAAATAAAATGACATAATAAATGCACGCTAAGTTCATTGTTAATGCCTGCAGATTTCTTTTCATTTGCTGGATTAAATCAGAAATCTTGGTCTGACAAAACTGATACAAATGCCAAAAAATAAAACTGAACAAAGATTCAGATTTTGGTTGTGTGATATCATTTTGGTTTAGAAATTTTGAGCATTCAAACAAAAATGACATGAAACTTGTATGATTTTGAGAGTTTAACAACCTGTTCTGCTGATGGCAAATTGCGACAGTTGAACCCTAGCTCATGCTTTCTTACTCATAGAATACACCGAAAATAAAAGTCCTTATAGAGTGTATAGTAAGAAAATGATAGCCCTTAGAAAATCCTTTATGATTCCAATGTTTACAATTGATTTAAACAAAATGTTAGGACAGACATACCACATTGTAGGAGTAATCTTAACCAGCCCAATATTCCAATATTTTGCTTTTTCCCAATTAAGAAGGTGAGGAAAAATCCAGATATTTATAGGGAGAGGGAGAAAATTGAGAAAATCTTGGATGATTTTTAGCAAAAAATGAGCCATTTAGCTGAACAAAGAAGTTTTGGTTGTTTGAGTTTATGTAATTATAATATTTTGCAGATGAAATAAAGTGTTATTAATAAAGAAATACATGGTTTAGTTATCTTTTAGTGACTGCTGATATTTCTTATAGGAATCACCCAAAGCCATTCATTCACAGCTGCGTTTTATATTTTTATCTTTTGTAAATAATTTATGCAACCAATTATGATACCTTTACAAAATTCCCTCAAAAAAGAATTATGTATGTACATTAAACTTTCATAAACTAAGAATACATACATTCTGGCATAAAGGGACAAGATGTATACTTACATAAATATACACTTCCAAAGAAATTAAATAGCTAAAAGTTGATTTTTGTCATTTTTTATGGGGAAATTCTCTAGTAATAACAAGATTAATGTAATTGCATTAAGTATAAATTTATAACCACAGATTACTGTTGATGAACTTACCACATGTAAGTAGAAGTAAAATTATGTAATCTTTAAGGGTTGATTAAGATAAAATTAACCTAAGATGTGCACCAACAAACACCAATATAACACAAATGACTATTTACATGTCACCAACTTTGCTAAGTGACCATAAATCACAGCCTCTGTCCTATGTGTATATATTTGACCTATTTAGGAATTGAAAAAGTATTTTAAACTTAATATTCCTCCCTTCTCACAGATCCGAGTTATATTTTACATTTACAGTATGCCCTTGATGAGCATGGACTTTTTTTGCTGCCTTGCTATTGTTGCCACTGAATTGGTTTAAGTCCTCCTAAGCTCTATAAAGCTTGTCAGGAGGTGCTTAACCAGGGTAACAGTAACAATGAATGATCACACAACCATTCCCTGATCAGAAAAATCTGATCAGCTGGGATTCAAACCCACGACCTTGAGATTAGAGTAATAGCACTACAGCTCTAAGCACTTGGCCACCAAGGTTTATTCACATGTGGTATGCTCCAGAGCATTAGACAAATTGTCATAGCAAGATACTCTTTTAATGAAACGACCTGCATACACGTAGGACAATGATAATTCTATCATGTACCTTGTCATTAAGCGATAATAAAAATCCTTTCAACTAAGATTTGTTTAATATTTCCCTTTAAAGTGTTTATTATAAGTATAGGTTTATTTAAAGTATAAAAACCTTATTTGAACAATACCTAATGTATTTTCCATAGAAAGTTTCAAAGACTGCTGAATGCGATTTTGCCCTAGGCACTATGTATTAATGACCTAACTCCAGCATTCAGCATGGATTGACTACATTCAAAAACAATTTTACACAAATATATGAAATGGTATGCTATAAATTCATTTGGCCATACTTTAAAGAGTAACATAATTCAATTTTTATAACAGTTCTGTTTCTCTTCATTCTTGATTTCTCATCTGACTCCATCTTAGCTATTGTGATGATACTCCGTTTAATCACTTTTAAAATTGTTTGAAAAGTGTAATACTCAAACAAATTTATACATACTGTATTTACCTGAATATAAGATGAGGATTCTTTTTTTCAACTTCATCTTGAAAAAATTAGTAATCATCTTATATTTGTGAACAAAAGAATTATTTTTATTGTATTAAGGCCATTTATATTACATGTATCATCCATTGTATGCAGTCTCATAGTTATTATGTATGTATGATCCACATACTTTTACTTCAAAATGTACTTGTACCGAAATATTAGTAAACTGTATACATTAAAATAGACTGATTTTAAATAATGATGACAGTATCATTTGATGAAACCATGGCACATGCAATGGAGATTATACCGTATTTTCATTAAAATCTCTATATTGTATTACTTTCCATCATCAATATATTTATAAACTTAAAAAAATAGCCATTAAATCCTTAATTTAAATTTTTTATACTGCCATGTTGATTTGAATTATCCATAATTTTCATGAAAATTTATAAATAAACCTGCTTTTCCCAATCTGCATTGCTGAGAATGTGGGATCATCTTATATTCGGGTAAAGATGGTATATACATGCAATATTACATACATGTATGATACAGTATAAGTCCATTATAATGAGAGCTGACAAAAATCAGAAAAGTACTTCTTATAGCTGAATTCCAATACTAAATGTCAGTCCTCTTGAATCCACGAGCAACAAGTGTGGCAGAATGGAACTGTAGGGTCTTTAATTCATATGCAAATGCTTCAGAATGAGTAAAAAAGTACATTTCCTCAAAAATATAATTTCATAAACCATAACCAAAGTGCGTATGCACAGAAGGATAAGGAAGAGAGTGAAACTCATGAGAAGTCTCTAATCAAAGTTCTCTGGAGCATTTTTGCTGAGGAAGGGTGAGGCGATTTGTGGGAAAAGAATGCACGAATTAGGTGACAAATATTTTTGCATTTAATTTTTTTCTGCTCTTTGAAGAGATAGTGAAGCTCAGTTTACTGTTTGCTTGCCAGACTTCTCTCAGGTCAACTGACAATTCCAAGATACGCCTCCAGCAAGACAAATATAGAAACTTACCACTCGTTATACCGATACTTCAGAAATATGATAATGTAACTCCCTATCCTTTTTGCTGCAAGACAGAAAACGGCTGAAAAAATCACTCTCTATAATGAAACTCTCATTAGATGCCGTACTAGTTGTATCGGACTTATACTATACCTACATATATTGCATATATACATATGTAACTTTGCACCACTAATACATATATTTATCATATATGATAGTGTTACAAGAAATATTGAAACAATATTTCTCTCAATGAAGATTCTTTACTTAATGTATCCCATAACCCCATTAAGTAATACTGTCAGCAAGAAACATAAACCATAATGAGAAAAACCCTCAATAAAGTGGAGTCCATTACTATAGCCACGCATTATGAAAATATTGAGTACTCTTAACCCTTTGACATTATGTGACACCAATGTGGTGTCATGAACTAATGGACTAAAATTTATTATGGATGTCAATGTTTTATAATAACTCAGTATGGACATTGATGGTTTGTGGAAAATAAAGGTTCAACTAACAGCAACATCATACCTTTTCTCTTTTGATTCTATCTTAAACATCAAACATGTGTGCCTTGAGTAACACACTGCTTGCTAAGCAGCAATATGAAAAATATTTCATCACAGTCCAGTATAAGGTGTATATAGTTTTGGAGACTTCAATCAAAATACAATAATTTCAGATAAAGTACTAAATGATAAAATATATAAAACATGGCTTTGAATGAATTTAAAATGCATTCTTAATATAAAGACTTCATATAAACTCTTACAACATAAGAAATGATAATAAATAAGGGATAAATATTTAAAAAATCAATGAATAAAAGGCAGAAGGATATGCAGATCTTTGGTAGAGGGTCAGAAAAAAGGTTTCATTAAAAAAAAAGACTAAAAAAGCCAAAGTACTGCTGATTATGACCTTAAAGGAATACCTACATATTACTTCCCATTCTTCCTTAGACAATGTGCCAATCTTCTCATCAGGTCTCCCTAATTCCTTTAAATATGACTTTCCATGCTCATAATTAGTTTCTGGGTTGCCAACAAGAGAATCAGCTTTGGATGAATAAGTCTGAAATTAAATTAAAATCAAAAAGTTCAGAATTTTGTAAAAATTGGTAGAATAAATTATTTCACTAGATAATTACTAATATTATGAACTTTGTATGCAGTATGACAGTGATTATTAGATGCATAAGAGATAGACGAGAATGTTGGATGAAATTTTCTAATTTAAATTAGTAGAGTAAAAAATGTGAGGGATGAAAAAACAAGACCAGGCATTTTCTAAAGAATGACCAGGAATACAATGATGAAAAAATTTAATGGGAAATTATGTGAGAAATACAATCCCAAAATTTAATCACATTCACAAAAAATACTCAAAAGCTTTAAATTATGATAATTATATTATTAGATTTTGAGGTAGTAACTCCGATTACTATTTCAAGACATCTGTGTTGTAAGTGATGATTATAACAGATTTATCAAGAGTTTAAATTTTTTATTTATAAGCATTTCTATAAAGTATAAATGCTGCAAAGTATCATAACCATCACAACAAACAACACCAGAAATAAGACATGTATAAACTGGAAACAAATGAGTCTCTATGTTTTGTACAGATCCATCATATGACCAATGAAGTTAACTGGATAGTGGAGATTTACAGTTCATGATTGCAAAAGAAAAATTGTATTTCAAAATATAGAAGCGTTTTTCTAAAAAGAATAATTTTCACCAACCTCCAGTGCTTTCATTTTCTCCAGTAGGTTACCACTACTTTTGCAATTCTGCTGAAATAGCTGAGAAAAATTTTCCTTGGTCACAAGGCGTAACCCATGTTTCTCTGCTAGCCTAAAAAAGAAAATCATAATGACATCCACATAACAATATAGAGATTGAAGATGTTAAATACCACTTTAGGATATATGGATATGGTAAAAAATAAGCTAACCTAATAAATAGAAAAGTAGCTCTTGCCATATAATTAGTTATTAAAATGTAGCATATTCCCATACACTGGGAAGATAGTTCTTCAAATAGTAAGAAAATAAAGATTTCTGTTAGCAAAAACTATTCCATTGTATATTAAACTTTTAGCATTTGATATTGATTGGCTTTCTTTTTATGGATGTGCTTAAAGAAGAGGTAATGACATCCCTTAAATTTTGACACTTTCCTTTGACCCACATGCCTGCATTTCATTTTAACATAATTCCATAAATATTCAATCTAGTTGCAAACTTAAGCGTATATTACTCTTCCTTTTCTTTCAGGAATCTGCCCTCATCGTCTTCTGTTTATGGAGAATAATTAATTTTGGTCCAAGAGCAAATTTCTGAGACCCCTTCAGTTTTCATTTAGACTCAAGGGTAAGGAGTCTAGTCATTTTCCGAATTTATTCTAAAGATGTATATGATGATTAAAAATTTCATGGATATGAAAGGGTTATCTAGAAGGCCTCACAAATATCAACATCAGGCAAAACCATTGGACTTCATCTCATTCCAATGAGATTGTACTGAGAGGATATCAAGAGAAAACCAAAATTTAATAAAAAATAAGACTTAACATCATTACAAAGCTTAGGTAATAAATACAATCTGAAACCACTTCTTCTGGATTCTAAAAGTCTAATCTGCAAATAATAAAACTTTACCTAATAACTGCAAAAATTCATTATGAATGAATTGCATTACCTTTTTACCTTGTAATTAAGGATGAAGTTTGATTTTTCTATTACTTCATCATGTATAAATTGAATAAATTGCAAAAATCTTATGAACATATCATGTCGATTTTACTTTATTAAAATTTAAGATAAGAAAATCTCACACATGTAGATAAAATACTTTGTTCATAAGGAATAACCATTAAAGGAGAAAATTTAAGCATTTCATCTGAACCACATGGCTCATAATTTGATATACACTTACCTCACAAATGTAGGAAAATGAACAAGAAATTCTGGGCAGCTAACAACACCTTCAAGGTCAAAATTATATTTGGCTCCAAAGAGGGGAATTGATGATGGGTTTTCAATAGGACATTCAAAAGCTATGTTATGAATTGAATTTCCAAAACTACTTTTCTCTGATTTGACTGCCCTTTTCCTGTAAATAATATTTTTTATTGTTAGGATTGATTTTTTTATAATTCAGTTACACTTACTTAGGTACTACAGTTTTTTATATGTATATATTTATTTTCTAGATTTTCTACAAGTTTGTACAGAAAAATATTATGAGTTCAGTCGTTAAAAGAAGGCACTTGAACCTCTTTCCTACCACAGAAGCAAAAAAATGAAAAAACAATTTGATAAATATTGGAATTTATTTATTTGCAACAGTAATTTAAGTCTGTAGAAACTGTTAAAAAGAATATCAAGCTAAACTTGATATTTTTGAGATAAAGAATATAGTGGTTTATTAAGCACTACAACAATTTAAGTTATATGGATATACTTACACAATTTCATATGCATCAGGAGTTGTACCAATAAAGTATCCTTTAGTTTTTAGGCATTCTGCAATATTACGAAGCATGACATCAGCTTGGGGCAAGCTTTCAAAGCAATAATGGAACGCAAACTGACAACTGACTAGATCAAATTTAATTGATGGATCTTTATATTTGAAGCGCAGCCTTTCCTGTGAATTGAATTTTGTTATGAGCATCACATAAAACATGAAAAGGAATTTCATGCAAATTAATTATCTTAGACAGAAATTTTCATGCATGAAAAAAACATTGGCAGCAAACTTACTTACTTACTTAAAATTTTAAAAAATCTAAAAATTAAATGATAAAATTTACTAAGCTATGTTGAAGCTAATAATGCTGAATAGAATGAGCCAGGAAATATTCTTAAGACTTAGCCATAGAAAAAGGGTCTGGGATATTTTTCTTCCAAGTACTTAACAGATATTTTAAGGGAAGTCTTGAATGTTTTCTACAGATAACATAACATTGATTATAGTTAAGTCCTTAAAATATACAAAATAATTCACAATCTTGTTAATTAATGAAATTCAGCTGATAAGAAAAACTTACAAAATTGATGGAATGAATGTAATACCTCAGTTCAAAATGAGCAAATAAAGAGCACAACCAGGTATATTTGAAATCAGGATAGTATTACTTTTTATGTTCTTTGAGAGGTGAGTTAGATTGTTGTAGTTAGTAATTGTAGGTCCATACCCAGAACTACTTTTACAGAAAGAAATGTGCTACCTTGGCTACTCAGGGGCCCTTCAAATCAGAAAACAGCAAAAAGAAGTTATTCATCATATTCATAATTACCAATGAAAATATTGGTTTATAATAATATAATAATAATCAAAGTTTCCAATATTCTCTTCTATGCTGCAGCTATAGTCCACATTTCAAAACCATTCAAGAGAATACTTCAAAGAAAGGTTTTCGTAGACTGTTTTTTAATATCTGAACTTCTATTAATTGATCCGAACAACAGTTTTTTTGTACAATGCTCCCTACTTTTTAGTCTATTCTAATTTTTAATTCTCTATTTCTACTTCCTTAACTGGATTTTCTTCCTACCCAGATAGCAGTATTTTTGAAGCCATCGTATCCCCACAATAAATTAGGTTATAATGTTTAATTGGTACAATAAATGATGTTCAATTATGAGACTTTCCTAAGACTGGTTGAAATATATAAAGGATTATCAAGAATTTTCCGCCATACATCTATAAGCTGTATTATTGATAAATATACCCTCTAAATTAAAAAATAAGCAATTCTAGATTAATGAATTCAATGAAAATATCTTGAAGACAAAAATGCATGTGATGCATTGTTAACTCTAATTTGCAAATTACCTTTCAAATTTTAAACAAAGATTCATTCTAATAAAACAACTGATGAGAAAGCAAGATACCTTCCACTTTTGAAAAAAATATTGATAGAAATAACAGAAAATAATAAATATAATGAAATTTAACTAGGTATTTATTCCACACATGAATTTATCTTTTTAATAATTTTAATCATGCAAATATCACAACCTTGCTTTTTACACATTTAAAAGTCTACTCAGTATTTCCAAAATAGATTAAAGACAAAATATATAAAACTTTCCTACATTAAAATTGTCACATTTCTCTGTCATCAAGATTAAAAATTAATTTCCATTATACTTCATAAACTGCTTAGGTATCTGAAAAGCTAATAACTTACCTACACACATCTAACTAAATGTACACAAAGCATTTCAACATATAATCAAAGGATACTATGATAAACGTTTCAAAATAATGATTAACTTACTTTAATTGGTTAAATTCAACTTAGTGTGGTAACAGACTTAAAAGGCAAAGAGGTATAATTCTTTCAGTATAGTCCAACATTCAGTACGAATAATAAACTTCTGAAGTAAAATGTTAAAGTATCAATTACCGAATATTATGCTTTTTAATTAATTAAAACTTGGTAACGTCATGACAATTTTATATTAAGAAAAATCTACTTCTGATCAACAGAAAACATCATATTAATGGAGAGGATATCAGGAAAAACTGACAAAGAACTATGACAAACCTTTGTGCAATCTGCATGTATAAACTCAGCAGTGAAAATGGAAGACCAAGACCCTTGGTCTTCTGATCTTCTCTTCAAATCGAAGTATCTTTTTTTGCATTGTTCGACACTAACTTCAGCAACATCAGCACATACCAAATGAGAAATACGTCCAATTTGCCATTTCATCAAGTCTCCACCTTTCCCACAACCTATATCAAGAACTTTCAAGGGCTCGCCATACTTCTTCCTGTCTTGAACCTTCGTTAAATACTGATCTAAGTTTCGAAAAGATGAAACATAAGTCATTATGCTTACTAATACTTAAATATTTTTCTAAGTAACTATTTATCGAACTTCTGTGCATAGTTATAAAAATATTTTAGCAAATGGAACAAATGAATAATTAACTAATTGAAAGAAACGGGAAAGAATATACTTACTCTTCAGAAAGATATAAATGTTAGCAAGCAGCATCAAAATGAGAAATAGTGAAGAGTTGAAAATGACTGAAAATTTTTCTAAATTACATCTTTAAACAAAGTTTAGTGGTTGTATAAGATTTGATGTTTAACTTTATAATTTACGAAGTAAATATTGTGTTAAAGAAAAATAATTTTCGATTGAAAGAAATACGTCATCAAAACAGAATTTCACATTGCCAAGGTACATACCTAGTTGTAAAAGTAAATTGAACATAAAGATGATCCATCAACTTACAACAATTCAAGTAAATACATTTGAATATTATCATTTTTTTCGTGTTTGATCGGGTCATATAAGATAAAATATGCACAAGTTCCCATTTCCTTGAAGTTGAAAATTGGACCATAGCAGTCGCTGACGTTTTCAACACTTTACTTGATGTTTTCAAATACTTTTTGAGGTGAAATTGGACTCACTAATGAGAACACTTTTGATCCAGTTGTTAAAATTCCTCATGTAATAAATCCGGCTGTTGGACCTCACATCCAGTCCCTGCTCTTCTATAGCATTATAATGATCGGCAACCACTGAAACATGCCCATGTTCGGAGACTGCTGGGTTAACAACTTCTTCATTATTATCATCAGTTTTTAGTTTTTTTGGCTGAACCTATAATAAGAACGTAAACATTAAAGCAGTCAAGCCCACGGATATAAATTCACTGCCACATTATATCTAACCTCATCGTCTTCTAATTTTCTTTTTACTGTCAGTGCGCTCATGATCAGGGAAAGTAAAAACATACACCAATTACAAAAATGTAAAGAAAATGCCGTTATCAACAAAACTTGCAAATGTGAATAATTCCCATGGATAACATAAGCGCCGAATACATTTTCTACTGAGCGAGACAAGATTCAGAACGATATCACGATATATATCGTATACGGGAGTACCGGTGCCAACTACAAATAACAAAACAGTTTTTTGTGACCGCCGACGGCATTAAATTGATTTCTACTGTCTTATCCTTGAAAGATTCAATTTTTCTTAAATAATTTGAAGCATGAAAGTAAATAATAATGTGATGAGAAACGCTTTGGCTACTTTTATTTCTGTCTTCCATTTAACATAGTTTTAGTTGTGTTCATACATTGCCCCATCACCAGTTTACATACAATTGCAACCCTCCTTTTTTGCATGGAAAGATATTTTGTATATTCTAGTTAATGTATTTCTTTAACATAATGTTTTATAAGTGAAAGTCTCATTCATTTATTGATGAAAATCATTTTGTTTGTTCGGAACTCAGATTTACTACATCCGATCATATTATAAACATTCGGTTTTGACAGTTTTGAAAATAATCTATTTTCTATTGAACTGATTGAATCTTTAAATTTTTATTTCCAGATCACTCCAAGTAATATGATAAAGATACATTTTATTCAACATTCGGTATTTAAAGGAGATGACTCCCTAAAATCATGAATAAAATATACGTGAAATTGAAAAGACAAGGTTAACTCAAATTCTTCAGGCATTTTTCGACCAAAGTAAGACAAGAATAAAATTAAGAGGCATTTACATAAAAACTTCAATATACAAAAAGAAAATCACATCTCCGTAAATATTAAAAATTCTTCAAATTATGCATCAGAAAAAAGTAGTAGGTATCGTTAAAATCAGTTAGAAATTATTTCATGCCTCCCAGAATGTTCACAGAATTGAATTCTCGAAGGAATTTTGACGCAACAACATTTAAGATGGTATGGTAGTAGCTCCTCATACGTCTCTCTGGCAAACCTATTTTCGTAATTACACTGCTCGTATCGCTGTATCGCTCACATTTTGTATTTCTAGCGGTAGTCATTTCGATTTCCATGCGTTCAAGAATCCTGATATTTTCATGTGATTATGTAGAATAATTATACTCACTGAATTATTTGGCATGCTTTTGTGGGCAAATAAATTTTTGTTTGAAGTGACTTCATTGGCAGTTACAAAAATATGCTGTAATGTTTTCAAGAGATTTGTAATTTAAGTCGCATAGATGAATTTTCACATCATAAACTTCTCTAAGACACGCAGCTTTTATTCAAGTAGCAGATGTGTAATTAAGTTTTTACGAGCATCATCTATTGGGGTCCCTTCATCCGATGGAAGATATTTCTGCCGCTATGGAAAGAACAAGAAGATCACATTAAGTAAGCAAGTTTTCTTACCTTCGCTGTAGGGAGTTTAGCTCATTAGAAAAAATGTTTATTAATAAAAAGAAGGAGACTTAATTTATTGTTATTGCGTATTGACATGTATGCGTTTTCTTTAAACTAAAAGAAAAGCGTTTTATTGGGGGGGGCATGTATCAGTTAGGCATGATGTAAAAAATCAATTTTCGAAGCAATATTCTGCATGAGACACCGATTTCAATATCACACCTTAGGCTTGGTGAAACAGTCACATTTTTTTATCTGTTTCATGAGGCATATTTTGGATATTTGATTTTTTTTCTTTTGAAATATATGAAGCTAAGCTAATGATACTCGTTCGTAATCGACTGTTCAAAATTACTTTTATAATTTTTTTTGCTAAAAAACAGTACTTTAATTATTATTAATCAAACAATAATTTTGCCTCTTTCATATCTTATCTGGGACAATTCACTGGCGGCAGCATCCATAATTTTGGATATCTTTTGATAACATAGCAAATAAAATTATTGGTTGTTGGATTCAAGAAATTATATATTGCATTCAAGTGAACATAATTTCAAAATTCATTACTTCTGGTCCGAAGTATTCGATGTTTGGAAGAGTTTGGTGATAGGTAGCCATTGAATATTAGGCGTCGAATTTATGTAGGGCATCCAACCATAGTCAGGTTAAGGGCTTATATTTTACAGTCTTGTATACAATTACATGTGCCCCATATTATGGGTCAATTCACAATATGTTACTGCGAGGAGTTTTCGCCTACTCCCTTTATGTCCTTACGTCTTCTCCCATTTAATCAGCGCAGACGAATATCAATTGTAAATGTCACGAACTTAAATAGCTAATTAAAAAGATAAATTAACACAATTTATTACATATGTTATTGTACTTTATATATTGTAGATATTGTAAGATTCTTTATATATGTAGATATTAAGCATTGAGACTCATGCCAATGGCATATTAATAATTTGAAATCAAGCTAAATTCTTTCTATTAATTCTAGGCGGAAAGGGAAGCGCAAGTAGCCATCCGCTACTGTCTTCATTTCAGAAAGGTCCATTTCTGAATCACCTTTTGCCCTACTCAAATGATGCTGGAAAAGGTATATCATCTGATAATGAAGAGAAGAAACAAACTCTTCTTCAGAGGTTCAAGCAGATGTACAGGGATTATTGGTATGTCCTAGTTCCTGTACATGTTGCAACATCAATAGTTTGGTTTGGAAGTTTCTACTACATTGCTAAAAGGTTAGTTGCTTCATTTGCTCTATGTTTAACCGCATTAAAATCTGTTAGTCGTGAAGTATAAAATGTATAAAGTCCTAGACCCTGAATAATTGAAAATGCAAAAGGTACAATGGTGATTAATGTGAAATGATTTTAAGTCACAGTTTATGAGTGCTCTCTAATTTTTTCATAGTGGTGTAGATGTTCCTGCTCTGTTAGAAAGTATGGGACTTTCAGAAAGTATAGTATCACCTCTAAGAGACTCTAGTGCTGGGCACCTAGCAGTAGCTTATGCAATGTATAAGTTAGCTACTCCAGCTAGGTATACTGTCACACTTGGTAAGTTGTTCATTTTTAGTGCAATTCGTATATTATTAAGACCATAAGAAAAATAGGTTCATGGATCAATTATTTCAAAGACAAAGCCCATGAAATGCAACCTGCTTCAACTTTTAAAATGTCCGAGATTCTTGTAGTTTTTATTTAATTCTATCCAAATGCTTAGCAAACTTTGAAATGAATTAAAATTTAGTCTTTGCCAAAGATACCCCAAGAAGAACTATCAATTAAGATAGGAATAATCATTGTTAAAAATATTATTACTCCTATTGTTGTGAATTCCCCTTTACAATCAAAATATGAAACAGAAAGATAGGCATATTGTAATAGCACATATCTAACTCATCATTTAGATATTGATAAATAACAACACAAGTGTAATACATTAGCAACTAAATACCTTGAAACGCAAAAGAATATTACTTGAAGCTGTAGATTTCTGATGATTATTTTGAATATAGGTATTAATAAGGCTGAAATGTTAGCTATCCTTCATGTTTTTGTATTTCCCAATTGTAGGTGGCACAACAATTTCCATAAATTATCTTAAACAGTGGGGATATATTAAACCAATACCACCCAAAGAAAAGCTTAAAGAAATGTATGCTGAGAAAGTTGAAAGCTATCGTGAGAAGAAAGAACAAATGGTTGAAAGCTACAGAGAAAAGAAAGAATCTGTTAGAAGTGGCCTTCAAGAGGCAAAGGAAAGTATAACTCAAGGCTTTCGTCAAAGTTTGGCCTCCAAGAAGACTGACGACACTGAGAAAAAAGTTCCAGATGATAAAAAGAATATGCCCAAAAGTGATCGTACAGATAGATGAATTATGGCTGACATCGTTAAATGACTGCAATTTTGTGGTGATTCTTCTGAAGTATTTGTTAAATATAGAAATCATAGTAGATGAAATATATGAACTGAGAATTAACTGGCATCATTGGACTGTTTCTTTATAATGATGATTTGAGTGACTATTAAATTCCAAATAAAAGATTTTTGAATGTTATTTTGAGATTTTCAAGTTGTGCTTAATTCTTTAAGGAGAGTATATTTAAATATCGATCCTGGATTCTTTTTGCCATTAAATCTCTGAAAATTTTTATTAAATTGTCAAAACAACTAAGTATTCTCTCTGAACCTCAATCAATTATTATTTAGAAAAAATAATACCCTGTATATTGCTGCATTTAGTGTTAAATTTGAAGACAAACTGTATAGCTTAGTTGAAAAGGGCTGGATACAATCTTTATAAATTTAAACATCCGATCCTGTGCAGGTAAGATGTCTTGTCTATTTAATTAATTTAATCCTCCATAGATTTTGCAATAGGATTTAAACTGTTTGTCATGATGCAACAACATTATAAATATAAATGTGTGATCTAGGCATTGTGATGGCTTTGGCTATAATTGTTGCACTGTGAACCTGCTTGTTACTGATTAAACCTTTAGCTTGTATCTTTCGTTGATCTAAATGAATAAGCTACATAAGGAACTCAAAAGTACATATTATTGCTATTTGAATTGAATACATTTATTAGTGTAGATTTTTCAGTTAAAATTACTACCATTATATAAAGAAATTTGGAGTTCACCAGAGAAGTTGCTGCCTAACTGTAGTTCATCAACTGTGTATTCAAGCCTGAACATGCAACCTATACTAACATCTTCATAACTAAGATATATTCAAATATTCACTCTTTTGTATTGGAATATTCCCCTTGCTGTTTTAACACAATATTTTATAATATCTAGGAAAGCATGGTTGGATTTAATTTTACAAAGCAACAACTTATTTAAATCTGACATTGTTTATAACCTAGCAAAAGAATTAGTATGCTACCAACCATTGAATGGAACAAATAATGTGAGACATGAAATGAAGTACCAATCAATAGCCAGTTAAAGGAAGGAAGAGTTAGGTAAGTTTGAGTTGTGAAAGGATGATGATGCAATGAAGTGAGCAGCTATTTAAAGGAATTGAATTGTTGTCAGAGAAACATGGTCTTTAGAAAGAGAATTATTTAAATTGCATAATGGTTGTTCAAAGCTGTTTACCTGCTATCATCCTTGGTGTCATCCTCTGCATAATGATACCTTTTACTTAATCTGACTCTTGCCTTACACTAATTAATTTAGCCCTTCTTAAGCATAATAAGTAGTTCTAATCTGATTGCTTGATGAAGGCACCAGTTGCAACTTTGCATGTCCTATCTGTTATGAGTGTCCTTGGATAACCTAGTGAGCAACTTGTTCACCTTTGGTGAAGTGATCTCAGGTTTGATTCTTGGTGGGAGCCATCATTTAAAAATGTCCACCCTTCATCATTAGACATATGAGTAGCGTAAACTTGGTAGTAGCTCCAGTCTCAGAAAGCTGAAAATGGTGTGTCAGATGAAAATGCCATGACCACACGTCAATCTCAAAGAATGCCACCTCACTCCTAAAAGGGATTTCTTTCCAAGGACTTCTTCCATCTGTCATGTGGGGATCTAATAAGAAAATAATCTCTTGCAGTGAAAGGCTTTCCTAATAATATTTGACGGAAGATTGACATAGTGTTCCATTGAAATTTTGAATCTGTACTAAGTTCAATCACCTTTCATTCGCTGAAATAAACTGGAGGGTTTTGAATTCATTTGGTTTGGAAGTCAAGATCAAAAGATTTCCTTCTAGGAAGCCTTTGCAACTTTTTGAAGTTTTAGAATAATAATTCTAATATGTTATCTCAAACAAGCTATCCTAAATCATTCGATTACTCAAATATTCCATGGGTTATAGGAAAGTCATGATTATTCTATGGTTCTTAGATTCATTAGCATAATTTTCCAAGTCATAAATTTAATGGTTGAATGATATATTTTATATCAGATTTTCAAATGATAAAAGAACTAACTTACTCAGAATAACTTCCATGCTGGATCTGACTTGTGGTAAATAGATTATAAATTTCCTCTGGTTAGGCATCCTTTGGTATCTATCTCTATTTTCTGCGTAGATATATTAGGTTGGAGAACAGATCCATGTTTATAATTTCATATTTTTTTATTGATGTGAGAAGGAAAGGTTGATTAAAATCCAGTTTTATAAATAACTAAATAAATTTTGTTGTAAATAAAGTTGTTTGTAAATATAATTATCTAATTGGGGTCGACAGGTTTTTCTTTTAATTAATTTTGGAAACCAACTCTCAAATAATTGCATACTTATGTTCATTTTGAAAAAACACATATGAAAGTTTTCATTTATTCATCAAAACATAAAATGAAAATTACTCCTAAAAATAAATGACATTGAAATGGGTCTAACAAGATTGTTAGTAATTGTCTAAGAGGGTTAAAATTAGAGAAATACCAGTCTATCTTTGGCAGTATAGATATTAAAAATTTTTGCCTTTGGAAGCTAATGCTCTATACTAATAGAGTGATGGTTTATTAGATTAATTTACAAATACAGATAAATAGAGCTCAAATAGTTCTTTGAATTTTTAAAGAATTGGGTAATACAAGGTTAAAAATTCTCACACTAAGATGTAGTCCTAAATAGAAAGAAAGGCGTAAAATTATTTTCCTATAGCTGAAATTTCCTACTGTTTTCATTTCTTAAGGTCTGAAAAAGCAATTAATCGAAGGAAATTACTATTCATCCTTTTAAGAAGTGATATTATTGCATTGAATATAAAGTGGAGATTGAGAATGTTACTTTATATTCCAAGCAGATGTTACTATCATTCTGAATCATTGTAAGAAAAATGTTAAGAAAGTTACAATGTGAAACTTCATGTCAACTTATTTGTTTCCTGAAAATATATTTTTTGATTTAACCAATAAAAATTATTGCTATGTATTTTTAAAGAATTTTTTGTACTGAGAAAATCCTGATTATTCAATTTTTTATTACATTCAAGATTCCTGAAGTAATATATGTAATACAATACTGTATACGAGTACTATATACATGTATTCCTTCATATCGATGAAAATTTAAATTTCAATATACTCTAAGAATTGCTTCAGTGCTCTGAAATAACTGTAAATGTAAAATAAGGCTTTCTTAGTTATCTCCTCTATGTTCTCCTTTCTCCTCTAGCTGATGTTTATGAAAAATTAGATATGCAGGCACAATCACAATGATGGTATTAAAAATAGGTATGGTAGCAATGGTAAGAGTAATATTAACTTGAGTAAGAGGTAAACATCAGAATTTAGTTATTAAATAAATCAACATTCATTTTATTTTACTTTTCTAAGCAGCACAGTGATTATTTTCAGACAACCTGGGTTAAGGTAGCAAGGAATTACACATGAATTTTATCAACGTTTCAAATTTCAGTGAATATATATGCTATACATCGACAAAGAATAAATCAAATACATAAATACATAAAATACAAAATTTTAAGAATAGAATGAATATTGAAATTATATTTCCCTCCATGTAATTAAATGAATTATAAATTATCAGATAAATGAACAGATGAAGTTAGGAATGTGAATATAAAGCTATTTCCTTTTTTTAACTAATAATTTGATATATTGAAGGGAAAAGTTCATTTAAAGTTGAATAATTCATAATATGATCACAGAATTCAGATAAATATGCAGAATCATCATTCATCACAAAATTGCATGGCTATAAATCTTGCAAAGAATTTAAAGCCATAACCTTTAATGTACAAAAGATTGGAAATTTTCAATAAAATACTCTCAAAACACACATGAACGTATTCAAACTCTCTCTATAGTCCAAGTGCTATATATATCAATGGTTTAACCACCACATCACTCATTAAAATTAATTCCACACAATTCCATTGTTCATCTTCTACATGTGGTCTTCTAACATTTGAGGATGAAGTCCATGAAAAAGTGAGCCTTGTTACACAGGCTCAAGCAAAAATGTTTGAATGGTTGTTCTAAGTACTTCACTATCATCAAAATTTTTAACTTGTAATCTTAATGAGTTAATTGAACTCTCAGAGCAGTTTTTCCATTTCAGTCTGAAAGTCAGAGTCATTTTGGTGATGCCTATTTCATGCACATCAAATGATTTAATACTATTCATCTGAAGTGCTGTTTCAGCATTTCCAGGACATCACAACTCATACTATCACAGGGAGATGCCCACCCTTCATTGGTCAAATTAAGACACCCAAACACTTGATAAGGGAAATATGATGAGGCTGGACCTCATAAAACTTTTCTCCCTGCCCTTAAAAATGAATATATCTTCAAATCACCTTCATTTGTTTCAATCAATCTTAACAGCAGCATAAATCTTCCGCACAAAAGCATAAGCAGCAAAGAAACCAATTGTGCCGGTGAGGAGCCAAAAAGTAAGTGCCATTAATGTGGTATATCCAAAATATAAAAGGGTGGGAATGAATTCTGTAATCTCAAGCTTTGTGGCGAAATAGAAAACAGAGTATGCAAAAACATATACTGCAGATCCTCCAGAGACAATGAAACTTCGCCACCACCAATGGTAATCCTGAGTACAAAAGCAGAAAATCGTTGTATTAAATATTAATTCAGGCAACAGTTACTGAATAAAAGTACTAAAGAGATTATAAGCATTAAAATTCACAAGTACCATATAGGATAAATTCAAAAAAGGTGCTTGAATTATTATGATTCAACTAACATCATGTATAGTAAAATAGTAGAATTTTACTAAGTGATTGTGTATTTTTTCAATATAATTAAAGATTGGATAAAAAATTATATGATAATCAAAATCTCTTCAATAAGTATAAGAAACAAATGTACCAACATGAATTTAAATAGTAAGCCTTTAATGATAATTATAAATGTTACTTATCTAAAATCTTTTGATTTAAACCCACATATCAAATTACTGGTAAAACCAATGTTTCTTTTCCTTGGTTGGAGACTTCTTAAGTGTTATAAATAATTATAGCAGCATATCAGCAAAGTGTTTCTATTCTGCTGTCCGTACAGGGGGGAGGAGTGAGGAGAAGGGGTGTTGGGGGAGTGGTTCTGGATATTCATGGGAATAGAAATGGTGTCCAGGTGTCACTGACTTTTAGCCTATAGTCTCTGTTGAAATTAGTTGGGCTTTTGATCTCTATAGCCACCCTAATTAGTTTTTTTTGTAATGATTTGTTTTTCCTAATGCTCCTACATTGTCCATGCTTATGTCATGTCCCAGGATGTTAACAAACATGCTGCACCAGGCAATAAATCTAAAATCTTTTCTGTTAAAGCTGTGTATGGGCTAAAAGTCTGTGGCATCTGGATGCCAATTATATTCTCAGTAATATACACTTTCCACTTCCCCTTTGTATGTGGGACAGTGGGAAGTAGAATACTTTTAAGTTTTCTGTTTATTCAGTTGAGGAGTTTCAGAACTAATGTTCATGTATTCCTGATATATTACATGTGGAAAAGTAATACGCAAATTCTGGAAAATAGGTCCCATCAATACCTCAAGACCAGTAGTGGCTGAGAACTGTCTGTACATGGATATTTCACAAACAAGAAGAAACACTACAGCAAACAAATATTCAAATCTGATGGTTTAATTTAATTGACCCTTTAAATGAAGTAAGCTCCTCCACCTCAAAGGAGTACTCCAGGGGCAAGTAGTGAGCACCCACAGGAGCACAAATACTGCCTCTAAGAGTGGAAAACAACCCTCCCCACAATCAATTTGTTACAAGGAAATTAGAGTTATGGAATAGAATAAATAAGAAGAAGCAGAAAACTATCTTAAAATATACAACTTTTTCCAATAACAGTGCATAAACTTTTGGCCAAGTAAATACTTTAATCTGGCCAATTAGCTTATTTAGCAATTAGCTTCATGAAATTTCATAAGCTACTATATTCCTCATGAACTCCCTTTCCCTCATTTATAATATTAATTCATTCCATATTATTTGCATGTTAACATTGGGAGGATACTATTCAAGCAAAGCAATCAAAGGTAAATACTTAAATAATAACAAATGCAGTACTACTTTCAATTTCAGTAATATACTTGCAATAAAAATAATTGATAACCTTTAATATATATAAGATAAAAATACACAGATGAATAATTGGAAAATATAATTTGAAACTTAAATTTTTATAGGAAATGTTAAATTTCCAAGTGTACAGCATCTTCTCTTGAACCAAGAGCAACCAAATTAGATTTCAAATTGGACATGAAACACATTCAATAGGCCAAATAACCTTCTCATGATGTAACTTTTTTAGTAGCTCTTATACCTATTGGGTTATCTTCATGTGATCTATAACATGATCTACATCTGCATACCCTGCAAGCTGCCTTTTGGCAGGGGGAATGGGGAGGGGAATGATTGGGGAAATGAAAAGGGGAATGATAAAAATTAACAGAAAGAAAAAGAAAAGATGTGAAATGAGTTGCTTAATAAATACTGTTGATTTGACTTTTGAAGTTACTTACCTCGCCACAAAGTTGAAAGTAGACCATGACAATCGAGATTTGCGAACAGGATATGACAAGAATAATGAAGACTAAAAACAGAAATCCAAAGAGATAGTAGAACTGGTCTTCCCAAATGGCCGTGAATACGAAGAACAATTCTATGAACACAGCACCAAACGGTAGCACTCCAGCCATCAAAGTACTGAAATAATGATCCAATTGCAATAATGAGAAATTAGCATAAATCAGACAACAATCTTATGATGTAATCTAAAATCTTTTTTTTTAAGTAAGGAATACAGATAACAAGATAGTATAAGAACATCATTCTAGAGTAGATACCATATAAAGACACAGAAAAGGTCCATTACCATTTAAATTTACTTAAAGTTACAATATTAATTCTCTCACGTAGAGCACTCAGACTATATCATAAAATCATTGATAGTCAAATATTATAACTATTAAACAATAAATATATGATTACATAAAAATGAAATATTACCTTAAAAACATTGCAGACATATATTTTCATAAGTGATACCTTATTGCCATTTCTCACGGTGAATTTAACCAAGTCAAGAGAAAAACTAACCAGCTAAAACATCACCAGCTCCTTCAGAAACAAACTAATCATCAGGAAGGTAATTATTCAATAAATCTTAATTTTTATTAAATAACTGATTATCAACGGCCTCTTGATAGCCTAATTGGCAACGTGTTCACATTCAGTGAAAGCAGTTCGGGTTCTATTTCTATTGGGGATGCACATTCATCTGAGCCTACCCAGCTTTGTGATGCAATTGAGTAGCCATCTATACTAATGAATGGCAGGCCTGATCTTGGAAAGCCAAATACAGCAGTGTGGGAGCAGATATGCTAACCACAAGTCATCCACTGTAAAAACTGCCTGGCAAGGCCTTATTACTCAAAATTTTAATTTAAACTTTTAAATCTCTTCTTTTACTTAGGCAATAACTATCTACTATATTGCAACACTTGTGGAGTCAAATATTTCAAATATACTCACCACAAAATAGGATGCATGTACCATATCTGCGGTGGAACCTGCCTTGGAATTTGGTTAGTCCGTACAGGATGTCGGAAAGGTTGTTTTCGAAATCCAAAATAGAATCCAAGGAAGACAAGGGGTAAAGAAATACCAAACCATAGGCAAAGAAGAGCAACCATAGTTGGAAAGGGGACAGCTCCACTTGAATGCTTTCCCCAGATGAAAAAGTTGAGGAAAAAGCAAGTTCCAAACACAATTGCTGGATACAGAGTAGCAGTCTGGGGAAAAAAAACAGTATGTAACTAGGTAGGAAAAATTGCCATAAATATTAGGATTTCTTATGTCCAAAAGATTCACTTGTACAATCTGACTGACCAAAAGAGCAAGTCTGGACTGAACATCTGCTGGGCAATTTTTTGTTAGTTCATTATATTTTATCAAAAAAATTTTCTGAAAAGGTGGAAGAATATGTGCATATCATATGGTAGTTCAGTGATTAGAATACCTGCCTGGAAAGTGGGCGACCTGGGTTCATGTCACTATTTTTTACTTCTGTTTATCCCTCGGTTTTACAGGTCATAGTAAATTTTGTTAAAAGTGATCAAGGTAAATATTACAAATACCAAAAATAAATATTAGAAGTATTTGTATATGCCAATAAAAATAATACCATTGTCACGGCAATTTTAGAATAACTTAAAATTGTATCACTATTGAAAGTGAGAAAGGAAAGATCAAAATAGATACCCCAATTTTTGTCCAGATTATCAATTATGTTAAAATCCTTTTCCTAGGAACAGATCATCTTATAGTCAGAAGGACAGCTGTTATTTATAGCCTACTATTCTTTATAATTAAAACTATAAAACTACCAAGAAAGCAGCTCTTTTCCATTCTCTGCCTTTCATGGTGCGGTAGAGGCGAGCAGCAAAGTAACCAGCAATGAGTCCCATTGAAACATACAGAAAAATGGCAGCTGTCATTAAGGCTCCACGAGATGCTGGTGATAACATCCCAAGCATAGCAAAGACTGAAATCAAAGAATTGCATAAATTTTAATCAATGTATACATTTATCAAGAAAAAAATCATATGTAGGAGAAAATAGGTATTGTGGCATTCAAGATGAATTTTATTTCATTCATTCATTAAATCTACTATGATTATGAATATAGCTACTGTTTACAGTTTCCTGAGGTAATTCAATGTAACTGTAGAAAATTAAAATAAAAGTAACCTTTATCTGTTAAAAGAATGTTTGCATTGATTATTTACATCCACAAAATGATATATTACTCTTAAAGCATTAGTCAATACAACGTCAGAATTTTTAAGCAACCACAGAAGAAATGAGATTTTTCAAAAAAATATTTGCACTAACTTTATGGACAGAAGACTTTTAAGAAAGAGATTTTAATGAATATATATGAACGATGGAAATGTAATTTTTACTTTGCACATTAAGTTGTGCGACTAACCCAAGGTTATACAAGAAGTGAAAAATTGCGACTTGGCCGGGACTCTCACTTCT
The DNA here is from genome assembly GCA_036926295.1 of Pachydiplax longipennis. Lineage (NCBI taxonomy): Eukaryota > Metazoa > Arthropoda > Insecta > Odonata > Libellulidae > Pachydiplax > Pachydiplax longipennis. The sequence continues at coordinate 62,367,373 of JAVFKF010000008.1, forward strand.
TGTATAACCTTGAATATATATGCTCAAATAACAAAACTACAAACAACTTTTTTGGCTTAAGATCTTTCGCTTGATCTTCCCTTGAAATTTAAAGTATATGCTTCAGGTAGAATCAATATTAATTTTGAAAAAGATTAAAATAAATAAAGGGAATTTATGATGAATTACCAATATTATTTTCAAACACTTTAAGTCACTATTCCATAATCCAACATTTTCTAAAATTACAAGGTAAATAATGAATTTCACGCTAATGCAAAGAACAATAACGTAAATCAAACTAAATTAAAGTAATCAATCTTATAAGGTTCAAATCTGCCCTGGACTACAATTTTGTCAAAATGGAAGGTCTTATAACTTCCTAAGACCATAGAGCTAAAGTGAGTGGAACTCTGTTCTTAGTAGGGTCATCCACACTAAATGGGCAATTGGTTGGAGAGAAAAAAGTTCTCTCAGCCTCCATGATATCAAGGAGGAGCTGCTTAAAAGTCTATATCCCAATGGAGGGGCTACTCAGAGTATTGGTGAGACATTAAAAACACAGCAAAAGAAGAGCAGGGAAATCCACCTTGACAAATTATTCTAAGTTGATATTATACATAATTAATAGTCTTAAATAAAAAAAGCAATTTTGGGATATCCACAATTTTTTGATTAATAAATATATTTCAAATCTAAGATGTAAGCAAACCCACAATTGCTTGTACAAGGCTCTACCCTTTAAATAAATAGGTTAAATCATTTGAATTAGAATTTCAAATGATTGTAAAAATACCGATAAAATTTTGGCACAACTAACTAAGGGTCAATAACTCAATCAGCAAAAGTTAATTAGAGGGTTCTGAATAGAAAAATTGAGGGAAACAAGTCCAAACTGAATTGATTACTATGGTTTTCGAGGAGAGAAAGAAACTAGGGATGTACTTGGGGGTAATGAGGACACTTGCAATTTATGTACTTTTTTGAATCTTAATAGTTAAAAATACAATTCTATATGTAAAGATACACAAAATTGGGGCAATGATACTGCAAGCTTGAGGTATTAGGAAGTAGGCTGGATTCATTACCTAAATTTATTCTTCCTACATGATGTGTATATTTTATTCAGATGGTATGTTTGGCATTGTATCATATTTTATACTGTATAAAAACCCTTCCCAGTCCAGTTTAAACACTCTGTATTACATATATATCATCACTTATAATCAATCTAATGGCAGATGTAGGCCTATAAAAGCACTTTCCAATATCCTCTATTCCTAACTTCTATTTAGTAGTAATAGGGATGGGAAAGGATTAAGAGGTCATGTAGTGTATTGTGAGTAAAGGGTCATGTATGAGTGTAAAAGACCATTTTTATTAAAATGTGGAATATCATAGCTTGCACAGTAAACTGTCAATTATGTGGACTAACAATGGGAAGGAAATATTTGGATGATAAGAAAATAAAGATGACCCTAACTTTCAATTTTATTTCTTATGATATTAATTATTTATATAGATAATCAATTTATTTTTGTAAAAATGTAAAATTTTGTGTAAAAATGCCATTATTTTAGAATATTTTGCAGACTCGTTAAGAGTTTTCTACAGCCAACCATGGATCTTTTTGTTAATGTCATTGTAGTCATATTCCAAATGCTTCATAGAAAAGATCAAGCATAGATCTTCATAGAAGAGATTCTGCTTGTGTTACAATGCAAGAAATAACTCTTTTGAATTTGCATTTTTTAAAGACATTAGAAAATATAAATCAAGACTAAAAAAAATCAAGAACAAATTACCTTGCATAATGGATAATCTGACCAAAGATAATCAGGAAATCACTGTATATGATTTAAAATCTTCTTCATTAATTTTAATAGGTAAATTTTTAATGGTAAAATAAGATCTTCGCATCATAGACCATGTGCAACTCCTTATAAAAGTATTGCATGAAGAAAATCATAATTCATTAATGTTGGAGCTACCTTGTGTTTTAGACAGTGTGTAACTTTTCAAGGATTAATGTTAAAGGGTAAAATGATTGATTAACAACTCTAGTGCTTAAATCATCTTAAGATATTGTCATCAAAATTTAATTTATCAATAATGACCTATGCTCATGTATCTTCAGTATCTAATTATAATCAATAATATAGACATATTTAGTAAGTAGTCATTTTGTTAAGAAGGATTTCATAAATATAGATTTACTTTATGATGTTGCTCTGCTATAAAACCTAGGTAAAAAATTATCTAAATAGGAATGTTCAAAGAAATAGCATTATGCTTGGAATTTGGTGTATCAATGGTACTTACAAATGGTAACAAGGGCCATGAGGAAAATCTGGATGCCACTGCCAACAACTGCTGAAAAAAGGCGAGGATGACGTGGAGGACGAAAAACATCTCCATGAACCAATTTCCAACCTGTCTCTTCAATAGCTTCCTCCAATCCAACACCTAAGTCCTGCGATGCAAGAGGGCTATAACCACCATCTCGATTGTATCGAGCTATGTCCCGTCTAAGTGTCCTCACCATTATCATTGTTAATATCCCTAAAAAAATAGAAAAAAAGAGGTGATACATAGACTTTGGCAATAATGGATATCAACTCATAGTTGGTTAACTAAGAACCCAATAGTTCAAAATTACAAATCTTATATAATATACTCACCAGAAAGAAAAAATACAACAACAAGAGAGTTGACTATAGAGAACCAATGAATGTGTGCATCTGACATTCCAAGGTAGATGTCCCATCGAGAGGCCCAACTAACTTCAGATGCAGACCATTCTACTGAGTATGTGAAAAAGAGACTGGTGCCTCCCTTAGGTGATACTACTTGTCCAATTCTTCCATTCACTCCATTTCGTGCACCATTTACAAGTGCTGCAGATGCAGGAAATGAACAGGCTCCGGTTTTAGGGTCAAAACTCAGCTGTCTCATATCTATGCTCGAAGATTCAACCTCAAAACCAACTACACGGTATGTCTCCCTGAAATTGCAGTCGAAGATAAATTGGACTCCATGGAGGAGAAGACAAATCTAAAGTAAAATAAAATCTTCTGTGCCTTGATGAGTTTTCTTCTTCCTTAGGGTATAAGTACTATAGAATTATATAACAACTTGAATGTAAAATATTATCCTGAATCAAATTATAAATAAAAAATGAATAGTTTAAAATAATTTAGAATAAATCTTTAGAGAAGATAGTTGGTAGATTTAGATATGTATAAATACTGCAGCATCAAATTTTACAGAAAAATACTCTTTCAACCATGACATTGGGTGATAAACAGAAATCTCTTCATTGATCTTAGGAGATAAACTTCTTTGTTATAAGTAACAATGCATTAATTAAACTTTTAAAATTTACAACTTAATTTAAATTATTGATAGAGAAAAATTAATCAAAAAAGATTTTTGAAACTTAGCTTCATCCCACCTTATCTAAGATAGTGATCAGATATATGGATACATAATCAGTATAATAGTATAGTATTGTTAAATTTGCTTCAACATCCATGGTGATTTTGCGAGTTGGCTCCCACTACACTTAATACTAATTCCAAAAATTAATTCAGTTTATTTGTTAGTCATAAGGTACATGACAAATGCTTGGTTTTATACCATGGTTTTCAGTGATTAAATATATAGAATTGGGAAAACTTTCCATTTCTAAAATTTCCAATCATCTCAGTTATCACATAATTGAGATATTAAGTGGTAAAGTCTCCACACAGTTACTCCTTACATATACACTTTGTAATACTCACTGATTTTCTGTATGATACTGCAGCCTTAATCGAAGGTGATTGTTTATATAAGTTACACCATCTATCACTGTTCCCAAACGGTAACCATGCTCATATCTCACTTGACCAGTATCTTCATCAACCAATCTGGTGGCACATGGCAGATTATCCACCAATCTATAAAAAGAATAAAACATTATTACAGCATGAATGATTCCGTCTCTGCTTCCTTAATTCAATAACTTAAAACCAGAGTGCTTAAAGTTATGCCTTGAATAGTATTAGCAAGAACATCAAGTTTTTTTCCATACCTAATGTCTGAAAATATCTTTTTGATATTACTTTTACATGTTAATATGTTGGATTCATTCTGGAAAATTATCATCCCTTCTTCACAAAAAACATATCCAAAACTTTAATTGATTCAACAATTATTTCAAATAAGGTACTCTATAGCAGATACATAATGTTTTCCAAATGAATAATCTTTCCCTTTGGCTAGCTTTGCAGCAGATCATGAATGAGTTGTACTCTACCTTTCATGTTAGAATAGTTGGAAAATATATAGCTAGGATCTACACACAATCAAAACATTTGTGATTATTGGAATTCACAATGAAATATTTCTAGAAAAACTCATCAACAAGAAAGTATAAAATAATATAGTCAAACTGCAAAATTTACAGTAAGTAATGCAAAATTGCATGTAATTGAAAGAGTTTTCACAGAAACTTATATTGTAAGCAGGGGAAGATCTAGAAACTCACTATGAAAGGGAATGGATATTACATATCTATCTTTAACTAAAAGCAATTTTTCTGCATTAATTATTTCCAATTAACTATTTTAATTTTATTGAATTGTAACATTATATTTAAAAATCTATCAGATGTAAATTTATTGTAAAAACTCTTAGCTATTAGTTTTTAGTCAAAGTTTCTCACAGTGTGCAAAGAAATCGGATGTAAAGCAGATCATCAGGTTACGGGGCTACTGCTCCCATTGCTTCTTTTTTGATTTGACAATATTTGTAAGTGACGAATGATTTCATATATTCCTGATTATGTGGCTAGAAATGTATTATTGGTGGCATATTCTTGCCGTGTTGCCACAGGATTTTCAGTACAGGATTACTACAGGGGTACTGACTAATATCTGAAAACTGTTTACCAAGCAAAAGAGCAGGACAGAGATTGGCGGAGTAGGTAAGCCTTAGCTTCTAGTATCTATGGAGAATTATAGTACATTTGTGTTAATGTGGTCAATGATATCTCACTAGAGGGGAAATAAGTGGGGGAGAAGGGTATCTGACTGTCAGGAAGCATGCATAGTAAGTGATATCTAATTCTACTGCAGGCTAGCTGTATGCACATGGCTCCCCTCTAAGTAAATGGTGTTTCCCCTATTATCTGATTTACAGTATGTCCATCAATGCAGTAAACTAGTAAGTGCTGGTCACCTAAGCGCAAATGGATTTTACCTTTGTGGGACTGTAACAATGGGAAAGATTATGGACTGCTGTTTCTACCAGTTTCAGAATGATTCCTTTCCATAAGAGCTGGATCAATGTGGCCAATTGATTGACTTGCCATCTGCCTCGATTTAATACCAAATGAAAGACAACCCATTTCCTTTATACTAGCTAATATGTTGAATCTCTCTAAGACAGCAAAAAAACCAAGCAAAGCAAAGCTTCAGGCCATGTAAACTCCTTTAAAAATATAAACCTAATAGACCTTGTACAGGAGAGTTGGATTTGACTATTTTTTTGGATTAGAGTATTGAAAAGTGAATGCTAATTTAAACATTTTAGCAAATATGGAATGTTTTTTTAGTATACCTCATATCAAGGTGATTTTACACCCAAATGATACCAATCTATAACTAACATATATTTAGAATGACAAATTTTTTGACATTACAATAGTACTGATAAAGTTATTTGGTCTAAATATTAATTTTGTTCACTATCATATTAAAATTTAAATAAATAATTTTTTTACAATCTAGTTCCATGAGACTATCATCTTTAAATAAAGAAAATTATTAATGAAAGAAAATACTGTAAAAAATCAGCTTTGATAGTTTGAGACAAATGCCAGTTTCAATATAATCCAGTTTTGTCCATTAATACAGAATTTGGTTTTGAAAACTAAAAAAATAAGTTGTCAGCAAATTAATTACATAAATTTTCTACTTGAAAAAATACAATAAGCACTTAAGTAAAAGTAATGCAGATATTTTAACACAAAATACTCACAAATGTACAAAGTATTCATGTTGAATGCGTCCAATAACTTTAAGAGCAGCTTCCTCACTCCAGTTCATAGGACTGTCAGGAGTATGACAAAGGAGCCTACAGCCAACATCTTCTGCCATCCGCACTTCATATGGGGTATTTACAATCCGATCACCGCGTAGAACCTCACCTGATTGAATATGGGAAAACTTTCAATAAAGTGAAAGCCAAAGTAAGCTACTTTAAAAAAATCACAAAATTATTTTTGAAAAATTTCCCAGCTTATGGAGTGATTACATTTCTTTAATTATTACTTAAAGACACTACATTTCTATAATGGAAATCATCCCAATATAGATCTTTACAGTAAACAAGGATTAACCCCTTAAAAGACCAGTTCATCTATCAAAAAATTTCATGCAAAATAAAGCCTAGTTAGATTCTACCTTTACATGTCACAATCAAGGAAGTGGGTTAAGTGATTGAATGGAAATTTTGAAATGGTAATTACTTACAAATTAGGTTACTGAGATTTTACTTCCATTCCAATAACAAAGTTTATCATAGAATTTCAACGGAAAACCTCCACTGAAGCAGATCAAAGGAAAATATTTCCAAACAACAAAGAAATCTGAAAGTACCTTCCACAGTTAAGACCTTTTCCCTACCAAATGAGTAAGTTTTGGTCCAAAAGAATTCAACCCTTAGGGGTTCATTGGTGGATGCTCAAGTAAAACGTTCTCTAAAAAATCAGTAGCCAAGAAGAGAGAAATCTATGAAATCATACTATTGCTGCAGAGGAAGATTTTCAAACTTTTGAGGGAGAGCTATAGAAGCAAAGGAGCAAAAAATTTCTTCCTTTGAATTTGGTAACTTGAATTTTATGAATGACTGAAGTTTTTGGGTAATTAATGCAGTCTAGTAAACATTTAGTAATACAACCCACGACCATTTTACAAAGAAGTAACTGTTTCCGAATTTATAACATGAAAATTTCACAGTGGCATAACTAATTAAGCTCTTCCGATCAATATGAAACAACTTTAAAAAATATTTTTTCGGATATAATAGGATAAATGGGTAATTTTGCCGAGCAATTTGATGAAACTTCGAATATAATCCAAAATTATTCACAAATTTACGAAATAATAATATAAAATTAATTAGAAACTCCTAATTTTCTGCAAGTCTTCTATTTGTGTAGAGAGCAATAATTTCTAATTAGTAAGTGAAAACTTACCTAAATTCTCCGATTTGTATATGAAGGTTCCATTCTTTGGAAGACAGAATGGCAAAGAATAATATTCATATGGTAGTTGAGTGTGGGTGCTAGTCATTTTCACAGCTCGCACTTCTATACGAGCACCTTTATGAAATTCTACTGGAGCTACACCAGGAACATAAAATCCTTCCACTCCACGAAAAATACTGGTTGCAATAATGAACAATAATAGATTGATCACCGGCACTGATAATTGATTCATTTTTAACACCCTCCAAGAGTTAGCCATTCTGAATTTTCTTCCTACACAGAGAAAATAAGTAAAACCGTATTAGTTACATTTCCGCTGAAGTTAAAAAGTGCAAATTTAATAGAATTAGGCTTTAGTCTTTTAACAGCATTAATGCATATATAAAATATATAATTACAGCCACACGTCACAAATGACATGTAGAAAATGTTGATCTTAAATCTGGTCACAGAGACAAAGAAACAAAAGTTTTTTTAGCTTTTACAATTCATACTATGATGTAAAATTAACGTTGGTGGAGAATGTTCACATAGATACCCAGAATATCTTAAGGGCACTTTCTACATGAAAATTATCAATTAAAGGATGAATAGTTACTTCCTTTTTTAATTTCGGCTGATTGACTGTCTTAGAAAAATTCTAATATGCATGATTCGATAACCTATCTTCACTCAAAAACATTAAAAGTACACGTTGAAATAGCAAGCAATCCTTTGTGGAGCCTCCTTAAATCCAGAAATTTTTATTAGAAACAAAACACTGTATCATTAACGCGAAATAATTGTCAAAAAAATAGATTTGAATGCCAAAGATACCTTTGTACCCTTTATAGATGTTAATGTTTTCCTGATTCTGCTGTTATTTAGCCGACAAGTCAACACTCATTTCTCATGAAGATCCCGAGGCGCACCCGGAAATTCACTAAGATCCGCTTACCCGATGTACCTGTTACACTACAATTCAATCCTTCTTCAATATTGTCGTTCAAATTCTTTAAAGATGAATAAAGCTCGTTCATAGGACTCTCAATTAAGTCTAAATAGTTCTATCTATACACTGTCGACGAAGCCCCTAATGATGTAATCGGCGAAGTGACGATTAAAGTTTGATAAAATAAGGTAACTCAGCACATTATACTCAGCAGCATTACGAAATTACAATTGCAAATAGTAAGGGTTTCTTGATGGTACCATTTCAAAGATAAAGTATATGCAGTGCTTAATGATGAAGAAGAAAATTTTTGCTACTCATTCTGTTCATAGCATTGTTCTTTATGCATGTAATGTAATGAAAGATTTGAAATTCTTATAAATGGCTATATTTCTCAAGAGCATCTTGTGAAAATTGAGGATGCCGATTTAATTACGCAAAGTTACGGATGAAACAACTCGAATTATGTACCCTCTTTGATTTTATAGACAAAATTGGATATTGATTGTTAATCATAAAAACTATAAACTGGAACCGATAAAACTAAATGAAGGAAGGATTAAATATAATTAAAAACAATAGTTTATGTTTGCAATATAATCATTGGATGACGAGTTATAATACGAAGAAATATCTGCAGAATTTATTACGCAAACAGGTCGTTAGATGTGAAAGGATTCATACACTAATGAACGAGTAATGGAGTTACTAATATCTAATTATAATTCTTTCGCCATAACCCATTCCAATTTTTTAACATTTTTACTGAAAAAGATTATCATCTGAACAAATACCTTTATTTATAGTTGCCAATTAACTTTTCCAACAATATCTAAGTTCCTATTTTTGTGCTTAGTATTTAAGAAAATTTAAATGGTAAGTTCAAGCTGATAAAATCTCGTAGTTTTCGGATCTTTATATTGTCTCAGGAGAAAGTAGGTCTGGAGTTTGGTAAAATTTACCTTTTCAAACAATGATTTCCTGTAATACATTCAAGTAAGTTCAACATTACCACCCCATCTTCGGAATTTTTTTCTATTTCCTTAGATGTTCATTTCAAACTTTTCTTTTAAAAAATTTATCCTCATACGTGGACCGGCGAGTGACGCAATAACTTTTTTTTTAAATCTTCACTTCACGGTTTATCTTGTGCTTCATCTCTGTTGTTTTCAAAAATAAGTCCTATCATCCTAGTAAACTTGTTTTTTATCGCTCCTGTTAAGTGTATCTCTCGAATTATTCACCTGATTAGCCTGTGAATTTCACGAAAAACAAGTTTCATTCCGATATTCTTGCCTTCAGCGAAGTGGTATAATTTACGAAAACAATTGTTATCTCAATATTTGCTGGCTTCAGTATAACATTATTAAAGTTGTTCTATTTTATTTACACCCTTTATCCAATTCTATCATTCTATTATCTACAAAAAAATTATGTAGTCTATTAATAAATAATTTTTATAGCGCGAAAAATAAGTACGTATGGTATATTGTATAACAATCAAGACAATTACTCTCTTTTATTGAAGGAATTCAAGTGACATTCTTTCTATTGCCTTTCACTCTTCTGAATTCCTTTTCCTCTCCTTATTTCATGTCCTCAGTAGCCATGAAAATGTATTGATCATACTTTCCCTTCCGATCAATTCGCGCCAAAATGTACAAACTAAATTTTCTTCCCAAAAGTTTTAGGGGGAAACTGTACATCATTGCAGTGTATTTATGTGTATAGGTGATATATAGATAGCTTATCGATTATCTGTTAAGTCACATGGGAGCGCATGAACGTGTATTTTAATGGAAACAGTTCCTTAAAAATGCACACCTCAATGAAAATTCTAGTACTAATACTCTATTCTAAATTAGGAAATCAATGTGAATTGATTAATTAACATAAAAGTTTTCGGAGACTTCTTACCATGTGCATAGTCTCTATAATGTAAATTGATCTCTACGAAATGCAAGCTTTAAGTTTTGTTAACTTTGGATCTGATATTACATAGACTTGTAACGGCGCATCGCTCATTCCATTCCTTGTTTATAGCAGCGCGATGCATCATCATTGTGCATCATTGAGTTGTTCGTGCAGTAGTCAGGCAAGTCCTATCCCTGGCCCATAGGAGCATATGGGATGCAATAACTTGGTAAAGGTAATGAATGGGTAGTAGCAAAGGACTAGTTTGAGAACGACGCTTGGCCGGGAAGCAAATAAGCTAGAGAAAATGATCGAAGAGCTAGCTTTACGAATAAAATTCCATATTACTCCGCTCTTCCCTCAGAATTCGGATAGTCGTCACATTTCTAATACTGTGTCCTGCGCCTTCTTTTCATCGTTATGATGGTTATGATCATCGACGGCGCGTCAAAAAGGGTTAGATGTAAGAAGAGACTTTTCAGTCTCAATCTCGCCCGAATAAAGACGATTTATTATTATTAAAATCACATCCAAAGGCGACGCTCCGATTTCATCGTCCATTGTGCTACAGCCCCTCGTCCAGCGAAGTGGACAACATGAGGAAGCTCACCGCCTTCGTGCTGCGCATGAAATTAAATAAGACTTCAGGGTTATCCGGTAAATAGATTGTTGAAAAAGTGCTTCACGATATGCTAACCGGGTCGCTTCACGCTGTAAAACCGAGGGGTGAGTGACCCTGAGAATAGCGGCTACGCAAGCTACAGCTTGCCTGCCTGTTTTTCTCGGCCGTTCTATCAGACGCTTCCTCTGGTCTCGCATGCGAAGTGGATCATACCGCTGTCCGAGTTCTTCCTTTCTTGTTCGATGACCCTGAAGTTTGGCTCTTTCGGCGGGAGGGACAGTTTATTACACACGCCCAAAATTTCGTTGGACTGCACCATGGGGTACTTATTCAACAGAAACGTTGTACAACCTAGTTGGCCGCAACTGCTCGGAAATTTTTCATGAAAATCTAATGACCCCCCACGCATGGTATGTATTTCGATGTATTTTCAAAATTCAAAATACTTCTTAATATTATTTAAGATAGAATATAAAAATACACTTACAAAAAGTATTTTCAATACAAAATACAAAAGTATCGAATATAATGATTTCAAATACTTGTATTTTCTATACTGCCCATCTCTGAGTATAGTATCATCAAATTTCTCCATTCCTTAGCAATTCTAAACTTTGCTAATTCATATGGAAGTTCTAAACTTCAGTTACTCTTTCATGCAGTGATGGCTTAATTATACCAGCAATTTCTGTGCAGCCTGTAATATCTGTGGCCCTCCCTTTCCTTTACATCGACACAAATTATTTTCAGAAAAAGTGACTAACTTCTTAAAACTTTTTTTGGTTCTGAAGAGATTTCAGACCTCTTGATCTTACAATTAGTATAGACATTTAGTTTTTGATTATGATTTTTATCAATTTCTGCAAACTGGTTCAATAATTATCTGACTTATTGTTTTGCAAGTAATCCATCCTTTTATTTCAAATTCTGGACTGGTAGTTAAGGGTTATATGCAGTGGTGCAAAACCAAAATTTTAGGAACAAATACTTAACCATCTGGAATAGCAACAATGCACTGCAATCTTAAATACATTTCTGCTAATTTTATATTAATTTTTTAATTTGAAAATTTGTTTACAAAACTAATAGATGAAATAAGAAAGAAGTATCAGGCCTAAGAACTAGTTAAGCCAACTCTAAAACATTCTATGATAAGGTTTGCATGAACCAGTACAACTGGCTGAATCCCACCACTGGTTGTATGGATAAAATGAATTGATTTAATGAATGAAATTATAATCACAAAGTCAACATATATGATACATTTGGCTTATACATAACCAATATTTATCAATTTATTAATAAACAAGTTAATAAAAACATAGAAATTATGGGAAGTCAAATTATTATTTAATTGCTTCTGCTTCATACAAAGATGCCATATCTGTATATACCAATATTGCTTTAGTTTCATTTCCTATAAAAATACCAAGACATTAACCAACATACTTTTTAACAAATGAATAAATATTTTTTTTTCAAAACCTTTAATACATCATCACAAATTTTCAGAATTTCATTATTTAAAATTATTAACATTCATATAACTTCCTTCATACATTTTCACATTTAATATCTCATCAATATTCTTTCAAATACTTCAAAATGTTACATACTATTTTCTCATTAGGACTGTCATTACTTTATAAAAACAAGAAAACTTTTGAAAATCTTTTTAACTAAACTGCCAAATCTCCATTCTTTATTTAAGATAGTATTTACTGTGAGTATCTACCTAATACTCCGAACAATCAATTCAAATTTGTCTCTATTCCCTTTCTGATGCCCATCAGCGAGCAGCCAATTTTTTTCTCAAATTTCACAGCTCTTGCATTTCAAAATATCTGTAATTTCATTTTAGGCATATATAACAAGAGCCTTTTTCAGCATAGGGTGACACAGCTCTTGTGCATGTTTACAGTATAAATAATCATTAAATATTTCTTATATTTACGACAGCAAACACAAGTAATGTGTGATCATATGCTGAAGTTTTCCATTTTTGAGAACTTCTTTGTCAGAAATACATCTCACTCAATAAACTTTTGGTTATTGTCTTGATATTACACTGAAGAATGACTCCAAGCTCTACCAGAGAATGTATTTTGTGCAAAATTGTATTTGAGTATACCAAATAAAAAGATTCATTTGATATTTCATTTCATTGAATACAGTCAAAAATAAAGTCTGTTTCATTTATGAATTTTACAGCAAAATTCGCTGTAAATACAACAAAAATTTTCAAGTGAAATATTAAAAATACATTAATATAATAGTTTAATTAATAGCAAATTAAATATATTAAAAACCAGAGTTAAGATAAAAATAGATGAAAATTCCTATTATCACAAGAACATGGCTGAACATATAATTTCATGATATAATTTCATCTTTGTGCATTTCTTTTCATCTTTATGATTTTTGACTAACTTGGTTTGTAGGACTTCTTTGGCATTTTCTTCATGAGCTAACTGCAGTGAGGAGACTAGAAAAATCTTCAAGAGTAACTTCTCAACAACAAAGCCTCTTTAGTAATTTATAGCTGTATTTAAAGACATTATGCAGAAGCCTGTGATTTTATTTCATCCAAACACTTGCAAACAGAACAGAATATTTCATCAGGAGGCAGCTCACCTGAAAACTGTGAAAGAAATTGAGTATGTAGCTTTCCAGCAGCAAAGAAAAGATTATTATAAAACACATATTATGCGATGCATATAATCTACACCATTGGATCAGAAGTATATGGACAGTTCTTCTCATGACTGTTTATTAGTCATGATAAGTGATATGGTATCAGCTAGAATAAAAGTTTAGCGGCTTCAGTAGTCAGCAGCATGATGAGACAGTCATTAACTTTTAACTCGGACAAGAAGTGACTATTACACGTTTCTGGATAAGGTTTCCATCCTAAACATCCATATATCTCTGTGTTCCTGATATGATAGTTGGATGTAAAGGGAACTTCTGATTAAAGTGTATCATACAGCAAATAATGTATGTACAAATTAATTGTAAATATGCATTTTTTTTCATAAAATTCACTAAATACTTGCATATATTATTAAATGCAGATCACGATCAGAAAGTAATAGCTGCAAATATTTCTGTATAAAAATCAGAGAAAAGATAATATATCAATACATTAAGTCTGCTCTCAAATTCTTCAGGATATATCACTTCTCTTTATCTGCTCTATCTCATTAAATAGATTAAAAGCTCTACACTTGTCAAAGAAACATTTTTAACACTAATATAAGGATTTATCATGTCTTGTACTTACTGTCTTACACTTTTGCTGGTAATGAGATATAACAGGGGCACTGTGTTCATGAAATGTGCGCAATCTTTTGCCAATAGTTTCTTCATTATCATCGACACGTCCTGAAGACTTCCCTCGACTAAGAAGTCTCTGTTTCATGGTTTCATCGCTAACATCAAAGTAAAGTATAAGAGTGCAAGGTGCAATCTGTAATAGAAAAACAAGGTGATTTTGATAAATAAAACCCTTAAATTAAAAATGATAACTTAAATAACTAAAAGTATGAAATATTTGATTAATTGGAAGCTGCAAAACACCAGTAAGTAGGAGTAAGTAACTTATCTTCATATTTTTCTATAAAATATCAAATATATCGAAAATTAGGATTGAAATCCAAATTAAAAGTGAATGTATTTGTAGAAATAAAACAGCAGCTTCCATCAACAGATAGAAAAAGGGCCCTCTCCCTTGATGACTTTTTAGTAAAAGCAATTTGCTTAGCATGTGACAAGAAGCAGTTGGAGATAAGTTCATAAGGTGTTTTAAATTGTCCCCCACTTGCAAGTTTTAGAAATATTCCTATTCTGCATACATACACATTACTAACACAATTCTTTTTTTGGGTAAAAAGAATATCTCCATGTGCAATACTTTTCTTTGTTTACATTCCATCCTAACATAAATCTTTTACTCAAGGAAAATCTGTATACCTTTTTTATACATTCCATTTTTATCATTCAAGCTTCAACTTTTTCTTCTCTATTCTTCATATTCAACCAATTTGGTCTTTCTATCCATTTAGAATCATTCACACTCTTCCAATAACACATTTTGAATATTTTGCTTTCACCCATACTTTTTAAACACCGAATAACCGAGTAAAGTAACCCTTTCACACTGGTCATATTCTTTTGGTACACATTTAACATTTATTTTTAATCTAATAATTTTGATTTGCATACTTAACAGGGTCATGTAATGTTTGTTGAATTACAATATATTTTTGAAAAAAATTGTCTACTTTTTGCACAAAGAGAGCATTTCCTTAATCCTGGTTACTTTTCACTCTAGAATGAAGCAGATTTTACTAGATGGACAATAAAGGGAAAAAAATTTAACAGCAGAGGTGAAAGACTTAAAGATCTCTCTCAGACTTCACTTAGGAGCCTGCAAAACACTCCTTTACTTTACAAAGAAAACCCAGACAAAAAATATAGTTATAAGAAATTTCCAAATTCTTGTTATAAATTCTTACTACCACATGCTGAAAAGGTTTAACTATTTTAAATTTCACATTAATATTATGGACCTCAGAAAAGGAGAGAACACTCACCTCTTTTTCAAAGACTTCACCCTGAGCCACTTCCCTAGGATATCCATCAATGAGGTACCCTTTAGATGTTGATACCTCCTTCAGCATAGCCTCTTTCAGCAAATCCATCACCACATCCTTTATAAAAACATTAGTAAAAATCAGACTATAGTGATGTTATGAGGGTAAACACTTTCTAAAATAACTTATACTTTATATGTACCTATCTGTAGGTAAATCAATAATGTTTATATTGACAATGTAAATAATTCACAATTACTACATAAATAATTTACTTCACATTCATCAAATTTCTTAGCTATTCCTTTATCCTCTTTCATTTTTAGAATTGAACATCACCATAATTATGATGAAGTCATTGCCTTTGTTATTAACTGCTTGTTGATAGTTTCAAGGAGTTATGTAGATAGAATATCTCCCAATGAATAGAAAATTTGGTCAGAGACATGAAAGGAAATAGGTGGATAAATGAACAGCACATACATTATTTCTTCTTTATAGGTCATTTCTAATTAAGTTCCATGATATAAATTCACAAACTCATGAAAAATGGATGATAAGTAAGAATATTTGTGCTCCAAGTAAAATTTGAGCTTGATTGTAAATGTTTATTAAAGAGCAATAATTTAAGACAAAACTGTAATGCGAGTCACTGAATTGATCAGTACTTAGAAGTATACCAAAAGCATTATTCATAATTTATTTACTGAAATAATTTTTCTTTTCTGCAGTATTCCATATTCTATCCCTTACTAATAAGCAATTCTTGCCAGGATCTTATATTCATAACATATCAATTCTTCTCAATGAATTGCTCTCTGTCAATTAGGAAGAATAAATGAATCTAATGCTTTAATGTTGGTAAAAATCACCTGATTCTAGATAAAAAGAAAATTTGAAAATGACCAACAAAACATACCAAAAGGACTTAATAATATAAATTTTCTCCAATGTGACCAGCTAGCTTCAATCAAATCTCACTCCTCTTAAGTAAAAAGCTAATGGGTAAACCCAAATAAAGTTTTGTAATAATACTTAAGTGCCAATACAAGAAGGTCTTATTTATCAAATTAGCTTTGCTCCCACATAATTATTAACCTTAAAAATAACTTTCACCTGCCTCTCATAGTCTTAATTATCTAGATAATTATTCACCTTAACCATTGCTTCTGATATTGCCCTAGAAGAGTATCTAAATGTGTCTGATAAATTGCCCTAGTCATTTTACCAGAGTTTTTCACATACTTATATTTCCAATTACTAATAGAAAGAGTTCTTAATTAATTACTTGGTCTTTCCATTTATCTTGATCTCTAAAGGCAACACATGTTCTTTGGTCTTTCTGATCACTATTGTCTTCAGGTAAGAATAGGTACTTCAGTACATCTATCTCTTCTAAAGCCATATCGGACTTCACTTAAATATTCTTCTGCTTTCCTCTTCATTCTACTGTACAGAATCTTTGATGGAAATTTGGAGGACCAAATAACATAATATTCCTTTTCATACATCTTACTATGGCAAACAAAATGAATAAATTATAATATTTTTCCAGAACTAGAAGTGCACGGATTAGAAAAAAAACTACTAATTTTTCCACAATGTTTAAATTTTGTGGAAAAAGTACAATTTTTCGAGTTTATTTCCAAAATACATTGCCTGATTCTGTGAAGTTAAACTTTGAAAGATTCAAAGGGAAGCACGGGAAACTGCTAGAAATCAAATATCATGCTTTTAGAACTCCTAGATAGATAAGTAGGTAGCCTTGTGAAAGTAGTCCTGGGTTTGATTCCTTGTGAGGGCCCCTATGTACAAAATTACCTAAGCTGTCAAAGCACTATTAAAAATACCACTATCACGTTATGCTTTTCCCAAAAACAGTTTAGAAAGTATCTTTATCATAAAAGAGTAATTACCTAAATATTTTTGTAATTAATGTATTCCAAACTGGTAGATGAGCTCTGAGCCTAAATCAAGAATCATATTATTTTCATACCAAAAGATGTAGGAAGGAATATAAAATTACACTGGTCTTAATTTGCTCCAATCCTATCTTGGAAAATAAATTTAAGGAATTAATATAATTGGTATTCAAAACAAACTGCATAGAGATATTTCAAGCATAATCTGAAAATTAACATTTTCCAATACAAACTTGTTTTGCATGCACTTTAAGCATCTATCTCCACATAGAAGAGAATACTACTGGCCCAATAATAATTAAAGGAAGGGGAGGGCATAACCTACAAAATGAATAGTATTGTAAAAACATCATCAAGATTTTCTAATTCTTCCATACGGTTAATAGAAAAATTCATAAATGAAATAAAGATACTCTATGGAGATTTAAGAAAAGGAAATCAAAAGAGTAGTTATTACTTAGTCATTTTGAAATATAATTTTCAAAATATAGCATATTATTTTATGGATAACATATGACTGGGAAACGATATATTTCTAATAGATGTATATTTATCACTATGCAGTCAAATCATTAAGGGTTTGAAAATTCTGTGACTCCAAAAAATTTTATATTTACTGGAAATTTCTGTCAATACTTTGTTGTTTCTCAAAATTGTTGTTCAGGCTAAAATTATACAAGATGCTAAGTAATATATTTCATATATACCAGAGAATTGTTGAATGTAAGTTTGGAAAAAATATACACCTAACAAAGCATTATTGTAAACATCTTACAAAATAGTTGTAAGAGTATTAAATGTTTTATCTTCATTAATAACTGAAAACACTCCAAGTATACCTGAGGAAATCAACCTAATATATAATTTGTAAACAAAATTTCTCACCAATGATACAAGTTCTCCTCTTTCCATTATGGCATTTAATTGTTTCCCTCGCTCTGATCCAGAGGCAACCTCTGCTCTAAGTAGATCTCCACTTGAAAGGTGTGTATAACCATATTTCTTCACAATCAAATCACATTGTGTTCCTTTGCCAGATCCAGGACCACCTTAGAGAACAAATTTATTTATATCAAAAATCAATTCATATGTGAAAGGCATTTTGGTAAAGTCCAAGAAAGTACTACTTGTCTTTGGTGGTATTTCAGCAAAAGATGATCAACTGAACTCAGGGGCATGTTAGGAGGGAAGCATTTGCTTCGATTGTCCTTCAACTATAGAGGTCTAGCCATTTGCTTAAGTGAAGACAAGTTAAGCTTTGACTTAAAGCTTAGAGAAGCGTTTACATGATTTATATAATATACCACGAATGTAGAGGCAAAATAGAATTGTTAAATTATTAGAAAATTAATTTTAAAAGATGACTCTTGCTTTAAATTGAATAAAATAATATTGTCTCCTCATACTTTCAGAAACTTTCTAGATCTGTCCCTGACTGTACTAAATAAACCTCATTAAAATTCATAATTAATCACCTCTTATCTTAAGTATTTAGAGTATTTAATATATTTTAGACATTTACTTTATGGAAATTGAAAAATGCTGTAGCCTAACTAGCTTAACACTGTTAGAAAATTATCATTGTCATTGGAAATGGAAAATAATAAAAATCCTTATGAGATTCCCTCTCATTAACCATTCCATAAAGATATATTTATATATACAAATATCCTCTATATCGATAAAATGATTCGTGAAACTAAACGATAATATTAAGTTTATCGTAAACAGTTTCAATTAGAATGTTCGATGCTTAAGTAAATTTTATATCAATTTAGGCAAATTAGTAACTAAGAGAAATATACTCTATGAACTATGACACCAAATTATCAATTTAATGGCATATAACTCCTTTAAAATCGAGTCTTCCAATGCAAATGGTATAATCACAAATGGTATGCGACGTCCAAACAGATGCATATAAATTTGAATAAGAGAATAATTTTATAACACTAAACATCAAGCATATGATTAAAACTTACCCAAAACCCATATAATAGGTAATTTTGCATTTTTCAGAGGCGAGAGATCATATTCCTTCCTTGCAATTTGAGCTGCCTATTAAAAAAAAATATAGAGGTTTTGAAAGCGATTCCATGCCGATAAGAGATTAGAATTTACAAAAAAAGAAATCGTAAATTCAAATATATAGTATCATATAAAAGTATAATACCAGAATAACTCACCATTCCAATTAATTAGATTTTCTAAATATAACGACAAGCAAAGGTACCGCCCCAGCTGATACGACTTTGGTCAGGGTGATCGTAAACAAAAAAATAAAACCAGTTTCCCGCAGTCCCCCTTACAACATTCGCTCTTCATATGTTTTTCCTAATAGCAGAAGAACTTCGATTACTCCGCTCAAATTCCATTAAGCATACTTGAAGCAATCGGAGTGTCGCCTATCTTAAGATTTTCCGTTTGCTTTCATTCAAGAAGACGTTTTTAATATACTTTAATATTCATGATGACAGAACATGTATTTATACAAGACCATTTTAAGAACCTTATTCTGCAATAAGATCTGTTTAAAATAAGTTTTCGTCATAATGACATAAGTATCGGTTTCAGTTACCTCCTTTGTATTTTGAGGTCAGAAATAGCGTACATGGGTCGATGCCAAAGCGTTCTGGTTTGTTGCCAATGTTTTTATATCTTAGGGTTTTCTTCACTCCCGAGACGCGAAAATAATCAGTCCTCACTATTAAAGAGTTATTATAAAAAATTATTCTTTCCGAGAGAGCTCAATTGAAATAGTACCTATCTGGATGTTCCAAATTTTCCTCCTGTTCTGATTTTTTCAAATACTGAACAAGTTGTTGGATTTTTGATGATATACGTTGAAAGGAATATCATTTTCCTGATTAAAGACGCTCCTTACAATCCCTTTTATCAGATAAAACGATAAAGAAATTTTATCAGCGGTTGCGTCTATTTTCAAGTCGTACCCTACAACATTATCATACCGAATACATCGAAGAGGTAGTAACTGAAATATCCAAATTTTAAAATAATTAGCTATGCATGAATAAAAATATAATGAATATGTCAGGAAATTTTCTGTAAATTTTTGTTAGAATGAAGTAAAAAGACTTTTTATTTCCGGACAATTTTAATTTAAGTAATGCATTTCATTATTTTCTTCGTATTTTAATTGATTGGTGCAATATACTGTATGTATTGTAAAAGAACCTGATATTACTTTGTTAATGCATACGCTTGTGAAAAGAAATCTTTTTTCTTTGCCGCTTATCGTAGATGGGAACACCGTGGAGCACATCATTTTCATTACAACATCCGAGCCACTTGAACTGAGAGACGCAGTGATATATCGTAGAGATCCAAAGTTAAACTACTTGGTATCCAAGAGGAAAGTCCAAATAATTCACCAGACTTACTGCAATGATGCAGTGGAAAAAGGTACATGCGAAGTAAATAGTTTTCACAGGTTCTAAGACGGCTGCTTCTCCACAGAGACAATGGATCAAAGTTTCGGAAGCGCATCACCAACCCCAAATACTCTTACTTGGAGAGCTTCAGGAGAATTATAATTACGGACAGTCTCTTGATAGTACAGAAAATTACTTTGATTAGGATTAGCATTGATTCCGTGGAAAACATTCAAATAAGGCTTGCGTATAACGGCTGCAGAATTTGCCCCATCCATCTGAAATTTCCCGGCGAAGCTTGATGCTGGATCGCCGAATTCCCTACCCAAAATCGTACCGCATCTTGTTATTTCTGGCAGTTCCTGAAAATAAAGATGACCCTTTTAAGATTCTGACGTGATGATTGAGAGAAGTTTATGATACTTTTTGTACAGATCTCGAAATTTAATTTTCGTATAGTTTATTTCATAAGAAGAACCAGAAAAAGAAGAGGTGCTCTGTGTTCCCCTCACATAGAAGAAGTAGGATTGCGGACAGTGATGTCCAGGGTCAACTCCTAGGGGATAGGCAACCCTTACTGATACGAAACTTCTCATGAATTAATTCCATGTGTCCATATCCGGTTAGTGTCCAGCCACTCGTGTTCCGATTACAGCTCGATGCCTTAACGGTCAACGGAATGAATGGTGCGGAGTCGTTTCGTGGAGCACTGCGGATTGGGTGTAAAAGATGGGAAGAGTGTGGCGATACAAGTTCAATGCGTCTACCGAGGTAAAGGACGGGCAAGGGACACAACTATTGCGGCTGAGTCCATCGAGTTAAAGGTGCTCTAGGTCTGAAAGGCTTCCTTTCCTTGTGGATACTTAGGGACTTGACCGAGGTCAAGAGAAAGGTTGCCGCGGAAGGGTCGGAGGAAGGGGTTGGGAGGATTTGGAGAAAGTTTGGACCGTATGAAAGGTATCAGTGAAGGATCATGGAAAATATGTTGGGAGAGATGGATGCAAGGGTATGTCCCTAGGTCCACAGAAGGAGGGGACAGAGGTTGGCTCACAGAGAAAGGGTCGCATAAGGGAATTGGGAAAGGTGAGGGCAAGGTTATGGCTCTTTTGGATTGTTCAGAGAAGGTAGGGCCAGAAGCACGCATTGGTGTTAGAGTCGAGGACAGGGAAAGGTGTTCTGCAGACTTTTCGAATATGGGTGGGATATACAAGGGTGTAAGTTAGTTGCTGGAAACTACCCTTGTAGATGCTTTGGTCCCTTCATCAAAATAAGCGCCTACAATTTTTGCTCCAGCAAAGTATGTGCATGATTTAGCCATTTTATCTTATTTGGAGCTTTCATAACCAATAGAGATTTTAATTTGCAAAATATTACTTCCTCTCCAAACCTTCTTTGGACCCTGTTATTCTCAATACTTATGGAAAAGAAAAGGAAACCAAAAAAACAGTGAAATTCTTTTTCATGAATATGACATGAAAATTATCCTGATATTTTCCCCGTTCATTTCTACCTGAATTCTTTTGCTTGCCACTGCAGTCAACTCAGAAGATTTTATACTTAATCAGTAGGAAAAACTTATAAATTACTTAATGTTTTCTCATCACGGAGGATGAATTTAATAGAACTTAATACAAAAATATTACAAAATATCTTCAGAAACAGAGTAAGAAATAGTGGAATTTTCCAGTGCTCTTTCTTTTGTTGGGAGTTCCACTTAGCAATCCTTGTAGTTACCTGTTCTTGTTATAATCATGAGAGATCTCTTTTATATCTGGCCTCACTATCCCTCGCCCTGAAAATGGTAATCACAATATATTTCGTCATTATAAATTCATAAATCATTACATAAGAATTTCTCAAATTGCTTTTCCTTACAAACTGTTCTTCTTTACTTAAGGCCGGCCAAGGGTTTTGATAATCTCTGATGGACTGCTTCAAACCTCCTTAATAAAACTAGCTACTCTGCATTGTACAAACTCTTGCTCCAAGATCAAACTCTTTCTGTCTGGATTCCACACCATGCAACAGTACTAAAGCATTTTATGAACTATAGGAAATTAAGCGCTTTGATACTTGATTGACTACCCTTGAGTTTGTTGTTATATAGCCCCAGGTTCCTATCAGCTGACACCATTACATTCTGAATATGCATTTTAAGTGATATAATATAACAGGAAAGGCCAGCTAAGTATTTGTATTGACTTTCAAATCCCAGTGTGGCACATTAATATTAAAAAGGGTTTGGCTCGGGGAGCTGGTCAGGTTCATTGCTACACATTATTCATTTAAAAACCAAGCTGTCAATCTTAGCACTATTAAGATATTATGCTGCCCCTAATATAGATTTATCCTTTGCATTTTGAATCTTATCGTTTATAAGTTTGTTATCTACAAACAGCCTCAATGTGACAGGGTGGAAAGGGAGCCTCCTAGAATTTATTTATCACTGCGGTGATTCCAAAATCTGTATCATATTTCTTAACAATTGGATGCTCAAACTGGCCCAAACCTAGATGAATACTCAGGCTAATGCCCCCACCCTCTCTGCTCACCACTGATACTAGGTTACCTCAATTTAAATGCAGAAGCTAAATAAAAAGTTAAATTGTCTGAAATTACAGAATAATGAACAAGTATGATTACTATTATATTAAAAGTTTCATTGGTCTTTTAAATTTTCTTGGAAGAACTAACCCTCTCCATTTCATTCCTTAGATTTATTTAAATGTAAATAAAGATATATTTTACAATAAAGATTATTGTAAATGGGAAGAATAACAGTGACATTTAATAACTTTTTAGTCAGTCTGTTAGAAACATAAATATCATTTTATTGATATGTAGCTATTGTTATTGCTAGGATTCTTGGAAAGCCATTTACCATCAGCTGAAGTAGACCAAGTTTGATTATTGGATGTTAAACCAGCATCTTATGAAATTGGGGAGTCTCTTGAATTGGTATTGATTACTCTAGTAGAAGATCCATATTTCAGTCGAGGATAGCCAGTATGGCAGCATGGAAGTTGACGTACTGTCCACTCAGCACCTTAGCTATTATAGTTTGGATATTCCTAATTAAAAATAGTTGGGATTCAGGTTGCTTCCGAGTTCAGAATTTTCTGTATGAAAGAATATGTAAATGATTCAGAGAAGGAACTTTTAGAGAATTGAAACAAAGTCACACTCTTAGAAAATTACGAACAATTTGACATAATTTACATGATTAAAAATGCAATAAGCAAAGAATGCAAAGGTATATTTATATATCAAATGAGGCTGATGGACCAAGAACTGAAATCTTTAGGGAAGAAGAGACGTTATATTAGATGGACTTTAAAATATTTCCTTTAATGTCATTTGCCTAATTCCTGAAGATTTTTGTATTTTAAGTCTTTTTTTATATCTTAAATACTAAATGTTGGGTCAATTGTGCATTTTATCCAAAGATATTCTGAAAAATTAATAAATATTACAATAAATTACAATTAACACAGTTATAAATGTCAGTTTTGATCCTCAATAACATGAATGTTACTAACATGTGCTAGTTTTAATTGAAAAAGGTGATAACAATCTACTGTCAAGGGATCCCATTTTGATACATTCATCATTCTGTATGATAGCTTGCACAAGAGATACATTAGTATCAGGTGGTTCTGAGATTGTTACTCCCTGAACAGAAGATGGTATGAGAGTATGTGTAGGGAAAGCTTCAGCATATGGGGCTTGGAGATGCAAATCTGGTTGCCAGGATTTGCATGAGCATGACCAGACTTATCCTTGTCTTTGTCACCCAGGAAGAGCTTTGGTTATGAAGAAGACAGAGGTGGTCCTAAGATGATGTCAAAACTTCACAGTGTCAAATGAATGTCAGTGTTTTAGCATTGTTAAATTTGTGGAAAAACTATCAATCTCAGTTCCCCCTTTTCCACATAATGTAAGAATTTGGTTTTCAGCACATCTCCCATGGCTTATAAACACATTCTGCTAATTGCATATAACCTGATGGGAATTACTTTGAAAATTATCCTCCCCAGTTTACTTTTTGAGCATAAAATTTCTTGTCTTTATTTTCTTGTCCTCTTAAATACCTTACACAACTTGCAACAATAAGGGAAAGCAATAGAATTAATACAGCCAACAGAAGAATCAATGCATGCTTAACTTCATTTGCTTTTGAAAGGAAAGTGCATGTTCTGAGGAGTTAAGTTCTTGTGGTTTTAGTGACTAAAGCATTCAACTGATACATCTTGCCAATTTCAAACTATACAAGTTAAATCTGGGTATTTAATACCATAATAATTCAAAGATGGCACACAATACAAAGAAGTATAATGCTGTAAGCATGAAATTACAAGAAGAGAGAAAAGTTAACACTTGGTTATGGTGCTGACAGGAGCAACAGAGATTTCAGTGAAAATCAATAAATCAACCTTATGCAGGTTACATTGCAAGAAGGAATAGCAGCTGTTGGATATCAGCAGTTTTAAATAAACAAGAGATAAGCAGAGGCCATAAAGAAGAACAAAGGACAGTTAGAGCAAAGGCAACATCAAGTATTTACAAAGAGATAAGCTAAAAACAAAGAGAATTGAATATGCTCGCAAACACTTTGAAATGGGTACATAGATTAGTATCATACTATGAGGTAAGAGTTTGTTTCAAATTTAGTAATTTGAAACTTCAGCTCTTATTATTCATGTCATAGATACTTAAATATCCATATGGAATATATATTAATGTAGACAAGATATAGAAGCTGAAGTACAAATTAATATATTTATTTTTTGTATGGATAATTTCTGTAAATTGGCTCAGCATCTCTGAATACTCTATGGAAAACTAAGAAATAGAGTGGAGTATTTTTTCTTTAGTAAATAATGAATCATGCCAGAATTTAATTGGAATAATTATTCTTTATTTACTATCCAAGTTAAGGTCATGAGAGGATGAAATTGGCAATGGATTATAAATCATGATTTGTAGCTGCTATATGAATTCTAAGATGTGATATAGGAAAAACATAATTAATGTATGCCTAAATTTTTTTAAACAGGGTTCTTAAGTATAAAAGATATTGTTTTTGATTTTAAGCTCTTGATATAATTTTCAAAACATTCTCTCCAAAGTAAAATAAATGCTCTATATGTTTAATAAAATACTATTCTCATTTATCTCATACTAAATAGTTATCCTGATAGCAATGGATAAAAATTTTTATTTAAAACCGTTAAAATGTTAGAAGTCTTCCAACTTTTCCCTAAAAGACGCATTATCATCAGGAATGTCAAATAAGTTGAAGTCATAAATTAAAAGGCCTATCAGAATGTAATTTAGACACTCAAAAATGTTTCATTTGATAACTAGAGATCAAAGGAATGGGAAACAGTTTTATTATTGAAAAGTACATATTTTTACAGGCCTCTCTCAATCTCACAGAAAGATGGAAGAGGTATGGAGTGTGACCAAGAAAGTTCTTGTTGGTGTTATTTAAATAGGACATTTTTGTAGGAAATAGATCCTTTGAAATTAAAAGAGACTTTGGTTCTCATTGCTTTTCGGGGGCTTCTTTACCCATTACAATTGCTTTCACATCATCAGCATCTAGAGTCTCATATTTAAGAAGTGCCTCTGCCAGCAATTTGTGCTCTTTCTGATGATTTTTAAGGATGGTCTTTGCTCTATCATATGATTCCTGGAATGGAAATAAGAAAAGTATAAACATAAATAAAATATAAAATAAATAAGTAGTAAAATTATAATGAAAATATTATTCAACGCAGAGTTTTTAAACTATGTAATTGATGAAGGAACAATTTCATGAATTATATCTTATATACATTATTTGATATATAAAGTTTTACAAAGTTATTACTTATAACATTACATACCATTAATTGCATAGGAGGACAAAATTTTAAACCTAATTCAATAAAAATCGGCATAATTTACACTCAGGGATAATGGAGAAAGTACTTGAATAAAATGAAAAATCTTACTTTAAATATTGATACTTTCAAATGAAATTACAGAAAAGAGTAATTACCTGAGGATTATATCACCATTTGACTATCAATTTAGTATGGTTCTTTAGAATGGAGAGAATAAAATCAAGTGATGTTGAAAAGGAAAGTAGCCTATAATTTCTACTTTTACCACAGATATGCTGTATGACATAGATCCCAGCCCTAAACTTAAAGATAGAACACTAATTTTACGTCTGGCAGGGAGGTAAAATGATTTATACAAGATTTGTATACAGTTGTTATTTAGGAAATTAAACAAATACTCTATATATGCCATTCCTTAAAAAAATTAAATCTTCAGTCTGATTTCAGAAACTTTCCAAATGGCATGATCAACTCAAAACAACTTATGACAAATATCATATCATTAATTTTGTTGGATTAGTATTGAGAAGATTTCCAAAGACCAATCAAGTGATAGAATAGTAAATTTCAAGGCAAATAGAAGCACTCAAATTTCTCTGACAATGGATGTCAAATGGTATCAAGAGATCCTTTGAAAAATAAATACTGAGATTCAAGACAGGAGGTGTCAGATCATACAACAATGAAGTGAACAGGGGATGCATCCCAACCATATCACAATTCCCTGGCATAGGCTGTATCAAACAACATTCTTAAGTAAAATAACCGAAAATGTACAATAATTGTATTGGATGTTAGATTATTTACACTGCAAGATCAAATTACAGAGCTTTATTTGGATATAATAACAGGAATCAAAATTGAGAATTCTTAACAATACTGCAAAGAGTTGATTTTGCATAACTCAATGAAACCGCAAAAGCTATCTGGTATTCAACATAACAAAAAGAACTTCTAAAGACTGAATATTTTATAAATTACCAGGCCAAATCAATCAACAATAAAAGATAAATCTTAAAAGCAGGCAAACAAAAGCATTCCCTAGTGGCATATTTTACTTGAAGATTAATCCCTTCAAGAAATTTACTCATTTCTGAAAAGATATGTAATTTCATAAAAAACAATACAGATATAGGGTACAGAACATTTTTACTACTAATTAAGGATATCTTTGAACCTTTTGATATCTACTCCATAGTTGACTGAAATTTAAATAAAGAATATTTTTAATAAAAATAATAAACTATCAACTGGAAGAAGCTTCTAATGTTCGCTTCCTCTGGAAAAAAATAACTTTGCTGATGCAAAATTAGATTAAATATAAAATCTTCAATATGATGCTGTCAGTTTACTTTCATGAGTCTTTGATAATTCTTTTTTGGCTTTGAAAACAAAAAGGAAAAAATTCCAGTTCATAAGTATTGATATGTTTTGATGCATTACCTGAAGTATCCTCTTTATTTCAGTATCTAAAAGTTCACTGGTCGAAGGGCTTAAGTCATTCACAGCAACAAAAGTTTTGTTACTATCGTCAATAGTCCTTAATCCTGCTTTCTCGGACATTCCCCACTGTTTAACCATGTGTGTGGCAATAGAAGTGGCTTGCTGTAATAAATATTTTTGAAATATAAATGTAAGTTTTAACAGGAAACAAGACTACAGATATTTCTATAGTATACATAGTACATAATATAGTATTTTTACTCAAGAAGAAGAAGTTAATATTCAGAGCTATATAAGTACTGAGTTAAAATACATAGGTTAAACAATCAAAAATAAAAAACAAAGAAAAAATTAAACAGGCTATTGCAGTTGGATGCTCTGCTTTTAAGTCAGAAAAGAATAAAAAGCTTGCATTCATGCATGACACCATGACACTACCAAGATGGTTCTTATCTGAATCACCTTGATTAGCTTAGATTTACATTAACAAAAATAAGATTTACCTTGAGGTTCATATTCATTAATTCATAAGAAAAATATAAAATACCACCACCACTACAAAACAAAAACTAGCAGCAATATTTCTGATTCAATTATTTGGTAGCGTTTTAGTAGAATTTATCCATACTAAAAAGAGAGCAGGGAATAAACACATTTGTGAGTACATGAATTGTTCTTTCCTTTATAGTGGACAGATTATGATACATAGCTTACACTGAAAAGAAAATACACAACTTTTACCGCAGATTAAAAAAAGAGGATTGATAGACAACTGATGTAATTCTAAATCTTATTTGGAGTCAATTCCACTGATTATTACTGGAAGAACAATTGTTCAGGCTGAGATTTTAAGATTGGCAAATGTAATTCAGAATATTCATTGATTTATGCATCTGATAAATAATTTATACTAACTTTAAGATCGCTGGATGCTCCTGAAGTAATTTTGTCAGGACCAAAGATGAGTTCTTCTGCTGCTCTTCCTCCCATCATTGTATCCATCATGGCCATCAACTGTGATTTAGTTACATGATAACGCTCCTTCTCTGGTATATATGCTGTCTGTTATATTGAAAAAGTATTACATCACTAAACATGGTAAATTTAATTACTCAAAATGTTTGAAAGTGGAAACTGATATTCTTACATAAGTCAGGATTAATATAGGAATAGTAAGATATTGCATCTTAAGTAGAATATTTTTGGGTAGTTAGTTTTCTTTTCTTTACAAAACATTTTATGAAATAGGGGTAAAAAATACAAAAAGTATCTCTTTTTTCTCAAACTAATTACATATGGGCAGTGCCATCATCACAAGGATAAAACTGGAAATAAAAATTTAATCAAAGTCAATTCATAAAATTTTTATCTTACCTGAAAACATAAAGAAGTTGTGAATTAATTTTCAACTTACTTTAAAGCAAAGTTGAAGGAGACTGCATAAATTTCTCATAAAATGCTTTACATAAGAATATAATCATACAGGATGTGGCAGATATATCAGTATGAAAAATATTATCAATTGATCAAAACTAGCCAAATTAGTGATAAAAATGACAAAAGTTTGAAAAATAAAGGCCAAGGTATGTTTAAGTCGAGAGCCTTAAACATTCATAATCTTTGTTACTTTGCAAAATCACTGTTTTTATAACACTATTATTTTAAAAATAATATTCATTTTTACATCATAAAGGAAAAATATTATTCAGTAAAATCAAATTTATGATGCAATTTTAAGATAACTCATAAATTGGTTCAATCGATAACTATATAAATCTCATTGATAAAGTGAATTGACTGTTTTATGGTGGGTATAAAAATATTCTGAAGGAAAAATTTAATCCCTGTACTTACATGGCCAAGAGAGGGACCTCTAGGAATAATAGTGACTTTGTGGAGTGGATGAGCCTCCTTGGTAAAATAAGCCACGATGGCATGACCACCCTCATGGTAAGCAGTTATCTGATTAGCTTCTTCGTCAGGAATTCTAGATCTCCGCTCTGGTCCTGCATTTGAAAATATAATGTCAACAAATTTAATTTCCAAGAGATACACATTTTTCACACTTCAAGGTAAGTAATCATTTTTTCTGAACTAAATCCACACTTATTTCTTTTCCTACTTACCCATGAGCACTTTGTCCCGTGCATTTTCTAAGTGACTCATACTGACTGATGTAGCTCCATCCATAGCTGCTTTGAGAGCTGCTTGGTTGACCACATTTTCAAGGTCAGCACCTGTAAAACCAGTGGTGCCACGAGCGAGAAGTGAGATGTCAACATCAGGACATGTGATAACTTTTCCCAAATATAAAGCCAATATTTCCTTCCGACCAGTGTAGTCCGGAGTTGGTACCTTCATGATGAAAATATATTTACAATTTAATATTATGAAACAGTCCTTCCATGAAAGTAAGTTTGCAAGTAAAGGCAAAAACCTAAAATGTTTCTTCAACCTATATGTGCTACATTAACTAATGCTACTTATCTCATTTCCTCCACAATAATTCATGCAGAACAAATTCAATTGCAGCAAGAGAAGCACAAAAATAACTTACTTGAACTTCTACATCAAAACGACCAGGTCGGAGCAGAGCTTTATCAAGATCATCCCGCCTGTTTGTAGCACCCAAAACAATAACACCTTCATTTTGATGAAACCTAGATACAATAATAAAGAAATTAGTAAAATAGCAAATTTTGAAAGAATGAATAAGTAACACTTCATAGTTTCCACAGCAAAGATTTACTTCATGACCGGTTTCGACTCTAACGAAGATGCCTTGACGCACCTTGAAGATGACTCGCGAGAGTCGAAACCAGTTGTGAATTAAATCTTTCCTGTAGAAACTATGAAGTGTTACTTATTCATTCTTTCATTATGGCGTTCCACCAAGTAAAGCTAGAGCACATTGGTTATATAATAGAAAACTTTTTTCATTAAGAAGCAGCAGGAAAGTAGAACAATAAAGAAGTTAAAAATGACTTGATTCTTGACTTTTCAATCATTAGAGAATAGATTCATCCTTTAGATTGCATAATCAGTTAAATCTCACAATTTTTCAAATTCAAATTCATGGAACTTATTAATATTTTGGCTTACTTGCAATTTCAAGAAAAACTACAATTTCTTTCTTAATAATTTAATTACAACATTGAAGTTGATTTACATACCCATCCATCTCTGAGAGAAGCTGATTGATTGTTTGGTTGGCATAAGGATGAAGTACTGAGTTAGTCCTCTTTGCTCCCACAGAATCAATTTCATCAATAAATATTACACATGGGGCACGGTCCTTTGCAGCCTCTATGGAATAATGAAATTAATTGTATTACACAATTAAAAAACAAAATTTGCGAGCAATGTTAGTAAATGTATAATCTATGAAGTATAAAATATGGAGGTACCATAAGTTCCAAGTGGCTCTAGATACTATTATTAGATAGATTAGTACAGTATTTATTCAAGCTAAATTTTGATCCAAAGATAGAATAAAGATATATAACTGCATGAACATTGAAAAATGTCTGTTTAAGATCTTTTGTTCAATCTAGAGCTTAATGAAGGTTTTATTAAATTTATATTCAGGAACTGTTACAGATAAACAAAATATCATATCTAATGATGTATATGGTGCACATTTTTCCTTCAAAATACAACTATTATATGGGATGCCTTCTATGTGCTAATAACAAAATAACCAAGTAAAGCTTAATAATATCTATTTAATTCACAATGCTGATATGGCATATCAAGCATATTTATATAAGAAGCTGTTCCTTGAGCAAGGTCTCAATTCCCTGAAGATGTATTCTTATTGTGGAATTATATAAGTTTTATCTCTCCGACTTTGTTATTATTTGCATAAGTCTTAGCAAAAAACTTTAGATATCGACTGTACATATAATCTGCTAGCCTCACCAATTATTTACATAATTGTGTGTCTTTTTGTATAAAGAAATTATAAAAAGGATAACCATATTATTATTGAATAAAGGAACAACTATTGAATGGAATAGAAAAATATTAGATTAAATCATTTTCATACTTTGTCATGACAGAATTACAGTAAATAAAATAAATAATAAATTCAACATGAATGCACTTTCATAAGATTAGATATAAGGAGAAACAACTTCTGGAACAACAAATAAATAATCTAAAGACTTACTAAAGAGATCTCTGACTCTTCTAGCTCCCTGTCCTACCAATATTTCATCAAATTCAGGTCCTGCAGCATGAAAAAATGGTACCCCAGCCTCTCCCGCTACAGCCCTAGCTAAAAGGGTCTTCCCGGTTCCAGGAGGACCAACTAGTAGAACTCCTTTAATAATAATGGAAGAAATACATTATGAGCAAAATTGTAATATAACAAAAAACAAATAATAAATAAAATCCCATATTATAAGCCAAATCTTAAAATTTAAAACCTTCATTCATTTACTAAAACAATTCTATTTTCGAAAAGAAACCAAAGTGTCTATAAGTTTTCTCAGTCGTATTCTTATTAACAACTTGTTTACATAAAATATGCTTTCAGGAGGTTAAAACTCTTCTCTTCATTAATGACTAATAGCAATCATTGCTTTTTAAATTTCAATTGAGTTAAATCAATTTCATGAGTAAAAATTCAAGGAATATTGCAGAAATCTATCATATCCAAAAAAACTGACACCAAAACCAGGTAATCTTCGAATAAACTGTGGGAAGATTATGACATCTTACTGTTAATTTCTAGGGTATTTATTCAGGATATGACCACTGGCCTTGGCATAAATGCAGCCCACCAGACTGATTTCCTTCAGTTCTAAGGCATTTAAAAGCAATGACTAAGGTGAGATTTTTGTTTTTGCTTTAATCACTGGAAATTAGTGGCCCATTATCCTTTCTGCTTCAGCTTTACTACATGAAGCTAACTCTGAAGTTTGGGTCTGTAAATGGATAAACAAACCTTAAGGAATAAAGAACATTAAAATAGTCGGACCAGACCATTTTCTTTGGGTAAACAACTGCTTGAAAAGCTCACTAAGATCCTGGTTTATCTTTACTACATCTCTGAATTTAAATCAGGTATATAAATTATCTTGGGGGGAAAACTGTACTGACAAACAAAATGATCTTATTTCTCTTGGTAATGAAAAATTGCAAATTGCTTCAAGGTATAATAACATGCTAAGTAATTACATTTACCTCAGAGAAACAATAAATTACATTTTCTCATAAGCAGTACAATTTAGATGAAGTTGTTGTTACATGTTATAGTTCCAATATAGTAGTTGTATGTCCTAATAATTTATCCTAAGCATTTAAAATAAACAACTGGTAGAATAGTTAGAAATAAGCCTCAAAAAAGTAATCTTTACCAACTCAGCTATCTTCTACTTTCAATTTTGGAAAAACATAGATTGTTCCTTCTTTACCGAGGTCTTAGAAATAGAATTCATCCACTAAGACTAGTTTGAAGTAATTGATAGATGCCCATTTCATTTACAATATCTTCAAATTACATAATCATGTTTTAAATCACCTTTTGGAAGTTTTCCTCCAAGGATTGAGAATTTGTCTGGATTCTTCAAGAATTCAACAACATCCTTCAGTTCTTGCTTGGCTTCATCTACCTAAATGGAATGTACACATTTTTAAGATGATAATAAAGAAAGTCATCCCTCTTACAAGATCATTTGACAGACTTTCAATTTTTATCAATTTAAAATAATGACAATCAAAACCAAATATTCCTGACAAAATTTCAATAATTAAATTGAAGTAGGTCTTCATTATAGGTCTTCATCATATCAATATAAGCAAAATTTGATCATTTGTCCAATGTAATTTTACTTAGTTGTTCTCATTAAAGTTACTTGTGCTTTCTTTAACTGATTTTAACTCAAATGAAGCATTGCTGCTCAAACTTTTTTCTTAATTCAAGGGTGAAAATAAAAAAGGTAACATCCAAATATCAATTCTGACTTTTTATTAGGATGTGAATGAACAGAAAATCTCATGAGGGGTTACTAAGTTGAGAATCAGTAACAAATTCATTATATATTTGAGATTAAATTTAAAGGAGATAGTGAGGTTTAAAGTAACTTAAAAATTATTATTATTACAGTTACTATAGTTGTTGAGTGCTCTAGGTTGGATTATAATAAAATTAGCGCTACGAAATATTTCTTGATCATTAAGTGCTTTTTCCACAATGATATTGAGCATTAAGTTTAGAATAAGAGATGAATTTTAACAGTAAAATTGGTCATGTAGAAAGAAATAGAACATGCATAATATTGAGAATTAAGAATTTCAAATGCAAACTCCCAAGCATATCATTGCAGAGTTAATGTTAAATATGCAGTTGAAAGATGAACTTGCAGAATAATATACAAACATATGAAAGCAAAATATTATAAAACATGATTCTTGCATTGACTTTGAATTCTCCTTAAACCAAGAAAATTATTTCTTTATATTATTTATTATATAATTATTCTTTATGTCTCATTCAATGAAGGAAAATTTACTCAGCTGCATTAATAGTGATAATATTATATGTTTAGCATAAAAAATAAAACAAGCCAACCATCACAATGACACGATATGTATTACAGTATGATATGAAGCATTCAATAGCAATTTCACTCAAAATTTTAGATATTTTCAAAAGAAGAGAGACTGAATTATTAGTGTTTGGTGAATTTCCATCTAATATTGAGATTTGCCTAATAAGTCATTGATTAAAAAGCCAAAATGTCACTATTTCAATTTTATATGTAATTCTATTTTTCAATATAATCCCAACTGAATTAAACATTTGGTAAACTAATATGTTCATATTAATTACTTACTCCTTTAACATCTTCAAATGTAATGTGTATTTCTTCAGGATCAACTTCTACTTGATTACCTAACTGAATCCTGAAGACTGAGCCACTTGCACTAGCTAAAGAAGAGTAAATCTCCATTAAAGATAATCCTCAAAGAAATAAAAGATGTATGTGAGTGTGTATTTATGTATATATATATATATATATATATATATATATATATATATATATATATATATATATATATATATATATATACACACACACACACTTCGAATGATGCACACATATAAAAATCAACAGTTTTTGTTAATCAATATCAAACTGGATACTGATATGATGTATAAAAGTATTTATTTTCAGTTACATTAATACTCCTAGTAAAAAAAATGCTTAATTTAAATGGTAAAAGGTATTCAATTAAGAGAACATTAATTATTAAAATAAATAAAGTTTTCAGTTTTTTATAAAGAGAGGAGAAACCTCAAAGCTAAATTTCTTAACATATTGAGACAAATTTGAACTTTGAACTAACAAGATATGACTGACATACTTGGATAAGGGAAAAGGAGAGAATTTTCATCACCACTCACAAAGATCATGAACTCATTTCACCCCTCAGTAATTAACTCTTACAGATCTATTTTATCTTTATTCTCCTCTGTGAATATGCAAAAGCCTGAGAAGTAGCCAAATAATGAATTAAAGATTTTGAGGAACTTACCCATAAATGAAATGAAAATAGCTAAGAAAATAACAATAGTGAGAAGCTGCTGTATGACTTTCAACCACTTCATTGTTCTTCCTTGAACTTTATGGCCATCTGCAGCCAAATATCCTTCAGCAAATGCTATCTTAATCCTCTGTGACTCTTCCTGACTCAGATTAGGGTCCATCATCATAACTTTAACAGAAAAACATAAGAATTACTGATACTAAACTCTATTACATTCCATTTTTCATAGCATCCACTTCAACTGGTGATACTAAACATAGCAAAACTGATGTTTAAAGTAGGGATTTGATGATAAAGTATTACTTACAAGAAGTATTTACTAATGCATTATTTCAGGATTGGGAATTAAAACGATATAATGGGAAAAGAAATAATTATGCTGGTAAATATTAATCCAAACCTTTATAGCCAACAGAAGAAATTAAACATAAGATATCATTGAAAATTTTGGAAAAAATTTCTGGAATGATCGAGCAGCTTTTTCTGAAAATGGTAATACCATTTCACAGAATTGGATATTTAGACATACAATTCTTGCTTGAGACTGCATATATCTTTCATAAAAAATGTTCATATTTTTACTGATGGCTACCTTCCATCATGAAAATAGGTATTCAATTGAAGGATAGAATTTTCTGAAAATCTAATTTGTCAAATGCTGTATCCCACACAAATATGAGGAGGAAATATCTATGACATAAATAAAAGATCTTAAAACAAATTGCCAGAAATCATGAGTGACTTCATCTTGGATAAATATGAAATGTGCAGAGGAATGTTTAATTTCAGGCTGAAACAAAAGGAAATTATGATCCAGGCAATGGGGTACTAAGACTTAGGAGTAATAGTAAATATCTAAAATCAATACCTGAACATTTCAATTATATAATAAAATAACATAACAATAATCTTCCATTTACAGATATCTGAATTTAAAAGTCAACATAAATAACAAATTATGTGAATAAAAACATCATAAGAATTGAAACTGATGAGAGAAAAATCACAATAACTCTTCCAAGCAATATCATAAATAAGAAGAAACTTAAAGAAAGAATACTCTAGGAATATTGACAAGCCTATACTGAAAACATCTATGTTGGCATAGAATAAACGTGTGGATGTACATTGACTGAACTAACATTACATTGTAAAACAATTCTGAAAATGTTCACTTGCAAGACAAGTGATTTCATCTAAGTATTTGAGAAAGAATCAGTCAACTGAAATTATTAATTACTTTTTAAGTTCAATCACTAATAAAAATACAGCATATCAAATCAAAGATTGAGTGAGAATTCTAAGCTCTTAGGGAATGGCCGATATAATCATTGTAGCATGAAGGTTAACTTTCATAGATGGTTGCCTTCAACATAGATAACATCATGATCAGTCATTCAATCTATAGATTGGTAGACTGCAGTCCTCCATTCCTCTAATTTATTAAAATTTTCTATTTCACTGTTTAGAATAAGTAGCATTGGGATTGATTTCTATTTCTTTATTTTAGAGGAATGGATTTTAAATATTTAGAAGAGAATGTTCAAAATTTTGAAATATGATTCATCTAATATACAAACCCTTTAGCTTCTCTGGTTGTTCTGGAATGGCTTCTGCTCGACCAGGAAAATTTTGGGAAAGCCGATGATCTTTTGCACTTGGTTGCTGAATGTGCATAACTTCTCGAAAGCGTGCTAGTAATGAAGGATTTCGAGAAATTTCTGCTTGTATGCTACGCTCTGTCTTGAAGCCTCTTCTGATTGAGATCTCTGTAATCATAATAATGAAAAATTGCTAAATTAGTCAAAAAGTTAAAATATATTAAATATATCTGAGTATTAATTGCTCTGTAACACCACAAAAAACCATATATCTAATATAGTCAGAAAATAAAGATTAATATCAAACTGCTGATCTCCAACAGAAAAATAAAAGCAAGGTATGTCAATTGCAATAACCAAAGGTTTTTTTAGTAGCACTAAATCAACCAAACCATTGAACAAAAAATATTACGCCTAAAAGAAAGCCTAAGTGAAAGAAAACAATGAAAAAGACTAGATTTTGATCAATTTTATCAATCATATAACATTTCAAAACTCTTTATGCTCTTATGAATGAGATAATAAGCAAGATATAAAGGAATATATGTAATAATAAATTGTATTTACAAACCATGTTTAATTGATTGTGATGACAAAAGATGATGAAAAAAGTTGTGCAAACGTGAAGGAGAATAGTTTCTATACATTCCCCTATATCCTTCTCTTTTATCTTCTGTGAATGATC
Organism: Pachydiplax longipennis; assembly: GCA_036926295.1. Lineage (NCBI taxonomy): Eukaryota > Metazoa > Arthropoda > Insecta > Odonata > Libellulidae > Pachydiplax > Pachydiplax longipennis. Next base: position 62,405,160 of record JAVFKF010000008.1, read on the forward strand.
CAAAGGATGAGTAGGAAATATTCCATGGAGATCTATTAGGTAAACCATCTTTGAGAATGACACTGGCTGGCGTCGGTAGCTGTAAACTCAGGCAATGCTGCGATAATTCTCTTAGAGGCGAATCGGCGAAATTTCTCAGGGCCTAAAACCATTACAACTTTATTAACGTACGAAGCTGATACGTTTAAGAAAGAAAATAATGAATTTCAACAATTAGCGGATAATGATCCAGCTTATCATTCTTTCGTACACCATTTCCATTTCATGGAACGGAGTTTAAAAAAGCAAAGATCTAATGAATAATATTGTTATTTTCAACACAGATTTATACTATTGACAAACTACATGTTTACAGGGGGAAGAAAAGCTTAGTGTTCCACAAGCGTTCCAGTCAAAGAAAATGAAAAAATCATGGAAATATTGTATACTATGATGAATAAAACAACTATAAGAGAACATGGAAAAAGGTTGTAATCATGCTCAAAGCTAATTTTATTAATTTGGAAGTTTGTTCCAACCATGTCCATCTGATACCATTACAAGCTTTTCTACTTGCATTGGATGTTTCCTATTTGAATGGTTGAAAGATGAACATACCTCGTTGAAACTTTCCGGGCATAATATCTTCGCGACACCATTCTGTACATCCTGACTGCTTTTCTGCAGTCGTTTCTTACTTCTACCAACAGCAAGGGGAGGTGTTCGTCTAGGACTAGCAACAGAAGTCAATTGAGAAAGGTGAAATAGCACCTAGAGATTGAAATTGATCTTCATTAATAAGTGATAGACATGTGCACATGAAGAACAAGCAACGAAAAGGAATTTCTAGATCCAAGTATGTTATGAAGGTTGATAGTTTCGTCATATTCATTTTTAGATAAATAAATACACTTCGATAAGAGCATAGGCTCTAAAAACAGAAACTTTATTTCTAATATATGTCCTAGAAAGCAACATGTTTACTGATGCTACCAAATGTTGAACGATTTTCATTTAGTAACATGTTTGATGACTACGTGACTTACCTGATTGTTAGTTTGATTCAAGGAAAACATCGATTAGAATTATAGGTGTTTAAAGGTCCAACTCAGACGAACTCCAAAAAATTTAAAACGCTTCTCTGTTTAGAGAAGCATCACAAAAGGTTTAATTACGATTAGTTGAACAGGTTACAGGGAAGACTATGAGCTCTCAAACGAAATTTAGATGAAGCGCTCCCTCGATCGCTTTTGTTCTGTTTGTGATTATGCAATTACAAAGTATAGACGTTGTTTGAAAAACAATCTGATGATGTAGATTATTCATACGCGTATTAGAAATTGATTCTACGAACGAAGGAAGAACTTTGTATCTTTTAATGTTAAAATACATTCTATATTTGCGAAGGAGCAGATGTATTACTGACATTCCTAGGAGCAAACCTGGTAGAGGCTGAACCTCGAATGTTATGTCTAAACCTGGTAGCATCAAAATAATGAGAGGTATACCGGATAACAGTTAAATGAACTGAAAATGGAGCTGATTTATTCTGTTCTACGAAAGCAAAAGTCTGCGAACAAAGCATATCAGAATTCTGACTGGTAAGGAGCGACTTTCGGCCTTTCAAACCGTTGTTAGAAATAACACATCACTGACCCTTAATTCATACACTTTCAGTTTGTTAGAAGGAGCAACGTTATGTGCCGTTTCTTCTAGAAATATTGTAGCATTTACCACCACTACTGAATTGGAAGATTCAAGTGGAAAGACGTGGGGATCTCATGTTTACGTTGCTGACTTAAACACGCCATGGAATAGTCATAGGTTGGTATTCGGAAATGAGTAATAAGGACATTGACGGATTAAAATATGAGATTTTAAGAAATTTCATCAATTTATTTGCTATTCTGAACTTCGTCCATGATGTGCAAATAATCTCATATTTAAAAGTGTTCCTGTTGATTATTCATTTTTACTTCTTTAGGGTATTGTCTAATGAGGTCGGAGTGACTGTAATAGCTTGGGATCAGTCTGGGCAGAAACTCCTTGTCGCAGACTCGGGAGGAACTGTTCAGCTATGGATGTTTAGAGACTATATTCTAAATGACTGGACTTGTATTGGGCAGTCAACATTTTCTGGGGAGCATATCCTTGGAGCAGCCTTCTTTCATAATGGGAAAAAAGTAAATTTTTAATTAAATCGTAATTTGTTAGTTTACAGTTAATCGCAGTTTTAATTTTGTTAGTATACATCATTGAGTAACCCATCTCATACACATTTAGTCTGAGTTGGTTGACTTAATTGAAAGATATTCAGTTCCAATCCACATCGGTGTTATGCTATTCTTGCTGATAGATTTTTTCATTTTTTATTAAGTAATGCTTCTGTGTTTAGGTCAAATCTAAATTATCCAACACCATTTTCATCTTCAGTCACTTCAGAAACATTGCATTTTTCTTTCTTATTGGCTTTATTCATGCTTAAATATTTTATTTACATTTAACTGTCTGTTCTGTCTTCATAGTTTTCATATTTCAATCATGTTTCATTATTTTGGACTCTAATAATCTGTCTTATTTATCCCTGTAAAGTCTCATTTATCATAATTGTGCATATCTCTCCACAAGTCCACAATTGTATGTTATTCCATATTGCATCTTTTATTAATCTTTGTCATCCGATCCTCTCTTAAGATTTAAATTTTTCAGTTTTTTCTTTGATGACCTATTTTATTTAAAATCTTATTATTTTTTTTGCCTTTAAATATATTTTTAAATCAGCTTTCATCATTTGTTCTATTTTCAGTTGTTCTATTCATCCACCCAATCTGCATTTTCCCTTCAGTTATTCCTGCCAGTTTGATGCTCTTTCTTCATTTATAAGTAGTCTTGCTCTATTTTTCCATTGACATATTGAATAATACCATTTGATCTCTTATTAAATATACACTATTTGCATTTTCACAATTCAGTTCTCATTGCTATCTTTTTATTTAATAATATATTATGGAAAATATTTGGTCCAATAATTAACTTTAGTTTCAATTTATATTCAGCTAATATTAATATCCATTGCACTTTAGTTTCTTGGGTTATTGAATATCATAATTTTTTGTTCTATTTCTATTAAGTTACAAGTCATTCTATAAATTATATTGAGGTAAAATTATTATTAATTCTACTTATATTTTAAATTTCTAACTTCTTAGATTTTATGCCATTTTTATTTGGCTATTTAATCGATTCTGTTTAGTTTGTTTCAGTTTAATATCCTTTATTCCCTGGATTTGGATTATATTAATGTTTTTAATGATCTTTTCTTTCATAGGTCAGTATAGTTACTGAAAAACGTGACACAGTGCTGTACAATGAAAAGTTCAGTCATGTCCGATTTGCTCCATCAGTACGTCATATAGGAAATAGACCTCAGGAGGGTTGCCTAGTTATTAGCAGCACTGGGATGGTAGGTGCTGTGGTGATAGCAAAGCCATTAGATGCTGGGCATGGGCATTTATTGTCATCCAGTGAGAGTCTTGGTACTACACGTCATCGGATTAAAGCAGTTGATATATGCTATGGCAAGAGTGAGTATAGATTATTAGTCTCCCAGTTAACATATTTTAGATTTGCTGATAAAGGAAAGATAAAATGATTCATAAAATGTGAATTTTGTACAAAATCATATGATCATATGAAATAGGGAAACCTAAGTTCTGCTGCTTGTTATTACAGTATAGTTTTATGACAAATTTATGTTTATGTTCTTGGTTACTATTTACTAAAACTGTTTATAAATAGGAATTACTGACTGAACATTGGTAACTCAGGTTATTATTTTTAGAGGCTAAATTTTCATAAAAATCGTAAAGTAGTAGATAATCATTTTAGTATTTATTAATTCCTCAATATTATGTTTATATTCAATAACTATTGTTCAAAATTCTAAATGTATGCTGATTTATTATATGAGGACTTTGTTATAAGCAAACATTCTTAACAAATTCATCAACATATATCGCTCAAAGAAGACAATCACAAATATATGGTTTGTGTTCTTGTTCACAATCATAAATTCTTCTTTAAGTAAATGCAGTAAAAGCCCATTGTAGATCTGACATATTTTAGCTTTTGGTGCAAGGACAAAATATTGTTGCTTGGTATCAGACTATCAAAGAATAAAGCCCAGGACCTTCCTAATTCTTAGATTTTGGTATTGAAATATTGAACAGGATCCTGGGTTTGGGGATTACGAAATACTGGGAATACAGTCCTTATCATAAATTACTTGGATGCCAGTAAATTTCTGCCTGCATCCCACTATTGTTGGAGTTTCATATCTTTACTTATATTCCCATTTATACACTGTTTTAAACCTTGAAAAGAATTTAATTTTTCAAGAACATTATAGTTTATTCAAGCTTCAAGAAATTCAACCTATGGTCCTTTTCGTAAAGTATATATTTCATATGATTCCTTTGGGGAAACCTTTTTTTATAGATGGACATTTTCTTGTTGCTGTTAGTAGTGGAAATGTAAGTCTACCTGTGCAGTGCTATAGAGTTGCAGCAGTAAGGCACACTGAGGAAGAAAAATGTGCTTTGACATGTCAAGCATTACCTTCATTCTTCCTGCAAGCTAGCACAATCAAGGATCCAGCTCCATGTAATGTGTTTCTGTGGATATAAATTATGACATAATTTTTGAAAATATATAGAAGATAATAAACAAAAACCAATTACTCTGAATAATAAATACCCAACTGATGAATGAGGAATATTCATTCCCCTACAGATCGCCATGTTTCTTTCCTACGTTTTGTGGTGAGAGAGGATGCAGAGGCATTGGTGGTAGTGTCCAATGGGGAAGAGAACTGCTTAGTGGAAATTTGGGAGCTTCGTGAGAAACCTTTATTTATACATAAATTATTCCAAAAGGGGCCCTCTATTGCTCTTTCTCCTGCTGGATCTCAAGCTCAGAGTCAACCTGACTCTCTTAAAACAGTAGTAAGTATAATATTATTAATTAAGTTTTAATACTGTTCACATATGCCATGTATTACTAGGGCCTACCAAAAGAAGTTTAAAAATGTGTAATGATGTCTTAACTTGTGTAAACTTATTGTTTTACCAAATCTATTTTTGAGCTTGAGATCTACTCTTAGACAAAGTAATATTACATTTTAAATTGTACTCTGTTTTAAACTTTTATCTTCATAAATATGAATTTTGAAGTTTAAAATTTTAAGCACTCAATTAATTCTTATTGCTTTTAATGTTAAAATATTCATCTGGAAAGAAAACCTGAAAGCAGTAATAATCAAAAAGTTATTCTGCTACAGCCCTTTTACATTTTAATGATCACGTGTATGATTGAGTTGGAAAAATAATCCCAAGTTGGTGCTGGATATCTTTGATTAGCATACAGGTGGTTTACAGTATGAAAGATTCAGTTGCCAACTCAGCCATCATTTTCAGGATTAAAAATGTTTATAATCATATATGGTTGTTAGCGATTGAAATATTTTTCTTGCAGCTGGATGCTAATTTGGTGCTTAGTCAAGAAATCCTTTGCAATGGCATATCAGAGGAGCATTAAATCATTCTCCATTAATTTTTTTACTTATATGGTTTCGTATTACCTTTGATCGCCAAAGAGCAGGGCTGAACTGATATTATTTCCACTCCATTTTTTGCACTGGTTTAGTGAAATTGGCAAATTATAGTTCAGCTCTGATTTCACTGAAGTAGTAATCATTGAACTGCTTCAAACTTGTTTTTTACTTGTATATTATACTCTTAAGAACTTCCTTCCTCCCTAAATCACTTTTTATTCTATTTTGGAATGAAATTTGTGAAATTAAAAAAATTATTGAAGTATTAATTCAGTTATCAAAATATAATGTTAATTAGTGAGTTGCATGTCCCTGATTTACATGATTAGAAAACAACTTACTTATGCAACATTACATTTCCTTTAAACAAAGCAGAAATCTGAACAGTGAGAACAATATGCAAGTAATAACAAGTGAGTTATATGGTGGTTAATTTAAGTTTGATACAAGATTTTGATTTATTTTGGGTTCATGATTTTAAATTTGTCAGTTTGGGTTGGGTTTTGTTTTTTCTCTTGCAAAAATAATGGTTTTATGGGTTTAGTTCAGCACTGTTCAAAAGTAACTCAAATTTAACTAGAAGCATTCTATGATACCGAAGTGTGGAGGTTTATCATGAATGATTTGTTCCTACTTCTATATCTGTTGTATGACTGTAGCCTTTTTCAGTTTCCTCTTGGATCATCATAAAGGGAAATGTTTCTTTCATTTACTTTCAGTCCTGTTAATTGTTGTATAAATCATTAACTATGTGAATGAATTTTGAATGTCACCGAATAATAGTGCTCTTCTTGTTATCCTTAACTAAATGCTCTATTAAATGTTATTCATTGGGTATTGGTGCTGTATTTACATTGGTTTTGTATTTATATGGTATTGTCCACTTAGAGCATTTTTGAGGATAAAATTTAACTACCTCTTTCCTTTTCTTGTCTATTATAACACATTTCCTGTCAAAAGTTTTATTAAATAATGGTTTAAATGTTGAGAATTCTATTGAGATTATAGCTTTTGACTTTAGGCTTATCATGAATAGATACGGGTTCTAGGTTATGATTCTTGAAAGGAAATTGCATGAATTTTATGTATATTTGTGTTGAAGGAAAGAATATTTTTATATTCTTCCTAAATTATTATCTTTGAAAAATATTATTTTTGTTAGTAGTTTTTTGCAGAAAAAGTAAAGGGCAACAACTTATTATTACAACTATATTAATGCCTTGTCCATTTCTTTTATAGTTGTGGCAGCATCATGCATTATTTAGAGGAAGCTCTCCTGCTACATGTGTAGCTACTACACCAACATCATTAACTACAGCCACTCCTCCACCAGCCCATATTGTAGTTGCTCTTGCTGACTCATCATTAATTTGCTTTCATAGAGATGGCCTCAAGCAGGTTTGTGTTTTTACTTAATAACTTAAGGCTTTTAAAGAAAGCCAAATCATTGTCTTCTAATATTGAAAGTTAGGAGGGATGTGAAAAGTACTTTAGCTTTTTGGCCAACATTCTGATTCTGATTTTGTTCTCTCAGCAATAAGAATCAGAATTGAGGAATAAAAAACTTAGTAAATACGTGGATACATAGGAAATGAAAACAGTCTATTTTAACTTTTACATTTTCATTTATGATGTAATCTACTCACTAGATTACTGGACTTTTTTGTGAGTACAAAAAATATTTAATTGTAAAAAAACTCCACTATATCCCAATAAAATTTAAAGTTGGTGCTACATTTGGAGTCCTCAAACTTATTTAGGATGAATTAGTTCCATGAATGGTTTTATTAGCATTTTATTGCATTGACTTATATATAGGTCTCCTTGCTTATAAATATTTGTGTCTATTACGCAACATTATCCTTTTTATGCACCTACTTTATCTACCCTTATCTGATGTATTTGCATTGCATTATTTTATTGGAGATAAAAGTGCTGGGTAATTTAAAAATGATGATTTTGGAAAGAGGGACGAAGAGCTGGAAAAAAAATTTGAGGGTACAGACTTGCAAGACTCGGAGAGTATTTGTATTTGACCATGTAAGAGACCATGTATTTGGTCAGTTCTGAGAAGCCATTCACTTCTTATGAAAGTATCCTTATTTTACTTAGAATGTATCACTTCTAAACTACCCAATTGTTTTGGTCAGCGAATATATTTCCTGTAAGATGGGAGTAGGTTATGGCTGCATTTGGATCATACTTTCAATTAACATGCATTTTTTGTATTTTTTGATAAAGATCTAATTTTAAGCCACTATGAGATCTTTATCTCCATTCCTAATAAAAGAACAAAGTAAATACTGAATAACATTGTTTTCTATCTCATTTTAAAGTGTCTGTTGATTATTATGTGTAGATATTGCTTAAAATAGTAAACTCAATTATTTGAGGATACCAAGAGTGAGTCTAGCCTTAGATCTTATGCTTTCAGTATTTTAAAGATACTATGCTAATTTCTTCATTTTAGGTGGCAATGGTATCAATCAGTCAGGCATGGAGAAATTCAACTGATGAAACTGCTTGCCCTAAATCTGCAAGGTGTATGCCATCAACTCCTTCACATTTAGCATTCACCTGGACTGGAAGTTGCCTTGTGGTGGTGGATACAAAAGGACAGCTTCTAATTTATCGGCTTCCACCTTTACTAGAACCAAGTAATTATTACATTTTTCTCTTAATGCTAGTATATTAAGTGGTACTTACTTTATATTAATTAATACATAAAGGTATTGTGTATGCTTTTATAATGATTTTGTATCACATGATATAATTCTTAATTTAGTGCAAAGGAAAATTAATGGACATTAATAATTCTAAGCATCTGGATTTATTTCTTAATTTGGTAAATTTAAATTCCTAAATTTGGTAATTTAGGGGATATAATATATATAACATAATATAATATATAACAAAATTGAACAGGGTAAGCTTATGATATTAATATTTATCAAGGAAGGTTATATTGTGGTACTTGTATTGATATCATTGGATCATTTCAGAATTTTATAATTTGATCCAAATACAATAATATTATTATTTCCATGTTCATAAAAGTATTATAATTAGTCCTTTAGGTTCTTTAAAGAGAAACAAAACTCATACAAAATACCTTGTATATTCTTCAAGGAAGTCAGAAATGTTATAATATGAGAGAATATTTAAAAGGAGATTGATCCACTGTTTAATGACAGGAAAAATAGGTGAAACTATTAAGTAATCATTATTTCCACTTCTTTTTCAAAAAACATTGGTTTTAATTTACAGCTGTTGAAATTTATCTCTCATTGCATCAGTTCTTGAATTTCTTTAGTTGAATTTTGGTGTAGATTATTTATTTTAAGAATTTTACATTGAGTAGAGTATCAAACCTCTTCTTGCTAGCTAAGTCATCGTCATTAACCATGAATACCCATATTTCTCTGTATTAAGTCAATTCAATATTTAGTCAAGTCAATAAACCAAGGTTTTTAATGCTTTTCTGTTTCTTATCTCATTAAATTTGTGAAATTACCTGTTGCAATTTTTCATATAGGAAACAGAATAACTTGATATTGTACAACTATATTATCAGGTGTAAAGTAATCCACAAATTAATTATGTAGAGAATTATCAAATGAAATGTTTCCTTTTGATTTCCCATAATAAAATATATTTTATTTTCAAAGGTGGTGCTATGAGTGTAAGTTTAGCGTGTTTGATGCTGGAATACTGCATCTTTGCTGGATTTGATTGGTGGGATGTGTTAGTTTCCCTTCCACGACCACCTCGTATCTTAGACACCATTGCTGATCGTCTGGTGGAAGCCTTCCATCGTCAAGTTCCACAAATTCAGCAGTTTTATCATATGTATTTTCTTTGCACCAGAACGTCTTTTCACAGGTTAGTTAATTTCTTTAGCATTTTATTTTTATTATACCTTCATAATTGTTAGAAAAACCAGATGATTTTGTCTGAAGTTATAGTATGCCATCTGAAATCTCACTGAAAGCAGTTCCTCATATTTAAATCATGAAACTGCATGAAATATTATAATTCTGTTAAATTACAAAGAACTGTTCTTTTCCCTAATTATTGTCTATATCAGATTGTTTTCATTTTATCTCTATTACATTTGTATTTCCCAGCAAAAGGTACTTGAAGTTTATTAGAGAAACATGTTAGGTATTGTCACAAAGACACTCTTCTTTTGATGCAATTTGATAAATAAACAAAATTAAATATACACACTTCAAATACATATCAGTATTTATATAATGAACTATTTAATTTAAAATCAAGGTTTGAAACAAAAGCAAAAATAATTGCAAAATTTTTGTTGTGGTGATGTTATGCTAAATGCTCCACATTATGATTAATCTTTAAACTTTCCACAAGAGCAAATTTACGGTATAAGTCCATTATAATGAGTGTGGCACATAACAATAGTTGCGTTATAGCAATTTTTTAGCCATTGTCCACCTCACAGCAAAAAGGATAAGGAGTTACGATCATGGTAACTGTACCATGAATGGTTATTTCAGAAGTATTGGTATAGCAAGTATATTTGTCTTGCAGGAGGTATATCTTGGAATCGTCAATTGATGTGAGAGACAAAAGCCGACAAATAAATGGTAAACTGAGGTGCATTATCTCTTCAAAGAACAGAAAAATTATATGCAAAAATAATTGTTACCTAATTCATGCATTTGTTTTCCACAACTTGCCTCACCCTTCCTCAGCAAAAATGCTCCAGAGAGCTTTGTTTAGAGAATTCTCACGAGTTTCACTTGTCCATACCCTTATTCTTTGGTTTATGATTCAATGAAATAATATTTTTGATGCAAACATACTATTTTACACATTCTGAAGCATTTGCATAAGAATTAAAAACCCTTCAGTTCCATTCTGTTGCACTCATTTCCCCTGGATGCAAGAGGATGGACAGTTGATATTAGAAATCGGCTATAACAAGTATGCTTTATAACAAGCACTTTTTCAATTTTTGTCGGCCCTCGTTATAACTGACTTCTACTGTATTTTGGTATACTCTCTCATTGTTGTTACTTGATATAATTTTTATTTTAGGTTGCACTCTTCTTTAACTTCTAGCAGGTGTTTTCTATTAGACATTACTGTATTTGTCATATGATTCCAATTTTCCATTGTTCGATTGCTAATTCATACCCAGTGTAATCTATGTCTTCTTATGTAGTGGGTGGATGGCATTATTTTATTTTAAATAAGTAATACAGTTCTTATAGTAAATGGGAGGCCTTTCTGAGGTAATGCAACTGTTTTATTGGTTTTAAAATGTTGGTCAAAAACATCCCACTTCCAAGTACTCAGTTCCCTGAAAAGGCTCTAACACAGATTTTAGTGAATTGCTTTATTTGATGACACATTTGACCAAAATATCCTCTCAATCATAAATTATTGATCACAAGCTTTTATTTTAGAGGAGTCATGATCAAGATGTTTATTAATTTCTCTCTTTATTAGACTTTCTATTGTAGGACAAGGAAAGGCTGCTGATTTGTCTTCCCTTCTGATGCTTCATTCAGTCGCTACTGCTTTTAAATCCCTCCTCAGACCATCAGATCTATCATCACATGACAAAGGTCCTGCAGAAAGCTTAGCAGGTATGTTTCCTTTTTCTTTGTTGGTATGTTCATTTCATATTGGAATTAAGTATTGATGAGAAATTTTTATCTTGGTTTCTTTAATCTTCTTCTATATCACACAAATAAATAATTCTGAAAACATTTCAGTAGACTCACTCAAGTCTTGTGTATACTTCAGGATATATTTTTAAGATGACCAGAAAGAACAGTAGACATTTAAATAATGCTAATTTGACGTATCAAAGGAATAATGATTAACTTTGCAAGGTTGAGAATTATATTTTCCCTGTTTATATATATTTTTTAATAGTTTGCCATTAAAATTATCTATTTAAGTTTCTAATTTTAAACATTGTTAATCGCAGATTTTTTGGTTGCTGCTATTTTTATAGGAAATTCAGTCCTTCCTTTGGCTAATAACACTAATAACAAATTGTAGCCAGTTGTTATCAAGCAAATTTAATTCATTTAAAAATTATGTTTCTCAGATTTCATTTCTGTTGCTGCCTATTACACCTTTTGTATATCTTTCTGTCATATGGAAGTGAATTCTGCATGTACACAAGACTACCTCTTTCTTTAAGGTATTTTGTCATGAACTGCATATATCTTGCTATGATTAAGATCTAGTTAAATCAGAATTAAATTATTTATATTTTCTAATATTTATTGGGCCTTTTCTGAGTTAATAAAATGTACATTACCTTCTAGAACCTTGCTGACAACTACAGTAAGCTGAAACGTAGTGTTTTATGAAATTGATTCCTTCATTGAACAGTAAATTAATTTTTTTGAGGGCGACTCTCTATAATACAAGTAATATTTTCCAACCATCCATAAGACATTCACAAAATCTACATTTCTCCATTTTGGATTGAAATCTATGCAGTCTCCTTCAATAAGAGTCTGCCTTGAAAACTTGCTATATGTGAAATTAATCATTAAAGAAGTTATTCTTCTAACACAACAACATTCTGTTATCATAGATTCAAGTATTTGTGAAATTTCATTCTCTAAGATTTCTTGATGAAAACTCAAATTTCCTTAGACTAGAGAAAGAGTCACATCTCCAAAACCATCAAACAGAGCATTTAAGAGAGCTTAGCTAATAAAATACACTATATCCACTGATTTCCTGTATCTTTTGGATGTAAAGGAAAGGATTAATTTGAGACAGAGTTTGAAAGTTTGGAGCTGTGACTCTTTCTCTACTTTAACCATCAGTGGTAAGCTGTTATTATTCCTTAGACTAGTATGAATTATATTTTGATCTCTTGGAAGTAAATTTCAGTTTACTTCAAAATGTAGGCATTATGTTAAGTAATAATGTTTGTTGAGCATCTTACAAAGAACTTACCAATGTGATTGATTTATGTTCTGATGTGGGAACAAAGTGAGAAGCAACATAGTACCAATCGTAAGGATTAATACATTTTTTCTGCATAGGTCTACCGAACATGTTGTATTTGAAATATACAAGGATAAAATAGTGGAAACAAGGAAAGAATAAAACTTAGAGCTAAGCCAGAAAGGTCATTTGGATTCAATTCTAGAATCTTGTGTTTCTCTTATAGCAGAAAAATCACAGGAAACACTTTTCTGAACTCACCCAGAACAAACTTCTAATAAAACCAAATATCCAATAAATCTCTTATAGCATTCTCTAATGCAGCTATCATTTCCTTGATCTAGGTAGCAAATTTCTGGTAACAATTGGTTTGATACGTTCTTCATTACTATTTCCCGACAACACAAAGTACAATCATATCATAAATCTTTTATTGAATCACTTTCCCTACATTTTCATATAATTTAGTTAATTTAATCATCAGAATAATGTCATTTTAATAATGCATTAGAGATTATTAATAAATATTTAAACAAAGAATTCCCTATATAATCATCTAACTTTATATAAAAATTAAAAATAAGATATTAAAAAAACCTCTTTATTTCAAATTTTTGTAAGAACATATGTCAGAGAAGTGGCAAAGAAAAATATGATCATGATACAGGTCCTTTTTTTTGGGAAAGATTTCTTAATGAGTATTATGAGTAAATAAATCATATGCATTATTTAATATCAATTGACTATTTATTGCTAATGAATCAATCTTGAAGTTTATTTTTTTGGAGTGATCAAAGTTTAAAATGTTATTGTATTTCTTTAGCTGTTGTTTCAGAGCCAATTGCTGATGTAGACAAGGTACTATTTCATCTGGAAGCCAAAGAGTTCACAGTAGAACCATCAGCATTACAGTCTTTGCAACAACTGATACAATGGGTGGCAGATTTAGCTTTATCATTACTTGCCAGACTCCCTGATGCACGTCTCAATCCACCAAATATGCAGCAGGGCACTGTAATGGTTGCAGCTACACAGGGTTCTGTTAAGTCTCAACAGCAAGGGGTAAGTGTATTCTCAGCTTAGCTAATAAAATGCACTATATCCACTGGTTTTCTGTATCTTTTGGATGTAAAGGAAAGGATTAATTTGAGACAGAGTTTGAAATGGATCTGAAGTAGTGGTGGGAGAAGCAGTCTTGTTTGATTTACCCTACTTCTTTATCATCCAATGATTTTTAAATAGCGGTATGACGATTGGTTGGTTCTGTAGTTATGCTTCAAGGTCAAATAACTATTAATGAAAGTGTTTAAATTAATTTTATGCCTGATGGTGACCTTATGAGTCAAAACTGCAATTAAGTTTTAAATTAACCATTACATGAAAGTTAACAGTGCTTATATTATTTAGTCTTTGTTTTAATATTTTTAAAATCAATAATTAGTTCAAAATCTATGGAGGTTGTTTTGTTGCTATTGGTAAGGTATCGAAATTAATTTACCTTCATAATTTACAGTATGAGTTGCTGCGGGATTACAAAGCCCTTAATCTCCTACGGGAATTATTGGTGTTGGTGCGCATTTGGGGTTTGCTACGACAAAGCTGTCTTCCAACATTTGTTCGGAGTTCAGAATCACTTGATGTTCTTGCCCTACTTTTTCGATTGCTCTCCAGATTATCACAGAGCTCTGAGCCTGATGATGCACTCATTGGTAAGTCTTTTTCTCTTAATGCATGCCAAGGGCGACCAGTAATGGTTAAATTAGTTAGAATTTTTAAATTCTATTTTGTGTGTGAGTGAATCAGACCTTTTGGACTTAAATGTTCAGGCTACTCAAAAAGATTGGCTTTCAATACAATGATAGAGGCATAGTATATGTATACAACTGTAAAATCCAAGTAACGTTAATTTATCCAAGAGTGAAGAGAGAAGCAAAAGTAAAAGATGAAATGAGACAAGAATTTTCATTGTCATGATTATTATCTGATGCACATGTTCAACAGGCATTAGACCAAATTAACCAGGCAATACAGGAAGATATAAAAATTCGAGGAAAAAAGATTGATTTACAATGCTTTGTTGACAATATGGTAGTTTAATTAGAAAGTGAAGTGAATTGGAGAAAATGTTGATAAGGGTGGAAAAGGTGCTTACAGCATATATCATGAAAATGAATAAAAATAACACAACAGTGGTGATCAGGGAAGAAGGAAATGGAAAAGCAAGATCATGAATAAGGAAAAGTAGTAGGAAATTTTTTAGGATATACAGATGTATTTAGCAAGATTACAAAAAATTGAAGGAGCACAGAAGACATTAGAAGTTGAATAAAGCATGCCAAAAAGTAAGTCTATACAAAAAAAATTCGCTCTCCACAAGAAACTCAAGCCACACTAAAAGAAATAAGGAAGATATTATTGAGAACATACATGTGAAGTTTAGCATTGAATAACATTGAACACTTAGCTAGAGACAGGTAAAAATAGATGTTTTCAAAAAATGGTGCTACAGAAAAATATTACATGTGGTGAGATGGATTTATAGAAGAAATAAGGAGGTACTTAGAGAGGCAGAAGGAAAAAGGGAATCGTGGAAACATCATGTTAGGGGAAGGACATCCTAGATTAGATGTGCTAAGACATGAGACCTACTCCATTCCATAATAGTAAGTTAAGTGGAAGGAAACATAAAACAAAGACCATGAAAACAATGTATAGAATAAATTCAATAGAAAATCACATCTATATTACTTCCATTATATTTATAAAAAATACGTATACATCTATTAGTATGAAGCTTTATTCATCCTACCTTAGGGAAATGTAATTTACTGAGTGTCTTTAAAAATATTCTTTTGATAATTATTTGAAAACTATCCCCATTTTACAGAAAACTGTAAAAACCTATAAGAGATTAACATTTGATTAATTGTATTTGAAGATATTTATGTGTATCAGAATTAACAGTCATTTGTGTGATAGTTTCATTAAAGATCTATATGCTTGGCTTTATTGTGTAAGATCAAAGGCTTATAATTTTAGATAATATTGAACTATTCGTAGGACATTATATTCAAAAATGATAAAATTCAATTGAAGCTTATGATAAAATGGAAATGGACAGTTCTTTAGAAGATTTATAACTTTTGTATGTCAAAAGCTACTATTATCTTCAAATTCAATATTGTTGTAAACAATTTCTGAATAAATAGTCAGAAAAGTCCCTATGCTAGTATTTTACTTTGAATTTTCTTGGAATGAAATTCCATATCTAAAAAGGAAGTTTACACGGCTCACCGTCTTTCTCAAGCCAGTGAAGGAAGTGGCTGATGGGTTTCCTTGATTGTGTAATCCCACTTCCTCTTTTTATTCGTTATAGTCTTCTACATTAGATAAAATATTCTAAATTAAACCTTCTTATTAGAAGTAGAAGAGAGAAAGGTTCATAATGAAATATTTTAATGCTTGTGTAAGATTTGATTTTTTGAAGTGAAATACTGTGCTTTCAAGTGATGTAAATTCAATGAAGTTATCTAAGAATCTCACATTTTTCTAGAGCGCTGTTACAAGTCTCTGTCAATTTATATGTGGTAGGTTTTGTCTTTTCTTTTGAAAATGAAGAAATGTCATAACAGCCCAAGTGTGGGAGTGAAAAGGAAGCAGCATCATCTTTTTATCAGTGGGTGGATATGGCCTTACATTATCATACCAGCATGTGTGGCTGCTCTCCTTGCTATATTTTTTCTAATTCTGGGACCCATACTTCTGCATCACATTGGAATAAAATACAGCTTGGAATTTTGGCTAATAGCTCTTGGAGTATGGGCATTTGTTACTGGATTGTGTACCTTAATTTGGATATATGCTGGGCGCCATCTGATACCAACAAGTTATTATGCAGTTGTTGGCCAGGAAATAGAGCAAGGGAAAAAAGATGGGTGTGGAACAGTTCATACATATACGGAGAATGGTAAATATAACCAAAGGATGAGTGATCAAGATCAATCCAAAATTAACTTTTCTGATCAGCTTGTTGTTTACAAGCATAGGTCAGCAGAGCCTTCTCCTTCTCCTCAAGATTCACTAGATGGATTACAAAAGACCAATGTTGAGGATGAAAATGGTGAAAGAAGAAATTCAGTAGAAGAGGTTAAAAAACTCTCAACAAAAATTATAGAGGTAAATCCTGAAAAGTATAGTGTGGCTGAAACAACTGTGATTCGGATAAATGACCAAATTGAGAGCTGTACTGAAAATAATGAAGTCATCATGGCAGAAACACAAGCAGATTCTCCAAGGCGAGTTTCTTACGCTGGGGTAATATCAGTGAATATACCACCATCAGAAGAGATAAAAATAGACAATGTGGATCGGAACACACTTCATACTCCAAGACCTCCGACACCTCGATTTCCACGTGGGATGCGTGTTGCTTCAAACGACAGTTCAGTATCTGCACAACTAGCTGATTTATATCTGAATCACAGTTCACCTATAGATACTTCATCAAAAATTGTAGAAATCCCTCAGTCATTGAACTCAAAAGATAGGATAACATCAATTGAAAAAGTTGAAGTGCATCAAAGGAATATGGAACAAGATTCTCTCAGGAGCTCAGACTCCGAGGAAAGTGAGCATTCTTTAAATGGTGCATTATTTAACTTTGAAAACACTCCTCAGAATTCCATGCATGATGGAAATTTTGTGAAAAGTTACACACTTGAAGCAAATGTTGTAAAAAAAGTTAGGCTTAGTGGAGAAACAGAGAAAATTGATAATGATGGTAGACCCAAACGCATGTCCCTGGACAGGAATCAATTTCTTGGTTGGCACCCTGAAAAGGGTGTTTTAGAAGAGGCTGATCCAGGTAGCAAGGAACGAGAGGAGAGGAGGTGGAAAAGGAGCATAGGAGCTTGGCGTGCAAGTACTTCCACATCACATGATTATGAAATAGCTGAAAGGCAGGAGAATACAGAAGAGGATGATGATGATGTTTTTCATGATGTATCTGATAAAGCACCTGAGAGTCAAACCCAAGTTTCACATACTGTAACTATAACAAAAGCTGTAATTCATTCAACTAGTGTTTGAATGTTTACACTATTTTGTGAAGTAATTTCTTGTTTACATTACAAGAAATTTTTCATTTAATTTCCACATCTTAAAAATTAGAAATTTCTGTAACAGAGAATAATACTTTAAGTTTCTACTGATTTGTTATACATTCCTAAAAAGATCAATATAAGCAGATTTTTTTAAAATTGATGTTTTCACTCTATAAAAAATTCAAATAGTCTTGAATACTTGAATGCATATGTGTTTGATATTAATGTGTTTAGCTCTTATTTTCATAATTTAATTCATAGAAAGCTATATTTATTATTTTTTTAAAGCTGATGGAGCTGTTGTTTTCATCCTTTTAATTCTAATGCTGCTTAGCATAATCCATTTAATCAATTAGCTACAATTTGAACCAGCAATCTGTTGTCACCTTTTATCAGTAAATAACTAATGGGAACTACTCTTGGGAAAGTTTAATTCTTTGTACACTACAGACATTTAAGTTGCTTTTTCTGCATCCATCTTCATCCTTCCGGGCTTTCTGAAAAATCTGCAGTAGAATATTTGAAGTTGTAATGTTTAACATCAAAGAAAGATTTATAATTTTAAATGTTAAGATTTCATTGCAATTTTATATTGTGATTTTCAGAACTTGATAAATATAAATGTGATATTTGTATTCATACATGTTCTTATTTCTTTGCAACGTTCATGCCAAACCCAACACCTCAGTTACCTGCAATATTTGTATATATTCTTTCAGAGTAGGAAATTTTGGAAGAATATTTTTAAAAATTCTTCCAAATAAAAAATATTCTTAAGAATATAGTCTTGCTGACCAGTATTAATTTGTTAGCTCAATTGTAATATCCATAAATAAAATTTTGTGATGTTTAAATATCAGAAGCCTCAAAATGGAAGCAATTGGACATTTTAACTCTCGAATAAATTAATTATGATAGAGGCGATATTTTTAATGTGAAATCAATACTTAGCATACTTTTTCCTTGCTACTTTTTTGTGAAAATTTCATATTTCTGAGCAAATGTGATCCAGAAGATTCATGCCAGGTTGTGAAATCAGGTTGGTGAGCAAATGAATTTTTACAATATATGTTATTTTGTGGGGATTATAATTTTTACACAGTAGAAATGCATAACAAATTTGTTAATTCAAGAAGGCTTAGTTTGAGCTGTTTCAACTTTGAATGTGATGAACTTATTATTAGCATTATATGTGATAAAAATGATTCTGCCCTATATTATAAACAGAACTGTCATGTGGATCTTAATTCAAAGTTATTATTTTAACAATAAATGTTCAAATAATACTATTATTATGAATAATTAATATTTTCTTTTAGTCTCTAAAGCAATTTTCAATTACTTTCAAAATTATTCAAAGTAAATTATCAAAATAACTGGGTAGTTATTATAATAATTTATAATCAGTTGTTACATTCTTATATTTTTATTGCTAATTTTTAATTTAATTGTTAATTACTAAATTATTAGTGAAATCTTAATTTTATTAAATATTTTGTCTGGAAAATTATTTGGTTTAATGAAAATTTATGACCCATTTTCATTCAGCTGCCACTAATTTTTTCAATGCATTACAGATGAGTGCTGTATGCTTCCAAGTCAAGTGATGATTCCACAGATGAATCCACCTACAGTCTACATTGGTATTGCTTCACCTGTATTTTTTTATCAGGCCTTGCCTCTTCAGGTTAGTGAACAATCACGACTTTATTTATGTAAATTTTTATCTTGCAAGACTAGTCTCATAATTAACTCTCAAAAGAACAACAGCCACGTCCTGAGCTAGAATTGAACCTAGGACCTCCTGCTTGGATAACATACAAAACCCTGCCATTAAGGGTAACAGTGATATTTTTCAATATTCTCAGTCATTTTTCCTATTATTAGCAGTAAAATTTTGTATGACACACTTATTTAGCTTTTTCTGACTAAAAAATACATGGGTGGTCTGAAAAGTTTCTGACATTTCGCCATTTCTCAACATGTTTTCTGAAAATTTTCTGAAGATTTCTGAAAAATCTGGGGTCGGAAACTTTTCAGACCACCCCCTTATTTCCTGGGTGTTAGAAAAAAAGGAAGAACTTTTTACCTGAAGTTATATGTAATATGATATTTCAAATTTATCAAATATTATGCAGTTTATTTAACATGATACTATTACAAGCAGCTATAAAATAGTTAATTCAATTAACAATTAGTTGATATGGCTTTTAAATTTTAACAATTGTAAGAAGCTCTTTTTAGAATCTCATGTAGAATAAAGTTTTAAACATTTTTGTAAACGTAGTTTAAAAATAATTGTATATTTTATACCTGTTAGAAGATATCTTTTAAATAATCTTGAGTTACAATCTTCAGTTATTGCTGATCGAAAGCTTTTCCAACATATATTACTAAATACATAAATTATTACTAGACGATAGAAATATTGACTCCAATGTAACCTGGATTTCTATAAGTAAATGAATATTATTGTATACCAATACAGTTTACTACTACTATTAAGTATATTAAACAAATTTTTCACTGGAACCTATTAATTAAACAGTTGATTACACATATTTAGTTTTAGTAAGAAAAGCTCTGGAATCCTCATCTTCTCCTTTGCTGCCTGCAATTCTCAAAATATACTTTGAAAAGTGAAGTTTGCTGAATTATGCTTTTTACTTCCTTTTTACAATTGCAAGATTTATTATTATCAATTCACAGAAGGTAATTTTTTCAATATTTCATGGTACTACAGTATCTATCAATGTCTCTGTATGCCTTATGTGTTGTCTTTTTTGGATAATTTATCCTTAGCATATCAGATATGCTCTGATACATATGGAGGTATTTCCAATCATATTGTGATGTTATATTGTATGCTGCTGTAAAACTCTATGAATATTATGATTTTAATCTTAGGTATCTTTTGACTTCTAACAGATTGAGTTCAACTCAGAACCTGATCTTTTACGATATGTTACACCAGAAATTGGAAGTGGTACTGGAGATGGAACTGGTGTGCTTGGGTCTGGCCAGGTTATGGACATTATAAGACACATATATTTAGGGAAGAAACCTCTATCTGTTAAACAATGCACAAGGTAAGTGGAGGGAAAACATTTTGAATGTTATCTACATATATAAGTGCAGTATATAGAGTCCTTGTGTTGCTTATCACATTCCACTTTCATATCAAAAATAAACTTACCATAATATTTGGATCTCCTTTTCTCTTTCCTATCTTTGATTCCTTGGCCTGGAATCCTCCCTGCCGCTTTCAGGAAAATTTGAAATAATTATCATTTATGTATAAAAAGTATTAATCATCCTTTCCCTTTGATATCAAAAGTTACACATGGTTTCAATAGATCATTAAGCATTGATTTTATTATTCATAGTATATCTATCTCTTCTTAACATCTGGTATTTTAAAATCAATGATAGTTTTCGTTTGTGTGATTAGTATTTGTATGTCATATCAGTTCATCCTATTGAAATCTTATATTAATTGCATTAATTTTCTAATACTAACTATATCATTTTTCTACCACACACCTGTGAGAAATATTTTTATCATAATTATTGAAGTAATTATTGACTAGCCAATTTCACCATCTTAAATTCAGTGTAATAGGAATTATTACAAAATGAATGTTAGATATTGAATTTTTTGTCAGTGACTACAAATTTTGGTAACAACTGATCACACAGGACAAATTCGATTCATGTATCTCATCATTTGTCATTTTAGTAATTTTGGAATAATGGATATCATTGTTTTGTTTATTATTATGTTTTAATTTTGGCTAGAATCTCAAATGTTTCATTTGACATTTTACAACACGTTTTTTTTCATTTAGCCTAAGAATTTAATGAAAAATCCTTCCTCATTAAATTTTGGATCAAACTAGATTTCCAATAATACATCAATGGAAATCTATGGAATTCAAAAGAATGTAAGGTAGACAGAGATTTAATAGGCATAAGTCTTATTTATAGAAGAAAGTAATGTTTTTCCATTCTTTAGTTCTTACGGTAATGATAAATGGGGAACACTCAGTGGGTAGTGGAGATTAATAATCATGAGAAATGGTATGAAAATAAGTATATTGCAATTTTTCTTTTTTATATAGTGTTATATTTTTATTATTTATACATCCACTCCAGCAAAAATTAGATTAATGCTGAGCTGCCAAATATTTTTCCTTTACTTGCCTCTATTATGTTTAGTATACTGCATGCAAAATTAACTTCTATATCACTAACGTCGGATATCAGGGAATGATAGAACTATCTGCTATTTATAAATAGCTCACTATCCTTTAATATACTATGAAATTAAGTTACTTATAATAATTGTCAATTTTTTATGAATGTTTGTTATAGCTGCTTAATAATAATTGGTAAATATTAATAACTAGGGTTAAAATTTAATTATCAAAAATAATCAATAACAATAGTATTCTCTATAATTCTATATTATTATGATTATGATACTTCTTTGAATTTAAAGCTGTCCTGATTGATGAATTTCTTTTTCATTTAGATGTGGGGGTGTTATACAAGTACACAGCTCTCCTAGGACAGCAGCCATAAGAGCATGGGATCAGCGATGGGCACGTGGATGCCGTTGTGGTGGTCACTGGGAAATACAGAAATGTTCATGATGTTAATCATAATCAATGGTGTGGTTTATGAATGATTCAATGCATGGACCAAACAAACTTTGTGTAAAATAATGGATGATCATGCAGTCACATCCACAGGGTCTGATAATTAATTGATTCAAGATTTGTGGACATGGAATTGACTGTACAAATATACTGTGAAATATGTTACTGCTTGAAATATCCATGACAGTTAAATAAATCTCATTTTATTTTACTCATCTTATTTACTTTATCTTATTGTGCGATCAGTTTATTGAGTCATTATTTTTATAAAGACCAACACTAGCATAGAGAATTTTAGGAGGCAGTATTTCAGTAAGTTTGTTGATTATGCAAATTTGCAAGTGATGCCCATTATCTTCACACTAATTTTTAATTGGAAATGATAGTTCTAATTTTGTACAACTGAAGAGAGCCATTATATGTTCATTCTTGGGTTCTTTCTTCAACAACTTATCTTAAGTTAATAAGTTATTAACCTCTCTTTTCTATATCTTTGAAAAGTTTTAATGGATGAACAGAATATGCGCAAAAAAGTAAATAATCATGGAAAATTTACTTTCCTTGGAATATTTTAATATTGATGGTTTTGATTTAAAATCCGTTACCATGCTCATCATAATGCAAATAGTGTGTTTTATAAAGATGATCAGAAAAACTTTTTCTAATCAAGTATTTTTGCATTAAATTCATACCCGACTTATTTTTCTAAAGAGCAATGGTTATAAGATAAGAATGAAATCATTACTATTTAAAAGATCTGCAGTCAGGTGAAGAAAAATCTTAATGATTACACAAAACAATAAAAAATAACAGACATTGTATTCAAATAATGATATGGTATTTACTTAATTGAATTATGAACATAGAAAGAAATAAAATTGAAAGTTTTGGTCTTCAATGTATTTTCTGATTATTCCCACATACTCCCCCATCATTGGCCCAGATAATTAAGAGTTCACCATTTTTGCATGTGAATTACTTAATTTTGTTTTTAACAAATAGGAACTAGGTTAACAAATACAACTAGGAACTACTGAGTGATTTGAACTACCCTCCAAAGTTGTGTTCGATTGACTATAAATAATTTTTCAACGCATGTCACATTTTCATTTTGTGTTTTTATATTGGAAATAATCATTCGAAACATTTACATTCTATATTGATAGATCTAGCAGAATTTATTTCCTTTTTAAATGCTTCAACAGTATGTACTTACTTTAAAAAAATATTTTGAATATTCATAGTGGCTCTGTTGTGTATATTTATATTAGATTTTATGGAAACCTAAAGTGAAAGTTAGGAAGAGATTTTAAGCTTTCCCAGTTGACATAATAGATTGTTCCCAAGTTTTTCCCTGGACATTACTGTCCCCTTCTAGTTAAAAGGTTAGAGCCCGAAATTGGAGCTATGAACAAAGATGTGGAAAGGGAGTAACTTAATATATTGCTCAAAATAGATGACGTCATCATAATTTAATAAATAATATGAATCAAGAATTAAAGACAATACCATTGTCTCCAATGAATGGTGATGAAATTAAGAATGCTTTTAATCCTTGACATTATATATATGTGGGATGAATTCTCTTGCTCCACGAAAATCAATCAGAATTTCAACTGCTTCTGTTTCGAGCATGAAAATGAATGTGTGCATTTTTCATTTAGCTAGTTTCTATGTTAAAATTTTTATTATACTTCTTATATTAGAGACAGAAAAGAATGGTCATTCAAAGCCGTTAAAAGACAGTGTTATTTCTTTCTATCATCTGTTTTACTTCTTTTGCTATCAAATGGCTATTTTTATGTTTTCTGTTATAGTTTGAATGTTATGTTTGTAAATAAGTTTTAAAGATTTCTACATTAATCATTTTATGCATTCCATCATATCACCAAGTATCGCACTCATTGAAAGTTTTTTCATATTCTATCTTCAATTTCAGTTTTTGAGCTATTTTCAAACTATTTCTTCAATTTTGATTCAATACAATAATGAGATTTCTTGTGTATGACATTGTTTGATTTTAATATATCATTAAGACGCTATGAAATGAGTCGATGTTTTAAAACACGTATTAAATAGATCTTATACGGTATAAGTATCCTATTAATTTTTTTTAGTTTTGGTCGAGTCTCTAATTTTTTTGCATCTGTTTAGCGCAGCTATATGGGTTCATATTACGCTCGTTGGATTTTACCTTACTTGAATGGAACTAATATTTGACATGGAGATAAAATATGTGTTCTCTTAGGAAATCAGTTTTGGAAGAAAGTACTTTGCTCTCGTTTTATCTTTCCCTTACGGACGATGTGTTATTTATCAGATTTCAATGAATGAGGAGATCAATAGGAAGTAACAAAAATGTTTTTTCAGGGTAGACGAGCCATTAGGGTATAAAAACAGAGGCCTAACTTAAGGATTTATTTTTAATTTAGTTTTAAATAAACATTAAGGGGATATTATTTTAACTGCGGTATTTGTTTAACCCTAGCGTCATCAAAACAATTGCAGGTTTGTTTTGGTTTTCATCCGAATGGCTTTAAGGGGAATGAGGTGAGTCCCTATTGGATAGCGCATCAGCTGTTAAGACCCAGCTGTTTCCAAGGGCTTTGTGGTATTAAAAATACAAACAAACGCTAGCCTTCCTAAATTATTTATGTTATATAATAGCCTCTTCATATCTTTCATTTCAAGGAAAATGTTCAGATAACATACAAACGTAACTGTAGGGATTTTTTTACGGCTGCTCCTGCCTACATTCCATATTCTCTTCGTTGAAGCGCAATTGTGATTACTTTGCCTTTTGAAGTAACACCGAAGAGCTTAAACAGGAGAATTAAACATTATGATACACTCAAATAAAAAACCAATCGAGGTGAGATTCTTTCATTTTTAATAAAAATCGATCTTTTAATTTGGAACGGTAGATATGTATATCTGGCATGCAATGTGAGTGAATCATCCGCCATTCCTTGACAGTACAAACAGCTGATTCGTGAGGTTAGTCGTTGTGCACGGCTAAAGCAGTTATCGGGTTTGCCTCTGTAATGGATTGCTATTCCTGCCTATTATGCTGAAAGAGTAATCGATTACATTTCAGTAAATGTGCGTTTGAAGAATTTGTGATTTTTTGCAATGGTAAACTTCTGCATTTAATAGCTGCGTGTCTTTGTTTTCAAGTGTGAAAAATGCAAGGTCAAATGAAAAGTCTTTGACGTTAGAACGTACATCTAGAAAATCATGGAATGGAATAGAATGGAATATTATGTAAGTGTATAACAATTTTTAGTACAAATGTGCATGATATAAGAGTGCGTTGGTTTGCGATTGCATGTTTATGCCATAATAATCAAAATTTGCAAGCATTGGTCTGTGCTCCTAACTTCGTATTCGCCAGACGTCTGCATTAATGAACTTCGATTTTTGTGTGATTTTACTCTGATAAACTACTTCTGCTCAATAAACAACGTCAATATATAACGTTGAATGATTATTTTCATAAAATTAGTATTTGTGACACCAGCTGAAATATATTCTGTATTTACAGCTTACACGTTTTCTGGATGATGAAGCTCTTATCAACAAAAAACTTCCCAAGGAATTGCTACTCAGGTAATTGATCAATTTAGCGCTAATATGGCGTGTGATGTGATGACATTGGTATCTGTGAGCTAATGGCTCATCATTAATTAATGAAATATTTCCTGAAGGATTGCTGTTCTCATAAATAAAATTTGTAAACAAATTATAGTGTAAGTATCTTAAAACACCATCTAAAATGATAATGGTAAAATGACAACTTACACTCATCACGCTGCGTCATCGAAATTCGAATTGATCACACATGTAGCAAGGAAAAGTCTATAGACGTTTTTTTAAATATTTTCTTGACTAGTAACCTTTGCCTGTGAAGGCTTTGTGTTAATTTTACGAATTATAATTCTTTTATTCAACGGCTCTTGTGAAAGAATTGGGTGTTCGAAACAACAACTTTTAAATGAATGTCTAATCTGTTTTGGCAATTATCTTCAAAGGATTTTGTCCTATCTGGATGTGGTGTCTCTGTGCAGATGCGCTCAAGTCTCCAAAGCATGGAATGTCTTGGCTTTGGATGGCAGCAACTGGCAGAGGATTGACCTCTTCCATTTTCAGAGGGATATTGAGGTATACTTGTCATTAATTGCCCAGCAGAATTTTATGAAACATAATTTAATCATGCACAGCAATTTTTGCTAGTATTCGTTTAAACATCTTTCTTATTTGTTTTATAATATTTATATAGACACAGTCAATTCTTGTTTCCTTTGGATTGAAAATTAGTATCACTAGAAAAGCTCACTAGAATATTTTAATTTAAATGAATTTTATTATCTTGCTTTATTAATTAATTAAAAATTTTCCCAATTGCAAGAAAAGGTAAACAAATCAATCAAGCAAATTTATTAGGTTGTCTGAAGGATAATGTTGGCTATAGATTTGCTTTTTTGCTGTGGATCTGTTAATTATGTTATTGCCACTTAAAATATCTATTTTATCATCACTTTTCTTGGAATAAAACCTTCCTTAACCTCATTTATACAAGATAAACTATCGATGAATATCATACCTTCTTTTTGAAGTTTTAAGGTTAAAATATTATTACTGTGAAGTGATTATCCTGCCGAGTTACTGAAGAACAAAGAATATTTTATATCAGCTGTAACAAAAGCTTAATACCTAAGCATTACATCTCAATGAATATATTTCATAATTCATTTTTCATTCTAGTTTCCTTAGCTTCTTTTCCTGTCTTTGTTGATAGTTAGCCATACAACCATCTTTGTTGGTTTCACCCACCCAATTACCCTTTGTAATTCACCTCTTCATTGTTTTGTATTTCAACTGTAATGCATTGGTATAAGTCATTGCATTTCAGTAATCCTTTTGCTAGGATATTTCTGTAAATAGAGTGGAGAATCCCTCAATAATCACTCTTGGAAATATTCTCATAATATTCCTTAAAATTCTCAAAATTTTCATTTTCATAAGTACTGCCTACCTTTATTTCTCATCCTTCCTTCTTAACTTGCTTTTTAATATGTAGTTAGTAGTAAATCAAACAAAACTTAGATATTAAGTTGAGTTACATAAAAGTTTGAAGCAGTAATGAACTTCTTAGATCTTGTCTTTAGTAATAATGTTAAAATTTATCGTTTCATCTATACACAAATTGTCTTGCTAGAAAAATTTCCATATAATCTATAAGAAACCTTACTCTACATTGTTGTGGTAATATGCTTCGCATATTTACAAGGCCGTTAGTTATTTTAGTTTTCACTCTGTAAATATTAATTTATAAACTGGTTCACTGTTCTATCTCCGATTATTCTATAAATTTATCAGGAATTTTAGAAGATTAGGATTGATCTTTTGCCAAACCTATGTTAGTCCTTAATAGCACTCCCAACTTGTTTTTCTCAACTAGGGATGTATGTTCTTGTAATTCTATTATATTATTATTATTATTATTCTAATCTTTTATATAACTGAAAAGTAATGAGTTTTATTATTTTTAATTTCTTAAGAGTTTTGACTTGTAGGCTCAATTTTCTATTTTAATGTCTGCAATTAACAGATACGATTCATTGTTAGTAGTGTATTTTTAATGTTTTTTGTTGGTGATCGATGCTCAGTATTTTGTGACAAATTCATAATGTAAAAGTTTCATTGATGTTTGACTTCTAAAAATCATGCCGGATGGATTCTAGAAGTGATGAAAGTATAGACTGGAAAAATTTTATTTCAATTGGAGCTTATTTAAATGATGATTCAGTTGTTGATGAACGTTAATGTAGTTTCTCTTCTGAAAAGCTTTGATTAATAGGTAAATGGGAACCTAGTTCTATCAGTCTGTTACAGTACAGATTTATAAATACCTTGTGATACTTCCATGGATTTTGAATTGTATACATAGCTTATATGTAAGAACCTACATATGCCTACATATGTAAGAATCTATAAAATATCTGCTACTGAAAGAAAAGATTTGAAATTAAATATAAGAGAAATGTCAATCACAAATAGTAGTCACTCAAGTCAATACAAGTTATTTTCTTTTGCTTTAATGCATTTCTAACAGATGTATACTAAAAAGAAGGATCAGCACTTCAGCAAACTAATGTCTATCATGATATTAAAATTTTTTATTGGTGCTATTAGTATCCCCCCCCTGGACTGCAATCAAATATATCACCAACTGTATAAAAAAATGATTTCTCTGTAAACAGCATACAGCAAGGAAATTTCAAAGCATAAAAATTAACTTTACTTCATTCCATTATTATTGTAATGGATTAATTGGCTTCTCTTGTAATTTATGAAAATTAATAATGATTGTACTTCTGTTTATTATAAAGTATAATGTACTCCTGTAATATTTGAATTATAACTTTGCATTTTCTCTGTTTTATTGCCATGTATTAAATATCCTGATGTTATTCCCCTATCGTTATAACCAACTTCAGATGATTCTTAGAGATAAATGTAAAAAGGCATGCTTTGAAAAGATTTTGCTAAGGTCTTTAAGTGCATAAATCCATAGAGAATTATAGAAAGTATTTCATGAACAATTTGGTATCATATTAAAGGATTAATTGTTATTAAGTAGTAATGTACCCTCAAAACCAAGAAGTGATGGTCTTTGGGGCATGAAACATTTCTCTCCTTTCTGGAATTACACAAAATGATATAATGCCTCAAGGGAGCACCTAGATTGTTTCATTAATGCAGTAAAAGAAAATAAATGAAAGAAAGGATCTAAAGGATTGTATTAAAACTATCAGAAAATAACTTTCTGAGATTCTTAGACTGAAAAACATTCAATGGAATATTCATCTTTCAATTTTCCGGTAATATAGGAAAATTTTTAAGTAGATGTAGTTCTATCAAGGAATTTTTTCTTATTTTATTTTCTGTAAGTTATTGATGTTCCCAGTAAAGGAGGTAACAAAATTTCCTCGAGATTGAACTGGACCAGAATAGGATAGGAGATTGCTGCTTTTAATTTAAATTAATCCAAAGCAAATGCCAAAGGCAATTAAATTGCTCTTACTAGCATGTTTGATTACTGAAAAGTCCTACATTGAAATTCTGTCATAGAAAGGAACTATTGATTAATCAGACAGTAAGATTGGATTTTTAATTTAATGTCTCTTGAAGTAGCGCTTTTTGTTGAACAACAAAATAGTTAACTTTTTAAAATTGACCTATCAAAATGATGTACATTGGACAATATGTGCAAAGTATAAAAGGTTTCACCAAGTGCTGTGAGAAAGCTTTACCTTAGTCTTTAGATGTTGTGCTGCTTTGCTTCAGATGAAGAGTTGAATTTTCAGCAAAAAAAGATTTATTAGTTTAGAATCAGAATAATTTACTAACTACATTTTCAGTTATTTGTGAGATCAATAAGTTGTTCATAATGTTAATGACCAGCTATCTCTGATCATATCATATCTTTAATAATTTTTCTTTACACCTAACTAAGATACATATACATTTATGGTAGATTGGTTTGATGGTTTGCAATATTATGTTGCATTCCTGTCAAACATAAGAATTGAGTTGACAAAAAAAAAGCTCTCAAGAAGGTGAACTATGACAGTAATTGTGAACTGTTATCACCACACATAAGATGACATATTGGGTTATGGCAATCAGTCATGGTAATTGACCTCTAATCTACTAGCAGATGGCTTGAAGTTTTCCCTTGGAATTTTTTAAAAGTATTATGCACAAAAATCATTCAGATCACTTCTAATTACTCTTAATTCTTTTCAATTCCATTCATTGAGAAACTTTTGTTTTACGGAATAAAACTCTGCATGTATCTTATTCAGTCAATGCCTCTCATTACATCGCAAGAAAGTAATAAAAGGGGTCCCTATCAAGACTCCATTTAAGCTGTGCACCTGGCTGCATAATAATTTTTTAAGTATTGGTCAATTCAATTTTAGAGCAGCTACTGTTTGTTGAGTTTTTGCAAATTAATGTATTAATGATTTTGCACAATAAATTTCATGTAATGTGGAACTAGATGGTTAATTTTATCATTTCCTTGAAG
Source organism: Pachydiplax longipennis (assembly GCA_036926295.1). Lineage (NCBI taxonomy): Eukaryota > Metazoa > Arthropoda > Insecta > Odonata > Libellulidae > Pachydiplax > Pachydiplax longipennis. The sequence continues at coordinate 62,435,559 of JAVFKF010000008.1, forward strand.
GAAATCAGAAATGTAATAGTGCTGTTCAAAACTCTTCCTTGTCTATAGTGGTGCAGCTCTGTAAACTTAGTACCCACTGTAATTTTCTAATCAAACAGAGAATTAGAAGAAACAATGGGCCCTTTATCTCTTGTTTTCCAATTAGTTTATCATTCATTTCAAAATTTGATGAAATTCAATTTGAAATTTGTGGTCATGTTTATGACATGCAAGGAAAATGTGTGTTATAAACTTTCAAAACCCTTTATATTTGATTTTTAAAATTTCTATGTTAGTAAGTATTTTTTATTGAATTTTAACAGCATATGAATCAACAAATTTTTACAAGTTAACATGAATTCCCTTTTATCAGGGTATCGTAGTTGAAAACATAGCCCGGAGATGTGGTGGTTTCCTGAAGAAACTCAGCTTAAGAGGTTGTCAATCAGTTGGGGATTCAGCAATGAAAATTTTTGCCCAACAATGCAACAATATTGAGGACTTGAATTTGAATGGATGCACTAAAATTACTGACAGGTGTAGTAACTTTTTGAATGAAGATTGTGTATTTATAAAAAATTAGAATGATAGTATCTGTTCATTATCTTACATTTAATTCCTTAAAAATTTTAGCCTGCAATTTTATTATATAATTTATATATATAATTTTATGTATAATTTTTTTTATTTTAGCCTGCAAATTAAAATTAATTTGTAGTCAAACTAGGAAAATTCAAATATATATTTAAAAAATAGTTAATTTTAAAAATCTTTATTTTGGTTTTAAGTTATTTATTTTTGTTGACTTTGAATGTTAAAATTCAAAGCTAAGAACCATAAAAAGTGTTAAAAAAGGAATAATTTTCTATTAAAAAACAAATCTGAATCTTTCTTAATCCAGTAATTAATTTATGTTGAATTGATTTTGAATTCAGTAAAATGAGCATAGTTATTTTTCTTTTCAGTACTTGCCATTCACTAAGTAGGTACTGTGGAAAGTTGCAGCGGCTTGACTTAGGATCATGTTCAAACATCACAGACCTCTCACTTGAGGCTCTTGCTGATTCCTGCCCAGCCCTCACTCACATCAACATATCTTGGTGTGATCGGATACGGGAAAATGGTTAGCACATACTGTTTAATTATATTTTGGCAAAAGGAACTTGCTACTGTTGTTTCGGAACTATTAATTAGTAAATTAAAAATAGGATATACCTGAAATAAAACCCCATGTGCAATTTGCAAGCTTGTCTAGATTTTTTTCTTAGAACAGATATATTCATCTCTATAAATTTTCATTATATCATCTATTCATCAGGAAATAATTCATCGTCTGTTAGGACAAGATTTTTCAAGATATATTTTGTTGAAGAACATGAATTCGTCAATACTGTAGTTGTTCTATTCATTAAGAAGCTTACAGTGTTTAAAGGAAGTGAATGAATATTATGACAATGTGAATCCAAAAGAAGGTATTTTGAATCTCTTTTGTCATATTTTAGTGGTACTTCCAAACTGTAGGTGATCATAATCTTCCTTTGAGTCCTTCATGTGGACCTTTATCGTAGTGTTTTCAGTCTTAAAATGTTTAGTAAATTGTTTTAAGTAACAGGCATGGTATTCTCAGTCTCAACCTGTGTAAGCTTAGGTAAAATATGATTTTCTGAATGCTAATAAAAAATGTTTATCATAAGATGTTATTTAAGTATTTCTTTATCTGTTACAAATCTAGAATCTGGCCTTTCTCACCAAAATTAAGAAGGAAATAGCAGATAAATAAAAAAGAATAACTTTGTTTATTCAATAGCTTCTTTTCACTTCCACTATATCTATTTGGGTATGGATTAGGTTATACTAATTTAGTTGAATAGCAAATCTTTGAAATGGAGAAGTTAACTGGCAGATAAGATAGCTTTATACCCTGAATAATAGTGAAATTTTAGTTGGTGTAATAACCAAAGTTGATATCTTGAGAAATATTTTGTAAATTGGTGAATTTATGTTATTTCAGGTAAAATGAAATATGTCAAACATTTTTCTGAAATAAATTTATAGGAATGTTGTAAAACTCACTTTATGAAGATCCTAAATATTCATTTTCTATTTTATCTTAATTTGCTTTTAGTTTTGTTTAATAGCCTCAGTTGGTTCCAGTAGGAATCTTTACTCATTTACTTTGCTATTATATGCTCAATTTAATACATCAATCCAAAACAAAATTTTGTTGCAGTCATGCAGTTCATGTACACTCAGAATTGTGCATATATGAATCTATGTACTATTGAATTGAGTGAGACTTATTTGCGAATTTCAAAACTTAAAATATGCTTTTACTTCCTTTATGGATATTGATGTGTGTATATCATAGAACTCTAATAATTAATTATAAATTATCATTGAATGAAATTAAAGCTGGCTTCAGAGTAGCTTAATAAGCAATTATATATAAGGAATTCAGATTCAAGCAAGTTAAGTATTTTTAATATTTATGGCATAATACACATGAGGTTTTAAAATTATGGTGTTTAATATATAAACTCACAAATTCATGTGTAAGGTGATCTTTGAAAATAAAATTTTTGTAGAAAATGTAAGTTCTGTCATTCACATAAGATAGATAGATATCTATAATCAGTTAAATGAAGGAACAAAAATTGGTTAATCGAAGCCTTGACTTTGGCAGCATTGTGGTTAAAGTACTCTTTTGTCATTCCTTGGCTATAACAATTTATCTGCTAGGATTTTTGGTATCCCTTAAGTCAACTCAACCTATTAAAATGAGCATCATAGGCATCTTAAATGAAGATGCACTGTAGTGGGGGTGCAGGAATTTGTGAACCACATCAATATAGGACCTCCATGGGACATTTTGTTACAGAGAGACTATAGAGTTAGTGCTAGCCTTCATTTCCTATTGTTAGGGTTAAGTATTAGTAGCCTAACCTATTTGATCCAAAAGGCCAAGTTGCATGTGAGAAGAAAATTTAGCAAGAATTGAATATTTTACTTAAAAATTTTTGGTTCAGCCTATACCTGAAATTTTACTGTGATTTAATTTAGGGGTGCCATACCATCTTTGTTCCTGTAATACCCTTTGCTTTACACCACACCCATATTCTAATGTTGAAAAGCAGGGAAATGTTGTTAAATAGTATTAATATAGAATGACTCAGATATATCACTAAAAATAACAACTTCAGGTATACATTAACAATATAACAAATTTCTTTACCATATAGTATATATCCCCTTGGGGGTAGGGGTATTATGGATTGGGAACTCTTTTGAAACTTTGAAGTAACATGATATGGAGGTAAATTCTCCAAGCAGTCAACAGGTTTAAACAATTGCTAATTTTAATGCAAAAGTATTTTATTGAATGTTCTATATATATATTTGTTTGACTTTTCTGTAGATTTAATTATCGCTTAATTAAACTCAAAAAAGATTTAATACCGACATTTTGATTACAAATTAAATATTTTATTTTATTCTTCAATTTATTTTCATTGAATATAATAATTCCATAAAGTACAAATAACATAATGCTTGTTTAGACTCTTTATAATTTCATTTTGAAGAACAGAGAGATATTAATTAAAAATATTAGCTAATCTCAGTGTTTTTATCTCCTCATATTCATTGCTGATTTTCACAGGTGTGGAAGCCTTGGCAAAGGGATGTCCTAAACTGAAATCTTTCATTGCCAAGGGATGTTTGCAGGTGATGAATAAGGCTGTGACTAGTTTGGCAAGATATTGTCCTAATTTAGAGGTGGTAGACTTGCATGGCTGTGCGGTGAGTTAAAGTTGATGGTATTAATTAAAATACTCAAAGATATTCATCCCTATTTTTTAAATTTATTACTGTATAATTTTAATGTATTATAATTAACTTTTGTTTAATATGACATTCATCTATTTTACAGAACATAATAGATGAGGGTATGCAGGCTTTAGCTGAGAATTGCCCTAAGCTGCGCTATCTTTGTTTGATTGTTTGTTGCAATCTGACAGATAAAACTCTTTTGGCACTTGCACAACATTGTCACAATTTGACTACGTTAGAGGTGGCTGGTTGCTCTCAGTTTACAGATGTTGGTTTCCAGGCTCTTGCTCGAGTAAGTATTTCATGGTTTTCAAATGTGTGACTGTGTTCAATTCAAGTTAATTTACCTCAATATGCTGTATTTTCTATAGATTGGTATTGATTTGCTTAGGACATTGGTTTTTAAATGACATCATTTTAAGAGATTATCTGCTTTCAGTTATTAATTATTGCTCTATTCTTTCCTCTAACTAGAATGTTTCTCATAAATTCATTTTTTGATAAATATCACTGAAATTCCTGAGCGCTGTAGTAGGATTCTATGGTTGATTTTTTTAGTCTAAAGAAGTAACTTAAAAATTAGATAGTTTAAATTTTTTTATCATTTTATAGGGCGATCTTGACCTTAATGCAACGCAGCATAACTTCTGTCAAAAATTAAAAAGTGAATGAGGAAACCATTCTCCTCTTATTGGATTTATGTATAGTTTGAAAACCAGTTATCCATTTGTTCACATGTTCGGTTGCACAAAAAATTCTGGATCATGCATGGAGAGTGCTTTGATTCCCTCATCTGATTCATGTTAATACATACAACTTATTCCTATTTTGTAAAAGTTTGCACTAACCATATATCCTTTGAATATTATTGTTTCAAGGAATTCCATAATAAATTGTAAATATCTTTTTGTTGAATTTTATAGTCTTATCTCTAAGCTGGAACAAATATATTATTTTCTGATCTTTTGAATGTTACATATTTGTTAGATTTCCCTGTCTATGAATATTATCTTAATTTGTACTTAAGTGCTCTAATATGGTTTGCCTTGATTTCTAAGTTTTTAAAGTATAATAGAGTTGATCAAAATTTCATTAAAGATTGAATACTCTAATCTTTCACCAAAAGCATTGAAAATATTGATGCAATGGAAAAGTCTAATTGTATTTAGTGAAATCTGAGGGAACATCATTCAAGGAAATTCACTAAGAAATGTGGACTATATATTCTATTTTAGTTAATATTTAGTGAATATTTTATATAGAATAGTTTGTAAGTATATAAGAATTAAGAAAAATTTAGATCAATTTTAAATGCTTTCAAGGAATGGCAGTAAACTAATCCAGCATTAGCATTTAACGTGTTTACTGTGACTGGTTATATATCAGTTCTTACCTGAGTCGCTGTTGAGACATTGCTTTGTTAAAGTTCAATGTTCATTTCAATTTGACTCTCCTAATTTCATATACAGCCATTGCTGATTTCCCAAAATTTAACATCCAAATTTTATGTTTTATTTCAGAATTGTCATAAGCTGGAAAAGATGGATCTTGAAGAATGTGTGCTCATCACCGATGCTACCCTTATTCACTTAGCTTTAGGCTGCCCTCACCTCGAAAAATTGGTACGTTCCATTTCCATCACTTTTTATTACCTTTTTAATTAATCTTTTTGGTATTTTTGTGTTTAAGTAGTAGCAGTGCAGAGAGGTTTGGGTTATAGACATGCAATACCTCTAACATTTAGGAGGTGTATGAACCCCTCATTCTGAGCTGCAGAGATTAGTCTCCCAACTACTTTTGCAGCATTTTTACCCTGCTTTAAGATCTCTTGGTGCAAGTTTTAACTTTATGTGAGTGCAAGATATAGATTCATTCAGTTACATACAATAGAACCTAGAAACCTATATTGTACCAGTAAGAAAATGTGTATATACCTAGATGAAAATGAAGATATGAAACACTAAAAAGACCTTTATTTGTGCATGAATTCCATTCAGTACTCCTTTCTTACAAAATCATCAATGACTTGATTTTAGAATGCCGTCTTTTCCCTCTTGGAGGAAGCTCTAAGAATCTATTCAGAGTTTGCATGTATGGATAAAATAATTTGTCCTATGCAGCCATAGAGCAAGGGCACAACACTCTGTATATGCATTAGGCAGCCTGAAAGCAGAGCCTTTGCCAGCGTTGCCAAATCGTTAAATGTTCCACTTTGTTACATTTACTTTTCCCTATAAACATTAACATTGTAGAAACTATATTATCAAGAGTTATTTCCTATAAATACTGATGATGTGACCAAACATTTTTTTGCCTTTTATGGCATGCACTAGCAAGCCATGCAAAGCCACCATTTATTTAATGATACATTTTATAATTATCTAAAACAGGTTTGTAAAATTCTAAGCATATTGTATTGAATGTCATTTCACCTGCATTATTAACTATTGATTTTTCTGTTATTTATGTTGCTCCCAAATTTTCTGAAGTATTAATTTTTCTCTTAATGACAATATCAAACTTTCCATCTGAAATTTCTTTTTCTATAAGTGTAAACATTTTGCTTTACTCTCAGTATATCATTCATTTGAGCCTCATATCCCTGGGAAAGAAATTGTTTCCTTTCTTAGTTAAGAAATTAGAAGTATATGAGAGTTACTGAAACTGTTATTACATTTTCTGTGTTTTTTCTTCCTCTTTTCAATTTCTTCAGAATTTCTGCAATTTTGCCTATTTCTTCAGGTTTAGAGTTTTTCCTAAGAATACCAAAATGCTTGAAAAATTGTAATTATCATGAACAGTGGAAACCCTAGAGAAAATACATAGATCAAAGAGCTGACTTTGGTAGTAATACAGAGGGCCACGATCAGGCATTTAGTTCTTGGAGAGTTACTATATTATACCCCTCAAAATCTATTTTACCCTTCAAAGTTTATTTACCAAAAGGTATTTTTTCTCAATATTCATCAACACAATAGCAGCAAACAGGAAAAATCTCATGTTTAAAAATTAAGTGGTATTTAAGCAAAACATTTTACAATAAATTATACTATAAATGCCAATTAAGTGTAATTACAAAAATGTCAATGTTCCATACAGTGCCTTGAATTACATATATTTTGTCCAAATGGTTACCTATTTTGCTATAGAACAATATTTAGATTTGTTATTTCACTTGACTTTGCTGAAGAACCCCTGCTTTGCTTATTTTTTGATTTACAGACTCCCTAAAATTTATGCTTAACCATATTGAGATTTTATTTTGATTTCATGAACTATTCAAGCAGATGAAATGAAGTACAAAAAGTCCAGTATTAAAATACTTTAATTGATATAATAGGCAAATATGACAAAATAATAGAACTCAGCAATGTTGAACACAACATTAATCAGGACAAAAATTTATACTATTTTATACTATTAAAATTTATCCCATAAACTCTCAAGGGCCTGAGGATCCTAGTTTGGGAATCGTTGCTGTAGTCATAAATATTATTTTTGTAAAGCATGGGTGCTCACATTCTGGCCTGCAGACCAATCTGTCCCACTAAGCAGTTGAATTTTATGTGCTAAGAGGAAGTTATTTTAGCATCATACAGCCCACAGTTGTAATGATGACATGAAGTCAAAATACTTGTGCATACATGGTCAATAGTTTGATACCTTTCTCAGTATGTAGTAGAAAAATGATCAGAAGTAACTATCTGTCGTATTCCAATCCATTGCTTGCTGGAATAATGAAGATCTATTCTGATAAAATTTTCAAGTATAAATAATTCAATTGAATAACTTCTTGATAAAAAATTCTTCTCACTAGAAGTGAATCTAATTTGAAGAATTTTATCATTGCAGGAACACTTCTATCAAACCTAGAATCTCTACATACATGCTAAGGTAGTCATAGTTTTAGTTGCTTGTTGATAGTACTCTTAGTATAGAAAATTCTGTTTTACTCAGTTGGAGATCAGCCTTCTTGATGAGAATCGTAGACTGTGCAATAATGTGCAAGGCCTCACACATTGGTAGGGCCCTGATTATACATAAAACTTTTATGCAGGATTTGTTATGTTTCAGTAAATTTTGAAGTGGAGAATGTTGAAGATACCAAAATTTCAGCTAAAATATCTTTGGTTGGTTGTAAGTTCTAGTTATTATTATTCAACTGTTTATAATATATTTTGTCATTGCCCACACAGGAAAAATTTTTAGTCATGTATGCATTCTTTTCAGGTAGTATAAAATCTGTAATATTGAAATAATGCAGATGTTTCATTCATGGCGATAGGTTAATTTTAGGATAATTCTTTGCTTACCCTGCTTGTTTGAGATTTTGTGATAGCATTAGTTTATGACAGTCATTCAACTTCATTCTATGCGTAACTTGTTTAGCTCTGTTTCTGTGAAGAAGAAAAAACTTAGATGAAGTGCACAATCATTTCATAAGTTTTGGGAATGTTTTGCTAACAAATTTTATTTCATTTTGACAGAGCCTCTCTCACTGTGAGTTGATAACAGATGAAGGATTACGACATTTGGGAACATCAGCTTGTGCATCTGAATCTCTTTCTGTGCTGGAATTAGACAACTGTCCATTGGTAACAGATGCTTCTTTAGAGCACCTTGTTACTTGTCATGCTCTTCAGCGCATTGAGCTTTACGACTGCCAACTCATAACCCGTGCAGGGATTAGGAGATTGAGAGTAAGAGAATTGTTGTTTAAATCTAATTTCCATTTTAATATGGTTGAGAAGTTTGTATCCTTGGAATGATACAATCATCAAAGTTTATTAATATGAATTTCTCTTTCTATTTTCAGAATCATCTTCCAAACATAAAAGTACATGCATATTTTGCTCCTGTTACACCACCACCCTCTGCAGGTGGAAGTCGACCACGGTACTGCAGATGCTGCAACATTTTGTGAATCACAGAAAACATCACACGAGTATTTGCTATTGGATTTTACTTTTACACCATTTGAATTGATAGACATTGAAAACTAAGCAGTGAATTCTCAATTTTTCCACTGGCATTTTTCTCTCTCACTGGAAAAATAAATATTTCACTGTAGTTTTGAGAGGCCCTAATTGTCTGCTCCTAACAGAAGAATAACTTTTAAGAAGCAGCATGGAGGCTTTATTGAAGATATTGTTAAATGGTGAAAAGAAGAATTTTCTGGTATTTTCCAATTTCATTTTGTGAAAACAAAATAAATATTACACTGAACTGTATGGGTTGACATTGATAGTTCAGATATTGTGAAAAATAATGTTTATTGACTGTTATGAATAAATGTGCAATCATCTTTATTACCAAATGTTACTCTCTTGGAAGAGGAGATTGATGCAAGACTGACTTTTATCTAATTGACCAACTACAGTTAGCTCTATGAAATTTGTCTTACAGCTTGGTTAGTGTGAGATCACAGTAAGCAATGCAAAATAAGTGTTTTTATAGAATCACAAGCTTAAAAAATGATCTGAAGAATTGGACAAGAATGAGATGATGAAAACATCACTCTCAAGTGAGAATTCCTTATAATTTTTGTGTATATAAATGTAAATATTGATACAAATACATAACCGTTATCCCTTTGTGTACTGTTTTTTTTTAAGAGATACTATCAATAACAGATTTTTAATAAAATGGGAGGATAAAGAAGAATGATGCTTTGAAAATTCTTTTAGTTTTATTTAAATTTGGCATTTTAAACAAAAATTGAACTACAAGACAAGTCCACAGGAAAACAATTTCAAATGTACTTCAGCAACATGTGGAACTAATTGTTTAAAACTAAATATATACTCTGATTCAACAAATAAATTCAAAATTATCTTAGAGTTCCAAACAACTGATTCATTTATTTACACAAATCACAAGTCAATTTTCAATTCTTTTACAAAATTCATATCAATGCCTTAAATATCACTCTCCAGTTATTTAAAAAATTGCTTCATTTTTTTTTCTTTCTTATTGGAGATAGACATCATTAACTTAGGCAGCTTCCCCACAGTGTTATCCATTTTCTAAAATCCATGAAACAAGAAAATTTATTGGTTCTACATCATATTAGTTAACCTGCATTAGGATTACATCCAAATGTTTAAAGATAATGTTTGGAACTTGCTTCATAAAACAACACAAATTTTGCCTATGGCAATCTAATACAAGAATGACTGAGCAGATTTAATCTAATTAATCATATTTGTTGATGAAATTTGTGAAATAAAACTTATTTAATTAGTCTGAGATTAGTAATGTGATGAAAATTCTACAAAAGTTTTAAAGTAATGATCCGTTCACACTGCCATCATGTTATGTTTTCATTGGTCCCTTCACATGCTAAGGATGGCTACGAATCCAATGTGACTTGGGTGCTTTGGAGGATAATAATTGCTTAAGGCTGAAAGAGGATAAGGCCAATCCTAAACCAGCCAGTAAAAAGGCAGATGGAAGTACCAGGCGATCAAGCTGCCTGCCCCCACCAATGCCCTGAAAAATAACACAAGCAGAAATCGTTAATATAACATTTGGGAATAAAATATTGCACTAGGCTAAAGATGAATTTATTATCAATATTAATGAGGATGAAAATGTCTATCTTAATCAATGAAGGGTTTCCTCAGAAACCTTGACACTTAAGACAATCAGTACTTTGGTATCTGTGCCATTTTGAGATATGCATAAGGAACATTTACAAATATGTTCAAACACCTAGATATATTGTTTCCATAATCTCACTTAGCTAGTAACCATGAAATATTTAAAGCATTCTCAATCCCTCTGAAAATTTATTAAAGCCTCATTCTCTGTCAAGCATTTCAATGCGTACATTGTAAAGTTTACCTATTCATAGAGAAACAAGAGCAGTTGCATCACATACATGGGTAGAATTCTTCCTTGGCTTATGAGGAGCACAGAGAAGGAATAGAGATGAAGAGGATTAGCTATGACAGCATTTGTGAAACATAGGAAACTGTTGACAATTGGGCTGTAAAATGATGCCAGGAAGTGGTTGCTTAAATTCTTAGTAAGGAACATTTGATAATACATCTATGAAATATAAACAAAAAAAATGGAAATCTGAACTCCAGAGGCACATGAAATGTTTGGGTAAACTGTAATAGCTAGGTGTATGGGATAAAAGAGAAGTGCTGGTGGTGTTGAGAAAAAAGATTAAAGAAATAAGCATGACGAAGGAGTCAAATATTGAGAGATAAATTTCTTAAAACTATAACTGAAGGTGGGGTGCAAGGAAAAAAGACATGGGAGTATAGAAAAATGGCAATAATAATGGAAAGTAAGTAATAAATAAATCTACTGAAAAGAATGTCTCAGGTATATAGTATGTTAATATTATTTTATATATGTATAGATAATTACTCACATATATAACAAAGTATAAAACGTATTATTTTGTTTATATATATGTTCATTAAATATCCTGCAAATATCAAAAAGTAAAGACATCCAGTGAAAATTTCCAAAAATAACAACTTTGCTATGAAAAAATTCATTGTCATCAACATTCTTTACAATTCACTAATGAATACAATCCCAAGGAGAAACTGGCATGAGATCTAGCAAATTTACAGTTTAAAAATTGAAAAATTCTGTTGCAAACCTAATTATAGAAGATTTTTACTTGAAGATTAACAAACCTCAACATATATGATGTATTATTTGTAAAATTAAGATAACATGCAGCTATATTCTTACTTTAAATAAGTCTGCATAACACAATATATAAGACTAATATTCTTTATTCTTTTCTCTCTATGAACCATTGTGGTTTGAAAATATTGCTGAAGAATTGCAGTATATTTAATTTAGTTCTAGATTCTTAAACGTAATGTATCCTTATAATGTTTTGAAGTTATCAGCATACTTTCAAAACATAGCCTACATATATGCAACAAATTTAATCACTACCTATATTGGTGGAAGTTGATGAAGGGCTAAATATTAAATTTAAACTTTTACCAGTAAGATGTAAAATTGTGAAACATTAGATCATATTTTGCACACGAATTCCCATTGAAACTTAATAATTCCTCAATTACTGTTCCAAGAAGAAAGACCAGATTTTTATTGAGTGATAAATTGAAATGGAAAGATAAATATGAGATATGACAGCAATTTCATGCCTATTTCTTTAGTTATACTAAAATGAAAAATATTATAATGGTTATAACATTAGTATCACTATGATATAAGTTCTTACAGCAGAGCCCCTTCCCTAATAAATAACTCAGTTGATAAGTAGTAGCCTACATGAGTATCAAAAATTTTCAATCAAAACTAAACTCTGAGAGTGAAAATAGGAATGAGAAAGTGGTTGTCAGTCATCTTCGAAGCAAATTTCTAAAAACACCGAGAATTCTAATACACAATAATGGCTGAATGATAAAATTACCTGATTTAAATTGAAACCACGAATCTGCATGTGCAATATGTGCTAAATAGTATCATACATGTGTCACACTTTGTAATCGAACTTCAACAAAATTTTTCATAATCAACTTCTAATGTCATCTTAAGACAGCTGATTATATAAATTCACATGAATGTGCTTTTTGATGGTTTATGTATGAGTATCGACAACATAACTTCAAAATAAAATACACTTACTTGTTGAACAGTTAGGCGGACTGGGCATAGAACGGCACGGCTTAAATGCATAGCCATTCACTCGCAGCAGGCTAGACCTGTAAATTAGATGAAACTAGTTTATCTCTACACTATCACTTCGTCGTTTGAATAGTAGCTGTGCAAGCTGGCGGTCGCCAGCAAAACAGAGGTCGCTTAATTTTTTTCAAGGCTACGTTAATAATAAACCAAAACGAACTGGCTGGCCTCCACGAAATCTTTGATTTATAATGTTAATTGATTAAGATGGTCAATTGGTATTTGCATGATGAATGGAAGTACCATACAGTACAAGAATAGTCATCAATTGCAAAATATTGATGGCCTTGACATATATAGTTTAGAAATTAACTTTGCGATGCAAGTTCTTTCTCATAATTAAAATTATATCCAACATAAGAGCGGTTAGATACATCAAATCACAGCTACTTCTCAAATTTTGGCAAATACGCAGATTCTAAGTTACACACATGCAAAATAGGGCAGGTAAAACTATAATGAAATATTCTCACCAAAAATGACGGATTTCAAATCTATTTATGAATAATTTACAATAAATATGACAATATTTTAACTAAACTACTAAGTATCCATTGTTGAATTTATAAAAACCAACCTTCACACCGGGTACCAACAATACCAGGCTGGGCCAAAGAAGTAAATGGACGAGTGCTGCTCTCTATTAATAATATTATACCACTGGAATCACGACGATGAGGTTACGCGCAATCATAGCAGACAAGACGAATAACAAAATAAAGACACTCCTAGTTGTCATGAGTATCTTTAATAAGTTAAGGTTAATTGTGCGATGATTGTAATTTTCGTCAAGAAAATTACGTAATTTTATAGGTGCGTAATTTTTGGAACACTTTCCATTCCAAATATATTCTAATAAGCGAAGGAAGTATACATAGGTAAGAAGTGCCATTGAATGTTATTTACGTTTCTTTCTTAAAATGTGTGTTAACAAAAGTATATTTAGCCCAATTTTCTCTTTTAATGGGCAGTCTGTACCTCTTATAGGGTTTATTTTGAGCAGTATTTCATTGCAAAATACGTGAGACATTTCAATATTTTTCTAATTTGTAATTCTTTGTTTCCCGAAGGCGATATGGAGCGTGATTTAGGTATTGAAATTCCTTCGAAAGAACATGAATGCTGATCGTAATCCCTATGTTGAAATAGTTCGCCTTCAAGTCGATGATTTAAAAACAGATTTGCCTCTGGAAGAAGGTCGTGTACAGTGCAACTTCACCGTATTTAACCCAGCCGATTCATTTACCAACAATCTGGTAGATGAAAGAGGTGGTTTGGAAAAAAATGTTGGGAATCTGGTTTCCTCTATGGCAGAAGGAGGGAGAATGGAAAGGAGCAGCGAATCAGAAGAGGATGATTGGGTTCCTCGACGTTGTTATCAATTTTCGCGACGACGTAAGAGAGGCCATAGGAAAAATAAACGTATCACGGAAGGAAGATCCCATGAATTCATTTATTCAACTAAGGAGCGACACACTGGAAGTGGATATTGCCGGGGGAAAAATACCGACAAGTTCACTGCCAAATCCTGTGACAATATATTTTCCCATCCTTTTCGCTGTAAGGGAGGTATTGCAGAAGACAACATTGCCTCCTGCAGAAAATCTGGTCGAAGAGAGACGCACTACATTTGGAGGCCGTCCACGAGATCAGAAGAACACCTCCCACGTTTGGCTGTCCACCCTAGAAGCTCTCAGATACCGAAGTCTAATCGCGAGCAGCGCTTCACTTGGTCTTTACCGTCTCTGTTGTCGGGAGGTGGAAAGAGCGGTCCATTGGTGGGGCTATTTGGAAAGTTAGGCAACAGGCGTAGACGTCCCCCATCCCCAACTCCCAAGGGAAATTTCGGTCGCTCTTTCGCTCCAACGCCTTGGATTTTGGTTGAGTTCGCCGAAACTTCAGATGTACCGGCAGGAGAGAGTGGAAATGATTCCGATCATAGTTTTGAAGCAGCAGTGGCAGAATTAGAAGAACGTAAACTTGAAAGCCAGCCGACTATTTTGCCTGAGGGTGGAGACACTGGAATATCCCCGGTAAGTTTCAATTTAAATTTTTTAGAAATTCAGCTGTGAATGATTTCATGTAAATAATTTTGAAATGGGTATTGATGTGTTCCAATTTTTGGTGTTGTTATTAGAATTAGTCTATGCCCACAGTAAAGTGATTACATGTAGATGTAACCACATCAGTTATAAGTTTCATTATTAACATCGGCCGTTTTTTAAAAAAACGGAACAATCTTTATTTGTTCTGGAATGACCTGATGTTTTTCGTTCTATGGTATAATTTTTCATGGTTTACGTTGCTAATTTAAATGTACGAGCAATCTCGGGAATCTTTTCTTCGAAATGTGGTTGATTTCGATGCTTGGCCGCGATTAAAAGAGGACTGACGTATCCGGTTTTATTCTTCGCCGCGTTTCTCGTAACCGGAATGCAGCAATAACTATACTTATTATGGGAAGCAGAAGTAAAACAAGGCGACTGTCGTCGACGCATGCGTGGGAGGTCAGACGACCGGATGTAGGATCAGTATAGGGGGTGCAGAAGGATAGATTGAGTGGGAGGGGTTTGTAAATAGTGTATTGCCTCAGGATAAAGAATTTTGTTGTGACTACTTTAAAGTAAAATACTACCTCCATTATATTAATTTTACGATAGTATTTTGATTTGGAAAAAATTAATACTAGGAATAGGCGTGTCCAGACCACAAGTAAAGTATTATTTTTGTTTTCAGAGTTCATCTAAGCTGATTTCAGTTGGCAAGAAACAATCTGTTAAGAAGCAAATGAAGTCGGATTCTGTGTAAGTAATTAGTTAGAATTTCAGCCGAATGACTTTTTGTACCTCACTGGAAATCTACAAAAGTATTATGTGAATTTGAAGTTATACCTCACAATTTCAAGGTATTTTTGCATCTGAATTTATTGGACCTAAATATATATTCACGTAACATGAATCAATCTTTTATAATGACAGCTAATTTGACCCAGATTGTGATTGATATGTTGTTACCGGAGCGAACTTGCGCTCTTATTTCATTTTAAATTACCTGTGAGTTTCCCACTTAATTAGGTCTCCGTTCAGTGCATTTAGTATATTAATTGTGTTAATTTCCGTCTGAATTTTCGACTCATGGTAGTATTTTGTTATTAAGTTCAGTGATCTCTCGTAGAGGGCAGCATACCGTTATTCTGCCAATGAAGTTCGGCTAACATGGCGATGCAGACTGTTTGGTTAGTTATGTAGGTTGAAAATTGTAATGTATGTAGGTCACAATTATTTATTTGGCAATGTGGTTATTTTAATTCTGAAGTCATTGTTACTTATCAACGTGGGACATGTTTAAGTGTCGCCTCAGAAGAAAATTGTAAGCTGTAAGTAAAATAAACCTAGGATACGTCATAAAATATAGAATTCCTAAATAGGTAATCGGATTTACATTTTATAGAAGTTGCTATAGTTCTTGATTTTGCCTAAGATTGCTCAGAAATTTATGGCTTAATAATATGTTGTTCATAGAATGGAGCTTGAATATCTGCCAAGCTTAGGAAAGCAGTTGTAATTGAAATATAAGAAGTATATTTAATTTATTGGTATTAACGATGCATTAAATATTATAATATAACTAATAATTGTAAAAATAAGATAGGATATGTCAACTATAGGTTTGCTTTTGAGTCAAAATGAAATGTGCTGCTATGTAGGGGAAATTAACTCTGGTTATGGTACTAGGTAAGATGAACCGTGGTATTTGTCTTATCTTCATAATAAAAGTTTGTTTTTAGAAAATTTCAAAAATTTAAGTACGATAATGTAAATTTCATGTCACTATCGTTCTGAGCGAATCTACATACAATGAGCAATTTGTAAATTTAACCCATCTGGAGAAGTAATGGAGTCAACCAAATAAGTGGCCTCAATCATCGGAAGCCTTAAACCAGCCGTGAATTTTGTTTGGTTATGCTTGAAACTGCATGCATGGTATGCCAGAAGAACAATGCATCAAGCTTATCTCCTTGTTTTGTGTATTTTCTCCCTTCCTTTGTGATGCATGGAATAGTATAGTAACCCATGCTTGGGAAGTAAAACTAGATGTAACGACGTATTATGTGTGCATCCACTGATGAATTTGTGTGCATGTTGGTAAAGTGCGATGAAATAACGTTCCTGGCCATAAGTCTATGCATGGTTTTAAGAAGATTAACATATATAAGAGTTATGGTGTAAGCACATGGTGATGTGAAGCAGTATCTTTAAAGTTTTGGGAACGCAAGAGGTAAAAGGGATGATTTTCTTCGCCAACCAAAGGTAGTATAATTAGCGAGCGCTTCTTTAAAAATAATTTAGAGTGAGTTTTCTCCCTGTGGCCCTTAATAAATCCTATTATCCTGAGGATAAAAAGCTCTCCTTGCATGAACATGTAGTTGAAGACTAAGAACTTAAGCACATTCCTGTTTGCAAGAAATTTGATCACATTGCTAGTAAACAATTGAGAGCAGTTGGCTGCACTTATTAAGAAAGGAATATTGGGCATCCAATGGGAAGATATATTGAATATAGTAAGAGGCATTGAAATGATGAGGCCACCTCATCAGACTGCCTTGTGGTAGTGAGGGGACAAGATGCCTCCCTACCTTTCCAGTGTGCGCCACTGCCTGGCGCCTGAGGAGGGAAACAAGACTTGTGGCCTGCGCTTGTCTGTGGCATCTCGCCCTTTCACTCTTGGGATCCGTGGAAGGTTGGCCATCCCATCTGATCAAAAAGATTGTGAAGACTCTACTGTAAAAGTTGCTGACGTTGAAGAGGGAGCTATGCTGCCAACAAGGAATGTCCCAAGGATGCCCTCCTTGGAATCAATTGGGAGCTGTTCACTTGATGCAGATGTGACAGCCAGCGAATGCTCAGGTGTGGAGCAGATTGAATGTGGCCAGTACATTTTTGTCCATACCTAACTTGTGAAAAAAGTTGCAGTTGAGTTATTTTTAAGATACACATTGTTTGCTAAATCTCAGAAGGCAGGAATGATGGCTAGGCTGTTTATGAAAGATTTTATCCGAATGGTTTACATAGTATAATTTGTGGACATTCAGTATATTCGTGAGGAGAAAAACAGGTTACTGCTTGATACAAAGTGCTATTTTATTACCAAAGGTGTCACCTTTGAATTAATATTATAATTTTGTTTCATAAGTTGTGTCATAGTGATTAAAGATAGTGGATGGGCATTTATTTATTTGGTAAATATTATCTTTCAGCATTCTTATTATTTAATGATCTATAATATTGTTTGCAGTGAGAGGTGTTTTTAGTTATATGGCGAGATCTAATCATAGGAAGCAATGACTAAAATGAAATGGAGCATCCATATATTTTATAATTATCTTTTACTCTATACTTTGAAGTCTTTTAACTCTTCAATATTCATAATATCCTCATATTTATCATAGTTCTTTAACACATTCTAATAGGTTATTAATCCCTAATATGTTCTAATGGTGTAAGAGAACTTTGTGTCAGTGAAGCTGAAAAATATAATTATACTAATAATAAATGTTAGAGGAAGTTTCATGCAGTTTATTAGAAATAAGTTTAGTTCAAGTTTTCAGTACTATTTACAAAGAGGGGTTGAATGCTAGGTATATTAACAATTGCCTGAATTTGATGCAGGTATTGATATCGAGTTAGTTATTTATCACCTCTTGTTAGTTAATGTTACAAGATAGTTATGTTGAACGTTTTACTTGTTTATGATTCAGCAATACTCAAAATTTATGGAAAAGATATGAATCAATTTTGTATACAACTTATGCTTTAGATTAGCAGTTCCCAGTCTGGGATAATAGTACTCTTGGAAATTGTGTTTGGTAATTCAGGGGTGCATGGTAAAAGTTAAATAATGGTCAAAACCCAAGTCTACGTCCACCACTGATGTTTATCTGCAGAGAGATTTTTGATGAATAGACATTGGTTTTTCTCATTTTATTTTAGTAATAGCTTCATTTTATATTGGTTTCCTCTCAGTAATTTAAAATTTGGAGCAATGCATCCTCTGGTACATTGCTCGGAAAATGTGCATTTTTCTGGTGTATAGTTTTCAGAGAAAATATCAGTATCAAATGGTAGGTGTAAAATAAGAGCATATTTTCATCAGTATTTCTTAAAGTTGAAACCCAATTCTTCCTTTTAAGAAGAGAGGGAATTAATTTTATATTTACAATAATGAATCAGTATTAAATCTATCATGCATTCTTTACATGACTTTATCTGTTGTTTTTCAGAAGTTGTTGGTATCACTGCATCCCAGAGGACTTTACACAGTATTAGTTTTGTGGATTTTTCACCACTTCGTGCCACAGAGGATAGTGGAGTGCCTGGTCCGAGTGAGTCTACAGAAAGGACCAACGATACCCAGCAATCTCCCCGTTCTTCATCCCCAAGTGCAGTAACATCCCCTCGGCCTCCCTCATATGTTTCCTTATCTTGTTCCATCAGTGGCTATTCACCACTATCTGCATATGACTCAGAACTCCGTAAAGGATTCCGTTCAGGAAGAGATGTCAATCAAGTTTCAGATACAGGTGCTGTAGTGACAAAGCCAGCATTGACTCTCAGTGATCAAGAAAACCATACTCCTAAAGAAACTTCTGGAGTTTCCTCACTGAAGAGTAGTAGAGGATCTATTTGCAGTCCTGTTCATAGAAAACCGTGTGTTGGTGAAGTAGCTATGAATGGTTCATTGCAGGAGAAGGTCGAAACCAATGGAAGGAGTTCAGAAACAGAAGTCTGCTCATTCCGCACAGCCCAGCAGGAATCTACAGTAGGGACAGTTCGTGTTGTGCAGTACTCTCAGAATAAGAGCTATGTAAGAACTGTTACTCGGACCTTTGATTCAGCCTCCTTCCATGGTAGTAGTACAGAAGAGCGTCCACCTTCTCCAACTTATCTTTCTCCGTCCAAATCATTTGTTCAGCAAAGAGTAGAACGACTCTATGGTCCTGGTGCCTTGGCTCAAGGATTTTTCCGACGTACTTCACATCGTGGCTTGACAACCTTGGCAAAAGTTAATGATTTCAACGAAAATAATGACGATAAAAATAAAACGCCTAGATCATGTGCATCTCTCCCTGTATTGCGTCACTTGCGACCTGAATTCAGGAATCAGCTCGCTGTCCGCGGAGTAAGTCCTAAGGTTCCTCCTGTTGTTACTATTATACCCATCACAGTTGAAGGATCTGAAATTCCTCCAGCCACAGAGAAAGATCCAGATGTGAATGCTAATTGTGAGCAAAAAATCGCTAGTGCTGCGGGAGTGAAGGAAATCATCGTTACAGCTCAGCCTGATTTGTGCCCTGCTGCACCAGAAGTCGTCTTGCCCTTGGTACAGAAGGAAGAATCTGGAAGTGGAGAAAATGGAACAGCAGCAATAAGTAGTTTACCACATACTGACGGGGAATTAAGAGATGGACACTATTTTCTTAGGGTAAGTTTTTTAAAATAACAGTTTTATATAATGTCGCTATATCTTTCATTACAGTTTTTGATCTTCTTAGTTGTTTCATTAGTCGCACGTGATATTATATTAAAATTACTGGATTATTTGATTTTATCGTAACAAATATTTTCAAGGGTTTCAATTTCAACTTATGTTTTAATCCTCATTAGACAGTATGTTTCAATTTCTACCAGCGAACGTTTTCATTTAATTGTAATTCTTATTTCATGTGTGAATCAATTATATATTATTTTATTATTAATAAACCTCTACTTCAAATTACCTGTATTTATCGAACTTGCAGGTAAATAACACTATTTTTGTCGATTTCGGAGAGTATAATAAACGTTATTTAGGTTTAAGAATGTTATTTTTCATCATCAGGATCGTATTGAATTGCTGCACGATCAATATTTATATAAGGTAGGATCAAAATTTTTATTGTTTAATCAGGGATTAACAAATGAGGCCCTTTAAAGGTACTTTTTATGGTGAATCCACGACAGATTTAGTTCAGAGAGAACAAGTGAATAGTTTTTATGAATGTTTTATACAAATAGAGGGGGCGTATTTTATCCCTTAGATAATAATTTCTTTTCGATAATAAAATGTAACATTTCATTTGGTTTTGCTATTGTGAGCAACTCTAGGTCTCATTTTCGATGCATCACTCGCAGAATATCATCCCAGGCGTCATTCTCCGTCGATGTTGAAAAGGCGTGGCCAGCCGTCGCTTAGTAAACGGTAGCTTAATTATCGCGGATTCTTCTGACATTCCAGACACATTTAGTTTAATTTAGTGCTGAGAAGTAAGGAAAATCTTCCAGAGATTTATCGTACTGGTACAGACCAGAATAGTTCCCTTTGATGAAATTCTCTTTCCAAGGATAAATAAAAACAACATATTTCGCAATGTTATTCAAGGGCTTATGTTGTCATATCATTTGGAAACCTTAGGAGTATGGCATTTTCAACCCCGCAGCTGTGATTCCTTGTAAGGTTATAAGTGTCGTGTCTCTTAAATGAGATGGAAATCGCAGGAAAAATCCTCATGTGGTTTCTTTTTTTCACGCGTTAGAAATATATTTAGTACATCCGCATGATTCGTAATTGTGAAGAATTCTCATTAGAATGTGCGAAAGATTTTCTCTTTCTTTACTCGAGTAAGGTTGTGTGAAGTGGAATTCATTTCTCCCTAAATGTTAACGCGTGTTCCTTCGGCCGACGCGATTTATAGCTACTGACGCCCACCCGGTACTAGTCAGGCTACTCGTACCACACGTATTGCTGAAGGTTCGTGTCGCCATACATGGGCGTGAAGGCGTTCGTATAACTGTCCTCTGGCTGGTATTGGAGATGCGAGATATTTTCTAGAGGGCGCTTTCATTCAGTCTAGTAGCCTTTACAATAGAATTATAGATAGGCAACCTTGTCATATACATCTTTTATAAACGATTAACTAAACAATATGGTATCTGCTAGGGGTTAAAAGACGGCATTATGCGAAACCCTTCATTATTATTGATGGGTAAAGTGCCCACATGTGAGCATATATAGTAAATTTTCATCATTATTAAGTCAAATTTTTCCGTACAGCTTCAAAAATTGTAATCATGGAAAGAAACATTTTCCCCTTTCAATTTCATTTAAGCTATTTGGTTTAACCCTGAAATTTTGTGTGACCTTGAATTTGGGATATTTTTTCCAATGTTTCGTTCTAATTTATAGTTAGCTCGTAGAATACAATAGTTTTGAAAACAGTAAATTTCCTTTCATTCTCTGTTGCCTTCGCAAATCCCTGCATATTGTGATGAAAATTTCTTCCTCAGGGTTTCTTTTCCGAAAATAATTGCGACGTATCTCAATAAATTATATTTATTTTCGTGTAAAATTGGATAACTAAGGTGCCTTTGGTTCATACATGTAGTTGAAGGCTTCAGGTTTTATTGTTGTATAATATCTGTTGAGCATCTATGACAGATGGGTTTCACAGGAGATCATATTTTCTAGGTTCCTGTTAAGTACTTCAACGTGAAAGGGAAGAGTATCTTTCTTGAGTATATTAAAAGTCATCTCTAGATCATGGAAACTAATATATTCTGTGAATTTGTCTTTTTTCAGGTGAAAATGTATTTTCATTCATTCTTTCATATTTATATATTTTGCTAAGAGGAAGGCATTGGACGGAAAACATGAATTATTAATTATGCCTTCTAGCTTTTAGTCTGAGTAAAGTTTTCACTATTGGAATACAGATATTAATCTGTATGATAAATGGGAAAAATAATTCCAGGAAATTTTTAGTCTGGAAGCTTAAAAGAATTTAAATTCTGTGTAATTTTTGTTAGTTTTACTTTCCAAGGAATAATGTCTTAAGTAAATATTATGAGCATAAATTCTGTGTTGGCTTATTCATTAAGTTCAATTAACTTTGGGTTGTATTAATATTTTGTTGGTCATTTTTTTCTACTAGTAATCATAAACTTATCTTTTAACCCTTAGCTTCTGAAAGCAGAGATAGCTCGTATTACAAAACTTGTGGAATCTGCTGAGAAAGAGTTAAATGGGATTGAAGAGGGGAAAGAAGCTGTACCCGAAGAGGCTGCAGGTTGGCTTAGGTCAGCTGCTGGACAGGCAAGATTATTAATGAGACAGAAAATGCAGCAATTTGAAGGTCTTTGTCATAAACACTTGGTAAGAGAAAGAACTGCACTAAACATTGAGTAAAAGATTTTAAAAACACTAAAGTTAGTTATCTTCATTACTTAGGTTTTTCTGACAACTTAACTTCCTTCTTTTATATTTTAGTGTATTTACTATAATTAGAAAAGTATTTTTGGAATCAAGTGCATAGCTTTGTTATTTTTATTTTACTAACCCAACTGTCACTCCATCCTTTCTTTTCATGCTTATCTCATGATTTCCTCTCAATATGTATTAAAAGTGCTTGTGATAAAGGACAGCCTTTTCTCACTCCTCTTCATAATTTGCCTTTTCTGATTCCCCATCAGTTATCCTAAGTTGTGTCATTTGATTTAGGTACTAATTTTGTACCAGTTTTCTATCTTTCCGATCAAACTTAAAGTTCTTATCTTTCTCCATCAATTTTTGAGCATTATATTCATTTGAAAGTCATACTAAAATTGATCAAACATACACATTTCTCCTTAAATTCAAGGTTTGTTTCTCTAGGTACCCTCATTACAAAAAATATATCCCTTGTTCGTTTCTCTCTTAATATAACTTAACTTAATATTCTCCAATATCCTTCAGTCCTTCTCTCCAGTACCCTAAAGACAATTTTTGCAGCATGGGATTTTAAATATTGGATGGTAATCCTGACATTTTGTAGCATTACTCTTTCTCTTTAGTGGAATCAGAATGCTTCATTAAGTCCTCTAACTTTCCTTTCTTCATTGTACATTTCCTTATGCACATCATAGAAATAAATATTCCTTATTTTTTCCTAGGTTTTAAGGAATTCAGAATCTAGTTCAAACCCACTATTTAACTCCCTTTTATATCATTCAGTGCTATATTAATTGGCTGATAACTAGCTAATATCTTAGGTCTGATGTCATCTTCTTACACTTTTTGCTCAATTTTTATCATAATATTGGTAGATTTAATTTATTTCCTGTACAGTTTTTCTATAAATATTTTCTTTCTTTCCTTTGTGCTAACTGGGTCCCATAAAATATTTCTTGTGTCTTTTATAGAGGTCTTTTTATTATTAAAGTTATTTCCCATCAATGTTTTCCTATTTATAAAAATAGGTCATCCTCCAAAGTTTCTGCTTTCTCCATCATATAGTAATACCCTCTCGACAACCATTCTCTTGCCCAATTACTTTCTCTTCTCTAATTTTTGTTCAGTGCATTTACATTATTTTCCTATACTCAGTGTTAACAGTTTATTTTCATCTCTATTTTATTTATCTTCTCTACCATCATAATTGGTTTTCTATATCTGTTCACTTGAATCTTCCAGTAGCTACTGAGCACTATCCCTGACTTTTCTTTTAATCTTCCTTATCTCTTTTTTATGATAAGTTTCCTTTCTTTACTTCACAGATTACTTCAACTCTAATAACAGTCTGTTAAAACTCACTTTTCCAGCCCTCAGGGCTTCTAAATTCCCTCTGAGTTTGAATATTTTTTACAGATTTGAACTGAGTTTTCCTAATTCATGGTATTTACTTACAAATTTTCATGAGTAATCAAATCAAATATTCCATTCTCATTCAATAAGCTGTCTTTCATTTGCTGAAATTGATTTTAGTTTTATCCAGTATAATCCTATGCATTTATTTCTTTGTAGATTTTTAAGGTTGATATTGTTTTATTGTTATTCTACTTAGTAAAATAATTAATTGGCTGTGTTACAGCAAATTGTTGTAAATTACACAGATTGATGGATGTGCATAAAAAATTGTAGAGTAATTATCAAATTATAAAAATGGTAATGCAAAGGAAAACTTCATTTTTAGTGATAAAGTTATGTACTAATCTGTCCATCAAAATTCTCCTTGGCTAAAAATTAGTTGATATTATTTTAGGTATTGATTTTTTCAGAGTTTTGATTGTAATGCTTATTTTATCAATTAAGTCCCAAAGTCCTGGTGAAGCTTTTCCAACAACTCTGGAGGACTTAGCTGGCTTTTGGGATATGGTTCTGCTTCAAGTGGCAAGTGTTGATACCATGTTTCAAGAAATAGAAAGCCTAAGAGCATCAGGATGGGTGGAAACTCCTAAAAAATCTGTTACAGCTAAAGATGCAAGACCAGAATCTAACCTTATCAATAGTGAGGTGAGTCAAGAATTACTTTTTCTTTTCCTTATATAATAAATGGTAGAAAGTTACTGTTGCAAGAAATGAAATAATTGCTGATGTATATTATTATTATTATTTACAATGTCAAGTTACAAGTGGACAACTGTCCGGTGGCAACTCATAAAAAATATATAGAAAATATAAAATCTGATATTTAAACATATTTAGTCAACACAGTCCGATTATACTTCCTATACTATTATACTATTATATATACTTCCAGTCATGATATACAATATATAAATATAGATGTAAATTCAGGATGATTATTTATGTGATTATGAGTATATGTCTCTGTTGCATTTTCAATTAGCTATAAAGCCATAGCTTAAGATAATTCAGTTTCTGCTTTTATTTTTCACTGAGCTGAGCACCATTTCAGTGAAATCCCATATCTCCCATTTGAGCACTTAAGTTTTAATTTTGTTATTTCAATCAGTCTGAATTTATATTGAGCTTTCTTTTGAGTTCATAATACTGATATTCTAAATTTTGGTACCACATCATAATTATTGTGCTGGATAATCTAGATAAATATTTTGTTGAATAATTCTTCTACTTAAGCAGTCAATTTTCTTTGAAGAATCTTAAAAAGTTGGATCTTTTGTTACATAGTTTATAGACTACACAAAATGTGGTAAAATTTAACTCTAGGAAATATTTGGTATGAACTCTGTAATTTTTTATATCTGAGTAAAGATGAAGT
Organism: Pachydiplax longipennis; assembly: GCA_036926295.1. Lineage (NCBI taxonomy): Eukaryota > Metazoa > Arthropoda > Insecta > Odonata > Libellulidae > Pachydiplax > Pachydiplax longipennis. Next base: position 62,461,087 of record JAVFKF010000008.1, read on the forward strand.
CTTAAACAAAAACAGAAAGTTAAATTGAAACCTTGATTTATTTCACTTTGGTGTGTGCCCGTTATATTGTTTTGAATGTTGAATTAGTGATTTAACTTGATGATTATATTTCTTTATGGTTCACTAAATCTAGATATGATGTCTGCAGCAAGTTTTATTATTTGCACAAAATTTTTTTCCAGATTATTTTATTTCCAGTTGATTGTATGTATGATACAGTAAGATTTTGAGTACACCTAAAGTCAAAAAAATCTGGAAACCAACCAAGCTCTGATTTGCAACCAGGAGGATGTATATGTAAAAGTTATTCAAAAAATTATTATCATGTAAGGTTTTTCTACTAGGAATTTGCCTAAATTTTGGAATTTTGTTGACAAATTATTCAATCCATTTCATTTGCTCCAGTAATGAGTTAATTGTAAAATCTCGTTGTTAAGATGATATCATTCTTTGTTGCTTTTCCTTAACAAACTACTATTTAGTATCTGAAGATATGATCAATTTTCAGATATATCATATGTATATGCTTTAATAATTCAGAAACTGGCTAATTTTTCCTTCCTCAGTTACTTCTACTGATTAATTTTTTAGTACTTGTGATATAAATTTAAAGAATGTTCTCTTTGATATTCTATGAAAATCGGAATTGTCTATTTATTTTGTGGACAAATAGTGCTTGCTGTACAAGAAGGAGAGAAACTCAAGCTGTTTATTTGGAGGTTAAAAATGAGGATGACTAGTTTTATTGCCATCAATAATTATAATACTCCAGCAACTGTTTTAGATCTTTGCATTTTAGAATATCCAATCTTGATGATTGATCCCACGTTTTCTCAATTGAATTAAATGGAGGAATTTCACCTCATGATCCTCTTATGAATAGCTCCAAAAGCACGCAGTCTTGACTTGCATGAAATTTCCCAAATCTCACAATGTAAAGTTCACTAGGAATCTATTCTAAAACAATTGTGCTTCATTTTTATTAAAGACTTGATCGAGCGACATTTACTATCTACTATAATTCTAGGTAACTCTGCATTATAATATTGGGCTGCCTCTTTGCAAAGAAGTAAGATATGCTTGAATTAGAGAAGATTTATTTAATGAGGCTGAGAACAGAGAAGGGATTAAATATTAACTTCCAAACAGATTTAAATGTATTCTAAGAGATAGCCAGTTGTATTATAAATTTTGTTGGAAAGAAAAAGAAACAAAGAATAAATGAATTAATGAAGACCTTGATATTTGTATATCTACAGGCTGTAGCAGAGACAGAGGTGAGCAAGAAACGAGTAGTTGCAAGAAAAGGAGCTAGTGCTACTCCCGGTGGTGGTAGTAGCAAGTCATCAGGAGCTGCAAAGGCTCGGGACGAGGCACGAAGGAAAATGATGGAAGAAAGGAGACGAGCAATGAGGGAAAGGCAGAAGGGCAACGTAGTAGAAGGAAACTCCCATTCAGAGGTTGAAATCTATGTCCCAGAAAATAAATGAGAATATTTTTGGCTATGCTTGACAGACCATGAAAGTTTGCCTTTAACTCCGAATGGTTGAAGATGGGTTGATTTGTGCTCATTTTCTTAGCCTTGGCAAGTTACATTTTAAATTGATACCTGTGATTTTCAGTCCAAGCATTGTTTCGACAATTTTAAAAAAAGTGCTTTAAAATCAAAATAAGTGATCATGGCTATTATCACAATCTTATTAGTAAATAAAAATAGTAAAACTTGAATGCTGTGAGTATAATGCCAATAACAATTCCAAAGATTGATATAAATATCCAGTTAATACATTTCTGTAACGTTGTTGAAAATTATATTTGTATTTTTACTGTTTCTTTCCTCTTGTCAAGCCTTACAAGAAATTTTGAATTTCTAGCTAGGTTTATTTCGTTTTCTTTATTTTGTGCTGACTTTGTCCACAATATTTGAAGCAAATGTTGTAATTAATGTAAATATCGTTGACTATTTATACAGACTGGGCTGTTGTGGATCTGTTCTCTTTTTGATCAGAAGATTTTCTTGCAGTGATTTTAAGTAGTATTTTTAAAATTATAGCATATGCAGCATTAGGTCAGAAGTTCAGGTTCCAAAAAGGTATATTTCTACAGAATTGGGTTTATAGTGTAAATTTTTGGAAAACTGAATTCATTATCAACTTGGTCTGGTCTATGGCTTCTCTGTTGAGCTGTCAAAAATTTTTTTTAACCCTTTTTTGCATGGTTTTCCCAGAAGAGAGAAATCAATTTTATGAGTTTTCCATCAAACTATTTAAAAAATCCCGATGTAAATGAAGGTTACTATGCTTTAGGGAAACTTATAATCTTCATTTGCTCATCTTGGAATTGGCAAAACTCTTCCTCAGTTATCTGAACGGAAAAAATTCATACTCAATAGTCTCGGCCGTGATGTGGTGGAAATAACTAATTGAAAGCTGATGTTTACTTTTCCACATGTTCAAAAATTCAATCAAAAAGGGACTGGTAGGCATCACCCAGTCAGTATGTTTCCCTGAAAGTGGAGACCTGGAGCAGAAGCTGTTGAAATTACTTGCCATTGGCTCTGAAAGTTCATGCAGTCATATTTTGGCATTTTTGTTTTGATTTTTTTTATCATGTTTGAGTCTAATCCAGTCACTAACATATCATATTCTTTCCTTAGACTTTTCAACAATATGCATTTTTCATTCTTATTGTGCTTAGAATCTTAAACCTGTTTTAATTTTTACTTTGGCGCACAGGTCTTATGTATAGGAGAAATTATTTTGCTTCTGAGAGTAGTAAATCTTATTGTAACATGACACAGGAAGTTGTATTGTATTCAAGAAAGCTTTTAATTACTAATGCTACTCTTCATGCTATTTTGCTGCAGCAGTTTTGGTCATTACTTGACTATCATTAAACATTTCTTCTGTTTACTTTTTCTGATAATGCTCAATGAATTTTCTCATTTGTCACATTCCTGTTATTACTGAACAAATAGTATGTGAAATAGTTTGGGAGAAATATATCTCAACATATCTTCACCCATATTCATACTGAGTATCTCTATTATGTTGAACTAGGTATTACAATAAGAATCATGAGCCTTTTCAATTATTGCTGTAGAGGCTGTTGAAACTGAAAGTGCAAAACTTCCATTCATTTTCTAGCATTAATCACATTATAGTCTCTTGGTGATTAGGAAGTAAAAGCTTTCATTTTTTCCAATTTTCAGAAGTTTTAAAAAAGTATTTCACATATATAATAGGAATTCTGGTGAATGAATGTTGAAATTGAAGAACTTGTTGCTGTCCTGATGTAATATTCTTCTGTGAACTCAGGTTATATTGTTTCTTGGTCAGAGGAATAGCTTACCTCAGATATGCCAATATACTATTACAATGGAACAGCTACTGAAAATGTGATTTCAAGCTGAAAGTGTCTTGTGGTGATATTGTGTATGTGGAAGGAATTAGAGCTGTTTGGCTTGAAGTGATGCTAAAATATATTATGCAGCAACTTTTATTTTTATCACTATACACCCTGGGTAAGGTATTTTAATACACAGCAAGGTGTTAGGTTTATTAGAAACATGTAACAGACTACTGTATGCTTATAAGGAAACAATGTTGATCAAAAACATACGTAAGGTACAATATGATAGTTTTTGATAAACCTGAATGCTCAAAATTTGAAGGATTCTAGAATAGGCTCACCGATACATGTGCAGTTATTTAATAAGTTAATTTAAATATCACGGATTGGAACTAATATTTCTTGAAGTATCTGCATGGATTTTTCTGTATTCAGTAATGGGTATATCTGTGAAAAATTTCTGTGATAGTTATTTCCTTTCACAGCTATATATGCATAATAAAAACTGCTGTAATCTCTTGGATTTGGGGAAATGACATTAAAGAGACTGAATTTTATTAGCATGATTAATAATATTGTCATCTCAGTATGCAATTTTTATAATTTCTTGATAGAATAAACAGGTATTTACATTACCTTTGCAGTTATTAATTTTGATGTGCTTGACAAATCAAAATGGATTTAATAATGTGTTGTATTTTTATATTCAATTGCCAATTTTAAATTATTGTTGTTGAAAATACAATTGAATCTTTAATTATGCTAATTGAAATGGTATGAAGACTTGTTTGTATTTGTGAATTTGTCTCCAGTCTTGTACTGTTAATTTAATTTGTAATAAAATGATACTGTACTTTATGAAATATAAATGCATTTGATCTTTAATGAAAAATTATTTCAGTATTTGGTTAGAATGTAGCTCAAATTTTTAAATAATTTATTTAATTAAATTTAAATAATGTTTTTGGTGTATTTATTATAAGGATTTTAGTTGCTGAAATCATAGCTTTTGATTCACGAAGGAAAAAATTGAAAGAGAAAGAAGCTAATGCAGCCAAGATTCAAACTTAGATTTGTAGGAGGCCTAGGTTTGAATGGCTGACAGAGCCTGCAACTCCTTTGGTTCTTTCTTGAACATCATGCATATTTACCATGTGTTACTCATCGATATATGAGAGGCTGTTAGTAATGTGGTGTAATTATGTTCTAAATTGCTTAGAAAGTTACAATCCACTGTACAATCCAACTCCTTACAATCCACTGTGAGGAGATTGGAATGGTAGTTAGTTTTCCTGAATGCAAAGAGTATTAAACATTCATATTCATTGACATCTTCGAGGTTGATGATGATATTTTTATGAAATTTTTGGTTGTATTGACTGAGAAAAATAGTTCTTTTAGTAATAATAATAATCTTTATTAGTCTATAACAGCAAACCTAAACTGTTACATAATTTTAAAAATTGAATAGTATTGTAGTATATCATTATGGCATCCTTTGATGAAAAGGTCAAAAGAAGTTTTCTGAAAATTATTAAAACTAGAAGTATACTTGGTACTATTTGGTATTCTGTTATAACATTTTACAGCCATGTAATAAGGACCTTGATTGCTTACTTTCCATTTACTATGAATCATGTAAAGGTTAATATTGTTTCTAGTGCTATACTTGTCAAAATTATAATTTCAAGTAAACATTCCCCAATTTTTTTAACGAAAATGATTATTTACAGACAGGGGACTGGTAAAATCCTGTATTTTGTAAAACATGACTTACAGTGATCTTTAGGTTAAACATTTGGATTGGATTGCTCTTTTAGTAAAAGAACATTTTGAGGAGCCCCAAAAGATTATTCCATAGGAGAGCCTCAAGAAGAACATTTCATCATAGAAATTCATGATTTATGTCAGTATTAGTATCAATTAAAATATCTTTGTCATTAAGTGGATGTTACTCAATTTTTATTTAGATTATCAGTGTTTTTCTTTCAGTTTAATTAGGAATCAGTATTAAATCCAAGATTTATAGTATCCTCGTCTTGTTGAATTGAATAAGTATCAATTTCCAGGGTAATACTCTAAGTCCATGGCTTTACACTGCTGACAAATGGTAAGAGTACTGTTTGATTTTAATATTTTTCAGTTTTAGTTCATTACTATGAAACTAATTAATTATTGAGGATAGGGTTTAGCTTTTCCATACTTAACCTCTTAGACTAAATCCATGGCCGAGAAGTAAGTCAGTTACAAAATGAATAGTATGAACACCATAAGTGCATATCTTATGCAAATCATTAATACAGATGATGAACACTTGAAGCCCAATAATTGATTCAGGAAACAAGTTAGTGTGTAGGTACATAGATATATGATTAGATTTCATTGCATTCTCAACTGTATGTTGATGTCGATCTGAGGAACCATTTCAGTGAAATCCCATAACTCCCAATTGATTCCATATTAATCAACAGGATTTCATGATTTAAGATGCCAAAATCTCTACTAACAAACTAATTGCATTATTTTTATCTTCAAGTTGAAACCCTATGCTATTATTTAACTTCCATATGGCAAGTTATGTGGATTTACTCTTTTGAAAACAAATTCAGAACAAGAAAGAAGTGAAAGTATCTATTAAGAAAGTAAGCCTTTTAAAAAGACAATGAGATCAAATAATTTAAAAAGTGAACTTTGTATCAATATTGGTCTGTAATTTTATAATGCAATTTTATGTTCTTTTTTATCAACTGGAATGGTTTTTGACACTTGGGGAAGAGGTAAAGACTCCTGTACTTCTTATACTTAAAATTTATCACAAAGAAGGATCTGAGAAGACCATTAAGTTGTCTAGCAATGTTCTAGACAAGAAGATCTTTAGAAAGATATAGGATGATGTTATTGATTCATACCCATGGATATCTAGCAGTCAGTGTAGTATACTAGCAGAGATTGATCACCTATCCCTTGCCTTTCCTCTTATAATGCTGTGTGTGAAGCAAAGTCTGTCTGTGGCCCTAAGATTATTGTTATTCATGAAGTTCATGTGGCTCAAGCTAAAGAGACCAGAATTATGATGCCCCTAATAGGATAAAATTTTTGCTTCCTCTGAAGCATAAGGAATTTATTTCCATACGTGTTTCTCTAATCAAGATGTTGTGCAAGACCCATTCAAAAGTGAGCTGTGGTAAACATGGGGTTGAGGAAATCTCCTTGGTAAGCTCCCTGTGTTCTCTAATATCTATGGAAAATGTTATCAAAATTAGGTGGTATAAATCAGAGGGCTCATACAAATTACTATTTATGTCTAGTTTCTTGGGCAAAAGAGTCCATGTTCTGGCCATGTCAATTGGTATGGTCACCTTTTTTTGGTATGTACATGGGTGGTTTGAAAAGTTTCTGACATTTTGTCATTTCTCGACATGTTTTCTGAAGATTTCTGAAAAATCTGGGGTCGGAAACTTTTCAGACCACTCTCGTATATAAAAATGAGTGCTTGATTGTGTCTGGTATTATTTTTGGTTAGTTTCAAGCAACATTTTTTCATTAAAATTTAAAATATAAAACTGATATTTTCTTGGTTAATATTTTACTCCAGTATTCATAAAAGTTAAATGGAAGAAAATTAAATATTGTAAATGAATTGGAAAATGACCAGTAAAAGAAAATAAACTTTGACATGTGTTGGGCTAGAACCACGGTCATTCCCTTTTGAGCCCAACTACGTAACCAACTCAGCCAATCTGTCTACAAATAAATATAAAGTTTTTCATAAAGTAGTTTTACTTTACACTTGGTACATGCAGCGCCACCATAACCTTGCGGAATTATTCTGCATTTTTTGAAGGACAAATTCAGAATTTAGAGGTCGTACAAGGTCAAAATAGCCAATTTTAACCCTTTTTTCCAAAATCCATGAAGTTGCTTAGTAAACTTAACCCTTTGAGCACAACTTTCACTTTCTGAAATCGAAAGTCCTTGACGTCACAGTGACGTACAATGAGGAACGGAATGGCGCCGATTTGAATTCTCTGAGTTTTATATTTTATTTTGTTAGCTCTGTTTTCCACAAACAGGCCATTTTGGATGTTTTTCCTTCTATTATGATCGAACGCCATTTTCCGCTTAAAAAATGACTATCGTCATTTTTATATTAAATGACTATCGTCATTTTTGTACCAATACGCATTTCCAGGTGTTATAAACGTAGTCATTCATAATATCATTATTTTTGAAGTTTACTTCTTAAAGCGACACAATTTTTTATATTTTTAAATCTATTTCAACTTCTAAGGCTACAATCTAAAAAGGCTATCGTTTAATATGAATTTCCAGAATTTTCTATATTCAGGTACATAAATATTTTACGATACTTTGAAAAGTATGCATTTATAATGGTATAAATATTGCACTAAATTATATTTGAGTAAATGAAGAACATTATCATTTATCGAATAAGAATCCGAAATTATAATTTTTATTTAGAATATACAGCAATCGATACTATGATACACTTATGCAGCATTAGTGTGCACATGAGAACATTTCACAATTTACGTAATTGTATTCCAACTTACATGTTTAGAACATAAAAAATAAAATACTTTATTATTGTTATTATTATACAATACACAACATTAAATACGTATTAAACAAAAGTATCAAAAAGAAAACTGATGGAATCAGAAAAATTGTAAGTAAAGCATTGGATTTCTTTTTACTGCCAAAGGATTCCATCCAACTCCTGTGATGTCATAATGCAGCGACCAGGTTCATCTTTGCATCACCAACGTATTCCAGACATGACCATTAATCAAGATAATAAAGACTTATCAGGGAGATATTTTCCGACCACCCCGTTGGTCGCGAAATTTCTCACCTATTTCTAACAACTGAAGAATTGATATGCAGAGCTATATTTCAATATTTGACATACGTTGACATAATCCATAGAATAACATTTAAATTAGAAATCTGCGTAAAATTATGTCGTCTTTTGGTATATTCTACAAATATTTCAATTTTAATTTGAAAATTTTATAACCATTTCCAAGTATCAAAATATTTTCAAACATACTGCATCTCGAAGAGGTGCATAAGGCCACTTGTGCAGTTCATTCTTAAATACTTGACGCTAAGACAAAGATGTAAATAGGAATACCATAGGCTATTATTTTGATCACACGACGTACTGAATCCATCCATTAAGAGTGGATCACCTAGAAAGAAAAATGTCAAATAATACAGAGGATTAAATATTTGCGGGAATGTTAATCATAATGTATAAAAATCTTCATTCAAGCGACGGTAAAAATTTAAAGTTCTAACTATGAGTCATACAATATCGATCAAAACAATTTGATCGTTCAATTCAAATTAATTTTGGTGAAATTTTCGTCTTTCGCAAATTTTCTATATACCTAAACCTAATATCAAATGTTTTTTAGGGTTTATATTTTACTCACAGAGTAGATAATATTCAAAATTTATTTATTTAGAGCAAAGAATAGGATATCATACCTGCGATTCAAGAAAACTCATCTCCATGGAATACAAAGAAAGCCCAAGCTTCCATTCCCATTCGCTACACTGAACTCGGAGTGCAAAAAGATGCTCAACCAACGACGTAAGAGTAGTATTTTAAAATACAAGTTTTGTTAATCAATTATTATACCATGATTGACTACAATATTTATTTGAGAGATATTCGAGAAATGCGGGGCAATGGGTTTGCTACATTTACTATGCTTTGCTTTGTGCTTTGACAATGTGTCTCAATGTATGGTCGTACGAAAAGGAGACTCACAGCACAGATGTTTCCCCCTCTTGCTTTCCTCTTCCAAATTAGTAACATTCTCTCTCATTCTACGACGGCAGGACGACAAGCTTGAAACTGATTATTGATAGATGGATATCTTTTAGTAGTTAAATAATTCTGATTCATAGAATGGATAAGATACAATTTCACTGCAGACGAGTAGTAGTTATTTTTATATTTCGCATATGAAGAGAAGAAATAGGAAATAAATTAGTAAAGTGGAGGTAGAAGGTATGTATTTTTGGTTATATATGTTAAACACGAAGCCTTCAGTGACACATCATAAAAGGAATTGTCATTTAGGAGAACAGAGTTTACGTAAATGTGATGTTTCATCGATGAAAAAGGGGCATATCAAACGGACACATACAGATATGGGATATGAAGTTGCGATTTTTAGTAATGTTTGAGTTTTTGCGTATTCGTTTGCGGTGATTATTTTAAGCGTTTAATGAAATGTAGTATTTCGGTGAGGAAATCGAGTACTGTCAGTGTTCGTGAGCGAAATTTTCGCTCGGGGCAACTAGTAATTAATTATAATAATTACACAACATAAAACAAGCGGATAAAATACAAAATGAAAAAGATAATAACAGAAACTAATGTTTCTGAACAATAGCAGGAAAAATGAAAAAATGGATCATCTAGCTCACTTATATTAAATGCATGGAACATGAAATAAGTGAATGATTGGATCATCGCGAGGGAAAGAAACAAACGGGTGATGACTGCAAGAGAACAATCCGAACACAAAAAGGTCAAATGAGTAAACAGTAAAACTGAAGATTATTTCGTATTCTAGATATCATTATAAAATAAGGACTATTAAATTACAAAAAATGCTACGTTACAAACCTTATCGTCAAATGGCATCAGCCTCACCCATGTTTTGCCTGAAAAATAATGTAACAGTGACACCGAATGAATTATCGTATGCTAAGAGATTGGACATAATACTACTATGGTAAATGGTGAACGTTATTCGTTTTCTACAATATTACTTATCTGATCTTTGGTAATTTCATGAATACTTGGAATGCATTAAATCGTAATTTTTCTCATCAGCTTACCCTTGCTATTGCGGTTCTCCCAAAACGTTGATACGTTTGTCTTAGCTGCAATCCGACCGAATTTTAGATGCTTTCCGCTCCTCCTGTCCCGATGGCAAAGTTTAAAGAATTTGCAGCAATTTCAAGTACAATATATTAGAATACTCAGCCTTCTTTAATTAAAAACAGATTTTGAGTTCACAAAGTAAATACTTACGTGCGTAAGAATCTTCGTTCCATTGATTTGATACGTAATCCTTGATCATGAATCCTTTGCCTGACTTTACGGCAAACACGACGTGTACATTAGACCTCTTACTCAACTCGCGCAAACCTGTTCTTCGAATAATACCCACAATAGCACACAGGGCATTTAGCCTGCAACAGCTCCCTCTACTCTATGTGAAGAACGACGTAAAAGTCTGCACATCGTCTTGCGTCGGCATTTTTGAGTATTAGTATAATAGTGCTAATACCTCGTTCATTAAATCACAAGTGTCGAATCCACCTTCAGCGTCCAATTCCAACGCTAAAATCACACAAAATTTTATCACACAGATATAACTGTGTCATTCGATTTAGTTGCACAATTGGCTAGGTATATCTGAATCTTACATGAATAAAAGATATATCGTACGCACCCCCACCCCTGTATGAATTAGCAAACCAAGCATGTTTCATGAATTAAAAGACAGGCACTGACAATATCAAATAATTAAAATCAAAAAAGAAAGAAATATATTTGGTATTAGATGTTATGCATTCATGGTGGTTTTCGAAAGGAGCAATTTCTTTCGAAGAAAAGCAAAGAAAAAAGTTATTTATTATTTAGTAATACTTATTTTCTAGCCGGAACGACCGCAGAGTGACACCAACCTGAGACAGGAATAAATATGCGGAGTGCCGAATGTTAAGGGGATTTTGTGGACGGCAGTAATTAGGGATTTCGGGGCATGATTTGGGGACCCTTTGTGATGGGACACAGCATCCTGAAATCCAGGACTGTCTCTGAAATTGGGGACGTCTGGTTACTTAAACCCAAGCATCAATAAGCATATGAAAAGTAGAAACCACCCTTCTAGCTTTTGGCTAAGATTTATGGGATTTTCGAAAAATAGTGTTGTGGAGTAGATTATTGATATGCAAAGTAAGTTGTATCCTCAATGAGGCAAGGCTTAAGAATCTAGGAAATCTCCTAAACTGAAGGTATATCTACATTCTAGTGTTGCATTATATTCTTCTGGATAATGTTAGCATTTATAAAGTTCACAATCAAAACTGTAAATCAGTTCTCCCTCATCAAAACATGATTAAGGGTATATAACCGTATGCAGTGGTACCCCTAATTTTTGTTATGAAGGGTATCCATTACTATCAAAGGGTGAACATAATTTTAAAATTATCATATTTTTGGGATAAATTTTTCCGTTCGTTGGAACGAATAATTAAATAACTATTATCTCTCTCTTGGAAACTCTTACAGCCATCAGATGTCTGACAAGTTTTCCGCAGAACACCTCTCCCTAGTATCTGTTGATCATTAATCGCTAAGCTCGAGCCAATGGATCGAAAATAAAATTTGATACATAATATTTACATATAAAAATTATATTATAAAATATATGATTATTCTCCCGTCTCGCTCATTCTTCTCTTCAATTTTTTATACTAAGAGGAAAAATAAACGATTGAGAATTTTTTCAAAAATATTTTTATTTGGCAGTCTATTCTAGCGACAAAGAAAAGTTTTTATTTTGATAAAGGAATCAAGTCAACAATTAATTTCTAAGCCAGCAGACGATGGCGCCATTAGGCGTAAATATGACATTCGTCATGATACCCTGTTAACTTTAAAACATCGTATATTCCCTGGAGTTGATAAATTAAAACATTTGTCATATACATTCATAAAGACTGATAAATACCGTATATGTAGATGTTCTTTTTTCTCCGTAAAGGATCGAGTACATCTCTCAGTAAGTATTCATAAAAAGCGGAGCGCAGAGTCATTTGTCCTCGCTCGTCCTCTCCCCGAGCCTACCACTTGTACCCCTTCCTGTGTGTGTTTATATACCGTCTTATCCAAGGTCGGAGTTGACGGGGAATTTTCGAATTTAACTAGAAACGAGTATTCGCGAGTTAGAATCAAGTTTTAGAAATGTCAGTAAGAGAATTCCAGTTTTAGAGGGTGGTCTCAAAAGTTTCCGATCCCATATTTTTCAGAAAATTTTCAGAAAACATGTCGAGAAATTGTGAAATGTCGCAAACTTTTCAGACCAACCATGTATATTGGCGATGTGACTTACTTTTTTCATCTTTCTGATCATCCGATTCTTTCTTTGCGAGCGGTCTTTTTATGAATAATTCTTTCGCAGTTTAAAAAAATATTACATGAATTAATAATTTTTAAAAAATTGTTCTTTTTAGGTCAGTTCCTATGGTTTTTGGGGATAATCAAATGAAAATGATTCTCTTCTTTCTCTGATTAATTAAGGGAGGAACACATTCGGAAAAAAAAACAAGTAAGGATGACCCCCGCTGAAATCTGAGATTTGAGACAAATATGCATGGGAGACTAATGTATGGAAAGATTATACGAATAAGCGGAACTGGGAGGCTGAATATTTAAGAAGATTAGATTAGTATTCCGCTGAACAAAGGTTCGCGAAAGCGGAAATCCATTTCGTTTCCGCGTTAGACAGTTGAACTCGAGGTAGACTAGACTAAACTAGACTAGACTAAACTAGAATCCTATGACGCGTGTCGGGTCTAAAAGTTTATTCCGGACAAGACAGGCTTCCGCTTACTAAAGGCTCAGTTCAAGACTGGTTTCATTGTATACGACTACTGTTGGCTATATTGCTAGGAATCCATTTTCCCCTTGTACAGAGCTTGAAGACGAAGCAGAGGAAGAAGACGACTATTCAATTGCTGAATAGTGACCCATATTTACAATATAAATTTACTCATCCTATGTCAATGATTCCTATAAGACCCATCGAAGAATCAATTAAAAACTACTGCACTCATTTATAATATAGATTTATGATATTATAGGACTCATAAGAGGAACTTGTTGACTATCAAAATTCGTCGATACTTTTACAAAAGTATTCTGAATCTAACCGATATGAAAATACTCCCATAAGAAAAGCATGTAAAGTTCCTTTTATCATTTCTCGCCTATATTTATTTTCATTCCTATGTATTTTACCTTTCGGTAGGTACATTTGCCTTAATATTTTCTATTCAGTGCTTTTTCTTTCCTTTCTTAGTAATTTTACCCCACTTTAACATCATCTAACATCTTCCGTCTTTGTCATTCCCTCCTATCCTCAGTTTCTTCCTTTAGTAGTCTCTCTCCTATTAATATTTGATGCATCCCATTCTGCCATTGCTTAATTACAGTAATACCTCTTTAACGCGCTCCTGCTTATACTACGCAGTTTGGCATCGGTCTCTTTCACACTGAATAGATGGTAAAGTTACTGCTAAAGACATTGTGCTACCCGATTTCCCCATCCCAGCTGTGCTCCAACTAGTAATAGCCAATCCTTCGCCTCAGACAGGGCCTCAGATAGGCCGAACATTGTTTTCATTACTCTTCCTAATTCTCTCTCTGGTAAAATTGCTTAATTCTTGTGCGAAAATGACTAAAATTAAGTAACAAAGGAAGACGCTCTGTTTATTCGAAAAGCAGATAATTCTTTAAAAATATGACCAGAAGGGAACACAGCTTTCAGTAGGTTACCAGAAAAGCGTCTCAATCAGATTTTACTGTACTAAGTGATTTTGCCTAATTAGCTGGGGGATTTCATGTGGCAGTGAATAAACATAAACCTCAGGGTGTCAGAGGTCACCTTATTAGCTGGATCAATCTACACATCAGTGAATATGGTGAGCATGCTAATAAAAATCATTATCAATCTTTGAAACTAAATAAATGCATACAAAGTATTATAACAATGGAATTTATTCCAAATAGCTTCCAAAGTATCCTAAACAAATATGTGCTTTGCTTTACTCACAATTGGACTACTTTATTTATCCGTCTCTTTTATAGAAAACAGCTAGATGTAGAAATAAGGCCTAAAATGAGGTTAAAATCAAATAATAGCTGAAAAATGATGAATACTGTCCTTTCACCTAATTATATAATAAGTATGTATTCAGAATACGAATTTTAATTTCTACTCCATTTAATACCCATTATTGTTATGAGGAACAATTAGATAATTTTTACCTTCGGCTTGATAAGCACCAAGTTTTCATTATCAGATTAATTTAATCTTTCTCATAAAAAAGAAGCAACATATTTTCTCTTTTTGTTCAGCAACTAAATTTTATCCTAAGGTGAGGTGAAATAGTTAAATATATCCAATTTTATTTGCCAATAATATATGTTTTGGAATAGAAACATTCTAGGTTTACCTAATATATATGGAAATATATATATATACACACACACACAAACATGCAATTTTTTATGTCAATGATCTGTAAATGTCAGCAGTTTAAAAAGATATAAAAAATAAGAGGAAATATAATGATATTTGGAGATTTATTCTACACTCAGTCTCTATATAATATGGAATGGTGCCTATGTCACATTTAAAATTATTATGAAATAATTTAATAATAATAGAATCTTTAAGCACTAATTGTTTAAGAGATTACTGTATTTATTTTCAAATTTTATTCATTTATGACTGTTGTTTAGGTTTTTTATTTGCCTCTTTATGATCATCAGATTGATGTTTTATTATTAATGGATATTGTTCTGTACCAACAGTTCTTATATGCCTTTCAGCCCCATTAAAATAAAAAATGAAGAAAAGTAAAATAAATTTAATGTGCATTAGCAATTTTTATCCCTTGTCAATGCAAGTTCTTGGAAATTTGGCTATTTAATGGAACCTGATTTAAAAATTTATTTACCTTAAGCAATTGGAGAAAACATTGGAACTGGAAATCCTCAATTAATTCAGGAAGTTTTTAGTAACATATCAATCAAAGAAGTAGTGATCAAAGAGCAAACAAATAGGTATGTGGGTACTATTTTAGCTAAACAACCTGAATTCCATAAATGTAAGATATTAGTTGTCTAAAATCATTATTGTTCACTTGAATATTTGAATTTGAAACTTTGTTGGTGCCTTATTAAAGAATTCATTCATTAGAAGTAGAATAATCATTCCACATCGAATCTTAATATTTAATTACCTGACTGCATCTTAAATGGAACTCTATTATGGCAATTATTTTGAAAATGATTTGAATTACTTGAAAATCTCTATAATTCATATTGATTTCCTAGTATTCATGGGGATACTATAATAAAAGTCATAGAGAAAAAAATACATTTCTTGGTCTAAATGACTGTGAAGTGAAATTAAAAGAAAATCTAATTTCAATAATAATCTTCCAAGAAATTAAATCTGCTATCTACAAAATATGAGTATTTATTTTATTTTGAGTTATTTGAACTTTGGCATTTATGTCTCCTAAAACTTTCCAGGAAATCCTTATAATATACATTCACAGTCAGATTAGCTAATATTTCAGAAACACGCTATTTTTATACTGAAAAAATTATCACAGAAGTAGGAATATTTAAACATTATTTTTGGTGAAAGTCAATACTTGTACTGTAATTATATTTGCTTATCTTGCCTTTTACCTGCAAGTCAAAAGTGGGCAACTTCTGAAATAATCTTGTTACCTGAGGAAAAATTAAATCCTTAGGATTTTATAGTCAATACTTGTTTAAATAGTCAGTTGTTAATAAATATTTTATTATTTGGTTATATTTTAGAGTCACCACCAAAAAATTTACAGTATTAATTACCTTTAGATTTTTATGGCATTAATTGAATTTGACAGTTTAACTGATATACAACAAGAAATGAATTATTTGTACCTCAAAACATTATATTAACAAAACATCTAACATCTGCATCTAAATTATGGCTATTTATGCTTTTGCTCATGTATATAGCAGCACAAGAATGTCTTGGTATGTTATTGTATGAATCTTCATATAAGGTTTTAGATTTAACATCCAAAATGCATGCATAAGCATTACCTTGAGATAGAATTACTCAAGATAAGTTTCATTATTTCAATGCCATTATATCAGGATGATAATCATGAATAAAATATCCTGAAAGTAAACTGAGCATTAGGTGAAATTTACTATCAATAATTACATACTAATCGCCCTTAATTAATGTTCACATTACAAATATTGCTGAATACTGCCTAATACACACATCATATTAAAATTACTTCTTAATGTATATTTAGGAAGACATTTTATCATTATAATTATAATAATTCCAAATATAACTGTAAAATATTAATGATAGTGATTATGCTAATATAATGATGCTGACATTGATAATAAGAATAACAACAACATTAACAATAAGAACATAAGTATTGGTTTTGGAATTTACCCTTATCAAGATAAAGAGGAATAAATCATTAACAGTTTTAAAACTATATACATTCATTATATACCAATATATAAACTTATCATCAGGTTAAATGTCTTAGAAAATAATGCATGAAAGGTAATACAACTTTAATTTGAAGTTATGTTTATTGTTTTTAGAGTATTTGGTTTGGTTTTACATATTAGTTTATAATAGTATTTAAATTCAGTCCTGGATTCACAAACTTACAGAAATTTCTCTCAAGTACTCATTAACTGAAGAGTGAAAAGCAACAAAATAAAAAAATGCTGTATATTCTAATTAGGATTAAAAGTAACCATAGAGAAAATACAGAAATACACTTGCTCAGGAAAGTGACCTACATTTTAATTGCTATTCATTTTTTCATTTTCTCTAAAACAAGCAAAAAATTGAAAAGAGAGGGGCATAGGTTATGTCCAATTAACTTTTTAAGAAAATAATGAAAATATGTACAACAAAACTTTATTTTTAGATTGTCACACAAAAATCAAATTAAACAACCCGGTACTCATTCTTCATTGGATTAATTTAAGGCAAATATATACTATCCTGGCATCCTGGCATTTCTTTCTACCCAGTTAGAACTTCCATATCTCTGTTGCTGAATATTTTCAGAATCATTGCAGGAGTGCATGGGCAGTATGCTCTCTGACTTAACCTTGCAATTTGTGGTTGGAGACAAATATATTCATCAACAATCCAAATTGAAAAAAAATATTGCTGAATATTTTCATCTCCAAGGCTATTATGTCATATCAACAAAGTGTGCGTGAATCTGAACTGGGGAGGTGAATGAGCTGCCATCACAACCATTGATCATACTATAACACATACATTAAGGAAGACTCACACAACACTTACATACTTTTGCACCCCAATCTGTTGAGAGCAGCAGAAGGGATATGGAATCTCCAACCTTTACTCTGTCTGAAAAACCCACGGAATCAAGTGTCAAAATTTTTAAAATAAGAATAATTTCTTTTTTCTGATATCACAAATAAAAAACATGAAATGTACATGAAGGAATAATCCTTGCATGCTTTACACTCATGCACTCTGTTAGCTTAGCTATTGTTATCATCACAATAAATAATACCAATATGAGGGACAATTGTGAATTATATTGTATATGTCGGAAGTATTAGCTTGTATGAAACGAGTAGCAATAAATAAAACATTGTAAAGTTATATGTTACATAAATTTACATATGATACAGTAACTTGATGTATCCAGTCAATAAGAGACAAAATTATAAATGAGGATATTCAATTCAGGCAGGTCTCAACTAGATTCTAGAGCAACATATCTCTTGTAAGTATATATCTGTAGTGTGAGGTTTTGTGTGCATGAATGCAGTGTATGTGTATTTGTGTAGTTGTTTATATGTCAGTGTATTGTCTGAAAAAATATAACAAACCATGCACAACATGGTCTTATAGTAACAATCTACACAATTTTCAAGTACCAGGATAACAAACAAACTCCTGATGCTCCCTTCGTAAATTTGTAACAAACGTTCACACAAAAGGTAATTCTGTATTAGACACTTGAAATGGAACATGATTGTTGTAAATACTACTCCCACATGTGCCTACTGTCTGCCTGTACTTGAACAAGTGAAATGGTGCAATTTGCAAAGTTAGCACATTCTTATATTTCAACAGGAACAATACGGGCTAGTATTCATGTTCTAGGCTAATTGGTATCATATCATTGCTTCAAGTTGTTACACAGAAGAATGTTCAAATGCTTTAAAAGCCTGAGTCACAAAGTTACCACTAACACTCTCTAGGTCATTTTCATCTATTCTAGAAGAACAAATGTATTGTACCATCAGGCTGGTCTAAATTAATACATGTGAGTGTAATTTATTTAATGTATTTAATATGCATATATGTGTATATATGATTTTATTCTTAATAGATAAGAAAAACAATGGATGCATCATCTAAGTATCCAAAATATATAATAGGGAAAACAAACTGCCACAACTCCTCGGTCTGAAATTCACTTTTCTTATCTTTCATTCCATTGTTCTCATAGTTTCCTTTCATCAGCATGCGTTGAAAAAATCACATGACTGGACCAGCTATCACAAGGTTCTCATCATCGCCTAAATCTAGTCCTCCAGCAACAAGGCTCGTGCTGCCTTCCCAATGGACAAAAAGGAGGAGGGTCTATTAGTTTGAACCTTTAAGGATCTTCTAACACATTATGCCTTTAGTCCATTCTTGATGTACTTCACTTCATTCTTCTAATTGCAGCCCAGGCTTAGTCACTAATAGCCCTAAAATAACACTGCCACAATATACTTCACAGATAATGAAAAACAAGATCAATAAAATGTACATACATTCTAGGCACTTAGATAACACTTTAAGCCTTCTTCCGGACGCCGTTTTATTATTTTTTTGATCTTTTTATATGTGTAATGATATCCCCAACTAAAACTTGCTTTTTCCCCTATAATAGAGTGAATCTATATCACCTTTAGAGCAGAATTTCTTGTGGTAATGAACCCTCCATAAAACAATCGCAGCCCATATGCTTAGCCCTCTACCTCTTAGTTGTGCCTTTATCATCACATTGGCAGATTCCTCAGCTTACCAGCCACTACAGGCATACAACAACAGCCCTACAACAACAAATTGTGTACTTTACCTGGATAAAAACACTGGATTATTGCTTTAAAGTTTCTTTGTATAGTTATAGAAGCATCATCTCCACCTCAAAACTCAACACACTGAATGAGAGAACAACGATATGCATACATGATATGGAAGCAATTTTTCTTGAAAAAGAGAAAGATGTGTGTGTCTGTGTGAATGTATTACTAAGATAGGTGCAATGGGAAAAAGAGACAAAAAAGAGTCAAGTTAAAATATTAATCCATCTTCAATAACAGGCCTTGCAATCTATATATGCCAGACGTAATTCAAAAGACAGCATTGTGCGTACCTCTTTACTCAAGCTATTTAAGAACTTGTATGCAAAAGTTGGAAAGAGTTAGAATATGAGGAAATACATTACTCCAAATTGAATCTCAAAGAGTCCAATTTTGGCAAATGGATTAAAGTTTGTAAAGCATTTTTTTCATCATAAAAGTTCATTCTAACATAGGTGGCTTCTAATTGAAGTTTATATTGCTCTTTGAAGAGAGATTTCAAATATACTTCAAACTCTTATGCACCAACACATTAGAGAGAATAAGAATTCAAAACACAACTCTAAATTGTCTCTCTTGATAACAATGAATGCTCTTAAATAAAATATATGTGATTAAGTATATATGAATGTGTATACATAATTTGTGGGGTAAATAAGTCATACACATGATTTAGTTTATATATATTTTAAATATCTAGTAAAATAGCAACTATCCCCTTATGAATTTTTATTTACACATTTGCGTTTCCTACTAATAGCTTTATTTTGCAAGTTTTATATGTTATTTTAATTTTATACAATTTTATGAACGCAATTTTATTTCGATACCACAAGCCGAAAGTTTGTGATTATCTTGTAGTTTTCCTTAGTTTTACATCCAAATACTTGAGTAAACTATGGATTTATTATTCAGGCCAGGGAACTCTGTCAACAAGTATAAACATAGTGTAATTCATTCAAGAAATCGGAAATAACTTCAACAAATTTGTCTTCATATTCGATCTCACGAAGCTATTAACATGATACCAGGGGCTTGATTATTTGAGCTATGCTTCCCCATATCTAAGTGTATGAGGACTGAATGGAAGCATTGCACTTCTCCAATTTTCATTCAACCAAACCATCATACATAAGCCAACAGTTGTATATAGAAAATATGAGTCCAACCACCAAATTCTGACCAAAGGGAGAGAAATATGAATTATTTTCTTTTATCTGATTTAACTGTGTCAGTCCCCTGGGGCATTCAGTGGTTGCACGTAAAACATTTCATTAATTCACTTTATAAGTAATTGTGTTTCCCATTTCACAGCACCAATACCAGGAAAACAATGCTTGCACAGCAAGTGTCCATGATACTAATCGCATATATACACACATATACATATACTTCTTACAGAATAACTTCAGCCATCTCCGTTGGCAATTTTGGGTTTTTTGGATCCCAATATGCTTATGTAGAGTGTATAAGCAGACTAGACTGGGCATGTTATGACTTCATATTCAAACATGAGGGAAACTGCGACAAAGACAAAGTAAAGGAGGAACATGGTGAGCCCAAGCCCCTTATTCATCTTCCATCGAAAACAAGCAATGGATAGGATGACGAAGAGGAGCATCATGAATAGGATAACAATGGAACACACCATCCCCACACTGTTCACTTCTACAGGCTGACCATAAATGATGCCGTACAACAGCCAAGGCACAGGTAACCTACATTACATAAGAAAACAGTGTCATGATAACTATATAAATATTTTAATACAACTGAGAAATATATTTAAGCTATTGATTTCTGTTATCTTTGAAAAGCATTGGCAAAATTTTCTTAAATCAAACATAATAGATAAATAGACCCATCTTGAATGAATGAACCTTTTAAATACTCTAAATATTTTTAATGGTCTCATTGTATTGAAATGAGTAACAAGCATGTTTTAATTTTAAATTGAGATTTGTATATAGTAAGTATATGTTCAATGAAAATATATTTTCTTTAAAATAATGGAAAATGATTACCCAACAGTGACATCAAAGATGTTGCTCCCAACTGAAGATGAGACAGCCATATCCCCAAAACCTTTTCGTGCCACTATGACACTTGTAATAAGGTCAGGGATGGAAGTACCAGCTGCCAAGAAGGTAAGGCCCATTACCTTAAAGAGGAATGTTATTTCAATTTCAGAAATTCAAAGTTTTTGGTGAAATAAAGATACAATGCTCTTTTGATGACTGAAGTAAGTCTTACGTTTAAAACTAATGATAAATGTATTATATAGAAGTATTATCTAGAATTGATAAAAGAGAAACGAAATGGAATGTTATGTATTTAAAAACTTCCTTATAAATTAGCAAAATCTAAGCAAATAAGATATTATATATCTTCAAATAAATAAGAAAAAAGGAAATCTCATTGGAGTTTGTTTTCAGGGGGGCATTGAAATTTTGCTAAATTTGACAATACATCTAGTGTGTCAGTAAATTTATAATATAAAAACTCGAATGCTCTCATATTTTAATTTAGAGAGATTTTAGATAAAAAATAGTATGAAACCTCATATTCTCACTATGACGATTAGTTTACTAAAAATTTGGGGTCGAGCGCGTGTATTTAACCCTTTAGCCCCGTGAATACACGCAGCACGCTTTACCTTTAGTCATTACTGGTTGCATATGTTCAAGGTGTCATTTCATTTGAGTGACATGAATTTATTCAGAATATTTTGATATTTATGAGCATCGTTTTAGCATGTTAATTAAAAATTTATTTTAAAGTAAATGTATAACATTTTTTATAATCACTTTCTATGTAAAATTTTCAGCAAAGTATGTTAGGAGGGGAAAAGAGGACACCTTTACCTCTTTAAGTAAGAGTTTCTATTTCTTCAGAAGAAATTACCCGCACGGGTGCCTGATAAATCTTTAGATCATGATATATAATTAACATATTGAATGGACATCTCTAAAACTAATGCACATATGCTCCTCTCATTTAATAATGAATACCTTGTCATTTGAATTTTGGTTACGAGAAGAGATAGAAATAAAACTAATTAGAAATGCAAAACTCCCGTGAAAATAAAATCATTCAAAGCATCACATCTTTCGACACAGTACAGTTTTTTAATGAACTTGATTAAATGCGTCAGATTCTGAATATGCGGTCAGTTATAGGACCTTTTATGATGTTAAATGATTAATTATGTAACGCGTAATGTAACTTTAATCTAATGTAACTTTTTTATATTTAGAGGTTTAATAAGGCATTTCTATCAGTAAGAAGATAAAATATCTCGTTGGCAATGATAATTTTCTCAATCTTAGATAATTTTATGCATGTTTGGTAATAAAGCAACTCTTAGTTATTGAAAAAATTCAGCTTTTTAGCCATCGCTGTGTCAGCAACAATTCGCGATTGACCGATTTTTAGAGAAAGAAAGACAACTTGACGGAGGAAGGAACAACTGAAATAGATAATTAAGAATTATTATTGGTAACTTATCCTTTTAAACAAAGGAATTAAAATAAATTACAACATAAAATAAATTAAAGGAACAACTGAAATAGATAATTAATAATTAGTATCGGTGACTTATCCTTTTAAATGTCTTAAATATTAAATATCCAGAGGAAATATATGATTTGGCATCCTACTATCCTAAAATTACTGTTATGAGTTATTTTCTTACAGCATTTTCTCGATTAATTGAGGTGAGTATGAAAGCTGCATGAGAATTAAGGAGAAATTAGAGAAGTTGATTTTTGTCTTTGAATATAATTTTTTTTAGTAAGAAAGAATTATCAAGGAGGAATTGAATTTTACATCATTTGGTCACGTCGCAGGTTTTAGCAATGTTGTTGCCAGTAAAAGATCAAATTTTAGTCTCTGGTTAGAAGATCTCAGCATCACCATGAAGCTATTTCCTTTATTACTTTTTTTCTACGAATATAAATCCCGTAGAAGATTTGAATAGTGTATCGACTTACCTCCGGCGGTATGGATACAGAATCGCCGGCGACGTCCGCCCACCACACCATCAAGTAAGAGTAGGCGGCTATCCATACAATACTCCCGATGAAGGTGATCGGGAAAAACTTTTTACCTGCCAACGGAAAAAGAGAATCCATGTAAAACTGAATACGTTTCGCAAAAATGATTCTGAATAACAGATAAGAAATTATTAATGATGAGTTTATCACAAAACCTGAATGGGGGGGTATTATACAATCGTGAACCGTTTAAAATTTCATATCTTTTTTACGCAAGAAGGAGAGTAATGAGAAATGTCTTTTTACCTTTAAAATAGCGACAATAGAAGCGATTCGAAAGGAGTGAATAAAAAAAATCAGTCCATAAATGTAATTATAACATGAGTTATTTGATAGATTGGAGCGTCAAAGAGGTAAATTCTGTACTAATATCGGTAGAATGATCTGAGGAGATCGATATTTGTCGCTTACCTCTTGGGGTTCGTGTGTCCGGGAGGGTGAGCCACAGAGGGAACACGATTGGAGCTACGAGGACATAGGTGACCCTCTTCCGAGTAGAATCTGGCCAGGACATGTCCAGTGCCTCCGGTTCTTCATCCTCTGCTCCGTCTACATCACCGTCGCCATCTCCGACCTCAGGATCAACCACACCCTATAATAAATAGGATTTCGGAGATATTAGCTTAATTAGCTCCAAGGCTTCACCTGTATATTTCAGAAAAAGTACAAATAGAAATAGTATTTCACTGAATATAAGTAAAAGAAGTCTAAATAGAAAATTTCCGCTATCTTACTTTCACACATTGAGGCATCAATCGAAATCTCCTTTCTCTAGATTTCATTAAACATTTTTAAACCAGGCTAAGGCAAAGGATTTAATCCAAATTTTAGACTTTAATTCTCAAGGGATCTGCTACTTATTCCAAAAAAAAAAATAAATAAAAATTTATTCAGAAAAGATGCAAAAATATTGTTGGTAAGTCATTAATCATCTGAGTATAGTTTGACATAAAGTTTTTCGAGACAAGAAGGTATATATTAAAAATAGAGTAATTAGTATCTAAACGTAAGTGATGACCTACGAAGTTAATCTTATTGAAATAATGTTTGGATTGTACATACCTAATATATACGTGTAAGTAAGCACTTCGAATTAATATCGAAACTCATGAATATTAAAAATTCATGAGTGTTATTCATGCGTGTTACATTAAAAATAAATATTATTCTTGAAGATTTTTCTTGAATAAAGAGTGGCAGTAATCCAGCTTATCAGCTCACACTGAGTTCGGTAGGTCGATTTTTTGGAATCGGTCACGATTTTTCGTTGGTGACATTTCGCTTGCATGATTTTTCCGCTGAAGAAGCTCTCCACATAATATTCAAGCGTTCAGAAAATCCAGAGAAAAATTTTTAGAAATCAAAGTTCCATCGATTTCACAATTAAAAACAGACTAAATACATCAACACCAGGTTTCATTCTCACAGAAAACATAACTCTATAAAACTTGTTTAAACCCAATATCTTAAGAAGGAGAAAAACGAAGTAAACTAAAAGAAATTAAAAAAACTAAAACTTGTAGCACCTTTCGTGCATCAAGTGTGATGTTGTAAAATGCTGTCTTTTACTAACTTGTCCATGATGTAAGAATTATGACTTTCATAAAGAATTTGCTCCACTCCCGTAGACGACGACATTTTCACTTCTTAAAGAGCTGTTTCGTTTAAATCTTTTCTTCGGGCGCAATCCGTGTCCACGGTGTATTTCCCATAGTTGAAAAATTACTCCGTCGTAGGAATTTCACGGAACCGAGAAAAGGAAGAATGTTCTGGAGAATAAGGGAATCGATCTACGGAAATTTATTCAAAATATTCACACTTTCCAAGGTCTCCCAACGGACGAGAGGGAGAAACCGTTCCTATAAAGAGACCTCGAGAAGTGATTATCTAGACAGATTTCTTTCATAAAGTTACCGTTCTAATGTGCCGTAAAAACACCACTAACCACGCTGACCTTTCTCCATCGGACTGATCGATGCCTTGGGCACGCGTCCGTTGGGTTAACGCCCTGATCGGCGTTCATGCGAGACGCAAAATATCCCCCCTTTCTCTTTCCTCCCACACAGAAGGTGGGAATGTCCTCTCCAAACAGCTACAGAGGAAGACGTGTTGTGGTACGGATGTTAAGAGTGCGCAGGAGCGCTTACGCCACTCTCCGTGTGTGCCACCGACGGAATTACTGTAAGCAGTTATGTTTTATCACTTTCCTCTTCTATCACGCGATACGAGTGCGCCAACCCAGTCGCGTGCTCAACTTTCCCTTCCTCGTGCCACTTCGCCCTTCGTCTTTCCTGAGGCCCCGGAAAGATGAAGGGGCAGCCACACATGGGGATGGGAGATCGAGAATCTTCTGAAAGAACGGCTGAAATGCTTATTTTCTTACGTAAGCTCCGAACTGAGGTTATTTAGACATTATGAAAGCCTTTAAAAGCGTTAACGTCCCCGTCACTCCGACGATCTCAAACGGCTTCTTGCGGGGAAATCTCATCGACGGATATTTCCTTATCGTAATTTCTGCATCAAACTCGATTTCAGTGGCGATTTAAAGAAGCGGCCAGTTGCCAAATGTGCTGGAATAGAAATGGCTCACAAGAAGACGTGAAAGGACCGGCTTTATTCCAGATGTCCGCGGGGTTGTTTGCATTCGTAAATTATAAATATGATACTCTTAAAAAAAATGAGGAGAGAGAGAGGGTGTTTCTGATTTGATGTTTTTTAAATACCCCAAAATTGGAGAGATTAATAAACGCGCGAGTTATAGGTTAGAAACTTTTACAGAAGCTAGGATTTGTATGAAAAAATTACCGAAATTTGCTCCTCTTTGCAGTAAAATGACCGAGTTACAAAATAATTCAGAGATGTTTAGTTCAATCGCGGGACAATAGAAGGAAAAAACGAGAGTGCGCGCCACTTGGAGTTACTTCCATTCGTCGTAAACAAACAGGGCAAGTGAAATTCAGGTGCAATGTCATAAAAAAAGCGACCAAAACGCAGAAAATTAGCCGAAAGCATCCTTCCGTATTTTCGAGATGCACGAGGAAATAAACCCTCCGTACCCTTGTTCCACCAGCCCATTGCTCGCATTTAGATGTCAAAATCGCGTGCAAACAAAAAAAAGTCGAAGTCAGCATTTCCATGGGAGTCGAGCTTTCGGAATGTTGACTTGGACTCGCTTGTGTCGGAGAATTTGAATCTCCGCGTCCGACATTTTTTTTGGATTGGAGAGTTGTTAGCTGGAGGTGAGATAACAGTGGATTTCGTGCAGCACGCCAAGCAGCGGAGAGGGCGCTGCAGAGAGTAGTAATCAAATGAAAGAAGGGTGAAAGGGGTGGAGATGGTGGAATCGTGTGCCGTTGGGTCATCCTCCTTTGACCTTGAAATATGACCTTACGGCTCTCACTCCGCAAACACGCCTCGAGTAGTGCTCACGCAGGTTATATCCCTTGATGACTTAACCGGATAAGGATTGCTGTGTCCCACTCTGTCCATTGTCATCTGGATCCGCTTCCGCGCAAAAAAACACGACCGGAAGCCTGGCAATGAAGGAATGTGTGGGAATGAGTCCCGCGTTTTGGAGCTTATCGGTGGACATCATCGAGATTTATGGATACAAATTTAATTAATGTATCGGGATTCGGTGGCGCAAATCTTAATGACCGTGAGTTAAAAGTTGTTTTAACTACTTTGTGTTACTTTGTCTTCGGCTTTAATTTTCTGCTGATTCTCTTTCTAGATAAATGTTGAATGCTAAAAAATCGACGAAAAAAACAGTTGCTTTACTTCGATGTTTTATTCAGTGCTCCTGTTCATGCTATACTTTATCTAATCCTTAAATGGAATCATATAGAAAATATATAGCCTACGGAGAAAGGTCTACGGAGAAAAGCCTCTGAGAAAAATTTAAAACAGAGATTTTGGTGCCGGATAGCTATACTATATATGAGGAATAAGGAAAATTTGATATTAAATCTACGGAAAAGGTGGATTGGTTTTCGCAATTTTAGCCACTTTGCCAAGTCTTAGAGTAATATACACTATAATCATGATCCATTTTTAAGGTGCATGATACATACAACCCATGATATAATCAATAAAAATCGCATAATGTATTTGTGAATAAACCGCGCTATCAGGAATTTCAACGGAATTGAGCTATTTAAAGAGAATATAATTTTATTGAGTAAAAATATTTTCAGCCTTATATCTTACATTATAGGATCTAAATATGCGCATAACGTTTTCTTTTTTCCTTCCTAAGTTATATTATACTCAAAAAGTATTGATCTGACAAATAAGTAATAGATGGCATTGAAATTCAATCTAAGGTGTTTTCACTAATGGAAAAGGTAGCCGCTGAAATTAACGCCAACGGAAATTACAATTTCTGAGTGGTTCCTTTTCCTCGTTTTCAGAGCAAGATAAACCTCTACCTCGGCAACCTATCTCTAATTTTGCCTCAAAGGGAGATAAAACAATGTATTGCAAAATATGATTCATATCGTTGAAAAATATTTCTCATTAAATATTTAAGGTAGACTTATTTTCCTTTGAATCTGCATTGGCGAGATTTAAAAAGTAAAGCTAGAGGTGATAGATTTTCTTTTATTTCGGTGTATGAAAATTGAGAGAGATTTGTATTCTCTGGTTTCCTTAAATGTTCCTGTCTTGAGGGATAGCCTGTTTAACTTACGGGATGGCTTCTAAGTATCTTGCAAAGATAAATCTTCCCCAGGAGACACCATCTTTACTTTTTATTGATGACTAGATCACGCAGATGTTTGACTAAGAGATAAGCAAAATTTTCTCTTCTCTCATTTTACAGAAGTATATATTTCTCCAAATTTACTTTAATGCATGTGAGGTAGAACGTTTCATTATACCAATAACAACTGCTGAATTAATTATATTTGTGGTATCTCTCGATAGAAATTTGGATCAGAACAAAACGATTAAAACGATGGATAAAACAGAACGATTTTTATGAAGAAGGAAAGAGAATGTTAAATCATTATAAAAGTTGACCATTGTATTGTATTTCTATGTGGAAATGTATAAAGAGATCAATGCAAAACGTGAGCCTTAATTTAATGTAACTAAACGACGCATCGTTTTACGTTTGAGAACGCTCGTAAGAATGTACTTGACGAGTTTCGGATTCAAGAATATAAATTATTTCAAACTCTGTGGTGTTGATAGCCTTGGAAGTAATCAAGGCAACAAAATACCCCATCCATTGTGGTAACTTTCGGAAATTTCTTAAGGATATTTGTATCGAGAATCATTTTTAGAGCAAATAGAATAACGTACTTTATTCAAACCAATGGCAGCGTTGAGGATATAGACAATATTCGCATAATTTAACCTCTTTCAGTTAGTCCCTAAGGAAAACCTAAAGGAATAATCTTAGAAATTGTTTTGCCGAAGTATTAAGGGAACAATATCCGATAAAATACTGGAGGAAGGTCGAATATTCCTCCGCGAAAGAAGAACGAGGAGAGGGAGAGGAGCTTAAGCAAGAAATAAGGAGTTAAAGTGAGAGGGAAAGAAGGAAGAGAGGCGGAAGATGTTAGGGAAGAGCGAGATGTAGAGAGAGAGAGAGAGAGAGAGGAAGAGAAGGGAGTTAAGTGAGGCATTCGATTAGGTAAGGGAGGGAGGGGAGGGTGCTTAAGTGAGCGACTCGGAAGCGGTGGAGAATAAGCGAGAAAAGAAAACGGAGAGAATAGTTGGTGTTAGAAACGGTTGTGATACCATGGATGAAGAGAAGACATTTATTGAAGGGGACGCAACTCTAAAATGGGTCGGATTTACGAAATAAAGTGCAAAATATTCCTCTCAATGGAGGATATGATTGAGTGGAATAAATTGTTTGGTGGGTTCCTAAAATGCTGATAATCCGAAGAGTTTTATGAAACGATGAAAATTCTTAGGGCATCATTATAAAAATGATCAAATACGATTAGAAAGTAGTATAAATTAAAATTTGGCTAAAAACATGGAAGAAAAAATAGAATAAAAAATGCTAGGAATGGAATTCCACAATAACGAATATTTTCAAAATTATATCTTTACTGATCGAAGAAGCTTTTAAAGCTGTATAATACTAAGAATTTTACAACAAAAAATCATGATGAATGGAATACTTTTTATTTGCTGTGGTACAGGATAGATACAATTGTAACTTTCATTTACTTTTGTCTCAATCTTGTTCAAGGCTGAGATAATATCGCAATCCTCATTGAATGTCATGACAAGAGTGATTCACAGAGTCATTAGCTGCACTTACATGGGCTTGTTCTACTTATAGCATTCTGGCTTGGAAAGCAAAGTAAGGGCAAACTGCCTCATTCAACATCTTGTCTAGTGTATATCCTCTCCAAAGTTTGTGGAAGCTATCGGTGAAGGGCATGAGGATCCATTCAGCCTTGATGCTGAACACTTTATATATATCTAAAGACAATACGAGTACCAATAAGGTGGCCACTGTCCCACATATCTTGCATAATATTGCAATAAAATTTTATTGCAATATTATGCAAGACAATCTATTTACATTATGAACATTGACGATGGGTATAGATGGAGGAGAATTTTGATTCAATTTACATATCATTTCATTGTAAGTATATACAGTGCATTAAAATGAGTGGTATGAAATACTTCAATTGAGACGGAATACATAATGATATACTGTTATCATATCTTTAACTGTTTTTAAAGCAAAGGAAACACTTTCCTATTAATTCTTACCCAATAATCCCGATATAAATAATAAACGTTAGGCAACGTTGTAAGATGAAAATAATAATAAGAATTTTAAGAAATAAGTCTGTCAAAAGGAATCAAAACAATCAAATTCTGGCAAAAACGATTTCGAACTTTGCTTTAAACCGAACAGTAAGAGAGATAGCCAAGAAAATGTGTATCATGGCGAAGGAGGAGTCGGCAAGCATTTACAGATCTCCTCGAACTCCCTCTACGGAGCATGTTTGATTTGAATAAACACCGGGTTTACACGCGCACCGCATTTAGAATCTCAAACGGCCTCTTGTTTCGTTTGAGAAAGTATTGCGATAACTCTCGCTTAATCCTTTCCGCGGCCTCGTAAAATTAAACCGACACGCGGAATTCCGCGAGCGAAATTACTCGTCTTACGCTGAAAAATACGCGACGCCCCCCCAAAATCCGCTCGTTTCCCACCGAGACGAATGATTTACGTACTTCCGTGCATGGGACATGCTCGGAAGAGTAAAAGAACTCTTTACACCCGCCCTCTCGCGCACCTGGAGCGAAGACTTAATATCCACTCGGGGATTAAGCAACCGGCGCCGGACGCCCCCTCTAGCGGAGTCGATGGCAATTAAAGCTTACAAGTTGGACTTTCCGAGAGGGAGGGAATGAATCAGACGGGGAGAATCCCAAATGAAACCTTTCGCTATTTTCAAAATGCAGGGGGGCGCGAAAGGAAAAGAAAGGTGAGTCCGTGGGAGGGAAAATGAGAGAGAGAGAATGCGAAATAAAGCGGGAAGGGCGGGATCAAAGAAAACGCGGTGCGGGAGGTACGGATTGGAATATTGTGCGGGATCCGGGGAGGAAGAGAAACGTAAAGGAGAAGGGAAGACGAGGGGGAAGGAAGGAACGAGGAAAGCGGAGCCGAATGACGTAAGCAATGCGGGATTGAAGGAAGGAGGGGTGCTCGAAAAGGATGGAACGAGGAAGCTGCGAAAAGAATTAAAGGGAGTATAGGAAGAGGTGGATGAGTGGGGAAAACGTTGGATGGGAGAGAATACGTGGATGGGAAGAGAAAGGTATAAAGAGGGAGGGAAGTGGCTTTAGAAAGTACACCGAGAGCAAAAAAATAACTGATGAGAATGAAAGGGGCCGGCGAAAGATCTACCGGAATTGGGATGTGGCGTGTAAATGACAATGAGATATCGCGGAGGATCGAGTTGGAATTGATGATCGCGGAAGGGACGGAAAAAAAATTACATTCGGAATATCGCCAAGAAACCGCCGTGCGAGAGTGTTTGCCAACGATTTGTGTAAAATGGTGGAGAAAGATTTAAGTCTTGGATTGGAAGGACTCGGAGAGGGACGTCGCTAGAGGTGGAGGATCATAGGTACGTACCACTTCCTCCTCGCGGGAGGGGATGAGATGCTAAAGAGTCTCCGGGACGGAACGAATTGCGAAAGAGCAGTAATTTTCACGAAAAAAAAGAGAAGGAAAAAGAGAAAGGAGGCGAAGGAAGAAGAACGGTAAATAATTTAAGGGAGATAAGCGAGGGATGATGGGAAAGGAAATAAAACGCAGAAACGGAGCAAAATCGATCGAGGGAGGCGGAAGGAGAAATCAGAAAGGGAAGGCATTAAAAAGAGATAGGGAAAAGAAAGAGGTGGATTTAAACAATCGTGGGAGATCTAGCCTGGTAGCGAAATAAAACTTATCGCGAGGGCTTTATCTTCGGGTAGGTCCATTAAAAAGCGGCGGAAAATTCGCCCGAAATTTATTTCTGCAAATCTTTAAATCGCTTAGCCGTCGATGTATCATTCGCCGACTGATTATCGGTGCATGCGTCACTTTAGTTTTCATATATGCAGAAATAACCACCCCGTTACTCTCACAGTAGCGCCTGGTAATGTAATAAGGGCGCTCGAAACATTTCTCCCTCGTCATTGTTAGGTGTGGAATAGTGGATCTGATTCGTAGTGAGCTGATGGTTGAGAGGGTGGGTTTTAGGAAGGATGAGAGGGAAATGGAGCAAAAAGCTACGCTGTAAGTGGAAGGCTGCTGGGCAACGGTGGAATAGAAGGGCTGGATGACGCTCGAAGGTGTGGGTCGGGAAAAACATCGCAGGGGGTTGATAAGCGAGAGATTTCTACCGGGGAGGATAAGGGTGGTAGCGGAGGTGGTTTTTTTGGGTTTTCGAGATAGGCAGTCAGGAGGGAGGTGTTTCTACTCCACGGATCAATCAAGGGGAGGGATTCGACCCTCGGCCTTGACACGGCCCCCGCTACATCGGCGGGGGTGGGTCGATATGGAAAAGCCAGCCATCCGACTATTCTTATCCCCTTTCTTTTCTTCCCTTCACTTTCCCACCACCTTCCCTGCCAACATTTCAAACCCTCCGGTGTCGTACGCGCCCCATCCGTGGTGTCCTTCCTCCGGGGAAGCGATCCGCCGGAAACGCGGAAGGAGACGTCGACCATCGGGAGGGCCGCGTAAGAATGCGGCGGAGGGAAAATGTTCAAACCCCCGTCCAAGTGCGCGAGGAGCACCTCCCGAATAAAAACGCGATCGGGGGATAAATTCGAGCAGATAAGGAGGGGATGAGATTCGGGGGGTGTAAAGATAAGGTGCACGTTGGGGCTGGTTGAGGGAGAGAGAGGTAGGACGTGGACTGGGGTGCGAGAGGAGAAGAATAAAATGGAGGGAGGGGAGTTGTGCTCCATACTGCTGCGGTGTGGATCAATAGCGAGGCGAGGCTGGCAGGCACGGCCCGGATAGCGCGCAGCCCCGGCCGCATGATGGAGAGAGAAGGGAATGGAAAGAGAGTTAGGGAAGGGCGACCCATACCCTACCACCTTCCCTTCTTCACTGCGCTCTTCCATGCGCACGTCCTCTCCCAACACTCGTCCTGATTCCCCCTGAAACCCACTGACACACCTCCCGGACGAGGAGCGCTCCCCTCTGCCCTATGATTCATACCGCATCGAGAAGCCCCCTCCGGCGCGCACGCCCCATTCCCGAAACTTACATTCCCCACTCGCGAACGTGACTCTCCGGCACCTTCTTTCTCTCTATTCCCCGACGCATTCTCCTAACTGCCCCCTCCGTCCCTCGGCGACTTAATGCCCTACTTCTCCTCCTCGTCCTTGCGCCGATCCTAAATTTCCTCACCCCTTGGACTCTCCATGGCCCGTTCCTGCACTACCCTCGCTTTTCCCTCTCCAACCCTTACGACGGCCATCCTTCTCTCTCTCTTCTGGAGTACACACACCATCTCCCTCTCACTCTAAGCGCCCTCCTCTCTCTATGTATATCTTTTCTTCCCTCGTTTTAGCTTCTGCAAGACGTCCTCCTTTAGTGAGTCTCATCGCTCATCCGATGGAACATGTTTCTGTAAGAGCTGAGATTCTCAGAAGGGTGTACTCATGGACACGGTTCCATCTTCTGACATATTTCGAAGGGATTTGGATTATTTCTCGCGAGACAAAGCGGGAATATGAGAAAACTGTTTCCGTTTCCACTCCGCTCATTGTTTTGAGGTGCAAGATGGGGGTAGGGGTGATTCTGCACCGTACTTTAGGATTTTTTTCCGTCCCTTTTTGAACATACCTTTAATGTTTATTTTCATACTTCAAATGAATCCGTGTAATCATCAACTTAAGCTGATGGAATGGGTACGAGGCTAGAAATACCTCCGGATCAAATAGATTAAGCTATTTCGATCAATAAATCAATCATGAATGACAGATAAATATGGCCTAAAGAAGTCTGACAAGAGCGAGAATCGAACCCGGGATCTTCCTCTACCCGGAAGGCTATATTTATTCAACTAAGCTACCCGGTCAGCAAACCATGTAGGGTACTTTCCATTTTTCCTGGGGATATTTCATGGGTACACGCCCTTATACGCAAAATTACCCTAACCTTTTTCCGACTGATAAATAATTACATTTTACCCTGTAACATGTAATAAAAGAGATGGAAGATAATTTATTCTCATCCACCTTATCCGTTTTTACTCGATATCGAAAAAGCATTTCCTCCTTCTCTCGGGCCAGCTAGATCGAGGTCCGTTTACGGAATACAGAATCACAGCATCGGAAGCCTTCCGCTTTCGAACATAAGGCCTCTCTGATTCGAAAATATAGCGCCTAGGATTTTCTCGTACTTTTCTCGAGAGAGGGTTTATCTTTCTATCTTAAAATGTCCTCTCTCCCTTTATTTTTTTCCCTCTCGCTCGCTCCCTCGGAACTTGAGGTCCCAACTTTTCTCATTCATTTGTGCAAATTCACCCCCACCGACACCCTCATTTCGCCATCCTTCCCTCGACCCTCTCCTTTAACCATGCGGCTAATTACAACATTTATCCCGCCCAAACCGTTTCACAACTTCCCCTTCCCGGAGTATCCAAAAAACTGATATTTATCCTCTCGTTATTTTCGTCTCCTTTCGGTCAGTATTTACTGACGCTTTATGGTTCCCAATTCCACACACGCTGGACGTCATCCGAGCCATTTAT
Source organism: Pachydiplax longipennis (assembly GCA_036926295.1). NCBI lineage: Eukaryota > Metazoa > Arthropoda > Insecta > Odonata > Libellulidae > Pachydiplax > Pachydiplax longipennis. The sequence continues at coordinate 62,495,745 of JAVFKF010000008.1, forward strand.
TTCTTTCCTCCTAACCCCCATTCCGGCCCATCATCTCTCGTGCGCTCTACTTGTCTCTCGCCGAAAAAAAATCCATCTCTTCCCTCCATCTCTTCGGGGAGAGTGTTTTCCTAATCTCTTCTCCCCCTTTAACTTCCATCCTTCGTTGCCCTCAACTCCGCATCACGGTCACCGTCCCCTTTGCACCCACGCAGTGGCTTCCCAACCTACACTTTCCCTCCTTCTGCCACGCCCACTCCCTTCACCCTTATTCCACCACACTCTCACTCTCTGATGGCACATGTCATTCTCCGCTCTCAGCTGGATTTCCACCTTCTCTATCTCCTCACCTTGCGGACGGAAGCTCCGACTCGGGAGTCGCTTAGAAAACCCCAATCGAGCCTACGCTACGACCGATCGCCGACATTCACTTCCCCGGCGTAATAGAGGCACGGAATTTTTACGAAACTCGCTCGGAAACGTGCCCCAGAGCGGGGTTTCCTTCCGGAGAGTGCACGCACTGGATCCCTCAGCCCACGCACGTCCGAGGTGCTTCCTCCGTGGGCGGAGTGACATCTCTTTGTCAGCGCAGGTAACCAATCACGGCTGCTTCTTCGCAGTCCGTACAGTGCTCACCTCTCTAACTACGCAACTGTGCTCGCTTTCAGAAATTCAACTTTAGGGAATGGTTGGATAAAGGGGCCGAAACTCCGTCTTCCTTTCTTTCTCCTCAGTCTTCGCTCTTATTTCCTAAAGCTGGTGCCATCAGTTTGGAGTAGAGCGTGTCACCGGCAAAGAAAACCCAACGTATTGTTCCATTAAGGTGTCCGAGGTTGTGGGACGTGGAACGGCACTTCTCATTGTCCCTTCGAGGTTTTTCTGAAACGCTTTATCTTCAGTCGTATGTAAGATACGTCCGCAACATCGAGTTACTCTCTGCCAGGGCATTTGTAAGAATACACGTTTTCCTTCATCGCCTCGAAGAAATGTCCCAACTCTTTGGGGAAATTTATTTCTCATCAGCCACAGTCCTCGTGAGTTGCGGTTTTGGCTTCTTTTCGCCGGCATGGTACTATAGCGAGGTTTTTAACCTTCCTCTTTAAGAAGGTGATGATGAATGTAGTAAAAATGATTTCATATTGCATCAAAAATTAGCACATTCGTCCCCCCAAAACCTAAATCTTCTTATGCGGTCCACTTTAAAATTTGATTTACTTATATTTTCCTTATAAACATTTACTACGTTTTAATCAATGAACGCTTATTTAAATCTAATTAGGTTTCAATGAATCTAATCGATAATGTATCTTTATATTATCGATTAAAAATTACAGCTCACATAACGATTCATCTTACAACTAAGGGAATAAGGACAAGCACTAGCTGAAAACTTTTCTCATTTATGAAATTCTTCGATAAATCAAAATTGCGCTGGAAAACCTCGCGGAAATAAGGAAACAGAGATAAATTAGAGCTATGAATCACAAAATCTACACGAAATTCTGAAGAGGAATACGCGAAAACCCTGAATAATTCTTTCCAGCTGCCGTATATGGATAACGTTCATTAAAAATAGGTTTGCGAATAGATGCTTGAGAATCATGTATATATATTATTTTCTGAGTCAATCCAATTACTTAAACGCTTATTACTATTGGGCACTAATGGAAGAATTCTGTTAATTTTACATTAGGCATTAAGAAAATTCAATAAATATTGAAAACAAAAAGAGAGAGAAAATGTGGCAATTACTATGATTTCCTTATGTTGTTTATCTTCATTCTCTTAGTGTATTTTACGATTAGTCAAAATTTTTTCGATCTATCAGGCTCAAATTTTTATTTATTTTTCTTTAACATTTCGAATTTCCTCATTTATGTGCATTTTATTACAAAATAACCATCTTTGTTAGTAATTATAAATTTTGATATTCGTTTCATAAAAATTATGATTGCCATATCAATGTTAAAATGTAAAGAATAACCTAAATGTAGGAAGCATTAATTGAAAACAGCATTTTAGATGATTTTATTTCACTATATCAATTTGTATCAGCAGTTGTAGCAAAAAATAACAAAAGTCCATCTTTGGCTCCAATAAGAAGCATAAAATATCAATTTTTAATATCGGATGCCATTTATAATTCTAGGGGAGATAGCCAACCGAAAAATGAAACATAACTTAAGAATCCTCATAAAGGTTTGGTGGTGAAAAACTACATCGCGTGAATTAATATTGGATCAGAGTGAGAGAATTAAGAATAATTTTCCAATAGCCGCGCTAAAGCACGATCCTTTTATAAATCAAAAAAAAGGAAATCTGATAATTACCGCCAGTTTCATTAGCGTAAAAGTTGGGAAGACACTAGAATCATCGCGCCCCAGATACGAATAAAATCGCCCTTCATGGCGGCCGACTTTTTAATTAGCACGAACACAAAAAGAAGAAATCATGTAACTGTTTCCATCGACATCTCGAAAACGCCACGGTTTTCATCCCAGCATCCTTGGTTGTTTGCAACAACTGGTCGATGCTCGCGCTTTAGCCGGGGAAGGAGCGGAGGGAAAAAAAATCGCTTGCGTTCTAATCTACTTTCCGCTTCACCTCAATCCAATCCTTTTCATCTAGCCAATTTCTTCGCCTCCCAATTACTCTCCCCGCTTTACGCCGTCAACGCATGCACCCCCTCCTCGCGCACCTAAAAAAACTCTCCCTCGATTCCCTCTCTCCCGCCTTCGGAGATACATCCCGTGCGCTTCGGAGGCGGGCATCTGGGGATTCCCCACAATGAAGACGCTTCACATTGTTGATGTCACTTTTTCGATCCGCTCCTTTTTTTCCGCGATTAAAAAAAAGCACGCTCACGTGACATGGATTCCCACAATGAAGTCCCGGGTTGACGTTCTCAGTTTTTCGACCCGATGAACACTCATCTCTTTCACGGCGGACTTCTGACTTTTTTCCCGTAATGGTCCACGTGCACGGTCCTCGTCTAAAAAGAGGACGAAGACAAATATTTATTTCCGAGGGGAGAGGTAGACGTAGTTCCATTTTCCCCGCTCAAGAAAATTCCCGGTTCTTATTCCTTGATCGCCACGGTATTAAAAAAACGCTGCTCTCGTTTCCAGTGTCCGCTCGGACGAATGTTTACGGCGTGCCTACTTACACGTGAACGCTCGGGAATAAGTTTGACGTATCTGTGCCATCTTCGAACGGGGAAGGTGAGGCGGACGGATTTCGACGGCCTATTAAATCGTGCGTGCGCTGCAATCGTTCCCTCGTCCTACACGAATCGAACGTCGTAACCTCTCCGGCCGATTGGGGAGTCGATCGGAGCGAATCCATTTCGGAAATTCTCGTGATGGGATAAGTGAGCGGGATCTTAATTAGTCGTATTTTTCCCTAGGATTGGGTCCTGAGCTGTGCGTTACGCGGAAATCGCATGACTACGATTCGTCCATTCAATCTTCTACTATTTCCGTCCCATCTCACGTCCTTCAAACCACACTTCCTTCCGTATTCCCAAACTCGCGCCTATCCTTTTCCCGTCCGACACAACCCTTTGTCTAGAAAAAAACCCTCCCCCTTGCCCTCGGTCCCTCGCCTTCTCCCTCGCAATTCTCTTGTCCCCAAGGGTCTCTCCGTCCTCTGTTATACCCCATTTCTCTGCAGCCATACCCTCTCTCGAGCCCTTGTTCTTCAGCGACACCGGTCCCTCCCCCTCTCCCTTCGACCCTGCATCATCCTCGTGCCCTACTTTCCAGAGGTGTACCCTCCTTTCCCTTCCCCCCCTCGAAATAAGTGCCGCATCCCTTCCCCTTCGCCGCCCCGCATTCCTCCGCCCCCTCCCTTCCCATTCTCCTTTTTTGAATACACCCTCCCTCTTCCGTTCTAACATAGCGCAGCGGGCGTTCCAGTGAGTCCCAGACTTCAAGCCCCTCTCTCGCTATCATACATCCTCTCCCTTCTGCACCCTCTCTTCACGTTAGAGCACACCAGCCTCCCGCTGTTTTATTTTTTCTTCCGGCTACGAGACAGCCGCACCCGAGCCTCCGGCACCGCTCCGGGCATGGAAACTGCTTCTTCCTTCTCCCGATTCCCTCTCCGAATATCTTTCTCCTCTCTCTCTCTCTTCATTCCATCTCCCTCAGCATTAGCCCTCGGATTCTTCAGCCCCTCGCCGGGGGACCCCTCAGCTACGTAACTTCCCGATTTTTTCCGCCCACCCCGCCCCGAAACGGATGTGCCGCGCTTTCCATGTTTCGTTTCCCCCCGCTCCGCCTGCAACCTGAGTTGATTCGCGAAATCCGACTGCCGCTAATTAAGACCACTGCTCGCCGATAGCTCATTAGGGAATCGCGCGGAGTTTCCTTCAGATTGTCCCCTTCAATTGTCTCCTTCCGGGCAGACGCTATCCTCCTTTCCGCGCACCCCCTCCCACGTCCCCCGAGCGAGAACTTGGTCGCGGCCGAGTCCCGGGGAATTCGAAATCCGATGGATTCGTCAGGACAACCTTTTCCGATACTGTATAATGAAGAATATTTGCGCTGGGTGTCCTCGCAAGATGGGATTCCAAATCCCTTTAATATCCCCTTAGCCCCCGAAGGATGAGACGGGTCTCTTATCCCAGGCGTCCGGAATCCGAAGTCGATATAAATCCGTTTTTAAGTTTCCCTCCGCGGGATATTAATTTCCTCCCTAACTTCTCCAGATTTACAATGGGCGTCGCTTCATTGGCTTTTAAACGAGAGATAAAACGGATCCCCTTGGAGGAAGACGCTGTTTACCGAGGATTTAGCGGGCGATAAAACCCCTATTAACGAGGTGCGGTCGGGGGGAAACCTTAGGTCAAAATTCGCCCCGAGGGAGGTAATCTAGATCCGATGAGGCTCGCAATGTAATCACCGCGTATTCCTAACGTTGGTGAGACGTACAGAACCGTCTTGTTGATGAGCGGGAACTTTGGATGGAATCCCACGGCGCCGAATTCGTCCGGCATAATAACAACGAGTTTGTCAAAAACTTCGCGTCCATCCCGTGGACCATTGCCTCGACGTAATTCTCATAAATTAAAACCCCGCATTCGCTTTCACCGCTGTCCCGCACGCGGCCTGTTTTCCTTCCCCCTCGTTTGTAACTTTTGATCCATTCATTCTCTTCCTTCCCCACTTTCATCTCTCTTCGCCCGCTTGCTGTATCTCCCCTCTCAAGTCTCGTGTAACCAACTGGCCTTCTCACTTTCCCCTCTTCGCTCTCTCTCCTGGGCGCGCAAAAGGTTTTACGGAATTCCACGCATGCGTGCCATTATTGGGTTTACGTTGGAAACTACGAGATATAAAGAGTCCGCACAGTAGTTCTCCCCTCTCACTCTCGCTCTCTTCCCCCCCTTCTCCTTGACAAGGTCTCCATTCTAGTCCCGATAACAATTCCGCGTTGATTTTCCTCGGTGATGCATTTCCCTAATCCTGTCCTCGAACAAGTGATACGGGTGTTGACTGATCGCGAGTTATCTGGTTGCGTACATCAAAGATATCGGCAATTAAGAGTAAAAGACGTGATAGGGCCTCGAGTATTTTAAACGTATATTTACTTGGGGTTTTATTTTTTTTACAATTACGCACGAGTACCCATTTCCCATATGTTAAATTTAATCTACACCATCTAGAAAAACTGGCAATGTTGATTTTTATAGGTTAAAATGATGTAGGATTGGAATTAACAGTCGAAAATGCCAGCGTGAGGGGTCTAATGACCTGGAAGTGACTACCGTGATTAAAAAATGAATACATATTTTGTGGGAGCTTTTATTATCTATTACTAAGACGAAAGTACATTCAAATGGAGGAATGATAGAGAATCCAGATAAGTTTAGGGAAAAGTCTTTACTATCTCACATTACTATACAAATACCCAATGAAGATTTGTCTGTAACTAGAAGACGAAAATTGACGTCAGTTTCACGCACTTAGTAAGTACTTTTGCATTTGATACTATAATTTTTATTATAATTATTCTAAATAAAATAAATAATTTTCAAATCAGTCATTAAATAATTATTATCACCTAAATTTATTTTTAATGAATGATAATGATGACATGACCCCCAGATAGTGGAGTGAATAGCGCCTTATACCTTTCTTAGAGTACGATTCCTGGAGGATATGGGGTGATATAGGTGAATGGAGTGATATTAGCCCAGCATAGCGAAGAAACTAGGACGCTATCTAAGGGTGGAATCATTACTTATGTCTAGAACAACCAACAATACTGCTTGAGAGTCAATAGGCTGACCATATGTCATATTCACCTAAAATGCCGCTTATCTAGGCCTTGGTCCTCCATAGGCTGTTATGGTTCATTCTTAAATGATTGAAACCCTCTCCAAAATCTTTTCTAAAATAGATTCATTTATAATATTTCGCCAAAAATTGTAAAATGAACGGCTATTTTGTCTATCCAGAGGATATATAACTGAAAAAATCGTTAAAAATTTGATTTTGTATGATATACACTTGTTTTAGATCTACTTTTACTCATAGAAACACTTCTATCCAAAAAATCAATCGTAAGATTAGAAGAATAAGAATTGAATAATAAAATTTAAATTAATTATTGAAGGGTTATAAAGAATTTGAAATGAAGGTATAACTTGTATGTAGTAAGATGTATACCACATAGTATTATTGTGCATGGGCCATTTCTGGGAAATAGTTGTTTAGTATCAGCTGAGGAATATTTCGTCAAGATTCCATTAAGAACTGGTTATGGTAAGGAGTAGTCGTTAGTCTTTCAGGTCTCTAAAAGAAGAAAAATTCTTAATATTTTGCACTCAAAAATTACCTTTAGCGTATTATTTTATTAAGGAAGTTGTACTTTTAAAAGCTACCTTATGTATAGTACATACTTTTTTGCTTAGTTTTAGATATCTCTTAACGTTTTCGTTCCCACTGAGTCACTCTAAAATTGTTATGTGATAGAAGGAACTAAATATATTAATCTAGAAAACTATATTGCTCCTAAATATTTTTATAGAGAGATTCTGCAAGGCCTATAGGACTTCATTGAATTTTCTACGATAAGCATATCTGGCGAAAAAGAAGATTTATCGACTTAACCTGGCGGATATATGATGTATTCTTGTAGACGTTTTGATGAAGAGGTAGCAAAAAGAAAGGGAGATGCATTTAAGTGAGCGAAGCAATCAGTGAATGCTACTGCTGGTACTTTGTCTAAATCCATAATGAAAATAGATGGAAGTAGAGCGATGTAAAGGAAGGAAAAACCTGATGAGAGAAATGCATTCATTGAATAAGTGGAACGCTGGTGAAAAAATTTCCTTAAGAGTATCGAGCTAAGTCTGAAAAATAGCCTGCCAAAAATTGGTCCCTCAGCAAACTTAAGCAGGATTGCTGGCATGAACCCAGAACCGACTGTGTCGAAAAGAAAATCCCTGGAAGCTTCAAAATTACAGAAAAGTGCGATCACTAAAGTGCTCTTTTTTCTAATTTTGAAAGTATAATTTTTAAATCCTAGTTTATTACGTTAAATTAAGATAAGTAAAATTTGTTTAAAAAATGTGATTCCCTTACATCGCTGCCTTCACCATGAGCTTTTCCGTGTGACATGAGTCTGAACAACAGACGGTAATTTCCAGAAAAATTAAAATTTGGAAGAGATTTTCATTTTAACGGAATTGTTGTAAATTTTAACGGTGACAAATCTTAATGTTTGAAGTTTATGTACGTGTGCTATATAAAATGAATAGCAGACAGAAAATTCTCTCTGTGTAATCGTTTAATTACTTCAATTAATTTAATAACATCTAAATCCAAGACTTGTGCACCCTAAAACTAATCTACACGAAAAATAGCTTTTTAAGATTCAAATATAATTTTTGTAAAATAGTTGGACAGTATTCAGCCAAGTAGTATTATCGCGGATTAAAGTCCGAAGGAAGAGAGGTTGCCAACCTAAGCAATATTAAAAAAGAATATTGACAGGGGCCGAGTATTGATTATGTAAATAAAATACCCACCGCTTCTTTTACAAGCTATCCATTTTTTATTTTCACCCCCTTATTAAAAATGCGCTTTCCCGGACTTTCACACCCACGTCTGAAGATAAATTCTCCTTTTTTAACTTCATCAATCTCATGCATCTTATTCCGAAATTGCCTACCTTGCAAATTTCCCTTTCCCTCTTTATAATCTTTACTCTCCTCATCCTCATATGCTCAGAATTGATTGACGTATCTTTGATAAGGGATGAGAAATGTTTCCTTCCTATGAATATTAGAGCCTTTAGTAGTAATTTGTGGGGGCTGGTAAAAGTTGTGTTTAACTAACGCATGGTTTTATACAAATCATCTGTCAACTTCTCGAACAGTCCAGCTTGAGGAAGGCCTACGTTTTTCCACTAATGTTACAGACTCCTAAAATTTTAGGATACTGCGCTATGTATGTGCATGCAATTTTAATATATTTGTCTTTTTATAGTGTTGAGTTTCAGTTTAGTATTTTTCTTGCTGTATTCCGATTCTATCATAAAAAATCTCTAGTTCAACTAATTCCAGCCAACGTAGTTTGGATATAATTCAAACAATATTCTGTTCCGTTAAAAACCCTTTCCTTTTAATTGTTTAGTAAACTCGTCTATAAAGTCTTACTCAATTTAGGGAAACCAGCCAGCGGGGATAAGGAACCCTTCGATATATGCAACCCGCATATCTAAAGAGAGTTTGCGTAGCCTAATCATCAGGATGAATGCTAGAGAATCTGATTGTGAGAATTTCTTTTCATAAGTCAAATCTTAATAATAATCTTCGTGCAAAGGTAAATTGACAACATATACAGCTCGTTGAAATGCCACATTTTTCTAATTGGAAAAGATATTCTTATTTTTGCGTTTGCGTGTTCAAGATAATTTCATCTCTTTCACGAGGAATTCCTTTCTCCATTTTCTTAGATATGCATCAGTAAAAAAATGGGTGGATGTATAACGTACACAGAACATTTAATGCGGATGTTTAGAGTGATTAGCTCTAAAAATATACTGTTGCAATGGAATCAACATACTTATTCGACTCGATATAGTATGAGGCTACAAAAACAAATTTGTTTTGTTATTATTTCTCAAAATAATCTGGAACTTCTTCAATAATATATTTTCCGTTCATGGCTATTTTTAAGTTTCAAAAGTTTTGGAAACGCTCATTGGTTTCGGGTCTCAAAATTTTGAAATTGCTATAAACTATATGAATTATGGTTTGCAAGCTATCTGGTTGCCGTATCTCTATTTGCTTTTAGCGAATTAAAAATACTCAGCTGTCTTAACTAGTAAGCTTTGTATGTTCTCCAAATATATTGGCATCAAATGCTGGAGGAAATGAGGTTCGAACCCCTAGGCTGAACTATGTTAAGATAGTAAGAAAAATAAACATTTTCGAACTAATGCTTATAAAAATATCCCTTATGAAACACGTTACACATTCTGACCCATCTGGCTGTCGTTTATTCACCCCTATTTAATCTTTTACTATTTTAAGAAAATAGATTTTTCAACCAGTCGCAACTTTCTGAATCATCTTCCAACTAAACTTAATTGCTTCATACACCACCCATGAATGCGATTTTCATTGCTTTCCTTCGCTTCTGCGTGAACGCAAGACTTTGGAATGGGACGTCCTTACCATTTGTAACAGCTCTCATTAGCATTGATTCGAGGTACCTTAATCGACTGTTTCATTTCGCTCCATAAATGATATCGGCCTTAAAAATGAGAGAAAAATCGATGTGGAATTCTTTTAGCCCGGTCGCTAGGCATCGAAAACAGAACCGTTGCTACAACTCTCTCCCCAAACGATAGGGTCAAAGCCTCTTTCTTAACACGCGAACTCTCTCGGGCACGTTATTTTTTTTTGAATCTATTAGAATTTTCTCGAATATTCATTCTCTCTTCCGATCAGAAGAAAACGCTTTATCGCCCCCTCTTCGTTAATATTTCCCCTTCCGCCAAATTATCACGCTCCAAACGCATTCCTATGTTTTTCCTCAAAACTTCTCGATCGATCTCTTTACCCTCTCCGCCATGCAATCCTCCCTCTCCTTCCCGCAGATCCGTAGCCCAGAAGTTTGGAGGTAACCGGGGTGATGTTAGTGATCAATGGAACGCCGTAGATTTACCCGGAAAAATCGTGGAAGCGGAAACTCAAATGGAGAGCGATCGTTAATGGTAATGACGAGGGCAGCGTTCGCGGACAAGAGCTCGTAGCCGTGCGAGAAAATGTTGCCGTGGAAATGAAAGTGCAGGAATCCGCGAGTCGCTTGAAAGAACGCGGAACGTGCGTGAGATGTCGTGCTGAAGGCTCTGTGTCACCATCTGGTCGCGAAGAATCTATTCATTTCACTCCTCTCAGCTTGGTTGCAGCATGATTATGGTTTTTCGCTCCAGAGATTCGGTGGAAGAGGTATTAGGGTTACGGAAGTTGTCCATGTTTTCGTCTATGCGATGCATTAAAGAACTTGCGTATACAATTTGTAGAATCTAGGACTGTCCTATCAGATAAATACTTGACCGAATGAGTTGTACGAGGGAATACTTGGAAGCTCGAGGTTTATATTTCTTAAATTTATTTCTCAATCCTTTCACAAAAGTCCATGGGATAATTACGGTGGGTTAAAAACAACGGATGAACAGAACACATAAATAAAGGGTAACATATTCTATAACTTTCTTTTCAAAGAGGATGAGAGATTATCACAGAAAAGGATAGCATTTCTGCAATTGGTCAGGTGAAAATCAAGATTATATGAATAATAAATAATGCATAGTGATATACCAATAAAAATGAGAAAAATAATATGATCAATTTTTATGATCTTTGCAAAGTGAAATATTATAATTTACCAAAGAAATTGTTATGTAACAGAATGATATTCATGAATAGGGATTCAACAAGACATTACTTGAATTCGCCCCGAAAAATAGTAAAATAACGAAAGAAATAACGAAAATGCATAAAAATTTATTGGATCTTTCATATTTATTATATATAGGATTATTCATAGGACATAAATGTTTAGTAAAAAGAGCAAAGCAGTTAGAATTCTGATTTAGCATTTCGAAGAATTTTTATTCAAACTGTCCTCTGAAATATTTTAGAACTAGATAACTTGGCCGATGAAATGGGAAGAAGGAAAACGGAGTAGATAAGAAAGACTGCCTGTGATGATTAAAATTGTTAAAAGTAAAAGAATCCAGTAAAATTTATCATATATTTGGAGGAAAATGGAGGACATCTAAGTAAACTTTTCGATAGAAAGTTCAACTAAAGGGAAAATGAGGGAAAAGTTGTTAACAAAATAATCTCGATTTTATTGGAGGGTATTTCAGAATGAGAAGTCCACTTTTACCGTTAACCCTTTAAAAGTTGCACACGCTAGCACGCTAACCACTCAGCCACCTGGGCTGACTGACGGAACAAAGGGAAATATTTAGACGTTATTCCCAAGAGTTTGTGTTCGGGAATCATAATTCTCCCGCAATACATCACGGAAGAAGGATGGACGGAATAAGCAAATAAATAAGGAACGAACAGAAGAAGGTGGTCAAAGGGAAGATAAGAAGAACATCGAAGCTAGGGAATGGAAGGAGAAGAACATTCGGCGAAAGAGAAAATGGGTTTGTTTGAGTAATCGTCAAAGGGAGAGGCGTAGTTGATTAATTATGTTCTCTCGCCTTCCAAGGGGCAGGGATTTGAGTTTCGGGATAGGCTAAGGGATGTGGAAGTAAGAGAGTCTTAAGGATGAGGATCTCAGGAGAGAGATGGATGAGAAGGAAGTGGTGTTTGTGCAGGAAGGAGGGCAGCAAGTGGACAAGTTGTGCTCGAATGGGGATGGGTTTGAGATGGATATAGAACGACCGTATTATCCCCGCTGATTTTGCTCGGTCATCAACGTCAACATTGCGCAAGAGGGTAATCGAACAATGGCTAATGGGTGCTTGAAACGTTGCAGGATACGCCACTTAATTTTATATCGACCGAGAACTTTAATAATTCTTGCTCATAATGGACGTTTTTAAAGTCAAGGTCTAAGTTTCAATGTTGTGCTCGTATATAGCTTCCATGCAAGGGAATAACGCTTTATCGACAAAAAATTTTTAGGTAATGGGTGAAGAGGGTCAAGAACATCGCACGTACGAAAATGTCATATAGTCGGAACTTAAGAACTTATGAAGTATAAAAATACTTCCATCGTTCGATAGATCACGTAATCATAAGATAAAAGAAAAGGATTTAGTAAAGTTTCAGCGGTAAAATTTATTTGTGTTCTGTGAGAGGATTGCGTAGGAATTTAGATATGAAAAAAGAAATTTTATCTGTTTAGACGTATTGTCATTTATGCATGTATTTCTGAAACGTATGTATTTCTGAAACTTGGATGGTTAACTTCTGAGCTAAACAAATTCTTTTCGTTTGCTGAGGTGTTCAAAATTGTAGATTGTATGGAATTCACGTTGAAAACAGCGCATGGAGAGGATGAAATTTTAACGACGTTGATTTGAATTCCGAAAGTTTTACAAGGAAGACAACTTTTGTTGGAAGTTCCCAATAACCGTACTCCAACGAACGATGGAGTAAAATTACCTACAGTTCCACTCAGATTGTTCGTACTTTTCACCATGTATTAACATAGAAAGAAACTGTCTTAGCCGAATGTAAACATAAAATGGATTTTGAGCACACATACAAACCCACAATCAGCATATAAAATTTTTTATGTATACAGATAAAGAACCTTAAATTATAATCTCTACCATCTGAGATCTACCAATCCCAATCTGTGTTGTAAATTCTCTAAGATTGAATTAATCGCGTACCATTCCTTCCTTTTTGGATCATTAAGATTTAACGGTCGTTTTCCTTTCCCTTCAGGTCCTATCTACTGTCGCGTATCAGTATACATTCAGAGGTTGATTTACGTATGTTTGCACATAGGTGATGATAATCTTCACATTTTCATACGAGATTATCCATTCTAGTTTCAAGCCAAAAACCCTTTGCTCAGAGGGTTCCTTAGGCATTCATGGCGCTTTTGCTGCAGAGAAGATTTTTAAATTGTCTCCTCACTTCATTTTCTGCCTGACCGCCTTAGGAGGATATACAAGCTCATGTGGGACCCTTGTTTCCTTTCAGATATGCCAACCACTCGACTGTAGATTACCTTAAAGAAGAACTACTCACGTAGCAGTTTCCCTTGGTTAGGAGTAAGGGTAACTAAAATGACTTCGAGCATATACACCTTTACGTTAAATCTTATTCAAGTGTTATTAATTGAAACGGATACCATGCATTCAAGGCACCACGTATTCAAGGCATCAATTACGAAAAAACGTTTTTATCACATCTACCATGAACTTTAGCTCTAGAATGGGTTTGAGGTAAGATTTTGTTTTTCACAATATATTTTTTGCACTTCCTTTTCGTGATCTAAATTCGACAACATTTGTGTCTTTCATTAGAATGCAAACCATAGGCTGAAAAAATGGTTACCTGATTGGTTACCTACGAGCTTTAATTCAAAGATATTCTTATGATTATATCAAAATAATACTAAAATGAGAAGATACTTTTTACTATATATTAATTATATAGGGATGTTTTCCGGGGATCATTAAACTTCTTAAGTGTTTCAAAGAGGTAATTATTACATAAAAATACAAGTGAATGAAGATAAATAATACTTTTACCGAGTGAAATAATATTTGAAAAATCACATAGTAGAAACTACTTCAGTTTTTCCGAATTCTTCGGGATTATAAAAGGCGAATCTGATCACATTGACATCAGTAGTCATAATTCCTCATGGATGCTATGTGAAAACTATACATAAATTTATTCATGCTCATCGGGTGTCTTGTAAATCTTAAAACAGAAAATAAATGGAAGTTTCTAGTCAATCTGATATCCTAAGTCAAAAAATGCTTCTCCCGGAATGAAAGCGTTATTACAGAGAAAAAATTGCTATTTTTTATTTTCCTTTATGGATCCTTTAGACTATGAGCTTGAAGTGTAGAGCTCTTGTCATTTTTTTTCTCATTCTACTTCTATCATGATATCTTTCGAAATGCGAAGTCAGAGTGCTCGTAAGAATATTGCTCTACTGAAATGAACTGAATAGTATTATGGGCACAAATCATATCCCCTTTCAACTGAGAAGGTAAAACAAAGTAACATTGCTTCATATGCACTTTCTAGATTATCAATTGGCTCAATTTTTGTATTTGTAAGTATGATGAGATTAATCGAGGATTTCAGGTTCAGGTTAAAAATATTTCGATTCCGGAGAAACAAATGAATATTCTTTAGTTTAGACAAATTAGCCTCTGTTGGGTAGATTTTGATGAATGATATTGTCTCTAATGATAAAGCGACCACGAAATAATTCTGAATATGTAATATAAGAAAATTATTAACAAACAATGAAGAGTCGGAAAAGATAAGAGACTTTCATCGTCTGAAAAAGTTTGGAAACATGAAGGTGATGAATATTTCAGAATAATTGCCACTTCTGTTTATCAAGTCCCTTACTACTGAAAAAGCCCCCTAAGCCATACCAGCCTTTTTATGAATTTTTATGTTGACATGTTGCTCCGTTGTTCATAATCAAACCGTAGCAAATATTTTTTATCCACGAAAATGAATTAATCATACTGCAATGCACTCTAAAGGCAGGAGTATAAATGAAATATGAATAATCATGGGTAGCAAATGTATACGTCTGCACAAATATTTTTTATCCACGAAAATGAATTAATCATACTGCAATGCACTCTAAAGGCAGGAGTATAAATGAAATATGAATAATCATGGGTAGCAAATGTATACGTCTGCACGTGATTTTCTGCAATTAAATTTCACTCTCTCAATCACTGTCGTATTATCTTTAAGTGAGGGATGACCGAGATAAGTAATCAAAAATGATGACGCAAGCATATATTCTGTAAAGATTTTGCATTAAACTCCTATACTCATTCGTAAAATAGGCATATCTTTCCTTAGATAACTGACAGTATTAAGATATTATTGTCAATTAATTCGAATACTTTACGCATATTATGTTAAGCGCATATTTTTTCGAACGATCTTTAATCGAAAAAGAACTAAAATGAGGAGAATAATTTGAGATGTAGATGGAAATTAATTTTCTCATCATTTGATATTCAGTTCAGTTTCATAGCTTTTTAAAAGCGATTGTAATTATTCGATTCCGCGATATTATACTATGGACATGGAAGAAAGACATATTCAATTAGATATACTATAATAAACCAATTTCGCCGCAAGAGCACGCAATTTCTGAAACACATCCCGACCGCCACTTCTCCTTGAGGAATCGAATCTCCGCAAATGATCCACGCTTTCAGTGGCGTACAAAGCCCACGGATTAGTTCCTATCACACAGAACAAACGAATTCCACCCCGTGGCGCGTATGGCTATTGGACGACTGTAACATTCAGCAGTAAAGTAGCAGAGGTCGAAACTGTTTGTAGTATTTATATTTCGGTATAGGGGAGATAATGGATCTATCAGAGGCCCACGGATGGTGTTCTGCGGTGCTCCGCGATCGATGCGGATCAAGGGTATGGCACTCAAAAGTGTCGCAGGCAGGGTGCCATCAATTACTGCTGTAAGCTCGAATCTAGAGAGAGGAGATAGTGGAAGACAGAGTTGGGTGGAAACGCAAAATGAGATGTGGAAGAGGCGCTCTATTTTGGGATCGACGGATATTTGGGAGCGACGTTTTCTCAAATTCTGATTTATTGGCGGCGAAGCTGTGACCTCGATATCCACAGCCGAGGGGTACTTTATGGAGAAGACCCCCCTCGAATTCTTCCGATCCTTTCCTCACCCTTGCAGTTTCACACATAATTCGCTGCAGGTTATGATCGCTCGGATTTGAATTCAGGGTGTTCCGGAAGGTTTTCTGCTGCTTTTTCGAAATTTTCGAGAACTCTCGTGAATCCGTTCGGAGAGAAATTTGTGATGCGACCTCACGTCCGTCAAACATCGCGTTGGTCTTCTGCCGATTGGACCGAATCCAATACATGTTCGTTTTCATGTACTGTGGATTTTAAGGTTTTTATGGTGTCATGCTAGTGAAAAACAGCTATGTAACCTATTTTTTCTGTACCTCGGCTTGTTATTGGAAAAATTTCACTGTATGTCTATTTACATTCCAAAATTTTCAAGGCCGTTTTCATTCCGCAGATGCTCTGTTAAACACCTACAATATAGGATATGGTGTTTGCATTAGAAGTCCTCACTTGCTAACTTAGAAATGTAACAGTATAGCGTGCTTAAATAACCCAAACATAGCAAAATTTCGTGTGCCTAGGAAGTCCTAAAAACTTACCACCTTAGGGTATTTCTTCGTTGTATACTTCGTACATAGGTATGGTTTCTAAATCTCCTGTCTTTCTCTTCACTTAGAAGAATTAAATCTTAGCTTGTTTAATGCTTTATTTAATTTATATTGGAAACCTCTTTAAATTTACTGGTATGTCAAAACTCTCTACAAAAATGAATATAATCAATTCCTGGATAAAACCATTAATTATAACTTACGATGATAGCAAAGTAAATGTTCAATCCGTCCAATAACCAAAAATTTTAAACTTCTCCATTTGAAAATAAATAATCTCTTAAAAAATTAATGAATTGTTATTTAAGTTGCCTTCTGGTTTAGATGATTACGGTGTATGTTTTTCAGATTCATAGATTTACACCCACCAACATCTTTTATATCGCAAGAACATTAATCATTAGCGGGTATTCAAGTGGGTAACACGTTAGTCTTTGGTGAAAGCGGTTCCAGGTTCGATTCCAGTTGGGCCAACGTGCGAAATGACGACAGATGTCGAAGCACATTTAGCAATAACGCTATGCTACAAGTATGCATTTTTGACGTATAATTTTATCAAGGATTGTAATAAGAGAAAGTATGGAAGATCTAAAGCATCTATGTTTTCATCATTTATGACACCTACGAGGGCCAACTCCTAGAAAGCGAAAGGGTGTGTGAGAGAGAAAGTATTCTAGAATATATAACGGTCTTTTCAAATGAAATTGGCAGATGATCGTGGTGCCAAAAGATCTCTGTAGAACGGAATTTACTCAAGGATAACTCATAACCAGTATTTCTCTTAAGTACCGGGTCACCCAGAAGGCCGCCCAATATTTCTCACTGCCGTTCAACCAATTTCTAGTCCATAATTTGTTGGGCAATCTGAAAGTTTTCAGCTCTAGTTTTTTACATTTCTGTATGATATTACCCATTGTGATTAATGCAACGGCATTGCGTGGTTAATTCTACCATTGATAAATGAAAATCATAAATTAGTGAATTAACAAGAATAAGTATAATTCCTTTGCAATCCTTCACGTATGGAAATTTCATTTCCACTCAAAGTAAGGGAATAGATTAGAATTTAAATAACTTATTACTCATCATTGATATCTAGATGTATATTTCATCGAACGTGAGATCAGATTCCTTGGGAAACAGTCATCATGTACTGGAAAGATTTTTTTACGATCATTTCTAATGCGAAATATATTTTGAGAAATATAAAAATCGGCACAAGAAATGATAAATTTTACTCTTATTGAAAAACCTCACGGGTAAAATATATGAAGTATATCCTGCTGAGAAATCGATTCCGTCGCTTCAATAAAAGTAGAGGAGGCGTATTTTCACCGTAGGAATTGGTCTGCAAGTCATTTAATTACAGAGAGAGTGGGAGGAACGTAACGATAGGAATAAAATAACCTCATTGGATCGAGCAGCAACTTCAGTTTCAAATTTGCAATTCATCTCCCTCACAGCGGAGGACGTCACGTATCGAAGGTAAAAAAACAGATCTCGAATAGATAGTAGAAGGAGATGGGCGAAAAGATATAGTTGCAGGAAACTCGATTAAAAACGTCGGTGAGAGCTTCGGCACCCAATTCGTCCGACCGTTCCCTTTAATCTTCCGGACTCGGAAGGTTTACTCTGCCGAATATACGTGTAAATGCGCTCGAAATATATGTAAAAGCGGGGAATAAAAATGCAAACTTTATCCTAATTGAAACGACGCTTTTAATTATTCAACCGTTTCCAAATTAAGGGCCGAGAGTGCTCTCTCTCTCTCTCGTTGTAAATGGGATTGATCGCCTGGAATAGAGAATTGCTCGTCGCCGTCCTTCATCACGCATTCTCCGAGGAAGTCTCTTCCGGTCCCGGGTGGACAGCGATGTGTGGGAAAGAGATGTAACAGGGGATGAATGGGGGGCAACGGGGGATGTTTTGGGGGGGAGAGAGAGAGTGGTTCGGGGGGCGCTCAAGCAGAGAATTGGAAAAGAAATAATGGCGGACGGGGATGCAGGAAGAGAGAGAATCAGGTCATGGAAGAAGAGCAGGATCGATGAATAAACCACGTCGAAAAGGAGGCGTTTTTATTATTAAGTGTTATTTGTAGTCAAGCGAAAGTGATAAGCGGAAATTTTCATGTTTGTAAATCGTCTTACGGTGGAAGGTTCCGTATCTTGAATTTCATGGACATTCATCTACGTTTCCGTAAGTACTCTCTACGCTCTCTAAGTACTCGGTTTCTGCAGCTGATTTATCTAATTGTCCTTTAATGAAAACTGGTCATTTTAGACTTACTGTTAAAGAGTTATCTCTTATGTACTTATTTGTACATCTCTAATTGTTTTAAATCAATTTGGTCATACTTGTATAGTCCTCTCTTATTTTTCTAGTCAGTAATTATAGATAATACTAGATTTAAATCTTATGTATTATTCTGTATTACAAGATAATTCGTTATCCGAGAATATCAAAATTTCATCCTATGTAGCGTTCCTCAACCTGGCGATTAAAATTACGCTTCATAGCTTACATCAGATTTAAATGAAAGTTTTCGGCTATCAAACTGACAAGAGAAGCTGGAAGAGAGTATAAATACAACTTTTATTCCTACCTCCATTGTATTTAATACGGGGAAAGATGGAATGAGGCCAGACCATGAGCCAGTCGTACAATAATATGCAGAATTTTAATATACTGGGAATGAGATTCTTTTTTTGGTACCATCTGGAGCTTCTTTTACAGCTCTCTTCTTTTCGTGGATTTTTTTTCCTGCAGTGGATGTGTACTTGTGTGATGGTCAAGCCGGCACTTTTATTATATTCCTTGTCAACTAGTAATTTTCATCTTCTTGTTATGTATGACATAATGTTGAAAATTATTTGTGACACATTTATTTCAATTAATAGAAATTTTATTATCATTTCATAAAGTACCGCGCAAAAACTTCATACCTTTCATTTTTAGTTTACGAACAATTGAATTTGACAGGGCAGTGATTTGTGTAGCTAATATAATTAATACGACTTTTATTGATCTAATTTCGAATTTGGCCTCGATATTTCAAACAGAATGTCACGTTACCCATCAAAAACAAAACGCTATGACTAGAAAAGAGCAGGAAAATATCCGAAACGCATTTTTCGTGGCGCAGAAATAAAACTGAATTTTATTTTTTCAACCAAAATTTTCGAATCGCTTTCGTGGAACACTTGGGGCATTTTAATTTTAAAACAAATCCCTCGTGCGGGAAGAGGCCGAGAATTCAAACACACGCCTATCACCTTTCTCTCCTCATCGTTCCGAGCGTCCAACTGTTCCTGCAAACCCTGTCTTCAGGAGTTATACTCCGGTGGCTCGGACCACGTGACACCGAAACTCGGGGAAAATGGGTCAGATACTACAAAAGCCGAAGGTAGGAAGGCCGCGCGGGCTGAATGACACGGAAGAGAGGCCGCGTCATACCTCCGACTTTTTTTTAATGAAAAGCAAATTAATCATTTAAAGCGAGGGGTAAATTAACGGAGCGGACTATGAAACGAGAGAAAGGGTAAAAGGGGGAGAGAAAGAACAAGGGAAAGAGAAACAGAAAAAAATGCGACGGGGAGAGACAGCTGCGTGGGGTGGAGGAGGCGCTTGTAAAAAAGTTAGCGAAATGGCAGAGGAAGGGGGAATTGTGAGAGGGAAAGCGCAGGAGAGGCGGAACGCAGTGAAATTAAAGCGTAAAAAAGTAAAGGCGAGTTGGTTATGAGAAGCGGGAGAACGGCTGATCCATTTGATGGACGAGAAAGAAACGGCGCGGGGGAAAATTATGAGGTCAGCTGGGAACCTTCGGAAAAGGTGGAGGAGGAAAGAAGACAGGCTGAGAGAATGGGTGAGAAGAGAGATAGGAAAAGAGATGGTCGATTAGGCATCGGGAGGGGTGACCGGCGGCAAAAGTGAAAAATTCTAGATTCTCTTGCCGGTTCAAAGGGTCTCTCGACCGGCTTCTCTTTGACTCCGGAGGTTAGCTAATAGTGTGTTTGTACTAGCCCTCCTTCCGCATCTATTTCCCTCCTTTATTCATGCACTCCGCTCGGATTGTATTCGAGAGTTCACACTCCCGGGGTAAGGGTGTTAATGTAACGACGTGGAACCCTCTAGACTCGGAGAAAACAATAAATGCTCAGGCAAAAAAATAATCCGCACTAGCCAAACAAATTGCCGCGAACGAGGAATAAATCGCAACGCCCGAAGCAAAATGAGTCTAATTAGTTCGAATGGAAAATCCTGCTGCGCGATGATAAACTCGAAGCCGAATAACAATCCAGAGCTAGAATTACTCCAATTAAGAAGCTTGGAAACTTTACGGTTTTTTTACAAGAATTAGATTATAATTTCGGCTGCTAAAATATCAAATATAAAAGAGCGTTTTCAGTATTGGAGTGTATCTGAATTACTGTATTATAAATTCATTTTTGACTGGAAAAGTGTGACGATTCCGCGGGAGTATTAATTAGCGCCAGAAATAATGGAAAAGTAATAATCGAATAAACGAAAGGATAAAAATCCTTATGAATTGGAAAGGATCGCGTTTTGTCTGTTTTTTCCATTCCACACACTAATGAGGTGTTTTCTGGGGTCAAGCGGTATTTCAGTTTATCTTGCTCAATAGAGCTAAATGTGGAAAACCTCGCCCGTAATTAGTTACTGCTCGATCCGTACTCTTCACGTACAGCTTTCCATGGTTGTCATCTAAAACTTATACATGTTTCCCCCATCGACATGGTGAAGAATTACAGCATGGTCTCAGCGGAGAATCGATTTTCAGCAAGGGTTTTCGCATTAAATAAAGACATCCATTTTCTTTCATCGATGTACTATTAAAGTAAAACCAAATGAGCACTGATTACGCCCTCTACGATAAACGAGGTCAGATAGATGTTGGTATTGCCAGCAGCCCGCGTCCCATTTAGCGCAAAAAGTTATGTCGTACGTGTATATTTCGGAAAGGGGACCCGCAGGATTGAAAAAGCCGAATATGGAGCGATCCATCCAGGAGTGAACTTTCTGCAGACGTAACCCGGTTGCGCTCTCTCGCATGCAATAATGAAAAGTGCGCTAAATACGAATTTCTAGGGGAAAAAAATGATAAACTTTGGCTTAACCTGAAATGAAAATCCCTCGGGAGTAGAATAGGATGATTTTCGTCTTGACGGATTGAGAATGGAAGATGAAAAGAGATTTGGACGAACTCGGATTGTAAGAGAAACTTTGATGAGTAAGAAAAAAACGAGCTCTGAAATCAACACTATGAGGGTGCCAAAAGAATGAGAATGCAATGAAATGATGGCGTATAATGATGCATGGTCATCAAGTAGATTTAAGGTAGAAAGAGCTCAGATGCAATGAAAAATATATTGAAATGGTATCGTTATAAGAGGTAGCATGTGAATAACTTGATAGCATGAGAAAGAAATGATGGAACAAACAAATAAAAGGACTCCTGAGCTGTAAAGACTCGTAGGAGTTCGACTTTAATAAATATGAACCGAATTTTCGTAGTTGCCCAACTATTCGGCATGTATTCCACATGTATGTTTCAGGACCAAAAATTCACTAAACGAAACTCAGGCACCAGAGTTTCCTTCGCTGACGTACATCAACGCTATGGGAAATTGGGAAATAATGACCAACGATTCGTACTTACAAAGTGAAAAATATACTTCAGTATTTGCGGAAAAATTGAATTTACCGATTATCGGTAAATGAAAAGGGATGGTGGATGAGTTAATGGATTAAGTGTGAAGGGATCCATTTATTCACAATCGCTAATGGGAACGATAGCGTTGCAATAAAATCAGAAGAGGAAGAATGATTGGGCGAGAGAAATATATGACTCCGATTTGAATTGTGCGTTATCATAAATTCCCAAATATCGTTAAAAATGAAAAGCGTAAAATTGATGTGGAAAGAGGTACTACTTATGCATCGTAATTCGATCTGAAACAATATAAATGTAATAAATATTACTATATCTCTTAAAAACTCAGCTGTTCCAGGGAGAGATATTTTCGGTGTTGAAGCGAGATGGAGATACAGTCGTACAAAATAGTATATCCATACTACTCATTCCACTCCAATGGAAGACTGGCAAAATATTTCAATTTAACACCAATGAATGCATCATTTGAAAAGCAACAGACAATCATAGTGATAGCTTGAAGATTATTCAAAACAGGCCTATTATGTAAGCGTAGCAGAAGCCAAATTTTCATTCGGAAACGATAGATGGAAGTATTAAACATGGAATTCGAAATTTCCATGCAAAGATGGCATAAGACGCGGAATGAGAAAAAAGGCCATTGCATCTTGAGATTCCTCGGAATGAGAGATTGGTCTCGGCTTTTAAAGAAAGGAATTTGATAGTGGCGCAGAAAAGAAAGTGGGCAAAAAAGGAAAGCAAAGGGATATACGAAAGGCCGCGCTCGGGAAGAAGGAACGCCACTTACCGGAAAAATAAAATGCAAAGCAGCGAGATGGGGAAGATAAAGGCAGCGGGAAAAGAAGAGGAAACATAAAGCTAGATAGGGACTGGGCAAAGGGAGGATCGCATCATACAGAGATGATATTGTCGGATGGACGGATACGCATCTTTATGAAGATGAGGTCGACGCTAAAAAGGAAGATTGCCAAAGATAGACTGGGGAAACAGAGAAGTCGCTTCCGTCTGGACCCAAAGGGGTACTTGGTGGAAAAATGCCTCATGAAGTGGAGTCCCTCACGTAAAATCCTTTCACTAGGCTACCGAAACGAGCCCCGCACGCACTCATCCCTCTTGATGGTCGTGTGCAGAACACCTACACATCCCTCATCCCTCTTTACGCTTGGAAACATGAGTATGGCGGCACACGCGACACATGGCCCCATGCTAATCCGCAGCCATTCCGTAGCCTCTCTCGCGCACATCCAATTCAGACATGACACCGAATTCCTCTTTCCCTCCCACTCTCCCTGCACCTATAGCAGCTCCCGATATCGTACTCCCCACGAGGCGATACCTGGTCCAACGGCGCGGGCTCGATTAAAAATATCAAAGGGAAGCGTTGCTGTTGCCGGGAGGTTGCGACCGCTCAACCGAGCTTCGTTTTTCCCACCCTCTTCATCGTCCGATAACCTTTCTTCCACGCCGGTCTGATTCTACTTACGCCCGTCCCCTTAGGATGGAAAGAAAGAATTCATTTGACTCGCTGGATACTCTTATTTCTGCTATTTTCTCGGCTTTGTCTTCCCGTTCCGTGATGCTCGATTCCCTCGTTGATATGATGCACCGCGAATTTCCTCATTAAACCGTGAAAGATTCTAATTTTCATTAGAATGAATACTGTGGTTTTCTTTCTTCTCCTAGTCGCACCAGGTAAAGAGGGGAGAAATATCAAGTGGGAGAGTTCAAAATGTCAGGAAATTTATGGATTTGTAGTGGGTGTAAATTCTTTTGCCAAATTATTTCCAATTCTCACTAATCATTTTCAACTTTCAGAGTCACACACATATTTCGTCATGATAATTCTAGCGTCGCCGTCAGAATGTTGATTACTAATAACCTATTATCTGTAAAAATCTGTATTATCTGTAGAGAAAATCGAGATGGCTAAGTGTAATTCTACCGATTCCGATTTCCTTCTGCGGAGTAACATCAGCCCAGAGGTGTTGGGGTAGTTTCTCCGCGAAAATTATTTCAAAAATAGGCGACGGACACTTTCTCAGTGATTTCGTTCACTTTTTAAATCGGAAATTTTCACCTTGGCCCGTAAATCAGGCTTCATAGGCCTCTCACTCACAATTTTGTACGTAGGTCATTAGTTGAAGTAGTCGGATACGATATCCATACACATGGATGAATGTGTGAAGGCTCACGATCACATGGGAAGATATGAATTTGAGGAAGCGAAATTAACATCAAAGGGATACAAGTTTCTCCTTTAAGATGACAGGCTCTCTCTAAAATTAAAATCAAAGTGATTGTTAATATTGCTCCTTGATTTTAAGTGTGAAATTAATGAAAACACCACTATGTATCCAAGGCTTAAGAATTGGGCTGGTAATGTTGAAAAATTCTTTATTCGATAGTTATAAAATTATTTTTTAGTGTTTATCTTCAGTATTCATTGCAAATTATGGCAAATTTTCTTATGTAAATGATCTCGATATGTTGCCATGAATTTAATCAAAATATATTCGAATATGATTTGGACTTAAATAACCCTAAGAAAAACTGGTAGCAGAATTTATTTGGACGACAGAATTTTGGCCGTAAACGTCTAATTTTATGATAAAATACTATGATAATCAAAGGGCAAATCTAATTGTAACTGTAAATTGCCGAGAATGAATAGAATATGAGTTTAATTTACTACCCTAGCAGAAAAATATATACATTTTATAATGGAAAATTAGTCGCACGAATTTATTCCCCTTATTCTTCATAATCCTTCTCATTGTAATCTCCCTATTAAATTAAAGGAAAACTTTCAGATTGACGAGCTACAGGAAAAATTCGGATGAATTTATAGATGAAGTTTGACTGCATTACAGCAAAGTCAATCCCATTATATGCTCCGTCATGGCGAATTTCAGAAAAGAATATTAAATCAACCCTCATCCCTACATTGCATTCACCTCCGAATCAGAGAGTGGTCCTATCCGGCGGAAAGCTGTCCCGATAAGTCAATGTTAATGTCCGTCGCTGTATTAATTGGTTCATTCCATTCCCATTTACAGGCCCGAATTTAAAGCCCCCCAGGGAAAATTTTTAACGCACCCAATAAAGCAAAATAACATCGGCCGCCCTTATCTGCAGCCAGTAAATCAATTCGCATCTTCCTCGATAAATTGATCTGAAACGCCCGTAACGAAGTTCGCGTCACATTTAAGGAAATCCCTCCTCATCAATCACATGTTTATCTCAGCCCTCACCGCCGCTCGTTTTTTGATTCCGAAGCCCCGAATCTCCGTCGCGATTAATCAGCTCATCTTTTTAGGGATCCTATGAATGGGGCCGAGGGAATAATTCCGCGGGTATGAAAGGCACTCTTGTTTTTTTATCGAAGGTCGCCGACGTAATGAGAGGAAGCATGACGATGCACACGGTAAACGTCAAAGTGATCGCCACTCGTTATCTTCCCCTGAAAAACCTCTTTCGCCGCCTCTTAGAGGTCCCCCAGTGCCCCGAAAAAATATGTATTTTTCAAAATTCGCTTTCAGCGAAATTTTTCGCTCAATCGATCACAGCGGCCAATCCCGTGGCTCCAGGAGGAACGCTCTTGGGGGCACGCGGGAGCCTCTACGCACCGATCGACTTCGGGGTCAATCTACTGGGAACCATTCTTCATCGAGCCAATGAACGGATTTGAGGCATAAACCGGGCATCGACTGCGCTTGAAAAATATCCTTTCCTCTCCTGCCATCTCCTGCTTTTTCAGACCATCCTTAACCGTGAGCTCCTAACCTCCTTCCAACCGCTCGATCCCTTTAATATCTCCGAGGAGCTTCGGCTCAATAAATTACTTCTGGAAGCGTTCGGCGTCAATTTCTTTCCCAGCGTCTTAACCTCACTAATCGGCACGTCTGGAATATTTCCAGAACCCTACTGATCCGTTCCAATGCTCGCATGCAATAAATGGGCGCTAGATTTTTATTTGGTAAGACCAAAAAGTACTTTTTACTAGATAGATAACTTAATCAATCAAAGTTATTGAAGGAAAATGATGGACACAAAAATATATGTTACTCGCTATACACTTAAATAAATCAATGAACTGGAAGGATATTGATTGATAGAAAAATATAAGTTACATAAAGAGAAATTAGTATCAAGGGAAATCAAATTATTCCAAATTTACTTCTTAAAGACAATAGTTTCCAAGCTTTCACCTCCAGAGAGCCATTTTACTCCTGTAAAGATTTCGCAACGATAGATGATGTAATTATACTGCTTTTTAAAAATGTAATAATGAATCGAAACTTATTCTACATATTGTTCCATTACAATCGCGATGAACGTGATAATCGGTTTCACTAATTAGGGTTGACTCCATCACAAGTTGCTATTTTTCTCATCGGTATTGAAGCTATAATATAGACTGAATGAATCTTCACCGAAATAATCAGCTATTAGATCACAAGGAATAGTAATAAAGGCCGCTGGCTGTCCTCTAATCTAAAAGCGAAGCCAGTTTTCACCTTTAAGTTTGAAATTCATGTTCATGATTTATAATCCAGGAATATATGCATACATTTTCTTCAATTAATTAATATTTATATTTTCATCGATAGTTATATTGCTTCCTCCATGCATTTTCAATTCCATTCAATTTTTAATTCGGTTTATTTTAATCCCTTGACATCTCTGTTTTCATTTCTAAAATACTTTCTAATTATTTATAGTAAAGCCTTGCCGTAACACTTATTATTGCTTTCGAATAATTGATCCGATCTTTCGAATAAAGATAGGTTTTTTCAACATTTCAGAAATTCAAAATATTTAAATAAAGGCGACGTATATTTTGTAGAGATGGTCACCACTTAATACCCCCGTACGAAGCGCACAAATATCAATGTAATATCCTTCCGCATATTTAATCGTGGAATCGGATGCCGCGGAATTCACGGAGCTTTCCATATACCCTTCTGAACACAGGGAAGCTTAAGATTATTTCCATAACCATAGGTTTTTAATGCGCGGATAACAGTTCCTTGGAGGGACAAAATATCCCGCCTTCCATCCCTCTCCAGTTATAAGCACAACTCTCCGGCCTTAAACTCTTCACCGCACTGAATCCCTCTTTGCCACGATAATCTCAATTATAAGAGCCATAAATTTGCTTTTACAATATGGTATCTCTCAACCACCAGCACCACGCGTCAAACGCTGCTTATCCGTAGGACCCCATCCTGTCTCACCCTCTAAATTCCTCTCCTGCCGCAACCTTCTCCTGCCCTATCCCTTTCCTCTCTCCCTTGTTCCTTCAACCCTTGTCCGCATCCCTCATCATCATCCTCTCCTTCATCCATCTCTCCCTTGTTACGTCCTCTATGCGTGCAGAACCCTTCGGAACCAACCCCCGCCTCCGACATCGAACCAAAATCTCTCTTCCCTAGGACTCGCCCGCTCGATATTCAACCCTCTTCTCCCTCTTCCACCTCCCCTCTCTCTCTCCCCACTCGCCTAATTGCTCTTCCAGTTACTTTTCACTCAACTCCCGTCTTTATTTCCCGCAATTCCTTCCGACGTCCGCAAAAAGTCTCCTTTCCTCTCTCTCTCCTTTGGCGCTTTTTATTTCCAACTATTCTTCCTCCGCAGTTTATAAGAGGCTTGAGTGCTCATCTTTCATCTCTCTCCTTCGCGTGATTTCGGATGTTGTCGAGTTTTATTTTTTTGCCGCGCGTCGTCTTTTTTACATCGCGCCGTAAGGCCCTGCCGGAATGATATAAAAAAAACGTATAACTTCGCGCCGAAGTCGCTTTCTTGGCGGAGGGGTGAAAGTTAACAGTCGCGCACGCGATTAATCATTTACTTCTTGAGGTTGATGAATTTACGTGTGGAATAACCGTGCCATCGCTGCGATTTCAATGAAACCGACGAGGAAACGCTCTCTTGGGAGAAGGATGCGGCGCAGTATTTTTCTCTCAAACCGAGATTACTTTTCATACATTTTTAGGATATCCCTTCGTATTTTTACGAAGATTCTTTATGAGAAGTGGACGCCGTAAACATCTGCCTGTGTACATAGCTCGAAGCATATTTCGGCCCGTAAAAAGATTTTTGAATTAAGCATAAAGGAGGACGCTACTTAATCCGCGCAATTACATCCGTAAACATCAAACGACTGAACCAAAGTGAGACGTAAAATAGCATATGATAAATTTCTCTGTAGTTGAGAATTCCTCGACAGAATTTCGGATGACTTAAAGGGGAAAACAAGTGGATAATCATAAACGTACTTTCGATATACATGGTAGGATTTCGCACCGTCCATTTTAATTAGGAAAGGGTATAAATGTTGCTTACATAATTATAAATATCGCATTCATCTAATCTTGAAAACCCCGTCCACGCTAAACGCTTTCACTAACTCAGGAGCGCGACCTATGAGATGAATGATGCCAGACTTACAGATTTGAGGAGAATGAATCGAAATTTCATTCCCTTCTTAGGGCGAAGTTGTAGATGTTGAATTTCATTGGAAAGTTGGTTATTCCCGATTTCAGAGTTCATGAATAAAAGAAGACAAGACTCCATATCATAGCGCTCAAAGTTCGACCTGTTTCCATGCCGCCCTGCGATACCAAACCGCCGAATCTGTTCGACTCATCCCTGCGCCTCTGCACTATGACAACTTCCCCTTTACCCAAGATTCTCTCACACATGCGACACGAATCGTAGAAGAACATCTCATCCCACATTTTGGAAGCCTTCACTCTCTTTTTCGATGCGCCTCCTATCCCATTCCTTCCATCGCCCAAGTTTACCCCAAGGTTCCTTTCCTTTGCAGAGATTCCAATATTAATGCGAACGAAAAGATAAATGAGAAATGAAAAGTAGCAAAAGGTCTTTAATGATAGAAATATCGATGACAGAAGTTATATATGAGAAGTTTCTTTTAAAATACGCATTTTGAGTCATACGCAAGTAAAATATGATATGGTTCTTAGAGGAGAAACTTGATTTCATATAGAATAGTACATTATAGAAATACACGGTGTAAAATAAAAATTGGTAAATTTTATCTTTTCTCCGAATGTGGTATGCAAGACAACTTTCGGTGACTCATTACCATCGGCTGAATCGGAACATGGCGTTCAGTACGAATTCTCACCTTCATTTTTGTGGTCATCATGAACGACTGGTAGCAATTATGTAGTACTTTATGATCTCATGGGACGCGTATAAAAATGAAATACATTATCTGACTATATGTCTCTTACAAATAATGAATTTGTCGTTCGTAGGGAAAATTCGCTCGAACTAGCAAAATCTCTATTTTTAGTAATTATGTAGTATGACCTCATGGGACGCGTATCAACATGAAATACATTATCCGAAGATTTGTCGCTTACAAATAATGAATTTGTCGTTGGTAGGGAAAATTCGTCCGAACTAGCGAAAAAATTTCTAAATTGGCAACTATGCGTTTCTCTCTTTCTCTTCAAGACATCTTCTTCCTTCATTCTCCTTCGCCCCCACGATCCGTTTCCTGCGGGACGTTCTTCTGGAATTCACTTCTTTCCTTCGCTAACAACCACCCGTCGCAATCCTCTTTCGCCCCAATCGAGGCTTACACATGGACTGTTTCGAAAAAGTTTATTTGACCCGCTCCAACTCTCACGTTCCGCGCCTCCGAAAACCACACACACTCGCAGCGACCTCGATTCCGGAAAAAGCATCCCTCCCAAGGAAGAAGGGGAAACTCCCACGCAGGCCACTCCTTCAAGCGACCGTAAAATGGGCCAATGTGCTCCTAACCTCATCGAATAAGGGTTTCGATCCGTGGAAAGAGTCAATTCGGACTCTCACTCTATCCGTCTATTCCCCAACTTTTAAGGTGCCCTCACCAGCAACACTTATTCCATTTCCGCGCAAGTGTCTTTGCCACCGCATACACCGGCCGGGCTACTGTCCGGCATCCTTCCCTCTCCATCCTCGCTTAAGCATTTCATCTACTCGCCGCTCTTATTCTGCGATTTAAGGTCCGCATAATCCCGACCTCGCTCCCACCCATGTCCCATTGTCCTCGTTCATTTCTCATGCCTCATTTTTTCCTGTCCCTCCGCGAATTTCACCGTCTCTCCGCCAGAATTTTCCTCCGCAATAAATCCAACTCTGTTGGTGTAAGACCTCAGAAATTTTCCTCGCAGTTTTTCCGCTTTCTTGATTACCTCTTTCTCTCCCTTACCTTTCCCCTCGTTCCGTTTGCATTCTCTCGAATTTTCTGCCATTCTCTTCTGCTTGCTCTGAATCCCTGGCATTTCTCCTCCCTGCAATTCCCTCTCACGCCATCTCTCTTTCGGACAATGCGCGCTTATTTTTGTCTTTAATACTCAACACTGCGTTATGGTGCTCCGACCACAATTTTGCGTAATTAAATCCCTCTTATTTTTCCGTGCAAGGGCCTTTCATTTCTGCCGAGGATATTATCACCCGCAATCCTCGGAGTGATTCTCTTTATCTCTAGTTGAATTCCTCCGGCACTACATATTCCCGAGCGCTCTCATTTGCCATTGCTGATTCCATTTTCTCTTTAAACTGTACATATTCACATGCCAGAAATCCTACGTCACTATTCCAAATAATTTCTTCGGCACCACTTTCATTGGGATAAGATTTTTTTAAAGACCAATCTATGAGGAGTGTATTAGGTCAATGCGATATTATCGATATAGTAATAGCTTTTGGCGGTAGTTATTGCTGGAGAATATTAAAGTAATCACATCTATAATAAGCGAAGTTAAATTTACGTAGACCACTCTCACAATTTTGAAATGTCAAATTAACTTATTATTTATACTCTTAATAACCGAGAGAAATGGAAAGTGTTATTGTGGGCATAATTCTAGCTGAAATGATTTATTTTCCATTACTCCGTGGAAAATCTAGTCATATAGTGCACTGTAGATAATTTTTTTTTATTTTGGAAAAAAATGAACTTAAAATACGATGAAAATCTGCATAAAGAACGTAGTGTTCTTATCTTCTAGTTTATTTAAAAAAGTACGTTCTTTCAGTACGTTCAACGTTCAGGTTACCAAAGGGATTAACTTTCTATCACCAGTCAAAATTCGAATATTATTATTTATTAACTATTTAACGATTTATTATACTGTCCAACGAAAATTTCTAACAAGACTAAAAATTTCTTTATTACCAAAAGACCGGAATATGAATTTTGGAAGATGTGTATGAAGTTATTTTCATGTTCTATTGGCATGAATAAAGATATGATCCTTTGCCATGATACCTAATAAACTATATGTTCCCACCCCCCAACAAGGTATAAAACCTGATAAACTCTTACTTTGAAATTCCTTACAGAAGTGAAAGTTGGACGAAAGGATATAAACGGCTGAAAACGGTACAGAAGTAAGATGGGTGCACAACACCCTAAGGTTATTTTTCTATTTATCTTTCGCACCATGTCTCTCACAATATATCTGCGGATTTTATGCTGGCCCCTATCCGGCGTTATTTTCCGCGCTTTATTTTTATTGCGAATCGTGCTTTAAGAGAAGACGGGGTTGCCACTGTCAAAGGGGAATGACGAATTCCTCGTCCACCAATCAGCCTCCCCTCTTCAGCTGGTTACTCGCTGCGCTGTTAAGCTCACATTCTGCACACATCGTACAGCATCAGCGCAAAATCTACCGACCTTCCACATAATACTACACATCCAGCACTCGGCAGCTTTTTTCGCCCATTCCATCTCCTTCAAACATTTCCAGTCTCCATCCCCGTGTTCACGTCGATTCCATTCAATGTCATCCCTCATTTCGACTTTCCGCGCAGCTCATATCCTCTCCTCCGCCACACCTCATTTCAATCACTCCGTCCATCCCTTCACCGCGCCAGGCATTTGCACCCCTATTTATCCGAACAAAGTATTCTTTCCGACTTTCCCGAATATACCCATTCTCTCCCTTAAGAACCCGGGAATAAAACCCTCCTCGGCAATCCCATTCCCTCCGCTACATTCCGACTCGGTTTCTTAACTCCCGCGGAGGAATCTTCCAGCTCTGCATCCTTTCTCCTCCATGCACCACCTCATCCCCATCTCAACCCACTTTCCTTCCTCCGCTTCACACAATCGCCTGCTATCGATCACCACACAATCCCGTAGACCTCGTCTCTCTCTCCTGTTGTTACCAGATTCCATTCTCCCATTCGCTACCCCCATTACCTTCCACCCCATCCCGCTCATTCTCGATCCTCCTCCCCCAACCCAATGTCCCCGCGTCATCATTCATAATCTCCTCCCCACCTCAACCTATATCTCACTGTTTTCCACCTCTCCGGTGTTATTTCTCCCTCCCACCCCTCCCGTCCCATATATCCCTTGTATATACTCCCTCCTCCCCTCATCTATTTCTCTATTTTTCCAGTCCACCTCCTCCTCTGCAGACTTCCATAACTTTCCAATCTCCGCGATTTCTCCGTCTCGTTCCTCCACCGTCTCGAAATCTCGCTCCATCCATAACTCTTAAACGTTCTTCTTTAGTTTCCGCTTATTTTCCCAGCTCTCGTCTATTCTTCCTCGCCCACGCTCACATCCGTCGATGATTTCCTCATCCGGTTTTCCCTTCCATTTGTTAGCTAATGTGACTCCTCGATTCTGATTGCGCAACTGCTCTTCAGGTACGCTCACGCAGGTCTGTTTCGACACTACCTGTACGCATGTATATTCGGATGGATGGGAATATTTCTTTCGCCTATTTTGATCAGGAAAATCTTGCTCTGGGGCATTATGCCCTTTCGACGGGTCCGTTTTTTTTCGCCCAGCACACTATTATTTCCTAATTTCTGCTATCTTGATGTCTATCCTGATAACTCTCTATATAGTCACCTTGGAATGAAAAACTCTTATAACAAAAATATATAAAAATGTTTTACTCCACGTATTAGACAGAATTAATCATACCTCAACTATCAGTCAGCTGATAAGATTTCATTTCCATTGTGCTGCACTTTTCTCTGCTGATTAAGGTTTGAAATACGATTTATTCTATCCAAAAATACAATAAAACACCTTTACCTTTCTGAGATCCCAAATTTTCATTCTAAGGCGACGATATTTTTTCTAAATCTATCTGCTAAAACTATTCTCCAGGTCATCTAAACTCCAATCGATCGATCAGTTCAAAAACTGCAATATTCCTTCCTCTTTGTGAAATTAAATCAAATCCTGTTGACAATAGAAAAAGACAACCTTCAATTCTTCCAAAGAAAATTTCATTTAGTGAAATTACCTGCTATAGCTGTCTTTACATCACTTCGCAAGATCCACCAAGATACCATTACGATTATAAAAAGACTTTAGAATAATAAAAACCAGAAGATTTATTTATCTTGTTCTGTAAACAACTGAAATTTACGTATAAATATAAAATTTATATTAAATAACATTTTTGGGTTATCAATTTAGGTAGTTATACCAATGGCAATCGTTACCGTGATGCATTTTAAAAACCTAATTAGCCAGGATTAACATGATTTTGTACTTCTCTATGTAATCTTGAAAATGAATTAAATGTAAAATTCTCCGTTGGGATATTTTCCCGTTTTTATCCAAGGTAACTTCCCTGCCTACCTCCGAATTTTCGCTTTATCTCTTTCCTTCTCCTCCCAGCATCTCCTGTTTCTCCCTCTACAAAGGACCGTATTTCCTCACCAAATAACCGTATCTTCCCTCCAAGGAGAATCCATTAGACACCTCTCCCTCATCTCTCTCTCTACACAGAGCCTCATCTTCCAACCCCCGCCATCTTCATCCCGCGCCCTCTGTGGATTCACGGAGAGAGAGAAATATGACACTTCAAATTAAACGCAGGATATGTTCAACTCATTCACACACTTGCTGAACGCTTCCTCATTCTGTCTCCCGTACCTGTCTTTTCTCCGCTCGTGCATGGAATATGTCTTCCTCTTTCTCCTGCGAGATAACTTTTCAAGATCGATGCTGGCCTCAGCTCAGCTTACCCTTTAAAGATAACATGTGGAGCGCGGGACATCTTACTGGGAATGCCAAGGAAATTAGAACAAATAAATTGATACCCGAAGTCTGCTGCGAAATTTGCTGGGAAAGCGAATATCCCTGATAAGGCTAATTTATTTTGTCACTGAGCAACAACGGCAATATATCCTCAAACCTATTTCCTTAAATTTATCTACGGTCATAGCAATAACTATTGCGAATTCAAATTAAATTTGTATCTGACTCTGCCACTGGCGTTTCCAATTTGCCTTGGTAGCAATATTTTCCCAGCCAAATATATAAGGACTTTCACAACGGAAAGGAAACATCTTCGGTTGAATAATATTATATTAACTACACAAGTGTGTTTATTTAAATGTTACCAAATTTACATACTTATCCAATCGCATTATGCGGATAATACTTAAAGCAGTTTTAGAAGATATAGGGTATAGAAATTATGTAGAGGATAATAAATTAGAGCGAATTAGATGGACCCTATACTTGGCGAGGATTCGGGAGGACATAATACATATAATCTATTCCTTTTCTCTTTATAACCTCGTATATCGCTTGAACTTCTTAACAAGAATTAGTAAAAAAAGAACAGTTTGGATACACTTTTGTTTCTTGTAAAAAATATTTTTGGGAAGATAGAAGGGAATAAAAAAAAAGGCTAATCAAATTACATCAACGATAAAAACGGAGAATATTTGCAATCATATATGTAGGAGTTATTATATAAGATGGCATAACTGTCATATATTCTTACGATTTAAATACAAACTATAAATGGGGATTTGAGATGAGATTCCATTAGCAAGATAATTCGAGATTTGCAAGTTCCTATCTCTGGCTTTATTCAAAATAAAGATTTCACGGCAAATATCATTCTTTTCTTTTATCGTTGTCCTTTAAATTCGAAAATATTGATCAGCTGACCTATTAAAACCCATGTAATGAATTTCATAACTACCTAATAATATTAAAATCTAACAAAAAACATGTAAAACCCAAATAATTAAAACCTATTAATTATAACATATTAATTAAAACCCATTGATTAAAGCACATTAATTAAAACCTACAAATTAAAATACCATTGAATCCCATTAAAAATATCACCCCTTTAAAACGTCCTCGTGTGATTGAATATCCATCGCGAAGTGGTTTAATCAATTGGCTCATTTAAAGATACCCAAATAAAATGGCGGAGGTCAAGCCGAGAGCAGAATTATCTCCAGCCGCCCTCTTTCCGTTTCCTCATTCAACGCAGATTTATTCCGGACGGTATCAGCGCAACTTTAAATCCCCACTTCTCCTCAAAACCAACGCGAACGCGACCGCAATCGAAATTCAAAAGGGAATGAATCCACCTCTACGAAAACCCACGTCGGTTCCGAGAGGTGAAGCAAAACATTGCAATACTATTGGAGATGAGTTGAAACTATACGAGATGAGAAATTCGCTTCCATGGAAACCGCCCTCGACCGCTTTCTTTTCTTTCCTAGTTGGAGATTCCGAGAGCTTATTAATATTAATTTTTTCGCCCTCTTCCCACAACTCTCTTACGCACGTACTCAGCCAACGTTCTCGTCCATTCGTACCTCTTTCTTTCCCTCTACTTCGTTCTCTACTCTTGGAGTTAATGCGACGCACGAGCATAGGCGAACGTTCGCGTACTTCTACGTGAAGCACACCCTTGCCCCGAGCACTTTTTCCCAAACCTCTCTCTCTCTCCATCTCTTTCCTTATCTTGCCTCCAATACTTCGCAACCACGATCCCTCTCTCCCCAACCCTTCCGCAGCAAACATCGGCAGGTTTCAGGTCCCTATCTCTTTCTCTCCTCCGTTGCTAACTTCCACCCTCCATAATTACAAAAATTCATAAAACCTTCGAAGTCAGCAGGTGATTATGTAAATAAGAGGCGGATTTTTTACAGCAGTATCTTTGGAAGTCCCACGGACCAGGATGTTCTGATTCCTTTGGTAATTATACAAGTAAATTTGCTTTTGTCATATACGCAGCGGAAATTCAGCATTTTATCGGTGAACTTAAAGTGACGAAATTCAGACTGAAAGCTTGAACAATTTTCAATCGATTCATTTTTCAATTCTTAACTTTGCTAGCGGTGACTTAGTGGAACCAGGAAAGTCGACAATAATTTTATTAGGTTTCACACGTGTCGCGATACTTGAACAAATGCGACTAGTTTTAGCAAATTCATCCCATTGCTGTCGGTGAACAGAAAGCAGACAATTACCACCATATCCTACTCTATCTAATGAATTATTTTCCTCTATTATTGTTGTATTATTGAATTTCCTTATTACTGTTTATTAATTTATATTTATACTGTTAATTTTCATCTATTACTATGTACAAGTAAATATTAATTGTTTATCATGTTTATATATTTCTACTTCCTTGCCTAAATTAGGGTTTATTTTTATTATTTCCATCCCTTAGTATGGTGAAGGGTTATATGCAGAATGAAAGTATTTATCTCAGTATACCTCATAAAGAGGCAATGCAGAAGAAAAATAAGTGTAACACAAGTAGCATGAACTAAATTTCTGCTCCGAATCCACCTCCTTACACGTCATGCGTGGAAAATTTAATCTTTGATTCATTTGTGCAAAACAAAACCTCCAAAGCGGCAGATAATTAAAGTGTAGTATAATAATTGCAGCAATCAAGAATATCTGTTCCCAAACTAGGATTCGATCCTTAGACTACAACTCCGCAAAGTTATAGCGAAAAACTACACCTTTAAGCCCGACGATAAAAGAGATATATTTCTAACAGGGTGTTGGTTTCCTTACTAATCATTGTTTGATGATAGAAGAGTGATAATTTTTACGAGTATACTATTTAATACTTAAATTTACAGTTCCGCAGAATTTGATCAACCCATTCACTGCATTTCCCTTCCAATCATTCCCTTTCATCTCCTTCTTTTCATTTTTACTTCTCTTCTTCGCACTTCTTTCCGTCTCCTTACACTTCCGTCGCCATTGCTGAACATTTTCCTCCATCATCTGACTCCACCCAACTCATTCTTGACACTTCCATTCACCCGCTTTTAACCTTCGTCTTAGTATCCCTTGCAAACCTCTTCCACTTCTTCCTCTCACTCACCCATCCACTTTCTCCAAAAAATCTCACATCGCCTTTACTTGCCTTTTTAAAAAGCTGAAACTTTCTCAATTCTTTTTTCGTCTTAATCCCTCTTCCTCTTAAGAAGTGGGATCGGCTGAATGTATCTCGCGCAAGTAAATTAATTTGTGGAACCTTGGCTCGCAAAGTCGAAAGCGACTAAAAAACTAGCATTCATGCAACGGCTTCAGCGATGAAGAATTCCGAGAACGGCGGTGCTTAGCGTTAGTTAAACCATTTCTGAAGTTCGCCTTTAGTTTACGGGAGTGAGAGGAGGGGTCGAAAATCGGAGAACTTCGTAATAAGGCAGAGTTTTCCGGGAGACTGCCAAGATGAACCACTTCCTCGCTTTAATTCAGGTTAACAAAATAAACTAGAGATCTAGTCGCTAGGGATCAGAAGTGGGGCTAACATTACTTAGCTGGTTAAGATGATACTTCTGCCGCGCTTCTGACTGTAATTTGAAGAAAGACTCTAGAAGATAGATACTAAGAAGAATTCTTTGCTTAAGGATACGAATATTTGTATACGAGTATTTTCGAATATATCGTACAGCGGATGGATTAGGACTCAATGAATCGGGATATCTGTTCATACGTGTAAATGTTAAAAAAAGAGCTGTTCAATGAATGACATTTTCCAGTTGAGTTTCTCAACCGAATAACTGAAACGAATTCAATGAGCATGATGGCGGGTAAATTAAAGCCCCAGTTTATTTAAAATGAATTGAAAGACGACTATGTGAAAACGGTATGGTTTAGATGCATCAAAGGCGCAAGGATAGTCCCAACAGTAGAATGCAGCAAACGATCGGGGGATTTAAAAATCCCGTAGCTCCGCCTGCTATCGGTTTCTAGGTTACGAGCTATAGGGGATGAAGAGGACTAATTCATTTCTTCTCTATCCCATGGAATTTATACAACTGGAATACTTCCCTTTACACAATATCCTATGGAAAGACAATATTCAATTCTGACAAAACGCACAAATTACCAACTTCCCATAGAGTCAATTACATTTAAAACGTATAAGAATCGTCATTTTAAAGCGGTCTGAGGACCATTCAAAAATTTATAAATTCTTTCGAATTTCGGGTAGAACTGAAGAGAAAAACGGTAAGAATCATTCCTGCGTAGCCCTATATTCAACTACAAAAGCAATTCAAATATGTTTTAATATTACGTTCCTAATCCTTACGATTAGACATGCTTTAATCCTTTCATTATTTTGTAACATTATTACTCTGGCTCTTGTTTCGATTATTAAGGTGAAAATTCTTCAATCACTCAAATTTTCTGGCGTATCCAATTTATACATAATAAGAAATAAAACAATAGTTACGCACTAAGACAAAGAAGAATTTTTGGCAACTTTATTTCACTAATTTTCTCCCACGTATACTTTTTCCGAGAGTTCGACTTTTGTGACTTACTCTTTGTGACTTTGACTTCAAATTAGATTACCTTCAAGAAGACCTTTTACATTTCAAGATTACCAGTACAAGTGTAAAATTAGTACGTTAAGAATAGTATTTCGTTCTTGTATGAGTTTCACGGAATCTTTGAGGAATAGAAACAGGTTTTTGAATTCGGCCAAACGTTACGTTATTTTCTTCATTCTCCTAGTAATTTGGATAACTATTTGTTTACTAAAGGCAAATTTTGACTTATAATAAAGTTGAAATGCCCGTTGATTTTAACTAGGGAAGATAGAAGTAAATAGTAATACTGAAGTTAAAAATTATTTAAAAATAAGATCATCTATCATCTCTTATAGTTACTTAATTCATTGAGACAGTTTATCCAAAGCGTAAATCTTGAATTTGTCCAAGTTCTTATAATTTGGAAACGAAATCTAAGATCGACGATAATTATATAATACTTGATAGAATTTCGTTCTTTGAAATTTTATCTAAAATTTATACGATGATTATTTTAAACTTAATTTTCTATGGGTATGTAACATGGAAACGATTAAAATGAACTTAATATGCATTATTATGAGAAATAATAATGTCTTCTGTTTTGTACGGCTAGATTTCCCCAAGTAATTATGTTCACTGAATTGATACAGCAGGCAGAGCTCATTCCAATGCTTTTCGGGAAGGCTCCTCATACTTTGTATGTAGATTGCCCTTTCGTTTGAAGTTAAACGGAAATTCGATGAAACAGGGAAACCAATACTAAATTAGCGCATCCCCGGGGGAAAGAATGAATGCGGTTTCAATATGAAGTGAATTAAAATCTAACGAACTTGAAATATACAACAAACTCCAAAGTAATCGGAATTAGTGTTATCTAGATCGCATGTTTGGTTCATAAGCAAATAAAGGGTAAGAATATGCAAACACATTAACTGATGAGGCAGCACGAAAGATATTAGTCTAAGGTATTCGTTTATAAAATAAATTTGAAAGGAATCATACTAAGATCAAAATTAACGATGGAAGATGTTTCCTTAATAAATTAACGTTAAAGTGCGTATATGACAGAAATATCAAACAAACTGTAATAATATAACTTTCAACGATGTATTCAAATTACAACTTTTCCTAGAATATGGACCATAATTTGATCTTACAGATTAAGTGTAGCCGTCTCAAGACCAACTTCAGGAAATGTAGATGAGAATATCTTCCAATAAATTAAGTAACTAATGAGTTGAGAATCTTCAGTTCTGCATCTAAATATATGCCCTTTGCGAGTGGGAAGGGATAGATTATATTTTCTGAATATACTGTGGTTACGCGCATCTTTCCCCGATAACCTGATTTATTGAATCAATTTTTTTGTGGCACCTAGTCCGATTTTTGCAATAATATTCGATCGGCTTACGTATCAGGATGAGCTCATAATAACTACTACATCTTCCGAATAAAAGTAGTACTACGTCTTCCGAATTTAAGTATTTTCTTCGAATTGATCCGGAAAATCAGACTAAAGTTTTGGCCTGTCCTCTAACGAATTGCACGACACTTATTTCTCTCCACAATTCGTACTTCGAATGCGTTACTGTAAAGATTAAATTCAGTATATTTCACCAGCGGGAGATCTCCAGAAGAAGGTACGGATATTGAGAACAAAAATAGAGCGACTCTATTCCGATGTCGCACTTCATATTCTCTCCCCTAAAATCTGAAAATTCACTTCCTGTCCCTCGTCACCCTCCTGACTTTTAGGTTCCTCTAACTAATCCGTCTCCCCTTTGTTTCCTCCCAAGTCACTCTCTTCCTTCCAGAATCATTACTCCCTTCTGCGACAACTTTCACCATTGTCCTACCCAATCCCCTTCCCTCCCCCCTCGACACCCCACGGGTCATTTCCCAAAAGCATGCACGTCGGAGAAGGCTGTGCGGTTCTCGCTGCGACAATGGAGGGAGAGAAAGGAGAAAGAACGAGCTGAAGAGGTTTTCGGAAAGGAGGGGAAAGTACTTGAAAATTACCTCTCTTCTCTCCCACGCGCATCTCGCGAGGAAATCCTCTTTGGCGCAACAGAGATATCCCCGATTGTGGCCGCACTCCACCCCTTTCGCCACCTTTCCTTTGCAAAACAAGCGCTCAAACACAAGGTCGCGCGCGAACAAACCGCGTCAAGACCTCCGCGAGTACAAAGACTCGATTAAACCAATGGGATAGTTGGATAACCGAAGTGGGTCTCCGGCTTCCTCTGACATCCGAGAAGAATGCCTCTCTTTTCATCTCCTCGTCGCAGCACCACTTTCTCCCATTTCAATCTCTCGTCGAGAGCCTCCTTCTGTCGCAGCAACGTTTCGCCGATGTTTTCTTACACCCGAATCTCTCTCTCTCGAATGAATCTCACCTCGGAACAAAACATTTTCTTTATGTGGCTCGAGAGCGGTACGTTCCTCATTTAGAATGCGACGTGGAGAAGGCGAAGGAATAAGCTACTTAACATCTGAGATCGCGAAGGAATTATTTCCGAAACAATTATGAGACGCGTGCGTAATGATGAGGTTTACCGCAGACCCAAATCTATCGCGTTAAATTGAAGAAAACGTTCCCTTATCTTAAATCCTAAACCACGATCTGTTTTTCCATCCTGACCTTTACCGAGTGTACACCGGCATTTTTTTTAACGTTTGTGATGACCTCAAGAAAGTTTTCTTCAGAAGTTTGGGTTATCCTGAATGCTGCTCTTGGCCATTCATTGTTTTACCTCGTTATTTCTATAGATATTTATAATTAGTAAAAATCGGGATGCCACATTGTTTACTAATATTGGGCTACTTAAAATCTCTAGGTATGCTGAAAGATTAATTAATATAAATGATGATAATTGTAATCATAATTTTTAACAATCATTGTATTAACATAGCATATAGAGTTTTATTTATAATCGCGATAAGTCATTGCATACTTGGAACACACTTCAGTATCGTCAAAAATCTTTCTGTACATGGGTTTTAATACTCGTAAATCTTACATGATAACTGAGTAAGCCA
The DNA here is from genome assembly GCA_036926295.1 of Pachydiplax longipennis. NCBI lineage: Eukaryota > Metazoa > Arthropoda > Insecta > Odonata > Libellulidae > Pachydiplax > Pachydiplax longipennis. The sequence continues at coordinate 62,537,482 of JAVFKF010000008.1, forward strand.
TTTGACACATTACGCTGCGGCGTCGCAAAGTTTTATTTCAAATTTCTCTTCAGAAAGCATTAAATAATGTTGTGATTTAAGTTAGTCCGTATATACGGACTTTCTACTCTTTTCCTCGCTAATTCGCTCTAAAATAACGGTCCGCTATTTTCCTAATATTCCACTGTGATAATAGAAAACGACTACTTTGAATGATAATCTATTTAACCCGATGATCTTCTAAATGTGGATTCACATCGGCTTGAGGCTGAAGAATTTCGTAAAAAATCCAAGACCGGCATTTTTCGCGAAATTTAACTTTACCAACTTTGGCCCCATGTATAATTTTAATGCTCCGGAATCAACGTAAATGACTTGTTTAGTTGTATGCAAAATTTATTTGAGAGTGAACATGCGGAGTTTAAAACCCTGAACACATAAAAGCCACTTCCGTATTTTTGGCTATCCTGTTTCGATTCCAGCCCACTGTGCACCGTGAAGTTAAAGCCAGTAGAAAGCGTGCCATTCGATAAATAAGGTAGGGAAGGAAGGTATATGTAAGAAGAACTGCGCATTCGCACTGTGCGATTCGATCAACAAATTTTGTGTATACTTGTGACGTGAGCAAGTGGTAGGAGACTTGTTCCAGAAAAGTACCTTTAAAATTAAAAACCTGTTGAAAATTGTGATGGAATGAAAAATTTTGGTTTAATGCAGATGTATGGAAATCTGTATGAATTGATATTCAGTACTGGAATTCTGATTAATTATTCGGCAGAGTTTCTGGAAAGAGAAGCATGATTTGCCGTCAATGTTGAGAGCAGGATGACGGGCTTGGTGTGTATTTGATGTGCTGAAATTCTTTACTCTACATCAAATTCTTGAGACATGTCCACTCAGACCCTTCTGGCAGTTTGACTTATATACTTGAAGGAGATAAATGAGTGATTTAGGAATGTTGCGTGAGAATAAAACATAAATCTTTCAGAATCGTCGGCAGCGTTTCATCTTTAGAGGAAAACATTTTAGAGCGCAAAAAATTATGCAGTCTCAAATGGGAGAGGATACTTTTTAGATAGGCACTCTAGAAATTTTAGCAAAAATGTCAGGTGAAACCGGAAACGCACAAAGTACTGGGATGAAAGGAACCGATCTAGGGACACAGCTTTCGGAAACGAAAAATTCGGAGTGATGTGGGGTGAGGTGATGGATTCGCAAAAGTGGTCCTTTTAGCCCCTCGTTTCCTCTTCATATGGTCAACAAATAAAGGGGGAATAAGTACCGCCCTTGATAAAAATGGACACCATCTGGCTAGTGTACATAAATCGACAGAAGATTACACATTGCGACACGCTCAAATTTCGTAAACCCGACGACAGATATGATTTCCTAACGTTATAGATTTTTCGTTCAATTTAGAAACCTTTGAAATTAGTAGTCGTGGTATTCTCAAAAGTAATTCTACTGCTGAAACCATTAGGCACATATAGGTTCCCACCGGGACTCGAACCCGGGAAAGCTATCACTAAAGGCATACGCGCCATTTACGCGGCTATCCGGGAGCCTCTATGAAACCTCCTAATTATAAGAAAGTATGGCAACAAATGTATTATAATTTTGTATTGTTTGTGTATGAAAAATGTATTTTTTGTAGATACAGATATCATAATATTCTTCTGCGTAACTACACTTATATGTAACATCCATGCATATTTGCGGAAATTTTGTTTCAGTAATTTATTAATAGATATTGATATACTATAGCTGTGTTTTGATATCGATTTATAATGATGTACCGATACGATGTGTACGATAACGAGTGCAATGATGTATTGATGAATGACAATAATTTATTCCGTAATTTATAATAAGTATATAGCCAATGATGAATACATAGAATGACGCTGCCACCTGATGTAAAATAAAACTGCAGTGGATGTACTGTATCAATAGATATAATCTTTAGTAAGTTAATGATTTCATCGAAGAGGACCAACATCTCCATTAGAAGATTTTGTATATAATGCGAAAAGTGATTTTTGTAAAACTGAAATTTACGATAATAATTAAACTTACACTTCAATTAAAAGTATATGTGCTAGTTACGAATGAGAATGAACGATACTGAAAGAACAGTAATATTTAAACCGTAGATATGATCGAATCATCGAAGAGATAAATTAATTGATGTCAGAGAATAAGATTGAATTCAAGGCTTTTAAAGTAAACAGCAAGTTTATCAGAATTAATTATCATGAAATTTATAGCAATTCAAACTAAGGAAAGCGGAATTTCTGCAATGGAATGGAATATATGGAACGATAAAACGCTGATGTACATACATGAAGAGCTATTGAAAGTTCTTTGGGTGAGTGACACGCATGTTTGCACTAAGTGACTTTATTGGGGCATTAGAGGGCTTTCGATGGTTTACAGGAGTCTGCGCCGATGCCAAATCAAAGGGAAAGAGAAGAAGGTGAATAGGTGGAGAATTGGGCAAAAGCAGCCAAACAAGCACTCCTCAATTCCCAGTGTTCGTGACAGACAACAAACATCCCCCGATCACAGTGCCAGGCAGCATTAACCATTTCTTTGGATGGGAGGGGAAATAATATCGGAATCGGTTCGGAAATTCTGGCTTTGGCACGGAATTAATTGCCGTGACAAATGTCCGCGGCGTCATAATCTGCATGAACGTGACTTTATTATCCCATTTGCGGACTTTAAATTCTGGTTATGTAACAGAGATATTGCCAGATGCTCATCTACGACCCTCGCATTGTTTATCGCGCTAGGACTTTGCATGTATCATGCAAATAATCTGGAGCACAAGAGCATTTATGTCGATGTTTCTTGAAATTCATTTCTTGTTCTATGGATATTCATTTCTCGTTGATAACTCAATCTACTGTCTACAAATATTGCCAATAAAATTTCATCTATTCTTACTTTCACTGTTTTCAGAACCAATTATTTTTATGACTCTGCTTTCACGGTTTTTTACTTAATCTTCTTGAGCGACGTTTTCTTGAAATATTTCTTTATTCTATTAACCTCTACATATGTCGGTACTTTCTAACTGACCACTAGCTGAACTAATGTCTGTTCAATTTGGTATGTTTTTCTACTTATCCGTCTTTGAAACATTTAAAAATAGAGTATAAAGTTAGCAGGAAAATAGTGGGCCTAATCTCTTCTTAAAGGATATGTAATTATCTTGACTTTCGTATAAGTCAGGTAAGGTCCGGAAGTAATGCCCATAAATCAGAATTTAAGGCTGGCGATATTTCCTTATCCGGATTCCAAGGAAGTGCCTCATTGAGACCAGATTTAAAAAAATACATACTATTTGTAGTGAATTTAATTAGGTATTGGAAAGGTATATTCAGCATAGTTTAAAATTCCTAAGACAATGTTAGAGGTTACCCTTATAAAATACATAATTCATCTATGTTGTAGAGGTTAATTTTGATGATTAGTATCAGGCTTCTAAAAATATCCAAGTTTGTGGAAATCACAATTTATCTATTTCATTAAGGCATGGATTTAAACGAAGTCATAGGAACCCCGATTCAAAATAGCGAGATTTTTGGGATATAGAAAGAATGCTCTTGTTATAAATTGCAGTTTCTTGATTCGTTGCTGATGATGATGTTTGCGTGGGATACGCTTCGTGAAAATAAATCAGTCACTATTAAAGAAAAATGGGTTTAGTTTTTCGAGATTGATTGTATGTGTCTTAGGAATCATGAAGCAAAGCTAATAGGCTGCGTTATCTCATCTTTCATCTGGGCTTTTAAGAGTATAAACATGGAGTCAATTAGAGATTGTTTTATCGATTCCAACGAAGAAATTTCTCCTAAGATGCCATCACTTAGGCAGCGTGAAAGCGTGGTTTATGATAGTTTGACTCTGTATGCTATTTGAAGAATTTTCTTTGGCACAGAAGATCACAGCGAGCTGCTGAAATCACGTGTTACTTTTGGAATGATTGAAATAAATAACTCCATTGATAAATTAGTTCTCTATTTCAATACAATTTTCAACGTAGGTGATGTCTGACATCTAAAACGGGAATTTATTCAAGGAATCCGTGTAATTTGATCAGAATGAAATGTCTTCGATCACTATTACTTGAGACGCTAAATATTTCCTACATTTCAGAAAAACTATAAAAATACTGTTTTTGATAATGTGTAATCTCCATAATGACTTCCCATCTGAGATTATTTTTATAAAGGCAACCAGAATAGTTTACGCAAAACCCGTTTTCGATAGATTTGAATTATCATTTTACATTTTCATTCATCATTATCATTTTACAAACAGAGAAGACATTACTATTACGGTGGTCATCAAGATATGCGCTGTACCCGCTGATGTTTGGGGGTAATTATTTTGCTTTCTAAATCTTCAGCTTCTCAATTCTTTCTCCTTGTACATATAAACGCACCAATGTAGAAAAACCACTAATAGTCCTATTCATATAAAATCCTTTACAGTTTCTGGCGTTTCTGCATCCCCTCTGAGGATGAATTTACATGAAAATGTCCTAAGCATCGTACTCCGATACTTTTGAGTTGGTGATAGCAATAGAAAACGTCTCATCACAAATCTCTTTCTGTTTTGCATGAGTTCATCAATAGCGCATTCAACATATCAACATTTAAATACACTTAGCGCTGTAACTTTCGGGAAAAATTCTCGGAATAGAAATTACTCCTCAGCTTTGGTTTGTGCGGTACAGTACATTTGTCATCTCATATTTGCTTTGGACTCGAATATGAGAACACCTCTTCTTATTTATAGAATACTACACTACTCTGAAATGGAAACAGGGAGAAAAGGTTTACTCTGAGGGAAACTATTTTTAGGATACCGCTCACGCGACCCTTATACTGAGAGGGGAGATGGTAGTAGATGTCCTCAACTCGTATGGACGTCAGAACTCTATCGAGCGATGCCAGGAACTATATCATCCGTCTAAGGGATGGATACTGAGGGATGAAGCAGTATTACCTCTTCAAATGTATTCCAAAAAATACCTCAGCAATGGGGCATATATGGCACATTAAAGAAAATAAAAACATGGATGCTAAGGTTTACTGTGAAATTTAAGAGAATCAGCAATGTCAGGGAAATGAAAAGGATAAACTTTTAATGAGTGGTGAAAATTCCAATTTTAAAACCCATCGAGTGTTTATAATACCTTTTTTAACTACTTGCATTGTGCATACGAAGAGTTTAAATCTCTAGTAGAGTTTTAGTCTCTAAAGAGACATCGGTAAAGTTAACGGTACTGTTTTCTTGTATTATATTTTACGAAAATATTTAAATTACTCTAGCAAAATTCGAACCAATAGCTTATCGATTGATTTATGCATATGAAGAGTTCATCAGGCATCATATGTTGCTTCTATTTTCTGGGGGAATCTGAGAAGCCATTTGTTTATGACGTTTATGACATTTTACATTGAAAGAAATCATTGACATTACTAAGAAAGAAAAGGGAAACGAAATTTTTTGATGGACAACGGTAGAGTAACGAATTAAGTTAGTGTAGAGCCCTCACTTGGTTGGAGCAAAAAGTAAAATTGATGCAAAATATTTTAAATATCTTCATGATGTTCTACCTGCGACATTTCATGACGTACATCCTTATCTGATCGATGTATAGAAATTTCTACCCATTCATCGACAGTGGAAAAGCACTCGGATGGATTCACGGTCTCTCCCTATTGAAAATTTCCCCACTTCAAAACGGCAGCATGCGATGCAAAAATTGGACGACAAAGAGAGGTGTGTATATAGGGTTATGCAACTCACTCCTCCTTCCATGCTGCCGGCCACTCCGTTGGGCTGCTCGATGGGGAGGCCCCCTCGTCCGACGACCGCACCTCTACCTCCGGCCACCAGCTGCGTCTCCTGGTTGCCCCCCCTTCCAACCGCTGTGGGGTCTACCGGAGGCGCTATCGCCGATGGGATGTGGTTGGGGGCTCCTGGAATGGTACTGGAGGCAGTAGTAGCTCCATTTGCGGGCGGCTTGGTGGCGTCCAGGAGAACCTTGAGCGAAGCAATGGCATGCAGCTGGGTCGCCTTCTCGTCCACTTTTCCTGTAACGAACAACAACGAGCACGTCAGGCCCGCTAAGTCCTGCACGCCGCTCCTTCGTGACCTACCGTAACTAGGAATAAACGCAGTCCTTCCTGGGTTAGAGGGGAATCTGCATTGCCCTCCTAAGAAGTGGTACCGCCCTTCGTCAACTCTTAAACATTACACTGGCAATTACCATCTACTAGTGCTATTTGCAAATTGCTGCTTGTAATAAATACGGACGCGTTCAATCTGTAAAAAAGACTGATTGACAACTTGGGTAACGAAAGGGGTTAAAGCCCTCTCCCGATTTCATTATTTTCATTTCACTATTTTTATTCATCGTTATTATTTTGATCGATGAATTCTTCTAGACTTTTCGGTTGTGACGAAAAAATCCTTAGATCACACAGACAGAATATATTGTACTGGATCTTTTAAGTAAAATATATCCAAAATTATTTAATCGTTATAACGAGAACTTACCACTTTCATTATTTATTACAAGCATACGGTGAACAGCATCTTTACAGCACTACATTTACATATTTTACCTTCAATTTAGTCCATTTGGGGAACGATGATTTTAAGAGTCCATGTTCTTGACGAAATAGATATGCGCACAAAATAGCCTTTATAGGGGTACTTCTATTCGAAAGATATTACGACTATAACATACATTTAATTAATATTATTTAGGTTTACCTGTTATTTTCATGGGCTATGGAGCCAATTTGGTACCGTTAAATAGCAGTATTAATTAATATCTCAAGCTTCGGGTTCTAACTATTGACTAATATGAGTTTGGGATGATGAAATGAAATTTAAGAGGTCCTAATATATATATCTTTCTCCTCGGAGCGACTTTTTAACGAAAATTTACACTTTCTTAAAGCTTGTGCTTTTAAGTAAAATTTTATAATGGTATGGCTAAACATATAATTAACTTTTCTTATGTTTTTTTTAATTTTTTTGGGAAAGAATTTAAATTTATTTACAATCGTTTTAGGAGAATGATTTTCGTTAATTAATATATTCAATTAGATATTAAGTCCATGTATTTAAAGACACAAACGTCAGCAAAAAATTTCGAACCTTCTCTTTTAAATACGGCACTTAGAAGCAGTGTCATTTGACCTTTCTGTTTTTAAATTCAGTTGCCATTTAATTTAGAATACATAAAATTTGAAATGAGCTAGGAAGATTAATTACGTCGTTGATTCGTAGGAATTCATAATCATATCACGTAGGACCATCCGATCTGAAGATTATATTGCGATGATTTATGTATTTATTTCTTCCATCAATCTAATCCGACTTCGTTTTTCATTCCTTTCACCCTCTCCTTAAGCACTCCGCAATTCCAAACTGGAATTTTCCTCCGCGAAATTCAAAGGAAATCATTTCTATGTAAATGAACGTCATATTCCCGAATGTCAATGGCAGGATGGAACCCGGATGTCTTTTCAGGACTATTAATCATGAAATCTTAATTCGTAACATTTCCCTTCTCATTGATTACCTCCGCAGTGCAGCTATATTATTCACCCGAGTCGAGGCTAATTAACACCCCTCTATTCCCACGATAAACTAAATGGCATGGCTGAAAGGCCTCTCAAAGAACTTGGAAAAAAAATCTCACGAGATGAAGCAATATCCACGTGTTGAAGAGAAGGAAAAGTAGAGCGATTCCGCATCGCCGGGCATGGGCGAAGAAAGGCAAAAATCGACGATGAGGTAGATTATACCATCAGGGAGAGATAAGGAAGAATAAAGCTAGATTCTCGGGAAAGAAAGAGAAGAAGAAGCGGGAGATCAAAGAGGAATATGATGGTGACGCCTCGTTCCCTCCCCACCGCGGCACATCACGGTGCCTCCGCCAAGAAACGTGCCGCTTATCTTCGGTTAGCAAGCCGTCGCTGGCTTGCTGTGCAAATCGAGCTTCTTTGTCTTCCCACGAAGGAATTAGCACTCCTTTGGGCCGCTTAATGAGCGCATAACATCTCGTCATCGATTCAAAAGCTTAGAGCTCGTCTCTGAGATTATGAAACAGAATTGTCGAAGGAGAAGAGGTTTAAAGTAGAGCCCAAATATTCGGGAATGTTTTAGAGTGAGTGAAATATGAGAGAGACTTGTGGAAGAAACAGAAGTCGGCAGGAAAATGGCGAAGAAAGACTCAAACTCGCAGAAATCCAAGAATTTGTCTTCTGGAGAAATTTCTGAGGACAATCCTAAGGATGAGGATAGAGAACATCTTTATATTTTCTTTATAATATATAAAATGACTAAAGATGCATACCTAGTGACTTCTGCTCGTGATAATAATCGAATTAAGTGATTTTAATGTGACTACAATAGAATAAAATGAAAAAAATCGCATGCAAAATAATCCTAACATTTTGTATGTACAACAGGATTAGATTGAACTGAATAATTTTTACCAACATTCCTTACTCCGAAGGAAATTTTATGGAAGAGATACAGTGAAGGTGCCCAGATGATTTATCTTTCTTAAATAGATATATTTGTTAACTCTGACAAGTGATTTACGTGTGCCACCATTCTGGATTCCTTTGCTTCTTTCTCTAAATTTCGCATCAGGTGATGTAAAAACATGCACAAACTTCAATGTTCTTATTTAAAAATGCTGAGAAAATCACTCTTTACACATCTCTACGAAAAAAATGGAAATTGCTGTCAATTTCTGTCTCTGTAATTCTAAAATCATCCATTCAAACAAATTGAAGATCCTTAATCCATGATGAATCCTCACTACTTAAGTCGACTAATTAAAGCTGTGATGGACCAAAGGTTGGTATTTCGACGATGAATCACAAAATCCTCATTCAGAATAAAAACAATGTATCGTATATTTATGCATTTTTCTTTTGTTTAAAACAAACGAGAACGGTTGTAACCACCTTAACAAGTGAGTACCATTTTAAGATTACAACCTTAAATTTTTTTCTTCGCATTTTATGGTGATAAAATAACTTATAGTTATATCAGAAAAGGCTAATAAAAGCATTGAGAGTAATCCTCCCTTTAACTGGATAAAAAATAGGACATCCTCTGAATGCGTATTTGTTTACTAGGAACTGACCCACTGTATCAGCAGAACCATTCGGGAAGTTTTTTTCAATTCAGCTCACATGACAGATATTACGTAATTTCGTCTTAGATACATAGGGTATACAGACAACCGGAATCCTTTCCCACAGCTCCGTCATATGGAGTGTCCACCGCAGTTTAGGGCAATTTAAAGGATTAACTCAGCCATCCCGGAGTGAAAGACATTATGGGAAAACTGTAGTTAATAAAAGATTACGGCTGCGGAAGTGGACGGGAAACGTACGGAGAAGGGCAGAAGTAGGAGGGACGGGCATAAAAGGGCAATAACTTAGGGAGAAGAGCGGAGAATAAAAGGGAGGGGAAGAAAATTGCGGTGGCGAGGAAGGTGATAAAACGAGCGAGGAGCACGTCGAAAGAGATTAATAGCGGGAGGAAATTTGATCGAAGGAACCCTGTCAACGCGGAGTCCAACTTAATGGGATATATTGAAGGCGGAATAAAACCATTGCAAACTTTTTGGGAGACTAAGCCAAACATCGTCCCCCGCGATTCGAGCGACCTCCTTCCGGCAATCCCCCGAAAAAAATCCCCTCTCCGATACTTATTTTTTTGCTCGATACTCGATGTCGGACGGATCGTCGGATTTCCCGCGAAGAGAGCAAAAAAAGAGCGATGGTCGGGGGAAGAGGAAGTCCAGCGTGAATCAACCGAGCGAAGAGAGATCGATAAAGGGTGATTGATGAATGAGCTCGACCGATGGGTGCCCTCGGGAAAAAAGAATCGGGGAAAACTCGAATAACGTTTCGAAATTTCTCGGTCCGTCGAGGGGGAGAAAAAACAACGGTGGAAAAAAAGAGACGCGGAAGATTTAATTTCGGTTGAAACGTATCATTTTTTTTTCAATTGAAATTTTCTCCTCCTTTTCACCCGAAAGAATGGACATCCAGAAAGAGTTTTGGATTCGCGGACTTGGGTCAGGACGGGGTTAGAGAGGTGAGCTGGGGGGTTAACTTCCAAAGGGAATGACGATAAAAGGAGCCGTCCATGGATGAAGCTACCATCGGGACATAAATGGTCTGCAAATCGATTGCGACGACCTGCAGGTCGCGGAATGATTTCTGGCCGATCGCGGTCGTACTTTGTTACATTACATAATCGTAGGTTTCTCTCAGCTCGACTAAGAAAAATCAACAATTATCTTGAATGCTTCATTCCGCGCTATTCGACGTAAATATCGGAAAGTCAGGCCTCTGAGTACTTTGTCATCGGGATCCCTTATTCCGGTCTTAGGAGAGGAAAAATCGATTGCACTTGCCGATCCTGAATTGTTGGAATATCGGAAGGTAAAATAGCACTTAACTAGGGAAAATTTCTCCGTCATATGCAATTAATTTCAAAAAGTTTTTTGACGCTTATGACTGAAACGTCAAATTCAACTGTGGTCTATGCGTGTCATAAAATGCAATGGTTATCCATATTTTTATTTATTATCTGTACATGATATGACGTTTTCATAGAATATAGTAAAATATTGCAATCCAATACCGCAAAATACGAGGGTGGTCTGAAAAGTTTCTGACCTCAGATTTTTCAGAAATCTCCAGAAATTTTTCAGAAATTTTCAGAAAATTTTCAACAATTTTCAGAAAACATGTCGAGAAATGGCGAAATGTCGGAAACTTTCAACAATATCAGAAATTAAATCAGAAGTCAGAGTACTCCACAGCGAAAAGGAAAATCTCTGCAACTTTGTTCAAGTTCACACATTATACACCAACGACGCGATAATTCATTCAACGAAGATGGGAAATGCTAAGGAACGATGTCAGAAACATTCCGACATTTCGCGGTCTCGTCCAACAGTTTTTCAGACATTTCCCATTAATAACGTCCTAGTCACGAGGTGCTGTTTACAGACCCTCATTTCCTCCAGATCCTAACTTTCTCATCCTTCGATTCCCATTTCTCGACTCATTCTCCGGACTCATTTCTTTTTTCTATTGAAATCACAGCGCCAATTGATGATCCCGATTGTCTCCCGTCACGCAATCGCTGCCTTCGCTCTTCCCTCTGGGCTCTTTCCGTGGGCATCCCCGTGATGCATGGTAATTGTCACATGACGTGGGGAAGGATCAATGACTCCGGGGAAGGGAACAAATGCCGCATGCGGAGCGACGAATACCCAACCCCAACCTCCGCAAGAGCCCCGAATTCACATCGTCCCGCAAAATTGTGGAGACGCATTCCGGGGCTTTGGCGAGTGGAAAAAAAAGACTGCCGAGCTGGAATGCGCAGTTTTTTTCGTAAAATTTGGCTCGAGCTCATGACGAAGGACGCAGGTACGCGGCGGACGTCAGATGGCTATTGCGTTTAGATTGTTTTGTAAAATATCGCTATTTTAACTCTCGCGCAGTATGATTCAACGATATGGTGTCCGACTGGTACTCTCTAAATGTACGGAGTAGTGAAATTTCTCCTTTCAGCGCGCACGTGCGGGGAACTAAACGCGTCCTACTTCTCGACAGTAAAATGCGGGTATATCCTGAATATACCGGGGAAAGTTGTCATTCTCCGCGTAGGGTTTTTTAAATGACACACTAGGCGGACTCTATGAAACAAATGACTATTTCAGTCGAAGCCGTATAAATCGTTCCGTTACAATCCTATAAATTTAGTTTTTCCTCCTTTGCCCCTAAATTATACCATAGAGGGGAATATTTATGGCGATTACGTCGCCAGTGAGGACAAAAATTTCGATTGGGAGAGCTATTTATTAGCATTCATAGGTTTTGGTTGAAGCTAATGTCGTAATCGTTCGTAATGGCCTAGTTCCTTCTCAACCCTTCAAACATTTCCATCGAGAAATGTACGTCATAAAAATTAAATTTACCAATGAGGGATTGCCATCGTGGCTGATTATATTTGACGTAAACAAATATTCAGATGAACACGGTATATTAAATTATCGATTCAAGAGTCAAATCACTAAAATACCATTAAATAAACAACAGATATTATTTCGATGTATGGAAATAAAACCTCGATCGAAAAAGAAACACTCCATTTAATCGCCATTACCTTTACTTTTTCTCAAATTATCGATTTAAGAGTCAAATCACTAAAATCCATTAAATAAACAACAGGCATTATTTCTAGGTATGGAAATAAAACCTGAATTGAAAAAAAACTATTAAATCGCCATTACCTTTAGTTCTTTTGAAATTTTCGTTTCCTGTTCCGGAAAAGGAGAACGAAAACTTTTTTAGTAAAGACGGAAAAGATATGGTAGCAGCTACTTTAAAGAGAGCGACTACGTTATGATCTATGCCATCTGCCAGAGATACAGAATCATGTTGTGTGAAACTTCCTTTGATTGCATAATACAGCCTTTTTTAACATTGTATAAGGAGAAAAAGGTGACCAGGTGGAATAGATTTTCATTATCCAGATATGAAATAAGGGTATTCAAAATGAGAAACTGATATCTTGAAACGAGCTTATAAGAGAAATATTTATTTTAAATGTGAAATATATTTTTCGGTATGTCGGATATGGTTAGCATTAAAGTAGCTAATAGAAAACCCAGCTTGTCTGATTTCTTGGGATTTATGTAGTTATTACAGTACAAAAGAGATAATAAAATAATTCATCTCAAATGAAGGCAATATTTTTACTCTGTTATACTCGCAACGATCAGGAATCAGTGCAAATTAAGGGAAAGTATGAAAAACAGATACAAGTTCATAATGGTCATAAATGAGACGAAAGAGGAATAGAAAATTTTTTCATCTTGGAATCCTCGTAAATATTTCATTACGATCAGCAGTTGAAGTACAGCTATGAAGTAGAGCGAGGAATTTCCTTTCATCATTTTGTAGATTTGATAATAAATCATTCATCATTAGAATTGTTTGGTCAAGAAATTTTATCAGTTTATCATAAGATGCTGTCCGAACACTTATTAGAATGGCTCAAATCAAAATAATTAGCAACAGGAGGACCACATTTTAGGACTCGCAGAAACTATCTCTTGGACACCAAAATACCTGCTGCCACTAATTTCGTTAACAGACTTATGATGTGATTTTAAGTTTTCTCTTTCTATGAGTTGCTGAATATTTAGGAAAGGAAGAAAACCAAAGCTCCATTTCCTAAAATGTGTTAACTTTTGCCTTTTTAGATTTTACTCCCTGTTTGTTTGAATTAAAATATCAGTTGCTCTCAAGGAATGGAATTCATCATTACACGGGTAACAGCTCTCTAAGGAAAGTTTAGATTCTAATTTTCCAAATTCGTAGAATAGAATTGTGGACTAGAAAAATTTGTACACAGGTATTTATCTTTAAAAACGTATCGTGTGGTACTAAAAGTAGTGAATATTCTGCAGCCTCATACGCAGGATAAAGGCTTTCAAAACCATCATGATTTTATGGTCTCAGCTCGAAGGATGGTTTTAGCTACCATATTACGAGAGGCCTGTGACTGTAACTCATCTATTTCATTTTGACACGAGCTATGAAAAGATCCTCATTGTTCTTGACTTAACGATTCTCTCCATTCTGCCTCTTAATCGATATCGCGGGCAACGGGGACTGCGAATAAAACCGAAGATATCGAATTCTTCCGATATACTAAATGAGTTCTCGCGCAAATTCATTCCTTTTCTCCTTTTATAGCTCGTTTCCTATCGAAATTAACTCTCTTAATCCGTCGCTGAGAGCTTTACTGCCGAGCCAAACGGCCTCAACAGAGGGAATTCGTTCCGAGAATATTCTAGCTCACTATCTCCGCCTCATATAAATTACAGTACTCTTTAACTGATCGGCTCACGTTAAATGAATGATCCGAAAGAAGATTTTTTTGGGCAATTTACTTCGAGAAAGTTAATCCTTATTGCTAAAGAATAGATTTCGTTCGGAGATTAATTCATGACGTGGACAGAAGCTGGTAAAAAATGATGGAAGTCACGCAGAAAGAATGGAGAGAAAACGGCAAGACATATTTCTAATCTATAAAGAACCTATCATCTTTAAAAATGAGTCGTGAAGGCTTGATAATTTTAAAATTAGAACGAATTTGGTAAATTACCAGGGCCTTCTCTATAGGCGTGCACGATGTTCGCATAAGACTTGATGGAAATTTTCCATAATCAGTTTGAAGAATGGAAGAAATCGTAATAGTTCTTTATTAAAAACCGGATAAACCTGAATAAAATGAAAGTGGGAGGCGTGTTCGCCTTTGGTGAACGAGGTCCAAGGTTCGATCCCCGGCCGAGCTTAAGTGCAAAATGACCTCGGCTGTCAAATCACTTTAAACATATTTATACTAAAACTACTACTACTACTGGAATATAGTTTAAAACTTACATATAAAATTCGAAATTACAAAATGAAAATGTATAGCTAGGAAATTATATTGTTGAATTTGACCACGCAGATTTCTGTCAAATCTGACTATTACCATCCTTAATACATTAAAAGTATACTAATGATATATCATAGAAACAATTAGGACTTAAAATTCTAGACAAGATGGCTTGGATCCATTATTTTATCTCTAAAGTCCTAATAACTGATGCCTCTCTTTAAAGTTTCTACTGCACTTTAAGATTGCTAATTCAAAATTCGTCAATTCCTTAATGAGTGGATAGGCGGAATCCGTAAATTGTTTTTCAGCTTAAAATATCATAATCTCACTTTAATTTTAATACTAATAACGCGCAATGAAGTTTTCTTCTCCAAATACCCTTATAATAAATAATAGGTCACATATATTTGCGCATAAGAAATATCTCCCATTTGGTTCCACTGCCTAAATTATTTAAAGTATCACTTTTTTATTCCATAGACCAATTTCAATTTGAAAATTCTTCGATACTGGATGTACATATGAGTACAACTGCTTATCATAGAGTATTTTTAACGGAAAAAGATTCAGAGTTACTCTTAAGGAAACCTGTTTTTGACTTAAGAGGTCAGCAGATGCTGGTATCTCTCGAAATGTGCTTGGAATTCGAGATCCTCAGAAACGACATCAAAAACTCATTTCTGACCACTTTATAAGGCTGCCATTGGATATCTTTTCTGTATTATTGAGCGGTCAAACCATTTAAGACACGCTTATAAAGAAATACACGTATTTTAAAGCTTTGAATAAAAAAGTCGCTTTGATAAAAGTCTGATTTTGCCATCAAAGCAAAGAATTTAAGATATCATCTAAATTCTGGAAAAGCGACGAATATCAGGGATGACCGAACGGATTGCATCAGAGTCGCGCATTATGGGAATCTTTTACATTAAGGCGCAAAACGATTGAAAAGAGCTAAGAATAATTTTGTGAATATGATACGCAATAATTCAACAAATTTACTGCTGCAAAAAGATTTAGAATTTAATGTACTTTAATGATCATATAGAGTGAACCATTATATATGATCATTAAATTAAATTAATTAACAAGAAGTAAAGACACTGAGACTCGTACGAAGTTCACGAGGCAACAAATACCTAGTCCTCGAGAAGTACTTTACACTTTAAAAACCTCAATATATCTCAGAGAGATATCAAGCTCTTTTCCTTATGTTTTTCAAAGCTAATTCCCTTCAGTTGGCACTCTTCTAGTTTAAAATCTTTCCCACAGAAGTCGTCACACCTAGGATCGTTTCATTTCCCCTTGAAATTGGGAAATCTACTCCGCGGTTTCCCAACCTATTCTCACAACGGACATCCTTCCTCTCTTAATCGTCACTCGGGCGATTAGGGCGTCGCCGGATCTTTTTCTCCCCCTTTTCGCCGTCCACAAGATTTATTTCCGCCTACTCATCGGCCGTCGCCCATTAACCCACACGTGCACACCCACCGCCACAGGCGCCACCTAAGAATGGCTTCCTATAAGGTTCGCTCTCCCGCCCTAGGCAGCTATTAAGACTCCCGACGTCACCGTATTCATAGCGGCGTCGTAACGACGTTCCTTTTCCTCGCGCGGGAACACGCCTCGCGTCCCGCGTCTATTAAATCCCGCACCGTCCAATTAAGACCGCGTAATGGAGGCCGAGGTGAGGCCGGGAGAAAAAAGTGAATTATCCTCCGTTTGTCGGATGTTTCGCTTCCGAGTCGGGCGGTGGACGCCGGGGAGTGAAGCAGTATCCGTGCGGGCGTGACACCGACGAAGCCCTAGGAAAAAAGCCTCCCGATTGGGGATGGCAGAAGAGCGGCACGCGAATTGCGGATGACTTTCGCTCGTTTGCGGCGGAAGGGAGGGTCAATGACGAGCAGCGATGCCCTTAGATATCGCGTCAGGAGGGAAATTCGATTATTGTTTAATTCTCGGATTCCTAAGACTTCACCTCGGCGATTCCTTGATCAACGGAATGCGGGTCGAATGTGGCTCGACTGCAAGCGTCGTACGTCCTTGCCAGAGGAATTTTAATGAAGTTATATTGCGTCAATCGACGGTGGATGTATAAACCGGAAGCTACTGCAAGAGCGAGGATCGTTGCCTAAGACGTGAACCGTGCACTTAACGTAGCTGTAAATCAAAAATCGAAACATGTTACTGAGAAATATAAAGATTTTTCTTGAGAACAAATTGTAGGCGAATTTACAACTTAATTACCTTATTCGTGAAAATATGTTTAAATATTGGTAAAACATCTTATTAAAACGAACTGATTATTCTCGATCTAAAAAATCACATGAAGAAGAGGTTTAGATGGCCGAAAAATCAGCTAATTGTTTTCAATTCGCGGTACACTATTCTTTAAACAATTAAATTAAATAAATGAAGGAACCCAATATTTGTAGCATCACAATATCCATAGATAACACTCGCCTCGCATTTTTACACAGAGAATGATTATCAGACATGAGTATGTCTCGTAATATAACGCGCTTGAAAAATTATCCACCTTTTACAGGAAATTTAAGTGAAAATCGTAATTGGTATCTTTTCCGTTGCATACTCTTGTTAAAAAAATTAACTCGAATGTATAAAATACATTTCTGAAAATAATATCACCGCCTTCCATCCATTCAGGAATCAAAAAAATATTTCTAAAGCAGTTCTTTCTGTGTTAAGTTTACGAAAGAAGAGGGGCAAGTGCTACACTCTGGCGGTCAAGAAGCCTTAAAATGATATGGGGTGGATCCACCCACCCCTTGTCGCCTCCTTTCTCGATAAATAGAGCAAACGGCTTACCAGATTGTCCAGATTTATGTAATGTGTACATTTACAACCAGAAAATTGTACTCAACGTACACGGAATGGAGAGTTAACGTTTGATATATTGTAGAAAATGTATTCAACATATGTTAAAAAAACATCAGTAGTAATTATTTCAGAAAATAATTTTCTTTGACTTTCACGCATTTTTAAAAGAAATTATAATCAGTTTATTCGACAGAAGTATTATCATTTGTATCTAATAATAGCTTGAATTGCTTCATAACATCCACATTTCCTTGATTTGTCAAAATTGATTCTATTCAATAAAAACTGACCTTAATTTTGCACGTAGTCCACATATAGTGACACAATTTCAAGTAGGAAATGTCAAAGGATTGAAATATAAGTGACCTTTTTTCGTTCAAACAAAATTTTTATAGCAGATTTCATATTGCATTGCATTGCTATCTGCTAATTCTATCTCTATATTTGGAAAATCGCCATCCGGAACTGCTGCGCGAATTCTAACTGAATAGGGTAATTTAATTTCCGACTAACCTACAAGTGAATAGGAATTGTATGGATCTGATCAATATAAAATTAAAGCCCGAGTTGTTTAAATTCAAAAAAGCATAGTAATGATGATATATTTTCTGAATAGAACCGCCAGATGAGATCACACCATAAAGATGTATTTTTAATCCGAAAGTATGTAGGAATATGCGAGAAAATCATATAGAAAATCATATTATTTTGGAGAAATCGAGCGACTGAGATTGCAAAACAATATTTAGGCTCAAATCGAATATTAGGTTGAAAGTATTTTTTAGAGTGGCAGATTTCCACCACTTTCCTTACAAAAGCCTGAGAGGATGTATCAAATCAAATTCTAAAATATAACTTCAACTCTATACGTAAAAGATTCTCTCCCAACTATTTTTATTACTGAGAGAGAAAAAAGTGCTGACGGTGAAGTAGAAGTTAGTAAAAATGAAAATCGTAGCTCCCCATATGATACATCAACGTTTGGATGAAAGGACTGCAAGGGAATGGAAATGATACTTAAGTATAGACCTTATGCAGCCACTCGAGTAAACGAAAACGTATGATTTTAAAAGTGAAGAAATTTTCTTGGAATAAGCGACACTGAAATATTCTTGATAGACAGGAAAAATCGCACATCTTATGAGCTATATTTTTAAGGCAAGAAAAGCAGAAATCAAATGAAGAGCGATTGTCATTAGGCGCAAAAACGCTATCATTATCGAATAGCTTCACCATTTTACAAAACTTCACGCTCTCAAGATTGAGATCAGTGAAATGTACATCTAGTTTCACAGCTCGTTAGATATTTCGCTTTAGATTTAAATATCTGAATCTTTACACTTGAAAATTATCATTTGATCATTTCTCCTTCACACAGGATATCGATTTCCTAGCGATGAATCATGATATCTCCTCTACTCAAACTCATATAAATGTTCTAAAGCTGCTAACGCTTAGATGAGGCAATGACGAATGCAAAGGAAGAACTAAAAAGCACAAAGAAACATAACTATTGACTGAGGTCTATGAGGTGATAGCCAAAATAAGTTCAGAATGAGAGAAACTAAAATAACGGCATAATAAAAACTAATCATGATAATGACGTGGGGAAAGCCTTGTGACTGAAAATGATTACATCGTTTCGGATTTCAGGCTACTGCTACTAGTTAAAGAAGGCCTTCAACACAAGCGGATGCTCACTAAATGCCCTGACCGATGGAAGTTCTTCAAAAACCCTACCTTTCTTTCGGAACTGCAACGAGGGCTCCTCGACCAGCGATCCAAAGACCCTCTCGACCATCAGAAAGTAAGCAATACAGTCTTCCTCTAACGCCGTAACCACTAGCAGCCCTCGCAAACAACTGGAGGGGGTCGGGACAAATGAATTTTGGGGGAACAAAGCCTCTATGTTTAACCATAAGTAATGCATTACCTAAAGCAGCTACGGTGTTGGTTAATAAGCTTTTATTTACTTCTGAAAATACTGTAAACTGTGGCTCACCAACTATAAGTGATGGATGATAATGCGATTGTGTGTGGGGACCTCCGCAACGGTGTAAATGATTTAGTGCATGTCGTGCGAGTTATGGGCTCACCAGCCATTGTGCTCGTGTGAGACCGCGTACAAAAAATGTAATACTGCGATGAGTGCATATGTGGAGAACGTTATCTTTTGATATTGGAAATCGCATATATTCCTGGTGAATTAAATTATGATCTTTCCATCAGATCCGGAAACGGTTCACTTTTACGCGAGTCGTCCGATCTAGAACGAGCGAAAAGGAAATGTACAAACATGTAAGTTGATCGTGAGAATCCGGCGAGAGTTTTTCAAGCCAGTTCGTGCGCAATTTTATTGCTGACGTTTTTATTCTGTTCTTGTCGTCCGTTTCATTTTTAGCTCGCGAAGTGGCACGTTTAATTGATTTGAAAACGCACGTTTCCAACAGAGCTTCACTCATATAATAACACAGTTAAAGTTTAAACCGTTCTATATACGAGCTATAAAATTAATTTAAGGGTGTTCTCCATGAAAGGAAATATCTTACAGTGAACATTACAAGTAACGAGGGATGTAATCTAGATTGCAGGGATTTCGACAATACGGATTCAATTGAGCTGAGGGCCTCGGAGTATTTTCCAAGGTAAATTCACAAAATATGAAATAGAAAATTGCGCTGTTGATGGAAGAATTCGGGAAAATATATTTGAATATACTTTCCCACGAATGTTTCATTTATACTTGATCTTCGATTACCTCCCTCGAAAAATGAGAATTTTTAATGAAATAGAATGAATTAGAATGATATTATTATAAGACTTAACGACATATAGGAAAGATTCAAGAAATATAGCTCCTTATTAGGAAAAGTAAAAGAAATCATCACGAATATTCCACCATCATACACATATATATACATATATACATCAAGAATTGAAATTACGATACCACAAAAATACATATTACATG
Source organism: Pachydiplax longipennis (assembly GCA_036926295.1). NCBI lineage: Eukaryota > Metazoa > Arthropoda > Insecta > Odonata > Libellulidae > Pachydiplax > Pachydiplax longipennis. The sequence goes on from JAVFKF010000008.1 coordinate 62,557,805, forward strand.
TAGATTTGATAAAGAATTCCTCATCGAATTACAGAAAAAGATAAATTTTTAAATGAGAAATGAAGAAGAAAATTATCTGTCTTTTGATTAAGCTTTAGCATTTTTAGTTTAAAAAATTATTATTAATGAATAAGCTAACTTTGATAGGCTTAAGTAGCTTAAAAAATTAAGATAAATATCAAGAATAATAACCATATTTGTTATAATTGATTCAATCTCCTTTAAGCAATAATTTTCGTCCATCAATCATAAATGAAGTTAAACATTTGATTAAAGAAATCACTAAATCAAATTATGACTTGTATTTGACGCCTAATTATTCAAAAAGTTGGGATTTCAGAGGTATGAATTCACAATGAGAAACTACAAATATTAAAGCACATTGCCCACGAAATAATAACGTTTGGTTCTGAATTGAATTTAAAACTGTAATCAATGTTCCTCCCTGCCTTTCACTGAACATAGTGATCAAAAAGTAATGAGTCAATGATATTTTTTATCACACATTCCAATTTTCCCTCATTAATCTGTGTTGTTTGATTTTCGATTTTTCGTAAATCTTTCACAAAGGCAGTATCTTGGTATTTTCGAATTATGTTCAGTGATGTGAATGTTTTTCATATAGTAAATATAAAATGCTCTTTGGTATAGGTTTTGATAAAAAGTATTAAACTGTAGATTCAAAAATTGGAATTTTATCTCCTTTGTTTTCATCAATTCAGCTCATAATAATTTTTGCTATGAAATCAAATTACCAGGGATTAATCTTATCTGCGTGAAAATATCTCTGCTTCAGGCTCGGATTTCGCCTACCTCAGCCAAAGATGGAAGACATCGTATGTATTTCGTGGGCATACAGCACTAGCTATAACTAAGTCTTGAGAATGAAATAGTTGAGAGAACACCCTTAAACAAAATCAGCAAACTTTTCATAAACATTAAATGTAATGGCACCCGAATAGGGGGAGGATTGTGGCAGTAATCACTCCCCCTATAGTGGATGCCAAAATTTAAAAAAGAGAGAAAAAAAGACTGTTAGAATGAGATAGATAACGACCGAAGTATTTTCCTTTGAATATATGGAGTGTGCACTGAGGTGCAATGAGTCACCCCTCCCACGTGCACTCACCGTCGTGGAGGGGGTCGATGGTGTGAATCATGAGCTGGAGGAGACCGTGCCTGAACTTGCCCGAGTGATGTGCAGAAGTGGACGAACCCGCACCTCCTGCGTTGCCTACTGCCGCCGATGACGAAGAGCACGAAGAAGAGGGAACGGGGCGGGCGGTGGCGTGACCCGCTCCCGCCACCCCACCGGCCCCCGCTGCCGTCACTACCGAGCCCCCGGTGCCCGAGCCGCCTCCGACGCTTGTCTGGCTGGAGGTCGTCCCCGCGGTCCCGTGCTGCAAAAGAGAGCAAACGTGTGAGATCCTTGGAGAGAGGAAAGATCGGATTCTGATGCACAAGCCAGAGCATTCTCCTGCATCTTCCGCCTACTTCTCTAATGCTACTTAATCGCTATCAGCAAATCTAATCAAAAGACAAAATTGGACGGGTAGCTTCTACGAACTATGTTGTACAAACAGGTTAAAAGTAATCATGTATAAAATAATCAAATTATCTTTCTTTTTTTTTCTCATGCACATCCATGCCCTAGCTATGAAGCAAAGACTGGCACTGTTCTTTACTCCACCGTCTTCTTTTCGTTCATGTGGTCATCTGATGATGGTATGAGGATCACATTTTGATGTTGGCACCAATTTATGTCTCCAGATGCCATTCCAGCAGCCGATCCGCATATAGGAAATTGAGCTCCCAATGGGATAGAGCTCAGTGCAGCATCCAGTAAAACTGGACGGGGTACCACCAAGGATAATCGGGAGCTTAGATACTAACTCTAGACGCTTCAAAGTTCAATGGCTCTCTCTGGCAATGTGATCAAGTCTAAGACATAGGTTTTTCGTAATATGGGAACACTGGTGACATCGTAAATGGATATTAATTAATTCCCTCATAATCCCAACTTTGGCACTTGATATCATCGGTCTCTCGTTATGTAATCCAGTCTTAGAGTCAAAATTCATGTACCCAGACGGACAAAGAAAGTTATCTGATATTTTTGTATCCTTTGTTATATCCTTATTTATTTATAACGCAAGTATAGTTTCTATAGTACCTCGACTTTTACTACATGTAAATTGTACCTTATTTATTTACTCATCCGCTTACCTCTCCATCCTCCTATAGGGTATTGAGTATTCTCGTGAGAACCTTCTATGCTTCGCAAGTCAAGCTGACTGTCCGAAATTTTTCACATTTGCCTTCCTCAAAGGTATAGGGACGGTTATATTTTCATTTTACTTGTATCGCACTGAGATTGCCATTGTCAAATTCTTTGATTGATAAGTCCATAAACCGCATAGCATTGGTGTCATCGCGAAAGATAATTGTTTGCTAGCAAAGTTTTAATCATTGTGAAAGAGTATTCTTTATATAGTTGATAGGAATGACTTTGATTAACAGAGTTGTGGTTTAATTCGAATCCACTGCGAGTTAGGAATAAATTATGAATGAACAGATAACGGCTTAGCAAAATTTGAAAAGCTTCCCCGTATATTAATTAGAATTTACTAATAAATGATCCCCATACATATTTCAATTTCAATTAATGTATTCACTTAAAAATTCTCTAACTGAAAGGCTTTTTATATAGTAACTCTTTACTAATCTGGCAATAAGAATTTAGACAATATATGTCCTCAAATACAGTTATTTACGTGAAGACACAGCCAGAACAGAATTCAAGATAATCAATTTATCTCATTAACTAGAATTTATAGGAGATTTACAGATTATAATAAAATCCAGAAAACTATAATTATTTTAATTTCTGATCGATACTAAAATGTATCACTTTAATTTCCACCCACTACGGTGATTAACGAGGTGGTATGACTTTGGTATGCCTATTTAAAATGCAATAGCGTAGCGTAATAATAAACGTTGAATTATCAATTCAAAAGTAAACACTATTATACTCTTCCAATACTTTTATGACGATTATATTAATACCAGAGAACAGACTTTTATTTTAATTATAGGTTGGTTGAAGGGAAAGATCCTCTCTTTTTTCAAAATGGAACTATATTTTGAGTGACGCAGAAAGTGTACGAGAAAAAATTTAGCTTGAGTGATAACAGCAAAATTTAGGTTGGATTATGAAAACTATTTTGAACAGCATTACTTGAGATTTGCTTGGTGCACAGTTTGATTTATCACCCCAGTCCCCTGATAATCGCGAAGTAATCTCAGATACGGGAGATTATGGGGAAAAAGTGGTTGCGGCTGACGTTGGTATTTTTACCAAGCCCTTGGAATGTTAAGTGACGCCGAACAAAACGTTGTCGATCCGAGCTAAAAATACTTAGCCGCGGGAGCCTTATGACTGGGAGACAGTAATAGCTAAGGAAGCGAATCGACATTCTATTTTAGGTAGGTTATGCAAGTGTAAAAATCGCAAATATATTCTGCTCGCAAACGAAATATAAAGAACGCACTCAGAACTTCGTAAAAATCTTATCTAGTTGCTTTTCAAATACTGCTTCGGTAGAGAAAGAATTTGCATCCGCTGCCCCGCTTTCAATTCAAAGTCTCCTTATATTTGAATACAAGTGAATGTGGAACAGCTATCTACAGAGTCTTTGGTTAGAATGCTTACTTTTTCCAACGTTTTTTCGTAAGTCACACGTTTGTGGCTAGAAACTTGTTAGTGTCGACTTTGCCCCACGAGTTTCAGAACTTCTTTAAGTTCACTTCATAATGAGTCTAAGGGAGTTGTCGATCTACATTTCTCGATTTTGATTTTTGCCTCCAACTTGCCTAACTTTCGAGTATGAAGCAACTAACGACGTTGTCCCTCTACAATTAAGAGGTACTGAATCATGACGTTCGCTTCTTTCCTTGATAAACTTCTATTTTTATCACCAATAAGTTTCAATAAATCACTGTTAGCAAATTTAGTGTTTGGGGAAGGAACTTCTTTTTTATATGCCTTAATATCCTATTAAATTAAAATAAAAATAAGCCAGATAATATCCATTCATATATAGATAATAATCATTGTCTTATTTTGTGAATCAACGGAAATCTTAGTCCGATGACGGAATTCAAATCATGTTTGTTATAGTAGATTTAAAATATTAATGATAATACACAAAATTTTTGTAAAAGAAATTCTTTGATGTAAAATTTTTACCATGTGTAACAAAGCTGGCCGATTAGATATGCTTTTGGAAGATAAATGTCCGTCCTCAAGAATTGAATAATCTATGCCTAGCGCATATTTCTGCCCTAATTTTCCACTATCTACTTGTTTAAGGAAGAGAAAATAAAAAATGAGTTAGTTCAAATCAGATTACAGTTTAATACAGGGAAATGTTGGATTTCGGTTAAGAAATTTATGACTTTCTTCCTGAACTTACAGAATTTTGAGCAAATACAGTCAATAAATACAGTTTCGAAAATAATTGAGGAAATTAATAAAATAAAGGAGTATTAATGGAACCAGACAAGAGCAAAAAAGATACTTTCATTAAAAATTCATCCTTTAAAATCCAATCCACTCCTTAGAAAAAGCAAGGTATAATATGTAAATTTAATATAAAATCAAATCGAGTATAAGAGTTTGAGAGATTAAATGAAAGTAATAAAAGTAATTTATTTCAAAATACCTTAACATTTCCTCGAATAATTACACTAACTTTCCACTGCGTGATGACTGAGATTTTTCGAAGCAATAATTCTTCCTTGAAAAGTTTAGATTGACAAAAGGGTATTCAAGTATTTCGAAGAATTTCGGGCCAGCAGTAAGTGCGAATAAATATTCGTGACCTACAAAAGGTGATCAACAAACAATTTACTCTTAAAACAAAAATTTTAAATTTAATGAAGCCGAAGACGTATTAATGAGAATCTGATGGAATCATTTTAGCATGTAATCAGTACATATAAAGATACGTATATAAAAGTAAGTGCATATAATAATAAGTGTATGTAACATTACGCATATGAAAGAATCAAATCAACATGTTGCCTTTGATGGGTTAAGGAAACAATTCACAAAATCTCTGCGGAAACGCGTGAAAGCTATCTTCACAATTTGAAATCCCATCACGCTTTAATGCTTCCTTCAATAGAATAAAAGTAAGCACTAGCTGATGATGGAATTCAATTCCTTTCTAAATTGTCCAAATAATGCGCAAAGGATGAAGGGAGCCTATTCATACGGAAGGACGTCAAAGACCATTCGGAGTCAATTAAACCGAATCCCGTCGTCATGAGCGTGGAAGGAGATCGTTACACACAGGGGATGATCAACACATCAATCACATTTCCGAACTTTAATTCCGCGTTCAAAAAATTAGGGAGATAATAGTACGGATGCAACGCGCGGAAAGAGCGCGCTTAATACTTTCATCCCCTCACGAAAACACCTCGGGTATTTCGGGACCTTGGGTCGAGGATGAAAGAAAACATCGCTCCACTGCAAAGAGAAAGGAAAAAAAAATAAATCGGGGTAATTTCACCACTCAAAGCTGAAACGGCGGTGCGTGGGAGGAGATCAATAAATCCGCAATGACAGTTTAATCACTTCGGAGAAGATGAGGAATGAGTGCATGCAGACACGTGTGTGCACGCGGTTGGTAAAGCGTATGAGAGTGGAAAGAGAGAGGCATTGCATTGGGAAATCGATGTAGTAAAAGGAAATACTCGGGGTGGAAAACATTCATCGCGCATTGCCCAGCGAAGGGAGGATGAGAGGGACTTCTTCCATTTTTTTCCCCAGAAACTCGCCCGTTTATTGGTGGTTGGAACTGCGTCATTTTTAAAGGGACTGCCTATCAAGCAGTGTCCGCCAAGAATGATTTATTCAATGAAAAAGGACTTCCAAATCCCCGTCCATCCGGCTTTGAATCGCGGAAAAAAAATATTCCTCCGAGTCCGACGTAGCGCCTCCTTTCGTGGCGTGATCACGGGGAGAAAAAGCGGATGGAATGCGCTTCGGCGAATATTTCGGAGTGATTTGATCCTATGCTGTAAATGGAAAAAACTGCTTTGACTTTCCTTTTCGCTTTTTCGAGCGTGAAAGAGATGTGCAGGACGCGTGATTTGTTTTGATCGAGGCGGTTCTATAACATTTTGCGGAAAGGATTTTTAATTAGTCGAAACGTAGATTCACACAAGGCAATCTTCTTGTGTGGTCGAAAAAACAAATACTCGTGATCGACAGGTAACACGTATTATACTTCTGGAGTACCCTTTGACCCTTTGACCGAAAGAGAAGTAAAGAGGCGAAATTTTCATTTAATTTCGAATTCTTTTAAATGCATGGTGGCCATTGCGGAGAACCATAGATTAGTTGAGCTCAATTAATTTCATTCCAATTAATTATAATCATATCTCATGTGTTAATTGCATTTATAAAAAGTCAAAGGTATAGCATAAAAATTTATTTAACTAGTTTTGATAAAGTTGCTTACTAAGATTATCTCCAGATATGAAAACAAACCACCAAGCATTTGTTCTTATACTCATTGACTGCATTAAAATTCAATTACCCGATATCCTGTTCATATTTACTTTTCTTAAGTTGTATACATATGCAGGTTATTTATACGTCCCATTTTCTTCGGAACTGTCCCGTTTACGAATTTTCCGCTATTGTTAAGGATTTTATCCCGAATATGTGCTTTTCCACTGAAATATAGATTTCCGATCTTTGGAAAAGCATTTTTAACCGAGTACATTTTTAGACTTAGACACCGATATTGCGTTGACGCATCGAAAAGGTAGTATGGATATAATTTAAAGGCCTTAAAAGGGATTTGGTTGGATAAATTCGGGCTTGGTTTTATTTTTAGGCATATCATGATTCGTCGACGGATTAAAAAGAGCCAAGAGCAGAGAATCAGTATTCATGCGAACTTCTATTTAAGACAAAATACTTCCTGTTAAATGATATCGCAGATTTTAAATAATCTCATTAGTTGTTGGAGGGATAAAAAAACACCCTACGAGAAAATTTGAATAAACTTTTCCCCTTCTTTCCTTATTTACAAATGGAACATATCCTGTTTACTTGAGGGACTTTCTGAGATGGGGTAACCTTGTTAATGTGTACATGTGTACCAGATTCCTTCATTACTTAAGAGAACGATCTACACGATTAGAAAATACCGAGTCGTTGAAGAGCGCTCTTTGAGCGGGCATGTGTCGTAGGCGACGCTTGCATCCGCTAACTTATGAATAAGATTCCAATTAAAAATTTCCATTCCTGCGTGCTGCGATACGTGTCCAATTAGATAAGGAGTTTTCTCGGACGCAAACTTATTATTTGTGCATTAAAAGATAAAAGGGACAGAAAGGCGGAAACAGAACGTTAATAGCTCGCCTTCCTTACGGAAAATGCATCTCCTTTTTATTTCCTTTCCCCGGAAGGTTTTCTTAAAATAAAATAAGCAGCGGTGCGCACAGTGAGGTGAGGGGAGATGTTGGCGGGAGATCGGGACGATAAGGCGAAAGAGAAAATGTCCGAAAGCGGGAGAAACAAGCAAGGATCATCGAAGACATTATTTCTTGAGGGAGAGAGAGGTGGAATAAAGTGGGGTAGCTGATAAAGCCAAGTGATTAATGCCGCCCTTATTTTTCATTCGCTTTACCCCAGAAGGGAATAGGTGAAGATAAAATGCTTAGGGAACCAGAAGAGAAATTGGCGAAGAAGGAAATTGGGGAGGAACATTGAAAAAAGAATTATTAGAGGGGGATTCCCTGGCACACATTTTGAGAATTCTTTTCAAAATATGTCATCTTTTGTGTTTAATTTGATTGATATCTTGACGAATGTAAAAATTAAATTACAATTGATTTCTTTTAAATCCATTTTCAATATTTATCCCACCGTTTTCTATTTAATTTATAAGAAACCTTAATCAACATCGCCGTGTCAGAAATGGAGCAAACTGAAATGGACTAGTTAATTCGTCAGCTTCAGGGAAGTAGTTTAAGCAGAAAAAATCTGCAAGCCAAAGAAGGATTAGTGTCTGCTACATACGGTAAGTAACTTAGGTAACCAATTCAGGACGCAGCAACCCATAGATAGTAGTTGCTGAATACCGGAGGATAGATACCTTTAACATCAAAGAATGGAGAAAACTATCAATTGCCCCAAAAATCCAAATAAAATTTACTGGATAACATTTTACTTAACGAAGTAGACATGAAACCAGTAAATATTGTAGAATATAATATTGTTTAATTAATTGCTTTTGTTTTTTCGTTGATTTACGAAATAATAGTCGACGCCGTAATTGCTGAAATGTGAGTCAAAGCATAAAAGTCAGTGCGGCCACGGCATTGAAGAGAAAGGGTGGAAGTTAATGATTAGGAGGAACGAAAAATTGCTGAGGGAGACGGGAAGAAAGGGAGAAAAGATTTGCGACGAAAGGGAAAAAGGTTTTAAGAAATAACTAACGAGTTGAAATTGAAGTCGAGCCCATGAATGGAGCTTTAACTGAATCTTCCATGCCTTTAACTTTGCATGCCTCTCATATTTCTTTTCTCTGCCCCATCTCCGCCTGTATCTTCTTCACTCCATTTTCTCTCTCTTACACCCTCCCTTTCTTCCACGATAACCGCTGGTTACCCTTGTTTTCGTGACACGCCAAAACCCAACCTTCATTATCAGTGCGTTTCGGTTGTTTTAAATATATCTCCTCGTCGTTTCCATTATTTCTATATTTAGCAGCATAACAGATCACCTTATTTTCTGCCTAAAATATCAAGGTCTCTACATTACCCTTGCAAGAGGTGTACTTATGAAACGTCTACCTTGTCTCTGATCGTGATAAATGTCCCGCTTTCGTTCTTTAATTATTTCAATCATTTTTCATTTCCACTTTACCTTTTTTACTTCAACCATTCACTTCATCCCACGATGCTTGTAATCTATGCACGACTAGATTAAAGATGATGTTGAAGATATCCTACATTTTTGCACTTTATAGAATCGCCAGGACCTGCGAGTGTGTGTTGTTCGATGAGCTAATGACGAATCCTGTGGTCCTACTACAATGGCTTGGAAAACAATGAGTCGGAAATCAGTCATTTCCCCTAGATAGACCGCGGTGGCGAGGATGTTATATCCGATACATTATCCCTCGCAGTCGCTGGATGGTAGCGGAAAAAAATTGAAGGCAAACTTTAAAATTACACGTGAGAAACATCCCCGCTCCGGAGGCGTACTCTTGTATATGAGAGTATCCGAGGCTCGGTGTTACCGGGGCGATACCGATATTGCAAAGTCGGCCTGTTGTGGTCGATGAGAGGCCTTATCGGACGACATCACTCGCCATTAGATCGCTGACCGTCCGATGGTAAGCAGTTTTGCCACACCGCTAAACGCAATCGAACGACGAAAAATTTTTAATGTGGCATTAGATGAAGGTTAGATGTCCATTGAATTTTATATCCCTCTAAATCACTGGTTTTTCAAACTTTTTTCTTTCTCACATCAAGTCGTACATCGCAGAAAAATTAATCTATATTTTTGAGTTATAATTCTGAGTTTCAAACAATGAGAAAGAAAACGGAATAGAAGTTATATACTCCGCAATAGATAATAATTCTGAAAGTCTTATGTAATCCAGCGAATGCATAATATTAAAACAGAGTAGAATTAAATGATAATCAAGCGTTTCACGGAGTGCTTGCGACCTATCGTCTTTGAATTGCTGTAATACAAGATAGAATTACGCTTAATTATTCACAACCATAGGAATCTAAATTACAGTACTAATCCCAAGAATAGCTATAATATATATGACGATTGATTTGATATAAGCTTGGAATTACATTTAAGTATTGAAAAATTATTTCATCGAAGCAACAATTAGGAAAACACTTCCTAGCTGCGGATTAACGATATTTAAAGGTGAGTGCGTTTCAAGAGAAAAAGATCTATGAGTGTAATACTTTACACATTTACTGCCAATATCCAGGCAGCATTATCACTATACCGATTACATATTATATGAATTTCAGATAGATTGATGAATCGTAGAGTGGCAGAATGCATGATGAAGAAAATTTCCTCTAATTCATAATCCATATTTTCCCAGCTTGAAGTCATTGTGAGATGGTTGCAGCGGGTATACCGTCATATGCATGCTTAGATGCATTATTGAGGAAAAATATGAGAGCCGATCGGCGTGAATTCAGGACCAGCATATTCAGAGAAACACTAATTTCGGTAACAAAAGACCTAAATCACTTTCACGCACTGAATACTTCAATGGGAAAACAGCATTATAATTAGTCCGACGATGAGCCAATCAAAATTCAGAGCGGTCACCGACATAAAACGTAAAAATTTCATATTCGCCATCATTTAAACTGATTAACGATTCCTCCATGAAATAAACAGCTCCCATCGACGTGGTTCGCGCTCCTGCGATGCATTTTTGATGGACGGAATTGGCGGACGCCTCAAAACTCAAACACGTTTTTATTTTAACAGAGAGAGAGAGGAAGGGGGAGGAGACAAAGAGTGAGAGCGCAATTCACTTAGTAACAAGCGTCGCACACACGCACAACCGCCCTTGTGTAAGCTTTGCGGTCCAAATATTTGTTTGGTAAATACCGCCCGACTTACAACCATAAACCTCACGTGCTCCACTTCCCTTGTAATGACCACCGAGGAATATTTCCTTCTCCGCGCGACCTTTGCCTCCTCTTACGCCGCATCCCGATTCCATTTTTCCCTCCTTTTTATTACTTTTTTAAAGCCGTCTCCTCCGAGAGATCTTTCCTACAACGGATTTAATGGGCCGTTGTGCTCTCCCTGCTTGGCGGTTTGTTGACCCGTGAACGACACGGAGGATCGCATCCCTATGCAGCGAGTCATTTGTATCCCACATGGCTGTTTTTGTATAACTCACTCTAGCCGAGGTTAAGGGACGGAGAGAGAGAGATAGGGAATCGGAAAAAAAGGGCAAGGGTACTAAAAAACGCATCACTCCCGCCGTTGACGAGCGTCGTTAAAAGTCTAAAAATAGGGGAGCATTCGATAAGAGGAATGGAGAGAGAAAGGGGATACGTTGTTACTAATGGGCAGGGATCGGATTCGCGGAAAGGAAATTTTAGGTAAGAAATTCAGGAGTTAGGCAAATCATCGGCGATTGCCCAATCAAAGGTTCTCTTAATTAAACCGAGCGCGAAGAAAGATGAGTCGAAACAAAGAGTCGCAATTATTCGATCCGGTTACGGAAGGTGAAATGAAAGACTGTCCAAGCTGGACCCTGCATTAAGTGGCGGGGAAATGATCAAAAGCTGGAATTGCGATGGATTTTTACGAAGTGAAATTCCGTCGCAAAATAGGAGAAGATAGAAATTAATTACTGTCTCTATATTCCTCCGATAGGCTCCCGGAAATTAACATGTTCGGTTGATGACAGACGAATCGATCTCCAGAGGACAGTATCATCGCATATCAAAATTAGTGGTGGAGATTTTAGAGGGGGCGTTTTACATTTTTGACCGTAAAACGGGACAGGAAATGCTCTTGATAACGTCCAGGAGAAAAGGTCAGCATAGCGATGATTATGGTCAATAAAGTAAGAGAAAAAGGACAGTAATTGGGCGGGTTACTCTGGCGACGCTAGAGCATTATTACTCTTCTTAAATATATATTTATTTCCAACTTTGTGGAGCTAGAATAAAAGAAGATCACGTTTCCCAGAATTATCCTCGATGCTATTAAAAGGAGATACTTATGCAAATACAAATAAAGGGATTCATTGGAATAAACGCCGATTTTAGAACTTTTCCAGCTTTTGTAAATTTATTTCTCAATATCTTCGCTTTTTTTTACGGAGATTCAACTTTATAATTCAGAATTATTTTCATAACATACACTAATATCTCTTTCAAACGCTGCCATTTAATAAACGATATTTTTGGTCCCAGTCCCTTCCATACTAATGCATGGTAAAAATACTACTTAAGAAGCTCTGTGACCAGTTTTCAACGCGGATGTTTCCCTTTCTCAGATGCGCCGTAACCAGCTACAGCCAAACTTCCGCCTCAGTCGTAGACCGAAAATTGTTTTCATTATTCTTCCTCAGTTGTCTCTCTGATAAGTATTGTTTCATTTTGGAGTGAAAAAAGACGATTATCTAAAAAGAACGACGACTAAAAAGGAAGACTATCTTTGTACAGAAAACAGATCATTCTTAAAATATGTAAGAAAAAGGCAACCAGGATTACAAAACAATAGCTCGCGGTCTCTCCATAAATACGTCGCTAAGGGAAGTAGATCAAATGAAAGAAGATTTCTTATCGTTTTCAAGGTGTAAAGAACTTACAGTTGTTAGTTGAAATAAAAAAGTTCAAAAACCCTCCTAGATGTTTTTTAAAAATAAATAAAAGAAAAATTGAAATATCCTGGTTATAACGCTATACCCGCTTATAAAATGGTTTCCACTCGGTTCCTTGAAAAGCGTCTTAACAGGGCTTTTCTGTACTTAGAAAGTACTTTTTCGGTTCAACTTCAACTAAAACTTATTCGCTTCAAATAGAATAGGTCATTTTCAGGGCAAAAGACTGACAAGTCTCTCCTGAGAACTAAAGCAAGAGATAGTGGAGAAAGATTAATAGTAGTTGTATTTTTTAAAGTGCTTCGAAAGCTACAGCTATTTCGCGCCTTCACCGAAGCTGAACACGTTGCCCACTTATCTATCCGGGAGTCCGGAAAAAGACTACTGAGATACAAGATAAAGTCTTGAAATTGCTGTCAAATTATACCTAAAATGTAACGCGAGAAGAAATCTTTGACCGTTTATTTCCTTATTTAACATTTGCATCACTTTTCTCACAAAAATTGTATGTACCATGTGTTAAGAAGTCTATTTGAGATATTTCAGGGGAATAGAGATCAAGGAATTTCTACAGAATCTTAAAAATTGTCAATAATAATTGTCAATACTCTGAAAAATTGCAGCTTTAATATTCTGATATATTGCTAAAACTGTATTGAAAAATTTATGTGATTATAATTTCTCATTAAAATTTCACGTCCTATTATTGCAATACATTGATTTCACTGAAATGAAAATAACAGGTAATATATAGAATACGTTAATTCACTAAAGAAAATTACTTTTGAATCCTCTGTTTATCAAGCTTAATAGGCTAAAGCTTGTTTCTTCGCCAATGCACCAACCATTTAGGTTATCCTTAGGCATTCTGATTAACTTATTTAGGTCAAAAGCCCTGTCCGATACAAATCCTGTGAGAAGTGGAGAAGGAACGCAAATGGCCACATAAACTAGACGATACCAATTTGTGGCACTTGGTAGACCGCGCAGTAGTGTTCCTACAGCGAAACTCTGCGCAGATATAGAACGAGGTCAGGTTAATAATGAGCAAGATATCACTGTAAAATGTTTAATTTGCTCATGCTACAGTCTAGAATTGAAATTACGTTCGGGAATATGGGAGGAGTGAAATTTGCAGAATCGAGAAAGATAAAAAAACTGCATTCTGTTTGTGGAAAGTGCTGAAGATTACAAAGAAGAATGTAAAAAGAATATGAGTCCCTGAATCTTTCAAATATCTACGTAATACCTATGAAGCAGGACGAAGTCAGTGGAGGTATATGCGGTCTCATTGCTGTTTGCAATGGGGTCGGGCCTTAAGATTCAATAAATTTGGTCTGCTTAAAATTCAAACTTTTGCTCCAATAATATCTATGAAGGAAGAAAATACATTGTCACACAGTTCAAATATTTCGATTGATTACGATTTATCTCAATAACATTGGAGATTAAAAATTTAGATCCAATCTCACCCTTACTGCGACAGCACTACCATTAGGACGAGTTTGATTAGAGGAGTAAATACTTTCATTTTCTAATCGAATATTTTAAGATCGTACCGTTAACTGAAAAAACGTAACACTCAAAAAACATCACATAATCCATATATGAAAAATTCTAGGAGTTCTATCATAAGTTTTTCAAAAAATTAATTCTGGGTGGTTTAGGATTTGGAGAATAAAAATATTTTTTTAATTTATGAAATTTTATACTGATTCTTCCATCGAATAACATCAGAGCATTTTGGTTGTCAAAAATTGTACTTCAGAAGTCCCCAATATTCGTACAGGAATGGCTATCATTCTTTCTTAAAGCTGAAGCTAAAGGAATTTAGAAGTTAAAGCAGAAGTTTGTTTATACGTGCATCCATACCAACCTCTAGGGACGGATAAGCGGAAGGTGGGCAAATCTCTCGACTGCCTAATTCATCAGGGATCATCGATATCCCTCTTCCCCAGCTCACCGGTAACGAGAGAGAAAAATCCTTCGGATAAAAATACGCAAAAAACTAAACCGATAAAACAGCTGGATATTGAGGTCTAAAAATAAGAACTTTTTTAATGGGAAGGTTAACGCTTCGAAAATTTCCTCTCGCCAGGAGCAGCAAACGCGGTTTTAAGGCGCCGTGGATAAAGAGTGGGGACAGAGATTTAAGGCTCGGCGTGAGGGACGGAGGAGGGGGTTTGGGACGAGTTTATTTAGCGAGTCGGAGGAGAAAATGGCGGAAGGATGATGGGGGAAAGGGAGTTTCGTCCAAGGGGTAGAGAGAGAGAGAGAGTATCAACCGAGTTGGGTTTGGAAGGAGGCGTGGATGAGCAAAACCATCGGCTATGAATTATCACTCGGGCCTTACGAACGTTTTTGGCTCCATATTCCGCGGGAAGTGAAGTCTAGCATGAATGGCCGTAAATTACTCCGCTTCCCTCGTTTCCTTTTTTCCTTCCACCGGTGGAAAATTCGATGGGTTGAGGGAAGGGTTATGGGAGAGGGGGGTTTTGGGATGACGTTGGAGCTGATGGCATTTGAGATTAAGACAATAGGAGTGCGAGATTAGTGGGGAAGAGCGCTTCAGGAGCGTCTGTGGTCGGAGAGGGAACTGAGGCACTTTTCTCTCAAGGACTCTCTCGTCCTCTTAAAGTGTCTCTTGCGCATTCGTCTCCGAAGTGCGTGCGATGGACGGGACGATTTCTCATACTTTCCACGGCAGTGCGTTGCATGACGGCATGACGACGAGCTGTTGCCCGAGCAACGGGCCTATCGCAGGATGAAAATCGTTTCGTAAGCTTCTCTCCCGAAAGGCTCATTTTCAAGCCCTATGTGCTTCCTTTTTTCATATTTGGGGCAAGAAGTATTTTCCTCATGCGCGATACCTTTATGGAAGGCATCATGTGTCGTGGGATTGTTGAAGTATAACCTCATACATTTTTGGCAAAATTTACTTCGTTCTACGTTCTTGTCGTTGATGAAGACTGATTGGCCTCACGATATCTCTAATTTAAGCCACCTTCTGTAGCCGATAATCTTTAGGTTAAAATAAACACAAGCGATATCTTGTTTTAAAGAACGTTTTATTTTATCTCCAAATTACTTCATTCCTGTTTTGCTCTTCTTGATCGGGAAGTATAAATCCCCAATTAACATAAACGTTTAACAAAATAAAATTCATGTTCAGCCGATTTTGATAGCATACCATAGTAGAATATGGTGACATGATAAAGGTGTATTAAAAGTCAATATTTTATCTATCCAATAATTTCTATATGAACGCGTTAAATTTAAATGCCTTCAAAATTAAGCCCCTGAGATGAGAGATATGGACAAGAATGAGCGATTAATCATGAGCAAGATCCCTTGCTGAGATTTCGTGGAAACGTTTTTGGACTATAAGCTACGTTTGAATAAAGTTTTATTTTTGTTCACAGCGTGGAATGATTTATAACAATTTGAAAATTGAATTATATGGATGCTGCTCTATTACTATGATACATATTTGAAAGTTGGTTTGGAAGACTTCTCCAGTTATTTTCAAGGTAATCGAAGGGTAAACTATTTAATATCCATCGTGAAAAGCAGAATCTCTAGAGAATTCCGTTAGGCTATCAATTCAGGATTCAGGAATACATTAAGGAGCCATACTATAGATTTGAAGAAATAACTAGATAATTAAACTTCAGATCGACTCGCAGGAGAATCGCGCAAACGAGATAAAAGGAACTGAACTCAACAAGCACCCGAACTTATTTGAAGGAAACCTGGTCAAAACGAAGGAACAAAAGCCAAGTTCCAAAATATTGTGTAATAGAGCGCAAAATATTCGTTTCGTCCCCCACCCACGAGGCAGCCTTCGAATATCAAAAGATGGAAGATAAGTTAGCTGACGTGACGGAATATCAAACCTCTCTCGCACGATACTCCGTATCGAATCCACTCTAACGTTTCACCACCACCAATGTTGCGACCTTCACGATAGAGAAAAATGGAAAGATAACTCCTCAACGAGGGAAAGGAAATGCTAGATAGGAGAGCGTAGAGAGAGATAAGGTTCTATCTCAAAATTAGCCGCGGATTATCATATCCACGCCGTTCATAAACATTTGTTCGAACTCAATTTCCGCGCAAAGGAAGACTTTGTGTGCTCAACTTTCGTCGGGGTCGAAAGAGGGATTACGTCACCGAGTGAAAGTGTGATCGGTAAGGAAATTCATCATGAGCATTCCGCGCTAAAGGCACGAAAATAAGGAGAGGGACAAAAGTCTCGCGGGGGAAAAGGGTTTTAAGGGAAACATTTGCTCGGGCTTTCATATCGGCGGAGAATTTCTAAACAGGCCTCGAGCGATCGAAAATCGCCGAATCCATCCCGCTTTCGAGATGGAAGAGCCAGACGTAAACATTTCGCGGCGGAAAAGAAGAGAGTCGAAAGTCTCTTGTGAAGTGAGGGGAAAACAGCACTTGAGCGAAAAAAAAGGAGAGACAAAAGCATAACGAAGCGGACGAGGATAGGAATTTGGGGATCGAGTACGTAACGGGAGTGGGATTGTACATTTGATGGCGGCAAAGGGCGTAAGAGACAAAGCTTGGAGAGGATCGCTTTCGAAAGGGTTTAAGATGGGATAGATAAGGGAGTTCCTTGGGGTGCTGAGGAAGTGGGTGAAGGAGGAAGAAGAGGCCTTAGTGAAGAACCGGGGGAGAAAAGAGATGGCTTAGGGATAAAAGGTTTTTGCTGCGAGAGATTGATAAGGCGATCAAGGGTCGGGTGGATGCTTTAAGGAACGCTTTGCGCGAATTTTTCAGAAAAGGACGAAACGGAGGTGATCGCGGGGAAAGAATTAATTTCCCCGTTTAGCGTCTATTTTTCGTCTGGGGTAATGAAAGGGATATGAGACCTCTCCTTTTTTACGACTCACGCCAGTTTCGATGGGGCATGAATATGCGATCTGGGGTTCGAATTCCGGGCGTCGAATAGGTGTATTCGTCGTCGTCTGCGAGTTTGAGTACTTACCGAAACGTTCGTTTTATACGAGTATAGATAAAAAAAACCGCAACCACGCAAACATCGGGATGAAGGATAGGACTCCATAAGTCGTAAACCTGGTTGTAGAAACGGAGCAACTAGCGGTAGATGACAGTAAAAATCGCCAAGTTTTCTAGAAAAATCTTCGGGGCGAACTGAGTTGGCAAAACAAAGATAAAAGGAGAGGGTGTTTGAGAGCTATGCCTTTTTCTGCGCCGTGATTTACTTGCGGCGTTTCCGGAATCTATGCCCGTGAACAAATTCTCATTTGTAATCCTCTGCTGCAATTTAAAGATTTCGGAAAGAATTTCACTGCCATTGACTAAAGGTGTTTAACTTAATTGTCTCTATTGCTTCATTGGCTTTTATATATCCCTTATCACAATCATAAACATCAATTAAAATCAAACTTTATCTACCTCGTTTATTCACAACATTCCTTGATTCTTATTAAAAATTACGTGCATATTTTATTTTAGTTACATCTGCAAAGGCATGTGTTCATAAGTAAAAGCCAAGTATAATTAGCTTTAAGAATAGAAATAAATGCATGTAACATTTATTTATTAATTACCGTATCGCCGAAGTAACCTTATTTAACAATTTCGGAAAGAATTACTTCCTTCCTCATGGATGAAGGTATCCCAGTTGGAAAGCCATTCCACTGGCATAATCATGATTATATACTACTACTAGTAGTTTATGATTTATATAATATTATATTATATAAAATCATTTAGCATTAGTGCTCTAACTCCAGAATATATTTATCTCGGCCAATGTATAGCCCCTCTTTCTGACAATCAACAGAAAAATATAAAAACAAATTACCCTTGTGAATCACCCTAAAAACGCGAATAAGTAGTATCTTGATCACCAAAAATTTAAGATTTCAAAACAATAATGTAGTACATTATAAAACAGGGATAACCTAACGACTGAGCTAATCTTAAGATAGTACATTTTGACCTTGAAAGTTGCTCCACGGATCGAGGCAGTTGAGATACTACACGAGCAGGAAATTTAAAAAAAAAAAATTCGCCCACGCAACTGTTCAACCCAAGAAGGCCCTCCAAGAAGAAACAATCTTCCTCTTAGTTGGAATCGATCCCGCGATCCCCGTTATCCACACCTGAGAGAGAAAAAGAACGCCACGGAGCTAAAAGCTTTTCACTGGCAACAACAGGAGGGGAAAACGGAACGAAAATTTGTTTCGGAGAGGGGAAAGAAATGTGATGAGAGATTATGAAGAGGATATTGGAATGGGGGCGCGAGAAACGGAACGGAAAGGAGGTTACGGCAAGAGGGAGGTGCGAAAGGAATTGTAAAAACTAAAGATGGATTGGAGTTGTCAGGAAGGAGATTGCGAGAAAAAAGGGGGTTGTGAAGGACGTATGGAGACAAACAGAGCAAGCGGAGGCAAACGGAAGGTGGGGTGGAGCAGAATGAGTGGAGGAAAAATGACCAAAGCCACGCGGCCCCCCGAGTATCGATTTGTGGTATAAATAGCCCCCCTTTCCGCTCCTTCCCACACATCCAGCCCAGTGCCCTCTCACGACCTCCCTCTCAATAAGTCTAAGGAGTCTCAGCCCGCCCACCCATCTGACCTGACCTTCCCACCTCTACGCCCATGTCCCTTTATCAACCTTTCGCAAAATATGCACTAAACATCCTCCGTTCTTTCTCGCGTCCGGGGCAAGTGGGCGACCCCGCCTTTACAAATCAGTCCCACGCCAATACTCTCATTGTGTTACGTTTGTCTTCGGGGTATGCGCACCGAGAGGTCAGGGGGTAAAAAGTACGTGAATGGATTGACGGGTGGTTTTACTGTTTCCTCAGCAGTTATTATCTCACTGAATGAAGTATACCCTGGCGAGAAAAGGTTAAGAGGGTGGGTTTACCTGGCAGATCGGGACCCAGCGATTCCAGAGTTGTTATTTAGCACCTTTGGAGTAATGGACTAATCAAGGTATGAAGGTCTGCATCCCTGAGTTCTACCATTTCGTTATCTCCTAGTAAATATCTTCCTTCTTTTTAAATGAATATTTTCTACGAAACAATCATGCTGTTAAAGGACTTCCTCGACAATGAATATTCATAAGCTCTTTTCTAACTTCCGGGATTTGAAGATATGTTTAAGAACTGAAAATCAGAGTCGATTGAGCCCAATAACCCTAAGCCACTCAACTTATTTGAAGAACATTAACATATATTTAATGGCGAAAATTCTAACAAGAATTTCTGAATTGAAATCAGACAGACGTCAAACGATTGGTAACCTACGATGAATTTTATTTCAAAGTAAATTCATTTTATGAGACAGAGATCCTGGACCTTGACGACTTTGATGTTTATGAACCGCAACTATCCTTATATCCTAGCTCAATAATCATTAATGATATGGGGCAGAAGTAAGGATGCTCGTCCACATAGGCAACCAAATCCCACAAGATATTTAGCGTCAAATCCGAATTGGATGATTAAAATTCAAAATTAGGTGATCACAAAATCAGCTTGGGATTGATAGTAACAAACACAGAAATAAAATGACTGAAGTGGTACAGTTATCAGCCCCTTATTCACCCTTATCGGGGAGGAAACTTTTGCAAACGACTGTAAGACAACTATTCTCATGATATATTTGTCTAAATATCTTTAATAACATGTTTATAAGGTTCATCATTTCATCATATTCTTTACTATTCTTTACAAGAATGAGATATATAGATAAGAAAGAATTAATCTCGTCAAAATATAACACCCCTCTTTAAAACTCGTTGTACTTACAATGACAGAAAGGAATCTTCCACGAATTTTATACGCGTGCTAAGGATCACAGTTGATCGCAACGTCTCGAAATCTTAAATCCTTCGACTTGAGAGAACAGATCTCCAGAAGGGTTCTATAATGGACCAGAGTTCGCGTGCAATTAGGTGTCTCCGAGATAGGAGCACGTCTCTAAGGCGAGAAACAAAGGAAAGATCGGTAACTTATGAGCAACGTGAGGAAAAAAGACGTCGCGGGTGGAAAAAGTGATGCGCGTTTCTAAGACGGAATTAGCAACCGCCGCAAAAAACACTTTCGCGTCGGCAATGTATCACTGCGCCACGCCATTCATCCCCTCCATTCTTGCCGTCATCTCGCCTGAACAGTCTCTCCGTACGCATTCCCTTTCTCTCCTGATGAAGCCGATGACTGCAAAGATTCAACAATGACACCCCACTCCGCCGCGACCTCCCACATCGGGAAGATCTTCGCCGCACCCCTTATCCCAGAAGATTACATTCCATGTCCTCCCCGTTCGCCTATCTTAAGACACTCCACGCCCAAACGAATTAGAGCTGTTTAATCGCCTCGCCTTTTTGTTCCTCTATTTACTTTCCTCGTTTACCTTTCCTTCATTTCTTGCTCATACATCGCTATTGGAGGTAACCTTTATTGTGACAGCGAAAAACAAAGTGATTCCTCCGCTATTATTTTATAAGTCAACTATTCGAACCGCCGTATCCTCCGCCTTCCCTCCCTAGTTCTCCTCGTAATACTTCTCAAGGTCTGACATTAAAGCTTTTATCCTATCCACCATACACAAAACGAGCCTTTGTTTTCATGGTAAGGTAAGGGGAGAGGTTAGAAGTGTTTGTTCTCCTCTCCAGTCTCCCTCCGGTCCGTTTTTTCTTGAAACCTATCGTCACTTTCTCTTTAGATCTCTATTTCCCAGCTGAATAAAGTCATCGGGTTAAAGGTCATGTGTATATTGGTCCCAGCCTCCGTAATTATCTTCCGAGGCGAGCTTTAATAGAGTCATCATACGTGTTTATAAAAAATTCACCATCGCGATTCTCGGCGTATGGAAACTCAACCCTAACAAAATTATGCTATAGGTAAATTTTCTTTCGAAAATCTCCTAGGCGAGAGAACGTAAGCTGTGAAGATCCGATGAAAAGTTAACGATTAGGCCGTTGAAAAAATACTTTGATAACATTCCATAACCGTTTCGTAGGAGAAATCGGATTCGTATTTTACGTTTCTTAATGACTTAATTGTTCAGTCAGGATTCATATCAGAATATTAACGTGTATGAATACTTAAGTTGCCAAACTAGAGCCGTATAAAATCACAACAGATTGAATGATTTCCATAGAAAATGTGGCAATCTGTTGCCCTACCACAAGTATCAACTTACATCACCATATCATGATATTCAAATTATTATTTAGAATTAGTATTTTTAAGAGCTCTCAGCTTTATGATCACAATTCCATTCCTATTATCCGATTAATTAATCCTTATTTATCCGCCTCGATACATCAGTAGAAATTCGGTCCCATATTTGTTTAAGCGATTAATTTTAGTGAAATATATCCGGTAACAGTTAATATAATTAGACCCAAAACTTGAACGGAGAAGTATCGTGAGCTTTTCTTAACATAATTCGTATGATGCGAACCTTTTGATATGATGCCTTACTGAAACCAAATTTACCTACTTACCCTGGTTTATTGAGAGCGTTTGAAGGTTAGGTTGAATGATTTCAAAATTGGGAGAGTACCAATTCTGTACCATGTAAATTTCAGGAGAGTTTATAAGCTTTAAAATTCAATATTTAATGTTAAATAAAAAAAAACATGTATATTTTGGATTTTAGGCGTACGTCTTGAAATCCAAATCAAACCTTAATTCTTAATTGGTATCGCTTGTGTTGAATCATGGTAAATTACGCGTTGGAATCGTCAATTGCCAACTCAAATAGTTAAGTTAGTTCTTTTTCACCTTTTTAAATGAAATAAAGAAACAAAGCTCGACTAATTCCTCAAGTATTTAATTCTTTGCTACTGATTTCTCAGGCATCAGGCAAACAGAACATAGATTTCCCTAATGAAGGACCCCAAAAAGTTTACGGGAGGAGACAGAGGGGAGGAGGCTTAATTCTTTTTCACTTACTCTGCAAATAAAATCTGGGATCCCAAATCCAATGCGGGTATCGAATATTAATGGGTAAAATAGGCCGTCAAGAGATAGTTAGACTTACAACGATACCATAAATAACCACGCTGATCTCGGAAGCAGATATCATTAACTCTTCGGCAAAAATTTAACGTATTCGAAACCATAAATAACGTCCTACGAACACAATTTCTTCCGCGGTCGTAAATACGCATTCAGCACCTTGTTGAGTTAGTTCTACTTGTCATGCTCTTGCTGGTATTGATATGGGTGCGGAATGAGAGGGAGAGAATTCCGACAGGTCGTAAATGAGAAAATATTTCTCATCTTCCACGATCCTAATTGAAGACCGTAATTAGCAGCGCTCTCGAGATATATTTATGAAAAGATGTACTTGTTTCCTTTATCGACCCGAGGAGGTAGTAAATTCTTTCGTGGGTGTGGTACTCAGTAAAGGCACGAGCTATGGGAAGGTGCTGAATCATGGGTAGCGTGATTCTGGCAGAGTGATTCATAATAAAAATACAGAAGGATCTAATCTCTAATAAAGAAAGGATCTCAATTATACGACACGGAAGGTCTTTGATAAAATCGTAGATAAATCACTTTTTCATGATTTTCTCATTGTAAAGGTTGATTAGATCGGCTAGTAGTAGTAATATTGTTGAAAGCTAAGGTCATTCCGCACGTGGGTACCCGCAGGGAATCGAACCCGGGAACGCTTTCTCCAAAGTCGAACGTGTTGCCCAATTAGCAATCTGGGAGCCCTCTGCTAGTAATGACAGCTCGTAAAAGTTATTATGCTGTTCAGTTTGCTGTAAGAGGGGAGGCAAATTTTATTGTATACTGGTTTCCTTTCTTCCAAGGGAGGGAACCAAAATACAATACCTAAAGGTTAGAAAGGTTAGTAATAACGGCTCGTAAAAGTTATTATGCTGTTCATTTTGCTGTGAGAGGGAAGAATCTGCAAGGTAAGAAACCAAAATACAATAAAATGGTTCGTAAAGATTTGCTAGCAACTGATTTCTACGGATCACTACCACTTTTTGTTGCATATTAACGCGCAATTTACAAAAATTGTCAATTCGCCGAAAAACATACGTGAAAAAGTCTTTTTCTTCCGATTTATTCAACTCCATCTTTCCCAGTCTTGACGCTTGAAATTAAATTCAATGCAAAGCCATTCAGGAGGGGCAGATATTTCCTCCAGAGCCCCTAAATACCATAAGTGGTAATTGAAATGAACTATATAGGGACCTATTTGTTTTAGATATAGAGGCATGTGGCCTTTGCAAAACCAGGAAGGAGATCACCCTCGGCAGAGATCGTCCTCACAAACCTACGACGAACCCGTTCCTCCGCCAACCTTCGCAAATTCCTCTCTCTACAACACCACCCCTCTCTATCTGCGGCCCTAATCCCTTTTTTCCTCTCCCCTCTCCTCCTCCCTTCTCTGTGAGAGGCCGCGCGTGACTGAAAATAATTGCACCTCGAGCGATTTCACCGTGCATGTCTTCTCTCTTCCCCTCTGCGGGATTTAATTCCTGTCTCACCTCTCAAAACCATCGACTGGTCCGATTGCTTGGAAAAAGGGGAGGCCCAGCGTACAGTTCCGAGTTACCGCCGCCGAAAACCCGTGAAATTTATTCCTGATTGGTGGGATTGATTACTGGTGGTGGAGGGGGGAGAAGGAAAGCAAATTTCTCTACTTGCAAGTCTTTCCGAGCGCCCCGCTGCGATTCGTATCTTACGTTTCCAGGCGGGGCAACGGATGGAGTCGAAAAGGATCGGCGATTTGGTTTTGCAATTCATATTTTTTCTGGTTCTTTCCAGGCCCCCCCGCGCCTCACCGTCTCGTACGACATAACGCGTAACGTGAGCGAAATTTGTTTCCGAAGAAATTTTTCGCCGGTCGTGACGTGATTTATGACGGGAGATGTACTTTGACATATTCCTGTGGCATTTTCGCCGCAGCTGGCTATATAGTGGAGCATTTTTATTTCGTCTGGCGCGGAACATTCCTGCATCCCGTAAGAAAGCCACTTTGTCAATACATTGTGCGGAGAATTTTACTCTGGGTCGTCGAACCCCCGTAAGCGGGCCAACGGAGCCAAGAATACGCCGATATTTTCGCAGATATTCAGCTAAGCCGAAACGGAAAGATTACAGTTCGCCATATCCCTTGTCGTATACGCGCAAAAAACCTTTATCCGCCTATCCCGATTCCATACTAAATGTCCATTATATTGAGAAATTATACGCTGGGTAATTTATACGCCGTCTATCTTTCCTCAGGGGACGGTATTTATAATGGTGGCTACTCGGCTCGTATTTTGTGGCCGGGAGATAAGGTATTCCTATACATTTTCCTTTCCTTAGATTATGGTCATTATGAGTAGAAACACTCCTCACCCTTCGGAGCCGATAAAAACAACGCTTTCCTCGACGAAAAATAAATAAATAACCTCCCTGCCATATGTAAATGTGAATGAACTCACGGAAGGTGGAGATATCGCCCGGCCAAGTTTGGTAAAGAGAGGCCTGAATATATTAGGCAATTGATTTTTTCTCCCTCTCCTCGCTAATATCTCAAGGTCTTCTGATTGCGAGGGAAGAAGTGGCCGGAACATTGGTTTTGCCCAACACCGCTATGTGTTGTCGGACATACCTTCTCTATTAAAAGTGCGGTGATCAATTTTCCTAACATCCTCAAGAGTTACTACAAACACATATGAGAATACGTGTAAAGTCATTGAGAGAGATTTCCCCTAAAGGCTATTACGCCGCAAGACATTAAAAATGACTGGAGATTTTGAGTCTCGTGGTGTTTCTCATTCATCCGATCAACTTTAAGGATCTCTATTAAACAGAAAAATTTTCTAGGGTACACTTAGAATTATTCTTTCTTAAGATTAAAAAACACTTCGGATTCGATAATAAATGCTGTAGTTGCGGATTAAATGATTAAGCGGGTAAATTTTGTTGGAATATTCTGGAAGAAAACTTCAATTTCTTAAGAATTATTTCTCGACAATATTATATATTGACACTATCATCCTTGAATTTCTTGACAATATTATAATAATATATTTTATAACTCATAAAATTTGGTATATCATTTATATCTCTATGCTAATAAGAGTACAAATACGTGACTCAATGAGATTAAGAATATACGCCGCAGCCAATGAAAGGAGCACTTCAGGTAGCTTAAGATTGGGTTTATTTCAGCGATTTGGGGATTATTTCATTTTTATTGATTTGTTTTATCATGAAACTTCGTTGGCAAAGAGAGAGAGAGAGAGAGAGAGAAAGAGCTATTCCTAAACCTGTTCAAATGAAGCTAAAATTTTAAGCGTATCCCTAGGGAACTGGATGGAGACTTATTTGCCCAATCCCTTCTTTCAACATTCAACTCCATTGTTGCAGCCCCGGTTTGACTTTGTACATCTAATCGTTTGCTTTGTGACGTTGGATGTTTTGATCAAAATGACGTTTGACGACGGGGTCAGCACATACTTTCAGAAATCTGTATTTGGCCATAAAAAGGACTTCCGTTTCAATCGATCTGAGTACTATTTTTCGTTGCTGTGAATACTTCCTTTGTATGACTTTTCTAATACGTATCGAGCACAATGTTTCCATACGAGCTGGCCAATAATGCAGTGGAGCACAAACGGTTATTATTTGCCGAGAAACTCAAATATGAGTGACCAAATAAAAACTCACGCAAAATGCTATTTATCTTCTATTACATGGGTTAAATTTTGAAGACATCAAATGCTTAGAAGATTCCTATTCTTACGCATACTTTCTTAAATCGTCTCCTATGTCCTCAATATTATCTTATTGACATTTTTACCTGATACTTTTACTATTGAAACATTTATGACATACATGCAATTTATTTTGAATGTCAATTCATTTCTAACCACATCATGTTACAAAATATTTACATTAAGCAAAAGGTATAGTCTTAGCTTATCTCAAAGTAAGGAAATTGTGAAAAATGCGTCTAAATTATTATAAAAATTTACGTCTATCATTATGCCAAGCATTGGTTGTAAATAGTTCAGCATACCTTGATTTATCGAGAAATTGGTGATATTTTAAAATTGATAATCAGTATGAAAGCATTTATGGATAGTAACAAAGATATATATATATATATATATATATATATATATATATATATATATATATATATATATATATATATATATAAGTAAAAACGTTATGGAGCCTTTACGTAATCGATTTCAATTGAAAGCAAGAGATGACACAATGAAGAAAGAATTTCTCAACGATTTCGTGAGCTTATTTTCGCCAATATATTTTTCATTCTGTAAGAATTGAAGTGTCAGCAACACGTTGGAAATCCTTGTGAATTTCGTCTTGCCATCACCTCTTCGATATACCTGACATCGGCAGCAGTTGTTCCATGCAGCATGTGGCCTCCATCAATATTTGTCGCATAGTGAAGTCAATGAAAAACGATAATTAAAACTTAAGTTTGACATCATCCTCATTAAGAACCTTTTAACGATAAAGATACATTAAGCATTTTAAAATTTTTTTAAAAAGTCCATGAAGTGATGGATGATGTCCATCGAGTCTATTTTCCAACTATATTTTCAACTATCAAACACCTTAAGATATGTGAAGTACGCTTCACATTGGCTTTCTATATACTTGCCAATGTTGAATTATATATATAAAGTGTTCTACCTTTCGGTAGGTTCATGTGCCCCCACATTCCCTATTTTAATTCCCTCTCCTTCAATTCCCGATAGCTTATCCCACCCCTTAATAATGTTGAATTATTCATTTATAATTCAGATGAAAACGACATTCATAATCTTTGAAAATTTCCTTTGATATTTGTAATTTTTAAGAGAATTACATAATTTCTAGTAGTTATAATTCTTCAGCCACGGTAATTCCCTATGAATTTTGGAACATTTGTTGGCGAACCCACGATTTAAGGACGAGTCGACAAAACAGCAGAGAGAGTATCTTCGTCGTCCCAAATATTCTACACAAGATTTATACCTTAGTCGATCAGCTTGCGAAAACTATGTCATAAAGTCTCTAGTTGTTTTTGGACCACTAGTATTTCTGCTCGAACAATAAGAAAGGGCTCTGAGAAATTGAAAAAAAAGACAAAAAAAAGACGTGTGCTTCACTTCTCCATATGAGTAGACCGGGATATTTCCATCAGTCGAGTAAAGTATCGAAAAATAATGGCATCGGGGTTACAATGCTCCCTTGAAGGTGAAGGGTGGAAACGGGCTGCTGAATTTAAGAGTAGGTTAACATCGGTAATGTTTCATTCTATCCTTCGCTCGTTCTCTTTGGAAAGGAAAACAAGACACGTTTTTGACGCGATAACGATAAAAAGAAGCGTCAAAAACGGATTCGTGTCGCCGGGGAAAGAATGGAGAGCAAATATTTTTGACCTAATATACTTCAGGGTAAAAAAAAAATCCTTGGCGTCGCAACGCTCTTTCCCGTGTCTCGGCATGTCCCAGTAAAAAAAAGCGAAGCGCTGTCGTCGGCGTTTTTAACTTTTGAAAGACGATGTCGAAGATAACTTTGTGGCGTTCGCAAATGACCCCGATTCCTTTCGGTTTACTATGGGTTTTATACTTCGGCAAAAAGAGCTATCCCATGAAAATAAACGTCCTTATCCGAAGGGGTGTGTGCTTGCGTGGGGAGACTCCGAAGGTTAGAATGTTTAAAGGTATTATATCGATCGCTTTCACTTTACTCATCGAAAATAAATGACCCTCGAAGTATATATTTTCGAAATTCCTTTGTCTCCAAAGGTTCGGCACATTTTCCCCCTCAAACTTTCTCAGTAGTTTCACTTTCATTCGGTAATGCGATTATATTTGGGGCCAATTTGTGAACAGCTTGAAGCCAGACCGGTCTTCTTTGCTTTGAGAAATATGTCTAAAACCAGCATGTTCCTGCCAGTTAAATACCACCGGTCTGCTGCATAATCTTATTTGAAATAAATACGACCGTTGTCATTTCCCGAGTTTTAATCGACGGCGAAGTAGTTCACGTTATTCATAATTTAGTAAATGCGGTGCCTTCCATTTCGTACAGGAGTGAAAACCAATTAAATAACTTATATTTATAAACCGAATGTAAGTTAATATTGGCAGCATGATTAGGAGAAAGATTTATTTTCAATAAAATTATTAATAAATTGTGACACTTTCAAAAATGTAATAAACTACAACTTAATGTTTGTTTTATAAACGTACCAAAGTATACATAAAATAAATGTCATCAAATATTGGTTGGTAGATAGTTAGTAACATAATAAGTCAGTATTCATAAATGGGTTGCTTTCTCACTTAATCATGCTAAGTACTACTTACTTCAATGCAAACTGTTGAAATTTATTTTCATTGTTTACGGTATCTGCGATCCTTTAGGCCGAGATCGTAGGTTTCCACGCGTGCTGAGAATTCCGATAGTGCGAATGATTAATGGAGATAGAACTTATCTCCTCAAGCGTTCATAAATGCGCGAATAATAAATGGAAATGATAAGCTTCTTCATAGTCGTATACCGACCTCATGGCGTGACGGACTCCCGCCTATAATATTACGTCCTCTCTTATTGATTACGGAAAAAATTAATGGCTCGCAATGGCACGTTCAAGGCGAAAATAAATTATAATAAAGCGAGTCACGGGAAACCTTTGCCGTTTAAGCGAACTGTGTCTCAAGGTCAGTAAACAGACGTCCTGTACTCACGTTCAAGCCAAGTCCCTCGCAGCAGCAGGAATAGAAAGATATATTTTATATAGAGGATGCATTTTTTAGAGACGTTTCCCGGGATCGATACCACTTTCCACGAATTCCTCCACGTATCCAGAAGTGCACGTACCGCTCGAAACCTTGCACGGGCATCTGATAAAATATACTCAGCAACACACACATCGATTAGCGCCCACCTATTTCAGCGAATGGAACCGAAAGAATTTCGGGGAATGATTTGCATATCTAACGCCTTGGACTCTTCATAAAGGAGGTCGAAAGAACGAAGGAAACGATGGTATTGGGGGTAAGGTCGATTTCTTTTCCCCATCGACATTCTTGGAAACCCACGCCTCGGGAAAAAGGGAACGCCTTAAAATTACGCGAGCGTCCACTTAATTCTCCCCGTCTTGAAGGAGGAGAGATTCTTTTATTTTTTTTTGGAGCTCCGTTCCTCGCAATCTCGCCGCAATGATCTGCGGACAATGGGCTCGGAGGAGTAATACCCCTTCAAATAAATATAAGTAAACGCGATGCCGCAAAGTAGACCATTCGGTTTTCTTCCTCGACGGGGGAAATGTGTCAAGGACGAGATGCTCTTTCGAGGGGGTAGACGGAGATCGATGGGGAATTCGATTTGTTACGCTGATCGATGACCTGCAACGACATTCAAAGGGCTATTGTTTGCTTGAAAGCAAGGAGTCTCTCGGGCGCATGGCAGACGAGACCCTCCCCCTTCTCTTGAGCCGTCTCTTAAAAAAATCTTTCAAGAGTTTATATTCGACCACTGAGCGAATAATGAGGGCGCGAGAATTCCTGCGAGATGCAGCGACTCGATCGCTAAGTGAGCGGCGTTTTCGGGGCGATTGCGGGAAATCCTGAGCACCGCGGACAGCGACGCCTTCCGCACGCGATGGAAGAATTCTTTGCCGCGACGGAGAGTGACTATCGATTCCGGCCTTGAATGGCGATGAATTCCGGATTCTAACAGTTCGTTCAATTAATTAGGATCAATTTGCATAAGTGCGCGTCGAAACGGGATCGAGCGACGACAAAAACGGTGCTCTTCGGGGCAAATTATCATGATTCACGATTCCATTGACTGAGAGTGGGGGCAAAGTTGCTGTTTCTACTAAGTGGAAATTATTTAGTGTTTCCATTTCAAGATGGGTCCTGCAGAATTCCACCTAACAAAGGCTGAGAAAGCTAATTTTATTGCTGCTTTAAATCCGAAATAGAAATGTTTACTAATACTTACTCCCTACTAATTCGAGCTAACTGATAAAGTCTGTAAATAAGGGAGACGGACCCAAAGATAAATAGCCTTTAATATTAATATTGCCGCCAGGGACCCATGATAGTTATAAGCAGAAGAAGTAGATGCTAGATATTTACATAATAATGTCACGCACACAATAGATAGGGGAAGATTTGAAATGTTAATGTAATTTTATGGAAGTTAAGCAGAAAAGGTGAAAGTCATCCTCCTTCGATAAACGCCATTGTGATCGGCCTTCAGAGTTTGTAAGACGTGGATACATTATCGAAATGTTTTCTTTCATGTTTCTAGTGTCGTTTAAGATAAAATGCTTTCGGGTATTATACATCAGGTAGCGCTTTCGCAACATATACAATGTGTTCCGCGTCAGAAGCCTGATGAAATTTCTAGTTTCTGCAATAGGTCAATCTAAACTGTGAAAGAGGATGAAAAAACTTTGAGCTGCTATCCTCAAAAACAGTATGAAAAATATTCCCCTCAGTTTCAACAGTCTCTTATGCTGTTGCCATTGGTTGAATATCAGCATAGGCACAAATGAGCTTAGTCATATCGAAGAATTATTCGCTCTTAATGGTTAAGAATTTGTCTTAATAAACCCCTTGATTACTTCTGCGTGACTTAATGCTAATGATCGTGTGGGAGAGGGATGAGAACCAGAAGACCTTGGAATTTTTTGCTCCCGAAATTAAAATCTATCATCTTTTTTTTCGGGCGGTATTAATCCAGCTTTTTCGCTTATTCACGCAACATCACTCCGTCTCCCTCTGCGACTTCGTCTTTCAAGTCTCTTCCCATGTAATACGTCTTCCCTTCCATCCCGCCTAACCTCTCACACACAAAAAAGGACTCTCCCGTTCGTCCTTCGCAACGAATAATATTGAAGATGTAAATTTATTCCCCCCCAGAATCCTTTATTTGCGTGTCCATTTTGCTTTTGTCGCCCGCGATCATGAGAGCACGCGAACCAAAAATCAATTTCTTGCGACGTGAGGAAAATATTTCTGGATTTCTTTCCCACCGTTATCTCAACAAATTCAATTACGTACAATTCGTCTTATTTCGCCCGTTTAATTCGCACCTCGGCCGAACCCTTCATTTGTGTTCATTAAGGGGAGTGACTCGCGAACGTTTGCGACTTGTTTCGATATTCCTTGGGATATCTCATCGCGAGCGTTACCATCGTTTCTGCAAACCTTATTCACGGTACCATTCATTATTGTAGAGCTTTCGCGAGCATCTAGCAGTAGGGTGAAAAGGTAAAAAAATCTTTAAGAAGAAGGAATGCATGTCAACGAATTAATTTAATGAAAGGAGTGGATAAATTCCAGGGAGAATATGTTTGAATGACACTGTTGTAAGATTTTGCGTCGCAATTTGATAGCAAAAACCCATTGATGATTTTGATTTTGCATGTCTGTTCACAAACGTTCACAAAAGTGCCGAAATATTCAGTATACACCTGAAAGTTACTATAATAACCTCTGCATAGGAATAAGCTAAGTGAAAACCTGCAGGCGAAAGAAAGCGAATATAAAAAGGATCTTATTAAGCGAATATTAATATTGGATTAGACTTATCATCAATCACAGTAACCTCATCTAAGATATGAAGTAAAAGAGGGCTACCTTATTGTTAACGTACACAAAATAAAATTCTAATTTGAGCCATAATTTATAGGCTTTACATTTCTACACGCTGTCCGTTGTCGGGGATTTATTAAAAAAAGAAATTGGTTTATCGATAAGGTGAGTGACCTCTGACTTCGCCATTATTCATAGTCTTTTTCAAGGTTTGATATTTGCATCTAAATTGCAGTTTTCTTATTTTTTCGAATACCTCTGTGATTTTCTTATTCAATATAGATCCGCCTTTGGGATCCATTGGTAGCAAATGACACGAAACTATAGGCTATATAGGAATATTTGAATACAAAACGCGGTTAATCGGCTGTTCGATCAGGAATCGATAACATACAAAGGCCTCGCGAAGCAGATAAAGTTAAAGGTCAGCAATCAAATCTCTTCCTCGGCCCAATAGATATAACAAGTTGATTAGGAGTCTTGTTGCCCGAGTAACCAGAATGAAAACATTGCCTTCGCTTGTATGGAAAATTTCCCTTCCAAATGTCTTCAAAACGATGCCACCGTTAGAATCTTATTCGCCTTTTCAAGAAATTCCCATTGCAGAAAAACTTGTTAACTCAATCATTACTGAATTCTCAATCTGAAAACTCAATTATTCTTCCCTAGATTAAAATTAATCATATTACATAATCAACTCCTATGGAAAAATTCGAGGTTGCGGGAAAACTTCTGCGTAATATATTTACAACTTCTGTCTTGACTCTGAACAAAATCTGAAACTTAGATGAAGAAAACGTTCCTTTAACTGAGTGTCGACATAAGGGGTCAAAAAACTATTTTAGAGAGTGAAAGGAGAATTAGAAAGAAAATCGCGCATTTCTACGAACCCATCTAAAATTATAATACAGAATTGAGACGTATTTTCTTCTCAAAGCCTTCAAATCATTCCCCCCAAAGGTTGGACATTTGGATTGGCATTCTTTCTCGATATAGCTATCTAAGGATCCTGCTTACGTCAACCAGATTAGAAGGAAAAAAAATACTGAATCAGATATTCCGGTGATAAGGAGTCTATCCTCGGGTCTAACACCGGTGGGAAACCTGAGGTCATTCCTCGGCTCCTTGAAACGGAATAAGAAATTGGAAATTATGATTCGTCCATCAGTCTCAATTACCACGTCAAGAGGAAATGGAATAGATAATATTCTCGTTGTGTTTAATTTAATTCGTTTTCTAACTCTTAATTTTGATGACGGACCGTTTATTTCTGAGACACACAATTCAATTATGACTTGACGACTTTAGATGCCCTCTGTGAGATGAGATACCCAACCATTCAGTGGAAAATTAAAATCAAAGATGAATACGCATAGGATAGATCGCAGTTTGAATTTTTATTCTAATTTTGAGAGAGGAAAGGAAGAGATGCAGAGCGAGTATGATATGATAAATCGACCTAGTAAATGACGCGTGAGTGTATGTGACGTTTGACGTCACACGTGCAGACAAGGAAACCGTTACTCTCGTCATAGATTTCATTCTTTCTGCGAGGATGGCGCAAGGTGAAGGGGATATGGGGCAAAAAAACAACATCCTGAGCCACCCCTACGTACATCTTGTTTCTTCCTTGACTTCATTCGGATTCAACGACCCCCGTACCAGATCGAATGTAAATACGAAAGAGAGGGAGGGAAAAGGAAGTTGAGCATAGAATCCAAAAGAAACATTGATTTACACCAAATCGAAAACGCCCCTTCATACATCTGATTCTTGATAGAAAGTTTGCTTTTATTGTGAAAATATGTAACGAAAGGTAAGAGAAAATGGAAGAAATAAAAAATGAGACAAATATAGAGCAAAGTCAAGTTAAATTAGGAAGAGAGACCCCATACAGGGACATGGAGAAAAAATGAATAATTATGACAATTGAATGCACTTTCAGCATTACACACAAGGAATATAACTGTATAAAAATCCTACAACTGAGATTCGAATCCGCCCCTTGAAATATAAATCTAAGATATTCTTGTCTCTACGTTTGATCAATTTCTGCTAGCTCTATATCCTGAATGAGGGTTTATTTTGGATTGTAATTCAGAGGATACATTCAAACCTCAATCCTTAATATAAGCGCTAACTGATTACTATATGAGCAGGGAATAATATTTCGTGGCTTACGTTCCTCATACAATCCTCTAAAAAATAATAATAATATAAATATCCTAAGTTAGCTGGACTAATTATGAACATTAATTTTCTCAGGTTTAATATAGATGATAAAATATATGTATACGCATATTAAACAAACAAATCCTGCACTGTCTGATGGCTCATAGTATAGTCTATAAGGAACGTTGAACCTTTCTCATTATCCTAATCA
The DNA here is from genome assembly GCA_036926295.1 of Pachydiplax longipennis. Lineage (NCBI taxonomy): Eukaryota > Metazoa > Arthropoda > Insecta > Odonata > Libellulidae > Pachydiplax > Pachydiplax longipennis. Next base: position 62,592,206 of record JAVFKF010000008.1, read on the forward strand.
CTTTACTAACAATGACAGTGATTAAGAGTAATTCTTTTTCTATATCAACAAGACCTGTAAACAGGGTAATGAACGTGGAGCCTTCAAAACATAGCCACCTTGTCGTGCTCAGCGTTTTTGCAATTAAAAAAATAAAATCACGGAATTTTATCTTAATGTATCTAAAGCGTTTTACATCATATCTTTAAATTTAAGCTATTCAGCATATTCTCACTAGGAGAACACACTCTTTGCTTTACACGGATTCGCTCGAGACATTCAGAATATATTTCTGGATGTAAAAAATGTACACGTGTCCGACCGTTCCACTCAACAGGCTTTTGTTTATGCAAAAATGTTATATGGAAATTGGAGTTAGGCGAACACGCCATACATGTGCATTACCATATAGATCGTAAAAATTTCGCTGTAGGGAAATATTTCCTTCCATTTTTTTAATAACTCACTTGTAATTCCGCCATTAAATTTCAACTTCTTACCGCAGACGTACTTTATCTTTTTCATTAACACTTATTCAAATACGTTAGGTGGAACATCCTGTTTCTACTGTAAATAGACGGTTCTCAATTACATATCGGATACAAATTCTCAGCCTAAGTCATCAAAATTAATGATTCGGCAAACATCGTATGCATCCCAATGGAAATCCACCAAGGAAAGTGAGGTAGAGATCCTATAGCTAACACAGGATTGATTATAATAGGCCCCATATTTTCGATTTATCTCATTAGGATGTATTATGCGGATATTCGAAAAATTTTTACAGGTGTTTCCCGAAACGGCAAAAAAATTCACTTTAGTGCTGTATTGCAATATTGCAAAGACATCTCCGAAAATAATCCCGTGTTTAAATCAGGCGGATAAAAATTTCTCCTAGCCCTTTCGTAAATCGGACAACATTTTCTGCCATAATTCAGTATGGTTTAACATGCAATGGAGATTTATTTGGTTATTCCGCTCCCGATTCCCGAGCTATTTTATTCATGTAATCGGAGAAAATGGGTCTCAGAACCTGGCTACAGCCTGAATATTTAAATAAGATAAAAGTACCCCATTAATTCATTAAATAAGTAGAGGAGAGGAGATTGATTTGTTGAAATAGAGAAGCCGTAACAACGCGTGGCGTACGAAGAAATTAGACGGAATGAGAACAAAATCAACGGTATGTGCATTTTAAAGTACGAAATATACGTAAATTATAAAGTTATTATAAATACCTATACCTCTATGTAATTATATCTCATTAAAACAAATAATTGCGCAGCCATGTAAAGAATTGCACTATATCACACAAGCAAGCTATGATAACTTCTTAAACTTAATTTTCCGGAAAAAAAATGCCATAAACAGGATTCGAACCACTGAGGATTAACTTTCGGATTATTCTTTCGAAATATTGGAGTTTTGGAAGTTAGAACCAGACACCCTAACTACTCGGCCATTTGGATGACGACGAAAGACCTCGCTTATATTTCAATAAAAGGGTTGGTTAAGTAGATTACTGCATGCTAGATAATAACAGATAATATGACAGATACATTTAAATTAGTCTTTGACATTTTTGACGGGGTATTTTAATATGCATTAGATGTATGCGATAATAGTAGTACATTTTTATATAAATCAAGCTGATTCCTGCTATTATTGACAGGGGAATTCACTAGTCTCTTATAAATCTAGAAAAGTTGATCATATCAAGAAAACAGTTCAGCGGTAAGCGTTAGCATCCCTTCAAAAGGATCCAGAAAACTGAATGTTTTCAGTTTAACTTTGAAAGTGACACAGTTATAAAGACGAGTGACGGTACAGCTATCTTGGAAATACTGGATAAATTATCAACAACCATCATACAGTGTTGTTACAACTAATCGATGTGTATCCAGCTGTAACAAAGTATTTTACGCTAAAAATCTGGAAGGTTAATCATTATGTCTTAGCAGTCGGGTTCAACACAAATTCGTTAAAGAATACGTTAAACAGGATGAAAGTAATTCTAATTTGAATGGTGCTTCCATAATTGATCAATTCAATTTACTAGATCTTATCTTCAGTAATCAGCAGCGTTTTGAGGGCTAACAAAACACTGAAGTATCCTCTTGAGAACTAATTAGTGGATTCCCAAGGATTGTAGTGAATCAACGAATATTCCCGTCCCCGATTTCCGTGGTTTTAAATATTTCGGAAAATTGAAAATCCTATTTTATATATTACTGGATAAACAGTACGCATCACTATTCATTGCTGGATTTTTTGTTGTATTATAACACCTCACTAAAGCATTCTAGGTGATTATATAAGACCGTCTTTATAAAAAAAATCACTCGAGCACAACTGCAGCGTTCTTTTTTCATGCTCATTTGGCCATACGATAAAAAAGCCTTCCACCTGATAAATGGAGTCTGTCATAATGGAACAAAAATGTTGGAATCGTGCTTTTTCCAGTTTTATTTACTTCCTTACACACAGAAGCACGATCGGTCTCGGCAAACGATTGCCATCTAAAGTCCGTCTCTTCCGTTTCTTTTATAAAACATATACAGGAAGTATATGAAATTCTGTGGGAATAATACGAATTTCAGTGTCTCATGTTCCATGATGGATTTCCACAACACCTCGTCCCATTCTACGATGTTAAGCCCGTCATAATATTCAATGTAAAAACGGCTCGACAAGGGAAGGTGAAATCATGAAAAAGAAATTTGCTCCGCCGCAATTCGAGCAGGCGTTACGACAGAGATGTCCTGCAACGTCCGAAATTGCGGTAGAGGAAGGATGCGGCGGTTTCACCCCATGCCTGCGACTATTTCACGGCCTTTCTCCTCTTTTTCCGAAATCCCATATCGACTTCTCCCCCATCTTCCATTTAGGCGCCGCACCTTCCCTCAGAGAAGCTGAATTAGAGGGGAATAAAAAAGGACGACGTGCGTCGTGTAGAATGGGAACAATAATAAATAAGGGAGAGGGAATGGGCTGGCCTTCTGCGAGCTTGGTTTTCCTTGGCAACTCTCCCGTAGGGCAGCAGCGGGGAAGGGTGCGCCGCTGGAAGGAGCCCATGGAGAGAGCTTTGCCAGCAGCGATTCCCTCACCTCTTTTGCGCCATTTCTTCCTCCCTTTAACGCACACTTCCTTTCCTCTCTCCTTCTCCCCATCCCTTTCCTCCGTCTCATTTTGTTAATTTCTCTCTCTTTCTCGGAACCGAGATTTCCTTGCGGAATTGAGGTGGCGCGGATGACGGAAAACACGAGACAGACGCTAAGGAATGAGACACACAAAAATACCGCCGGATTTCACCCGAAGTGAGAATTTGAGGCTTTGAATTTACTTCCTCGAATTAAAGGTCGGCGGAGCTACTTCAAATTCTCGGGATATTTTACGCCCCTCTTTGTGGTTAATAAGTCATTTCGGTGGAGTATTTTTTTGGGGTGGGATCGTTTATTTGATAAATTACCGAATGAATTGCCGCGAACGCATCTTTTTAACGTTTGAACGTTTTTTGTTTTCTGGCGTATTAATAGGAAATTTTCAGGTCCGTTTATCCATCACTTTATGTATTTTGCTAGTGCTAATACATTCATTTTTGCTCATTGAGTGTTCACGTGCTTTAGGATGATTTCTTTCGCCCTCGCAGAGAGACTTGTAGTAGAAACAGATTTGTGTTTTGAGTTTTTAATAGCGAAAACATTCATCGAATTTAAATATTCTAGTATATGGAAAAGAGCTTAAGATATTTGGAATAACCCTCAGATTTTCTTTCGGGATAAAAGTCAATGAAATAAAGAGTTCGTGTTGTTTTCTCATTAATTTGATAAATAGATGATAACATTATAAATGCCTAGCAAATATCACTATGATAATTCTGCGTATTTCAAGTCGAGCTTCAAAGCAGTGAATCTGGATAAATAGAATATTGATAATTAACGATAAAGTGCTACGTATAATAGATAAATTTAATATAACTTAATGTACGACAAAGTTGCCCACCTAAATCAATATAAATCGAACTATTTCCTTTAGCTATATGCTATACGTCTCCATCTTGTAAACGGCTCCCTTACTCTACAGGTTCACGTATTAGATTAATTTTAATTCAGCAACTCAAAACATCAAAATAGTCCCTGTCTAATATAATTATCAAATCCCCGTAATTCTCGGGTTAATTTCGAAAAAAAAAACATCTTCAGCCCCTGGACACTCCCGAGCAAAAAATTAGTGAGGGGACAGAGTAAGCTGTACGGACAAAAGCATATATAATACCCACGTGATAGTAACACGCGAGAGTTAAAGCCCGAAAGGAAGAAAGAGGGGGACATCGAGAAAGTCGGAGAGACAGCTTCAACCCTTTAAAAAAATCTCTTGCATGTCCGACGTTTTAGAACCCCTCTCAGGCTTAATCCTTCGCGAGCGAAAAAATATTTCGAAATATACATTTCTGGATGAGGGAAGAAGAAAGAGAAGCAGAGAGAGAGGGTTAGGGCAGATGAGAGAGGGAAAGGGAATGTAGAAGGTCGAATGGAGGGAAGGAAGGTTGCGTGGAGGTCGGAGCCGCGAGGTGGAGCATCTTCTTATGCCCTGTTCTGCCATGACAAGGCAATAACTTAGCCGAGAGAAAAAGGGAGAAAGAGAGATGAGTAAAATGGGACTCCTCGGGCGGATTCACGCCGTGAGGTCGATTGTGGTGTTACGAGGCAGCAACCTCTCCGTGTTTCTCTCAATTTTCCTACGACGGGGTTGGAAAGAGATGTATAAAAGGGAGGGATCTGTGAATAGAGATGGCGGGTGGGATAGGTGCACTTGTCCCGACTGCCTATGAAGATTACGGGGGAATCGGTGGTGTGGCGATGTTGTTTTTGCCGATGACGTCGGTATCAGCAGCCAGCAATGCGTTCTGTCGCCCGTTCCTTGAATCTCTCCCCGCAGGAGATCCTTGCATCGAATTTCCGAGGGAAAATGAAAATCCCGCGCCAACTTCATCTCTGCAATTTCTACAAAACCGCGGATTAAAGAGGGAATGAGGTCCGTTCCACAGCTTGGCTTCATTACCGACTTTTGTAATTAAGCGAAAAAGGTATTTGCTTAAAAATGTTTGTTGCGAAGCATAGATGCCAGGTTAAGAATTTTTTATCGGACCTGGTGTCTACAATTTCCTCTCCGTACAGTTTTATAAAAATTTTAACTAATTAACGTCTTATACTATAGCTCCCGCCACCACGTCTTTAAAAATGGAATTTTTACATTCGTGCAACTACAGGATTCCTAGAGGAAAATTATATTTCATTTAATTTTTCCTCAATCTTCTTCATGGCTTTTATAATATGAAAGCAAGTGGTATTGAAAGATGATGAAAGACTGCATTGACCTTGATCGATCCTAATGAATACTACAAAAAGATATTACAAAAAATACTACTTATTGGGTCATTATGCTTTACTTGACCTGTTCAACTTATGACATTTTACCTCAGTGAGAAAGAAAGTGTCTCATTTTTTCTAATAAGCTTAGTCTTTCAAAATTATCAGTAGTTAATAGAGGAGAGAATGAAGATCCAACTAGCCGTTTGACTGATGGAATTTCATGAAGATATTTCTAATATTTCAGCGTCTGTTTTATTCTCTCTCTTCTTGTCTATCCGCTGTTCATACGGTGGCTTTGTGCTCTAAGTTACAATTATTTTATCCCAGGCCGTCTTTGTGAAAGAAAAAGTGTGCACACACAAATCATAAAAGTTATATACACGTGTGTGTATCAATGTAACGAGTAATCAGTAAAGTATAAATCTGTGAAGTATAATAAATTATTTTTCTTCAGATAAACCATTGAAATAACTGATTCAGTTTTCCCCTCGGTATAAAATTGAAGACTGCATTGCATGTATACCAAGAGTGTACGGCAGTTACAGAGAGTTTTTAATTTTTTATAAGCCCTTATATCAGTTTTTACATTCAAAGAGAGGATTGTCATGAAATCTCAAGCAGTTTTACAACTTTTTTGTGGAGTGCGTTTTTGTTGAATCAAATGATCACCTTTTCCTGTCTCAACTGAAGTAAAAGAAGCGGCGATAAACTCCAACTGAACTGATTTATATAGTGCAATTATATATCGATTACAATACTTATTCTGACTCAGAATATTAAATTGTTTTAGTAACCTTTAGAAATATATATGGATTGCCTAGGTATGCATTTTATCTTCTAACGATGACGCTTTAAATTACATTACATAAGGAAAATAACTAAAATTTGGATGAGAGAATGAATTCTTTTCGTTTTTAATATATCAATAATTCCTTATCACATCCAAGTTGTTTATATTTCTCAAAATTTTATGCTAATATTCTGTATGTGCTCATAAATGTCACTTGTATTTAAGATGATTCATGTTACCCACAGTTTTCCTTAGTATTTGTGCTATTGTTACCTACTTAGAGCGTTATCTGCCTAAAACAGAATTCAAAATGATGACGAAGTGCTTATCAAAGAACATTATGAATTAAACAGCAGCAAGGGTAGGCGAGATTGGACTGAAAGCGCCCAGGATGGTAAATAAACCATAGATAAGGCAGAAATGGAACGGAGTGGGTTAGTAAGAACCACCCAGCAAATTTGATCGTAGTTATTTAACATTTACAACTATCGGAAGGGATGGTTGTTTAAATCACCTCATATTTACAAAAGAATTCTCATTTCAGCCCATCAATAATTTCTCCCATAATATGAGCAAGAGTACCCCTATGCTAACGTCCTTTCTTTTGTATTCATCGCCCGCATAATGATGCCTATATCGAAGTTAACATCAAGTAATGTTCCGCGTTATGAAACCCTAATACCACTGGAAGTTCCAATTTCATTCATGAAGCAAATAAAAAGCTTGTGAACTTCGGAAGGATACGAATCTGATGAGAATTGAGAAAGAATAAAAGAGTTTATCAAAAGAGAAGTGATTTCGAGTTGTGTGGTGAGAGGAAAATGGCTTCATATTGCTTTCTAGAGATGAGTTCCTCGGAAACTGAGAGAGAAACTGAAGTGCAAGATCCTCCGTGGGAAGAAAGATTCACAAATGAAAGAAAGGAGTAAGGAAAAACTATACTGAAAATGAAAAAAGCCATCTTTATACAAGATGTGATGACGAATCCTTAGATGATAGAATGCGATACACAAGCGTTAATATTGGAGGGGTTGTTATAATTGAGTTTCAAAAGCATTTTTCTAAAATAAGAAAAGTTGCTGTCGCAATATAATTTTTAAAAGAAATATTCTCATCCAATGGAAAATATCATTATATAACTTTCCCACTACTAAAAAATTAGTTTATAAAATATAGGTATACCCATACATCCCTGGAATTTTTGATTATTCATTCGGGTAATTCTTACAGATTTTCCTGTCATTCAAGAACTCAATAAAAAATATTATTACCGACGGATATTATAAATCGCAAAATAGTGCCATTCCTATCGGGTAATTTTTAATTTTTAAGCAGGGATAAAATCATAAAGCCATCGATGAACATTTTCAAGAGCTGTCCGGAAGGAATAAGTAATAACAGGCTAAATTTTTCGTCAGAAACGTATGTAAAAAGTTTTAATTCACTATTTATTAGGATATGTTGCCTTTGATATCCCTCTGCTACAATATGACCACATTGCAGTCAGACAAAATTATAACCTCAAGAGGCTCTACTTAATGGAATCGTATGATTATGTGGAAAATGCATTATTGAATCCGATAAATTAAATTTAAAATCATTTAATTTCATTTATATAGCTCATAATAAATATTCGTCCGATAGTCTCCCTGAGAGAATTTTAAACAATTGATAAATGGATTCAAATTCCCGAGAGAGCAATACAATCCAAAAGAAGACAAATTTTCAGAGCAATACAATCCAAAAGAAGGTTCTTCTCGTCATATTTTCAGATTCGATCGCAGGCTCTCGGAATAACAGAGCTTTTAAGCACAACTAAATGAGGCGAAGGATGAAAAAAATCCATCCACAAAGCAAACCATAGCTCACGCTCGCACAAAAACAGCTGCATTACTTTTTTGGCCGCAAAGAATACCTCCCATTAACCGCAGACGTGACTTCCGATACAGTCGATTCGCCGCCGCTTCGTTTATCACAGATGAAGAAAAGAGAAAATTAGATTCTGCCCGACGGGAGCCGAAACGAAGGGGGCATCTCCATCCGCAAAATCAAAATATTTCCTTTTGCCTTTGAAGGTCTAAGGGGGAGGCAATGAAGGAAGAGGGAACCAAGTCCCAAAGGGAAATTGCTTTGTTACATGAGGCTTGAAGTCCATTCGCTCGAGAAATAGACGACGCAAGATGGGGCTGCAAAGTAGAGCCACATGCCCGCTGCAGATAGACGCCCAGCCATTAAAAGCTCGAGCACACACACGTTTCCATGTGCGTAAAGGCCGTCAAAAAATGCGATTTCAGAAGTAAAGCCGGGAAGAAAGGAAAGCGAAGTGATCTAAGAGGATTTTTCCGATGGAGAGGAGGATTGCGGGAGTAGAAATTCAGAAATAAGTGAAGTGAGGGTTGTGGGAGAATGCAATAAAAGGGGCTACGAGCAAAACTCTTTCCTCTCGCTAATTTCGGGTTCCATATTTTCTCTTTCACCCGAATGTGCTTCTCTGCAAAACTCCCTCCTTCCCCACGCAGAACTGGGTTGGAGAACACTGCGCAGTGTCTCCCCGCTCTTACGGCGTGCAATTTAATATCATTGGTAACACTCCGCGCCGTGAAGAAGGCCAAGGGAAGTGGAGATTCGTATATAAAGGACGTCTGCGCTATCTTAAAACGCGACTGTCTTTCTCCTTCCATTGTCCTCATCCATCTGCTGCGGACGCGTATGGTGCACAAACGGCCGGGGAAAATACCCATTATTATTTTTGTCGAATTCTCGCTGAGATATTTATTCCCTTGCGCCACATATCTCGAGAGCGATGCCCAGTATTCATTCCTTGACGACCCGTGAAGAAATGCATGGGGAAATGGTCTGAGGAATTTAAACCAGAAAGTGAGAATAAGTCAAACGGAGTTTTAAATGTCCAATATTTAGTGGATACACTATTCTTTTCTGTCTTAGCGTGAGAAGAATTACTCTGGCAACAGAAAAAATTATGCATCCAGAAAAATGAATTCCATCACGTGGAAAGTCAGAAATGTGACTGCTTCGGATATTTCCTTACCTCTTTGTCCATTTCGTGTAATGCTCGTTCCATCATAATCTTTGTATCATATTCAAAGATAAATATTTATTCAATAATGATGATTTCACTGTACATTAATTTGGTTTTGTATGAAATGTCGGCCACTTTCCGTATTTAATAATGTTTAATTGTCAAAGAGCTTTACTACAGAAGCTACGATGAATTGGTAGAAGAATTTTAATTAGGAGACTTAGTATTCCCTATGTGATGAAACCATTGATATTCTGCATAATAATGAATAATGATCAACTACTTCCATCAAAATCACTCACAAAATTTTCAAACTATTATAGGAATTAAAGTATCATAATTTAATAAATATTTTCAGGGCGGTACTCGAACTTATAAATGCTTAATGACGATGTTGGGCTATTTAAAATCAATAGTCGAATGAAGCGAAATTGGAAATTTAGCTGTATTTATTGTGAGTACTAGTTTCAATTTTTATGATTTTTTCGAATAAAATAGATTTATTATTACGAAACGAGGATTCTCGGGAAAATCCCTTGCCTCCTAAATTTATTTCATTATCTATGAAAAGAACTAATATCGATACACCCACGTGTGAGAGTTCTTGGTTATTTTTATGTATTAATTATTTTATGAATCACCATTTCCCCTTATTGATGTTGAAATTTCTACAGTGTAATATCCTTTATTTTCATCATTAAACTTTCGATGTGTTACAAATATCCTTGCCTTTAAACTTGGAAATTACTCACAGTAGGCATGGCAGGTATTTTACTCCCCATTTTTGGATGCTTTCCTACGTAAAAAAAGATATTAAAAAAAATTTTTCTAGTTAAATGACTATGGTGTTTTAATGTCACACAAGAATTGCTTCCTTTTACTTCTTTATTCACTGTATCTTCCCTAACATAATATTATGACTTCAGCTGACGATGGTCCTGTCTCAATCCTATACTAACAAAGTGTTTATCTAAGCCACTGTTATCCCCCATCAATCCCGTGCCGCTCACAAATACGTTCGTCGCATTGATATCCAACTAAGACCCAGGACTACGAACAACATTTCAAATAAACACACTGACACGCTGAGAGAACGTCGCCATTTTTCGAAGAAGTCGGGGGGACGGGTATACTCGTTCTCCGTGATCTCTCCTCTCCGACGTTCGATTCGACACAATACAGAAATAATTCAAAAGGAATGACATTCCAGTTGGACTTCTCCGTCGAAAAACAACCCTAAGCACTCTCGATTATTATAAAGGCGGGTCGAAAGAGGAATAAACGAGACAACGATTCGACGGGAAAAAAGTAAAAGGGAAAGTGAATGACAGCTGGACGAGATTCAAAGGATATTTCGGGAGAGCGATAAAGCGAGGAAAATATAAAGCTTGCGTCATAGAGCGGCTGAAGAGGGAAAAAAAACATTAGTCTGTTTGGGAGGGAGGCGGTGCAAGGAGGAGAAGATGTGGTGCAATAGGTGTTGGGAAAAGGTAAGGGAGAAAAAAGGGGGAGTCGCATTAGAAAAGATGGTGGCGAGGTTGGAGAGTGTAGACCCTTGTAAAGGACACAGGGCAATAGAAATGGGGGCATAAAAATAAAGGAGTTAAAAAAATGGCCTGATGAAGATAAAAAGAGAAGAAAGGCGTGACTTCTAGAAAGGGCATGTGAGATACGGATGGGTTTTGGTGGTGGAAGGAAGGGGCGGATGAATGTATAGATGAGCTGGAAGGAGTCCTTTTCAAGTATTAAAAGGGGAAATATGAGGGGAGGGATTGGGGCATCGACTGGCCAAAGAAATTTGTGTGGTTTTTGTTGGTTTATGATGTCGTGGTGGAGGTGTATATATTGGTTTGGTGGGAGTGGGCTCAATGTTGTTTTCTCAAAGGGCGGAGGTATATGGCCAATTTCTTGGCAGAGCAGCCTCATCGCCTATACGTAAAAGAGTGCATTTCACGATGTTCCTTTTAGTTTTCTTCCCAAATAATTTATGTACCGCGTGAAAAATGCTCTTCTAAGATACTTGAAATTTTTGCTAAATCTGATTTGCAACACGTAATAGAGTTCTAGAGGACCAAAAGTAGTGCAATGATAACCGATAAAAAAACAATTATTCTTATGTTCCTCTGTGATGTCCTCTTTATTGTTCATAAATTTTGCTCGAGGTTTCTGCCTCTGTTGTGTTCCAGGGCATCAATTTACTTCTCTACAGAAGGTATTAAATTTGGCTAGCCGATCGTTTTTAATATTTAGTTATTCCTTATATTCCTAAAATTTTGATCAGAACATAAAATGGGGTAACTCACCAAACACTAACTTTGCATCAGTAAAATATTATACAATTTTAAGCAAAAATGAAATTATTCAAGTTTTCAATAAACCTTAAATTTCCATACACATGCAGAAGCTAATTAATTAGTTTGACAGTATAATTTGAACTGTTTATGTGAGTATGTCTTAAAGAAGCGTTTTTTAGCCAAGAAGGCGATTCTTAACCTTCGTACTTGGTAAAATTTCCCAGTCGATTTAGATTGAAACTATGATTTTTACCAATGATTGACCATAAAATTATATAAATGTTTGTGCAGGGCCCAAAATGGACGCTCTGTGTTCTTAATGGTGAATAAAAACTGAGGGCCTCAAATTCGTCCTCAAAACGGAAACGTACGTCGAGAATATTGACTTCCATTTTTTCCTCATGCCAAAAAATTTGATTGCATGTGTAGGTTTCTTCTCACTCTCTTCATAATTATAGAGATGTAAGTCAGACGTCGAAGTAGTTAAAGATTCCCAGGATAATTAACCTAATGGACGCTTATGAAACAATGAAATTTAATTTTGATGCCAAATAGTTAGGAAAGTCGTGTACGGTTTCCAGCCATCAAGAAATAAAATCCCAGGTATTTGTTTTGAAATAGAGAACAATTTTAATGGCACCATTTTCATTCCATAAATGAAATGTAAAAATCTCATTCAGTAAATTATAATATCAAGACATGTTGACCCTTGAACTTTTTTGAGAACAATTTTCCTTGAACGGTTCCGTATTATAGAGAAATATTAAAAGAGAGATGTTAGTGAAGGAGTTACGTTAGATTATTGTAGAGATATAAAGGCTCAGGAGAAAAGCTATAAAAATGAGAATTTTAAGAAGCTATAACGCTTTATTTTGTTTGTTCCAAAAATGATGAGAGTAATTTTAATTGTAATGGAAGATAAGGGGATGATGTGGTGATAATTCAAAGAAATGCTGTTAGAAATTATAAAATACTGTATAGCACTGAAAAGTTTTCCGAGTAAAAAGAAAGAGGAATAAAACGAGCCTCTTGGTATGTATTAGATATGAATAAGTTTCACTAATTAAGAAAACATGGGAGCCTAAGTTTATGATTGTTAAATCGTCATATCGCTCTGATTTTACCAAATTATTCATTAAAATTAAATTAAATTTGATATTGTATTCGGCGATTCCAGAAAGGACTTATAGTTAGATAAAAATGCATCTTAACTAAATAATAATTGATTTCAATGGCACGTGATACTTTCAAAATTACATACTGTTAAATATTACAGTATTATTCAAACAGATAATATCCTCGAGATGTATACCTCCCTAAAATTTATACCTACTGACCTCCTAAAATATGTAATCAACTACGATTGATTTCCTCCGGATGAAGGACATACTATTGACAATTCACAAAACACAGGCTTTTTTTCTCGTAGACACAGATACTAAATTTCCTAGAAATCTCAAACGTGGCTTCGGTTCGCGGTAAAACCTCTCGTGGTGCAAGTTAAAGTATTGCCGGAAAAAGGAATCGCCTATCCAGAGTAATTAATTCGTGGAAAAGCTCGGACGTCAAGTGCAACGTAAAACCGTAATGGAGGCTCGAGTGGTGGAAAATGAAAGACCGCGGGAAAAGGGCCCCGAACTGCAAGTGTTTAAAAGATAAAGATTGAGAGGGAACCACTTGGGGAGGGGCTGTGAATCCACGCATGTTGGTTCAGAGGGAGGAAAGGGGTGCAGGCAATTCTCGCGATGGAAAAAGAATGATGAAAGGAAGAAGGACGGAGCGAAAGAGACGGAGGAGCATTAAAAGGAAGATGGGCTACGGAGGTCGATTTAGAGAGATAGAGAAGTCCGCGGCGTGAGGTCAGAGGAATACTAGAGCTATGGCTGGGAGTCTCGCATTGGGCCCCACCCCATTCCTCTCTTGTTGACCGTGTTTCGGGGGCAAAGAGTTGAGCCAGACGAAGTGGGGGGAGGTGACACAGAGGGGGGAGAGAGGGGGGTAGTATGCGACACAGGGTAGTACAGAACAGGGAGATCGCATTGAGAGAAAGAGGAAAGTGCAGAGAGAAGGAAAAATAACATAAGGTTCGAACATTGATCAACTGCAAAGCGGAATGGTCTAAGTTGGCGAGAGAGGAGATGGGGTGCTCGAAAGGGGTGTAGTGGAGCCGCAAATGACGGAGAAAAGAAAGATATGGAATTGAGTGGGAGGGGGGAGGATCCCACGTGCAGAAGGTGGGAAACGGCTTCAAAGAATACAAAGGTTTTAAAGATAAACTTGGGCAACTGCTGGATATATACCTGCTGCGGCAGCCATCGCTCTCGCGCAAAATTATTTTCGAAAATTCCACACGCCAGCATCTCGTATGAGTCACATTCGACTGCAAATATCATGGGAAATTTTTCGCTTATTCATTCCTGAACGGTATCGTAATTGAAATGGAAAAGATTCTGATCCCAAAATTAATCTATCGTCCCAGTATTTTCAACTTTAAAGTAGAAAAATTACGTTTAAAACTGTGAAACTCGTGAAGGACATAAAAATCGATCAGTAAATACGTATTTTATCGACTGACTAAGTAAAACATTAGACAACATAAAAAAAGTTTTAAAATGCCTTAACTAACATAAAATTCTACAGTTATTGAAAATTAAATCCGTAGGATAAATTAAATAGCATCTTCTTTCTATAGGAAAATAAAATTCGTATTTTATACGACATCTGTTACTGTCTCAAAGAAAAGCATACGGAATGCAGTTTAAACATGGAGCGACGCGCTGAAACCCACTTGTAATGGAGGCGTTAACTTCCTTCTTGATTTCAAATACATTTAAAAGAAACAGTTTTATACATTCCCAATAGTAAGAAAACTAACATCGGTGTCGCCACATATCGTCCCTCTTCGAATCCTATTGGAAATTTTCCATAGTTATTGTTTCAGATACCTATTTTGACATTTCCTCGTGGTAAAGGGTATATTCGAGCTTGTCTTCCCTATGATTATGTTATTTCGCTAGCTATAGTAGTCATGTATTTCCAGAGAATGATATCGCTAAATTTGAGATACACTTACATGGAGCCATTTTTGTGAAATGAGGAGTGGAATAGATTGTAGGACGCTGATTGAAAGTGGTTAAGAACATAGAAAAGAGATCCGATTAAAGGAAAGTGAGAGTTGGAGAACGTGATTGGAATCAAGCTGACGATGCGTATAAAGATCGAGGAGATGGACGAGAGAAACTGAAGGAAAAGAAGAGAGAAAAGGATGAAAGAAATCGTTTGGAGAAAGAGAATAAGGAGAGGATTCAGAAAAGTTGAGGAAAATTATGAGGGCGGAAGGAATATGTATACCTACAGGAATGGTGAAAAAGAGTAATTTGAATTGGAAAGTAGCAGGGGAGTTTGAGACAAACGAGATGGCAAGGGGGACTGAGTATATTTCCCAAGAAGAAGAACTGTTAATTAGGAGGGCACGTTGTTGTGGAAGATACGATATATTTCACGGGCTAGAAATTTTTACCGTTGTCATGAAGGAAATAATTTATAAATTGAAGACAAAACCAGTTACTTTTGCGTCATAAACTGAAATGATTTCATTTCTTGTATTATTTTTACAAGCTTTATCAAATTCTTCCCTTCTTCCTATGAACCGAAAATTATGATGGCGAGAAACACTATAATTATAAGATTTCGTATTTAATTATTGTCATATTTTGCTAATTTTTGAGCCGATTTAACCTAAAATAACAAGAAACAACGATAGGAGGGAATTTGTAGTAAATTTTGCCAGCACTGTTATGAGATTCTGTTTTCTGAGAAGAGTTTTCTGCTATTCATAGAGATTGCAACACTATCGATATTCGCCTGATCCTGAAGTCATTTAAAAGTCTGAAATGATACGTTTCCTGCGATACTTTGCATGTATAAGTGATACACGGAGAGGTCTCATGGTTGCCTTATCAAATTCCATGGATGCTGACTAAGTAAGATCAGTATCAATGTTGTTTTCCCAACAACTCAGATTTCAGATTATCTACGAAATGAACCTTTTACCTTTTACGGATAGAGATAACAACCCATACGGATCGAAATGGATAACAAAAGATGCGTTGAAAATGTGAAAGAAGGAAACGAAGTTATCATTTCCTCCAAGATTGCTGATGAGGCATATTCCAGGAATTAAGTGATATTTCATAGTACGGAGGAAGCCAAAAATCATTCACAGACTGTAAGAAGAAATAGGTAAAAGATTGATTCGATACTCTCATACCATTTTATTAAGTAACCTCTCTAATTTGCGTTAATGATAACCTATAAAGAGTACTATTTCTCTAACTCTGGCAGATTTTTAACCATAGGCACCGTTATCTCTCCATATTTTGGTATCACAGAAAGAGCGAAACAGGAACGGAAAGAACATATCCTTAGTAAGAAAATACTAGGGAAGAAAACGCGGTGGAGATACATAAAATTCTAGAGTAGGAGGACTTTTCGATTTGGGCACTTTTAAATAAGAGAATTTGGTGAAATGAGAGAGACCCCCGAAAATTCCCATTGGACTGTCCCATTTCTCTCTTCTCTCTGCCTTTCCAGCCCCTGCATCTCTTCTCTGACCTTCCCGCTCTATTCCGTTCCTCCTTGTGCTGCCTTATCGATTATTTTGTTCCCTTGATTCTCTCACCCGCTACTATATCCTTCCTTCCACCTCTCCGTTTATCGCAAACTTGCATCTTTCTCCGAATTCCCCATTCTCATATTTTTACCAAACGGCAGGCGACTGTCGATTTTCGATCTCTGCGTAATAATAAAGTCATCCATCAAACAGTTCCTTTATTTTCGTTGCCATGGCTTCCCTCCGTTTGCCGTAATTTGCTTTCTGTCCGCCGCACGTGTACTCCGTAATTTACATTTCATTCTCTACCGCCACGTCTACACTACAATTGACGGTCTTTTTCTATTTTCTAATATTCCATCTAGATTTTCCTTGTTTTTCCGAATTTACGTATTTCATTAGGCAGTTCTTGGCGTGCCGCGGCTCCTGTTCGAGACTCATCTTTGAGCTTGCATCCCTTACACTTGTGTTACTGTAATGCAAAGCTTAACGAGTTTAAATATCAGTCCAAAAGGATATTGAATGTAGATAATTATGGAGTAACGCCGATTATGAAAGCTAAAGATGGAATTTAAACCATGAATTTTGATCATGAATTGAGTATGAGACATTTTACCCTTTCCGTGATAATCGCCTGCAAAAATTTAGTTCGACAATAGCTCGTATACCTTTTTACTTAATTTTCTTTATATAAAAAAATCTGTCTGTTAAATTTGCAAAAATTTTCCTGATCCTTGTTTGCCACGCCAATTTTAAGCCACTACTTTTCAGTAAGTCAATCTCAAGCTTGTTGATAAAGTATTTTTTATTAAAAGGTTTTCCAAAGTCCTTCTTTCCTTTTTTTCTATTGGAAGACTGAAACTACACAGAGATAAAGAAATATATGCTAATCCGCAAGAGAGCTATGCGAATGTTCTCGAGAAGATAGCATGAGAATTCTGATAAACCCAGATATCTGAAACGGACACGTTAGCTGACGATATGATAATACCTTTAAATAACTATTGCCATAAATAAAATTTGCACACCTTAAGAGTGTAATACAGTTGGTGTTCTTCAGAACTATACAATACATGAAACGCTGAGCAGCTTCATCGAAGAGCATTGAAGTACGCATTATATCTCCATTTATTTGATTAATTCAATCATTTATTCAGATCATGGTGAACAAGTTCAAAGGTTTATTAATTAATTTTGCTTGTATGGATATTAAAATGGTTTGAGAGAACCTAAAATAATGTAATACTGATTTTTTACGATCAACATTCCGAGCCCCGACCTAATTCCTTAAAAACTAGGCCAAAAATAGATTCAATGGAATGAAAATCCAGTTATTTCCCATTACCAATCGTTACCAATTGAAGCGAAATAGTAATGTCTCTATCTTAACGGCTGCAGGAGGCAAGAGAAGTACAAATGGATTTCGGATAGCCTGTTCGTAGCAGATCAGAACATTTCAAAAATCTAATTTCATTTACCGTGAAACATCCTTGAGTTTAGGCAACCACCGAACCGAGTTAGCCCATTGGGTTGCATACATTTACGGCGTTATTCGAATTCTAATATTATTTGATGTTTCTCATCAGAGATACTTGAAGCGAGGAAATTTTAAACCAAGGTTAATAATTTACACGTAAATTTATACAAACCGAAACCACTTCTTTGTTGTGACTGATAAACGAATGTACATTTCCTGATTGGGTATACCGACGTTCACTCAAGAAGCCTGAGGCATAAAAGAAGTTGACGATAGCAATTGTCATACCGTTAATGTTTGACGGCACACTTTTGTGTTGCAGCACATAGTTTGGAATGCAATGCTGTAGATAGTCCTAAATAATGTCAGCAGCTGAAAAAATTTAATTTTAATAATTGACTGGAATTTATATCTTCCTTCCATTTGTAATCTATTTTTGCGGTTAATTAGAATGTGCCGTATTACAATGTCTAAATTCAATGTGAAATCCTAATAATAGTCTACTAAAATAGCCTAAAAGTGTCTCCAAAAACCCATAATATTCCCCATGTTTAAGAGAAATAAAAAGTCTAGTGCTAGTTCCATTTCTTCCAAATAAAAATTAAAGTGGTATAATCCATATAACATTCGATATAAACATCTTAAATAAAATGCTATGTGGCAATTTGGATCCTCATTATAGCAAACATGTTTTCCTAAAATCGGACTATGACATGAAAAACTGATTTTTCACATTAAAAGAAAAATAATTACAAGATAAGGTCATCGCAGATAATAATCAAGTCATTCGTTCATTCGAAGTTTAAAAATTAGAAATTACTCAGGTCAACACTGTTGTGTTTATTTCAATCGTTTTAATTTTCGACTGAATATTGGATATGATCCACCCGTTCCCTCGATTTACTCCGCTGGTGGAAAACCCAATTTAATTGGTTTATTTGGAGAAGCTTATTGAAATAAATATTTTAATCTTATTTTCTTTTATCTCGAAATTGGTTTCCGGCTAGTACGAAGTGTCGCCTTGATTTTATCTCCCTTTCACGTTATGTCTTGAAATGAGACTTTAAATTCAGAAGCTACATTCAAGTACAAAATATCATAAATGAGTACATTCTTAGGTGTTACCATTGTTTCGAGAACAATTCTAAGATGAATTATTTCCTTGATCGAAGAAGAAAAGAGATGAAGTCGAAGGATAAGATGGGAAGGGTATGTCGGAGACAGAAAAGGAAGGAAATCGAAGTAACACAGAACGGAACATGTCTATTTTCCCTTACGATCGAACATCTTTTAACTAGTCTCGTTTATGGCGCGGTGATATTGAGCAGTCCACCTACATTGCTTTAATGGCATTTCAAGAAACGTTCCTCGAAGTGATGGAGGATGTATGAAAGTCGTAGCAAATTGTTTGCTTTTGTAATATGACCCCTTCGTAATAAATCCAGGTCAGCTAGATAATGGTGAGTTCTTACAGACACAGCGGAAAAAGCCCATTCTGAGACAGAGTGGATGGAAATAACGTCATGAAATTTTTATCTCTAACGATGAGAAAGTCCTCTTTACAGATAGACATCTAATTCGGTACACGTGGATCGATTTTATATTAGATATACGCAGTGCTTACCTTCTATTCCTTTCTTATAACGTTACCGCCTCAAACATATTATTGGATTTACCTTCGGGGAAATAATTTCTATTTGCTACATCCTTTAAAAGATCAAACGTCAATACGATTCTTCCCATCTAAGAAAGTGTCACGGCTCTAACACTATCCGATTTAATTTCAGAGACATTCAGACTAAAAGCCAACAGCACTTAAGATCGTAAAGTATATTTTTCTCATTTTTTCATCGACAGAGTTGACCTACATGAGCTCAGCTTATGAAGTACCGCGTACATTATTCTCATTTTCGAAACACGAACGCTAAAGACTGAAAAAATGTATACAAACCATTAGCGGCATCGGCGCGAGAGAGTAGAGGACGCAGTAGAAATATCGACATCCGGATTAAAGAAGAGATATAGAAACTGAAAGGACTTGATGAATGTGGCAGGAGACGTCCTCTGCAGAAGGAATGAAGGGCAAACATGAGCGGGGACGGAGCCAACCCTACGGTAGTCGGACAATTTTCAAATAATTTCCTATCAGAATGTCTTCATTGTGAAATACGATAGTAAAATCGAGGAAAGTTCCACCGTACGATTTATATTTTGACAATTTTGTTAATGGGATAAAGACGCTTACGATATTGAAGAGTCAAAATAAAAATGGGAAAAAGGAAAGATTTTATTAAGTATTATTATTAAGATAAGTATTATTTCTTAGTCGATTATATTGAATGTAAAAGTCAATTATCTTCATAGCTTAAGAGCGAATTTAGCCAATTACATCACTGCGTAGCGAGGACGATAGGTGTGATAAATAAAGGAGAAACAACCTGGAAGAAATCCATCACATTTTGTTCTCCTGAGTCTCCGAAATGAAAGTATTGTCATCCCTCCCATGAATAGGTGGCCTAGCAAAAGACGAAAAATACTTTAAGCTCAATCGAAGATATGAGAACCAAGAATGAAATAGAACAAAGAACAAACAGAAGACTATGGGGATTTTAACCAAACGGTAAGATATTAAGAGCTATTTGACGATGATATCGAGAGCTTCATGCAAGTGAATTAATATAGATGAAGAGAAACCCAAAGATCGAACCCGTAATTGATCGTCCAATACCCTTCCAAACGATTTTCCTGAAAACGAGACGCGGATTCGGTATTTCTCACGCAATCCCATAACTCTAGCGCGTCGAATATCACTTTTGTCGGAGGTGACATCTGGAAAAACGATGCGGACGGCGAAAAAAAAAAAGAACGAGCGCGGCGGGGAAACATCACCCATATTCAATACGAAGCAATACAATTTTTCGCCCCACATAACTGCACCTAGAGCGCCCTTTGAATACCAAAACCCGCCGTTCCGCAATGCGAAATGATTATGGTCAGTTGCAACAGTGCTTTGTCGTTTTACGTGGATGAGCGCGAATCGAAATCGACGCGGCGTTCGGTTATAAGAGACCGTGCAATATAGATTGCACTCGTGTGCGTTTGGGGAGGGGGCTGAGGGGGGGGGGGGAAGAGGCGTTGGTCACATGGCGGGTGAGGGGGGGAGAGCCGTCAGGTGCGGTGAAGAGAAAGGGGTAGGGAGTGTCCCAATGGGAACTACGTGTAGAATGGTAAGTAGTTTTGGGAATGTGTTAGTAGAGGGTTTCGATGCGGACCGGCAAGAGTTAGGGGTGTGGAGGGGCGAGTGATAAAAGGGGATGCAGGGGAGAGGGAGGCTGTGGCGCCAATGCAGGATTCCAGTCAGTGCCGCCAACCGATGGAGAACCATTATCTTCCCTCGCGATGATTTCCGCCTCGCTGGCCTCACATCACACGACGAAAATTGAGTGTTGCACTGATCGCAATAAAGACGTCCGAGAGGGAAAAGATGGCAGGAATGATGCCCTCGGCGGGATTGTTTTGCCTCCCTTAAAGTCGATACTCGTCTCGATCCTCACAGAATGCTTCCCGAGGGAGGAAGTCGTCTTTTATAACAATTCGGAGACGATTACGACCCCCTGCCACTCCGGGATGGGAAGTTTCAATTAGAGAAGGAAAAGAGGATGAAGACAAATTGCGCATGTGTCTTATCGATCGGAGGAAATGCCCATTTGCGTAAACTAGTCCTTTCCGAGAAAGCCTTGAGCGAGAAAAAATGAAATCTTGAATCGACTTCCCTTAAAATCATGACCCGAGGTTTCTCGCTCCGAATCTATGCGTTGTTTATGGGAGTATCAATTTTCGAAATTTGGCAAGACTCCTTCCAGGAATTCTGGGTACGGTTGGGAGGAAGCGGGTTTGATTCACGGAGGGGGAGAGGAAGTGGGAGAGCGGGAAGAGGAAAGGCCTAAATACGGAGGGTTTTTTTTTAGAAAAATGTGTCTGGAAAGGACAGAATCGCTTATGAGAATATATTAGCACATTCATGCATTAACTCTGAGAATGAAATTAGTCAAGGATTACGTTCCTGCGGAGTAATTAAAAAAATATGTAATAAATCTCATTTTCCGACGTAGTTGTTTTCTTCGAACAATTTTATATTTCAGCAAAAGTTCCTTACCAAAAACAACCATTTTTCGTGTCCAAACCGAACCATAATATTCGATAAAAAGTTTCTTTTACGCTTCTGTCATATAGCAAAATAATAATTATTACCAATGTAAAATAAAAAGTAATTGATATAGTAAATTTCTGACGTCAAAACTAAAAATAAAAACATTCGCTGATAAATCATAGAAATAACGATTAAAATACCGTCTTGAATATGATATTATTCACTATTAGAGAAATCTAATATGAAAGCCGATCTGAGAGAAGAAAATCATAGTAGTTATTGCATTAAATGGGAATAATAATTTATAACCAACGTAAAATATAAGGTAAATGATGTGATAAATTACTGATCATTAAAATTAGGAATGAAAATGTATTCGCTGATTGATAATAAAACTAAAGATTAAGATACCATAGTGAATAAATTTTTGTAACTGCAATCCCGAAATTTTCTTATATTCTCCGCAAATAAGTCTGCAAACCTCTACGCCCTTCGTGATGCGCACTCGACATTGAGTAAGGAAACAAGAAGAAACTCAGGGGAGAGTGATAGAGAGTAAAATGGGAGTGGAAGAAGCTCGGAAATCCTTCAACATTCCCTCTTCAATGAAACCAGAAGAGTAAAAGAGATAAAAAGGATCGTCTAGAAGAGAGAAAGCGTTCCTTAAATGTCAGAGGAATGAGAGAATGGAAACTTAACGTAAGGGAGGAAAAATGGTATAGGCGAGAGAAAAAGAGGGCAGGAATTACAATAGTGTCCATAGAAAAGGTTCTCAGGCTCAAACCGCACACTTAGGAATATTGTGGGTATTTTAGCGGATCTCTTCTCAAGGAGAATGAGAAACAAAGGAAAAAAGACGAGGAAACGTGCAAAGAGGCGTTTTTTTAGGGCAAGGCGGAGAGAGGGATATAAGAAAGGAGGGGCGATTTTAAGAAGAATCTCCGGATTTAGGATGGAGATAAAAAGCTGAAGTGGCTGTTAAAAAGCGATTAGTTATTTTTTGCGAGGATGATCCTTTACGCAGACAGGATGAAAAAGAGGAAGATCTTTAAGTCAATGGAACACGAGCGAAAGTAAGGAATGGAGAATCATAAGAATACCGCGTAACCAAGAGTAAGTGTATCAAATGGAAATGGGATGGAAACACTTCACATTACCTACTTCAGTTACTCAGCGTGATATAAAAAAAGGGAATAAATATTTCTTCTTTGCGTCTCCCTACCCTGTCAGAACATGTGATACGAGATAATCTGTGCCTTCTTTCTCTCTTTAGCTCCGTCCTCTTTTGTCGGATCTTGCATCCGGAAGAACTAACTCTGGTGATTAAGGAAAGGCAGTTGAAACTTTGGACCATCGGCAGAACTTTAAATACAGGAACTGTAATTAAGGCAAGGCGGGATATAGCATCGAACACGAGACTCCGACTTATTTACAGTAATGGCAAAAGTTCCGAGTTCGGCGCATTTAACATACAGCCACATAAACTGAGCAGTTTGTGATGCTTTTCTAAGACTGCGTTTAATGTGGCGAAAAAATATCCTCCAAGTAGCGCTTATCGTGAATTCCAATGATCCAATTAAGTTTGCCTGATATATATTATAAATACATACATTATTAGCGAAGGTATAAGATAAGAGAAGACATGAGTTTACATGAGACATGGGTTTTCATAGGCATCTTTTACGCTCACTTTACTTCACTGAGGAAAAGATGGAAGACATTTGCCATTTCAATAAAGATATTGATCGTGAGCATAAACAACAGTTTAAAAGATAAGACGCTAATTAATTTTTGATGTATGCACATTAATTACTCTAAATATCAGAATTATGTTTAAT
Source organism: Pachydiplax longipennis (assembly GCA_036926295.1). NCBI lineage: Eukaryota > Metazoa > Arthropoda > Insecta > Odonata > Libellulidae > Pachydiplax > Pachydiplax longipennis. The sequence continues at coordinate 62,615,758 of JAVFKF010000008.1, forward strand.
ATTCTTTATCGATTCACTGATTTATTTTTTCTTTGATATTATGATATTTTCACATGCACATGATTAAAGGGAAATGGTGATAAAATAGAATATTCTTAAGTCAAATAATTTCCTTTATGTATTTATTAAATTATTCATAGGACATGCCGTCCCTTCTCTATCTTTTATCGGAGCAGGACTAAACTAAATCAATTTCCAACGAAGAAAACAAGAACAGAATAAGGTAAATATCAGAAACAGGCGTATTTATGTAGTACTAAATCCAGTAATTTCTTAATTCGTTTGTGAGTGAGTTTAGATCATCATGCATTGCTTTGCCTCCTTGCTATACTTTTTCCATCGAACAAACGACTGTATTTTACGACAATATTTCACCTCAGGGCGTATAGTCATTTCTTTTGAAAGAATCTTGACCGCAACATAGCAGCATCGGTGGTATCATTTATCAAGAGAGAAATGGTTGTGCTTATCTCGCTTACTACATCTTCTTAGGAAAGCCGATCTGAGTCCAGAAAATCATTTTAGTAGCTAAGTTCATAAACTGCATATTGCGTTATATATAATATAGTTTTCCCTCAATGGAAGGAAATGGAACATCAATAAATCTTGTCTTTGAGAACAGTAAGAATAATGTTCTACATTAAAATTTCTATTTTGTTTCAATATTAAAGAACTTTCATTTTCAAGCCAAAGAGTGGTTGATAAAATATCAAGTTTTTGTATGTAATCCGTCTTGTTTTCGAGCAAAGAATTTTTCTTGGTCCTTGCTTGAAGTAATTTTGAATAGGGTTAGATAATACCGAAAAAAGTAGATCTTAAAACAAAAAATCCGCATCTATAGAGAACCACTCTCTCAATACCCCTTCTCAATAAAGCTTCGCTTTTACGTAACCTAAGAATTTTATAGTCTTACTTTCTATGGATATCAGAAATTTTACAAGTAATATAATAAAATTTCGTTCCCCGCCGTAAACGCTAATTCATACAGAAGCTTTCGTACAATCGCTTAAAATTTCCATTCAGAAAATTTCACACAGTGAAATCTTCATTCTTTTGGAAAATTACATTAAATTATCTCATAAAATTTTTAAATATGCCCACTTCTTTGAAATTTCATTTTCACGTCGAATAATTCATAGTAAGCAGAGTCTATACAAATACGCCATATTTGCACTAAAATCACAAAGGATAATTTCTCTCTTTGGAAAAAATTTTGTATAATTAATTTAATATCTTTAGTTGGTGGATTAGAAAATATTCATCAAAAAAATATGTAATTATGATATCCAAAGCAAGGATTGCAAATTCCAGCAAGTATATTACTAAAGATATTATTAGATTGAGTTCTGATAACTATCAATGCATATCATTCCTAAATACCAATTGGAATTATATTATATTGCTCAGGCTGGTATCGTAACGTTATGTTTATAGAACAATGCCCCATTCTTTATATTTGCTTTGCAATTTTCCAAGGTGACACCGTGAGAACTACAACTGGTAAAATTTGACTCCATAAGAATGGAGAACACGACAAAAGTGAAGAAACTACGCGGAAACATACCTTTATTCCTCCCTCGAATTGGAGAACGTACGAAGTACATCTTTTGTGAAAAAAAGGAAAAAGAGGTATGGAATGTATTTCCTGAGATGTCGGGGAAAGATGAATCGATGACAGATAAGAAATGACTGGAGAGGAAACACCCTAAAAGAGAAGAGCTACGTAAAGAATGATACACCGCCAGGAAGTGACGTCAAGATATAAATGGAACAAACAGGAATAAAAGGACTAACCGCTCTTTGCGTTCTGACCCATTCTGACGTAAACAAATATTTATCGATAAGTTACTTCTTCCCTTTCAACCTTACGCAAGAGGAATTTTGCGGCTAACTTGTTCTATTCATTCAAGAAAAATTCCTGCACTGGATGAAAAATTAGAGAAGTTTCATTTCACGTCTATGGTTGAAATTAAGTGTTAGATGCAAGAGACTTTCAGTGATAGAAGGGGTGCTAGGTATCGGCTAGTTGTAGAAATTGTGCTTCTGTGGTTTAGAACGTTAACTTCGAATATTAGATTCTTAAAGGTATTCACAGAGTCGAAAAATTAATATTTAGCTTACATTCATGAAAGACGAACGCAATTTTAGGAAAAAAAAATTAACGCCTGTGGTGACGGGTAATATTTTCTTTCTTTCTTCTGCGGAATACATACTTTTAAAGTAAAGCAGAGTTTTTGCTCTCCAGGGAGGTTCAAGAAAACTTCTTGGGCAAGAATGAAAACAAATCTTTGTCGAGACTGGCGATGAAAAATAGACCATAAAAAAATCTGCCTCCCGAAACGGAAGGGGAAACTAAAATGGCTGAGAAACTAGGCTGCCCCTAGCTTATCCATCTTCTTCAGTATAAAAAACATCTGGCTCCAATTTTTGTGGGTGGATTCCATTCTCCTGGAATCTAATACGCGATTTGCAATTTTTTTCTGGGAGAAAGAATCCCAACTTCTGCGGGCTACATTGAAATCTTGCGATCTCGACATTCATTTTAACACGTCATGAGTGTCTTAAAGACTGTATTGTGGCGATGTAAAAACGATATCTCAGCTATGAAAGATGTTTTCCACTTAACTTGAGGAGGAAGTCTGGGAGAGTTTTTGGCAATCTTTCCACTCAAAAAATGAATTAATGTCTTTTACGCCGCAATGAAACGGAAGACACAAGGATGGTAAGAGCATTCGGATCGCAGATGTATTCATATTTAACATTGGAACAAGGTACCAGAAATCAAATAAGGAATAAACTATCGTGAAAAAAAATTGAAGATAATTTAAGAGTGATTTATGTGTTAAATTGTGTATTAATTATTTATGTAATATTCAAGTTTACAATAAATCCCACATCTTGGCATTTTTATCGTAGCTAATATGATAGTAAATTGATATTTAAATATTCATGGGAGCAAGATATCTCTGAAATGTATACAAACAAAAATAGTGAGGTTCAATGATGAACCATAACAGTAATTCATATAACTCAACGTCAATAGTTATTATGACTTACAAACTTTTTTCGGCGAAGTATGAATGAAAAAATAGAAAATGAGTTCTAACAAAAACTTGAGAAAGCCATTCCAACCTTATACTTTACTATCTCCGAATTTTTTAAATAACACAATCACTATACTTAAACACTGATTCAGTCTTAGACGTTACTTATCTTATAAGTTTTTCTAACGATAAAATATCTATCATGTATGTAGCGCCATATCATACAAATTATTTTTTATCGCTGGCATTAAATTTTAAGGTAGTACCTCATCCAACAACTCCTAGCTATTCTAGGAATAAGTTAACTTCCGGAATAGATATTGGTAGAGAGTAATATGTTTTCTACATAATACTGATTCCATTATTTTGTATTACAGCATTACGTAGCGTGATGGAAGGATGAATTTTTTTAACTACTCTTTTGAAGAGAGGTTTAACTATTAGGGATTGTATGCAGAAACTTACTGCATCTTTAATTTAATTAACGCGATAAAATAACCCAAACATTACAATTTCGATGCAAAGGAAGAAATTTAATTTCATTATAGCTATATAGTGTATAACAGTTAGGTCAAATAGGGCATTAATATATCAAGGTTTTGACCCTATTTTTATATAATTCAAGAATTTACAGTAAGTAAGTAAGTAATCTTTTGTCTATTTAAAACTAATTTATATACTACTGTATTTTACTCTTCATCGGATACCAAATAGATATTCGCAACGTCAGAGGCCTATGAAATTTTTGCGAGGAAATACAACTTACAACTCTTGCAGGACAACAACAAATAAAACATTTATATATATGATATTGATAAACTGTACTGAAAATATATGGATATATTTGTATAAGTTGATGTATCTGCATTGTGTATTAAGAAATACATATAATATATCTGTACCCTGTGGCACAGAAAAACCATTCATCATGAAATATCACTTCGTTGTTTTTAATCTGTTTGATCGCACTATAGAAGATCCTAGCAGGAGGAATGATATCATGGGGATATTCTATATCTCAAAAGATTTTTGTTGAAATGAATCTTGCAATCTGCTTCAGCGTTTCTCTCTGCTGAGCGTCATAAAGCTATCAAAGGGCTCATGAATTAACATCGTCGATGCATTATGAAATTTCTCGTTTAATTGCGATAATCGGCCCTGAATCACATCAACTAATGAATTACTGATATAAGCTGTTCGTTCCCCGGTTAACCAGCAATTACAAGCATTCAAAACTTCGGACGGACTTGCAAATACTATGGGGGCTCATATCTTCTTCTGATCCCCGTGACATGTTTGACTTTGAATTTTCACTAAAAATTCATTTCCAATTAAAATTTAAGCTCCGTAATTGCTTTCAAAGGCAAAAACATTACTCCTCGTATTTGGGTGAATTAAGCTGGGATAATATCCCAAGATACAACAAAATGTCACTCCATCGTTATACAATTTGAATAAATTCATATAAGACGCATAAGGAACGTATTATTTATGGAAACACTTTTCTTTAATGCGTTTACGTCTTGATGAAAATATTTCTATAATTAAAAAGAAAGCCAAAGTCAAACTTTTAAAAGACTGCAGAAAAGGAGTGTACATTACATGCTAATATCAGATATCGTTATTGTGAAATCAACAATATAATCCCATTACTGTATCAAGTGAACGTTTTCTCACAGAATGCGTGAGAACTGCAGCCTTTTTTAACTGCATTCGGAGATTAGGATTGAAAAGAAAACCGATTAAACGGAATAGATAAAATGTTTTTAAAGTGGGATATGAAGAGGATGCACCGCCCATGCTAATGCATTACTAATGCACTTACTTTGCATCATAATAATTATACTATATAGCTGTTTTCCTTTCAGAAAGAATTTCATCTGAGTGGAAGGAAGCCACGATTTTGCGCAAACACTTCCTGAAGAGAATGAACAAGATATACTTTGGTTGAGTCCAAATAGCTTCGGGCGACGTCGCCGTGATTGGCAAGAAGCTTGAATAAGGAAATTTGTCCCGTGGAGATGGAAGAAAAGAAGGAAAAAGTGGGAAGGAAAGGAATGAGGATCAGAAAGAGGGAGAGGGAGAGTAAACATGAGTGAAAGGTGAATTGTGGCGTCGGACGTGTCTGAATGGCAATGCTCCTGAGAGGCATCATTAACGAGAATCGAAAAGGAAGAAGAAGCGAGAAATGAAGAAAGAAATACGTGGGAATATGTACAAAATGTAGATAATTGACGTAATTTTGGCTCTTATATTTTAAATCCCATCTATGTTATTAATTTGTGGTCGCAACCCTGTCATAGAGTAAAAATCAGTAATATATGGAACCAATATATGGAACACTACGTTACAAAGATTGTTAAGTAATAACTCGTGAATGTAATGATAATTTAGGGACTTTGAAGAGCAGAGGTAAGGAACTGAAATGATTCGCATATCTTTAATAACCTTCGTATCCTTAAAGTGCTCAGTAGGCATTAAGAGGATCTATCATAGTATAAATGTCAATCGTATTCGCAATTGAAAAAATAATTTAATTATTTCACCCTCTCTAGCGTCTTAATTTTACGCTTAATGGGAGATTTCTATGGGAATAATATAGAATTTCAGACTCAAAATCATTTTATGAATTAAATCCCTTGACTTGGAAGTAAAGGCCGAATTTTGGCCACCATTTCATAGCTCAACTTAGTAGTGTTAAAAGTGTCAATGAAGCCTGATTCAAGATGTGTATCTAAATGAATCTGTTATGTAAATACAAATATAAAAATACATCATCATATCGTAATACAAAATCATATCTCTGTGCACAAGATTATCTTTTTAGATACAATATTTAAAAATACAGATTTCATTCTTTGAAAATGTTGATATTTTTCTGAACATCAACCGATAAATTTGAAACTTTCTGACTTTAAATTTTACTCGGATGTATATTTATCGCTATTTTCCAGCGATCAACCTCAAAGTATAACGGAGACATAACTCCGCTAGCTTTGTTTACCTTTACGTTGGGAACATCTGCAGTAACTCTTCAAGCGTCGAGTCACGTAATAAGAACCGAATGTGGCGACGAGGTATTTTGAAAAATTCGTGACGAAAAAGTACGCTTTCTAGATAAGAGTGAATTTTATGATGTGTATGAGAGCGGTGTAGGAAAATAAATTGGCAACGATGTTGGAGATTGAGGTTTAATCAGAATATATGAGCTATCTGAAAGTAAAAAGAACGGATTGAAGTTACGGATGAAAAGAAAAGGTGAGCTCTTCAAAAACAAGGGCCGTGAAAAGGCAACTATAATGAAATGAATGCTCTGATTTGAGATCGGGAAGTTAATGGAGGCAGAATCGATAAGATCGCTGAAGCAAAGGCACAAAAAAGAGCGACGTAAACAAGGCTGGCTCAGAGGACGGAAGTTAAAGACAAATGGAAGTGCGTATTAGCTTAATCAGCACCAGATATAATCGGGTGATTAATCTCCCAACCGTGACGAAGCTGGAAGGTTAAAGCGCTAAGATAACATCTCAAATACTTATTTCTCACAAATGATGGACCCAAACTATTTTCCAGAGAGAACGAAATGCAAATGAGAGAAACCCGTATACCTTGAAACTTACGTCTTAATGAACAGACTGGTGAAAAATATCTTAACTAAACCAAGTTATTATGGACACATATTTCGTCACATCGGGACTTATTAACATTATAGTACATACTTGGAGAATAACATATTGTTGTGAATGATGAAATACGTAGATGAAAATTTAGAGGAAGACTATATAGCATACGCTCCGTTAACGAATGAATTTTGAAGGAGGATATGTGTCAATCGTAAAGTAGAATTAATTGCTTATATGAAATCCAGAGGAAAATTTATAATTTTAGTAAAAATATATATTTCTGTTCTCATTTCCAGATTGATGGGTTTGTGTTCTGCAAAAGAGAACACTGTATCCTTAATTTACTTCCATCTCGGACTTATACATTGTACATATCTATGATAATGTCAAAGCCACGATGATGATGCTGCGTAATGGCCCTCACGTATGGAAAATGTTGTATTACATTGTGCTACTATGAATAATTTCCATTCACAGTATTCTGACTCAGAGAAAAAAGCGGAGGTAAACTACCTCACTCCTCATCCAACCCAATGAACCTCTTTCCTTCCCTAGGTCTTTACCTCCCTCCCCCAAGTACCTAACGGAGGAGGGTTTGTGGCGTAAAACGGCCTTTGGTCTAATAATTCATAGAAAAACCCAATAAAACGTATAACATCACCCATACCCTATGGCGTATATATATAATGTTGTAACTTCTTAGACGGTTCTTTCGCGACATAAACATTACAAGGAACATCACAAATCCAGATCGTCCGATGCTTTCCCTTCAACGAAAATAATCAAATATTTTTCTGTTTAGGTAAATAACCTACTAAGTTGATACAGGTTCCCGTTTCCCGAACTTTCCCACCATAAAGGCTGATCAGAAACAAAACATGAGCGACAACCTCGTTTTATAGACATTTTTAATTTAATGCATACTAAAAACCCTTAGGGAATCGTGGGAAAATAAATCAAACAGTAACTGAACGAGACGTCGGATACAACGAACGAAATTAATACGACTCCCGAGCGGGAAAAAAGTTTTCGCGGGGGAAACTATTCAAAAAAAACGGGGCATACGGGTGTTAAAGGTCAAAGGAATTCGATTGGAGACGGCATATACGGGGGAAAGGGTAAGGAGCGAGGCAAAGTTTAGGGCGAAATAAAAGGTTTTTAAAAGACCAACGGAAAGGTTTAGTGCAGAGGGAGTAAAACCGGAAGAGCGATGGGGGACACGTGGGTGGGCGGTGGGATAAAACGGTCGGGGATAAAGCACGTTCTAGGATAGAAAAGGAAATAAAAGGAAAGGAAAAGGACAAGTGGGCAGGGGAAGGAGGAAATCCCCCCCGATGGCCAATCCCCAGCCGCGGTCTTCCACTCAAGAGGCGCGCATCCCTCTTTTGTTCGGTAAACCACTAAGACGGCCTGATATCTCTCTCTCTCTCGCGCCCCACGAGGAAACCGCATCCTTGCCGTTAATACGGGAGAAATGGAAACTTTTTAATGCAACTTTATGATCGCCGTCTCGGCTTTCGGGGGGCGTTAAAAATATTATTGCGGCTCCCGAATATCCCTTCCTTTTGAGGGCTTTTAAAACCGGCATTTTCGCGTGATCCAGTCGATGCGGAGGGAAGAATGTCGCCACTTTCGTAATAATCTCTTAATGGGGCGAATTCCTTGAGAAAGGATGGCGGTACGCATGGTGTTAAATGGGTGTTATGAAATCTGGAGGGTAGTAAAGCTTGCGAAAGTGAAGCGTAACCGCTTCCTTTGAATGCTAATCGGGCGTGTCTCGCGTATCTCTAATGAAATTTGGAAAAGGTTTTAAATGATTTTTGCGACGTTTGTGTCTCCTCTTTCTCGGCCACCATCCGTTCCTCTCGGGGAGAAAGTTATCTTAAATCGTAATTTATACCGAAGTGAAAGTAATTATCGGGAGACAGATGGCGATACAAACGATGGCCATTAAAATGTGTCGAGAATTAATTCCGGAATGGGGGGACGCAGGTCTAAGAGAAATAAATGTCTGTCCTTAAATCCTTTGTTCTACGGAATATCCAAGAGTATTAAGCGATTTGATGGTGGATAGAAATTAGAGATTAAATACTGCTAAAGAAATTAATTAAGGCTGTTTTTCTTTTACTATAATTCTACATTCTGTGATCTTCAGTTATAAGTTTGTTGATTTACAGTAAGCTATTGTAAAACTCAAAGGAGATACATAAACTGTAATTAAAATTTTGATTTAGTTTTGATATTTATCAAATACTATTCTTCGTATCATCACATTGGAATTATTTATAAGATACTATAATGATTTATATTTTACACCTTATAAAATTTTCTGTTACACAATATTGGATGTTTATATGGCAAGAAAATACGTTTTCTCTCCCCTTTATAATTCCTGAACATTAGCGGACCACTTTCGACCCTATAATGTATCTTTCTAATCTATTGTACGTCTATTTTGAGTAATTATTATTACATTATCAAATAATTTTCATTTTAAGACCGTATTCTTGGAAATGGAAATGGTCGTTGAAATAAAATAATTATTTCTATTCCTCTGTTTGAAAGCTCTCAAAATGTGCCTCACATTTTATTTGAGTTTAGTAAACGTTAAATTTTCCACGTGATATTGTTTCGGCATCCTTGTAGCCTAGTTCTTATTGCTGCATGTTCATATTTTCATACATTTTTGTGAACTTATCTATTTGTGCACCAATTTTCATGATTTTATGGAATATGAATGATCCTCTAGCACCATTTGCAACCTTTTCTCAGTAACGATAATTCTAATCGAACCTCGGACAAGAATTTCAGATCGAATTAAATGGAGCGTAGAAATTCATAGAGCATTCTTAAGGCAGAAAAAACAGCGCGGATGGAGAAAATGGAGCAATTCCTAAAATATCACAATCACCCCAAGGAGATCATACGCGCGGTCAAGCAGAAAGGGTAAGATGGGAAACAATGAAGAAGAAAGACCGCATAAATCTTTGTAGAGCAAAAAGAGACAAAATGAGAATTATTTTTCTCAATAGACGTTCTTCCTTTTTTCTGTAACGGATCCTTCCTTCGCCCGCTTTCCTCCTTCCTTCATTTCATTCACACACTGTTTCCCGTTACACTTCTCAGACAATCCGTACGTCGCTTTAAGAAGTCTCCCCTCAGTCTTTCACTACGTCCGACGATTCTCTCGCCGAGTGGAAGGAACCGTTTAAAAGACGCTCAAAGGAGGATTTATTTGAACTTTGAAATCTCAGGCACCTTTCTTCAAAGATTATTTGCGATGTTTTCGGATGAGATCCGATTTCGAGGAGAGGATGGAAGAAATTACGACCTTTTACCTAGATAGAGATGTTTTTAACGCCTTATAACTTATTCCTCTTGGTAAATCTGCCTGGTAATGTGCAGCACGTGTGCTCGGGAAATGTTCATAAATTACAAACGAAATTGATGGTGCAGTTATCAGCGTTTTGAATGGATGATAACTATTCAGTTGTTTTTCACCAATTCGGTTAAGTAAGAATAACAACCTTACCCGCGATGCGAAAATACTGCTTATATCCGATTTTTTATGCAGAATTTTCTCCTAACTGAGTTAGACCTCTCTTGTAAATACTCATTGTAAAAGTGGTCTCAACGGATTAAACTTCAACCAATAAAGACGTTATTCTTATCATTATGATTGGTCAATTGGAAATTTTCCCCAAAGCGCTACGAGAAATATTTTTCTATCACTCCAGGTACCCTGAGTTATTCTCTTCTAGCAAGGATCTGATCAAACCTACCCAACAACATAACAATCTACGTCCCAAGTCCTACCACTAGTTACATACGAGGTCGGCACACTCGTAATAATGCGATTCCTTCTTTTTATACAATTAAATTAACAAACTTATATACAGAATGTTAAATTACACGGTTTAGGCATCGACGGCGATTCTTATAACGTCATAATTATTTCCCTTTGAAATATGTTCATAAAAATTGAACCTTAAGTGCTGGGAAAATGATTGTGAAATAAAACTTGAATCGAGAATGGCTCCCAAAGCTGTAAAACGAGGGCCCAGGCGCGATTTTATATTCATCTGTCCGCTTAGTTTTCTTGTAAGGCAGGAAAATCGAAGAGAATGATTCGAGCGAATTTATGCCGAATGAGAAGAGGTTTCTGACCTCTACTCGAGAGCGTAGTCCCGGCTCTTCTACGCTACTCCGTCTCAAACGACGACGATGCGGCGCCTCATAGCAAAAGATTGTGTGGGAGTTTGGCATTCCCTTGAGTCGTGACCTATTTAATTTCTTTTTACGGCCCCGTACAATAACTTGTGATGGATTATTTATTACCATATCGCCTGAGTGGCATTCTCTCATCTCTTCCTCCTATCGCAGTATTCATAGTTTGAAAAATAACTCCCATAAAGCAGTTTGTGCTAAATACGTTGGATGGCATGAGCGATCGTAGGATTTATTCTTCTTTTAAGGAGATATGTACTTTTTTCTTCTCTAGTACTATGGAAGTCTGCAGGGGATAATTCTCCATTCTTAATTTGTAAAGTAGTATATTTACAAATTTTTCCACAGCTGAAGTAATTTCACCCATTTAAGCCTCGCCGGTAATTGAACCCGGAACGTGTAAAGTATGTACTTGAATTTCTCTAATAACTAGAAACTTCCAGATACATGGAAAGACATATTTAATCATATAAACAGTTTTAATATCTATTGTATATCCCGGTAGATAGTGTGAAAACATTATAAGAATGCCAATGCTAGCTCCTTAGAAAAATAATATTACCTTCCTCGTTTCTATTTTAAAATGTCGGTTCAACTTTCAATATATTTCAAACATTCTTTAACATTATAAGCTTCCGATAATGATATGTCATTTAACATATCATAATCTTTTATTCAAATAGCTCAATAGCTTATAAAACAAAAATTCAATTCTCTCTCGGTTTAAATATATTTTATGCACCCATAAGATTGGGATTGGGACTCAAAAAGGAGAAAATTGTAAATTTTATGATTACTCGTGATTCGGTGTTTTGCAAGGAGTATTCTCGGAAATTTTTACTAAAGAACATGCTATATTATTGATATTATCATAAATTCAAATATTTTAGTAAATAATGAATCCACCTTAAAGATACATAGCACTGAATATGTTTTGGCCGATGATACTCTCAGCTCAGGAATGACACAGTGGCACAAGAATTCGCAAGTTGGCTCTGAACAGGAAGTTATGGAGATATGAGAAAAGCAACAGCTTTAAGAATTCCCTTCATGTAGACTTAATCTTGCACCCATTTGCAGTCCATCTTCATGTAGCATAGTGAGGTTGATAACTCCTTCCAACATCAAAAGTTATACGATCATAGTTTCACATACGTTAGACATGAGATCGAAAAAGTTGTTATGACACGATATAAGATGAAGATATTAAAGCTGAGAAATCACGATCCATCCACTTATGGTCTTGATAATGAAACATTTTTAAACAATACATTTTTTATAGAAATTCTACTTTACAGACTCTCGCAAATAGATAAAATATCTGATAATAGTAAACATTTAAAATAATATAAATACATATGCTTATATTGAAACTTTAGAGGGATCATCTTTAAGATGGAATAAATACGCAAAAATATAGCTCTGACATGTATTAATCTAAAAATGTTCAAAATTATTTTGTACTTGAGAATGCTTCCAAGTTGACTTGTTTTAAACAACTTTAGTTGATACCAATAATATGCATAGTAAGTTAATCGGGTTTTAATTTTCACGGGACTTTACACGGTATTTCTACCTTTAGGTATTTCCATTAGCAGTATTGAAAATTAACAAGGAAGAGAAATTATGTTTCCGGTTAAGTATGTTTTCTTCCACATAAATAAAATATGGGTTCCGGAAAATTCTTTTGATAGGCTCCATTCTTTTCCATATGATTTATTTTCATATTCTCAAATAACATCATCCACCAAATGATTGATGCATGACAGGAAATGTCTATTCTTCAACTGTAATTTCAGCCGGTTCAGCGATAGAAAAGTACATGTTTCCGGTCCAACATCAATTTCTTCCCCATACTCCCTACGTTATCTCTTCATTGTGATTTTGTTCACAACACTCCAAGCTGTCGATAGCCTCGAGTTTATAATACCACAAATTTCCATCAACTTGCAGTTGAATTTGTAGTAGTCTGGAATCCTTTAAAACGGTTCTTCGATTCTATCGCTAATTAATCAAGAAAGAGAAACTCGTGTTTTGGCTAAGTGACAATGTTTTGACGATGCTGACAAATTTTTCGAGCTACGAGGTTTTGTTATTTTACACTTTGTACAGTTTTAACAATTCGTCTTTCGAAATTTTAGAAAACGATTAGTGCATATGCGAGGGCTAAAATATCAGAAATACTACTATATTGTATTCCGCCCATCCTTGTTTTCTAAAGAAAGAGAGTAGTAGTTTCTTGGGAGTGTCAATGCAGATTTTACTATTTTGGGTCATATGAGAAATTACATTGCGCTTACCATTCAGCTAATAAAGATATTACGATATAATAAAATCTGTATCAGAATAGATAATCACGGTAATCGATGTACAAATAATATTCACTCTAAAGTATCAGATGCGAGACAAGAGTGTTCGCATAATGACCTGGAGATCGACGCCCTTTTATCGGGATATCTTGCGTTACCATGGCTCCCAGGGACGCCAGCATCTCTTAAGGTGCAAACAGAGATCGATCGTTATGAAGGTAGACTACCACAAGGCGCCTTTCTCAGGTACTCATCCACCGGCCATAACTGACCTACCAGATTGCGAGATCCGAATCTCAGCTTCCACGTTCGATTGGCTACTGCGAGCAGCCTTTTCTCACGGCACGTAATCATCTTTCGCTGTAACCGCATTCCTTAAATGGATGCGGATTGCAAACATCGCCCTCATTCCCACAATCTCCCACCGGCTTCAGAAACTCGGACACAATTACGCCTCTCCAAGAATTTTAAAATCAAACATGACCTCTTGGTTCGTTCTTCCTTGGAAACAATTTTGTGATTGCAACGAAGAAATTTTCCGGTGTATGTCATGATGGAAGAAAGGATAATTAGGGAACATATTTTTCACTATTACTGCTTATTGAATTCCTGTTCAAGGGTTGTTGGTCGCTATTACGCTCCAGGTATTTGAGAAGATTCTCTTGCGAAAATGAATGACAAACTTTACTGACGTCTTATTTATAAAAATCAAAGTAAATTATAGAGATTTGATGCTTACCTGGTGAATAGCTTGCATAAATTGTTCTCGACTTGTATAAACACCCAGGTAACAACAATTTACCTGATTGTTAGCCCGAGAACGGTTCATTAAAACTAAATTATAGCTGTAAATATAAACCTCTCTTTCTGTACTTTCTTATACTTATATAGAAGGGTTTAAGAGATGATTTCTCCATATTTCTCCACAGCTTTAACATTCACCTCTCCTAGGTAAAGTTCCATCCCTACTCATGGTATTAATATCAAGGTAAATTTTCTCTTTTTAGTTTCAGTTTATCTGTTTAACATAAGGTTATAAAGAGGAAGAATTTTAAAAAATATATCAGTACTATTATCAGTACCAGTATTTAATTAGATAAAAAAGAATTAACTGAAGTTCTAGCCATTAATTTATAAATGAATTCCCTTGCGGAAAACCTGACTACCTCATCAAGAAACTCGATGACAGGTCTTTAGTCATTTTACGACTTGGCAATACACACTCAAAACCGCGCGTGAGAAGGTCGTGTCAAATATAAGCAGCAGTCGGCAAATTGATCGTAATACGACGCGGGAAAAAGATAAATTTTGGCGAGGGCCCCTTGTGAATATGCAACCGACAAAGACATGTTAGTATTGCGGGCTGCCTAGCAAAAAGATTACCGAGGAAGTCGGGTTATTGAAGATGATGGGGCGTGAAGAAGTGGAGAAAGACGACGGGAGGGAAATACAGCCTTATAACTTCCTTGTGAGGAAGAGATGGAGGATCGCTACTGCAAGCAATATTTGGTCTGCTTGTTTGCGTGGTTTCTTCCTCCACCGCGAAATACACATCCCGGGAAGGGAAGAGAAGGCTCATTTCCTGACTCTCTCTTTCCAGTCAACTCCTCTCGCTCCTTCGCCTAAATATCTTCCTCTAATTCCGCAGTTTCACCTCTTCCAGCCCCTCATCCACACTATTCTCTGCTCCTCTTGTTTAAGGAGTCACCGGAGACATAAGCTCCTCGAGCAGCTCAAACGGTTCATCCTCCCCCATCCTAGATGTCTCTCTCTCTCCTTCCTAATCTCGCAGTTGTTTCATATCCTCCTTGCACCAAAAACTCAGGAAGGAAGCAATCTATTCCCTTCAATTCCCTCCCGACCTCTTGTCAGAAATACTTCGTTTTTACGACTGCCTCACAACAATAATTTCCTTTCCTAATGGTTCCGCCGTGTAGCCAAAAAATACTCTTTCTGTGGAGACTCAAAATAGATTTTTTTTGCCGTTTAAATTTTTAATTTCATTTTGATGAGAAATCTCTACGAAGTCAATATTGAACGATCAGGTATTGATTCTGTTCGTTTGTGTAATCATGATGGATTGTGATTGCTGAGAGGCCATGTCATGTCATGAGAAGTCAAATGCGTCGAAAAAAGCGTAGAAATCAAAGATGACTTTGAATCAAAGTTTGCAATTGTTCTTCCACCTGATGGATGGGTATATATTTTATACGATATACTCCATTTGGTGCACCGTGCGTAAGCTAATTCTTTCTTGATAATTATCATCAATACATCTGAAAGTTTATTAATAGAGAGTGATCTCTATTGAGGAATGAATTCATGTTCGGATCTTTCTTGAGCACCTTGAGCCAAATTTTGATTATGAAAAAGGAAATGTTACCGCTCCAGAAGGGTCTTAGCTCTCAAAGTGTTGTTGCACATAGCTCAGATTGTTAACGTGATAACAGGAAGAAATATAACAGTTACAGTTTTATAGGATAAAAGGTAAATGAATAACAGGAAGGCTAATAATAAATCGGGAATTCAACAGAAAGAACACACTTTTCTGAAGGATTTTAAGAATCTCCATGGATATTACTTCACTCTTATATCAGTTTTATTCTTTCTCTTTTATTTATAATATTACAAATTTTTCTTTTATGTCTTTTGAAACCTTTCTATCCTCTTAAACCTTTCTCCTGATATTCAATCTAAAGGATTTTATTGTGGAGAGCAAGCGGTCGGAAGCTATTTCTCGGAAACGTCTTAATCAATAAACAAATATATGTCATTGAATGTCGCATGAAGTAGAAAGATGTCTCTCTCATGTATCTAAAATCAAAACGACTTAACTGGAGTGTACGCGGTCCTCTCCATAAAACCTCAGACATCAACCGTCATTTTTAAGTTTCAGATATAAAAATTTCATGTAATCAAATCAGAAAACTGACTATAAATCATAAATATCTTTTCCACTTGGAAATACGAGTTTCTAAGCATATTCGCAAACGAAGCCCTAACAAATAAGCTATTCAGATCGAAAGCACTTTTGGTTCTCCTCTTCCAACAGATCAAAAAAGAACTGAATTGACATTTCATTCCTCGAATCGCACGTGTTGAAACTAAACCTTGTTAAAGAAATGATAAATTCCTCAATAACTCATCTAACGACCGACAACACACTTGCGTTAACATTACTAATTACCATTGACCCAAAAAAGAATAAATCACGGCGTCTCGTTCAGATCCATTCCCATTCGGTCGAGCGCCGTTACTCTTCCAAAATTTACTTTCGAAAATCAAGCAACTTCCTTCTAGAGCAAGTAGACTAACCCTCTCCTCAAGGCGCCACCAAGTCGCATTTTCCACTGGTGCTGTCCGCCACCAGCTCTCTCAACCACAAACTCTGCCCGTCCGCGCTCTGAAGGCTGTAAATCCTAGCCCAAAAAAGATTCTCAGATAAAAGTCATCACCAATTTCCTTAGCTCTCTCTCACCTCCCTCATCTTCGCGCTTCTTTCTCTTCTCCACTTCTCTCCTTCCTCTCTTTCTACACCCATTCTTCTCCGACCTCTCATTTTGTCAATTTTTCAGAACCGCCCACGGCAGTTCATCCCTTCCTCCCCATTACATCCACCGCTCGCACTCTTTTCCCTTAAATTCCCCGCCCTTTCATTCTTTCGCCTCCGTTATACATTCCACCCTTCATCACTTCCTCTTCCTAATCTCCTTTACTGCTCCTTCGATTCTCTCCTTTCTCCGCGTTCCTTTATCCTCCTTGGGCCATTCATATCCCCCTTCCCCGTTCCAACACTTTCTTTGTTTCACGCCTCCCATTCTCTCAGTAGTCCCGAGATTTTTACTACGTCCCCGCACTCGGGTTGAGAGTACTTACAGATTTCTAAACCGTGCCCACTTCCGTGGCATCTCGTCTTTCTCCTCGAGTCCCACCACCACACTCCTTCGCCAGCTTTTACTCACTCTTCTCGAGCCCGTCTTCATTCCGTTACTTTTATCTCCCCTTCAATTATTAAAGGGAGAGTGGGAGGACGCGAAGACGGCTCCATTTTATCAATATCGTAATAATAAATACATTCCTCCATTTTCCCCGCGTTTTATCGCCTCTCTAAACGCCGTAAAACTTCCCTCGGCCTCTGGTCGCAACTCTTTCCCTTGTCGCGCCCTATCTCCTCCGCAGGAACGTTTCTTCGCCCTCCCGAACCCATTATCTTCCCTCATCTTTCCAAACTCTTCCTCGCATAAACCTCTCTCTCCACAATTTCTCACCAACTTCCTTCTCTTCCTCTACTCCTCTCTATCTTCCCCCCGATCTCCTATTCCGGTTGGACTTCCACCCACCCTTCTCCCACCACCGGCATAGAAATTACTTTTCTCTCCCTCATAATCTCTCTCTCGCTCACTCTACCCACTCACCTATTTTCTATCCCCGTCCCTCCCACCGATCCTTTTTTCCCACTCTCAAAATCAAAGCGCCCCGAATTATTCTCGCTTTCTTCCCCTTCCGGCTGGGGTCCTCTCATTTCGGAAGCTTCCTATTCCCCCGTAACGTTATATTCTTCACCGTATGACGCAAGGAAGGGAGGCTGCTTCTTCCCCCGTTCCCTTCCAACCCTCCGCCCCCGCCCATCCTTTCCCCCGGGGCCCTCTCGCCCTACTTTTGTCCCTACAACGGTCCAAGGGTTTGCCTATCAGATAGGAAGAGCGGAAGAATGTGCAGACGCCGAAGGTCGCCAGAGCACCCTCGTGTGAAACTCCATGCCGGGTGAAATTCGGTTTGGCCGAGGAACTCCGAAGGTTCGATCTCTTACCCCCATCGTAAAAATTTTAGAATGGAAATGTAGCGGTTTAATTGCTGTATGTCATGGTGGAGGGCGAGGGGCGGGAAAAGAAGTTAAGGAATCTTCGTGATTACTCAGAAATTGAATTCCCCAAGAAGCTCGAACTATAAATGGAGCGAATTCATCTCGAGAGAGGAAATTGCCTGCGTTCGAAGCGGTCTGTTATAAAATAAATTCAGCTGGTCAGGATAAAAATGTTCCCGCGAAACGAGGTCGGACGGATGGATCTCCGTTTTCCATATGCTGAAGAGCAGTTCTTTCTCATTGATAAAACTATTAAGGCAGCCTTTAACTTCCAAAGTATCACATGTAGCGAGAGAAGAATGCCGCTGATGAAAATGGAAACGCGCAATAGAAGCAAAAATTTGCCTGCACGAGTTATGCAAAAAATAGCGTATAAGTCGACGCTAAAAGATGCTTTTTACCTAATTAATATTCTCATAGAAATTGAAAGTCTCATTTTTATTGCCGCTGAATGCTTTAAAATGAAAACTAAAAGCGTTGCCGTAATAAGTTTCATAAACATAACATGTTTTAAACCTTAACCAGTATTAATATAAAGCGGTAAAAATATAAAATATCATCTTGAAAATTAAACCCACATTCCAATCAGTCTGATTACTATTTCGTAAAGTAAATGTATTATTATTTTATTTGGAAGAATTTTAACAATATAAATTAAGGCTATTTGTATAAAGTAAAAATTTCCATCCCCTGCGACAGTTTACACACAGATGAGCCGACATACGACCTCGAGGATTAATAATTTGTTCTAATTTATCATGAAAAGGGAAATTTTTATCCTGGCATTATGTTTGGAAAATTAAATTATAAGTAATCATCGTATGAAGAAGAGATAATTAGCATAATAAAGGATGAAACTGTTTGCCCCTAACGTTTTTTATAACCAAATCACGCGGTATTCGGTTAAATAAGCCGATACTTCTAAAAAATTCATCACGTTCGAACAGTGTAATCTTAATGACGACTACTATTTTTTAAGACGCGTTTAAGTCTCCCGCCCTTCTCAAAAGATTATACTGGAAAATGGATTTTGAATATCTAAAGGTTATACTAGTTAACTTTCTGTTAATGCAGTTACATATTAGACGATTTTACAAAGACATTTTCCCATCTGAAAACGACTATATCAGTTATCACGCATTATTTGTCCTAACTCCGTAGATAATAAGAATAATTCACGAATGTATTATTATAAACTGCAAGTTTGATTGTAGCAAATTGGATTTTGTTATTGGGAGATATAATGGAAAATTAAAAAGATCAGTGAAATAATTTAATTTAGCGAATCAATGATTGGTACAAAGAACTGAAGGAAATTAATGAGCATCTCTGCTCTAAAATTATCCATTTAAGCGAATGACTTTGTTCAATTTACTTAGTGAGAAAAAGAGCATTTAAAAGACCGTATTTTTTGGATTGTCTTTCTGTATTATCAATGGTCCGTAAACTGAGCCTGATAAGTAAGTATCAGTCTCTATATGGTTTTGGAAATACGATAATCGCATTAACTTATCTAGCACAAAAAGAATCTTAGGAGCAACGCAGTCATTTGACCCGACCTTCAATCATATTCCCGAGTGTACGTTCCTCTTTTTCCACTCGGAAGAGATTCATAAACTCCATATTTCCGTCCGACTCCATCCTTCACAAACAATCCTCCACGAGATCTTTCTTTGATCCTTGGGAAAAAGAAAAGGCCATTTACTCATGAACCTCCTTAAGTATTTCCGAAGACCAATTTCCTCAAGGGCCTCCACTCTTACCTAAAAATCATCTCATTTTGCCTTCGCTGCTGACCCGCCTCCTACAAATTCCCAAAAAAAAGCCTCGCTGATTCCGAACCACCGTCTCCTCCCTCCAGCCCTCGCCATATTTTATAAATGAATTTTCTCTTCTCTCGGTTCAACATGGGGCCCTTAACAGGATTATTTTCTTCCTCTAGGAGAAGGAAGGAGTGCAAGAAACGCTTATTTCCGGAGTCGCACATTGATATGAGAGCGAGATGGGTCACATTTTCACAAACGTAAGGAAAAATTCTCTTTTTCTATCTCTTGGGAAGATCTGCCGTGCTCGCCCCTTCCTATTGTTATCTACCTCAACCCATATTCCCTTGTCCTTCTTTGCCCTTCACTGTATCTCCCGTATAACGCCTTGCATCCGCGCTTCTTGGCCGAGAGCCACGGACCCCTTCCCACGGTGGCTCCTCCTAGTTCCATCTCTCCTTGCTCACCCTGGTTAAAGGGGGAAGCGCATCCAGGGTTGGATCCATTCCTGAGAACGGAATCCTATCTCAGCTGCCACTCTTTCCTTCTCCTCGCTGCACCCTTCCGCTAGCTCCATTATTTGCTCCATTTCCTCCTCTCCCCTCTCCTCCTCCCTCTTTTATTTCTTCATCTTCCTCCCTCTCTCTCTCACATCCGCTCTTCTTACCTTCCATTCATTCTCGACCTTATCCCAGTTTACCCCTTTCTGTTTTTACCCGCTGCGGGAAGGGATTGCGACTGCGAAGATCTACGGACACTTCTAAATGCGAAATTCTCTAGGATCGCCCGGCATTTCTTCGACGAAATTTCCTTCATTCTGCTAGAAAGGGTGTTTGAGGTGATTTGTCTATCTTGCCCCTTTCTCCCGTTTGTATCACATGTCTCTATGAAGCATGGTGATCGCTACAACTAAGAGAGTGGCACTGTAGCCATGTGCTATGTACTCAGTAGCGAGTATTTGCAGTAGAAACATAATTACTGTATTTCCCAGTCCATAAGACGCTGTTTAAAATCGGATGACAACATATGAACCAACGTTGATAATTAAAAATGGCACTTTATTTGCTACATTTAAAGTTTGAAGTTGAAGAAACCCCTTCAAAAGGGACAAAAATAAAGAAGATAATCTTTAAGTTTGTCATTCTAATTTGATGTCGTGAGACAGCATATGATTTCCAGTTTTTGGAGCGGATGACATTCCTATCAGCGAGTCAAAAGAGAGACTAATGTAAAACCTTTTTGAAAATGTATAATACATGTATATAAAATATATAATCAATAGACAGAAGCGAAGGTAAGCATCAAGTGAAGACAGTTTTATGGATGATTTGAAGGGGATTGATCAGGATTTTGATTTGGATTTAGACGTTGAATAACTTATAGATGCAATAATCTGGTTTTTTCATATATTTTACGAAAGCAAAAATTGCTGCATAACGATGGTCGTATTTTTAAAATTTCGTAAGCAGATAAGGTCGTTTTACACATATATAAGTTCCTTGGGGATTCGAACATAGGACCACTTTTACTAAATTCGATAACGCTCTTCCCACTTGGCTAATTGGGCGCCATTTCACAGCAATATTATCTTTAATTTCTCACAAAAATATAATGGAGTGTCTTACCGGTTGGTAAATTTGGTTGACTGTACCAATTTTCATATATTTATACTCAAAACAGTGAATCTAGGTCATCCTCTACCATATCAACATGTAAGAAACTATTCAAGCCATGAAGCCGGTAGAAGAGAGCTTATGCTGTGACCTGGTTAAGGAACCAAGCAAAAAACTGGAAACCCTCCGTTCTGAGAAGAACCCGATACTTATCCCAAGCCATAAAATGATAGCCTGTCTATTGACAT
Source organism: Pachydiplax longipennis (assembly GCA_036926295.1). Classification (NCBI taxonomy): domain Eukaryota; kingdom Metazoa; phylum Arthropoda; class Insecta; order Odonata; family Libellulidae; genus Pachydiplax; species Pachydiplax longipennis. The sequence goes on from JAVFKF010000008.1 coordinate 62,637,446, forward strand.
ACGTAGCGGGTTCTTTTATGAACTGTGGGTCATACCAAGTTCTTGTTGTGTCCTTTGAAATGGTCACAGTGTGAGATCTATCCCACATGCCTATCGGCTTATGGGTTGTTTTAAATCTCCATTTTTCTTTCCTCACAGTATAGCAACTTTGATGGGCTTAAATTGAGGGAGTGAAAGGATAGTAGAAACAATGAGTTGACCTTTCTTCAAGAAGGGTGGGATTACTGGAGAAAGAAATTGAAATAGAGTACTTAAGAAAATGAAGGAAAGCAAAGGACAACATAGAACGAATTAATGAGTAGGGTTAGATATCGAGAATCGAAATGAAGGTTAGTAATTGGGAAATTTCTCCAAGAATCTTCTCACTCTTGTAAATTACACGTACTTGAAAAGAATGAGAAGACTCATATATGTCACTTTATCATCGTATTTGAGAACAATTTCAATTTTAACGTATTCGTGTAGGAATAAGAAATAATCTGAAATTGATAAACTGGAAGGGAGGCGTTCGTTCAATAAACCATGTAACTTAGAATAACTGAAAAATCAGCAATTGGTTCCACGTCACTCTATAACCTAAAGTGTTGCTAAGGACATCTTTTCTATTTTTATAAAACAATATAAAATACATTTCAGATGGCAAAATGAGAATCATTAGGTAACGCCTAAACTGTTCATAGATATTTTTGAGAAGCGCGTTATTATTCACCATTACTAACGGTCTTCTGTAACATCCTCGCTGCTTCGATGAAAATAATGGTAACTGGAAAGCGTATAGCTGAGGAAGTAAACCTACAATCATGGTATTAATGATCAAATACCGCAGCTCATCATGTTTAACGGTTAAGTTTTTCTGTTGCGGTGTTCACTGAAAATAGAATGGTACACGTAAGTAGAATCATATTAAATGCCCCTATAATGTGCATGCATCTCCGGTATCGATAATGGAACATTAGAAAATCTGAAGTCAATCAGCGAAAGATATTCGTAAGAATTAATTCATACATACTTTTTGAAATTTCTTGAAACTGATTATTTCTATCACAGTTCAAGTTGTTTGGCAGTATTAATGCGATGTCATACAGGACTATTCATGAGCTATCCAAAGTCTTGTAGCATCATTCATACTTAATATATTCGCCTACAAGAATTCGTCGAAGTTCTACTTGCTGATCTGATATAATGCGCTGAGTTAGCAGAAAACTCATATCTAACGAATCAGCGATATATTTTAAAAAATTCGAGATAAGATACTCAAATTTAAGACAACTTGTACTTATGTGAAATGTGATTTCCCTTAAAATTCGTTATATTCTTTTCACATTTGACATTAATCTTTTTGATAGCACTTGTCGTATAATCAATCGCTTGCATACTTTTGCATCATCGCGATTTGGGTCTACTTCGATATTATCGATAGTCTTTTGTCGCGAAAAGTAGAGGAAGCAATTTTACCTCGGCTGAAAGTACCACATTTAGCCTTCTCAACACTGTACACAGAACAGCAAGGTACTAGCACCGATCTTATTCTGCATGATCCGCAGAAAGTTTTCCATCGAGTGTTAGCTGATTATCTAAATTTCTACCGGCAGAAAACTACTATCGCACCGAGGCTCTCTCATTTTCATCCATCCCTAAACCGTCCTACAAAAGTCCCCCATAATAATCCACTACGCTCAGTCCTCAATAACCAATGTGCTCATTCCCAAGTATCCCCGCATCGAGAGTCTAAATCCTATGGGAAAGAATCTTTCTCCGGCGATCGCCTAACAGCAAAGGGATTTGTTTTTATTTGAGCATGAGGCGGCGCTGACTTCACATGCGGTGAACGAGGTTAAAAGGGAGGCAACCCTCCGTTATCACCCATGACCCAGCCTCCCTTCACAGCCGCATTGCCCTCTCCGCTAATCTCCTCCACGTAAAGGAGCCGTCTGGATCCATCGGATGGGGAGGAATCGAATCTCGGTCACGCCGTACCCATTCTTATCTCCCGCGGCCAAAAATTCCCACTTCTCCTTTCCCTTCCTCAACCCTTTTTTTTCTATCCATACTCGGAGATGATTTCCGCTGATTTTCTCCCTCCGCCACACCCATAACACACGTCCTCCGTCCTAAAACGTAACGTCGCCCTCTTTCCCCCAACGACCAATCGCTGCGTCGTCGCAAAATGATAATAAAAGGGAGCGTCACAAAGGTTGCCCGTTACGTAACTCCTTTTTAATTATTTTATTCTGAAGATGGCAATATGCCGTTACGTAACGACGCGGAGAAGATTTCCGAGCTGCCGCTTCCTATTAAACGCCGCACGTTCGGGCGGACACGCTTCGAAACAACGGCTTTCGCCCGCCCATTATTTCACGCTATCATAATTTCGGGGCGCTTTGCTCCCGTTTCCAATCTTCCTTAGTTCCCTTTGGGTCCCTGGGAACTTTTTCCCAGTTATCACGTACCACTGGACGCCCCTTTACTTCGTCTGACCGCGTTCGCCAATTGCCATCCACAGCCCGTTTTAATTTCTTAGTCCCTCGAGTTTAGCTCCGACGGAAAATTAAGCGCTGTTTCCCCAAGTTCTCGTAAAATTTCGCATCAAAAATGGTTTAGCTATAGCACAGGTGTGCATTTCTGAAGATGGTAAATTCGATAATTTTAGACAATAATCTACCCTTGAATAGCTAAACAGCTCGTTAAGCGCCTGTTATTCTCTAACGTAATTGAAGAAGACATGGAGTGGGTTATCATTTTTTCATAGTCCTATTTATTTATAATATCACGATAACACTCATTCAGTTTTCATATTTAGATTTAAAAAGCTATCTGATAGCTGAAAGCTGATATTTCAGATTCGTAACAGACACAGCATCTTGGAATTATGACAGTACGTTCACTACGAATTTATGTGTATAAAGACATTTTATTAATTAAATTATAGTCAACTTTGCTTGTATAGACCCGCCATTTTCTCTTTGTTATATATTCTTCTAAAAATTTTTAATAAAATACCTGATATTTCTTGCGGTATAAATATTGCAAACTTGATAATGCTCACTAGGAATATATTCAACATTTTCCAAAAACTAAGTAGACATATTTATCAGTACCTGCACCCTTCTAAGCCATTGCTTTGATCTACTCTAGTCTACTATACTCTTCAACTGCAGAATTCAGTAGCAGGATGGAATTCTTTTCTATCGGTAGTGATAATAAGAATGAATTTCTCCAAATCTTCCAATTATTGAGATAAATCTTGGAATTCCCTTCATTTTTCTAATAAGATATTATGTAATATTTTTCTATCATTCCTTTTACTACTGTGTCCAAACACATCGTATAAAATTATGTAATCCAATATTCTCCTTCCCATCGCTCAGGAGCTTTTTCGATTTTCTCGGCAGTGGCCATTATCTCTCCTTTTCTTAAAAAAAAAACATTTCACAACCAATTGAGTATCTTCTTTAGTTTCACATTTCTTATTAATCATTATAAGAAGAATGGTGAATTTTCAGAATTGTGAAATATTAAAGAAAAATATTATATTTTGTGTTCTTGCAATCCTTAATGCCGCGCATAACTGTCAAGTTCTGTATCCTGAAATAGTATCGGAGGTGTGCTTATTCTTCAAGAAACTTTACATTCATTACATCTGGGAGGGATCTTCTTAATTCTTTTATATAGGCATAAGACGCCTACATGCATATGTTAAGTTTTGAATAACTTCGAGGAGATATATCTGTAATCGATTATCAGGAAGTCACTTTAGCACATATTTCGTCTATTACGAACTAGGAGCTGTATTGACTAAGAGAAATTCATTCAACTCAACATTTGTCTTAAATGGAGGCCTATTCTCATTAATACTTATGCTCACTTATAGTTCGCCCCATAGAATACAAAGATACATTCTGTAAGCACAAGTTCCAAGAGCGTAGAACAATAAAGCTCTGTATTATATATATATATATATATATATATATATATATATATATATATATATATATATATATATATATATATATATATATAACTTGACCTTCCTTTAAAATATATAGTAATTCACTATTGGCCAAGTCAGCTATTAACGAGAGAAATTTTAATAATTTAATTTATTTAAATTAAATTTCATTTCATTTAAATAAAACTGTAGATGCAGAACTATCTCAAATAGATTCTGAACGAGTCAAGGAATGTATCTTAAATACAAATATAGAGATGCAGAATATCCCGTTTGCGGATGTGGGTTTTCATTGAACACGTTAGACTGCATCGTCAATGAGAGTTCCAAGGAATTTCCAAGGTTACCTCGGTGAGCTCCACTATGCACACACACTTAGACGTAGAATATTAATCATATCATGAATACCTTGGGCATCAATTATCAAATAGCAGTAAATGTTCGCCTTTCCTAGATATTCCCTCTCCCTCTCTCTTCGTATCTAAGAATATTTTCTCTAATTCTTCTTTATTTTTCTTCGAATTGAACAGATTTCGATTGGGGCTAATATACCAATAATATTGTGATAATGCTACAATTTTATTTTGTTAGAGGGGAGCAATAATTCCTTTTCGGTTCTTATATTAAAAACTGCATCTTAACCATGTTAAAAAGGTGTGTAATGATGGTTTTCCTTTATTGAAAGACATTGGTCTAAAATCATTTCAATGTGAGGTCAATAAACAATTCAGCGACCTTTGTTATAACTGAATACATATAATAAATCAAAGAAATCAAAGTATTAATATTTTATCATAAAAAATTTTTCCATTAATAATTATTCAAATACTAAAATCATTCAAAGAATGTTTCCATTCCCTAAATTTTTCTGGAAAACTATACAAGATTTTCCATTATAACTTTTACATTATAACGTTTCGAGGTACTCCGAAGATTCTTAAGAATGTAAATAAATGACGGGCTATGTGGGATCCATATCTTCTTTTCAGTCCATGAATTTAAGTAATAGAACAGTTGTAAATTTCAAACTCAACCCTTTGACTCCTCACTGTTACAAGATGTTACTTTCATGTTATTTGGGATTCCCCGTGGCAGCAAATTTAAATTCAACATTTTCTTCTACAAGGAGAAGATTTGAATGATTAATGACTATTTATAATAATCAAGGGAAAGGTTGTGTTCGGCTGTGATTTAATCAAGGGAAACATTTCCATCATAGAAAGCAATTGCACGATATACGGCGACACCTAGTAGACCCAAAAGTATTTAAAAAATAATACACGATAAATTTAATTCACCTAATTTTTATGAAATTATTTTCCACGAGGATTTTTCGATCAATAAAAGAAATTAATTCGGACTATAATTTTAAAACTTTAATACGCACCAGCATTCGTTTTTTCAATTAAACAAAGTATCATAATACATTTAGCAAGATTATTGGATAGATAGCATTTTTGCGAGATTTTGTATTGAACGATAAAAAAAATAATTTTAAACAATAAATAAAAATTAATGGACTCTATTTTGGGCGAGTTTAGGCCTAAGACCAATTGAATAAACGAAAATAGAGAAAAATTCATCAAATAGGCAGACAAAAGGCGACGGGAACCTTGACATTCATTCCCAGTTTCTGTTTCGGTTGAAATTCCGCCTGCATTATGAAGCGCGCACTCAAGGGCCCATCCACAAAGATTCTCCAAAGCGATAATTCCATTACAAACGCGTCATTCTCGCCACACCTAAGCGGACGGCGGCACGATTGGGGAGCGTCGTTAGAAGTGATATTTCCACGGTGCCTATTCTCCCGCGCCTCATCATGCATCTATATTTCAGCCGCCTCTCGGGGAAGGAACACATAGTCTCGCCTTTCATCACGCACATATTTCCTCCTTTTCGAAAGTGAAATCGAATGGCGTTGCCCGAAATTGGGTTATGGGGTTTCCCCGCTCGGGAGCTTAAAAACATTACTCCCCGAGCGAATCCCTCTCCTCATTATCAATAAATAAAGAGATCGATCACTGTCCTAATTTTATAACTCGGCTTTGTGAGCGCCGCGGCGCCACGTTGAACTTAGTGCGGGTAATGTGGTCTGAGAAAATCCTCTCTTCGATGCCTCCCCGTTTATTTTACGATCACTTAGCCTACGTGGCGCATTTATTCCGCCGATAAGTCACAGCGTTCTTTTTTTCGCGCGAGAAGCTGCTCGTCGAAAAATAGGCATTTTATCTTCCACTCCCCATCATTCTTCGGGCGCAAGCATCCGAGCCTCCCGTTGATTTTTTTTAATTCTGGGAAAATTGGGTTACGAATCGCGGGGAATGAGAATGCCGCCAGATTTCCCAGTGAGTATTCATAAACTCGTAAGTGCTGAGCTAATGACGTGACAGTGAAAGCGCCCCGCGCATAACCGAGAGAAGGGCTCACGATTTTCCCTTGATAGTTATAGTTTTCTCATAGCCGTGCAATTTGACGAAATGGGATTAAACCATAGTAAAGTGCATTGTCTCCGCCTCGACGCTCCCTCCTCACGTAAATCACGCTTTTAAATGACTGGATCATCCCCTAATTTAATCACGTCCTCGGGGTAATGGCAAAATACGATCTTGGGATCCATCCGTCCCTTGCATTCACTTACTGAAACATTTCCCTTTTCTTGCCAGTCTACATTTAGCGAAGATGTCCTTTTTTATTAAGTGAATCATTCTCATAGTCTCCCTTTTATTCTTTCTGCCAAGATATTTTTCATGCATTATTGTCTCAATATGTTCTGTCCTGTTATTTACACATAGAAATGATTCTCATCATTCTACTTAGGCTCACCAATTAATACGACAGACTAGCATAATCTAGCGTTCTTTGTTATTCTCTTCCTTTAACTTCCATCTCCAAAATCTTCTACTTTCGCTACTATTTCGCCGTGCCCTCACATTCCAGTTTTTCGATCAGCATTGCTTCACCATCTCTCTCTTTTCTGCGACATGCCGCTAATTTCCTTTCTAGAATTCTTTTTCACCACGGTGGTATCACTTCTAACAGCAGTCCTAACATAAGAGTTTGGTTTCCTTGGAGTTTGAACAGAAAGGATGCTTACGCAATAAAATGAATCTTTTTATGCATGCATAAAACCAATCTCTATAATTTGATAATCTCAGTATCTCTGATTTTATCTCCTGTAAACGAATAGAGAACGGAACTTGACACCAAAATTCAGCATACAATGCATTTTAATTGAAACAGCAAAATTCTCCACGATTTGGCAAAATTATGCGACCGGTTTCGACGCTAAATGCCATCAAGTACGACAAGCAGAAACCATTTGACACAAAATAGAGTCATACACAGAGAATTGAGATAGAAGTGCAGATTTATAACAGAGTTACTATCATGCGATATTTACATCAAGCCATTTTATGCTGTCACCCTTGATAATTGCATAAATCGCGGATACCGTTGCTTTCTCGCAGAAAATTTCGCAGTGCATAGATATATTTCAAATGCACCACTTCGCAATGGATATCCATTCGGTCAAGCCATCCCCTATTGATTTAACGCGACCGTATTAACCAAGATGACGGTGCTCAACAAGTTTAAACGAGGGGCTTTTTCCAGAGACGTTTTTATTTTTCGCCCACGGAAGCCACCGCGACCTGCCGCGTTCTTCTTTTTGCTGCGGCAACTGGCCAGTCATTCTGTGCCGCCAACTTCCTCAACTAACACCACCCACCGTAACTCCATTTCCCCGCACTCATTGGTCTTCCTCCCTTTCTCTCCTAAAATAATACGTCCGCAGCGTTTACAAATCCCACGCCTTCGCCGTTTTTTCTCCCCTCTTCCTGGAGACATCCCTCTTCTTGCTCGGGTCCACCGCAAGCGCAAAGCCACGTCGTACCAAGTAAGGGGGTATTACGGCCTCCATAAGCTTCCCCATAATTCGAAGAGAATTTTCCAGCGGGATCGTGGCCAGGAATTCGAGGGGGCGATCATCTCCTAAGTGACGCAGCTTCCAGATGCTCGTCCCGTCTACATTTCCACTCGGATCTCCAAATCCTCATCTACCACGTAGCGGTTCCATTTGTCTCCGCCCTTATTCTGCCCCGATAGAATATCTCGCCCCGAATCGCTATTCTTCCATCTGTTTATCCTGTGTTTTCTCCCATCGTTACGATTTGTTGATGTAAGAGAGGGATAAATAACGGAAATTCATGAAATAATTTGTTCTTTTACCAACTTAGATATTTAATACCTATAAAAATCGATAAATAACTTAATGCAGTAAGGGCTAATTACATAAACTCGATATTCTGGTGTAACCCATTGCGTGTTTCTTTTATGATGATGAATTACTATTCAATAAAAATTTTGTACTGTGCAATAATATATTTATAAACATTGCAATGTGGAGAAAGCTCGTTTTTATAATAATCATTTCTCACTTTCAAAATTATTTATTTTTTAATTTTATTTTAATTTTTAAGTATTTGAATGAAAAAGTTTTATCCCGATCCTTTATCTCTTATCAATCTTGCTTTACGCGTCATACTACTATATCTACCTCTTTCTTCCTTCACCTCCTTGTTTGTTTCTTTAATTCGAAAGATCATAAAGATGCTTCAAAACTTTCGCTTTAAATATCAAAGGAAATTAATTCCTCCAATCATCCAAGCATATAAAACCAACATTATCTCCTGAGAATTTCATCATTTTTGCTTTCTTCAGGTGTTTTCACTGCACTATCTTAAGAGCCGTTTTAAGGTCCATTTCATTATTTTCATTCATCTTTCACTTTGAATGTAGTCTCTGTGCGTTAAAAACGATAGTGTGTCCTTTATTCTTTTTGTTGGGTTACTTTGGCAGAGCCATTGGGTCTTCCATTTTCCTCACGCTCCTTCTTTTGTGATTTTTCTGGAGACGATACACGTGCTTTCTTTTTATTCAATCGCAACTTTTATTTCACGATTGATAGTGTTTCTCTAGAATAAAATAAACATTTTTGTCGATCTTTTTAAAATTCGGATCAATTGCAATCCTTTTCACGGCTGATCACGAGGAAAGGTTCTCCTAGACAAAACTTCCTCTAAACTCCCACTAGAAATAAATTGTTTTATTTTTTTGGATGAATCAATTCAGTACTTTTCTCTCCTTCCTTTGCTTTGAAAAATTTCCGACGGATATCGTCGAATAGCTCGACACCGTATTCCTTTACTACCCCAATAAACACGTCGCTCAACAGCTCCGTTTCTTTCATTCGGAATATTAATCGCGCAAGGCTCTATACGTGTCTTTTTTACGGTTTGATAAATCTCCGGGACGGGATTATCTGTCACGGCTTCGCTCGAACGAAGAAAATTACGTACACATCCATTTCTTCTCCGCCCGTTTTTTCTTCGCTCCCATCCATTCCTCCAGCCCAACCGCACTTTCGCCCCACCGAAATTTCCTCGACAACCTCTCTCATCCCCAAACGGGATTCCTTTTATTCGAGGGAATCAAAAAGTAAATGCATACACGGATAGAAAAGGGCGAAGAGAAACAGTGCGACTCCCCGCGATCGAAGGCGTGGGTGGAGGTGGAGCACGGGAGAGTCCCGGTTTCGAACCTTTGTCTTTTCCATGCGGATCACGAGATACTTAGCGGGGAATCAGGCCATGTATGACTGCAGGCATATTCATTGCTACTGCAGGTGGCGGAGGCAAAAAGGAGTGGGAGTAGAAGAGCGGGAATAGGATTGAGTGATGGGAGGGGGGTCTGTAATCGCGGCGGCACTGGATTCGCCAGAGTGAAGAGTACGGCTTCGTAAAAAAAAGACATAAAAAGATGAATGTCGCCGTCATATAGAATATCGCAGTGCCGAGGTAATGAGAGTGGGATTATTAAGTGGACGGGTGCATGCCTGTCTTTTTTCTGCTCCGTCGTAAGAACCGAGAGTCTTTCAATCCATCCTCGGCTTATCTTCACATCGTTCCCAAACCACTCACTCGATATGCCCACGCGTGCTCGTTTATTATAAATATGCGCTGTCTCGTTCCCCCAGCTCTTGGGAAATCTCAAAGGAATTTGCCTTTATCTCGATCTTGATGGCCTTTCCGAACTTGCTAGATCCGACACGATGCTTCGACCTCTGTCTTAGCTGTAGCTGGAATGTTTTCTATTGCCCATCCTAATGCTATTAAATTTGTCTTTATGTCTGCAGTGTTGAAATCAGGGCAAATTGCCTCATATCCTATTAATCAAATGTAAATATTGATTCAGTTTGTTTGCATGCAGCAACGTGATGAACCTAACTAACATAAACTAGCCTGATTTAGAAGATTTTTCTTGTCCTGCGGCGAAATTATTGTGATGCATCCAAGAAATTGCATTTATGATTCAATTACAAGACTTCTCCTACTTTCATTATGCATCAAAAGACTATCTTAAAGTAATTTTGTTATAAATAGTCGTTTTTGAGATCATGATACTTGTTCCAACTTTTTCTAAAAGTATATCTTATATTCGAACAAAGAATTCCTTCTGACATAATACTAGTTTCACCCTTTCATCATAATCTCGAGCCCAATGTTAATTTCCATGCCTAGACTAACATCTATGTTACATCTGTTGACTCTTTCGGCATCCACACGATTTTTTCTCATGCGTAATTCATCTTTTCAATTGCTTCCGGCCTTTTCTCTTCCAAATGTCATCTCCAATGGGAGGATTCTCGCATCATTAGGTGCTTGACATTTGTGCTCGATTGACTGCGTTGGCAAGACTTACGTTTAATATCTCGTCCTCTTGAATTTTTCCCTCTAAAACTGATATTAAAGTAGTAATACTTGAATAAATCTCCACGCTCGCAAGTAATGAGATATTTTATTCTCAATTCTAACCTTTGAATCTGGCATCTCTCTTAATTTCATTGTTCCTTTGAACTCGCCCTAATGGAGTATCTCCCGGAGAAATTAAATTGGTATTTCAGAAAAAAGGGTAAAAAAAATCTCTCCCGTCGCGAATTAAAACTATTGAATTTTACTCTTTGTCCTTGAGAGGCTTCTAAGCTCGCCACCGATCCGTTAATTATATTCCCCCGCCTAATCAAGCGATTCCTCACATATTCCCCTCCAGGCATTACACGTCTTTGAAAATTTTTACACCGCTCAAGGCCCGTTCATCGGATCGATCCTCCGCCTTAAATCAACCGTCGAGAGAATCGATCCTCGGAAAGTTCTGTTCCGAGTTACATGGCCAAACATCAAGCGCAACATACCCTTGGAAGCAAAATCCATTAGTCATCCAGGGCATAGGATGCGATTCATTGAACCGTTTCTTACAACAAGGTACCGATATCGCAGAGGATTCCGTTCGGAAGTCGACTTTTCACCTCAAGTGATCACCAGCGTGCGAGGGGCTGAAATAATTCCCGAAACCGCGAACGAATAACGTCATTTTCATGACACCCGTCTCACCCACGGCTCGCATTGAATCGTCCCGGCATTTTTAGCGATCTTCACCCCCTTTCCCGCTCGCTTTCTCCCTTTTCCCTCCGTTCCCTTTGGCCTATTTTCCTCACCTGCCTTAATTACATTTCTGAAAGTACTCACTCATTACTCTCTCCCTCGCTCCACACCTCCGACGTGCTCAAAAAGCCCCTCCGTAATTCTGTTTTCTCCTCCTCACCGCCTTGCAACACATAAGCGCCATTCATTTGAAAACACCTTGAAGCGCCACGCCTCTCTTAAACCGTCTCTCTCAATTCCTCCCTCTCTTTTTACCTTTCCACAAAAACACCCTTCCACCCTATTTCCTGCGACTTTTCTCCCATTCCTTCTCCGCCGGTCCTTCTCCATCACTCCCTGTTCCCGAGACTCCTGTTTCTCCGCTGCATTCCCTACACAATATCCAAGCACATGTGTGTTCCATGCAGTGTTCCAAGTTTCGGGAAGGTGGGGGAATGCATTTACCGAAGCTAAAAATGGGTCAGTTTTCAGTCAGTCAGTTTCTTTGGACCGGCTTAATTTTCTCGGGTTTGTCATCAGAAATTATAGTAGTATTCATTACGATGTGATAACGGTCTGTTTAAAGTTTATTAGGTTTCCGTCTTCTTTTGACTGCTATCTTGCGATCTAGTATGTATTTAACAGCTGGTATGGTCCTCAAGTTGCATTATGTAGATCAGTATGGAATATGATAAAGCTTAGGTCCAGTCTATTTTATATATCTCAATCATATCTTGTTTTATAACCGAATCACAACAAATATTTTCTATAGAAATAAGTACTGCAAACGTTTGGTGGAATTAGTAGCAAAATTTTTGGGATAATATTACGCATTCTCGATAAATCAGATCTATAATTCGACTAAAATCTAAAAACACCATCCAAAATGTTAATCGCAAATTGATGAAAAATTCGAAGCTTACCTTGGTATAATTTTTTTAAATGTGCGATTCAATCATTGGTTTTGATGCAGTGCACGTCCGTTTATCTGCCTCTATTCGTTTCTTACTAATGTAACAATGAATCTGATATATAACAGGAACACAAATATTTCATTTCTCTTTAATGAATAAACTTCCTTTTACTCTCTAAAAGTGATTAGTTAAAAATAAGCCCCTAAATTGAAATTCTTAGACTCAGAGGCAAAAATCAAGCGAAGCAAAGATATGTATTCTTGTAGAGATAAGTATAATTAAATCGAGGATCTGGGAGAGAATTTAATGTGCGAATCAAGGAGGATAATAATTGTGTTAAACGTTTCATATATTTCCCGTCAGCTACAGTAATTCGATTGCCACATTAATTTGATAGCTATTTAATTTTGGAAAATCACGAATATAAATTAAAGAATAAAACGTGAATGAATTTCAAAAAACGATCTTAAACTGAAACGACTTTCGTTTAGAAAACTATTCCTGAAAATAACTCAGATTAAATTTTTATGTAGAGTAGTAGAGATTTTTCACTTATGGAGATATTTTATAGTGGTATTAGTAGTGGTAGTTCAGGGGTATTTTGAGTGTTTAGGGCCACCCTCGCCATGCACCGGTACTCCTCTGTACTGCACCGCTCTCCTCATCCACGACGGCTTTCTTGTCTATCCCACAGAATAGTGGGGCACTCTCCCCTCCCCGGCATCGTAGGTCACGCCTTCCGTAAACCGCCTTCCGACTCCCCGTAACTCGCTTACGCTCACTCGCGATTTCCGTCCATCGACGGCTCTTTGCAGCCAACCGTAACGTCCGCAAGCGCTCGGCCTCATTTCAAGCCGACATCTCGCCTCCGAAAACTTGGCGTGCAAAACGCCGGCAAATCAGCCACTCGGTACACTCGGCGACTAGCTCAGCCTAAAATAAAATCCTTCCTGATTTTCCTACGGTAATCCCATTCCGCGTGCATCTCCCGCCGCGATATGACGTCACCCACCAAAACCCCACCTCTTATCTCCAGCCGTAACTCGAGTCCTTTTGTTTCCGCAAGCGTTTTCGATGGCTTCCACAGTGTTTTTTTTTTTAATAGTGATGTTTCCGTCCGCCGAGCAATTTTTCATCTTCCGCTCCCGTAAATTCATTTGTCAGCCCCTTTGTCTCCTCTCCTCTTTTGTGAGGGTTTCGTCTATGAATCGGAGTCCTCGGCGAAGTTGCGCCCGACATGAATGACCGACGCAGAGATTCCTGCGCTGCAATTCGCGCCTCGACACCTCCTGCATAATTTCATTCCGGATGGAGCTTCATAATGCGATCTTTTGTTTCGATTGTGTTAGGCGAATCGGAATCTCATCGATGAAATTCCTCTTTCTCTCCACAACGGGGCTCGAGCATGTTGTTACGGCTCGTGAATTATTCGATGGGACGGCCGCGTCGATAAATGTTTGTTTTCCAAAATCGCTTTCAAACGCCCTCAATTCCTCTCGCCCCAAAACCCCGAAAAATTAAAACTCTTCGAAATTTCCCAGCCCTCGAGTTTGACAGGGGATTTCAACCCTTCTTTTTGGATCACGTGGCGTCATTCAGGGTACGCATTACCCCGCTGACATTATCAACCATGAGCCACCAGCCTAGAGCTGTTAAATATTTATATTTTCCCTCGGCGATTCATCGATGATGTTTTCTAACGCAATGGACGACCTTTTTAGTTGCGAAATTTTTTGTGTCCCGAGCAAAATTGCACGGAGATTGATCCGCGTAACGAATCAGAATAAACGGACAAGCGGGATGTCCAGATATATCTTTCGAGTACAAATTCGTTATATGAATAATTGAAGGAAAAGATTTCTCCAATATAAACTTCATTAACTAAAGAGAATTTATGGATCTTTACATGGACTAAATTTCCATTTGATACATTTCTATTGACAATTTAATCATGTCAACGACCATATAACCTTCTAATAAAATATCCTTTTACGCATACAATCGTTAAAAGATATTGTTTCCATCATTTTGTTTTACGAATCTTCGTGATCGACCACAGTTTTTAGATCAGGTAATCGTTGGTACATGCTATAATAAAAACGAAAACAATGATAATTTATGATGCTTATTTGAATGATTGAATATTATCATTATTCTTTTCCTGTATTAAGTTAACATTGTATCTTTCAGTGCATTTTTCTTACGACAAAATGAAAGTAATGCTCAGATCATACCTGCGCAGACCCAGTGCCATTACTTCATAATTAATGGTAGAATTATTAATAATATAATAATGGTAGAAAAGTTACTTCGAGGAATTTAATTGTCATGAACACACATTGTGTGAACACAAGCCGACTTTGTCCTCCAGTAAGGGGATAGCAGCGATTTCAATGGATATGATAGATCTTTCATTCTATTCATATTTCGAAACGAATTACCTTTAGTACCGTAAGCTTAAATAGGAGGATTGAAAATCAAATTAAAAACTCAGAAGCTTTCCAGTTCATCCCTTATGCATATGGTATTTAGCCCAATTTTACTTTTTCACTTATTCATCTGCCATGATTACCGTCTGCATCACTACATATAATTTATCTTAGACTAGAAACTAGAAATTCCATCGCATCAAATTTATTACGTATAAATTCATTTTGTCTGTTTAATGCAACTATTACACTCTTGAGTGTAACTTGAGCCTTTATTCAACACCAATCCTCTCTTGGCCTAAATAATCAGAAGCATCTCATTTAAAAAGGCTTCCTCAGTTCTGCATAGGATTTTATTCCAAGGTCCATTATAGTACCAGAAGTTACGAGTAGATTACATGAAAAAGCGAATTGTCGTCAGATTACTTCGTCAGGCTTTTGAGTTCGAGAGGACAGAGAAGGTTGAAATCCTATTCTCGCTTAATCCACACATATCATGAAGTGTAACCTCAGCAGTTTGAAAATTTCAGTAAAACTGAAAATGATGAAATTTAGTGCATAAGGACCATTAATGAGACTTCTATTAAACCTATTGAGTGTAATACAATGACTAAAGCGACTTCTTCCGAATTAAATTTCTTCTTTCGCCTAATGCCTTTCTTGTAACTATTTCATCTTGTACAACAACGGCCCAAGACGTCTACCCTCAGTATATTCTGGAATGTCTTACTCCCACAGTCCATCCTCTCTCAAGCTTCTAACATTTCACCATTTCCAGCACCCATCTCCTTTAACCCCATTCCCATCCACCGCTTTCCTACTCACCTTCCACGGGACTTTTTTTGCGTGATCGCCAACACGCCGCATGGATTGGAGAATCGAATCCTGTCAAGTTCAGAGCTATCTGTGAAGCGAATACCTGCTTCTTCTACGGGAAAGAAAAATTCTCTCTCTTTAAATAAAGATAGAAGTTTCTCTCTAAAAAATACATCTCGAACCTTTCTCCTTCGATGTTTCCCCTCCACCATTTCGTACATTAAACCCTCGTTGTTTACACTTCTTTCGTTCGTTCGCCTCTGTCTTAAAAACGTCACCACCCCCACCCTGCCTTCTCATCATTATTTTAAGCTCCGATGCAACCCATTTACTTCTCCTATTCCCAACACTTTTTCTCGCATCTCCTACCGCAAGAATAAAGGCCCTTCCCTTCCCCATGCGAACCTTCGCATTCGTTCCTTTATTCAGCTTTCCGTGACCCCTCAGTTACCCGACCTCCGTGAACCAACCTTCCCCTCTTCACTCCCCTCCCAAGGTGCGATGCAGGGTGCCTCCACAACCAATAAAAACATTTAGATATCGATTTGCCTCCTTTTCCTTCTCTCACACCCTCATTCAAGCCTCGCACTTCCTCCTTCCCCTCTTCTACCCCCCAGCGAAACATACTTATTCTACCGTGTTTCCTTATCTACTTCCCAACAACACCCTCCTCGGAGGCTACTTTTTCACTCCCTTCCCGCTTTATTTCGCCCCGTACTTCTCTTCCATCTTACTCTTAATCCGAACCCTCTTTTCAGCTCCTGCCTTGCTACCTTTCAACGTATCCCTTTTCCGCTTCGACCCTTTTCCTCTCTCTCACACGCCTTAAACCCGCAGCTTGACCTTGTGGAAAAGGTGTGCTATCGGACGCTAAGTAATTCGGAGTGACGGAAAGAGTGGATATACGCTCAATGGGGGCTGAATTTCTCTGATAGGAGAGAGAACGTACCGAGATACTGGGATATTTGCATCGGATTCACTGTCGGAACAGATAATTTCGCACCGACGTTTTTACTTCTTCTTGGACACGATAGAATGACCGACTTGTTAGTATATGCATAGGGATGCATCTATACCTTCAAGCATTTGATTATTGAGTTTGAACTGAGCTGAGATATAATCCAAAGTTGAGGCCTTGGCTTCGTGGTGGTTCGCCTTCAAGAGAAATAAGAATATCGACTTATGCACGTTACCACCAGTGAGGTGTAAAAATCGCTATTTTTATTCCTCCTGAGCTACTTTATGACCATCTGATTTCATCATAGCATTTTCTTCTTCCTACAAACGATGAATGAAATTCCATAAATTGCAATACACCAATCTTACGAAAGTCTTGAAAGTAAATTGCTGTTACAAACTACGAAAAAAGCCAGAAGCCTTTTGGTATTTAGTTTAAAAGGCCGGTTACAACGAAAAAATCCTTATTTTTGCGTTATAAAATAGCCCTCTTCGCTAATTCCATTGCAAAAGCTATTTTAACCTGACATTTCCGCTAATGTTAGGATCTAATTAATTACACCGAAGATTAATCTAAAATTTATTCATGTAATCAAACCATTACTCTCCTCTAAATATAAATTTCAACGAAACTAATGGTAAAGCCCATTGCTGCCGAAATTACGTGGGGTACATGGATATAACTTGTCACTAGATGGATAAATAGCTCCTGAATTTATCATCATCAATTATCGGGCTATCTGTCGGCACGCACTTCATGTCAGTTCGTTTTTTAGTTCACTGTTTGATCACATTATTAATTCCACTAAAAATGATGCGAAAGTAGCAGATCTTTTTTCCTTCCTAATAGAATGAAATCTTATCTAATGACGACTTCAATGGATCTTCTATCCTTCCATTCCCTTTGCCCTCTTCTTTCGTTCCCATTACTCTCCTCCTAAGCCATCGAATTCCTTTGTATCCGAATTCCAGGCTCTCCTTTAGCTCTCTCGCATCCTGGATACCCTGCAAGGATACTGAGCCAAGGGTTCAATTCCGATGCTACTTGAATTCCGATCGCACTTCACGGGTCATTGCTACCGCTGTTATCGTTTATCATCCCCTAGAATTCGCGCATCCATTACCAATGTTGAGAGCAGACATACCGTAAATTGCGCAATGGAATCCCGTAACACCCACAATCTCCAATTCTTTCTCTCGCCTCTCTTAATCATCCCTTCCCCCGAATGAGTTGCACTCGTCAGAGCGGAAGACAAAGTTAAATTTAGAGGATTTTCAGCGGGAAAATGATAGTGACAAGCAAATGACTCACAAATTCAAACTGAAATCTGAGCGGTGGCGTTTTTATCGGTCCTCTTACACTTTCACAGTGAAAAGAACTGCGTGTCCTGTCCGGAATGATTTGATGAGTATTTTTAACAGAAATACGATAATATAACAGGAAAATAAAAATTTAAGTTCGAAATAAATTTTCAGACAAATTTTCAATTGGAGCGAACGCTGGAATTTCAATTGGAGTTTTGTTGTAAGCTTTAATTAAAAATTATTTATTACACAAAGCATTCTATTTATTTCTCTTTTGATTCAAACCATGACAAGCTTTCCACTGCTAAATGAATTTCGAAGTTTCACCGTAAATTATTTTAGTTTTTGCTACAATAAAAATAAATCAGATGGATGATTTCATGTTAAATATGGATAACAGAAAATTAGGTCCGATGTGAATACTAAATTAGAGCAGAAATGTTCTTGGAAATAAACCGCGGAAGCTTTTTATCATTCACCGAAAATTTAACACGGCTTATTTGATTCCGAAAACACATTAAACGGAAGCTGAATTTGCAATGACGAATTCCGACAAACAACGAGAGGCACTCATTACGGAAGTGGACATTCTCGACATGACGAACTTCCGGTAGTTTAAATTTTGAACGCTTCCTGCTTTGGGAGCGTGTTAATACTCCATGGAGGAATATGCAAATGCGGCGATAAGTCCAGGACTTTCCGAAATATTTTTATTCTGTTTCGTATTCACATGTGGAGGATATCTTTCATTGGATATTTTGACAAGCGACATGTGATAAAGGCGACATTTTGGCAGTAGATTTGGCTATGCTTTTTCCCATTTCTCGACACAGAAAATGTATCACCTATCAATATTTCAATCATTACTATCAATATACCATCTTCATTAATGAAATTCTGGAATTATAGTCCTTCACAGATGTAACTGGTTCAAACTCATAATGAAACATATATGCAATAGCAAAGATATCCTTCTGTGCAACGCACTAAATACTCTGTTCTACTTATTGAGGTAAATCATTCATCATGACGTTCTTTAATATATCTTTATTTAATAATCATACTAAAACTGGTTACGGAAATGTAGAAAAGATAACGTCACAATAGTCTCAAAACATACATGAAACATTCTGCTGGATATCCGTTTTCCCTGAGATCAAAAATTCGATGCCACACACGACTGATATCAAATATAATAATGAAAAAGTTCGCTTAAAGCACTATGTTGTTTATTTACCACGCGTAATTAAGGAATAAACAATGAAACAACGAAATCGGTATGTGAATAATTAGAAAAACATGTTATTAAAGAATCTTATTATCGTTATCAAAAACAGCTCAGGAGTTTTAATCCTGCAAACTTAGATACATTATTGCATATGTTGTGAAAGATTCCATCACTTTTAATCGCATTTGTCATTAAAACTGCCTTAGTTCGTCTCTGGCTATATTGTTTTCTTGCATGAAGTTCATTAAATGAAACTGAAGAGCCAAATCAATGATCAACTATCTGACGAAATGAATGACGCCGTAAATTAAGAGCTATTGCTAAGAGAACAGGATATAGAGAGGCTTCATAATTTATAACTGGATGGAATCCCTTATCTCACACGACTTTTAAAGAAATGAGATAGGCCCTTAGCAATTCCCTTTACTAATATCTTGTTTTAAATATGGTAATTCAGTAATAAAATTTGTGGCGTAACATTAAATATTCCCTATTTGTAAAAATTAGTGAAGCTCTTACAACCTTTGAATAATTTGATAGAAAGGTTTAGATCTAATTTGGATACATTTTCCGTACCCTGCGATTGTGTGTTATAAAGAAATTAAATTCATTGTCCCGCTCAGAAATTCTCGTTCCCCGGAAAAAAAACGTACGCATAAAAAAGGCCTGTGTATGAGCATCCACTTTTACGGAACCCCGAAGCGCTCCCAATTACTCAATAATGAAGGAGCATTCGCTCGGCACCGCCGAACGGATAGAATACCTACGTGATGCGCGAAAACTTCCTATTGTTGAGCCCCGGACACCATTTGGCCTCCGACCTCATCGAGCAATTCAAGAATCACAAAAGGACAGCCAAATGGGACGCGGAAAAACGTCATCTTAAGCCCCCTTTCCATTGGAAACGAGGCTAATGAAAACTAGGTCATGCTCGAGAAAAACGCTTGCAGCCCTAATCCCATCCACAGAAACGCAAAGTTCGGCTTTTCGGTGGCGCAAGTTGACCCTCGGTGCGTATCTCCTTCCATCCCTCACCCTTTACATCTCTCTCCTTGAGCCGCAACCTTCTCCCAACAACTCTCTCCTTATTCCCTACTCGATCCGATAGGGTTCATCCCGTTTTCGTAAGAATCCCGAAATCCGGTAGGGTCTGGAATGCAGCAGGGTCGAATAAAGGAGGTAAAGGGGGAGGATCGAGTGACGAAAGCAACCGAGGGAAGGGAGGGAATAAAGAGGAAGATTTTTGAGGGTATTGGATAGGAAGAGGGGGGTGCCCTGCGACACCCACCATCCCCGGCTGCGAAAAAGGCTCCTATAATCCCCCAGCCTACGAAAGGCATCTGACACGGCCCCCTCTCTTTGTCCTTCTTTTTCCCTATTTCTCTCTCTCTCTCTGCTTCCCCTCTCTACCCTTTCCTTCGGGACCTCTCCTTCTTTCCATTCCCAACCAACCTATCTTACTGCCTTCCGCCCTCCCCATAGCTTTCCCACGAGGCCCATCCCACGCTTCTCCGTCCCCCTTCCTTTGGTACCTTCCGACCGTGGTTCTCTCCTCCCACACCCGGCGAAATCGACCAGGGAAGAAGAGAATGACGGCATGAGGTTCCCGCCAACCCACTCGCTCTCTCCCTTCGATTCCTCGCCCCCACCACCTTTATGCCCTTCCACGAACCTTCCTCTCCCGTCCTTAACCCTTTTTCCGACACCCTCGAATCCAAAACGGGAGCACGTGGCATTTGACCCACCGAATTGCGGAGATGCCTCCATCCTAAAGAAGGGAACAACTTTCCTTTTTTCCTAGGAAAACCCGTCATTAAAGCGTTTGTATTACACTGGCCGCATTATTATCCTCTGATGCGAGAGAATTCAAACGCGGGGGTTAAAAGGAGTGTTTCGTGTAGTTCGTCTTCCTCTTGTTCGTATCTCCATTTCCATTGATATCAAATAGCAATCGCATTTGCTCTATTTGAGAGCAATCCGAAACCGCCGAAGACTAGAATACGGTTCAATCTAATTTCGTCTAATTTATATCCTCTCCGATCGATTGGTTATAGGGGCAGATGACGAAATTAATTCCCAGATTAGACTAGATAGATTATGAATTAACAATAACCCCGTTGAGCATGATTTCAGCGGAGGCTTTAGGTTTATTTTGAAATATCTGTGCGCAAACCTTCCTATTATTACTACTTATTCACCTAAAGTCTATATTCATGTGTGTAGGTATAATTAAACACACACAAGCACACATACGATACATACATACAAAGCTTAAAGTTCCAGAATTATACCACGATGAAAATCTCCCTTAATTACTCAATCAACGAGAATTAAGTACGAAAAAAGTGAATGTAACGATACCGTCAAATCTGATCTTTCTGAGCCAATAGTCGATCCTCGCAATATTTTCAGTACTAATGAATGCAGATTCCATTACACACCTTTATATTCAAATATTCATAGCAGCTCATCAAATCGTACTTCGATGAATCGCTGATGAATAATAGAAGTTACTGACGAAAGAACTTACACTTACGGGTGGTTAAACTTCTGGAAATAAACAAAGATATGAGAAGAAAAAGGCGAAAAATAGAAATAAGACAGAAATTATACAACACAACATAGTGATGAAAGGAATAATACATAGAAAATTAAAGGTGGGAATTAAGAGTAATGTAAGAGTAGAGCCCTCACATTCCCTCAGTTTCGTTTAAAATTTTATTTTTAATCGCACTAGAACGTAGGTTGGTGTATATATGTAAATACGATTGCCGAGCGACTTGCATGTGACCTGCCGGAGAGAGTGAGAGTGAAAAGGGCAGGGAAAAGATCGCGGGGTATTCCGCATGAGAAATAGAGAGAGGGCAAGATAAGGGAGTCGCGGCGAGTTCCTCGGGGAAACGAATAATGAGTAGCGAAGGAGATAGAGAATGGTAAAGTACTCAGAGGAGATAGGAGAAAAAAGAAATGAGAAAGTTTCAAGCGTTTTGAGGGAAGAGAGAGTTTTGGAGGCGGAGAGAAAAAGAGCATAAAGAATGAGAGAGCCTCGGAGAGAAAGAGAGAGAGGGAGTTTGTGCAAGGAGAAGGTAAATGGAACAGACGGAGGATAAATATGAGTAGCGGATCGATGGGGTGCACGTGAGAGGAGTGAAAGAAGAGAGGCTCTGCAGAAACAGAGTGAAATGAAACGGTAAATAGGAGAAGGAAGACGGAAAAAGAGAAGTCGAGATAAAGAACCTACGATGATCATGAAGAGGACGGAATGGGATTTATCTTACGAAAGACTCAACGATGTATGTTGAAAATTATGGAGATCCGTTTCAAACGGCGAAAAAATCCCCGAGCCTGAAAGATGAACGCACGATAGCATGGCTAGGCTTAAAGAACTACGTCCTCGTAGAAATTCCCATTCGTTTCCCCCTCAGCGTTTGGTTCCCTTATCGGCGTGGAATTCTCACGTGGAATTCCTCTGTTCTTCGGTTTTAGCACCCTTAGATTTCTCGCATCCATCTCAGTGTTAATCCAATTACCCGTCTACTTGTATCTTTCCAATGATCCCGATTGTCGTGATTCTTAAGTCGCGGTTCATTTTCTCTCACTTATGCGATTACCCTAGCTTTCCTACCCCCACCTTTTATTGCTTGCCTCTTATTGACGGATTAAAAATATTTTACCATGACCTCCCTACTCTTACGTGATGAAATATCCCCGCATATCGATAAAATTTTCTTCTTAAAGCCCTTTCAAAACGCCAATAAAGGAGGATAAATAATCATCCATTTGAAAAAAATATCCGCTATGACACCGATAGCAAGTTAAAATATGCGCAATCACAACCTGTAAGTAACCTGTATTTCCTCTCGATATATTTCTGTATTTATTTTTTATCATTATTCAATGAGTAGAACTGGTCAAAAATTAGGCTTTATTCAATATATATCTCGAATGATTTAAAGATATCCTTTTATTTTATATATTGTTCTATCAATTATTGTCCTATATTAAGCTTCAAAGGTAGGCTCCCGGATAGCAAAGCGGACAGCGCGTTCTCATTTGGTGAAAGTAGTACCGGGTTCGATCCCTGGTGGAAGCTCATATGTGCAAAAAGACCTTAGCTGTCGAAGCACTTCAAAAAAAAATACTTCATCTAATTTTCAAAGATCTCTTATAGCTGAGTAGTTCCTTTGTGGTAATTTCATCTTATCTAAATAGTAAGGTTAAAATTATTTCACTTACCCAATCGAGTCTATTTCAAAAAAGATTGAATTAAAGAAAAGGCATATGGTAAAGTTGTAGGGGAAATGAGAGAGATGAGTGGGTGAAGGTGGCGCGCTTGTGATAGAGAAGGATCGGATGAAGATGGTTTAAAAACGGAATTTCCAGAGAGGCAAGGGACAAAGGTATATCATTTTCAGAGGGGGAAGAGTTGGAAAGTCCGTCTGCAGAATTGCGGAGCGAAAGGAATTGAATGCGAAGAATGAAGTTGGAAAGGAGATGGAAATAAAAGAGAAACAGGTAATGAGCTGAGTGAAGTAGTGTACGAGAGGAGAAGGTGGAATGGAGCAAGAGAAGAAAATTTAAACGCAAAGGAAGGAATGAGGTATTAAACCAAATAAATCTGTAGACTAAATGATAATTCCTACGAAAATAGTTATATGTACTCTTGGATAAATACGAGTAATATATGCAGAGTAAGTTATGTATACGGAACAAAATCATATGAAACGTTTTTACTATTCTGCTGATAAGAACAGAAGCCCTCTTATCCACTATGGTTTTTCAAATAAAAGTTTGTCACTCGATTCAAAACTGCCGGATTGCAAATGTTCTTAATATGCGCAGTCGAGATTTCAATATTCCATCTACCACCAACCTAATGATGCTAGTTGGAAATCCACATCCATTCTCTGAGGCCTACTTTCTACGGGATCAGGCGATTCGAACTTAAGTCTTACGAATTACTGGTAGGGGACTGTTAGGGATATCGTTCCTTTAAAATTACCTTTTTCCGCTGAAAACATCTAGTAGTCTTCGACGATTTGTGAAAACGAATTTCTTAGGAAATGAACCATCAATCCTCGTATCGTATTTGAAAAATAATGAAGCAACGCAGATGTTAAATCTTAAATAATTCATCAACGAATCCTTATGAGACTAAACTGAATTCCAGTGGGAACGTTGTTGGTTGGATTACTTAAGTTGAATTAGATATTGGCGAATTTTTATTTGCTAGTTATTTGCATTTCTCGCTTAATATATTTACTTACGATTACAGTTAGGTAGAAATGATTAACATAACGTTATGATTGGAGAATGAAGGAAGGAATATTTTCCCTACAAATTGAAATAAATATGTTATTGTGATGAATTAGGCCGTTTTTATCCGTCAATTAATTTTTTGCCATGAATAACCTTACCAAATATTAACAACGCAGATATCGAATCGGAGTTCGATATTATTCTATTACATGGTCATCAAAGTATTACATTCACATTGAAAATAAGAGTCATCTTCCCGTAGATGACGGATCACTGGTTACAATGACTATACTTGGGAAATACATGTTATTGCATTACGTTTGACTAAGTAATTATTTACAAATCTTGTTCCTTTGAGGGATGAAATTTATTTGACAGCCTTTCCCCTGAAATGTTAAGCTGAAAACCTCTTATCCAATATCCCAATGAGATAGAGGCACCGCTCACGGATTCGTATGGATTTTCCTACAAAGGTCAACGATCCCGCCCTGTGCAATCTAAAGATTCTGGTTTCATTCCAAGGCTCCCAAAGCTGATGAAGAATATTTGCAGAGATAGTGGCAATCGTTATGCAGATCAATTTATATTTAGGAAGCCGTCAGGGTTAGATAGGCTGTTTATTAGCCAGTGAAAATGTGATGGATGGCGATTTGGAAGTTTCCTTATCTAAGCTTCGTGTAAAAATGACGAATTTCTCCCCCTAAACACGCAAATGGGAAGGGGAAGGAATAAATTCCGGGCACGATTAGGAAAACAAGCATAGCTTCGTGCTGCGAGATAGTATTGGTGTGAGGCCAATAACCTCCTGAAATTAAACATTCCATCTTCGTGGAAATTTATCATCCTCCCCCGAAAAATAAAAGGAAGTGCTTAACAACCTTGATAAGGATTTTACTGGTTGTGAATGTAGATAATGGTCACTTATCAAAAGATCCCTTGGGATAATGTGTGGCTCTCCGAGGGTTTTCGAGCGATCCCCTGATGTTTCTAAATTTTATTTACCTCTATGTCAGAAACTTCTATCTGTAGATAAAATAGGTACGACTTATCGCATACTCCATACAATCTTCTATCGAAATTATTTTTGAATCGAATTTATTTTATTTAACAATTAATAACAATATTTCCATTGCGTTTGCTTGCGTAGTTTATACGATTAATGTAGAAATTGGCTTGTTGGCGTAAAAATCTGTACTATATAGCCAAACGAAGCACGGAATACATGTAGGATAAGGGAGTCGTCTAACTTAAGGTGCCCTTGGTGGACCGCGAAGGCTGATTTCCTATGTGGCCACCAAAGGACTGAAGCTGGAAAACCATGGTAAAGAAGCAAGAAGAGTTGTCTTGTTGGATCAGATTTACCTCGGCAATTGAAGCAATATCGGCAACTCTTGCAACAAGGAGGCATATTTCAGTTTCAACATGGATTAATATGCAGAATTCACAGAGAGGCTGTTTCTCTTCGGTTCTAATAGTTGAGTTGGGTATACAATCGATATCAGGTTAACAATGAAGCCATCTTCGGAGCACGAACGATAGCGTCACTTATGGCTTCTCTAAAAATAATGCCCATGTATAAGCAATCGATTATCAGACGTATACATTCGGGTGAACGAACATTTACCTTAAGTACCTTACCTTCGCTTATTCTCCCTTGAGTGTGGGAAATTTGCGGAAAGTTATTGCATCGGCGAAATATAGAGCACGAACTAAAATTGAAATCTTGAGAAATAAGGTGAGACTCGATTGAAAAAATAAGTCTACAAAACGGAAGGAAAAAACATGAAAAATAAAATGTAAGCTAGGAAAATTGCTAAAAAATATTTTTCCAGTATTAAAGGGAATGTAAATAGAAAAAATGTTTGCAGCCACCCTAAAATATTATATGCTGAGAAAAATTTGATCCTTCAACTGTTACGAACCAAAAAATACCAAATAAATTTCAAGCTAACTTTTCATTGCCACTATGCCGAAGGCACAAAGTAACAGAATTTAGGTAGAGCCACATTCACTATCTATTTATTAAGCCCGCCCGATTTTGCTACCTAGAATCCTTTTATTTCCCAAAAAATTCGCCGCCCTATCTCCAACAGCCGCTCCTAAAACAGTTTCAAAATTAAAGCACCGGGTTCGACGCAGCATTTTTTCGAGCGATGAAAGAGCGGAGTCTAGGGGAGAAGAATTAAGCGGCGTAGCAAAAAAGTGAGTCGGAAAGGGAAACGGACGCGAGGGGAAAAACGGTGGAGGGAAAAGAGTAAAACGTCACCTAAAACGATCGTCTCGATACTGCAAATGCAGCAATAAGCGGAAGCAATGCTTTTTCGCATTCATTGCATTCTGAGTCGCCAGAGTATGAACGTTTTGCTCGGCGCGGAGTGGCGTGACGTAGGGGAAGGAAGGGAGATCCAGCTGGGACCGAAAAATAAAGGATCGGTGGATCCCTTATAATGGGTCTGTTAAAAATCGATATGCATCGAACGGGAGCGATTTTTTCATATGGATCAAGCGCGGCCATATCCGCGTCTTCCCGCGGGAGCCGCTGGGGGGAGAGGGATTCTTGTTGGAAGCAATTACTTTAAAAACAGTTCTACATCAAAGTCGCCGGGGGAAACGATCGTTTGATTCGATAATCTGATTAAAATTTGGATTACGTGACCCAGTTTCTCCCCGTTCATACTCCCTCTCGCCAACGAATTCGTCCGGTGGAATAAGCCACTTTGAAAGTTGCTCACTTTTTTAAGTCGGACCCGCTTGCCGGAAATTTATCGAGTTCATTTGAGATGGTTAAGCGACGGACTCAAATCCCAATCGGAGACTGCGCTCGTCGATCGTTTCACGGGTGAAAATTTTTCAACGGAGGGTTAAATACAGTGTTTGCATAACGGGAATCACAATTGACGATTTAATATTTTTAATGACGATGACTGTAAAAATCGAATATCCAAGGACTGAATTATTATTATTATTAACTGAAATTACATTATTATAAAACGAAATTAGATGCAGGAACTGATGGTATCAGCTACAATTTAGAAAATATTTACGTTATTAAAAAACTCAAAATGGTGAATGAACACTTATGATGAGGGGCTTTAAAAGAAAACCCTCAAGTCACAGCATAACTGTGGAGCAAGGCCTTCATTCTTTCACATAGTGATGATGATAGACCTCATGAGCAATGAAGATCTCATTTATGAGGGCCGTTCTACATCTTTTAATTCTTCTCCAGCTCTGAATCAGGAAGAGGAATTGAGTTAAATCGCCGAGACTTCCTCAGCATTTTCTAGAGGCTTCCTCAAACGAAGACCTTCGCTTCGTCACTGAGTATTCAGCGTTCCAATCACGCCTCTAAGATCTTCATTGAGATATTACGTCGTGATACTCATATTAGATTATGAATGCCTCGCTGCTGAAAATTAAAATAAATTCTCAAACATCCGGAAGTAATGAGTGCATTTACTCATAAAAGACACGTCGTGATCGATCTTTCCCTTCTCAATTAACCGCGAATGATTATGATTTACACGCGCAATAAAACCAGTTCATTGAAGATGCCTGGCACACATTCAATTGCAAATGAGAACGACATATTTTCAAGAGGAATACTTTATTACTTATAATATCCGTCGTTCATAAACGAAACTGAAATAATCTAAAGAAGGGTGTTATCATTTGCTAGAAAACTCAGCAGGAACACATGACCTGGCGGAGATTTCTTTT
The DNA here is from genome assembly GCA_036926295.1 of Pachydiplax longipennis. Classification (NCBI taxonomy): domain Eukaryota; kingdom Metazoa; phylum Arthropoda; class Insecta; order Odonata; family Libellulidae; genus Pachydiplax; species Pachydiplax longipennis. The sequence goes on from JAVFKF010000008.1 coordinate 62,665,501, forward strand.
TAAAAAGCTTTACGAGGCTAAAATATTTCTCGAAAGAGGGCTTAAGTAAGTCATCTCTGAGAGCTTTTCGGTGGCTATATTAAATTTCCTCCAGAGAGCTCTGGATTTTGGAAATGGAGAGAAATACGTAAAGAAAATATTTCTTAGGTTAGCAAATTTGGAGCAAAACGGTACAATGTAATGTAAAAATGGATCGTAAAGATTGATGAGGGACATCATTAGAAAATTTCTCTCTGAATAATTCACATACATCTACTGAAATTTTGAGAAATGTTGGTAATGTCGAAAGATTAAAACCCATAATGCATTTAACCAAATTTCCAAGAAAGATATATATTCAAAATGTTAAATTTCATCTGAAAGATGAAAAATCTGCGAGTAATCCTTTCAATAAAGCTTAATGCAAACAATTTTTGGGAAAGGAAAGAGCAATAATAAAAACAGCTATCCTATGCCAAAATTCACAACTCATTTATCATAGTATAGTTTTCTCAATAAATGTAAATGCTAGATTCGTCCACGTATCGTATACGAATGCAACCCGATCCATTTCTATAGCATCTATTTCCAATTTTCAATGAGCTCAATTTAAATTAATTTCCTAAAGAATTTATTACTATTGTCCGCCATCAGCTGGCCATCCGCTGCTAACATTTTTTAATCTATTTAGTCATTTTAAGTGAGTTAAAATTCATAAAAAGAGTAAAAGAGACATCTCTTGCCAACTTAGCACATCTATTAATGAATATTAATTAGCACAGTGTTCAGGCTTCAAAGAATTCTTACAAAAAGATACGCATGTATAATTCGTCTAAGGAACTATCATATAATATTCGTTTCAATTATAAGTTTTTCCTTCATCAAGTCTCTTTTTAATACTTAACAACTAACATTTTGTAAGATTTTATCGGAGAGAACATGTTATTACGATATATGAATATTCATCTGAAGGTAGGTCATGATGATAAAGTAGTTATGAATTTCATTGAATTAGAAATCAATGTCTTGAAAATAAATTATTGTGAAAAATGGTAGGGTTCGTTTTACAAAAAATGTAGATTAAGAAGGGTATTTAGATTCTTCTATTTTAGTCAGTCCAAGTTTAAAGCGTCTTAAGCCAGGAGACGGAGACTCAAAAATTTTCAATGTTAAATCAAAATGTTCCAAAATTAACATGTGATCTAATATTTTTTAAAGTACTGGAAACGTCACTTTCTCTAATGTATAGTCTACAGATTTTTACTCTGAAAAAGTACCTTTCAATAACGCAACTGATGACAAACAATTAATTAAAATCCGCAGTTGCTAATTGACCTAGCCTACGATACACCGTAATTACAATGCTATTGAAATCCGTAATTTCTTAAATAAACAATAAAATAATAGAGGTATACGTGGAATTAATCCAATTTCCTCTGTATCTCATTTTTCCTTAGTCAACCTAGTCCCTACTGCAATAATTTTCCAATAACTCGTTCGCTGCAAATAACTTTTCCCATCATATGAAATCACGTTTCCTTCCCTTATTCGTCCGATTTCGACGTGACGAGGAGTGGAAATTTTCAAACTGCGTGAGAGCACTCTTTTAAGCTCAAACGCTGGGACAGTCTGCTCGGTCGAGAGGAGAACTATCCTGGGGGTTAGGAAAAAAGAGAATGATGGGGATGGAGCAAATGGCGCGGCCTCGGAATATGAGGCGAACGTGGACGCTGATGAGGGATGAGGTCGCTTGGATTACGGGATCTTAGCGTTGAGTAAGAGGAGAGATTAACCCCGATGGAATAAGGCGTAGATACGCGAGTTGGTGGGTGGAACCGCAGGGGGTTCTATTCGATGTCACAGGACGCGTGGAGAAGGAGAAGGAAGTTGGTGGCAGTACGGCCCTAAGGGGCTCCGAACCACGTCCTCCTCCAGAGTGGTGAGTGGGGGGCTCTGGGACATGTGCATTCGCGATGCGAAGTGTCGACTGGGATAAATAAGAAGTACGATTAACCTCCGCCGTGGAAGCACCGAAAAAAAGATCGGAAAAGGCGATGCATTCCTAGTTTAATAACGCCTTTCTTGGCTTACTTTCAAAGGGTCAAGGAGATGAATTTTCAACAAGGCTGACGTGATATGGGAAACGACTGACGCTGAAAAGATTCCATCGGAGAAAAATGCTATAAACTGATGGTCACGAGGGATATTCAGCGTATTTTAGGAGGAACTTTTTAGTGTGCTGTTCTTCCGGTTCAGATCTCTTTTCCTAATGATTTATTTTACTCTGATGAAATTGCCATATACGTCTTGGTCGCACGGAAGAAGTATTAAAATGACTAACTTCTAGAAGTTTTTATGACATATGAATAAGAGCTAGCAGTTACTCGTGTCTGTGATTCCATCAACAGCTTTTATCGGAAGTATTTGGCACAGACAATGTCCATTATATTTGTAAGACCTATGTATTTTTGGTAACCTCGCTCCAATCTTTGATGCCCTCCTTTAAAATTATCAAAATAATGTATTCAATAACTTTTCTCTGAAATAAATTCAAGATATTGATTTAGCTATTTGAAAATCCAGCACAGATCACATAAATTCTGAAAGATCTGAACTGCTGAATATTAGAGCTATAGCTTAATGTTTTCAAAAATAATACCAAACAATACTGTAGATACGATATTAACAATCGAGTAGGTTGCAATATTTCTGTGAATAACACGCTATGAAGGGCTGTATTATGAAATTTGATATATAAATTAACTTTTAACGAGTGTAAATTTAATCAAAATAATAAATAGTTTTAGATTACTTATCTTGGTAGTTGAATTTATTGGCACGTGATTCACGTTTAATTATTTTTTACACTATATTAATTTGTTTACACTAAATTAATATAAGCTCAAAAGCTAAAACTTAATATATGAAATATAAATTGCCTCGAATATTTTAACCCTTGTATGGACATTTGGGTAAAAACTGAAGCAGTTCCCATTAAAATGGGTGAGAAATTTGGGTGACCTATTTATTTATATGTACTGCGATTCAGTAAAAACTATCTTACCGACACACTACCCTCATGCTTACATTGAAATATTGTCACGTTAACAACAAATGTTGTATTGAGGTGTATAATATATTGACATTGAACTACGAATCATTGAAATAGGGTAAAAACAATATAGAAAAAATATTAAAAATTATGAAATTTCAAAAGAAAAAACATGATTGAAATTTATGTAAATGCATCTCTAAGGGAATGTGAAATATTTTTGCACAGCACTTCATTATTCTACGAGAAAAATGAGTTTCAGGTATAGTACCCTTACCCTTTTCAAGGAAACAAAGTGAAATTGCTCGTCAATGTACGTGAATAAGCCTTTGCCTATTATATCGAGAGCTAAGGAATTCTTTTGCTCTTTTGCACTCTGTCTCCTCGAGTTGAATTGATTTTACTAAAACTGGAGCGAGATGAGTGCAAATGGCCCAGACCACTCCTGCAACTTTTAATGATCGCCACTGAAATTCTGCCAATTTTGTAAATCTCATGAGCAGAACTGCCCGTCAAAAGCTTTTACGAACTGACTTTTGCATGAGAGATTTTTCATTAAACTTCGTCCTCATAGCGAATTTTCCACTATACAATTACCTTATCATCATATTGTGCGATTAATCCATTAATTTAATCGGACGACGTTCCTTAATTAAACACTTCCAAGCAACATTCCAAAGACTAATTTAAAATTAAAACTTTTCTTGTTCAAAAATTGTTGTTTTTCTTCGTTTTTGACTAAATTTCTTCGTCTTGAATAACATTGTCAATTTATACGTTCTCATACATGTATGGATCTTGAGATCAAGCGATTTCTCGTCTGATTTGAAACTAAGATTTTAATATTAACATACCTAATAATTGTTATCCTTGAAGATGTTTATAATAATGTATGTATATGTTTAGATATCGTTAGTGAATTATCTGTAGATAAAAGCCATTCTTTCTGGAATGTGGAGCTCATGTAGCTATATTGAACATATCGTAATATTTTCTCTTATAAACTGTGATATCTATGTTATTAACGATAACTGTTTATTTATAATTAATTAGTTGACATCTTTCATTTCGAGTGATAGAAAAATAAGAGAAAATCGAAATATAACATTCTTTGAAACAGTGATGGTATGAATAAGCGAATTAGCTCTAATTATAATTTTAAAATAAAGGAATAATAGTTGCTTGCACACTACAAGCTTACGGATGATCTATTTTCAATAATTCCGGGAAATTATGGCCCTTAATGTATTTACAAGTACAAAGCTCTATTTAGTGAGCTAAAACAGAGCATAAGAGCGCTCGTCGCCTTCCATTCTTCCTAAAGGAGCCATTCTCAATCTTACGGGCCCCAACTTTAGAGAATACGAAATGGACCATCAAGAAATTGACAGGGGGTCTCAGAAGGACCTAGAACCGATTTCAAATTTGCCAAGAATCATGCTGGTCCCGAATGACAAATCTTTTCCTGAGACAATTAAGAAGATACTTGTATACTCGTATATATAACTGAGACAATTAAGATCTAATGTCTCTCCCGAGGCCCCCGGAGAACTTAAATACGATTTCAAAAGGCCCAAAACCATTCAAGACCCAAAATGGTCCCAAGCAAACTTTATCGATAGACTCCTACGCTATATTCCTCTCATTTCTCCCATTCCGCATTTATCATAGATTACTTTGGGAAAACATTTACATACACCTAAAGTCGAACTCATGGACATTTTGAAAATATCATAGGCTTATGTTTAAGTAAACTATGTCCACCATCGCCATACCAGGTTATAAATATCCATCCTTTCGGGGAGTAAGGAAAGGAAGTTTTTAATAAATTAATTCTTAACCGACTCCTCTAGAACTCTGCATCCGCCTGACATCGAAGGAGGAACCATTTCGGGAAATATCATTCCGTATTATCTTAGGAAAACATTTCTTCTAAGTCCAGAGTTTCAACTCGAAATCAAACGGGAAGTTTCTTAAAAAAGTTCCGAGTTCACCATACTATTCTTACGGAAGAATATTTATGACGCCCTGTCGTCAAGCTCGGAATCAATTTGAAAACTGTCCGCTGTGGTGAATAAATATAATAGTGTTTGCCATTCACATGCTGGGCAATATGTTTCTATCTTTTTGGGAATAATTCAAAGTAAATATTGAAAATCGTCCCAATTTGTTTCTCATGGAAGAATTGCACCGGCCTGACGTCTAATTCAAGATCATATTCGACATTTTACATTGCAAAAGCAACTCTCCTAACGATATCAAGCTTTTAAACTCTCTATTGTTTCGAGAAGTGCCTTAAATTTCTGAAATGCATCACAGTGCTACTTTTGGCAGTATTATTTAGAAATATTGGAATCCAACCCATGATAGCTCAGACTGAAATTACACTTTTGCCGGTTATTTCCCGATTGGGCCTATATGTTGTAAATTTTCAAGTTTATAACTCTTGTGGTTCATAGTTAGAATTTGTATCCTATATATGATCCCGGAGGAGCATAATTTCGCTCAGCAATTTTATCTTTTCGTTATAGGAGTAATGTTTGCTTTTGGCTTTCAAGCTGTACTTTCTGTAATTAAATCCTACTCACGTCATTAAATAAAATAAATATACTGTAATAAATTACACGGTGTATGCTTTCCCTTTGTTTGAAGTTAAATACGATTATAGTTCATGAAAACTCTCCGCACCAATATTTATATTGGAATAATGAATTCGTCCAGAGCTATTTCAAATATAATCAATATATAAAATGGAAAGAAAGGACCAAATCAAACACCCCTTTTAAACGAAATCTCTCACTTTAAGCAAACAAAATTATGAACTGATAACACGCTTCAACTAGTTTCTTGATCATTACTGAACTTTATTTCCCTGGTTAATTACGCAAAGATGAAAAGACAATCCGCGGCAGTAATTAAGATGCAAGAAATGTCATGGCCTCATCGGTAACGATCAGCTTTTCAATTTAATACGAAGAGATAAAAAAGAAGAATGGCTTCCGAAGTTAATTTGAATATCCTCGAGCATCTCCCGTAAAATTTACCTTACCGGAAACCTTTTTCTCTTCTTCGCATAATTACATTAGTCTTTCAGAGGATCGCATTTCAATGTAGCCCTTTAAGGAATTTTATTCGATCGACGTATGCACTTATATCCTCGTTATTTTGCGGAGGAAGCCATCGCCTGAGACGGAGATAATCTCCCGCAGTTTGAGTTGAGGGGAAACAGAAAATTAAATGTAAGAAAGGAGACTGAATGAGGGGAAATGGAGCGTAAAGAATAGGTGCACGAGAAGGGATTTGCTGTGGAAGATATCGGGGTCGAATTAGCCACACGACATATATAATTAGAAGTGTACGGAGGTGATACGGGGAAGAAATCAAGAAAGCTAGAAAGATTAACAGCGAATGGATGGCGAGATTTCCTTCCCATATGTCAACCTTGAGCGGGTAATTAGGGAAAGAACGTATGGTACGTGCATACCAATGTAAAGAGGTCGGATGAATTGAAGACTGTGTCGCTTCTGTATCAATTACCGTTTAGTACATGTCCTACTTACAAACTTACCATCGTTCTTAATTTCATATTCATATATAAAGACTCAAAATGTTATGATTCAAGTAACGCAATTAACGTCTTTCCTTTTTTGCTCGATCTTCTCTTTTTCTAATTCTTCTTTCGCTGATCGAAAGAAATGTTCGTTCATTGAACTTGTTTAAGTGTTTTATATGGATATTCATCCTTCAAATCAATTCGTATAGAAGCCATTTAACGACCTGATTCTTCTTGTATAAAGAATTGCAGCCTAACAATTTTTAGCATCGCGCACTTTATCTCATGCGTTTGATGAAAATAGTGTCCGAAATATACACATGTAAAGAGTATTTATGAATGCGTTTCTCCAAGCGAGTAAGCCTACATACAGCCATATATAGACTATTACCCTATATAAGAGCAAGTCCTTTATTGCAACACAATTTGATTGATTTGGTGCTTGCAAAAGGTCATACAAGATTTGAGAAAGATATTTTAAAAGATTGCTCGAGATATGTTCGAGTCATTCATGTCAGTGATTTATAACTTATCTAAGCAAACATAAATTTTCTTATTTAAAAATACCAGACTGTTATGTCTTTGACATAAATGGGTTGCATAAAAGTCATTCCACTTATCTCGACAGATTACGTAAACTCTAAGCGCGTGACCTGAACCACATTCAATCTCACCTCCTCGCCTGACATTTCACCTAAGTACAGCATACTCTTTTCTCCTACATCTGGCAGTAAAAATTAGAACCGCAAAAACATCTGCCAAATCAAGGCTGTTTCTGGCAGACCCGGATGAGGCATTCCTCGCTATAAAAACGATGATTTGATACATCTAAATTTATACACGTGATGCTTACGTTGGTTTCATTCTGCACCATCATGCATATAAATGACTCGGAGGTGGGAACTATCTGAAGGACGCCGTGTATGAGTGGAGAGGAAATGCTAAGTGAGCCATGATGCTCGAGAGGAGGCACAGAGAAAGAAAACAATGGTGGCGTCCTTTTTACATTTTTTCTCGCCGTATTGTGAGGCGGTGGTGATGGTGACGGCCATACAGGAAAAAGTGAGGGATAGTTGGAGGTGGGGAATAGAGAGAGGAAGAGTATGGAGAGGTTGGTTTGGAAGTCAAAAAGAAAGGACGTTGGCGGTATAGAAAGGTGGGCAATCGATTCCCGCTCTACTCCGTCTTCCAACCATCTTCGTCACGCGACACGGGAGACGAGAAAAGAAGGGAAAGGGGCAGTGGAAGGAAGGATGGGTAAGATGAAGGGTGGGATTGGCTGAGAAACGGATGCTGTTTGATGAGAGACGCTGCTCGAGAGTTGTTGGAGAGGGAAATGAAAGGGGATAGCCTCACTCACACCTGAGGTTTCTTCAAGGCGAGAGAGGGGGACACGCCAAAGGCCTCAGGGTCACCTTCACGCCGATCAAATCAAATGTCCACCGCCACTCTTTTTTCCCCGCCCTAGGAAAACGTCTATTTACCGGAGATATGACGACGCTGTCTGAGACTTTGTCGAATAAAGGACCGAGCTCCCCTTTGCTTTGCTGAAATAAACTAGAAAAAAATAGGTATGCCGGAGCGTTAGCCGCTTGTTGAAACACCGTTCGCGAGCGAAGTTTTTGTAGGGTAGAAAAAGACGACTTTGTACTCTTAGAGGCGAAGGAAGCTGCGGCGATAATAATGTCCATTGGGATTATCTTTTAGGTTCCCCTTTAAAAACATTTTCCTGAAGTCGCCCTCGCATCCCGGGGTTTTTCAAAATTATCTTCCTTTTGCGCGGGTTTTTTAACGGACGCTGCAAGTGTTTGGATCCTGTAAGGAATTCTGAAAGAATCTCGGTACTTATGGCCATTAGGACAGATGACATGGCGGAATTAATTATGGAATGTACTTTCATCTGCAACCTTATTCCTTCGTGATACGTACGGAGCTCGAAAAATGCATTTTTTTATAGAAGTTAAACGCTTTCTCACTTTGCACCGGAAATTCTCAGAAGAGATTCGTTTTACTGTAAGCTGCACGATGTCCTGTGTGATGTTAATAAAGATTTAATATCACAATCAAAACGAAATTATCTCTTTTTATATTTTATTCTCGTAACAATAGGCGACGTTTGTTTGAGAAATTTTCGCGAGGCAATTCCAACAGTGTGTGCTTTGCACTTCAGAGACTTTTGCTTTTCATGAGAAATTACTACTCTCTAGTTAAAGTTATTGCTGGTGAATTTCCTCTCTTTATTAAAAAACCGTCCTACTTTTATCATTCGGATTGCGAAGGCGCTCGCAGCGGAAACTCACGCGAGTGAAATTAGAAATTTACGATAGAGGTTACCCACCGCATAAATCGAGGAAAAAACTCCCCGCTCAATCATCGCCATCGGTTAATGATTAGAAACCGCGAATTTCTCATACCGCCTGGGGAAAAGCGAACAATTGTTTCCGGCTAAAAATCCATACTGATAAAAGATGAATCGGAGCGAGCAACAAAACGGCAAAAAAGGACAGAGCTATTGGTCGCGCGACGGCAGATGAGATTCCGGAGGGCAAACACAGACACCCTCGGGGCTACTATTCCATGATAGAGAAGGGTAATGGAAGGAAAGTTTTTATGACGGGGTGGAGCGAGATAGAGACACAGCCCTTTAGATATACGGTTTATTTCTTCGAGAGCAGATAGCATCGCGGAAGAAAGCCGGAAAATGCAAATAAGAAAGGGAGGGAAAACGAAGGAATAAAAAGGAGTGAGCTGAGGCATGTAGGCACTGGGAGAAACTTATGGTTAAAGTCCTTCGAATGGAGGGATCGAAAGCGTGTTTTCTGGTAGCGGATTGAGCCCTTCAAGGATAGAGGGATATGAGGGATATGGAAGGCATTCTCTACCATAGACAGCCCGATATAGCGCAATCTCGTAGACCGTCGGAAACGCGATAGAAAGAAGGGAAGGAAACGGGATTGGAGGAAGAAAAATTTCAGAGAGGAAGGAAATGGGCTAGAGGAAGTATCGCTCGGAAGTGAAGAAGGGGTGGAAAAAGGAGTGAAGATGTAAATGGGTACAACCGCATAGGATTTCGTTAAGCATAGCCGCATGAGGATGGTTGTGGAGGCATGGGACAGGATAAATGTGAGGTGGTATAATAAAGGTGACATGGCTTTGAGGACTAAGGAATAAGAAGTGCGTGCAGATACGGTTGGGTAAAACTGCCGCGCAGCGAGGCAAAATCTGGGGAGGAGGGATTATGGAGGATTATGGTGAAGAGAAGAAGGTGGAGAGGGGCGCTAGGTGATCATGCTGGATAAAGCAAAGGAAGAGATGAAAAAGAAGACGGCAGTTGGGTGGGGCTCGGGTGGGATTGCAGGGGAGGATAATTGGGGCAAAATCGAAGGGAGAATGGTAGAGTGAAAAATAGAGGAGTTTTATGGAGGCGGTTAATTCCACGGGGATGTCTGAGCGTTGCAGTAAAAGATGGAACGGAGGATGAAGATGAAGGGCGGCTTTCAATTTTAAAAGAGTGCTTGTGAACGAGGACGTCTGGGGATACAGAGAGGGGGTAACTGCGTTAAATGAAAAAAGGATTGGTTTCCCGCCCTTGAGCTTGGGTCCGTTCCAAGTGCCGCCTGCACTGGAAGAATATCTTCAACTATGAGCGCTTTAAGGACACATGGGAAGGATGCAAAATCCTGAAGCCGCATCAAATTCGTTGTCATCGTCCGGCGAAATGAAGGAGCGGTTAATTCAAAAATCAAGATTCTATTCACGAATCGGAATTCAGACCATACCATCAAAGAAATTGCGAATGTCTTCCCTCGGACCTTCCCGTGCCATTTTATGCCTTACTGCGTATTCATTGCGAAGTATTTTAAGATAATATTTACAGTATATCTTACAAACTTCTTATTGAATTCCAGATTGCATTTTAAGCCCAAGTAATAAAGTGTCTGTTTGTAAAATCAATCAAAACGCTATGAAAAAATATGATTCATTTCGCTGAAGACATTGCGTTGAAGTCATAATTTTCCCCATCCATCCCCCCTATTTGCGATACATATACACGAAAAGATCAAATCTAGAATACAAAATCACAGCAGGATTACCTTACGATTCCCTGGTTTTTCTGAAGAGCCGTGTTCGCTGTTAAGAAATAGTGTAACTTCCGGAAAGTGAACTGCAGTGGCCTTCATAAGAAAATGATTAGAACCTGAAATAGAGCTATTTTAGGTTTCAATCATATGATATTTTCCATGTATGAGCTTGTACTGTTATTGTAGGAAAAATCAAGAAAATAATCAACATACGTAAAAATAAAATAATTTTATTCAAAAATCAATTATGGGATGAGACGTATGGAGAGTTTTCCTTTGTTAAAGTGCGTTACATAAAAACTAAAATCACCAAACAAGTCAAGCCTCCAAAAATTCCTCACATTCAAAATGCGAGCAGTGCTTTTTACTCCAGCGATAAGCAATGATTCAAAGTGCAGAAGAAGGATTGCACTATCCAGCGATCAATACCTAAACACGGGTCTTGATGATGATGCAAATAATGAGAGATGCATCACCGTGGACGAAATTAAGCAAAACTTATAATTAAAAAACTTTTACTTAACAAAATAATGTAATCAAAACTTATAATTAACAAAGCCTGAAATATATAATTACTAAATGTTTTCAGCAAGATTTTTGAAAGATTAAAAAGTAACTCTCCCCAATGAGAGGTCAAACAGTCATAAAAGGATGTTGATAACATCAGCTTGGAAAACCTCGTGCAGTTGCTTCCTTATAAACTGTAGTTTTAATTTTCATTGTATTTCATTTCATGTAAAGGAGATAATATTTGTTGATAATATATTTTTAATAGTATCATCTACGTGTGTGATACTCTCATTATACTATTTTAGTTCTTGACTGCTGTTACGTTATTGCATTTTATACGTAGTTGCGAGAAACGATTAATGAAAATGTGAAGAAGCATTATATTTTAGATAGCACGTAAGGTAGTACTATGACGTCCACTGAAGATTGATAAAATCAGTCATTTTTTATCGTCTCTAATTCCTTAGCGATGAATTCTGTAAGGAACATTCCGTTACGCTAAAAATTCCTCTAAATATATTTCGATCAAATAGCGATGACACAGTCGAGTCTAATGTTTGATCTGCTGGAGTGATTTCAACGATAGTATAAGAGGAAATAGAACAATTTCGTGAGGAATAGAAGCAGTAACTCCAGATACGCATATACGTGCTTTGTACATCAATGAAGAAGCGATTTTTCCTAAAAAGGTGTGGTTAAAGATACTTCAACAATAATATTAGAATATTTAAGACCGAAAGAAGACGAGGATATAATAGATTACAGGAAAATAACGGTCGGAAATATTTGCTAAGATATCATTACTGGTGTAAATAAGTGAATTAAATAACAGTGAAAGTGATTTCAAGATCTATTACCACGACGAAAAGATTTTTACAACTTGATACACTGATAGACGACTAGGAACTGCGATTACGGCTGTGCAAATGAAGAACTTTCTTGTGCAAACGAGCGTTTACCATTGTGGTTGATTGCGATAATAGTAGCTTCTGACGATCAAAGTGTCGACTAGTGATTTTAAACGGTATCAAATAGTACTGGTGACTGTTTTGGTGCCGGCAGATAACTGATCACGCCCCCTTTTCACTTCTGGTCGCCGGAGAGCGAAGTTGGCCTTCGGGAGATTTGAACGACTGCTCCTCTTTCCGCGTTCAAACTCTCCCTTCGCTCTCCTATCAAGAAGCTCTTAAAACCGCTGATGTCAGCACCGCGTTGGCTGGAACTACTACATTTTTAAAGCAGTATACGGCACTCCCAAACGACTACCACTAAAGCATTTCAAAAAAGAGTGCACAATATAATTCTCTATAAATGGGAAATATATAAGGAAATGGATCAAGAGAGATAAAAAAGAAAGTAGTGCGCGAGTCTAGAGTGCGATTCAAATGTGAACCAATACTTCATTCGACTACAGAGTCTTGTTTCCGCGTGTTATTGCGGGAACCATGCCAGGCAACTAATTAAAGAAGCGAACTAGCGTGCAACTACTCAAAGAATAAACTTTCTTGTAATTACGGAAAATACCTACAGAGGCGGACCCAGGTTTATTCTCCCCTGATTTATTACTTCTACCTTCGGTTTTCCGAAATGTGTAGTGACGCACATTTGTTAATCAGCGTTTTGCTTCCGCGCGATATTTAAATGTAAATGTGTTCACTCAAATTTACACAGACAAAATGTTAGGGAAATCAATGAAAACTACCAACTTTCTACATTTTAATGCACCTGTGTGAATCGATCGCGATCACTAGTTCATGTCCCACTGTACCTACTCTGGGTCAGCCACTGACTGGCTAGTTAGCATCAAAACTTCCACTTCACTCACTCGCTATTGGTTTTTTGTTATCTATGGATGAGGTGAAGGGAAGGGAAATAATCGAAAAGGAAATAAGAAATTCAAAGTTTTAAGAAAGAATGTATAAGAAAATTCATAGAATATAAAAAGGAAAAAATAGAATAGAAGAATATAAATGTATTAAAGATGCATCCCTGTTTATGAAGCAAAGGGTTAACACACTCACCAACGTTTGTGCTGCGCTCTGGTGCTGGAAAACGGAAGAGGAGATTCTTTAGTGTCATGTGACAGACAGGAAGAGACAGAGAGAGAGTAAAAGAGAAAGAGAAAAAAGATACAGAGACGGAAGAAAGAGAGAAGGGAAGAGACGGAGTCGGTAGTTTTATTTCTGGCAGTTTTGTATTCTTCCCGCGACCCACCGTCAACCATTGATCTGAAAGAAAGGATCCGGGTTCGGGAATACGCTCACTCACTCGAATTTTACATACCACAGAATATGAATAGATACACATTTGGTTAATTTTAAATAGCCAAATTCATTGAATTCAATTTCACACCACAGCTATTTTCATTGGAATTTATGTGCATTTATGGCAACAAAGTGGATTTTGAGTGAGCTGGAATACATAAACGTTAAGCCGATAATCAAAAATTTAAGGAACTTCAAGGAGTTATAATATCTTAATACTCAAAGATCGGCATTCAAAAGTATTCTTCGGATAGTTAACAAGAGGACTGGTGAAAGCAATATTTATAAAAATTATGTTCATTACTTAATAAAAAGTGATATAGAATTAACAGGACATTAAAATACAAGCATAGTATTTTCGTTTGAAAGAAATTTCAGCAATTATTATGAGCCAGTTTTTTGTGTATGGTAAGTATAAACGACAATATATATACGTACATACATACATATATATAGCCATTTATACCATCAGGTGTCAATGTCATATTATATATCAACAGATCTGTATCTTATCTTAAAATTAGCATAGAAACCCTTATAAATAAAAGTTCACAACACTGTTACATAATGAGGGAATCTAGGAAATCATTTTTTTCCAAATAAAAAGATTTTCTACATGTCACTCCGGGTAAAAGCATCTAACTCAAAGAAAAATCTTATATTTTCTCAAAATAATTTCCCATATTGAAAGCTCAAACATACTTCAAGAAAATATCGCACTTGCAAACTTCGATTGATTAATTGTTATTGACTAAATATCCAATACGCAAAGTTCACACGTCCAAACGAATGAACGTTTCTCTATCGTGGAACAGAGAATGTCAAGAGTTTCAAACGTATTTATTTATCATGGCCTATAAATTATTTTTACCATCAATTGCCGTTCTGGTTAATTGGTTTTCAAATTGTAAGAAAGCATTCCAATAAACCTGTAAGTTTGAGTAACCTTAAATATTTTAAAGTTCAATTTAATATAACACGATGAAGATATTTTTAACTTCATATTAATAGATCCCTAAAACGCTAATGAAAACGCTGGACTCAAACAATTCTACTTAAAGATAATAGAGAATCTCTCGCAGCCATCAATATCTGTATTCGTTTATATTTAAGTAATCAATCTTTCTCCATCACTCTGTCTTCATTCTTTCAACATTCGTTGAAATGTCAACTCCAAACTTTTCGGGACAAATCCCTACGAAAAAAATGTTAGTAGAATATCTCCTATTAACCAAGACAAACAAATGAGCACAAAATGTATCCTTTAGATTATGCCTGACAAATGTTTTTCTTCATCCTATTTATCTACAGACTATACGTTTCTAGTAGTACTTATGACGATAAAAATTAAGTTTCTTAAATGCTGTTTAATATGTTTTTTTCGACCTTACCATACACCAGTGAAATCATGTAACAAAAGTTTAAAATTTCCGAATGCCAAATGAATGAAGAACTTATTTTACAGAATACTTTCCAGGTCTAGCGTTGAATGACTTTCATCGAAAACAAGCTAACGACTGTTTTTACGGAATATACTGTAGATATTTTGAAGTAAAATCCTACATCACGAAGTTTAGTAACGGTAAAGAAAGATAAACCCTATTTGGATTAACTTTAAAGTAACGGAATTGGAAAGTATGTCAGGAGATTTCAGCTTTTTATTCGAACCCAGAAAATTCAAATTTTCAGTTTTTGGTCGCTGAAACTTTGAAATGACAAACTTTAATTGTATTTGCCCAAAAGATAATAGAGCTAGTCTCGTGTAAAGATGAAGCACGATTTGTAGAACGCATCCCCTGCATAATGCTAGTGTATTTTCCAAAGAACCTTCACTCAATCCTAACACCATACCCTCGTTTCTGATACTTATAAAAATGTGTTTGAACTTCTGATAGCCTTGATAGCTCTTCGTCATCTTTACCAAATGCTCATAGATTCACGGCGACAGACCGACGTCTACTGGTATCGAGCGGGGATCCAAGACATTCGGAGCCTAAGAAAGCTCCCGTTGTCGGAAGAATTCGGGGGGGTGGCGAGGACATGAGGGGAGAAAACTGTTGAAGGAGAAACGCCCTAGCGACGCAGGAATCTCTAAGGACGAGGAAGGTCGATTTGTCGGAACTGCATGAGGGGAGATTGGGTTTGCGCGGCGGAATGTGTCAATAATTTAGAGTAAATTTGCCGGTATCTTTAGGCAATTGATTGGAAAAAAATTTCGCGTTTTCGCGACCGTGCAACTCGAACGGGGACATGGAAATAATGGACACCATCTCTTACTATCCCCTGCGGGCTTTCATTATCGAATCGCAATCCTGTTTTTTCGTCTGTCTCTCTGTACTACTAATCTGTCATACTGAATACCGTTGTGATTGCGTGGTCACCCTGAGGCAACAAATTTTAATTGTCGAATTTTTCCTTTCCGACTCTAACTTCACTTTTGACTGTTGTGCTGCTATATTGGTAACAAATTTTTAGCTTTGATTGTTAAAATTTTTAATTTAAATTTCAATAACCTAGAGGTCGATTGCTGATATACTATTAATAACGCGGTGCGCTTAAAAAGCTCCTAGAAAAGGCCCATATTTACATAATCAGAAACGAAAAGCTTGATTCCGAGAAAGATTTGAACATTCCTCCTAGTTACTGCAATGCAATATTATATATGATGAATATATTATATACTTCATTAATTATGACATGAAATGTCACATTTGTGCTCTAAATCTTCATTTTATTTATTTCGGGCATTCACGCTACTTTCTGATATCGAAGCTTGCTTACTCTCTGAACCCGACCCTAGCCTTACTCAGTTCAGATTATTAACATTCAAGGGTATGATTTCAAGAATTTCATTCATGTGTGCGCTTTACGTCGGTACAGTTGCAATCAAAATCGTCGTCTGTGGCCTTAGTATTTGAATTTCTTGGATCTGTCAAATTTGCTTTAGTTAAACTGTAATATCATGCACCTTAGTACCCAATAGAAATACACATAGTACCCCATAGTAGTACCTTCTGTGCCCGGAGAATAATCTACGAGATGGTGAGTAGAATAATTTAAAAACCGGTTTTTCAGCAAAGATATTTGATTTCTACTTTTTCTAAATTTTATCAGTACGTAAAAGTTTTGCAGAAATTACTTTTGCTAGTTGATACGGCAATATAACACTTCCCTATTTCTTTTCTAAACCAGATGTCGTAAGGAGCCAAAGCATCGCTATAAATTACATGGGCGGATGTAACTTGAATCAGCGTTCCATGAATTCAATTTAAATTGCTTTGTTATTTCCGGGCGTCGTAAGAGAAAGGTTTTTGTGAGAATGTGCCGACCTCAGCGAACTGTGGATTATAACGCGGAATGAATTCCCAAGGCTGGAAATTAATGGCATGGGTATATAGTTTGAGTACTAATGAGCATAAAGCACGATTTCAGAGGAGGAACGCGTTAGCACGCCCCTGTGTAGAACCACGAAACCCAAGTGTCACATGGTTGACATAATTAGCTCACTTAAATTTACAAAAACGAGCCATTTATTCTTTAAATCGCATTTCGCCTATTTTGATTATTACATGAGAGCTATATAAAATGATTTCATTCTTAACCTCAGTTTGTGCTCAACGTCATCTGCGATATGTTTACAGTAATTTTAAAAGACATCTATTTAGATTGATTACTTTGAATAGTATTGGATTGGTCTATTGTATATTGTACGTTTATCTTAAACTATACACAAAAACTACTCATTACTTACAGAAAACTAGACATTAACAATGAATTCGCGGATTTTATTACTGAATCGACCTTAAAGTAACACACTAATGGAAAACTATAAATATTCATGTAAAATAGATAGGATTAGACGGTGAAATGATGAAAAAATTCTTAGCTATCAAGAACGATTATGTCATGTTGCCAATTTATCTACATACCGGAGATAATATCAATGACAGTAAAGAAGGCTACCTCTTAATCTGTCCTCCTGAGCCTTTTTTCCTGGTACAGAAGGGAAAAATTAATATGTACAACAATGCTAAGCAATAGTTATCATTCCTCAATAATTCCTCAAAACTTCGATCTCCCAAAATTGCTTCTGGAAATGGGAATGTGTTGCTACATTGTCTTCTCAAATTTAACTCTAATTATGCTCGATTGCATATTTTTTTAAAAAAAGGGAAAAGAATGTTTTAAACTAAATTCTGGAATGTATTTTCTGGTATTGAATTTATACTGCTATAACTCTCTTTTCAGTTTGACCTCGTCTCGTTTAATCCATACTTGGTTTCTTATTGGCAAAAAACTATTTAATCCCTTATTATCGATGATTTTAAGAGTACAAGAACTCCCTTGATTCCCAGGGGTAGGGAAAGCGCAGCACTCGGCCGCATTTTATACCATTCAGTTAATCATCAACTTGATTAGCTCACATTTAAATAGTTTAGCAAGAAAATTGTACTGGGACAAACGAATTTTTGATAAACAAATTGTTTTCTTTTTCTTAGAAGTGAAGGAAAAGGTTCATTAAACAGTTTCCTCACCTCAGGTCTTAACTTTAGGCTTTCCTAAATTGAGTGGAAGAATGGATTATCTAGTGGGAGCCTATTTAAAATGTTAAAAGGCACTTTTATAATTCGCATTGTTAAATGAGGCAATGATACCGTAGTACAGAAAACATCTGAACAAATATTAACATCTGAATAACCTACTTCCATGCCGTGAATTATACTATTAAAAATAGTTATTTCTACTTATTTATATTTACTTAGTTATTTCATACCATTGAATTCTGTGCGTGGTGTTATTATCTCATGCTCTCCATCATTCTACATCAAAATCATCGTAGGCAAAATATTTTAATTACTTGAGTAAATCGATCCTTATTACAAGTATTTGGAATTTTTTACCAACTTTAGTTGTATGCGCCCTTAAAATTTCTCGAAATCCAAAAAATCCTGAGATACGATTACAATAATTTTCCCTTACGTCTTATCTATAATTGGGTAATTGAAACAGCTGCATCTACTTTCTAAATATGTCACTCCTTCCAGCCACCATCCCGATTCTTTCTCCGAAAAAAATTCAGCCCGAAATTAATACGAACGGGAAAATTGGGACCTATGACATCTATCTTACAAATACGCCAGCTCGTCCATCTCGATATCATCGAGAGAAATCAGGGATCCGTCTTCCTCGCACATCCGAGCGAGATGGGTAATAATAATGGGAACGCATTTATCTCTTAACTGCCGAACAAAGTGAGGACGATATTTCCGTAAAAATTAGCATTTTAGCGCTGAGGAAGGGTCCCGCAAGCGAATAGAGAAAGGACTTAAGGAAGGCCTTAAAAGATTGCTAGCCGAAGAAGCGGGCGGCCCTTCTCTGCGCGACACACGACTCGGAAAAAATCGTTTAATTAAATCAGAGATTCATTGATCGAGTTTCCCTTTCCTGTTCACCCTCGCAAATATTCAGTAGAGGGATGGGGGTGGAGAAAATGCACCGAAATAGATGGAGGGGAAAAGCTGGAGTTTAACGGGGATGAAGGAGGGCAAAGGAAAGAAAAGGTCAGGGAGAGAAAGAGTAAGGAAAAAGGAGTGCGAGAATGAAGCACATTCCTTGCTGAGAACTGGAAGGCTAAATTGGAAGTCAAGCTAACTCTCCCCATTCTCAAACCTCCAGCTCGGCCATGCTTTCCCATACTCCGGACAAGGAAAGCCTCAATATAGTGGAAAGTGGAGAGGATTTTGGAAGCCACTCTTTGTGCCCTTTTATCTCCCTCTCTCCTACTCCTCTATTCCTTGCAACTATGCCTATCTATCGCCACACTTTCCCCCCGCTCTTGCTACCATCCCTCTAATTTATTCTTCCGCAAAGATTTTACTACGTGCCTATCTAGTTCTTCTCCGGTTCCTTTATCTTCCTCTGAGCCCTCTGCATGTTCTATTTGTCTGACCGCATTAAGCGATCTTGAAGACAAATTGGAAGTGATTCCGTCGAGGATTACGAGACTTTTACTGTTTTACTTGCGCGAAGTTCAATTATAGACCAAATCTGTTTTTTCGCGAGAATTTGAAAAAAATATAATTTTTCGTGGAGCAGATTCTATTTCGGATGCGTTGAGGAACTGTGGAAACATCTGTAAGTGTAACTGCGTGTTATTCCCTAATTGTTACGTCTTATTTCCCGTATATGTAGAAAATTTTCAGTTATAAGCAAGTGCCATTTTTAAGAAAATTCATTATACGGGAATACTAAGAGTGCGATGTAATACTAATATTTTTCTTTTGAAATCTTTCTAATCGCCAACTTTCTACAGAGAAGGCAAATCTCATACCCAAAGTGTATCTGAATATTTTTTACTTATCTATTTTTCTGAACAATCCTCTTTCATGTTACTTTGTAACCTTAACCTTTGCTACCTTAGTTTTACGGTTATCAGCCGCTTCTGATTATCAATGTTGATTTACAATAGTATGAATTGGTTCGACCCAAATGATTTTATCTACATAATTTCAGCCTTGGACTAACCCATGAGTCCTACATAGACAAGAACGAAGCTATAACGTCATCAGTCCTCCTTTAGTGTCATTTTTGGGTTATACCCAGAAATAATACCATATGTTTTGGGTTTGAGTTCTATAGGGAAATTAGGACAGATATTGACAAACTTGACGTTCATTTTTAATTTCCGCAAAATATTATTTTTACAACGTCAACTAAAAATGTTCCCTTCAAAATAAATAATGCCATAAAAGAAAAAATGAAATGACACAATGATAAATTATTACTCTCAAATTGAATTTTTCAGGATATGTGGTTGATTTGTAACTTTAAGATAAAATGAAAGATCTGTTCCTCTCAACATTTTAAGCTAATTTTTCCGAATAACAATTTTTAGCCTAATATTCAACTTTAAAATTTATTCAGGCGGCAACAAATAGTATTAAATTTGCTACTTTTCTAAATTTTCCATGGAATCAAACCCCCATGAGTTCTAAAGGGCATTTCTTTGAATAAATCAATATTTCAGACGTGGCTCCCGAAACAGAATGAATTAATACATTATGAAGTTCTGAGCCGTAGATATTGCGTGTTCTCCTGGCTGCCTCTGTGAGCGAGCTCTTGCTAACGTTGAGAATAAGTCTAAAATCAACATGATGGAAATATTTACCTGAAATTTTGACGTATAAATGACATGTTTTAAGACAGATGTTGTTCAGAGTAAACGATAGACGAAAATAGCCCAATCAAGCAATCAGACATAAGGGAACTTCAACATTTCCTTCGATCACCACCTTTCTTGAGTTACGCATTCCATTCTGAGTGGTATTATCATCTTTACATTATCATCTATCATTATGCCAAATTACTTTCCTCTCACTAGATCTAAATGTCTCAATATGTATATACTTTATATACTTGTACTACATGTTTCACACACCTTTACATTGTCATGGAACATATATTCAAACATTTCCGCATTTCCCATCCTGCTGGCGAACTTTATCCTGACACATTTTATCTCTCCGTATCGTTTTGGTGTATAGCTACTCCTGCCCCACTTCCCATTTCTATACCATTTTTCTTTCCTTCCATTTCCTCTCTTCACACTCTCTCTACTTCCCATCACCCTTCCACTGCGTCATACCACGTTCTTCCTCTTTCGCTGCGTATTATTTTACCCTGAGGCATAAAAATTTTACATTTTCTCTCATTTAAAACATTACTATTTGAATTTTTTCTTAACAAAAATCGATGTTAATTTCTTAATCAAGAAGACATTCTCAATTTAACAATAACCACATTCATTATTTTCAATTTACAGTAATCTCTTTCTCACGTGATACTATCACTCTTAAAACAAATTCATCCCATTATTTCGCTCAAATTCTATGATCAGCAAGAGAGTATTCTACGGTTTACTTCGATATCAGCTCGCTACATCATATCTTTTTCGGCTCTTTGGTACTGGGTTAGTAAAATTTGACATTCATAAAATATTTTTGTGAATGAATAAACTATTAGGTGAATCATAATATAACATGAATTGATCTAATCTTAAAACTTTGGATTATATTTCTCATTTTTTATCCTTCTCTCCTCTCCCTATCCCCCACCCGCTGATCCATCTAATTACACCATTATTTCCTTTCATCTCTTCATCAATTTCGCTTTTACGACATCCTCATTCTCTTCTATTAACCACCCACTTTCCTCCTCTCCCTCACCTCTTTCCTCATCCCAACCTTCCACCCTCCTTTCAACAATTCCCTCCAACCTAACAAAATATTTCTATATTTCCCGAACACCGCGCACTCCGACTTATCTCCCAAATAACTTTTTCTCCCGATCCCATCCTCTTTCCTCACCATTCGATTCCTTCCCTTGCTTCACCTCTTCCTCGTGCCGAGAACGGTTCACCTCTCCGCTTCCTCTGACCAAACCTATAATCAATAATCGGCCTCTCTATCTCGGGAACCCTCCCCCTCTCATGTCCTTTCCCTCATCTCCTGTTCGCCACCCCTACCAGGAACCCTGAAAAACAGCAAGAGTACAAAGCGACGAAAAAGAATTATCAGGAGGAGAGATAAATAAGGGCCGAGAGAGAAAGGGTTCCTCGGGAGCGGAGATGGATAAATGGTTGGCACATTAGAAATATACGGCGATACAGCCATAATTGTGTTAGGGGGCGTCATTCAAGTTTCCATCCACGTCTTAAGAGAGATATTAAATTATTGCACCAGCTCCATCGCTTGACCGACGTAAGAGACGTCCGATAATGTTTTGATGGCTGCGTTTTCTTTTTCGGGGTTTTGGTTTAGTTCTGAAGAAAGAGCTTGAAATTGAAGTTGTCTCTAGCTTTCATCCATCACCAAGTTAATAAAGACTAAAACTGGTTACTAAAACAACTCCTCATAAAAATCAAGAATTGCAGAGCGACTTAATTTCAACGAGCCTCATTATAAAATATATTATTTTCTGTCTCCATTCGTTGCATTAGGAAAATTACAATTAAATTGTAAAAATAAAAAAAATCATCTAATTAAAAAAATTATCGACCCCAGTTTTTTCTAAAGAGCCGAGAAACCTTCATATAAACAGTAATAATAATATTTAACAAAAATTTTTAACTTGAGTAGATATGAGAAAAGGTCTTCAGAGATATACAGTCTTCGAATGTGCACTGTTCATATAAAATCCTTATAATGCGGTTCAAATTGATTTGTCCAAATAGACTGAGAACTCCGATTTCATAGTGTGAGTTGATTAAGGAGGTGCTACAACTCAATCAACCGCGACCCTAAAAAAAGGAAAAGTGCTGTACGATATTCAACTCTTCTGATGAATAAGGCGTTGTTAATTTAAATGACAACAAGTCTTAATACTCGAGTATATCGGGTTATCTTACACCCCGCATAAATCTGTTTTCCCCACTCCTGAGCTTCTTGCTTGACGGAACACCGTATTATCAATAGTTATTTTTTCGGAGCGGTCCCGTGACATTTTTTGATTGCATCTTTATTGACGTCATCTGTATTCGAAGGGAAGGAAGATGTATTTTTAGGATCCCGTATAATAATTGAGATAACACAGTTTCATTGAAAATAATTCTTCGTTGCAAAATTATTTTTTCGAGGAGCACTTTAAAAAAATTCTAGTCTCTTCAACTTTAATATCTTTTTTTAAAGTTAACCCTGACACCGAAACTGCTATTTAACAGAATCTGATCGCGAGGAATCGATATCTTCTTAACTCCGTTATTGTCATAGTCTCTTAGTTATGTGCTATACGAACTCACGTAGATGTTACAATTTTGCGCTATCGAGAAATGAAATTTCTTCCCGTTCTATTGTGCATTTTCCGATATTTGCTCTCGAAGTTTGAGTACTTTTGCAGCACCTTGTACGGCTTAATGTCCCTTGCGTTTTTATGTGAGAGGTAATTTATTATGATTATCATCCGCTCCGCCATAAAACTGTATATCTCAAAGATAAGGAATGGCTCAATCATAAAATCTTTTATCTCAAAAATCGCTTAGCCTCGAATGCTTTCTATTTTCCAAGGAAAATTACCATGCGCTACACCTATCTCAGAAATCAACACAAAAGGGTGGTCTCGCCTAGAATTTCGTCAGTCTTGTTAATATTACTTCGATAGGTCCCAGATGTACTTCGTCGTAATAGTGGTAGCATTAAATTGAGAAAGAAGCACGATAACTGAAAAGGAAACCCGTTGTCGATCCGTATTTTGCTCTCTCGTATTTTTAACGTTTCTACATCTCGTTTTTTGGTATTTTTTCACATGGGGCTGTGGTCCCAATACTATAAATTTCAAAGAAGACCCGCTGCACTCCCCTCTGTTCAGTTAAATTCGCCCTTTATCAAATAGAGTGATATTTATATTTTTTCAAACAAGCTACATCACAAAGGGACCAATAGCTCAAAGGAAATACAGAAAATATTTTTAATGCACAGAAACACAAAGCGAACGTAGATGTATCGTGAACAGTTGAATAGCTCAATTAAATTAAGGATCGAGGATTTATCACAAAACCGGGGGAATTTTTTTCACTATAATAGTGAATCCATAAAGGAATTAAACGTTATTTTCGTGAGTAAACAGGAATCAATGCTTCATAATAATTACTTCAAAGACAATTGTTATTATTTTCATTACATTTTCATTTAATTTTCATATCCCATCAGTGGTTTATCCCGAATCATTACCACCAATATATCAAGTCTATCTCAATATAGCGTTGGATGAGGAGGTCCACCGTATTTTTCCAATTTTCTCGGTTAAATGCCTCTCTCTTTCATGATGGCTCAATGAATTTCGTGGCATCCCCGTCCTATCAGCCTTTGCTTATCCTCTTAGGCGTTTTGATGTCCTTTGGGATCGATTCGATAATTTCAGCCTCACAAGGCTTCAACTTCTCTCTTGCAAACTTAGCCTACTCTCATTTCGAATCTCTTTAATAAATTCCAAGAATAGTTATTTTGGTACGATTCATCTTCGGTGTTGCCGCCCGAAATATCTTAGCTATATTAAAAGTGAGGTTTAATAATAATTTGGAAGCTCACTTCAAACACATGAAAATTCAATAAGGACATCCCCCTACGTTTATAGCGAAATAATGAGGATGGAGATACTTTGCTACATATTATCTTTATTATTTATCTTTAGATACTTTAGATCTTTTTTATCTTCAGATACTTTATTATTGGATAGCGGTTAAAGTTGACGATGATTCATAACCCTTAACTTAATTTTATATCTATTCATTTCAAAGCCACAGGAAATTTTTCTTCCTATCTGAAATTAAATCCTCATCTCAATGGAAATCCTCTTTGACCTGCACGAATACTAAAATAATAACGGATTTAACTTAATAAATATCATATAATCGAAACAAAGAGTAATCTCTTATACCTGACATTCACTAATTTTTAAAATTCTAAAATTCACATTAAATCTTCAGAAATATTTTATTAATTCATACATTATATCTTGCGTAAATCATTATTATCTTCATTGACGGAAGGAAAAACTTTTCTATCTAATAATGGCCTTTGATGTTTAAACAAAATTTAGTTTCCGTAAATTATTTTGGCTAATCGACATCGGGAACCCTTTCCTTTAGAACCTTTAAAGCCGTTCGGTTATTTTACGAATACGTGCTTTTCGGCGGAAGCATCAAGCAGACAATCCGTCTTCCTAAATGCCAGCGGGTTAATAAAAATCAAGCATTACTCGTCATATCCGCCTCGCATTCGACGAGATCTCGCGAGATTGCTCGAGTACGAATCACTCCCAGAACCTACTTGATTCGGCCCAGGAATAAAATGAGGACTCCATTCCTCCCGAATGAAAAAAGAAAGACGACCGTCTCATCTTTTCCCCTTCGCCGGGCCCATAGGCTGAGAACGCAAATGAAAAAATTACCTTAAGCAAAGAAAACGTACTGGAGACGGACGGAGTAGATTGGTGCCCGTAAGGCGAGCCGAAAAAAGAGGGAATCTGTAGCGCGGGGGTGGTGGGGAAAACGGAGAGGCGTCCACCCTTCGAGTTAGTTGAACGGATGAGCAGTAAAATGTTGAGAAATTTGGAGGGGATTGGAAATGGGGTAAAGCCCTCGAGGGAGGGGAGTATCTCGAGGGAGAAGACCAGGGACGCATTAGGGGGCGTCGAGGGAAGCGGGAGTAGAGGAAGGGCAACCGAAAGCATGTTATCGATTTGAGTGAGGCTCTCTTCTCCAGCTGCCGCGGCGGCAGTCGCCGGTGCCTGAGGGGGCGAGAGGGGGCGATCCCCTCCGCGACCATTCCAAACTCCTCCCCTCTTTCCCTATCCGCGCCACGGTGTCCTTCCCCCTTCATCGCAGCACGCGGCCTTCCTCAACACCGGGCGTAGCGTGCTCGACGCATCTTCCAATTGCTGCAGGACACCTACTCACGAGCGCGCTTTTCAGCACCACCTTCGACCCCGTCTCTAATAGGTGCGCCCAAGATCCTCCCTCGCTCTCCGGCTTGTTTCAAAACCCGCCCGACCATCGCAAAAATGAGATCTCGCCGATATACGTGGAGTACAAAGCCATTATCTCGCACCCTACGCGTAACCTCAAGCAGCGCCGGATGGCGTTCTCCCGGCCTTTTCCTGCTCTTTTTTTCCTCGCTTTTTGGTTTCTTTCTCGGAACGCCCGTGAGAGGGAGGTGTTGATTTTTTCAATTCGTGGTAAAGTGCCGGTGAAAGAGTGCTCGGCCAGATTTCGCCGATGATTTCACTATTGAAAGTGTACAATTTAGGATTTCGGCGGGCTCTTAGTTCCGCAATTATATCGTAATTCCTCGATGCTTCCTGCGAACGGCGCCGTATCGTACTGTGCTATTCGACTTACCCAATTGTCCATGAATATCGGCATTTTTGATAAATATCTTAATCAGTGAAAAAGCATGTTCCATTATGTTATTTTCTAATCCGTATCGCTTGGAAGACATAAAAGAAAATTCTACTCCCTGTATTTTCGATATAGTGAAGGATTTGATATAAATTTTTAACAAAATTAGTAAATAAAATCACTCGCGCAGAAATGGTGTCAGTTAACATTCTCAGCATATCTTAAATATTTTACCAGAAAATTTTTATCTTTCTTGAAGTATATATTTGATCATTTAATACATTAATAATTTACATAAATTTAAGAGATTATATAATTTGAAAGACACCGATTACTAAATATTATTTACCCATTACGATGATGTATTCGTAAGTTAACAGTCTAAAACGGTAAAAATAATGTCTAAAATTATGCATGGAAAATATATTAAGTGTATTATAATTAAACAGAAAGTTTTTCATTGAAAAATTGAATATTTCCAATCATATCGATGATCTAATAATTATAAAAAGCTTAAAATCAAATCTGAATTTTCATTTCAGTTCTAAAACATAAATAGGTAAAATTTTTCGATAAATATTTACATAATGCTTTTCATAATATAATTAAAATAAGACTGATTTCTCATTGCTTATGCGAAATATATTTTAAAATGTTGACTATTTATCCTATATACTCGTATATAAATGACCATAATGACCCATAAATAAATAATAATAAACCTAATACAAATAAAATAATGTTCTAAATGTAATGCCCTTAAAAACGTCATGTGAATCATTATCTAGTAGATATTACTGAAGAGTAATATAATTTAATAATTATCTCCATCCTGTGTTTCAGATTTAAAATCGTGGAAGCTAAGCTTGAGATGTTAAAATTAAGCCGATAATTACACCAAACAACAACCAGTTCCCTGTATTTAAGTAGAGAATATTGTATAATAAACAGCACGCCTGTTTCTTTTAACAAATAACCATACTTAAAAATAAGACACATCCTAACATAAAACTCACTTGAAGATCTGTATTAAGAAATATCCCTATAACAATTAATGTCATTCAATTATGTGGTCACTTAAAAGAAGCCCTTTTCGTTATTTAAACCAAACCAATTAACCAGTAGCATTGATTGTGCAAACAGAAAATCTCAGTTGACCCGTGAATAGTTATATAAATTTTATTGTGTATGATATATTGAATGATGTCGCATCTGCAGAATGTTGTAGGGTTAAATCAAAAAAATTTATAAAAACGCAAAGATTTTGTCGCAGACACAAACTTCATAATTTCATATTAATTTTGTGTAATCATTTTTTGCATCATATGGTAAATTATTCTGCCATTTCAAAAGAAAAAAGAAAACAAGTTCTCAACAAACCTAAAGTTATGCAAAAATAATCGCAAGATCTTAAATTTCCGTCCAGTCCATGCAATAGGACAGTTATTATCTCAACCTCAATTGTTTAATTAAATATAATAAAACATTTAATTCATGGTAAGTACGTATTCATTTTCAACAAATTAGGCCAAAAAAATCTTGAACATCGATTTTCCGTGCAAAGTAGGCGTACCTCTTCGCTTGTCTTCCTTATTTCTAAAATATGAATATCTGAGCTATTCACAAACCTAAAGAGGCCAAATGCAAATCTAAGGAGTCCTTCGAGAATCCTTGAATTTGCTAGTCTAGATACGATCCCCTCAAATATTTTTCGCAAAAATTATATTACCTGAATATAGATTATGAGATAAAAATGCGATTCGTTTATATGGCTATTGGCAACGGGCTGCATGCGTTAAGCTGGTTTAAACATACAAAAATCTGCTGTTTCTGAGAAGCCATTTCCGTAATACTTCCTTCAAACTGTCAAAGTATGAGATATTCAAGCTAATTTTATTTGGAGAAAAACAAGAGTTGGGAAGCTACTATGCTGTCATATAAGAATCTCATTGAAAATTATTTTATTGAACTAGAAGCTATGAGGAAGCACTACATCATACTTTAAATTAACTATGTCTCTATCAATATCCTCTCTTCTCGACGTTAACATCAATCAAATTTATATTTAATGGCTATACGTTGAACGATTGCCTATAAGATGATTACTTCCTCACACGTTCAAGATTGTGATCGCATGAATCAACACATTAATCAAACTACCAAGTTATCCACACTTAACGAAAACTGATTGCATCTAAACGTTCAACAATCAGCAAATTTTGTACGCCGATGAGATTTCTAACCAACCATGAAAAATAACTCTGCATCATCGCAAAACATTAAAACAAGCACCTTTTTATCTGAATAGCTCTTTTCTCTAACTTTCAACTTTGAAATTCCCTCATTACCTTGCGGATATTCAACAAATTATACTTGTTTTCAATTTATTAAATCCAAACACCTTTTCAGTGCACAATAAATTTGAATAGTGGATTTTAAAGGCTATGGAAAGTCTATTTCCGTTCTTGATCATATTCTACTTTAACGAAATGGAAGATACTTTCTCTTTAACTACGATTTCTCTACGATTCAACATATTTATGCTTTCTCGAAAGTAAATTTGTCAATTGAAGCCACGTTCAACCTAGTTCTATATAAAATTTTCAAATTCATTAAATATTTGACAAGAGAAAAGGAGACAAGAGTTTCCAAAAAGTAGCATAATGTAATCTTAGTTAAACTTAGCCTAGTTTTAATGCAGAATTTTACATTATTTTACTTTCTTTCTTGTTCTTCACATCTGTAAAACCATAGTTATTGGCGTTTGCTTCAAATAACTTCCTTGACCAACTCGAGTAGTGATTTGTGCTTCATTATTTGGCTTAAAGGCAAGAAAATCAGTGTCTCAAAAATTTAAAAATATCAAATGAGACATTTAAAAATATTAGAAAATTGATTTGAATTGGGCAATATATTTTTTTACAATCCTTATCAATTATCAATGGCTATTAAAACTTCAACCAAACTCGCAAAAGCATTAAATAATGTCTGAGGTTCTAAAGCTGTAAAAATATCACCTTTCAGGTAGATCTGTTACAGCAAAATTTCCATATTTTACGCATTTTACCAACTATTGAATTGAAAATTCAGACTAAAATAAAAACATTCTCTACATCTTACTCTTTTCGTGGCAACATTAATATTTCTCGCACTTGCATAGCCTTTAAACAAACTTGAGTAAAGATCTTCTATTTGCTAAACTTCAATTATTTAAGAATTTTAATCTCAAATAAGGTACTTATGGAAATTAATCTACGGAAGTAATAGAGAGTACTCAATTCGAACGATTTCATCACATACTTGATAACTGTAGGCAATCGACAAAAGGAAAATATTGAAAATTCTCATCTGGTCCATCGAAAGAAATAATATCATATAGTGGAAATTAAACGTTGGACCCGAATTATTTTTTTCATTCCAACACTTAAAATTTCGACAATCGGAAGTTCTAGCTTACCTTTAATAAACCCGGGTTACAGAATTTGTAAGTGCAATTACCTCATCATCTCCCTCCCTAACTCACTAAAAATCACTTTTGTTAAGGTGCAAATGTCAAAAATTTTAAAAATATATTTTCTAATTATCACCAGATTTCTTGAGCATTCCGTCAATACAAATCCTCTGGATTTTTACGAGAATCATTGAATAATTACGAATTTTTCATGAAGAAGTAACACATCACATTAAATCACAAAACATTCGTCACAATGAAATTGCTAAGTAGAACCAGGAAAACGGTAGAAAAAGCTCGGCTGGGAGTCCTTGCCTATGCAGGAGACACGTGCTTCCCGAATAGAGTCCGTGTAATGCTAACAACAAAAATTTTCCATCTATAGAAATAATTTCACGTTTTAATGCTTCTCTTATCGATCATAACCAGTTTTCGTTTATTCATCGACTAAACTCTAAACTTAAAAATTTAGGATAAGTATTTTATATCAAACAAAAGGAATTTTCATCGCTGACTGAAAATAAGTGCATAATAGTTAACAGTATTTATCACTTTTGATACAAAAACTAGGGAAAATTATATTATTCAAGCGTATTAAAATACAAAGGTTAGATTAAATATATAGACACGGCCAGATTATATTCTTGCGAAAATATAGTTGCTCTCGCGCGAAGGATTAGCGTCCCATTTTACCTCAACAACGATGATAATAATGTTTTGTGCTTAATGCCCAAACGGTGATAGTTCAAAATTCACATCGCAAAATCTCTGAGAGACAGATCACCACCCCACCACCACCACCAACCTATTACTGTAGTTGCTTGAAAATTGTTCATCGCCATAGAAGATACGTCTCCACAAGATAAAACATCAGCTACTGTTATGTGGAGATTTTACTCTCCTAATCTCAGTTCTAATAATCAGTAGAACCTTTCTTTTACTGCTTTACTCTTAATTACAACTATATTTTAAATGTCATAGACTCCCCAAATCGTCGTTTTGGGGTGAAACTCATTTTTAAAGGTGACTTCTATGTAACTGTATGTAAATAAACTGAGTTAAAGGAGCATAGATTATCAGTCCCAGACTGCAGGATTAAAAGAAATTAAGCATTAAATGTGCTGCAATCAATATCTACGAAAAATAGATATCTGTTTTGCAACATTACTAAAATTATTCAAGTAGCATTCATAGTTTACCATGATTTTTAAAAACACAGATCATAATGATCACTTCAGGTTTAAAAAAATTTAGTCTTCATATTTATAAAGGCCAAAATTTCTTTAGTCATATTATGATGAAAAATTTAGTCTCTATAAACATAAAGACCTAAATTTCCTTTTGCTATGAAACTGATTTTACCCGCCCTATTCTAGGGAAATCTGCGACATCAATGGCAAAACTTTTATGTTTTCTTTGCCAATGGAGGAGAAGGGGAATAGTTATTTTTTTGCGGAAAAATCATTTCATTTTTCACTATTTAACATAACTTCAATCAAAGTTTTAAAAACTCTACAACGTAAACTTTACAACATGTATTTTCATAATTTTATAGTACGGTATAATTTTTATCTCAAAAATTCTGTTGAGAAGAAGAGTGAGAGAAAATTTTGTATTTAAAAAAAATTCCTAATAATTATTTTAAAGTTAGTTGGAAATGGAGTTTAAAAATATAAAGAGTATATTAGTATATCACACGTTAAAATAATACGTTCCGTAATATATAAAGTTTAGAAAGTATACATAATGGTTAAGAATCACACTAAATATTTTTCTTTGTGTTTTTTCAATTATATGAATTATATGTTATTCGCTTTGAACGAAAAGCTTTAATGCCAATTACTACAATAAATAAGAGTACATACACTTATACAAAACGTCTAATTGTCCTGGGAATGGAAATCTAGATAGGGAGGATACAAGTTCGTCCCTCTCGCCTCTATAGGCATGCATGCATTTGATTTGCCATCCCTGTCATAGATATAAGTATATTTCAAGAAATTATCATCATAAATAAAGTGGGGTTGCAAAAGAATATCATTGCTATGAAAGAGCACAGCAATCAAAACGACAATCCACTGCAAAATCAGTTTCATCGCTTTGCAACTTTAAGATAGAGATCGATAAGGAAATGTACATTGAGAGTTATTATGCTTTAGAACCATCCAATTCAAATGAAAATATGCAAAAATTTTCAGGCAGTGGAACGCGTCATTTCAACATACCGAAAAAATTTGTCCCTTAAACATAGAGGTACTCCCTCTTCATAAGCAAAAAGCGAAAAGCCCAAAACGTGAATAAAATTGAGTAGGTGAGAAAGCGATTTTCTGAGGGTGTCTCGTGGCAATAGGCATTCTGGTGCGCTAAAGCCCCGAGAAGCGTGAAGGAAAGAAGATGAAGGAGCAAATCCAGAGCACGTCTATAAGGATAGCCTCGGTGAGGTGGTTAAATACACACTATAAAATAAGGGAAAAGAACGCGGGAAGTACGGGCGATAAGCGAACCGAGGCATCGGCGGCCCCCAAGTACTTACGGATGGCATCAGCTGATCCGTGCTTCGTACGCGAGTCACTTTGTTCTTGTATAAGTGTCTCTTCACGCACCGTTCGACGGGCCGATTAAACTTCATGAAAGAGACGTAGGCGAGGTACAGCATGAAGAGGACGAGGGCCTCGTACCAATAAATGTGGTTGTCGCGGAAGCAGAGGATCAGCGTGATGAGGCTGACCGAGTAGAAAGTGCAGTCGCGGAACAGCGGCCACCACGTGAGACTGAGCACGGTCCGGGAAAAGAGCGCGCACATGCCGATCACGAAGAGGATGTTGAACACGGCGGAGCCCACGATGGTCCCGATGCCCACGTCGTCGAACGAGACGAACACCCCGATGACGGAGGTAAAGAGCTCGGGGGCGGACCCTCCGGCGGCCATAAAGGTTGCTCCTGCCACATCGTCCTGCAGTTGCAGCTTCTCGATGATCACGTCAAGAGAAGGAACGAAGAACTCGTCGCACACGATGGCCAACGCCACGAACATGTACACGACGCCAAGGATGTGTAGCACTACCGCACCTTGCCGTCGTTGCTCGAGGGTGAAGAGGTCCGTCGGGAAGAGCGGATCTCGGTGGATCTCTTCGGTAAAGTTGGAGGTATCGTTGACGTCTTGAACTTCGTGTACTTCGTGATGGGAGAGGAGGATTCGGCCACCTCCTTCGAGACGGCGGATCCTTTCCGGAGGCGGCGGGAGAAGGCCGCCTCCGCCGCCTCCATCGGCGACGGCCGCGGCGAGGGGTAGCGCGCCGAGCAGGAGGCAGAGCCCGGCGAGCGGGGGCGGAGGCGGCATCGCTCCACACACTCTCCCGCACGCACGCGATGCTCGCACGTCAGGTCATCCCCGTCCCCGGATGAAGTCTCCGCCGCTCTCTCGCCTTCTCCTGCCTTGCTGGGATCTCCGACGATCCCTCACCGCAGCCTTCCGAGTTCGCTTCTGGCGCGGGGGCGGGCGGTCGGAACGTCGGACGGTCGATATGTCCGCACCAGCGCCGCTCGCGGTAACCGTGGTGGAGGACGAAAGCGATTCTTGGATTGGCAGCGCCACGCAGACCGAAGAACTTGGATTTCTCTGAGGTGGCGTGAAAGTCACGAGGTGCAAGTCCACGTCAAAGCGGAACAGTCGAAGGAATGAGAAATAGTTCACCCTTTAAACGTTTACCGGCGATTTTCCTGGTCGAAGATGACGTAACGGTACACTCTCGTTTTATGTCTGCGACGATACGGATGTCGTGATTGGCTGGCTGCTGAATGACAGGTGAGTGCATGATGTCCTATTATGAGATTTTCTATTCATTTGATACAAAGTAGCACTGAGTAGTATTCGGTACTTATTCCTTGCCATATGGCGAATGTGATACTCCCTACCGAATAATTGCGATTTTTTTCTAATTGACGTTTTTCACTCGTAGGTATTATTTTATACGGAGAAAAATAGAGCAGTTTTTAATATCTTGCAAAATTTTACAGCGAAGTTGTTTAATTGAGATAGGACAAATTCTTATTTATAATAGTTTCTACATCTTCTTTTTCGTTCTTTCCTCAATCTTTGCATCCCTAGTTTCAAACAGGAAGTTTTTAATTACAAATTTTGAAAAGGACCATTCATGATTTTAATTACAGAGGATGCTTTTCAAAATTAATATGCATGAATTAAGAACATAGGATGCAAACATTTCATGTTTACGAAAACATAGTTAAGATAAAACTGAAAAGAATCAACTGATTAATATGAAAGATCTCGTACACGATTAACGTATATTAACATAATTAAAAGAATCAATCAATTAATTTTATACCGTAATGCTTTCAAAAATCATGCATTTCAGCCTCTTTGGAGTAACATTGTTGCATGGAATTACACCTAGTGAATTTGAAAATGTGCTTTCAATCAGAGTTTTGCCAATTTAAATTATTTACGCCGAAATTACTCGTAAATATTTCTTTATATTTTTCAGCATTCACAATGAAGACCAAATAAGAAGTAAGAGGCATTTAAAATATTTTAAATATAATAGAAATTATAGTCAAATTCTAGGAATACGCAGCGGGTAGCTTGCAGTTATGGAATTAGTATCTACTATCTATCTAGAAACTATCTAGACAACATTCTTCCAATAAATTTTCGTTCAAATAATTTACTCTAAAATTTTACGCAGTTGAGTGCGATTCACCTTGGAAGTCGTTAAAAATATGCTGATAACTTGCAACGCAAGCTTTCATATGACCGCGCATTCAAGTTTGCAAGAGTTCAGTTTTACTGAACTTTCAAAAACACGTAACTGCGCCATAGGAGTGGATTTATTTTTTGAAATAAAAAACTACCAATCACTTATCATGAGATTAATTTATTTGCTATTCTCTTTCCTTATTTTAATTTTTTAAAATCCTCAACTAACAGCATGGCTGAGAGCCAAGTCTAGGAGGGCTAATCAATGCCGGTCTCGCAAGCCGAAACGTAAAAAAAAGCTGAATAGGTCAGTATAGCTAGACCGCATAGTAAACTTCCTGCGCGAGGATTTCCGCGCATCCCTTTCGGAGAGGTGAATACCCCAACCATCAAAAACTCCCCTTCACTACAGGACCTGCAATCCTAATTCCTTTACTCATATGTCTGTTTTGTTTTGCTTTCTGGACTTCTTCAACGTCCCGTGGACTCATTTCTTCATTTACGCTGTCATGTCGGAAAATTTTCATTTGAAATATCAAATTTTAGGGATTGATGTTTAATAAAAAATCTAAATATATTTAATGCGCGAGAAGTTGAATAGGAATATATAATTATTAATTAAAGTATTTAATTTTCCATGGATTTTGAGACAGGCAAACATCTCGTGCTAAGATACATTACGTAAGTCAACATGCTCTACTGAGCTGAGACATTTTAACCACTAATCGAACACAAACTAACGCAAATGATATGTGAAGGCAAATAATTTTATTCCATCAAAAAGTCAAATTATTTTTTCATATATGAGGTACTGGCGTCATTCATTTAGTGGTTATTCACGCCTATACATTTTGCTTGCAACTATCTCACCGAAATTTATCGAAAAGTTTCAATTATTTACTACCTGGTTCTCTGCAACTACCCAAAGCTTTTACTATTAACCGCATTTCTGAGCTTTTTGAACGCTGAGAAAAGGAAAGATAAACTCGAAAAAATATATTTCTAAATATCGATAAAAAGATGAAACTTCCGCGATTCTCGTGAGTTTTAATTTCAAAAAAATTTCGAATATTTATGAAAAACAAACAATAAAAGAATACTTAATTTAATAGAATACACCGAAAGGTTTAAAACATCGCTTTCATTTCCAAAAATATTTCCATAGTAGAATAATATAATAATAACGGTAATAATGACGGGTATTATCAATATTAGTAAGCTAAGTGCCTTCTAATTAACACTTCATCTACTATTTTACAAGATAAGGGGCACCCATTTTTTAAATTATAAGTTTGAAAATTGAATTACTAAAGAAAGCTGAAAGAATTGAAAAGAAAATATAGGAAAACTCATTTAAATCGCCCCTTCTTAATATGCGGTTTTCTGTTTGTCATGGTCCATTTCACAGGATAAAATGCCGCTTATGACGCTCTACAAACCACTTAAAACCCACTGTAGCCAATCCTCTGCCTCATCATATAAAAACAACATTGTTTACCTCATATATTTCACCGACCTCTACTTTCTTCTCCTGTCTCACCTTGTCTTTAAGGGGGTACCTTTTAATCCTATATTTTTTCTATATTCTGTGACTAAATTTCCAAGAGTAAAATGAAGATATTGCAAAATAGAATAACCACCATCCCACTATAGTAGCTGATACTATCCCTGAGATAAAGTGAGGTTTTCTACATCAGACTGGTCTCATAATAGAAAATTACATGAAAAAGCTGCTTGGCAGTATTTCCTCTCTTCGCAACCTCAAATAGTAAAGATAATAAATAGAACAATGTAAAGCAGTGTTTGTTGAGCTTAGTCTCAGAATCAATATCCAAGATCTAACATGGATAAAACTGTCGCAATTTCAAACTGAGCATTTATTGTCATTATATTGGCCTCTGCAATAAGCATATTATTAATATGGAATTTTCCTGCAAAGGGAAATTTTCCCTTCTAATCAAAAGCAATTACTCAATGGTCAGAGGACTGAAGGCATGATAAGAAAATTGACACAGGTAAGTTTCAGTGTTTTACACCCTCTGCCATGCGCCAGTGGCAGTTTACAGGATTAAAATGTAAAAATGTAAATGTAAAAGTTTCATATTCCATTATACTTGTACATAAAAGGGTTACAAATAAAACTCACCATGTCAGAAATAAATTGCCAATGTTCACATGATCTTTCATTTGAATATTTTAGTATTTTTGATTTCATATACAAACATCCAAAATCAAATGAAATCATTATTATTAAATTAAAATACAAGATTATTTTAAAATACATATTCTTCGTCAAGATGAGGAGTAAGCTGCAAATTAATTTTCTTCGACATTAATTCTCCCACTGGAAATGTTTGATGTTTCCACAGGAAATATTTTTATACTCTCAAAAGCACAACTTAAGGTCAATTTAAAAAATATGACTATGGATAAATATTCTGCTTGAAAATAAACTTAAAATCTTTATTTTCTAGCAAAACCATGCATATATTAGATATAATATGAAAACATTTTATAATTCTTTTCTTAAAAATAAATACAAAATTTTAATAGGACATCAATATTTAAAAACAATGATAAAAATTACATACAAATGATGGAAAACATCAATTATCAAAAGAAAATATCTTTATCATCCATGCATCTTGCAATACAAATATTCAATCAATATCTGCTGGTTTTAACTGCCTCTCTCCTTCATTCAAATATATCATCAAAGCACGATGGAGAAGAAATGAGCCAAATTCTCTTTTTTCAGAAAAGCTTAAGGAGGAAATTATACCATAATAATCACCTCGTCGCTCATTCTTTAAATTTTTTATACCTGCAAATGAAAAATGGTATTTTATTGAACATATGAATTAAGATAGGAAATAAACTAATATTCTAAAAATTTTAAGTAGTTTTATTTAAATAATGAAGATGTTCAAGGTTAGACAAAGTAATTTTCTTCACTCATTTCATGCATAATGGAACTTATACCATATGCTAAGCATTTTTAAATATGAACTTGCCTAATGCATCAATCATGGCAGCTTCCCTCGTAAAGGCCTCAGCTGGTATAGCATTTTGGAACACATGAAGACAAACAACACCTGCATCATCTTTCCAGATTTCTAAGATATGCTTTACTTTCTTTGTGACCTATGACAAATTAAAAGTACTCAAAGTATTTTGATATTGAGGTAAGAGAATTGGTACATAAGCCTTAAGCTGTGTGCTATATGGAACTCAGGAATTCTAAGAAAAAGGAATTTGTTAAAACATACATTAAGGTAATAATAAAAAGAGATGATTTCAACAACTAAAGATTCACAAACATCAATGCATGAAATTAATAGACATAAGGCCTAAAATTATGCTAGAAAAATAGCAATTTTTAATCATGCATTAAAATTGAGATATAATTAAAAATAAAAATTATAAAGTTTGGTTTATTCTTCATGCTGAGAAAAATCATGAGATATTTTCCTAAAATTATTCTCTTTCATGCTGTTTTTATGGAAACAATGACCAAGAGTACAATGACAAAAGTGGTCCCATAGCAAGAACAAACAAATCTGGTTAACAGTGTATAACAAGAAGCTTAAGAGATGAACATAGCTTCAAGTATTGGGGAAAGTATGAATTGATGTATGGGTTAGTCTTGAGCAAATATCTATGCAAGGATGGGGAATTATTGATGAGTTCTGTGAATAGAAAATGAAAATAACTAACTTATCATAAATAGCATAAGTGTTGGTTTACATATATTCTACCAGTACATTTCAACATTATTAACAAGCTAACAAAACAAATTCTGCCAAACAATCAAAATAATCTCTGATCTTTGATTTGTTAAAAAATAAATATGTGCACAGAGTATTCTATTATAAATGTTTAAATTGGCTGTAAATAACTTCACTAGCTAAATAAAGAATTTAAATTCTATTTATAAAAATATCTATAAATTAGTAGAGCCAATAGTATCTATTCCAAATAGCACACCTCAAGTGAAGCATTTCTTTATTTAAAGGAAATTGAAAATGATAAATAAGCGACACACAAAGGAGTGACTTCATAGCCTCAGCTTAATTTTAGTTGAAAATTTTACTTTTATCGAAAATTCTTTAAGTCAATACAAAGTTGACTCTGTCATACAATTTATTTGATCCATACTGTCAGATAATATCAAAACATTATCTCACTAATTAATAAATTATCTGTAAAGACGTCACTATCCATAAATTAGACAAAATTTTAACAGCCAATAGTAATAATTTATAGAATTGAAATTTTGGACAAAAGTTTAACCATTTTAATCAAATAATATACTGGTACTAATACATTTTGTCTCCAGCACAACTATCATAAACAGAATTAGTCCTTCTACATACCCTTCGATATTTCTTTATAAAACTTACTTTTGAACTAATAGCAAATAAAGACAAGCACAATTTATCATTTCTAACATCTGTTATCCATAACTGACTTTGAAGTTTTCTTCCATCACTATAATATGTACTTTACTGTTATAGTTAAATGAATCATAAGTAGAAAAGCAAATATCAAACAGTATACCTTTTTTAGAGAATTTCCATTCCTCCATGCTGTAACAGCTTCATAAAGGTGTGAATAAGGCCGGGAGCGCTTTCCTTTGCCCACGTAGAAAATTGAAGCCAGAAAATCTTTCCAATACTGGGCTTCTCCTATGCAGTTAATACTATTTCTTTTTGTCCTATCATTAGCCCATCTAACAGGAAGGTTATTGGTTATTCGAGGATCAAGTAGCAGGTAATTGAAAGAACACTTCTGAGATCCCTCTCTCCACTGATTAAATCTCTTCTTCTCGTCAAACTGAGCCATCATTCTTTGCTCAACCTGAATGTATTTACTATGGCTTAGAAGCCAAGGTTTAGCCAGAGTCCGTTCCAGTTCACTACTGAATTCTGAAGAGAGAAAACAAAGAATGTTATACCAGAACAATAAGTTAAAATTGGGATGGTATCCAAAATTATTGAGATCAGGGATGCAATCTGGAAAGATATTACTATGGTTCTATTAACCAAGATCAAACTGCAGATAAT
The DNA here is from genome assembly GCA_036926295.1 of Pachydiplax longipennis. NCBI lineage: Eukaryota > Metazoa > Arthropoda > Insecta > Odonata > Libellulidae > Pachydiplax > Pachydiplax longipennis. The sequence continues at coordinate 62,705,067 of JAVFKF010000008.1, forward strand.
TTTTTCACTATGGTTTCAGCAAGCTACATATTTATGAAAACAGTAACAAATCGATTATTCAAAACACACCATACTAATTTTGGCATTAACCCTTTCATACTGCCTGAAATAAAAACCATGTTCAAAATCAAACTCTTATCACTTACAATTCCCTAAATATTTTACCATTTAGAGATGCGATTTAATTATGAATGCTCTTAAATTGATCAATTACGTTTAAAATTTTACAACTGCAGCGCATTTGACATTAGTCTTCGTGGTCTTACAAGTACAGCAAAAAATAAGGTTAAAAGAATTCTTCAACATTTTATGGAAACATTTTGAAAAAAAAATATATTATCTAGTTGAATTAAATTCTAATTGCATTAAAAAATTAAACTTACTAGGCATAGGAGAAGCAGGTTTAGCAAAGGGTTCCATATTGTTTTTTAATATTTCCTTCTTAAATTTACGTATCTTCCTGATATAAACCCTTTTTGTTGTGGATGTAATAGGTCCAAGTGGGCAACAACAACCATAAGAGACAGCCTTGCGTACTTCATTCTTGAGATCTTCTGTATTATAACTAGATAATGAACATTCACTGCTGCTCCTAGTAACTGATGAAAATTAATAAATACATGCATTTATACTAGTTGAAAAATCAACAATTCTTATTAGTTTTCATTTTATTTTCTGAATATCTTAAGAAAATGAGACGATATATATATATATATATATATATATATATATATATATATATATATATATATATATATATATATATATATATATCTATCTATTATATATAGCTAACTCTCCGGATATACCTATATATATATATATATATATATATATAGATATATATATATAGGGGATACGAATTCTGACCATGTTCCACGAGCGCCGTCGGCGTCAGATTTTTTCGACGTACTGGCCCCACACACTAGATGCCAGAATAATGCAGACATCGACGCTAGGTGTCATGGGTTCGATACTAGAAATTCCCAAAAATCGCAATTTTCCCATAAGAATGCATTGCGTGGATTTAAAAAAATTATTTTGAGGCACTTATCAGTAAGATAGAGGAACCAAAATCTCGGAGGTTGAAGCTGTGGTAGTCTTCTATGGTTCTTATGGTAGAAATGTTGCCAAATGACCATGACTTCGACTCCAGGTGGGTCCGAAATTCTTCCATAAGAAATGCATTGCTCCAATTTTTGAAAATATTTTTCAATGCCTTCCCGATAACCTGGAAAGATCAAACTCCGTGTGGCGACGGCGGCGTTTGAAAACATTCTTTCATGAATTTCACAGTTCGTCTAGTGGTCCTTGGTTCGATGTAAGAGGGTCATTCCGATTCCACCATGCATTTCAAACGGGGAAAACGGAATCTTATTTTAGGACGTTCCCGATAAGATATTGAATCGAAACTTTGGAATAAGTCATAATAGCACTTACCTAATATTAATTCGCTATTTTCTCTCACAGAAAGGTCCTGACTTCGACGCTAGGCGGTCATTAGCGCGAATTTTTGCAATCTCTTTTGAGGCCGTTCTCGATGCGATAGAGCAATCAAAATCTCGGTGTTTGCAGATGAGATGGTCTTCCATAGTATCAAAGGAAGAAATGTTAGCAAATGACCGTGTGTTCGACGCCAGGTGGGTTCGAAATGCTTCCGTAAGAAATGCATTGGTGAAATCTTTTATGATTTTTTTAAAATCCTTCCCGATAAGCTGGAAAGATAAAACACGGAATGGTGAAAGAGGCGTTTGAGAACATTCTTTCATAAGGGTCAACATTTCTCCTGTGGTCCTTGGTTCGATGCAAGAGGGTCATTCTGATTCCACCATGCATTTCAAACGGGAATAACGGAAACTTATTTTATGTCCTTCCCGATAAGATACTGAATTGAAACTTTGAAACACGTCTGAGTGGCGCTTATCTATTATTCGTATGCCATTGTCTCTCACAAATCGGTCCTGTGTTCGACGCCAGGCGGTCATTTACGCAAATTTTTAAAAATTGTTTTGAGGCCTTTCTCAATGCAGGAGACTATTCAAAATCACAGCGTTTCCGTTTGAAGTAGTTTCCTACAGAACCAGTGGAAGAAAGGTTACATATGACCGTGAGTTCGATGCCAGATGGATGAAAAATTCTCACGTTCGAAATGCATTGCGGCAATTTTTAAGATTTTTGCTGGATAAGCTTCGAAAATGATACCCGTAAGGGAAACTTATTGTAAATTTTCACCAATTAGCTTGCAGTATGCAAGCAACTTTTACTCGTATATATATATATATATATATATATATATATATATATATATATATATATATATATATATATATATATTGACATTGATTATTGATATATATATATAATAAGCTACATAATAATAATACAAAAATAATAATGAGCTACATAACATTATATCTTCCTATGATTATAAGATATAATAAATAATATTTACAGTGGGAATATAATGACAAATAAAATCAGTTCTTGAAAGAATTTACGTATATTATTCACAAAATCAAATGTGCTTATAAGGTAAGATGATCAGATTCATATTTTTATCGTAAACCTGTCACAGAATTGGCTTTAAAATCTCTTCCCACATGGACATGCATCCAATCAAATCCTCATTGATTGATTATCTCCATACAATATCCAATTTCTATCTTTTTCTCTCTTGTTATAGAGCATTAACACAAAATTGAGCCAAACTACTCTGTCAAGAAAAATAATTGTCAAAACTATTATTTAAGTCTTACCTCTGCTATCTTTAGGAACAATTTTGTCTTGAAGATTAGTCAAGATATTGAAATCATTATTGATCACAGGCAGAACTCTCTTTTCTAATAAATGGACTCCTTTCTCTTCATCAGCATATTCATAAATTTCTTCAGGTACAGTAAAATACTCTTCACTATCCAATTCATTGGTTGATATAGAGCTTCCACCTCCAAACTTTATATTCAAAAAGCCACTTTTTCTGTAAGTTACAAAGCTATCTTTTTTCTCTGGAAGAGGACTTATGCTTGATAAACTTGTGTCAGAATAACATCTGTTCATGTATGACTGTTCAAATAAATTATTTCTTTCCATATGTATGTTCCTAGATTTATGAACTGGTGAAGATCTATCGGAGGATAAAATAGAATCACAGAATATATTGTATGTACGATGTAAAAAATTTTCATTACCAGTAATATCATATGTTTGATTGGCAGCTGAAGTAACAGAGTTGGAGTCACCATCCTTCGAGGTACTAATGTTAAGTAATTTAAAGGACGTATCAAGAACATTTTTTTCAGTTTCGACATTATCACAGACATCTTTCTCAGCAATAGCTATATTGTAACAGTTCTTCAATATATTAACACTATCATCTATTTCCAAAGACGATTTAGAATCAACCCTAGCCTGAGGATATTCATTATTCCCTGATTTACTGTCACAATGACTTATTTTATTACATCTAGAAAAGCACGACTGACTAGCCAACCAGCAGTCTAATGACTGCTTCCCATTATTAACTGAATCTGATAATGGCTCATTATCTAAAATTACAATAGATTCCTCCTTTGGTTCAATATCTACACTTTCATTATCAGTCAATATAGCAGAAATAAAGTTGTCATATATGATTTTGCATTCACTAGTATCTTCTTCCTCACTTACATCAGTAAGGTTAAATGCAGGTTTGGGCTGCAAAAAGAAAACAGTAAGATGTTCAACATTAATAAATCAACAGGGTGAAAAACTACCATTCACAATTATTAGTTATAACAAAGGAAAGACCACCAAATGCCTTTTATTGTAAGTAGCATGCAAGTAATAACAAGCTGAATATTACTGAACTTAACATATAAAGAGCTGATTACACATAGAAATGTGTGCTTACCCAACCAACAGAAGGGCGATTAGAAGATCGACCAGCAATATTATAAGATGGCCTACATATGCTCTCCTGTGCTACTGCAACATTGTTTTCCTTTTTAGAGCTTAAGGCTGATTCTGAAAATTATTGAGAATTCACTGACAATTGTCATTCCTATCACAGAAAGAATCAAAATTTTGATGAACAAAAGTGGATGGCTATAAAGACAAAAATATTCCTTACCTTTACTATAGCTTGGGCTGGGGAATGGAAGATTATTTTTACCCAAAATGCATTTATAACTTTGCAGAAGTTCAACACAGCTAAAATTTCCTTCCTTATGAGCATAATACATTGGACTGCAGCCATCTTCATCCACAGCTTGAGGATCACCTCCAGACAACAATAGCAAATGTAAATTCTGTAAACGTCCTCTTATTGCTGCAACATGAACAGGAGTCAAACCCTCACAAGACCTATAAAAAAATCAAATTTATAATAAACACCAAGAAGTGAATCAACATTCCATTAAATTTTATATGATTTTAAATTAAATTGGGTATTTAATTTTTTATCAGGATCAGAGCTAGGCTAAACACTACCTACCAGCAAAGCCTAACTTGCCACCCCAGTAACTTAGCTATTGTTCAAAAATTAGGTAACATCAGATCATGGTTGTAAGTGTCAAGCCCAAAGCCAAAAAGGTAATACCAAAAAAAAAAGCTGCTGGGAAGGATGTATGAGGAAAAGGTAGTAAATAGAAAAGATAATAGCATTTTTAAGTATTAATAAAAGATAATCAGAAAATTTTAAGTCAGATATCAGGTCAAATCATAAAATAACACAAAAATCTAGAAATCTAATTAAATAAAATAAAAGAAGTTATAAGAATAAGGAAAATGGGGATATATTAACAAAGGGAATGGAAATGATACAATTAATAGATAATAATAAAGAAAAAAGCAGCTTATAAAAATAACACCTCTACTGTAAATGTAGTGTATAAGAAGTGTAGAGTTTTTATCTAAGGATCTACTAACAATGGTCTATAGATGGACAAATATGTAGCAGATAAAACATTTAATGTCACTTGCAGATTTCACTTTTGATTAAATCTTTACCAATCTATTGAATCATTGATGGCCATTTTTGAGATGCCATTCTCATAATAGAATGAATGATAATACATCACTAATTAATTTGTATTTAAAGTCTTTACGGTTTAAAGGAATAAAATAGATACTTTCCAGATCCACTCTAGATTTTTCATGTAATAAATGAAAAAATAATAAAATAAATACTTAGAGGAATCAAATCATCCTTGAAACTGAAATTCAAAACAAAATTATAGTGATGTATAGGTTACTGGCATTTCCAATGGTATAGCCAAAACATTTATTTAGATGAAAGATATTGCCGATATCTATCCTGATTCAACGGACATATAATAAAAATATTGAAAGCCAGAAAGGAGTGCATTTTCCATAATAAATAGAAAAGATGAAATAATAAATATCTAACATCATAAATTCAACCTAGGAGCTTAAGTAAATCAAGCTATAATCACAGAATGTACGGAAAAAATTGACATTAAAAAACAAGATCAGATTCACAAAAATTGAAGATTTAAGAGGAAATTTGAAAAATCTGGACATAGACGAATACGAGAGAGCCATGACAATATATTAGATATTATATTTAGATTGAAGAGATATATAATACAATAATAGAATAAGTGATTTATTGATGTATATTTTTCATCATAAACGCATGTCACAGCATATTTTTAGTAATTTTTAAGAGGAGGGTTTTCACTTTGAAGCAGTGAAAAATTCAAAGAAATCCTACCTGAAGAATAATAATTTAATGCCACTTATCAATAAAATGTTTGTATGAAGAGACTATGTATGAAATAGTAACATTCAATAGCTTTTTGTTTTAACTGGTTTCTATTGCACAAAATATAAATTTCGACGAGTGATATTTACAGAATCGGCTTAATCACGTGATTCCGGCTTCTTCCTTTGCAAACATCCCGCTACCATTGGTAGTAATAACAATAGTTTTTTTAATAGTGCTTGGACTCATTTCGAACATATGTGACCCCGAAGGGTATCGAAACCGGGATCGCTTTCAACGAAGTCGAATGCGATGCCCACTTGGCTATCCGGGGGCATAACACTCAATAATAAAATCTCACAGTAGACAACCCTTCATTAGTTTGCTACCGATGGAATATTAACAAATGTACTGCTTCAACAACAAGCTGACTTTATTTGTTACTATTACATCAGTTTGTTTTAAACGAACCAAAGATCCAAAAAGAAATCCTACATCAACAATCATCAACTGGTTCAACTTGCAAATTGCAAGTTTTCTTTGGCTGTATATGGTCCTGATCGTAAACCTTATAAACTCCAACTCATCCACAAAGATATGCGAAGTATATCTAACATTACTATATTTCCAATCTTATCTTGATATCTATTTCATTTATCACAATTCCCAGTAAAGTGTGCAGAATTAACTTTCATCCAAAAAAGACCGAGATGAACTCGACAGCATCTTACCTGACATTTGGATTACCTCCGTGAATGATAAATAATCTCGTTACTTCCTCTGAGAACGAAACTGAATCAACTCCAACAGCTAGATGGAAACATGAAATTCCATACTCTGGCAGAATAAAATTAGGGTTGGCTCTTTTCCGCTGAATGAGATCCTTGACTTCCCTTAGCAAAAATTCACAGATGGATTAATTACAACTAAACTGACTCACATTCACTATGATTCACAAATAGGGTGACTAAACTTACTCGGTGTTATTGTCTTCCACAGCCTTATAAAGGTTTAATGCTAACGAAAGATTATCCACAGACATCCCGATAAAATCATTGCTATGGCCAAGAATGAGTTAAATACATCAACCAGTAAGATCCCTTTGACGCGATCAATCGAAATGTGAAATTATATTCGTGTACCAATTTCATAGTTCCGACGCTTCAGTTGGACTCCCGGGTTGGTCGAAATTAGTTATTCATTTGTTCCATACGCGGAAATCTAGGACGTTATCTAAAAATGATAATTTTTCTTCCTTGCATCTTTTAAGAAGACATCACATTTAGTATGAAATTTAAGGATCGTACTCATACTTAATCCAATGTAAAATTTTTACGAAATGAAATTCTAAAACTGAATTCGAGAGATTTTTTGCAGAATTTTCCTTCGAATTCAGCCTAAGTTACAGTTCCCATTCATCTCATCACTGGATATTTTCTAAATTTTATTAAAATTTTTAAGGTAATATATCAGGATTGCTTATTAAAATAATTAATACTTATAAGCTTTCCCTCTTTCATTCGTTAGCAATTAATAATTGGAATGTTCCTTCTCATGGTCCTGGAGTCTTAATGGCTTTCTCCATAAACAATGTTCATCCATACTTAACTATCTTTGCACTAGGGTTGTTAAGGAGGAGGAATTTTTGGATTAATAATAATTATAGAGACCTAACAACAAACATTTGGTAAACCAAGAACAAATATTAACATCTATTTGATTTTTAAAACAACTTCTTTTCATTTATTTACTTTTCTCCATGATAGGTTTTGAATATCATTGATTTTAGAACCAGACCAATTTTATATTGAAGCAATTACTGGTTATACATTTACTTACATAAAGAAATCTGACAAATCATTCCTCTAATAGCCAGTTGTCAACAAAATCTGTAGATCAAATTAATTCATTTTACACTGCAGAAGAGGTATCTCATAACAGGTTAGGCATCTTCAAATAACTTTCAAAAGAGGATTTTTGAACCGAAATCACTGTGTTGACTTCATGCTTCTAAGCAGACATGCTGAGCATGGAGGTCTGCATTCAGGATAGACAGAGGAATTAAATTCCAATCACTTGAAAAATATAAATAAGTTGAAATATATACAAAATATACCATATGTTAAAATATACTCTAATTATTGTGCAAGTTATTACCAAAAGTATATCACTTAAATGTCAGCAACTTCTTGGTGAGCTATTTGTCATCAAAGAAACAGTAAATGTTATGCACCATGTTGATCATAAATGGTAGAATTTTAGAAAGATACTGTATGTATTACTGTAGCTATTAAAAAATATTCAAATTAGTTAAGACACACCTATGATATCACACTCATAGTTGTAATGAAAACCCTATCTATACAGTCGAGTTAGATAGGATGGATACATAACCACAGAAATTTAAGTCCAATTACCCAATGAATGAAGTCACAGAGTAGCTGCAGAGGCATAGCATAATTGTATCAAGACCAAGGTTTGTAAAAGTAAATAAATAGCAGCAACTCTGAAGGAACTAGAATGGCATATAAAAGTTGGAATAAAACATCAATTGATACCAGGAAACTTGGGATCAAGATTATGTTGATATACATTAAAGGAAAAAGAAAATAACAATAGCATTTTCCTGCAATTATAGATTTTGAATAAACATAATCATAGAGTGAGATATATTACTTACTCGATGATGCAATGCAGTCTTTTTTCACTCAAGTACCTTCACCAGCTAAGGTATTAACCATCTTAAATGGAGTCACAATTTCATTAGAATAAAATAGATGAGAAATTAATACTTTTCAACAGTGAAAATTAGCTAAGACTAACATGATGATATTAAAAATTGAAATTTAAACATTATATGCACAAATACTGAAGGTCAACTAACAATATTACAGCAGATAATAACGAAAGGTTAAAAGTTAACACAAGTTCTGTGTTACTGGCTTTCCTGAGAGGGCAATTTATCCTCTTTCTATTGTATATTAGAAAAATTTTTCATCATTAGTAATTTCTTATATTATAATAATACATAATAAGAATTTTTATTCCCAAAAATAATTATTTAATTGGCATATTAAATGATGTTTTATTTACAGTGTATATTACAACTTAATTACATATAAATAACCAAAACAACTGCAAAAAATTTACATTTACTATGTAAGTTTCACTTGATATATTTTCAGGTCAAAGCCATGATCACAATAAAGCTCAGCTTGGAAATGAAAACCCTTCAATAAGGATAAAATCATTGATCTCCACCCAAACTAATTTATATTTTCATTTCTCTTTATAAACTCTTCACTTATCATAGGCACTTTTATTTAAAATAAATATTCTCTTCCTTTATATTATACACATCAATCATGATTGGGATACATACATCTTACAAGAAATTTGAAGGTACAAACACTCATACTTGGAACATTAAACTGAACAGAGATTAACTTCTTGAAGAAAACTACAAGGTGTACCATAGCACAGCTTCCAATATATTTTCAGGTATATCATTGTTTGAGCATTAACTCTTCAATAATTCTTAATTTTTACCTGTCCTATTAAGTAGATGTTCTCATTTACAATTCTGTTGTGACTTCAAACTAAAAGAATGCCAAAGGCCATAAGTAAAGCTTTGAGTCCCTTATACCAATTGGCCACTTACGGTAAGCAGCTTGATAAGTAACCACAAGTAATTGATACTTGCATTTTAAGCCAGAACAATGATCTAAGAGTGCATGGAACTTACTTGAATGCAAGTGCATTCTAAAGTACAACCTGAGAAAACAGATGTATAAAATTAATTATATTCACCACACCTTAAATGGGTTCTCAAAGACATTCACACTTTGAGAATCTTTGAACAACAAATGTCTCAAAATGAGTCCTCACATCATGTCCTCATGTCTATAAATTGTTCATTGTGCTATTTAACACTAATATTGCATCCATATGAATGTTTGATCCAATAAATATAGGTTCAAAATTACAACCCACTTAGCTTTGTGACTAAACACTCCACAGTCTTCATACTTCACCTGCCAATCAATGGCAATATCTCATATTTCAAGGTCTGATACAATTATTTATACTAAGTAGGCAAATGAAAAAAAAATAAAATAACAGAATCACAACTTCTGAAATGTTAAACCTTACATGCAAATCTCACTCGGAACTGCAAAATGTTTTTGCTTTTCACTATCATTCGAACACAATATTCTTTCACAATTTTCACAGCAGTTCTCAGCACAAAATTTCATCACAATGTCTCCAACTTTTCCTAACTTTACGAACCAGTAGGTGGTGGTCTTCTGTCGTAATCACGTCGATAATAGTCTCTATCTTTGCCAGCACCACCTCTCCATTCTCCAGAGCTTCCACCACTTCCGGAATATCTTTCTCTGGGATATCCAGATGGTGGTGTATCTCCTTGCATATACATTGATTGAGGACCTCCTACATTGAAGTTTCCACCCACACCTCCAGGAGATGGCCCAGGGGGACCATATCCATGAGATCCATAGTTCGAAATTCCACTGCCATGGAATCTACAAAATTTTACAGTAGATTTGTAATTAAGTCAGTGTATATAAAACTCACTATATTCGACCCCAAAATTGCACACAAAAAGTAACCCATCCAAAAGGCATTCATTAGAAATCCAAACTTCATCCAAGAAAGGTCCCATTGAAAGACAAACAATAGGAAAATGGAATAAAATAATTACAGAAGTTTAATCTTGGTGAAAATAGATGAACTTGCCTATTTAAAAATAGTTAACATTAGAAATTTCCACAGAAAAATCTCTTTCAAAAATATAATTTCCATGAACCTTCAACAATTAGTAAATCAATCCCTTCTCATTATTTCATCATCATTATTTTGGCTGTTTATGCAGGATATATCTTGTTATTCATAATTTTTAGAAGTTATCTTTCTATACTTTAAACACAAATCAACAAGCATGCATTAATAAAATATATACCTTCTTTTTTCAGGTATTCGGTGATTTCTGTCTCTGTCTCGATGATAATTAGAATTGGGCATTCTCTGATAATTATCAAACCTTTTGTGATCACCACTAAATCTAAAAGAGGAGATAAAACTTGTGTATAAATCCATTCATTTATGAAACCTTAAATTTAACTGCTGCCTTCTAAGAACATGACAAGCCCATTCAAGTTCTTGGTAATATGGGAATGAATTACCATATAATTGAATAAGGTAATTTTCAACTCATTCTAATTTGTGTTCATGCTTTAATAATTTGCTTTCAGAATACGAATACTAGAAATTATTTCAAAATAAGCCTTTTTCGTTAACAGCAGCAGATTTTTCAGAAAACTCAAGAATTTAGGGAAATGATTCTTCAAATATGATAGCTGAAATTTATGAGGATGACTTATAATAGATTTTTCATTAATTATAGTAAGAACCAGAATTCAGTCATAGCAGTGCATAGTTCAGTTTATAGCATAAAACTTTAATATCAGTTAATATCAGTTTTCTTTATCCACTCAGAATGAATTGTTACAGAAAAGGTAATAACCATTAGTATCAGAATAATTCAATAAATACTAAACAGCATCATGAATAATTAAAAATGACTTCTTGCATTAGATTTTTATGCTTCTCCATTGATTAAGGCGACCACATTTTGGAAGGAAAAGTTTTAGGGGCTTTTCAGTGAATATTCTTAATTAACCTTCCATTTTCCTTAACTATATCAGCTAATGGAAAGATAGCAATCTGACCTGCTAGCTTTATTATTAAATGAAGATTTTTCTTTTGGAAATATTATAAAGAAACCCTTAAGCATGTTGATGAACTTTTATGGAGATTCTTATAGTGCTGATTAGCATGTGGCTGACTACTGCTGGTTACAGATTTTTTCTTTAGTGCTTTATGTTTTCATGTCCTTTTTCTGTGTAATGCACATTGGCTAATTCTAGTTCAATTTAGACCATTGATAATTAGTAGTGAATGAGAGAGGTATTTTCCAACTTTTTCCTAGATGTATTCTCTTGCTAAATTTGAAAATTATTGCTCAGCATGCTGAACAAAGATAAAACTACTTATATTTCAGCAGCTAATGAAAGGTATTCTTAATTAATATATACAGTGCATTCAAAGATAGTGTCCATAAAGGATATCACCTAATACTTCTCCTAAGTAATATGCATCCTCTGAAAGTTTGACATTTATTCTTAAAGTATGAGATTTCCTTATAGGTAACTTCAAAGTTCAGAAGAAAGCAAACATCTCAAACTGGTATGACCCCTCCTTTCATTTCCATTTATAAAGGCAATGATTACATATTTATTTAGTGTCATATCTTGGTTTTGCAAGCAACTTTGCTTAAACTTTATTTTGACACAATTATTGCTCATAGGCATTCAGGTGGTTATAAATATTACCAAAATGGACACTATGAGCAATAGTGGGAAATGGAGAAAGAAAAATATTGGAAGTAGTAGCATTGCTAGAAGTGCCTTGAGACCTAAGATCATTTTGCACATATGGGCCCCCAGGATCCACCAGAAATCAAAGCTGACTGAGCTGCTTTCATAAAAGACAAACACTTCTTATCTAACACATCTACTTGACTATCTGCAAGTTCCAGAAAGATATCCTTTACAAACATGTTAGTTTGGTATTGCTAGGAGCAAAGAAAGAAAACAGTTTTTCTGCAATTGTAAAGTTCTGCAGCAAGAAGTCACATACTTCAAAACTTACATCTTCAAAGCATATACTAAAGTCACTTACTATTTCTTTGAATTACATTTTAATAGAGACCTTACCAAACTTTTTGTCAATATGTTCACTTTTAAAGAAAACGTTAAAATTTCAATAAATGATACAGTTAAAATTTAAATGCCCAATCAGCAACATGAGATCATTAACCCACAAACTTCATTAAAACAAAGTGTGCTCATAATTTCTAACATAATAATCACAGAACATTGAGACATTGTCATTCAGTGACAAGGCAAAAGAAGATTGTTCAAACTTATTGCCAAAAACAGCATTAAGGTGGTAAAAGAATTCCTCCATTTCCTTTTTTTGCCTCAAAACTTTCATAATCTAGCAATGCACTATCTAACAAGGAGTCTATTTTAAAATAAAATAGAGCTTCAACTAAGAAAATGCTCTGGATTTTGCATCAGTCACCTTTCTCAATAGGAACCGAGTAACTGAATAATGCAGTGTTTCTTTTAATGATTTCCATGACCATTCATGAATCCTTCGCTGAATACCAATTAACCAATAAATTCAACATTTACAATAAATTTTCTTTCTTTCACTTGATCTACCAACTCTCCTTCAAGTTCAGCAGTTTTGCAGCCAAAGCTGTTTGAGAGAGAAGTAATTCCAATACTAAAAATGCTTACATACCTATCCTTAACATTATAGTCACGAGCCCCTTGAGATCCAGACCACCTGTCCATTCCTACATCCATACCCTGACCACTATGGCGACCAGCGCCATCACCCCCAACTCCGTAGTCATGACGTCCTCCACCACTTCCTCCACTCCCACCATAACCAGATAGCTGGGAAAGGGGTTGCTGTTGGCCCTGCTGAGATGCCTGCTGCTGAGAAAACCCAGAACTCCTCTGAGGGGTTGTTGGAGGTCCACTCCTGGATGTAGAGTCCTTGCGCTCTCTTGGATCTGAACGAGGGTCCCTCTCACACCGAGGATCCCTTTCTGGCCTTTGTTCTCTCTCCCCCCTTGGCTCCCTATCACCACGGCTTCCATCTCGCTCATTCCTACCCTCTCTAATACCTTCTCTCTCCCTTGATTCCCGGTCAATCCTCATTTCTGACCCTCTCCTGTCCTCTCTGTCTCCTTTCTTTTCCTTATCACCTGATCGTGGCGTTCTTTCGTCCTTGTCTCTGCTTCTGAAAACAACATCATGATCATTGGTCATTCAGAACTGATAAAGACACCAAAGTAAGGAAAATCTCAGATACAAAACTCACTAGTGGTAAGCTGATCAAGAGGAAATATTTTGATAAACGGGAAATATTTGGGCCAGATATAATAGGATACAATGAACTAGGGGAACTTTTTCTTCATTTGAAGGCAATATTTAACATTTAGCTTCACAAGATGAACTGCCACAGATGAAACCATTAAGCCTATCTTGAGTAGTATATTGGCAACATAAAAAAAATTTAACAACATAATTGTACAAGATTAAATGAATTCATTTGTAGATTGAAATATAAGAGAATATTTTCCATTTTACTTTTAGATTGGCAGCATTAACAGGACTGAGAAACAAAATGATTTAAATATAGGCAATTAATTTCAGAAAGGGACTAAAAAGCCACAGTGAACAACTAAAACAGCCATATTTGGCCTAAACGCTGCAGGTTCCCCACCTCTGCAATGAACTAATGAAAGAAATGTAAGTACAAGGGAAAGTATAATATCACGGTTAAATCCTATAGAATGACCCACAAAAAACATCAATGATACATATTTTTGGAACAAAATCAGTAAATAAGAATCAGAATTAAAACTTAAAATACAAGATTGATTATAGGAAGAGGCATATATGGATCTATTACAGCCTATTATTATGTTTGCATGTCTAATAATACACTTATGTATTATTAACATAGGTAAACTTGTTTTATATAAAACTGCACAAAAAAAGGAGAGCAAAAATAAAAAATTCTACAACAAAAGAAAGTTTTTCTATATTAACTCTTTAGCACCTGTGCAAATCTTTAGATATATGTAATTGTGTTTTGGTGTCCTTACTTAATAATATACTAATCCTTTGCACTACTTACTTTAATCATTGGACATAATTATGCTTTTTGTCATATGAGGAATATATTAAGAATTAAAATTATTTAAATGCTTAGATTGAAAACAACTTCGGAAAGATAAAACAGAAATAACAATCAGCATAATGGAATGTAACTTTATTATCAACCAACATAGGAAGGATCTTAAATTGAGAAAATGTTGAAGAGCTAAGCAATATATTGTTCTGCATGAGTAATCTGAATTTCAAAAGTTAGGAAACTATGTGTACTAAAGGACAGCAAAGTCTAGTAGTAGTTTTCTCTAGTATTTGAAATGGATTTCACAGATGAATATCTCCTGATTAACTATCAAAATGTATAGATAAAGCTATAACTATAAAGAATGTAATGAGACCTTTTCGTTGGAGTTGAGTGTAAATTTTCTCCACCAGATGTACCATCTTGATCTTCCTCTAACCGCCGCTTCTGACCGGATGGACCTCTGCCTCCATATCCAGCTGCCTCTTTGCCATCCTTACCAGAGCCCTGACATGGAAACAATGCATTTATTTTTATGTTTCTAATTGATTAAGAGTTATTATACAATATTCTTCAACAACAAGGTTAAAAAAAGTAGAGAAAAGAAATATGTTAAGGGAGTGACACAAAGTTTACCAGCTTTATATTACATATGGTTCAAAAAGACTGTTTTGCATTAGATTGAGAGAAAAAAATTGTTGGGTTAATAATTATAATTTACAGTTATCAATAACCTGAAATGAACCATAAAGGGGAAATCAGGCATACCTCTTCCTTATCTCCTTTTTCTGACCTTCCTCTCTTATCCTGGTCTTTCTTTACAGCATGTTTGTACAACTTATACAATTTTTTTGCATCGAATTCTGTGAACTTCGACACAAAATACCAGAGATTACTGAAAATAAATCATTTTAATATAAGTATACAATATTATGAATAATTAAGTTCTACATTTCATTGGCAACAAAATGAAAATAGTGTGCTTTGCACATGGAATGCTAACCTTCTCCATTCTTTAGCTCTGTCTGGATCTTTGTACACAGATAAGCAACGGTTAATTTGGTCACCAATTTGTAACAAGCACTGCCGAGTGTGATTCACTTGTTCTGCCTCTGTTAAGCTTTCATCTGGTTTATCTAGGGCCTTCAGAGCCTTCTTAACAGGCCTCATTTTCTCTTTGCACTATTTGAGATAGGAGGAAATAAACATTAAAACAATGCTCCGTATGAATAAAAAATTAATTAGCATGAATAGAAAAGGAGATTAGATGGTAGAACTGGCTTATTCTTGGAATCTACATTCCTAAGTATTTCACTGTTTGTTCTATTTTATGCCGAGAGATGACCTAAAATGGTCAATAAGCAATAAAAACTCCACATCCATGTGAATACTTTTAGAAATAAGAATCCTCTCTAATTCATATGCAAGTGATAAAATGCTATCAATAACAGAAAGGCTATAGCATTAAAATTTATAGCAATAAATACTTTGAATGATTTGAGTATTGCTATGAATTTAAAGGAAACAAAAAAGCAATTGCATTTTGCTCTTACAAGAAGATTCTCCTTAGTTACCCAAAAAATCACAATTTGAAGAATAATATCTCTCAAGTAACACCAACCTCATTGAAAATGGATGGATCTAAATCTCCCATCACATCTAAAGCTCTGGGTTCACTATTAGCAGTAAAATGCATGGGTCCAGTGACTTTCTTCTTCTTCTTATTTTTCTTTACTTCCTCCTTTTTCTCCTTCTTAACTTTTTTCTTTTCTTCTTTTTCTCTGTGATCTTCCTCAACTTCTTTTTTCTCTTCTTTCTCATCTTCTTTATCACTTTTCATTTCTTCTTCTTCTACTTTGACTTTTGGTTTTTCATTCTTAACTTTTGCAGATCTTTTAGCATTTACAGTAGAGGACGTTCCAGTAGATGCATTTGTGTTATCGTCCCCTGAACTTATATCATCTTGCTCAATTATTGCCTTGGTTAAAGCTTTGACTTCCCTTGCTTTCCTCGCTCGTCTTGGCTTGGCCTATAAAAGAAAATAAGATTAATTTTTCATGTCCACATCCACAGAATCTATTATCTATCTTTCGACACTAACTATGAACTTTAAGAATTATTTAGCAATTACACTAACACGTATTCAATGCACTACATGCTCAAAAATGTATAAGCACTGTTGAAATATTTAACTTACCACTCCCATCTTTTGTTCTATTAGCTTTTTGAGAATCTTTAGTAGGTAGTCAGAACGTGACTGTAAATGCTTTGCTTGAGGTTTTTTCTCTTCATTAGCTAATATTTTATCACCGATTCCTAATGATGGATCCATTTTAATAGCTTCCCATGAGCCTAAACCATACTGATAAATGCCTCTTAGTAGCCTCGAGTCATCTTCTACATCCCAAGGGACATCAAAATTTGCTGGTTTCACCCTATTTAAGAGTGATAATTTGATAAATTGCATTGTGAATAGCAGTACTAATTTCAATTATATAATAAAGCCAATACATATAATTAGATAACGTAAACAAAATATAATAATGATAATAATAATAGATTACCTACAAGATAAGAAAAACAATTACCTTGCATCTAGAACCCATTTACTTCTTTCTGAAGGATCAGAAGGAAGAAGATCATCCAAGGGCTCCAATTCTTTTTCACAAGCTAATAAGCTTTTAGCATTCACTGAGACACCACTTAGTTTAAATGATGGACCTCTTCCCTTCCTCTTTTGTGCAACTGCAACAAAAAAAATTACATGCACTGAATTAATTTAGCCCTGATGATGATAATGAATGATAAAAATACCATAGACCTCTAAAACTGAAAATTACACAATATGTTGGACTAAATAATGATGATAAATAATTTGTCATGGTGAATTTTCATGAAATACCTGAAATATACCTAAAACCACAATTAAGAGATAGGTAATGTAATGTAATATTATAAGGTAATAATTAAAGATAAGGTAATGACTAAAAAAATAAACTATAAAGAAAAAATTACCAATCCTTAACTTGAAGGGCTAGAAATAATTTTTGTTTAAAAGAGCCACAAATCATAAATATAGAAGACATTTAAAATGAAAATCTAAAAATTACAATGTAAATGAAAGCAACTAACCTGATAGATTACTATCATCATTTATAGCTGATTCATTTTCTTTCTGAGCAACATACTCATTCATAGCAGCAGCACATCTCTGCTTCAATAACTCGCCTAATTTTCGTAGCTCAGCCAGAGGCTTCTCTTGAAGCTCAGCATCACAAGCAACAGCTTCTAATCTTCTAAGAGGGGCAGGAAATTTTTTATAGCTCTTAACAAACCGACGAATCTGAAAAATACAAGTAAATTTCTATAAACATGACAACAGACAGCAACTTTCATTAATAAGGCAGGAGTTCAACTGAAATATTTGGTAAGAAAATAAGATGGAGGATTTGGAAAGGAAATCTGGTACTGTTAAATTTTGCACATGTATAATGAATCATCCAAACCTTGAAGTTCAGAAAATTTTACAGTTTGCCTACTACATTTTTAGATGACTCATAAAATGTATGCATTACTCAATTTTTTCAAAAACGATCTAATAATTTTTAAGAGTGAATAGGCAATGATAAACAGGAAAACAAACTCTACTGACCTCAGCATCAGTGAATCCTTTAATATTTTCCCTTGGAATCATTCTTGGCCTTCCTCTTTTCTTTGGTCTGTCTTCATCACTACCTTCATCACTCGAATCTCCAGATTCATCAGTTTTCTTTTTCCTTTTTTTACCTTTGCCACCTTCTCCTAAAAATATCAAGGAATAATCATTCACTCCATCAAAAATGAAAATAACAAATCCATATAATTTACAGAATAGAAAAACAGTAATTAAAATTAAATAATAAAGCCAAACATTAATATGATGGCACAAGGAAAACGTTGATAGCATACCATCACTCTCTGACTGGTTTATTTGTTGTAAAGTTTTTCTACTACGAGGAGGTAAATAAAGATCTTCCATCTCTTTCTGCTTCTCTTCCTCTTCTACTTTCTTCCGGAAGTTTTCTGGGATGATTTCGTCCTACAGAAAGATACAGTAAAATAATTATGTGGGGATTTGCAAAACACTGAAGGATGTCATTTATTTCATTAATATGTTCAATAGATGTGAAAATATTTGAATATGGATTTGAAAGATGGGAATGGTCCATAGTAGAGATCTATCTTAGGATGATAGTAATTGCCTTTCTTCCTGAAAAATGTGGATATTTGAAACTGATTACAAGGGACGTTATCCACAATGAAGAAACTTACAGGATAGATGAAAAATTCAGCCATTTGAACATTTAATTTCAATTTAAACCACTCATTCAATCTTATCTTGCGATTCACTTTCCTCCTAGTCAGAAAAAGAAACTTAATGTTTAGCTATAGTGCCTTAAAAATAATTGATCAATAAGTAGCCTACCCAATCCTTGCTCTCATCATCTGCTTCTTGATCTAAAGATGGGGCATCTTTATCTTCATCAAATGCAGCAAAACTTGCAACTTTAAAAGCAGAGAGCAGCTCATCTCCTGCCATAGTTGGTCCTTCATCTCTGGTTTCAGCACGGCGCAAAATTTCATCTATATCACACTGATAGTTAAGAGAAAATTTCCATGAGCAAAAGTCCATAATATATTTTAAAATCAAAAAGTTTCAATTATATTTATTTAAGATGTTTATACAAGAAAATAATGATCCATTAAGGAAACTGGTTATTGACAAATTCTCTGATTTAAATAGATTTTTATAATGATTAACCTCATGCATTTACAAATAACTCTAATAATTTTTTTGATTTGTGGCAAACTAAACTAAATCTATGTGGCTTAATTATTTAATCAGTAAGGAGTATGCAATGATTGAAATAAAATTAATATAGATTGATAATGAACATAACTTCAGGACTATTAAAATAATCTATTTTATTTACTATGTGTTAGCTAAATATATGGTTCATAAACAGTTTCAATGTTCAGTAAGTAAGTAATAAGTGAGTTTGCCTCCCTCAAATTACATCATAAAATTTTTAATTACATACAATTTTCAAATTTCAAAAATAATGTGAAGACTTTTGTTAAAACTAATATGCCTTAATATTTTAGTGTTAATTATATTATATAATAGCATTATACTACAACAATGAAAACCAAGACTCAAGCAATGAGAGTACAAAATATTTAGGTTCTAAGGAAATTTAAACATCATTTAGTTCACCAGTGCACACATGAGAGATTGTTTTACTGTTTGGTATATTTCTTCTATATTTGACTAAGCATGTTATGGCAGCAGCACCATGGCATCAATGCTGTTTAAGTACTGAGAGGATATTTGCTTGCATAAATGCTATTAAATACAATTAAATACCATTAAAATCTAAATGAAAAACAATATCTTACAGTAGGTTCTTCATCTCCATCTTCTTCATCTTTGAATAATTCTTCAGCTCCAAATTTCAAGATGGCTGTCAGATCTTCCTTATTGAATGGTGCAGTAGTATTACTTGAGGAAGGATGAGCTTTCTTATCAAGAACTGTGCGACCAGTGGTATCCATCCGTTGAATAACTAGATGATCCAAAACCATCTTTTGTTTTGCACGCTCTACTATTTCCTCTTCAACAGAACTCCTAGTAACTAACCTATATATGTTCACCTGAAATAAATCACCATTAGATTACATAAATGAAAAAAGGTTCCAGTGTAATAAAGTTGAAGTAAAATATTTTATATTTATTCTGAAAATTTCAAGTCAGAAAATGAATTTAGGAAAATAAATTTATTCCCGACTCAAAGAAAAACAGGCAAAAAATCAAAAAGAATATGATTTCCAGTAAATACAACAAACAACTATACAATGGAAGAAGATAAACAAATTTTCTGACAATGCACTAAGTGCTAAATATTTCAGAAGTACTAAAATAAATTAATCTATCAAATGCATAATTTCTGGTAGCCGATGATAAAATGGATACCAAAAAATTAATCTTCAAAACTTTGCCAAGAAAAATACTTGTAGGAAATAATTCTATTAGCAATTGGTCTTTCCTTGCAGCAATTTGGAGGTTTTTTTATATGTTCTTAAGGATGAACTTTACCAGTTCATTATAACTAAAAATATTTCTTTCTTATAGGATTAAAACAATAAGCTATTAGCTATTCAATCAGGAGGATAAATATATCTCATCTATTCAAATACTTCACATTTCAAACAGGCAATGGCTAAACCATTAGCACTCAAAACTTTTAGACATAACATAGTAATCTCCTTGAAGATACAAAGAAGATTCTTTCATTTCTTACTGCTAAAAAAACACAATCATCCTTCATTAATATTATTCATCATTATCTAAAGTTCAGAGGAGCTAATATTTCATCAGACTGGCTTACTTGATTTTTCTGTCCTATTCTATGGGCTCTTGCTTGAGCCTGTAAATCATTTTGGGGATTCCAATCTGAATCAAAAATTATGACAGTATCAGCCGTTGCAAGGTTGATTCCAAGACCTCCTGCTCTGGTAGAAAGTAAAAAGCAGAAATCCTGAAAAAAAATTGCATATTAATTATGCTTTGGAAATCTATGTGAACTCAAATTTGTTTGCAAAATTAGTCACTAGGTGAGAAATAAATTATGACACTATTCTAGAAATTAAGTTATTATATATATTATATTAAATTATACAGAAATGTCAGGTTAAAGGTTTAAATATTCACAATGTTGGATTAAGAGTACAACATCCAATTATGTCTATTTTTCAAACTAAAATGTATAATTTGGAAATTTATAGAATAAATATTTTTTCTAACCGGTGAGCCTTCAGCATTGAAATGGTCTAATGCTTGCTTTCGGAGCTCTCCCTTAATGCTGCCATCCAATCTTTGGAAAGGGAAGTGCCTCATCTGCAGATACTCTCCAAGAATATCAAGCATCCTCACCATTTGAGAGAATATGAGAACCCTATGACCTGTCTCCTTCAGTCTGACCAATAGCTTGTCCAGCAAAACTAATTTTCCTGATCCACGAACTAATTGCTGTTAAATGAAAAATAGCATTAGATTTTGTAAATATTATCAGAAAAATGTATTGCAAATTTATCTAAATAATTCCATTATACTATATCATGTGACATCAAACCTAGATAGTGTTCTTAATTATTTGATACTCCATAAATATTGCCAACAACATGCATTTTGATTTTGAACTCAAAAGTTTACAGAAGTTCTACCTTTGAAGAATTTCCAGAGTTATTTATCATAAATAACAAACTTAAACAGAAAATCAAATTCCATCATATTTACTTACTCTTATATGCTCCTCAGCTGATGCTCTTATTTCCATATCTATTGGTTTAGTTAGGAATGCATGATTACAACACTTTTTCAATTCTATCACAATATTAAGGAAAGTGGTGGTAGATCCCTTTACTCCTTTACGTAAAGCATTGTAATTTTTAGTTAAAATCCATTTATAGTACTGTTTTTGTGTTGAAGTCATTTCTACACGAAGAATTTGTTCAACTTTGGCTGGGAGAGATTTTTCAACATCTTTCTTCACCCTTCTTAAAATGAAGGGCTCAAGCTGCTTATGTAACTTAGCATACCCTTTTTGGGCAGAATTTTCATGCTCTTTCTCAAATTCATCCCAACTGGTAAACCTAAGTAAATAAAGTGCATATGATTATACTGAAACTAAAATCTTAACAAATTAATGGAGGATTTCACGAATTAATCCACTTGATCACAATCATCTACAGTGAGATTTTTAGCATTTTGCAACAATTAAAATAAGGATACCATAAGACATCTTTTTACTAGATTTTCATACTATTTTTCCATCAACATTTTGTAAAATTATATCAGAAAGTATACATCAAAATAAAAAATTGGCTCAAGTAAAAATTCCTTTATTTCTGAGCAAACAGAAGAGAAAGTAAAAGGTAGTTCTCCCTTCAAAAGTCACTTTCAAACACTTCATTGCTTCACTTCTTCTTCACTTCACTTTCTGAGAGATATTTGATTATCAGCTTGAGGAGACAATTTCAGGTATGGTGGAAACCTAAGTATATGTCTTTGCTATAAAGGAGAGGCTGTATGCAAGAGAACTATATCAAGGCATTACTGTGTTAGGTTAGCAAAGTTTTAACACACTTTTTAAATCTAGCCATTAGTTAACTGATAAAGTTTTTCAATTTTTTGCACTTGAATACTTGAAGATGTTACTTTTAAGACACCATAGTCATTGAATTACTTTCTCTAAGCATTTGTTGTTCTCTCTCAATTGATACTTATAAAAAGCTGCTATTCACATTTTTTAAGTTTTTAGACATTTGAAAGCTTTGAAATCTCAGGAAAATTAACAATCATAAATATAATTTGAACTTACTTCTGAGGCATTATAAAATGCAATAAGCTCCACAGTTCTTTCAAACTGTTCTGTAAAGGAGTACCAGTAATAAGAAGACGATGGTTAGTGTCAAACTCCATCAAAGCCTTGTACAATAGGGAGTCATCATTCTTGAGGCGATGTGCTTCATCAACTATAAGAATTGCCCAACTAATACTTCCTAAGAAAGCTTTGTCTTTCAACACTATCTCATATGTGGTTAAAATAGCATTGAATTTTAAACGCTTAGAACTTGCATAGCACCATTCATACTGTCTAATCTGTAAAGTAAAATTTACAGTGAAATCAGACAATCTAGGATGAAAAACATAAACAACCTTCGAAGAATACAAATTACTCACAATATTTCTGGAATTAACATCACCCAAGTATGTCACCACATTGATTTCAGGAGCCCACTGTGAAAATTCTCTCTGCCAAGATGTCATTGTAGACAAAGGTACTACTAAAAGGAATGGGCCATAAAGCTGATGTGTATGGTACAGGTAATACAAGAGACAAATTGTCTGAAAGAAAATATTAAAGATTCACGTAAGTCTTAAAAAATTAGGTAAAAATTATAGTTAAGTTTCATTAAAAATTAATCTGTAATATGCTGCAACTAGTTTTGACTTATAAAGCCATCATCTGGCAGAATAAACAAAATTTGTAAATATGTGGATGAACAACAATTCACAGTTGACATATGATAGCTATCATAGGGGAGGTTTGGTGGTCTGACGTCTTGATTGTAAATCACTAAAACCATGCCATAAGAACTAAAAGTAGCTTCATCATATACAGTTGTTGTTCTTCAAGACTACTGGTATGTACTAAGGTATGGTATACACCAAGAATGGCCAAATTGTGGCTCTCTCTTCTCTTGAATGTGAATCCTTACCTCAACAGTTAGTAATTAGTATAATTTGATTGTATTTTAAGAATTTTTTATTTCTATTTCCAAAAAATATTGCTAAAGATATCAAGACCAAAGATATTTTAAAATAGTAAATATATTTACTCTTCCCTTCTCATTAATCTTAAATAAAAATCGATGTTTTTTTTAGCTTTCCATAATCATTTGGAAACCCATTCTTCATTAAAAAGACAACTATCCCAAAATGAGCAGCCTTTCTCAAACAGCTCAAGAAAGAGCACAGTTCTCATGCAATTGGAGGGCTACTTCTCTAATTGCATACATTCCTCATGTCTCTTTAATACAACTATGTTTTATTTTTCTCAACAAAATAGTATATATGAACTATAAATTAATTAAAGTAAAATTTATAATGAATAATTATGACGCCCGGAAATTTATATTTACCAAACTTTACTCCCATATTTGTGTCTTGCAAAGTTATGAAGGTCAGCCACACCTGGTCTATACTTTGCGTGAGACTGACAGTATGTACCAAGCTCCTTTAAATTTCTCTTGATTGTAAACAAAAATAAATGAAACAATACTAACATTATACAGAAAACATTTTAAAAAACATTCTGGTTTGAGGTGTCTTTAAGGGTTAAAAATGAAGTAGAGATGAAGACACATGAATGGTTTCATAATTCTATGTTACTTTGGCTATTGTTTCTTATATTTTTTTCCTAGTGTGATGGAGATGACACTAAAGAACCAGATTCATGGAAAGAAAGGACCACTTATCAAGAGATTATTTTTCACAGAAAGCAGATCATTTCTGTAAATAGCCAACCTAAGGCCCATTGCTCAAATTTATCTCATTCTGTAGCTAGTCTGATCTAAATTCATTAGGGATACAAGTGTGATTAAGAGATAAAGGTTCTCCAAGCGCCGAAATTGCGGCGACCGTCTAAGGACTGGGATTCTAAAGAACTGGGACCGCTAATACGATTATCCGTTCCCGGTAATCGCCCTTAGACGGTCGCCGCAATTTCGGCGCTTGGAGAACCTTTATCTCTTAGTTCATTGACCGCCGAGTTCCTTTTTTCTCCTTCTATACAAGTGTGAGGCAAAATATTTAGTGTTCTATGGTTTATAAGTCCTAGTTAATCATTAAGTATTCATTATCTTTGGATTTTTATCAATTCTAATACATCATTATTTGGTTTCATCACACCTTTGAATCATAGCATCAATAAGTAGAAAAAGATTGACTGAATATGAAAGGAAAGAAATCATGGAGTTCTAACTCAAATTATCAATATAATAAGATTTAAAAATTTTTAAATATGTAATTGTGGGAATTGGCATCCACGAAAATGAAAATGATTAATTGCCGTATTTCCAAGTCTTATGTATTCTTTTAAGCCAACAAAACTCTATTTAATTTAAATTTACTTATACCTAGATGCATATTTGAATTAAATAATTGAAGGAACATAAATTATTAAAGATTAAGGAATATTGTCAACAAAAAATCACTATCAATGAAATATTCCTTGATAATCAATAGATCGGCTTTTGGCATTCGTTATGAAATAAAATTGCTCTTTAAGGAATTTGAAGATTTGTCTAAAGGAGTAACATCTTAAGCACCTTACCTGAATAGTTTTCCCTAAACCCATTTCATCTGCTAATATGACAGAATTTTCTTTGCACCATGAATGTATCAGCCAATTCAGACCATTCAACTGGTAATCTCTCAATACCAAAACCTGAAAGAAAAGTCACATCCAGATATGATAATGTTATAAAATTACTCAAAGACTCAGTTGCTTCAGGTACACTTCTGGAAACTAATGCTGACAAATCAGTCAAGATGTTGTTAATATAAATTACAAATTATAAGGTTTTAATCTTCAATTATATAAGAGAAGGTATTCCTCGTTAAAGTGCATTGCTAGATACAGAATCTGAAACTTTGACAAGGAGATTTAAATTTTTAAGTAGTATTAAAAATGAAAGGATTTCATGAAACAAATGTTTTCAATGTCAAGTAACCCTATCAGTCTATGTATTATTAGTGTAATACTAATAATAATCATTTGGAATCAAAATGAGCTTCACTATGATTAAAATTCGTAATCAAATATGCAAGTTAAACTTAAAAATTCATTTCTTGCCTCCAATTCCTTACCTCCAATATAACAGAAAATGACCATAAAAATCACATTATTCAGAAATAAGATAAGGGAAAAAATGGAATAAAACATAGCAGAGGACGTGACAGGCAGTGCACTATGAGACATGAACATGTGTAGATTTGTGCCCGAATCTAGTGCACCATAGATTCCATTGCTCACCCTGATTACTGAGCTGAACAACAATTAAAAAGGGTGAGAGTTATTTTTGAGTAAATATGATATATTGCTACCATTATTAAGGCTTTATAGAGCTTTACCAGTTGAAGTTTAAGGCAATAGAGAAACTACCAAGATTAAACACTTGTGATCAGTTATGTACATAGCAAAAATAGTTGAGTATTCTAACAGATCAACAGTGAAAGAAAAGGAATTAGACCTGATAAGACCAACTTCAAGGTAATTTATTCAAGAGAGATGCATTACTGAATCAAGGAGCAGAAAGCAAAGATCAATTCATCAATTTCTTTAAGGATCAGAATTTTTAAATGAGATCCTAATGATGATACAAAAATAATCATTTAAATATAAATAATGAATAGAAAAATGAGGTATTTGGAGATCAATTTAGATTCACATGAGTGGGAGAGAAAGAAAATATAAAAATAATCAATCATAGTCATGGGTAGTGAATATAAATGGATAGTGTTTATTTCAAGGTATGACAGAAAGAAGTTGATCAAAAGCACTTGGATAAGTCACCTAGCATTCTGTAGAATACTGGCATTGGTAAGAAAAGCTATTATGCAAAATTTGTATTTAAATTACGTGATAAGGTTGGAATAAAACGAAAGAATGTGAACAAAAAAGGAGATTACCACAGATGTTATTTTCACTCAATATCGTTCAACATTAATAAGGAAAAAGAAAGTATTAGATAAAAAGAAGGATCCAGAGATCTAACTGTTTGATGGAAGCAGAAACTCTAAAATATTTCTGTTTTATCCAAGAAGAAATGTTTATGTAGAAATTATGATGAGTAATTGAATAAACATTAGATAAATATTGATTATCTACTATTGAAAAAAGGCCAAAAAAATTCTTTGGTTAAATCTAACACACCAATTCTTAACTCAGGAAAGATCTTGAAAATTCATACCTGGTCTCCTCCCATATACTCAGGTTGACTTTTTACTGGAACAAACTTAGGCCGACTTTTCAAAACTCTGCAATGTTTAGAGGGAGTTCTTTTAGATTCTTCTCTTTCACGAAAACTATCAATCTTTTTCGGCCATTTCTTAACTATAAGTGAGCCATCTTCCCACGTGGCTTCTGAATATGGAAGACTTTCCCATTTGACATAATAATCAGGGTTAGGTCCATCAGGTTTCTGAAACTGAGCTGAGAAATTTAAAGGGTATAAGTAAAACAAATTGGAGTAACATAATGAAACATTTAATCACTTAATTGTCATATTTAACTGATGACCTAGTATCAAATAGTGAAATTTCAAGTTTTTTTTGAATCTACACATTATATTACCACAAACACATTTGTGATAATACACATATGGTATGTATAAAGAAATCTTACACCAAAATTAGTATTTTAGACAAGAATATCATCATCAGGTACAGAAAACAGATTGGGAATTAGAATTTAATGAAGAGAACATGAGGGATGTTTAGGGTCAATATGTTTCTACTTATGATGAGTGGCTGTGATTTCCCAAATAAAGTGTATTTTATGATAAGCTTAGCAGGTTTGTAGTAGATCATAAAATAAAAACTTTTGTGAATGAAAATTTTAATTAAGTCATAGAAAGGAAAAAAGTATTTCCAAGAAATTTATTTATTAGCTAATTAATCTTACCATAGCCTTGTACCCTGAATAATGAGTTAGAGAAGTAATCACAAAAACTAAGTTGTATGGAAAGTAAAATTTTTCAAACTACCATCAAAACCCTACCAAAAATAACTTTAAAAACTACAGAAAACTTAAAAAGTTACAGAAAGCTTGATAAATTGCACACTTTTTAGAAACTTGAGGATACTATCCTTCTTATACAGTATTTAATTTTATACTTATAAAATTTTCCTAGTCATTTTCAAAAAATACCCTAATTTAATAGTGCTTAAATAAATAATATGAATAGAAGCATTAAAGCACTCCAATATACAATCCATAAAGGTACTAGCCCAAAGGCTGGTAGGATTTTCTAAATTTTAATTATTAGCTGCTAAAACCTTCACTAATATTCCCATCTTATCATAGTTGATTTTCAACAGACTTCACTTTATAAACCACACAAGGATGCAAATTTCTAGTATTTTCTTTAAACTAAGGGCATTTCCTTCTTTAACTTACTGATTTACAACTTAGTGGTACATCTTCGAGTGTAATAAAAAGCCCTGTTAAGAATGAAGATCAAAATGAATAAAAGGATGGTATTTACCAATAATTCTTTCAACTTGATTGTAGGATTTGAGGAGTTCCTGTTGAAGCTCCAGTTGGCATTCAAAATATTCAATATCTTCTGGGGTTGCATGCTGTCTCCAAAATCTCAACTCTTCCTCTCGTTTCACAAAATTCTCTAACTTCTTTAGTCCTTTCACCTGAAAATCATAAAACTAATTATACCACCAGGTATAATTAGATGAAAGCTACAAATTAGTAAAACAATTTGAAAACATGAACATCCATGGTTTCTGGTATGCTGAATTCTTCGTATAATTTACGTTGATGTAAGCTGCTCCACTTAAAATAGTGAATGGTACCCAAAAGTCATATTTTGAAGATCAAATTTTCATGTCTATGAAGAATGAAGTCACTAAGGTAAGGTTAATATATATTACAACAATAAATTTAAATATGAATGATGAAAAATAAGTACTTTAATAATGAGGAAATGATATGATGAGAATGAGTTCTTAATTTAAAGTTGATGAATTTTTCCTTACGAAGTAATGATTTTGACTAATGAAATAAAATTAACCACTTCAAACTCTAGCATACCAATGAAACACGAAATATGATAATGGAAGGTTAAGGAAATGATTTCGCTCAGCAATTGAGTATGAGAAATATAACTTAACAAAAGGTGCACTGAAACAATATATCCTAATTAATGCATGCCTTTATGCAAAAATTTTCATCTTTTGCCATGTTAGAGAAACAAGGTTTCCAACTTCAGTAAATAAGTAGTAACTAAAATAAGTAGTAACTAAAATATTGTAACCAATGCAATAAGGTTAAGCATGCACAAGAAAAAGTATACAAAAACTTGGACATCCATGCTAAATGGTTGAATCTGTAGCTACTATAAATGTAAAAAAATGTAAACATAATATTTATCTCTCTGTTTGCGGCAATGTTAATTACATAATTGAAAGTAACCAAACTGATAGCAAATGGATACCTAATGTTGCTTCTTAAATAGCAACAAACATTACACATGAACTATTTTCGTAGAATACCTCAACACACTCAGATGCCTTAATATTACTACACTGCATAGAATAAATCTGCCTAAAAGTTTCTAAATAAAAGAATATACTTTTCACTTAAATATCTGCATAAAATTTCTTGCTTAATTTATTGTGTAACAGGAAACAGTGGCTGCTTATCAGCTTTCACTATACAGATTCCAATATCCTGCCACAACTCATGAATCATAGTAAGGAGCAGAACTTACAGGAAATACTTACAGCTTAAACAAACTAGTTCTAATTTAACAAAAAATAGCCAGATAAAAATGTGAATTCACAATATCAATGAACCACTTTCCTGAAGAAAATGGGAAAATCTGGCTTATTTTGAATCAACAAAGCAGTTGGTCAACGGTATTAAAAACATCATTACTTGTTAAAAAAAAGGTGATTTCAAAGCCTGTCATACAAAATTTGATTATGGGATGTTGTCAAAAATGTTTACAATATTTGCTATATAACAATTTTTCTAGGCAGATAACATTTTTAGGGTAATATTCTGTTTCAGACAAAGAGTTTAAATGTTCCCATATGCTAAGAAACTATACTGACTAGAACTTTATTTGTTAGAAGGACAGAATGAACTATGCCAGAGAGATCAACATCTGGGTACAAGACGAAAAGTAGTTCAGGTAGCATCTGTGTCTAAACCTTAGCTGACCATAAGAACATAGTGTCATGTTTAAAAGACATCCAAGAAAAGCAGGATATGACCATCTTTAATATTTCGTGAAAAACTGCCATAAAATCATATTTATGAATGGCATCACAATCCACCAAGGCAAGGCATTCCAACCTTCTGTCCTCCATGGTTTATGCACATATCAGCAACAAACTTTGCTGAACAAACAAAAGAGCATATATTTGTCACTTCGCTTCATGATTAATTGTCAAAGAAGAAAAGCCAATAAAGAATAAATTATTTTGGTATTCTTACCCTACTATGAATTCCACTAAACTAAAAAATAGTTTACACAATATGTATTTCTAATACATAATCTAAAGGTCACAATTTTACATCATAATGAGCACACCAATAGTGTGCTTGCCATCATACACCACTGTGTGGCCTAAGAGATACATCCCAATTATGTTCCAAATATATTATTTCATGATAATTCTTTTACTGGAAAAGGTTGAAATAATAATATGTACTTTATTTACTTCCAGTTAATTTCTTTAACATCAATATTTACTCATTTAATATAATTCATTCAAAGCATATTTAACGTGGAGATAATATGGAAGATAA
Source organism: Pachydiplax longipennis (assembly GCA_036926295.1). Taxonomy (NCBI): domain Eukaryota; kingdom Metazoa; phylum Arthropoda; class Insecta; order Odonata; family Libellulidae; genus Pachydiplax; species Pachydiplax longipennis. Next base: position 62,735,727 of record JAVFKF010000008.1, read on the forward strand.
CGGATACTTGCTTGTCCTTATGCAGAAAAAGAATGTAGTAAATTCTCTCATGCTATTTAGATACTACAATTATTAAACTATCAATGCCCAATGAATCAATTAAGTAACAAAAATTTAAAATTAGAATTCAAAAAGAATACAGCTTGTCACAGCATGTGGTGCAAAGCCTTCGCTTATAAAAATATTAAGCTCATGGCAGTACACTTAAAGCTTAACCAAGAGTATTTGCACATTACAATGGTAAGCTGATGACAGCATAAAAGGAAACATCTGATCAGCTAAAATTACAAGAAATAAAAAATACTTAAAAGACTATTAAAAACTGTTGTTAACGCAACTTAGGAGTGCAAAGCTGACACATAAGAATTCACAAGAAAAATTCTGGTAGCTCTATAGTAAAATATCAATCAAATATTACAGATGATTGAGAAGCACATCTCAGATGCAAGTAATGAAAATCTTAGAAAAGATTTGAAAGAAGGAACATTTTAAGAAAAATATAATACTAGTATTACTAGCTAAGCAAATAATTCTGTGTTCAATAAAAGCTGATAGAGTAGTTTATGAGTTATGGATGATCACTTCTCAACATCATTTTGGAAATACAAAGGTTTAGAAAGACCTAGTTCTATAAAATGGCAAAAAATAAAATCACACGAGGAAAGACAATGGTTGATGATATACCAATGAAAGTACAATTAATTCTCTCATTCTATTCAAATGCACATGAATCAATATATGGTAATCTTTTATGAATAAATGTATCTCCTTTATTACTCAGTTTTTGTATAAAGAATATTTATCAAGTTGAATAATCAAAATAAAATCATTCCAGTTGCTGCAGGATATGATTTGATATTATTTACAAAACTTTCGTCTAATGGAAAATTAATTCTATACAACTCAGATAAATTCATTATCTGCTATGATTTTTCATTAAGCCCAAAAATATCTGTGCTTTAAAGTTCAACCATAAGTGGTTTATGCTCTTCATTCAATGACGAATACTTTATTCAATAATCTTCTGTAACTTAATGAAAGATTCAAATTACTTTAATAGATATTCATTTCTAACTTTAGTTTAATGTTGTAATTTATAACATCCCAAGAAGGATACTAGAATTGCTTAGGATTCTAAAGACAAGGATCATAATTATTTATTTAATCCTGGATTTCATTGGAAAGATAAACTATATATAAAAGTGAAACTGGGAATTTTAGGAACTGTAAATTTAACATTTTTGGCTGGAGTTGAAATGACAGTATTAAGGCTTACAGGAAGGTCTAAAACTGAGGATCTAGCAGTGAACAGTTAGGAAGAGGATGTCTTATGAAGACCAAGAATAACCAAAAGGCTTTGTAGCTAAGAATTCTTTCAATCAAAGAAGGCAGAAGTTTAATGCCCACCTTGAAGTACAATGGCAAGATTTAGATCCTGTGAGAAGAATGTCATGGTGTTGAACACATTAGGAATAGATTGCAAGAAAAGCATACAAGGAACAATCAGAAGAAAGGAAACCAAGCCAATAATTTGGAGAATATATGTGTGACATGGAGCTGAAATAATGAAGAAAAGGAATTAAGGTGGCTAATACATGGATTGTTAAGACATGAAGAGGCTGATGTGACTGAAACCAAAATAACTACAGTGCAAGAAATATGCAGGGACACTGTGAACAAAGGCTATTTTCTAGATAAATGCAAAAGAGAAAATAGTTGACAACATGAATGGAAAGAAAATTGACAACATGAGAAAAAAGAAATGAGTGGTAAATAAAAATAATTTCTAGCTTATCTTCTTTCCAATGCAGACAATATAAGAAGGCTGAAAAGATTACCATCACACTGTAGTTACACTGATATTGACATCTTATGGCCACTGAACATAGCAATATTTCAATCTGATAAAGTATATCTTCAAGAAATGTGCACAGCAAAGGATTTAAGAAGCTGTGCATGCCTAGTATTTGACAGTATACATGTCTATACATGAGTGAAACATTCAGCTTTTCCTTTCATCCTCTATTAGCTTTCCCCTCAATACATTGACCCTCTTTGTAGGTAGCAGCTGCAAGCTTTGAAATTATGGTGCTATATGTTTACCATTTTCGAAAAAGATTTAAACACTGCAAGTATCTATCATGAAATGATTGTTTGTGTTGGCAAGAAGGAAGCTATCTAATTCAACAAATCATATTTCACTGGGGCACTTAGAGTAACTGAAGTGAAACGTAACTGATTTTACCAACACCTTTCCAGCATAGCAGCTAATCTGTATTTATACCCAACTCATTCTAAAACTCTATTTCTGAATTCTACTTGAGAAAATAAAAGCATATACATATACCACAAAATTACATTTTAGATTATCGAATTAATTCTTTGAATGATGGAGGCCTAATATCAAACACCTCCTTTGGTAGTGGGCTCTGCCATTTACTTACTGACAACAGCTTTCCTGCTTTAAATTACATTGCAGCACAACTCATAACACTTATTCCATAAGGCTCTGAAGCTGTTTGTTGAATTAAATTTATTTCACAATATTTTATGGCAATAAAAGTGTTATGCATGAAGTATCAATGAGTAATTCAGAGATAATTTATTGATATAAGGTAGAAATCTTTCATATCCTAAAATCTTTTATTGAAATTATGAACAGAGAAATATTGAGTAAAAAGGAAGAGGATGGACAACATGATTTATAAAAAATACAGCTAGATGAAGAATATCCTATCTGAACGAGTAAGATGTTAAATATTAAGATAGACATTAAATTTCCCACTACATTAATGTTAAGACAAATTGATATTAGCACAATAAATTATTGTTTACCTATCCAAAAGTTTTTAATTCATCGTAAATAGACTACAATTTCTTACTCTTGCACGCTCTGCCTTCAGGGATGGAATTCATAAGATTTAACATATAAAATTTAAAAATTAGTGGGATAAAACCACCATAATGGGGAAAATGCTTAATCAGATATAATACAGGATAACCACAGATTAAAATGAGTTCAGTTAATACAAAATTGCATTAACATGCATAAATTTCCCACTTTAACACGAAGTCAGATAAGTTTGTTCATTATTTACACTTAAATCCACATACAAGGTTGAAGGACTGGAAATTATTATAGAAACAACAGAAAGTCTTCTTAATTATGCACTTCAATAATTCATTTATGTCATCTTTATATATGGTTATAAAGGGGAAAATATACATTGATGCAAAAATTTAAAAGTAAATATCCACACTAAGATATTATCCAGTGACCTTATGAAAAGTAAGGAGTCCCAAAAACAATGAGCTCTACTGAAGCAGGTAAAACTTAATTCAAGTAACTCCTCAGAAAGATAAATTTGGTGTTATATATACAATATTAATGTCGATTTTGACTCAATTTGGCATTAGAATTTTTTTAAAAATAAGGATGTCTCTCAGAACAGTTTCATTGTACATGTATGCCTTAATATTTCTTGTTTTACATTAACCTTATACAAAATGAATGCAAAACCTGTATCATCTACTATGGGTGTTGGATCAGAAAATTCAGCGAAGGGTTGTACATATATTTTGAAGGAGAGGAAGATAAAAGTGATTGAACAATTCGAATATGAATTCAAGTATGAATATTTCAAATATTTGCTTGGAAAATTTGTTTTTCATGATGTTTTTGAATGAAAAGTGTTTCTCTTGTTAAGCAGAGAAAGCTGTATCCAATATTATAAAGAGCAAATTATCTATAAAGGTAGTGTGATGACCTATAAGCAGAACTATTTACTAAAATTCCATGAAAGGGAATAAAATTTCAACATGTTAAAGAAAATCATCACTGAGGCAGAGAAAGGCGGTACTTCTCAAAATAAGAAGCAAGTTCCAACAAATGTCCTTGGTTTTCTATTCTATTTACATAGTTGCTTGAATGAGGCAATAAAATAGAAACACTTCTTCTACAGTTTAATAGAGAACAACTTTACTTAAAGAATACAGCATAATAATGGCGTATCATATTTTGCTGTTTGCCAATCAATAAAATCTTTAATATTATAGAAGATTAAAAACTGTTAATAATCCATCTTGGATTTTTAACCTGAAAATGAAACGTTTGGAATCCAAATATTTTGAATTTGTTGATAATTCTCATCAGATATAAATTACAAAAGTATATGCCGTCACAAGAATCTAATTATGAACAAGCTACATCATTGCAATAAAATCAGAAATTGAAAATGCTGATTTGATCAGGAGCCATTTTGACATATGCAACTAGATGCTACAATGCTACATCATGAGTCAATATTAAAAGACATGCAAGTAAAGTATGATAACTTTTCACGAAGACAAATTAATCCATGCACCCTACATGCAAGAAAAGTGAAACTTTCATAATTTGAATATAATTGAGTGTTTAAAGTTTAAAATGGTAGAATCATTTTTCCCAAATCAATTTACATGGTTTGCACAAAGTGGAAAATTAGGGTGATGAAAGCATCACAGAATGATGATGTAACCTAACATATGAAAAATCACAAGGATGGAAAGTTCAAGTCTACATGATAATAATCATTATAGTAAAGTAATATTTTAATGTAAATAATATTAGGATGAATAAATCATCATTCAAACATGTTCAAATCATGATTCAAACATGTTCTTAGCAAGTTATAGATAGGATATAAATAAGTCTATGCACATGGTATTTCAATATCTATTAAAGGTAAGATGAAGTATAATGACATAATAATGATGTAATAATCTTAATAGATAAATAGTAGACGAAAACTAAACCACATCTTAAGATTCTCCTATGACCTATATTTTAAATAAAAGCTATTCCATCACCATAATACCATACATACCCATCATCCAATTACACTTACCATGCTCACAAGACTTAATATAGAAAGTTCGTGCCAGAGTTGCTCTCATCTATAGAAGTTATACTTACTTTCTGATCTTTCAAAGATTGCTCTGATTCCCAAGTATTATGGATATGTGACCACCCTTTCCATTTGATTAGATACTGAGTTTCTGTTTGCTCTGGATCATCAGAATCATAATCTTTATTTGGATCTCCATTTTCTTCAACAGCATAACAAGTAGTTATACCTCCAGTTGCTAAAATAAATTCATTTTTAAACTAATTTAATATAGCAGAGCTAAGATTAAAGCATATTTGACTCAACATGTAATAATTTAAACACACCTCCTTTCTTCCCTTTTCTTTGAGCAAGAATTTTCTCGATAGTTTCAGAATTGTCAGCTTCAGTTGGAATTTCAGGCTGTGGCCACTCAACATCGACAAGATCTTCTGATCCAGTTCTATCATCTTCACTGGCTTCTTTGTAGCTTACTTGAGCAGCATTACGCCGAGATGTAGCTCTAATTTATAATATTTAGCTGTTATTTTTGTCTACACAAAATAGCATATCCAAAAAGTAAAGTTTTTACATGAGAATTACCTTCGATTACAATCTCCATCACTGTCAAAACTAGACTCTTCATCAGATGACTCACTTAACCTACGCCTATTGCTTTTCTTGGCCTGATGTTCACTCCGAGACCTAAATACTTTTGATGAACTCTTTAATTTGACTGATGCATGATGTTGCTTTGGTTTCTCCCCATAGTCCTCTGACTCTGACCCAGATGAATCAGAATTCCATGTACTTGAGCTGCATAAGATAATAAAATACTTCAACAATGACAATAGGTGCCATCAAAATAGTACATTTTACTAAATATATCACCAAAATCTGCAATATATATATTACTGCTTTTGACAATATTATATTGAAGAGAATATCTTAGAGAAAACCTCTGGATTTATAGATACATTACAAATTTTACGAAGTACCCAAAAACATTTCTGATCATTGATCTTAAAAATAAAACAAAAGAACCATATACCATATACTTGGATACATGTCAACTCCAATTTATAACAGTTCTTGCTTAATTTCTTCCATCTTTCATATGCTATAATTATTTACCAACACATAATCAATTTTTATTTAAAATGCCTACTGCTTTAATCTAAACAAGGAATTTGTAAATATTTTACTCAAACCTCACACAACATACTTTCCTGATATCTCTCACTTTTGAATAACTGAATCTTATATTTTCATCAAAACATTACAAATGAAGATGAAATGATACACAAATATAAGTCCGTCAGTACACACTCACATATCCTTCCTCCTAGTAATGGTATACATACTGTCACATCTTAATGCCATATTTAACACCTAAAATAGTTCTATGAATAAGGTCTTCTTCTCTACTTGTATAAACTTATTCGACCAAAATCATTCTGGTTCGAAGGAAAACAAGGATAAACTACTTCATTTCTCATCCTACTTAGTGTGCCTTACTTCCTCTTTGAATTTTTGAGGCTAGATCTTCCATTTTGAAACAAATGATGAGTTTCTGTACGGATATGCTTATTACTTTCCTTTTTAAATGATGTCAAAAATTCAAGTATACTATCAAGGAAATGAAATAGACAGTGCTGCATTACTATAATTAGGTGGAAAAATAGTTAAGCATGAATTTATATAGGTGTGTGAGTTTTTATATCTGTATATGAGAACAGATTTCTCCAATAGTCTAGAGAAGAGTGGTAGCTTGAGTATAATTAAAATCTTTCTTTATCAAATAATTAATCCTTGTGAGCCAGAAGTAAAAATAGCAAATAATGTAATATAGCCCACAACTATTATTACTTAATCTGAACTGGCATTCATAAGTCAAAATTTAAACTCAAAACTAACAAAATTATGGTGTAAATGAGTCAAATTTGCACTGATATTCCTTGACTTATCTCATTCTACTTCATAAAAAAGCAAACAGTGAACTAAAAAAGTTGAATAATTCAAGATTCCATATAAACAGATCGTTAAATTTTCCTTACTCAATCCTAAAGGAATTCAAGTATCAACAGAAACAGAAGATTACATTACACTGATTTAAACCAACTGCTTGTTAAATATTCAAATAATGATTAAATGACAGAAACCAATAATCACAAGTACTTCACTTGTAGCTCAACTAACTCCTTGAATGCTGGCTACTACCACACAGTAATGGCCAAAAATGCTCACTTAATACAAAATGCTACTGATGACAGAAGGCTCTATCCACTTAAAATGCACCATTTACTGTTCACCACAATGTATCTCCTACTTAATTTGTGTAAGACTACATTCCTTGCAGCACAACTCATGACATGTTTCATAAGGCTTTTCACATCATTTTATAACTTACAATTTTTTTACTTAATTTGCCAGTAGAATAAAGGTTTATGAATATCAAAATGAAACTTGGTGAACAATAATGTCTTTCTGATGATTCTGCCTACCTCCTACATTTGAAATACAAAATATCTTGCCATGCCAGAGGACTATGATAAGTGACATAACTGAAAATATTCCTATCAGTCAAAGCTACTTAGATAATGAACAAAAAATGAAATAAGTTCCAAATATCTTTAAAATTTGGTCAATTAAGATTCTCCTTTAGGAAACCTTCCTAACAAACTGGATATATCAAGTTACAGAAATGTTGTTCAGGCATGGAGGAAAAACCAATTACAACCATATACTGTGTCCAACTTCTAAGGGAATAGATCCAATATAAGATGGAATAAAATCACTGCTATGAAGGAAGTGGAATACTGAAAGTCATTTCCATAACTCTACCTTCAAACTAATTTCTCAGTGACAAATCCTACAGATTATTGAAGTATACTGACAAATATTACAATAATAATATAATTTTAAGAGATTATTACTTTCTTGGAGATTTAGATTGATGACTTCTTCTTCTTCCTTTATCACTAGAATCACTCTCAGCCACCTTTAATCTTTCAGGTTCTTTCCTTGATCTTCCTGATCTTCTTATACCATACACATCTGGATTTTCCTCCCAACACTGTAAAAGGTTGTTCTATATACAGGGTGATGAATAATTTCAAAAAATCTATTAGGTTTCAGCAGTTTACAATCACAGATCTAGAACTTAATATATAAAATTAATAACAAAATAAAATCAATTCTTACTGAGATATCATAATATTTAATTCAAAGTAATAAAATTTTATTTGCTATGATGATAAAATATTCCAAATTATGTAATATCACCATACAATGGATTAAATAATAAATATGATAAATGATTGAGTATTCCCAAGTATGTAAGTGCCATGTGATTCAATTAACTTTATCATTTAAGAATAAACATCTCAATATAAATTGTAAACAAATCTGAAAGGATCATAATTAAATTCCATTAAGCAAAATGGAAATCAAGAAACTATAAATAAATCACAAAAGAGACGAGAAGAAAATATAAGTTTCTAAATGTAAATACTGAAAGGTCTTGGCACTTACTTGCACACTTAATACAAATGAATTCAGAACTTTATATCTTTAGAATTAAATAAAAATTCTCAAGGTAAAATAAAATAATTCTTGGTAACTTACTGAACAATTAAAAGATTTTTGAAACATAAGATGGTCTTAAATTAAATCCAATTTAGAGCAAAGACATTTTCGACAACTTCTAATATGATCAAAATAATAATCATATTGAATGATTTACTCTTTAGCATATCATCCTTAGTTCTACATTTCTGAAAATAATTTATCTTCCTACTCATAACTCTTAATGAGAACATAATGAAATATTTTCTTACAATACCATCTTACCTGCTTCAAATCAGAAGTCCTGTCTTTTCTTGGAGACTTAATAGGGCTAGATTTCTTGTCTGGGGAAGATTTATCTGAGTGACTGTCTGAATCAGAACCACTCCCAGACTGACTGCCAGACTTAGATGAAGCCGAGGAACTTGAACCCGATTCACTAAATCCAGATTTAAAGATATGTTCACTCATCTAATAATTTAAAAGTTAGGATGACACAAAAAAATGTCTCAAATTGGCATATTGCACATTATTCGTCATACCTATCTGATCCAGAACCTGACCCAGACTGTGAACCAGAGACTGTTCTTTTCTTTTCATTTGGTGTCCTATCATCATCTTGGTTTGATTCGTTTTCTGAGGCTGATGCTGCCGAATTGTTTTCGGATTCGGATCCAGAATCCTGTCCAGTTTCATCACCCGATCCCTGAAATATTCGTTTTCCAAGGACTGAATAAAAATCAAGTCGCGATATAGCATCTGAAAATACCTCCAAGGAGGCATATTTACGCCTATAGAGGTATTTCTGGAAAGCGGAGATTAAAAATCAGTCCATCTTCTTCGAAAGTGGCATACAGCCACTAATGATAATCGGAAGTCACCGGTAACCCCCATCCCTTGATATTAGTAAAAGTGAAAGATTATGTAAACTGTTTTGTTGAAATTATCCAAATTAAAGCAACCAAAAACAACCCATGTGGTCGCAAAACCTCGTCAATTCAACGTTAGCCCGAAGTTTGGCACTTTTTGCAAGTATAATTTATTTCCTTAATGCGCACTACTGGATCATCATCATATCAAAATGGCCGTTCCACATGGAACAGAATATTCGTAGCTTAAACTGTTGTAATTAACGTCTGATACAATCAAGTAACGATATGATAGCAACTGTTTCGTTGATATTGAATACACCTGAACTGTTTCACCACCAGTAAACTTCTGCAATTGCATTTATACATCAACGAAAGTGTACCATTAAATATACAGCAAAATCATCTAAACTGATAGCTAAACGAGAAAATACCCAAGATTCTATGAAGAAATGCTACTGTAAAGAGTCATCACCATATGTAGCAAATATCACACAATATCTCGATTTAACTCTGTATTCTCTCCTCCAAGATATACATTGTACATTTGTAAAATAGAAACCACGAGAAATGATGCTAAAAGCACAACTATAACATTTGAAACGAGAAATTTTATCATTTATTGAGAGAGAAAACGAAAAGATGACTAGTACCTAGTTCCTGAAAATAATTGCATACAGTGATTCAAGGAGGTAAATGGATATCACGAAGGTAAGCAATAAAGGAACAGTTTAACCAGAATTTGATTTTTATTTAACAAATTTCCAAAACAAAACAATAGTTACTTTCATATGAGTGCTTAAGTCTTCTAAAGATTGACCAAGCTAAATCATAAAATTCAGAACCAATGAGTGATTTTTCAATCCAGTATTCACAGACACATTTCCGTTGTTTGATCACCTTTTGATGTAAAATACAATCGCTGTTACAAAGAGAGAAAATTAAAGAGCTTTCTCAGAAGCTCGAAGCCCAACTTCAAGCTTAAATTCCAAAAATGGGTCCAATTCAAAAATACATTATTCATGCATCATTACAAAGTAGAGCTAATGGACAACGCAAAAATGACAAAAAAATTGTGGAACACAAATAATTATTCCGTGAAACCCAGCGATTTAAGTTTGTAAACAATGTGGCATGGTTGAGAAATAAACTTCGTACCTCCAAGAAATCGAGCCTTTCCGACCTGATGGCAACACGCCTACAGCACAAACATAATATACAATTACATAAACAAGTATACGTTGTTTATACGCTATTTATGCCTACGAAGAATTGTTAGTCGAGCTAATTCAGCGACTACAAAATAAGATTACACCTCCACTACGTACGTTAACATCACGCCTTAGAGCCAATCAACGAAGAAAGATCAAGGAAAAATTATTGGAAATGACACAAATAATATAAAATAAAACTAAGCACACCGAAAGAGTTAAAAATTGAAATCCTTACCTGATTCATTTTCAAGCGTTTGTCACAGATTTTCTTCCGCTCAATATAATTTCGGACAATGAAGATGATTAATTGATCCCCATTAATTACACAATTAGCTTTTTAAATTTACGAAAAAAATTCAATGTACTATTGCATGTAAACAAAGAATAGCTGATATTTCGTTAACACCCTTCGTCACGGTAAGTAGTCTGCCATCTTGCTCTAACTCATCCCGCAACGTTTCACTAAGATACAACTTTAACTGTTTCACTAGATAATCTCTATATATTTCACTCTGAAAACTAAAGGTTATTGGTTATTAACAATTAATTTCTTGTGAAATTATGAAAAGAGCTTTCCCTTTCAACTAACAGATTCAACGCACAAGGAGACATGACTCTTTCACCTCACCGACAGCCATGATACCTTCCTCACAGACCATCTCCCAGAATCCTTTGCGACGTTACGTGCCACAATTCAACGCCGATTTCGCCCGAAAATACGTTCCCACTACCCTGCGAACCAATGCAGTCACACGAATCGTCTGCTATTACTAATGTGGTCTTCGTAGATCATAATCAACGGAAATATAAACTCGATTTTTGTCAGCAGATAGCTGTTATGTCTTCAAATATCAAACTTTGCTTGAAAGGAGGATAACACTTTAGAAGAAATAAGACTGAAAAGATTTACTCCATGATGTGCGAAATGCGCTGGGTTCCACTTGCATAATTACCGTCAAAAATTAATACATGAAATTACCGTTTAATAAAAGAGGTTGTCCACAGATACAAATCGTAAGCACTTCTGAATTTAGCTCAATATATCCCTGGAATTCAGCACTTGATACTTCTTCGAATCTATATTTGCAGAATATACGCAAATGTATTAACGCTGGCAGAGTCCCGCATGAAATGCGCACAATATTCTCACAGGATTACGTGGAGCTGGAAAATGCCAGTCTCGCTTAAAAGTCAATACAACTATAGCCACAATTAATCACAGTTTCTTCTGTTTCCTTGGTCTTGGTGGATTCCATGAGACTCTAGTATTATCGGTGATTGATATAATATTGAGGCCTCCCATTTGAAGTCCTTTAATGGCCGACTGCAATAAAAACAACGAATAAAACAAAATGAGTCTCCCTTACCAATGATGGACATTAATGTCAAATGGATACTAAAAAACAAATAAATTCAAATGCGTGAAAAAATTACACTGAATTAAACTAAAAAGAATTAATAATGGTGTTTATGAGTATTAATTCACAAGAAAAACTTACAATTCATTAGCTAAATTTTCAGAATGTCCCTTCTCATATCAATATATAATCCCTTAGAAATGAGAAAATAGCCTGAATAGAATTTCCTTTTGAAAACTTTTCAGGATTTCTGCATGAGTGTTATTTAATGGAGTAATTCCAAAGCCATCATTTACCACAGATACACCAGTAAAAACCATTCGATGAACATAGGAACAGGAATTAAAATAGGAACAGCATACTTATAAGTTCACCCTCGATATTTACATGTGCAATGATGACTCAGGGTTCACTGACATTGAGATTCTTAAAATTTGACAAAGCATGGAAGAGACAAACATCATAATGAGCAATATGACATACATAAAATGAACTTACAGCTAAAGAATTTGTATACAATAATGTGTGTCAGAAGCAAGAGTAATCTAAACACGGGGCTATTTAAAAATATTTCTTTGAATAGTCCTGTTAAAGTAGCTTAAATTATGTTGCCTTAAACTGCTATCACTAAAAGAGAAAAATTAGTATTTTCTAAACGCAATATATACAAAAAAATTATGAATATTCTTATCAATCACTTTTTGGTTTTAACTACTAATAGATACACCAGAAAGCAAATTCTTTCCAGGTCTCCAACAAGGGAGGGGGCAATCACTCCATAACACACTGTAGCTCAACATATTATCAGACTAAAACATGACGAAGTGATATCCACTGTCACCTTCTTAAATTATCAAACCTTACTAAAATTAAACTACAGAATGTATCTTGCATTAAATAAAAAGGAAATGATAACTTTACTAACTTCTATATGTGAAGGCAAAAATAACTGTACTAATCCTCTACAAACATGAACTTTTTTCCATTTAAGCTGAATGATTCAAAGAAGATAACTATAGCAAGAGCTAAGAACAGTGCGATATTTGATATACTGGTACGTACTTGATTCCTACAATTAACTTTCAGGACGATTTCCTTTATAAAGGATAAGATTTATGATAGTCAAGAGCATTAATTAGCCTTTTAGTCAATAAAACTACATTAAGAAAAACAAGGGTTTCTCTATAATATAACTAACTTCCTTAAATAATATACACTAACATGATTAATTTAAGGTCTAAAGAATTATATCTAATAACAATTTATATTTATGCTCCAGCACTGGTTAAATACTTTGCAATCTAATAGCTTATATTTAGAGTACAGTTCAGGAGTATTGAGGTCACTTCTATTGATCTTTTAATCCAAATATTTTCAGATTAACTATCATGAAATATTAAAGGTCTTTATTGTAAGACCAACATTAAAATAAAGAAAACCACCAATATCAGGAGCATATCCAATAGGAACATATGAGAATTCCATCAACTAATCCACAGACAAATTCACAGGGAAATAGAGGGAATATAAAATAAGGTAAGAAAAAATGTGCAATTCTGCAAAGAAATAGCAATAACTCAGCCAATTCTGAGAGAAAATAAGTAGCAGTCTCATTTAGATCTTAATTATTGTAACAGAAGAATGGTTTGAATGAAAAAAATAAATTATTGATTCTCCAAAAAAACTAAAATAGCTATTCTAAAAAAACTAAGGTAAAGGAATTTATGTTTGTCTTACTGTGCAGTTACAAAATTATAAAAGTGGAAAAAGGTCACTAACAGTAAAAAAAAGTCTCTAACTGATAGCTAGCCAAGAATGCTAGAAGAGGATTAGACAGAGAAGAATGGATCGAGCCTCAAATGCCATCTAGAGCAGTGGTTCCCATTTTTTTTATTCAGTGCCCTCTTGGTTGCATAAACTTAAATTCAACTGTTGTGGCCTGAACCCTCTCCTATGATCAGGCCTAAGCAATCCAAAACCACCAATAAGCACCTTCCTTCTTCCTGCCTCCTTGATCAACTCAATGATCCCCAGGGAATGGTATCACCCACTTTGGAAACCACTTATATTCCAATTGTCATGAAAAAATTTCACAAAAAGATGCTGACAAAAAAAAAGTAACTGGATAATGCAAGCATACCAATCAAATATTTTTCCTTCCTTCATGTCAACGTAAAACACCAATAATATATGAAACTTTGTTTGAATCTAATATACAGTAAGATATTTTATGTTTGTCTTCCCTGAATATATTTATGCAGATCAGACTGTAACAGACACAAACAACTACTGAAGAGGACTGCCTACTGCACTCCCTTATTTTCTAAAGTGATTAGAATTTAACTAAAAAATCTCTAAATTAATTAATAGCAAAATGAAGCATTTATCATGAGTATCATCTAACAAGTACCATGAATCAGTGTCTGATATATGGCTCATCAGGATATGTTGATGACACAATGAATAATGAATAGATGGTTTATTATGCAGGGCCTCACAATATCATTGAACAAATTCCAGCAAAAAATGAAATAAATTTATAAACTAGCTAAAAATTAATCATTAAAATGTAACTAAAGAGATAATTGTACTGTTATGCATTAAGATAATTTATGAGAATATTGTTAAGTGTGAAGAGAATTTAACAGGATAATGATTTTCATGTTTAAGTTTCATATTTGTGAAGTTGATTTTCCTCAGCACTTCTCTATTTTGCTCCAGTTCTATTGCCTTAGTATGTGACAAAACTATGTCAAAATTTATTATAAAGCTGGTTGAAGACCAGGAAATATTTTAAGTTTATTTAAAAAATAAACATCTAATTAAGGATAATCTGGAGCATTAAGTAACCTTAATGAACTAACAGCAATTCTTTAATTACTAAGGCTACATAAGTACTGTGATTGCTTCCAATGTTTACCATTCATAAGAATGCAATTTTGCATAAAATTTCCTTTCACCAAATCCCTTAAGCTCATAATTGAAAGAATGAATGGCAGCAAAAAATGTGAGATAAGATGAAGTTGGGTCCAGAACTTCCTCCCATTGAAAAAGACAAACCAATCTATTTCATAATGCTTTAATGACATTAATGCAAGGTACTTAATTACAAATAGATCAAAAAATTTGCCTAAGCATTTCTTAGCTAGAAAAAGTGTACTCAGTTTTTTCACTCTAAGTAAGGATATAAATAAATATTTTTAATACTATGTTTAATTTAAAAATGCAAAATAATATAGTTCAAATCATCAATAGTTTATAACTTAAAGAACTAACTGACAAAAAATTACAGGTTTCACTAAAATATTTTTATGTTCAACAAAAATAAAGAGAACCAGATGTGCCCTACAATGAAATTGTATGATAAGTTTTAAAAATCTAATTATTCATACCAACAAATCAAAATTCAATCAACTATTTTTTGCCAATAAAAACTAATGTTCAATAGTTTGACATGTTTACTTAAAGATCAAGAGAAATAAATGTATGAATCTAAAATTTATTTCTTCAAATTCACATTAATTCATTACTTGAAATAATTTAAAAGGTATTTTTAATAAACAAAACTGGCTCTATATTAATTACAATGGACATATCTTGTAATCACAAGATTCAGATATAGCAACTTTATATTGGATGAAAGGAAGAGCTTACAGAAGAATGAATAATTATATTAAAGTTTCACCAACAACATTTGGTCTTAGGTCTTTGTTACATCCTACTAGCCATAAGAGAGGACTATAGAGAGGACCCTATGTGTAAAATCAAAAAATGTTCTCATTTTCAACAGGTAAAGCCAAAGAATTCTTAATCTTTATAAACTATAGAATGGTTGATGATGTTTATACTGAAAAATATGAATTTATTCCATCCACTCCATAATTCCAAGAAGAATAATACAAACACTAGCAAAGAACAAGGATGAGTTACAAAGACAAAATTAGATTACAGAAACACACCTTCACCCACCAAAATTCAAAGTATCTTATTTTAACATTTTTATAAGTACTAAGTGAAAATACAAACTGAAACTTTTTGAGAAAATATTGTTGAAAGCACCAAGGTAAATATGTCCTACTTTTCTGTCAATAATGAAGAAATTTTTGTCTAAATTAAAGCACTTAGATTACTGCAAGGACAAGGAAAGGGATAAGAGAAAATGGCAATTAACGAGAAAGAATGAAAATTATCCTTTCAAACAACAAAATTGAAATATCTTTAGCTGCAGTAACGAGTTAAATTTATAATCCTTAAATTTATAGATAAAAGGGAAGTAACCTCATTACCATATGAAGAATAATTCATAACAAAAATGGAAAATATGAACCCAAAACTAATCATAACCTAGCAGACCAAAAGAATATCAGTATCATGAGAAAAATCTGAAAACCAAGAGGAAGAACTACAATCAGGAGAGAAATATCTAAAATAGGAGAGACATTCTGTAGATGGTAACGATGACCACCCCAAGTTGGATAAAAATTCATGAATCATAAGAAAATGAAAATAAGCTCGAATAGCCTTAAAAATTTAACAGAATTTCACTAAACATCAATATAATCAATCTCATAATCTTCCCCATGCTACGTCCAACTTTGCAATCTCCGTCTCAAAATAGATTCAATTACAGAATTTCCCACTGAAATAGCATATGGAACAATTTATTACCCCTGGCTTCCAAACAGCTAAATGATATCTAAGCAAAGATGACAGCAGTAAGTTTTTTTTCTTATATTTAAGGAATTTTCTGTCTCCTTACTGACCACCCAACCCAGCTAATTACTATCTCTTACAAAGAGCTGAAAGATCTGTTCATTTATGCTTAACTATGGGTTAACTAAGTAAGTTGCTACTGGTGCTACATCTTTGGAAGTCTGGGTAGCCACCTCAACTCAATTGTAGTAGTATCTCCCCCTTATGCTTCATTGGGGGGTAAATTCTACAATTGATCCCTTTTTATATTCTATGGCTCTAAAAGAGAATGTCTTCTGTTGGGATACCTCATATTTTTAAAAATATATTTAGCATCAACAGCATTACAGAAAATATGAATAGAAAAATAAACAAAGAAAATAGGTAGTAAACATGTCTCTCAGTTACTTACTGTCTGTTATGACACAGTTACTTTCATACCACTCAATTTCATAACATTCCTCTACCTTCATTATGTATCTTTGCAATGCCTTTCCCCTATTGAAGATATAACTTTCCACCTCTTTGTTTACATCTTACCTCTCCACTAGTTTATTAATATTGTTATGGCCAGAAAATGCCTAAGAAAATTTAACTTTAATTACTTTCCCAAGTAAAAACCTTTTTGATTAATACCCAGCTTCATACATACATTCTAAAGGGACTACACTGGCAAAATTGCATGAATTTTATGACTTTCTAAAGATTGATGCTCTCACATATTACACAGAGGAATGAACTAAGACAAAGTATGCATTACATTTAAAACTGCAATCCACAGTTACCTATGATTACAATATGTAAAACACCAAAAAGCACTCAAATGAAGATATCTCAAAAGTAGCTACAAGTACTTTGTGTGTCCCATGATTTACAAAGAAGTTTAGTTGATGGTGATAGAGAATCAAAATGAAGAGATACTATATTTTATAATATTGATTTCTCTCCATTTGCTTCGAGGATGACTGTTTAAAAATTACACCTTGTTTTAAAATTTCTGCCAAAAATTCCCAATGAATCCTGCTCTTCTATATCTACTTAACACATCTGTTATCAGGAGATTTGATAAAGGAATTTTCACTTAAAATCTTTCATCTTTAATATACACCACAAACCTTCTCCAGGATATTTTCCTAGATTTTATTTGCATCCCTCTTGTTAGAATTCCCTTAGATGACTTGTTTATACCAACAAATTGGTCTTAATAACCTCATCTACAGCACCTCAACTAGTATCATTCCAAAATCATGGGAATCAAAGTATTATTCTATGCAAGTCATTGTTATAACTTTCAGTGTGATTCTTCAGCAAAACACACAACTGAGACTGACTATAAACTCATCATGTACATTTAACCATTACTTCATTCACATCAAAAACTGGCAAATATAAAGTATGTGAACTTAAAAGTATTTCCTTGTAGACTGTAATCATTAATATTATCTTAGGCATACCTAAAATAAGGAGGGAATGATGGAAACACCATGAGTTAGAAGGTAAAGACATTTGTAGGTAAATGGATGTAAGATCATTCTTAAAAACACTTGCATGGAAATAGAAGTATATCAACAAGGACAGCAAGTATGATATGATTCAGACACATAAATGAAGCATTTTGAAACAATGCATTACTGCCATGTTCTCCGAATACGGACTGACATTAAAATTAATCTTTTCCCCTTTCCAAGTCACTGATGACAATACATGATGAAAACATTTGCATATTAAGAATTTCTCTCCAAAGTTCCAAAAGGCATCAAAGATTGGTGGGAGGGGAGGGAATACACTTAAGAAAATGTTTGGATGGAGAAAGAGCTAAGTTTCACTTGTTTCAGATGTCTGTTAAAATATTTATAAAAATAAAATGATTAGCGCAGCAGCTGTGAGCTTTCGATCAAACAATAATCTCACACCTTCCAAGGATAAAAACCAAGTGATAAAGAAAGTTAACCATGAATTTCGTCAAAAAGAGCAAATTAAATTGTAGACTGAGTAAAAATTTGAAGAAAATTTTATTAAATGTAATGTAAAAAATATTTGCATTTAAATGAAGATGGAGAATAGTTCTAGAATGTGTCACATTAAAATGAATTGCACAATACTATTGAAATTGCACTCTAGGTGGAAGAATTATCACCACAGCAAGATGAGTAGCATAATAGTGCACAAAATAAAAGATAACTTACCAAGATATCCATGAAACTTTGAAAAGTAAAATTCAGGAATACCTTCTTATTTATTTACACATATCTTAGTAAGTTTGAGCCATGCATGCAAAACCATAATTATGACAATGATACCCAGGGTATTATGAAGCTTGTGTAATAAGCTTATAATGAAGATGAATCTTAGAATGATGAATAAACATTGAAAATGCTCAGTTTAGAAATTAGGATCCAATGAATTTTTAAAAAACTGTATAGCAAACATAGCAAATTCACTTGCAAATATGAGACACCTGATTCACGTTTTTGTGCCAATCACAGCCTGCTAAGATTATTTACTTCTATTAATTATGAAATGATATGGCATCACAATGCAGACTATTTCTGAAAATAACTGCACAATAACAACATAAAACAATAACAATTCAATCAAGATTTTCCAATTGTAAATAGTCACCTCTACCTAACTGAGATAACATAAACAGCCAATAAATGACAATTTTTTGGTAGACAAGGAATGGATGAAGGTGATTTTTGCACGTTAGGGCATTCACCCAGGAAAAATCCCAAGGAAGAATAGACTTGAAAAATAAAGGAGGATTTCGCTTTGATTGCACCAATATATTGAGTCTTTCTATCTTCTGAATGGTTTTAATAACATAAAATATCTAACTTGGCTCTCACCTATGCATCAATTGAAGTAGGAAATATCGTGTTTACCATACGAACATACACATAAATGGAAGATATAATAACTTTAAAATACAGTGACACCTGTCTTAAGCAGAAATGTCTTATCTGGAAAAAAATTGGACCAGACATAAAAAATTGTAGCCCCAATAGATTCTGCTTAAGACAGGATTCACTATATAACACTCTTTGGCATTTGTTAACTGTTTATTAAGCTCGTAACAAGGACAGAGACTTATAACTATAGATCACACCAGTAAAAATAATTTAACTTGCCAACTCATTGGACCTTATCAAAGCTTTCCCAGTAACCAAAGAGAGGTATAAGCTTAATTTTGCTCTAAATATAAGGACTCAACTTCAAAACTAAAATAATGGAGAAATTAATGAAATCTAATTAATAACACATTTCATTTAAAGTAGGTCATCAACAATTTTAATAATTTACCACCAACAAAACATCTGATTATCTCCTCTCAATGATTTTCAAGGGATTTAAACAATATCTGACCCAAGGTTTCTAATGGATATCACTCCACAAAAGTGTTGTTTCAATACTTTCATATGAAGTTTCTACTTCTATTTTCTACAAAGATGTCCTTAGAAAATTAAAATTCAATGAAATAAAAAATATGGAATATCATAGTTTAAGGCTTATTTTGCTAATAAATGGCATAATTTGTCAGATGAAAGAAGATATTTCTAGAATATAGAATATTATGAACACAGAAAATTAGTTCCATATAAGATTTCCAAAAAAATAACATTTTAAAACTTAATATAAAAATTGTTAAGAAAGTTTGTTACGATAAGTTTACAATGAATGAAACAACTCTTCTGTTAAATGAAGTTGAAAAAAAAGAAAGAATACCTGTATAATTTTAAATAAGTTATTTTGCCAAGCAAAAACTCCAAAAATATTATTTTTATGAATAATTAAATGACTGTATAATAATGTTTTTATTTTTGTTCTGATCCCAAATGAAGAATACTAATTGAAAAAGATTTCATATGAAATTTGCGGAAGAATATAAACAGAATTCATTTAAACGGCATCAAGCTCATATTTTGAAATGTCATCACAAAAAATTGTAATAGTTAAAAACGAAGTTATCGATTCTGAATCATTTAATAGTACCTGACCTAACCTTGGCGATCAAGATAAACCTTAAAAATACAAAAATCCATTAAATTTAGTGTATTTCAGACCATAGCAGTTTCTTGAACAATTCAAGAGGATTACACAAATGTGAATGATTATTTGATAATTATTGAAAAATATACGTATAAAAACCACAAGAATTGTAATTCAAAAACAGCAATGGGATCATTAACTGAGGGTGAAATACACAATTAACAAAGATAAGGAGTACTCACCATTCGACCAGGACCAAGTCCTTGAACCTTAACTCGAACTGTCTTGTAGCCTTGAGAAACAGCAGACTGCATAAAAAAAATTTGAAGAAAAATTATAAGCATACAAAATTTTAAAACCTAACACACAATGGGGAAAAATTTACACTAACCGTGCTTAAACTGATTGCAGTAGCTTGTGCAGCAATATTAGTTCCTTTCCTTGTATTTTTAAAGCCTTCCATACCACAAGATCGAAGCATTTTTACTTCCCCTGTAAAATATTGGAATAATGTTCATATTCAAGAAAACTAATCAACAGCATAATTAACTATTCACATAAAGAATTGTCAACTAACCTTTACTGTTGCTGATACTTAATATGGTGTTGTTTGGAGATGCACGAATGTGGCATATGGGTATTTCAGAAAATGGAATGCCATCAAATAATTTATTTGGAGTGTCTTCATCAGGAAATACATCATCTCGCCTAGATCAGAAGAATGTCAATAAAAACAATATTCAAGAAAACAATAACTGAGAGTAAATAAAACAAATAGACATACAGTATAGTAAGAATCCTCTTCCCAAGGAATGTTTTCCATCCTGAAATAAATAGAATAGGATGCTTAGAAAAGTATCTGCAAGCGAAAACAATTTTGTGATTTAAAATAAACTGTCTTCCATCAGCCTAAAAGATGGAATAAAGGTAAATGCATTTACTTTCAGCATGAACTATGATGTTATCTCCAAATAAACTTCAATTAATGAGATTAAGTTCCATTTTTTCCAGCTTATCAAAGCATTCCTAGGGAGTCAGTCAAATATTAGGTGGTTTTAGAAAAGAGAATTTAGTATGAAGTAGAATAATTTAGTAATAGAATCATTGCCTACAATTTGAAAACCATTACTTCAATTCTTTTATTTGACAGTGACACAAATGGTGCAAATTCCAACTGCAGTTATGTTCTAACTGAATTAAGAAATGTGTAGTTATATGAGAGGAAGTGAACGTCCATGTTTGTGCAGTCATGAATCAACAGCTTCAGATAACAGAATCCTTAGAACTAAGATGTAATCTATGTCTCGTGCCGTTACTTAAATGTAAGTCTTTGTAAATGATCTGGTAACTTCCGCAGTAAAGAATGATATCTAAATACTCATTCTCAAGGTTGTCACTTAGGATAACAACATAACAAATGTAGTACTTAACAGAGAAATTCAATTACATAAATATATCTAACAACGTCTGCTTTCAACCTGAACTGAACTGTAGAGGCTGTAAAAAGGTAAAATAAAACTTTTGTGCCATCAAGGTATTTCAAGCCTGAAAAGGCTTTGTATGAAAATCATAATATGAATGATAGAAGCAAATGAATTCGAAACTATGTTAGTACCACTATAAAGGAGATATTGATACCTTGAAAGTGAGTTTAAGTGTGAAAAGAGGGATGAAGCCACAGTTAATGATATCATTCAAATCTGAAAGTATGGCCCTTCTTCATCTCTGGCAGATGTAAATAAGGCGCCAGAACAATAAATTTAGCCCATTTACCAACAGACCCCACCCTTTCTTCCAGATCAGCCATATTGGAACTTTAAATACACCATTTGTGTCCTTCGGACGCCATTTTGAGCAGCTCAAGAATTTCGGAACCTCGTACGACCGTTGGATTTTTGCACTTACCTCCTCAGCATAGAATCTACAACAATCAACTTCTCCCCTTCGGTTCCTTCATCTTTGGTGGGCGTTGAAGCAAGCATTTCTTTGCGGCCTTCTACTTTGCTACGTGGCAAAGATGTATGAAAACTAGCCGTATTACACAACGAACTTTGAGTAGCTAAACTACTACAAGAGACATTTACAGAAGGAAAACAACTACTTTTCATTCCAGAAGAACTGTTAATGACATTATTTCTTATACTGGTAATAATTTTTGCAGAATTTACTAATGTTCGTAACATTTTGTACTCTTACTCCGCAGCAGAACCTCTGTCTCACTAACACGACTCCAATCCTACGAATGACCTACTCATCAGATGTGCGCGATGGTTGAATCGATAGTGACATTCGATTTTAACATAAACAAGAGCACTCTCATCTTATTATTTGAGTCCAAGATTAAATACACAAGTGTTCCTCCTCATGAAGTTGGAAAAATGTAGAAATGTTACTTATCTATTATTAATAAAATATTTCACATTAAGTCGTAGATGATGCGCGAGAGTTGCATCGAATACAAAAAATGGTATCCGGTAAGATGAATTCAAGGATAAGGATTCTGATTAAATCTGAAATGTATTTTCTTGAAATATAACTTCTTTAATTAACAATTTTTGTTTTCCCTGTTTGAAGAGGAGATTGACTTCTCAGCATTTGGATGAAATCCATTTGATATGATTCAATTTCAGTGGTGATTTATACATAGACAAATACAATTCTTTTTAATATTATTTTAGGGAACAGAGAAGCTCATTTTCCTTGCATAGTCAGAGAAAGAATCTGAAGTTTATGAAATAATGCGTCTGTTTAATCGTCGTCGTAATTGGAATATTTATTAAGAACTATGTTTACACGTTGAAAACTATTTTACGATTTTATTTATTCTTGCCATCAGCTCGAGTCAGCGTTCTAACTACGCATGATTTCCAAATTATTTTAAGAGTAAACAGCTATACGTTCCTAAAATAATCCAGGTTTTAATCGTCTTATTGTAGCCCATATTGCAGTCATTGCTACGCTTGTCCGCACTCCGGGTAAATTGAGTATGAAAATACGACTTAGGGTTGTCACCTTTTCGATTGTAAGATCCGTCGCGACAAAATAGCCAAAAAGTGGCATATTGAAAATTAGGCGTACCTATCCTAAGAAAGTCATATAAGGGATTTATGGTATGTGGTTGATACATTAGCATCTCGGGGGTTTCTCCGATTCGCATTAATTTAACCGGGCAAGTCTGTATGCCCCTGATGCAAAAAAGGTGACTTAAATAATCTCGGATTCGTACGGAATTTGCGGAATTTTTTTATTTTATTGGGGTCCAAGTGAGAAATTAATAGGCTGAGAGTGAATAGATTGAAACTTCGTTAGAATATTTTAGGTTTTTGTTTTTCTTAATCCTTATATTCAATGGTAAAACAACA
The DNA here is from genome assembly GCA_036926295.1 of Pachydiplax longipennis. NCBI lineage: Eukaryota > Metazoa > Arthropoda > Insecta > Odonata > Libellulidae > Pachydiplax > Pachydiplax longipennis. The sequence goes on from JAVFKF010000008.1 coordinate 62,759,644, forward strand.
GTATACATGTTTGCTTAAACTTTTCTTGTGTTAGCAGTAACTTCAAGACTAGGAAATAATTGCTCGTAAAACATAAGTCCCCGTAAATATTTAAATCTGCTGCAAGGTTGCTTCGACAGAGTAAAGACCATTCACTCCTTTCATTCACCCTTTACTCCTCTATCTGCATTCTTATCATACTAAAGAACATGTTCGACTATAACACAATGATAAATGCTTGAAATTCATTGTTCCATCTTGTTAAATAAATATCGAAGGCATTAATTTTAATAATTATTATAGTTATCTTCAATTTGTTTTCTTATTTCAAATTAGGGTCGCCGGGATACAATTTTGAATAGGAGAATCTAAAGATTTGTTGTATTCAGAACAGTCTTATACTCATTCAGTTGGTTGAAGAAAACACTAAATGAGACGGCTAAATTTTTTATTTGTGGATTATTGTAAAGGTTTATAGGTCTTGCTGTATGGAGTAAAGGTCTGTTCTAGGTTTTGTCTTTGTCCTAGTCTTTGCTTTCAATATTTAATCTTCTTCAATTTTTCCCTTACAAGCCATAGTTTAATTTAATAATAATAAAGCTTTATTTGTCTGATAACCAGCAGGTAACAGGTACAAGACGTCAAGTGAGTAGATAAACTCAATACATAAGAAAGTGAGTGTAGGGAAACTCAGTACATAAAAAATAAGGAATTAAATATAAATAAACACATTCAAACAAATTAAAGAATATAAAATACAGATAAACGTATAAAAAAGAAAAGAAAAACAAATTATTATAATTTACATAGTCATTGAATTTCTCCACACTATACAGTGGATTTTTTGTCATTAGATTACAGCTAGTAGACTTAAAGTTATTTAAATTAAGATGTACAGGAAGTTTATTGAATAGTTAAAGACTCCTCACATTGAAGTGGTTAAGAGAAAGTCTACAACGAGGTATATCATGATTATTTTTATGCCTAGCGTGGAAATTATATACATTGGTTAGGGCAAGATTTGGAATATTTTCTTTTGCATAGATAAGATTAACGAAAACATACGAACTGTAGATGGTCATAATTTTCAAATGAGGATCTGCAGGATTAAGTAGGACTCAAGCAGGATTTAAGTATGCAGTTCCCAAGGATATAAGAATATTGCATTCTCTTCGGTTATGTGGTGATATTTTCTCTTCTTTATCCCATGTGGTGTACTGGATTTTTGGAATCTTTTAGATATTTGTTTCCAGATACTATTCCTTAGGCAGTCCAATATATAGAAGCTTTACTGTGAATCGTTCTTTTGCATGTATTGAAATGCACGAAGGGACGAGAGAGTCCTCATATGGTTTGGATCAGATAATTTCAACATTTTAAAAGTTTTCCTTATTCATGTTTGACCATCTTTAACTTCAAGAAACCTCTTATTTTCACCTTTTGAACATCTATCTGTAGGGGTCTTCTCTTGAAGCAAGTGCCTATCCTTTTAATGAAGGATTCTCTTAATTTCAGCATTACTTGTAGTAGTTCTTCCTTGTTAGTCTTCATTGGATCACCTTAGGAATTTTATGAAACTTCATTAGCAAGTTACAGTAAGATGACATAGCATTTGATGATGAATATTCTACTGAATTAAAGAATAACTCTTATAATTTGGGTGATCTTCTTTATCATATCTCAGGGCAGAACATTTGATTAAAATGTTTCCTTGGTTGTTCCAATTTCAAGATGTAATAATATCAGAAAAAAACAGAAAATGAGTGTTTTGTGGGCTATTGAGTGTGACTTGAAGAGATCATGCTGTGATGTCCTCAAACCACTGGTATTTAAAAAATTGATTTTCTTTCTTTATCTTAATTTGAAAAAAAAATTCATTTTAGAGAGAAAAAAGGACTGAAGTAAAGTAACAAAGAAGCTCTTTGTTTGAGAAGCAGCTCAATGTTAAAATCTCTGACAAGAATACAACCAGGTTTACACAACAATACTTTGAGGACTCTAGAGATTCTACCTACGACTGTGGTATATAAAATGAAGAAGTACTATTTTTGTTTCAAGTACTTATTAAAAATTAAAGCACAGAAAAAAATCAGTTCCCATGACTTACCAGCATAAACAAATATTAAGTTTTTGTAACCTGGTTACAATGCCATCCCACTTTTAATGTGATTTTCACTTGGTCCCCTGAAAATCATCTTAACTGGGTTTTAGGTGTCAGGGATAAATAGAAATGATGTTCTTGAGCCAGGTTCATTAGGAGCATAATTGACTGCTTTGATAAATTACATTCATGACTTCCTGTCATAAGCTAAGTAATAGATTTTCATCTTCTCAGGACGTGTATAAAATTTATTGATTAATTCTGCTCACTTGTCAGGTTATTCGTCTATTTTTTGGGGAGGACTTAAAAAATGTAATTAGAGTTTCTGCAGTGTTTAAAAATGAGAGATTTTGGCACCAACCTAGCATAAGTGCAAACTCCACTCTCATTTCCTGACATCCCTTGCATTACTACTATATAAGGCTGCATCTTCTTGGACGACAATGGTTTTAATTTTTGTCTTGCTAGCAATTGTCGAATTTTTTTCCTGGAAATCCACACAAAGCATACTTACTGGAAAATGAGGAGTTTTGGGGCCTTCTGGTATGAAACCAATGATAGCTTGGAACTATATTATATATTCCCTATCCCTGGAGTCTTACAGTTGGAGCCCTTGCGGCAATGAAAGGTCAAGCCTGTGGCCCCTGTAGTGCAGGCTTTGAACCTGTAGCTTATATATAATAGATATTATATATGTATATAGGGTATAGGATAACTTATGGACAATGTGCAGCTTTTATAATGTTCTACCAATTTCTCCAATTCAAGAAATTCTTCACCATTTCAATAGGTTGAGTACGTGTCTCTGATTCACATTGCTGTTTCTCAGTAGTACTTTCCTCTCCAGTCTTAAGTCATTCTTACAAGACAAAGTATAACTTTCTCATCTGCAAATTTTTCATTTTGATAGCTTTCTAATTTATCTTAAAAGTTTATAAAATGTCTTATTATTAAATGTATGCAATTGAATTAGATCTAAATCAAATATTGTCAAAATATTGAAATATGAATCAGTATAAAGGACAGACCCAAAGTTGGTGATAGCAACAAACTTCAAAGTTGTCTAAATTTTTTCTTTTTCAGTTAACTCCAAGCAGGGATGGGTATAATATAAAGTGAACAATAAATCTACAAATTCTGGATGGAATATAATAGATTATTTTGCACAAGGAAGAAAGGAAATAAAGAACACAACTTTATTTTTAATACAAAAAGAAATAATTAAGGTATTCATTGAGAGAATTTACTTTAAGCATAATAATTAAGATTAGCCTTCTTCTTTGCTTGGACCTCCATAATGGCATCCATAAAATCTTCGTGAGTAACAACTGCAGCTCCTCTACGAAGTGCTATCATACCCTAAATGGAAAAGTTAATATTGATCATCAAATTTACAGTAACTGAATACATTTGAAATAATTTTAGGTGAAAAAGCATTTACAATTTGATACATATTTGAAAGAATACATATGAACCTTCTCTTTTTAAAACCTGAAATCTATATTTAAACAAAACCATAATTGATGATGTTTTTTTTCCTTAAATGTTAATAAGTAGCTAGGTACAAATAAGCTAACATTACTCCAACCTATCAGAAAATTTTTTTAAGAGTGGAAAAGATGAGAAATTATGTTTTACTGAAAGATCACAACTAAATAAGTATTCTAATTTATAAAAGGTAATTACTATGAGTAAAAGCAACATCGTAAGTTAATTAACTTCTATAGTGACTACTACTTACAGCTTCAACACAAACTGCTTTACACTGAGCTCCATTAAAATCATCAGTAGACCTAGATAATTCCTCAAAATTTACGTCTGGGCTAATATTCATTTTTCTGGAATGAATTTGCATGATCCTAGCTCTTGCTTCTTCATTTGGATGAGGAAACTCAATCTTTCGATCAAGACGCCCAGATCTCAGAAGAGCAGGATCAAGTATATCAACTCTGTTTGTAGCAGCTATGACCTAAGAAAAGAATTGAAGAAATTGTAAGAAATGTAAACATATAGTAATCATAATTTTCTTTATGAACAATGTACAAAAGATTCTTTTATGCCAGTCCAAAATTAAGGAATTTTATCACAGAGATATCAGTACCACAGAGAACTTTATCGTTCATCCCTAATTTTTTTTGCATTGGTTCTGAAACATATACACTGTAGAATGTTAAAAAATATTCCAATAAATTCATGCATAGATGTCACTCAAAAGTTACCTTAATATCAGAATTTGAAGTGAATCCATCCAACTGGTTGAGTAATTCTAACATAGTTCTTTGAACTTCACGATCACCAGCCTTCTCAGAATCAAATCTTTTAGTACCTACAAAAATAGTTGACACATTAAAGTACTCCATAAAGTAAAATAAAATGAGGATGTTAACATGTAATTAATTGTATGATCAGTCACTTTGAAAAATGGATAATAGCATATAATCAAAATATAGCATGGAATCAAAGATATTAATGCATAATATAAGACTAATATGTTTCATAGGTGTCCTTCCTAAGAAGATTAGAAATTAATTGATTATCTGCGATAAGTGTCAGAATAAAAAATAAACTTACACTGATGTTATTCTATGCAGTTGGAATTTTCACAATATAATACTTAAATAATTTAGAACAAATAAGTGGGGTAAATTTTTTCTGACAGAATTTGTGCAAAGCATTGTATTATATCTTTTTTTATAATCAAGTGAGTTTCGTTAATTTGGCATTTGTTATTGCAAAGTTTTATTGTTCTAAGTTAAAAATGCATTCCTTAAAATATAACAGCAAAAGAATTTGATTCTACTCTGGTTATTTGGAGACTTACCAATTGCATCTAACTCATCAATGAAAATGATGGCAGGAGCTTTCTCTTTAGCTAGTGCAAAAGCATCTCGCACCAGTTTTGCTCCATCTCCAATAAACATCTGCACTAGTTGAGGTCCAGCAAGCTTCAAAAATGTTGATTTAGTTTGAGCAGCACAAGCTCTGGCTAAAAGTGTTTTTCCTAAATAAAAAAATGTATATATCTTAATCCGATGAAGAAAAATTCTTGAGATAAATGAATCATCTTACTTATTCATCTAAGCTGAAACTGATAGACAATTAAAGATGAAAAATAATTGCAAAATTTTTACCACAACCCAAATACTGAATACATTTTGCTCTCTAGATAAAACATGAAAAATAATAACCATATCACTAACAATAACAAAACCAATGATTGTAAATCATAACGTAAATCACTTACGGCTGACCCTGTATTACAGGTAAAACTGTTATTCAGAAAAAAATTGTGGTAGATTTCACTAAATCCACCACTATTCCAAAAGATTCCACTAAGGACAGGTTTCACTGCAATTATGGGATGAAACTGTCAATTCTAATTAAGATTTCTATATTTGATTTGCTCACCAGTTCCTGGAGGCCCATATAGAAGAACTCCTTTGGGAGGCTGAATTCCAAGATTCTCAAACTTCTCCTTATGCGTCATTGGCAAAACCACAGCTTCTATCAACTAAGAAATCATTTAAAGTAAATAAAAATTGCTCAACAGACAAAAGAAAAATAAACTTTTTAATTTTAAAATAATAGATAAATGGAGACTTTTAATTTTGGTATACGATAATTTACTAAGAGACATATACTTAGAAATTGTTAGCAAATATTGACTCAATTTATTGAGAACTAATGAAATGATATTTCAATAAAAGAAATAATTTATCAGTGTCAAATTTGGAAAGTGATTTTCAGAATTACACTACACTAGCAGATATCGGTAAAAAATGAGAGATAGTCATTTAGAATAATTAAACATGTACTTTTGGTATACATATGACTTTTCTAAGCCAGAGTGAGTGGCTTGTAAGTCTAGATCATATAATCATAAATTCCAAATGTACTCTCCTAGGAAAATACATGAGGTTGGATTCAACAATCACTTTGGTCAGGGTCAGAGGGATGGGTTATCACTACAAAATTTCTTAAGATTTTCATCTATTTTATCATAATTTTCATATGTTTGGATTGAAAATGATATTCCATGGCCATATTTTGCATCTTCCTTCAGTGACTCCTTTTTACACTTCACTCAACTTTGTGGTTCTATTTTCATAAAAATTGAATGAAATTTAAGGTTATAGGAATCCCATCCCCTTGAAAATCAAAGCACAAAATGTTTGTATTCCAACCTGATCTATTTTCCCATAAAAATACATAAGAAATGTAGGCTCATTTAATAGTAAGGGTAAGAATTAAAGATATGAAAATGAGGCATTTTTCATTTACAAGGACAGTTTATGAGAACCAAGATCTGAATCAACATATGCAAGGAAATATCGTTATTTTATCCCAAGATTAATCTTGGAAAGGATTTAAGGCATGAAATAAGATAATAATTTTTTACTCATCATTTCATTTTATAGATAACTATAAAAAAAAGGTTCAAGGAATGCATTTTCAAATTTAATTTAGATATTCAGCAGTATTTATCTTCTGATATATAGCAAAAGATATATTATATATATTTTTTAATATTGCTCCTTGAACACTTATCTTGCAAGTTCCATCTGGAGTGATAATAAAAGTAATTCTTTTAAAATACTAACCTCCTGAATCTGTTTATCTAGTCCTCCAATATCTGAATACTGTTCGGTAGGTCTCTCATCCACTTCCATAGCTTTGACTCTTGCATCATATTCTGCAGGCAGGGTTTCAAGAATCAGATAGGAATCTTTATTTACACCCACCAGATCACCTGCTTTTAAGCGTTCAGGGTCAACCAGTCCAATGACGGGTAGAAAGTAAGTCTAAAAGAGTAATAAGGAGGGTTGCAAGAAAATACATTCAGGTATTGCATGTTAACACATAATACAAAGCACAGTAATTTCTTAGTCACTTTAGTTTCAGTAAATAAACCGCTGCCCATTTTTAGTCAGGTAATCAGCAGTGAGTTTTATGAGTTTATTTACCAATACAAATGATTAAATCAATATAACTTTTCCTTTACTAATATAGGCTGAATAGCATTTAATTTTAAAAACATTTAATAATTTCATCTTAATTTAATGCAAGTAAGAGTACTTGAAGCAATGAGACACATGAAGTACTGCTTAAGATACTGTGAACATTTATTGAAATGTTATACTTTTACACCAACTTGAACAGTTACCTTTCAGGGAGCAGAGGATTTAAATAGTAATGGACCTTAAGATACAATAAGTAACAAAAGGAAATTTCAGTCAACTCAAAAGCTATTTACAAGCCATTTGGCATATTTGCCAAAACAAATAATAATTATAGAAGCATTTTCAAATATTAAAATAAGCATAATGTTGATTTAGTTTCACACTTCAGCAATGAAACCAGCCAGGTAAATAAAGTAATTCTTGAAGGGGGATTATGCTTTCATGATAGATTTGTATTAACCAAGGTCAGAAATCTGTACATGTATACACATTTATCCAGACATTTAAAGTATACCTTATATAATCATTGCAAACTGTTTTTATTTTACTACCTATATATCTTTCATTTCCATCATGTAGGGTAAAAACTGTTCCATTATAAAAAATTCTAATGTTCAGAGGCTATAATGTATTAAAAGCATCCACTATACAACCATTCTTTTGTAAGTAAATTTGTTGCAGTATTTAAAGGCTTTCCATATATGAAATATAAATTATGAAATATAATCTTAAATTAGTTAAAAAGGAATCGATAATAACATTAATGAAGTGAAATTTCTATATAATTTCTCACAAAAATAAATTTCTGTAATAAATCCTTACAAAAATATATGAAAATGGAATGGGCTCCAATACATTCTGGTCAAGCTTTGGTCAAACACTATCAAACAAAATATAACTCAGTTTTACTTCAAGAAAAAATAGGTTCTCTCTAAAGCCTTTTCATCACAAATATATGCAACAAACTATGGTTCCATTCGAAATAATAGATAAAAGAAGCCACAGTTACAGAGTCTAAGCACAAAATATTTAAAGGATCTAAATACTAATTACATATGCATAGAATATATTTTTTACTTGAGCAAAAGATACATACCTGACGAGTTGATGTTTTTATTACAGCACATTTTCCTTTCCTTTGTGAATCAAGATCAACCACAGCACCATCTTCTTCTCCAGTGTCTTGAGGATCAACATCTAAGAGCTACAGAGACAAAAAAAATCACAATTAAATTTTTAATTGAATTAAAATTATATTAGCCAAAATGAGATTAAAATGTTAACGAGCAAAATATTCACATATCTGAACGAAATAACACATCATCAATAGATGGAAAATAATTACGTTAGATGACAAAAATAATTACTTTTAGGGAAATAATTACTATTTGCCTGTTTGAGGATACATTGCTCAAATACTCAATTAGAACAACAAAATTCAACCAAAGACGTGGCTATTAGCAACCCAATGTTTTCCACGTTATGACTAGTATCTTTCTTTGCTACCGCCCTATTAATGATGAAGAAATAGTTCTAGGTGTATCACAATATTTAATTTCGATGATAAGTTAGTTATGTTGCAACGATATGAAAAGAAGTAACATCGAGAATGAGGATATCTGATGGCTTTAGGTTGCAAAAAGCTTGTAATTATTTTCTTGGCAAAAGATATTCAAGTGGAGCATACTAATGAACAATGGGTAACTTAAACACTACACCAACACCAAAGTCTAATTGTGTATTGATTTGAATAATGACCCCAAAATAATATTCAGGCAAAGATATTACCAAATAAATGACTGTATGAAGAGATTCATGCATTGAAAACATCGAGAAAACAATTTAAACGTACCTCTATCACGTTCGAAACCAAATAGGGTAGAGTTTGATTAACTTTAATTTTCTCATTATTCTCCTTGATTTTTTCATTTTGTGCCTGTAATTCATGAGATATCCTCATCACTTCACTTTTCATAATTTTAATTTCGTTGTCCAACAATCTTGTACGACTGACGATTTCTTCAGTTGACATTCGAAGAACTTCCTCACCAAGGGTTTCCTGGAATAGAGCCAAAAATTTTTGCAGTGAAGAGTGAATGAAAAACAGGTAGTATTGGATACAAGTACGGCCTCCAATACTTTGTAAATTAATTGATAAGCAAACCATACTCAATGATGAACTTTACCTCAGCATCTTCCCAAATTGATTTGTCCTCTAATGTACCCAGGGCCATTTTTGTGATCTAATTAATTGGAAATGACTTGATGATTATGTTCAATAACTGTTTAAGAAATCTGCTTTATAGAACGACGATTCGGCTCATAAGCTTACTAAACCAAAATAGTCCCGTCACTCTAAATGACAGTAGCAAAGCGTATTGACTCCAAGTCCATCTAGCGATGAAGAGGGGAAGTAAATTTTAAGGCTAACGTAGAGGCATTGCTTCGCCTTCTTGTGTTGGCGGTTTTATTATTTATGGAGAAAGACACTTTTTTTTTTAAATGTCAGTAGATCAGTTTGCTTTGATCTGAATGTATTCCTCTTGTAACTGCAAGTGAACCGCTGTCGTCATGTACTCATGAATAGTTTTCTATTAAGGATCGCCGAAAGTTTGAACTGAAGAAATTAAATTCTATTTTGGCGGCAAAGCGTTATCTACGAAGTCTTCTAGCTCAACACGTATTGAATGTTATTTTATTGTTGTTTTTTATGTGTTATGCTCTATCAGTTGACATGAATTCTAATATTAAGTTTTCACGCCCATTAACAGTTACCGCTACAAGGGCGAAGCGCGTAGCGTCGTTACGGCTAGTTTCTCAACATGGCTGGCGGTGAGGGTTTAACGGCCACGACTACTCAGCCGAAACTTACGAAACAAGATTTGTCCTCATTGGTAAGTTTTGAAACAATTAATTCTGATCCAAAAAAACAGAGGTCTAAGAGAATGTTAAATTTGGAAACAGATCTTCATAAATCTCATTAATCATATGCTCAGCTTGAAAGCTCATTCCATGTCATTTAAATAACTCTACATTTTATAAACAAAAACTCCTGTTTTTGGTCGTAAATTATTAATATAATTGATATAATTATTGAATATAAGAATATTTTTCCCTGAGGTGGTTGCTTTTTGTAATTATCTAGATTACGTCACCATGCGGTGCTCTACTTATGGAATGATCAAACCTCTAATAGTAATTGAAATTCTCTCTTTTCAGGACGTTACAAGCCTAACTCCTCTGTCCCCTGAAGTGATAAGTAACCAAGCAACTATCAATATAGGTATGGGTCTTATTAAAATAATGCTTTAATTGACCGAGCTTTCTCACAAAGGCAATTTTATTCTCTAAAGATATTGTTCTTCCATTTCAACGCAGTTAAAGTCAACCATGAAATTGTTCTTTCAATGAATGAAACGATACCTATGAAATACTATCGTTCTAGAACTAATCGATTCCCAGATCTGCTTCATGGGATTAGGTATTAAACCTGTAATTTATTTTCTCTTTTCTATCTTTTACGAAATATCCTTACTGAGAATCCTGAGAACGGTTTAAATTAGTATATGATTTTGCGTTCATTACACTGTTAAGAATATCGGTACTAGCTCTATCCTTGGTTTATCATAGCTAGTAGAAATTTTTCTTCCTTTTTGTCTTCCTTAAGCAATTTTAGCTTGATACTTAGCAAGTTCATGACTATATGTCTTTAGTAATTCATATTTAGGTCCTGAAATCCGTACGTGGTGCTAGGGAGTACTTAGATCTAACATACTCATTTGCTCATGCAATGTAGTGATATTAGTGGAACCAAGTGAATGATTGGGATGATCCTCCCCTTGATTACGGTAACAGCAGCAAGTTAATCTGAAATGAGTTAGTAGATCTTCCCCTGTGAAGATATCCCTTACTTTTTAATTCCCTACAAACTTGAAATTGTGTATATTATGATTTCCCATAGAAAGTCAAATGGTTTATGTATTATGTTTGGTTTCCCAAATGTAAATTATATTTTATTTATTCCTTTACTTCCTACTTAATATAAACTACCAGTAAATTTCTATGTTGAGTGCCATTACAGCTCAGATCTGCTGTGGTTACAATTGAAGTCATGAAATAAGTATGGATTTGATCTTACATTTATTATACCCTGAGTTTGTCATAGGTTGGGTTTGTCTGGCTTGCTAATTAGTATTCTATCAAGGACCACAGACATATGTCATTATACTCTTCAAACTAGTCACTCCATAAACTATTCATGGTATAATGGAACAGTTAAGTACAGAACTGGTAACAAGGTTATTACCAACTGTGGAGATACGCAAGTAATCTATGTTACTATTTGAAAGGCGGATTGAACATTTGTGATCAGCATGAGTCTTAGATGGTTTGAATGCAATTTATATCTGTAGCTCATCAACAAGCTATACATTCTAGTGGGTCCATTTCGATGGTCCCCAAGTTAGAGTCCCTCGGATTTAAAAACGATTCACAAGGTAGGGAATTTCAGCTCACTTGTCCTACTTTTGCCTTTTAAATATAGCTTTGAAGTCTCAACAAGGGCAATAATTTTGTGGGATTGCTGAATATTTGTCACTCATTAACTTATGTGCATAGGGTGTGTATTTACATAGGTTATGAGTCGGGTTAAAAACTATCCTAGACCCATACTGTTTGCAAATATGGGCTTGCAAATAGCTACGAATCCATCAAGACCCACAGGGGTCTTAAGTAAACCATAGGACTCTAAGGTGAACTTGAACCTAGATGATTTTGGAAAATATCTATGGTGTATATGTAACAATCATGTGTACTATTGTCATATTGAATGATTGTCATCCATTACCTTGGTAAGAGCTCTAAAAGTAATTCCAAAGTTTGACTCCATGTATTTCTAGTGGGAAAACATAACCACAAACCTAGAACCATTTTTGGAGATATCATTACAAATTACATCATTCAAGCAACTCTAACTATATCCTGAATTCTAGCCAATACATATTGGGGAGGTCCTCTCTATACAAATCATATGGAAGAACACTAATGGTGCTCTGGTATCTAACCAAGGTTCATTAGGCAAAAGAACAACTGCATTTATATATTCGATTATTTATGCTTACAAAAAGATTTAAAGAAGTTCTACTTGCACTATTTACTTAGAATTGGACTAATTATCAACAATCTGAAGGCCCAGAGCCTAGGTTAAATTTTTAATTAATTTACATGAAAATATATACAGTCATGACAAGTTTCATCATCAACAACAACAAGCTTCTTTTTATGCGCATGATTTCTTTTTATTTGGGAGATAATTTTATCATTCCTTTGAAAAATCAACTCATTCTTCATTTCAGTCTGTTTATTAATATTTGTAAGCATTTTTAATTAAGTTGAAAGCAATATTGCAATTGCCATATGCTTTTCTGGTGGAATGAGATCTGACTCTGACTGACCTTCAAATTGTTGTAGCCTAAAATATACTACTCAGACTCCTGAAATTTATCTACTGTCTATGCTTCCCTAGTATTTCGGTTATATAGCAAATCAATTAATCATTAATTATATATAAGGTTATATTATATCATTATAGATAAGTATTTTTATTTCATTTTATATGATTTCTGTAGTATCTTTGTCCACACATTTTCATTTATGAACCTTTTCTCCTAAACCAATCCATTGACTTTAACAAAATTCTCGTACTTGGTCTTTGCCCCTTTGAAAATAAGACTTTTTCAGTAATAATAGTAATAAAGACAGCTTTGACTCCAAAACTTTCAAAACAGATTGTATGAAATGCATGTATAGTTCATTTTCAACTCTTGCAGCCATCATTCTGTGTACAAATTTAAATTGGAAGTAATGGTCCTTCAACATCAATGCAAGTACTGAAAGAAGGGAAACAGAATGAAGATATTGTATCTGGTTGTATAATATTCATTCTATATCATTCATTGCATCATGGAAGTGACATATTCTTATTATCACACAAGTTCTATTTTTACTTTTGACAACTTGCTTTTCAGCATATTTTAAGATAAGATGTTCAGAATGTACTAGGGGTGTTTTTTTAAATAAGGTCCTTTTATCATTAAGGAGAAAAAAATTGTAATTATCATTGAAATATATTCTTTTCCATATTCTTTGTACTTTTATCTACTTTTGTTCATAATTTTCATTTTTTTAATCATATGTCATAGCCATCAACAAATTTTTGAATTACAAAGTCAAAGAAATCTGCCACCTGTGAAGTTAAACCAATCCATCACTGCAGTTTTCACTTCGTTGTTGTTGAATCTTTGACCACCAAGGAACTCCTTAAAGTACTGAAACAAGTGAAAATCACTGTGTACAAGGTCTGGACTGTAAGGTGGTTGATCCAGTTGTTCCCACCCATAAGACCTGATTTGACCTTGTGTTTTTGCAGAAACATATGACCTTGCATTGTCCAAACTTTGTCACTAATGCCATTATCTTCATAAACTTCATAAATGATGGAGAATTTCTGCTGCTGTCAAATTTCTGGCACTGAAGAATTGAATTACAGGCATAGCTTACAGTCGGCAGGCAATTTAATTTTCTTAAACATTATTAACATCTACAAGTCAGTATACACACATATGCAAATGGCATCCAAATTTGTGCAAAGCATGCCAGAGGCTGACAAGCTAGTGTACTGTGGCAAACCCACCTAATTCTGTCTCTCATATACAAACAGGCCTCATTTAAAAAATATCCCTCGTAGAATAAATCATACAGTTGGAAATTGCAAAGAACTTTACTTGAATGAGACTAACATTTTTCTTATATGAACATGTACATGTTGGCATAAATGGCTAGAATGTTTATAACTCAACAAATAAAGATTGCAAGAAAGGAAACAGCATGTAATATATATTTGCAAAATCTTACATAAAGAATGCTATAAAACCTAAATTTGACTAAAGTTATGGCTAGTTTCATTCCATGTAGTTCTATCAAATATCCACTTTAAATGAAATTGAGACATTTTAATTAATATTATATGAACTTTGCAAATGAAAAATACGTCTGCTTTAATGATCTTGGTGTTATTAAGAAGTGAAAAAGGAAATGAGCAAAATGGAGATCCCTAAAGCTGATATATAGGTAGCTGTAAATATTTGACAACTCCCGTAGCCATGTTCAATGGTTCTGAGCTAATACCTTAGTTATTTATTGTCTAAGAAGGATCTTATAAAAGCTGCAATATATTTCTTATAGGATAATTTATGCAACAGGAAATTGGCTTCATTTTTCATGTTCAAACAAAGTTTTTTATTACTTTCCTTATCTGCTTCTTATGCTTAATACTAAACTTATTTTTGGCCTTTCATGTGGAGAAGTTCATGTCAGTAATTTTTAGTCAAAATCACTAACAAAGAAAATATTTTGTCTAAAATACACATATTGGGTCTGTTCAGAATAAGTAAAGTTTCTATCAGCATCTTAAAATGTAATATAGCCTTTTCCTTGATGTATGAGTTTTTTTTCTTTTTCAAAAGATCTTAGGAAGCCCGACTCAGTCAAGTCCTGATGAAGCTGGCTGTATGGTTGGCAAAATGTTGAACATTACTGATTGCGGTTTAATACCCACTATTTCAGTGCAATGAAATGTGCATCCAACAAAATAGGAGTATGACTCAACCAAGGGAAACAAAACTTTGCAAAGCTGGAAAGGGAGGAGTTGGGTACTGTCATTACAGGGTTGCAAATTCAATATGAAAGAAACAATTTGTCTTCGTCCACAAATTTTATTTGAAAAAACACGACCGGTTTCGAGGTTAACTCATCTTCAGGTGACCGGAATACATTTAGAAGCAGAGTAATATACAAAGTAAAGGCGATTGAGGGGAAGGGCGTTAGTGGGATGAATGCGGGGAAGGGGGAGGGAGGTGTGGAAGTATAGATTTGAAGATGGGGGAAATATTCTCACTGAAAAGATACTCGTTAGTAAGGTTCCTAGAAAACTGCAGGTGGCGGCGTATCTCTAGTTGTTCCAGGAGGTCAAGCTTCCTCCCTTTTGTACGGACGTTGAGGAGAATGGGGGAGAACGATGAACTGTGGTTGTTGTCGTTCAGGTTTTTACAAATTAAAATTTAGTGATAACTTTAGCTACAAAATTAGTAAATTCTTCCCCTCCGAAAATTTCCGCCCAGCCTTTTATACCACCTCCAATCTCCGCTCGCACTTAGGCAATGGCCGGGACAAAACAAGCAGCAATAAAAAATCTGGCATATACAGACTCGACTGTAATGACTGCGATAGTTGTTATGTTGGACAGAGTGGTAGGGCCATAGCAACACGAACGGAAGAGCACAGAACTTCCTTCCATAAAGGATCTAAAAATTCCCATTTCGCAATGCACCTGAACGACAACAACCACAGTTCATCATTCTCCCCCATTCTCCTCAACGTCGGTACAAAAGGGAGGAAGCTTGACCTCCTGGAACAACTAGAGATACGCAGCCACCTGCAGTTTTCTAGGAACCTTACTAACAAGTATCTTTTCAGTGAGAATATTTCCCCCATCTTCAAATCTATACTTCCACACCTCCCTCCCCCTTCCCCGCATTCATCCCACTAACGCCCTTCCCCTCAATCGCCTTTACTTTGTATATTACTCTGCTTCTAAATGTATTCCGGTCACCTGAAGATGAGTTAACCTTGAAACCGGTCGTGTTTTTTCAAATAAAATTTGTGGACGAAGACAAATTGTTTCTTTCATATTGAATATGGAAATGTTCCACCAAGTATCGTCAGAAAGCATCAACAGGGTTGCAACATATGTAGCAAACAGTTTTCCTTGCTGTACTTAATCTTCTGCAAACAGATGATTAGATTTATTTTGTCAGGGCTGTACCGCAGTGAGTACTCAGATGCACACACAAAGGTTATAGCAACTACCCTGAAAAATTGTCTTTTGGTTCTACTGTTTTTGCACAAGGTTTTGATTAAAATCAGAAAAGTAACTGCATCCAATCACATCATTGTTTCTTCGTTATTGAAAAATGGTTAAAGGCCTTGTAAAAAGTTTCCTTGGGTAGTGTTTCCACTTTGTTAATTCTTGCCTTTAGTTGGAACACGGGCTCAGCTTCATAAGTTTTATAAATTACATTACCATTTACTATAGAAAGTTTCACACTTCTTTTGTTGTTGGAAGATAAGTTGGATGAAGAAATTAGCAATGAAATTTCTTTCTGTGGCTTGTTTGCCTTAATGCAATGCTTTAAACGTATAAATGTGGATTTTCTGTATCAAGAAAAGTGGGCGACAGAGACAATTGGGTAGCACATTTGGAATCAGCCTGTCTAGATTATCTTAGAATTTGTTGGGCACTAAGATATCTGGCAAATTAATCTTATTGTTTTTCAGTGTAATTAGTGTGTAGCTCTTCTGGTTTTGGGTTGTTAATGCGAATAGCAATGTTAACCATTGCAAAAATGTATGCATCAATGACCAAAATTTATTGTGTCACAACTTTGTTGCAAAATGCAAGTGGAGGTTGCAATTAAGGTAGCTGGATTTGGTATGAAAATGACCTTAGTACTCATGTTATCAAAACTTACAATATTTAAGGATTATTTCCATGAAATTTTTAATTGATGTTGAAAAATAGTTGATTTTGGATTTCTCATGTGGGTATGGCTTTCACAAGTTACTTCTCTAATTCCTGACTGCTTTGGTGAATAACCGCTGACTTTTTTCCACATTTGTTGATCATTAAATAGGAAAATTCTTAATTTTTGACAGACAGATTTTTTATCATAAAATATTGGAAGACATCTCGTTCATTAGATGCAGTCTAAAAGTAATAAAAGAATGTTACCATGTACTTCTTAAAACTGTTTTGTTTCCTTTAATTCATGATCTTCACATTTTGTGTAACTGGGCTTTGCCATTAGTTTCACAGTATCTTTGGCAGGAATAGCCATCTAGTTGATTAAGTTAATTTGGTGGATCATGACTGATCAGTGGTACGGTTTTAAACATCTGTGACTGTGATATCTTCAAATATTTTTATATTTGGCAAAAATTTCTATAAAAATCACAGTTAAAATCATTTCATGACTTATTTGCTAGATGGATAATTTTTTGAAATACAATATTAGATCCTTTGCATACATTTAATGTGGTCCTTGATTTTCCTTACTGTATCAGTAATGGTACACATAAGTTTGCTGTTAGGTTTGTATCTCATTTCCCTGATAGAAATGTGTAATTTTTTGGTATGATTGATATCTAAAGTTTTCGTATTTAACTTTTAATCATCTTCTACAGTTTATATCTTTCATGATTATATTTTTGGTATTTCATGTTTGCTATGTAGGAATTTGGGAGAAACTTCATGTTGACATCCTGCTACTATTAAGGAATATTTGCCTGTAGTATTTTGTATTCTATTTGTTAGGGATCAATTTATTCAGCACACACAATCCTCAAGTTTTTAACTCATTTTAAAATATTTGCAGGCACCATTGGACATGTGGCACATGGAAAGTCAACTGTCGTGAAAGCATTATCTGGAGTTCAAACTGTCCGATTTAAGAATGAGTTGGAGAGAAATATCACCATCAAGTTAGGTGAGGATTTTGTTTTAGATAATTGAAACCTTTTTAAGAGACAGGTTCTACCCACTGATTAAACCTGAGAGAAAGAAATGGTCACACTTTATTTAGCATCAGTATGTTAACTCAGTTGGCCAACTGTTGGGTAGAAGTGTCTTAAAAGTTTTTGTAGTGGCTCCTGATGGAGTGAAGAAAACATCTAGAATTTTCAAATTACAGGAAACCAAGAGTGTGCTGAGTCTGTCCAGACACCTGAAGAAGGAGGCATAGCTATGTCTTCAGATGGACTCCCCACTGAAACTGCTGGGGCTAGGGATTTTGCTGGAAGTGTGAAAGAAGTGGAGAAATCAGATTCATTGAAGAATAAAACATTGACTGGGAAAAATGGCAGGAAGCGGAAAGCTGGAAAACGCTCTTGGAATGAGGAGGAAGAGTATGAAGTCGAAAGAATACTTGAGTATGAATATGATGGACAACATTGGTATAGGATTAAGTGGAAAGGTTGGAGTCATCAGTACAACACATGGGAACCTTTGTCCAATTTGAGTAACAGCAGAAAACTTATCGATGACTTTCACAAGAAAGCAGAAATACTTGAAAAAAAAGAAGCACTGAAAAGATCAAAGTTAGAAGCTACAGCCAAATCTGTGAATGACACTCTTGATAAGTATATAGAGCTTCACTATCCAAGGTATAAAATGGATGTAGTTGTCAAGAGATCGGGGAAATTTCCTAAATGTCCATCATATAAAGAGGTGGAAAAGTGTGCCAAAGCTATACTGAAGGATAATCCTAAATTTGAGTTCAGGACGGAGTACAATGCCATTGGTAATTGGGCTATAGCAAAGGCAAGAGAGAAGCAGCTGAAGGAGCTCAGTGAATGGGAGAAAGAAATGAATGAACAATGTAGTGATCCAGCTCCCATTACAGTTGTGAATGATGTGGATTTGGAAGGTCGTCCAGCAAAGTTTAATTACATTAACAAGTATATTTCTAATTCATCAATCACCATTCCCTCTGAACCACTTGTTGGCTGTGAGTGTGGAAGTGTTTGTGAAGCTCGAAACCGGGGATGCTGTGCCAAACAAGCAGGAGCAAATTTTGCCTATACTAACAACAAACGTTTAAGAATCTCGCGTGGGTTTCCCATATATGAATGTAATTCACGCTGCAAGTGCCTTAAGGCTTGTCCTAATCGTGTGGTACAATTGGGAAGACAATATCCATTGTGTATTTTTCGAACTTCTAATGGTTGTGGGTGGGGAGTTCGATCTTTGAAAAAAATTCCTAAAGGTACTTTCATCTGTGAGTATGTAGGTGAGGTGATTACAACAGAAGAGGCTGAAAAGCGCGGGAGAGAGTATGATGCACAAGGAAGAACCTATCTTTTTGACTTGGACTATAATCAGACTGACCAATGTGACTGCTTATACACAGTCGATGCTGCCACTAATGGCAATCTATCTCATTTTATAAATCATTCATGCGATCCAAATTTGGAGGTTTATGCTGTGTGGATTGATTGTTTGGATCCAAATTTGCCTAGACTTGCTCTGTTTGCTTGCAAAGATATAAATGCTGGTGATGAAATCACTTTTGATTACACTCCTCACTATGTATCTGGCCCTGTTGGGAGGCCTTCCCCATCTCGACATGCACGTATGTTAGGATTAGATTCTAGAAATGTATGGACTCAATGCAAATGTGGCTCATTGAACTGCAGGAAAGAATTCTTTTGAGGAGTATAACAAAAGTGAAGTTTTGACTAAAAATTGATATTAGCTTTAATTCAGTTTCTGTTGTTTTAGTTAAGATAAGTTAAAACATGGTAAAATCATCCAATGAAGATTTGTATCTGAGTGGGGATATCTACAATACCACTTTGATTAATTTTGTCACTGTCCTAATGTTTTTATTGCTTATGCTTAATGATTTAGTTTGTTAAGTGTAATATTTTATAATAGATTTCATACATAATAAAGAATCCAATGTATTTTTAGGAAATCAGATATAATTTTTTTTATATGTCCCATTAATTACCTATCTATAACTATTTCATTAACTTGATCTTATGGTCTACATTCATAATCACCGTTGAATAATATTCTTCAGATTTTACTGAATTTGCAATACAAATTAATTTCTGCAAAGCGAAGGAATGATTAACATATTGTGTGTACTCAACTATTGGTAGACTGCTAAAATATTTTTCTTTGTTTTGACAGGTTATTCAATGAAAATTACTTCTTTGTAATGCTAAGCTCATTATAATTTAATTATTAAAATTATATAAAGATATATTTGTATTCTTAGGCTTCTTGAAATGTATTTTCTAAAGTCACAAGGACTAAAAAGATCCAATTGAATATTTTTAACCTTATATGTTAGAAATGCTTTTGTGTTAGCTATAGAATATGAAATTTTAACAATATGTTTGCAAGAATTAATATTTAGGTTGCTGTCCAGAATCATTATCTTGTTTTATTGTGCATAGATTATCATTACAACCCATTAGACTCAAATTCATGAAATGCATGTTAATTCTGAAGGGGTAATTCCTACTGTAATACAATACTTCTGTAATATTCGAGGCTAAGACTGAGTTTTTTATTGAAATACAAATTTTATGGTGGGCTTATACATGCATATATACAGTGTATTGAAATTTGAGCTAAGGGAAATAACCTAGACGTAGGGCCTTTATTCATATATTGTTATAACCCGTTGGTTGACCAATAGGTTATGCCAATGCGAAGATCTACCAATGCGATTGTGAGCAGTGTCCTCGTCCTGTCTGCTATGTGTCAGGGGGTTCATCAAGGGAAGATTCTCTACCCTGTACCAGACCAGGATGTCCTGGCCGTTTTCAGCTGGTGCGGCATGTCTCTTTCGTAGACTGTCCAGGCCATGACATTCTTATGGCCACTATGCTTAATGGTGCTGCTGTGATGGATGCTGCTTTACTTCTAATAGGTAGTACATGTTTTTTCTTGGAAATATAGGTGGTAAGGTTAATGTCACTTTAAAGAAACCAAAGTTGATATTTTTGCCTATAAAAGTACATAATACAGTTAATTACTTACACAATTATGGAGGAATGTAAATTATTTAGTTAAGTGAAACAACACAATTGTTTCAGTTATGAAAATATGCTTGAAATATTTCATTTGAATGCCTACTAATTCAGTGTCTATTATTAACCCAGTTTTTATATGTTGTTTAATTTAGTATAATCGTTAGGTTGGATGGTCAGTGGGATGAGTTTTCTTATAATTTAAGCTAGGTATGTGATATGTTATTTAAGATTTCTTATAGTTAATAAGAGACACTATTTTCAAAAGTTATAGTCAAAGATGTATACAGGTAATTTAAGGTAATGTATCTGAAGCTTCTGCTGTAAATCTATTGCAAGAAGATACCACATTTAACCAAATGTAGTACAACTCATATAAAAGGCAATCTATATTCAGAGGACTTTAGATTAGGAAAAATGAGTTAACGGTTGCACAATTCACAATAATGTTTATTGAGTAGAAATGTTTCATGATGTTCAGTTTGAAAACTCCTCTTTCAAAAATTTCTATTATCAGCAGATACATAATGGACTTGATTTGAAGATGGTTAAGATTAGGAACTCTTTTATCTAAACAAGAATTTCATACACATTCAAGAATTGTTATTTATGTAACGTTAAAGAATGCCACATATATTAGATTTTAAGGTTGTAAAAGCATTTATCTATTTGAATATTTTCCACTCTTTGATTCTCCAGTTTTTATCATCATTTTGAATTATATCATTCTCAGTACCATAAAGGTGGCTTTTCAATCATCATTTCTTGAAACGCTTCATGATAGGTCCTGGTGAATATTTTTTCCTTTTCCTAGCTTTGCCACCCATGTTTTCTTTATTATTTCCATAGGGAGTTAGGTGACACTCACTTGACAGTAACCTTTCCTCATCCAGATGCCAAACACGATCCTCAAATGACTTGTGCACTATACCTTGATTTGGAGTTGTGACATCATACCAACGTGAAATGGACATAAACTATATACATACTGTGGACTTGGTCAAATGTCCTTAAAGGAATCGGCTATCAGCAAAACCCCTTTGGCTGAATAAAGCTCAAAGGCTTTCAGCTGTCTGCTCTATATTTTATCCAACTAAAAGATTTTTGAATTAATAGTTTGGCCTTTACTTTGTGATAATCTTTTCTAAAGAAAGTATGAGTACTAATATCTTTACTATAGAATGTGTTTTATTGTATGACCATGGTTTTGACCCATAGGGTGAAATATCATTATTTACACAATTTTTACTCTTTTCTCTGTTTTCCCATGTTTACTCACACCCCTTGTGTGGGTGTTTCCCCTCAACAGGTTTTTTCCTCTATAGAGCTTCAGTTCTGTAGGTTTATTCCCACATCAAATCTCTCAGATTTTTCTTTCTTTCCTTCTTAAAGCATTTCTCTCTTTCTCTCTTTGATCCTCATGTAAGAATCACCCATTATGTAAGATAGAAAAGCAATTCAAATAATAATTATAAAACATTTTAGAAAATTTCTAAGTCTCTTCTTTGATACTTAACCCTTTCGAGACGGCCACATTCTCTTAAAATCGTCTCCTGGACACGGAAGCATTTTTCGACTAAGATGTTGGCAGGTATAGAATTGAACCCTTCTGAGTCCTAAGCGGGGTTCCTTCCTCGGCAACCGCAATCGGGGGAAAACCGTCACTTCCCTTTCCACAGCGGCTACCTAAATGTTATTGCTGACGTTTTGCCAAATAGTTATTTTAGCAGTAATTGTCAATATTAATTTGGAAATTAAAATCTTGTATCTTGCCGACTATGTACAACTTTCAAACGAAATTTTACCGTTAATATTAAGCTATTTAGTATACCATTATAGTGGCAATGATGTAGCATAGTTTTTATATTATAATATCCTAATTACCTTAATATTAACGGTAGAATTTCGTTTAAAAGTTGTACATAGTCAGCAAAGACCAACATTTCAATATCCAAATCAATATTGACAATTACTACTAAAAGAAAATCTTTCGCAAAACTGTTGCAATAACATCTCCTTTTCCGCGGCACCATGCAGTAAAAAGGGTTATAAACGACCCCGGGGGCTGAGTTTCCTCTTTGTGGTGCAGAAGGAAAGGTCAGAAAAGGGTCAGAAGGGTAAGTTTATAATATCCTAATCCTCTGAAACTGCATCCACTCGCGATTTATACCTGTGTCGTCTATACACGACAGCCGTGTTTCTGCGTAGGAAAAATGCCATCGTCTATAGCCGACAACAGTCTCGAAAGGGTTAAGATCATATTTCCCAAAATTCTGAAAAAAATGTTAATCCAAAGTCTTCCAAAAGACAAAAATGTAATTAGTCTTGCATGGTGATTGCAGTTGATTCCTTTCACTTAAGGCAAGTGATTAACTAAACAGTGTAATAAATTAATTATTTAAATAATATAATTGGTCTTAATACATTTATCCACAAGCCTACCAAGGTGTATTAAAAGAATTTGGAGACTGTTTTGAAACTAAGACAGTGTGGATCATGCTCATTGCCCATTAACTGCATTTTCTTTGAACAGAAGCTCAATTTGTTATTAAATCACCATGGTAAATAAAGGAGGTTATATCACCCAGAAATAATCTACGGGCATAATTCATATAAGCACTGATCACCTCTGGAAGACACTTCAGAACTATTATTATGTTAATAATTCCAAATGTAATTAGTAACTTATTATTTCATTCAAAATAAAAATGCACTTTATTTTTTATTTATTTAAGTGCAAACTGGTGCAATGATGGACAAACTATTCAACTTCAGAAATGTCTCAGAAAAAAGGAAATTTTACTTAAGCATAGTGGACAGTTAGAAAGTATCTAATTTGATACCCTGGCTTTCCACCGCATCACACCTTTTCATACAAATCTTATTGTTTTAAAATTGTTGATTACCTGCAGTTATTAATAATTAAGGATGGGAGGCTACATACACTGAACATGATCTTTCAGTGAATATAGGGTCAAAGGTACCTCTACCTGGAGTTAAAAGGTATTCAAAGCAGTTGTTAGTGCATATAATTTCATACTGATGATAAAGCAATTACATATATGTTGCTGTTGGATATGAGAAAGTAAAGGCTAGAAATTTCTAAGTAGAGCAAAATTTATCATTCCAAGAATTACTAAAACCTTGTAAGAAGATCCTTTACAACTGCAAAGAAATGATGAATTATTATTTCATTTGAAATCTAGGAAAAAACAGACTACCTATCATATCTAAGTTTGGCATACATAAATGAGGACTTTTTACTAATTTTTACTTCTAAATCATAATTCTGATATCTGAAAAGTGTACAGGAAACAACTTGGAAATCAGCAACATACTATTTATTAAAGGGAGTAAAATTGCATTTAAATTATGTAAAATTTGATTTCCATAGTGTATTTGTGAACTGTCCAGTTATATAAGTATGTAAATAGGACCGTGCCATTGGCAATGCCTCTAGCAATTCTCTCTGAGTGTGCCAAAAGTTTAAGATTTTTCAGTTTTCATCTCTCATTCTTAGGAAAACTATTAGTTCAATTGGGATAGCAATTATAAAATTCATCTTTTTTGTTTAATGTCAACCAACTTCACTCAAAGAAGTTTGGGAATAATATTAAAGGCACCCTTTTACATCTATCAAAATGGTAAAATGTCTAGATGCTTCCAGGTATATATTAGAAGGTAATAAAATACATCAAATTCCCATTATAAACAAAAAAACTAATGAGTAGAAACTTTGATGGATTGCTACCAAGGAGTTCTAATTTTATGTTATATCATTATAGATTATTCCAAGGTACCAAAAAGAAAATGATGAAAAAGTTCCTATTTGGTTGTGTGAAATCTAAAAACGTTATACAAAAGTATGATAAAGCTCAGAGATAGATTCACTTCTTAAGTTTGTCTATGTTGAGGTTTCCTTCATTACCTTAGATGTTAACACCACTTCTGTTAAATTATTGATTGTAATAAGTAATGTCTTAAACACTCATTTTTTGGATTGCTTTATACTAAAGGAATGGTTAAAGTCATCCATGAAACTTTATCAGGAAGCATATTTTATATATGTATTTATATATCAAAGTTGGTTAGATTAAAAAGTAACTAACTCTTTTTTCTCAATGTACTTTATCACTTGAACTTTGTGTTTATCTTTCTTAGCTGGAAATGAATCATGCCCGCAACCCCAGACATCGGAGCATCTTGCTGCCATTGAAATCATGAAATTGAGGCATATTCTCATTCTTCAGAACAAGATAGATTTAGTTAAAGAAGGCCAAGCAAAGGAGCAGTATGGACAGATATTGAAGTTTGTTCAAGGTATGCATGGATGGAGAAGTAAAATGTTTAAATTTACATAAAGTTTGTCAACTCTAAGAGCTAACTGATGGTCTTCATTATTAGGCACTGTTGCTGAAGGTGCTCCAGTTGTGCCCATATCAGCCCAGCTCAAATATAATATAGAAGTAATATGCGAGTATATTGTGAAGAAGATACCGGTTCCTGTGCGAGATTTTACTTCCCCTCCTCGGCTTATTGTAATCCGCTCCTTTGATGTGAACAAACCAGGATGTGAAGTTGATGATTTGAAAGGTGGAGTAGCTGGTGGAAGTATCCTCTGTGGAGTTTTAAAGGTTTGTATTGGTGATCCAAGATAAACTGTAAAATAATTTAAGCACAGTATTAGTGATTTTTTAAGATAAATTATTTTGACCTGGTTGCCTAAATCTGTTTCTTCTAATTTATTTTAAATTGTAAGGGAGATCCTCTTTCACTTTGATTTGAATCTGTAGTCACTGCCAAAAAATGTTAGTTTAAGACTGGAGGGAAATAATATTTCAATGTTTAAAAGTCTTTATCACTGAGAAAGTTTATAAAAGGGCTATCACATTTGAATGTAGTAATTTACTTTGAAACTGCTACTTAGAGTAGCAGTTTCAAAGTAAATAGCTAAACATTAGTAGTAGTCTGGTTTCTTTTGTATATCCTGAATTATATGATTTTTTCATTGATTCTACTATTTTACATAAAATTTATTTAAAATATTCAATTGGTTATATTAAGATCTTGGAAAATGTGATATTTATATAGTGGTAGTCATTTTGTACTTAATAATTTCTTCTTTGTTAATATATTTTATCAATAAATAGTTTCATATTGTAATCTTTGAAATTCTGCTGTTTTAAAATTTGCTTAACTTAGTAATCATACTACATTTTTAGGTTGGAATGGAAATAGAGGTTCGCCCTGGCTTGGTTTCTAAAGATCAAGAAGGAAAGCTAACTTGCAGACCAATATTTTCTAGAATAGTTTCCTTATTTGCTGAGCAAAATGAGCTACAGTTTGCTGTTCCAGGTGGTCTGATAGGTAAACCTGATTTAATTATTATGTTGGACACAATCACAATAACAAAAATATTTTTGTTTTTGAATAAATATTTTGGTTTGAAAAAAATTACTGTCATACACTTCAACTTTTGTTTGAGTTAGTAATTGTCAGTATGGTTTCTTCATTCATACATTTGGTCTACTAGAATTTTTCCCCTTGATTAAGTTTTAATTTAAAATCTATTGAATTATATACAATTTGTGTAGATAGAGTATATATATATGAATATAGCTGGATCAGTTTTTTATTTTGATATAAAATTTTATGCATTATTGTAATTTATTGATAATTTTTGTTAAAGGTGTTGGCACTAAAATAGAGCCTACGTTGTGCCGAGCTGATCGTTTGGTAGGTCAGGTATTGGGAGCTGTAGGAGCTCTTCCTAAGATATTTATTGAGTTGGAGTTTTCCTACTACCTTCTAAAACGATTGCTGGGAGTGCGTACTGAGGGAGATAAAAAAGCAGCAAGGGTATATTTCCTTTATAGATTAACAATTAAATCATATTCAATGTGATGAAATCTATACTAGTGTATTTTGGGTGAATTTTTCATAATTTCTTTTGTTAAATTTTCCCATTGTTTTTCTTTTCTTAACTCACTGTCTGTAACTATAGATAGCTATCATTACAATTTTTTCTGTAAAATTTATAGGTCCAGAAATTGACTAAAGGAGAAGTCTTACTGGTGAATATTGGGTCATTGTCAACAGGAGGAAAAGTAATTGCCACTAAAGCAGATTTAGCCAAAATAAGTCTTACAAATCCTGTATGCACAGAAATAAATGAAAAAATAGCTCTCAGTCGCAGAGTGGAAAAGCACTGGAGGTAATCCTTTCATCTATGCTTCTTTGAAAATAAATCTTTCATAATGTTACAGTTTGTATTACTGAATACTATTTTTTTTATAGATTGATTGGATGGGGACAGATATTTGGTGGGGAAACTATAGAGCCAATAATTGATCATAAACCAGAATGAAGAATTATTTCCAAGAATTTGGAGGTCATATGACTTTGCAGTCTCTACGATTGTTTTCTTCATGCATAAGGACTGGTTGTTTTGTATTATGTTATGTGGATAATGGTGTGAATAAAGGCTTGATGAAAATATTTGATACTGCAGTTTTAATTGGAAATAAATTTCTGTACAAGATTTAAATTTGTTTTCTTGTGACATTTTTCTTTCCCATTTGTAGCAGTGCAAGATAAGTTTAAAAAATCTTCCTGGTGATAAGAAATTAGCTAATTTCATAAATTACTGTCATATATTCCTATCATATCCAAAGAGCCTTTCCAACAAAGGAATGGTTTTTGCAGTCTTGGCACTTAAATGACAATCAATACTTACACACAGCCACATTACTGTTTTTAGATGGCTACTTTAAAAATCAGTATTTAAGTTAAAGTTATTAAGTCTGACTTTAAAAGTGCCAACTGAGAGTTAGGAGCAGTAAAAAGGTGGTCTTTTACTCAGGTCATCCATAGAGATTGGTAGATTTATGGATCTCCATATCCTCCCAATTCAAAAAGAAATTAAAGTTCTTGTCCTTGGACTAATGAAGGAATTGGGATAAGACATTTAGAAAAATAATGTTTGAAAAAAGGGCTTATTTGTCAAAAACATTCTGGGCCATAGCAGGTCTAAGTCAACTTAAACATGAAGGTTCCTGCAAGATGGCTGGCAAAACGTCACAATGAAATATGTAGAGTAAATACATTAGTGCTATAGCAACATATGTAGTATTGTTTAATGCTAGTTAACATTTAAAGAAACAAGGCCTTGCCACAGGTTTCTCTTCATCCCTGGTCCTTCTGGGTATGTTCATGAATCATTTTGAACCATCACTATTGAAATCAGTTCATCTTAAACCATATTGTAACTATGTTGGTGATATTTTAAGCATCTGGAGGAGTGCTACTTTTCAACTCCTATAACTTAACAACAAACTTAGCTCCCAATGCTCTCAGTGAAAAAAATTCTCCAGTTTAAATGGACTTCTGCTGATGTTTTGACAGCTAACTCTCTCATCGTCTTCAGGGCACTGAGTGCTAAGTGGTTTCCTGGTGGGATGCCTGAGAGAATTTCATTTATCATAAACGCCAGGAAAGAACCAGATCTTACGTTCTCAGTGAAGTTTACTTTTGAACTTGAAAGAAACAAATATCTTACTTTCACCTAATAACATATCCTTTTCAGAAAGCCCACTTACACTGATCATATCATTCCTTCCAGCTCCAATCATGTCTGCTAACAAAACTGCAATTTACACATTACATTACACCCACATACTCACTACATCAATAACATTCTAATGTCTCCTGAATTCTTTCATGAAGAGCATTCAACTATACATACCCTTGCAGTCAATATTAGTGACAGTTGGTTTTGTAAAGTAATTCCAACAATCAAAGTTCTGCAAGTTTGCCTTTAATGAAATATTCCCTCCCACTCTCAAGAATGAAAATTGATGGTACAGTTTTAATTTTATGAGTGACCTGTACTATTAACTAACAAAAATCTTTCATAAGGACACCACATGCCCCACATTTTATACGTACTTCACTCTTTGTAATTTTCTCTGCAATTCTAAAGATAAGTACAACCCCCCGTGCCACTCTGGAGTCAACTGATTAAATTATACCAACTATGAGTCAGCTTATATAGGTCAAAATAAGATCTCTGGAACACAAGTTTTCTTTTGAAAAGCAATCCAAAATGTCCCACTTCACAGAATGCTTATTAGAATATAACCACACTTCCTCTTCCATCAAACTATTTTTTCATCAAAAGAAAGGTATTCTTCTAGCTCTGTTAGAGCACTTTCACCTTTCCCAACATATATGTTCCTCAGTCAGACAAAAAGTTCCTGTGTTCAGTTTCCTATTACCCTGTTTCCCATTTATACTTGATGCCATGCCACCTCTTCCAATCCTCCTTACTTCTCTTGCCATCCCCCATGTAAGACTATGGCTCTTTCTTTTCACCCTTTCTTACCCCACCACTCTACAATTTAAGCAACCTGAGAAAACAGTTTCCTTCTTGATGATGGCATGACAGTATTGAAAATGTTCATTTTAACAATCTTTATTTTGTGGACTGTACCAATTTTGTTTCACTTATTTCTTGAGATAACAATGGATTTTTACCAGATATTGCTGAGCCAAGTTCTTTTTGTTAGTTAACAGACTAAGATGGCCATTAACAGCTTTATTATATCCCCAAGATATAGTAAAATCTCTTACGATTTCTCTTGGCTCAATTCAGTTTGACACAGATCTTTAGTTAGTTGAGTTTTATCTTTATCTACCAAAATGACTTAAGGATTTTTAGGTTAGGATAAATTGTCAAAATTAGTAAAATAATCTTATTTGATGCAAAAACACAAATCCTTATCCGCTTTCTAAGCATTTCCATCTAAGATTATATTGCAAAGAATTGTACCAATGCAAATGTAAAAATCTTTTAGGGGAAAAAAATTATCTTTACAATTCAAGGCAGCAATCATAACATACCTGGATCCATCAATGGTAAACAGTTATTGCAGTAAATATGTAATAATCTTGAGCTTGTCTAATTGTTTTAAAATTTATTTAATTTCATCTATTTTATTTACAACAATCATATTATTTTTATTACAACAATATCTTATTTACAACAATTTAAACAAATATACAAAAATATAGTAATTTGGTATATTGTGATTTTTACTGTCTGAAAACATATAAAACTGCTCATTTTAAAAGCAATAAATATTAAAAATGTATGAACTATCTGTACCTGAAATTATCACATTTTATCATTTCCTAATTTCAATTTACCATCAAACTGGAAGAAATTTTTAAATATTCTGATATTCTAATAATTTTCATCACCAGGATAAGTTGCTAAGAATTTTCCGTACAGCTGCTGCTTGCTCAAATTCCAACATTGCTTGATCTCTTCGATAAAGAACTGGGCAATCTAAGGAAGAACACTCAATAGGTTCCATTCGTTTGCAACAACTCTGGCAAATCTGGAACCAAAATGAAAAGAAAGAAATGAAGAATACCCAATAAAATAAACAGCATTCATAGTGAAGACTAAACAATAACATGCTCTATAAGTAGTTTAGAACAGCAAAATCTATGAACTAAGGAGTTAAGAAGAGTTTAAAAATGCATGGAACAAAGACCCAAAAATTCATTGATAGTTCAGAACATTGTGATTCATACTTTTGATGAGGTTATTTGGCCTATGAAACTCAAGGGACATCTTTTACATGATTGGTCATGATCAATAAGCTTCCACACCTTAAGACTTCAGGACAAAGAGATAATTGAAGTGAAGACTGATAGCTGTTTATCTCAGAAACTAGTGTCATACATAATTTTCTGAATCTGAACGAGAAAATTGTCTTGTGATTAAGTTTCCATATTACAAGGAAAAAATGAGCTTTCAGATAAAAAATTCGAAATGTTTACAGCTAGTTTCCTAATCAGAATTCCTTGGTATACATCTAAGCATCAACCTTTGATGAAAGCCTCACATTGACTTTTCATAGAGTAAGTAGACCAATGATTGTTAAATGTCATAGAGAGAGAAAGTAGGGAAATTCAACTAACAACAGTAAAACTGAGTTAAGATGCTTTTCATGGGACCAAGCAAAAACTGGGCTATAAAAAGGTTAGTATTATAACTTTATTGTATAATGTTGGTATGCTTTTTGTCATATTTTTGAAGAATGGCCTGCTTTCCACTCTTAGAGAGCATTTTCTTTAGTAAATTAATTTAGGTCACTTTCACTCTACAGTGAAATGATATTTACTAAATAGAGAAGATTAAAGAATACTTTATCAGCAGTGGTTAAAGGGCATCACAGGGCAAAATCTCTCAAAGACTATGCTCATTTAGTCAATGAAACCCTACTTTTCTGTTTTTTCTGATATGTTTACTTCTTAAGATTGTGACAAGAGGAATCACCACCCTGCAAATTTTTGATTTAATGTTCTGCCTTCTAAAAAACAGGAAATATCTCAACATCACTGTTAAGAGTAATAAGATACCCTCCTTAGAGACAATGGAAGGCAGATGAAAAGACACAGATAATGAAGAAAATTTTTGGTCCATTAGGCAGCTAATTGGATAAAGCATGTTGCATCTGGGAACAGGAAATATCTGCATTTAAGACTTATTTTTACCATGTGTTTTGTGTACATATTAAGTAGCACATGTGTGTACATATTAAGTAGAAGCACCTTAAATGGCTTTTACTGTACCTGCTTTGGTTAATTCAATTCTCTTATGATTAACAGCATTATATTTTGAGGTTCCTTGCCAGATGTAATTAGAACATTCAAGATGCAAAAGAATGCTATTAGAATGGTTCTATTCCTAACGCACACCTTTGTGGTGGGAAAATATCATTCGCCGACAATGTTACGTTTTTAGGGATCAAGGTTGAACGATCTTTAAAGTGGTCATCTCACATAGAGTATGTAGCCCTCAAATTAAGCAAAGTTGTCTTTATGTTAAGATATTTACGACCAAATACTAGCATAGATATTCTGAAATGTGTATATTTTGCAAATTTTCAATCTTTGCTTTCATATGGAATTATGTTTTGGGGTGACTCACCCCACAGTATTCAGGTATTTAGGATACAAAAACAAGCCATAAGGGTCATTTTTAAGTTATCAACTAGGGACTCATGTAGAGAATTCTTTAAAATATCGAAGATTATGACTTTACCTGCATTGTATATCTTCAATCTCATAATGTTTGTTAAGAAAAATATTAATCTCTATGTACTGAATTCAACAATTCATGAACATCAAACACGTGCACAAATGGATATCCATGTATTGCCTAGTTCAACAAAACTAAACAGTGACGGCCCTCACCATAAAGGACCAAAGTTTTTTAATTCTCTACCACAAAACTTAAAAAAAATGACATCTCTTAGGTCATTTAAAAATCATCTAAAAAGGTTCTTAATGTATGAACCACTCTATTCAGTAGATGAGTTTCTCTCCCTTTGTACATACCAAACTTTGTATTAACCGCCTGAAAGACTAATTTTACCCTTTGTATAGATGAAATTGTATTATTTTTTTGACGAAACTCTCCCTTGTACATACCATACTTTGTATTAACCTTCTGAAAGACTAATTTTACCCTTTGTATAGATGAAATTGTATTATTTTTTGACGAAACTATGCAATGTATACAATGCTTATAGTGAATAAAAATTATTATTATTATTAATGGTAACATAGCAGGCAAATGATTCTCCTATTACACCCATTTTAATTCAATCATTTTTTTCTCTTCCATACCTTTATAAATTGCATTCTGTTATCCTGTGATTACTACATTAAGACACATCAATCTTTGCTTTAAATCTATTACTATTAAGTAAAGTAATAGTAGTGGAAATAGGTGAAAGAGTAATAGGTATACATATGATTCCATAATGAGTCTTGACCTTATAATCAAACAAATGCAAAATCTTTTGGTTGCTTCAAGTTTAAAAAGGGAATTATAGTACAGAAGTGAAATTCAGTATTGGAGTGCTTGGATCATAATTCCTTTAATAGTTCAGTAATTTTTTTGGCTGCATCATGTGCATGTTGATCCTTTGATCAATGAAATTTCACTTATATTATTCTAAGAATAAGATGTCAGCATGCATAGATGATATCAGGAATATTACATTTTAACTGTGATATGATAATAGATACATGAGTAGGAATGACTTAAGTTAGCTATCCCTTGGCTCAAAATTGACAATATTAAATTAACTTACCTTAGTCAGACTAGCAGCACTTCGTTCCCATGAGTTACATCTACTGGCCAAAATGAATGCAGTTTTATGAGCATTTTTCTGGCAAAGCTGACATAAAGCAGCTTGATTGCCAGGATCTAATGGTGATCCACAAGCAACACAGTCTGATGAGGCAAAATATGCAGAAATAGTACTTTTCTTATTTCCAGTAGATGTTCCAGTATAACTTTCCACACCCTTAACTTGTTTTCCCAAGTTGATATCCAATGCACTGCTGGCACCACGAGGTTGAATGAGTGATCGAAACTTTCGAGGCATGTCTGCATACCTTCAGAGCAAATAGAAGTGTTAGATCTAAAAAATGTTTCTAGTAGTAAAAAGTTATGCATTAAACTATTATCAATACTATTTTCTAAGCTTAAGTAATCAAAATCTTTGATAGAAAGTTTCTTGGTAATCTAATGTAGAGTTTTGATGAAAGGAGAATACACAGCATTAAAAGACTTTTAATTCTTAAGGCATTGTCAGAATCAATTAGAAATAGAATTCAAATGTGAAAATTTCCTTGGTATGAAATAGGGTCTGTGGTAAATATATAGTAACCTCTTCTCTGTTTCTTCTAAACCAATCACTCCTCTATGGTATCTTTTCATATCTTTTTAGAATATATGCAGTAATTTTTATTTACAATAATGATGGCAATAAAAATTTTACTCTGAACTACTGACCTATTTCTCTACTTTTAGAACCCTCAAATGTATCTTTGGTTTTTATGAGGGAAAATCTACATTTAAGGCACTTTTTATACAATTAATTTTATAATTGACCAACTTAACAAATCCAGTGAGTATGAACTTAAGTGAACACAAACTATGGAAATATAAGCTCCCGTTTACAGAAGTGAGACTGTTTGACTCGGTAGTTTAATGGATAGAATACCTGCCCGGAAAGTGGGAGACCCAGGTTCGAGTCCCGGCCAAGTCACAATTTTTCACTTCTTGTATAACTTAATTTAAGTGAAGATAACAACCTCAATCAAGCTTTTAGTTGAGCACATATTTATCTCCTATTACTGGAATATTTTGGATATAAGAGGTATCACCAATAAATACAGAACAGTCCTATATGATCATTTGCTATAAAGTTGTCATTATGAATAAAGTGGCAAAATATTTCTCCCTGACTCTACCTTTGTACAGTCTGGTTTTCAATATGGATCAATTTTGGGTGTCCTCTTTTCAATTTTTATTAATGGTTTACCTGTAGATCTCATGTCCAATATAGCAAATACAATTTTTATTGATAGTGATGATTTAATGGTGTTAACTCATGGCAATTGTAGATGATAAGGGGATTCTCCAAGCTATGATAGATTGATCCAAGTCTAATTACCCAATCCTCAACCTGGATAACACACAAAATATAATTTTTACCAAGAAGAGAAATTGAGATCCATATCCTTGTGAGTTTTTTCAAGTAGAGACAGAGAAAGGTATAAAATTACCTACCATGACTCAACATCCACTCCAATCAAGGAGAAACATCGCTGCAGAGGTGGAATCAGAACTTTGGTTACATAATAATGAGCGTTAACACGTGCAGGTTGTTGTGCTGAGCTTCCTGAGGGTCCATCTTGCTTGCTGATCATCAGCAACTCAAGAGGAGAACGAACCAACTGAAAGAGGGGCAATCCAGGAGGGCCACTGATTATCACATATGGTACTCGCTCTCCTGACCTAGGCTCAGCTCTACGGTCAATACTGACCCAGCGCCTGTAATCATGAAAGATGATTTTATTTTGAATGTATTTATATCCTATACTCTAACTTAATAAAATAATATATGATCAGATTATTTTTAAAAGGAACTCACAAGCTAAATGTAAATACCTATATAAGACAATATGATGAAATTTCATGGAATAAATATCTCCAGTATATCTAATTGCATAATTAAACATAGGAAGCCTAAAAATAAAAAAACGTCGAACAAAATGTGACCTTTTAGTTTTTAGACCTCTTTTTCACTACTAAGCAAGTAAAATGGCCAGCCTAGATTCTTTATATATTATTTGTAATAACTATTAAGGCTTAACACAATTATTTTGTTCTGAAACTATTGCATAATAAGACTATTTGGCCAAAATATTTTTTTAAATTTTCAGGTAAAACTTTTTACGAATTCTTAGTAATAAGTAATGGTTAAACCTTCACCAATTAGCAAAGTAGTTCTTAACAACAATTATAGTTCCTGTGTAAGTTGGGCACCTAGGCAGCCACCTAATACACTTTTAAATTCCATCAAACCAATTTTCTAAGCACCTATATAAAAGACATTGGTTACCATATTCATAAATGCATTTAAGATAATATTGCATACTTGCATGGCAGGGTATAAAAAAGTTTACTTTGATTTCAAGTAATAAAACTAATTTAATATAAACCATTAAACTATTTCCTTCCTTAGTAATCATGACACAGGTCCATCATCTAGGTATTTATAATAATTTTTCCCCTACAAAGAAGAAAAACTTTACAGGAAAAAATGATGCTGACATGACTTAAAACACCAAAATACATGTAATTTCTTCTGAGTATGTTGCTCCTTTTTTGATGAGTATGGAATAATTACTTCACATATTCTATTCTAAACAGAATACATCAGGTACATGAAAAGAGGAACAAAAGGTCCCACTTTTCATTATAAATACCTTTTAAGAAAGTATTGTACTGATTGTTTCTTTGGAAGGCGAAAATTATAGTGGACTCTGAGTTGATAAATTGTATACTAATCTTTACTTAACCTTTAATGTTACTCAAGCTGATATGGATCACTTTTAGGAGTCATGTGAAAATGTAGCGGTCTCAGAATAACATTTACCTTGCTAACTGAAGAGCTGGAACACATGCTCCAGGCCTATATCCTGCAGCACCACGGTATTCTCGGGCAAACGTTAACTCCTGCAAACTTAGCCTTCCACTAAGAAGTTTTCCTAACTGTCGCTGTACATGTAATTTTACTAGACTCACATCTCTGGTGTCAAACAATAATCTCAGTGATTTTTCCAAGACCTACAAAAAATTATGGCACAATAATTACTTCAAATGGATTACAAGAATTCAATATCTTCATAAGCTATCTGAAAATTTTATTACACCACGAAACTCCATTGACAAACCTTGGCAACAGCAGGACATCCATCTCGCCTTACAGTTTCTATGCCCTTGGCATCAAATACTGGCTTTTCTTGATCTGGACTTTCATATGCATATCCAACATATCTTTTTTTGGTCTTTAGGATGGTCAAGATATGAAATAAAATATTTTCAATATAAACTAAACATATACAGGTTTTCATGAAGTAAGAGATCACAAATACAACATATTTACCTTCAGTTAAAATTCATTATCGTCAAAATAAATTTAACATCCACTTTAAATCTTACTATAGATAAGCACATCAAAAATCATAATCTCTGATTAATATGAAAGGGGAAACAGAGAGGATAATCAATAATGAGTTTGTTTACCTGAAGAAGGCATGGTTGAAAAATTTTTTCCAGCTTAAGTTTCACAGGACTTGGATTACTTTCAGTAACTAAATCAGCTATTTCTGCACCCAGCTTAAAAGCTTCTGGGCGACTAAAACCTTTTGCCAGAACAAACAAAGAGTCTGTATCGCCATAAACGACTCTCACGCCTTGGCTACCCCATCGTTTGTGTACAAGGTCTATAGCCCTTTCCAAAGTTTCTCTTCCTTTGCTCACTACACTATCTCCAACCTGCATGAGAGATCAAAACACAAGAAAACTTTTAATCATGATTTATCACTAAAACAATATAGTCAGCGGTTATGATTCAAAATAAATTGCCTATGTTTTATGGGAATGATAAAGCAAACCCTGTAACATAAGTATTTGTATATCTTTAACTAAGTACCTTGATTAGGAATGGAATTAATTTCTGAGCAACAAATGGATTTTACAGAACATCATGAAGGAGTAGAGCATGAACAGAGATGAAGGGTGAATAGAAAGGGGAAAGGATCAAATTTCCTATCAACAAACAGAATGAAATGCACTACTATGATAAGCTCCCATGATAAAACACAAAAGATAGAATAATATCTCTAACTTTAAGGGTCTGAGTTAAACAAAATGGAAAATCTCTTCATGAACATATATTTTAGTGGGACTTATTTCATAGAGCTGTATAAATCAATCATTTCAGAAAGGGCTTTTGTTAACGTTTTAGAAATAATTCACCCTTATACTCAGGAAACAATAGTTCTATTCATTAATTTACAAATGATTATATTCATATTTTGCAAAGTTACTACTTTACAGAAGAGAAATGTTTATAAAAGAACTGTTTTAAAAAGGAAAACGTATTTACTGGATCTCACCTCTATGCATGGCATTCTACCAGAGAAATTCGCAGATGTATAGCCATATGTGACATTAGCAATTAGCTTGAGACCTAATTGCCTATTATTCAAAACTCGTTCAACCACTCGATTTCCTTTGTTTTCTTTCAATGCCTTTTTGACCTAAAAGAGAATGGGATACCAGTTAGCCTTGTATCTACATACCATTATAAATACCTTCACACACCCAAGAGTGAAATTAAGAATAAAAGGAAAATAAAAATTATAAAATATTAATAAATTGAACTACATCAAGGATTACAATGGATTCGTAACTTCAATTTATAGTTTTGCATACACATACATCATCCCAATCAAACATAATTAAATAATTTTAGCAATACCTGGCAAAACTTATTCATGTTTAAATGAAATAAAACACGAAACTTGATTCTGTCTACAAAAAATGTCATATGCTCAAAGAACACTACCATTTTAAAATAACTTTTGTAGAGAGAGCCAAGTGTTATTTTGTTTACAAAATATTCAAACCAAATTAACAAATTACAGAACTAGCTATTCAATTTTATTAATGAAATCACAATATTAGGAAAGTTAAAAGTCGTATAGATTTACCATTAAACGTGTCTCCAATATTTGTGAGAGCATTCTAGGAAGAATGCCTTCCCTAACTCCTTTTCCAACAAAAGCAATCCCACAAGGAGAAAAACTAATCATGGATCTAGAGTTTTCATCATCTTCGGAGAAGATTTTCTTTTGTTTCCTTAATAATTTAGCTATTGTGTCTGGAGGGACCATTAAAGTAGTACATCCAAATTCAAATGGAGCCATCCTAAAAAATAAAAAAAATAATGATTTAGTGGATTCATAAACGTATGGTGTGTTTTTATACATTTAATTACAGAGAATATTTCTATATTTTACTTTTTATATTTTACTAATTTAATATGCAGTTCAGAGACAATAGGTGAAAATACCACACATATTTATAAGCTAATGATTTAAACTCAATAAAGTTTACCAACTCTAAAAATAGTATTTATTGCTCTAACATTAGCTATTTACTATTTTAATCTTATTTTGTTGACTAATTTAAAATCTGATGCAAATGAATAAAATTGGAATTATAAATATCTTGATTCAAAACTGATTTTATTTGCACTTACTGGCCTAAGTGTTTCACTCGTCCCAGGCACGTAGAAAAGCAATAGTTGTATGCTATGATTATGGAAGGATATAGACTTTGAAAGTCTAATACAATAACTGGATCTGCAAAAAACCTGTGATATGAAGAAATAAGAAGATATAATTGTCAAAAAGATCATAAACATACATTATTTTCTAGCAATGATATATTTATGTTATTGGACAAAAGATAAATTTATTTTATGTTATTCAATGGACAAAATAAATAATTACAGTAATAAAAAATAATTCTGCAAACCTTGATTCAGGTTCCATAATTAGAGGTAATTGTTCAGGTGCCCTCATACTTGCCCTTTGCTTACTGTTTGGAGACACACAAACATAATTTAGAGGTTTTGCAAATCGCAGCATTATTGACTCCACCCTAAACTAAAAGGAAGAAAATATTTTTATTTTAAAGGTTGTAATTACATTAATATTGCTTACATTGATAAGACAATGAAATATGTAAAAACTAAAACCTGAGCAGTAAAACCTGCTTAAGATGCTTTCAAGGGACCAGCTGAAAGCTATGTTATAAGTGGGATAGGGATATTTCAGTAGGGATATGGCATTTTCATTTCTTGCACTTGGAAAACAATATGGACGATTTGTTTTGGCTGTTTAATTTTTAAATAAGAACTTCACACCATGAAATTAAAGGGGATTTCTTTACCACTGTTTAAGATGGGATATCTAGAGTCTACGCTGTGCATGATTGGGTGAATTTTCATAATAAATTTGGAGATTGGTAAGCTTTTCATAAAAAGAGAGCCTTCTTTCATA
Source organism: Pachydiplax longipennis (assembly GCA_036926295.1). Lineage (NCBI taxonomy): Eukaryota > Metazoa > Arthropoda > Insecta > Odonata > Libellulidae > Pachydiplax > Pachydiplax longipennis. Next base: position 62,798,854 of record JAVFKF010000008.1, read on the forward strand.
ACATCATTTTGGTTATTTTTCATTCTAAAGTGAAACAATCTTTCACTAATTAACAATGAATTGCTATACAGCAATGGAGAGAGACCATTACAGAGCTCCAAGCCAATACTAAAACACAGCCTACTGCACTACCTCTCTCATTTAATAGATGTGTATCTCTTGAATTTATAACTACACTAAAGATCTCCAATAGAATTTTCAAACGATTTTCAGACATCAGCCAAAATGGATGGCAAAGATCCCTCATTATCAGAGCTAGAATAAGCCCTGTAAGAGAGATTATGAAACTGCTTTGCAACATCTTCCTTTTCTTCTGGTACAATTAGTCATCACAAATGAGAGAGTCTAAAGCAGTGGTTCCCAAAGTGGGCGCTACCGCCCCCTGGGGGGCGGTGCTCTAGTTTATGGGGGCGAAAATAGCCAAGTATTACCTAAGTATTATTCCTTTTGCATTAATGTGCTTTGAAAACTATACATTTATTGGATTATAAATAAACATTAGTCATTGTTTTTAATTTAATTATTACAATATTCCTCGTCTGGTTATTTAGTCTATGATTCTGATTATTATTTTAAAGTTACCGCTTGGGGGCGTTGAGTATTGTTCTATGGATCCAATGGGGCGGTGGCTTGAAAAAGTTTGGGAATCACTGGTCTAAAGGATCCTTATATGAGACAAAGCTGAGCAGGAAGGAAGAGAGAAAGATGTCATACAAATAATGAAAACTAATTTTCAATCTATCAAATGAGGCAGATGTATGGCTGAAGAGGGTTGCTGTGCATCTAGTGATGCATTTGATCTTATATAAAAATCACTGCTGTGTATATACTGTAAAACCCTGTTAAGATGCTTTTCAGGGGCACCAATTGATAATTTTCACTTTAAAATGAAATCTTTTTTACTAGTTATACAATTGAGGAAGAATACCGAATATTTTAACTGCAGTGTTGAGAGGGATTCACAACCTCTGAATGAATATGCTCAACAGCTCTCAAAACCCCCCCCTTTTCTTGTTTATTTGGCATGCTTACTTCTTGAGATTCTGACTAAAGGAAACACCAAAAAGCAACTTTATAATCTATGTTCTTTCCTGAGGAAAAAAATAGAGAAGATCTCACTCCATCTCAGATTTTTATTGGCTCCAATAGGGTATAGATAGCTTTTCTTTGTATATCTTTATTTCATTCCCAAAAAATTAGTCTTCAAAAGAAGAGACTCACTTGGAACCCTTTCAGAGACAAGAAGAGGAGAGAGAAGGCAACAGGGATAATGTGAAAATATTTTGATCTATAAAATGAGGCAAATGACTGGCTACAGCAGGCTGCAGTGCATCTAAAGATGGGAAAAATTCCAGCAGTATCTACACCATGCATTCTGTGTGAGAAGGACCATGAAAAAACCATCTCTCAAACAGGAGCATCTTAATCAGGATTTATTATATAATCCTACATCAGTAATCCTCAAAAGAAATACAAGAAAGAAATTTTTGAAAATTAATTTCAGGCACTTCCCAGTAAGACAGAATTATGAAATTAGAATTCATTAAGGCCCAATGGATTATTATTGATAATAATCCATTGAGAATATTTTTTGACATTTCTTTCAGCTGATACAATGGGTATAAAAATCACCTAAACAAATATCTTCAGACCTTTGGATGTTAATATCTGAATGTTTTCAATAAAAATATGTTCAAATCTTAAGGATTAGAAATTAGGGTAAATAGAGGTTAATAACAAATTCCATGCTTTTCTATAACTCCTGTTATATTTACATTTGAAAAATCTTAGGTCTTTTAAATATAGAAGATGCACTGATAGCAAATCATACTATATTTTTTGAGAAAAAATCTAATAATAATAGTGTAATCTTCCTGTTAAAAACCCTCTGCCTGATGCCATAAGGCAGGTTGCACGGTATTAATGTAGATGTGAATGAATAATAGATGTGTATGTGTTGAAAAATCTTTCCTGAATGAAACATAATATGACAACAATACCTAAAACTATTTTATAATAACACCAGAAATTTATTTCAAGAGAGCATCACTACACATACCTGTGATCCTCTAGAAAATACTTCATAAAACTGGATTCCAAAAAGACGAGCAAGCTCACTAGTTCTGCCAATAATATCTAATTGGAATAGTAATCTCATCACTCCTTCCACTCTTGTGATCCAATGCTCCACTGTAATCCACCTATACATGCAATATTTGCAAAAGAACTTCATAAGTGACTCTACATTGCACATAATATTCAGGGTGTCTCAGTGCCTCATTTCAGAACCTCTTGGGAATGGAAGGGTGCACCCCAATGACTCGTTAGACAGAATGATACATTGATGCAGGGTTGGAAATGCTTTCCTGATGCAGTGGTGCCCTTTCCAGAAGTTCTGAAACATAGTGCTGAGACAACTTGTATAATTAATGGGCAGATAACACATTTACCAATGAAAGAACTCTATTTTATATGAAACTCTTTATACCTGAATATCCTTTACTTATTTTCACATGGATGTGGTGCTGTAAAACATTTATGCATGGAGTTTCAAAATGTATGTGGGGAATGAGCATGCACTTGAAATCATGTAGAATGATATTAATTTCATGAAATACGTGACTGATATAGATAGGATAATGTCAGAATAGGAGTTCATCACTAAGAAAATTACTTGTGCAAATAATTAAATAACCATTATAAATAATGGAAGTCTCAAGAAATCTGTGGTAGTATGTTGCCTTTTGAAAGATGACAGGCAGTGAATCTCCAAGATATTGATATGAAAAATAAGGTGAAAATTAACTTCAATATCATACATGAAGAAATAGAAAAAAAGAAAAGTAAAATCTTAAAAATAAGAAAAATTCAAAAAGAAAAGTCTTAAAAATAAGAAAAGTAAACCAAAAACTACAAAATCTGAAAAGATAGGAGGAATGATGAAACCAAAAGAGAGAACTGAACCAGCTATGCATACATTATAATGTAAAATTTATAACGCATATGTTTAAATGGCATATATTAAGGTACAAAATAATAAACTAACCTGTAAAGATGAGTCCGATGTTCCCACCAATTATTGAGAGATTTGAAAGAGTGTAATGACACTCGTTCATGAAGTAAATGATACATAACATTCTCAAATGTGTAACTTGTAAGGGCAACCTGAGAAAAATTAGAATTTAAAGCCTTTTATTATTTTTATCATTATTTGTGGATAGACTAACAGTCTGGTGGAAACATTGTTACATATGTAATACATACTTTTATGTTGTAACATGCTATACATTACATTATATTACATAGTGCATTATGGTTTACTTTAAGAGGTATATTTAACAAGCTACAACAATACACTTTGCAATACTTATAAGATCTACCCTTTGCCATACACTATTGTAATATAAATACCTACTTGCTACAACAATATAATACTGATATCTCCGTTTCAAATATTAATACACAAATGAAGGCTAACTTGCTCAAAAAAATTTACTTATATTAACAGTTGTACTTCATTATACATCCCTTATTTGTCATACAAGTTTTTTAGGGTTCTTTATAGGTTTTCAAGCCTACTGTCAAATACTATGTTTTAAATAAAGTTTTAACAAACAAATAATTTAATTAAGTCTGAAAAATAAATAATTTGATTCTTATAAATAAAAACAATTAACTTATTAAATATACTTTAAAACAAAAGATATGACAAGAATTTTTGGTCTGTGACATAATGAATTCACATTCTACATTCATATAAGGATTTTTCAAGGAGAAATCTATTTCATGTAATTAAAAGTGTTAAAGTGGAATGCAGTTTGGATAGCATTAAATGAATTCTAACCCTAAATTCTGCCCAATTAATAACTAAATGCATTGATTCCAAGTACAAGGAAACATTCAAAGAAAATAATATGAGAAGGTAACCAATCTGCAAACTATTTACTCATGACTACAACTGACCTCAAAATTTCAAAATTCTTTCTAAATGTTCTGTAATTTGGGTACCTGGTAACTACTTCTATCAGTTCTCAAAGGTGAGAAAATGATAAATTAAAAAAATTATAAAATCTAGCATTTGCTTGGCTATCAAATGTCATGTAATAAAAGAATTGTTTCAATGCAAAATATGTAAATTTTCAATCTTTTTGACAATGAAGTCTATAAGTAATGACTTACCTCACTCCTCATTATCCTCCAGACATTCAGAACAATTCGACCAGGAAGATTGATGGGATCATATTCCTCAAAATCTTTTATCCTTTTCGAGTCTAAATGAAAAGGATCATTTGGTTTATCCTTAGAGTTTGCTTCTACTGAGGTGGTGGCAGGAACTCTGGAAATTAATGACTTAACATCTAACCCTAAGTGTATACCTCGTTCCAAAACATAGCCCCATGAGAGCATTTCCACCTTGAAATAGACAAATAAAGAGCATGTAAAAAAGAAAAGGTTCTTGCCTAAATAAATTCTAAGTTAAGATAAATAGTATACTCCAGAAAAGTTTTCCAAACTGACATGATTCAACAAATATCCTTATCTAATATCTTTCTGACTTTTTATGCACTATATTTGTTCCTTAGTTTTAAAGAGAAATAAAAAAACTAACATACTTCATAACCGGCAACTATATCTGGATCCCATTTTCTCATTAAATCTGCGAGGTTTTTGAAGAGGGATACCTCATCAGAGACAGTCTGAACAGACTTTATGGTCATTCCACATTTCTTCATTAACTGGCTCACTGGCTCTGAAGAGCTATCAATTAAAATAACTCCTAATGGAAAAGAATTTAATCAATTACAAAAGAGAAGATAGAAATAAGTAATCACGATCAAAAGCAATAATCAAAATATGTATCATAACCATAACTCTGAAAAGGTTTAATTTAAAGTTCAGAATGGATTAAAATATGATTTTTCACTAAAATTATTCAGCTGATTGAATAAACTAGTATAAAATGAATTCTGAAAAATAGAAAGTCATAAGCTACCTAATTCTTTATTTTTATCACTCTCTGAAAGATAGTCTTCCATAACACAGTAAAAGATTGCTTGAATAGGATCATATTCAGGATCGGGACGAAAATCTCCTCTTGTCCTAACATGGACTTCCATAGTCATTACAGTTACATGCTCCACCTAAAAAGAATTCAGGTATACTAAGAACTCTGGCATAAAGTTACAAATATCCACTTTTAAGTCTAATATACACTTACTTTTTGAACAGCCTTAGCATTTTGGAGATTACTGGGTGAATTTTGGAAACCAAAGGTATTATTTGGAGAAACACCATCAATTTGACAACTGCTATGACCACTGCCCCCAAGCCCAACGAGATGACGTTGTTTAATTAGAAATGAATTTTGCAATTTCGACTGATGCTTCTCTAAAATTTTTACCTTCTTTGTGTTTGCAGATTCACCTGATGTGAATTCATCATTCATACTGTTATTTGAAGAGGAATTTGAATTTTCCTCCTTTATGGTTCTCATTATATTCTTCCGGCTCTTGGTATTTCTAAGAAGTCTCTCCCTACTCCATGATAATTTGCTAGATTTCATTTTGGATCCCTTTTTCTTGAAGGAGCTTTCATCTTCAGGAGCAGGAGGAGGAGTTCCCATGATAATATCATCTTCATCAGATTCTGCCTGTATTGGTGAAAATTCTAAATCACTATGTGCTGGAGTTTGAAAATGCTTCTGAATTTGCTTTACTGATGATTGAGGAGTGCTTTGCATGTAACTCCTCTTACCAGTGATTTCCTGGCTACTTGAGGTACTACACGGCGAAAGAGAAATCACTTCAAGATCTTCATCGTCACTTTGACCTTCCATAGGACCTCTAACTATAAATTTCCTTGATTTTCCTGGCTCACTACAAACAGAAACTTCATCGTCAATTTTTTTCTTTTCCTTATGAAATCCTACATCAGTCATCCATTTGGACACCTCCTCATACTTAGGTGGATTTTGAAGAGGGGTAATAATTACATCCTTTGATCCAGCATCTGGCAAAAGTGCTATTTTGGATATCTTTTCCCATTGGTTACCAATTTCAAGCTCTTCTACACCTCCAAACAAAGTTTCCAAAGTTCTTTTCCTATGACCTTCAAGCCCTACTATTCCTAAACAGTTTTCAAAAGGCGGAAGACAATTTGGTCTATTTGAGATTAACTTCAAAACGACCTCACCAACTTCAATGGTTTTGCTAGGGATGTCATCAGGATCACTACAGAAGAGTTGACCAGTTGGTTCTTGATCATATTTATAATTTTCCACTTCTTTCCTAGAGGGAGCTCTCAAAAGAGGTGCATATTCTATTCCATTGTCATCTACTGCCTCAAAATTCAAATCAAAAATATCCTTAGTATCTTGGATCTCCTCGGAGTCTCTATCACTAGACAATGTTAGAACACTATGGTTTGGTGAATCACTTTTCATGTCATTTAAATCTGTCATTTCAGAATCAAAAGTGCCTTCCTTAGTTGTAGGTTGATTTATTTCATCCTTTTGCACTGCAAGAGGACTTGGAGTAGGTATTATGGAATGTTTAGCAGATTTTACCAAAAAGCTAGGAGTAAGCACAGTTGAATTGAAGACATCTTCCTCACAGAAACTCAAAATACCAACTTCTTCATCATTTTCAGAGGATTCACTGTAGTTTTCCATGTCATATTCATCCCAACTACAGATAGAGTCATTAAGAGGAGACAAAGCCCTTTTTCCTGATTTTTCACTTACTTGACTGTCATTCAAAGGATCATGAAACGTAAGCTTTCTTTTCACAGCTGATTTATCTTTCTCAAATTGATTTTCTTCAGCTGAATCATGAAAACTCTCAGATGACATAGGGCTTTCTACCTTTCTTTCTATATTTTGGATTTCATCTTCTTTTCCTAATTTGCAGCTACCTGCATCAATTATTTTATTTACATTGGATGCATGATCATTCTCAGCTTCTTTAACTAGACTTACATCAATGGACTTCTGCAATTCATGCTGTTGTACAGGTGACTGTTGAGATAGCTTTTCATCCATTTTTTTATTTCTAAGATGGGTGGGAGACTTTTGGACCACAATATCCAGGGGTTTGTAATAATTTCTATCACTACTACCTTTGTCTTTACTTTCATTTAGATTTTTTGGACTACGTATTTTCTTGTCAGTTTTTTCCTTGCTCATTTTACGAGATGGACTTAAAGCTTTTTCAGGTATTGAACTATCTAATTCTAAAAATGAATTATCTCTCATCATAGTTTTTGTATGCTCTGGCTTTTCTCTCTCTTTAGATTTCTTATTGGGGTAGCGACTGAAAGAGAGATTTCCAAAAGAATTTGATCTGGCACAGGAAAGTGTATCCTTATGACCAACAGGTGTCTGACAAATAACATTCATATCTGATTCATGAAAATTACCAAGATCCACATCTAACTGTTGATAAGAAATTTTACTTGAAAGATTCATCTCAGGATTCTCACTATGACTGCCTTGATATAGAAAATGCTCATCTAAAGATACTCCCCTTAGCAATTTTAAACAAGAATCAGATATTTTTAATTTGTGTTTGTCACAGAGATGCTTAAGATGGAATTCATCTATGAGTTCCAATCTTACTGTGCATGGTTTGGTGTCAGGTATTTTCTTTTCAATTACTTCAATTACAGAGACATTTGAACATGATTGATTTTCAAACTCCTCTAGCTGACTCCTTGTACATGTAGTTCTTTTCAAGCTAAGGTTAACATTAATTGGAGAATAATGTTTCTTATCTTCTTTGATTTTTTCTGAACTAGAAATTATAGGTTTATTTAACCTTTTTAATTCATAGATTCGTTTGTGTTTTGCTACAACCTGATGATTCAACCTCTCAATTCCACTGATAGGCTTACTGTCAGAGACTGTTGGTTTCTGTGCACTACTTGAAGGTTGATCTTTACTTTTAGCTACATTACTTTCATTCATACCAATAGATGGAGAAGATAGAAGCTTTGACTGCAAGGGACTTTCTTTCTTCAACAAAATAGGTAACTGCCTACGCACTCCAAGTGTTTTCCTTTTTACTGACACATCAGCATTTCTTTTTCTCTTTGGAGAAGAAAAATCATCTGCTCCATCTAACTGAGCTATAGGGCTAACATCAAAATCCTCTTCATCTTCATCATTCCAGAAATTATCTTCCAATTCAGATACACAGCAAACTTCATCAACTTCTTCTGTTTCTAATTCTTTTTCTTTCACGGTACTACAATAAAAGGAAGAAGGTTGTAAAATAAATTTAATTAATTATATTATTTTAAAACATTTTACTAAGGCTACTTTATTTGATGATGGTCAAGATATGTGCAAATGAATCATATAAACAAATCTATCAACAAACATTATTTCATAGAGCTGTCGTCAAAATTAAAAGTGAGTTTCCATGTTTTTGAGTTAATCATAGTTTACAATATTAATAATAATATAATGTACGTAGAATGTAATTCCCAATTTATTGTTATATGTTTTTCATCATGAGATTAGTAACATCTAAATGGTACTCTAACACCTGTTGACTCAATTGTGAAATATTTAAAATGTATGAACATTAAAAATTGAGTTTAATATATAATTGTTAAATATTTGAGCAATTACAAGGATATAGCTCATGATATACTTTCAAGATCAAACCCTAAGCAGATTTTGTAGAGATTATGAATATTTATGAATCCTCACATTGAATAACAAAGAGGCAGAAATTCAAAGATTCAAACTTTGTTACTGCTTAAATATGGCAATCACCTTTGTTATTCCATACATTATTCTTCTTCCACAGTGTTTCATCATTAAATGAAGATACTGGATTTTTTTCAATTTCATTACCACGGCTTTTTCATAAAAATGTGAATTCTGTCTTTAAAAATGGCCTGCATTGTTCGGTATGACTGGATTCAATATGTAGCACAATTGCCTGTCTTGGCATTTATGCGTGATCTAATGTTTTACCCTTTTTTCAGCAAGTCAGTAGTATGAGAAAGGCGAAATGTCCTGCATGACAGTGTGAAGTTTTTCATACCCAAACATATTTTGCTTATAAAAAAGACAAAAACTTATATGATGCAGAGCTGTATGATCATTATGTGAAAAAAATCAATTTTGATGCAGTAAATGAAAGGGTGATTTCCAATTCATGGCCTATTTTGTAATAGAAACATACCCATTCTTTATTTTCTTTTCAATGCATCCTAGCATTCTGTCCTCCTCCGATTCTCCCTTGTTGTCTGCTGTCTCTTCTGAATCAGCACATGATCCTGCATTAATATTACAATTCACAATATAAAATGAATTTAAATTTGATATTTAATCTAGTTCCTTATAAAGGAAAAGTAGCTACAAAATCAGATCCTCATCTCAACTACATCAGAAACAAGATTTCCAGCATATCCAATACCTGTAATATTGTCAGAGTGATCTTTCACTTGTATTCTTTCTTCCCAGTCAAAAACTTGACTCATTTCTAGTAGAAGATTGTCCTCAACTTCTTCCTGTGGTTGATCCTCATGTATTTTCTCAACCTCTGAAGGAACTTTAAATGGCATTTGAGAACCGAGTATACTGTCTTGGTCTTGCTCTTCAAGCATTCCTTCCCAAGCATTCATTAAAGATTCATCTTGAGAATCAACTGTGAAGATTTATACAAAGTGCTTCATTAAATACTTATCAGGGACAAATTCTAATGGGAGATGGAAATCTAAAAACTAGTCCAACTATTATGAAAACTAATGTTTCCTCACATCAAAATGAATTTCGAAATACACAAAAATGATAATTTATAAAATAATAATAAGGCGAGTAGTAACTTACGGAAAAAGACATTGATCCAAATAAAACATAATGAAAATCATTTAAGGATATTTTTAAAATAATTTGAAAAACATATAGGCCTGTCTTAGAAAATGGTCAATGGAGAATTTTACATAATGAAGAAATAAATCAATTAATAAATAATGAGAAGATGGTACAGTTTATAAAAGCACTAAGGATTAGCTAGTTAGGATACATTGAGCAAATGAATGATAAGAGAATAACAAAAAAGACTTTAAAAAATAATGTAGATAGTATAAAAAGGACGGAAACCAAAGAAAAGATGGAAGAAAGACCTGCAAGCAATGTGTTTACAAAACTGGCAGCAAAAGGTGAGATATATATAATCCTGAAGAGATATTGTAGAGTAAGTTAAATCTCAGAGTGGGTAGAAGGAAGAAGGCATAGTTAAAGCCAAAAGAAAAAGATGAATTGAGATGCAAGATTATCTAGGATAAGAATGAAGAGAACCAGGAGAATACATGAGTGATGAGAAGGTCTGTATGATATTACTTTGTTTTATTTTAGAGTAAACATAGGAGGAATACAGGTGTAGCAGAGGAATACACTAAACTTAGAAGGGTGAAAGTAAAGAAGTTAAATTACATGTGCTGCCTTCAAATTCAATGGCAGACAAGAAATGGAAATGAGGCAGGATTAAAAATTCATGATTAGCTATGTTAGCTTACTTAGAATACTGGGGACAGTATAATGATAATGAATTCCAGATTGAATAAAGTTAGAATGAATGCGGTGAGTAAAATTTGGCATAGTAGCCCAGTATAGACTAGTTTTATTATAAGTCGCTGATACACAATTGAAATATTCAGTCTTTGACAAGTAACTGAAAATTTTATGCATGAGGGCATAAGAACAGCCTTCTACTATTGTCTGTGGTAATAGCACATTTGGGATACTTAATAAAAAGAAAGCACCAGAACAAATTAAGGCTGTTAACTCTGGATCCTCTGTATCTCAAAATAAAGACATGTTGTAATCAATAAAACAGATTATTACTCACATTTGACACTATGTTGGGTGGAAAACAAATGGTCTTCTTCTGGAGAGGTTTGCACATCTGAGACTTCAGTTGTTTTCTTTTTGGTACTCTTGAATGGAGTAGGAAGTTGAACCTCTACTAAAGATGCACTTTGCAGAGTGACATTCTCAGGGGTTTCTGATGGGTAGCCAGAATTATCAAGGACAGAGTCATTCCCAGAAACAGAGGAGGAATCTGCTTGCTTCAGTGTAAAAGAGAAATCATTTCATAAGATGAAGACAATTATATCATCTTTGAAAAACACATGAAATACATTACAATCTTAAATTCAACATCTCCCAAAACAACATTTCTAATCTTAAAGAAAATTTAAGTACCTTGTGAACAAAAAACTGATCATTCATTTTCTCCAAATAGTGTAATTCAGTCTTAGTGAAAAGTGAACTTTTTCTTGTCTGAGAAAGAGCTATGCTAAGTTGTGATGAATTTCCATGTAAACGACGTCTTTCTTTCTCCTCCTCCCATATTGATGCCAGCCCAGGAATCACTGTCATCTTTTCTAATGCAAAGGATAAGACATTTCTATCAGTTTTTTTTTGATCAGATTTCCATCTGATTTTGCAAATCAAAAATAGAACACACCTGAATATCTTTAAAAGTAAATTTAATTCCATCATTGATAATAGTTGGTATGTGATTAATGAATTACAGTTTTGTATTCTTTTCATATTTATGACATGTCTTGTGATCTCTCAGGCAAATAAAACATTATTATTACAGCATATAAATATTATTACCTTATATTATTAACTTTATCTTCATATAAATTTTTCATTAGAGATTTCAATCAGCAAGTTAAATCTCCATTAGAGCATAATGACTTGAAAATTGATATGATTTTCACTGATTTCAAAGCCATAAAAAGTAAAACAATAGAAAATAACAAAACTGTCTTATATAATCAATTTCAACTAAGATTGATGTAGTTATAACTACTTTGTATATATCATTATTTCTTTGTTATTCTTTATATATATCAAAATATTTTAGGTACAAATGTAAATTTACTAGACTAAATTTACCAGACAAATACCTGAAACAGTTGATCTGTTGGTGATTGCAGTAGCTAAAGTATCACACTCAATTTTACAGATGCTCATTTTAGAAACAGATTCTGGCAAGTACAAATCTTCTGGGACAGCTCCAAAATTCATCATCCCAATACTCTCTTCGTTAATATTTTCTAGGCTTTTGGTTGCAGTTTCTAGAATACGAGATGTACTAGTTTACGGTGAAAATTTCATTCAGTAATTAAAATCAAAATAAATTAAAAACCAAATTACCTCTATTAATGAGTGGACGGCGGAATTTAACCTCAGATAAATTAATAAAATTCATTCCATATAAGTTAAAATCAATAAAAAATTGTAATATAAAGGTTAAATGTGATTCATGAGGCTGGAACATTTTACTTAAAACAGCTCCACTCTGAAATAATAATGTGACATGTGAATCAAATATAAAATAAATATGAAACCAAAGCCATGATGTATAAAGTCATACCTGCAATAAATCAGCAGCTCTTTTGACCATAATTGGATTGTACAAAAATATCTTGAAGAATTGATGCTCTTTAGAATGATAACCATAGAAAGGCCTTCAGAAAAAGAGTAAAAACGAAAATTACAATCATAAAGATATTTTATATAATAAGTAATTTTATGGGGTCACTAATAATTTATTGGGATCAATTCTAATGCAAGGTTTTGGACTTAGGATGAACTATGAACATATTTTAATTTATTTAGAGGAAGAATGGCTTTCAAGTTCATCAAAATTAAAAAAAAAAAAATTATAATGAAACAAGCTTGATGAAACCTGAGTAAGAAATATTTCGCAAAGGAGAGATAAAGAAAAAATAATTACTATGGATGTGGAACTTTGATAGCTTATAGTTAATAGAAATACTTACAATTTAATTTCAATAAAAATAGTAACAATATTTCTTCAACTCAGATTATTTTCTGCAACCATGACATAGTACAATGTGAAAAATATGGATTAAAAACTAAATTTTGCTACAAAGGAACGCTTTATTGAACTTTTCATAAGCTTACTGTTACCTGTTATGAAAAAGAAACTATTTAACAAATCTAAGGTAGATTTACAACTAAAAAAATATAACGATTTTTCAACATACCTTCCAGAAACGAGAGAAATTTTATACACATGCTGTGTAACGGCGTTAGACTTCCCTAATGAGACATTAATTGCTTTATCCAAGGATGAAGCCAATCTGTACGCTTCACCCTCTTTTTGTTCCAATCCGTCGTACGGGACATATATGTATGGAAATACTCCATGAACGTGCAAACAAACCTTTTCTCCTTATGTAAAGATAAAGATGGGATCGATTTAACTTCAGGGTATGGTTTGATCACAAATGAATTAAATTTACTTGAAGTCATCTTACCCGTTGGCGTTGATCCAAATATTCTAATTATTGGGACTTGCTTAACTTCTGAACCTCGAAAATCAGAATACATAACATCTAAATCATGTAAAGGTTGACACATATAATGGTCCGCTGTTATAATCCTCACGGAAAACATTGTTATAACAGAAAAATATAGTGATGCAATGTCACATTCTAAAAATTATTTCACATTTCATTGGGGTTAAACTGGGGAATCTCAAGCATGTTGGAAATTGTAAATAGGGATCACGACAGCTGAGAGTTAGGTATGATAAACATTACAGATAACAGGACGGACACAAAACTTTAACTATAAGTAAACGCACACTTTCTCCCACTTGCTTCATTGTTACACAGAGCATAGCTTTACTTTAGCATATAACCGTATAGTAATTGTCTTTAAAGGATAAAATCCCTCGGTTTGCTCCATACTCAGGTTTTTCACACATTCAGAATGGGCTGCAAGAAACATCAAAGATCCGAAATTGCGGGTGTGGTCCAGACTCTTTGGCGGGTCTATTGGTAAACATTTCATTATGAGAATTTTATTTAAATAGAATTTTTAATGAAATATTTCTGGAACTAAGAACGAGGATGAAGGAAAATTCGTGATATATATTCTTCTTGGAAATGATATGCATGATATCATTCACAGGTATTAATTCAATTTGCTTTGTTTGTACTTTCTGAATTTTTACCCCTGTTGCTGCTTTCTTAAAACTTATTTTCTGAAGAAAAAATTGTATACAAATTAAAATGAAAAGACTTAGCGTACTCGTTGGATGAGAAACAAATCTTTAGAGAAAAATTTTGAGAATACTTTTTTTAATTGGAGGTTTTAAATGTCCTTTATTAATTCATAATTTACGTTTTAATTTTATTAATTTATAGACATTATTCTTTATCTCGGTTGCTGACTCCTTTCTAAATAATTGCAAGTCAAATCAGGTAAATGTAAGCTTACAATTATCTAAATTTGTTCCCCTTACTCTTGCTTAAATCATTCGGATTACTTATTCTGAAGTAATCCTATACCGTTTTATGAACACAAGGTATAGATTGAATTTCTTATTATAGCATAGATTATGCATATTGATCTGGTTTGTCTGTGACCAATATCTATAGACTGAGTTCAGCTTATTCGTTTACCATGTTTACCAAATTTGCTTTGGATTTCATCATTCTATTTTTCCTTTTCTATACACCTGATTGAGATTACTAAAATTCGGTAAATCTCAGAACAGAATAATTAAACTTAATTTGAAATTTCTCTTTGTTTCTAGGCATTTGAAACGCAAGCATGCAAGAAAATAGCGTTCATAAAATGAAATCACTCCTGGAATACTTTACGGAGATAGAAAGTTATTTCTGTCAAAGGAAATTTCAGGAGTGTAAGAGGAGGTTCAACGAATTGGAAACGAAGGGCTTGGAACCTTTTAATTCTAAAGACCAGATGAATAGTTACTTCTGGATCATGAGGAGTAACCGTCTAATTTGTGATTATTTGGTCCGAAATTTTTCCAATATTGACTCTAACTCATCCTTAATAATATACTAAGCTAACCTTTGTTTTACAGGATATGCGGGAAAATGAAACTCTCTCAATGGAGAGGTTTCAATCTCTCCAGGAAGGATTTCATCAAATAATGAAAGAATGGATATACAAGAGCAGTGATGTGTCACTTGTAGATCTACTGTTGATTAACAATACTCTGAATTTTTGTTGTTTGTGTTTCATCCTCGGTTATGAAGAAAGTTTTAGAAACATTGACAACATGACTGTTGCAATAATTTCCCTCAGAAAAGGTATTTGATAATTGATTATGAGGAATATATTGTTTGTTGTTTGATAAGGAAAGACATTAATTATAAGTTTAGCATTGAACCAGTTATCCATGATTATGGTGTATTTTTTGTGTGTTCCATTTTTATTATTACCGATTGACTCTTCTTATTCCAGTTCTTTGTCTGTGCAATGGTATAAATTTTATGCCACCAACCGATCTTTCAATTAGCAATCCTAGTAATGAAATTGCTGTTATGTTGAAAGATATTCTAAATTGTTTGAAAACAATTGATCCAGAAAGACGACTCCTGTTCACATCGAATTTTATTCTGATACTACAATTTATGCTAATTGCGGAGTCTTCTCCTTTATACAAGAGATGGACTGAAGCCACAAAACTCCTTCTCTATCTTGAACATGATGTTCTTAAATTTTTAAATATCAAGGAAGAGCCATATATATCTGACAGTTTTGGGATATGGACAAATCCAGAAAAGAAAAGGTACTGTAAACTCTATTAGTGCATGCATTTCTCACAAATTATTCCTTTGTAATTATTCTATTTATACTGTGATGGTTGAATGTCTTATCCTATTTTGATTGGTTTCTTGACTGACAAAATTTATAAATATTTTTAATCTGATGTGTATTTGAAGTATTTCATGACTGAATTAATTCTTACCTTAATTAGTCAAGAAAAAATGTAGAAAAAGTTGTACAGACTATAAATGTTTTACCTGATGATAAAAGATGAATTTTCTTAACCTATATGAAAAAACTTTGGTCTTCATGATAATCCGTTAGTCTGATCCTTTTTGGGTAACTCTCTACTGTAAGCTGTATACAAGTACTATCTACAGAAGGATGTAGGCATAATTTATGGAGCTTATTTGTGGCAGTTGATTTGATTTTTCGAAAGGGAGAGATTACTGGAAGGTAATGTTTTTTTTTGAGGAAACTAATTTATTTAAGTCCTGCATTTGTAAAGGATAAAGGATTCTTTTTCATTGGTTTTGAAATGTCTTTTGACTGGTTGTACAGGCTGAAGCTCTTATGGACCTTAAGGGGTAGAGAATCAGAGTAGCAGTAGCAGAGTAGGTTTAGATTGTTCAACCAACAGAATGAGGTTGAAGTGGACAGATGTTTCGTTCATCACTAGAAGTTATCAAGAAATATTGGTGGATCAGTTGTCATATTATGAATGATTGATGAATGGTGATTTGATGATGGTGAATTGATTGATGAAATAATTGATGGTTGAAGAAAATGAAAAAGAGAGGGTCATTTTCTGAAACTCAGAGAGATGATGTTGAGAAGAGATTTTCATTGTTCAAAACTAATGGCTTGGGAGAGTGATGATGTGTGGAAAAATAAATAAGCATATAATATAAGGCAAGGAAAAGATTCACAATGGTAATTAAAGTTAAAGATATTGGTACCCTCCTAGCTAAATTTATTTATAGCAGGGCAGTATGGTTTGGCTGTCCCCTAGGTTTTCATACTTCACCATCTAACATTTGAAAATTTTGATAACCGCTTTTGATGTAAAATATTGATGAGTCTTTCTGCCAATATCTTCTACTCTTATAAAAGTATTCTAATTCTAAAATTCCATACTTCTGCATGCACTTCAACCTCTCCCTTTTATCCTACATAAATTGTAGGTTTTTCCCAGTATTACCGGCAATCTCTTAGAGAACTATATCAAGGAAGGAAGTCTGCTACAATATCATGATCAAGAATTGGAGATTTATGTCCCTTCAGGGCAATCAGTTTGCTTCTCTAGTCTAATCTGCATGACTTTATCAATAGTTATTTCTCCCTTAGATATAAAATTAGAGAAAACTGTATGAAGGAGGGTTTGTTACATTTTTTAAGGATCGTAATCCAGATTGTCTTCTCACATTCTTTCTTATCCTTAGAAGGTAATGCTACTGAAAAAAACAAGAATATCAGTCTGATTGATAAATTAATTAGAGTTTGTACTGAAATGCAGTTGGCTACATTTATATATCTTTTGACAAATGAAAATGAGTGTGTGTGTGTATATATATATGTATGTATGTATATATATATATATATATATATATATATATATATATATATATATATATATATATATAATATTTTTATTTATAAATGTATTTTACAATTAATTACATTTAAAAACCTATGCTCTCAATTCTCTCATTTATTATTTATGAAAAAGCAATATTTCTATTCACTTCAGCAATTGATGTCTTTGATTTCTGAATAGGATTATATATACCTAATTTCCATGGCATTAAATTTTCAGGGAAAATGGCAAAAGTGAGATTGATGACAATCCTAAGTCATTAGAAGAATCTCAAAATGAAATTAATTTATTAAGGAAGATGCCAGTATTTATGTTTAGCATTTTTGGAGATGTAATTATGTATCAGAAGGATAAAAAAATTTTCCTTGTTGAGAGAGATATAACATATCTCCTCCTCTTCACTGTATTCTTAACTTGTACATTGCATATATCAAACAAAGAATGGAAAATTCCATCATTTACCGACTTTGATACTTCATCAAATCATGTATTAAAAAAAGCTTGGTGTTATTTAAAAGGTAATATTTTTACTTTTTTTTATTTATTCTAATTATATTGAGATTTATTTATTGAATGCATCTCATAACTAACTCAAGTATCATATTTGTAGGGTATTTACTCTTTAAGGGTGAGAGAGTAAAGGAAGCTAGGGAAATTATGGAAATGTTAAATTTTTCCTCATTTTCCACACATTTTAAAACAAAGAAGGTCCTCCTTACTGCCAGCATTCTATCGAAAGATAATAATCATGAACTTGCATTGTCTATTCTTAATGGTGAAGCAATGGATTGTGAAGATTGTTTGCCATCTACTTTATGCATAATTGCTGATGAACATGAATTCCTTGGACAGACAGACTCTCAACTGCAGTCTCTAAGACTTTCATACAAGGTATCAAATAAAATTCTTACTAACTAAAACATCAACAAGCAAACCTCTTAAACAGTTGTATAATTTAAGTAATTTGTTAATAGTGTAATGTTAGTCATAAAAAGTGAGTTGTGTGGTATATAAAAATTATATATTTGTTTTAGTTACTGAGGAGTGCAAAGCAGAAGGAAAAATGTAGTAATCACCAGACTGGAATATTTTTGAAAACATTAGATTTGATTCCTGTATCTACTGAAGTGACAGTGACGAAGGTGCTACAAAAGTTGGCTTCTAACTTAGCTCATAATGAGGTAAGTACTATATTATCATCTATTATAAGTAATGGTCATAATGATTTATTGTTATATAAGTTTAATTTTGCTTATCATTAATTAAGATATAATTTCTTTCATTATTTGTACTACTATTTACAACTTTCTTTTTGTATACTTCTTTCTATGAAAAATACAGCTTTGCACTAGTAGTTAGTTCTGCTACATTGCTTAGCACATATACAATTCTGTCAAATTCCTTGGTTTAAATATCAGGGATGCTCTTGACTGGTCTCACCATATTTAAAATCTTGCCTCTAAGCTGTCATCCAACATTTTCCTCATCTGAAAGTTAGTCAAGATTGTTTCACATGACACAGAGATTGCTTTCTATTATTCTAATATTTACTCAGATTTGTCCTATGTTATTATCTTCTATGGCAACTCTTCTACTGCTAACAAGCTTTTTCAGCACAGAAACGAGCTGTTAAATGTTTGTCTGTAGTAGTAATAAAAGTTTCCATCAGAACACCTGGACATCCTTTCTTCCAGTACTTAGAGAGTAATTTTATTCTTCTTCCTTATCTTTACATCCTTTCCTGTACTCTATTTTACAAAATTAACTCTCATATATTTCCATAAAAGTTTAAAAACATTCAAGTTATTCATCAGCATTTTATTTACTAAAACAGAATTATTTATTTGCATGACCACATCCTTTCTCTAAAGCTTTTCTCTAATGTACAATAAAACTCCTGCTAACATCAAATTCTGTCTCCTACGTATCATTTAAATTATAGACCACAGACTTGCTAATCAGAAATAATAAATTATAGCATTCCTGTATGATAAATTGTAATATTGTGATGTATGTATTTTTATTACTTTATTCATTATTATTACTTCCTTTCTTGTAAAACTGTTTTACAATACCTATTCTATTCTATTATTCTTCAAATAAGTTTGAATTTGGTACTAATTCAATATGTATGTATGCTTTGGCGATAAACTTCTAAAAACAATTTTCTGTGTATGATTATTCAGCTTTATGAGGAGTCAGCAGAGCGTTTTTTGGATTTGCTTGCAATATTAGAAGCGACTGGTCCTGCAAATAGCATTCCACATATCATACATAGTGCAGCAACTGTCTTACTTCTGATTAGTGATAGTGGAGGTATAGATAGAAGCAAGGAGGCAGCTACCTTGTGTCAAAGAGCAGCTGAAATCCTAAGTCAGAACTGTGATAATCTTGAAAAAAGAAAATCCCAAGAAACATCCTCTGGATATGAACCTAGTCCAAGTAAGAGACCAAGACTAGAGATCCATGTAGGCACTGTTATTATGGAAATGGAATCAGGCACAGACGAAGAAGATGCTATGGAAATAGACGAAACTGAGGAAAATGAGAATATCTTTGATCCTCTATCTTCCTTAAGTGTTGGTGTCATCAGCTCATCATTGATGTCATCTGGGAGAGACTTGACATCTTTTATTCTTTTATCTGAGTGTGCCTGCAGAAGAAAAGATTTTCGGAGTTGCACACTGCTTTTGAACAGGTAAATCATTGCAATTCTCTGTATCCATAGTCTTAGCAGCATATAACATGAGACCTAATATAGGAAAGATTGCTAAACGCCATCTTTGTTTCTGGCTCTGCTTGTTAATGCTCCTCTACAATGACTTATTTACGTTTAGATATTAAGTTTAGCAATGTGGAATGCTAAGCCTCATATTTATGATACTAGTTTAAGTGTTCATTTCACAATTTCTTCAGTCTTTTTTGAACCCAAGAAGATACTTTTCCAGAATGATGAGATTGAATGACTCTCCAAAAAATTCAGGTTATTAACAAAATATGTAAATAATTTGCAATATTATCTCAATGATGCAGAACTCACAAGTAATTGCCATATATTAAGAAAATCTTCTGGGATTGTCTGCTGGGTAAACTAGACACGCTGATAAAAATCTGTATTGTCTGCCAGGAAAAAAATCAAGCCTTTTGGTCACTTTCAAAGCTATTTTCTTCTACTATGTAACTGATCATTCAGTTGTAGTTTATCATTACAATGACCGTTTACTTTTGTAAACAGTCATTGTCATTGTAAAATTTTTGTCAAAAATAACTAAACTCAAAGCCAGTTCGGTTGAAATTGACTGAGTTGTTTTGAAGGAATGTCATTTATCTAAATATAAAGATATATAGACTGAGAGACTAAAATCATTTTTATAAATGGTGTGATTTTATATGGAATAATTAATGATTACATAAGTTCTCTGTTTTTTTCCAGATGTCTCCATATTTTGAGTAAACAGCAGTCAAAAGAAAGATCTGGAAAGAATCCCAGAAAATGGTTTATAGACACAACTAATTTCATCATGTCACACATCTTTCTTCGTAAAGCCAAGATTCTGTTAAAGAGAGAATCTTTGGAGAAAAAAGAATTTGGAAATGATATTAAATTCTGCTTCACGAATGCTCTTAAGCATAACCCAGGTAAGAAGCTCTACCATTATTAGACTTAACTACTATTAAATATTATAAACATAACACAAAAACAATAAACTTTCAATAGAAACTTAATTTAAATATTGCATTATTTTTATTTTTAGATGATGCAGAGATTAAATACTATTATTTGAAATATATAGCAGAATCTAAGAAGATTAAATCTCAACGTTTGATGGAACTCTCAAAGAATTTAAATTTCAATAATAAAGCTTTTTCAGTTTTACCACCCAAAGAAAATTTGGCAGTATGGTATTTATTTAAACCTACTGTCTCTAATGAAGAGTATGAGACTTTGCTTGAAGATATGAGATCTGTGAGAAAATAATATTTTGTGTAATTAAAGCTTAAAATAATTTATTTATAACATTTTGTACAACAAATTATTTTATAAAAATTGTGAAAAATCATGTTTTTTCAGTGTCTCAACAATTGCATGGCTAAAGCTTCCTCTTCTTCCAGAGTCAAATTAGTATCTCTCAAACCATTCTTTTGTCTTTTCACTCCAGGTTTCTCATGTGCGGCTGAACTTTTCCTTTTATTTTTCCAAGATTTACTGTAAAGAAAAATTATTATTTAGAATTAACTTTTTATTAGGTTCATATTTTTTTTGCTACTCTTCTACTATTTCCGATTTCTGTTGAAGTCCTCCTGAGCTCAACAGAGCTCTTCAGGAGGTGCTTCACCAAGACAATAGCAACAATGGACAACACACACAACCATTCCCTGATAAGAGAAAATCTGATCAGCGGGGATTCGAACCCAAAAGGACCTTGGGGTCAGAGTGATAGCGTAGCTAGAATGCTAACCACTTGGCCATCAAGATCAGCAATAATAAGGTCAGTGTGCAAATTAACAATCAATCCCTGGCTTGTAAAACTGTTTCCCTGGATGATGATAGCAATATTATTCTCTGCCAGGGAAAATTTTTTCCCCCCTCTCTTACTTCTAGCAACTGGTTACTTGAACAGTGTACATCAAAAGGTATGTGCGGGAACTGTGCTTGGTCACTGGATCTGCACTGGAGAGCAGGGTCATTACTAGACGTTTAATCCAGGGGAAGCCAAAGAGGGCAAATGAAAATTGAGGGGGTGCACACTGAAGTAAATGTTCATTCAAAAATTTTAAAATTGGAATTTCCTTTATAGTAAAAAAAATTGTAGGAAAGGGATCAAATCCCCTTAAATTGCAATCTTTTGCACAACCTTTTATCATCGTAACTGAGGATGTTATTTATTTTTATGTAAGTGCGCGAAGCAGATTGACTAAATATTTCCCCCCTCAATAAGAAGCTTGATTCTCACTCTAAATAAGGTGCATTCACAGCAATGCATAATATCATTCAAAATGAGGAAGAAATTCATTCAAGTTTTCCACTTTCTAGGATTGAAGTGATGAAAAATACAGACGATTTATTAGGAGTGAGTTAAGAGAGAATCACTAAATGTAGAGTTTAAGGTATTGTCTGATATCAGGATTTTATCCTGTGGAAAGAATATGCACTTTCTTCATTTTCATTCCACCATCTATCTAACAACTAAGGAAGTGGTTCTCTTTCATCACTCTCTACAAACAAAACTTTAATATGACAGTTACTATATTTTTATATATATATATTTTTTTCATTTTTTCTCATCATGTGGCTTAAGGTCTGTTAAAAGTAGTCATTTAAGCATTTAAAGTTTAAAAGCTGTGCAAGTTGGTGGATGGGCAGTGATGATCTTTCTTGGCTATCATAATACAGCTGATAAGGCAAAAGATGCAACCTACTCATCGAGTTGCCTTTATTGTTTTGTATACTAATTTTTTAATATTTGCCTTTTGAATACTGATGTTGCCTTTTTATTGTTTTTTTAAGTGCTTATTGTTTGTGTACCTTAAGTGCAGCTAAAGTCATTCTACTTGTATGGGCCCCGCCAGAAATACAACCCAAGCACTTACACCAAACCCATCTGGGACTCAAGCTACTTGGTTATAATCCCAAGAATGCTTTTCTCACCTTGGCATGTCCTCCTCTGGACTGGATTCTTCTACATCTGAGTTGTCTTCTTCCTCCTCAGATCCTGATCCTTCACTTTCCTCTTCAGAGCCAGAGTTTTCTTTTTCCCCTTCTGAGTCTGAGTTCTCAATATTCTCTTCACTTTCTTCAGATTTCTTCTTAAAAACCTTATCAGGGTCAGGCAGCCATGATAAGTCAGGCCCTTCACTCTCTGAGCTGCTGTAACTCTCTTCATCCTCTTCCCCTTCTTCAACCTTTTTCTTCAAATTTTTGTTGGCCTCCTT
The DNA here is from genome assembly GCA_036926295.1 of Pachydiplax longipennis. NCBI lineage: Eukaryota > Metazoa > Arthropoda > Insecta > Odonata > Libellulidae > Pachydiplax > Pachydiplax longipennis. The sequence continues at coordinate 62,821,968 of JAVFKF010000008.1, forward strand.
TAGTTTTCTCTTCTCCTCTCTGGAAAAGTATTAACATGACATAAGAAAAACCACAATTTGTTTGCTATTACCCAATGATTTACTCTAATACAAAGACCAATCATAAATTAATTTGAAATAAATACATTGAAGGTGTTGACTTCAGCACCTTAGTGTTGGGAAGAGTCAAAACAAAAGCTCTAGTTTAATTTTTTCATTTAAGCTCTCATTTTACCAGAGCCTTTAGAAAGAATCTTTTAACTTAAAAAATTGAATCATATCTTATGATTCAAAGAGAATGTCCCATATATTCTGGCTGATATTATCTTAGGTAACTGAACTCGGATACTAATTAGAAAAGGATCCTTCTCACCAACTATTCAATATAGCAACACAATGTTGCAAGTCAGATTATTTCCTGTTTAAAACAGATGATTTAAATGGAGACCAGCATGAAAGGATAGGAGAAACAGCTGATCGCCTGAAGTTTATGGAGATTTTTTAAAAACTGTTAATAACATGCCTTCAGCTCATTTTAATTGCCTTCTTTGAGTGTCTTGGAAGGACTCCTAATTGTCACTAGATAAATTGACTTGTCTATATTTGTTCCCTAGCAATGAGCCATTTCTTTCAATATTTGATTTGATAAATTCAATTGATTGAAACACAAATTTCATTGAAAAAGAAAACTATAAACGTGGGGAGCCGTTAAAATTGATAGGAAACATAAAAGCCAGGAAGGAAGAGCCTCACAAAAGGAAAGAAAATTCTATATGTTCTATACCATAGAACTAAAATATCTTTACTTGCAATCACAGATTCAAATGTGGTATTATTATACTTAAATTTGAGATCTTACTCAGAAATTACAATGAATGTTGTCCAGTTTAAGTTTTTTCAGCATCGGAAAAAAGCAAAAAATTCAATCATTCAATATCCTTTATCAAAAAGAAGTGGTAGTCATTTAAGGGAAGCTAACAAAACTAAGCTTAGTTGTTTTGCATCTCACAGTAACTTCAGAGATGACTAAAATCTAACTGTACTTTCATAGATTATGACCAGAACTGAGAAAAAGATTAAATAAATACAATACTTACTTGTGCTTTGCTTTAATTCTCTCTCGGAATAATTTCTTATCAATTTGATCTTCTTCTTTCAATGCTTGTTTTGCTTTCTCTATATCAATACCACCAATTGGGGCATCTTCATTTTCATATTCTCGAGCCAACTCTGAAACTTTTTCTTTAGTATGATTTAAAATAATCTGAAAGAGATTTATAAATTTAAATAAATAGCCTGTTCCATTAAAAAACCAATACTTCTAGATGAATTTTTCTCATTTGTAGCTAATATGAAAAGGATTTTGAGAAACGTAAGCTTCACATTAATTAAGTACATTGAATGCTTATTAAACCAAGAAAAACTATTTTAAATTATAACAATTTAAAGCATTAAAAAGATGCATTGACAAAGACTTACATTGCCATCTTCATCAAATACTTTCTTTTGATTTGCTACGATTTTTTTCTTCAATATACGCTTTGCAATGGCTGCTTTTGTTAATACACGCTTCTTTCCTTTTCCATCTGAGATGTTAATGTCAATTCCAGGCAATGGTTCGTTGCCATCATCATCCAATTCATGATTTTTCCTTTTAACCTTCAAAATGTCTTCATCGCTATCACTACTTCCTGAAGATGGAAGTTATCATAAAAAAACAATGAGTTTTAATTCCCAAAACAAATGATAATATTTCATTAATATTTAAAAAAATTAGATATTACTCTGGTTATCTCCTTTTCTGGTGGAAACAAGTCAGTAATAAATTAAATAAAAATAAATTAAATATATTTATTATTATCTAAGTTAATACTAAATAGAAAGTATTGTATTATTAAATTGAAGAAAGAGACTATTCAAAAGTCTCTTTGATGAAAAACTTTGCATAGGTTTATAATATTATAATAATCAGTTAACTTGACAAAATGAGATTCAGGTCAGATGAACTTACCATCCATTCCAAAACCAAAATGATTTTCAAGTTTGGAAGTTTTATCTTGAAGCTTAGTTGGTCTATTTGAGTCCTTGACAGGGTAATTCTCAGAGCTGTCATCCTCTGATGACTCAGGATCAGATTCACTCTTAAACTCAATTTCCTCTTTCTTATGAGACTGATCTTGACTCTTGGTCATCTGCTGTTTTTCCATTCTTTGCAAAAACCGAATTCTAGGTGGAATAGCTAATCCAAGAGACCTGAAAGTATGAGATATGTTCTTATTATTATCTCTGTATTATGTGTAAGATGGATGATAAATTTTAAATTAATTATTCCTAGTCATCTGAAAAATAGGGAAAATGAGAGTTAACTTGAGAAAAAAAATCTCTTTCCTTCAACTGAAAGCGAGTAGGTATATTATTGTCAATATAGGTACTATGAGGACTAAAAGTATACATACTGAGTTACAGCTAATTAATTCAGTTCTTACCTTGAAAAGGCATCTGTGTCCAAGGCTTTTACATCAAACACAGCTTTATCTTTCATGAGGAAAACAGATTTTACATAAGCAACAAAGGCGCGTTGAGCTGAGGCTTTCAATTCCTTGTCTCTTGCCAGCAAAGCTTCTAACTTCCTCCTGGGATTTTGAAGCTTATTCTCATTGATCCTAAGAAGAGATCACATATACTATTAGAAAGTAAAGTCCAAATTATTACAACAGAATTTTGAAACAAAAATAATGAATGGTGTTGTAATGAATAAATGTTATCAAATGTTAATACATAAGATACTTCTGAACTGATTTCCTTAAAAACTTAGCAAAATGAAACTCTTGAATTTATGAATAGCATTCTAATGTTCTGACATGAAGTTTTGTTCCATATAGGTGCATGTTTTGCGTACCCTATAATGGTAGATATAACATTAAGTCTTGCCCCTAAAAACCAAGACGATAGAAGCACATGACAGTAACAACCTCTCCATAATTAATGGTAAACTTAGGTCAAAACAACTGCCTAAATGAAGTAAGAAATTAAATCTATAGAGAAGGCAATGAAATTGTGGAAATTCATGATAAAGCACAAACATATATGTTTACATAGTAATTTATAGAAAAGTTTATATCTGTATTATAAAAATAAGAAATGAAAACCAGCACGATTTTGATCAAAGCTGATGAGTTCCTTAATGCTGTTTACAGAAAACAAATATGAATTGAAATTTAACTTACTTAATTTCATTAATTGGAATCTTTGCAGCTTCCAATCTTTCAAGCATTGCATCTTTCTCTGAAGGCAAGAGCACCAATAATGATTCCCCACCCTTTTGATAACGTGCTGTGCGTCCTGCTCGATGAATATAGGTAGCAGCATCCTCTGGACAATCTAGCTGTACAACCCAATGCACAGCAGGGAAATCTGTTAATTAAAAATTTGATTTTATTCTGCAGAATTATATCTAAAAATAACCATCAAACAACTTGAATGTCTTCAATAATAGTGATCACTCATTTTTGAAATATTTCAAAGAAAAGTAAGGATTTTGATTTTTACCACTGCGATTAATTTCCATTGTGTACACTATAAGCTAATCTGTGAATGCTATATATGATAAAAATTGAATAAACTAACCTAATCCTCTAGCTGCTATATCAGTTGCAAATAAAACTGCATGACTTTTACGACAAAATGATTCATAAATAGCCATACGTCTCATTTGATGAAGAGTGCCATATAAAGCAAGTAGACTTACACCAGGCCTCAATCTGCAGAATGCTTCGTACATATATTTCACCTTAAAAAAATAAAAACAGAAAAGAAGATTACTTATCAATCCAATATTTAAAGGTACACACAAATATATCTAGATATATAGACAGGGCAATACTGATGATGCTGTGTTGTAAGCACCTCAGGTGTTTCACCTCTGCAAGTCTCTTGCAAGAGGTGTCAAGTTTAATATTGAAGTATTCATGTTATTCAATATTTTATTTAGAAAAGAATATTAAATAAAGGAGGAGAGATTAAAGTACGGAGAAGCTTACCTAAACCCAAAAAAGGGTTTATTAAGTAATCTGATTAAAACAATGAAAATGACTAGGGTAAATAAGGAAAGGGGTAGTAAGAGATCTGGCCTCAGGTTGCAAAATGGTTCAACACAATGAACTTATATAAGTACATACGTAGGATTGTACATACATATATTTATTTTCAGAGAGATTTTTATAAGTCCTTAGCTAACTTCCTCAGTTGGAAACAAAGAACACACTTTGGGCACGGTTTGTTAAATAAAAATGGTTCTTACTTGAATCCACACATTGTAAATTGAGTTGTTTATGTTATGTTGAAAAAATATTTTAGAACTATTCCATCATTTTTACATGAGTAGAGCAGGTTATTAGGACTCTGTTTCAACCTTGGAGCATACGTCGAAGATTATTTCCAGAAATTTATTGCAAGATAATTAACATTTTCTCATTTAACATAACTTTATCCTAGCTTTTATTGATATTACACTCAGTATATTTTCTTCATAATTTCCTTGTAAACTTTAAATGCTGTGCTTTATTAAAGATATGCCCACAGAACTAATAAAAATAGTTAATGTGATGTAATTCAATACTTCTACCTGAGTTATTTATGAAATCAATCTGAACTTACCTGCTTACAACTAGAGAGGAAGACTAAAATTTTGTGCTTTGTGTGATTACGAATAAATGACCACAGCATGGAAAACTTTTCTTCTAATCCAACAACTATGTAGCTCTGCTTTAAAGCTTCAGGAGTGCTATGTTTTGCATGTTCATGCACAGAAACATACATTGGGTCTGTCAGACTGAGGCGAGCAAGATCCTTCACAGACCTTTGCAGAAAGAGAAATACAAGAAAAATAGAAGAATTAGTACAATATTCATTGAATGTAAGACAGGATTATTGCTTTTCACAACTGTGTGACTAACATGACCTCAACACAAGAGGCAAAGATAGTCACCCAATACATCCACAAGAGCTACCTAATTATGCTTAATAATTATATCTAATTTAATAACTTAAAGTGTAGTTTATACTGACCATTTAGTTTGAAATTTTATGCAGATATTTGTGAAGATTTCTACACATAATAAATGTGGTTGATTATTACATAAACTGTAGTTTTTCATTCAAATTACAGAATTAAAATTAAAAGTTAGTTATTTACGTCACTATCATTATGCAACATCATAATCTAAGCAGCTACCTTAATTTTACTTAAGCCAAAAGATGGGAAACAATTGAGGAGAATGAGACTTTATTTTAAGTATCTGAAGATATTTTATAATTTTCTTATGGTAGAATGAGCATTATAACTGAATTAAAACCCAAAAAGATAATTTTCAACAAGGAGAGAATTTTATGCATACTCATTTTTAATCAGCATTATAAGGTTGCTCTCATAAAGCTCAAGCACTAAAATTTTTAATAAAAGCCAAATGCTCCTTGATGATTATTTTCCTTGTATTTCTGTAGTGCTCAAAAATAATAATTTCATCTATAAAAAATAAAAGAAGAATACCTGGTTTGGGTGGCTGAAAATAACAATGTCTGCCTCTCTGTTGGTAAATTCTGTATTATATTATTCATTGTTTCTTCAAATCCCATGTCTAGGCAGCGATCAGCTTCATCAAGGACAAGTATCTGATTATAAAAAAAAGAACATCATGATTGAAGAAAAGCATGCTTTAGCATAAATTAATATTTTACGTGACCTTCTATGGATGTAGAGCAGTGAATTAATTTGAGTGAGATAGAAATAAAGACAGAATTAAAACAGCTTAACATATATATTTAATAAACTTTCCAGGGATGGATATCGATGAAATCTAAAATGGTAGTCAAATCATCTCTATAAGTATTTCACTAAGGATTAAACCATCAATTAATATTTTAGAATGATTTTAGGCTGAGTAATTGAATTAATTTTGTTCAATGATAGGTATTTTGATATTTTAAGGCAGTAAAAAGATTAAATTAAGCTTCAATTCATGAGAATGTCAATATTTCATTCATGGAAATGTGTGAAATAATCCAGGTGCAATAATGAGGGGCATTGTCTGTCACAAGGTAAAGAATAAATGAATATCATTGCTTTCCTCATAATAGGTCTTACCTATGCATGAGATAAGATAAGATCTTAACATTTAGAACAAGATGGTGTTTCACCATCAAAAGAGACTGTATTGATAAACATTCCCAAAACACAATTCTAATTTAAGACAGAATTTTACCATCAGGTGTTTGTTTGAGAAGTATTGCCAAGAGAAATGTGAAGTTACAGAAAGAAACTTACCTGCAAATTAACACAATCAAAAAGAGGGTTCTCATCCATATGCTGAAGTAACCTTCCAGGAGTACATATGACAATATTAACCTGATCCATTCTTTTCCTTTCAAATTTTAAATCTTTACCACCTGCGAACGCAAAAAAAAATCTAAGGAAAAATCACAAATGTATAACTTTCAGGAAAAAATCAAAATAACTAATCATAGAATTAGACATAAACACCATATCCAGGACAGGAAATTTGGTAAATAACCTTCAGATTTCTCAAAATATTTGAAATAATTATTCATATCTCTCAATGAACACAACACCACATTGAATTTTCTCCTAATTGCTATGATAAACATCTCTTACCGATGATGAGTCCAGCAGAAAAGTCGTGATATTTTCCTACTTTCTTCAATGTCTCAAATATCTGGTAAGCCAGCTCTCGAGTAGGCGTAATTATAAGGGCTCCAACTCCATCCAATCTAGTCCACTGACTACAGTAAAGTCTTTCAAGTATCTAGAAAAGCCAAAAGTGAAAATAAGTCAACCTGAGAGTAAACGTTTACATAGTGATACAATAAGCGCTAATTTACCGGAATGAGAAAGGCTAATGTTTTTCCACTTCCAGTCTTTGCTGCACCAAGAATGTCCATTCCTCTTAAACTGAGCATAATACTCTCTCTCTGAATTTCAGTGGGCTTTGAATATCCATTCTCTTTCAAACCCTTTAATGTCTTTTGAGAAAGTGGAAAATCTCGAAAGAATTTTCCTACATTTGCTGTATCGATCTGAAAAATTATTTAATTACCGAAACTCTCTAATTGGAGAAGTAATCGACAAAAAGATCAAGAGAAAAATGATCTAAGAACTTACGGTTCCATATAAATCTTGTAATTTTTTAATTTCCTGTTTTTCTACGGTTGAAGTGCTGGTTTTCGGTTTAAAAACTTTGAATTTCTCCTTCCTTTTCCTCCCAAATTTATTGGCATGACCCGCTTTTACGTTTTTAACGTTAGCAGACATTTTTCCACTCATCCATGCATTTATAAACACAATAGCACATGCGGTAAGAGGGTTACGAGTTTCAGCGGACAACTGACGTTAGATAAACACTAATTTGGGCTGCCAACATCATAAATTTATTTTACTGCAGTCATTTGTTGTGAAGTGTCCAGCTACGGTGTTTAATTTAATTACATGATTCATATGAAATGAGTTACGTACATGACATATCATATTATCTTAGCATTTAGGTAGATAAGTATTTTTCTCAGTATCAGCAGGAAAAATCTTTCGTGTGTCTAAAGCTTTGAAGTCTCTGAAAGGTGGTGTCATACAATGTTGAAATTTGCAAAATTTTCAAGTCTTTCTCGTATCTCAAATTGCTTTCGGAATTTGCTATAAAATTTTTACAGTTCCTTGAAAATGAAATCGTCTCACATACTTCGAACCTCTTAATTTCAACGGTTTCAGTTGACAAGTAAACAAAGCGATGACCCAGAGAATTTTGGTCTCCAACTTCGCTGTTTAGATTAGAAAACTTAAGATTTAAGATATTGTAAAATTTGTCGTACTTTTCCTATATAATTATAGATAGTGTATGAATGGATTTTATTTCATTGTATTTATCAGAGTAAACCTTGTATTGATAGTAATTATTTTTATTTCAGGTGCCTATTTGGAAACTTCGCAGTGGGGAGATGTACTTACTCAGTTTACTGCCGTGTGACTTAAACCTCGATCCAATGAAAGCAACTTATTTTTAAGATATCAAGAATGATGATGAAGAAGTCGACATCAGGGCATAATGTTATACCATTACTCAGGACCAGAGAAATTAAGGTATTTCTCATTATTGCTGTGGAAGTTTGAAAGTCATCATTTTCCGCTCATGAATCAACCTCTTTTTAGGATAATGTATCCTACAGTTTCAAGCAGCAGATGCACGTTACAGCCGATTTTATATCTCGTCTCGGCTTGGAGAAAGAATTAGAAGGGCATTCTGGATGTGTCAACTGCTTGGAATGGAACGAATCAGGAACGTATGTATTCATAATGGATTTTGTAGTTGAAATGTTGTTCGTCGTTTGCATTCTATTTAAATCTCTTGCAGAGTTCTTGCGTCAGCGTCCGATGATGCCCTGGTCATTCTTTGGGACCCTTTTCGGTATAAGACAATTCATACCATATCTACTGGCCATCTGGGAAATATATTCTCCGTGAAGGTTAGTTATTTTTGTTATTGTGTACTGATTATACATTAAAATAATGTGCAACTATGTTTTCCATTACTCAGATACAAGAATTTATGTCAATCACTCATTTAAGTAAATATTTATACAATCTCTCAATCACAGTTTTTGCCATCTAATGAAAATACCATAGTGACAGGAGCCGGCGATTATCGAATTCGCGTTCATGATGTCACTGCAGGTGAATCTACTCAGCTTAGCTGTCATACTGCTCGTGTTAAGCGCCTTGCTACTGCACCCAACTTACCATATATGTTTTGGAGTGCATCTGAAGATGGAACAGTTCGGTTTGTATTTCTGCTTACTTTGCTTAATCATTTGACTATTATTTCTACTTAATTTTTATTCCCATTTTAGTATTAGCTCTTATTCAGTTTTATCATTCTGTAAATATTCCGTCATTAAATGTGAATAAAATATGTGAAACATGCATAATGTTAATAATTAAAGGGTCATTATGATTTCATTACTAGTATTGCTTCCTAATACCAATCAATCTATTATAATCTACCAATAATTGCATAATTTATTTAGTGAATATTTAAATTTATGCTATTCAGTATAGCAATTGATAAGAAGGTGAAAAGATTTGAAATATCTAAATAGTAAGTAATCTCTGTTTAGGTCTTACAAATTGTTTTAATAATAATACTTATTTATTTTTATTTCTTTGCAGGCAATTTGACTTGAGAGCTCCTCAGTCTTGCTCTACTCCAGATGTAGCAAATGTTTTGATTAACCTATTGGATCATATGGGTTATTATGCTGAGGCAAAATGCCTTGCTGTCAATCCATTTCGTCCAGAACTACTTGCAGTTGGAGCAAATGATCCATATGTTCGTCTTTATGATCGTCGTATGATCAAACTAACTGCTGTTCAGGTAATATAAGATAATAATCAAACATAAATTCAATCATTAGTTTTCTAATGAGGAATGCTTTGAAAAATCTATTGTCAAGTAGAATGGCATAGGTGGAGGATCCTTTCTTTAAACTTTGAAATAATTAATATTACCAATAACTGTAGTATTATTGTTTAACATTTTATTTCGAATATCCTGAAAACATCAAATACAATAATATTGAAATTAAAATTATTAACTGAAACATATTTAAATGAACCTGAGTGGAGCTGTGGCCAAGAAATAGTAGGAACCAATTTCTTAAACCCTGGCTCCTAAAGCCCTAAATTCCCATACCGGCTCATGGAAATAATTTTGTTAAAGAATTCAAAATAATATTTATTTATACAATTAATTTACTTAATCCATCTATTTGAAATTTTTTTCACGTTGTTACATCTACGTCATTATCCCTTTATTGTCCCTCTGTATCAATTAGGAAATACTCACTGCCCATCTGAAAACTTAAATCACCCACCTGAGAATTTTAATTTCTCTAGAGTGCAGTAGAAACCACTGATCTACAACTTCTTCATTTTATACATGCTGTAACCTCATGTGCATCAGTTTCATTTTAATTGCATACATTCCTTCAATTTTTTCTTTTCCATTGCATGATACTTCTAGATTAATTGTAATCTTTTCACATAAAACCTTTAGCTTTGTTGCCTTTTGATTCTTTCATTACTGTGCTTATAATCTAGCTACTTTTATCTTTGATATCTTAGTACCCTCCTGGAAGTACACCAGCTTCCAATGCAGAATCAGAAAATGAAGGTAGCAGTCATCATGTTGATCGAGAGGAAGCTGATAATCTACCTTTGGGCTGTGTACAGTATTTTGTTGCAGGTTAGAGAATCATAAAACTAAATGCTCTATGCGGTGTATACAGTTTGTTTACAAATAAATTGTGGACTTAATTGATACATGTAGTGGAATATATTGAGTATGTGTTATTAAGAATAAGAATTTGATCATAAATTTGATGTAAATGCACCCATTCCTTTGACTTGCATTAATTCAGCCTGATTGAAACTTTTTACCGACTGTAAATGAAAAGTTTTATTAGATATATTCATATAATTCGATATGTTTACCATTCAAACCTAAAATTACCTTGGTGGGATTTAAGCTATCATAATCTATTATCAGCCTGTTACAGTTGATTGCAACTTACATCCTGGAGAAATATTCAGATTGCTTTCCTATAAATTTACAGATTACCAGCCATTGAACCTTGTAAACCTTGAATTCAATGTATTTAGCTATTGAATTTGTATAATAAACCTACTGCAAATTATGAAGAAAATCAAGGAGTGATTTAAATTCTTTAACCATTTTACAAATTGTAAAACTTTTCAAATTTGGATCTTGTCTTGATGACTAATTTGGCATTGTTCATTTTTCTCCTTGTCTATGTCCTTAAATCGAACGTTTTCCCTGTAATTTATTAGATCAAGGATGCAATAAATCAGATTTTCTTCTTTAGACAAAAAGTAGTTCAATTGCAGGTATAAAACTGGTTACCTAAAAGCAAATGTTCTATTCATTCGTTTGGAAAATTTTCAATATATATGTGCTGTTTAATGGCAAGGAACCCTTTTCTAGTGCCAAATCTTTCCTAAAGTGAAAGCTTTCCCAGGAATACAGAAAAGAAGTTTAAATTATGAATGTAAGCAAAAGTCAAATATATAGAGGTTGATACTTCATTCACCAAAGGTATTTGAGAATCAGTAAAAGTTGGTTTTTAGAAATCCTTGTACTTTATTGCTCTTGTGATAACTTGATTCATAGTTCTATTTGTAATGATGACTAATTCACAATATCACTTTGAATTAAGGAACCATTCACTTGGAAATGGAATCTCCAGCTTCTCAGCAATCCATCGTTCCCATATCCGATGCCCCTTTACTTGAAACTCTGTTAGCTACATCTAGCTAACTTCCTAGGTTGATAGGGGTGGTTATGATCCTGTAAACCCCAACTACTTGCTTCCTTGCATGCTGTTTAATGATCTTTTTCCTATCTTATTCTTTCTAAATACTTCTGATGTCTGCATCATTACTATCTGCTGTGTTATGTGGACAATTTTCATCATAATACTTTCATTTGCATTATTATTAATAGTTACACTTTTGCATATTAAATATCATTTCAAGTCCTAGTGCGGAAGTAATTGCTGAAAATCTGAGAATTAGGAGGTCCCTATATTTAAAAATTTAATCTTAATTCAAATGAAATTTTGAAGAAGAGTATGGAGATTATTATATATTATATTATTATTAGGAGAACCTCATAGATACATTCTTATTTTATTCCTTTGCAGGCCATCTTCCAAAGAAGCTTCAAGATTACAGGAAACGTTGCCGAAACTTAGCTGCTACATATCTTACTTTTGGAGCTGATGGAAATGAGTTGCTGGTGAACTTAGGAGGGGAACAGATATATCTTTTTGACATAAATAACAAAAGGAAACCTAAGACTTATGATCCAGGTTTAGTTGCTTCAAAACCAGATGATAATCACAAGTCTTCCCAAAGTAATTATATTTTTCCACTCTACATAACATTTTTCCTTAATAGTAGTAGTAGTCTTTCTTTATTCATGGAACGAGAATATTCATTATTAAATATTCTTTACAAGTTAAGGTATTTTTCTGTAATTCAGTATATATTCTGTTTTTAAATTACAGTGCATTGATACTCATTACAATATGATATAAAATTTGATTATTTAATTGATAGATTATGATTACTACTTATTATCTGTGAAGGTGAGAACCTCAGAGGGGACAAATGATATCCAGTTCTCCAGTTCAATCCATTTCCTGCTCATCTCACATTCATGAGATAGAGTTTTCAAAAATAATCTTAATAAATTCTGAATGTTATTAAGCTGAATGTAGATAACATATTGAGATAATTTCAGCTTCATTGTATGTAATACCTTATTACTTTAATCATTCATCAAAGTTCCCATGTATTCATATCATGCTGGTACTGATCATAGATAAAAAACTCTCCAGTCTCTATCTGCTAGACTAGCAACTTCTGAGTATTTCCGAATATTACCAGCATGAACAAAGATCACTCATCATCAAGACTTAAAGGAATCACCCAATGTGTATTTCAATAACTATACTAAAAATGTTGAAATTTTTCTGCTGATGAATGACAAAAAAAGTTTTCAAACCTCTAATTTATCTAAAGTCACATTTCAATTTCCTTTTATTACATGGTATTGGTCATTTTATGTTTTTAGAAGCTTATTTTATTTTTACTTTCAGTGCATTTTCAGCCAGAAACAAATGGTTGCAATTATGGCTTAAAGTTGGGTAGTGGAAATGGCGGAAGTACAAAAGGTGTTATCAAAGGCACTAATGGTGTTACTTATAACTCTTCAAAGTCACCTCATAAATCTAATACAGTAGTTTTGGACCAGTCCAATAGTTCCTCCTATGTACTCAAGAAGCCTCCCTTGCCATTTCGAGCTGAGGCTTTCAAATTGAAGGTCAGTAAATGTGAACCTTTTTGCAATTGAGTGAACTGAACTACAAATATTACACTTTGTGTTCATTAAGTCTAATTTCATAGTAAAAATGTGATGAAAAATAAATATATAGGATTAAAAAATTTTAAACCTAAAACTCTGTTGAGAAAAGAAAGGTCTAATATTCTAGTTTTTAATTTCTAAAAGACTTTGGTGTGAAATGTTTTTTGAGTTTTGATTTTTCATAATTTATCGAATAGATGATCTACTACTGTAACTAAATATTATTTGTAATTTAAGATTCAGTTCTTTATTTGGTGTACTCTTCAGTTCACTTTTTTAATTTTGAGAAAATTTTAATAGATAATTTTATATTCATTTGAATTAAATTAACTATTGTAATATCATATTCAGCTATAAATGTGTACTTGATTGATTTCAGGCTAATGATGCTTTTGAAAAGCAACAGTATACGGTGGCAATTAATTTTTATAATCAAGCAATTTCTGTATGTCCATCATCTGCAATTCTTCATGGAAACAGAGCAGCTGCTTATATGAAACGTGGATGGTGAGTTAATTCCTTTCATTCATTTGCAATTCTCTTCCAGAGATTGACAGATTGTTCAGAAGGGGTGGGGGAAAAGGGGGTGATTTCCCCCTTAATGACTTTATAGTAACAGTAATTTACCCTGTACCTAACAAGGAGCTTGAATTAAAACCAAGTGTGAAGTTTATCCATGATTGATAAATATCTGCTAGATTTATTGTGACATAATGGCATTTAAAAAGTTAATTTGTTGATTTGTTCATTAGAAAATGTTAGAAATCTTCGTAAGTTTCTAGATCTGCCCTAGTTAGAGGCCTATTTATTAGATTCAATTGAGTATATGGAAGTTAACTCCAAAAGATAATACTCGTATTTATGCCATATAGAACCTTCTGATCTCACAGGAAATATTTATTATATCTGAAGTACAAGTTAATTCATAATTATAAAATCCTCATTGTACACAAAATACACTGAATAAAATCTGTTGAATTATTACCTAATTTTCATTCTCATAAATTCTACTCAAAGCTCATGACAGACTTTTTATCATTTTATTCCATTTAGGAGACAAATATTAATCATAGCTGTTGCAGTGTTAAATTATCTAGATATTGTAGCTTGCTCTTTATGTGATGCCTTTGACATACTTTTTCAAGGGATGGTGATATCTACTCAGCTCTGAGAGATTGTCATACAGCTCTTCAACTGGACCCCAATCATTTGAAAGCTCATTTTCGGTAAGTTATTGACATTTTTTGCACTTTGAAGCATCAAGTATATTTATTTAGCAATATCTTAGAGAATAAATTGAGTAACAGCATAATTATATTTATTGATGAAACAAATTGTAGCTATCATATAAATAATATTTATCTTAGCTGGGCGAATACATCTAGAAAATATAATCTATAGCTTCGGCCAAGATGTGGTGAAAATACATAACTGAATACAGATTATTGAAATTTTAAAAATTTAATAAATTGAGAAAATTTGGAATTAAACCTTGCAGAAAGAAAAAAGAAATTTGAGGTGAAATTTTTGTTTAAAACATTTTTGGGAGTCTTTCTCTAATCCCTTTCTGATTAGAATCCAACTCAGTGTGTCCTTCATGTGTCAGTTAAATAAATGCAATATTTACATGACATTATACTGGTTTTGAAAATTTCCAGGTTTGGTTATTCCTGTAGGATTGCTAATGAATTTAGTCAGCCAGTGAAATTGACTTAAATTTATATTTTTTGGAATTCAATTTAAAATTTCATTCAATTATGTTTTAAGGTTAGCAAGATGTCTTCATGAGCTGCAGTGGACTAAAGAAGCTTGGGAATGTTTGACAGCATTCTGTGATAGATTTCCTGAGCATGCACACAGCCATGCTTGTCGTACCCTTTACCGTGAAATATCCTCAGCAACTACTGCTTCCCCACCCACAGAGTCTAAGCGTGTTATTTGTGAGTGCAAAGAAAGCAGATACAAAGCAAAAAGCTTTAGGAAAGTTCCTCCCCCTGAGTCAGGTTTGTTAACTTTATTTGTTTTCTTTTCTTCCTCAAATTGGTTTGTAATATCACTAAAATTGAGTGTATTCTAATACAAAGGTGGTCTTACCTTTTAATTTTCATGCTTGAATTTATGCTGATCCCTTCTTTTATTCTACCTCTTTAATTTAGATAGAGATAAGAGTTTCTTAGGTATGATTCTTCAAAATATTCTCTCATCTTCCCTTTACCTCTTGTATAATAATAAAGTTAGCTCTTCCTTACATTTCCCTGTAATTTTTGTGTGTCCGTACTTTATGTTGTAAGATTTTTTTCCTTTTTTCTATTAGTTTTTACCAAATTCTGCCCATGACAAGTGAATGTTTTTAATTGACCGATCATTGTTATTAGAATTAATTCATCTTTCCAGGGTGTGGAATATTGTTTTGCTAAGCCAAATATCATCTTTAGTTTTACTTTTGAATTAAATATGGTGATAGTATTCTGAAATTAGCATTGAAATGTAGAAATCAGGGAAACGTTTATGGTTTGATAAGGATGATGTACATACATTTGAAAGGTAAATTTTCTAATCTGTATTTTTTGTGAGCATTTTTTTCTGTTTTTATTGGATTTTACTGCAATTATACCGTTGGTTTTTAGGATCTCTGGTCTTGATCTTAAGTATGAAATACTGCCACAATTTTGGCTGTTAGCTAACTTTTCTAGTTGTTCTCATGATGGCAATTTGTTGTCAGTATCCTCCTTTGTTTATTTTTACTAATTTAAATTTGATAATTTCCTGTATTCTTCATTAATTTATTATGATCTCGTTGTGATTTTTAGTTTGTTATTCCATGAAAGTAAGGAATATTTGCATTCAAGTTCACTTAAATCCAACTGGTTTTGGTATATGCGTCCTAGGATGGGAGATGGGTTTTAAAATTGAAGGAGTGCTGTTTCAGCAGGATTTCATTGGCAATATTTTTCAGAAAAGCACAGTTTTTGTTGAACAATCGTGAAGTAGGCACTTTCAATCTAATTTTGAAATTCAATTCCAAATGCTACTCTTACTTTACCGTCATAGGAAGTGTTGCAACCTACATGTTTCAGTTAGTAAACATTAAAATAAGAATCAACAGGTAATATGTCTTTGTTGCTCAGGAAGGGTTTTCAAATTTAGTTTAAGTAAATTATGCAATGTAAAAAGAAGTCCTCATTTTGCCTTTTCAATGGCTTTTCTATTATTGACTGATTGGTCCTGAGATTGGTATTATAGTCCTGAGATGGGTATATGTGATTAGAGACATGGGTGGGATATATTTTATTGTGAGCTACTTGAATTTTTTCACAATATCACAGAGAATCAAGACTGAAAAAACTCTCAAGTAAGAAAAGACTTGAAAAAGGCCTGAACATAGAAAATATTCTGGCCTTATAGCTTAGTGAGGTAAAGCATCCTCCGTGGTAGAGGAAGATCCTGAGTTCTATCCTCAGTCTTCTCCAACTTTTTCGCCTGTTGTTCTTCTTTGGGATTTTACCCAGAGTTGAACCTTTATGTGCAAAGATACCTAAACCTTTTCCCTGAAAAAACTGTTGACTAATGCAATACTTTGTGATTTATAGTTTTTATATTTATAGATTTCTTATAGGTGAAAATTGTAGTGCATTCATAAAAAGATTAAGAAGAACAAAGATTGAAGTAGCAAGTTTGTTCAAGATTTGTGTTTTGAGTAACCATTTATGATATTATTGGTGTATGTATCATGAAAACATTGAAGTCAACTTTAGTAAATTTCAAAGATGATGCTGCTGAAGAAGATGAGGATGCAGAAGATTCAACCGGAGGATCTGGTCCAGGTGATGCTGAAGAGCCAAGCAGGATAAATGTGCATCAGAGCCTGTTTTCCCGTGCTGGAACAAAGAATTTATCTGAGAAGGAGAAGGCATGGAGGAAATTAGCATATGATTATGAAGTTAGATTTTGCGGTCATTGCAATACAACCACTGATATTAAGGAAGCAAATTTCTTTGGAAGGTAAGTATAATTATTATTTATTAAAAATATTAGCTCATGAAGCATTTTTAAAACTTACAATTATGACTCCTCTCAAGAATAATAAAGTTGAACGTAACATTTTGAACCCTGCATCATTATCAGTGGATGAAGTATTTTATACATTGTTCCCCATTATTGTATATTATATTTATTTAATTTTATTGGATCTCCATATTTTGAAGAACCTGAATTCTATCAAATGATATCTGGTGATAATCTATTTTAAGCTTTTAGGAAACAAGCCATTGCTGTGGAAGAAATAACGGTAGTGATAAATAATAACATGACTGGGACTACTTATCTCAGTTTCCTTGGGGGGAAATTCTTAGAATATCTCTATGTTGGTTGGTTGCCTTTAATGAGGACCCCTGGTGGTGGTTGGTGTCACAATATATAGCAAAACTTTTCCTCCAAAGTTCCCATAAACAGAATCGAAGTAGTATGTTAGTTAAGTGGATTGAATACCTGCCTGGAAAGTGGGAGACCTGGGTTTGAGTCAAAGTCATGTCACTTCTGTTGATTCTTCAGTTTCAGTCATATGCCTCATAGTGATAAGTAACTTACCTTCTCCTTATCTAAGCAATGGATAATTGCACAATACAGCACAACCAGCCAGTTCAATGTTAAATATTCATCATTATGAAGAGAAAATTGGTTGAGAAATAGTATTTGAAGGTTGTAAAGGAGAAGAGAGAGGGAGGGGTTAAAAAAATTTGAAAGGCAACAGTATTATGTAATCCAATAATAACTCTATCCTGCTTAAGACGCTTTTAGCTTGGTTCTCTGAAAAATGTCTTAACCTGGTTATAATAAGCAGCTTCAGTGTCTCTGTGATTATTTTAAATCTGTTGGTTTCTTTTTTGACCAAATGGAATCTGATATTATCTTGGGTAATTTATGATTAACTTCACTTAAACAATTTTGTTTTTATGCTGAAAGGCTTTTAACAGTTTCAGCACTTTTCAATTTTCTTATATTCAATGTTTCCCTCGACTTAGGCCAATCAAAATCATTGTCATAATCAATGGTCATTTTGTGGCTGGGATGGCCTATGCTATTTTTTTTAAATTTTATTTTTCAAAAACTGCATCAAGTAATATTTTTCATAACCTGTTATCTTGATTGTTTATGATTCTTCAATAATCTCTTTGAATTACAGGCAAGGGCAGTATGTTGTTGCTGGATCAGATGATGGTTCATTCTTTATTTGGGACCGTAAGACAACAAATATTGCCAAAGTTTTGAGAGGTGATGAATCTATTGTAAATTGCTTACAACCACATCCATCCCAGTGCCTCTTAGCTACAAGTGGTATTGATCCTGTCGTCCGGTTGTGGAGCCCATTACCAGAGGTCATTATTTATCTCTCTATTAGTTTGATTACTTGCTATTAAGCTTGGCCTCAAAATACTTTGTCACTGCATTAAATATACATTGATAGAGGAAGCTTTCTTTAAACATTAACTACTCTCCATCTGAATTATAAAAGTCCTTTAGAATTGAACTTCTGATGTGAGCTCAAAACCAATGTAAATATTATTAAATTGGTATGACTATGTCTGTTTTATGATTTCAGTAATTTAATAATGTTCCATATTCATCATAATTGAATATTTTATGTTATAATCGTATCTACATCAACACTGAATATACTGTCCATTATGGTTTTTTTATGGTGCCATGCATTGCCAATGTGTATTTGCAAGGTAGTATTTTACACAATGCATCATATTAAAGGTGTATAACATGTTTGTGCATATCTTTGTGTACATATTAAATAAATCCTACTATAACTAATTAAATGTAAAGCATAACATTATAGAGAAAAGCAAAGTATCAACTTTTTTGCATTCTATGCCAATTTCTTTTAAAAACAATCTTTTCAAATTAATTTTGAATTAAGGATATATTTGTCTTTCAGGATGGCACAAGGAATGATAGGGAGGTTATGGATCTTGATCGTGCAGCATCAGCTAACCAAATGCGAATGAATGCTGATCCATTTGAAGTAATGCTCTTGAATATGGGATATCGTATCTCTCCAGTGAATGGAAATGATGGTGAAGGACCAGATGGTGATTCAGAAGGCACTTCAGGGGGAGGAGACAGTGGAGCTATAAACTGCCGCCCTAGCTAGTACTAAATTCCTCAGTGCCTCTTTAAATCACTAGTGATTAAGTGAAATAAACTTTGGAAAAAACTCAGGATTTGAAGTAGTGTCTTGATACTGCAGTTGAAGTGAATACCGCTTATACTGAAGTTACTAATTAATACTGTATAGTTTTGTTTATTGTTGCAGTGTTTTCTTTGGCTATTTTGTCTCTGATATACCTATTTTAGTTGAATGTTTGATGTAACATAACTTACTTTTAAGATTCAGAGATCAAGGTGAGATTATTAGTTTTCTATATTAAAAAATCTTCTTATCAATGCTTTGTAGGTACCATTTTATTTGATATATACATTGGAATTGTATACAGCGAGATTGAAGAAAAGAAATTGAATTGTTTTCAAAGAATGCTTGTTGTCTATGACAACTTATTGTAAGTATTTAAATGTATGAATTAAAAGCTTAGATGAGTGAGCTTGCAGAACTTTTGTTAAAATTTTAGTCTGATATTTCTAAATGTCATTGTAATGGAGAAGAACATAAAAAGGAAATATTTTTTTGATAAACAGCAAATAAAACAAGAAATATAGTGTTTAATGTGAGCAGTCTGATTAAAATCAATTTTTTCTTTAGCTGATTGGTATTTATTCTTTTGGAACAAGTAAATATTTTTTCATATCTGCTGTTGTAATGCATGCAAAATTGTACTTGAGATGTAACTAGGATGAAAAAATATTTTCTCCTTTTCTCTTCACAGTGCTTAAGCGGGAAATAATTTGAAAAATCTTAATTTTATTAATTTAAAAATTTTATTCTATAATTGCATGTTTTCAGTTACTGTAAATTTTAACCAAAAATTTTCTGTTGTGCTATGGAAATGAAAAGCTAGAACTAGTGGCATATCTGTATAGCCATTAGCTAGTGATCGTCATGGTAAATGGAGAATTTTTTGCCTTAGTAGGTAATATGTTCAACACATCTGGAAGTATTCCTAGGCAAAAATCACTGTAAATGTTTCTTGTATTTTCTTCCTTCTTTGGAACTTCTTTTCTTATTCAGTCTGTATTCAATCCTTTTCTCTCATGAATGCAGTAACAGTATGGAGACAGGTAATCAACGGATAAATGGTAGCACAAAGGAGACTAAAAGTAGGATTTAAGTGCAGATTTAATTATCAAGGAGAAGGAGGAGTCTATGAGATGAAGCAAAGAATATTTTTCTGGTGATATACATATATTTAAAATATATTGAAACTCTAAGACCTAAGTTGAATATGATGGCGTGAGTAATAGAACCATCTTGGTTGCCCTTACTGCAAGCTTTGATTCATAAACATTTCCACTGTTTGATGACAGCTTTGGCAGGAGATTGAATGCTTCTATTACTGTAACAAAGCATAAATGAGATGTCTTTTTACTGAAAACATAAATTCGATTTCGACATTAGCTTTTTCAAGAAGCTATGAAGATAACATTCCTAAAAGTTCTCCAATCTGATGAAAGAATTGATGCTTCATTTCGCTCATCACCTCATTCCTCCACTGAGAATCAAACTCAGGAGTGCTTTCACAAAATTTGAACAGGTAGTTTCATACTTGCCATAAAACTCTGAAGAAAACTTTTCCACCAAAAAAATCACTCGAATCAAGAGGAAAGCAAGTGCTGTAGTTCCATTAAAATATTTCTACCCATTCAACCTACACAAAAAATCATCAATATTTCAAAACATACACTGTGCGTAATATCACATTAAAAATATCATTTTCGCTCAAATAACTTACAGCGTTAGGGACCTGATTACGCTGGGGTAGTTGGGCAAGTGGGTAAGGCGTTCAAATTTTGTGAAATTCCTTTGGGTTCGATACTCGATGGTGGACTAAATTAGCGAAACGATATTAGTCGTCGAAGCACTTTTAGAAAGTGAAAAATAAGAATAGAAAAATTAATTAATGTCGATGATCAAATTAGGAAACGTTACCGAAATTTTTCTGACAAATGCAATCTATTTCCTGATCGGCTGAAAGTAGAAAAAGCGCATTAGTCGACAAAACATATTGTTTAATCCCGAGTGGAAATGTTGGAGCCTTTGAAAGAAGAGGATTTTAGTGTCAATTACTCTGGTTAATTCACCGGTAAGCGGTAAGTTTTGTTGATTTCTTTGAGATATGCTATATCAACTGTTGCCCTAATTCACTGTGTACTTTTTATATAACATTTGATAAATTTTAGTTTCTGTAAGTATTGAATGTTTCATAGTGATGCTGATGAAAACAATTAACGTGTAACTACGATCGTGATAATGAGAATGGTAACTAGTAAGTAAAGAGTGTTACACTAGTAAATATTTGGCATGTTACAATCTTCCGTCCTCCTCTCTCGTCTTTGCTAAGGAGACGACTACAGTAAAGTAACCATCCGTATAGTTTCCAGCTGCTGCTCTTAATTGCCAACTCACGGAGTCTCTCAAAGGGAAATAAAATTTGATTCGGAAAATAGTAATTGTAACTTAATCGACACTCATGAAAAGAATAGGTGGCCAATATAACGGATGAGACGCGGAAGTTCGTAACTATAAACTCGCCATATTACTACGATACGCTGCAGAACAGAGTAGGGTAGTGCTATTGTCTCCTAATTAAATTGGCTCCTATTATAATTGCGTCCTATACATACATTCGATCATTAATTCTTCCCATAACTTATATGTCGGCCTTAATTCCCCATTCTTACGGGAAAATTTATGAACTCTGATTCAACAATCGCCTTGATCGTAAAGGGTACTGGTAGACTCGAAATTTCACAGAATTTTCGTTTATTTCATTAAAGTTGTAACATAGAAATATTTGGTGGAAGGACTAATCACATTAGGCTCCATATACTCGTATTACGAATTCCTCTGTCGAATTCAAAATCGTATTCAAATAAGCTCACTTATTTTGATGAAAGTAAAATGCGTATTTGTTTGAATTTATATCATTATTGCTCTTAAGAGTATAGCGTTTTTTATTGAATAGCGAGTGACAAAGAATGACAGGTAAATTACTTTGACAACGCATGTATTTGGATGTAAATTTTCGACCAATATGCTTTGACTAATTTCCTTACAAGTATGGCTGCAAGACCTCGCGTAGTAATAAAAGAAACTCAGCGGTCAAATGATTCAAGAGTTCGACGATTAACTTTCTCTTACCACTACATAAGCGTGTAAAAGCTACTCTGAAAGTAGTTGGTCATGAAGTCGCTCGGAAGCTATCTTTCACGTCCAAATGAGCGATGCGTCTTAGCAGAGGAAATATGAAACAGTCGGAAACTCTCGTAGATTTAGAAATTCAAAATAATCGTGCTTCCTACAGAATTTCGTGTGTTTTCCATGGAAAATTGTCGAAGAGGAGAGGAAAAGACTTTTAAGTGTCAGGAAGGCGGAGCGTAGAGAAGCACCATTTAATTAAAGACGAAAAACTTCGCGCCCTGGAGAAGAGACGTCTTTTTGATTTACGCGCTGATTAACTCAAATCAAATTTACCGAAATTTAATTCAAATAAAGGACTCTCCTCTCCTTCGCCAGCATTTTTTTCTTTCAGCTCATTCCATCTCCGACTCACGTGTGCCCTCGGTTAATGGTCGAGTCCGCACGCAGACAAACGAATTCCCTCATCTAATTAATCTATTATACCAGCGCGCGCGCTCGTTTCGCATTCGTCAGGACCGCGGTAATTACATTTAATTGAGAGGAACCAGCTTTCACGGAGAAAATTCTGGCAAAATGGAAATATCTCTACGCGCCTCCGCTACGGCTGCCTTTCAGAAGAGACTTAGGTTCATACCTCGTGGAGTGAAAAGAAAATTTGCAGCGTCAATCGTATTATTTTATTAAGAAAAAATTTCGAGGCTATTTGAACGATAGGCGTGTGATGAAGGAAACAAATGAAAGGGGAGTGTAGAAATTGTCGTAGTTGAATTTAAACCGAATCCGGTTTTTAAGTTCTATATGAAATTTCCCATTCAACCCCATTTAACGACAATTCAAAATTTATCTAATAAACTCGGGCGTAGAAATATAATATACGCCAAGCAGAAAATGAAAGGAAATGGTAACTCTATGATCAGCTGCTATTAGAAAAATTTCTTTCTCGAAAAAATCGTTCAAAAGAAAGCCATAATTTATTCTTTTTCCATATTTCTTTGTGGATATTTTATTGTCTTTACTTCTATTATATCGACAGATTTTCCATAAAAGCATTTTTATCATGCTTCATGGGCACAAATATGGCCTGTAGAGACTTTCGCCATCTTCCTTGTTTAAATTGTTTCTAAACCAATATGGAATAAGATTTTAATCTGTTGCAGTCCTAAAAAGCCCATACTTAAGAATTACCTTCAATTTACGAAATATTAATTGAAATCGCTACTCTTGTAGTAAGATGTCATGGCCTTCTCTGTTTTTTAAGGTAGGATTGTGACATGCGCTTTTCACCTCTTTCGTTGGCAGTAATTTTCTGCGTTTCATCAAATTTCATCAATAATATTTTAGGAGAAAGAATATAGAATTCTAGTGCAAACATTCCTTCTTTCGTGCTTTACCTGTATCGCGCAGATTAAAAAAAAAGAGAGTGCAACTTTTACAAAGTGAGACTGGAGATTGAGACTAGAGGAAAATGGCTCCCATATCTAGCATTTGGTAACTAAAACTAAATTTAAGGAATGCAAACTTTTCTTTTTCTTCCCTTAACACGCATCTTGTGTTTCTCATGCCAATGCCTTTTCCTCTTCAAGTCATTAAGCCTTCTGATGGATGCCTTCCTATCCCTCTTTCACGCTCTTCTTTTGTCCCGACATCTTATCCTTCTTTAGGATTAAAGGAGTGGGCCACGCCCATTCCTCCTTCCTTACGACGCATTTATCTTAACTGCGTGTCTTTCAATCGCTTATCCGATTTTGAAGGGGAGGCTTAGTTATATGGGACGGAGAATGATAATCAAAGCTAGAAAAAATAGGAATTGATACGTCTGATACAGTTTTTTCATGGATGCCTGAGAATCATAGGTGGGAATCGTCTTTTTCCATTTAAACAAGAACTGAAACAAGTCCATCATTTTCATTTTGTTAATATCTCAGCTATATCTTTTCAAGGCGGCAAAATTCGTCGCTCTGAATATTTTCGGTATCAGGACAGCTGCTACCAGTAATACATTCATGTGCCCCTGGAATTCATGAATTTACCGTAAGCCTTGTATACACCGCAGTGAAATTAATCTCATATGGGATTTAAGATGGTTTCATATTAGTTTCCTGACATTTTTCAATAGAAAAGAATCCAAAGAAGGCTTCGGCACTCGGCTGCCGCGCAGACTGCTTTATTTCAGTCCCAACCACGGCAGTTCATCTACCGACATTTTCGCGGATTTTAGGCCACAAGTCGATTCAGCATTCGAAAATTGGAGTTATAACTATGGGTATATAAGCCATAGTGCAGGCTACCCTAGCTTCACTCCATTCTGTTACGCCCCAGTATTTGTAGCCTTAACCTACAAACTCCCAAAGGTGTGTTGATACAAAGTGGATGGGTAACGATTATTGTTATTATTCCGAATCAGATTTAAGGCAAAAAATCTATCCATCAAAGAACCATAAAATCGGCGCTCATCCCAAAACTCAATTTCAAAGGAGAAATACAAACTAAAGCCTTTATCCAGAGATACATAACTTTATACATACTATATGAATCTGTATAAAAATATTTTCAAATTGAGTATTATTGAAAATTTTCTATTTTTTGCAAAATCTAACATTTCACATCGGTTCTTGCATCTTGTTGCATTGGAAGCTCGTTTTTAGCCAGAAATCTATAAATAGTTGAAGATTTTCATGGATCACTATATGATTTCGGTTTTGATTAAGTATTATTTTCTGATAGTCTGATGCTTCTGTTTAGTTATATAATTAAACGTCACTTAATGGTTGTGAAGATCAGAGGTTAAGAAGGTAGAGTTTCGATCGCATCTTTGTGATAGGTTTATGTTTAAAATGATTTCCCAAGTTTTTAAATCGCCAGCGTTTAATTATTACTTTGAGTCATGTTTCTTAGGCTATAATTGGTAATGTTAATAATCTACATGTACGGTAGTTGAATCGCTTTTTCGTTGCCAACTTTATTTCTGCTTATCTTGCGGCTCTAGATTAACTCTTTGTCCTCCTTTTATTATAAGCGTCCTTTCCTTTCATCTTTGAGAAACTATCTCATCCGTTTTAATGATCAAAAGTCTCGAGTCTTTAACTCTTCCTCCCGTAGGTCACCTATCTAACGAACTCTACCTTATTAAAATTTTTCCCTAATTACTCCTTCCATCTTCCAATTATAGTGATTAACCCTTCTTTTCTCGACCTTTCAGACAGTCTGCTTTGATATTCGGTTTAACTAAAGATCATCACTTAATACAGCATAAAGAAAATGAGTAGATCGGAATTAAGTATGGAGACATTTGTTTTCTCTTCTCATTGAATTAATTGACGATGAAATAACGATTTAAGTTATATTTTAATCATTTCCGTTAATTTTCTTGATTGGATTTGCTACGAATATCAAACTTTCAACCCGTTTTTAGCGGGAAATACACGAGTGTTTTCTACATTTTCTAGACCTTTATATTTTACTATATTAGCTTTTAATTACATTTGTTGCTACCCCTAGTTTGTACTTAGTAAATGTACCTAGTTTTATTTAACTTTTCTTCTATTCCACACCCATAAAACAGTGGTATTTGAAAAGTTCGAGTTTCATTTTTTACATTTAAAGTTGAAATTTATCGAAGATCATAGATTATTGTATGCACATTGGAACTCAATGCATCAAAAATCCATAGTGAATGTTACTATTTGTAAGCTCTGACACGATGGCTTGGGTGTACTTTACTGAATGCCTGCTAAAGTTGTCTTTTTAGCTCCTCAAAACGCTAGATTTAATTAATTTTACGTCCTTCGACGTCAACCACTGAGGGAATTATTTGTCACCCTAATCTCGTCTGATCCAATGAAAGACTATATCCAGCAGAGTGATTGATCATTCTATTGTTCCCTGCTTAAGACCGTCTTTCATCGCTTCTCAGTAATAAGGAAAGAATAATGGTTACCGCTGTCGTATTCAGAGCCAATAAATGCAGAGAAAAAGGCAATGTCTGAAACTGTCGAAAGGGTGACTTTCGAAGACAATAATTGTTAAGGTATATCGGCCAAGGAAAAAGGAGTGGACGTTTCGGCGTGGAGATATGCCTCTTCCACTCCTTATTCTTAACTACATAAGTATATATGATAACCTTGCGGTATTCATGGAATAAATTTACCGCAACTCAAGTCTGGAAGTTTTCTTTGACAGAAATTAACAACATGAAATTATGTGTCACTATAGATTATCTTACAGAGAACTGTTCAAAGTTTAGGAGGTACAGTTCTCACGTTAGATTTAGTCCTTTGGGTCTTCATTAAAGAAAAATAGAAAACGAATAGCTCGACTATAGCTGCATTCTAAATTCTAGCTCTTTACAAAGATAATTTAGTTTACACCGGAAGATATGAAATTCATTTAAAGAATTTCTGGAAAGCAGATACATCGCAGAATAGCTCGTTGTTTTCGGAATTTGTATAATAAGCGCTTTAAAAGGAAAAAAAGAATATAGGCTAGACTAACAAGGAGAGGCTCTCACTTTTGTCCGGGGATTTTGATGAAACTTTTTGCAGTGTTGCAGTAAGTAGAGCAATGAAAAAGTGTGACGGCGTTCGTCTGAATGGGCCTTAGTTTCGCTGCATAAATAACTGAAAATTGATACATTTACATTTACATTAATTCCCCGCTAACCGCCGTAAGGCGTATGGCAGGGGGTGTGAATACACCGAACTCCCTAACCAACCATCTGGTTTGCGTACCTAATACTATCTGGAAAAAGAGACCAGAAATAGCTATCTGTTCTCGCTATAATTTCGCGGAATCTTTTTGACGTCTGGTCTCGAAAACTACGCTCACTGAGTACGGGAATCACGAAGTCGCTTATTTCTTCATGTAAATCGCTACTCAAAAATTTCTCGAAAAGTTTATGCCTATACTCCTTTCTTCTATCCTCGAGGGATTCCCAGCCGAGGGTTTTAATCATCTCTGACACACTGCTGTCGAACTTGTAGTCATGAGTAAGCTGTTGACTTCGTCACGTTTACTACACAGTTGAAATATATTTTTCTGGAACACTTAAGTCCTCCTTTAGGTATTATCGTAATCAATCTCTGTCAGATGGTGTTCGATATGCCGCGATGAAGTAATTCTCAGCCTCTACCAGAGTAATATATGTTGGTACCCGAAAATCTATCTTCCGCTGCTAGCGGTGGCATTTTAAAATTGAAAAATTCTGTAGCCTGTCGAGCAGCACGACCTACCAAACACCCAGGAAGAACAAACTATTCTTTTCTTTCTTTGATTTCACTTTCTTTTCTTTTCTGGTTGTGCCAGATCCTTCACTGACCAAAACGCGACAACGCCAGTGCGGCTCCTGAAAAATCTGGTGGGGGAGGTAAATCCGTGATTCAGCAG
Source organism: Pachydiplax longipennis (assembly GCA_036926295.1). Taxonomy (NCBI): domain Eukaryota; kingdom Metazoa; phylum Arthropoda; class Insecta; order Odonata; family Libellulidae; genus Pachydiplax; species Pachydiplax longipennis. Next base: position 62,849,661 of record JAVFKF010000008.1, read on the forward strand.
TAGCCCTTAATTCAGGACGCAACTAAGTTTTCGCGCAAAGGATCGTTGCGGACGGACGACATTGGTCTAATCGTTTCATGAAACTGTTGTTTTTTCCCATAGCTTCTCAGAAAATTATGTCATAATCCAGCGGCCTATCTTGCGGCAAGAGGAGCGACATCTTGCGTACACTTGAGCAAACCGGTTCGAATTTGAATTCTTCCGCCAAAATATTGGAATTCTGCGGGAAAGTTGAAGTAGCATATAGTGTGCAGCGAGGCGACGCGACGTTTTCAGTAGGTAGGCGAGTAGTTCTCGGAAGATAAATACAACATTCGACTTCAAAACTTTATTAAATTCACAAATCATGAAATTCGAATGAACTCAAAAGTTATCAAAATGAAAGCCGTTTTTGGCAGAGAAGTTATCTTGACATTTAGGATATTTACGAAAGGGATAAATATATTCCTGTTATCATGCGCGCACATTAATGTTTTGATCAGTTAGTAAACGACAATACATTTAAGCAATGATTCGATTGTAGATGAGGAAATAAATACAGGTACCTCGATGTTACTTTGAGGAAAGAAGGCTTAAAGGAGAAGGTAATAACCCCTATGTTCCACTTCATAAACTTACGAGTGTCACTGGCGGCTCATCGAGTGCTCTGCATTGCTCAAGAAAAACTACTGTAGCTCAGCTAATTATTTAATATTAAAATACTACTTTGCCTGAATATTTTTAAGGTTGATTCTTTACATTCATGCAAAGAAACGAATATTAGATTTTTTTCAAGTTGAGAAAGGTATGTAACCCCTTGAATAACTTTCGTGAGCAATTTTACTCCATTTTAAGTATTTCATTACTATCCTTAAAATGAAAAAGGAATTTGCGTTCGAATTACTTAGGATTTTCAGCCATATATAGCGATTGCCTTTCATATTCTTATTTAACAATCACTACGATTTATATATTTATTTATTTATCTATTTCAGTATATCTGGTAAAACATGCATGACAAGCAACGATAAAATAACTATATATACTCAGTTTCCTTTCATTTTGTACTAGTAAGGATTTCGTAGGACCATTATTCCTGATTTCAGTGTACTAAAGAAAAAGTCTGTAATCGATTGACGATGATGATAATGATCTTTTTCTTTTCTTTCTTAACATTTATTATAAGGATATTTTCGAGTCATCTGGAATCGAACCAAGGATTTACTGCGCAAAAACTATCGATATTTAATACACAATTATGCATGTAGTTCTTGAATTTCTATCTCGTCAGTAAGTAGTGAAATTGATTACCGAATTATGGCTTACATTCATTTCTTTCGAGAAATACTGAAATCGGATAAATAAATTAATTAATATAAAGTCAATGGTGTTTATTATATAAAATCTTGGAAAGCAATCGCTATTCATGATTGTGAAATCTTAAATTACTTGAATGCAAGCTCCTTTTACGTTCTTAGGATAGTCGTTAACTACCTTAAATGGGAAAATATCGCTTACGAAGGTTACTTAACGGGATTACAAATTCAGCATACTATTTATTATTATTAATAAGTCAATAGTAAGTATCAAGGAAAGAATTTAACGAACGAAAAGAAAAATTTAATCACAAATATACCAGAGAACATCGCGTTCTTTCATGCATACTCGGCTAGCATGGGCGTGTATTGCGGGGTTGCCTGTACTCCGGTTATCAATTTTCAATTATTTATTGCAACGAAACTAAGGCCCATTCAGACGAACGCCGTCACACTTTTTCATTGCTCTACTTACTGCAACACTGCAAAAAGTTTCATCAAAATCCCCAGACAAAAGTGAGAGTCTCTCCTTGTAAGCCTTAATGTTGATGAATAGATATGGAGCTTTTTCACACGTTTATGCTAGTTTGTTGCTCTGTACCTCTGGAATATAAATGAGCCGTGCTGTATCCTAAAACTTCGACACATAAAGTTCAACAAAGTACGCAGGTTGTCTCCCTATTAACAAATTCAAGTCGTAAAGACACCCTCTGTAATTGAAGTTCAAGGGGAAGGGAGAGAGGAGGTACCAAAGACGGGATTTGCCTAATCCTTTCGTCTAGAAGTAGGAGGACATAAAAGGGGGTATGACGAGGGGAGTGCGAAAAGAAGCGCTTTACTGTTAGAAGGGAGCCCGCTGTCACATAAGTCTTAAGGGAGGGCATAAGCTGATGCAAGGGCTGTTTACTGCTCTCATGGCACGGTAAGGAAAAATAAAGGCTGGAATTCGGCGAATTACTCAGAAGGGGAGGCAGTAATGCACACGGAATCGAAAGGGGGGATGAGTTGTTTTACAAAATGCGCCTCTTTGAAGGCTTAAAGAGTTTAAAGCGAGAGGATCGAACACTTAGGGACACTTTTTCTTTCTTATACGCCGGATTGAGTTAAAGAATTGATTCCTTTAGAGGAGGAATCCCGTGCGGCCCAAGCAATAAAGCTCGAAGTCGGAATTTTAAGGCTATTACGTTGCGATGTATTGCATTCGGGGATCAATTCGTTTACCAATTCGTTTCGATCATGTCATGTATATAGGCGTTTGTTTGTTTGATGCGTCACCATCGCGAGGTGAATATGATAATTTTAAAGAGTTTCTGTCCTTATTTTCTGTTTTTAAAAATTTGTTTTGCCTCTTAACAGTCAAATATATCTTCAGGTATACATGGGTGGTCTGAAGAGTTTCCGACATTTCGCCATTTCTCGACATGTTTTCTGAAAAGTTTCTGAAGATTTCTGAAAAATCTGGAGTCGGAAACTTTTCAAACCACCCTCGTATTTCTAATACTCTTTTATTTTTCTAATGCTCTTCTTATTTTCTAATAATCTTCTTATTTTTCTAATACTCTTCTTATTTTTCTAATACTCTTCTTATTTTTCTAGTAATCTTCTTATTTTTCTAATACATTCAAATATTCTTCTGAGATTTCTTCATGTTTGTTATTCTTAATCTCTATTTTCAACATACACTTTGCTGACCAGCGGTCATTGCCGTAGCGCATAGTCTTGACCACGGGGCTGTAAAAAAGAGATCTGTATATTGGGAGACGGAGAGCATGATTAAGTGTTGAGAAGTAAGAGAGGCGAGTAGGATATAATCCTATTTACTCAGTCCGTCATTCTCAGCCCTCCATCGTCAAATCCCGAAAAGAGAAAATCTTCCCATACAGCCTTGTCCACCTCATCCATTCTAACGCCATCTCGGAAATTGAGATTTGCAACAATGCGACGGCATTGCAGCCAGGGATGGCGCGATATTTCGAGGAAAGATCTGGGGAATAGAGAAATTCCGGAACGGGTGTACTAGTTCAGATTCCTTTCATCTCTCACAAGCTCACTCCTTCTCTTTTCCATGTATACCGTGCTCTTTGTCCAGATACTCGTTTTTTTCTCCAGTCATGAGCAGAAAACCACAAGCGTCGAAACCTTTTGATGTTTACTCTTAGTCTGGGATCTTTCTACGGGGCGAGCCTTTCTATATTTTCTGCCTTTGCAGGCGTTCATTTTGATGCGGAGACGAGGAATTTTTATGGCATGAATTTTTACGAACATCGCCCTAGGTGAGCGGAGTCATTCCATGTTTGATTTATCCTTCCCGTGAGTGCGATCAGGACGAGTCAGCGTTTTCTCGAATAACTTCTAAGAGACGGCATCTTAAGTCTATATTCCTTCTCCCAGGCGAAAATCGCGAGCGGATTCCGAAAGTAGCGTTGCGGAATTAAATCGGTCGTCTCATAAAGGAAGAATTTTCAACTTATGTCATTCTGCATTTATATAATGGTGTTAGAGTGGAATTGGGGCATTTACATGAGGTTATGTGATTAATCAGAATAGAGGAAAAAGAACAGTCAATGCTTACGAAATTTAAGATCAAAATCAAGATTTATGACTATAGATTCCTGTATGGATCCATATTATTTAGTACTTCCTGACTTCAACCATTCATAAATCTATGATTGGAAATGTATATAATAAATTAGTGCATGAATATACTTCATAAATATCTAATAACAATTTCCATTCCTTCCCTATAATGAGTACCGCTTCATTTCTGTTATGGTCCGAAGTCATTATTAAGCTGGCTGAATGATGTTGCTATGCATGGAAATAGCAGGTCGTGTGTTTCTGCATTTTTTGATATCGTATTGATTAAATCTGCGAGTTGTTCTACATAGTTTATCTGCGTTGGTAGTTTGAGAACAAGAAGTGCTTGATTAATACATTAAAATTTTTATAGTTACTGATTTACTTATGAAACAAAAATGAAAAGTTTTGAAAACTTTCCTTTGAAATATTTTGAAATATTTCAGTGTATCAATTTTTCTGGTTAAACCATTAATAATCCAAGAGAAATGGTCAAAATGAATGAGTTTTGGATTTGATTAACCTCATAGCTCTTGTATTTCTAATGAATTTAGCATTTATAGGGTATATTGAAACTGTTGTATATTGAGACTGTTAAAATCTTCTTGGTATAGATAATGATTACAGACTAGCTAATTTCTACGTTCTTCTATCTCCGAATTTTATTTTAATAACATGTTGACTGAATGAAATATTAGGAATATTTTATGACTATTGTCTTTCTGTTTTGTCTTTCATAATAGTTTTCGTGTGGTGCTCTAGAAGTATGTCCAAGGAGAAGAATAGTCAAATCTAAAGCGAAAATATAGCGATATTGTACTCTATGATAGCTATTATTCTCAAAGAATAGATCACGGATCTGTAAGTAACGCCTTAAAAATATGCAGGATCACAGGAGGAGGAAAATCAAATTAAGACCAAATTAGAAGTTATGTTTATCAAATGAAAGTATGGTTTACGTAGTCGTAAGACACGTGACCAATGTGGTAATGTAAATTTACGATTTCATGTCGCACGTCCTGTTTTCATTAACCATTTTGAAAAGTGAAAAAGTCGTTTAACCGTGACCGGCATTATGGTCTCTTGAAGCATTATTCATTTCCAGGGAAGATTTATTGCCAATCAGTCCTCATGCAAATAAAAAACCCCTAAGCTTACAAATGCTAAGAAATCTACGGGGTTCCCTTTCGCCACTGAAACATTCTATAGGCCAGCACTATTTCACAAGTACTCGATCGCTCAGTCTTTCCACCCCATCTCCATCGCCTATATTTTCTTTTTCTCTCTCACACCCTCAGGAGTCGCACCCGATGCAAGAGTCCAACCCCCATCCATAAAGGGATTAGCCCGTGGCAGCGCTCTGCAATATCTGACGGTGCAATTCGGCGGGGAGGATTCGAAAGGAAAGGCCATCAATAGGGGAGGGGATGTTAAGAAAGAAAAAAGTGCCGCTGAAATGGGTATGTAGAGAGAGAGGATTGCTAATTCTATAGCTTTATATGGGGTTTTGGGTTGGGATTGTTTGGCGGGTATTTTTTTCGATATAAGCTTGCAAGTGTGGGTGTGTAGTTCTGGGAGGATTTTTGGGGTCGGAAAAGTATTAGAAGGGAGCAATGGAAGATGAAAGGCAGAGGGTGAGGCCTAATGGAATCGCTTTGCATTCGTATGGTAATTGTGCTCTTGTGATCGTTTCTGCTACGCAATGATGAAACAGGCACTTTTTCCCGCTGCCTGTTCTGGGTCCCGAAGTTGATGCGGCAAGGATGGACGGTTGAAAGTTTCAGAGAAGAAGTAGGAATTACGCGTTAAATTTCTGAGCCTCCTTTCGAATAGCGGCAAGGTACTTTCAAAACTATTGGTGTGATTTTATAAGACCGAAAATTTTCGCGAACTTTTACTTTTATTTTTAAAGAGAAGTATATTCATTTCATGTTCGAAAAACGAAAAAAAGTTTGAGATTTTACTTCCTTTGATGATAAAGGTTCTGACGTAGCTGTTTTCATCTGAGAAATTTATTTTTTCCAAGTTAAGAATTATCTACCGTTTTAAACTCATAATACGATACATTGCGTTGAGGTTGATTATGTTGACAAAAAGTCGCGAAAGGTGAAACAAAACTTTTGACTCTCACAAATTATGTTTATTCAATTTATTCTCACTAATGATCCCTCTTATTTGCACAAAAGGTATTGCTCAATATTATTTTTGTGTAAAAAGCGGAAATTGCTTTTAATTAATTCTAATCGAAATCATTAACGTTTTTGATTTGGATAATTGTAATTGTAATCCCTTTAAAATATCCTGGTTACAGGAAGAGATTGCAATATCTATGTTATCAATAAGAGTTTCATACTTTTTATAACAACACGTAATATTTTATGGACTAGATAATTTACCACCTCAAATTTCTAAGTATTAGTTCTAATATCGAAGCGTTTTAATCAAAATTTTTTTATATTATAAGGTATCATTGTTAAGATTTTCGGAGTTTCTTAGTAGTTCATCATTATTTCGATTATTACTTTGCTTCTTTAGGACTGGTACATGAAATATTTTGACTGCATATGATACCACATTGATATCACAATGATAATAATCCGAACTGATAACCAATGCTAATTGGACAGATAATTATTATATTCAGCCGTTATAGGAATCATTCTAAGGGTACAGGTGTTCGCTCTGTTTCCGTAAATTCCATCTATACCATTTTATAGAACTCAGCCGAGAATCTTACTCGGATGTAAAAGATAGGAGGCAAAACCAATAATTGGTCGTACTCGGAGCTTCATTAAACTCTCCTTTTACCAACACAGCGTTTAAATATCAACGTAAGTCGTCCCCAAACACTACGTTCAGGGACTAACTGCGCATGAGACGAAATCACAGCACCAAAACAGCAGCTCACAATCGGCCGACCTATCACCCAATCGCATTACCAAAGGAGGATTACTGTATACCAACAGAGTTCTATGTTCAGGAGCTCATTTAATTCAGAGCAACTATGTGTTTGTAACCTACATGCAAAGTTTATTCTTAGGTTCGATTACGAGTGCGAGATCTATCGATTGAATCGGAAGCAATCGTAGTTAAATCCCATTGTGCTAGAGGGACCTTTTTTCGAGCGAATTACCCTTTGTGTGGCATTTCCTCGGAAAAATAAATCGAATGCTCCTAGTTCCTAGTAGGATAAGGAGGGAGGAAAACAGAAAGGTTAATGCTCCCATTCATTTCTAAGAGATAGATCGATTTAATTCCTCGCTTGCCGATGGGTCTTTGAGGTGTCAATTCTCTCATATATTTTGCTTCTTTTCCCATTCTCTTTGGAATCGATCCCCATTGCAGCAGCAGTGCCGGCTTTGCTTTATATCTCCACGGCGCCAGCGGGCAAAGGGGCGGTTGTGGGTAATGTGCCTCCCGCCCTTGTCCCTTCGGGCAGAGTTCGTTCCTATGGTCTTTGCATACTATTTGCCTCTGTGCTTTTTTATATTTAGAGAGAGGGGAAATCACTGAAAGGGGAATACACTGAATCGTTGACCCGAAGAGAGTGCAATATATGTCCAGCTTTCGAACAACTGATAAAAAATGAAATAACGATGCAATTAGATGATATTTTAAGGTAGAAGTCTTACTGCAGAGCTCTCGAAGAACAGAGGCGCAAATTTACTCAAATTATGCACTTAAATCATACAATACGCGTTTTACAATTGATGTTCTGAGCAGAAAGGATTTTGACTAAGCATTAACATCCTCCGTTCTGTTACCCTTTAAATACGTAAATGCTATAAATACGAGGGTGGTCTGAAAATTTTCCGACCCCAGATTTTTCAGAAATTTTCAGAAAATATGTCGAGAAATGGCGGCCGGAAACTTTTCAGACCACCCAAGTAATGTTGCTTTTGAAGATTATTTGACGTTCGATTTGTAATTTACTGGTCCTTTGGAGAGAAAATATCATTACCTTGTTGCATCATGTAGTGTACAAAAATGCAGAAAATGGAAGAGAGTGAGAGACAACAGAGATTAGTCTTATCTCCCTTCATTCGTATAAATCTTTCGCCTTTTACCTGGAAGTTAAAGTCGAAAATGAGTAATTAAACATCTATAAGAGAATTAAAGGAGTCGTCCATAGGAAGACTATGAGAAATTAAGGGTAATATTGTGACATTTACATATATTTTAACGTAGGAAAGAAATTCATTTCGTTGAGAGTGAATTCACAAAAAACCGGATCGCTCAATGAAATGAGCCTTGGTGTTGAGAATTCCTTCTTCACCATTATTCCAATCTCGGGAATTTTTCGTCAAACCTCGATTTTTATCATAAATTTTTTTTCTGAATCCCTTCCCTAAAATCTTCTAATTTCTCATAATTGTTTACAAATTTTTGCTTTTTCGAATTAATTTTATTTGAAAAATTATTATTTCTATATTTATTCGAAGAATCCTCTAGAGATTAAATCAATAGGAAAGTTACTTTTCATGCTATTTTAAGATATTTTTGGAGGAATAGAAATAATACTAACGACTAAGGCGAAATTCAGTATCAAATGAAGGAGAGTATTTACAATTTTATTGTGAAAATCAATTTTCAAAATAATAATAGTTACCGATCGATTCTAGTAAATGTTAAAAATCTTATTACCCCCTCCAGGGAGAAACACGTTCCTTATTGCGTCTAGTATTTAGTCTATCTCTTACGATTTAACATTATGTTCTCACAGAAAATACACAAGAAAATTTTCTAAAAGTAATTATAAAATAATATTCTTCCACAAATATATATTTATTTTTCGCTTTATCCAAAATTTTGTTTCACCTTATATAAAATATTAAAACACTATGGTATTTTTCTGTTTGACTTAAATGAGATCCTATCTCTGAAGATTTGAAATTGAAAATATATATGAAATTACTTTTTTTAAAGGAATCTATTACAATCAGGGAAAGGGATCAATTCAATTTTCAGAAAAAACTTCGTTTGTGAAAATGTGATTATTTATAGATGAAAATATTTATTATTTGTATAAAAGCATAAAAGCAATTGAAAGATAATCTCGCAATAGATATTGATTGTACGAAAAATTATGAGAAAAATAATCTATAGTGAACCCAGAGGTGAAAAATAGCAATCCTCTCATAAAAAGCGTAGTCAGTTCCTTTTTCCTAATTTTATTAGAGGTAACCATCTGCTTCTACTGATGTAAATATTCCTTCTTCAAAAATGTGGAAAGCTTGAAGTAAATGAACAGCGTTTAGCTGTTTAGTGTACTTTGCACATTTCTTCTCACTTCTCCTCCTTCAACTTTGAAACGTTCTGCTAATGCTCCGATGACGTAATAAAATGTTGGGATATGCTTTCATAAAAATGTAAATTAGGAGTGAATTTCGATAAAAATGCCACTACAACCTCTTTAATATTGCCTGTTGTTGCGGATAGTTATCGCTTCAACGGTTAAATATTAAAATTTTCGAGTACAAACTTACAATCCAAGGCGTTTCTGTTACACCAAACGTTATAGTAGATATTTAAAAAAGTCTTTGATGATGGGTTACCGCTCTCCGATCGTGGGCTCCATTGTCACCTGCCGTTGCCGGCGGTCGGCGTAATGGAGTCCCGCCGGCTGGACGATATTGCCGCCCTCTGTTCGTGTATTGTCCTATTGGGCGGCATTTGTAAGGGTAGGGTATTACAAGGAGAAAGGCGGAGACTCGCAATCCATTTGGTGTAACCATCCTCTAAAGACTTCTCTGTGCCCTGCTGAATTGGGACCAGGTGTCTCTTTTGATTCCGTTTCTCAGAAAGTTTGGCGGATCTAAATGATGGCTTCAATCCCCGTATTTCGTTGCTCGATTCACGCGTTATGTAATTGCAAGGCACCAGACGGAAAACGTGAATATATACTACAATATAACGTGTGTTGTGGAAGAACCGATCATAAGATATATTTAATTTTGAATACTATTATTACTACAGTTACTACAATTCAAAGAGTACGTTTGTTGTTAGTTCTGAACATTTTTGTCTTCTTTTTCTCAAAAAATTTCTCCTTCACTTCGCTGTGTTTTTTGAGTTCCTGTGTCTATTGCCTACCGGATTTCTTTTCAGATTTTCTTTCGCTAATCTGTTTTTAGTAATTTAAATTCTAAAGGTTCCACCATTTATTTTTGTACTACCATCCGTGGGGTGAAGTAATTCTTGTGGGTCTTCCGTGGTTTCTTCCATCTAGATAATCTTGTAAATTATTCTAACCATTAGATATCAACCATCGCCAATTACGTGTAGTCAGAATTAGTAATTTTTTGTACTTCTTACTCTGTTTTAAATTTTAAACATGTTATTCCATGATGTATTATAGATATAGTAATATAAAACTTCAGAATTGAAAATATATATCCTTAGTGTTAGACTACCAGAACTATAATAAGGATATATAGCAAATAACAAGAATCCTGTTCAGGGGGTTTAAGTACGTGCTATATCTATGTGGATGAAGTATTTTCTATTGCAGGTTAGCTTGCGGGTTTTTTATTATTAATTTATGCTTCATCTATTACTCTGGAAGGAGTCTTGTTCATACATATGATAATATAAAAGTTACAGAGGTATGAGTGGGGGTATTCGACTTGATTACTCCACATAGAATGATATATAAAATGTTAATTATGAGTTCCTGGTGTTTTACTCACGATAAATTATTTTACCGATTGTATTTGGCCCCAGCGAGGAAAATAATGGTAAAATAACTCACTTTTCATCTTTTCTTGGATGCTTTATTCGTTCTCCAAAGTTTTTGACAATTAATGGTTGAGGTGTTGAGAATCCAACCAATATTCGGGGTGATTTCTTTGCTGACAGCTGTAGTACAAGACATAAAACTACGTCGTCAAAGCCGCGCGCAGGGAATTTCTTGGCGTTCTTTATAATGCTGACAATAATGATCAATCGCATTTTGTTAGTAAAACTCCCTTTCTACAACTTTCTTCTGCATATATAGGTACAATTGAGTGAAAGGTTATTCTTATTAGGCGCGATTGAATTTCCTTACTACTAGTAGTTATTATTTCAACAATATTTTTAATAATGAATATATAATGCAATTAATAACCTGTTGATAATAATGAAAATGTTTTAATGCAAAAATGTGAAACCAACGAGCCTAGTATTATATTATTTGAATCTCATTGTATTCTCTCTTAAGAAATCGATTTCCGGATATCTCTCACTTCATGCCTATCAGTTGCCATCACCGCCGTGATGTATTGATGGAACATACACCCGTAGGCGCAGGATTAATCTTAGATAGGTTACGCTTCTATGTCTAAATAATTATCCTGTTAGCTAACATTCGATGTGTAGCTGTGGTATGTATGTACATACACTACTGAATCGACCCATTCGAGCTATTAATATTATGTAATGTTTGAGGGAATTAATTTGATATCCCATCGCATACAACTCGTTAACCATGTCGCGACATATTTAACAGGATAATGCGCTAATTTATATTATTTTAAATTTTTAGGTTCTGAATATTTCTTTAACCTTTCGGATTGAAGTCAATTGCAAGAGCCACCGAATGAGAGGTATTACTGATTCAAGGTAAATTATCATTTATATGACATGTTTTTCACGTTGATATGTTGCATCTTTATCATTATCATTAATACTTAAAAAAAATCCATCACTCGAAAGATTGAAATTCTATCCGAAATTCGGTAGTTGGTTTGTTAGAATTAAACTGATGTGACCGACCATACCTTTACAAATTTATAATCGCGAAAATAAAGTAATAAAAGAAAAGACAATACTCTTTTCATCTTTATGAATTTTTAGTAATCGGTCCAGTTATGAGAGGCAATTTATAGGGAAAAATGAAGATATAGAGAAGAAGTCGAGAAACTGTTTTTAAAATAAATCTGGGTTCATTCGATGAGGATACACTTAGGCCGTTCATGTATTATGTGTTAAATTCTTTTATTTTACTTTCAGAATTATAAAAAAGAATAGATTTATAATTTTATGGCAGAAAATTAGAGAATCTTGTGTACATATCTACTGATTTACAATTCTGAAGTTATTTTTATCAAACAAAGAACGCTACTTTTCGCTGCAACCCAGTTCAGCAGGTTCTTCACACCAAATGTAGAATAACAGAGGCCATCTTTTGGAAGTAATAATGAAAAATAGATTTATGATCATTCTTGATTAATAGGGTCGGCTTCATCGCTTAGCTAGATTATCGAGACTTATTCGATGAGTTTTTCTTTTTCGTGTATCTAATTTGCCATATACTTAAAAATCATCTCGATGTATCTCAGCTAAACTACTTAAAATAGCACTAATGTTAGATTTACTAATAGCCATTTCGAGGCTATCAAAATTCGAAAGTAATAATACTTGGAAATTCATTACTATTGCAAGTCTCACGCTGAAGTTGTCTAAATGATGTGCTTTAATTAAGTATTTGAAAATTCTATGGTATTTTCATATTCAGCATCATCAAGAAAATCAACATTCCAATTTCATACTCTGATGACTTGATACGATTTAGCTATAGATGACTGTTTTACGAAACAAAGGCATATGAGTTGTCGACGAAAACGGAAGAATGGGGAATTGGATATGATCGATCTTGTACAAGAGGTGTGAATTGCGGCAAAATAATACCCAGGCCTCCTAAATTCTTATCACTTAAATCGACCCTTTGTTTCCGTAGTTCAGAATGTCAGATTTAACCAACTTGCGACTCGGAATTTTCGATGCTGCATTCATTTATAAGGTATTTATGTTCGAGGACATGTGTGCACAACTTATCCACTCCCAGCTGCTGCTGGTTCACGCACGAACACCGCGGTGAAGGATCTGCCGACCAAACAATTCCGCACCCCCAAATCCCCCCGAAGCGCGTCCTCACCTTGGTTCTCTCTTTCCCCAGCGGCTACTTTCCTCGATTCCACCGCCGTGGTTTACAACACGATCTCCCCCAAAGCAATCCTTCGCTCCATCCACTCACTCGTCATAGCCGCAATGCCCCTTCATCCTCTTACACGAAATCTCCCCGCCACCTGTCCATCTCCCAATCCGTATCCAATCAAATCCTCTTGCTTCCCACGCGCGATTCGTGATTGATCTGTCATTTCAACCTAATGTCCACACTTCCACGTGATACCTTTATTCAGCGGGAGAGATTGCCCGCGATAAGTGCCCGATGAAAAATAAATAAAACTCCCGGGTTTAATGCGATGAGGGGCGGATTAGCTGGGCGAGCGAGCTTATTATGTTTCGAAAAGCCTTGTATTTTATAGATGAGAATCCTCATCAGTAATTTAGGCGTTTGCTTGTCGAGAAGGGTTTGATCTAGGGAGATTAGGAATTTGGGGAATTTTGTTTTCCTGTGAGCCGATAGTCCCCAAGTAGCTTTTTGTTTTCTGAGAGATCTAAGTTTGATTTAGGGTACTCAAAGTTTTGCGTATTAATGGCTCTCTGAGAGTCTGAAATAAAGAAAATGGGAATAAAAATGAATTCCGAAAAATTATGAAAATCACGCTAAGATCAAAATAAATCATAACAGTTACGATTAAACTCTTCATGAGACAATTGGAGAATAATCTCAATATCCAAGCGTGGATTAAAATTGATATTGCTTGAATTTACTGGAACTATACCAAAACTCTACCAAACTGTAATAAACTTTGTATCTGATATCTAATCCTACTACTTCCCTGTGATTTTCTAATCTTTGAGCCATTGATTTCATGCCAAAATTTTAAGACTGTGCAAGAAAACAGCTCTGTAAACTCTCTCATTTTTTGAAACTATGTTTCGAACCCTTAAAAAGCATAAAAAGATATCCTCCAGGTTGTGTAAATGGGTAACGAATTCAACTTTGCTGAAAATAGTCCTGGATTTGAAACTCGGTGTAAGAGAAGATGTGATCACCCGTTATAGCGAAAAATTTAGGAACTTTTCTGGTTTTGAAGACTCCAGATCCATCAGGATCTTCAAAAGCCATTGTTACCGTGTGGCAAGATGGGCTTACTGTTTTGAATTTAATTAGGCCAGGGATGGGGAAGGTCACGTGCACCACTCCACCGCATAATAAACCATTAGGGCCGCGTATATCTTGCCGCAAGTGAGTGGCGGTCTCATAGTTGTTGCCTGATTGCCTGAAGTGAGTGTAGGCAATGCTGCATTCAAATAAACTTTCATTCAAAATTGTGCGAAGGCAAATGAATTTATGTGTAAGGTGAAACTATGAATTAATATTATGAATTATAATAGGTAAACCTATGAATTAATTATGATTAATATTTTTATTTTATTTTCATATTTTCTCTTGATGTGACAAACAGGACTTGGAAACAAAATTATTTAAATACATGTATGAACTTGTTTCAGAAAGCAGCGAAAAGGGCGCGAAAAATTCTTAGAAAGGCTGCATTTGGTCAGAGTTTCGCTACCTCTGGGCTTGATCTTATTTCTAAGGCCATTTTGCCGTGGATGCATAAAAAAATGAAATTCTTACTAAATAGAGAACAGTATTTAAATTTAGTTTTATGATAAAGCATTGTATTTAAATACCTGGATAACAGATAGCTCGACGAAATATTTTCATAATTCGTAAAAAGGCGAGTAATAATTTTATCGCTCATTCCTTGCCTTCAAAATTCCTCCACATCTTGCAACCCTTCATCGTCTCCGTCACCCCATCACCACTTTCATCAAATCTTTTATTCCTACATCGCTTGCAGACCCTCCTCTTCTGTCGCTTGCTTCGCGTAATTCGATTTGAGGGGTCGCCTGAGGTCAATGTGAGACGGGTCATAGTGGGAAGGAGAGTACCAGATAGAGTGGGAGTGGTTGAAGGCTCACCCTCCCGGTCGCTCATGAAACACCGTTCTCCAAAATACACACACCCCTTGCGACCATACCACGCGCCTGCAAAATACGATCCGTGGGGTGGAGTGAAAAGGCGTGGCAGGGAAGTTAGCCGCACGTGGGCTCTATCGCCGTCAGAACGACCTCTGCTACAGGCGCGCCAAACCACCCTTTCCAGAATATACACTGGCTCCCACTTTGTCCACCCACCCCCTCTTAAGCACTCCTCCGCAGCCCTCTCACCGCACACCTCCGTTCCTCACTTATTCCCGTCCCGCTCTCCCGCTGCTGTTGCGGTTCACCTTCCATAACCGTTGGCGGAAATTGCGTCCGAGGCAAGTAAACCTTCTGGTCCTCCTACGCCTCCCACCGGTCCGCGGCCGTCGATGCTCTTTTCCCGTTTCGCAGAGGCGCCTGAGTGAAACCATTGTGTGCCGGGAAGTTGGCGTAATTGAGTGGACTCTGGGCGATCGAGGCGATGGTCACATGGGAGGCAATTCTTTTTACCCGGGAAGTCTTCGAGGTTCCCTCGATTTTCTCCCAATCTGTCTCCTTCGGCAATTTTGAGCTGGGATTATGATCAAGCTCGATTAGAAGTATGGAGAGTTGGCAGATGACGAAGTTTTTCGTCGTGTGAGGGTGACGCATGTGGTCGCATATATGGGGCGCGGAGGAGGTTTGGTTAGAGGGGGTTGAAGGATGTACGTAAACAATGGAGCGGTGATGGATAGTAGCTGGTCAGAAGCAATAGAATTAGCGTCTTTTTACCATTCTTTTCTCCGATGTAACGCCATGTTACTTGCTCATGACTTATTCTGGTCATTTTCTGATTTTCGATTGTTAGACGAAATTGAAAAATCTTTCTTTAAGAAAAGAAGCTCAAAAATGGTATTTTTCCGCAAAGTTAATATATCTAGGGAGTTGAATGCCTCTAATTTTTCATTCACTTTACGGTGGACCCGAAGAGTGATTTGATGATGTGAATGAGTAATTATCCAGTGAATGTACCGGTAAAACTTAACTTCGTTGCATCATTTCCTGCGACTGCTTTATAATTATTAATATAAAGCATATATAAATAATATGAATTATTTTTTAAATTTCCATGGCATATTCTACCATTTTGTGCAATACTTGATGCGATTTTTAAATGCGTCATCAAAATCAGATTTACCTCAAATTTATAATATCGTTTATTTAGAATCATCGCTAATTAAATGCTTCATTAAATTTAATTAAATTTTGCTAATTAATTTGCACCCCCCGGGAAGTGGGATATTCGCGTGGGAGTCCCGCCTACATCGTTTTTTTTTCTCTTCCTATACTTTTTCAATCACATATTCATACCTTTGCATACGTTTTCTATGTGTTTTCTCGCGCTAGCGTTACTTTGATAATTTGAAAAGCTCAAATACGAAAATAGCTTGCTTAAAAAACAGCGGAAGTGTTCTTTCCTTAATTAGCAGAGGATTTCGTTTACTTTTGATGATTTGACTTTATAAATTTAACGTGTGACGAACGAGAAGAAGCACTCAAAATTTGGGGAATGCTTTACATTTTCACGCCTTCTCTGTTCTGAGTATGTTATTTGCCTCGTATATTCCATACTCTTTACGTAATACTAAGCCATACTTTTCCATCAAAGCACAAATCTACTTCGGGAATATCTTTACATTTATCGTAAATTCTCATTTTTGCTATGTTTTTCTCATTACATATTCACCACATTCAAACCAGATCTTCTCGTTTTCTATCTACCATCGTTACCTTAAGTGTATTTTTATGCGTTATAGTAAAATCTACTGTAAATTTATCTGTATATATATATATATATATATATATATATGTATATATATTTATTATTTACTGGTGCAAACTTTGGTTATCAGAAAGTGTTGCTTCATAAAGATGTATTTTAATTAATTTAATAAGAGCTTTTCTTTGTAACGAATAATTGAATATTTTTTCAGTTGCCTTAGAGCGTTGAGTTCGAAATAATCTTCTCCCGGGAACAACGTAATAAAGCCAATTTTACCGAAAGTTATTTCCGACTAGTGAGTTTAATATTTAACACAATAATTTTCAAGTTAAAGCATCATGATAATTATCTATAGGTTTTCTCCAAATCTTCGATAGGATGAGGAAATTGTTACTTCCTATGCTATTGTTCAATCAACGGAAACCATAATGAGATCTAATATTTTTGATGTTCAAATAATAGAAGTCATCAAATTGGTGAAATGTGGTGTGGTGTATTTCAACACAGAGTAAGACTTAAGAGTAATTTTCGAAAGCCACTATGCCGTGCTTTTGATATTGTAGAGACGTAATGTTTGGCAGAAATATAGTAGCAAGTTACATTACTATTTGGAAAAATTCTGATTAAAAACGCATAAGGAGTGATAAGCTTTTTTCCTTTAGTATAAATCGTGCCCAATTTATGTCTTTTTATATTTTCACCACATTGGCAGAAATTATCGCGAGAGATTTTCTGCGTATAACTTTATGAATCTGAGAAATCCGTACATATGTGAATATAATCTTTAGTTTTATTTGGATTCTTTCTATTCAGTAACATTTTGTTAGTGATACTTTGTTGCAGCTTAAATAAAGCAGGTTTAAGACTTGAAAGTAAGACTATGGCAAAAAGTAGGATTGCGTAATAGAGATCTAAATAAAGTAACATCCTGAATAAACTTTAATTCTAATCAGCACATTTACATATATTTATTTTCTAATTCCAATTGAGGATATAGTTGTTTTTTCTCGGTATTAAATAAAGAAAGAGGTTAAGAAAATTATAAATATAATGAATAAGTTGGAATACTCAGCGTCATCCAGGAGGGAAAAATATTAACTCTAGGGAAAAATGTAGTCTTCGACCTTAAAATATCCAACCCAGAGGTCAGAATTTCCATTCACCCTTCCTATATTCAAGTTTTTGAGAAAGCTCTCTTCCTTTTGCGAGCGATGATGATAAACTCTCACACAAAATGTACCATTTGGATGCTGTAAATAGAAGGGAATGTAAAGGATTTAAATTAAGATTAATTAAATTTTATGAAAACATTAGCATGAAAGTCACGATCAAACAATATAAGACTTTTCCATGCCTAATTTGCAGCATGTACAGGGACTAATTGGTTCTTTTTTAAATCTCTTTCCGTTTAGCAAAGTAGCTTTGCATTCATATTTGTTTCCAGAAATGAAATAAGATTTGGCTAACTTTGTTGCTTTAATTTGAAAATGGGAGATTGAAAGTAATGGTAGAAAATTCGATAATTAAGGCAATCCCATGTGAATTCATCTCAAGCCATGATTAAAATAGTTGCTTTGGGCTTTATCGCAGTACTTTGTATGTAGGATTACCATACGTCCTCTTTTGAACGGGACCTTCTATATTCAGAGGAACATTTCCCGTCAATTTTTCGTCTTGTCAAATTGGATTAAAATATCCGATTAAGAAAAGACAGTAGCTGAAAAAACTTAAAGGGATAAGGGTCAGAAGATCGAAAGTAAATGATTTGGTGACTATGGATACGAAGAAAGTTAATAGATTCCTAAAATTCTTTAAAACAGAGCTTTAAAGCAAAGTTCCGAATCTTCAGAATTAAATCCGTCCCAGATTTTCGAAATCAAAATATGGCAACCCTATTCATGTGCCACACAAATCAGCTTCATTGTAAATAACGACTGATCGCGGAAATTTCAATTGAATTCCATTCATAGGGAAAACCAATCGGATCCTGATAGAAAGGAAAGCTCTGATGACACTTTACTCCTGATCTCCTTTCAGCAATTTCAGGGAAATAACAACATTCAACACTCGTCAAACCCAGCACCGAAAAGAGACTGTTAGTCTTTCTTTATAATCCCGAAAACTTCAAAGATCCCTGTATTTAACGGGAAAGGACGCTTAATTACTTTCGTTTTGTGTCACAGTCCCGTAGAGTCGAAAGCGTTTGCCGATTTTAATTGGTGCAACATATACCTTAAAAATGCATTTTTGGCTAGGCTTTGGAATGCGAAATTACGTTTGCAACACTTAAGCTCTTCGGGTGCGTTGATTGTGCCCTTTTTCTCCGTCATAAATTGCCTCTCTCTTTGTGATACACTTAAGCGGTTTCTATTCGCTCGAGTTAATGCGGGCGGCGCCATAATTTGATGAATTGTGAGAGCTCAAATACAGACGGGCTCCGAAATGCAGAGGAAATCCATTTATGACCTGCGATCCATAGTCCGCCAAGGTCTCCTATCAAACCTCCCTCCATCTCTTCTGTTTACGTTCAATTACCAGTGTGGTTACAAACCTTGCAATTTACTAATCAATGCCGGCGTGTCTCTTCGTTGGGGTGAAAGAGATCCCGCGTGTGAGCGGCTACTGGCATCCCACGTTTCAATCTCTTGCTCGTTCTATTAAAGCGCCCGTATGGATTCCCTTGGCAAATCGAGATTGAATCAATGCCATTCGGATACGTTATGGAATCTAAGATATTCTCTAGATTCCCCGTGGGAGTGGGCAGGAGATTGTGGGTGGTGTACCGCGGAACATGGAAGATTTCTTGTTTTGTTTTTTTTCTGTACGGTATGGGTTTGAATATTTCCAAATCTTTTTGTAATCCTCGGATCGTACATTGGTCTGATGCTTTCAATCCTCTGATTTCAATATCTGCCTGATTTCTTTCCTTTGATGTCGCGGGGTATATGAAAATCAATCGGATTTGATGTTCGGGGAAAAAAGATTCTTGAAAGTCCATAACGTAAAACCCCTTTGGCAGGTGGCATAAATGAATTAAATTTCAAAAGGCATCATTTTGGACCGATCAGGGAAAGCATTGTGGAAGAAGTCTTTATTTTAGGCATCTCATCCTACGGCTATCTGTTGTAGTTTGATATCAATGTAAAGAACCCGTCATATTACAAAGTGAAAGCATTGAATTGTCATCCACCAGCTTTAAGAAATTGAAAATAAAGCTCTAAGCATCCGAAGTATTGGGATGGCTGTAAATGTTCAACTCTTCCGTATTGTAAGGAAAGTATAGAAGGGTAAAAAACAGAGTGTGTGTAATTTGTGATAAAAGTTGACGGTTTTTGCGCCATTTTTCATGTTTTGAATTATTTCGAAAATTTTCGCTATCAAAAACTTTTCATTTTAATCTGAATGACGCTAAGAAATTCTCATCCCAGTTCTACAAAGTATTTGGTATAATCTACTAGGTTAATCAACAGCAAAAATCTCAAAAGTATCTTCCTTAGGGCTGTTGCGAATGCATACCGATGTTAAAAATAGTTTTTCTAGTGGAAGCGAATTTAGCAAAAACAAGGAACCCTAAAACGCTCACTCAATTTTCAAAATTTCCCTCGTAAAGGTGCCTATCATGTTTGTTCCCCGGCTTTATAAGACAAAAGATTTGGAAAGGGAAAGATGGAGTGCTCATTTGTACTTGCTCTGACTAGCGCTCTCAGCGCCAACTCCTTCCGCATCAGCCGCTAATCGTCCATCCACTGTACCCTCTGAACTCTTTTTCTTCCTCTCCCCCTCACAAAAAACACTTCCCTCGAATAGGAACCAACGGATTATATTTCCCTTTCTCTTTTCCGCTTATTCTTTTCTCTCATCTC
Source organism: Pachydiplax longipennis (assembly GCA_036926295.1). Classification (NCBI taxonomy): domain Eukaryota; kingdom Metazoa; phylum Arthropoda; class Insecta; order Odonata; family Libellulidae; genus Pachydiplax; species Pachydiplax longipennis. Next base: position 62,870,036 of record JAVFKF010000008.1, read on the forward strand.
TCGGTGTCAGCGGCGCGCAGTCTCTCTAAACCCTAAAATATTCTTTTCCATTTTTCAAAATCTCCCCCTCACTCCCTTCCTTTTAATTTTTCTTTGATGAATTTAGTGTCATTTCAATTCTGCTCGTGCGTAGTTCAAGTCATCCATCCGTTTTTTAATGAATGATTCTCTTTCAACACTGCCATAACATATTTAAGCCACGAATTCGTTACTCATTAGAGCTGTGGTAGTTCAAGAAGTGCGTTTTCTTTCATCTCTCGACTGAGGTTCATTTGCTACATGTAGATTTTAAGTAGATTTACTTATTGGGGAGATGTAAAAACATATGCCGTGTGGTTACAAAATCCGCCAATCTAAGATGTTCAGTGTTACTAATGTATGTGTAATAGTAAATATTAATTTAAGGGTAATACGTTGCTCGTATGTTTCTCGATTCACTCAACTGAGAATTAAATTCGGTTGTCTAACAAATTTTATGCTCGAAAATTAAACAAATAACTGAGCAATTCGTCGATTTTTCATGGTTTCTACGCCAAGGAAGCTATCTTTAGAGTATCTTTACTGTACTTATGGTTTTTATCCTAAATCTCGTAAATCAGAGATTTGTCCGATATGTAAGATTGTAAGATATGTAAGATTTTTACGATATTCCGTAGCACGATGCTATATCATTTACTATCACGTCATTGAATGACTTTATTCTAGTCTCATAAAGGGCTATGTATTGAAGGTAATATAATATAATTTAAGTCAATTAAATTTATAGAAAATGGACGATTAAAGGTTAAACAACGTTTCTGGTTCAAATGAATATTCATTCAAAATGGTAATCGATAGTTTTGGTCTCCATAACGCGAAACTGCATGGTATATAAATAAATAACGTAAAGATTGAACGAATAAAATTGCATATTTAAAAACTGTAGAATACCAAAATCATTTTATATAACTTCATAAAATAAAAGATATATATGTTTGCAAACAGTTATAAAGTTATTCCGTCCACTTCACTATTGATATTTACAAGGAAAAATACCTTTCGTGGATCTTTACCCTTCAATAGTAGGTTAGACGGAAACTGTTAGCTAAATTAAACCTTTCCAAGTAGAGTATTCCAACTTTTTGAAGCTCTCTCAAAATCGCATGAAAAAATTTCCGTTTCCGATTCTTTCACAAATAAGACGAAGCCCATGTTTTCAGTTAATTTTCTTTTCATTCCATTTAACATGTACAATGTACATATTCCAGCGTGGCCTTACTATGGCAAAATAACATCGCTCTCTTAACGTTTCATCGCATCAACCGTCAATGAACTTTATCTGCTCCTTTTTGCTTGATTTGTATTAGAGATCTCGAGAGATATCAATCCATCGGGAGGTAACGGAAAATGCAAATAAAATATTTATCGTTTTAGACTGGTTAAGATTCGCATCGATTCATTTTCTCATTTCATGTAAAGGAAATAGGACATTAACAAAGGAATTTTCCCCGAGCAAATTTATTCAGAGCATATATCTTTCTTCATTTTATATTTCCGTTCTATTAGGGGCCTTTTATTTGTCTAATTTCTATCCCCATGCTACGCTTTCCTGGTTCAAGAATATTCTTTAATACATTTATATTTTCCTATACACATCTAAAAGTGGTCTTTTTCCACCCTCGATCCCTCATCGCTTCCCTTTTCCATTTTTATCATTTTCTAAATTTCCGATAGCTTCTCTCATGACATCTCTTCAATCTGAGGAGTATCTGCTGATGTCATTTGACGCCAATGTTATTCACAAAGGACCCTTCATTCTGTTTCATCTCTCGAGTGGCAACCTTATTGGGTATAAATTACCACTGTCTTTAGAGGTATCTTGAATTTGTCCTTGACATTTTTGATTCTGTATTTTCCGACGGATTGATTTGAAATTGATGCTCCCTCCCACAGGGAATTCAAAAGGTATCGATCCGAAGCGGAGAGATTTCTATTCGTTTTATCTCCTTCATCAAATCCGAATCGAGCTGTCCTGACTTGGTGATAGTCCGAATAACTTCAGTGATATTTATTCAATCATTTTTCGGACTACGTTTAAAATTGTTAATACATCAACGGAATCAAATGCCAATCGTAGACTTCAATTTTCCTAAAAAGTAGTGCCCAATCATATTCCGTTTTCTGTATCCTAAGCGGATAGAATCGTTCGAATATTGATTTTTGATAGCATTAGATATACGAAGATATTTATTCATACATAGAAGCAGTCGCTTTATTCATTGAATAAAATGATCTTTCGGCTTACACAGCGTCGTCGAAAACTTAAAAGTCGCTTTATTCAGTTTTAGAAAATTACTCTCGGAACTTATTATCATCTGCATGTTTCATAATTGTTAGTTTTGGTGTGATTTCTTCCGCTTATTTGCTGTGAAGTAAGCAAGTTACATTTATTGTATTTGTATAGAATATTCCAAAATAAAGTTCTTCTACCATCTCTTATTTTGATACAGCAGCCTGGCTGCTTTGTCCGGGTCATAATTGCATTCAATAAAAGGCAGAAAGATGAGATTTTGGGACCAAGCAATTGTTAAAAGCGGACATAAGAAACAGTTAGAGGCCAAATATCTATGCAGGCTGCAATTGAAGGATTTTTCAATATATTCAAGCAGTCGACAAACGAATTTTTATGATAAAACGAATTTAGTGGCTAAGTAATCTTAAAGCGAATATTCTCTACTTTATTTTCACTATATGAGGTAAAGAATACTGAAAAACAAAATAAATTGTATATATTTCTTATAAAAAGTCGAGAAAAGCAGCATTTAACTGGAATTTGGCCAGAAAAGGTCGTAATTCCAGGTCCTCGTACATAGATCAGTTTGGCTCGGCCATTAGGTCCTAAAAGATCCTTTCAAAGTCTCTATTTCTCTTATAATAATCCATTGTGCCGATTTGCAGAAATTTTTGGAAGCAGTTCTCGAAAACTTTCACTTTCACTCGCTGTAGATGGAGAACGGGTAAAGGGTTCTGAGTTCGACAAACCTTTTAGAGATTAAAGCATGGCCTATATAAAGCTTATATTTGTAAACGCATCTGAATGTGAATCTATTCATAGTGGACAATAATTAACTTTATTTTATATTAAACATTCAAGGACAGATAATAGTTAATTTCTCACATGTATTGTATCTTTAAATTACTTTGTAATTTTTTTATTATACTATACATTGCAATCCCTCTCTCTCTTTCTCCCACTTTTTGCACACTTTTCGCAGATTGTTCGCATCCCTTATTTCTCTGTGGGTGTTTTCAATGAAAATATTTTTTCTCTGATGAAAACTTTGCTTTATGAAAAGGTCTTTTCTTCACGAAACGATTGTTACTTTCCCTTTTTTCTTTCTAATTCCAATGTACTTTGTGGAAATTTGTGGACGAAGACAAATTGTTTCTTTCATATTGAGTATGGAAATGTTCCACCAAGTATCGTCAGAAAGCATCAACTAAATCCAATGTACTTGTTGAAAGATGTGTACCTATTATGTTTTATTTAATTGCTTATAATCTGAATCTATTTTTGTAATACATTTTCACAAGGTTTAAATGAAAGACTTTCTTGTCGCAGTTTTGCCCTATAAAGACTTTGGTATTTAGAGTGGGAAAGCTCAGTAGATTTCATCACACGATTGACCTCTTTAAATTAATATGATTAAATATAGAACATCGTTTGACATCGATACCAGATATCTCTCGCCAACACGCACTGCAATTTTCTCCGCATACGGAAATGGAAGTTTTATTTCAATGGCTCTTGATCGAAGCGGAGCAAGACTCCTAACATCACTTTGACTCGATCTCTCCTTTTATCCGCATACGGAAAGGAGATTCTTTGAAGCTTATACCGTTGTCCGGAGTGAACCTTGTTGGGTAATTGAATGCCTTTGAGCTCACAAGATTCAGTACACGCAGCCGTTTTCTGCGCGGCGGAAAATGAGGAAAGAATTTCGAAAAAAGTGGAAGGCTACTTAATTAGGTTCGCGGAGGAAGAGGGGAAGCTCTAAATTGCGGCGACTCGGTAGAAATTTGTCAGAGGTAGTACGTGAGAAGCTATAAAAAGAAGACAAAGAATTCCGCATAAAAAACGGAGGGAAAAAGGCGCAAAAATTTTAAAGGCTAAAAAAATGTCTATAAGTGAAACGCCGAGAAATTAGAGGAGAGCTTAAGGGACTTTGCTTGGAAAACTAAAACTCGTTATTTTTACTTCGGAGTTATTAGAGATAATAATCCTCGTAAAGAAGTCTTAGCTGCTCTTGATGGAAATATTACACCCTTTGGAGTCGACTTTTTCAAAGGGTTATATCCTTTTACAAGGCTATATCTACATCCTGAAAGCCACCTTTCGACGTGTGGCAGGGAGTGCATGCTTTTCAACTCTACTTCCTTGATTATTTACGTGTAGCTCTCGCGGAAAAAGTCCTTAAGCGAATAGCTCTAGCCTATTTCTAGAAGTGTCATTTATTGCTATGGCAGTTATTTATTGCTATGTATACAGCTGTAATTTACAAGCAGGTCATGATTGGTTACATATTGTATACTATTGTACATACTTAATTTAATTAATAATATTTGATCTTGTTCAAATACAAGTAATATTTAATTCAAGAATATAATTTCACTAAAATCAGATAATGAGGAAACATTTTTATTAGGCAGCCATTGTAATTCAAAGGGGTAAATAGCGAATCATTGATGCATTTATCCTCTCCAGAAGGCCTTAGCAACTAATACTGGATGCTTTAAGAAGCATCTTTACATTGTGGAAACATTAATAAACCTATGTAATCTATAATTCTTCATAAGTCATATATTTACCTTCCACCAGTTATCATATTTAACGTTTGAATCCATCTAAAGACCTCTCTAATTTATCAGCTGTAAATTGAAACTTTCTGATATGTCTTCAGCAACCTGAATGAAGCGTTCACAATTTGAAGAATGTAATTTTCCTCTTCCTTTCCTAATCAAATAAAATTTTAAGCAGTAAGAGTTAACGACAATTGTTGGTTTTCGAGGTAATCTTGTATTTTAGCGGTTTAAATTATTATTGATTCCAAAATTGACGTAGAGATGACAGTACACGTTTTGTGCGTTATTTACTGAAAACCGCCAACCACTAACCAACCGCAAACCGAAATTACAAGTTTAATCGTCGAATGAACCAAAAAGATGGAAATCAGTTCTAACCTAGGTTTTTAATGAATTTAGAAAAAAATCCTCGAAGTCAGGAAAATGGAAAATCGCATGTAATCTTACGGAGCTTACCATGGGTTTTAAAACTTAAACCCGACGCTTTATCATAGTGTCTCCTTAGTGTATCATAGTCTTCACAGCTATAGAAAGCATAGTCCATGCATAGGATGATAAAATTTAAATATTTTTAGAACCAAGTTGGAAATCTGACGGTGAGGGAGCACTTAAAGAATCATTTAATCATAAAACCTCAGTCTTGGATATTTGCATCCACAAATTGCATCTACCTATTCACAGAAAGTGGTAGTAAATGTCTCAGTAATCGTTTTTGTCACTGAGAAATACTAATTGAGGACTGTAAGAGTTTATTTGAAGGAAAATATGTTTTACAGAAAATACGCCATGAAACATGAAACGAAAATTCCTATACACTCTACGAAGTGTAACCTTTACGTTGTTTCTCTACACTTTTCTGAGTAGAAGAAATATGAATAGCAGTAAATTATTGTGAACATGACAGTTTCTTTATTTGCTCCTGCATCATTTAACATTCTCTGTGATTGACTCCCTCCTTTACTTTCACTTTGATTACAGGGTGTATTCGACAGGCACGTGCCGATGATATCTATATCGATCCGCTATCCTTCGAAGCAGGCTACCCTGTGTCATCTCCAAGCACTCCGGTTAGCCTATCAATGACAACTCACTCGCCTTGTCCACTTAAATAATTCAAACTCATACCGCTGAAACACCAACTCGTTTTGATGGTGTAAAATATCAAAGTGGAGAAAGAACTCTAGAACCCGTGAAGTTCTTCGCTTCCCTGGGAAACTGGACTCACTTCAGGTTGGTTTAATTTCAATTTTAATTTTTTTAACAAACTTTCAAATGTTGTTTTGAAGCTTATGATAGTGTCATAGCAAATCCGTAAAGATTCAATCGGAAGATTGGCTAGTGATCTTGAGAGAAGAAATTTATTTGTTTTACTTTTTGAATCATCCTTCATTCTCTTCTACTTTTTGTGTCTTCCACTCCATTTGCACAATCAGAAATTCACGAGAAATAGTAATAACGAACAAAGCTGTTCAGTGATTACTTGATGCATGATTAGTAATGCAAAGATAACTCTTTTCTGAGTCCTATAACTTAGCGGATTTCTTTCTTGTAATTTGGAAAATGTTTTAATACAAGTAAATCCTACTAAATGGTTTCCATTTTCTTCTAGTATGTAAGAAAAGGCCGTGGCAATTTTCTTTTGTAATTTCTGATTTTTTCATACACACATGCGCTGGTACTCTCCATAACATTCTTTAGCACAGTCCAAAATACAAAGGGAAATCTATGTCAGCCGAAAAATTCATTAGCCGGGTCTCTCGTTAGCCGTGGTGTCACTTTTTATGCATTGGTTATTGTATTTATTGTACTTTATACATGCCTCTGTCTCTTTGGTGCCTCCTTATCTACTCAATGTCTCTCTACTACTATGTACAATTCCTCTCTTCATTGCGGGAGTCATAAAAATAAATAAAAACGGCAGTAGTCGGACTGAATGACTATTGGTCGAGGTGTTAAAAAGGTGCTGCGATGTGTTGAAGTGGAGGAAAGGACGGAGAAAGTGGATGGAGGATGAGAAGTGGAAGGTAAACGCATGAAACCACTTTAATTCGTGGCGTCAAAGAGCCGCGCGATGTATAACGTTCTGTAGTGCGTCGACGTACCTAGTCTTGTTACTTTACGTATTATGTACTAGCTAGAAAACAGGTATATATCTCATTTTTAATTCTTCGTCCATCGAAAACGTAGATTTCAAAAGGGAAGGAATAGTTCACAGTTTTATGAATTGATGTGTTTAAATAAAATCATAGAAGAATGAAAGAGAGTAACTAGGATCTTATAGTAAGGAGCGACTCTGAATAATGGTCATGAGAAAGCGACTAAAAATGTATTATATAAGCAGCATCCTCCGTGATTCAATTCTTTACCCACGTATCATATATATTGCAATTTTTTTCGCTTTGAGTTTGTAAATCAGGATTCAAAATTGATCTTGGAGAATCATCTGCATCGTTTGGTATTCAGGTTACCACTGAGAAAGCAGAGAAAATGAAGATACAATTCATTTATTTATATAATATTTAAAACCAATTTAAAATTTTAGATTGGTTGCAGCTATGCTTAAATCAGGATTTTTTACTTTCCACCGACTGTTATATTAGCACAAGAATAGATCTTGGTTAATAGTTCTAGAATCGTAATTTTTCTAATTTCCGACGATTATTGTTCCAGATATTAATTCTTGAAGAGGAAATTCCTCCCAGTGGTATAATGAATATCTTAATCCATCGTAAGTTCCGAGGTACGCGTTACAGAGCATCCGATTTCTATGTTGAAGTTTCCTTCTTTCTTCAAGCTAAGTTCTAGTGCCCTTCATCTCTTGGGTACAGTTTCGAGATCTTTTCGACATCCTTAGGTAATACAAGATTCTCATTTAATCCTATCCCAAGACTCCCTGGTTTTGTTTAATGAACCTTCGCCCAAAGGTCCCTTTTGAGATCTTTGCAACCAAATGGTGAAAATTTTGCTGGGAAAACTTCGAGAGTTTCTGAAGATTTTAACACTGTTTGAGCTAACTCGACCAGAAAATTTTACTCCGTAGGAATTATATACTTGCTCTAAGAGTTTTTAGTTCTATAATTCTAAGTTTATAAAGAACAGTTCGAAGGTTTCGAGCCAAATGTGGGTGAAATAATGTGGGATAACTTTGCGGCTACGGAAAATAAGGCAATGAGGCTTTGCAATAGGGAGGCCGCCCTAGCGCCGATCCACATCGCCCAAGTCCAACTTTTATAACTGCCGCTCAACTGATATTCTCAGCGCCTAATATCTGTTGGAATATTTGAAAACCTTGTTACAGTTGTCATAAATATCTTTAGATATTGAAAATTTTGAATGCTATAATTCTATTTCGTGATTCATCTTCCCTCTAACTAATAAAAGTTTAAAAATTTATAATTCATATAATTCTTTAGAAATCTTTCCACAGCTCCGTAATCTAATCCCCCATATCAGTTTTAATTTCGGCTAGTAATTATGCTAGTTAAATAATGATTTCGGATGACCAATGAAAATTATTAAAGGAACCTATGCCTATAATATATTTTTACCATATGTTTATGAAATTTTCAATCTTAATACATATCGACTCAAATTACGCAACTCGTGTTACAGCCATATCGGAACAATTCCGCAATTCTGGGCATGTTTTTTAAGTTTTTACAGAGAATCTTTTGCTCCTAATCTAATCACGACAAAGAATTTACTCTTATTATTATATTGAAGTGAGCTCACTGTTGTAACAATAAATATAAGTTATTACTATGCATTAATTTGCTAGAACAATAAAAGTTACTGGAATTTAATATATCTGTTCTGGTTATATATTAAATATATATCTATAAGTATTCACGGACCAATTAAAGAAATATCGTAAGCGATATCTTATAGAAAGGAGAATATCATGTAAACGCAAGTATACATACTTTTGTAACGTCAAATGTTTCGAATTGGCCATGATCTTGAAAATATAAAATAATCCAGCTTAAATTGTTACCCAATTGTTGAGTAAATTCTCATAGAAATTCTATAAGCCACAATTGCTTATAAACATTTTTTGCAAGGGGTTCATACTCTATTTTCTATTTCAATCAAAGTGATATTGAAAACATCAGGCGCGAAGGAATACTCATAGATTTACGTGACAATTCAAATCATGGCGTTCAATGAATGCTGAAATTCAATCGAAATCAAGGATGGAATTGGCAATTACGGTCTCGTTTATGAAAGGCCTATGGCGCTAGGTAAACAAGTTACTGATGATGCAAACTTTGATAGCTTTCCTTGCCATACAACTGAATATGTGATTCGTGTTTGGAGTGGAGTTTGAAATGAGTTGGATTTCGTTTATTAGATTATGTTGATCGAATTGGGCCGCCAGCAGCTGTGATTTTCTGTCGTTTATTTTATTCAGAGGAGGATAAGAGATGAGAACGTTCGATTTTACAAGCTAGTCGAAATTCTATTGTCGTTCGTGACATGCTACGTAAAGATACAACTATATTTAATTTCATTCAACATGAGCTGAAAATGTGGTATAATACACGCGTTCTGGTTGATAGTTTTTCAGAATTTCGAATTTGTGATTTAAAGCTTTTTTCAGATCACGCAATACACCTTTTCCAGTGGTTAGGCGGCTTCTGCATTAGAGTATTTTATTCAGTGAAAAGAAAGATGAAACCTTTCCTTCAGAACAATATTCCACAATGACCCCGATTTTATTTTGGTACATTCAGTTTGTAGTCATAAATTTGATTTCTTATATTTGGAATATATTTAGGTAGATATCTAAGGAAAATGCTAGAAATTGAATCGACAAGAAAAATGATATCATCCCGATTTCTTCCGGGCTAATGAATAATCTATTTTTATCTACCCGTTAAAATATTTCATATATATGCTGATATCAATAAAATCTCATCACGATGTTGTTGTAATAGTGCATCTACAGTTATTAAGTTCTTATTATCCGCTATAATGATTTTCCCCCGTGCGTTTTCCATGCTTATTCATTCAAAAAATTATTTTCGTTCTATTAAACCAAATTAATAACTGTTTATCACAGCACAGTTTTATTCTGAGTATGTCAGAAATTTGGAAACAGAATATTCTTCTATAGGTTTTGCAAGATGAATTATCTTTCAGAAAAAGGCAAAAGTCGTAAATTAGATGACATCAAATGATAAAATCATAATGGTGGAGTATGTTGAAGCTTGTCTCTAACAGAAAAGTGACTTAGATTCTGGCAAAAGTGCGTACCACATCTTTTCCTTTGTTTAGGATATGACGAAAAACTCCATTCCCATTAAAAATACATTTCGTCGATTTTTTAAATATTTTTTCCGAAAACATTAAAATTTATAACCTGGCCTGTGGATAGAGGTTATGAATACATTTTATATACGCAGTTCACTGTTTCAATAACTATCCTTGGTTCGATTCCAGAGCGATATTTGAATTCTAGCATACATTCTACATACCGATACATATCTGCCATTATTTCAACATTCTATTCCTATAATATATTTTATTTAAACTTTCATTTTTGCACAAAATCTTATTCTTTTATTTCAAAAATATTCTAGTGGAAAGTTAAATTTTATACATGAAAAATTGGCAAAAGCAATATGAATGTTGAAATATCATTATTAATCTTTGCAATCTTTGGCAATGTATCAGTTCGCAGCAAGAGTTAAAATGGTCATTAATTCTAGGATTGTGGATATAATATTTATAATTACATATTATTTGCGATTAATTTTTAACAAAATCCCCTGAAATGACTCATTGCAACGTAATTTTATATAATTTTTCAAGTTTTCTTGGTTCATAGGTTGTTTTTCAAACAGCTATTTTAATATTTCATGCTAGGAGCACCAGCTATTCCATATTCGGACCTCCTATACCCCAATTTGGAATTAGGCAAATATCTCATTTTATTAATACCTTAAAAACATTTCACTGATCTATGAATATTCTTTGTGATACGATATCTGAAAGGTCAAAGATTTTGAGGATATTTTCTAGATACAATTTCGAACCAATTAAATAGGCAATAGAAGGTATCTTCAAAATGTTTTCCATATTCGGTACCCTTATTCTATCTATTAAACGACGAGTAATTCAAATTCGGTCATTAGACATTTAATGAAAAATGTATGGAGGATATTCCGCCTTTATAAATTCGAAAAACTTTGAATTTGCAATTATAAAAATTCGTTTGGTAATCTTCTTAACCAATTCAATGGCCGCAAAGAGGTGGGAGTAAAAGGTTAAGAATGAGCGGAAACCAAGGCATGAATCCATTCCCTTAAGCGGGGGAGTAGCATCATGTTACAAAAGGACGTCTCAGGTGAGTCGGGCAGTTAGGGGTCAGGCCTCAAGGCGACGTCTCCCTCCTCTCCCGCAAACCGATCCCTTACTATCCCCTACTCCTTCCATTCCCACGGGAGCACCAAGAAAAAGCTCTCTTCCCACGCTCGGGAGACAAATTGCTGAGAGCTGTCGGCGAGAAATTGGATTGTATACAGGCGACCACCTTTCATTCTATTTTTCCCTCCATCGCACCCACCCCATAGCCGTCCTCTTTCATTCACCCCTTTTCTCATGTCACTCTCTTTTCAACTTCGGTGGCACATTTCAAATGAGTTGGTTTCGCGGCGATGTCCTGATTTATTGGGTTTTCGTCGATGCTTGCGGATGAGGGAGCCGATCGCGTAAGAGATATGCAGATGGGGAAGGAATATGCTCGGAGAGGGGAGTTGATAAGGCGGGGGAACGTCAGGATATAATGCGGGGAGAGGAACCGATATAAGAGGAGGAAAAATTGCGGAGAGTGGAAAAAGTTGTGGAATTTCCAGAGAGGGGCTTATATGGGAACAAACGGCGAATTTGGGAGGGTTGGGGAGTTTTTTTCAAAAGTGAGGGTTCCTCGTTTGTATGGATGTGTAGACTTTCCATATATCGATTGCTTAAAACTCTTCTCGAGAGTAATATCGTTAGAGAAACTTGCGGATTGATCTCTGGACTTGTTATCAGCCCATTCATAGAAAATGCGAGAACGTGTAGGAATACGTAATAGCTCTAGAATCGGAAATATCGCATTTTCATTTAAATTGCTGAGTGCAAAAAGCGATTAAATATTATTTTTTGGAAATTGTATTCGAATTTCTTTGATACTACGCAGGAAGAATGAGGTATGCGTATTAAATGAGAATGTAGAAGTATTTGAACAGGATAAATCGATAAAATTCGTTAATATTTGGTTTATTCACATTGGCCTCACAAGTGATGCCAATGAACCTGCGGTAATTATCAATATGAGTTACATAATCCACTCTGAATACAATTGGCTATATCTTTGATTACTATGTATGTCACCGTTGTTTATTTGTGTGAGGTTTTCCAGCATTTATTGCAATTTGGGAAAAGTCAATTCACATATTTACATCTTAATCCTGCAAACCGCCACTGGCGCATGGCAGGGGATGTAAAATGTTCATAAAAAATGGTAGTTCCGAAGAAAAAATGATTTCATATTCGTTCTAACTTACTTAGTTATGAGGAAAATCAAAACATTAATACATGTAGAGCTTATATGTGGTGAAGTTACTATGTTCGAGAATGTTATATTGGCTAATTTTATTTATCATGACCCCGTAACAATGCATTCACACTAACCTTTTTTTCTCCGTTAATGTAAATGGTGTCAACCGAGAATTTCTTGGCTCAAATATTTGTTTTTCTCGAATCTTTTCATAGTATTAAAGTGCAAGACTCCATTCTGGAATTGTCAAAAATGTGATTGTTTGAACGGGAACATTCTCAATTGATCCACACTGAAGGTTCAAATGCAATGTAGTGGCGTAGAATTACTGCGAACGAGATATCCGTTGGATATTTTTCTTAGAAATGTCGCCCTGAGCCACTGTCTCCGTAGATCATCTCTTGAAAGAACCAGAATTAAGATTCTGAATTCGTTTTCCAGGGGCAAAAAATATAACTTATGAGGGCCATGAATGAATTGGATGAAGAGAAGAAATGGTATGCATGATATGTCAGAGCTATTCTTGCTAAAAATAACAAGGTGGAAGGAACAGGAAGAAATTGTAAGTAGGCGAGAAGGCGCAAAAAGTCTTCTAAGACATATTAATTTTCTGAATCGAGTTAGGAATTTATCGATAACTCAATTTGGCAGCTCAATTTACTTTTGGGATGTAAAATTTTACCTTTACACGCTTCTCTTGAATATTTCTCATTGAGTATTACTTTTACATCTTAATGGATACGTATTAAATGATAACTGAGGATAGTGTTCTATAATCATTGTCTTTTAATTCCCCAGAATTTTTGTTCACCTCTATTCTCATCATTGAAAGAGAAAATTTAGCTACAGCATTCAGTAAGAGATCCTTCAGATAAGTTGTATTAGTATACGCAGAAATACCAGGGGAGAACTCTCCGATTGTTGTGAAACAATTGACTATCACTTTGCGAGTATCTGAAGTATTTTTACATCTATATCCTCAAATGATGAGTGCAGAATCATATACTACATAAATTAATAGTATAGAATAAGTTGAAGGAGGAAGAAATAAAGGTCAGTTTTATGGATAACCTGCAGACTGCAGCAGTTAGTAAATCAAACATTGCCTCACATATACAAGGATATACCACCCTATTACTGTGGTGTACTTTTTCCTAGATTAGATTATTAAACCTGCAAGGTATTTTTACTAATTGTATATAACGAAGGGTGAGATTTAAGAATAGACTAATTAGTCTCAATCTTGCCCGAATTAAGTCATTTTATTATTACTATTTTAATCTTCGATAAAATCCAAGCAGTCAAATCAGTGCAAAAAAATTAAAAACTTGACGCTTATGAAGATATCTATATGCATTTACACAGACATACATTGAAGAGTGACCACGATCCTACTTCTTTTTCCCAATTAATCTCGGTTTTACATAATATACAAGAACCTACATGTCAAGGGTGGACCCTTGTCATTCCTAAGATAAATGAGATCGTGCTAATTAATTCCCATACCAACATCTCTACTGGCAAATTAGTAGTTGACATACGTATTTAGATTCAGAATTGGTGGGTGGTTGAACCTTCCTTTGCTTCAGTTTTTACTTTTATTATTTTATACATTTTAATTGAAATTCAAACTTTTAGTTGATTGACGAATTCTTTTCTGAATTTCTTCATATATATACACGCTTGTCTTATCCTTATTGTGGACAAACTTTTCATAAATTGGTTCATCCACTGTTGGCTGGTTTTTAGGATTATCGTTTGCCTGTTAGTGAGTTCAATTTTTAGTTTTTGGAAATTGAAGCAAAGATTTGAATGTATTCCCCATTCCACTCGTGGTTTGTTTTGTTTAGGTTTTGACGTTTTCTTTTGGTGTGTGAAAGGGCAAAAATCATGTGTTCGTTATAATAGATCGTATATTATAGTAAAGGGATAGTAACTGTTAAAGACCTCTTTTCCTTAAGGAAGCGTGTAACCACAGGTGTAATTAGTAGCATTAAGTATTTTTTAAATTCTCACAATGCCTTATAATGAAGATTTACATCTGCAGATGAAAGATATGAAATAAATCAATAGAAGACTAGATATGATATAGAATTTTCAGAAGAAAATTTTATTAATGAGAGAAGCAATCTTTGGGTTTATTGTGGAAACATTCATTATGGATATTATGAATTGTTATTTTCTTCTATCTTGTTATTTCTTAATGGTTCGGAGATTGGTTTACTGAAGAGTTATTTTTGCCTCGAGAATAATCTGGAGATAAGAGTTTGTTTCAGGAAAAGTAAATAAATATACTATTAATGTCCTGTTCTTCTTTCATGATAGACCACTCATTGCAAAAAAAACCAAATCTAAAGAAGGCACCCGTATTGTTAATTCTTGGAAGACGATAGGTGGATGTTGAGCTACTATTCTAGAAAGAAGACGATCTGAATTTTATGGGACATTCCCGAGACTCATCGACGAGTGAATAATACTGCCATTGAATGCGAAGATTCGAGACCATGGAATTGTATTTTTTTATTTTTGCATTCTTTCGTTCCTCTCCATCCTGTCCTCTAGAGCAGAGTGGACGTAAACTCCATTACATCAATTCCTCATTCTTTTCCTGCTGAATCGGTTAGACACAAACAGCGGAAGCAGTTTCTGTTTATTTAAGTCGTAGTCGATGCGTTTAAGGAGTGGTTTTGACGCCCTGTGGACTTAGTCTCAAGAATAGGTATCGGATAGGTTTTAAGGAATAGGAAGAGGAGTGGTTAAGGAAGAGAGATTTTCGCTCACTTCATCACTGAGTGCAAAGTCTAGTAGGGAAGAGCCTTTTAATCGTGGAAAAGAGAGCCATTAAAACGCCTCCCGTTCCATACACACTGTGGATTTTCAGGCGGAGTTTTTTCGTTCAAGGATAGAATGAAGAAACGGAGAAGTATGAGGATTTGGCTAATTGGGTCTTATTCTTTTTCATAGGGTCTCCGTAAAAGTTAGTGTAAGTGCTAGCAAGTATATGTTTTGAGCGGAGTGAATTACGTGAAAGAAAGATGAATCTGAAAACGTTGGATTTAAGGAAGACTGAATCGCTCAATGTGGATGAATTAACGAGAAATATTTTCGCAGAAGGATCAAGAAAGGCTATCGAAGGATTGCGACCGAAAATGCTATAACAATTCTGAATAGTATGCTCATAACTTTCTTCATTTTTTCAAGATTTTCCCATCCTCAGTCGTACATGAAACATTTTACTATGTATTTTAGTATTCATCACTCCTTTCTAACTCAAGTCAGCTAAGTTATCAGCTTCATTTTCCGATAAATCTTGTTTTTTTATCGAATTATGGTTTTATGTATAATCAGTAGTCAGTTTTATAATGTGTTATAATTTGGAACCAACTACCTGTTATAATAATCACTGAGGTGTATATATTTATTTAATCCTCGACAATCCTCTCATAATAAATGCTCGTAAAGATAATTTTGATCGATTGAAGACTCTTGTAACAGAAATATATTTAAATATGTATAAATATTAGAAAATTAAGATCGGGAGATGTAAATAATTGAAAATGGGGAAGTGTGAAAATCAGATTTATGCAATAATAAGTTACATTTTTATTATTCAAATTCAGTTCCATCATTTTTGACGGAAGAATTGAGTAGTAACTGTATAAATACACAAGGACTGAAGAAGGCTTTCCATCTTCGATTAGCTGCTAATCTTATTTACTTCCTTATGTAGGAGTAATTATCTTATATCGTTTGCATTAAATACTAATTGAAATTTTATTATGATTTTTACTCATGCAATCCTCGGAATTTTCCACCCGCTTCGAATGTAATGGAGATATCTATCTTCCAATGAAAAGATTAAGGAAAGGAAAAGAGTAAGAGTCGTCTGTCTTGTGCTTTTTAAGTTAATACAAAAGGCGGAAGAATATCTAAAATACATTCGTAGATATGATTATTTTCAAAAGAAAGCAGCCCCCAAAGAGATATCATATCAATGTAATGCATCCGAAAGACGGTGGGAAAGCAAAGAAAGTAATAGACAGGATAAAAGGAAAATTGGAATTTTGGTGATTGTTGGAAAGGATATAAGACGGGAAGCTTTGGTTAGAGAATAATACTGGAAGAGAGAAGGAATGGAAGTCATGCGAGGTTCAGTTGAAGGGAAACCTTAGGAAGTGGCGTGTATTGACCCAGGGAGGAAAACCATTTATGCGGAATCGATGAGGAGGGTTAGGGGAGGAAGAGAGGCTGTTTTATGAGTGACGGATCTGCGAGGGTCTCGGATAATCCTTTCTGCTGCTTTCAGATTGGTCGGAAAGGAGGCGATGGGGTGTCAACTGAGATAAAACAGTGAAGGTGCGCGCTTTTCCGTGATTGAAGTCGGCCGTAAAATCTCTCCAGTGCGTGCGGAAATAGGCTCCCTCTGCTTTTTCCCTAATGTGCGCCGGATAGAATATATCTTGCTTTAAGGGAGAGGAGTGTTTAATTTATGAAATTGAGGAGCTTTGGAATGTTTTGCGGTTTCTTTCCTTTCTCGGCGGAATAGTTTGGAGGAGATTGAAAATACGAAGATACATAAAATACTCCCCTCCTTCCTATTCCGGAGCGTTGGAATGAAGAATGGAGAAGTATTGTGTGAGAGGTTTATGTCAAATATCTCGAGAAAAGCTTCTCTTGCGAGCTAAAATGTTTAGAATCTCTGTGGCGCTGTTAATGAAATTTTTCCGCGATATCCTCCCACAGGACGTCTTGCTTAGAATTTCCTCGAGAAATGTATCTGAAAGAGATGGCTCGAAATAGAACACTTCAAGTCTATCCTCATTTCTCGGAGATGCGAGTCAAGGTAACTGTTTGAGAAAATTGAAGTGTTTTATTTTATAAGCCGAGAGCCTTCCGAGGGTACTTGCATACAGCGAATAAAATGCGAGAAATTCGTGAAAACATGTGAATAAAGAATGCTCAACGGATCGAGAGAATGCAAAACGTATTATTAGAACTCGCGTTCTCGATCTGAAGCTAAATATCCAATTCTTAGATGTTATGCAGATAAATTCCTTGAACGAACGCGTGTTTTCACTCAACTTGAATTCCATAAAGTATTTCATTCTTTTGTTCGCAAAGAGTCTTTTCCGTTGAGTTTTGCCGTTTGAAATTCAGCAGTTTTTGCGTTCGTCGAAGCGAAGCGGATACGTGATTCGTGGGACGTTTAGCTTACACCCGTGTAGGGCGTTTCCGTTTTCTTCATTGCATCGTGCTATAGCGCTATTGAATAACAGGGTGGAGGAACTATTACTTGCCACTGAGACGCCGTATAAAGTACGCCCATCTCCTCTGGAAACACCCTACCATGTCTCATCTTTCTTCTCCAGTTCTTTGAGTGAATTTTGGGTAAATAATTTACCGAGTTCTCCCGGAAATAATCTCTTATCCAAATTATTTCCTTTTTGTCCGTCTCAATGACTTAATCCACAATAAAGGTATTGCAAGATATTATTTAAATGAACTATCTAGTCTTAAATGTCATAATTATCATTTTATCTAAATTTTTCTTAATTTTTTAAAGATTTTTATTTATTTCCCTATCCTACTTTAATAATCAAATAAAAAAATAAAAAGAAGATAAATAAAAACAGCAGGTCCTTTTCATTTCTTGGCTGATCATAAGAAATCATCGGAAAATTCCGTACTGAAAACTGTATGAACATACGTAAATTGCGGTTAAGAAAGAATTTAATAGTTATTGAATTGATTGATATAATCAGTGGAATCAAAGGGGTATGTCAATAATAGTAATATTCGATAACGTATTTTAATTATCAAAACTATACGAGGTATGTTACCGTTGTATATATTATTCTTGGAAGCACGATGCTTTATTAAGTGCAAATTTACTAGAATATTTGTACCTCATAAACTGCAGATGATATCAGTATTATTGACTCTTATGAGCAGATTTTGAAACAAAGTGTCGTGGATTTAATCAAAGAAACACAATCCATCTAAAGAATAGTTCAAATAAAAATTTCGAGTTCATATAATATTATTGCATTGTTTTGTTGAAACGGAAACTTTGTTACAAACTTTTGCAAGCTAATCTAGAGAGAATTATTTACTTAATCTGTATATCAGGAGGAATCTGTACATTAAAAAAATATAATATAAGATAGATCTGTATATTAGAAAGAAATCTGTATGTTAGGCGAAAAATTCTTCTGTATATTATTTTAGGCCAGTTCTTCATTTATAGCTGAATTTAAGCTGAATGAGGTTAGTTTAATTATTTGCGTATATAACTGTGGAAAGATTGCTTTCTGATTTTTTATTTATGTACTCTTCTTATGAAATCTTTGGATGTTTTAGAACTAATTCGCTATATATTTTAAAGTCGATGGTTTTCAGCTCAGAGTTTTATTTTGAGATATGTCAGGATTTAAGTGCCTAATGTTTCCTTTAACCAACCGCTATCTCTTCCTCGCTTATCTTTTAAAGTTATATAATTTATTAATTCCAGAATAGACTTTCTCCTATCGGTCCAAATTATTTTTGAAAAATTGCCAATTAAGTGATTAATTAAGTGGCTTATAGTTTTTTATGTTGAGATATCCACCGTAATATTTGTTATTAAATCTTGGTTTAGTATATTATTACTGCTATTAAAGATAAATGGCAGACACTCTAATTACCATAAACTATTATTAGTCTCTCTCTATTCATATATAATTTTCGCCTCATATTCTTCATATTTGTTAAACAAGTTCAGTGATCATGAAATACAAAATATTTAAGATATTACGGAATATATTATTTATCACTAAGAAATAAATAAATGAAAACGTTTTTCTGGTGAGAGCTTCCATAAAAATATGCTCGTGAGATGGAATAAATGATGGAATGGAAGAGGAAAAATACGGGAGTATCCTAGGTTAGTTTTATGAAATAGCTCCGTCATAAAATTTACGAAGACCCGAACAAGTAAAGTAAGAGGAAAATGTCTACAGTTGGGTTGCAGACTCCCAGGGGCCAGCTTCAAGCTTTGATAAAAGCGTAGCGCGAAAATAAACGCAGGAAGAGCTGGTAAAGTTCAGAATGTATTTTAAAATATAGTTTCCTATTTCTTTTCTTAATAAAGCAAAACAGTTCCGGGAAGAAAGAAACTACAAAAGTAGGAATTTTGTTTAAATAAACCATATAGTATTTTGCAAATATTCACACTATGCCTTAACTTCCAATTCCAGAATTCTGTGTCTGTCATAGTGATTGAAGTTTACACAGCAAAAAGCGTGAACCGAGTAATACTGTCCTTTGAAAATCTTTTTCCGTGGAATTAGATAAATTTGCATGCATTCAATGCGAGATTGAAAGGGGCTCCTTTAATTCCTCTTAATCACCCAGCAGAGGACCATACGGATTGGGAATAGTATTAGAGATAATATGCAGAAATGCGAATCTCGAAACAAGGCATCCTTTAAATAGTGAATGTTTTACTATGTATCACGACACTTCGTATCATGGAAGGTATGTAATATTTATCTAATTTGTTTTCGCGTATTCCTTTGGAGAGTGCAGCTGGCGTTAGTTTAGGATATGTATTATGTAATACTCTTCGAAATTAAAAATAATCATATTTATTTTAAAGAAATAATCATCAAGGTTTGCCTACTTATGTTAGAGAGTAATAACCAGTTTTCCAGCCTAATCGCCCGTTATTCACAGGAGAAAGTTCTTTATCGGATATGCTTTATTCAGAAAATCAATCTGGGTATTTTTGAATCGGAAAATCCTCAAATCAAGCACATCGTCGATTTTTATACAGCCGTTTCCCGAGTAGATTAGGGTAGATCGTCCATGCGCATTTTCCTCCAAACTTCTCTCTTTCTCGGTCAA
This sequence comes from Pachydiplax longipennis, assembly GCA_036926295.1. NCBI lineage: Eukaryota > Metazoa > Arthropoda > Insecta > Odonata > Libellulidae > Pachydiplax > Pachydiplax longipennis. The sequence goes on from JAVFKF010000008.1 coordinate 62,890,305, forward strand.
ACAAATGAGCCAGAAGATAGGGAAATTTCACCCCTGAGAGGAAAGCAGGACGCTTAATTAATTATTCAAGGACTTAGAGACATGTCGGTAAACACTTAGGCGAACTACAATCGTGTTGAGTGGCGGTGTAAATTCCTAGCTGCATGCTGCAAAACAAGGACATGTACTTTACGAGCCCTGTTGGCCTCTGTACCCTCCCATCTACTGTCGACCTATGCTAAACAAGAATCCGCAGTGTCGAACTTTCGCCCCATCCACCCCGATCACCTTCCTTCTTCTTCAACCTCCTCTTTGCTACCATTCCCTCTTCGCCCCCTATTGTTCCACCATGCGTTACCCCGAGCATACACTCGGAAGATGCTTAGAGTTCGGCTGCAGCGACCGATGCGTGTTCCGGAAACTGGCAAATCCCATTGGGTCCACCTGCTCTCCTACCTGTTTCCTGGAAACACTGGTCCGTTTGCCGCACACCTCGGCCTCTCTAAATTCCCAGTCTCAGTTGATTTACTCCTTTTATGCAATGCACATGTGGCCTTGTGTGTTGCATAAAAGGAGTAAATGCGCACATGACCATTAGCTAGAGGATTTAGATGAGGAATTGATTGTGAATCATTATAATAAAATTGTTAATTGTTATAGATAAAATATTAGTTGAAATACCATGCGAAAATAAATTTGATTTCCAGAGTTAACTTTTGTTCTCACTGAATGATATAGATTTCTTGTAATCAGAATTTTCAGCAATCAATTAATTTTTGTATAGAGCTGTATGGGTTTCAACAAAAAATTTTGTTCAGTCTTGCCTCAGGACATTTTATTGAGGAAATTAAACATTGAAAGTATTCATTATATGATTTATGATAGAAAAAAATAACCTCGAAATAATTCTAAAATAAAAGAAAAACCTAAATTCAAAGACAAAAAGTTACCCATCCATCTTTAATTCCCTCCTAGTTTATTTTCCCACTTATTCTAATGAGAAAGGGGAGGAGAGAGAATGTTGAAAGTGCTTCGAAATGTAATTTCGCGCGTGAGCTCCCACCGGGAATCGAACCTGGGACTTCTTTCTCCGAAGTCGAACACGCCAATTTCTATGCATACCGGAAGCCCTCTAGTTTTATGCGAACATCCACACATACATACATACACGCCCACAGTGTACTTTATTACTTTATCAAAGTTTCCTTTTTCGTACTTAGCTCTCCACAGGAATCCATCCATGATAGCTTTTCAGTTTTTAGGAGAAAGTGCTAAATTTACATCGTTATGTTCCTTTATATTTCTTTTCCCATCTTGCGTGTACTTTCAATTTAATTGGCTCCGGAGGAAGTAAAAAAAAGGCAGGAAAGGACGGGAAAGGAAACGGCGATGGTGCAGATGGCTGCGGTTTTCTTCTTTTTTCTTATTTTATCGCACTTCGTTTCCTTCACCTCTTCCACGATCATCAAGTCACCCCAAATCGCGCGCTGGGGGCATCTGGTGTTCGTATTGCGTACTTTTAGCGAGATTAAGAAAGTATGGTTCGTTCCATTCTTCCCATATTTCTTTATTCTCGCGAATTTTGAGGAAGGTTAATGATTGCGTTAATTTTGTCTCCGCTTATGGAATTAATTTCCATTCTATGGGTTTCAATCACTAAGTATTACAGATTACTCTCTATTAGAAGACAAGTTTCTAAGAAGTGAAACGGAGGTTCGCGGAATTGTCTCTGTAAAGTGAATACTATATAAATATCTAATATTTATCTCATCATAACATTAAATCTTGTTTCATCATATCGATTAGACTTTTCTCAATTTATGAATCATAAATTTTTACAAGCATCAGACAGTCAATATTTTCATTCTAGTGGAGAGCGAACGTTTCTATAAATCAATTACGTCTCCCCAATATTCGCTTACTTAAGAAAGATCTTTATCTATGGATTTCCGTAATCTCTGTACCTCTAAATCTCTTTATTTTTAATTTTCTGTCTGTAAATCCCTTCACCAGGAATCTTCGCCCGTACTTAATACCGCACTAGCTATAAACGCGAAGGCAATGCAAGAGTTTACGCAGTTGAAATGTTTTAAGTGTATTAAAAAATTATTAGCCATCAGATATCTCAGCCTTAAACACGATATTTACATGAGAGAAGCTCATATTTCTTTTATTACTCGAAAGATCAGTGTTTAGTCTTAGTGGTTTTATAAAAATTATTTAAAAATATTTATATCCGAAATATAGAAATTAATTTAAACTTATTTTCATATTTTTAAAATATTCGAAATTATCAGAAATCTCGTTGTGCAGAATAGAAGACAAAATCTCCAAAAGTCAAGTGAGACCATTATATTGCCTTCATTTAGTTTCTTATTAGTTCTGTAACATAGAAGTCTATACTGAATGCGAATCTTCTTTCGAAATTGAAGAATCAGCAATTATGGAGACGTTTACTTTTCACCTTCATCGGATCGAAATGGTTTAATATTGTAATTCAACTCAGTCGGAGAATTGCCGGTTTGCTGCGCATTGTTCACCGCGTGATCTCAAGCATGGCGTCGTTCAGTTTGGCGGTTTGTAGGTGTCTCTGACCGTTGCGAAGGAAAGCAAAGGGCTGTTGGTCGAGTGCCCCTGGGTGTGGGGTAGGGTTATCACGTACGGATTGAATCCGTTCCAGTCTGTGATTTGGGAGGTACTCTAAGAGGAAGGCTTCCTTGGGTCGCTCAACTCCTCCTTGGCCTTGATAGCCGCGCATTTTATTTCGCATATATAAATTATGCTCAAGATCGTGGAATTAATTTCGTATTTAGCGGATGATTTTGTTTCTAAGAATTAAACAACAACCGTGTTCTTAAATGCATCAGAAGAAAGGCTTTAGCCACTTTTGCAAAGCTAAAAATACCGTATTAAAACTTTCTGGTATGGAAAGATAGAGAAACTTTAAATAGCTCCTTTCGCACATTCAAAAGAGATCCAAATGGTTTCTCAGAGAAGTGGAAGTTCTAATATATGTAAGAGTAAAATGGAATTTTTGCGGCTTAGTCGGAAAGCGATGGGATAACTATCTGGCTTTATGAATTAATTAAAGGGAAAGGCTTCGAGTTAATGATTAACCATAAGGAAATACCTTACTTTCTTAAGAATTTCTCTATTACGAAGAGGTTTTTCTATTTATTGAAGAAAAGATAATGGAAATGAGTTCAATATTATACTTAATGCAGAAAGATACACTGAGAAAAGCTATGGGGAAATGTCATTTTCATGTTACGTTTACGTTACTAATTATAATATAATAGTATATATAATAATTAGTAATAAATTCCGTAACTAGGGAGTATATTAGATTTAGCGCTTAATCTTTCCCTGATTATTCCATGCAAAAATTTTGATGTTTTGTCGTTGAGCTTCAAATTCCTTGATTAATGTCATATCATTGCTTTTGGTTTTTAAACATTTCCGGTGAACTCTTTCTATCATCTCACCGTCTTCATCCTCGATTACTCCCTATCCACTCCTGCTCACACCCTCCTGGAGTCACTCCACCCGATTCTTCATCTCTGTCTTCATTGAAATGGTTCATAAGGACTCAATAAATCTCCCATTCGATTTCGCCAAGCAGCGGCGATAGCGTAAATTATCTTGAACTATGTATTCGTTCTCTCTGTGGACTTTTTTTTTCGGAAATAGTTGTACCCGTTAATGTATGGGTTGGACTCATAGCCCCAAGGATCCTCATCAATTTACGGTTTCGTCATTTTTTTCTCATTTTATCACGAACTTGTAAGTTCAACGTCCGTGTAATGCGACTTTTGCTATTATTAATGAAACAACCACTGAATATATAAATTGCCAAAAATTCATCCTTATCCGTTGGTGTGTACTTCTATTTTCAGACAATTTACCGTGTTTTGCGGTGTGAAACTAGCGATTTTTTCTTCTAGGACATCCACGAAAATTAACCATACGTGTTAAATAGTTGGTTCGAATGACGAATTCGGCATAAGTACTGACGGAGATGAGTTTTTGGGGACTAGGTCAAGGGCTAAGTGGAAATCAATATTTTTTTACTAATATCTCATGTCGTTCAGAGTAGTGCCTCATTGCTGTATATGTTTCTTTCCCTCATCTTCAAAATTTCGGTTCTTATTTCAAATGCAAACAGTGTTGAAGGATATTGGATGGCAAAAGCAAAAAACTAGGTTCATCTGTCTAGCGCATTTAATAAGCCGGAAAATACTATTTCGGTTTATACTGACTAAAACGTTGAATTTTGATTGAATAATAAGTGAAATTAAAGTCTTCAGTGATGGTTGAGGCAGCCGCCTCAGGCGCATCTTTAAGATTCTGAATTGAATATTTAGATTCTGAATCGAATATTTTTAGAACTTCAATATGTATCGGCACGAAATCCTCCATAAATATGGGTTTATGAAACCATGAATTGTGAAGAGAACCAAAGCGGATTCCACTATCATTTCTCTGAGTCTCCCATCATTTTTGATTGCTTCTAGAGTAAATGGAATAATTTTCACTTCAAAGGCAGACATAAACTAATGTCATGAATCTTGTGCCATGGGTTGTGATAAATATTCAACTATATTAGCGTTAACAACTATCAGCGTTAAACCTACAAACGGATGTCGGACTGTTTAAGTTACGTCTTGTGGATACTATCTGAGATACGAGTCTGACGATGATATATTGAAGTCAATTTTAACTATCATTCACTATAATTTATATCTATGGAGTTATGCTAGCTTTACAAGGATAAAAGTTGAAATAAGAGTAGAATAAGAGATCGAAAAACTCAGTAGGGCGAATACGTCAATTAAACGCCGGGCTCTTTTCCCGAACGGAGATAGAACCGGCAGATTACTGACCTTAGAATATCCCGATGCTACCATTCTCATGGGGTGAATGCAGAATGGTGTATTTGGCTTAAGGAGAGTTTTTGACCTCTTTTCATTAACAGCCTAGCTCCAAAATCCTTTCTTTCGCCATAGGAGTAGAAGATAGGTTTTTCTCTATTGATTTCTGAACCATATTTTACGAATTAATTAAATTTAAAAATTTCAGCCAGTTGTCACGAAGAGTCCTAAGGAAAAGGTTTCAATAGGTTTATTTAGTGCACGGGAAAATCGAGTCATTAATCAATCAACTTTTATTGATATAGATCATAGCATTCTTTCCAATTCCATAGAGTGATGATTTCGAAAAGAAAAAGGTCTTTCGTTCCCATAATTCCCAGGGTACATTTTCATCTCTAAAAAGGATTGTTCGATCGCTTCCTTTCCCGACTTTATTTCCTTTCAACCTTTCCAAATACCATTCCATATCGATCCTCCGCCTTTTAAATAAAAATTTTTGTTTCCGTGGACTCAACTCAACGGAATATGGTGTCAAGGATGGAATTCCGTAATAAATACGACTCTTTCAAGGAAATGGAAACACATTTCTCGTTCCCATTGTTCCACTTAAATGCATACTACAAATTTAGTACTTCAAAGTTAGAAAGGTTGCACTTAATTTGTTTGTCGAAGTTGCAGTACTTCACGACACTGAATCTATTTGATCGTTATAAACCTATTTAAATGTATAACCTTGACCTTTGACTCAATGGATCATCATTGAAATGTGACTTCTACGGCTGTTTCAATGTCACAGACTCTAAGAAAGAAACTTGAAATAATCCTTGCGAAAACGGAACGTAAGGAAGCGTCGAGACAAAAATTAGCGGATCGGTAAACCGCTTTACATAGCCGCTGTGGCATCGGGCAGACTGATTCACAAATAGAACATACTCTTTAAGTTTATGCTTGCCTGACCGATCCAGCCAATGTCCCTGTCCTACATTCTCTTCCTTCTAGGGGAAGGGTTATTTCTGTTAAGTACAAAACCGTAACATATCTTTCGGATGCAGTAGGCTGCCCGGCAGGATACTTCCACTTGGTTTTGCAGGATAGAAATCAATTTATGAGAGTGCTCTCCCTCACAGAAAAATCTCCAAAGATAGAGAGTTGCTTTGAAATTTATTTTATTTAAGCGTCTACCGAAAAACAAATTCATCGCCGTATCATCATTTTAATTTAATGCAGTCAGTTGATAGTCGAGTAATATTCATTTCGTTCATTCGCTAATGGATGAATGTTCCGAGTTTATATTTTTATACATTTTGCAGAATATTTTCATCACAATTGATGATCGTGAATTTAAAATTTCGGCTCGCGAACGATATTCTTCACGATTGAATAAAATATATATTTTCATTGCATTGTTCAGACGTAATACCGTTAAAATTCCTAACATTTCAATAGCTCAATCCAATAGCTTTTAAATATGTAACTGGGCATTAAATATCGTTTTCAGCGTTCTAACTGTGATTATTACTAAAGCGATATTATGTAGCTTTGAAGATATTTTGAAACTTCGTTGGAAGTATCAACTACATGTGATATAATTTCTAGTTAATTTGGTGCAATGTAATCACATAACATTTGAGGTTCAAAGCTATATGACCTTTGGAGCTTATTGTTTCGATTTGCACATGAAAATCATACATTTAATCTTACTCTCAGATAAAAAAGACGCCTTTTATAAGAGCACTAGATAGTTGTTGATACATATTTTCTCTTGAAAAACATAAAATGTGCAACTAATGAAAACTAGAAAAAAAAATCATGAAGGAATTTGGAGTTTCTGACTTACTTTGATTCTCCTTTTAATGTGCAAAATCTTTCAGAAAGTAGGAATAATAAAATAATCTGCATTTCTCTTTGAACAGCAAGTACGGTTAAATTGATTTATTTGAACTTATCGTCCTCCATAATTAAGAAAATAAATGAAATTTTCAGTCATTCCTTCCAAAAAGAACTTTTCTCATAATTTCATATTCATCGTAAATTTCAATTCTTAGGAATCCGAATAGGAAACTATTTAAGTCGCTTTATTTCAATCAGCAAGCATTCATTGAAAACGAACTCTTCAGGAGCTTTATTCGCTTTCTTATTTGTTCAGCAGTTAACAGTAATGACCTTAATACAAATTGTGTAAACAATGACCTATAATTTTGTAGAAAGAGTATAACTTCCAATCTGAAATGATGGTGTTTCGTGCGTATAATTCATTCCTCGATGATTTTGATAATTTGTTTTAAGGTCATTATTGTTATAATTATAACAATTTGTATAATTATAACAATAATGACCTTAATACAAATTGCATAAAAATGATCTATAATTTTGTAGATAGAGTATAATTTCCAATCTGAAATGATGGTGTTTCGTGCGTATAATTCATTCCTCGATGATTTTGATAATTTGAAGTAAAATAAATTGCCCTTCTTCTCTCTTCCGATGGCGTTTCGCTTTTATTTCTTGGTCTCATCCGGTCATTCATCACGCTGAGGGCATCCTATCGTCCTCGGATCCGGATTTGGGTTTGCGTGCTCACCAAGCCGGGACTTGGGGCGCCAATTTGAATCGTTGCGTTGCACGGGTTAAGAATTTCTTAAGGCTACATCTTCTCGATCACGATCACTCTTTCTCTCTCTCTGGAACCTTTGGCCAGCAATAGTCGGTGGTCTATTCTTCATAATTAAAGTGATTCATGGTGCTTTCATCGTCTCTTTTTTTAAATGAACTCGAGATATATAGCAATTTACATTTGAAAATATATCGCTTTATTATCAAAAGTTACCTGGGGATTCCATCTATATTATTTAGGAGGAGTTTTCATAGGAGGATAGTGATGTTAGAATTTCTGTGAAGAGTGGATATTAAACACGAATACTTGTGAGAGATGTTCTTGAATTATGTTTCGTATACCTTCGAGTAGACATAATGTTACAGAGATCTTTTTATCAAGAAAGATCAGTTGCTGTCTCTAGTATATAGACTGAATCTGTATTTTTGTTCTCTCCACGGAAATTTTTCCAGTAAAGAGTTTCTTGAAGCTCAAAATAGAACTTAACATGTACTATTTATTCATGCATAAAAACGCCCCATGTTCGTTTATAAATAGTCTGTTACTAGGTTTAAACCGGAGAATCATTTAAATATCTCAAACTCCAAATAAGAGATTGAGTTGATTTAAAATATCTTTTGAGTCAATTTCGAGTCAGTATGAATTGTTTTATTTTATTGCCAAAGATTATAATACTTATTGAGTCAAAAATTTATTGATATTAACTAGATCCAGATCATTAAAAATTTTTAGTTTTTTAATTAGGTCAAGTATTACATCTGAAGAGCCATATTATTACGTTGTAGTACATCTATATTAAGTCCAAAATGACAATTTCGTACGTTTGCTTAAGAATACGGTGCGAAGAAAATATTCGAAGGAAAAATAAATAAATTGCCACAAATTGAATGTGTGCAAATAATGACCATAGTGCAGTAAATATCATACATGAGATTTCTGCAAAAATTTAGCTCAAGAAAAGGATTGGTATCGTTTATATTTACAGTAAATAGTTTTTCAAAATATTATTTTGGATCGATTGGATCAAGTTTTATCACATTAAAGACCTATTTTTTTGCGAATTTTAATTATTTGTAATAGAAATGGAAAGTTATGCTTCTCTGTTTCCGCAATAGTAATCGATCTTTCTATTTCATAATTCTGGATAATATAGGAGCTATGAAAAGGAAGGATATGGACTTCGATGCCATAGAAAACTATGTCCTCGTATGTTGTGGATGCCTTAGAAAACTATGTCCTCGTAAGTTTTGGTACGCGTTCTTTTCATGAAAATCAATTACAGAAGCCCAACGAGTGTGTAGATATATTGGCATGATTTTCCTTAGCATAGACAATCTTCGATCGGGGACGGTTTCATGGTGAAAATAAACATCTCGCTTATAATAAAGAGTTTAGAAGTCGATAAACTTTCAGTCGATTTCAATGAGTCCTTCTATCAAGTATCATGTTCGGATGGCTTCACCGGAAGCTTTAAAAATACCGCAATGACATTTACTTTCCACACATGAACCAGCATCAAGTCGCGAGTCATAACCAGTCCCATTTTTTAGTCTCATCTTCACACATGCAACTTGAATCTCCCTTAAAGGAGGGATGGAAGGTGAGAGAGGACCTTGAAGGCGAGGGTTCAGCCAACGGCATCAGACGCCCACTCTCTTTCGCGTGACGAATCGCACAATGAGTTGGAAGCACTGAGAGTGAAATGGGAGAGTTGCAACGAAGATGAGTTCCTTTAAGATGCATTTATTCCATGGCATTTGCGGACCCGAGTTAGCCCTTAATCGCTACTAAATCGGCATACGTGTCCTTCGAAATGAGACTATAATGACGACTAAGGTGGATGAGGGCTGGGTGAAGTACAACGGGAAGGATAACATATTATCTTTGGTTTACAGTATATGCAAAGAAAATATGGAATTAATGAAAAGGAACTAAAATTGTAATCTGAAGTATTTCAAAAAAAACGAAACAACAACAACGAAACATTTTTAAAACAATTGTGAATTTTAAAGTATTATTATTAAAGTAAATGATTACTATTAAAGTAGGGGTATTTTAGACTTATCTAATGTGGCACATTATTCTTAATCGTGACTCAAACATCAAAATATCGCTACTTGATGTTTGTTTTGTCATACGAATAGAGAAAGATCCACAGTCTTTTTTCATAATATACATTGCGCAAAATACAAAAGCTTAAGTTTACATATAAAATTACCCATCGACTCCCAGTAAACGAAAATCAGTACGGCACCTTTCGACGTAAATAATCTATCGTCCTACGGAAGAGATAATAATAAAATCGGAACAGACGATAGATATATTTGATTTCCATTAAAATGTATGCTTTGCGTCCAGTAAATTTTAAATAAAGATACACTTATTTTATAACATGTAAATGCGAGATTTTTATTCGCCATTGAGTCCGTTTAAACAAGCGCTATGAGGATTGAATTCATTCGCTCAGAAATACCAGAATTGATAGAATAGAGACGGAGTAAACTTCGGAGTAAACTTTTCTGTTGACCGAACTTTGACGAGAATTCCTTCGTCGACAAAAAATTGTGAAAGTCAACACTGTGTCTGTGTATATGACATATCAGCGTTGTGAAAAGCGATCCGTAAGGAAATGCCTTCTTTAAAAGTTTTGTTAAGGTAATCAAGAGACAAAAGTCTTTTTTTACGCAGTACGTCCAATTCTAATCGTATCGAAAGAAGTAAATTATTGAATCCTTTCGAGTGACCCTATGAAAAAATCTAGCATCGATTATGGTTAAAATAAGAGAATTTTTGAGAGAATTATAAAATTTTTGCCTTTTTCATAGGCAGGATTATGTTATAAGCACAATCAACGAAGCTTAAATTCGTTGAATTTTATCTTTTTTTCTGACAGTTGTCTGTATTTTCGATCAACAATTTATCTTTGATCGCCCTGAGATATATTTTAAAACCACATATATATCATGGTTATTCTTCGAGAAGTGTGCTTTTAGCAAATTATGGTCGTGGCCGAAAATAAATAAATTTATAGTCGATTGCAGTGCTTACTTTACCTTGCTAGGGCTCTGACTCCACATTTATTATTATTTCATTATGATCCAGTACTTGAAGTCAGTTGCATTTAGGGTGGCCAGTGTTTATAGAAAAGTCTTTTTTGAATTCTTTTCGTTCTCTTTAATGAAAGTAATAAATTTTCTGCACCCATTTGGTGAGTATCTAAATCATCCGATCACGAAGCTTAAGATGATTGGAAATTGGTTATAGAATTAAAAATTTGAAAAGTGTTAAATACCTCAAATCTATCTTTAGCCTTAACTAGCTGCAATTATGAAAGGTTTCGATCACTTGTATTTATTTATTTCATTGAATTTTCCATGGTTCTTATTTACTTGTTACGAAATCTTGAAAAAATATCTCCTTCGTTAAATGATAAAAAATATATATTAAACAATTTGAAATTGTGAATTTTATAAACCACTTTAAAGTATATCAACTTTTTTATGCGTTACTTCGATTTCTTCTTTTCTTCTCAATCTTTTTGAAAAGCTTAACGTGGGCTGTATCAGTGGGAGAACGTTGATATAGAAACTAAAACACATATTTATTGAGCCTCAATATAGTATTATACAGAGTGTTCTTACATTTTCTGCGAATCGCATGAGATAATCGATCAAAGAGGGACAAGAAAACGTGTCTCTTCGAAAGGTCCACAACCTCTTGTGTTTATATCATCTTCGCTCGAAGCGGAAGTGAACGAAACCCTGAGAATCTTAGGCGATAAAAAACTTAACGCTTTAATGACTACGGTGTAGAGGTTAAAGCGGTGAGGAATAGATAACATGGATTGATAAAATGAGGACAAGGGAGAAGAGGAAGACATGGAATGCGCGCATAAATTGTTAGGCAAAGTTCCACGCTGAATATGAATGAGAGGGGGTTATAGGAAATAAGGAAGATGCGGGAAGGATAGGGTTGAAAAAGAGCATTATGGGTAGATGGTAGGGAAGGATCGGAGGTCGATGGGATTGGGCGTTGCTTATTTTTTCTCTGGAGGATTGCCTTGATGAAGAACGAGGAAGGAAAAGAATTCACAATGGCATGGCGAAGGAAAACTCTTCATATGATCATGAGCGAAGAAGTAAGCTAAGCTTTGGAGATGCCATCGATTTTGCAAGATCTAGAGCTCGATGCTCCTAAGAATGGAGCAAATATTCGCTTCAGTTCATGCTCGTTTTTTATTATGATCCAAATTTTTTCTCATTGTTTCACCGTGACAACTGATTTACTGGGTGTTGATTTTGTGATTAACCGAAACTAATCCAGTTTTTATCACTTCTGCTTGAAAGTGTTTTTTCTCGAAAATGAGAATTTCAATAGAAAAATCTCAACGTGATAGCAGCTTTTGAAGGACTTTTACTTTAATTTCACGAAGTTAAATACAGCGCACTCTCTTTCCGGAATTCATTACTGCGACCTCATGCAATTTCTTATTATAATTACATGATCTATGATAACCGTTACTCCTAATTTATTTTCAATGGGTAGATGAATATTACCAATTAGTGCTGTCACGATTCGCTTTTTTTCCTTAATGCACATACCCTCTTTTACAATTTGAAAGACAATAATTATTATTGCTCACTCAAGCAATAAACGGTTCCTTAATCAGGGGCTCGACTTTGATATGAGGAAATATAATTACCATGACGCCATCAAGTCCCATTGATGCAATAATGTTAATGAAATGAAAGTCCTTATCCTGAGTGAGATATTTAGTTTTTAATTAAATATTATATACTTGATTCGCTTGAAGCCTATATTTTAATGGAGCAAAATGTTTGGTAATTGCCGGGGATTCACAGCTTTGAACGATCTAAAGCCGTTGGCGATATTCGTACATGAAATTTGGGTTGGATGAGCCTCATCGGGTAACAAAGGGAATCCTGTAAGCAATGAGCGTGTGTATGCAATAGGTGTTAAGAGGAGTGAACGATTAATTTGTTGGACAAAAGGGAAAGTCTTTCTCTCACTTTGTGGGTTGAATAAAGTAGGAGGAAAAATGAAGACGAATTGGGGATATGACGTAGTGAATTTGGATGGATGAGCTACTCTCACGCGATGTTATCTAAGGAAGTAAAATGAACAAGTATGACCATTGAGATGTACAGGATGACCTAGATGCTGTTTTTTTAGTTATTGGATGTGCCAAAATTAAGAAAATAACACATTAGAAAGAAACATCATGTTAATTTTAAATTATTCTTTTCAGGAAAGACAGCGATTATGGTATAAGTCTGGGCGAGCGCATATTGCCGAAAATAAATGGTTAGAAAAGTAGAAGGGTTCTTTTCAAAAGATAAAAAATATTAATACGAAATATTAGATGCTAATAAAGAGGTGAAAGTTATTCGTAATATATTTAGAAAATTATCACAATGATCTTATTCAATAATAATACTGGTTGGTGGTTGACCAGTAAAAAAATTGTCACAAATTTAAAAATATGCAGAAATAGATTTTTTAAGCTGAATTATATGGGAAGGTAAATTGACTCCTCTGCGTAGTTTAACGCTCCAATTTTTACGAATACTTCCACGTGTAAGATTTTACTCATATGAATAATTTTCTCGAATGTTTTAGTCAAAAATGCTACTAAGATTTGTTTTCCTTCACATCGTGGCGCATCAAATGGGTATTTTCCGCCAGCTTTAGTGGACTTGCCGTAAGTGAATGGAAACATTTTCGTAGATGCAGAGGTTTAATGATCAATATCACACTTCATGGAAAAAAGCCTTTCAAGGAAATAATGAAAATGAATGATATCGATTCAATCTGCATCTTTGTAACTTATGAGAAGGTATCAAAAATATATGGTACATCGGAAAACTTTCTAACTTTTATGCTTTGCAAGGGTTATTTGAGTTATTTGCATTTCTTATCTTTTACAATTTAATGAAGTCAGTTTTCTATTCAGGACTAATTCCGAATTTGCTTTTTCACCCTAATTTATTATATAGTTCTCATTACATCTAATTTTTATTTCGCTGAGTACATCAGTTATTATCATCTGATTGAAATTCTGCGTAATTGCCCAACACGGTTACTTTGTTCCAGTTAATTTTCTCCGACGATTTAGCCATCTGTTTCATTTGTTTTTCTGCGATTTAGATATCATTATTTTTTCCTAACCTGTTATAGGTAAAATACGATGAGATAAATAGATCATAATAATGTCCAGTTATGATCGAGTGATCCAGTTATTTTGTAAGGAATTTTCTCATCATCATCTCTATTATAAATCTCATTTCTTTCTATGAAAGATAACCTATCAAATCAGCGATAGGTTTACGTGAGAGTTACCTGATAGGGGACTCTTTCTCACTTCTTTTGCGAGAGATAAGAAAATTTATGTTTCCTGCCCATCCATTCTTTTTGTGATCTGAGGCGGGTGGGAAGTTCTCATGCCACGATGTGCGGGAGGGCCGACGTCCGTCCGAGTCGGCGAAGCGTGGATAGGCGGCTGGCTGTTGTTTCAGAGGCGTGGGTGAGGCGTGTATTTGGGTGCGGCTTCAAGCATAACCGCCTCCGGGAGTTGAGAGACTCCCTCTTCGTACGTTGCAATACGAGCGAGAAGACCCCGACGGAAACTCGTTCCTCTGGAGGAATTTTCGCTCATGGAAATCGAGGGCAACGCTTTAGCATTTTTCTGCATTTTCCGGTCGATTTTTCCATTTTTTCGTACCCGCTTCATTAGATGATGGGTCAGACTTCCTGGTGAAAATTTCCTCTGGTTTTGATGTCTTATTTTCATTCTGCATCTCTCGACGCGGCGAAGATATTTCATTTTTTGTATCATCGTTGGTCTGCGGGAAGGTGGTCTGTTCTGTGGCGACGCCGGTGTCGAAAGGCGGAATCAATGGTTTGGTATCATATGCGCCCGAAAGAGGTCGCTTCGGTTTTTTTGATGAATGCGGGACCCGTTTTTGGATAATTTGTTTATTCTCAGAAATCGTGTTGGGATTTAAAAAATTTTAATCGAGGGAATTTCATAACATTTTATGAGTCAGTGTTTTGAAATTTCTCTCGTGTGTTGAGAGATTATTTTCGATCCGAAGAATGAAAGAGGCTCACAATATTAAACTAGATTATTTGGAATTATATTGAATGTTGAGAAATTAATAAGTAATTCCTATCTCAAGTTTTTGACCACTCTAGATTTTCAATTTTGCAACATCTGAAGCAGAAATTTCTGTATCTATTTGAATATCAATTATATTAATTTTATATTATTAGTTAATTTAAAAAAGGTTACGTGTTGTACCATCAGATACAACAAAAGATGTGTAGTTGTGTAATAAACCCTCAGATTTAAGATAAACACAAGGAAGGATTGTTTGTCCAATATCTGTTTTAATGAAACATTTAATATATAATTTCATGATGGTTAGGGACTATCACAGCCATAACAGAAAAATACAGCATAATTTTGAGCATTATAAATTTTATTTACGAAGGTTAATATTCCCAAAATCAAATGAGAGAATCGGAAAGTTTCGGATAAGCATTGAATATTTAAGAATATAAATGGTTTCACTTGTTTAGTTTTATAGTCTTTTTATACCGTCCTAAACAAAATTAAAATCTATAAATCCGCCAATAATTGTAAATGTAATTCATCCAATAATTAATTAGCAATTTTATTGTTAAGTTATATCTTTCGAAGGTTTTTCAACAATTCAATGCCTCTTAATTTCAATTTTACGAGTTTCAAAGAATTACGAAGAAAGTTTCCATTTAGATATTAACAAACTTTATAAAATTGGCCCAAAATTCAGCTTAAGAATATCGGTGAGCAGAATGAAAGGCGATTTCTCTGGAGATGCTCTGGTTGTGCTTATAGAAGTTTAGTGCTTTGTTTACCAGATATTGCGCAATTCTATGACGAATTTCGGCTTCAAGGATTGCGACTGCGACGATGAATCTCTGATAGAGCAGTGTTTATTCCCTTTTATTCGAGGGCGTAAAAGAATGGACCTTCGTAAGGAAAATACACCTGATTATGGGGTTAACAGAATAATGACGTGAAGACAAATCGCTTTATAAACTCCGCGAAGGATCCGCGGTATTATCAAAGGAAATAAATGATATGATTGATAGGTATTTACTCCCCTTGTCAAATGTTATGTAATTATAAAAAATACACCTGCGAG
This sequence comes from Pachydiplax longipennis, assembly GCA_036926295.1. Taxonomy (NCBI): domain Eukaryota; kingdom Metazoa; phylum Arthropoda; class Insecta; order Odonata; family Libellulidae; genus Pachydiplax; species Pachydiplax longipennis. The sequence continues at coordinate 62,905,979 of JAVFKF010000008.1, forward strand.
AACTTTCTGCTTAATTGACAACTTGCTTTTCGAGCTTATCGAGGGCAATAGTTTTCAAAGCAATTAAATTAGTTCGCAGAATTTAAAAGAACGAAAATGAAACAATATTTCTGTTATAGTAAATGATGGAATTTATAATTTTACGGTCGCATTTAGATCCGTGTTGTTTACAAACAGTTGCCGGCGGTTTCATTATAGTTTTTGGATTCATTCCCAAGCGCTTCGGGCAGTTCAACCAGAAAATATTTTCATAAAAGTTAACATATTATGTAAGCCTAGATAGGTGAAAGTAAATCATGTTTATCATTGAGTGTATCCGAGGTTCCATGTATGTTGCTACGCAGAATCGTGGCAACCCTGTCCTCGCGCCTTAATCTCCATGGTTCATCGCTCCGCTGATCTCAACGTCGCAAACTCAAACAGCCGCTCATCTTCTCATTCCCATTCACTTTCCGATCCGACTTTGGCTCTATAGCTGGGCGACAAGAACGCACCAAGTCTGGCCAACGTGAGTGATGTGACAGCCGTGATTGGAATGGGAGTCGACGAAAAGGGGAGAGAGGAATAAGAGAGCATGATCGTTGGATGAGATGAGCTTCATTCGAAGCAATAGTATTGAGGGAAAATGACGCCCGTTGGGGTTTCCCGCCCAAACCATTCTATTACACATTTTAGCGTTGACGGGTAGAGCTCGATAGCCGCTTGCTCGAATTGCCTCGAACAAGATGGGAATCTCCTCAATAAACGCTTCCTGTCGGAGGCTGATTATATCTTCCATTTTCCGTAATCCATTTAGGTAATAAGAAAGGCTTTAATGCATTAGAATGTTTTTGCAAGAACCTTTATGGAAGAATATTACCAAGTTAGACGGCGACTTACAATCTGAGCATCATTATCGAGCCTTTGTGGGAAGCGAAAGTTTATATGATTTGTGTTGGTGCTAGAGAAAATTTCAATTGAAGTGATAGCGGATAGCTTACACTTTACATTTTGTTACGTAGTAATACCTCGAAGTATATAAAAAGATCTAAGTAAAAATTAACGAATTTTTTTGACTTTACATCCCGGATAAATTTCTCTGCTAAATTAAAATATGTGATCGATGTTTACGCAACAGTATTCTGCAAGTAGTTTATTCTACAATATCTCCTCGATGGGATATTTCATCTCTGTCTGAAATCTATGCCAAAGTCAGTCGAAGTCAGGCGCTGATTTTTTTCAAAATCATTAACTTCACAAATATGAGGATCTTTCTTTAAATGAAATCGGTAAATATAAACATACTAAACCGTACCAAACGCACTGTGGGCAGTGGATGTATTTGGCAATTCCTGTGTTTGTTCGATGCTTCACTACCGCAGAAAATGGAAAAATAACTTCGCCCTGCATGTTCTAATTCTGCAGATTTATGAAGTTAGGTACCATGTGTGGACAGTTCTTTTCCAAGTTGAGAGGTTGTTCAATGGCGAATCCATTTAATATTGTAGATTATCATCACTTGGGTTTCATATCGGGGATCAAGACGAAATGTTGGCACCGCACATATCTTGCATCACGTGCTATGTTATTTTGATCGAGTGCCTGAAAAGAGAGAACAAGCACTTAGAGTTCGTTGCCCCAGTGGTTTGGCGAGAACCTCTAAGTCAACCGGAGGACTATTGTCTTTGTCATACCAGAATTGAGGGACTTTCCATAGAGAAGAAAAAATCCACATGTGCCATGGGATCTTCGACCAGTTCCACAGAGTTGAAATTTTCTAATTTCAAAGCAACCATGTGAATGGAATAACCTTCTAATAGACAGATATAATTCTGACGATAGGAATTTCAGGTCCATAGAATGCCTATACATATAATCCTGAGGTTCGTCAGAGAATCACTACCGATAAAATAATGTGAACTAAATAAACTCGTTCAAGATATTGGTATATCCAAGGAAAGGGCTGAACTTTTAGCTTAGAGTCTACGAGAATGGATTCCACTGACTGGAAATATTAAATTCTCAGTATTTATAAAAAGAAATGAAATGTTATCTTCCCCCTTTAGCAAGAAAAACTTACTCTGTCATTGTTATGCGCTGATAAAAGGCAAGAAATCCACGTACAATACAACTGAATGTTATATCTGAAATCAGTGACCGAAAGTTAGTAAAGAATTGCGATAACTATCCGAGGAAAAGCTAAAATTTGTCAGCCTGCGTAATCATGGATTTCAATGAGACTTTTAACTCAAAAGTATACCTGTGAATGAAATGTTTTGTGAAATTCCATTCAAATTTGCTTACATTTCCTTATGTTGCTCTTAATGTCTCATCATTAGATTCTACTACTATTTTTCCAAAAAGTTCTAATCGGAAATATTTATTACTTAATCTCGGGATAAATTCTTTCGAAATTTTGTATGCGCGATTTCTCAAAAAATTCTGTTCATTCAACCAAGAAAACTTTCAACATAATGATTTTAAATTTTATTTAAAGTAAAATTGAAAAGGTGAATTACTTCGTTCATCGGATTAAATAGAGTGTATGGTCATTACTAAGCTGTAATAAAGATTCGCTCAGTGATTTTACTCATAGGAGCTGTAATTAGCAGCTTTTTATTAAAGTTACACCCAAGCATTAAAGGCCACAGATTAAATTCTCCACGATTCATCTGAAGGGGCACGACACACAAGTCGAGCGTTGAAATTTCCGCTGGCGAAAGCTTCCGGTAATGTTGGGGTTCGGAAAAGAAGATCTATTTTCGGTGGTTTTCGACAGCGCTATCGTGAGAATCGGCGAGGAATGGAGGAAGGCCAAAAAGAACTTCGAATTCTCTTTGGTTCTTCGACTTGAGGGAAGGGCAATGCGATTGTTTAGAGCTTGGGCAGATTTCCCACTTTTTATCAACGTCTTCGCGGCCCTCTCCGCGGTAAAGATTGGACTGTTTATCTTCTCCGCTTCACGTATTATGCAATATGCCGGTTGCGATACCAATCTCTTCATTGGAATTCTTATACTTCTCCTTCCTGCACACTTATAATGTAAAATCTACCGTGAAAATCTCTCTTCCCATGCCATCCTGTTTTTCTTTCAATTTACTTCGAATTTCCTTTGTTCCTTCATATAGGTTCAATATTTTACTTTCTAAACAAGGTATCGGAGAAATTATCCTTTCAGAAGATCCTCTCTAAATTTACTTTCTGCTCCGATGACTTTGTTTTGTGATCCCTTTCATCGAAACCTTCGTTTTTCTCAAGAATTTTTTGATTTTATTTCTGATTATTCCATTTTATCGGTTTCTATCCAATTTTCTTTCTCATTTGTGACTAAAGTAAGGGCTTTAGTGCTGTAAAATTTCATCTGGGTATCCTTTCTTTCTTTGTGCTTAGTGTGTAGGGTTCATCATAAGGATGAACTTTCACCTATAAACTTTTTTTTATTTTCGTTGACCGTGTGGAAATTCAAATTCAAACTATGAAATCTACATCAACGGAGTACGAAAAGTTTGAGTCAACTTACCTACATCAAAATGCAGTTTGGCATATCTCCTTTCATAGCGGTGGTTTTGTGCATTGGTTCTCTACTTCTAATTTTTCTCTTGCATTGTTTTCTAACCTCTTTTAGCCCATTGCTTTACATACCGGACTTATTAGCTGCGGGATTCCCTCGTTTGATCGACGTTCACTTAATCGACGCTCACTCGATGGACAGTTCTATTACCCAACTGCTCGTTTGACCAACAGCTCGGTCGGACGACACCTCGCTTGACCAAGATTGTTACGTTGCATTGACGCAACATTATTAATACGCCGTCGTAAATATATGTATAAAAGACATAAGATAATTAACATTGTTGATTTGAAGAGGTTAATTTCTTGTATCTTTTGTTGTATGTGTTATTTTCTATGCTAAACGTGGAACCTCCTGACGAGCCTTTCTCTGGCTCAGAGAGACCTTAAAGTTTACAGTGGAGAAAAAAATTATTGTATTTTGTGACAAAGTGAAATAAAGAATTATTATATAAGAGGCAAATCCGTGAAATTATTTATCCGTGGATTAAATATTATAATTAGTCATTAACTAAATATTTATTACTGAAAGAACGAATATTAATTATCGAAGGAAACTATTTATGAAATGAGGTAGACCCATCATCGTCATATCCAGTATTTTTTTCTCCTTTCAAGATAGATTCTCAGCGATTTCGACGTTACTTTTCTCCTAGAGAATCGGCACGCCAACTGTTACGACTATTCAGGTCAACATTTGGTGCATCTCTAGAAATATTTAAGCTCTGTTGTTGACCTCTTGGGCGTGCGCTATTTTTTCTCGTTTCAATGCAAAGCTTCGAGATAAAAGTGTAAAGGTGAGAATAGAAGCGGGCTCAGGTGTAAGAGAAACGTGTTTTATGCACTTCTTTTACTCGAAAACGGCAACATTTTTGATAGCACAGAATTCCTGCGAGTGACCCATCCGAGGAAGGCATTTGTGGTTTGATTAAAAATCTATAGTGCGACTTTGTAGTCTATTCACGTTAGTGAAAAAAAATCTCGAGCGAACTAGGCAAATTTAAAAAAATATTTAATATTGAAAAATGAAGTACCCTCTTTCGTATTAAAAGTAAAAAAATCTCTCTTTTCACTGAGAATTAATTCTCCTGGTATCCTCGGAACTCGGAATTAATTGACTTGATGAAATTTATTTGCAAAGAATAAGTCTTTGATGTAGTTCATAGTTTGTTAAGATCCTCCTTCCGAGGATTGTAAAGATTGGAAGAGGCTATCTCTCTTTGAATTTTATTCATGAGATTAAATTTTATTAATGCTAACAAACAATAAGATGTATGTGATGAATGTCGAATATTACTCCTATTTTAAATTTTCTGTAGTTTTATATCTTTTATTGTCTACATGAGTTTTAAATGTCTTGAAACAGTATACGAAGGTTTCGGTGAGTACACACAATTTCGGAGGAGCAAATCAAAGCACATCGATGTGCTCGATTTAGAGAAATTGATAATGGATGGTATTGATGTAGAGGATGGGGAAAGATAGCGTAGACTAGCGATGTGCTATTGAATGTAGTGAGAAATTATCAAAGGATCTGATTTCTGCCTCATTGCTAGTTATTTGATCCGTCCGAACGGAATCTTGATTTATTTTATCTGCAGTAAGGATTACTATAATTTGAAGAATTTAAAACGATTATTTTTATAAATGAATATTCCTCTTTTATAATAAAGTATTCTAAATTATTTTCGCATACAGCTCTGCTTCATTGGAAAATTGGAATTTAAGGATTTACAGGCCTTTTCTCGAACAATAATGGAGTGATATTTCTCAATACTCAGCATGTACTATACAATTGAAACTCTGAATTCCATAATCGCGTAACTATTTAAGAAGATTAAAATCATGCGTTACAAGGCACAGTCAAAGATTCCTACCTCATAAGCATTTTAAATGTCCAGAATATTACGAGTAATTTGAAATGCTCGGAATATCAATCGAGAATTGAATTTCTCTGGCCTAGCCTCCGTTGAAAATCTTCAAAGATCCATTCATCTCCAAAGTGCCATAGGTGAAAACTGGCGAACGCTTGATCCCTCTCCAACGAAATTCCTCCGATCGGGACCCAAAACGACTAAATACCTTCTCTTCCCAACCAGAAATCATCTAGCACGGAGACCGTTCACGCCAATTGCATTCGAGGATTTCGGATGATTGCTTCGATATCAGAATGCTGCAAACGCTATGTTAGAATCAAAGGGGAAAGAGGAGGCGAAAATTGAAATGAACGGGAGAAGAAAAAATGGGGAGAATAGAGCGATAGAGAGAGCTCTAGGTGTCTGAGGGACCGGCCGTGATTACACTAACGGGAGAGAGAGGGCGGAAATCGTTGAACTCTCTCCCTCTTAGACCCGATAGTCGGCTAATAGCGAGCCAACGGAAAAGCTCATTACTCGAATGAAGAGAAAAGGGTTAAATCGATTCGTTTAATTGCGCCGTGTGGAGGGCGGAAAGGATGTTTGTTCCTGGTTCGGTTGGGTGGAATAGGGAAAGGCGCACACACCGATTTTCTCTCTTTCCTTCTAGCTCAATCCCTCCCTAGCTCTCGCCTAAAGGTTTTTCCGGCTGGTGTGTTCCCTAGGTTTATTGGTGTTTTCGGGTGTAATGGGTTGCACGCGGTGTATGAGGATCGGTTTCGCTCCTCGTGTGATTCGCAGGCGGTGAAAGTTTAATGAACGAATTTAACACGCGGGCGAGCATCTCCTGCCATAGACAATGCCGTGGAGGGAATGGGAATAAAGGTGGGGAACGGAGAGATTGAAAGGAGGTCGATGGTCTTTGTGATTAATTTTCGGTGGCTTTTGGGTGGGTTTATTTTTTTACTCTCCGATGTCATTAGAACGCCATTGCGGCACGGAGTTGTTTTTCTTGTTTAACATTTTAGGAGTCGTGTAGGGAACGCTTTTAAGTTGAGTTAATATAATTATAGAGTTTATGTGAATTTAAAGATCGGGAAGGGCAAGGTTTTAAGGAAGATGAATGACACTGAAGATTTCTTCAGGAATGGTGCTTCAGTATCGGAGGAGGGTATTTTGGGGATTTAGGAAATACTGGCTCAGTTCTCCTAAATTTACTTATATGCTTAGAGATGTAAATGTACAAATAATGGAACCAGAATTTCATAGCAAAATCATGATGAAGTTTTAGTTTCGCAGACTTAATCGAAATCTTGACGCAACAGAAGTGATTGCAATGATTACCAATGACCAATGCATTTACTCTTCCTTTAATCTGTCCTTCCTATGAAAATATCTAATGTCTTGCAGAAAAATATGGAAAGGTTTCTGAATCTGATGAAAAGTAAAATGAAATCAGCTGTCAGAGAAGGAAATCTTGCGGTAATTTAAGTAAAATTATATTTTAGTACTTTTCAGTAGGATAGAGGAAATTGTAGAAGAGGATTTTGGACAATAAACACAAAGTTTCCTCGATATTATTAATACTGAAGCATTTGAAGCATTCAGAAATCTGTTGTAGTAAAATAAATTTCATTATGGATTACGAGGGGTCCTAAGACAACACAATCGATGTGGTAACTGGTGAGAATTAAACTTAGACCGTAGATTAGACCTGCTGCACCGCCAATTTGGCATTTTATATAATTTAATCTTGAATTTGAGATTATCAGCATATTCAGACAATTAAAATGAATGGAAACTCTTCAAAAAGAATTCCGTAACTTTTTTAAAAATACACGATATTCTTTTAAAGCCGAGGAATTTAAGGCATTCCTTACATTTTCTTAGAGAGCCTTATTTTAAGGTATTATTCTATTTTACTAATAATTGATTACTTCATGGCATGTTTATGCTTTCGTGAGTGCTAGCTGTTACATTTATGTGTACCTCGATGCACTTGCTACATACATACGGTAGATACCTCGTCTTTGAAAACTTGACTGTGGTGTCTTATTTTATCATATAACCTTAATGATTTCCTCTCTTTGAATTCATCTTATTAGTTTCATTTATGGTGAAAAAAAGCGATCAAACATACAGTTCTCCCAATATACTTCATATGAAGATCAAATAAATATAAACTATTATGGAAGAAAACCATAATCATTCATGAGAAGAAAGCTTAGATCTTTGATCCTATGGTTGTCCTTGTCTTATCGCAACTTCAGAAATAGTGAAAAAATCGATGTGGTTAGAATACATATTTGTCCTACTTTTATCGTGAATAGAAGCGCCCTCATTTCTTCCTCCCGATGTCAAAGGCACAGGGGGTTCCACACATTCCCATAACCGCCCCTGGTGGCGGAGGAAGAACTTTCGGCTGTGGTGCTTCGGAGGACAGGTGGAGGAGAGAAAAGAAGCGGGAGACTTATTCGACTTCGGCCGTGTGTGAAATTGAGGTCCCAGAGGCAGGGTGTGGGCGCCACCGAAGTCACTCCTACATTTAAATTCAAATGGCGCGCACTCTGTCAACACCGTGAGAAGGTGGGCGTCCTTTTTATTTGAGGGGGATATCGGATGAAGGGAGGAAGGGGTGAAATATGCATTCCCTTTATTTGAGAGCGGGATGCGAGGGAGATCATTCCCCAAGAGGGATAGAGAACGCGGTTCGACGGGCTCCCGCGGAATGGCGTAGCGAAAGGAAGATGGGGCGTTGTAGGATAGTAAAGGTGGGGTGCGGGTGGGAATGAATGAGAAAGTAAGAGGGAAAGGAGAATTGAAAACGGAAAACGACACAGACGTATCGACTATCCCATAGGAAAGAAAGGGAAGAGAAAGAGATGAGGTGGAGGATGGTGGGGAATTATGGGAAATTAAAATTGTCCTGGATCGGATAAGTACGAGTATATACCCTGTTTATTTAAGCAGAAAATCGTCAAGAAGGATTAGTTGTAAGGAAAGATAAAATTGGAGAAATGAGTGATAAGGAGGATTGGATCTATATGGAAAGATACATTCATTCTGCAGAACGTGACGAAATAGTTGAGATGGGAGGAGAGCATAGAAAATGGATAATGTAACTAGGAGAAATCCAAAAAATGGTTGATATGAGAGACGGAGGGTCAAAACAAGCTTATTTTAAATAAATCAGGTTAATTTTTATGATCTTAAGATCACCCGATTTCAATAAAAGTTCGAGCCCTGACCTTCCATAGAATTTCATTTAATTAGAGTAATTTTATTTTTTTTTGCTAGTTCACGTCATAATTAGATAAGATTGAAAATAGCCATCTATCTTCCTTCCAATCCATATTTATAAGATACGAAGCATTACTACTATAAAAATACATAAAATACAGCCGGATAAATTTTTGAGAAAAATATTCATCCAATGAAATAACACTATGAGAAATACATCCATTACTATAATAGTAAAATAACTGAAAAAATAATAAATTAACTTTCTCTATTCTACGCTGCACAGCATTATGCACACAGTAGTTCTTAAACGTGTATAAATACAGAAGACTAAAGTGAGGCGTGATCCTAAAGCGAACCCTGCGTCACCGATTATGATCAAATCCAATGAAGAAATGGGAAAAGAAAGATCAAAGAAGAGATTGGAATTGAACGAATTAGGATGAGAATACATTCTGTAGAAGAATAGGGAGCGGAGATCATAAAGAGCGGTTGGGGAAGAAATAGGGCGAAAGAAAGAGCCGTGAAGAATAAGGAAAAGGGTTTTGTAGTGAAGGAAATTTGTAGGGAACGGAGGGGAAGGGGCGGTTCCCATTCGTTCGTTTGCTTTCCGTCGTGGTGTGGGGAGAAGAATTTGACGGAGACGTAGGTGGCATTGAGAGGGGGGTTTATGCAGGGAGAGAGGGGTTGCGCATTTGGCATGGCTCTTGTTTTCCGACGTAAAAACACTCCCCTCCGTGCATAAAAATCTCTTCGGAGTCACTTTCACTTCCTTGGTTCGTTGGCTGAGAGCGATTAAATCTGTTAACTCCGGTTTGCTGTTGGCCCATAAGGGAGCTTCAAATGCGCCATGTTTATTAGCTTTCGAAAAAAATATCCACGATAAGAGGATGACGCAGATATAAAGATAAATTGCTGGTGACAGTCGCACTACAAAAGAAAACACTCGGAAACTTAGTGTGATGGAAAAGATTGAGTATTTACGTCCTTATTTAATAAGTTACTCATATCTTTTAATCACGTAAATCTATCCCGAGATTAAAGTAATTATTGAATAATGCTATTAACAATGACAAAATTAATGAGTAATTATATCATATCATTATAACATGGTCGATCACGCTAATAAAATAACTATTCATTATCATTTATTATTTTGAATGAATAAGTTCTTAATTCATTTTTTCTCAACTCTCCATTTGGCAAATGAGTAAATATTTTCACCGAATCTAAATTTATCCGGAAAACTAATCAATAGAGTGCTTCCGATAGCTTCATTGCTGATAATATAATTAATGTGTAATTTGGTTTCAATTATATCTATTGAGTAAGACATCAAGGAAAAATTTATTAGATTTTGAGGAATACTAGTTTGTCTATCTCTTAATTATAAGTTAATCTATCTATAAGAAACAAAAATTTATGGTTTGCTTAGCAATTGAAATCATTCTCTGACGCAACCAAGAGAGTGGTTTTAAATGTTGATGATAATTGGTAAAATTAATGTACATATTTTGTTAACTAATACTAACGAAATTTCATCGTGGATTTTAGATATTTTACGGCTCTTGTTACTTTGTTGCGTTGCTAGTTGCGTTGCTAGTTTGAGTATAAATAAATGTCTCGTCATTTAATAAAACATTGTAATTATTGGGGGAGTATTGATGATAATGGATGATTTGAAACATTCCTTCCTCTCAATTTTCTTAATTTAGTTAATTTAAAAATGTCATAACATTTGCGTTGTGAGTCAGCCGACTTAAAACGTCAAAAGTTGCAAGTTACATCTAGAAACGTTGGAAATGTCTTTGCCTTCAAGGAATTAAAGCAGAATATATAGAAGAGACAATCGTTTAGATTAGCAGAGAGCATCACTTAGAATGTCATGTTTTGCATAACTTTGTATATTCATAATTTATATTCTTTTCCTAGAAGTCTTCCATGTCTTTCTTCATCTAATTACCCTCCAGTTTACATCACCCAGAATCCGTCATCCCTTTCTAACTATACCCCTTCCCACATTATGCAGAAACTCTTGTTTTACCTCTCTTTCAGCCTTTCTTTCATTCCTCGGAGTAGCTGCTGACTTTATTCTTACTTTTTTCATCTTTCTCCTTTCCTTTGGGAATTTCATTCATGCACCTCTCCATCCTTAACGTCTTTGTTTCCTTATCTCCGCCTCCAGATCTTTCATCGCGCCCGTAGCATTGCTTTTCGATTCACATTGTGAGATAGTCTCCGTCGAATGACGACGACTGCTTGCTCATCTCGTTCCACAGTATCTTTCTCTTACTATATATATTCCCTTTCGATTTTACTTCTCTAGGAGAAGCTACTCTTACTTTTTGTGACTGCCTTTTTCTCATAATACTTTTTAAATCACCTAAGGCTGTTTCATTTACATGAGAATTTTGGTGTTCCAACAGTTTTATGCTTCTACAAGTTATCAATGGTAATCGTAAATCTACCAACCTTTATTATCATTACATGTCGTTTTCCTTTACTAAGATTTGGTTATGAGTCTGTGTAAACGAATTCAATATTTGGTTGTGTAAGAAAATTCTCATTAACTCAGTTTTATCGCGCTATGTTATGTTTTGTTTCATGATTTGTCATGATTCAATGTCATTAGTAAAAATTGGCTGTTTTTGAATCAAATTTAAATAAATAAAGTCTGGCAGTAATTTTAATTTGAAGCCGCCCCAGGTGCATTGAGGGTCTCAGTAAAAGAAAAAATATTCTCGAGGAAAAACTGCGTAGAGCTCTTAAATTTGGACATCAGAAAACAGGAAACTATGAAATGAATATTTTAACTTTTCTCATGTATGCTTTTGATTTGTGATAGATTGAATCGTACGGTATGTCGCTTTGTGAAGAGGATCGATTATAATTACGTTGCTTCCTTTGAAGACTAGCATTGATTGATCTATAAATCCTCGTTGTCTATAACAGAATAATATCGAATCCCACCGAAAGAAAAAATATATTTATCTTTACATTTATTTTCCCTCAAAATACGAAAATTTCTAAAATAATTGACACGTCTCTCCTTGAGGAGACATTACGATAAAGAGATAAAACTACTGTCAATCTATGCGCATGAAATTTTTTACCGATTTATCTCCTAATTCAGTTCTTCAGTACAATATCAATTTCGGTTATTGAGTTGGAAATTTTAAAATATAATCTCCTGATTGAGACTGTATGTCGAATGAAAAAGAGCGGTGGTGTAATGAAATAGTAGAAAGTGATCGTAAGGAAGTTTGAAGGGAGATCTATTGCTCAAAGCTCACTCATCTTCTGAATAATTTAATTAATGTAAAATAAGCTTTGATAACTATTATTTCGGCGCAGTCTAAAATATCTTGCCCAATTCACGGAAGATATCCTATATTTATTCATCAAGATCGCAAGCGCACCAAGTCATTCCAAGAATCTCTTGTATGTAATATCCTTTACTTTTCTTAATTTATGTAAACGACTTACCAAAGAACATAAAATCCGAAACTCGGCTATTCGCTCAAGACTGCATAATTTAGAGGGAAATTTATGGTGAAGATGATAGTAAGATATTGCAGAGAAATATCGAAGCAGTTGGGAAGTGGGTAACGGAAAATGGAATGGCAATAAATGCAAAGAAAAGCAAATATATCAGATACACGAAAAAAGGAAAGATAGAGGGAGGTTAATGGAGAAAATATTCCCAGGGTGAAAGACTACTTACTTACTGGTTACATTTACTAAAAATTTAGATAATCACAAACTGGCATTTGATTACTAGCACTGGTCATCTATGTACTATCAATATATGACGATTATTCGTCTATATCGATCGCTTGAAAAAGTATAAATGTGAAAAAGTACATCCTCCTGTCTTCGTTTAATTTATTCCAGAGTTATAGAAAACAACGCCTTCCTCCGTGGGTTTTATAAGTGGTTAGAATTAACAGAGATGGAGCAACATACATCTTAAAATTGCGTGTAACACCTATTGTGAATATTTTGGATAGATATTACTTATAAAGAATGCGAGAATACGTAAATAAAGAACGTGTATGTAAAATTTTTAAAATGTAACGATATGGGGTTAAAGCTGATTTTGTCATATAATAACAGAATATTTGGAGATCGTTAGGTATTGCGAAAGATGCAAAGAGATGTAAGGAGATGCAAAATATTGAATAAATGTATCCTTAACTTCTTCTGCAAGTACTATTAAAATTAATATTAATAATTGAAAGCATAGATTTAATTATCGCTCAGTAAACATGTGAGTAACTTTTCTTTTCGGGCAAGTAAGACTACCATATAGTAACTTTTAAAGTTTTTTCTTAAAGAAAGCGTTAGATATTCCGAAAATTTTGAGAGCTTAAAAATAAGATGCCGAGAAAACTTCGTTTCAGCGTCGTATATCGATTTTTATATTCAGTATATTACGACTGTTCTCGTAAACTTTAGAAGTACTGAAACTTTTTCGATATCACGCGTCTGGGGAATGGCTCAAACCGATTCCAGCCTATCGATCCATTATTCAAATTTCTTACTCCTCTACCCAGCCTAAAATCTTGTAATTTCATACCTTTCCAATGAATTCGTATTTGCATCCTCTCGTACTCTATCTACAATTCTTTTTCTTACCTTCCTTTCTTCCTTCTTTAGCCGATTCCTATTCTGTGACTATTCTGTAACTCTCGGTCCTACGCCATACTCACATGTATCCAAAATCCATCACTTCTCAGGATTCCCTTTTTTTGGGATTTCCTCACTTCTTCCGTTCCGTTTTACTTTATTATCCTTTGGAGAACGTATTTCCATCCTTATTTCCCCTCCTTCATATCGTGTCTTCATTCCTCTCCTTCAGAATTGTTGATTGCGTCCTACTGGAAAAGTCACCGCACTCTTCGACGGTTGGAGAAACCTCAGCCCATGTCAAAAACAGGTCAATAGTTGGAAAAGTAGGGATGAAGGTTGGCTGAATGTTTACATCGGCTGCTTTTCTGACAAACTCAGGGGGATAAGAAACGAAAGATGGGAGGAAGTTGAGAAGAAATGGAGAATCACGTGTGAGAATCGGAAAAACGAAGGAACGCGGAAAGAAGTTTAGAGAAAAAATGTCTAGACGAAGATCACAGGGGAATGGATATTTCAAGGGAAATATCCAGGAGGAGGAAATGAATCTCGGAGAGGGAATAAGAATTGATTTGACGTTTCTTTAAATGAGGTATGCTTCCGTTGGTTTGGAGAGGTTGACGAACGGTTCCGCAATAGACCAAACATCTTTAATAACCAATAAAAGTTGTCAAGTTGTCTTGCAGAATTTCATTGTAGAAATTGGTTTATTATACGGAGATATTTGCATTCGACTTCCTGGCTTATTTTGAGCTTGATTGTGAACACTTTGTTGTGACTGCTTCAGTTCCTTCTATAATGTCTTTTCCATTAATAATCGCTGATAAATGACGTCTTTTTTACATAATCTTATCGGCATCTCTTCTTATCTAATTTTAATAAGTAACTCTGTTTTCCATTATATATTCATCTTTTTATATCATACATATCTCAACTACTTTCCGGAACTCTAGAATTCCTCTTATTAGAATTACTCTTGATTTTCTTTACTTCCGTTCCTCGTTCTACATTCATTGAAAAACACTACTCCAAGATTCTCACTTATTACATTCTCTACAGATTCTGCGTAATTATTCCAGGATATTTATCCATACATCAACTAAGATTAAGATTTTAAGCTGAAGATATCCTGTTAATGTATAATTGGCATACGGTTTCAGAAAAAGAATAATACATCCTGTAAGTTAAGCTGGTTCACATTATTTCTTGGCAACGCGGTCAGCATTGGAAGCGCTCTTATTTGTATTTTAAAATCATTATTTTGTAACATGACAAAATTACTTAATATCGATTGTGAGTTAGTAATTTTGAGTTTTTTCTGACATTCACTTCTGGTTAAATTGTATTTAAAATCTTAGATAATATTTTAAGGGTTTCCTTATGTTAAATAACCTACTGTTTCCTACAAGATATTTATTTGCAATGGTAACGTGAAAGTGAAAAAGATACCGATGTAAGAGTGTTTTTGAAATTGCTGGCTATATTTCGATTTTGTCTCAGACACTTTCATGATGACCATTAATAAAATTGTCAGTTGTTAAAAGAATTTATATCTTCACCTTGAAAACAGCGTATAAAGACAACTAGTAATCATGGGATTGGTGGACCATGGAAAGTTATGGTTACGATTAGAAATATGAATTTGATATCGGGAATTGGATATGAATTTGATATCGGGAAATATTGAGCTGTGTTTGCAATACACGTACATCGACATTTCGAAGGAGGATTTCCATCGTAATGATATTGGAGATGCCAAATATTGCTACAGTAACCTTTCAGTAAGTTCTTATTATCTTTCAGCAATTTATACATCTGCAAATCGGGAATAAGTGGTCGAAACAATGGGAACATGAAAATGTTTTCGAAATCGCTGCGGCAGATCTGAGCAGTTCTCGAATATGGGCTATTTAAAATTTGAATAGTGTCTCCTTGGCGGGACACTTGTCTCTTTTTTCTCAAATTGGATGGACCTTTTCGCGGAAATTGGGTCGTAAAGCGCCAACGTTTTTATGCATTGCTTTTGAGATAATATTGGAGACTCGGTATATGCAGCGATGGGAATGCGGATTTTGCGGAAGACCTATTTCTCTGCCTTAGTTTGCACTTTACTATTTTACGTAATGTACTCGCAAAGTAAGAAAAGTATATGTTTCGGATGAAGCTTTTTCGATGCGTAAAAATGTTTAGCATATTAAAATCTACTTGATTTAGTTCATTAGGTTAATCATAGACAACTAATGAGTAAAAAGGATTTCTAAACAAGGGCAAGTTCCATACATTCAAATTATTATACTTTAGTGGAATCCTTAA
The DNA here is from genome assembly GCA_036926295.1 of Pachydiplax longipennis. Taxonomy (NCBI): domain Eukaryota; kingdom Metazoa; phylum Arthropoda; class Insecta; order Odonata; family Libellulidae; genus Pachydiplax; species Pachydiplax longipennis. Next base: position 62,921,566 of record JAVFKF010000008.1, read on the forward strand.
GGAACTAAGATCAACACGATATAAATGTATCTAATAATAATGTGTGTCGCCAGCCTTTGTAGATTAGTAGTTTGCTTGCATATAAGGCAATAGCGAGGACACGGGTTCCTTTTAAGGTTAGGGCAAGATTTTACTTCTATTTCAACATTTAATTGTAAGAGTGGTCTCGTAACCCCCAAATTAGACCCTGATTATTATATTCGTGATATAGTTACAGCCCCAGAAAAATGTTTTGAGGTTAGAGAGTACTCAATAAGGTACAAAAATCTTTTATGACTCCCTAGGTATGAGCGTTTGGATAAAGGGATATTTATAACGTAGCAGGGAACATTTTTCAACTGAAGACAATATCGAGCATCTTAAAGGCATTATTATTAGTAAAGGTATTTCATAATTTAAGAGTTACGAAAGTTAATCAAATTATTCAAAGCAAGTATCCTTTAGAGTTCTCTATAAGGTATCAAATCAAGTGGAAAGTTATTTCTTGGAGAAAACAAAAATGAAGGGAAGCTTGTGTGCCTTTCCTATGAGCGGGTTTGCGGACGTTTTCTTGTAATCATCCAATTTTGCTATAAAACTTTTCTCTGCAGCATCTTGTAATACTTTTTGTAATTTAATAGAAGTAATGCATCCATTATTTACTGATGGGAAATTCTTACGAATAATCGTCTCCAGCATCGACGTCGATATCGGAAATGCTGAGATGCGTCCAAATGGCAGATAAGCAAAGCTGACCTCAGAAGTATACATCCAAATTGGCTTGATGGCCAGCTTCGCGTCGAGCAATTCCCGAAAAAGACAGGTTCCAAAAACGAATCCTTGAACCGTAGCATGACCATCATAAGGCAATTCAAATTCAGCCATTGTTTTCTACTGATCCCATTCTTCTGCAGGAAGAGGGGAGGGCAGTAAGAACACTGCGTCGCTCTCGGGAGGCGGAGGTTTATACAACGTCTCCTCCAAATCGCTCGTTTTCTCACAAATTTCAAGCCGCCCTTTTTTTCCCCTTCTCTTTTTCACGGAGCTGAACCCGGCAAAAATATTTGCAGTCGCGAGAGTAAATGCGGGCATTTGCATTCAAAAGGTTCCAAACGGAGCGGGGCAAGGCGAAGAACACTGGGATGGAATGAGGACAGGACGAATTCGCTCGATTTTTCTCCAAGCTGTTCCGGCCGGAATAAGGAGAGAAGTGAAGGACAGCGAAGGAGAGAAAAGGAGGCTATCGAAACAGCGATCGGCGGTGGAAAATCCGGGATTGGGTGGCGACTTCCTTAGGAAGGAATTGGACAAAGTGGATGGGAAAGGAGACACGGAATGGTGTGATAGGAAGATGGAGATAAGGCGGCACAGAGATCCCTCCTGAGAAAATCGAGAAGCACGGAGGCGCGTGGTGCACTGAGTGATAAGACGGAGCGAAAAATTCTCTTAGGGAGGAACATGGAATAGGCGGCGAGGAGAGTTTTGGGGGAAAGCGGCTGAATAATTCATTGAAATCGTCTCCTGACGATATCTCGTGAATAAATCAACGTGGTGATTTTACGAGTCGCTCGGTTTTTTTTACGGAGACATGGCAGTTCGAGTATGAGGTTAAGTTGTTGCAACAACCAATTGAGTAGTTAGTGACTGGCGTAATCTGCGGAGATTAAAATTTGAGGTTACGAAAGAGAACAAGGCCATTTATTTGAAGGGATTAAACCGGTTTAAACTGCCACATTATCCGTCACTTATATCTATCTTGGTTACGTATCAACATCCTCCCTATCACCCAATTTCCAACATCCCTTAACTTAAAGTAAGTAATATTGATGTTATTTTTTAATAACTATCTTATTATAGTACTACATAGGAATTCATCAGTCATTATTCTATAGCTATTATCTAGATTTTTTCCTGTTATTTTGAAATTTAACCTCCCTTCAGTCAACTACAATTAATCTTCAAAATAAATTAATCATTTGAATGTTTCTGTTCCAAAGAAGAATTTGAATTTCCTTTACGGCTAGAAGTTATGCATCATAGAAACCATAGAGGATATAGAAAATTTATGCTGTAACATTCGTAGAGTATATCTCATTTTTAGTGCAGTGTTCAACGAGCAGAGTATTCTTAACTCGACGGGCCAGTAATAGAGTTTTGGAGAGAAGTTCCTGTTTGATTCATGCTTAAGATTTATAATATGAATATTGCTGGAAATGAAATTGCTGGAAAATTAACCAATGAGAAGATATTCTCGTATACAAAAAGGAATGAATTATTGAAAGATTAAATGCGTCTACTTTTGTAGAAAATTATTTCATACAACATTCTCCTCCATTTGCATCAAACGTGCTAATTCGCGATTCCTGTAGAACCAATAGGGAAACTACTACCTTTTGACTACAGTAAAACCCGTATAATACGCTCTCGCTGAATACAGAATTTGCTCCAAGTCCCTTTCACACGAAAAACATGCCAAAAATACCGCTTAGGATATCCTTCTTCCCGCTCAAGACGCCGATTTCTTACGCCAGATGTACTGCAACTCTCTACAGTCAATGGTTCGCTTCATTCGATTAACCCAAATTTTTTACGTCATCTGAGTCGTTCTCTCATATTCGCCTTTTCTTTATTATGGTTTGTAGTGGATATTTTTGGATTGACTAATTTTGTGGGAATGAAAATGAGATATCGCGAAACAGAACAATCTCTATACCCATCTCGGAGCGGATACGAATTCTGAGATAGAGTAAGATCTTCTCTAACACTTTGTCTCACGATCAAAGCATAATGTTAATTTTAAAATTCTTGCTTGCTTTCTTGTGTTTCCTTTCATCGGAATCTCAAGTTGAAAAGCACACCGAATATACCAGAAATGGAGTTTTGTGGACTGTTGAGCGTAGTTTTGGAGAGTGAGCTCTGTGATGCCCTTTCACTGCTGTTAAAAATATCCATTACTCTTCCTTCATTATCTGTCTGGTGATAACTATTTCATTGCAAAGTAAAAACTGAGCAAGATGAAGTAACTAAGATGGTCTATTTGAGCGAAAAGGCAACCAAGTGTTACACATCTCGGTTTTGACGCAATCCCGCTTGATGCAGTTTTCGCTTGGCCCACTGAAAAACGTCTTAACCGGGTTTTATTGTGTTTACCTGAAATGAAATTTTTGTTAATTCTTGGTGTCGTGAAAACATTAAAAACAAAAGACCGAATGTCACATCGGTATGAAAAAAGAGGTAAAAATGTCAAATGTAAAAATGTAAAAATTTTATTCACTAGTATTAAAATTTGGGAATGGAGTAACAAAAATAAATTTATTGAAAATTAGTTAGAATTTTTCCGTTTCTTAGTTTTGTTTTATAAACCACTAGTGGTGGCGGAATGGTTATCGTTCTTGGGCTCTGGGTTCGAGTTCCGTCTAGTTCCACTGTTTTCTAGTTAGGGTATGGTTGTGTATTTTTGTCATTAATAATAATTAAAAATAGACGTAATTGGAGTCTTATTGTTTGCATTCAAGATGTTATTATAATTAAAATTACATATTATTTAATGGTAATTACCTATATTGCGTGAATATTGATGCAATAAGTCACTAAAATTCACAAATTTATTTATTTATATTACAAATATTTCTTGTATAAATATAAAAAGTAATATATAAAATAATTTTCTCCTGAAAGCGGTCCATATCTTGAAATCTTGAAAATTTTATTTTTTGCGACTTTGATTTTCACCACCGAGATGCACCGCAATTATGCGGAATAGATAGAATTGTCTATCCTTGATTTTAGACTACCCGCAGTACAACAGTAGTTCCGCCATAGTAACGTTTTACGCAATATCGTCCTAAATACTTTTTATGAATGGCTTTTGGACAATGGGTGGAACTTTGCCATGGTTCATATCGAACCTTTTTAATATTTTAGTTTAAGAGGAGGTTAAATTACTCAATGTCAAATTATTTTCTAGGCAGTGAATCATTCTATATGAAAACAGCTTCATTAAAAAAGCGATCATATCCATGTTTCCGAACCCTTTCCCTCATCTTTTAAGCCAAACATAAAAAACTAACCCTTGGCAATAAAAAATTTCCTCTAAACAAACTCCATTATCATAACCGCAAGTCATTTCCGAGCCGAAGAAAAAAAAGACAATTTATTAAATTTTATCCCTTCCATTGAATTAGAACTTTCTCTCTAATTGTCAAGCTTTCAGCGCTAATCCCCATTCACAAAAACGAATTTTGACAGAGGAGATAAATTATACTCTTCATCCGAGATAGAAATATTCCCCCAACCCGTTCTCTTTCCATTCATCCAGTGGCGAGGAGAAAGGGGTGCCTCTTCGGATAGGATTCCCATCTCTACATCTCTCTCTCACCAAATCTCCCTCCCCACACCAACTCCTTACATACTGGAAGTCTGTGCTCCTGTCGCTTGGGACGTGGATGAAACTAAAGACCACATGGGAAGGATCTTTCTCTAATTCCGACGGGACTGATTTGTGGAACGGACAAATGAGTCTGTGCCTTACACACGTCCACAGGCGACAGTACAGGAAAACCCCTAAAACGGAATAGTAGCCCCAACACATTCTCTCCCCCTTTTGCCCTTCTCCCTCTCCTGTCCAACAAACCACCGTCCTCTGTCGACAATCAAGATTCCGTGGTCTGCGGGGTTTTCATGTCGTAAAGGGTTGACGTTTCTGTAGAGACTAGTGCGATGAGGGGATCTCAACCAGAGGAGGGGAGAGCCCGTGTTGCATTTTGGCTGCTCTTCTTATTTGCCGTCCTCGAAGAATATTTTTCCTTTGGGGAATTAAGGAGTTGATGGGTGACAAATGAGGGTCTCTAGGGAAAAAAAGGAGGCTAATATTTTATTATTAGGTCCTGTTTGTGCTGAGAGAGGATTTTTTAGTGTTTGGAAACAGAAGATTATTTAATTTATGGGATATGTGGAATGGTTTTTTATTATCGGAAAATTATGCCTTCTGGCATGACTCATCTTAAGGTATCTCGTCTTAGTTGGTTTTTATTAAAGGAAGGACATCCATTGCAGAAACTCCTACTTGGAATTTATAAAATAAACTTATATGAGTACTTTATACGTAAGTTATATATATTAATCCATATTATATTTTTTTCATTAGTCGAATTCAAAATTTTTGAATCGATTGTTATTACTCATCGTATAAGATAAGGAGATGAAGTTTTTTTGGATGGTTTTCTTGAACCATTACATAAAAATCAACCCATATACTTGTAAAGTCGCGAATTTTACTTATTGTGAGATTACATTAGGGAGGGAATTAGAAATCCAGCGTCCATCATAGCAATGGCAACAACCATTTTATTAATTTTTTCAATTTTTATTTCTTGCTTACGAGGAGTCTTTCTATTGTCTCCATAGTCAATGTTAACGATTCACAAATATTTTATTGTTAAATACAGAGTACTTAAACCTTAATCTTCGTTTGGTCGCTATCAAGAAATTTTAAAATGTTTCATCTTTTACTTAGAGGATGTGCAAAATACGCTCAAGGAAGAAAGGTATTAATACGACTATCAGAACCGCACGCTTATTAATGAAAAATTGCAGTAAACTGAGAGGGAGAGGAGAAGAATTCGGCGAAAACAGTCTCATAGAGAGGAGAATGAGGTTATGGAAGCTAAATGATTCTCCGCGAATAAAAAAAGTCGGAAGAGGATAATAAGAACGGAAAATACTGACATGGCGCAGAGATAAATTGAGATCCAGCGGAGAAGAGAGCGCTCTCCTTCCAAAGCCTCTCTTTCATCCCATTCCTTCTTTCTCCGTAGCTATATTGAGTCTGCAATGTCAGAGGCACGTGAACTCCGGAAGAACTGATTTACGAGAGAGAAAGAAGCTGGGATGAATCTTGGGAACGCCGAAGGATCCGAGGCGCGATGTAAGTTGAGAGAGAATGCGGGGTGGTCTGCAACTCCTAGTCGAGCAATGGATGTGGGTGTACTATTAAGGAAAGGAATTAGCAGTTTGCCACTGATATTGTATGGAAAAGGAGGAGACGTTTCTTCTTAAGATGCAGGTTGAGTAAAGGGGATGAGGTCTTTTGGTGAGGCTCTCTTTCAACTCTTGCTGTTCAAGAAGTTCCCCCTCATCCGCCCTCCTGTCCTCATATTCTCATTCTGGGGAATCTCTTGGGAATATCCACCTCCTCTCCTTTTCATCGTATCCACTTTACCTTCTCCGATCTCAAAAGTAATTAGCTATCTATCTTCACTTCAGCCCGTTTTACGTCTTCTTTACGTAAGGGGTATTTATCGCCGCTAGGCATTATCTCAGAATCTCTTTTTTTAGTGTCAATATCCTCGCGGGGATTGAGGTGATGTATCTCCAAGATTTTTCCATTACCGTCTTCCCTTGTTTTCTCCTTCTCTCCATCAAAAAAGTATATACCACGATCATTTGAGTGTTTTCTCCATTCTGAGAGTGGAACAATTGGATAAGTAACGGGACAAATAATCTCTCGAAAGCTATCTTGAGGAATGAAGTGGTTGGCTGTGAGAGACGAGGCATACGTACTTTAGGAGAAAAATCTTTTGCGATAGAATGAGATTGCTGCGGTAAAGAAAGGATTTAAGGGTCGGAATTCTCATTTTAAGTTAATTGGTTCAAATTTTATTGAATTTATCATTTATTTCTGGAAATATTGATTCATCAATGAAGATTTCTCTCTCCTGAGGAAAGAATGAATTAAACGAAAACGGGGGAAATGAAAGCTAGTTTTCTCATATCATGTAGTATAATTTAATCTATGAGTAGCTTAACTTATCGCATAAAAAAGGCAGAAAGAAGAACTCATCATTGAGCTCTTTCACAGTTCTAAGTAGCCTTGGTACTCAGCAATATTGTAGTCTTTCATTTTGTGATGGGAACCTACCAGGAAATAGTGATCAGAGAGATTTCCTAATCTTTTTTTACCTCGCAGTTGATCCCTTGGATTACCTGCAGTTCAATTTTATTTTCCTTGAATTCCCTGTCTGAATATTAGGTTCAGCGTTTTTCATCAAACTAATTTCTGATCCTCTTTTTCATTGATCCTCTTATCTAGAGAGTGGGCTGTCAATCCTTGCGTATTAGAAGTCTCGTAAATTGTCGCGACATTGTCAGTTGTGTTATGAACATATAATCTAGTTCATAAATGATTCCACGTTTAATTGATAATAATCTCAAAAGAATACCATTTATTTCTCTACAACGCGATGATGATAAATTAAATAGACAAACTTTAAGCTAAAATATATTCTGGGATTATTTTGTCTAATTATTGTTTCCTCATTAAACAATAGTTTATGATTCAAACATTTTAAATCCATTTACTCCAATGGAAAGGTGTTAATTGTGAAACCGATATTCCTTATCCTTCAGTAAGGTCTCATCCTAGATTGTCTCCCGAGGATAAAACTTATATATTTTATTTTTATAAAAGATACAATGCTCTTAAAATTATTTCCTTTAAGGGAAGGGATTATTCCCATGGCTTCGAAACGTAAGCTCTCTTTTTATGGTGTCATTGCCCACACAAAGTCGACCTCCTCCCGAAAATCTTCAAAACTTCTTCGCCATTGTTTTTTTCCCGCTCACCTTCGAAAGTGGCCTCAGAGGATGTCCATGTAAGACGCACAAGGGGGATGTAGGCGATTTCCCTTTTGAGGCAGCAACGTTCATATCACTGCCATTTCCAGCCAATCCTCTCTCATCCTCCCTATACCGCCTCCCTTTATCCTCACTTAACCCTTTCACCCACCACCCAATCTTTACCATACCCCCTTCCCCCATTTCCAGCTATCTTCCTCGATTTGTCTTTTACTTAGATCCTCATGTCTCTTTCCTTAATCTTCCCCCACAAGCCCCCCGTGCCCGTCCTCAGGTGCCCATCGCCCGCTCTGCGACCCCGCCCCCCCCGAGAGGGCCTAAGACAAGGCCGGATGAGAAGAAAGAGCTCTCCCTAAGCGAGGACTGTTTTCTGTTCGGAAGGATGTATGCAGGAGGGGGAATCATCTCTCGGACGGACTAGGTAGGGAATGGGAAGTGATTGATGACGAGATTAAACCGTAGTGGAGTAGAACAAAGGGTATGGGAAGTGGGTGTGGAGGAGGGTTGAGGGGGGAGGGGGTAAGGGAGTGACAGAGTGCTCGGGTGACGAGCTTGAAATCCCTCGAATCTATCTGCGTCAGGAAGGGCGACGCCCCGGAGTGTGAGTTTGTGCGCCCCCGCGGGGGCGGGGGGTGCTCGCACAGGGTGGGGGTTGCGGGGTGGTGGTTGCTGAATCCGTAGGAACCTCAGTATTCTTCTTCTTTCGCTTCGGTTATGCCCGAGGGAATCCCTCTTTCTCTTGCATTCGTCAGATACCGTTTCTTCAGTCAGCCGCACACACACACATTCACCGGCCGACTTCAATTACCACGCTTTTTATCTCTCCCTCCTCCTCTCCCCGTCTCTTCCTCTGTTCTCCCTGCATCCCTCGGGAGTAGAATATTCATCACTCAAACTGCCGCGGGGATAAAAATTAGTTTTCCTTCCACGGCTCTTGTGCGTGGTTTGATGTACTTCTGGTTTGCTTCGGATTGCGGAGATTTCGCTCGTTTAGTAGGGAAACAAATTAACGCGCGTATATTTTTCTATAGTTTCGTGATTGCTGTTGGAGTGCTGACTCTGATATCGAAGATCGTGAGAGATGCTGTTTCATCAATGTTTATATTTGCAGTCTTTTATGAAGTAATTGTCCAGTTACTTTGTCTTACGTTATACCATGCGTAAACGATAAGAACGTATCTTGCTTACATACCCTCCCTATATTCATTTGCTTAAAAATACTAAGGTCAGCTTTATCAGAGGCCATGAAAATTTATGACGTAGTTAAGAGGAATAGGTCATAACCTCAACTGAACCACTTCAACGTGCAGGAAGGGAATACAGCAAAATATCTGTGAAAACCATTTACTTGAAAATGTATAAGATTTTACGAAATTTTGTTACATAATAATTTTACCTTATCATGATGGTTGGCAAGATATTGAAACTTTAATTATTTGAAAATATGTTGGTGAATATCAACTTGAATTTTCATGAACTAAAGTTAATTTCCTTTTAATGGTGAACTGATTTAACTGATTGAAAGATCCTTGATTGAAAACTAGAAAAATATTTAAAGAAGCCCCTTGTTTATTTGCCAAATTCAAGAATGTACCTTCGGGAATTCTCTCTAATTTAAGGAATTGAAGGATTCAGGGGAAAGTGCGAAGGGCGCAGTCACTTTCCTTTACTTGATGACTTTGTACTGGCAATTAGTCTAGGATCATGAAGAGCTCGAATTACAATCGGATCGTATAGATTTTCCGGAATCACTGTGGATCAGCTGCATTAAAAACGGCAAAATGGCATTTTAAAAGCTAATTGGATATGAGTTCATAATGAAATTGTCTCATATCGCCCCCTCCGGCAAGTTTTTCGATTCGCTCCTGATTTTTGGTTGGAAGTATGGAATATTCGAATGGTAGAATAAGTTGAGATTTAGTAGTAGCCCGGAGAGATAAAGAATTTCTTATTCCTTGACGCAATTTTCCAATGTGAGACTGTATTATTTTTAAACTGGATATTTCAAATTATGATGTTTAATATTAAGGGTTTCTAGCAAGAAATGTCTGCTATTTGATGACAGTTCCTAGAATTTAACATCTGGGATATTATGTTGATTACTTAAATCGACGCCAAAAAGGAATTTTGGTAGCTCATGATCACAATTCTCTTCTTAGAGATACAGTTAGCTGTAGTAATATATTTACGTATAGAACTAATAGTTTTCAAAGTGAAACATAATGAAAGTGTTCTATAGATGTTTAATACAGAGAAAACTTACGGCATCAAATATAAAATATTTTTAGTGAAGCAGCACTATAGAACTTTCAATGCGTTGCATTTGCAACGCAAACAATTTAGATATGCTTAACAAGAAGTAAATAAATGTTTAAGATTAATTGCAATCTTTTGACACAAAATACGAACTCATATAAGGATGAATTATAATAAAATATTTAGTCATATTGTATGAAGCTACAAAAGAAGGACATTTTTTATACATGGGTGTATACATTTTTGCCTTTCCTTTCTTTAATTCCTTTAATATTTTCATTAGGATTATACCGTCAATTTGAAATTCCTTCCACTCAAATAAATTGAAATTCAAACTCAATATATTATATAATTTTATGCGTAGTCTATTTTTTATATCCAATTCCCATGCAATTTTTGATGGATTAATATAATTTCAACGTAAATCTGAGTAATTCATCAGATCTTTACTTCTCATATCATAAGACATATATAGAAAGGATTACCTCCATACTTTATGATAAGAAGTTTATAATGTTCCATTCCATCTGAATCAGTCATTAATATATTTTTCTTTTCTGATTTTTTTTGGAAAACTTATTCCCAGCCGGGATCTATCCTCCATAATTTAAATGGTATAATTATAATAGAATAATATATCCTTAATATGTAATAGTCATATGTCTTTGAATAAAATATGGAAACTCCATTCCTTAAGTCGAAGATTTTAAGACTTTTTACTTTATTTTGCGAACATTTTAAGCGAAGGTATATCTTTTAAAAAAATTTCTAACATCCCATTTTCTCCTTTTGCAGGATTCCAGGCATTCTCTCATTCCGTCAAGAAATCCTTTCGTCTGAGTTGCTCGCTGAGTTGATAGAACTTTGAGGTCGTTTTCCTCATCGGCTAAATTGCTAAGAAAACGACTGGCAGTAGAAGGTAAGCTTCCATTCTCCGCCTCTCATCCCGCTATATGAGGGAGACATTGGGAGAGAAAACGTCTTTGCTCCTTCGTTTTAAGCTATCGCCTTTTCGGGATCTACTGCTCACAAATTGGGATTATCAATCGTCTAAGTTCGCCTAAAAACGATGGGATTATCTTTAAAGGACTCGAATAATAGGAAGAGATTAGAGGGCTATCGCTTTAAAGGTGGGCCGCCTTCGTTAGCGTCACGTGACGCTATTTGTCGTAAGATAAATCGTTGTTGAAGATGAGAATCTTCTCTTGCTGCATAAACCTTTCACAGTGCATAGCACCGTAAGAATAGCTTAGCTTCCTGGGATGAATGAGGAAGAATGGGTTGCTAATGTTCAAGGAGCACATGGTATTGACGTTCCGTTAGAGTTATATCAACGTGGCTTAATCGAATGCTTTATGAATGACGATGAAGTTTTTAATGTGTGTATCCAATAGATCCGCCTTATTCTAATTAAATTTTTACCTAATCGCTCACATTGTTAAAAACACAACACAAACATGGATAATTATTTTTTACAAAATTTGTTTTAAAATATGTTTCATAAGTTTAAAGTAAGTATATAAATATGAAATTTTAGATATGTTGTTTTTAATTTTGATAAAATTTTCTCTAGAAATTTATATATGATTTAAATTAACAAAAGAAGCTAGGAATTCAATTCATCGTATAGCTACACATTAAATCGTGAGAAGACATTGATCAATCTTCGATACAGTATACGAATTTTCGAGCTCTTGTATAAAATTGTTATTCTTCTCCGATCTTATTTTGATCACACAGATGTTAAAGTCATTGAAAATGGGTTTATTTCTGACGGATAACCCTCCTGTACAAAGTAAATATGATAGTAAAAAACGTTGTTTTGAGTGCGGCGAATCAAATTCTCGTTCCCTCCTTCCACCAGCGAGTTAAATAATAATTCCTTTCATTTGGCTGTTTTGGCTGAGAAAATGTCGCAGTAAAATATCGATCTGGCCGAGCACGTTCTCATTGAAAATAATGTTATCCACTTCGGTGCCAGAATAGATTAATATTTTTCCCATTGCCGCTTCCGATGCCGGCGCCAATTGAAACGAATAAAAGCGAATTTCCGTCCGGGAAAGGATTCCAAATCGTTTCATGTGGTTTGGAATCGTTTAAATTCCGCGTTTGGTGTATCGTAACAAGCGGTTTGATCGTTATAAGAGCAATGATTTCTTTATGCCCAATTTCATCATCCAGTGATTTGCGTATGATGAGAAAAAGCAATGATTTCAAACCGCGACGAATCAAGCGTGACTGATTCGAATCATGCATATCGATTCCACAGGCTAATCCATCAGTAATAAATATCGCAAAACAAATATCAACTTGCACGTAACACCAGCACTGTTAAAGAGAGTACGTATTTTTCAATATTGCGTCTACTGCAGGCGAATGCAGCGATTATTGGCCATCGTGGCGTGAATTCTTGAAAGCGGACTCGAAGCATCGTTTTGAATAAAAGACCATTTTGTTTTTATTTATTTATTTTTTATTAATTTATTAGTAGCATCAACATACAGCACGAGGCCAATTACAGCTGACGATAAACAAAAATTAATAACAAAATTATAGAATAAATGAAATGAATAAAATTAACAATGTGAAAAACAACGAGAATAAATAAATAATAATCGATAACAAAACAAACAAACATATAAGATGAAATTTTCCATGTTACTCTTTCGCAACCATATTTAGAATAGATTTTGCAGATAAGAAGAAAGGATCAAAATGAGTGTTGGAAGAAAGAGAGTTGGATATGGACGGGATGCGGAAGAATTTTGCCGTTTCATTATTGATTCTTGTTGTTTTGACGTAAACAGTCCCGAACCTTAATTTTGATATAATTAATTTAGTATATTTCTGATTTATTAAAATTGAGATTCTACAATTTTAGAACGCTATTTCTTTGTAAGATGATTACTGAATTTCAAATCCAGAGTATTTTGATACTTAAGTTTTGATCTCCTGCATTATTTTATCTTTCAACTTAGTAAATAACCTACATTTGCGGATTTAAAAGCAATCAATCCTTTGTCATTTGGGTTTAAATTTCAATTTTAGAAAATGGTCTTGATGGGATCAATTGTATCATGCCTCTTTACATGATTAAATTGAGGTGGAGTATTTCAAGGAAATGTCTTAGCTGTAGCTTGGTTTGGTAACAATAATTTTATCTTTGTTGCATATTGATTATGATTTTCGATTTATCTTTAAGCTGATTGTTCGAAGAGTTGCTGCATTCTTTTACTTTTAAGTTACTTAATTCTAGAGTGAAAGAGACTCACTCTATTATAGAGTGAAAGAGACTCACTCTGTTATTTTCAAGATACTAAAGCTTTGGTGGAACCGTTAGTTTTTATTTTTCTAAGAGAAAGGTTGGAGGAGTTTCATGATTTGAAAGATCTTTTACGCTCCACTTTGTTTCCGAAAAATGTCTGTCGGAAATAATGATTAGGTCCTATGCGAGTACCAGCTAAGGGCAAAGAGCACGGGTATCCCATTAAGACCCAAGTAAATATTTACGAAACAACTGTCTGCTTAACATTTCATATCAAAATAAGTTCGCCTCTAATTCGAGGTATATCTTCAAGTCGCAGGAACCTTTGTATGTAGCTAAGAACTCCATGAATAATGAAACATTCTCGTTCTGAAAACCTGTGCGAGGGTAATGTAAATTTAGTCCGAAAAACTCGGGATAACGAAATGAAAATACATAACCGTTAACTCCAACATCACTTTTAACGAGAATTCGTGTTTGTTTTGAGCTCTTCCTTTCGACAATACACAGCCTTTTGAATCGCTGCTTTGACAGCGGAAAATAATATTTCCCCTCACTCCAATTCTCTCTCTCCCCCTCCTCGGAGGGACCGAACAGGTGTAGAGAGACAAAATGGGAGAGAGTCCAAACGGAAAAGAGAATATCACTTCTAACAATATTCCGAGAGATCTACCACTCGAAACTTCTCCACGGACCTCCGATTTCTTTCATTTCTCCTCGCTCCAGAGAATAAATTATTTTGCAATGTGGGACGTTTTACTACGAGAGACAGAAGAAAAAGGTCACGTTGGGAAGAGGATGAAAGTAAACCTTTCTATCTTCACACAATGGAAGAAGAACGTTTGCCTCGCGGCGAATCTTTGTTCTCCCGCCCGGATAATAAACCCTTCTCTGTTTGTGTGTCTGTTAGCTGCCGTCTCTTCTTTCCTCTCTCATATAACCACCCCCTCGCAATTTTCCACCCCTCCATCTTCTGCGATGTGAAAATAGGGTTACCCCCAAAAGTTTCCGAGGGATAAACTCTCCTTCTCTTTTCTTTCTCGCTTCTGGAGACCTTGGAGAAGATGCGGAGAAATAGTTTGGTCGAAAAAAGGAAGATCCTCACTTCTATTAAAAGGACAAACTTCTGAGCGGTCCCTCATCCATAACCAACTTGCTCCTCATTTTATATCTTTGACCTCGTTTCTCTCATTATAATCTTGTGTCTTTCTCTTAGCGGGAAGGGTGACTCTCTTCCCCCGTCCTTCCTGCCCCACGGCGATCTCTTCTTCCCCTCCATTCCTCTCTCCCTTTTTGTCTGACTTAACGTCTTTCTCTCCGATCCACGCTGGCTAATATATATTTCCATCACTGCCCTCGCTCAAGGAATTATTTTTTCAGCTTGGATATTGAAGGGGTTATCTCTCTGTTTTGGCTATCTTTTAATAACAGACACACTATCTCTCTCCTGATGGTACTCTCTTCCCCACCACTCATTAAGCGACAACTCTTGGGAAAACTTCGCTTATTACAGTCTTGGAATAAAAGATTTGGTTTCCTCTAAAAGAGGGAATGGACATTTCTGCAGTATCTTCCTCTTTTCTCTCAGTTTCTATTCTTTTGTCTCTAAGTCGTATTGAAATGATCCCCTTTTCGACTTTCCCGTCGCTAGACCGTTGAATTTTATTTTTCATGGCCGAGCGAAACTTTTCCTCGCCGTAATTTTTGAAAAGGGTTGGAAGACGCGGCGAAGAGATTCTCTGGAAGTATGGCTTTCAGTTAGTTGGCTGGATTTTCTGATAATAATCACTCGGCTTCCACGTGGACTATCGAATTAATTGTTAGTCTTGTCGAGACCCAAGAAAAGTTTGAGAATTTCAGCTTTCACTCCACGAAAGTGAAGATATTTCAACAGTAATCTCCTTCAATCTTGACTCTATAATTTTTATCGTTCGATAAACACTCTGCGACGGAATATTTTTAACAATTGAAAATCATTTTCTATCATCGCAATAGCTGAAAATTTCTCAAATCTTAATTGATAATTTTTTCAATCGCTGTTGAAATATTAAGATTGCACCAATAGACCTTATATTGGATGTATTGTCTCTTAAGATAAAAAATATAATATGCTGTTGTATTTAATATACATTATTCTTTTAGAAATTCAGGTAGATAAAAAAAAACAGTTGACAAAATTTCGTATTCTCCGAGAGTAGAGAACATAAAACGAAAAATCTTTTGGAAAAGTTCAATTAGGAACTACATCCGTACATGTTTTCGTTCTAGCATTTCATAAGAGAGGTAAAACAAGAATTTTCGCTTCCATAGGATACTAGTAGGCAAATAATTCTGAATCTACTTGGATTCCAATATATTGGAAAGATTTAGAAACATTGATTCGATTTTAATTGAAGGATCACTGAGTTTTAGTGGATTCGAAAATTATGAATATTTTACCAGAATCTTTCTCGATTATGTAAATTAGAATTCAAGGGTACAGCTGATATTACCATCCAGCCCTTACTCCACAGAAGATCATATGTCAATTTCATTTTTACCAAGAACTGAATTGAGACCGACGAATTACTTATTCATTTAAAACATAAGAGAAAAAAGATACATTGGTTTAAGAGACCATCGATTGGATGCTTCAGAATTTGACGCAAAATGACTGGCGTCGAGTCAGATGTTTCCAACTGGAAGAAGACTTTCGTTGGTGAAAATCAGACAATGGATTTTTCACGCCTGACGTTGACAAATGCCCTGGGGCTTCGATGGGATTTGGTTTGCTTTCGGCCTGCCAACGGACGACACATATTGGTCGACTGAGAGAGGCAGAATGGGGATTGATAGCTAAAGGAGATGATTTTGGAGTGGGCAGAGGAAGTTGCCATAGAATCGTGAGTGATAGGCGCTATATAAGCAAATAAATAGCGGCAGCATTTATCTGCGAGTTTTACGAGTTTATGTCGTTTTGCCGAGAGATTGGCTTTGAATTCTAAAATTTTTTTATTTATTTTATATGCAGACATTTTTCGAGGAACTCTACTTAACTGTGTATTTGAAAACTGTTTTTTCTTGTCCCAAATTTTTTTGTGAATGCATATCGCTCGGAAACGAAGACAAATATCAATGCTGTGATAGATTCTAGATGAATACTTCCGCGTTCACCTTACCGATAATTTAGTTGATTTTTATGTTCCATTGGACTTGTAGAGATAAAATTTCTCTCGAACGATGAATTTGCGGGTGGAGGCGGAATATCGAATCAAGATTTATTAGCACTACTCGGAAATTAATGCAGTTATTTTCGAGTAGATTTATGAAAATTACAATTAATATAGCTGAAAGTTAACTTTAATTGCTTTGGTAAATAATCCGAATGATTTGATCAAGGGTTTAGTTAGCAAATAAGATGTTTTCGAATGTTGGAGTTTTCGAATCGAATCTATTTACTTTCTTGTACGGCAAATATTTCTCACCGTATCGATATCTACAAAGCTTCTGAGGGAATGTAAATTTATGTGGCGAAGGACAATGTTATCGTTAATCTGTTCGTTTGTTTCCTAAACGACATTTATACGAGACATTTTTTATACGCATGATTGTAAAAATATCAATTACTAATTTACAAAATAATATCTAAGATAAAAAGATTCCTTATTATAAATTTGCAGCGCTATTTCAGGGAATGACGACAAAAACGGGAGAAAAAGAAAATGTGAGCCCCAGTTTGAGAATTTTATGAGAAATTAACACCAAGCACCGCCTATCGAATCGAGTCGAATATTTAGTTAATTCGATTTGAAAAGAAAAAAACACGATTAGCTCATAAATAAATAAGTTAAGCAATTCATTAAATGAAACAACGTATAATAATTCTATTCATACCTCATCTCATGTAATTACCAATTACTATAAAATATGGCGTATCTGTGATGAGTTTAGACTACTTCAATAGGAAGCTTTTGCGATAATAATCATATACAAAGCCATACAAATTATACCTAGAAATAACTAATTGAAAATATTGGAAAATAGACGGAGTAAATCATAGATTACCAAATTCAAGGATTTTTTGGATTAGATTTGGTTTGATTCAGAATACAAATATTTTAGTGCTTCGTTGTATTCTATACTAATTAACAGCTCCATTTAGTTATTTCTTATCGCAAGCGCATTTATAATTTTTTCTATAAAAATACTGATTTATATTCCCTTCCATAAGCCCCTTTTAGTTTATTAGCTTTCTTAATATCACCAATGTAATAGCTTTGCACGTAGAAAACGATGATAGCAAATAATGCAAACCGCTGATTTACTCGCTCACAGAATGTACGTGTGGCAGTTATCAGAAGACAAAGAGGTGATTTACTTCTTAAATCCCATTAATTCATCGGGTATAATTCCTCATAACCACTCATAACCCTCGTGTGCTTTATAGGGCAACTCGCCTCTCGCTATAAACTTTTGTCCTCCTAACCACTGTGACATTTTATCAGAGAGGAAAGATTGTGTAGAATTACTAGACAGCAAGCATACGGTGAATACCACACGTTTCTGTGATATATAGTACTGCATAGCTATAAATCCTACGTATAAGGTAAAATATGCCATTAAATGTGCTGCCAAGCGTTTTGAAAAGGTATATTAATCTTTTTCAGTTCTTACGGCATGGATTTTTAAAGCAAAATACGATGTCATTGTGGGAATTTAAGGATGCGAGTTGCTTACTCACGTTGTTTATGGATAAAATATAATAATTGTAGTAAAATAAAAAGATATCCAATTAAAGTTACCCGACAATAATAGCTCTTCGTTTATCTATATATTCTTCTATATTTTCAATTTCTGCACATTTTCGGAATAATCTTTTTGTTTAAAAATATTATATAAATTCAGGAAGACATTTTCCTCCATATCCTTTCTCTTAACTAAATATTTTACTAACAATATCCTTCTGCCATTCTTCTATTTAATATGAAGTTATGCATTAGAGAGTAAAAAGTATGAAGGTTGGCTTAATTTGGAACTTGTCATGATATCTTCATAACGACATTCTTGTGTTTTGACGCAGGAACAAACTTTCTTAAATAGGAAAATTCTCGAATATTATGAGGAGTGCTGAACTCTACTTGTTGTAAGTTAGAAGGGTTGGGCTTCCCCGGGTTTTTACGCACGGGTTTATTATTTTTTGGCGCGGTTGCACGCACGTTCGCGTGTTTACAAAACGTTAGGGCATCCAACTAATTTAATGAGACGCATTCTCTTGTCTAGCTCCGTTACCGAGGAAATTACTATCGCAACGTGCTCCGGCGATGACAAAAACAGCCCATTCCGTCGCTGCTCACCACACTTGGCTTAAGTCCTGGTAGAATAGCACAAGTGCACTAATCTCCCGAGATACAATTGCTCTTGTTTCCTCTCTTTCTCGGACTCTGCATCGGCGCGGCGTCCTTTTATAAACGAGGCGAAAATAATCATAAGTCTCTTGGCGTTCCCTCGTCGTCTTTGGGCGGAGAATCTGATCCCGAAGGATATATCCGTCGTAAAGTCACTCCGTGGGATCACGACGCGCCATATTTCCTCTCTGTTCCTTTCATTCCGTTTATCCGACGCCTTCCCTCCGCGGGAGTGCAAACCGTGAATTATCACCGGCCATAACTTAAGTTCCGGGCGTGTTCACAATACGAGAGCGCGGATGCAGGAAGAGGGGCGAGCGGGATGCGAAGGCGGGACTCCCGAATGAATGGATGAACGCTCTCTAGAGTTTCTCTCCTTCTATTATGAAGGCTTAAAGAAGCTTAATGAAAGCGGAGCGGGAATAACGGCTGGGCGACTAAGATTGATACGTAAAAACGTCGTTTGCTTCATTGGATTCAGCGCTTGGGTAACTGGGTGGTGCGATTGAAGAATGGGTGGGATTTGCGAAGTTAGTTAACTTGAACTAAGAAGGTGTGGAAATGAGATCGAGGATTGTGGTTTCCTCTCTCTGTTGGTCTTTTTAAGACCTGCATTTGGATGCTCTTCTTCTCTACTATTGCGTTTTCCTGGGGTTAAAATAATTGTTTTTTTGATGAATGCCTGAAATCTTATTTTCACATCTTTTCTTGAAATCTAATTGACACAGCTCTTCCTTAAAGTCTGGCATCTAAATCTCTGTTATGTATTCCTCGACTCAAGTAGTCGAGTTTCAAATGTTCCTTCACGAAGTTACCTTCGTGATATATACTTTTTCCTGATTCTTTTCACTAAATTATCATTGTTAACACTGAGATAGTATTCTTTTGTATATTACGGTATATTTATCTGCAGATATCTCCTTCATTCGAATTGTATTTAGAGATATTATGTATTATATATTAGAAATATATTATGCATATTATATTGTACCGCTTACCTGGAAATATTTTGTACTGTCATCAATTGTTAATCATCAATTTTCAATTATATGTTTCAATTAATTATTATAAAATTATCAATTTTCGTTAGGGCGATAAGAAATGTCACACAATTCTTCATGATGAGGGGTAATCCTGTATAACTGTTATGATTTAGTTTAGGAAGGCTTTATCTAAATTTAATCTAAATATCACTTTTATCCTAGGTTTCTCAAGTTATTCGAATTTTATCTTTATTTGTTCGGATGCTTATTTAACCATTTTCTTTTACCGAGAAATAACAACTTGCGTTCTCTCTAATCTTTTCCTTAAGAATGCTTTCAAGGACTACTGAGATCGCTTTCTTAGATACATTTTAAGGTAAGTAAGAATGATTGAGCAAGTCTATCTGCCTCAAAAGGATACAAAAGTCGACAAAAAAGAAAAGCCAAGAATTAAAGCCGTTCCAATTTTTATGCACTCGGTATTAATTTTTATATCTATCAATGAGAAAAATCATTTCAGTAATTTTGCTACCACTACCACTCATTTTATCTGAGAAAATCATAGTCCAGAACGTAGTTCATACTAAAAAAATATTGATATAAATGTGTAGTGTTTCTCATAAAGTAGCTGGTAGCTTGATGAAATTATGTTATTTAGCTTTTTACATGAATTAAAAATTGTCATTTCATTTGTAAAGATATACTTCTAACGGAGGATTTTATCGACAAACGAGCTGAAAAAAGTCGCCATATTCGATTTTCTTGGTAATTCAAAAAATCTTGAATATTTAAAATTATCGGGAAAACTTGAATATTTAAAATTAAATCATAACAGTGCTATGATTTAATGTTTTTTATGTTCCTCAAAAATTTATAATACGTTAAAAATCTCCTCACTTCTTATAAAATATAAAAAAGAATTTTTAACTTTGATGAGAGGCGAAAGGAACTTTTTAAGGAAAGGATTAAATTTTTTTGGGGGTAGATTTTGGAAATGATCACAATAAATTCAAATTTCGTCCTTATAGTGCTATAACTGTCATATTTCATTTGCATTATAAATACCTCATGTTCATACATTACAATAGGATTTATTTTACAATAATGAACGTTGGATTAGGTTATCGTGCCTAAAGAATTCATGTTGTTTGTATAAATCTTCATTAGATTCTACGATGGCGAGTTCACATTTCCTTTTATTCGGATGAATGCTAAGGGAAATTTATCGCATTATCTGTTATGAGGGAGTTTCTCTTGGAAATACGACAGAAAAATGAGATGAAATATTTGGAGTCGAGGAAGGGAATGTTGATGTTTTGAGATATAGCAATTACGCTAATCTGTGAAAGTATTTATTAAGTTCATTTTATCTTGTCTGAAAGAATAAAAGGTTTTTTTATCAAATGAAACTTTTAACATGCATTTAACGTTAATTAGAATTAATAAAAATAAAATACAAGTAGAAGTTACCCATTGCACATTTATATAGCTTAAAGGGTACGATGGGAAATTTCGACCTACGGACGAAATCGGATGGTAATTTTCCTTTGTATTTTTAAAACTCTAGAATTTGCATTCATTCTCAGATGCATATATTTCCTTGATCAGAACCCATACTGCATGATTGGCGAGTATTTGCTTTTTCAATATCCGTTTTATCGGATCGCATTTCTCGTACACTAGATCTGGATTTAGCTCTGTTTGACTGACTTCCTGTTCACATCGAATGTGAATATTTTTCCGTGGCGTTTAGTGGTGACCAAATTGGGATTTGGCTGTGAGTTAAATTCGCAGATTTATCAAAATCATTTCCTTAATTGAAATAAGCTCTGTAATTGATGTAATCTTGTTATATCTGTATATAAGCTTCTCATTACTGGAGCATGGGATAATAACGTTGTAAAATATGATTCACTCGTACTTTGCGAATAAAAAATAGAAATTGTTTTTTGGAATAATTGACCTCAACTTATTAATCTGTGGGCCAAATTTGTAGATTAGGGCGCAATTTTATATCGAAAAATCTAAATGAAGTAAAAACAGGAAGATTTCAGTATCATCCTGAATCTTATGCAACCCGCAACACTATGTTCTGCCAGTAACTTTATTAGAGGGTGGAAACACTCCGTTAGTCGTTTATCGGGCCGGCGTCTTCTACCTATAGAATATTTTTTGAGGTACTACTTCCCGGAAAGAAAGAATTAAAAGACAAATAAGTTTTAAGAAAAGGATAGTGTATGTTCTTTTTCATCGTAAAATGCCAAAACCTTTCATAAATCAATCCTAAGTTCGATGCCAGTTCGCTGCAAAATTTTTCCTTAAGGAAAGCATTCCCAATATTTTAGAGATCTTCACGAAAAGATTGGAAGCTATCAGCTGTATGAGAATTGATATAGCGATTTTTTTATGAACGCAGACGACTATTTCGGGTTCTACGACTGGGCGCATAAAATATTCTTCCTAAGGAGCTTTTTAGGCACTACCTATGATGATTTCGACTTGAAACAAAAAAGGTAGTCAGAAGGTATTCCTTTATAATGGTTCTGGGTTCGACGCCAGGTCGGTGCATAGCTCTTCCATTTGAAATGCATTGCGGCACTATTAATATTCATTTCAGAGCAATTCTCTAAAATATAGATGTCTATCACCCGAATATATAGACATAGTTCAGTTTCTTCGTAGGCGACCGCTTTCGGGGTGACCATGAGAATGAAACGCGTGCCATTCTTCCATAATATCTATATGAGGAACTGAACTTATTTTGAAGAATTTCCTGATGAAATTTCAACATGAAAATCTAGTCCCAAGGAAAGACTTGAAAGAAGGTCCGACGGGACCGGGAATCGAACCCGGGTCTCCCGATTGCCGGTCGGGTGCTCTGTCCGTTGAGCTATCTCGCCGGAACTTTTTTCGGACTTTTTTCAAGTCTGTTCTTCCTTGGGATTTTTCCTGGGTGCACGCCCTTACGTGCAAAACCACCCATTACCCATTCCTTGTTATGAAAATCTAGTTAGTGTACTAGAAGAGGTGCTTCCTAATCATGCAATGATATTGTCGCAGTGTACAGGATTCTACGTCAAGTCGGTGCTAATGTATTCTTCATGGAAAGATTAGGAATTTTTTAATCACTTTCAGAAGAGAGAGATAGCTATAATCCGGCATGATAATGTAAAACGTAATTTACTCATAATTATCCATTGGACATACTGAAACACGCTGTGTTTAACTCAAGGTGACTAAATATAACTATCAGAACTCTATGGCGATGTGAGAATGGGATAGCTCAGATGCGTGAGGATTTTTTTTATGTTACCTGTAAATGTATGTAAAGGCTCCTTGAAGTCGTGTATGCAAAGAAGAAGAAAAATTAAAAAATTCTCTGCAAAAAGAAGGGAAAATTAGTCATGTCGGGTTAACGTGGTTCTTGGATACTTGGATAACGTAGTTTTTAAATACATCTAGGTGATCTAGAGACCATATGTGAATTTCCTTTGTCCATTACCGAGTCACCAAAGTTGAGACCCCTAAGATTAATATCGGTTTAAAATATAGGGTAGTTTGCTTTTCCTCTCTCTACTTTTGCTAACCTAACCTTTGAAGGCCCATTACTGGAAATTTATTATTCTTTAATTTGCAGTATGCTAGCGAATTTTACTCGTAAACATTAGTATCCCGCTGAGTGTAAGGAATAAAATTGCTTTTACGAACAGCGACTCGAAATTTGTGGCTCATAACAGTCGCGCATGAAAACTCAACGATTACAGAAAATATGCCTTCACTCCAAGAGATCGAGAGCACGTTATATTCCAGGTTTTATATAACTTTATGGCGTATCCAATCTCTTTAAAATGCGTACGCAAAGTTATGAAAAATTTCCATAGCAGTCTCGAGTTGTAAATTCAAATTTACGCTTTTGATTTTCGGACGAATGCGCGCAGATGAAAGACGATTGAAGGTAAAGATGTCGTCGAGCGCAGGGAGAACTGGACAGCGTTTCCTTTGCACCTGTCTCCTTCCGAAGGAGCAGTGAAGTGGGCGTAAAAAGTCCTGTTGGCAGATGGGGGCGCGTTTAAAGTGTGTGCAGTCCTCCGTCGACGGGTGGCCATGGCCTGGCCGACATTTATCCAAGACAGCGGATGGGAGTATCCCATTTCGCGTAGCCCATACGTCTCACGTGGTTCCATAAAACATTTTAAGCGTCTTAGAAATGGCCAACAAGTCCACAGTATTTTGCTTCTGGGCCGATCTTCGAGGCCATTTCTCTCTCTTTATTGGCTAAGAAGAAAGGGCCCAATCTAGCCTGAAGAACCTTTCTTTTTCTGCCAATCCAGCTTAATTAAATAGGTATAAAAGGTTAGCTATAATAAAAGAAGTGCAGGTTTATGGGAAACGAATTTAAGAATCATTTTCTCCGATTTATTTTAATTAACCAGAATTCATTATCAATACTTTACTGTAATTTTAGAAACTATGGCATCGTCGACACAAGGGGCTATAACTTCGTCAGTGATCACCTATCTCCCGTTAATATACTCTGTTGAACTTTTATCCCTGATTCTCACTGCTCCAACGGATCCCGTAACTAAAGACTAATTACCTTGCCAACCACATCTCCACAGCTTTTGAGGCTATGTATGCTGTTTTTGTTGACTTCTCTGACTTGATGGTCAAGTATATGTTCCTCTCAAAATGTGCACCTGAAAGTATCATTTGAATCGCTTAAGTTCTTCTGTATGTATCTTTTAAATCAGCGAATTTTAATTGTTATTTTTTCTGAGTTAGACCTATGGGATATTCATTTTTGTATCTTAATACTACAGAGATATTTCTAACAAAAATTCTTTCTCTTGTTAAATATATTTCTAATAATGTTTATTATATATAGGATTAAGGTAATTTCGAAGAGAATTTTACATGCTTGTTAAGAGGAAAACGTTTCTCTCCTAGATTCTTAAGATATTTTATTCCACTTTCACGTCTCACTTAATAAAAATTTTCTTCTCTTAAGGAAAATAATCCTGCTAAAATTCAAGAATAAAGATATAATCCACTGGTTTATAAGCCGAGAAAAGCTTTTCTTCTAGAAATGTTTGATACCGTTTATTTCTTTCTATATTTATGCAAATTTACGCATAGCAAATCTTTTATATTCTTCTTTTTTAAATCATCATCAATCATTTTTCCTTCAGTTCACATGGTGATATTTTTCTTTGAATGCTCTCAATAAATAATGTATCGGTATTTCCTCAGTGGAAAACATTACATGAAGGTTGAGGCATTGATTAAGCAAAAATTTACTTATTATAATAAACAGTTTATCAAAATTAATCATAAACCATGCTATTGTTATTGTCTTATATCTTAAAAATAAAAATTCTTCAACCATAGTTGAGAAGGATAGTATTCTATTTTTCTTAAAGGATGAGATAATATTTTAAATAATATAATAGGAAAAGATTTGATGGAAAAATTTCAATGGGAAATTTTTAACATGAAAACAAAAGATTAAATGAGAAAATTTTTCTCATTTAATCATGAATCAGTTCCACCAAATATCGCTTGAACTAATTAATCACAGGAAAAGAAAACTTTAGGAATGACTGAAAAGCAGACAATTTTTTTACTAATTGACGCTAATCAGTGATAAAAACGGACATATTCCTTGAAAATAAACTCCTTATTTTCCTGCAGTTGTATTACATACGAAAAATAAAAGGTATTAAAAGCATTGAAAATCTAATTTTTGTGGGAAATCTGAAAGAAATGTAACTTTAAAAATGTAAACTTAATCGATCAGAAATTTATTGTGATTATTTGGTAATTTTCGTTATTTTTTACCTTTAGCAGTCGAGCTCCTAGAGCACTAATGATAATTCTCGGCAGAAACATCTGTATCATCACAAGGAATTTGAGGATCAGATGTGGGGCTCATGGGAAGAATACTTGCGAAAAAAAACATCAATTTAGAATAACGTCACGTGCATTCAGGTAATTACTTTGCCCACATATCTCCACTTTTCTTGTAATTCCATGATTACTTTTGATAGAAATAGGTCGCCGTTAACTGTTAACAGTAATATTGATAACCACCAGAATATACCTCAAAGTTTAACTTTTGTCATAAAGATCTTCCTTTTTCCCCACGCTTCTCTCGAGTCTTGATGCTTAACTTGTTTCTGCAGCCCTTCCGTCTCAAATCTCATCCTGTCCTAGGATCGCGCCCCCAGAATCCTAATACCACATCTCTCTTCTCACTGCCACGCCCTCGAGGTACAGCAGTTGTAGGGTCCATTCCCCGACTTCCAACGACCCCGTCCTCATCCAATTCACGCTCACGCTAAAGACTTCTCTTTGTTTTTAACTCCCCCCTCTCTCTTCCTCCATTTGCCCACTCATCCTCTCTCTCCATATTCGTTTTTTGTTTTCATCTCTCCGAACTCCACTTTCACGCTCCCTTGCACTTTCCCTTTCCCGAATTTTCATTTTTATCTGCCACTTCTTCTACACCGCTCTACTCCTTTCACAAACAATTCAATTCTCTTTGTAGAATATTTTTTGTCCTTTTGTTTTCATGCCGTTTTCATTAATGTTTTGATCGAATAACTTTTCCTTAATAAACTACGTTGTCAAATATTAGTAGACTTCTTATTTAATGTTGGGAAATTTTCAGTGATGTAGTCAACATGATAACATGGTATAAAAGGCATTATAAAGGAAATTGCGAGCATTTTTTTATCAGTTAATATGGTAGAATTTGCGTATTTTCCTAGGGGTGATAGTCACACATTTACATTTCGCTCAAAGTAATTTGGTAGTTTTCCAAGAAGCAGCATGATAACACTGTCCAAGGGGAATAAGGGAATCACAAGTTGAATTCGAGTAGTTCTTTCTGTGTTTAAATAAGGTTTGTTTAGTAATTTTTATTTCATGTTTGAGTTCATCAGAAATCCTATTACCCCTTAAGAATAACATTCCCGCTTTCTAATAAGTTTTCATGAGAATATATTCAAAATAATTTTGGTAAAATATTATAATGCGTTGCGAACGTTTCCGGAACCACTGTATCTCTTATTAATTTCACTCGACAAGATTCGTTACCACAAGTGAGGTCATTTCTCACTGTAAAAATAAATCGAATTAAAATAAAATTTTCTTTTTTATATTCGTTCCATTGTCGGAGCTACTACTTATAATAGTAATGAAGGTATCCGAAGATGTTCCGATCGCGTCATATTTGTTTTGTAATTTCTTTTTCTTTATTCCAGGCTACTTATTTTTACAATCTTTCCTTCCATCTGTTATTTCTTCAGCGTTTCTTTTTCTATTATACTGGTCAAAGCCTCGGATATTTCTGGGCACAAGTTTCTAGACGCTATAACAGAGATACGTGTAGAATGCTTATTTCAGAAGTTGGAGGGAGAAACTTTACGCTGGTTGGGGGATGTTGGAAGCGGTTTGGAATCAAAGGGATTCTTGCTTAATTTGTCTGTTAGAACCCCGAAAGAGGCTAATGGGGAGAAGGGGGATCCGTGAAGTGGAGGAGGAGAGAAGTTAAGTGTAGGAGGTGAAGGAATTGTAAAGTCAACTTGGCGTAGCTTGAGAGGGAGACAAAAGCAAGGAAGTGTACTGTGAAACCGTTTCTATACGAATAATGCATCCGAAATGCCATTGAGTCGTACGTTTTGAATCTAAACGAAATGACTCGAAAATGGAAATCTCGATTCTTATTTTGTAAAAAAATTCAAGTGCACTTGAGACCAAACGTTGTATTCTCATACGTGGATTCGTTAATGCATTAAAAAACTTTGTTCATAATTATTTCTATTGATTTAGATATTACAAATTATATTTATATGTGCATGTAATAGGGATTCATAAATAAAAGCAACTACTTAACAACTAAAGAAAAAGGGACCATTTTAATAATGACACCTGCGCATTTTATAATCGCATTAATTTTAGGAAAGTAGCTAATGATAATGCCAATCTTTAAGTACTTTGAAAATGTTATGTAAATTGGCTAAATAATCTGCCCAGAGAGTGGAAATTTTAGGTCCTGTCAGCCTTTTTCAAGTCTGTTTTTCATTGAGAGACTGACAAATATTTTTGCTAACAATTATCGTGAAATTACGAGAGAAATACATGCAATATTTACGTAGACAATTGTAAGAACTAGATTTTAATATTTCTCAAAGGATGGCCTGGAAAAAATTTAACATTCACTTTACTCGTGCTTCTAGGTTTGACCCTAACATGTTTGGTAATCGTCTTGTCGAACTTCTGTTACTTTTGAAATTTTATGACTAATTTTTTCCCTCGGTTAAATACGGTTGTATCCTGGATAGACTTGGTTGAATGTTCTACTAAATAGCATTACGTTATCGAAGACATTGCTTTAACCTAAATTAAACAAACTGATGACAATCATTGCAGAATACAGCGTTTCGAAGATTATAAGATTCGAAGTACTGAGTCGTTTCCCTTTCTTTTCATTACCTCGGCTTTAATGTTTTTCGATGAGCTATTTCTTGGGTTATTTTTTAAAGTATATTCGATTAATTTTCTCTAAAATTCATGGTAGGGTAAAGAGGTCGACATTCCACAATGGCGTAATAACATAGCTAGGCGTCGTAGGACACTACCATTTAATAAAATTCGAGGCACTCGGCAGAAGGGTCTGCGTCGCACGTGTCCCTATTTGGAACAACTACCCTTTATTTCAGCCTTCCAAAAAAATCGACTGCACAAACAGTTTGCGCTCCTCTCCATTAGCCATCGCCTCACTGCTTTCCTTTCTCCCTTCTTCCGCCTCATTCCCGACTCCCTCTCTCTTTCCGAAAACGCTTTACGATTGGTCCGTTTTGTGGCGCTAAGTGCATGCGACCGTGGCGCCAGAACCCACTAATCCGTCCGGAACTTCTCTTCCTACCCTCATTAATACTTGATGAAGGAGAGGTAGACTATGGCAGGGAAAGCAACCGATAGGGGTGCAGAGGGAGAACGGAAAAATAAAAAAGGGAGAGGGACAAGGAGGAATGGTGAGTGGGTAGAATGCGCAATCTGTGAAGTTAGCTGATTATATTACCCCGTTCTGAAGCATTAAGCTCTCCGCCAGGCATTAAAAAGGACAATAATGAGTTTCGGGGAAACGTCAAAACCAAATCGGCCTCCGTTGTAAATCCAACCACTTCTGCAACTGATTTTCCCTGTCTTTTTTAAGTTGCTGCCATTTCTTTTTAGATTCGAAGAATTCAGATCCTGCGTTATGCAGTCATTACTGGAAGGGACGAATTAAGGAGGGTATAAGAGCGTAATTAAAGCAAGCAGCACGTTCCATTCTAGAGCTATTAAAAGTGATCAAAATTGACTGCCTTTTTTGAGGGCTGTTTTTGTTTCTTTCATTTTGCGCAAATTTCGCTTTCCGGATAAGATCATCACCCTTCAATTATGAAAATGACATCGATAATAAATTTAATGTCTGAAACATCAGAGAAATGGTTTCAATTTACTTAGCCTGTACTGCGGAGGAATATGTGATAGAATGTATAGCGTTATTAATCACTTTCACTATAACTCGATTGACTGAATGTTTTCCAGCTGTATTTTTGTTCAGAGTGGAGAAAAATGTATCTTTCATTTAATCTCGTAAGAGTCTTGTGATAGTAAGAAAGTTACTGAGGTGTAAGTATTGCTGAATAATGGCACCCATTTTTTCTCCTGGTTTAATGCCGTGAAGTTCATTCATTGGGTCATTATGCTGCACCTGTATGGAATTCCGATGATTTCAGCATGCAAACAAAAGGCAAAAATTAGAGTTAGTTTTATTTGGATTCCCAAAATACAAACAAAAATCATTTCATCAAACTTAAGGCGTTTGCAATTTTCATACATAATTTTCTCTTCTACTTGTTCCATCCATAGCACCTTGATAGTGAGGTCAAATAGATAGGACAATTGATTTTATCAAATTCCTCATCCTGCCTAGTGAGCCTCTTCACCTCTCCAGAACTATTGATGCATAATGCTAATGGTGTTGATTAAACCAGCTTTTGGATTCGTTGACTACTAACTTCCATAATCAAACTAAAGACATAACTAAATTTTAACATGATGCTAATTTAGCGAAATCCAAAACCAAAGAAGCAATGGAATGGAATACAAAAAGTTGCATCATAATTGCGAAATTTTTCTTTTCGTTTCGGAGAGATATCAAACGTAACATATGATTAATCTTAAGTTCAACAAAGTAGTGCATAAATTTTATGAAAATAATTCAAAACATATCCATAATTGACGCGAACAACTACTTTTTAATATCCTTTTATATTATTATTTTTTTAAAGGTAAATACATTAATTTTCGGAAGAGCGAGAATTTCTTTTTTGGTGATTTCTTCACGAAGAGAAATATTTCTCTCGTTAATATTTCATAAATTAATGCCTTTCACAATCACTTTGGATCACTCGCTGGAAATCAGGAAATGTTTTCATATATATTTAACTGGTTTAAGAGCCTCAGAAAACATACTGATCAACTTAAGCGTAATTTTTGCATTTTACTCCCACCTATACCGAAGGATCTTAGGAACTTGAAAAATACTCAGATGAATAATATCACATTAGGAATAAGTTATGTTCGGATTTAGACCATATTTGAATTTATTCCTTTCTGTTGTTATTGGTTAAGAAAACAAGCAAATGGCTTTATTTCTGACATCGCCCCCATTTTGACTATATTGCAGTAAACCTCGGTATAACATTTTTTCGGGCGACCAAGTGAAAGCCGCGTCTTAAGCAGGATAGTGTTATAAACGGGTTGTATATTACTGTACGCGTTATATTTTATTTTTAAAGAATTTCTGCTTATTGTAAAAAGAGGAGGGAAACGTGAAAGGACGGTACAGATGATGAAAATTTTTTTTGAATGGCAGGTATAGCGGGTTGCAGTGCATCCGGGGGCGGGAAATATCCACGTCTTAAACGGGAAGCAGGGCATTTTAAGCGGTAATTTTACTATCTTTCGTGAGAAAGGGATCGGAATAATAAGAAAACCGTGTCTTAAGCATAGTAACGTCGTAAGCGGAAGCGTCTGATTTTACCTGATCGTCAGTATCTATCTTTCGGGGAAAAAGATTTTTAAACGCCTTCATTTTTCAAGAGCCTTGTTGCTTTTGTTTCAGCTCTCATAGATAGAGCAGGTAATATATAGAAATAATTTTAAGATGGCAAATCGTATTTAACTCCACATCGATTTCTTATGGAATTATCTATCTCAATACATTCTTATGAGAGGCAAGTTCAGCAATGCACTTTTTTCGGTGATGGATAGTGAAAAATGCGAAATTTAATAAAAATAATGCTCTGCTTTATTTTTCACGGATTATAATCGAAAATATCGCTTGGTAGTTGGGAATAAATATAAGTGTATTAAATAAATTTCGAAATGGATATCTCTTGGAAAATTTCTTTCTCACGAATGGCTACTTCATGTACTGAAAATAAATTTTTATTTAATTTAAAATACAAATTTTTAATTCTTTTCGTAATGATTGTATAATAAAATGATTAGCTTTTTCTTGTGATAAAATCTAAATCTTTGGCAAATTCGAGGCTATGTGATTTTCAATTTTCTTTTGTATGTATCGACAATTACGATTCAATTTATAATTGGAGATGGTTTATCACCTCAATCTTGATTATAAATGATTTCTTATGTTATTACAATCGATGTTAAAACAGTCGTTGTTAAGGTTTTAGGTGTTTAATTCCTTGTGTTGTTTTCTTTGAAGTCGAACTCAGATAATTTTCAATGCAGCACAAATTACCACGTTCCTCTAATATTTATTTTAAGCAAGGAATTTCTTTGAGTCCGTTAATAATTTAAGGGCTTTGATGGTGTAATGCAGCTTCGGAAAACTTTTAAAGCGATTCAGCAAAGCTTAGCTCGTGATCTCAATTCTTCCCGAGGCACTGCGGTAATCCGGGTATATTCAGTTCCTTTGCTGAAATTTTGAATAACTGAATCATAGTACATCCAGTGTCCTCACCATATGGGAGCGTTAAACTTCTAGCTTCCTGTTACGTGCAGTAGAGAGAGAGTTAAAGCACTTCCTAACTGGACGATCTATCAGAATTCCTAATGCTTTGAGCGATCCAAGCCATAATTTCCCTATACATTTTCGCCATTGCAACGCGTTTGCTGCAAACGGTAATAACGACATCTCGCCCCAATACGTGCGATTGATTACACGAGTCAGCTTTGGTGACTAGATGGGATATGATGCGTTTACTTTCTAATCTTTTTGATCGTATGCAAAGGTAATACTTCCTTTATGGCAAAAACCCTCATAGATCAAAAGTCACTTGCCTTGAGTTAATATCTCATGCATTCGTTTTTGTTGCATAAAAAGAGAACAGTGGATTATTACTAATGTTTATCTATTATTGTTTCAAAGGCTGTTCGTCCATCATTTGATTCAGAATATGTTTTGAACCAAACAATAGTGCTAGACATCATACATGCAAAAATTGGTACAAGTAATTCTTTTATATAGAGTTATTATAAGTTTATTATATACAAGTTTTAATCGTGTTCATATTTATCGAATTATAGTTTCACTACGCAAAATCTGCGGAAGTCCACGGTGGTAAATAGTTTCACTAAGTCATTTGTTTCGGTATTCTTCCTTCCATAGAACCGTTTCTCTTGTAAGTCTATAATGCAAGGAGATGAATCCTCAAAATATAGCGAAAGCAGCAAAAAAAGGCCACAGAGTCATCTTTCGAATTGATATCTCCATGGACATATATAGCCATAGCTAGCGCTTCATCACTTCATCCTGTCTCTCCCATTATATCCTTTTCCCGAAAAAACACGAAAAGCATCATTTTTTTAGTGGGTAACTTTGTGTATTAGGGAGTTCTTGGTTTTCATGAGATTTCTCTATATACTTGGTATCTTTTAGCCTTATCAGCTTATAAAATTATGATCGACCGGATTATGCTTTTCCTGTACGCAAAATAATATTTCCATAGTTTGTGAAGTAACGAATCTAGAGACCGGTATGATTCTTAACCCTTCTACCCGAAAGCCTTGAAAAGGCTTACAAGGCGATATGTGGAGTGAGGTTTTAGTTTTCCGTATTTTTCCTCATTGTGCAAAAATATTATATTATGAACAAGGAATGGGTAATGGGTGGTTTTGCACGTTAGGGCGTGCACCCAGGAAAATTCCCAAGGAAGAATAGACTTGAAAAAAGTCCGACGGGACCGGGAATTCCCGGGATATTATATTATGTTATGCTACAAATTTTTATTAATATGACCGTAAATAATTTAACCATATAATAGGAGCGTTGACGTGGTAAACAGCAGACTTTCGTTGGCGGTTTTTATTTTCACTTTGCATCGACTATCATTACCTTCCATTCGTCCAAAGGAAGCAGTTCGAAGCGCTGACAGAAGCTGGGGAAACTAAAACGGCTGATGAATTGCAAAAACCGTAGGCTCTAACATTCCGTGAGTGTCATCTGTTCCTCCAGAACCGGCTTCGTCGCCAAGCAGATTGATGCTTCGATGGCCTTAATGGAATGCGAGGGCTTCTATCTTCCCTTTGCATTTTCTTCGCCAGCCCAGATATACTCATCTTCGTGAGAGGGGCAAAAAAGGTATCAGGGCCGCTTGGAATAAAAGGTTTTTGTTTCCAAAATTCAGCCATGGCTGTAAAACGAGGAAGAGGAACTGTGATGGACGGAGAGTGGCAGAGACAAATGCACGGCGGAATCCGAGAGGGATTGATTGCCTTCGCTTGGATTTGACGCGGAGTTTCGGAAACTCGTTTTTATCGCAAAATTATTCGAAAATTTCGATGATTAGGCGTAAAAAGCGAGGTACTCCGCCGTTGGAAATGTCGGAAGAAATTTATTTGGCGATTAAGAGCAGAACCTTTTTTGCTCATTCTTACACTGCTGATATTCGGAGGAAATAAGAATTGGGTATCTTGTAGACATGGAGTATCTGTGACAAGTAGGTAATCAAGTGCCTATCCGTCTTACTTATGCCCTGAATACGTCATTCCATGGAAAACTCTTGGGGATCCATTATTTTTCTCACAAGGGATTCTTGGGGGTAGTTTTTTTTATTTCAAAGGAGGAATTCTTCCCTGCTTAGCATAAGCACTAGGCATTATCGGAAAGATTAGTAGATCCTAATTTTTTTTCTTTGATCTTCAGATTTATATCTGGACGTGTAAAGGAAGAATGCGAATTTTCTTCCAAGAATTCTAACAGAGTCATGATATGGAGTAAGAAATCTTACCTCCAAATGCTGCTACGATACAATTCAGACAGCTGGGAAAAGACTGCTCGTTTCTCTCCGTTTTGCCGCTCTTGAATAACGGGTATAATTCAGAACAAGCTTAAATTAACCTTTTTTTTTGTTTGCCTAAAAAGTTTCATTTATAATCGAGGTACAAATATAACAAGACAAGGGCAGGTCACTTATCAGTTTCCCGCATTTAAGCATACGGAAGCAATATTAATTCATATAATAATGCTATCAGTGGTTACGTGACGTGTTTTCTTTCTCGGTCCTAATCTTCTGTTAAAAGTGCATTAAAATGGGTCTATTATTCTGATTCTGTAACGCTCTGAATATTAAAAGCTCGTTTGTGCAGAAAATTATGAGATCATTGAAGTCAAATTCTAGATAATTTAACCGTGGTCACGATCTCTTAAAATAAATATTTCAAGTGTAAAAAATTCGTGAAAGTTCTTAATGTTTCATAAATGGAGCCTGAAAATTGAAAATATATAATTTTCTTATACATTTTTCATTTCATAAGCATCACGGCGAAGGAATCTTCGATATCTTCATTCTAGCTAATTCAGGCGGTATAACCAGATGCCCTATTCTTCAGGGACACGTGTCTAGTTATCGCAAACTGAAATTCAATCGCATCCCCCGTAATCAGCGAGTGTTAGATTTTTTCCCCTCGGCCTCCAGACAGGTAATGACTCTCATTAAAGTTACATTACGGTAACGTATGGAAAAAGAATGCGACAAGGAGGGAGACATAGAGGGGTTAGAGAGAAGGAAGAGGGTGAAAATGACGATGCGGTCTCGCTAGCTTAGGAATTTCAGGTGAAAAAGGAACTCCCTCCTTTCTTGTGGGAAAGGGGCCGAATAATACTAATTGCCCCCAGTCCTTCCCCGTAATAAATACTCTTTTGATGAGGAAACATCCGTACGCGTCGCAAAACAAGTCATCCCCTGCAAATTAACGGAGAGCGTTAAGAAGGCAGATGCCCTCTTCCTTAACGGCCCCAGAAAGTTCCTCGCTTAAAAAAAAGGCAAGAAGAAGCCTCGTTTCCATTCACCCTCCCTATCTCTCGCTATCGGGGATCTATTCTCTTCACGCGTCCTTCTTACGCATTTGTCCTCTCAAGCCCCGGAGCACAACCACCAACAATTCGGCTCCACCGCTTTATTTTGCATTGAAATGAGTGTCGTAGAAGGAGGAGAGAGATTCGGGGAGAATTGATGGCGAAAGAGGGGGGCGAATGGCGCGGGGGGGTGTGAGTTCGCATCGCTTAAGGAATTAAGGGCAGAGGGGTTGAGAGTTTTAACGAGGGCGAAGGGGTGGAGCGGATGGGGGTGGTGCGACGATGGGACAAGTACAGAGAGATGAATTTTTTCCCTTTCGGTTGCGGAAGGGAAATTTTTGTAGGCGGGCTGTAAACGAGAAAGACAATGAAGATAGGAGGATGACGACGGGGGAATGGAATTGCCGAAGCAGGGGGACGATTCGGTTCGGGAATGGGATACTGCCGAGGGAGATTATATCTACTAAGGATTAGGGAAGCATCTATCCTCTCGTTTCCATCCACCTCTCCTCCACTTAAGCCCTCTTTTGCAACTCTTCTTATCCTCGCCCTCCTTCTCTCATTCCCTCGAGGAACAGTTCCTTATCGTCGCCTATTCGGCTCCTCTCGTCGAAATAGCGAAGTTTCCGCATCTCTGCTATCCTCATCGCGCTGCCATATTCACGCCTACCTTCATCTTAATGCCCCACTTTAAGTGCGCCGTTCCACGAGTCACTCTTTTAAAGACTGCGAGAGACTTCCGCGTACGCTAATCTGCGCTATAGTTACGTGTTACGCTCCCCGAGACCCGGTTAGCGGCGGACGTTTGTCGGGTTGATAGCGGGGGAAGGATGTGGAAATATACGGAGCTAAACGAATTCGGCTCGTCAGATTGAATGATACGGTAAAATTCGACTTCATTCTGGTTGCGGTTATAATGGGGTTTCATTAGGGCACGAGTGAGTAATTTCCTCTTACGTGGAGGAAATTCCTCGTAGCATACGATATATATTGGCCTAGATAATGGATCTTAAATGTAGTTCCCGTTGATTTGAATTGAGATTGGATGCTTACTGAACTACTGAACTTTGAGTGGGCATGATTAACTATTATGTAGCTCCTTCATACCAAAATCGACGGTTTTCCAATGGTCTTGGGCTCAGGAAATGCAGAGAATTAATTTTAAAGTATGTTTTAAATTTGACGTTGAAGAGTGAGCTAAGCTACCGTATGCAGTAGTAAATTAAAACGATGGATTTTGATTAATTAATTTGACTTAATAGATGGATATCATTAAAATAAATACATGGTTTGTCCTTGAACCAATGCTTCTAATGGGCCATTTCATTCATTAATTATGAAAAATCAATTAAATTCAATAGCCAGTTAATTTTATTATTATCAGAGAATGACCGAAAGGGAGGGAAACATTTTTGAATGTATTTAGATTCTCATGACCCGGAAGTTAATTTAATCGAGATTGATACGACAAAAATGTAATTTTTCATGAATTTAGGATAGAATGGGAAAACAAAATTAGATAGTTCTATTCACAGAAATCGAAAATGATATATAGAATTAAATACAAATTTTAAATTAGATGTGTACTGATAATTTTTTGAAGAGTAAAGATCAAAATGTTGCGATAAAATGAAATATATATCAAAGAACATTTGTACAATATTTAAATCTTTACAATTTAAAGGCAAATTTATTTTCGTGTGCAACCATTATGTATTCGTCCGTAATTCGCGTTTAATCATCAGAAGGGGTTCCAAATCCTTGTATATAGAGCCTGATTTTGTCGGTGTATGCATAGATAAGTTTTTCTAAAAATACGCTTTAAGTTCACTCAATATCAATATAATAAATGAAAAATTTATTTAACATAAGAAGAATTATAAGGAGAAGACAATATTACCGGAATAATTTTATAGTCTAAAAAATAATATCTCCTTTCCATATGGGAAACTATTTCATAAACACGTAATTGAATTCGTTGGAATTTTCCCTATAATCATTTAGGTTTCTAAAAGGCTTAAAATAAATTGGCTTACCTATTCATTTGTTTAAATCCATTATTCACTTAAAAGTGTGCTTTACTTTATTTGTATGAAAAATTTCCGTGTTTTAATCTATGTGGTATCAGCTATAAACGGTTTACTGGAAACAAATTATATTTTCATACTTTCTTTTTGAGGGCATTGAATATTCAATTTCACTCAATAATGTCCGTTTTGCGGAGGCTCAGAATTATTTGTGAAAACATTTGATATAGAGTTTTTATGTAACGTTCTAGTCGTTACTTAATGAATTAGCTTACATTTAGAGCTTGACAATAATTTCAAATTGATATGAATACGCGGCTGTTTTCAATTTTAACTTCGATACAGGATATTTTGTTATCTACAGGCATATTTTTACTCACGTTTAAGTTCAAATACTGGTAATATTTAATCATCCACCTTTTCCTGCGTTCGCACGAATGAAGGAGATATTATAAATACGTAATGCATTAAGTCGATAAATCATGTTTCTTGGAGGTCGAGGTATGCGTCTAATCATTTAAATAACCCATCACTCTAAGAATTGCATAGTTGATGAATTCTCTCCACGTACGGAGGTAAGTTTTTAATCTCCCTCCATTTATTCCGCGCCGCGAATACATCAACGAGCCGAAATGATTGGGGCGCCGTATATATTCGTGCCGTGCATTACGCCTCCTCTTCCATCGTATAATTTTTATAGGAAAATTCGAAGAAGGGAGAGAGACTCGGGTCACCCTCATTCACTTAAGAGCGGGACGTAAATAACGCGTTATTAAGCCGGTGTCTGGAACTATCATGTCGTACTACGGCTCGCCCATTTCAAATCCTCGCCGAGGGGTTAAGGGCCTTCCTCGTGCATCCAATTCCGACGTATTTCACATTCATGGGGGAGAAAGACGCTAAGATATCGCGTAAGGTTCCGTCGATCCTTGCTGACCTTACCGTCTTCTTCCCTCTGCATTCTCCTCTCCTTCCCGGCATTCCTCCCGTTGCACACTAAATCAATGCCTTCACCAACGCGTCAATTTACCCTCTTTCGTGCCCCCATCACCCGTCCTCCTCCCAATCAACTGATGAACAGGGATTATGCGTAAGTCCACGCATGAGGGCGCCGGACCCTTCAGCTCGTCCTACCTCTGACAGATTGAGGGGGACGGCCGTGACCTGAGGGTCGCCCATCCCTTCCATATCTCATCTCCTTTTGTCAATCCCTCCTTTTCCGCTTCTTTTCGCGCCCTCGCTGTCACTTGTCCCTTTCTTCGAGACGATTTGGTTCTCCTTTCCGATAGCCATCCTCCCCGTATAAAACCCTCCCACATCCAAGGAGCGCGCAAGATGGCTCCTGCTCTTTTCCCAAGGACAAAAGGGCCCTTTCAGTAGGACTGTCTTCGCCACGGTGTTTACCCAGGGAATGACCCACTGAGTGAGTTTTGGTCCTTGTCAAATCGCTCGGAAAGGAAGAACCTATTGTAGTTTCACGAGATTTATACTGTCCGTTCGTTTGCTCGGTGGGAGGGAAAGGTTTTCTCGATAAGTAACGATTATTAGGACGCTCTCCATTCGATGGATGTAATATATTACCCCTATTTTCTCGGAGAATGATCTTTCCGAAGGTAATGATGCGACTTTGCCTTTGATTGCACGGTGATACTAGAATTTTAGACCCGATTGAAGTCCTGCGCGGAGACTGAGCTAATTATTCTGATTATTTGGGATCAAATAAAAGGCCAGTACGAGTCTGGAGTTTAAATGGGAGGATTTGAAAACCCTCCGGGATTAGCTAGTGAGGAAATTGTAAATATTATTTCAAGGGGTGAATACTACTCAAACGTTTTGCTGTGCAGAAGGGTCTATTCCAGTTAATTACATGAACATTTATCTCT
Organism: Pachydiplax longipennis; assembly: GCA_036926295.1. NCBI lineage: Eukaryota > Metazoa > Arthropoda > Insecta > Odonata > Libellulidae > Pachydiplax > Pachydiplax longipennis. Next base: position 62,960,360 of record JAVFKF010000008.1, read on the forward strand.
CGTGAATAACTTACAAAGTGATCATTTGTATTTTCTTACAAAAATACTATTGCCTACATACAACAGCTTTTTATGTTTGATTTGGCAAGAAAACGCTTGATTTATGCATATGCACTTGTGCATTATGGGAAAGTGTTTCGTTTTACCTGGGTATTATTTCAGAAAGGGGACACTATTTCGTATATAAGTAAGGAAAATGGACTATCCATTCCTAACTTAAATATATGTTATGCTCAGATATTATCTCTAAATTTTGGTATTATGGCAAGTAATATACTATCAAATCTATGGTTTTGTTTATCACCGGATTGTCTCAATAACAATGTCGCCGATCATTTTAAAACTTAAATATATTCTCAAAAAAATAGCTACTTAATTTCTGAGTCACCATTGTCTTAATTTGAATTGTATATGCATACATATTCATGACATACAAAAATTATTGAACCATAAGAATGCCATCTTCTTTTGCAGTACGATTGGGATTCCTCGATCTTATCAATTAACTCAAATATAAGGCTGTTCGGAGACTGCGCCAGACATTGACCAGGATATAGCATCATCTTTAAAAAGAATGCAGTAGCAGCATTCACCTTATATCTGTTAACTATCATTATTACCAAAATGAGGAAAATTTATAAAAATCGTCTTAATAAAATAAAGCGCTGTTGCTATTTCTATATAAGCATTATTTACTGCATTCTGCGACGTTGAGAAATTTATCATCATCAATGAATAGCTGAGGCTGACCTCATAAAATAAATTAAAATAATGAAATGAAATTAATATTGCAGTAGCTATCAAGATGATTGCATTATTCTTGGGTGATTAATCATCCTTAGACACAGAGAATGTATCGTTGTCGATCGCCCCCTTTTCGGATCCTCCTCCTGTTGATAATCATAGCTGTCACTATCTTCCCTGCCATCAATGCCATGGCTCTGAGGCATCCACTGAGTCACACTGTTTTCATATGGGAGTCATTCCTCAGTTACGCAGGCCGCAGTAACACGATTGACTTAACCACAAATGTATCTTCTGCAGTAACACATCTCGTATTCAACCATCCACTGTCTCGTCTGATGGATGGTTCCATCTATCGTTTAGTGTATGCGATATCCTCTTACAGACACCCATTTACCTGGATTATCTGAAGGAATATTAATATATCGATATTCCATATCCAATTTCTTTGACTAAGCTATATGATGTGACGTTTTTCTACATTTAAAGGTGAAAAGAAATTCACATTCATCTTTCGTTCTTGCCTTCCTCATTGAGCCAGGATGCTGAAGGTTAGGAATGTCTCATGTGTTGCACTATGACATTACGAACATAACTTTTCATATAATTCAATAGAGATTGGCCAAAATAGATTCCATAATTCATAATTACCGATATTTCACTACGTTTAATATTGTTACACCCATGAGCTAATTTATAACAAATATTTCATTCATTAAGACATGATAGCGGTCAACTTTAAGAATACACCTTGACATACTAATGCTGCAATATTTGTTAATCACGAATTATTGCAAAATTCTTGGATTTTGGATTCGCATAATATACTACTTAATCGACTGCAAACGAAGAGGAAAACCTTGAGAACCAAAATCCTTGATTTCGATGCTACAAATGGGGCTTTATATGAGTTTTAACTTATTACTACAGTTAGGGATCTATGTATGCGAGTAAGAGAAGTAACGAGAGTAGGTCCAAATCCATTCTAAGACATCCAAATCAATTGAATGTCGTGGAATGTTGTGTATATAGTGAGAGATTTAAGAATTTAATCGAAAGGGAAAGAGCAAAGGCAGATGCGTGAAAAGTAATTTCGATGCCCCATTTTTATCTATTCCACTGTGAAAAGTGGTTACGACGAAGATCTGGATTAAGCGAATTCTTCGAATAATCCGACGGTTTATAGCAATCGATTCCTCTTGTTTAGGGCAGAAGAGAGTACCAGGAGACGGAAGAATCCGGAGGAAGGGAGAGAGGGGGAATATGCAGGAGGATGCAGATGAGGGGGGAGAAATAGGGGAAGTAAAGAGGGATGATGAATCTATCTCCCCTCTCCGCTCTTCAACCATGAATAATACTCTTTCGCAATCCCCTTCCTCCAGCATTTCCGCACCCTCTCTTTTCACCCCTGATAAAAAATCACCCCTTATTCCTCCCTCATTCTCTCTCCTATTCTTTCTATCACAATTCTCCCCTGGTTCCTCTTTTCTAGTCTTCTGTTCCGTCACGCGGATACTCTCATCTAGACGTGCCACGTCAACATTCACTTCAATTCTTATACTCCGATTTCCCACAGTCAAGTCCCACCCTCATGACGAAGTTTTCCACCAACTTCCCTGAACATCGAATTAATACGAGATGTGATCGAGTAATTTCCGGACCAAACGGTTTCACCATAACAGCCAAACTTACATACTATTCCTCCGGTGTCGTTTTCAAAGTAGTCTCCTAGGGACTTTACACACGAGCCCAATGTTCTTGCTAGTTTCGGGAACTCCCTAAGCCGAAAAGTTGGGAACTTACGGTAAGTACAACTTGAGATTTTTCTCGAATCGTGATGGCATAACTAAATCTCGTTCATAACCCATTAAACGCAGGTATGGTTATCTTAGAACATACATTAGGCTTCTTGGGAGGTGGGAGTATCAAAACTTGCAAAACATACACGCCAATGTCACTGCTATATTCCAACTATCATTCAGGTTTTCAGTATCGGACATATTGTTTCCAGAGTATTATAAGTACATACATAGAAGACATATTCTTATTGTGCGTCCTTTAAGGGAAATCTATTTAATCCTTTTCGTGATGGATTAGTCCCTGTATAGTTGACGAAACCTTGAGCGGAAGTTATATTAGAGTTGAACTTCGAAGGTCCTTCAAAAACTTAATGCTTGTCTTACTACTAATTACAATATCTTGAACGATCATTCGTCTTTCTCATTAGATTATATTATAAAGTTTTACTTACGGCAAAGACCCTCTAATCGGTCAATGAATATTTAACGAAATTTTTAAGTTCATTGCGGAAGAAGATGGTAAAAAAGTTAAATTAAAATTTGCAACCCTTAACAGCTACTGATAAACGTGAATGTACGTATAGTGATATCTCGAATTCTACAGTAAAGTTACCTTCGTAGGAATGAATTTAGAATATAACCTTTTCCCACACGTTTTTATAAACATTTATTCCTTATTCATGGAAAGTCGTAAAAGAAAGGATAAACTGCTGAAGGTAGAAGTTGCGTCGTTGTGGAATCAGGGGTTTTACTGTTGCGGTTAACGTTTGCTGTTTGGATCACAATTACCACCCCTTGCAATTTTATAGGATGACTTCTTCATCTTTAATTTTTTAAGGATGCTTTTATTTAAAAGCTTCCTTATTTGGAAAATAATATACAACAGAAATCACTCTAGTTTAAGGAAATATTCTTACAAAGAAAGTGCCATACCTCTGCTCATATCTTTACAAAAATATCGCAATAATTTATAAATAATATACAACTACAGTAATGTAATTACTTAGAACAAGTATACAAGGAATTAGAACATAGTTCAATTTTATCTTATAATTACACAGCAGTTTTACAATTTACTTATTTCCTTTGCATTCATAAGTGCTAAGCAAGACTGAACTCAGATATACATGTGTACCCTGCAAGCCACCTTTCAGCATGTGGCAGGGTTGAAGAAAGGGTTTGAAAACTTCACGTAAATCGTTCCATTTATCTTTCCAATCCAGGAAGGGATATTTACAACAATTCGTTCTCTGGTTAAACTCCATATTTGTGATGGCTCCAAGTATTCTTAGTAGGCCCTACGAAAAGTGTACAGCTCTCTAATTTTTCTCCGTAACGCAGTACGATAGCATTCTTGACCAGACCCAAGATTTCACAAACACATGATTTTATCGTGATTCGCAAAGTTAGGTTTCGGGACTCCCGGAATATGATGGCCCTTAGCGAGAATTTCGCAAACAATAACAGGAGAGTTTTGTTTCATCGCTCATTTCTCCCACGTAGCATCCATTCTTCGCTCGATTATGCAGAAGTATATGACGCGTGAGGTTTTCGAATCTCTCCAACTCGCTCTTTCATCACACTCCATTTCGAGCGGAATTATGCGTCGGAAACTTCGCGTGTGTGACGTATTTACGCTGCCTCTTTCCCACTGTTGTTATCACTTCTTCCCCACTCTCCTTCGTTCTATCATCGCGCGATCAAAAGTTTTCAACCCTTCTCCCATCCAAAGTGCTTCCTTGTTTCCTTTCTTCTCCCGACTAATTTCCTGACGTTGAGTCCCTAATGGCGGAGACATCTTCTCGGAAAATGACGTGTATTTCTGTTAATCATGATAGTTTGCTTGATGTAATTCGTATAAGAAGCAGTATTCAATTTCGTTCGTCCGAGGGGTGACGTCAGGGGGAAGGATTGCTGATAAAGCTAATGAAACGGTTTCTAGAAAATTACTGGGAATTGCTCCTACGAAAAGAAGCCTAATTTCTGACGCTTTTTGCACTGAAAAAAGGCACTCCGAAGTTGTGGTTTATTTTGCGGTACAGGATGTTATTTGCAACCCTTAATTATTCGTAAATATATCTCTTTATAATTTAAATCTCTAAGTTTTGGTCTAAAATTTCTGGACATTTATCTTCATTTTATCAGAATTTGAATATTTTGTGATGGTTAGTGGTACGTACATTCTATTGAACTGGCACTGCTGAACTATTTCAAACGATTATTCAGAAATTTATTACGTTGCGTATTCTCAGTATTAGTGGGAGATTTCATAACCATAAGTTAAAATCATAATAATTTCACCTGAAAAAGTTAATTTGATGGTAAAATTTTCCCGATGTATTGGATTATTGAGATGAAAAAAATTAAAGAAAAATGCGATAACATTTCACTTTAGTCTGAAAGTTGAGAATCATGAATTTACATGATAAAATTTTCCTTTGCTTTTAATTACCGAAGAGAAAAGATATGAAGAAATTCATTATGAATCAGTTTAATGTTTCATCATACTAAAGTTAACCTATTTTAATGTACACATCAATGAGAAACCTAATTTAATTAAAATCTTTTGCTAACTTCCTAAATGTTGTTTACTCTCGACTCAAAAGAATAGTAATCAAATAATTTTATTAAATTCTGTATGGTATTTTTATAATGCGCCATAACTGAAAATCTCTTATGTAAATATATGTACAAAAATGTATGTAACAGTTAATATATATTTTCAATTTAATAGACGCAGAAGTACTGCCCCAATAGGTAGTACCCTGCCATTATCCAATAGGCGGCTTGTAGGGTGAAGCTAGGAGTCGATCAAAGTTTTTATCGTAAGTGCTTTATAAAACTCGGTATTCTAAACAAATGAGAAAATGAATTAATTCAGAAGAAGTATTTTCCTTTAGTATCGGATAGTATCTTTATTATTACATTATTTTCCTCTATCTGACATAAAAAGCCCTCATTCACAGACCACTGACTGAGGGTAAAAATCAAAAGATATTCCCACGTCTCGACTGTATTTACCATCAGCGAATTTTAATAGCCTCGCCGACAGTCAAGCGGCAACTTTCACTCGTTCGAATATCTCGAAATATTCCCTTATCTTTCCACTCCCCTTCATTGCGTCCAACCACTTTTTGGCCTCTTTTACCGAATCTCACCACCTCCTATCCCACCTAATCCAAAAATAGTCCTCCCTGTCACTCACCCTTCCTCTCCGCAATTTTTCCCTTCCTTTGGCCACTTCAAAAACCCTCATATCAAATGCAATCCGAAATTTTCGCACCCTCGCTCCCGCTTGCCCCTTTCCTCCTCTCCAAACGTTCCTTAGTCTGGATACTCCCTATTGCTCTCCATCAAAATAATAAAAATCCAGCCCCAAAAATCCCCATCCACTGAATTATCCCATGCTCATCCCAACTCATGCTCCCCTCATCTTCATTCCGAATTCCCTATTCTTGGCGCAAGCGGTTCTTCATCCCTCACTTTCCATCTCCTTCCCTCTCCACCGCCGCACCAGGAAGCATCTTCTCTCACCCGCCACCGCCACCTCTTTGGGTAATATTAAACGCCTTCCTGCCGCTTGTCACCCTCGTTCCCGCTCTTTACAAAAGGATTTTCAATTATTCCCGCATGCAAGGAGTGGGAAAGAGAGGGAGAGTCGAGATGGGTGGCAGAGAGGACGTGTGTGTGTGGAAGTTTGCAGAGTGGGTTGAGAGGCTGAGAGGTGTAGATGCGTAATGGCCGTGGATAGTGGGAATGGGCGAGTGTTAGAGGATAGGAATGGAGTGATGGAATAAGTGATGTAGAGGTGGCAGAGAGGGAAAAAGTGTTGAAAACGTTCTCCACCACGTTGCTTTCCTATAATTCTCTTCGTCCGTTTTTTTCCTTTTATCTCCCGTCTCTTTTCGACTCTTCCCAGTTTCATTCTCTTCTTTTGACAGCATCGTTACTTCCTGCTGTCTGTTCCAATTCTATTTGTGATTGCCTCTCGCTAATTTTCCCTCGATCTTTAAATTTAGTTTACTTTATATTTTACTTTGTCTCATTTCTTTCATTATCATAAGCTTTCCCACCCTTTATTTTTTCAGTATCTTCTCTCTTATAATCTGTAGCTTCGGCCGAGATGTGGCGGAAATAAAAATCTTAAATAAAACCTTCTGTGGAAAAGTAAAAATCTGTATTCAGTATTCAATCTTCTCTCTTGCTTCTCATGATTTTTGGTCGTTTTTACTTCTTCAACATGAGGACATTATTCTGTCATACCCATAGCATTGTTTCCTACTAGTAGACAATGGAATTTAATTTTAGAATTACTTAATTTTACATGAAATTTATTTTATTGGTACTTATTACAGGCATTACTTACACCAATATACTCATCTTCTACCATTATCTTAACACATAATGTTTATTTCCTTTATAAAGTTGTATAATAACTTCTCAATCCATAATTCATTCAAACAGGAATTATAAAACTGAGAAAAGATAACTTTTTGAAAACTCTCATTCACCATCAGATAATTAATTATGTTTCGTCTTATCAAGTTCAGTCTATATACAGAAGTGAGATGTCCTCTTTAATTCAGCGATGAATTCAAAGGGGATATTCTCAGTTGATTCTCTGAGATTATCAGAATCGAAGTTTTTTTTAAGCCTTTCTTTATTTTTTATCATCCTTTATTTTTATCTTCATTTAACTTCTTATACATAATTTACTGTGACATGGAAGACGATTTTTCGGTTGTCTAACCACAGAAAGAGCTACAGTTTGTCAATAAAGGGACCCTTTTCCGAAACATTCACCTTCTGCTAGACTTTATCCTTCCATATTTTAAAATTCACCTTCTTTCCTTACAATTCTCTTCTTGTCTTCCAAACTTCTTCTATTCAATTTTCTTCTAATTTTGTAGTAATTCCCGTTTACATTTATGTTTTTCTTCCAATCTATTTCGCTGCATTCGTTTTTCACATCCCCATTTACTCTCTAATGTTTTACTCTCCTACTAACCGATCTATTTTGTTCTCTCGTTAGCCACTCTCCTTTCTCCCTTCCATTCTCTCATTTCCATTTGTTCCCTCTTGCGCTCTCTCAGCTCTCCCATCCTTCTTCCCTTGTTCCTTTCTCCTCTCCCATTTCTCTACATTTATCTCAGTATTTCCTCTCTAACCATTCTCTCTTTCTTCTCTCCTTCCTTTTCATCTCGCTTTCTCTCTCTATTCCCTATAGTCTTTAACACCCCTTCATCTGCCATTATCCGAGGGATGGTTTTGAGGGAGAATAGTACGTTTTCTGACGAGAATTTCAATTGCTTCGAGGGCGTGAAATTGGAGAGGAAAAGGATGAAAGGGCTATCTCTTGCTCAAATGCATTCGTTAAAACTGTTTGCCTCTTCGATAGTCCCCCTATCTCTTTTGGCTCCTCGTCGATTGGCTGGTATTGGAAGGAGAGGGCTTTTCCGTACTCTGTTGAGTGGCATGACTTTCCATCGTAAATATTTAACTTATCAATAAAGCGTGTTGAAGTGTTTTCTGCTTAAGAGTGTTTTGTTCATGTTAGCTCTGTTTCAGTCTATTGTTTACGTTACCTTCGCTTACATGATTTGGGTATCGTGAGCTTGTGTTTTAAGGTCTAAGCTCTGGACATCAGTTTCTTCGTATGTTCATTATGATTTTTAAAATTGAACAGCGTGGATCTAATGAACTTCGTATTTATATTTATTTATCATGAACATGAATTATCATCGTCGTATTTTCATTATAATAAACGAGGGAAGAGTTTGCTCGACGAACATTTTCACCAAATTGAGGAAAAACCTCAAATTTTACTTCTATATCTAATAAAAAACTGGTACAGTTGAAATCAAATAAATCATAGATGAAAATAATTATCAAAGATAAGTACATGTAATTTATGCCATGCAAAATTTCTATGTAATAATTATACAACGTTGCAACTTTAGAACGTAAAAAAAACACTTCTTTATATTTTTTTCCCATTCGGGATAAAGAAGGCCTCCAGACAAGATTGTTATTGAATAATTGAAATAAAAGAGCGAGGTTCTAATTCTCTTATTATTATACTCTTTATTAGATCACATATCTATATCGGAGGCAATTTAAATGAAACTCGAGGTAAATATGAAAAATTTGAACTGCTAAAAACGAATTTTCGCTCCGCTCGTCCCCCAGATCTGCATACTCTCTCTCGCCAAAAGACTCATTGCACTTTTTATCATCTATTTTCCACATTTTTCCGCATTAAACACGATTCATTAACCATTCATGAGACGTTTGTTCGGAATTCTCAGCCCGAGAGAGCAATAAGAACACGAAATAAATATATAAGGGTGCTAGCCCTCATCAAATGCGCCCTCTTTGGCCGAAACACACTCTTCTCCCCACTCTCCTTCGAAAGCCACGAGGGAATGGAAAGTATGTACGCAATGCTGAAAACGTTTTGAGATGACCTTTTCTCCCTCCATTTCCCATACCTCCTGAGCCACCCTCAACCGCCACGCCCTCGTCATACGCGCACCCCATCCAGAGATCGAACGGCAGCCCAAAAACCCCGCTGTTAAATTTTCCGCGCGCTCCACCCCACGTCGGCGGTTAGCAAAAGAGCATGCGACCGAGGATCAGCAGCAGTAGGCGGGTTGGAAGTTGCGCAAGGAAGGGCGAGGAAAGGGAGAGGTTTGGATAATTTATGCCCGGTTGGTATAGGGAGGTCATCCGGGTAGAGCATCAGAACGCATGGGCCGAGAAGCGTGCAATTACGCCCCGGACAGAGTGGGCAGAAATGAGGAGAGAGGGTGGCTTATGGAACGCCGAGCATTTAATTAGGCAAGTGTCCGAGGGGACGCCGTTTGGCAAGGAAAGGAGGGTTTCGGAGACCTTAAAACGCGACGGCTCTTTGAAAAGTGGAAGATAAAACGTCATATGCTCGGATGCCACGCGCTCGCCCAATTTCACACGTGCGTGAGATTTTACGGGGCCGACGTTGATGCGCGTTGTGCTCGAGCGCGAAATTTTGCGGTATTTTTGGCGATGTGGTCGTCTCGAGGATCATAGATCACTTGTCCGAGGATGGATTCCATCCGAGACGCATGGCGTTGAAAGATTTATTCGCGCGGCTATTCTTGAGAGGGAAAGAAGTTGGTCACGACAGGAGATTGAGGTGACGGATATTGGTTGCGGAATGAAATTTTGAGGAGGAAAGAAATTAACGCGTAATTTCGTTTCGGGAGATAGGCGTCCGCGATGCTCCTTAATTAAATATCCAATGGCGCGCCCGATTAATTATGCTGTCATCGGCTCATGTAATGCGACATGCATTCGTTCAGCCGGAGAATTTTCGCCGATAAAATTCATAGTGAATTTCGAAAGCTGAAGCGTTCGAAATGAATGAACCGGATAAGATTCTGATATTAGCTGTTTCGAGATATGTTTCAGTAGCGGTTAAGTCTGAGTGATTATGACGGTTTAAGACAGTTATGGCTCCAAAGAGAAGATGTGGGTGGGTATATTTCATGCCGAATTTGTAACGCTGACCTTTATCAAAAGTACGGGGATGGTCTGAAAAGTTTCCGACTCCAGATTTTTCAGAATATTTCAGAAAATGTTCAGAAATCTTCAGAAAACATGTCGAGAAATGGTGAAATGTCGGAAACTTTTCAGACCACCCATGTAGTATGTACGAGTATAGTCCATCTATGAAGATGTCCTAATTATTTTGCGTTAATTGTAAGAGAGACAAACTAGATAGACAATAGATCTACATCGAGTTGTCAATAAACTATTTAAAGTATCTGCATATATAGTATACTTCATGTAGGGTGTATTCCCAAATTATGCGGTAAAAACTTAAAAGAGCTACTCCAAAAAAATAGTCAATTTAATATAGCTTAATGTTCAGATCAATTCTATAATACTGAAAAATCCGACGCAATCGCTTGTATACTCTTTATTTAAATGCGTTCTGAACTGAAAATGCGATTCTCTCTGTACAAAGTAACGGATATCAAAGAGGGGAACGTTAGGATAATTCAAAGAACATTTCTTAGGAGTGGTCTGAGACAAATGATGATCGTCTTGGCTCTCAGTAAATTCAGGCAATTATTACGTCAGAACCCCAGAAGACATTCGGAAATGAAAGTTGAGGGAAGGGTTCTTATTGTTTGTTTTCTATTATATTGAAGTGCTTCCTTTTTAGAAATGTTTATATAAGTTTAAATATAACTGAAAATATTACTATAAAACATTACGGTATCATTTCGATTTCCGAACTATTACTTTTTCAGTTTCATAACTGACGGCAAAATTATCTAAGACAGCTTATGTTGATTAGGTTGTTCTTGCTATCTTTCTTTTATTAGATTTATTATTAGGTTATTTAAATTAATAATTGTTCAAAGCTTGAACAATCAAAAATATTGTTGCTAAACTATGATGTAACGAAACCTAATCGAATGAATGAGATGGTTTACCATAGTTTATATATTAAACATAATTTATCATTATTTATTTATCATGTTGATCGATTATAGTAATTTATTTAAATACAGAAACTAATATAGTACTAGAACATGTTCAAAATCACTTTACTTTATAAACTTTAGCACAGGAGGTTTAAGTAAATTAATAGATGCTCTAATTTAATTTAAATAATGAAGATTTTAATTTACACCCGGTAGCTATTTGGTTGTTATGTTAAAGTCATGAGTTAGAAATAATTCGAAGGGAGAAAGTAGGAATTTAAATGTAAAGGTGAGATGTTTTTGAAAAACGATGTAGATATCCTGTGTTCATTACGTTGTTTAGATCGATAAGGTACCGCGTAAAAAATCAAGAAATTGATTTTATTTTTTTTGATTCTTGTTTTAATATCTGATTTCAACTCTGTACAGAAGGAAGAATTATATAGTTGGAAGATAAATAGATCTTAGCAGTAAGATTTTTATTTATGATATCACAATATTAGAGCTTCACAGAGTCTTGATTCTCCTCCGTCAAGTGAATTTATTTGTTGTAGGTATAGTGGGCGAAAAACTTTCAGAGAACTGCCAATCAGGGTTTCTGATTAGTTAAAGATTCCGATTAAATATGTATTCGCATTTTTTATATTGCGGAATATTGTTTTAAGTATGGACCTACACTAAATTTTTCCAATGATTATTCAATACTTATATTTTTAGAAATAGTTCTCCGATCTCTAGAAACTCAAAATAAACGAATATCTACTCGTTGAAGTCGTTAGAGTATCTTAAAATCCGAATCAATTGTCTAATTTTACTCTTTGTTAAGAAAACACAATCCGATACTATTTTCTCCTCATCTCCATTTCCCAAGCTATGCGATTTTGATCTCATTTCACCCCCTATGTACGCCTATCCCAATCACCCTCTATCTAGGCTCCGCAGTTGTTGAGTCATCCGCTTGATATTCTCTCCCGATTTCCCCCGCACAACAAGCGAGTCCTCTGAATCATACTCCATATTTCCTTCTTCAACTGTTATTCGCCATTATCGTACCCCTCTTGACTTGTTTATTGCCAATTTTCGCCTCTCATCTCCAAGATCGCATTCCTCCTATTCTCTCTCTGGTTCGGAAGCGATGATCCTACTTTTCTGAGGCTTTCTTTCAGCCCCACGTGGAAGCACGGCTGCTGTTACTGCATGATGGACGATTGACGGGAGGAACGCACAGTACTATAATCTGTTTGGGATCGCTCTTGTCGGAAGTTGTGTTTGCTTTGGCATGTCTTTATAATCTGACCTTTGTTTGTATTGAGCCAATTCAGCGCCTAGAGGAGATAGCTTAAATCAGTAACGACATGGAGTCGAATAGCAAAGGGTAAGACTGCTGCAGTTCTTTTTTTTGGGAATGCAATAATTAAATCGTCGTGGAGAGCTATGAGAAGAGAATACAGCCTACTGATTACCGTCAATGTCACTGCTTCAAAGCCAAAGCCTCAAAGCTCTTGTTTTTCATGTTACATCTTTGTATGAACGCAAAATTCACTTTAGTGTATCTTTCCCCAAAGATAAAGATGAGTTAGTATTGTTATTAAACTACCTATCTTTTCAATATAGTTTAGGTTTGAATTGATTTGAAAAAAGGAAAAAAAACAGAGTTGAATAAAATATTTTAAAATCTTCATTACGAAGTCCCATAAAAAGGAAAAAATATCCGGCAAAGGATAGCACACCATTGTTCACGGTTAACCAGTGTAAACGTGATGGCCCTCGTTTCCCCGGAGATGATTGTTTACTTCGTATTTTCACACCAATATTATCCTTATTATTCTGTGAATGGAAAATATAGAATTATTTTCATTATGTTATATACAATAAATTCGAAAATATAAGATGTATTAAATCAATTTCGAGAATTTAGGTTATAAATCGAGAAGTTATACAATATACGTTATATTGTACCTATGTTATATATAGAAATGTTTCTTTTATAAAAATTACTTTTGGTCTTTTTCCATAAAAATTATTTTAGGCCTGAGCTTAGCGGGGACACAAACGAAATTAAAATTAAAAATCAAGCGTTTCATAAGCGATCATAAAAATTTATTCGGTTGAGACAGTTTAATTGGAAATTTTGAAGAGGAAATCTACCGTTTACTTATCTTATTAGCTTACTTATTATCTTGATGCCACATTAACAGAGCAGTTATTATGATTTTAGGTTACTCCATGCATTGCTCAGTTGGCGAGACCGCACATTTCAGAGGAAAGTTAACTTCCGTGTATTCATGAATCAGCGTATCTTTCCAGCCTCTCAAATCACGCATCCAATTTCCGAAAAATCTGTTAATAGAACGGCATTTTCCTTTCTTCCCTCTTATTTCGGAATCGTACAGGCACCCCGTAAATTTCCGCCGCGAGTAGTTATTTGGAAGCGTTAACGACGCAGCACGACTCGACGGCGCCGCAACGAATTTCCAGGCAACAATGAGGCGCAGATTGGCTAATCATCCTCTTTCATAAACACCTCGAAAGCTTAAGTGCGCCTTGCCAAAATAGCGAATACATCCTCCGGAGACGTCCAAATCGTGTGATTTGAAACGCTCTCTTCTTCTGCACGTTCTCTCTTTTTCCCCGAACTCATATTTCCCATTCAGCCCAACAAAGGGAGGCACCCTGCAAGACCATTATGCACCCGTCTTATCCCTCCCGACAGCCGCATATCTACATCCCATTCCGCGGCGCGTAGACGAATGGGACCCCCTCTCGGGCTGGGTGTGGGAGGCGCGTCGTCCGTCTGGCGCGGCAATATTGCCGGAACTCCCCGCCGCCGCCCACACCTTCGGTCCATTTTCCTCCCGCTACACTTTGGCCTTCCATCCCAAATCCTCTGGACATTTTTTATCAACTTCTCTTAAAGCCACAGAAAAAATGTTAACTTTCGCTTTTAGTTCTATCCTCTATACGTTACGATTTTATTATTTTTTCCGTAATATTTTTCATTACTCGATTTTTGTCAACTTCCCTTAAAGTCACAGAAAAAATATTAACTTTCGCTCTTAGTTCTAGCCTCTATACGTTACGATTTTATTATTTTTTTCCGTAATATTTTTCATTAGTAAATTTTCCCTTTCTAGTAAGTCCTTAACTAAATCCTTACTTCTAGTTCGGGAGTAAGGATTAAGTTCATTGTAGAGGATTTCCCATTGCAGGAGAGTTATATATAACGTTTGTTGTATTTAGATTAAAGAAATATAATGTGTATTTGAGCTCAAAAGTAAACGTCCATTTTAACCCTGGGCAATTTTATATTTTAAATACTTTTACTATATTGATTCGGAGGATAGAACTGAGGGAAATTAAACCCCCTTGTACTGCATAAAAGTATTTCATAATTCTAAATTTGTACTCCCACTCGCTGATTGAGAATGAATTAGGACTTATTTGGCGTCAATACCATTATACTTACGTAATTATTTTCATCTCATACTTTCGAAGAAAAATGACAGGCAGCTGATGCGAAGTAAGGAATGTAAAAGTAGTAAGGATGAGAGAGGTCGAAAAACTCTCCGTGAGCCGACAATGTCAACGAAGCCTCGGGCCTCATCATAGGGAATAGAGAACGGAAGAACCTGCGGATTACTGACCTTCTAAAAATCACACAATGCACATTTCCGTCACATGCCTCCATTCTTTGGGGGAATATGCAAAAAAAAGAGTAAGGGTGTATTATCTTTTAGTAAGGTTGTATTAACTTCTTTTAGCGAGTGTAAGTTACTTTCATCCAGACGTGCTTTTTGAAATCTTAAGGACGTTGAACATTTTTAGCCCTATAGAGGAGATAGTCAATACAATTATTGTAATTTTTATTTAAATTTCATCTCGGATTTTTGTTGGTTGTATTCGGAAAGTTCAACTCTCAAATATTTTATCTAAAGTTAAATGCAAAAGAAGGAATTAAAACATTAAAATTTTAGTAAAGTAAAAATATTGGCTATATTTTCCTCTCTATGTGTTTGTTCTAAGTTTTGGTATCTCTTCCTGCTACCATATCTTGATGGAGGGAATATTTTTCAATCTGGCACATGATAAAGGAGATGTCCCTTGCATATTTATGTTGATTTCAGTCTTGTTCATGGCTGCGATAATATGAGAGCTACTGAAATATGCTTGCTACTGAATGATGGCATTCTTCTGTTTGCTATTTATTGAATTCCACGAAAAATGTTATTCATAGGGTCATTGCACTTGGATGTTTACCCTCAGTTGCATTCATCAGAAAAGGGAGCAGAGATAAACTATATCACTCCTCATCCAGCCTAGTGAACCCAATTATCTATTAAAATCTATAGATAGGTAAAGATGGAGGGTATGAGGATCCAACAAGCCTTTCGGGTGATGAATTTACAGAGCACACTAATTGTATTAAAGGAAATTTAGTGTATTTACGAAACTTATAATCTACCCCTCTGATAATTCGAGAGAACAGATGGGGTGCGTCGCGTCAACCCCATACTACGCAGCAAAAATGTCATTACCAGATCAATCATAGGTTTCGTTTGATGGTTGGTTGTCGACAATGGTGCATCGCAGAATTGGACAAATTACCTTTCACCCATCAGTCTCAATTTTGGGGCTGGGAGTGCTCTGCGTCCACTTCTTCCAACTGACCAGCACTACGGATCCTGGTCAATTATTTTTCGCTTCAATTCTTCTCCCTCCTCTAGCTCACTCCTATTCCCTCAGACTAATCTTCCGTTCCGCAGGCTTGGTTGCTTCTGTATCCTTTCTTCGCACAATCTACGCTCTCCGCAACCCTCAACACATCTATCTCTCCCTTTAAGTTAATCGTTCTACTCCTTCGTCCATCCCCTCTCACCCCACACTCTGTCGCGCTCATCTCCTGATAATGCTCCCTGCGAGGCTCTTTACATTAAGCGCATCAATCCTTCGTTTCTCTCCCTCCGTTGGCAAAAAAAGTCCCATCCCCGCTTTAACCTGTCCCGCTCATCTCTCTTCCACGAACCGAAGTCCCTCCGAGATCTGAAAAGTGCTGCCGAGACCATCTGTCACGCTAATCCTTCTGTCTCTCGAATTTTCCAATTTTTTTGCGATAGTTTTTATCCTCTCCTATATCTGATCTTTCCCACTTTTACTCGGATACTGCAATTTCCCCTTTTGCTGTACTTAAAAGGACTCCTTTTGGGTATTCACCCGTCTCTTTTCTTCCCTCTTTCTTTATACATTTCCCCTGCATAGAATTTTTTTCTTCGAATCTTGCTTTTCTGTCCATTTTTCAAGGTTCCCTCACCGGACCATTTTTTCTTTTTTATGTGGCTCGGAATCGATAATTCGTGGGACACGGTCGTGATAGATTGGGTAGAAGTGATTGAACGTGCGAAAGCCTTGGCTCTATGAAATGGGTGAGGTAGACATTCTTTGCACTAAATGCGAATGCCTCGTGCTATAGTGGCTCTGCGTTTGCTGCGATGAGAAGTAAATCTAGATAATATTCTGCAAGACACACCGTTTTCTTTCTAGTAGAATCGCAGTTACCAATATCCCAGATGTGGATTTAATATTGCCTGATTAAAATCAGCGTTATAAACGACGAGCGAATTAGAGGAGTATCTCTCCTCCCTCTCCTTCTCCTGCCCCTCTCCCCAAGTATCCTGTAAAATGTTTTCTATATTTCTTTTGAAATGGTCAACTTTTAGAGCAAGAATCCATAAAAGATCGTTGATATTTAATACGACCACAGTTTATTTATCAACTTTTCATTAACCCATATTAAGTTTTCTCGTAATACCATCCAAATGGCCGGTAAAAGTATAAACATCCACACCTTCTCGCTTGTTGTTATTGGTAATGGAAGCCTCTTGCAACCTGCAATTATTTCTGAAGGATTCAGAACTTGCTAACATTATTTATTCATGTTTCAATGATGTAGATCTAACACTTCATTAGTCGATGGGGTTAGTTTTGCCCAAAGTTTCGTTGAAATTTAAGACGCCAGTACTTGGTTGTAAAATTTATTAAACTAGTAAAAAGTAAAAATAGGCATCAATAAACTTTAGAATCTGGGATTTCGGTATTCGCTACATTTATGCAAAAAGTAATTCTCGTGGAGACCGGTGCAGCAGTATACATGCTAACTATATCGTATTTTCAACAGTGATCCTGTTTTCCCTACTCATCATGAAAGATATTCGGTTTGTTCGTTCGTTTGAATTCTTTGGTTGAGATTTTTCTTATGAGCTTATATGTTAACGGATGTAATTCTTGAGTTGCTTAAAAACGTTGTATACGAGTATATGTAGCTTTATCGATTAACTCGTTATCGATTACGATTTAAGTTTGATTCTCCATCCATACAGCATCTTCAGGGAAATACGCCGAATACTATATTTTAGATCTCTTTAAATCAATCCTGTTTGTCAAATTTTAGTATATGGATTGAGGGTAATGAAATGAAATCACATAGCCATACATCGTTTTGAGATTATTCGGAATTAATTCAAAATTCAATTCAAAATTAGCAAATCATTAATTAAAATGTGTTTAGAAATCTCTAAATGGAATAACAATCTATCTGAAAAATACCTTAGGCCGGCTTGATTAATACCCTGCGAGTTGAGGAACAAGGAACTACTATAATAATGTAAACAAAAAATGAACGCTCCTTCCGTTATTAGATTCTGCGGTGTAAGCTCTGCATTCGTCGGAATTTCTCGGTCTCAGTGTGCGAATCGCTTTTGACCTTAGCTTTAAATTAACTGTTGGTATAATGATCATCTGCAAGATTTATATTAAATAAAAAATAATTTCTCAAAATAAACCATATTGCTTTCCACACTATATTGCTTGAAGGATTCTCCGCTACAATATTAATGAAACCTCAATTTTGATTTTAGATATTAAAATGACAAAAACTTCCATACGTCTGGATTTTGCTCCAGTTCTTATGTATTCACTCTAAAATCGGGTAAATATTAGAGATGTTTATAGGAAATTATTTGGAGGATACGGAAGTAGGTTCTCATGGTTCCAGCAAACACTTAATTATTACAAAATACGTATAGAAAGTGATGCAAAAATTAAGTGTATTTTTTAGTTATAAATAAAATAATTATTTCATAGTATCATAAGTAAATTAATTAGTAACGGAGGTATTAGTACATTAGGCTTGCACCTCGTTAGCCTCAAGTACTTGTTTCATACAAACAAGTTTTGTAACAATGGTAGATTTTTTTGGCATTGTTAGTAACTAATTCATCCGCATACGTGTTCACGGATGTTTTTTTTTGCTCATTCACTGACGATAACATATCTCCATTACGTAATACCCAACGTAATCTTAGATATCGGCTCATTGTCGCGTCGATCATACCGATACCCCGACAAATTTCCTCTTCTTAGGACTTATTTGGTGGAACATTCTCCGGATTCAGTATTCCGTTCGTAAAAACGATGTCTTCGGAAAAAAATCGCTCGGGAGATTGCTACTGGAGAGATTCGGTTCTCGGGGAAAATAAAAGGGACGGATGTCGAAGAAATGGGGATGATGGAACAAAAAACGAACAGTGCGACAGGTTATCTGGTCCTCGACCTCGCTTCCGATTGGTTGTCTCCGATATTCCCTCGCCGTGGTTCGAATCCTAGATACAAGAAAGGTTTTCCCGTTTTTAAGCAAGTCGATCTCGTTCGATCAGCCATCGATCGCATCGCGAAATGAAAGCAGAGCCTCGTAAAAGAATAGAGGAAAGGCCATAATGAGACATCATGCGTTCCCAAAGGTTTGTAAGAATGTGAGCCGAATCGCCTTTGAAATGTGTACATATACGAATTTGCGGCAATAATGGGCGGAATTAGGATGGCGCGACACAGCCGAATGTGAAAGGGACCCTACGGTGATCCCTCGTCCCGGCGTGCGTGTAAGATGGGAATTGGAAAAAAGAGCGAATAGAGAGAGAGAGAGGATGGAAAAAGCAGTCGGGTCACGTATCCACGAGAACAAGATTCATACAATCAGGGTCACCAGGCTCTGTCCGAATGAGGAAGAATGAAAAAAAGATGCCCTTCTCAGAAGTCGGGTGGGAAACGAGGAGCGGTAACACAAAGTGCGGGAGCGGGGAAGCAAAAGGACCCATCGAATAAGGAGAATGATTCTTTTCCTTTTTTTCTCCCAAAGCGGGGGATTGCTTTTCCGCGGCATAAGGAGCAATATGGAAGAGGTTTGCGAGTCAGGTGAAGGGACGCCTCGGAGATTGCGGGAATTGAAGACGTCTTCATCGAGCAAACGGAAGTGGCATCAATGGAGAGGTAGTTGGGGGCTTCCGGATATGGGTGGAAGGGATATCGGCGGAGATTTCAACGGGGTGGGGTTCCATCCTCTTTCTTTTTGGGCGCGGGAGGATAAGAAGTGCGATTCTTACGGGGACGGGTATGAGGTGAGAATGAAGAGGGAGGGAAATTGAAGGAGGGATCCGATAGACCGCACCTTTCTTTTTTCAGCCCTTCCCCCGATTTTCAACGGTCTCACGTGCTGCAGAATCCCAGGATCAAAGGGTCGGCTATCATCCTTTGATGTCCGCACTCCCTGAATCCCGCCCCCTTCCCCCGATTGTGAATCAAATCGACCTGTGGTCCTGCGTATCCCCTCCTTTCCACGCGCCCCCGCCAGCTTTCTTCATTTCCTCTCGTGATCCGTGTAATGTATTCGGGAATACGGTCTCGTGCGGTTAGGACGCTTCTAGACGTCAGCTCTGCGGCTAAAGTTCTATGCAAAGGAGGCAGAAAAATGTCTTCCTTCTCTTCCTACGCCTCCTTGAACTCCTTTTTTTACTTCGCCGACCATTCTGCATTTCCATTTCCTCTCCTTTCTCTAAGCTTCCATTACATTGAACACGCCGCTTGAGCGTTTGAGAATATAAATACTGCGTTCCCTTCAAAATTCGGTATCCCTTGTCATGTGCAGCATCACGGATTGTCTCGATTCCGTGGAATTTGATGCTGCGACTTACGAAACTTCCATCCTTTTTTTCTTGGAGAATGAACAAGAAGATTTGGTTGACTGTGTAAGATGATATTGGACCTAACTGCATTATACGGAAGGATCTTTTCTTACTCAACGGTTAGTTCTACGGAGAATCCTGTATCCTACTTTTGGGAGAAGGGTATTGGCTTTATACTTAATTTCTGAAGCCAAGAAGTCAGTCTTAAGTGTTGAGCTGGTAAAAAGGATGTGTTATTCATGCTAGTTTTTCTAACTTATTCATAAGATAAAAAATGCAGTTGTTATACTAAGTGGCAGAAAGTAGATAGATAAGGTCATCGCATGCTTTTGGGTTCGTTTGCACATATTATCATAATTAATTAGTGAATGAGATAATTAAATCCAATAATTTCCTTACATGAAGCCTGATAATGTACCGTAAAACTAATATGTAATATTCAATTAATGCTTTCAAGAAAATGATATCAACAATAATAAACAATAAAATTTATTAATTACAAATACTATAAACATTAACACATATCTACGTAGCTAAAATATTAATATTCAAAGCGTAAACCTTTTTCCCGGTGAGATTAACTGAACCCTGGGATTATATAATGTTTGTTTTATGAAGCTCCGGAATAAAATCATTCCATCAAAGAAGACATGGCACCGTGAATGCTGGAGGTACAAACAAAAAAGGGCAGGAATAAAGAAGAGACGGATGGAAAAATACATCGCTCTAATCTCGCGAATTAATCAAGTTTTTGACTCCCTGAAAAAGACAAATAGCGGGCGCGTCATTGATTAATTGGACATCGTCATCTTTTGCTTTCTTTGAACCAGAAGGCCTCCATCCACCCTTCAGCCGCCCAAAAAGAACATCCACGAAGCTTTCCAATAACGCCACGAGAAAAATCTGGAGGAAGTTTCGTTTAGCGGAAAAAAGCCAGATGTCCTCTCGAGTAGTTCATCTTTTCACGACTCATCTCTCTCTTTACTCCTATCTCGTTGCCCCTCGAAACATTGGATGCATTCCCAGATAAAGAGCGAGAGAGGCAGATGTCCCTGGCCTTTTTAAAATAATGACATCCTTGGCATCACCAGTTAAGGCATTGCGCGTCTGAAGAAGTCGCTTCTCCGTGAGAGAACGGTGGAAATGCAAGTGACAGCGGTGGAGTTGCTTTTTTCCGCGCCATAGAGTACTCCACTCACGGCGCAACTCCCTCAGCGGAGGCACTCCTTCGAGTTGAAGGAACACGATTCCCAGCAACCGAGTAGCGTCTCAAGGGCTTGTAGGTTGGATGGCGTTACCAAGTTCGCATCTCTCCAAAAGGAATTCGGTGGGCGCAACAGTATTTGAATGCTTGGAGTGGGAGAATTTCCGAAATCGAAAAAGCTGTAATGTAGTGCGTCGGTGGGGGACGAGGTAATGCGGAAAAGGACTCGAAAGAGCCTTGTCGCCTTTGCGAGTTGACTATCTTTTTTAAGCAAAGCGGAAGTGTATCCCTGTGATGGATGGTGGTCAATTTTTGTGATTTTCATGATTTTGAGGCTATTAATGACAGAGCGGCATAAAGGTTCCCATTTAAGAAATTTTAATTACAGAGAGCTTTTATTGGAATGATATTGAGACTAACGATCCTTCACTTGTCAGATCTCGTCAAAATAAGTTTATATTTTTTTGGGTCTAATAAAGAAAAAAAACCCTACAGAAGTTTAAGGTAGAGTAAGAAGAATAAATTGAATTTTCTTTGTTTCATTAATAATTTTTAGATTCGAGTAGAGGAGTTTTACAAATTTTGTGGTAATTTAAACAAAAAAAACTATTTTATGATTTAAATTTCTAAAATCTATCAGAAACAATTTTTTTCTGAATCTTACGTGTTGTATATTTTATACGTTTTTTTTGAGAAAGTTGTGCTGAAATAAATACTAAACTTGATTGGATTAAAATGCGCAAACAAATATTTGGTACCCCAAGGGTAATTAGAATGTAATATATGACAGGGACTAAAACCTAAATCTTAGGGTCGTATGATCTAAACCAATGTATGTATGTAGAAAATAAACTACGTAGAAAATAATAAATAATGTAGAAAATAATAAATAATAAACTATGTAGAAAATAACAAATAATAAACTATGTAGAAAATAATAAATAATCCTTCTATATTTTTATTGGATATTTGTAGACAAAGCGACTGTTCCAGTAATATTTATTCCGTTCGAATTAATTGATTCGGATTAAATTAAGCAGACTGATTCTAGGATAAAGAAACTCGATTGATAGTACTATTTCTTGAAGGAGGATCTGGTTAAATTTGATTCCTAAGTGTAAGAAAATGTATGCATGTATAGTTAATGTTTTTTCGGAAAGGATTGACGGTTCTAAATTCGGTTCTAATTCTAACTTTTAAATAGAATAAATAAAAATAAAGGAAGTGATATTAATCTTGCTTTCTAATGCTGGGAGTACTTAACGAAAAGCAAATAGATAAGTAAATTTGTCGTCATAACTTTGACCAATACTAATATTTTCAGCTTTAAATTTCCACTATCAAATTCTTCTCTCACCCCATAATAATGAGCAAAACCTCCAATCAGCCAAGTGGGTATCGTGTTTGTCTTAGTTGAAAGAGGTCCTGATTTTACGGGTGGGTTGGTCCCCACCCGTTGGTGCACATGACCCCAGCTGTCAAAACAAG
The DNA here is from genome assembly GCA_036926295.1 of Pachydiplax longipennis. Classification (NCBI taxonomy): domain Eukaryota; kingdom Metazoa; phylum Arthropoda; class Insecta; order Odonata; family Libellulidae; genus Pachydiplax; species Pachydiplax longipennis. The sequence continues at coordinate 62,983,080 of JAVFKF010000008.1, forward strand.
TTAATTTCATACCTGTAATGTGCATACACTTCAATAGATGTCCCGAATTTTTTATAAGGCTTGTTACATAATAAGTGCTGATCAAATATTAATTTCCGATGAATAGTTATTTTGGCATCGGCGCTTATCGGCTAATTATCGAATAAAATTTTAATATTTCTATGAAAGTTACAAAAGTAATGTATATTTTTATGTTCACATATTTCTTAATTCCTATTAGTAAACGATTGAGATTGAGAAGATTGATGTATTTTCATAACGAGTGGCGATACATATTTTAATCCCCAATATTCTTACTTTTTAGTCCATCTCGATCAGTCATTTACGCGCAGATAATGTAATGATGGAGATGTCTCAATTGATAAGCTGCAAATGCGAAACTCTCCAATCTGTAGATAAGGTCATCAAAATCAATTTCGAGAGGTTTGTGGGAACGCTTTTATCGCAGCTTCATTCAGGAGTTCTAAGATATATTTTTCCGTCTCAGCAAGGAAATGTTTTATTCGAAAACCATGCGCACGAACTCGATAAGGCTCCCGCCTAAAAAAATGAAAAGGTAAGCAAAAAAATCCGTGTTTCCGATTTTTGCTTTCTCTCTCTCTCTTTCTTTCTTGCGCGTTGGGTCCCTCACGGTAATAACTCACCCGGATGAAAGGTATATAAATCCGCTTCTTTAACCCGCCCTCTTCCACTTCACTTCAACCACAGACTTGCGGGCTCAAGCTCCTCATACGCCTTTATTTTTCATCCGACAACACATTAGTCTTCTCGCCACTCTTTTGGCACCTAATTTCGCGCTCTTTCATTCTCTTCTCTTTCTCGTACCTATTCCAACATTCCATCTCTCACTATTTGCTCTGTAGATATTACCAACTTAGCTCCGTTTTGACGATTCGGAAGTGAATTCAGTGGTATAATCGGAAAGAAACTAATTTTATTCGATCATCTAGTTAAAGTTTGACAATTTTTATCTGCCTATAGAATCAAGATTGCTGATTAAATCGGAGATAATATTAAGAAGAGGTTTTATCAGTCGACCGATAAAATAATTGACCTATTTTGTAACTGTTCCACTCATTCTTATTAAGTATAAAACCGCTAGAAGTTACAGGATAAAGTTAGTGATTATTATTATTATTTTTCATTTTAATTTATTAAGATATTCCTATTCTTTTTCATTTTAGTTTAGTAAGACGCAAGTTTCACTTCAAATTTTTCTCTTCTTGCCTAAGGGATATGTGATTTACTGGTTGCACCCTTAGTGTCTCAATCATTCCATAAACGTTAAATTAATGTTTGAATATGGAAATAGTGAATGTGAATGCCTATTATTCTCAACAAAAAATGAAATGTCCTAAAAAGTCTAAGACGAAAAGCTTTCAAGAAAGTGATTGCTTTGAAGTATCATAGTAGGTAAGGGTTGATATCTGGAGACAGGTGCTAGTTACAAGTGTAACATTCTTATGGCTAAATACTTCACAAAACATTCTACCTTTTCATTAGGCTCTCTAAAACCAACTCTGTGTATGCTCGTTCTCCTTTTCCCAGTTATACTTGGAAACGCCTTAAATCTTATGTCAACACCATTCAAGGTCTAGTAACACCTATCTGTCAACTTGACAAAGTTTTCTACTTTCTAATAAAGGCAGTTCGTCCTTAGATCTAAGTAATTATTAAGAAGGTAACTTCATTTCTTGTAAGAATAAATTTATTTTAAATTGTACATATATCTGTTCTGGATAGAAAACCTTGAAGAAGTGGTACGTAAAATTCAGGGCACAGCATATTTATGAGGAGCTGAAGTGGGATAAAAGCTGGTTTGTATCATAGTAGAAACTGAAGGGAGAGCAAAAAATTCGTAAGGGTAGAATAATTTATTTATTACATGAGTTAAAGTTACATAGATTATTTCATTAATTGAAAGAATATCAATCTCAGTAAATAGCTCGAATTTTCGGATTATTGAGTGAAAACAGTTAATTAAACAGTAAATTAATTTTTTCGATTTAAATTTTCTATCTTACGTTGATGTCAGAATTAAATTATGCCTACTATAATTGAAAATGGTGCATTTATTTTATTGTTTGATGAATAATATCTTTTTGCTATACTTTAGTTTCCTTTGTTTGCTCATATTCAATTCTGTAGAATAACTGTTTAAATGTCTGTTCCGTACAACAATTTGTTGAAACACGTTTATGAAGAGGGGGAAATAATTTTTCTATGCTTATACTCAAGTTATAACAACTAAAAAACTTCTTCAGTAAAGATGGTATACTCAACAGTCGTAGCTGAAACTTCAATTCGTAGGCTAAGAAATATCGAAATTTTAATGCGGTTCTTTTAGGAAACTTTTTCAGGAATAAAAATCTTATCCATTGACTGACTGAAGATTGACTGACTTTGAAGTATTGTGTAAAGAATTTGAATTTCCAAATGCGTTGACATTGTTTTTAAAGGTATAATTTTGGTTGAATTTTTCAAGCCTAAGATTATCGTTCTTCATCATGAATAATATTAACCGATCTATTGAAGAAGGCTAGTCTATAAAGGGCACATAAAGTCATCGCATTTATCTTACACTTTGATAGATTATAATTATAAAAATAAATTTTTATTTATCTTTTAATTTTTGTATTTTATATTTTAACCATCCGCCATAACGATCTTTTTTAATTTCCTTTTTTCGATTTAAAATAATTATGTTTATCTAAAATCTACAAGTTTTCCCATAGATTTAATCCATCTCCGGCACTTTGAAGGCGACTTCCACATTTGATTCCGCATTTTCACATTTATCTCAGCTCTTAGGAGCTCAAAAGATTCATTCTTGGTCCTCTCTCATCCAACCCTTCACTTACGGGGCGTGTTAGAATCCTTTAATTGGCATCCCCTTTTCTTTAACGAGAATTCTTTTCCCTTCCATTAAATTCCGAATTTTCATTGGTGTCTTTATTCCCTCCCCGTGTTCCATGGTTAACCGTCCTTCTTCCTCCTTCCTGTTGTGTGTCGCTCTCCCTTCTTCCTCCAATTTCTTCCCATATTTCGCATCTCCCTCTTTCTCTCACCTCCATCCGCCGCATGGGAATCGCGGCGGGGGAAAATTAAACTGTCGCCTCGGTGGCATTTTACGAAAAGAGAAAGTTTGAGGGGTAGGGTTTATTAAAGGCTAGTGAGGGTAAGGGAGAGGGGGATGTGAGTGAGGGACTCGCAAAAGGGAACATCAAGAGATGGAGAATGTTGCAGAATAATATAGGACGGAGAAAGGGCCAAGTCTCATGCGAGGGAGGGGGCTTAAGAGGACATTAGTAGAGTGGAAGAAAGGCAGGGCTGTACACACTCGTTCACGAGCACACGAAGGGGTTCTCTGATTTCCCACAGCGCGGCTGTGTCTTGGGATACAAGGATACCACCTTTCCCTGCCTTTCTTTCTATCGCTTCTCGGCCCTCTCCCTTCTCGCACTATTTCCGCACTTCTGTTGTACCCTTTAAAGGGACAACGACCTTGTTTAAACCGTTCGCGACCAGAGAGATCTATTGCAATAATCTCCGCTGTTTTTTGTCGCTCTCTTTTTCTTCGGACGCTTTAATGAAAACGTTTCTAAAAGCGTATTTCAGGAAGGAACCTTTACCGATTGGAATTCATCCCCCATACTTAATGAAACTAGATGCTAATCTTATTGCACTCGAATCTTTTCCGTAGATACTTTGTCGGGACATTTTAATTCGACGTTTTTTCTCGTGTTACTGAACCGATCCATTCGAATTTCTTACGAGAAGTGAGTGCTTCTTATTTTCTACGATTCTGCTTATTCAATTCACGGTCCATGCTCATGTAATCTAGCTTTATTTAGGACAAAAACGCTATAATTTCCGCCAGTATCCTGTTTCTCACGTTCGCAATTCCGTAGATCTTCTTAACGTCTTACGGTCTATGTGAAGTTGGAAACTTTGAATATGTACCTCATCGTAATGCATCACATTATTCAATTAAAGTTCTCGCTTTATGGATCCAATAAAGCATACCAGGGAATAATATAAGAAACGTATGGTGATAGCGTAAGTTTATCTCTAACATCTACGTCGCTTGAGGTTCTGAGTGAATTAACTTCTATAAATTATGATTAATCACTGTAAACTTTTATCTTAAGGCATTAATAAGCTCTCATATACGGAGATTTCTCTTCTGTTCCCCCCAGAGTTGTCTCAGGAGTGACATAACTCTCAATATAACTTTTAATTAAGATATCTTTCGTGCATAAAATGTTCATCCTTGATTCCAAGGTACCGCTTCCCTGTGCACGAAGACTTGCCGAAACTGAGGTTACCCAGAAAGCGTTTCTAGATATTTTAAAGGATTACTTGAGTTAATAAAAGGAACTGGGAGGTATATTTCTTATATCGTTAAGCTAAGACTGTAATATTCCTAAAATCCATATCTTTAATATCTTAAGGTACTAACAAATTTTAAATTCCTTTTTCCATACCATTCAATTTTAGATAACTTTATATTCCCACAAACTGCAAAGTTAAGAAACAAATCTTTCTGAAATTATTTCTTTTCGGAGATATAAGACTCAGATAAAAGATTTCAGAAAAGTGTAGATTATAAAAAATTAAGCTACTGTCTTAAAGGTAGTGGAGAATCAGATTTTTTGACCTACTATTTTAATCGTGATAACTTAAGAAACCATTTTGATTCACATATACATTTTTACCTGAAGAATATATTTTTATTAAATATAAAAATAATTTTTATGCTCAATTTATAATTTATGCATATTTTAAATAGGTATAATTAATATTGTAACATAAATTACTACAGCAGTGCAGTGGTTTAGAGAATTTCTACAGCAAACTCTATACCTTATTATTCGTTGATAGCAATTGCTATCAACGAATAATAAGGTATGGATTTCCAAAGAGACCATCGCTTTCTGTTATATTTACAACATATTTGCTGTTTTTCATTTAACAGATCTTTATATGTGTAATAAATCTAGTATCCGATTTTACGTTTTAAATTCTGCTATAAAATTCTGCAAACCTCCCTCATTAATCTTTAGTCATCGAAACATATCTGACCCCAAGTCAAACCCCAATATAACCAGCTTCGGTAATTGGTTTTTATTTTCTTTGAAAGCGTTCTTTCTATTTGGATTTTATCTGTTGCAAAAATTCAATCACTATCTCAAACTATTCCTCTCTATAATTATCTTAACTACCTCTTAATTCCGATTCTCATCGCAGTTAACGACCTACCTGTCGTGGTTACGATCTCAAAGATCTCACTTCCGTACTAAATATCCTTATATCGTCACCATGTGTAGAGTATATACTGGTTCTATCCACGGAAGTTATATCTACGTAGCTTAAAAGCTTTTTTCTTTGAATTCAATGTACTGAATGTCTTGCACTTTACTCCTTAATTTAATGCTCTCCTATAACTTTGGGTACTTTATCCAATTGTAAAGTTCCCATTCCGTTAACTCACAGATTTACTCAATATGCGAAAATTACGGACACCTAAAAATAGAAGTTACTTACACAGCATTTAAGTTGAAACATTTGATCAAATAAGAAACTCAGTTTTACTGATGGCTACATTCATATATTTCTGCATCTTTATTAGGCGATTTCTGTGATTGAAGCCAAGGCCGTAAATTTTACTCCTAAACTGCGGAAGACAAATGCTCCTCTTCAGCGAGGACTTGGAAGTATGTTATTCCTCGGAATGATGCTCGGATGATAAGGAAATTTGATAGCGCATAAAACGGTGGTTGGGTTAAAAGGACTTTTAGTAGACGACGCCTTTTCTAGGCCTCTTTGAGTTTATTGCCTTAGACCTTGCCCTACCATTATGCGTCTCCTTCCCATCTGCGTTGCAGCTGAAATGGAATAAGTCTCAGCATTAGTCACTCGTCATCGCTGAGGAACCGACTTTTGTGTGTACTTGAAAATGTGGAAGTCTTACAGACTGTTCGTTGAAATTCACAAGTAGATTCATTTAAGTTGAAAATCAAAAATGAATTACGAAATGCATAATAATTTGTGATCTACATTAACTCATAAAAGAATATGATTAATAATAATTAAAAATGAATTATGTAATTTCAAATTATAATTTATTGAAAGAAACACGGAAGAGTGAACAAGTTCGAAAAAGTCATTGTTTAAATTTCACTAGGTTAAACTCACCTAATGTCTTCCTCATTTAGGAATTTTTTATTTAAGTGGAATCACAAAAATCAAAATTTAAGTTTGATTTTCTAGGAACATTATAATGAATAATTTCGGTATTTCAATGTTTTAAGGTTGCTCTTACTAAACAATGATATTTACTTATTGATGGACCCCTGCAATTTTTCACGCAAAAGAATTTTTTATGTTTATATACAAAATATTTTGTATGAACCGTAATATTTGAAGTAGATGCCATTAAGAACGCACAAATTAAACATCCTAACGCATAGCAATATAAAATATACAGTTGTTTTTCAGTTGTAATTGACCTGAAATATTTTCCTAGGAAATAATTCCATTACGTCATCTGCGGTCACATCATAGCTTACTTTTCTTTTAATTAAACCTAGAAACCATTTCCCACGTATATCATAAGGTATTCTCAAAAGAGACGGTTATTTACTACTCTCGACGTGAATTCGTTAAGGGCGTTCATAACATTCGTCTCTAACTACACATATATTCGACGTTTCGCACATTACTTCGCCGCTTGCGCTTTAAGATACCGAAGTCATTCGTTTTCCTCTTTCCTCATCGGAAAACGCACATTTTCCTCTCTGTTTGCGAGTTTTTTTCGCTTAAACAAGCAAATACCCTTCCCTTCTTTACTCTATCGCCATAAATTCTGCCTGAGCAAACCATTCTCCGTCTACCGCGATGTAAACTTCCTCATATCTTCTCACTCTCCTACACACAACCCCCTTATCTCTCCCCCTCATCAACACCCTTCATCTCGAAAAACCTGGCATTCCTCGAGGATGCGTCTGATTAGTGTCGACGTTTCCCGGCAGAGGGAAAAATGTCATCCTTTTCATTCGTGGGTGGAAAGGAATGATGGGGAGGTTTGAGGGGCGGTTGACGGGCAAAAGGTGTGAGGGCCAGGGAGGGTGACATAGCCCCGAGTGAGATGGCGACAAAACGAAAATTAAATTCGAACGAGCGGTTGCCGGCGGCGGCTGGCTTGCGATGGGAGTTATGGTTCGCTTTCCAATTTCTGCGAGACAATTAGTGGATAGGGAGGAGGAATAAAAGAAACTGTAGCGAGGGAGGGAAGGGGGTAAGACGCAATATCTCCTCGGGAGAATCTCTCTTTTTCCTAGCTCTAAATGAGAACGGGGAGTTTACCAGATGTTTGTATTTCGTGTTCCCCGACGAAGCTTGCAATCGAAAAGAATGAGTTTAGGAAGAAAGACACGGTTGCAGCTGAAATCAGAGGAGTCTTTCTCAGGCTTTATAAATTGATCAATTTCTACAACACTCTGCTGGGAGTCTATTGAATTAGTGTTTAGGTTTATTGAAGAGCAACTAGGAGATTCATAAATGAGGATTGACTTATCAAGATAATAGTAGTAGTATTGTTAAAAGTGCTTCGACCTATCTAAGGTCATTTCGTACTTTTGGGAATCGAACCCGAGCGCACCATAGGCGAACGCGCTGTCCCCTAGACTATCAGAGAACCCTTGGTATCAAATTCCGAAGAAAATTTTCATAAGATCTGTTAATATGATTCACATTCAGAAGCATACGAAGGATTTTATATCTAAATTGTGATAATAATTTTGAAATGAGCCAGCTCAAATTTTTGGAATGGAGCCTGAATCCGACATTTGAAAGAATCTTTTTAATTTCTCTTTAAATTATAAAGGTTGTTTTACTTGTCGGATCAAACTTATTCTATGAATTGTTAAAAATATTACATTGAGTTTGACAATCTTCGGAACATTTAAATTATTTTATTTTCCTTTTTATTTTATATTCCTTTTTATTTTATTTTTATTTGTTGCGTGTTCTCAAATTTGTTCATAATAATATTATGATATTTAACAATAACTGTAATTTTAATGCAATAGTGCTAAATTAAATACATTCTCCTTAGTTATAAATTTTAAAATTATTATTATATTCTGAATATTTAATGTTTTGATTATTTTTTTACTAGCATCAGTAGTAACAATTATTTCATCATCACGTATGTCATAAATGCGTAAATCAGTATAATGGTATGGTAAACGTTTATATACTCAGAGAAGGTATCGAAGATGCTCAATAATTAATTCCTTTATGCTACAGAATTTAGTATGATAAAATTTATACATTAAAGGCAAAGAACGCTTCCGAATCATACGAAAAGTCAGAGAGGGGCATAAAATAGAATTTTTTCTTACGATTCTCTTCGCTGTTGATAAGGAGGAATGAAGATAAAAGAGTTACTGTTGAGAGATTTAAGCTTTACATTTCCAGATGAAAGAAGGCAATTCAAGTAATGGATTTTTGTAGATTGGATTCGAATGAATTTGGATGAAATCACGGATTAATTTGAAAGTAGAGGTGCAATTTCAAATGAGATTAATCAAGATTTTCGTTTCTTTGGAATGAAGAATTCAAAGTCTTATAAGTTGTCTGTTTTCAAATGATTTATATTCGCAAATCTAAAGTTCTTTAAACGAGTTTTTACTATTACCTTTGCTTTTCCGTAAATGTAGGTTCCTGTAATTTCTGCATCAATATTTCTAAAGGTGAATTATTCACTATTCTTTCCATTTTTCTTTGAAATACATCCCAAGTTTGCCTCAGTAATTATATGTAAAACTAATAAATTAATAAACGGTTACTCTGAAATGCTACACGTACTACAATTTTTATTGCAGTTATTTTCTCTTATTTATGCCTCGATCTAAGTATTATGGAATCATTAACAATAGCTTCCTTTAACCAGAATAGTCCTTTTTCATACAGAATTTGAAATGAGCTCAGAAATAAGAAACTAATTTCGATACTAGTATATGAGAAAGTAGAAACATCGTAGCTTTTCAATGGCAAATACGAAACATTTTAGGAATCTATGATTATTTTTGTTAAATCAAAATCGTTTTCATTTTAGCATAAATGAATCAAGTGTAAAAGTTTTTAGAGAAAAATCATAATTTTATATTCGCGGAGATATAGGAATTTTTCATGCAGTTCGCTGTTTCATGTTTCCAAGTCTTTACTTTTATAAATATGCTCTTTCATGAAAAAAATGTGCTTGCATAAAAGTACGTATGAAAATAGAAAAGACTCTCTATGAGACGTTATTTTTTTTAAGATGAGTTTTGACAAAAATCACCAAAATACATCAATATCAGGGTTAATAGATGTCAAAGCTGATTCTTATTTATAGACTCTTAGCATCGTTTCCTCGAAAAATAGGTGACAGTTCTACAATAGAGAAGAAATCTGTTCAGTACACTCCACTAAGAAAGTGCGTTTGCAGGATTAATTGTTAACCATTTATTTCTTTGTTGTCGGAGTTACTTTCAAAGTGAGGAACATGAAACTATTAATATTACATGACAATATACTATAAAAATTTATTCTCTTGATTTCTTATTTCTTATACAGCTTATGTGTTGAGAAAACCATAGTCAGAGATAGAAATTTTCTACTCCTTTGGTTAGTTATCGTAGCAGTTACTTCTTAGATATAAGCCTTGCCTTCCATTCGAAGGCCCTGCTCAAATTTTGGCGCCTCTACATTATTACAGATATATTACGCTCTTCTCCAATATATTGTTTATCTTCACACGCCAGGCCTCTTAAGCTTCCCCCTAATATTTTATGCAGTGGATTTTCTCGAATTTAATTCCAGCTGCGGAGGATGTGCGGGGATTTCTTAAGATATAATTCAAAATCGAACATTTCAGAGGCAGGCTCGAAATAGAGAGGATCTTGACGAATGTTCTTATTTGGAGCGGGTTATCCTTGTATGGCAGGTCAATTTTCTTAAGGGAAAAGATGCTCCCTCCGACCGCTCGGAAGCAATCCCTTCAGTTTCCCTTAAAAATCCGCTCCTCCCTTGCTATCTCCCCTCGGGTCAATTCCACTTGATTTCTTCCTATCCCCCTAAGGACTCGTAACTTTTCCGCCTTGCAGCCTCCCTTCCCTTCGATCCCTTCTTCACGTCGACATCCGTGCCCACCACAAATAACCGTCTTTATTTTTCCCTCTTCATATTTGCCCTTCGAACCCTAAACACCGAAAGCTCTATCCCTATCTTACTACTAAAGCTCTTACCGAGCTAGATTTTTTTGTTTCCATCTCTCCTATCACTTGGCACACACACTCTAAGTCCAGTCTCCACTTTCACCTCCAGCGTTTTTAATTAATCTTTCCTCTGTTATTTTGCTCCTATATTTGATATTTAATTCGTTCTTTGTTTTTCTTTGTTTCCGTACAGCATGTACTGTTCTCTTGCCATCTTCTCATGGTCCATAAATATTATAACCCATTTAAGCCGCTCCCACTTAAGACGTTATCCCGCTAAATACGCGATTTTCCCCGGTCCCTTTCATATGAAACGCATGGTAATGTTACCGCTTGAGAAGCCGTGCTTCTCGCTTAAGACGCAGGATATTTTCCCTTCTCCTGTCCCTTCAGATGAACTCACTTCAGCTAATCGTTCGCCTCATTCGATAGAAAAATTATTTTTACATCATCTGTGTCGTCCTCTCACGTTTCGCCCTTTCTTTAGAGTGGTTCCTTACGAATTTCGTCTTTGGGATGACTAATTTTGTGAAAATAAAATTAAGATATCGCGAAGCAGAACAATCTCTAACCCCATCTCGGAGCTGATACGAATTCAGAGATAGAGTGAGTGATCTTCTTTGTTACTTTTGTCTCATCATAGCGGAACTTTAGAATAAAAAATTCGCTTTGCAGTGTTTCCTGTCGTCGCGATCTTAAGTAAAAAATTATTATTCTTAAAAATATAGAGAATGAACCAGAAAGGTAGTGCTGTAATTTTTAGACTGTTGAGCGTAGTTGTGGAGAGATCATGTGTGTTTCCCTCTCACCACTGCTATTTAAAAAATCGCTAAATTCGTTATGCTTCCTTAATTGTCTATCTGGTGAAAACCATTTCATTTTAAAGTGAAAACTGAGCAAAATGAATTAACTAAGATGCTCTATTTGTGCGAAAAGCAGACCATTCTTCAAAATTATGATGTGACGCAACAACATTACAAAACCTGGTTACGATACTATCCCGCTGAAGACGCGATTTTCGCTTTGTCCCCTGCATGTCATAACCGTTACTTCAATATTTTTTATGGAGAAACGTTATGGTTAAATGGAAAATAGTGGAAATATATTTGAAAATACGTTAGTTTCATTTAATTTATAATTTTGCAAAGATGGAAACTCTTTTCTCTCTCACTAATGGATCTACGTAGCAGTTGTATATGATTGACCTCTAAAATATATCTTTGGAATCTCCTCCAACGTCCCCCATGCCTCACTGATTACGACAGTTATATTTTACGAGATAGTTTAGTTTACTTCATGAAACTTGCAGCTGTTCTGCGAACTAATATGTTCGCTCCACTACTTCTTCATGCTAGCAAGCATTTAACGTCATAACTCTCAAACTCTATAACGGTTGATATCGCAATTTATCATTCCTTAGGCTATGATTTGAACTCAAAAGGTTAAAAGTTGACCAGTTGAGTCATAAGTTTGGAAAAATTTGCATTTCTATTGCATGGCATTTAGTTTAGAGCGAGTGATCACTGTAATTTATACGATGATGAACATTGTAGGACTATTACTTTAAATAATTTTGAGTTGACTCATAATTTATAGTGCTTTAAAAAATATGTTTTGAGAATCGACTCTGAAAGATTTATTAAATGATTTGATATTTATGCACACTGAAAATATTAGGGGAAACATTTTCAGTTAAAACTACTGTATTGTGGCATCATAACCCTTTTTCTTAAAACCCTTCTATAACTAGAATACATTTCGCGAACATGAGTCACTACCCTTCATCTTTTAGGTCATATTTCAGAAATTTATGGAGAGAGGAGTAGAAACCGGTCCTGTCTGAGGTTTTTTTTAAGTCTTTCTAGAAATAACTTCAAATATTATACATATGGTGATTTTCTACAGTCTGAAAAATAGGGTTTCTACTTATTTTTAGCTAAGAGTCGTTGTAGTTAATATTTCTGCTTCCATTACGTTTTATTTAGGTCAAGCAAGTGAGGATATTTTAGAATATTCGCTAAGATTTAAGAACTTCGGATGTTTTCTCAATATCAGTAAATCAATGTTATCTTTTTCTATCCTAATTTATGTTTGTATATATTTAATATTTTAGCTTTGTTTAGTACTTTACTATTTGCTTTTATATACCTTTGTATTTAAATTAGATTAGCAAGGGAAGAAAACCTTTCATTGATGAACAATATCAGTGGCTTCGCTGTTTAGCATATGTCGTCTTCAGCTCTAACCATAGTATGGAGTATTATGTCGGTCATTTCCATGGGTTGAAAAACCAACTATATACATGAATACCATCCAACTATATACATCTGTTTTATACCCAATAAATAGATGGATTATTCCACGAAAAAGTGCTCTAAAGCTTCCAATTCATACCTAATAACCGCCTAATACCAAGAGAAATTTCAAAATTTTAACTTCACTCTTTCTCTGCTAGTGTAGCGACCTTATTTATTCAAAAACTCTAGCCAATGACTTACATTTGTTGCCCTGAATGTTAGCTCTTTTCATTTCTCATTTATAACCAACTTTTCTTTTGCACAAAATAATTACCTAGAAGAATTACAATTGCGTCCAATACATTGAGGAGTTTGCTTTATTTCTTATCAGTTGATATTCGGCCAAGATGCGGAATAAAATGATTTCTATTCCATATCTTACTTCTTCATTAAAAAATTACCACTGCACTTTGTATTTTACTTTTCCGACCTTTTAACTTTCTCGATTCGTCAGTATCAGATACTACTTGCCTTTTGTGTATACTCCCCATCCTCCTTCGTTGCGGAACCTGTCCAGAGATCTCACAATCAATCCTCAATCTCCTTTTCGTTCTTCCTTCTTCCAGAAGCCGTTAGAATTCCATTCCTTTATACGGAGCTATTTCCTTTCTCTATTTCTTTTTATGCCTTTCTCTCAGCATTGGCCATACCTCGCAAACGACCACTTTTCCTCGTCTCTCTTGTTTCTCATTTGAGGTAGATCCCATACGCTTACCATTTATCGAGCTTAGGTCAATATGGAGATTTATTAGCCTTCGATGTCGCGCATTGGTGAGGTTTTATGTGTTTTCTTACCCTTTCTGCCCATTGTATTTCGTGTGCGTTTCGGCCTAACGAATGTGCGCTGCTAACTTTTCATATACAGTTACTTTGTCGTGATAGTATATCAGTTAGCATAAAATGACAAACTGTATTTGGGAGGAGTTCAGAAGTCAGCAAGAAAAAATTGAGAAAAAATAACGAAAAATTCAGTAACCGAAAATAAGAGAAAGGCGATCCCAATATACGCATCGGTTTGTACGTGATGATTCTTATTTACGAATCCACTGGGGCGAAAATGTGTAGATCCTGGTTACACTGGGATCAAAGCTATTTCCTAATTAAAGAGAAACTCCGCGTAAATATGCCATTGATTACTATTTTTCGCTTAATGTTTCAGAATGTTTGGGTAACAAGTAAACTTGGTTTAACTCACCTACGTGTTAAATGATGTAAGAGATAGCTGATTAAATAATTACCGCTTATTTCCAAGGTGATGTTTTCAACTGAAAAAACAGGCAATAAATTTAATTACCGGTAAGAAGTTAGCAATCACAAGGAAGAGTTTCTCTTTAACTTTATCGCTCATATTATGAAAATATATTTTTCATATACAATCTCTCAAATTAAGCACCTTCTTTTGATGAATATTATTTATATTTCACGTGTAACATTAATATTCATTTAAACATGAAATACCACGAAGTAAAGCCTGAGCAAATTGAGTTTAAAGCACCTTATGTCTCAAAAAATGGAAGAAACGCTTTCTACGAATTTTATTACTGTATTATAGAACATGCGGATAAATAATAATGGATTTCATGAAAATACCTCAGCTGTCGAAGCACTTATAATAATTACTAGTAATGAATTTCCCTATATCAAGCCTTCTCTTAAATTAGATAGAATCTAAATATACTTGGAGAATTATTCTGGCATGTGGAATATCTAAATTCGATTACTTCGATTTTATTATTCTAATTATAGTCCTCTTACGGATTCAATGCCCATTTATATCTTCTCCCAGGTGGACAAATGTAAGGAAAACAAAAATAGCACGAGTGAATCGGTTTAGAATACTCTTTCGAGGCCTCTGAGCCTTTGTTGGGAGTGACACATAGGAAATCTCTTTTACGGAAAAGAGAGGAATGTTTCTTTTTTCAGATCCTCTCCCTCATTATACCTCCCCTCTTTAATTTCGATCCGCCCCAATCAAAGAGTTTCCATCAACCCTTTTATCTCTCCTTTCCCTTTTAATGCCTCAATTCTCCTCTCCATGGCTTCTTTCATCGCCCTCTTTTCCCTCACTTATCTCTTTTTTTCCCTCTCTCTCCAACTGACATGTACCAAGGCGAATATCCCAGATGTGCTCTCCCGCCTTTTCGCTGTCCCACCTCCGATATCTTCTCTTTCTTTCCGCGCTAAAACTCTTGTATCGATTACGTCCTCTTTTTTCCTCCCATTTTCATCCTTTTCCCGCTATCTCTTATCTCTTTCGATGATCCGGAATCCAATCGCTTCGATCTGAAGAAAGAAAAAATATACAAGAGGCGTTTTCGGAGGGGAAGGTATCGGTATTTCGACACCCTTCAATCTAAAACCCAGGCGCATTTTGCCTCTTCTCCTTCTCTTTAAACATATTTCCGTTCCCCTTTTGGGGCACTAATTAGGAGCGGCTTTCTCTCTTTCTTCTTCTCTCGAATTGATTAAAGGACAATGGAAGTATGGCAAGGGAGTCTAATGATAAGGATCAAATCGTAATCTGGTTACTTTAATCAGGCGGTAACGCGAGAAGCAAGGGTCGAAGGGTAGGCGGGTAAAGGATGGAGAGAGATAAAGCAGAGGATGTTTATGGGCAGGTAGCAACTCCTCTCTTTCTTAATTGGTTCTTGGGACGAAATATTTGAAAGAACCTTGTACTGTTGGCTATTTCAATAAACTGCGATCGGATTGTCCGGTTTGAAGGGCTTTAGATCTATTAAGGAATGGTTTATTGTCCGTCTCTATACCCACCATCTCGAACGCTTGTTAGATTCCCAAACATTCAATTATAGAATAATATTACTATCTATTATTGAACAAGCTGATGGAGAGGGGATGAGGAGACCATGCAAAATGAGGAGTGAAGTATTTTACCCTAACCTTCCTCACTGTGCCAGAATGCTGAGGATAAGAAAATTCACATAAGTGCAGTCCACAACGACATAATGTATAAAAATTCCTATAGCATAGGATGAATTTGACTCAATGATTCTCAGACTCTCTGATTCAGAACCGTTCATAACTCAGCAGCTTTCATATTATCACAATCATATGTAAAACTGGGAAAAAATTAAATTAAAGACACATTTCCTCTTTGCTCTTCCAAAAGTAATACGGATAATATTCTATCATCAAGATAAAGTGAATGAAACAATGGTATATAGCAAAATATACATTAGGATTTTTGCGGGAGATTTCATCTTCCAGTCAATAAAGATACTAGTTTACTGTGATGCTATTTTAAACTAACTAATAGTATCGTCGGCTCAACATTGTCAATTTCCTTGATGTGCAGATCGATCAGCGTTCTGTATCTTTTTTTCTTTGAATTTTCCTGGAATTAGAGTGATTGAAGTGCATTTTAAATTAATTGATGGTTTATCACGGATTATTTGTGGGACACTGGATTGTCCAAGACCCGTTTTCACTATCTGCGACTTCGTACGTATTTTTCAAAAACGTTTTCGTCGAGAGAGATGATGCAAAATATAATATCATAATCCCTTGAGGATTACTATTTATACAGTGAACTCTATTAACAATAAATACTTTCTGTAGAAGTAAAGGAAATTCATTTTAAACGTGTTAAAGGTTTATTAAATGAGGATTGCAATTTATGCAAATATTTTCAGAAGCTAATAAATGAACTAAGATCTTAAGCTATGCTTTTTATTCTTAAGTACGATGAGAAGCAATTTCATTATGGCAATTTCGAAACTAAAAACGAAAATATCATCAACTTTATGGAATTTGTTTTTGACCTCAAATACCTTTCTCGATCTCTTTATTATATCTTGAGATAATCACTTAAATCTTTCATAGATTAGAGAAATATTCTCTTCGCTCTCGAATAGTTATAAAATTAATTTTAGAGATAGGTAGTCTCTTTTGTCGGAGAAGTCTTCCTATAATTCCGTTATAAATGAAAAAAGGAATAATTTCAAAATATACTCTTTCAGTTATGCTTATTCCCACTAGCATCCTATCATCTCCATGTAATTTTCACTGCTTGCTCATACACACTTTTCCCTCCTATTTTACTTTTTCCATTGCCTCAATTTTTCACGCTCATCCCCTTTCACCGACGTTACTTCTTTTTTAGACTCCACTTTGGCCCTTATGCTGGAAACTACGATATATGGAGGAGGGTTCGGAACAGCGCGATTAATCCTAGACGTCTCCATCTTTCCTATTTCCCTCATTATTTCCCTTTCTCTTCCATATATTCTCCCATTTACCTCCCTATATAATTCCGGAAAGCGCGTAAAAAGGAAAGAAATTCACCAATAACTATTCCCTCTCTCGTTTAACCCGATCTTTTTATCCCTGCCTCACGCAGCCACTACAACGAGTCGTCGTTACGTCGGAGACAGCAACCATTGAACCTTCTCCGGAATAGCTCTTCGACTTTCAAAGCCAAACTGGTAGTCCTCACATTTTCTTTACTGTTATTTTCCCCGATGTCTCCCCGCCATTATTCTTTGTTTTATTTTTAACCTTTTTCTAGGACCGATACTCTCTATTCCTCTAATAACACGAGCAGTGAATCGGGGATCACAGTTTTCCGATAAAATAAAAGGACGGACGGAGGGGAATCGGAATGGAAAGAAGAGAAGGGAAAATGGCGATATCGTAAATCAAATGCGGCGTAGCGACAGGGGATTGCATCGTAAAACGAGGTGAGGAGAAAGATATTTCATCCGTTAGATTATGGCGTCGAATAGAAGGATTAGATCTAAGGGCGCGCATGTGGAGCACTTAACGCTCGCGGGATATGACGGAATCCATCAATCACTATCCATCGCAATTCTCTCCACTTCCGGGAACTGTTCCAGATATAATGAGCCGATTGGTTCTTTTTTTTGATCCATTTGTGAGTATACTTCATAACAAGTGAGTGGTTATCGCATCCTATCAAATTAATCACGCAGTCCAAATTTTTTCGTACTCTTTCTGTGAGGTTTCATAGGAGAAAATGCATACTATGACGCTATTGCTTTAAAAAATAGGCACCAAGTTCCTCATTAATCACATCAGAAAATCTTGGGTAATCTTGAATTGATATACTTGCAAATGATCACTGCAGGATTCTATATGTATATGTGAGAAATAGAAAGATTTTTTGGAAAACTTAAAGGCGTTTTCATCTAACTTTAAAAATATTTATGTAGTGGAGCCCCGATATATCGCTCCCATATTCATAATTTTTCCGAGTACATCTTCCTTTTGCATGAGAATTTTCCTTATTTTATAGATCTAACATTTTCGGTAATTTTACTTTTGTGGGATTAATTAGATCACGATATGTTTTCGTGTTATAATTATAGGCTGTCTTAGTTTTTTTCTTTCACTGTTTTCTCGCACATATCGAACTAAATTTAATTTGACTAAGGAGAGGAGAGTTCTGTAATAAATCGCATCAATTATTATGACTGGTTTTACTTTAAGAGTTGAATTGACTTTTAAATCTAAATAATTGTCCCAAGAAATGCTTTCTGCGTGTAGCATGGGATTAACCACTGAGTCTAATTCCATAATTTGTTCCTGTCACCTTTATTTCGCGGAGAAAATGTATTTTTGAAACGAATATTTGCATCTTTTCATTTTCCTTTTCCTTAGTACAGGTTGATCTATTTAATAGGGGAGACGAATTGTATCTTCAACGTCTCCGATGAAACGCCCATTTCAGAGTTCATCTAGCAAGTTCAGGATTAGTTTGGATTATCTTTCTAAAGATTCCCAGTTACGTTTAACAGTATCTGGGTGTATGGGACCCTGCAGTGTTGTATTCGCGAGACAGAAAAGATGCAACGAAAGGCAATACGTTTTGTAAAAATTTCAATGATAAATTGGTAAGTGTTAATCAGATGCTTCAGGGGGTAGGATGGGAATCTTTAGAAGAAAGAAGGCTCAATCAGAGATTTAATTTACTAGATAAATTCAGACTGAGTGTGTTCATAGAAGATGTAGCCGATATTATGCGCCCTCCTTCTTATGTAGGCCGTTCTGATATCGTGAGAAAGATCAGAGAAATAGATACTAGAACCAGTCGATTCAAGAATTCTCTTTCCGAGAACGGTACGCGAAAATAATCGACTAGGAAAGTAGAGTCATGGTGCTCGCACCCCCTGCCACACGCCGAAAGGCTGCTTGCAGGATACGTATGTAGATGTAACGCTTGTTGATTTTTCATAAAGATTCTTAACTAATCTTGTAGCGTTTCGGTTAACCTATTTAAATTTTCGAATGAATTTATCGAAAAAACACTCGGTTAAAATGCTGTTAACATTTTAGTAGTGTTTACTGTGTATTGAATCAATGGCTTTTGGCGTTGATGCTTCAGTCCTCCCAAAGTTAATGTAGAGTCAATTTGACCATGTTTGATTCTTGCTGAAGGACAAATATGTGTTTAGCACTGGAAATTTTCCGTTGAGAATTAATGGTTGGAAGGAAGTTTAAACGACGGAAGTAAACTCTAGGTCGAAGAGGAAAGTAATTTAAGTTTATTGCTAAAAATAAGCACTCTGCGGATAAGGACATAGCGATAGGTATTTATAATGTGAGTGATAAATTTTTATTTCCTTGAAGAAAGAGAGTGAACGTCACGTTGAGAATATAGCAGAGTAAACGAGCACGTATTCATATAATGATGTAGTCAATAAAGAAATATAGGAAGCGTTCATAAAATTGCGATGGAAATAATGGGTTAGAAGTAAGAGCATAATAACGAGCCAATATGTGTTTTTTACAAGATTGTCATTAGATTGACAGATGAAAATTGAAACCTGATCAAATTGATAATTTTCAACTATTAATTATATAAATATTTACCCCAGTAAATCATTAAAAACGTTTTTTAATGGTTTAATGGAATACATGTTTTTAATATTTATGTTTTCCAAACGGTTAAGATCTTTTCTCTTTAAGATGATAAAAGTCGGTTTAGGCGATATACCCATTGACAGTTATTAACGGCAACTATGATTTTCTTTGAAAATTCAGATACACGTTAAATTATCAGTCTTAAGCACCTATAAAAAATTTGGATTTTTGGTGATGGGTATGATCAACAAACAGAAAAAATAGCTGAAAAAAGGATCGAATAATTCTTGAATTCAATACAAGTGGATACTCTACTGTTCATAAGGAATAGGAGAATGCTTAAGAAAGTAGCTTTTGCTACTAATAGTATCTTTAAATAAATAAGGTAGAAACATAATATAAAGTAGCCTATACACATAATAGTTGTCATAAATAGTTTTTCATGTATAAATATCGTAATTCGAAGAAAGTAAACTACCATGATTCTAAGTATCGACTGAAGAAATTTAATTTCGCTTCTATTATTGAGGGTTAGGTTAATCTTTGTCTCACCAATCAGTTGATTAAAATTATCCCAATTATTTGGCTGAAATAAAAGGCTAGTTCAGTTAATACTAAGATGTAGCGAAAAATAAAAAGGTTTACTGTAATTCCCAAGAGAAACATATAAACGTCCGACCAGACAGGATCCCATTCTTTCTTAATCTACGTCGATGAGGAGAGTCGATGTCCACATTATTAGCTCCAGAGTCGAACAACTTGATAGAGATGGAGTAGGATGACCTTAGTGTGAGGGATCGCGAGAGAGAATTTCAAATAGCCCTCCTAGCTCATCAAGCTCCGCCGCACCCTCACTACCCAAGTCCTTCTCCACTGCACCCCTGCATTGACATTCCCTCACCACCAATTCCATCCACCCCACCTTCAATCCACCTTTCATCTCCATTCTTTCCTATCCCGTGACTCGAATCCGAATCGTCGAATAGTAGGTGCTGTGGTTAAAAGAAGGGGTCCTAAGAAGGAACCCTGAGGCATTAGCACCAATAAAAGGGCGGAGACAGGTCCCCCAAAAAACGAGTGTCTTGGAAGTCTCTATCTTCAGCCCCACTCTCTTTTTCCTTCATCTCCTCACCCCTCTTTGTTAAACCGAATATTCTCCCATCCTTCTGACGTCCCCGACCACTTCTATCGTTTCCTTTCTTAACAATCATTGGGCCCTTTTTAAACGATCTCATCACGCGCTGAGGGTTTCCCCCTCGCCAAATTAGCGCGGCCTGCTGTTCTGATGTTTTTATTTTATACTTGCTTTAATGAAAGGTCTTTCGTCGTAAAACGAAGTAATTCCCTCGATTGGCTTTCATTTATAAAGCTTTCTACAGTTCCAGAGCAATTTCTGGGCTTTAAGTCATTAAAATGTCTATAGTCTACTCATGTCCATTGTTTTGCTTTTAGCATGTCTCTGTAGTTAGGTAGCAGGCGCTGCGTGGAATGTAAATAACGAGAATGAATTACGTAGTGCAATGCTGAATTCGTTCTTCGTAATTGTATCCTTTCTACCCCTTCGTTCCTCGGATAACGAAATATTATTCAGCGAATAAATTCAGCAAAATATCATTCCGTTCAAAATACGCTATACGAGGGTGGTCTGAAAAGTTTCCGACCCCAGATTTTTCAGAAATCTTCAGAAAATTTTCAGAAATTTTCGGAAAACATGTCGAGAAATGACGAAATGTCGGAAACTTTTCAGACCACCCATGTATTTAGTTCGCAAAACGAATTCTTGAATTTCTTTCATTACCAAAGTTTGGCCTAGAATACCCATTCCCTTATTTTATACCCAACCTTCAGGCAGAGGCTGTATAATTTGACCTAGTGATGTGTTTCGTGTTCTATTCCTTACGCAGCGGACTTTTCCCGTTCATTTGAAGTCTCCCTCGGCTTGAGAGTTTATTGTGAGCACAGTAGCTCTTCCTGCTTTATGACACAATCTCTCTGCTGTGTGCCCCAGTTTGAAAATTAACTCCACGCTTCTCTTCGGATTCTTCCGCGTTTACCCTCATGTCCAGAGCTCTTTTCTGCTGCATTCACCCGAAAACTCACCGACCAGAGACCGGAGTAATTAACTCCTTCCAAGGGAATGCGGTAATTTCCGAATATTTTCTCTGTCGCTGGAGGCGGAGGATTTGATGGAAAGAAATTTCGAGTTAACTGAAATAGCCACTGTGCTTCGTACTGTATTTTGTCAGGGCCCGCTAGAACTGCTGATATTCAACATGCTCTCTCGAACTGTTTTCTCTTACAGTTCTCTTTTTTTCACTTTTTGTTCCTGTGTCATTTAGCTCTATTCTTGCATTTCCACTCATCCATTCACTTTTTTATCTTCATATTTATATTATTATTTGCTCCCCTTAGGTTTTGAAATTAATCATAGTATTATATATTATTTGAAACTGAATTCATGCGTATATTTTCATATACCATGTCTGATACAAACCGCTGATTTATCCATTATTTTCTTCGTTTTTAAAACTCTATCGTTTTTTTATGCTTGCAATTGTTCGAGTTATTAATATTTCATCCAGATCTAACTGGTAAATAGTCCTAATCTTAGGAAATTCAGCTTATAGATTAAGGAACAACTTTGTAACTGTAGATTATCTGAAAAGATATTAATATCGACAAAATATTGGTTCTTTACCTTTCAGTTGGCATTTATCATATCTTCTGATAGAAATATTTTCCTCGCGTAATATTTCTCATAACTTAACGTTGATTAATTTTAATAAGTGACAGAGCTACTCAACCATCTCACTCCGCACTTTATCTTTATAATTTAGTATCTTTATAATTTAGAAGATCATATCTACGAACTCTACTATATTTTCCGCGTTAAATGTTCTTCTGCGGAAATTTCCAGCCTCCGCATCTGTCTCCTTTGCCGCTGTATTTCATCGTGTATTCTACGTTCTGGATTTTTATTGGCTTAGGTATGGTTATGTTTATGAATCACAAACGTATTGAATCTTCTTCGTCATTATCATCACAATTCGCCATTAAATCCCCCATATACTCACGTGCGTAAAATCCGAAATATATTTGGGCGTAACCAATTTTGTATTCTTTACGGCTGAGTTACTCTGACGCAGTTACTTGGCAGAGACAAAGATGGAGATCGTGCAAACGAAAAGACATAGGATAGGATAATGCCTTTGGGTCGAATTCATGCAAGAAAACGTAGGAGGAAGAAAAGGGATACTGGAGAATGGATATGGAGAAAGGATGCGATTAAAGGGGAGGAAGGGAAACAAGGGGCTTGATCGTTTCTTCAGACGTCATCCCAAGCGGATAACCGTGAAAAAGCTATAGGGAATATATATCTTAATACATTCGATGGTAAGAATATTTACTTCATCAAAATTCTTTTCGGAAGTAATAAAGTATATGCAGTGGAATCTATATTTTTTTAAAAGTTCTTATTCTTTTCGTGGTATATATTTTTAGTAAGTTAGATGGCAGGTTGAATATAATTTTTATGGAAGCTTACTATTTTTATATTTATGTTTTTCCTCATCCACAAAAGCATTTACAGAATATTAATTTTGAATGCACGTTTTTATTCATTAAGCTAAAAATTTTAATCGATCTTTTTATCATTAAGTTAATATTCGCGTAAAATTAGGCCGTGGTATCTAAATCGCAGAGTCAAATTGCTAAAAATCGATGGTTAAAATTTTTTTTGGAGAAAAGTCTTGATGAAACCTTCATGAGCTCAATCTTTAAATATTTTTAAAGATTATTTTTTCGGAGATCGATCGGTATATCAAATATATCATTCATTCTTAAGGTAGTTCTGTAGACAATAAAAAGGAAACAGTACAAGCTATTCTAAGTGGCAGAAGAGGTAAAGATAGGTGGAGAGACATTTTACTTTTCTCCAAAATTTTAGAAAAGAACCATGTTATTTTCTTCCACTGAAATAAATTCTGCGCCTTATTGATCGTCTCTATAGGCCGAGAAATTGAAAAATTATTGGATATTCCAATCTCAAGGGTATGTAAATATTGAAAAATCTCCGTGAGATAGATGAAGAGGGTAAAATTCGAGAGACACGCACGAACAAGAGTTATGGATGAGCGTTCCTATCTCGTGAAATCCTCAATGAATCGGAGGTTCAGAATAGATTCAGTATTGATTCTTGTGTCTCACAACTTTTGATTAAACAAAATCAAATGAATTGAAATGAAAGTAGTTCGTGCTAAAACATTTTCGTACGAAGAAGAACGAGGATTTTTTTAATCGATAAAAATATCTATCGAAACACAATGTTTACGGAAACAAAACGTTTTTCAAAACACTTTTTTTATCAAAAATTTTTTATTGAAAATGATTTACGAAAAAGAATATAATTACTTTTGCATTAAATTGAGTCGCCCAAGAAGGAGTTGAGGAATTGAAAAATTTAATAAATCTAGGAGAGTAAGGAAGAGGAAAGGGAAGTTAGGGCAAGGAGTAGGGGAAAGGTAGGGAAGCCAAGAAGAGGATGTTTTTCCCAATCGGAATGAAAAGGCGGAGGGTCGGCCAAAGCGGCGATGAAAGAGGAGCAGGTAGGAAATCAGGGTGCTGATAAGGGAAAAAAGATAGATATGCAACTATCTAGTTAGTAATTTATTAAGAGGAAGGGAAGGGTGAGGGAATGAGTCTGGGTGGAGGCGAATGAAAGGGTGTGGCATAAGAAGGAAAAGGTGCGGATAAAGTGAGAGAAAGGCATGACGGAGGAGTGGGAGGGCAGAGGAAACCCGTCTTTCCGAAGGCTGTCGACTAAAGCGAGCAAACTTGCGAGGTGCGCCACAAAACGCACCGCAAACCCCACCCAATTCCACCCCTTTCGACTCACGGGCAATCCCGCGATGGGACCCAGCGCAAAAAATCGGCGGTGATAAAAAGCCATATCTAAATATATTATCGAAAAAAAGGGAACACGCCGAAATAGCTATGGGTTTAGTCACGGGGACTTAATTATAAACTGCGGCGATTTTGCCGAAGTGGAGGAGGAATGGGAGGGCTATTCATCAGGACTTCTGTAATGGAGAGCGTGATGAGGGAAAAAAATTGAGCCGCGATATTGATCGAGAGTAATCATACTTCATCGGACGTGCGAAAGGGTCTCCGAGAAGGGATGTCTTTGACGGAGGTCACGTCTGACGTAGGCGGCAATCAGTTGAGATGGCGTAAGGATATCACCCTCGACTCGGTTATTATTTTACTTTCGGAGCGCTCGGAGATGATGTCCGGTTAATTGCTCCCTTTCCCTTCGTGGTCGGAGAAGTTTGTTGAAGTAGGTGTCGGAAAGGCGCTTGTTCTCGTTCGAGGGGCTGAGACGTCTACCGGAGAGAGACCTTGACGGGAGGAGAATTGATTTACCGTTGCTAAATGCCCATCTCCAAACAGATAATTTGACGCGATTGGATTAATCATCCGGAGGTATAATAAAAGATTAATGATGATTAATAAGGGGCGAAACTGATAGAGGGAAAGAACACAACCGGAACTGTGTTCGCAACTACACGAATTGGCTCGGATGTAAACTTCGCGCGCGCTCGATTTTTCAAGGTGAAAATTTCCCGTAGCACGGCTATCTTTGACGCAGATTTCGCTCATGTCCATCAGCTATGAATTATGAATGTCATAAATTATGGTAACGTTGATCAGTGCAGTTCTGCGACCGATAATCATCGCGATAATATAGGTTGGTGCATCCATACGTTAAGAACGTCTTGGGTTCATATCTCATGGAATTCGTATGGAAATAATCAATTATATAAACTGATCATCCATCTTACCGTCTTTTCTTCTGAAATTAGTTATTTATGAATTATGATAGATGCAAAAATATATTCAAAGCTTGTTAGATAATGTGTCACAATATCAGAGATATAATATGTTGTCGTAAATGTAATTTTTTAAGAAACTGATTAAAATACGTCATTGTCTATTCATATAAAGATTTTTAACGGTACAAGTATACGATTATGGTTGAATAGACCTGAATTCAGAATAAATTTGTGTAAAATGCAGGAGTACAAAATCTATTAACTGCTATATATTTATGTTGAACAATATGGAATCACTTACTATAAGAGCTATACATC
This sequence comes from Pachydiplax longipennis, assembly GCA_036926295.1. Classification (NCBI taxonomy): domain Eukaryota; kingdom Metazoa; phylum Arthropoda; class Insecta; order Odonata; family Libellulidae; genus Pachydiplax; species Pachydiplax longipennis. Next base: position 63,008,634 of record JAVFKF010000008.1, read on the forward strand.
AGCGCAAAAAATATCATGGCATTAAGGTTGACCTTTCTTCGTTACTTTAGTGAAGAATTTATGATTTACAATTCATAGAGGTTCAATCTTGTATCATATTCACAGAAATTACTTTAAGGAAAAAAAAACGCTCCAGTATTACAAAGTTACTAATTGAAAAGAGAAAATAAATCTGAAATAGGGCCTTTAATGCATGAATAATTGTCTTATGTTTTTAATCTATCAAAAATCATCAGTTATTCTTTTAAACCAACTGATTTTCTCGAAACAATTAAATTACTCCAATTTTGCTGGAAAAATTTAAGGACTCACCCTTATAACGTGATATTCAAACGAAAAAGTTAATGTAATAGACACTATAGCTGGATACAATGATTTTAGTTTTGGAAATTTAAAATATTCGATTCGATCACGGTGGTAGCTCACGTGCGAAATGACCATAGTTGTTAAAACTCATCTAACAATAATACTACTTCTAATCAGCTAAGACCAAAAATATTGATAGAAATAAATTCACGTAGATGCACCCACTGTGGCTAATTCTATGATTTATTGAAATAAAAAATTATGGTTGATCATTATTATTCTTTAACCTTGAAAAGGATAGGGGGGATGCAATGATCCGGAGAATGTATCTAAGTCTTCCTTTTCACTCTCCTTTTGCAATCACTCGCGAAACTGTTTGAATCACTTTCATGTCAGTGTACTAAGGTTTGACTGCGTCATTAAACCATTGGAATCGTCAGGACACCGTTTTGCAAGTGGAAGAACGCGAGAGATGAGCGAATATAGCCAAAACTCTACGAAAGGACCGGAGACAAAACTTTTGTATTGGGTAAATTCTAGATTCTCCGCGCTCTCTAAGACTTTGAGTCGGGTTTTTATATATTCATGGAAAGTAATGAGAGGGAAAAGAAAAAGGGGTGTAAACTAAACGGCGAGTGTGGGTGGGATAAGCTGGGCGGATGACGTCACGCGAGAGATTGGATGACGCAATTCCGCGGCTATTGTTGAACTGGTTCCCACGGTCGGGAAAGGGGTGTGCGTAGGTAGATCGGGAGGAAAAGAAGCAATAGGTGGTCCTTGAGTTATTGCTGCGTCCTGCGGCTCCTTCCCCCTCCGACACTGCCATCCTTTCAGCATCTCCACCCCCTTCCCCTCGTACACGTCCCGAAATGTTTTAACGGCAGCGTCGGGGTGCATAAATCAAGGCGGCGGAACGTCTGCATAGTCGCGCTTTCGTGCTCAAGACGCACACATGTATATCGTCCGTATTCTCCGGAACGAAAATGGAGTATTTTTCTTCGAAGGAGGGAAACGTGTTTTGGATGTGTCTCTCGCCCTCCATACTTCGCACTTTCTCTTTCCTTTCTCTCCTTCTTCAGCGCCATTACCGCTTTCTCGGTTGGAGATGCAGCTTCTCAACGAAGAAGGGATACTTGCGTTTTGAGCTCGGGGAAATTTGAAAAGATAATTTTCATTCGAATCGATTCGGACGAAATAAAACTGCCAATGCTAGCAGAAAGAAAATAATGTTTTGACTATATCCCACTAGCGAATAGTACATATCGCACGAATGGTGGATAGCGACGCGGATCACAAATTTAAATATTTGAAAAATATATGAATAGAAAATGAGAAAAAGAAAGAATGTAAAACCTATACGATATTATTAAACCCAGGAGATTGTGAGATCATGAAAAATATTTCGCTACAAGAAATTGCCCTTGAAGAAAGTGATGCGAAATCTAAGAGTCGTAATGAATTTACCTCAGTAGCAAATTCAAAATTAAGAAATTATACGAATTAATTTAAAAATTATTTTTTAGAAAGTCATATTTAAAAATTATTTTTAAATTTTCTATCGTCATTATATATATATATTTAATGATATAGAATATATTAAAACATTAATAGTGAAAACTAATTTATTTTGTATTAACTTACGCATGGAGAAGATTCACGAGGTAAATATTTAGGCTGAAAAATATTATGAATGATGGATTTCTCACTAATCAAAATATATGCCCTAAAAATATCTGCGCAACACGCACAGAAACACACATACATATTTATGTATAAAGGTAATTACTTAATATAAGTTAGCTAATGATGAAGGACATTAGTATGGTGTACTTATCTTCCTTCTGAATCCGACTTAAATCGTAATTCATATTTATTTTACCCTCCGCATTTTTCGAGAGAAAAATATAACTCCGTCCAGGCAATGCGAACTATTTCTCATGACGATCTATATTCTTTTTCAGCTCGAAAACTTTTAGAAGTTAATACCGGTGAGAATGTTCATCGAGAGTGGCCAATTTATTCCTCTTGCTTTCCTGGAATCGCTGGCTACGTAAGTGAAACTTTTATTAACGATCTTTCCGATCTTAGTATATTTTTGTGAGATAATAAACGTCCCTTACTTTCTCCCTTCACTTTCGCGTGGTTGTAAAAAGAAAACGCGCCTCAGCAGAGGAAGTGTCTGTTCGTGCTCAAGGTGAAGACAACAGGTTTTTTCTGGAGGGCAACAAACCTTTTGCATGGGCGTTGGCTAGTGATCGTGGCGTGAAGTCAAATTAAAGTGCATGAAATTATGATGAGATAATTTGCGTGCGATCTCGAGAGAGGGAACCAAGTAAGGCTTTACCATCCCGCGAATATTTGAGGAGTTGCATCTCTAATTATGGCGCCCGGACGGATGCAAATAATTGCCAGTGTGTGACTGGATTTACATTTTTAATTGATAGGCCTAGAGGTTCGTTGAATAATTCACGCTGCTCTTGACCTTGATTGTGTGTATCCACGATTGGCTAATCCATTATTGGGATATTTATTGAATTCTTCCGTGGATGGCATGTATTTATGTAGCCGCGGGAATAATTTATCGCAAGTTTTATCAACGGATAGCAATTATATAGTTTCAGCGCTATAAATTAGTTCGCTTGTGTGAAGAAAAATAAATCAAATCAAAATAATCAATTAAAAAACTTTCCCAATATTGAAAAAATATTATATTTATTAAAGAGGTAGTGAAGGAAAGGAATTTCAGTTTTAGCGTCTTTAATTGCTAAGAAATTCCCTCAATGGGAAAGTCGTAATAGCCGTGAAGTCACATTTCCTAACGGTGATGAAATTTCATTCCGAAATGATGATGGATGACCTATGAATGATTATTTTGTGGTCGAAATGAGCAGACAGTGAATTTCGTTCTCGATAAACTGATTTGACCCCGGGGAGAAGTGACCTTTCGATTCGCTAATGACGATTAATGATTTTCTTATTTCGTGGAAAATTCCATTGTTATCTAAAGGAGCTTCCATTGCTGTACTGGGAGAGATTTTTCGTTATCATTTTATGCTAACCATTTAAAAAAACCGAACTATTTGGTAAAAATCTATTAATTATGTGTATGGCATCAAAATCTCAATTCACTATTTACGAAATTCACCATAAAATCAAGGTGTAAACTCGGCATTCAGACTGTTCGATATGGATCACTTATGTCGTATAAAAATAAATAAATCTTCAGACACATTCACCGTGATATTTTCTGCAGCATGTGAAACGGTTCAAATAAAAGATATGGTATATGACAAAAAGAGGAGAACTAGGAGGAATTAAACTAGCAAAAGTAGTCTAAGGGATGTAAGGAAGTTAGTGAGGTAATAGCAGTGAAGTGGTAGGGAGTTAAGTCATATCATATTAAGTTAATATTTTAAGTCCTTTCTGGATTGAGAAAGAAAAATCGATGAATCAGTGAAAACAGTGAATAATTGATTTCTTATTTAAGTTGACATCACTTCATGACGGGAACTGGGACTTGTTAAAATATCGCATATTTAAATCTTAAAAATTTCTGTTGGAGTACAATAGAACAACAGCCTTTAAATAGCAATGCGCGCAAGGGTATCACAGTGTGATGCTGTCTTTGAGATTGGTATCAGAGTTTGTAAGAGACACGCATTTTGACTCATTTTATAGTTGCAGATACCCTTCTTCAAAAGCTTCCTATCTTTTGGGAGGCCATAAGCCAGGGAATTTCCAAACCTTTTACACGTCGTGGAAAGGTGGTGAATAATCACTCATTAAACTTTTGATAAATTGGAAGTGATTCAGAAATTCTTTAATAACAAATTTATTGGTTATAATTTTATTTCATAGCAAAGGTTATAGATTTAGCTATCCAGGAATGGTTTTGTTGGATCTCGAGTGAAAAATTTTTGAAGCTTTCTGCAATGAAATATGTAATTCGCTATAGCTTTGAAATCAAATCCCGAAGTTATCGAAGAGGCTCATTCCGAGATAGCGAGCGAATTAAATCCGTGATTCGAACGCATTTTCTCAGCTTTATGATGAAGAAGAAAGGCGAAGCGCATTATGATTTCAACTTCCTTCCGAGATGGGGAAGAAACGAATCAAATCTTCCGACGTCTAAAAGACTCAGCAGGCATAAAACATTCATGCAAACAGCCCCGGTATTATTGCGTATCTTCTGGAGAAGAGAGACGTGTGTGTTCGCAGCCTTCCCGAGTCGGGACGGAGACGAATACAAGGGAAGAGGATCCGAAGGTTAATACGTCAACACTTTGGAGCAGGTGAAATAAATAAAATGGGAAGAGGGACGTGCTTCGAGGCGTCGAAAGAGAGAGAGAGAGGCACGCCCATGCGTACGTGCACGTCTCTCCTCATGCCCAAAATCCTCCATGGTTCTCTTACACCCTTTTAAGAGCGACGTCCTCACCTCCTCGTTTCTGCTCTTCACTTCTTCACCGGAGGCCGTCTCGCTCAAGTCTGCAAGATTCAAAATACGGATTCGAGGATTTTTCAGAAAAGGAAATCGCTGGAGGGATAATCTCTTGCCGATATCAGATGTGTGGCAGCCCAGAGGAAAAATTTGCACTCTGTCTTGTTATCTGTTTATTTCACTTGCATTTTAACCATCTAAGAGTGGAGTACCACGAACTTATTTTATTGATGTATGCCTTTTTATGGTTGTATGTTGCTTAACTAGCGTCGTTAATTGTTATAGTTATACGCTAAGGTATTTTCCAAATTTTTTTCTTATTCTCGAATGCAGTATTGTTGATCTAGAATGCTACACGGTTTACATTTGAATTCAGCAAACATCGATTTAACTTCTAAAAAATTCAGGTGATTATCCAAGACAGTCTAAACTTTCTAGGGCTAGAAAGAAAAAAGAGGAACAACTTTACACGAAGGAAACTAATTCCGTCTTTAATGTAACTATGAAAATTACACACAAATGATTGTGTTCAATTCAATGTGTGTCAATGCTCAATTGTGTGTAATTTTCATAGTTATGTTAAAGACGGAATTAGTTTCCATTGTGAAAATTGTTCCTCTTTTTTCTTCCTGGAATGGATTACCACAATGTTATTCGCAGTTAGGTGGATTTTATTTCTAGGGATAGTTGTGTTTCTTGCATCATAGCAGCCAAAATGTTGTACAATTCATTGCTAGAATGATTAAAATAGAGTTATTTTCTTCCGATAAACCAGTCACAACCTTAAGTGCTAATATTACACTTTCTTTAGTATATTCTCAGCAATTCTATTTATCGGAGTACATATAACCTTTCGCATGACTCTCAGGCTCGTATTACACACGCATATACATATTGAATGCGAATAACCGCTTACATATACATCGTAGTTGGGGCCTTTCGGAAGGAAAGATAAAGTGTAACTTCAGAACGGTTATACATTTGAATTGAATGGAAATGAGAGCACTTCGGAGCTTAAAATAAATCGCTCTTCTTGATTAGCATTTTTATCGCTGCAACACGCACGATCGTGCGAGGTTCGAAAATATTTTAATGAATTATATTTCAAAACTATATTTATGTCTCCTATCTCTTTTTCAAGGAGTATTATTTTAAACTCCCAAGCGAGCTAAATTTAGAAAATGTTTCGCGACATTCAGAATGATGATATTAGAATGCTGACAAATATGGTTATCCGTTTTTGATTAATTTCTGAAGCTCTTCCAATAATCAAACCCTTACCTAAAAATAGAAAAGAGTTAAAAAGTAGATGTTGTACATTAATTAAATAAGAGGAGGTAGAATTGTTATCTTTTGTCTTTTGTATTAATTGGTTGTTTGTAAAAGTGACGATATGAAAACGATTGACAATTTGGACTGAAAAGCATCATAGAGTGTGACAGTGAACTGTAGTTTTTGTAATTAGTGGTTATATGTGGTGTAAATGTTATGGTGGGGGTGACAAGGTGTGTGTGTAAATTAAGTCTTGATGTAGTTATAGTGGTATTTGAATAATGTGTATTGTGATTGAGTACTGTGTGGGTAGTAATGTTAAGGGTGGAATATTTATCTGTGTAACGTCCGGTGCAGGGATTGGGGTTGTAACTATGTTGTCTATTGATGATGGCTGGGGCTGCCACCAGAAGCAATTCTACTAGCAGCATAAATAAATAAAATAAATAAATATTTAACGTTTAAATTTTGGAATGAAGATGTACTTCCAGAAATCGTGCATTTAATGCAATATGATTTCCTTGTTGGCTGTAATGCTCGATGTTGAGAGATGCATCACCCTTGTGTGACCCATCACAAAAAGAATATTATTATCATGCGCTAACGCCGCCAATCTTTGCGCATGCTCAGTTTGTGAAGTAAACTCATGCATTCCGATAAGAAGAGAGATTCCCTCCCAACGACCCCTTTTTTACACACTAAAATCGGAATAAGTCTCCCTCGCGAGGAATAACTTAGGACACTCCACCTTTTTCTCCGTTGGAGAATCGCCCTCGTACGGCACCAATGCCAAATCCCCCCAAACCCTTTCTCACCTCCGTGTACTGACATGTTTTATGTATGACCTCTTGGAGACTCACGTACTGAATAGTGCAGCACGGGCGCATTTGGTCAGATGTGTCGAAGGATCTTCTATCCATTTCTCGTTGCGCGACCCCGCATGCACTCCCCGTGAATTACGTCCTCTTTGATCAATCCCAGTGTTTTTTATGCTCAGTAAATATTTGCACTCCCCTTTTCATTCTTTCGCTCCCGCAAATGCAGGATCAGTTCTTCAGTAGTTCGGCCGGGGTCGCATTGATTTCTCAAGCAATGAATTCCTCATCTGAAAACATTTCCGTGTTGCTTCAGTTGGCGATTTATCTTCTACGATTGCTACTTTTTGCGTCATTGTTGCAGATTCTCTTCTCTATTATTTCCGCCTATTCCACACTGATGGATTATATACAGACGCAGTAGCATATATTTTCTATTTTATAGATAAGCGCCGTCGAAGGGAGGGTTTGAATGTGGAACATTTATGAGTGTGCGGAGAGCTGCTCTTGTTTTTTTTCGGGGCATAGAGATGCAAGATATAATACTAATTCTAACGTGTGAATTTATATAGGTAGGGTGAAATAAATTCCACGTATTGCAATAAACTAAGAGATGGAATGCCAACATCGGACACTGTAATATTTATACTGAATTTGAAGATATAGAAGACAATTTTCTTTTTCCTCATTTAATATTTCCGTCGATTTAATATAATATCTCTCTGGTTTGAATGCTTCGGCTCTCAACGTGGCTCTAGAATATTTTTCTTTGAGTCGTTCCTGCCCATTCTGTCTAGGGTATCTAATAGCTTTCCTTTTGTTCGATACCTCATGCGTTAGTAGACTAGAACTTCGATTCACCGAGAGATAAGGGATGGGCTCCTTAACTTTGGTTCTCTCGCATATTTTCAGCATTTATATAATAATATAATATATAATATTATATAATATTTGTATATTTAACAATATAAATCGACCTTCCCTAGAAAATATACTAGTGCGCAATCAGACCAACTGTACCTCACTCAAATACTTTCCTTATCTATGCACTTAGGTCAGAAGGCTATAGAATAGAAAAGAATTGACGTTTTAAGGTGAGTTTTGGAAACGAGGGTTCTAATCATGTTGTCTGATCTTAATATCGGTCTCAAGTTTAGTTCTTGTCATGTAAGTGAGCGGTGCGCATCGGAAAAGGTTCTGTGTCACTAGGGAATGTATAAGTGACGTGGTTTAGCATATGTTATTGCTGCAAAAATATGAAATTCTGGTGCCTATTTTAGTCGCTGTGAAGCCAAAATGGACTTAAAAGTAATTGAAAGACAACCAATACGTGAATCATAAAATGTATTGTGCAGATTATTGGAATTAATCACATGATTGCAGCAATAAGGAGTCTCCGGATAACCTTGTGGGTAAAGCGTTCGACTTTGCTGAAAGTGGTACCAGGTTCGATTTTCGTAGGGGTTTTTAATCGAAATGTTTCCAGTTTTCGGATTACTTTAAAAAAATACTAATATTTACAGCAATAAGATCTTTTGGCTAACGAAGAAGTTAGTGGTGATAGAAGTGGTGACAGTAGTGCTCTTCCAAGAAATTATCAGTGAAGTTTCTATGCATTTATGTGAGAATGGTTCAAGGATTCTTTAATTTTAGCGCCGATTTCGTGATTTTTAAGAATGGTGAAAATAATGTGAAAAGTGATCTTGAAATTACAGTGATTGTTTCGAAATGTGCATGAGATGACTCTTTATAACTTACCAAACCGTGCGAGCTCTCAGTGGTGCATTTAAGACTTTTTAAGAACGTATTATTCAATGCAATGAAGCTCCATTTCCGTCTGCGTTAAATCGTCCGTGATCCTCTGAGGTCATTCACGCGAGATAACGTCGATATATCAGCGCTGTAGTTATTTTGTGGAGGCGGATTAGAGAATTTATGGTGAGGTAAGTTAAGATTGTAAAAACACTTCTTACTCAATTATGTGTATCTTTTTCCGAGGTAGAACTATTGTTTAGGACCTTAGAGTTTCTAAAAATATTTTACGAGAGAAAATTCTTGAAATATTTTACGACAGAGGATATTTATCTTCAAAGCTGATGGAAAGTTTTTTTGGTACTGTTTACCAAATATAGCTTACTCTTCCATAAAAGTAGTGAGATAATTTTTCGATGTTTGGATTGAGAATCTGAGTATTCTCACAAATTTGTTTTAATTACAGTTGTGAGATATTTGTTGTAATTTAATTTTGGGAATTATTTGTGTTTCTGTTCAATTATGTTTCAAGACTTTCGTCAAGTTTCAATAATTTTCTTTCATATGTAGATTATGAAGTTTAGATTTCTAAAGGTTAGAGCTCCAGAAAACACATTTTAATTTATACATGAAGGATGTGTATCATGTAGGAGCATTTTATTTTGTTTTAATTGAAGGACCTTAGCGTTTTGATGATAATGTGGTACGATACGATCCAATTAAAATATTAATCTTGTTCATGAAATATAGATTTTTCGGATCGTGAGAAAATGTTTATTAAAATATTCAGCAATCGCTCTTTGAATAAATTTCTTATTCACTCTGAATTATTTTTATTCTCAGTAATAGAAAATCGATTCAGTTAATAATTTAAACACCCATCAAAAATAATGTCTTGGATTTTTACTCGATTTAATTGAACGTTTTAAAGTTAAATATCTTTAATGTATGATTCACTACCAATATTTTCAAATTTGCCTGCTTTTCTGCAATAAAATTTTACACATATATACACGACGTGCTTTATTACTGTTTCGTAGTTCAGTGCTAAGTTTTTTCCCATTATGTAGGTGGGAAATCTAAATTATACATTCTTTTTGAAATTCATGATCATTTAACAGCTCGAAAAGTAGATACAAATCTGCGAGCTTTTGGAGCCACGATTTACGCGACGACCCCTAAATAAACCTGAAATTTATTCCCCGTTCAAAATACTGCAACTAAATTTAACTACAGGACTCGTCGCCGAGCGTACGCTCATTAAATCTTAATATTCTCTAAAACCAGTATTCGCCGCGCTTTACGAACTAATAATTCCTTTAGTTATCTCGAATTAATCAGCGTCGCCGGGGAATGAAAAAATAACAAAGCCGTGCAAACGCCTTGGTAGCGACTAGGGATGTTACCTTCCCGGAATAAAAACAGTATTTACGCGCGGAACAGGGCCATTTGCGCTGACCTCCCTTCCGTTTTCCCCTCCTTCACAACGGCGACCTTATCATAATCCCGCGGGGTTCAGGCAGGCGAAGGGCCCCTGGTGTATGGGTCACTCGGCGCACGAATGTCTGCGTGAGCGTCACTTGTTTACCCTCGCAGCACCGCCGCCGTCTCCCTCTTTTCTCGTCTTGACCGCCCCCGTTGTTCCTTTGTTTCCTCTCTTCCCAGGTCCATATGACATGAATTATGCATGGCCTCAAGAGAGAGAGAGCTCTCTCAGCCCCTGTGCGCCCCATCGTATCCCAGTGGCTCACCTTCCTGCACCACCTCTTTCTTTCTCTCATTCTCTTTCCACCCTTTTCAATCTCTCTGCTTTCTTATTCCGTCTCTTTCTTCGCTCTTCTTAAATACTTTCTCTCTTTCCTTCTTCCTCGGGAATGTATTCGCTCGGATGGATTCTACGAAGTAAAGGCTTGTAAGGGTGATGTAAGGAGGCAGGAATTTTCAATTACATCTCCCTTATTTATTCTTAAATTGGTTTTCTGCATTATTCATTCGTTCATCTTCCGAACGTTTATCTCGGGGTTCATAAATACGTCTTGACCTGGATCGTCTATCTCGAATTCAAAACTGGAGTTAGCGCGAACTTAGGTTATTTCTTTTTGTCTACTTTTATTTATTTACCCTTGGGATGATATCTGGGAAAAACCTATATTCAGTTTTATATATTTAATCTATACTACTTCAGAGTCAAACTGCTTAAATAATTTAATATTTCAAGGTTCTTAAACTTATGAAACATTACATTTTTGTATTCATATTATCTTTGCATAAATTTCAGTTCTCATGTGAACCATGTGATTTTTATCATAAATTTCTAAAATTCCTTTAGATTAAATGGAATAAATTTTTAATTTAAATTGAATGAAAATGAGAAACGTTACGAGTATAAGTCGGAGGTTATACTGATAGATGCTCATTCCGAATCGTAACCAGATCATAGTGAAGAGATCTTAGAAATAAAATTTGTTAAAAGAAATATTAACCTTTTCAGTGTTTCTTTAATTTTTCTTAGCTATGAAGTTGCCCAGGACTAATTAGGATTATTTATAATTGGCACATGCTACATTAGTTTCCTCTCTTTAGATATAGTTTCTTATACTCAACATCTTTCATTAGGTGACGATATGTTAAAATACTATGCTTCAGAATATATGATCTTACTTCAACTTTTTGTCTTACTCTGGCACCGATGGCGGCATGTCTAGTTTCCAGGTTCGAATACTGGTATGAAAATGCATACACATTTATTACATTGCATAGTTGTGTTTTAAGTCTACTTCTCAACCTGAAACCAAATTCTCAACCTGTTTACCAAATTAATTTGAGATCAATATGCTAATAAATAATAATATGCTAATGCTTCTTTGTCCCTTCTTACTTTCTATTTTGTACATTCTACTTTCAATCCTTTGTTTATCTCATGTGAAAGAAGATTATACCAAAGTTGGTTAACTTCATTCACGACCTCATTTTGATCTTGTCAAATACTCCGCTCATTTTTTACGCTAACATATCTTCAATTATTTTCCTCTCATCCCACTCTCGCGGGGACCTTCGCAACTTATTCCTCGGTTCGTTCTTTTCCTTGTCTACGGTACAAGCTTGATATTCGCTCCGTTCCGTCCTTCGAAGTCCCTATGGGTGTAGATTCTTCATATTTTGACGCCGTTGTCCTTGTTGAGTCCTCGGCTGCGTCGCAGGAGGGCGATCAATTAATCAGCCATGTAAATTGCCGAGTCTTATGTCAGCTTTTGTCGCCTGAAAAGGTTTAAAAGGTGGTGAGATTTCCGTAAGGACATTAAATTACTCCTTTTTCTTTTTCTACAGACAGACTTTAATATATTGTTTTCATTAATATTCAGTTTTGCGACATGTATTATTCATCATGATCCCTCGGTCATATTTGTATAACTTAATTTTTATCCTTTATTTGCATGTATATCTGTATTTTGAATATATTAAAGTTAACATTATTAAACATCATTATAGACGTAGTTTCAAAATCAAGGTTTAGAAAAAATAAGATTTGTACCAATTTTCATCATAGAATCCAAAACGAAGTAACAGTCATTTTCTGAAACAATTCTCATGATTTACTCCAGATTATTATTACCATAAGGTAATTTAAATTTTTTCTATTAACTAATTTAATTATATTATTGCCATTGGGTACTAGTTGTAATTTTAAAAAATCAGATACGCCCTCGTATTTTTTCTTTATTTCATTGCTCGATAATTTACTATTAACAAATTTGTAGCAGGATTTTTATCATACTGAAGATAATTGGCCAGAAGTGTGGAGGTTTTCAGAAGGTAAAACCTGCCTCTAAAAATGTGTTATTTTTGTACAAAGATTTACCAAGGACTTCCGAATAGCTAGAATAGAATAAGTGGGCAGCGCGTTCGACTTCTGTGAAAGCAGTCCTTGGTTCAAGTTCTCGGGTTGGCTCTCAAATTACTTTTAGAACATTGCCACTTCTATCGCGATTTATTAACTAAATTTAGTTTCACTAGTAAATTTTCACGTTTAATGTAATGATGGTGTTCAATCATAAACTAAGTCTGTTAATCTTCAACATGGGATATTTACCGCTCGTAACGTTTTCTGTACTTTTAATAATATTTGTTATAATTAGTGTTTCGGCTTACGAATACCTGGATTTTTCGTAATGTGAGATTTTGCTTCTGTTCGACGAGAATGCTTGAAATGTGAGTAAATATTGCTAATAAGCAACCAATGCGGGACATTTATAGGATAGCTTAACTCGGACGGTGATTGAGACATGTGAAGAAATGTAATGGCTTCAGAAAAATGATAACATCATGCTTAGTGTGATCAAGATATGTGTGGAATTCCACAGCACAAGTAAAAGAATAAAACACTTTCTGAATCTCACAGCAGATTTTTACCAGAGCAGACCAGAGAGAATCTCACGGAGCGAAGAATTTTTCCCAAGAATAAAAAATTCCCTCTTTTATGGATGCGGAAGTATCGAGAGACAAAACACAGCGGAAGCGAGTATCTAAAAGCAAATTTGCCAATTTGCACCTTTCACGCTCAGCATAGGTGTTAGGAACCTCTCTTTTCGCTTATTCAGCTCAACAGAGCGGGTAAAAATCCCCATTCCATCTTTCTCATCCATTCTCTCTCCCTCATCACCCTTTTTTTTTAAATCCTCTTGGTCTTTCCTAAACCCTAGTTTCCCCTATCCCTCCTATCCTTCCGTAACTCACCTCTCTGCCTTCTCATTCCTCGTCAATCCACTCGGATCTCTCGCGAAAATGTTGGTAAAGAATTAGCATACTGGAGGAAGAAGTGGTGATTCCTTCTCTTTCCCAACATCAGCAGCATCAAGAAAATCTTCTCATCCTTGAGACGAGGAACGCTAGGCACCAACACGCTTAACTTATCTCTTATGACTGCGCTACAGAGACTTAATTCCAACGGAGCGCTTACAGGTATAACCTAATCTGCCGCTCGTTTCTCTAATTGGGGAGAGTTTTCTGTGACGCAATTTCAGGCATAAGTGAACTAAGTAATATATTCGGCATTAAAATTAAGATCGCATCCTTTTTAGAGTGCCTAAATGCCTTGCATCTTGATCTATGCTCCTCATTTCGCATGTTTGGAATTAATAATAAGATATCCTTTTAATAGTTAGAATTACGCGAAAGTCAGGGAAACTACGCAAGCTACTTTATTGTAGAGAATATGAAGAATTATAGATGTTGAGATCAAGTAGATGTAATTCTATAAGAATAAATAATCATATATTTTGTTTTTCCTAGTACTCTATGCTTGATATGGTAGATGATGATATACTTGATATAAAGTTGAAAATTATCGGTAAAACATTATATTTTTTATACTTAGCGAAGACATCAAAGCTTCATCCTCTCGAGAAATGCTATTTTATGGTTGAAAACAGGTCACTTGAAAGCTTCCTCTTATACTCATATTCCATCAGAAACAGAACAGTGAGTGAACAAGTTCATTTTCCTTTTTCCATAAGTGAATATCGAATAAAATCGACTAAGCTTCACGAAAGAGCATACCCAAAGCCATTAATAGATTATATTGGTATTTTCTGAGTGTAAATGCCAGATAAAACTTGTCATTTGTAGCGCTTCAAGCTTTCAAAACCTTCTTTAACTTCTTTAAAATCAGACTAATACAAAATTTCTCAATGAATTGAAAGAGGTTACCGTGTACTTCGTAATCAGTGTTTCATATTGTTATTTTTGTATTTATATTTGAAATGTTTATCAGAATAGAACTAGATAGCAAGAGTAGAATCTCTACAGAAATATTAGCAATTTTCTTCTAACTTATAAAATTAGTTGTTATACAAATAATTCGTTTGTATGTGCCATTAGTCTAATGGCTGATTGGATCCTCAATCTTTCCTTCTTGGCCTTCCTTCTTAATCTTAATGGTGAATCATTATTTTTAATGATATTGCGAGCTCGAAACTGTAGTATGCTGTAATTTTCCTAATCTTTAAGCTCTGAGATAGAAGAAATAAAATAATTTAAGGTACTTGTAGAGCGTGGATCAACCGCTGGGCTCTCTTCTCGCGGAAGGGCTCCCACTGAGAAAAACCAATTAATATCATTGGTGGAAACACTGTTCGCTCATCCGACGGGCAAAAACTGAATAAAGCTCGTTTATTTTTAATTTGGAGCGATTCACACATAAATCTAGTGTTATACCTGGCCTTGATACCGTAATATTTTTTCAGGCCCACTCTGATGTATTGCTACCTTTACCTTGAGCTGTTTTTCACAGCTCGTAAAATATTGAGCGGGTAGTTTCACCGGCGTTAAAAGTTGATAAGGGGCCTCAGTATTAGCTATGGACCGCTAATAACATGTGCGTCTCATATGGTAAGAATAATTCAAGAGTAGCTTTATTGTTACACTATGCTTTTAAATCTTTAATCAGGAATGTGGCAAAAGACGTTATTTCATTTTAACAAAAATCACTCAATAGGAATTTTTTTAAGACATTACTGAACTATTTAATAGAAAGAAACTCAAAAAATTGTACTTTTCCACCTGTTTTGGCGAGTATCGTCGTCATCATTTCCGACCAGATGATGACATTTACTCGTCAAAACCGGTTATGTTTTTTGTCCAAATTAAACGTTTTGGAAAAAAACAATTTTTCGTATTCCTTTCCATAGAGCCTTTTGACAATACATCGCCTGATTCC
The DNA here is from genome assembly GCA_036926295.1 of Pachydiplax longipennis. NCBI lineage: Eukaryota > Metazoa > Arthropoda > Insecta > Odonata > Libellulidae > Pachydiplax > Pachydiplax longipennis. The sequence continues at coordinate 63,023,935 of JAVFKF010000008.1, forward strand.
GTGAACTGAGTGTTTTATGTTATGAATCTAATCCACGAGCATCATAATTATACAGTTGCTTACAATGATGTTCAAGTAATATACCCACTTGTAACCGAGTTAAACGATTCACCTTTTTACAGTGACTTCTTTTGCTTGGTTAGCATGACTTTAGTAACTTCTTGCGACCCATTTCTCGACGGATTAAAGAGTTGAATTCGCAAATCAGAGAGATCCACAAATGTCCGACGGAATAGGATAGAAATTCAACTTTGCTACTGGAGAGACAAAGAGATTTCCCTAGTCGTTAAACCTTTGCGGTAAGCTTGTCGAAATTGCCCTTCTTCTGAATTTCTCGGTTCTCTGCGCTTTGGTGGGCCAAAAGACTTTGTACTGAACCCCAAATGGTTAGAGATAAAGGACGCAAAGATTGCAAGAACTTTTGGAAGTTATATTTGCGTCTCCTTCCGGGTGGATGTATTTAACGAAAATTGCGCGTTGTTTCCTCCAAGATAATGGCGCTGGTTCCTTATGGGATATTTTGCCGAAAATGGAGAAGGTAGAAAGGAATTCCGTTTTGTCCTCATTATTTCGAATCTCTACAAGGAAATCGCGTGTTTACAGCGTTCTTTTCATTTTGGAGGAGATAACATCAACAACTTACAGGGTATACAACCCCGAGCTATGTTCTTTCTGTTTAAAAAACGGTGCCCTACTTCTATGGAGTGACTAAAAATTGTTTATTTTGTGAAAAAGAGCTGAAGAGATATTCTAAGCGGCAGCTTTCATTACTCTTCGTCATTTCCCTGATTTTTCATTTTTATTCAGTATTTTTCTTTATTTTTTTAGGCGAAATGTTCTCACAATAGGTGAGTTAAAGTGTATATTATGCCTTTTGCTTGGAATCTAGAAGGGTTTAAGGTGTATAAGAGTATGCGGTCAAGAATTTATTATCAATGTTATTGCTGAGTCTCGCCGACAGCTCGTCATTTTTACTATTCGTCAGTGCATTTTATTTTCATTTGCTCTTGATTTCCCATCCTGTATTTTAATTTAATCTCACTCTAGTCTTGTATCTCCGGACTGTCTTATTACCAATTAATATCAATATAGATTTGATTTGAGTCGAATTATCGATGTTATTCGCTAAAATAATAATCAGGGGCCTTAGTTCAAATTTAAATAATGGGAAATCCACATTAAAATGTATATAAAATATAAATAAAATTTATCATGCAGTTTTACATATCTGACAGCTTGATGTGTTACCTGCGTAACAAGAGGTTAATTGCCTCTAAAATTAAAAGTAATCCGATTGAGAAGATAAAAGCTTTTAAAAAACAATTGGAAACAATTTTTGCGTTTACTGAGTAAAAAGAAAAATATTTACTTAGCCACTCGACTCGCTCTTACTAATAATATTAGCTGATATTTTAACTGGTTCCCATAAATGAAAGTAGCTACCTTTTTGTCTCTGAGCATTCATGGAAAACAAAAATAAGAATAGGGATTCGTGAGAGTTCTGTGAGAGGTCGAAAGAAAGTTCTCTGGGAAGATCGAATAGAGTGTAACTTGAATCGCAGAAAAGTACAACATCCTTCCCCGAAAAACACGAAGAAAATATCTCGTTAATTAATAAATAGTACCGCCTTTTCCTCCAGTATGTTTCTCCCTGGAGTCTCCTCTTTCTTCACAATAAATTTAATGGAGCTTTACAAAGAAAAGGAGATATCTAAAAGAAGAAATAAGGCTCTCATACCTCTCCTCCATTTTTCCACTCCTTGCGTCATCTCATGCCGTCCCTAATATTTTATTCCGTGCGGGAGTGCTAAATCATCCGCCTGACGTATTTAATTCCTCTCATCCCAAAGGATAGAAGAGAGGGGAAAAAAGTGCGGGTCTCTTTCTCTCTACTTACCGGTAAACTTTGGGATTCAGCTCGTGGGCCCGCGATTCACGAATTATCCTTCACTTTTTCTTCGTTTTGACCGCGGGCCAAAAGTCCTCCACTGTCTTCGGCAGCCCCTCATGTCACGGAAATTTACGGGCGAATAAGGATTACGTCGAATGGAAGAGAGAGGGACAGCGAAAAAAATAAGGATACCACCTCTAGCGGGCAATCAGTCAGGCGGTCATCTTCAAGACGCTCTTTTTCGGGTTTCGTAAGAATCTTCTTTCATGTCCAACGGGAGGACTCGACATATTTAACCTCCCTCGTTCCTCCTTTTCTCCGCTAAGCGTTCCGCATTCACTCCCAAGGAGAGAAAAATCTCTTTTCGTGACCTTTCGACCCTCCCAGGTCCTACCGCTCCTCAACCTTCACTCACACAAACGCGGCAATTAAGAAAATGATACTCGAGACGCAGTGTTCTTTCCCTAGGAAGTTAATACAAATAAAAATGGAGAGGACGCGTCTGTTTAATCATTCAGTCAGTTTCGTGGTGAATTTTCATGCTCTCAACGTTCCCTTCTTAAATACGCAGACGTCATTCATAAGAGTCTCCCGCTAGGTTTTATTTACTATCCGGATGATTTAATGCGCCACAACCCCCGAATTCCAGCTTTGATTCCTGCAGATGATGATTTCTATTCTTCTTGTCTCCCCTTATGCCGGAATTTCTCCACATTCCTTTTGGGTATACCTGCCCACGTCCATGAAGCTTCTGCCGTGCGGTTGTCGAAGATATCTCGTTCAGCAGGAGGATATGTTTTAGAGTCAGTTGATGGTGATGAGGGTGGAGAAAGGGATAAGGGTTGTTTGTTTCTTTGTATCTTAAGGGCTAAGGCACCCCCCCGCCGAGCAGGAGTCAGGTGAAACGAAGAGGATGCAGTAGACGATATATGCTTGTCGAAGGATAGGCGGAAAGAATGTAAGGGAATGGGAAAAGAAGTGGCGGTCACTTGAGGACGGTTGGGGTTGGAAGACGAGAGATTGACTAGATGGGAAATTATTTTGAAGTGATGAGTTAATAAAACTTGAGGCTGTTAAAAATGACGACCGATTCTTTGTATTTATTAGAAGAGAAATATGCATGGCATAATGAAGATATCCATTAAGTGTAACTAATGGCTAAATGTATTATATAAAGCTAAGAGTAACGTCTTTGTGATCAAAGATGACTTGCAGGAAAGCCGAGGTATAATTCATACTCGAAGCTGAGAGTGATATCGTTCGTTATTTTGTCACTGAAATAAAAGATTGAAATTATGATTTGTGGTAACTGTAAAAAGAATGGCATTTTCAAATAAAATTTTTCGTAGGAAAGTGGTTTTTGATTATCAACCTGGATCGCTCGAAAACAATTAAGATTCGTTAAATAAGTATATTGTAAATACGATTGATTTCGGCGTTAAAGGGCCATTTTAATGGGAAAAATGGTTGATCTGTGTTCTTCCGTTGTGTTATCCAAATGGTGAAGGCTTCTACAATCGATTGTACGGGTCGGCTTATTAAATAGGTTAGGATTAAATATTCAAATTATAGCTGAGAAGTGGGAAATACTTTAAAAGTTAAAGAATCTAATATTTAGGTCGTAAATTAACATAAAATCAGTATAGTTGAAAGACATGAATATTAGGATGTTATGGCTGTATAGTTTCTTCGGTTGAAAGCATTTCTAGTTATTTCAGCCAAAGACAATCCTCGGCCCAGGTTCAGGTGGTACTTTACGCTAACGCTATTAACCCAAAACGATTCTCAGGAAAGAAGGTGTGGTTTGGTTGTGATATGATTTACTAAAACACTTACTTTCTTAACACTTACACACTTTCTGCGGTTCAGTTAACTATTTTATTGAACCGTAAAGAGTAATCCGGTAATCTTTAATATCATAATGGTAATTTATTTTTCGGTTATGTGCACTTTCTTTCATTGCGATCACGTATTAACGAGAAAGCTTTCCGTATATAATGGACAGCAAGACCGAAGAAAATTCTTATATTGGTAACGTGTTTCGAATTCTAAAGCAGCCAAAGTATCGTTTACTTATTATAATTATAAGAGCAGAAACCTACAGCTTTATCTTGCTTATACCTACACTTTAAAAATTATTAAAATATTAGATCAAACGAAATGAATAACTTTAAGCGTCACCTTCTGTCAGATTTGAATCGAAACAAGTTACCCCTTTTATGGAGTTCGTTTTTGTGACATTCCTGTTTATCGAATGATATATCTACTTCAAATTCAATGCCTAAAAATTACGGGCTAGTTTTGGAAAATCTACTTTTGCCTCTGGATTTCAATTATGGCTCTTTATTAAAATTTTTGGATAGTTACTATGTTAGTCATACTATGGTCGTAGGACGTCTTTAGATAGAAAATAGTGATTAAAATTAGTATATAGCTAAGAATGCAAATAGCCTGATTTCTGTTATAATATATATAATTATTTATTTTGAATTATTTACTGGAAATCTAAGAATGGTACGTAACATCTAGAAGGGTTATAAACGTAGGTAGAGTTGTTAATGTGAATGCTTGCCTAGCACGACTTAACTTTCATTGATTTTTTTAAGATCGTTAAAACTTATTAAATAACACACAATATAAATAGCGAAAAACTCCTATTGGCCCATATTATCTGAAGTTGATCAGAATCAGTCCATCAAAGAATCATTCATAAGAAACATAAATTTACGCAATGTAGTTCGGATGAATTTTTAGGAGGAATAATACACAGACAGAAAAGGTGCTCAAAGAGCAATCGAATCTCTTTGCGCCGACATGGAATCCATGAATAGAACTGAATATGAAATGAGTGTATATAAGAGGTTAAGTGCGCCACTGAAAAAGAATCATGGGAAAAGGCTCTAGGGAGTCGGGAGAGAAAGGGCAGATAAGTTAAATTTCCAAGACCACCTTCGTTCCGACTCTTCCCTGAGCATATTTCAATTTCCTTTTGCCTCACGTCTACTTTCCTTCGCATATTTTTTTAACTGCGGGTCTAAAGCCAAGGGAGCAGCCGTAATTCTTTGTCGTCAACTGCCCTCAATGCTCGAGTCACGTCCGTCTCTTCCCTAGACGGCCCTCCTCTACTCTGGGCGGACACCTCATGCAATGGGTTTCATCCACGCATTCTCACGATGTCGCCGGAATCTTCTTCGAAATTAATGGTTCCACCCATTTTAATTTGGACGAGCGGTGGGGACAACCGAGCGATTAATATGTTAAGCTAATTATAACTTCAGTTTCTGAATTTACGATCGGCCGAGAGAAATTTTCGCGAAATGTGTCATGAATTTTGATTCAATCTACCTACCCATTACGATTCTCATCTATCATCCGATTATAGGTTTTTATATAGGGATCTTATGTTGAGGTATTTCGTGTAATTTTTCATAAATTTACCAAATTTACAGCAGAAGTAGAATCGGCTGTACCTATTTCTGACTTTGAAATTGCCATTCATCTAAAGCATCAGTGTAAAGAAGAAATTACGAATAATTACTCAAAATCTCCATAATTTTAATTTAGATTCAGGTCTATTTGTTTAATCCAATTTAGAAATTAATATTATAGCTAAAAGAGGACCCTTACTACTTAAAGGTTGATTTGATAAAAAGTGGAAAATTGTACTCTTACCCTAAAACTATTTTTTTTTGTGAAAGGAATACAACGAATATAGAGCCTGGAGAAGTTACAAACGGAGGAATTATAAAATTTTACGGAAATTCGGGTAGCATTCTTCCCTCGAGAATCAGGAACAGAATAAAAGCGGTCTGGCTTAGACCCCATGCATTTCCTTTGGAAGAAGAAGGTAGTCATGGATTAAGGACGTGCATTTCATGAGTTAAATTGCGTCTTGAAATCTCTCGTGTCTCTCCAACCACTGATCCTGGCTCACCGGAGCTCCTCATAATGTTTCCTTGCACCCCGTTCCCTCCTCCGAGTTCAAGTGGCATCGATGGCATAGATAATAGGAACCCGCGGCATGCGCTTCACTTCTCAAGTGTGCGGCTCGTTTTAATTGCGCTTTCGTGCGGGGCCCTGCGACGGAGAGATTTGGAGTTGGAGGGGTTGCCTCGAGGGGAGAGAGGGGGATTAATTCACTATTTGCAATGAGGCTTAATTTCGGAGACAAGTGGGAAGCTTTCGACATTCTTTTCACGTATCAATATCGCTTCTTACGATGCCAACTAACGTTAATAATTCGCGTATGCATGTGGATTTTAGCCAAAAGGTGCACTTTTTCGCGAACCTCAATTTGTGGAATGAGTTATTAGCAAGTTTTCGGTCTTGAACGGTTAAAAGTTGTTTAGCAACAATTGTGCAGTCGATGGTATTCAGTTGAGAAGATTTTATTCCTTATTATATTTGTAGAATTATTGAAATATTATTCATTGATGATGAGCTATAATGTCCTTGAAGAGAAGCACCGTAATTCAAAATGGATGAAAAATTTAAAATTTGATTTCAAATTAGTACAGTGCGAAGATAAAAGTTGCCATTACTAAGCTACTGAAAAGGACATGGTTAAGGATCATGTTATTTTATGATTATAAACGGTATAAATACTTATCAAGTTGGAATGCAACTAGATCAGGCGATTATTATTGAAACTAAATAAACTATTATGTTTATAAAATATAAAAAGGGTAATTGTAATTATGTAATATAATCTAATACATGAAATTTATGTATTTAAAGTCCCTTTTAACAGCGTTTCTAGCCTATATTTCAAGCAAAATTTGACGTTATCCACGCATAACGAAATTAGGTAATGGAGTGATTCCTCGATATTTCGCCCCTGATTTGGAACTCGGTGGGGTACCCTCGACCTCTTCTTCTTCAAACAACATCACTCCTTAAGGGACGCATTCTCCCGAAGCCAAAGAGAAACCCTCAAGGCCTCGAGGACGTGTGTTCGAGGGAGAAGAAGAGTTGAGACAACCTTGTCACCGCGTGTGTTTTAGTGTAGGGAATGGAGTGGGGCAAGCGCCGTCGGTGGGAAGGCAATAAATCTCTTTGTAGCTGACGTTCCATTTACACTGCTTTATGTTACTACAGCTTCCCTCCACTGTGCCTACCTGCCCACAACCCTCGACTCCATCACCACTCTCCCCCTCTTTTAAATCAACCCCCGCCGCCGCCACGTAAAACCACCCCGTAAACCACCCACGATAAATAGGGGACGGTGGGGGGTTGGTGGGGGTGGTAAGGACATACGACGAGGGTGAGAGGGGTTGAATAGGAGTAGATAACATCAGATCGCGGTAACGAACGCAGCTCCCGATAAACCTATGAGATAAGCGGTGCTTGGGATGGGCGCCAGGATGGGTTTTCGGCTCGTGGCTGGATTTCAAGGGAAGGGATATACGGCTGCCACATTGAAACCGTCCTTTGAACCCCTGAAATTTTTAGCCCATCTGGCTCTTTTGAACGCCCGCGGAAATTTGGGAATTTTTTCCGAAACCTCCTTTTTTTCTTACCCTTTGCCCAAATTAACTGGAATTTTTTCCCCGTTGGAAGGGAAATAAGCGAGGGAGAAATAAAGTAAAGCGGCTCGGTGTTTCGCCATGGGAAGCATCTCCCAAGATCCGTTCGTTTCTTTTATTTCCCTACCTCTTTGAATTTACTTCCCGAGGGCTTAATTTATTATGGAGGGCGGTGAGGTGGGTGTCTTTTGTGTGGCTTTTTTCTATTATATGAATATCCCAGACGTTTCGAGCGATTATGTATCTTTTTTCAGAACATATAAAATTACCGTTCGGGAGAAGGTAAAACAATTTGAATGTTATTTATAGGGCAGGTCGACGAATGCGTGGAAAAACATGTCGCGACGATGGAGACAGCATTATTGTTGACATATTCAATGAATAAGAGGCTAATTTCTTTTGGAAGAAACGGTTTTCAAGAAGTACATGAGGTGTTCCAGGTTTTTTTGATGTTCTGTTGGGGTCAGACTTTCTTGACGTCTGTTTATCCTTTTTCCTGAATTCACGCCTTATCTTGTTACATTAGCTAAAATTATTTCTTTCTGTAAAGGTATTTTCCTATATAATATTTAACTTTTAGAGTAACTTATCTCTGGTTTTACATTATTTACGCTACAAATTATTGATCAAATTAAATTAAATTGAATAATTTGTTAGTTAAGATTTATTTACCTGTTAATCTGGAAGGAAATAAATGCAGTGATTTTAAGGATACTTAAGAAACAACTTCAATGACAGAATAAAGCAATAGGTGAAAATTTATGTACTTTATTTAAGTTAATATATGTATTTGAAGTGTATGCTCTTATATATATATATATATATATATATATATATATATATATATATATATATATATATATAATAGTGAATATTTATTAAATTAACTTTTATAACTTTTTAGAGCTCTTAAAAAAATCATAAGATATGAATAAAATACCGCGGTAGAATATATTCTATGATGTTATTTTCAGTAGAATTCTTTCTCTGAACTTCATATCTTGTGTTATTGATTCATGTTGAAGTCATCTGAAATATATACTACTTCTTTGAGCCATAAAAGTAAACAATATGATTTCATCAAAAGAACGTTCCCTTGGAAGACCACACCAAGGTCAATTTTCTTCCTGTAGATAACGATTACAGTCCCAACAAAAGAACTAAACAGTTGATCGTAACGCCGTTTATAATTTTTTACTTTAGCGTGATGTAACAATATATTTAGAAAACATTTACTCATAATAATATCTCAAATTTTTTCGTCTAACTTGATAAATTATAGGCGAGAGACTAAAATTGACATTATATAAAATAACCATTTATAAAAGTTTGAAAAGTAATTAAACATAACATAGAACACATAAATCATTCCTTATCTTCTACATCTCATAATTAGGAATTTGAATACTTTATTTTAAGATAGTATCGGCGATGAGAAAATTTTCCTATTAATATCCGATCATCCTTCTTCAGTTAGAGGAAGTAGTAGTTGAAGTCTCTTTTCCTTCTTGGAGAAGTTCTCATTTTATAGAAAATAGGCCACGACAAATAATTTGAAGGATACCTAATATTTCCCCCGTTCCATGGAGCGAATTGGAGGCAATCGTCCGAGATCCGGATAATTCTCAGCGAATGAATTCGCGTTCAATAACATTCAAGATTTTAAAAGCAGATGGGGGAGAATTAAGGCGGCCGATGAGGGTGGCGTAATTATTGAATGATATTGAGCGGAAAAATTGGAGTTTAATTTGTTTGTAAGCTTCCACGCGAAAGAGAAGAATCCAAGAATTAATTCAAGACGGAGGAATTATTTTTTTCCCTCCCGTGGAAGATGAGACACGCGTCATTAATTATTCTCCGGAGAGAAAAGGACGCTCCTAATTCGGTTGTTACGACGATTTTTCTTTCCGCCTTTCTCCCCCCTTTTTTTAATTTCTTCCCTTTCACACGACTATTCCCACTAAAAATACCATACCTCCTATCCACAAACACCAACAGCTGAAGCCACATCTTCTTCCACCCATCCCTTTCTTTTCCTTAATGGACTTTGTTACTGCAGAAACTTAAATTTTCTGATCCTCAAGGGAGGAGCCCGAATTCTTTTCCTGCGCCCATTTCGCCTTTCCAGAATCCCTCTTTCTCTCGTAAAGCCCTCACTCCTTCCGACTCTTTCGTTCAGTCCTTTGCATTCCTACCCCTTTTCGAGTAAAAAGAATACCATGACCCCTTGCAACTATTCGCCGGATATTTTTCTGCACATATCCCTCTCGAATTTCCGCCCCTCACCCTTCCGTTTTCTCTTTGTAATTACACCCACAACAAAGTGGAGTGGCAGGGGTAAGCGTGCTATTTTTTCGAGTGCATGCGGATGGGTTTCCTTTTGAGGGAGCGAGTGAAAGAGAGAGAGAGAGTGGGGGGTGTGTGTCAGTGAGAGAAGGGGAAAAAGAAATTAACCGAAGTGAGGGAGATAAGGGAATATAAAGGGGTGTCTGGTAGGAATGGAAGGAGAATGGGAATTGCACTATAAACATCGGCGGCTAGTAGTGGTGGTGTGGAGGTAGGGGAAGGACTGCTTAGCTGGCTTGCAATTGCTCTTCTCTCCCCACTCGAGCGAAGGCGTCTCCGGGAGGGAAACAGAGACGAAAAGATCTCGTATCTTCATTGTTGGAGACTCCGGGGGTCGCGGCGTACCAGAGACCGTGACAAAGGAACATTTGCGGGGGTGTATTTTTGCTACCAGGTTGGCTCGTAGGGCAGCCAAATGAGCAAGAGCCAAGAAGCTGCTTTCGGATATTATGTAATTAAACCACCGATAACCCAGTTGAACGCAATAATGTTTGTCCTAATTATCGCACATCTTAAATCGTAATCTCCATTCAAATTATTTATATCATTAAAATGAAAGGAATTGAACTATTGCATATTATAAAATCAGTATTCAGTAAATTAATCATTTGTAATTCATTATTTTGGTTTTCTAATCTTATAGAAACTGCTACATGGTTAACTTAATCCTCGTATTTTACTTACTATTAACTTACTACCTATTTTTTTGTGAAAATTTTTATTTTGGCGTCACTCTATTCTTCTTAGTTACATATCGTTTGTTTTTAATATTTATACAGATACAATGTGTCGCTTTAACTTACGTAAATATCCTTATGTATTATTTCTAAGCGTCCATTTTCTATAACCAGCACTTTTCTCCCTTCATATTCCGTCAAAACATATAAATGACGCTCCGTTTAAAAAGTAAGTTTTTCGCTTCCAGCTAAAAATAGGCCAACAAATGAAAAACGTACCATTTGACCAAAAAGACGAATTAAAATTTGACTTTGTCCACAGAGTTTCGTTATTGGATGTGTAGACATCTATCGATATCTATCGATACCGACGAAATGTATAGAAACGGACATTGATAAAGAATATGGCGTGTTTTCAGGTGTTTTAGTGTTTGTGTATTCGTTTGTAGTGATCGGAGCGTTTTTTGAATTTTTTTTTGGGTGAGGAAAAGAGAATGTGTCTACGAAACGAAATATTCGCTCGGGGCAATTAGTGTTCTATTTATTTTTATAATGGACGTTTTGAATTGTTTTCGTATTTACTACTTAAAATACTGCGGAATTTAATATCTGAGCCTCTTTCCTTATAATTTCCCTGAATGCGAAAACGAATCGTCGGATAGGATTAAACGGACCGCGATCACGAGAAAAGTCTTCGGAAACAACCCAATTAACCAGTTCCGGTCTTAACTAGTTTCCATGTCCCAGGCGCTCGCCGTCCCTGACGAATTGGCGATCTGACGCGAATGGTAAACACATGTCTCCTTTCCCTGTTTTATTTAATTGAATCTTTAACGACGTTCAGCTGTGTATCTCGTGGATTATTAGGTAGGTTATTAGGTTTAGGCGCTGGAAATAGTCGCACTAATTGTGCTGGCTGGCTTCGTTTATTTGGATCCTCTTCAAGCTCGGCCCCTGAAGGAGAGGTTAGCGTCGGAATAGATTGTTTTGCAATTTAAATTTCGAGAGTATTTTCCTAAGATGGGTTGAATAATTCATGTGCCGCTCTTCGTTTACGGAATTGCCACGCGCGGTTTTGCTTAGCTCTGGGATTGGCAGCGGTTATCAGTTTTCCTAATTCTGGCTATCTGCCGGGAATAGATTACTGAAAAGACATACGGATTTCCGCTATAATGACCTGTAATGGTTATTTTTCATCGAAAATCCTTATAAACTTTGGTAAAATTAAGTTGCAGCTTTTTTAGCTCTTTATCCATAGGCCTAGTTACTTTATTCCAGATTATGAATGACAAATCTGTACAATTAATTGCTCATTAGCCATTTTGTCGATTAATAATAGAGCTATATTTAATGTTAGAATTCTCGCTTAAAAACTTTCCTCATCTTCTTTTAATAGCTCAAAATTCTCGTAAAAAAGTTAAAATCATTCGCTAAGTGTTAAGATTTAAAATTTACTGAGAATATTTCCTTGAATACAAAAATTATTTCATGAAAAAATTTGAGAAGAAAAGAGTTGACTTATAGTAAACTAATTCAGAATTTGCTATTTCGAAGTCTCTAGTCCTTTTTACTTTATCATTTCATATCTTATTATTGAAATACTTATTTTTATATCATTTTCCTTACTTTTTATTCATCTTATTCATTCATAACCTTAAACGCACATTTCCTCTTGATTAGATAATGATTTATTTTGGATTGCACTGTAGTTATTTTGTGTGAATTTATGGTTGGCTACTAGTCATTGTCCACACAGTAGAAATAAGGTAGTAAGTAAAGCAAAGAAATAATAGAAGTTTGAAACTTTCGCAGGTTGGATTAAACGAGATTTCAAAAACCACGTTTCACGTAACCTAACCTATTCCTTGCTATATCATGTATTTTCTAAAACATAAAAGGCAATACGTTCTATTGAAACTACTTTAATTTTCATGCAACTCAAACTTGCAATTCTATCGAAAGTTTTTCTCCGTAAAGTAATTTATTTCGTCATAGCACGTTCTCTTTTATAATGAAAACATGGATTGTGAGGACCGGTAATTTGGGTGGGAAGGACGGAGAAAAGATGGTTAAATTATGAACAACTCGAGCATATCCTAACAGGAAGGATTATTTCATCACGAGATCCGAGATATTGTAATCAGGTTCATTATATTGCCAATTTAAATATCTAGTCATGTTTTCATAATGCATCGAATCAGTCCGGAAACCTTGTTCGAGATTCGGGAGCGCAAACTCATAGCAGCAGCGCCAAAATCAAGGCAGAAGTTATTAATCGCGGAAGCTCTGGAAATAAATTAGTCTTCGGTATCTCCCGAATAATCTTCCCATCTGATGGCTCTGAACACGCTCAACACTCCAATAAACATCAGATATTATGATCGACCATTTTATACATGCTGGGGGTAATGTCACGGAACCATCGCTTCTCGAATAAATATCCCCGAAGTCTGCCTCGTTGGTATCGTGGCGCAAAGCAGTTTAGCCCGTTAATGCGCGACCAATGCGCGGTGATATATGTGAATGAATCTAGTCACTTGCCGAGATAATACGGGCCAAAGTTGGAACGAGGACGGAAACTCAATTTGAGATATTTATTCTGCGGAGTTTTCTTTACCAGGATTTGCTTCGTTTGGGAATTAGAGACAGGCACTTTTTCGCGAAGACATCTATCGCCGAGATAAGGGAATCCTCGTCGGCTTCTTCGTCTACGGCATTGGTCCATTGGGATTTTCCAGAGGCTGTATCTCCTACGAAATCCTCTTTCTCTCTTCTTTCATCCCCACCCTCTCTTTGGCGGAATCTTCCGCGGTCGTATTTTTTAAAATCTATCTTGTATCTTAGGGGGTCCGGGACCACTGAAATACGCCGCCTACATTATCCATCAAGGAGCTTCTTCTCGCAGCTAGGGTATAATTTTCGGGGAAAACTTAGGAATCCACTCAGATATGCAGAAGAGTGACGAGGTCTTCGGGAGCAATGAAAATTACTAGATAGGATGAGACTTCTTTATCTCAAAGGAAGAAAATTGCTGGACCGAAGGTTACGTCCCGTCATTACGATGGATGTGCGAGAAGGGAATGCTCCCAAGTTTGTCCAATTACTTAGTGGTGTAGAGCCACAATGGCTCCATTCCCAAAGGGAATTATTATCTTTCTTTCGTATTCATATGCTAATGAACTCTGGGGAGAATTAAACACCCGCGAAACCGCATTCACGGGAAGCAATTAACATAAAAAGAGGCTCATGTCTCCCCGCGGTCTCGATTCAGGGCCTTATTTAAAATCGAATCGCTCCGTTTGTTCCCTCGGTCGATACCACTCCGCGATGATAATTGTAAGCATTCCTCTGTTTTCGTTTCCGTAATTTTTGGTAATTAGGAAGGCAGTTTTATTCCGCCATCTTTCCGTCTCTCTGTGATGTTTTGTTAAGCGGCGCAATGGAGTCTCTAACTTCGGCCGTCTGCAGGCACTCGATTATTCAACTGAATTTCGCGGTGATTTTATTTCCCGCGAGTGGAGGAGAAGTGGAGAGCTACGGCTTCGCGCATGTGTGTGTATTTGCTTGGGTCAGATGTAAATGGGCCTCGGCGGATTGGAGGAAACTTTATTTTACTGTTATGCGCTCCGAGGAAAACTAAAAGTAAATCTAGGTGAACCTACCAAAGGCTCATGAATAATGGATAAACTTACGTTTAAGTAAATTTGTACCTCGGTTTTCGTTGTCAGAGCCGCATCTATAAATGTACCACTAAACGGAGGGCTTAAATTGCCCGTTTTTTCTTCCGCTCCCATTTAGCAATTCATGTTTTTTTTCCGTTTCATTTGAAGTCCACGCTTCAACGCTGCCGACGTTCTCGTTTGATAAGCTCCTTTAGCCGAGAGTAAAAATGAATGAAAGATTTCAGAAGCATTAACATGTCCGTTTCTTCGTTTTAGCGGATTTAAAATAAACAGTTGTCCCCGCTGCGCCGGATAACTTTGAGCTAGCGCGTTTAATTTATCGTTTTCTACGGCATTTTTTTCTTAACTTCAGGAGTTAGATGCGGAATGCAATAATTTACAGCTCTATGTTAGTCAAATTGGAATCTCGGCTTTGCTGGTAGAAATAGCACTCTCATTTGTATGTTTATCCCACTTGATGTTGCTGCTATTTAGGCCATGCGCTACTTTGTGATCATCCCCAAAAGGCTTTTTTTCACCTTTCCGTTAATATTTCTGTAACGAGTACTTTAATGAAATAAAGAAAATAGAAAGAGAAAATGGAGGATAAATTTTCAAATTTTCCACATGATGACAAGCTCTTAATTTTACAGTATGCAATGATTTAAAATATGTGAGAATTTTGTAGGAAGTTTCAGATCGAGAATTTTTTTATTAATATTTATGAAAGAAATAAGCGAACTTAAAGTGAAAGATGACGGAACTTGGAAAAATACTAAAGGAAACTTCTTTTCATTTTTCTATCGTTAAGACTTATATCATCTTACCATAACTAACAAGTATGCCTAAATCTCCAAAATATTCTTATGGGAAAACGTATAATCTCGGCTGTAACAATCGCCTTGCTCATTAAGGGGAGTTATTCACTTTCACAAAATTCTACGTAATTTCCGTGTAAGTATCCAAATTCTCGCAGTTTCAAGCCCAAAACGATATTTCACAACTGAAATAAAAATCTCTTTTCAATTTCCTTTCCTTTGAAAGTCGGCCAAATTTCGTAGGGATATTTCTAATTTCTTTATTCAAATGAAATGAAGACTGTAAACGGTTAAAAATGACTTTACATGTATATCTCATAGTAGTAATTTAACTCTCGAGTCATCTCAATAGAACTTAGGATTATTTTTGTTAATTAAAAAGAAAAATCCAAAGTCCATTGGTCCTGTAATGAATCTCCATATTCCATATGTTATCGAAAAGTGCGTGAAATTATTTTTAAAAAGTTTAAATTTAAATGCTACAAAGCATTTCTTATGCGAGTTAGGAAGAGAATATATAAAGATACACACATCAGTGATTAATATAATCTTATTTAATAACTTTCTTCCTTTAGTCAGTCAACAATTTTTATTTACATTTATTAATTCTGAGCAATACTAATGATCTTGCTCACTTCTTATTAAAGGATAATAAAAGTTCTATTAATTGGGGTAACTATGCGGCACTTAAACGGATTACTTCCATTAACTGCATTTTAGCTTCTTTAGGAAAGGAAAGGCAAAGTACTCCTTGTCTTGCCCAATCGCCTAATTCCCTCGGTAATTCTTTGGGTAGTTAATGTTGAAGAGGATGAGTGTCTGGACTGATTACTCTATAGACGGACTTTTAAGGTTAATTTTGATTGACATCATCACTACTAAGATGACAAAAATCAATAATATAGAGAAATCCCTTAAGATCTGTTTCAATGAAATTTATGAGATAATATTCTCTTTCAATGTTTGCATGCATACGAGACGAATTGCTAAGTCTTTATATTCCGTCAATCAGAGGAAACATATTCAGGTGTATGTATAGAAGTTAATAAACCAAATAAATAATTTATTTATTTTATTTGTCGTAGCCGAGACTCGGACTGTTTCATTTCAAATGCTGTTTCCCAAAGACGGAAGTAATATAAATTATAAGCTTATTTATTGAACGGAATTATCTGTGGGATTACGAAGGGAACCGATTGCAGCTACAAATAATCCCCATAAATTATTTTCTGCACTATTCCTATTGTTTTAGAGCCCCCTCTGTTTCCTATACAGCCTGAATGTGGATATAGAATGCAGCTATATCGCGCCGTCATTCTCGAAAATCTCCTACTCTTCATTTTCGACCTGATAAAGAGCGTAATGTCTGGTCACTTCTCGGAACTCTGGGAAGGTTTTGCTGTCCCACACACCCACCTGTCCGGCAGGGAAAATCCCGCAGTTCCTCTTTTCCCGGCATTCCATCCATCAACTTGTCTCCTCTTTTTCCTACACCTTTCTCTTTCCTATTTCTCTTCTCTGCCCTCGCTTTTTCTCCATGGCAACACTGTTTTTCTTCTCTCTTAATTATCTCGCTTCGCAGATTCTTTTTTCCACGTTCTTTTTTGAAGGGAGGTGCTCCCCACGGTTTGCTTAGGTTTTCCCCCGTGAGTTCGCAGCGGTGGTTGTAAAATTGGGTTTAAAATGTGCTTCTCTGCGGTGGAGGAGATTTACTCTCGTTGGCAGCTAATCGATCATTAATGGTGTAAACAAACGTAACTTTCCACTAAAGCTGGACGCGTCTCTAAAAGTGGATAGGTTTTTCTACGCTCGGGTTTGGTTAGTTACGTAACCTTTGAATTACAAGTCCAATATACTTTCGCAGGTTTCCTTCATACCCAAACAACGGGTATCCAAATGATATATCAGTTTAATACGATATTGTTAACTATCACATCCATTTAATGACGACAAGATAATGAAATTCACATTTTCCCGTGATCGCTTCATTCCTCATAACCGCTAAAAGAAAAAGTATAAAAAATTAATTAACTTCTCATTTTAATAATTATGAGGAAAATAATGACTATCAGTTCTGACTATTGCTATTTTTAATAGTTTCATGGAATTTTATCAACCCTATAAAATGAAAAAAAAGGATTTGTGAGTCACTTCATGGCATTTCATAAGGATAAAAGGAACGGTAAGAACTTTTCCTCAGGAAATTAATTACTGTTATTAACTTTGCTAAATGCACTCGCTCAAAGAACGCACGACTACTTTCAATGCATAAGCATAATTTTAAGTAACTTGAAAAGTGAGTGAAGTAGCTTGAAACTGATGCTTGCATTGCGTGTATTTAGCAAAGTTAATAAAATATGAATTGGTTTCCTGTGGGAAAGTTATCCTATCTTTTTTCTTTCATTTTATTAACCTATTTTAGGACTGAACACCTTAAGTGGCGTGGAAATATTTTTCATAATTAAATCAATTATATTTGCCCTTAACAACAGCTTATAGTTTAAAAATTAATAAATAAGGTACCATGTAGGTTTTCTCCTCTCCCGGCTTTTTGTTTATCCTGATATTCTTGGAAAAAGGGTGTTTCTATTCCTGGTATCCTGGGATAGAGACTTAATACTATTCAAAACGTGCTATGAGCTGAAAAAGCCCGGGATCACTTAAGTATAATATTTAATAATAATTCACCAGTAGTAATTGCTTATTTTATAGTCTTCTAATGAGTACTTCTACAATCTTCGTAATAGGTAAGATAAAATATTTCTGAATGAATACATATGAAAAATACATTTGCATTCTACAGAAAATTTTCGCAAATAAGAACTTTGGTATTTAATCGATAATTGAGAGACAACGAAAGAGTGTTTTTGAATAGTTTAGAAAATATGAATAAAAGATACGAAAAACATACTAAGAAATTAAAGCCGATGTTATGCGTCCTCCCTTTAACATAGATCGTTCATATACAGGGAGAGATATTAGGATAATTCATGCTAGATCAAGTCGATTAAGTTACGTGAACAATGCGTGACAGTAGTCGGTTAGGGAAGTAGAGTCACGGTATATGCATCCCCTGCCGTACGCCGAAAGATGACTTGCAGGATAAATGTATGTATTAGATGTAGATGCAAATCTTAGTTTTTCACACTGTTTCTACTCTCATTAGAATCTTAGTCATGATTTTCATGAATGAATTATTTCAATCGCCAGGTCAGGGGCGGATATAGAAACTTGCCAAGGGGGGAGACGGTACTTACCAATTTAAGACAGTCCCCTCCAATGAACCCCTTTTCGAATCAACTTTTTAAATTCGCAGAGGGAGGCGATCGCTCCCTCGTTCCTCCGATGAAAGAAGGAAGTTTTCCTTAATGACCACTATCAACACAGGAATTAAAGCAGATGATCTGCGCTTCGTATTTGAATTAAAATGTACACAGAAATCCCAATTAGTAGTATACTACTTCTAATAGTGCGCCGAATGGAATTTCTTTAGCACTAAAAACTTAGCAACGAGGTAGAAGAATATTACCATATTAAATGATAGTTATTTTCCCGAGCCAGAATACAAAGAGTGGCTCTTCCTAAGCGATATTTCGGCAAAGGAAGTAATGTAGTCCCTTAATCTCTTTCAGGTGAAACGAATGTATTAAAAAGTTTCATGATTCAACCCTCGTTTTTTGATACACTCTTATGCCATGATATACGAAAAAATACCTCTCAGCTTTCCATAATTATACATATAATATTTTTAAATGAATTTAATGTAGTATTCCATGAAATTATTAAATAACTTGGCTAATAAAAGTTTAATATTTTTATTTTTAAATATTTACCATTGCGAACTCTATCAGTTATATTAAAAAATTCACGATTTATGGAAATTCTACATTGTATTCAGCAAAGTACAGCAATGAATTTTGATTATTTTGAGCGGACTGAATCTGCTAATTACTTATTTTTTATAGTGACCATTTTCCAATGCCAATAGCCTATTGATGTTCATTCTGTTTGAATTTTAACTACGGTTTAACTTGTGATATGATAGCTATGATTGCACAAGAATTTTTATTCGATTTGATTAGGGAAGGTGAAGGTTGATTAATTGGTGATTAACCCGACTTCTTATCCCATAGTTTTGGGAATCTGTAATTAAGCAGGAAGGCAGCTCACGGTAGTCAATCAGAAGGAGGATTTGAAAATAATTCTTGAAATTCAATCTGAAATCAAAACTATAAAGGCAGTGGAGTAAAGCAAGGTTGTAAAGAGCGTGAATAAAGCAAAAACTTGGTTGTATACATAACTCGAAATTTTCCACAGTCGTGCATGAAGAGTGGATGCATAACATTAGTAGGGGATTGAGGTAGATTCGGCATTTTCCTTCATAACTACGAAAGATATATTTTTGCATTTATTGAGTCGGTGAGTTTAAGATGATATATGTTGTGGTACTTTGGTGATAATTTCAAGCCAACCGGAAATAAAATATCATATGTGACTGAGAGAGATATTTAAGCATTCTTATACTGACTTCAACGTCTGGATTCAAGGTCTTGCAGAGATTTTATGATATTCCTTCGCAAAAACCCCTTTGGAAAAGTATAAATTCGATTTGCACCTCCTGCTCGCAAATAACATCTTAAGAACACGTAAATGTTGACTATGCACTGTGTGCATGACTTATAAGTGAATGTTAAAATACCTTTTAATGGATAATAAAAAGGCTCCGAAAAAACTGACCTATTATATTCGTATCTTTTAACAGTTTTAAGTTTTCAAACACGTTACCTTGTCAGGTGCGACGTTTGCTTTGCTCGAAGCAACTTGCGTCTGTACACCTGCCGTTCGTTAGCACGTACATGCCACTCTTTCGCAAACACTTTCACAGGCGGCGTGACCATAACTAATAAATCCTTGAATTTATTTTATATCTTATTACATGCTTGTAAGGTGTTGGGTACTAAAACACTATATAAGCCATCTCACCGGGATCGTTTATGAATCAGATGATATAACCTCATTTGGTGTTACTTTGCTAAAAGGAATTAAATACCCGGTTGAAATATTTTAATTAATTTCACCAAATTTTATTATAAGGAAAGATTATGGAATAAAATGATATGTTATCGACATTTATCTGCATATATCTGGCATTCATCGGCAAATTATGCGATCATCAGATGTACATAACAGATGAAACAGCAGTTGCACGTTACAAAGGGTACTCATTGACACCACACTTATTGTATTACAGTTTTTTATGTTATTGATAAAGCATGCCGTTTCAGGGATTATTAAGAAAAAATTATTCATTATAAATGTCTTTATATAAAATTTGCCTTTGATTGGGCTTTGTGAAAAGGGGAAAATCTCCATAAATACAAGCATTATACTGTGTCATGGCCTACAGATTAACTTTATCTATGGACTTGTACGAATCAGTTTTCTGATATCACGCTAGTATCCATGAGAATAATTAACATCGTTTATTACTACGAGCAGTAAGATTTTCCTTACGGTAATTATTTGTAATTCAAGCAGTAATAGAAACAAGGTTTATTAAGCTAAGACTTCAGATAAGACTTAAGGTATATGCGGCCTTGTGAAAGGGTTTCTCATCTCTGGTCTAAAATTCATATTAAATGCAGTTGAAACTAAACGATTCATAGAGCGAATTTCTATCTTTCCAGAATCAAGAGATACTTCCGCTTCCGAGCTACAAAAATCGCGATCGATCCCGTCATTGGTGAGTATCGGATACGTATAACGTACATCCGTCGAAGATCTCTTTTCGGCATTTTATTCCTCGTAAGATAAACCAAAAAGCACTCTTATATAGTCGCATTTCCTCGAGATTTCTTTGGTCCGCTCCCTTATCCTCCCTCTCCTTCCGGCTTCATCCCCGTCCCTTCCGCTCCTTTCATTCCTGTCCGCCCTGCACCCTAACCTCCTTCACAGCGAGCCAACTCAGATTAAGCGTGACGCCACCCTGTCAGCTCTTATCCATTTTACGGATGTGTCCAGCGCAGTCGCGTGGGGAATCCGAGCGGATGAAATGAAAGAGAGGGAAAGGGTGTGCAGGGAAACTAGTGCGAAGGGAGGATGTTAATGGATCGCGTCAACACAATGATGAGCAAAGGAAAATGAAGGGAGAGGAGACATTTCCCGAGATTTACACAGTAAGACATCCGGTACGCAGTGTACGCGCTTCAAGCCGATTCATGAAGCAGAAAGTAATCGAAGATGGGGGCATGAATTATTTATCAAGTTTACTTATTTTTAGAAACGGAAAAGATACGGGCTTGTTTGTTTTTGGAAACGTCAACATTTATGTGTAAATAGGGAAAAAAGCATGGTGAGCGATAGACGCAACTGGCGTAGAATAACAAATATTTTGGTGGCCTTATATTCATATCTTTAGTTACAATTCTCGCGGAATGACTTCCGTAACCTTCAATCCACTTCCTGCTGTCGCATTAAAGTGTAAATAGGCTCATCTTTTTTACCAGAAGGACAAATATAAGTAATTAGATTCATCAATTAGCTCTGCTTGCTTTCCACAAATAAAAGACCCTTTTTCATAGAGAGATAATAATTTATCAAATTGCAAAACAAATATGAACTATGGAGATGGAGATTATTTCGAATGTATCTTTTAACTCATGGTTCAGTGGACGTATTGCTAAGTTTTCCCTAAGAAACAACTTATTTAATAACCTATTCCATTGAAACATGACTGAGAATAATACCGTCATACGTTAATATTCCGCACGAGTCAATTTATATTTTGAAGTTGTGATTTCTTTTAACATACAATTCAAGTTGGCTATAAAACATGAAGTATCTCATGGACGCGGAGAGAATTTAAGTACCCTTTTAACTTATGTAACTTGTGACTGTTCACCTGATGAAGAGTAATCGATATGAAGTTGGCATTTTGCGAGTTCTACGATAAACTTATTTAGAGTGTTGTGCAGAGTAATGTTCCATTCAAGAAAATGCATATAAGAGTATGCAAACGTGGTTAAAGTGGGATCATTCCGTTATAAATTATGACGATAGCGGAATTTAGAATTTTTTGTGGGTAACAAGAAATTTTGAATACGCAATCTCGAAGGAGATTAAGAATTCCTCATGAAAATTTACTTTTCAAGCAGATCAAGTGCTTCTAATTCAGGTGAAAATATTAAAATGGGAACATGGAGAAAATTTTGGAGAGTTTGAATGGATCTCAATTTAGTTGATACAAAATAATGAATTATTAATGGTATAACGTTCATAACTGCATTTCGACTTAAAGTATAAAGCTCCTGCCAAAATACGAATAAATATTGAATCTCCACACTCAATTGGAGAACGAAAATTTACCTTATCAACGAAAAACTTTTCCTAATTACTTGCCATTTCCTCATTTCGGAGATTGTAGGTCAAGTGCACATGTAGCCACTTATACCTTCCAGAAGATTAAAATTTTTAATTATGGAAAATGATTGCTTCTCCCTCTTTCCTTCAATTTCAGTAATGAATCAACTGCCTCAAAATAATCCGTATATATTACGCTTCCTTTTATATCTTTCTGTCTTCCGATAGATAACAGCTAATTTCATATGGGAAACAACACATCGCGTATTCAGAGGAAAGTGAGATAATTTATTTACTAGTGATTACTACCTTAACATATTTATAATCAATGAAAGCTTTTCGTATGAGACACGCGTGATTGAAAAATACGATGCGAATGAATAACTTTTTAATGATTTCCATCTGCTATTTCTATTGAATCAAAATATTGGAAATAAAGAATTGAGATTTATTCTGTGATATTCTTACATATGTTTGGAAAAAGACAAATCGCTCCTCATAAATTTTTAAGACGATATTTTTTTAAGGTTGAGAGACAGAAAATTTCTTTCCTGGAAGGTGAATTATCTCAATGCATATGTTCTTAGCTATTTTAATCAATTTCTGTTCTCTGGAAGTGTTTCTATTTTAGCGCTTAATCCCGATTATCTACCGGTACTCCTCGAAATAAATCCAATATCTAAGAGAGGTTTTTATTTTCAGATTTTCAGTTTTGACTAATAAGGCTGAACTTTTGATAAAACTTTTTTCGTACCACTGGGCTATTAACAACTGTCATGCATATTAGTAGTAGCTTGTATTTTTTCATAGGATAAAGAATATATGTAAATGATCTAGCTCTTTCTTTAAAACAGCAACGTAAATTTCGAACAAATTATGCAGCCAACAAGTGGAACCTTTAATAAGCAAATTTGCTATTTAATCATAAAACTCTTATTTGTATATCACCACAATTTTTCGTGTCGATCCGATCTGTGAGGGGTCCGTTTTTGCATCTTTTTTTAAGTTCCTTATTTCAGAACAGCAATCAGAGAAATTCAGAATACAAGATACTCGAGAAATGAAACCGAAAAGTCACGTATTCACTCCCAGAGAATACTAAGCACGCAGATGCTGGACTTGAAATCTCGCGGCCAAATGCGGGTTGCGTTACCAAAGCCTTGTAAGGGAGAAGAAGACACATAATGAGAAAACTGCGGAATGCAAAAGTTCGAAACGAAAGATAACTTTGGAAGAGCAATCTTCCGGCGAGAGGGAGGGAAAAAAGTACAAAAGACTGCGAGATAGAGTAAAGAGCAGGGGGAAGGAATGAAAGATAAGCAGAAACAAATAGTGGGCGAGCGGAATAAATGGAAAGAGGTCCGAAATGGCGGCGCGGAATGTAGAACACGGGAGTGGGATTGATGTGAGGAAACGAGGAGGGAAAAAGGCAGAGGTTAAAAGAGAGGAATAAAAAGCAGGGGGATGGAGTGATAAGGGAAGGGTTTAAAATGCGTGCAGGGGAGGGCACAAAGACGCCCGTGCTCTCATTCTCTATCCGCCTAAAAGTGATACTTATCTGCGAAGGAACGAAGGATGAGAGCGACCCATTCTCCCTTTTTAAGGGGCGGTTGAGGAGCTCGGGAAAAGAAGTGATAAAAATATATGAGGATGAGATGGAAAAGTGGCGAGGGATCGGAACGAAGGAGGGATATGAGCGGTAATAAAAGGGAATGGTCGGATTCGAAGAAAAGATACTAGCCGGCCGGGATGTAAAAGTTACGGCGGAGGGACGCGGTAACTGTTAATTTCGCGATATTTTTTTACGTTCGAGTTTCCTAATCCCATAGATCCGTGTGATGGAATGCGATAAGTCAGCGTTTCCCGTTCGTTTAATCCGGGCATGTCTTGAAGCGCCGCGGAGATTACAGGATTTGTCTCTATCGATTAAGACTCCGGCAGCGCAACGAGATTATTATTAATTATTTACTGCTATTCACTCGTCGCGGTAGAAATATTAAATGCTTGTAAATATGAGTGAAACATATGGCGTTTTAAATTCCACGATAATTAAAACAGTGGAGTATGAAAATTTAATCCCTCAATCCAATTCGTAAAACTGCGGTTGTCCGCAAATTCGTGCGAAAATTAATTATTGGATACACTCATTAATATATTTCAGAATTTAATAATTCCGAATGTAATCACAATGAGCGTTTTAAAATTTCGTTCAAAATAACAATGGGTAGAGTATTTTCATTTTATGGCGCATAAAATCAAACCACATTATTTATTTAGCTAAACACCGATGCATTTTATAACGTTTTATAATACTGATGTACGCTTAATTTAAAATACGACTGCAATAATTTTAAAATTTAAATAAGCATTTCAAAATTTCCGCCACAGGTGCATTCATTTATGCAGTGATAGAGCCAATGAAGTGGAATGTCCTTTTTTTAACTTAATGTAAATGAATCGCGGTTTGTTATTGTTTCTATTCTTCATAGATAAGGATTTTTAAATTTATTTCTCTTCGGTTTTTTATTCCTGAAATTATTTTTCAAATATATAAATAACATTATACCTGAAACTAAATTTTTGGGTGGACGGGAGATTGTTATCAAAACATTGCTCACGACTCTCATTTCCATTTATAAGAGTTGTTTCTACTGAAAATCCCTGGAAATTATCGAAGTAATTAGTCTTCCTTTGGTGTCGAAAATGACATATTGGTTGTAAATTGGAGGAAGCGGTTTACAATTTTATTCAGCAAATTCTCAACTTTTGTGCTAAAGAATTTACGTCGGGGATGCAGAATTGTTTCTGCACTGGCGATATTTGTTATTAGCCTTAAAGTTTCGCGACTTATTGTCGTGAAGTGAAAGGTAGATAGCCTATCATGGCTAATAGTTCTCTGAATAATAAGTTTGCTTTATTAAAATGCCATCATTTTTCACAAATCATTCTCATTTACGCATACGTAAGTTGGATTCTGTTAATAATCAGTAGTGCCGTCGTATGTGACCCCTTAATTCTTAAGAAAACAGATATAGTCATTCCATATCCTACGATTTAAGTTAAAAGATTGTATAGTACACGCATGATACATTTTCATCTAAATAAAGGGACAGGAGTGAAAAGTGAAAGACGTTTACCGGTTCTTTGAGCCGAAACCGTTGGCTTTAATTATCAATATCACTCTCGAGGATTAAGAATTTTAATATAAGCAAACAGTATCCATTTCTTGTTTCAATGTAAATTAGTACAAGAATACTATTTGATGCTCGCAATTTCCTTTGCTTCTCATTATTTCCTCGTGAACAAAGTTGTTTAAAATTCAATTAAAATACGTATGGATATAAATCTTTTGGCTAGATATTTGCGAAGATACCAACACGCTTATTTGCAGAATTTAGTGTAGGCTTTAATTTTGAATTCAGGAGGGAATAGTTTTCATGTATTATGAATAATTTTTTATCAAATATTACAATATTAGGATAAGTCATCATTCCGATTCATTGACAAAAAAGTTGCAAGTCTGGTTTACATCTTCCTTAGAATTCATTGCACATATTTGATGAATCTCTCTCTTTATTTTATTCGAAAGCAAAACTTCAAAATTTTTCCTCTAATCTCTGCTGCCTCAATGATTGCCTAGTCTAAAAGCAATTCTTAATCCCTAGTAAATTCTTTCAACTGAATTTTAATTTATTACGGAGGCTCTCAACAGGTTGTGACACTACACTGTTTCCGTCAAATAGGAGGTATGATGGCAATTGTTATACTTCTTTCCATCTCGCTCCCCAAAACAGAGATTACCGAGTCATCGACAGTTGATGTTGTGTGATCTTTTTTGGTCCAAATATCATTCTTGATAACACAACGAAAGAAGACTTCTCTCATTCGAAGAAATCTTCCCCATCTGCTTCATAAGAAAATACCTTGCCACATAAATTAGCTCGATTTCTATATCATTCATTCATCGGAAAAAAACACGTTTCATTTCTCTCTTATGAATATTGAATGCATCACTTCACTTTCAGTGGAAGCGGAAGAATTTTTAATTTTCGCAAGGCTTCCTTCGCTTGTTCTTTTTCTCGCTAAAACGTGTACAGCGCCATGAGAGAGAGAGATTGATGAAGCAGGCAGTGGAAAGACGGATAACCTTTTCAGTTCTTAAGCTCTTTTAATTCTCTACCTAGATTAATCCACGGCCTATCTCTTCTCCTCTTCAGTTGAAGTCATTTCGTGGTTTTCGAGCAGTTGATTGAACTGGTAATGCGGCGTGACCGATTCTTAATCACACATTCGACGTTTTCAACTTTCTCTAGCGAATTCTTCGTGAGAGGTTTCAAAGTTTTATGGTTATTTGTAGCCTTCATACTTCTTTGACTGGAGGTCATTTTAATTTGCGCTGAAATCTGGAAACACTTAAGAAGATGTGATGGTAGTAATTGATGGCTATTTCTCTTTCTACCTTTGAATAGTGGATTTCACGTTACGTAACGCTGGATTTTGTTTTCTAGTTAGGGTGTATAACGGAATCGTAGTAACTGAGCGGTAAATTAACGTGATAAGACCAAAAAACATACTGATATCAAAGCAAATTTATGATCAAATTCATAAGGAATGGGTAAGGGTGATTTTGCACGTTAGGGCGTGCACCCAGGAAAATTCTCAAGGAAGAATAGACTTGAAAAAAGTCCGACGGGACCGGGAATCGAACCAGGGTCTCTCACTTTGCCCACAAAGTCTCCCGAATGGCTTGAGAGAATGTTCCGGCGAGATAGCTCAACGGACAGAGCACCCAACCGGCAATCGGGAGACCCGGGTTCGATTCCTTCAAGTCAAATTTCAACTTTTTTCAAGTCTATTCTTTTTTTTCAAGTCTATTCTTCCTTGGGATCGAATTCATAGTTGTGAATTTATTAGCACTGTACGTAGTTATTATAAATTATATATGTATAGGCGCAATTAATTAAAATTAATATAACCCTTCGATCTTCTTCGGGTATGTTGATGACCAAAGGAAAATAGTAAGACCAATAATCGAGTATCGGTCTTAGTTATTTAGGTTAACTTATCAATTCGAGTAATTAATAGGTGATAGATCTTTATTCTTCGTTGCTCTTACTCTTCAACCAACGTTTCATGCTACTTTAATATTAAAGAGATGATTGTTTTGCTATTTTGGCATGGCTTCTCCCCTTGTAAGTTAATCCCTCATCTGCTTCTGTCATACCCCTTTCCGTAAATGTTCAGAATCGCTAGTCGGTGCCCTTTAGTGCGTGAAGGGGTTTATTCGTCCTCCCCTCTGTAATATAGCCAACCAACTCGCTCGGAATAATTTCGCAGGGTTCGCACCCATCAAGAAACTTCACTTTCGACTGGGTAATTTGATGCCAGTTTGTTCTCGTGGACGAGTGAAGCGTGTTTGCAATGCTCTCAACTCTAAAGAAGATCAATCTTCTCGCCCTCGGTTATCAGTTGGTGCAACGAGTTTCGTTAGCAAATGCATCACCTTTCCATACCATTTTAGATTACATCTTTTACTTTTCTTCCCTCCCTTCGATGCCGTTGCCCTTTCGAAGTCTCACCCAAAGTACTGCGTGTCAAAAGTAGGACTGCGCACTGAGAAAATATCAATATTTGCCCTCTTACATCTCAACTTAGAAGGAACCAAACATTAGCATTTTCATCTATTTCGGCGTGGGTCGACGAACCCAAATTTATATCGTCTAAGATTGCGACTGAAGAGCTCAGGAATTTATTACGCGAATAGAGCCTTAACTACTTAACATACGTAAATTGGCACTTCCTGTTCTCGCAGCAACATTTCAATAAACGCTGCACCCTTCAAGATAAGTTCGCTTAGAGAGCGGTCTTACAACAAAGTTAATCTTCCGTATTTTGGGAGAAAAACGCTTTAAGAGGATATCCGGAGCTTTTTTAAAGGAGTATATATTCAAAGGAACGCGTAATTTGAATTCTTTTGGTTTGCGAAGTTGCCTTTGTAGCCTATTCAAGAGGATAATTTTTCTCTTATCTTCCGAGAAAATAATTCTGCAGAATAGCACCTAACGGTCTGTTTTTGCCGAAGTTCTGCTTCCGCATAATGAGCTTAGGATCCTTTGTATCAGTAAGGTCAGGGAAGCAACTGCTCTTCCGAGGAATTATGTCAATAACGTACCTGCGAAATTGTAGCACAGCGGTAATTTGGATGTTGTACTAAAATTGTTCACAAACACCCAATATCGTGAACTTCTCGAATATAGAGTGTAAAGCAAAATTCCCCATCTCTTTAATGAGAGTAAATATAATTAGATTCCATCTTAAAGTCTCTTATTCGTCTGCGAAGCATATATAAATGAAGGTGTTGGTATTTTATTTGCAAAATACTCAGGAAAAGCCGCCCCCAATTATTTCAGTTGAACTTTAGGAAGCTAAGACGAAGTAAATGCATTATCTTTATGGAGAGGGTGTTCAAAAATAACTTGTTTTTCGGAATGATTTGAGTTTGGTTTCGATCCTAAACAGCCAACGATGCAATGAGAAATGAATTGCGAGAGTTAAACTTAGAAATATGTCATGTAATTTAGATTTGTGTTTTACATATGTTCTAAATTTAGATACTGAAATGAAAGCTTTTATTTTGTTAGTGTTATCATGCAATATTCAATTGAGGGAAGAAAGATTTTTCAGAAAGACTTAGGATATTTTAAACACCTACCAAGCAATGTGGTTACCAACGTAAATGGATTTAGCAATTATCTCCGAAACCCTCAGTCACATAGGAGAGATATCAAATGAAAACATTAATTCCTATTTATTGAAATTAAATATCATTCTATCATTAATAAATTATATACCTATATGTCTGCATGAACTTGGAATTGAGACAATTTCAATTAAACTGATGATTTTCGGAAATCGGAAAAGAATATATTCGACGTTTAAAATTTAGTCCAAGGAGAAACAGATGTAAAAGATTATAGATATGACTGGGACTCGAATCCAGGTCCTCCTCTTATCGGGCAGGTGTTCTAACCAAAAAGTGCTCACCGTTAATAGTGTGGATTTTAGTTGGCATTGTAGTTTGGTTGTTAGGTTGTTGGGTTCGAGTTCCAGTCGTGTCGATACTTTTTCACAGTTGTTTCTCCTTGATTTTTCCTGCCGAACTGCTATAGAACAAAATTTAATATCTTTCTCTTATTATCGTAAGATTTTAACTTTTGGATTGATAGCAATTACCACAGGTGATTATAGAAGTGTAATCACTGTTCTGTTATTAATAATAATTGCGAAAAATAACGTATATTACATCGAAATAGTTTCTTACTGTGATATAATTGGGCTAAGAGTTATTTCCAACTATATCACGTACACTAATGAAATAAGAATGGCAAAATATTAATATCACGTAGTTTTTTCAGAATGATATTACTTATGATAAATTTGTATTTATCAAATTAGTTGAAGTACAAATTATTACGTTTGAAATTAATTATATATGTGTCTGAAGACCCTTTTTCGGTCCGTCATCAATATTCAGATTTATTTCGTCGTTCATGAAGGTTTAGAACTTCCAATTGTTCAAGTAATTTATTTAGGACTTAAGTGCAGAGCTAAGAGAATCTTATTAATAAAGTGAGAAAGGTTTTCTTAGTAGATTCGATAAACGTCAACTCTTTATGACGCGAAATTTCCCGTCCCACTTAAACTCATCGATTTGATTCGATTTTATGGAAAGTGAATCAAATGTGGACTCGATCCACTTTAACAAAAATACATTTGAATCGATAACAACCGGAGAAAGACTTGCAGTCACTTAATTTTTTCATTCAAGTGGCATCATCTAATTTTTCTACTGTCGCTTATTGCATTCGAGTCTAGAATGAATGAATGCGGCGGGATTGTTTGTCATATGAAAGGGAGGTGATGACGGAGCAGTTTAAAGCCACCATTTCTTTTCGCGAGAAGAAGGGGAATGGCATGGTATTGCTAATGAAGCCAGTGGCACTCAAGAAGGGCAGGAGATATTCTTGCAAGGATGACGACGTCGTGGAAAAGAGATTGGATTGTAAGAGGCCGGCGGCAGATGCAGCGTATCCTACGAAATCTCTCTCTCCGCTGAAGATGTGGGTGAAGGACGGGAGATGGTCGTTTAATTACTCTGAAGGCTCTCGTTACCTCACTCACACTCCGACCAAAAACTCTCCTCCCTTCCAGATAAATCCCCTTCGCTTTCCTGATCACTCCTCCTTTTTTCCCTCATCTCCAACATCGCCATCATCATCTTCTCTCTCCCTCTGTCGTTTTATCGCTGAAATCGCCACATTCATAACCATTCGCGACGCTGCCTAGAATTTTCTACCGTAAAGGGAATTTTCCCCCATCTTTCACTTACTTAGTTTTCCTTCTTTTTGCGTTCACAATCTTCGAACGTTTCCATTCATTCCTCATATTCGTTTACCTCGTTCGTTGCGATCGATTCTAAGGGTTACATTCTTCGATTTTAATCCTCGCTTTTGGGATGCTCCTTAAAGGCAAAAGAGGAAAATTGTTTTCCATCTCTTGGAGGAATCCGTGTTCCACTTTAAATTTCCCGGATTCATTTCCGGATCTTCGTTTGCTTCTCTTGTCTGAATAATGTTAGCTTATGAAGTAATATTTTCGCCCTTTTCTGACCCTATCTTTACTTTTCAGTAGTAACCTAGAAAAATTACAGAATGATGAAAATGGATCTATTCAGATAACAAATCGTAAATTCGTAATCGCAGGAGATGATGACTATCTATTAACCAGCCATATTGCTACAATATAAATATTCTTTAAATTGGTATACCTCTTCCAGCAGCGCTATATAAAGTCAAATGAACCATTTTTGTTCGTTAAGACAGGAAAAAATTAGATTTAATAATGATGAGTAAAGGAAGGTAGGAAGTAAAGCTTAAAATAGTCATGCAATATCACATCTCATCAAAGTATCGATGAAGAAATTTTATCACGGGGTTAAAGAAGTAATAGAAGTGGTTTTAAAAACTTCTTCGACAGTTTAGGTCTTTTCGCACGTGAGCTCCCACCGGGGATCGAACCACGGACCATCAAAGTTGAACGCGCTGCTCTCATGGCTATCCGGGAGCGCCCTTCACTTTAGAGTATTTCAGAATTCTCATAGACTTTTCAGTAATATATGGTGAAACTTATCCTTGTTAAACCTACAAAACACAAAACTTGTACTATACTGATACGTGCATCATATCCGTGTTTATCATTTCAGGGCCCATTACTCACCCGTCATTCTTCACTCGTGCCTCTTAATTAACCATCATGTACGCTTCATTTAGACCGCTTTACTAAGTCGTCCGCTCATTTTTTCTCCATTCAAAAATCCTCCCCTCACGCGTTCCTCCCTCATCTTTCATCGTTTCCGAAGAGAGAAGAAAAAAAAACCGCGAGTCACCCCCCACTTCGGTCCTGTTATCAGCATCGCTATCGCAGGCGGTGGGCAAGAACTCGTGGAGGGAAAGGATAGTAATCCAACCCTCGCTCTCATCCCATCCGGCTTAACGCTCCGCTGAGGGCGCCTCGACGTGTCCCAAATGAGGTTTTGATATGCAAACTGCGACCAGAGAGAGGAAGCTCTCGTCCTCCTTCCCGGAGATCGCTCCACACCATCGCCCTGCGGTCTCCGCACTCTTCCGTGCACGGGAGGCTTTGGGAGGAAATGCTCCAAGATGGAGGAGGACCCACAGAGATTCGCTCCGTCCGAAAACATGGAAGTAGTAACCCCACCTTTAATTTATATGATTACCGCGCCAGAATGTAGTTCATGATGGTAACGTTTTCTGGTCCCGCCGTTTCCGAGTCATTTGGACAAATGAGAGCGAGAGGATGCTTTTTGCTAATGGGTAAAAATCGTTAATGTCACTCGTATCCTTCCTTATGTTTTCCTCTCCGTTGTGATGGGAGTCGCAAGAACGTGTTTCGTGTTTTTCGCGCGGTCGAGTTAGTCTCTCGTAGGTGTTCCGAACGTCTTTGAGTTATTCAGTTGGATTGAGGGTAAAAGTAAAGTTACATAGATATCTTTATTTGCAATTTATTTAAGTCAAATAGAAGAGGGGACTGTTAAGACTCAATTTCCCCAGGAATGAAGACCTATGTATTTGTATAAGCAAGTATTTAACGTATTAACTTCAAGAGGGTGAAAGATAACAATCAGAAGGATCTTATTTTTGTTTTTTATTCGTTTTATCAGCCTTATTTTAAGTAGAGAAAAATTCTCTTTGTTAAAAGAAACGATTGTTTCGAAATTGATTTTGATTTTGACTTTTTTAGTGTACGAAAACATTGTAATATACAGCTGTAATATACGCAGTGCATGATTAATTATCATTGAAGCAAACTCTTACGACTTATATACAGAGAAAATGTTCATGAATATTTCAAACTTACAGATTTATCGCCAGAAACAGCCGCTTCATTTAATAGTGTATCTTAACAGATTTATGTTCACTTCAAATAGAGAGGAAAATATTTAAAACATGGAAACATGCCATTTAATTTTCATGAACGTGATGATTCTATAGAAGTATTGGGCATCAGAGAGTTAATTTCACTATTATATTTTCCTGATAATCTTTTAATGTTGTTAAACGTGATGTATTATGCTGGAAATGTCACTTAACATTTAACTGAATTCACCTACTTTATGCATTTGAAAGTCTACTTCCTCACACATAATTGGAAATCCGTTCTTAGAACAATGATTACATCAGGTCAATTTATTTGTAACATAGTATACCATGCTTTACGTATAACAAGTGTTCAGATAAAGCGTCTCACGGTGAGATTTAACTCCTTTAATTAAACTTCATGCTCCGATCGACTTACTTAGAAAGTATCGGATGAGTCCTTTAGGTTATATTTACCTCATTGAAGCAAATAATGGGTCCCTTTTGATAGGAGAACCCCTATCTCTCTCTACTCAAGGAGGGAGAAAAGCAGCAAACCTCCTAAGGCTGCGCATTTGGTTTCCTTGAGCTGGGAAAAATATCCCACTCAAGAATGAAATTGGCCACGAAGAAGAAAGTGGAGTAAAGAGCGGAGCGCCCGAGGGCGAGTATCTGCTCCTGATGCCTCCTGAGATTCCCCCGGCGGCAATTTTCAAGGAGCCAGCATCCTACGCGACGCGAGCTAAGAACAGCGATCTCTGCAATGTAAGAGTACGGGGGACCAACATATTTTCATTCCCACTGCCTTCCTCTGGGTTTACACTATGTCGCGCCTCGCACCGCGCCTCAGGGAATGCAGGAGGTGGTGTGGGAGGGACATATGACCAATTTAAAAGAGGAAGGTTACTCCTTTCTTTCGACCTGCGCCATGTAGATACTAGCCTCCGTGCAGTTTCTGTGAGGATAAAGGAGAGGGAACGCGTTTCTGAGACCGCTTGATAGGAGCTCCCAAGATGAATGAGAGAGATGTTAATAATTTAGTATTTGTTTACTGCAGTCTGATTTTTATACCAATTCTCTCCGTTTGGGAAATTGTATTTGCAATTTAATTCTGCATCAAGTTCGAATGGAACATCAACCTACTTTCAGTACATTGGCATGGATTAAGTTCTTGTTTTCACCATCAGTCAAGATTAAAATGAGCATTGAATGAAAAGGTACGAAATAAGTTTTGGTGGACTCACTATGACACTATCATAACTCTGAAGTTCTGGAGTAGTTTTAGATGTTGTGCTCGTTTTTCTTCGACGAAGGAGTTACTCCAATGATAGTCAAAACTTTTATGTATGAAAAATATTGTTATCAAATTATATATTTATTGCACTGTATGTATGTATTATACATAACAAGTAGAAAAATTTTCAATGTCTGGTTGCCTTCGTTAAATCTATATTTGCTTTATTATCATGTTATTCTTTGAGAGTGCTGTACGAGGTAAAGGAACGACTAATATATTCTTTTTCGTTTATTGCTCTCGTCTAATTTGTCTTTGTATTTACATCGCTTATGTTAAGTTTATTGTCAGGTAAAGATCGCCTCTACTACGAATAGTTTCCATCAAAAATATTCCCAGAAACTATCAGTATTGATTGAAGCTTAATGTCTACAATCTTTATAAATTATATTCGAAAGTAAAATTGATAAAATTATATTTAATTAGCTGTATTACAAAGTTATTCAGATAAGTCTTTCAGTCGCAAATCACAAGTAGTAATAATATGATTCGCTACGAATAGCTATTTATTATCATATCATTTTAAAGTTGCAACGGAAAGAAAAATATTTCTTCAGTTTGATATTTCCTGTTGATTTTTTTTTAACTGCAGCATAACTTTATATATTTACTTTTTAACAACAAATTATTTTCCAATTATTGATTTATTAGCGCCGGGGAAAGCTGCTCTTTCACGCTGTTTTATCTATTAATATTTTTCCCTCACTTCATCGATAAACACCCTTAACTTTAGCTACAAGCGTGCTTATTTAAGGTGACAGTATTTGCAATCTGAATAAAAGAAGCTCTCCAATAGTGTTAATCTTACTGTTAACTACGCATCTCCTGGCATTGGTAAACAGCATCATGGCAGTCTCCCAGCGAAAATTTCCATTACGTCAATAGCCATAACAAATTTGTGTCAACAGAACGTGGGAAAAGATGCCTCCGTTACAATCTGTGCGTTCTCTTTCGCACTCAATTCACCTCCATCGGGATCATCCAAATCGTCTATCATGACTGGACAAACAAGATATTTCTCCATCACGGAAACAAGGGAGAAAAAAGAGCGGAGAGGTGTAAGGAGGTTCGAGGAGCGACGAAGAATAAGCAAAACAGGAAGAAAAACGCGTGCCCAAGTGGAGAAATATTTGAGCGCGTCAGAGGAGGGAGATGAACGGATCGGAGTGCGTTAACACTAAATATATAAATCGCGGGAAATGACGGTTATCTCGAAGCTCTCGAGAGATGAAAGGAGCGGTTTTGGGGAAGGAATCGGGGGGTTTCTTTCGACAGCAAAATGAGATCCGGTGAGTGACACCGCTAAGAACGAAAGGAAAGGAAATACCCCGAGGAAAAATCGGGCAAAAAAAGGGGAATCAACGTGGAGGTAACTAGGGTACTAATACGTCACGCAGATAAAGGTGGTCTCGATAGAAGAGGAAGCGATGCGGAGCACGTGACATGCGACGGTGAGGAGATTAAAGGATAAGGAAAAGAAAATTTGGAGGAAGAGAAAATGGAGGTTTGCGCCCAAGGGGTAAGGGGAGAAGAGGCGGATCAGCCAGGGAGTGGCGTTAATATGACTGACACTGCGAAAAAGGTCTCTCTTCCTCTGTCTCCCCTTTTCTTCGACGCACGTGCTGAAGGACAGCGAATATGAGAGGAGCGAAAAGAAATTGGCCCGGGGAGTGTGTCAGGAGATCAAAGAAAGGGTTCGGGGCGTGGGTGTATGGCAGAGGGAAGACGAGATGATGAAAAAATGTGATGGATGATAAAGGAATAAGGATAACGTGTTGTACACGGTTACACGTATCCGTTTGCGGTTTTAGCTCATCCGCGGTGACTCGGACAGTGGCTTTCTCACCTTTCTCGCTCTATCACTCTCCGAGATCGCGAAGAAGGCAATTCATCTGTAAGAAGGGACCCGAGTAAGGAAACGTGTGGTCGACGGTAACGAAACTTTTTCAGTGTGGAGGAGAGGACGGCGGTTTTGCGGTTCCCCACCCGGTGTCCCTTACCAACAGCGAGTTTCTTTCGTTTCTCACGAATTCACGATGGCATGTTAAACTGGCCCGAGTGGGTGGATGATTTTTCAGTTTCTCAGGCATTTTCCGTTTGATGGCCACTAGGAATCTTTAGCGTGTGAAATGCATTTTTTTTGAAGAATTTGAGTCATCTATTGGAATCTACTAAATATTTATTATTCCTCCGAGATTCCTTCATTTTCGTTTTGTCAATTAATTCATTGAAATGAAAATAGGCGGCCCTTAAATTAACTTATAAATTAAGTTTCTTAACTTAACTTATATTTTCACCTCGTATTCTATTCTTTTAAAAAATGAGGTCTAAAAATCTACCAAGAAACTCAAATCCTTCTAGAATGATGACTTTGTGGGACTTTTGGTTTATTTGAAAATTAGCTAAATGTGATACTTTTTTCTTTTCAAGATTCCCTTACCTTTGTGGTGGCTTTCTTTTCCATAAAACAGGTTTCCGATAAGCTCCCACGACAGCAGATATTTTTTATATTGCTACATCAATCCATAAATCTGGTATCTGGTTACTTAATGCTATAAAATACACAGTCGTGGATTTTTTTAATTCAATTTGCTCGCGATTTTCACCTATTTAAAAAATTTATAAAAGCCCACATTCAATTATCAATGATAACTGCAACGTCAAATACTATTCAGTCGTCTTTTTTTCTTAAATTTGATCAAAAGAAGAAAGAATTATATCAAGAGATTCTACAGCAACCAATCTGATATGCTGACAACATATAAAATATATTTAAAAGGAAGAGATAAGTTTCACTCTCTTAATAAAAAAGGATACTTAATAAAAGGATATATATTGGTAAAAGTGGTTCGACTTCCGAGGTAATTTCGCACGTGGGCTAATTGGTGCATTAATGAATGATTCTATAATAACATTATTTATCTTCTGTATGCACCTTGTAGTATTACAAAGAATTAAATATAAATAGTATTTGACGTTTCAATTATCATTGGTAATGGTATGATAATGAAAAAATCGGATTCTTGCTGAAATTATTTCTCCCTGGAATTTAAGAATTAAAAATTTCTTTTGTCAAAAGATCTCGATACATTTTAAAATTTGAAATAACGCATAAAGTGACTACATATGTAAATAATTTAGCGGAGCTCTATTATGTTGTAGGTTGATGAAGAAAACTTCCTGTTTATAGCTCGAAAAGACATAGAAGAATTCCAGGAATATTGTATTCATATTAGAAAGATCATATGAATATCAATGAAATTCAAAAATGAATATTATGCAGCACAAGGAGCAGAAGCTCCTATGTCTCAGTAAGGTTGATATAAATTTTAATTAATTTATGAACTTTTGCTGCTTACAATGAAAGGTGCGGCGATTATACTGAACAATTACAGTTAAATGAGACATTTCATTATCGATAAAAAATTAATTACGTATTCTAAAATGAATAACTTTAGATTATTCTGATTAATGTTCAAAGCAAAAATGTATTAAAAGCGGAATTCGGCGGTCTATGAGGAATGCAAAAGATAAAATTTAATTTGAATCATTGGCAATGGGAAACACTGAGTAAAGTAGTATTTTTACGTTCTGCATTTGATATTGCAGCACGTCGCTCTTCATCTTCCAAATCTCTTTCAAAGTGCAGTAGATTTTAAGGCCCTTATAATTTATGAGAGAAGTTTAAAACTACCTTTATTCGACGTAAGTACTTGCTATGTGTTCCAAAACGTAGTAACTCTTAAACTGAACTCTACCTGAACGTAGCAACTCAGCGTAAGCCTCTTGATAGAGCGTTTGCCCTTTTGCTACTTTGTAATGAAATTTTAAGAGAATTGCTTGGAATTTGGAAGGGTTGACAAACCAGCATCGCTGTGCAACTAACCCTGACATATCAATTGGGATTTATTTAGCATTTTTTTTTTCAGCCAGAAATACATAGGTGGTCTGAAAAGTTTCCGACATTTCGCCATTTCTCGACATGTTTTCTGAAAATTTCTGAAAAATCTGGGGTCAGAAACTTTTCAGACCACCCTCGTAAGCCTCGTAATCGTTAGCTACCTACATAATGATAGTTATGTAGGTATTCATTCTCATAATGGTTGAAGCACAGAATTCGCCGAATGATCTTTAAAATATTTCAAGATATATAGTGCTGTTATCAAATATAGTTAGGATTGGATAGTATATGCATAAATCAGAAAATATTTTTTGGATTCCTATGATGCACATTTCTTGGTTACATTACAATAATGAAAATGATTTGGTGATGTACTTCCTATTTTCCACTCAGCTTTATTCAAAGCGATTGGTTTCAATTATATAGTCCTCGTATAGTCAAAATGTGGAAAATACGAAGTACATCACCAAATCATTCGTAATGGTGTTCCACAACTTCCAAAACAACACAAGGCCTGAACACCTTGAGTTCACTATAGTGAAAAATTTGATCCAAGTCGATTGAAAAATATAATAAACGCTAGTATAACGTATACTATTTCAAGCAATTCAACCTTATTTGGTAACCTTCCATGAAAGCTATTCATTTCCATACAATATTATTGGTCAGATAATTTCGCGCTATCGAAGGATAATTTTACCAATGAAAGCTGAAATACACAAAAGAAAAGTATAATGTTAAATTGATAGTTTCAGTTAGCTTCTAATAAACATGGATATCCACTGTTATGGTCCTTAACTGAATTTGATTAATTCACTATAGAAAATTAACTATGTTATCACTACTCCACAGAGACATTCTTTCTTATAATCATCGTTAGTTCTCAGTATTGTGTATGGTGAATTAGAAAGGAGTCCTTTATGAGGTCAGCAGGAGTCCTAAAAATCCCCCATCACATTTCCTCGCAACCATCTACTTCTACTTTTACTTACTTTGGGCATAACCGTACCATTTTCCTACACAAATAATCCCCAATGATACCCTCAAACCTTGAAACTCGCAGAAACTCTTCCAATGCATACGAGGATAAGAAAAATTCCGAGACTTTCAAAACATACAATCGATAAATATCATTCATCCTCCGTGGAGATTGGATGCTCATGAGCGAAGAAAATTAACCGAGTGCAGCCGGAATATTTGCTGGT
Source organism: Pachydiplax longipennis (assembly GCA_036926295.1). Taxonomy (NCBI): domain Eukaryota; kingdom Metazoa; phylum Arthropoda; class Insecta; order Odonata; family Libellulidae; genus Pachydiplax; species Pachydiplax longipennis. The sequence continues at coordinate 63,063,049 of JAVFKF010000008.1, forward strand.
TATTTTTTCCAACTTGGACGAGAGTTACAAGAGCAAGGAGTGGAGGAAGTAAAGACAAAGAGAGAAAGATATTCGAATGGGATATTCTCTGTTCGGTCCGCGGAAAGATAGATTGGAAGGACGAAGTGTTGTGAGTCTGGAGAATGAGAGATGGGCGGGCACAAGAAGTGAACTCCTTTCCCTCGACGACGGATACGTGATTGGAATTCCCTCTCCCCTCCTCTCTCTTCCCATCTTTTCTTCGAGAACTCTTCATATTCCCTTTCCAAGTGACCCGAAACGGCCCAACGAAAGAATGAGAGGGAGAATAATGGCCGTTAATGCTGCACCACATATACATATGAATGTCAAATGGGGGACAAAAAAAATTCGCTGTGGATATTATCGCTATGGGATGGAGGAGAGAGTTTTAGGTCGTCTCGGTTTATATTTTCGCTGGGAGATTTTCGAGATAAGAGTCGGGAAGATATAGCTGCAGCTTTGTCTCCGTCCCCGACACTGTCATCGGCTTTGCTAATACGCTTAGTTGCTATCTTCTTTCCTTATCTACTCCATCTCCTCTTTTAGAGAAGGCCGAAATAGTTGAGCTGCTACCAAAGAAACTTAATTATGTCTCGTGTTCTTTATTGGATGGCTTTAATGGATGGATTCTTCATTCCATTCATGAAAAGTATTAGTGCTTTTAGTGGTTGTTTGAGAGTATCTAATCCTTACGGAGGTTGCAAGGAAAGGTTTCTTATGAATCTCTTTTAGCACGTTCAACCCGGTGAGGGTCATCGGTGGGTCGCAATTATATTAGTCTGTACGATAGGTATTATTAGAATGAACGCGTTTAAGCGGAAGTTTTAATTATTTATTCGATAAATATTGTTCTCTGAATCAGTATTATTCCAACGAATAATGAAATATAATTTATGTTGAGCGAAAGATGTTATGAATATTAATACACTATTTGCAATTTAAATCTATCATACAAAAAAATACAAATTATTTTTGATAGGATTGTGAACGCGTCTTTACGATTAATCTACATTAAATGCTTACTGATCATATTAATCATCCACCGCAAAAATATTTAATTCCTTTCTTCGATATATCACGACCTCTTTTTGTGGCACTGTAAGTTTTTATAAATACCACTACATTAATAATGCCAGATTTGAATTATGATAAACTTTGTCATACTTGCTAGTTGTATGCGTATGTGCTTATAGGAGGTGCTTGGTTCCAGAATCTCTTTAATAAATAGTTGAATTCCATCTATGCATGTTCGTAAGTTTGGTGTGCGCATTTAAAAAGGACTCCGAAAAACATTAAGTTATCTATCAAATTTCGCCTAATGACATATGAATGATAGTCCCCTGCTTTATATTGGTACTTTGCTAGACAGTGAGTCGATGCTTTTCTTGTATCAGTGATACTTTCCTTTTCTTCTGAGTGTTTGATAAAATCGTAAATTTACTCGTTGACTTTAGCAGAGGCTGTAGTTAAGTCTTTCATTCAGAATAATACGTAAAGTTACACAAAACTTCATATTTTGAAGTAACAAGATGTTTTTTTACCTATCTGAGAAAATATATTCCGCGTATTTACAGCCACGCTTCAAAAACTGTGGCGGCTAATCCTCTTTGAGTACATAATTTCCCATTTCATCTTAAATTTTGAGAAGTTATCCTCTTATTCTCCCAAATAAAATTCAATACAAATTTGCAGTCAGATTAGAGTTTTATAATATAACTTTTTCTATGTCAACTAAAGGTGATGGTGATAGTTTTAGTAAGAGTAATTTACGAAGATGAGTTTTATATAACTCACTAAAGAGTGATGTTGCATAGTGGTTGGCAAGCTGTCAATTATTGGAGGATTTTCTCAGCGCGCTATTTACCATTACTGCGAAACCGTTAGAAAGCTAACAAGTAAGGAAGTTGCCACGGTGGTCTTCAATTATTTCTTGTAGTGTAACGTATTGTACATCCATTTCCCATCTCCTATGGTCCGTTCTTTCCCTCTGTTCCGGATCTCTATAGGGAGCCAATTAGCCTTTTATCACGAACTGAAATCGAGTCGGCAGTCCTATGTGGGAGTCCTACGGGAGCATATATTAAAATCACGTTTCATAACGACGACTCAAGCATTTGTTTCCTCGCGGCTGTTCAGCCTCATGCTCTACTTTGAGCCTGTTTATCGAGCGAAGCAAGTTTTGCGCAATATTTTTAATGTTATCGTCTAAGAAACAGAAATTAATCGTCATTTTATGTCTCTGAAGGCAAACACATTCCTGAGTATTCTGAGAAACACTCGTTCTATAAAGTTCCAGAAATGACTTCCTTTCGTGGAATAAACCTTAGTCAGCTCTCTTATTAACATTACTTTGCATGACCACGAATGACGAGCACTGCCCTCAGGTTAATTTGCCTCAATTCATGCAAGTCACGTTTAATTTACGTGAACGTTTTTTATGATCACCGATAATGGAGTTTAGCACATCGCTCTTTCTTAAATTCATCAATAATAAATCCATTAGAAAGAATAAACTCAAGTTCTCCTAGAATCATTTATGACTGTTTCTTTGAATTTTCTTTGGATTCTCCCATACGGAATTGCTGGTGGAAGAGTAATGTTAGAAATGTCACTCTTCCAGCTTACTTTTATTTGCGTCATTTATTCATTCTATTAATTACTTTATTGTGGTGTACCACATCAATATTGATCTCGCAATTTCATTTTAAACTTAAACCCATTTAAAAAGTTATTTTTGTCATACTTAAACTATCAGAATCCATTATCTTAATTAATGTTCTACCTTGATTTTATAGTTTTATTACTGTTGTTCATCGCTTGCGCAAACCTCAAGAGAAGCGATTACGGAAGAGAATTTATTTCCCTTAAGATTCTTTATTCTGTGTATAAATCCATTAGTAAAAGGCACTGTTAAAGTTTCTTTTTCTATTAAACTGTTATTTTTGTTTCTAAATAAATTACATCCTGTACTATACTTCTCTTTTTATATCGATTCCCAAATGATTTTAAAAATTTAGAATTTCCTTTTCCAAAAGCTCATAAACATATTTTGTTGAAAAAGGCAGACTATAAAAATGCTCATTACAACATGATTCATTTTTAGATCCTTAACCTTGTGACTATGGTGTATATGCTCCGATATTACTGCAAAAAATTTTAATATAGTTATCTAAGCGGATATTTAGCGGTTTTATTGATTTAGATAAGTTACAGGAATGAGATATCAGAACACCTACTCGAAAAGTGGGGTGCTTTTTTTCGATACTTTACGTTTTTGTTTCCCCTTATTCCAAATCCTCCTTGGATAAATTAATTGAAAAAGTTATCCCTAATGGGATAATATTCACGAGAAATGGAGCAAAACTAATCAGTTTCGTTAATTTGAGTTTGGGATCCTTATGATTTTATTCTCGAAGGAGCGATTTCGAAACAAAATTTGAAAACCGAGATTAAAATAATTGCATTACAGATGAATTAAAAAAGTCATTATGTGAAATTTTAATCATTCATTCATCCTCTGCTATAAAGGTCAAAAATGTGGGCTAAAATGTATTCGTTTTTTATATCTCGTTGATTTCATCTCGTTTATGTTTCCATTTCGTAATTTTTCATCGTGGGTTCATTAACGGGGACACGTCTGTTTAGTAGGCAGCAAACTCTGAGAGGTGGGCAAACGACAGGCGCCCACGGAAGAGACGCTTTTTTATTTCCTAAAGTGGACCTTCCATTAACTAGCGACGTTAGTGACCGGCTCAGGTTCCGGGAAAACATTGCTGCCCGACGCTCTTTGGAACGCCATTTACGTCGCCAGATATGGTGATAGGCCTCGGACGTCCGCAACTTCAAAGAATAACCAACAGTGACTAATTTCTTTGGTCATTTGAGCCACATTAAAGTGTACCACATTCAGAAACCGAGAGGTCGATCCGAGGGAGCGAGTGGCCTCAGTAATGGCCGGAATATGAGTTTTCATATACCCTGTACTACTATCTTCTCTTCCTGTACTAGCGTCTCATGTTTTTGAATAATACATTTTTAAAACTCATTTCTTTCGCCTCTCGACATATCATTTATTTCCTTAATTATGAGCGTCGGTAATAGACGACAGGTTGTCGGTTCTTTTGGTTGAATTCAAATCAATACACCTTAAATTTATATATCGCTAACCATTTCTATAAGTTACTGTGCTTTACACGCTCTCTGTTCTCCAGTCAATGTTGCCAAAATATCTGAATAAATGACTAAGCATTCCCGGAAATGTATAGAGGGGTACTGAAATAATGCAATCAAATATTTAATAACCTGATAAAATTATCAGAAAAGTTGTGTTGATTTAAGATACTTATTTGACCAGTTATTTCTGTATTTCGAGAAGAGCAACACATTTTCTCGAAGTTCGCGAAGCTTCATGGGAAATCTCGTTTTCAAACCTTGGTTTGCTACTATTTTCTTACTAAGTGTTACTATTACTATTTTCTTACTAAAGTATACTGTTTTCTTGACTGACCTTTCGTCTACTTGTTTTAATATAAATTTTACATAGACTTTGAATTATTTAAAAATATTATTTATAACAGTATAGTTTTATAGTGAGGTGAAGATAGAGTTTCCTCACTCAATATCAAGGAAGGATTTTTTAATGCTCTTATTTTATTTGGAATTGGGACATTAGAAAGGCTGACCGATAAGTCTGCCTTGTATAGTGAACTTCCCGGATAGGTGGTCGCAGAGAACTACTGTCTCATGATGGACTGTTCTATTTTTGTTTGGAGTCTAGGAAATACATGTAGTTCCATATTGAGAACATTAGCAAATTAAAAACCAGTTCCCGAGCAATACGGCTATGAATACCTAATTTAATGTAGATTAACTTTTGAGGGACTTTGGTGTTGATTAGTTTTATAAACCATGAAATAATCGTACTGGGACGATAATTATGAAAGTTATGATAATAGAAATTAATTTAGCTTAATAAATGAATACATTGAAAATAACAGAAAAATATTGCCTGATGAAATAAAATCCAGGCATCTGAGAAGCAGACATATTGGTTTGTAAATCACTGGGATAGTTGGAATATGTGTAAGAGCCATGTGAGGGGTTAATATGATAAATAACGATGGAAAAGAATCTTGCAATTGTAAACAATATTATTGCTGATGAGCAAGAACATTATGGAATATTTCCATAAGACATCGCCTGAGACTGTGAATTTTTTATTTTAATATTATTTCTTCCGAATTCGTTGCTTAATTGGAATGCCATCTTAAGTGCGTATTTCTTTTTATGATAATTTTAACATGGTAAAAAAGTTCATTAATGTTGTATTTTTGGAATAGAAGCACCCATGTGATTGATGAAATTGATGTTTATATAACTTCATATGTTATGGTAATTTTAACATGGTCTGACATATGTCATATTGACATATTTCCATTAATGCCACTTTTTAGTGATAAATATATATTTTTCAACGACTTTCAACTTTTTATCTGAGTAAAATACGTTGTGAAAAAGTTCAACGAATCTATAAGTTTATATTAACCACTTTTTGCTGACTCTCATTGAAATTCCAACAATTGCAAATGTTTTAGGGGATCACATGGGGTGGAAATTCGAATCTTTGAAATTTCATCCGATTTTTCCTTCTTGATTGATATTTCGAACTCTTAGATATCTCCTCACAATTGCGGAAAATACCGAAAAAACCGAGTTTTCCATTACCCTTGAGTGAGGCTATCCTTAATGATCTCGATACAGCCGTTGTCGGGGGCATTTCTTAATGATGAGAGGCTAGCCTCCATCACGCCCCCCCGCGCTCTCTTCCTTCCTTCCTCTATCGTTAGATTGCCTATCCCCCTTACTTCCTCCCTCCTCATGGTTTATCCTATTGCCCCTCTTCCCAGATTGCTATGATCAATTCCTTGGGGATTGTGGGAGGTTTGGGGGTGCGTCTTACATTAGATGAAGGATTCATTGTGCCCGAGTAGACGTCGGAGAAAAGTTTGATTAATGGCCCGTGCTGTGCGATCGATTCCATCTAACTTCGTGAATATAAGCGAACGCTTCGCAGGCTTAAACTACGATAATGGCAGATTAATTTCAAATCTTCAAATTCTCGATGGAGAGATAAGTTTTAATGGTTTTTCGTAGATTTTTTTCAGGCCTAATCGCTGTTTCTTACTCAGCGAATTATTATTCGAAAGATGATGATTTCAGGCAAGGGAAAGAAGATAATTCTGCAAAATTTTATTCTTTTTCTTATTTTTGCCAATTCAAACGACGATGTTCTTTAAGATCATTACCCACATTCATCTCAATCGTTAACTCGACATTAATGTTGTATTTGTGGGGTAGAAGCACCCATGTTATTAATGTTTATATGATTTCGTTCTGTGGAGAATCAGATTCTAAATGACCCTTGTAAGACATTAAGTAAATATTGCGGGAAATTAATTATAGCAGACCATTTAGGTCGTTCGAATATTATATTGTCAAATATCAATTAAATTGTATTAATTGATTAAAATCCTATTCATTATATTTTTCCTAAAAGTAAATCTAACTAATCACTGCATTTATGAGCTTTAAGTAGTTATTCATTTCATTTCAATTTCATATCCAAAGGTGCCAGTGTTTCATATCTTTTTTCACATGGTGGTTTTAGTAAAAAACTCGTTAGTTTTGGCCGTAAGGAATTCCTAGGCCGAAGTTTGAAAAATTTGTTTCCTCTGAATCGGAGATGAAACAGAACTGTTAGATCAATTTCATCAATCATAAGATCAGAAAAGCGTCGATAAAAAAATATTTCACATAAAGTTAGATAAATAATCAAGCTTCATGGGCTATGTTTTAGATATAAATGCGTATTTAGATTTTTTTAGAATATCTTTGAAAGTTTCAAGTCGAATATTATGGTACTAATCCATAATCAATGTGAATTTTAGAATAAATTTTATAGTAAGGAGAAAAATCATGTCCTCTTAAATTGCAAATAGGTATAGTTTTATCAATATGTAGACTTAATTTTATCTTAAAAATTAGATAAAACTCAAAACGACTTATATTATTAACTCTATTATAACATGGGTAATTTATGAATTCACGAAAGCTTCACAAATGGATCCAACGCTTTAATGCGGGAAATGAAAGCCCTTAAAGAATGAGAAATGCGCAGCGAACAATGTAAGGGAGAAAAATACCTTTCCTTTGAAAATAGATAACTAGAGAGCGAGAGAGAAGAAGAATTTCCGCTTATCCCGAGAAAAATCGACGTCCTTAGGGAAAAGGTTTATTTTTAATTACAGATTCACATCACTCGTTGAGGGTAAACAATGAAAGTCACCCGCTACTCGGATGGTTCTTAAACACAATTTTAATTATGCCCTCCGCCTTCCCACCTCATTTTTCACTTTTCCCTAGCCTCTGCACGCACTCAAACACAATCTTTCCCCATTTTGCCGAAGGAAAAGAAGAGTGAAAAGGCTTTTGGGGGCTTGGGCGAGACAAAGAGGAAGGACGGAACCATTGTCTCTCCCGCGCAGAAATTCCGAACGTCTCTTTATTTCAAATCTTTTTGCCGTCTGTTACCCTTCTTTTGAGAGTGGAAATGGGAGAGGATGGACGCAGCTACGATTTTCATAGCCATGGGTTCGTTAAGCTACGTTTTCATTTTCCCTTTAATGGAAGGAAATATCTTTTTTTTTTGAAAAGGCGCCACTAACGGCTGAGGGAGAGAGGGATAGCCGGGATTAGTTGAGATCATTTATATAAAATATTCCGTTGCTTTGTTCCAATTTCCATGCTATTGTCTCCCTGATTTATGCTTGATGATAAAGAGAGCTTATTATGGTTTTTAATTCGCTAAGTCCCTGGAATGATTTGAAAACATCGTCATTCAGACGTGATGACTTCACAGAATTCCCTTGTAAATGATAACGATGTGGGATCAGTAATGTGAAAATAATGTGAGAAACATCTAAAAATAGAATAATAAATATTTTTATCTGAGCGACGTGGATGCGGAGGAGTTTTTCTTGTATCCAATCAATCGTTTCTGAGGATTTAGAAAGAAACACAGCCATTGCAGTATCAGTAAAGAGAAGAACATCGCTCTTTGGAAATAAATAACGTATTTATTCACCAAAAATACTCTTAGACAGTACAACAACCATTAGAAAGAAGTTGTGTAAACCTTCAAAACCCACTGATGCCACAAGTGAGGGTTAAAGAGGAAAGAGTCTAAAGCAAAAATAGACAATATAGATGCTCTTTACGATCTCATACGCTATGAACAAATAAGTAAAAATTTTCATAAAATCAGAATATGAGAGGAAAAATCATGTAAAGCAATTGAGTAAGTTATTCGATGAGAATGCAGGAAAAATTTTTCCAGCAGTTTATTTTAGGTAAATAACATTTCAAAAATAGCCAAATTGCGTAAGACGACTTGAGGAGTTCTTTGTTTTCTTCTCGTTCGACAAGTTAAAATAAATAGGAAAAAATATATTCACTGACTTTTGCTAAGATTTCTTGTTTGTTTGAAAGATGTCTTAGAACAATAATAAAATAATACGAGAATGGTTATAAACAACAACATAAAATTATAATAAGTGAAGAAGAATCTCTGAATATGAAGGATATATCCTGAGGTGAAAGAGAAAGTAGTACCAGACTTCGTGGAATTGTATGAAAACTTGTCCTGTAGTTACAGAAGCTAATGAGACATAATCGTAGATTTAATATTGAAGACAATGCTGTATTCTTTTAACAGAAGCGAAAAAATATTTTGCATTACGAAAAACTTAATACGACAGGCCGAAAATCTACTTCGCTAGGTTATTAATAAATAAGAAACTACACAAATATAGGGAAAAAGAATACAAGGTAATATTCAGATGGATATTTTGAAGATGTTTATCATAGAAGCCATCTAAGTATTTCTTAGCTGCAGAATCTAGGTTTATTTCAATTCCTAATATCTATGAAGAAAATCTTCGACCAAAGTCAAAGAGCACATTCAAAAGAATTCGCTAAACAGTTAATTTATTTAGCATAGGGCGACTTGTATTATAAGTAGAAATACTACTTATAAAATAAACTTACAACCAATGAAGTAGAATATGATACATAAAGGAAACGCGGAGAGAATAATAAGCATCACATAACTTACAATTTAGAATTTTGAGTTTAAATCTAATAGCTATCCTGGAGCGAGCTGGACCCTTCGGAAAAGTCTTTATGTATAATATTAAGCCTTTCTTTGAGTACTTAGGTAATGTATGGGATCCTCCTGAAAATGTTGTATTCGCGAATTTGAATAGAGACAAGGAAAGACAATGAGTTTCGTCAATAATTCTCAACAAATCAGTGGGCATTACTCAGATGTTTCAGATGATTATAATCCGAAGAAAAAGACGATTTAAACAAAGGCTTAATTTACATAACAAATTTAGAGAGAGAACATTCTTAGAAGAGTAATTTATATTATGAGTCCTTCCTCTAACATAGGCCATTCTGGGATACTTGTGGAAGATCAGGGAAATTCATGCTAGATTAAGTATATTCAAGAATTCATTCATTCTTTCCGCGAACGATATGCGAATTTATCCTAGTTGTAGTTATGATACATGCACCCTCTGCCAAGTTGGAAGCGAATTGCAGGGTAAAGTTGTAGGTGTATGTGTGAAAAACAGGTTTCTCGAGCCTTTATTCACCTTATTCCTAATACTCAAGTTATTTTAAGATATTTCCTATTAATTATAGTCAGTTCCTTGGGACGATACCAATGCTTTTAAATACTATCTGCTGAATAGTCGTTTCTTCCTATTGCTAATGAAAAAGCGTGATTTGTATGTTTAGTTGTGGACTAAATGTGTTTTAAATAGTCCGAAAATGCTATGAAATCAAATATGCATTACTTATAGAACTATGGATATGTATAAAATTCATATTTAAATTGTTATTTCACAACTAAAAAGTTTTGATTGATGGAATCTGCCTCTCACGAAACGTCATTTTAATATTAATATGAGAATTGACGTACAAATAAAGCGTTTGACATTGTGGGTTTTTTACCGTCATCAATCAATTTCTCAGCAATATTTTCGAAGTCCATTTTAATTGAACTGAGTGAATAGCTGAATTAGTTTGCCGAAATTGAAATTTATTAAAACTACCAATACGTGCTAACTTTAACATCTCATCGGAGTGTAGAAAAAGTAAAATTATCTTACGAAATTAATGAAGTAACGCCGTATTGTCATCCATTTTTTTTCTAGTAATTGGCTCAAAATCTTACCGAATTAAGTTATTTTATTCTGATTCACAGTTGAATTTGTTTTGTTTTTATTCACAAATTTATAATAAAGCACTATACTTTGTAAAAAATATCAGCGCACATTACCATGAAAATGCATGTGAGTGAATAAGTGATTACAGTGATTTCGGTGATAAATTTGAGTACTGAAGTTTCTATGAAAACAATTAATTTTATATGGCGAAAAAAAATTTTCTGCCTCAGTAGAAAGCACGATGTTATTAGCAATTAGATATTATTAGGCTATGTTTTATATATCAGTACATTAATCAATTAACTAATATATAATAATGAAATGAATAGATTAGGATATTTGATGATTGAATATTTAAGCCTAAATATAGCATTTAACTATACGTGATATTATCATCAGATAAAATTAACATCAGATTTTAATCATGTTTTCATCTAGTTAGCTCAATTTCTTGCTCAATCAACTGCAGGGAACTGAAGCTCCACAATTTATATTAATATAAATGTTTGTTTTATTTAATAAAACTTTAATTTATCGATAAGCATATCGATATTGAGTATTGAATGAGAGGAATTTTTTGAAGTATTTTACGCAGAATGAAGAAAGCAGGAGGATAATAAATACATGCGTACGAACTTATTTCAGGCAAAATTGAGGTTAAATAATTCCGTCCTATATTAAACCCGTTAATTACAAGTGAAGCTATAAAGTAAAACGAAAAATTAAGAAAAGAAAGAGAAAACTAAAAAAAACATAATAAGAATAGGAATTCAATTACAATAAAAATTCATAAATTAGTCATTCTCAATAAAAAAATTCATTAATTATTAATTCATTATTGTTCACATTGAAATATTTTTATTTTATTAGTGTGGAATCAGTATTAAAATCATTACATTTTCCGCTTTCCGATGTAAGGATACTTCTTACCTACTGTTTTCATAAATTCGCGGCTAAAATACTTTTCCCCCCTGAATCTTATACTTTCGGTGATACACTAATAAGAATGGAATTCTAGACAGGAAATCTCTGAAGCTGAAGTTTTCAGAGTGAGATTTCACATCAAGGGATGCTTCTTGATTCATGAATTTGAAGATCTTAGAATCTTCTACAAATGATAATTACATCACATAAATATATGAGTAACTAAATATAATTAAGATATTGTCTTTAAATTCTTCCTTATGAATTATGAAAATATCTTAATTAAGAGTACCAGTCTTCATGAGAAGTCATTATCTAATTTGATGGTTCAGGATATTCCTAATTTCAAGTTTTTAATAATTATGCAAATAAATCATGGACTCACTTGTAAACCATGAAAGAGTGTATTTCTAAATTTACTTTTAAGGAAAAAGCACGTGGTATGTTAAAAGCTCTATTTCTCCTTGTGGGAGAGAAACTAATTTTTCCAAAACTACTGCGGACGAAATAAGCTTCCTTTTGAGTCATAAATCATTAGGATGTTTTCCTCATTGTGATTTGCTAAGGTTTCTAAATTACTTCTGAAAAGCAAAATAAACAAAATTCACTCTCCATTTCTTGGAAAGAACGCATTCACTCTATTTAACTTCTAAAGAGTTAATTTAATTTATTATCTTTACCAAGAAGTAGCGAATAATAATGTCGGTCGTGGTTTTCTGGAAATTGAAATGAAAATAATAAATTAGAAATTAAAATGTCGTTCTCATGAATAGCACGCGAAAAATCCCCACAGAACCAACGAAACGATACAGCGAGAACAAAGTTGAACTTGATAACAAATAAATAAACTATTTTAATGTTTTATTTTCACGGCAGTTACTTCACCTTCTTAATTTCTCATAATTTATAATCTGGATCATAAAACGCAGACTTCTGAGCCGCTATTGTTGTCTTTTTTTTATAAATACTACAGTAGACCCAAGATGTTGAATCTATATATTTAAACAAATCTATGCATATGTATAACGAATACATACATATGTACATCCACTCAAAGTCTAAAAAGTGTACAATTACCTCAGGAAAAGAAAAATTTGTTTAAGTATTTTAATACTTAATTTAATATTTATTCAATATCAAAAATACGTTGACTTTGAAATTTAATATGACAAGAGTGTTCATATATCTATCGTAATTTGATCAAACATCAAAAGGAGCTGAAAATGCTTTTGCAATATTCTTAAACGTTGCTTACGCTTTGACGGAGGTTAATCAAGTATCAGTTTCCTTTAAAAATAATTTCAGGAGGTGAATGACCGCCTTATTTAACACCACTTGTAGTTGTAGAGACCAAAAGTAACTTTATTAATCTCGTGGTAAATCTATGACTTTATTACTGAAATAATTATGTAAGTTTTTCTCTTCTTCTAGCGTGGACGAATTTCTAAGTAGATTATATCCTTATCCTACGACGAGTTTACTGAAACAATCCAATCCCGTAGATATTACTTCAAGCTACTTGAAAACAAAAGTTTTTGCTGCGGAATTCAGAAATTTCTTAAAAAAGAACAAGTGTGTATATAAATCACGAAATATGATATGCATCTAAATCAATATCATTTCGCTTCCTATGTTTACATCTCCACTCCTACGCCATCTCGATCATGCCACCACTATTCTCACACTTTCAAATCATTCTACAATTTAGACTCGCCGGCCCATTCCGAATTCGTTTCCTCAAGGTCCTTTTCAGGTGTGAGAGACTGACATTGGGGAACGTATGGATAAGCGACGAATAGAATTAGGGAAAAAGTGGCGAAAAGTAGTCGGGAAAGACAGAAAAATGCGGAGAGAGAGAAGGGAAGAAGGCAGGGGGATAATCTTCTCCTCCTTTGTGACACGAGGATTCCATTAGGGTTTGAGGAAGAACCCTTCTCAATCCAGGAAGGGAGAGGGCGTCGGATTGCATGGAGGGGAAAGAGTAATGAAGGGGTTACAGTCCCTCTCTTCCGCCTTTTGTGAGGCCTGTATGTATGGAGGGAGAGCTTGAGTAGCATCCTTTTGGGAGTGCGAGCTAAGTCACGGCCCGAATGGGAGGGTATATCTTTGGGTGTTCCTCCTATTCTCTCTACGGCTGACTGTGGACGAATCCTTTGTGGATTGTTGCCATGGTTTCCTGTGTCGGAAATGCAAGGCTAAGACTCGCCCGGAGGACCGAGAGGAAGGAAGAACTGTGGCGCTATTTGGTGTACCAAAGGCTGACTGTCTGACTCCATTTACCTCTTAAAGCATGGCGCTTCTTGGCTCGCAAGATACTTTTCCTCCTTAAAGTTTTTCTGACCTTTAGCCTATTTGTTTTGACGGCTCCGCTGTGGCCCTCTTCCTCTCCACTCGTAACAGTGTAGGTGTTCTGCTGTCACGGGATTGTGGTTGCTGCGTTAAATTAGACTCCGTTTCCTTATTCCACTTCTCGTGGTTGGATTAAATAATTTATGAGGATTACTAGGAACGGATATGGTTGAAAAGTGTCAAATTTATTACACCCTTTATAAGTAAAAGTTAGACTCTATTTAGGTATTTCTTCCATCTAACATCTCTCGTCATTTCAATCGATAAATTTCTATATCCTTATCTATATCCTAAGAAGAATTACGATACAAATATTTTTGTGAGGCAATAATGCATAATTGGAGACAGCCGGATGTAAAATATCTGTCCTTAGGGAGAATGTCCTGTAAGGATAGTGAAAAACAATACATTGATGAACACTTATTAACTAAGTAAACTAAGCTGTAACTAATGTATATATTGTACAAGATGTCAATAGAAGTTTATAAAGATTATACTTAAAGTTATTTAAACATAATATTTATATTAAAAATTATAACAAATATTTATTAAGTAAATATTAAAATAAGTAACATTTGAAGTTTTCTGTGAACGAGTTCTATACAAAATTGACACACTTTTCCCAGAGATGTTTGATTCCGTTTGTTTTTCATTAGAGGTAATAAATATGGCAATAAAGTTTAAATAGAAGTGCAATAGTAGATTTAAATATTTAATGGCACTCTGACAATAGAAGCATCGGCTTTAAAAAGCTTTAAAAATTTAAGAATATTAGAATGAAATTGTGATGTCCTAATGTCATTAAGGAAAAAACTCATTGATAGCTTCCATTACACTTGTTATTATCAGTTGACATTTAACTTCAAAAGTTATTTAAGTTGAATTTAAAATCGAATGATATTAAAATTCTACGTTGAGAATTGATCTTGTGTAGCAATATTCTGATTTACCATTTTTCTTCATACCTCATTATAGCTTACTTTTGTATTTATTTGTTTCTATTTGAAGCGACTTTTTCTTTAATTTATATGATTCAGTGAATTTTTCTAAACTTTCATTTTGGAATGTGTTTGGCAGTTCAGAATTTCCCCATCTTTACAATCTCAAATTCCGTAACCTCCATCCTTAAAAAGTCGAGTCCTCCAAGATGCATTTTAATCGACGTAATAACTCCTGAAGGCGTAAGATTTTGGTAGAAATTCTTGGGAAATGTTGCAAAATGAATAAATAAATGAGAAGAATACCAATTGATTACTAGAAAATCAAAATTCTCGAGTATCACAGAAAATCTCATAAACCTCACCAGAGATTTACGTCCTACGAGTTAAGAAACATCGCTAGACGAAAAATAGTAGCAACCCATGATCATAGTGTAGACAAAGCTGAAAGAAATTTTTCTGAAGATTCACTATAGTTGAAAATATAATAGAGTTTGTTGGAAAACGTAGAAGCAATTATTTACACGAATAAAAATTTCTTCCTTATGAATAATACGTACTTTACTTTTTTTGCTCTTCACCAGATCGGTGCCAGCCCGCATGCGAGCCTCCGCACGAAAAAAATCGCGCGAAATATTCTCATTTTCATTCGAAAGAAACTTCTATTTTGTTTCTTCCCGCTAAAAACCGCTTATATGAACAATTCCTCCTCGAGCGGCGTAATTCCAACTCAGCCTACTTCCTCCGCTCTCAATCCCATTTTTATCGCTCTTCCTGCGAGGAAAAACGCCCAAACAGAAGAATAGGACCGATACTCCTCTTTTCCACCGAAGAAAAGGGGACATTCGGCGAAGAAAATCGCGGCCGGGGAGAAAAATGCGCCGTTGATACAATATGTGGCGGTTCCTGAAACGCGAAAGGCGGACGCCAACAGTGACGATGGCGGTGAGAGAAGAACAGAGAGAGATATATATATAGAGCTAGAGAGAATATGAAGACGGAGGAATGAGTGGACAGGAGGTCCCAAAACACACGGCTCGAGAGTTCCATTACCCTCTCCTCTCCCATACATTCCCTTTCCTTCAGAATTCTCCCCTGCCAAGATATCCATTGTTCGCTTCAGCCATTCTTTCATTCCCTGATGACCGAAGCGGTTGAGAAGCTGAGAGAGAGGGAGAGAGACTCCTTTTCTTCAACCGCGCTTCCCTCATCTTCTCCGGGGAAATTCTGCCTCCCTCACGAACGCCACGGAAGTGCGAAGAGAAAGAGGTATCTATGGGAATCGGTATATATGTGAGGAGAAGGAATGGCCGGAATGGGGAGTGACGAGAGGCGTAGAGAAGAGATGGAAATGAAGGAAGGGAGCGAGAGATTTGCAAGGAAAAGAATGGGAGGAGTTGGGAACAAGGGATAGGAATTCCGAGAAATCAAGCGTTAAGAATGGAGGAGGCGCTGGGGAGAGGGGTGTTTTTTTAAGCGGGACTTGGGAGTATAATTTTCCGGGGATTAATTCATTTGAAAGTCATTTCCCCGTTTTTTTCCCCGGTTCTAATTATAAAGTTGTTGTCTCGTAGGAGGATAGGGATTAAGCTCTTAAATAATTTGGTAATTAGTAACATTTAAACGCCTTTGGGTATTTATACTTGCCTTAGGTCCTCCATCACGGTGTCCTATGTCGCTAGTTTATTTGACGGATAGAGAGGGTTGTATTATTTTGATGAAGGAAGAAAAGTCCTCTTGATTATGATAGTCGAATCTTTAATTAAGTCATCATATATTAGGTAATTTATATGTTTTCACCAGGACAAAGAAATTCATTCATAAAGAAATGAATTATGCTTGAAACATTTCTTAAAACAGATAAATGTATTTATTAGATTGATTGAGCACTCCAAGCTGGTGTAATCTTTCGATTATTCAATTAGTATAGAAGATAATTGGGATAAAAAAGCGTTACTCCATTTCCTAAAGTATCTATTTCAAATTCAAATTTCTCTTATCATTTTAAGGAAAAAGTATTTAAAATAATAATCGGCCTTGCATCACTTTTTTACTTTATTTTTTTTTTTCTAAAAGGAAACTAGTGCATATAAATGTTATGTAGGATTGGACCTTTCTTGAGCGATTACAAGTAGTCTTAAAGTCAATCATGCCTTGGCTCTGAAACAGTATGTGTAATAATGCATAAAAAATCATTTATGTAATAATACTCTCTTTTCCTATCCTCTTCGTAATATAATACAAGTATTGCTGGGAGAATTTGATACGCTCTTCTTGGTAATGAAAAAATTTCGATGTAATTTATATAACATACTTCTAAGGGTGATTATATCTTCAGTTGGATATTGTTGCACTTTCTTTCGCTTTACTAAAATGAAGGAAGACTTCTCGAAAAACCAATGAGATTCCTATACGATTTTACACATCGAAATTATTTGCCATCCACCAATTTCTGTTTACATACGTATGAAATTTTCACTTTTTATCGCAAATTATGGGAGATAGCAGAGATGAACGTCGAAGAAAAAATTATGTTGTGAATAGCTTTTTGCGTCTAAAGTGAAGCATTGCCTGATCATTACGATAATGAAATTACCACTTTTTTATATAGAAACCAATCACTAGCTGTACTTATTTTGATCTATTATGTTTCCATCCAGCAATCTTTCTTTATTTCTCTTCGTCAAGTGCTGAGTAGAAAAACTCGTCTATAGGAGTTTATATGGTTTTAAGATCAATGAGATCTTTTAAGTGAGGGTTGATTAATGGATTCACTGGGAACAATTTTATTGTGCTCATGATAAGATCGTTAGGATAATAAATTAAAAATTTGAAGCGTGGTATGGAAGAAAAAGTTTGATAAAAGGGAGAGAATGGAAAGAGAAGGGTTGGTAAGAGAGTATCACTCCTGTTAGTTAGAATTTGTCATAGACAGAGTCATTGTGTATATGGAGGAACAAAACACCAGGAATACCGGAAAAGTGCATAAAAAATTAAAAAGTATTTTTATTATCAAGGAATAATCAAAAAAGATTAGCTTTGTTAGATTTAAGAATATAAAGCTTTACCACCCTCCCCGATTTATATAGTGAAGGCATAAACCTTTTTCTAATTTTGGATAATCTTTCTAGATTATAAAAGATATTTTGTCATACGTAAACGATTATCTTAAAAGTTTAAAAGAGAAAGTGAAGAATATAGAATAGTATATTTTATTTAATCACTATATAAAAAGTTATTCGTGTTCAGTGAATCCATATCTGAAAACTCTACTTTCAAAACTGCTGAAGACAATGGAAAAACAATTTAAAATATTTTTATCTCTCATACGGTTGGCTCATGTATTTAATTCTTAAGATATCAAAACTACAACTTCATTAAGCTCTTTATTGTTACCTTATTCAATAAGCGTTTTCTTGGAAACGATCTATTTTGCAAGCGATTTTGATCAATCCCAGCTTAACCGGCTTAAATTTCGGGGAAAATCGAAATGATTAAATCCCTCGTGAAAATAAAGGTTTGATTTTTATACGCTCCCGAAAATATGAAAAAATCCTGTTTTGCAAATCGGCTTCATCTCCTCTTCTTTGAATACACAAATTCATATTTAAATATCAGTTTTTGAGTCTAGAGTGTTTACAAATTGAAAAAGTCGGGTACTTGCGAAAGACATTCTTTTTATCGATGAAAAATAAAGAAATTCCGCTATTCTGGAGAGAAATAACGCTAATGAAGGTAAACTTTGCCTAAAATTGCACTTTTTTATCGCGATAACATGCGTAATAAAAACGAATTCTTGTGGGCGTTACCGGAATCTCTGAGACCTGGAGGGAAAGAAAGAAAGCGAGGGAAAATTTCGCATAATGAAAGAGATTAAGAGGAAATATGGCACAAAGAAATATGGCAGCGCTTCGGAGCTGCTCAGAATGGGAACGTTGATAAGGGGAAGGAGCGAGAGAGTGAGCAAAGAATGCGAGATAGAGCGGAAGAAACAAACAAACAGAAATAAATCTGCTTAAGGATGTTTTGGGACTACGATAAGGCAAAATATTATCTCAGCTCGCTCCCAAAACATTTTCTATTTTGCTTCCTCCTTCAGCAATCAAGGATGAAAATAACCAGAGAGAGAGAGACGATATGATGATGCATAGTGTGAGACTTTTAAACTTTCATCGAGGAACACAAGTGAAAGTTTTTGCTCGAGAAGGAAATAGTTATACGAGTTTACTGGATTATAAAAACCAATTTCAGGAAAACATTGTATAATGATATACCTGATAAAAAAGCCTGATTTCACCTGTAAAAGAGTACAGTTATCAGATCGTTCTCCTTGATAAAAGAAGGAAAAAGTCGATTTAGTAGATAAGCGGCACAATGAAACTCATTATTTCTTGTATATGATTTTCCTAAAAAATAGTTGCTGTCTTCATCGTCGCAACATAAGCTATCACTATAAAATAAATAAATCACACACATGCAAATTCATAGCCCTTAGTTATGATAAAAACTCTATTCCTTCCTTTGGTGTTGATAGGATTCACCAATTTCCAGATATTAACTTGCTGTCTTCGGAAAGATATCTTCGACCTTATTTAAGTTTTTTCGTAAATGCGGGCTAATTTATCCTCGGTGGCACAGCGGGTAAAGGCTTCAGCTCTCTGAGCAGATAGCTTAGGTTCAAACCCCAGCCAGGGGATTCCATGATTTTTTCTGGGAATCACAGCTACAGGTCGAAGAAGTCTTTAAAAATGAATGGGAGAGGTAAAATCTTGGACGATAATGTAGATAGTTATTATTGTGGCCAACATTATAATCATCCAAACCATCAGTGTCCAATTCCAGCAGTTTAACCTGCTTTCTTCACAAAGGCGTTTAGACGCTATCATTGGAAAACATTTACATCGGCTTTATTCAGACTCGGAGCAGATGAATTTTCCTGTATTACTCCGATATTTTTCAGAATTCCTTAGCAAAATTCAAACTGTAGCCAACGTTGCCCTTTCATACACGATCGAACGCTCGGTTGCTTTCAGAGTGAAATGAACGAAATCAGATAAAATGTAGAGGTAGCGAACAAAAGAGCAAGACAGCTGCGTGAAAAGAGTAAAAGTTTCTCTGAAAAAGTCCGGAGCTATGGGAATAGGAAGGGAATAAAGCAGGGACGATGTTACCGCGAGAGGAAATAAAAACCCTTTGTGACGAACGAAAAAATATGTTAATGCCAGGGAAGAAAATGCTAAAAACGGGGGAGGGGAGAATAAATGTATAAGTTTATTACGTCCGATCCTCAAGAGAAAGAGAGAGGAATGGTGAATTTTTTAGGAGGTGGGCGTCACAGCCTTGTGAGGAATACGGATGAAAATGGCGGGGAAGAAATTGAAAA
This sequence comes from Pachydiplax longipennis, assembly GCA_036926295.1. Lineage (NCBI taxonomy): Eukaryota > Metazoa > Arthropoda > Insecta > Odonata > Libellulidae > Pachydiplax > Pachydiplax longipennis. Next base: position 63,082,956 of record JAVFKF010000008.1, read on the forward strand.
AAAAGGTAAGGATTTCTTACTCGGGGAAGGTTGGAATAAACCCTTCGGGAGCGAAAATTCTTCTGCTGCTGTCCTGCTCTCATTTTAATCCTTCGAACATTATGAATAAAAAAGGGATTCGGAGTAGCATTGGCAAGAGAGGAAAAAAATTCCCTGGGAAAAAAAGGAGTGGATATTTGGGTTGCTAAGTTCCGAAGTGGTTGGATATGAGATGACTGCGGAGGCGGTCTCGTCCTAATTCAGCCTCTCTTTCTCTTGTGAGCACTGGACCCTGTTCAAAAGATAAACTTGCAACCCACATTAAGGAGGGAGATATCAATAAGCGTGCTACTCAACATCTCGTCCTTCCCTTACGAATTGCGACTCTTTCTTCTCCCTCATACGTCCTTTCTTTTATCTAAAATTACTTCTGTCTCTTTGTCTCCGAACTAGGGTTTTTTGCTTGCACGGAGTGCAAAAGGAATGATATGTTGCTGCCATGTAGTTCCCTTTTATTTAGAGGAATAATGGCTCAACTGGCTAGCAGTCTTATCTTCCTCTCCACCCACCATTGTTTTCTTTGTTTGCTACGAGATTGTTCCCGCGATATGAGAATTTTGGCACGGAGTATGTATCCCGCATCGACCTTTATAAAAATTGGAATTCTTTCCTGGAAAGTTTTGCAAGTGAAGGTGAAATATAGGGTAACTTGTCATTCCGAAAAGTTCCATGCTCCTGTGTCTAGTTTGCTCTACCCCTATCGGGAATTCCCCAGACTATTCGTATCGTGATAAGAAAACTGATGGAATGCAAAATTTGTTGAATTTGAGTTATTGTCAATCATCGATTCCAGTTTCCTGATTGCTTTTGCAACTCAAAATCCGATGTTAAAATAAATGTCCTATCTCACATTCTTCTCCTTTATTTTTCTCCTTAAAATAAATGTTGATAATTATTACCATAAAGCAAATCTTCCCTCAATTTTTGAGAAACTAGTTTAAAATCGATTACGGGATCAAGGCCTGCTATTTTAATTGTAATATGATCTTATGAGATCAGGCTTAACTTAATGGTATTTACATACAACTCATTGTTGAATAACTTTTACTACTTTTATACCGTGGCGTAGAAAAAGTTATTCAATAATGAGTCTCGTCGTATAATTTATATCGAATGGAATAAAATACTAAAATTAATCATGTAATCTCTGTAAATTATAATCATCCATAATAATTATAACCATCTAATCTCGGTAACCGAGGTAAATTGATACAGAAAAAGACAATACTAGTACAAAAATAAAGCTTTACCGTCGTTTCTTTCGCAGTAATTCTGGTTTCCTTTGGGAGAATGTAATTTTCATTGAAAATTCCACGCAGATAACCTAGTTTAGGGCAGCGTCATTAGCCGGCTAGCGTGTTTGCAGCTAATTTTCAGGCGCGATGTCACAGGAATACGCTACTAATGCCGCATCGTTTACGAGTGCTAAGCCTTTTGCAGTATTTTTCAAACGTTCCTCTCTCTCTCTCTGTTCCATCTAGAGAGAGGCGTAATGGATGCACTTTGCGCCCGCCTTTGCTTCATTCCCTGCTTCGCTTTTTCTCGCGTTTTTTTCCCTAACTTCGCGTGGCATGATCGATTGTTTTTTTCCTTGCAATCCTCCGAACTGCATACGAACTCGAGAGATTGCAGCCGATCCAAATGCCGCGTTTTTATCCCCCATTGTCCCCGAGCAATTGAGCTAATCGACGCGCGAATCGGTAAACATTTGCTACAATAAGCGAGGTATGCCGTTCCATTTCCTTTCTACCCCATAATGTTTTTTCCTCCCGTATCTAACTCCCTTCATCTTTTCCCTATCTCTCCTCCTTTTAGATTTCTTCTGATCCATCTGCTTTCCGGCCCATGCTGCAGCTCAATTTCCTCCCACTCTTAACGCTTCTCTTCCCAGCGTCTTTCTCCTCCGCGTGGATCTATATTTTCGTTCTCGGGAGCATCTTCCCGGTGTAATGGACAGTGGCGGTGGCCACGCACTCTCGGGGATTAGGGGGTAGTGGGAGGGCTTGATGCGATCGGCCATCATCCCCCTCGGAGCGCCATCCTTTTTCGCTCTCTTTTTCTGGCCCTTTTTATCCCCTCCCCGAAGCCATTCTTCGTTTCCAGAGATAGGCCTATCATTCACTCTCCGCGTCCATCACAAACCGACCGACAATACACACCTCATACTCTTCTCTAACGCGTGCATCGTGCGATTTTGTGTATGAAAGTCGATTCCACGCGACTAACGACGCGAGACGGATTGGTAAGAAGGCGCGGGTTTTTCTGCGCATTGTTTCTCCTTCGAGGTTATTGAAAATGGCGTGTCTTTTGTCTGCATTAGTCAGGGGTTTAACGTCGCGACGTTTCGAAGTTGCGATGTTCTTAATCTTACGGAATGTATGTAGGAGTAAGGCTAGGTTAGAGGTTTTAATTTAACTATCGTTATTTATCATTTTGGAATCCTTTGAATGTTGCAAAGTTATGCTATTCGGGTTTGAACTTTTACAAAAATTAACTTTCCATATTCTCTTTAGCTTTCACCCCATGAGGTATGTATGCTCTAATAAATTACTTGCAATCGCCTTCCTTTCTATTTATGATTTTCTAACGAAGCGTAGAGTTAGTGAGTGACAAGATGGAGACAAAATACGATTCCAAAATTATTTCGGATTTTCTCTTTTGAACATAAGAACCTTCGGTATCTTCTTGATAATGTTAATCATTGCTTTAGTAAGTGATATCTTTCAGAAATTCGCATTATCATAGCTTCTACGAGCTTGATTGTTTTTCGTTGCTACAAACATTTCATAAGGTTATTTAATAAATTTATTTATGGACTGGTATAGGAAGCGATTCCTCGGTTCTGCCTTTAAATTCTAAGTTGGTATTCCATGTACTTGTAAATATTCTCTAACCTTTGAGTCTGTTTTGTATGGAATACTATCATATTTTCGCTAAGAGAATCGTTCCCTCGATCATAGACATATTGAAATAATAATTTATCACATATGGAGTATACGGGCATGAAAAGATTGTATGTGTATAATGCGTCTAGTTATGGAGAATTATTTTCAGCTGTTAAAGAGCTAAAGAAGGTGGCAGTTCGGCTAATATTATTTGCTCATTTTACACCGCATATTTTTCATTCTCTAGGAAGTATCATTTTCAATTAACTCTACGTCAAGTTCCATTTTAGATCTCTAGCCACAACTAGGCTTTATGGGGCAAAACAGTGGCGTGTTTGTTTTACGCTTCGTTTTGCCATTAACTGGCTTCATTCGACGGATCATAAGGGGCAGGAATGCATCCGGGGGTTGGACTAACCGTTCGGGAATACGTGTGTCGCCTCGTTTGTCATTTGTCAGCCTCTTTCTTTTCCTCCCTTTTCCTTAGGGACGTCCTGAATTTCTGTAAAGCGGCCACTAGAAAAGGGCCCTCATCCTCCTCAAACATCGCATATTCATCCATATCCATCGCCCACTTTCTCCGCCAGAATGTATCCAATAGACGAGGGTTTGGCTCATAATATTCCCGGTGATCCATTTCCTTTTCTTCTTTAGTCGCTTTTCCCGCGTTCAAGCTCAATCTCCAACTCCTACTACCCACTCAAATCCCTCTCTGTGACAGCTTTACCCTATAGCATAGTTATCAATTTTGGTGAACGTTCCCCTCGGATGGTTTTCTCGTGGGGTGAATTTATTTCACTGACATCGTTTTCGTTTTTTTTCCAGGCGTTCATTCCCCAAGGATCTCCTCGATGGATATATTCTCTACTCAAATTTCTTGCGAAGATTAGCGCGCTATTTATGTTGGTAAGTGGGCCTCAAGGCTTCTTTTCGCTCTCTCGATTTAGATTATCATCTTTGTTATCACACGTGGAATAAGCAACACAAATCATTTTATAAGTTAATTTATACAAATATTTTTCACCTTTTGGAGAGCTAATATATTCTGTGTGGGATGAGATTTGGAAATTTCTATACACAGGAGTGACTCTTTTTTAAATGTAGAGGTGATGTATAAATAAAGCAGTAGCCCTTGAGAGTTAAATAGTATTATCGTAAAAAGTAGCATAAATGCACCTTGAGAATATAAAAAGTGTGTTCTCTTTTAAATCTTTTTCATTATTTTCAGTATTATCTTTTCTCTCAGGAAATTATTGTATCGCTCCTCGGTGAAATTGAAAGTAGTATCCAATGTTTTCAGATTCGGCTTTGATGAGTTATTCTAAAAATACAGAGATGTAATTAAGTGCGGAATTGAATGGAATTGTTTAAGATCAGATTCAGTTGTAAAGTTCTTTACTTTGGTCTGTGGTTACTCTAATCAGCTGGGATTTATTCGTTTGGATATTAGAAATAGATCGTTTTAAATAATAATAAAATAATTCAAGATTTAGTAATTTTAAGACAGGTTACCTTTGAAGATGTCAACCAGTCAAGTAAAAATATTTCTTAGGAGCTATGGAGTGTTTTTCCTTTAAGTTGTGTGTGCTTATTCATTCCACTAAGTTACGCTTCAACATATCCATTATATTCAACTATTATGATGTAGGGTATTACTTTTACACTTACTGAAACACGAAAAATGATTTTTAATATTCAAACAACATATTTAATTGTAGAGAGAGATTTTATGTTTTCGATATTTACCTTACAGTTTTCTCGTAATTTTGCTACCACTTTTTTTGCTTTTTAAATTTTTTATCGGTCTAATTACATCTGAAATAGCTTATGATTAAATCAAACTCATTTTTAAGTCTGAATAATATGAATAACTAGCTGAGCTATACGATGATTCTCAACGGGGAAATGACTAAAAAATAGCTTAGTTATTGCTACTGACTGGAATCTCAAGAAAAGAATGGATAATAATAGTGACGAATGAGAGGTTGAAATAACTATTTTCTAAAAAGAATTTGACAATACCAAACTCATCATTTTGAGATTATGTTGACGGTTTACTTCCGATTTAATGTTGCAAAAGAAATAAAGCTTACAAGCGATAAAAAGGAATTTAAATGCTTTTCTTATGGGAAAGCTTCGACTCGTCTGGATACGAATTGGGAACTTTCCTGCAAATAAATAGAGGCCAATAATCTGCGTGAAGTCGATATCTAACATTTTTTAAGATTTTAAAGTTACTCAACTACTGCTTTTCAACTTTTATGCGGATGTTTATACACTAACCTACGTACACATACAAAAACACCACTAAAGTCTATTTTAGGTATAAGAATATTTATACTATCAAGGCGGCTTCATAGGCACTGTAAATTTGAAAAATAAGGCCGCATATTTCTGCCATAGCTTAGTGTTATTGTGATCAAAATAGCGACTTTGCTTTTCATCCTCATACAATTTATAAACTAACCTGATCATCAAATTTCTGTTATCATTTACCTAAAGAGAACATACTGAGGGAAAATTACTTTTTTTAAGGTTATAGAATCCTTTGATAGGTTGATAGAATTCAGTTCCACTAGAAACATCAACTCTCTAGCAATAGCAATGTTTACTCTGGACTGTCCTTTCCGAATGGATAATGGTTTGTGCTGTTGGAATGAAATTCGATTAAATTCATTCGGAGGGTACCTCTTTAATTTTTCCATTTGCTTTTTCTCACCTTCGCCTTTCTCTCTCTCCTGCTTTTCACTCCTGCCGTCAAATTGCCTTTCTCTCTCAGTTGCCCATTACCGTTGTTTCTTCTTCCCGTATATACTTTTTCCCTGGGACTTTTACGTCTACCTCATGACAGGACGCGTCTCGCTGGAGCGATAAGCCTGTTATGAAGCCGATGATGGATGAATCCATTGGTCTAAAACGTCCATAACCAAAATGGATGGAGTCGAACTTGTGATCTCTCGAGAAGAAACATATGCCGGCGTAAGTCACTTGGGTATTTCCTACGGAAACAAAGTAAAGTCAACCTTTTGACGTTTTTAATATTGAAATATTTTAAATGTCACACCTCGTTATCGTCCATAGCTCTGAGTATGAAACCCATTTGGTCTTTCAAAGCAGCGTTTCCCGTGTTTTTATCCTCCCGAGGAAGAGCGCAGCGTGTTTTTAAACCATCTATTTCGTAGAAAAATCCCTATGGATGAAGGGGAATGAAATCGGCTTTCGGGCCTTAATTACTCAAATAGGTCTCTGAAAACAGGAAAACAGTTGCTATTTTTGTGTGCATACATGGATCACTTGTATCTCTTTAGACAGATACTCCTTTAGATTAGAGAATCGCCTGAAAAATGGACTTTGACGAAATGATTTGAAATATACGAAAATAATTTGGTCTCTTAATATTTATTACGATTCTCGCAAAGTATGAACTGTAAATATTTCTCGCCATATTATAACACGTTTACATATAAAATTTGTTAGATAATTAGATTTGATAATTGGTAATTGTATTAGAATTTTTTGTTTTCAAGTAGAAGCTCTCTCTGGATAGAAAATCGACCAGGAACAAACAACGCAATCGATACACTTAACTTACGGAGCGTCGTAACTGAATCAGCAAATAAATTTTCCCTTTTACAATAGTATTTTTGGAAATTACGAACTCTTTAATTTGTTAGTTTTGATTTATTGTTAATTCAAGAGCCCCCATCGTGAAAGAATACTTAAGAAGAAGCTCTGATAACTATGTATTTCATCATAAAACAAACATTTCTTCTCCCTAACACCGCAAAGAACGTGTACAGAAGTGAATAAGCGCATTGACCGTTATCGCTAGAGGTCACTGACGCAAGAGCGCTCAGTTGTGCGTGGAGAAGACGATTTTGGCGGATGCCTGAAATCGTAACACTGAGTTACCTTGTTTCTCATTCTGTTGCTTTTGGCTCCTATCTGCCTCCCTTTTCTCTCGTTCTCTTTCTCTTTCCACGGGCTCCCCAAAGACGTGGAGAGTGGCTGATGATCAATTAAAGTCTGCCACCCGCTGTTTTCACCTGGAGACCAACTGACAAAGGGTGGGGCGCAGGCAGGGAAGGGATGAGACTCCGAAGGGCGGATGGGAAGAAAATGGTGAAAGAGACGGATTGGCGAGAGAGAGAAAGGTCACGAGGAATGTGGGTGGAGGGATGAGAACCTATGTTACCACCGTGAGGATCCTCTTCCTCAAAGTTTACCATCCAACGTGGTCCTCGAATCGTCAAATGTTGTTTCCTCTCCTATCCTCGATGCATCAATCTCACGGTCCAATTTTTTCGGCTTCCCTCCGCTGACAGCGATGCATCATCGTCTTTGGAATCAACCTATTCGCGCCATAATCTCATCTGTAAAGTAATTATGTCTCGTAAACGTCGTGAAAATTTCATCACGCTCTCCTCAGATGATAGCGGTGACTGAATATTGGTAAACATGCGCTATTTTGCTCGAATTTAAAATTTTATTCGCTTTATTACTGGGTTATTTATGACGCCTTGCCTGTGACCAAGATGTAAGGGTTCCCGGAAAAGTTCCAGGTATGTTCATTAAGCTGTTATATTTAAGGAAGGAGTGCATTATGACTGCCAAAAGTGCATGTATTAATTTGCATGCGATAGCCGCATTTATTCCGTTTAAAGTGAATTTCTACGAGGGAAGTTCCGTTTGATTCATTTGCTCTACCTCTTAACCTTATACGGAGATGCATCATACTTGTTTTACTGAGTATACTTTCTCATACAAAAGGAAAGTAAGCCACGTTTACGTCTGGAAAAATTAACCTCACTGTTTTTAAATTTCAGTCTGTCATTGAACAATAATATTCTCCCGGGAACTTCCTTTGAAGTTTACTTCGAAATTTGTTGCTTTATGTTTCCATCTATCATCCAAAGGCAAAGCCTTGCGGCTTTAGCCAAGAGCTCGTATCTTTTGCCACACACTTGAGGTCATGGTGTGAAGTCATGCTTGGATGTTGTGTTGATCCTTGTTACTTCACCTGCCTTGGCTTCCAAAATCCATGATAAGTAACAAATCTACTTCTCCAAACTCCGTAACTCCATAGCTGCTAGCAATAAGGAATTATAACGCTGTGATTTCTATTTCCTTCCACATCGCAATCTTTTCATAGTTAAAGTCGCCTCGATCATACGAGTAAATTCTTTGTTACAGTCTAGTTCGGTTTAGTTATTCTGCAATCTACCGATACTATACTGATAACGCTGCTTCCGTTATTACGAGGGTGGAATTTCTTTGCCCTCTCTACCATTGAGGCTTTGCCTTCATTCGCCTTCGAAACCACTGATCTTCCTTCGATTGTTACCTAAGGCAGGGCTTCTAACAGGGTAGTACTATGCGAAGCCAGATGAACCTTTGTTATTGTAACATTTTTGCGTCATGTTTACTATACGTACTTTTTGATTTCCTCCGGAGATGACACTTACCATATCTCTAGGTTAGAGGTAAATGAATATCTCCAATTAGAGAGATTTTAGGAAAATTGATGTTCATTGGGAGAAAAACAATTTTGTAGTAGCTTCTAACTTCCATTAGCATTGATTTTTGCGTATCACAATCATACTGATGTTAATGCAGAAATCGGATTTTTACTCCTGGCTTTTTCCTAAAAATTTCATCATAGTTATAGCTTTAAGTCAAATCTTCGTACAAAAAATATACGATTCCTTATAGGTAAACAAAGTTTAAGATTGTATCAAAAGGAATGAAATATGCATAAGGATAATGAGAATGACTTCATTAGAGTGACAAAATTGTGATGTTATGTAATCTCTGGAAAAATATTTCCTCAGACGAAATGGAAAAAAAGCTGGGCAAAGTCTCAAAGAAACGCGGAAATGAAAACCTGCGGAATGTATGGTAAAAGATTATTCAACTCTAACATGGCGAAATTTAAAATTAAGAAACAACTAAAAAATAATCCTATAGATTATTCATTATCTGGAATCTCGAAAACAAGAAAAACAGCGAAGTATTCGTTCCTTGAATAAGTATGTGAATATAGCGGAAAAGTATCAGTACCTTTGAAAATCACACGATGTATGATTACATAATTAAGCTCTTTAAATTGGTGTATTGTATGGAAGTAGTCGTCTCTTCATTCGTGTAATTTGTATCACCCATAATGAGAAATTCTGCGAACGGATGTAATCTGAAATTCGTTTTAAACTCCCGAAAAAAATATTTTCAGTGACTGAGAGAAAATACCCTAAAAGGTTATTAAATGCAACTTAAAATTTACTCGAAACCTCGATAATTTCGTTCTGTACGCCGTAATAAGGGCAAATTCGAACGCAAGTGAGGGTACTCAAAATCCGTATTTGACATCACAAAACTTCTGATAATTAAGCTAGTTCATTTCAGCCCCAAGAGAAAACTAGAGCGAAATATGTTACATGTTCGTTATAATGCGAAGCCTCAGGTGAATTTTTTAATCAACGCTATGTGTAAATTACAAAGAGCTCGCTCTGTTGACTTTAATTTTTCCCGTATTCATCATGTAAAACACGTTTAAATGGAAAGTAAAGAATTTAATTTGTCTGTTTTCCTCTGGCTTCTACGAAATCCTTTTTATCTCGATGGTTTACCTTCACTAAAATGTATGCTTTTATAAGAGACTTTATTTTCATTACTACGAGGACACTCGTATGTTAAGTTTTTCTGAGTAGGTACGTTACTACGTTAGGTTTTTCTGAGTATCACCACTAGGAACAGTAGCTACTAAGAGGGTTAAAGGCATCTTTCAATACTTCATGATGTTTTCCATTCTAAAACGGTACATTACATTCATGTTCTATAATTACTATTAATCCAATTCATTGTATCGGTTTACAGATGATAAGACTTCTTACCAATAACAAAGTATGAAACTCTGTGTGATATACTTTCGAGGGCCAGAAATTTTGTTTAGCATTTATGAAATAGTTTTTATTTTTAAAATTAGGAGATATTTATATCGAAGAAAATTATTTATCAGATACTAAATTAAGATAAAATTGTTATAACTTTAATTGATTATCAGATTGAAAGAAACAAACAGCCTCTGTATCGCCATTCAGCTTGTAGTGTTATAATTTAGTCTGTCTGGCAAAATTTTGGAATTTCACTAATTATAAGAATGGTCCATGGTCCGTCTCTCTTATCTTTATGGACGGAGTATTTTTCATTTACCTTTGATAGAGGATAGAGAAAAATGTCTCTTTCATTTACATTTATCTCACGATTTGTCAGTGATTTTCATGGATTCGATAATACGAAAGATAATAAAATATGAAAGATACTGAATAATGAAGTTAATTAAGGTGTCTTCATTTGAAATGCTACGGAAAGTGTTACTTGTAATCGTACTTCTCTTAAGTTGAATTGTTCCCATTGAAGCAATCTGGCTCGGTAAAGGAAGCAAGGGCACAATACCTCACTCTTCACCTTGCCTAGTAAGCTTCATTTCCTCCCCTAGCTCTTGGTAGCTAATGGTGGAGGCGATGAGGTTCTAACCTTCCTTCAGTCTAAATACTTATAAGTTAAAGAAATACATTTCTTTATTCGTCGATCATAGGGTGTCGTGTAGAAATTTTAAGATTATTTAAAGGATATTATTAAATAGCGAGACTTAAATCGTAACATTCTCTACATGCCGAGCCTATATAATAACTGTTTTCGCGAGCATTATGTGTTCCATTATGAAGACAAAGCTACGCTAACTCTGACTTGGATGAGATGAAAATAGGACAGCAGAATGAATATCATTTAGCAGTTTTAAATTTCATGCTTCAAAGCTCAAGAATTTTGAGTAGATAAGAGTTTCAGTGCCTTGAGACTGTAGTTACCGTCAAGATTTGGCAATGAAAAAAATTCGGTCGCATCTACATTTTCAGATGTCGAACATAGAAACAATGTATTTCATTCGGAGAACTGCTTCCCATTTTGACTTTGACCACCTTTCTTCCCCTCACCCTTATCTCATCCTCACCCACAACTTCCATTCCATCGGATCCTTAGGGAAGGTGATGGGCTATGAAAAAGGATGGGGAGGCGTGGGGCAGAATCCGGTAAGAAGGGGCATCAAGGAATAAACCCCCGAGGCAGCCGCTAACCCCATCATCGCTCATGGCTGTCTGATTCAGCGATCAATGGCAACTTCTCTTCACCCTGCTGACACTCTCCTCCCTATCTCATTCACCCCATCCTTCCTGCTTTCTCTCGTACGTTTTATTCTCTTTCCTCTACACTCCCATAGTTGCATCGTTCGTATTACTACCTCTTGAATATTCCACTTCTTTATTTGAATACCCAGTTCAGTTGAGATGTTATATAGGACAGTATTTTCCGGCCGATGGCCATCTAAGTTAGCTCTTGCATGTGGCAAATAATGCAATAACGTTAGAAGGAGTATAGAGAATTTTTTTTCTTCTTTGGGAAACAGCACGAAGAAGTATGGTCTCGAGATAGATGTAAAGTGTTTCTGGGTTACACTCGAGGAAGAGAAAATGATATCCAGGTTAAATTAGTGACGAAAATCCTTGTTTCAGATAAATGATGATGATATAGTGAGCATATAGAGTTACTAGTGAAGAAGTCCTTTGACGGGAAAACGTAGTGAGAGAACCAAATGGAAAATTTTGATGAAAAGACCGAGGAAATTGATCAGATAACCCTTAATCCTTGATGTTAATGATAAGACTATATCTAAGAATGTTCTCCTTCTTTGATACTATTGTATCAATTCAAATATAGAAGTCATAATTTAAAGTAGATCATAAAAAGAAATATCAAAACACTTTTATTCAGAGAGAAGGTAGATTGCCGAATATTTTTTGCTTTCCAAAGCATCAAACAGGTGTTTGCCGTAACTTCTAAGTAAGCAGTAGGAATACGAGTCTCAATCTTAAGATGGGATGTAACCGCATTTTTAAAAGTGATAAGCAGATAGGGGAGAAAGATTGTTTCTTACGTACGTCCTAACTACACATACTTTTAAAATTTCTTACATTAAGAAATTAGGCCTTCAAGCGTCAATAAATTACAAAACTCATCCTTGTTTTTCGTGAAATAATCTTTGTTTTTCTTGACATTTAAAAGCACAGCTCTTTCTCTTCTATGTGGAAAGTTTCAATTGATTTATTAATTGGGAAATACATAATATTTCTAATAGTTCTAACTTCTGAAAAGGTCAACCGTTGAAACTATCCTTCCTTAGATTCCTTGCCATATGGTTCTTACGCTTCCGTTTTAGTCATAATGTGTCTTTGAAGTAATTCATATTTCACCGCTTGGGTACGAAGATTTAAACTTCTTCAATATAATCCCTAATGAGAATTAATTCTATCCTTCAGGTGTGCTTTAAAACCTGATGCAAATAAGATTTCCTCTGCCCTTGACGTTTTTAAGCTGAATAAGAAGGTCTTTGATGTATCCAAGGAAATACTTTCAAACATTTTCGGTGAACTAATTATATCCGCGAATTATTATTCAACACGACCGTTGTCGAAGGTGATGTCACTTAACGTACCTGAAAGTGCCGAAAACTGACTGATTTTTCACAGACCTATGTGAAAATGCAAACTTGTTTTCTCCGGTGCAAAGAAGTTCCGTGAAAGACTTAATTGAGGAATGAAGCGGAGAAAATTCTAAGTGTAGTTCTTTGAAAAACTCGCCTTTTTAGTAGCATGATGATGGACGGCGGAATGAATATTTTATGTCTAAGCGTGAAATTTTGATAAAACTTTTCTTGTGGGAAAAGAAAACAATGTGTATTAGTATAATGATTGCAGTTTCTCATGTAATGCGTATGTTAGGCAAATCTCTATTCCTTCTTGATTAATTTGTAAATTTTCTATATTTAACAGCAACGGCTTATTCTTGTCGAAATATCGATGGGATTTACTACTAATAATAATGTATTGCTGAATAGTTTTTCTTTACACGTTAGGAATATGGATGTTTTATCTCTAGCTTTTATACCATCATCTAAATTTTGTGTGTGCGCATTTGCCTTCAAGATCCGTTCTGTAATCAAAGTCTTTGAATCATAGGGAATTGCTCTATATATAATAACATACTGATCTGTTAATACTGATTTTTAATGATGAACCTTGAAATCCTGAGGTATAGTAACACATGCTCAACTTAAATGTTGCATCTTTGGAAGAAAGCTCCTAATTCACTGGGAAAATATTCCAGTAGCCGAAAAGTCGCATAATGAAGTTTCTTTCCTATTTCGTGATAGAACCCGTGGAAAACTAACATTTGAAATTCATTTCATCCACCGTCCGAATCTATTTATTACTCCTCACTCTGATGAAATAACAAACCGTGATGTGGAAATCTTGTAACTTTATGGGAACATTCCGAATCCGGTTCCATAAATGAAGTTTTGGAAGTGAATTCGGCTTCAACGTGGGAGGAGCGCTCTCTTCGGCTACTTCTCTTAGTAGAAGACGACTTTGAAAGTTACGAAGTTGAAGCGATGTTGTCCAGTTGTATATCCCTGAGTTGCATGAAGAAAGTTTTTTATTAGGGGAGTGACCAGCTTTCATCAGTGCTATGAAGTTAATATTACGACTTTTAAAGTAGTATTTTGGCATATGCAAGCTACTTACGTTTACAGGAATTTATTCTTACATGAATCAATTAACTAGCTTAATTATCAGAAGTTTTATGATGTCAAATACGGATTTTAAGTACCCTCACTTGCGTTCAAATTTGCCCTTATTACGGCGTACAGAACGAAATTATCGAGGTTTCGAGTAAATTTTAAGTTGCATTTAATAACCTTTTAGGGTATTTTCTCTCAGTCACTGAAAATATTTTTTTCGGGAGTTTAAAACGAATTTCAGATTACATCCGTTCGCAGAATTTCTCATTATGGGTGATACAAATTACACGAATGAAGAGACGACTACTTCCATAGAATACACCAATTTAAAGAGCTTAATTATGTAATCATACATCGTGTGATTTTCAAAGATACTGATACTTTTCCGCTATATTCACATACTTATTCAAGGAACAAATACCTCACTGTTTTTCTTGTTTTCGAGATTCCAGATAATGAATAATCTATAGGATAATTTTGTATTTGTTTCTTAATTTTACATTTCGCCATGTTAGAGTTGAATAATCTTTTACCATACGTCTTACATGAATGTGATTTTAGGATGTAGTTGAAGACCTGATAATGTAAACTCACTTGGAGAACGAAAAGGGAGTTCTGAATTAAGTTTGGCATTATATGAGACGGAGACAAAAGATGGAAATTAATACAAGTTCGATAGATAACGAAACAGGAATGAATTCTTGGAGTTGAAAGCGTCAGAAAACATTTTAGGAGAAACGAGTGAGCATCTAAAAAACGATTACAATTACACAAGAAAATATTCACAAAGAGACAAAGGTTCTCCAAGCGCCGACAGCGGCGACCATCTAAGGGCGATTCCCGGGAAACGGATAATCGTTTAGCGGTCACCAGTTATTCAGAATCCCGATGCGCATTTCGGAAACAAAGCTTCCATCTTCATGGGGGGTCCAATATCTTCTAACAAGAAAATATAGTTGGAATTAATTGAAATTATCTAGTCAAATCAGGTTCTGACCTCGATGAAATACATATATATGTAGGATTTCACCTAAGGAATTGTAGGAAGTAGGAACTTTGGACGCTGTTTTGGAGGACAGAACTAGATATTCACAGACAGAAGGACCTCTTTTGTATAAATACGGCTATCCAAATAAAAGCTGATCCGTCCATCGACTTTGTGGGATAGAGACAGTTTTCAAAATTCGTAGCCTGTAAATGATTCACCAGAATATTGAATTTTGCTATGTTACGAATAAGAATTTTATTTAACAAATATATTGGATGTAAATCATCTAATGTAAAAGATAACTGCTGGTTTCTGAAATTGAAGAGATATCGATATTTGAAACGGACAAGTGAGAAATGGAAATAACACGAACTGACTTGCTTTGCCAAGAATGAAACGGAGAATGGCACATTATTGGCAGTTGAATAAGGAGCACAAACGATAGGTCTAGTCATTAAAGTAGTCTTTGCCAATTATGAGCTATAAAGAAAAATAGATTAAGAAAAGGTGGAAGATAAATGAGATGTATGAACCAGTTTGAGTATATAAAACCAATGGCATTTTAATTACTCTCTTTGAGTGATCGAAGAAGTTGGAGAATAAGATAACGATGCAATGACGGAGAGTTATAAAATGACTGTAATATAATGAAGGTATAATGATGCGCAATGATTTCTAATAGAAAAAAAAATATTTCTATAAAATTTGAGTATCAGCGCCATATTGTGAATTCAATATTAATTGAGCATATTGGAGAGGATTGCGTCATCAGTTAATGAATTACGCAGTAGGCGATCTCAGAAAGTTTTATATATTTACATAAAATTTGATAAAGTGAATAAAGAGAGCCAAAGCCTTATTATTAATTCGACATTTTGTGCTTTTTGTCATCTTAGATTATTCAGTACCACCACAGGTTTTTCATTTGCATATTATTTATCAAAAATAATTCTTTATCAAAAAGATATTGATAAGGTGAGCTATATTAGTTTCATTATCTTCTGTTTTTCCTATTTTAGATGAATTATAAACTATTGGCCTTAACATTTATTTATCATTTATAGAAATGTGGAAGTGCTAATTCGCT
Source organism: Pachydiplax longipennis (assembly GCA_036926295.1). Classification (NCBI taxonomy): domain Eukaryota; kingdom Metazoa; phylum Arthropoda; class Insecta; order Odonata; family Libellulidae; genus Pachydiplax; species Pachydiplax longipennis. The sequence continues at coordinate 63,098,588 of JAVFKF010000008.1, forward strand.
AAAACTATTACCTTAATGACAATACTACGTATCATTGAAATAAAGTTTTTGTAATGGTTAGTTTTCAATAGTAAAATCTATAGAGTTTAGATAGCAAAGGATTTATTTTATACATTCAGATATTCTGGTAGATGGAAGAGAAGAAATTGATCATTTATATGGAACAATAAAATTATCAAATAAAAATATTAGACCATTCGCCAATCCCTCTCTCCTCCAGCAGCCTATTTTATGGGAAAATATATAAAATATTTTCCTTTGTATAGCAAAAATAAATTCAATTTTTTACGTCATAATGGATATTTTATCTCTTCATTTCTTATTGCGAAAGGATATCTAAGGACAGTATAAATTCTGAACTAGAGGTCCGCTTTTCCAGGTCTATGCTTTTTTCGCAAATTAAAGCCTGTAATAATCTCAATATAAAATCGTGAAACCAATTTAACAGAGAATTTATGCTTAATTTACCTTTAAGTGCCATTGATTGAGTGGTTTTAATTCGGTAACCGAATTTAAGCTACATAAGCTATAACTAAAACCGTAACGAATCACAGTAAAAAAGGGTTCTCAAAAGGACGAGACTGTATGAAGGGATTCAGAGAGACAGTGAAACACGAAATGGGAATGCACTTATGTAAATATAGGGATGATAAACAGCTAATATAAGTCATGAAATAATTTTGGAAGAAAAATTAGTGATTTATTTTCGTTTTGTGAGGTTATATTGAAAGACAAATAATTTCTCACTGAACTTTTTTTATCAGCCAAGCAACAAATATCACTGATATTAAAAGCTATCGTCTGAGAATGTCGTCTAAATAATTAAATATCTTTTGGTGATGAAATAGTTGAAATATAAATTTTTTTATAAATTTTTCATATTATTATACACAATATATGCTAGTTTTTAACTGATTATGTTTACTTAACAGATGTACAAAGAAACATTTCGAGTAAAAGTCACCGATATTGCGGCATGAGACACTCGGAATCCTATGAGTACACGTTGTCTTTGTAACGTACCTCGCCGAGAAAGAAATAAAATGCCGCACTATTACTCGTATTTGCGGAAGGAAGTTATATCCACCCTTCCACTTCAATTTCTATCTCACTCATAGTTCCTCCCGGAGCTCAGTAGTATCTCCTTCCAGGTTTACCAATTTCTTCAAAATTCCACAGAGAGAATGAGGAAGCGTCAAGGGGGGAGTAAGCGATAGTTCTTCCTTGCTCTCGACTTATTCCAATCCGGAGACTTGTATCTCGACCAATCGATGCTCTCCAGAGACTCCCCTCCGTGCTCTTCTTCTGTCTCCCTCAATTACCCTTCCCTCTGTCCCATTCCTCTTTTTATATTCCCTCCGAGAAAAAGAGAGATTCCCCTTTTTTCTTCCGTTCCCAGTTTTCCATTTCCTGACGCCTAGCCTAAGTGTCCTACTTTCTGCCACGGTGGTGGTAGGCAAGAGGTCGTCACGAGAAGTGCAGGCAAATGGCTGAGGTGTTGTCCAATAAATTTTTAGTATCGGGGTTCGATGCACGCGCATATAAGGGAGGTTTGTTTTCTTTTCCCCGACGTTCTCTAAGCGTATGAAGTTCTACTAGAGTTTTTCATATCCTCTGGGAATGCATGATTGAGATGGTTTTTTGGGGCGAGGGAAATTATGGATGAACTGAATCTTTTTGCGTATCGCCCACTCCGAGGAAGATTTCAATCTGGGAGTTTCTTTTTCTGGGTTCTTTCGTTTTATTTGTATTCTCCCAATTCTTCCACTCCTGGGAGCTGTGGATGCTTTCATTGAAATTCTGATCTCTTAAGTCCTGTCTTGTTATTTTCCTTTTGATAAAAGATTTTGATAAAAGATTTTGATAAAAGATTTTGATAAAAGATTGTTATTGTATTATTTTAAGTACTGTTTTAAATAATTTTATTCTGTTGCTTTTATGTTTACGATCCAATACTTTAAATAAAATATTTTTTGATCGAATTATCTTTAAATTCTAATGTTTGGTTCTTAATAAATTTCAAAGTGATTCTTGTTATCTCTATTATTATTTGTAATTCTACGATAATCGTGACTTCTTATCGCTACTTTTCTTTTATGTGTGTATTTTTTGGTATTTTTATTGACAATTGCCTCTATTACTTCATAGAAATGACTGGAAAAGGAAATTTTTATATCCATCACTATTTTATTTACTGCTATGGAAAAGTAAGGTATGGTACAGTATAGTATATGGTGGCAGTTACAGTAACTGCAAAAATGATCAAATTATTTCTTAAAAAATACTGGATGCCAAAATGATAGCAATAAAGTCAAATTTGAATCGTTAAGAAGGAAGATATCAATAATGGTTGGCTAAGTTGGCTAAATCGCAACTCCCGTATGAAATAAATGGAAGATTTTTTTAAATATTAATTTCACGGAATTCCCGACGAGACAGAAATGTGAAATTTAGGAATTCATTAAAGGCTCAGTGACCCACCACATCTCGGTATATTTTATCAAAAAATATCCTTAGTTTGACTATAGACGACTAGAGTATGCTCTCATTATAAATCCAGGAAGAATCATTTTGATCTATTTCAGACATTTTACTCTTGCACTGTCTGAAGAATCTGAAGGAAATCGTCCTACGAAATCGAGGCAAGTACCAAAATCAATGCTTTTGTGGAAGATTGTGGAAGATATTTATTAATTTTACAAGGGATATAATGGCAGAAACTTTCAGAAAAAATAAAACGATCTCATGTTTCATTCTTATTAAGACATTTATCAGAATTAAGGTTAGAGCTTGATTTGACTTGATAGTTACTAATAATTCCAATGATATTCTCTCGCGTAGTTGTCATATTTTTTAAATAGCTCGCTCGTCTCTCCGATAAAGTCGTCAAATACTTTTAGTTCCAAAAATAAAGAGAGAAAAGGGAAATATTTTGGAAGATTTTGAGCAGAAATGAGCTGCTTAAAAGCACAAAGAAGATTTAGTGGAGTGAGTTTAGTTGATTACAATGTATTACATTAGGTTCAATAAAATGTTATCAACCTATGTTTAGGTGTTCCGTATACATTTATTGCTTTAGTTTCTATCAGGATGGATATTTAAAGCGATTATCTTTATTTATGATGATTTATGAATTTATTATACGAAGGGCCAAACTATTGTTAATTTTTTATAAGTTAAATTTAGTTCCGTAACTTTTGACATGGGAGTTCATTTGTATAGTTATATTTTAACAAGCGCATTGCAATCATGTTTAATATACAGTTATATTTTAAACAAGATGTTAATAGAATCATTAGTAACATGGAATTATTGTATTGAAATATTCAATGTAGTACTCTTTTGGTTTATAGGAAGCTAAAAGCTATCTAAGGTTACTGACCACTTATAGGGAGCAAAAATAACTTTGCTAACATAGTTTAACCTTTTTATTTTCCTGCTGATATAAAGGCAATATTTTTTTTTATAAATTTAAAAAGAATGTCACAAATCATGACTCATTGAAATTAAAGAATACATTATATGACCTAAGTCAGCGTCATTTATGCATCAATAATCATATGTGAGCTTAATTGGGTGTTTGCGTGTGCTTCGAGTGTGCTTCGAGTGTGTTTTAATTATTTTCGACAGAAATATTTGAGCAAATGTGATGGAAGATAAACAAATTTAAATTGATATTTTATCTCGAGCCTCATAAATTCATAATTAAATCTACCTCGCACTTTTTAAGTTCTATATGCCATTGACACTTTTTAACGACTTTTGAAAAATTTAAATTGATAGTTATTTATAACAATTTTAATATTTCGTAGTCTTGTTCATTCGTAAAATTCTGCGGCTGTATTCACCCAAACATCCGAAACAAACGAGTTTTGATGCAGGCGTACACCTATTCCATTCACAACAGAAATGTATTTTGGCTGCATAATCTCAAGGATACGTGTTATTTTCCTTCGTGACAGCTACGAAGATAGAGGCTGGAGCTCATTCTCATCCAATGAAACTTGTACCGTTACGTTGTTTACTCCCGTACCATTGATCTATTATGCAATTTATCATCGCATCTCGGAAAATACTCTTTTGAGTGCGTAATATCCGTTGACGCAGACCCAGGCCTTGCCAAACTATTTTCCCGGCGCTGTCGTCTTATTTTTTCCGCTCGCAGAATTCGAGAACATCTCGGGATCTTGCCACACGATGGCGAAAAAATCTCGGAACCGAGCAACATGCCCCATTTATTTCGGAATCCATTCTTCCGCGCATCCAATCCCATCCACTTTTTCGGAATGACAATTCGTCCACCGAAACAGACAACATTGAAAGGAGTGCTCTAGTTCTTTTTCAACGGTCCTCCATCCTCTCCGCTACCAATCTCCTACCTTATCTCATCTCGGCTTCCTAACCCTTTCTAACCTCTTTGCCAAAAGGTGTATGAGGACGGGGAGAGTAGGGGAGTCGGAATTTTTACCCGTCCCCGCTTTCTTATCGCCTCGCAATCGCTTACTCCACTTCGGATCACCACGAAACCATTTACACTCGGATCACGTCAGTGCGGGATGGAGTAAAAGCTAGGAGTGGCAATGGAGTAAAAGAGGGGAGGAGTACGGCTTCAATCGTGGCAGAGATGCATTTCCCACCCGCTCTCTTCAAACACGCCAAAAACTCTTAACCTCCTTACTCCGTCGTCCGTTTCGAAGGCGAAGATTGGTTTGTCTGAGGGCGGAGATGTTTTGAACGAAAGTCTTCTTCTTCAAAAGGGTTCGGCGGTTTCCTTAGAGCCTTCGTGCTCGTCTCGCGTCCTCCCATATCCTCCATCTTTATGGGGTTGCATCATCGGGAGGAGTGGACGTGTTGAGGAGTGGTGTGGAGGTAGAGGACTGAGGACCGGAAGCCTATTTGGAGGCTGCGTGTTATCTGAGTCGCAAAACTACGGCGCGACACGACAGAGGCGGTGACTAAGTTGGGAGAGGAGTGTCAATGCTGGCCGTTTGCCCGAAACCTTTTTTCCTTTCGTTGACATCGTTCCGGTTGAATTTAGTTTTTAGCGTACCCCGGTGTGAAGAATCATTCCATCAAGGATTTTCGGTATTATTAGTAAGATGAAGTAGCAGCGAGTAGGATAATGGATGAAATCCTTCTATAATATTATTCAATGCGGAAGTAAATTATGATGACGTTTACATTTTGCAGAATATCGGTCAGCTAGCCATTTGTACGCGTGACTATTTCTAATCTCCTCATCGACCCTGAAAAATTATCGGTAGTATTCACTTACACAAGTAACGCTCTGCCATGTAACAGTAAAATCAAAAGGATATATTTTATAGAGCCAATATTTAACAAAGTAGAAAAATTTTCATGTACAGAGACCACGCCAGGCACTTATTGGTTAAAAGACTATTTTTGATTTCAACTCTATCTTTCGTAAGAAAAATGTGAAGTTATCGAAAGATTCTCTTTTATTCACTTCTCTTTAGTTTTACAGAAATTACGGTGGTAGTATTTAGTCGTGCTGCTATTTGTTGGTAGTATTTTGTTAATATAAACAAGAAGAAACACATTTAGTTAATTTTTCCATCTTGAGATACAAATTTTAGGGGAGGTTTAATATTTTTTCTCCAATACTTGGGATACATATGTAACGAAGAATGACGTTAGCTACCATTTAAAGATACTCCATGTCAAATAGAAAAATTTAATAATAATAGAATGAATTAATAATATTAATAATAAAAATTTAATAATAGAATAAATTAATTTTAACACCTACAGTTTTGATGAGGAAATTAATTCCTTTTCCAGTTATACTTGGGAAAGAAAAGTGGCCTTGCAGATTTTTTCGAAATCATGTTTTCAAGATAGTTCTATTGATTTAACGTCATTTTATAGAAATGCCATAGATATGAAATACAAATATAACATATTTCACCTATTTTTGTTGTACTATACATAAATAAAATTAGACATAATATCTGTTACAATAGCAGAAAATAGTCTCCTTCCAATTTTGATTAGCCCTTGATTTATACTAAAAGATATTTTTCATGTTTATTTGGAGAGAAATTGCCAGTGGAAATCATGTGAAGTACATTTCTGTAAGATATACAAGTATATTTGTTTCTTAAATAAGCGCATTGCGTCGATCTCGATGTAAGTGAGTTCCATATATTTGCTTTTTCAGCTCTGATGATAACATCACTACTTAATATCCTTGCAAGGCATATCGCTTCATATTCATTCATCACTTGCAAGAATACGCTCGGAAGATAAATATCCTTTGTTGGGATAGATCATCAAATTTCTTCTCATTCTCTCGCGGAGTCATCTCTTTCCCGTTTCCAAAGAATATTCAGGCCAACGACTAGACATCGTATCCTGGCGCAAAAGTTTTTGGATCTCATGCAGTTTACGGAAGCATCACAAGAATAAGATTTTCCTTCCGTTCGCCTAACCAGAGAATGAATCTTGCTATCTTTAAGACGAGTGCGATACGTCAACGGGTTAAGAAATTTCGATCCTTAATCTTGATCATTTTTCTCGAAATATCCGCTCACTCAAACAGCTCGAGATTTCATCCCATATTCAAGATCATATGAATGTATTTCACGCTGTATACATTTCGATTCTTCAGGAGTCCCACCTGCATCTCAACCTTAAATCATCCCTTTTTTCGCTTCTGATAAGATGAAAATGCGAGAGGTTGAGTATCTTAATGGTATCGAGTTTTACGAAAGATATTTTAAGCAGAGACGTGCTTTCAGGATCTTGAAGATATCCTCTCCGCAACCAACATATTACCTGGCGTATAAAATCATATCTCGACTTATCAATTCATTCAGTAGGAGTGCCATCATCAACGATAATGCAGAAACGCCTTTGATAATGTAATTCTATGAGATGTATACATCGGAATTTTAAGTAAACGTTGTAGGCTAGCTGTAAAACCGTCAATCTCTTCCAACCCCATCCAGTAATGTTATCCGAGAGGAGGTTTACATATTTGCCGGTACTTTAAAAAAATCTTGATTGCATGTGTTATCTTATTACACCTCTAATTAAGCATTCCGCCCTATGCATACGTTTATCTTTGGAAGCTAAGGAGGTCTTCTAAAGACATGTCTTTCAAAACTATCACATTCACGAGTTTGAGATGCAAAGATGGTTTTCCATATTCCTGAGTTCGCGGACCGAAATGAAAGAGATTCTTTAATGTGGTATCCTCATGTCTTGAGATTGCCGCGGAGAGCTTTCAACTTCTCGCGAAGTTTTATACTAATTTTATTACTCAACCTAAATTCTGCTCATGAAGGTCTTCTTGTGACATTATAAACTTCAGTCATTCTCTGGGTATCTTCTTTATGAGGAACACTTGTGATGCACGAGGCATCGTTTGGGATATATAGCAGAGAAAATTTTAAATGCTTGTGTAAATATATTTATGAATTAGTGATTATAAACTTACATATCTATACCTACAAACATCACTCTCATCTTGAAAAAAAACCGTCTCTGTCTTCCATTGAAAATATGACCAATTTCGTTAAGAAGTTGATATCTTCAGTTGGAACCTGCAAATTCCTGCTCATATAGATGTATGCCTACTTATATACACATGCTTAAAGATAGAGAGTTATTAATACTCATTAACTTCATTGCACTGTTTATACGATCTGATTTAGGCTCGTCACTTTCTAAAATGAGCAATAAAAACATGAATTGAAAAGTTGATAAATCAGTGCATAGTTTATAAATATAGAAATGAGTTATGTTTCTAAAATATTATTTTCCAGCGTCATTGACTTTTTAGACCCACGCTTTGCATTTTCTGCCTTCCTTTTTTTCCTCTGCGGTAACATTTAATTCAAAATGATAATACAATGCACGAATAACACCTGCTATTCTAATCCAAGATGAAATCCTAGGTGTGGCGAATGCTACACGCACGTTTTACTGCGTCTTGGATTCTCTTCGCGAGATGTGCGCGATGATAGCATTTGCAATCTCATTTCACTGCCAAGGATGGTGGTTCTGATAGTAGCGATTGCTCGCACCTGGCTTCTTACCAGAAAAAAAGGTGAATGGGACGCGTGGGGCAACGCACCTTGTAAATTGGATGGCAACGTTTTGCCATGGAGTTTTTTTTGTTATCAGACCTTCATTTCGTTTTATATTTTGCTTTCCATTTGAGAGGATATGAATCTGCGCTAATCACATTTCCGGGAAATCTATGATTTGATTTATTGAATTAATTCTTTTTTTCTATATTTTGAAGTAAGTAGGACTTCTTACATTTCTGGAAGAAATCCTTCAGATAGAACAGCACTGGCCGCGGTGGCGGGGTGTTAAGCGTGCTAGTGCTTCAACACCAAGGTCCTGGGTTGGAGCTCGGGCTAATCGAATTTTTCTGGTTCTCTCTCTCTCTCTCTCTCTACTGTAAAAGAAAATTTATGGGGACCTAGGGAAAATATCTTTCTTCAGTGTTTTGAACTAATTATTGATGCTGATCAAGGAAATGCACTAGGGATGGTAATTGACACTTCGGTGAATAAATCATAGCTTCTAATTGTTTCGTAGATCAACATTCCCAATCAGTTGATGTTGATGAAAATGTTGATATGGTGTAAGTACCTGAAAAGATTGCCTATCAATGAGGGAATACTTTCGTACATCATTTAATCTTAGCTTATGAAATAAAATTGCGATTGAAGCGTTAATATTGTTTACTCTATAGTGTCCTATAAACTGTCAGGTGCATTCCATACTATTGAGCTAAATTATTTTCAAGCTGTCCTTTTCTTTAATTTCCGTATTTCTCTTTTATCACTCAAAATAACTTAATCCTGTAGTATAAAGTTCTTAAGTTGACGATAACCTGCCCCTATATGATCTGAAGTTCAATTCTAAGTTCGACCTTTCCCGTGACGTTTTAGACCTTAGAATTTATCTACATCTTCAGTTTACGAAGTATGTTAGAGAACGACTCTCATTTTAGTTATCGATTTTGAATATAATTTTCTGGCTGTTAAACAGCAGACAACATTGGCTGCATGAATACATATAAGAATTTCCGTTACATTTATGAGTTATCGCGTTCCGGACGATTACTGGTAGCTGATTTATAGTTTAGTTTACGTTTTCTTTTTGCAATCGTGGTGGAAAAGAAGTGTTCAATAAGCGCTAAGATCGGATCTAATTAATTTTGCAATATTAAAGGTTAAAAATCGATCACAGGAAGCCAAATACGTGGCGTGGAAGTCGATGCGGAGCCCACGTGTCACCCATGGTGAATGCTGCCTATCTAGGCATTTTTAACAAAAGAGATGTCGCGCCTCGGACTTGACTTTACGTTTATAGATTGAAATGTAAACAATATTTTAATTCCGCTTCGGGCCAATTCGTTTTGGGTTATTATTTTAATAGGTATTATTTTCCACTTTCAAAAGTTCTCCAGGTCAATGTTGAATTTTCGTGCACTTTATGTAAAAACATAGAAGACACATTCTGAACTAATCTTTGATTTAAGGTAACGAAAATAGTCTGTGAAAATACACCAAACTATCGAATCTCTAATTCCTTCGCACGATTGGAAGTGTCTGTACATGGAATCTGTAAAACAGTTACAATTAACTTGGTATTTTTAACATTCTTGTGAGCTCTTTTCGATTCTAGCCCACTGTGTGATGGCAGTTGATAGTATGGCAGGAATTACTTCTTTATGTAGGCAACATATAAACTATAAGCAATTCAGAAGCATCCAATAAATCAAAAATAGATAATCTGCAAACGCTCTATATAGACATAATCTAGATGATGTGCAGTTGTAGAAAACTTACTGGAAAAGCCCGTTTACATAAAAAGCGCACCTATTCGCGGAATTCTCCACTTCGGATCGCATGTGACAGGGTTTGGTCCCATGAAAAATTTCCTCGGCGGATTAGAAGAAAGGTAAAAAGCAGGCTAGAGAAAGAGGTTTGATAAGGAAGAATGGGACCTATCCGAGCAGAAGGGGCGTTTTTCTCTGAGAGGAGGATGACAGGTATTGGAGTGATTCCAGAGGGCGCTTTTTCTCGTTTGATGTATATATGTTTCTTGCGGGCCGAACGCCTTCGCATTCTCTGGCGCCACGTAGGAAGACAGAAGATCCAGGAAAGCTCTTATCTTCCTTGACTTGCCCTATCTCTCGCTAACGAGGACTTTCTCTAAGGCGGAAATTTTCGATTCCTCAAGCATTCTGCATTGCTGAATCCATTTCCCTGCCCAATCCAATTCTCTTCTCCGTTATCTTTCGTGTTCAGGATCTGTCACTTTTCCATCCGCTCCGAGAAAAAGGGGGTTTTAGCTCTCTTCAGTTTTGTCTGCTTTTAATGAACCGGTTTCTTGGACATGGAAACAGTTTCCCAGAATCCGGTGTCCGAAAGTGGACGGGAGAACTTCAAAGAATTTATCAGTCAAAACATCGAAATACACAAACATATTCAGCGATCGGAATTCTGTCGGGCTATTAAGGTGCGAACATGGTATAAGTAAAACGTTATTCTTGTCGAGAATATTAAATTAATGGATTTGGATTGTCGAGTTCTTAGAGTGATATTTATATAAGACGCCTATTCATAAAATAACGTCTTCGCCAATAAAAATTACATCCTTTTCTCATTCTGCCGCTTGTTTTAGAGATTAGTCGTTTCTATAAAATTTATGACGATTTCGAATAATTTAACGAATTCCTATCGGCTTTACTCTCCGAATCCTTTTGTGGTAAAATATTCTGAAACCAAGTATTTGTCTTTTTAAAGATCTCCTTAGGGTTATAGGAGACAATCAGTATGGAAAATTAGGAAGGAAGCTATGATAAATTTAGATTCTTGAGTTATACTTTTACACAAAGATTCATTTGATATTATGAAATCTTTTTAGATTCTTTTCACATCGTGTATGATGAAAATAACCTATCCCATCCTATAATCCTATCCTAGTCTAGCCTAAAATTCTCTATGAATATGTACGGGTGAAAAACCTTTTGTTATGATAATTTAACTACTTCGCAAAATATCTCCCCATATGTTGGTCATATTTTCCTTGAAAGTTGTCTTTTTTTAGATGAAATTTAATAGGATGCAAAACAAATTTTGTATCAAAAACAAAACCGGAATTTAAGAGATGATAGGTATAGGTATATTTATTTTCTTAAATTTCTTTTTGTGTTCCTACTACGCAGATTATTTTAAGCTATAGTTTGAAATATATAGACCCGTGAAATCAAATAATTTATGTGCATAAAACATTAGTGATGCATAAAAGTCGTATTTAATTTGATACAGAGTATTTATTAGGACTAATACCGGTGGCTGATTTCATTTAAATGGATTCGTTATCTCTGGCAGCTGGTGTCGTTTCGTAATCGTGTAAATTTTATCTCTCAGATATACTCTCTCTTCTAATGAAAAATGGATATGTTCCTATGTTTAGAAAATATCTCAGAGTATTAAGTAATTTAACGTGTATTTTACGGTCACAGCTACCTCATTTCTGTTTGATTTACCATTTTAGGGAGAATGCAGGAAATATTCAGTCTAACGCGCTACGACAGTCCCCACTCAATTTTCTCGAGTTTCCCCAGAGATGAGTTGAGGTAACTGCTACAGCGAAACTGTGGATGACATAGTTTTATGAAAAGCTTAGTTCGTGCTAGGAAGAGAAATACTTCCTCTATCTTTTCGACACTAAGTTCACATCGACAAGGGTCTAAATCATTTTCAGTATTTCTTTCGACCTGTTTATTCTACTAATCTGATATTCATATTGAAGCAAAGTTATTTTATTTCTAAAGAGTAAGTGTGAAGAGTGCAGCTGAATCACTGCTGAGATAAGTAGCTTTCCGTTTTGATCAATTCCGATTCCTACTCTGAAGCTTTCAAAATCCCTGTTTCTGTTGGGAATAAAAGGAGATTCTTTTTTCCTGTGGTACCACATTACCCTCTTTGCCTATCGGGTTATCACACTCCCGCGCCGTGTATTTTAATATAATCCGCACAAAAATTGAAGTAACCAAGCAAATACTTTCGGAGATTAAGTCAGGACATGATAGATTCTTTAAGGGGACCATTGAAGGTGATAAATAGATTATAACTTATGATTAAGCGGATATCATCCGAAATATTTTATGGTTCTCATATTTGGAATCAGAAAATATATTTACTTCAATATCTGAATTCTTTTCTTTGGAAGTTTGAAACGCAACCCGTGAAGAATTCCTTGATATCTGCAAGTATACGCTGCAGGCAGTCACTCAGTGTAAGCCATTAGATATAAAGTTCAAGCGATGAATAACTTTTTCTTTTTACAGTGCTTCTACAATCTTTAACGCAAAGAATGATTATTTTAGAATATTTATCATTATTTCTGTCTATAAAAATTTCCAAACTTTCTCTTACTTTATGTCAATTTAAATGTATCGGGAGGCCTCATGATACCTGAATCGTCTTCTATAGATAGTATAATAAACTAAATATATAGTTACTGCAATGACATTCTTTCCTGCAAGCCATTACTTACTTACCCTTTTCTCTGTTTTCTACTAGTTGAATTTGAATTCCTTTTTGTATATTTTGTTTTCTTTTATGAGCAACTTTATTATATATATTAATTTTTTATTTTTGACTGTGTCTTCGCCTTTTCTCACCGCCCTTTTCTCAAGGATTTTCCCGTATGATGAATTAATATTTTCTTTCAACCTTTAGTTGCAAAGAATTTTTCTGTGCTCTTTCCTACACTGTACTCTTTTTATTTTCTGTTTTTCAATTAATCTTTGTAAATACTATCATAACATACGAGGTTAGAAGAAAGAGAAAACTACTTGGGCTTAACCTTGCCAAAAGAGGAATAATCTGTCTCCAAGGTTGCTTAACTTTCCTCAAGAAGCATCTAGAAATTATTTTTAAATAGTCATCTGACTTATATTTGTATCATTTTCAGAGTTATCAAACAAATTTATAACATTCGAAATGGAACTTCGTTTTCATTCAACGATCCACTTTATCCATACTCATTTCCCTTCAATCTTTATCCACCCTGTTGGTAGTTCAGCTAAACGGTTAAAATAATCGTTATAAGGGTTTCAAAATATCTAAGCGAGTATCCTTTTGCATTCACGGCTCTTTCCTCCTGGCAGTTGAACTCACTTCTGTGTAAGTTATTTTAATGATTCGGAGACGCGATACATAAACACTAAACGAGGGAAAACTGATCTGATAAAACGTAAATTAGGATCATCTGGTGACCTTTACTTCTTCTCCGAATCTTCAGCCAATTAGAAGAGGTTTACTCCAAAATATTGGATAAAATTTTAAGCCAATCGCCATTTTTCAGCAATTCGCATTGATTTAGTTTGTTTCTCTTCCCAAAGCCAAGCTCATTTCGTGATGACCCTTTCTTTTTGGACTCTCTGCGCAATTCGTCCGCGTTCTAATCGAGTTGGGTCGAGTGGGCCGTCACATCCTGTAGCCTCTCTTACCCACACCTCCAAAAGGGAGGAAAGAGATGTATTTAGGGACTCAGATGAGAGAGTAGGATCGTTGAGAGAATCCTCCTTCCATCGTGGGATATGAGAGAGGGAGGAGAAAATGTTGGGAAAAGCAATCGAATGGGGATCTACTCCAAAGTGACCTCTTCCCTTCTGTCTGACGCCTTTCTATCCCAAGTCATGGACGTGATCCAAACAAGAAAGAGACCACACATACATTAGTCTGCATTACGGTCTGCCACCTCTCCGTAAAAACATATTTCCAAGCATTCCATACAAACGTGGTTTCCTACGTCTCATGTTTTGATAAATAAATGCATATTTTTATCATTCAACCACTGTCGTCTTCGTCTCTCTCCTTCTATTCCTTGCACCCCGTCTTGAAGATTACATCCCTCATTGCTCTCTTTAGTAACCTGTTTCCTATCAATATTTTACCTAGCTATTTCCTCCATCTCCTTTTTATTATTTCATTAAAATTCTTTTTCTCCTTCATTTTATAAAATTTCCGCTTTTAATGTATATCATAGAGCTATACTTGGTGGAATTTCATTACAAAAGAATATTTGATAGCAACACTTGCACAAAATCCACAATAAACTCGTAAACCGTGTCGCTATTAAAGATTCTTCTGCTTCTACATTTGTTTTTCTCAACTTACCTAAGTTTTCCATCACATTCCACACCTAGATGACCTTCAGTATGCTGACGTCCTCCTTGGTTAATGTCCTTGTTTCATACCTATAAATATTTTAACAAACCTGTAATACCTTTTCTTGATTTTCTTATAAGGTATTTCACTTCCCTCGGATACCATTCTCGCAGCCTGTTTTTACTTCTACTCTGAAAATTACTGTGAAAAATTAGGGAATTAGTCTGCCTGCTTTAGTTTGTCTCCACCAGCATTGATAATTTTATGCTAATCCTCTAATGCAACTTAGGTTTAGGATCGGCAAAAATGATCTCTATTCTCGCCGCCTGTTTTTACTCCTCCTACTCTGAAAATTACAGTGGAAAAATAAGGGAATTTGTCTGCCTGATGTAGTTTTTCTCCACCAGCATTGATAATTTTATGCAAATCCTCTAATGCAACTTAGGTCGAGGATTGGAAAAATGATCTCAGTCCAGTATTGCGCGCTAGTGAAATTCGCGCGTTAACTTCATTAATAATAAGAAAAAGAAAGGGATATTTTTGTACCAATCCTCAATTAACGTCGCCTGGTTGAGTCAGGAATTTTTAATCGCATTTTTCGATTCAAGCGGCATCCGTGAAATTGGCCCTTTTCCGCGCTTCTTTCAAAGTGACGTGACCTCTTCCCTCACGCATGAAAATCAAGGTAAAGAGAAAGCTTAGAAAGGAGAGGATCCAGAAACGTTCTGGAATCTTTCCTGCATCTATATATCCTCTTTTTTTCTCGAAATGAGAGAGCATTTACGGAATGGCTATGGTTCTCTCCCGTTCAATGGGAGGCGTCTCCTATTGTCTGCGCAAATTGGAGGATTCTCCGCCGAAATGAAATGGACATCCTCTTTTTACGCCATTGTATAATACCCTCGCTCTTTTTCTTTGTATCCACATCACTTCTGGCCCCAAATTCGTTCTCTTCCATTAATTATTCTTGCTTTCTGAAGCCTCACATACGTAAGAAAAGCATCGTCCAGCGTTGCGTTTGATGTGTAATACAGTTTTGACTATGTATGATTTTCAGTTGACTCGTCATAGGGAGGTAAAACACGATGTTTTTCTCCTCGTTATGATTTTGTTCCGCATGACGTGAATGAGATATATGGAGATTATTCCAATCCCTGACCACACCTTTGGCTTGGTCCAGCATCATCGCTCATCTCCCTTATCTTTACCAGCAGAACTCAAGATACCCTTACAAATTTTGTTATAATAATGATATCCTGAAACTGAAGATGGTCAACACGGGTCGTTATAAATAAATTTGAACTGTGGAAACTATGAAGCGCACGTTTTAAGATGGCGTTTCGCAACAATAGATTAGATCGTTCAGAGTATATATAAAGATATTTTTATCTATTGCATTTCTGGTGCAGCCCGATAGTTGGTGGATGGCTTATCTTTGCGATTTCGGACCAATACGTTTATAGTTGTCGTGCTAATCTATGAGGAATGCCCATAACTTAGAACTCCGTCTATTTCTTTACGTGTACTTACAAGAGAACCTTTTTTCTAAGAATGATTTGGCCAAATTAATCCGTAAATGAATCCTTTGATTTTTAGAAATTCGTGCTCTTGCCAAGTCTAGAACTATTTTATTTTCCTTTTAGTGCTTTTACGATCGGATCATAATTTAAACACTTGTACTTGTTTGATCCAAATGTTTATTAGTGAAGATTAAATTCTCCTCTGACGCCAATAGAACAACACAATTCGAAAAAGCTGGCGGTTAATTCACAGTGAGAGAGACCGTGAGATGAATCGTTTTTAAAACTCATTTTTCCTCGAACGGTTCGCGATAGCAACCTAGATGATAATTAAGTTGACCGCTTTGGTGTTTACCCCTTAAGCCACATGCTGAATGACGGCAAAGTATGAATGTCGATGCGGTTAAAAATATTGGCGGTTGTTTTTTGCAAAGTCCTTGAGAGATAAGAGAATAGAAAGAGCTTGAAGAGGTCCATTAAGTACTGGCAATCGAACGGCTCAGAAGTACTTTACCAGTGCGACCATCACTAAAGCGCACCGTACTCCCAGGAGGAAAAAGGAAGAATCATGCCGCACATACCTTGGGCAGAGTTTCAATCTCTTATAAAATATCTCCCCTAGGGAAAGGAAGGCTGTTTTATGCTTTCGTGAGCTCTACTTGTCCATTGGCATTGCGCTTTATTACCATTTCATTCCTCGCGTATGGAAGCCAACCAACGATGTTCTCGTTCTCTCAATGACTCGCGTTTTATCCAGATCATTCGCATTCTTTAGTTTTGCTTTCAGCGATTTTCTAATCTTCTTTCAGCAAACTTATACATCGCCAACTTCAGTGTTACGGTGGTTCCTCTAAAAAAGCGTTTTGGAAGAAAATTGGCATTGATTTACATTTGTTTTAGTAAAACATCAAAGTTGAATGGAATTCTCTTATCTTTTATCTATATATAAAATTAATGCTGAGAGTAAACTTGAGACTGCTTGTATATAGAAAAGATATCGTTAACGTATTACGTAGGATTTATGGACATTGATTTCATCAAGGAGAAATTACGAAAACATAATACATTATTACATTCGAAGGCATCAAGGCATTTCATCTCTTTCGTTTGGTTTTGTGAAATATTGTGTGCTGTTTTATTTTACTACTCATTATTTATTTCTTATGGAAGTAATTGTGAGTTTCCCGTTTTACTTATAACCTTAGACACAAGGATGGCCAACCTCGTCTCTCTTTATGTAGCGATGGACCTCGATACTGATATTTATGGCTGTGATCAACTAAGACAAAATCCGATATTTTAGGGGACGAAAATGATTAATAATCCTATTTTGAAATCTTCAAGTTGTAGTTTGATGTAGCCTCTATGAAACCGTGGTCGTCCTTTGTATATCTTTTGTGGTTCAGTAAAAGCCTGTCATGAAACAGTTTTGTGTAGTCCACCATGAAGTGGAATCGACGTCTGCGTTGTTTGAACCTTCTTTTAGTTATTCCTCCTCTTTTCGAGCCACTGGAACAAAGGAAACTGAAGCCATTTTTCTGTATCACCCATAGTGTAGCACAGCATAGTATAGCATTGTAATATGGTATAGTATAGCTATCCATTCATCACAATCTCACTTTTTTATAATGTTTTAAATAATATTACGATTTACGAGATACTTAGGCGTAAGAGAGGCCCATTTTGCCCGAATTCCCTTAGTAAAGGGTCGATCTATATCTCTTTATAACAATTGTATCGCAATATTTCTATATCGAGCATTCTCGTTTATTTTTCCTTCCACGTATCCTCTGTTTTCGACCTTCATCCGTTTCTCTCGTTCCGCTCAATAATCCTTCCCTTTCTCACATTATTCCACAATTCCCTGGTGCGTATCCCCCCTCTCTCTCTATCTCCCTCCAATCACTCCACCTCTTCCGTTTACGACCACCTTTAGGCTTTTCGCCCTACGAGACTCACATTGGCTTCTCAATCCGGCAATTACTGCCACATTGCAGCATCCCTTTTGCTCCCTCTCTCTTTTCTTGCATAATTCTCCCGAGGACTCATTTGCATCCAAATCTTCTCGTTGTTGTGTTTCCATCTTCCGAAGCTGATAACCCTGTTTCTGACCTCCCCCCTCTAATTCTCCCTCGAGACCAGCGTTGGGTGGTGTTATTAAGTCTTTTGGGTGGTCTATATTCAAGGGACGTTTGGAAACTTTTCGCATTCTTCTCGAGGTGGTATTATCGATTTTATTTAAGGTAAGGTGGCCGTTATGTTTTTTATCCTTTCTTAAGAGGATTTTATGGAGTTTTCTTCCTTCGCTTTAATAAAAAGGCGGTGCCCGTGCTTTCGTGGGCTATTATATCGGTTGCGTAGGAGAGATAAAACTGATTTCACTTGCTTTTTGGCTCAAAAACCGTGATAGATATAAAATAGGACGTTTTTAAGTTCTACGAAAGGATATTATATTATAAGGTTTGACGGTAATTATGTATTTAGAAAGAAATTACATAACGAAATTTTCTGGATGATTTCCTTGATATTATAATTGTACACGAGTATGTTTTATGGAAAAAGGTATTTTTACTATTTCGCTTATTACTATGTTCCGTATTTATTGTTAATACTTTATATTGATTATTATCAATTAATATTAATTAAAAGGATAATTGCTTCAGAGCAAGGTATTAGAAGGAATATTTTTCACGGAATGAGGTAATTCATATAGAATTCAATAAATTTTGAATTTCACTCATCTTGATCTTCCAAAGAGAAAGAAAAAGAGAAATATCTTAATATTCCAAAATTTTAAGAATTTCAATTGGTTGAATTTGAATGATTTTTTATAAATTTCTAATGATATTTACGATATAAATGCGAAACTATTAATTGAAGAAGTAGGAAGATATTCGGTGTAATTATGTACGATAGTTTGATACTTTATAATACCTTCCTAGAAGATTAGCTATATCACCGATATTTTTCTGATTCATCACAAAACCAATTATATTTAAAATTTGTTTAAGGTAATTTATCGTAATCGGCGGCCGCATGGCAATTAAAGAATTCAGTGGGTTAAAATAAACATTGGTTTGGATGTCACCTTGCTCTTGGTTGATAAAATTCAGATTGTTATTGATTGACCTTGTAATTAGATCACGTGCCACGTGATACGGCGTAATGTTAATATAATAGTTATAATATGTTATGATTACACAAATAGTTTGATTTTTTTTAATAGATTGGAGTTTTTAAAGTAATTACACACTTTTAAGTTAGCTTATCTTGGAGCGATACATGATAAATTACAAGGAATAAATTAAATTAAATAAAAATTTTAAACATTAGCTCGTAATGTTTGTCTTAAGTTTAGTACCATGCCTTTAAATGAATAACTGTATATTTCAACATTTTTATCTTATAAAATACTTTTTTGTGCTACGTTTAATTATAAAATATTTGACTCAATGGGTGCCATATTTTATAACCTTATTTAGAAGGTGACACGTAGAGGGGAAAGTGCAATCACCGGTCCCCTTTTTCATGTGTGCGAAATCCTCTGACTAATTAACCTAAAGACCTGTCTTTCACACTCTTCCCACACTCGCTATTCTTCCTCTCCGTAATTACCGCCAGAGTTCATTCATTCCCCGGGTGCGAGAGCTATAAAGACACGGCAGACAGGATGCGTAGTGAATAGCGTTATCGGCTTATGTTTGCACGCGCATTTAGCTTCCACACTGGGAGTTAACAAAAAAGGTGAGAATGGGAGTGGAAGAGGTTGAGATGAGGGTATTTTGAGGTCAGGAAGAATTTCGGAACTGGCGGGATAAGGATTTGATGGGTTTTGGAATGCAAACTGAGAGATAGGACAGCGATCACGGTTTCCTGGTGCTAAAGGAGGAAAACGGACGAGATACTCATTCCCTAGCGTATTTTTATTCATTAATTATTCATTTTTTGTGCGAAACATACTTTAACCAGGCGTAAATTCGTGATGAGCCCCAGAATCAGATGTATAAAATAGATCATTAAATTATTCTTTATTTTCCTATTAAATGAATTAACTTCTTGCTAATCTTTACACTTTAATCCTTTAAACTTTAATCTAAAGGCGTTTATATTCGGTGTTTCATGGAGGAAGAATTCCACGTTATTAAGTAAATCTTGTGACTTCAAATGTATAGGATTATATATATTTTAGGTTGCCACAACAGATGGAATACTTACAAAACTATAAGATGGGTTAGAAATTCTCCTCAAGCGAAAGTGGAAGATAGATGAAAAGTAATTTCATTCACACAAATTTGAAATTCATACAAATTTCATTGTTTTATTAGATAATTAATACAAGCGTGCTATTAATTCCAATAATCTAGTATAATATTTGATGCCAGTCAGTCTAAAACTTAACTGCAAATATCATTTATCATTTGTTAGTAAAGGGTTGAAAAAGTTTTATTCTGCTCATTTACCTAAGAATTCGGAAAAGATGTAAATGCATTTATTCATTAGAAAATTTCTACAGAAATAAATCACACACAGAAAAAAATCATTGGAACTTACTACATTCATTGGTTACAATTCTTCTCATGACAAACAGGGTCGAAATGAATTAATTTTGTGATCCAACCAAAAACGTATTGTAGTACATACATGTTCTAATAATGTTTGTTTTTTCAAATAATCATATAATAATAATCATCATGGATTTTTAATAATCATAATCAAGCATATTTTACTAATATTAATGTGTATCGTCTGCTTTGAGTGAACGAAACTAAGGAGTATTTTCTCGCTTGATGCCTCATTTACAAATAGAAATTGAGATAATACTAATATATGGGAGACTTTTAGGCTTGAGCTTTTATTGCCTGTATCATAACTGATATTTCTCACCTTAATTTTCTTGAATAGATGCTGGCTAGCGTTGAAGTAAACAGTATTTAAAATAGAACTAGATTTTTATATGGGACCAAAAAGTAACTTTCTAGCGTTGAATTTATTCGCAGTTGGACTTGCTGTAACTTCGTTCCCACTCTCCCCCATTTCTCTGATGGTTCAACCCCCATCGCCTTATCTTTACTCCGCACATCGGGGTGTGCTTTACTTTCGGTTTTCCCGCCTAAATTGGAACGAATTTTCCGGGTTACTCGTGATGTGTACGAAAGAAGAAGGGATAGGAACTCTAATGAGGGGGGCATGAGGCGGAAGCACCCACCTCCTTATGAATATTCATTTTCTTGCGGGGGGGAGAAGAGGAGGGATTTTAGTGGGCCTGGATAGCCGACGAGAAAAGTTGGAGAATCTTCCCCTCTTTGGCACACTCCCATTTCTTCCCCCCCTTAAATCCATTGCCCTATCTCACCTTTCTTTCTTCCCAGAGTTTCTTTGGAAGATAATATTCTCCCGTTATGAATCCTTAAGAATCCTTAGAGGAAGAATCGGGTGCGCCGTTTTGCAGTTACTTTAAACCTCGTGTCCCCCCTCTTTCTCAGAATGTAACCTCCGAGCTTTAACTTCGCTATTCTCTGATCGGCATAAATCACTCTTAAGCCCCTTGATTTATTATTAGCGCAATCTCGACTCCAAATATGAATTTATCTCTCTTAATTAAACCGCGGAAATTAGTTGTCATTCGGGAAATAGATGCTCGATGAAATGAATCCGAGAAGTTTGCTCTCGGCAGATTAAAACTGACGATTTTGTAAAATTATCCAACAGTCTTCATCAAGGGAGTAATTCCGTCACGCCCCGGATGCTCGAGTATTAATATTCGAAATTAGCATTTCAGGAATTTAAGGCATTCGAGACATGTTAATAGCCCTTCTACGGAAATTAGCAATTTATGCGCCGACTCGAAATGATTCGGATATTCTTTCCTTCGCAGTCGCAATTCGGCTCGTCGTTACCATATTTATTAGCAGAGGTAATCCCCCCGTAGCGTCTTATCCCATTGAGACCAAAAAAGGAAGCATTAGGTAAGGGAAATATCTCTCTTTCAAGGGAGCAAATTGAGAAGGTGGAGAAATAACAGTTAAAGAGGTAGGAAGGAACCTCATCTTGGGATTACCAGGACCTTAATCCCAAAAGGGCATTCCTTAAGCGAAAAAAAGCCCCCGCCCTCCGCGTCTAAGTCAGTTGGGGATCGGAATGGGAATTAGAAAAAGAGACAGGAAGGAATGCATTAATACGGGGAGAGAGAGAGAGAGAATGCATAGAAAAGTGTTCTTTCCGTGTATTCGTGATGAATATCCATACCACGTAGACTCTCTGAAAGCCCCACCTCTGCCACACTTCATTTCCATCGCCGTAGGAAACGAGTTCTCTCCCTTCCGATTCCCGACAACTCCCGAAAAAACACCTTCGCTTTGAAGGATTCAAATCGAAATCCACCCTCACATCTGCAAAACCTTAAAGTGTACTCCCGTTCCTGTCTCTTTCCAGATAGCGCCATCTCTCCCAGACTTCATTCTCCTCCGCAAAAAATGTCTTCTCTCAGCAAAGTACGACCTCATCTGAGGTTTCAAAACTTGGCTCGAGTCCAGGTAGCCCTTCTGCCTTTCTCACCATTTATCCATCCTTCGCTACGTTCCCATGCCTATATTCTCACTCCTAGGGTCTCCTCGTACCCTTATATGGTCTCCGTCCCCCGATTCACTCCCGTCAGTGCGGCCTTGATGGAGTCCCACTTTCCCGATTGTTTATGGGCCTCCGATATTGGACAGAATTGAATGCAAAGGACGTAGAAAATTAAGTCCTGGATTTTGGGTCGTTCTTTCCGCTATCATTTTCTCCCGCTCTTTCTTTTTTCATTACAAAAAGGCTCGGATTTTATCCCGCGCCGCCTGGGAATATTCAAAATGATACTTTTAACGATCGTTTTTTTTCAGTTTTCGCCGATTGTTAAACGAAATTATTTTTAAAATGAACGGGACGAAATGGAGGTGAAGCGGATATATTTTTTTGCGAAACCGCTGATTGTAAGTGAGCCAATTATTTTTATAAATTTGGAACGGACGAGCAAGTGCTGGGTGAGCGATTTTTTCTACTAATGCGTAGAGAAGGAACTGGTGTCATTAAAAGGACATATTCTAATTCCATCGGCGATTTCGCGCAAAATTTCATCCAGTGAATTGCAGCTTGATTTTTATGGCATCGTTTTCATAATCTAGGATGAAGGAAACTTTTAAATGCTCGGCAAACAATAATGTAAAAATTTTAAATTTTGGATCGATGAATGACTGCATCATGGATTTTGGAGTTAATTTTGAATAAAGTTTTCTTTCCTGAATGTCCGAACTTTCCATAACGATTCTTTACTTGTCTATTTCATCGATAATTTCTCATTTTCCGATTCACCGCAACTAATTGCTCATCGAAAAATTAACCACCAAAACCGCGGTTTATCTTAGTTAGATTATCGTATAAATCTAGTCCTGGCAGCTTTAATATCAACCAAGTTAAGAGAACAGCACAAATTATATGCGTTATAAAAGAATCCTATTTGGTTAATAATTGTGCTTTGTAAACCTCTATGTAGATATTTTGGTCAATTTGGAAATTAATACTAGGTTTTCTTATGTAGGTTCACTGACTCATTCTTCTGCAATCCCTGAGGCTATTCACTTTATCAAGATGCTACATGTCATACATTTTAAGGTTAACCTTTTAACTGCTAAGAAATTTTTATTACAAGAGAAGAAAAGATAATCTCTTTGGAGCACCGTTCCACGAGAAAAATTATATTTCACGATTATTAATTTCACTATTATTCTTAGTTTATTAAAAATAGATAGGATAAGATGAAGGTTTTTTCCAGAAATAAGAAAAAACTTGTACGTTGGATATCACCATACTCTTTGCTCGTGATGGTTATACAGGAAATTAATAATGTTAATGATTTTCTTCTTCTGAAGAGAAACTTCTGTGCGATATTTCTATGATAACCCAGTGAAGAGAATTTTTTTTGTCTCCAAGTATATGCATAAACCTCTCTTTCGCTGCTCCATGTGTCATATTATTCCATTACAAAAATTTAATTTTTACCAAGAAGATTACACTTGTAACCTGCTACTGCCCCGTAAGCGAGGTACCGAAATTCATTCGAAGCTTCCTATATTGTGCTAATCTTAAAAATTAATTTCTCTCAAATGAAATGTAACCCAACTTTCCGGTTTATAATACTCGAGCAGATAGCAATCTCAGTCCCTCGCATCGACCCGTCTCACCAGTGGCCCCATCAGTTGGGCAGCCGAGAAGAGGTCTTTCGTTTGAACCCCAAAAAACCGGCACAAAAGGAAAAGAAATATCGAGGGCCAGCCCACGAGGAGACAGATAGATTGGGGGATCGGAAGAGGGGAAGAGAGGAATTGTGGGAGTAACAGCAAGGAATGAGATTTTGGAGAAATGGCGGAGAGAAAATCGGCGGAGAATAGAAACGACAGAATTGGGAGGATTAGAGGCTGTTAAGCGGAAGTCTAAAATTTGTCCGTTTGATTGATCTGATTTCGGCCGTGAATAATATTTTGTCGTATCCAGTTCCTGATGTTCAGAATACGAAACTTACATTAAAGCGTTCACATATAGATTTATTAGTAACGTTATTAAGATCAGATATCGCAGTATTCAATTATTGTTTACGGAAGTATTAATGTGTAAAAAGTATGAAGGAGGAAAAAATTTCAAGCAAAACCAGTAAACAAAATTCGAGCGATTTAGAATCCAGGGAGGCAAACGTCATAATTTTCTTTTGAATATTTTATCAACGGATTTCTTGTGATTGACCTTCATTGAATTTTGAGAATTAGGAGAATATTGAGAATTGGGTTTATTCAATAAGGGAGTTTCCTCTGGTATTTCCCAAATTTTTAAAATCACGAATTAAAATAAATAATAATTTCTTATAATTAAAATATAAATCTATCATTTTACCTAAACTTCTTTTTACCTCTGGCAACTATAAATTTTCGTCTCTAATTTATTGTACGCGTATGAAGAAATTCAAGTAACTTTGGTAAGCCTATCTGAATTGAATTATTGATCAAGTACTTCTGTGAAATTTAGCGGAAATTTATAAATGGAGAGAATGATTATTTTATACGCTCTAATTCACACAGTAATCATGTGTAATGACACAAAACCAATCCAGATGAGTGAACTATTTTATCAAATATACGATTCTTATTCATTCATTCTTATGTTTATTTTAAAATAATAAATGGCTTAGAAACTACCTATAGTGAATTACTAGATACTGGGAGGAAGAATACTGTTTGTTTCCTATGCTTGCTACGTTTAATTCAAAATGATAATCAAGAGCAAAAAGACAATATTTTCTTATTGAGTATTACTTCTTCGGAGGATAGCATCGAGTGAAAGAAAGGCTCTCGAAATCCTAAAGAGGATAGGTGGAGAGGATAAAGGGAGGGATGAGGAGAAGGTGACCGCTTCTTTAGTATCGTTACTCAAGGAGACTTGTGGCCAAGAAACCCAAGTGTGGGGAGGAAGACGCAGCCAAGCAACCAAATAAATAATGAAAAGTGGAGGCGTCGGACGAAAATTTGAGGGGATTTGGGGCGAGTGAGAGAATGGTAAGTGAAGAAAGGCGTCTCCGGTGAGGGGTTTTATTCTCTGAGAGAAGCGCTCTTCAATATATGGAGCAGCACGAGTTGTCAATGTGAAGAATCGTTCGTACGGATGAGTAAAAATCGTGATTGTGATTGCGGAGAGATGTGTTTATTTAGGAAGTTCTTTTATCCAATTGAATCGTGGAATTAGGATAATAACAGTCTACCAGTGATCTATATTTCTGAAGATGTTAATTTCCGCATATATGACGTTCGTGATACCTTAGTAACGATAGTTTTGGATTTCCAAATTTAAAACTCAGTTTTCGCCCGTGGTTATCATAATTTAATTGTCATGATCTAATTTGCGGATCTTAGAAATCTATTTGGGAACAACAAAATTTCCTAGAATTTTTAAATGCGAAGGTATGCTAATATTTTCCTTAAAAGAAAACTTATTACTTAAGGAAGTTTGCAGAATTTCCACTATTTCTTCCGCCATTTAAATTATGTAATCTAAAAGTATATATCAAGTGATGTTTATCTTAATTACGCGCTGATTACATTTTTGTTATAATTATTTATTAGCTTTTAGTTATTATTTTTATTCGATCCTATATCAGGCGTGGTTACGCCCGAGTGGGCCTCTCTTCCAACTAACCTCAGCTATGTAAGATAATTAAAATTTTAAATCAAACACTAAGGTTAGTTCGTGATTTGTCTACGTAATATAAATACGGAGCAAATTAATATTTCAGCATATATCTTATTTTTAAGTTACCGGTTTTGACTTTTTAAGAACATACATTTTGAATTGAATGAGAATTCATCCTGCAGCTGTAATTAGATAACTTCACCGAAAAATAACCTAAATCATCTTTCGAATTATGAAAAAATATCAATGACGACTTGATACAAAGGGGATTGATTATTGCCTTTCAGATTTACTCATATAAGCTTTAAATTAGGATAGTAAAATATTCTTTCCAGCAAAGTTAATGTTTAGAGCCGGTGTATGAAATTTTATCTGAATAATATGATCTACTACATCATGCTATAATCCAGCATTAATTGCGAAACTAAAATTTTTCACAAATTAGAATTAAGCTGAAAAGTAGTAATGGCTTAATTTAGCTATAAAGTGATTAACAGCTTTTATTCAGATTCTATGGTTAACATTTCATAAATTTGATGATACATCTCCCGTAGTTTTAGTGAAATTGTATTTAATAGCCTGAAGTGCATTTATAAATATATTTATGAATTATATTCATTGCAAAAATACTTGAACTATGATTACTTAATTTATTAATTAAAGCATTAATTATATTTTTATTTATATCCAAAGTTTTCATATAATCAGGCGATCAGTTAATGAAAATATTAGTTATTAGGTTCAGGCTAAAATCTCCCTATTGTAAATACCCCAATCGTTACCATACTAAATAAATATAATCCCTTTTAGTTTACACAAACTTTGTTCATAGCTTATGAAATTTGATAGAGATAAAAATTGACTTAATTTGTATACAATAGTATACATCGCTTTCCCTCTGATTAGTTTCATACTTTCATGACAGAGGGAAATCCTCCTTTTTATAAATATTAGTATTTCGTGCATTCATCAGTCGAAGCGCATTTGTTTTCATGGCACGCCCTATTGTTGCAATTCCACCATCCATAGCCGTTGTTTTAGTCCATCATTGACCCCATCCCTTAAGCCTTCCAGTGAACTCAAATCACGAGGAAAGGAGTCCCTCGGGAGCCACGAACATGCCACTCAGGAACGAGGGAAATTTCGCAGCTACGCCTAATCAGACTCCGAGACCCAGAATCATTATCGCGCACGCCGATAGCTTCGGCAACTTCCATGCTTCCTGTCATGCTTCCATCCTTCCTCAAGGAGAGCTTTTCCACACAGAAACGGACTGGGCTACGCTCTGAGCAATCCGCTGTCCAGTCGCTAATGACCCAGTTTCTCAAGTTAAGTAAAGTAAGCTTTCACGGTAAGCTCAGCTAGTGCATATTACGTACCTGATAACGCCTCCGCAGTAGAATGGCAATTAGCGTTGGAAAACATTTGGAAGGCCAGAAAGTGCCCTTACTGTTCTTACACATTAAACATACGTGACGGAAATAAATTTCTTTAAGTCCACCATCTCATTCGAGTAAAAGAGACACCGGAAAGAGGAAGAATTACCCTTTGGTGCGGTAAACTATGTCAGAAATAGCCAAAACTATAAAATTCCCTAAATATTTGTGCTGGAAAAATCAAAAAGGCCTGTTTATCATGAAGAGAGTTCCTCAGGATTTTAATTTTTTAATTTTCAGTTGTATTTGCAATTGTAAGAAACAATAGGATGATTTGAAATTTATCTCATAAATGTTATTAAAATATTGAATTGGATCGAATTTCTCTATTATTAGAGTTTAAAGTAGTAGTATTAAGGATAAAAAAGTATTTCCAATCCATTTACCCCAAACACTCTCTGCAGCGGGTAAATTTTCGAGGAACCGTCTCTACCCCTCCTTCAAAGATTGAAATACTTATAGAAATTTGAAGGAAATCCATATTTTACTTATCTTTTCTATGCTCTGAATGACTGAGGGAACAAATTTTATAATGAATAAGTCTCAAACAAGCTCAACTCCCGAAAACTATGACCTTACCTCACCTTTTCTTCACGGATACCAGACCAGGGAATTCTCCATTCCACGAGATTGATTTAGTAATGAAACCAGCAGACCCATCTGTAGACCCTTGAGCCTGACCCAAAGGGGTTGAGTCGAGATACTGCATCTCCATAAGGAGAAATGTCCAGCGGTATTGCAGTATTCAGTGATATGAGAAGACGAAACTTCCAGAAATATTATTTCTTTCTTTTTATTTAATCTAACTCTCTGTTATTGCAAAAGGAAAATATTTGATGGTGTTTCCTATTTTTGAATTCGATTCTGTTGATTTTTCGAAATCCTTTCGCTGGTTATTGATGTTATAATTGCATTTCTAAAATAAGCGGTTTCCTTTATGAGTTACCGAATTTTGAACGGCAATGTAATCGATGGCTTTGTTCGTAAATGAAAGGAATTAGAGTTTATTTAAAGAAATCAGAATTCTAAAATATTACTTTGCATCCAGAAAATTATTTTTTAGCGCATATATCAGGACAAATAAGAGAGATCGTAAATCAAAATTTCTTTCGAGTTTTCTACGCTTCCATTGCTTCGTTCTTTGAAACTGCAGTGATACATTTGTGCAAAGTTTTCTAATTTATAAAAATGAAGGCAATGGTTCCCTGAAGATTTTTATCCAATTGAAATCTGGAATGGATGGTCCCCGAGGGAGATGCGAATGAAAACTTTGCGTGAAGCTAGTTCACTGTATCGTTGGAATTCTAAGGTGGCCCGTTGAGATGTGTTTTCTCTGCTGCATGATGAATTTAATATTCAACTCATACGCCGTTCTCATGATTTTATTTTTTTGCCGCAATGCTATCGCGCCCATTCTATTCGTAATAGTAGAGCGTCAGTTTTGAAGGATAGGACAACTAATAGAGCTGAATTCGCGTTTTCTATTTAAGCTTACTGTATGTATCAAGTCGTAAATGTCAAGGCAAAACAAACTTACCAATGAATTGCGATGCAACCAACGTTGGAAACTGAATTACTTTGATTATATTTACTTAGTCACGTCATTGGCTTTCTTCTGTTTCCAGACAGTTTAATAGGTCGCTTCTGAAAATGTGTTTAGTTACCATGTAGTGTCCATACAGTGTTATTTAGTGTTATGTTAAACAGTGTTATTTAGTGTAGTTACCATGTTCTCGCTTACTTCTCTTTCTCTCTGATCATGAATTTCATTGCTTAGACTATTAAATTCATGCTGACGGTAGGGTATAGTTATATTGAAGTTTATCTTATTATTATATATTTTAACTATGTTCAGATAATCTTACTGTATGTAATTTTATCTTCTTTTTTATTTTATTTCATGTATTAGTATTTATATTATACTTATATTTAGTTTTTATTGTATAATATGCATTGTGTATTATTTTATTTTGTTATACTGTTCAGTTAATTTATTTGAATACCCTTTTGGATAACTATCCCTATTGATATGAAATATGCAGTAATTGCTTGAAACTGTTTTGATTTGATTATAATTATCATAATTATTTCACACCTATTCCAATAATTCCAAAATGTTATGCGCGCATGAGCGCAGCGTCTTTGGTGAATTGAAGGGGAAAGAAACAGTTTATTTTTTATGTTAGTTGAATAAACTTTATCTACTTAAAATTAAAATACTTAAATTTCTATGGTACGTGTATTAATGTATTTACGATCAATATTAATTGCTCAGTGAGTGAAAGAGAAACTTACGAAAATACTGCAACAATCTACATAGTTTCAAGTCCTTCCTATTTCTGAAATATTTTCAAGTGATAGAACATTTACATGGGTGGTCTGAAAAGTTTCCGACATTTCGCCATTTCTCGACATATTTTCTGAAAAATTTCTGAAGATTTCTGAAAAATCGTATATCACTGAATAGGATGATGAGATATACTAATTTAGTAACTTAGTAATTTAAGTTTAGTAATTTAGTTGTTTATAAAAATACATAGTTAGAAGGTGATAAAATTCACTAGAATGAAGATAACAAGGTTATTTTTTTTTGACTCTCGCAGGCAGCACGACTTTGAAAACCTCAGTTAACATGGTATGAAATGGGATTCTTCCGGGGATTTTTTACCGGTAGGATTATGGAAGTGCGAACCCCTTGTTGGGGTTAGCCTTTAGGCTGGCCGAAATGCGGTGGACGATGATATTCCTGAACGGCTGTAAAAAGTTGGGTCTCTGAAAACGCAGTTGGTTGCTGGAGGGTCGATGTCAGGTAAGGGTTGGTTGAGGGGGCGGAACGGTATAATGTACCAGAAGCTGAGAACAAGGTATGCAGGAGAGTGATAAATTCTCAAAAACTATATAATTGACATTCCAATCAGTGTGATCAGACAACAGATTGTAAGATTAAATGGTAGAAATCGGTGCATGGAAAAATGTGTAACAGCCTTATATGAATACTTTTTAAACGTCAATTTCAAGGAAAGCCTGTATTTAAGCAACGAAACACATAATTATTGACGCAATTATTCACTAAGAGCGAACCATTTTTTGTTATGAGTCGAAAATATGAGATCGATCTATATCTTGATGTAAGAGAATGAAAGTTTGGATCTGCGAGAACCTTCTTCTTGTGAATAGCAGCTGCGGTGAATTGTTATGCCTCATCGTATATGTATCGATATGCAACAGAATATGATAATTGCCTGTGCAATTTGCATCCAGAACGGTGCCTTCAGACGTTGAAATCAAAAGTTTAACGGTTCTCGTGACCGTTGCATAAAAGGGGGTTTAATATTTCCATTGGAAGTAATTTCAAAACATCATTATAAAGACATATCTTCTATTTTGTGCCGTTTCATTGTAAATTATTTTGAATCACTGATTCAATTCCTCTAATTTAATTTTAGTAGACTCAGTGTTCGAAGCATAATATGGGAATATATCCGCTATGTAATATTTGAGGAAGTATTTGTGGAAATTATAGTTTGTTATCTACTGGACTATGAGTTTTATTCCTAATTCATCCAGTTGGTAATAGAATTGTCTAAATTACTGTAACTTATGACATAATGTGCGAGACTTACCTTGCTGTGCTATCACACGATAAAAACGACTGGAAACCTCTGATATTCATCTCTATTCACATTTAAGTATGGCGTTTTTCTTTTAATATTAACTAAATTACATTTAGATCGGAAATCCGGTAATCTAGTATTTTTGCGTGAAAAGTTATTCATGTAAATCATAAGAAAAGCGTGAGAAATAAATCTCACGTTCTCGGAGATTTTTACTCACGTACATAAAAACTAATTCGTTAGATCTAGGCCCTGCGGATATCCAAGTTTGGGTTCGTCTAGCTTATTGACGAGGCATATCACGCTCTTCACAGCATCAAAACCTTATTCCACATTCCATAATTCCTTCAACTTAGAAAGGCAACGTGGAGTACTCGGGCACAGACGGGCGGAGCTGCAACGAGCATCTCTGTGTGCGCGTATTTCTGATATCCTCGAGGTGTAGTAGAAGGGCAGTAGTGGAGGGAAGAGAACAGGGATATGCCCAACTCCTCCACCTCATGGCTGCCCTCTAATGCATTATTCAGATTCAGCGCCGTGGGAGGGACTAAAGGCTGGTGTGTAGGAGTCGGTGAAATTTGGAAGGGGAAGCGAATAGGAGATTGAGAGGAATTCCTAGCTGCTTAAGGAGTGTGGGGAGGAAGAAATAATATCAGGAAGTTGGGGGAAGGTTAATTTTTATTCAGGAATTACCCCCTCCCGAGATATCTCTTAAGCTTCAACGGGAAGATAAGGCTCTGAAAGGAAAGGAGAGATACATCTCGCATTCGTCGAATTACCCAATTTTGAGATCCTGATTGGAGCCTGAGACTTTACTCGGAGGCAAAAGGATAAAGGCCAGCTTTTAGGGGAGTATGAAAGATGCCGAAACGCAATCGCAAAAGGATGTTAATACATTTAGGTAATGATATCGGGATGAAAGAGCTGACTCATAGAATCTTAGGATGATTTAAGTATGTGGTAAAAGCCATATTTTCTCCTGTAATTGTCGAGAATTTGAGGATATCGATGGATATAATTTTACGCAAAGCATTTTCATTAAGAGTGATTATGCGTGGAGTTATTCACTGAAATTAAATCGAGAATCTCTGAGCATCTGATACGCGAGAAATAGTCGGAAAGGATTATATAAATGAGAAATTTAATATTGTAATTTAACGGAAGTCCATTCAGAAAATTTAGGAGCTAGTGTGAGGGTATGTAATATATAACAAAAGTTGTTGTGGATTGTGATCTTCTCTGCCTTTAAGGAGAACGGTTTTAATCTGTTATCTCGTTACAATTCTATCGTTAGGAGCTATTAGCTGAATATTTTCTCTAAAATCGTCAAGATTCTCTCGATAAAAACATAGGTGCAAGAGAAAATTTGTATACTTCGAATTTAAAACGAAGTTTTTTGAAGTAAAATAATATCCATTTGTATAAAGAGGAAAAGGTAATTTCCTTCCTCTTTAGGGAGTTTCAGTGGCCCTGATCAGCTTCACAAGTCCGAACCCAAGAAACCGTTGCGGTGAGGCTTCACATATTCTTTCGGGGATTAGCTTTCTTCGGTGACTTACTTATCTCCTCTTTTAATGAAACTCGCAGCTAATCCAAAAAGTTAAATTGATTTCTTCAACACCCTGTGATATGAGGGAGAGAAATTTAAGAAAGGTTTTTTCATTAACCTCTTTCGCAGCAGACATACAAAGTTTGCAGGAAAATATTCGTTCTTTGGGTACAGTTCCTTTGTGAACTCATACAAATGTTTAGAGAGCTTGCGTATTGGTATCACGCTGCGATCTTACCTTAATTGGATTCGTTCCCTCAATTTTTTCTTTGCGCAAAGTAGCCTTCTCTAAATTCATGGAATCTCTCTTAAGAGGAATAGTTCCATCGCATTTTAAGAAGTGAATTTTTTTAATATCTCAACCTTTCTTCGTGTATAAACTTCAGGATCAAATGGTCCGGAATAAAAATATATCACTTTTCGATTATACGATTCTTCTTTCCACTTTATCGGAGAGATTTAAATGGAAATTAAAACCATCAAGAACAAGTAAAATAAAAAGTAGCTGAGTTTTATGCGTTTTACTTCACGGATTGAATGAAATACGTGCAAGGATAACTTTTAATAGTGTAATGATGATATATATTGATAGTTGAATTTTTGACGATGAATTTTAAGAACCCAAAATTCTGGCTCTTTTTTACAGCATAAATAAATAGGGACCCTTAATATAACTATACTCTTTTATGATACAAAATTAACGAAGCAAATTTTTTACTTTACCGATGATTAAGGAAATAATCTTTTCCCAAAGAAATATACCAGTTATTATACACTTCAATTCATTAAGAAGAGCAATTGATTCATCTAGTTTGTGTAACGTCAGTTTGCGTAAGAAATACAAGATTCATCGTTGGCCGTACATATTCGTGATGAGTTGAAAAGAACACCAAAACAACGCTAATTTTGAAAGAACCGTTTTCTCTTCGATTTCGAGGAGGTGGTTGAATTTTGGGTTGGTTTGGGGCAAATAGGATGCTTTTTTTACCCCCTAAAACCTTCCTTGAAGATTGTAAGTTTTCTTTCCGCGGTAATTGGAACCGACCTTTGGTCCTCTTGAGTTCAACTGAGGGAAAGTGCCTGAAAACCTTTTCAGTAGTTTGTTCCTCAGTTTGATGGCTTCTTTTCCAGTATCTCTTCCATACTTATAACCGTTGTTCATTCACTTTTGGTTGATAAGTTGTACTTAAGGACTGATTGCGTTTGATAACTTCTTCCTTGCTCCTAAAGGGACAGAGGACTGATGGTAGTATTCAGTATTAGTACGTTAAGTATTTATTAATTGATACGAAAGAAATATAAATATAGCTGCTGCTTTCTTTCTTAGCTTTAAATTGGAAACCTTTATCTTTTACTGAACATCTTTATCATATACTTTACAACTCTGCCATATGCTAGGATGCGCTCATAATTACGAAAGATCCTTAAATGTAGTTAATACTCTGGGTCGTTACTGTTTGAAACTTAAACATTCTGAACGTTAAATTAACTCTATACATTTTCCCTTCGTATTTGTATTCTAGCTAGATTGGGGTTGAACTATTTTGATCAAGCTCTCATTCCGATGCGTGACGACAAAGACTTTACAAGAAAATATTTTCCCGAAAGTATTCTGAATATTATATATACTGTTAATGTCTGTATCCCTATTTCGTGATTTTTCTCAATTATTGTTCATTCAATTCATTCATTCAATGCACATACTCTCTTCTTCCTTAGCTTAGTTACAAGTGCATAATAAAAGGTCCTAATTGTATGTTTTCTAAAGATAATCTCCGCTAACCTTCGTCCTCGTAGTATTATGATTTCTCTACCCAACTTTGTTCCCTCTTCTGTTCTTTTTGTTTCTGCATAAACGTTAAACATCGCTCATTTGCGGTGTCGTGGAAAAGAAGCCGAATCAGTTTTAACTAACATTTTTTCGAACGCCAAATAACTTTTAGCTTCGTTCGTTGTCCGAATAGCAACATTGTTTTAATCAAAAAAATAATTGCGGCGATTTATTAGTTCCCCCAAAAGAAAAATCGGCGAACGTAATATATTTCACGAAGAGAAAACCTCGGCCCCCTGCGTACTCGTTTTAATATCAGGTGGAGATAGAATCAAATCGTCCTCGTGATCCGTAAATTCTCGGAATGATATAAAACAGAGCGCTAACTCCATGATGAGCGGGAAAAGAGATAAAAATCGTGCACGTGACTCTCCATTCGGCGTTTGGGTAGCATGAATCACGAGACTAAATTATGGCTTTTAACTTAGGCTCGTATCTCATGTATAACCCTTTTTCATCATTGTTTGTGTTTATAGATCTAAAAAGGAATTACCATAATCTTTTTTTCCAAGGGCCGATTGATATCATCGGCGCCAACTTTGGCTTCCCTTTTTTTTAACCCTTTGATTGATGACCGCCACTGTCCGGGGAAATCGTTCGAAAATTATGGTACTTTGGTAAAGGTAATTTATCTATGGGAGAATAGAGGAACGCCGGAGGAAGCATTCGGAATGTTCCTAATGCATTCTTTGATTTGTGATCGCTGGATAATTGATCTCTTGGGGCTTAAAATCTGTGAAACCAGAAGGGAAAGCTGATGCAACGCTGTGTATGTTTGTAGCTTTGTAAATTTTTATCATACTTCGCTTTATATTTCATTAGATAGACTTTTAGCAATGTCTGTGGTTAACCTTTATGAATCACTAGTTAAGTGTAGCACCAACGCATAGTATTGTAGATGAAACTTGATGATGCTCATTTCCTTTGGGTCAGGTGATTCTGTACTATATTTCCATGGTGGCAATGGATATTTACATTAGTGTTATAACATAATTGCACAATTCATCCTTTTTAACTTAACAGGTAATATAGTGGCGCCTAAAACTAGATGCCGCCGTATTGCTTTGTACTAGGTGCTCATCCTGCCATCACAAGGTAATACAATTGTCATATTTCATTTTTTCGAGTTTAAATGTAATGCGTTGCAGTTATTTCAGTAATACCTTGAATAATCATGAATTACCTGATGAGAACCTCATTATGCGCTAAAGGATAGCAATATTACAGAAATTTAAATATTCGTTATCATTCACATCTGTCAATGTTATTTTACTATCTACGGGAAATGCCAGGGTTAGATGATGGGCTGCTCAGTACGCACATCACAGTACCTGCTATTATTCAGGTCATGATTATTCATAAAAGTAATTTACCTTCATTGACATTTAATTCTCACGGTGAATTTTCAATGGGCGATAATTGTTCCCGCGAAGACATTATTTCAAAGTCGTATTTTATCACCCAAGTTACCTCCGTCCGGGGACACGGACTAATTTAAATTTGAGGAGCATACGACCATGCGACTCACTTAAGCGAATGATTGATTTCCGAGGGAAAATTTATCGGAACCCTTTCATGCATTCGGTGGATTTCTTTTCCCGCTATGGGAGGGCACGGCGGCGGAGAGGGGGGCAGTCTATTTTGTCGCCGGAATTTTAAATGTTGGTCTCCTTTCTTCACGGAAACGGATTCACTCGCCGGATGAATTTCCCGCCTTTATTTATTCTCCCATTTTCTTCCACTTTTGCGCACTGCCCCTCCTTTTCCTCTCCCGGACGTGAGCAGAGCAGGTAATTGAATGTATGACCGGCAAACGCGACCCTCCGTGAGAAAGAGAATGAGGGGGAGTGAGAGAGAGAGAGAATGCTTCCCTTCCATTTACCCAATTACACTCCGATTACCTCTTATGCCCAGTAGGAGGCGACCGGGAGGAAATCAAATTCCGGAGCTGATTCGAACGACGCTAGGGTCTTAACTGCCTCCCCCTCCTGTCCTCCCACATCCCACCCATCCCAACCGATAGTAAAACCAACCGGAGTCCCCCCTCCATCCTTCCCAATCCCCCTCCGAAGCATCTAATTCTACCTCTATGCCTCGTAAAAATGTTGCCTCCCGAGTCGTCTTATTCACGGAGAGGTTTTTTATCGATTCAATTTTATTTATTTATACGAGAATTCTCCCCGCTAATTCGAAGTTTCGTTTTTATCGTTTTGTTTTGGATTCCCCGATGCGTTCTTCGGGAGATGTTTACTCAACTTTGAGGGAATGCGGGGTTTTTCTCGCCGGAATATTTTTTTCCGTGAATCGATGGGACGTGGGCGATGCAGAGGAATTTGAAGGAAATGTTAGAATGCAATGTGAGGATAACTTACTCAAAAGGTCAGTCGTCTTATAATTAACATATATTTTCGAGAGCCTAAACGTAATTGTCTAGTCACTGTTTCGAAATATAGGATTATGGAAAGGAGAGAGGTATACCAGAAGATAATACAACGCTGATCTTTCTCCGTGGCGTCCATGAGAATTTCATAGATTAGCTTAGATATGTTTTAATATTCGCTCTTTTCTGATGAATGAAATTCAAATCCACAATAAAACTCTTATCACACTGACAAAGGGTAAACAAAATTTTGTTGTGATCAGTTACAGTAACTGATGGTTGACTGCGATCGAATCTGATTGTTAAATTTTTTTGGGCGTAAATTATTACTTCATTTATGTTATTCATTTAAATTGAAGTGCTAATATAAAGTTTGAAATTAAACTTTATGAGGAGACCTCAATGGTTTTGAACTTCTTAATGATCCCGTCTACTTAATATAGCGACGTAGAATTTATAGCGATGGTTCTACCCAAGCGCTATCTATTTGGGTGGGCCTAGACTAACACACTCGCTAACGTTTGTTGCTTAAATTCTGTGGTCTATTTTTTGTTATCTTTAGGTATTATTATTAGCATGGTTTAATTTCTCCTATCGAGTTTTATACAGCCTTTCTTTATCGCTCCTTTATTTTCATATTCCATAGTCACCAATTACTCCTTGCTCTTTTCTATATTTCGCCTATATTTCTACATACTGCATTGTGCATTCAGTGCATTGCGCCTATTCAATTACGTATCCAGTTAGAAATTCAAAAGTAATATTTCACTTTTCCCATCATTTCCTCATTCCTTTTTTCTTGCGTAAGGCACAATCTTTTCTTCCGGATTGGTAAAATGTTAGTCATCGCTAGATTACTTCTACTCTCAGGAGAATGAGAGTAGAATAAAAGTTGAAATTCTCTCAGGCTCTTAACTTTCTAACAATGTCTTTCCAGTGAAGAAACTTATTTTCTCAGAGTGTACATTTTTGTAATTTATTTCGGTTAGAATGATGTAATATACTTTAATTCAGTAATCTAGAGACTTTTAATTTTTCATTTCATTTGAGGGAGTTCAACTAAACCTCTCATATATCTGAAAATTTTATCAGTTATTACTTACCATGTAATACCATACCATGATATTACTTTGAAAGAATAAAATTTCCGGCCCATACTCCAGAGTTTGTTTATCTCCGTTTCTATCTCATTCTACTCAGACTTCCGTATTTACAGTTAATATCATCATCTGATTTTTACATATCATGGTTAGAAAGAACGTAAAATACTGCTAGGCGAAATGTTTTCGCCAGTATGGTTCATT
The DNA here is from genome assembly GCA_036926295.1 of Pachydiplax longipennis. Taxonomy (NCBI): domain Eukaryota; kingdom Metazoa; phylum Arthropoda; class Insecta; order Odonata; family Libellulidae; genus Pachydiplax; species Pachydiplax longipennis. Next base: position 63,136,602 of record JAVFKF010000008.1, read on the forward strand.
ACATTTCTTGTTAAGTGTTTGAGTAAGTAAAAATTGAGCTCTCAGTTTTTCTGCAGCCTTACTCAATCACTCTAGTCAATTTACCGTAGTCTTCTCTGCTCTTTCATTTACATATCTCACTCTGTACTCGATTGTAGAATGACTAAGTTTTTCTCGGTGGATGATGTGTAGAAATTCCTCTCGGGTTCTAATCCGGGTGATTTGGGCGATATCCACCGATGTTTCGGCCACAAATTCCATACTCATCTTCAAGGGAATCGTCATCTTCAACCTGAAGATGGCTAAGGAGTTTGTGGCCAAAACGTCGCGTCTGCGGATATTCTAAATCACCTAGCTGAGAGCCCGAGAGGAATTTTTCTATCCGATTGTTCATAATTGTTCCATCCTAAACATAATTCCCCCCAGACTTCCTTAACTTTGCGCGAATATTCTCGAAAAGATTTTTTTGGGCTCAAATAACATAAAAAGAAAGTTGACAGCTAATATTGATTTATTGAGGACCTCCAATGAATTTGGTTATCAATTATCCTAAAATGGATTATTCTTATCCTTGTGAGGTTTACTTCTGGAATTTCCTTGTTTACTTCTCGTTATTATTCAAAGATACGAAACATACTTCCTTGTAATCGACGACAAGCTTCCTACGTTGATTGATTGATAAATATTATTTAATTGAGAGCAATAGTTCTGGTAGTCCCGTATAGTTTCTGACTAGTTCATAGTTACATAATCTTAGTTCGAATTCAATATATAATTGGTAGCCTTTCTTTTTTAAATAATAATTCAAAATACTTAACTCATATAGTAAATGAAATTGGAACTCGGTTGTTAATGGAGAGGTGGGAAAAATTACTAGTTAGCGGAATACGGCAGAGAATTTTCGCCATAGAGTCATACCATCTCATCGTAAATAGAGATGTATTTAGCATTTTCGTAGTGTATAATTTAGTACTTAATATGTGTAAACATTCATAGACATTTGACGAAATTCAAGCGTGAAATGTCACCGAAATAAAAAATATCCGGAATTCTGCAGCAAATTACCCTTAGAGAGACACTTCTTCAGTTTGTTTGGGTTTATCATACGTTCGTCTTGAATGAAGTGCTAATCATTGGTAATCATGGAAGAAAAACATCCCGGGCAAAGATGGTTCTGCTTCTAAATAAGGAGTTTCCCTCAATTTCTGCGCCAAACTTATTCAGACAAACTGCTTTGTATAAACGATGTAAAGCACATGGTATACATGCTTACTTTAGAGAGAGGAATAAAGGAGAAAAAGTCGCTTCAGCCGGGACTTGAACCCGGGTAACCCACTAGCCTGACGGTTGCTTTATTCAATTAAGTAATTAGTCTCACGTTGAATTCCCATTTCAAATCCACCATGCAGGTACATCTTAAGCTCATCTGTCAAAGTTTCTCTTTTTTCTCGTAATTCCTTTACTTCTCCCTTCATCACCTAACATCCGCCAACAAAAGCCCTCTGACCTTTATTTACATGTCTTCAAAAGGAAAAATAAAAATCATCGCCTTACTTTGGAGCCATTTCGGTGGAAAGCTTCTTTTTGCTTTTCTCCCTTTGGTCTCGTGGAGCATGACCCTTGACCTACAGATACTTACTATGAGATCCGTCTGAGATGTGAACTTAAGGGCAAACACCTTGCGGCTGGAGGAAGATGGAGCGCAAGGAAAGGAGATACGGCAAGAAGGGCTATGACTTCGTGGCTCGGAATGGATTTTATATTAACTCCAAGAAGGGAGATAGTGCGGGAAGAGCAACGTCCTTCTTTCAGTATGACCTGGCATTTACCATTTTAACGGTGCCGCTGTAATTAAATTGCACAGTCATTGCGAGAGGTTGTTTCCTTACTCGGACGAGGAGTTTAAAGGTCTTTCTCTCCTTGACGGGGTGAATGGAAGTGAGCTTTATATTAATGCGAGAATGAAACGAATCCTTTCAAGCGATATGGAGTAAATTAATTCTTGGTTTCGGCTTTTTTCATGTTTGGAGCTCCTCATGACTTTAAGGTGCTTGAATGGGAAAATTTTAAGTTCACTGAAACTCGCAGCATTCTGATGCTTTCAAGCGAAAAGGAGCGAAAGAGGGAACGCCAGATGTAGTTGGTACTCGAATCCGGATCTCCAAGGTGCTGGGTTTAGTAGCCAATTGTTATCTACTAATTAGCTACCAAGTAAGAACCCCTGTTTTGATTTCTGATGCTTTGATAGAATTCTTTCGAGCTATGTAAATAACAGGAGCAAGATGACAAGGAATTAATTTATTTACAAAAATACACCATAACAAATACGAGCAGACCACCCGGGTTTTGATTCATGAACATCTTTAGGAGCACAAACATAGTCAAAACTCATAGAATATATAGTAGAAAAGAGTTTGTCTATTATGGAGAAGAGTTTGCCATGCATCGAAATATAGTAATGGTTGTCCGTTTGTACTTGTTGTGGTGTATTTGAATGAATAATTTTGTTCTTTGTAAGCTTGATTCTGTTGTCATGGAATACCACCAGGTTAAAGCTCACACGATCGATCGTGCTATGTTAATATACTTTTATGCATGTTAGGTCAATATTATCAACTAAGACTAATAAACCTTGAAATAATATGAAATGAATGGTTCAGAGCGTCCTACACGAAGTCCCACCATGTATCACGGATGGCGTTGGCTGTGTGAGGATAGACTGTCTAGATCATCTTCCTTATAGCACGGAACTTACCCTCAGTAACCTTTGTTATCTTCAGACTTCAGAAGAAGTACTTTGTAGTCGATTCGGGACCGATGAGGAAGTTGAGATGGACTTCCAGACGTGGCTTCACATTCTAGACTCCGATGTTTTCATTCCGGCATCATCATTCATCGATGCCTTAGACAACCGTTATACCGAATGTTTGTACAAGCAGGTTGACTATGTTGGGAGATAGTATGTATTAGTGTCTTATTAGTGATTCGTATCATTTCACAAGGCAATAGAACAAACTGTGTCCATGAAAGCTCTTGTTACTTTATTTTTGATCCGCCCACATATTTGTAGTTAGCATAGGAATGCAGGAAATACACTGATTACTTAAAAGACTGAAAAATCCATTGATTGGTCGATCAATTTAGTATTAATGCACGTGGTGTAGTTACTATAGATGTAAAATTTATAGTAAAATCAGGTCCTGCATTACCGGAGCAATTGTACGTTCTCTAGGAAAAGGATTAAAATAAAATGAAAGACTTAGAAATATCTTCAGGCAGTGCCATGCACAGCAAAGATCTGTTTTATTCTCCTTTAATGTTCCGAAATTCTCCCTAATGTAATAAATCTCCCTTCATATTTTCCTACATTATCTCTCTCCACATGGTCCTTTGCACCTCAGCATTTTTGCCTTATCTTTTTTCCTTTCCCAATATATTATTTAGTTTCCTGTTTCTCCCTCTCCAACGAGTATGATTTATTATCCATTCCATCCTTCATACATTTTTTTCGCATTTTCCCCAATCTTATAAGATATTTGGTATTTTTCCTTTACTGTCTTTGAAACACCATGGACATGATTTTATTTTATTCCTCTGACCCTTTAAATTGCCCTTTCCTAACAAGTAATTTTTATGGGATTTATCAATAGTATTTTTTAGAAGTTTTAGAATATTTTCTCACCCATTTATTACGACCGATAGGTTTATTAGCAGTCTCAAAGGTACATATAAGACAAACATGTCCCTGTTTGACATGTTGAACTTTCAGGGATAGGTTTTCCTATTAGGAGAAGTATTCTGGCAAGTTTTAGGCAGAAAAGTTCAAATATGCGAAGCCTCTTCAAATATGAAAGTTAGTCCCAGAAGAAGAGAGTTGTGATCGTAATGAATAGTAACTGGATAAATACTCGCTAAATATTAGTTTGAATGATAGAATATTACGTAGTAGTATTTCCTTCTATTTACTGTATTTTAAACCTCTGGAACTCAGAATAAATATTAATTGATGAAAATGTTTTCCCTGAATCTGAATTTTTTCAGAGGAAACTACTGGACGCTGTCCTTCGTTGATTTTAGACCGAAATTTTTTGCGTTTAGTATTGTTTTAACCTTTTTTTCTATTCATATGATCACTCAGTGTAAAATCAAGAAACATCGCCTTTCCCTCAGAAATCCCTCAAAGGGAATAAAAGGTAGGATAGGAATCGAACACAGGGAATATCTTGCCAATGTGACTTTTCAATGCAACGCGAAAGTAAATTATTCGATGTAAAATCGTGGTGAATTATTCTGAATTTTAGTGAGTTTACTAAATTAACGCACTGACAGAAGCAAATGGAATGACCTTTGGTTAGAGATTGATTTTTCATCTCTCTCTTACCAACGAGTCTTTTTGATTCGAATTTTTACTTGTTTTTCTTTTCGAGTTCGTCTGGTCTTTTTAATCCTCTGTTTTCTGCTTTCCTTCTGTTTCATCATTCGTGCTTGCCTCCATTCCTTTGAATTCCTCCGCTACCCTCAATTGTTCCAATTCTCATTTTTTATTCCAGTCGAAAAAGGAGTCAGCACTCCCTTGCATATATAAAATCTGGAATCCACTGTGTGTTCCAGTTCTCGCGTTAATTAACCTCGTTAGCATAGAGGTTTCTTATCTTTTACCATGACCCTCACTCAATGTCTTCCGTCTCACGGGAAGATCCCAGACGGAATCGCCTAGCTTTCTGTATTTCGATAAATAATTCAAGCTTCAGCATTAACGGTACATTTGCATTCTCTCCAGTGATAACTTGGCTGAAGCAAATGACCTCTTCACGTTCATCGAAATTTAGGAATTTTCTATAAACCGAGATTCACTCAAAAATTTTTCCATCGGTGAAAGTTAAGTAGCAATCTGTATTTTTCCAATTGGGATACTTCTTTCTCTGATATTCTATTTGAATTTGCTTGCGATGTGGAGAAATAGAAATTAAACTTGTAATGAATCTTCTTCATGTCTGATTGATTTAAGTTTAATTTTGCTTCCCGCTGTTACGCTTCATATGTATTTCATAATGAATACGTTGCCATCACCGACGTTTTTATCGGCATTATCCTAGAATTATCCTAACCACCATGCTTATATAAACTCCTTAGCAATATCCTATTATAAGTTCTTAATAGAATAGAAGGAAATGAGAAAATACTTTGCAATGCATCAAATTTAATAATCAAGTCGCATATTAAATTTTCTACAAATGCAATAACTGGAGGCCACACAATAACTTAAAATTCCAATTTCCGTAAATTCAATTCAGTCAACTTGGTCATGCTTACAAAAAGCAAAAGTTGACGGAAATATTTGTATATGGTGATTTCTCAGTGTTTATTAATTACCAAGTCAAAATCAAAGGAAATCTCAATCCTCAAATATTGCATCTTCTGCACATGTATGTATGTATGTATGTACACTGCTAACCATCTCATACCCATGTTAGTATCCAAGGGCTTATATGATATTTGAAATGCTTGCCACCCTAGAAAAAATATTAATTGAAGTATATGTTTACTACGGCTATTAAGGAATCGTAATAGCTATCTATATAATGATAGCATACGTACCTAAAACTATGCATATCATGTTCCATTACTGAGTATATTTGAATTTAAAGGTGTATTATCTGTTATCATTGCAGGCGATTCACGTGAGGTGAGGAATGGAATCAATCATCAAAGAAGGTAAGTAAAATTACTATCATCATTATACTTAATTTTCAGTATTATGTTCCAATGTTTACTATCTCTACTGTCTCAGAGTATTTTTCTTCTCTTGATATTTTGTATATTCCATTTATTTGTATTTTCGTTGATGTATGTATGATTTAGTACGGATGAGGAAGAATCGAAAGAGAGATATATAGATATATCTAACAAAGTCGGAGTCCACTTGCTGTCCACTTGTTTGTCGCCAAAGTGTATGAGTGTTCACCTAATGCATGATTATAAGGTTACTCTTTTACCGTCATCATTTTTAACTAGGGATCCTAGTCTCACCGTCTTGAATTTTTTTAAAATCATTATTGGAAGGAAATATGCTACAAAAAGTCCTAATATATTTTTGCCTTTCGACGCGTGACAATTATCAACCGAAACCTACCGAGAGAGTTATTCCTTAGTTTTATTCAACGATCTTAGATTGAAATATGTGTAATTAAAGTCCTTTTCATAATTTCCGCATTTGAAAACGACGAATGAGCGCAGAGTCTCAGTAATTAGTTATTCCGATAAAAATATTCAGATTTTCATCTCTCGCTGCCTTTCTGCACTGCGGAACTAGAAAAAGCCTCAAAAACATTTTTAAGGAATTAAATAATGGATTCCTTGACCCCGATTCTACTTTGAATGATTATCTTCCGACTCGACGGAGAAAATTAGAAACTTCCATTGGTCTACGAACATAAGTCACCGGGCGAAGCAATTAATATTTTATGCAAATTCCCGATTGCTCCAAAAAGTTAATCAGTTACTTTAAACTTTTGCCCAACGCTTCGCATTCGAAAACGTTACTATGTGGAGGAAATTTATATCTCATAGCTAAAGGCCGAATTCCTTATTAAGCTTAAATTAACGAAGGAAATATTTGAAGCACCTCTCGAGAAGCAAAGAGGCATTTCCATAGCAGTTATCAACAAATTGCCCAAATTAGAGATGCGAGGCGAGGTGGCGCTATCTGCGAATTTATTACTCGGGACGCTTAATGAAATTCTTGCCGCGATAAAACACGAGATTCCGCCAAAACGCTTATGGAGCAAGTGAATTTGCGACATTAGCAATCACTTCCGGTTAAGTCAGCCGACACCGACTTACTTCCGCAAAACCGAGAGATACCGCCGCATGTAACGAAGCAGTTTTCCATCGCCATTCTCTTCCCCGACTTAACTCCGATCCCCCGAAAGTAGGACAGGAGATGAGACGGAGATGAGACGGACGAAGGCACACATCGCCAAATGTCTTCGGGATGAAAACGTCTCGCAAGAAGCATTGTTTGCTGAACTTATCGCCGAGACAAAACACGTTCCTCTTCATGACAATTATGGAATTAGAGACCTCGCTTGAGATCATTACGGGCCTCCGTAATCCCTTTACACTCATCTCCGATTCCTTAACCTTCTCCTTCGCAGGAAACGAACGAGATTCATGATTAAGAGAATTACCTCCGTGGAAATTCCCTCTCGTGAATGGGTGAGTCGAGGCAGGCATAGGAGATAAGTCGATGGCACAGGGGTTAGAAAGGACGGGCGTTGATGCAGCCATGAGATCTACGAGAGGGAACATTTAAGGAAGATTGGACGGGAGAGGAAAGAGACGCAGGGAAGAGTTTAGAACGCCGCGAGAAAACAAATGAAGTGGATTAGATGCGAGGATATTTAACGCGGAGATATGGGAGTTAATTTTTAAATTGGAGTGAGCTCGCGAGAGGAGAGAATGCTGTTGCTGGAGTAATTAGTGGGAAAAGGGCGGGAGAGGCGTGACCCGCCTCTTTTTTTCGCCCATAGTATTACGTAATTAATGCCGTGATGGATGATATATGCAGCTGACTTCGGAATAAAGTAGTGTTGCGGAGGGTCACCGTTGCATTCCCGGGAAAAAATTAGGTTAGCTGGAAATTCCGCTTTTTCCCGAGGAGACATTATTGAAGATAAGAGAGAGGCAAAAACTTTCTTATGCTTCGGAAGCCTAATTTGCCGTCGTAATAAATGGAAGCGACCTCTTAGGATAAGAAGGAAGATACAAGAGGAGATATTTTTAGGGAAGGAACAATATTGTCCGGTATTCTGGCGAGTTAGGACCAATATCACGGTCGTAATTCCTTATGAAGACCTTTGGCAAAGTACCGTATACCCATAATAAGATATTGGTTATGTAACGAGGGCATCGAATTACGTTTAAGGATGCAATTTTACTTGCAACCCCAGTAAAAGTTCACATACTTATCCTTTTGTTACCACTAGTGAATAACTTTAACTTTTATTTGAACTATTGGAAGCCATTAAAAGTTTGATAGAAGATTTAATCCTATCAAATGAATTAATAATGTTAGACAGGCACTTTATTGTTCACCTCTGACAAGATTTTTTTCGTTGTTTCCCTTTTACCTCCATATTTTTTCCTTTATCTTAACGGATTATTTCTTAATCTTATTTGCTACTTTAATTTTAGAGCAGATTAGTAATTTTATTTCAACTCAAATGATTTTTTATAATCCAATATCTAGCATAACTATGATTATATAGTCTTATAATACATAATTAATTGACGTGTTGGATGAATTCGAAAATATTCTCGCATGAGTTGTTTAAAAGTCTCAATAAACGTTTCATTTTGTTACTAATGCGTCAGGTATTGTTTTTTGGATTAAATATCGAAATAAAGTTTCACCACAATGTGTATGTACAAAGAAGTCTGAATCATTGCTTCATTTTAAGGACTTGTTATGGAATGGAAAACATTCTGCGTAAAATTTTGATAGTCTGCAAAAACGGATCTGAGGATATATGTAGAGTTTTGTCGGCCGACCTCTGTAAAGAGGAACTTGGGTTCCGTGATAAGATTTCAGCGTATTTTCTTCATTCCGTGGGATCGTCCAATCTACATTATGTTGTAGTTCGCAAGCGTGTCACGCCCTGAAGAGACTTATCCGTAGAAATATCGCATTGCCGCAACCGCTATCGAGACCAAATCCTCTTTCTTCAACAATAGTACGCGAAGGGCAGTTTAGATAAGGCTCCATGACGCCTTGCATTCATCAAAGCACGATGCATCAATAAGAAGTTATTTTCATGTCCACCCTTTAAGAGGGATAGAGAAATCCAAGGCCTTTGATATAAAACAAGATTAATCACCACTTATAGTCAAAATTGTTATATAAATTTCTGATAAAGTATGTGAGGTTGTGAAATAATTCGTCTCGTATGAATTTCATCTAAAAATTTCCATCTCAAACACTCGATATATTAAAAATAATTATAGATATTAATAATGTACCTCCAAGTTTTACTTAATATGTACTGTTAGTATATTTTTGAATGGTACCCACTGCTACCAAGCGTTACTTGTATTTGTTGTATGGAATTTCGGATAATTACAATACGTATGCTAAACGATTTAAAAGAGAACTTCTAGTTACTTTTTAGGCACCATAACGTACCATCAGGATAGGTTTTTGAATTAGAGAAAATAGAGAAAAAAGAAAACTTTGTAATTTTTCCAGAGGTATTTGAAATTCTCTACTTTGAAATTTTTTTAAGATCAGTTATAATGGAAAAGAATAATCTCCATAGAACTAATAATAATTATTGGTTAAGACATTTTGGCGCCACTTCTTCGAAGCAGATAAATGAAACAAGTCCTCTCAGAAGATTTATGTCTCCATCAAATGTATTATCTTGGATGGTACTGAAAGGGAAGCAAACTAATTTATCAAACCAAGATCAGAGAGTAATAAGATTTATCGGGAAACTGTAAAGTCATTGAACCCTCAATAAAAAAGCGATTATTTATTTTTCTTCCGGAAGTCCATGGGCATGTGACGTTAACTCCGAGGTGACAATGCCTCCCCTTGCAATTCCCTGCGGAAGGATTCCCAGCTCAAGACAGTTATACCACTCCCATCTCTACTACTCCCAAGGAAATACCACCCCTCAAACTATACGACCGGGATAGACGGGCCAAGATTTCAGCACCCGTGACCCGATAATCGTCACTGGTAGAGATAGGCTCATCATTATAACGATAGGCGGGGTTGTTTACACGGGAGAGGAAAAACGGAGGGCAAAGAGAGGAAAGTGGATTACAGGGTGGATGCGTTTTGCACAGAAAGCCATAAAGGACGGTGGGACGGGAAAGAAAGCGTATCTCTTGCCTTTTTTGCTGATCCGTGTCAGCATTGTAGGAGGAAAGATGAAGGGAAGGAGGAGGTCGGAAGATAGCGAGAAAGGGCTGCAGGAAAGAGGAATTGCGCTAGAGATAGAGGAAGAGAAAGGCGGAATAATGCGGAAGGAGATTTTTTCATTTCTTTCCCCCGCTCTCTCGACTTCTCCCGCGTTGGAAGTGGGGATTTAGTGCGGCGGGTGGGGCAGGAAGCGATGGGTGGGAAAGAAGGGGAGTGGGAATGGTTTTATGGGTGGATGGTGTAAAAGAGGGTGGGGTTGATGGCGGTGGTGAATGACGTAATCTGTGTGCCAAATCGATCCTACCCGCATGTCGCGGAATGACGTGGCTAGATTGTAAGCTCGCAGAGTTTGATAGTCAGCTGAGAAGGTCGCAGAGGCCATTAGCGGATTTTTTTTACATTTAAAGGCTCCGTAGGTTTTAATATTCTCTGTAAGGGGGTGGGACCTAAGAGCTTACCCTGAGGCACTCCGAATTCTCGTGTACTCGATCACTTTTAGTTGGTCCCCGGAGAGGCGGTGTTGCGCGGAAGTCTTTTTTCAGGGAGAAGTAACTATCCTATCGGGAGAAATATTGCAACGGCTTAGGATCGCTTTATATTTTTTCGAGAGCTACGGAATTAGCGTTTTATGCGTGTGATCTTTCAGCTTCAGACTGTCATTAACGTCTTGAATGGATGGCTTGCGGTGAGCCTTTAGAGGGGGATATGGTTTCTTGGCGCGAAGTGCGTAATGAGTTGGGAAACAAAGGCACGGGAATAACCTTTGAGACGGTCAGCAGTTGTCGCTGTTCCATTCTCAATCGAGATGTGTCATGGTATGGGTTGGAGTCGGTTCATTTATGAGTCATCTTTAGAGGCTGTCACCTTTTGATTATGGGATGTTTTCATCGAATGTTGACTCAAATGGGAATAATATATAATAGATGAGGCTCCTAATTAGTCAAGCGAAGAGTGCCCTCGCCTTCGGTGAACGGTAGAATCGTACCACGTTCGATCCCTGGTGGGATCCTAAAAGTGCGAAATTTAGCAATACTTACAAATTACAATAGGTGATAAATTTTTATTTATTCTAAGCAAATATATATTTCGAAATATTTTCCGTCGGATTTTTAAAAAAATTTATTTTTCAATATTAAAAAATTAGATCTAATTCTAGAAAATTTGATTTTGATATTAAGAAAAATTCTCACCGCACTGATATCTTTGGGTGAACGTATTTTTGCGTGCCGAAATCATACCCTCGAATCGGAATATTTTATTCCCGTCGATATAATTCATGCGGTAAAATGACAAAATTCGGTGATCAGGTCCTAATTTCAAAAAGCTTTTAGCGGTAACGAAGGGTCGGATCGTTAAAAAAAATCAAGAGAATTCTATAAGCAGCGTTAGGCAAACCATTTTTAATATTGGGTTTGTGACCACGGCCGAAAATTTCCGAGCGATCGCACAGGATCTCAAATTGGGATAAGCGACAAAGTATTCGGAGCGTGAATTTCGCATTGTCAGCGATAGTGCGGAAAGGGCAGGAGGAAAAGGGAGTGTTGTAGGATTATTTTATCCTTCTACTTTGCCTCCGATTTCTTTTATCCGATCCTGTCGCCCCACGACCCCCTCGTTAAACATCAGTTCCCGGCCTTCGCCTGAAGGGAGAGCGCAATCAAATAAAACGTCGGATTATTCAGGTCGATGTCGTTCATCAGATTTACCTTTCATTTATATCAATAAGACTCGAGTTTATTTTTGAAATTTCATTTCGACTCGTAGGAAAAATGTTTTAAAGATACGGCTCATGAAAATGATTGAAATTCTAATAGAGACGGCGAAATGGAGATGAATTCAAATCTCCGGATAATTTGAATAACACGGCGTCTCTCGGGAAATAAATTTAATTTCGGCGGATTTTTCGCTGTATTTCGTTTTGTCTGATGGATATTGTTCGACTTTAATAAAGGCTTCTAAGAATAGTTATCCATTATCGTTTGCTACAAAAGCCTTTCGTTCCTTTTGCATTGTCGGAAACAAATGAATGCCAGGACAATTAACCTTTTGGCGTATGGGATCTTTGAGTATCCTTATTGAAATATCGCTGTATGCGCAAATGAATAAAATAAATAGGCCTCCGTGTGTGAAGAAGTTAATAATCATGTAATCTAATAAATAATTCACGATTCCAGAAGGTAGGAAATGTTTTCAGATATTGTCCATGCTAACTTTGGCAATAGAGCTATATTACCTATTTTCGATTGATGCAAAATATCTAAATTAAAGTGTAGGTACATAAGTAGATACATAAGAAGTAACAACATATAATAAGATTTTCACTATCCTTTAATCACAAATCAGGATTTTATGATCATATTTGAGGACCGTTGAAGGGAGGATAATTCACGAAAGAATAATGACATTGATCAAAATTTCATACTATTTTTAAATATGGTATTTCTTAGCTATGTCATTTTTAAATTCCATTGAAACATTTCAATAAGATCGCGATGTTTAAGTAAATATACTAAAGAAGAAACTAAAATAAAAGGATTCTTATTTAAAGTCATCCTTAATGATTATCAAGTAATTACCCTTTTCATATGTTCTTCCCGGGAAAGGTTTATATTTGATTTTTTGTTTAACTTTTAATGACATATTACTCAGACTTCTACAGACATGATAGAGAAAAGTCACTTTAACCATAAGGTTGGATTGTGTAAAATTGATGTAATAGTTAAGGCAATCCAAATCAACATGAAATCGAAGTTATACTTAATGTAATCGCCACCCAAGTTTGTTCCATCACAAGCATATACGGACGTTTCGGGACGTGTATCACAGCGAATTTTATGCGTCTTACAATCGCTTTACTATTTTTTTTTCGTAAGACTTCTTTAAGAGTTCTGCATGACTTCCTTTCTGAGCAACTTTCAAAACTTGGATCCGTCTTAGATTCGAGAATATACATTGCTAAATGCTTCCGATACAATTTCATATCAGATTTCAGCAATAGTATGGCAAAGCGACTCTATTTCATCCTCGAAAACTATTGATTTTTGAAGTTTTTACATTTTGTGTGGGATCGATAATCCAGATTTTTAATCATTCTTTCGGCCCCGAATAACTAAAACATTGTCTCAGAATATAACAATACAAAACATAACAATAATAAAAATAGGAATAATATTCTATAATAATAGAAAATAACTGAGCATTATTATTCTAAAAAATTATTCTAAAATCGGGTAATTGTGCGAAAAAAGGTAGTGTCAAGATAACCTTGTGAATGCTTTGTTTGAATGATAATTATCTGCTGACACCCTTATCTCGGGTTTTTAGAAAGAAATCTATCTACGTCTTGCTCCAACTCGTATTTCTATAGCAATAAATCTCATTTGACGAATATTTATTGTATTTATCAACTTATCAATCACCGTAAAGATAAAGGAAACTGTTTATTAGCGGTAAATGTATAGTTCATATGATTTTTAGGAAACAGTAACCCCATTTTCTATCCTTCGTTCCTTAATAACACTTATTTCTATTCGAAGGAAAAATGTATTAGTTTTCAGATAGAATCTCAGTTTTTTTATAATTAGATTTTTTTGCACTTGATTTAAAATCGGGAGAGCTCTGCCCTTCGGAAATTTTTGATAATTCCTTTATAGAGATTAAACCGTAAGCTCTAAAAATTATCATATAGCTTGCCTTGGGAAGCATAAATGCCACATATTTGCGGTTGAATTTAACCATTTCAATTAATATCCTCCGTATTAATACGGTAAGGAAACCACGAAACGGCATCTCAAAGACATAAACGCGCTGTTCATTGGCTTGCTTCCCCTTTCATTCCTTCGTCTTCATGTGTTAAACGCACCTTTTACGCATCCTTTCCCCTCCAGTCTGCTCCCCTCAAAATCCTTCTTTTGCTTCCCATATGCTCCTTCACCTCGTTAAATTTCCAAGTTCAGTTCTTCATTCCTATAATACTGGAATGGCAAGATTTTGCTTCGTAGGGATTGCGATCAGAGGAAGAGGCATTGAGTGGAAAGAAGCAAGAGTGAGTTGTATAATTTTTTAACCGTGAATTAAGAAGCCCTAATTCCACTTTCTCGTTAGGAATCCTACCATCAGTAGCTATTTAAATAGTAAGGTATTATTTATTGTTATGTAATTAATTATAGAGGAAATTATAAGAATTTATAGGTAAAACGTAAAAATAACAAGATGAAGAGGGTTTGATGGGAGAATAATATTAAAAGAGATACATGAATTATATGGTTTCCGAGGTGTCGATGGAGGATCTTTACTACCAATACTGCTATGATTCTTCCATAATCCAGCGCAGTGGACGCAGTGAAAATCTTTTATTCCATTCTAGTTTTACTAAGGAAATTCAATATTTACAGATTTGTTTTAGAATTCAGATATCATGCATAAAGTTATCACCGCATTCATTCTATAAATGCCTTAGATGATATAGGTATATATAGCACCACAAGGGGAATACTTCAGGTTCAACGATGTCTTATTTTGCGTGGAAAAGATACACACAGATTTTAGAATAATTTTATGGAATACATCATTTAGAGAAGATCAGAAGGAGAGAGAGTATTAGTATTTAATGTGTTGCAGATAAATATGGAACCATGTATCATATTAAGATAGGAAAAGATAAATAATGAAAATAGTCACACAGAAAAAATGTCTATTTTACTATATTTAAATCGACGCACAGTGGGCTAGAATCGAGAAAAAGCGGGCAAAGAGGCCATAATTGGATTTCTTGCGTGTGGGATTTGAAACTTCGTAAAGATGTAAAAAAGTTAGGATTTTAAGATTTCGTTTTTTATTTTTAGTGAATTTTACACTTTAAAAAGATACGCCCTGTACCTTTTTAACGAGTAAGTAAAAACTTAATTTCAGAAAAGTATATCGTATATGAAGTTTAACCACGTTGTAACTAATATGCTAAAGATATATAAGAAAATTTTGTGTTGAAAACACTGCTTAAACTATAACTTAATCCCTTCATTGAATGAGGAATCGATACAAATTACCGCAAGGTACTATTTTTTAATTTTCGGGTTGAAACACGCCTTAGAAGCTAGAGCGTTTTCGAATACTCCCTTTGATATCAATAGAGGCTTAGTTTTCAATCATAGAACTTAAAAGAAGAACAACGAAAGGTTCCGCATGAAAAGCCAGCTTGCGCAATTTCATGAAAAGGCGTCCAGGTAAGCGAAAAAATCATCAAATGGGGCGAAGCTCATTACTAAAACTACTCACGCTCTGTCGGACGAAAAAAAAAAACAATGCGTGAGTCGAAGAAAAAAATTAAAAGGAAAGAAGGAGAGGCTGGGCGGTTTTAAAGAGAAATCTTTCAGATGAAATAATAAAAAAAATACCGCGCCGCGAGAGAATATGCATTCATTTTTTCTCTTCTGAGGCCCTCACGTTCTATCGTATTTTTTCAGCCTTTCTGTTGTTATTCTCGAGAATTCCGCGGCGGCTGCGCATTTAAGCATTCCGGTAAGCTGCCGGCATCTATTTTCCTGCGTTGTTAAGTTTTCGTGCGGTTTTGGGAGCAAATGGGATATGACGGATCCCTTATAAGGAGAGAAAAATAGATTTGCAATTTTAATTTCCAAGACCTTCCGGTCTAGAGAAGCCGTCGTATCCTTCTGTACTCGTTTAATTTTTGAAAAAAATTTCCTCCGCGCTCTCTCCTGATTCCTAAATTCTCCAACCCATCAACTTCTTTTACGAAAAAACCAACGCCCCTGATTCCGCTTGATTGTCACGTCTTCGAACTCTATTAATATTCTCGAAGAATTTCGGGCGCAAAAGTATTTTATTTCCACCTCCTTCATTTTGTTCTGGGTCAAATGACAAAGAGATATTTTCGTTTTTTTATGGCCCATTGAAATGGGGGATACGGAATTAATTACCGAGAATTTAGGGGCAGCGCGAATACATTGTTGCAGCAAGTTTTTCTCCCTGCAACACATTTTAGCGGGGAAATTGTCCAGAAGTCAGGGAAACTTCATGGGCTATCATTAAAAGGAATAAAATTGTTTTCTCGAATGAAAATTCCGCATTGTTTTGTAATTGTCAATAATAAAGGAAATGCTTTCATGTTCATCTAAATGCATTTGTATTCCCTTCGGGACCAAGCAAGTTTTCAAGTCGTGCCTTGCTTACTAAGTAAGTTTTTTTCAGTTTTGCCTCAGCGTCAAACCTTTGAACGATTAATTAACTGAGGCTCGTACGAAAGACTGAAAATTTGCGATGTTTGAAATAAGTTGAAAGCTTGGTTTTAAAAATAGCTGTTTGCATTTCTAATGTTATTTTATCATACGGTAGGTTTATAATGTAGAATTTTTTTAACGTTTCCGTATGTAGAAATTAAAAATTTCAAATCCTCAGATCGAATGACTCTCATTAACATTTACACAGTAATCATAATTAAGGGGTATTGTTTAAAATTTTACAAATTACAGTTAAAGCGGGAATTCTTTAAACTTTACTGGCATAACTTAATGAGCATCGTACTAAAATAAGAGGAATAAATTGATGCTGTAATATTGTTCGATATAAAACAGTTTTCCATATTTATCTGAGTCTTGTCTTGAACATTCTCTTTACTTATCACCACTAGTTCTGATTAAATGCAAGATTCAAGCTATATTCATCACAAACCTCAATTGGAAATTAATCTCACAAAGTGGAAGTAGATGAAATTTTCTAGGAATTCCTGCCGCAATGAACGAATTTCTGTAGAAATATAAGGTGAAGCATTCGGTGTAGATATTGCTTGGATTCCTAGAATTCTTAGGATGCTGCAGAATTAGTCCTTCTTACATACTTACGACCATATTTTCATTCTGTCTCACAGCGACATTCCGTCCAACTTTTAATACACTAGTTTTGAAATTAAGACGAGAAAAATATGTGATTAGATAAAGCAGGATTTTGCCGGATCAACCAAAATCTCTACCAGGTAGCTTGAACACTTCTTGTCACAAAAATTACGGAAATAAAATACATTATCTAGAGTTAGAACTCAGGAGAGATTAATATCGTTTTATATACTATAATGAGACAGCTCTCCAGTGCCGATTTTTATTATTTGCGGGTTTAAAAATGGATATTTCTGCATTTCACTTGCATTGTAAAAGTCTGCTTATGAATAAAGTTAAAATACACGTATTTTAAGCTCTATTACTTGAGTAAATATGGATAATCGGCATCTTAAATAAGTAGAAGTGATTTTGTCATGCGGTTTTAAGAATGCCATCTTACTTTTCTGTCCCTATTATTCATGCTGTATGGTCATGGAATATTTTCTTATTTTTACGAGCGAGGACAAAGTTAACTACCCTTAGGAAAAGCATTGAAAAAATATTCGACAAACAAATATTATTTGCAACATTTCTGAGTTAGAAAGAGGTATGAAATAACAAGATTTATAAAAAGGCCTGATTGGATATTGAAATTCGTCGTTACCCTTATAATAATAATAATAATAATAATAATAATAATAATAATAATAATAATAAATCGTCTTTATTCGGGCGAGATTGAGACTGAAAAGTCTCTTCTTACATCTAACCCTTCGTCAATTTGAAAGAAAGAGACAGCAGAAAAAAGTGCACAGAAGAAATTTATATTGTGGGCTTAAAAACCTAGGATAGGAAAAATAGCCCACAGCAGGAAAACACCCCAGAAGAGGGTGTGAAAAACCTGCGAAACCTACAGATAGATAAGAAACTGAAAATTTATAGAAAAGGCTGGAATGAAAAGGCAAGGAACATATTCACACTTCAAACTGCATATAAAATAGTCCATAAAAGAATAACAGTTAGTAAAAGGATAACATGAGATAAGATATCAAAACAAACACTGAAAACACAGAATGTTATAAATGGAAATGGGAAAAAAACTAGTATGAATACAGAAAAAAGAAAAAAAATAAATAAAATAAATAAGCACAAAAAATCACTATCATTTAACAACTTCGTCAATGTTCTTTCGAAGAAAAGAAGAGAAGAAAAAAAATGAAAACCATATACACATAAAAAGATACCCGACACTATGAAAAATAATAAAAAGTGAGAATAAAAAAGATGAAACATGCATGAAAAAATAAAAATATCATCACCTATCAGAGTGAGGCTCGACAGATAATACATTACGATAATACATAAAAGTATATTATAAGAGTGTCCTTGACTCGACTCTAGAAGTCTTGAAAAAGAAATGCATGTATAAATCGTTTTTATCACTTGCAGGCTTCTATTTTTTCACAGAATTAAATTTACATTCAAAATGGTTCTAAATATTCGAGGTAAATACCAAAACATAGAAAATTAAACGGATTTTCTTATTTTAGTTGCAGAATATCGATTAGAATCGAAATAGCAATAGTTTGGTAAAATAGACGTAAATTTTGATTGTTGAACCCGATCTTGTGCATTTTCAATTAGAATTCCCTGGGAATTAGGTTCATATCAGAAATAAATTAATGTCGTATAGACTTACAATTTGCGCATTCTGGCTTAAAAGGATCATATGTATATCGCATTTGACGTGCACATTTAAATAATTCAAATTAACCTCTGTAAATTTTGACGGGGGAGTTCATAAGTCATTAGTTCACTAAATCATGAAAGCTATTTAGACTGCAATACGTATTAAGTTTGTAATTTTCAGGAGGCATTATTCCTAATTTACGGAAGAAGAAATTGATTAATTTCTATTGAAGCTTACTGTAGATTTTCTTTATGGGCGAAACTAAATCAACGATTTTATGTCACCAAAACGAAGGAATAGATTTTCTACTGTCAAAAGGTATGATAAAAATGAGTACTATAAAACTGCTGCCTTTGTCAGGCCATTGTTGAAGGAATTGGGTTTACAGGAATTAGGTTTATGTTACAAGCCTCTGTATACCCTCTTCAAAGCGTATCTAAAACCTTCGCGTAGATCTTACCGACGGTAGAATCATAGATATATACACCTCTGGAAACTAAACTCTTGGTTGGTGCGTAAGAACCAACATGTCGCACATCTTTGAACGAAATTTTTGCCAAGATACTAGGCAAGCCCCTGCAAGTCTGCAACCAGCACAACAAACAATCCTGGAATCTCTGCAACCAGCACGACTTTATTGATTATCGGGATTGAATTTCAACAATCTTAGCTATTCCATCACTAAGGCATTAACTTAATTTCCATCCATTGAGTTAATCTCCACTGAGCATTTTTATTCATAAATCATATGCAGAGAGCTTTCTTAGCAAATTGAATCTAACATAAGAGACAAATCCCATACATAATCAATGTTTTTATTATAAAGACTATCATCACATTGGAATCATTGAAATATCAAGTACTTAAGTCCTCTTTTTATTCATGAGGAAACATTTCTTCTTGAAGAATACATAGATATTTATTCATTATTACTAATATGTTCTCCAACATCACCATAGATATATTATTCAAATGGCAATTAGATAACAAAATAATTAAGCATCTACCCAATCATAGTCATCAGAATTTTGAGGAAATATCCCCGAAAATGGATTTAAGAATGCCTATTACAACTTAAATATGACCAAAAATATAATCCTCCTTAAATACTTGTTGCAATTTAGCCTGCATGGGAATAATTTTTTATTTGAACGATTCTTTTCCTTCTGATGATTTCGTATTAGAAAATCACTTAAGCTGCCATTAAAAAAAAAAAAAAATCTGGAGGTACTTTCTGCTAGTCTCTATTAATCCTAGAGCGTAGTACAAATTAGCCATCGATTGGCCATGCTCTATTTCGTTCGCGCTTTTATTTTTCCCGGAAAGTAATCGCCAAAAAAGCCCTCTCTGAAATCCAAACGGGAAATCGGGGAATAAAAAGTGGAAATCTTAATTTTTCGAAAAATTCCACCGCCGAGAGCGAAAGAAACTTGAAGGGACGAACCACAATTCATATTTCCGCGATTAATCCCATCTTTGCTTTCCTCTTTCGGAAAACATATCTCTCTCTCTCTTCGATGTTTTACTAATACAACCCTTTCGCACACACTCCGCCGCTTCCAAACCTCCGTACTCATTTCGTATTTCGTGTTTTCTGCCGGATGACACGCTTAAGCCCCTTTGGCTCAGAGGCACTTAGTCTCCTCACACACACATACACACTTTCGTGCCTTTCTCCGAACCTCCCGCCATGCATCACCCCAAAAAACCAACCTATCGTAACACTCCTGGATTAGACCTTCAGTCCCCGGTCGTCTCTTTAACTCCCACGGAAAAATAAACGCCCCCACACCCATTTGCTCCTCCCTCAACCTTTTCGGACTCTGCAGATCAGACCTAATCACTCCCATCTCCCGTCAGTCTGGCCCCTCCTGAATACTCCCCGAACCCTATATAACACCGCGCCAACCGCATTTTAACTCACCCCGAAAACCTCGCGCATGAACACGGCTTCTCTTTTTTAGCCCCGCTTTTTTTACGTTTTATGCTCCGTATCGTAGCACCGCTATCGTTACGCGGCCCCAGCTTCCCTCGGCTATTTTACACCGGCAACTTCGCCATTTACCTCCTCCCCAACCTCGGCCCCTATCTCTTTTCCCTCCTCTTTCTCAGCTACGAACCAATCCATCCCGGCCATCGGAGTGTACATTTGTCGCCTGGAAAACCGATAAGCCGCCCGATAATTCCCTGGCGCAGTGCGCCCGGAACCTCTGCCCGAATGAGGTGTATGCGTGTTTGCCGTGAAAAGCACGTGGCGTCAGTCGCCGGAAAGAACTCTTACGCCGAGATTTTTTTTTGCGTCCCCGTTTCTTTAAATATGCAAATAATCCCACGCGTGAGAGATTACGCACGTGACCGTTCCGGCGAATAATGAATGCGTGGTACTTCTCACGCAAAATTTATTGACCAGGTGTGAACTTGACGATATTCTTTCGAGATTGTTTTAATCTCGATGTATTATTCAGTTGTGATTTATATTTCACTTACGAATAATTTTTCTTGTGTGTATACTTTCAAGATCTGAGAGTAACTTTTGTTCATTTATCGTTATTATCAATTTTTATTTGCGCGTAAACGTTTATTATTTAACTTATTTGTCGCCCATAAACGTCACATTTACATTTAATTATTGCTTCGATCGCTTTGTGAATAAATTAGACGTACAAAGTGGCGACGGTAAATTTAATAGTAGATTTACGTTCAGAATTTTATCATTTTAGGCTCGAGGAGACTGCATGTGAAAATCTTTCGTGTTCACTTCCTTTTCATGGATCTCTAATGTCTTTGCTCGTCAATTTATATTTGAGCACTCTAGGCGATAGCTGAGGGTCTCATG
This sequence comes from Pachydiplax longipennis, assembly GCA_036926295.1. Classification (NCBI taxonomy): domain Eukaryota; kingdom Metazoa; phylum Arthropoda; class Insecta; order Odonata; family Libellulidae; genus Pachydiplax; species Pachydiplax longipennis. Next base: position 63,157,865 of record JAVFKF010000008.1, read on the forward strand.
CAAAAGAGCGCCTCGTATATCGAGGAACTTAATGTGATGTTTTGAAAAATTCAAAAATTCAACTTAGAATCTCGTATATAGCGTCAAATTTTTCCATTTGAATTTTTTATTAGTATTAATAATGTTTATCATCACTCATTCTATAATATCTCTTGCCACACCGTCGAGAGCAAGATTTTTTGGTATGTTTTGCTTTATATTTTATAGTGATTGGATATATTTCATGCTATATATTCCGTCAGAAGACCAAGGAGAAACAGAAATTGAAAAAAGCGACATGACTGTGACTCGAACACAGGTCTCCAATTTTTCAGGCAGTATTCTACCCTTGTGAAGTTCTCATCTGGTCTTTGTGCAACCTACCCCTCATAGTCTCATTCAGTCCCATTGAGATGTCTGTTTACCGATTAAAAATTCATTCCAATAGCTTTGATAAGTAAGTACCCCGGTAACAGTATAATCAGAGAACCTTGGTGTTCAAGAGAGATTCGATTACATAGTTCTCTTTGAACATAATAAAATTTCAAATGAAACCCAGAGGGGAAAACTACAAGAAGAAATTGCTCAGAGTGGGAACTATTTTTAGACATTTGAAGATTCATATAAGTTCTCGATTGGTTCTTTTCAACCTTCAACTACTGATTATCAATTCATAACTTTCACGTTAAATCGTTGAAAACTTTTCTTTTCAGCAGCCCTTTATCTGATGATAGGATTTCAGATCTTTTCTCTATATCAAGCCGAATAAATTCGAAACGATTTGTTTGGAAAATTATTTATTTAAAATAGAAGAAAAGCTGACGACTTGAAATTTAAGTTGTTTTATTAACAAATATTGAACAATAGACGACTAATCGTGAAAAAAAGCCCAAAAAGGATATTTTTAGCAGATTGAATCTATAATGGAAGTGAATGAAATTTATATTTAATAATTAGAATATTAATCTTTTCAATGATGTAATTGACTTTATTTAGAAAAACTTATAAAAAGGACTAACTTCACAGATGACTACTGACATTATTATTTTATCCAAGTGATAAAATATTCTGTGACTGCAATTGTTGACAAAAGGGATATAGATTTCATATCGCATGTGTTTGCTGATTTGGCTGGTTTGGTACAGTTTTTAATTGATGGATAAAAATTTAATTAGTGCTTTTAGAAAGCCTTTTACTTATGCAGTATTAGCAACGTGTGATTGGTAAATTTTGAAGAGATTATGGATATTAGATACCCAACCTGTAAATAGTGTGCTCTCATATTGACAGCAAAAATTAATTTATCGCGTAAATATTGCTTTCGGTGCGATAATTATGGCAATAAAGTTGCAATATTTATTTCTAATATTTGTTATCTATCGTATCGTATTAGGTAAAAGACTTGATGACTGTATAATACACAGCCATTTTTGCTTTGCACACCAGATTCATATCCATCTCAGCTTTTTACCTCATAAATGTAATTCCTAATGGCTATGATCAGTAATATTCGGCATCGACGCAATCACCAGTCACCGGCGAATGATTTTCCCTCTTTAAAGAAACGATTATACCGGCATAAGGTGATCAAATGTTCGGCGCGTCCCATTCCCACCTCTGGAAAATAAAATTGAAATCACCCTTCGCATCCACTTCAAACGGCCTTTCCATCTCTTTTCGTTCCCCGTGAAAAAGTCTTTCAATTCCCAATTGCTTCCCTCCCAGCCGAGTAAAGCGCTACGGGAAAAAGGTTTGCACATTCCGGTGTTAAAAGGAGGGAAGGAAAAATACCGATTCAGCGTATTCAATCTCTGGAAGCGAACGATTGTTTCTGTTTCAAATGCCATGGACGTCTCCCCTCTTTCACATAAAATCAACTGCCCCATGCCAAAAATTCCCCACCATCCCTTTTTCACCCCTCTTATTCCCCAATTCCCATCAAAGTTGAGACTCCTTGATGTCATTTGGGATTACTTTGGATGGCTCGAGAGCCGCATTAACGCCCGATTTGCCCGGGTGGATCTGAGGGAATGCGTCTCACTTCACGTCTTCGGGTGAGAATAAGAGTATGAGTTGGATGATGGGGGAAAAGTAGTCTACAGCTAGAAGCACTCGAGAGTGAATTAAAGGCGCTGAAATGGAAGGGAACGCATGACATTTCGATATGAAATTATCGATCATAAAGGGAATATGTATAGGAAGCGATTTGTTGTGATAATAAACCTTAATGTAGTTCATAGCACAAAAACAAATAATATGAAGGAGGAATAGTATGTTTCCTGTTTTGTAAAGTATGTATAAAAGGAGGGTCTCTGATGGCGTCCCTCGCTCCATTAGAAAAAATATATTAATATTTAAACAGAGGTTGTTATAAAGTTAGTTAGTTCTCTGAAGTATAGGTTGAATATAAGTTTTCATTGTCGAGAAGACCAAACTGATTGTAAAGTGTAATAATAAAATCCCACTCCAGTAAATCATCAAAAAGTTAAACTATGAGTAGTCATCATATCAAAACTAGTTACTTTTCGATAGTTTGATTAAAATCTTATTATTATAAGTATTAAAGTTGGTTCATTTGTGTCAGAATATTTACACGAATCAATCGAATTGACCTACTTGAAATGCAGATTTAAGAATAGGCAAATAAGTCTTAATTTCGCCCTCACAATTAGGTCATTTTATTATCACTATTATTGTTTACTAAGGTCATAGATAGATATATCTCTTTCGAAGAAAAATATAGCTTATTGCATTCCTTTTTCGCTCACTTAGTGTATCTCTCATTCCTCTCGCTGTACCTTATCTGAATTCAACGCCACCTCGTTGTGGAAAATCCGCCTCCCGAGGATTCTCAGTTTCTCACATCCTCTTAGGACTTGTCATTCGGAGCTTTGTTTGAAGCTATGAGATGACCACTGCCTCGGTTGCTCTTGTTGAATAAAGTTTTCGCTGAATCATACTTGGATGCAGTTTCGCCGATGGAAACTAATTGGGTCACAGTGCCAGAGGCAGTGGTAAAGCACCGCATTTACTGAAGTTCTGAAATTTGAAGCTGGCGGTTTACATCTTTGGAGTCGAATGAATGTGTCAGTTTCACGAAGCTCATTGCTAGAGGTAATTTTTAGATGTATCCTCGCAGATTAAGCTCATACCTTCTCCTTTCCAAAAGCTGACATCATTTGAAGATTCAAACGCTGAATTTTGTCTATGAGGTGGGCCGAATAAAGGGAACAGGAAGCCTTGTTTTATCCCGCTCGCATCACTTCATTGAAAACCTTGTCAAAGGAATATTCTGAATAAAATTTTTAAAGGTTTAAGCTGTAAATATATCGGAATTCCTAGGTACTCATTTTATGCCTCGCGGTTAATTTATTGTTGTATTACTTACTTAAAGCAATCGCATCTAAAATAAGCTTTTCATTTTAAATAGCCCTAAAATATGTCAAAAATTAAAGGCTCGTTCGTAGATATATCTCTAATTAATATTTGTAAATTATTCAGTTAATTATTGAAATGTAGAACGCCAATGTCACAAAGAGAGCATTTTAATAAGATTAACTCTTCAGAGAGTTATCATTAATTTGATTGTATTTTCAACAGTAATTTCATAAATTACAACTCTCGAACCAATTTTCTTTTTCAGAGCAAGACTTATCCTTATTTATTTAGAGAAGTTATCGTTTATCATCAATCTAGATGCTTATTATATTACAATAATTTTTCCAGGTTAATGTATTTCATGGATCTCCTGTGAATATCTTTCATGCAGCCGTCCCTCTTTATTCTTTTTTTTTCACTTTTTATTTTTATCATGGTATTAATCCTTTAATTTTTAATTCGTGTAGTACACTTTCTTTATCTGCTCTTATATGTAATTTAAGCGTTTAAAAAATTTACTCTTCAAATTCATGACGCGTTCGATATATTTACTAATCTTAGCCTTTATAAAATTACTCCTTATGAGTTATAAGGTATTAAAAATACGCTGCATAGTATCTGTTGTCTCTGTTGTGCAGTTTACTCAATTGGCTTAGGTTGTACAATTACTGGCAAAAATAGAAAAAGTTCAAATGATTTTACCTTTGGAAAATTGCTTTTTATTGTTCTGTATTTCGTGAACAATGAAGTTCTATTTCCTCTCTTTTCGGAGAATCCATAATCCTTTTCCTAATTTTAAACGGGGTCATTTGGTCAATTAGGCCGTTATAATTCAAGGGAGAACAGTCGATGAAAGTAAGGACCCTTCCACTATTGGGGCCGACAAATGAAGTTTCAGTGCGGAGCAATGTTATCTTAAATGAGTGGACGAGAGCCCTCCATCTCTATAGGAACGCTGTTTGCGGAGGTGTCAGGTTAGTAAAGGAGTCTCATCACGTCTTCACACTTAGCTCTCCTCCTTATCAACTCTTTACCTCCTCATTCCTCCACTCACTTATCTAAAAGTCTTCATTCCTTCTCCTCTCTCCAATCATCCATTGGTCCTCGCCATATTAGCCCCCGAAGGCTTCGCCTGCCCTAAGTGGCTCCACAATCCCAACTAGCGGACGTTGGTGGAATTACAGAGAAGACGCCGAAATAATTGTGTGAGCTGTTATTGGGGTCAATCGCTTTCCTAGCGGCCAAAGCACTGCTCACAGCCAATTCTTCCCTTCCGCTCCATCTCCCCTGCTCGACTGCTCTTTGTTAACATATAATTTATGCATATTACACATAATTCGCGTGCCTATGCGAAATGTTCTAATTCTTGTTTGTTTCCTTCAGAAACTATATCGGCCTCGGGGTAATCGAATGATTTTTCCTGCATCCGCTTCCATATGCATTATAAAACAAACAGACTTTCTCCTCTAATTTATTAGGCCTTCTTCGAAACATTCCACGAGGAAAATGCGTCTATATAGAAATGGATACAACCGTATAGGAAATAGTGTCTGTTTCATGCTATAGCAACCCCATTGAAATCTTGTCAGTTTTATTATAATGGGAGGAAATGGATGATTTTTGTGATTGAGCAATTTGCGACTAGTAGCTTAAGGGACGTTGGATTATACCCAGTGTTCTGAAATAGGGAAGTTGTTATTTTAGATATTTGTATGGCCTTCCTTCAGCATAATAATGTCCTCTAGTTTCTGTTCTTATGGGCGCTCAGGGCAGATGATTATTGTGAAATCAACTCCTGGGTAGCCTGATTTTTAAGCTGTAGCGCTTTCGTTGAGTTTTAGTTCTCTCTGTTCCTTTCCTTGTAGGAAACCAAAGTTACAATTTTGTCAAAGTAGATAATTTTCCACTAGCACAGTATGTGCTTCCAATTTCGCATTCCTATTTTCGTCTCCTAACTGCTTACTCAATGTAAATATTAATGAAATTTAGCAAAGGAAATATTGTAATTTAGCTTTCTGTTGCATAGTTATCATGCGGAATAAAAACAATAAAATAAGAAATAAATATTCATTGCTAAGTCATTAACATTTATTACATTTAGTACATTTCGCCTTATAATAAGGAATAAATAGTATTCCAAGGTTACTGTTACTATTGAAAAGGAGAATGATGACACGTCACTCCATCAAATTTACTTTATTTCATAACGAAAATCTTAGCTATCCCAATTATAACTTATGTGAGTGGTGATCTAAACGGAAAATTTTATCATATTTCAACATAATCCTTTCCCGCTTTACATCTGTTTATCTTTCATTGGAACTAAAATCCCCAACACGCAGAAAGGCGGCTTACAGTGTATTAATGTAGATGTAGATTAGAATTTTGCTAAAATCTCTACAGAATAACTAAGAGTATGATATTTATGTAATACTTTTTAACGAATGATTGAATGAAATATATATTTAGGTTAGATCTAAGTTGAACTCTCTCAGAAAGAAGGGGGGGGGGGGGAAATGGTAAACATAAGGCAGAAAAATTGTACAATAAATACAATTGAAATTAAAATACATTATAAAACAGCATATATAAATCTAAATAAACTGAAATTCAACTGATTAAATCTTAATCAAAATGAATGCGGGTGTAAGGTTTGCAATTCCAATATAAATCCATTTTCCATTATGAAAAAAAATCGAAGAGACACCATTGACTGGTACATGTATGTTGAAGGTAACAAATTTAACATTCACTAGTTTGTAGTGAATTTGTAGGACATTTATATAAATTTCGCTTATTCAAATCTATGTATCTATTCCTTCAGGATAATTGGAAATGCTATAAAAATCTCATTACCTCTATTTATCACTGCATTCATATATATTTTTAAGGAAATTTTTTGAGTATATATTTTAATTTTACGAGGTAGCCTTTATATAATTTAAGTTCTTGACGATAGGTACTAAATCATAAATGTTCTATTTTTTTAGTTCACTGTATACTAATCAAATTTATGGCTTAATTTTGAGTACATATTCAGGCTCGGATATGCATTAACCGAAAATTAGTGAAGGCGTCAGTATATGTGAAAATATTAGTAGGAATTTTCTGCCCCGCATTGAAGTGAGTATAATTTTGTAGACAATTATCGTTTCCCTGACGTCTGTATTATATTTACTTCCGATAATAATCGTAAATACGATCACACGTGTGATTGGTGTTACATGTGAAAATGGAAACTCCCGTTGAAAATGGACCCCATTTAGAGACTGAAACGTTAAATAATACCGTTATTTAACGTGATGAAGAGCATTACACATTTTTTTCGGCGCAACGAAATTAATCGCGCAAATTCCAAAAAATGATTTACGAGATGGAAGTTTGGATATTCGTTGGCTGCCGGCATGAAATAATGCGATTGATTTTCGCCAGAAAAATCGTAACGGAGGTGAATGTTTTCGTGCACTGCGTTATTCGTTGTAATTATCACTCGGTAATTGGTCATATTTTCCTATCTCGCAAAGTAGGATTGGTAGCACTTAAGTCAAATGTAGAGATAGTAATGTATGCTTTTTTATCGGTCCTCGTGCTGTTTTTCAAGGAAAAGAAGGAACACTTCTAAACGTACTTTCCTCTTCCTTTTGTGACCACAAGCAATCTTTCCCCTCGACCGATCTCATTCGACTTGCGTCGCAGTCCGATTTCTCTTCTTCTCCTTCGCCCTTAATTCCTTCATTAAGTTCTATCTCTCTAGAGAGAGCGAGATCCCCTCTATTACTATTCACTTCCTCCCTTAGACATCGCTTAAGGATAACACGTGTGAAGAACGCGGAAGCGAGCCTTCCCATGAGGCATTCCGAATCAGAGAGCTTCGGCGTTACAGTTTTAGATTACTCAAGTACTAGCAGTAGCAATACGCTATGCATATATCTTACAATAGATTTTGTATATGCTTAGAATATTATCTTCTAAGCTAATATTCCGTTAAGTTATTATATTCTTTTATGATTTTAAAGAAAATGAATAAATTAATTTTAGTACTGTGAGATATTTAAATCGCAGAAAATTTTGACTGGTAAACTAGTTTAATATTGGTGTATAATAGAATTTACTAATCAGGTCTCGACTTTATGGTAGTCCTCCGTTATAAAAAGCAGTGTTTCTTTCCAGTTACGCTTTTTATATTGGTGTATAATTAAATTTATAAAGACACATCTGCCAGTTTTCATTGTTTTAACTCATTGTCACCTAGAAATAATACTTAACTGATATTTATAGATAAAATAATAATTGAAAGATACTGCTCCTTTAAAAGTGATAATTTTGAAGTATGACTAGGAATGCAGACGGGCATATTAGAGTTTTCAGTGTACAAAAAGTACTAGAGGTACTCCACTCAATTGTGTTACAAATATGTAAATTCAGTATATTGTATATTTATTTTCCGTTGCAAAAATTTCACATTTTATAAGTGTTACCAGCAAAAATAGGGTATTTTAATGCAATAGGAAGTTTCTATACTTTCAAAATTGCCAGGATACATACAAACGAAACTTTTAAAAGTGACTCGTTAGGGTATAATTAAATGACTAATGAATTAAAAATCAGACAAATATTAATAGTGATCAGTTCCTACACGTAATTTATATTTATGATTCATATTATAATACAGCGTAATTTATTAATTTATACATATCATTATGAATTCACGAAACGCCAATGAATATTTGCTGAATACCTCGCAAAGGTTGGGAGGAAATACGTTGCGATCGGCGCTATAGCCGCATTCAAAGTTTGCAAAGCACGTTTTGCCCGAAGTTTAAATGTACGGATTCGAACATGTACCCGACAGAATGTAAACGAGCCGAAGCTATGGACATGTTAATGAGTCTGCATCCTCGTTAAAAGTGTGTCTGCTGGCGTATTATTCAAATAATAATCGTTTCTGCCCAACTGAAATGCGGGGCGCTCATTGCTGGTTATAAACGAACCGCAGCTGGCGGATCAAAGAGAGAATATCTAAGGGCAGCAATATCACGAGTTTGTAAATTCACTTGAGCAGCATGGACACGCTGACGCCGAATTCATAGCCTATTCCCAATAGCGGAGTGCAATATTAAATTATTGCCCGGGATAAACATTAATTGCCCTCGCCGAAATTACGAACTCCGCTTGACTTAAAACACCTGTGCGGGAACGTTGACCGGGAGCTGAAAATTAGTCGTTGTTTAATGGAACAGTTCGTAGCTTCCGATATTTAGAAATGGGGGGAAGAAGGAATGGGAGGCTTTAATTAAGAATACTGGCAATTTTTGGGATTAGATTATGAGTCACTCTGGCTTTAACCGCAATTTCCACGACAAATGGCACCGGGAAGAGGAAAGAAGGCGGAGAGAAAGGCGAAGGAAGGGAAATGTCTATGTGGAGACCTGCCTATGCGTTATTCAGGCGGAATTCCACGTTGGGGATACAGGGCTAGAGGTAAAAGGGTTTGGCTCCCGAAAAAGGGAGCTCAGAATACGAAGAAGGGTGCGCTTAGAGGGGTCACGAAAATACCACTGGGATGTCAAACAGGGCTGAAGCTTTAATGCGGCGTGTTTTTCGCCAGTTCTCATTTTCCCCAATTCATTCCGCTCTTTACCGTCCCCTTATACGCCCATTATATTTTTCCATATTCCCCTTTCGCCCCAAATACGTGCATTCTATTCTCGGTATAAACTTCATTCCAGACGTCATCATTCTTCCCGAAGCCCATGCATTTAGGGCTCGTATTGCGTGTGGGTTTTGTTATTTTTTCCCCGAGCCATCTCATACATTTTTGACGCTATTCTCGTCTCTCCCACTCTCTCTATATTTTTTTCCGGGGCTATATCTAATCCATATCTGCCTCTTGTTCTACCCATCTCGATTTTTCCGCGTCACATTTATTTTTGCAATTTTACCTCTAATTCGGTCTATTTAAATCTTCCTATTCTCGTCCCTAAATGGGATGCGATGTCAACTTCATTTCCGTTACCCTCCGCTGGCGTAATTCACGTCGTTGGAGTTGGTAATGATGGAGATATATGTGGCCTACGTACATGCCCTGCTCTACTCTTTTAGAGTACATATTTCTGTCCAGTGAGAAAGGCAATTTCGTAACATTGTTATTTAAATCCTTCTCCAATGTTTATGTATTTGATTTTACTGCGTTATGTGGTGACTGATGATGTATTTTACAGTTTAAAAAATTCAAATTTTAAAGGTTTTCATCATATAAACATACGGAAGAAAATTTTGCAACTTTTTGGTTAACGAAAATGTTTAAATTATGATGTAGTACGAGCGATAATTATGGATAAATTACGTATTTTAATTTTCTACAATAATCCATCCACTCGAAATTTATTCATATATAGTATAGTCAGAAAATCAACAGTTTTAATCGCTATATTTTCTCGTTAGTTATCAAACAAACATGCGCTGTTAATCCATTAATTCCTCATAATCACCGCGCTAAAAGACCCACCATATCGAGTCGTTCAGAAGCTACGAAGGCTATTAGCGAGTTGTACATTTCTTCGATTTTCCTCCCTATTTACGACTATGATTCAAGCCTTTTCCCTGCTTTTTGGGCACTCCTCACTCCATGCCGCAGGGACCCGACCTTTCTCCGCCCCTCATTAAACCCTTTTAACGCAGTCGACATCTCCATCGATATTTTTTTCATCGGAAGTGTTTATGCGCCACCTTATTGGGATTTGCGCGACTACGCGAAACCAAAAATACCGATCTCGAAAGAGTATTCGCGCCGGAAAAATTTTCTCCTGTCCTTTTTTTCCTCTAATCCCCACCCTCATCCCCGCAATAAATATCCCTTCCGCCTCAATTCCTCTCGCTATTTTATCCGCACATAATTTCATTCTGTTTACTTTTTCCTACCATATTTTTCGCCGCCCCCACAACCCACAAAACAATTCGAGCGAAGGCGGACCACATCTCCTGTGACAAAACGCCGTCCCGCGGGAGGGGACGTATGTGAACGTGTGGAGAGATTGGTTTTATGCGACACGAAATCGTCGGCACCATCAATCAGAGGCAGTTTCCGCGCGACAGAGGTCGCATAATGAGGGAGCGTTTATTCGATGCCGCTGTGGAGAGGGAAGAAGCGGCGGAATATGTGGGGATGCGATGGAATCGGAGGGTGAGGAAGCGAGGTTTTCGGTGTGAGGGTTTTGCAGAGTCGGTGTGGGAGGACACACGAGCGGGTCGTGATAATCACCCGGACGCATTCATTACTGAAGCATCATTTGCTCTCCAATTTATTCTCTCTCATTCACCATTCTCCGATTCCCATTCACGGCTAAAGCTTTTCGCTCTTGTGCATGTGTGACGAAAACCACATCAAATCCCCCCGGGTTGACTATTTTCCAAAATCGTTATGATAATACTAAGCGGAGGTCGGGGTCGTTAAAATTTTTTTTGCCCCTTCGTGACTCGTGTTCCCGGAATGCTGACATAATTTGTGCATGATACATATAAATGTTAAATAATTTACTCGGGTTTTTATTTTCCTTTATGGGCGTCATTGCGGAGTTTAAAAGTCGTTTTTGAAACATTGCTGAACGATATTTTAAATGTTTTCTAATATTATGTATATAAATAATAATAATAAAAAACAAAATATTATTTTATAATAATAAATATAATTTATATTATTATAAATTAATAATAATTTATTCATATTAAATTATTTAAATTAAATTCTAATCCAATTAAACTATCCAATCCCATTGGTTGGATACAAAATCATGATTTAAGTTCATGTATATCTCAAGGTCATCTGGCGATAATAACCAAAATGAACGACAAAAGAAGGCTAACGATACATCTTTTCATCGCCATACCATTTGCTCAGTTTTGTATTTGAAAAATCACTCGGTAGAAAATATAAAAATATAGAACACGTCTTTCTATAAAAGATGGGCCGAAAAATTCGCTCTCGGTGAATCTTAATACGGTTAACTTGAAATTTGTTAAATATTGATTTTCCTTTAACACGCCTCAAAGAGCAGGAAAGAGTTAGTTGATTGAAATTTAGATTTTATATTGAGAACATAAGGGTTTGTCTCGAAAATTATGTTCTGCATGTTGGATATTGTTGCAAATTAAACGGAGTAGTAATATGTTGAAAATTCGAAATAAATGTCAGAAAAGGTAAAGATATCGTCGCAAACGTTATTCAGTGCAAACGTTTTTGATTAAATGGCTTATAATATATGTATTTTTTAACATCCCCTTCCGTCTTATGATTAATTTAATCCATTACTCATGCCCAACACATGGTCTTTCCAGTGTCATTTTGTCCTTCATTGCCTTATCACTTCTTTCTTTCACTCCTTTTGAATCTAGAAAGAATGATTTCCACTCCACTTTTACCAACTATTTATAAATCTTTACCTGAGATCCTTCCTCCGCATTTTTGGGATTTCTTCCCCATATTCGCACATTCTAGATATCCTTGCGTGGCAGTGGACTGTGTGAGATATTCGATAAAACTCATAACCCCGTTACCCAGAATAGACACAGTTCATACAGGGAGTTTTCGGCTCGACCTTTCTATTCCTTTATCGGCTGCCCTTTTCGTCATGTTTCGCCTCTTTTTCCATCAAAGCCCTCTCGTTCTTATCCCTTCTCTTGAAGCCTCTCTCGTAGCACAGTTTTCTTACAAGTAAGTTGGATTATATTCTCCCCTTTCCTTTTCCCTCCATTTTTTAGCCTTCTTCCTGACAATCGCCCCCACGTCCCCGACCGTCTCTTATTCTTGGGAAAACGCAAATGGGATTTCTGAAAGACCCCGAACCTCCGCCATCCTTCGGTTAAATTCGTGATTTATATCTAAGAACACGCGTAAAAAATACAAGGGTATTTCCGGAAAGAGGATTGTTCCGTGTTTCCCATATCTCCCTCTCGCTTTCCTTCCACTCTACTCTTCGTGTCGGGTTAAGTTTTTTTCTTTTTTAAAAAACCCACGGGATTTAGGTGCATTAAGCGTGTTAACTGTCTGTCAACTCACATATCTTCGGATATTTGGGGGAATTATTGCCTGGCAGTTTTGAATAACATGGCGTCTCAGTTTTTTATAAAAAATGCGTGTATAAATTTCTGAGTGTGTATATATGCGAATGAATTTTTTAAAGGAGAAAAATAATTTTCATTTTTCTGTACACTTGTAAATGTATGTGTTGATCTGTCTTTAGTATGTTTCTCGCGTTTTTTCTTATAACTTTATTTAATTTTATCTGGTATTTTCGTCAAAGAATTAGAATTAACTTTACTTAAGGGTTCATAATTTAAAGATTCGTTTCGATAACATAGTAGTATATATCGTACCATTAAATAATGTCGATTATTCAGTTTAATTTATTAAAATTATATCTGTAATTGTTCCTTGAGAAATTGATTACTCTTCCCGTAACAAAAAGCATAGAAAAGTGAAATGAATGAAAATTCATTATTTTTCAGCATGACAATACAAATGCTTATTTTACATCTTTCGCATAAAAAAGCTGAGCTTGAGAATAGAAAGTATAAATTAAAGTTTTATTACCCATTACGCGTCCAAACAGTTGAAGGTAGCTAGTCTTATTCAGCAAGGAAAGAAAGTGAGAGTGTAAATCTGAGTTCAATAGGTCGTTGCCAATCTTCAATTACATTTCAAGGAATTTTTTTTCTTAACTGATATTTTGCTTTAGTAAGAAAAACAGTATTTTCTTAAAGAAATTATGAAATAGATGGGGAAATAATGACAATGAAAACTATCTTTACTTAAAACACGGACATTGACGATATTATGTATATTCCAGTAAGAAATAAACCCAAGCAAATGACATTATTTTATTAGAATCAGTATGAGAAAGTGATGTTATGCTTCTTTTAAACATCATTAATTAGGTATAAATAACTGAAACGAGATTACCTATTTTGAAGGATTGAAAGATGATTCATTATAACGTCAAAGCTTATATTCCCTCAATCCAAGCTGCGGATTTTTTTTTCAGCTCTCTATTCTTATTTGATATGTCCTTAGGAAAGATCCTGAACCGTAAAAGGGCTAAATCACAGTTTTCCCTCGTTTTCCCATAATGACACCATGAGGCGTCTCAGAATCAGTAGAAAGGGTAAAGGCCGCGTCCCCTGAGGGAGAAATAGGGAGGTGGGCCGAGCCTAAGGTTCTTAGCATAGCAAAAGTAAGGGAAAGGCAGAGGATTGAGGAGAGAAGTGGCAATTAGCATTGCGTACGGAAATTGAGGTAGCTCTTCTCTAGATATCAAGTTTACCATGAAGGAAACTCCTCTGAAAATGTGTGCTAATTTGATGACACGTAAACTGACTTGGTGCTTTGATCCATCGTATTACTTCAATCAAGATGTTTTTCTCCTTTCTTTTATGCAATTATTAAATTCTGCATTTATCATGAGGAGATTAAATAGTGCCGACATTTTGAGTAAGACAAATTCCCCTCTTCCATCTAATAAATGTTTGCGTTTGAACACTTTTCCCGCTTAACTCGGCGAATTTCAATTCCGAAAGGCGTAAGCTTTATTTTATCGCTTTTTAAGTTACACCAATTTTGTTTATTTTATTCGGGTCTAGACCAATTAACGGTCTGGCCTATTTTCCATTTTTTCACCACCGTTGTTGGCAATCTTTTTCCTTCTTTTACTATTATTTTATTTTATCCTCTACTTAATTCCTATTGCTTTCTAATTCATCATCTGTTCTCATCAATTGTTTGTATGAATGTGCTATACACAATAGTAAGCATCCTGAACAGAAAAACATCTTGTAACTTCCACTGCAGATTTTGAAAATTCAATCATTCCTGAAGATGTCAACACGTCGACAAAACATGTCGAATTGAAAATCTTATGTAAAAATTACGAAGTGTTTATATAGGTGATGTTTAAGTAGTTAAGACGTAAAGTATCGCAAAGTAAAAGAAGGATCAAGGAAATTTTTTTATTTCTGATAGTGATAACTAATATCGATTACTTTTACAGAAACTAATAAATTTATATATATATATATATATATATATATATATATATATATATATATATATATATATTTTTGAAATATTAATTATTGCCTCATTAAGTACATTATTAAATGCCTTTTAATTTTCACGTTGGCACTTTTAAGCGTCCATCTATCCGTAAATCCCTACATTTTGGCGTTAGTAATGAGTAATATGTAAGAAAGGCACCCATCAATCTCAATGTCGCCCCAATGAAGACCATATATTGTTTGTATTATTATGATTAATTTATATCTTCCAATCAGTCACACTGAGTTAAGCAAAACAAGAGCTAAGCTCTAAAGAACGTATATATTTTATTTTAGGCATATATTGTTACTTTCTCCAGTCTAATTTAAGAAAAAAATAATTGGCTATTAGCATTTTTATTTAAGATCCTTTTGTTTGAATTTACTATTTTGTCTCCTCCTGCGGTTAAATCATGCCTAAATCAATTCCGGTGTACTGTGCACTTCTATGAACGAAATGCGTAAAGTGTCTAGAGGCGATGGCAGTATCTTCGAAGAGTGCGTAAATCTTCGGGTTAATTAACTTCCTTCTTTTATTACTACATATCAGAATTGCCATAGAAACCGCCTTCTCAATTAGGACTTCTTAAAAAGGAGATAAAAACCTTGATTCTGCTGAATATAAAAAAATGATCGCCTAAGAATTCCCTTGAATAATTAATTATGGACCTGAATTTCCTTCAAAATTCTGCCTGCGCCTTAATTAGGTAAAGCGTTTTAGTGCCACCTTTGAAAGAGACGGAGAAAAAAGTTCGAAGATCACCTGAGAGACATAAAAAATCATGGCTGCGAGAAGTCGTCTGGAAATTCTTTCATGGGTTTAGAGACGCCTTAGAATGAAAGGAATTATAGGAAATGAATGGAGAGATGATTTCAAAATGTACTAATTTTGGACGTTCTTCCTGCTAAGCTTTGAATATCTGTTCCTCTTTTGTCTATTTTTGGCAATTTAACTCAAAGGGCTTCCGTGGCTATTCGTGACATTCTTGTTGACTTGTGAAATCTTCGAAATTATATTCTTCTTCAAACAAGTTCAAACTATATTTTTATTATTAATATAATAGACTGGGGATAGATAGTGTTAAGATAATGTTCTGATCTTAAAATATGTGTTTTAAATAATTAATTTAAATAATTTTTATGTAAATCAGAATTATTTTCGAGACCTTCAGCATACCTACATAATCAATCAGCATTAACAGAACATTAAAAGAATTATTATTCTCTTTCTCCAATAGCTTTAATTACTATGATACCATCACAAGAACTTTACACCACGATCCTTTGAAATAAAATAGAAACATCGTAGTGATTTACTACCTACTTCTGTTTTACTATCCTTATCATGACGTATAGTTTATAATTTACATCCTTATATAGATAATGTAATAACAACGCATAACTGTAGCACATGCATGCATTATAACGCATGAATCGCGTTATATTTTCTGATGGTGGTAAAAAGATTTAAAATGACGTAAAATGAGATCACTATGTTAATATCAGGATAATTTGTAACGGAAGTTTGATTCCGACGAAATGCTTTCGTCGTTTGTTTACTTAGCTGATTATTCCAAAAATCATGTAATGGAGCTAGAGCCATTTCAAAGCAACCTAATAGCCCTATATAAGTACATTCTCGGCGTTAAGCATGCGTTTTTTATATGAAGCGTACCAGCAGGAGGAATGTTTACTTTGATTAATATCTAGAACTTCGCTAATTAGAGGAAAACGTCAATTATAATAGGGTATCTCATTACTAAACAGGATACGCTGTGTAGAATTCTGATGATTGCTTTGAAACACAGGTGTCTGTCTACATTTGTTTGTGAAGCTTTAAAATTCAAACATCAACATTATGATTTCCACTTTTCCAGCGATGGTGATTCTCGTCGATGAAAAAATTTTAATAAAGAAGAAAACAAGTTTTAAATTCGCCTGAGAATAAAAGCGCTTTAAAAATAATAGGGTCATAAGAACATGTAGAATTGAAGCTATCGATATTCCGAAAATAATAATAAATACCGCTGGGTTGCATTTTCTATGTTGAGTTTAATTAGCAATATATTTATTTCCAGCGGTCACTTAATGGTATATTAATATAAAATTTGTCATTCATTCCAAATTACCGTTCTGAAACATATACGTCGAACCACAGTGATAACAGATATGATGTGTAGTTTTCGCTTTGAAAATCGAGGATGTACTCTTCCTCATTCTTCCTCATCCTCTTCAGATTGCATGATTTCTTCAATTTTAAAGGTCTCCTTTGTACAGGCCATGATATCATTTCATCACATCTGTCCGAAAGCTAGACGAGGTAAAATTAATGATAATGTGGACTCTCACGTTTGATTTACCGATCCAGCTATTGCACACCTAATTGCGTAGGATTAGAAGTAAACATCCATTAGTGACCTCTAAAAAATAAAACAGTATTTCATTTAACCGATACCGCTATGTTTTCCCGGAACATCGATTTTGAAGTATTTACATATAGCCTGAATAATTGAAGGCTGCTTCATCATTACGCTCGCACGTCCCATTGTAAATAACGAGCTGGAAGCAAACTAAATCACTTAATTATTTAAGAATTAGAAATAATCGATGGTCTCAACCTTCACATTGTGGAACTTGGCTTTAATAAATTCCTCATGAAAAAAATTGAAAATATTTTGGTTTCCACTACTTAGTCAGACCAATTATTTTACGATGAATAAGAAATAAGTACTGGAGAGATTTAACGATAAGTGATTAAAAATTGATTGAATTAAGGTAATCAATGTGATGGAAAGGCGCTGTTACTTCGAAATGTTGTAAATTATTTACTTCCTTTGACAAGGGTCACATGTACACGATTTGGGCTAAGTTTCTCATAGTCTCTAGCTATTAACTAATCCATTATAAGACAAAGTGGGGAACTTTCTGCCATCGGAAGGCAAAATTTAGAATTTTGTGTCGTAAGCGGCATAAATCGCTAGACCAATCCTGAAGTGCGTTTCGCGTACATTCTAACAGTTAAACATCGAAATTTTATAAGATAAGGCGACTTCATTCGCCGAATAAACCAAATAAGAGAATGTTTTTCGCCTTTGACGTCATTTTAAAGATTTAAGAAGCTATTTAAATAATGATATATTTTCAGGAAGTAACTAAGAGGTCAAAAGGCGACGGCCTGAAACCTGCTGTCTCTCCACCTCTACCTTAGAAAATAGTTATCACGAAGATACATTTCTTCAGGCTTTGCTCATAGAAAATTAAGATTATTTATTTTTATTCAATGACATTATATATAATGTTATATAATCCTATGGACGATAATGATAAGTATTTTTCAGTAGGAAGTCGTTTGAGTGATTTTGAGTCATGAGTTTGGGTTTTCAATTGAGTTCAGTCGTTGAGTCGTTCAGTCCAACCACTAGTTCCTGAAAATTTTATATGAATTATTCTGTATTATTTCTATTGATATTAATTAATAGAAAACTGTAACTTACCAGGAATGAAGGATCCTGCGATTAAATAACTGATGTATCATCATTGCAATAATTTTTACCCACTCATCAATTTTTTAAAATACAATCAAATACGACGGATATCATGCGAATATCTGGCCACGTTAATCCTCTGTTAGAGAATCAAAGGAGGTAGATGGAGCAGAAGAAAAAAAATATAATCTCCTTTCTTTTTTCTGGAGTATACCAATGATAAATTATTGGAAGCCACTTAAAAATAGAGGCGGGTCATGCTAATGCTATGCTATATGGGCCCATGTTTCCATGTGTGCAGTTCCTTCCAGTTGTAAAGGATACTGATTTAGGGGGAGCGGATCGGGATGTATTCCAGGGGAATGGAGGCCCATTGGGCGGGAGAATCCTCTAAGAGGGAGGAAGGGGAATTTATTCAATGAATAATCGAGAGGCATCGTGTACGGGCTGGTTAAGCGTAAAGTCTTCCGCTAATGGATGGTACATGCGCCCCATTTAACAATGTGATGCTTTTTCAACCCATCCACCAATCCCATACCCCTTCTCCTCTCGGTTTCACCTTTATCTGCGCACGCATCCGCGGAATATTTATTTTTTTTTGTAAAAATGAGTCCTCTGTGTGGGAATGGGCGTCATGTCAGCCCATGCGAACGCACTCGCCTCGGTTCCCGCGCTTGCGACGATATTAGCACTGATTGATCCACCCACCGCGCGGTTGCATTTGACCAACTGTTCCCCACCAGTCATCAATTCGGAACGTGTTATTCTTTTTTATTAGATCGGCGGTCGCTACGGGGCCTCTCTCTCTTGGAAATGTGTGTGGGAGAGATTGATGCGCTGGTATAGAAGCGATGCCCGTTTTCAATTCATGTTCGTCTAAACCGGGGCCTCCTAATTGTTTTGGCTTACTCCCATCGGCCCATGTTGATGAATTTTTTAGTCGAGCGGTGAAAATTTTAAATGGAACCGTTTAAAAACACGGTTTGCGTTCATCGGCGGTTGAGCGCTTATCCAATGAAAATGAGGGGGGGGATTTGGGTTTATCTTTATTTAGATTTTCTCGTTTATTGATGGGGATTACCCCATTTTAGATAGATAAATGGTTGCGTTTACGTTGGGTTATTTTGTGTGGGCACTTAAGCCAATAAATTTTCGTTGAGCCTTCTATTTATTGATATTTATACGACAGGTCATTCCAGATTTAGGGCGAGAGGAGTTAGTTTAATTTGTTCTGTAATAAAATAGTTGGATTATTATCATCCAGCCCGACCCTCGTAACTTCAGTATGCTTGAATGTAAAATATCTTCATAATTTTACATTTTTTATCTTAATTTAACAAGGTTTATCTGTACTAACATTGTATCTTTCTCTTGAAGTCCGGTCATCAATGATATTTGTATTCAGCATGCATGTCTAGATCTCAATCATCCTATATTACTATTTTTATATAAGTGATGACCATCCCTTCATGAGTACTTCCGAGGGTAATCATGCTGCCTAAAAATGATACAGAAATAACGTAAGGATAAGACGTGAAATTTTTATATAAAATACGCTTGAATAAAAATTCAAAGTGAAATATGTAAAATTTTCTATCAGGAATTTAGAACAAATTAACTATCCTTAAAACTGTCAGGAAATGAAAGTGAAAGGAATGAATATATTACGTTACTGTTTTTATGAATATTAATTTTTTTCTAAAGGCCTGACAGAAAATTTTACACATTTTACTTTGATTTTTTTCGTGTTTTATCTAACATTTTCACTTTTTTTAATACTGTACCATTTTTGGGCATACTTTAAATTCTCATTGATGTGGAAATAAGAATTGTGATATTTTTTATGCCTAAAAGGGACATTTGGATCATATATCATTCTAACCACTCATTTATTCATTCCCTGCTTATATCCTATCGGAGATAATCAGTTCGTTGAAATATTCGCATCTGCGGATAAGCCTTTGCAATCTCTTGCTACGGCTACGGTATTTGATCTCTGTGAGAAAAACTGTACGTAAGGCAACGTGTGATTGATGCTCTGAATAATTAGAGACTAACCTGTTCTTGCATTGATTGGTTTCATTTGCAATCAGTGAGCGGTATTCCAAACTGCTGGAAACTTAATGATCGAACCTTTTGCAGCTTTCTATAAAAGGAAAGTGCGCGCCTTATGAAATCAGTTCCTCATTCATGTTCGTGATCTTTACAATAAAAATGGACGTAAATGAATGGCGAAGATTTTAGACCGGGAGTAAAGAGAGAAAATGCAAGAGTATTGTTTGCTGATGGAAAGAAACAGTTCAAATGACTAAGTCCTCCGTGCCAGCTGATTCCACACGGCCTAGAATACAGCCGAAATAGCCTGCATGAACAACCTCATCAAAGACTTGCATTTTCGCAATCTAAGTTGGCGGGAGTTGTAGAAGTTTAATGAAAAGTTCTTTATAAAGACGAGCACCGAGTAATTGAATTTTTGGTCCCATTGAAGTTTCTGATAAGTGCTCTATCATACATTAGTTTCTCCGCCATTATTATCGCATCTGAAGTTGCAGACAACGAATCGATCTTTGGAATGCGGTGTTGTCCTAGGAAACTGTAAAGTTTTATTCGATGGAGCCTTGCTGTGAAACGCGGCGTTAGAATTTCGTAAGTTGGAACCGTATTCCGGCGCGGAAACTTGTTCCGCAGGAGATATTCATTCTTCATTCGTACACTAATCTTATTACAGCGTCATTCCCTCGCGAATGAGTTTTAATGCTATTGAAGGGAGCCTTGCAGACTATGGAGATTAGGCTAGAATTATGGGATTCTACGAGTGGTGTACAATGGGGTCGCTGAATTGGAGATAGGCTCAAAGGTCCCTCGCCCGAATCAGCGGTGCATTGGCAGAAATCGGTGACCTAGTAACACAACGTAAATGGCTGGGAATGAAATTTCGTTTCGAATAAAACGTTTGGTAAATACCTAAGCTTGTTCTCAATGCATCGTACTCTGACGTATTATCGGAGGCTGAGTGAATGCCCTTTTATGTTTAACATTACGATTTTAGGAATATGTAGGAAAGATCAGAAGTTCCGAAGTAGCGTCCTTTCCCACCACTGCTTGACTTGCACTGTTACGTAAAATTCTTTATGTGCATTTAAATATGAATTATATGTGTGTTATTTTACATTTCTCCCCGAAAGAGTTGATTACATCTCTTTAGTATGTATATTTATGTCGATATCAAAGTTAATCTGAGAAATTTTTTGTCAGTATCTTTTAATAATATTATCAATGGTTTTAGTAGAGAAATATGATCTTATCAATTGATAAAACGACTTTCTATATGTTCGAAATGTAAAATTTTTACTCATTCTCCGAGATATTATTCTTTTTCGACTGAAATGAAAACAATGCTGATATTTTTTTCTAAGGTTAAGCGGCCGAAAAGATTAAAAATGATGCTAATTTCGAAATAAACGATGTGATCGATGACATTCAAAGCGGAGCAACATTTTTGATGCAAACAGAGACGATAAATTAATTAGTTACCTTATAAAACATAACTATAGTTACAACT
This sequence comes from Pachydiplax longipennis, assembly GCA_036926295.1. Lineage (NCBI taxonomy): Eukaryota > Metazoa > Arthropoda > Insecta > Odonata > Libellulidae > Pachydiplax > Pachydiplax longipennis. The sequence continues at coordinate 63,179,357 of JAVFKF010000008.1, forward strand.
GCTAAAGCGCCTCCAATAATGCCCAAAAGTCAAGATAATTTCCCTTCATGTGATAGTCGTTAACAGTCTGTGTATATCAGTCCCTCCGCTGTGCGCAGCAGCTGATGATCAAATCGAGGTTGACGAAGATATGCACAACTCCGATTCTTGAAATCATTTCGAATAGTTTCTCTAAATCAGTGGTTCCCAAAGTGGGCGCTACCTTCCCCTGGGGGGCGGTGCTCTAGTTTATGGGGGCGAAAAGAGCCAAGTATTACCTAAGTATTATTCCTTTTGCATAAATGTGCTATGAAAACTATACCTTTATTGGATTATAAATAAACATTTGATTAATCATTGTTTTTAATTTAATTATTACAATGTTCCTCGTCTGGTTATTTAGCCTATGATTCTGATTATTATTATAAAGTTACCGCTTGGGGGGCGTTGAGTATTGTTTTATGGATCCAAGGGGGCGGTGGCTCGAAAAAGTTTGGGAATCACTGATCTAAATTGACTCTCACAATAACCTTTTGCTAGCGATTTTTTTTTACTTTTCTTCACTCTGTAACGAATAATAAGCATAGATATTTTTCCCCCATTTATTTCCATACTTTCCATGCGGGAACTAGGAACGATTTTCCATTTGTCAGCAGTTTACCTTTCGCACGCGAGTGATTGCCTCTTAAAGGACCGTCCGAGTGAAAATATATTGATAAATCGATCGAAAAAGGGAAAGCGGTGTTTGGAAAGGGCAAGGTGAGGGGTACCCAAAGCCTCCGTAATGAGAGGAGGAAGGTTCTTACCATTTCTCCCTCTCTCTCCTTCTGACCTCTCTTTCTCCATATCTCGATATATCTCTTTCCGACCCATCCCTTCCTCCGCCCTTATGCCATACGCATATAACCCTTTACTTCCAAACCGCTGCACTCCCATGAATTTATATGCGGCTCGCTTTGGCTTTGCTTCTGGGAGGCAGTCGTGTGTGTGAGTGATCGTGCGCGGCGCGAGGGGCAATATTGTCTTGTCTGTTGGCGTGCAACGCTCCCTTCCCCGCAAGCACGCCTCTCTCCCCGCCGTCCCGCACTCCTACGGAATTAGGTTTGGTTTGGTGAGAGGGAAAATGAAAGGACCTGGCACGCAAATTAATTACATCATGATTGCCTTTGATATTGTTTACTCGCTACGGGGAGCACGGGGAGGTCCGAGAGAGATAGATGTTAGAGTTAGGTAGTGGAATGTTGTGGGCACCTGTTTTTATTATTTTTTTCGGAAATGTAAAAATCGATGATTGCTACACAAGCTCGGAATTTCGTCAAAAATTATATTGAAGAGAGGTAAAATGACGGATATTCTACGGAGATATATTCCGTTTGTTCGTCGAGCATGGATCTCGTCTATTTAAATTGGGTGTAATATCCACAGAATATTGGGGGTAATATCCACAGAAAATTATCACTGTGAAGTCGCAGGTATTGCATTCGAATGCTGAAGTTGTGTTGTTGTGTAGACGGACTGGATTCTTTATTTACATCTCTGAATAAATGTTTTCACATGCTAGTTGTAATGAGATAATTTATTTTGCTTGGAGTTGAGGGTAATTAGACACGCGGTTTCATCAGGTGAATGGTCATCTATAATTACATTCTATTCATGATCCGTTGATTACCTATGAGTTCAAATATCTTTGGTCAGATGGGCTCAGTGAAGAGCAAAGAACCTTGTGGTAAAAATATGTTATTGCAGTAAACCCTCACATAGCAAGCTTGTTTTTTGATAAAAATTTATGACTTTGCGCTAAATTCGCCTTATTATAAAATTCATTGTAAGAGGCGAGTTATGGAAATCCACCATGTAGAATGAAGAGAAATTTTGTACTTTTTCCACAAAAAACTGTTTATTCATCAAAGATAATATTTTTCTGGTATTTAAACGCCTCTTTTTATTCTACATTTAAAAATTGTCTGATAATCTCTGTTTCAAATAATTGCGTTCAAATGCATTTTGATATCTTAATTATCGTTCTGTGTAATTTTTCGCATTTTAAGGAACCTTGCCTAATATTATTTCATTTGAATGAATGTAATACAAAAGTGCCTTATGTTCCTGTCATCTTTGCTCAGTTTAGAATTTAGACCAAATATAGATAAATATAGAATATCATTAAAATATGAATCATTTTGGTATCGAATTCTAAATTCTTCGGGTAATTCTACATTAATGTTATTTTTTCGGAGAAATTCAGATTCTTAACAGATGTAAAGTGACTTATTTCTATTCTTTATTATTCGCTACGATTTTCATTTAAGTTATAGTAAAAACTATATAAAAGTTATGCATATATTTTTTTCGTAGTTTCCTATTTACGTGCATTACCCCGATTTCTTTTTAGTTCTTTGTAAATGGTCTTTGGATCGATTTCATAACTAGTCTTTATTGGTAGCTTTTGTTGTCATAGTAAATGCGTAATAGTGATTTGAAAGGAATATTAAATTAGATATTTCTGCATTAAAATAAGCTTTCAGAGGATATTTTATGAATCCATAACTCAATTTTGAAAATTTAATCACTCACAATTCGATTTATTTTTATGCATCCTCTCACTGTATTAAACGTCAGTAAACTAAATATTTTTCGATGTTCTACCAATATCCTCCTGAAATTATCTTGTCAAATTCAGTGCTTTGAAAGTCCCTCCTCCGCAGCGTCATGAAATACATATATATCCGCGTAATTTTTACGACAAAATCAATTAAGCTTACCTTTTGTCCTTCGTATCCTTTTTGGTGACTCGCGTCGCATAAATTGATATCATCTGCCGAATGCAGGCGCGAGTCAAGCCCAAATAATTCGAAATAGCTCGCAGTTTATTTCAGTTTTTCGAATTCAATATTCTCTTAATATAAAAGCGACGCATTGTTTTTCAAATATATAATTATCCTAATCTAAAATAAAGAAAGGTAAATTCTATTTTTAATGTCTCAGAGCTCGGTGCTAGTGAAATAAAATAAAAATTACCTACGAACTGAATTTGTGTGCTCAAAGTACCACCCTGACGTAAAACTTCCTTCGTGATAAGGATATGAATTCATGCGGTTATTGATTTGTCGAATTTTTGCAACATTAAATAATGAGTGCCATCATATAAGCCATCGATAAACCTTCATTTTTAACAGAAGTACTTGTTTCCCGTTTGAAAAACTCGACACCTTTTCCCTAACGAAAAACGATAATTGTTTCCAATGCATTGAGCCGGAAATTAAACGAAAGCATGAACCGTAATATAACATATGTCTAGCCTAGTAGAAAGCTTGAACTCGAGTAGAACTTCTTCTTTATAAGGAAAAATTTATTTTTTGAAAAAAATTATTTCCGGAAATTCTCTAGACGCATCTTAATTAATTGGCCTTGTAAATTTTCATATTCCGTTGCGTATCACCAGAGCATTTTACCATTTCTACGTTCCTGACTGCCGTGTAAATACTTACAAATATTCGCCAATACCGAGGATGCTCAGTCTAGAAAATAACATACTGAAATAACTTAGTACAGTTGACATATTTACTGTTAATGTTGACACGTTGAGAATAGCACTAACCTCCCATTATGAGTCTAGGATTAATTAATTTTTAATTTTCTTTTATGCATTGTTATATTGACTTGTCAATCCTTAGCTGAAATTGAGTCTTAACATTTTTATTGTGGGTTTTCATTGAGCTTTTTGTTGTATGCTTTTTACTTTATGTTTTTAATGTAAGCTTTTTTCTTTATTTTTGACTTAGTCATTTTTTGTATTATTATAATTCAACTTATGGGTTAGTCCTGTTTGGGTTGAATAAATAAATAAATAAAAATGGAACGAAACCGGAGAAAAATTGCTAGTTCGTTCACCAGGTGCGATTTTGTTCCTAAAGTTTGTCAGTTTATCAAGTGCTAATCCTTTCTAGTCCAAAAATAGAGAGAAAATAGAAATAACCTCGGACAAGGTCATTGCTAACCCAACACTTGCATGGATTTCCCCCTCAGAGTAAGAATTCGCTTTCGTAATTGGTAAATTAGGAAGATGAGGATAGGAAGTCTCGCTGTGTTAGCTGCGGCGAGCCATTCGCAGCTGTTCTCCGTTTCGCCGTGGTTTGATAATATTTCGGATTGCATTTCTCGCTCCTTCAACCATACCCTGCAAACTCCGACGGCCTCAACATCTGTCGCGCATGACTAGTCGCGTAATTCTCGTTTGAGATCGGCAGTCTGTGCGGTTTATTTCCTTTGCTCGTCTTGTTTGATTTGCTTGATTTAGCGTCAATCTCTTGTCGGCTTAATTCCTTTCACTTCTCCTCATTGGAACGGTTTATCGTCGTGAATTATTGTTTGTTTCCAGGTATTCGCTGATTTCCGTGTCGTGACGAGCAAGCGAGCCTTCAGCCGTTGTTATTAAATCATTCGATTTTTACATCGCCTTTCAAAGGACAGGTGTTGGGGAATGGTGACTGGGCATTTTCCTACCAAAGCGGGATTAATACTCCCGTTGACTACTGAGGGAGAAATGTGTAAGCCCTAAATTATTTTTTCATCACAAAGCATTCAAGGAATACTATTATTCAAAGCTCTTTTCTTTACATCTCTGTCCGAATTCGCTTCGAATTATTTTTTTTATTCATGCGTATATGACGCTGAAATTCACATGAAATGGAAACTTTTGGAATAGTTTAACGAACATCCTACAAAATAAGTTACGTTTTATTAATTTACAATTTATAATAAATTTACCTTATTCAACAGGGAATTATTAAAATGAAAAGAATAATGTCTAGTAAATATGGAATGCGAAAGTAGGATGAGATAATGCTGTTGTAAATATTCCGACGCACGATGTAAATTTATTCAACATTATTATTTGATTCTTAATTAAGTAGAAATTTGCTATTCATAAAAATGGTGACCTTAATTGCGTTTCTGCGTTGACCTCTTCATTAACCATGCGAGGCCTACATGAATCCAGTGATGCATTCTATGGAATTATTATTGATAAGTAAAATATATCGGTAATTTTTTATATTTCAAAACCTCATGAAGGTAAATCAACAGCTCATTAGATATAAGAGTTGAGTTATATGCGAAGTTTGTGAAGGAAATTTACAGTTGACTCACGGAAAGAAATTTACGTCATCCAATTAATGAGATTAAAATGGAATATTTTTACAAGCTAACTATAATGCATGAATGCGTAATATAAACCTCAAACCATGATAACAGCGATTCTGAAAAATAATATCTTTAATCATGGTGAAAGATTTATAGATTCTAATCGATGTATGATCAAAAAATAAGCAATGGAAGAATAACTATATCTGATTTAAGCTTGATTTTCGATGAATGTTATGTCTTAAAAGGTAAATATTTCATTTTATTTTTAAGAAATATTTTATTTTCCTTTCGTAAAACGTATACGTTACATTTGATTTGAAAGGAATTTTGATCGGATGTGACGGATTCGGGAATATATTTGCAGATGCTAGACATGGAGAGTAACAAAGGTCGTCAGCGTAGATGTCGATAAAACTTGGTAGTTGGGTACAATTCGAAGCAAGAATAACGAATTACCGCCCAAAAAGGTTTTATAAGCAATTATTTTCCTAGAAACTTATTTAAAATACCTCATAATTGTAAATGTAGATGTAAGCCAATACGAATCCACAACATAAGTCACCGCAATGAATAACTTAATGCTTTTTTCATGAATTGAGCGTCAACCAGTTATCATAGGATATCTGACACGGCTATCATGGGTTCTAGCCCATAAAACCCCATAGTCTAGTTTTTTCAATAAGAATACATTGCGCCGATTTCCTAAAAAAAGCTTGATGCACTTCCAGGATAGATCTGAAATATTAAATCAACATATAGTTATAAGAGGTGACCGAGTATTGATAATAGACATGTACCAAAAGTTCAAGGGTTTGACATCAGATAGCTACGAATATCTCTCATAAAAAACAATTTGCAACGGTTTAAAATTATATATGTCATTTCCGAGAAGACACAAGCCTGTGCAATAATAAAAGAAAGTTGATATAGTGATGAAAACGGCATCAATAACTTCGAAAAGGGCCTTGTATTTCACGCCAGATCGCTACGGATATCTCTCATAAGTAATACTTCGAGAACGTGGAATGGGTAGCTATAATGCGTGGTAAGAGAGTGTATTTAATGGAGATGTTTAGCACATTTTAGTCGAAAGGACTTCTGTGGTCGGTGCATGAATTCAAGAGCCTACCTTAGACATTAAGACGGGAATATAGTTGGTCTATTATCGAAAAAAAAGCTTGAAAAATTTATAAGATTTAAAAATTATACAGCATGAAATATGAGATGTTTTTCATGCCATCCTTTTGAAAACAAGGACAGAAAATATCTTTTTATTATAACAGTCCTATGGGATATCTTTATTTCCTTTTGTGTAGCAGACAAATATTTTCGTTTACTCCGTGTTCAGACGGAAACATTTTATCATCATCACTGCAGCATAAAAAAGCAAGCTATATTGGCAGTCTTTCGGATCGTGAAGTAGGGCATTAAATCAAGCTACGGAGATGAAGGCCGATTGGGATGTCTCATATTTTACGTTTTGACAGAACGAATCTCACTCCTATAAAATGAGATATCGTGAGAAGTAGCGAGAAGGTCTTTGGGTTTTATCGGCTATTTCGCCTTGATTTTATTGTAAAATTTCATTTCAGCACGTTATTTATTGGTTTTGTAGCATGCATTTTTTTCTGCGTTTTATTTTTTACCCTAAAAATATCCCAATGAAATATCTGAATATTCCTATCGCTCTGGAAGTTGGCGAGTAAGAAATGAATATGTGGGCACACAGCTAGAATATGTAATTTACGAATCTCTTCTTTTTGTGACCTCAGTGACATTTCAATAGGTAGAAGTAAAGCAATAAGGAAACATGTTATGAACATGTATGATAAACCTTTACCATGAGAAAGATTAACGTTCTTTAAGAATCTCTGAAGATATTGAATATATTTACCGTTAACAAAAAGGTACTACCTGAAAATGACATTACACCGGGTGAATGATTTCTTCTTTAAATGGTTTATTAAACGTATTTTTAAATAATTTTATAATATGATTACATAATATTGAATGCTAAAGTGCCAGTTGATTCTCAACATGAAGAATATAAATAGGATTAGTATAATAGATTTTTATCAGAACCTATTATCCTTTATCTCAGCTCAGTTCAATGAGACAGGTTATCAAAGACGATAATTTTCAACCTTTTTCAAGTTCTCATGATTTGAAGCAGAAATCTATGAATGTTAATAGGAAAATGAGTCTTTGTGGAATTGTTTTGTTATGAAACTAGCCTCAAGCTCGTACAATGATTATTTTTTAACTTTGCAATAGTAATGGAGTTCGAAAAGAATGAAAATGAACTCAACCTGCAATTTGATAAGGACACTTTTTGTCGGAGCGTTTATGCTATTGGATCTATTCAAGGCTATTTAAGCTCTTCATTTAAACCAAAATACTTAATTTCGTGGGTTTTTGTTTAAATTTATGGATAAAAATTTATTGTCATACAAGGATAGATATTTTTAGGCTATTAATTGATACAATATGTATTTTGTGAGAATTCAAGTTCTATTTCTCAGATGTATTTAATATATAATGAAATATAATTTTTTAATACAGTAAAACTCGTGCCCGTTGGTAAAAAAAACTGCCGCTTAGTACGAGGCTTTCTCTTAGTCCCTGTCCCTTTTACATGAATCAATTAGTAAAAATACCGCGTATGACGCTCTGCTACCCGCTTATAAGGCTGATATTTCCAATTCCTAGATGTACCACAACCCACTTTAGCCGATCATCCGCCTCGTTTGATTTTCCGTATGCTTAAAATTGCGTCTTTATAGATTGAAAACTTAACTAAATAAAAGAAAGGATGAAGCTGCAATATTTTATTTTACAAGACGTTTTGTCATGCGTAACATACCGTAAAGGATATACTAAAATTCTTTGTTCTTGGCGATATCTCCTCCGATTTGACTTCAGATTGACCCAAAAAAAGTTGCGATGCAGCAGACCGCAAAATATGAGAGCCGTGGAAGACATTCGGTGGAGAAGCTCTGACGCACGTTATTTCGAGTTTCCCGTTCATCGGGATGTCGTCGGCTGCGTAAATTTTTTCCCGCGGAGTCAAGACGAGGCGTGGTATACAGCGGCGGAAAGATGGACAAGTCATGCTTACCGATGCAAAAGGGGAGACGCGTGCCACCCTCCCATCTGTGCCACACGCTCATCGAAACTCCCTCGTGACAGATGCGTCGGGGGCAGGGCCGGGGGCTGAATGAGCACTCGAAAGAGGCCATTCATCGCGGGTGGAGAAGGCTCCAGTGGCAGGTTTATTGCGACTCCCAAGGCTAAGGCGCCAGGGGGCGTTCCCTTGCTCATTCTTCCCAACTCCACCTCTCTCAAGTAACATCCCATCCCACACGCAAACGATCTCCGCACAGATGCCCTCTTACTATTCGATATTGCGATTCCTACGCCATTCACTAGTGTCATAGTTTTTCTCCCTCTTTTTTTTATATGCTAAGTAGTGCGATGTGTTAGATTTGGGTGTTGGGGCCAAGGACGTAGGAATTGTAGAGCTTGGTGGTGGGGAGAGTTGCTTGCGTTGCTCTCAGGAGCATCCTCTTGTAAGTGTAATTAAAACTCCTGCTGCTCGGAAGTTTTTGCGGCGATCGATGGTGTGAGGAATTAAATGCGGTAGAGCTAATGTTAAAAGTAAAGTAAGTCAACCCTGACGTAGTCCGTTGCTCTTCAGATTCGGCGCAAGTCGTGCTCGTAACTTTTTATAAATATTAATGCTCGTGTAATTTTTCCGTTTGCGTTTTCACGCTATACATTTCTAAATTGTGCGTTTAATTTATACTTTAAAATGTGCACATTACAAAATGTACACATCTCGCAAATACTTGATAACGACGAATTTGAGAGGCAAATGGTATTCATTAGTGTTCCAACTCGTATAAATATGAAGTTTATATCTCTGATTCATTCTAATTCCGATAATAAACACTAATATATATTTAAACAATACTCTCAGTTATTTCGGAATTCTCTGCATTATTAAGTCCCGATGGTGTTGACGTTTCTGCTTTTGAATGCTGAAAATGAAGTTTAGAAATATTTTTCGTTTCTTTCTATCTCCTTTCAATTTAGTTACGCGTGTGTTTTGTATGTGATGCGAATTATTCCTGACGATAGAACTCCTGCATGGTGGTCAATATTTGCTATTCTACTACGGATTGTCGTTTCAATAATGCTAATGCATTCACACTTCGACTAAACCTCGACCTCGCTGACGAATTTCCGGGTGACCAAGGTTATTTTTTCGCTGTACTTCAGACTAAAGTAATGAATACGGATTTGGTTAACTAATGTCTGACAGAATTTTCGGGTATGTACGCGAACTATGAAATTTTACGATGTCTAAAAAAAATGGGCGATGTAATCGCTTACTAATAAAATATTGTTGTTACACGCAGTCTGTACATATTTATGAGGATTCGGTAATTTATGAGAAATACTATTTCGAAGAGGAAATAGTATTTCAATTATACGAAGGTTTCAGCGGAAGGTTGATTCCGAGATGAAATATCTTCAAGTCGTAGTTATGCTCTTAATTATTTGATAATTTGAAGGATATTTATAATTAGCGGATAGTTGTAAGTTATACTTGATAGTTGTTTATTTACACTTGTTGAGTAAATTTACCTCGTCACTCTTCGCCACTTTTTTCTCGAAGGTAAAAGAGAATGAGAGGATTATGTGAGTGCATTTCAAGGAAACTTGCGTAACCTCCTTCATCAATGACTAGACTTTTCAATTTTATGACCGGCTTCATCTCATCCCGCTCATAAAAACGCGGAAAGGACGAAAGGTGAGAAACGGCATTCAATAAAAGCTCAGCATTCGCACCATCCCGTACATACATTTTCCATCTTTACTTAATGAGAAACTTTTCCGTCACACCGCCGATCTTGAAACGCGCAGAAGGGACTCATGAATGAGAAGAGAGATGCACCGTTCATTCCAAGGAAGCGAGAGAGCGCCGATCGCAGTTTCGCGCGCTAATTGCATAAATAAACTGCGAATAAATACACGGAGGTATGACTGCGTGCATTGTCGGACCAAGGCGAAGGCGACCCATCGGGGGGGAAATAGTGGAGTAAAAGCACAGAGTCAGCTCCTTGTGTATTCCGCGTTTGTCTCCGGAGGCAGGCGTAATGCCCCACGTTCTCATCAAGTCTCTCGTGGGTCTCCCGGAAAATTGAGTTCCGTCGTTTCAAGGGTGACGTGGGGAACGTTAATTATCGCCCTATCCTGTTCCTTTTCCCGCTCTCTCTCCACGCATCTATCCCTCTCTCACTCCTTCATCACATCCCTCTCTTTCCTGTCTTGACGTACTCTCTCTGTCACACCCTCATCCACGCCAACATTGTATTCAGCGCGCCATAACCTTCGTCTCGAGGATTCCATTGCTCCAACGATGAGATAGAGCGGAGTTTATCGGAGTCGCTCTTTCGTCACCCACCAACTGCCAACTATGGATTTAAACCATTAAGGGTGATAATAGTACTTAGCATTGATGGGTGAGGGAGGGAGGGGCGATTTAACTTACTTCTACTATTTCCAGACGGCGGCGTTACTCACGCGACGCTTAAAGGAATTGAACTTACAGGTCTCCGAGGGACTCCTAGGCTGTTACTCCGTTTCCCTCCTTTGAAACACTAGAGCCATTAGCGAAGTACACCTGTTGCGACTGAAATGTTCCTGTTCTGAAATTAGTTGGGAGGCATCGCGAAGCTCTCTCAGGTCCGTGATATTTGAGTTAAAGCGATTAAAATGCGATTTCGCGAGGGAGTATGTATCCTTTCTCGGTGAGTTTATTAATCGCGATCTTCCGCAGATTCTTTAAAGTTGTTCCCCAAAGCAAGGAGCGCGTCGTTACGGCACCGTTGGCAAAGTATCCTATTTTTGAAACCGGGTTTAGCTCACTCATACCATCGACGATGCTGGCAAACACTTTAAACGATCTCCCTGGCTTAGCGAGATAATTTTCTTTCCATTAACGAGAAACCTGCATTAAGGAGAAGTAATACCTACGCTTTACAAACGATCGATCATTTTTTGCCCCGGTAAACTCAACCGGTTAACATTCTCAACAGGATTTTAATGGAGTTATTAAAAGCTCAGTTTTGGAGAGGGCTCCCCACTACTTCCACGGCTAAATTTGACGCAAATTGCATGAAGCTGTAACTTCCATGCTCGGACGGTACACGAATCGATCTACATTTTTTGAAACAACATTTACAGCCATTACCGTAAGTGGTGAACTAGTTCACTTCGTTTTATTGATGTGCGGGAAATTCAAGCTCCAGTTAGGGAAAGGAAGCGACGCGGCTGAATTTGATCGAGTGCACTTGTCTTTAATAGCTCTTCAATGGAATACTTCGTTATATCGTAGTAGAGCAAGAATTTTATACTCGCAAGCTCTCCGTAACCCTTTCAGTGGAAGATGAGTACCAGTTCGATTAAGTTTAAAGTTACATGAAGCTTTGACCAATTTAATTTAATTAATCTAAATGTGTCATCATTAGCTCTCAAAAGAATTCAACTCTTTAAAAGCTCTTTCCTAGATGGTTCATATCGTTAATCCCACATCTGGGTGACTTGCCTCCGAGCGCCCAGTATCGATATCCCTAACTAACTCTCAACGCGCAAACTTTAATTCATTTAATTATCGTTATTGAAATATATTTTGAATATTAAGTCATTACAAATGGTAAATGTCAGCCGCTCTAGATCTAATTTCCCCCCTTTTCTGGTAGATTTTTGAAAAGATCTGTATTGAAAAATCTTTCCTATTTATGGCCTAAGTAACGGATTAGTAAAATATGGATTCAAATTTTATGCTATTTTTTACAATTAAATTTTCTGCATGATTTATCACATTCAGCATCAGCAACATTCGAAAAATTTTAGATTAGCCTAATTTTTGCGTTGTAAATGTACCGCGGATGGACGAATAATATTGCGCCAGAGAGAAATCTTCATCAATATAGTTACACATTCCCAAAAATATCCTATTTCATGCAGCCACGATTATCAAACTCCCTTGATTATTTATGAAATGTAATCAATGGTTCCTTATGATCAAGATGGCGGAACCGGATCATTATGCATTCAATACGCATTTTCGGTAAATTTTCGTTAATTCTGTCACAATGAAGAATTTAAAGTTACGTACAGTGTTTCATTATGGTGTCATAAAAGTATGAAGCTGGATAGATTTAAGTAATCTCCATTTAGTAGTCTTAATATATGTATAATTTTCTTATTTGACGTCAATGAGTATCTAAAATGCTAAATGTTAAGAGATTTAGGAAAAAAATATTACACAATACGCTTCGAATCATAATTATACAGTGCAAAAAATGAATCGATAAACTGATGTCAATTTGTATTCAATAATTTGGTGCTTGCACCCCCTGCCACACGCCAAAAGGCGGCTTGCAGGGTACTTATGTAGATGTAGATTCAATTAAGGACGAATTCTTGTTTGCGAATCGACATCGATCAACCTTATTCCGAGTTTTATCGTAAGGAATTTGGAGCGTAATAGTGCCGAAACTATTTATTATTAATAATAAGTCAATAAGTAAGCAACATAGAAAAAATTAGCTGAAATGGAAATAAGATATACCAGACGGCAACGCGTTATTTCCTACAGACTTGGCTAGCACGAACGTGTATTGCGGGGTTGCCTACACTCGGATTATCAATTTTGAATTAATTATTGCCACAAAACTAAGGCCTATTCAGTCTAACGCCGATAAATTTTCCATTAATCCAGTTCGTGCATCAACAAAAAAAGTTTCATCAAAATCCTCGGACAAAACTGACAGTCTCTCCTTGTCAGATAATCCCCCAACCTGTACCATATTTACTGATTTCTAGAAACTAGATATCTATTACGGTTAACTATTATTTCTTCTCTACGAAATAATAATTTATTTTGAGAACAGATATGTGTGCCATGGCAGGCAAGGATCCTTTAGAACTTCTTAGTGGCATTCATTTTTGCCTTCAAAAACCTAATTTCGATAGCATATTTACACAACGCTAGGTTTACAGTTTACGATGTGAATACGCGCCCCGTGTGATAAGAAGCTGTTACAGGATCTATAGTGTAGATAAATCTTAAGATGAGATAATAATGAAAAAATTCTCGGCACGGGGAACCGACCGTAAACAAAAAAGGAAAAAAAACCGTCACGATACGATCAATTTCTAATCATAGTTATCATTCGCTAATCAAACTAATAAAACAGCTTAAGAAGGTAGAAAATGTAGTCAAGGTCGGGAAACAGCAAGTGTATCATATTTTTACTTTACGCATGGCATGGTCTCCGTAATAAATTTCACGGCCAATTCAAAGCCCGTGTTATTTCGTACCAAAACGTTCTCTCCATTTACATTCTGCGTCTGGTGGGTTTCTCCCTTCGGAAATTACCCGTCAATATCCCGACAACTCTCTTTTCCTTAATCACGGCTCTTTTCCCATCTTCATCCCCCCAACCCTCCGCTTCCCCTGTTCATGCTCATATTCTCCGCCAGCCTGAACTTGTAACTCCGTAAAAGGCACCTCGATATATCCATGGGGGAATTGAAAAAGGATGGAAAGAAAAGGGATTTGATGGTATCCATTATTTTTTCTCACGGCCAAACATTCTCTTATTATTTCTCCCCTTTCCACTCTCATTTCCCGTCTCAATCTCACCTCTTCCAACTCCTATAAAAATCCACCTGTGCATTTTCCCAGGCGGAGAAGGGAAGACTTAGCAGCTCAGGATTTCTTTAAAACCTCCTTGAGCTCCCCTTCCTATACCTATCATCTCCACCTTTCGATTAAAGCTCTGTTTTTCTTATCATTTTTTTCTTCTCCTCGATTCTTCGAAATATTTTATGCGTGTTTCCAGCCTATAATCATACTATGCACCACGGGATGTGAATCGAAATGAAATGAATTGGTATGAATGTAATTCTCTGCCTCGATTTCAAAAGACTACCTCTTCTCTTCGTCTCAGTAGAATCCTGAATCAATTATGACAATGGAAATACATAATATTTTTGTAAAAATCCTATTGGCAATGGATATTGTTAACTAAAATTGAATTAAAGTTGTTAGAGACGAAATTCCAGCAATTCCGAATTTCAGCTGTACGATGAAAGTTTTCCGATTTCAAAAGTATTCTACTCTTCGTCTCACAATCAGTAGAATCCTGAACCGATTATGACAATAGAAATACATAATCTATTTGTAAAGATCCAATTAAAACGGATATTTTTAACTAAAATTGAATTAAAGTTGTTAAAAATGAAATTCCCTATACGAGGATTTTAAAATGTTCTTCACGCTGAATATTTTTACGGAGTTCTCTTCAGTCGATGAAGAAATTGCTTTTGCTGATCCAATAGAAATACTTCTGTTACCACCCCGATTCCGTTCGTTTCTCCGTATTTTGCATGGAATTTCACGTAGATCTACGCGGATAACTCAAGCACCTCGTTCGAAACTTTTGCGCAGATATTCATGGAAACGCAGTTTATTTTATGAATGAGGATGGAGAGTGGAAGAGAGATCAGAAAATTTACTCAAATATTCTTGATGATCTAACAAGGAGGAACAGTTTGACATTGTAAAACCTACATTATGTTTTTAACTACTTATTAAATTTGTGAATATGAAAGGGTGACCGAAAGAAAGGTTTTCGTAAAATCAATCTGAGAAGCAAAAACATTCAAATTTGAAATTAGATAAAAGTTAAAAGAATATTATTTATTCCAATCGGTATACGGAAATGCAATTTTCACTTTCTTTTGATGAGCGTAGAAACAACAATGAATACACTTATAGAAAGTTGAATATGAACAAGCTTACTGAACACTAGCCCTTATATTTAAACGGTCGGAACTTTTTCGAATCCCAATACTCCTCCAAAGTTAATCATACATATTAGTGAAACATATTCATAAGGGTATTGAACTTTACCGGTGAACCTCCGATCACTTTTTTCTCTATTTGCAACATATATCAAAACCTAATCATCTCTACTTCCGGATAGCCTATTTCTTTGACATGTTGCATCCAACTTGACTCTCCGCAGATAACGTGACCTGTGTGAATAAACCGGAGAGTGGATTAGTCGCAAAACATATTGCAATCCGAAAGAAAATATTTTAACAGCCAGACCACGCTTTCCGCTGCACGGGAAACTTGGTTTCCTCTTATGAATTTCCAAATCGTACTAGAATGAAATTTTCCCTTCACCTGATTCTTCGTCCCGGAAAGCAGTTTTCCCATATATAGCTTAAAAACTTGCACCGAGACTCGTCACAGCACGCCCCGTTACAGTGCACAAACTCTGGGCGTCAACTCCAGCGCCTAACTTCCCAAGAGAGAGATAGCGGGGGAAGATGAGAGTTCAGAAAGATAGGAATGGCGGAGAAATTGAGTTGATGGCTGTTGGTGCACCCGTGACTCCTAGGTTACGTGAGAAAGGTCTTGCGACGTGGAAATTTTAACCTTCGGGAGACAATTTCTTGAATCCCAAATTAATGAAGTACCAAGTGCCTTGCCTTCCGGTTGCAATTCTGGGTTCCTAGAAACTTCGGATATATTTTAAAACTATCATATTAAAACAATTTTTCCTGTAGATTGCACGCAATAAATATATTATTAAGTGACATATATTTCCTTAATAACAAACCATAACCTAAAATTAACTTGGCAGGTATTGATGTCACTTTGACAGTAAGGTGAACAAACTTTGTATTTTCAGTTTTTTATTAGCGACATGGTGATACTAGCCGTGAATAGAATTATCTTCTTTGGGAATAAAAATAATATTTCTCATAACGCTTCTTACAGTAGAAGCTTTCTATGCAAATATTTTGCTCGCCAATACCACGTTTTCATTTGTTATAATAGCGGACATGTGTTGGAAATTTCGAGAATGATTAAATCTATATACTATTCCCTTCACTCAGCTATGTTTCATCCAAGTATTGGTCAATTCTATTTCTCAAAATTTCTGACAATAATGGCGATGTTTCAGTACTGCATAATATTAAGGCGCAGCCGTTGATAAATCGGAAAACATCGTTAATTCCTGCGAAAAATTGCAAGAGAGCGATTTTTGAATGGAAGAAAATTCAACTGCTTGTTACAAGTGAGCTAAGCAAAAAGGAATAGCTTGAGCAAGCTGAACTTGATTCGTTAAAAAATTAATTTTAATTTAATCGAAAATAAAACTTTTCTAAATAAATCTAAAAAAGTCTAAAATCTAAAAATACAATAGCATTACATGGGTAACTACTTCTGCTTTAATTCAAAAGCGAGCTAATATCCGGCTTTTGAGGTAATTGAGAGGGATGCTGAGTTAGAAATAATTCAATGAGAAATTGATTGAAGGAAGCGTCATAAGGAATTTAATGAAGCTTCCCTTTTGGCTATTAATTATACTATTGTAATTGAGGAGCGTAGGAGAAGAAGAGTGAATTTACATATCATTCTCACGCATCGCCGTGGTACACGCATTCTCCATCATCGTCTGCTCTCCGACGCCCGATTAGCGTCGACTGGCGAAGCGAACACACGATAGCCATCCTTCATCGTCCGTCCCTTCTCATCTTTCTGTCCTTATACTTCGTCCATGTGTTACAGCTGACCGCTTGGCTCACCCTTCGCGAATAATCCTTATCACGCGCCGGATTTTCCATTCGTGTATTCGTCATTCTCTCAAATTTATGTGCGCCAAAATGTTTGTGCTATCTTTCCTTACACGAGGAAGCATTTCGCCCTTTCTTTTACTCATTAGCGGTAAGGTTGAGCACTCTTCCTTTAGAGAGAGGATATTTTTCCTGTTATTTTCGTTGAGATGCTTAAAGTAGAGTCTTGCCAAAGTAAAAATGTTGCCAACATGTAAATTTGATTTTTAGAAATTGATTCTATTAAGAGCAAATCATTTGTCTGATGACGACTATTGGATTTGAAGAGCTACGTATCTGAAAGGATTTTAATTCGCTACTCTGGAATAGAAGGAAAGGTTATGTTAAGAGGTATTTCTACCTGCGAATAGGGAGAAATCTTCTTTAGATTTGCAAAAGTTTATTAAATTCTCAGTTTTTAAATAAAGATTTGTAGTATAAATCCAAGGTCCACGGATATTTACAGAATTTATTTTCCCTCGAATATAATCTTTCTTTTCTGTTTCAGAACCTGGAAGTAACAACTAAGCATCTAATCCAGAACGAGTTTGACTGCCCTAAGGGTTCCCTTATAGTTAAGGTAAGATACTATTTTTTATTTTTTATAATTTTTTCATAATTTATAATACATAACCTAGTTAATTTTAAATTACCTTTACCTTTAACGCTGGAAGTGGATTTGATTATTAAAAATATTTTATCGGAAGTATTTCTGGACAAGTAAGGTAGTACTAAATTGAAATACCAAATATTGTCTTGTATCTTTTGCTGATATCGATACGCTGATACAAAATGTATTTGAGCCACTGAAACTTTTGCGATTGATTACATCATTAATATGAGGAATGCTTTTAGATGAAATTTAAAAGGAAAGTATTCTGTGAAAACTTCGGTAAAAACGTGAGAGTACTAACAGTATACATTTTTCATCTTTTAATACGTTCTAACACGTATGAACAAGATTTTTCAAGCAGTTTTGGCTCCATTTCTTGATATTCATGGAATTTACTTGAGTCGGAAGCGAATAAAATTTTCCCATTGATTTATTGCCCCTATGCATCCAGGAATTCCAGAAGCGAATTTAATGCGTGCAATAAATTAAAAGGGAATGTCAAAAAGGGAAAAGAGGAATGGAAGCTATATAAAGAGAAGAAGAAATCCTATGGCGTTGTGGGAAGTCTTCTTTTAGACCTTCACTTAAACGAGATACTGCGTATGGCAGATAAATCACTTATCTGATAACGTGGGGGCTAAATTCCTGCAATCTCATTTCGTGGTGTCAGAAATGCTATCTTCAGACGACTTTAATTTAAACAGATCAAATTGTTATGTCCAGGATTTAATTTAAATAGCATGCGAATATATCACCCTATACTACTTTGAGGTAATTATAGAAGGCAACTTTTAGCAAGTAGGTCGAATCCTTATATTTTTCGCTCTAGTTTTACTAAAATTGGATACTGTTCTCATTTCACAATTTACATATGACGTAAGCTACTCTTCTATATTTGGCTATGATACTCTTTTTTCCTCTTCTTCTCCCTCTCCTCCTCTTCGTCCTCTAAATGAATAATATTTTTAAATTTTAATTTTAATTTTGATTTAAGATTTTAATCCTCAGGTATAACCTAAAAAATATTACATGAAAATATCCTCTGAGATAATCTGATTTTACATTAAATGATGCTATACTATTGTAAAAAAGCAAGTTTGCAACGGTCCTAAGTGAAAAATCTATGCAGGAATAGGAGAGTTTAGACGAGTATCGTGAATAAACTTGGGGATACGTACAAATTCACCGAAAGAGTTGAATGATTGTCTGAGGTTACGTAAATATATACATTGACCTCGATATTATCATTATTTTACAGCTATACTATTTCCCTTTTTTATCGCTTGTAAAATAATTTTTATTGCTTTCCGAGAGCAAATTATTTATTTTAAATCGTTACAATACTATGAGCGGCACTACCATTCATTTTAATCCATCTATTTTTGACCTTTCATTATTTTTTTCAATATTTCCTCTACTATGGCCATTCACTATATATTTTTCCATCATGTTTTCATTTCTTTCTTCCTCCCCTATTGCTGCCCTTTTCATATCGCTCTATGTCTCCTCAAATACGTCTCAACATCATAACTCCGCCTCATTCCGTTTCTATCTCTTCCTCCCTTTCTATTTCCCCATACATTCCCTTTCCCTGACAACACTCATTCCTGCTGATGAAAATTCTCACGGAAGGACAAAAATCCGTCAACCGATGAGTTGCGCCGCAATAAAAGCGAAGGAAAACAGTATTCCTTTTGTCTCTCAAGGATGGAGCAGAAGACGGCGCATATGAAGAACGAGGCCAAATGTACATATCAAAGCATGTGTCGATACAGTTCCGGATGATTGACTTCTTCCGGATTAACTTTCGCATTCTCCTCAGAGGACTATAAGATCCTCTTCATCGGTTTGTTGTGCTCCGTAAATGAAAAATCCTCGGAGCGGAGTTACTGCGGGTAAGGAATAAAATCGAGATGACGCCGCGGATTGGATCAAGACAAGGGGACCAAACTTCCGTGTTATAAGAGTCGTTATTTCGCGGGGAAAAAGTGTAAGACGCCGCGACTGATTAGTTTCCGAAGTGCGCGAAAAGGCGGCGCTGGTTTCTTTTATTTTTTTTAACGCTCTCCTCCTGACGCGTCCCTTTTCTTTTCCGAGACGTGGTCCTTCCTCCCCGTTCTGTCAACGAATCGTTTTTTTGACCTCGGTCGCCTTGTTTCCGGAGATGAAATGCTAATAAGAATTCTGTCCGAAGTTGGGCACTTTTTCAAGTCATGCGAAAAACTCGCGTACGATACAGAAAGTCTTTTTTTTTACTGTTTTGTTTGGATGGGGAAGGTCTATGACCCTTATTGGAGGGCCAACATTAAGATCTCTCTCGGATTAGATTCCGAGAAATGCATTATGTTTTATTCAGGTTTGATTTTTGTTCCTGGGGAGATGGAATATATTATTTAATTATGCACTGAAAGCTAATGAATGTTAAGTTTCCACCATTTCGCGCAGAGAATTAATTTTTATCCATTATACAAGAAAATTGAAACGTCTTTATTTTGTGATTTGGTTTTTCTAAGTTAACTTTTACACATTTTCGTGTATAAATTTAGATTAATTGAGTGAATTTAATTGATTCGATAATTTTAATATATTAATTTTGTGAGTTTTTCGTATTAATTCACTCGAGGTAATTTCTTGAGAAGAGCTTATTAATCTTGGATAAAACTTACTTCGCGAATTCCCAAATCATTGCATAGCATAAGCTCAGAAGATATGTTCCTCGTAGCTCTTTCACTTATTCAAAGAAAGGTCCTACTAGTTTGCTAAAGATTCTTTCTCCTCAAAACTAATTCAGGTTATGCTTATTTCTTCAAAAAAGATTTCCCGTAGAACAAGTTTTTTCGAAGATGTGTGATAAGAATAAATCGTAGTTGATCTTCCCCAGGATACGAAGTTGCTCTTACGTTAATAGAAATACTCCATCACCGCTCATAAAATTGAGAAGGACTTTTGGTCATAAACCTTTAGCACGGCTCGAAAATAAAACGCGAAACTTTTCGAATCATTTGAAAAGGAAACGCGCAAAATAACCCGCTTCGTCGAGGAAGAAAAAGATTAAATGGCATTCGAAAGGAGCGATGCTAAGGTCTTGGAGAAGATGATTGATTGCGTGGAGACGTCAAGAGATTTCAAAATTTAAAACCGAACCGTGACAAAAGCAAGCCACCCGCGACCATTACGCCATTTACAATCGCTCATCCTTTATCTTATTGACTTGGGGAAACTTCTCGGTCCCCGATTCAATTACAAGGCAATGGATAATGGAAAGGGACGGAAAAAACACCGTCTCCTCGAGAGTCTCCGTTGTGTAAAAATACTCGAGGCGAGGGAACATGACGCAATACGTCCGCATCGGGACCTTTTTATCCATTCGAAAGGAGGGGGCAGCGTCTGGGGAGGAGTGGGTGGGCGAGTTTGTTTCCGTTATCACAAGCCCCATCCCAAGACACTTAATTGGAATCCGTCGGCTGTTTTGTTTTCGCCACCTCCGTTCCCACCTCTTCCCCTTCTCTCATTTTAGCCTTCAACGGAAGAGAGATTAGTGCTCGTCTTCCCAAAGGGGTAAGAAGAAAGGTAAGAGTCGGCAGAGGGAGGGAGGTAGATAGAGAAATGGATTTTAAAGCCAATACCTCCGCCGTGTGACAGGAATCCGTGTTTTTATACTTCACGAAAAGATCAATCTTCCGTCCCACGAAACTCGGCTCTAATCGAAACCTGACTCCGAAATCGGTTCAGCGTTGATTGAAGAGCGGAAACTGGGGAATGAAGGAGAGGAAGAAGAGTGGGGAATAAATTCGGGGGTTAAGAAAAAGAAGGCGAGCTTTATAGGAAAAGGAAGAGGGTTAGAATAATATTATTTCAAAGGGTTGAAATATAAGACGGAAATATACTGATTCGGGGAGAAATCATGGGGAAATTAGGGCGGGTTTTGGATGGATGTGCACGCGAGGCGATGGGGTGTCAAGCCGAATTTGATTAATGAAGGAGAAGAGGCATAGGAAGAGCGCAATTATGGGGGAATCCAAGGAAAACTACAATGAGAAATGATGATTGGCGATTCAACAGAAGTGCCGCTTTTTGCTGTGGTTTCGGCTGTGAGAGAGGTTATAACCTTAAGAAATGGAAAAATTCTATTATGATTCGTGATGTTGTTTAAAAATATTTTGAATGAATTATAAATTAAAATCAAAATACCTTGGCCTGCATTAATGGAGACGGAAAAAGAGAGTAGAATATAGGATGACTTTAGGGATTAGTAATGTTTTTGGAGTTCATGAAATTGTCGTGATTAACTCGATTAACTTACAGATCAATAGGTGCAATTGGGATAATCTATAATCAATAAAATAATATTTTTGTTAATTTGTAATTATTCTCTTGATTAATGAAATAATATCCGTACGGATCTTTTCGGGTTAATTTTAATCAGTGTAGAAGTTAAATTGATAAAAGTCCATATTAAAAAGTCCCAATTACCTGAGATACACTTCAATATTAGAGAACACCTCCCATTGATAATATATTAATTAAAAATGCTTACAATCGAGAGGCTTTAATGCTCTTACAAATATTTAAAATGATATTTTCACGATATTAAACAGGCAAGGAACATCAGCACGATAACTTTCAGTCATACCTTAAATTTGGTTGTATGTACCTTGAACGAATGAGTTGATGAACTTCATCACATTTCTCTCATTTACTCTCCAAATTTCTTCTTTAATTATCTTTGAATTTTTAATGAATCAAGAAATCTTTCTTTTCGCCGGAAAATATATTTATTGCTATAGTAATTAGATGTACTTTTATTTAGTTAGTTTTAAAAACTTTGTCTCTTATTCAGAAAGGTTTCACTCTGAAAATTATTTAACACATTCGAAACAGTATATTGTAATTTGCCTGTTATGCCTAATTCCACGAGGATTGGCTAGAATTCAGAATTATCTACCGTCTATTAGATACATGTCGTTGAATCTTAAATAAAGAAGAAATGGAAAGGTCTAACCGGTTGGATTTTCGGGATTAAGTATTTAAACGGATTGTGAATTATATCGCTGGGCGCGAACCAAAAAGGGATAGGGTATAATGGGCATCGTTTACTTTATCGCGAAAGTAAAAATCCCATAAATTAACCAAACGTTCGTAACCCTTCATTTCGCCGAAATAGCGCTCACCGTCAGAAGAGAGAAAAAATCGAGCACGAAACTCGGCTGATAGTCGTAGAGCACGCCAGTCGAAGGGTTAATCTCTGAGGAGCCCGAAAATATCTCAAAAAGTAAACTCAAGAGCGCTGACAAAACGACCTTCTCCGGCGTGAACTATGAAAGAGATAATCTACTGCGGAGAGTGGCGAAGGTGTTGAGGATATGGAATGCGTGAACGAGGATTTGCTCTGGAGAGGAAGGTGTGAAATGTGGCCGAGAGAAAGTTCGGGAGGGAATTGGATGTGCCGGGGTGAAGAAGATCAAGGCGAAGAGGAGAGTGCGAAGGAGAAGAGTCTACAAGTGAGATGTGAAAGATTGATGAGTGTTGGATGTTGTCTTTGCCTCCCCTCATTAATGCCCAGCGCTGCTCTCACTTCCTCCGATTCCTTCCCGGTTATTCATTCTATCTCCACCCCTACCCTAGCCCAACCCTTCACCAGGGCCCACCTCAAGGCTTTTCTTTGGAATGAAGACGAGTGGAAGATTACAAAAAGAAGGGCGAGACAGGAAAGTATTACGCGGATGAAAAGCCTTCTTCGCTGCTTGCTTTCAAAAGGATTCTCATAATCTTTCGACCAGCGGACTTCTTTCTCGCACTCTCTTTAACTTTCTTTACCTACCATCCATCTCCCTTTCTCTAGCCGTGTGATTTAAAAATATTTTTGCGCTCCTCTCGAGCGAGGAGTGTTTACGTTCCCCCGCAGCAGTGCTTTCCTCCTTTGTCCTCACACGTTACATAAATGGAGGTTAGTGGGGGGAATTATAGCCGATGCTAGCGGAGATGAACGCGCTTAAACGTGATCATGCGGTGAGAGCTGGGTTTGCTCAACTACGCCAAGTTTTCCGGAATTGTCTTTCTTTGTTGGAGCGTTGAGTGGAAATGTTCGATTGACCCACGAATATACTCGGATGACGCTGAAGAACGTTCCAAATAATTTGAATGATGGCTATAGAAAATCCTCTTTTTTTTTGAAAAGGTTTTCTTTACTTTCAGTAAATGAAAAGTACTGATATCGCAAAGTTTTCGTCTATAAAAAAAGGTTAATGAATGGAATATATTGCCTAAAGAAATCTTCAAATCCGGCAAATAAAATGGAGTGAAGAAGTAAATTTTGGTTTTTGTTGTAAAATAGTGGAGTGAATGTGTAAAATTTTTAGTTGTTTGTTAATTTGTAAAATTGAGACTGTGAAACTGAGGAAGTGATACGTGGTTTTCCAAAGAAACGATGTAAATTGAGGCAATGTAGTAACTGTAATAATGAGGTAGTATAATGTAAATATATTAGAAGAGGGAGCTATACGACTTAATTCTTGTGATTATTTTCAAGGCGTGTTTTAATTCTGTTTTTCAATACAGTGATATTATTTCGGAATGTTAATCTGTATAACACTTCTGATATAAGGGACTGTAGAGTGTGTTAGTTTATTAAGAGTTACTTGACGATTTTTGGGGCTACCACCTGACGACTGTCAAACAATAAATAAATAAATGATGAGGGTACTCAATAAAAATATATTAATATAAAATATATGCAATTATTGTTAATGAACGATCAAACCAGAGTAAATGTTTTAAGAGCCTTTGGAATTCGGAATGGTTGGATATGATTCAATTGTTGGTTATAATATACGTATATATTTAGCATTATACGTAAACATTCATGCATTATCTTTTCATCTGTAACATTATTTATTGTGTTTTAATATAAAAGATGGTTATTGTAATGCAATAGAGATTTATGAATGACTTCACTGTGAATTGTTATCAAACTAACTTGCGATCATCTTCTTTAATAAATTCAATTAGATATTTAGTGGAATTCATCCATGCTGAAAAAACGTCCTGAGCTCTCCTCAGTGGTTAATATACTTTACAATCAGTATTAATGGTAATAATGCTTTCCCCTTTTACCTTGTGATTTATCAACTACCCTGATTAAAAATATTCTTAGCTCCTTACGGATTGAAAAAGAAAAACGTGTAAGGAAAGACATTCGGCATGTGCCAGGACGGCATTAAATCTCAAATCAAAATCGTTTAAAATCTTGCTTATGAAGGACCTCATCCTAAAATGATAACACATTACCATTTTCGGTAAAGTTCAGTTTCAAATAATCGAAGTACATTCTCGATTGGAGGTTTAATCAGACTTTTGGGTAAAATAAAATGGTCGAAAATATCGGAAATATTCCATTGCTGAAATTTTGAGAAAGAAAATAGTTCCTGAATCTTTTGTTAAATTAAAATTTAATTTACTGTCGAATATTTTATGAATTAATTAGATTTAATGATAAAAATTTTTGAAATCTGAGTTAATGAATTGCGATTAAAATCCTCGTTCAATTTAACACTGGAGCTTGAACTTAATCATCGCCATTGGAAAAATGTGAATCGATTTAGTGGATGCATTTTTCGTCATATTAAATTTGATTTCATACAAAAATTCATTTAACAACCCTTCATAATCAGTTCTGTTCTTTAAGATCATTATTTCATAGTCAATTGAGTTTGAAGGAAATTAGTCTTTCCTAAGTGGATTGCAGATACTAATATTGCTTCCTACGATTTTTCCTCGGTCCTCTGTATAATTATGCTTGATATGAGTGTATGTAAATAAATTATATTGTAACGTCAAGTCAAGCTATACTTTAAAATTTCTTAGAATCTATTAAAAAGTGGGAAGCTGTAGCTGTTTCCTGATCCTAGAAATACGGATAAAAATGGGCTTGCAAATAAAAATAATATGATAGAATCAATTAAAAATCTACAAAAATGGTTAGAATAATTAAGTTACTTTGCGTAGGTATCTATGTACGTAGGTACGTAGTAATTATCTATTAAGATTTGAGAAATCGGTGAAATTTTTGTATCCATTAGAATTAAGGAGAATTTTCTACCTCTTATCCATGGTATATAGAAATAATCGAAGGGTGATCATGATTAAACAGGAATTGTTCGGCTTGAAAGGAAAAAGTTTCGGATTGAATTACCATTCGTCCGTAATTTAACTTAAGAATCGAAAGTAATTTTTGCAGATTTCTTTTGTGTTAATTTGGCAATATAATTTAATTTCCGTGAATAATTGCTGAAATATTTTTATCTAAATCAAAATGAGTTAATTCGGACTTCTTCCGACTAGTTATACCTTTTAAAATATCGATATTAAGATAACATGTTAAAAACAACTTTGGAATTTTCTATTTAATACTTATGCCCATTTAAGAAATGTTAACGTACTTCTAGTCATTTAATTATGAAATTCATTTTACAGTTTTTAATTAAATTTAAGACTTATTTAAACCACGAGGGTGAAGAATGCTCACATTCGAAAATTTAATTCTTGGCGAACGAACTTGCAATTTGAAATGTGCGTCAGATCGTGTGACACACATTACCAAGAATGAAGAAAAATTACATATTAAAAAATATTAACCTCTTAAGACTGCCCCTAATGTTGAAAAACTTGCTTCGTGATCAACTGATGACCTTTCTTAAATAATGCCGATCGTTTACTTTTCCCCCCATCATTTTATGTGATAAACGCACATTTCGTGCTGGATGAGTAAAATAAACAAGGGTTGTCAACGCTGATTGATAAGTTACAAATTTATCATATCCCTTTCTCGTCGATGTATGTACTTGGAAGTTATGTTCAATATTAAATTGAAGCGTAATTTGATTTCCCTGCGAAGGTACGAGAAATCCATCTGTCACGGTCTTATCGGCGGCTGATGAAGGCACTGGTTGTTTATTTTTCTTTTCTCTTCCGTCTGTCGTTTGTTTTCTTGCTCATCACCAGTTTCCAATGATTGGATGCTTTGAGTTGCGGAATGATTTTGTGGGCCAAGGTTCTTCGGGAGATTTCGATTTTTCCGAAGACATTACGTTACTCATAATCGGAAAGGTGCCCCTCGGGATGATGATTAAGAGCAGCTTGTATTCATCCATCTCAGCCCCACGGAAGATAATTTTTCAGTTATTAAGTCGAAGCATTACTTAAACAGGTAATATATCAGTTTCCAAAGCTTACCTTGAATTACTTACAATGAATACCTTGTTTATTTAAAGATTAAAGTCAATTAATTTAAGTTAGAGAAATTATTTCTTCACTTTAGTTTGAAGTTGTTTCAAAACATTTCTATAGGAGCCGATTTCTTTAATTTCTCTTCTTTATGAGCCTGATTTAAATAAACCCCTAAGAATAAGTGACTTTCTTCAGTAAAAGTCACTTATGCATTCTCAATTGTCACTTTTTCAGGAAGTTAATCATGATATTTATTATGATATTAAAGGACAGTCATCTTTAAAATGCCCAAAAGAACTAGGGAAATGATCTTTTAGAATAGAAATGGTGGGCCTTGCGTGGTTTAAACAAATAGCATCTGGCTGAGTAGCACACAGTTCTGATAATGTTTACAAAAATTTTGAAAACACCACAGATTTTCATACAGGGCAAAGTATAGAGAGAAATAGTAAGAGAAGATGATATGCGATAAGATAAGTGGTATTAAACGGAGGAAGACAAAGTAAAAGTACACTTAATGCAACAATTGGTAAATTGAAAGAAGGAGCTGCATGCAATTTGAGCAATGAAGTGAAGCACATTAAAGCACTTATTCGTCTAAAAAGGAAAATATATTTGGATGTATGCATAGGTATTTCTCTAAATCTATTCAATGAATAGATGAGAGAAAAGAAACGGCTCTTAGAAGGTCGGTAATCCATTTCCTTCACTCGGAACTGGCCCGGCGCGACGTTTACTAACGGTTCTTCTATCTGAGTTTTTCATACCTCCACCTAAAGTAAGAATAGATTGCAAAAGGTCATTTATATGCTTGCTTTGAGAGGTAACAGTGATTGATATTCGATTGAGTGACTAAGAAGGGGAGTGGGTCAGGACGAAGTAGTATAATATTCAAGATGATTAGGACGTATCAAAGGATGATTGATCTAGGAGAGTGAGAGTGGCGCAGCAGCAAGCTTCAACGAGCCAAAATTCACTGATTCTTTTGGTTTGCTTACACAAGTTTACGATACACAAACTGCTGACAGATTAGATAACTGTGAGCAGACCGGAGTAACTGTAGTACTTGAGCAGTAAGTAAAATATACTGCCTTCGAAGGGTAGGAAGCAGGTTGGTGTGCTATCATCAGCTGAAAAGCGCAACACAGTAATTGGATTTAGAATTCACACGAAGTAGGGTTAGTCTTAGATTGAGAGATGGTCCAACGTAGAGCAGCTCGTTTCGCTAGTAGAGATTTAAGCTCCGATGGTGGCGTTACGGTTATGGTAAAGTCCTTCGGGTAAAGTAAAGTTTGCTCCAGGTGAGAAAATCGGAAAAGTTACGACAGAAATATTCGAAATATTCATCACCAAAGGTAACAAACCAAAAGATATTCTACCTATTTCCCCTTGCAGTATGAATGAAGAGCCTGTAAGATGGTAAAACACCTGTTTTGACTGATTCTCCTAAAAAAAGTAAATCACAAGTAGAAATAGATATCAAACGAGTAAAAGAAATAAAAAGGAAAAAGTTGAAAATTTCACAAGAGAATTTGTTCAAAATATAAAAAAATAACGATTTTTCAAATATTGCGAAATAGTCAAATTAATCAGAAATTAACAGCAAAATTAAGGCGAAAAAATAATCAAAACAAATTATAAGCAAATTCTTCTTGAGCAAAAGCTTCAGTCTAAGTACACTGAGTGAGCACTTGAATGTATCTACTGTGGGTATTTATATTCACAGTTTAGTGAAGGATTGATTCAAATTTGGATGTATAGACGATAGATTTATTGTTGTTCCTGAGCAGGGAAAGAAGACAAAAACGATGAAGTTTTTGGACTGTATAGAGACTAAACTCAGACCCCATCTTGCTCCACCGAGACAAGATGGTTTTTCTTTGGTATTTAAATACGAGTTTTTAGTTGATTGGAGACATGAAATAAATTGATTTTTACTTCAATTTATACAAAATAATGTGCAAAAACATCTTATTTTTTCAAAAATTCCAAGCATAATTCTTGAATTTAAAACCCAAAGAACTTTAACTATCGTCGCTCTCCCCTACTCAATAAAATAAACCTCGCAACCGAAGCGTATCTTTTGATAGATCTCTCCATATTACGTAGAATCGCACGGCTAATCATTCCTCGAGTAATATTTCTCCATAGTTTATCGCGCTTAGAAAATAAATCTTCCTCATAAGGTTGAAAAGCATAGAACATGGGTTGATATTCCACGTACATACGTAAGACGTCTCCCATCGATTACAATCAAGACATTCGTCATGCGTTCTTTGGCGACGGGGAGATGTCACTTTAAAGCACGCGTAAGGCACGCTTCTAGGCGGGCGTCAGGTGATCAGATCTCACCGGAACCCCTCCTCTAGACTTCGAGGTCGATTACACTGCAATATGAAAAAGGAGAAACTCCTTCGGGAGTAAAAAGAAGCGGAGAAAGGGAGGTATGGTGCAGAATAATCTGCATACAAGCGACCGAAATGGGATAGAGTCGCGCTGATGTGCGTGGGCAGAAGAGAGGGAACAAAGCAAGTGGTTTGGAAGCGTGGGAGCACTCTGGTAGCATAGCGCCTCATCTCGAAAGCGCGGTGATATTTCTTTCCGCCTCTCCCTTTCCGCTCACACCCTGCTGCTTTATTTCCCTTCATCCCTCACTCTAATGGAGGATTCGGATTAGCATTCCGTGTATAACGATGTAGTTTCCAGCTTGCGTATCTACTTTACCTGATCAAACCCCGCGGTTCGTGTTGCTCCGTTGTTTCTTTTTCGACCACTTCTGTTTTTAATTGCGATTGGTAAGTTTTAATCGGGTCAAATGAGGCACGGAGAAGTGATGGAAATTGGAAAGATATTTAATTATTTTTAGAGTTATTGAGGAAATTAGAGAAATGTAATAAAATAATAATTACATGTCCTCGTCTGCCGTTATTCAATAGGAGGATGAACCAAGAAAAATGGTTATCGGATAGCATTTGAATTTGTTGAAAGCGGTCCCGGGTTCGATCCCCGGCGGGAGCCCACGTGGTGAATTACCTCATCTGTCGAAGAACTTTTAACGATACTATTATTACAAAGAAAAATATCTTAAAAGTTATTAAGTTTTCGCGTTGGAATGTTTAAATATTTTGCATTACTATTCCTGCGTTTCTTTTTTTACTTATAATCCTTTAAATTTTGCCTGTATAGTGACATTGATACCTTGGCACTTTATATTTGTAAACACAATTCTTTGAAGAGAAGATAAAGCTCAAGATTTCATACGTATTAAATAGAACAATATAAATGAAGTTTAACCAAAGAGGCTTACCTGCTAAATTTAATAACTCCGCGAATACTCTAGAAAATTATCCAATTCTAGAGTTTAGTTACCTTTGTAAAATTTGATCCCGCTATATTTATTCAACTTGGAATCCCGGCTTCGTCATCTACAAAGAGAATATCATACTCATACTTATTTACTATTTCCAAAATGCATTTGTAGTTTCCCAACAAAATCCTTTAATTACGCTTGAAGAAAAAGTAAGTAAAGATTTTCCCTTCGAAAGATTTGAGAGCGCCTGCGAAGGAAATGGAAAACCAGCAGCCAATATCAAAAGCGTAGCCACCGGGGTTAGGGTTTATGGACCTCAAACGTGAAGGCAGTCCTGCGATACAAATGAACCAATCGCGCCTTTCCAATAGACAGTCTGGGGAAAAATCCGCGAGAGAGAGGAAGTGGGTAAACGCAATAAAACTTGAGAGTGCCTGCAATAGCTTCCCTCGGTCAATTCTAGAGAATGCAGCTTTGCAACGCCTCTTTCTTTAATGCACTCCCCGGGCCCTTTACGATAATGCTGGCGCAACTCATTGAGTGACCTCTGCGTGCAAAGAGATACCCAAATGACTAGGAGCATAAATATAAAAAAATATTGCCTGGATCTTGCCCCCGTGGATACTTGCTATCAAAGAGATGAGGGAATTCCATTATGAACGAAGGCATTTATTTATTCTCACAGTAGAATGATTTGCTATTAAAACTCATTGTTAATGTTTTACTTACATTTTCAAAATTATTTGCGGTTAAAAATAATTAAAGTCGCTGAAGTCCATTTAGGGGGAGGGGCAAGGCACCTGAAACTGTTACGAAAACAAAATACAATACGATAAAGCATCCTTTAAAGTATTTCATTTCATAGTCTTATTCATAAATTCCAAGGCAATTAAAAATAAAGCAATTCCAAAGATCTTCACCCATATCTATGACGTCATATGTTATATTTTTTTGATAGAATAGATTTAATATTGTAACATCTTTCGTCTCAATATAATGCCTCTCAAAGGGTTTTATATTTAACATCTAACACTTGAGGTATATAGTTCAATAAAACATAAAGAACCAGTGACAACGAATTCCTTTAATAATTGTTGCTATGCAGATATATAAAAAATCTTCCTTTTCTAATCTAACATTTTAAAGGGAAAACATGCTGGAAATTTCCGAATTTTTATCAGCTGAACAAGGTTCATTTTATTTAAAAAGTTAAAATAGCATTTCTCTCAGTCAACTACCTACTCGATATTTTCGTATAAATGTTTGTGTTAAGTTATATACATCCTTCGAGCACAAATATATTTTTACCGAAATTAAATGAAAGTATATATAGATTAAGCCTCACATTACATTATAGTACCAGTAAAGAGCTTCGGAGCGTCAAATAGTATATTTTTTATGAGATTAAAAAGCTGTCATAATACAAGAATATAGTACGATTTGAAAAAATATGTCCTCATACCCTGTTAATGACTGTAATGAATACAAGGAATTTAAAGAAATTCTTGTATTAGAGTTTTGTGATGGGTAATATATTTACAAGATTGTCATAATGTAAAGTACTTAAGCGATTCAATATTGTTTTGTTTATTTTCAATATTTTTCCATGTTCGTGCTGAAACCCATATCGTTCGCAGTATAATCGATCCAAAGAGCTCAAATGACTCAACATTAGTTTAGGTGCGAAATCTCCAGATGCATTACGCAAACAAAAATCCTTCATACCCCGCGAAAACACTCATTACCGGTAATAATCCCATTTGTCATCCCGCTAATGGATTTCTTATGACATCAATGACGTCTTTTCGCGCTGGAATCTATTATTTAGATAGAAATCTCCTCGTGGGAAGTTTTCTGGGTCGAATCGGCCGATTCTAATTTCCTAATCACCCTCACAAAAACCTTCAAGAGACCATTTCCGCTTACTCCCTTCCCATGCCGTCTCCCACATAACATCAAGGGCCTGGTTCCGGCTGTTACTTCGCGAGAAAGACGGGGCAAACACACCGCCATCCTTGGGCCAGACATGCCAAGTACCTCGGTACTTAACCTCTTTTGCTCGCCCACACGTATCACCTTCGACCCTGCCTCGTCACCAGCCTTTCTTTAAGATTTTTTGCGGCCTCCAGTTTCGGCCTTATTTTGGCCGCCATTAAGTCCTCTCCCATCCTCATCTTCACCGCTTTTTCCAGATTTCCCCCGCTGCTCCGGAGTTCATTCAACCCTCCCAACATCTCGTAATTAGCGTCTGCGTGGACGCCCCAATTTTTTTTCCACGGGGCGATGCAACTCCGCCATTCTCTCCCTTTTATCTCTTTGCATCTTCCCTGAGCTCATTTTTACGACGGAGGGAATTGCATTGGGCTACTCAGTCTTCTTCTATCTGGTTCCTCGGTCAACCGGGGGAAAAAGGCCGATTCCCTCATTTTTTGCGCTACTCTTCCGCCTTAAAGGGTTCTGGCGTTCCTTTTGCGTGTTTTGTGTTCCTTTGAATGCATATCTCTTGGCGGAGGAATGAAATTGTAATCCGTTAAAGTTCGCTGCGCTTTCGTTCGTGTTTTTTTATGTTTTCTGTGATTTTAATTTGAGTGCGTTTGGGAACTTTTTGAGAAGGGTGTCCAGAAACATATGTAATTTCCATGAATCTATAAAAGAGAATTTATGGAGAAATGTAGTCGTTAATGTTTTTTGAATAAGAGGTATTGAAAATTAGAGTGTAATTTTAGCACTTAAGATATCTGTGAATCTTTAAAGTTTTGCGATGACAGTTTTTTAATTTTATCATGTGAAATATAATTTTAGACATCATCATTTTTAAGATTTAAATTTAATTTTAAGATACAAATGGGTAAAAGCAAGCGTTGATTAGCTCTTTGGATATGTTTATTATAATTGACATAATGAGATTTTATTCACCTTATGTCGAACAGTATATGCATATTCATGAATTTTGAATCTAAAATTATTAATATTATATTATTCATGAAATAATATAATATCCGCGCACATAAATTGCCACAAAGATAGAATTACGATTGTTAGAAATAAGGCATTCCTTACGAAAGATTTTCTATATGGTAAGTTAATCATTTAATTCTCATTAATTATTGATAAATGCGAGGTGGAGATTCAATTCAATGTGATATTTAGCATTTCAACATGATCTAGACAAATTCCAAACGCTTTAATGCTATAAAAATATCGGATTTATATTGCGTGCTAATGATTAAAATATATATTGGATTTATCTGGAATTATCAAACGAGGTTTTGATATGATTTATCTCATTAGGATAGAAATATCATTAATTTCTTACAGTATGGTCTATTAGAGAAAATATTATTATAACACATTGCCGCGTTTCCTTTAATATACTATGGCTTTCGGTATACATACATGTTGTTGTTTTATTCATACTGTTGGATGAACACGAATCGATCGTAATGTAAAATGAGGGAATATTTTAAGATTTCGGAAAGGAAATATTTTGATTAACTTTCTTTTCTTTCATGATAAGTCAATAGTAGTTTTGAAGATGAGATCTAAGAGAGCTAAATTGTACTGAGGAAGCAAAGAAATATTCCCATTTCCATAGAGCAAGCGGAGGGCGGATTTTTTTGTCTCGTGATTAGCTTAAAACGCGCTTATCGCTATCCTCTTCCTCCCACGCGCCGGCGAAAAAATTATCCAATTATAGAAAGAACGCTTTCTGGAAGTTGTAGTACCAACTCGGAGGAAAACCGCGATTACAAAGGAATGTCGGGAAGAGAAAGAAAATAACCAGAAATAGAGAGTACAAAGAATAGACATGAACGAGAGATATAATCTTACATCGCTGAATAAAGGACGTTTTGGGAAGAAAGCGGCGGGGAACCTTCCTCTCAACCCTCGGCATATTTCACCGTATAGATACTTCCAATCTGTTTTGTGCCTCAAAACTTCCCCACCGAAAGGATGGGTATAGAGAGAGAGAGAGTGGAGGGGAAAAGGAGGATGAGAACGTAGCTCCTGTACAAGCGTGTGTGCTGGCGTTAGTGCGGGTCACGGACCGAATCACGAATATCCCTCCCTTGGTATCAATCTCGCCGTGACGGGAGCTGTTCCGTCCGGCATGCTTCCACCCGACGAACCACGCCCCGTGAATCCTTCGTCCAGTGTTACCACCTTTTCGCCCTCCACTCTTTAGACCATTCCCCAGGCATCAAATTAATGGAATCGATGGGATTACCCCTTCGGCTTTCTCATTTTGCGGGATATTAAATTTCCACTTCTGACGGAATGGCACTATTTCATCTAAACATTGATGTGGCGTATCCAGGTAGCTCTCGTGTACAAACTATATTAATAATATTTATCATCTTAGGAAATTATAGTAAATGCGATATTTTGAAAGAAAACTACTTTCTTATTCTGTATTAAACGTGGAATCATTCGTGACTGAAAGCAAACAAAAGTTTCATATTTCTTATATTTTTTTCTTATACTGATTTCAAATTATGGAATTACGAATGTAAGAAGCCCTTCGTAAATATGGACAAAAAGAACATTAAGTAAAAATAAAATACACGATGAAATATAAGTACGAAGAAAACATAATTTTACCTTTAAAATGAACTATATGGCTTCGCAAAAATCAGCGATTTTCATCGTAAAATAATTTACTTACAAACTTTTAAAGAAGCCTAACCACTTTATGCAATACATCGATTTAATACATTGGATGACATTCTTGTATGTCATTATTAGTAAGTATTTTGCTATGATACCACTTCCTCGATAAGAAATATTTGACTATTCAAATGAACTGAAATTTTTTAAAAATAATCCACTATTAAATTGCTTCCCTAAAATTTATTGCTATGTTTTAATAAATGTAAGATGTAATCCTTACATTGGAATTGTTTGGTTACTTTCCCATTCTCCAAAATAAAAAGATTTTATAACTTCATCTTTGTGATACTTGATATTTTACGTATTTCAATTTAGAACGTGTTCCACCATGCATTTACTTTGTCTTTCAATTTCGCCTCACCTTCAAATTATAAAAGGTTACCTCCTGAGCATATATTTCCGCCGTGTTTTCTTTCCAATTCATTCTGCTTCCACTCTGTTTTGAAAAGACAATCTTCCGAGCCATATTTTATATTTCGCTATTTTCCTAGTTACCTACATAGTTATGGCAAATTCTGTATTGCATGATTTTCTTTGTGAGCTACTGAATAGCTAATGGATAAAGCTATTATAGTACTATATCCTTTATCTATTATAACACATTTGATTGAGTAATTTTCCAGTGCGTTTGATACAATATCATAATTAAAAATCTCTAAGTGTCACCTCGTAGTTGAAATATTCCAAGTAACATTACGTAAGTTGCTAAGTAAGCGTAGAATATCGTGAAGGCTGTGATTTTCAGGTGGCTATACTGCATTCCCGTCTTTTCATACCCCCTATTCATTCCTTCGTTGAGTATTCATCCCACTCCCTAATCCTCCGCCCGCGGCCACATAGTGTGTGACCTGGCACTCCCTCGAGCACGCGAGTCACCTGGCGGGAGGCCACCCAATCACTTGACGCACGCAATCCCACCTCATCGCAAGGGACACGCACGCGACCGCTTTTGAGTGATAGACACAGTGTGTACTTCTCCGAACAAAGCTCCACCCATAATCTCCCATCCTTCGCACGAGAAATAGCTCCGGAAAATTCGGACTTATTTTTGAGTAAAAGGAGGATTCGGATGCATACTAGGAAACGATTCGATGGGCACGAATCGCCCGGATCTGCAGAAGTAAAAAGTGGAAGTACCTCCTATTCTGTTTTAGAGCTACGTTGTTACGCGAGCCGGAAAGGGTAATGGTCAGACGCTAACGAGGATTAACTTTAAGTGTCCGCTGCAGTTGTTGGTAACACTGATGTCTGAGAGATTTACGAGTTTGTGGATTTTTTGTTATTTTAGCCTTGTTTCCGATATCACTCGGCCCAGGCAGATCTTACAAATCCGCTCTATCACGGTTTATTTGTAGCGGCTTATGTCGTCGTAGGCTTCATTACGAGTTATCTGTTTATATTACATTTGCCTAATTATTCCTTATTGAAAATTTTAATTTTTTAGCAAAATCGTAACTATTTTGACTCTATATGTAAGTAGTTAAGTTAGCATATGAATATGAAAAACAAAAAATAAGCCTTTTGATGAAGTTATTCGGCTCATCTACAGCTACATTTGAAAGTCATTTTTATCAAATGTATTTCAAAATAGGAATAATCGTTTCGTTCTCAATAATATATTATACCTTGGGGCGGAGAGAATAATAGCAAGCTAAAATAAATATAAATTAAAAAGTTGCCGAGACATAGTGGGAATCTACATTAAAATAATCAGATAAAAAGCGACAATTACAATGTATATGGAAATAATGCACACCGCTTTTCATCTGCGTAGTTTAAATTCAAATTACGTAGTTTCAGATACATGAGAATTTTTATCATGCCTTTATGTAAGTGGCTAATTTTGGAATATCATTAAAGATCTATTAAAGAAGCTTCTAATAGGCTGGATTTAAAACTGAACGATTGTATATAGATACCGTATTTTAATTTGCTGTTATAATAAGGCTACAGAATATTTTTTCTAGTGCCGCATTCTTTAACCAACCAATTTTGAAATTCTTTACAGTGTGCGTATATTTATTCTATAGGTATAGACTTGGCTGATTTGATAGTAGTCCTATATTTAAAGTGTTTAGACAGCGTGGATCTTATGGCACGTATAGGTCTCCACCGGGAATCGAACCCGAAACTGCTTTCACGAGAAAAGAACGCGCTCCCCACTTGCCTTCTCTGATATTTCTACTTACATATCATCGTGCTCTTCCTTATGTTATTTACCATTGAACTTTAATCAGCAATTGAAATAGAAACTATATGAGAATAGGGAAATCCGGCTCTAGGGATGAACATCTTGAGGAAGCAACGCAGCCTGCAATTAGCAGACACATTGTGCCACTTTGACGTGCGTACATTATTCATAGGGCAGAGATAGCAATTTCGCTTATTTTAGGACTCTCTTCGATTCTCCACGAAAACGTATCGTCCTCGTTATTTCTCACGGCGGGATCGCTTTGCATAGATATTAGCTTTGCTGGATATTAAAAACACAAGGGAGACCTCCGTGACTCCTGCGTGGAAAGGAAAGGGTACTGGAGATAGAGTGCATTACGAGGGCTAATCATGCGTCGAGGAAACAATGGAGCTGCTTAAGAGGGAACAAAGAAGGGTTGGCAGGCCAAATGTCTAAGGATAGTTTCTCAGGAAGCTTTCCCTCTTTCTTCACCTGAACGATCTCGTTAAAATCCTTTCTGCCGCCTCTCCTTATCGCTCTTCTATTCAATTTGTGCACCGTTTTTGCCATAGCAAACGCAGGAGTAAATTTAGGAATCAAGAGCGTGATTTCATCTCGACTGCGAAAGGCTTGAAGTAAGGGGGCTAGCCCATTTACTTTCCTACGAGTTAAATACGCTGTGCTTTATTGACTAGATGGCAAGTTGATATCTAAGCGTTGAGAGGTTGACAGAATTCATGGCCGAATCCGCTTTTCGAATGATCTCTCCGATAAATTGCATAATTGCCCCTCTCCACGTGAAAAAATAATTTTCGCTTATCGTGGCGATAAAAATGGTTTATGAAGGTATACATTACCATGAACCACGTAAGCCCCGCGGTTATAAACAAACCTGCAATGGAATAATGGCTAGAAATGTGTTTATTTTTATCGAGTATAATAAAATCACGACACCGAGGAAGTAGTAGAGCGTTTGCTTGCTAGCGTTCCAGTCACGCTTCCCAACTTTGCCTACGGCTTATCGGTGTTATCTCCTGTACGCCATTACGTTCCAATCGAGTGTATCGGAAAAGGAAAACTTTTCGCACTAATTCACACACATCGTTAGAAAACAAATTTATTTTATTCGTGGCGCTTTAGTCCTGCATTTACTTTAAAGACAAGTTGGCTCTGATGTATTGCGGTAATAAGGAGTTGAGACCATAAGACGTCGAAACGATATGCTGAAAGATTTTAAGGTTGAATTTCAAGTTTGTGCAATGTTTTGAATTTCAATAAATTGATATTAGTTTCTTTTTCTATATTCCTTTTGGAATAGTTACAATCCTTAAATTTCGAAACCAAAGCAATCCAGAGTAAGCAAAAATGTAGTAGTTGAAGTGTAAAATCTAGAATAAAACTTCGCCGGCTTCCGTTTTCATTGTGAAATAAAAATGCTTCTGTCCTTATCAGGATGTTCCACCGTAATTCAAGATCAGATAATCTCTCGAAGTTTTTTTTAGCTTTATGTAACATACGCTTGTGAATAAAAAATAAAAAAATCTACTAGTGAAATGAAAGCCTTAAGTTTCCAATATTTTAGCGCGAATTATATAACAAGAGGGATAAAAATCTTTCATGCGCAAAATTTGGCATAAATTGAAATATAAATTACTATATGTAATAATATTCATTTTTCAGTATTTTTCTTTGGTAAGAAATAAATGCAGCAGTTGGTATTTTTGGTAAATTTATTGCTCATGTATTCAATTTTAGGGTGTTATAATTACAGTGAAACTGTTTTGAATTATATCGTCCTGATATCGATCAAACTGAAAATAACTGAAGAAAATTATTAGTAATTTGTCTCGTTTGCAGTGCTCTAAAAAATACCTAATATTTTTTTCTTAAATTTAAGAAATATTACGTATCATTTTAGATAGGTGCGTTGAATTTTTAAATCAATAAATTTTATGCGGCAAAGTTATCGAACTTTCCAAATACTTTAACTAATATTAACCAGGTTTATTTTGGAAAGGCGTGGGAGGAAGAGAGTAAGAGAGGGAATTAGTAGTACAAGTCTTTGTGCAAGTACTCCCTTATAGCACGACTCCGTACCCACTCGCTATCAGATTACATTCCTTATTAGGTCGAATCACTTTATTTTTCCCCAACTCCGACTCGAAAAGTTTTTCGGAATAAGAAAGTATCCGGGTGGCTTAAAAACTTAGAAATTAACCAACGGAGGCACTTGTCTCAAAACGTTGTATCCGTTACCAACTCGGCTGAGGAAGGAGTTTAAGCGAAGGGATATTAGGAAACGTTATACCTTTAAGGTGTTAGAGAGAGGAGCTCGGTTAAGAAGGAAGTTTAGGGGACGTAATTGGGGGAGTATAAGACAGGAGTGCACGTGAAGAAAAGCACTGTATTCGATTCCCGTAGGAAGCTCTTCGCGACGAGGGGCTTAAAGGCTTGGGATTGGATGCTGGCAAGCCTCGGGATACAGTGAGATAGACGGTCGGCTATGCGGGACGGGGATGACAATTACGCCTCACCGGTCTGCAGACGTCTCCGAGTAATGACCTTCCCATTGTGCCCTGTTTCTAGGCAGCGCTAATGCAGGTCGATATCCTGATGAATGGGCCACGGGGCGGGAGTCGAACGGGATTAAAAGCAAAGGGGAAGCGGCGGAAAAAGAGCGGAGGAGACGAAAAAAGGAAGTAACCAGAGGCTCATTTCCGGACCAGTCGGCTCCTTTTGATGTTCGTGGACGTCGGCTCTCCTTGTAAACAACGGATTTCGAGAGCAATGAGAAGGAAATGAGCCGTTTAGTGTGCGGAATATGGATGGATTTTTCGCTTGGAGAGGTATTGATGAAAGCGGTATGAGCAAGCAGGTACTGAGATTACTCAGACGAAGATTGTTCGGGGCGGAGGAGGAATTACTCGCTGAATTGAAAGAAAATTTGATGATTCGGTAGTCCGATTACGACCGAACGGAGAGCATTTATGGGTTGATAGTCTACTTCCGTCGGTATTCTCCGAAGATATTTTTCGTGATGTCGTACGGAAAAGAATGAAAAATCTATATCTGTGATATAATGAAAAATCTATTCCTGTGGGCGGACTTACTATTTACGATATGATCGATTCATATTCCGTTGAGGCCAAAAGTTTTCATTTGTACCTAACGTTGACGTAATATATTGACGATCTAAATTCTTCTATGTTTTATATCTTTATATATAGATTTTCTGTTGAAATTAACTGTGAAATGGTCTTTTTAAATACTCTTTTTCATAAAATCGATGATAAACTCGTCGCCTTAGCAAACACATTATGAAATCTAGATGATAGATTTACTTTAATTTACTGAAAAAATTTTTCAGCATTTTTGTAGATTTACACACAAAATCACCCATCACGCTCTTTTATGCGTAGTATTGATAAATATGACGTATTATTGATTAATATTGAGCGAAATGTGCGGAATTATTTCGTACTGTATGTACTTATCAATGCAGCAAATTATATTAGTATATATTGTATTATTTTGTGTATTGCCATTTCAATCTCATTCACAATCTTTTTGATTCTATATTCATTTTTATGAAGAATAGGCAAAGAAAGTTTTGTCAATCGGTCCTCTTTTAGATTTTATCTCACTTAATTTAACTAAGAGTTTTACTAGAGTATCTTATAATCGCTTAATATGAATGAAAGAATCAAGATATTTATTTAAATATTCATAATCTCACAATTTTTTCACACAAGCATCAAGGAATCTCACTTTCAGCATTAAATCAAATTAACCTTCACTGGTGTATTTACCAGTCAATTCTTACTCTTATTTTTTTAGTCTGAGAACATCTAAACCGTTAAAAAATAAATTTGTAAATAGTTAATTTATACGAATTTCATGCGCATCTTTCTTGTCGTATTAAATATCATGCGTGTATTCTAATGAAACGAAGTTAAAATTTCATTAGAATGAAATATCATTTCAAATATTGCGCGTGTACTTTTCATAATTTTCGCCTAGTGCGGACCTCACCATGAAAGATGATGCCCATATTTTGGAAAGTAAAAGCTCTCGCATTTGTGCCTAATGAAATATAATTATCAATCTCGTATGAATTTGGCTCTTTTGTTTTTACCAGAAGTGCTGTAGTAATCACACAGTGAAATACACAGTAAATTTTCAATAAGCAATTCTCGAGCACTACTTTCTGTTTCTGAAACGCATTACCCTAGTTCAGGTTGGCAAATATTTTGTTTCAATAGAGACATGTTTGATAAAATGAAAGACTACGGTGTTAATAAGGGACCAAATCATAGTTTGACACGCTCTTAATTTTAATAATTATTAACGTTATTTTGTCAATGACGGTACAAAAAAGCTGTTATAGATGGAAAATATTTATGTATTTACAGATTCCGCAATCGTTTACTTTGAAACTCAATTTTTATAGGTAAGGATACACAATGGTAGCTCCGTCAGAGTTCTCCGTGCCAAACTAATTCTCCCTCGTTACATAGGTTCGCCACTCCCGCTCTAGCTGTTTATTTTATACCAAGCAATCGGAGAGGATGGGACGAAGTAAATAAATAACTCACCAATATAGATTACCGCTTCAAATTATTTTTAATATTATTGATTTTGGATGAAAAGAGTCTCTATCGACAATCGAAACTTGAAGAATATTGATTATCAATCTACAAATATTACAATATATAAGCATTTTTAGGATCTATATATCAAGTAAAGAAAACAAATTGATTCTTACATTTTGATAATTTAAAGGACGAGGAAAATTATCATAGATCATCATTAACCTCCATTCCCATTGAATTGGTAATTGCTTTCCTGACTAGCTTCGTCATTTTATCGCTCCATTTCGGGGCATCGACTTTCTAATTGCAGCCAATGGGCTAAATTGATTCCTGACATATTTATCACGTAAATTATGCCTTATTTCCATAGTATGTTTTGCAGTAGCTCTTTTGCATGAAAGGCATAATTCACTATTGAAACTGATATACTGAAACTTGACGTGGTGTGTATCAACACACGATTTAAAGAAGATT
Organism: Pachydiplax longipennis; assembly: GCA_036926295.1. Classification (NCBI taxonomy): domain Eukaryota; kingdom Metazoa; phylum Arthropoda; class Insecta; order Odonata; family Libellulidae; genus Pachydiplax; species Pachydiplax longipennis. Next base: position 63,221,248 of record JAVFKF010000008.1, read on the forward strand.
TCAAGCCGCACTGCTACGCGAAAATATATACCTTATCCTTATTCCCGGCAACAAATAATTTTCCTTTAAGATAAATCACTAATTTTGACCTGCGAGCAAAGACGTATCCTGAAAGCTATGCAGCTTCTAATTACGCCGAAGCTCTGAAGTTACGTGTCATTTGATGTTCTGGAGAAAAATTAAGTTTCTATGTTGAAAACTTAGTGTTGCTTTAAAGGTTATTAACACATAAAAAATTAAATCTTTTATGAATCTAGTACTTAGAACTCAGCTCAGTTATCGCGATTCCGTATAAGTTGAGCATCTGGGAGGCCTAGTAAAATGTGCTCAACCAACTTTCCAAGTTCACGCTATTTCTTGTGAAATTTGGAAACCTATTGCTCGAGTTTTGAAGAGAGCCTTTGTGAAATAACTCATATGAATGATTTAGTTAGATATCATAATTCATCTTACCTTTTAACTAGCAAAAGAACGAATTCACAAAATATCTTCTTCCTTCGCAAACATGGAACGGCTATCTAAAAAATGTTCCGCTATCACTGTAATAATCTTAGTAAGAAAAATATCAGAGATGACCATGGTTATCATCCAACAAAAGCCATCATTTTCGGTGTATTTTAGAAATATGATCTCCAGGTCTTTCATTGCAAAAACTCGTATACTAATCAATAAAACGAAAGTGACGCAGCAGCGGAGTGAAGTTTTATATAAGTCCGTATAGTGTAATGTAAAACAGTTACACGTATCGTTCATGAGAAGGTTTTGAATATATAAAAGTAGGAATTTTGTGAAAAAACCGCAAAATTAAAAGTATATACTTTTGTGTGTATATTTTATGTCTGTGCGTACATGCGTGTAATAGCGAAAACATTTTTAACCGAAGGCGAATCAAAGGCTTAAAGACATGAATCAGATTCTAAACACTGGAAAGGTACTACATTGTGAGGAAGATATGAATACAGTCCCTCACAATATTCGCTTAATTTCCTCACGTATTCATCCCCACGCGCTTCAACCCTTTCGCTCCGTGAGGCCTTTCTTCCCATCGTTATTTCTTTTCACCCCTTCGATCCCCTCTCTCCAATTGATGCACGCAAAGCCATTTATCCTCTTGGCTTAACCCGCAACTCCTACTTCCGCCCACCTCTTGTCTTATTTCTTTCCCATGCACTCAGCGTGACCCATCCCAATCGCCCGCACACATACACCTCTCCCTGCAACCCGTGCCACTTAGCCGTCCTCCGTATCAACGCTTCCATTAGTGAGGCGTTCCCTTTCAGTCCCAATCCTTTTGCCTCCTCTCACACCTCATCCGCCACTCTCTTCTTCCTCTCCCTTGTTTATCCCGACACCGTTTCGACCCCAGCTCGCTTTCTATCCATCTTCCTCTTCTTGGAAGTGGGACCCTAGGGTGTACCCCTTGATCTCATTTTGAAGTCGTCATCATTCTCATGTCATCCCTACGCTTGCTCTCGACTCTTTCGGCTCCGATGTCGGATTTGATTGCCTCATAAATCAATATATAAATACGTATGCTCGTGCGAATACATGCGCGATAAATTCGCCGTAGGAACAACAAAGGGTGGTCAGCGATATGGATGAGGGGAATGGAAAAGGAAACGGGAAGGAAATGGTAGCCAAGGACGGGAAGAAAAGGAGTGCTGCAGTAGAAAAGCGCTTCTGATAATGAAGTTTGCGTTTTTTCTTCGTTCGACTCATAGTTTATTATTTCTTTTTTTAATAGCTGTCATTACCGCACATACTTATTCCTTAATAACTATTACCTTAATTGACTATAACTTAGGTTAAGCTTATCATTTCTCAAATAATATTCGTATATTGATCGATCTCAAAACTTGAAATTTCAATAAAAAAATCTATGCCCAAGACTCGAGAGAGTAGAGAGTAATGGCTCTTTTAAAAATTTTACAAACGTGACATATGTAGAACGTATTATCTATCAGCTCATCGAATATACCGAATGATCTACGAAGATCGTAGGTGCAAAAAGTGGTCAACGTCCAAGCATCTTAAGCATGCAACCATATTTTCATAATAATATATATTTTGGCCAAAAAGAAATTAATAACGATTTAAATAATTCAACATTGAATTGCGTCAAAGTCGAAATCATACTCATTAAGCTATTCTACTTGTTCTAAGTTGTTAAACTTTCAGAGGTTATAATTTAAAATAATTCAAGGGTGTAAACATAGCAATTATTATTAGTAGTGATGGATAGTCGCAGTATGCGGTAAATGTAGAAGACGGAAATTTTAAGAAAAATCTAGAGCAGGAGACCTAGACACCAGTATATGCAGTAATTAAGTTGCCTCTCCATTCATTTCTGGGGCGTCTCTAGAGGTATTTTTATCACGTGAAAACTTCAGCTATTTTCACCTCTCTATTTTGCACTTTTCTTGAGTTTTGCTCGGTTTGTAAATTTTGTAGCTCTTTTTATCACTTTCTTTTCTTTTTTTCTTTACCTTTCTCTGTAATATTCTTTATATTTCTTTTACCTCTCAATGCTTCGTTCGATATTTACCTCAACACTTTCGTCTCAACCGATTTCATTATAGTTCCTGTAACTCTACTGTCTCGTTCGTCTAGATCATTTTATGTCTTACTGTGCCTAACAACTGTTTTCTGATCTCTTGTTTTCGTTTAAATTTCCAAGTGGTATGATATGGGCAACAAATTACTTAATGCATATTTTGAAGCAAAGTTTTGGGCCAAGAAAGATTACACAGGTAGTTGATAACTTTTTACATGATCCTTATTTTACGTTTGGCTAATTAGCCATTGATTCATTCCTTAGTAACGATGTTAATTTAGTATATTAAAGCGTATTTTTTCTAATATAATTTTTGTCATTTGATCTGCACCTTGATTTAGAGTTCGGTAAATTTATATTTGTAAATAGTTTACTTTCAATGCGGAGTAAAATTGATGATCAATAAGATAAAGTTACTTAATTTATTTGATTGGCTCTTTTAGTGAGGCAGAAACCTCTGAATTTAGTCCTAACTCAATGAAAGGAACGGTTCCTCTTCAATTATTCAGAATTGATAATCAATAACCGTATAAATTCCCAGAATAAGCTGCCAATGATTGTGATCGACGCATTTTAATGAAATTGTCATCGGATATTAAATGTAATGTTACGCGCGTTTAATTTTCTCAGGGAAATTATTCTGTCAAAATGAACTGCGGACAAATAATTAATAAAATGCGGAATTTCGGAGGAGGAAAAAGTGCTTTGAATTCAACCGGCAATGATTGGGTATTAATGCGTAAAAATAATGTTAATGAATAATTTAAATTTTCACACTTATCTGAATAGCAAGGGGAATTTGTAATTCCCCCTCCGCGTCATGATTTTATTTCGCTTTACGATTTTCAATTATATTTCTAACGCGCGGTAATTGACGCACGGTTTTAATCAGATTCCGAACTTGAGCATTAGAGTTTTCCGGCTTCTCTTTTTGTATCGTTTCAATAAATCCCTTTGACCATTCATCGGCACTTTAGACGGAGGTAATGCGGTGGAAGAGATTATATCCGGTCGAACCAAAGTTGGTGGATTTATCCCGGTAGAAAATCAGGAATGCGGCGCAGAAACAACAGTCACCCCAAAAAAAACCAAACTTGGACGTGTTGTTCCCTCTCGAATATGCGGTTCGTCCGCGGACATCGATTTTTCTTCGGGAAGTGCGCCGCGCCACTCCGGCCCTTCGTTTTATTAATTTCGGACATCGAACAGGAAAGGGGATATAGCATGTATCATTTCGCCCGTGATCATTCATAGCGTCGGGGAATCCATCAGTTTCGACTCGCCGCGGTTTTGACGTCGAGAAGAAACGAAAACGAATGAAGAATAATTCATGTCGCACCGGCTAACGCTACAACCCAGCGTGTTGTCTTTCTCAGCCCCGGGGACTTCCAAATTCACGTCATATCCACCCCCATACCCCGTTCCATAACCCCTTCCTCTCCGGTATCGCTCTCCGTAGACCATCTCCATCGAAGAACCGGACCCCCTGTTAAACCAGCCGCGGGCCGTATGCCTAGGGAAGTTGGATTTGCTGCGGATTGGGGGAGTGATGAACGGCGCGGAATTGAAACAGTGGGATTTTTTTTCGTTGCGATGGAGGGAAGAGTGCGGTTCAAATATGGATGGAGAGCGAGGTTTCCTTCGGTTTGCTCTGCGATGGTGTTGGGGTAAATCTTTGTTTAATGTTCAGAACTGGCGCAGGAGGAGCGTGGTTTCGGAATCCGAAACTCTTACTTGGCGAGTGAGCTTAACCTATTTTGGAAGCGGTTCGAGCGATCTCGAATTCCTGGCGTATAAAAATCATCTTTGATCAGCGCGGCTTCTACAAGCGAAGTGTGCGATTGCGGAATTTCTCTTTTCAATTTTCATGCGGACGTTCTGATTCGATGTGGTATCTCTCAGTCCATCTCCAGGAGATGGCGACTTGGTTTTTAAAATTATATATGAGAGCTTTTAAAATTATCCTTTGCTAAGCATTATTTTTTTAATTAATTAATTATTAGAATGGATTTAATTTGCCGGAAGACTAATATTAACGAAATTAATTTATGAAGACTTAAATATTTGCTTCACTGGTTGAAGAATTCTGTGAAACTGAATTATGGCTTGGTGCTGATGAAGATTGTTTCAGTATTTACGTAAAGAGGGATTTGAATCGAATACAGATATCTACATCGAGGGTAAAATACCTTGGTTCGATACTATAAATATAATTGAAGATACATGGATTCTGCTATAGGCTACCATAAAGTAACAGCCACTTTTAATCATCCTCTAATGTCTAATGTGTTATTTAAGCATACAAATGTAGAGTATTTCGCTATTAGTTTGCATATATATGAAAATTTATTCCCAAAGATATTACTTAAGTACGAAAAATATCTACAATTATTTATGTTCTGTACTAAAGAGTTCTAATGAATTTCTGTTCACATATTTACCCACAGATTGATGTAAATTTCCGAACAAAATGAAAATTATAGCAAAATAAACCTATTTTTTGTTATACTGAATTCTCATTTACGAGGTCATAGTATTAGTACCAGTTCTATTGTTTTCGTAAAAGCAAGAAAATATGCTGAATGCAAAACATTTAAAATTAAATTCTTACAATCAGACTCTAATTTTAAATCTCTCAATAGGCATTTGTCCACCCTTAAACCCTAGGAAGCCATATTTATCAAATGTAGCAATGCATAAATTCATCAGGCGATTGATACAGGCGTAACGCACTTACATGTATGAATATATGTATTCCTATTTTCAAAACGTCGGTTCTATTTTCGAATACTCTTGTTAAATCTAAATTAAACTCGATAAAGATCAAGCGAACAGTCGATAAATTTATCATGATTGTTATTTGGGTTTCGTACGTGTCTCGAAGGGATTCTTTCTTTCTATTTCCAGTTATTTATACGGCATCGCAGCTGTCCATTTTTCATGTTCAGGCACATGATGCATAGCATTTAAAAATTGCCCCGAGCACAATTGTTTGCAACTCGGCATGCATGTCTTAATCAGAAATTTTGGAAGGAAGAAGGAGACGAGGAGAGAAGGAATGCCTGCTTGTTTTCTGAGATAAAAATAAATCCGGTTTGGTTGCTGCGCTGTTCAGACTCGTTTTGACAGTAAAAAATTACCCCGGCATTCTGCTATTGATGAACACATCAAGATGTCGCTCTCCTCCGCGATGAAAGATTGTTTTATCTTTCCATGTTCAGTTATCCAGCTTACGGAAGCACGAAGATAGGTTTCCGAAGTGAAAGTGGCAAACCGTGTGTGGTGTGTTCAAACGGGAGATGAGGTCCTCTCAACATAGTCGTTGTGTTAGGACGCCAAGTGGAAGCTAAAGAGATGCTTGATTACCACTTAGATAAGAATTAATTACGGCTGAATTTCCTGTGATCCCGCATTCATAATTGGCAGAAGATTATATTCAATTAGAACCAGACAAGGGTGCCTAGAAAATTATCTAGAGGGGCGATTAAGGTTAATGTCTTACATACCAAATTTACTAAGGAAAAACCGACTTGAAAAATGTCTGATGGGATCGGGAATCGAACCCTGGATATTCCTCAATTTCTTCTCAGAGGAAGATTCTGGGTTCGATTCTCTGCTCCACCAGACTATTTTGAATTCCGTTTTTCCTTGGGATTTTTCCTGGGTGCGCGCTCTTTTGTGCTAAAATACCCTATACCTCTTCCTCATACTTTGTAACAAAAATGTATGCCTTAATTTAACTGAGTCGTCTCTTTAAATTCCATAATTTTGTGAAAAATATGACTGATTCAAAGCTTTTTCACAAACGTATTATTATTTTTTTAGTTTTACCTCCCTGTCAAGTTCTAATCGAATTGTGTTTTGCAAAATCATCCATTCTCCGTCATTCTTCCTCTGAGTCCGCCCCTCGGAAACAGTTTATCGATGTTGCTTCTTCCTTCACATTAGGGAAATAGTTTGTTTCTGGACGTAAGTTGGAAATTACCGCTTAAGGCTGTTAATAATTTCGTATCATTAATAAGCACTGGAATTACTTCCATTTCAATGCGTTCGATGTGCCTACTTCTTTTTCAGAAAACTTGGACTTCGGTTATCGTTAAAATTTTTATCTTTCATAAAATGGGTAACTTTGCCATAAAATAATTTTTTCTTTAAGTGATCATTTTGCAAATTAGGTTGTAGTTTTGATTAAGCAATAGAAATAAAGATTTTTTTATCAGAAAGCTTTTATTCTAAGGAACGCAAATCCATTTACAAATAGCTTAGTCTTAATTTCGTATTTATAGCTTAATCTGTTCACTAGATATGCTGGATTAAGTAACTTAAATTCCAGATTCGTTCCTCATTTACGTATGCAAAAATATGCACACATTCTCCTTATGCCTTTAAGCCTCTTATGTTTACCGACATCCCTCCTCCAGCGAACATTTCTTTCCCAGTACACTCCGGTGCATCCATAGCAATTTATAAATACATAAAACGAATCAATTTAACGCATCATCGCCAGTAACAACGAGTCTCCAGCGTATCCCCTTCTAATGAGAAACACCGAGAAAACTTCGCGGAATATCTCGCTAATGCATGTGTTTTCGCTATCGCCCACCAATCATATTCGCCGCGACTCGATTCGAGAGAATTCATCGCTCATTCTATCCTCACCTCTTTTAGATACCAAACAGCATTCTATTTATCCCCGTTATCTCCGCCGCACCACTCCTTCTTTCCTCCCCCCTTTCCCTGCCATTACAGCACACTCGAGATAAGATTCCCACCCACGTAACCCTTCTCCTGACAACATCCCTAATGCGTCGCTATATCAAAGACTATCCGGACCCTCCGATACTCAAGCATTCCCACACTGCCAGTTCCTCCTGCAATGTCGCCGCGGAAGAGACGCGCAAAACGCAAATCCATCACCTTGCCATTCTCGCGGATGGAGTAATATATTCGATAAAATAAAGGGGATCCGTCTTGGTTCTTTTCTGGGAATCCGCTATGATGCTCAGACACCAGTGGATTCAATTTCTCCCGGTCCCCAGACGGCTCCTTACATCTGAAGCGACGCACGTCTCTCGGCTGTGACGCAAGTAGTACTACCTTTCACCTATGTGCTCCCGCACTCGGAACAATTTCTATCTCTTGGCTCGCTTTTCCCATCTCCGCTTCTAGTCGACTCTCTCTCTCTTGCCTCCCCACGGACCCCCCTTTCTCCGACTGGAAAACATCTCAATGACACGTCCACGGAACGCAAACCTTGATGAAGCCTTTGATAATGACTGGGATACGATCACGCGATGCATATTAATGACTCGTGGAATTCTGGATGAGCCACGCCTCGAATCGGCTTGCGATTTTGTTTTTGAAAAAGTTTCCTGGCGCTCCCACTTATTTTTTTGGTCCCGTGGAATAATTAGGCTAAATGCTTCGTTATATGAGGTGGAATAATGTTTTCCTCAACGTTTTATTTCTGGCAGGGGAACAGTGCTTGTTTTCCGGCGTCATTTTAATTTCCGCTCTAATACCTCTGCGAGGTATTACAGCCACATTAGCACTTCTATTATTTTAAATCAGCAATCCATGGCAGTGCATGCTATTAATTCATTGTGTCAAATTCTTACCTTCCCTTATAAATTAATATCCTACAAGCCACCTGTCGATGTGTGGCAGCGGTTGTGAACAGTCACAAAATATTCACCATAGTTAATATTTCGTCCTACCAAAATTTTTCCTTCGATTATAAGCCAATTGTATAACTTTGAATAATAAAATATTGTTTAAGGTTTATCTACGGATATATCGTCAACGAAAACAAACTACTTTTTTTCTGGAAAATATTTAAACCTCTATAAACCAAATTGGAACTGCATTTGATTGAAGAGATGATTATTATTATTTAAGAGAGATTTCAAAGTTATTGATCAAGAGAGTTTTATTGATCCATTCACAATAACAGTAGTGGGGATATTTTTTAAATCTCCGCATTAATTTTAACCATTATTAATAAAAATCAATTTTTATTTTTAACTAATATTATATTAGCTTTCAAAGACATCTTTCAAATAACTAAGGTTTAAATGAAAAGTAATTTTTTTTTATTTTAACCATGAATTCAATATATGAATTTCAAGTGAGACATGATATCGTATAATGGAAAGTTTTGAATAGAATACGGTAGTTTTCGAAGTTAAGTTTTGTGCAGTTGTTTGTACCAAGTCATGTGATAGTGTCGTAGATTTTATCCTTTAAAAATCTCAGAGGGAATAAAATAGAAATCGAAAAAATAACATAGAATTGAGTGCAAATTTTGGTTAGGCCTTTTGCGGCATATTTTTCCATCAAAATTACTTTCTCATAAATAATGCCAAGTTTTTTCTTTATTTTTTCTGTGAATATCTCAAAACTTTACACTTCATCAGGAAGTTTAGGTTATACATGAAGTATTTATTTACGATATGTAGGGAAAAAACAGAGTTTGTATTAAATCATGGGTAGCTTTTAAGTTTGACATCAGAGAATGGACTAAAAGGCGATTTAACCCAGACATTGTGCCTTCTCCATTATTTTATTGTCAAATAACACGATGGAAAAATAGCTTTGTTTTTCAGAAGAGTATCTTCCGGAAAAAGAGTAATCATCGCTTTTATCGACTTGGGTAATAAAGCTATCTCAGGCGACAATATACGCCGCCCTGCTCTTCTTTGGTAACATAAACACAATACTTCATGATTATAGTGCATCTATTACGGAACCAACATCTAGAAATTCCTGTCTTGTAAAATATAAAAATATTGCAATCATAATAATTATATTTCTCTAGAAGCTAAATCATCCCAAAAAACTGGGCACAAAAGTATATGCCTCTGTATGACGCCGATGGCAGTAGTCTAACTTGACATTTTCCTCTTCCTAATATTAGTTTCTTTTATTTGCCTAAAGCGTGGGAAGGTAAACGAATAGGTGCGAGTCAACAGTTCTTTCCAAGAACGGGGTTATGGCTGCGACAACGTTTAATCACATAAAACGCATTGCATCAATCTTAGAATGCGTTTACGTTCCTCCGTCATCATTCTTTTCCACCGCCGGCACCCTCAACTCCGCAACTTATTTTTCCAATTTAGCTCTTCGCTGAGTTATTGGATGAACCTCTCTCAAAAATAAACTAAACAATCTCTTCGTGCTGCAATTCCCGCTTGAAGAATAGCTAAAGAAGAAGAATATTGCCGCTATTATGGAAGATTGTGTGCCAAGGAGAAAATTAGAAGTGGGAGGAGGCGAGCAATGATCTCCTTCCTTCTTCCACCCGCTTCTTCCCGCAAAAATGAAACGAATGAAAACAGAAATAAAATAGCAAGTACGTGATCCAAAATAAAGGGGCATCTCAATTCGAGAGGAATAAAAGAAAGTGTGCGTTTATTTAGAATCCTGCGTTCATCGGAGAGAGGAAAAAATATTTCCTTCCTCCCTTACTTCGCTTATCCTTTTGTTTCTTTCTTTTGGAACATTTGGCCTTCAACTTTGGTCTCATCTTTCTCTTTATCTCGATTTTTCCTTTCATGGTAAGAAGCTGTGTGTATCCGAGTCTTCCCACTCGCTCTTCATCTCCTCTCTTTAGCCTGGATTGCTTTTCTTTTCTCGCCTTTTGTTTTCTTTCTTCTTCTGTTTAACTTTCCTTTCCCTTTCCCAAAGCCTTTTTCCTCTTTTCTTTGCCCTTTTATGTTCTTCAAATACGTCCACTGCTGCCCTCTCCGGGAGCATCGCTTCTCCGTGCAGATTATTAACCTGCTTTCCACTTTAGCCTGTGGTTGCCTCCAATGTTTCTCCGGGGTATGGAATAATTTAGTCGAATACTAAACTTTTTACTAGTCTAGAATGACGAGGATATTGGTCATGCTTACGTTTTAATGTTCTCATTTCTTCCGCGCTACCTAATTCGTGCACGTATTTTGAAATGCTTTCAGTCGACTGAATATCATATGTAGCGTAACTTCTGTGCTTTATTTAAACTTCAGGTAACTGAAATTCAGACTGTTAGAAAACTTAAAATATAACATCTAAAAATTTCGGCTTTATCTTGTAGAATAAGATTACTGAGTTGTAAAATGTGTTTTAATATTCATTCTTTTAATATAAATACATATAATTAAAGGAGATTTCGCTAATAAAAAGTCAACAAACTACACGAAAAACTCTTGATGATCACACTATATACGAAACTGATTATATAATACTTACTTTCTTAGATAGTTGGGGTAAACATTTAATGGTACTGCTCAGTTTTCTACAGTACAGAAAAGAACTAGCGCATAAGGATTATAATATCTAAAACAACGAAAAATATTTTCGGTGAAATTAATTTCATATACGATGATGAACTACAAAGGGCTGTACTATATTGATCAGTTGGCCAAATTAGCGGCAACTATAATAATATAATATAATAATAATAATCCAATTCCTGGATGAAAATCTTACCTAAAACGTAATCCTAAGTATTGATTTCATTAAAAAGGTGTTGGATAAATCGCTGGTATAGAATGAACATAGATATTTCGTATAAACTCATCACATCATAAAAATATTCCAATCTTACAATATTTAGCATAGAGGAATCTCGTACAAAAATATCTTTCTCTCTACATGAGATTTGTAATTCTAAGCACAGTTGGGGGAGAAAATGAAGATGGAGAGGAAGTGAGGAGCTCTCTTGAGATGAGGTGAGACAGAGGCGAAGGAGAGAGGCTTCAAAGGAAGTGTCATTCTGGCAACTGAAAGGTTTATACTCTAAGATGGACGTCACCTCGGGGTGAATAGTTCTAAATCGCAAAGGATCAGATCGGACAGGCAGACTTTTTCCAAGTACATTTGCATCTCATTCCAATCCCTCCACGATAACCCCGTACAATATCACGACTTTTCACTCTTTTCCTGCACCTCTTTCTTATGGAAATCCACTCTTTACACGTTTCCTCTTTGAGATTTATTCCCCTTCCGATATGGTTTTCCTGTGATGGATCCTCGAAAAAAGGCTCTCCTTTCAAAATTTAAGATGAAAGGGAGATGCTGGTAAAGTAGAGGGACAAAAGTTGATGTATGAAAGAGCCTTTGAGAAACCGGTGGAGTGAATTCCGAGTTTGAATTATGAATAGAGATGATTAATGGATTAGCGCCTTTTGTAGATTCTAATTTTCCTTTAATAGTAACACCAATGGGATTATTGGAATGGAAAGTTGCGTTGGTGGAAGATGCAGCTGCATCATACCATTTCGATAGGGTAGAAAGGTGGAAGATGGTAGTGGAAGAAATGGATCGTTGATGGTATCAGTGGGGATTCTCTTGAAATAGATCATTCACGGAACCGCAGTATACTCTATAATGAATGGCTTAATTTAAGCCATTGCTGAGATGATTGAAGGAGTCACTGAATGCCAAATGATTACACCATGCGTGAAGTAGGAACTACTGCGTAACTCTTACGGAAAACTTTTATTATTCATTTAAATTTTTTAAGGATGGTTTATATCCAAATTCAAGAAATTATTTGTAAATAGTTTACTGGTTTATATCTTCTTTCAATTTGTGAATCAATAACTTTTAATATATTTCATGCTTATTTTCAATATAACGGCCTATTTTAGCCTCACTGAATATCTTTTAGCAGGAATTGTTGGTAGGAAGTAATATTCATTAAAAAGGCAGAGAAAAATATAGGTGATATATGTATAGACAGATAAAAATATAACTAAAAAACTTGCAGTTATCTAAACTTTTGTATACATAGAATCATTAACAGATCATTACATGCAGAGTGCACTCTCGGGTAAATAAAAATTAAAGAATAAAACAGAAAAACCTATTCAAACGACGAATTTTCGTAATCAACAAACATGAAAATGGTCCTTCGTCATGTAATAATTACTGGGGGAAGAAAACAGTTACCCCATCTAAGTATTTTAAAGGGTTATCAAAAGAAGAAGGAATGCAAAAATGGTTTAAAATATGAAAGTATTATTGAAATCCAGGAAAACAAAGTATGAGAAGTAAGTTAGCTAAGAGGGGCGAAGTAGAAGATGGAGAAAGAAGGAAGAGATGAGAGAAAGGTTTACTTTGTAAAGGGAGAATTATAGAGGTCAAAGAGAAGTGAGATAGCGATGAAGGAGGAGAACAGTGGACGGCGGGGAGGATTCTGCGGTCGGGATGAGATAAAAGTTGTTAAATGTAGAAGTAGTGAGGGAAGAAGAAATAGGAGCCATAAAGAGGAGAGCAGTTGATGAGAGAGAGAAGTTAAGAAGTGTGGGATTCTAGGAAGACGTGAGTCTTCCTTGGAGAGGAAGGAAGGCTTTACGACATTTCCTCCTCTGCTGCCTACCTTCTCTCTTTTGTTTTTATTATTTCCGCCTGGAACTGTCCACTGGACTCAGATTACGTTGGAGAGAGGCTGGATAGGGAAATGATGGAAGGGAGAGAAAGAAAGCTGAGCGTCGGTTTGAGATGGTGATGAATGCCTTTGGGGTTAAATGAGGAGGGGTCTTCTCCCTCCAGTTAGGGGTGTCAGTGAGTTGAAAGGGAAATGTTGTGAACCTTAGGCGGGAGTGTTTTTTTTTATTTTAACGGCGTGGAAAAGGAGAGGTTACGTAGAGCGATATGAAGGCGAAAATAAAGAAGGGTATTCTGGGAGGATGCCATAAAATTTTCATTTCAGGAGCACAGTTTCCCTCCTTACATCTCTGAAAGGATCAAAATCCACCCTAAATAAAGTTAGAAAATTTCGAATTCTCTACTAATTTAATCAGCATACTTCTATAAGTGTATCTATTATGTGTCTGTGATGTGATGTCATCCATCAAATTAGTACACATATGGATTCAAATTCAGACGTTGACGCAACTTTGAATTAAAGTTTTGAAGTTGAAGTATATGCATGAAAGGCTTAAGGAATCGATGATTTCGTGCATTTTATATATTTTATATAAAAATGTAACTAACACTGTAGGAAATGCAGAGAAAACTTAATGCGGATCAATATCTCATTTCGAAAAAAATAAATTACGAATTAAATAATTTCTATATTAAATAAATTACAAAGTTGTATAATTTATTATAGCTTTCCACCAAGTAACGCCAGAACATATTGATTCAATTTCTATATTCTTTGAACGGCTATATTTAGGACGATCTGTTAACTAAAATAAGTATTCTGTGGTACGTATAATGTATAATATTACTGCAAGCAGATTCAACACATTCCATCGTGAAGGGAACAGAAAATATATGAGTTAGCAAAAGATCTATTTGTTACCACAATTGAAACTACCATTACATTAAGTAAGCGTATTAAATCCACACCCTTTTCCTTTGCAAAATAGTAAAAACTCTCGTCACGCAAGTGGTCAACGAGAGTCTCGAAGTATCACATAATAAGAGAGAATTCTTGGAAGATATTTCAAATTTTTATGGTTGGAGTAATAAAACTCGTGTCACATTATACCACCATGAAATGCCGAAGAGAAGAAAAGAGGCTAAAGCTGCAATAAAGACAAGACAAGGGAATCGTTGGTTATGTGGTCCCGGAGAGTAATGAGAAAGTTATTGCAGACAAAGAAATTACAAGAGTTAGAAGGTTTCAAAAGGAGGAGGGTCTTAATGAAAGAGAAAGGTTAGGTCCATAATTACAGAGTTTGTGATGGAAGAGATGAGGGCGTGGGCTACCTTTTACAATTCCAAAAACTAATTTAAGGACCACGAGTGCAAGTTAAGGAATTGAATGATTTATGACAAGTCTTGGGATACGGAATTATGACACGAACGAAAGTGATCGTTAAAAATGTATGACACAGAGAAAATACATAAATATTCCATATAAAAGAAATATTTTAACAACGTTCATTAATATTGCTAAAAGTCAGTCTACAAATTGGTTATAATGAAGAAATCTTTATTTCTAGATAAAAATTAATACTTAAATTCCAGAAATCAATCTCAAATGTTATTAATTGTGATAATTTAGGTAAATGTAACAGTGGACATTTTATCTCGAGTTACAATCGACTTAGATGCTCATCGGTTGACCTCGATCGATTAATATCGATATAAATTAGTTATTCTAAGCCTTCAATGGTTTTTAATCATGTTTCAATATTGTATTTTTATATCAAAACTCTACTTAGGCAATTCCTTGATCAACTTCATCGTAAATACGTGTTAAATAGTAAAAAAAATTTAAATAAGATTAAGTTTTAAATTAATTTGAAATTTCTGAGCGTCTCAATCGACTGGATATCTTCCGGAAATCGATTGAAATTGACCTGATTCATATAAATTATGATATTAATCTTTGTTTATAATTTTTACTATTAAATGTATTGTAAAACTGGCTTTTTTCTTCATAATTCTCCGAATCAGTATCTAAAAGGAAAATTGAATATAAAATGCTTATGGGGAATCGCTAAAGAAGTAAAAGTAATTTATGTACGAAATCTCTCTTGGAAAACCTAAAAAATTAATCGAATAGCCACTTTGTCGTCTTGCTGAGAATGTAAAGACGCCTAAATGCTTAAGATATTCCAATAAAAATTTGAATCGTTTTAGCGAACGTCAATGAGGTAGAAACAGAGAAAACTGCAGAGTTAATCCACTCTTTCGTCCTTTCTAACAAGAGTTCGACTGAAGGATGCCTGAATATCTTTCTAAAGAAATTGTACTCGAAGTGGAGATGCATAAATATAACATGGGGCAAAGAGCGACTGCAGCGAGTCCGTAAGCCTGCGTGCGAGTTCCTTCTTACTTCCCGTTGATGGCATCATGCAGTGGGGGAGGAAAAAATGACGCAAGTAAAGACGAGCATTTAATGAGGAAGGACGATAAGTATGATTAAATGATGGATGAAGATGGCGCGAACGAAAAAGACCATAGTCATTAAGGGGGGCTGGTGTAAAGGGATTGAGAGGAAAGGTAACGGAAAATGGCGTTTCCCTCAAATGAACTTCTGGCTCAATGCGTTGGGGGAGCTTAGTAATATCTCTCCAAGATAAGCGTGAACTTTCTCGCCCCCTTTTTACGACTTCGTCGATGGATTTATTTCGACCGCGCTTACATCCTTATTAATCAAGGAGTGGATGTACTAATTTTCTGCAAGGTTAATCCAGATTCTTAATTAAAGGAGCTTTTCGTCAAATGAAAATTGAAGCTTGATTATAAGTAAAGCAACGATTTCGCTTAATTAAATAAGTATCCATTCTTCATGACCCTTGGAAATATTTTGGAAGTGGTGTAACGGTATGCTAAAGGAAACATATTCCCTCCCTAAGATATTAATTAACCAATGTCGTCGGTACTGGAACACCAGTTTTTCATCGGGGAAATGTAGGAAAATAATATTCAAGGTGCCTGTGAATCTATGAGATTTGTAATTTTTCCAAATCAGTGCTGATCATCAGATAAGAGGACCAAACCAAATAGTCTATCCGTTGACCCAATATTACTTTATCTTTTCTACATCCTTACACTAGATGTCCTCTCTTCCACTCTTTTTCTAATACCTGAAAATTTTCACTGTTTTCTTCTGGCGACGAGATATGCTTTCGAATTTCTTCTGTTAATTTTTATATGGTTTGTTTTATAATAAAGTAGCCTCCCTACATATTTTTAATATGTACAATTTATACCTTGAAATATGAACTAAAATTGAGGTCAAATGTGAAAGTAGAAATGGATGTGTTTAGTTTTGAATACATGATAACCTTTCGTTGGGTCATAAATTTTTGGTATTCACTTTCCTTTACATTTTGCTCATTATTTGTTTTTCGGTTTATTTTTATAATTTATCTCTCGCTTCTTAATTATCGTATCGCATGTAAAGGGTATTTTTGAGTTTTAAGCTTGCAAGTCATGCATACCGCAGTGAAAGATTATCCTTATTCAATTCTATGCAATTTTCAACTGGGAATAATTATGATTAACATTTAGTAAAACATGAGTAAACAAGATATATAAAAAACATTCATCATACGTGAGAATAATTGCAGGTGCTGATTGCAATTCTGACGATGTCGACAGGGCATTATTAGTTGTATCTTGTTGCATAAGCATCAAAGTACGAAAAGTATGCATATTTATAATCATGTCCTTATAAGTGCATATTTACGTTCGATTCAAACTCCTTCTCGAATCAAAGAAGTTGGTTCGATTTGAAAGAAAATCAGACATTATAACGTTTGCGGTGCGATCTTATTTCTTGAAATTTTTTGCGGTTAAACATTTTAAATTACTCATAGATAGATGCATTTCAATTTAATTTTTATTACTATAATTTTTTACTTTGACATACTTTGAGTCATTTAGCATAATTAGGAGAAATTAATAATGCTACGAAGGAATATTCAACCTCAAAAAAATTCAAAATAGATTTTACGTTTTTTATCAAATACCTAACGTAGCGGGTGAAAGGAGAAAGAATATTTTCGAAGGCTTCTTGGAACCTTTAGCCAAATTAATTTTTCCAGCACAGCGGAATAGAGGATACCAGGAGCTCGTAATGAAATTCTCTTCAGTTCGTGGAATTAACCAACTCTTGCAGAAAGACCCGAATCCCTTTTCTTACCGAACCTCCGGATTTTCGTCGCGGATTAGGTGAAGGCAGGAACTATAAAATAGCGGTGAATGGGCAAGATCACGTGATATCTAGAACGTGGAGGACGGCGGTGGAGAACAAAGCAAAAACAGCTGGGATCTCCGTGAATACCTGTCGCGAAGAATTTACCCAATATTTTTACGGTCTTGCCCCTGTTTCCACCCCTTCACCGACAACACCTTTCAATAGAATAATCCTGATTGGACCTCAATCTCCAAATCAGCTCCAGGGCGCGGGTATTTCATAACAGAGGGCTGTGAGAAGAGGGGAGCAATGAAGAATCGGTAGGTGGTGCCGGAGAAGGGGAGTGGTTGGTAGATTTTTTTAGATGAGGGCAACCTCTTTTTTGGGAAGGGGATGTGCATTGCCGGAAGGCAAGAGAAATAAATGGCGGTCTGTGTATAGTGTCCCTTGTGGTTTATGTTGACTGTTGGGCCTTATTGAGGGAAATCTTGTCAAGTAAGAGAATATTTGTTTGTGGAGGGAAGCGATAGAGCCCCTCCGTTATTGTTCTCACGTTTCAAGAGAAGGAGACGTGGAAAGATACGGATAGAAACATGTCCTTCTTAGACTGGAATGATCGATTGACTGAAGGAGAGGAAAAGCTGGTGAAATTCAATGTGAGATACAAGAGGAACAATTTAACAGCATCAGTGAAATGATAAGCGAACGTCGAATTAGGTCGTCTACAACCAACTCATGAATATCTATAACTTGAGCAAAATATGAAGTCCATAATGGAGGTATGTTCAGTTGATATACCGGTGGGATTCGATTTTTTAAGGAACAGGCTATATTTTCTCATACCCCGAAAGAGTATGCAACCACTCGGTGAAGTCTTATAAGTAGATTATTATATAAAATTAGCTTATAAAACATATATCACCTTGGCTTCAATCGGGACCTAATTTTCAAAAAATATTATTATTTAGTATTTAAATATGGTTATGAGTGCATTCATTTAATTTGTTTTTGTTTTTTAGAAAATTTTTATCATTAGAAAGGCTCTCTTCGTTTAAGATATTCGTCTCTTGACCTCTGAAAAGCAACTAATATCTTTCACTGTTACACTAGCCGTGTATCAGATAGAGAAAATCAGATAGAACTCAGTTACTTCCTCTATCCTCCTATATTTAGTCGTTTTATTATTATTTTATATTTATGTTTGTCTTTTTTCACTTTCCTACTTGTCTATTATTATGATTTTATTTTATTTGCGTTTAACTTAACCTTAAATCCTCATAAAGTATTACTTAAAATTTCAATTATCAAACCTCAGAATCACTTGTAAGAGCTATATCGTCTATACATCGAATAAAAAGAATTTTTTGATTTTCAATTAATTAATCATCAATTCCATTAATATCCGCCTATAAGTTTAAAAAATATTTAAATATACCATATCTTCCGATTCCGGAATATGTATTATCATTTTTATTTTAGGATTTAACTTCTTATTATGATAAGCTTCTCTAATAGACATGGAATCCTTAATTAGAATTTCATTTTCACAACTTCAACGCCCTATTTTTAAAAGGTGATCGTGATGAATACTGTCTCAACTTCACATTTCCCTTTGAAATTTCTTCTCGTAATGTATCTCTATAGCGCTCTGGATTCATTTATATTTATTCTTTTTAATCCACCTTAAAGACCTGGGCTTCCCCTCTTATTTTTCGCGGCAAAACAGCGACCTCTAAATGAAGTCCTGAGAGGTTCTTTCTACGAGTTCTACCCTTCCCTTCATACACGTTACTCTAATTTATACAAGCCCTTGCACAATCGGGGATAAATACCCCCCTGAGAAACTTTATTCGCGCCATGATTTTTTCCTTTCATTTATTCACGCGAATATTCCCCACTTGACGTTGTTTTCGCTTTCTTTTCAGTTATTTCATCAACATTTTCCCACATCACCGTCTTATTCCGCAATGTATCTCCCTTACTTATCCTCGGTCCTCGTGGAAGGTGCGCAATGAGTTTCAACTCATTTTAATTTTTTTTAGGTTCGGCGTAGATAACTCCGGCTCTTTTCACGGTTGTCCTACCTTTTCATTTTTCCCCTCAGTTTCACAACTTGGAGATGAGGCTCAGAATCCTCAGTCCGAAGGAATGGGTGCAAATTACCATTACTTTATTTTATCGACTGCACGGCAATGGCATTTTTTCCAAGATTTTTGCATTCCATTCACAGAGGATGTATTTAAATGTTTATTTACCTTAAGTTAAAGTAATATGTAGTATTAAATTTTTAAATATAGTAACAGTTCATTTGGAATATTTTCTAACATGAAAAAGAGAAAAATTAGTTTAACAATTTTCACAAATATTGAGGAAAGTGAGGAGGAATAAGTATTGCCGTGAAATCAATTAAACGTATTCGTCGTAATAAAGTTTACACAGGCAGCATTAAATTTTGTTTTAGAATATTTTATGAGATGATTTTTATTTAACTGATTTTACATAAAATGCGAAATATATTTCATTGAGCTTTCAAAGCAATTATTATTGCACAGGCATGTCGTTTCATGAAACATATTCTGTCATTAAAATCTCGAAGAGTGTGAGAGAAAGAGTTCGACGAGTCCGAAATAGAAACAATATATTCGGCGGAATATTTTCTTATTTTCGTATCAATAATTTTTAGGGTTATCAAATAATCGACTCCAATAATTCCCACCGTTATTGAGCTTAAAAAATTTCAAATAATTAAAACCTTAAATTGCCGTTGTTTTATCTAAGTGCATCCGAATGATACCAATCGAAATTTACGCTTTAAAGGATACAATTTGTTTATTAAATTCGATATCAGTATTTGAAAAAGTTTGATCGGACGTCAGTCATCGTCGCCAAGAGCTCAGTCGAAATTAATTTCTAATCGAAGGAAAATAATCCATTGCGGTGATTGGAAGCTCTCATCTACGCGATCCATCATCGGAAAACCTTGATTTCGTGCCATAGCTTCTACATCGCCTCAGAAAACAAATCTCACCTTTTCCGCGTGATTAAGCCCTCCCGTTCCAAATTATCTGTATAACAAGTTACTCCCTATCCATCGCTCTTCCTCTGAAAGAAAATTCCCTCCCGATTTATTTCGGACGGTCAATTTTCCGG
Organism: Pachydiplax longipennis; assembly: GCA_036926295.1. Classification (NCBI taxonomy): domain Eukaryota; kingdom Metazoa; phylum Arthropoda; class Insecta; order Odonata; family Libellulidae; genus Pachydiplax; species Pachydiplax longipennis. The sequence goes on from JAVFKF010000008.1 coordinate 63,241,542, forward strand.
AGCAAATAAAAAGAAAGGAGAAGGAGGGAAAATGTGTCACGCTCCACCGTCGGCATTAACACACGAGGCAGCGGTCTTCATCACATCTCTTCATAACTGGAGTCTCGGAAGTCTTGAAAGATGCCTCGTACAAGTTTTGACGTAGGCGTTAAAGGGATAAGGAGCGCGAGAATGTGAAGGAAAAAGGGGAGTGGCGTCGGATGAGAAGACCTTAAAAGTAACACTTTGCTAAGGGGCCGTGCAGCAAAGAGGTGGATGGAAGATTGTGTGACCCAGTGACCTGACCCAAATGCTCCGTAGGAATCGCCCGGGAGGTTCTTTTTTCTCCTCCTCCCGAACCCTCAGACTCTCTCTACCGCTCCTTGCTAGTAATCCTTGATTTCTCTGAGCGGTCATCCATCTCGTGGCGGTGTTTCTTCCCAACCTCGCGTCCACACACACACACAGTAAAGCTCTAGCGCTAGAACCACATTCCCCTATACAGGAGCCATACGTCATTTCGAAACCCCTTCTCCGGGCGATGCCCACCCAGACCGCGGAAATTCTCGCGACTTTACGAAAGAGTTGAAAGGGATGTGGAGGGCGGAGTACGGCAAAAAGTTATCTAACTAACGTACACGTAAACATTATCGCTAACTTCAACAGTTGACGAGAACTGTAACGATACACTTTGGCGGTGAGCACTAACGTTAACAGTTAACCCTAAGGGTACAAATAAAGCGCTATAAAGGGCAAGACTCTCATGCTGGTATATATTAAAAGGAAAGATAAAAGTTATGTAACATAAGCCGCTGTAATTTTTATATAAACACTGATGTTTATATCGACATCTTACGGTAATGGTAACAATAAATTATCATATAAAATACAGGGTAAAATATTGATGATGTCAGTGTTTAATTTACTGAATATAAACACATGCACAAACTTTCAGTCGCTCTGAAGCAGAATTTTGCTGATTTGCCCATGTATAATATATTTATCATAATATACGTAGCCTCACTTTTCTGGATCATTGACACTTAAGAATATTACTATCTTATTTTAGATTATTAATCCTGATTTTAATTTATAATAAATTTTGAGTTCATTATGAAAAATAGCTCGTAGTGTATATTAAATTTCGTTGAATGAAACCGATGGGAAAAACGGGAAACGCTGACCCAAATATCCTTAAAATTATTGCGTTTTCCTTTTCTTCATACAGCACGAAAAACAAATTTTTCGCTTCACTAAGATGATGAGTATTGAGCAATTTTTCGAATGTCCTATTTTCCAACATTACCTGTAAGTAGCTGATTTCTCATGTGAGATTTAAGTCGGTGAGAAAAAAGTACGCCAAGTACGAAAACTAGATTAGGTTGTCCCCCCTCTTGTGTGCGACCTGAGGTACGACAGCATCACTTTCCTACTGCCTTAGCCGGCCCTTGCCGTCTTAACTTGTTGAAAGTAGGTTCGAAATAAATTAAGGGCGCAGAAAAGGGATGGATTTAAGAGGAAGCAAAGCAAAGGAAAAGACGATTCTCCTTTTGAATGCATATTGGATAATTTCGTCGACATCAAATATTCCGAGCGTGTGCGGAGTTGTGGCCCTCCAATCTTTCGACTCTTCTCTTTCCACCCTTTCCTAAGGCGCGATTTTCACCCGCGCGATGTTTCTGTATTTATGGCTTGACGTGACCCGAGAGGCGGGATGCTCCTGTGATCCTTTCGGAGGCGGTTACTTGAGAAACGATTTTTCCCGTGGCAAAGGTTAGGGTGATTCATTGAGGGTAAATAACTTAAATTTTTCTCTCTCTCCCCATTTTCCCTCCGCTTCCTTCCTTTGTCCCATGGCATTATGAAACTCCTTTGGCGATGGCATAGGTGTCGGAGTTAATAAGGATTCGATTAACGAGCTCCCATGTTCTTTCCCGTTCGCCGGTAATGTTCCCTAAATCAAAATTAAAGGCGAACGGGATCCTCGGAGGCGATTTTCTTTTTCCTTTGTGGAGCTTATGCAAGCGCGTATGGAGGGAGGAAATTTTCTCAAAGGAATAAAGTGAAGCGATTCCTTTCAGGTAAGTCTTACTTAAGCTTCTTCTCGACTTATGGAACATCGCTGCATTTTGTATGATTCGTGTGTCGTCAATGAAGGGAAAGGTTGTAAATTGCTGTTTAAATTAAAGTGCACTACATTATCTCTGAAATGAAACTCCGTAAAACTATTACTTTTTTCTTCTCCCCGGTTCAGTCTTATATAGATTATTAAAAGAGTATTTTATAAGAATTTTTTGACATATTAGTATATTTTCATTGTACCATAATATTATGTTCTATCCATATATGCCGTACCCAAAATAGAGCCGTATGTATATAAACACAAGAAATCAAAGAGTATATAATTTTGAATTTCGAAATCTCTAAAAAGCTGATTGGAACCATTCAATGGAGGATAACCCGTATCTATATTACATTGAAATGAAGTTCGAACTAGACTATACATTTATTTGAACTATTCAGAGTAAATTTTAATATTTTATAAATGGAGCATCAACTCGATTTATAATGAATATTATCAAACGATATCTGAGGGTAAACTTATTTTAAAACTCTTTATATAAACTCATTTAAAACTTAAATATTTCAAGTAGTTCCCTGGTTTATTAAAGTTTCCATTTTAGTTTTATTGATGCCATTGGCCTTTTCATATTTAATTTACAAATTGTAGAACCATAAAAATCTGTTTTATATACTACCTAAGTGTGTAAATCATTTTACCTGGATTTATTGTTTTTTCTTGAAAAAGAGGCGAATATTAATAAGTAAAAATTAATTAATAAAAAAATTTTGAGATTATATGAACAATTTTTAATATGGCGATGTGTTAATTGGACTAAATTGGAATTATATATTGGATTTTTTTTATAAAAACATGGATATTTTGGCTACAATTTCTCTCTAATAATCTTGGAAGATGTTTTCCTTTATTACCGGAGATCCATTCACATTTATCGTGATTTAAGAAAGCGTACACTCATAGCTTGAAAATCAAACGTATTTTCGATTTTAGCCATTTAGTTATTATCAGTGACAGCATAATACTGTATTGTAATTTTTTCCATGGAACGTTATATATAGGCTGCAACGTCTGTGTGATTATTTGTTGAATATTTAAATGTAATATAATTCGAATATATTGAAAATATTTTATGTAATGGAATCACAGTTTCCCAATAGCACTTCTTTCGCAGGATGCCTAGGTGCCTCCATCACTTAAAGGTGATGCATTTTTCTATCCTATAGACTTCTTCATCTGCTATGTTTTCATTGTAAGAAATCTATATAGACTGCCATGATTCTATATTCAAAATCATAACGTTTACCTCTTTTCCTACACAGGTCTAAGAGAGGCTAACCCAAGATGAAAATTGCTTCACTTCAAGTGAGTTGTGTTATGCACATTAATATTTTTTAATCGAACTTTTGATATCATTCAATAGTTCCTTAATAGTTACTACATAGTTTATGAACCATAGGATGAAAATGGTTTAATTTGGACTGTTGAATTAAAGTTTGCATCTGTATATTTACTTCTTTAATTTAAAATACAGAATTCCTCTTTCATTAACTCGGGATTTGTCTGCTTCAACAATAATTGAGGAGAGGTATGACATCTTTTGTTTCGTATCTGATAAAATTAACTCGAAATCAAACTTAATCGGTTAGTTCCCCTACTTAATTACTTTGTTCTTATAATCACATCTTCAGAAATGGTAAACCTCTTTGGATTTTTCAAGGGTAAATCCTTGAATTCTATTAGAACGAGAATTACCTATCCATTAGAAGTCTATAACTTTGAATTGTAAACTTATAAAAGATATTTAACAATGCTTCTACAAATATGTACTAGTGTTCGCCAATCGTTTGCTCACCAGTCGATTATATTCAACGGAATAATAGAATATCATAATATGATGTGAAAATTTTCCTTCATTTGAATGCATTTATTTGGTATTTTGCTGCATGTTTCTAAAGGTTTTTTTTATATATAATGATAAGCATATCACCTTGATAATAATAAATTACTCTCATAAAAGGTATATTTAAGGAAGTTGACGTCCGAAAGAGAAATATTCCGCTACAATTCGGATGAAATGAGGTAATTCAGTATTCATTATTAATCTTGTATATGGAAAGAAAATATGTGTCTTTATTCACGGGGCTTAATATTAGTAAGAAAACTAAAATGCGATATCGCTTATTTTTCTCAAAAATTCGGGATGTCTGTATCAACGGAGTCCTTGTGAAAGGAGGTCGTTGAATATTCGTACCTAGATCTAACATGTAGACTTGGAATACGGAGAATCTACTTCCTTAGAGTCCAATGTAGCATAAAGGGTCCGATGCATATCTGTTTGGGGAATGTTCATCATAGCATTAGCATGATTCGGCTGCTTCGCTCAACTAAACCGGTTCAATTATTTTCAGAATATAAATGCCGTCCACCGCTTTACAAATGACGGAATCCTTTCCCAGTTTGTCATTAAAAATGACTTGACTTAAAAGTACGAAAGAATCACAATAATGTAAAGAACATACAAATGACTTCTTTTGTTAGTTGATCTTATTTCAAATCCTGTTCCCTCTCTCAATGGAATGCGTTATCTTTTGATCTTCCACTTGGTTTTCCTAGGAAATTAATAGCATTTTTTAGCTCATTCGTGGTGAATTTTTAAGATTAGAGCCTATTTTCACCATCTTGAAATCTCCTATGTTGCGTAGGTATCCAACTGTATCATTGTATGATTCATAATTTTTATCTTTTTTGTATTAATCATGCAGTAATCAAATAAGCAGAAACATTGGAGTCAATCGAACCATACTAATTTCTAAGAAAAAGAGTTAACTATTTCCGTAATTCGCCCCCCAAATCGGATTACCTAAGGTTGATGTTTATAAGTTAGATTTATAAGCAATTCGTTGCACTCTGAAAGTTTCCTTTCCTTAAATTAATAGCACGCATATTTTCTTTACGAAGTAATTTTCATTCGACTGAAACATATAGTTATTATACTTTCATCGCCCTCGCTACTCTTATCCTCCAAAACTCTCGACAAAATTAATCATATTCTTTATGCGGAACTTTATGTTTCAATTGAGGCACTTGCAGCGGCATGAAATTTTGGCTCATATCTCCGTCAGGTAAATTAGGAAACCCGCATAAACAGCTGCATAAGTTGCCCTGTTTTGATAGGATCACATGGCCAGAACTAAGGTTTTCATGCACACTGCACCTAAGGACATACTACCCCTCGCCTTTGCTTCCCGCAGCATGAATTACCCTTTGAAGATGTACCTTACTTCGAACAGTTGCTCCTAGTCTCATGGCCCTCGAAATTTATTCAAGTAAAACGTTCCGAGGGGAACTAGACGCGAACTGGATTACTTTCCATATGAAGCCAATGGTTATTTCTCATTTCTTACACTTCGATGACCTGAATGTAGACCTTAGGAACCGCAGACTGTAAGAGTTTGGAGGCTCCTTGATTATGAGTGAGATAATTTCAAAATGTCTTTCAAGATATCTTTATCTCCGAATCTCAAAGTTCCGTTATATTTTACGCAATAAAAATTGTCTAAACATCAAATAATAAATATTAAGATTATCTAGAGGAGTTAATTCATATGGCATTTTGGCATTCATATGGAAAAATTTTGTACCAATAACTTCTCTTTCAGAAAACTAAAATAATTTTCCTAAGGTAAATCGTATTTATTTACTTAAATCTAGGAAGCCTTTATTGCAATATGTGTAATTTTAATCCTAAAATTTTGTTTTATGACGTATTTTATGTTAATCAACAATTTATCTCTAACTAAAAATTGATTTCCTCTTAAAAATTACTTCTTTTGACCATCAATAATTTACTACAGACTATTATTTTGGGCATTATAACTTGTAAAAATGCATTCCCAAGCTTTTTGCTACGAACAAGAGCTCCATATATTTAGAATGCGTGAGCTATTGATAGTTAGAAAAATGATATTATAATATTCATCAACATTTGGTAATGTTACTATGTGCGTGCATCGGCTCATTGATTGTATGCATGTAAAAATGCACTTCATATAAATATCAAATTTAATTTTTATTACAGTTTAGGCCAATCGGCACTCCATTCCACTATATAACCAGCTGATATGGTTTCTCGTAGCTGACGAACTACGGCTTCCGAAATTGTTTCCGGTCCGTCGACGCTTTCCTCATTCTCTTTCATAGATTCCAATCCATCGATTTGCTATACGGATCATCTTACCAGCCCTAATCACCTTTTACTTATAACGTCCTTGTCTTCCCCGCACTTCTCTATAGCCTTTCCACATGGGTTAACACCACCCCCTCCAATTCTTATCAGCCAACCAGTCTCTCCCCCATTCCCAATCCCCCCTTCACTCTCTCCAATACCACCGTCTAAGCCTCCTCACACATATCCCCGTTCTAACTTGCCTTCCCCATTGACTCGTGTAATAACCCTTCCGAGCACATTCGGGCAATCCAAGGTACTTTGCCTCTTCCTCTCCACTGCAGTCCCCCCTCTCATCTGTTCCTTAAGTCTCCAAAGGCCGGGCGTAACAACAAACCGACACCCTGCACCCCACTTCCTCCAATTCCGCCGTGATCCACCTTACCCTCTCCGGCACTTCTTCCACTCCATTCTCCCCAGGTTACAAACCCCTCCCCCTAATTCTAACTCCCTCTACCATTTCTTTTTCTGTCTCGTTACCTCGTAGCAAAGTTCTTCTCATCGTCTCTCTCCCCATATTCCACCCAGGCATCCCTCCCCTTTCTCAAGGTCCATCCAGTCTGCGTATTCCTTAACCTCTCCCTCTCTGCCCTTTGTTCCTCCCTGCTTTACTTCGAACGTCCCCAAATCCTCCCTTTCCTTTAATACCTGTGGTCGAATTGTCTCTCTAATCATCGCTCAGATTACTGCGAATATCCTTACCGCACAAATGGAGTACAGGTCTACGTTACCCAGCTACGAGATTGTTTTGTCAAATTTGATCCGCGCAGTTTCCTGTTACTCCTAATTTTCTTCCTCCCGAATCTTTGATCTTTCGTCGTAGTTAACTCTGGTGTTACGTGACGATATACTTAAGTTTTTCCGGAAGATCATCTTACTGAAATTTTGCTTAGTTAAAATAAATTTGCGGAAGTTTCCTTCGGTGCTCGCAAATTTTCTGAGAATGACTCAAAGAGTATCGATTCAATTTTTCCTTGTTTGTAGATTGTCTCTTAGTCGGCATGTTATCTGGTAAATATCGGATCATCATAAGGATTTGATTATATTCTCCTATTATAAAGCCTATATTATCCGAAGAAAACAGCAAAGTTGAAGGTTCATATAATGGGTCACGTTAAAGTAGAGGTATATAAAATTATCTTGGGAAACTTCAGATACATGTACTGTTCACCAGAAAATTACAGTTCAAATATTTTTTGATTCCATAGGTTATTGATTACAATTGCAATGTTCAGTATATTTCATTTGTCGAGCGTCAATTTATCCAACGTGAATTAATTTTAGAACTGAGATCTGATAAGGTGGAGTCATACATACAGTGCTATTATGTTGAGCTCACCATATATGACGTTTCATTGTGAATTAAGAGAGATACGTTCTGGCAAGAATCTATCCAATTCTTTAGGAAGCATCCCTAAAGAATTGGTACCCATCAGTACTTTTCTCCCAGTGGAATGAAATCTAATCTTTCCTTTGGTTTAGTGCTTGCATATCATCAACTGAGTATTAGCTATTTATACGACCCTACTTTATGATAACAGTAACTTTATGACATCAAAAGAGTATGAAAGGACCTTAAATTGGTGGAAACCATAACAACAATGACGAACTTAAAAGAGAGCTTCTCAAAAAATGTTTTCCACAATCAAGAAAACATACAAAAGCAGTCGCCGTAAGATGTCATCATACGACCATTAACCAGGGTAAACAAAGATTTTTATTAAATCTATACTTCTATTCCAGACCTGTTAGTGTAACATATGCTCGGTTATCATGTTCATCATGCGCGCCCTGTATTTCTCTCGAGAGCAGAATCTCATTTCCGCGTTTTCGTGCGTTTTATCCAATTCTTCCCTCCTTATTGCAGTCCCTTTCTTTCGCTTATTACCATTTCCACTCCATCCCTTTCTCTTTCCCTCTCGCTAAATCCATTCTCATTTCATTCCCCTTATCTCCTCCAGGCTATTTACATTCTCTCCTCATTTTTTTCCTCATGTGCTATGCTTCGGCATCTCCCACGCCGTCCTTTCCCTCCCTTTGCTCATCCTTTTACGCCGCCTCATTCACCAATTCCACTTTCTCCCTTCCAGAGGTCTCTTAGGCGGTTCTCCCATACAAGCACAAGTGGTCCTTGCATCCTCCCACCATCCTTTCAGATGAGAGTAATTGGCTCCCATTCTTATCCCTTGTCTCTTTCCACCCTCCCAATCCACCGTTACTTCTCTTCAACTCATCCCCTCCAACTGTCTCTCTCATTGCATTTAGCTGCCCTTTGTTTGCCCTGCTCTTTTCCGAGGACTAATACCCGACTAACGTTCCATCTCTCTCCCCTTCTTATTTCCTTGTCTTCGCTTCCTTCAATTCCAGTCCGCCAGATGTCCCTTTCTTCCTATCCTCATCCTTTGTATCCGCTGCAGTGAGTGACGTCTTGTCGTTCTCCTCATTAATATCCATCCTCTTGCTTCCCCTCCTCGAAGCTTCCTAAAGATATAGAGAACCGGTTGATGCCGATCTAGAAAGCCCCTCGACGACCGCGGTTTTCCCCGACCGCGGTTTCGAATGTATACGTCTTGCCACAATGCGTGCGTATCAATCGGTATGAAGTTACGAGTGTCCGCGATTCGAGAAGATTATTCAATTCTGTCGTCCCAAAATCATTAGGATGCCGATGACTATCGTCCCAAAATGGTCAAGATGCCGGCGACTTCCTTTCTACTAATGCGATCACTGTTTTTGGTACATACATATTTTGATGAATTGATTAGTTTTTCATTTATCTTTTGGTAAAGGATAGAGACAAATGTATCTTTTGTTTTCCTTTTCCCCATTCTTACTCATTGCTGTGCTAATACGAAACCTACTGAGATTGGAGCGATGCTGAATAATGACATTCATTTGAGTCATTCTTATTGGACTCTTTGAAAAATGTAATTCATACTACCATATAAAAAAGCAAATTAATTAAAACTAATGACTTTTATTTTTAAAAATACCAGTTAATTTGTTATCGTTCTATTTTAATTTAATTTTAATTTTCTTTTTCTCTGCTATGGCACACCTGCAAATAAATAACGACTTCATTCACCGACTAAAATCGACTTCAAATCATTAATTGCACGTTGTATGTTTACGTTATGTTGTCTCACATTTTGTCTCACAATCAGTGAGAAAAGTGAGGGGAAACAGCCTCACTCCTCATCCTACCTAGTGCCAGCATTCCCCCTCCATATTTTTCTATAATAAATGGTGGAGGGGATGATAACAAGACTTGGGCTGATGATGTTGCCGACAGGAAACAAGCACTATCTTCCACGATAAAGCTCCACTTATTTTCTGATCCTTGTTGGACTAATAATTTACGTTCCCCTACTAGGTTATATAGATTCCAAGAAGAAGGGAATTAATACTTCATTGGAACGTCGTATACAGGTATCAAACCGAAAATGAATTGTTTTCTTTAAATTTGAATATTTTGACGTCAAAATCCTTCGAACGAATATTAAATATAGTTAGTAGAACGAATTATCGCTGAATCGCTGAAGAAGATGAAGCTTATAATATAAATATATTTTTCATTTTATCCTGACTTTTCACGATCAATGAATCTGGGAAACTATATAATTTAAACTTCCGAGTTTCTTTTAGAATTGAGAAAAGACCGGGATTGGCCGCGGGTAACCCATTCACACCCATTTCAGTGAACGCGTAATTTTAGGAACATCGTGTTGGAGTGAGCTCTCTGTAAATGTTAACAGCGGTTCTTTTTAGTATCATCTCTGGCAGTTGTTAACAGCGATGTCTTTGTTTAGCGGGATGGCGAGCGTACCTCACTTGCAATGTCTCCAGGCCACGATGTGAGGATGTCGTGAATGTACTTCGATGTCACGGCTGAGGCGAGGAAGTCAAACGTTTCTATACGTCACGGACCCTAAGAGAACTAGAAAAGTCATCGTAGTTGAGGTCGGTGTAGTTGTTCGGTAATAAAACTGGAAATTAAGGCCCAGAAGATTTATTATACTTGTAACGGAAAGCGTTTTCTGCTACCGGTTTTGCTGTCTGGATCGAATCCAATTGCGGCGGTCAGAGACACTCATTGAATAGTGTGCAATGTAGGCAGCGATATCGGACTCCTTAATTGTCTTCTGATCTTTCTCAAAGTCAAAGATAGCAATGTTTTATTAATGCTTAATACAGCATTAACTATTTGACACTCTATTAAGTAGATACTGAACTACAGGATTTGACTTAATATTTAGTTTAACCGTAGAGGAGATCCACCAAATCATGAAATCCTATTATTCATTCCAAATACATAGGTAAGATTAAATCGATCTTTATCCGTGCAGTAAGTCACTCCTGATGGTTCTTGATGAATTATTTGCTTAATTTATAATATTTTTAGAATATTTATTACATATTATGTTTTAGAATATTTTTTCCGCTTTACGTTTTGGATATTCTTCTTAGTCTTCCAATTCAAACTTATGCTTCTCTTTTTATTTTACACAAAATCTGTATATTTAAAGAGGAGAAAGATTAATTATATTTTTTAAATGAAAGGCTTTTAAACGATAGATTTTTGACGAACGGTGTTCTTAAAAACTAATATTCTGCTTGTGATGATAACCTAACATTTTCAGGAATTTATAGCAAAACGATACGACTAGATGTGAAAGAGAAACGAAGAATGTCATGATATGTCTCACGACAGCGGAATTGGATAAGCAGTGAATTCAATAGAGAAAATAAGTAGAAATAATTTTCGCGACGTCCTTTGTAATTGCCTGAAACGATGAGCAGTCGATGATGATATTTCGTTGAAAAAACAAAGCGTATAGAAAGTGCATTATAACGGATACTCCGAAGCTCGAAGGTTCCTTAGATAAAAAATGGCCGGAGCATTTGTCTCTTCTCTCTCGTCAAGATACAGATAAAGCTTTGAAAAAGCCACGAGGTTTCCTCGGAACCATTCTGAGAAGTTTAAGAGCTCTCAGAAGTTATTCAGCGCCATTTCCGATCCATTGGCTCTTTTCTGTTCACACTTAGCTCATCATGTGGAGAGAAAGCACATAATTCCTCGCAGTACAAAAAGTCGTAAAACAGGATCTCCGCTAATGCATTTTTTTTTACAAATGAAAGGAGATAAAATTTCTGTCGTAATGCTGCTATCCTTTATATCTCTTCGAAATTTAAAAGGGCGCACAATTTCACGGCTATAGCAAGAATTGGGACGTAATCACGTTCCGAATTTACTGCCCGTACGCGGCGGTCAAATTAAAGTTTTTATTTCGTGGCCGTTGCTCTCCGGAATCTTATTTTCCCCGATTTACCAGCTGTATTTCCCGATGCCTTATCTCTTTATTAAGTCGAATTTGGCGTTGTTTTTCCAAATGACACCGCCTACCATCCCCACTTTTAATTCTTTCTCTCTCCTTTCGCAGTCGGAGGGCATTGCTCGAACTAACCGTATTTCCTGCTCGATTATAACCTGCTCATTCCTAATACGGAGCGTCTGAGGAATTTTATCGAATAAATCTTGGTAGGCCTCAATTTCTCCTTGTCCAGCTTCCTCGCCGTAGGAATAATCTCGAAATCTTATCTCGAGGAACATCAAAGATTCCGAGACAGTTCCGCTTCTTTTTTGTTACGAATATCTCTCCATTTAGTACAGGCTGAGAAAAGCCGTAAGTTTCCGGACCATTATTACGTTAAAGGGAGGAAGATAGTCCTGTTTACTAATCCTGAAAATATTAATCCCGAAAAATTCGCTCTCGAATGAACGCCCTATCTTTTCACGGTTATGTTATCTCTCCCTCCCCTTGCAAGAGATTTCGCCCTCATATCCTTCCCTTTTTATGTACTCTCGAATCCCTTTCTATCTCCATTTCCCTCTTTTGCATAATCTCGGAAAAAATTCCCGCTCTCTCAATCTCCTACCGAAATAAAAAGCGCACTCCGTAAACAAAAAAGGCCGAAACCGCCGCATGAATTTTTTTACGGCAACTTCCCTTTCTCTCTCTACAACACTTTCGCTTTCATTCCACGACTACGAACTTGTCCTCCCATTCGCTCGCTCCATTTCCACCTCATTTACTTCCAAAGAAGAGAAATGTTAGACTCCTACATAGCAGCTCATCACATCCACGGCCCCACCCGTACCTTTCGCTATACATGCCCCGTGTCATTCATCCCCACCCGTTCCCGTGCTTTCTTTTAATTACCGAACCTCCCGCTGCCGAGTTTTTCTCCCTTATCCCGAATTTCTTTCCCGCCCGTTTTTTTTACCCCTAACTTCTAAACGATTATTCTCTCTTCTTTCTCGTTGCGTCGTTATTTTTCATCTCCCACGCACATCATTACCTCGCCACTGCGAATCTGTGGCTACTACCCTACTCTGTCCTTCACCCTCTGTACTCCTACCATCCTTTCCCACACCTTTCGTTCTTGTTGTTCCTTTTCCCTCTGTCTCTTTCTTTCTTCTTCTAATCTCGATCACTTTTCTAACACTTAATTCGTATAAAGCGCCCTTTATTTGTATCTCTGACGTATCCGACCTCTCCTATTGCATTATCTCTGTCTTATCAGGATTTTCTTCCAATTGAGCGAAGGGTTATTCAGCCGTGATTATTGATAAGTTTCATAAACCAATATTTAATAATCTTAAAAATAATCAGTTAAGAAAAATATCTCTCCTTTTGTATCTTTTTGTCATCTCACCGCCATCCAACTTAATTCTTTGTATACATTTCTGTCGAACCTCTATCAGTATCTCAATTTTTCCTATTTTAATTACTCATATTACTATTATTCATTTCTATTGATCTTTGTCTTATTATACTTCTCTAGTTTACCTTTGCAATTGCATACTAACCCTGCATGCGGTCGAAGGCGTGTGGCAGTGTGGTGTGTAACTCTAGCTTTAGCTGCTAAGATATTCTCCAATGCTCCGTGGAAAAAAAGACCAGAAGTATTTCTCTGTTCTGTTCGCGCAATTATTTCTTAATAACCTCTCTCTGATCTTGCGAAGGTTGTTAAGTAGAGTAACAAAACTCTACCTCTACTCTAACTCTACAAAAACAACTACCTCGTCGACAAGATCTGTATAAAATAATAGGTATAATACAATATAGATACAATAATAGGTATCATTTCCTTTTTTCCTTACCGTAAATTTATTTATTTATCTATCCTTCACATATTTATTCTCAATGTAGGTATCCCTCATCTATTAATCAGTAAATTATAAATTCATACTTTTGAATCTTGATTCCCCATTCCTCATCTACCAAGCTGTTCAATGATAATTCTTCACCCATTTGAGTATGAATTTCTTACTCCTTCCTTCCGTCTCCTGTATCAAATTTTCTTTTCTTGTCCATCTTTTAGTTCTCTGTCCTCCTATGGAATCTACTTCTTAGTCGGCGTTTCTTTCTGTCTCTTCTCAATCTCTCCTACATTTTCTTTACTCAATGTCTTTTTCCCCACCTCTTCCTTGATCCGTCAGAACGTATCTTTTCCCTTTTATTTAAAACAATCCACCTCATCACACTGCCTCTTATCTTTCTTTACCTCTTTTTCTTTATCCTTTCTATCGGCCTCTTTCTACACATGTTTATCCTCGTTTTATCTCAACCTTCCCCAGTTGTATCACTCTCATCTTCTCCATTCACTCCACCGCATCTTCCTTTTCATCTCACTATCTCCCAAATTCCCTCTCTTTCACCTCATCCTTCTTTCACTCACAATCTCTCTTTTCTCCTCCATTTCACACCCCCCATTGTAAATATTCCTCGTCTGGATGCGTGTAAACAGAATTGATGGATGAATCATGTACCAAAAACGTGGCTTTTTTTGTTTCGGTGGCAATTCTTCCTTTCGCTTTCGTACCTCCGAATTAATTATCTCGCCTTCGGTTGTTGTCATTTTCGCGTTCGTCTTTTATTATTCTTGGCGCGTGTGATAGCCATTAAGACCTTAATTCCCGTCACGCATCTCAAATCGAACCGCGTCTCCCACGTACACACACCTCTATAACTCTCTATCAATGCTTCGCTCTTTCCCCCACGTAACCCTGCATCCGTTGCTCAGATCATACCTAACGCCCCCTAGCTATGTTGAGCGCACGTAATAACAGGCGTCCCGTCGAGGGAAACGTAGCCGTTTAATCGCGGTTGCCTATCTGAGCGGTAGATAGCCTTAGGAAATACGAAGCCCTATCCTCCCTAGATCCTTGTCTTGTTCCCTTCATCTGATTTCTCCACAAGCCTTTTCTCATATACGCTTATCTATCGTAGTTTCTATTTCCACGGTCGCTTGCTTCCCTGGAATATATCGGTTTACATTCCTTGGCTTGTCGCATTCTTGATTACTGTTGAATCCTACTCGAATGCCGTAAAGTTTACAGGACACTTTTGTGTAAAAGGTTAAAACAATGCTTTACAACGGAGTAACCTAATCCTTAGAATGCGGCCCGGTGGTTGCTACCCGGCCCACCGGTATTCTCAAAGTTATCTAAATTAATTTCTATATCAGGACGTATATCAGTAGATAAAATTGTTGTGATTTATACAACTTAAAATGATCAAACGTTAAAATTGTTCTACTATCGATCAAAACTTTATTTGATTAGTGTAATGGATAACATTTTAATGTCTCAGAATGCGAGGTTTCAAAGATACAAGTGTATATTTACATTTTTACGTACGTATACCTGTTGACGTAAACAATCTACCCAAGGATGTTTACACACCTTTCCACACGGTGATAGACGGCTTGCAGGATATAGGGGCAGATAAATAAGTAGCTAAATATAGTTTTGGAACTACGTAAGGGTTGTTTAATTTAAGGAGTCCTTGCTGGAACACACGATTGATTAAATTAATGTACCCCTCTGACCAAAATGATGCAGTTATGTGAACTTGTTTCATGTTAACACCGTACTCTTTGAAAAAAGTTTTCTTCTCGTGAATAGAAATCCTCCACTAGGAAATTTACAATATGTTCTATTCTTTGTTTTTGGCTCCGATTACTTAAAAAATTTATTTGTTTAAGATCATCGTGCTATTTGCAAGGATCAGCTCGCTATTAATATTTGCTGGTAATTTTAAAGACAGTTTCAGGTCAAATACCGTTTGTAGAACTTACGGATGATGAATATTTTTTACGAAATATGGACAATGGAGAAAATATTTGAAGAAAGATATATTTTAGAAATTTCGGTAAAATATCACCTCCATTAACGAATTCAGAAGTGGGCCGGTGCAGTAGTAGAATTATTATCTTTACAGGTGCATCGATAACTGAGGTAATTTAGCAAAGATAGGTCTCCGTATATGTACTGTCAATACAATTAAAAAAAGGACAACTAAATCTGAATGTCACAAAAAATTAATTTCCTGAAAGCCGCAAAGGGCAAAATGAAGTTGTGAAAACATAGTTTACAACTTTACTTTATTATTTCTGGTTTATTTATTTCTATTTGCGAATATCAGAGAAACTTTATTTTTTCACCCTTGAGATTATATCATAAAGTAACTTTACAACAAGTAGTTGCTGTTAATCCTATTTCCTATCTATCTTATTTATTGTATATCGTTAGCAAAACTTGCTTTTAAAAGGTTCAAATATTTCATTATGCTAATTTACTCTTATCTTATGCCATTGCACGTTTATTTTCATTTCTTTTTTGAGCTTTTAATATGTAGTGCATACATGGAATCAACGAATGACAAATTAGAGAGATTTTAAGGAGATGAAGATTATTCCAGATTTGCTGTTTATATATTTTTAAAGGCTTCCCGTAGTATTTTTATCATAAAATTGTTCAAAATATCAGACTGATTTAATTGACGTAAATCGAGCGCTTTAAATAAAAAATACCGAATAGAATCCAAAATTTTCCAATTAAAGGTCATTTTGAGCGAGGGATAATGGACGGTGTCTTTCCCATTAACCAAATACTCTGCATAAGAAAACCCATAGCGTAGAACGTTTCCTAATGGGAAAATGACCAAAAGAGAATTATAATGGCGAATAATTCCGTCTTTTTTAAGCCCGGATTTTAAGCATTCTCGAAGGCCTTTTCTAATTTTCACGCGGCATATTCGGGGCATGGTTTATTAACCTCCGGAGCGGTGATGACTTGGCCTTCTTTGAGAGGACCTACGTAATTAAAAATTCCTCTTCCCTCTTCTCCTATCGCATGGCATAATTACCCGCACGAGATGATGGGATGTAATTTTTCGATGAGCTCCATTATATAAAACTAAATTCTTAGAAGAGGTATTTCATGATGGGAGAGCAGTATTAACTCAATTAAGACTTAGTTAAAAAGAGAATAAAGTCCGAAATGCTCAAATTAAGAAAATTGCTCATCTCTTCCGAGAAGCTGAACTATTTTGCGCAACCTATAATTTACCTACTATACTCCTCTTCAATTTAACATTTTTCTGGAATGGTTCGGAATATTATCGGCGTTATATCGGTTTGTTTACTTTACGAGATAAAAACTAATTGCGTCTTATGCATATTTATGACATTTTTCGAAATCTGATTCCCTTTCTTTTCCTAGTGGAATGAATAATTCAAAGCAATCAAGCATGTAAATTTTTAAATAAAAATTTTTATTAACCGATATCTTTGCTGGCGGTTGATAGGTGAAATTTAGTTGTAACTATAGAGACTTTAATGCTATCCGATTGGATATGGCTAGTTATTTCTCTTTTCTAACACTAAACAAATCGGGTATCGTTGATATTAAACTAATGACGCTGCATTAGCGGAATCAGCATCTTTTGAAATAGTTCAAATTTCCTTCGGGTTTCATCTCAGGCGATATGTATTCATTCCAGCAGCATTTGTCATAAGTCTAATGTTGCATGCATCACGTGTAAGCGGCATTTCAGAAAGCGAGACATTTAAAATTCCAAATCCCGTTCCGTCGGGTGCACGAGGTGAGACGTTTCTCCGACTCCTTTATTTCTAATACGTGCCTTGATGTCAGCTAACAAGTGAGTTGGGGAAACTCTTTGTTCGTTTGAATGGCAAAGACACTAAATGCGAAGGATTTAATGAATGCTCCGTTATGCCGCTGCAACCATCCAGTTTAACTGCGGTTCAAGCAGCACAAGTCACCATCTCGCTTTGCAGCCGTCGTGCAGGTGTAATTCAGGTTCCCCGCGAGAATAGGGAAACTACGCTTGATTTATCCTTTCCTGTCTCACACCCGGCCGTTCCTTCTCACCTCATGAACTGCGAAACAGCGATTCGGTGGAGAGTTTTGCAGAGTGAGAGAGAAAGGGTGCGGGAGAGAGGAATAGGAGAGGTTAAACGTGAAAAGTGAGCGGAAAGGGCTATTTAGGAAGAGTGTAAGTTTGCGAGCTATGACTTCTTGGTGGGGAATTCACCACATTCGCCGCTGGCAATTCATTAACCTCTTCGTTTCGCGGGTTCTTCCATTAATTTCTCTCCCTATTCGGCATTGTTTGTTTTCTGCTGCTCGCGGATGTATGCTCCCCGATTTTACGATGCTCTCAATAGTAATCCTTATCAAAGAGTATTCCAGCGGATGATGAATGATCAGTCGAGTCATAAACTATTTGATTTACCAACTATAAGTGTTCGAGAAATTAATATTTATGTGAATAATTTTCGTATAGAAGTAGTTTTTGTTGCGAATGAAATATAGAAACAAAGTCGAGGAAGCCGCCGTAGATGTTGGAAATCCTTTCTCAAGAATTATTAGAGACCAATTGTACGAGTATTGAATAATAATATAGAAGGAGTATCTACTTGGAATTCTTTAAGCATAATATTGATAAATTCGCAACAAAAATCTCTTGAGGATGCTTATTACTTACGGACTTACTAACAGGTTAATAGTATAATTTTCTGTAATTCCCACCTGATTCCTTCATAGTAAAGTTATTATTTGGCAATATTTTGAAAAATGAATAATTACTTGTTAGTGTCGGGGACATGAAAACTTATTTCCCTTTAACTTAATCAGATATGTTTTCTGTTATTTAAATTTTCGTCTTATGAAATCGTGTGTTAGGATTAACATGCCACAGCGTAACTCGTATTTAAGAAATGCATGTATATAAACTCCATAAGTCATCATGTAGGACATGGCTGGAGGGAGAATTCTCGACCTACCTATCGGCTATCAAATCTATCTGTGATTAAAAAGGTGCATGGCTGCCTTACTTCGGAAATCACGCTCATTGATCGAAATGATCACGTCTCGCACAGTGTTATTCAAGTGGCTATTTGAGATTTTCCCAAATTATCGCCTATATTCAATCATATCTTACTTTATGAGATTATTTGCCATGAAATTCTCGCGTCAGCTCTTTTAAGAGCTTCAGAAACGGTGATCTACAGTGTAAAATAACTCTCTCAAACTTGGAATAAAATTCCGTATTTCGTTTCGGAATTGGAACCCGTTTCGTGATGCAGCTACAACCCAATTACCGAATTGTTTTCATTTCATGATGATTGATGGTATTCATCGTTAAGCGATTGAAAATCAGCAGCAAAAAACGGCATCTACTAGAACACAAATCCATTGTGTGTGTACTTGCATGTTTATCCAGTTGGATATGAAATATTAGATCGCCGATAACGTTAAGCGTACGTTCTATTTCTCATAGATAAATTTGAGTTATTGCAAATTCCCATCGCATTATAAATATTCCAGGACACCTCTGTATTCGTAAAGTATACGTTAGTTTAGTCGTAACGCATGTCCACAGACCAATTATATCAACCCATCCCTTTTATTCCCGCACAAATAATTCCCCATGTAATCTTCGGTTATCTGCATTCGATCTCTATCTTTTCACTCCGTCCTTTGGATTCCTTCCCCATCCCCTCGAATTTAACGAACGCGTTTGTTATCGTTCCCTCTGTCTCTCCCCGTTCCATAAATATACTTCGATCTCCATGGCTGACTTTTACCGTCATTCTCACGCACACCCCCGGGGCACAAATATGGGTACGTGTCGCTGGAGATGGGGTCGCCGCGAGGGAGGGACTCGGCGTTTGAGCGCCGTTCGTAGCGGAGGATAGCTCACTCCATCGCGCGGGTAAACAGCTTCTCATTCTGGTTCACCTGAGCGGTGCATAGGGTCGGAATGGAAGGAGAACGGAGGGAGGTAATCGCTCGAATTGTGAGTGCTTAAAGCCCCGCTCCCTCTACAACCCACGGGGACAGAACCAAAATCGGATCGGAATAAATAAAAACGGCGCTGTTTTGTTGCCGTATTTTTCTTCATGCAGACGATTTTAGTCGGATCGGATTCGGGGGTCGCATCGCCCCGTCATAGATCGCCAATCCTAATCTGCCACTCGGACCCTCTCTTTCCATCGCGCTTTACGCTCACTCGCCTCCGCCGCATTCCTTTTGCTTCTCTACTTTGTGATCGCCTCCGCGTCTCGTTCCGCCGCGGATTTTTCTTCCGATTCCTCTTTGATTTCGGTGTTTATCGCCCGATTAATTTTTTTGCGTTTGCGCTCGATTACGCGGATCGTTTCGTCCTTTTGTCCCGGCCGTATCAGCAAAAGAGATTAAAAATTATCGCCCGAAGCTCTCGGCCCGATCGGAGGAATTAGCGGAAAGAATTTAGGAGACTCGAAGAATAAATGAATGTGCAAAAGAACGGCTGCGGTGGGTTTACGTCGTGCTTTGGTGGGTTCGGCCGTCTGAGCGGGGGACGGAAATATTTCGCGTGCGGTAATGATGCTCCCCTTTCGAAATGAATTGTTATAAATCTCCAGGCGCTCGATGCTCGTTGTTTCATAACTCTGACGGACTCTAGGGAGGATGTAAAGGAAAGTGTTCTATCCTCATTGCTATATGGCGAAAAAATAAATATCGCTTTAAAAGAATTCTAGCAATGATTCTTGTATTCGTCTTAGCTAAAAATCGCATACTATAAAATCCTTCACTTAACAGCTATCTTGGATAAAATTTTCATTTTATATTCCTTAAGATTCTGTTAAATTTTGGGTCTCCTACCAAGTGGTTAGCGCATTTCATTTTTATGAAAGCGGAGTTGAGTTCGATTCCCTGCAGCGGTCTATAAGTTCGAATTGCCTTAGTTATCGAAGCACTTTTAAAAGTACCGTTACTGTTATATTTTCATAATGTATGATAACAGGATATCAACTCATAATTTTTATCCGTTAAAAATTAATCACCGGATTTTAAGGGTTGCATACATACTTATTAAAGAGGTTTTAAGCAGGAATGGATTAGATTAGGAATTGAGAGGGGAATATCTTCAATTATGCGCCTATGTTTGCGGATTAAAAATTAATACGTATTTTTACCGTTTAATAAGTAATCTAAGCTGATGTATATAAATTTCGGCTGTCTAACTCTATAAAAAGAACTATGCTACTAATCAATATCACCACTCTCTTTTTTATTTTCTTCGTGTTATAGCTCAACGACAAACCACAGCCTAAAGATGATTTACATAATCCTCCGATGCTTTGATACCTCTGAATCGATGAAAGTTATTTGGATGGCATCAGAGTTTCGTTCGGTTAAATCTCATACAGAAACCTTATCCTTATTTTCTATTTTTTATCGAAATCGTTATTTCGGTACTCTTCTCTTTTCAAAAACGTCCTTTATTCAGTTTCACAGGTACTTAGTGCTGATTTACCTACCTATAACCTATTTATTAATGATAATCTTGCTTCATTTTATATGAAGATGTTTTCAGGTTACTCTTTACTCGGTTTGCATTCTGGTAATATTCACATGACATTTAGTTTTTCAGGACTTCAATCCATATTTCCCTACGTTGACCTCTGAGAGTAATATTTCATTCTGGAGATAAAACTATTATTCAGCCATCTGATCTCCATTCTTCTTTACTCTATTTTTGCAAATACTCAAGTGAATTTTGCGGTATTTCAAATTTCTTATTAATCTGTATCCTCAGCAGGAAGCATTATTGAATTTTACTCACTGTTTTAACCACTGTTTAAGTACGTGATTCTTCTGGCATCTCTGTGGATCTTTTATGTCTACGATTGCCTTAGACCATGTTTATTACTGCTAGTTCTGTTGTTAGCCCATAATTATATTTGAATATTTCTCTTGGTTTCTCCTTCCTATCTTCCTCTCACCTTGTATTTCGGTTGAGCGGCATTCTATTAGTCCAACCTTATGTCTTAAATAATTCCCTCAAGATATCTTTAAGGACTGTATAATTTATTCTCCAACCCAATATTGCACTTCATTGAACGTTTATCACTCAAACAATACTGAGAAGGGCAAATAGAATGCACTACGACGATGGTGTGGGAGGAAGTGGGTTATTGGGTCGATTTTAGTAATTACGTCGACGCTAAGACGACAAAAGATACTAGATGAGTTTTTGTCGATAGCTCTAGATTTTAATTTTAAAAACAATGAGATATTTTCAAGTTCGTAAGCCTTGTTTTTCACAATTTCAAGTAAATTATCACTAGCTGCTCGATATCCGAAATATCAATTGAAATTCGATACAAATTTTAATGCATATTGGGTCTATAGATTCACGGAACAAAATTTTTATTCACGTAGTATATAAATATATGGAGCCATTGATGAAAAATCATACAGTAATGAATATAGTAGCATGGGTATAATATCCTATTTCAATCTTTTTATGTATTTCTTGACTGTCTTTGTAGCTTGAAGGCTAGCAGTATTAACTTACCTTGCCTATCATCAGATTCAGGTCGATTTTTTTAACCTGAGTTCTAACATAAAAAACGTAATTCAGAATGATTACCTGAGTTGGTTTCAGACGGTATCAGCATCTCATAATAAATGAAACACTTTTGATCCCCCATAATTTATAGCATAACTTTTGAACCATTTATTGTCCGCATTGAAGTGGATATACCCAAAATAAATAATATTTTTTTGACTCTTATGGTTATCGTGATCGATTCATAATTCATCTCTCAATGCAATAAACCTATCCTCTTTTGTCACCCAAGGAAAATTTCACAGGTGATCAAACGCCTTTCGGTATCTCTCTCTCTCTCTCAACATGTATGATACCCAGTTTTCATCTTTTGGTCCTCAATTCCATTGAATGCAGAGGTTTCTATGTAGATTGATCGACATTTAATTCAGCTGTCAAGTCCTCAAGCGTTCGACATGGATATTTATCGAGTAATGCTCGCAAATCTGTATCCTCAATATTTTTTGTTCTTTGTCACCCACGTCAAAATCACCACTTTTAAATCGCCGAAACCACTTTTTATGTGTTGTGTAGGATGCGTATCATGAACAAACGATGCGTTTCTTCAGCCATTTTTATGTAAAATAATGCAATGTGACCTTTCGCAAATTTTGTTTGGTTGGGGAAAAATATTGGCTTTTTCCATGCGAGAAAAATCGACTATTGTCTACGTCCAAAAAAATGCCTACCTCTGAGTTTTAAGCTTACACCTTTCAAATACATCTGTTACCGCTTTTTACAAACAAAAGCAGTTTTACTAAGGCTATATTTTAAAAAGGATGGATGCAGAATCTAAAAACAAAAAATACCCAGCAGCATAGTTATATTTCCTAATTTATACTTTGAAATTTGGCTGAACTTTGCTTCAACTGGCAATGGAATTAAAGAATACGTCTAAATTACCATCAGATATGGACATTTATTTGTATATTTAGTGAAATTCTAAGGAATATATTATAGCTTTGTTAAAGAAAAGACAAATATTATTTCATTTATATTAAACTTGACCGATAAAATATTTTTAATTTTGTACATAACAGAATTAGTATTCAGTATTTCAGTTATTCCATAACGATAATTAATTTACATTTACTTCCCATTTACATGAAAAGCATTCCTTATATTTTGGAGTTATTAATTTGATTTAACTAATTAATTGCAATATATTCCTCAAACATTATTAGCATTGTGTGTCGGACTTCATGACTAAAACCAATTATGTGCATAACAATGTAACTTAACATAATAATATCATAAGCTCTAATTTTCATATAGCTTCAATTTTCCTATTTATTTGCCCCGAAGCAATGATGGACATGATTGGGAGTTTTGATTTGAATTCGGTGGGGATTAAATAATAACTAATGAGAATTTCCATCGTAATTCACGTCCAAATGTTTGATTAATCCTTTCAATAGTAATTATGCTTAATTATTCATTCACTTCGCGTCAGAATTAATTGGTCGCATGAATTCGTTATCAATCAACACGGATACGCAATAAAAAAAAGAAAGGCAGCGGATGCGTATCCACGAATCTTACCATTATTCGGCACGATCAAAGGGATTTAAAAAGAAGCGTTGCGCGCTAATTACTCATTTAACCGGATAAAAGTCTTGCTGTTTTCCGCTTTGACGAAAAAACGCCGAATCGCTCGAAAAAAATATGAAAGTTAAATCTTAAAAAGGGCAGAGGATTGTTAGCGGGAAATGAAGGATCGTGTATTTCCTGCGCCGTGACATCTTTTCATTTGGACGCATCCGAATTTGGAAATGCCTTGAGCTCCGAGCCAGTTCTTTTGATGGCCTCATATATTTGCGTACTGCAGTCCTGCCGCTCTCCAAACTCCTTTCAAATGTTAATAATTGACGTCAGTGACGTGCCGCTTCGGGAGAAATTTTATTACCTTCCCTCATCAGTCGAATTTCGTACTTGACTCACGTCGCACGGATGGTTACTCTTGTCTGTCACGTGTGCAGTAATTACGCGTGATAGGTTGATGCACGGCAGTGGATGGTACTGCGCGCTGGGAAAAAAGCGGTTCCCTGAGTCACGCTTAATTCACCCTCCCATTTTCATTTCGCCCATCGGAGAGCTCTTTAATCTTTAATGACCGCTCCCAAACCAATAATAGGCGACGTTTTAATTATTCAATGGGGGATTAATCTTGGTAATTCCTGAGCATTCGAATTCTGCGCATAAGGGAGCATCGGATATTTTAATTTTCCCAACTAGATGATTCTTGTTACGGCGCAATAAAACGCGGATATTGTGATGTGGGCTCTTTGCGTCTGGCTTTTGTCGATGCATGCGGACGCCTACTCATTGATGAACCGTAGCTTCTAGCATCTAGTTGATAATGAACGTACTGGTCACTTGACATTGCGGAGTACTCTTTTGTGCTCAAAAGTTTTGTGTGCGATTTTTTGTAATGTGTGCCCTACGTGGATGCCATAGTGGTAGATAGAGATATTTAAGGGCAACGATGCCAAAATGTTCCAGCTACTCGCATTGTCAGAGCTATAGTTATCACAAAAATGTACTATACTCTAATTACTGTGATGCCCGTATAACAGGAGGAATCAATACAAAATAGAGTATTGTGATTGTAAATGGATATGAATAAATTATCGACAAAGGATAATCAAGTCCAATCATATCAAAGTATGAGACGAGAGTAATTATGCTATAAAAATGTGAAAAAAAAGAATTTGGAACTCGGCTGCTAATGAATAAGAGGTTCTAAAAGCTCTCCAATCACCGAATTTACCGGAGAACGTCGGAATAATTCCTGGAAAGGAAAAAGGAAGCCGCGGATTACCGAACTTATAGGAAACACCCAGAGCGAATTTCGGTGGGTATGCCGCCATCCTAAAGGGGTAATTTTTCGAATATCTCACTCTTATATATCAAACATGATCCAATAAAAGTATTCACTATTACATACTAATGCGATAAGATCAATCGTTAAGAGTGTAACTTCCGGAGATAATATATATCTTAGGGAGTAAAAAGTCACCAAAAAGGGAATAATTGAGAGCCTGGGAAAGCAAGTGGTGGTATTAAATTAATCTCTCCGAAGTTTTCAATCCCTTGAGGCAAAATTGTTGGCAAAACAAAATTTCCGTATTTGGACGCACACTAATTTAATTTGAATATATCATTAAAACTGTGTATCAGCAAACGAAATTAAAAAATATATTTATCGAAACGGAAGTAATTCCACTAATCACCTGTGATAGCAGGGTGGGTAGTATTTTAACGTATTTTTGGAATCAGAACTGCGGAAAAACTTTGCAAATACGTCGGTGCATCACCGAATGATAAAATCTCGTGGAAACATTACGTTTCTATTTCATCCACACAATAGATAACCGCAATATGACGTATCTTATTTTTTCCTGTTCAACCGAATGATTTTGATTCATCACACACCGCGCCCCAAACAATGTAATTTATTTTGCTTTTTAATTTTTGATTTAACGGAACTCTAAGCTCACAATATTTTAACGTGGAATTCATAAAAAATACCCGTTATTTATCAGCTTGGCTTCAAAGTTGTTTTTAGGCTCATTTTTTGTATTTTTGCCATTCATGCGTCTACAAAAAAGATATGGAATACGTCACCAGATGTGGGATAGAGATTGCGCAATCCGTTTCTATGTCATTCAATAGTAAAAAAGCAAATTTAATTATTTTTAGTCGTAAATAGTACATCTGAATCTATCTAGTTCAAATTTTTTGGTCAACTGCATAAGATTATCTTGAAGGACTATCAGGGATATCTATACCATCTGTTCCATATTATTATAGTTAACATGGAAATAGTGTTGAATCTATCTGCTTAAATGGATAAAAACTTTTACTATGTAAATGGTAGTAAATAATAGTAATAATGTAATATCTTATTTAAGTTTGGGCAAGAATTTTTAGGTCTAAGCTTTAATAAATATAATTAGAAAGATGGATTTATTTGCTAATATTACCCATACAGAAGTTGTCAGACGAAAATTTTACACGGCTGTTGTTAAATTATGCTTCGGAAGTTCCTAAAATGGAAAAAGTGGCTATAGTGTTTATTCTACTTTCAGTAAAAAAATTGTGGAAACTTCTGATTAAGGGTTTTGGAATTAATTTTGTTATTCCTGTTAAGATTCACCATAAAGGTAAACTCTCCCCATGAATAGTTGATTGGTAGAAGAACAGAATTGCACTGAGCCGATAAATTACTTTGGAATGAACAAAGAAGTACTGTTAGGCCGAAAGAAATAAATATCAAAGAGGAAAGCATGAGAGAAATAAGTTGAATGTGATCTTACAATCATTAAAGATCATTCTCATGGCAATAAAATTTGCCTAACTCTTACCTATTATGAACCTAATTTCCGATGTTCCTCCATAGGTTTATACATGGATGACTTTGTTCACGCTTTGGTGGACACCAGTACGATTTTAGTCTTTCTGAAAATCGCTTAATTTCAAATAATTTGGAAGAAATCGAGGACACCTAAGCTTCACAAGTACCATTGATATAAAGTGAAATTAAAATGATTTAGTAGATAATATTTAAATGAAGATGCGTAAATAATTTTACAGTTAAATCTTAAAATCCATACCTGCGATCTATGAGATCATTTCCGCGTTTAAATCTATCTTGAGAGAAGGTAGCAAATACGTCTTTAAATTCATATATTTTATTTGAAAAGGAATATGTACGAAGTTGATATATTGGATTGAAGTTTGGGTTATTTGATGGAATGGGTCGCAGAGGACTAGCAGTTGGTAAATACGTATAATTAATGATGATTTATATTACGTAGTTGTGCATTCAGTATTCCAAAATGTTAACCTTGAAATAAATACATTTAAATGAGTGTACTTGGCGTTTGCGCGGAGGTAGATATTGAGTGGGTTGTGATTCAGAAAAGGAGCGAAAATAAGGAAGGAGTGGCCAATATTTGTTTCAAAACGCTCAAGGTTAAGGTTAATAACTCCAGAAGTCCGTCGAAGCTTTAAATTTATGCGCCCGCAACAGGCTGCAATTTCAATAAAATATTTTATTATCAATAATTCCACTCGGGAAATTACAGCCGGAAATTCATAGGCTATCATTTCGAAAAAAGAAAACTCGCAAGGTGTATCCTCTCCTCAAACTTCCAAACGTTTTATCGTGACAAGAATATATTGTGTGTTTATGTAATCTGGAAAGAGTTAGGTGCCGAAAGAGCACCTGTTCGTGATGGTTTGTCGATTTTTGAAACTAGTAATTAAGTTTGGGTAGAAATCATCGATTGCAATCAGTGCTGCCTTAACCCTTGCGTCTCCGAGTGAGGGAAAACAAATCGTCCATTTTTAAATGATAGTATATATTCTAGGATAACTTAATGGAAACTTTACACGTTATAGCAGTTATCTTCAGTGAATAACTGTGAATGTTCACAAAAGCATAATTTTCCTTTGTATTTAAAAGTATTTACCATTTCCAACAGTCATATTAGTATCTATATTAGTATCTTGCCAGTCCAAATCCAAAATCCAAAAGATTAAAGCATCAAGATTTAAGCTTAAAAATCGGTCAAAATCATTTTTAAAAATTCATTCGTATGGATTTATATATACATACATCTTTTTGGTTCAATAAATTAACAGTTTGATTAAGAAATTTGGACAGAGGTTTTGATCGTTCCTCTTCCCTAACACTGATGTTCCGTGCACACGTTTCATACCCTCTTACGTTGTACTTCCTTGCCACAATAATTGTCACTAAGCAGAGGAAGAAAATGTTCCTCTATATCTCTCAAGATAAATAATCATTCAATGGCAATTCGTGAGAGTGTAATTGAAAATTTCCTTTATTAATGTTTTTCAGATCCTGATAAAGGCGAATGCTGGTTAAAACTCATACCAAGATATGGTGTGTCGCAAAGTAAAGATCACCTCATAAGTACGTACATACATAGCGGAGCCAAAAGGATCGAAAATCACTGGCTTAAGCTATTGCATTTGGCTATTGTAATATTGCACATCTGACTTGTTTAATCTCGCATAAACATTGAAATCACTATTGTACCCAAATACTTTGACTTTCCTCGTTTTCTTCTTTTAAATACTGAGTTCAATGAAGACCGATGAAATGGAAATCCACCGTAATAATCATTTCGCGAAATACGTTTCGTTTAATCTTGTCTGTGAATATTTATTTCCAATTTAAGTGGGGTACGAATCGGCAAAGAGTTATCATTCTTCCGCTCCAATGGAAAAAAAATCGTTCGGTATTTTTCATCTACACGTGTTTTTTGCCGTCTGCTGAAAATACAAATCCTCACTTTTCATTCGTCGATTATTAAACGCGTGAGCATCAATAATAGTGGGCTCAGTCCGTGCTTCTTTTTTGATTCCCCAATACCTTTATGGTTTCGAGGCAGATTTTCCATCATTTCCCGCTACAACAATTGGTTTACGCCTGGACCACACTCCTCCCACCGCTGCGCCAACCTCCTCGATAGGCATCAGATTAGTCTGCCAGCAAGTGATCAATAGAGGGTCACACCACTGTGCAAATTATTGGGCTGATAGGGGTAAGAGCGGGTCTCTTTCCATCCGCCTCCCTTTGCCACCAGTCTGCTCTCTCTCCTTCCTCCCGTGTTATCCAATTTTCATTTAAACTTACGGCAGCAGCAGAGTTATATATTATGAGTATTATGAATTGCGTCACAGACATCTCATATTCTGATTGAATATTAACGTCGAATATGATGTTAAAGTCAAACTCAGTAGAATACTATATGTATGACAATAAAGATCCCTGGTAATACATTTGTTACATTCCTTTCCTGACTGCAGGGATTTGAAGTTAATTATCAGTCGGTATCAGTTAAGGAACGATAACCCTCTAATGACTCAGACTCCTTACAGCAATTAAAGAGTACAATTTAATTCCTATTTATTCCATACCATCTTACTTACTAATCAAGCTTCATTTATTTACTTCATCTACGTCTATTCAACCTACACATAAGCGGATGTTCACTAGTAAATATTCTTATAGTTATATTTAACTCTTTATATGTATATTTAAGTAAGATAAATATGATCAGGTATATAAAGTAAAACACTGCTCACATACACTGCTCACTGTGTATTTAAACGTTAACATAAATATAAATGAATATGTGATTTCAATCAATTCTCTTGCTTGGGATGGAAAGGGATTCATCTTAAAGTTTATTTCAATCCATTGAATATTATAAGCAGTCCTTCACCTTACTTTCCAAAAATAACCACGTGGCCATCCAGTAGTTTGTTCTACTATTTAAATGAAAGATTATATGATCAGCTGTAATTCCTTCTATAGGAAGTTTGGAGGTCATAAATGTATGTACTATATTTTAAATCATTTTATTGGTCGAAGAAAAATTCCTTTTCGAATAAACTAATGGCAATTCCCCTGAAAGGCGAATTCTGTATTATTCGTGTTCTATTTTGAGGACTTTTTTTCGCGTCGTAGTCTGTTTGGTCGAAGTCATTGTGGCGCAAGATAGAGTGCTATCTGAATACCAAAAGGTCCCTCCGTTCGACTTAAAGAAAGGGGTTTGGTAGAGAGCACATTTCTTTCAACCTTTGATCAAAATAAAAGATTCTATGATCTGAGAATCCTCTCGTCATCCATGATGATGAAAAGATTCTTTCATCAGAATAATTAGAAGGAACTCATACCAGTGACAAAGTTGGATTTCATTGTGGTTTAGTTGATTGAAAAGAAAATCCACGAATTTAATGCATTAGATCATTTAAGTTTCAGATTGTCATAAACGGAAGGAATAAGGAGACTTATTAATTAGGTTAAGGGTAGATGGTTCACTTTAGTATGAAATCATTCGTTCTATGACGATTGAGATGGATTTCTTATCATAGATGAATTCCATACTCAATAAAATGAGTGTCGAAAAACTATAGTCAATGCATCAATGCATCCCCTTTTTTAGACTGACTTTAAAAATGAATTACTTCTAAAATATAAATAAAAGGACTCTTAATAATACAATCATATTACTTATGAGCAAATTATGCAACTTACGCTCGGAAAAATGGTAATATATGTGATGAAATAATTCTTTCTTTTGTTTCCGAAAGAATAATGGAGCTTATTAAAGAAAAATGCTATCGATCCTATCTAAAGACATTGCATAAAAAGCATGCATGTGAAGCAATTAAATTTGAAAATTATTTCTGAAAACTATGTGAGGAAGAAAGAGCAAACAAAATTCTACTAACAGCCGAAGTACGGTATCTTTTGCTGTAAAACTGGAACACTTCATTAAGTGCCTAAAACAGAAAGTAAACCGAAAGTTAAAATGTTTTAAAGTATTTTATGTCGCTTTCTGAATTGTTATAATTTTCACATTCCAATCGATGCTAAAATATTCCGTATTCGTGTACCAGTTTATTTTTGTAAAAATTTTATTTATTTTTTCGTTAGACTGCTCTGTAGTACACAATCAGACGTCATAAAAGTAACTTTTTACATTAATTAATAATTATTGATTTAATTTTTACAATAAAATATAAATACCTGATCTGCAGTGAAATAACAAATTTTTAAGAAGATCCATTCAATGAAAATTTCATTTTCTTTTTTCGACTACGTTCGAGTTTACTCGAGAGAGAATATAATTCGAGTTCGCAATAAACGCTTTAACGGTGAAATCATTCTCGATGAAGCTTTCAGCTAATTTCTCTAAGATAGCGATATTCTCGTTCACTGGGATCGGCCGTAATCCATAATTTGAAATTGGTAAAGTGGTTACAGAATGGTATCGTAATTAGAAATCAAACTACCCATTAATAGGGAATCAAAGCTCCTCTTAATTACTTTTCCTTCCCACTTTCGCGTCACGATAGGTTTTTAAACTGGCGGCATGAAGGCAAACTTGGAGATGGAAAAGAAGAAGAGAAACGTTAATTACAAACGGATGCGCTCGGCGATGAGGGCGTAATGGAGTGCGACGTCGAGACACCTTATCGACGTAATCGTCTTTCTCTGAAAATCCTTCTCCTTTTAATGGAAATGCATCTTTGTTTCATTTTGTTACACGAGAGGGAAACATAGCTTTATTCTACGAAGACCTGTATCATCTGCTCTCGTATATCGATCCGAATGATTTAAAGACAATATTTCTTTTTGAGTGCCAATTTTCATCGCGAAAATACCGAGGTAGTTCATATACATTTGTCGTGTCGTTTTATCAAAAATAGAATTTCCTTAAGCTGAGCGAATATGACAGTTTTTTGTGGCGAGTTCCTACGAAGTTAAACTAACCTTGCGCTACAGGATTTTAGTTTATGAGAAGAAAAAATATCGCTCGTGTTTAAAATTATTTACATCTACATACAAGTTTCTTGCATTGTTAAAATTATATATATTCACGCTGAAAGAAGGCTTGAAAGTTTTTGAATGTCCATTAGCTTGAGTACAGAATATACCTCATTCAGGATTGCGATGTTTCTGAAAGGGGCAACCAGAATTTAAATCTTCGTCAAAACAAATAATAAGAAGTTAATGAACTGATGAAATATATTTATGAATGAAAGCAAATTTAGGTAGAAGAGAAAAGAGCAATTGAATTTCAATGTCAATTTATTTTATTAATCGCTTATCTTACGCTTGATTTTAAGTCAAGTTTAAACATAGTATACAGATATATCGTATACCTTAGACTTTCTTTATGATGACCCTGGACTATAAATACCATCTTGTATAAAAAGAATCAACATTAAACACTATCCTAATTTTCTTGATCACTTCAACACTATCCTTCACTATCTATGAGCATACCTGTACCCAAATTGACAGTTATTAATACAGTATGTTATCAATGTTTTGGAGGCGTATCTGCCACCTTCCATATTCCTTTTCAGATATAATCGAGACTTTATAGTGAGCATCAAATGGTAAATACCCTTTTGCGAAGAGCATCTTGTATCGATCCTCCTTACTTTCTCTCGAAATCTACTTTGAGCACTGCTAGTTTATCACAAATAATAACGATTTGGGAAAAATAAGCCTCTCATCATTTTCGATTAAGAGCACCACATTCTATACATTTGTTTTACCTTGAGCGTCAGAGCGTGCAGTCAACTCCTCCGGTATCTTTTCCTCAGTCCTTTTATTCAACATCTAGCAACTCACCTTCCTTTCTAACTAGCTCTCCGTCCATTAATATCCTCCTTTTCATCTCAGTTCCCTCACTTTAACGTCGTATTTTACTTCCATCTTTTCTCCACTGTTTTATTCCCTCGCATCCCTCATCCTCACGATGGATCTTCCCTTTCTTTCCGGGCTATTTCTTTCCTTAAACACTCAACTCCATTAAATTCGTGCCCTCTTTATCCCTTCCCCATCGTCGAACTCTCATTCCTACTCCGAACATTTCCGCTCGTTCCTCTTTTAAAACCGCCGCACTTTATGTCCCTCCTCCTTTTGTCCCTTCCCTCATCTAAGAAATTCTTCCCTCCAAAGCTTTGAGATTGGTTCCCAACCATTTTTCGCCGCTGAACCGTCTTTTATATGGATCTCATCGCTTTCCCGCCTCCATCCATATCTCCCTTTCTTTTACCTCGCGCTCACATTCCTTTTATTTGTCCCCTTCATTTGGTCCCTCTTTTTGATACCAAATATACTCCTCCCGCCGTAAAACGATTGAGTTAACTCGGCGAGCATTTCGACCGCTAAGTGGCTATTTGCAGGAGGAACTCGCTTAAAAGCAAACCGGAAATGACAGCAATTCAGGTGAAAGAAATCTCCCCAACCGCTAGACTTTTATTCCTGTAAGGTTTTGATGGCTTTCTCTACGATCTATTTCCTTTTACGTGGATTCATTCGTGTTATTTCGGCGCCAAATTTATTCATCTTTTAGTTTATAACTGAAAGGTCCCGAAGTCCGAGTTCGACAATGAGAGATGTTATTCTTAAGTCGGTGAACTTGTCCTAGGATACCTTAAATACATTATTGAATAAAAGTTTGTACAAGAAGTGAAAAATTGTGACTTGACTGGGACTCGATATTAGATACAGCTGCAGGTTTAGTCGCACAACTAAATGTGCTACGTTAAATTTCATTTCCATCTTTCATGTTTATCCCTTGAGAGGGATTCTCTCCATAACATCGCCTTGTTTGGTGGTTACCTCAACGAGGACCTCTGGGGGTGTATGGTGCCACTTAGTGGAGCACTACTTCGTGCTCATATAAGCTCCCGATTACAGAAATGAAGATGCGTGGCTTGATAGTTCTGTTGGTTAGAATACCTGTCCGGAAAACGGGAGACCTGGGTTCGTGTCCCAGTCAAGTCACAATTTTTCACTTCTCGTACAACCTTGGGTTTAGTCGCACAACTTAATGTGCTATGTTTCATATCGGTTTTTCATTTCCATCCTTTGCATTATTGAATACTCTATATGTAATCAACACGATGAAGCGTGATTTCATGGGAGGTCATGAAAGAAAAAGATTGTAGTTTCCAAAGGTTTATTTTCGGCAATTTAGTTTCGCTAGCAGACCTTATAATGCTGGGACGCTTGCGGAAATAGTCGCATTTTAAAAATAAACAACAAACCTACTTCAACAAATTCTACTCATAAATCAAATAAAAATAATAAAAGAGAGAGAGAGAAAAGTTACATCAGGATGGTGTTACAGATATTGGTAGAAAGTAAAAAATTCCGGTCGATTTTTTTAAATGGGGTGTTTTCGAACCTTCAGTGTGTTGAATTTGGAAGATAGATGGAAAGGTAGTCTTTTACTTAGCTTTTGAATTTATTAAAAGATATTTGCCATGTCTTCTTTAAAGCAAGAGGAGGAAACCGAAGACTTAATATCGGGAGGTTACAAACATTTCTGCTGTGACGAATAGAACAGCGAGAATGTTTCGTTAATTTTTTTTCTGTGTTGAGGTCTCGGGAGTTTCTTAGTTTCTAATAGCAATACTAGTTCTTTGGGAGCGATTATTTTTTGTCGTTGATATTCAGATGTATGCAATAATAGCGGTATACCTTTTATAAGTTAAATTACTGCCGTCATGTTTGACGGAAGAATTCGGCAGTTTCTTATAAGCATCGTAAATTGGGTACGAGCGATGGAATTTGATAACATTTCCATAATCTTTTATTTTCCACTATACTTAGCATATACTTATTAACATAATATACTAATTATCATTTTAAATGGTATCATTAAATTTTACATCCCTTATCCTAAAAAGCCAATGAGCAGACTTATTACTATAGGAAACTGCTCTTCTGTTGATTTAATGAATAGTAGGTCGAATTCGTAGGTTTCGGTTGATCTTTCCCGAGGACTTCCTTAATCCCTTCCGTCCATTATTATCTCATCTTTCCCGTAAATTTCCAGCTTTCCTCCTTTCTTACACAAAACACATCTTCAGTTTTGCTTCTCTCCTTGCCTCTATCTTCCCCTAATCTTATCTCTTGCCATCTCCGTCCATGGCCCTGCTTGCGTCATCCCATTAGCTTTCCTCAATTAGGATCACAATTCCCTTTTCTCATTTTCCAGAAAAACAATTTTCCCTTGCGATGGTCAGGGTTTAATCTTGATTAATCTTAGAGAGTATGATTATTCCTTTGACATCGCATGGTGGATCGTTCGTTGTAGAAAGGCTTCTCAGTACACTCTGGATTTTCAAAAGGTTGTTATTATTTTCATATACTCCTCGATAATTTATCACCCAAGTGAATTTGTAAGTACGCACGTACGAAACAGCATATTTATGAGTATTCTCTAAGACGTCTTAGAGCTTATAGGAAATTATGTTCGAAGCGTCTTAAGCTACATTCATGTAAGATGATGGACGTAATGAAATCATATAAACATTCTCGATTTACTTTTTATCGCCATATAACGAAAAGCATTACGTTTTCCCTACTTTCCCAATCTATATTTCCTGCCTCTCACTTGTTCTTTCTTTACTGGGAAACTTATTTGAATTTACTTACCTATTATCTATTTTTATTATTTAATTACATTTTTTATAAGAAAGATGAATTATTCCTGTAAATATTATTGACTTAGATTATGTTGATTCGAAAATGCAATTATATTTATTATATTACTGCATTATTATAACTGTTTTGGAGGGATAAATAATTGATCCCGAACCTTTGCGAATCCTATACATTAAAAAGACATGAAAAATGACAAGTATATAATAGGAGTGCCCTTTCTCACACTACTTCTTTAATATGCTTTTTGATATGGAGATGATTAAAATTAACACGGAAAGTGTTAATTATTAATTAAGTGTTAAAATAAACGATACACGTCCGCAATGTTCGTTTTTAATATTAAAGGAGAGTGCTTACTCCTTTAAGGGAATCATGCCATGATCTCCTGGTCTACCGTTAAATGAGCGATATCTTCACGATTAATAGATAACCGTATAAATTTAAAATGTGCCTCAGCTTTGCGGAAATATGCGATATTGTGATAATGATGAAGAGAAACAATATTTGTATTTTAATAGAAGATATTTCTTTAAGTACGGCTAGCTTCGTCTATAGGTAGAAAAAGTAGCCATGTTCATGTTTTCCAAATATTTTAGCTATTACAATTGGTAGGTTTAGCATGTTTTCACACTATTTCTTAATGGCAGTTTTCCTGATGTGGATGATTTTTCCTATGAATACCTTATTTTTTAAATCCACACTTTTCATCTTCTTTTTCTCTCTAAAATGATCTGTATATAATATGACGATGGATTATTGAAGAAGAAACTCTTAGTCTCAATATCAGTAACAAATAAAGACTTTTTTAAGCAATTGAGACAGAATCATATTAAGGACTGAAGATGAACTTCACCGACTTTAAAATAAATCCAATGTTCACTAGTCATATTTCATTTAATACCTTACTCTCCTTTATCATAATATTTTTCTTCTTCTTTTAGTATCCACTTCTCTTTTCAAACTCTCCCTAAGGGATTTACATAATGGACCAACCGAATCCCATTCCTTTTTTTAATCGCTCCCTGAGGATGATCTCATAGTATAAGAGACGCCGATTGGTAAAAGACGAACTGAGCCTAAGGCATTTCCAGAGAAGATACTCGTTAAGGAGTGACCGATGAAATAGATTCGTAATCGAAACGACCTCAATATCGGAGGTTAGGATTGATTATGGGAAAATGGCGAGCTCTCCGAGAGGGTTCATTGTTCGGACGACGAGGAATTATGGTTGCCGGAGAGGGCACGGTGATCCACTCATAAGTAGTTAATTGTGTGTGTTTACAAGCACTCGATAACATGTTGCGCCCACTCTTCTGATTCGATCTGAGCAGCTTAGCTGTTATGGAGAGTGAGTGAGGATCGAGTGTACCAGTAAACGAATCTGATACTTGCGAAATTGCGTTTTAAAGTCGCAATAAAGGGTAATCTATTCTCTGATTTACTTTCGTGATTTGATCTGAGGGTAATTTAAATTGCTGAATGTAAAACATTTTGACTGGAACGCCATTCTGATGTAACATTTCTTTAATTCTTTTAACATTAACGTATTTCATTGCTCCGTGGGTTTGCATCGTAAAAACCAGTATATACTGTTCCTAACTGCCTTTGCCATTACTTACTCCTAGGGGATGGAATCATTAGATGAATTTAATGTTTTTAATCAAATTCATGAAATCATGTACTATATTCAGAGAATCAGATGATATTTCTTTCAAGATAAATTATATATGATTAGAAAAGCCAGCCTACATCTCTGTGTTTAGCAGTTTCGCATACACAGACGGCATACATTCTATAGAATTTAGTACGTAGAGAACGAGAAGTACCCAAAGTAAAAGCTATCACTTTGAACTTAAGGATCTACTCATTCTAAATTTACAATTACATGCTTTCGTTGCCGTAAGCTTTTGTAGGAGCGTATGAAGCTATTCATAAACCCACCAGCCAATGAAGATCCCCGAAGAGTTGCAACAAATAAACCTTCGAATCTTACTCCGTCAATCGATGCCATCGAAACGACTTAACCGTCATTACCATAAAGAACCCTTCCTCATAATCATTCACTTTAAAGCGTCCACATTTCGAAATGCCGTTAAGATTGCAGAACAGTCTCTTCTCCAGGCGAAGTAATCATTAAAGCAAGGCCACAACAGCGATCCAGATAAGGATTAGTACCTCCGCGATAATAAGTTCCGAGGATTACTTTTTGAAAGCAGCTTCGGCCCGCCAAAAAGAAAGAGACGTCTCCGCAGTTAAACTTCATAGCCGTCGTACCTGCGAGGTTATGGCGGGAGTGCATGTGTCCGCACGGGGGAGGCGACGCAAGCCCCCGAATCACTGCCTCCGTGGCCGTTATGACAATGGCAGTCGTTCCGCGTTATGTGCCGTCGAGAAGAGCCCGCCCACTCCGCGAGGAAAAGGGGTCGAGGAAAGTGGCTTCGCAGTGGCCAAAGGAGGACGTTTGAATGGGCGAAGCTGGAGTAGAACAAATCGAGCATTATTCCCACGGGGGCGATGGACAGGGCCTCCTGGATATGGTTACCCCTGGCGGGAATAGTCTTGCGCTCATTCCCAAAGGGGTGGAGGGTGGTTAAGACAGTGAGGGTGGGTCGATGGGACCGTAAAGGAGAATCCGTGGTGGTGCTCGCGGCACCGCTGACTCAGCCTGGTGTTAAAGTTTGGGTGCCGTGTCGAAAGAGGGGAGGGGCGCTCGTTTCGGACGTCTCATCTCACGCTCTCCGGGCTGCCGTTCCGAAACTCCACCCATGGGGGATGGAGGAAGGGAGATGGACATACTGCTTCATTTTGGAGGCGCGATTGGGACCACTTGCCTCCCACCTTGATGAGAAGTTGAAAAAGGGATGTGTCGAGTTTGAAGCGAGAGTGTTACTTTCACTTATGCAAGTCGGTGATGGAGATGAGTATTTTAAAGCGATTTTCAAACGCGGTGAAGGAGTTAAGAAAGTGCTTTTTTACTATTTGGAAAGAGGCTGATGGAATGAAAGGGAAAGAACTTAAAACATTGATCAGTTCATAGATAGAGCAATTATTACATAATTATATTACATAAGTTTTATGATGCTATCGTTTCGAAGACCATTGTTAAGCGAGAGGTAAGAGATTGATGAGAGATGAGTCAGAGGAGAGGGATGTACATCGTTAGCTTTCATTCATCCACCCAGTATAATTCGAAGGTGTATTCCTAAATGATGCAAAGTAA
Organism: Pachydiplax longipennis; assembly: GCA_036926295.1. NCBI lineage: Eukaryota > Metazoa > Arthropoda > Insecta > Odonata > Libellulidae > Pachydiplax > Pachydiplax longipennis. The sequence goes on from JAVFKF010000008.1 coordinate 63,279,819, forward strand.
AGTACCTTTTATAGAAATATTGTGTCCTCTATTATTATTGGACCCTTTATTAGGCGAGGTTAGGCCCGAGTGGGCCTCTCTTCCACCTAACCTCGTATGAAGATGCATGGTTATCAAGATGTAAAATAATACTAAGAGAAAAAAAGGAGAAAAGAAACGAAATAGAAAGATTTGATTCGTGGGAAAAAATCTCCACAACTGAAGGTTGATAGAGAAAAAACCCACACAGTTTATTAAAATCACTATTCTGCGGTAGCAAGTACATCATTATATATCATATACAAGGATATCGTCTCGATGTAAGATTTCATCCATTCTTTGAGCAATTAAACAATTCTCCTCTCAAAACGATTTGCGAGTTAGATGTTTGATATTCTACTCGATTATATCCCAAAGTATACGCGTAGTTGCAAAGATAGCAGAAATAAATAGAACTACTTGAAAAGAGAAAGTCTTAGAAAAATTTATAGATCCTAGGGAAGGAAAAGAGAAAAGGAAAATCCTAGGAAAAGGAGAGCAAAAGTAGAAACAAGGATATTTTTAAAAGTAGGACGAAAGCAGAAGGGAAAGTAAGAAATGTTTTAATTCGCCTCTTGGGGAGTATTAAGCATATCGTTGGGGAAAAATATCCTAATGTTTTTGTTTGGTCAAATTGCAGAATCTTTGGTTCATTTCAAACATGGGAGGGATTGGGCGGCGCGGTTGAGAGGTTTTGGTCGTAGAGAGAGTCACTTGAGAGGATGCAAGAGATGTCCCTCAATGGCCTTCCCGAAACCAGAGTAAAAACTTTCCTAAAAGAGAATATGAGTTTCGCATATCCATGTAAAATATTTCATGTTCACATGTAAAATATTTAATGTTTATATGAAGAGAGGGACATTAAACAATCAAAATTAGGATATTTTTTCGAAATGAAGTAGATGTTCTTTGTTTATTCTCCTTTTTCGCCTAACGTCCATGCTATAAAACATCACTGCTAAATCTAAGTAAATGGTAATTGCGTGCCCAATTTACACTTTTCACTGAAAAATCAGCACTATTCATTAAAAAAATCCATTGCTATTTGAAATTAAAAATTTCACTTTCAATTAAGGTATATTGATTTTTTTGAGGTTTTGATAGTCAGAGATGACAATTTTTGTCGATGATAGTTCAGTCGGACGACAAATCGATTAACGTTTTCCATAACATCTGTGACGACCTTTCTAGTATAGGTAATTTATATTTAGAGGAATCCAAGGAATAAAGTGATTCAACTAGAAGAGATTTATTTATTTAACCGTATTTACTCAGATAACTGATGTAACATGAAAAAAAAATAGATAAGCGGATTCGTAGTTAAGGAAGTATTCATAGATCTTTTTGCCCGTGAATATTTAAGTATTTTACCATACTTAATTAATAAATTTCTAATAAAAGAGATCCTTACAATATCCTAATTTGTCTAATGTTGTCTGATATATTAAGAAAGATGATTCAAAAGTTGAAATTGGATTAAAGCTGCTTGAAAATATTTTTCATTCGATTGAAAAAGACATCTGGGCTGCAATTCAGCAATTGGTAAGAGAGAGAATCGATATTTATTTTATTCTAATTTTTCTAATTTTTCTAATTCTAATTTTTCGTTCTTTACTGGGGTTTTTATGCGGTTAAAACAGTTTTGGTGAACCGAGGAATCCGGCGTGCCAATTTAGATACGTCCTCTGAAGATTGACCCTTGATGCAGGGCATCCATAGTAGCCCTCGGAGAAGCTACCTCAACCGTGACTCCATTGCGGAATAGTAATGTCCCTATCGCTTTCGTTGACGTGACTCTATCCGTGGCACCTAATCTCGTAAAGCGGAAGGTGTTTGAGCTTGCGTTGTTCACATTGCTGTTAAATGGGCACGAAGGGGCAGGAAATTCAGATTCAGCTAAGTTTGCCTTTTCACATCAATAATCTCTCTGTTTGTTTCTCAGTGTCAACTCGGAAATTGGTTGAATATAGTTATAATTAAGGCAATATAATAATTGGTTTCTCTATTTCAAACCCTGTATGCCTAAAAATTATCCTCATTCATTGGTCATCATATCCCTAATATAATTCAGATCAATAAAATCCCTCAAGCTGCCAATCCCCATAGTTTATCTCTAAATTTTGTTAAACAAAAGGAAACAGTTTTAGTATTTCCCACAGATTTAATTTAAACAACCGGTTTCGATCAACAAAGGTCAAAGATGATCGTAACGATCTAAAACGGTCGTTAAAACCAGTGTTAAAACCAGTTAATTACCAGTGGAAAATAAAGGAATTGTTTCAGTTTTTATTGTTTCACAAAGTTCAGCCATAACACCGTGATTTTATTTGAATTTTCTATAATTAACCATGCAAATAATTTGCCGATCACGGTAAGAAGAATGGTATCAAAGTCGAACGTAGGAGGTATTCATCTTGATGTCTGGGTTGGGTTAGCCTTTTTTAGTATTTATTTGTAATATATTAGTTAGCATTTAGATGTTTCTTCTAGATAGCATTTATTTTTCTTTGCATAAAACTTGCAATATCACAATTAAAATGTAAGTCAGTGTTTTTTATGAGCAGTTTACGGGTGAATTTAGAAAGAGATTCCATAATTTAGGATATAAGTATTGTATTGTTAAAATTTTCCATATAGATTAATACAATAAATCACCACAAATAGTTTACAAAGACTTATTTTGAAAATAAACTTGGAAATACATAAGCTACAGTCTGAGTTCATGCGATCATATCCTTTATCCTTTGAAAGGTAAAGTGATATTGGACCACAAATTATTAAACCAGAAAGATACTGTTAAATTTTGAAACGCTGCAATTTTAGGTAATTGCATTGAACGTGTCTTGAGGTGGATCGGAAGCCTAGAACGTGAAATATGAAGTAATATCGCGCTAATGTCACGTATGCATGCCTGTTTGCATAGTGTAAGCATGTCGCTCCACCAGCTAGTGCTGTTACAGCATCTGATTCAAATCGCTGTACAGCGCAATCTATTCCATCTGATAGCGAATGCCCTGGTTTCTTGCTGATCTGATCAACTTGCGCAAGTATATACCTACGTAATTTTGATACTTTTAGAAAGATCTTTACTTAAGTGAGAAATATCATGCAATTCTGCAAACAGATATTTACTTTTATTTATATCAGAGCTTATATTCTGTCTGATAATTTCGTCTTATGCTATTTTTCTTTGAAGCTTCAAGGAATTATGATTTAAAGGAAATATCGCTATCTTTTGCGTTTGGGTTAATATTGTTTACTTTTATATATTATTTTTATCAATTGTGAGTATTGACTTTCATGTTAATGGTCAGAACATAAAATCCAATTGATATACATTATTTTCGAAATTCGGATTTGATATAGGTCATGGAAAATAATATTACCTAATAGAAAAAGTACCTAGTCTATTAAAATATCTATGATTAATCAAATGATTATTAAGAAATTTAGAGTCCTGTAAACTTTTTTCAACTATCAATATAAAAAGCCTTTACTGCCATTTATTTTCGTTAAAAGTGAATTTGTAAGGAGATTTTTAATTAAGGAATGGTTTACGCACATCAGTAGTTCTCGAGTGGTTAACTTGAGGAATACTTATCTCGAACCTAATTTTTCCAGTCTTTGATAATTTTTGCCTTTCTTATGATGATTTAACAGGTGAACAACAGATAAAACTCTTGCAGCTTCTAAAACTTTGCAGCCTATACTCATGCGTTTTATTTATTTTCAATCTCCGTTAAGTAGATCATGTTTCCAATTTTCGCTGAAAGTTGTTGTGGCGTAATCCTAAAACAATAAGGGTTTTGATGCTAGGATAGCTTCTTATCTCTTTTTTCAAAAACATGTGCCTAGCCGTATTCGTGATCTTTTTCCGCACAAAGAACCTGATAGAATAGCCCATAACCAGGCCAGAACAGTTAATTTATTCTACATCTCTGTCAAACAACTTGCATTAATTTCATATCGCTGGCTCAAGACTGTGGAACTCTCTATCTGAAATGATTAGAAACGATAATCTGACTCAATTTTTTAAAACTTTTAGAGTGATTTGTTTTATTTTTTATTTTAATTAAATTATTTTTATTATTTTAATTAATTTTATTTATTTATATCATTTTTATGTTAATCGGCATTTTTATTTCCTTTTGTTTGTTTTTTTTTTGTTTTTGAGTTCTTTATTTTTGTATATACTACCCTTCTCCATGGAAATTTCCCAGAGAGAATAAAGATTTTTATTAATTTTATTCGCTCCAGGTAGATGAGACATCAAGGATAACTTAGGAAGAAAAATTTCGTTACGGTTGGTTCTTTATAAATATATTTTACAAAGCAATATTATAAAAGCCTCTTAGGAAGGCATGTTTAAAAAGTCATGTAATTTAATCCGACTTAAAATTAATGGGCGTTAATTAGTTATCGCGTTTTTATGCGCGAGGGAAATATTTTATCGGTCCCGCTCTTATAGACCTCTTGTCTCATATTTTAAGAACATAACAGGCACGTGTAAATGGAAACGTATCGTCCGCAAATAAATCTCCCGGTCTTGCGGCGAATCTCTCTCGGCGGGTTTTTAGCCGAATTCCGCGAAATCATACGGAAACGCCCTCGCCCGAGATATATGCCTCGAATTTTGCATCTCAACGTCTGCGCTGGAAGTTATCGGGTGGATTTATTAGGCGAAGTTGGATATTAAATGTTACCGCTCAGACATCCGTCCGATTCCTTTATTCAGAGGGCACATTTGCGCTTTGCCCGCTCCTTCTCCACTCCGCTCTTGGCCATACATATGTGTGCGTTTGGGCGCGCGTGCCTTTGATCTATGTATTATACTCCTCACGTGATGCGTTGACCTCTGCTAAACCCCACTCTCGTTTCATAGCGAACCTCATTGCAGCAGACGCCAAAGCCAGGGAAACCCTTGCAGAACGCGCTCAACTCCAAACTCCACTAATCCGCGGCGGTCTTTCTCCTTCCGAGTACCCAAACTTCCCAAGTCCCACGTGTAAGCGCTCGTTTCTTATTTCGTGATTATTGAGTTTCTTTACGAGCGAACCGATACAAATAATAATGATAATATTCATTGTTCTACTTTGGGTTCAAAAACCCCTAAGAGCAGGAAGCTAATTAAAGATGTGCGTGCATGGAAAGATTGTAACATCAAGTTTAGGAACTTAATTTAAGAAACAAAGAGCATTTTTAACCAAGTGGCAAAAGAAAACAAGATTCGATGAAAATTAGGGTAGAAAGAAATACAACAAATTATCTATACAATATATCTATGTACATATATACAAACACAGGTTTATGTTATTGTTTGCCCGAAATTTTTGCTCATTCCGCGGAGTGGGCACCTTCATTTTCGCCATACCCGATTGGTTTTCGATTTACTATTATTTATTTTTATTATTTTGGAATAACATTAAGTGGATTAAGTTGAGTCCTGTTCGGTGGGGAATGGGGTGTTAGGTTTTGAATATATGAGTTTGATTTATAAATATCATTCTACGCATTGTAAAACAGGCCTATACTTTCTCGAATTATATCTGGAACATTTTTCTAATAATACCCCGGCATGTGGCAAGGTGTGCATTCACCATATAGCATAAGATCGTACCTTGAAACAGTTTCACAACATTCGTAGAAAAAGTAAAGTTTCGAATCGACAAGTCCTACGATTAACTTCCCTAATTTTTCTCGCGTTATATGATCGCCCTACAAAAAAGGATAGACGAAATCCCGAGGATGTCTTCCAAAAACTTTTATCTTGAAACTCACCAAGCTAGCTTCATCCAAGTTCTTATCTCTACGTTACGATTCCTATACTTTTTGTTGAAGAACCTTGATATCGCTTTCCGCCTTATCTTTCGAATGCCTTGAATAGGTACAGCCTCTCACTGGATCTTTTCTAATGCAGTAGCATGCCAGTAGCGTCCTATATACTTCACTTATTCTTTATATCATATGAGTACGAATTTTATTTTACTCCTTGGTGAGTCAGATTTTTATATGATGATTATAGACGACTTTTAGTATTTCAGTAGACATTCCAAAATTCTGTTGAAGCTTACGGGATTTTATTAATGCTAAGAATTAATAATGCTACGAATATTTTCTCCTAGCTATGACATGTTGCAATAGAAAGAACTTCTATCGTAAATCAGATTTTGAAGGGAGACGAAAATTGAAGGAGCAGAAAGTAAAAGAGAACTCAAATATTAGAACTCTTCTAAATTTATATTTATCCTACCTCTCTTATTCTCGCATATTTTGCATCTCAAGAAAATACAATTAAACGTTGTTCTGGATTCATTTCAGTCTTTCGATATCATCAATATAATTATCACTTTCTTGTCTTTATAGTTTCTACCAATTTTATCCGCCGAATCGTAGAATCGTACTTTCTTAATTAGTTGTAATTTCAACTACACCCCTGTTTTGGTTTCCAAACCCCTATATTATTATTTCCTATCCTAATCATTGGATACCTCTTTGTCAAAGAAATCATAATTAACATTCATGGATTCTTTAATCTGGGGTTACTCTCAATATATATTGAACTCATAAAAAATTTCCCTTTAGCTATGCTATGAGTGGATTTCTGCTATATTTTAGAGTAACTATGCAATCAAGCGAATTCAATCTCGAATAAAAATGTAAAGTTTAAAACAAGAGATGGGCTACAAATAAATTACGTCCTTTATATAAATATAACGTGTTAAATTTTGGAAAAAATAATTCATTATGTCACTCCGAGTGTAGAATTTAGATAAAAAGAAATAAATTACAAAGCGTATAACAAAACGGATACTGGAGGCTTAATTAACATAGAGATAAATGCAGAGTCTGAGGCGTATACTGTAACGTGTGCGTCAGTGGAAGGTTTTATATCCGTAATTGTTGGAGGAAACGTACAATTTAGTGGAAGAGGAGACATGAAATGGGATACACGATCTATCTCTCCGACTTTAACGAGATGAAGAGGAATGACGTGTGAAGGGAAAGGTCTATGGGATCATTTCACTTTGAAGATAACGTAGGCGTTTGATGGAAGGATGGCGCTAGCTGGCGCAGCATTTAAAAAATAAATTAATGCTATGGTAGGGATATATGTGTTTGCTTTCAGGCATGTTAGATTTCTGACTTAACACGTGATAGATCTCTGCTCTATCTTCGCATCATTAAAAATAAAATCAGTCATATTCATTTACTAATCTATATCTGCAGTCACCATACAGTGTTCGTTGGGAGTGCATGAACCGCACTGGCTGCGTAGTTAATAATATAATAATCTCTGTTCGTTTCCACCGTGTATCGTTGGCAATTAAATGAGTTTTTTTTAAAAAAAGTCCCACCTCATATCGTTATAATTTTAATTAGTTTAAGTAACAGAGAAATATTTAAAAAATAGCTGAATATTCCTAAAGTTTTTTTCATGCCAAGCAATAACTTGTATTACTGGATTCTCTAATGGGATCCGTAAAGATAGTCGAAGTAGAGTGCTCTCGTAATTTTCTAGTATTCCTTGAGTTGGTTCATAAATAAAAACAGATTTATCGTCTTTAAACCTATCTTAGGTAGTTTTGTCAAGGAAATGTAGCTATTCAGATGGCACTTGGAAGTTTGTAATTTATTAACACTAGAAAACATAAATGAATCAATTACTTGGAATATCAAATGAGAGAAAATTCCACAAGATCATTTACCATGTTAAGGTTATACAACTCTTGCTTTGCTGTCTGAATTGTGTAAATAGTTTCATCTATTTAACCTTTATTACCCTTGAGAACCGTATGGTGGTTAGAAAATAACATTTCGGAGAATAAGTTATAAAAACAATAGGGATGGGAGTTTCCTAGCTTTATAAAGCTAAAGAGCCGCAACTTTGTTCTTGATTTTTGATAAAAATATCAATTTATAGTCTCATTAATGAATTTTTTGTTTCGCTCGTTAGCTTTATGAATGTAGGCATCTACAAAACTATCGTGGGGCTTCTCTCCAAAGTTGGCTGAATTCCTTTCTTTCTGAAGTCCATTTCGTAATTACATCCCTTTATTTTCAGCAATTCCTCTTTTATTTGATATATGAGTTAAAGTACAGGATTAAAGCCTTATATCTAATGTCAGTTTTAATCAGGAAGATGCCAGAGAAATTTATACCTTGATTCCCTCTGTCCTGCTCTCCTGTTTTTTCGTTACGCCAAAATTAAATAGGACTTTAAATAATCTCGGAAATCGTAAAATATCGTGGTCCGCTGCAAACGTCCGTGAAATATAACGGTATTTGTACCGTTCTTTCTTTCTCACTCCATTCTTAAATTCACTGATTAAACGCCGAGCTCGGAATGAGCTATTTTTTTCGGAATATTTAACTTGCAGCGCAATATAAATACCTAAGGGTATTTAGACTATATAGATCCTATACATAATTAACTTAAAAGACTTCGTAAATGGATGCTCTATATAACCCCTAGAAGCATTTTGTGCACTTTGCTTGTACAAAAAGGTATCCTTCCATCATTAAAAAACAGAATTTTAGCATGGATTGAAATACTGTTTCATCCCGCTATTCTTGACGCACGAGTTAATTGGTATTCATACTTCCCCACGTGTTTATTCTTCTGATGTTTATTTTAAATGAGGAAAACTGGAAGTCTAACTGAAGGGTAAGTGCATGCTCAGAGGCATGCCATAAATGAGATAGAATATTCAGTTTAAAAAGGTCATTTATTACCACGGCTATTACAACGAAAAGGCAAGTTTTGACCTCTTGATTTCACCAGTAAGATGTGAGGTACGAGATAAGGTGATGAGGTACTGTATCTAAACCGAAATCTATCCTTTTTGACTCCATCGAATACCCAATCATATTGATTTTATCGAAATTATTATATCCTTTATCTAAATGAATTTGGATAAATTGCTGAGGATATATTTGCAATCATAATGCAGTTTGCCAGTCTTCTGTCTCATTCTTCTTCTTTGTTACCAGAATAGTTTTGTGTCTGAGGGCCAGTGCAATTAATATTCTTACAAATTACAGCCCTTATAAATTTCTTGGTTGAAGATTGAAGTGGAGGAGTATTTACAGTTCATTTAAAACTGAGACTGATCATTGTTCTAATTTTTACCGAACCGAATCGGATAGTGTCGGGATTTTAATAGCTTGAAACTGTAATTCATATCTATATTCGTTGGCATCTATAACAGTTGGAAAAGAACTACTTCGTAATTATCTTTTTACGCTGACTCTCACAGCTCCTCTCCGTTAACATTCGTATTTTAAGGAAGCTACGACAGCTGACATAAGATCATTTCGCACATATTGCTCCCCAATGGGAATCGAACCCGGGACCGGATTCACGGGAGGAGAACGCGTTATCCACTTGGTTAGCCATGAGCCCTTTCCGTTATTACTTGCAAATTTTATTAAGCAATTTATTGATTTTAATCTTGAGAGACTACGAAGATTTTTCGAAGGAGATAGAATTACGCAGAAATTTTGGACTTCGAAAAGTTTGTACCGTTGATAAAGGGAAGATTTTTATCTGCTCTGATGAAAATGAAATAATATATTATTTATTTATAATCTCTTTGCTAAGGCCTCTTTAAGCACCCAATATTCCCTGTCTATTTTCTTACTCCTAATTTATAGTTTCGTCTCACTGAATAGCATTAACCATTTGAAAATTACTTAGATTTGCAAGACTGCGACATTCTTTCTAGTAATGTTTCAATAGGATTATGCCACCATCGAACATTTTGGTTCACATATGTAACATCACCGTCATTTCACAGTATAGATGATTAATTTCTCTTCTATCCAATAAAGTTGAAGATATGAGTTCAATTATAAAATTGATAAGAAAACTCGCGAATATTTTCATTTTATTCCAGTTGTTTTGGTTAAAATAAGCCAAAAAAATAGACAAAAATCTCGGAGATATAAATATATTCCTAAAAGCTGTTATTTTTCATGTTTTATTTTTTAATACGCACTTCTTCACTGTTTTATGACAATAGTATCATCGCTATTTTATGACTTTAGTTATTCTCTTGATAAAAACGAATTTATAGCTTTTGGTAGAAGCTTCAGATTCATAAAATGAGGAAACTGGAACAGCTATAACCAACCGCGGCATCAGGAGAAATAGCCGTATAGTTCGCATTAGCCTTGAGCTCTGGTCATGGCTTCGAATCCAGGTTAGGACTTTGTATTTTGAATCCATTAATTACAAGGGTTTATTATGGAAGTACTATAGCAAGTCTAAAATGGTGCAATAATGACGTGATTAAAATATTGTCAAATGACCGCCACGAGGCTAGTTGCCTATTTGTAGTCATAAAATATAAATAAAAGTATGAATAAGAATAGAATCTTTCGAACCTCGAATCAGATAGTACTTGTTGAGGTTTAGTAATAGATAAGGATTTGTGGTAAGCTGTAATAGTAGCAGCATCTAAGTATATTCTTCTTTAAAATTTTTAGATGCTACTGTCTGTAGGTTTCGCAGGTTTTTCACGCCCCCCTTCCTGTGGGCGTTTTCCTGCAGGGTTCTATTTTTTCCTAAGTGTAGTAACTTAGGTTTTTTTAACCCGCAAACAAATCTCTTTATTATTTCCTTTTGTTTAAACCCATAATCTATCTCTTTACTTCTTTCATATTATAAGGGTTAGATATAAGAAGAGGCTTACTAGCCTCAATCTCGCCCTCTAATAAAGTCGTTTATTATTATTATATATATTTCTCCATATATTCAGGTCCAGGATTCAGTTTCACTCTGTAACCCCCATCATTGAGAGATACATGCACACTATCATAAGTTATTTTACAAGCGTTATGTAAACTCTTTAGATAAACTGACGCAGAAGAAGCCGTAGAAGAGGGTTAAGAGTGTCGTAACAAGATAAAGGTAAATGAATATTATGGGAATAATAAAGAGATTTCGTGGGATTAACCGAAAATTGCGTCGATGCAAATACATCCCGTAAGAGGACCGGGATATTCGCTCGCAATTTTATTTTACAACTTCATCCCTCCGCTCACAGTTTCGATAGCTCTAAAAGGTAACGACGTCCTCAAGAATTCAATCCGAATAACTCTCGAATCGTTTCCCCCGCATAAATCCCCCCTCATACCTGTGCATTTGTAAAAAGAAATCTTCCGAGAAAACGCGTTGTTTCAGAGCCTCATCTCAGCGGAGCCTTTTTTCGGGCTCCATTTGGCCGCATCCATTCCCCCGCCTTTACGACCAGTGATACAAACACATCGTGTGTGTGTGTGCGTCCGGTCAAATCCTCATCGTGAGACGCCCTTCAGTGCGGAGTCTCGATTATCCACCCCTTTACACTCTCCTCCCAACTTTATTCGCCCCGCCCATATCTCCATTATCATTTTTATAATACCTTCATCCTCTTATTCCTCCTCATCCAGGAAGCCACCCTTCTCATCATCCACGCACTCTCCATCATCCCTCCCCCGTAATCCCACACTGTTTAGCATACCCACTCCCTTTCCTCTTTTTTTATCCGTTCCCTCTTTCCCAGAGCTTTTATCTCCCTTTCTCCCATTCCCCAACTCACTTTCTTTCTTTCTCTCTCTCTCTCTCCCGTCCCCATATCCACTCGCACGCCCCTTTGAAAGGGAAGAAAAATAGCGGAGATATCCCCCCATCCCTCACCACAAACATTCCGCCTAATTGGAATGTATAGCCGCAGGAAGTGACCGAGGCTAATCACATTAGCACTTAAACGAATGCTTTATACTCCATCCGTTATTTTTGCCCCTCGAATCCCTTTCCGACCCCTGCCCACCTTTCCCCATACTGTCCGCTCTCCTTTTTTTCCCTCTTTTTTATCGGTATCCTTTCGTCGGGCGTTATTATTTTTTTCGCCTGTCCGCTGAGGTGACGTCGGAGGATTGCACGGAGGAGGAGCCGAGGTTTTAAGAGGTTTAAGAGGAGAGATTAACAGCGTGGGTTATTTGCGTGGGTGCTGAGGGTAGGGATACTGCCGGTCGTGGTAGTTTACAAAAGGATTTCGGGGGCTCCTTAATGGCGGTTCAAAAGTTAATTTGGAAGATGAACCGGAGGAAAACTAGGAGCGATTAAATTAGGTTTGTAAATCTCTTATCCACATCCGCGAACGATTTGGGCTGATCCTTTTCCTCATAAATTTTCCCGAAGCGCTAGGAGACGCACTAGATTATCTTTCCTTGTGAAGCGTGGATTTTGAAAGCTGTGAAACATCCGTGGGTACTTAGTATTTTCCACGGATTTTATTGCAAGCTAGAGGTTCGTTGAGATCTTTATTCGGTGGAAAGTTAGTAATGCTATTTCGGTGGATTTTGCTCGATCGTCCCATAGCCAGACTCGGACTACGATTGATGTATATAGTTTTTTGTATTTTGTCACGAATTAAATCTCGGCACATATAAAAGGCTATGTTACAGTTCGATGGTCAAAGATAAAACTTCTAAAGATAGGAAAAATTCATTTCTCAATGTGGCTTTCCACGAAGTCCGGCCTAATACTATAGAATTTATTCTAAAGATAGAACTATTTTCTTTCAATGTGAGCTCTTATGATTCTTGTTCAAAATTTCACCAAGGTTTAAAATCATCCAAACCAATATTTTGATAAAGCACTCTTAAAATTGTTCATCGCCCAAATTACTCAATTTTCTTTGAGGTAAATTGGGAATGGAATTTTCAGGTTTTAAAGCAATATTGATGTAATTTAAATGCACGATATAAGCAACTAACGTCATCTTTGTCGCGATAAATATTTTCAGTATAAAGTACTTCATATAATTATAAATTATCTAGCTAGTTGCAAATGGACTCATAATGATAATATTAATATGGCTTTATTGACTTGAAAGAAACGTTTAGGCGAAAATATGCTCATAGAGACGAAATCTAAATTATTTCAATTTATTTTATGGAGTCCAGTGAAATCTGGAGAAGCATTGCACTGAAATAATACACCAAGAAGTATACTGAAAAAAGTTTATTTTATTTATTAAACGTCAGTGGTTTCAGAAACATCCAGTAAATAGTTCATAAAAATGACAGGATGAGGAAAAGAGAAGAAAGATTACAAAATAAGGAAAAAAATGTGAATTCATAGTTTCTGTTCCTCATGAAGATGTGACCTAATACCAAAATCATGGTCATCTGATAAATAGCTGTGGACCATCAATTAATACTTCTTAATGTGCATTTTAATTACCTAAATTTTATTGTTATTTTAGTTAAATAAACAAACATTTTATTTTCCAAAATTGAATAGATTTAAAAGTTGTACTATGATTTTGAAACGGTACTCCTTATTCTAAGGAGTCATCGCTATAGAGAGACCGAAATAATCAAACGCGAAACTTCATTTATTACCTAGGTTAGATTACGGCTGTAAAGAGCCGATAGCTAGGAACTAATTGTCACAGAAATGGGTATCCGCCGAGAAGGGCACTAATGCCGAAAGAGCACTCGCCTGATTTCGCTCGTTTCCTCACACGATGATTCAATCAGTGAGGAAATACACGGTTCCGAGAAAAGTTATCAAATTGGAGTGGAGGAAGTATTGAGCGAAAAGGAGTTTTTTTTGTGGAGAGAGGAAACTCTCTTAAGAGGATCACCTCACGCAGCAAGGCCGTGCCAATCCAGCTCTGCAGAGAGGATGCGATAGAGACGAAGGGGCAGGATACGATAGCCTTAAATCCTCCACAATCCCCTGCGCCACCGGACCATTACGAAATAATAAGCCCTTCTCTTCACCTTGCCTCCCTCGTGCCCTTGTTCTCCGAAAAACCAATCTTTTTCCTTCCGGAAGCTGCCTTTATAATATACTCCTCCTCTATGAGGGACGGACTTAAAATGTGTACCGGGTTGGACGTAGGCCAAGCCTCGGGGAAAAAGTCAAATGTCTTGTTTATATCCATGCTTTTAATAGTTGACACGCGGCTTATTCCTGCACGTGGAAGGCGGCGCGCAAACAAGCCCTAACGACTATCTGCTTTGCATAGCACTCACGGTACAAGTTCGAGTACTTAGGGAAGAGGATTTACGCAAATATTAGGGTGATTAGAAACTTGTAACGCAGTGTGGCCCGAGCGCAAAATTTGCCGCTAATTTATCTTTGACTGCAAGTGAACTGGATACTCCAAATTGTCGGCAGTAAACGTTATTCCGCCGCGAGGTAAAATAAGGGGAAATGAAATTTCGGGCTTTAACGGGATTGTTTACGATTTATGTTTCTTTTTTTTTAATATTTGTTAACATTGCTTTCGAGGCTGTTTGATTTTCAAACATCACTAGATTCATAATTGAAACCAATATTTGCACCTAAATTTAGGGATCACTCAGGCATGGAAGAATCCAATAAGGTGAAAATTTTTTAATCTTTTTTATCATTTAAATCATAACAGTTTTTAATCAACCCATATCTACAACTTAAAAGAATTTAGGAAGAGAGGAGTTTAATCTGGCTCTCTTTCATTAATCAAGAAATTTCTCTGAAGTATAATGAAAAGAAAATTTCTATCTTTACCACAGAAGCGTGTTCTTTTCATTATTCTTTAGAACTACAACTAAGTCGAAGCCGAATTATCATTCAACCATGGTATTTTTTTTATCAATGAAATGGCTAAATATTTTCTCGGTTTTGTAGAAATAACGTATAATTTCCGAAGAATTCTTATAATAATCTAAATTTCGAGTATATATTAAATATTCTTTCTAAATTCAAATTTCGAACTAATGCTTTTATAAGAAAATAACACCGACAAAAATTGAACATATAAACTTTAGTTGGAAACATATTCCTAAATGTGATTAGAGAAACTATCTGATTCGCTATTGCAACCTTGCTATTTCCCGGATAATTTAGACCTATTTTAATTTTTTACTTTGCTTGCTTGATTTTATAAGGAATATAACATCATAATCTCAATTAAGAGATTTATTACTGCTAGGAATCAGTTTCCCAGTGGATTGCTATGCAAAATATCTTGATTGGTAAAGAATAAATAGAACTCCTTCTTGCCGACAACTATTTATAATTGGTATTTTCAGAAAGGTTGAAAAAATTGTTACATAGACAGGAAATAAGTACCCTAGGGTTTTATTGCGTAACTACAATGCATATTTTTTATTTCAACAAATATATTTTAAACTTAAATGTGATTTTGATTGTTTTGATATTTTACCTATTTTTCTTTATAAGATTGTACAATTGAAATAAGAGTAGCTGACTTTTGATTTATAATTGTATAAACCTTGCTAAACGGTAATGGTACTTAATTTTTGAGATTTATTTTGACAATATAAGTAAACGTTATGAAATCAATCTTCCAAAGTGAAATCTGGTAGAACTCCATCTACAGAGTAAAAATACAATCATCTACTCTCACTCTGACTGTAAATATTATGATAAAAATTTTGGCATACACATCGTGACAGAAACTCATGGAAGAATTACTAGAAGGGACATGTTTTGTGTCCACTACGAACTTTGAGCTTTTTGCTCGGTTGAGGACAGCGCTTCCGCACTAACTTCGCACGCAAACTCAAAATATAAATCCCCTTAAGAAAAATCCGTAGATTTGGCCAATTGCTTCGAGTCATACCACCGCTGAATTTCAACACAACCCTTCGCTACCTCTAAACTCTGAACTGCTGATTTAGATAAGGAATATTTTATGCGAATGCTTTTTTGTGCGTGTGTGTACTTAAGCGTATTTATGAATGCATTACCTTATGCTTATCGCATGCTGAGGACTCATGATTTACAAAAATAAACTCATATAGGATCGCGTGCGCATTTCAGCGGGGGGTATAAATCTACCGCTAATATCTCTACATCCCTCTTTATCCTTTTTAATTTTTCAAAATTTCCTGCTTAGTCTGTTGCGACCTCTGTTCTGAGGCCTAACCAAGGTGCCCTTGGGATGTGGCTTTATGAGGGTGGAGCCTAGAGAACGTATAAACTGCTCTCATTACACCAAACCGTGAACATGACGCCGTAGATGGCGCTGAAGAGTCAAGAGGTGCGGTTTTTTCAGCTCGTTAGAATTATTAGGGTCTTTTCGCGCCCCGTAAGGAGGCAATGTCCTTAAAACGTATGTACGTCAAGGTCCTCACGACCTAAGAGGTACGAATATGAGCGCGCATTAAGTTAATTTATGACGGTCGTATGCAGGAGGAGCTGCTTGAGAAATGAACTTTTTTAAGCCGGTGCCAGTTTTCAAGAGGGCGTCTTTTTAGACAATTGACCCGAACAAAAGACAAATCTCATTGTGTGGGTTCGTATTTTGTCTAAATCAGCGTAGGCCAAACCACCTCGGAGATGAATAACACTTTATGAGAATATGTTCTACACAAGAGCCACAAAATTTCTGAGTTTCAAACTCCAAAATATTTCTGTATAAATTCTTATTTGGAGAACCTTTGGTGAACTGGTGTGCCGCATTACTTTAATTACTGTTTAATGACTTATACTCTAATTTCATGCTATATATGCCCTTCATTTTCCGAAAAATTAATGTTTCAGTTGGAGTTACTTTCAAAATCACAAATCTACCTTCCTTTCTTTAAAATTCTTCCTTCGACACGAAAAGTAACTTTTTATTTCAATTTAGACTCAGAATTAAGAAATAAAAGCTAGGATTTAGGTAATAGGAAATTTTGGGTTGAAAATTTTTCGAAAGAAGAACGTGGAAAACTCTAATCTGTATAAAATACGTTTTTAAGATATAAACACATCAATTTTATCTATTTCAGCTATCATAATTGATGAAGAATGTAGAAGAATTTAACAAATTAATGAAATTATTAGTAATTATTGTACAAAGTCGTACATACAAAGCATATTTGACCGCACTGTCTTCCTTAGTGATATGAATTTTGCGGCCTAGATGTCAGATACGGCCTTCCATTCACTTCTTAACACAAACTCAAAAAGATGCATTATTTTGTTTCCAAGAAGCTGATTTTTGTATTTGAAATCATAGAACTATCTTTTTCTACTTTATCTTGTCATAAATTCTGGTGTCAGTATCAATATCAGATATCAGTACTTGATTTTTCATAAAATGTATCACGCGACTGAAATGCGGCCTCACGGTACCAACTGAGGAAAAAATTAATTTCTTCGTAAAAATAGCCTCCCCTAAGCCGTGTTAAGCCGATTTAAAATGATAAAGTAAGCGTTAAATTTTTTTATTCAGTTTTTCCTTCATAAATATTTACTTTGAGGAGGAAAAGTGGAAATTCTTCTCGATAACAAGAAAAAATAAACGGGGAATTTTCCGGAGAGAGAAATAAAATAAAATCTCCACGGAGATATATTGAAATTTACCCCCTTAATGTCCTTATCTCGTGTGACGCTACCAATAAAATTTTAACACGTCAAGATTTTGTTTTGTTTCCTTATTATTTTTCGCGATTCCTTTTATCACCTTCCAGAAAGAGCAATATTTAATTTTAATAAGGGTTCTTGACTTTTGACCGAGATCTCACCGAAAGAATAATAATATCTTCTCTCGGTTGGAAACGTTTAAGGGATTGAGAAAATGATATTTCGTCAGATTTATGAACATCCGTTCCACTTAGCATATTTGAAGGATTTTTTTACGAGTCACTCTCCTTATTTTTGGCAATCCTACAACACAAATATTTTAAAATTTTTACTAGCGATATTACCATAAATTTACTTGAATGTAGTTCACGCTCAAACAATTTTTATCCTGAAAAATAAAGCGAAATCGAAAAAATCTCATTTCGCAACCGTTTTCGAGAAAGGGGGAAAGACAAACAAAGAGGGTATTATTGCTCCAGCTATTTCCGATGAATATTACCGAAGTGTGTTATCCTGGCCCATGTTTGAGTGTACCCTATAAGCCTTAGGTCGTATTTCCTATTTTAATGGTCAGTTGGATTTGGCATAGACGTGGCTTTACGACCCTCCTCTTGTACTCTCTCACGAATTGTTTCCGTTTTGCTTTTCTTCTTTCATCTCTCCCGAGAGAGCATCGTCATGTTAAAATATCGCCGGGTTAAAAATATGCTGCAGTTGAAAAACTCGTTTCCTTCTTTTAGTAGAATCAATACTGAATCTCTCGCTGAATTTCGATACAGGAAGGAAGACAGTGTCGCCGCGTTAAGTTTAATCTAATCGCATTTTGGTTCTCTAGGCAGGGTTATGGACGAATCTCAGTAACGCCATTTTGGGAAGATGGGATTTATTATGTGGCAAAGGCAGTGATTATTGTTATCTAAAACTTAAAAACGTCATTATCCTACGTACCATTATTATTGATATTGAATATAAATGCTGAAAGGTAACTTCTTATGAATCGCTTCAGAAATCTTCACTGATATATCACGGGCACATTCCCTTACGTGCTCTGTCAGTGTAAGTAATGCCAGAAAATATGCATATTTCATGCATTCAATTTTAACGATATTGATTGAGCTTCAAATTTAACAAAATTATATATTTATATCCACTTGAATGTTTTTTTTTTTCGACGAAGGCTACTGAGATAGCAAAATCATCGCATAAATTTGGAGAAAATTATTCGTGGAAAATAGTTTTTTGTTTTTTTCACAAAACTGAGTGGTTTTGATTTTAACGGTCGTTATCGCCTGATGGCAAATAAATTGTATTCAAAAACTACGAAGGAATATTTTTCGTGATTTTTTTTAGATTTTGGACATTTCACAAAGTCATGCTTGATCAAATAGATCTTATAGTTGTTTAAATTGTTACGTTCACCCGCTGGGAATCGATGGCAGATGTAGATGAAAAATATTATCAAGAAAATATGGTATTTTAGTTAACTATGAGTTCTGCATTTCTCTGAAAGTATTCGTGTAAGAGAACCTTTTACTCAAGGGATGTAAAATGTCTGAAAGGAAAGGATCAGAAGCGGAAGGAATGTTTAATATATTCCAACTTCTTATTTCATAACCATTCGTCGCCGTAACATTCAAATCATTATCTTGGTAATCTTCGCTGTCATTAATTAAATAATTTTCCCAAACTTTTCAAGGAAATCAACCTTGTGGAAAAATGGGATTGCTCTAGGGGGATG
Source organism: Pachydiplax longipennis (assembly GCA_036926295.1). NCBI lineage: Eukaryota > Metazoa > Arthropoda > Insecta > Odonata > Libellulidae > Pachydiplax > Pachydiplax longipennis. Next base: position 63,298,931 of record JAVFKF010000008.1, read on the forward strand.
TAATCTGAAAGGAGATGCTAACGTAAGCCTGAATCAAAGGCTACTATACCCAAGAAAACACAAGTTTTACCTTCTCTTATTATTAACATAAGTATATTCGGTTGATTAATAGGAAAATATTGTTTTGAAAAGCACATTATTCGTGTCAACAGATTTTAAGGACGCTACATCGAAATACCCGAGTGGACGTCTTTGTCTGGAGCAAACGTTTGCAGCGTGGAACCCAAAACGTCCGCATGCGGTCCTTGTATATCTCCAGTGTACCGAAATCCTCAAAAATGCATGCATCCTCTTTATTATCGCTGCTGTAATCAAGTCTCGAGGGGAAGCGTTTATCCATTTAGCGGCATGAGACGAGGTCAGGCGACGCCGTAGTCTATCCGACTCTCTTAGGATATGTCTTGCCGAAAACCTTGGCGGGCGGAGGTGAGTTTGCAAGCGGACTAGGATGTCCGTGGGATTTTCCTATGACCTCAGGGAAAGGTACATGGCCTTAAAGGGGTCGCACGGCGTGGGTGCAATGTCACGAAAGGGGAGGGAATAGGTGGTGGATGTCGCGCATGCCGCAATGCGACTCTGTTTTCTCCCCGTCTCGCGAGACGGCGTCCACCTAAAGCCCATTTATACTCCCCAGACTGCTTCCGAACCGATTTTAATGATTTACCCCATTTATTTCCCGGAAAGGAGATAAATTACGTTCGTCGGCCAATCGATTAGCGTACTTTCTCCAGTATTTCGACACTTCTCGAGCGCCAAGAAATATACCTTTTTCATCTCCACGGGGTTTTATGGCTTTTTCATTTCCACTTCCTCTGAAACTCTTTCTCTTTTTCGAGTTCATCCCTTCAGCGAACTTAATACTCATCTTACTCTCTATCAGGGCCTCTGTGCATCACCGTATTTTATCGTAAATCTTACGATTAATCAGGTAGATGAGGCGAGAAGGGACTGGTAATTTCTCTGAGTGCCAAGATTCGAATGACTGAGTTGAACTAATTTGTTGAAGTTGTTTTGTAAACATAGGAATTTTAAATTATGTAGTTCATGGGTCTTTTGTAACGAAACATACTTCCCTAAAGTCAATTTTAGAAACTCATATCATACGCATTCGGATAATGTCAATGTACTCGTTTCCTTGTGGTGCATTTTTTTCACAATGCTCCCGTTTACAGAAGTGAGACTGCGCGACTCGGTAGTTTAATGGATAGAATACCTGCCCGGAAAGTGGGAGACCCGGGTTCGAGTCCCGGACAAGTCGCATTTTTTCACTTCTTGTATAACCTTGGGTTAGTCGCACAACTTAATGTGCAAAGTAAAAATTACATTTCCATCGTTGTAAATAAATTATATAAGGTAAAAAGTTATTAATTAGGTTCTTTAATCATAAGTCTTTTGATTGAAAATGTGATGTGGTTAAGAATGAAGTTTTAAAGTGATGATACTGCTTATTTCGGTTTAATTGAATCCACTATTTCGATTGAATGCAGAAATCTATCTCTCTTTTAAATTTGTGCTTTATTTTTAGTCAAATATCAATGTACACAAAGTCCAAGCTTGATAACCTAGCCATATTTTCTGTCAGTATCTTCAATGCTGCTCCAAATGTTTTGGAAAATTTTATGAAAGAAAGTGAAGAGATCATCGTTGCCCTGACTTCGAATACCTCATACATATTTTCGTTTATAACAAAAATACTCGGAAGGGTTAATATTAATTATAATAATAGATCCATCTTCTACTCTTTACTTCTGTCAGTATGCACTCTTTTTTCTGAATTTTTAATTTCCTTTTAAGTCACCGACATGAAAGCCCAGTCCTAAATTCACCTTAGGAAATTTTTAAAAGTTAATAAAATGTCACTTCCATTTTGCTCTCTTCAAAAAGTGGAAAATTGTATATATACAGCTCTGCTCTTTTCGCTCACAATTTAATTCCTCGAATCATCCATTACTCATACTGAATTATTCATATTACACGAGAATTCCATCTAAAGAATGATCTATAATGCATAATAAGATTTACGTAATGATGTTTTTTTCCTTTTTCAGCTTAAGGTCATTGCTTTACAAGGAATGGAGTTTTTGACTTCCGCTTTTCTGACAAATGGATCTAGCCAAGTAAGCACTTCACGTTACCTTTCTTTTCTCCCTCTAACTCAAAAATGAATATTAGATATATATCATAGAACGTATTTACTATGTGGTTTTATCCATGTCTAATATCCATACGCTTTTCTTAAAAGATGCATATATCTATCTAAGGAATAAAAAACTTTAGGTGTATACGTATACGTTCGTCTGAAACTCGAGAGCCAGATCTTGTATGATTTTCAAATTTTAACGACTGCATAGATATTAGGTTACATTCGGTTCGCAAGAAAAGAAAATTGGAACACGACTTTTAATGATTCAAAGGTTAAAAAAATCCGTTAGTCATTTAGATTTTCAATTTTATTTTTAATCGATTCACCAATGCCTTTGGAGGAAAATTGGAAGTTCGCAGTTTCTACATTTAACTCCTACATGAATGCTATCAAAATGCACTTTGGGTGATTTCTAAAAATCGGTAATCCCCCCGCTGTTCCGTGACCTAGAAGACGCTTGCCCGACATACGATAAACGGAGTGTTTTCAACCTCTGATACTTTTTATTTACCTAATGTTTCCCAGTTCGACTCTAGGCGTTCCCATAAGATTTGCATCTAACCTTCATTTTAATCGTTTGTAAGATCTATCTGTTGCTGCTGTTTTTCCAATCGCTTGTTTAATCTCCGCTATTACTTATGGGTGAAAGAAAGGGATGTCGTGAATTTTGGTTTTCTACTCGGTTTTCCTTTCCAGCAGTTCTTTGCACATACAGTTTACTGGGGACATCCAATAGAGTATTGAATAATATGTCTGCCATACGATGTTTAGTCAACTTCTTTCTATGTGGCTAAAATCGGACTCCTCACTCCCACGCATTTTATGACTATTTTCATCTTCTTTTTGTTCTCCTAAACCTCCTTTACAATTGTTTTGCAGACATTTACATCATCCTCAGCTGTGCCTATGATCGATTTGCTAAGCTTGGTCCATTCGATTTCATTTCTCGGTGAATTTGAATTATTTAGTTCTTGCAGCTTGCATAACCTTTAGGATGGATTATGTATTCTCTCACATTATTTTTTCATTTCTCGTTGGTTATAAATCCAATACCTCCAAATTTTCCATCTTTATTTCAGTTAGCAGAATAGGTGGTCCATCCTTACTTCTATCAGTTCCTCTAAGAATACCATTTATTGCATTATAAACATTTCATCGCTTCTGTGTCATTCAGAAGCTCAAAAATTCGATCCTATCTCTTAAAACTGCAATAGTTGTAAACTACGAAAGATGGTTGCTCTCTTCATTATAATTTTCCTTTACAAGGCCACTATCTCTCGGAAGTCCGAAAAGGTGGGTCTTTTATGCCCTGATAATTTTCCTTTACAGAGACTCATCATGAATTAAAAGTACATTTGTGCGATAAGGAAAACAATTCATCAAATGCCATTAGGCGAATCTCGCTTTTACTTTTTATACGGACGTTTTTCTGAAACTTCCTTAGCATTGTAGGATCAGGGTTAAACATCGCCCACCTCCATCATTAACCATTTACCGAGATGAGGCAAGAAACGGTAGCCGAATGATGAGCATATTTATAAATAAAAATAAAGTTAGGAAGGATTTGGTTTTTTCGTAAGTAAGTGCTAGAGGAAAAACTCTCGGGTTTTATATACATATACGGACATACGAGATCATCCGCACTTCTACCAGAAGACGGCCACGAAGGATGTGGCCGAAACGTCGGTTTTATCCGGAACCCTTATCCGGCTGGAAAACCGAGAGTTTTCCTCCAAAAATAGTTTGTAATTAATAATTATTTAATTCCTAGACATGTAACTTGTCATGGAAACTTTTTATCAGCAGCAAGATTCATTTCGAAATTTACATTGTGAAAGATTTTGCAAGATCTCCAATATATTTATCCAATCTGGGTCGAAAGACTCAATAATCAATTTAATATAGTTTGTAGATTTTAATGAAAATTAAAAGAAACATTGAATGGAAGGTTTCGAGTAACGTGGGCGTATATCAATTCAAGCCTATAATTGGGTTAACTAATTAAAATACCGATTATCTGTACCAATAGGATTTAAGTTCATATATGCCTTGAGAGAATAGCGGAACTGGCATTTTGTGCAATTTAATCGATATTTATAATTAATTATAATTGTTTCGCTAAATATTTCAATTCTATAATTGCATAGAGCAGATTTTTAATTTAAAATGCAATTCTGTAGTATCAATTAGATTACTTCGGTTAATTTTCACGATGTCCCTAAAATTTCTTCCGCAAATTGAGAGCATTATACATGTTTAATAGTATTTTTTTCGTAAAAGAAGCATAAAAAATCCAATTCATCCAATTAGCGCAATCACTTGTTGATTAACTAATGATAACAACTGAATCACTTGAGCTATATCAGGGAAATAAAATGAGTAGTAAATCCAAAAACTCGCAAAAGGGGGTATATTTATGCTAAAAGGATAATAATTTAGTCCTGTTTTATTTTAATAACCTTGCATATCATACACATGCTCCATATCAAACTTACGGGAGACAAATTCAATCGAAAAAAATAAAAAAAAAACATTTTCAATTTAGCTTGTGAGTGAAATTAATATAATTCTCTGAACGAAAAAGCAATTGAACCAAGACGATAATACAGTCGACACAAATATTTAACGCTGTCAAATAATTTTCTTATGAAGCCACGACGATTATGATAGCAAATTTAATTCCTGTGCCACAGCAGGTATCAGATAGGCATCGACCTTTGCTCCACCTAAATAAACACGCTATTAATTATGGGATAGTAGTTCCATTAAGCCAATGAGCGGACAAAAGAGTAAAATATGCTGGAGCTGCAAATCAGGTCGCAGTGACATGCAATTTGCGAGAGAGAGAAACATTCAGTGATGTAACCCGCTACAGCCTGGCTAACGCTTTACGGGAGTTCTTCGACCGCATGTTTCCTTGGAAACCGATACCAAATTGAAATTGTCCTCCCTGATGGGAATAAAGGTAAAGCGCAAATGACATGGAAGTGGATCGAGCACGGTATTAGCAAAATAAATTTGACCGTATCAATCCCCTGAAATGGTCGGACTCGGAGAAGAACTTGGATTTTTTTTCACCGAGGGAGGCCGCAGCTCAGGTTGCTTTTCTCTCACCTCATTAAAATGGCCTCCACCGAATAAATTAAAGCTGGTTTCAAAATAAATTACGCCCGCGGAATTCCGTGACGCGATCCCGCACTGTTTCGGCAGGGGGAGAAAAAAGGCGATCGTTTCGGGAAATGTTTACTTTCGGCGGAACTTTCATTAGCGCTACGCTATTAATGGAAACACACGTTCGTTTTGACGTCGAGTTGTAAAATATAACGGGCGAAAAAGTGATCGTTGATTGACAATAATGTGATTGCGCGCACACGTCCGCGAAACATATTCGAAACAAACGCGGATCGCTTTTGAAAAAAGGGGGAGGAGAAATTATTTGCCCGCCTCGTCGTAATAGGCACGCGTGAAAAACGACTGTTTGAGTTAAATAAACGAGGGAGAGTCGTCGCTTTTTGCTTTATTTTTCCCGCCTTTCCCGAGTCGAAACGAACGGGGAGTTCGATAGTGATTGAGTGGAAGTCGGGGCGATCGAAAAATGATTGGGATCGCTCGAAGGAAATAAAGAATGGTGGAAATATTGATAGGAAAGAGGATAATGAGAAAGAGATGGGTGGAATGGATTTAAACGGAGCGAATCGCTCTCGGAATTGGAGTAGGTAGGGAGTGATAGGGTATACTAGATTGTTTCTCAGTTTTTCTCCCCTGATGGACGCTTTCTCTTGGTGAATGATGAGACTCTCACCGCGATGTTGGTTTAGATGTGCCACCGCGGGTTTCCGCTTTGGCTTGAAAAAGGAATCCAATAGTTTCTCACTGTCCAAATTACGGATATGCTTCGTTAGGTTTTTAGCTCTTCAAATAGTTTAGGCGTTTGAATCCAAAATATTTCGCGATTCGCGGGGGGAAGCTAGTGGTATTTAGTCTCTGTCTCCCAGCCATTGATTACATAAAATATTTCGTGCATGTGAACCACTTTTTGAAATCAAGCTGTTTCGCTATCTCCTCCTCTACGGAATGTAGTAATTCTCATCGTAATCTTTCGTGGAAATAAAAATTATTTCTACCTCATTCACATATATCCTGAAATTACTATGTTCAGTTTCTTCAATCTCAAGTTACTCTTTTAAAGACGTTGCCTGAGTAAAATTGCAAACCATTTTGGAGGCTTTTAATAGAATTTCCTGGTAGAATGGGTCATTATGTTAAATTATAATTCTTTATATCTTTAGAATCGTCACAGTTTTCGCGCTCAAAGCAGAATCTCCTTGAATGTATCTCATTTGAAGTAAAAAAATGGAGAATACCATTTTCGGCCAGTCTTTTAGATAAAGTAAGAAAATCGCGCCGGAACACCAAGTCTCCTACACCACAAAAATGTCTACAGTTTATAAATGACAGATGTGAAAAAACTGATTCGATACAGGTGCGATCAATGAAATGAGATGGCTTTTTCTACAGCACGACGGAGTCCGGCTGAGCGGACGCTCAGAAAACATATACAGAAAATAACATTTTAAATAAACAGTTTACATCTCGCGAACTTAAATCTGAAATACTAAATTATTATTGGAAACAAGTATGTAAACAAACTTTATTGCGTCTCGTATTTCTTTGTGAACATGGCTGTTAATCTCTAAGCCAGAACTATATTGTATATTTATAATGAAAATGTGGTAACGTGGTCATGAAATAAAAGTTAACGTTCTTTGTCCTTTACTGTGCGGTATGCAGGGAGTTAACGATTAAAAATAAATACCATAATAGAAAGGTGGTAACGAATGATTAGAGGAAGGATCCTCCAATACATTGGCATTTTTCCAATCATACTTTCTCCGACATTTCCCTCTTACATAATGTAATAAATAGCAAAATTGATTCCCCATTCTTACTCTCCCTTTTCTCTTTCCGAGTTCCCTCAAGAACAACACGTCTATCCGATACCTTCTCTTTAATTACTCCTCGTTTATCATTAGTAAAACGATCACTCTTCTTCCGTATTCCATCAATTTTTAATTCCCTTTCCTCTAATACTCATTTCGATCCTTTCTTTCTATCTTCGAAATCCATCCAAAGCATGGTTACGAGAGTTTGACGTGGGAAAATACTATATTCCTATGATTTTTTTTTCGTTTCTTCCCTTGTTATACTATTATATGTTTAATTTGTTGTTGCTTCATTTGTTATACTATTATATGTTTAATTTGTTGTTAATCGTCAGCAGTAATTGGCTTTGTGCTCTATGTTGATGCTTGTTAATAAATAAATAAAATAAATAAATAAATAAAATCCATTAACTAGTGTCCAAATAACCGTTTTTACATAATCATCACGGTGGGAATGTTCTGTATGAATGCGTGGGAAATCTGGGTTTCAAGTTTTGTTTGTTATATTTTGTTGAGTACATCGGAGACAAAACTCCATCTCCAACTATATTTACTACAGTAATTTAAAAAAAATTAATCGCCACGAAGTCACATTGAGCGCAACAATCGGTGCACAAATTGTGTGTGAATATTTGTAAGAATTTCTGTCATGAAATACGAACGATTTTCAACAAATCGGGGGTAATTCTGAGGAAGCTCTTAAAATGAGATGAAAGAAAGGCCCCTGAAATAGATGCCAGGTTCTGTAGGCCTAAAAGTAGGCTAGAGTTGTAAAGGATGCCTTCCTCTCACTCCCTACAGAACAGGTGGTTAATACAATTATCGTGCACCTCTTAAAAATACTACTGGCAATGATGACAAACTTATTGCAGCATTCAGTCTTGACCTGGCTGCAATCATCCACCAGTCATGTTGAAAGTTAAAGAAGTTATCGAAAGTAAAAATAATTGGTTTATTTGATGTTGTGTTGAGTTTGTAGTTGTTTCTATAAAATGAATTGCATATTTCAATCAGAGATGCGGAAACAGCGCTAAGGAATGAGGCTAAAAGTAACTGCTATTATTAATGTATGCGCAAATATCCTCTTAAATAAACATGTTCGATGACCTACATGAACTTTAGGCTTTCATTATCTGAACAGAAAAGAAACTGAGTACTCACGTCCAATTCAGGAGTTGATGATGATGAATTTTCCTGTGGGAAAAGAGAACAAATTCATTAATGGATAGGGTTCCCCTCATATACACACTCATGCATTCCATTTTTATCTACATCTGTAAAGGTATGATACGTTTTAACCTTTGACATCAATAAGTATTAACCTTGTTTACCCATGAAAATGACAGCAAATACGAGAGTATATCTAATGTAAAAGATTCCCATTATAAATTTGAAAATGTGTAGCAGATGACGATGATAAGCGAGAGACGAAAACAATCCAAAGTATTGTTTGTGAATTTTACCTGTAACAACTTGACAAAGCATTTCGTGATTCTAATCGGATGTTATTCAGACTGGAATCCTATTCCCAGTGAATAATCACGGCAAATATCCGGTGTAAACACGGCACATTTCCGAATATGAAGCCCTTCACACCCTTAAATATTTCTTTGCGGACTTCTTTGCATCAGCATTTTTAAGCGTTGTAAAAGTGATAAGGAAATTAGGTTTAACGCAGTGAATAGTTCATGGACAGACTGGAGGAGAAACTAAAATGATAATAAATACAATCTTTACCTTCTCTGTTTTCGAAAATCAGAAGGAACATGAATTGCAGGATGGATTCGAAGATAAGATTAAACATGGCTAATTGAGTTGGTAATATCTTAGCAATGTAAGCAACGAAGAGCCATGTGACCTCGAGACAAAACCACGTCCTTTCCCTAAAATTACCGATGTACACTTCGCTATCCTCTCATATTCATTGAAAGTAAACAAAGACGAAATGGAAAGTGCTACGTGACTAAGAGCAAGTGAATAAGAGGAAAAGTGACTGGCAGGACGTACCAAAAGCGACCTAAAGAAACCTGAGAGGTATGTCCAAGTTACGCCGAAATATCTGTCGCGTATATAAAATTTATGTGCAAATAATGGAGGAAAACAAAGTTATCTTATTAATGATTACGGTCTGGTAATTATTTATATCTCTAAAACTTGCTAGATTTCTCCATCTCCTGTCTTTATTTTCCAAGAGGTGATCATAAAAAGAGAGCATTTTTTCTGTATTGATGCAGACTTCAGTTTTTCACATGATTTCAATTACAAATAGAAGTCATGCAGAAAGAGGAGATGAACAATTCGACAGGAAGATGTATGTAACTTTTGATTTATATCGGAATCAGAAGGAATATCGGAGAGCGTTATTTTTTATCAAAAGAATAGTACTACAGGCTTGATATAAGTTATCCATTTTTCATGAAATCGAAGACTGGAATGTAGCGAATGTTTAGGTTGCTTACGAATTAAGATTGCTATAAACAGATGCTCCGAATCTTTATTTACACAAATTACAGATTCAGTGGTCATAATTATAGTCACCAAATAATAACAAACATGATCTTTTAAATTGATTAACGCGCTATCTTGTGGGAGAATCTAATAATATCGCGGTAACAGAATTTCTTACTATGCCTATAACTTCATAGCATAATATTTTAAGTTGGTATAAGTTTTCTAACTTAAGTACCTCCTCCTGAGCTCTGTTGAATATATGAAAACTTGAGCAAATTTCAGTGACAGCAGGAGCGGAGCAGCGGAAAAATATATTAGGATTTAACGTATTCAAAAATGAAGAGTCGACATACATAAAATAAATTTGAGAAATGGACTCATAAATAGCCAATAGCATACTCTGCTGAACGTATTATAATCGGGGAATGATAAGAAGAACCAACGAAATTTTGATACGAAAAGATGAATTTCTTTTTGATTAATATTTTACCAAATATGCCGTGTATTGTTCTAGAGAGAAATCAGTAAAAGTCTATAAACTTGAGTCAATAAATAATTCAGGAATATTTACCTATTTGTCAAGAAACCATTTTCACATTAACTGTTCTTGCGTCGTAATCGTTTCTCCATTTACAATTATATATATACTTGGAAATTCATAGGAGACAAAAGAGACCAAGGCAAGGCTTTGTTATATCCGATTTAAGGTCAACTTTCATCCAACGTACTCAGATTTTCTGTATTTGATTAAAGGCTTACAGAATAGATATTATTAATGGTTAAAATATATATTAGTAATTGATTGATTTTGAACAACTCACCATTTGCTGTTCTTAGGTTATGGTTGACCTCTTCAATACCATTTCACGAACATACAGTAGAAACTCCCCGGTCAAATAATGCCGAGAAAGGTAGGGGGAGACAATCTGGAAAAATAGCAACACCAAATTAATTCATTGTTACATCTACATCTACATATGCATGCATATGTTGACTAAATATGTTTAAATATCAGATTTTATATCTTCTATAATCATAGATATTTTTGTTTATACTATGGGTGACAGGTAATTTTATATTGTAGTAAGTGTTGTAAATCGGACTGTGTTGACTGAATATGTTTAATACTCTGACTTTATATTTTCTATATATATTTTATGAGTTGCCACCGGACAGTTGTCCACTTGTAACTTCAGATTATAAATAAATAAAATAATAAAATAAATACATACGTACCCTGCAAGCCGCCTTTCGGCGTGTGGCAGGGGGAGTTGTTAAATAGAGTATATAATCTAATATAATAATTTATTGTAGATACATATATAAGAGCAAGCAGTTTCCAGTGATGCTGATTCAAGTAAGGTATTTTAGCGATCGTATCAAAAAATATCCTATTCCACATTGATGAAGTTGCTAAAAATAATGAAATTCATTCAATGCATTGATGAATAAGTATTCGTAATGTTAAACTTAAAAATTCAAACATTTATTTCCGTTGGCTGGGAGGGATACAGGTAGAGAAATATTATGAAACCATTCCGGATCCAAACAGCATATAACTATTTAAAGATTAAAACCGGTTGCGAAAAAGTTTCGAAGCATTATTTTAGACCTTCAGATAGCGTCTTCAGAACGTAAGACCAAAAGCTTCATATCTAAAATATCATTATATATCATATAATATATAATATAATATAAAATAAGATAAAATTAGACGTACATAACTTGAATTTATAAGATTTTGGATGATCATCTAAATGATTAGTGATCCGTAAGTATAATTTGCACGTGCTCTGAAAAATGTCATACGTCACGAGTAATTATATTCAGTAAGATCACGCCCTAACAATAACTACATGTATAAGAAGCAAAAGCTTACGATATTAACTATAGCGTTGACACGCTGAATTATTACAAATAGTCTAAATAGCGTTATATTACTTACCAAAAGTTTAAAAAATCCTCCCGAATTCCATGTCATAAAACGTCTTTCTATCCCTTGGTTTCGTTTTAAATCATACTTGGTGTACGAAAATTGCAAATTAATTACGTTAAACTTAAATTATACTTCACGATTACGAAATTTCCGATCGGGCTAACTATAAGAGATTTGAATTTTAACGGTTTTCTCGAAATTTCTTCATGACGTCATAACATGGCGATGTTTCCAAATCAACTAACGATTTAACCACATGAATCTACGGTTCAACTAAACTGTGAGATCTGATTGGTCGCCGCCGATACTTTTTCCCCTACCGTAGAAAATTGTAATTGTTTACGTATTTATTAATTTGCATTAAATCCAAATTTTATTTATCTAAACATAGTTTGAATTTAATTTGAAATATTCTGGAAAAATTACGTTCCTCTACAATTTCGTGCTTAACCTCGACGTAAAATAGGAGATAGGTACGAGTGTGACGTCATACTGACGTACGTTCAACGAATGTAATGCGAAAATGAAAGAATTTTAATTATTCGATTCGTGAAACAACGCCATGGTATTTAGTAATGATTAATAAAATAGCTATGTGTATATATAATTATTTTGCGTTATTATAATTATATACTTTCCTACTCATGTGATAAGCACAATAGGCAATGAGATTTTATAAATATCAATAAAATTGAAATAGCTACATTCCCATAAGATATTAATTACGACGAAGCTTGATTAAAAATTGTTCAATCTTAATGATTTTACGGAAGATTGCAAAGAAACGGCATTTGAGACTAATACCTTTCATAACCTTTCATACCATAACTTTCTGACATTGTTATGAAAATTTTCAGTCTTTCTTTTTCTGATACACACAATATGATTAAATGTCATCGGGTATTAGGAAAGTAGCGATAAAAGTATTTATATCGATCGAAATACCTTAAGTGACAGCCTAAATGGAAAAGTACTGTAGCTGAATGACAAAATTAAAGAAATGAAGTGGCCGCAGAGGCAAACGGATATGATATATTTTATTTTGAGAAGATTCTATGAAATCGTTTGGATGTTAATACCGCACTGCATTACTCTGCGTATTCATCAATAAAGTTTTGATACCGATTTCTAAATTTCGAATAAAGTGAATGATTCGACAGTAATCAATTCCCTAAATAGTAAGCTTAATGCGCTTTTCGTTATGTTCATATTATCACGTCTTACGATAGTATTCCGACCAATTTTTACAGGAAATATTTCTAACAATTGGAAATTTCTCATTATATACGGGATATTGCGTCTGGACACTCGAACACTTTTAACTCACCTTCAGATGCTCGTAAAGCTGACGTCAAATGTCAAACTTCAAAGAAAAACCTGTTTAAGCTTCTCAACACCTCTATGGAGGCCTTTCTAAGACTTATTAGCTTCTCCCGTACATACGTTTTTAGAGGTAGCGAAGAACAATTTCGTGTTGCCGTCGCCATACTCGAAAGTCGAGCCATACTCGCCATACAAGTGTTCCTTACTCGAAAGAAGTAATGCACTACTGACGCCGAAATCCTTCGATTCTCACTTACGGTTTTTTCAAGAAGATCGATGTATGTAACGCTGAATAAACACTAAAAAACTCCACTTCACTCTTGGTCATATTTGAAATTCACAGGTTAAGTAAATGGCACCATCTTGAACACATTCCACATGGCGAGACAAAGAGCTGAGATTCGTGAAGGCCAAGCGGCGTGAAGAACAGTTTCGTTAGTCACAATTTTGTATACCATAATTCTTGGAAAAGCGCGGAAACACTTCAATACCTCGTGGCATTCTAAAGAAGAGGTTGGCCATGCTTCTATGAACTTCAAATCTTAATTATATTTCATCAGTAAGTCGTTTTAAAACCTTTGGGACAGTGTCGTATGGTAGAAAATCAATCGCAGTATATTTAGCATGTGATGTGGTTGTGTGGAATATTATGGTAAAGGTGTGTTTGTGAATTAGAATCTCAGTTTTATGATCGGTGATTTTTCGATGAGTGTTTGAAAGTGTGACAGTGAGAACAGTCTTCAGTTGAATACTTATTTCTTTATTTGGTGTCTTATGGAGGCAGGCGTCGACATGAATCTGCACTATTTCTAAAAATTCTGAGCCTGTAACTGAACAGAGTCATGATTCTATCGCAACCAAAATGGATGGATTTCTGGTTAGAGATTAATGGATGCGGGATTCTTCTTGTATTGTCTTACATTTAGCCGGCATTATAAGGATAAGATGGTAAGTATGATTACTCTAACAAGGAGATATACAAAGATTGTTATTTATTTCACTTGCAATATGGTTGGGTAATGGGAAGAGTATGCCGAAATGACGTTGTGAATAACTTTATTTATTACAATATCTCCACTTCAGCTTTGGAATCGTTTCTTATATAATTGTAATGAAACTTTAAAGGCACAGAAAAATGAATGGTAAATTGTGAATCTTTTGATTTCACATTTCTTTCACCTTATTACAGTATGAATAAAATTAATGCCCCTCTGTAACTTCATTTGTTTAAAGGCTGGGTAGAACTTACACCTAAAGCTATGTACGAGGGTGGTCTGAAAAGTTTCCGACCCTATATATTTCTCGTTGTAGTTATGTGTAATCCTTTTGTTTTCAAAATGGGCAATGTTCCCGTGAAATTTTCTGAAAAGAATTGGACATTCTTTACCAAACGCCGAAAGCGGTTTCAAGTGAATTTTTGCAGACGTATGTCATATGGTCGTAATGTGGACGTTCTCCAGCTCATTGAGGAAAGACTGAAAAATACTTCCTTCCTCATTTTTCCTCGTAAGCCATATTCAATTTTTCAAAAAGGCCTTTACCTGAATACTCGAAAGAAAATGTAAGGTGAGGAACAACGATTAATCTACGTAGAAAAGTAATTTTTGTCTCCTAACATAAGGCGTCTGCATTATTAAACGTGTGGCATTCATTTTGTTTTCGCCGCTTGAAATAATAAAGTAAATAATACGCATTTGCATTTTGTAGCATTGAATGGAGAAAAATTGTATACATTTTTGTTTTTAGTCTCGGAGAAAATAATTTGTATACTACATTCTCGACGCATAATGAATTTTCTACACTTTAGATAGAAGGATAAGAGATTTGTCCTGAAATTATAAAATGAATATTAAAGAGTCGTTGCTTATTTGGAATATAATAAATAGAAATATTGGTGTAATGGCTTGGATTCAACGGTGATTACATCCTTGATTTAATTTTATTGGTTACTATTGGACATAAAAGCTAGAATAACAAATACTTATTCCCGCTCTTATGCTATTCTTGTGGCGTTAAGGATCTCCGCAGCTCAAAAATATAGTACGTAGGTAACGTAGACTTACACAATGTATGTAATATATTGTGAAATTCCTTAATTTCTACTAATAAAACATTAAATTGGGGGTAAACATTAATTGGGGTTTTTCTCATTCTTTTGTTAAATGGATGGTACGAGAGTTACTGGGAGTCATATCGTAACTGGGGATCTGTTAAATTATTGTGTAAAAATAACAATGAGCATCAAAGTAATTCATTTTTTCACAACTTTTCAAATTTAATATTAATTATTTCATAACATCAAAACTTTAATTTTTTCCGTAATAATAGTTATGAAAGTAATTACAACTTTCTACGGTAGGGGGACGAGAGGGCGGGTGGTGACCAAGAAAGTAACGGCGGCGACCAATCAAATCTCACTGTTTAGTTGAACCGTTGATTTTTGGAGCTAAATCGTGAGTTATTTTGGAAACATCACCTTGTAATGACGTCATGAAGAAATTTCGAGAAAACCGTTAAAATTCAGATTTCTTAGTTAGCTTGATTGAAAATTTCGTAATCGTGAAGTAAAATTTAAGTTTAATATAATTAATTCCCCATTTTCATACACCTAGTATGATTTAAAACGAAACTAAGGGATAGAAAGACGTATTGAAGGATTTTTCTAAAAAAGACCGTCAGAATCTAAATTTCTTGAAGCCTAGTAGATTGGAATTTACTAATCTCGCAGTGTACCTTAAGAATAACGTAATAAATTTTCAACTTATTTAAATTCGTAACATGATTTATAAGTGAAGAAACGGAAAGTAAGTCCAATTATGGTGTTAGGACATCTGTCTCTCATCTTCGTGATTTCTTCAGGTTTGGTAAGTAAAATAAATTAATAGTATTTAAGATACTTGAGTTTAAAGACAGTCTTTGATATTATCGGTTGTTAAGTTGTCATTTATGTAATACTCCTGGGTGAATATATTTTCCGTAATGTAATCCTTTTATGATTAGCTATGAAACCGTCTGGAATATTCCTCTTTTAAGGAGTTACTATCCTTTATTGTCCGATCATCTGCATTAATGTCTATTTTGTTGTTTATTATTCAGTCTATTTATTATTTCTGAATAATGCTGATATTTGAGAAAAGAAACAACCCATCCCAATTTTATTCAATACGTAAATTTAATCTGAATTAAACAGTAATGGACGGTCGTATTAGAATTTTCGTTTTACTTCCTCGAGTGAGGGATCCATGGCATACCTTTGGGTTCTTCCTGTTTTTATGATTAACTGAACTAGGGGCTTTGAATCCTGAAAATTATTCATTAGTAATAATTCTCATTGGTCATACAGTCCATACAATTAACTGATTTCGTAAAGGATATTAGGAATTCGGAATTTCATTACACTCGCTATATGTAACTACTTCAACATAAAACATAATTAAAAAGCAAACAATTTCTCTCATGAATTCTCTCCTTATCGATTATTATTTTACTTTTAATATTCTCACGTTTTCTTTACATAATTTCCTCTTAATTAATTAAAATGTTTATTGTATTTTTCTTGTTTCTTTGACTTAAAATCCCAGAATCCTACCTTGCGTTTTTTTCTACCTACCAGTTTTTTTCATTAATTAATAACTACCAATTATGTATGGTTAAACTTATCACAGTAATAGTTTTGGTATTTAACTAAAACGGTGTTATTCTGCAATTTAAAGACCATGCATAAAAAATGTTTCTATGGAATTGGTTTATGGCAATTGCAACTGGATTTTGAGATATTATTTTAAATTGACGTCACAGAATCAGGCGATACATGGTGGTCATACAATTTTTTGAATCTCATTCCAATTTGTATCTTACATTTACATACTTCTCAGTTAAATCCTTTCCATTATTTATTAGATTCTAATTTTGGATTACATAGTATGATATTAAGTTAAACTAAACTCTACTTAAAATAAATTTCATGTATTTGACTATATAAGTACGATTTCGGGGATTTTTTTCAAGATTATTAGCTAATAGTATCAAAGAAAATCATTTAAAAAATTGAGCTTAATTTAAAGAATCAATTTCCTGATCATTTACCTTTTTTATTTCATTATTTTTTATTTATTGAAAGCTGCTGCTACTTATTGAAAGCAATGAAGATTCGATATGAATTTAACTGAAATTTGAATAAATACCAGAAATTATTAATGAAAATTATATAATTAGAATTAAAATTAAATAATCCAATATTAGAATTATATAACGGAATCATAAATGACTTTTAGAAGAAATTTCACAATTATCACAATAAATGCTCATTTTCGTAAACAATTCAGTGTTTATTTTACTACTAGTTCAGCCTGGATCTATCTTTTCTTTATTGTTGTTAGATATAGTTTTTATTGGCAATTTACCGTTCTCTTTTACTCTTCGAGTAAAATTAAATCAGTTGGATAAAATATTAAAATAATTCTACTAAAATAAATATGATTTAGAATGGGATATGGTTGAATTTAATGGTAACCAAAATCCTAATTTGAATCATCATCTTTGGCAACTACTCATTCTCTTATACAATGCAATATCTCCTGAGATTATGTAAACCATACTACAATGAATTAATTTTGTTTCTATTCTTCCAGATTGTGACATTCCTCCTTTCTCGACTCATTTATGACTGGGAGCTACACGTGTATGTTCGTGGAAGGGTGCTGAAGAGGAATATGCAGGACCAAGGCTATTCGGAGAACTGCAAGTGGTGAGCAGTTAAAATTTTTTTATTTGTATTTTCTCCTTCAATGGAGGAGTATTATTGCTGAAACTTACAACTGAAAAATGGATAACTTTTATCAATATTTTAGAACTATTCTTTTGATCTAAAATAACGCTCTCCGATATAAATCAAAAGCTTCATAGATTTCCCTCTCGCATTGTTTATCTCCTGCTTACCCACCACCTCTAACTGTAATTAAAATCATCTAAACAACTGAAGTCTGCACCAATAAGAAATAAACATTCTCTTTATTTGATCATCTATTGAAAAATAAAGACATGAGATGGATATATCTAGCAACGTGTAAAGAAAAATAAATAATTACGGGACGGTAATCGTTTAAAATATAACTTTCTATTTCTTGGTTATTTGCACATACTTTTCTTAATATGCGACGTATGTTTTGGTGTAATTTCAACTTAACTTTCGTTTCCTTTGGTTGCTTTTGGCATCTACTGCCGGTTACTTTTCCTCTCATTTACTATCTATTAGACACGAGGCACTTTCCATTTCGTCTTTTTTACATTCAATGAAAGTGAGAGGATAGTGATGTATCCATTCGTAATTTAGGGCAAATACTTGGTTATTGTCCTAAGGTCAGATGGCACTCCGTTGCTTTCACTGTTCAGAAATTACCAACTCAATTAGCCATGTTTCTCTGACCTTCGAGTCTATCCTGTAGTTCAATTTCTTTCTGATTTTCGAAAACAGAGAAGGTAAACATTTTATTTATTATCATTTTCGTTTCTCCTCCAGTCTGTTCATGAACTATTCACTGCGTTAAACCTAATTAGTTCATCATTTGTACAACGCTTAAAAATGCTGATGCAAAGAAGTCCGCAAAGAAATATTTAAGGGTGTGAAGGGTTTCATACACGGAAATGTGCCGTGTTTACACCGGATATTTGCCGTGATTATTCACTGGGAATAGTATTCCAGTCTGACTAATATCCGACTCGAATCACGAAATGCCTTGTCAAGTTGTTACTGAGAAAATTCACAAACAAGAATTTGGATTGTTTTCGTCTCACGCTTATCATTGTCATTTGCTACATCCATTTTCGAATTTATAATGGAAATTTTTTACACGGTGTAGGTACACTCTCGTACTTGCATTCATTTTCATGAGTAAACAAGATTGATGCTAACTGATGTCAAGGTTAAAATGTATCATACCTTTACGAATGTAGATAAAAATGGAGTGTATGAGTGAGTATATGAGGGGAACCCTATCCATTAATGAATTTGTTCTCTTTTTCCACAGGAAAATTCATCATCATCAACTCCGGAATTGGACGTGAGTACTCAGTTTCATTTCTGTTCAGATAATGAAAGCCTAAAGTTCATGTAGGTCATCGAACATGTTCATTTAAGAGTTAGCTGGGAAGTTTGTCAACAAACGTCATTTAATAACTTTATATATTGATTTGTTGTAAGTTACTTCATATTGCGGAAAAATCTCGTATTTGATTTCTTTACCTTATCTCCAAAATTGGCCTTAAATGTTTCTCCTATTCATTGATGCAAACGAACAAAAAGAGTTCGAAAACTATGAAAGATAAAGTACTATACTAGAATGATGCTTCATCAGGTTTATCAAACTTTGTAATCAATAGCCTCTACTTGACATCGAAATTGAATATTTCTTGGAAAAATCCGCGATTGCCCTATTTGGTGGCGATTTATAAATATTTGCGACTTATATCTTTTTATCGCGTTCAATTAATGAAAAATAGACAACGGATACGTAAATATGATCTTTTTTGATGTCATCTGCGGGGTATTAGAACCCACCTTTAAGAAAACTACTTCCTACTACTACTTACCATTTGTAGAAGTTAATCGCCTCATAAATTTCATAAATATAGTTGACCTTTCTGATTTGATTTTTTTCAATCCGCACAATTCTTGGAATTAACCGTATTTATGAAAGTAGTACTTCATAGATGAGATGAGTAAAACGCATCCAGTATAATTTCATCGTTATTAGCATTCGTGATTTAGATTCATCAAAATTTGGACTTGAATTTTATAAGCGTTAACCTTCATTAAGTAAACTCATTGGGGGCCAGCGAGGTATCTCACATAGATGTGACAGTTAAAAGATAAGCTGAGTCGTTTTACCGATTTTTATCAAACGCAAAAATACAATTTGATGTGCTTAACGCATTCGACAGAGCCTTGACGACAGCTTCCATTCCGACCGTCACATTTCGAATCGTCCTTAAAAAGAAATCACCCCAAAGGCAACGTTTTCATAAAGGAAATTCTTTCCGTAATATCGCATTAAAACGACACATGCTTTCGCTTTCATAAAGCAAAACAAAAACACTCCGAGCCTTAAGGTTTCCGATTCGGGACATTCCAAAAAAATTATTTCGGTCTAAATTCCTCGGAAGGAGGCTTTAGGCGAATAGTTTCGCTCTGTCTTTTTTTTCATCAACGTCTGTATTCCGCTAACATCTCTCTCTTCCGTCCGCCATAACATATCTCAGAGTCGCAAGTTCCTAGACCTCTCATTCCGACTCCCTTTATTTATTTTACTTTTCGGAGTATCCATCACTTCCCCTTGCCGTCGCACACGTAAGAGATGCTTCCTCAACTTCCGAATTCTTTCTGTGAGATTCCGTGGAGATCGCCATTTATGTGATGCTGCCGGAGAATGGGAGTCCCACGTATTCAATCTCTCTTTCTCATTCCCTTCCTCTTCGCCTCCTTTCCTTCATATAATTCTCCCGTCTCTTATCCTTATTTATTTCCCCGTTTCTCATGTATTTCCCCATCTATTCCTTCTCTATGTCCTCCGCTTTATACGAAATTTACGAAGGAACTTTCGGGTTTTTCTAACCCCTCGATATATCGTTACGTATGTGTACCCTTTCCTATGACTTAAATGTATGAAGGGGGTAGAATTAACTACTCTGTATTTCACTGACTGTTCTGTAAATTTTATTGGGTAACCGAGTGTTTTTATAGAACTCTCGGTAAAGTGTTCCGTCCAGTAGCAGGTTACACTCTATATCTTTTAGCCATAATCAAAGATCTTGTGGAGGGAATGAGGCTTATTAGGAAAGATGAGAAATTGGGTAGTCATATTCTTCAATGAGCCACTGAATTGTGATAAAAATGCCAAAAATATTTGTACCACAGTGATCTTACTGTTAAAACTCTTTATTTTATTAGTAAAAATCGACGAATATGATACCATTATCCAGAATTACCCATACTTCGGTTTCTTTTATATTATCGCATTCATCAATGAGACAGCGACAAAATTACTTATTTAAATGATACATTCTGTCCCTTGCCAAAAGGAAATTAAAATATATTTTATCCATCAAGAAATAATGGAAGGAACTTCATCGAACTATTTACTCAAAAACTTTTTGACACCGTAAGCTGTTGAGGAAAAGGGTTTGCGTGACTTGGCATAGAAATGTGTGTACCTATAAGAATGCTCAAGGAAAAAAACGACATGAAAAAATGTGTGACAGGATAGGGATTCGAATTGGGGTGTCCCAATTGCCGAATACTATTTTTTAGTTTTAATTTCAATTTTAGCAATTGTGAAACAACTTAATTCAGCTATCCATTTGCTTTTCTGTCAGTATCTCCGTATGATTTCTGTTCGTCTTAGTCAAATTTCAGTCTTCTTGTCATTTCAACGGCTTTAAAAATACCAGCATATTTCTCTTGTAATTAGCATACTTCTCTCTCTTAATTTACTCCTACTTCATAAATGTAAGAAGTGTCCTACCGGCCGTTCTATCTTATCAGAATCTCTTAAGGTGTAATTATTAGTTCTTCTTTCGTTGCCTCGCAATTCAGGAAGGAATTACTAAGAATAGAGTATTTTTTCAAATAAGAAGTTTTAGGCCAGAATATTCCTTCAGTTCACTATTAAAATGTTCGGTTAAACATCTCAAATAATTCTTCAAAGTAGGCCTCATTCTTTAATGAACATTATTTCCATGTGTATATACATTTATTACCATATTAATGTATCCCCATATTTTCATTCATCTAAGGCTTACTTTTCTTTTTACTTTAGCAACTCCCCGTCCCTCGTTTCCTCTCTTTCATCCCCATGCTCTCTTTTTCTTCCCTTCTCCTGTTATCCATTTTCTCTCCATTTCCTCCATACCTCTTCCTCCTTCATCTTTCCTAAAAGGATAGCTCCGGTGCTTTAAGGTTTTACGCGCACAAAAAATTCGTAAAATGAAAAAGGACCGCGACTGAAGTTTGAGGTGAGAGTGAGCGTCCGCCCCTAACACTAGCGCGTTCCCAATCGGGCACTGCCCGTGAGAGATGCCCTCGAGGCCTCGGACATAGCTTCTTAGCGTCTTTTAAAACAGTAGGGAGATGGAATTTTGGGCAGGGAGGAGGAGGATGAGAAAGGGTACGGTTGGGGTGAAATACATGTGAGAGATCCATCTAGACATGGGAATTTTTCTGGAGAGAGATATCGAGCGAGTTCGGGGTGCTTGTCGACAACCTTTCCATTAGTAATACGCGTGCTGTTTCCAGAGTGCTTATCTGCGGAACATGAAATATTGTGTTGAAGGGGTTTGATAATAATGATAAGGTGTTGAAAGGGGTATTTATAATCCGTCGCGGAACTCTCGTTGGCTGTCTGTCAGCGTTAACTACGCCGAGATAATGAATCGCATTTATTTCTCGTTTTCGCTGATTAACGTTCGCGTTTCGAAGGCTGAAAGTTTTATTTATAAAGTTCCGCAGCGCCATATCGATATTGCGGTTGATTTTATAGTTTATGTATTTCAAATTCCGCGTCAGGGTTCCTTTTCTCGTGTTTTATATTTTACTCGTTCCCATATTTTATTATGAAAATTATTCCTTTGCTACTGTATATTTGCGTATCTAATTTATCGGAACGAGATAATGTAAACATACCGTAGTCTTTTTTATGCTAAAAATTGAACTGATGTTAAAAATGTGTAATTACATTCCTCAACGGACGATATTATAATAACATACGATAAATAAATATCTATGAGGAAAATATTTAGGAGAAATAAAGCTCAAGGGGACCAGAAATACTGTGATTGGCTATATTTTTCCCTTGGAAATAGCAGGTAAATTTTTCTTTGAAATAGAAGGTCGCTTAAGCGAATATTTATGTAAAAATCTCCAATTACACATTCGTTAACCAGTGCGAACTCTTCATTTTGCTCGAATTATAAACAGTAAGTTACGAGCCGATTTTATTCGGCATACATCATTGCAAATGTTTTCTTGGGAGTTAAATATCGGGTGTTTATTTCGAGTCTTCAAAAGACCAGAGTCAGTAAAATAAAGGAAAGAATTCATACCTAGCTGAGGTAAATTTTGTTATTAATATTATTATAATCGATACTTCCGCAGTTGGCCACTAGGACGGGGCGACGTCAATATCCGCTACAACAAAAAATATATTAAATATTTCTAAGTTTGAATAACAGAACGTTATAAACAAAAAAAGAACGAAATCTCATCAAATAACTACGTAATGTCACCAGCTACACTACTTTAAGATTTCAACTTCTATAATATGCAAAATAAATGATAATAAATGAATCTACAAAACTCACAAACACCATGTAACAATCAACCAAAACAATTTCCCAGTTAGCTCACATGTATGTACAGCTTGCATGTTTTCCTTCCCATTCTATTATTATATATGTACTCACCCACACATTCATTTCGTAAGTTCCCTCTTTTTTCCGAGCTATTTTATATCTCTGCCACTCCCGGACTACTTCAGCGGAAGGCCATCTCTCCTCGAATAGAAAGGAAGGTAGAGACAATAAACTACCCAAATAGCTATTCATAAACAGCGGGGAAGAAGTGAAGAAGTAATGAACATAAAATACGATAAGTAGAGGGAAAGGGGGGTGAAGGTGGGCTGAGATGGAACGATAGAACGGTCGTCGGAAATTCGGATACGTCGTGGCTCCCGCGGGATGGAATGGGGAAGGAACTGCCCCTGAGGCACGCCTTTACTGCTTGTAATTTGTTACCTGGACCCTTTGGACCTGGAGTTTTGAACGCGCGGAAGGAAGGGAAAGAGTTTCGGGGGGTTTTGAGGGTTAGGCCAGCCTAAGAAGCATCGAACGGAGGTGTATCGATGGGCGGGGATGAATATTTGTTGGATCGGTACGAAAGGGAAGGCTTTAAGGGAGGAAAATCGAGAGATGCGTTGGGGAATCGAGGGCGGGAAGAGGGAGATGTGGTAGCGATTCGGAAGGTGGTTGGTAGGAGGATATATGGTGGGGAAAAGAAATGAATAGGCTCCTGGAAGAATCGGTCAGGATGCGAGATTCCTTTTTTTTAAATTGAGAACGTGGGGAAATGAAGAAGAAGTGGTTTAGTGGAGGAGGGAAGAGAGGAAGAGATGGAGGAAATTCATGGCGAGATCCAAAAATAATAACCGCTTGGTGGGGGAATGTGTGTAGTATTGAAAACCACATGAGAAAGATAGAGGGGTAGATGCTTGGGGGGTTGATCTTGCTTAAATGTACCGGTCTGTGCGTTTTTGGTGATTTATTTCGATTGGTGTCTCTTTATAGATAGAGCCGAGGAACTTCCTCTTGTTTTGTCAGTTCGATAAGTGTGAAGTGAGATCACATAAATCAATCAGCAAAAGAGGAACTTAGTGCTGAGTTTTTAAGTGAGATTAATTTTTTATTGATTCATTTGGAAAGAGTTTCATAGCGTGTTGTTTGCAATATTGTTCGGATTTTGCAACGAATTTTTCCACGAATACCATACATCTGGTAGATATTTAGAATGAACAGAATCTAAAATATTGAAGTGACTAAATTTGAGTTAAGGGAGGTATTGGGACACTATACAATGAACTGGTGATATTCATAGCGCAAGGTTATGTTATCTAACGTACATGTGTCTGTAATAATATCACGTGTAAATAATTGAAAGGTCATCATCAAAATTTAAGCATTAGGATTTATCAGTATTTTCCTTACTTTGTTTGCGCGCATACGTCGAGCATTTATTCTATATGCGCGTTTTTTCCCGGTTTTGTATTCTTCATTCTATTTGATAGAATGGGAATTAATATGATTTTAAATCAATATGTTCAAAGGTAACTCCCGTATTAAACCCTAAAGAACTTATCAGAGGAACTATATTAATAAAGAAGGAGAAAATAGCAAATAGACATTATTATTAAGTCTTGATGGATTCTGAGGCATATAACTTAAGGTTTAAAACAAGTATTTATGTATCACAGTGCAAGATGAATAGATAGAAAGGATCAATTTTAAAACATAACAGCATTAACTATACTAAACATATGGCACAGACCAATAAAATAGAACGAAGTGTGCTACAAATGGAAGGTCTATTGTTCCTTCCGAGCGTTACTCCCTCAGGAGTAACTGCGTAGAGATGGACAAAAACCCCTAGAAACACGCAGACTAGAAAGTCTAACACTATGTGTATTATTGTTATCCTCCTTTGAGTAAATAGTGAGTAAGTAGCGCTTTCACTTCGACTTGTTGCTTATCCTCTTATTTTCAAATAGCAAAGGAAATTGTAGGGTACCCTGAATAGATCTTGCCCTTGATTCATTAAATCACTCCGTCTTTTTTCAGACCGCTTGAATGAATGCAACACGCAATAAGTGAGGGCATTACAACAGTTTCTCCTCCGTGATCATATGGGTCTCCAATGATTGAACTCAGTCCAACGTCCTACATTAATGAATCGCGATACTCCTTTCTTCATTGAACACCAGCGTATCTTTCATTCATCGCCTCACGGTGCATTTAGATCATCGCGAAATAACAAACCGAGTAGGCGAAATTGGAGAGAAAAAAATCGGAGAGAATAGGAGTGGAACGGAGAGGAATAGATGAGGGTTAGTGACATGCTCATTCGGCATCTCTCTGCCCGCATTCCCACTGAGAATGGAACCCTCTGAGGAGTCATTCGAGAGGCAGAAGGACAGAAGCGTAGGAATGACGAGAATCTTCTTCTCCTTTTCTTTTTATCTCTTCTCCGTCCTCAATGCTCGCGGAGCGGCGTTCGGAATTCTCCTTCTCGGAGACATTCCAGGTCCATTGAGATGATAACTTCTTCGCATTTCTACTCTAACTCCATCTCTCTCTCTCCCCAACCCAGTATACCTGCCCCCTTCTTCACTTTACATCCGCCCGGTCTCCGAGACCGTTGCCCACTAAGGCCTTCTCCCAATCAAGGAATTCCGGGCAAGAATGGGGAAATTAATGAGGAAAAGGATAATAACGAAGCTGGTGGCGGATCTTGCGTTCCCTTTTTTTTCTCTCTCCCTCCTCAGGGTCGGAATCCACAAGAAAAATGATTTAGGGAAAAAATCCGAGGGCTCTGTCGGGAATATTACGAAATCTCGTGTATTTGAGATTCATGAGATATGATTCGTTTACCCTCTATATTCTCTCCTCGACGGGGAAATTTTCCGAAATTCTTTTCTTCTTTCCCACGGAATTCTTTTTCCTCGGACTCCTGGGCATTTTAGGGATAAAATGAAAACAATGAAGCTTATTGGGCGAAAGAGATAGCTGTTTATAATCCCCGTTTATCGACGCCGACCTGGGTTACCCGCAGACAAATTTCCTCTAGTAGTGCTTCCTATATATCCATTACATAAACGCTAAGTTTCGATCTTCCTGTAATACTCACATATCCTTGCAATGTCGTACTTTAGAATTAAAATTTTATATTTCAGCGGAGGTGAATCTTAAGAATATGTCCATTTCGGTTAATACGCTATTAAAGTCGTGGCTGTACAACCAGTATTGAATGCCTTCTTTAGACACAATTATGTTGATATAAAGCAGTGTTTTCCTGCTTTCTTTCCACGATGAGCTTATCCAAACTTCGCAACATTTTAAACTATGTATATGTATTTTCACAGAGAGAAATAAATCAATATTCGTAAATTAATGTTTGATAATAAAAATCATTGCTATTATAAATTAAAAATTATACTAAGATTTTTCCTTGCTGTTAAAAGTTGAATATTTTTTTATTTCTAGAAGGTTTACTTAAAGTAATTACTAAAGACGTCATTTGTCAGCCTTAGAAGAGAATGTTCGAATTTCAGTTCCTCAGGCCTCATGCAATCTTTCATTCTCGTTAAGCATACTCTCAGATGTAAATTACTTTCATTCACCATCTTTCTTTATAATTTCATGTTAAATTAAAAAGTTTCTATTATGAAAAATTTATTTGATTTACGTTTAAATTCATATTCTAACGTCGGATTTCGGTGCTGGTTAATGAAACAGGCAATAAATTACTTAAGAGCGGTCTAATAGTATCCTATCCATCTTTTCTCCCATTCTATTATCTAATCCGAAACGTGAGAAGTACATGAAACTGTAAAATCCAGTGATTAAGTGATAGGAGAAGACGACTAACTTCAAGTGGCTTGCCTTGTAAACTAAGTGCTTGTGTTTCTTCAATCATTCAGATGAGATGCCTTAACATTCCGATGAGATTGCCCCATTATCTAAGAGCAAAAGGCTAAAAATATTCCATTTAATCTTTTACAACATTTCTATTTTCGGTATTGATTATGATTATGGAATCGAAATCAATTATATTACGATAGTTATCTATGTTTTGGTATGATTGGCAATATATCCCCTGACTTATCTCATTGATATATATTTTCTTGAAATTTTCCATGAAATTTTATTTGAAAAGTAAGATTTGGAAGCAGATTAGATTTATCTCCACATTTTCCCTGTTCCTAAAAACGAGCAAAACGGAGTATAAAAGATTTATAATAAGTGGAATCAGATTTAAATACTCTCACACGCAATCATATAAAATCAAAGGCAATTAACATACTGTATTTTACTTTTAATATAGGATTTACTTCATGATAGTTGGTCATCAGGGTTCCGAAAAAATCTTTTATGATGATGATCCCACCAGTAAGAGCTTCGCTGATCAATTTTAAATATAAAAATTAATAGAAATACCCAACGTAACAGACAATTCTTCTTACGTATGCGGCTGGCCTTGCTATTTTCTCTCTATCTGCTGATTTTACCTTATTGTATTTTGATATTGTCAATCACTTGCGGAGCGCGATCTGCTGCCTTAATAAAATTTTATTCTCAGAATTAATAAATCAATCAAAATCCATGCCGCCATTGTTCTCTATGGGACAGATATTTCGTATATTTTCGTGCCACTAGCAAGTACCTTTGTGGTTTCTTTTGCCATTAAAATAGTTTAAAAACACTTTTTTCTGCAAACGTGAATGTTTTTTCGTCTTATGAAATAACGATAATGAGTCATATTTTCATTTTCGTCATATTAAATAATGAGAGTCTTCAGTAACGTCAGATTTGTGATTGATGGGTGTCTTATTAACCAATGTCAATGAATGAAGATAAGAAAGATAAGAAAGGGATGACTTCCATAATTGAATAGGATCAAAGACACAAGAACCATTCAATGGAATTGGATTTGCTTTATTGCGTAATTAACTAAGAGAATATCGGTATTAAACCTATCAGTATTTGTCTATACGGTGTGGGTTTAGGCGAATGATTCTTGTGGGCGAAAAAACGTATCATTTTCACAGCAAGACGTATCATCCATTTGAGAAGAATGGATCATAGAAGAAAGGAAAATGTGTTTGGGTAAACGTCGGATGGGAAGGGAGATCACTTTCAGGCGTCGTGATGCGAATACGATGGTTTTATGGGCAGCGTTTGCTTCACGATGGAAAGATAGTCGCCTTTCTGCAGATAAGTCGTGTTTGATGACCTTCGCCAATCTGTGGCGCTGGACCACAAACTAGCACAATAAAATACCATTCTCTACCCTCGGCCATCCACGCCCTCCCAACGGGGAGATAATGTCTTTCGACCCTCTGATCTAATCCCTTCTTCTTCAGACCCTCTCCTATCGCTCCCCGTCTCCGCGAATCTCCGCAACCTCATTTGCGTGTCAGGTGTCATCTTAATCTATACTTGCTCCATCCTCCTTATTCTTGTATTCTCATCCTTCTCCCATTCCTTCTCTGCCCTCAAAGTGGTTTATGTCACAGCGTAATATCTCTTTGATTTGTAGACTAGCACTGCCTTCTATTTATTGCCATGTCCTCGTATACTCAAATATATTGTCCTTCTGTAGTTCAGTGTCACTCTAGAACTTCCAAGTTTCTCTCTAACGTTTGGATAACGATGACTTAGCATGCGTGTACTATACTATAGTCTTCTATCAATCAAAAGTGTTTGAAATACTAAATAATGTAATTTTTATCATACTCTTTCGAAGAGGTCGGACCTAAATACCCTCTCTTGCACACTACTTATAAAGTTTGAATGAAATGTAATATGTATCAACAGTAATTACGAGTAATAGAATTTACTTAGATCTAGCGAAATATCAACACATACGAACAAAAGATTTGATTTGTGGGAAAACTTCTCAACGGAGGAAACTGTTTCAGAGAAAACTTCATGATGAGGGAAAAAGCTCACACATAAAAATCAACGACAACATTGAGGTGAAAACAGTAAGAATATATGCAGGGAAAATTATCGTAATATTATCAATAATTTATTTTCAGCATTAATATTCGATCAAATGGTTCATAATAATGTTTAACGTAACAAATTGAAATTTAAAAATAAATCCCTCCAGATAATTAACTGCGAATTCAACATCTAATTTCAGGATTAATACGTCGCTAAATATAAGAATGCATGAAGCATTAATGTCTTTGGATGACAGACATCAAATTAACTATTATCTAGATCTATTTTTCCTGTGCCTCTTTCGTTATTCAACTTCCCCGAAATCAAACATTCCTTGCAAATAACTTAAGATAGTTGGCTTCTAAGCCTCGTAATGCTCTCAATAAATAAAAGGCTTTCTTTTCAAACGAATGAGCCCCTTATGTAATTACTATTCAGCCTGTTGTGGGCTTTCCTTAAATGGTCTTACTTATCGTTTCGCAAGAAATTAAATAACATCGGCGTAATGGAGGAAGAGAATAGACCTTCCCACACCCGCATCAACTCTTTCATTCAACTCTTTTGAAGTGCACGTCTGAAGAGTGGTAAGTATAAGTTTCCGGCCCGTAGGGAATCTTGCTTTCATTTTACATGCTCTTTAAAAGGCCGACTTCTTTTCTCATCTACTCTCTTTCTAGTCAAACACGTCCTACTTAATTTCTTTGAAAATTTTAACTCTTCCTGTTCCCGATAGTCATCTTGTTCGTCTGGATCTTTCCCGAAGAAAACCTTTCCTTGAGGTTAGATATCGCTCAAACAATTTGCTCTCTGCTCAAGGCTTCAATCAACGGATTTTAACTCTTGGAATTCACGTTTTATCTAGAAAATCTTATTAAGATAATTTTTGGAAGATTAATATCAATTGATTCTATTGAACATTTTATTGCATCCAACAAGGCAGGCCGTACGTTTTTCACGATATTTAAAACAATTTTTTCGAACATAAAATACATGAAGTTTCAAAAACTGTGCACAGTGCTTGAATGATTTTTGGCGCAGAGTCAATGATGATCTATGCTTCAATTTTCAAGGTTTTTAAGAAAAAAAGAACCGCTTTCACGAATCTATATTTTACTAACACTTAAAAATCTATACTTTATGAACATTTATAAATTTCATCGAGCGATATGTTGCTAAGCTTAGAAATCGATTGTTTTTGAAAACCCTGCATTAAATACAGTAAATTCATATGAAAAAATGGCTAAAAACCATGATTTATAATTTATTGCTGCTTAAATATGATGTCAATCACCTCTTTAGAGACGATAAAAAATATTGTTGGGTAATAATGGGCCTACATTTTAGGACAACCTAAACTATTCAAACACGTTTTATTTGAAAAATCGGAACTAAAAGTAATTATTAACTGCTGTTTATTCGTATTTTCAACTTAAAAAAGATCGTAATTGTCTCCGATGAGTTCTAGAATTGTTTTGCAAGATATGAACCACCAATATAAGGTTAAATAATTGAATAATAATCACAACGAAAGCCTTAGAGCCAAGGTTAAATAGTAATGAACTCCAATGAGTTTAGTTAAATAATCAAGACCAATGATCAACATTTTTAATCTCGAAGTTGTCAACTACTTTGTACACGGCTTTCTTATTCGATATATCGTTTCATGAAAGGGATCATTGACTAGTTGTTCTCATACCAAAATTTTATTTTCGAATGCTTTATAGTATGGTTGAATCTTTAATAAGGGTTGAATTCTACAGGTATAAAACGAGAGTAAAGCTGAAAATTTCATAAAATTGATATGGCCAATCCTCATTTAGTGGAGTTCTGCAGCACCAATTTTGAAAGGAAAACACTAAGCAGCTTCCATAGTAACTCCTTGACAGAACATGTCGAATTAAAACTGTGGAAGTTGCATAGTGTTTTCCTTTCAAAATGGATGCTTTACATGTCTTCTGTACCATTTTTAGCAATTAAATTTTACACGGAGTTTTGTACGAGTATGACAAATTATATACGAGTCATCTAACTTACAGGATACTAACTTATTCTCTTTCCGAAGACACTCTTACCCATCACCATTTTCGCCAAAGAGAACAATTTTCTCAATGGAATCCTGTAAATTTAAAAGCCTATTCAAAACAGCAATCTTTTATCGGGCGTATTTACAATCTTTTATTTGAAATAATAGCATCAAACGGTTGTTAAGTAAGCAATATGTTTTTAAATAATTTCCCCATTACTTTTGAGCCGTCAAATCAGAATGATAAAGAAAGAATCGATGATGATGAACTATGAATTCTTCCATGATTCTTACGGCGAGATCCCCCCTCTGACGCCTGCCGTGTATAGAAAAGGATCCCACCTGGATCGAACCCGGGTCACAAGAGCTTTCACAGAGGAAGATGCTCCACCAATTAAGCTAAAAGGGCTAATGTAATCCCCTCTAATCCAGAATAGTAGAACCAGTGCGAAATTGCAATTGAAATCAATGAAGGACAGTTTCAGTGACCAAATTACTCAATTCGAGAAATCAGAGTTCGAGCTATCGGAGCTGTAGTGGGAACATTAACTCATTCGTTTATTATCTGCAGTGAAAATATAAGGAAATAAATCGAAAGTAAGCTTTTAATTATTGTCGTTTCATCAAGGTCGATGGGAAAACCTTTTACCCCTATCTTCCCTTGACCGCCACTACTTTCTCTCAACCTCGAACAACTCCCTTTCTTTCCCACACTACCCCTTCAACTCTCGTGTTACAACCACCCGCATTCGCCACAGCGCTCTTTGGGTTGGCCGAAATTTTTTAATTGTTTTATGTCTCCCCGGAGAGAGTCGGATCATTACCCCCTTTCGGATCTCTCTCTTCCCTCGTCTGACGTCATCGCTCTTACGAAGCAAGAATGGGGGGGAGAGAGCGCAAATATAAACCAGGAAATCCGATTAAAGTTTTACTCTCTCCGTCTCTAACTATCGTCACGAGGAGTCCAAAGTCGTTTCCTTTCTCAGAGATCCATATTCCCTTCACGTTTGGTATTGCTTGGCGAAATATACTGTAGTGAACAAAAGGAGTTTCTCTCTTACTGAAGTAATAGATGAGTATTAGTTTAACATTCGTTAGTGCTATCTATTCTGATGTGTTTACTTCAGCAGTTCAGAAGCAGTTCTTTCCTCGTGTTGACGAAATTAGGGATGATAAACAACTGATAAATTATTGATTTATTTTCGAAATCTCCGTTTCATGTCACCATTTGAAAATGGAGATAATTTTCAATAGGAGAATTGCATTCTTGAATATTTTTCTGTTCTCTGTATTTAGCGAAAATATGTATCTGAAGCAGGAATGACAAAATTCACGTTTTCTCTTTAGTTGTAGATTTGTCTATTGAGAAATTCCTTTTCAAGTGACTTGTAACGGTCTATGCAGACTTGGAAAGGAAAGCTTTGTGTTTTTCCGACATCGTTATTGCTTACTGCTCATTATAGTATGATAATTTGCATTATCATATCGGTGGACTAAAAGGAACATACCGCATCTGTTCAGAGGATCGAGAACAATTTCTTGTGCTAGTGATTCTGTTAAATTGTAAACGAACGTATTCAAATTCCTTCACCAAGTTTCTTCAAATTCCTTTCAGAAATTAAGTCATTTTCTATGACGCCAAGCCACTGAGTTTCAAGATAACCTTTGAATTCTTGCTCTTATTTCTTGTACTGAATCTGCAGACTGAAATTTACGCGACACACGAAGAAATTGGTTCCATAAAGGTTTTGAAAAATTGCATGTTTTTATTGTTATATACATATCTATTCAATTCGAATTTACTTCTTTAAAACTATGGAAAATATTTTACAAAAGAAAGGCGTCTCAGTGTGTTTTGATAGTCTAATGAATCTGTACTCTTAAGGAATCTTTGTGTCTTGAGTCGAACGATGAGATAAAAGTTTTCCAAAATAAACGAAATATACAATCGAATAAAAATGATATTGAGACCAAAAAGTTTCAAAATATACAAACAGTATGCCGGTTTCGACAGAAAAATCGCATGTTTTGATTAGTTAGTTTGAATGTTTTATCTTATGTTTTTATCATAATTTTTTATTTACTTTGTTTACTATTGCATTTTTTTCTTTTCTGATTTTATTTTATTATTGTTTTTGTAATTTCTTTATAGTACTTTTAAAGCTTTATAGCTTTTTTAATTTTATATTCTTACACAGTTTTCTATTATACTATATTTTTAGCATGTACTATCAGTTTGTTTGCGCAGGTTTTTCACACACCCCTTCTCTGACGGTGTTTTCCTGCAGTGGATCTTTTTTCCTAAGGTATCACCTTAGGTTTTTTTAAATCCACTCCTAAATTTTTCCTCTCTATTTATCTATTCACCTACACAAAACTTTTTAATTATTAACAAAATTGACGAAAGGTTAGGTGGAAGAAGAGACTTTTCAGTCTCAATCTCGCTTGAAAAGTTGAAGGCTTCGAAAGGGATGGAAAATCTCAAGCATTTACATTGTGGCTACCGAACAATCGTTTAGATCCAATTAATTCACCGATTATATATTCCATTAAACTCAAACCTACCCCCACTCCTTCTCTTTTCACTTCAATTAACTAATTTTCCATCCCTCTGTTGACCTTTTAAGGGTGAAAATTGTTTATTTATTTGTTTTTGGATTGTTTAGCAGTCCTAATGATGATGTTCTAGCGTCGAAAACGATAGTCTTTTAGTCAATAAAATTTTTGGAAACTAAAATGCATGGTCTTTCTCGATGAATGATATTGCCAGGCTCTATAAAGTGAACGCTGAGGTACTCGATTGTGTTTTTCTCTTAGGGTTCCTATTTCAGCTGAGAGAGAATTAATGTCAAAAAATCTTTTAAAAAATTAACTTAAGCTACCAAATATTCTATAGTAGAGTGTATAGAGACATATTCCAATTGGGAAATCACTGTCCACCTGAGTTCAAGGCATTCAAACAGTGGACATATAATCGAGTTCGCGAAGGGCATTCAAAAATTTTCTAGAAAACCCTAATTTTCGCTTGCTAAAAGCGATTCTTACGTCAAATTACGGTTAGATACTAGCATCAATGCTGCTCACGTAATCGTTTGGTTTCAGTTCTGTTTTAACTTATTCTATCCGCGCTTAAGCTAGACTCCTAGAACTTTGTGTACATCCCACGTACTTAAACAGTTCTAAAATGATATTTGGGCTATTTTATATGTCTCATAGAATTCTCTCGCAATAAGAATTGGCATAAATAAATAACTCGAGCATTTCTGCACCAAGAGATCTCGGAATTCGATGTTATGTCTCGAGTGATTGAGAAACTATTGTCTAAGAAACTCCATTTTTTCTGTTATCGAGCAAGAAACAGTACCTCTCTTAAAAATTCATTTTCCGGAAACGTTCGCTCGAGGAACGAGTGCGAAACTCGGAGGAAAGACTTCGGCAAACACGGCCACTTCGACTGAAAATTCGGTAAAATTTGAATCATATCAACCAATTCCTCCAACTCTTGTTGCGTGAATGACGCAGAGGAAGCGGAATTTCGAATCGGGGAAAAGAATTTCGCCCGGAATCAAACCGAAACTCCATCTCGAGGCAAAGACGAATTTTTCTCCATAAAAAGTTCGCCGGCGAATACTTTTCAAATTTACGTTCTGCGGAACGTCCCAACTCGTTCCGACAAAAATTTAACTGAACGCTCCAACTGTCCACGTGGAGGCTTTTTCAAATTCCGTGAAACAATGAAAAATCACTGCCGGCAATCTCGGTTCCGCCGACTCATCCTCCGCCTCCCAATCATTGTTCTTTCTTCTCCCCCACCGCCAATGTCTTCCCATGTTTCCAATAAAAAACCACCCCTCCAGTATAGTGGACCCCACCTTCAATCTTTACCCTACCTACCTCGCCAGACCCTTACGCACCTCCCCAAGGCTTTTGCTACCCTCAATTTTTCTCACCCTCCGTACTCCTAAATCTAGCCTTCACGTGTCCACTGGGAAGGCCGAGACGGGGAGTGTATCGGGGATGCTGGAAGAATCAAGAGTGAACTTTGAGGTAGGGAGGAATTTGAAAATACGACGCGATGGCTATTGCAAACACATATAAATGAGTTTCGGTGGAGTAATTCGGAATTTTCTTTGGTAACTTTTCGGGCGTGGGCTTGCTTTAGGAATGTTCTGAGGACTGAAGTTTATGTGATATTTGTACCGCAGTATTTTAAAAAGAGAGAAATATAGAGATATACGCATTAATTATTACCCTTCATGAATTGGATGACCTATGATTTTTAAAATTCTGGGAATAAATAAAATACGTAATCTTGGTAGCGAAAGTGACAAAGTTTCGCTATTAAAAATATATGAAGTGAAATAAAATACAAAAATAATTTTTTTGCTGTGAAGTTCTTTATTAGGATATTAATATTTGCATACGTCTTGAGTGCTTTTGCTCCTTAAATATTGCAATAACGCGCTAAAATTCTTCGGATACTTAATTTCATCATATTAATTTGCTAATTAAGTTAAAATACCGTATTTTTTAAGTGGAACATTGTTTCAATGAATTAGAAATGTAAATCTATTCACTTTTTGAAAATTTTCATCAACGAGTATTTTCGATGGAAAAAAATGTCTAGTGAAATATGTAAAGTATGTGTACAGCTCTAGACCTCTGTTTTAGAAATAACTTTGTCGAGAAAGTTCATCGGTTAGTTTTAAATGTTTATGAGAGAAGTACGAAATGGTTGTAAGAAATGGAAATAATTTTACATCGGCCCAGAAACTTGTGTATGAGCGAGTTCATTGCTTCTTCGCCGCAAACATCAACTTCTTTCTCGTCCGATTCACATTCGAAGTAGTTCCACTCCCCAACCAGCCTCCCCATATTCTTGAATGCACGCAAGCAATGCGACGAAATTGAAGGGATTTCTGGGAATTTGCTTCTGGAAATAGCAATACCCAACCCTGGACCACTCCCGCTCTTTCCCCAATCTCTTCCCTTGCGTTTATCAAAAGAAATGGAAACAGCAAGGCGTTGATTTTTTTGTATTGCAATGAAGGAGAGGGATTGGGGTGGTATAAAGATCCCTTTTTTCTTGTCCTCCTTCCCATGGAAAGGAAAAGAGGCTACATATGTGGGTGGGGTGAGGCTTGATGCGGTGGTTGGGTTGGAGTTTGTGTTTCGTGTGTGCACCAGGGTTCCCCCTTCGGTCCATTCTAGTGTCCATATAAATGAGATCCCGCCTTGATCAATACACCATCCTCTAAACAATGGCACCATATTCTGGGAAACACCCTCTCTCGCAGCCAGACATGTATGCCTATTTCTCTATTTTTCCCAAACCTCCCAACTTCCACCCTCGGAAATCGGCATCGATATATTTTTGCCCCTCGCCGAGAGAATACTATCGGGTATCGCACCAGCAAGCGCAGACCTTTCTTCTATCTTTCTTCAGCCCTCTCTTCCTCTCGCCCTTCTCAATGGCCCCACTGGCTATCCTTTCCATCTCTTTCCTGCTTCACTCGCAATATATTCATGTACTCTCATTCGTGACCGTCGATTTTTCTTGCGGGTTCGAATAATGTGAAGGTCTTTTAAAATTTTTGCTTTGATTTTTGCGGCTTCACGCTTTATATTATGTATATAAGAAACTTATTTTTAATGCCTGTTATTCAAATATATACATTCTGAAAAGGACAAGATTATTCCTTTCGGACTCCATAATTTTAATTATATGTAACTATTAATGTAAGCAATAAGTGGAATAGAATCTGATCATTAACGATTATTTCTCATATCCATAAAGGGGCCGTTACATATTGATGTTTTCGATATTAGAGTAGCGCTGCTTAAATTCTAGAATGATAGCTTGAAGTACATAAATAGAAATCAAGCGGAGAAGTTCAAAAGAATGGATAGATATTTCATGTCTACATACTATAGTACATACTCGTTAACTGGACTTGGCCCTTGACAATTGGTTCGTTCATTATATAGGCAACAAAAATAGTGACGATATCAATAGCAGTGAACATAACGTAATTACCTATGAGTAATTAGGAACGACACAGTACATTGAAATTACTAAAAAATTGTGAAATCGAATGAAAAGCCTTCAACGTAGAACAGTCGATATCTTCGAAATCCAATAAAACCGAGATAAATTAAAATAAGAATGTGACTATTTTCTATTATCAATAATTATTATTCACTTATATCAGTCATTTACGTAAATGAAAGCGGTGAGGCCTGAAAAATGAATCACTTAAAACTTAAACCAGCTCTCAACTTAAATTGAGGTATAAAATGGTAAGGAATTTCAAGACACAAATCTGCTAATATATAGCCGAGTAGGTACTCGACCTCTGATAAAATATTCTACATTATTCACAAGATTTCAGTATTCTCTCTCGTTCTTATTACGAAATTCTATTTCCTTCCTTATAATTAAGAGAAAGGACATTATCACCATCTTAAGTAAATTTGTTAATCTTTGGTCATGCTTTCTTTCGTGAATTACTAATCATGATATGTTCCACGTAACTGAAATGCTGCGTCTATGAGCATTTTTATATAGAATAGAATATCTTTATATAAGAATGTATATTAGAATATTTTTATATTAGAATATTTTTAAATTAGAATATTCTTATATTAGAATATTCTTATATTAGAATGTTCTTATATTAGAATTCGAAATATATAGTTTTAAATTTAAGTTAAATTAAATTATAATTTAATTCAATTAAATTTAAAAATCAAGTTCAATATGATACAAATTACGGAAGTTTTATGAGTCTCAAGCATCTATGACATTTTGTTTAGTTCTCTGATATTCAATTTCCGTTTCACATCCAAATCGGATATAGCCTGTATCCTGAAACTTCGACCAACCGCTCAAACTCAAAGCTTTCTTTATCGTTCCTTTTCTGTTTTCCTCTTTTTTTGTGCTTTCTTATTTCTGTATTCTGAAAATTCCGATCGAATTCCTTTCTCCTTATTCTCTGTTTGATTACAATCTCCCCTCTTGTACAAAATCTCTTTTTTTCTAATCCATGAGAATTTCTTTCCACTCCCACCTTCTCTGTATCCTCCAGATATTTCTTTAAACCTTTTATGTTTGCGAATATTCAGCCACTTCCTCCTCCCACTTTTTTCCCATTCCTTCTCCTTTTGAATAAAGAAATCTTTTTTTAGCCTCACATTATCCTTATACCTTCCCATCGCCGCCGACCTACCCAGGGATTTCCGTTTGCCTTCACTTTTATTCGAATTCTTTCTCGTTTTTGATCTTTTACCTGCAATCTCTATGCCTCTAAATTAAATTATAGTTGGAAGGTTTTTGGTCTGACGCTAAAATCATTTCGTTCTGAGCTCGAATTATCGTTTTCATTTGATTTTCCTTTCAAGAAAAGGTTTTTTTTGAAAATCTCTTTCATTAGAATTCATCTGCTTTGTAAACTGTCCTCTATACTCTTTTAGATGTATGTACGTTTGGGAATTAATTAGGTTATTGTGGATAAAAACAGTAGTTGATTCTTTACGAGGCAGAAGAAACTTTGGAATATCACTATGGATAATAATCACTAATATAAAGATATTAAAATGAAGGTTTTACTATTACTTTCTAAGCAAATAACATATTCAGTTCATGGATTTAAAAGTTATGCATTATTTTTAAAGGAACTTTCAGGCCAGCATTCTAAACATTCTATCTTACACAATCTCCGTCTTTACCATAATTGTCACAAATCTATATAAACTTCTCAGAAAATCTGATATATTTGTCATATAAAAACAATGAATTAGCATTATTTTACAGCAGGTTGATCTGTGACAGCCCATAGTAAAGAAATAATGAACTGTCGTTAAACCATTAATATCTTGTTACTTATTGCGCAAATGACAAGTCAAAATATAAGTCAAGTCGTCAATTACAAAACGATCTCTGCATAGAGCTTATATTCCAAATCCTACCCGATATCATTACGGCTCTATTACGTTTCCTGCTGTTTTGTTTCTCCTTCCCACTCTTCGATACTTTCGTCAGTCTCCACATTTCGCAGTTCCCTTTTGTGAGGAAGAATTCTCCCCCAGCTCTTCTTTCCCCATCTCCATCCCACTTCCTGTATTTTTCATACCTCGTTGCTCGGACATCTGGGAATAGAGACGACCTGTACGGAGGAGTAGTATAGATTTGAGGGGCTGGAAATTGGGAGTGGTTACTTGGAGACGCCCGAGAAAAACGGGAGTATTTCTCTCGCTGAAGAACAAGGGCAAGAAACGGGTAGGGGTGGTAAGAAAGAGATGTAGTGCGTGTAATGGCGGATGCCTAAGGTATGAGGGTAAGGGGGATGCACACATTCGAGGAGATGGTGGCGGTCAACTCCAGGTGGGATTTCTTCTTATGGAATTCCTCCCTACCATTCTTATATCTCCACTCCTGACAAGCGCGGAACTACATTCCCTCCGCCATAGCTACCCTTTTTCCATACATACAATATTCCGGACCGAGCTCTAGGGAAAGGTTATGCTATACCTATCTCTTTTTCCCCTCTCATTCACGATGGTGATTTTCCCTCTCGGCGCCACACCCAAGCGAATGAAAAACAGAAGCGATACGATTCTCTCCACGCGCTTTAACCTCTCCTCCCTCGCAAACCTATTCCCATCAGGCCTTTCAGAGATTTATAAATGTCTCGACGTTTTCCACTTCTCCCCCTGGTTTCATTTTTCCGGTAATGTCGCCCCATTACCTCCTCCCGCAATTTTTCTAAAAGCGCCGTTTAATTTGCGGCGTAATTGAGTTTCGATTTCACAAAGGAAGTTTTTCGGCCGAAAATATTCATCGCTTCTTTTTGTTTCCCCTAGGAGTTGCGTTATTTAATTCGGTTTCATCTCGCTAATGAATTCATCGCTAAATAATTCGGTGGCAAAAAGTATAAAATGTGGGCTCAAGCTCCGCGGGACTTGAAAAACCTAAGAAGGGCGGTTTTGAATTGCGATTCGTTTTAACCTTATTCCCCCAATATATTTAAAATGGAATTGAGGTAACCGCGTTTAATGCTTCGCGTGACGTAATTAAGTTTTTCTCCGGTGCTCTGGTGTTAAACGAGGTCGTTGATTTATTTTTTGGTTATGAAAGGGTTAAAATTTAGTGATTTATGTTCATACAACTATTAAAGCTGTAAAATCTATGATGCTCTCGTTTTGTGAATTGAAAATTGGGTATACAGCCGATTCCAAATTAGGTAGCCTGACACAATAGGGAGCATGTTGTAATAGGAATAGCTTGAATTCAATTCATTCTTCTACGAGACCAGAAACGAATGAACGTATTTTAATGATTTTCTTTCCTAATCTCGTCGGTCACTTCAATTGAAAATTCGAATGCAATTTTCAAATTGAATTATTTTAATGAAGGAATTGCGCCACTCAAGTACGGAAATTTCGTTAGCCAAAAGTAATTAAGAGTAAAATTACAAATTATTATTTAAGTCTTATACCAAGAAAGAGAATTAGTTTTAATTATTACTTATACTTACCTTCACTCTACTTAATTAACTCCTTCACTTTAAAATAGGAAACTTAATTTAAAATAACAGGGTTTTGATATTTCTTAATTAGAATTAACTTTTAAGCATTTTGGAATGAATTTTATTAAAGAGTTAAAAATGACACCAAGAATACATTCGACTATATTTTTAGCTTATAGCAAAATTTATTAAAGCAGCAATCTTGGTTTCTCCTTTAGAAATCAATTTGTTATCCGTTATGAGCACTACTCATCTGCAATTTTCCCTTCATTTCATCATGTAATACTTCAAATCGGTAGTGTAGGAGGTTATTGAACACGTTTATGTGTGTGTGGATATTTTGTGTTCCAACCAGATTTCGGTCACCGATGTAGATCTGTAGGCCGACCAATAATCTACTTGTTAGCTCTTTATTTTCTTGCAAAAAATAATATTATATTCATTATATTTTTCATGGTATACGAAATAGATTTTATTAGAATCACCTAGATTCTAGAAATACAAGTGGAATATATATCAATTGTTCCTTCCTGCCGAAAGGCAGACATATTCATCTTACATACATATTCTGTTTAATTATTCAATTTAACTATCTAAAAATTATAAGTTTTTTATTTAAATATTTATACCTTTATCGCCGATTTGTTTAAATTTTGAGAATAGATCACTCTCTCTTAATGTCTTTTTTTAAATTTGAAGTCAGTCTAATTTCTATTTACTACCATTCATGGATAGATCGTGGAGAAGTATCCGCAGAACGCCCAAAGGTTGGTACCCCTGACTTAAAGTTTCTACTATCCTGAAAATTCAACTGCTACTTATGAAATCAGTGGCCGAATTTCATGTACTAAATTTTATAGTTGTTTCTAATTCATTCTAGCGGACAGACGTGCGAACTAATAGGTTTATAATCGCGAGTCGTAACCCACGGAAACGCATTTTTAGCATCCTAATCTTAAAGTGACGAATCTGAATCAGACTCTTTGGCTTCGTCTGTATGAATAAGCTTTAATCCAACCGTCTTCTTTCAAGGGCAGAACCCTAGGGTAGAGGAAGCCGCTCCGAAACAACGAAGAAACCTAGTCGGTTTTAATAAAACACTTCCCAAAACCCTCCTCTTTGGCTAGGATTTCCTTTTTATCTTCTCCACTTCCAAATCCCTATCTTAGCAGGGAGGGGATGAGAAGGGTCTCTTTATTTCTCCTTCTCTATTGCTCTCCCTTGCCATACACACTCCGTGGCGACTGCGCCATGTGTCCCGCGGGTGTCCTTAAAGCCTTGCGAGGAAGAGACTGGGGTCAGGTCAAGTGGTTTTGGGCACCGCGGGTGCTGCTTGAGGTTTCACGCGAAGCTTCCAGAAAACACAGCGAGATAATGTTTAAGGGGCTCGGATTCGCGGAATTATTCCTCTCTCTCTCTCCGCTGGCGAAAAGATGGCGAGCTCTTTTTGAATCGCGTTCAATAGTTAAGTGACTCAAAGTAAGATCCTGAAGGACTCTCGCGCTTTATATGCCATGCATTTTGAATTCTTCTCCGTGAATGGAATTTTGATTGCGTGATGCTCGGAGACCGAGAAATCTAGGATAAGTGTATGGACCGAAAAATATGAACTCAAAGACAAATTTTCCTGAATTTTACTTGAAAATCATTTGACTTATCCAAGATGCATTGGTTACAAAATAATAATCGATCAAATTTTCAACCACGGTTGAAAAAGTTCTAAGTTCAAAGTGCAAGGCATGACAGTGAAGTTTGAGGCTCTAATTTCGATTGAACTTACTTGAACCCTTCATAACTTCAATTGATAACGATGCGACTTCAGCTTGCGTCTTTCTAACGAGTCATACCGCTTTACAATCTTCATGATCTCCAAATTTGAGTTTCTTTTTTGTTCTTACTCTCAGTATATCATTTCAGCAATTGATAATCTATCGACAAAATTACCTATTGTTCACGGAACGAGTTCAGTTTAATGCTTTTTCATTCTGATCGAGATGATATAATAAATGTATGTATTAATGCCATTAATACCGCGAGATATTCATGTATTTTGACAAAAGACATAAGTATCCTAAACAAATCCAATTTCCAAAATATTTCTGGGATGCATTCTTGTTTTCAATCCTCAATGGCAGCCCTGATTAGCTGAAAGCTTTTATTAATATCAGTGAAGTAAATTATGATAGCAATTAAGATGTTTTGAGTAAATATTAGTAGTATTAGCATTGTTGAAAGTGCTTCGACAGCTGAGGTCATTTCGCAATCATGGGCTCCCTCCGAGAATCTAACCCATGAACGCTTTCGTTGAAGTCAAACGCGTTGCCCACATGGCTATCCGAGAGCCCCTGAAAATATTTATTGCTATTTAGTAAAAACGAGAAAGATGAAAAGTTTGAATATAGTTTTTCCGACCGGAAATACTTAATGTGTTCCTCATCATCATACATTTAAACGGTGTCTGGCTGTCCGGTAGCCCTGAGTAGATACGAGGGTCATCTGGAAAGTAGTACCCGTTCGTGAAATAAAGACACAAAAGTAAATATTAACAAACATAAAAAATTTTATTTGAAAGAGGATACTTTAAACTACTTCTCAACATAATCTCCAAGCAAATTAAGGCATTTGTCATAACGTGTGACAAGTTTCTGTATTCCTGCTGCATAGTCCTCCGCCGCCAGCTCATTGAGATACAGGGTCACTCCTTCTTTAAGTTCTTCATCGCTGTCAAATCTTTTCCCCGCCAAAAAGTCTTTAAGCTTTGTAAAGAGATGTAAATCTGAAGGGGCCAAGTCCGGGCCATACGGTGGATGGTCGAAAGTTTCCCATTTGAATTGCTGCAAAAGTCTTTGTGTTATCCCAGCTGCATGAGGCCTGGCATTGTCATGAACGAGAATGACACCAGTAGACAATAGACCTCGCCGCCGATTTTGTATTGCCCGCCGTAATTTCTTTAATGTTTCACAATACGCATTGGCATTAATAGTGTCTCCACGGGCCATAAAATCAATAGGCAATACACCTCGTCGATCCCAGAAAATGGTTGCCATGAGTTTCCTGGTGGACAGAACTGTCTTGAATTTTTTTTGGTTTGTTTGGTGAATGAGCATGATGCCACTCCATTGACTGTCGTTTACTCTCAGGTGATGCATAACAAACCCATGTTTCGTCACCAGTAATTATGCGAGTCAAGAAAGAGTCTCCTTCATCAGAATAACGTCCCAAAAACGTCAGTGCTGCAGCCATACGCTTGGTTTTGTGCTCATCTGTAAGCATGCGAGGGACCCATCTTGCACAAATTTTTGCATAATGCAGATGGTCTTTAACAATTTCATGAACAATTGTTCGAGAAACATTGGGAAAATGCTCACAGATGTCATCAATTGTGACGCGCCGATCGTTCCTCACGAATTCGTCAACTGAGCTCACCAGTTGGTCTGTAATGACAGACGGTCTCCCCGAACGCTCATCGTTGTGTGTGTTCCCCCTCCCCATGTTGAACTTGCGACACCACCGCCGAACAGACGACTCGTCCATTACATTGTCTCCATACACCTCCTTTAATTGGCGATGAATATCACATGGGCGAACGTTTCTTGCATTGAGGAATTTAATCACTGCCCTCACTTCACAACTGGCGGCGTTCTCAATTTTTTTAAACATTGTAAACAATCACAGAAACAACACAGGCAATGCTAGCGTCACGCAACTTGGCTCAGAGAAGGCAGACAAGCCACTGAAGCTATCTGACCTTGTCCAGCGGCTACTCGCGTCGTCAGCACTTCATGCGGCACTAACGGGTACTACTTTCCGGATGAACCTCGTAATATCCTGTTTAAATAAAACGTAACTTAAAATAATTCCCATGACCTAAAGATAAACTGAAGTGAAATTTTTCGACATGACTGGGATTTAAACCCACTCTTTACCGGTTGGGATTCTAACAATAAAAACTCTACATAGTAACACTAACAAAAATCAGCAAACATTGCTGTAGGTTCTCATCGAGGCAGCTGACTCCCATAGCGATGTTTGAAGGATTCCTACAGTAGGAAACACACGATGATAAGGGAAATGTGTTTAACTTTGCGCATAGGACGATTTGAATTATTTATTCATTTTAAATTTTGCGAGTTACTTCTTTTTTCTGGCATGTTCGTATTCTCCAGCATATTCCTATCGAATGATATTCAGATTTTGTTCCAATAACGATTAAAGTTTTTCTCTCATTTTTCTATTTTAACGATTCAACGGAAATTTCGACATATTCTCCAAAATTTTCGATAGTTTATCGTTCGGCTAGCTCCTTTCACGTCTTGCCATTAAGTAA
Source organism: Pachydiplax longipennis (assembly GCA_036926295.1). Lineage (NCBI taxonomy): Eukaryota > Metazoa > Arthropoda > Insecta > Odonata > Libellulidae > Pachydiplax > Pachydiplax longipennis. Next base: position 63,343,873 of record JAVFKF010000008.1, read on the forward strand.
CTTCGAAAATTCAACGGAAATTAATTCTTGTTCTCAGTTCCTAGTAATGAATATTAATATAACCACAAGGTGAAAGGGAAGGTAAAGGAATTATTCGGAGAATTTGGAACGATGCTAGGCTCTTCGTAATAGAAACCACTGATTATCTATGAAATTATTAAGAAGCAGGTAGGATAGATCTGACATTTTCGTCTCCTCTTGAAATTCATCCAATCACGAAGGAAAATTTAATTAATAATTGCCATTCTCTGATGAAATTATCACTCTAACTCATTCATTCTAAGACTTTTGGAAAATTTTTTCTGCCAATTTTTGTCATTTGATCAAGAAGAATGCTCTTATCATTGATAAGTCAATCAAAACTAAGGCGAAGGAATTTCCGTTTGGATAGTACTCAAACAGAGATCAGCTTATATACTTGGTAGCGATTTGGTCGCTTCAAATTCGTCTCACTAAATTCAAACATTACCGCGTTCTCTTGTCTTTCGTTCCCTTTTCGTCGTTCATTTCCGATCGGATCGAATTCTCTCCAAATATAATCACCTCAAAGACCAAAATTCCGACTTTGCAAGGAATATTTAATTGGCTCCGGAATGGCATGCACCAGCCTTCAATAGGCTAAAGGCATTGCCCCGAACGAAAACCCGCTGCATCCGCAAATGGACAATGCAATCAAAGCCTCTATCGATCAGAGATCACACCAAGGATAAGGAGAGGGAGAACGAAATCCCACCCTTTCCCTTCCTTTCGCATTCATTTCCTCACAATCCAATCCCCTCTCTCCCACACATGCGCGTAATCCTACCAATAAACCCATTTTCCTCTTTCAACCCTCCCTTCTTCAACTTTCTGATATTGAACTCTTCCATTCTCTCTCCTCACGTCCTCAACCATCATCTTCCCTTATTCTTCCCGTCCGAAAAATGCTCTTCGAGAGCCCTCTGAGAGAAAATCCTTCCTCATCTTCTTTTTGGTATCCGTATTTCCTTCACTCTACGCCGTCGAGAGAAAAAAAAAGCTCAGCCTTTAATCTATGCTACCCACACTGCGAAATTCAGCCGTCGCTCATAGGGATTCCGCAGCACGGAGTAGACGAGCAAGAAAAGAGTGGTGGAGTGGGTGGTTTAGGGTGTCGGTGGGTGTGGTGGGGGATGAATCATCCCTCGGTGTCTTTCTTCCCCCCCCGCCAACCCCTAGGGTTCGTCCCCCGGTGGACTTATTCCTCGTGTGGCCCGAGGCAACCAATTATGCCCGTGCATTCCCTCTCCCTGGCCCACGGGCTCGAGTCAAGAGTACGACGGCTGAGAATGAGCTGCGTTGACGCCTGCACCCTTTAAAAAACACGAGAATGAATCTTTTAAGTCTTCCCGTCCCGAAAAGTCTCTCGACGGGATTTTTCTTCTCTTTGTTTTTCTAATCTGGTTCCGAATGGATCAGGGGACTCCGCCGCTGTTTTCATTATGCTGTCAAATCCGGATTTTGAAGCACTGAATTCCCGATGCGGAGGCTGGTTTGCTGAAATCCCGCTCCAAATATCGGATCCTTATTTCAGTTAGCATATTTTGTGGAGACTGGATTGAGGGTGGCAACAGTTATTTGGGTCACTGTTTTTCGTGGATATCAGCTTTGCTTAAACCAATAATATCTTGTGTATTGTTACTTCAATTTTCATATTCTCTGGGGTTTATTGTCACCATTATGGATCATGGATGACTTCTTTGACGATTTTTGCATGTTGTTAAATACATTTTGGTCGGCCTGCCTTCGGAGAAAATTCTTCTCATATATGGGGGACGTTTTGTGTGTTTCAGAAATAACAGCTCATAATTTCCTTCTCAGATTTCTTCACTCATTAAACTATGATATTAATACTACAAAATATTTTATCTTACCATTCGTTAACTCATCTTACCCTTCATCTCCTGGAGTCCCTAGGTCAGTGTTCGAATAGCGATTTCTCTTTAATTTTTATAGGATAATTCTGAAATAATTTTGATTCCAAAGCATTTAATACTATTTGATTAGAAATAATGTAGCGAATATCTCACGAATCTAATAATCATTCATCAGTATAGTCGGATAATGGGACAATATTTAGTGTGTGGGGTAAATAAATATCTACACGATTTATAAATAACATTAAAAAATACTCGTAATTTTGGGAAAATGAGTTCTTCAGGAACATCTCCAAAAGATAATTTCCAAATATCAAGCAAAGAGAAGTGAATTAATTCTCCTTATATTGAATAACAGTATTCATAATTCGTTGACGACCAACTTTTCAGTCTTGTTACTGAATCTGAATAAACATATCAGTTGTCAAATATTTAGCACGAAAAAATGGAATAACTCCAACACATACGAAATTTTAGAATGCAAAGTTCAAAGCCCTTTCCACCCTTTTACTCATTCCCTTTGGGAATTCAAGCACACTCGGAGCAAACATCGTCTTTTAAACATTTCGGATTTTTGACGTAATTTAATGCTCCGGGACTGACAAGAAACTAGGCCGATAGAGAAGCATTTCGCTTTGCAATCGGCGACAAAAGTAGTGCTCGAGTGCCTATTCTGACGTTGTAAATATACCGCTCGCATTACCATTTCCCGCTATATATTGCCGCAGGCATGAGATACGCTAATGATATCTCCTCGGCTTGACTTTGAGCCGCGACTCTTGAATTTATTTACCACTCCGGAATCGGTTAAAAGCGCCGCGACCGCTTCTCCCACGACACATGAACAAATATATTCTCCGAAAACAAATAAATTAACCGCCCTTAAAAAGCGTTCTGAAAATTAGCGGGGGCAGCCAATTCGGAATCACTCGTGATGAACGGAGAGAGAGAGAAAGAATGTGGTGGAAAGCGAGGAGAAGAGAGGAATTATGTGCAGTCTTTTCTGTTCTGTGTGAGCTCGGCTGCAATCCGCATTGCGCCAGCGGAAGAGGGAGAGAGGAAGAGCACTCTTTTAGTGCCTCACTGCCCTTCAGCGGCATTCGGACAATTCCAAAGACGCAATGACAGAACTGGAAGAAAATTCAGCCTCCCGTTTGCAGAGACGCGTTTCAAACCCCACCCTCATTTCCCTCCAAACCACGCTTACTCTGTTTGAGGGAGACACGGGAAAATTTACTCGTCGTATCATTGTGCCTACAATGGATAATAACGAACCGTTTTGTCATTAGGTTTTTAACAAGAGGGGCATTTGGCAGGGGTTGGGAAGGTCTCATAATTTGCTCAAAGGGTACTACGGTAAAGCTCGGGCATTAGAAAGGCTATGGCTAGTTCCATGAGTTTTTCCTACGTAGTAACTTGTCCAGACTCCGTCCCCAAATAGCAAGGATGGGATGGGCTTAAAGGATGTAACGGAGATATCGTGATGAAAACTGTAGAATGTATTAAACATTTTCTTCTTATCTAGCCAGTTTATTTATGCTGTTGGTGTACACCAAGCCCTTTAACTACAGGCAAGATCACAAGTTATAGAGTGGATCATTACCGTAGAGATTTACACCTTTGAGATTTTTAATCAATCTATGAAAATGAGCATAGAAAACCTTTACTTGAGCTTCTCTGAAACATCATTACTAGCGAAATTTACAAAAGTTCTTACCTTTATTCGCAGTTACACGCTCCATAATGGTTTGGGTAATATGTGGCTCTTTAATTCTACCTTATAGAAAATTCCTCCTAAATCATGTATTTCAAAACCTCTGTTATGAATATACTCCTATTCTGTAGAACGCGCATAAGTTTTATATTGATAAATTAGTTGAAGATTCGGTTCCAGCAAGTGATCGCTAAGGAGATTCATTTTCATACGACTTTGGGGCCAAAATATGGTCCGTTGAAGTGTTTACCCCGGCCCCCGAGATCTTACGTTATGCATGTAAATTTCGACCTCGTAAACTTATATCCATAGATGAATAGAGTTAACTTATCGAACATCCTACAAAATTGCATATTATATTCATTCTTTTTCGACGAAACTTTTTTTTACTAGTGTGCAGAATGGCATGTGCATATTGTGATTTAAAGGTTATTATTTAGAATCTCTTTTGCATGTGTTTAGCATGGAAATGTTATTTAGCAGCAAGAAATAGGCATTATCATATTCAAGCGAAAACACGAAATCGTTATCCGGATACATACACGAACGGTGATCTAATTTAAGGGTTCTTGCGAGCTACTGTGCTTAATAGAACGTCTTTATTGAGATTCTCCGAGCAATAATTATGTGCAGCCCCTATCTCTAAATTTAAAAACTTAATTCAAGCAAAGCATTTCTTCTTGTTAAGCACATATCATATACTGAATGAAGTCTTTTCCTTAAGTAGCTCAAGATTAGTGTGTTAATGTGTAAAAGGGAAAAACAAATGATGTTGAATTCGCAGGCATTGGTTTTGAGGGTATAAAAATAAAATACTAATAGCAACATGTTTCGATCAAACTATGCATATATCTCAAACGTTAAAAATAAATATAAAAACGTATTTTAGAACCTATCAGATTATAAAATGAACGACTATCAAATAAAATCTGTAACGCCATGATTCAGTAAAGGCTGTGGATAATTCAAATATATTTCAAAAATGTTTTGTTATCTAACCTTATATTTTCGCAAAATCACCATTTAAATAAACAGAACTATTCGAAAACATTAACTTGAAATCCTCCCAACATCAAACACAATTACGCCGAAGCTATCATAGTCAATAATTTAGCTAAAAAAGTCTGTATTCAGCGTTTTTTCTTGGTTATTTTTCTTGGTTATTTTGATTTACGTCTAAAATTAAATTTTAGAGACTTTCATTCAATTTTACTCTCATTTAAATTAATATTTTGATTTAAGTCTACAAGCCCGTAGCAAATTAGATACATTACGCTTGAAAAGCATCTGCGGAAATAAATACCGGAAAGACTCGGCAGTGGAGTAGTGAAACATCAAATCTCACAGTACGAAAATTCAATTAAAGATGGAGGTTGGATTGAATCAGAGTGAATATTTTTCTATCTCTACTGTATTATTTTCATTACGATTTTCCCCGACCTTCCCTCTACATACATAGCCCATCGCTTATCATATCCCTCATAGGCCCCTTTTCCGCATATTCCAATGTGCGTGTGCCTACCCCACTGCGTCCGTGACGGCCCTGGAACCCCTTCCCATTTATCCAACCCCGTCCCCCGTTCACCCTTCCGAAGAATTTAATGGAACCTCATTTCTAACGCACGGCTTAATTTGAAAGGGGGATGCGGTCTATCCCCCTGTCATTCTCTCTTCCTCATTTTCCTTCCTCTTCACTCCTCTCTTTTAAGCCCCTTTCTCTTCTTCCCGCCCACTCCCTGTCCACCGCTTCTTAACAAACCCGCCGCCCACTTTTTCCACTCCCACAGAGACTTCTTCTACTCGTTGATTATCAACTGGCGTTGATGGAGGACGTCCCGAATCGCGTCTGGAAGGATGAACACAATGGGGTAGAGACACTCTTGTACAACTTTCATCGGGTCAATATTTTAGTCAGTCTGAATAATTTTCTCCTCGGCTCTCATTTTTGAGAGGCGTGGAAATAATTTCTGATGACGGAGGCGAGATTTATTTTTCGGGAGGGGGTCCGACGATTTAAATTTGCTGCTATTCCTCGTTTTCAATTTGGGGAGTGGAGTTCTTATTCGCTCTCTCTCTCTCTCTTGGGGGTTGGGTCGTATTGATATTCTTATGGGGAAAAGACTCACCGTCGACTGCGGTTTTTTACGCCCTTTTTATCGACGGAAACATTCTTAGAGATTATTATCTCGGGGATATTAATAGGAAATCTTCGGCTGAATTAACTTTAAATTAGCCAGTTTTTTGCTCGAATGGCTCGAGATCTTTTCAGAGCGGATGAATTTATTCGGCTGCGTTATGCACTTGGACTACCGAGCGACTCTGATGGTTTTGTAATTTTTTCAAATTTTAATTTCCGCGAGATTAAATTCGCTGACCGTACTAATAATTTACTTAAGTGTTTTTTTTCTGTTAGTTTTTTCTTCTACTGCGTTTCTCTTCCGGGAAAGCGTAACTGTTCATTACACCCGATTCGTCGAATTGGAGTTGGCGTTTTTGTTCGGATATGGATGGTGTAGGATAAGTGGAAAGTTAATCTAAAATATTATTTATGCCTCTGAATCATCGATTGTATTTTTAAAGCATTCTTTATTACATAAACCAGTGATAACTTATGTATTTTTTCCCAGTCTAAAATATTTTAGAATAATATTCTTTTCCTAGAATAGATTTTCTAATTAGCCTGGGAATAGAATTTTATACTGAAATGTTCTTAGCCTCTATAGAAATAGGTATTTGATCGCGGATTTGAGAATTGCTGGTTATTCTGAAAGTAAGCATAAATGTAAATCTTATCTTCATTAATAAAATATTGCAAGAATTATCACTATTGCCACCATTAGAATTCAGTCTTTTCTGTTGCGTTGTTTAGGATTTGACATAAGAAGTTAATGAGGTAAATGCAGTTATATACAATATTGGCTAAAGCTCAGTTTGTAGTAGCTCTCGCTACAAGACAAGAACGAATACACTGTACTCCACATTAAATTCTAAATCGATTGGTGATTATCAGCTCAATATTTGGAAATTTACATTGATTTTCCGACTAAAGACGATATTTCGTTTCGGAATCTCCTTCGTTAGCCTAAATCCGATTCCCTATTGCTTCAAAAACGAGAAACATGCGTATGTCTAATGACTGCAATAACAGAAATAGACTACTCTTTTAATCTCAGTCGATATTCGGCAGCAAAAGAAAATGAGATGACGTTTCAATCTGAAAAAAATACGTGTTCATGTAAGTCCACGTAAGCAGAATCTATATTCATATGCCAATTCCGAGAGGCATTGCAAAAAAATTTTTGGTAGCCGAAAAATCAGTAAGTAGGATCACTCTTCAATCGAGGTATTACTCTATCGTGGTCTAAAATATTCATCAATTGGGCGAGGATTTTCCTCTTATTTCATTTCCATCGCTGCGTCACAAGGGCGTACATATTATCCTCGGAGATTCATTCTATCGCACGCACCCCACTCTTGTTAGTTTTCTCTCCTTCATTAAACACATGAGTCAGTAGTATAAACCGCAGAGCGACACGAGCACTCAGACTCGGACATCCTGGTCGTCCTGACCTCCTGATAAACTCCGCCCGCGATAAGAGAGATTAGCATTTCGGGTAATAGGAAAATTGGAATTATCGGATTTCCAAAAATGCATTATTTTCGGATGCCTCCAAGTGCTCCCTGTTAATCTTTCCCCCCTCTCTCTCTTACGGTGGCGAGTTCCCCCTCCGTATAATAAAATAAGGCGATCAGTCGGTAACAGATGAAATGTATCCAGATGGCTTGGGGCCGAAGGGGTGGGGTGTGCACGTGGAGTGGATGGAGTGCGGGGGTGGGGAGGAGATAAGCGAGGCGGTGCAGACTAACAGGCCGGCGCTCATCCCCTTGCACTCTGACTCATTTCTCCACTCTACTTCCTTCCAACAATTCCCCATTCCGCGATCGAACTCCCCACTCTTCATTCGACCCTTTGCCAAACACTCTTCCCGCATTTCTGCTACTTTTTTTTATTTCCGTCGGCCGGCCTCTCATGTCATCCACTCTCCTCCTTATTTCCATCCTAACCTTATTTGTGTCTGTCCTCGGAGGAATTCATATCCGAAACTTTTTCCGAATCTCGTTGATTTTCGATGCGGACCGTTCGATATTTTTTTTCCTCGTTTTCGTTCATCTGTGTCGCTTTAATGTATTAGTATGCTTATTGGTGTATTCACGGTGCCAGATGTTTATGTTTCACATTATATTCGCTAACAGAATGATCATTGTCTTGAAGTGAACGTTGAATTTCCGAAGAAAGGAATCGAAAAGGAAAATAATATGCTGCTGAAAACATTAGGCTACACTAATGAATTATATTTATATATATGGTTGTACATTGATGAATTTTCGTTGGTTTAGCCTAGCGTAACATTTTTTCTCTACATTTGAAGCTGAGATGTTAGTCATACTTTCAGAACACAAACAAAATTTTATTTTAAGTATAAACTCCAGGTACTCTGGCCGAACACTGTAGAACGCCATCCTGAAACAAATGAAAACAACACTTAGTATTTTCACAATTTTGATTTGAGAAATAAAATATTACAACGATAAAACTTATCCAAATAAAAACATTGTGGGTAATATTAATTACTGTTTTTATTTGGCTCTTACATTTAGAGACTTCTATATCCGCTGCATTGTTCCTTTCCTTAAACTGATTCCATCCGCTTTGTTTCCTCATCCAATCTCACTATTACCATCTCCCCTTTTTACATCTCATCCACTCACTTTAATGTCCGCTGTTTACTGTCATCATCCTCTGTATCCCTTTCCATTCTTTATTAGGTTTTCCATTTCGCTTTCTTTTATCATTCTTTTCGCTGCCATTTCCCCGTTATTCATACGCCATGTGTGTCCATTCCTCTCATTATTCCCAAGCGTCTTTGCCCTTTTGGCTCTTTCCATGTTTTTCCCTAAGCTTTCTCATTCCAACTCTTAATCCCTCTCTCAGCCCTAATCCGACTCTTTCCGCCTTTCATTCCTCTTCTCGTTCTATTGTTACATTCTTCCAACTCCCACTGAAAGAGCTCTATCCATCATTCCATGTCACTCCGTCTTTCAGAAGGGATATTTCTTTATTCCCAGCGGTTGTCTTCGTTTTCATCGAGATTAAGGAAGTTTTCAGAATAATAATTCCCTTTCACGTAAAAATCCCTTATTTAAGGTTCGGAAAAAGTATAATTGATTTTAACCGTTAATTTATGATGTTTTTGTGACAAACACTTGAGTTTTTCATTGCGGAATAGGCATTGATGCTTAATTAATCGAAATAAGTTAATACGAATCGATATTTTCAGGAACTGTTTTCGATGGCGAGTTTCAATTGAAAGTTTTATTATCTTTTTTACTCCCTGGCTCAGCTTAAATTATTGATAGTTTTACGATATATTCTTTTCCATTTATAGAGCTTATGGCATCCTATTCATTAGTATTACTAACAAAATCCATAGTACTTAATTGAAGAACGAAAAAAAAATATTTCTAGATACGAGAGGTCAAAGAACTGCGGATTTATCAACTTTTCTCGTTTAATACCGTTTGTATTGAATTTGTAAGCTCACAAAATATTAAAACGACCTTTAATGGTGCGAGATTGAGATTATTGAGTCAGTTTTTACTAACTCTTTACTAACTTTATCTAACTCTACGTCAAATGAAATTTAAGAGAAATAGATCCCATATATAAAATGGGGAAGAAAACTACTTCGCGGTTTAATATCGTAATATAAAAAGTATATTATATCACAATGTATAAAGTATTATGATGAATTTAAAGAATTTCTTTTTCCTATCGATATTGGTTACATCTTCCTTGGAACTTTAGAGAAAATTCATCTTTATTTATCTCTTGAACACATCGTTTTAATTTTGGAAAAACGATAAATTCTAGCATCGTGAGCATTCCCATTTATTACTCGCTAAATGTTAGAAAAATGGATTTTACCTCAGTCGAAAAATGCTCACGTCGCTCTCAAGCGTTCGAAACGACTGACACTCATTCCTGGTCCCTGAAGAGCAGGAGAGAAAATATATCGGGCGTTTTAATTAACTGACCGACAATTTATTCGGCTGCCCCTCAGATCCATCCCGTTCAACCACAAATTTCCCATCTCCTCATTCCTTCCAATTGCTCTTGAACTCTCCCGAACTATTTCTTCCTTCCCCAAAAGATATCCCTACGCTTACCCTTGCACTCTCCAACCCATTTTTCCCCCATCATCCCTTAGGGCATGCATCCCTCCCTTCAAGGCTATCAACTGTCCTTTTTCTCTTCCCACTATCATGCTGCTCCAATTTTCATCCCGCTTGAACTATTTTCGCTCGAAATCGAGGCGATGGTGTGTGGTTGAAGCGGATACCCGAACAGGAAAAGCCGATCTTTTTGGTCGGTATGTAACTGAACCCGATTCGAAAAACTGAGAAACTGTTATCTGAACCGATACCGAGAAACAGCCTGTATTTCCAAGGTATTAAAGCGGAACAACCGGGAAAAAACTGAACCGCAGACAACCGATATGATTTTTTTTTGGTGTAACTGAACCCGAGTCTAAAAACTGAGATAACGTTATCTGAACCGGAACGTAATGTAGACTACATATTCAAAGCATAGATGCGGAACAGAATGAAGAAAAACTGAACCGATAAAAACCGGTATTATTTTACTTCGTCAACCGGAACCCGGATCAAAAAACTATATGAAGTATATACTATATGAGTCTCATATGAACCGAAAATTATACTAATCCTTAAGGAATCAAAGCGATAGTGTAACGAATAGGCTATCAAATGAGAGAGGGATAAAAGTAAATAAGTTTAGTGAAAAATATTTTTCGATATTAGCGCATACATGAAATAATATGTGGATTCCAAATCTTTGTTTAAAGTATCGTTGATCTATCATTATGCAATGATAGCGCGGAGAAGCTTAGATCTATATCGTGAACCCTTTTCATCTTTTTGTGGAAAATGTTTCAGATATTATCCTGTACGTAATTGAATAGTTATCGATATGTTGACCAAAAGCTTGATTGAAATCTATGCAACTAATGAATTGGACATTTGGCTCCAGGAAGGAGAAAGAGAAAATAATCAAGGTTATTGTAGTTCGTATTATGCCCCTCTTTGCTATATTTAACTTAAATATGAATCAGCTCTTTGAGGCTTAATGCATTTTGAGGGTTCTTAGAAGCTATAAAAACGTTCACAGTGTATAAAATTACAATATTTTACGACGCAATAAATTTCATCGTGGGATTATCCCTGATTATGTCGTAAGTTGCGCTCCAAGTTTCCATTTTATTCCCTTTCTACTCGAATTCGGAGGTTGAAATTTAATTAAAACCTTTACTTTATTAGAATTAAAATCGAAATTGCGAGTATAGCTTGGGTTATGTTGGGAAACTGCTTAATTAAGAACGGCGCCAAGAAGCTTTAAGTGTATGAGACGATTTTCTTAGCGTAACCATCCTTATCATTTGCAGGTTTCGGATGCATAACATTTTCCGTAAGGATTGCCTTAGTGTTGCACTAATTTGATGATTTTTATTGCTGAGAAAGCTAGTTTTACTGTGCTAAACTTCACGAAGAATAAATCATTACTCATAGGAATTATAAAACACGTGGTTATCTATGTGATATTCTCGTAATATCAAATGCATGATACTCTGTAAGAAAAGATTTAATCTTTTTCTGAATGTGTCATACTCCCTATATTATGGAATGTTTAACCCGCGCAATTAAATTTATTTATGTATTATGTATGCTAAAAGTAAAATTTCTTCCGGTGGCAACCCCGACTATTGTCTGTAAACGACTTAATTAAAACCTCAATTCCTCGTATCAGAGGTTGGACTTAAACAAATATTCCAAAAATAATTTACTGCATTCAGTAAGTACCGAAATTTGCAGTTTTTAAATACAATATCACATACAGAACTTCTAACAGGTGTTCATAGATCTTAAGGATAGCGCTATATCTAAGTATTGGCTTAATTATTCCTGAACGCATCTCATTATGAGAATACTTTATCTAAGATACAAAATTTGAACTGATGCAGCATGTAGATTTTCTTCCACATCTAAGTTGGGTTCGACCTTAATTAAAAGCAAATAGTAAAAGATTTGATGAAAGCCCGTTCTCTCCCTCTCGTGTCGTTATCGACGCCGTTTCTCGCGACCGCAAAAATCCCCTCAACACTTCCTAGGCCATATGTCTCCTAATAATGGCAAATTTCAATTTGCGCTGTTGCACCCCCTGGGTGTCCTTTTCACTCCTTCCGCATCTGTGTTAACCCCCCCATTCCCCGTTTACCTATTCCCCCCTTCCGTATACACATTTTCTCGCGGCCGTCCGACTCTGTTTATTCTCAAAGGCCAAAATGTTTGTCGCCGCTACCGCCGGCTCTGATACAGTTAGCTGAACATCTGGAAATGAGCAAATTGGAAGAGAGCGTGGATTTTGGGGGAACGAGTGGGAAGATGGCGACCAGGCGCAATGGATGGGGTATGATCCGCAAATGGAAAGGGTGATTATGGCGAGGGGTCGGGAGAATTTTGATGAGGTCGCTCCATTTTCGGACACCAAATAGGGTTACCATCCCCGATGATGTCGCAAAGTCAACTTTTCTTCCCTCGTATATTTGGCTTTCCTTTATTTCGTCCGAGGGTATTCTCTAGCCGGACTATTCAAAGCTCTTCACTCTCAAATAACCTCGATTCTTATTTCCCTCAGCTTCTCGTTTCTCCTTGTTTTCCGAGCTGATGCGTCATCAACGTGCCGCAAACAGCTTCCTTTGGTCGGCGGGTTTATTACTTTTCTTCCTTCGGACAACGTGGTCATTAAGCTGCTTCCAGTCCTATCTGCGGGGTCGAATCCTCTAACGGAATTGGGTCTATGTAAGGTCCCTCTTTGAGACAACTATCATAAACGAACTGTATTGAATTAACGATAGTGTTTTTGAGTCCGAAAATCCTGGCAATAATGCTTGATTGACATTACCCTTAAGAGTATTTATCTCTAAGGTTTTGGTCTCTGTGTAAATGTGGAGGAAATCATATCAATGAATCGCGGAGACGTCTAATTGTAAGGGCAGATATACAACTCGATGCGAAAGGCCTTCGCTGAGCACCTCATCCATTAGGGCCCTCAAAATGACTGTTTTATGGACTTCCAATTCATATTTTCAAATTTTTAGAGGTATGAAGTTCCCGTGCGCATGTTTTTAGCTTCAGGAATTAATTTTATGAGGAATAAGTCTCAATTACAAGTTTATAGAATATACCACATAATTCATATCAGGACTCCCTGATAGCCAAGGGGTCAGAGCGTTCGCCTTTGGTGAAAGCGGTACCGGGTTCGATTCCCGGTGAGGGCTCATATGTATGAAATGACCTTTGATGTCAAAGCACTTTGAAAACAACACTACAACTGCAATGAATATCAGTATATAATTCATAATAACTTAAGGAATTACTACTTACATTTCAATACTTTTTTATTCTTTTCCATAGTGAAGCAACTGCGTTTTCTATGGCAGGTATTTTATAATCTCGATATGCACTAACATCTTTGGAGTTCCACAATAATCAGATTTGAGTTGGAATATTTTTGATTTTTTCTTTGGAAAAATACAATATTTCCTTTAAAAAAAATTGAGTCCATTAGTTTCGATATTCTGAGAAAAGCAATTTCGAATTTCATTCGATCTACCACTCGATTGTGAAAATAATCTTAATGAAAATAAATCTTCTAGACTGCCTAAGTTTTCATAAACCATAAAAATTCATATGATCTGAAAACTGAACTTAAAAATACAGTTTATTCAGAGTAATCATATGTCAACGTCGTAGGGTAAACTGAATCAAGGAAGTTTTTATTGAAATTCAAGATATGTAATGGAATCATATGAAATAACTTATGTTTATACACGGAAACAGAAATGTGATACTGTCAAGGAAGGAGGAAAAGGAGGATAAATAAATAATCAGTGGCGATGACTTTCCTCAGCAAAAACAATTTTCAACTCATTAGGTTACTTAGGTAGCACTTGTTTTTTGTTTATCTCTACCGTAAGTAACAAGTCTTGCAAAAACCTCCACAGACAGAGAGTGAGCACTAATGTGAGGTAATGATCTTAGACTGATAGCAACTTTCTGTCTTCTACGCAAATGAATTATTAATTTTATATGAAGGTATATGCCGCCATAGCAAAGGACTAGGGTCTGTCTGTCAATTTGCTGAGACCATGTGTTGTTATAGTTTTATATTTTTTTCTCTCGTAGGTTAATCCTTAAATATAACGGTCAGATGATAGGACATTCTTTTGGTATGACCGCTCTTGAAGAGGGATGAATGAACAGATATGCAGGTTGCGTGTGCGTAATAGCGGTGACCAATGGAAGCAATTAGCCGAGCGGTCAACACTAAATGAATTATCACCAATTTGATGTGCGCCGGAGTGTATATCTGTGTTTGCATTGAAGGCTGAGAGTTTCCTGCTCACCAGCGTGTCCTGTCCTTTGGGGAAGTAGAAAAAGCGGTTCCCCTGAGTGAGCAGGACACCGATGGGACAAGTAAAATGTTCTTTATCTTCCTGCCTCCCCACGAAGCCATAACGGCACTGCTATTACTCGCAAATTGAGTACATGCATTGCCTGTAAAACCCTAGCTTGTATCTATTCTAAATAGGCAAGTTTGAGATGCTTGGATGGGATTTACTCCACGACTTATCAAAGACAAAATAATGGACGTTAATGGGCATTTTCTTTTAACTATCTCTTCCTGTCTACCCTTCTATAATTCAATTATTAGGAAAAAGGAATAATTGACTATATCCTTAATTTTCATCATTTGAAATGATTTGAATATGATTAGGACAGCAAAATACCACGTTATACAAAGGTTTTCCAGATAATTTATTTATGCCGTATATCATCGGCTGGGTTAAGATGAAGTATCTACTTCATCTTACCCTTTCATAAATACACAAATATTTACATTTTTAGAATTAGAGAATAATAAATATTTCACTGTTTGTGATAGAGTTCATAAGATTTTTAACGGCACGCAAAATATCTATTGAACTAAAATTCATGCATGCAATTCTCTGCTCCATATCTAAAATCTTACACAAATGTTTTATCTCCTTCATTACTTTTAAAAAAGCACGCTAAAGAGGTCACCAAGGTTTATTTCTGCTTTGTTCGTGTGATTGAAATTATTGTTCTTAGTCATCTTTATCCTATATTTTGTTACCAGGTAATTTACTTAAAGCAAAAGGATCCGATACTACAGTTCTGATTGACAAAGTTTTCATGAATCCATGACTTTATTACTTCTCTCATATCCGGAATAGTTTCACGATATGCCCATTATTATTCATACTTCTTCCGCATATTTGTGTTTCTATACAGTAACGGCACGGAAATATACTCAAAGATCCCTAAATGATTACATGAATCTAATAGAAGCCGTTCGATAGTTTTCTTAAAATTTTCCGATCCCTTGATCATATCCAAATCTCGTTCTCTGTGGCGAAATCGCTTACAAAGGAACGCTCGATCGAACATATGTTGATGGAAGAAAGAGGGAATCCAACCTTGAGCTCAAGTTACCCAGATTCAAAAGATCTCTCGAATAATTCCTTTTTCTCCTCCTCCCCGAGAGATCTTACATTTAAGGTGATGTCATTGAGTTCTTTTTCCCTCCGAACCCAACTTTAAAAGGAAGCTTTAACCAATTCCTTCCTCTCGACGCGTATCTATGCACATTCTTTCATCTCTATCTCATCTGGAAAACATCTTTCCCTCAGACGTAGACTTTATTGGATTACGGCTTTCCAAGTGAAGGGAATAAGAAGAGGGGGAATAGGTATCGACGTTTGATGTTCTCGTACGAGAGCCATTACATCTCGGGAGGGCCACGTGCCCTCCTCGGGATTTTATTTCTTTTCATGGAAATGGTCTCTCGTTAGCGCACAATGAAGGTGGTGAGTTGGGATATGGTTATAAAGGAAAAAAATTAGAAACCCCTTTTGGATGTAAAATACCATTGGAAGAGTCAAAAGCTTATAGAAAGAAGGGCATTATTAGGGAAAGGTGATGAGGGATCCCAGGCGACGTGGAAAAGGGATACTATGGATGGAGAGATTTTGGCGGAGAGATTTTGAGGACGAAATAGAGAAGGAGAACAGAAAGAATGGGAAAGGAAATTTGGCCTCGTGAGGAAAGAAATCAACTTTTTGAGGCGAATGGAATGAGGAGCGTTTCCTATGGGGAAGGAAATTTATGATTAATTTAGTTGGCAGAATTCAACTAAAATAGAAATAGGATTCGGAGAAATTTCGGGAATAAAATACAGGAGCTTATTGTTTGAAAAGACGTTTAATTATTCTTCGTGTACCGCGTCCGATCTTTATTGTGGAAGTTTAATTTTATGAAGTACGCAAAATGAGAGATGTAAGTTTAACTGTATATCTTTATTGTGGAAGTTTAATTTTATGAAGTACATGAAAGAGAATATATAAGTTTAAGTGTACATTTTCGTATTGTTCATTTCCGTAAATTATCTGTCATGAGTGGTTTTTCTTTAAATAAAATCTTGAACAAAAACTTTCCAAATAAACATTTCTGAATTGTTCCAAGTCCAAAATAGTTACCCCTGAATTGAATCACAGATTTAAAAGAATAAAAAATTTTCACTTTTAAGTTTTAAAAATATTGCATTTGCGATGTTAATGTTAATTGTGTACTTGATGCATTTATGTACATATGTGCATAGTGAATTTAATTATGAGTGAAGTTTGAAGGTTGCTATTTCGCGTTTCATTAGGAAAACAATCGTAATCTCATCTCTAGAATAAATAATAATTATGGTAAATCCTCAACTCCCTACGGTTCTCATGAGGAAGTATTTTCTTAATTATGGTATGTTTGAACGTCACGATGGTAAAGTAAACAAATCATGGCTGACTGTGGGGGTAGCACTGAAACCGAGCTAAATCAGAGCTTTATTGCTTATTGCATATAAATTATTCAATTCATTCGCCTGTTTAAACGTTTTCCTCGATCCTGTTCTTACATCATTTCTGATTAGTTTATATTAAAGAAGGATTACGTAAGATGATAAAGAGGTATTTTAGGTGGAATTTTTATGAACATGAAAATTTATTCGAAAAACGTGGTACCGAATCCATGACGGAAGATTAAAGAAGCACATAATCTGCAGGGCGTCGACATTCAGAAATGCGATGAGTGAAAAATTTTATCGCCTCTATTTTTCAAAGGCTAGGTAAACATGCGACCACTAATCCACCCATATTTGAAATTTTTAGATTATTACGAGTGTATTTCATTAAAGGTTACATTTTTAGCGGAGTACTTTGCATATGAAGTGGAATGAATAAGTAAAATTTTTATGGCACGAAAAGTTATTTGTAAGGAATATTTTAAAAGGCTCAATTTTATAGGATTACGACCTTTGCCGTCGGAAATCCCGTTGAATGAAATATTTCCTGGCGCATTCCATTTAATAAAACTCCTTTTGAGGATAGGTGAGAGGAAGAAAAATTCTCGCGCATTTATGAAGAAATGCAGCCTTCACTTACTTAAGATCGGAACTACTCCAAAATTGAAATTTCAAAGATTTATGAGGCTTTTCAACTTCTGAATAAATATTCGTCTTTGCGAAGAAAAGCCATTGTGATATTTTGATATGCAGTTTATTCATTTCCTAGAAATCACTAAAAGCTATGCGGTAACCAGGTGACCCATTTACCTCAGTAAGCTTCCATTGAGTTAATTTGTTGGATGGGATATTGAGTCGGTGGAGTTTCTCGGCATAGAACCTTGGGAAAATGCCTACGCAATATCCACCCATCTCTCTGCAGTCTATAAATTATTACTTGTATCCATTTTATGAAGGAAAACTCGTATATACGGCAATAAATGCCACAGGCATTAAAGTGAATTAATGATGATATTTTTCTCTAAGTCTTCATATGAGATTAGATATTTATTTAGCTATTTTAATAATGATGGTGGATAGCGCGCTCACTCGTCGGATACTGTTCCGGGTTCGATTCTCCTTGGGAGCCATGATCTTAACCCAGCATAGTGGAAGGATTGAGAAGCTCTCTGAAAGAATTGGTTCCTGATCTTAGTAGAAAAGCCAAATACGGTGGTGAGGAAGTCGATGCGTTGACCACGGGTCACCCACGGTGAATGACATCTGGTTCGGCCATAACCCTCAGAGGTATGCCTCGCCATGGACTTAAATGTATTATTCCTAATTATTGATAAGAGTTAAAGAGGTCGACTTGGAGTACCTAAGGATGTTAGATTTGGAAGAAACAAAACACTTGCCTATGAACCACTACCCTTTCACATGATGCATGACAAACGTAACATTTTATTTACTGTCTTATAGAGGCAATATTTTACCATCAAGGTAATAACCATTAGTTTCAAATGAAATTTTGAGATATATTTGCCATCTGAATTCGTTTAGAGACGGCTTAATTTCTTAGCGATGTAAATAAATTCTGCAAGAAGTAAATCAATTTATTCTTATTTCTTTTCGCCACTCCCATTCTTTCCGCATTCCATTAATATTTCTTTGCGTAATATCATAGAATAATTTAGAAGGTAAACAGAACCAGATCTGTTTAAGGGGTGTTTTGTGTGCAAGGAACTTGTATTTTTATCACTTTTAGCTGTATCAGTAACGAGAGCTATGTAAGCACCAGTAAGCAGTACTTATTATTGAAATTATTATACCCATGAATTACTCAAACGTGAGTAGCAAAGGCTTCCTGAAAAGGTATTATGAAGAAAAATCCAGGATGGAAATATGAGTGTTGGGAAGGGTAGGATAACAGCAAAAAATATAGCATTCTTAGACCACACTCATAACGTTAGACCCGAAAGTACGTCATGACTTATACACCGATAAACATAACCGAGGTGGGTAATGTCCCCACACCAATAAGTCAGATATTAACGGTCTAGTGATGCCCCAACCCCAAGATCAATCACGCACGCTTGTTTTATCGCGCAAAAGAGAATAGTTCAACATGAGAACGGCGGTATGCATGAATAAGGAGTGCGGTCTACAACCTTTAACGGACGATAGAGCAATGCGTGAGTGGTCCTGCTCGGCTTCCTTTTTCCATCTCGAGGAGGGAAAAGGGAGAGTGAAACCTCTCGGAATAAAACTTTACTATCCTCCCCAAAACTCGTTACAAGGAAGAGGAGGATGTTAAAAAGAAACGGAGTGAGGAGACCTCCCTCTCCCAGACCGCAGTCCTTACTCCCATGTCGTTGACTACGTAAAGTCGTTGCGTGCTCCCCGGGGCATATCGAAGTGCTGCTCGTTTTACGCCCCCGCCTCAGGTCCCGTGCAGAACACCCGGAAGCGGTATCTCCATCTCTGCACCCCCTTCCATACACTCGGTGACGTTCCCTATCTCCACGAATTTTCTCCCCTCCTTTCTCCGCATCCTTTACTCACTTATCTCATCCTACGGAAACTGCCCCCTCTTTCCCTTCTCTTCCTCCTTTATGCCCGCAAAACCACACTTTCCTTTCCTCTATGACCCTGAATCTTCCTTCCTCTCAGCTTCCTCTCTTTCTGCTCCCTTTTGCCAGTTCGATCTCACGGAATTGCACGAGGGGAAATACTGTCTCTCTGCGCTTATTCCTTCCAAATTCGACAGCGTAGGAATTAAACTGCCTCCCGCAATTCTTTTTCTCCGTGAGAGAGATGCTGCGCGTGAGGTTTTTGGAGACGGGGTTTTCCCCGCGTTTCGCGGGAACGAGCTCAGTTTTTCCCTCTCCTCGGAGTAATTGCTCCGACAAAAAGCGCAATAAACATTTATAACTCGATCTTTTATGGAGGAGACGTTCCAGATTAATGTTTTTCGCTTACTGAGCTTGTATTATGTGTGTTATTATCATCTTCGGTGGGGTCGTCTCTGAAATTTTGCGCCGCTTAATGATTACGTTTACAACGTCAGCTCGTAATGTTTTATTTCCGCCAATTATAAATTCTGTGTCCGCGTCGAATGATCCTTTCTTGCTCGTAATCGCCTGCTCTCGCCGCATTATGCGGGGTATGAAATTTGCTGAGATATTATTGTGTTAATCTTTTGGTCACCGATTATTTTTTATTCTTTAAATTTATTCTTTATTCTGTAATATTAAGTGGCTTCAGCAATTTTTTCCTTCAATTTATTTAAATTCCAGGAATCGTCTCTTTGTTAAGGAAGAGTAGAAAATGACTGACCTCTCTCCCCTTTTGAGGAGTGTCCATACATTTTATATTTTTTGAGCTTTTAAAAAAATGATAGATGTCTACACAATTTCATTTTTGGATAAAAGAGATCATGATATTGACTTTCAGGTGCTCCTAAAGTGGAATAATAAAATAGTGGTTTATAGAAGTCTGTGAATGAAGCATACTTGAATACGTATAACAAATTAAGGTCCAGTGAGTAAAGAAAATACTTTTTACAGAGGGTTTTGTTGTGGCATTAATTGCCGCGATATGCAGTATTCCTGGGGAAGAATATTTTAGTTGAGTATATTCGTATTAGTTCATATTCATATCGGCACTTGTATGAAAAGAAAGAATCGACCCAATTTTATAATTTCATAATCCTCTAATAAGACGCCATTTTAATATAGGTAAAAGTTGTGCAATATAGAAATTCAAGTATTCAATAAGAAACAGTGAGTATAAACCCCTACCACTCTACGGAAAGTGGCCAAAAGGATATCGCTGTAAATTATTATGTGAAGTGTAGTGGAAATATGGTAAACTTTAGTCGTGTGGAAAATGTTGCCAGAGCCATTTTCTATTTTGATATTCCAAAACTAGGTACATTGAAATTTAAATTTAACTCACCTGTTCGCCTAGAAAATATTTAAAATTCGATTTACTTTGGTATGGCGGAATATAATTCGTAAAGTTCAATAATTTTGGAAATTTTAATGTAATACCTTTAAATATTGAAATCTTCAGAATTTCATTCATCGAGACAGAAAATGTTCAAAGTACTGCGGTTTCCAAACATTTTATTAGAGCCTCATCAGTTGTTCATAGAATTTGCGCGAAAACCGTAAAATTTGTACATCTTTCTCTCATGATGAATAAAATATTTGGTTCGACCACGTGAAAGCTAATGTAGTAAAATATATATTTAGGATATAACGAAGTTAGATAAGACTAGAGAGTGAAATTTCTCGAGAACTTTTTAAACAGTATTATTTCAAAATAATTAATAGAGCGTACCAAACTTCGCCAAAGCTTTATCAAATCTAGCGGAGAGTGTTTTTGTCAGTAAAATATTTATTTCAAAAGAATTGTGTGGATTCAAGACCAGGATGTATGTAGTGCCCCTTTGTCACTGGTAACTTAAAGTGGAATAATATTAGGAAACTGTTTCTGGGGCGTTATCACGTGTTCATACGAGACATGAGGTTAGAAAGAACTCCTGGATGTGACTGAGGTGCACTCGCGGCCTTTGCGAACCAATTCCATTTTCCAATAGGATGGATTGCTAAGACCTTTCTTCTTCCCGATGACTGATACCGTGTTTTGCTTCCAAGAAAGGCTTTGTTTCAACTCCTGTAGTTTTATTATTGCGCTCGACAGTGGAAGGAATTCAACGTACTCTAAAGCAAAAAATGTTAGCAGAGAGCTCATGGACTTTAACTGAAGGAAATGGGTCGCAACGTTGGGTAGCCCATTTAATTTTCTTGCATTTCCGCTGCATTGCCTATGCTTTCGACCAAATAATTTGATGAATTCTTGCTTTATTTTTTCAGTATGAAAGTAACTAACAAAAGGTATCACGATGTTGGAGAATCTTATTTTTTTTCTAGGTGATGTAAATTTTATCTTGCATACGAGTGAGACTGAAATTTTTTAATTTTAACAGGGCAATTTAGTAATATCTTATTTTCCTTAGACATGAATCAGTTACCCACAAGAAGCATACTTTTTTTGAAGTAATGATAACGATTTAATAATGACGAAGAAAATGTGTAGGAAGACGTATCCTTAAATATATGCATTCCATCGAAACAAAGGTGATGGTGGGGAAAACGCCAGTAGACTTTCTAAAATAAATTGTGCATAATTTTCAACTTTGATGAGAAGGTTATAAGTAATAAAAATTAAATCTCTCGAAGGTATAAAATGCAGAGCGTAAAGAATCATGATCAAAAATTCATCTGATCAAAAATGTCGGAAAATTAATTTTATTGGTGCTCAAGTGTTATTAGTACCATACATTAGTTTCAATACGATATTCTTATTGGTAATCACGTCTATTGAACAAGCTATATATATATTGGTGAATATTTGAAACATTTAAAAAAAGTATCCTATATATAGGACATATTAGTAAATCCTATGCAATCCCTGCATCAAGGGAGTATCACAGTTAACTTTTGTGTCATGTCTTAATTATGTCTTCTGATGATATCACATCTTTTTTCCGTTCTCAATATAACAAAACTGCATGATAAATTGAAAATTCGATAAAAAATCTCATCTTCTGACATCGTTGTTAGCTTTTAAAATTGGGGCATTCATTAATCCATCTCAGTTTAAAAATCTCAAATCTTTCTCCTCTTTCTCTCTAAATACCAAACCTAGTAATTTTCGATTCAGGGTTTACCCTTATAAGTACCACTTTTTGGGGAGCGTCCTCGCTTTAACAATATCATAATATGACAAATCCCTAATTTTGATAAATGTGTATCCTTCAAATTGATATTTACTCACGAAAACTCTGTTACTCCACTACTATATAAACTTCATTAGTGGAATTGAGTTAATCACTAGTAATACATTCGTCTTGATTTTTAGGGAGAGAAAAAAATCGACTACTAATTTTCTGTAAATATCCAAATTAATTAAAAGAGTTTAACCTTCAAAACAAGGTTAAATTTACATTTAAACTAAGCAGGAAGAACAAGTTATCGTAACCATCTCATATTAATCCTATACTAGTAATAGCAAATAAATCATATTTTGTTATGATTTAAAAAGGTAAATACCAAAATATCACTTTATTCCCTTCAGGGGTATGCACGATATTTTTCACGTTAATAAGGTAAATAAAATCCCAAATTAAATCATAATTCGCCAAATATTTACAATATATTCAATTTAAAAGCATATTACACAGGAAAAAGGGAATTATATCGGATTGGCTACGGTTTAGTCAAAAAATTTCATTATCAATGTACATATTGTCATTGTAGTGACTCCAATCGTTACCAATATCCAAGTCAATGTTTAACCAAAGAATGATACATCATAATATATCAAATTTTTGTATTTCCTATCAAAATATTAAGTTTTGTGTAAGATGAAATCTAGAAACACGAAATAAAAGTTTTCCTTTTCTCTCATTTTACAACCGGCACGAAAACATGCGTAGACTACATTTCCTTCCCAAAATTTCCCATACCTGTCGATGACAGATATTTACCGTTGCACTCACTCATCCAAATCCACTTTCACGGCAATCCTTCCCAGAGAACTCCCAATGCAATCCGAGGAAGTAAAAAAGTATGTAACGAAGGCGGAGGGCAAAAAACTTTCCTCTTCCCCGAACTTCCATCCCTTTTTTTTCACTCCCTCAACCCCACCGAAAAAGTTTGAGAGTAAACGATTGATTTAGTGGTTATTTCGAAAATTCAATTTATCTTTTGGCAAACGGCCTTCTTCCCGAGCACTTCATCCACTTTCACTCATCCCTCGAACAGGACAACCGGCGCAATGGATCTCTCAGGACACCGGTCCGAGATTCACAGGGAAAATATCGCATTAAAAAGGGGGGGAAGCAGGCCCATCAAGGAAGGAAGAAATGAAAGGAAGGACAGATAACGAATGAGGAAGGAGTCGAAGCGAACACGGGAGATAAATGAGGAAGTGGCGGAGAGGAAAAGGGAAGGTGTGAAAGATAGGAGGCGGAGATGCACCGGAGGATACTTGGAGGGGATCGGAGACGTGGTGGAAACCGTGGCAGAAAAAAAAGCGGGTTAGACACGGGAATATCAAGAAGAATGAGCCGGAAAGCACAAGTCCCGCTCACCGCATCCCAGGAAAAAAGAGAGCGATGTTGTCTCACGCGCAACCGTGTATCTTTCCCTTCCCTGTATGCCGACGCTAGCAGACATTCCCGCCTATCCGATGTGGACCATCCCCAGAAACAAAAGACGGCAGGGAAGCGGAATAAAATCGAGGAAAAAATAAGGTAGAGACGATCGAATAAACATGGAAAAGAAGGATGTCCCTCCGTTTATCTTTGCAGCTACGAACCCTTTTTCCAACGGCGGCAACCTCCCCCTTGATCCTCCGCAGTCTTCCGCTCTGTTTCCGAAGTAGACCGTCGGAGGAATAAAACGCGGGGGTACTCAAGACTGCCTGACTGTGAATTTCCGTTCCCCATTCAACGTTACGCCGACTCGGACCTTAATCTCGGACACCAAAACATTGCTCGGAATAATTTCATCTTTCGCGTTGAATAGGCCCAACGAACCTCTTAGGTTCGTCTTGTTTTTTAAGCGCTTTGGGATCACGGGATGTACTCTCGGCGATTGGCATTCTGAAGAATCGAGGCATTGGTTGTAACGAGGGAGATGCAAGTGCTCCAGAAATGTCCGGTATACGTCTTTGTTCCCCGTAAAGTGCACCTTTCTGCGTCGGTGGATCTGTATGCATCACGTTATTCTTTTTTCCAGATTGCATCTTGCATCTCGGGAAAGAACTTAGGGCGCACGGAACCTTACCGATTACTCCGAAAGTTTCGTCGTGTTCGCATTCAGTAGCCTTCGCTGCTCCGAATGTTTCCGCATCAATTGTCGCAACATCCTCGCAAAGGTTCTCTCGGTTATCAATCCTCGTTTTTCCGAAAATATTGAAGTTGGAGTAGTTTAACGGACAGGTTGGTGCGCTACATTTTCTGGGTGAAATACAGGACATGGGGAATGAGCTCGCCTACCAAAGCTCGCCAACCTTGGCGGAGGAAATTTTATTTGCGAGCCAGCGAGCGTAAGAAGGAGAGACCGTAAATTGAAACACAATCTGCGGGGCATAAATATGCATCTGAACGCCAATAAAGCTAACCAGTTCTTAAACCAAAGCGAAATTCTCCCACGCCGCGCCCCTATCATTCACTCCACACACGAAAACGGAGCGCGATAAATGATTTTGGTACACCTTCCGACAGCTTCCCCGTCTTCCCGGCAATACCTCTTCCTTGTCGCCGTCCTTCCTAAGTAGCGGCCATCGGCGCCTTTGATGATGCGTGCAACGGAGTGGGAGATCGATTTTAAACCGCGCGATTGATCATTTACCCCCCAAAAGTAGTCGTGGATTTACGTCGAGTAATGAGCGCGCATGCTGGCGAATGCGCGGACCGTCGCATTTCTCACTGTCTTCGAGCTCACGCGAATAAACGTGGAAGAATGGTTATGGGTGGGTGAATTTCATGCATGATTAACCTCACCACCGGCGTTGTTTTGCGAAAAGTACGTATATGAGTCTCCTAACTCTCGGTGTGTTCATGTTAACGCTCGTTTGAGCGCTTCTTCGTAACTAACTTATGCATTTTACAACTTTTTTCTTCTCCTTTTTCCCATCGTATTACAATAGCAGTCAATTTTAATACACCTTTCTTCATATTTGACCTCCACTTCTTCTGTGGCATTTATTATTTCGATCAAATAAAGAAAATAACGCCTAACGTTTTGTATGTATGCGTTAGTTAACATTTACGTTTATAAATACGTTAATATGTAGGTTCATAAATATGTTCCGTATGAATTATGTATCTTTTCGCTGTTCCTCGGCTGAATATGGTAAATGTATTACTTATTAGCAGAACTCGCAGAGTTTCTCTACAACAGCTACGCAACAAAATAAATATGGAAGAAGGATTGGTTTCAGCAGGGTTGTATAGTAATTCAGTAAAGATCGTGGAATAATTCCATCAACAGCTGTCACGCTTTAGAAAATTATTCCGTCGTTAGTATTGGAGAAAGTTTTATATTCAAATTTCCTTAGTATGCGCCAAAGAGTTCGACTTTAACTTAAGTAAATTATAGAAAGAAAGTGAGGATGAGGCTTATTATTTGTAAAATGAGATAAATTAATTAAATGGGAAAATGTTTAAAAGTCTTTTAGCAGGAGTGTATTGTTCGCCTTAAGCGATCGATTCATAGCGCGGGACCGAATTGAATTTTCGAATATATATTCATACATAATCCCTCCCTTGAGGGAGGTTTTCCGAGCTGTTTTCATCCCTCCTTGGGCGAATGCCCAACAAACGTTGTTTTCCCCTTTTATTTATAACTTCTAAAATTTAGCTTTCGTTTCCTTTACAAATTCATGCATAATATTCATAAATGAATTTTACATTAATAGCTCCCTTTGGTTGACCATATATGTATGGAGTAAATTTTGTAATGTATACCCATTGCCAACTGATCGTATATCTCCCCTCAGTGATTGTATATAATAAAAATGGAGGACGGATCCATTTGATAAGTTGATGATGTATCAGAGGGTCACACCCATCTGTAATATTTTACGGTGCGGCGTGCCTTTGGGATCAAGCGAAGATTCAAACATTTTTTTACTTCCTCCCCATCTCCCTCCCTCTCTATCGCAAGTCTTTCCTCCTCCCTCAACTCGGTCATTCCTCATAATGTTTTCCATCTTCTCCTTTTCCCTCAAAGTGTCCTCTCCTTCCGCCTCAGCTTCGTATAAAACGATGTTCTCTCGCCCCTTCTCGTCTTACTTTATCTCATACTATTTTGACTTCCGATACCCCTCGCTCGTCCCCTATGCTTTACTTATCTCCGTCATCCATCCCTTTCATCCGCCAAACTCTCGCTATTATTTATCTTCTTTCCTCTTTTTACGGTTTCCCATACCTCTTTTCTGTTTCCTTCTTCGTGTCGTCTTCACCGCCCTCTCTTCCTCCTAGTTTCCGCTTTCTCTTTTTCGTACTCATAAGTCTAATCTTCGCCCCTTCTCCGCCCTCATTTCAGTTTCCCTCCCACGTTCCTTATGTTCCCTCTTTAACTCTTCTCTTTATCGAGAATCTATTTTATCGTCCTTCCTTTCTCTCGTTCTGTCTTGATCTTTGACATTCCCTTTCCTTCTTTATATCAGCGTAAATTATCTATGCGTTCATCTCTCAGCGATGGTTTTATTTGCTTCTCAAATTGAATACAATGCGTTAAAATTTTCTCTGTTTGCTGTTATTCAGTTCCCGAAAATACGAAAGAGAAACAACTCGGTAAGTCGTAAAAAATGATGAAATATTGAAAATATCATCGTTACATATAATTTTGCCATCCCTTTCATCAAAGAAATGAAGCTATTTGCTTGTTACCTTTCTCGTTTTCTTTATGGGCTCTTGATTTGAATATATAATAATTTTGGAGTAAAACTGTTTGCTTTTGTTTCCAACAGTCTCAACTCAGACAAAGATTTATGACAAAGGGAATTAAGATCTAATGAGAATCTTCTGGAGGAAACTTTAGTCAAACCTGAATATTTAAACTAGAATAGGGTTGGTCTCAAAGGCTTTTATTTTTCGCATTCCTAAGGGAATGAGCTATTTTGATTTCTCCTCCTCTGTCAGCTGTAAGGAAACAAACAACTGTGAAGGTTTTAGAATCCTCATATTGTCTTTTATGTCGCATATTATTTAATTGCAATTTAAGCAACGTATTCTTCAATTTTATCTAGCACTCGACGAAGTAAACGCAACATAACCTGATAATGCTATCCTTCATTTCGCACAAGGTATTCCATCAAAAGACTTATCTCCCACGAAAAACAGCTCGCCTTTATCTCGCATCGCTATTTATCTATCTATATTCGATTGAGTTATGGTTGACGTGATAAACTGAAGGCCTTCATAGGATAAATGTATATCAAGTAAGGTAAACATAGTAAAAATGAAAATAACACTTAGCAACTTCAGCATACTGATGTAAGTGCCGTGATAAAAGCCAACTACTCAATTTCAAATAAAATTAAGCAATGATTATATATTTTAATGGGTACCTTCAAAAATTCACGATTAAATTTATATGTATTAGGTAAAAAATTTAGAGAAGGCCATCTGGTAGAGTGTCAACGAAAAACAGAATGGTTTACTATGGGGGCAGAATGTTCCTGTTCCTAATTTTCAGATGTAGATGTATGCTCGGAATGATCGTTTGGGTTACATAACATGAGGCAAGAAAACAGAATTATTAAACTTCCATTTATACAAATCGATTTTGAATTGGCTGCCCAACAACAAAGTATTTAGCTATCAGGCTGGATGGAATCACAACCTTTTCCACCAATAGTTACCGATGGCTCTAGGATGGGAATCGAGCAAGACGACGAGTAAGGTAATTTTCCCTTGCTTTTTAACTAAGCCAAAATGCTTTAGGTGGCGACATTCCCCGTAAATGCAGCACAATTGAATATGAATAACTCTTTTCATATAATTAGGAATGATCGAAAAGAACACCGGTATTCAGTATAATCCTTAGTTCAGTAGCTTTCGCTTTATCACAACTGCTTATGAAACCGCGGAAAAGGTAAATGAATGGTATATTTCCCTTTTTTATTTACTAAAGCACAAAAGAGAAGTCATCTATAATAGATATATAGGTAACATTAAAGCTTCTAGTGACGAAAATCTCACTCCAAATATCGAACTTAGCTCATTCATTTTCAAAATGATAGATTCGAATTTCGAGTCGGTTACGATTTGTATGGTTTTTCTTTAAGTTCCGGAATGGTAAAAATCTGATACGGAAGTTATTTTTAGAATCTAAATGCCGAAAAAACAAATGGATGGAAGGATATCTCGCTCGAATGAGCGCTTACATCTTGTTCCAGGAGCGGTGACAAATTATCCGCCCCAAGTACTGCTCACTATCAGGTCACGTGAAGTTGTCCCGTAGGAATGGTGCCTTTAAAAAAAAGAACTGATTAATGAGAGAGAGAAGTCGTTATGACCGTAGCACGACCTAGATCGGAGCTCCGTCGTCATTTGAATATTCCCCCTTATCGCCCTCGATGCTTGAAGGAAAATCTATTTCGTATTATAGATATATTCCGAAGCACTAACCTGGCATTATCGGGCATGTTTGAGGAAAGATAAAAGTTTATATTGGATAGACTCATTTTTAAGATCAGAACTCACATTGAAAGAAATTCAAACACTCTTCATTCGAGTTAAACTTAGGGTCTTATCCCGTGGAATACCCTAAGCAGGGAGTTTATGAGGCCTGTGCGCTATCTAATATGCTCTTTGCGTTTGAGATACTCATTAGAGAATCAATTCTTAAAAGGTATTTAGCAACCTTCTAGATGTCTGATTGTATTTTTTCATCGGAAATTAATTCCTTGTATTTCAGCTTATTATTCTTAATTTTTGTATTTGATAATGAGTAAACAAACTGCGATCTTTGAATAATAGAGATAAAAGTCAGTTGCCTCAGTCCAAGAAATATTTAAAACTTATCACATCTGTATGAGAGTAGGTATTGGTTTGATTAAAGGTCTTACCAAAAATCAGAGGTTCCCGGGTAGCCTAGTTGGCAACACGTTCCCCTTCGGTGGTTGAGGTCCAGAGATCGAAACCCGGTGAGGGTCAACAAGAGATGAAGAGGTAGCGGGTCCGTTCTCGAAAAGCTAAATATGGGGTCGATGCGCTGACCACATGTAACACACGATGAATGCCATCTGGCTAGACCATATTGCACAAAGGAATGTCGCGCCATAGACTTTATTTACTTTTACCAAACTTCATAGTTTAGATGATTATCGTTTATTATAAAATGAGGGAGGTTTTGAAGGGATTTTACCTCAGTAGTAGGGTGTATGCTTGAGAGAGCATCGATTTTCTGCCTAAATCTTAACATATGCATACATATTTTTGCAACCAAACAATTCCAACTAGAACGGTGCGTGATGATATGTTTAAACTTAGAGGAAGTAGCTATGTGTATTTTCTAAAAGCTGTATTTAGCAATTAATTTACTGTATTCATTCGACGCTACCATTTGACAAGTGTTCCTATAACGTAATTTTCACAATGATTATATATTATAAAAAATTGCATCACCTATTATATGCATAATGATAGGGAATAGATTTAGCATTGTATGTCGAAAAAATGCATATTATAATTTATTATTAATTATATTAAAACTTTTAATCCTCTCTTTCGTTACTAAGTAGATATGCGTATTTTCAATTGCGTGCGGCTTACACTTTTCTGTATGTTCATGAAATTTCCTTCATTAAGTATTAAAGTAGATAATAAAGTAGCACATACTAAGCTTCAACCGGTGATTAATTACATTACAACCTTTTAGACTCCAGTTGATTATTTAGAGAGGCCAAGTTAATGAAGAACCCATGAACTACCGACCAGAAACAGGAAACGAATCCAAAACGGAGTAGTTCCTTATCAGAATAAAATAAAGAAGGCAGCACGAGTCTACTTCGTGCAAATTTCATTTTCGGACGCCGTAATTATTTTAAAACGACCCCCTTTTTTGTATATATTTCGCCAAGTGTGCGAAATTCACGGATGAGTTTCTCTATTAACCGTCCCCTTAATTGAAACGTAAAACGTAATGGGAGACGTCAAGCTAATTAATCACCGTGTTGACAATGCAAATATTCCCTGGCGTTCGAGAATCTGTCGTGCCCTCCGAAAGCAATTTCCACATATGACGAAAAAATATTTACTTCCGCGCCCGCCTTCTCCCCGCTCCTCCCCCGTTTAATTAAACAAATTAAGGAAAATTATTTCATTTAGTTTGAACTAGTGCCCCAGAGAACGGTGCCTCTTTCTTTGTCTCCTCCCCTTGTTGATTAATGACGTCCGAGAGCTGACTGGCGTGTCGTATGATACGTGTGCCAAAGGAATGGCTTCCGATGACAAAAAGTGGAGATTAATCAAGGCGCGAAACATGGCACGCCGACCTTGGCATGATAGAAGTCGTATGATACGATCAGGGCTAAAGGTACACAATCTATTCTCCGGTTTGCGTATATGATCTCGTAAATGTACCGCACAGTTTCGCATGTTTTATATATGCCATTGTTTAAATGATAAGTGTTTCAAAATTAGATACATTATTTCATGAAACGTGTTATGTTACGTTATATTTTTATTTGACGACTCATTCAGCCTTTCGATTCTTCAAGAATGCATTTACAGGATGTTCTTCTATAATGAAATATATATTCATAGATCATACTCTATTATGAGTAAAAATGGGATTTGAATGGTGGTTTTCATTCAATTTGTTAAAAATAGCGCGAAAAGGCATTTAATAACAGAATAAAAAGGAATATTAAGGAAATATGGATTAACCAAGTCGGGAAAAATAAGAAAGTTGGTTTCGACATCACTCCTTCAATTTTCATACAAACTATTGGTTTGCAGAAAAAAATTATTCAATCATAAGAACAGCTTTCCAACGAGCAAAATTGAGCTTTGAGTCCGGGATTTGACCTGTTATAAATAGTCTGTTAGTAGTGTCATTGGTAAAATAAGGTAAGGTATTTAGGAAAGAGAACTGAATAATAATAGGAAAAGCATTAGAGCAAACTAGTAAACAGTTTCATTGGCTAGTGAACAATTCTGCGATATTTTTGTTGAAATATGGCAGCATTTTAATATTTCTCTATGAATATGTAAATATTTCAACTACTGGAAATCGATCATTGGATGTGAGATATTTTTCTTTAGAAATACGCAGAAGCAAAACTATTGATCGAAAATGAGTTCAAATTAAAGATACTTAAACACATCCTCTAAATTTACCTCTTTAAGTATATACTAATGTTTGATATACATTTTATCTTTAAAATTTCCTTTTTACGCATTTCTTTCTCCCGAAATACTCGCCCCCATCAGCAACATAAATTTTTTCCTACGTTTTCTTTTAGCTCATTTCACGTTTGTAATAAATGGCAAAATTATGAGGAGCTAAATTTGATCCTGTATTTTCTTTTTGTCTTTTAATAGCTCAGTCGCGTGACTGCTGGGGATTGACTCTCAAGGTCTTTACGCACTCTTGCTCACAGATGGACCCAAAGAGGCGACGGCATTGAAAGAATGAGAGCAAGGTTAGCAAGACCTAATTTTAACTATAAAATGTCTGGAAAAATCAGATAAACATTTAAATTTATGTCCACTTGAATTGCATTTGTCCATGAGCAAGATGTCGGCGCACTAACGTATTGGACATATTAAAGTGTTTGATTTTCTTTTCCCAAAGGAACTGAAATATCTACATTTATAATTTTAAAATTATAAAAAAATTAAAATCCGCTTAATACGTAGTAGGTGCTGTCTCAGTTTTAGTGATGCTCGTGCTTTCTACAAATGTCTTCAAATATTATGTCTCGATTCTACAGACGAAACGAAGCTCAGAATTCCTATTTTACACGTTTGATCTGTACCGTGAAATTTTAGAAATTTCCGATTACTACTTCATGTCCATGGAAAGCTCTAGTTCTGAGAATACATACAAATAGCAATGGTTGATTCTCATAATCGAAAAATTTAAGTCAATGATTATGCATTAAACAGAAACATCAGACCTAATCTTCGAAATTTAATTGTAAGGAGAAGTGGATAATGAAGTCCTGCAGATGTTAAATATTACGTTTCATCTAGTAACAAGTAAATATCCAACTTATGGAATATACGTATGCGACATCTCGAAATATAGCTTTCAGTAAAGCCGCTATCAATGAATCGCCTTTCTTTGTAGCATTGGATATATAATATTGTATAATTAAATCAAAGAATGAAACTTAAATGATAGCAAAGCATTTAACTGACGGGCATTCTAACAGCATATATTTCTCTGATTTTGCTCCAGTGAATGATCGGCTTATGTAACAAATGTATGAGCATATATGTGTTATATATCTCATAGTTAATTCATCTTCGGAAATAATTGGTTCGTGAAATCACTAACGTAGCTTCTAATCAAAATATATACATCGAAAGTACGTTTCACTAACTCAAAATATCCCTTGACATCAAGGATCCGTGATAGAGGAGATATATAAGAACCATTGTGGGCTTAATTGCTCAGGGACAACTTTTCTGAGTTTTCTTTTACACATACAGTCAGCTGTATTTATCAAGGTAAAGAAGGTTTAAAGAAAGAAAATAATTTTTACAATTTTATGAGGAGTGATTATGAACAAGTAGATTTATTGGTAAATAGTAAGCATTAATTCCGACGTTTTAATTGTAAAATAGAGATAAAGCTAAATTTAGAATGTGGTCTGGTAAAATTACCGAAAAGAGAAATAGCGAATCAAGAAAAATAAAAGTGGTAAAAGTTAAAAGTCGGAAATGTGGGCGTAGCAAACAGAAATTGGAGGGAGAGAAGAAAGTGTCTTCGGGTCGGGCGTGCGGAAAGAGGGAGTCGAAGATTTGGTCCAAAAGCAGTAATTCCCAAGACAAATAAGAGCGGATCAGGGAAGGTGGTGTGAATAAACATTGGGTCCTTTTCCGGTTCAACTAAGCTAAATGATTCAACACTGGTCACGAAGTTATCAACTTTCTATATTTTTGGAGGCAGCTCGGTGGTAATTTTGCAATTGCCGGGAGAAAACGAGGTTCGACGGAATGCTCGGAAGTAAATGATTTTATTCCAGAAAACATGTGATGTGATGCGGGTCAAGATAATGACGAATCGTGTGAGCGGTTATGTTAGGTTTGTGTTTCGGTTATGTTTAGAACCAGATGGAACCGAAATTACGAAAAAGGGGCTTGACCATATTGAATATGCTATCAATATCGCATATTTGAAAGAACCCATATAATAGACGGACACTCTTACAAAAATGATCGCAACATTATTTTGAATCATCACAGAGTTATTAATACGGAAATTATTTACATCAATGGGTATACTTTTTTAAATAATTTCATTGGGAATTAAGGATGAGGTATATAATTACATGAATAGCGTTCTGGTTTTAAACCAAAGAAGAAACAGATACGAAAAATATGGATATGACTGGGACTCGAACCCAGATCCCCCACTTTCTAGGCAGGTATTTTCATCACTGAAATACCATATCGAGTCACTGTTGTTAACGTGAGGACTGTTGTTTGTGAGGACATATCGTAGTTTAGTGGTTAGAATGCCAGAAATGAATGGGAAAAGGAACGTATGGAAATCAGCGTCCACAGATGAAAAATAAGTTATGTAGAGGCTATAAACTTTTACCTTAGAATGCATACGGCGTTTTTTATGAGATAGCATTCATTGTGAATAATGATGATAAGTTGAAGTATATTCGGATTTTTTAAAGATATTCTGATTTTTCTTAGTCAAGGAAGACTTCACTACGTGGATATTCATCTCAATGGAATAAAATTTGCTTCGTATTTTCTTTATCATTATCTGATATAAACCAAGCATTCATTTTCTTCAAAATATACTTACTTGAGAGTATCTTCCTCGTACGCATGGTTGATAAAAACTATACATGACGCTAGCTATTTTTATTTGGAGAAAAATCTTTATGGTAAAATTATTACAGTTATTAATTTATTTAACTCAGACAGGTAAGCCGCTCAAACTTATATAAATATATCATAAAGTATAAATTTATCATAAAATTTTTAAAGGATTATATTCGAGGATTCAAATATAACAGAAATAGATTAAAATTTACAATGTACCGTAAAAAATAAATCATGGAAAGGCTCTTTTCTCTCCAGGTCTCTCTAAAATTTGAAAGCTCGTCGGTTTATTTTATTTCTTTCGTACTTACTGCTATATATTTTAATTTTGTTCTTTGTTATTTTGAACTATAATTTAAAACTAACGGTTCACTCTTGATAATTCCCTTACAGGGTAATTTAGGATGGCTCTCATTAAAACAATAGAAATTATACATTTCAGTGAATATAAAATTATATCTGACTAAAAATAATAATATATCTACAAAATGCTTCAAATATATTATAATCAATTAAGGAATCTTTCATTTATCGAAACCCCCAACTTCGGAGTTGGTATAAGCTTATACGTATCTTTTCCTTCAAAATATATTTATGGCGTTCATAGCTTCCTGATACCAAAATTTCATTGCTATAAAAATAAAGGTTTTCACTCCGACATGAATTACGGCGAAACAATTTGCCACGTTATTACTTCCCAATGGCATTGCGTTAGCAGAAAATAACGAATGAAACTCCTTCTCTTGGCACTTGAACGCAGAGATGCGATTTGTTCTGAGGGAAAGGAGAAAACAAGACCGTAAATCTTCATCGGTGGAGTGGTGAAGAAAAATCCATTCCTTTAACTCTTTCCTTAGTCCGCGGGCGTGTCCCTTGCTTCTTCGTTTGGCCTTTTCTTTCTTAGCAACAGATACTTCTATATAATAATCACATGTTGGAGAGATGCACGCTTCTCTTTGCAATTACACTTGTATTGAAAGTAAATGCATATAAGTACAACACTTTTGGAGGTATTTATGATGGTTTCCTCGGAGGAAAAACTACATCTCTGTAGCTGAGGTCTCTGAAGCATAATTTTTCCAATAACTAAAAAAAAAGTAATTGGCACGACGTTCTCTTGAGGGATAAAGCCTAGCCAGGCGGCATTCACTGTTGGAGACACATGGTCAATGCGTCCACTTTCCGTGATCGGTCCAGCCATTTCTTAATTCTGGTAATTATCCATATTCAAACCAATTCTGATTGGGGACTGATAAATGTTGGCCCAAACCGGGAATCGAACCTGGGGCCGCTTCAACAGAATGCGAAAGCTTTGCTAACTTGGCTACTCAGGGGTCTTTTTCCCAAGAACTATTAGTGATATTTATTCTAAATAGTACCTAGAAATATAAACAACATATCCATTGCCTTTGTAGGAAATTAACATGAATAATTCTCGGCCGATGAGGTTTCCAATTCACCATGACATTTTCACTCTGCTTGATCTCGTTTAAATAGTAATTATCCTTCATAATTAATTACTGTTTGTTTGTCATTAATTTTCATGATTTAAATTGCTGAAATCTGTCTAATTAAATTCCATTTACAGAAAATGTGCTCCAGATAAGTGAATATATTGCTAAAATTGATGAACTTTACCCAAAGAAAAGTTGTTCTGTTGTTAAAAAAAGAGAGGGGCATACGCAATTTCTCATATAAATGCATAAAGCTAGATGAATGAAAAATCCACTTTTTATAATATGTTCCGTTAAATTTTTCATATTTTGATAAAAACTAAAATGATTTTTGGAAAATTATTGGAAAACAGAAGTCGTCTTGCGGAAAATAACGAGCATAAAAACATACATATGGAGATGAATTGTTGAAAAAACGAACGTTGCGCCAAAAACAATAACATGAGTATGTCATAAATATTATCAGTCATTATTCCATACATTCCATACTCTTGATTTATCGCATTCTCTCTAATTACACTACATTCTAATCTCTGTCACTGTAATTAGTAAATGTTTAAAAAGATATTATTTTTACAGCTAATATTCAGAAATATTTCAGAAAGCTAATGAGAGATAAAAAAAAACTTGATGCAGAATTTCTCCCTGCAAAACGAAATTCGACCACCTCATATGTCCCATATTGTAGTTAAAAATAATCTTAATCCTATTATAGAAAAATTTTGATTGCTTCATTATTTATATTCGCGTCTTAAATCGTATTCCTCCTGGGAATATTGAAAATATTCTTTTCTGCGTGTTATAAATTTAAAGCAATTATAGGAAAAGATATCAACTCATGTTACTTCATCTTTTGCTGTTTCAAAGGTTCCGATAATTTTTAAATAATATTTACGAATAATATATGTACATAAATGAACATGTTTACGAATAATAAGTGTACATTAATGAAGATTTTTAACGATTTAATCTGTTAGCGAAGAAAGGAGAGTAGCTTTTAATGGAGTTAACCATTAAAGGAGTTGCTTCAATGACGACCACTACTTTATATGGATGGGAAAAGACACCACTCTTCATCATGCTTACCGCAGTGGAGGGATGATTATCATTGCATTTAAGAGTATTTTAAGAATTTAGCTGACTATAAAAACATCTCTTCCATTTCTTACATTTCTCATTTTAAGATTTTCAGTACTGCCCACACAGTCTAAAAGGTAACAATTGCCATAAGCTCATGTGAATCTTTAAGGAGAATTAAGATTTCTTGAATCGGCATAAATCAAAGAATATTTTGCTCCGACCTTAGCCAACAAGGCCAAAGCATGCCTTCCTACACCGGTTCCATTAACGTCAACCTTCGAGTTCATAGGTTTTGTCCCAATGAAGAGTTTCTTTTGCATCGCTCCATTTCATGTCTGAAAGAACGACAAATACGCAAGGATTCTTCTCTTTAGTATTTATGAACTGCAGTTAACTGAGACAAGAAGTAAGAGCGGTGTTTTAGAAAGAATGTCGAATGAAAGTCGGCTTTAAGAACAAATTCTTAATTTTTCAACAAAAATGAATGCGAGACATTCTCATCGTTCCGGAATTATTTCTTAACTCACTGAAGAATTATGATTCGCTTGACCAAATAACTCAAAATATTTTTTGATAACTCTCGTGAGTAATTTTTTAATATGCTCTCAAAACTTTCCAGAGAAAATTTTTAATGAAGCTATACGTGACGATATCATAAATATCCAATCTTATCGTTTGAACCATTTTCTGGCCTGCTTTTTACCTGTGAAATTGATGGTATGGCCAATATCTTTTACGCTTCAGAAGGGCATGGCAGTTGTTTCAAGTTCTGGACCTGTTATTTTTATGCATTTTGAAAGTGATGGACAGTTGATATCTTTATAGGTTTCCATAATTTGATAATCAAGTGAATGATTTATCTTGTATATTAATGTAAGCTATAATTTTAGCTAACAAATGATTTCATCCTTTAACAGAGGTAGGTTCAGTATCCTTGATTTCAAAACTACTTGACGATCAAAAATATCTTATAGCAAGGCTGAGTGTTACAATTTCTCTTTAAAAACGGAGAGCACATTTTCTTTATCTTCGAGTTTATATGCTACCAGCGAGTTGCAATTTAAAATAGCATAATATAACCAAAAGAGTAATGTGGTAATATATTGAATTTGAACTAAGTCGTAACTCCAGGAAGGATGAATTATATAATTATAGAAGGGTATGTTTATACGGATTCATAATTCTATTAAACCTTGTTTTAAACCTTACATACCCACTCTTGTATCAGTATCACTTACAGATTTTATTCCTCCTAATTTGTGACTTAATGGTAGATTCCAGCAGATTAACAAAATCGGATTACGCTAGAGATATTTCCTCCTAGAAACAGCTTCCTTCCCACTTTGAGTAGTTTCCTAATCTAGTTTCCAAGGGTGACTGCTAAGAAATATAGCTATTCGTGATATATATCTCGCATTTTCATCGGAAAATCTAAGAAAGCATAATTCAAAAAGCGATATTCTCTGATATCTCTCATAAAAATCAATGAAAACCATCTGGATTTGATTTTGTTTGCTGTAGCTACGATATCTTTTAATGCTATCAATGTTTCGGTCTGTTGACGTAATACCGTGCATAATTTAAAGCGATCGTTCCCTAATCATCCAAGGTATTTATTAAACATAGGTTTTTATAAATACGTATATATCGGATGCGTCTAAATATGGATAATAATTTACTGTAAAAGTCCTCATATTCCCTAAAAATTACGAATACATGAATATATGTAAGTAATGAAGCTATTCGACACGTTAGAAGTGGAAAATTCCCTTCATTAGGCACGGCCATCAACACAATAGATAAACTTAAAGATGTTGCTCTACACTTACTCCGAAGCCTTTCTACAATCGTTATTTCGTCGTCACGCGCACCAATCAAACCAGTCTCTACCATTTTCAAGCATAAACTTCCCACTCGTTTTAAGAAATCATCAGAGGGCAACCACTCAACGTTTTATCTTCGTAAAAAAAATCCTTTTCCTTTCACATCCTAATATCTCTCTCTCACTTCGCCTCCAAATCCCTCTTTATCGCTCTCACTCTCACGCTCTTAAAAGCACCTGGACCGCAGCTTCCCTCCCCTTTGCTTCTTAAACTCTTTTCCCGTCGGAGATCGGAACGACCTCCCCGATATCCTCTCACTATCTCCCACAACACCCAGTAAAGGTGAAAGAGGGAAGTTTTTATTTTGCCACTCCATCCGTCGCCTTCCGAGCGCCACCCCCATTCGTTCCCACATAACAGTCCCACCCCTTCCGTCATTCCCACGTTACTCGGTGGGAAGAATCGGGAAAGGGAAAGCTTGTGCTTCGTAGCGTATGGAAGGGCGATACGTGTCCATGGGGTGAAGTAGAGTGCAGCCGATGTCCGAGGAAAGTTTTCTGGAAGGGGAACGAAAGGGGTCACTCACTCCTGCGGTGCCAGGACCTGAGATGGGAACCTGCAGTACGCATTCGACCACACCGAAGCTTCCCTGTTCCTCCAATAGTCCATTAGCCGCTCGAGTGGATATGCTGTAAATCAATGAGCTTACTTTATATTCGGTGGGCTTCAAAGAAAGAGCTGTTAATCTCTGGTCGAGTCTGATAGGTAACTCTTGGTTTTTTTTTCTTCTCTCGGGTCGCTCCATGGCGTGAGATAAAACGAATTCCTGTGGGGTCGACGCTGTCCGATTGCTCAATAATGAAGCATTGAGGTCACCGGAGGCTCTATCTTCCTACATGGCCTAAAATGCTACTTTTATGTATCTCCATGGTGGTGATTGAAATTCTGCTGAGGTATTGATACCCAAAAATTTATGATTTTAATACTAGGAGTCGAAATTGGCGAGTAAAGATGGATTTTTTTATTACTTTACGGTTCTCGTAACTTATATACTTAAATATTTTAGCAAAGCTCTTAATATTCCATTTCGAAGAATAATTGACCTTTTAAATCCCTAGGGAAAAAACGTAGATATATTTATATTTTACCCCGGTTGGGCGGATAACATGATAAAAATTCTCTTACTCGATCGTCTTTCTATTTAAAGGGAATATAATGCTGTCCCTCTAAACTACGAGGGTGGTCTGAAAAGTTTCCGACCCCAGATTTTTCAGGAATCTTCAGATTATTTTCAGAAAACATGTCGAGAAATGGCGAAATGTCGGAAACTTTTCAGACCACCTACGTATTTAGATGGTACTATACGAGTTGTTTCCATTAAATATATATGATGGAATAAATGAATAGAATAATTATTTAACCTATAGATTTCCCATATTACTTTTGATTTTATAGATCATAGCAGGAATACTCCGAAGGGCCATGATTTAGTCATTCACATCTAAGAAATTATATACGTAAATATTATTCTTAACATGCCAGGAGAATTTAGCTATTCTCTCATTATTAACATCAAAAATGCAAGGTAGGAAAATCTTTTTGTATATTACTATTTGAATAAAGAGCAGGTCTATTAGTGGATGGGGAAAGAATCGATGAATTCATTCGTCGTACTCAATAGTATCTTTTACATTCGCTTTACCCTTTCTTATATGTGAAACATTATCAGGAAATTTTCAAAATGCTTTCAATTTAGATTCAGAACAGAAAGAAACTCCACGTGCAATCTTATTTTAATAAGATGAAATATTGAATTCCTCTCGAGTCATCTGGGACACAACTCTACGCACTCTGAAATATTTTTACCTTTCACCTTTCTGAAACTCGAATGAGTGCAGCGTATTGTTTAATTGGATGTGAAAGATACTGATAAATACTACCAGAGGCTTGTCATATCGTCTTTACTACATCAGTGGTGCAACTCAGGCATCGGCATGATGTACGAGCATCCAGCGGGAATCAAAGCTGGAGGAGAAAGTCTCTCCGAAATTTATAACGTGATTAATTGCATCATCTTCGTAATCATCTCTAAAACGCCTTTCGAAATATATTTTTTAATGGTAATGAGTGACGCATGGACTTTCACGGCCTGTGGACAAGGAGTAATTTTTCTCCCGATAGTAAAAAAAAAGAGAGTCGTCGTTCTTACGCACACGTCCATTCACTACTTTTCTCTTCCTTGCTGTCCCTCTCTCCCGTCACCTCAAGTTCACCGGCCCACGACATCCACTCTCGAAGATCTTCCCACGCAAGTCCCTCGGAAGGCGCTCCCATGAACGGAAAAATTAGGAGCGGCAAACATAGGGAGCGGCGACGGGTGTTTCTCTTGTGTTTAGTAATAGGGACCCAAGTTCCGCTACTTTGTTTTTCCTCTATATTGGATGGGACCAGCGTCTCCTCCACTTGTTTTATCTTCCTAAATTTTATTTACTGCCTCAGCGTCCGTTCGTTTGATTCTTCATCTATTCCGGAATCTTTACCCACGGACTCCATCGTGTTGTGCAATCTAGGAGCGATTAGATCTGCTACTAAATTTCTAGATTGATTTTCTCCCGCCTGGAAAATAAATCAACTCCTCTTTTCTTTAAAGAACGTGGTTTACTCAGAGATTCATTTCGGATAGACCTGACTGATGCATTCGTTGAGAGTATTTGAAAATGTTTAATTCTTAATTTCGAACTCTTTGGGGCCTCAGAGAGCCTTTCACGGTTTTTCGAAATCTATAGAATCTCACAAATAATAATAGGAATGGAGTCAGATTTTCAAAATGTTATCCAAACACATATATGCTTATGTTATATGTTCGTTCGATTCGTATTTCTAGTTTATGGTACAAATTTTCTGATGGTCGTTTCGTTTTAGTTCTTCCATTGTGTTGTATATAGCTATTTTGGTTTACAG
Source organism: Pachydiplax longipennis (assembly GCA_036926295.1). NCBI lineage: Eukaryota > Metazoa > Arthropoda > Insecta > Odonata > Libellulidae > Pachydiplax > Pachydiplax longipennis. Next base: position 63,385,390 of record JAVFKF010000008.1, read on the forward strand.
CCATTAGAACGAACTTATCTCATTATCAAATAATAATGTATCTTAGAATCTCTTTAGACCAGTCATATTTCTACCTCCTGTCATGAACAATGACCGTCCGCCAAATTCTTCTTGGGTTACAAGCAGGTAGCAGCCGGGGAATTTTTCCCGCATGCCGGTAATATTTGGTTTTCACCAATATTTGAGATTATGGAGTGGCCCTGAGATGAAAAAGTTTGAAAAACACTGACAAATACATATATATGCACCGTAAGATCTTTTTCAAAGGATTACTTCGGAGTGAGACTTTTCATTACTATGCTTTAAGTTATCATTGAAATTTAAAGTTTCCCTTTACTGACGTGCCAATTTTCTATCACATCTCATTATTTGTTCAATTGTTTGCTAGTACTATCTGCTCTGTTCATTCTGAACTTAAACTAATTGATATCTGTATTTGCCAGATCATAACGTTAGCTACGTGTTTCAAGAAGGCATTTGGGAGCGATGTTTATCGCTAAAATTTTCAAGTACAAGGCAGTCATGTCATCTTCGGAATAAAGCTGTGAAAAAAATTCATATCTTCAACATCTTTGACGGTTCCAAGAGTATTTGCCTTCAAAGCGTCTTCCTCATTTATAGTTCCACTACCTTGAAACCGTCTCCTCCATGTCGGATCGCATTCTTTAATATTATTCACCGTATTAGCACCTCTTCCACACCGTCCCGCCCATGCATTACGGCCGTGAAACAGCAAAGAACCCAGTCGCCGGCGCCATCTTCCTCGGCAAAGCATTCTTCCATCCATATAAACATGTTCCACGGAAAAGAGAACCGACGGTGAAAAAACCGCCCACGCTCTACATCCTTCACGTGCCGAGGGTTATACGAGAGGTGAGAAAAAGAAGAATTAAAACTCTCTCTCTCTATAATTCACCCATTCATGCCGTTTGGATGCTTTTTACTCAGCTACCTTTTTCCAACGCTGAGAAATGGGTACAGAGTTCTGCGTGACGCACCTCTTACGCTATGCACAGTGACGGCAGTGTATTTACGATCCCCATTCCTTCAGACGGATAGAGTTTGTCCTTCATTTCGAGGGGAGAAATATTTCGATGGATTTTTGAAAACCCTTTTATTTGCTCTCTCATTTCCGTGGTTTTCGTTGGCTCATCGCTGGAATTTCCGGAAGAATTCCTGAGGACCTGTTGAGGGTCAAGCGTTTCGGAGAGCAAATAGAAGAGTTTTGTTTGTTTTTAATTACGCGGAGACTGAGAATCATGATTTCTTATTCGGGTTATGTATCGAATATTTTATCGAATATGTAAGTTTGATATTTAAAGCTACGTTCTGCACTCTGAGGATGGAAATATTTTTCATCACGATATAACTGAGGCTGGTGTTAACTGAAACTTTCTACATGCTTCCACTATACTACAATTCTATGTTTCATTCTTCATTCATTCAGGAATTCATTCTTCCGCCAAATAAATTTAACTATCACTTGAATCTAAAGGAATATAAGTTGATATTTTGAAAGAATTCAGCCATCGCGATATGTATAATTAATTTCTTCTTTTGTATGCTTTATGCTATACTCCTTAAAATGCTAATGAAGAACAAGCATTGATTATTATTCATTAATGACTATGTAGATATCGAGAGGAATATTAATGAATAGATTTACTATTTACTTTTCGTCATTTTTATTACTTCCTTTTTGTAGTATATTTCCATTTTCGTATTACTCATCCCTAAATATAATCTCAAATCTTGCCCTTGTATTTTTTTTTTATAATACGGATACAAAGACAGCTCTCACATTTGCGAGGTCAAGATCTCAGCAATGCTTCATCAGTATCAAATGATGCAGAATTTGAGTGAAAGTATATTTTCAAGGTTATGTCTTCTCATAAGTGACAGTGACAAGGCCTTCTTCGGCAGTGATTGTCACTTCCGATAGGAATCCTTAGACCCGAGATGAAGATGACTTTTAAAGGATTTCGTAACTTGAAGGTTATTAAAAAGGAAGGTTCACTTAAATAAGTACGACTTCAAAGGAAATTAGAGTCATATGCTGTGCACTATAAACAATATTTATGGTCTAATTTAAGCAGATCTGAGGAATGGTCTTACCGATTCATTACAACCAACACAGAGACTTTCATTAGTATTACAGATTACTTATTTACAGGTTACTTTAATAAGTAATTTGTAATACTTGTAAAGTATTACAGATTACTTATATATTTTACCCATCCTACGTTTATAAAGAGCTCTAAATTTAAACTTTCGATTGAAATACACAATCAAGTTGAGCCATTAGCAATCAGTCGATTAGAGGAAATACAAAAATGTATGCTTAGTGACAATGATTCCATAAAATACTATTCAATAAGTATGTGTAGGTTTCCATTTACTTGTGGTAGTAATTTTTTGGTAGATGATATATGAATGCGCAGCATGTTATATTCGATGACTTTACTTCTATTGTTTACTGCATATTTTGTTTACTTTATTTATGAATAAATAGTGATTAGTTTTTACCAAAGACCGTATTTAGTATACGGTATACCGTGCAAAAGTATTCGTTTTAATGTATATACGTAAGATGAAAGTTTTTCATACTTAGATTAATCTCTCTTTACCGTCAGCTATTTATATCTCAAAATAAGCGATTGACTTGTCATTTATAAGTTAAAAATGTTATGAAAATCGAAATATTACTCAAGTAGATACAAATCTTGAGTAAACCTAGCGGAACGATCCAGAATAATGATGATTAGTTTATAAATGGTCTATAAAACTTCTCCTATCGTAAAAGTGTCAATGAAGGAAAAAACCATTAAAGTGCTTATTTTGGTTAAGGAGAAGAGAATTACGCCAGTTTAGGAACAATTTAATTCTCGTAGAACAGCATTTGTTACTAATTTATTGTCTAGAAGAGGATTTATTCAGAACGTGGGAGTGAGTTCCGCAGCTACTCAAATTGTGTTGTCGTCAATCCCGCAGGAACTCGGAGTTCGACACCTTCCCTGGATCCCAAACCGGTCTCTTCACATTCCTACTAAATTTCCACTCCTCTCACCCACTCGTCCTCTCCCTATTCGTCGCTACTCCTAATTCTTTCTCTCTTTCATAAAATACGTTTATGTTACCCAGAAACTGAGTTGAGTGAAAAGTTATGATTCGGGTGAGAGATTCAGATGAAAATATAGAGGCTTAGATTGAATGTTACCGAATTCTAAGGTTTTTATTATTTTTATCATTATTATATTAAGTATTTTCTCGTCACGTTGTACTCGTAAATAAAAGGATAATTATCTGTGGATTAAAAATAGTATAGCTTAACTTAAAATGCCTGAAAATCAAAGTCAAGGAAATTAGTAAGAATGGAAGGGAATAGAAAATAAAATTATAATTAAAATTTTTGGAAATAGTGCCGTAAGAGAGATCGAAAAAAAGTCAGAGGAAAGAAGATAGGAAAGCATTTATGCTAATGGATAGGTTCAATTAAAATGTGTTATCAGCATCTCAAGGAAAGAGCTTCGAAAACAGTACAAAAGAAAACTTAGGGCTACGCATAGTCACGGACCTGTTTCAAATGATATCATTCAAAGATCATGAGATAAATTACCAAAATAATTATTCACATCTCAAAATCATAGATCACTATTATCGTTACTACTATTTAATCATTTAGTGTTAGTATTTAGCTTTAAAAATTTTCGTGATTATAATAGAGCCTAATTTATCTGAAGATGGGAACAAATTTATTATTAAAAAATCAGGAGAAAAGATAAAGATACTTGACTTTGTTTGTGCCTCATTTTGTGCTTGATGACGGCGATAAGCGAAAATGAGATTATATGTGCCTGATGAAGCAGTTAAGCTCTGAAAACTAGGTCAGACTATCATATTTTAATAGGGGCTGTGTACAGGTAAACTTGTTATTCTTGCTTCGTCTTGCAAGAAAGCCTCCGTAACAGGAAGTAGGCCTCCAATATTCAACGTATACTAGTACGTATATTTCGTCTTAACTATAAATAATTATGAGAATTTATGATTGAACAATTACCCGAAGTTAAGCCATCGACTGCGCATGTAGATAATATTTATGAAATAAAAGTATTTAGCCAAAATTTATTTTCCCAATTTGAAAGACGTTGGATTTTTCTACTAGGTAGACAGTTGTAAAAATTATAACAAATTAAATGCCTTCAAATGTCGAATTTGTATACCAGAATTGTCTGGAGTATATAGTAAATTCAAAGAATTCGAATCAGACTCTAAGACTAATCCGCTATTTTCTATCACTTTTTCATTACTGTTTCTTGCTTGATGTTACGTTATCGTCTTGGTTAGTGAAATTGGATTTTGCTGCTTTCGTTAGACGTTCGTATTCATCCAGAAAAAAAATGTAAATATTACAAATTTTATGTTTCCGAGTAAAACTTTTACGGGAATAGTAAGATCGTAAATGCTAAATTCCCTTCTTTTGATTTCTTCTTGTTAGCATTTTGTAACATTGGAACCTGTCCATTGAGCGAAGGACAATTACAGCAACTTGAGTGCTTCGTTACTACCTGTCGAATGGCTGATTCTATAAAATAGCAGTAAACACGTAACTGAACGTTGTTGCTTGCATCTGCGCTAAACTTTCGAACACGTGAAAATCGTTGGTGAAAATACGTCAGAGGAGTAATTACGTCACCCACACCCGTTGCTGCTTCTATTTCAATCCTTCAATGGTACATGTCATGAGTTTGGCTCTTGCACCAACACCAAGGGCGTGGATTATCTCGTCAATTTCTAGCTGTTATAAGCCCATTCCGTAGATTCTGTTTCTCTTCTTTGAAAAAAAAACACTTAACGTGAGAAATATAGGTTCATTGAGGCTGAAATAAAAACTATTATTGAGGTTGAGTTCAAATTTGCAATTATTACAACTGATGTTTGTCTTGAATGGAAGAAAACACTATTTTTCACAGCGACTGCCCTCCGTATACATATCCATCATTGGTCATTTTTTACTCTTATATCGTAAGGAGTTTCTATTTTATTCTAGGAATTCTATTTATATTCACCTACACAAAACTTTTTATGTATGTAACATCATTGACGAAAGCTTAGATGGAAGAAGAGACTTTTCAGTCTTAATCTCGCCTTGATAAAAACCTTATAGAACTTATAGTTTCCCCTGAGGAAGTTCTCTGAAAATATAGGAAGAAGATAATTCGTTTCATCTTCCCCGAAACACTCAATACTTTAAATTAGATATACTTCCTCTCGTATTCCAGGCCATTGTTTCCTACATCCTATCAACTTGCCCTCTACTGAGGAATGACACCTTTTATGCTTATCGGTGACCACCGGGCAATCGACATATTTCGATTTCTTGTTGCTATCGCAGATCATCTGTGGATAGAAAAACTTTCTAAAACGATTTGTCTACGCAACTATTTCTCTTACTTGCTAATAATCGGATCGATCGCCTTAGTAGACAGGTCTAGTTAGTTAGGACTTCAGAAAACGTAATTTATATAAATTTATGAAGAAATCACAGAAAAAATTATTGCGACCGTGACAGGATTCGAACCTGCAATCTTCGGATCCGAAGTCCGACGCCTTATCCGTTAGGCCACACGGTCATTGTGATGTAGCTTTTCAGGTTGTTGTAGAAGTTATCATAATTTTTGCTGATCATTATGGTAGATATTCTCTTTAACTTCTAAATAATAAAAGAATAATATAAGACAGTAAATTTTTCAACTGACATTGGAAATACCTCAGGTAATCTACAGGATTCCAAATTTAGGGCAAAAGGAATTAAGTATTACTTGCATAATAATGGTAAATCTACCAATATTTAAATGTTTTCTTATACTATTGGAACTTTTATAATTAGCCAAATTTCTATTTCTGAACTAATTTCAGGTAAAAAAGAAGAATGTTTTGTGTAGCATTTCCGTTAAATGAATTAACTAACAAAATGACGGGCACAAGTAAAGGTGAAAAAAGCATGACTTAATTTTAATCAAAATGTAACAAAAGCCCCACCATCTTTTTAATCAATCACGTGAAAAACTTCGTAAATGAATTGTGAAAACGAGAGATCACCCTTTTTATTCCCGCTCGATAATTTGGTAATTACCTGAGAGAATTGTTATATTTCACGCGCAAAAGGTATTTAGTTTAACTCCCTTTATTCTTCCGTTTTTAATTATCGACTCATCATAAATTTGAGAGTTATTATTTCCCTCAAGTGCAGCCAGTAAAATTTTCCCGCACTAGACCACGTGTTGAAACTAATTAATAAAACGGATTAAAACGAAATTACCTGTCACAATATCAATTCATCTATCGAAATCGTCCCGAGGCTCCGAACTCGAAATCATCTGCTCGACTTTAAAATTCCGCTCGAAAAAAAGAGGAGATCTCCCATGCATTTCACAGTTCCATAAATCACAACACGCCTCCGCAATAAATTCTGAAATACCTGTAAATTTATCCTCGCTCTTGCGATAATTAGGTTCAAGGACGATTACGATCGAAAAATTAAAATTTCCTATTTCCTCACGTCATTAATCATGGAGCCCATTAGATTTATCGGCGTCCATTACGATCGAGAAGGCAAATAAGCGTACATGGGGAGCCTCTCCCGAAATTAAATTCCATTTCTGATTTTTTTTCCGGTTTTATTCCCAACTCTCTCTCTCTCTCTCTCTCTCTCTCGCCTCCCCTCCACGCCGGGCATTCCTAATTCCCCGGCCAATTTTTCTAAACAATCTTCCCTACAAATTACCGCTGGAGATTCAACAGGAGACAGAGAGTTAGAGGAGTGGCTCTGGAAGAGCACGTTGTAAGCCGGGACATCTGAAATCGGGGACGGCGAGAAATATTTCATCAATTACGTTAAACTACTTCCACCTCTTATGCTAGTGAAAGTGGTAAAGGATGGCATTGAAGCACGCCCTCTGCTACTCCATTCTATACATCCTCTTCTATTACTTTTTTTGTCCTCTTCGTTCACTTTTCCAGTTTCGTGCGTCCATTATTTATATCTTCCGGTTAGGGCCATCCCCCTTCCCTCCTTTTACGTTTTACCCTCTATCATCAGTTTCCACGTTTTTATGAGTATTTTTCCTATCAGTAATATAGCCCTTCTTTCTTATTTCTGCCTACTAGAACATTACCTTTCTCATGTGGAGTATTTCCATTTGTCTTTTGGCGCGGGATAGAGAATGAAATACATTTCGTTTACTTCTGTCTCATAATCAGACACAAAGGTCTCATTCATCACTAACTAGTCGTAAGTAAGAAAGCTAATGGGATTGAAAAGATGCAGATTAGTAGCATACTTTCGATCATAATGAGTTTAACGTTATGGAAATAGTTATTCATAGGGCGATTCAGTTTACATTGCAGTTTTATAGAATATTTTCTCTGACAGCATTCTGACTCAGTAAGGAAAGAAAACGGAAACTACCTTATTTTTGTTCTCTAATAATGCTCATTTCCTACCCAAATCTCTTGGTAACTATCCTTTTGTTGTGGTTCGAGCCGACGTTTGGTTTTAGTACTGTACAAACTTACATAACAACGATTTTATCACGTTTCCTAATATGGCACGAACAATTTTAACATTCTGTTAGTAAGATATGAATAGAGTAGATATGAATATAGTAGAATGATGGTATGTTGCTGGTTAATATAATAGTAGTGAATCTATCACGCTCACTCCTAAAATATTTAAAATTAAAAGATTTAAAAAATGCATAATGAAAAATATACACTTGCATAATGAAAAATATACACTTGTATATTTTTCATGCTTTTTTTTGCTTTGAAAACCGGATAATTATTGTCATCTTAACTTGTTTAGGAAAATGTGATCATAATCGAGTAGTACATTCATGCATATGCACAAGATTCACACATCTAATGTGTGCAGATTCATTCTGCTTCAGCATAAATAATTTCATAAAATCCTGAGGAAATTCCTACAGGATTTTTTTGCAACTTACCATAACTAAGACTCTTAATCATAAATTAGTGGAACCGGAAATATCTTCTTCGATAAGTATAAATTTTGGCACCTTGAGGCGTTGAGGAATTTAGCCCACTCCGAGAGCAGGAAATGCCTGGACTGTGATTCAGTTGTTAGGTACGAGGAAGAATATTCTCATATCAGTGCGAGACATATAAGGAAATCTTCGCTATGATTTTTATGAATCACTTCAACATCTGATTACGAAAAAGATTTAAAAAAGAAAGCGTATAAGAAGCAAATTTTGCTCCTTTATTAATTCGGATATTAAAAAATTATCGATAACCTTTGCCATTAGAAATCGACGAAAACGGTGCGAGTCATAATTTCAAAGCATAAATGTTTATTATAGAAAATCCATACTTCGATTAATGTCTGTAACTCCGTAAGCGTAAATAATATTGATTTATCTCGCTACAAGTTATTTTTGATGGGTAAAGATGGAAATAACGGAGAAGTATATTAAAGTTAAGTACGAAGGGATTAAATATCAGAAAATATCTTGGAAACATGCCGAAAAAAAATTATATATTCATACTCCTATTCTTATGAACACAAAAATGAATATTTGTTTCCTAAAAATCCGTACATATATATATTGTATTCATATCTCTTTTGTAAGCTAATTAACCACCCTTTTCTCCAGAATCTCATTCACTACAACCTTTGGTTGGTTTTCCTCTCCCTTTAGGACCACTCGCATTTTCCTCACACACTATGTTTTAATACTACTTCACCCTTTCTATACCGCCTAGTCAGCGTAAAACACCCATTTCATACCGATACGTACTATCTTTCATTCTAATTCATTCATCATCCAGTTATTACTGATTTTGTCTCTCCTGGCTAGTTTCTGGAAAATGATCTATTCCGGGCCAGCTTTATCTATAGGGTTGACTGACTGAATCCTAGGCAATCTAGAGAGCTTCTACTCGAGGTTTATGGTATTTGTGACGCTCTCCCTGCCCTTTCTTACACATGCCATCATAGGGTACTCTAGGCTCTCAACAAATATTCGGTAATGTTTCTCGCAACTCTATGATTCAATATCCATGGATGCTTAAGGAATTTTCACACACAGTCCATTTTAGTGCAATATCATCTCTAGCAAATATTTCAGCATAGTTTCCTGAGATGTGGGCTTGACGAAAGATATAAGAGAAACAACCTAAAAACAGAGGTGTAAAAGTGTTTGAAATATTCTTAGATTTTAATAATTTTAACTTAAATTTTTGAAAATATGAGAGTAATTTACCAATTCATCCTGACTTTTATACTATGAAAGTATCCTTATTCATGATGAAATAGTAAAATAGTCATTTTATACTAGTCTGCCACCTGCATCTTAGAACTTGCTGGTCTGGCAAATTTGGATGCTCAGAAACTTCTAAATGGCTACACTAGTTTTTGGAAACCGATTTTTCAGTTTCTATCCCTATCATCTTCTACCAGTAGTTGCCGTTATTATATTTACAATCTCGAATTTAGAAAGAATTACGGTTTATGAATCAATCTATGTTTCATATATCCCCCAATGTTTTGGCGATTGTCGTTCCAGCTTGTTTCATTTGAAAGGCTGACTTTCTTATCTTGCACACGATGTAGAACTTTCTCGTTGCTATTTCTGGAGGCCATTGGAGGAGAATGAGGACAATGAAGCCGAGAAGAATGAGTGGGGTGAAGTATATACGCAGGGAAGGATCCTAGGGAGCGATGGAGGAAAATAGATCTCAGCGATCCATTCCATTTAACTGCCGCCCGACCTTCGCCATGTTTAACAGCTCCTTTCACTTTTTCTCTGCTCGCTGCTTCCGCACTTTTTACGTTGGTTTCTAGGACAAAAAGTCCTCAAATAATCGCACTTCGCTTTTTCTCCCTCTATTTTAAGCGCTTCCTTTCCATTCCATTTAATCTCATCAGTTTTCTGCTCCTCCGCCACTTAAAATTCTTTCCTTTCTCAGTCTTCCTCTATCGAGTTCCTTTATTGCCTTTTCGGATTATTCTGCCCATTTCGTTGGGTTTGATTATTTCTAAAGTCATTTTAATTTTTAAAGCCCTGTTTTGGCTTTCTCTCATTCTCAATTAGATGTGCAATGTTTCCTGTCCATTCCGCAAACAGCCGAGATGATTTCATTTCTTAAGTAGGGTGGTGCATGAGTTCTTAAGGATCTGTTCGGCATCAACGTCCTGGAGCTGGATTACTTATCGCGAAGTACTTGCGAAATGCGAGTTTTGAAGAGAGCATCGGTTGAAATTGCACAGAAATTGGCATATACTAAATGATGAATTCAAAAGCATACTGGTTTTTAATTCATTATCTTAAAAAGTCAGAATGGGAATGGTTAGGAAAGTAGTTATCCATTTTACTTTAAAATAACATTGAACAAATATCAGAAATAGCATCATTCAGCCACTGTGCACATTCCCTCGGATGCCAGCATATTTGTGTGATTTGGAAAATGTTACTATTGATATTCGCTAGTAGTTGCTTGATGTAATTATCGCTCAAATTCCTTATAAGAAATTGAAGGCCTTCGATCGTATTATTATGATCAATTATACCTAAACGTAAATTGCAAAGGGGAAATAACCTTAAAAATATTCCTGAGAGTCCAGAGTATTCCAGAGTCAGAACCGTCTGAAGAGGATATGGGAAAGTGTGCGGGAGGCAGTTACGGGTAAAAGCTACGAGCCCCACGCCTAAGGGAGTAGGAGTTTGCAAACACTTTCATTTTGTAATATTATCCACTTTTTTGCATTTTTCCGATAAATTTTACATTTTGCATCGAATAATCTCAATATTTAATTCTAACCACCAATAATGGAATAATTGAATATTTATGTTTCACCGTGGGGAAAGAGTGTATGTATTAATGTGTATGATATTAATGGTAGTCTAAATGTACGCTTCCTGGTGTAAATTATCGACAAATGTGGGTTTTTTGTTCTATAATTGATTCAGCAAGGCTTTTCAATGTGTTTATAAATTCCGCGTCATCGAATATATATTTAACTCTCTAAAAAATCCCCAGTATAACAATACTCTAAATTTGTTTTAATAACAACACTCCAAACTCTAAGTTGTTCTATTTATCTAATGTATTTGCACAGTGAATAATTACAGTTAATAACCTAGTTTACGAGCAACTGCCACGCATTTCTTAGGTAAAGTGAATGTGGTATTCTAAATAGGAGTTATTACTGTTTTCTCTTTGGTTTTCTTCAAAACTAGCTGAGACAATAACGTACAGAATATTTATTTATACCACACATTATAATGATTATAATCTAACAAAGGATCTATCTTGGAGTGTTCTCCTGGTAAATAGACCTTCCGAATAGGATAGAATAATCCTAATAACGGTCAAAAGAAGGTAGAAGTTTTTATTTTTCATTATATTATATTATTGTGTGCTTTCTACGATAATCTAGCGTTGAATTATATTTTAAATCATTTTGTTCTTGAGATATACCCAAACTTCTTGTCATCTCATACGGTTCTGATTAAAACTTTTGTCAAATCGTTACTCCAGCATAATAGTTTTATTAAGTCACATTACTAGACTCATTTCTGAAGTTGACTCCTCTAAAACTATGAGAAATACTTGACTGAATTTTCCACCTTCATGCGCCCCGAAAGCCATTTGCTGAAAGTTTTCCAGTCTCTCAATGCCTTGATATTCTCCCTGTGCCCTCATTTTCGCCGTGTTTCTGTTTATATCATCTGCATGTTCTTTCCACGCAATTCCCTCGATCCATTTTCTTCCGCTTCGCTTATCCATCCATGTCCTTCTTGCACTCACCCTATTCCACTCCATTTTCATTCTTCTACATTCTCTCTGCCTCATGACACGCTACATCCATCTCCTTCCTCGCAGTTGCCGCTAATGTCTCTCGTACACATTCCGCTTGCATTCCTGTCATTTGCCGCGTGGACATTCCTCATACTCCACATTTGTCAAGGCATTCTCGCCTCATTCTTTTATTGCCAACATTTCTTTCTCATCCAGCGATGGGGTAACTTTAATTGCGCAGTATTTATCATTAGGAAAGAATTTGCTAATCCTACCGTCGCTTCTCTTGGAATTACTTATTAGTGAGGCATCTACGTGTCAGTAGGCGGCCGAATAATTTTTTTTCATTAAAAATTTCATTACAAAATTACGGAAAATGATAAGTTAATTTGCATATAAATGATCATTTTTTACTATGTTTAAGAGATAATGATGGCTCTCCTTAGTTATGCTTGACTCACAAGGAGAAGTCAGTGGAGCACCAAAATGCAATTTTTACGTTGTGTATGAGAATATGCTATTCTATTTTACTCGTACATACAGAATGTTTTTCACGAAAATGACAACGTAGCTACTTACTGAAAATTTCTCAATAACTATTTCAGAGCTCACATTTATGCAAATCTGCTTAATTTCAGACTTTAATTTGAGATTATGTGAAGCATGTGCTTTAATACGCTGCCATGTTTGGACTAATGAGTAATTACTCCGCGAAGGAAATATTTTTTAAATAATACTAGACGATATTGTGAAATGGCAAGATTTTACAATTAAATTTTTCTTTTTGTTCACTTCTCCAAAATAAGTTTGTAGAGGTATTAATATAAGTTATCTTAAACTTTTCTACAACTCAAGTTACATTTATAGGTAGGGCAGTCATTCGCATTTTTATTTTCTTCGCACATATCTCCAGAACTTTATGTAAATGTTAAAATTCGTCTTAAGTCGTACCATTCTTACCATTATTATGCATTGCTAAATGACTGAGCTTGTAGTTACTTGTCCTGTACTTTTCTTATACACGCTAAAAGGTTTTTTTCTATGGAAATATGGTGCAATTTGCTTCATGTTATGGCGAGGACTAGTGATGGCAATCTACGTCCATAAATCCAGCACCGACTGCTCCGTATTTCAAACTGAATAACTAAAAAGGTATTGATAGCCTTGCGCATAAATGTAATGTCCTCATTTTATTCTACTTTTTCGCTCATATATCCGAGGTATCCTCTTCGACTGCCTTTCTATCAATTATGGTAAGCCATTTTTAATTAATGATCGATGCTAAAATTATTTATGCTCAGAATATATCGGTAAGCATGTTTACGGTCAGAATTCATATGTTATTGAAATTATAATATAAACATGACTAGCAACTTCTTGTAATTATTCATACAGGTGTGAATATAGAGATGTACTCTCTACTGAACTGAGACCCTTTTGATCAAATTCCATAATTAATGCTGTCTCCTTCTTCCTCCTTAAATAATCTGTAACTTCCTTATATTTAATTTGACAATTAATAATCTTAAAATATAGCATTATTTCTATATTTTAATTTTAGGTAAATCGCTAATTCAGGGAACCGCCAACATTCATTCATTTAATTAATACGCTCTCAACGATTGCGAAAACTACTTATTTTTATCTGACTCAGAATGAGTAACCTTCAGCTATATTTATAGTGAGTGGGTAGTAGATTAAATGAAATTATTACTCTCCTGATTTTATCCCTACAACTACAAAAACTCGTTAGAATAAAATAATATGGAGCCTTTTAATATTAAATTATTAAAAAAACAACTAATATGAATTATTCCTGTTTTGATGGGAAGGGACGATAAAGATATTTATGCAAGCATGTATTCATAATTTCAGATTATATCTTTATTTTTACTACCGCGTTTCGTCGAAAATTTGTTGGTCTTCCATTAGATTTCAAATTTGGCTGCTGTAGTATAGGCAGAATTCATTTTATTTGTGGAGTTATCTTGCGAATGCAAACATTTCCATTCCTATGTTTACTTAAAAAAGAAATTATTTCATACAAAAAATGCTTATCTATTTTGTAAATATTATGTTGAAATACATGCAAAATTAAGCCGTCTTTTCACTCTAAAAGACGGTGGATGGAAAAAATTATAGCATATTAACAGTAGGCGAAGTTTTTAGAACGATTAGCGTACCTAAACAGATAATATATTTAGCTCATCGTAAAAATAAATTATATCATTCCGCTATTCATAATTGCAATCATTTACTTACACGGTTATTTCGTGGTTGCGTAGTTATCACTCTTTTTCCACTCCAGGTCTCCATGCGTGGATTATTAATCAGTTAACTCCATCTTTCCTTCTCCCTAAACGTGTGGAATCTCCATGACGAAAGAGGAAACAACGCATCAGCAAATAATTCATAACGCCTTAAGCCCACTCGGACGTTATCAAGCATATTACTGCCACGGGTTAAAGCGGCGCCGAAAACTTTTTTCCCAAATCCTCATTTCCTCTTTAGCGCAGCGCCTACATATATATGTTTTTATTCAATTCTCTCGATTTCACTTTCTCACAGCTTCCAATCTCTCCTTCCCTTGAGTATGTCCGCGCCACTTACGTCTTTGAATTTTTCATATGCTCCAGACCTTTTCCTCTACTTTTCCCGTCTCCCCAAACTCCTCTTTTCGGGATTAAAGTCTATAGAGGTAAATCCTTCGCTTCCGGCCGCCACAAAAAAACCTTTTCCGCATCTCGTTCTCCACGCCACAAACGAAATTTTTCCCGACCCACCTTTATGCATTTTTTTAAACCCCTTCATTCCTTCCCAAAAATTCGACCCTAACACCATGGAAATCTCACTTGAACTCCTTTTTTTCGGCTTACCACCACCACTTCACATTCTTTTTCCCCCTCTGTCGTTGCCCTTCCCCTCGTCATTTCTCTGTATGCCTCTCTTGTCTCTTGCACACGCGTAAAAATCCTTTCTCTCTCTTTTTAGTTTTTTTCTTCCTCCGCTCTTTGCTTTGATTTCTTCGTGCCAGTGCTTCAAGATTACATGTATGTAAATTTACGCTCAAAAATTAAGAATTTACTAATATGTATTTGGATACGGGTACTGATTTACTGTAAGGCCTAGCGACCCAGGTTCCTTTTCTGAGCATTATCGTCATAATTGTATTGGAAAACTAAAATTGAATATTCATCACTCAAATGCGTTTCATTATTTCTAAACCTGTATTAATGCTGCCCAAAAATTATATCAAGGAAAAGAGAGCGACGAAAATTTTTACTATTCGTAAGAATTTTCAAGTGTTCGGAGAGTTTTTGTTACTTCCTTAGTTGAAAAATTCAACTCAGTTTTGCATGAGTGTAATAATGGTAGTATTTTTATTAAAAGTGCTTCAATAGTTGAGATCATTTTGAAAACATGGTACCACTGGGAACCGGAACCGCTTTCATAGAAGTTGAACGTACTGCACACTTGGCCAAACAGAAGCAATAAAAACTCTAATACATTCTGACAATCATATTTAAGAAAATAAAACTGTCATGCGGTATTTTTTTGGAGCACAGTCAATCGAAGCATTGATGAAAGCGATTCTACAAAATCTCAGTTCGGCTGTACAATTCCCACTAATAAATTCGAGCAATCTCAGCTTTTATTAAGACTTACAATTAGTAGCTGAGATTCTTCTACGTCTGTTGTAGTAAGAGATTTAATTAATTCTAGGGATTATTATGTTTGTAAATATTTTCCCTCGTATTGGAATCAGATGGCTCTGGGGGAGACCATGATCTCCTAGTACATTCCAATGTTTCTGAATAAGTAATAAGTTTCTATATAAGCCTCAATAGTTCAGAAAAGAATCGAATACGCAAGCAGAAGTAGTAGGGAACTGTATAAAGAAAATACGGAACACCCCGGTACCCAATATGACATTTACATACCATACAAGTATTTCCTTATTTACAGCCAGTTTAGCAATTCGTAAGTGTTGTCTTTATCCTTCCATAAGTACTTATTCTTATTTTATAAAGTACTTTGCGAGTATTACTTAGCTTGTTCCTTTTTTAACCTCCGTAAATCTGTTTTCCTTTGCTACGCTAGAAAATAATGAAGGTAATTATAAGTTGCAAATCACGATCAACCGGTTATGATTGTCGACCTGTTGATCACACCGCATAGGTTATTAATCAGAGTTTTCAAGTTTTCTTTGAATGTAAGATGGCATTAGTTATTCCAAGATTAAATATGCAGCGTTAACTGATAATGATCGAGCGTATATTGAGTTCGAAAATGTGAAGAAATATTTCAGATATTCCTGCTCTTTTACGCTCTGCATTCCACCTAATTCACCATCATTGACGAGGAATTTGATCTTAAGACTATTATGCATGGTGTAGTACAGTTATATAGAGAAGTAATGACGATTATTGTACTAAATTTAAACAATGGAAACATTCGATTTTTTTCGTTCGAATTTTATGGAAGTGTTTACTTTTGGCTTTAATCACTACCCGCAGGCAGATTCAAAATTATAACGTCCGTAATTTTCATTTTCATCCTCCAATTTATTCTAGAATATTTGTTATTTAACTATTATAAATATCTTAATAGTGGTTAAATTATTAGTCTAGACCGTGTTTCATCCATAGGTAATCTAATAATTTCAGGAGCCGAATGTAATTTAAAAAGCCATACTTATAATTATACATCGCTCACAATATTTGAAAAATTTCCCTCTTCTGTATATAAGTACATTCTGTCTTTATTTTTAGGACTTTTCATTTGCTTGTCGTTCATAAATATTATTTGAGAAAAAACTTTACATACATAGTAGAGCAGATGATGTAGAATTCATTTAACTGTTTCCATAGAAGAATATTCGGTTTTTAAATTAATATTTTTATTGTATTGTTAAATTTCGATATGCAAATGCAATTGCCCGCTAACGTAAGGCCGTTAAAAGAGCCTTTGAGAAGGTCAGAGAAGTTCCTCTTCGTCTGATATAGCACGATGAAATCGGTCTTAATATTCCTTGTTTTGGAAATTTACGCCCAGGTGGATAGAATTAGCAATTAGGACGGTTTAACGCAGAATTCGGTTCGCGGGATCCCGCAGTATAAACAAGGAGATGGTAATGCTCGAGTAGATGAACTGCTGTGTGGTGATTTATACATCCGCATTACCCACTAATCCGTTAAGAGGAGGCTAGGAGCTAAACTTAGATGCGATAAAATGGAAAGTGCGGGGAAGGAGAGGATGCGAGAGAGAGGACTAGCTTTTAATGGCCGCAAAAGTTTCCAGCATTTAGCCTCAAGTTGAGGTAGATCCTAAAACATCTTCTCGCTTCTCCTTTATTTGCAATTCCTATCAATAACCATTTGGAGGATTGCTGGAAGATGTCCAAAGCAAACCCATTGATAGCTACGCTTTGGATTGGAAGTCGCGGAAGAGCCACCCTGCCAATCGCCTGACTTGTTGATTCACAGAATGGGATAATCCTTGCGGAATTTTTTAAGGTAGCATTAATTATTTACGGCGCGATTTAAACATTTTCTCGCGTTATTCGCGACTCGAAGGGCAGTCTAATCGTTAAAGCTTTTACGACACACTTATTTGCCTAGACGTTCGAAACGCGAAATTCGATAAATAATCGCTTTCCTCCGCCTTTGACGATGACGTGAAATCCATATTAGTTGCATTTCCCCACGTCTTATCTCGCCTTTAAAATGTTAAGCGCCGCTTAAGAGCTCGAAAAACTACACTTTACACGGCACGGAAACGCACGCCTTATCTTCGGAGCCCATCGCTAAACGATCTCGGCAATAAAGCCACGTATTTCGCGACCGAACGAATAAACGAAGGAATGCGACGACGCTCATGTGTTGATGCAGCGCAAAACCTTAACAACTGATTCACTCCGAGATAATCGTAGCACAGCGTTCTACGTCGCGCGTAACACGTCGTTAATGCCTTAAGCGAGCGCGGATCGTAGAGAAGGTCATCATAGTTGATATTCTCCCTCAACGGTGCCAAAACACGAGGCGGAACAACATCTACACGGCATTGCGCACCCTGGAATACGTATCAGCGGCGGCTCCTTCCCCGCCCGGTGGGGGAGGTGGCGAATTTATACATTTTATCATCCCGGACGGGCATACATTTGGGTGGATTTATCCTTAAGGATGAAGCCACGGGTGGTTGGAGGAGGGACAGATTTAAGCGAGATGGTAGCTCGGCAGAAGCAGTTGGGCGAGGAGAAATGGGACCGTTCCGCAAACTGCCTTAGCGCCATTTTTTCCTAGCATAAATTACTGGGGAGATTCTCGCTTGACGATAACCTCTTGGCACCAGGAGCTGAAGGATCGCGTTCGAACGTCAAGGGACTACGGGACGATGATGGGGAGAAAGGGTTGCGGAGATGTTGGTAGTGAGCTACCGTCCGTGGCGTACGCGGCTTCTGGTGATTCTTGATTTATTTTTCAAGGAGAGAGAGATGGGTATGTGTCTGTGTAGCGCAAACTGTTTGTTATCTGTATTTCAACCGTTTTCTGCGAAACGGGGATGCTGCATGAGGTATCCTTCGTCTTTTTGCGTTGCTTCCAAGTTGCGCCGCGTTGAGAAATCTCCAAGAATTCCTGAGCACAACAGTCCTCAAGGTCCTTGCACGCTATTTGTAAGGGAGAGAGAGAGGGTTATCTGAGAATTACACCTGGAGAATGGCATGTTAGTTTGGCAAAGGGTGGGAATATTCAAACGGAATTAAGAGAGCAGTAACCCTAAGACGCTGGAATTCTCAAAGTTTGCAATCTTCTTTTAATCATCTCCCACCATTCCTCACGGATAGGGTTTTCAAGGCGGAATGTGACTCCGTCTGAATAAACATGGAATTTCTGGGCGTCATACTCCAGGTTTTCTTTCTCCTTTCGCGGATTACTGGGATAGTCAGGGATTATAAGCGTAGATCGATAAAGAAATTCCAACGGAATGCGTCTTGAGCACTTGGGTTCCTGATGAATTGGACGATGTTCTCTTAACCTTGCTGTGGAACTAGAACATTGAATGAATTCTGTTTATCTGGAATAATATTTTTTTACCAAATTTTTTCAAATGAAATTCAGTGCAAAACTGGGTCAAATTTTGAAACTTTCGGAACATTTTACATCCAAAATTTGCGACCTATCTACTACCACTTAATTTAATTTTGATTGAACTTTTTAATTATTTCGATTTGTTTTCCTCATTAGTTTGTGTATCATTATTTTTTAACGGTTAGTAATTAATTGTAAGATGATTGTGAAGTATTGGTACATAAAATAAATGAATCATCCTTTGTATTGTCTCAAGAGAACGGTCGAAGCTTTAAGCACCAAATTTTTAGTTCTCACAGATCATGAATGACTGAAACTGGAAATCTTAAAAACTATCGAAGAATTACCGAGAATTGATTGGGTAAAATGTTTTCAATGCAGTCAATGTGGTTTAAGTCGATTATAATCCTCGAATATTTTGAATTCCAGTACCTTGTGGAGTATTAGAAAGAATTTCAAGTTATTCTTCCTCGAGGAAATCCAAAATGGAAATTATATTGACGGTAAAGAAAGAAAAGAATCACTATTCGAACAATAAGGTGGATTTCCTATCTCAACATACGGAGAAAATGTTGATGTTTTTCTATTGATGTTTTCTCTTACAAATACGCAATGCCGATCGTATCGTTCAACGCTAATGACAAGATTTACGTCTTTATAGATTAAATTAATGAACTTGATATAGTTGAAGAGCGTATATTTTATTTTTTTCATATATATCACATACTTACTAAGACTAATACGCAATTAAAATCAGTGCCTTTTAAATTTATTCACGATACTTGCAAGCGATTCCGCCCGAGGTCATCTCGACATCGTCTAATTCATTCCATTCTATGGTTCTTGCAGTAAGATCTGATCATCCAATGCAGCAGTAGGGTGCGCATGATATCGTATTTCTCTTTATAGAACCTTTTTCCTTTAAATTTATGAAACAAATTTATCCTTACTTTTAATTTCATGATCTCTCGATTTTTAAACGCTAAAGCTATGTATATTCCTGATCCATTACAATTGGATCATCAATTTCTTTATACTTTGGTGAAAACGTTTCATTAGAAAATAAATTTATTTACTGAAATTGTGAAGGATTTAGCTTCATGGTGCGGCACTTACTATAGTTAGCTGTGCGTTTCTCTAATCTAGAGGGCGTTTTGCTTGTCTGATACTGAGTAACACAAACGTATTGAGTATTTAGGATGTTTACTTTTGAAACAGAGAAACTTAACTAAAGCTTATGGAAATTATCAACTTTGAGGATGATTGTGAACCGATCCTCGTATCTGTATATCGTACTAATGCAGGCACAGAATTCATGTTTTACAACCCCCTATAAAATCAGAAATAGAACTGGTTATACAAAACTTAATACCCGTAACAAGGGGTTGGGAAGAAACATTTATTTCCTATTAGGTTTCATTTATACAAAACTTTATTTGAAAATAATGTTTATTAAAAAGTCCCATTAATATAATAAAAACGATGATTTTAAGAAGTAACTCGGATATATCACATCAAGGAAAGGACTTTTATAAGTTTTATATAATCATAGAATAAAATTTCATATCGATATCCGTATTTTTTGACTCGTAGGCACAGATATACTCTTTATTGAGTCATTATTATCTGACTCTGCTGTAAATTTAAGTGAGTTACGACTATTGATCATAACTTACTATGATACGTTTTGTGAAACAGTCCAATTTTCAACTGCAGTTTACAACTCTACAATTTAAGAACGAATAGAATTCTTTTTCCCTTAGTTTTCGCAGTAATACCTCAGCTCGATTCGTCGGAGAATGAGAAAGAGAATTAAAACGATGGTTTTTAGCGATAACCCGGAAATAATGAAACGAAAAAACGCCTTTTATAAAAAAATTTGTCGAATTTAATAAATTTGGTATTATCATTGAATAAAATTCTATCTCGATGTCCGTGTTTCGTGACTCCTTGGCGCAGATACACTCTTAATATTATCTGAGTTTGCAGGGAAATTAGGTGAAGTATGACCATTGATCATGTTCTTACTCCGATACGTTTTGTGAAACAGTCCAATATTCAACTACACACATTCAAGTACACATCTCTGTAATTTAGAAGCGAAGATAATTCTTTTTCCCCAAGATTTCGCAGTAATACCTCAGCTCGATTCGTCGGAGAATGTTTGCGATCAAGATTTTCGCAGGCAAACGTTCGCATTTACCGCAGCCATTAAAAAGGAGAGTGCGGTAAAACGTGAAACCTCACGATCGGGAAACGTGGTGACCGGTCTTCGATCCGGAAGAGAGGCTTCGAAGTGAGATTAATTGCTCCACCTTCGGGAGCTGGTAAAGCGGCGCGTGACCGGAGATATTTTCCGCTTTGTTGACACACTGCCGGGAAGGGAAAGAAGATTTCTCTCCCTTGCCACTAAAGATGTCTTCCGTGAGCAGATAGAACTACTGTTAAGCGAGTGAAAGCGTTTCGAATTAGGCGGGAATTGCTTTTTTCAAAAAGATTTCGGATGAAAAAAACCGCTTTTCTCGCAGGCTATACCTTTTTTGGAATCCTCTTTCCTCCGTATGACGACGTGAAAATGGCTTTCCTTTTCTGAAAGAGACGGCTCTTTCTCCACTGTAACGGTATAATTCGCTGACGGAGAGTATTGGCTTTTTTGGCAGGGTTTTTTTTCTTATTTTCTTATTCTGAATGTGCTGGCTATAGTCTCTTAAAGAGGGAATTCGGAGAGAATGTTGCTTACTCTTCAACTTACCGTAATATATCCACTGTGCTACATTGAATTTGGCACAAAAGTATTATGCCTTCGAGTAAGTAAGATATTTATGTTCTATCGAATGGCTAAAGGATGAAAGAAGGGGTTTTTAGTTATTACAGGAGTGGAATATCTAACGATGGGCGGATAATGAGAAAATTTTATTGACTTGGACAGGAAAAATAGAAACTTATACTTTTGACATTAAGCCCTTTTTTTCCTGCCTAATTTTTTGAAAGATCCACATATACTAGTTATTTATTTGTAAAATAAATGAATTTAAACGTAAAAAAGGCTTCTGTCTCCTTCTACAAGGAACATGGAGTTGTATGGTGGCGAAATTTCGACAATACCAAAACACAATGAATTCGCAAGATCAGAAATAAAGAAGTTCTTAATATAAGGGTTGAAAAAAGATGAAATTGGAGATCTGTTTTGATAAGAAGAGGAGAAGTCATTGGTTGTATGATTATCTCTGGCGATATTTTAAGAACTTCAGGGTACGCAGTAAGAGAGGATTTTCTTTGAAGTTCAAGATTGTAGTTCATACAACAAATTATGAATGATGATTACCTTCGAAGTGAGGAAGAGGGAAGCACCAGAGCTGCGTACATTGCAAACAGCTGGGAATCACTGTTACTATAAACTCTTGCACCGACTTTGAGGTAAATTGATGCTATGTAAAGTAGCTTAATTCACTTTTGATCTCATAAAGTCGTTTTTCTGTTTCTTCAATTCTTACATCTCTACCCGGATGTACTACGGTAACGTCACATTCGTAAAGAAAATATACTACAAAGTATGTTATGGGTATAACCTTTCCTAAGAAAATGTTCCTATTCTATCACAAAGCATACTCGCAGTATTATATTTCCTCTATCATTTCTGCATGGGAGATTTTCTTCCTTTACTCCAAAATGGCATTATACCAAACGATGGTTAGTTGTACGGAGAGGATTCATCACGATGGCGATCATCTCGGTAGAATCGGACAATATACGGGGTCTGATATGTCCTAAGGATTGTTGCGGAAGCTGTAAGGAATGGACACGAGAAGTAAAAGAGGGAAAATAAATATAGAGGGTATTGTGAGGTTTATAGCAGAAATGGGTTCGGATGAAAAGGAGGAAACAGAGGAATTCCGAAAGGAAGAAAGCATCATTGAGGATAGGGGATCGGATCTCGGCAATCCGACAACCGAGATGGACCTGCTTTAGTGTAAATAAGAGTATATGAAGCGGTAATGAGCCGTGAATTGCCTGGGGACATAAAGAGATACGGAGAAAAATAACGGCATTCAACTTTCGGATAAGCTACAAGCATTGGCCCTAATACTCCCAAGGGGATGACGCGTTCTTCTTGGGTGTAATCTATCCGGGTTCGATTCTGGGTGGGGACCATAATGAAAATTTATCTTTATATCCTGAAAAAACTGCGAAGGAACATGAATCAATAGTTAGCGAATCTGGGGTAATCTATGGAGGACAATAAGATGGGAACTCATATGATGACTGCTTGACAATCACTAATTATGCTGATTGGCCCCCTTTTTTTGGAAATTTAACCGTATTTATTCATATAACTTTCAATCTAAAAAATTCCTAACTGTGAATCCAACTAAGATGAGAATGGTGCTATCCGCACTTCAAGCATGAAAGGATAGTGTTCTGGAAGGATGGATATTCATGCATTATTATTCTCACTCCCACAAAACTAAATAATATATTTCTTTTTAATAATTTCATATACTAGCAGATATAAGTGATTTTGTTTGTAAATAAATATGATTAATTATGTTCGCGAAAACATTTTCATAGGATATCTGCTTTACTCTGTAATTATGTATGTAATAATTTGGTTAACAAAATGGGTAATTCCGATTTTCAATATTATATATTCATGCCAGAAAAGTATTCTAAAGACGTATGATCGATTCATAGAGGGGGGTTTTGTCTGAAAAAGACGCTGAAACTGGCGTAACTAATATTTTAATGTGCTATGGAAGATGTCTTGGAGGCAAAATAAAAAGAAAATATTTATTTTATAAAATAAATATTTTCTTTTTATTTAATTAAATTATAATTAATGTTACGCTGAAAAAGAAGGTATAATAGTTTCTAACCCTTATTATAATGATACTTTAAAGAATAGGTATACTCATTATTACCATTTCTAAGTTTCTAAGCTAGATATTAATCAATTCTGTAGTTTAAGTCGTTCAAACAATCACGAAACAAGCCCTTATATAAAGGAATCTTCTTTAATTAAGCATCATAAACCGTGATCGCTTCGTTAGGACTAGATTTGATAGAAAAAATATGGTTCAATCATTCCACATAGTTTATCTTTTTCGAAGAATTATTTCCAAACGAATCAGGGTAGTTATAAGAGTTGATTTCACGTTTATTATTTTCTTAATGCACGGAAAACAACTCCAGCTACCATACGTATCTTTTAAAACCTTCTAATTGGCCATTAGAGTAAGGGTTTTCGTCGATTTTCTTCAGAATAAGGAGCGAGGAAAGATGTTGCGAACATTCGAGGAAGATATTTCATTCTAATTCTACAGGCTAATCCCCGTGACAGGGTCCATGTTGTAAGACCAGAGAAATGGGATTGGGTTCGCAATAGAAACGACCGAAATGAGTTTGCTGTGAGCTTCCCTAAATATCATCTGCAGCGATATGATCCGTAACAAACCCTTAACGTTGTTGTGCAGGGGAGTTTTACTTCCAGACCCCATCGTTACGGCTGTCATTTTTCACCGTACATCACCATTTTCTCATCCTTGTGGTTCTTATTCGCTCTTTTTGCAGCGGCGATATTCCCTCTGAAGAAAAATATCCAAATAGGCAGCAATCCACTTCGATGAGTCTTTTCAATTTCCTTTAAGTGAGTTTAGGTCGATTATCATAGGAGAATGGAAAGCAATCCTTGCGAAAATAGGCAACGTATTACAATGAACTATAAAAGTTGCGTAACCAATTCGCAAAAAAGCATTTCATTCAATTTTTTGCTTGCATGTCTACGTTCCTTGATGTAGAAACAAGGGGAATGACAAAAGAATCGTGTATTAAATGATATAATATTTGTACTAAAACTTACTAAAACCTTTAAGGTCGATGAAGAGGTATTATATCCAATCTAATAAGATTAATTCAAAAACTTTTAAATTGGTTTAGGTATGATGATATTTTGACTCTAAATTTCTTCCCCTTTTCTTGCGAGATAGATTACCTTTTGATTTATTCATTTTACGTACATTGAAAAAATCAATGAAAAATAATTTCTCAGCCGTTCTATGTCGGACATCAAATATTGTTTTGGCATTAACAGTAGAGGTCTGCATCAGTCGAAATTTCTTATTCGAGTCCGAGCTGACTTTTTCATAAGAGAGTCCAAGCCCGATCCGGCCCAATCGATTGCACTGCTTTTAATTCCCGAAGACTGGTCCGAGTCTGAATCTTTTCCAAATCTATCCAGATTCAATCCGACTAGTTTACATTAGGTTAAATATGTTTAAGTTATATTTCATTGATGTTTTTATTTGTTAAATTAATCGTACCCGAATACATATAATTTGATTCAATATAAGCTTCAAAGAATAAAATTTTGAACTTCCTAAAGAAACTAGAAAACGAGAGCTTTATTGAGAAAATGAACAGTGAAGTGTAAATTATGAATGCCTGTGAGAGATTATTTTCGGTCCAAACCATATAAAATAAGAAAATGTAAAACTCAAAACAAATCAAACTAAAATTTATGTACTAAAATAGACAAAAATTTGTATTTGAATCCTGAAATTTCGGATGAGGCCAGAGATTATTTTTCGATATCGATAGTAATAGGCTAAAAAAGTAGCTCAATCGATTAGTGTTTACACCCCTTGCCACACGCCGAAAGGCGGCTTGCAGGGTATTCGTGTAGATGTAGATTATTTTTTATATTATGTATTGTAGAATTTTGGTATAATTAGCGATAATACTCCATGAAATCTGATCGCGATCCGTAACAGACCCAAGCCAGGGCAGACCTCTAACACCCAGTTTATCCCGTTGAAAAGGTGACTTCAGTGAAAGGAGACGCAAGGAATATTTATTATGAATAATTTAAGTTATGAAACAGTTAATTCTATGTCGTAAACTTCAGATATCACAGCTTGTTTGTTACTTCATATTCTCAATCAAATTTTTTTTTATATTGGCGCATCATTGGAAACGATCAAAAAATATTATTTCTAACTGCCATATATTGGAAGAGTATTACATAAATACGTAAATCTGTTTCTGGGAGTAACGGAAAGGACGCAATGAAAGCCCGAAAAGGCCGTAAGTTCCCCACGTCTGCCCTCACGCCTAAGAAGAGTTGTGTAACTTCAGGGATCCTTATCGGCCCTCATGGCTGATAAAATTTCTAATGCGTTCTTCCAGCCAATTAGGCAGGGAAACCCTGACGTATGGTTCTGCCCGGAGTCTTAGATTGTAATAAATTTATCTTTCAATTTAAGCTACCCGCAATCAACCAGCATCACTCAATGGCATTTCCTCCCGTAAAACGGCACTGCGCGAAGGAAATATTGGATGGAGAATTCCCTAAAAAAAGGCAGAGAAAGGAAGTGATAAGTTTCCTAAGCAAGCGAATTGGGACATCTTATCCATCACTGTTACCGTCGCTTCCGTGTTTCCTTCCGAGCACGCCTTCCGTTGATTCCGTCGTAGAATGGGGAGATGGACGGAAAAGAATTAGGTGGGAACCAACAAGGAACGCTCTGGAAAAAAGAATGCTCTTCGATTTCAGGAAGGAAAAGAGTGTTCGAGGACACTGCCCATTCTTCGGTAGAGAAAAAAGTATGTCATCGCACTTCCGCTCTGAATTGAGTTACAATTACACTTTGCCTGATTGAAGAACAAGTACATACCACAATATTTTATTAAAATATTTTGAATATATTTACTTGTACTTGTACGTGATGGTTAAAATTCTAATTATAATTTTTTCCCGTTATATTTTTCACGCAGGCTATCTTTTGACCCTACAGTTGAAGTTCTATGAGAGCATTTTAGCAGAAGAGGATTTTGATGAAACATAATCCGGTGAGTAATATCCTGTCACGGTTTTCTTTCTAATTTTTCATTCTTCTTTCTTGAAATTTATTACCTTCCTCCCTTTTTTATCACCCGTGAACTGTCATAATTAAGAAAAGCAAAACCACAGTGAATTCAATTTCAACAACGTTCAGAAGTACATTTATGTATCTTTGGAATATACGACATTTTAAAGTGAACGTAATTTATGTGACTCGCGATACTTTTTACCACAGTAAATGTCTTACAAGATGATTATTTACCATCATTAGCTTAGGTAATCCAGTAATTCGGAGGAATGATAAGTGATTTTATTATCTTTTAGAAACATTTAACGAAAATGCAATGTAAAAGAGCGAAAATTTTATTTGAAAATCAATTATTCTGTGTGATTACTCTTCAGTAAATCATTCAAGACAGAAGCATAAAATATTGTTTTCTTGATCAACTGCTTAGATACTAGCAGAATATGACAACTTTCTTAGAAATAAGATATATAATATTTTTCTGTCTTTATAATTAGTCAGTAAAAGGGATTCAGTAATGGAGATAATCGTGTTCAGTATTTATTAAAATAATTACTTCTGTTGACCTCTCATTGGGATATTTGACTGCCAAATTTCTCGTAATATATTTCTGAGGGTTTTATGCGAGATTTGCTCGTCTGAAATTCTGGTCCGAGTCGAGATCCATCACTTCGTAAGTAAATAATAGCCCGGTCGTTTCCAAATACTAACAATTTAAATATTGAGAATTAACATTGAAAATCAATGCCCGGATTGAGCCCGTAAAAGAATTGTCACGTGGGTGGGTTCATCCTAACTTCTAATTTCTATCCATTAAAAGCGAATATATTTTTAGTGACAGCGGTTTTAAAGTTTTCTACAAGGACATGTTATAGAAAATAGTTAACAGTAAGCTTATGGCATATTATGCCATTGTCAACACAGGTTTGCCTATGCATAAAGCAGTAGTATGTATTATCTAGAGCATAGTGTTTGCCTATTCCTTATGGAAGCTTGTTGTGGATTGTTACAACCTTCTTACACGGTTCCATCAACCCACTTCCGAGAAAATTCATTATCGGAAAATCTTTCTCTTTTTCCGTGGTTTAAATCTCAGGAAACCAATAAAGGATTAAACTCAAATCGAACTTTGTCGGGAACTTGACCTTGATCCAAACTTGAACCACTGAAACAATCGTATGTTTTTCGTATAAAAAGAGCCGCCTGAAGGGCTTTTGGCACTTGAGAACTGTCAGAGGTTGGAGGAATTAAATGAATGGGTCGCAAGAAGGTGGAAGAGAATGATATAGGAAAACGGTGAAAAAAGACTACTTCGAATTTATTGACTGGGAGAGAGAGAAAGGAAGGGAGAGATATGTGGGCTAGAGATCGCGGAAAGACGCCTTGAAAGTAGCACACCCTGACAGATACTCTGCTGGGGTTATAAGCCAAAATGAGCATTTCCAGCTGAGTTAGTGTTTCCGGAATCCGCGAAGCGTGTGATAATTCACCCCCACCAACGAAAACGTCCTTCCGTTGCAAAACGCGTAGGTTACCAGCGCAATCGTTTTCATATCCCTCATACACCGTTTGCAGAAGGCGTTTACTGCGGTGAAGTATAAAAAGGCTACTGCATTTTCCTTGGTGCGAAATCGAATTTCCGGCGACGTGAGTTAGGTATACCCTAAGAGAGTCGCTTTGCGAATTTCAAAGCGAGTCTAAATAAGATACTCCATTTATATTCGGGAAGTTCTTTCGTTAATTAAAAATCATCGATGAATAATTCGAAGATCGGCTTCCGACGTCGCAGCCAGGAAATTGGAACTTAAAAGACTGCGTCAATTTTTCCAGCTGGAATATATCACCATAATCTCTCGCTAAATTGACTGCTCTTTTGCTTTTTGAACCCGTACATTCTTATCCTATGTAAATATGTTAATCGCAGCATTGTTCCTCTACAAATTGCTTTTGTGATCGAATTGGAAAAAAATGATTGACAGTTTAATTAAAACTCTATTAAAGTCCGATATCGCGTTTATGGAAATCACTCTGTTGGATTAATTAGCCATGCAGATTTTATTCGCAATTTAATTAACTAATTAAAAACCTGCGAAAACCACTCGTGGCGCGAATTTCATTTCTAGCGATTTCGAGCGGTAAAGCAAATTCGCCCTCAAATAATCTCCTTTTTGGCGTAACGCCTATGAAATTAGACGCATATTATTGCGAACCGAGGAGAGCATAATCCATCAAAACGATGTAGGACAAAGCTCACCGTGACTCACGTATTAACAAAAGTTGCACATCACGCGTTCGAAATCAACCCATCCATCCACGGCGGAAAGCAATCATGGCAAACTTGTGACATTTCCTTCAATGCGATTACCGTGCCTTTTTTTCGCAGAGCTGGAAAAAATCCCCACCGTTAAATATCAAGTCATATCAAGCCATTTTCGCCGTCGGGAAAAAAATAATAACGTCCCTCTCTGTCTCTTGCCCTTTCTCTTTTATTCCGTAGATTTTCATAACCCATGAAAGCAATATTCGATCCTTCCTTTCCGGATCCCCAATTTGATGGAGGAAATTGGAAAAAAATAAAAGCGCATTGCCATAAAAGAGCGGTATGATTGGTGGCCGAGGCTGCAACTAACACAACCACCACCAATCGTGGGATACATGTAAAATGTACGAGTCCTTTCACTCCTCAAGCTAATGCTTCCTCGGAAAAAAAGGATGGCCCCTGACGTAGCGCCCCGACATCTCCCGGTAAAGCACGTTATCCCCCGACTCGGAAGTTTTAATTCGGAATCCGGTCACACCGTGATGATTCTTCAGCTATATCATCTCCGCCCAAACAATTACCCTTACCCGGCCATTTTTATTTTCCAATCAGCGCACACTTTTTTCTACTACGTTGCTTTTTTGTCCTTAATCTATCATCTCGTTTCTGCATAGGATGGTGATTCTCCTGCTCACGATCTTTCCTTTTGTTTTTTGTCGCAAGGAATTAAGCGATATCAAATCAAAGCCAGACATCGTTTTTTATAGGATCTGCTCATGATTATGTTAACATCGCAAACATTTGTTACGGACATTTCTTATGATATAAGATAAATTTATAACTGTTTACCCGTAAAGCAGAATTCTTCCTCTACCGCAAACATTTGTTGCGGAAATTTATTATGATATAAGATAAATTTATAACTGTTTAACCGTAAAGCAGAATTCTTCCTCTACTTTGGCGTTTCCAACAAATTTTGCATTTATCGTTTTCATTTTTCTAACTTTTCATTATTTCCATTGAATTACGTAAATAAGGCATTGTTAAAGGCTCTTTACAGCTTTTCTTTCTCCTGCATAAATTTTAAACGGATCAACTTAGATGAAAACTCTTAAGCCAATATGGACTGATAACTTGCCATGCTGAGAAAATGGACGATAAGGCTGAACATATTTCTACATTTTACGCACAGATAAACTTAGGATTATGGAAAATGTATGTTATTCATAAATTTTTAATCTTAAACACAGATTTTTTAACCTGTGTCTGTGAATTTAAAACTGAATAAATGTGGATAAGGAACACTTTTAGATTGTTAACGTCGATATAAGCATATTGGATATATCATAAATGTATATCAATGAACGAAATCAAACTTAGATCATAAATTTGATCCAAAAGTTTGATTACGGTTACCATAAATTTAGACTCGCTCTCATATCTGCATCAATGATTTGTTCACATAAAATCTGACCAACGGATAGTTGTATTGGAATTGGAATTATAATGGTGCTCCTATTAACTTAGGGATCCTTAGCGAGATAAGAGTAAAATGATATTTTCATAGATTCTGTACTAATCTAATAGGCTAAAAAAGTAGCTCAATCGTTCGGTGTTTACACCCCCTGCCACACGCCGAAAGGCGGCTTGAAGGGTATTTATGTAGATGTAGATGTACTCTTTAATGAGGCAACAAATACTACTGATTCCAAATACCCTAAAATATATCGTCGATCATTTTAGGGATTATGTTATTGAAAAATAAAATTTTTGTTTGATAAATGATTCATACGCCAAATCCCGCGTTATCAATCGATCATCTTAGGCATTCGTGGGTTGTGTGAACTCCCAATGATCGTTTTTGGTCATCACAGTTGATTCCAGATTCCAATATATTTGACCGAATTTAAACCTCTGTCATTTCTGCCCCTCATCTGTATCTTCTGCTCTTTCTTTTTCCTTTAAAACGTGAGTCAATAATTCTATCGTACGCATCCTATTTCCTTTGCCTCCTCCAACAGCACCTAACCAATTCCTCTCTCCGTCACGGCAATAAAACGGAAAGCAACGTAATTAAATCCCGCTCCGGAAAAATACTCTCCCTTCTCACCCTTTGGTGAGCAAGATTTTTTATCAACCCTCTACTTCCGCCAATTTTAATTACCTCTCCGTGCTGAGGTTATATAATCGCGTTATTTCCCAATTCCGCCGAAACGAATCTCCGAATATTTCATTTGACACCTAATTCTCGCCGAGTTGCTCTTCCCGTAAAATATTTCGTTATCAAAACGTCCTATAAATTATGGATTATTTTTAAGGAATACGCGTGATGCGCGGAACAATGCGATCCGCGAATAAACAATCTCGTTATTGTTCGCCCGAACTCTCTCCCGATTGTATCCAATGCGTACAAACATTAGCGAAAAACAATCACGTCCGATAAACAACTTCATTTTTCCACCGATACCAATCTGCAGGCATTTTATTGTAAATAACTGCGAATTCGGTGCGATGAAAAATGTTTTCGCCCCGTTGATTCGCGATCAGGGGCGTGCCGATAAAATTGAAACTACTGCTCACTATGAGTGCCAATTTGGACCGTATTTGGCTATGAGGTTTACTTCCTGAACTTCGAATAAGCACTGCTAACAACTGGTGCACCATTACTGCCCCATCACTGATCGTGTTACAATTATGAAATATTAGGTTTGCTTCGGAGAATTTACAAGGTGCACAGTGATTCATCGTGGGAAATTGTCGTAAATTCAGGGATATTTCATTCTCACACGATAGGTAATACACTACTATTACATGAGCCACTCGGGTGCTGCGCATAGAGTTGTAGAAACAGATTATAGGCCTAGTTGCTTCAACATATTCTTTATCCTAACAGCTTACCGCTGATGGTGCAGTAGAATAAGAGTCACAGTTCCAAAACCATCAAACAGAGAGATGGTATAAGGTATACTAGGTTTTAGGTTATAACAAAACGGTTATATAATAGGTTTTACCTTTTTGAACTCAGTCACGAAGTATCTCCTGAAGATGATGCTACTTCAGCATCGAAATGCGCATTGAGTATTTTATCTCTCTGTTTGATGGTTTTGGAACTGTGACTCTTATTCTATTCTTTATCCGCCAAACATATGCGATATTAACCATTTGGAAAAGTAGACTGAACTGTGAATACCTCCTGCTGCAACATTCCTAAAGGCAGAGATAACAAAGTTACGTATATATAGTAGAAACGAAACGTAGATAGGAATTCAATTCGTAAAATGCCAATTTTCTATCATTCGTGTAGATTTATATGACATTTCATAAAGTGATCAAGTCGTAATGTAAGTACTGCATTATATATCCTATCGTTCGAAGTGTATTACTGTTGCATTGCGCGTGAAAGATGAAACATGTTGACGGGCTGAAAACCGTCCTGTAACCAATGCACGCTGCGTCCTTAATTTTATCAAACGCTTACGGATTCCTAAAAACATATTCAATTTGTTTTTCGGTCGCGTGTCCGCTTTTTCTACCTAATTACGATGAGCCCTTTACGGTAGATTGGAACGGTGAAAACTCTCCACTTTTAATTAAAGCAATTATGAAAAATATTCAACCCTGCTCCCATGAATAATGAACAGCTCTGTAAATTGTATTAATGAACTCTCAATTAAAGATGAATGGGAAACGGAACGGATTCTGATTAATAATTTGATTTTACCGAAAATAACGGTGCTTTTAATGAAAAATGTTTCGAACTGCGAGGTTTCCCAGTTACCTTTTTCTATAAAGTATTTCAATTAATAAGCGTTTAATTAACTTCGATATATTTTCAAAGTGCTCGTCAGGTCCTATCTTTCGCGAATGTTTTGAAAGGAATTTTTGTCATTTTGCTTTCAACTTTTTTACATCGTTTTTTAATCGCTAAATTTACCTAATGCTGTCTTCGCTTTAGCAGTATTTGTTTTTGATTAATTTATGGACTGGATCAGTAAAACTAATTAAAAGTATCTCAATTTCGTAAAACCTGTTATTGCTAATTTCGAAAATTTGAAAAGATAGGTCCATTTTATGAACAAGTGACCTAAATTTTTATTTCACGAAAATATCCCGATTATACGTTGGAAGGACCATTGAGTTATTTCTCAGTTGATAATTGAATTTCCTTATTAATTTAAAATAACTTGACGTAAATTATTTATCATTTCATAAGTAACGAACGGAAGATTTTAATAACTTTTCGTAAAACTCACTGACCCATGAAAATTTTTGAACCCTACTTATAAAATTGTGCTCTGATTTTAAATTGACGCTGAAACCCTCCAATTATATCCGTCGCTGAAATATTAAAAGTTAAATTTTTCTTAACTTTATTTCGTTAGATAGAATTATCTCGTAATGAATTTGAGTGTCATAAAAATCCTTGCATATTGATTCAAAGTTAGTTTTCAAGTTATATAATTCAGAATAGAGAAAATATTCTCGTGCATCAACCGAACCCGATTGGTGTTTCGGTACGCAAGGCGAGGAGACAGTCTCAAAGTATTCACTTTATCCCCATTCATCCCCTGTCATACATTTACAAGTACGGCTCATAAAACATGCCATTCGCAAAAAGGACTTTCACTGTCGTCGTGTGCGCGTTAAGATGCCTTTGGAGCTAATAAGATACCAGATACGCTTTCTCAATGGCAACTTCCGGACTCGGCCTTATACACTTTTTGCGCCTCTGTCTCCGCTGGGAGTGGTCGCTGGACATGCGTGACTGTGCCCTTCAGCTTTCCTGCAGGGAGTCCATCTCTCCTTCACATCCTGCATCATTCTCTCCTATCCGTGGACCACTTGTTAATGAGGGAGTGTGCGCGTGTGTTTTTTATAATTTACAATCGTATTCCATTAGAGGTTGGAAGTCCCGCGGTGCCGAGGTATATGTTGGAAGGAGATTGAGACAACGCCCTTGAGCAGGTGGATACATAAACATCGGGGAATAGAAAAGGGAGCAGGGAGGTTATCCAAAGGGGGAGAGGACGAAGAATAGTATAAATATTGAAGAAAGTTTACCTTAAGAGGAAGCACGGTTCCACGACAATACAGAGACCAACTATTTCTTCTCTTTCTTCCCACTGTTCCGCATTCTCCGTTTTTGTCTTCAACGGCGAGTTGTCAACGTTGAAAAATTAACAGCTTCAATAAATTAGCTCTATGATGTGAATCAGGAGGCGACTGGAAATAATTGCCATAGATTTATGGATTTTAATTCTCCTAATAAGGAGGGTAGCTGAAAGTTGTTCCATTCATTACATAATTTAGAGCTCCACTCTAGCTATCGATACACTCGTATCGGTTGAGAGCCTAGGTATTTTTCTGCTTATTTTAAAATTAAGTTAACAGATAATGTATCGGATCTCTTTAGTATAAAAAATGATGCAGTAATTTGAAATTAAATATCACCAAAACTATTTAAAATTGGTGTAAAAATTATTTTGAGCTAAATAAATTAAATTCCGCTAAAGGCTAATTCATTTCTTTTCGTAATTGATATTTAATATTATTAATTTTAATTAATATTTAATATTAATTAAAATTTCATTTAATATAAACATTTTAAAAGGCCTCCATATGGGATTACTGGGAGAACTGACAGTCGGCCAAGTGAGCGTCAATCCCATCCCACCGACAAACAAGAGGAAGGAAAATATCAGAGAGAATATCTCTTTACCCTTTTCCCTATATTACCCTTTCTTTAACAAGGTAAAAATCGAAATAATCGAGGTAACAAATGAAATAAAAAACTACTAACTTCTCCTGAATGAACAGCTCACGCTTTAGGGAATAAAACCACTCTTCTTTATGAGGTTCAAGAATCAAGGGAAGAATAGTGTTAAAAATATTTATAAAATAATATTTAAATAACAAAGGGAAGGGAAACAAAGGAATAGAAATGAGTGGGGGGAAATGAGAAAAGAACAAAATAGCATGTAGGGAAGAGTGAGGAAGGAATTCCTTTCCCTCCCATCTCATATATATGTCTAAAATTTATGTACATATATTTCTGAAGATGTCAATACATTGACAACTCCGACAAAATTAAAATCTGCTGTGAGAGTTACTTAGTATTTTATTCTCCCCCTAAGGTGGTTACTGGGAAATTCCACGGAGTCATGATTCAGGCTATCAATTGTATTATATATCTATCTTTAGACTGTACATTAATTTTTTTTCAAAGGTTGACCTGCATTAAATTGCGGAAGTATGTGCTGAAGAAGATTCTAAGGGACAGAAAGTTTATTTTTTCAAGACTCAAATCCAGTAATAACGCAAATATTAATA
The DNA here is from genome assembly GCA_036926295.1 of Pachydiplax longipennis. Taxonomy (NCBI): domain Eukaryota; kingdom Metazoa; phylum Arthropoda; class Insecta; order Odonata; family Libellulidae; genus Pachydiplax; species Pachydiplax longipennis. The sequence continues at coordinate 63,420,753 of JAVFKF010000008.1, forward strand.
CAAGAATTGGAATTATATATTTTTGAATTAGTCACGCGATTGTAAGTAAATTGTGGAGATAACAAGTGTGACTCTTTCCTTTAAGTAAATATGATTAATCCTTCGAGAATATTCGTATACCAATGGAGGAACAAGCAGGAAATAGAGACTTGATTGGTAGTCTCAGTGATTTCGCCATTTATTGATATTTTCATCTTTCCTTATCCATATTTTTTAAACCACCTTGCGATATTTCCAAATTACTTCCTTATACGTATTCCCTATCCACCTAACTAACGTTAGTCCGTTCAAACACACGAGATTAATTCTAAAGGAGACTAAATTAGGTCCATGTTCCAATACCCAAGGATTTACAAAGGACATTCTAAAACATCATGCCGTTGCCCATTATATCATAAGAATACAAATAAAGGTAGAGGTTTCTAGCGGTACAAAATTTAATCCAATATTTCCCCATAATTTTTTGACGAGTGTGATAAATGAAACAAGGAAAGTCAAGAGAACAAATTTTAAGAAGAAAATACCTCTCGTATATTTCTTCATTTAGTTTCTGTGGAAAGGGGCCTCATCTAGTGAAGGTGGCTTGTGATGGATGTGCTGCAGTGAAACACGAGATTAGAGAGATAGACGATGTAGAAATAAAGTATAAATTCACGGGATTATAACAGAAACACTGCAGCGGTGAGAATGGGGGTACATTGGAGGAGTTGATTCATAAAAAGTAACATTGGAATCGGAAGAAAGAGAACGGTGGAGAATTAATGGTATGGAGTAAGAGGAAAGGAGAGGAAAAAGGAGGTGAAAGAAGGGAAATAGGAGAGACACATTGGCGCCAATGTATCACTGTCGGGAAGCGAGCGACTCGATGGTTCATCTAACTGGGCAACAAATCGATTTTTAAAGCGTTCTTTTTTTTGTCTCCGCCCCCATTCCCTTTTTGCCGTCTCTCTTAATACCACTCTTTATTTCTTCTTAACTCCATCTCTCAAAGTCCGGCATGTCCTTCCTCACTCTTTCGCTGTTCAAATGATTTCCGACTTTCGTTTTCATCTCGAGGCATTCCTTTTTTGATTGGCTTGGTTTCGAGAGGCGCCATGAATTATTTTTAAGCGATTTCATTATATAGCTATAAATAAATTCTGTGTTTGACTTCCATTATAATATCAAAGAATCAGATTGGTTAATTTAGCTGGAAGGCGAAGATACATCTCGAGAAATTTAAAAAGGAATGAAATCTTACACAAAAACAGACGGAATCAAATTTGAACAGAAATAGAATTTCTTGCGTGTATTGAAGATATTCATGCATTTGGTAAGGCACGCAAATCATCTCCTTACTGCATCTGTTAAGATATATTCACGTGGACAGAGTCTAATAATACTATAAATATTTCCTTAGCTGATTAGGAGCATGGGTAATGTTCTTATCACCATGTTCTAAAATCATATTGTTTCAGAATTCAGAAATCTCAAATCTCAAAATTTTACTCCTCACAAAGTGTACCATAGAAATACATCTCAAGTATTAATATTCTTCCTAAAGAGAAATTTAGATTAAACACAAAATCATATATAAATATCGAGAATATGGGAATTGTTAATGATATTACGTTAACTGTTTATAGAATCTTCACATAAAATGCGAGAAATATCTTCAATAGAATGCAAGATATATCTTCATTAGAATGCGAGAAATATCTTCTAAGATAAATGTGTAACGAACATTTCATAGGCCAATAGAGTTTACTCGTTTAGCTTCTCTCGATAAACGATCTGTGTATTAAGTATGGTAATTTACAGAGCCTTATACAAGTTAACCTCATTTATTTCTAATGCTAGCATTAAATAATTTATCGCAGTTAAGAATTCAGGTTAATTTTCTTCTAAAAAATACCTACTCTTGTTGAGGATTTCTTTTCCTTCAAGATTTAATAAAAGAACCATATGCTTTTGCTGACGGAAAGAAAGGCATTCGGAAGGCATAAATGAGGCGATGTTCACGACTTGAAAATAAGAATGACAGATTATTAACCCAGTGATGAATGGATATAAAAACATGTCACGACATTGTCACCGTGACAAAACCCGATGATATCAGCTATTTTAGGAAGTATCTGAATTGGACTCCTGCCTTCTGAATAAACAAATATTCAGAGAGATCGACGTATCAGTTTATTGATTTCTCCCCTAAATAAAAATTCCTATCAATATCGATTCATCGTATTGGATTTCTCTTTTGTCAAAATTTCGCTGAATTTGTACGAGTAGTGAAAGTCATATCCGAAAAGGAGCTCGGTGAAAATCTCCGATCCAGCAGAATAGAACACAATTTCATGAATTGGTTAACCTTGCGGCGTATCCCATCAAATCACCAAGATATGTACGACGGAATGGCTGGGCGAATGAATAGGATATTGATCCAGTCAAACGCTAAATGAAAGCGGAGTAACATGGCTGTCTGAAAGCGTAATACTTTCCCTTTCAAAATCCCTTCACTCGCGATGACTCGCTGAAAAGAAATTTCCTCCGAAAAGTTACATTTCTCCTTTCGTTTTTCATCTTTTCCCCCTCCTCCTCTTTCAGCAACGAGTGTCGGTTTTTCCGTATCAGTGCCTTGGGTTTCCATTTATAGGGACTCATTTTTTTACCTCCCAATTCCCACGGCGTTGTCACCCGATTGATTGGTGAGGCCAGTTACAAAAAAGGCTGTCCTCCCATCTTCAATCCGATCTCCCCAAAACCCGATCTCTTTCCCTCTCTTCCTCTCTTTGTCTCTCAGACCAAACGAACGAGTAACCCCTTCTAAAGAAAAGCTGTTCCACGTAGATAATGATGTTTCATCGCTAACTTCTCATTCCCACCTCGCTTTGAGCTATGTTTATGCTCCAAATATTCCTATGCCCAGATTTTAAACAGTACAAAAATAAGTTACGATGTATGACTTCTGATCATAAGAGATTCGCGGTTATCGTCATTCAAGTTTCTCAAGGGAAATAAATTGGAACACGGATGTTAATGAATGAGAAAATTAAGACCATCCTGATGCCGTTTGTCGGCGTTCGAACCTGCTTTGAAACTAGGTTCTGGAAACGACTTTCAGAGGCTTTAAAAAGGCTCTTCTGAAAGTTTCGCTCATCCACGTTCATATTCCGTAAAGAATGTAATTAAATGAAACTTAAAAACTTTCTGATTCACAAGGATCACGGTAGAGGAGCACGTAAAGGCGCGCCCATCAAAACTAAAAGATTTACAGAAGTGAAAAACATTGATATTGTGAAAAAAACGAGGTCTTTTTCACCTACCAAGCAGAGTACTCGTAATTTATTACAGATAGAACATGTGGAACAGAGTGAAAGACATAAAGTACAGATATCGGTAGTGTCATGGAGTTGATTTTATAAGTTTTCATTAGCTAAACCTAAATATTTTCATCACTTACTACTCCGGTACCTTAACAGGGTCTTACTAAGTATCCTTGACGGCTGGATGCAAAGGTTTTTTTATTCCATCTGATAATTAAGAATCGATTTGCATAGAGGGAAATAATTCGACACCTAAGTGCCCCTAGTATATTGCGCGACCGAGTACAGACCATCGCACCATTGGTAGGCGCGTTGTGCATGTTTCCTTGATTACAGTAATCCTGTACGTAGTCTTTCTAGAAAAGTTTGAAGAATGAGAAATTTAATAGTGTGAGATTTCTTACATCATTCGGCATTTACTCAGTAATTACTCCAAATTCTTCTTTACTTAATATTTTGATAGTCAATTTGCAAAAAAACGTCTGTTTTCACCTACTCATGTGTATATGAAACATCGTAACTCTATCCATTATGGTGCGCTTTGCGTTATCACATCCATTAATTATATCGAAGTGCTTCTCCGATATCGGCGCCCTTTGCAATGTCCCTTTCAGGCAATGTTTCCCACGTTCCATTTATTTCGGATCATTTAATGTTTTATTCAAATTTATTGATTATTTCTTCGCTCATTTCAATTAAGCCATTCCGATATGTTTTCCCAAAATATCGCTGAATATTTCCAAAATATTCTTCGATTTCCCGAATATTTCGTGCTCCAAACATATCTATTCCATAGAAAGCGTGAACACTACACAAATTAACTGCTAAGGAAAACAAATTTATCGAACTCTTACTTCCTCTTTAAATCATTTCATGTTTCGATAGATTTACTTTATCGGAATTATGGTCATATTTACCCCATTTTAGAGCTATGAGGGATTTTTATTTATATTTCCTTATCAGTGACGACGAGTTACAGTTCTGTAATACCTGTCCAAGGGATGTGTTTAAGAATTCTGAAATAAATAAATACACTTAATTGCTCAAGAAATCACATCCATATTAGGCTTTCTTCTACCCATCAAATAAAGATAGACAGCAGACTATATTGTAGAAAACTCGCATTCTTAGGTCACATCCATTGTAATGCATCTTTAGAGCAGTACAGGTAGTGTACTTTCCTTATGAGCGTATCTGTTCATTCATTTGGTTTAATATTTCTTCATTTTCCTTCTCCATAATGCTACTACTTGAACTCTTTCCTGGTTTGATACAACCTTCTCCTTCTCCATAATTCTACTACTTGAACTCTTTCCTGGTTTGATACAACCATGTAATTTTTAAAATTGAAGAGAAGTAAATTTCAGCAATTATTTTTATCCTTATACACTGTCATTAAATCACAATGAAGTTTACCTTTTCAGATGAGTTTTAACACATTCTACTGGATCGCTTTCCCTTCGCAGATACGATGATTTGAATTGTGCCTCTAAGCTTTTATACCATTTTGATTAGTGATTCAGATAAAATAGCCTCTGAAATTGAACGGCGTCACATGAACAGTAATATTGACTTGATACTATTGTCAACACTGTATCCCAGTTTATCAACATAAAATCGATATGATCAGGCATATAATTTACTACGTTTTCTTTATTCTGTGTTTTTCTGAGCTTTTCTCCAATTTCATGTTTAGGAACCATTAGACAATCGTGAAAGAAACCAAGTAAATCAAATTTAGATAAATTATTGATTTTCTCGCTGTTGTGCAAATACAAACGTATTCAAATCATCACAGTTAACAGAACTGATAACAATTGTGAGCTGCGTAGTTATAAATGGAGTAATTAAAAACTCCTCGATTCTGAGCGAAGGGTAAATAATTTTATCTTCTTCGTGTGAAAGTCAAAATTTTTTTTCAGCTTCGTTGATGTTTATTTTCTGTTCTTAGCGATTTTATTTCATAGCCACAAACAACCATCCATCAAGGAGCCTCCGGTGACCGCAATCAGGCCAGGCGGTGGGACCAGGAAAACCAACTAAGGCCAACTCTCCGCCCTATACACTCATTTCGTGCGATGGCCAATGCCAACCTCATGGGAAGGTTTAAGATTTCAATCGAAATTTGGTCGAAAAAAATTGGAGGTAAACCGTAACAGGAACATGAGAGATTGAGGGAACTCTTTCGTGGGAGTAGGCTGCAGATTTCCGCTCAACGCTTAAAAAATATAATGTTTCAATTTTGTATCTGACTTAGGTTGCTGCATTCATTAAGGTGTAACATAGTATTGCTTTATTCTACATTATGCCGTGTACCAATACTGAAATATCGGAAAAGCCCGCCTCAAAAATGTTTAGGCTAAGATATTTTTCATACTTAATTTCATTTAATGTTCTCAGGTTAATTTAAGAGAAATCGTAATTATTTGTTTCATGTTCAGGGGAAAGATTCCTTCTGTTTGAAAAATATAGGAAAATTAGCGATCTATATGTATTTAATGAAAAAAGCTATCTATATGTATCCTTATAGAACCAAGTATTTGATACTACTCATTCATACACTATAATATTCCTATACATATATGGATAGTTTAAAAAATATAGGTTTAAAGAGATGGTAAATGCCCACAGGTGCCGTTACAGATCTATTGGAATTTTATTACCATACCTATTTGTACCGTAGTATAATACAAGATATCACGAACATACAATTTCTTTGCAGCTTGAGCAACGCCTTACATGATAAAGTATTATTAAAATTCAAGGTTAAATAAAGTTTTCTATGCAATTTAGATAATGAAACTAATTTTTGCAAGACTAAATAAATCTTCATGGAACTTTTTCCGAAACCAGATCATTGTAGGTGACTTCCTTTACTGTGATTATTTACTCTTAGTTTGTAATAAGTATTGAAATTAATTACATTTAAAAGTAAAAATCGAATCTGCTACCCATTTACTGTATTAGACATCATGATTTACTAACTATTTTCGACTTTTTGCATTCAACTTTTCATATCTCAACACGAGGCACTCCTAAGACATAAGTTTTCCCGTCCTGTTGACCAAGAGAATCACGCATGGTCGTAACCCATAACAAAGTTTTCCCATCGTACGTTGCCATTGATAGGTAGTAAAGGAATAAATCCGCCGCTTTTTCTTACGTAAACAGTCATTCAGGTAATTCAAGTTCTTCTTTCCTTAGATCTTCCCGTCATGTTAGTTGAAGAAGATTCGTGAAAAATTTCACTCCATTTTCATTATTTACTCATCTTTCGGTTTTTATTTTTACCATTTTTCTTTACATTCTCCTTATATATGTATCATTACGAACCGAACTTTCCTTCCCGTCTCCTCTTTCCCATGATCATGTTTTACTTTTCATATTAGTACTTCCGAGTATTAAAAGAATTGATTATCAAGCGTCTTCTATGATCCGATCTGTAAATTGGATTAGAATTCTGATCCCTTGTAGAATAGCTACATAAATCCATATATTCATGATCTCTTTCAACTTCCTGGTATTCCTGAATTAATGGAGGATTTTTCAAAAACTGTTCTTGGGCACTAGCCAAAATAAAGGAACGAATCGAAAAGGAAGAACAAACAAACGTCTGAAAGTGCCTTTATATCATTAGAGAGCCATGAGTAGTATTATCTGTGTCCTAAGGTTAATTTATTCAACATCCGACGAAAAGAGACAAGGTTGAAGAAAAGGTTTACTCAACATTAAAAGTGACAAAGAAATGTGAAGCTTGACAATATAAGAGACGCTGAAAGTTGTCGAAACTAAAGAATCTTGAATCTGTGAAAGCATTATTTCTTTCTTCCCAACGTAGTGGGAACATGGTTGCTGAAAGGTTTTTGTTACACTCGCCTTAAATCGTTACATCCCCCTCTAAGGCATTAACAAGGTCAAGTCCTATTCTTTAATGTTCCCACTAACCCTTCCTTTGGCGAGATCTGACAACAGTCCAACTGAGAGCTCATCTGCATACGCCATGGAAGAGAGGCAGAGGAGATAAGTGCAGCGAATAGATGGTGAAAGGGAGGGGAAAGGAAGGAAGGGAATGGAGTGTAATAGCGCTTGTTAAAGGGGAAATGAAGGAGAAAGGAGGCGATAAAAGAGGAAAATCGAAGCGAGAGTTGTACTTGGCTGTTTCAAAGTTACCCCATCACTTTTTACGAGAGAAATATATAAAACTTGGGGGTATATATAGCTCAGACGAAAGAAGTGGTGTAGCTTCCTGCGATATTGGAGCGTTGAGACCTCTCATATTTTCTAACGCGATAAGATTTCGTTATAAATTTCGCCTAACGCAAACTTTTATTTTATATTTTGATGTCCCTTCCACCCTCCGTTTATAGGCTGCTCTCTAAATCTTGTAGATCACGTGAAAAATGAGGCAGTTCTTCGATACGTTGCTCATTGAATGATCGGTGATGAATTCGCAGTCAGGAACTCGATTTATAACCTTTCTACCTCTATATTAGTCACTCAGTTGGACGTATTTGCTTTGGTTTACTTTCTACGTGCCTGAAGGTGCAAGACAGAAAGGGAATCACAGCGAATATGTAGCACTAGCAAATAACTTACTGTGCTTATACTTTTAAAAAAGTGTGTTGATACTATTGCTTCGTTAATTGTATTTAATAAATTCCGTAGAATATGCATGGTCCTAATAGATATTTATCATCAAAGGTATTTTAAGGCTCCAGATAGAAATATCCACGAGGGTGGTCTGAAAAGTTTCCGACCACAGATTTTTTAGAAATCTTCAGAAAATTTTCTGAAATTTTCAGAAAACATGTCGAAAAATGGCGAAATGTCGGAAACTTTTCAGACCACCCATGTATATGCGATATTTGAATTAAAAAGAGGCAATATAAGTCAAACACCAAAACTAAACCTATGAAATTAAAATTTGGAAATTAAAGCATGAACAAATTGCTTATATTTATTCAAAATACGATCGGAGAAACGAGAGTTAATACAGCGGAGTGAGGCCCATTTCAGCGAAGGATTTTATCTTCCGCTAACCACTGAATACCTTAAGTAAATACCGCTGGTTTTCAAAGAAGCTTATTTTAATATACTCCATTTCTCAAAGCCAAATGAGATAAATTCAACCCTTGCAATTAGCATAGTTATTCATCAGTGCATAACAAAGATGTTATCAAAACTAAGATTACTCTTATTCCTCAGGATTAATATTTCAACTATACTTCATACTTTTTCAAATGAAAAAATTATTAGAGAGCAATTATATCTTTATCACCATATTATTGGTAATGAACTCAAGTAATTTATTGATTATACTTTTTATTTTTACCAACTGTCTGTTCAGTTTTGTTGGAGCACAACCAAAAGTTTTGAGCTCAACTTTTTACAAAATAAGTAAAAATTCTAAAAGAATGTCTTCATATAAATTATTCCTCACTGTAAGTTACCATAGAATACCGTAAATGCAGTAAATTCAAGTATTTACCTGTTCAATCCACTAATTTGCTCTTATTTACCCTTCTTAGAAAACCATGAAAGTAGAAATTGTTTCACTATCATACATTAATATGTATAAATATGAAATATAGAGCTAAAAGTAATACTAATACTTTTGAAAATCACTATGCTAATTTTACTATGAAATTGAAGCATCGTTATATAGATCGTTAGATAAATTTTTTTATATACAGATATTTCTTTTGAATGTTGAATCCCTAGAAATACCAAAAGATATACCTCCGCTGTAATCCTGAGGATTGACTCTTTCAATGCATTTTTAATGCTGATATAAACTACCTGTATAATAAATATAGAGAGTAGATGAGGAATGATTTCATAAAGCCGAAGAGTCTTTAATAGCAGTTTCGTAAACAGTATATCGCGCAGTTAATAAACGGGGACGACCAGATAAACTTTTCTTGCAAAATCTCATTCATCGATATCATCCCTATCGAAAAACTCCCTCTTTTACCAGCCGTAACGCTTCTCCCTGTTTCAATATACCTTTTCATGAAAATCAAGCGTCGTCTAAGTTTATGTTGATGTTTATGACGCAAGTTCCTTTCATCGGCTCATGTCGAAGGATTTGTCGCCCTAAATATCCCTCTTACGTGATAAAAATAAACGTTAGCCCAAATCAACAACCAGTCAATCCGGTATTACCCTATATTCCCCGGCAAAAAATGTGTCCACCACCGTGTCATTTGCGTGACGCCGCAGCCATTCCGGCTTCTCATCCCGCTGTTTATACCCTCATGAATAGCGGCGTATGAATTTTTTTCCTCCACACTTCATCATACTCCCTCTATGCATAGCGTCCTCTTGATGATAAAGCTTCTATCACAACCCACCAGGATCAAAAAATAAAGACATCCCCTCCCTTTCGAACTGTTCACTTTTCTGTCCACGCTCAGAGTCGCGGTCGTAAAAGAATAAAAACCTCGCAACGGTCGATCGTCAAATATGATGCCTTACGTTCGACGCGATCCCCGGAGCCGTCGATTAAGAAGGGGGCGGAAAAAAATATACAAGCCTCCCGAATCGAGTGATAAGCTTCTAAATCTCCACTTATAAATTTTCATGCTCTCTCTCCGGAGGGATCTCCAGAAGGGCGGAGGCGGATCGAATGAAAGATCGGGAATCTGCGGGGAAAGAGCAGGTGGCGATTGCGGAGGGAAATTGGAAATGCAGCCCTTTTTATCCCCCATATTCCCCGCCTTTTTAAACGCAATTACCATCTCCGGCGCGGACGCGAACCTTTTCTGGATGAGGTGAGGTATGGAGGTTGTCAACCATCCTTCCTCCCCGGTAACCTTCTCCCACCGTCCAACCGAAGGGGAAGATCGGTCCGCTACGTGATTGCGAAGAACTATGAGCATTTTTCCCCTTGGATCTGTTTCGCAGATCTCATCTTGCGACAAAGCACGTGCAGGTCACGTGGGAGAGTAATTCCGCGGATAATGATGAGAGCAAAAAAGGGAAGGGAAATACGTTTCTAGAATCGCCAGGTGTGTGCGCTGCAATTGCGACATCCGCGCGCTTTGACGGACTCCATAGACTGCAGGGCGCCGATGGGTGGAATCGCAGACGTGTATTAAAACGGAGTGATACCACCTGCGCTCTCTGCGATATCGTCACGAGTCAAACCAAGGACTCGGTGATAGGGAATCATCCCCTGGCTCAATTCCAACTTCAATTTTCTGTTTAGTTTAGCGATGGAACCGGAGCTGCGTCCATAGCCAAGGGAATTTCGCAATGATTACAAGTTTTCTATCACGATTGTGGGGAATCGATGGAGCTGAAGTAATTGAGCAATGACTGCGTATTGGTTTATGGAATGTAAGGTTGCGTTATTTCATGCAACGCCTACTAATTATGCGTGTCGTCAACGATGAAGTAATGAGACAGCGAATTGATTCCGAGTACTCTCTCTTCCTTATGTTTCCCATAATTTGCAAATATTTATTATGATTAGACTTCGGACTTTCAGTAAATGTGATATAGTTGATAATTAATATTCTTTCTTCCCTCTGTTTTTATTGATGTCCGGGATGAAAGGTATTTTTGGTAGATGCTTCGTTAGTTTGTATTATCATAAAAACCATTCTTGTGTGAAACCTTTCGACTTAATAGTGTAGCATTTATCTCACGTACGGTCTATTTTTACCAATAAATTATCTTATATTTTACCTTTAAATATTGCATACAATTTTAACAGCAGTTAAGCATGAAATTGGGTAACAGTGAGTGCCGACAAAATCTAAATATTAATCTCATTACTCTTTTATGATACGGAAATTCAAAAACATGATTGTAAAACTGGCTTACATTTCAAATGACAAAACAAATTTTTAATGCCTTAAATAAGTCACCTCGATTAATGTGACATATGGTTATATATTTAGTTAAAAATAAATAAACTGCAAGATAAAAGAGGCATCTTGATTTGTTTGAAGTTATTCGAATTGACATTAAATAGATATTGATTACAACGCTTAGCGTTAATTCATTTGTATTAATTTATTTAAATTATTCACATACGATACTGACAGCATTTAATATTGAATACCAATGCAAAAGAACGCAAAAAATTTATAATAAATTTTCAATCAAATAAACATTTTATATTGATTATAATTATATTTGAATATTTTATTATTATATTTTATACTCCATCATTGGTTTGGCGTCAAAAATTATATCCGTATTTATAACTTCAGCTGCGATCATACTGAATTAAATAAAGAACCTTTTTCGTCATCGGTTCTGTTGCTTGATATTAGTTTAATAATAACAATTAAATAGTTTTTAAATTATTAAATGTTCATAAAATCTATAAAACTTAGAATTTTCAATTCATTGCGTGAAGATAATGGATTGACATTGCTGAATCACTTTACCAAGCAGTATATAGACGGCAGGTTAGTTGGAAAAGGCTCTTTAGTTTTTATTTTGCCTGAATAAAGACCTTATAATAATTCTTAGGAAGATTCCAATAATTCATTAGCTGATTTCAGCCAATGCTGATTTTGCAGATATTTCTCGTACTCAACTTTAAATGAAAATCGGTATCTCCTGAGGCAATTGAATGTGTTGCGCAGCTAATGAAGCCATTTTCGAAGCAGGCGTCACAGGTCAACGGAGCGCTGGTCAGACTAGTGTGACCAGGATTGATGGGAGCTGCGGAAGTGACGACGTGGCTTACAGAGGGTATGCCTATGCTACTAACCATAGCGACACTAATGCATTAACGGGTGACAGATTTCTCGGAGGACGTTTATAGCGGCCAATCGCCATTGGATGGCCACATCATGACCCTCGAATACACCTACTAAGTAGGCTCGAAAACATGTTGTGGACAATGAATCAGGTCACATCGGCATGACCTAGTGTATCTTAATCCCATATCGCTCACCCTTAAAAAATTTTAAAATTAAGAATTTGAGTCTTCGGCAGTTAATCTTCATCGATCAACATGTGTTATTATAACTCATGGTTGATTACAGCATTAGTTTTATTGATGAATTGATCGTTAGTGATAGTAAGCTTATCAGACATAAATCGACGAAGACTTACGTTCTTCGTACATTTCTAACAAACTCGAAGAATAAAAACTCCATGGTTTTTTAAATCAACTGTGAAATTAATGGTTCACGAATCAATGAATATAGTATCTAAAATATAGAGATTCAGCTTCTATCATTGGTATATAATTTCTCAGGCCAGCAATCTAAAAATCTACTATCACATAATTTATGGATACCTCTTCATTTAATAGGTAAAAGGAACTCGTGGATAACCAAGTGGGCAGAGCGTTTGCCTCTGACGAAAGTGGTCATGAGTTCGATTCCAGGTGGGGGTTCATACGAGCGAAATGACCTCAACCTCTAAGCAGTGTACAGTAGCTCCACTCTAAAGGAAATTGAGCAGATTTCCATTATGCAACTCCGATGATAACCTAACCATGATAATTGCATCAATTCAAGTTGATTTGACTCATGCATAGAAGATGTTTTAATCGTAGTCTCGCAATCCTTATCCTGTACGATGGATAATGAGATAGCTTTGAAATTAACGTAGGATGACGAAGGATGTGCAGATTTTTACACGTGATGATCGTTGAAAATGGTAATCTATTCACTTTAATCAAGGAAATAATTTCATTTTCATTTTATGGATACGAACTGATGAATATCAGTAACTTAGAGTAATAAAATTCTACATCATTACAAAACTACTTTCGATTTGGGTTGAGTGAGATTTGGATATCTCGGGATATAATTTATTTGTCTGAATTAAATTAAAAATACTTCGTCTCTGCAAAAGAATTTTAATAGATATCGGACCGGATCCGACTCTGACGAGTTATGAATATCGTAGTATCGTGAAAAGTGCTTAGACAGCTGAGGTCATTTTGGACGTGGGCTCCCACCGAGAATCGAACACGGGACCGCTTTCACCATAATCAAACTTACTGCCCTAATCCGGGAGCCCACACGAGTTATCATCAAGTACATAGCAACAGGAACTTTTTCCTTTTAAAATACATGGGTGGTCTGAAAATTTTCCGACATTTCGCCATTTCTCGAGATGTTTTCTGAAAATTTCTGAAAATTTTCTGAAGATTTCTGAAAAATCTGGGGTCGGACCACCCTCGTACATTTAGATGGGTGATTGATTTTATTTATTTTTCTCATCTCGTGGATTCGAACCATAAATATCTTCAACTGAGCTTTTGCAAAGGAGAATTCCAGTTATGGTAGAGCTTTGATGATACGGGATTTGAAAACAAAACCGACTTTTAAGATCATGAATTATACGTTACGATTTTCGGGGCTATAAGCATTGTTATTTAAATGCGATAGAGAATAAAATAAGGAAGTTAAAATATGTTTAATTTTTAGCTAAATTATCTTTTTGTGGCATATAACTGTATTACTTTCATGATTTTTGGCAAAGCAGATCAATTGTTCGTGTGTTCGACAGTCCTAATGAAGCATCAAGTAGAGCGGACACTAGCCTAGAGTTGATGGGGTGCCTTTATTATTTTTTCAATCTAATTCCGTTAGGAAAATGTCAATTATTATTTGTTTGATAATAACCTGCGACCTAGTTTGATGCGGAGAATCACAGTTCTGAAGTGTCCCCTAGTTATTTTTTAAAATATTTACTCTGAGAATGATAGAGATCGGATGATATCACTAATAACCTTACCTTGTTTTCTTTCATAAAATTCCAAATATCTCTTTTACTGCCGTTGTTTGTTTTTCTGCTTCGATGCCAATTACTACAAATCTCTGTTCTGTAGTAAACATGTTTGTTTTGTTCGCAAAATTTTAAAGATGTATATTAGACGAGCAACATCAGTCAACAAAATTTAGGCAATCTACCCTTGATCCCTGAAAAAACAGTATCCATGAAAATGTTCAAAATTTCCTTGAGAACTAAAGTGATGAAAGATTTATTCATTTTACTGTCACCATTTTTACCAAGAATTTTACAAAGTGAGTGTATATTTTTCATGTTCGTTGAAAGCGGTCCCCGCGTTCGATTTCCGATGGGGACTCTCGTGTAAAATGACCTCCACTGTCGAAGCACTTTAAAAAAATAATGATATCACTTTGTAGGATTCAAATAGTAACAAGTTTTTTCTTACTCCAGCCAGTTTTCTTCCAAGCATATATCCGTAAAGTCGTCAGACCAAAAACTGGTTGCTCCCTCAACCCCTTCACCAAAGGCTAACAGCCGTGGGGAGGGTATGAAATGCCTAAGCAAGATGGGAATTGAGGTTATTTTCCATTGCTTTCCTCCCTTAGTTATAATACTATAGATGGAAAATGTCCATAGAAGAGCAGCTCAATGACCCTAAAAATAACACTTTTGCATTCAAGAGGGAGTGACCAGAATGGGTGTCATTGTTGTACCATTAGTCAGCATCACTAATACCTCAGAAACTCTCATTTTCAGGGCCAAGATCGAGAATGTGGCGAAAGTGAATGAAAGATTTATTTCCTCTATCCCTAAGAGAAAAAGATAAGGGGCAATAAAATTATATTAGAAAGAACTTCTTCCAAGCGTGACTGATTTAAAACACGTATCGCTGTCTTTGCGAAACACTTGATCTTTACGGATTTATTTCCCGTTGAATACCACGGTAAAAGGAAAGTGTCATTCTTTTGAGTGAGGATTGGGAAATGCGAAAATTCCTAATGCTGAAAATCAGGGTCACCTCTATTTAGAGGCCGTTTATCGATCCGCGACTGCTATTGACCCCGCGATTTAAGGAGGTCAAGCGATGATTGTCCCTTTAGTCCGTTGCGTAGCATTTCATTCCACTACGTGAGGAAGAATGTGGCGTAGATGTCCTGATTTTGCAATCGATCGAATACAATGCGCGTTCATATTGAGAAAATCTCCAAAGACTTTCTCTATCCGAGTGGCTATTGGAGAGTCGGAAGCCATAAAGGAAGGACAACACAGCTATATTTTTGGAATTTTATTTTCCTGCGCTTTCACAACCTTGGTAAAGGTTCTCGCATCTACGATGCTTTATTTACGAATTTAACCGTATTTTTGAAGCAGCTAGATCAGTGGCTCTCAGCGGTAGCCACATGGCTCCTCTGGGGGTCATGTATATTTTGGGGAGGCACAAAAATAATTCGCTAAGTTTGGGGTCATAAAACTTTGAAAATCTAGTTCCATAAATATTATTCTATGAAAAAGTATTTGTATAGTGATAATTTCTCGGAAAAAGCTATCTTGTATAGTAACATAGTAACTGTATGACTTTCATAATTGATCGACAATTGGAATAAAATGTTTTACGTATACTATATCACAGACTGGCAGTGAATGTGGTAGCAGTGGAAGCATAAAAGTTAACACTCAAAAGTAGACACGAGAAAGAAAAGACTGAGAGAAACCGCGCCTGATCAATTATAAACTAATCAATTATACATATACTGCAAAAAATGTAAAATTGAATGATTATTTTGCGAATATTTTGCCACATCCTTTGCAGGGACTTAGAAAATCATTCACCTGAATAAATTAAGTTAGTTCTTTTTATTAACGTTCTTCCACAGTTGGGGTCATGTTGCACTATAGACCACCACTGGGAATCGAATACGAGACCACACACGCGTTATCCACTTGCTTAGCTATCTAGTGCTTAATAATACTGAATATGTTAATATATCTTACCCTCGATGGCGATATTATCGATGCGCTTCTACGAGACGTAGGTTACGTGTTAACTATTATTTCCATTATCAGAGTTATAGAAGTTATCCTCATCCAAATGTAGTCAAATATATGTAATTACAGCGCAGACGACTGGAGGTGCAAATACCATGTGACCTATTTTGTTTTGGAAAAGAAGATTAGTATCTGAGAGATAACAGTGACGCGGCTTAAATTATTTTTCCGCATTTTACGATTATTTTTATTGTGACATTATAGTAAATGGTAACGTTCGTGACATAATTTTTAAACTAGGTCATAGAGAACAAATAAAAATTCGTAGCACTGCGGTATTCTAATCTGATTAAAACTATTTCTCTTGTTTATCTTCACAAGAAATACAAGAGCAAAAGAAAAATTAGCCGATGTTTGCTTATCACTCAAACGACTCGGAAAGAAACCGTCTAAATTCTTTGCTTACGCTCCAAAGCGACTGAAAGCTTGGCTGAGCATAAAAATTATGAGGACGAGATAATTAGACTGTTGCTCGCTCTTATGTTAAGAAAATCTTTATCCAGTTCTCTAGGCTCTTTATCGTATGTTCCGTGACTCTTAGTCGGCTCCCTTCCACATCAGTATGCAATAAATTTGCATAAGCAAGCAATCCCCAACGTTTCCAATGTGCACGTTTTTATCTCCTTGCCGATTATATACAAGTTCAGTTTATCTCAATACCAATTCTCTTCGCCTCATTCCCGACGCGAGCCTCTAAATATTCTCTCGCCAATGGCACTTCTTATCCGCCTCTTCACCGAGTAAATCAACAGACGCTTTAACACGTTGGATGCCGAGTAATTCCTTGCCATTAAACGTCACTTTGTATCCTCGGATAGCGTGACGAACAAAAGTGCATAATAAAGGGAATCCCCCGCCGCTAGTGAAACGTCTTAACTAGGAGCGTAAGACGGGTGGGAAGCACGCTGTTTGATGCTTTCAAGGAATCTCTTACTGTCACAAATATTTGAGTTTCGTTGGGTCGTTAAAAAGGCTTGGAAGGAGACTAGGAGTGTAATGGATCGATTCGAGTATTCCGAATTCTCGAAAGCGATCTTAACTTTTCTTAAGAAAAAAAGACGGGGTAAAACTGCAGAATATGCTAAGGATCGGAAAGCTACTATACATACACCTGTAGTGTATATAGGATGAATTTGTGAGGAAATAGTAACATTTGCATTAACCATTGTCATATTCACATATTTCTATAATAAATAATATCAAACCAAAGGATGATGTGTTTTGTAAAAGTTATGACATTAAATGAGCTACATCAAGGGTTGAAATATTTAGTCAGTCATATAATTATTTCGGGCCAAAATAATTTCGTTTATCTAAAGAATTGTGAAACATTAGAGAGGCAGTGAGCTTTAACAGAGCTATTCATAATGTCACTTAAAAAATTTTAATTTCTGTTCAGAAAATTAGTCTAATAATTTCTGATCTTTGTTCCATTGGTAATTGGGTGATGAAATGGCCAGTCATTATTTATTTATTTTGTTGTTTGTTTCAGCTAATCAATTTATTCATATTAGCATGTATTCAAATTGTGATTAATTCTCAAATTCTTTATGTATGAAGAAGTAGTGCCTTTATAGTTTGTTAGTCCAAAGGATAATTACACTCAGTAGTGCCTGCACCCTCAGAAGTGGAGTCCTTGATTTTAAAACGTTATGAAAATATGAAACAATATACTTATATACGAGGAATAAATATTTCATATTTATATTAATGAGTTCATACATCAATTGCAAGTTTATTGATACTTTAAGAAGACGAGGTGACACTGAAAGTCAAAAATATAGAAAATAAAGAATGTTTTTCGTGGAAGAAAAACCTATGATATCGTTTGATCACATCAACAATTAAGGAAAAACCTCATGGAAAAAAGGGGGTGGTCGAAAACATGCAAATGTAATGGAAAGAAAGAAGAGAAAGAGATACGAGAGATGAATACAAAAAATGCGAAATATGTTAAAATTAACAATGAATAATCTGAACAAAATTATTCATCACCTGGAAGTAGAGAACGTTACTAGATATATGAGATCGCGAATTCAACTTGATCGAATTTATGTAAATATAAGACTAAATAAATAAAAATATACTATCGTTAATCGTGTCATAAACATTGTAAGTAATAGAAATTTCTTAATTTTGTGGTACATACATAACATGAAAATTAGTTCCAGTATCAGATGAGTGTACGATACAAGCTTATGAGAGCAACGGGAGGGAGTGCGAGTCTTGTTTCTGGGGACCGAAATAAGAGCGGACTCTATGGGAGAAGAAGGGGTGCGATGTTATCAAATTGAAAGGGGGGAAGATATGAAGAAGTACGCGGAGTATGGCGGTGGATGAGATAAATGCGCGAGGAGCGGCTCGAGATTAGGAAAAGACGAATGATGCGCAGGAAAATTGAATGGGTGGTGAGAGAGGTGGTGTGGGAGAAAGAGGAGGAAAAGAGATAGGAATCGTAGGAGAGAGAAGTGATGGGAAGGAGAGGGCATGTTACGGCGGCTGAAAGTGAAATAATGTCTGACATGGGGATTGATGGGATGAAAGAACGGGGTAAGGCAAATAGAGGAGAGGAGGAAAGATGTGGGAAAGTAAGTATAGGGGATGAGTAGCCATCCCGCGAATTAATACGGAGCTGCCGCGAGATATAACGCCATTTACTTGTGATTTAACCTTAAGAGTACGCCAAAGGATGTGGTCCTATCGAGCGAATCGTGAGTGAAACATTAAATAACTTCAATTATACGTCTGAATGATAAGTGTCGGAATTGCAAAATAATATTCTCAGGAGTTTTCTCCTGTAATCATTGGACATCATGCTTTTTTAACATTTTATAATAATTAATTTCTTAAATTCGTTTACAATTATTCTTTGGATTTATTTCGAAAACGAGTAGTACATACCTAGAAAAACTACTTTTACTGATGGGAAAAATCGTCTTCAACTCTAGAAGGACTGAGCTTTTAAATTAATTAACAAATACATGATCATGTTCTAGAATTTGTTCGTAAAAACACGGATCGTACACGAGGAAATTTATGATCATTATGTATATTATATCTAAATATTAAAATTTATCCTAACTAATACAGATACAGGATACATGTATAATTACATTATTATTGTATTCTCCACTAATTAATTCCTTAGTAGAAGGATAAAACGAAGTCTTCGTGTCTTCAGAAGAAGTTTCAAAATCGAGAATTTCTTTCCCTGTAAAGTATGCTCCTACCACTACCCGCTCCCTGTTGTAAATCTGGTTTCGTAATGGCGGAAATTCCATCTCATAGAAAATAAATTAAAATTCTCCTCACGGGGCTTGCCGTAGGAGGTTGGGGAACTCATCCTGGCAGCAAAAAAGGCGGGAAAGAAAAAAGTGATGAGAACCGGAGGAAAGTAAACCTTGTGCCGTTATGTGGGCAAAATGTGCAAAAAGTGAATAAAATCCGGCCGCGGAGAATCGTGGAAAGATAGACAGCCGTCTACCAACCGTCTAGAGACTAAGAACATCACTTACAGTTGGTAAATATTCTAACATTTAATGGAATATGCAGCCTTACGAGTGAAACACCTGGCGTATCAGTTATTTCAAAACATCATGAATCAAATATTACTAATGGTACAGTAATTATAACATCTTAAGAGAGAGAGGTTAGTTTTTGCGGGAATTTATTGCCATCTGAAGCAAGGAAAATTGAAAGTAGAGTTATTATTTCCTGCAATTAAAAAATGTCTTTTTTGAGGGTTCTTCTAATGGTTTTCTTTCATTAGCAATGTAAATTATTTTAGTAGTAGTAATGATCATTCTATCCCAAAATTTTTTAAAATGACGTTCGACCTATCATTTTACTGGCTTCGCTTTGTAGTTTTATTTTAATCGTGTTATTAATCATAAATATCATACTAAATACACCAATTATGAATTATATCAAGAATCTCCGTGTTTTTACATAGACATCAGACCCATATCATTGGGATGAATGTACAATATAATTATAATTATGACAGTTGTTTATGTATGTGTATTTATAATGTATATAGTTGCATTATTATTAGATAGGCTCGTTACTTTTTAATATTAATTTTATTAAATTATATAAATTTTTAGCAAAGTGATGAATTTAGATAGTCGCAAGATCTCGAAAGAGATGAAAATTAAGAATATTTTCCATCTTTATTTTTCTCACAAAAAAACGTCTCGCTTTGGTCTGCAAACGTTCCTCCGAAGAAAGAGTGGCGAGAGAGGAAAGTTAAGACAGGAGACGATTTTTATATGACAGAGCGAAATGGAGATTTAAGCGAGCAATAGGAGAGAGACGGTGCAAAAAATGGCGGCAGAAGCGAACAGGAAGAATTAAACAAAGGATGAAAAATTAAGGGTCGCAGCGTGGGAAGGAAAGTGCAGCTCGCGAATGCGTCTTAGTAGAGGAAGAAGCGGTTTTCCTTCTCTCACTAGGCGTTAGTATCCGAATGAAGGATGCGTCTGGAATGGATGAGAGGGACGGAAGAGGTGGATAATGTGCAATGGAGAGGAAAGGGCTTAGCGTGACGCCTCCTGCAGCTGCGTTCACCAAAAGGTGCTTTCGTTGCATTTGCATAAGAGAAACTGCTCGAGTGATGCGGCGGAGTGTGATGAATTGGACGCGGCGGTGAAGACGTCTATGTAAAGGAGTGGGTCTGACACCCGCTGTGTCCTTTTATCGTACTCCGCTTGTTTATATTTAGTAATTCTCTCTTGGCCCTCTTAGCGTTTTCCGTAGTCGACGGCGTGCACAGCCGTGCCATTTCTCGACGGCTTAAGGAGAGGCCTTCGTGACCGTTCTCTCTCAACGTCTCCTTGCGTCTGAGTTCTGATTTACGGAGTGGTTTTACGACGACTAAGTTGTAATTCGTCGTTTTCGGTATCTTCAGTTGTTGTGTTTAAAACGGTCGACGCGTGATACTTTTCAACTAATGCGCAAAAGGATGCAGAAGTATGAATCGGATCCCGCCGCGCCTTCATTTCTACCTCTGTAATTTTCATTTATGTGTTCGATTTGGAATATGTAGAGACTATAAAAAATGAAAGAAGAAAGAATACATTATGATCTTCTGTTGCTTGAGGAGGGTAACCAGTGTGGAATTCGGTTTTCCGATTATCCCGAGACGCCTTATTCTTGGACCGCATAAGCATTTCTCTATTTGTATGTATTCAAATGACGATGCTAAGAAAATCAGTTCGGCAAAAGTTACAATCTGATAATGGGCCAATTCCATTGGCTATATATATTGTTTCCTCTTAATAATAAACGTTTTATACATGTTATTTTCTCTTATATACTTGTCTCACTTCGATTGTTTATTCTTCTTCGTTTTATACAGCTTTCCTATTTCCCATTGAAATTCAAGGGCAGTTCAGGTAGTTAAAGTATTAAGTTTAGGTAAAGTATTAAGTTATTAAAGTATTAGTTAAGTATTTTCGTTTACAGAAATAGCAACAAAGTCTATCAGTGTAAGAAATGACAACGTAAATCATTTATAAATCGCTAAGAAAAAGTATTCAAGTGTAAATAAAGTGAGGATCAGTCAAACGAGAGAATACCTCTACATAGACAACACATCCATTCCATCATCCTTATTCTGCATTTTTAAATATGCAGTGAAACCCTTTTAGGATGCTCCTGCTTAAAATGCTTATCTCAATTGATACGTGGTTTTCTTCCGGTTCTGGTCCCTTTTACACGGAACAAATGGTAAAGATATCACTTCAGACGCCCTGCCACTCGATTTAAGTAAATTTTTCCCTTCTCCTGATACTCTGCAACCCGCTAAACGGCCTCATTCGATAGACCAAAAATATCTTTACATTATTTGCTTCGCCGTTCTCTCTCTCCTCTACTTGTCTCTAAAAGAGTTCCTTATGACTCTCCTCTTTTAAATGAGTAATTTTGTGAGAATAGAAAGATGATGCAGCAAAGCAGAGCTATCTATCCCAGTGTTGGAGTGGTTACGAACTCTGAGTTACAAGAGAGAGATCGTTCATTGAGATCTTCTCTATCTCTTTTTCGGGGCTGAAAGTAGATTAAATATTCCTTTCTCCGCAATCTTAAGAAGTAAAAATAGCAAAAAAAACAGATAAGGACTGTATTGCGGACTGTTGAGCTAATTTCGGAGAGATCGTGAGGCCTTCTCACCAATGCTGTTAAAAATATCGTTACCCTTTCCTAATTGCATATCTGGTAAAATCAGCTTCATTGTAGAGAGAAAAATGACCGGTTAAAATTTTTCTTGACATAAGACATCTCCCACTGAAAACTGAATCCAGTACTGAATTCTGGTCCCAATGCCCACACATACCTCCGATCCGATTATTCATCATAATTTTCATGCATTAGGCAATAAAGTCTGATCAAAATTCTGTCAATGTCCGAAAGTAATTTTTGCCGGTTATGCGTGATTCGTGAAACATTTGTTGCAAGTATTCTCTGAAGACGAGCTGAATGAAGTTGGCAACTCCTCGGAAAGCTTCAGCAATTTCGGCAATGAGTGTCGAATTTTCAGCGCGATAAGAATTTCAATAGCTGCTTGTTTGCGAACAGCAGTCAAGGATGCTCAACAGGTCTAATTATGGATTTCAAAATTTCGCTCGCGAAGCGACTGACTCGTCAAATGCATTCGAATGCATGAAAAATAGTCTTCCCTGATGGCGGAGATTCTCCGGGAGAACTTCCATAAAACTGGGTCGCAAGAGTTAAGTCTCTTTACCATGCATTTTTAACGGCTGGGTCCAAACCTCAATGGCCATTTAACTTCCACGGAAAGAAATGTTTTTTCATTATCATCTCAACTTTGGAACTTGAAATATTTTCAATTTGGGCAGATGTGATAGATTTGCATTTATTGCAACTCGGCAGTCTTTAAATCATTTACAGACTATCCGAAAAATGACGGTTCTGCTTAATTCTACTTGGTTACCATTCAAAAAACGGATAGTGATAAAAATGTTTGCTGTGTTATACTCTAAAAACCAAGTGGGATGTAGCAAACCCATTATTTTTGGTATTCCTAGTATGTTTTAATCTCCCAATCCCTTGAAGTCCCAAGATATTCTACAGCTAAATTTCCTAATTTATAGTCCTAATCGGCCACGAAAGCATTTGGAAAGAATTCTGTGGTTGCCAGTGACCTAATTCAGTTTCATTTGCTAAAAATTCATTATCAATAGTTCCTTCTTTGTCTTTAATTTAACAATTTTACATTAGTACCGAAATCCACTTTTTGTGCTTGATTTTTATTTAAAAGCGATTTATCGTCAATCAGCAATCATTAATGGAGAAACAGCTGGCTGCTCCCTTTAGCTGGTCGGGTTTCGCAGCGATCGCGGCCTATCAATCTTCGTTTAAGATATTTTTAATGAATATATTCGCCTTTCATAAATGCACGGCATAAAATAGAAATTCCATTAGCTTACGCTGGTGTGCAATCGCAGATCAATCAAACATCACAATCAAAGATAGGTAAAAAAAAGTATTTTAGTAAAGTATATGAAGTATATCAATTATAAAAATATCTGCCGGTATTCACAGCCCCTCCCATACGTAATATGGAGGCTCGCGGGGTATTAATATAAATAAATGTATCTGTCATATTATCTATCATCATATGGCGATCGTATGCAGTAGCATGCTTAAACAGCCTCTTTGTTCTATTATAACCCTCTTCGCTTTTCTCTTACTTTATGTTTAATTTAAAAGATTAACGTCGAATTATATCTCGAGAGATTATTCTGATTTTTAATAATAAATGTTTTTATTAAAGAATAATATCGAAAATGAGCAAAGTAAATAAAAATGCCGATAATTTTTATTGTGATCCTATAAAGAGGCGTAATTTAAAATGAAATAATTTTAGAAATGAGGTCGAAAATTTTTGTGGAACAGTTCATTACAACGTTAATTATTAATTATTCAAGCAATTAATTGATAAAAATATTAATTAAATCACGTGGGAGGGGGAGTTAATTCAAAGCTTTAGAGGGGTACGAGCAACCAATCAGAAACTTGTTTTTTGACTTCAATTGATGCTCAATTTGTGACGTAGAAATCAATTTAACTAAATCATACAAACCTATATTGCAGAAATTCATTAATGATTGTTATTATTAAGAATAATTTTTAGTAGTTAATTCAACGATATCCCTAAATATGCTGTCTCAAAGAAAGGTTGCTATCGTTTTCAAGTACGAATACAATTCTACTACAGGGATCGATCGGGAATGGCTGCAGAATCTGAGTGCTATTTATGATCTAGAGGGATGAAGAGCGGATACTTTTTGACCGTCGTCCAAAATTTCGGGATCATAATGACCGAAAACGTGGAAAATTCAATGTGACTATATCAATTAATTCAATTCTAAGTTATCGATGAATGAGGAAGTTTCCTTAACTATATGTAATATATTTTTCTTTTTCCACAGGTTTCGAGGTACCATTCATATCGATTAGTTCGAAAATCTCCCGTTAATGGCGGAGACGCTGATCTCTTTGGAATGGGCAAATAGGACTAGAAAAGTGAAGGCTACACTCCGGTAATTATATCTATATACTCTTTAATTTATCCAATAATCATCCGTCTCTCGGATATTTACTATCTCTTGTTTTTGTTTAATAGATTTTTATGATCGAGATATTTTCGAGCTAATACTAGATGAAACTAACTGTATTATTTACTGATGAAAAATTTCCAATATAAGTAAATTTATTATTTCCTAGTTTGTTTTAGAATCCTAAAGGATGAAAAATATCATCATCGAAATATTTATAATTACACTGCAACGCTGTGAATAATCTTATTTCGTATAGATACCTCAGAAAAATGTACGTTTTTGGAAACTATAATATGATTTTTATTTACATCTTTCTTATCAATCAAGGAAAATGGTTATGGTATCTTTGCGAATAAGGGCATGCACCCTGGAAAAATCTCAAGGAAAGACGAACTTGAAAAATGTTCCCGGTACCGTCAGACTATCTTAGAATCTATTTTTCCTTGTGATGAAATCAATCATTAAGAATTTAAGGATACCCTTTTCCCGATTTCATGTAAAGTTATAATTAAATGAGTATTAAATGGTTCATGTGTTAGCTACAAAATCCCTCATGTAACCACCAGCTGAGCTTGTGGCAGTTAAGTTACACTTTCGTCAAAAGCTTGTGTGTTGGCATTAAAATTCACTGCTATGCTTCACAGTAATCTGAGGCTTAGCTGAGAATTAAGGAAATGCGTTTAAATGAAATAGGTTATAAAATTGGTTAGTTTCCAGTATTACTTGCAGGTGTATTTTGATATTTCATATTTAAATGAGTAAGCTAAGTATTAATCGTATACATCACCATTCTGGCACATCTGGATAAATATTCGTAATTTTAATAACGAATATACATTATAATTTTTTCACAATAAACATACATAATAATTATTTATGATTCGAATTAAATAATTTAATAATTATTAATTCGAATTCCTATTTAATTTTTTCACTTTTATTCTCGACAGAGCTGTGCATCTCCTGCAGAGGAGATGTGCCTCATTGAAAGGAATCTAGGATTAACATCATCGTTTAATACAACGCTGAAGACACTTCCAGCGATGGACAAAAGCCATCCTCCCGCATCGAAAGGTAGAAGAAAACTTATCATATTGTCTTATACATCTTTAACTCAAGGAAACGTCTATTCGACTCATATTAGTCTATTTCTCGCAATGGAAACGAAACTTAAATATTATTACCATAATATAATTTTTAATGCAATAGAATGCATAATATTTCGTTAATAATAACATATACACTGATATTTAATTTTTTTTGTATTTCTTCATCAGTTTACCTGCACAAAGAGAGAATGAAATTGAATTCTCACTGTTGTGTTCGATTCGGCGTTATAAAATTCTTATTTAATTTTAACTTTGGAGGGTGGATATAGCAAAGAGAGATTGTCGTTTATAAGGTTTCAAAACGTACTTCAGCAAGTTGATGATTTGTATTTATGATTTTATTTTCTGTATTCTTAGTTATATAAATAGCAAAAAAGGAATGCTATTTTTTTCTAATTACTTGTTGGAACCTTTCCCTTGTGCTTACCGCTTCCATTGCCACAATATCCGTTACCACTTCCCTCTTCGGTTTCTTCGATTTTTACTTGAGTTTATAATATGAATCTTAACAAGCTATAGTTCGTGATAGTCTAACTTAAAACTTTCATAAAACAAGCAATAGAAACGGAAAATTTTTGTGGTTTTGTACATTATCCTTTCCTTGTTTTTCTAAACTTTGTTTTTTATTTTCTTTATGTATTTCTTGGCTTTTTTGAAGCATGCACTGCCCCGAACGATCGTTCAGTGAATGATCCTATCTGTTTTACCTTAGGTAATGAACGATTGCCCACTTAGTAGCATTTTCATTGAATACAGGCATAATTTTCAATTCAAAATATCGATAAATATGCGTATATTTAGCGGGAATTATCATTCATATTAACGTAAATTAGGATGTCAGATACAGCAAAGCTTCGACAAAACTATGCATGCTCTTAATTTACAAACACAAATTTAAGCCAGGAATTAAAACTTTTATACTCTTATTTTGATTTTTAGCGATGCTTAAAGGGAGATATTTATGAAAATACCTTGTATGAGGAAATTATGCGTTAAATCTCTTCTAAGCTGCAGTTGACCTGGGGAATTCTCATTAACTAAATTGTGAAGCCTTGTCTTGTATTTGGGATTATCTAAGAAAGCCGCAGTTCAGAAAACGCGTATATTTAAATTGATAGGGACTTTTTACTATTCTTGGTAGATTATATAACCATACATCCAAACGTATTTAAAGCTATTGCCACAGAGTTTGACATGCCGTGATTTAACACTGTGTTCACGACAGGTTAGCTTTCAGGAAAATACCTTATTTCGAAAGCATTCTTCTATTTTAATATGGCTAATGGGTGCGGTTGCAATATCACTTCATCATTTAATAACAAGGAAATTCTATTCATAAAATTTGTCGTATCATTATTATGACAAATGGTCCTGTATCTAGTGTCGTTATAAAAATTTATTCCTCAAATTATCTAGCGATATCGGGTTCAAGGATAGCAAGCAGCGAATGGAGGTTGATTTGTTACAGGAAATATATATTTCGGGAACCGCTTTCTCACGTTTCGCTTGTCGAAATATAATGACGACGATCCATTATCTTCACTTGTCCTTGCTCATGCTCTCACGAATATGAATAAAAAGTTTGCGGAGGGCTTGGCTTGACTTATAGCAAATATGTGAACTTGAAAAATAATATTTCAGCTTCGGTGCCGATTATATAATTCATCCAAAAAATTCGGTTAGCGATTTCCAAGAATATTTCATTTTGAAAGGAAGCGTGTATGTACTATCACATTTCGGAGATAAACAACGTGATATAAAATGTATGTGCATAATTATTGCTAGTATATGAAGTAGATAGTATATGCATAATTAGTCTTTCTCGTCAAGGTTTACTATTCTAGGATAGATAATTGCGTACATTCTTCCGTGTACTTTAACCCTGAATCTCACATTCTGTTATCGATTTCAAAATTGTGATCGCCTCACTTGAGGATTTCGTAGTACTAGCAATTTGTTTAGAGTATGACTAGGAATTTGAATTAAAATCGATTGCGAAGCTCAAAAACGATCACTATTAATCTTTTATTGAAATTTAAAGTTGATTATCATTGAGATCTTAAGGAAAACAGTTATAAATGTCGTCTTCCCCATTTACCAAGTTTGTAGATTACTACTTACCAGATATATGATAATTATTTGACAAAATCTTTGTTACATATATTGTTATTATTAGGGATGGCAACAGTTTTAGTAGCGGCACAATTGTCAGGGGGCTGTTACGATCTGTGTAGTATTTCCTATTATTGTAGAGAAACCCACTTGAATAATACTCGCAGCTACAGTACCTAATACACATTAATATATATAGCTACAGAAAATTGTTACTGATGTATGGTTAAAAGAGTTAAAACCCCGCAGTCCTTTGGATACGTCAGTTATGCAAGGAAATAGCGAATGCTACAGTTCCTTCGCATGAAAAATTCCGTGTCAGTCTTCTCTTTAGCTTTCTAAATTGGCTTGTCCGTAAAACTAGCGTAGGATTTTGTAGTCGCTCTCCATTCCCCTCTTCAACCATCGCGCCTTTTTCGACGAAAGTGGTTTGACCGTTTAAGAAACACGTTCTCCGGTACTTTCATGTCCTCTGCGAAGAGGTGCGATCAATCTCTCGCCGTTGCTCTCCGTTTATCTCAGTCTCAACTCGTATGGCTGCGCTTGTTTCCCTTTAGATAGAGACGGCGCACATAAAGAAAGAAATAATAAGTTAGTCCTTTTGTTTTTAAGCGGTCAAACCTCACCTTATAGTGCCACACCTTGCGGAGAAACGCCTGCCTTTGAGCCAACCTTATAAATCTCGGAGAGGAATGTTTTCTTTTTACTGCCCTGGAAATGTTTCACTTATTTCATTTACCTTGGACTGCTTCCTTAAATTTTCGAGGGCTACCCATACTCTGGATATTTAATTATCTGGACGCGGGGCTATTTTTCCGTCGTAACTTTTCGAGGGAGAGAACCGTTTGTTAATGCTGACACCATCGTTTTATGTACTTCGACTGTAATTAGTTTCATTTCCTCGTAATATACTGCTTAGAAGTCAAACTTTATTGACTGGTTTTCGGCAAAGAATACATAACAGTAAATTATTTCGATAAAAAATTTGCGTTTAGCTTAATACTTGCATTGAGTTTAATCTGCGAAAGTAATCGATTAGAGAAGTAGAGTCATGATGTCACCTCCTGCTTACAGCTTGTTCCTATGTAGTTGTAGGTTTACTTGGAAAATATTACGTATAAATATGGTAAGAGGAACCTAAATTTTCATAAAACGTACACTGTCATTGAGTGAGGCGATTTTCAAGAAATCAAGAGACAAAATTACTCCTCGTGAGGAGTCTTTTACTCTTTTCAAATAATTTTGCTTTCCCTTTTCTAGATATAACTTAGTAAACCAATCGGTCTGCTACTACTAGGACTACCGATCGTTTTTTTCAATAAAATTTGTGGAGAATATGAAGGACTTCACCAATCATTAATAATGTCATATTATTTTTTTCTAAAGATTGTTTTTGATAGAGCTGTGATAAACAAATTTCATGAGACTGCTTTGTTCAGTTTACTTATTAGTTTGGTGATTTTCAATTTTTTCAGGTGAAGAATTAGAATCCTGAGATTTTTATCCATGATAGATCTTGTTAGGGAAGCGGTCAGCTAGATAAATGTATGAACCTTGTTAGCGAAAAGAGAGCTATTAAAACGCATCATGGTCATTGATAGATATCTTACTAAGAGAAAACTTTTCAATTTCAAACTAGCTAATTAGATCTCTCGAGATTCAAAATTTAGTAACAAGGTAATATTTGGGATGTGTGTTATTTCTGGATTGCTAACACCATATACATACACAGCATATCTTTCCATATCTCTTTGCGTAGAAAATTTTATTGCAATGACAGATATTGTCTCTAATCGGTCGTCATGTATTCCTCTAACTGAGTTCTTAGTAGGTAACATTTATTCAATATTTTTAAAACAGACAATATTAAGGTTTATTGCGAATTAAAATAGCACCTTATAAGTTCCTTTAAAAAATGACTGAAGCAAACGTCAATAAGGCATAGGTTAAAACAAATATCAAATATATCAAATTGCCAGTGAAAATTTAGTGGTTTATAATAATTATTAACAGTGCCATTTCAGAACTTTTTATTTCAACGTTTTATCTGGCAGAACTTAAATACAATAAGCTATTAATACTAAATAGAAATAAAAGCCTTATGATGTAGAGATGGCTTAAGCTGGAAATTTTCATTTGTAGAAGAAATTTACGCTTTCGGAGCTACTATCGAGGTAAAACTTTTTTAAGTTCGCTTACTGGCCAGCTTCCAGTGAGGTAATTAGCGAGATCATAATGAACGCGGAAATAGGGTTCTTATAGATAAATTTTTCGTATTCAGTAATAAGGTCGAGAAGATGTTTTAGGTCGACCTCATTCCATTAAGAGAATTCCATGTGCACGTCGAAAATTTAATATCACATTTGATTAAAGAATGAGATTTCAACCATTACTATCTCAAAAAAATATGCCTCTCTTTAAAAGGTAAGATTTTCATAGACCACTAACAGGCAGCATATGTCAATCTATCAGGATAAAATTTTCATCCGTTATTACTACTAGACATGTTAGCAAGAATAATATATGACGAACAGGAAAAATTATTATAGGAAATTCTAATTCCGTCTGTTAGAATTCGTCAGAATATAGTTACCCTATTTGTCTTAAGATCTTTCACAGTTACATTGGCACGCCAGCATTTGCGGACTCTACATTAACAAATTCAAGCATTCGCTACAGAGCATTAAACAGTGAAGTCAAGATTATAAATCTTGAGTATATTGCAGGAAAGATAAGAATGGCGTCGTTGAAATAATGTGTGGGAAAAATTATCTCAGCGTAATCTTATCTTTGGATTGCTATTAATTGCCTTCGAAAATTCATGAGAACCTTAGAATACTTAGAAACTCTTTCACTGCCTTGCTATTAAAACCCCTAAAATCTGCAGACGATGGTAAATAACCCTTATAGAAAGTGAGCGAGTATCACTGTATCAAGTGAAACTAGAGAAATTTAATCATAGAAAAGATATTCTTCACAAATATCAGCATCCTCGATGATGCGAGAATAAAATTTTTTTATGATTAAATTTGTGCCTTTATTCACCTATCAAGAACTCTCACCTCGCGAATGTCAAGGAACTGGTGTATCAGTTATTAATTTATTTATTTAACACAAAGAGGTAATAGCCAAAATAATTGTGTTATAATAAGGATATGATAAATAATACGCCAATGATTGAGAAAAGAAATCAGTTATATAAAAATATCGTTTAAAATCAGTAAGAAATAAAAAGGACACTAATATCAATAAAAAATACAAAAAATACAGGCACAGGTCAATATAGTAACTAAAACACACCAAGACATATAAACCATTTAATAACACTTCTCCTAAATATATATTTAATACTAAAAATGTCAAAATCTGGGATTTTTTTAAGCAGCTCCTTATAAACTCCTGAATCTGTGTCGCTTTAGCCATAATTCTCGGAAATTATTTAGGGTATCTACTCCCGTGCATCAAATACTTTGAGGTATTGCTAGTAAATTTATTAAATGCTTAGCTATTATTTCCATTTGCATATCAATACTAAATCCATTACGGCGCCATCACAAGCTTCTAATCACGAATCGAAAAATTTTTCGCCTTGGACCATTTCAACTCCTTTATCGTTTGACCTCGTCTATCTTCATAGTATATTCCATTATTCTTTCGGTTAATTAATAAGAAGTTCTCATTCTCTAGAGAGGCACCCAGCGGGAATGTTTTAATTATGTCTGCGATATTCAAAACCATTTCACTCAGGGAAGAAATTTCCCGGAAGAAGTAAAAGAGTAGCATTTTTATATGGATAAGCAGTAGTTGCCCAACTCAATTTACTCCATAAGCTCTTAGATTACCCTTCATGGAAGGATTCCTGCATTTTGACTGTTGGACTGGAAAGAGGTGGTAAGTAATGAGTCGAGGGAAAGAAGTTATGGGGCGGAAGTAATGTGGGGAATTGCATTGGAGCAACTGTAGAAAGGGGAAAGTACTTGGAGGAAACAGAAGGACGAGGACTTATGAGCCTGTGGCTTAATGCGACGGATAAGAAAGGGAGGAATTTGATTGGTTGTAGGACTAAATGGGGAAGAAGGGAGACCTTATGGTGGGACTGAAATTCCAATATTAGGAAATAATGTGAAATAGCAAACCATCTATTCACACGGGAATAACCTCGCTTAATGTAAGGAAGTAGCAAACTTTGAGATCTTTATTTGGTACGATTAAGTGGGAAATAACCTATTTTATAAAATGCTTTAACTTGATATATTCACTCTTCTATTTCATCACTATTTGCGAGGAAAAATCACTCGTCTTATAAGCCTTCCTCCTATGAGGTTCACACCGATCTTCGTGCTGTAAATCTATAAACATATTTTTCGGGTATAATTTACTTTTGGAAATTATTTAAATGATAAATTATTTTCCTTTTTGGCATGGAGAAGCTTAAGAAATTGAACCCTTTAAAATTATAAATTTATTCGACACATTTACATGAGCTACGAAATATCTTTAGGTATTAAAATAAGAATAACATAAAAATCTCCGGAAATATTCCTGAGGCTAAGAAAATTTATTGACTTTTGATGATATTCCAGAGCAGTTTCAGAGAAGACAGTTCAAAAATAATACGGAATTAATGCAGCTTTTTGTGAAATCTTCGTTATATTACGGAAATCGAGAAGCTTAAAAATTTCGCAAATATTTAAATTATCCATCTACTGAACGCCCTTCGAACTAAAACGCCAACAAATTAGAAGTAAGGCAGATTCATATTAGAGTGCTTACTATTAAATAGAAGCAAGATTAAGTAAAATAAGGGGAAGATAAGTACTAGGTAGCATTACAATCCAAAGCTTGACCAAAAATTTTAATTTTAATAATTGTTGATTTATCTCCGATTTCGTTGTTATTACTGATTGATTATCAGGTGATAATTTTACGAATTAAAATATTATTCATATAAAAATAAATTTTAAGATATTTTTAAAACCTAAAAATCAAAACTGAAATTCTCATAAACAAGAAAATATATGGATAACGTCTTTGTCACTGACGAAAAGACCTTTCTTTTCAATTCAGACGATTATTTTTACATGTCCCTCATCCTTACTACATTTCTTCCTGATTTAATATTTTCAAATGTTTCTAACATGATTTACAAAATTACAGTAACGTTTCAAGGTTGAAATTTACATCAAATGATGCGCCGGATTCTGCATAAGAAAGAGCTTCTTAATCCGGCCGCAAGGATCCAGTTGGCGTCTGTGTTCCGCTACTTTCCAAGCGTTCTTAGTATCATGATACATATAGTCTTTATTCCAACATTTTTTTGTGTTTTTCAAAAGCTCTATTAGTTTTTATATCAGACTTACTCCTTTGCTTAGTAAATTTGCCTTAAAGGGTTTTATTCTCTTAATCTCTCCTCGTGATGTTCCGTGTACTATTTCATTAGTTGCATCTTTGGCTTTATACACGTAATCTCCGATCAACACGAGATCAGTAAAAACGAAATCCTCACAAAGAAAGGTAGCCATGTTTAAGCATATTCTCAGAACACGAATGAATTTTCAGCTTGAACACAAATTCAGATGACTTCACTTACGATTATATACACTCAAATCCACACTTAATCGAATATCAAGAGCAGAAAATTACTATTGAAAGTACGTAACGTCTTCATAATGAAAAAGTATATTTAATAATTCATTAACAGGATCTTTTTATCTGGCCACGATAGGGCGTATGCTAAGTCGTAATAATTTGGAAATAATCTAATAATAATACATTTACAAGCGGCATTATTAAATGAAAGTATTCTGATGTCTCAGGAAAATTGTACTCTACTAAAACAGGCGAAAATGGTCCTAAATTTCTCCAAATATAAAATATTAACTTCGTAATGCGGCGACAAGTTTTCAAATCCTCAGTTTGCAACTGTCAGCGGTCGTGTTGTGATAGGTTTGAGGTCTTAAAATTCCATACGCTTTATATTAACCTTTTCCGACATGAATGTAAATCTTGTACGACCTACAAAGGGTAACAGACAGAAAACATCGATTTCGTTGGGGCTAAGATGGGAGTTATCGAACGATTTGAGTCTGAGAGAACGTGGAGTGCACTACTGGCGTGGACCGTTTTGTTTCCGTGCCTTTTTAAATTTTACTTGTTAAACTTATTATCTTTCAGTTCAAATCTGCAGCAGTAAAATCAGTGCTTCGATTTTAAGGATTTATATTATTCTTTTAAGCGTATAACAGGACTGTTTTATGGCTTACTAATGCATAATTATTATCGTATAATATCGTCACATTGGGATACATTTTATAAAATAGTTAATAAATTTTATAATTATTGAAAGATTTTTTGTGTGGTTACGTTATGTAATTTCACGAAGAAACTGAAATTTAACCATTAATGAATGCTTTGCCTGGTCTGAAGTTTTAATTTCTAATATACAGTATTATCCAATAACAGAGTATATAGAGATTTTAAATATTCGTTTAACAAGAATTCGTTTCGCTCTACAGTTGTTAGATAGTCTCTACAGTGTTGAACGAGGAAACCTGCATATTCCAAATTGAACCAGCCAACGTACGAGGCGTGCAAACGTTTTAGCAAGGGATGAACTTCCTGCGGGTACGTAATTTCGCCGTAACGGGGGAAAAAAAAGACGGAGACGCATTTGCTAAGCTAAACTCCATGACTTCCCAAGTTGCCACATCTGTGCAACCGAATCGAAAATGTAAAATATGGGTAATCGGCGTAAAATCGTACATCGGTAATTTCGCTCGGGAAGTTATGTCGCAACATTCAATTCAATTGTCCGTTGTACGCGGCGCGAATTCGATTTCGAAATGAACTCTTTTTCGTCCCAGTTAAACTCATGAATCCGTCCGTCTAGTAAGGCCATTTTCCATGAATGGAGCAAGTGGGACGACTTGAGAGAGAAAGGAGTTCGGTTTTGCTAGAGAAGTAAGGAAGGTTTGATCGATCGGCGCGATGAATGAAACCGGGAGAGGAATGTGGAGGCGAGCGAGAGAATGAGCCTTTCTAAAGCATTTAGAAGAGCGTTGGTTGGAAATTTTCATCCTAAGAAATGGAAAGTGACCTTCGAGGAGTAGAATGGAGCGCGTAATGAGAAAAAATGCCTGCATCTTAGGTGGAGTGAAAGGGAACGTTGGAGTAAGGTCAACAGACTTTTAGGCATCGAAAACGAGAAAAATGCGTTATGCAAATGGGTTGTGGAGCAATGTGTTGGAGTCATCGTCGTAAATATTTTGTCGCAACGTCACGTGTATGGCCTTTTATTACACTGATGATTATAATAAAAAGGTACTCTGTAAAAGGTTGGGCCCAATAACGATTTTTTTGGGAACAAAAGCTTTTTCGCTGTTTTTGGACCCCGCTCTTGTGAATTTAGATTTTGGTTGATGCAAGTTCTGAACCAAAACCATAATTTTTCCTACGCCAAAATTTTGTTTACTAGTTTAGTAAAATCACATTTCCTTAAAAATTTTTATGCGTATATAAGGATTTTGGGATGTTTTTGGGATTTTGAGAAATAAAATATTATTATAGAATTAGTTGCTGTAGGTTTTGACTAACAAATATGATTTCTGAACAAATTATTATCCTAAACCGATGTACCACAGCTACATTTGAAACGTTGATCGGCCTATCCCATAGGTATATAAAATAGAAAGCAAATATCTATTAGCTCATTTAATTATGATATCATAATCAAAAATAAAGACTTAATAGCTACGTTGCCCATTAGGTAAAATTAATTTTTATTCGTGGGTAGTTTATGAATCTCATAAAGAGAAATATTTACGTAATTTACGTTTCTTCTGAGTATAAATATGAAGGTATCGATAGCCGTTCAAATAATTTCCTGCATTCATTGAAGATTCCCGTAAACATGCTGCAGATAAAATGTTCCAGTAAATTTACTCCGCTAGAATACTAATTCTAAGACCAATTTAGGAGAGGAAACCAGAACTAATAAAAAGGTTAGAACAATAGCTTAAGAATTGAAGGGCAATTTTATCTAAGACAGAATTATTAACATAGGCATTAGTGTTCATTCTTTGAATAAGTTCACCGTAGTAAAATATTTCAACACTGCGTAGGTATGGAATCGTTATTTGCGTCCATCATAGAAGCGCAGCGAACCAACGATTATCCGTGGGCGTATTATTCTATTTTTAGATTTTGCGTGATTTGTAACTCTTCGTCGATAATTTCATTATAATATTCAATATAAATAGCACTTTGGCATTCTAATACAAGCAGGACTAACGAGAAACTTTTTTATATAGATCTTGGAAATCAAGTACAATAAATATCGATGCTAAGAAGATCCGCGGTCGGCAAAAAAGAAAACTCTTAATGAATTTATAACACAATAAAAAAAACCGAGGTGCGCAACTTGCGCTAATGATAAAAAATTGTTCATTTATGAGGATTAAAAGGAAATTTATGAGGAAATAAAAGTGAAAGTTTGGATCATCCGTGTTCTGTGATTATTCGTGAATCCTCTCCCAAATATTAGTCCGGATAATCGCGAGTTCATTGCACTTATTGTTAG
Organism: Pachydiplax longipennis; assembly: GCA_036926295.1. Classification (NCBI taxonomy): domain Eukaryota; kingdom Metazoa; phylum Arthropoda; class Insecta; order Odonata; family Libellulidae; genus Pachydiplax; species Pachydiplax longipennis. The sequence goes on from JAVFKF010000008.1 coordinate 63,457,195, forward strand.
AGGGAAATGAATTCTTAATATATTCTGGAAAAGGCAATATTTGTACCTTTCCTTCCATTTCCTGTAGGCATTCCTATGAGTAGTATATTAATGAGAAAATTCAAACATTAAATGACATCGATTTTAAGATATGAAAAAGGAATGAAAGGAGGAGAGGAGTGATAATATCAAAAACGAGACAGGAATGAGAGGGAAAACAAGAGGATTTTCAAAAGTTCCTCACTCTGTGTACTTTTCTCCGCAGTTTTTAGAACTCTCACGCCTATCGAAAGGCCGCCGGTTATTGCTTCAAGTTCATTGCGCAGGAAAGGTTGTCTGGACTCATTAACAGCAATAACAGACCTATGTTACGCATCAAAGGAGTAGATTAAGCATCTCTAGTCTATGCTATTGTTTACATTAGAGTGATTCTCTCTCTGCAAATTTATGATAAATAGATTAGGGCATTTCACCATAAATAGATAACTATTCGATCAATCGCTTTCGTAATACACCTAACCCAGGAGATGAAATGCTAAGAATAACACTAAATTAATCAAGGAATAGGTAAAGGCAACTTTGTAACTTTTTTTTACTAAATTTACCTTTCACTATCTTCTTGTGAGCGTTTGTTTTGTCATAACATATCCACCGATGCTGTATTCCTGCAATACGATAAAAATGTGTAGTGAAATATCAAAAACCTTCAATTTGATATCCATTGTATATATCTGTATCATATCTGTATCTGTCATATAAATCTGACGTCAGAAATTCTGGAGTTGGTGAACTAGTTTGGCTACCTGAGGTTGCGGATTCGAATCTCGGTTCTAACATTGTTTATCCTCATCGTAATTGGTCAGTAATGGCTGTTGATGGGCTATTCGTATTTCAATAAATAAATTTAAACTCACTAAAGCTCGTTTGAAATTGCTCTTTGACTAGATTACTTGTACAGAGTCAGTAAATCGAATTGATATATAACGAAATCTTTTGTCGATTACTAAGAATGGTCATTTTGAAGGCTCGGATTTAGGTTAAGCATTTCAAAGTAATCGAAAGCTTACCATTTGGAAGCACTCACAAAGTTCTTGAATCCTTCCTCTGATGATGGTTTAGTCTTTAAGAGGACAGCGCATCAGCAAATATTGAGGTCATCTCTGAAATGGCTTCATCAAAAGATGATAAAGTACCACTCAAGACATCCTCATTTGTCAGACAAGTTAGAGTATCGTATACCATCTATAGACTGGAAATTGCTTGAGGAAACAGGGGAAAGATCTCGATGAGATCTTCTCGGAGAGTCTAGATCAAATAGATCTCCAGTGGTAACAGCAGGAATAATGGAATCGCTGGATTACTTGGGGAGACCGTATCTTTCTGAGAAAATAATGGGAATGTGCTGTGCAACGAAGATGTATCGCAGGTCGTTTCTACTCGGGGAAGTAAGATACGAGATAAGACAAATTTTGCACGTCTATTGTTTCCTAATTATATGTTAAGCGTATGATTTAGAAATGATATGCGCGGAGAAACATTAGTGATGCATAGTTTACATTATGAATGTTTTCTTATGCTAAACGAGTTTTTGTTAGCAGTTTTACAAGGTGATTGTGCGTTAGTTATATTTGGATCACATTTTACAACATTTACTTTTAACAACAAAGCTTAAGAGTTCAGAACTCAATGACCTCTTTCAATGACTTTCTTCGCTGGAGTAACCATCAACAACTGTCGTATACGTACTGAAAAAGAAATTCGTGATTTGAGGATATATTTTGGTATATTAGGCACAGTCAAGAGGCAGTAATTCATCCATCGATCGCTGTATAGTATATTACCTATCGAAACCGGAGTCCTAAATTTCTCTAGATTTCTCGGAAACTAATCATCTAATTATTCAAAATAAATCACTTGATCAGATATTTTAATAGCCAAATAATGTTGCAAAAGCTGGAAAAGTTATCTTGGAAGATCCTGATTGTATTCATGGAAGTGGATAGCTTTCATGGAATCAGTATCGAAGAAAATTACAGCATAACGATAATAGGCTATTAGGCATTAGCAAACTAAATATTACTGGTTTTTATATTTTATGACATTAACTACATAAGTAGATGAGGAAATATTCTACAGGTGAGCCCAAAATAGTAGTTGATGCAAAGCTTTATCAGGCCTGATCAAAAGGCCGAATTTTGAAACCAGTTGGTCATAGTCTGAAGAAATAGGCTTTATTTCTACAGATTCTCTACCTATATAGTAAAGAAAAATATTTAATTCCCATATTGCCTTCTGTTGCAATTTAGAAATTCTTCGCGGCTGTTTTGTTGTAAATCTCTCAGATACAGTACTGATAATATTTCTTGCGAAACTAGTCCCATTATCAAACATATCGATCAGTTGGTGGGGAATTTTTTGCCCCATCAGAAACGCTTACAGCTCATTTCTGGTCCTATTGCTCCCCAATTAACTCGGGCAATCCAAAAGCATATCTCGGGACAGTGTAATAGGCGGGAGGAAAGGATGCGTGAGAAAGAAAGAGCAGATAGATGGGATGGCCAAATTACCCAACGGAGTCCAGCCTCATTATCACCCGGCTTGACCTTTCCCCTTCTCCCTCGAGCTGCCAACTTTCCCGCCAAACGTACGCTACTCGAGGCACTGCACGTATTACGTACGTTGCACCAACTTGTTTAGCATAACAGCGGATTCACATCACCATTTCACCATCCACCACCATGCGATACTGTAGCTTATCGTATCCTATCATTGCATCGCTTGTCGTCGAAGATTCTCGCGAACCACTAAATAACCACAGCAAGGTGTTTCCTCTCCACAGGACTTCGGTCATTCAAAACGTTGCATACTCGATCGGGAAACAGTTTAAGAGGAGAAAAGATGCCCAACATCGACTCAGAACAACTTAATACATAATGTAGTAACATGAATATAAAAAGAGACAGTACCATGTTCTCTTATTTCCTGAAGGCCAAAATTACAATAATAGATGATTGAATATTTTTTCAAATTGAATAGTTTGCATCGTTCTTTTTATTTAAGACAGTGCCAAAAAACTGCAAACATAGTATACGTAAAATACTTTCATCTCTTACGTAGGTAGGTAAAAAAACTACCAATGTTAATGACGCATGATTAACTCACAAGGTAGGACTGGGTAATGGTTAACTCTTTTTAGAACTCCGATTAATTGTGGCTCCCACCGGGAATTGAACCCTGGAACGCTTCCAACAAAGGCGAACGCGTTGCTCATTCCGCGATCCGAGAGCCCCTTTTTACCTCTGTTATATATACAGCTATATCATAGCAATTATGAGCATAATATAGCATGGGATGAAGAATTTTCAAATTTGTTACCGTGATTTAGTACCGACCCAAATACACAAAACTAGCGATAAATCTTTACTCGGTAATAAGGTTTGAAAATATTTTTAATGTTTACCATTGCTAGGTGCATACCAAGACTTTTGATCTCCTTCGGTCATCGTATTGATGAGAACAAGTTGTTAAGTTTTAGGAAGTTATGACAGCCGAAATTATACAAGAACTGCAGAGTATATACAAGACAGCATACATAATTTTATCGCACGAGCAAATAAAATTATCCACGAATCAATAGTTTGTCTTATTTACAATGTAAAATTTTTAACTTGTTACAGTAAGCTAAGCAAATTCTAAGAGGATATACTCAAGCTCGGCTTTTAGAAAAGATAGTTCGCCACTATACAATAAGTTGGACAATCTTGGTATTTCCTCAGAAATATTTTACTGACGGCTCGTTTGGACGTCATCAGGCATGACGATATTTTTTTCCTTGAATACTCGTCGAAAATGGAATTTTTATACTTAACGATGTGGCTCCATGAAATTTTTGCTTGATTCGATTTAAACTTCAATCTATAAGCTCCTATTTTTCTTGATTAAAAAGTTAAAAGTAATGAACACGAGATCAGTCACCCCTCCGACCGCAGATGAGAAAAAATCTCTCAGGGCACGTTTTTGCTTCAGCCACTTCCTCTTTTTAAAAAACTATTTATTACGAATCTCCAATAGACCAGTGTCTCTCCCAGTAATGTGCTTCCCTCATCCTCTCCTTCAATTTACTTCATTTCCTTCTTTCAAACCCATCATCCTCCCCCTCGCCGGGGAACTAATAGAGGTATAACAAAGGGACTGAGGGATGATATCGGGGCAGTTGCAGCTGTGGGTGAGGGCTACATTAGTGAGAGAGGACACCTACACCTCCTTAGGGGAGCTTCTGATTGCTTCACCCCATTACCTTCATCTTTTTCTCACACCACCCCCGTCTCATATCTTTCGCCTGGACAAAAACGATTCCCTCTCTCCTCAGCAACGTCTTGCCCCCTCACACAACTTACCACCTCGCGATGATCTATCCTTTTTACACAACCCCATTCTCTTTCTTCTGAGGTAGACCATGAAAAGGGTGTCTGGCACGGTCCCCAGTTAGGCAGCATCCCTCCGATCCTAATGAGACCCATTGTAGTCCCAATAGCGCAAGGGTACGTGGATGGATGGTTTAAAGGCTAGGGAGTGGAAGGAAGGGTCGGGATTTCATGATTATTAATACGGGTGTTTCACGTTAGTGGGGAATTGCTTTTTATCAGGTCGGACAAGAAGATTAAATTGAGTCATTATTCGAGAAAAACATGCACAAATTTTGAATGAGGAAACGGGCGAAGTTATATTTCATTGCTTGTGTGTGAGGCATTAAATTGGATATGCGGGGGAGACTTGACGAATGGAATTTGTTTTCTTTGTCGATCCCGTGGTGTTTTGTTGGTCTACCGCTGCTACTTGGTCTTTATGGTGAATTATTTTTTGGTCTCGGATTATTTTACATTCTGCTGTTTTACGGATTTACTTTATGGTTTTATCTGATACCACGTTTAGACTTTCATTGCCTCCTTTCATTTCATTTATATTTTTGCATATTTATCAATGTTTGACAATAACAAATGAGTTGTTCTCAGTGATAATTACGGCCAGCATTTGTAAAAAGATCGTCATTATAATATCCTACCTAAACAGTATATATCAGCTCGATGTAAATGGAAATTTTTATTCCTCTCAATAGAGGTTGAGTGAATAAAAGGTTATGATGACATTCCAGGTATGTTTTTACGTAAAGTTAATAAGCCGTGATTACAGAATTCTGATGAAAGAAAGAGCTCTCGGCTTGAAAATATCCATGTATGTACAGTTGATATATTATATTCACGTTGATCAGAAATTCTCTCATACCTTTGCTGATATCAATATAATGATGGAAATTTGCGTGTTTCATAATATCTCACAAACTTCTGTATTTTTAAACTTTCAAAGTTTACCCATAATACGAGTAAACATGAAATACATTATGGACTCGTTACTTACTACACGTTTACACGCTTACACACGTTTACCCTAAGTATCGATAAGCTCGTGATAAGTAGTCCTAAAGCTTTCATCTTTAATAACGGAAGATGGTCGTTTATTTCGTGTGATTGTGATTTTTAAGCTTTAAAATCCTCATGGATTTTAGTATATTAATAGTTACCAGAAAGTTTATCCTGAATCTGTATTGTTCATTTCTAATAATTTGTTAAAACTGATATGAATTAGAGAAATCTTCATGGAAGAAAAAATGCAGCAGTGCCTCATATCCAGTTATAGCTATATCTCATACTCATCTCATCAAATGACTCATCTCATGACTCATGTCATCAAATTATTGTCAAATTTAAAACAATATTTTGAAATCTTAAATATTCAGGACAAATGTCCATTGCGAAACCTATCACTTCACATCATCTTACGTTAGTATTTAAAGAAACTTAACAGTCAAATCCATCACATGAATCTCTAATAGCCTGCGTAGCTATTTAGAATGAATTTAATCAACAGCGAAGTCAGCATTTTAATCTCCAGTCATGCGGAATCAGAAGATTTCTCCGACGATCGTTTCGTGGAATCGGAACACGGAAACGCAACATAAGCTAAAATTAATTGTATTTCCGGACCACCATTACGAAAACCATATTCCCGACATATTATTTGCCCTTAAACCCTCGTATAGGGGTGGAAAGGGTTTAGGGAAAGGGTGAGAGTGAGCTGACCTTCGACCGAAACCCTTTCCATTAAATCCGCTCGCGTGCCCTCCCCGCGCATCGCAAGGACGACTAAAATCCCAATTCAGATCCCTATCTCCATTTCATACGTGATCTACCATTTTGACTGGCTAATTTGGCCGGAATACGCTTTTCCTCCGTTGAATATATACCCGCGGCCGAATGAAGAGGAATGATAATGCTCGCAGGGTGGCTTTAATGTTGGTTTCCATCAGGTTCAGGAAAATCGCTACAACTCGGCGCGTTAAAACGAAAGAGCAGGTGCAGAGAGGGATTTTCATGGCGTGGGAGGCCCCTAAAGAGTGTTATTATTCACGAGGTTTGCAGATTAATGGATTATCTTCCTAAAGGCGACCGATTCCGTGCATTGGCGTCCATTGTTGTTGAATCTGGAGCACAGGCGTAAAGATTAACAGATTCTGGGGATATAACATCCGTTTGGTTCACAATGGCGATGGAAGTTGTAATTGCCCCGAATATTTCGATTAGCGGATCGCGAAACCGTAAAACGATCATTTGGATGGAGAGTTTCGTTTCTAAAGAAAGGTTTTGTTTCCCACGAATGTCAACGCGGTTATTGCGAACTATGTGAGTTTAACCTTTCTTAGAGGATGTTTTAACGGGAATCCCGCTTAAAGTTTCAGCTTATGGTTGCTCGTAATCGCCAAAATCCATTATTCTCGATGAATATTTATATATGCATGGCTTTATTATGAATTCCATCAACTTATAATCTCGAAAATTTTTGTTAGATACTATAATAATTTAAAAGCCTAAATCATCTCATTTTCTATAGTCATGAAGCTTTAAGAATAAAAGTATGTACCATTCTAAATGGTTTAAATAATTTTTATTCATATTCAAACCAAAATAAAACAGTTAGGGAATGAGGATTCCGGGTACCATTGGTAGCGCGTTTGGTTTTAGTGGAAGCGGTCCTGAGTTCGATTCTCCATGGGGGCACATGTGGGAAACGACCTCAGATTCATCACCTAAAGTACGTTAAGGATACTAAAATACGGTACTACTATTTGGGGATAGATTGTCTAGTCATTCATCGGAAAATGATGCATTTTTAAATCAGTATGAATGAATTTTATAAAATACATATCCTTTCGCCAGATAGGAATAAGATTAATACTCATAATTCAACAATTCATAGATCTTTTGTATTTAATCTGATTTTCCTGCTTGTCGAATAAAGCTATAAATTAATCATATAGTTAAAAAATTAGCTATAATTTCACAATGAAGATTAGTACAGATTCGTGTGCAGGTCATATTTTGTCTATATCTTGTTAAAGCTTTCTCGGTATTGAAATTTTTAATATAATGTTTCCGAGAATTAATAATCCACGTTAAATTTATCACCAAATCGTGTAATCAAGCGTTCAATTTTCCAGGTATTGTCTCTAGGGATTTAAAGCTTTTTCAACACATTATATCCAATTATTAATTAGTGAGCTATTGTTTCATTAATGAGAAAAACTCACCAATATTTATTTTGCGTCAGCATCAGAGCAATGTGCTCCTATCGCGAGGGACCTTGTATAAGATATAATTTGATTTTCCACACATTTGAAACTTACAACAATAATAGTTAATTTCATGGACTATAATATAAAGTTATAATTTAAATCAGCAAAATATTGAAATTAGGCCATTATCCCTTTATTTATACAGGTGATTTTTTGTTATATTCTGCTCTTTCTTACTGATTATGACGATAGGAAATCAAGGCAGAAAGCAATTATTATTTATCTTCAGTTTTATCATTAGTGCTTTTTCGTTAATGCGAAAATTATATTAACAGTTAGTAATCGCGTCCATTACGTATGTAAAATATGCTTGCTAAGCCCGTTATTATCGGGGAATAAAGTTTATTTACAAACAGGAGCGATTCTTTTGCTTGAAATTCAGTATAGTGGCAACTACAATTTGATTAGATTGTGAGGATCTTCTATGAATTAATGCAAGCCAGGTCGAAATTTGAAAGTTACAGTTAATAATAGTAAAATAATAATTTTTTGGTTTTGGAAGGTCGTCTGGTTTTGTAAAGTAATTGTTTAAATTTAGCTACGAACAAGATTGTTCCGCGTAATCAATAGGGAATCATAAGAAAGATTTGTATATTTTACCAATACTTTGACTCATGCATTTAAAAATTACATATTTTTATTCATAATGTTTTAATTGTGTACTACCTCCAATAAAGTTATTTTTATCTCCATCATTCAGTTTTTTTTCAAATAAAGATGCTGAATTATATTTCTTCGCTTTTCGTAATTCTTGAAGATAACACGTTTATCATGGAGATTTTTGTTTAGAGATGGGTGCTAAGCCGCTGCTTTGTAATGGAAAGATATTCACATACTTGACCTTTAACCCTATAATGAGCGTACTGTTGAATGCCTTAGTATAGTTTTCGTAAAAATGTTACCGTTTTCTTTTGAAATGAGCTCTTAGTGTTTATTCTAATTGCTGCAAGTTCACATAAAAGAAAGAGGTACTGTTCCAGCGTTGCGTAAGCCGGTTTCAAGCGTATTAAAATTGCGTGATTCTCGAGCATTTCTCATAAATTCAAGCCACACCCACTTCACGTTGGTTGTAACTGTATTTTCCGTGTACCGGTAAATGGAGCAAAAGTTGTCCTAAAGCCAGCTGATAACGGCGGCACTTTGATCTCGAGGAATTCCCTTACTCAAAGGATAATCGTGGCGAATGCGAATTTCATTTGGATCAAATCCAAGTGAAATTATTCTTCTGCTTACCGAACTTTTTAACCTTTTAGAAAGTTTCCGAAACGGGAATATTTAAGAGGTAGATGTATCAAACTCGCTCCACTGCTTTTTCAGTGCGCTTAACCCTATCAATTTAAGTCTTACGTATAATAAAGTATGCAAAATTGAATTTATAAATTAATTATATATATATTACGGTACATATATATAAATTAATTATATATATTATATCCAGATATAAAGTGTAAAAGCAGCTCTTATCTTGCACTTCGCTTACTTATGAATAGGTTATGACCTATGAAAAATAACCTAAAATAGATGCATAATCGTTGTATGTCTGCCTACAAGTTGGCTGTCAATATATATCAGTATTAACTACCAAAAGGTTTTAAACCAGTAGGAAATACTATTTTTCAAGCATATTATTGTATGATAAAATGAAATCAAGATGCGAGTAATAGGCAGCAGTGGTACTTCAAAATTGGATTCAGTTTTGAATTAAGGTAAGGATTAAAATGCAATTCCATTCGGTTTGAACCAGAACGGTACTTGGGAAATCGAACGATCGCTATATAAGCGATTTTCAGACCGGAGCATATGCTTCAAGAAATTATTTCTGATAATCTAATAATAATGGGTTATACCCCATGGGCGCAGTTCGAAAGGCATGTACTATATATTCACATTTATGTTGGTGTTAGTATTTATGAATACGTAACATTTGAACTTCTCGATTCTGTTTGAATACTGGTTTGAAATAGGATCGAACCGCCTACTCTACTCGAGACTCTTACTCCAAAGATAATTATTAGGCTTCAAATACACAGATTCGTGCCAAACATCAAAGAAAGTCTATTATCATGAAAAACGTCTGATTTTCCTTTGGTCAAACATGCGCAATATTCTCAGTGGGTCACGAGATACGTCTCAAGATAGCACAGTCAGAAAGCTCAGCAAACTAAGAGGTTACAGAGCCCACACAGAGCCTCACCGGCACTACTAATACCACCATATATTATCTCCATGTAAATGTATTTGCTTTGAGCGAGGAGAGATCTGCGGGGAAATTACCGCCGAATTCGAGTAATGTTTGTAATCGTTTCTCCGAAACGACGTTCCAACATCGGCATCACGTTTTCGATCCCGATTTTCCTCACATTACGAAAACATTCGGGGACCTACCCGCCGATCACGTACTCAAATTTAGTGTTAAGAGAGGGAGTAAAGCGGTGCCTTAGCGAGGTGAACCATCCTATTCAAACAGCCTTATCGCGGATCCTAGCGGAGGAATGCCCTCATGTCTCGCATCCCTGAAACACGTTCTATTCTAAACTCGCAGTCACCTCGGCTCAACGTTATGATTGCATACGTATGCCTCCTGCAACGACTCGAAAGGAGGGATTTCATTAAAATTCATTCAGAATGTTAGGAAAAGGGCAATTTCGAGGCCGCGGGGCAGAGCGCGAGGAGTGGTGGGAGGCGATAAAGAAGACGATTTCTACCGAATGAAAGGAGTACAAAGGAGGGTGTGTGTGTGCGAGGGATGGGAGGGTCGTTTGGTGTGAGAACGTGAATGAATTAGACCGAAGAAGAAATAAAGGGAAGAAGAATTGACAGAGTGAATTGCCATGCAGATTGGGTCGTACGGGGGACTCGGGTGCGTACCTTAAGCCCCCCTTCGATCTTCTTTCCCTCTCTTTCCGTTCTTTCTTTCTTCGTTTCTTCTCCGATTCGTCACCGTTGCGACGGCAGTTTCCCCTTTTCGTCCGTCCATTTTCTGCGTTTCGAGCTTAGGCATCCGTCCTGTTTTCTTTGAGCGTTACATTTTCCCTCGGTGCAATTTCTACCGCATTTGTCACCGTATCCATCTTCATTCCTCCCATCCACGGAACTCTTTATGGCATGCCTGCACAGCTTGCAAGGGGAAGGACCGTATTCGAGAAGAACGAGCAAATGAAAAATTTAGTGATAAGAACGTTTATAAGTGGTAATAAATATTTAATTAGCATGGGAACACGATTGCGCGATCTATTTGAAAATTTCAACATATAAGCAATATAATCGGGGACTAAGGGTACTTCTCCGATTTTCAATCCAGTAATATTATGAGCAATTCACAAAATTCTTTGCCAACGAAGCGAGACATTCTTTTTCAGAATAAGTCAATGTTTACGCTTCAGTTCACTTCTTTCTCCTTAATTTTTTAGACATATAAAATTTGAACTTTTCGGCAAGATTATTGAGTGTGATTCTTTAAATATTCCCCAAAACGCGCTTACCGCGAAAATTCAATCGTCATGCAAGCATGTTGCTCGGAATATACTTGACAGTATTCAAGAACTACCTTTGGGTTTTACTTTTTCCAACTTTATAAGAACGCATTTCCTAGAATTAGTACTGGCAGCTAGATGAAACTTAAAGTGGGGCTTTCCAAACGGTGTGCCTGAATTGAGATCTGGATTAATAAGGTACCGTAAGAGAGATATAAGCCGCATATCGAAGATTGAAATTTAATTCTTACTTCACGTATTTGGATAGTTTATACAGAGATAGAGGCGAAGATGTGATATTATATAAATTTTACTATTAAATATAATAATTTTTCTTTCCACATTTTTTTTGTTTGAAATTGAACAGACACTATCCTCCAAGAAGTATGACTTCATAACAGTAAAACGTTAAAATAAGGTTGGGAGAGCCCTGCCCAACTGCCCTTAAAGGACCACATATGGTCTGTGGGCTGTAAGTTGTGCAGACCTTCTCTTAAGACTTCCTTTCTCTTTCCTTCTTCTCTTTCTACACATATATTCTCCTTTCCTTCCTCTCGGCCTCCATTTTTATATTATTCATCTCACTTTTTGTCCTTATATGACACTATTGCTTTACAAACTCATTGTTCTGTCCTCCCACCGCTTATCTTTCTATCCATCTTAATTCATTCGCACCATTCGCACTATTTTCTTCAGTTTTTTTCAGTTTAAGGTATCTCATTGGTCTTGAAACCACCCGCAATTTTTTTCATCCCTAAGTAAGACATTTTATAGCTAAGTCCCTTCGTTGTAGGTTTCTCTGATACTCATAATACTGTTTTGTATATTCCTTGGAGTAATTATCATTCTTTTTAAGTTTTTATGGTGATTTTTGTAGAATGACATATGCCATTAATTTTGGAAATTTATTCCTCACATCTGCCGTTGATTTCGCGATAGTATCGGGGATTGATTTTAACGATGATTTGTGAATTTGTATTCAGCACAAAAAATAATGAAGGAAACCGTAGATGTATTGATGGGTTATTACAACTGCTGATGGATACCATAAAAATATTGGCTAACACTCGAAAAGCGAGCTAAATCTAATGCAAAAGTTTTTTTATCATTCCTTTCCAATCCCTTGTCTCGTGATATTGCCAAATTGATATATTTTAATGCGTTGCCATTCTCAATATGATAATACACTCGGGAAAAGTTCGTGCTTAACATGTAGAACCGCCTCTTGCTTTTAAGCAAGGCGTGTCCACGACACCGAAGCGTCTGCATAAATTTTCATAATAACTCTCTCATTATTATTTTATCGTCTTCGTAAACATCATCATCAAACCCATTCATATTTCCGCATTTCCCTTTCTCGTTTGTCTTATTTCCTAACTCGCAGTGTCGAATCAAAACAGCTTTTTTTTCTCCGCGTGAATATTTTCTTCCTTGTTTTATTCCGGTCCTCCGTCTTCGCCCTCCCTCTTCCTCAATCTTACTTATTCTCCCTCTAGGAAGGGTGCGCTCCACCCATTTCTCTTACCGATTCCCCTTTCCTCCAAATCCTTACCTCTCTCTCATTTCCTTCGTTCTTCATTCATGTCCGTCTCCTTCCATTGCTTTCCCTCCTGCATTTCCCTTGCACCCAAACCCCCGTTCCCCATCCGTCTCCCCTTCTTCCAATCCTCTCCACCTGATAAAGCCTCCTTTTTATTCCCCTCACAAGAACTCCCGAATTTCATTTTGACGCTGAAAAAGCTACGTTAAATTAATAGTCTGTGAGCAATTCAATGCCTTCTTCCTCCGGTGGCGTTTAGGTTAACTCAGCCTTTGTCCGTGTTTGCCTTTTAAAGTTATTCTTCCCTCTCTCTCTTCCCCAGGGGAAAATTTCTTCAGTTTTGCCGCTTTTTTCTGATACTCTATATGCCGCGGGGAAGTCGTATTTACGGCTTATCCCGCCGTTTTTTTTTAAAGCGTTGAAAATAAGGGATTAATGCAATTCATTTGGCCTCTGCCTTCGAAGAATGACTTGCGCGTGTCACTCATTGTGCGACGGGTCGCTTGACGTCTGCTTTAATTCGTTTTTATTTTCGGGTGAATGGAAGAATTCATAGCCCAATTTCAAAGTAGGAAGTGGAGTGTTTGAAAGAGTGTTTCCGCGAGTTCTTTCCACTGAATTTGGAATTCAACCCAAAGCTTATTTAATTTCATACGGGCACAAAGCAAAGCGAGAATCAACACGCTTGCCTAACTTTGAATGGGAGTTTAAAAAATATTTTGGATGAATAGCCTTTGTTTTAGAACTTCTCTATTGTAGAATTTAGGTATATTGCCGGAACGCTCCCGAACAAAGGTAGGACGAAAATGCAGCATGGCAGGAAAATAATTAAAACTTTTAAATAAATGTCGAAAAAATAATCCTTTGTAGTTTTCCGTAGAAATTATTAAGAGCGTCTTTTAATGGTGCATTGAATTCATGCATGCCTTTTGTACTTTAGTAATTATCTTCAGATCAATAATTTAACAATAGTAGAGAAAAATAAAAATGAAAGGATAGACTAATTTAATCTCTACTTGTTTTCTCTTAAGTATTTTTCCAATGACATCAAAGTCATAATCAAATACAAATGAATACGACAAATGATGACAGATTAACGGATGCCTGATTTGGAAGCTATATGAATTAATTTCGAAATTTTATATGAAACCGCCTTGAAAAATTTTATTAAAATTTGGAAAATGTTCGTTTCATATAATATACTGTTTAAAATTCAAGTTTCCTTGGCTCAGAGACATTTCAACCCGCATCACTGATATTTCGTCTAAAAATTTTTGAAATTTAATCGTCGAAGCCTTGACTTGTTGGAACATCATGCTAGAAAGCATGATGAAAAACTCCCTGCAAAGTCAGGTCAAGAATCCAGTTGATGGACAATTTCGTTTGAGTCCGGTCGCATAAAAAAATCTGTCGTGCAAATTTCCTTCTGTTTCACAATGCCTCCTTAAACTTTATTTTTACTTCCGATGCATTTTGAAAATGGAGATTACAATCAATCTCGTTATGATGATTTTTTAATTCTGGTATCAATTTTTACGAGAGTATGATCCCTTCGGAAATATATCTAGTTCAGAAGATTAAAAGCGATCGATCGTATGCATCTTCAATGAAAATTTTCAATCCTCGCAGTGAATCTAGGGTTGAATATCTCGGATAAAATATCTTTAATTAGAAAGTGATTCTGTTTCAACCTGATTTTCTTTCTGCAAATGAAAGTACCTTTGTCTCTGTTGTTTAGCAAAGCATTTGATTATGAAAAAAGCGTTTCAAAATATTACACAATCCCTACGAACTGTTTGATCAATTTCTTCTATTCCCTTATTATTTATTCGCTGAGTTTTATCGATTCCCTACTTTTTGGTGCCCACCCAATTGCTTTGTATTCCAACCCTCCCCTCTTTTACTGGGTAAACATTTGGTCAGTTCCTCTTAAGGAATACAAAAGACCTCTTTCAACCCTCTTCAAGTCATACTCGTATTTCATTTATTAAATTACTATCTGTCTACTCTAGCTCAATTCTTTCTGTATTCGCTTAAAACTCGTTCAATCCAGCTATCGTTATGATTGATGATCTGTATCACGAAACAAATTTCCATTTCTTACGTATCTTGGCTTTATGTACTTAAGAAATTCCGTTTTTATTCAAATTTTTATACTTCTAAGGGGTTAGATGAAAGAGGAGTCTCGGTCTTTATAATACACGTAACCGTAGAACATTCTCATTTATTCATTTATTTATTTAATTCAAGCCGCTTACTGATATTCTAGCACTGCCTAGTTTTATAAATAACATCTTATAAACACTATGGCGTAAAGTTTTTCATATCATTGATGGAATACTGCTGTAAATTTATTAAACCCAATGAGAACCAGTAAATCGGTTATATTTTACATACTGATATTTTTGTACCATTTATTCGGCTTCAATGAAGTCTTCACTTCTTATGAAAATTCTTTTGATCCAATAGAAAATCTTTCGTCTACCATTGTGTAAAATATCAGGAATATGAATGAAAATAAGAAATAAATTTTATATTTTCCATATACTCATATATGCTTCTGAAGTAAAATTCTTAGAAACAAACCGTTGGACAATTCATTTCCATATTTCTCAATCTAAAGAATATAAACCCATATATAAAACGATACTAGAGACTTTTAGAGTAGAAGCTGAGGTAATCTACATATTTTTCGACGAGGTCAAAAAGAATTGAGGAAGTGGTATATGGATGGATGATGTTGAAGGTAGATTTCTCTATGAAATTGTTCCTGTCTTTCCAAAATTTGAAAAACTAGAATGCTGCCATGGATATTGTTTTTGTTTTTGTGATTAGAGAGATAGAATAAGAGATTTTATCATAGTTTCAGTTTCTAACATAGATTATCATGGAAGTATTTATGTGTATTTATGTATTTTTTTCATAGATTATTTATATCTTACTGTTTGAGGAACATTGGACGTTGGCAAATCCCAGTACCGACAACATTCTCACAGACTATGAATGACTGTCCTTCCTTTCTCTAATATTGTTTTCATACCCTGTTCAGATATCCTATTATTAACCTCCAGTGACCACATAAAAATCCCAGCTTTGGTGTTATCCATATCCATACTTTCAAATATGAAATTCATTTTGCCATTTGATATCTGGTAGTAATCCATTCTAAAATTTATTGAAATCATCTTTTCTTATTATTATGTCTTTAAAGATGGTTCCTGCAGGAGATTTGCCAACTAATTAATCTCCTCGCATAGAATTTTGATAATATATTTTGTAGTACTTTAATTTCGAGGCATCTCGAGATCCCTCCGAAATATCTACTTCTACTCCGATTTTTAAGTGTAGCAAAGAGTAAAGGGTAATTTACATATGGTACCAGTAAGCGATGCCTATGAACATGAAGCAGGAAAAAGCTACATTCCCTTATAAGCTCAACCGACTGGTTTATTCGTTTCCGAATTGGGAATAGCTTCACATTTCCGCGGAATTGGAATTTGCCGTTGTGAGAGAAGAAAGCCGCGGATGGCATAATGCGAAGTTATGGATCTATATTGCGATTAAGAATAACGACATTGGTACAGTCGAGGAGGAAATCATCCATTCAGTGCTTCGGCCAAATCCCGCGTGGCTTTCCTCGTGTTTACCCCGACCAGGAGTTTCGACTCCACGTATTCATGGACTGGGAGAAGTTTTAATCCTTTCCATTATTTGATGGAGGTGCGTATGGCCGAGTGTGGCCGCGCCGCTATTTTAGATTGGGATCAGCTTTTATCTCTAACAACTTAGAGTGACCGAATCGACGAGAAGTTCCCATGGCGCGAAATGGCAGCCGTAGAAAACTACTCTTTCAACCACTCATTTTAAAGAGTCAAATTTATAGTGTACATACGCTGAGGTTACTCTTTCACAGCTTATCCATTCTTTCATAACAATATTCCGTTTATCTCGATTTCCGATTCCCTCGGTAGTGGTTATTCAAGAAGTGAATGAAGTTTCGATGTGGGATTTATAAATAAAGGTTTCCATACATGGTTATTTTGATTTTTCTAAGTTATATTTTATAATTCTTTCCTATTCAGATAACTAAATATTTTTAGGAACCGGATTTGCTTAAATATTGTTAATCTCTTATACTTGGAAATTTTCGTTTGTTCACTCCCTAAAAAATCTTAATAATATTTACATTTCAATAATCTCTGATGAAAATGAACTTGATGAAAGAAATAAGAATATGGATAATATGATTTTTAACTGGTCTTAGAACTTACAATGCAATAATATTCACGAATACTCGGAGGAAGTTGGAAATACAAATATTTTCGAAATGTAGAGATATGCGACTGTATTGTGGTGATACGCAACCGCATGGTAATATAATTTTTGTACCTCTATGTGGAACGCAAATCCATTCAATCCATGTCGATTAAGGATATTCTTAGTCCGAGAAGAAAGTGTCGTCGCCCACTGCTTCAGTTCGTCGACCTCTCCGAACATTTTTTCGCCCGAGCAATGACTTTCGGGCCCCATAATTAGTATCCGTAAAAACTTTGGGAGACGTAAATTTTTAACCAAGCAACTCGGAGCGAAAGGCCATCCCGTCGTTTTCATCGCTTACTTTTTGAAACCTTAATTCAGTTAAGAGAAACGTACACACCCCGCGTCTATGCGTCGGTAATAATGTCCAATTAGTCTGTCTCTCCTCAAAAACTGCTACTCCTCGAAAAATCTCTCCCCGGTTCCTCTTTATCGCCGTTCCATCTCTCCCACTTTCCTTCCCTCTTCTCTCTCTTCCAGAGCAGATCCGCCTACTTTTTCCGCCGAACCCCAGCAGAAGTGTTCGTGGGACTGGAAAATTCGAGCGGTAGGCTTGATGTGCGGCGAGCCAGGAAGAGTTTGAAACTTCGTTTGCCCTTGTGACAACATTCGTTGGCGTGTGCGACGACGCGCGGGGGGGCGAATCGGGGGCGGAAAAAAAGGGAGGCAGTCTTACTATTTCGGCGGAAAAACGTCTTAACTCGCCATTCTACAGCCATCTCCATCCCCGCCTTCAGCCGCAGAACTCTTTCGTTCGTGGGAATTCAGGGTTGAGGAGCTGCTAAACTTCTTTCGCAGGGGTTTCGACCCATTACTTCGCTTTCTTTTGCTCTATCTGCGGGTTGAGTCCTTTCGGAACGCTGTAAACATCTTGCGAAAAATACGACCGACGTCCATGCGCCGGTATGACGCTTTTTCCCCGCGCCGTCGGATTTCGATATGTAGAAAGATGGGAAAGGAAATGAAAGAAACTTTCGCTCTCTTAATTGGCTGCTGGTTTCGCGGATGTGGACTCGGCGGAAAATAAAAAAAGTTTTCTTTTCGGAGAGTTTTCCCGCGATTTGATTGGGCAGGAAGCGCTCATTCAACTAATGTAGTGATTTCTCGGCTAATGATAGACCACGCGAATTTTTCGGCTTACGTAGCTTCTTCAATTTTTCTAGAGCTCGGTCAACGAAGATGTATATATGCGGAAGAAATTTCCAAAGCAAAATGGATGCTTGCTTCGCGAACTTCATGACTTTCTGACATGTGAGAAGGTTGTTTATGACAGCATTAACGTGTATTTTAGGATTTGGTGTATTATTGGCTGGCAACATCATTATAGAAAAATTGCATCGATTTGTTAAATTTATTTATAAATTACATGAACATGGGTGGTCTGAAAAGTTTCCGACATTTCGCCATTTCTCGACATGTTTTCTGAAAATTTCTGAAAAATCTGGGATAGGAAACTTTTCAGACCACCCTCGTATTTCTACCTCGAAGGAACTTGTTTCAAAAATGTTTTTAAGGAATATTATAATACATCAATCCTGTTACATAGGCTGATGAAGTACCGCAGGGGACATTGGATAGATAGATGCTAATATTAGCCTCTTCAAATATTCATTTTATTTAGAGAAATATATAGTGCATACACCCCCTGTTAAACACGCGACACTTAGATATATTTGGAGTTTTTATATATAATTTCGACGCCAATTTTGTTTGATTGGTAAAGGAATGACAATGTGTCATTCCTTTACCAATCAAACAAAAGTAGAAGACGAAAGAATCTTAAATGGAAAAACGAAATGATGGCTCATAATTTTCGTGGCACACACATGGAGAAAAGAATGAACGAAGATGAAGAATGAATGAAGAAGTATGAGGAGACGATTGAAGGTTAAATACCTTCGTCATACAACTTCACCTGTCTGATAATCACTGTATGATATACGGGTAATGATAATAATAATTATAGATTTATTGCTCTAGGACACGGTAGGTAGGGTACTTTATCATAAAGTAAAGAGATTAAAGTTTTCTCTCAGAAAAGTAAATCGTTTAATTGGAACTTCTGGAAACTGCTGAGAAGTAGAAACGTCATGCTTGGATCTGTCACCACATTTGGTGCACCGCGTAATATTTTATTTTTCTTCTATTTCTTTTCGTTCTTAACCTTAAACAGAGTTAAAATTAGAAAGTTAGAATTGTTCCATAGTAATTCTATATTGCGACCGGTTTTGTTAGCGTGCTTGCATCTTCAGGATAAAGATGAAAGAGATTAAATGCTCCAGAAGATGCAAGCACGCTAGCAAAACCGGTCGCAATAAAGAATCACTGTGGAGAAATACTAAGTGTCTAATTTCAGTTATGTACGTTCACGCCAGCGAATATCGATTTCAAGAGCCAAAGTTGTTTCACTCAAATCATAATGAAAACCAATAGAAATTATGTAACTCTTGCTTTCGTCTGTCTCACGCACTACGATACCTCGGTTCCAGAATCATAGCAGTATCCGAATAGCATCGTTCGTAGCACGAGCACAGTCGTTTCCTGCAATTCTGAAAATTACTCCCGTAGATGATGAATTTTCTCGCCGCTCTGTTTTGTTATGCAAATTTCAATTCAGATTCAATCTATTGCTATGATAGTAGTATCCGAGTGAGGGACAGGTCCGTGTAAACATTCCGTTCCTCAAATCAATGTTCGGATATTAGAATGCTATACCTATTAAGTGCATGCACAGTCGAAAGTACCAAATGTACACGTATTTTGATAATCAACGTATTTTCACACTGATGTTTGCTTTAATCTCGCATTCCTGTTTATCTGTTGATCGTGTATAATTATACAAAATACTGGATGCCTATTTATCTGCTGATGAATAGACATACGAGATCCGATGGATATTTTCTCACGTGGGACTATGATGGACTGACTTGGCCATTAAAGGTCATCTGGAGCCCTCAAAATAGTTCATTATATTTATTATTGTAACGTAGGTCTAGAAGGATGATGATACTTTAATTTCTTTTTTCCTTTGGCCATTTGTCTATGTTGAAAACTTACTTGTCGTGAATAAAATCCAATCAAAAACGACTCAATGCTAGTTTCACTTAGGGGATTCTAGTAATAGAAAATTAAATTTTCCATATTAGAAGGAAAGAAATATTTATGTGTTTTTTCTTCCATTTGGAAAACAAAAACTTCATTCCGCGATGCGAGATTCATTTAAATGTTATATCACGGAAGCCGTGAAGGCTTGCCAGGATCCTTGAAAAATTTTGCACGAGTTACCATATTTTTATTCATTTCTTAAAATAATTTAAATAAAATTTTAAGATAATGATGCTGGATGAATTCTTTAATTTTTTATAATGTTAAGTTAATGGCGCTCCATGATGTTTGACTATTGAATAATTATTTTATCAATATACATAGTAAAATAGTTATTATTAACTAATTTAATCTTCATATTACTTCTAAAATTTATATCAATTGTGTATTATACCGATGTTATTTATGTAATAAAAATATATAATTGTAATTTTATTGTATAAATATAATTGTATATTACGCTGCCACCAGACGTATGTCAAACTAAGGCGCAAATTCGTAAGTCTTCTTATTTAACGAGTCTCAGGTCATAGCATATGGCCTTACTTTATTAATGGAGCTTGAGGCATTTCCTATCCTTCCTTTCTAAGTTTTTCTCAAATTCATTTTCTCCCAAAACCCGTATTATATTGTGGTGGAAATTTTATCATAGTGAAAATAAATACACTACTAAATGTAACAACTAGAAAGAAACATCTCGGAAAACAGCTAATGCAAAGCTTATCCATGCGTATTATTTCCTTACCATTTAACGTCATACCCACCACTAGTAGCCAGGGGAAGAAAAATCTCGTTGTGAGGGAAAGAAGAGGCTCATTCCGAATTTTCCCGGCATCAACTTGGGATGAAATTGATTCGTATTGACCAAATACCTCTTCATCTCATCTTGCCCCTCTTCCTTTGGATTCGTCTCCTACACAGTCGATTGGGGTCCATCCCAATCTGCTATCGTTTTGTTGAAAAAAAGTCGATATATCCGAATCACCGGAGACTCTTGATCTTGATCTTGAGAATATTGCCCTAGAGATCCCATCCCAGGGCTTCGGTGACTGTAATTATTCGCTCCGGGAAGCCACATCATGAAAAAAGGAATACGCTATCATCGATTTTATATTTTTGTATCGCCAGAATGAAATTGGATACATATTTCTTTTGGATCCGCTTCATTGAATGAAGCAATAGACATATTTTGGATTAATCTCAGATTTCTAATCGGTTTCATATGTTCTGTTGCCGAAAACGAACGAAAATCACCCCAGACCGGGAACGTATTCGAGTTGATATTTATAAATCAGAAAATATACAAAATATCATAAATAAGGTCTCAATTTTTTAGTTCTGGAAAGGATTGAAAAAGTAATTCCAGTGTTTTACAGTATGAGAACACGTGCAATAAACTAACAACAAAAAATTAATAATCAAGGACTTATTCCAGGTAAATATGTAAAAAATTTTATCCTCTTTACTTTTCATATATCGTTCAAGATTAGACAATAATTTAGCACTTCAAATTATTGATTCTGAATTTCGCCATCCGCTAAATATTTTTGAATTCACATGCCCTTTTGTTCATAATTTTCAATTAAAAATTTATCAGCATAAAGCACTTTTAGAGTTATACCAAAAACAATAGAACCAAATATTTATCCTTCAAAGAAAAGGATATTGCAAGCGAATTAGGTTGATAATAAAATATTACGTCATTGATGATTAATGTTTAGTTTAACTCGTTAATATGCATCTAGATAAAAAGAATTTCTTCAATTTTAACCGCTATATTTAAATATATTTCCGCTCGTACAGAGATAATTCGTCTAAGCTTGTTCATTTATTGTGCCTTCCTGCACCGTTCTTATTTGCAAAACTAATCGTTCGAAAAATGTCCACGACCCTTGAATCTTTGATTAAATGTCTCCCTTCCCGAATAAGGGGAGGTTCCATGAATGCATCCGAATTTCAAGAACCCTTTACTCCCGATGAGAAATCTGACGTAGTAAAAATTCTTCCCCCTCTCTACTCAATTCCATTCAGAGAAACGCATAGCAGCTTTGCATGCGTTAATACAGGGCTGGCATAACTATACGGTGGCTCTTTCTTCTCGAGATGGAAAGAGATCCTGGAGTAAATTATCCGCCTTAACTTAATTTGAAGCTGAAAGGCTATCATCGTCCCCTAGCGATATTTACATAATCTGGCAAAAGTTCGTCTGGTGGAGGAGTTTCCATTCTTCATTAGCATTAGCTCGCTTTTGCTTGAGACGGCCCGAGAGGACGGAGGATTTTCAACGCTTTCTTGTCATCGAGAAAACTCCTTCACGTCTTTTCAATCCAAATAAATTCCTTAAAAGTCTCGTACTTCCGCCCTTCGATCCTTTGCCTCTCTACTTAAGTCAACTAATCCCGAAGACGAGAATGGAATTGTTTCCTGCTACCATTTCGAATTCGCAGACCGAGATGAACTCCCTCAGATATCATTTAAAGTCTACAGATGTGTAATTTCAGACACTCTGATAAGCCTTATACTAAGAGCCTTCGAATGAGACGAGTTTCTGAATGCTTAATGCTGTTTTGCCTACAGATAGGTCGCAATATTCAGAGGGTGAAGAAATTTTTAATTTTATAATGCATTTAAATTCGCTTACCATTTCACTGCGAATTGGAATGAAATTCCTATGCTGATGTAATTTAATTCTTACTTCTACTTCAATTTTTACCGTTTTCTACGAAATCACAAAAATATACGAATTAATTATAGGTATGCGTTATTGTCGGTTTTTCGCTGAGGTGAAGGATATCTCAGGACTCTTTATTTCTTTTCTTGGTGAAATTTTTATTACAATGTTTATTTAGAGGTAAATTTCGTTTAAAATAAATAACATCTCCTATTTTATTTAATGCTCATTTCTAACTATCATACTCGGAGGAACATAATTTTAGATTTTTGAAACTAGATATAAAATCCTATTTATTGAGACTGAATCAAGTCCACCGAGATTTAACGAATGTTAGAAGCAGCATTTTATTTTTACTCTCTCCTATATGAATTTCCTGTATTGGGAACAATCTGATTAATTGGATGTGATTCATTGAAAAAATTGGAATTTCCAGCTCCAATTATTCAGCAGAAATGACTAAAACTAACTGTGCGTAAAAATATATCTAAGGGGAACCCGGAAGATTTTCAATCCCTTCTGCATATGATACAGAGATCCAAGCAAATGGTCCTTTTATCCTTTGAGTTGCTCCATTTTCTCAGTCTTTCTCCTATAAAAACACATCTTCCAACTTCCTGTTAGTGACATCATATCTGAAAGCCCAATGTCCTGCCTTAAGGGAAATCTCTAGTCAGACTTTTCTGCATCACTCGCTCCTCTCGCTCACTGAACAGAGGTCACGCTTGTTCCTTTTACAAAGGGAGGAAAAATAAGAGAGAGTGCAGTATAAATCGTGAATCGGAGACTTTACAAGCTGTAGTCTGTTTGTAAAGCATTCAGCTCAAAGGCTGGCTTGAACCTCATACACATAACACCAATATTAGCTATCAATAGCTTTGGGTAGGGAATGAGGCTATTGGCCAAGTGAGTTGCGAGGTAGTTTGCCCGTGCTTTTCTCCCGGAGCGAGAATTCGATGACTAGAAAACGTCCAC
The DNA here is from genome assembly GCA_036926295.1 of Pachydiplax longipennis. Taxonomy (NCBI): domain Eukaryota; kingdom Metazoa; phylum Arthropoda; class Insecta; order Odonata; family Libellulidae; genus Pachydiplax; species Pachydiplax longipennis. The sequence continues at coordinate 63,480,942 of JAVFKF010000008.1, forward strand.
AAGAAAGCAATACAATGACCATCTGAAAAACACCTTTCAAATCATTCACAAAGGTATGATCAGATTGAATGCTATTATTCGTCACAGCTGATACCTCAGGAGCTTTGAGATTATTACAGGATTGAGTCAAAAGGATAATTTGAATCTAGAGATAAAAGCTATCACTAAAATGATATTGGAAAATCCCCGTTAGTTTCATTTGAATTTAGCTTCACTTGTTTGAGGATACTTCTGTTAATAATTCATCGTTATAGCTTCTTTACCCTGTTTGTTCATATGCAAGAGAAATTTCTATCAAATTTTGTAGAGGATGACAATGGTATAAATTTAAAGTCTAATTGGTGTTGATCAATTGGTGTGAAATTGAAAATTTGCAATACTATAAGATAATAAAATAATTTTATTTCTTATTATTACTAGTTATCTTTTAGTGAAAATAGTGACTGATAAGACTATTGGTAACCACCTAAATTTTCAAATTCCATATCTTACAATTTATTAGCATCAAAGTGCAAATAATTGAAAAACACTGTAATATCCTTGTCAGTAATATTTTATTTTCAATATCTTACTCATACTTCGAGTTAAGCACGTTTCATTTCTAGTTCATATTCATAAAGGTAAACTTTTTGTATACTTACTTGTATCTAACGCATATAATGGTAGTCCCAATATAGTTTGTCTTAAATTTAGCTAATAATTTCTTCCACAATAGTCTCTCCGCCTCTTTCTCTTTAGCCTTTTTCAGGCTCTCAGTTACTTTTATTTATAGATTCGTTCAAATACTTTTCACCTTGTTTAGATTTTGTAACAAATTTAGAATGAAGGACCTAGTGTTATCATTAATAATAATGTCCTGAGAACTACCGCTGGCAACGAATTAAAGTGCAATGATGGCGCTCTAAAGATATGCCCAAATGCACATAAGTTAGGGAAAGAGGAAAGGAGTGCTTGAGGAGAAATGCATGGACGCTAGCCGATGGTTATTAATAGCATGCCAACTACGAGTATTATACCTATCCCCCATTTATGAATTTTCTGAAAGGACAGACTCTTCTAAGCGGAGAAACGGCCACACGCATCCTTAGAGGTGGACGCGACCAAGGTGCATGTATGTATGTACATACATGCATACAATTGAAATGATAAATGGCACTAGGAGTACCGTATTGAAGCAAACGCCCAACTTTATTGAAATGAAATTCCTTATTAGAAATGTAAGTAAACCCTACTCGGGATGAACTGAAATCTCTTTGCAACAGAATTCAGTAAAAAGCGGCCTGTGAATTTTTAAGAATAAAATTCAGCACTATGTAAAAACCTCAGTCATTTTTTATACATTTTTAAACGACTTGCATTATGATTTTGATTAGTGTTTCACAAAGGTTTTCCCTAATTGCTTTCAAAACTTAATTTTAACAGTGTCCTTAGCAAAAGTTTTTGACCGCAAAACTCATCTCTAATCCATTGCTAAGAAAATGAGTTTTATTTAAAGCACGGCTGTTTTTTTTCCGTTACGGATTCTCCGTATATAATAATTCTTTAAAAAATTTGCGAAGAAGAAATCAAAATTCTAAAGGGGACTTTATTCAGGAAGTGCATCATATCAACAGAGATCCTTTTCCGTTATGATGATAAATATCGAACAAGTTTTGTTTTCAATTACATCTAAAATAAGCCAAAGAAAAGGTAGCCTGAATTCTTTGAAAATCATACTCTCTTAAAGGCTGCAAATTGGAGTTGAATGTGCCCTTTTCTGTTTGCCCATCCATACTGTGAAAATCCTTCACGAATCTAGATTAACTTCCTCGGAGCCTTTGCTCTCTCAGCTGTTAAGGAATAGATATATGGACTTTGCGCGAGTTCCATTTTCCTTATAGATTCAGGTCACAAAAGATGGCGAATGATTGCATTCTTACGGGTCGCCCTCAGATTAAATACAGAGAATGCACCGTTAAAGCCAACAAAGGTATTATAGTACGACGGACAAAGAGCACGAGTACGTCTCCTTAAATAGAGTAGAAACCTTTTAAAAAGACCCTCTTCTAGAGAACAGAGGATTTGAATTTGTCTTCAGAGAATAATTCTACATGTGAACCAAAGTTGGAGCGAATTTAAAGTTTCCAGCATAGAATACACGCTCTTTGAAAGTAAAGCAATTCCCATTCGATTTTCCAACGCTCCTTCCACTTGCTCTATAAATTTAGGAAACGTTCAAATATCATAAATTCTCTGTCTATCCCGCTTGTTCAATGTTGACTTGGTTTTTTTTAGTATTAACATCGAAAATAAATTTCCAGTTCTTTGTTAAGTACCCTCAATAAGTTCTACAAAAGAGACAAAATCTTGTAAAGACAAATCTTTCTTATGAAAAGGCCACTTTATTGTTTCTCCCTAAGAGAAAACGTACAGATAGACATCATTCATTTATTTAAATGAAAAGATTTCTGTAGTACATACTTAAACTGAATGAGACTTTGGTTATGATGAAAGAAGACTCGAAAATATTTCTTCAAGTTTTCCAATGTGGTTTAAAGCTATTCTGCAATATAGTTGACGAAGGAATAAGGGGTAATTTTAATTATTAAGTGGAGTATTAGTATAAACTTCAGAAATAGAAGTAATCACGAGCATAAATTTATATTTTTATAAATTTATATTGTGAAGATATTTCAACTGCGAAAGCCGATTTTACATTGAATTGCATAATAGTTAGTACTGAATGAGTTACTCAATAATTCTAAATTTATTCTAAACATCTGAGTACCGTTAAAGAATGCCAGAAAGATTGAAATGGTGTGTTTGTTGATAAAACTACTGATATCTAAATAGCTGAAAGTCTATCTTCAACCTGAGAGAATGATAAGGGATAGAGATGTAGAGAAAGAGATAGATGTAGGAAGATAAATAGGAGATAAAAGCCTGGAAGCTAATCTTGAGGTAGAAATAGAGCTGTCTTAAGTATTGACTCTAGAGAATTAATAATGCAGAGGGGGAAAACGGAAGCCTAATATACCATAAAATGTAATATAATTAGACCGCTGTTATTAAAAAGGCAACGATGCAATGTTTTCAATGTGAAAAGTAATCTTCAGCAATTTTTAGACGCTTTAATTCTGAAACGTAAAACATTGAATATGTTTTCAACTAGCCTTCAGTCACGTTTCATTCCTGTAAAAATCCATAATTTTCTCTCGTTAATAATTTTCTATAAAAAGTATAAGAATTTTTATCGATATGAAGTCAGTCACAATGGTAATGATGAAGCCAGATAGTTACTCAGAAAAATAATAATAATAGTATATTAATAATAGTATAATAATAATAATAGTATTATAATAATAATAGTATTATAATAATAGTATGATAATAATATTCTAATACTATAGTATCGGATCGTATAATGTAAATAATATCAAATACGATATCACCGTAAATGAATTTAATTCAGTTCCTTCACGAAATATCGAAACCCAGAGAGAGAAAAACGAGAAAACCCCACGGAGTGACCGGCTAAAATATCCGGGCAGCAACCCGCGCGATCTCCAAAAGATTAAGCTATTGAATAATTGCCCATCGCACTTATGACGCAAACCAACCGACTCCATCCCAGAGGGCGTACTTACACATCCCGCAATCCCTTATCTCCCTTTTTTATCCACGACAGATACCGTATAGGGGCACTGGCGGTCAGTTGGGAGGTCGGCCTGTGAGAATGGCGGCTGAACACACGGTCCGTGTCGCGTCATGTAAAAGATATCTTGCGGATCCCATCTCGAACCGAGTTCCCCTTTAGCTCAAACCGCACTCCGTAGCGATGGGCGAGTCGCAATCAAACCCGCACTTTTCATCTTTTTCTCCCTTACGCCCCCTTGAATTCAGACTGCCCACCAAACACAAATACGTACGACCGGCGAAGCAGCCCATGGCAGAGGAATGCGCAGTAGGGTGGATCGAAAAAACTTTTTTTTCGAAATCTTTATGCGGCTAGTGCTTAAAGTTTGTGGTTGGTGGTCCTTATAAACCATGCGAAATTTCAGCTCGATCGGAATATGTCCTGAGGCTGCGAAATTTAGTCGAAATTTTCAATTTTTGTGAAAAAATGTCAAAAATTCGAAATTTTTTCTGATGATTTTTCGATGTTTCTGAAGTGATTTAATGGCAAAATATTACATTTATTGCTTGTATGTTGCTTATTGATTAACAATTTACTGAGTTTGAATGAGGAAAATTGATTTCTTAGTTCGCCAAAATTTGTCAAAAAACGCCAAATATACAGAAATGTTACGGATGTTGGGTAGGCAATAACCTGCTGCAGTAACTCGACCCCACCGACTTAAATTTATGAAGAATGATAAGATAGTGGGAAAAGAAGTAATTTTCAGCTCTTATTTCATTGAATAATAGACTACCCAGCACTCACCACGAGGGGGTGGTTGCAATCGAGTGCCGACCTCTCACCCACCTAGGTAGGCTGTCCCATTTGGGCTTTGAAGTCTGCTTTTGTACCAAACCTCAAAATTATTTTTCTGTTCTTCAATCGAAGTCTATTTTAGCCATCTCGGGATTCATAACTACATACAACAGTTGATGTAGCAGTTATATCCTTGACGCACCGTTCCTCTCCCTAGATACGGCACGGCAGGTAAAACATTCTGCAGTTTTCCTAGGGATTCATCTCTTCCAGTAGCGATGTCTTCTAAGTCTTCATTTGTTAGTAAGTGTGCTACTGGAGGTGATGTTATTTCTTCTTTTCTCCAGTGCACTAAAGCTGTATAATCTTTGGCTTAAAAGTTTATCACTGGGGGTGCAAACTTTCTAATGGAGTTAACTGGTTGGCTTTGGCTTTTTCTAGCTTTCAGGATCTTCTTTGCAGCGTTTTTACGCACATTTCAGCGACTATCTAAATATTACAACTCGTATGTTTTCTGGATGCCCCCAAAAAGCATGATTTCGAAGATGATCATAGAGATAAATCTTTAGCAACGTTAGCAATATCTTTCAAGGAGATTTCTTGTCCAAAGTAACTTTTTTTTCGCTTGAACGTAATTTAAACACCGAATGACACTCAAAAAGTTGGTAACTGCTTTTCATTAGACCCTCCGATTCCCCTAAAATATCGAATATCGCTGACTTCATCTGCCCTCAAGGCTAGGGTGTCATTTTTACGGAGTATTGTCCAGCACACTATAAAATACAGATATTTCCCGTTTTCACAGCTATCAATCCACAGATTTGAAAGATTTAACAGTAGTTTTAGACACGCCTATTGCAATAACACTTGTGTTACGTAGACTTATAACTCGCGCAAACCGTCACGTTTCAGTGCTCTGTCCGGAGAGACTGACATCCATACTGGTAGTGTCAATATTGCAACCACCTCCTCGCTAGTACTTGATTATTCGATTAACTAAGAGCTGCAATTTACTTCATTTCCTATTATTTTATCATTCTTCATAAATTTAAGTCGGTGGGGTCGAGTTACTGCAGCAGGTTATTGCCTACCCAACATCCGTAACATTTCTGTATATTTGGCGTTTTTTGACAAATTTTGGCGAACTAAGAAATCAATTTTCCTTATTCAAACTCAGTAAATTGTTAATCAATAAGCAACATACAAGCAATACATGTAATATTTTGCCATTATATCACTTCAGAAACATCGAAAAATCATCAGAAAAAATTTCGAATTTTTGACATTTTTTCACAAAAATTGAAAATTTCGACTAAATTTCGCAGCCTCAGGACATATTCCGATCGAGCTGAAATTTCGCATGGTTTATAAGGACCACCAACCACAAACTTTAAGCACTAGCCGCATAAAGATTTCGAAAAAAAAGTTTTTTCGATCCACCCTAATGCGCAGTCCTTCGCGTGATCACCGTGGGACGGATTAAAATTAGTCCTCCGCGCATTTTCCTATAGCTTTTGTTCTTTCGCAACGGACAGCTTCTGAATAAGACCCTCTCGCCCGTGGCAAAAGGAACGACGCCCACCGTTGCATCACTCTATTTATGCATTTCCCTCATTCTGCGCCGCCCTCAGAATCGCCCTCACCGACGCAAATTAAAGGCATATATACATGCCGAGCGCGGAACCGGGTCTAGTTTTGAGGTAGCGGAATGAGAATCGAAGGTTTCCTGTGTCCGTTAGTGAAGCGCATACATCCATGGTGGACATAAGGTCAAGAACAAACCGAATCCCTGTGGGCCCCTCCCAGCCGTGCTGGCTCTCGTGCATGCCTTATGTCCTCCTCTTCGTCCATCCCTTTCCTAGCCAACCCCTATTTTCCTAACGACTCCCTTCTGCGACTCTCCCCCGCGGGTCAAAAGGAAGCCCTACGTCCGCTCCACTATGTAAATGCGCCACCATAATCAGGGAACTCGACATTAGATTACTCGCAACGAGGCCGGAATCTGTAATACCAGTTAAGGTTGCTACTAAAGAGGGATGAAGAGGATCCACCATGTTGAGTGTATCCGCCTTGTGTCCTGGATTCCTTAGTCGCGATGTTTTAAAAAGTCGAGGAAGGTTCCGCACCCTGAAAGCTAATGGAGCGGAGGATCTGAGGATGAGGTTGAGGCGAGATTCTTGGAGAAGGAGGATTTTTGAGTGTGTTTGTATTCGCTCCATATTATTATGGGGTTGATAAGATTTCAGACCGTAGAGTATGTGCAGGTCGCATCCCAGTTCTTTGAGGTTCTCTTGCATTTTATATTTAGCCTCTTATTTAGTATGCTAAAGTTTCCGCAGAGTTACTTTTTCCTCTTTTTCGGTCTCTCTTTGAAAATTATTCTCGTAAACAAGAGCGTAACAATTTCGCCATAAACTAGGAATGGGAAAATATGGTAAAATTTTTAGTGTTTTCTGAGATGCTAAATTTTTTTCTCGGCTCCTAAAATATTATATCTGAGACTGCAGTAGTAGTCATAATTTATGCTAATTAATAACCAGAAGTTTTTATAAATATCTTACTTTAAATGAAGTCTATAGGAAAATTAAGATAAGCAACTTGTATACTCTTCTTGAGTAAAGTGTGATGAAAGACTGATCAATTACATTCATCTACTGAACGATCGGAAAATAAATTTCAGGGAATGACACCTATTTTCATCGTTTAATTAAACGTACGGCAATCTCAAATAAATAAGGAAAATTAATTATTTAACCGGAAACGTTAAAGTTCTACCTCTTAAAGTTTTAAAGTTTTAATTGATACTTTGAGATACTTTGTATCCATTCCACTTGATACTTGAGATAGTTTGTATCCTTCCTACAGGATTTATATTTTTCGAATAATTTTTTTTCGCTACCGACGTAGCATCAGTTTGATGAAACACTGTTGCAAACTAGTCGAAAAATAAAAATCCTGTGGAAAGAATCAGTATGATGCTACTTAGGTAGAAAAACCAGCCGAAAATTATAAATCCTGTGAAAAGAATACACTGTTTCTCCATTTTCAATCAGGTGGCTTTCCTCTAAGTCATGCCTGACCATTTTGAATTTAATCTTTCCCTCATTCCTTTATGAAGACCCTTCCCTATCAAAGAGCTGATGCACTTCCACAAATTAAAATCAAAAAATATCGGCCCGTTCGGCCATCCTCAGGTGCATAACAGGAAACGGGAAACAAATTCATAGTTCCAATAATTGAAAGAAGAGGGGGTTAGAGTATAAGGAGAAGGGAAGGGGAGGGATGGGAATATTAAAGGCTAGAGACAGAGGACAAATGAGGAAGAGTGTGAAGAGGGGGAATAATTTGTGGGTGAGTTTGGTTTTTGTTAATATCCTTATTAAACATAAAAATACTATTCCATCGTACCAGCCATACCTTCGTAAAATGAATTGGCGTAAAAGAAATTTCGATATTTAATCGCTTAAAATAATTCATTTTTCCTTAAAATTAAGATTTATTAAAACAAAGAATATCTATGTTATGTCTTCTATTCGTGAAAAGGTACAGCGAGTACAGGAATTAAATTAAATTTATCAAAACAAAATATTCTTTAAAGAAATAAAAACATACGTTACTTATCGAGATACATTGATGTTGAAAAAATATGCTGACTTGAAAAAAGGATACTTAAAGGAAATAGGAAACATATAAATTTTCTTCTTCATCATCTTTTAATTATTATTTTACGTAAATATTGCATTATTGAATGTCTTCGTGGAACCCTGTAAAGGCGTGAGCATCAAATTCATTTAGGGAATTTATTCTCGAATATGTCATGTGTATCATCGGTAATAAACCTAGAGACGTTCAGGAGGACATCTACCACACTACTTCAAAAGATTCATCTATGTCAAGTCCATAGGTTTAGGAGAAAGGATAAGGCGACCAGAGACCTGAGAATGAGGTCTGGCAGGTGGAACTGCTCTGCGAGAAAGGATCCAGGAAAGGGTCTCGCAGCCAATCAAGTATCAGCTGCCTGAAAAATGAAAGCAGTAAAGAATGACACTGATAAAAGGACGTGATGGAACCTCGGTCATTAGGAGAACATATACCATCTGTGCAGGAGCAAAGAAGCTAGCCAGACAAACCGCCAACCGTTCAACCCCTCCGTCGTTACTTTATACATCGGCTCGAGAAAGCATTTAATTGGATCACATATAGAACTTAGAGGGTAATACATAATATACACAGGTGCCAATGTATTTGATAGTAATGTATACTAGTGCGTATGATACTTCCATGGGGAGAAACAAAGGGCAGGTGGAATCCGAGGAAATGGCTCCGAGTAGACACGATGGATGAATGGAAGGTACGCTCAGTCTGAGGTTTGATATGGGGAAGGGGTCAAGGGGAGAAATATCGCCGTGCGAGCGTTGTGACAGTTTGGTCGAATTGGCCAAATGCATTGAGCGATGGAATGGCGAGTGGCAGAGGGACCCTAGGGCCACGCAGGGAATAGAAGGGTGAGGGAAATGTAAAAGTGAGGGCGCTGAGGGATTAGATTGGAAACGGACGTCGGCAATCAAGACAAAAAAGGGAAGATAAAACGGAATTTTTGGCAAGTGGAAACGGAGGGGACCGGATTTTTCTTTTATCCCGTGGCAGGAGACTTCAAACACGAAATCCGATACTCACTCACACCATACTGAGCACGTATCCTACGTACGCGGTGAAAAATATCTCTATTTATAACGAAGGATTATACTTACGTCTTTTTCTCCATTTCTCTTCGTCCGCATTCTCGTCCCATGATCCTCACGGTGCGGTAAGATTCCTTCAATTTCAGTTAAATTCAATGAATATGAGTGAAAACCTTTCATTCCGTCAATCTAAATAAATTTATGACTAAATAAAAAGTATTACGACAGCTTTTACTGAATGTGGGAGCAGAGGGTTTAAAAAGAAAATATTCGTTGCAGCGTATCCCAATAACTTTAAAATAAGGAGTTATCTCCAGTGATGAGTGGCCAAGTCTCTAATGTATGTATTGGCTCTTTCCTGCTTGCAAACATTTATATGGCCTTTATTTTTAAACTTCTATATATTCTTCCAGATATATCAGTACTCGATGCACCTGTTTCTGAATATTCCGTCCATGTGATGGGCTAAGTATTTATGTAACGCACGAGTCGATTCTCCATCAGGAAGGAGACATTCCTATTCATTTCTATTTACGTACGGCTGGAGTGTGAATTATATTTACATGCAGTTAAATGCCGTGTATATAAAAGGAAACTGATGAATCCAGTAACCAGTGGTACTTATCGGAGATTTATTACTCAGAGTTACTCCTGCTATAAGTAAATTGTCGTCACAAAAGTGGATGGTTTTATTGTGATAGCTTCACTGATTGGTATAAAATTATAAATTCATTAAATATCAAAATATTTGAATAAATGAATATTTTCAGCGAATGCCATTTATCCCGTATCACTTTATCATTTAGTGCCATTTCTGTAATAAGTGGCATTTTTTGCGAATTAGCGTTTTGCATGCTCTTTACTTTTTTATTTCGTTGGCTGAAATTTGGAGTTATACCTTTAATTTAATAGAAGCCTAAAAATTCTATTTTAAAGAGAAAAACTTCGGGTTCTTACATCTGAATTTTGATAGCTTCATTATTCCTTGGTGACATCACTAAATGGACGAAATTAGATGGGACGAAATTATCGTTAAGTAACAAGACATGAGGTCTAATTGGTTGCAAACAACATTCTGTTCTACGTTCTCTGATTGTTCATAATATTTTTGAGTGACTAACAGAGAAATTATATACCTAGTGTGATTTACATAAAAATATCACAATTAATCTCATGACCATAAAAGCATGTACCCCTTAATATGTATTCATACACTATAATTTTATTCTTTACTTTCTACATCTTCTTTAACATTTCCTTTGCCAAATACTAAAAATTTATAAAAATATTCCTTAATAGGTAGTTTCCATTTTAGCTATACAAATTCTTGTAGCGAATAAAAGTCTAAGTATTTAAAAGACCGTCGAATTTATTTTTCATTTCGTGATTTATTTTAAATGAATCAATTCTGCACAATTCTGCATGATAATAAAAATAAGTACAAGTCCCCCTTACTCGCCTATTTACAAATCACAACTTCGTGGCACATCAATCCTTATTATCTTATTTCAAAAGCAGTTCTGAGCATTTCTCTTCCTCATTTGCAAAATCTTACATGCAAGATATTAAAAAAATTTACATACTTAAAAATTACCATACCAACATATATAAAGAATATGATTATTTAACCCACACAACCGGTTATCCGAAGTCGAAATTAATTATGAATCCTGTTGAGGCTCGATAAGGGTGTAGTCTCAGAACCGATGGCATGTGTTTTATTATATTTTCAGAACCAATTATATTTTGATGTATTTATAATTTCATGGCATTTAATCATTAATTTGTTTGCGACTTTTTATATTGAGGAATTTTCTGCATTTAGGGAGTTGAACAGAAGTTTCAAAAACAAGAATGAAGTTGGTGGCATCTTCTTAGAAATCTTAATTTATTTCAAAGAAATTGATTTTACTTTTAGTAATACAGTGTGTATTTCTTAGCTCAAAGTAATCTCTTAGATGCCACGTAATTTCTACTATTGTTCCCTCGAATTAATGATAAAATTTTCATCCTTTGCGCTAAACGTACCCAGAGTGGGTAAACGATATACTGCCATCGCTTCCATTCGGAGCGATCCATTCTGATACGTAGGCAGTTAGACTGCGAGCAGTGGGAGCGAACTAGCTCACAGATGTTCTTCTCCGCCACTGTTGTACTTCTCAATGGTTAAACCCACGATCGAAGGTTATCTCGACTTCCGGCTGAAGGAAAGAAACTCATTGTCTTCCCTCATCGCGAGCGGTTTGCGTAAACGAGCCAACAATGAGAGCGTAGTGAATAGGCACGGGAGACATCATGGGAGCAAGACGTGATTCCCATTAACGAGGAGAATCTATCGCTTCCGCGGGAGTCAGAGTAACAACTACGACGTTCAGAGAAGATCTCGGAATAATGCATCGGAATGTTGTACAGCGGGGAGACATGTTTTAGTCGCTCCCTCTTAGTTTGCTATCTAGTTAGGGTTTGACTTCGTGCATTCTTTATTTAGGAAGGATTTAATCTGCTATATTCCCCGTAGATATTCTCCTGGTCGTGAGATACAGCTGGAAAGTATCTCTAATATCATTATTTATAGGATATTCCTATTTAAATGTACATTTCTATATTGCTACTAGCTTAAAACTGTAATTCTAGAAAATAAAAATTTAATATAAAGAAAAAGTACGTTTGCCATACGTACGTACGTTAAAGTCATTTTTCTATTATTTGGGTGCTATGAAGTTGAAATTGTGCGCTCTAAAATTTTCACGTTCGTCCTTTACATTCTAAAGGATACGTGATTGTCACGGAGACTCCAAGTCGCTGTTTAGAGTAAATTTATTGTGTCTCGCACAAATTCAATTCACTTCAAGTTTTTTAACTTGTCAGGTACTACTCTCACTCCGAATTCGCTATTTTATTAATAAATTACAAATAATAGGGAACACACATTCATAGATACCTATGTATTACGAAGAATAAGGAAGCCTGGAATATTATGTATGAAATATATTTAGCCAAATTTCCGTAATTAAAAGTCTTGAAAATTAAAGCGCAGCTAACTAAGTAAGTGTTCGTTCTTCCAGTTAGTTTGTGTGCTTTTTCAGCGTCCTTATTCTTCGCTTCTTGGTAATCTATCCCGGCATTTCCGTTATCTAGCAGTTTTTTCTTAGTCATTCTCTCTGCCTTTTCCATAAAATTATCTCTTCAATTGGTTTTCGTAGCAATCTTTCTGCTCTCCATACTTGACCCATTCATTTTCTCTTTCGACGCTTAATTGCTTCGATCAAAAATAACTACTCTCATTACTACAGTGGAGAGATTTTACTGAAATCTCACGGAGAATACTCAGTAGATAGACGAGTTAGACCATTTTAGAAACAGGAATTTTCTATTGAGTAAATAGGTTAAACTATGGAAAATATTTTCTTTAAATCGGAATTATGTTCTACCGTCTTATACTTATGATTTCGATGTTTTATGCTTGGAAAATGTTGCTTTGGTATTTAACTTTGATATGTATTTGATTAACTTAAGATTCATGCATTAGTCATTGTAAATGAATTTTTAAGTGAACTAAAGGCATTTAAAGTTCACCGCTGAAGAAAATTTCCGTTGCATAGCTTAAGATTATTCCTTTAATCAGAGAGCTTTCTCCTTCCATTCCACACAGCATTAAATATACGGATATTTCCTCTTATAATACCCCTTTCATTCTGTCAGATTACAGATCGTCTATGACCTTGTAATGCCTCTTGTCCTCAAAGTAATATCATTGCACACGTAAAACTTACATTAGTATGATCGGTCGTTTTAATAAGTACTTATTCCCATGTACACGCATATTCCCTTACGAAAGGAGTTTCATACCTCAGCTAATGCATACCTTACACCCCGAAATTCAGCGAGAATTTCGGAATCCTTTAGGGAATAGCAATCCAGGTTCGACTGCTCACTCTCCCGCTACATCTCATGACCATTCAGATGTCGTTTCGTCCAATATTGCCCGACTAAAGAGCTCCTCATGGAAATTCGGGCGCTAGATACAGTTAGCGGTATATTGGGAGACGTCTAAATTGCTTCCCTTCTAAAAAGGGGTGCTGGTTTCTCTCCCTTGACGACCCCCATGGGAAGCGGCGGCGGAGATTGGGGGAGAATGGGGATCGGGGAAAGTTTTCAGAGTCAGAAAAGTGGGGGGATTCGAGGGAAAGAAGTCCGCAGCTTCCGGACGTCTCGTTTGGGGATCCGGACTTCCGAATTAGGAGGGTATCCCCCGGTGGGTCTCCGCTGCCGTCCATCCTTTGGGCGATGGGGAGCAATGCAGGCGGTTGCGCGATGCAGATGGACGGACGGACATTAGCGTTGTGAGGGATATCGACACGAGGGAGTGCGCAAAGCGGATGCGACGCATTCCGGGGAATGGATCCCTTGATGCGATCCTACGCGGAAATTTTGACGATCGAGGAAATTTGACGGACGAGGTCGAAAATTGGGGGAGTCCCTCGAGACAGCGCGCCCACGTGACGTAAAGCAGTTGGCAGGAGTCGATTTCCTATCGATTTACGAAGACGTTAATTCTGTTAATGCAGTAATGTTAATCGAAAAATCAATGATTACCGTGAAATAAAAAATCGTGTAAAAACTATGCTCTCATGAAGTCACACAAAAAAATTCCACGGAAAGAATTTCTGACTTTCTGGTAGGAAATAATGTCACATCGATTTACGAAGACGTTATTTCTGTTAGTACTATCTGTCAAATACTTGCCGTGAAATAAAGAATAGTATAAATATTATACGCTTATTATACGAAGCAATCTTAAAACAATCCCAAGGAAGAATGAACATGAAAAAACCCTGACCGAACCGGGACTCGAACCGGAGTCTCCCAATCGCCAGTCGGTTGCTCTGACACTAAGGGTTCGAATTTCGGTTCGGTTAGGCTTTTTTCACGTTCGTTCTTCCTTGGGATTTGTCCTAGCTGCACGACTTTTCGTGCTAAGAGGTTACCTTTAACCTTCCCTCTGATTGTTAAAACATTATCTTTTAGCCCTCGGTAGTGCGGTGTGCGGTGAGAGTATCACACGAAAAAATTCCACGGAAAGAATTTCGCACTTTCTGGTAGAAAATAATATCACGGAAAATATGTCAGACTGAGAATTGCTGGAGTTTAGTAGGTGGAAAATATGCCAAAGTAGAATTTTCACGGGGGGAACCATTTTTGCATATTTAACATAGTTTTGGAAATGGATCATGGCGTGGCGTGTGTTATCCATTACGGTTAATCATATATATGCCGTCAATTTTAAATAATCTGCATTGCAATCTGTTTTAAACATTCCTACATCTTAGCTACCTATTCTTGAATATTGCGTCTATACGCTGTTGCTAGAATTAAAAAAATCAGTTAACGAAAAAATGGGAGATTTCACTGCCTGCCTTAATATTCAAGACCTAGAAACGTAGCTAATATGACCTCTCCACCAATCAAATTAACAACACTTTGGGCCTCCCAGCCAGACAAGTGGGTAGCGCATTCAGCTTTTGGGAAAGCGACTCTGGGTTCGATTCCCGGTGGGAGCCCATGTGTGAAATGACCTATCGAAGCACTTTTTAAAATATCCCTCCCATGATAAATTAATTCGAGACACCAAATGTAAGCCACAAATATTTCAAGCGACCTTTATTTAAAATCTAGAAATAAATGGTTGGCTGACTTAAGAGTGAAAGTTACCGTAAATTACGACTTTTTGCATTTTTTATTCATCTTTTTGCAAAATTGATGAAATTTGCGATGAAATCCTTCCAATGAATTCGTCATTCTACAAGCAAACCCAAATGCATCGCATCGCATGGTTGGCTATCTCATCCATAATTGCGTAGATGTGAGTCCCCCCAATACCTCCAATCGGAGTGAATTAACCAGCATGCTCACTCAAAAAGCAACATCCTACGTCATTTGGACACCCCTTTGGCGCACATACAACTTTGGTTCAGAGGTCGGGTGTGGCCATGAGGGTCAAAGCGCTCTCCAAAAGGCCACGTGCCACAGTGGGCTAGAATCGAAAAAAGCTGGCCAAGAGGCCAAAAATGGTTTTTTGGAGTGCGGGTTTTGAAACTTCGCATATATATTAAGAAAAGATTGAATTTTATGTTCCCGTTCGTCGTTTTTCGATATCTTTACGCGTTAAAAAGATACAAGGCGTCAAACTTGAACAATTTTCACAGAAATGGGCAGTCGCGAATTTTTTGGATAAACGTTCAAGTTTGCGTTTTTATGGAGGGTTTAAGTAGATACTTTTGGAAGAAATAACGATGCAATGATCTAAAACTATTCTTTATCTTTTGACTGGTTGCTATCACCGCTTACAAAAATGAGTTTTTGCTCATTTAAAGCAACAAAATGGCGGACACCTTTTTCGGACAATTTTCGAGATAAAGTAAGGAATATAAATAGGAAAACGGCCCTAATGCATCGAGTCTCTTATACCACGTCATAGTCGGAAGTGTCTAGATGTGGAATCCGAAGAAACTGTTTCAATTCAGGTGCTACTTTGGGAGTTAAGTCGATTTTTCGTAAGCGCGGCGCGTTCCGACTCACCACCGTGGAATCCCCGAATGCAGTTTCGCTGTCCTTTTGGTGATACGAAGTCTAACGATTGGTCTCTTTCATGTTAAATTCTGGCTAATTATCCTTCAAACCTACGTGAAGACAGTTTAAGAGAGGAATTAGATACTTCTACCTTACATAACGGACGTGGAATTAAGGAAAGTTTAACATTCAGGTAAAATGCGTCTGCATTTTAATTATAACTGTAAAAATACTTATAGAGAAGTTTTCACCCCCGATGTTGGTGGAAAAAATGGTTGGTAGAATTTACTTTGAGAAATCTTCACATCTGGTAATTTTTACCGACCCTTGCGTCACGGGTTTGGAGTTAAGTACGGTTTATGGCACTCCCTCGCTACGCAAACACTCTTGCGTATTCTCTCATTGGCTTGGGTTATTCCGCACGTGTCTTTTGGATTCTTAGGAAAAGAGAAAATATTTTTGTAGTTTAGTTTTAGTCCATCTATGAAGACCGAAAGTTTTTTCTTTTTTTCTGTGCTCTCGTCTGTGCACTTCCTCGTGTGCTATACCTGCAGCAGTATTTTTCGTCGTTCAACGAGATTCTGTCGGCCAATCCGCCTTCAATGGAAGAAGGTAACGAAAACAGTTGCGAAGGAAGAGCAAAATTATTTTTAAAAACGGATATTAAAATTGACGAAGGTTACGATTGGATATTTTGAAATCAACTTTCCTATGTTGCTTACAATGGTAGATGGAAAGGTGAGAGTAATCTACTTTTTGGCATTTTATTATGGAAAATTTGACTTAAATGCTACATAAATACTTTAGTTGTGCAATTCACTAATAGATAACTCGACATTGAGATGTTACATCTGTGCGGCAAGAATATCCTAAATGAATGACATAGGGGAAATGAGGAAACGGAAAGTGGACCCGGAGAAATTCTCTTTCGGAATATCGACTCTTCATTGCTATATCAGGTATTTTGTAATGTCTTTTGCATTGGTCATACAGACCTGATTTTAGGCAGTGGCAGGTGAGTGAATAAAGTTATTGATAGTTACATGCATTCGGAAAGCAATGAAGAAACCTCATTCAATACTTCAACACTACAGGCCCGTGGTAGCCAAAGAGTTCAATTGCAAGAGAGAAAATTATACCTACAAAATGAATTTCGGCAAAAAATGAGCTTGATAGTCGATACGCCAAAGGCATGAACAGGAACCACAAATGATGGTAATACTGCTCGGAGGTTCTTTGAGAGTCCAACTTTAGCAGCAAAAATAACAGGTATAAAACCGATATTAGTATCTAAATTACATAAAACTCGGAAAAATGTTAGAGTAAATTTAATAGAACACCATAAAATACATCGCGGTAATGATTTCTGTTGGTTTAACCGGTTTCAGAGTTTGTTTGGATAATCAAAATAACTCAATACCCTTTATTCCCTAGGAATTGACGACAAACTAATAAAAAAAATTCCGAAATATACTGAAGGCACTTTCGAGTTGTTACCCCTTAATGATGAGCCATTCGGAAACAACTGCATGCCTCCGACAGTACATAAGGTAGTTGTTCATGGAACACAAATTGCAAACAATTCAGTTCTTCGGTTAAGAGAACTCTCGGAAAAGGTTATGGAGGCAAGAAACAAAGATATTAGGAGGTTTCGTGAAAGATTTACGAGAAATCACTCGAGAGTTGCCACAAACGATGATCTCTTTAAAAGACCTCTGATTACATCAGATCCAAAAATTTCCATGTCTGCAGCATTCAAATACAAGTAACAACAGATAATTGCGAAATAATTGAGAAATCTCCTCATCATCGACGACCGAGAGGGTGAAATTATTGATGATGAGGATTCGGACGATTCATCTTTTGACGAATAAGACTAAAGCTACAATAAAGTAACGATATATATTAATTAGCATAAATATTTATGTTGTAAATAGATATTTTTGTCATAGAGGTAATATACGTGGAATTTAAATTCGATTTAACATTTGGTTTAATTATTTTACGTAAAATGAGACGCTTTTTACCTGAATGTTAAACTTTCCTTAATTCCACGTCCGTTATGTAAGGTAGAAGTATCTAATTCCTCTCTTAAACTGTCTTCACGTAGGTTTGAAGGATAATTAGCCAGAATTTAACATGAAAGAGACCAATCGTTAGACTTCGTATCACCAAAAGGACAGCGAAACTGCATTCGGGGATTCCACGGTGGTGAGTCGGAACGCGCCGCGCTTACGAAAAATCGACTTAACTCCCAAAGTAGCACCTGAATTGAAACAGTTTCTTCGGATTCCACATCTAGACACTTCCGACTATGACGTGGTATAAGAGACTCGATGCATTAGGGCCGTTTTCCTATTTATATTCCTTACTTTATCTCGAAAATTGTCCGAAAAAGGTGTCCGCCATTTTGTTGCTTTAAATGAGCAAAAACTCATTTTTGTAAGCGGTGATAGCAACCAGTCAAAAGATAAAGAATAGTTTTAGATCATTGCATCGTTATTTCTTCCAAAAGTATCTACTTAAACCCTCCATAAAAACGCAAACTTGAACGTTTATCCAAAAAATTCGCGACTGCCCATTTCTGTGAAAATTGTTCAAGTTTGACGCCTTGTATCTTTTTAACGCGTAAAGATATCGAAAAACGACGAACGGGAACATAAAATTCAATCTTTTCTTAATATATATGCGAAGTTTCAAAACCCGCACTCCAAAAAACCATTTTTGGCCTCTTGGCCAGCTTTTTTCGATTCTAGCCCACTGTGCGTGCGTGGAATTTTAATGGCTAAGGATTCTCTGGGGAGGGATGTGAGGTTGAGTTAGCCAAAGACTTCGTGAAGGGGATGCAGGAATGAATTAAAGGAAACTCCATTCACCCTTTCTCTCATCTCCGGATTAGGAAAGTTATTCCACTAGCATTCTAACCCTGCGAGCCCATATTGTCGCAATTTTGCGATCCCTGTCTAATCCGATGCGTTAATTCCAGTACTCCCTGGGGTATTTGTCCCGATTTACGTTTGGCGAAATATATTCCGGTTCTACGCTTACGTTAACTGGTGCAGAAAAATTCCTGTGAATAACTATTTCGCTTGGAAATAGCGATCATAGCACGGAGTAAAATCACTTTTAGGTCAAATAATCGTTTGGTAAGTCATCAGCTCGGTGACAATCGGAAGCTTTGAAGCAGTTTTTCATACATTTTCAGACCATTTCGTTTGGAATTGATATGTATTTTTGAATAGTGTTGCGGCAATAAATGTCTGCTTGCTGAATAATTTCCATGGCAAAATATGGTATCTGGAAGATATTAGGAGGAAGATGAGCGGAAAAATGGGGATTGCGTGTTAGCGGAAGAACGTCCTATCGACCTGCATTAATAACTGGTAAAGAGGATCATAAATATCGCGGTTTCCACCTTCGTGCTGTACTGCCCGCTTTACCTCCCATGCATTGTATCATTATCATAGCATGGAATCTTTCAGACTTAACATAATTTGCATTTAAGCCTTTATCGATGAGAGTGAATGGATTAGTCAGTTCTTTTATAAAAAAATTCGTATTCGATTTAAGGAGGCCAATTTTTTTACAGCCTTGATGAAATTGGATTCACCATGAATTATTCTTTAGTATTGGAAAAAATTGATCCCGGCTAGAATCTCGAAATTATTCTGTCTTACCTCCTATGGAAGGATATAAACCTCTATCTAAAAAAATCAATTCCTGCTTAATCGAAATCTGTGTTAACTCTTAATAGAACTGTGATCCTCGATATTCTTTTTCAATACCACCCATTCGAAAGCGTTTGATATAAGTTTGTTCTTTTGGTCTCATGTACTTAATATCGTAAGAAGAAGACGGAAAGACTTTTTCCCCAAATTTCAGAGGAAATAAAGAAAAATGACAGTTTCTTAGATGTTTAAGTGCAAGGTTCCCAATCAATCTTTACTATTATTTCAAAAATTTGGTATTAACTGAGAACTGAATCGGCTACCGATGAAGCAGCGGAAGTTCAAAATGTACGTATTATGTTGGTCTCAACCATCCGTAAGACGGTCTCACGCTCTATTTCGAAATAATTTCCCCAATTAATATTACCTAACAATGTAACCCCAAGGTTAAAAGCATCACACGTTCCTTAAACGTTTCGCATGAAAACTGTGCGTTTCGAACGGCGTTTTTAACTGCGGGAAAAAAATTAGAAAATTTCGCGTCACGACTAACCAGCTCTAGGCCCCGTTTCCAAATCACCAACAAGTAGAGAAATATTCGAATACAATATTCCGAATTTTTTTTCTTTGCTTCACGTCCACATTTATGTGACTCTCGGAGCGCTCCACATTTCCGCCATCCTCATTAACGCCCGCATTGTTATTATTGGCATTGTTATCGATATTAAAACGAAACGGATGCATTTCAAAATTGCGGAAAAAAAAACGCGCGCGGCGCTTCCCCCGGCCTCAAATATGAATGTCTTTGACATTTGCGCATTGCACGTAAATGCCTCGGGCGTAATTTATTAGCTGTCTCCACGCGGTAATTTTCAACGAGCACGACTACGAAATTCGTTATGACGACCGTTCAAAAGTGATGATTGTAATCCGGCGTATGATCCCCAGTATCGAAACAAAAGGCCAAGAGCCGTTCTTTTTTTCCCTTTTGTTCCTCTTTACTTTGTACTTAATCACCCGAGTGACTTTTCCGCCATGACAAAAATGCTTAATCGAATGCACCCGCGGTTCCAATTCCGTCTCATTAATCCCTTTTTTTTATATCTTTCAGAAGATATAAATCCACAGCGTTGTGCGGCGGCGGTTTGCGAATCGCGCAATTACGACACATCAAAAGCGCTCATTAAATTTCACGCCAAAATTCTTACCCTGTAACAATTAAGAGGAACTGTGCGCCTGGTTTGTTTTGTTTTGCGGTCATTCGTTTCATCAAAGTTAATGACGGAATAATTTTCGGCTCTGGCCCAAACGTACGTATTTTTTCACGAAACCAAATCCTGCGCGATCCGTCAAAGACCGAGCCCACATGCCTCTACATCGCGCTTTGCCCATTTTACCTTTACCGCTTTAACCCTGACTCTCTCGTGGATCCGTAATCCCATAATTCATGCAATCATAATGATGATATCGTAATTATTCAAAGGTGAAGGTTATTATCGCAATCGAGCCTTATGCGTTAAATCTTGAATCGTCTGTTACTCGAGGGAATTCAAAATCTCTTGCAGAAAGGTCACAAAAGGACGCTATTGAAGCTGGAATTATTTGATATTCATTCGATCGAGTTTGATTAGAATTAAACCGTAACTTTGATGGGTTTAATTCAATTGATTAAAGGTAAAGGAGAGCAAGGGCCTATAAACTGATTAAAATTGATATTTTCCGTCCTCTCTCTTGGCTTTGTGCTCCATAATTGTTTACTTAGCGTTTGAGATATATACCATTTGGATCGTCAATGATCTACATTTCTTGAATTGCATCCCACTATCAAGTCATCTGAATATGTCAGTGTAATACAAAATAATGTAACTAATAGTCCAAAAACAATTAGTCGAACACCAAAACCAAAAGATTGCTTGTCATAAACTAATACTCGCAAGTTCTGTAGCAATCACTGGTTTCTTTTCTTTTTATCAAGACTCTTCTGCATAGAACAGAAATAATTTGGATATTTTCAAGCAACACATCTATTTTAATTATCATAATTATAGTAGATTAGCCAGCCTCCTGTCACTTGGAATTTGATACTAACACCATCACATAACACAATTTAAATTAAGCCGGAAGTAAGTGATATATTTTTTATTAGGGCAATAATGGAGGCTAGTACGGGACCTGAATTTCAATGCCTCATTTTCTTTCATTCATATGCATATGAAGAACCTATGTTACCTTTCAGTGATATTTGATTAGCTCCGGCCATCTCTTGAATTTTGAGAAGGTTCCGAAGGTCAAAAATCCCTTTCATTGCTCACCATTCTGGACCCTATTCTTTCTATAGAATATTCTCGACTTTATAGTTACTCAAGAGCTAGATAGTATACTACTACATCAAAGTATACTACTACTATACATCAAAGTACTACTCAAATTTTAATCAATATTCGAACATTTCAAAGTTTAGATAAATAGGAGAACTTAGCGTCAACTAGCAATGAACTTGCAATGTATTACTGCTCAAGTGTTTTCTAATATTTTTCCAGTAAAAAGAAGAGGATGAACATAAGCTATATGTTAAATCTTGACTTCTGTTTAAGATGGTTGTTAGATAATGAATATTTCGGTGTATTTAGTGTTGATAGTAATTGATATTCATAGATTATTGATTTCCACCAACTCAATATAATCATAGCCTAGTTCATGCTTAAAGTACCAAGATTCTTCCTATCCCTTTAGAAAATGGTCTCTCAACCTTAATCCTTACGTATACCCTTAAATTTGGCAACCCTCTTTCATAGTTTGTCAGTTCATAACAATTATTCATGTAGTTTCTTTAAGGAAACAATTACATTATTGCATTAATATAACATTGCATTGCATCGATTGACTAATGGATGGACAAATTATTCACATACTACTAATATTAATGATTAAATAAAATAAATGTTTTGCCCAAACAAGATTAATTTTCGTCGACAAGATTAATAACCGATGATTCAAGCCTTAAAGTGAATTACTATCTTTTCACTTTCATTTTGAGATTCTAGGACCTGAGATAGAAATTTTTCTGCGATGTGGATGTTGGCGGTGCGGTTAAAATTGTCAGTGGTTCAAATTATGACCGGCAGACAGTACGTTGAACAGTTGTATAATACAGTAATACAGTTGTATAATACAGTAATACAGTTGTATATATAGGACTCATTGTCATAGGAGCTACGTAGGCCATCCCTTATGTTATATTATAAGAATAGATAGGAGAAGATGGTTGTCAAAAACAATAAAACATTGAATAGTCGTAATTTACACGTAAGTCTGAGATGTAGGCTACTGCGAGGTATATATATTTCAGTCATTGAAGGGATTCAATGGTGATAAAATGTGGTAGAAAGAGTAAAATTTCAACTGAAAATGATATTCTTGAATATTTAGTGCAAGTTTTATAAGGTTTCCCCTGAAAGTTTCTTAATCCCATCACTCCCATCAGTAGACCTGGTTTTGCTGAATCGCATAGAAAAAGATCCCGATGGGGGCTTAAACTTCAGTCTCCAATCTTCACATAGCGATCGTTACGTTGAAGTCGGAAGCATAATAACCGAAGATATCGCCGCGTATTACTTTCCAATATGCATAAGTCAATCATTGCTCCGCCTCCTTGTAATGTTCTCATCACAGCAATCGCTCTCAGGATCGAATCCCTCAATGTCCCTTGCATAATGACCATAATCATTAGGGCAAAAACAAATCGCCGATCGATATCGGATTCGACCCGTCTCCCGTTTTTACGGCGATCGTCCCGCCTGGCTAGGAAATTAATAGCCGACTATGGGAAATACCTCGAGAGTCAAAAGCCATTGACCGTACCCCATAACCACATCTCCGGCGCCTCCCGTAAGTTCGCGTCACTAGCCAACCTCGTGGAGCAGCGAAGAACGTGATAAGAGGGGATATTGCAGGCGACGCCGTAATAACCGTTCGTGTCCTCTATTTAGTGGCTCTCGAGGAGGACGGCTGGCGGTTCCAAAAGGAGGTCCCCTAACTCTTCGCTACCCCTTGACCCTTCCGCTCGCTTATTTTCCGATGACTTTCGGGCACCGTGCCCGGAAAAGAGTATGCATCTCCCGGATAGAATGAAGATGGAGGGCATTGCTCACCATCTGATTCGCGGATACTGCCACCGTCACTCCTGATGACACCTTCCGGGGTAAGACGCCGTGGAGAAGGTGTACCTTTTTTCGACGTCCCCCCTCGACGAGGCGTGGGCGTTGGCGATGACGCTGGCAGATGTTCTCAACCCTTTTTTCTCTCCTCTTCCTTTTGTCCCCTCATATTTTTTATCCTCCGTGGTGGCCTTAAAGCACAGCTGCCGTCGTCGGGGAAAACGCGTCTTTTTTTATACTTCGCCCATCTCCGTGGCTCTTCTTATCGCCTTATCTCGCCGTCGGATGGTTTAGAAAGACATTGCCGCATATTATGCTGCGGGTAATGGGTGGAGGGGTCCTTTTTTGTTTCGCTCGAATTATTCAAAGAGGATACTCGCTTTTTGTAGCCTCGTGATTTTTTTTTCAAATTCGTGAATAATGCATTCGATCGCAGGGATACATTCTGATACATCAATTTTCCAGGGTTAGGTATTAGAATTCTAGAATTTACGACGCCGAAAGGAATGGGGTGGTTAAAGGGGAAATGGTCTATTATGAATGCGTTGAAATTCATCGCGAACAGATCTTCGACGTGTAATTGCTGTCTACTTAAGTGTAGCGCTAATCAGGTTATGCATCGGATATCAATTGAGTTGCATATCAATGATCGGAAAATTACGGTACGATATAAAAACCTTTTGTGAGATGTAAAGTTAGATTTTTAAAAGGGAATCTAAAGTTGCAGTCCAAATCCAATTTGATAGCTAGATTTTAAAGACAACGAAAAAATGATTATGAATTTATCTCGGTAAGAACATTGTATCAATAATGTGTACTAATGGTTATTTACTTTGCATGAAATTCTCATTCGGACAATTAAGTCCATAGTATTTTATCCCTAAAACTAATGTATGTACCTAACAAATCATTATCAATGTCCAAACATATTTTTACTGCTATCCGTCTTCTATTTAAGATACGAGTACATTTTAAGGATACAAAGATTCAAAATATTAAATAAGGATAATCTTCTAATAAAAATATTGAGTGTGGGTAATCTTCTACTTAAAATGTTAAGAAAGCATAATCTTTTGGTGTATTCGAGAGTAAAATTTGATCGTATTAATTTTTTCTAATCATTAAAAACAGAGAGGTATTGAAAGACTTACATTCAGTAATTTTATATTAAAATCTTGTGTTTACGGACCATCTTTGCTCTTTTTAGCATCAAAATAGGTTTGATTTACCAACGTTGAACCATAAAGTTTCTGGTTTCTAGTAAAAACCCCTTTTCGAATGAATGCCGTAAGGGTTCCATCTAAATGAAGACAAAGGAAATTGTTTTTATAAATGGTTGTCATAATTATGAAAGTATGAACATGATTTTGGCGCGAAAAAAGACGGAGTAGACAGCGGAAATGGACAATGACAAGAGTAGATGACAAAAAGTGACCTCGGATGCGGACATTTTTTAGGTCTGTTTCTTACAGACAGGCTTAATTATCCATCCGGTTCCCGATATTATCGCTCACGTCGAATTCCCCGTAAATTAACTTTCATTAAACGGGCCCAAAGTAAATACTATTGTTTATGTGTCGGTTTGATCATATTTGGCTAACGATGGAGAGAGTATGCAACGCATGTCAACGAAAACAATTTTGTTTAATCAATCAAGGTA
The DNA here is from genome assembly GCA_036926295.1 of Pachydiplax longipennis. Lineage (NCBI taxonomy): Eukaryota > Metazoa > Arthropoda > Insecta > Odonata > Libellulidae > Pachydiplax > Pachydiplax longipennis. Next base: position 63,506,093 of record JAVFKF010000008.1, read on the forward strand.
AAGGGGATTCAGGTTAACCTTCCATTTGGTAATTTAATGATCATCGCAATTCTTATTACGTTCGCGTTAAATATTTACTCTAATGAGCCTAAATACTCTGTTTTCACATCTAATCCTTCGTCATATAGCACAAGGAGATAGGATAAAAATTGCGCAGAAGTAAACTAAGTTGTGGGTTTAAAAACCAAAGTTATTGCTTGAGAAAATATACCCCGTAGCTGGAGAACATCCACACGAATGGGGTGTGAAAAACCTGCGAAAAGATTAATATTTTAAAATTGACGAAAAGATTAAAATTTTACAGAAAAGACAGATTAAGATATCTGAAAGCAAGAAGCAATATATGTTCACATTATATTGCCAATACAAAAATAAATATGTGTACATAAAAAGTAAGGAAGAAAACAGAAAATTAACATTGTGAAGTAAAAATTTGGCTACAAGATATGTCTGAAATAAAAAATAGTTATACTAAATGATAACAACACAAAAGTTAAAAATTCACTTGCAGTGACCAACTTAGTCAATGATCATTGATGAATTTAACAGTAACATAATAAAAATGTCTAAAATATTCGGAGATGCAAAATTAAATTTATGAGAATATGCATAGTATCACCTATCAACATAACGATTCGTCCATGAATACATTAAAAACAATTGTAATGTATATCTACAACGATACAATATAAGCTAAAAGCCTCCTTCATGCTCTCACTTCTAGGTGTGATATTTATCTTCAATGTCCCTACTCGATTGAAGTGGCCAAAATTTTTACCCTCCATAAATTACCTCATCTCATGTGGTACACGTCCAATAAAATTTCCAACATCAAACTGAGCGTCGCACTTCATATCGGAATGTTATAAGGGTAGTTATCTTGAGACCGAAAGAAGACACATCTTAACGAATATCGAGATTCGAGGATACTCGTAACGACTTAAAAACGCCAGGTTCGACCCTAAAGAAGCGTTCGCTCAATCATAACCCTCCTAATAACCGTCTTCAGCAGACAATGGAAGGGGTGCGTGGTTGAGAATGATCCCGGCACGTGGAGCCACTTAAGCCCCCGCAAGCAACGCCCCCCAAAAACGCATTTCCGCCGCATCCAGCTCAGAAAAAAAAGAAGCCTCCCCCCCTCAGACATCCCACAATCCCCTTCATTTAACTTCCTTTATCTTATCTACCCCTTTCGGCTTTCCTCGGAACTACCGCAGGAACATCCGACTCCTTAATAATTTCCACCTCTCCCTTCGTTCGCCCTTCCACACCTTGGGATAAAGAACCCTTTTCTCTCCACTCCTTTCTTCCCCTCATATCTCTCCATTACTTTATTTCCTTCCCATTACTCTCTTTCTTCCCACTTTTTCGATCCATCTGTCCCTTCATCTCTTAATCCACTCGCTTTATTTTATTCCTCCCCGAAAATACTTCCGTACTTCCTTTCTCTTAAAGTCGCCCGCAACTTTCCTCCTCGTATACTATGCCGCCCTTTTGCTCCCTTAACTCGTCTTGCATCTGGCTTCTTGCGGGGCGTGCGAAAATCTTGGCGGGAGGTGGGTGGGATGGGTGCTGGAGAAGCATTCCGAATGTGCCGTGCAATGGAATGCGATTTAACCTTTTGTCGTCTGCGGAGGGCATTGTTAGAGGTTCCCAGAGATATGGCAAAAGTAATAGAGGAGGATGGGATGAGATGGGTGGCGGCGGGAGCGAAGAGGGTAACAGCAAAAAAGGGCATCAGAGGAAAGTGAATCGAATGAGGAACATTTTTTCGAGCGGATTTTTTTACCTTCTCAAGAACCCGGGAAAATTGAGGTGCGTCGATTGTATTCATTCCGTACTTTCCATGAAGTATTAATAACTAATGATAAGTTAATTGGAGTATGCATAATTTATTGTTTTTATTGACGAATAAGCGATGAGCAAATCAAAGATAACGTTAATTTTGTAGATAAATATTAACACAAAATATCAATATATAAATCTTTTTTATGAAATCTCATTTACAATGTTACAATTGAAATTTTTTTGTTGTTTGTTTCATAGAATCAGCCACGCATATTTTTATGATGCACGTGTTCCTCATCTGGATTTTAAAATATTATCAAGATTATATTCTTTTTATTTTCACAGATATGTAGAAAAATTCTGCATAAATAGAATATTTTTCAACATACCAGTCAGGGGAAGAATGCATCAATACGAACACCAATGGCGTTCATCAACAATAATTAAATATGATTTGATGTATGATTATGAATATTGATTATATTTAATTACAGGTATTTAGTTTAACAGTCAAATCATATAGTCTCCTCTGCGAGGTTATCTCCTTTTACAGAGAGTAATTTATTTGTTAGTTATTAAAAAACGCCTGTCCATCTTGAATTTAATATCGAGTATGCAAATCCATTCACATATAACGCTATTTATAGAACATGCGGATACTTATTTTTTAAATGTCAGTATCATTACAATTATTCGCAGTTATAAACTATACTGAGGATGATTTTTCTTATTATTTCACTTTCACTGCACTTGTTTGATTGCTAACAGATGCATTGCCGGCAAATACCGATGGAAAGTATCTAACGGATTCCCCGCAGTCTAGCCCAAGTATGCCTGGAATTCCCCTGTCCCAAATACATAACAAATATAAAAATTTCATAACTCGTGTTCATCTTTTATTAGATAGCATGTTGTTTCGCACCTTCAATTAGCCAATTTCACGCAGCCTGACTAGTGAAGAAAAAACTCTTGGAATGGTATCCGATACTCGCGCTAATTAACAGACGTGCCATAACTTCACTGACCAGTTTATCCTATTAAGGCTTAACCATTTTAACAAGATATGAAATTTTCCATATTGAATTAGGTTGCGAGAACGTTGTAGCGAAAAAGGAGTAATTAGAACATCGTAAATCCAGTAGAAGAGCTTGCCTAACAAGGGGCACAACCAGGGAAGCCACAAAAGGTGATCTCTACACAGAAAACTAGCACGTTTCCTTAAGCAGAGCGTATTTATGACAGGTATACGATAAACGAGAGCTCATGAATGTCCCAATTAATGAACAAATTTCAAGAGGGGAAGACATCCAGAATTTCCTCATTTCTTCTTTACAAATTTGGCGCGTAACCGTTATTTTCGATTGGGAGTGCTAAACTAATGGATCTTAACTAATAATATACTTAGTACACGACAATTTCATTCTTGTCACTAGCTTGATAATTCTCTTGTGAAAACTTGGAGGAGTTGCTAATACAGGAATGCTATAGAGTTTCCATCAACTAATTGCCAAAATGAAGAATATCTTCCTCATACAACTTGTATTTGCCTATAGGCTCTACACACTTCCGTGTGCGCGCCTGTTGCTTATAAAACAAGTTAATAATTCAATAAGACACTTCTTGCATTAAAAGTACACAATAATTAGCCTGTGAGCTTTTGTTTAAGTTTCAAATTTATAATTTCATTTCTCGTTAAACATTTTGGCTTGAATGTGAATTAAAGGGAACCAAAACATATATCATGCCCAAAAATGCTTTTATTGTCAAATTTATCCATGATGCATAATTTTTAAACGTGCTAGCCTGTAAGGCTTAAAAAAATTATCATATTTTAGTCGTATTCAATCGGAAGCTAAGACACCGGCAGATAGATGTCAGCAGCCTTGAGCTACAAACGCAAGGGACTACACCAGGAGACTCAGAAAACAATAAGTTTGATCAACCGTTTTTCGGTTGTTATTGCGCTAATTAGTCGATTCCCCGGATAAAAAAGTAAATATTCTTCTTATGTTAGCACGAAAACGTTTCTTATTGTTAAAATATCTAATAACTCTCAGTATAAAAACCGTCAAGATATATGCACATACAATTATAATGTATTGTTACATTATAGGGGAGGAGAGGACGACGACAAATAAGGCAGTTAATGTGAAACGAAGTTACAAAATCAATATTAAATGTGAAAATTAAATCCAAAAACGGCAAACAAAGGTGAATCCTCTTTAGGGCAAGAATCATGATGAAAGCAAACCAAAAGCAGCTTTGACCAATTTTGGCCGAAGTGTCTATTCTGACCTAATTCCATTCTCGTAGATTGCAAAATAATAATTTCATAATACTAAGTTTCATATTTTCAGGAATAAGAGCAATATAACACATATTTAAATGAATTTTTAGCTCTCTGCGACCCTATATTTGACATCCAGGGCAATTAGTTCTGTCTGACGTCCCTAGGAAAAAATACCTGGAACTTATTGCATAAAAGGGCGATCGAAAGATATTTAAGTTTTATAGATCAATACGATGATACCCCACGAGCAGCCCATTAGAACATGGCATGTTCAATGCGCGAACTCTTGGGATGGAAGATTATAGTTTTTACTAAGACTTTGTAATGCCGAGCATGAGTCATTTACAATCGAGAGGAAAAATTGATAGCTTTTTATAGCTTTTTCACACAACAGAATGTTTTAGATTGACAGCGTCACAATTTCTTACACTTTGCTTTATAGGATGTCGTAATTTGAAACCAAACCGATTAAGCAAAGAAATTTAAACTACATTTATATTTAGTATCGAGAATTCGATCGAAAACCGAATTAACCTGTTTTGGTTATAACGGGGTTGAATACCCATTTTACATTGATTAACTTCCTCTGTTAACCACGCGAGTATAGAATTGAACCTTTGGTTTAGTTGCTTGAACAATGACAGGATTACGGTGTTAGTGGATTCTTTAAGAAAAATCGATATATATCGATATTGACCAACAGCATTTTTCCGTAATTTTTTAAAAAGTAATAGTATTTTTACCCTAGCTTATCCATATTACTTTCGTTTTATGATGCCCTCCACATTTCTCAGCGGAAACCAGCTTAGGCGTTTACTAGAATTTTCAAGGGCCTGGGAAAGAAGGAGAGAGTGAATGATCGCTTATTGTGTGAAGAAGAGCAAGAGTGTCAGGAACGTGGAAAATTTGGTGCGAGAGATTGGAGAAGGAAGGTGAGAGTAATGCCCAAGAAAAGAGGTGGAGAGGAAGCGGTGGAGAAGCGTGGGTGCGAGGGAAAGAAGGGTTTCCCCAGAAGAGAAAGGCTTCAAGTACGGTTGCCTTTTCCTTCCCTTTCTTTCTCGGGGATAAGGAAACATAAAGATGCTACTTCCTCTGCGAGGGGGAGAAGTAATTCTACGACGAGCTAGTCACTTATGACTGGATAATTAATTAATGGGGACGAGAATGCCTTCGTGACCAGTAGGAGAGGGGATTTTTTTAAGTAGGGTTAGATAAATGGTAAGGGTGAACAGAAGAAAGCAATATACTAAGGTGATGTATGAGAAGAATAAGAGTGGCTGGAAGGAGATAAAAATTCTGTTTGGATGCATTGAATTTGATTTGAAGTAATTTACGTAATTTTAAGAATAAAAGGGAAATAATGAAAAGATATAAATACTATGTCTGAAGCATAAGGTGAGCCAGGATAGAAAAGTTTGGAGTAGTATGCTGGATAAACGAGGCAAATAAAGTACTTACACCTAGAGATAATAGCTTTAGTTTCCAAATTTTTAGCCTGTTTACATAACAATACAAATAACCTAAAGAGTTCGAAATTGGAACTGAGTAGTCCATTCTATTACCCAACCCTTCACCTGATAAAATTAAAAGATAAAGTAATAGCAGTTGAAAAGGTTCTCGAAAGAAAACCACTATGTGGGTTCAATCACCCAAGTTTGCACTTGCAATAAAATAAGCAACAGAAAAACATGTTTTGAGCATGAATAAGTATCATGCTAAGGACTAGAAGTCATGTAAAGGGAGGAATTAATCCTCATCTAAAAGTAAAGCACATCCTTTTTTGCATTTTCTCGCTAATTTTACCTACTCATCCACCGTTATCTATCCTATTCACCTTCGTAGTACTTGTAATAGGTATGAACCGCGTACTAATATTAGCATAGTATACATATCATCGCAAGAGCTTTTATTCCGCAATCCCTACGCCGACGTTTTAAAGACGCTGAGTTAGCTCGGGAAATGGAAGGAATCGCCGAGAAACACTCTCCGCTTTCCTGAATGGAAGGTGTTTACAAGATTTTACGATTCCCCCGAGACACTCCACCCATCAAGGCATAAGAGCCTAAGAAATGAAGGAAATTAGAATTAATTTTTATTTTCTCAGAAACGAAATTACACTCGAGGGTGTGTGGGCTGCACGGCATTTCCGACTTTAAAATCTCATCCGCATTATGATCTGTGTTAGCAAAATAATTCATTTTGGAAAATTTTCAAGTGTATATTTTCTATATATATAAATCAGATATTCTTTGGCTATAGATGTGGGTTAACATGCTTGTCTTAGATTTGATTCCACTCAGTTTTCCCGATTTGAGCCAAACTTTGTCTACGTGTCTTCTGATACTAGTAAGAGAGTACTGTGACATTCTTATTCCCTAAGTATATTTGGTTCGAACGAAGATTGCAAGCATAGTATTCCATAAAGAATGCATATGATGTTGAGTTTTATCAGTGGAAGTCGATATTCCTTCTGAAAAATTTGAATATTCATTTACATTCGAAACTGCAAGAATTTGAAGAAATAAATGAAAATTTTGTAAAACTTTGCTACTTTAAACATCCCTTCCACTTGACGATCAATGCGATTCTTGAACCCAACCTCATACATTTTTCTGTAGGAATACATTAAAAATTTAGGCCCAGGTAAGAATTAATGATGTACTATATGAAGAGGAGGAAACTTTACTAGGTTTCAATATTTTCAAGTCTTGAAAATGATGTTCATGCATTGAAACTATTTCTTTTTTCTTTTTGCTATTTAAGCAAAGTTAATAAAAATAGACATTAGTTTCCTGAGGAAAAGTTCTTCCTGTTTTTTTTCTTTTAAGTATTGAATATTATATTAATCTCGAGTACTTTCTCAAAAGTTTGTTTAATAATATTATTTATTAATTTTGTTTTTTTCTTTTATTGAATATTATGAAGCGGATGATTTGTTGATTCACTTCTAAATGAACTCTGAGAAATTTACTGCTGATTAAGAGGGGAAGTTTAAAAGATTATCAACATTAGTTCTTGTAGAATTTAGTTAATAAGCCTCAAAAGGTCGAATGATAATGATAAGTGGCATGAAAGCCATCTCATTAAATTGTACAGCTAGTTCCAAAAAAAACTTACCACCTAAGCCGCAACCCGCATAACAGGCAGTGGATTTCCTCCGAGCGAGCCTTAAGAAGTGAGAGAAAGAGAGAGAGGAAAAACATGGCGGAGATGGTCTGCTTGAGTCATAACTCCGCCTGCAGAGTTGAAATGGATTTATTTGCTTTATTAATATTGCAAATATTTATTAGTATCCTGAGTTTGGTGGCATTGGCCTAGCAGAATAGTATTATAACAATACGGATGTCGTAATGCAAGAATTCAGTTATTATAAAATGGTTATAACGAATCAGTATATATTCTAGCATTGCTTCTCGCACAGAGGGAAACGCCGCACACGAGGTCCCGTTATTCCGAGGATACCGAGGCAAACCCCCTTCCCTTCCCTTCCTGTCATAAAATTCGAGTCTGAGACGAAAGGCACGAGCAGGCTGAAGGAAATTTTCGCAAACCCTGCCTCTGAGCCGCTCTGAGCTTATGTTTAGCACTGAGATGGGAGAAAGAAAATTTCCGCGCTGTTTGAATCATTGTCGGACCAAAAATATATAGACCTCGAATTTGATGCCTTTGCTTCCAAAACTCTGCGGTTATAATTGGTTATATTATATAATATAATAGTAACTAATATTATACATCGTTGAAGAGAGCAGTTATTAGCCTTTAAAATTATATACGTAAGGAGTCCATATCGATCACCTGTTTTATCACAGCGTATGTGAATGCAATCTACACAAGTAAAGTAAGGCAAACTCATGGCCATATCTAGGCTATTACTTTAAATACATTAAAAAATCTATAAGTAAATATGTAGTATGAAGTCTCGAGGCATTCTCTGTGTATTTTAGATAAATTTTGTTTTATTAGATAAGCATCGAAATTAAAACTCGATCGGTAAAAAATCAGTAAATTTTATCATCTATGCAGTTGGAATTTTTACTATACCGTCCAAATCAATTGAGAGAAAATGTGCTAGAATCGATTGTCCTGAATGAATAAAGATGACGGATACGAGACTACCATCTTTCACATTAATTTTGAATTCATTAATTAATTATTTTCGGTGTCATTGAAGTGTGAATCGAATAAACTTGATTTCTTCTGTGGATTCCTCTTGAAATGGTTGCAGTCACAAACCATTACGTTCTCAAACATTCTTCTCGCTCTATTTATCACCTTTAAAAGATATAAAATACACAAAAAGATAGTGCGAATGAGGTTTGGTCATAATGCTCATTGAATGCTACTGTTAGCTATGAATGTAAAATTTTCAATTAATTTTGAATGTATACAAAACTGCCTACATTATTTATATTTCAATTGTTTATTATAAGGTTTACAATTATTATAATGTAGAAAACGTTAAAAATACGCAAAATAATAGGGACATGGTGAAATAGTTTTTCCCAGGGCCGTTTTACCTGTAATTCCAACCCTGTAATATCACAGGGGGAAGCGTATATGAGGCTCACGTTGAAATTTTGCTCCCCTCGGTTGATGGCTGGCCCTGCGTAACTCTCATATTTTTCGACAGAATTTTAATGATTTAGATGAATGGGTGGTGGTTTGGTATGGCTAGTCTATCTACATATTCATCGCTTGGTGATATTGAAAATATTCCTTCGTATTTAAAATGTATTGGCTATGAGAAACTTTTTATCTCTCCACATTCCATGACAAATTTGAAAAGCAAGATACAGGAGTGATTGGAAGAAGTGAATAAAGCAATGAATTCACCAGGACTTCAAGAGGGAGACTGTTTTGATAGAGATAGGGAAGTGAGAAGCTACGGCAACAGTAATACATACACTCACATGGATTTAACAACCTAAAGTGTAAGAGGTATGTTAATTCCAGATTTTTGGATAAATCACAATAGGTAATGGCATTTCTTGCGTTCCTCCTCGACCAACTGATTACTTTGAGTAGGAGCAACGACCTCTTTCTAAAGTATAACGCACTCACTCACCTCAATTTTCTCATCCAACACATATTTTTTCCGTTTATGACAGCCTCCAGAGAAACTACTCATTTATCCAATTTAAGTAATATCTTAGTCAAACATGGTTAACATTCAAATATACAGAATATAACGTCGATGGCATACCATACTTTTAGAAATTTCCTTCTGATGCATGTTCATTCCCAGGATTCCGAAATTGTATACAATAGCGATGTTCAATGTATTGTAGCAACCTTCTTTTAATTCTATAAGAAAGTTCGAGTAGTTCACTAAGCCAGTACCTAAATCATCTTCTTATCAGCAATTTATTTTGGAAAGAGATTCCGAGGTCTTTTCAAACCGATAGAAATTGCTAACATTAGTATTACTATCTATGCAAGCCAATGGTTTATTCTAAATAACTTTAGAGATACAATTTATCGGTAATTGGTGTATAAACTTCAAGTTTCTGCGACGTTGAATATGCGGTGTGTCTACAATTCCGTATTTACGTTTCAATTCATATTTTAGTGACATTATAATAGAAACATTAGTCGATCTAGTAAGATCATCTTCAACGCTCTATCAACTTTGTATTATAGATGTTGTTAAGAGAAGTTAAACGATTTGGTTCTCGTAAGCGTAAGGAATAATTATTAGATGGCATTTCTCTAGTTCATTGTTCATTTCTCAAGTTATTTCAAACTACGAAATTTTGAGCTCAATATAGAGACAAAATAAAGGATAAAAAACAATATTTATAAATAAACAATCATTGACGAGGAGCTTGATTCATATAAATTGACGATAGGCAGCATTACTTATTTTTTCATTTTTGTTGTTGAATTAGTTATTTAGTATAAGCTAATACAGTTTATGCCATTCACTTTAAAAGCAGAATATAGAGATACTATAATTCTGATATGATACACCCAAAAATTGTCAACTTCATGTTATCGTTCAGATTTTCCGAAGGTCCTATTTCAACTAGAATGATCTTCCTTGCATTACCATTTTAAAAAATTCGAAACATCTTCGCAAAGATCGTAGAGAATTATGATGTGCCTAGGATGAAAGATGTTACGAAGGTCCTTGGAGTGAATGTTGGAATAATGGATTACATATAGAACCAAGAATATTTTAACAGCTAAGGTATGAATCATGAGAATTAGAAGAATATTCTCATGTAAGTCTGTTTACAATCCGTTGGTTTCTATTTTTTAAGATATTCTTCCATGACTCCTTTTACCCATCATTCATAATTATTGACGGTGATTTTCTTTTAATTATTATACATATTATGCACCATTCAAACAATTCGGGTTATATAGTTCACCTGAGGCATTCAGAAACCGATGCAGCGATCATTAATCATTAGTCTCACTTTCACCTAGCGCATAGTTCTGAAAATCATTTCAGTATAACAATGGAAATCGTGTTGTGGGTGTTTTCACACCCCCTGACATACGTCATACGGCGGCTCGCCGGGTATAAATGAAAATGTAAATAAACCAGGTGTTAACATGTAAACCTGCAATATGCAAGTATAGAAAACCTGGAATATATACCCAATATGCAAATCAGTCTTAAGGCTCTGATTTTCCATACTGACTGTTGTTTCTTAACCATCTTAAACTGTATTCCTTGCAAGAAGTCCTGAAAGGTCGTCTACCTCAAAAATAGAGTTGAATATCTTCATTCCCTAAGGGAATACCCGCGGCGAAGATTACAAATCGAGGATCCACCATTTCCCACCTTACTTGTGATCGGTCGCCGCCACCATACCCTAACCTTTGATACCTGCTCAGCAGGGGTGCGGTCGGGAATCCTCATTAGCTCTTTCAAATTCGCTACCCCGGATACATACGACCATCCACAATCTGCCGAAAAGGGGGTTTTTCTTCTCAGAGAGGAGTTCACCTTCACCCATCGGCCGTTTTATGGTTCCTTTGAGAAAATAGACAATACCTTTCGATGGACGAAACAAAAGAAAAAGAAGCAACAAAGGAATGAATAGGGGATTCTCCTAGGGCCAGTGTGGAGGGCCTCCCCTCTCTCTGGAAGACTTAGTAAAACCTCAGACGCGAATTTGTCAGAAACAGCCAAATCTCATCTCAAAATCATAATCATAATAATAATCATCTGATACCGTTATCACGAATGTCTGGTGGAGGAACAGAATGACGTGTTGACACATATATTCTAAAATACCAAATGCCCCGTTATTTGTCGTATCAAGCAAAATTTATACTTCTCTGTATTGCAGAATAATTCAACAGCAAAGAAATCGAGTCAAAATTTGCACCACGGGGCAAGAAAGAGATTTAGCATCAGATAAAAGTTGGGACAGCATAATTTTGCAAGGAACATGAACTTGATTTAATTAAAGGGATAGTTTTTCAGGGACTGGCAATGAACAATATTTTCGGAAAAGTGTAACGAGATGCTGGCGTTAATTTCGTCGTAAACTAATTTTTTATTCGATACGTGACAAAATTTTGTAGTCCTCAGTATTAAAATTAGGAGTGCTACTATTCTAATATCTATGTTATTTTCTAAAATACTAAATTAGCAGGTTGAATTTTAAACAATTGCCTTAGAAAATGATGATAGCACACCAATTGATATTTTACTTTCTATCAATTGATTTGGTGGTATTTAAAATTTTTTACTATTTGATGTGATTATCTGATGTAGTTGATCGTAATTTACTTGGTTTACTTAATTGTAATAAGTTTTGGGTCTAATTTTCAGAGCTCTTTACCAGGTCGACTTAAAATGATTCTTTCTCACTGTATTCGCCCAGATAAAGTTTCTATTCATCTTTGCTTTCCTTAGTAGGTTTCGCAGTGTTTTCATGCTCCCCTTCTCGATAACATTTTTCTGCAACATAAATTAGTTGAAATACAGTTGATTGTGTTCTTATTCATAATTATTCTTTTTCTCCTTACAGAGATTTCGTTCATGTTTCTATTTGAGTCATAGTTGTGAATTTCCTCTAAATAAATTTAAAAGTTCGTCCTGTAGGCGACAAGAGCATAAAAAACGTAATAATATAATCCTTTTTAATCTTGCAATGGCATAATTTTTTATTGGATAATTGAAGCAGCTAAAGTAAGTTTACCCGACGCCTCCAAAGAAAGGTGAATTACGCAGAAATCTCTGGCCGAAATAAGGAAATCCGATTTTCATTCATTTTTTAATACTATGCTGCAGACATAGTAAAAAGTAGCACTAAATCTAGTTTAACTAGATGCTAATAAAGACGGTACAAATACGTTCAACGCGTTTCAAAACGGTTTAAAAAGGCGCCTTCCTTCCAAGAGCCAATAGAATGCGTGGAAAACTCTAGACTCGCTCTCATGGAGCTTCACGTCTGTTATGCGGGTTGCGGCTTAGGTGGTAAGTTTTTTTTGGAACTAGCTGTACCTGGAAACGATTTCCAATCCCGCAATTACATCTCCCATTTACATTATCAATACAAATTCAGGGTTCGATAATTACTAGATGAATCGCGAAATCGAACTTCATCTTTACTTTCGCACTGAAAATATTCCATGGCCTTTCAATCACCCGAATGACTTAACACCGAGTTATTTCTGCTGATACGCAGATTAGCGAAGAACGGAGGGAAATGAGAGGGAGAATTTCAAAAGAATTCATTGCCGCCAACTCTGAAATTATCGCTGCGGAGAGGCTAGCAACCTTGCAATTACTCCTCCGCATATTACTTCTCATCCACCTGTATCTAACCATCTAACTACCACTGCCGCATTAAATCCCCGGCCGTCTCTGATCTCCGCGGCGAAACGGGTTCTTATACTTTCCATCTTGTCGGACGCATCCCCGATAAATCTCATAGACTGCATTTTACAAGCCTAAAACGTTAAGCGTAGACTGGTGGAAATGCCCTCTCCGTACCTCCCAAGAAGTTGAGGTGCGGTGAAGGGATGGTCCCGTAGGCATCTCGGGTGGGGCGCCACAGAGTGAGCCAGCAGTTCCTATCTATGCCTATCCCCTTACCTTATCCCTCTCTAAACCCCGTCCTATCCCACCCTGAAACCATTATCATGACAATGACTGGCTGCTCTCCTCATCCAATAAACAATGGATTTCTTTCGCTTCTATTTCTTTCCTTTGCCAAGACTGTCAGCGTGGTTGTAAGTAGTGGTGGATGAGAGCCGCGGGGGCTTTTGAGGGTGGAGGCAAAACGCAGGAGCGGACCTAACCCTTGGTTCGCTCCACGCCCACTTACTACACGACGGACGTGTTATCACCCTAGGCGTACGTCGCCTATGCTGTTGGAATTACGCGGCCCCACCCTTCGAAACACTTCCGTTTTCTCAATTATCTACAACTATCTCCATTTATCACGAGCGTTTTCTCGCTCTTTAGTACGTTGTTTAGCTCTGAATGATATAACTAAGTGGGAGAGATGTAACGTTGCTCCAACGAGAATCGAACTGTACGGAATTTTAGGATAATAATCCTTTCCGTAACCGTATTCGTTGGCCAAGTCGAAATTTTTCATGTTGTATAGGTTGAAATGAAACACTGGTTTCAAACATAAAAATTAATATTAATAAACCACAGCATTGCATAGCTGGCGACAGTTTCGACTGGTGAATATTCATCGTCAAGTCTTGGGGGTTTATTAGTTATTCGCTAGTCGAAATAAGTCGCCAGCTACACATTTCTGTGGATTAGCAAAAGTGATATTTATACCCTGTCTGAAACCTTTTATTTTTGTTTTATTGCAAATCATCCTATTCAACATGTTGAACTTCCACAAAGTTTCGGCCTCCTCCGTGATTGTTTTCTTTTTTATGAACTTTTCTTGTTTTCCCAAATTTCCTATATCGTGACGTTCATAAGAAGTAAGGGTAAAATTTGTGGATAATGGTTTTGAATATTTGAGAGTTTTCATGCTTCTGGAGTAATAGAGCTATAATAATATCTTATTTAATAAGAGGAATCGAACTAATGACAATGATCATAAAATCATCTTGCTTAGACGTATCGGATACAATAATTAATTTTTATAATTTCACTTAAAGTAAAATTGAAGTAGAATTACTAAAATGCTTCTGATTGTATGTATCATAAATCCGTTTGTGCGAGCTGTTCTCTTTACTATTTCGCGTATCAGTGTTTCCAGTTATAAAATTTCACAATTTCTCTCCCACAAAATAACCCCAAGTTCGTTTCAATTCAAATGCAAAAATTATTTCCATCACCACAGAGAGAATGTTTTACGTCAACAAAGAATCTTTGGGTTTCTTTTGACACTCTTTAAATACGTATTTTCCCTCTGTTCAGTGATAATTCTATTTCGAGTATCATACAAACGTGGACATTTCCTATACCATCCTCTCAGAGTTCTCAGTCTTTATTTCATGCGGATGGGTCTCGCAAGAGGACAATCATTGTTTAGCTCGACTCGTCCCTTTCCTTTGTTTTCACTTCCACTGCTTTGAATACATGAAATTGTACTAGAATAGGAAGGTCAAAGCTGTCGCAGCTGAGCGTCAACCAACCTATTCCTTTGAAAACTTGTACGGAGCAGTTGGGAGCGCCTGGGCCACGACAACCCGCAACACAATGAGTTATATTGGTCCATGGAGCAACTGAAAACTTAATTGAAAAATTCCCTTCAGCAACACCGATAGTCAACTGGGGCTGTTCGACTATGCAAAACCTGCCAGGGACAAAGATTAATCTATATAGTGAATTATCCTTACGTTTAAACTATGATTTCGAAACAATCCGTGAGTCAAAAGTTTCAAAGACCCTGCGCTGATCTGCAAATGAACACGTAATTTCTTTTGATACAATGTCAGAATACCCAAATAACTAACTGTTTGCCTTTACGAATGAATAAATTTTGTAAAGTTTTTACATTATGAGGAATTTATCAATGAAAGAGGGGTACTATAGTAAAAATTCGTTTTGTGGGGACATCCTTCAAGAATCTTTTTCTTTTCTAAGGCTTTTTCTCATTTATTATTCTTTTGCTCGTCTGTTCGCGTACTGGCGAATTTTGACAAAAGGATGATTGTATTGTTTGGGAGCTATTATTCGCTACCAAATACTACCTGCTATCAACCTGTGTAAGGACTATTCTACTTCCAGAGGCATCCAACCCAGGACTATGTTCCCATCAGCGCACCAACTGATATAACCAGGAGCCTGACTAATCTTGAGAAGCTTTTTCACCATACTTTACTAACTGATAAAAAAGAAACATTATATAAGAACAGGAACATCTGAGGTATTTTTATACATTATATTCTTCCTTAATGAAGAGGATGGAACTATATAATTTTCATAAAGCAATAAAAACTCATTTGTGTTATAAATCATATCTAATAAATCAGATAGTAATCTAATATAATAAAATAAGGTGTGTGTGTGTATGTGTGTATGTGTGTATGTGTGTATGTGTGTATGTATGTTCGCCTAAAACTCGAGAACCATAAATGACACAACTTTCAAACTTTCAGGATTGTTAAATATACTCCCTGCGCAGATAATAGGCTACTTTTTATTTACTTAAATGTCCCCAGTTCGAACCCAGACAAGAAAAATCTTTCTCATAAGAAATGCACGTAAACCTGACTTTTATCTGTTGCTGGCTACATTTCTTTTGCAAAATTTAATTAGAAATAATTGGCTTACGAAATCGAGATAAGCACCAAAAGAAATAGAAATAAATATAGATTCTTATTTTGGTCGCGAAATATCGTTATCGAGTCGAAATGGCGAGAATTCGGTTAAAATAATATGAAATTTCGTAAAATTTTGAGGCTATAAACAACGAGTCCCCTTGACGACGAATGCGATTGTTGAAACCGAGGTATTGCGTTTTCCCGTAAGAATACACGATTATTTTAGGTCCATATGAAAGTAATGATTAGATTTAATGATATTATATGTTCATAGCAGGCAATATTCTGAAATTTCAGCATTTGCAATTAAGAATAGTTGCAGTGTTGATTCACAGGAGGCATCGTATGATCATTTAGGGAAAGTTTCTTTATCACCTCGACTTTGCCATTTCTATTTGAAAATAATGAAGCTACTACGCTTGATTTACTCTGGAAAAACTTTAAATTGATTAATGTATACTGCGTGCAGCCTCTTGGCGTGTGGCAGTGGGTGCTTGAACCATGACTCTACTTCCCTAATCGTCTCATACCGCGTATTACATTAGCATTTCGAGTAAATGATAACTTAATCAAACGTCTCATTTTTTACTCGGGCGATCTTTTGTATTCGTGAGCAAATCGCAATTAGTATTGTCTCCATGAAAATTTTCTCCCGTATAGGATTCAATGTGAAGCTAAGCAATACTATCTTAATAAGTAAATTTAAAATATAAGGAAATGGGTAATTATTACATGAGACGACGTGCACCCAGGAAAAATCCCAAGGAAGAATCATCATACACGGTTGAGGAAACTCCTAAAGAAAGAAAATCTGAGACGATTTTCTTATCGTGAGTCTATATTTGCATTCAAATGGTAAGAAGTCAGAAAATATAAAACATTTTCATTTAGGATAACATTTTCATTGATCCAAGCTAAGTGAGAGATGTTAGATATTCCTCTTCACAAGTTATTACCTAATATATTATCTACTGCTTATTTATATATCCCCGTTGAGAATCAACGGGCGCCTCAGCTCGTGTTTAATAAAATAAGAACTGACTTGTCACGAACTTGGAGTAAGGCGACTGAATTTCTTCATTATTCATGTACGGTGTTTCGGAAAGCTTTTCGAAACATTCCCGATGTTTTCGGCTCTGTCATCAATTCTCGGATATAAGTGCTAATATATCTACAGTTACGCAGTATACACACGTATTCCACGATTTATATTTTGAGTATCCAAACAGCCAGTAGTAGTTCCTTAGAGAGTCTTCAAGATGAATAGAGTTAAAAGGAAAGTTTGCCGAGTACACATTGTGCTCAAAACACACATCGGAATCGCTGAGGCGCGCGCGAATGGAAGACTGATTTCGTATATTCATAATATATGTGAAAGCCTGCGATGGAAGGAGAAAAATGTCTTCGAAACCTCCTTTGGGTTTCCGAGCTATCAAAGAAGCACGCCTTTTTTAAGCCCTAAAGCGTCTTAACGAACGATTTTCATTGTTGCGATGTTTGTTTGTTTTAAGGGCGTTCTCCGAGGCGTCCCGTGCCAAGCGGTAAAAGCTTTCGCAAAGGAATGATGCGATGGCATAATGAAGCTCTAATGTTCCCCTCCCATTGTAAATTCTCTCCGCCATATTGTACGCTGGAGGTTTGAAAAGGTGTGAATGCACCGATGCCACCGAGATTCAAAAGCTTTTACCCATCTTAATATGAAAATAACTATTTTTGTTAAAATAATCGTTTCTGTTTCCATATTCGTGAGACGAGTAACGGATTTCGACTATTTTGGAGATATTCTTGACCGTAACTTAAACAATTTACGTTGGTTTAGGACAGAGCTTAAAAGAAAATTCTTTCTGGGGCTTGTAATATATTTAATTTCCATAGACTGGCCTATTTGTTTGAAACTTTGCAACACTCTTCGTTAAATTCTAACCGCCCACGTTTAAGACGAAATACCAGAAATTTTTATGCCCCTTCCAAGAGAACAGCTACTATTCAAACGTCATTCATTGTCATTTATTTATTGCCATAAATTTTTAGAATTCCCTTCCCACCATAATGAGGGATTTACAAACTGTCGAGATGTTTAAATGTCTTTTATCCGGGTATATTTTTAAGGCGTTACTGACTTGGTTTGGTTTATCATACATGCACTATACTATGCTTAAAAATTGAAACATTTCAGTTCAATAGTTTTTGATCAACTGGTAGCGAGTAGATAAACTGCATAAGACGGAATGAAAAGCCAATAAAATCAGTTATTAAGTCTGAATTCTACGAAGCAAAGAAGAGAAAACTTGAAGTCTTTTGTTCAGGATCGTATTCAAATGTATGACCTACTTGAATTTAAAAAACCTTCCTCTATCTAAGCTTTACCCTTACATCGAATTCAATTTAACTCAGTCTCTGCATCGATAACTGGAAGAAGTAACATGGTAAATTTATCATGAAACTTCTTTTAGTGCATAAGTTGAGTCCAGTAAGATAAAATTAATGAATCTCAGAATTCTTCAAGAAATTTGCTTTACTGGTGGAGGCCAAATTTAACTTCCCTCTGTGGTATCTGTTATATGTAGACCTTAAAGTACATTAAAAAATTACACATTATTAAGAATCGCGATATTTCTTTTTTATTTTGAATGTAGAGGATAGTTTATTAGCTTCAAATTAGGTATATATAAAGTATGCATAATATATACATCTTCAGTTGTATATGGGAAATCTTCCGCCCTTATTTAAGTTATTGAGCAGAATTTTCTTCTTTCATAATTGAAGAAAGATAATAATCATTGAATTATCCTCCATCTCATATCCGCCGCAGTGCTACCTATTATCATAAAAAAGGAATCCGCTAATAATATTTCTGTTTAGTTAACTGTGACATTCATATTTACTATTTACCCTATATAGGATTTCATCGAAATTTGAAATGCGTACTCCTTAAGTTGTGTCTGAAAAACTTGACTCAATTTTTATAATTAGTGTTCGTATGCTTCGACAGTTGAGGTTATTCCTCAACTGAATATTCCAAGAATCGAACCCGGGACCGCTATAGACGAAGTCACTATCCAATACGGTATCCGTGAATCCTGTCCATAATTTAGCAAAATAAGTTCGTACAGAATTTTTACGTTCTCTGAAACCTGGAAGCAGAAAATCAACAATGAATCACCTCTTGTGCTCAGGCAACTCATAAAGGGATTTCTACTATATTCCCAAATTTTTAATAAGACGATAACAGTTTTGAAGTAAGTCAAGTTAAGGAAAATTCGCCAACATCGCTTATGAGTTGAGGTGACATCTCATGGTCGTCTAATTAATTGTTGCAATTTGTGGAAATAATTATGAATTATCGTAGTAAATTTTATGGCGCATGTTCCGGCCCGAGCAATGGGGAAACTGGGGAGCCACTCAGGGCGCTGAATCATGGAGGGCCTCCTTATGACCAGTTCTTTTATACTTAAAAATCTGCCGAAGAATTTCGATTACGAGGGTCATCCGGAAAGTAGTACCCGTTCGTGAAATAAAGACACAAAAGTAAATATTAACAAACATAAAAAATTTTATTTGAAAGAGGATACTTTAAACTACTTCTCAACATAATCTCCAAGCAAATTAAGGCATTTGTCATAACGTGTGACAAGTTTCTGTATTCCTGCTGCATAGTCCTCCGCCGCCAGCACATTGAGATACAGGGTCACTCCTTCTTTAAGTTCTTCATCGCTGTCAAATCTTTTCCCCGCCAAAAAGTCTTTAAGCTTTGTAAAGAGATGAAAATCTGAAGGGGCCAAGTCCGGGCTATACGGTGGATGGTCGAAAGTTTCCCATTTGAATTGCTGCAAAAGTCTTTGTGTTATCCCAGCTGCAGGAGGCCTGTCATTGTCATGAACGAGAATGACACCAGTAGACAATAGACCTCGCCGCCGATTTTGTATTGCCCGCCGTAATTTCTTTAATGTTTCACAATACGCATTGGCATTAATAGTGTCTCCACGGGCCATAAAATCAATATAGTCGATCCCAGAAAATGGTTGCCATGAGTTTCCTGGTGGACAGAACTGTCTTGAATTTTTTTGGTTTGTTTGGTGAATGAGCATGATGCCACTCCATTGACTGTCGTTTACTCTCAGGTGATGCATAACAAACCCATGTTTCGTCACCAGTAATTATGCGAGTCAAGAAAGAGTCTCCTTCATCAGAATAACGTCCCAAAAACGTCAGTGCTGCAGCCATACGCTTGGTTTTGTGCTCATCTGTAAGCATGCGAGGGACCCATCTTGCACAAATTTTTGCATAATGCAGATGGTCTTTAACAATTTCATGAACAATTGTTCGAGAAACATTGGGAAAATGCTCACAGATGTCATCAATTGTGACGCGCCGATCGTTCCTCACGAATTCGTCAACTGAGCTCACCAGTTGGTCTGTAATGACAGACGGTCTCCCCGAACGCTCATCGTCGTGTGTGTTCCCCCTCCCCATCTTGAACTTGCGACACCACCGCCGAACAGACGACTCGTCCATAACATTGTCTCCATACACCTCCTTTAATTGGCGATGAATATCACATGGGCGAACGTTTCTTGCATTGAGGAATTTAATCACTGCCCTCACTTCACAACTGGCGGCGTTCTCAATTTTTTTAAACATTGTAAACAATCACAGAAACAACACAGGCAATGCTAGTGTCACGCAACTTGGCTCAGAGAAGGCAGACAAGCCACTGAAGCTATCTGACCTTGTCCAGCGGCTACTCGCGTCGTCAGCACTTCATGCGGCACTAACGGGTACTACTTTCCGGATGACCCTCGTAGAACCCTACCCGCCTGAGTTGGAGAAAACCTTCAAAGGCGTTATACAAAACTTAGAGCACATTCTATTGTAAGGCATCCTGAGAAGGCTATGTTTTTTATTCTTTATGTTTCTAAGAAGTAACGGTTCGTGAACAATGTAATGCATTTCAGTTGCCTGTTAGAGAATAGGCGCTAAGGAGAGCAAAATATGGTACAATAGATGAAATACTTAAAATAAATATAATGAATAGCTTCCTAATACTACTGCCGTCTCTAAGGTCACGTGTGGATATCCTATTATACTACGCAACTTGCTAACTTGCAAATTTTTTAAAGTAATTCATATTTTATTGTTTTCATTCTTTCTTATCCGGCGTAATGTTAAAAATTAATTCCATGCAAAATCTCTTACTTAACACATACATTATGTATAGGCGGGGCGAGTCTACTTTTTACCCGAAAAGGACACATAAAATGCTATGACCCGGCACTAACGAAACTTCACAAGATTCTTCTTCGCTTTCTTTTCGCAATCATAATCATCATCATCATCGCCACTCCTTCCATCCCATCACGAAAATCAAGGAAGCTCCCTCCGCCGTTGAATGACTAACGCGACGAAGCCCTCTCAGCAATCTCAACACAGGCCAAAACCCTCAGGAAAGAAAGCAGCGCAAAAGGGGTGCACTTATAAATTCAAGGGGGCGCTATATTCGACACGCCCTCCCTCGCGTGGTGTTTTAAAGTCGAAGGGAAGACGAAAGGATGGCAGAAGAGGGTCGGAAGACCCCTGATTAATTGATAAAAGTTTCATGAATATTTCGTGGAAGGGTTTTGCGCTCCGGAAAAGCGAGTGGCGAGGGAAAAGATTGATGGAAGCGGAGTGGGCGTACGAGAAGATGGGAGGAGACAGGTGAATGAGACAAGGGGGTGAAGGGAAGCTATTGACGCCGATTCTCCCGAGGTTTTCACGAAAGGGAAAAGTTGACGTGAGGGTTAAAGGATGGGAAATGAAAGGGGTTAATGCTGCAAGAAGATGCTCGCTTGGCTGCCCGTGAGGAAGGGAGCAAAAAAGGGGAGCAAAGCGTCTCAATAAGGAGATGATTCGTTGCAAATTGGGTTATTGATAATGGAAATCGTATTAGGACGATACACGCGGTTTCGGCGGAGGGATGCGAAGCGGATAGATAGGGGTTTCCCACGATGATTCGAGTCTGCTGATGTGGGGTATTTGTAGCTGATGCTGTAAATTGATCGCATCAGCAATCAATTTCGCTTTAGCGAAAATCTGTCTGAATTTGCGAGCCTTCGATATACCTTCTGGAAAGATTGGGGTGTATCGTTGAATCTGATTATGCATACCCTCCGAGGGAAGTCTAAAACTAACTCTGAAGGGTTGATCTAGGCTCTGAGCTGACCTCCTACCCATCTTCACGAATAAAATATTCATATTCTTAAGACTATCATCAATGTGTTGCTAATTTTTTTATATTATTCGATGAGCGTAGATAAAGTTGGGAAAGTGTGGGATGTTACTCAATACTTCTCAAAGTTACTCAAATTTTTCATAAACTTTCATGAATTTTTCAATAAACTGAATATATTTTAATCGAACTAACTTAATAAGGAAGGAAGAAACTTTACTTTAAATTTATATATAATCAAGCCTACACAGTTATGCCTAAAGAAAAAATATACTTTCCGTTTAGTTAGTCTCAACTTAAGTCGTTTCATCGTCTAGTATTTTTCGTAATTTGATATCACCCATGTAATGACTATATATTTACTCACTGGCGTAATAAATTAACCTTTAAATAGTCCGTATCTTTGTTTGTCTATGCTTAGAATATCCTTTGATTTCAAACGACTTCTGAATATGCTACGACATTTATCTACCATTGTAAAAGGTACTTATATGTAAATTTCCAAAACCAATTTACCTACCAACTTGTCACTTGCATAAAAATAGGATTTTTTTGAATTACAGCAAAGTTAATTATTTATTCTAATATAATTTTCTGATTTAATGTTCTAAGTTTAATTTTATAACGTCGTACTCTGTATATTCTGTAAATTTTGCATTTAATAGAAAATTACGCGATCGCAAAATACTATACCATTAACAATTCTTTCGCCGATGAATTTCAGGAAACGTAGACCTGACACTTAGGACGGGTAATTTATTTATCCGATGAGAAGAATTTAACTCAATCCGCTCTGTCAGTATTAAAATTGCGTCGTATCATGGAAGCTTACGCGGAGTAACAACTTAATGAGACTTCCAAACAATCTTCCCCACGTAATGAAAAATGTATAAATATAATTTTAAAAGGCAATTACGCCGAGATGGCGAGTTAGCGTCGGCGTTTGAGCATCCCTCTCTTGACAATGAACTTATAAAGGACCTCTCGGGAGAAAAAAGGGAGAGATAAAACGCGGTAAAATGAGGAAGAGGGAAAAGAAAGAATTTTCTGAAAGACTAGTACACATCAGCGACATTGGGATGACTACGGCGGTTTCCTTCCTGAAACAAAACAAGCAAAAAATGAAAGCGTTGGGAAAACTTCTTCCATGCACTTAGCGGGGCATATTTCAACCAAAGCCCGTCATTCAGGAGACGAGAGGAAAAAAAAAGATGGAGAAGACATTAGGAGTTGAATGTAAGGAGAGAAAAGGGAAGATTGTAGTGGGTGGGGGCTCGCATCAAGGTCTTCAGAGATGAAAATAAGAAAGCGGAAGAAGGGAAAATGGCGCAGGAAGAGAGGGAGTGGATGAACTCGAGGCATGAAAGATAAGATGGCATGTCAAATAATGCGAAAAACTTAGAGTGGACTCATTTATCTCGGATTTTTTTGCCTCATCGAATGAATGAAGAAAAGGATGGGATGTGTAATAATAATTTGGTAATGATAATATTAACTGTCGGCTAAGAAGATCATCGCGATGATTTTTCATTAGGATTTCATTTCCAGCTAGCGAATAAATCTGTGTCATTTATGTGGCCTAATATTTTCTATTATATCACCTACCAGACCTAGTATATTGGGCAGAATAAAGGGAAACATCTCACAGACGCCTGAAGACCTAAGTTACATAAATTAAGGTATACATAATTTCAACGCTGGACCTTCCAAATTTAGGAATAGATTAAATAAAAGTTAGCAATATTACGAGGAGGCAATTCCATGTGCGTTCCAGTAAGATAGGTAGGTTAAATAAGTTACATTTTCTTCAAGGAACTCAATAATGGATCAGAAAACAAAGAACCCTTCTATGGTTTACCTTCAAATTCCCTGGAAAATAAAAGTGATTCTGTGAATTCTCACCCAAAAAGTTGACGTAATGAGAATTTATAGGTTTTATGCTAGCTTATCGTTGAAGATTTAGTCGATTCCTCTACCGAAATAAATAAGCGATTTATATACTTTTAGATAAGAGAAGTTAAGTAACGATCAAATATATTTAGAATACGTGTTTTTCCTGTAACTTCTCCATTACTTACCACTGATCAACAGCCAAATCCTAACGTAATTTTGTAAATGCGTTAACGTTCAGGGGTTAGTGGATCGGCTCCAACTTCTCTACCAATAGCTTGTTTAACTTGATTGGTTTCCTCCTAATTCAGTTGACTTCCGAAGTACGCTACTTAGGTGATCAAACCTAGACCGAAAATAGTTAAGCAGAAAAGCTCACACCAAGATCGCCTACCGTACCTTTACGGAGTTTTAGCTTGCAAATAAAATAAAAACCTGTAAAGAAATTCAATGACGAAACGCCAAAGATTTCAATGTAAAATTCAATTGAATAAGTTTTCATTTCGGTTAATTTTGTGATTGTTTTAATTCTTCTTGAATGGAAGAGGAAAGTCTCTTAGTATCTGATTTTTTATAGTCTCAATTTCGCCCACAATAAGGACGATATTTATTTATTTATATTCCTCTCATTTGGTCCTTAAAGAATCGTAAATGTATTTCTTTATTATGAAACCAAGAGGTAAATTAATTTGGGAACATGTTCCTTCACCAACCGCAGCTGCGACGCCCGTTTTGTTGTAAATTCATTTTACCACACATATACTATTATATACTCGTATATACTACTATGTCATTTTACCTCACACAGAGTAAAGGTTTGTCAAATGAGTATATATGATTGGTATATGGGTTTAAGTCTTCTTTCTCAAATTGAATTACTATCAGTTACACTGAATTCTTAACAGTTTTTTGTTTCCTCAAAAGGTAATTATTGCTATAGTAAATCATTATAATTTAGTTTGTAAAAATCATAAAATAATTACATATACGTAAATTATATTTTTACCTAAATAGGATTTAAAACGGAGGGATAAGATATTATGAATAGCGTTTTCATTCGTGTTAATAATTATTTAAAAATTTTAACACTTTGTGTTAAGTATTAATCTGAAAAAAATCAAAGGAACGAAGAAATTATTCATCGAGGTGTAGTACAGTCCTGCTTGGGTGGTTGAGACAAACGAAGCGACTTGGGACAAATAATATTTCTCGATTTATTTCAAAACCAAAACCTCCTTTTTCCGTAAACTTTAACCATGTTTCTACTAACCGCGGCAGTTCTCGGGAACGTAACCCCTGCGGTGAGCGAGGAATTGCCTAGTTATGATAAAGCAAAGACCACCGTGAACAACCACAACATGCCAGAAAGAATCACGAAGCTACTCGAGATTAGGCTGGGAAATAATTCTATGGAAAGCATTTCGGTTGAATTCTAAATAAAAAAACATCGTTTGTTTGAGAGAAAGATTGTCACTTCAATCGCGTCCTATAAGTTCTCATCCGAGACTAATTCAGAACGTAAGTGGGAAAAGAAGCTTTAACTACAAGAACGTAGCGAAGATTTAAAGGATAAGATTTTTCGGAAGGATGAAGATACTTGGAAATGGAACTGCGCAGAGAAGGATTTTTTCGTCCTTTTTTAGGAGTGGAAAAGGAGATGTGCAGGAGGAAGGTCTAAAGGCCTCCGAAGAAGCATCTTCCCTTTCTCTCTCTACATAAAAACGCTTGGCTACATCCACCCACCTTCATCACTCAGAGCCGTCAAGAAATTACACCCGCAAACATGATATCAGATGGGGAGGGAAGAGAAGAATAGTGGGTGGAGAGATTTTCAGAGAAATAAAAGGATACAGATGAGATCCACTGTAAAGCATCGTGTGACACTCTCCTCACTATATTTTGCGGTCGTTGGGAAACACGGTTTTGGTAGAAGAAGTAGACACTGCATGTAATAGTGTAAATCATATTCGGAAGACGTGATATAAATTACGACTCCGCTCGACTGCATCGGCCGATCACATAATGCGCAAAAAATCAAGGAATTTGGTGCTAGAACTAGACCTTAGGGGGCACCCGCATATCCGAGTGGGTAGCGCCGGAGACTTGGGAAATGCGATAAGAAAATGAACGAATCCTGCCGTTGAAGCACTTTTAAAAATAATGCTAAATTTAAAAGAAATGAAAACAAGCATTGATCATTTAAATACGGATAAGTTCTTCACAAATCTCTGTACTTAGTTAATTAAAATACCATTAGACGCTAGGAAGTTTCAAATATTACATTCATCTAGCGATCTGTACGCGACATCAAATATTATGAAGAAAGACTTAACGATCCACACAAGTGGTGTTACACACTGGATGGTACTTAGCTGGACACATTTGAACATTAGTTATGTGATTAGGAATTTTCTTGTTTCGTCAGCGCAAAAAAATACCCGTAGGTACAGTATACCTGCCAGGAGAATCACTATAATCGCCGTGTTTTCAAGTAAGTCGCTCAAGTGTTAAGTGTACACAACTTTGTTATTTCGGCCATTATGATAAATTCCTCATAGAGCACGGATGGAATTTTTAAATTAACTTGTCCTCGAATCTCTCGCTCTAATTCTTCCTCCGTGACTTAGCGTATCAAGGCCGAGCGTAATACACACTAAGGAAGCCAAGAACATCTTCATCATAACGGCGCGGCGTTAGGTACTGCTATTTCACTCAGTTTCCTCCTTTCATTTCCATCGAATCACTTCCATTATCATTATAACTTACGAAAACACCGCTCTATCCTTGTAATTTTTGATCATTAAATATATAGCTACCTGGTGGCACTATGCATGTCTTGCATTTGGTAATAAGTACCCATGCAGAATTGCTCTCTAACTTTCATATTACTCGTTCTCACTAAACATTAAAGACATGTTGGAATTTCCAGTCACCTGATTTTTGTAGCGGATGACCTTATTTTATGAGACAGAAGAATAAATAATGAGACATGATCTTATATATACATAAGATTTATTTTCTACTAATTGTCCATAACAAATAACATTTACATATAAGTACATATTTCTCGTATTTTCTTAGTGATTAAAGTTTCTTAGTTATTATGCTTATAAAATCAAAAATATTGAGTTGTGTACGTTCCAATCCATAAAACAACTCTGTGTGCTTACTTTTGATTCCTGTTATCTGTCTAATAAAAATCATTCAATTTTAAGTTACAGATACCAATTATCAGCAGCCTCTAGTATTTTTAAAAGGAATTAAAGTAGCATTTAAGAAGAAGTTTACGTATTTTAACCGGAAGAAAAAAAACTTTTGCGAAAGCAATGGATTCCCGTCGAATATAAATTCCATTCCTCTGCTTAATTGATTAATTAGGACCGTTAATGTAAAAATCAATGTATAACAACCGGTTAAGTACTGGGAATAATTTATTTGCTAGAGTAGCTATATGTTGCTAGAGTAGTAATTAGTACTTTCTTCTAAAGGGATAACATTGTTGGAACAACTCGAAATGTTACACAGACATAGGACCAAATAAAATAAATTGTGAAAGAGCTCATCATACATATGCAATATTTACGAAAACATAAGATGTAAATGAAGCGTCAACATATTAAAGAAGGATCGATACTAATTAAGGTGGCTAAACAAGCGCCAAAATACGTTAACACGACCTAGAAATGGCAGGTTGGAAGAACGGTATTCGACCTTATAAGGCGAACATCCCTGAAAGCTCTAAGAAGAATGATTATGGTCATGCCTTTCAGAAAATCTCTCTCTGGTGGAGACGGCTGCAATATATGACGTTGAATGGGAGGAGAATAGGCGGAGGAAGGGTTTCGCAAAATTCTGTAGTGGAAACTGGTCTTCACCCTGAGGTATCCAGGTGACACAGCCACAAAAGCTAAAGAAATCTCACGCGATGCATTCTTCTCCTGTCGACTCTAAAGGCTCATTCGTCCTACTGGATAGTCATATTAGGTTTTTCTCCTGCTATTATCTCACTTGAACATAAATCTTTGATTTCAGCTTCCTTTCCCTCCATCGCAAAGCAAACATGTCAGGCGACAAAAAATATATTTCCATAATAGCCTCTGCCTTTGAGGGCAAATTTCGATGACAATGATCGTTGAATAAGGGGAGTTAAAGTTTTTGAGCTTAATATTAAAGTAAGTCACATGAATCTGAGACAATAAAATTGAAAATAAATAGCAAGATAAGTTATTCTTTTCATAAAGATTCATCACGTGCAAGCATGAAAATGCCATGTTTTCCAAATATTTTTTATCCTTTATCAGTTTTTATCTCTATCGCTTTAGAGATCTTGATCGAATAGCGATATACAATTTCCCTTAATCTAAAATTGTCTAAGATTTGTGGAACTCTTCAGTAATTATTTATTGCTAATTATGGTGAATCAATCGTTTAATTATTATCATCCCTCAGTCCTTCAATTACGTGAATATGCGCTTTTCTCTTTCTAGATGTTAAGAACTCAATAATTATTAACTTCTTAGATAAGACTTATCCGACTTGCTTACCTATAGGCTTTAACTGAAATTAAAAAATCATTTGCTTTCTAAAGTTTATAAGCTTTAAAAGATCTCATCAATTAAATTGTTTCAAATTAAACACACGTACTTGTGGCCTAGCACGGCCCAATTCACCCTTTAACATAGGCAAGGGGTTAACGCACTTCAATTTTAGGGCATCTTTCGTTTAAATCTCCCTAATTAATAGGAAAACTTTATCGTAATTAGTCATGGGAGTTAATTGAAAATTACCCATCAAATTAACAACGGCAAATGATTCTCTCTTCCCTTTTCTAATTTCCAGAAAAGCGGAAGGTACTACAAAGGTCTTCGAAACCGCATTCCAAGTAAATCGATGTCCACAGAATTTC
The DNA here is from genome assembly GCA_036926295.1 of Pachydiplax longipennis. Classification (NCBI taxonomy): domain Eukaryota; kingdom Metazoa; phylum Arthropoda; class Insecta; order Odonata; family Libellulidae; genus Pachydiplax; species Pachydiplax longipennis. The sequence goes on from JAVFKF010000008.1 coordinate 63,534,881, forward strand.
TTGTTAAACCATTATCGACACCTCCGCTCAACTCTGGGAGACGGCAGGAGAGTTAACTCGCATTGCTACCCATCTCTTACCGCGTAATTCCCTCCCGTTTCGCTCTCGCAGCATTTAACGTCAACGATTAAACTCCTTACTTATTATTCCCGTTCACCCCGAGCTTTTTTCCTCCAACTTCTTATCAGCTGAGGATCTGTTCGAGGATGGGCGCAGCTCCCTTCGCAGCCGACGCCTCCGAAAGAAGCATGACTCCGCAAAGGAGCGCCTCGAGACACTGCTCCCGATTTCCGATAGTATCGGCCCGTCAGGAGTCTCCTTCGCCCCTTGCATATGGGAGCGACGCTAATGGGCTCAGAGGAAGAAAAAAAGAACGAGGCGAGATATCCGAGGGAGAGATAGGCAGCGTCGATCGAGGACCTTTTCATAACGAATGCGATAGAGAAGGCGGAGGGTGGGGAATGGATAGACTGAGGGGAATAGAGAAAGAGGGTCAGTGTGAGGTGATTGTAGTTTGCGGAAGGGGTTATAGACGTTGTGGGAAGGTGAGGGGGAGTAGCTGCAGCATGTTACTCCCTCTCTCTCTTATTAAAAAAAGGAAATAATGAGCCTGCGAGACATCTAGGACGGGAGACCCCTCTTAGTCTAGTATTCTGCTTCTATAGAGTAACTTATCGTTGTTGAACAGAAGCTCAGACGATGCAAATGGATTGGTCTACCGACAAGATTATTTCTGAGTAACTTGAAACCATTCATGTGATTAAACTTCTGAAAGAAGATTAGTTTATCTAAAAAGTATAGTAAAAAAAAGAAAAGCAAAGAGTGCCTATATCTATCGAGCTTTGAACTGATATATCGGCGTAATTCAAGTGTAAAGTCTGCGGTCGACTGATGTGAGATTGATTAAAGAAGCGCATTTTTGCACTTGATTGAACATCGATTTTCCCTAAATTCTAAAGCCGATTCTGCATATTTGGAATTGATTATTATATCTATACTCCATTAAACGAATTGAACAATGTATATATTTAGCATTTAGGGATTCCGAAAAATTTTTGATCGCCTAAAAGCCTGACGTTTCTTTGTTAATAAGTTGGTACACATAGGTATAAGATATAAACACTATAAAAGGTAAAATCGGAAAGGTACTTCTGATAGAAGATTCAAGGGGCGGTAATGAAGAAATGGGGAAAGAAAATGGTTATCCTAAAACCATCGAAACTTTGGCGAATTATTTGTAATTGATTCTACCTATTAGTAAGAACAAGTTCGTTCTGTTTGAAGAGGTATAAATTATTAATACATAAGAAACGAAAATGTTGCTGAATACCATGGTTTATAGATAATAAGAAAAGATTTATAACTATTAGTTTTTGAAACCAAAATTGCTATTTTAGCATTATTACCCCTGAAATTCTATTGATGGACAACTTATACAAATTAATGGTGTCCATCAATTGCTTTGATTAATTATAATAATGAATTTAAAATAAAAAAATAATAATAATAAATTAACCAATGGATATTAATAGGATAATATCGCTGACAAGTGATCCGAGAGAGGCGACAGATGGAATTCTGATAATAGAAAAGAGTTTTAAGGAAGAGATAAAGTAGAAAAATACGTCTAAGAATAGAGTCGATAAAGCTGAAAAATGTTAAAAAGTTATTTTAGACAAATGTCGTAAGAGAGGTCAAGCTGGAAATAAAATAAGAACTTCTTTCTTCTACTAGCACAACAGCGAAACGTGAAGAAAGCAGAAAGCAAGAACGTAAGAATACAAGATATTGACAAATGAACCTTCTGTAGTGACTAATAGTACTAAAGGAAGGAATATATATTTAGATTATGTTCTTTTTCTTTTGATTTTCTCCATGAACATGGCTCTAGCGTGTTAGATAAGGATAGGATCGAAAACAGCTAAGTTTCTGCTCTGGGCGCTGTTTGAATCTAGCAGCAGTGTATCGCGAACCAGTGATGGTATTTCTTCATGTACCTGCGATATGTTTTTGAAGATAGTAATTGATTTAATGAGACGTGTGCAAGGTTAAAGAGTCGTGGGTCTATTGAACCACCCTAATTCCAACGGGTAATATTCTCTCCAAACATGCCGGAGATAAGTCATAATTTGCACAATGGAGTGTCAAATCGTTGTTCATAGATGTAGAGGAAATACATCATTCTATATCGATCATTCTTCCATGAGAAAATAAATTTTCTCATGCAAGAATCAACTTTAAACTAAATACAAGTTGATGGAAGGCATTCAGCCTTTCACTTCTCTTTACCTCCACTCTTTTGAATGACGTAATGTTCCACCATTTTAATATTACATAAAAATCTCCTGATTTAATATCATTACGAGTTTGGAAAAGCGTAAATGTAGCTTTTATCTCTACTATTTATATATTTATCTTACTTTGTTTTGTTCGTTTATTCCTCGAGATCAGGGAATTAAATTGAAATGACCGTGGAAATTTTTCACTCGTCAGTCATCATAATGTATGTTTCATTTGCAATATCGAAGTAAATTTTTTATCCAAAAGGGAAATTTTTTGTTAGTTTTATCAATTGTTTTCAGATCACTTATCGCCTAAAATGTAACGGTAAATAATTTACAATATATGTGGCTAAAACTTTTATGAGGAATTCATGAGAGCCAATTTTTGGTATGATAGTCAATGCAAAATCATCGTTATTTTCTAAAGAATTAGAATTCTGGTTACTAATGATAATTAATATTAATCTTTACATTAATATAAAGATCATAGAAGAATAAATTGAATTGCTTTTCAACGTGAATTATCTGTAGGTACACCGAAATGCTTCGTAAAACGATGAGTGATAATACTTCAACTAAATTTGAGTCGTTCCAGGAGGACCAATTCGTCACTTAAATTCCGTACCCTAACGAAGAATTCTGAATCAAAATATTGAAAGTTTTAAATCATGGGAATAGCCCTATAAATTCTATATTCAGAATCAATTTATTATAAAATATCCAGGGGAGCCTTGAAATATTTGGATGGATGCCCTCTTGGGAATAGATTCCAACTCTTCAAGGAAAATCGCTCGCCAGATAAGTTAGAAAAAGAAAGGATGGAATAGTTCCAATGAAAGAGAAAGTAGACGAAGTAAATGGTGCGTAGGAAGAATCTATCTTCCATAAATGGTTGTCGAGGGAGGGCCGTTCTTAGAGCAGCTAAACACCAGCGATGATTTCAAAGCCCGCTAAGGAATTCGATTCAAAATCTCATCTAGGCTGGCTATATTCATCACGCTTCCACCGCATTATCCATATAATTTTGGTTTTGAGAAGGCCATTGAAACCGTTCATAAAAGGTTTTCTTTAAAAGTTTCGCTTCTAAAGAAAGAATAGCGGCGTATTTTCTCATCACCATCAATTATCGTGTCCGATACTGCTGGATCATCGAGGTTTTCGGTAGTGAAGGCTCTTTCTTTCTCATTGTCTCATTAGCTTCATTTATTTCCCTGCTCTCTTTTAAGTTCCGATAGATGCCTACTTAATCATGTGATGGAAGGGAAAAAGAATTTTAAAAGGATTTTAATTTTTATTGCAAGAAAAATCTAAGGATATCGGGCATCTTAAGGGAAATGTAATTCATTTTTTAATAGCAATTCATTCATTTTTAATGGCTATCTGAGTTCCAAATGGAGCGTAATCATCGGAGAATAAGAAAGTTCTGGGATAGCACTGATTTCAGATAAAAAATTTTCTTTCCTCAAATTTACTTTCTGCGCATTCAATGGCAGAAGACGGCATCACTATCTTATTCTTTAAAACAAAATTCTTTCCATTATTTAAAGTAGAATCTTTCTATGGTAAATAATTTTCAAAAATTTAATCGCTTAATTTTCACACCAAATCTCTAACTCTACACTAACAAACACTCTAAACTATTCTCCCTGAAATCTCCGATGGAAATGAAATCCAGGTACCCTGCATCTCGTCTCAGATAAGCCCTATGTTTAACATATAAATTACCTTCAGTCAGCGCTCCGTCAATACACCAGATAAAGACCGTCGATACCGGTAACATTTCCTGCGAAGTTGCGTGTGCTCTTGCCGGCTATTTTGGAAGTGAGGACCACGGATGATAGGTCACGGTTTGAAATGCCAATCAAATCGCAATCAGATACGTTATCGAAATCGGGAATAGATGAAAACAACTCGACGATTCAATTTAGCTTCAGACGCCACCCGATGAAACATGTGGGCAGCGGTGTTTTTTTCCTATTCAAAGTGTCGGACAGCCGCAGCCAAGTGAAATTAATGCGGCTGAAAATGAATAAAACCAGCTTGGTCCATTTGATATTATAAATTGCAGGCGGCGAACGATTCACGGAATCCCGCCTTCTCCTCTTATATTGCAAAAGCAGACAGAGGTGCTGACCTTGGTGGGAAAAGAGTGACATTTCTGCCACCTAATCTCGTGGTCACAGGTTCGAATTCCGCTCATGACTTGGATACATCTTCTCGTCTTTAAGGGTGATGTAATGCTGCTAAATGTGCAAGCTGAAAGAAAACACCTCAAGTACGAGTACAAAGAAAGCTATTCTCCTCTGACCTTAGTTGCAATGATTTGCTGGGTAATTGCAAATAAAGATTTGATATTTAATATTATGTTGTATGTAATAAATACTGAATATATATATATATATATAACATGAAAATATAACATTAATTTTCACTCTTCGTTTACACTATTAACATTAAGCCGTCTATATTGTATGCTTAAATGTGGAATTACGTTTATTAGATAAACATGTTGTTTATTTATGTAGTGGCTTCGAAGAAGTTTAACTGATTTCCGACGCTTTTAAGCAAATAATACCTCCATCGTGCTTTCTTTCTATTGTCTTTACATTTCCGAGAGCTGAAAGCTATTAACTATTCGTTCTTACGTATATTTCCTAATCAAGCAAATTATTGTTATTTATTTGTAAGGTATATTTAAAGAGCAAAGAAGTCATATTTTTTTCTTCATTTTATTTATTTTTTACTTGACTTCATCCCACTACTTTTATGATATTACGATCTTATTCTCAGTGAAACTAAACTTAAATTTCTGGGGTCTTTAAAAGGACGAATCACTAAATAATTACAAAATCGTAAACCATTGCCAAGACTAGGGATGTCATCTTGACGTTTGGGAGAATCTCCAACATTATTATGTTTCAATATTATATTAAAATCTCAATTTTTGGAACTCCATATCATTAACTCTTTTTGGAATAGTTTTAAAGGCTTTAAAAAATTCTTTCAACAATTTCTTATCAAGAAATGATAAATATGGTTAATAGTTACGATTACCTAAGGGTGATTTGATAGTTGATTTCAGACAGGAAAATTACAAATTCATAATTCTTCCTTGACGTCCATTAAAAAAAACGGTGATCTAAGGGTAAAGTAAAGGATGAATCAATTTTGACGAGACTCCTTCTGTGAAAAAAACAAAATCAAAATTTAATTTCTCCGCTCCCATGATCTCAGATTTATTCGTTTAAATAAAATGGATGAGCTTTACGATAAGGCGCCCTTCACGAGCACTAAATTGATGTCGAATCAAGGTTGATCATTTCTATTTTCCATCCGATTTATCTCACTCATCACTCATCTTATCGAACGTCGCCCTGATACAAATCGCCGTTGCCCTTCGCTCCTGTTTGTTTCCCGGAAGACAGGAATCTCAGCGCCTTTTTCCCCCGCCAAACGCTCCTAATTTGCGCCCAGTCATTCCCTTTCCTTCCGCTATTTTCCCACATTAGTTGTCCACCCATTCCGTCCCGAAAAGTTTTTCTGCCTTCCCAAACTTCACGCCCTTTTACCAGCGTTCGCTCAACAGCCACTCCTCTTACACCTACTCCAACCACTCATTAACTCTCCAACGTCTCTTTCTCCCTCTTCATTTGCCCACATTTAGGGAGAAAGGGACCAAAAACGGTTGCCTTCCATTGAGCTAGGACCCTAAGATGGCAGCTTTTGATTGTCAGTCGTTTCGTGGGCCCTTCACGAGCGATGATTGCTTTCCACGCTCCCGCTTTTTTTCCTCGAGATGACGATTCCAAGGTTTGGACCCACTCATTTGTGATGTCCGAGAGCGTTTGTGCGAAAGCAAATATCACCGAGGAAGATGACCATTTTCTTTCCGAGAGGCAATTAACGTCCGTTGAGTGATTGAAGAGGATGTGAGTTTTGCCGCGTATTGCGAAGTTTCTGGGAAGTTGACCGCTCATAATCTTGTATTTCCGTGGATTAAATGGCGGGGCTGAAAAAGGTTTCCTGTCTATTGTTAGGGAAGCAAATTTCGTGGAGCACGGGGAATGCTCGACCTGACATGCATCCTGTTAAGTTTTCTCGCGGCCGGTAATTTGGTCGTGGACGATTTGGTCCAGAATTATTTTATTTCTACGGAGATTTTGATCCATTTTAACTTGTTTATTGGGACAAGGAAGAGATTGATGTCATAATTAATTGTTATTGTAACTGTTATATAGAATAAGTATTCTTACTTTGGAATCTCTGGAACAAACGAACATTTAATTCCATTAGATTTAGAATTTAATTCTGATGGCACATTATTTTCACGCACATTACCATAAGGTTACAGGTATATTTAGATATCTGTCACATCTATTTAGCTTAATTGAGTTAGTTAACACTACTCTATGGGCAAGCCCCACAGTCACACCTTTAGTGGATCCATCCTTTCCAATTATCCTTAGTTCTGCTATTCATTAATTAATGTTAGACCTCCCCGTTCCTCAATCGTTCATTCTTGAAGGCTTCATTTACTTGACTATGTTCGAATCTCTTTAAATGTTCTTTTTATATTCTAATCCACGTTAAATCCAGGTCAGTTAAAATTATTAGCCGTAATTCAAGCATTACTTGAGGATATGAAATCAGGAATGTTGAATTTGTACAATTATAACTGGATAATTAAATGGAAGGAAAGTCTGATGAGATAAAGTATCAAGCTCGGCTCTTCCACAAGTCTAACGATTGCAATACCTTCCATGAACTGACCATAGAAGTGCTAAATCTATTTCTTGTCTATGCTATTTAGATGAAGTTTCCGACATTTCGCCATTTCTGGACATGCTTGCTGAGAATTTCTGAAAATTTTCTGAAGATTTCTGAAAAATCTGGGGAAACTTTTCAGATCACCCTCGTATTTTTACAATTTTGCGTGTCTAAAGCGATGCAAAATACTATCCTCTGTAGCATCTTAAAACATCAAGTAACACAAGTCTCCTGAAATGTTCGATCTTAGCTAGGTAAAAATATATAAGCTTTGTAAATTATGAAAAAAATGTGTGTCTGAATAACTAAGATTAGTTTAAAAAACTCGCACTGACATATTACCATAGACAGGTAAAAAATGCCTCACACTTTTACTTTGCTTACCAAAAGCACTTTGTAGATGCTATCCCACGTAGGCTCTCAGTGGATCACGAAATAACGTTGGATGTATAAATTATGTTTTCGGGGGAAAAGTCATCTTGGCAGAGTATATCAGATCTCTGGAAGTTATGGCTAACACAAGAAGGCGCCTTCAAAATGAAGCGATTTAAATGAAAATTTTCTCTGGGCGGTCGATCTTCCCTTTTATGCCAACTCAGTGTTTTGCATCCACTGAAGATGCGCATATCCTTAGGGAAAGAGAATGTGGTTCTCGGCTGAATTCAGTAAAGTGAAGTAGCGTATTACTTTACTGTGCAGTAAAGCTGTTCATCTTATGCGCCGTCTATTCTAAATTAATTTAGGTTTTGTAAAAAAAGAGTTTAAGAGTTTGCAGAAGGTATACTTCTGGTACTCTTTCTTTTACTATAATAAGTATGATGATATTATTCTTGTTTTTCTCGGTTATTCTTACCTCTTACTTCTTTATATGTTCATTTTTATTCAAACATTAAAGTTTCCATGTTTTGTGTGAATAATACATGTAGAGAGGACTAAACAAAGGGAAAGGTTTAATAGATGGCAAATACATATTGGGTGAGCCTTGGTACCCAATTTAGGCAGTTCTTAAGCCCAAATTCTATGTACTCCGAAGATTTTCAGAATAATATGAAGAGATAAAATACTCTTTTTACTGAGGTAATTACTGCCCTTGTTAACATATACTAGGTATAAAATTAATACTATAATTAATTCAATAGCTTCTATTGTAGCGCTAATGTATCATTTGATGCGTGGACGATAAAAGGGTGGAATATTAAGTCATATATGAAATATAATATTTACTCACATTTATGTTTATGCTTGGTATCAAATTGTTTTGTAAGCAAATAAAAATTATTTAAAAATTTTCAGGTGCCTTCTAATAAACTAGTAAACCCATTTTTCATTTTATTAACCCTCGATTCACGAAATCATGGATTCAAAGATTCTTCTATTTGAAAAATAAATTAAGTGTAAGTAAATTTTACTGAAAATTATCTAAATGTGAAGCTGCTTGTACCCAATAAGCGGTGACGCACGCAGTGAAACAACCAAATAGTATGGAAACGCGTTATTCAGTTTATTCGAGGAGAGCAAACAGAGTTATTCGATTGCTATCATTCAGTTGTTCACACCACAGCCAAACCGAAATAAAATTAACTGGCGATTTATTCAAACTAACCAATTGCTTCCAATTGAAAATTCATGGGATTATCCAATGTATGCTATGGGATAGCGAAGTAACAAGCATCCTCGGATTTAATGGTTGAACATGGTAACTAAAAATGAAAAACAGGCCAAAACTTTTACTGGACACTTTATAATGGCTTCATGCGAGTTAAATAGGGGAAGCGGAAAAGGGTAAAGGGACCAACACCGGTTTCCTTATTCAGACTACTTCCTCGTCAGACTATTATATAGACTGTTCTATTCTAGTACCTCGCCAGTTTTGTGTATCCTAATCCTGGAACTCATAGTCATACCTTCCCAGCGGTGTCCTTAACAAAAGTCCTTTTCTCCTTGTATTTCTCCTCCGTGTCCTCTTCTTTAATCATAATCTGCTGTGATCTCTTCCTCGCCACACCGCCCACCTCTCCTGCTCTTTTCTCCGCTCATGTCCGTTCCCTTTAAACCCTTAAAATATCTCATTCTCAACTGTTTCACCAATCCGAACCAATTTCTATCTCTCCCCCTCTCTTAACAGGATTCCGTAGTATTCGATTCTCCATTTCTCTGTGGCACGAAATTGGTAGGGAAAGGAATCCGAGGTCTTCTTTCTCGATTCCCTCCTCTTTCCTCCGCTGAACGCCCTGCTTTATTTTCAGCAAGTAATTTCCGCCTCGTAGGAGAGTATAATTTATCGGCCGAGAAGGCTCCCTGCTCCACTCGATCGCCCTCTTTCCTCCTCTCTTCCTTTATCTTATTCTCCCTCTCTTCTTCATCTTTAGCATATCTTCTCCCTCTTCGCATTCTCTACATACCCGGCTATCTGCGAAATCGGGATCGAAAGATATTTTATCCGATTACTGTTCAAGTTAAACTTGGGTTTTCATATTAATTCACGTCAATCAGTGTTTAGTTTCAGCGTCCTTTTTCTACAATAAACATATAAATACTTCTACGTGATATAGATATCTTTCTAATATTTCTTTATATAAGATTCGCTCATTTGATTTATATATTTGTATACCTGACATGTAGATTTCGCTCAGAGATAAATTTGTAAGAGCCCTGAAATTTTTTAATATAAACTTAAGGGAAGGAAGGGGTAGAGATGGAGAGGATAAAGAAGAAAGAGAAGTTTAGGTCTCTTTTCACAGGAAATCTATGTATTATTGTGAGCATTTTTAACTCCGTTCTCAGAATCCCTTTTTCCACACAATCTTTTTCATTGGAAAAGATTCAATCTCTTGGAATTATTTGTAAAATAATTCAAGAGCAAAAGATTACCCAGTCACACACGGTTACTATGCACTCTACCTCGGATTTAACTTCGCGAAGTTTATATCATAAAATAATTAGTTATCATACTTATATCTATTGTTGTATACGGAGTACTTTCAGTTTCGTTAATAACACAATTTTTATGGATTATATAGATATTCTTCTTTTACCAATCAATAAAGAGTGTATAGGACGTATAATATAAGAGACATATGATTGAATTTTTTGTATAATTGAAGAGCCTCTCAATAGGATATTGAGGATAATAATCAATCCCTGTACCTCACTTCGGAATTTAGGTTGATGATTTTTCAGTTACTTCGTGATTTAGAGTAACCACAGCTTTAGTTATTTCTACCCTAAATGTATCGAATCCTGATTATAATCTCCCACCTCTAAAACACTTTAAAAAAGTAAATCGCCCGAGCCCTTAATATTTCATATCTTGATAGCCGCGATAAGCGGGAAACTATCATCTTCCAACATTTATATATCTTTCGGGGCTCCTTTTGGTAAAACGACCGAAAATCGTTTTTCCCTCTCGCTTTACATTGGGTTCCGCGTGAATTTTTTATTGCCCTCCCTCTTTTATGATCGCCGTGGCAGATTATAACCAGCAGCATCCTCGGATTTTCCTCTCGTGTACACAAGCTCTTACGCTCGCACGCGGTAGATATCCTTCTCAAACTCTCCGCAAGAGTAAATATTGTCGACACGGACGATTGAACATTTATCGCCGGAGCGAGAAACATCCTCTTTTTTTTATCCGCCGCGTAAAATTTCATGAATATGCTTACATAAGTTAGATCTCGCCCCATCGCCGAATGTTTTTCATCAAACTTTTCATCCTCCCATCCTTTTAACGTCTCTATTACGCCGCATCCTCCTTCGACCCATAACCAATTCCTTTCCCACTCTGGGTGAGCAATCTACACCTCCCGCACCCTTACCTTCATTCTCGGGGCATCCGCGTTCCTTCCATCTTATTTTCCCCCTTCGTTCGCCGAGGAAAAAAGGGCCGTAGTGACGCGCGGGCGAAGATGAACTCCCGGAGTTTAATGACCGCTATTTCATCCAGAAACCCTTACGCGAAGTAACAGTGGCGTCTAGAAAGGGGTATGAAATAGGAAGAGGCTTGAGGGTGTAGATAGGCTGGAGAGGAGGCGTGAGATTTGGAAGGAGAGGCAATGACGGGAAGATGAGAAGGGCAAGATTTGGGAGAGGATGAGCTGGAAGAAAAACGGAGGCGCCTTACGCGGAGGAAGGAATTTGTAAATTTAGTCAAAGCATACCTGATCTTGTTCCCTGTGTCCTAATTGAAAGTAGTCTCCACCAATCAGCAAGTTTGCGGAGTACTTTGATGGAATGCTTGTCCCGGATTACTTCGTGAGTTATGAATCTCAGTCGTTCGCGAATTATTAGAAGGGCGAAAAAAATTGGCATAAAAATATTCAGTCCTTAGTAATTACATTATTGCATTGTTTTATAGGTAAACTAATATGGAAGTAGATTTACGCATGTTTTAAAGTCCTTATCGAAATCGAATTTGTATTAATAACTACGGTGAATATGTGAAGAAAAAATCAGTTTTGAAAGAGTCCGGTCTTGTGAGACAAATTCTTAAGTATGAAGCATTCAGAGCCTGCAGTCAAGTTCAAGAAATCTAGCTGAATGGAGGCCCCAAAATTGTATTCTTTGAATATAATGAAGATCTTAAAAATATGGTGATCTAGAAACATGGAAAACTTAATTGTAAATAACTTATGCACATGTATCTTCTGTCGATGGTATGATCTTTGCAAAAAACGCGTATTGTAGAAAAATGGTTGGGCAATATTTTTTTCAAATTTATATCCCACTTTGGATGGAGATCTGAAATGAACGATGTAATAACTTCTCCGTAATAATACATTACTTTGCTTTCTTTGCCTAAGTTCATTATAATTATATTTCAGCTCTTAAAACAAGCTGCTAGACCCCAATAAGCTTCTCTTGCCCATAGCCTATTATTTCAACTTTACCATAATTTCTGATAAACATAATAAGGAAAGCTTAAAACTGATTAGTGGAAACTTACACTTCCCAGGTAAAAACAAGAATAAATTAGTACCGAGGTACTGTAGGTAAAAACTAGTAACACGTAGAAGAAGAAAAGAAAAGTAAAATACAGACCGGAAAAACGTTTTAAAAACACTACAATTTTTTGTTCTGAGGTAAAACTTATGGATACACCATAGATAATGATACAATTGGAGTAACAAAAGGCACCATTACGGTCGAATCTCAAAAATATTTTTTAAATTATTACAGTGAAATTTAAAAATAAGCCGACATTTTATTCAGAAAGATCACGGAGGGAAAGGAGCTTTAATACCAGAGCCCGAGAGCAAACGAAAAGAAGAGCCAATAGAAAACCGTACAAACTCCAACTATTGACTCAATATACTCAGAAAAATCAAGGAGAGAACGTTTCGATGTAAAGAGGGGAATTTAATCTAGGAAAGATTTAGAATGACGGAGAGAATACGGCGGAGGAGTCGCTCGGGACGATGAAGAGGGAGGAAGAGAGATAATTGCATGGGGAGAGAAGGAAGAGTGCGCGGCTGGCGATATACAGGGTCCGCCAGATATGAGGGCGATATATTTTTTTGTTGAACATGCAAATGCGCAAAGCAGCCCGATCCTCGGATATAATTTTTTCCGCCTTCCTCTCACCTTCTTCCTCAGTTTTTCTCTCCTTTCCATTTTGCCCGCACCTGCCCCTCCCCTTTAAGCCGCACCGGGAGGTGAGTCAGGGTATTTGCGTGTGGAGGAATTATTTTTTACCGGCGAGACCATTGCTCACCATCCGGCGAGACTCGGGTCCGATCTGTCTGGCCGTTCTCGGACATTAAGAGGGCCAAAGAGAATCGAGATAGGGTGAGACAGAGAGAAGATATAAAGAAAGACGGATGAGTTTATTCGGGGCGAAATTGAGACAACCGTTTAAGCTTTCGCGGCAATAACGTGGAATTTAGGGGAAAATGACGGAAATGAACGCGGGCGGAAAGATAAGGAAATGTTCATCGGGTATGGTGGATTAAAAGTATGCGATATATGAGTTACTAAAGTTTTATTTGCATTCGCGAGCTTAATTTTGACTCTTGTTGAGTGTATTTTTGTCGTGCGGAGGTTACGGTTATGGAAGAGCCTTATTTTAACGTTTTACGATTTTAAAAGAAGTGCTTCACATGCGTACGACTCTTGTGAGAGCGGTTCCGGGTTCGATTCCCGAGCACACGGAATGACCTCAGCTGTCGAAGAACTTTTACTACTTACTTCTACTTTTACCATAGTATTTACATCCAAAATACTCTCTCTCTAATGCAGAGAGTTGCAATTCGTTCCGGTTTAAAGCATTCCATAATTTCTAGTTGTTTAATATTTCTTTACTTTCCGTCGTCTGTTATTCTAAGTTTTCTATCCAAGTGCACACGTCATTTTCTCCATTTACCTCATTTAACTAATCTTACTCCCTCTTTCTGATCACCCTATTCTTCTCACTTCATTCACTAACATAAACATAATCTTCCTTGCTTCAATGAATGGTATATGAAGCATATGATATGAATGGTATCTGAAGATTGCTTCATAGAGACAGAGGTCATATTACCCCACCAAGAGGGTAAAATAATGACAACATTAATGACGTTTATGTATCAGCATCGTAGAAATATTTACTTGTGTTCTTTTGATCAGTTCTTTTCCATTAATGGTCTCTGAGTAGCAGTTTGTTATAATCACTGCCAGATTGTACGTTAAATTATGCATGCTTTTACCTTGTGTCGGGAAATCTTTATGCAACTGCAAGACATTTGTTGCAATATTTGAGGATCGGGCCGCGATATGGTTTAAAAACCTATTTAATCTTAAAAATAAGTGTTGGAAGTACGAATTTGCGATCGACGAATAATAAATACATATAGTAAAATCCACCTATGACGCTTTTGAAGAGTTTTATATAGCTCGCTAGCATCCACCTCACCTAGAAAGGAATATATAATAATAACAATGATTTAGTTTATATATTCCCTGTGGGTGGCTGCCTAAGGGCAACATTACAGAAGTTAACAGAAATTCAATAATCGTAGTCGGAACAAAGCTGCATTGAGACTACACGTATATAAGATATACAAAGGAAAAAAAAGAATTACCCTTTTTAATACATAATATACCCTCCAAATAATATATAATATATACCTTCTTAATACTTAAAGGTTCAAGACATTGTAATATAAACAGTAGCGAAATACCCTCTAACATGCGAAAAATCGCTAATAGATGCCTTTTGTAGCGATGAAACTACCACGCTTTTTAATCTTGGAACACGAGTTTGCAGTGGGGAAAGCGGAAGAGAATCGAGGAAAATTGGGATCGGGTAAGGGTTTTTAAAAGAACAGCTTAGTATTTTATGCATCGGAGAAACGAACGTAGGAAATGGTAAGAGACGCACGGCGGATGCGGCCCTTTTACATAGAGAAGGAAATTGAGTCCCAAAACCTCTCCGCTTCCAGCCAAAAAGGAGAGAGAGAGATTTATTCCGGAGGATATTTTAGCAAACGGTTAATTCGGCGAGGTTAAAAAGATCGCAGTTCTCGCAGATAGAGAGATACGGGGTTAAACAAAGGCGGCACGCTCGTTTTATTAAACGGGCGAAATCAAGACTACAAGCCTCTCCTCACGGCTTACCCTTGAAGTAATAAAAAGTGTTTCCGAGTTCGATAACTGTTTTGTTCTCCCGAAGTACTCGTGGAGAACAATAGGTGGATTAGAGGAAAGTTTTCGAGAGGAGGGAGTGGAGAGAAGAGGATGGAATCGAAAACGGAAGTCGGCGAGGGAATTTATAATGGGAAACGATGAGGAGAGGGAGAAAAAAAAGTATAGGAAGAAATTGTACGTGCCGCACTAATCTTCCGGAGATCCCATACCCTCCGTAAACACGCTTCGGAATACCTCAGCCTTCTTTTTCCTCCTCTTCCTCCCTCTTTCTGCTCGGATAAATAGAAACGGTGGAGGCAAAAGAAAAATAATAGGTTCGGAGAAAACTATTCTGACGTACAAAAGCCTTTTTTATGGCCATAATAAAGTTTGCGGTAGATTCAGATAGCGAGGGTCAGTGTTTTTGTTTTTCCTCCTGTTGCACCCTCTCGCGCCCTCTTTTTTTCCCTTCTTGTTTCGTAATTTTCCTGCTGAAAAAAGTATAAGGCAGCGGAATATTGCAAGGAATAGCCTAGGGTAATTAATTGTGCGCTTCTGCGGAATGAGGAGGAATTTTCTTTTTGGTCTCCGAAGCAGTTCCCTCCGTTGAAATAATGCAACTCTTTATTTTCTCGTGCGAAAATCAGACGGAAGGAGGACCGTTTTCCTCGCCGGAGTGAGTAGCAACGACGCCGCGAATAAAATTACGGCGTCTCCGTGTATGACTTTAATTACGGAGGCTTAGAATTCATCCTCTCCGGTCCATCTCGCCAGGTAGAGAGGGCAGAAATGAAGCGCTTCTCCTTCCTTGTGCAAGAGAGGGATTTTTGCATTCTCGTCGGGCAAAGAGGCCGAATGCGAAGAGGCACATCGAGGAGTGTTTTCCTCGCGAGAATTTTGAAACAGCGCCCCCTCAAGAAGTTGGGGCCTCTCGGAAGAAGAGGTCGAAGTAATCGGATGCCGAAAATTTTCTTTCTCTCCGTACACACTTTGCCGTAAAACCAGTGGAGCGGCCCGTTCCGAGATACCGTAACGGCGCGTAGAAACATATTAAAGAATTTTCTTTAAAGAGATCAAGTACGATGAAAGTTGGCTACGAAAATTTTCTCTGGATTTTAGTTTACTTATTCTTCAAATTTCCGTCCAGCACGAGGTACATTAATTGTTTAAAGCTACCTCGGAGCGAGTGGTGCAAGTAATGAGTTGAAGTGAAGGATTCTCGGAAATTTCATCAAGCAATTTCTCCTCAGTGTTATGTGCATGATGTAAGGCCTTTGATGTTGTTGATGGTAAAATTTTAGGGGAGTACCCAAAACAACTAAGCGCAGGACTAATCTTTTCTATCAGACTTACGTCAAACATTTACTCACGGTTTACGCACAGCGCCTTTGTAGAGCGCAGTATCTCTTGCTTAAAGTATAAATAGAACCTTAGTTGGCCCAAAGGACTCCTTTAATAAAGTCATGTATACATAATAAGATAAATGTAGAGGAAAATGCATCTTTTAATGCCTTTTGTTTCGATCTTTTCTTTTCTGAGATAATGTAAAAGTTACTGAGGCATTAACGATAATGAATAATGGCATTTAACCTAAAACTCCATTAAAATAATGACTGAATCTAGAAATATACGAATTTCCACATAGGTAACCTCTGTCTGTTTTACCTTTGGGGACTTTTGCACAGTTCTTGATGAAATTATTATTTTAACGATGAGATTCCACCAAATATCAAGTTCGACTAAGTACCAAGCTTGGAAATATTCAATTTGATTAACTTTGATGAAGACCAGAAAAAGTCTCTTAGGTCATTGCACTGCACTTCTGTAGACTTTTACTGCTCACTGCGCAGTAAGCAAGCTAGCAAGAACAAAGTACCTCACTCTTCATCTTGCCTAGTAAGTGACATATGCTCTCCAAAGTTCTCGGTAGCTTGTGGCGGAAGAATTGAGGTTTAAACCAGCCTTCGATCTGATTTCTCTACAGAAATATGTAAAAGAATGATGTACTGCTATGGATTTAACTTTTGATTCCCGAGTCAATATTCCGTTGTGATTTAAACTGCAGTAAAAATGGTCCCGCGGACGCGTTACTAAATTATTTATCGCCGCGTTACGTGCCAAATGGCCATAAAGATAGGAATATGAGACGAAAGAGCAATATATCAGGCAATATTTTAGCATATAAAAAACTCAGTCAAAACAGACCTTAAGAAACGGAAAAACGGTGGGAGAGGCGAAAACCAGGGGCGAGAGATACGTCCGGAAATGCCGTTTCTCCATTACGGGGCGATAAACATCCTAGTAAACAAACATTTGCGAGGGCGTCGAAAGCCAAAATAGCGAAATAAGCGGAAGGGGGGATGGGAATCCAAATAGACGATAAAAGCCGGCTAGAATTTGACGAGAATTTCGTAATATTGTAGACAAATGCGAAGTCATCGCGCACCGCGGGTGCTTTGCAGGAGAGGAGCAAGTACCGAGGATTAGAAAGGTGTGGGTTACGGTGGCGATGGTAGATAGCGAGCAGCAGGGCAAACACTAAAATATGGTGACGCAGGACGGTGAAGGGCCGCAGTCGAGGATGGGGCGGTGGGTTTATGGAATCTGATGAGAGATTCGGCAGAATATAAGCGCGACGCTGGGGTGAGGAAGGAAGCAGGTATAAAAGGAGGATATGCAGAAGTGAGTGGGGAGAATTTGCTGAGACAAGGAGGGGCGACAAGGAAAATGGAATAAGGTAAGAGAGGTGGACTGCTGTGGGAAGGGGAGATTAAGAAGACGAGCTCTCAGAAACCGGGGAGAGAAATAAGATAAGAGGGTTAAATAAATAATCGGCTTCGCTTTATTTCAGAAGGGCTTAAATATCCTCGGACAAATTTAATGCCCATCCTCTCTGACTCCTGAAATAGACTTCAAAATGCTTTTCTTCCAGGAATTAAAGTCGAGGGAGGGGAAATAAGTTCCGCTATTCCGGGTATATTTTTGGGGATAATGCCGGATGGAGGTGCGGATCCCTTATCGCGGATCGAAATTGCACGGGGGGTCCGTTATCTGGGATTTATAATATTAATGAATAACTATTAAGTGTCTTCGAATTGCCGGAATTGGGGCGAAAGAACGCTAATCTTCGGCCTTAATTAATAGAGATATCTTATGCCTTGTAAATCGGGTGGGTGATGATTGGAGGATGAAAATCCTAATGGTCCTAATCCTGATGGTTATTTTTTGATTAAACGATTAGATAAAACATTCATTTGAGGTATCCCAATCAAACCGATATATAATATCAAATCGGTTGCGATAGGTTCATTTACGGGTATTAGTCTTAATAAAACTATATTTTTAATAACCAATTATGACTATGTGTTATTGATTCCATAATTCTAGACATTGGAAACCGGTTTATAAAACGTTAATTGTTCGGAAAATTGCTTCCATACAGTCCGAGTCAAGATAAATTCAATTGGAAGAAATTAACACCCTAGAGAAATGTGAGCTGGGATAGACTATAGCATTGGAATCTAAAAGTGTGTGACTATTTTATTTGTAATATAGTGATAAATTTAACAAAAGCAATTACAAAAATTAAAGATATCAACTAGTATTCATCAAAGATCGAATAAAAGTATTAATTTTATTATGTATCCAAAGCTATAATAACCGAATCACGTATTAAAGAAGAATAAAACAAAAAAATCAATTGCATTGTAATGAAGAATTCATTTGACAATATAAGCGAATGGATCTAATTTGAATTCCCTTACTCCTATGTGAATCAATATAGCATTATCATTAGCATTTCCTTCTTACTCCATATTAGGACAGACTTTCAGCTATTCGTGACATTTTACCTCATATTGGTACATGCTAATTTCTCTGACATTTTAATTTCATAATATTCAAGAAATATCCCTCCTTATATCCGTTTGTATATCTTACCATAACTCCTTATCGGCTGTTTAACTTCCTATATTATGATTTTTCCACAAGGGAAAGTTACCCAGGGTAAGCAGTGGTTTTAAGGTTGTTTAAGAAAGAGAAGGTATTAATCGTAATTGCAGGGATAGAAAGGGAAAGTAACTCATAAGGTAGATAGAAGGAAATAAGAAGTGTAGGACCAACTCCCAAACCTCGGTGGTGTTCTTTTCTTGGGAAAGGAGAGGAACTAAAAAGAGAAATAAAGAATAGCGACAGCACCTTATTTTAGTGATATGGAAAGAACAGAATCAGCTACGGAAACTTTCATGAAGTGTAGCATCCTAATAAAATATATGAGAAATATTTTAGAAAAAAGTCAAGTCATACCTGTGATTTTGAATGTTTTGTTGAGTAGGTGTGAAATGTGTAATATGTATAAATGTGTACCAGAAGTGATAAGGACAATAAGATACAATGTCTTGCAGTGGAATGGTTTCAGGAAACAATTTGTTTTGATAGGAAATCATAAAGCTGATGGATGACGAGGAATGGTTTGGATGAAAACGTATGCAGAAGAAATAGGTGAGAAAATATGGAGAAGGTGTTTCCAAAGAATTAATTCACATAAGCATCTTATGGTTGAGGGGTGCATATAAATAATATAAGGTAAAGGTTCATAGGTAAATGTCAGTGATTATCATTTTAATCAAACCTGCAAAAGTCTTTTACGAAACCTCCTAATTTTAGACCAGACTTTAACTGTGCCAGCCTCAGAGTTTCCTCTACAGTCAGTGAATGGAAACCACCCTCCAACTTAAAACAAACACCTCGTGACATATCCGGGCACTAACTTGAATTCAAATCCAAGTGTGTATGAAAGTCCCACAAACGCTCTCCCACGCAAACGGCGCGGTCCTGCGGAAGGAACCAGGCGATAAAAGAGAGAAAAGATTATAAAGCGATTGTGGAAGTGTTAGGCGTGTAATCGTGTTCCCTCGCCCCGTTTACGTGGGCGGAGGCGTGGGTAGAAAAGGAGAGGTTAGCAATGCGCGTAGTAGCAAAAGGGTTATCTCCTTCTTTCTCCTCACCGACGGTCACCGTCTGCCACCTCCATCGGCGAACACAAACGCGGCACCACACGCCTTCCGCAGTCGCTAATGGATCGTCCGCGATGATGGATGGACTTCGGCCACTGGGCATCGATCGGCCAGCACAAGGGGAAATGGAGGATACGAAAGAGGCGAGAGAGAGAGATGATAATAGAGATAGGGAACGAAGGCCTATGAATTGCTCCTAGAAAGCGAGAGTGATTGAGAGAGTGGAGAGATAGCAGCCTCATCTATAATGGAAGAGTTTCTCGATTATTGGATGCAGTAGAGTGTCAGGTTGCTGCGATGTACTATTACGCGCGTGTTACCAGAGGAACATGTCTGTTCCGATTATGAAATTTCGGTAGTAGACTGAGTTCTCCTCTTTCGCGATGCGCGGGTTTGCATAACTTTAAGGCGGATCCGGGGAAAACTTTGTTTTCAAGAATGGTGATTTTTTAGGGTTGGAATCTAAGGAACCGGTCTCAATGAATTCATTAGAAAATTATGAAAATGTTAGCATAAAAATTTCAAACGGTGACATTAAAATACATAAGACAAAATTCATATTTCATCCTATTAAAATTATTACTTATTATTGATTATTGAAATTTGATTTCAATCCTTGAAAATAAAAATTATAACTAATTAACAAATGACATGATCAAGCATACATTGGATAAATCGAAAATTTTCATCTATAAATGATTGATGACAATACAAAGATTTTTGATTGTATCATGACCATATAATTTTAAAGCAGAATCATGTTTTTCTTTCACAAGTATTACAAAACTGAATGTGCGGGTAATACTGGATTGTTAAGCATTCTTTCAAAATTACTTTTAACTCCTATACTCCTTCCCTAGAATAATAATTTTAGCGGTTATAAGGTGCCAACAATCTTAGTGTTAATCAATCAGATTAGTGTTCCTTAACTAGTTCCTTATCTATGTGAAGGTTTTCAAAACGTTTCGTCGGGGACCACATTTTAATAACTTTTAATAGTGATAAAATCACCATTGCTTTATACTTTGATCGTGTCAAAATCGTACCTATTATGCTGCAAAAAATTAAGTACGAGTATTTTTTTTCTAAAATTAAACACGTGTTTCTTTTAAATTTTCAATAAAGATTTTCTACCATTCAAATAAATTTCATGCGCATATATCAAATCGTCATAGGTGGAAATGATAGCTTTGCGACAGCTATTTAAAGGTTCTAATCAATCAACTTTTCATCTTAGCCATGCTTCTCTTTCCTAACCAATCCATGTACACACGCAGCAACATAAGAGACTAAAGACTTTTTTGAAGATCACCCACGCACCTCCCTTATTTACTCACGAGTCGTATATGGAAGAGAAAGGAGTGAAATAATTCTTTGTCCCGTCTTAACCTCCGCCACTCCCACTCTTTAGTGAGTCCGTCTTCATCACCGCTTGGCGTGGTTGACTCCCATTACCTAACCCGCCCTCCCAAGTCCCCATTTCGTCTTGCCCTCGGTTCTTGCCCTCGAGGTCCCCGACAAATCCTCTCTCCACTCCACCGGACCGCATTATTTCTGAGTAACCGAGGTCGGTCAGTCAAGTGTTTTGGGAACGACGCGATGGAGCCATCGCCCCAAAGTCGACAGGTGTCGTGCCACACGCAAAAGAAGCGATTCGGTTTCATTATACGAGATGAGACTTGTGGGAAGGCCATTAGTCATCTCCGTGGCTCCCAAAATAAGAGACGCTTTCTTCTTCCTTTCCGTTCTTTTCCCTCCGTCCGGAATGGAATAATTCGTACCCTTGATGATCCGGAGAAAGCCGCCTTTTTCTGACGCACTCCATTTTTAACTCGACGCTGACCCGCGGCTCTGCGGGTTTACACGGGATGGGAAAGTGGGTTTATCTTGACACGTTCATTTATCATGGAGAAATAGACGCTAACAATGTGAAATCAATGCCGACGTGGCGATGAAAAAGTTTATACGCCGGTGGGGTTGAGAGAAAAGTTTCAGAATTTTGATATCGGCAATTTTACTGTTGATAAAAATGTCCTCGGTGGTTTAACTGCAGAATGTATGTACTTCATAAGAGGGCGAGAATAATTTGTTATCTTATTCTTTGTTTTTCTTAACATTTAAATGGAGATTTTATTTCACAAGAAAATGCACGCGGTGGGGTCTCATGATTTGATAAGTAGTTTACAAGTTCGAGTGCGTTCAAGAAGTCAAGTTTCTTATCAAGTCTGAGAAAATGAAGACGTATAGTCTATAGTATATAGTAATCTATTCTTAGTTATGATTCATGCGATAATGATCACCTATTAAAGTAACAAATGAACCCTCCAACACTTTTTTCCGTGACATGATTTAATTAAAATAAATTTATAAATATAAATAATGAATTTTATTAAAATTATGGTAATTAGTGAAGCTATTAGCATCTTTAAATGCTTTCCTGTGATAGTGAATACAAAAGAAGGTAAATTTCAGTAATGAATAACTAAAATATAAAACTTTGATATTGATATATTTACCTTGTGTGATCATATACACTTTGAGATTTGGAAATCAATAACAATTATATATCAGTTGTTAATAACTGTCTTCAATATTAGTCCTTTATACTAAGAGGGAAAATTTCGTTATTTGTGGTTACGGACGGCTTACGATAAGCGTAATTGATTCAGTAAAATTACGCTTAGAAACCTCCGATACATCACCTCAAAGCCTTCAAAATTTTGAGCTCTTTAAGCCTTTTATCCATAATCAATTTAACATATTTGCGAGAATCGATGAAAATAAATCGCCTCTTTTATCGGATTGGATTTGTCGAGGTTTTTTCCCCCGAAAATGAATTAACGAATCGTGTAGCGATTCCCTGCAGAAATCCGTCCGTCTTGTTTGCGCTGGAATCGGTTATGGTCTCAACGATATAGATCCGCCACTAATAGTTCCATAAAAAAATTCTCCTTCGAATCCATCCGGGCGAACGCGCCCGTCAAAAACATCATCTCGCAACTTCCGGACGTACTTTCATTTTAAATACTTATTTTCTCTCCGTTCGAAACCTCTTCCCCCATAACAAAGGCCGGCACCGAGCAATCACTCCTCCCTTCACAAAACATTAATCATATCTGCTACCCCGTCCCTCCATTATCCAAACCAAGAGTTTCATTTTTATTCCTCTTCCATTGTCTCCGGATTCGCTACGTAATTGGCGCGACGCGATGTTGTCAGAGCCGCCAATGGAGAGAAGGGCATTCCTTTTGCTTCTCTTTCCTTTTTCCTCCCACGCAAACTCTTCCTTCCACCCCCATTACGTCATCGGTAATATTCCGAATCTACTGCGCGAAATATTCCTAGCCCTCTATTGTGATCGTCGTTTTCCCTTTGTCGCTTCAGCCACAACTTGTGGTTTTTGTCAACCTTTTATTTCATAGCATGATTTGCGTCCTATTCCACTGATCATTCTTGCAAAAAGGACGTTCTTGATCGTCCTTTTTGTTGTTTTCTTTACTTCAGAGATGTATTTTAGGAAATCCTAGATTAGGGAAGTATATTCAATTTCTCATTATTACAGTATATTTTTGCTTTTATTTTTTCCTATCAATCAGGTAACTGTTCCTTATTTTTCCTGTCTGCCCAAGTTGTTTTTAGAGGTCCTTCCAAAAGCACATTTTGGCTGTTTTGAGTTTGATTTTAACCTTCTTGCCTACACTCACAATCAGTGTTTTGTGCTTCTTTTTCAGTATTCACAAAATAGGAGTCTGGATAAATTGTTTTCATTTCTCAACAATAATAGGATTGTTTATCCTGCTACGTATTTAAATTTGATACTTTTCGGAATTGATACTTTTCCGTTGATGTTATTCTTCCCTTGGTCTCCTAGAAACATATACTCGTTTTATCAATCTTAACTTTCCTGCGCTTAGTCCTAAACTACTGGGTTTTTTTTATCTACCTATTTTGTAGTTATGTTTTGATATCACATTGCTCTCTTTCAGTTTCCTTTTGTAACTCCCAAAATTATTTTCTTAATACATTCATTTAATAGATTTACATACAGTGACGCTAGTGAATTCCTAAACAATAAAATATAAAAACTTACATATAACTAGAAGATGTATGTGAATGATTGAACTCGAAATCAACAAGTACTAAACCAAAGAAATATATGCAATATTTGTTTTAAGTATAATATTAGTTTACATGAATATTGATGTAAACAGGCTTTTTAGAATCAGGTATGCGTCAATTTTTCAGTCTGTACGACGAATGATTAGATGTAATTTATTTGGATATTTTGTATAGATGTAATTAAGACACTAGCAAGTATCAATCTCACCGATAATGAAGATGATTCATTATTTTTATAATTACTATCTCTGCGCAAGGAAGTTGTTTTTTATTTCCCCAGTCTTTTTTCTGTCTGTTCCTATGTCGATCTTTCCGTACAATCGCTAGAGAGTAGGAAGATATCGAAGAGATGTCGGGGGTGCGAAGGGAAGGGTCTGTCGGAGAAATCGATGTTGAGAGCGTCACAAGGAAAAGAGAATCGTACTCATTCTGGGGGAAAGTGGTTGATGAAGTTTAGAAAATTATATTGTGCAAAATCGTCGCCGAGGCTCCGTTTCGAGATGGGAGGGAGGGAGAAACAGGAGTAATAAGGAAGCAATTGAGTTGCAAATGAGGTGGGAAAAATAAGGGAAAATCAGTGGAACGAACTTCATTGTTTTATGAATTGAACGACGTGAATTGATATTCCAAACAGATAGGAAAATTCGGAGGAGGATGAGGGAGGAAGTGAGTGATTGGGGAAAAATGCTTTTATAGACGAGAGTGAGTTAAATTGAAACCAAAACGGGAAAACGGGAGTTTTCATGGAAGAAAATGTGAAAGTCGTCACTATTCGTCTCTATTGATGTTAATTGCATTGTAATCAATCTTGAAAACGATCTATTCCGTAATAATTTTGGGATAATTATGAAGTACGATAATTGTACATACAAACTTTATGTTCTAATGTATAGGTTCCCATTGTTTTGATCTCCTTGATTCTCGTATAACAAACTCAATAATTAGGATGAAAAATGATCCCAAGTTTACCACACACGCTCTTACAAAGGTATCAGATAGCTGCATGTAATAGCCTGGATTGCTATTACAGCTATTGCTCATTGAACTAATTTTGGAACACGTAGTTGCGTCATATAAATTATCTACCATATCTCCTGGAGAATATTATTAATCTCAGACATCGTTTCACAAACAGTATCAGGGAATAGGATTTTGATTTTGTTTTATATACCAGGAAATACGAATCAATTTATCAGATCAAGTGTTAGAAATTTGATGTCAACAAATTTATAAGGAAGTTAGTAGTGAGTGAATCTTGAAAATGGAGAGGGATTAATCCATTTCAACGTCTACTACTTAAAGCCATCCTTCATTAGAAAAAGTAATATTTGTTTGAGATTTTGAACATTTTCGGTGCATATTTTGTAAACTACGCGTACATTAGAAAGTCCCAAGGAGTGAAGACTCAATTCGTGGAGTCAAAGCTAGAAAAAGAAGATTCCATCCTCTTCCCTGAGACATTAAGTAGGGTTATATACAGTTCCCTCGAGTGAACGAATTCCCAAGTAAAAAAATCAGAACGGCATGAGTGGTTAAAGAGCGTAATCATTCGAATGTATTTGACGGAAGATATTTACGGCCATGTCCTACTTTTGCTAAATATACATAAAATGCGAGATTTTATTCCGAGCACTCAGACCCACTCGTAAATGGCGTCGCATGGAAAGGAAACAAGCAACCAGAGAGAGATGATGATATGATACTTCATTTTGAGCGAAATGGAGAAAAACGTCATCCTGGATGTAATCTAGTGCTTATTCTTCACAGCGTGTAATACTCGCAAAATACTAATACCTGCATCTACAGAAAGAGGAAAATTATTATAACACCCGCAATTAAAATGCTCAAGATTGCGCGCATCGAGCCAGTGATGTAATAGGACGTATTAGGTTGTCGTTGTAATTGATTCATCTGTATGTTATGATTCCAGAGGGTTTCTAAGCCAGCATTCCGTATGGGAGCTCTTAGTTCCGCAAAATATGCGGTCAAATTTTTTTGATGCAACATTATTTACGTGAATGGGAAATACGTTATGGTTATCAGTAGTATTATTGTGAAAAGTGCTTTGACAGCTGAGGTCATTTCGCACGTAGGCTCCCACCGGGAATCGAACCCGGGACCGCTTTCATTGAAGTCGAACGCGCTGCCCAAACGGCTATCCGGGAACCGTTATGGTTATCGTTTGTCAATAAATGGTTATCATTTGACAATAGATTCCCATTCAGAAATATTTAAGAATTTCAATCTCTTCTTCTTCGTTAGTCCGAGTATAGCCTGAAATCGTTAAAGCGAAGGGAGAACTTAGAAAACTGAGTTTGCCACTTACTTTTCCAAGAATTTGACAACGAGATGCAGCGGAATTTCACATAGTATTCTAACAATAAATCATTCGTCGTAAAGTGTAACCAAAGAACGTTTTTCACGATTCGTAAGCAAGATACAGCGATTTCCGCTCAAGATTCTATCCCGATACCACACCTACGAGAAACAGTTAAAACTGACGATTATGATCGCAGCTCGTAATAACAGCAAATTTCCATCCCAATTATCGCGGAACAATTCCTCGAGCTTCGAAAACGAATCGTAACGAAATAAATGCCCACCGAATTGTCAGGCATTATAAAAGCATCACGGTGGCTCGCAGAGGAACAACCCAACCGGAGGATCGGATTATGAAAAAAAAGTCCTCGAGACGCGGCTCGCGAATAAAATAAACAGACCACTAAAGCAAG
The DNA here is from genome assembly GCA_036926295.1 of Pachydiplax longipennis. Taxonomy (NCBI): domain Eukaryota; kingdom Metazoa; phylum Arthropoda; class Insecta; order Odonata; family Libellulidae; genus Pachydiplax; species Pachydiplax longipennis. Next base: position 63,561,398 of record JAVFKF010000008.1, read on the forward strand.
TGGAGAAGAGCGGAAAATTTAACATAGTGAGCGGGATTTAAAGAGGATAATGGCGGAGGAAACGGACGGAATGAGAAATGGAGAGAGAGAGAGAGAGAGATTTGGGGAGGAAATGAGGGAGATGGTCCCAGAAGTGGGGATTGATAACACGTGACTCGGCCGCTGGTTTATCGAGCCCAGTGCCCCCCGGGCAGTAATTACGTCCAGCGTCGGCCGTTTTGATGGATGGTCCGCCGCAGGGTTTTCGGTGACTTCTCCCCTCTTTCCGCCCTACCTATGCGATTCCCTTTTTGGCCGATTCCTCTTTCGCCATTACGGGCCACTTATTCCTACCCGAGGTTACCATACACCGCGATTCTTCACCTTCATTGCCTCCAATCAAAGCGCATTAAAACCGGAAAATGGCGTTTACGCCCAGGTGGAATATCGCATTACCTCGTTCATCCCTCCTAATGCCTCACATAAACAGCTATTGAGGTACCGATATGTCGGAAGGCTTTTGGGGTTTTTTACGCAGATGTTCTCTCAATGTTGAGCGGTATGTTGGTAGCAATACTTGAGGTCGAATGGGGTGGATCGCCCCCCGCCATGGTCATTCCTTGAGGTGGCCGAATACTCTGTCATGAAGGATGTGCAGGACGAAGTTTGAGGATGACATTGATGTAAATGTCGGTTTTGATCTTTTCTTAATCATGTAATGATTCTTTCATTCATGCATAATAGCAACAAGTATTATGTAATTTACATAAATTTGAAAGAAGCGTTTTCCAAAATGTGTTCCGCAGGGTATCTATCAGTGTTTCGCTATCTGAATATAACGTAAAAGTTGACACAAGTCACTCATTATTACAAACGTAGCAATAAGTTAAAACAAACTTTAAACTCGGGGTCTTTCTTTGCATTGCGGATTGTAATCTTGCCAGATTTTTAGTCCTAATTCTCTACTTTATTCTTTATATCAATCAGCTATTATATAACCTCATATTCACTTTAAAATTTTCCGAATTTTATTCCTTCAAAGAAAACTTTGGTCGAGTCTTGAAAGAGGCACACGCTAAAGATTCATCTGAATGAATTGTAATTGTTCCTCGTCCACCCCTTATAGTCATCTTCATCTGCTCCTTGACTTGAGTGCGTTAGCAACCCTTTTGGTGAAATATGGCGACCTTATCAACAACGCAATGGCATATAACCCCTCAATTCGCGCTAATAATCATGTGTGGTTTTCTAAACCCATTAACTCATAGCTTGATCTGAATATCACGGTGAATACATAGGAATTATCACCACTAAAATTTATCGGCATTTATGTTTTAGGTATTATACAGCTATAAGTTTATGAATTATATAGTTCTAACTAATATTATCTCAACATTCTATAGGACAAGTCTTTTATGGTAGGAATTTATATTACTTCGGTGAATACTAGAAGTTTGATGTATATTATTTTCATTTTCTTTTTAAAGATCGAAGGAATAAAATTCTGGCGTTGATGGGTTAATTCCGTTCGCGCTATAAGTTGATGAAGAAACTCTAGTAATAGGATGAAAATCCCTATCACGACCAATGAAGAATACCATTCACCCGTCGGCTGCGTAATTAGGTTGGCAATTATCTCTTTCACTCTCAGATGTTTTTCGGATACTTTTTTATGCTCTTTTGGTTTATTTTCTTTCCTCAGTGAGTAGAAAAATTTAAAGAGGCAAATTCAATAATTACACTTCCTTTAAGCTCAAATATTCTCACCATTCTACGATGACTTCACAAAGTATACTCGTAATTGAAAACTAAAGATGAAAGATTTTGAATAGCCGTGAAAAAATATTTCCAAAATATAACCAAATAAATTAACAGTACAAAAAATTAAATTATTGCATGAGGTATCACAGCTAGAGTATTATTTCGGCACTTAGGTTAAGATCTACCCTCATCTTTTTCCTTGCATTGTTAGGATGTTGACCAATCCGTATCCGTTGGGGAAGATCGTGAATGCTCATTTTACTTTGATTTACACGAACTGATAGGTTATGAGGATTTTAAAATTAATATAAAAATGCTTGATTCCATTTAAATTTACGTTCTTATACTAAAACACATAATAAAATAAAATTTATAGTTACATATTTTTTTCTTAAACACTATATAAACATGCTGCTTATATTTAGAAAATTGGACTTTATGGACATTACAATACGCTAAAAACGGCTTGATTTTTCGGGATTGAGACATCGAAGTTCATGATTATATTTGTATTTCATTAAATAAAAAAATACATGAAGGATTAAGGTAACATTTTCGCGTTTGTCTAAAGGAGGCATTAATATAGGAAATAAATGGCATGAAAGATTGCACCGTGATCATAGAGAAAAAAATTACGCTGCAGGAAAACCCGCAAAGAGCGAGGAATTATTAAAATCCTGCTAAATTGAAAATAAAAACAAAATCTCATTAAAGATGTCTAAAATAATTTATGGAGATCAAAATCAATAATGCAATTGAAAAATAAGATAAAAATTCTTTAAGAAAAAATTCTATGACTAGAAAAGCTATACACGACATAAATTTGCGAGATTTTTCAGTAGATAATTTTACCTATAATACGTGTTTGAGCGGCACGGAATCAAACATTCTAACACTCGCTTTGTAATTTCCCTATAGTTACCCCTAATATGACCTGCATATCAGAGTGCACTTCGAAAATTCTCTTGCTTTTAAACAACCATCGCGCGCAGTACTACAATATTTGACGGTAGGAAATATGACCCCAGTACATATCGCTCTTCATTCAGCGTCATGCCCATAAAATAATCAAGGTAATAGCCCACTTTATCTCTTTGACCGCTTGCAATTTATGGGGATAATTTTGCTTTTGTAGCATTAACAGAGGTACACATTAATCGGTACATATTTTCGCGGATTAGATACGGAGGCAAGAAAAATATTTCAAGAGGTTTTTATCGCCATTTCCATGCGAATAAGGCACTTTACTCACCGAATCACGAAACATTCTAAAAATACACCTGGAATTCAAAGTTCTTGACGTCATTCCTTAAGGTCCTGAACGCAAAGCTTAAAATAAAGTTTCGCCGTAGACAGAGCGCCTCTGGAAATACATTTTTTTAATGCAGTCGTTGCAAAGGCATTAGGAGGAGTGACTTACAGTCCCTCGTGTTACTTTCGAAACTCCTACTTGGAATATCAAGGAGTGTATTCTTAGATTCCCATAATATCAGATATTCTTCGCCTCAGAATGATGCAAAGATTGGTAATTCCAACGTCAGGATGATTGATGACCATGCCCGCTTTTCTTATCGCTGTAAAAGCTTTGTTTTTCTTATCAAGGGTAAAAAATCTACCTTTATCCGCTCGCAAGTCGAAATGTTAACTTAAGTATGAGAGAGGCATAATTCCGAGCAACGTTAGCCGAATGTTTTAATTGCACCGAGAATATAAATTTAAGACTCGTAACTTTTACTGCCTTGGGAGTTATTAGCACCAAAATGCTTAGCTGTATATGGAAACACGGGTAATAACTTACATATTCATTGCTCTCGAAGCCGACATACTATAGAATTAATCTAAGAAGTGATATTCTAATGAATTTTCGTACTCGAGTTGGTATTTATCAAATGCATCTGTTGAATTTATTAACGGCAAATGGCCTTCGAATGAACATTTATGCAATCAACAGGATCATTTGTCTCATTATACCAAACATTTGGCGCTCATTAACGTGAATGTCATTTGAAAGAAACTTGTTAGCTTTCGTTTCGTGGAGAACTCTTTAACATGCAAGTTTATCAACGAAAATGAGCGCCACTTCCAACGCAGTCGCCTGATTTAAATCTTCCCTCGTTCACGCAAGATCTTCGAGAGCACGTGATGAATAGGTAATGGCGCGCCGTCTGTTATTTTTCTGCTAAAGAATAAAATGTGCTATCATTTGCGTTGCAAATATCTCGGCGAAATCTAGCTGTTCTTGATTTTCCCTTATTCACCACTTACCGCTGCTTTGCCTTGGGGAAGTATACGCTTGCGAGCGTACACACGCACCGTGGCTACACAAACACCCAGATGTCGCCATCACCACCCCCGTCTTCCTTCCCTCCGTTTTAATATGTACACTTGTATCTATGCCCCTTGCTCTCTCTCTCTGCATGCTTTCCTTCTGTCTCCCTTTCCCCCAATCTACTCCCCTACTTTCCCTTCTCTACTCATTTATTAGTAAATTGTCATAAAGCAAAATGCGCAATAAGATGGCCTCGTTCTTTCGAAGAATCATTGACCAAAAAGAGCCACTTAGAATAATCCGAGTTTGAATTAAATGGACTAATGACAAGTCGATAATCATACCTCTTTATCTAAATAAATATAATAAACAACAGCGGATATGTTTCATCTTTCCGTTCGCTTGCAATATTTTATATCAAAGCTATAGCGTAAGGATATTTTCGTTAAACTCCGGAGAAACCGTCTTTGCGAGCCTTTAAAGAAAGTGAATCAAAAACAAGAACCGACAATTATGTGCAAAAATACCGAAGAAAACTCAGGTACATGGAGTAAAGACACTCTTTCTCCTTGTTACGTACTGCTTGCTGCGATTAGAGAGCAAATACAGGGAGAGATAAGTTAATGAATTTAAACAACAACGTGGAAAGTCACGCACATACGGAGTATGTCTGGAATTTTCGATTTAAACGATAATTTTGCGGGTCGCGGAACCACATAAGGGCTTCCAATTTTATTTTATTCGTATTTCGATGTATTTCTAAGCTACGAAGGACACAAAATCCCAAGGTATTTGTCAGAAAAACTCATGACCTCTGATTGGACAATGTTTGGAATTAACAATTCCTTACTGTTGTGTCTGCCAAACTGTTTCAACCCATGGGACACGGGGATCTGTTTTACGGCGCACCAACGAATTTTAATTTTAGATTTGCTGTAAAGCATTAGGTATTGTATATGTCGAACTTAAACGTTTGAATTTATAATCATAGATAGTGCTTCTCGCATTTCCACATTCGCGAGGTTACTGGAAATGTTCCCTTTACTAAAGAGATGGTTTATTCTCTCAAATATCCAAGCAAAAGGAATTTGGAAAGCGAAAATATTCCCCTTTCACTCATCAATCCAAAAATGATCACGAATCGAATAATAAATAATGGTACAGAACTATTGAATTTCGAAAGCAAGTTCTGTGGTGAAGTATATCACCTTTACGCTAAAAAGGACTCAGACAATTTGCAATAACTTCGGATTACTTCAAAGTTTCGCATCGACATTACCGTCACATTTTATACTAACAGCATACGTACCTTTCTCGCGGCACACATTTTGGAGTACAGTGGTTTACCGTAATAATACCCCTTCCAGGTACACCATTTATTTCTTCCGATATTTCTCCTCATTATTATTTCCGTTTCAAACGATCTTTTCTACTAGTCAAAGCACCCTTAAGGAAAGAGAAACGTTTATATTTCCCCCTTTATTTCTCGCTGCTTTAGCTTCTATGCCTCTTCCCATTCATCTCAACCGTTCAACAACTTTTCTATCCTCTAATTTCACCTAAAACACACTCGAAAGCTCGCGAAAAGGCTCAATGTGGGAGCTTATGGAGCTGACAAGTCATATTTCCAGACAAAAGTGTCTTTTAAGCGAGTGCGATTGACCCACTTAAAGTGAGAAAAAGGAAGACTCCGACAAGACTTAGGCATTTTGGGAGATTTGAAAGACGGGCTCTGTCCACTATGTCAAAAGAGTCGGGTAAGAATTTTTGGAAATTGAGAAAAATACCATCAATGAACGTCTTAATTGCAGATATCTACAGTGAACAACTGTTACCAGTTGGCTCACAAATACCTTTATATAGAGTACTACAGATATAGTGTCATAGTGGAATGATGGGGAAAAATGGATAAAGTAACTGATGGAGGAGTTCTACAAAGAGTGAAAGATTCAGTGGAGGTTAGATATTCGAACACATTTTGGGACACGATAGTCTGCTAGGAAAGAGTGTCTTTGAAAGAATAGAGAAGGGAAATAATAAGTAAAAAATTATTAGGTTAAATTTTTAAAAATGTTTAACAGTGATGAGGGCTAAAGCAAATAATTAAATGGGAGTGAAACTCTTGGTTAGGAAAAGCATGTCTTAAAACGCTGCTGAAAACCTACCCTCAGATTGTTTCCTAATAAGATGATGAAAGTAATCGTAAGTTGATGACAAACTTAACTGAAAACAATTAAAAATTATACTTATCGAAACGGAGTTATATGCGTACAGTATTATATATCAATTAAAAAATTAACTATCGAAGATAAAGCAACGAATTAATTTTTGGAGACTTGAGTAACTAATGTTTCAAACCAGACAGAAAAATAAACCTTTCTCATCCGATTTGAAGTACGTTGCGTTGAGAAACAAAATCTAATTATAACGATATTTCTAACCAACTTCAATCGAAAGTCATCGATTTTGGTCCCACGATATGCCTCAGATTTAAAGAGAGGAAATATAAATGAGCCAAGTATCGAATCATCCTCTAGATTAAAGTTTGTATTTTGCATGTTATGATTCCGTGTTTTAAATAATTATCAATCGTTATTAATGGTAGCAGCCCCGGATTTGATTCTAAAGGGGGCTTAATTACCCGGATATGAGTTTGCGACAAGGCATCCTGTCGTGAATTACTGCAAAAATCAGCATGAATCATCATGTCAGTTTTTTCGAAAATAATTACTTTCTACCATAAGCATTACTTATGAGGCATAATTAGCATTCTGCATATTTAATCAGCAGTAACAGAACATTAAATTCTAACTAAAAAAAATCTAAAGATTCATGTGAATGTTATCAGTATTAGTTTTAGTCGATATACTTTTTAAGGTAGAATGAAATATCCAAACCGACGGACCCATCCTAGTTTCCAACCAGGATCCAGTTTACTACCATCGGAAAGTCTTCGGTCACCAGTTTAGCTTTCAACCTGTCTGAATGTCTCTTGCGATGTCAGAGAGTTTGCGAATAGGAGACCTTCGAAAGAAAGTGGAGAGCGAAATTAAAATTTAAAAAAATACGACAATGTTTTTACTGGGGATTACAGGAGAAAGGAAATTGGCGCCTGTCATCTTTTTAAAAGCAGGCAAAAAAAGAAAGAGGAAATGGAGGGATATTCTGACCTTAGCGTGCGTGACTCCCCTCGAAAATATTTCGATAAGCTGTCGGCCGTGAGTTTCCTCGATACGAGTTTCATGCTCGAAAAAATAAGGGCGGAAGCAATATCTCGCGAATCAAATGGAAAGGGAGGAAAGTAAGGAAGGAGTGGATGGAAAAAAGTGGCGAGAATTCTTGAAAAGTGAAAAATCGAGCGGAGAGATCGACGGGAGGGATAGCGAAAGCTGATCAGCATCAAAATTTGACGAATGGTCTCTCTTTCAATCAGATGTGTGAGACTCGCAGCTAAGAAAATGATATAGAACCAGATTAACCCCGTGATGTGAAAGTGATTAATGATAATTCGTGCGGAAAGAGGTTTGGACTGGTAAGAGTTTGAAGGCGGTAATAGAATGAAATATGCCCGTAAACTCCTTTTGGGTATGGAACTCAGCGATTGCTATTATCATCATCATACGAAGATAAAATAGCGCAGAAAACCAATGTAAACTGATTCGATGGATCTTTCTGAAATAAGAAATACTTCATTAAGGCTGAATTTTGATTACTCCCTTAATATTTAGTTAACCTTACGGTGAAGTCAAATATTTGCACCTGCTAACTTGAGGATACAAATTGGAAAAAGTCGATTTTTTTTTAGTGTTTGCCTTGAAAAAGATACACTTTAATAAAAGAAGTTCGCCAATCTATTCCAGGCGAGAGAGACCCCGAGTTGATGCCACTTTTTTAACTACGGAAGTAAAAGTCAGGGTGTATGTTATGGTATGAAAACTAAGTTTCACTGAGTTTGGGGAACTTGATTTCAGGATTATACACGCAAAAGAAGCTTACAAGGGACATCATGGAGGATGAAGTTTGATCTACTACGTTCAAAATTCTATGTCCAGTAATAACTATTTATCCGTGGTCTGCGTGTAGTCATTTCATGGCACAACTTCCGATTTTAAATAACTCTAATTTCTGGGATAATCTATATGGCATCGAAAATATTCTTAGACCGTAGTTATGCGCAGTGTTGATCATTCACCAGTTATTTTCAATTCATAACTCACTAAATTCAATGCACGATTATATCCAAAATACTGTGTAACAGTATAAATTATGGTGCTATTCAATTAATGGCTGAGTTATATATGGTTTATATAAAAATTATTTTCAATTTCAATCGTTAGTGTATTCCTAAGGAGAGCATTTCCTTTGTGAGCATAAAATTTTCGTACTACTTGATGCATTTCGTACGGCAAAGCTTATGTTACCTGTAATTGGGACGCAAGACCATTAGAGTACTGAAGACAGCAGGTCTATGAATGAATAAATATATGTTGCTATCTTCTATCAAATATATCTTCATTTCCTTCTGATCAAACTATTGGAACACGGCCCTCATTTTCCCTTATTCGCAAGTTAGAATCAAATATACTTATCTGTCAAAATCGCTAATATTCAGCACTAATCAATGTCACGGACTTCGCATAGGAAGAAGGAAGTTAAGCTATAAGAAATTTTTTTAAATAGATCAAGTATTGGGTCGTAAGCGAAAGAATAAGAAGACCTAAAAAGTAGAAATATCTTATTTCAGCTAACTTGTTCTCAACTCGCATTTCAATTCAAACATTCGACCCAACCCCCGATCCTTACGACCCCGGACGTCTTCATAAAAGCCTCCGAGAAGCGAGATTAAGAGCTAAGACGAACGGGCGCATCGGTACAGCCATTACGCTGCATCGGTTACATTATGAAACGATCAAATTAGCGGGAGGAAGGACGCGCGATATTAAATCCCAACTTAAATTCTTAATAAAGCGGGATGAAGTAGTCTGGTGATCTTGGAAATTCGAAGTTAAAGAGAGAGGGAGAGGGGAGGAAGAACGGGAATTTAATAATCCTTCCCCTCGCCAACTTCAAAGACGTGTTAAAGAAGTGAAAGTGATTTGGTAAAAGGGAGCGGGAAAAGAGAGATGTTTGCCGGGTGGAAGGGAAAGGTTTTCGAGGCGGGGTTAAAGGGAGTTCGATGTTGATCCGAACAGCGGCCGCGAATCCTTAACTCTGCTCTAATTAAATCGGCGCAGACAGTGGGGCGCTTTTTCCGTCCGCCGTGGTCAGGGGAAGCCCCATGTTAAACTGCGGCGTGCGAGTGTTTGTTTGTTTTGAACTAAATGGACGGCCGAACGAGACTGATTAGTGTGCGAAGGTAAAGGTGTCGAGGAAAAAGTAATTTGGTCGGCGGTCGTGGGCTTGCGTGAAATTCGTCAAAGGCTAAAATTCTTACCTCTCCGATTCGATTAAACATGCGTGTTTGTCTTCCGCCGCGGATATTATCATCAAAAAGGACGGGCGGGTCGTTAATTATTCATGTTAATTGTACGCACGCGTCCTTTTCGGAGGTTTTTGCAAATGTTCTAAGAATGGCGTCTCGTGCACTCATTTGCATCCATGATGTGTCTCGTCCTTGACTCGCCGCAATTATGCGAAAAGTGATTCGCGCATAATCAGCGGAAGGTTGCCGGCTATGTCACTCGTTTCGTAAATTCCACATCAGGAGCATAATTAGAAATAAGAATAGTATTAATGGGAAGTTTTCAGAAACCTTGGGAGTCGCGAAAATAATTTACTTTTACGCTTTGCGTTGTAAATTAAAACAACGAATCATTATGCGACTTTTTTCCCATAAATAAGATTTTTATATTTTATAATTGGTAGGATTATACGTGCAACTTGACGAAGCAGCCAGAAATCGAAGTAATTTAGTGACAAAACATGAAGATAATTTTTAGAAATTCTTGAATTGGTCATACTATGTTAAAATATTAACTCTTTCCGTATCTAAAGAATGGTCTATATTTGTTTAAATGAGTAGTCATTCTTCGAGTAACATTTGGTAAAAGGTACATACTGTCTGTGGATCATAGGAGGAAAAAAAATAAGTAAAATGTTTCCTAAACTTAGAAGACAAACATATATATAAATATTAAAAATAGTAAAATTATGAAAATATACATGTTTAAAAATTAAATTGTGTTTATTTGTTGGTTTTTCATACCGTAAAGAATTCCCTAGAAAAATGTACTTAGTAAATGCTACTTAATTAGGAATACTTAAAATTACAAATTTACTTTCCTTCTGAGTAATGTTAAAAGCAATGATGATAACAGTTTTGATAAGAAACTATGTTTACGCTACTCAAGATAGCAATCATATTGTAAACAGGTTTCAAAAATATCAGTACGAAAATACACGAGGAAAGAACGATTCAGCGAATAAAATGTAATTCTTATAATATTTAACGTAAATGATTTAGCTCCCCCAACAGTTCAATATAAAGAGCACGTTTTCGAAAAAGAAACTATATGAACCGTGTAACTATAACGTAACATTTAGAATCATGTTTTATTCATTGTAGCAGAGAACAAAAAAGATCGAAGATGTTTAGGCGGTGAAAGGACGCTAGCGTCAGGAGTATCAGGTCGTATCCATCGCAATAAAAACCGCCTTGACCTATTCACACCACCTCGTAATTCCCAAATTTCTACGCCACTGAAGGGGAAAAGATCAAGTCAGAATATGTAGAAGTTGTTTAGCCATCGCGGCGTTAGCGAGCCGAGCTTTGAAGAGACGTAACACGGATTTTTGCTCCACTTCAATCATCCGCTTCACGAGGTTATGGCGAAAACAGCCCCTTTTCGGGTTCCCTCGCCGTAAACGGATTTCCGCGCGCCTACCGCTCGGAAATAAACCGTCGATCCGAAGCGAAACAACCTTATTTATTGGATTACTCTCATTACTTTCCTACTCTTTGGCCGCATTAATATCTGAAACTAGTTAATCGAGATTCGCTCCGAAATCTTTTGAAGCGAACCTTCTCTTCTGAAAGCGGCGGATTCATAAATATGGATACATTTCGCATTCCGTCGACCACACGCGAATCGCTAGGATAATCCTTTACCTTCAAACGATATAACGGTCTACGAAAATTTACAAACCGACCACATTACATCATTCACTCTACGCCAACCGCCGCCGACCAAAATCAGAAGCTCTAACGCATTCAACCTCATTTCCCATTCATAGCTTTCTGGAAATAGGCGGAGAGGGTGCCTTATAAGCGAACGCTAGGGGATGCAACGTGGGCGGCCGGCATAGGAGTTTTTCCTTGCGTAATTATAAGAGAAGGCTAAGAGAGGAGGTGAAGGGTGGAGGGGATGAAGGCTGTGGGTATTGAGCGAGAAGGAACTGGTCTTGGAGATCTTTTTTAATGGTATCCCCGGAGCAGTTGCGGGGGTGGTACATGATAAGCGGCGGGTGATGCGAGAAGTAATGGCTTTTAACCCAGCCAGGATATTGGCGCGCGGTAATCTTTGGCGAATACCCTCACCCCACTTCGTTATTACTTTTCCATCGAAGCAAGGAGGAGAAAAGAGCTCCAAAGTGGCTTCTCTCATCGTTGTGGGTGGCAGAGATAGTTTAGCTGGGAAAGGCTTCGTAAGCGAGAAGGGTGATAAGGAAGGAAGGCCTAAGGAGATTTCTCGTATCCAAGGGTAAATGAAGGTAAGAAAAGGGAGACTGGAACGGAAGTGGGTGAGAAAATATGACACGTCCCATATGCTAACGACAGAGTGGCGATTCCATCATGTTTACTGCATGTTCCAACTCGAACATCTTTTTCGACATGATAAAATTTGTCGAGCAATTTGTTTGTTATTATTTGTCGAATGATAAATTTTGTCTTATCCTCTGGTACATTTTGTGGTCCATATTGAATCTTAGGCCACCGTTAAAGGATAAAAAAATGCGAAGGAGCTATATTAATCCTTTAGCTATCTTGAAAAAATTGATAAATAAAATATAGGTGTCTTACTATTAGAAAGTATTAAATGTTTTTCAATGTGTGGCATTTGCATCTGCCTCTGGTATACGTGCTTCAGGAAATGGTTGTCGCCTTAATTTCAGTTACTGCTGCTTTTATATCGATCAGTACTATCAAGTTACACACGTGTATGTGCGAATTCTCTTCATTTAGAAAATGTAAAATGAATTAAAATTCATTCTACTACAAACATTCGTATTTCTTAATTCATATTACCCATTTCGATGGAAAATGATAAACAAAGACATTAGTGTTAAATCGGAACTTCAGTATTATTAACACAAAGGCGCATCATTCATTGGTAGTTTTAATTTAAGCTAAACCTTCCTTTCCTAAAGTTCCTAAAATTACTAGAAATTAGGCCTATTACATTCTATTGTCTTGAAGGGAAGCATTTAGCAAGCTAACAATGATCTTGTAGAACACTATTGTGCTAGGATAAACGTAATAATTTCCTATTGGTTTACAACAGGCGCAATGTATTGTAAACTCCGTCTTCTAACGTTTGCGTTTGCTCTCAAATTAAGCTTGCTCTTGGATTCATGTTTGGTGCGATGAGTGAATTACTCGAAGGGCATAATTACGTTTTGAGGAGTTCCTTGAATCGTCTAAAGATATTGATCGAAGAACACTTTTCTACGAAAGTTGAAGTCTGTCATCATGACTAATTCAGTGATTCATTACAGAATGCTTTCTTCATCAAAACGCTGCAATCCTCAAAATTTTAGTGGGGTACGTTTTTTCTGTTTCTTAATATCTTTGATTCCCTTAAAATTTCTTTGTTAATTTTCTAGAAGGGTCTAATTTTGAGCTCTTACTACAATAGAATATTTCTAGCACATTTGCTATTTTTCCCATTCAAATCATAAGCACAAGTAATAAGAAGTTAAATAAGTGAAATTTCATTTTTTCAACCGTATACACTCATAAATTGTAGCTGAAGAAAAATTTTATCAATTTTTAAGGCAGTTTCTATCCAGTATTAAAAAACCTTTCCAAGGAATTTTAATACTCAATTTTGTTGATTTTATGGTTTTATGAGCCATTCAACTATTGATTCATTGAATTTAATTGAAATATTTATTTCTTGTGATGCTCTCTCTACTTATGGTGAAATCTGCTACGATATATGTTGTTATCAAAATCAGTATGAACACTATAATTTACTATATTGGTTCAGAAGTTTCCAAAATAGTTAAATCCAGGAAGCTGATTTTCCTCGCTTATACTATCTCTATTGATTTTATGAAAATGAAACAGTGACTTTGTAATTGGTACGAAGCTCATTTCTATATTCTCCAAAGTGTTGAGGTAAACGAATGGCCGCATGGAAGTCATACGTGATACAGATAGATAATGTCTATTATCTCATTAAGAATCCGCTATCCATCGTTTTCCTCCCATTTATAAAATAATTTTGATTAATTAACTACGTTCTCTATTTCTTAATGAATCTAAATGCTGTAATGACTCATATGCTGCATTCTTTGAGATATTTATAAATTGGATTCTTGTATGTCATACTAAATCTTAATGTGAACGTTTACAAAATCTCAGGAGTCTTTAATCGTGCACAAAATATGCCGGTTAAATGTTTAACTCATAATGAATGAATAACACCAAACCATATCAGAATTCGTAGATAATAATCCCAATGCTTTCCCTTTAGCTCTCAGACGGTGAAGAATGCGTTCATAATATTTGAATATAACCCAAAGAATTAATCCAGCATTATTTAAAAAGTCTTGAGTGATTTTTGATAGATTAAACAGCCAATAAATTTTACAAAACCACTTGCTCATAAAACCTATTTTTATGTATTACTGTATTATATTATCTGTCAATTCTGAAAACTAATTCTAAGTAAATATAAAAGAGTTTATTTTCTTCAGTCATTTATTCGAAGAAGACCCTTATGTTGTACAATCATTTCCAGTCAATTAGAATAGAGATTTAGCGTATTTGCATTCAGCATGGTTACTCTTTCTATTATCAATAGAAAGAGTAACCATGCCAGCCATATCCGAAATAAAAACTCCCGAATACGAAGATGAATTTCTTACATAATTACATGATGAACCTGACTGAAAAATAATTTCATTGTTGTGAAAAATATAAAACTTGATGTGATAGTATGTATTTGCATTGATCTCGAACAAGCATTCAATACGCGGGATCTTAAAATTAAGATCCGCTACCATTGAGTCTTAAAAATCAACTTCCAGAATGAATGAGATCGATATAGAAACTGAAAGCAAAGTCTTCGTCGCATTATAGAAAAAGGATCTTTTTTACAGTACGCTTCACATTAATGTCTAATTTATAGTTTTGATGGAAGCGCTCGTAATGAAAATTTGTTTCCGTTATGGAGATATTGCCAGAGTTAGCACTTTCCCTATCGAGGCCGTGCTTTTTCATATGTGACAGCATTTGCAAATTGGATTCATTATCCAACTTTGGCCATTCATCAACCGGTCCACCAGGTTCTTTTCTTTCCCCGGCCATCCCTGTTACAACATCCTTTCCTCGGCAAGGCTTTCTAACAATTCCCATTCAACCCATCAACCTTTATCATTCACCTTACACCTCAGCCACTCCCGCTAGAAAACACTCCCGGATAGCAGGAAGGCAGAAATATTATCTTGAGAATGGCCATCATAAAGTAGTCCCTTCCTTGATTGGTGTCTCGGCCCCTGTAAAAAAAAGGTGTGACGATAAAATTGGAACGCATTCTTCCCTTGCCTAATCCACGAGAAGCTCCAAAAGAATCCTCTTTCCTCCTCGATCTCTCGGATAATAACTTATCTTTTTTATCTCATTAACTCCTTCCCTAATTCTAATATTGTGTCGTTAATGGTCTTCCATCCCTTTACTCGACCACGGACTCCATTACGCCTCTCTCTCTCTCTCCCCATCTTTCTCTCTCTCCCGTTGATACGCGCCCCCGAAATCAATTTCCAGCAAGATGGGTTATTAAAAGGATGCGAGCTAAGTACGGAATCATATGTCGATATTTGCTCGAAATTTCATTACTTCGACCCCAACCTTTCCCCGAGCGCCTTTTTTGTCACCGTCTGGCCTATGCGCAGCATGGTCGTTACTGCAATAGAAACCGCGGGTATATTTTTTCCATCCGCCCGGGACGATACGAGCCTGAATTATACCCAGATTCATTAAATACACCGAGCCATAACCCGATAAATGAAATAAAAGTTTCGTTTTTTCCGATTAAAGTGATATTTATAGAGTGGACGACTCTAATCAGACGTTTTTAATTTCAAATTATAACGTAAGTTATGGGCAATTATGATTGTAACGCGGCCGTGGGGAGCTCTAAAATACCAATATGCGCCTATTTTGGCGTTACTCATTAGATTTTACCGCGCAATAACCGGCCGCTCGAATTTCCCGAAAAGAGGAAAAAATAGGCGTGGGTAATAAAGAACGTAGTCGTCGATTTAATGCAGCGCCACGTTCGGGCTCGTATTGGCAATTATTACCATTCATTCGTTAATTATTGCGCCGAGCTATAGATCACTTTTGACTGGAGGTACGTATAAACAATATTCGCCGCTCCGTTGTTATTTGATTTGTTATATCATCAACTTATGCATCTCGCGGACCTCGGTCCAGGCTCTCGGCCGACTGATGAGCAGATAATGGATCATTTTTATCTCTCGCTGCTCTCCCGCGGTCCGACGAATTGAAAATGGAAGCAATTATTTCTTCCGAAATTCCCTTCTCGGGCGAGATTAGTATTTTAAAATTTCCTTTATTGCCTTAATCTATCAAATTTCCCGTGCAAAATTAACGCATTTGTGAGGCCTACGCGACCCGTAAGCTTCGAATATTTTAAATAGTAATTTCTCTTCCAACCTGAGCGTAA
Organism: Pachydiplax longipennis; assembly: GCA_036926295.1. Classification (NCBI taxonomy): domain Eukaryota; kingdom Metazoa; phylum Arthropoda; class Insecta; order Odonata; family Libellulidae; genus Pachydiplax; species Pachydiplax longipennis. Next base: position 63,577,322 of record JAVFKF010000008.1, read on the forward strand.
TAATTTCATTTAGATTGGCTCAAAGGGATAGTTAATTTTTTATTATTCATATCTCAACATAGGAGTTAGAGTATTAGTTATTATATCGAGTATCTATCGCTATACTTGATCGGAAAACATTCTCTTTGCAATAGATTTTAACGATTTCTCTTAATTGATTTTTTACCTTAACTAATGTAGAATTATTATAATTAACGATCCGTTGCGTGCGAATATTATCGTTCAAGGTGATTCTGCGGTAGGTATCTGTTTGGTATTCTGTAGGGATTTCATGGCAGCATGCTTTGGCTTGCCATTATTTCTTTAATGTGCCATCTCACTCTTTTGATTGCCAGTAGTTAGATATTCTAGAGGTATCCAACCTTGAATTTCATAATAATACGTATTTATCAGTAAGTGCTTTCGTTTGAATGTTTGAAGAAAGTGAAAATACTCGGTCGTTAGTGAAACGTTGCAAAAGATGAGTAAGATTTTCCTACTAAATTTCTACTAAAAATTGTATTTATAATTGAAAAACTTGCTTGCATTAAAATTTGCATTTAGAATTTAATTTGGCTCACATTTCATTACAAAGTTTCGCCTTTTTTAACTAACGTCAGTGGTACATTTTTATTCAAGCACTCCCTTGATGGCAAACAAGCTTGAAAAAAGCAAGGTCTATCCAGGGAAATCACGGAGAGTATGTTTTTATTTCTTATTTAATTTATAAAAATTTGTATTTTTATTTTAAACAAATATATTTCTATTTTCAATGTAAGTAAAGAATTTCACAAATTGACGCGTCGACTTCCTGCGTTTATCAGTTTATAATCCCTTCAGGACAGTATCCACACATCATTTTAAAAGAGTTACGAAATTATTTTCGTGAACCTATTCTTGATTTATATTTGAGAGGTTGATTCGAAGGGAAGACATTTCAAGAGAATTACTGCAAAATTTACCTGAACTTATTCTTGATTTATTTTATAATCTTCCCTTGTTCTGGGAAGTTAAATCGAATGTAATCAAGTCTGAGCAATTTTCTTTGTCTTTTAGTTAGGAATCCATCAGATGGATGATTAATCAGTTTTATTCAGAGCGCGTTGAAAATTATTGGCAAGCATTTTTACTACGCTCAAAACTTTTTGAAAGAGAGCGTTCGCTCCTCCCTGAATACCCCATTGATCACTTCGCAGTGAAAGAAACGCATTTATGGTTCGGTTTACAATTTCGCTCGCCCCACCGACTCCGCTCGCCGTATCTCGTGATCTCGCATGAATGAATGGCTCCGGACGGATAAAAGAGCGTAGGGAATAAGGCGACTTTCGCGTGGGCCGCCGTTTTTATGAATGGCCCGAGAAGAGATAGGGAGAGCGATGGCATTGCATCTCGCCCTGTATTGGGCGATGCCTAGGAAGAGATACGCTTTCAGGGTCACGTATGAATCCCGACCAATTATCCACGCTCTGGGCGCCATTTCCTCCGCCTGAGATTTCCACGAAAACGTCCGAGTAATAAATTCGTCCATTTCATCGGGCTTTCAGCGAAAGCGGGCATTTTTTCATCTTCAAACACCCCACTCTTCTCCCCCGCCACACCTTGGAAGCAGGCGGTGCCGAAGGCGCACCTCGGCCTTCAAATGTCCGAGGATTGTTGCAGGTGGCGTCCGCTTCGCATTCATCATCCTTCCCTCTCCTCCGCTGCGGTTGAAGGCTGAAGAACAATCTGGAGGAATGGGATCTGTTTTTATGGGAGCGGCGAAGGGTTGGGTGCAGAAGAGGGGAGGGCGATCGGTGTTCCATTGCGGCGACAGGCTGTCTCTCGATTTCACTCTTATTGGTTTCTCCGAAGCATCTCGTAATGCGCGATTAACTGGAAGGACCTTCGGAGACCTACTTACATCCGCCAGGGTCCAGTTCTAGACGGGGTAATTAATGTTGGGAAATAATTCGAGTTGTTTTTTTTCTTTTCTTTTCGTTTCGCAGAACGGCTTGATTTTCCAACGAGTCGATCTGGTCGCGGAGGAATTTCTGGGGAGAATGAAACGAACGGTAAAGGCAGGTGCTTAATTTTTTTCCTCCGATCCTAGCGTTTATGACAGCAGAAGGCTTATGATCGATTCGCGGCTGCATTCCTTAGGAATGATTAATCATTAGAGGCATTGTTTTGTTCGGCTATCTTCGCTATGCTGCGCAGTTGGGTTACGCAACGTTTTGTAGCGATCTCTTACGAAATTATGTCATCAGTTCGCCAATACTGAAACTCGTTCTCAGGTAGTTCAAGGAATTCTTAATTCAATAATTGCCCACGATTAAAATATCCTGGCATTAGACAATTTTTTCTGCGAATGAGGTGTCTCAATGAAATTCAGATGTAAATAAACATCTAACAGATGTAAATAAACAGCCTACTGCTTTGCCTCGCCGGACTTCCGACGTTCCCGTGAATAGTGTTTATATTCAAGTTTTCTTACCAATCGTCAGTGATTTGATTTTTCTGTCTTCAATTTGGAAATTTTTTTCTCTGCCTACAATAGAATCTTCCCCAGAGGTAGGTAGCACAAAAGAAATATCAGAATAAAAAATATGACGTTATTTCTGTGAACCCACCTGAGCTGCTCTTTCGTTTCTTTTCGTGCTCTTTATTTTCCAAGTTTCTCACTGCGTAACATCTGATCTTTGTATTATTTTTCTGATTATGTTCTTATTATGTAGATTATGTATATTCAACTAAACAGCAAGATTATCAAAAAACTTCAGCATCGAACCCATATATAAAGAAAGTCAGAGTATTTGAAGATGATTTAGTAAAAATATCACAAAATAAATGGAAAAGAGAAGGAATGAGTTAGAAATGTCATCAAACATTCGTGAGATCAAATACATAAAATGATTAAAAACGTATCTGTAGCATAGGAAAATAAGTGTAATTCGAAAATCACGGATCATAGCTCCATTGATTTCTTTCACAAACAATTTTTCAGAAAAAACTGAATTGAAAATAAAAATGTAGTTTACGTAAAATCCTTTGTTTAGAATTAAATCTTCAAAGAATGCGTATAACACGAATTTGAAAGTCTTTTCCTTCGCAAGTTTTAATTTTCAAAATACAAATTCTTGCAACTGCATCTTCCTGCCAAATATTTTATCTGCGACCTGAAAAATCAGAACTAGGACGAATAATGGGTTGCAAAAATCGTGTTCCATTAAAAGTAGTACTCCGCTCTTGACAAACTCGTTTTTTGTTCCAAACACGCAATGGTTGCTTTAGTTTGAGCAAACGGGGAAAGTTGTTTGTCCTCTATGGAAAAATCCGACTGTGAAAGTTTCTTGGAAAAAAATTGCTCCAAAGAAGAAAATCGTTTACCGAGAATTAACTGCGGAATAAACCGATATAATTGGTATTGGCGGAATGCCTATTCACCGCGTTTATGACAGATAATGTTGCATACTCATTCATGAACACCTGCGCCTTTTACTTTTCCTTACGAGAGAATATTGTTAATGCGAAAACATTCCGCATCTGATCGTAAGATAACAACGGTGCGGATGACAGAATACATTAGCATACATTTTGAATTCCCGATCCACGAACTTTTTAATACGGCAAATATCGCAAACGTGATATTAATTTCAATCACGTTCCCTACGTCTGTCTTCGGTTGAGTTTTGATAAGGAGTAAAACTGACGGCAAAGAAAACGCATTCCGCTGGAGAAGCCTTCATCCCAAATGATCCTTCAATGAAATGAACTTCTCCGTAAGATTACCGCTGACGTACAAGATAATCCTGGATAATTGCCCGAGAGAAATTGAAATCCGGAAGATATATTCACTACCGGAGGAAGTAGAGCGCATCTACCATTCGCTCTGAAGTAATTGAACCTTAAATTGAAGAATCTCTAATCCCCTTCCTTCCTCTGTGCTATCGGCATTAGCGTTCTTGGTAATTAAATCGCACTGTTTCTCATTAATGTGCTTTTGTTGAGATTCTTCGATGATTTTTGCCTTGAAAGTCATCGCTGTCTTTTCTTATGCCGCATCATCCCCTTTCTTTTCACAGTCATTTGGTTAGTCTTTCGAAAATACCTCTTTATTCCCTCATTCTCTCTCTAATAAAAGTTCTCTCACGTTCTCATCCTTCCCCCACCAATTGTAATGTCTTAGAAATCGCCCTCTGTTTCCTTCTCTGATTTCTTCTTCCTGTAAATTTCCTCCTTCCTTTCACAATCTCGTTCCGTTTCATTCTTCTTTCTCCCCTCCTCTTATTTCTTTCACTCCCTTTATTTCCTCCCTTATTTCTTTTATTACTCTTTAATTTACTCTTATTATCTCGTATATTTTCTTTTACCGGTTATTCCATTCACTCTCCTCACGGTCCCTATCAGTTTTTCTTATGTTGTCATTTATTTCTATCCTTGATTTAGCTATTTGGGAGTATCACCACAAAGATCGATTGTCTCTTCTATAGTAGCTATTCCTTTAAATGAAGAATCAACATTCTTACTTTTCCATTAGTTCATAGATTGCTAAAAGTGATATTTGCTGAATTATTCCAATCGTCGAATTTGAAAATCTCCTGCTGATCTTTTTTAAATCAATATAAAATGTCTTTATATTGGGTGAAATTGAGACTAGATAGTGACCATTATCATCCATTTGCCCTTAAAATTTTCCGAATTCCGATTTCCTTTCGAATTTTACTTCGAACTATTTAGTTTTGCATCCACTATTAGATCGCAGTTATGTATAATGAAACTAGGCAAGCATTCATCCGCCAGCCAACAGGTTCATAATCCATAAGTTTTATGCTAATATTATTATAATATGTTTGATTTTCTTGTTATTTATATGCCTTCTATTTGTGTTGGGCAGTGACTTCCAGTGATCTCGTTTCACGTACATAAATGTTTTTATAAGTATTGCATTAGATATGTCTGCAATGGAAAGATGTTTGATTTCAGCTGAAATGAAGCCCATTGAGTTGTGAAAGCATAGTTCTTTCTTAATTATAATGTATAATCATCATTTTGAGGTTAAATTGACAATTTAAAAATCGTTTCCTTAATCCGAGTCGAATCCTAATCCTCTTTCTTACCAGGAATCAAAGAAATACGAATATTTACGGCTCTCTGTTTATTATTGCTTATGCTTATTAACTTTCTACCCGACGCCGGGGGATTTAATTTAATAAACGTGAGTAAAAGTGAAATTCTCTCTCCTTCACAGCATTACTAGATGGATTTCCGTGAAAGTTTGCCTCTGTTAATGAAATTTGTTCCCTTTCACTAGTATATACAGAAGACTTAAAGAGATCCAGATCTGCCAATAAAGATAAACCAATTGCAAATACTGAATTAAAGCGATCACAGTATTTCTTTGGAACTATTATATACCACATTTTGAAGAGTAGTATAACATTACTTTCAGTCTATTCATATTCCTTTATTTGCTTTGAATTTGAGCTATCTCGATCAATTCAAACAAGTTTCCGTTTACTTTCAATTTCAAGGTTCCATTCAAGATCATGTTTGCGGTGACTAAGGTTGTTTCTATATGCATTTGTGGTTACCGTTCGGTGTAGGGATAGTTATGAAGTATCTGTCACATTTTCGACCAGGCGATAATTCGACTCACGAAGAATTGTGTATATAAAGAGTAACGGCCCAAGCTACCTCTGATCTGGGTATACGTTCTTACCGGTTAAACATTAGGTTGTAAATCTGCTTCATGCATACGTAAACTTGAATCACTACGGAAAATCTCATGATAACCCATCACAGAAGATATTAAATTGACTTCAAAATCTCACTCAAGTTATTTTGAACGAACTTCTCCGAGAAAGGGATTTATTTACTAGCTGTTAACATTCAGTTTCTTAGAAATATCATTTGGTTTTAGTTTAATGCAGTTTAGTTGGATAAAGCAGAGAAAACGCTAGAGGGATCAAAACATAATTGAAAAGATCACATGATCTGTCACTTCAAATAAGGCTTACAACGGCTCACGGCTTGGCTTATAAATGCAAGAGATCAACATGGCAAAGATCATAGGAAATATTTGAAAAAAATGACTGGCTTTTCATTTTAATTATATTGATAAAGGAATCAGGAAAATATTAGTGAAATCCTTAGAATGGAGATTATTGCCGTATGGGTGTGAAACGTGGACCTTAAGAAAAGAGGATATCAAAAGATTAGTTGCTTTCGCGATGTGGGTATGACGTAGAATGGGAAAAGTAAGCTGGTTTGACAGAAAAACAAACGAGGAGATACTGGGGGTGGTGGGGAAGAAGAGGTTTCCAATCGAGGTAATTAGAAATCGACAGAGGAAATGGGTGGGCCGGATATTGAGAGGAAAGAGATGGTCAAATATGGTAATAGAGGGAAGAAGGTCTGGGAAAAGACAGAGGGGAAGAAAAAGACAAAAGTTGTTAGTTGACTTAAGGGGTGGGATGAGTTACTAAGAAGTGAAAGAGAGAGTACTGTATAGGGAATGTGAAAACATATGAATCTACCGAAAGGAGAACACTTTTACATTTCAATTTTTGACGATGTAAATGAATTTATTCCAAATAACGTCATCGTAATATAGTCTTTAGACACGCCTTCCTACATCTGTGTCCTGGGCGCCCGGACGTGGAGACAAATCCGGTCATGCTCACTCGTAAGGGAGTGTCTTCAATTATCCCTGTGCTCTTATTACTCCTATTGCGTCCCCTCCACCACCTGCACGCTCCCCTTCCTCATAAGCAGATTTTTTCCCTTCTGCTCTCCCACATCCGATCCTGTGATTCTGAATCATCGAGGAGTTCTCTCGATACCTGTTGCTTCGCGGAGATGAGGAGGCGATGTGGAGGAGATGCGCCCACACATCCTCTGATATCATTCCCACTCATCCACTTCTCGCCCCACTCCTACCTCAACGACGTTCGTACAAATCTCTTATCTCGCTCTTTCCTTCGGTCTCTGGAAACTAAATTCCTCCGTACTTTCATAAAAGAGGAAAACTCTCCAATGATGCGGCCGAGTGCCTTTGCAATACCTAATGAAGTTTATCAGACATGCAGATAAAGCGGTCGGGTAAATTTGAACGAATGTCCCTTGCAATTTGTGCACCGTTACTTGATTCCGTATTTATCAACTACCTTTTCTATACCAAATTAATGACGAATTTAACTGAGTTGCATGAAAGTGGTAGCTGTGTGATGATGACAGGGGTGTCTCGCGCTTCAGACTCAATTCGTTTCAGCAGGTAAAATTATTGATTGCTCGTCTGAATCTATTTTTCTCATTCCGATCTAATGGAAAGTAAGTAATGGAGATTAAGTAAGTGATAGAAAAATAATTTAAACGTTATGAGACTAATCAGTGGCGAGTTTGCTAAACTCAAGCAACGAATACGCATGGTTTAAGTTGAAAAATTTAGGAGGAAAATTTTGAATCATTAGTGAAACCTGAGAAAAGATAAATAAAGTATGTAAGGATGGAATGGAATATGTCAAGTGGCTTAAGTATATCTCTGCAACTGTTTGTAACGTGAATACAAGTGAATTTTGTTGATGATAATGCTTCTTAAATTGCACCATAAGCGCAGTTTGTCAAAGCAGTTGTGTGACTACACATTCTCATTTTTGTGAAAATTCTGTTAATTAAACGTGATATACGGTGAAGAGACAACTTAAACTGTTAGAAGGGGTTTAAGAAGTAAGTTCGTTTATTCATTCTGCATCCCCTGTAATGACAGTTCGAATTAAATCGACTTCCTCTCGAATTCACATTTAGAGTCTGGAACGTTAGAGGCGGCATTCTGAAACATTCTTTTATTTCCTCATAATTTTTAGTAGATTCAAATATTAAAATTTGTACATATTAATTCCTTCTATTGCAGTAGGTTTTGTGTATATAAAAACATATATCGCTCAAATGCAGTCAACGAAAATTTCTCTAAAAGTAGAATACTGAATATGGAGTACAAATTTGTTACAACTCTGCGATCTGGTTCATTATTTTTTTTGCAATTCAAAAAGTAAACTACCATTTATCGAGAACCTAAAAGGGCGAAAACGAATACGAATTGTTTTGTAAATTGTACGAATCAAACAAAAAAATTTGTAATGCAGTCCTTAAATTGTTCGAAAATATGTTTCGATAATATTTATCTATATTCAAGGCTAAATTTGACTCCTAAAAAACCAATAAAATGTTTCTTGAAAGACATGCTAATGCAAATAACCTTGAACGCTATATGGAAGAATAGGCATTTACCACAGAAATCACAGTTCATTAGATAGGAATGCTAGAAACGCTCGTACTCCTTTGGTAATAGTTCATAGCACTTCATAACCTATTACCCAGGGCAATTTAATCAATTCAGTGCGCGAACAGAGACAGCGAGAATGCCGTTTCCTTATGGGATAAGCAGACTTAATTGTCATTCTCAATGCCGCTTTGTATGACCCTTTCCTTATACATCTCTTTCGTTTCAAACACATCCAGGCATTCTTACTTCCATTACTTATGCTTCACATCCCTCTTTCCTAAAGATTCTTATCCAACACATCTTGCCTTCCTTTCCTCAATCTTCCAACCTTCTTGACCCGCACACCTTCCATAATATTTCAATTTGGTCTCCTATTATCTCCAGATTTTCAAACATTTTGCTGCATACTCTTTCTCACTGACCTCTTGAAATTTCTCTCACACTGCCTTCATTCATCTTCCATGTATTCTCAACTCAGTTTTCCCACAATCTCTACTCAAATAACTCATTCCAGCTGCGTTCAGCTTACTCATGTCTCTCATGACGTACCTCTTCCTTAGAACAAACTGACTACAAGAAGTTTGTACAAGAGTCCGTTTTCGTTTCTTCGGCAATCCTTCACCTTTACGAAACACATCACCTGCTCCTCGTAATTTTTCTACTGCTGCTACTAAGACGTATGCTTTCTTCTATTCTTCCGTACATTTAAACATTACTTTTTCCTCTAGCGAGAATCCATTGTTTCTGTTCAGTTAATATTCTTTGCTCAACCACAACTCAGCGTCTTGTAACGTACATACATGAACTCTGTTTCAAAAAACTGAATTTATCAGTAACTATAGGTATAACTCGCGCTGTTCCCATTCTGAGTAAGGGAGTTATTAGATCCCAATATTTCTCTTATTTTTTAAGCCAAGTAGTATTTATCTTTATCTTCATATATCCAATTATATCTTCATGCATTCCCTTTTATTCTTTAAGCCACATAGATCACTTCAGCTTCTTATAAATCATTCACAGCTAGGTTTTTTCGGTCTTCCTTTCCCTTTAGAACTATCTACGTTTTCTTACTCCACAATGTAAGAGAGGAACTTGTATATGGGAGAACGTTATCTAATATAGTTTTAAATACTCAACCCGTCGAGAGATCCACCTAAGTTCCGTTAGGTCTGTTCAGTGAACGCCACTGGAATAACGAAAAGTCTGCATTCTTATAAGAGCTAGATACCTATTTTAATATCTAAGCTATCATCTTCAGGGAACGGAGAGAAAGGATTATTCTTTTTCCAACTTGCAGACGACTCAAGGAGTGTTTAAATCTCTGATTAATGCACCACGTTAGTCATCCTGCTTCTATCCAATCATTCCAGATATTCAAACCTTCAATTATTATGTACTCAGCAGCTAAGCGATTACTTTTGTAATCTGAGGATTTCAGAATCGAGACTGGTTGATTGATGTATCCATTTACTTAAATCTATATTATCCTTCATTTAATGTCATTTAAGACTTGATTCAATTATTTTAAATGTGGAGGTAACAGAGAAATTTTTAAATGGAATACATTTTACTCCTTCTGAGTTAGAGCGTAATAAGATAATAAAGCAGCCAAATTGTTTCCTTGGATATACAGCTTAAATTTAGGATACAATGCCTGGAAACTTACTTAAATAAAACCGTCATTTTCTTTCAAGGGCTCTTTTATACTGAAGTTTTATCTCTTTGTATATTTCCCTTGAAGTACTCAATGAATGGAGAAAAATGTACCTAAGAACTAAATGATACATCGGTTTCATTGAATTCCGTTGAGGAATTTCTCGTTGGTATGTAACGTAAGATAATAAAAAAACACTGTCAAAAGAGATGAACTTTCCGGATGTTGTCTTCATATTTGAATACATTTTTGAGGTGTCGAACAATATTCATAAAAGTAGCCGAATGTCTCTATCTGGTAACTTTAATTTGTGTGTACAAAAATGTTGCGCAGTTTGGGAGACCAAAGAATCCGTCAAAAGAAAGATTATGTGAATATACATTTTTTATTTTAATATTTTTATCGACAAAAACGGCGTATACCTCAATTATAAACAGTCTACAAATCGATTTAATATCGCATATACATAGATCTGCATGTTTTAGGAACTTAAACGTTTTCTACTATTCCCTCAGAAAATGAAATGAAATGAATTTTAAATCCAGTATGAAACACCACCAAAAATTTTTAGTTATAAAATTTTCAAGCAGATTGAAGACATTTTCAAAATTCAATGCACCAAAATCGTCCCCTAAACGAGTCATCAGCTTAAAAATGCCATTCTAGATTCCTATTTAGATATCCTTCGAAACTCTTACGTAATTCACGAGCATCTTCCAGAAAAGATTTCCAGGTTTTGAAATGTGCATGACTGAGTAGACGATCCACCTTTATCACCTCAATAACCGAATGAAAAGAATCCTCACTTGAACCGAAGCTGACATAAGGGCAAAAGTCAACATTCACCCGCAGCGTCTCAGTATTCCTGGAAATAGTCCTGCAGTTAAAGGCGTCTGAGCTGGGAGCGAATAAATCAGAAGTTAGAATCAAGGCACAATCATGGAGGCATTAACGTTCAGAGCTTTCTTACTGCGCTGGAAATGGAACAGGAAATATTCGCACGAGGAAGCTCCGCCAGAGGAACGGCAATTCTCTAACTCCCGGCACAAATCACTCTTCACAAATTCTCCTCGTTTAGGACCGAGTCCCACGAGCGCCGAGTTCGCAGGGTACAATTTCCCACATTCACAAAAATACCCGAATCTCCTCTTATTTTGAATAAATCCTTCTGTGAAGTAAAGCTAGTGATATTTACATCAATTACGTTGGTTTTTCTGTGCGTAATTCTTTTCTGTATTTTGTTGTCTTATAGTTACCTTACTTACATACAATCCTCATTAGCCACTTGTGAGTAATAGTTGTTATTTTACTGTCAAAAAAGAGCGTAATCGCGTCTTGTACCTATGTAAACGTGTTGAAAACATCTAATGAGATAATTTCACCGATGTAATGCTGCTATTTAATGCGTCTTGTTAAAGATTTTTCAAGATTTTTTTTCTTTTTTGATTCAAAAGTTCTTACCTTCAAACATATCTGTGTGAATTCAGTATTTTTCATTACTCTTTTGGAACAGTAAATGTGTGAGTGTTTCAGCTGTCATTTCTTTCGTAGCTTTATTCATTGTTGTACAATGAAAACTACTGATGTAAGAAAAATACTGAACACGTGGAATGGCTACCTGTAAATTGTTAAGCCCAAATGCTGATTTGAGCCTAAACTCCTCTTTAACTAGCCCATAAAAGCCCTAGGGGTAGAATGAGGCTTACTAGGCCAGATGAGCAGTGAGCTTAGAAGGCTTTGCTCTCGTCATTGAGCCAGAATGCTATTAGTAGATAAATTCCACTTTAACGCAGTACAGGGACTCCATGAATAACAATTTTCATAAAATTTAATATGAAGAGACCAGAGCGAATTCCAATAATCAGCTACCTTCACATTAGCGAGAGTGAGACAATAGTTTGTGAATGGTTTTTCCTCTTATCAAAATACAATCGGAAATATTCCATTCACAGGATAAAGTAGCAGAAACTTACTACGGCCATCGCTTATCGAATTCTATGAACAATTACATTAACAGATGCACGGCTACACTTCCAGGTCTTGTTTCTCTGATGACAAGCTGGCTCAGCGACTAGAGAGACTGCAAACTGTCCCAATCCTCATCTTACCTCATACTACCTTCAAAGGTTTAAGCAGCAAATGTTTCAGGAAATTGAGAATTCTCCAGCATTCAGACTGATGACTTCAAGAACACGCAGAGAGAGTTAATTATCATTTGTTATTATTATACTATAAGACAATAAATCTGCAATTTCAAAACAAATAATAGCGTTTGAATCATCGCCAAGGCCATTTTTCTGGTCTTAAATTTGGAGTGTTGAATTAGATGAAAGAGATCATAGGGAGAAGAGGGGAGGAAGAGCGCTTCATTAGGGTGTAGAAGAATTCGAATCAGAAGCTTGGCCCGGAAATGAAAAGATACAATCTGCATTTGTGTGTTCTACAACAGCTACTTCCCGCGCTTCTGCATTTAGTTACAACATCTGGGAACGGGAGCATGTGGGGCCCTTTGTCTCCCCAGGAAAGCTTGTCTTTTGTTTGTGTACTGAAGGGAAATTTATAAGAGAGAGAATCCCCGATGCTTGCGCGGAGAACAATGTTTATTATGCTCCAGGTTGCCAATTTGATATATCGTGTTTCGCTTCCTTCTGTCAAGCTCCTTTGAGCGACATTCCTGGAAGGGAAGCTTTGAAAACGGCGTCAAAAGGTTTTCGACTTAACAGCTTAATTCTCTACAAAGAGTTTCAACCAAAAATTCAAGCGATAAAAATTTACATTGATGTGTCGCCTCTATATGCATTGTGATGATTTTATACTTCGTCCTTTTGATTAATGCTGCTATTATTTCTGGCTTCTGATTATCTCTCGAAACGAAGTGAATGTTGATCGAAATATGCTCCTGCTCTGAATTTATCTAAGAACAACAGTTTTGCATTTTCATGACGTGGCTATAGAATTAATTGCTATCGCTTAAGAATTTTCGTAAAGAAATATCGTAACGTTGATTGATGCAATCGCTATCGCTTGACAATAGACAATCAAAACAAAACTGTGTTTGAAAGAGCCGGTAGTAAAATAGACGCCCGTCAACAATTCATACTTGAGGTAGCTTATTTGCCTCTTTATAAGTCGTAGATGCCTTCGAGTAAAGGATATGTCATGGATATATCCGCTGAAATATCATTCACAGCGAATACTACGATAATTATAGATAGTGAGTATAGGTCAGACTTTTGAAAAGTTAAACCTTTCCCTTCTACATACTTCATTGGTGAATGACTCTGTAGGCGTGATTATTTTCTTTCATTCTTATCAGCTGGAGCTTGCAGCTTGTTCCAACAACAATGCGTTTCTAGATATCAGTAGAATGCAGTCATAAATTAATAGCTACCTCTTTTTCCAAACTACCTTTTTTTTTAACACAAAAAAAACTTTTAAAAATTGTCAGGGACGGAGACATGATTAAAGAGAAAACATGAATTTTCCTCCTTTATGAAAGTAATTAACCATTCTTACTTTTTAACAAGTTTGGTGCCGTTCCCTGTAGATTCGGAGATTTGTGGGCGGAGATTACGAACCGCGTATTCGCTCAGCCTCCCATCATATTACGGGGATTACTTTCACAAGCGAGATGATTACGTTAGAATGAGGGCATTTTCACGGGGATTACTGTTACGCGCGCGTTCGTACGCATCCTCGTGCACGAATCCCTCAAGGTCCTCTCACGTGGCTGATTTCTCCATCGAGTGTTTCCTCTTTTTTTACGGGAGAAATCACGGGATTGCGGGAGATGGAGTGTTTATTCATGAGCTAAACAAATTTGTAACCATCGCCTCCAAATCTATTTTCCATTGCCCATCGGATCTGCTCATAATAGGGAAAGGCCCAGTTCATAATCAACGTATCTGCGGCAATATTGGACGAATTTAGACTGAGACTAGAAGATAATCACGGTTGCTTGATTGATGAAAGCAGTTTAATTAAGATCGGAAGGTTTGGGAATAAAATATATGTATGTAATTTAGATTTTTTAAATATATTTCGATAAAACTGAATTCGTCGATAGGTTAATTTCTCTTTAGGCGTCGATGATCTACCATCGCCCCGAACTCTTTTAATGTTTACATAATTTATTTCAAGCGATTAACCTATTCATTAACAAACTACACTTCATTTGATATCATAGGCGGAATTCGATTACCAATATTGGTTTATTGTCGAAATAAAAGTCTATCCGCTAATTGTGCAGTCATCATGTAGCGCATATAACCTCCCTCTATTAAATACATGTCAGCCCTCAGGTCATTAATCCAGTCTAAAATGTTGATCTTTTATTTCCTTTATTTCGGCCGCATCGAAAATCCATTTCCAATCGAGAGCGCCGTAAATAAAGTTTTAACTCTCCCATTAAAATCTCTTCCTGAATCCCGTTCGTTACTCAGTTTATTTCATATGGATCGAATAATCCGGTCGATGCAATTATGCTAACTCGATACTAATCCGTTGATGCGGAGATATGGGTGAACGTGATCGTGACGCAACTTTTTTTTACGAACCCACGCGGCGATAAAAGTCCAGCAACGAACGTGAGAAGTCGCCGGACGTAAAACGCTATAAGAAATGCTCGCACTTCAAACACAACCTCGGCCTACCAAATTGAGGCGTGTGCGAAAAAAGCTAGCTTATGAAACTCCTCGACGGAAAGCATAAAAATCATATTTTCCTAAGCCGACGCCTTCCGTCCCAATTCTATTAAGAAAAAGATCTCACATAGTTCGTGAGAATGGTTTAGACCCTCTCTCACAAAGAATTCCTTCACGAACTTTCTCTTCTTTCAATCTTCCTATTGACCAACGGAGAAATAGTGAGGGAGAAGACCGCAGACAATGTAGAATGCGCGTGAATTCCTGTCTTCGGAGTTTTCAATGATTCGGAGGGTGAAGAGAATAAAAAAACTGACTCGGCGAGGAGAATGAAATGACCGGGTACGAGAGTATCCGGATAATTTTCTCGATTATTCAGGTCTTATTTGAAAGCTGAAAACCAACGAAAACCATTATCTGCTGGGAGACGGTTGTCTCGCTATAAAGATATAAAATTCTGAGAGGTGGAAAACTCGTGCCGAAGGTGTGTAAAACTGGAACTGATTCAGTCGCTCAACACGGTAAAAGTGGAAGAATCTTGACAGCTGACTGACAAGAAAACTATCTCAAACTGTACAACTATATGGCTGACAGTTAAGCCGATTTCCGTGCTCTTGAGTTTGTATCATCTCAAACTGTCCTATAATAACTTTCTCGCTGATATTACGAAAGTATATATACGAGGGTGGTCTGAAAAGTTTCCGACCCCAGATTTTTCAGAAAATTTCAAGAAAATCTTCAGAAAATTTTCAGAAAACATATCGAGAAATGGCGAAATCTCGGAAACTTTTCAGATCACCCATGTATATATAACAATGCGTTTTATTTTCTCCTAATTTTGAAATAATTTTATTTTACTTTTTGTACTTGTTTAAACTCGAAATATCAAGAAAGTGATGGTTTGCAGAAAAATAAATTATAGTTTAATTAAAAATTTTCAATTCCACTCTTGCTAACAGATATGGATATGCACGAACATTACTACAGCATGTAACTAAAGTGCTCAGCTATTGTGAATAAATTAGGTAAACAGTAAATAAATATCAAATAAAAATAATCAAATATGATAATAATAAATAATAAAAATAAACCTGGCAATGTTACGATTCGACTCCAATTAGTACCTGAAATATGAGTGAAGTATTAGTACTAGAATTCGCTTTTCGCGAGCGGTATGAGGTACATGAACATGTTCCTGAATTCTCCCACGTAGATTTTAAACCGTGTATCTTTCTCTTTCTTTAATCCCCTCGCTTAGAGCTAATTATCTCCCTCTCTTTCGCCCTAAATTGGACGTTATCCCACACGTTCACTTCTCCTCCAACCGCTTTCCCTTTCTACGGCAACCGTTATTTACAAGAAGTCACGCGCCACACTCAGCAGTTCCTTACGTGTTCAACCTTCAGTGACCGAGAGGCGTAAAACACGCAGGAAAAGATCTCTGAAACTCTAAAAAAAAACGCACTAAGAGATTCGGCGTGCCCATTTACTGGTTCGAGCAGTGCCGACGTATCCTAATGAACCACGCTGAGTGTATATAAACACGTTTGGCAGTGGCATTCCACGCCTAATCATCGCTGATATCGTCTAAGATACTTAACTTGGGAATGGAGCGTATGTAAGTAGCTCCTTTCACGTAAGTGCACTGTACTTTAAGTCATTCTTCGTGAAGTATACCGTTTAAATGAGCTTATATTACACGATTACCTTTGTTTATTTCACAGTGCAGGCGACTAGATTTTTTCGGACGTCCCTTAATGAAATGAATATTCCCAAAAAGATTTTCTGCTTATTATATAAATTTGAGTAAAATTACCTTTCCATCAATTTTTGCAAAAAAGCTGTAACTGAGGTTCTTATTTCAATGATCATAAACTAAGAAACATTAACGAAATATCATGAAACTAAAAAGCAAGCATGCAATGATATCATCAAACATAATGTATAAAATAATTTGACTATATAAATATTTAAGCATATTTTCACTGAGAAATACGTTTTAATGATAATTTCGATTAGTTTGAACAAAGATACGTTCGGGTTCAAACGGCGAGTACTAGGTTCAATCTCAAGGAATTATGTAGTTTGTCATCCTTGAAATTCCGTTTATGGCATGAAAGTGATATATATACTGAGGATGTCGTTATCAAACTGTTTTCCTTCTTAATTTTCAATTTTAGATAATCTATATCGGAATATTATGGCCAAGATTCCCTCTAAGCTATACTTTTTAAGTGCCGCCCAAAAATCAGGAAAACACAGTAAGTAGCTCCTCCTTGAAAATCGTAGTACAGTCCTGTGAGTAAGCGCTCACAGTAATTTCTTGCAACCCAAAGATAGAAAAAGAATTAACGGAACTATGATCATGACCAGTATATACCCAAATATACTGTTCCTTGCAATTATAAAATTCTAGATCCACAAATTTCTCTTTTTGCAGTTTACTTTATTGTTAGTTATATCCAGTTTCTCAGAGATGTAAAATTTACATGCTTTTCATTTATCTCCTAGTTATGTGAACTTTTTGTCTACAAGTGTTTGCTTAATTTCTGCCGAAACTACTTAACCTTTTGATCTTTTGCACTTTCACTCAACTTGTGGATTTTTCTGCCTCCTAAATTTTAAAGATGTTTTCATCAAAAATGTTAACTTGAGTATGTTAGGGAAGAGCATGTAACGTATGAGAAATTTAAGGAATCTTTTTATCATCGTATTATTAACATTGTATAGTTTATCTACGAACCTTTTCCAAATAGAGCAACTTTTCTCTAGAAACATTTTTGTTTGCAGAAGTTTATTCTACCATGTTTATTTACTCAACGTTATGTGTTAAACCAAAATCATTCTATTTTTACTATCACTTTACCATTTTCAAATTATCATCATAAGATTTTATTCCCCTGTTTAAGTTAAACATTGAATTCTATTCATACTTATGAGATCAAGTGACTGGTGGAACTTATCCATAATTTCTTGAAAATTAATAGGCAAGATGATACAAAATCCACCGATATGAATATAAAAGCAACCTATTGTCAGGAGCAAAGTCGTCATCAGATCAGGATTACATCATAATCACGTAACTTTGCTAATTGAGAAAATAGCTCAATCGATCATATTGAAGTAAATATTTTCTGTCTGTTCCTACCGTATCCTCCTCCGGGATGAATTACCTCACGTAATATCAATAAACTTTCTCTTACATTTAAATAATTTTGAATAGTATTTTCCTAATCTCACTACTAACTGTCAATCAGTATTCTAGGTTCAATTTCAAGAATTCTATATAATGACTCTTGTTTCCCATTTCTAAAGCATATTTTGGTTAAATTTTGTGAGTTGAAGAGTTAAATCAGTGTTATCCAAACAGCGATACATCAATCAATTCCGTACGAGCCAGTCGCTGATTCGTTCCAAAAGGATTCATGCAATATTTTTAAAATAGCGAATTGAACAATAAAAATTAACATTTGGTCGCGATATATCCTAAAGTATAAAGAAATTCTCTCAATTTAAATATCACTTTTAGAAACTTATTTTTTACAAATTATTGATAAGACGATATGAAAGTTTTACGGTGTTCATACGTGACTTAACGATGTACACCCCAGTTATGGGAATGCTGAGTTGCAAAACTGCAATTCCGGTATTTATTCCGCTGTTTCTCACATTGATAATGCCGTTCTCATTTAGACTTGCAGAGATCAAGAACTGCACATCGCTTAAGCCAAACATTTCCGAGAGAAATGGCCATTCTCCGAGCTTCAGATGCCCCTGCCTTTGGAATTTGCGGTGTCCACTTTTCGTCTGATGCGCAACCATCGAATCTGTTGGCTTGGTTAATCCTACCGAAAGCAAAGCCCCAGACCGTTTGGACCAATCCAGGAGCTATGCGCATGAGCGTAATATTTCACGATACTCCATCTTCCATTGGAAGGCATCTTTGTTTGCGAATATTTTCCACTTCCACCAGACGCCCTCGAACCGACGCGGAAGCCAAAAAACAAACCTGCCGCCAATTAAGTCGGGCAAATCTGATCACACCGCAGTGTTTGTCCGCGGTGCGGTAACGTTCCGAAAACGTCCGGAAGCTATAGCAAACGTATCTTCCCTTTTCCCGCCCACGAAAGATCGCTGTGGCAATTTCCTTCTCTGTGCGTTCCCATAACTCGGGGGTTATCTTCCGCTCCGATTGGCCCATCCCTTCCTCAATGGGAAAGTCCATTCCAGCGGATAGTCATCGCCTGCTGGATCAGCGTGCGGAGTGTACCCTAAGGCGGACCATAAAGAGAGACGAGGAGATGTGCGGTCTGGAAAATGGTTTGATCTGCTATCTCCACACACGCACACACATTCCTTCTGACCGTAGCCGCAGCCGACGAGTGATTCTGCAGGGATGCTCCGGAGGCGCGTGGCGAACCATTTCATCTCGGATCCTCCGGGATCGGGGGCTTTTAGGACCGCGTACTCCCAATCCCCGTCGCGGGCGATGGCTTGTCTGCGCCAGACCAACATGTTAGTCAATTATAATCCGTCGGCAGGACGCAGACTTACAAAAGTCTGCATAGTTATTCCTTATTTAAGGATGAACTGGAGGAGTTAACAAGTTACCCGTTGCCTGTGTGGTTAGCCAAATATTTTAACAACAAGTAATACATTTATAGCCGAGTTGAATTGAATTAAATAAATGCTGACCAAATTCGAACACATTTAAGGCTGTTTGTCGGATTCTTTAAAATCTTATTGCTCATCAAAATGTATACTAATGCTTTCTCGTGCCGTGGTTTTATCTCTGCAACACAGAAATTTTCTTTCCCAATCATTTGAATATTTTTCCTGAGTTTAGTTTCTGCTATTATGTTATATGAACAAGGAATACTTTTTCATTAGTCTTTTGGTACCGGAGAGAGAAATTTTTCAAATCTACCTCATCTGCTTCCATCAGCTATAGAGCTATCCGGTGCACCTTCTTAAATTTATATTCTACATCATTTCGCTTCTTGATATGTTACAATTCCATGATACATACATTCACGATATCACAAATATTCCTTTTTATAGACATTTCGGGAAGTTCTTTAGGCTCATTCTGTATTTTTTGAAGTTTTACCTCCTTTTTCTAGCTCATAGCCCTACTAACCCGTTTACACAGAAAGGGCAATATTTTGGGTTAAAGCCGTACTTCCTAAATTTGAATGAATTTCCGTCTCTTGGTCAGGCAATTTGTCGCTCCGCTGCATCTTGTTGACAAATTATGGACCAGATCATAAATTTAGCGCCAACCAGGTACACGTAATACGATTCACTACCTGTGAGGAAGATAAGGACGCTGTCGCATGGTATAAGCTCCTTCAATGTTCTATTTTCGAGTATGCTTTTCCATTCAGTTATAATATTATTATAAAACGACAAATACTATTTATTATGAGGATCCACGCGCAGCAAAAAGGTTTCAAAGAATCTTTATTCAAGATTTAATTTTACGCGATCAACCGTTCCAATTGATTAGTTTTTTAATTAGTAAACTGTAACTCATTCACCGTATCTTTTCGTAACAAGGAAACAGTTTTAGAGGAAATAATTTGTTCAATGCAATTACTCTAAATCTAACTACAAAACCAACGCAAATCTCACTCTATTATCGATGCAATTGCATTTAAATGATTCGTTAAATACGGCAATCTTTCGTGACGTAGAGAATAATTAGGAATCTGATACGCCGCATTAAAGGCCTTTAATTTCACGAACAAAACTCACTCGGGCAGAATAGGGCTGGCACTCGTGTGAGATAATTAAGGTCAATAATTTTTCTAGCCGTTTGCACAAATTAATTATGGCATTTTTCAGGGAAATGATAAAAGTTTAAATCCATTAATCCTAGTTAAATGTACCCGTTATTTTTCAGATTTATGTAGGCGCATTTAAACTCGAAGCGTGCATTTCCGTTGCTTATGGAATCTAATTTATTAGGATTCATGCATTTAAAAAGAGCTAACCAAATTATCGGATCGGTAGAAATTTACGGAATCGTATCTTTTATCTAAACCATTGAAACTGAAGTAAGGTAATCAAATTGAACACAATGTGTTATTGAAAACAATTAGTTGTTATTATCATACTCTCTCGGCAATATTATGCTTAAGTGTCCTCGCATCCGCCCAACCCTTGAAGTTATTACATAATAAATGTAAATTATTACATTAAAACAATGGACTGCAATTAAGCTGTTTTCATAAGTCAATATATATCTACAAACAAACGAAAATCGGATACTAAATAATATACGATTTAATAGATGCAAAAAGAAAGACAGACATACAAATTAATAAATGATAATAATAGATACAAAAAAACTGTTTAGCTGTTTAGAAAAAATCCTCAAATGAAGTTTTACGGAGGAAAACGTACGATGCGTGAGTCAAAAATCCTACTCACAAGAAGAAAGAAAATCCACAAAAACGTAGAGGTATTATAAAACATTTTGCTGAGGGGTGCAGAGAAAATTATCGGCATATTTGTATCGTCCGGTGTGATCATGTATCGGCATAAACATCTCATTGATCACAATAGGAATATAATTATGAAATGGAGTATGGGAGAGAAAAATATAATGTAAATGAAAAATATAATATATAATGTAAATGAAAAATAAAATATGAGTGCACCCAGGAGTACCCAAGGATTCCGTGGATATTCATATAAGTGGATTTTAATTACACTTACCTCCATCATTTCCAGAGTGGCAAAGCCAACAAAATGTGAAGAAGTTTGGGATATGTTCTTAAGAAAAAACATTTCATTTATAACTCGTTATATTGGTGAGAATTTAAGTAGAATTCCTCCGGAGTGATAAAATTTTCTCTCGGTCGAAGCCGTGATGTCAGGTTTGTTTTTGTGAAACGCCCGAAAGACAGTGACAGAATACGAAAATCGTTTCATAGCTCGTAGCCGAATTGTATTCGCAATCTGAAGCGAATATATGTAACTTTATACGTGGCGCTTGAAAGTAAATTGGATTAGTGTAATATCTTGAATGGCGGCGGCTCAAATTGAATAAACCCCGCCATTTGAGTCCAAATTTAATTGAAAAACAGCCATTACCATCAGCGTCGAACTTAATTAGATTAGAAAAAAAAGCAATCAAACCGAAATGCCTCCCTTTCCGGACGCGGAAAAAAACATCGAGAATAGTTTCGGAAAAAAAACTTCCATTCATTCAAATTGCCCAACGTTCAGCGTTTGAAACGCACTTCGAAAAAAAAATGTATCCGTCGCTACGAGATCTCCTCTGGTATTCTGGATAAATTATTTCCATTTATTTCTCTCTGCTGGCTGTTTTTGTGGTCTTCCCGGAGCAGTTGCATCACCACACACCTTTAAGAGCGTGACGCCTCCTAATGGACCGCAGTATATCCCTCACCTGACTCTCCTTTCTCCTCCCAAAAGCCGCAAGAGTGGGTCCAAGGCCAAGCGCTCTCCCTTGTCCAACGGAGATGCGAAGATTGTGGTCTGCGAAAAAGCCAGCCTCACTTCAAGGCTAATATTTAACGAAGCCCATTGGTAGGTTAAGCAGCGTCGATCAAGAAGTAGCTCTCCAACGTATCATTCCAGCGGAGGAAGTCGAGTTTGTTAACTCTCGTCTAAGGCATGAATATCGATCTTTTTGGTTCACTTCCTATCTACGTTTGTAGGAGTGGTTCGTGGAGAATGAAAGGTATAAAGTATGCAATCAATTCTCGAATGTTGGTGCGTTTCGAATGCGCTGCGTGTAGTTTTGTTTGGATCAGATCATTCGACCTCTACCTCAGCTCACGAGAAGAAAGGATCTTGATAAAATTTAAAGAACAGTTTCCTAATCATTTTTTAGCTTTATTAATTGATTATATATGTTCTATTTGATATCCAATGATTCTGGTACACCTTGCAATTTGAAAAAATGCACGTAACTGGGAGAGTTTCTGAAACTTCGAATTCACCGATTAGGATTCCATCAACTTATGGCTCATCTTTTGGGTTTGAGTGTTTGTGTACTTCTTTCTCGTTGTATATTTTGTATTACTACGAGCAAGTTTCGTTTATCGTTAATTATTCCCATCTTATTTATGCAATATTACTCTGTGCACGGCGCTAAAGTAAATTGGACATATCTACTAACTCTAGTCAACGATTAAAGGATCCTTCGGCAAAATTCCGTTAGTTATGTTTTTGAAATATGTATTCAGTATATTTCTATTTTTTGCAAGGAAATAATGAAAATGTATTAATGTTCATTGGGGATAAAGGCCTAAAATCTACCGATGATTGCTAATAATCATAAATAAAAATTATATAATCATGAATAAGTCCTGTGAAGCCATAAACAAAAGCACTGCTCAAATTGTGCAGATGTATGCTCATGCATGCATGGGACTATATACTCTTGCACAAACCTAGAGATGTAATTGAACCTTGCACAAACCTAGAGAATGAAATATATTGTCCACAAGGGTCCACAATATCAATTGTATCATAAATACTCTCAATATTGCGTTTATTTACGAATTAATAGCAGAGGTTAATTTACAAGCATTTCCCGTCTAATATTGATTGGATTTAAAAAGTGCCATTCGTCGAACAAATCAAGGTTCATCCTTATCAAGTCTCCAGTTGTTCAGCGCCCGAGGGACTTCGAAGAGTCCCTTTAACCAAAAGACCGATTCCGAAATTTTCATAACTTTTGATCGCCCCAAGAGAGCGTTGAATCACGGAAGAGAAAAATTAATGAAAATATTTATATCTAAGCTGAAGCATACCTAAATCGAATACTCGCTTTTTTAGAATATTAACTTTATTTTGGTGTGTACCAATATAATTCCCAAACACACGCAAATAATCACTTGCTCTAAAATAATTACTTGCTCTACTGAGTCATTCCGCAAAAATGAGCTACAAGATCTCTTTTAATTTGTATACACATTCTGATCAAATAAGCAAGAGCAACAATTTACACTTGAAAAGAAAATATCTTTGATATACAACTACAGTAACCTGAATAGCTGAATTACTTTTCGCATTTAATTATTCGGATACAGATATCAACTTCTATTAGCATCGCAAAAATTAAAACGAAAACCTCCGTCCCTTTGTACATAAGAGGAAGAAATAACGTAGATGACGCTGACAGAAAATGAACCATATTTGTTTCGCTTGCAAACTTTGACGATGAGTCCGAGGTGATTCAAAATGAGGTTTCTCTATTATAAAATATCAAGGTAAACACCAATTATACATTTCAAAGAGTTTCACAGTTTACTTAATTGTGGTTGAAAATGCTCGTGTTACGGATCGTTGAGCAAAATGTCGAGAACTCAAAAAGGAAGGAAATTATGAAACTACGGAAAGTAGGTTAATTTGTTTAAGCATTGAAACAGAACACGCATTGTCATCACATTTTTGTATTTATTTGCCATTTAACTGCATTGATTTAATTGATATTTCGCTTTAATCTAGTGTACAGAAACTACTCCGTAATTAATATTCAAACCTGACAAGTAATAAGTTTTTGAGGACTCATTTATTCACCAAACCTTAGTTTAAACACTAATTGTATTAGTTATTTTAATAATGATAGCATTTCAACGCCTGCGTGAGTTAAGGCTGCCAGAACAAGGGCTAAGCGGTGCGAAATTAAATAAGTATTACGTTCCACCACTAATATTACATAGACTTGTACCCCCGGTACTCATTCTTGTAAACTGAGTCGACCTGTGACCTCCAATCCCCGAATCATATCGGTAGCTGAACTGCCGTTGCTGGGAATTGAACCTATCCCTTCCTCGTAGGAGATAAACGTCTTACACGCTAAGTCGAAATTGGCTTCATTTTAAATATATTTTATCGTTCAAAATGTATCAACTATACCTTCAGTGTAGTTGATACATTTCGAAACTGAATCCTTGTAGCCTCCTCCAGTCTTTGCTGAGCCCAAACAACTAAAGATTTGGTCGGAATCATCTAGTCCGAATGAGTTCTCCTCACCCACGCCCATTTGGTGTTAAATGGTAGAGATATAGCCGTTCATAGCAAACTTTATTTTTTTATTAAATTGAATAAGTAACGCGAAAATTTTTATTGGTCTGAAAACATTGCTTAGCGTTATCTTATCTTCCCTGGAGCCCTAAAGTTCGCGACCTACATTTTACAAATTTCTAGCAAGCGAACTAGATCCTATCAGCGGAAATGCACATGATATTTAAAGTGCAAAGGTATACATTATAATCTCATATTCTGTTACGAGCCGTAACGCAAGCATATTTACGCAAAGTGCATAAGGCCAATTTTACGCTTGAATCACGGCTCCCCGAAGGCTTAACCTTTTTAATTTTAAGACGGCGTAAACTTTGCTCCGTCGAAAAAATAATCCAGCCGATAAACAAACCGACCAACTTCATCCTCCGCGATTTTTTTTTGATTCGTTAAATTCTCGGATCCACTCAGATGTGCCTGTTTATCAACAATCGGAGGTAAGAAAATGAGTCGCAGAAATCGCCTCGCCGAATCGCATTCTTCGGGTACGCCGATACCAAGGGCAACCGTCGCAGCAACAGGCCTTTCTCCTAATCTCCACTCGTTGTTCCCTTCCCTACCTCGCGTTCCCATTCCGTCGTTAACTCCCCAAGTCTTGCGCCATTAACCGTGATGCAACACCAGTATCACACGGCTGGCAGTCCTCGTGATTCGGGCCGGGGACTAAGAGAGGGTGATTTGTAGCGGACGCCGTTGCACGTAAACTCTGGGATGGATTTTTAGGGAGTCGGGGTGGGGCCACAAAATAGGGGTCCGCACTTAATAGAGCGTGAACTCACAAATGCACAATCAAAGTAGAGGACAAAGAGTGCTGGGGGAAGCCGTGGCGAATCGATGGATGCATAATTATCGGACGGTACATGGGACTGTGCAGGCAGCGCGTGTAGTACCCCTTAAACTAAGGACTTTAATTGGACTTCATGGACTGTTGTGAAAATCTAGGTGCGTGAGCTTCAGGACGGAAGGAATCCGATTTTAGAATAACGCGATTGCGTCCTCTTTTGTTTCTCCGTTTGCAGCGCTGATAAACCTCTCTCTCTCCGGGGAAATGTTCGCTGCGATGCATTTCGGAGCGACTTATCGGTCGAGCGACGTTGATGAATCACCGACGGCTCGAAAATAAACCCGAAAATAATAGCGGTCATTAGGTCGGTGTGCTTTTTAAGTAGCCGTAATCGCGTTCCGCGTCACAGGGCGGAATGAGGTGTATCTTGAAGTATCGCTCGACGAACGCGGGCAGAAATGAGTTTTGTGTTCATTAGAGAGAGAGACAAGGTAAGAGAGGACAAAAATACTCAACTCCTGGATGGTGGATGCAAAAATATTCAGAGGATAAGTCTATGAATGATTAAGAAAACCATGACTTTTGTATTCAGTAATGACTGGAGGACTTCGCTTGTAAAAATGAAGGAATTCAAAGAGAATTTCTTTTAAAAATAACTATGAGCAACAGACAACAATTTTGATAACTTCAGTGTCACCTCAGGCCGTGATGAATGTAAACACGAGGTTCGTTGCCTTTGTTTGTTTACTCTAGTATTTTAAAAATAATTTATTGTTCGCTATTTTTAGTGATATAGCATTTTCTATATTTAAAAATTGCGAGAAGGAAATTCTGGAGAGTTGACGACTGCCATTGAATAGCGTATTGCATTGAAAACTTCTGTAATATAGATTTCTAGAAGTCTGTTTTGGTGGTTTCATTCTAAAACCTTCTGTTATGCTCTACTTTTTCAGAATCTTATGCTGTGGTGGTGCTGAGGATTCAGTATCCAGGATTCCTTGAAGTGGTATCATAAAATACTGATGTGTAAGTACTTCTCCACATCACTTATAAATGCCCAGCATTACTTTGCCAATCATTCCTTAGACCGTAAAGTAATATACAACATAATTAAGTACAATATACGAATTTCACAAATCACTTGAGACCACGTTTATCAACATCGCAATATATCCGCGAATTTATATCGGGAACTACCTCGGTCTTTGAAATAGCGAAGCTGTTAAAGCAGATGAAGTGATTTGGAAATAAGTAGTCACAGCCTTTATCTTAAATGGAAGGCGGTGAAAGTTATGCATGAATTTGCTTTCAGAATCATCATATGAGATAATAAATCCCTCCCGCGACATCAATCCTGCATTCCGTGATGAAACCGGCGAAAGATCGCCGAATGATAAACGTCGTAACATGATCATTGGGCCGTGATGGAGAATAATATCCCCTCAATCTCGAGCGCGTCATGAATTCATCACCACTCATTTTTCTCAGTATCGCGGCCGTAAAAGGACTAAGTATTTCCTAATCTCACAACCCTCCATTCTTATCTCGGAAAGTTATGCAAAAGCCCCCGAAATACAAGCTAGCTCCTTCCCCTCTCGTGGCTTTTTCTAGCGCAATCTACCGCACAATTTTCGGGAAATCTCCGCCGGACGCTATGGGGAAATTCAGATCTTTCTCGGCGATAAAAAGAGCGGACAAGGCGTAATCAGCCCTCGGTTACTCCTCCCGAGCGATTTTCTCACCCAGTTGATACGTGCAAATGCTACGAATTTAGCATCGCGCACCGAAAGGAATCGTATATTTACAGCTTCCGATTACAAGGAGAGATATGGCTCACGGCCGCGAGGGCTTCGGAAGATTGACCGAAATTTATTCAAAACTGCGGCCGAATGAGATCGAGTGTGGGTGCGTATGCCATTACGCGTGGGGGCGTTGAGAAAGGTTAGAAAGGAAAAGCTCCGGAAACACGTTCCATTTTTTTTTCACGGCTCACTCTGGGAACGTTTGGAAATGATAAAGGAATACACGAAACAGAAATGACCAAACGAGATCGCGGGTTACAAAAAAAAACTCGGGCGGCGCCCGGGATGTAATTCAATTTTTCTTTCGCAACTCTTCCCTTCTAATCTTCGGAGAATTCTTTTCCACGGGATTAATTCTCTAGCGCCATTGACCCATTTTAGATGCGTGCCGGTAAGCCGAGCGCCGGCACGAAGATAATTATTTCGTCCTCTCCCCACGGCGAGCGTTGTAATTCCCTTGTCCACAGACTGGGCATCGTGAGAGCCAGTCCCGGAACAAGTGGTCTGCGGCGTTATAAATAAGTATAAGCGGAATGAGTTTTATCGGAGAGGAAAGGTAGTGTACATGCCCGTGTTAAGAGAACTTTTGCCAAAGGAGCTTTGGATTTTCCGCAGCGAACGGAAAGCCATGCAAATCAATAGTGTCTCCTGTTTGAATAAATGACTGGAATCGAGTTTTGACGGGATTTGGACGCTATGGAACATTCGGAGTTTCGACGATAGGCAACCCACACGAAAATGTGAATGCAAATTAATGGAATCTTGTGAGAGGAGGACACCCACTCAGTCCACTTATGGCGAAGGAGAGAGGATTAGCCGAAAAGAGGACAAGCGTAGATCGTTAACGAGGTGTAAGGATTTGGTTAAAACAAGGAATATAATGCTCGAATACAGGTAGACTTCTGGGGTTTCAGATTTAAGCTAAAGTGATTTTAACCTCTCGAATTGCACTTCCAACTAGGGATTATTGAATACTGGAAGATGAATGTCGGAAAATGAAAGATGGAATGAATTATGAAAGATACAAATACTTCAAAACTTCATTTTGAATGAGCGCAATTATTTAAATGCTATTGATAAATTACGAAATTATTTGGACATATATGTTTTCGAAATATGACATATTTGTAATTTTTATCTAAAGATCTAAATAGGAGGTTGGTATGAATATGTCGAAAGAATAGCCGTCTACTTTATATGTTTATGGAACAGTTAAATGCACGATTTACAGTACAGTTCACGAGTAAGAAATTCTTCAAGATAGGTTTCAGAATTTTCATAGGAAACAGATCAATTCTGGATACTTTCCTACCTCTGTTTCCAATGTTATCGCTACCTTCGATTAGGATTTATCAACGAAAATAATGTAGTTCAGCTCAATACTAGTTAGAGCGATTGTGATAGGAGGATTTGGATGGATATTGCTTTAAATTAATAATTAGGGTTTGATAAATACATCCGTCTTTGACTTTTGAAAGTCCTGAAGATTACTGTTACTTTTTATAAGCCGTCATGTGTTATTTTACAGTACAGTGTAGCCTTTTCGAGTAAATGAAGAGCTTTCGATAATGAGAGAAAAAAATCTGATATTTACCAGAACAATATTCTCTGTGTATTTATAGTGCTTTTCAGCCCAAGCAGAAAGTTAAAACGCATAGAAATGTTAGAAAATTAGAAAATTATCAGAAAATTCTCACTATAAGAAATAGATAATGGTAAAATTCGAGCCTTCCTAATAAATAATCTTTAAATCCTAGATCAACTCAAAATCTTAGAGTTTTAGCATTAAAAATATGGTTAAATATGCTGGAAAATTGAAAACTATAAAAATAATATATAGGATTATTATTATGATTCAGGCGGTTTGATGCAGTGGAGAAGTTAAATTTTGAAAATGTTGAAAGAAAAAAACTCGTACGTCAATATCATTCAGCATCTCTGTAATTGGTGTCCTCTGTCAAGCAATAAAATTTCAGATTTTGTCGACTTTCTAGTTTAAATGTACTTGAACTCTAATACTAGAGATGCATATTTTGGCAACGCATAAGCGGCATAAAAAGTTATATTTTGAACCCCTCCACTCCCCAACCGGTCCCAAAAGTTGGCGGATCTCCTAGCTCATCTCGGAGAATTCTCGACGCCTCCAACTTCAACACTTTCTCGAGCATTCATCAACCATTAAAAGAAAGACCTTGGGTAAATCACAAACAAAATTCTTTTATTCAAAAGTCAACAAAAAATTCTTAATCTCACCTCAGGATCCAAGGATACAAGAAAAGCAGTTTACATTGCAGCTGACACGTTAATCTCACTTCGCGACGAATTCTCGAGAGCGATTCTCCCGCAACGTCATAATGAAAGAGGCATGAAAACGTCGGCGAAGGAAAGAGGCGCGGCGCATTAAGGGTACGAGAAGGGTCACGGGGTCACTTTGACGCTAAACGGATTCGCGGAGTGCGAGTAAATACCCGTCATGAAGGGAAAGTCAGAGAGAGAGAGAGAGAGGAATTTCTCGCACGGCTTTCAAGAGATTGTCAGGATCGTAAAAATTAAAAGGAAAAAAAGTGTCATAAACGTTCGTTTTTTTTGGCGAGAGATAAGTCGCGCCCCAAGTTTTTATTCGGCTCTTCCCCTCTCTCTCTCCTCCGCGGGGAACAAAGTTCACCACGGAGGTTTATTGCGCGGTATGGCACCCGAAAGAACCGTAGCTTCTGCCACTGTTTCCACTATTTAATTTCCTTTCCGTATTTTTACGTTGAAGAGGCCCGGGCGGGGATGAGAACGCTGGAATAAATAATGCGGCGAAATTGCGCGTTTTTTTATTTCCATAGCTCATTCGCCGTTGTCGGGGAGTGAAAGAGACGTAAACGTGGTCCGAAATGAAACGCCGGGAGCGCCCGTCGATTCAAAGCGAAGATCCGAGTTATTAAATTGAAAGAAACTTGTTCGCACTTTTTTCTCTCGCTCTCTTCTCTTCGGAGATGCGCGTCTGGAAGGGTTGGGACGTCGAAAATTCAATTAATAGAAAGACGCCGAATGAAGTCGGAGGGACAAACATCTCCGCCATGAGTACTTCCAACAGGAGACATGTTTTCCATACCTGATAAAAATTTTCCGTTTGCAGAAGTGGAATTCTTTTGTGGCAAAATTAATGCCACCTTCGACTTGCAAATTAAGGGATGTTTGATTCTCCCCGAAAGGCACCAGTTTATGATAGATTATGTAACACTTCATTAGCATAGGATTTTTGCGTAAATTACTTGACGTGCTCCTTGGGAAGGTGGAGAGGAAGCGTTGGGGACCATCAGAGAGTTACGCATGTATAGAAATCTTTCACCAGCAAATGTAAACTTGTGCGTCGATGTTAAGGGAAGGTAATATTCCTTTTTCTTGACTGAATTCTGTGTAATGACTCGTTAGGTATAAAATAAGGTAAATATCATCTCTACGATTAACTCTGAGACGAAAATCTGATAAAAATTTAGGTGATGTTGAGGTGGATATTTAGGAGTTAATAGGCATTAGGTAATGTAAATTTCTAATTACTTTCATTCATAGATACTATTGAAATTACTTTACTCAACTTAACTTTAATGTAATTTTTCAAAAGTTCTATTTCGTAGTCTGAAATGCCTACTTTAGCTTTTTGTGACGCTCGAATACCAAGAGATAGCAGGGCAGAGTATATTTTTAAAATATTAATATGGAAAAGTGAAGGGCGACACTATCAATCAGGAAAGCCATCTTACTCGGAGTTTTCAGCTGATAAAAGGACTTCACAAGGGGATTAGCTACGTTAGTAGGGTTTTCTGACCTTGTTTTAGACAGCAGTAAGCCTGGTTATTAGCTATAAGCTTGGTGTCTGACTGGAAATTTCTAATTACTCATAGATAATAGTTCAATTGAAATCTATTTTCGGTGCCCTTAAGGGTACGAGTTTCAATCCCCGGATTTCAGACCCCGAATACTAGGGTCACGGAATTGATTACCAGGGGTTATTGAGTATCGACCTATTCCAGATAATCCCGCGTCACAGTATCTCCATTAGCATATTGTATCCTGGTTCACTTGAAAGGATATCTAGGCTAATTTCGGCTGATGGATTTCAGAGCTGCGTATTCGTTATCGTAACAATATTAAATGAAGGTCCGATACACAAGTCCAGCGCCTCCGGAAGCGTTTCGTTTTGTAGCGTTCGGAAAAATCTTGGATGCTTTCGGCTAGGTGAATCCCGAGTTTAATTTCTAGCGGATACGAGGGTTACTGATTGCTATAAAAATAAAAAGTAAACGCTATATGCCTGGAGATTTTTATGCCATTGGATTTTAAAACTCCCATTTTGTCTTCTTTGAATGGATTATTAACTAAGGACTGTATAACTTACTTAATCTACTCCTAAATTGATCTGACAAAAACCTCATTTGTTATGACAAAAGTCGGACAAAAATTTTCAAAAGAACATCTTTGTAAAAGGAGAAAACCACAACATTTGATCCCGGAAATTGGAAATCAACCGTAAAAACTCAATTCTCATGTCGATCCTCGATGCTGTTGCAGTGGATATAAAAATATCCGCGATTTCTCCTGAAAAACATACAATTCCTGCTTATAAATAATACTTTCATTTTATTTTATCTGATATTTTAAAAATTTCCCACAGTAGTGACATTGACAAAAATCGAAGGAACTATTAAACAATTCGATCTTGGGACAAAACGTTTCAAATTTTTTTTCTAAGCAGAAAATATTTCTTCTGAAAGAGAAATCATGGGTCTTTTATACAAACATAGAATTAGTAATGATTCAGCAATAATTATTTATCATTTTATGTTGAAACTTTCTATTATGGCCTTCTTTACACGAGAATAGGGATTTTATGATCAATTTCGAATTTTCGAGATCAAATATTGTGGATCCCTTTTTTATTTTAAGAGGTTCGACTGCTAAAATTCTGACCTAACATCCGATTTTGATCATACCAAGTTAAATTTCCTTGTGACTCAAAAGTCGATATTTTTAAAAATCTTTTATTGGAAAAATGATAGCGCAAGATCTTGCTAATGCTATGAATGGAAAGCGTATGATGATTTCACCTGCAGCATATGTAGCGGAAATTTGAGCAGCAAAGCTTTCTCTGCTTAATCCCAAACCCTGTTTTGTCCCGTTGAATTCGATCGATCATTACCTCATAGCAACCGGAAACTGAGCTAATTAGGTTAGCAAATAACGGCGGCACGAGCCATTGTTTTTGGTGAGACTTATTCATTGATAATAAGAGAACAGCAGAGATTCGACTGATACGTTATTCATAAGAGCAAAATCACATTTCATTTGCGTTTCGGAGCCAATAATTCGTTTGGTTTCAGCTAGTTATGCCGTGGTAAGTGGCCGCAGAAAGCAATCCCTACAGCTATACCGTATTGGTGCTAGATAATTCAATCACATCCCTACTGGTAATCTAGAAACAATTAGTCGTTTTTCTCACCGGCGTTATATCCTCTACCCAAATGGAAATTAGTCTTCATCGTTATTAGCCAAAATGGAGCTACATTTTACCCCCGGGTTTCGAATATGGAACCCCGAGCTGCTGATAAACGGACACCAGAGGGAATCTATGCTACGAATGTATGAGTTATGCTTATCAATTAGCATTTCTATTTATATTCCGTTTTGCGAGTTTACAGAGGATTTTTTTTAATTAATCATAATCATCATTTTATCCGATGATTAATTTTTACAGGACATCACTCCAAAGAACGTGTTATTTCTACGTTTGTATCCAAATACACACAAATGTGTGTATCATAGGTGAGTAAATATAAATGCACCTATATATATATATATAAATTTAGATACGAAAATACCTCGGCCAATGACCAATTTCATTGATTCGCGTGAGTAGATGTGGACGAAAAATTAATGAAATAAACAAATGTTTAAGATTACGCTCAGTCTTAGTTACTAGCAGTAGTATCATTTTTAAAAGTCATGAGGTCTGACATCCAAAAAGCATTTTGAATGTCAAAATTTTAAGGTAACGAAGGATATTTCGGAATATAGATAATAAAAGTTTAAAATGCTCCCGCTCCCTGTTTTCCCTCGGTTTTACAAGTTAGTTCCTTCAACGAAAAACATTCTAGAAATATCGCTTAAGACGATCCGCCACTTGCTTACAATGTATTTTTCCTTTCCCTAGATGCACTGCAACCAGCCATTCTTCCACATCAGTCGATGGAGCGAAAATTGTTTATATTATTCTTCCCTAATTTTATCCGATGAAAATTCCTTTATTAAAGAGTTAAAACGATAAAAATTAAGAAACAAAGGAAGACGCAGACCTTTCTGAATATGACTGACAAGAAGACAATTGGTATTACACGGCAATATTTCGCGGGCTCTATATTTCTATCTGCTGTAGTGGCAAGTAAAAGTAAAAAGGAAAGATACCATTTCGTTTTAAAGGTGTAAAGAACTTATTTAAAGATAGGGAGGAAAGCCTTCCCTTTCGTTTTCTGGTGTAAAAGATATAATTACTTATAATTTCCCGGTTATAACGCGATTCTCACTCTGTCTCCTGAAAAATTGTAACCGGATTTCATTGTACTTTCATTAGTTCTTTTAATGAAGGTGAAGTTAGAGAAACAAGCATTATCACTCTGAAATATTTTATCTTAATCAAACCTCTAAATTTACAGGTATTTCAGGCCAGAGAGTTTCCTTACTCAATTGGATTATTGCATACAGAGGTAAAAAAAGCAGGAAAGTCATAGAAAATGAAAGATTACGGTTTTACGGTAATTAAATCTGAGGCGAAGAGCTTAACAGATGTTGGAGAGAAGCGAGCGCTCTAAAAAGGAAGGAAATGCATATGAAAATGACTAATGCAATTCACCGTTACATCGTTACTGACCCGAAGATAAAACGGTTAGCATCCCTCCAATGAACATATTCAAAATCACTACAACTATCCTCAATGCTTAAATACAGAGAAAGTGAGTGACATCTACTGAAATATATATATTGTTATCCTCCGTCGCCTTAAGCATTACTATGAATGTTATACGATCTTCCGCTGTGTAATGCCAATTTATTTTATTCGTATTTAAAGTAATTCCAATGAAACTAAAGGTTGATTTTCTTTATTTTAATGAATGGTCTGCGTAAAACATGTTTTTACTCAATATTTCAGACCTAAAAATGGCTATTCATGTGTAATAAATTAACGGAATTTTAAAAAATTGTAAATATGACTATTTTTGACCGTGTTTCCCTTGAATTAGAATCTTCAGTAAATCATTTACCTGAATTGAGTCAAAAACAATCGAAAATGAATTATTATCATCAAAGTAGTACATTAAACATGATTTTTAAGATCATGACACATATATGAAATCAACAGCCTTATTGCAATTAACCAAAATTACGATCACCTCTTTCCAAAAACAGAGCGATCGTAGGAATTAAGAAGTGAGTGCCGAGTTTGGGACACCCTCTTTATAAGTAATTCAGGCTCCTAAATCTTTAAGTGTTACCTTATCTCACGAAAGTACAAACACATGTAGCTACTATTCTTCATGTAACAAAGGTTGGTTAATTGTAGATTTTGCCCAAAATCGAATATCCAAACGTTACAAAATCGGTTTACAGGTTTCTCCTTAGAGAGCAACACTTAACTCGAGAAAAAATAGCCTCACACATTATGATCTGAAAAATAGTAGTATTATGAATAGTATTCCTATAAATTAAGGCATTCTAATTCTTTAATATTAATACTATTTTGCATTTCCTCAGCGTGCTCCATTACATAGCTACCAATTCGCTCAAAAGTTTTATACTTATCTATATCCTATTCTAAAGTTTAACTCAATTTTATCTCATATTTTCCTTATCCATGGGTAAATCCTTAGTTAAATACACTAGTGAACATTATTTTTAACTTCAAGGTATTCGAACAATATTTCTCGATATGTGTAGCAATTAGAATCCCAATTAGAAGTCTCCTTCAATGTTATCTAAAACCTTGGGAAATCCATGATTTGAAACGTCCAAATCAGTCGCGCATACTTTCCCACACTGATTATACCTGACTTTCAATATCAAAGCTAAACGCCGGTAGTCGTGTATCCTTTGATGTTGCGGCATATTCTGTTTCTGCTAACCATTTATATGAACAATTAAGTCCTTCTTCTTACATTACAGTAATACAGTGAGTTCTGTGGATTAGATTATAGAACGCAGTAGTTTTCCTATTGCAATCGGGTCATCTCACTCTCGTATTTTTTTCTAACGGTGATAAATGACAATCCTTGGATTGCTCTGATAGGCTCTTGCATCATCTTGCATTATACACGTAAATGATATACGATAGTATATATTAGTCAGATTTTCTTGAGTAATTTTGATCAGAGAAACAGTTTTAAACATTTGGTTTCCTTTTATCATCTTTCAAGTATGATTAAGAATAATATCTAATAGGATTTATCAATTCCATGCCTAATCTATTAAAATTAGACATTAAACATTAAAATAATGCTACACCATCAAACCCAAAATTAATTTATGAATTT
Organism: Pachydiplax longipennis; assembly: GCA_036926295.1. Taxonomy (NCBI): domain Eukaryota; kingdom Metazoa; phylum Arthropoda; class Insecta; order Odonata; family Libellulidae; genus Pachydiplax; species Pachydiplax longipennis. The sequence continues at coordinate 63,613,076 of JAVFKF010000008.1, forward strand.
CATCCAATAGCAATGGATACCTGAGAATAATCATAACGCCAAATATTATTTTACTGGTTATTAATAATTTATAGAGAAAATCATAAACAGATAAACAGATTCATTGGGCAGACTTCACCTTAACATTGTCGTAAAAAAAGATAAAAAAAGGCTACGAAAAAATAAAAGTATTAATAATTTTCACTGTTTTATAGGCTTAGTTTCACCTTTGTCAGCTACTGACAGTTGGAAATGTGGCAATGGATATGTAGTTGGATATGTGACAAAATCAAACAATTCTGTAGGAAACTTAAATAAGTTCATTAAAAAGTTTTATGTCGCCATAAATTTGTTTCAAATTTAAATTAACTTGGGTCCAAAGTTTCCTATAAATGACTCACTGAAGCCATTACTGCAAAAAATATAAATAATTATCACTGTTTTATGTGATCGTAAATGATTTTTACATAAATCAATATCACAGTCTTTCAGATGTTTAATTCGTGACCTTTTTGGCAAGTTTTAGTTACATTCCATATGCCGTTGTTGAGTTATTGTAATTGAAGCAATTTTGGTAGATGACTAACGACAGGTTACGAAAAATTATTAATTTTTTCTCCATACAATAAAAAACTTTCACATTACTGAACAAACACGAAGTAACGTTTCATTACGCAATGCACGAAGAATTTTTCCAATGGTAATCTAAAATTGCCTCTGATCTACACATGGAATAATAAGTAAGACATAACGACTCATTTATTTCCGTCTAATCGAAAGCGTATGTTACAAAGTTCAGCTCAAGGACTTTACTTTCCCCTCACGACTATTTCCCCCCGTGATGCTATTTACACTCTCTGCTTCCGATCGTTCCCTAGACTCGTTTCTCTTAATGGTCCATTCCTTGTTCTCCTAGTCTCATTGCGGCTTTTTAGCCAATTTCTTTCCACGAAACATTGAGCAAACTTTATATGAACTGCTTCCTGTCGTTTGGCTCTGAAATAACCTCAATGCAAATGAAAGCAATGTGGTTGTTGGGTAAGAGGAAAGGAATAAATCACTAGGAAAGTTGTAGTTATGGATTATATTTGTTACGATAACGATGTATAATGTAATTACCCAGGAAACCAAAGATAATTTTTTTTGGGAAAGCCAAAGATATTTTTTTTGGGGTATCAAGTTTCTATCCTTATAACAACTACTAGTAATAGGCACTTAGACTAGAACTTAGGTTCTATATTATTTGTAGTGTAGATACTTTTAGGTGCCAGGATTTGGTCTTCATAGCTACAGAATTTACTCACAATTAGGCCTTTATCTTTCTTAACTATGAAGCCCTCTTTAACAAGGGTCTCCGACTATGATTTACGATGATCCCTGATCCTTCTTCAATCTGTCTTGTGTGACCAGATCTTTCATACAAGTCAGTTTTTCTCATTTCTGAGCACGTAACCGGTTATTTCCGGAATTCTCCTTCATTTGTCCGAATATAAGTAACCATCATATGACATTGTAGGAAACATTATTTTTCATCGAAAATTATGTTTACGTCCAAGCATTTAGACTGTTGCGTTCAGCGTAATCAAGACTAAAGCATTAGTCTCCAAACAGCCGTATGCGTCTCTCTACCAATCCTGGGTAGCGCATGTGTCTGACCAGGGCCAGCTTCAGACGATAAACAAGATAAGCAATTGTCTCATAGCGCCCATTAGAGAGGGCAGTCTAATGCTATCAAAGGCAAGAATGACTAATCTATTTTTCTATCGTTTAAATCTCTTACCGAAATCACTCGCTAATGGAGAAACAAGCAGAAATTAGGAACATGTAAACGTATCATCCCAAGTAGTCTTTTCCGGCTTCTCCGGAGGAAAGATGATGGCGATGTTTCCACGAAATTCAGTATAGGATTCTCCTTACTTCCAAAAATTTTCATCGAAAATATTATATTTTCTATTTGTTTATTTCACCTCCTCTATCCTGAGGCTCCATTGAGAGCATTTACCAGAAAAATTTCCGAAGGCGACTCCCGTGGATGACTGCCTAGACATCTTTCATGCGACGCCATTTTCCCGGAAAAGACGCCATAAAAAATTGAATTTCAAAAAAAACGAACATTAAAACCCGAAAAGATAACCTTTGATTTATGGTGGTTTCCTCGCCGAATGAATTTTCGGCTCCTCAAATTGCGCACCTCCGCGGCGTAACCCTGTTTAACAATTCCACCCCTTCCCATCGCCGCAATATAAATAAAGTCGGAGTATTTTCCACCCATCCATCTCTCCGAAGCATTCAGAATATGCGGCGTGTACAAACCGTGGCGGTGGGGGCGACCTCACGCGGGATAAAGCGGGCATTCGCGGCTTCAGAAATCCTTCACGCTTGGCGGAGCGACGGAAAACCGCGTGGATGAAATAAGGCGAAAATCCAGGCGCAAATAACGCTGCCGTGAAAGGCTTCGAGCTCGGCGGCGCGTATAAAGAATGGACCCATTTACAATCGCCGTCGTCTTGATTCGACCGCGGATAAATGACGCCCGGAGGTGTTTTCCACAGGTAAAAGGAGATTTATGGGATGTGTGTGGGAGGCGACACAGGAAATGGGGGTGCGCAACCACACGGTGCCCGACGCTGCTGAAGTTTAACAGCGACATTTCCCTCATAACTTGTATTGATAGGAGGGACGGTGGATGTTCCGGCAGAGGAAGACGATACGCGAGGAGCGTTTATTTTACGGTCCGCCTTGTCGAGAGATGCTTCTCCTGGACGCGAAATAAATCAGCCGTTTCGCTATCTGAGTTATATCTCTCTGTTTTTATATGTGCAAGATCTAAAATTTCGCAGTCGTGCATAACTTCGGGTCCAAATCCCTCTCGATGCTTGCATTATTGTTGGCGTCCGTCGAATTTGCCATGTTTCCAGCTGGCTTCCATCGTACAGTAATGTCTCGGTTAAAGTGTATCCCGGTTTACTAATTTTCCGGGTAACGAAGATTTTTCGTTCTTTTTCGGACTCAGATAACGAATATGGATTACACTAACGGATAAGTGTTGAAGAATATTCAAATTGTGAAAATGTTACGGTAATGATACATTATGAAACTAATTCAATAATATTAAAAATCGATTCTACACGGGGGCCTGAAGCATTCAAATTTTCTGAATATTATGTAGCAAAGAATTTTGTCTTGCTAATCAGCCCTGACTCCGGTAATATTCATTTGTAAATCCGAACTTCCATGTGATATTTTAATAACTGTTTTCTCAAACCTGTCAATAGAAACGACTATTTCTTTAAAATCCAGCCTTGGGATAGTTAAAAAGAATAAATATGAAGGTCGGAAGATCAGATATTGATTCCTTGGTTTATCTGAAAATGTATTATATATTTCTCCCTCAGCCTTCGGTGAGATTTTTTTCATTTTTAGGATGCATTTTACTATTCTATGAAACTTATCTTTAATTAAGTGGCAGCATTTAGAGCGAATTGAACGATTTTCTATGGAAAAATTGGAGTTGTTTTTTAAGAAAATAAGGAAGGAGATTCTTGAATTATAGCAATAATTTTAGAGGAGTTCATTTTAGCCTCTTTTGAAACTGACATAAAAAGAAGCTTATTTATGGAACATATATTCACAATTCTTGGAGGTCTTTTAGAGAATCCCAGCTGCAGAGTTATATTAGATACTAACGTAAATATGTTTGAAATAAATTTTTCCTTCAAAGAATATACTAAATAGTAATCATACCTTCCTTTGCTAATCAGTGTACTTACAATTGCTCATAGAATAAAATAGAGAAAAATACAAAAGGAGGTATATTAAATCAAAATTATCGAAAAATCACGTTTAACGTTAATGTCGCTATTTGCATTATGGGCTTTTTCAGATGATCATCAAAGTGGTGTCAAAAAGTAATCAAAAAATAAGGCAAGATTATTTATAAGAGTGAAAGATAATAGGTTAAAAGGTTTGCTAGAACTCAATTTTACAATTTTATTTTGTGTCATTTCTGTTAAATTCTGTTTTTCATCAACAGAGATTAGTAAATAGAAGTAGTCCTACAAGCATCAACAGTATAAATTGAAGAATAGGAAATACTAAAAATTGTTTTATGCATAAAGTGAACATGGATGACTTTCGCCTGATTTCACAAAAAAATTTGAACTGACAAAAATCTGAGGATTGATCGAATTAGATACTGATATCTAGAAAGCCAATTGGTTAGCGAGTTCGCCTATCTAGGTTCGATTCCCGGTGAAGGCTGTCATCTCAACCATGTATCTTGAAAAATTGGGAAGTTACTCGGATTAGTTTTTATGATTTAATTTAAAGGGAATAAGATGACGTGGAAGTCGAGTACTTAGATCTGTAAATAGTAGGCCCAGGTAGACTGATGCACCATGGTTGTTATATTATTAACATTTCGTTAAATTAGGATTAAATTGTTGATGATCATAAATAACGATTCCCATGACTCGTGCTGAATAACTTAACGGCAAAATTTGATCGCAATATTGAAAATAAAGATAACACTTAAAAAGATAAACTTCGGAATAAAAAGGACACTGACTGTCACGTCGGGGAAGTCACTCACGAAGATCTCGTGAAGATGATAAAGCAGGCGTAGAAGGAAGCAGAGAGGTTGTTAAGGAGGCTGGAAGACGAGATTTCGATCTGAAAAATCCTGCAAAAATATTCAACAAAGTTATTAACGGGAAGAGTACTTAAACATGTTTCACCTCAAGGGTGCATCTCGTGTATGTAAATAGGAATGTGTAGATTATAAACTCCCGAAAGAGATAAGGAATATTCCTGTAAGATTTTTGTGAATGAAAGGACGGAAGACGAAAAGAAAAACTTTACGTGCCACCGTGATCAATTGCTTTCTCGATAACGTCAATTACAGTAGGTAAAAACTGGAGGCGACGTTATAACACCAAGATTTACTGTTTAACTGGAGTATTAACTCATTTATCGATATTCAGATAAGAATTCGCGGAAGAAAAGATGAGGGCTTCAGATGGCGAGGATAAGGGGCCGTGACTCGTAAAGAGAAAATCGTCCTCGGGCAACTTACGAAGGGAAGTTTAGGTAAAAGCATAAATATACGGATTTCAATGTAAGCTCGTCGACGACGTTTCGCTTTGACGTTTCCGTATGTGTTTATGTCTCCTTGTGATTCAGACAGCTTAAGAAAAGGCCTCGAGCGCCTAATTAGCCGAGTCCTTGAATAACGACCATCATTAATGCTTCGCCGTAAAGAATGGCGATGAAATTTACATGCCTGAAAACCAAGCGATGCAGAAAGAGAATAATATTAGCTTAAAGGTATGGATTTGAGTGAATTAAATTATTTGTTAGCCCTGAATAGAGATGAAGCGATCATTTTCAGAAGCGTTGTGAAAATAGTCATTCTTCATTTTACGGTGATGACTTCGCGGAATATATGTTCTTCAACAATGAATCGTTTGTTCTCTTTAAGAAAGAGTTAGATAGATGTAAGAACATTATTAGGACTTATCATCTCTCTTTAAGAAAGAGTTATATAGATATAAGATCATTATTAGGAATACTACAATATTAAAGGTTCAATTTTCGATCAGTTTTGATTGAGTCTTTAATTAAATTATTACAGCAATCTTTCTTTTCCCCACGTAACGCTGAGATTAAGAGGTTTATTTTATCATATGGAAGCAAAAAATAATTAGAGGATGGTGCATTGAAACTTTGAGTTCCTACTTGCTACTAATCTATAGAGAATACCTGTGTAGTTCTGGCCAAGCAATAAACATACTATTTGAGGATATATAAATTGATAGTCCCTTTTTCGCTGAGGTCATGCGCTAGAGGGCTCTCTATCTCCCATGCCGTTTTATTATTTAGCAAAAACTGGTGGAATAAGAAGTGGTAAATTCGCAAAAAACATCTTAAAATCAAAAATAGGCCACTTTGTGAGATAGTACTCACAGATCCATGTGCTAGGAAAAAAATACAAAATGCAGGTACTTTGAATAAGGAATCAATATACTGAGGGAAAATGGATTTATCAACTAAAAGACCGGAGAATATGGAAATTTATTAATAAAAATACACCTACCTTCCTAAAGTTCATTCTCATTCATATCTATTTTTTCGATTTACATTATGATATATTATTATTACATAGATATATACAAAATGTACGTAAGAAGGGTTTAAAAAGAAAATACGCGTCTTGGATCTTGGAAGCAAAGTCCTCCTGAGCCATTCAGAGCTCATTAGGTAGGGATCAACACAAATAAAATTTATCACTTCAAACGGTTGAGGTAGTTTCTGTATTATAACAAAGAAAGTACATTAACAGCGGAAAGTATTTTGTAATGCACCCAGAAAAGCGGGCGATTTCACGATTTGCTTTTCCTTTCCAAATTTTCGCATCAAAACGAATCTTCTCTTCACATCAGTCGTAGTTCAGTCTTATTTTTCGCATCGATGCGATTCGTAATCAAACGAATAAACGCTGCGGTTGAGAAGTCCACTCCGACTTTTCTTTCGAATTCGTTTTTTATTTCGTCGATGACGCTGTTAATATTTACAAACGCTCCTCCGGATAAGTACTTTTATTTCGCTGGAGGTAATGAAAGGAGTTTTTCAGGCGTTCCTAAATCTCTCTTGTTATAATCTACCCTTCAGATTGAAATAAGAAACACCATTAGCTCTTCTGAAATTACTACGTAAGTCACGTGAAATTGATTGCTCTACTCGAAACCCTTTTTTTTCCTTCGGATGAGAGGGCGCCGCCATTTTGATTGATGACATGAATAACGCGCAGGATCGTAAAAGCCGATGTGGAGATATCACGTAGAATTCATATATCTGCTCATGGCTCGCTACGTTTAACAGCTTTGGAGAGTTGATATGATTACCTACATATGAACACCGGTTTTTCTTTCTGAGGATATAAAGTTTCATGATCTTTTTTTTCACTTTTGGCGATTTCATAAAACATTCTTCGCCGCATCGTAAATTTTATCGTTTTGATCGATAATTTAAAATTTCAGTGAAGAAAATGCGATGCATTTCTTCCTTGCGAAACCTAATAATTTATCATTTCACCGTTAATCTTATCCGTAAAATATAAACGTACCTTAGAAAACCAAATGTAACACACATTTTTAAAAAATGAATAATTTAAGAAAAATCGAGGAATCATAGTACCTTTTTTTCATTCCTCAGACTCTATTTTAATTTGCATTTATTAGATAATTGTTTCCGTCAGAGGCTACTGATTTATAGGAAATAACACCCTCATACTTTCCTTCATCACTTTATTACTGAGGAACGTATTACTAATATAAGCCTCCAATTCCCTTTAATTTTCTTCGATGAGATCCCATTCTAACGCTCCAGCATTTAACATCAATCCCGCTAATCCCTCTTTTCACATCTAACTTTCGCAATGTCTTACCTATGTATATAGACATCTCCATTTCCACACCTAATGTTTTCACGCTCTGAAACGAATATCTTCGAATCTCGCGCGAAACATTATGCCGAAAGTTTATTACATCATCTAATGTTTTCTTTATTGAGCGAAAAGATATCCTTTGTCTTCTTTGAAGAGTAATCACTCCCTCCAAGCCGTTTCTCTTTTCTCCATGCCCGAAGAAAATGACACCAGAAAAATAATTACAGGGCTCCGCATTTTGCCTTTTTTGTACCACCCCAACCGAAGGATCTTCTGGGTAACCCGAGGGCACAAACAAAACATCGCACACGTGCTTAAGAAGGCGAAAATCGTGAGCCTGTCTGCTTGTAAAATACACTCTGGATTTCGCACCTCCTCAGGCAACTGTGAAACCATTCCTCTTACAGATTTCGATTAGTAAAAATCTCGCTCATTATATTATACATGAGTAAGGATTACATCTTTTACAGCAGATAAACGTCAACTATTTGTCCATCGATATTTCTCATAACATATGTAAGACTCCTGAAAAAATGACTTTTAAAAGGAATCTAGTGTTCAAGTATCAATGAGAAAAATTAATTCGGTCATTGCATCATGATCGGAATTAAGAGGGCAAGATTATTTAGCATCCAGCTCCATTTTATTCAATTAAGGTTATTGCCCTTTATCGGAACCTTTTTCTTTAATTCCAAAGAATGCAAATGCAATGAACATCAGGAATTAATTATAAATTTACATATTACATTAAATATTTGCCATTTGTGTTGGATTCAGAAAATATTTGCATTTACAGCGAAAGAGATTCAGCCGTGAAATAGCCATGTTTTTTGGCTGTATATGAAAGCATAAATTCGTATTCATATTGCATAGAATTACGGGATGCATTCAATCAGCAAGCTTAACTCTATCAATATCACTTCGAAATAACTTGTTAATTCAATGAAAGTAGCCTTTATTTGAATATATCATCCCTAATGAAATTAACACGGATATAAATTAACTCGAAATTCGCGCGGTGATGGATTAAATTTTATAATTCTTCAGCTCGTTGTTTGAACGCAATTAATCTCTTCATATCTGCGCCTCGGAAGGAATTGAAAACCCAGACATGTCAACGCTTCACATATTGACCCGAGACGTAACCTACATCTGTGTACCCCTTTATCATTCCTCAACTCTTTTGTTTCCTGTAATAACATAGTCTGCTGTCTCCAGAGACGGTGCCTCTCTGGGGGAGAGAGAGCTCGAATAAACTCGCTGACACATTTCAACGGCATAAAGGATCGAAAAAAGACGAATCCGACCAAGGATTTCGCGAAAGGGTGTTTTCTAGCATCATAGGACGGGGTGTCTCATTCCGGAACAAAAACATCATAAGAAAATGTTTAACACGATGTTCCATATCTCTCTCTTAATCTTACCAACTCTTCCGCTCCAATGGGTCGCGCTTCTACTTTCCAATCTCGTTCTTTCTATTGCGCTTTGCACTGGGAAGCTCTACCACATGTAATGAAAAGTGAGCAGGGTTGTCCAACCTTTAAGTCTTACAAGGCAACATTGGGAATTTTATGAACCCAGCGGGAAGTTAGAAATCGCATATTTCGTAACCTCTGTGTGTTTCGCGCGGTCGTAAAACTATTTTTATTATTATTAGGAATCATTCAGTTGCTGATCATTAGGAGACTTATTCTTGCCAACCAGTCACGTGTACCGTGTGTTTTTTTTCTCTCTCTTTATTTTCAGGCCTCTCTCTCTGACGAAGGAAAATGTGATGAAATGCAATGACGAAGATTACTGACATGATAAATGCTTATTTAAAGAATGCCTCTGTTATCATCGTATTAGTGATTATCATTTATTAGACAGTCCCAGTTTATGATGCTCTTTCGATTAATTTATTTTAATATTATTATTTTAGGTTTGCGATTTTATTTGATTTGTAATTAATAATAGTTTAATAATATGATTATGGACTTGATATCATATGCTTGGCTGAAGAAAATAGCAATTAATATATTTCCGTGGCTATTGCAACAAAGCTATTCCTTTAGTATTTGATGGTGTAATTATCTTAAACTCATTTTTTGACTTTTATAGCTAAAAATCTTGCTTAATCTACCATCTTTTTATAATAAAATAAATTATAATAGTGAGAGTAATCTTTTGTCAAAATTATAAATTATTGTATTGCATAATCAACACATTATTCCATCTCTAATGATTCTGATTTATTTCAGTTTGTTTTTAGTATCACATTATTACTTTCCAATATTAATTATACAATCTGTCATAACGCTACCACCAAACCTCTGCCTAACTGCGGTGGAAAATAAGTAAATAAATTAATTAATAAATTTGTAAATTGACAAAAATGTAGAAAAAACAAACACTGGATGGAATATGCTTTATTAAAGTTAACCGTGCATTCAGTTTTCATATCGTTATAAAAAATAAATCTAAAAATTTTCCATAAATTATAATTTAATTCAAACTACGGTTGAGCACCGTCTTTAGCCAGTAAAATAATAGGAGGAGCTAATGCAGCCCACTGTAAGGAGATGCTTGGACAATCCTTTAGTTGACTCGAAAATGGTTCTAACTGAAATTAACATGTAGACAATTTAATATTCACCATAATGTTCACCTTCGACCCATTTTAGAAAGAATTCTTCCCAACCAGAATTCGTCCTCCGTGCATGTGCCACAAACCATCGCGGTATTTGCTAATATCTTTCCCATAACCTTCTCGCCCTCCAGGTGGATCCGTCTGTCTGCACCTATAAGACATAGGAATGGGAGAGGAGTAAAGGGGGAATTGACCCTCAAAGATTTGAGAAGTATCGGAGTCGAACAGGGCATGCCAATAGGAAGGTGTATCGGGAAAAGGAATAGATAAGGGAGGAAAATTGATAGGAAGAGATGGAGTAAAAGAGGGCAAGAAATAAAAGGCTGGGATTGAAGCGAAAGGAGGCTACGTCATGGCGGCGGCATGCATTAAAGGACGCCCAGAGAGAACGTCGGCGACCCGTGACTTCAAAACCGCCCCCGAGATCTTCTCCCGCCCCAAACCCTTTCTCTCGACCTCTCCAACCGAACGGTTAACAATTGACAACGTTTCATCTCGAATAGAAGCGGGGAAGAATCGTTTGGGAGGTCTGAAAAGGCATGGATGACGGAAGGAGGAAAATCGCGGCACCGAAGGCATTGTTTAATCCGTTAGCCAGTCTCGGTAATTTTTCCCGATCCTTTCACGATCCAATATCCAATTAGTTGCAGCAGCTGCGTGACAAGTGTCCTCTATGCATTTGATGTGCGATTTTCCGGAGTATTAAGTAGAAGTGACATCAAAGCATTGGGAGAAATAGGTTTTGATATTTCTGTGGATTTTTCGGTCGGCTATAAATAACGATTTCCTCCTTTTGACTTACAAATTATTGATCAATATATTGCGTAAATATTCTTTGGAATCTTTTTCCACTTGATCGAGCATTTGGAGGGATAATCAATTATTGGCCGAATTATCATCAAATTAGTAAAAATTATTATATTCAAATGCATAAGAAGACCTCACTACCTAAAAGTTCAATGCGTATGAGTATTTTAAAATAACCTTAAAACTTTAACTGCCATATACGATTGTTTTCGATCACTAATTCGTTATTAAAACAGCATATGTATACATACAATGCTTATATATAATAATTCATCAATTTACTCCAAAGCAGTAATCTCGGTTTGTAGTCGAAGAAAAACTGTCCAATGATTTCGAATACTGATAATCACTAAAAATGTTCGTCAGATGAAAGAACGCTATTCTGTTGGAATATTCTCGTAAAGATAAAATAGTTTACCCTAAAGAATAAAAAAGTGTCACATTTACTGGAGTCAAAAAAGTAGGAATGAAAAAATAATCAGTGAAAAAAATGTTTGAAAGAGATTCTGGATATCGAAAAGCCTGAAATTATCTTCCGATGATGTCGCCAATTAAATGGAGAATGATTTTGAAATACGGATATTTTATGAAATAATATTCCTATTAGCGTAGGTGAATACTGCCATAAGAACGTAATTTAGGCAAATGGGAATCATGCGGATATAAAAATCCGCTGGAATTAGGTTGCACAAAGATTAAGTCCACGTGTGCGATATCGTTATTCGCTTATGTGAATAGGCTGCAATTTTATTTATCTTAATACGTATAGCATAAAAAACCATCAAGCTAAACTGTAACCGCGTGTTGCCAATATTAAAATAATTTTATGCCTACTTGTGTGAAGGAGAACGAATATATCACTTAGTAAGTAGAATATTCATTACTATGGCTTGATATGCAACATATGTGGATATGAAAGAGAGGAATTTAAATTACTGGAGTTGTTTAAAGAGTGAAGAATGGGCAGGTATGAACTCCAAGGAAGTGGACCTCAGGCTGACCTCTAACATAATGTCATGCTATTGATTCTCATTACCATAAATTGCTAAAAAAATGGACACTTCAGTTACAAATCGTCATATTTTATTCTTCAGTATTTTCAGTTGCTTTTGGTACGACTTTGTGATAGAAATGAAAAAATATTAAAGTGGTACAGGTTAAAGTTGTTACTTTTTCATTTCTTCTTCAATTCAATAATATTTTATATCCTTAAGCATTTTGATTTAAGTTCCTCTCTAACACCGCAGTTACAAGACTTACGAATCGTCATATTTTATTCTTCAATATTTTCAGTTACTTTAGGTACGACTCAGTGGTAGGACTCCATAACGGGAAGAAATGAATAAGCATCCAAGCGGTACAAGTAAAAGTTGTTACCATTTCTTCTACAGTTCAGTTACATTTTGTATTCTTAAGCACTTCTTTTTAAGTTCCTCTTACTTCTGGATTAGATCATCTGTATATTCCGAAAACAATGTCGTAGACAATTCTTCTTGATCTATCATCGAACTTTGTCTTCCAATGGTGTTCGGAAAGAAATAGGCGAAGAGAATGCGGATGTAGCTGCATTGGATGCTAATGCGGAACATGAAGCTGTGTTCATGTAAGTCCCACATCTTGTTGATTCTTTGATGTTACCACGACGTCAGGCGATGGAACACGAGGTAACTATTGATGGAAGCCTTCGCGTCACAGGGACACGAAACTGGTTCCACTCGTTTCGAAAATCTTGTTTTCTTCATGTGCCGAGGGTCTTGTGAAGGGAAAACGGATTTGAATAGATAAGTTCGACGGCGATTCGCATCTTTTGGGATGTGTATGCATGCTTAAATAAATTTTTAGCTTTAAAAGTCTATTTCCTTGCTCGCCGAAGCAGGTTGGAGGTTTTCGCTGAAAATTTTTTTCTGCTGTCAACTTAAACATGATTTCCGCTATTTTGGGATATCTTTCTTGTCTGGTTCTGAGTCAACAAACCATGAAAGTGCTTGCTCATCATCGTTTCTCATTATAACTAAATTTTTTTCAAGGATCGTAAATAGTAAACTCAATCCTGTAATATATGTGTGTCCTGACATTGCACGAATTTATTCACGATGAGGGTTTTTATCCTTTCTTTAGAGAGCCTCCGAATATAGTTTTAGGAATTCTGAAATGTTTTCTTTTCGCTCATTCTTTTGATATTTTGAAAATAGAACCATGAAAATATCTATCCAATATAAAATTATTTTATCACCACTTTTGAAGGCCCATACCATAATTGGAATGAATAGGTTTTTATTGTCAGCGCAAAAATAAGATTTTCGTAAACTTTAAGATCAAATGATTGAATCAATTTCTATAAGAATAAATTTAATAGAGGTGATTCGTCAAAAACGCTTGGATTGATTCTTTCAGATAATAGCTTTATTGATATTATATGTTCCTTATGAGGGTTTGCCTTTTAGTAGAGGCTTACAACTTGAAATTTAATGCAAGCAATCATAAATATGCTCCGATTTCTAGTTTATTTCCTCCTTTTTATGAGCTACATCCCCGATTATATTTATAATTTAATTTCCACTGTTCATGGATTCGGTTATTTAGCCCTTTGTCTCATAAATTTTCGGTAAAATTTTCTTTAGTCTAACAGTATTTGTTTATTACTCATTTATACGTCTTGAAATGTTAGCGTAATCGAGATTGATTCAACCGCAGTCTTTGAGTCATCCACATCTCCCCTATTTATTATTGTCCCCGTCGATACGTTGTTCATCTCGTTGGCCTTCATTTATAAATTTTCCTCGCCTCATGAATCCTTTCACCAATCTCAAAAGTTTCATCTTCCACCTTCATTTCATCCGCCTTTGTCACTTACCGTATTTCGCTTCCTTGGAGTTGGAAATTAGCCATTCCCAAAAATTTGAGCTTAATTTTCCAATTATTGGAACATTAAATTCGAAGCCTAGTTATTAATTTTAAAATCTTGTAAAATTTTGGTAAAATCCTTAATTCTGTATTAATCTGACACTATGGGTGGCCCGAGAAAAATTTCCTTTGTTTTAGCCCCTTCACAAAGCCGTAAAACGTCAGGAAACACCGCCCTGGTAAAACAATCAAACACAGATATACAGCGAACATTTCCCGAAACCGTTATAGCTCCATACAATAGCCTTTCTCTACGTCTATCCATATCTCATTTGTCCCGTACATTCCTCCCCGTATCCACAAGCTCACTTCTAATAGCACCCCCAAGTAATCTTTGTCCATGCTTCTCTCCCGCATTGTCTTCCTCCTCCACTTTCACCCTCTCGCGCAACTCCTTGTGTCACTGCGTGGGCGTTTTAGGAAAAAGGCTTAGAGAGAAATAAGTGAGGAGGCAAAGGAGCTCCTTGGATGCTAAAGGAGAGTGCCGCTTGCAGTGTGAGCTCACTCATTCCCAGGGCGGAAGTCACGATGGCTCTTGCGGCGTTAATATTGATGCGCTTGTTCCTCGCATCAACTTATTCCTCGGCGCCTAGGGACCTTCATAAGCATAAACACAACGGAGCACGTGTTCAAAGAGGTGGATCTTCAAGGAGAAGATGAAGAGAGGTTTCTGAATAGGAAGGGGAAGGTAAGGAGTGGAGTGAGGATGCATAGGATTGAAGCTGCTTCTTCCCCCTTCCCTTACTTGTCACGAAGCTAAAGTTCTTCCCTTGGAACACAAAGCAAATACAGATCTCGTCATTAAGGCTTCCTCTGTTTATATTTTAACGGCCGAACCCTTCGCAGGGTTGGGGTGAAAAACAAGATTTAACGGGAGGAAATTTTCGGGAAGTACTTATCGCTTAAATTTCATTAAGTGAGAACGTTGAGAATTAAGACTGGCTTTTTAGGCCGGGAATCGTATTTTTGCAATCCAGAAGAGCATTTGAGTGACGGCAGTTAAAGTGGCGATAGCGAGATGCCCCCGGACTTATTAAGTATGCATTTATGATGAGTTTCATGCTGCAATTATTTCTATAATTATACCTTTCTGCAGTTTGATTGACGTCAAATAGAAGCCTCGGCCCGGAATATGCTCCTCCTAATTTTATATCGCATGCAATTTTTACAGGAATATGGTCACACCTGATTGAAATATCAATTATTAAATTCATATTAATGTTATTATAATAGATTCCTAATGTACAGTCTCAAACCAGGTACTCTTTAAAGATAATATTTACTCGTAGATGTATTTCATTGCAAGAAGTTTGCGTGAATTCTCAGCGTGATTATGGAAAATTAATATCAACGAAGTAATCATCATTTTACGCAGAAAATTGATAGTAATTGGCTCATAAGAATATTCTTTCAAACTCACACGAATTCCTTTCATATTTTCGGAGAGAGCTTGAACACCGCCTCAGGCAATTTTATTATTCATCCCTTACTGAAAAACGAGTAATTAGCAAGATGTATAATTTACCAATATTTTTATGGTGTGTTTTTGACTTAATACCTAATATTTTACTAACCTCCTCCTTTTTTCGAAAGATGTACACCTGAGAATTTATAACGTTTCAATTACGCTATCCTCTCAAACTGTTATACATTTTAAAATATAATTAAGTTTAGCAGTACTTGATATTGGAATAACGGTTTCTTATTTCATAAATTATGACACTCCTACAACGAGTCGTTTTCTATTCCTGTCATCCGATTGCTGCTTCTTATATGCAACCCTCGTATTCTGTGGTGTCGATGTATCTTTATTATTAACATTATTTAACCAGTGTACTTCGTTCAAGGCAATTTAATACAAACTAAAAAAAGATTCACAATTCTTTTGATGTCTTTAGAAGTCTTTAAAAGAAAGATTATAAATCCCTCGTTCATTAACAGAAATAAATGAGTAAAATATCACTCTCGAGAATTAAAGCATTACCTCAAATCTATGAAAATCTGAATATAATTTTGTCACGTGGAAGCAGTTACCAAAGGGAGCGAGAAAGGTAAAATATTAATCCCGGAATTCAATTTTGAAAGATGATGAGTAAATTCTCGTTGCAATATTTTTATTCTGCATTACGGATTTTTCCTTTAGAAAGGGGATATTTTAGTTGTGTGGAAAATATTTTATAAGATAAGAATATTTTGCGGCAGCCAATAAAAGGCTCATTCGTATATTATAGGTCTATTCTTTGTCTATTCAGTTCATATGCTCTTTTCAGTCGCTCCTCGTTTTTCAGTCAGGTGAAACCTTTTAGATCCGTTAGTAGGAAATTCCTAAACTATCTACTTTCTCTCTTCAGAACCTCATGGGTTTTTATTCTTTTTTATTTGCGGTCATCCTTGTTTCCCGCATGTAAGAGTCAGTATAACAGATTTTTTTTTTTCAATTTTAAACTAGCTTGATTTCTTGTTTTATTTTCAGGTATCCTAATAATCTTCTTATTTATATCAATTCAATTATTTTGTTTTTTCATGTCCCGACTCTAGTCATAGCCTAAGTATATCAAACTTTCCGTTTTTAATAAAATTGTATTTGTATTATATAAAATTGCATTTTTTATATAAAATCGTATTTTGGTGTCACTGAGTGGTATTTTCCTACCTTTATCTCTAATCTATAATATATAGCGCTAGGTTGCGTGTCAGTCATTCTGTCGTCTGTATAGATTTTCTGAGAGAGGAGCCTACGCGACTCCTCGATTCGCCTACAACTCGAGAACTAGAAGTTGCACAGCTTTCAAGCTTTAGATATAACTCTATTCCCTCCGTGCGCAGATAATAGGCTACCTTTATTTACCTTTAGATACCTGGTTCGACGCCAGAATAGTCAAAATGTTCTCATTAGGATCGAATGTAAACTTTACTTTTATCGGTTGCAGAATTTATTTCTGTTGTAAAATTCAATTAGAAAAAGGGAAATTAAATAAAAATTCTTAAATTGTTCGTGGAACATCTTTGATACTTCGAGATTGAGAGAATTCAAATTATATACGTGAAATGATTCAATGATTTTGAGGTTACAAACGACCCTTGACTACTCAGGCAATTGCTGAATCCGAGCTCATTAATTTTCCCATAGGAATATAAAGAGGGTTTTGGGCCAATTGGTAGTATTGGTAAGAATTATTGATAGACTGTAAGGAGGCCCTTTCTGAGGTTTTAGTATTTTTGTATTATCCTACAGTTAAAAATATACATTTTTCAATGCTGGAACAAAAAATGGAAACATTAGATGTGCTTAGGGAGATGTTACATACGAGGGTGATCTGAAAAGTTTCTGACCCCAGATTTTTCAGAAATTTTCAGAATACATGTCGAGAAATGGCGAAATGTCGGAAAATTTTCAGGCCACCCGTGTAAAATGTGGTGTGCAAAAGAATTTTCGCTGAACGTTTAGAGCTTATGTTAGTGTGAGGATTTATATAAGTATCTGTGTTTTTGTTTATCTTCTGTATCTTAGTCTTTTACTACATTTAAATCCTTCATTTGCTTATTCCAATTATACGTGGTTTCAAAATTAAGAAACGAGAAAATGTGTTTATCGTTGAAATACATTCATTTTAGTTTTATCCTCCTCTCATTTGGTACACTGATCGTTCATTGTTTTCCTGAGAATCCAGGATTAGTATGGTATTCGTCACTTTTTATTTCCCCTTTATGAATCAACGGGCACTTCAGCTATTAGCATGAAACATTTAGCACAAATGTAGACCGCAAAATTATGCTCGTTTTTGTTATGCGCGAGGCTGGTTTGGTATCTTTTAGATCGTACGTATTTCCAGTCACACCTACGTTGTGAATTTTACTTAGTGTGACACTTCCCTTGACTCGCTACCTACGGCGCCTGTTTGGTGGGTTAGGTTACGTTGGAATGCTGCTTGTATAAAGCTTAGACCATTAGCTTAGCTCCAGACACCCTAAACGATCGCTGTCGGAAGGTGCCTACTTATGTGCCTAAAATGCCATAGAAAATCCATCACAAAAGGCAAAATGAAAAAACAGAGTGATGCATTTCAGACCTGAAACAGCTCAGTGCTATCGAGACAATGGACGCCGACAAACCGGTCGATGCTTAAAAAGTTTTTATCTTTCCATATCCAATTTCCTCCTCTCCATCCTTATTCCTTCCTCCTCAACGGAGGGCAGCATTGAAGTTTCGTATTACCAAAGTAAAATTAACCGGTTTTTGCAATCTTTTATTTTTTATCGCGAAAAACCCCACTTCCGCGGTACGGCGTTCCCTTCTCTACGCCCACATCGTCCTTTCACTGCCTTTCTATTTCTTCCAACTATTTCTTTGCTTTTCGCGAATTTCCTTTATTTCTACTTCTTCGTGCGACAACTCACTCCATCATTCTCTTGATTTCACATCTAATATGAAATATTTGGAAAACTTTATAAAGTTCACCTCCCCGGTCCAAGGCTGCAGTGTTGCATAATTTAACATCCGCTGTACTCAATCGAAAGGAAGCCACTTTCGACTATATAATATATTAAAGAAATCAAAACTTTGACCAATGGGAGGAAATAGAGTAAAAATTTATATTGGTATCTTCATCCGTTTCTATTTTCTATTATGTCAAACTAATGCATAGTAAACGAAACGATACCGTTCAGTTACTTCGAAGAAGTTTTGCGATGTTTAACATTTAATATAAATAGTTTTTGTATATATATCCAAAGCACTAACTGTAATTAAAAATCTATCCAAACATGCATGATTATAAGTTACTTTAAGGATTATTGCAGCAAAACAGAAATTAAAGTTATATCTGTACAGGCATGGCCATTGAAGTGACGTTCTGAAAGGTCTTTGATACCAAGAGAGAAAAAGACGTCAGAAGTTGTTGGATTTTAAGCAAGAAATAAATAATTCCTGACTCATTCTACGTACTCTACTCCCAGGAAGCTGATTCTGGGAGTTGACCATTCTACGAGTGGTATTTTCCGGGGTACTCCCGGAGACTATTTAAAGTATAATCTCAACTACCGTGTGATATACTATTCGTCAATGAATGGCACAAATTAGCAACATTAATGAGCAACAATTACATTTGTATGCACTATGCACCCATACAAGCAATTTTGGATCAGTAAGGGCGATTTCCGATAGAGTCATAGAAATTTTCTCTAGCGTCATTTTTCCAAGAAACTAATAATAATATGAAATCTATTTTAGATTACGCGGGAGGACTACTGGAATCACTATAAAAGAAGATTTAGATTAGATTTACATAAGATTCATCCGCCAGATTGGTGCCGTGATTTATAGCCAAGGCAGGGGTGTAGTGACACCATCATCAATATCTAATCTACCCTATTAGCTTCTCTAATAGCCTGGATATAGAACGTCCAAAGATAACTATCCTTCCTTGCGATTGCTCCTGGTAACGTTTCGCCGATTTTTCTCGGAGATCGCGTTCATTTTAGTGGAACTAAAATTTCGCTCAGTTCGTGAAAAATTTCTGAACCGATAAATTTTTTAAAAAGATAAGTCGCGAAAGTCGGTAAATTAGTATCTGAAACTTAATATGAGTTTAGTTGAGTAAAAGAGGAAGAAATACTCCTCAATCCGGGAGGCGGGAGATTTAAAAATTCGTCCAACTCTGGGAATCTCCCGTTGAATCCGAGAGAGTTGGCAATCCTAATTCTACGGGAGTTCTTAGGAAGCTAAAAAAGTGATTATGCATGAAACCTCCTGAAAGAAGGTCAGTGGTAATGCCACGTGTAAGTTACATATAGTGGGTATGAACAAACGAGCCTCTCAAACAGAGATATGAAATTTCCTCAAAATCTAGCGAAGAAAAGTCGAGTCAACATCGAGATCCCCTGATCACTAAGACCCAATCCACTTTCTCCGTAGCGCTACTTACTACATCTCTCATGCCTGGGTGTCAATGGCCATTTGGGTCACGGACTTTACCCTTTCACCGTTTTCTGCTCTTGCAAGCGACGCTCTCTTACACCGTATTTTACTGCCGATCCCATGGGTAACCTTGATCCGCGTATTCCTTGCCGCCATTCAGCGATAGGAGGAGACCTGAACGAAATTATTCGTGGACCATGCAAAACCCATAACGTTTTCACAGGCTCTCCGTTTCGGGATCATATAAACGTTTATGTTTATGCACCGTTAAACCTTATTAATCCACGGAAACTGTCAGGGGATTTTTTACTATTGGCGCGTAATGTTTATTTATGTAAAAATACCGATCGGCCTTTGCGCTTTCCGTAATTCAGCTACCCAGTAGAGGGTTTCGGACGCCAATATATTCGCAATTGAGCCCCGCACTTGTATTCAGTGATCATTTAATCCACCCGACAAAGAGAATGAGCCTCTGCCATGAGCTCAACTAATAAATATTTCCTGGAGCTTACGTTAATCCATTCCGCTCTTTTTACCGAGTGCCTGAAGTGCTATACTTTTTCAAGGAATTAATGACAAATGTTTCATAAATATTTATGAACAACGGCGGGAAAATGTGCAAAGGAATATTTCAGCTTTGCGAGTCGCCGCTATCAATTCTATCTCACGAATGGAAACGTACCGCCAATGCTACTATGCGGGATATTTATAAATAAGTCGAGAATAGTAAGGTAAATTATTTAATCGTCGATATTCGGTTATAACGCTTACAGAGACCACAACTCTAACTCTAGCACCTTTGTGTTTGATTAGTTTTCTGTAAATACTGGCGAAAGGAATTCTCGTATCAGACGGAATTCGATGGAAGCATTTATTTTAATCATTCGCGTAATACGTTGTACAATAAAAATAAAGTTTGTGGGACGCCTGTCATGATCCCAGACCCGCCCCATCTCTTTTCCAAATAAAACAAGAAGAATTAAAGAGTAATTAACAACATTTTTAAGGGGCTCTCGAGGCACCACTCGGAATGATTAAAGGCTTAATATTTCACGACGCCATCAAAGCAGGAGGTCTATTAATCTACTTTAATTTTGCATGCCAACGGGGTTTATTTCCCATATTGGTATTCTAATAGTTCCACAATACTCGCAGTGCGCGAAAGCTTTTGCAAAACCCGGAAATTACGAACGGATAGAAAACTGCTAGATGGCTAACCCAATTTCAAATCAGGACCATACACGATAAGTATGCATGGGTTGGCTAAACGTGGGAACGAGATCGCGGGAGCTCGATTTTCCCATGAATAAACAATTGAGACAACCCCAGCGCACTCTGGGCGTGGTCGCATTTAGGCGATCCAACGGAAAGAGAGTGGGAATGATTTCATGGAGCGATCTGGGAAATTTTCCACGGGTGTTAAAGTTTCTTTCCGCGAGACAAGAGACGGCATTATCGAAACCGCTCCATTTTTGGAAGCGGATTCGTTTTACAAAACTCAAAATGCACCGATAAAGCGGTTTGCCTTTTGAAGCGAACCTGTTCCCTCCGCATTTCACAACATAAATATTTTAATGTGAATCATATGCTGCGAGAGTCCGAGGAAAGCTCCACTCGACGCGTGGTGAAATGTTACGGCACTTATCACTTTATAGTGGTTCCGTCCGCGGAAACGGGGCAAGAGGAGAGAAAACTCCATATCCCTTCGTTCTCGCGGCCTTTAATTCGTTTAATTAAAAACTTCCTGCCACACATATATATAGCGAATTCCCTCGCAAGGTGTGATCCACAATGATGAATGTGCCGATAAATTACCGCGTACCGCAATCTAAAATGTTGTATCTCTCCGTACGTGAAAGTATCTAGTAGAGTAGGCAAACCTTTCTCTCGAAGGGGGAATGGAATAGGTAAATCTTTTAATTGGTCTACATACGTGAAACCAATCTCGGCTGAATAAAACCTGCCTCTCTTGTTGTGAGTTCGTTCTTGCGACAGTAAATTAACTACAACCAACATGTCAGGAGGGAACTTGCCCTTTCAAAAAGGAATTTTCGTATTATTTACAAGCAGAAGTTTGATGACCTTTCGCCGGACACGGTGGAAAATTTTATTCCAAAATGTTACACTCGTATCTCTCAGCTTGTTTACAGAAACATCTTATTTATTTTCAAATCTCATGGTTGTATATTTTTTAGTACAGCGCCTAAGAAGTATTGCCGTGTAAAAGGCTTTATCAAACACCTAACGTCGTAACTAACAATGTCGACATTGATGTCTGATTAAGAATTCCATTCCAAAATACTCCGCGAGCTGCAGGAAATGCCCAAAAGGTTCCAAACATGGCACCTGCGGCCTCAGCCAAGTCACGTACTCCAAGAAATATTAACAACAGTATTCCACACTTTCATTAATTAACGGGACGGCTCAGCAAACCAATATTTAATTTCCCGCTCCTTTCTCTTCCACTTCTCACCCATTACCAAACACAACCTTCCTGACCTTTATAGAAACAAATTTCCCTTTCCTTCCCCAAATGAAGATCATATTTTTCCGATCTGTGACTAGACGAAAAACGCCGCCGTCGTACCATTGAGAGAAATTCAGCGCCTAATCCCTAAGGAGGGAGGGGAAAGAGCGAGAAAAAAATATGGGGAAAAACCGGTTAAACCTATTTAAAACATCAAAGAGGCGACGCGGAGGGAAAACAGAAAATAAAAGAGAGGGAAAAAGTCTTCCTTCCACCGATACCTTCATCTTTCTCGTCAAAAGCCATCTCTTCCCCCATCCCCCGAAAAAATACACATCTCCTTCGCGCATGTCACCGCTTCTCTTAGCAACTCACGCACTCCCCTTCTTCGGGACCACCTCCTCTGCCCGGCAACAGGTGCACCACGACAAGAAGCTGCTCCGAAAAGAAAAGATTTGAAAAAGAAGCATCAAAACCCCCCTCCGCCGCGCACTGCCCTCTAACGGCAAATTCGCTCTCTCCACGCGCGGCGGAATTCTCGCAGATTCATCCTCTTTTACCCGGCGATGCCTCCGCAGATCGTGTTACGTGAATGGCGCTCGGAAGGTGCTCCTTAGTACATACAGGTGCGCGCATCTGTTGGACGCGTGGGGGCGGATTTGCGCCTTCCGATGTCCGTCTCTCGCGTGTCCCCGGAATTCGCGGGTGAAGAACCGGTTCGCTTTGAGTCGCTTTTACTTCCACGGTCTGTCCTATTCGTGCGCTGGGTCGGGTTTACACATTCGCATCCGGGTCTTGCGAGAGGCTCCCGCAATTGACAATCGCATTGGTATTTACACATTCGCGAATGGATAGTTCGATAAGAGCGCTATAGATAGATTAATTACCAAGTTATACACAGTTTTATTTTGTATCTTTTATCTTTTACCATCAGTAGGTTTGCGCAGGTTTTTCACAACCCTACTCTTTGCGGGTGTTATCCTGCAGTGGATCTTTTCCTTCAAAACTTTTTATGTATATAATATCATTGACGAAAGCTTAGATGGAAGAGATTTATCAGTCTCAATCTCGCCTTAATAAGGATCTTATACACCTTATAGATTGACAATAGTATTGGAGAGGTTAGGCCCTGTTTGGCCTCTCATCCACCTATGTCATTATGAATTTGTACAAATAAAAACTAAAGTAAAAATAAAGAGTACGGTGTGGGGAAAAAATCTTTGCAACTGAAGATTGACAATGAAAAAACCCACGTTATACTGGGATAAGGTAGCCGTATTTGAAGGAAACCTGGGAAAGTTCGCAGGTTCTTGTAGCCCTTGGCTCGCGTCAAGAAAGCGCTCGCTGCGAGGCGCGAGGCGAGGCTCAAGACGATATAAGATGCGAATGCGTAAACCCTCTCTCGCGCTTCGCCTCGTGGCTCGCCTCGCGTCGCTCGCGAATGTGTATAACCAGACTTAGAGCTGCCAGCGAGTCTCGGTGCTCGCGGAAGTTGATCGAATTCTTTTGCTTGGCAGTTTCCCTCCAGTAAGATCCGTTCGTTCTTCGTTGCTTCAATGCAGCACTCCCTAAGTTACGGATCACCTGATGGTAGAAAGCGTTTGCATGCGTTTACAAACTTGTCCGGATTACGCTCTGAATGTATTAGCGAACACTGTCTATTTTCTGCTCTCAAAACATAGGTTGGACTAATCGAAAGAGATGGAATTAATTCACTTATTTCAATATCAATACCTTTATAATCTCAATATTTCAATATCTTTTATGTAACAACACGGTTTCAGGCGTTACTTAGCGGGATTTATCTATAACGAAAAGGAAAAAAAAACATTGTGCAATTCTGCTAAAAGGCTTTCGTTGCAACCTAGGTTTCGCTATGATTATAGTATTTTCAGGCCTTCAGGCCTATTTCGCTATGAAACCATTTTAAGTGCAATCGCACAAAGTGCTTTTCTTTTTCCCGTAATCTTTTGTATATTTATTCCATTTACTGGATTACATGCAAAGATTCATATCCACCGCATGGGAGGGACAATAACTTTTTATATATGTATATTATACGATTGTTATGATATTAATAGAGAATGTGTAATCTGTTATGATTCAATAAATTGATACCTTGGAACCTTGTAATCCGCGTCTGAAACGTATGTTCTGTTAATTATGTAATAGTAGAAGGAAACTAAGTGAAGGTTAAGTATACCACCTCACGTCAGTCAAACTGGGTTTTCGGAAAGAGGTACAAAAATCATAGGTAATAATAGAAAAAGCTATTTCTTTAGAGCAAGAAAAAAAACGAATCACAAATAACGGTGAATTACTTATGAGGTTACCATGTATTCGATGAATTTATCCCAGAAAATTGCTCTTTTAGTGGTTTGTAGAAAATCAAGCCACTTAAGATTCTTACTTTGAGATAACCGATTAAAGATATAGCCTTAAGCCCCCCTCGTTAAGTTTCTAGGTCCACCCACGCTGCGAGTAAATCATACCAATCCCGCGGTAGATCATCCGTGACATGAACGTTCAGAAATTTCAATACAAATCCAAGGAAACTTTCATACATCCCTCGATTCATTGATAGCACTCTCTGCCCTCCATTCGCGTGGCGTAACTTTCACATAAAAAGCGGCTCTCCCGAATCCATACATTAAAGTTTAGATTTGGCATTTTGGCCGCACAATTTTCGAAACGGAGGGCGGATCGGTGATGCAACGGAATCTTCGACCTTCAAAATAAATTCTCGCAAAATCCGAAGCGGTAATTATCTCTGCCAGGTACCGTTAACGAGGCAATCGAATTCGCCGAAACGAATTAGCCTCGGGACTGCGAAAACAATGCAAAATGATTTGGGCGATTTTTTGGATTTGCACAGCAATTTTTTTTCCTTTCGCCGTCCCTTCTAAAGCCTTAATGAAACCAGCAGCAGCCGAAAGAGCCAACTCAAGCCGGTGTAAACATTAAAGGTTAATGATCGTTAATCGTTACGCAATATGCTGCCAACAATGGAAAGCGAGGGCTGCGGATTCTGAGATACTCCTTGTTTTTCCAGGTAGAGTTGCCAACTCTACCCAATTCACCAATGGTCACCCAGGCCTTTCTATTATTTTGAGATATTGTTTAAATTACTCCTTGGTTGTCTTGGGTATCCGTTGTTCCGTTTCTTTTCTCTTATAATTTCTTCAATCACGATTCTATAAGCCTCCTCGTCTGGCAGCAACTAGCCTGAAGATGATAAATTTGCTTTGCTTATCAAATGTGCGATTAAGGATAGGGCTCCAAGAATTTAAAATACTTTTTAATTTCCATAAAAAGTAAAGTGTTTCTTTACGACTAGTTTCGTCTACAAGTAGACATCTTCAGGCAGATTTAACATCGGAGTTGTTGTCGGATGAGAGCTTGATCAGCAATCTACTTATCATTCTCCATCCACAGTCTATAAATTAAATATTGCAGAGCTATTATTTTATACTTTAAGCCGATGATTGGAAACTTTTACGCATACTAATAATGTTGCATCATGAATTAGCTGATTTCTATGTCAGAATGATGTGTACAGAATATTTACATTTAGCTCTACTTTCCCTACCCATGAAATTCACTAACAAAATAGCACTTATGCCTCCTTCGAAATGTTACTTTCATATTCTCAGAAATACCCATCATACGGAAGTACGTTCAGTTTCTATATTCTTTCACAATAGAAAATAATTTAATTTTCAAGTTTCATTTCATCTCTAAAGCCTTTACTGCAGCACCTATGCTGAGTAACTACTCTTTACCTTTAAAAGGCTTAAATATCTTGTAGCTCCTAAGGTAGCTAAGGAGTTATTGAACTCACCGATAACTGTTATGAATCCGTCGAAAAATTGTGTAATAATCCATTCTTCGAATATCGCAATGTAATCGTCCACTACGAGCAAATCACAACGGAGATCTTCAAAAATTTAGTTTCTGGCTGAAGTTCTGAGATATTCGTTGTCATCTCTCATTATGAGGTTTAAAGCTTCGATATGAATAAAGAAGTCTCAATCTCGCCCTTAAATTAAGACTCATTACTCTTATAGCATATCACGTTCCCGGAATAGGTAGCTCCCAGAATTAACTATAAAACTGTTAAAAACATATTCAGTCTGCTCTTCAGAGTACATTAATTCCTAAGTAACGATATTCGTATCTCGAATTGCTCGTTGGTCGGATTTGTTGTGAAGAGAAGGATAACATACTCTCAAATTGAAGGACATAGCCCGGAAGAGCTGGAGGCGTCACTTTTCAAAAATAAATTTGTTTGCTATTACATTAAGAACTCATTTAAGTTATCTTAGTATTTTAAAATATAACTGTCCATCATTCTTTAAAAAAATTATAGTCTCTAACATTCGTATTTGATACCTACTTATTGATACAATTTATTAGGAAAACGGAATAGATAAATATGTAATTAAAAGAGGAATGAGGATGTAGGAACCCGGATTAGTAAAATCGTAGGTAAGGCTGGTTGGATACTCATAAGTAAAAAAGTAATAAAGATAATAAGTAAAAAAATAAATGTTGATCATAACCTCGGATGGTTGTAAGTTGAACTCTCTTTAGTCAGGGATTGTCTTAATAGTCAAATCCTAGTAAATATCCATACCGAATCACAATATTGCAATAATATCGAGCTAAGTAAACGCTATGCAATTTGAAGAACACTGCAGCTTTGAAACCAATTCCCCGAGTTGGATTTCAAATACCTAGAAAGTCGAGGCAAAATAACGCGCAAAGCTGGCAACACTACGCGATGGCCTCATCTTGCCCGCGGCGTCTGAAGATGAGTAGAAGCAATTGTGTCACACACGCGGCGATGCACTCCATTGCCCTCGTCCCACTTTTACCTTCAGCAATACCTTTCACCGCTCGGCCGAGGAAGGAAATATTTCATCCTGACGGATGTGACAACTTTAATTGCAATTTTTCTCATATAGCAGACGAAGAAAATTCCGACCTCTAAAAGAGGGGCGGGTTCTCTCCCCAGGAGAGGTGAAAGTTGTGAAAAAAAATCGATGTTCACATTTTGTCTCTCGAGACAGCGCGAATTTCTACATTCATTTGTCCGGGAGATTTATAAGCGCCATCCCATTACGGCGGCTTGAAAGGGTAGGACAAGAAGTGATTTGGAAGGGATCCTCGCGTTGAAATGACGCTTGGACTTTCACTCCGATCGATCGTGTCAAACGTATTTCACGGTGTCCGCTCGGATTAGATGTTTCGAAAGTTTCGCGATGGATAAAACGTCTTTATTCGTAACGCGATATACGAGTGGTCGAGACATCTTCGTCGAAACTCATCTCGGGCCAACGAACCCGCAATCGACGGCTTTTATTTTCCCCCGAACATGATCTGCTGAATATCTCATTAAAACGGAAAGCTGCTTATGCGGGTGAGCCGATCCTAGCGATACCGGATTACACAGTTACGGTAATTGATTGGTGGTTACGCAACAGACTGCTTTCTTCGCCAGTCCTTCCAGATGCTTGTCCAAAGCTCTGGTCATTAGTGGTAAATACGGGATTGTCAGATCCCATGTCCCTTCGTAGATGAGGAAAGAATGGGTTTTAATTGAAAAAATGGATGCCTATCCAGAGAAAGGAAGAAGGAGAGAGCTATCGAATTCCTTACTCAATTCCGTGGATCTATCTTCTCGAAGGCTCTTTTTTATCGCAATCCACTGATAAAAGTCTATTACTGTGATCATTGGTAACTATATTGAGTTCCTCAGTTTTCCTAAGCGGCTTTGATCCAAGCATTACAGTCCCAGCGTCCGCAGTTAGATGGTGAATAATTCTTGTTGTTATGCGTTAATTTAGTTTGCTAGTAGTTACTTTTTATTTTAGTAATTAATAAGTTTAATCATCTTAGTTTGAGGAAGTAAGAGTCGTCTAACTTCAACTGCTTAGGAAAATTAAGTTTCGTGAACTTTCCAAATTCTGAGAAAACTTTTTGGTGACCATGAAATAATTGCAGTGATACATAGGCTAACAAAAATATTTTCGCTGAATTACGGACTCAGCTAACAAATATGGATTCTGCTAGCGAGTGCTTTAGCGGATGCTCGTAAAGGTGGGAACAACCGAATGAAACCAGCCGAATAATACGACCTTTTTCTTCAATAGAATTATTGGAATAAAATACTTCGATTTTTCTCTCTATGCATACGACTCCGAACGACCGAATGCTTCTACCAAGTTTTTCAGTCACTCTTATTTAAGTGAAGCATTTTATGGATTTGATTTTCTACTTGATTCACGCCATCGAGTGAACTATCCGATATTTCACTCGTGTAGTATCTTAAACAGAGGGAAGCAAGCATCCATTACGAATTAAGGGATTTTCTATACAAACCTGTTGGAAAGGAGGACTGAGAACTTTTTGGCTAACGAAGATTTCTGGTAACGAATGTGATTCCGGAGCGAATTATCTTCAATAGCTGAGATATCACTGTATTCATGCTAAGAACGTTACACAGATTTAATTAGCTGAATCCCATTTTCAACATGCCGAAGTTGTGGTAAATTCTGTGATACCCCCGCTATTTCAACCGCGATATCAACTGCTATTTTTTATGTAAACTTCCCATGAGATTTTTTTTCTCTCCAAAGCAGGGAGAAACCTATTGAGTAACCTACAAATTTACCTCTCACGTTGCCATTAGCTAATCCAAACGTAATGCAAACATAACTTTTTTGGAATATATCTCCTTAATTTGGGTTTACCGGATGAAGATTTTTCACACCGTATTTTAAGCAACCTTTCCCAAACTTAAGCTGTTCCCCACTCCCACAGAAATGTCCCAGTTTGCAGATTATTTCTTGTGTAATAAAATCCTTGACCATTACTTGCTTGCATTAGGTTTCATCCCTCTAAACTCTGGCTTACCTGTTAGGAGTAATGCAACACCGAAAGTCCTTTTAATCTCATAAACTCCCAATTATACTCGGGTTGCCATAGGTCGCCGTAATTACAGAGAATTACCCAAACGCAGCGGTGGACTTATTTTCGTGTAAAATTTCCTCCCGCGTGTTGATGCATTGTTTTAACCCGGAAGTAGTATTTAACTAAAGTTTTTTATGTTGGCTTAATCACGTAAGATTTGGAGTTTTTTCATCATTGTGTGTACTCGAATTACTGAGGTGTTAATTTACTGTATTCTAGCATACTAACCATGGAAGAACATGATTATCACCGCCATCTTTTCTTTTATTTTCATTTCTCAGTACACATTTGCGGAAAACCGTAGTTTCCCGGATTCTCCACAAATGTTTATTTACTTTTGCTTTACAAACTCCACCACACTTCCTCGTACATACGCCCACAGAAAAATTTAGCCTTCAAAGAATTTATATAGGTCTTTGATGATTTAGTTATAAGCGACGAGAAGGAAAAAATTTCCTCGATTCGAATGAATTCATTCGGGCGACCTTGTTTATTTCTTTCCCATTTCCCTCAAAAATTCCGATCGCTATTTCGAGCACCAGATCCACATCTCTAAATTATTTAATAAAGACGCTTCCGCATGAATAATGGCTTCTAAATTTCATTAAAAGTTTCCTCCGACTCCTTTGTCTAAAACGTCCCCGACGTCTGACGTGTGTTGTTTTTCTCGATTAAATACGTGGCAGTACCCAAATTTACGGCTCAGCGGACTTTTTAACGATCGCATATTTTTTGTCCCTTCCCTCTCTCATCCGATTCTCTTCCCCTGGCACATTTATGACGGCATAGAAAATCCGGCGAAGGTCCGTTTTTTCATATCTTTATGCGGCGTGGACAGGCCATTGTTCCCGGGCAAAAATTCCATTCCCGAAGGAACAAAAAAGGAGAAAACGAAACGTTAACTATGGATGAAAAAGAGAGGCGTGATTCGAAAACTGTTTGAAGCGATTACGCTCTCGTGCGGCGCGACATCTGGCGGTCGAATCGAACGAAACGGCGCGGGCGGAAAAAAAGACGATCGGAAATAAAGAAAGAGACCGATCACGGTGTTGTTTGAAGAATAGGCGATTTTTGGTCACTCGATGAAAAAAGTGTTGCGGGCATGATGGGGAAATAATGAGATGATACTCTTTCCTACGTTCTAAGAGTTGTGTTGTGGCGCCATTATGGGCTGTTCGCGGCGATCGAGTTTCCTTTGCAAGAATCAATCAATCGGTGGCACCGAACGCGAAACGGTCGAATGAAATCAGACTGTCAGCTCCGTTGTAAAGCATTCCATTGAAATAAAAATTCGTCGGCACAATGGAGATTTCCGCCTTTTTCAATTCCCGATTCCATTGAAATCTCTACAACGGAATCAATTTCAATCCAAGAATATCTCGTAATAGCAAGGATCGTTTAGCTAATCGTTGATGAAAGCTTTGAAAATGCCAACTTTCCTTGTGTTGCCTCTTGAACCTTTGAAATACCTAGAATAATCACCAAAAAATTTTAAGCTAATCGAATATCCGTAAATAATGTTAGTGTGTGTGTCGCAATTTCTCTATCGGTTCGTGATGTTTTATCCTGAATCATTTCAACTTCGCAGGCGACCCATTAGCGAACCAAAGAGAAATGAATTTCTATAAGTGAAGTCATTGGAATAAACATTCCGGTCATCAATATCATTGGAAGTGATATAATTTAAACATAATATGCAGTCGAAAAAGAAAACTTAAATTATTTTGAATATTCTTCCTCCAATATCGTCAGCATCACTTTTTTATAGCTTTTCGTGTGCTTATCCTCTCTGTAAAGATTCTTTTGAAAAATTAATTATTTAGCAAAATAAAGTTTTTTTACTCATAGTTTTGTGCCATAAGTGGTTTAATGTATCATTTAATAGTTTTGGAAATTAGGAACATCTACATCCTGATGAGAGGTTATGAAATGAAAAAAATGTTAGTGCGGTCTAAGAATTTATTTAACTGCCTTTTAAGGAACCATGATAATAAAAGTATTTAAACATTCGATTGTATAACTTCGAACAAGCTCTATACAACCAAGACTGCAATTTATTCTGTAGTCGATGTGGTAGAATGCTTCTATTTAATTATAAAAAAAGAATGAGTGATTCATTTCTGTAAATATATTTTACATTGAACTAGAATCAATTATTTATTTTCTGTAAATTACATACTAAATTTTTAGGTTAGAAAGACTTTTGGGGAATTTTCCTGCGTCAGATTCCAAATTAAAATTATGTGCATGAAGTAATTCTTAAGAACCTTTTAGGTTAAATTCATCTTTGGAGTTACTGCCATTTTTTTGGGCAAATAATTGCTTATATTTAATGGAATGAAAGAAGTTTTAAAATCTACGATGAAATAAGAATGGTTGAGAATTAGATGTAAGCAAGTGACAGTCTCATCACCCACGCGGGCGTGATGGAACCACATCCGGTAGCAGCAGCTTCCGAAGGTCAAGAAATATTCCGAACGCCTAAGCACAGCTGACGGAACGCAATGAAAATTTCAGGGCAGCATTTATTCATCACTCAGCAAACACAATGAGGAAACGTGACCTGATGACTCATCATCGATGTTTATTCATTAATGCCTAAACGAAAAGAGGTTCAAGCCTTTACAAAAGGACATAGTTTCGCTTCTTTTCACGGCGACTCAATGTTTTCTTGAATCAATTTACCGTGTAAGAACGGACTCACGGGGTGTATTCAAACTAATCGATTTATCATGCAAAAACTTTTAATTTTCCAATTTTTCATGACTCTATTGCAGGAAGGAAACATTATTTAATTTAATAATGAGTGGTAAATTATAAGCTTAGTCTTAATTATACACATTTATTTACATGTATATAGTTTGTTAGATTACATCAAAAATTCTCAATGCAAGGAAAACCCGCATCAATTGAGGAAAATATCTTTTTCCTAGTATGAAATTCTAGATAAATACTTTTATTCGATCTACTCCATTCTCAGAATTCCTTCCCCATGAACTCACCTCAATGCCGTACCCGTAGCATAGAATCAGTCCGCAATTACTCTCAGGAAATTTCAACTAGCTTTACTTTCCCTCCGTCGACCCCATGCCGGTTTTCCCTCCGCAACCATTAAAGTTTTTTATTCGCACCAGCATGACGCAAAATATTCTCCAGTTTCTCGGTCGCATAAATCAGACCGGATTAAAGCGAACTTTTTAAGGACTCCCCCTCACTCGAATCCGGATCATTACTCGAGTTACCTCGTACGACAACCGCGCGAATGGTCCACGCTTCCAGCATCCCTCCGGTCTTCGTAATGGTCTGAAATCTTATACTTCTGCCATCCTCCCCCCGCCTGTCCCCACCCAATCGGCTTCATTCGCGAGGACATTTTCGGATGAGACGGTGGACCGTGATGCTCATCTCTTTTCGGGATGGCGGAAAATCAGTGACGGCATCAGAATGGCGCTCACGTAACCGTGCGTTCCCTTAGGGGCGGTGGGCGGCCGAGGGGGCGGCGATGCCTCGGGGGCGGAACAGAACCTGCGGAGGAACTCCCCCGGGAGAGTCCGGCCGGACCGGTTTCACAACCGCCACGACAGACTCAGGTGTTCCGAGAAATCCTCTCTCTCTCTCCATCTCTCATTCCACATTTATTCGCTCTTAAGATCTAGGCAGCGTAGCGACCGGCTTCTCTTTCCCGGTGTCACTAATATATTCATGAAAGGTGGCCCGGATCAAAGGAAGAATCCTCGCCTATCTCATTTTTACCCGAACTTATAGGACTTAATCTATAGATCGGATTTTTTACCGCTGAGTTCTCCGGAAATCCGGTGGAAAGAGGACCTTCCGAAAGGGAAAGTATTCTATGGTGTATCATGATGAAACTATGATCGGTCACTGATATGAAAACATCTTTATGGAGATGGCAGTTTTTTCGTTTTGATAAAAGTAGGGGTATTTATTTCAAGACGAATTCTTCACAGATTTGCCAGTGATATTCTCAAAGAAGTCTTTCAATCATGTAAGGAAGCAAATTAATTTTCATTGCACAAATGATTGTAATGAATTAAAAATAAAGAAAGTGTGCCGATTGACCTAAGGTTGTACAAGACATGAAAAATATTGACTTGGGATTCAAACCCAGGACTTATCAAGCGCAATGTTTCTCATGAGGTTTTATAAATATATTCATCCCCCAATATGTGTTTCTTTTTATCGATTGCAAAATATCAAAACATTTAGCATCAACTGTGGAATATTTTTTGATTAAAAACATAAATATCACCAGGATTCTAGCATGTGAATTGAACTTTACCATTTCAAAGACCGGAAAAGTATGTACTCAAAAATAACTCAGAGTTTCTAAACGTCTCGAAATCTTGTTTTGCCGAAGAATTCGCACACAGGACTCTTGGAAAGTAAACAAGTTGAAATGCTAGAGGCAGAATTTCCTTCTTAGGTCTCCCCAATGAGACAGTGCAGGTACCCAATTACGCCGTTACCACTGAGTACATAATAGATGTGCGTTTATGGAAACTACTTGAATGTGTCTGCAAATTCAGATGAAGTTATGTCAGGCATGATCAGAGAAAGAGGCGGGGTCTCGTTTGCTCGAGAAGGGACATGGAATTTCACGTTTGAAACTACACCGCTTTGAGTAGGGCTTCTTAAACTGTGAGAGGGGGTCGCACAAATTTGATAATTTTAGATAAATTATTAGAATTATACGAATTAATAGAAGTATACTACACGAAAACTTAGATGTAAAGTCAGATGTTCACTAATATTAGTGTTAGGCTAACCTGAGTTGTTATCTTCTAACATTTTTATAACCTTTTAATATTTTCGCTATGCTGTAATATCGTGGATGAGGGATCGTTTAAAAATTTCTTGATCATAAAGGGGTCGATAAAAAAAACTTTGAGAAGCCCTGACTAGGATAATTGTATGAAGTTGAGTTTAACAAAACACTTGTATTATTACACCGAGGGGCGAATTTTAGTTATCCGAAGCCATAGGCGCAATGAATATTTTTAAGGCATAAAAAAGTGATTGTTTGCCATTAAAAACGATAAAAAAATCTCTTTATGGTCCCATGACGGCAAATCCTAAACTATGCTAGTGCCTAGTGCTCCTAATGGTAAATCCGTCGCTGACTACATAACCTTTCTAGAATGGCAGTTTATCCACTAGGTAGATAAATAGAATGCTGTATACACCTTAAAATGATAAGAAAATGGAATACTTCATTAAGCATAAATCCCGTGACAGAAAGTGTTGGAAATGATAGAGTGATAGAAATGCTTAATAATGCAAAAAACATTCTATCACTCACAATCAGTAAATTTCCGCTCTCATCGACTACCTAATATCCCTTTGAGATATCTAAGTAGGCGGACTTGTTTACAGTCATCTCTCATACAAAACAAAGTAAGTCTCAGAGATAAAAATGCGAAAAGTCAAGAGTAGGCGATTTGAGTCGCGATTGGATTGAACTTGAACCACTCATAAATGAAACCCCAATCAGATCGCCCTCGGTGAACTTGGGCAAATCAACGGCTTTAGTAGACTCAAACGCACGCACGAGCAGAGACCTTCGCATCCCTCTTTAACGAGCGATATCGTCTTCATCATCCGCTGCAATGAAGTGGCGATGCGTCCCCTCAAATCTCGAAAAAGTCGAAACTCGCTCGCCGCATCTTCTAATTTACTCGGCGAGGATATGTTGCGGGCCTTGAGACTCATTCTTGCGGATCTCCTCGTTAATAAGTGGGCGTGGCATCTTTGGATGACTGCCCATCAATGGATTTGAGTTTCTTCCACTCCTACGCGCCCCGCTCTATGTTCTTTTTCGCCACCCCTTTTGCATCCCCTCCTTTCCGCTCACTTTCTCTTCCCGTTCATCTCCCTCCCACTTCATTCCTTCATTTTCTTCCACTCCTTTTTCCTCCTCTCCCACCTTTTTCTCTCTGAGCGCGGCAGGTGAATCGCCCGTGGCTACGACGGGTTTGTGGGGGAACCGGCCGAGAGGAGGAGGCCTGTGGGGAAGATGTGTGTGGAACCAGCCAAAGGTAGACACTCCCTAAGGGTAGGAGTGAGGATCGGAAGAGGATTGAGAGCCTCTTCGATATCGCAGAGGCGTCGAGATGCTGGCAATGGCGTCAAAGGGATCTCAAACCGCGAATAGTATCGCCTATTTTATTCTTTTTCCACCTCTCTTGTTTCTTTTTGGCGCCGCAGTCGGCGGGAGCGATTTTGATTGTTTTTACCTGCGGTAAGAGGATCTGAAGGAAGTCTCCGTCGTTTTTAGATTGGGAATTTTTGAAGACGTCTGGACTGCGCGACGGTTTCCGTCTGATTGGTCCGACGGTTCGGTGATAATTACGGAGGATGATTAAGCGGGAGTCTTAAGCGAAGGGAGAAAAGAGAGTGAAACGTACTGCTCTAAGACAGTTATGAGGTATCTCGTAAGAGAGCTCTGGTGAACGTGACGTAGGTCTCATGGCACTTCCTCGATGTTTCTCTCGAACGCACAGGTGTCTGAAATGAGATGTCTTTCTCTTGTGCTGGGCCGAAACACTTGTATGATTCCTCTCATGGTTCGATTTTTGGATGGTTTAATAGACTAAACTAGTAATGAAAGAGGAGAAACCAAGAACTCGGTTTAGGGCATTATTGCAAACGAGGAGGAAGAGGATGGTCGCATTTAAGGCGATTGTTCACGCAGCATCCATAAATGATTGATTCAGTCATAGATGATTATCTTGAACTAAGATATAATTGAAATTTGATATATATTTTGAGTTAGTTACAGTTTTTGAGGAAATATTCAAGATTTCTTGTTATGTTATGAAAGAAATGTAACTTATTTTCACTGTTGTCGGGTTATAAAACAGAAGTCTGCGTTTATACATAAATATATAAGTTGGTTTACAAAGTAAGATTCATGCTAGCCTTAACTCAGATTATTTGAATTTTCCTCAGTCAATCTCTATAACTTTTAAGAATGCCTATGAACGGGAAATAATTAATTATTGAAATATTTAAGTCAGCTAATACCGATTTCTGATTTCTCACTGACATATTTTCGTTTTGCTCAACCTATAGTAGTTTTAGAAGCTTCTTCCTGTATATAAATTACGAAAACTTAAATATTATTGTACATTGAAAATTTAATTTTATTAGAAAAGACGAATAATATTATAAAAGAAGATAAACTCTCACGATATTTTGAAAACACGACCGGTTTCTGCTGTTGAGGTTCTGAGTAGATCATGGATTCTGATGGATTGGGCCCCTAACGTGACACCTTGTGAACTTGAGGTAGTAATTTGCGAGTGAACTCAAAGACAGCTTTTCATGTTTCGGAATGAGATCTTGAATGTGACAGTATGAAAATTTTATCGCACTTCTCGGAGTGTTTTCATTTTAATATTATGCACGCTAAAATCGCACAGCCATAATTCTTGGCGCTGAGCGCAAATTCACGCCAATCTACGCAGTGGTACATGAAAGTTACGGGTAATGCATTTCATCGCACCTCGTAAGAGAAAATTCATTTTCATTACACCTCTTTTTTATGCGCACAGTTTAAAGTAACTGCGTTTTGTATGAGGATCATATATTTAAATATATATAATCCCTATATAAATATTCATTTACACCAAAATAAACTTAATTTATTCGCACCAAAATAAACAGAAGACAATCCTTAGTATTACCATAGAGATATGATATTCATCGAGATAAATAAATAATAAATGTTTCGGCTAATTTTGGCTTTTCCTAGGCTCTTATAATAGAGGTCTGATCGAAATATTATTGAGTTTATATTTATGAATCTATGTTGAAATCTAATTTGAAAATCTATGGTTTATATCCGTACCTATTGCTCATTGGACTTTACATTGCAAATCTTAGCCTGATCCTGAGAAACAAGTACGAACTCCCTAAGATGAAGCCTTCACTGAATAAGTTAAGCTTCAAGTTTACAGGTTAGATGGAAGAAGAGACTTTTTAGTCTCAATCCCGCCGAAACAAAAATCTTTGAGACCTTCAAAAATGTTCACTCGACATCACAACTTGCCAAAGAGATCACGGTCTGAAGAACTGTGTAAGATCGAGACAGAGAAAGAAGTTCGCGAATCATAATCCCCGAATGGCAGACGTTGGCTAGTCTCCTTGGGAATGGGAAGAGAGGCAGGGATAGAGCAAAATGCCCCGTGGCTCATCCCAAAGGTCTTCCGGGAGCAGAATGAAGCCAAAACAGCTTACATAGCCGACCTTTTCGCATGTGTATGCGATAGAACGGGAGAGACGGTGTGCAAAAGGCCCTCTTGGACAACGAGGAAATTAAGGGAAGGGGATGCGAGAGAGGATTGTCTCAAAGTGAAGAATTCGCAGCGAGGGACCTCACACGCACATCTCATGGATCCAGAGGGACTTTCTACCCTAAAGATTTCCTCATCCCATTACCTCGACTTTAGCGCCGCGGAGAAAGTGGGAAAGAGAGGGATGACTTCACAAACTCTCTCCTCTCTTACGCTAACCTTCTTAAAGCGACTCTCGACTGTACCCTTTGACCAAAGCGCTTCCTCGAGTCTTTGGCCGCAAGCAGCATCATTTACGCCCCGAGGAAAGGTGCGAGGCAAAACTCTCTCATTTGCAGACGAGATAGCTCTTCTTCCCACTTCGCAACCGTTCGCCATCTTTTGGATTCCGTCCAACTCCCCTCTTCTCTTACGGGTTTTCTTCCTCCTCTTTTCTCCTTTTCTCCGGACGTATAAGTTTTCGTAAACTCTCTGATACCCAAACTACGACGTTAATACTTATCTCAATAATACGAGTATCTCAAAATATTTAATTGATTTAATATGTATCTATATTACGAGTGTCTCAAAATACTCGAGTATTTCGATGTGAAAATTTATCTTGTTTTTGCTGAGACTTCATTTATACCTAACTGGCGACTTCTGTGATAGCACCAGTTATAAATGTGCAATCACCCTAACATTAATCTCTTAAAACATTCCACTTGTTGTTTTCGCTGTTTCGACTCACTCTTTCACCTTGTAAATTATAATTTCTCCAAGCTATATTTTTAAAATGTTGGTGAATAACACACATATTATAAGGATAATAAATATAGATGTTGGATAATATTATAAGGATAATAAATATAGATAATAAATATAGGTAATAAATATAGATAAATATAATGTTGTTTTGGGCCTTCACCGCGATGATCTCCTGAAGGTTTTCTATAACACGTTCCAGTTTTTCTATTCGCTATGATAGCTGTTAACTGTAGTTGTAATCTTCTTCTCTAAGTAGCAAATCGTAATTTTAATCTTCAGATCAACGAACACCGCATAGAGACGACATGGAAGGAAGCTATTCTTGTAATACGGAGAAAAATACATAGAATATCCCATATGATAGATATGCCATTATTGACTAAAAAAAGTAGAGCACACTATAGTAACCTTTGATGGCAAGGGTTTCGATAAATTCATGCGTTTCAAATTCATCAAAAAATTCGTGTTCAATTCAATATCGGTGTAAGGCTTAGACATAACAACGGGATTTGACTCATAGATTATTTAGCAGCTTTTTAAAAATTTATTTCAATTTTCCAAATGAGTGTTCTCCTGAAGCCACACTAATCGTGAGAGATAAAAGAATTTTAAAGAGCCCCCTCTATTCTGAGCCAGATTGGGGTACACCCACTGCATCCTACATAGGTACGGCCATGGTTATGACGATTTTCCATTTGAATTAATATCTATTTGGAATTAATAAATTTAATGGTCAGAAAAATTTTCCAATTTTGGTCATACTATTTAATATCGAATTATTTTATCCTAATAGATGGCATGGCACTTTCCTTAATTAATAATTTTAAAATTTCTCTCAGCCAGATCACCATAAAATGTGATATTTTCTTCGTTTATGAATTTTTGTTTCCTAATAATTCTTAATAAGTTAAATACGTGTTCCAGATTCAACATTTATGTGAAAATGAATAAGATTTATTTCTTTAGCTAATTCTTCTTGGAGTATTTTTATTGAATATTCTGATTTACTAAGTATAATTATCAGTAACAATAGAGTTGGAGAAGTCCGAGGGGACTGGGAAGGGACTCTGAGAGACGCGGGTCCGTTTCCCGGTCCCGAAAAACTTTTTCAAGTTCATTCTTCCATGAGATATTTCCCGGGTGCACGCCACATCGTGCTAAGACACCTATTTCTTTGTAAGTATGATTAATGTCTTTTAATTTCAATATTATTTATATTTTTTATAGTTTTTATAATCTCATAATAAAGTCGGATGGAATAAAAATACTGGATACAACGGGCTAGTAAGATTTCACTTTATTTATGATATCGCTCATCATAACTTGATAGGGCTTCATGTATACAGCGTATTCGCCTTCGGCGAAAATGGTCCTGGGTTTG
This sequence comes from Pachydiplax longipennis, assembly GCA_036926295.1. Classification (NCBI taxonomy): domain Eukaryota; kingdom Metazoa; phylum Arthropoda; class Insecta; order Odonata; family Libellulidae; genus Pachydiplax; species Pachydiplax longipennis. Next base: position 63,652,641 of record JAVFKF010000008.1, read on the forward strand.
ATTCTCAGTGGTGGTCCTTACATGTGAATTGACCTCAGCTGTCGAAAGACTTTCAAAAACACAACTACTGCAACATAACCCGATAAACAACTTTTCAGCACAGGAGATTCAACAGAGCCTTTCTTACGAATCATTAGACTCGTTAAATCTTCCGATCGAGGTCAAAACCACTCCTATAAAGAGACAGATTTACTTGTGGAATCCGCTCTGCTTTCTCCTAATTTTATTGTTCTTTTACTCTTCTCTCCATATTTAGGTCCAAACCACAACAGCTTCGACCTCCGGATTTTTCGCTTTTGACTCCCTTATTACTTTGAAATCCTACTTTCACTTTAGAGGCTTGCACTCCCTTCTCTTCCATAGCCGCAGAAAGTTATTCTTTTATGTCATGCTCTAGTATATATAAGTGAAAACTATTTCTTCGTATTCTAAGAGCCCGAGGCCCCGACGTTTGCAGAAGTACGTGCTTTCCTGAATCTAATATGATTTACCCTTCTTTTTCGTGGCGTTGATTATTCTTAGTAGCCTTTTAGACAATGTTAACACACCCTTAATTTCTCTCTAACATTTACCTCTCTTTTTATCATATGAACATAGAAATAAACGTAATGGAAACATGGAATTACTCTTCAAGTGAATTTTGGCAATGGAATTCTTAATTCCCTCTGAGGTAAAAGTAGCTTTTAACTAATTACCTAACTACGATTTTCCCCATCCGTCAAAAAAAAATTAAATACGTTTTTGATAAAGGCGACTTTACGTTGGAGATATTTTGCTGAGTGAATGTTACCGTGTCATGACTTCTCAGAAGTAAAGTGAAATATGTCCTCGTGCAACGAAAGGAAAACTTGAAGGAACTTGAGCGTGTACATACAATCTGACGTTTGTGACTGACAACTTGTCTGGATTGGTGGTGAATAATCAACTCACGTTTTGGAATTGCGGATAATGCTGTTTCATAATGTGAATTTTGAAATATCCATATTTCACTTAGCCATAAAGATTTACAAATAAAATTTGGTATATAATAAAATATATTAATAGTATTGTCTTGAAATGAATAACAAATAATAAATAGGTTGAAGATGACGGAAAAATTGATTCGATTAATGATAGAATGATGTCTTTTGTCAAACGTGACGTTTCAATAAGTGGAAGGTAAATACGAAAATTAAAATCATTACCTGTACTCCACGATATTATCCATACACATTCGAATATCTAAATATGGAAATTATTCACCATTTTGAGAATAAAATTAGTATGACAAGCCATGAAAATGCCTCATCTGTTTGCAAAAATTCGAAAAAAGATCTTGAGTAAAAGATCGCTTTAATTTCCAAATATGACAGGAAAATTCTCATAAGACCGATGATACGTCAGTGTGATTCTGAGAACTTATTACAAATTTAGCGAGTCAAAAGTACTATTTCATTTATAAGGATGAAAGCTCGTCGTTCATAATGCATTCAAAGGAGTATAATCCCATAAAATTAACTTGCAAAGGAATACTATTTTACGGTATCGAGCTTAGCTCGCGAAATTGCTAGAAAAAGAGAGCTTGGCTCTTGCTGAAATTAGTAAACGTGCATAGGATGCGCAAAAGGGGATACTTATTCGAAAAAATTTTCTCCCATCACCACTTCCTTTTCAATTGCAACTGAGCGAACTCCGTTTTAGGACTCCCCCCTGCAGTATTCCGCGCGCTGTATGCATTCGTGACCTGCCTTCATTTTACTGCCTCTTCCCAATTACTACGTCCTTCACATAAAAATACCTCGACAATTAACGGTCATATCCACTGAATCACTCTACTTGCAGCATTTTTCTTCGCTCCTCCACTGCCGTTGAAGTTGGACCCTTATAAATTGAAAATGCTCCTCACTCTGTAATTATCCTCTTCCAGTGCTAATTAACTCTATCTGTATTTTTTACACCAAACACGCTTTAGTTCGGGGTTTTAATTCGAATAATTTCTGCGGTTACTTTTGTTATTATTTTTTGTTTAATAACATCGAATCATTTTAATTCTCTCTCAGCTTAATTGTAATAATTTTGAAAAAATAAGTTGCTTTGGAGGACAATCGTTAACCTATTTTTAGATACGTAATTTCATCAAACGAGTTGAATTAAAATATGCAGACAGACGAAAACTAACGGCATCGAACAAGCAAACATTGGGAATGCAAGAGTATTTAGAAAAGAATTCACTGAGAATTTACCAGCGAATGTAGCATAATTGTGATATAGTTCTATGATGATTTATTCGATCCTTCTTACTTTTCTGAAGGAATGTAATGAAATAATGTACTTCCACCACACTCACTACTTATTTGTGACTATTTGAACAAATATGTGCAGGGCAAAGCACTATTTACAATCTTCAACCAAAACTCAATTTATCTTCCCCTTTAGTTTCGGCAACACATTTCACAATGTTAAGCATTTTAAGAAAGTACTACATTTCGTTTTACGAAACTGTTTACTACTTAACATTTACTATTTCCCGAGGATAAAATTTTCTTCTGAACCCTAATTTTAGTAATCACAGGATATATTGGTAAGAAAACTGGAACTTCATCCCGGATCTTCCACATTGCTGGCTACTCTGTTTTCGGGTGAAGCTGGTTTATAATTTTACATACGACAAGAAGTTTACAATAAAGTCAAAATAAGTATATTTAGTAAGAAATAAATACAACCAGATCTGCTGAAATTGTTTGTGGTAGTATTAAACAAGTTCCGGTGAATTTTAAAAAAATTCTAATAAATTTTTCTTAAGATTTTCTGAGAAGATTCTTAAAATTTACACGAAGATTTTACGATTTTAGTGTATTTTCCGGAGATATGCAATAAATGTTTCTTGTTACATCGTCAAAAACTATCTCTTAAAAGATAACTAGGTAATGGAGACTCAAAGGTGTACTTTAACGTAAACTTGAGATGTATCAGTGAGAAGAGATATCCGACGAAATAATTGGTGTTTGTGAAGTGGAAATATCTACCACTCCCTCTTCCATTTGCAATGCTTGTCTGTCTAAGAAGAGCTTATGCAGAGCATCTACTTCCATTCTGGATTAATCGACATAGATTCTCCAACAAAATTGAAGTTCCTCGCATTTATGGAAATTAATACGCAGTCTATCTTCGAAATGAATGTAGCACTAATGTAACTAGATACAAACACTCAGAATATGATCAAAGCTAATCATTCTAACTATATTATGACATCGTTGTGTCACAGTCAGATTGTGAAGACAAGAGATATAGCATTTAGTAAAATAATAGATCTACGTATCACTTCCTCGTCTCTTTCTCTAGACTTTCATTCTGAAAGGAAAGATATTCTCTTTATTTCCATTATTATGTATGCCGTTTATACTGATAGAGACCCAAACCCTGAAATATCACCCATTAATTCGCATTCTGTATTAATATTTTAGTATGAATAATAATCAAGGGTAAGAACAGAAGCGGTTGAATTTTTCTTTGATCCTTTTTTATTTTAAAAAAATCTCATCGTTTCGTAAACCTAATCGGCACCGTTAAAATGATAGATTAGCGAGATAGGGAAGAAAATAAACCTGTACAAATCTTTCAGTCCTCCAAACCTATTCTAATTCACGAACTTCTTCAACGTTCATTTATTGTCAAGCATTCTCTCCTTCGGAATGATTTAATGTTAGTATGTATATTTGGTTGTATATTTCAGATTTAGTGATATAATTGAAATCTCCATTCAATTATTATTTCGAAGGGCGCACTAACCTTAAGTTCCTCCATAAATTAGATATATTTTTTTGTTTATCTCAGATCAAAACCTGCCTGGCCACCAGGTGTAGCACAGGCACCCCTAGAGGTATGAGGAATATCGTTTGAGAATCAATACGTTACGTTACCTCTCCCGTGATTTGCTCAGTTATCGCATTCAATTGTACTTTCTGTTATCGCCCCATTGCATTAATTTGGTCCTTATAAATTACTATTGCGAAGATACATTAACATATTGAGTATACGTATTGAATAGGAGTAGGTACTCAATAATTATACGTAGCAAGTTTAACTACTGCTAAAATGAAGTAATTCTGCATCCGCTGTGAATTGGGAGCCAAAGGTTGTAATCCAACCTCCTCCAAAATCCTAACTTCAGATGGATGTATGAGCTCCATCAGGGATAATCGCTAAAATAAATAATATAATATAAAGAAAATTTGATAACTAGGCCCAATTCATAGATTAATTTCTCTAGTTCATTCTACACTCATTACCCGAGAATATTCAGGGGATATTTTCCTTCTCTTTAAATTCATTATAACGATTAATGTATTTCTTCTTTAGTCTAGCTTACTCTAATGAGGTAGTTGCATCTGGTACGTTTTGCTGATGTTCAGTCAAAGAAATAAGTATCACTAAAGTAATACTGTCATCAAGCTGTAAAGTGAGCTATAGACAAGTTTAAATCTTTATCGGCTACTGCTTGGAATTTAGGTATTACAAACGCCGTCTCTTTCTTTGCATTCACGCATTCTAGCCCGTATATGCCGCGATAAATCCGGCTCCAGTTTGTCCTTCGTCCCATAGAAAGGTTCTGATCTGTCACGAGGATTTCTTCGCCCCACCTGCTGCTGCTTCTTTAAGGGGCAGGTGCTGCCTGAAGAAAAGAAGGGCTGAAAGGGAGGAGGGATAAAGAAGCAAACATTCCACGCAGCCCTTGAGACGGGAGGCGCGTGCGCCAGCACGTTTTGCCATTTTATCCTTTCGCCGGCCACCCATCTCCCCTGTGTACCTGTGTCATGCATTTATGCGCCCTCCACACCCTTCCCTCTTCTCCAATCTGTCTTCCAACTTAGATCGTCTCTCAACTAAGCCTTTTCGGGAAGGTGCGTCAAAGCAAGTTTAACGACGATTTTATGCCGAGTGGAAGGCGTTCTTGAAGTCACGATCTATTCCCGCGAAAATGAATTTCTTATGGGAGGTCGTACCCCTCGAGCGTCTGTGCGAGATTTTATTATTTTCGGAGAGCGGTGGAGAATTTCTGCGGAGTTATTTGGGACACTTGAGAGTTTACTGCAGTCGCGCGAACGTTGAACCACATTGAATTCGTATTTTGCTCTCTTTGTTGATTTTGTTATTGTATCGTTCGCTTCGATTTGGGGTTTCCGCCAGTTTATTAGTCACACTACGATCCATCTATATTGAAATTTCAAGTGCCTTGACAGTATTAAAAGTCATTGGTCGCCAAACTTAAATTCACCTACTGCCCACCTTTTTACTTTTGTTTACAATTTTCTCCACCGCCCACGAATGTCCTGGTAAATAATTTATCGTTTACGAGGATCATTACGGAAAATAGAATTTTTAATAAAAAAATAATGTTATATTACAGAAGTCTTCGTGGGAGTACTGAAGTCGTAATTCGTGGGAGTGCTAAAAATAATTGAACTTTGAAATGTTTCTACAATCGCGGAAATTTCACAAATTTCATTCCTTCCTTTCAGTAAAAATAATGACACATTATTTTTAACTGAATGCATTTACATAATACGGTAAAATATAGTTGTATAAATTGATTCCTTCGTCGAAAAGAGTATAAATTTAAAATGGTATTTTCGGATCATCCATAGGAATTCAATCAAAAATAATGACAATTAGAATAGATTCGATATTCTCACATTAATATATTATCTCTCAATAAGTTATCAACCTATAAATAGCACCAAATTTATTATTTTGCCAATATAAGACAAAATCTTCCATTTTCTCTCTTAAAAACCTCGGTATAAAATCGTAGTTATACTTGCTTTGACACACCTCCCAGAAAGAGCTTAGTTGAGCTGAGAGACAATCTCAAATGGAAGTCAATTAAAATTTGCTTAATTATAAATTTACATTCATTCTCGACCTAGAATATTTTGAGCATAGCCCACCGCCCACATGAAAACTTAAATCGCCCATCAGTGGGCGGTAGGGAATAGACTGTTGACCTCTGATTTAATTCATAGACTAGATTCAAGCTATTCATTAATTTCAATCTTAGAAGCATAAATTATTGAACTCCGAATGTTTCGTAACGGTAGATAATTTTCGTGTATTCTGACTCATTTCTTTTTACTTCGTTTCTTTATGTGCTATTTTTATATCACTCTGCCCACAGAATAAAATTTCAATAAATAATAGTTACATTCTAAAATCATTTTAACTAAAATGATGCGCACCCTGTGAGAGATCATGTCCTACTGAAACGAAATGCAGTTCAGTTGTTCAGTGATAAGGGTTACCAAGTGTTTTTCATTATCTCTTGTTTATTAGTAAGGCCAAACCACTTAAGCATTGTTTTATGACTTAGAATACATAATATATATAGAAAGTTTAGAATTTTTTCTCGTAGCGGTCTATGATATGATGAAGATGATGAAGCTACGGAAAACGCAATCTATAAATTATGGTAAATCTCCGGTAGACCATCATCGCATGATGCATCATTAATACTTATTACTTGATGCAGAGTTCTGAAAGCATACTAGGTTATTTATATATCTATAAATGATAAAGGTCGCAGGATCCTTATTTTTCGAATACTTCCTTAACTACTTCGAAATTCCGCCAAAATTTCACCTTCACTAATATGAGTCTAACTTCAAAATTCCTAACTCCTATTATCCTCATGTTTAGAGATTTTTTAGATGTTTCAAGTTAAAATGAAAACCATAACGAGAAAGAGTCAATATTTTGTTTCTAATTACGTTAAAGCTATTTTGTTAACGATATCAGAGTTACGTTATATTGTCCTTCCTTCCGTAGGTTTTTAAGAAATTACTCGAATCACGGTTTACTTCAGACTTCACCGTCACACCTTTTTCTTTTCCTTTAACCTCAATATGATTTGAGACATAAAAGTTTCATGTTAAAAATGATTTTCAGGAATCTCTCTCAAGTCCTCCATCTAGTTCTTGCTTTTATTCATCATTCATACCTGTGACGAGCTGGTCCGCAGAAGTATGTAAAATAAGTATGTAAATATACTAATAGTGGTAGTATTTTTATAAAATTGCTTCGAAAGCTAAGGTCATTCCGAAAATGGGCCTTCACCGGGATTCAAGCCCTGGACCGCTTTCATCAAAGTCGAACACGCTACTCATTGGCTATCGCAAAACCTTTTGTCGCTTAAGAATAGAGAGTCTCATAACATAATCATTGGTTACCATCTTAACATTATAGAGAAACATTGCTCCTCTCGAAAAAAGTGATATTTATCATTCCAATAGCATCGATGAGAACTTTTATATGACAGAGGAAATCAGAAGTTGTTTCGCAAGCTGCTTTTTTACCGAATCGAGTTGAAAAAGTGGCCTCGATTGTTATTTTTGCCAGTAGCGTCAAGAGATCTAAATTTCTTTTCAAGCATAAAGCAATTCCTCCGGCCGAAATATCGGTATTGTTTCACCGATCCGGAGGTCGATTTCGGCCGATGCAGTTTTTGAAAGGTTCCACGCTTCGCTGGTGTCGTTCTGCTCGCTTGAGCAAATAAGTGTACCGAACAAGCACCGGAACTTAAAATCGGTAAAAATATACCATAGAAAACTATCGTTCTCTGACCTTGTTGGTGTTAAACTTGTGTCTTTCGCTTTAAGAGATTTATATCTCAAACAAGGGATAAATATCGCTCAAAGCGAAGATTCAATCTATAATAAGTGGGGTGAAGATACGAACTGACGTCTGTTATATCAGAAACTAGTTGAAGTGCTCCTTGATTCACAACGGGGAAACCAGACGTGAGGTTAAATATAGTAGCATTATTTGTACAGAAGAGTCTAACATCTACCAAGCTAGCTCAGTTCAATGAGAAGGGTTATCGAAAATTAAAACTTTTATTTCTATCAAAGCTCTCTTCATTCAGAGTCGAAATCTGTAGCAAGGATGATATGATTAAAATATTTTTAGAATTATTTCTTAGGAAGCATGTCTCACAATCTTAGGATGATTGGTTTTACATTACTTTTGCATGTTAAACAGAGTCAGCAACTTTACATGCACCCATTACAGAGATGCTTTGATTTGTCTGGGTATTAAATTACGTGAGTCATTCGTTATCATCAACCGCGAGATATATGATGATGTTTCAGTTGATCGGTTGATTAATAAAGATGTATTCTCTACGAAATTACGCATGCTCATTTCCCAATCATGCCAGTTTCAAAATCTTTTAACACCTTTCCCTGCTCGAGTCCTTTCCTGTTGAGGAAATGATTTTCTTGCTTAAGAAACACCAGTATCTAACCTTTAAGAAGCTCTATTTGTTCTTTTATATTCTTAATCCTCCTCTCTATTTATCATGTAGGAAGAATCATAGTTTTAGAAAGTTACTAATTTTTATACTTGAAAGTGGATTGAAAGTAACACATAGCCTTAAGACTCTGTTGCGCTAGCTGAGATGAACGTAAGTCATTCTCAGCTTTATACAGCTTTATAATTTATACAGGCAATTGACAATGAAAACATCTTCACGTTGATTAGTAAAGGATTTTGTTTCTGTTCCTAGAAATAATTAATCTAAAATTAATGCAATCGAAAGTCGAATGTTCAAAATAAACGAAAATCTATAGTATAGTAGTGAATTGAATCTATTATACATGTAGTAGTGAAAGTGACAAAAGAATAGATTCCTCATATCAACTCATGCAATATTTGATGAAAATTGAAACTATATGAAAGCTGGCGTTCCACTTCTCACTTCCCTCGTCTTTCACTTCACTCTTAATGAAAAATATTTCATCCTTGATGTCATCCGCAGAAGTCTATCTTATGAGGGTATTTTTTTCCTATCATATTAAAGTGGAATCGGGTGAACAGGTTCGAGCTATTCCTTGATTCAGTCATTTTCACAGCAGATATTCGATTCACTCAGCTGTGTAATAATCGTCTCCCGAAAGAGGTTAGCGGTTGGAGTGATTACCGTTTATGCGGAAGATATGAAGTAGATCTCGCAGCTCTCTATGCATTCCATTTACAGAAAAAAAGGGAAACTGATCATCGGAGCATTTACGGCCATTTACGACACACAAAAAATTAAGGCACGTCATATTCGAGAGGAAACCACTATTCCTTCTCCAGTCCATTATGGTAATACAATTCAGCCCTTTTACCGGCGGAGATTTTAACGCTCGAGTAAGAAAATCCATCCCGCATACCCCCTTTGCAGCTGCGCGATTTGGGCTGTTTTCTCCTATAATATTTTTGAGAGAAGACAACGAAGAGATGAGGCATTGTCTTTATTGTCCTTTTGCGGCCAATCGACTTCGAATATAACATTCCCCATACCCTTTCCTGTGGATAACATGGCCATTCTGCTGTCTCTGGACAAAACACCGGCTCCGTGACCTAGCCATCGATGAGGCGGATTTGGCACAAAGGAGGCAGCTGAATAGGCTGGTCGATCATTCTCTTCCGTAGCATTGTCCCGTCATGTGTTTAGGAGGCTTTTCGAATTTTTTTCGAGAACTTTGGCCACGGACGTTCGGAGAATGTATGGAATTCGGGACAATATTTCTTCGAAAAAATTACTCTCGTGAAGATTTGTAGTAGAAACTTCTGCAATTGTCCGCACAAACATTCCTTTCTCTAACTAAAGAGCTTTTTCGGTTTCAAGCTAATACATTCGCATATGACGTCTATAAAGGAAAAGAAGTTTCTTTTCCTAGGTAGATGATATTTTCAGATGTATATAACTACTGATCTCTCTTTAAATTTAATTTAATTCTTTAATTAAGCAACCACTAATACTACTTATTAGTCTCATATACGTGCATATATCCTTACCATTCGCTCTGATATATTTTCTCGAATGATTGCAAACGAACTAAATACCAAGAAAAGAGCTCATTACTGCTGTTATTCAAAATACAGGATCCCCCAAACAATGTGCTAACTCTTTGAGTGACCATTACCCTTACGTTTTAAGTGTTTATTGATATAGATTGAAATATAGTAAGTTAAATTAATGAAAATTTAGTAGTATGATAGAATATGAATGGATATGGTTTGTATTCACATGTTGTATATGTTATCTACATGATGGGCAGGAAAAACATGAGTGCATTTTTTGGAACTGATATTAAACTTTTCTATTAATGCAATAGAATCATAGAAAATGTATTGTAAATATAATTATATAGGATTTATATAGGAATTTTAGATAGCGAAAATAGCAACATAGCTTCTAAACTCGGCTACTTTACCGATAACCATAAATGAAATGAAGAATACTATTTCCCTCTAAATAATTTTCATTTCTTATGGTTCAAGTTGTTTTAAAAATCGTGTTTTTCCCGATGGGAATTAGTATATTTCCACTAAAATTAAATTAGCCAACAATATATTATAAAATGAACTCGTTTTCGTTGTTTAGTTAATATACTTTTTCTCCGTGAAAATGTCGTTTAATTCTTTTGAGAATTTGTATATCATATTTAGTTATTACATTCAGAGATAAATTAAAAATAAACATAAACGAGCACAGTAATTAATGCCAGAAATAACTAATTGTCATGTAGCAGGGCGAATTTCGAAATACACCTTTCTTAATTAAAGTCTATTCTTTTACTCTTCAATAAAAATTATTATTTCGCGGTATTCAAAAGTTTTCGAGAAGTCCACATTTCACATTTCGGGTCTTCGTTTTTATTTCAGCTGCATTCATTGAATCTGATCATAACACATATCGAGGAAGTCAGTGTAAAGAAGATTATCCTCCATGAATGAAAGAAAGTAGTGTATTAATTAGTTGGGTAAAGCTTTTTTCCATTAAATAACGTATGTAAGAGGAAAAGCATAGAAAGGATTCTGCATCATGAAAGTTGGAATGTAGAATAAGTTTTTTCATCAAGTGAAAAAAAGTCATTCGGTTTATTTAATTCAGCGATACTTTTGATTCCGGGTACATTTTCCATTCGAAAAGAGTGGCAGTAATGAAAGTAACGGAGTTTAATGAACTGAAACAGATTTTCAAATCCATCCGATATATCTGCTTGTCAAATCTCGGTAATAAATCCGTCTCCTAAACACATGGCGAAAAAACTTTCTCTTTTTCAACTCATCGCGTTGTCGATTGCATTTGAACTCGCTCCACCGACCAAATGACTCCCTATTAAGAACGGTCTATCTTCATTAAAATTATCCCTTGATAAATGTCTTTATAATATATTTTTGCCCTTACATGGAGTGAGGCTTTGGCTCGTGGGTAAGAAAACCATCTTGCAGAACTGTTGCAGTGACATCTCGATTTCCACAACTTTCTATTCCACCTGTTTCCATTAGAAGAGTATTTGATTTGAGGTTAATGTTCGTTTGATGTTTTTATAAGCAGAACAATTGACATATATAATTAACTTCCTGTTTCAGCATGCGGAGAATGTACGAAAAGGATTATGGGATGGCAGTTAATGTCATTGAGCTTAAATTTATGGGAAGTGGATAAAGGGGGCTGAGTATTAGGCTCAAGAAAAAATTATGAATTTCACAACATACCTCTGCAGTTGCGAGAATTAGAATTGCCGTGTGAAATGATACACAGGTTATTGAATAATCGTCATTTAAAGTTTTAGTGATGGCTTAAAATAAGATGAGATCGAGTGGATATGATGAAAACTTTCAGAAAAAGCTAATGAAATCCTCTATGGTGAAGTTTTATGGTGATAAACAAGAGGTTAACGATGGTTTTTGTAACTATATAGTTCTGTGATAGTTTCTTGAGACTAGATGTCAAGTAATTCAAAGGATTTAGAATTAGTGACCACAAACTATTAAGCTGGTTAGAATTCCTTTATTCCTTTTATCAGGATTTTTCTTTTTCTATTCTTCCTCTTACACTACAAGGTAACTTTCCTAATTCTGTAACAAATGTATGGAGAATCCTATTCTTTTCTTATAGAAACCGACGCATGATTTTTGTTAGAGGTTTTAAAGAGTCGTATATACTGCCTTTACAGTAATTTTTACGTTGACTAACAATTTATGAAACAATCTTTCAGGCTCACTGTAAAGATAATCGCTAAATAATTTAAATTTTCCTTAAGAATTGACATTTGATTGTTAGAGGAGATATTCAATCAAGAATAAAAGGAAATTTCCGAGAAATATTATGTATCAGGAAATGTACATATATAAGGAATATTACGTATAAGAAAGTTTTCCGGGAAAAATTTTGTAAAATTAATTTCGAATAAATATTTCCATGAATTACTGTATTGCTACCGACAGTAACCAGCGATTATTATTGAAGTATATTTACTTTATATTAATCAACCTTATTTTTAATATTTAAGTGATAATAATTAGAGTAATAATATTGAAGTCCTCATAAATGTAACTGTTAGATTTTTTAATGAATGCTAAAATGTTCTCTCGAAAAGTAGGTGCCTCTTTAAAAAATGAGCATTATTAAAGTGTTAAATGAAGTTGAAGGGGCGCTGCATGACTCCCACCCCGGGGCGCCAATACACCTCACTCTAATATATTCCAATTATTCCCATAAATTAATGAAAAACTCCTAAAATCTGAGGTCGACGTTTTCGCATTAAACAAACACCGGCCGCCATTTGAGAGATATTCCCACAATCGCCTTAAAGCTCACGGTCAACGCACGTAAATCATCGCTCATTTTGTATTTGCGTCCGTTTTAGAACACATCTGGGAGAAACGAACCAATTTAATTCGGGGGGAAGTTTTCATCATCTAATCGATCCGCCCGAGGATTTGGGCTTATTATTTTCGCACTCTCGGGAGACCTCGGCCGACCCGTAAACAATTGCTCTTTATCTCTCAGAATTACTCTTTTAATCCAACCTTTTACCCCCGCCTTGCCCTCTTCCCTTCCTTCTTGATTGCCCCAATTTCGGAGTCCAAAACCCTATTATTCCCTCCGCTTCCCGCACGCCAATTACCTCTCAATCTCTCCTTCCGATTCCATCCCTCGCCCCTTCTTTCCCATCTGCTTCTTCGCATCCCCCGCAATCCCTGCCTCTTAACCTGGCAGCAACCGCCATCACACTGAGTCCGCCACGATGCTTACAGCTGCGAGGACGTCAATCTACCAAGTTTACGTGCGATTACACGTCACCCGGGTTCAGCCAGGCGAAATGGCGAGGGAAGGGAATGGATGTTAAGGTGTCTGCGAAATGGCAAGGGGTGAAGCCGAGGGATATATTTAGCATTGCGTATTACGATGTTGAAATGAGCAGTTGTACGTCTTTGCGTAAAAATGGCCGGTGACCCAGTGGAAGAAGTTTCTCGCTCCAGGTGAACGTGCTTCGAGATTCGCCAACTTTTAACAGGTGTTCGCTCGTCAACGCGTGATGTTGGATGTGTTTAAATTTCAATTGCTTCATACGGCTGGGGATGGATTTATTTTCGTACAGAAGATGATCCATTTCCTAAGGATTTTTGATATTTCCTAAGGTTCAAATTTCCAATGTGCCTTTTCTCAGAAGGATGTTAAATCGGTAGACGAAACAAACAAATAAGCCTTCATGATTACATATCAGCATAAATCTGTTTGTTAGTGGAAATCATTTACTAATTATAGTCTGAAGTCGAGAAGTCGACAACTTTCCACAATATCATCGGAAAAGATTTGATCGATTATGCTAAATTTTTTCATAGGTTTCATAAGAAACATACAAATATATTAAATGTAAAAGCAGTATTGATAGTATTTTATACCATACAAAAGGTAATAATTGTCTTTTTATACCTTATAGATCAACGTTTACACTTAGAAAGTATATATTGAGTAATACATGATGCATGAGTCCAGGGCAATTCTCGAAAGCGAATACAGATTTTTCCCTATGCCCTTAACTGTACTTAATTTATCATTGAATGTGTAAAGATACGTGGATATTAATGTAATTAACAATTTATTGTATAATTACAAGAATACCGGGTTCGAGCCATAGGCTACAGAAACGAAAAATATTAAAATAAAAACTGAAATTTACGTTGGATGATTATGCATGGATAAAATCTGAATAATTATTTTGTGAGCGTAATACCGGAAAATTTATCAGTATTCTAAATTGTTTTATCAGAGTTATTTTTATTGCTATTTTTCTTCATCCAGATAAAATATGTATTATCGTCGCGAATAATTCGTTCTAATGAAAAAGAAAGGAAATCAACTATAAAAAATACGGAGAATGTGTTAATTTATAATACACGCTTCAGTAATTTTCAAAGAATTGTATACAGAATATAAATTAGTTTTGATCATATAATAATGGAAAATTTAGTTAGTTGAGCGTACAAATTAGGATTTTCCAAAAGCAGATCATTTGCAATAAATAGATTTACGTTCTCATAACCAAATATTTTATTTCCGCTATATTACTCTCATTGTGACATGTAACTAAACCAACGGATAAAATAACTTCCAAAAATATTTCGATGAAAGAATTTAGGTCATTCTTTTATGACGGCATCATTATTCATCTGTTAATGTGGGAAAAAATCGTTGTGTAATGTTTTAAAATTTTGGAGTTGAAATACTACATTCTGGATTCGTTGTAACTAATAAAAATATTGTTTAATCCCTTTCTCATATTAAAGTTAATTGATATCAATTTTTAATAATATTTGTATATTTAAGCATAAATAACGAAAATTATCTCATTTAAAAATAAAAATATTCTGCTTTTTAGCCTTTCGCTGTTCATATTTCCGGAGTAGTTAGGCCTTCCGCAAATTATTTCTAACTGTGGTGGATCTCATTGATATATCTCATTAAATCGGTGCCCAGTATAATAGCTATGAATTTTATTATGGTATTTTAATTAAGAATATTATAAAACTTTGGATGATTCATGTGCTTTTGCAATGGATTTCTGATAGCCGGCCTCAATATTATTATTCTGTTTTTATCCTTAATGAGAGACATTTACAGCTCATAAATTGGAAAAGCCCGATAAATGCACAGTCGCCCTTTACGAATATCATTCGTTTGAATTATTACCGTATTTAACCTCGTGTTCCAATTCTGCCGTGTGAAAATTTGAAATCGATATTTGACAAAAGCTAGATGAGCGTATGAATTTTTCTAAAAGCAGATATTCCCTTTAATAGTTAACAGTCGATAAAGACATATACCAAGCTATCGATGCGGTAAATAACTCGATGTATATCCTTTCGTCAAAAAGGTGAAGATTTAACATTTTCCTTCTTTCTCGGTGAAACGAGCATTTTATATTTAAATATTTAAATTCTAATTTTTAATCTCATAATCTGGCGTTCAATCTTCGGCTCTCTTAAGGCGAGCGAATTTTTGAATACGTAACTCTTTTTTAATTGCTATTTCTTAATTTTCTATAGCAGTCAAAGTTTAAAGTTTAGGGTAATCTCCCAAAAATCATAATTTTTTGGCTCAATTCACGCTGAATCGTATTTAAGAATGGAATTTTTCTCAATTGGAATAAAGACACACCTTCACAGAAATTACGCAGATTTACTCATGATTTTACATCATCGATATTCAAAATTCATTCAGTACATAGCATAAAATTTATTGATAAGTATTTAAATCGGCTCTTGAATAACTTATCTATTCATAAATCAAACTAAGGAGTGTTATTATCTATTGTAATAAGTTTCTGATCCCATAGTGCGCAAAGGTTATCTTAAGTAAACTCCGCAGTGTTATTTCTTTACTTTTCACCGTAAGTGACTTAGAAAGGTAATAATTTGAAACGCTTTTATAAAATTTCCGTAATTACCAACTGCTGACCTTACCACTAGTCATGAAGTGGAAATAAAATTTGACCTAACGATCCTAAGAAAGTCCGCAGTCATAATTGCATTCTTCGAGAGTGAACACTTTAAGCAAACATTATCTCGCTATAAGCGATAAAAGAGTTATTAATAATTGTAAATAAATCATCGCAAAGGGTATGCAACCTGTCTCTCACTCACGGCTGCATTCCATGCCATTAATGGCGCTCCAGAGTTAATTAGTTATATCCACATATGGGTAGTGAAGCGTGGAGGTCTAGCGATGAAGTTACTCGCTCATTCTTCTAATTTCAAAATAGACGTATATTTATTGCAAATTTCTCGAGAGTTGAGAAGTAAAAGAGCTTGTATTTAAAAGTCCGTACGCAATCTAATGCCATAAACGCCGCGGTAAGATGATGCATGCCGTAAGTTTATCTTAAGTTGTTGTATTAATATGCTGACCCACTTATATATTTCATCGTGAAATTGTTTTATCTCTGCTGGCGTTTAAACTCGAATCCGAGCGATATTCCTGATAAAATTATCACTCTGAAATAAGCCAAAACGCGACACCGGGCCAAACTCATTAATAACCCTCGATGTTTTGCGACACGAAAAGGGGAAAGACATCCTCCACTCCCATCGCTCATTTTCCACTTCTTCCCTCTCTCTCTCTCTCTTAAGAGTCCACGAATAGATTCCAATGTAAGCCGGAGAAAAATCGGAGCGAGAAAAGCGTTTCCCTCCTCCTCGATATGGCACGTAAGATCCTTTCGGATCGACTCCCCCAAAGTGGAGCGAAGGGGTTGCGAGAATTAAAGCAGTTGGGTTGGGGTTTTCCTTCCTGATTGGGAGAGTGACAGGGCGGTGCGTGACTTCCCCCAGGGAAAGGAGCATATTGTCCGGGCGTGTCCACCTTGCTCCTCCGCTCGTATTTCATGTGCTTCAAGGGTCCTTGCACGCGATGCCCCGCCAACTCCGCCTCGGGAGAGACCGAATTTACAATTCCTCCTCCCACGACTCCCTTCCGTTCGCTCGGGGAAAATATGGTGACTGATACCAGTTACGTACTTGACGCCGATCCATACGCAAATTATCGCGTATTCCGGACCGTGTTTTCTTTTTTCTTCGATAAGTTATTCGCGCTTCCTGTCTCGCCACCTCTACGGCACTAGAGCCCGAGGAATGGAATTCGACTCCTAGGAGATGGTGGAACTTCGGAGATAGTAGCACGGTGAAACCAGCTAAACGACGCTCTTCGGAATACCGAGTGAAACCCGTGTTATAAGCGAGATTTTCACGAACATTTTCACCGGGATACCGCGACTTTTGAATTCATAGGTGTTAGAAAACAAATGGGAAGGATTTTTTCATATTCTTTTCACATTAATAGTGAATTATTGGTAGTAAAATTAGACATTACAAACATGAAAACTAAACGGAATTCCCCTTAGGACAAGTCAACGTAGGGGAGAAGAAATTAGATGATAATGATTATATTATATATGATAATGATTACATTATATATGTTAATGATTATATTATATATGATAATGATTATTATTGATAATGTACAAAACTTTTGGTTTGTTATATGAAGCGAAGGATATATGGCAGTTGCTTAAACAGGCATCCGGCGAAGGGAAAACTACGCCTCATAGGCGGGTAGGAGAGCTTCTTAAAGTGTATTTTAACACGGGTTTCTTGTGAAAGGGACCGGAACTAGAGAAAATCGTTTATTAAGCGGGAAAGCGTCCCAAGCGGAAGCGTATTAAACGGGATTCAGCGTACTCAGGGTAGCATAGCTGATTCGCAGGGAGAAATCGAATTGATCAAAATCTGGTCAAGCAACAGCCCCCGGGTGTAAAATTTATCTTTATTGTCCAATCCGACGCCATTGTAATGATCATTACCGATAAGAGTTAAGAGTATATTAGCCAGCAAGTAAAGCTGTTGGGAATGAAATGCTCCTTCGCTTTCTGAAAATGGGTCACGAATAATTACGTAAATTTTCCGTAATTTCTGATATATTCTTATTTTCTGATATATTTTATACTAAAAAATATTCGTCCAATTCATTTTCCTCAAGCAAGTTTTCGCTGAATATTTTTCCAAATGCTTTGTACCGTAGTACATACATAGTTTGTACCATACGTTGCTCCTACGAACTGTTATATGAGCTGCAACGTTTTTCTGGTTGAGGAATAAGATTTTGAAGTTTACTCAGAATATTGGGCAATATTTTTCGATTTTCTACATAATTAATAGTTTCGAATACTATATTGGGACTCATTTGGTGCTGGATTTGAATAAATATCCGCAAAACAGTGAATTTATTGAAATACGTAAATTATACCAAGGGGAGGAGAAGTGATTTTGTATTAAATATCTTGGTGAAAGGTTGCATATTTTTAGGAAAAATTGACGTAAATAATTTAAAGAATTAAATAGCAATTGATTTGGAGACAGGTTTTGGGAACAACTTTGCGGGTTTCTACCATTGACGTTTACGGAAATTATTCAATTGGTGGTGAGGTAAGGTGGTATATTAAAGTAAACAAGAGAAAATACAGCCTCCATAAAAAAGAAAGCAGTTCTTGGTCTTTCTCAACAAATTTACTGCTTTGATAAAAATTATATTTCATTCTGGACAGCTTCCTATCTTCTTCCTTAATCAAGGACTTCGTAACACGCAACATAACATTGATAAATATAGAGAGAGACAAATTGCCTCCAAAAATATACGCGAATAATTACATTATCAACAGTGAATACTACAATCCAGTTCTGATGTAAGAGATTCGACCTTTCTGCTTTAATATTATTTGAACCTATTATCCCAGTTCTATATTTTTCCTGGATTTTAGTAGTTTAAGAGAAGGAAAGAAAACAGAATTTTAACCTTCCGTAGTAGATAGTTTTCTTCAGATTCCTCAATATCTCTAGAATGAGTTTTGATTGGAACTGAAGGAATTGGGACATCCTAATGGTGAATCATGGAATATCTCCAAGGAATAAAATAGTGAAAGATTGTGGTTCAAAACTTTCTTATCTCTTTGAATAATCCCTGACTTTGTTTCCAGAAAGAAGGGAATGACATAATGTTTCTCCATAAAGAGTGAAAAGCTGAATTTCTCGGCTGTCAGCAGTTAAATTCATTTTATTTCTTCCAATGTACATAAATACCTCGGAAGTAATCGACCCCTGAGTAGATAATAAGGAACTTTTCAGAGCGAAAAAAGGTCAATTTGTTGTATACTATTGTCAAAGTGACTTCTTTCTACTTCAAGCTGATTAACCGCTATTTTTAACGAGCTGCCAATTTTTATCGCGGGCTACGAAAAATTCAAAGCGCTCTGATTCAAACTGTTCTGATTTCGAAACGCTTGAGGAGGTAAAATAGATTACAGGAAACTAGAATTTGTTTCTCTGTTTTCTGATGTCATCCCTCAATCCATAGCAGAATTTTACCTTTCAGGTTCGTGAAACTTTTATTCCTCAGAGAACATAATCCGTCTTCGGTGTTTTGTGTCGTACAGATTTCCTTATCTCGTACGAAGATGAATGAGACGACGCTTGCAGCCTTTTTATTCAGGACGCGAGATTTGCCAAGAATGAGTTATGAAATTATATGCAGAGTGGGACATTAGGCATTTTTTTGTTTCCAGGAATTGAAATTGCGTTGAAATGCCATTTCCATTATCTTACGTGGCTTCATTTGAAGAACCTTTTTCGAAAGTTTCGCTCTCTTTTGTCTTTGTCACCTGTCATGTCTGCTCGCATTCGTTAGTGTGCACGGGTGCGATCTAAAAGTTTCTTCGAATGAAAATAGACTATGGATTTATTTATTTAGCAAATTAGCAAAAACAATGAATAAAATAGAATGAAATGAGTATTTTCTCCATGTCAAATTAACATAGCTTCTAAAATATCCAATTCAAATAATCTGAATATATGGTTATAATAATTTATAGTCAATATTATAAATATATAGTCAATTCAATGTTTTTAATACATATAATCTATGTGTATGGATGAATGGTGTTCATTAATGGTGCTTCTATCGATTATAAATTTTTCTCCTTTGCTTTTCAGACAATAAATTTCTCTCTCTATTTTTGTATGCATTCTTATCGTCATTCATATTATTCAAGTTCTTTCGATAATTTATAATTGAGTTTTCGACTCTTTATTTTCAATTTTTGAGACTGTTACTGTTTCTATCTACCAAATTAGGGATTCAATCTTTCTTGTCTCAATATGATAAGCCTTATTTCAGATTTAATCCATCAAAATTTTCGCTGATTTATCGCTCATGTCGGGATTTTTCGCCCACTTAAAATCTTCGAAATCTTGAGCCTCAAATCTTTATTGGTGAAATTCTGTAAAACCGGTTGTCTCCAGAATAAGAATTGTATGGAAAAGCATACATACGATGTCATAACCTCGTATGTCTTTCCTTCTTTAAAAATGAATCCCACAATGTCTCAGCCGCCTCTGCGGACTGTGCCGGTAACCTTTCATAGTATATAATCTCAGCATTTATTTAATTCTCTAAAGAATGTCCTCGCCTAACTCAAGCTTATCTGCAACTTCGA
Source organism: Pachydiplax longipennis (assembly GCA_036926295.1). Taxonomy (NCBI): domain Eukaryota; kingdom Metazoa; phylum Arthropoda; class Insecta; order Odonata; family Libellulidae; genus Pachydiplax; species Pachydiplax longipennis. Next base: position 63,672,998 of record JAVFKF010000008.1, read on the forward strand.
CTTAGGCTAGTCTGAGCCCCGCTCTGGTTTTATCCTTGCTGTGTTAATGATACAATGATATTAATAATAATTAACTCCTTCTCTGATAATCTTAAAAGGACAAAATATTCTCCAGACTCTTTGAATCAAATTAACCTTGGGCACGTGACCGAATTATTAGCGCCGAATTTCCACTACCGAACAATACTCGCAGAAAATCCCATTTACATTTCGGATTGAATTAATTAATTCACCGAACGATTGCGCTTATCTCTAAGAATTTCCGTGCCGACTCCGATGGGCATTATCCACCCTAGCGGCACGTGAATGAAAACGATAAACACAACTAAGCGGATTATGAGCGGATAATTCTCGAAAACCCGCTTTTCTTAGGTCGTTCCACGGTTGCGTCGCGGCAGAGTTTCCACTTCGTGATTTTCTCGGAGAAAAACGTTATCCGCCCGGATAGAGACTTATGGGCCGTGGTTTCTCTATGCATATCGCATGCTTTATATCGCGTCATCTTTTCCCTGTGACATCAAACATTTACATTTTGGCGTCAAGTCAACCGTGAGCCTCCGGAGGGACGCGTTGGCATGACTCGAGGCTAAGGGGACATCGAAGAGATCCGCCCTCGATAAGGGCCCGCATATTTTTTAATTGCCGGCGTAATTTAATGCAGTCGAGCAGAACACGTCGTGTGGCATGTGATAAGGCCACATCCTAAAAGTTTCTGATTTATTCCAATTTCCTGCAGCAAATGTAATGCGCAATTTTTCTCTCCCGTGCAAATTCGGGGAAAAACCCTTGCCGTGACGATGGCACCCTGATAACGTGACGGAGAAAGAGGGAAGCCGACTTAGTCACCTCGTGCATTCATTAGCGTTGATTTTGATGTTGAAGCGGCTCTATTTTTAACCTCATTATTAAAAGTGAGGTTAAAAGAATTACCGCTTCAACAGTTAGAAACTCAGGGGATGGTGAATAATAATTTCTCAGTTCTGACGTTCTATTTTCAGTGATGCGTAATGTATATTTTTTGAAGTAGGATTCGTAAATAATTGTCCTTAACATAGGCAATCAATCCAAGAACCTAAATTTTAATTATAAAATGGTGGTGGTAGCAGAATTGTCATTTTTATTTTATTACGTAATCATAAAAATTACTATGAAACCCTTCGACCATCAACAGGAATCGATATCTGTTTAACCGTTTGAATCACAGAAGAATGTAGTTAAAATATTTAAGAGAAGTCAAAACAGTGGTGTTGAAAACAAAATAAATTTTCTTATGGATGTAGGATAACGCGAAATAATAACAGTCTGAGTGTAAAAAGGAAAAACACGCAGCAGAGAAACGCTTTAAAGTGGGATTTTACACACGTATCAATGTGTCTTCTATGCACCCACTTTGAGAAAAATTTTGATAGAGAAACACGGTTACAAATTTAAAATAAATCGTGTTGTTCATACTTCCTATACTTATGAATGAAATGATAGATTTCCTATTCTCATATTAATCATCCGTCCCTTACTATCTAACAGATTCGGATGTTACTTTTATTCACACAGAAATGTATATGAAAAATGTATAAAGAATGGTGGAAGCAATGCGTTCCTCTCTCTCTATCCAATTCTGTTAAGAAACAAAAGCTGTTTCAATTACCTGCCCTTACGGCGTGTTTGGAAAGAATAATTAGAAAGAAGAAAATTTTTGCCTCACCTTGAAATGAAGAGAATTTTTAGTAGCCAAGTCTATATTTTTCCAAGAAAATTTTTCTGCAAAAGCGATGCGATTGACATGTAACCTTTGGTACAGCTTTAAAGACAACATGTGACGTTGTGATTAAACTAGAATTTCATAGAGAGAATCAACGTTCGGAGAATATGAAGTTCAGAATTCGAATTTAATTATTTTTCAACCATATTCCAGTTCCAAGAATAATAAATCAAATGAAAATGATAAAGAGTACGGTGTATTCTATTTCGAACTAATATTATCATCATGAAAAGATGTGCGATTAACTACATCCTTTGTCGAGTAAATAATAAGTTAAATTAAATTCTTCCTCCCTTTCTGTGGTTATTCTTCATCGTAAGGTATTTTTTGCGTTACAAAAAATTCTCCTCGTGCTTTGAACTTTAATCCCTGAGGAAAATTTATTTACAACACGAGCAACAATTTTATAATACTAGTAAAGCCCATTTATCTCAAGCTAACGGAATCTCCTTTGACGGTATCCATGCAATTCTTTTTCTCCTCCTTTTTCCTGGAGCTCCTTTACCGACAACGTTTTTCATTCCTATTTCTCTGACCTGCATGTGCCTATGCCAGGTCACCTTGAAAGTTTACGGTGCAATACAAATAGGGAAGAAAGGTTATTATTTTTGCTCTACCTTTTGGAGAATTTATTGCGACATAACCTTCCGCGTACCAGAAATGCACATCTCGGACAGCTATAATTTTTCACGAGCGCTTCTTCCTGCATATATATCACGGAAGTTTTAGCTATGAAGTGACCGGAGTTATCGTTATATATAGAGATTTTAAAAAAATCAAAATTTATAACGCTAACTTAATTTAAATTTAGTGTTTGTAAGAAGCAAAGTATTTCCCTTAAACTATGTTTATATATTCGAGAAATTTGAGCGAATTATTTAATGTCTCAATTCTGTCTACTTTAATCTGTTTGGATTAATATTTCTGTCACGGAAAAAATTTTCCAAGGTAAACTCCACCCATTTTCCGAGAAATGAGGAGCGTTATTAATTTAAAGAGAAAATACACTACAAAAAGGCAGCAGGGAAATTTACTTTGAAGTATGAGTTATGCTCTATAATCACCGCTTTGTAGATAAATGACGTAACCTTTAGCCTAGAAATGAGGTAGGAAAATGTAGATTTTATTTCGATTAGAATTGATGAAATATTTTCATATCGCATTTTCTCCTAGTCAGAGGCTATGTGGAATATAAGTGCCATTTAATAAGATGAAATCACGAAAAAAAGCGAAGAATAGCTTTGTAATTTCCACAGAAATATATTAATTTACAACCGGTATCGACTACATGCCATCAGGTCATGATGGCATGTAGCCGAAAGCGGTCGTGATTTAAAATATTTCTTTTGGAAATCACTGTTTTTCTTCTTTCCTTTTTTAGTGTGTCGTTCCACGAATTCCAGCTTATTATGATAGATTAAACAAGAAATATTTTAATTTACTCCCCATTTATATATGGGAAGTATATTACAACATTTAAAGTAAATAAATATCTAATCAAAACGTTTTAATGACGCCTTAAGGAGTGATTAAAATTAAACTAACTAAAGCTAAATGTTTAAATAAGTGGTGAATATTCATTACTTATCAATCAAGTGCTTCAAATTTTACTAAATAAACTTAAACGTACAAAGATAAGGCAATCAAAAGAGTTAAACAATGGAATAAATAATTCTAGAGACCGGTTGCGCGGGATAAATCCGCGATAAAAGGTAGAAGTCACCGTTATTATTTCCCTTGAAAGATGAAAAGAGTAAACCAACCAATTAATTTCTACCAACGGGGGAAGTGGCTGCTTGCGAAACTTCATTACCCCACCCATATCCCGTGTAAAATATTAGCATTCGTCAGAAAGGCTCGCACACGTAATGTTATCAGCACGGCAAACCTAAAAATTGAATCGCGTGCCAACTGCGGACGTTCTCCAAGTCCCGTTTGGCCAAACATCCCTCCGGGGGAAAAAAGGAAAAGTCGAGTTGTAATGGAAAAACACAACGCGTGTTTTTACGCGGAAATCCTAAAATTACAGCCGAGGCTAAGTTTGCGCTGGACCTTTCACCTTCGTTTCACACCGCTTCACCCTCAATTTACCAATGACCGTTGAGGTCTTCGACGCCTCCCCGTTGCCGTCCGCTGCGTGTCTTCGTGCCTTCCTCCGAGGCCACGCCATGAAGAAAGGTTCTGCAATGCACGTTACTCCCCGTAACCTTTTTAGCACGCGCGTGCATCGGAGAGCTGACTTCGGCCGTCGGATTCGAACGCGTTCGTCGGATTACTACTCTCACGGAAAGAGAGTTATCTCGCGTTTTATTTACCGTCCCCTGTTTATTTTCCCCGGCGGTCGTTCGGCGGGAGCGATAAAGTGGTTGAATGTGCATTAAATGGAGAGAGAGAATAATAATACAAATAGGCCTGAATTTCCTCGCGATAAAACAATTTTTTCCTCTCACGTCATCGGGGAAGATGGGCGATATGGCTTCAATTCACCCTCGGGCTCACTCATTTTTTCGTCTCTCGAAAATGTCTTAATTTATACGACTTCGTTTTTTCCTGTTCCGACTGTGCGGGAATATGAACGTGAATGAGGCTGTATACCTTCACTTTGTCATGTTTGCGACCAAAATGTGTTTTCCTCCTCAGAAATCGCTCGTGCATGTCGGTGTGTTTCCTTCCCGCGAAGTAATACCGCGCATCTATACAAAGGAATAGAACCGGAAGAGAACATTCCATGAGAATTCCCTTTTATTTTGCCAATCAACAACTCATGTGTGTCCTTGTGTTACTGTTAGGATGGTTCAGTTCTATAGATTATAGAATTTTATGTTCGTAAATAACAAATTTTTGGTATTTACTTTTCCGTGAGGTAATTAAGATTTCATTAAAAGGCCGTTGATTGCCTTTTAAAAACTGTTAGGCTATTCAGACTCTACTTACATTTGCCTCTCACTTAGTTTTCCCTACAGTGGTTAGCGTATCAGTTGATTGAACGAAGCTCCTGAGATTATCTATATCATTTCGAGAAACTTTTTCAGTTTTACTCAGCACCCCATCTATGTAAGTCATTTAGTACGCAGTGTTAGTTTATAACTTTAATTAAATGATGAATGAAATAGGCTTAGCAAGCAATGAATGTAAAATAGAATAAAGCATAATATATCACCACGGCACAAAGTGCTTTATTTACCTCGATTTTTCACATGGAAAAGACTAAAACTACGGGACGTGAAGCACTGACCTCATAAATAACTTAAATGGAGAGCTACAATTTAGTCTTCGTTTCCCAATCCATATAGCTGTGCTCCAAATAAAATAAATTTTTAAAAATGCCACTTTTCTACTCTCCTGTGTGTACATAGCAAAAGTTAATTGACTTTTCCATCGATTTTCGAACCACTATTAAACTCCAAATGGCTTCCGGTTGAAAGATTAAAAGAAAAGCATTTCCGGCGTATCAGCGAGTCGGGCAATGCAGAAATGTAACACACGGTTCGCTAATTAACCCACTTACGCATGGCGAAGGGAAAAGTGCATTCATTCACTTACGATCGCGGAAAAAAGCACTCGCATGAATCGAGTGAAATTTTTCCGATGCTTTTGTGCAAGAAAAAGGCTCCGTCGGCTCGCTTTCTCGTGGATAAAAAAGGCGACGCAGAAAGAAAAGGAGTCCTGAAAATTCCATTCTTGATTTTTCACTCGTCATCGAAGGAGAATTGCACGTGGCCGAAGCGTGCGCCCTCTCTCGTTGGAGAAGGATTCGAAAAAATGAAGAACGAATTGCGGAGGAATTCGAGGTGAAATAGCCGGAATAACGTGGAATTGTCTCCTTTAGCACCGGTATTCCGCTTTTTGTCACCTTTTTCGGTTTCATTATTTCGACATCTTTCACCTCTTTAATACCGCTATGCCCATTACCTCCTTTCCATCATTTGTCTAAATAGGAAAGTGTTTCAGACAAGTGGGTTTTCCGCTATTTATATTCACGGGAAGTACTTAGTAGTATTTGAGGAGATGATTTTTCATTCAACTTTCAGGCACAAGTTGAGCTATCCGAGGCATTATAAGAAAATCGTACGGCAATATCTTAATTCTCGATCGATTAGCAGATTCTTAAAATTTTTCCTAAGATCTATTTCCTTGGAAAATAACAAAAATAATGTAAGGAAATAAATCGATTGAAATTTTCACATCTCCTTATATCGAATATATTAAATATTTAGATAAAATTGGCTGAAATCATGTGGTTATTAGTTAGGCTAGACTATGTTGGCTTAGAACATCCGCCCGGAAAGTAGAAAATTTTCGGGTTCGAGTACCAGCTCGAGTATGACACTTCTACCTTAGATTTTCTAAAGCACATGTTTTTCCGTGTGAATTTATTCCTGAATCCCTCTCCTTCAATGTTTTGGTACTTACTAATGGCATTCCTTCTGCCATAACAAATAGTTATAAATGATTGGAGGAATAACTCGGAGACCTGCTATGATGATACTACAGGAAGATGAAGCATTATTTTACATATTCGTCTGAAGAAAATTCGAATATCTTAATAAGAGAGCCTAGGCTCATTAGACAAGAGGTTTATCAATACAGATTTCGGACAATAGACTGATATGATGATTGGATAATAAAATAAATAATCAGATTTGTCATTAATGAATTAACTGAAATGATGCTCCGTAGCGTCCGGTGTGAATTTTAATGCTATCTGAATATGTGATTCTAATGGTGTTCATGAGGAAATTTTTAAATCAAATTATTGAGAATGAAACCATTTGACATTATCAGTTCTAGAATAAACCATTCATGGAAGTACATTGCATAGTTCCCTTAATATTAATCTTTGACAAGCGCTTAGTTAATCATGAAGATTCTGAATTTCTATCCCAATTTGATATACACGAACGCTCAGTGAACTATGTTCTTATACCTCACAAATGAATTAATAGATGGTGGGAATTCTAACATATCCTCAGGATGATCTGTGATAAGGTATATCAGAATCGTATAAGATGGCCGGAATTGAAGAAACTGTTTTCCGTTGTTTTTAAATCAATCGTTCATTTATGAGTGATGATATGAGACTATTTAATAAGAATTAGTCCATTTCTCATTCCAGTGATTAACAAGTATTCTGTAACTTACACTACTACCGTGCTTACGTAGACGCTTACTACCAACGATGTTCCTCGTGCTTGAATAAACTGCTTCCACTTTTAAAACAACTTCATCCAAATACTAATTACGGGAGTTTTAAATAAATTAGTATTCGGATATCGTGACTACCTACGGGGACGAAATTAGCATGAGTGAAAAATTAGCTTATACAACGGGAGAAAATCCGTTGAGTCACTGCTTGTACCATTACCGGTCTTACATCCACTGTAAGTGGTATAATTAAGAGAGGATAAATAGTCCTCTATAATGTGCGAAATTCGCAAGTAATGAGCTGAAGATGAGCTAATCATTCAGCCAAAGAAAGAGAAAGCGCTATTTTCCCATCTGAAAGAGAAGAATGCCGTATCTTCCTTCTCATCGTACGTGTGATTTGGACCTTAATTTAGGTTTGTAAAGTTATCCTCTTGCTTTTTTGAGAGATCTGGCTGAATTTATTTTTAGTTTGTTCTGAATTCATTCAACGTGGACATCTTCCGCGTACGTTTTTATTCATATCGTTGTGAGAGTTTCTTGACAAGGAAAGTTTTGATACGATACTGCTATTGCGTGAGAATAAGAGAATGACAAACAATTTATGGCGTCGAAAAACACGAAGAAAAAAGTGTAATGTTAGATTATATCAAGCCTGAAAATGATTTCCGTCGAGCTCCCTCAGATTTCAATCAAAACTTACTTGGTTGAGTGTTGCGATAGTACATTCGGAGTCGAATTAACATTCAGCAAAATTAATAGGATGTCATAATTTCTTAAATAACGAGACCGAAATTGGGCCATGTCATTTCTGGTACAACTAATAATTGATTTTTATCGTTTCGATGAATGAGAAACGTATCAATTCTCTTATTTAGGTATTGTATTGAGAAACATTGAGATTTAAAAAAAAACCTCGTTTAGACCACACCGTCGGCTGGGCTTTGTTCCACTCATTTGTCTCTTTCATTTCTACGACTTTTGTTCTTCCTCTGACTTAACCTTTTCAAGCTTGCTACATTATAACTATCATTCAAGGATACGCCTACGTTTCTACATTTAGAGACCTGTTTTTTCGGGGTTAGGAATGAGTTGCACTTTTATCCTCTTTCCAAAACTTAATACGCTGGATCGATTTAGGTCATAAGCTCGGATTAGCGATTACTGACAGACGAATTTTTCATCTCGGGTTTCGGAGTCCGTTTTGTTTTGATCTTGCAATCTTTCTTCGATTGGTTTCCAAATTTTTTCTAAAAAAATTTATTACTCATTTCCTGAGCAGGTTCTTTTATTATTTTTTTTTAGCCTTGCACATACAATACAGCCGAATATTCTCCACGACGTTGGAGCTTAAACCTTCCTAACATAATAACTTATCAATAATAAAACATAGAAAAGTAGAATGGGTATTTAGGGAAATCCGTATTCGATTACGAAAGGAACGGATAGTGCGAGAGAAAGTGAGACGAATTTATAATAGAGCACGTCTGATTAGAGGCAAAGGAAAATTGGTGATGGCTTTAAAGCAGACCGCGAAACATGAATAGCTTTACAAAGACTTTAATGGGTCTTTCAATTCGTTTTCAATCCATATCAATAGCCTTTATAATTCCATGGATGAAATGACAGCTAAACTTCCTCTGCAGGGGATTAGTATTGATAAAATATGGATTTAAATTATTATAGTGAAATAGGCTAAGGATCGTTTCCAATATCAGTCAGGCTGAATGAAAAACGTTATACTTTCCGTGTCCAAAACGCGTTTCATAACCATAAATATCCTCATGACTCATTATATGTGAGGTCGGAGAAGAGATTTCTAAACCTAAGGCTATAATAAATCAGAATCAATCAAATTTTGGATCGAAGAGATATTAATAATTCCCGTAATCTGCCATGCATTTGTAACTAGTATTCTATATATACCCAAGGAAGAATAGACTTGAAAAAAGTCCGACGGGACCGGGAATCGAACCCGGGTCTCCCGATTGCCGGTCGGGTGCTCTCGGCAATCGGGAGACCCGGGTTCGATTCCCGGTCCCGTCGGACTTTTTTCAAGTCTATTCTTCCTTGGGAATTTTCCTGGGTGCACGCCCTTACGTGCAAAACCACCCATTACCCATTCCTTGATATTCTATATATAGTATAAAATACTCTTTCACGGAAGATAAATCCATCCTCCATCCTCTCAGAAAAGCTTATTCAATTTTTTCAAAATATTTCTGCTCATTCCTAAATTGTTTTTCGCTTAGAGTTGTGTCTCTTCACGCAGCAATGGCTTTCACATATTATGTTCTATTTATCATGCAAAATATTATTTATCGATGTTATTTTTCTGAATTCAATCCGAAATATTTATGCATATTTAAGGAAAAATTCATGGTTTTATACAGCTTTCTTCATGCTTGGCATCATAATCACGTTTATTTTCAAGGTTTTCTTAAGTATGCAGTGAATTTTCCCAAACACATTTCTATGACATTGTTAATCTAGCGAAATCTTCTATCATTAATTTTCTTAATAATTATTTCGCTTATTTAAAGTTTCCACATATTTATCATAAAATACACACATGCACACAAATTAACATTACAAATTATTTTATATATTTTTCATATTACATTATGCATTACAAATTAATTCATATATTCCTTAAGTTATTCATGATACAAATAATTACAAGTTATAATTATTGGTATCATATAATATTGGCATAATAAAAATTATAATTGTTTGTATGGATAAAATAAATATTTTCATTATAATTTAATCATTTTCGTGCACTTAAATATTTATTTTTCTTCTTCTCTTAAAGCTCTTGTTCAAAATGTCTTTACTTAAACTAAAAAAATTTGATTCGTATTCACAAGATAATGAAGTAGGTCTGAAGTCCCAAATTAATTAAATTTTCTATTAAAATATAATTACCTTCTGATGAAATAATTCTGGCCTCATTTACCTTAGTACGTACACCACTTTCATTACGAAATGAAATTGCCCCACTGGTATCCAGCTTTCTGATTGATATCCTTCCCGAATTCCCTTTGAAGGATGAACTAGCGTCTGTAATCCCGTGTGAGATAAAGCTTTGTCCTTTGTAAATATCATTCATTTCATCTTTTGTCTTTTCACTTTCACCTTGTTATAGTCTTCTGAATAATTCTTTTGTGAATGTGCTAAAATTTATGCCGTTACTTTTTCCCCTCTGCTAGTATAACTGAGAGAGAAGCAGTTTAAATATCTGTGATCTATTAAACATTAACCAATCATTGTAAGGCTTTAATCGGAATGTTATATGAAACGTGTGCGGGAAAGTGTACGGATAAAATCTAAATATTTGAAGTTATTTGATCATAGGGTTCATTATGCATTCGGCGTATCTATATTACTGTGATATCTACTTTCCAGACCTTTCTAAAAGGTCATTCCTTGTACAGCTAGTTCCAAAAAAAACTTACCACCTAAGCCGCAACCCGCATAACAGGTAGTGAATTTCCTCCGAGCGAGCCTTAAGAAGTGAGAGAGAGAGAGAGAGAGGAAAAACATGGCGGAGATGGTCTGCTTGAGTCATAACTCCGCCTGCAGAGTTGAAATGGATTTATTTGCTTTATTAATATTGCAAAGATTTATTAGTATCCTGAGTTTGGTGGCATTGGCCTAGCAGAATAGTATTATAACAATACGGATGTCGTAATGCAAGAATTCAGTTATTATAAAATGGTTATAACGAATCAGTATATATTCTAGCATTGCTTCTCGCACAGAGGGAAACGTCGCACACGAGGTCCCGTTATTCCTAGGAAACCGAGGCAAACCCCCTTCCCCTCATAAAATTCGAGTCTGAGACGAAAGGCACGAGCATGTCGAAGGAAATTTTCGCAAAATCTGCCTCTGAGCCGCTCTGAGCTTATGTTTAGGACTGGGATGGGAGGAAGAAAATTTCCGCGCAGTTTGAATCGGTGTCGGACCAAAAATGTATAGACCTCGAATTCGACGCCTTCGCTTGCAAAACTCTGCGGTTATAATGGGTGGTATTATATAATATAATAGTAGCTAATATTATGCATCGTTCAAGAGAGCAGTTATTAGCCGTTAAAATTATATACCAAAGGAGTCTACATCGATCACCAGTTTTATCACAGCCTGTGTGAATGCAATCTACACAAGTAAAGTAAGGCATACTCATGGCCATATCTAGGCTATTACATTAATATACTACATTAAAAAACAATAAGTAAATATATAGTATGAAGTCTTGAGGCATTCTCTGCGTATTTTAGATAAATTTTGTTTCATTTGATAAGCATCGAAATTAAAATTCGATCGGTAAAAAATCAGTAAATTTTATCATCTATGCAGTTGGAATTTTTACTATACCGTCCAAATCAATTGAAAGAAAATGTGCTAGGATCGATTTTCCTCAATAAATAAAGATGACGGATACGAGACTACCACCTTTCACATTAATTTTGAATTAATTAATTAATTAATTTCGGTGTCATTGAAGTGTGAATCGAATAAACTTGATTTCTTCTGTGGATTCCTCTTGAAATGGTTGCAGTCACAAACTATTACGTTCATAAAAATTCTTCTCGCTATATTTATCACCTTTAAAAGTTCTAAAATACACAAAAAGATAGTGCGAATGAGGTTTGGTCATAATGCTCATTGAATGCTACTGTTAGCTATGAATGTAAAATTTTCAATTAATTTTGAATGTATACGAAACTACCTACATTATTTATATTTCAATTGTTTATTATAACGTTTACAATTATTATAATGTAGAAAACGTAAAAAATACGCAAAATAATAGGGACTTGGTGAAATAGTTTTTCCCAGGGCCTTTTTACCTGTAATTCCAACCCTGTAATATCACACGGGGAAGCGCATATGAGGCTCATGTTGAAATTTTGCTCCCCTCGGTTGATGGCTGGCCCTGCGTAACTCTCATATTTTTCGACAGAATTTTAATGATTGAGATGAATGGGTGGTGGTTTGGTATGGCTAGTCTATCTACATATATTGCTTGGTGATATTGAAAATATTCCTTCGTATTTAAAATGTATTATGTATATATTGGCTATGAGAAACTTTTTATCTCTCCACATTCCATGACAAATTTGAAAAACAAGATACAGGAGTGATTGGAAGAAGTGAATAAAGCAATGAATTCACCAGGATTTCAAGAGGGGGACTGTTTTGATAGAGATAGGGAAGTGAGAAGCAACGGCAACAGTAATACATACACTCACATGACTTTAACAACCGAAAGTGTAAGAGGTATGTTAATTCCAGATTTTTGGATGAATCATAATAGGTAATGGCATTTCTTGCGTTCCTCGTCGACCAATTGATTACTTTGAGTAGGAGCAACGACCTCTTTCAAAAGTATAACGCATTCACTCACCTCAATTTTCTCATCCAACATATATTTTTTCCGTTTATGACTGCCTCCAGAGAAACTACTCATTTATCCAATTTAAGTATTATCTCAGTTAAACATGGTTAACATTCAAATAAACAGGATATAACGTCGGTGGCTTACCATACTTTCAGAAATTTCCTTCTCATGCATCAGTTTATTCCCAGGATTCCGAAATTGTATACAATAGCGATGTTCAATGTTTTGTAGCAACCTTCTTTTAATTCTATAAGAAAGTTCGAGCAGTTCACTAAGCCAGTACCTAAATCATCTTCTTATCAGCAATTTGTTTTGGAAAGAGATTCCGAGGTCTTTTCAAACCGATAGAAATTGCTAACATTAGTATTACTATCTATGCAAGCCAATGGTTTATTCTAAATAACTTTAGAGATATAATTTATCGGTAATCGGCGTATAAACTTCAAGTTTCTGCGACGTTGAATATGCGGAGTGTCTACAATTCCGTATTTACATTTCAATTCATATTTTATTGACATTATAATAGAAACTTTAGTCGATCTAGTAAGATCATCTTCAACGCTCTATCAACTTTGTATCATAGATGTTGTAAGAGAAGTTAAACGATTTGGTTCTCGTAAGCGTAAGGAATAGATATTAGATGGCATTTCTCTAGTCCATTGTTCATTTCTCAAGTTATTTCAAACTACGAAATTCTGAGCTCAATATAGAGACAAAATAAAGCATAAAAAATAATATTTATAAATAAACAATCATTGACGAGGAGCTATTTTTTCATTTTTGTTGTTGAATTAGTTATTTAATATAAGCTAATACAGTTTATGCCATTCACTTTAAAAGCAGAATATAGAGATACTATAATTCTGATATGATACACCCAAAAATTGTCAACTTTATGTTATCGTTCAGATTTTCCGAAGGTCCTATTTCAACTAGAATGATCTTCCTTGCATTACTATTTTAAAAAATTCGAAACATCTTCGCAAAGTTCGTAGAGAATTATGATGTGCCTAGGATGAAGGATGTTACGAAGGTCCTTGGAGTGAATGTTGTAATAATGGATTACATATAGAACCAAGAATATTTTAACAGCTAAGGTATGAATCATGAGAATTAGAGGAATATTCTCATGTAAGTCTGTTTACAATCCGTTGGTTTCTATTTTTTAAGGTATTCTTCCATGACTCCTTTTACCCATCATTCATAATTATTGACGGTGATTTTTCTTTTAATCATTATACACCATTCAAACAATTCGGGTTATATAGTTTACTTGAGGCATTCAGAAACCGAAGCAGTGATCATTAATCATTAGTCTCACTTTCACCTAGCGCATAGTTCTGAAAATCATTTCAATATAACAATAGAAATCGTGTTGTGGGTGTTTTCACACCCCCTGACATACGTCATACGGCGGCTCGCGGGGTAAATGTAAATGTAAATAAACCAGATGTTAACGTGTAAACATGCAATATGCAAGTATACAAAAACCTGGTATTTATCTGCAATATGCAAATTAGTCTTAAGGTTCTGATTTGCCATACTAACTGTTGTTTCTTAACCATCTGGATTCCTTGCAAGAAGTCCTGAAAGGTCGTCTACCTCAAAAATAGAGTTGAATTTCTTCATTCCCTAATACCCGCGGCGAAGATAACAAATCGCGGATCCACCATTTCCCACCTTACTTGTGATCGGTCGCCGCAACCATACCCTAACCTTAGATACCTGCTCAGCGGGGGTGCGGTCGGGAATCCTCATTAGCGCTTTCAAATTCGCTACCCCGGATACATACGACCATCCACAATATGCCGAAAAGGGGGTTTTTCCTCTCAGAGTGGAGTTCACCTTCACCCATTGGCCGTTTTATGGTTCCTTTGAGAAAATAGACAATACCTTTCGATGGACGAAACAAAAGAAAAAGAAGCAACAAAGGAATGAATAGGGAATACTCCTAGGGCCAGTGTGGAGGGCCTCCCCTCTCTTTGAAAGACTTAGTAAAACCTCAGACGCGAATTTGTCAGAAACAGCCAAAGCTCATCTCAAAATCATAATGCTTCATCTGATACCATCATCACGAATGCCTGGTGGAGGAACAGAATGACGTGTTGACACATATATTCTAAAATACCTAATGCTCCGTTATTTGTCGTTTCAAGCAAATTTTATACTTCTCTGTATTGCAGAATAATTCAACAGCAAAGAAATCGAGTCAAAATTTGCACGACGGGGCAAGAAAGAGATTTAGCATCAGATAAAAGTTGGGACAGCATAATTTTGCAAGGAACATGAACCTGATTTAATTAAAGGGATAGTTTTTCTGGGACTGGCAATGAACAACATTTTCGGAAAAGTGTTACGAGATGCTGGCGTTAATTTCGTCGTAAACTAATTTTTTATTCGATACGTGAAAAAATTTTGTGGTCCTCAGTATTAAAATTAGGAGTGCTACTATTCTAATATCTATGTTATTTTCTAAAATACTAAATTAGCAAGTTGAATTTTAAACAATTGCCTAAGAAAATGATGATAGCACACCAATTAATATTTTACTTTCTGTCAATTGATTTGGTGGTATTTAAAACTTTTATACTATTTGATGTGATTATCTGATGTAGTTGGTCGTAATTTACTTGGTTTACTTTATTGTAATGGGTTTTGGGTCTAATTTTCAGAGCTCTTTACCAGGGTGACTTAAAATGATTCTTCCTCAGTGTATTCGCCCAGTTAAAGTTTCTTTTCATCTTTGCTTTCCTTAGTAGGTTTCGCAGTGTTTTCATGCTCCCCTTTTCGATAGCATTTTTCTGCAACATAAATTAGTTGAAATAAGGTTGATTGTGTTCTTATTCATAATTATTCTTTATCTCCTTACAGAGTTTTCGTTCATGTTTCTATTTGAGTGATAGTCGTGAATTTCCTCTAAATAAATTTAAAAGTTCGTCCTGTAGGCGACAAGAGCATAAAAAACGTAATAATATAATCCTTTTTAATCTTGCAATGACATAATTTTTTATTGGATAATTGAAGCAGCTAAAGTAAGTTTACCCGACGCCTCCAGAGAAAGGTGAATTACGCAGAAATCTCTGGCCGAAATAAGGAAATCCGATTTTCATTCATTTTTTAATACTATGCTGCTGACATAGTAAAAAGTAACACTAAATCTAGTTTAACTAGATGCTAATAAAGACGGTACAAATACGTTCAACGCGTTTCACAACGGTTTAAAAAGGCGCCTTCCTTCCAAGAGCCAATAGAATGCGTGGAAAACTCTAGACTCGCTCTCATCGAGCTTCACGTCTGTTATGCGGGTTGCGGCTTAGGTGGTAAGTTTTTTTTGGAACTAGCTGTACATTGTAGGAGCTATCTATCTCCAACATAGAACTACACCAGTTACACTAAATATGGGATCACTGAATGTCAATAATTGGCAGCATGATTAGGGGTTTATGACTGGAAACATATTGTCTTTAAGATTTCATTATTTATATGAAAAGAAGTCAAACTATCGGATAAGAATATGTTTGTTCTCATTGATCATATTAAACTTTTTCTTAATTGAGCGCGTAAAATTTACTCACTTGAAAATATTTCGTATATTTTGAGGAAAAGATACGCAAACTCCTTGAGTTGATGAAATTACTTTAATCTAAACATTGTTTAACTCTAGCATAACTTATAATACAGATAAAATTCAAAGAGAAAATAAAATACTTAAAAAACTGTGTTCATGAAATTCAGCGAAATTCAAGCATTGTTACCGCTCAGAACCCCTCAGGAACACTATGTGTGAGTGTGTGTTCATGGAGTAATTCACCCCTTGCATAACATTGTTAAATTAACTAATTAAAGGTTAATAATGTTCAGTTTAACTTAAAAATTAAAAAGATTTTGGTTCAATATTGAAACCATTACAATAGTCTCCTGCCTTTCATTTTTTAACTTATTTCTCCCTCATAACATTCTCAACCTCAATTCACTCAAATTGATTGAAATTGCGAAATCGTTACTTTCATAGGGATAATCAAACCTTGGGTGTACTAAGTGATGGGCTGCTCTTGAGGAATTTCCTATTTAGATTTATAGATGTTTGCTGTTTAAATTATACCTTTATTTAGGACGATATTCTCGTAATAACTTCTTCTGTAGCACTACATACCTGCCTAGGAACATTTAGGAATGAAGCACTCAATACGAAATAAATACATTTGAAATTGTTGCAGTCACGTGAATGAAACCTGAATCTCAGTTTTCTTTCTTAGAAACAAGGTATATATAATACCCACTTACCTCGCGTACTTATGGAGGTTATATGTTCCCGTGGTTTTAGGAAGAGGTCAGCGGGAGAGAGAAAAAAAAGTTCTGCCTCTCCTTCTTTGAGTTTTGTTTCTTTGAACTGGAGAAACTTGGCGTGAGCTTCCATCATTAGGTGGATCGTAAAGGGGAATGGTTTCCACCTGAAATACAAGGTACCACGGGTAAAGAATGGAAATTATGTACACGGCTAGCGGAAGAAGTTGTTAGGGATATTTTCCGCCCACCGGACTGTCCCCATAAAATTCCCTCCTAAAAAATTATTAAACTTTTCCCCATAAAAGAATTAAATTACAGAGTTTTGAAGGATGGCGAGGTAAAAAGAAAACCTATGTTTTCGGCCTTAAGTTCGTTATGGTGTAGTGAATTTCAATTTGCATAAAGCGGACGATGCCCACCGTAGTTCAAATGCTAATGGGGTACAAGGCTTCGCTGCACGGAACTTCTGGTTTCAGTAATACCTCAGAAATCCGAGGGAACGGATTTTTTCTTCCTTGGGATCGTCTACAAAATTTTTGGTTCTGCAACATATTTTAGGAATCGGCATTGTTTAAAATTTTAATGTATATTTACCTTTATCGCCAACAACATGCATGTGTACTTGATCAGATTGGATCATTTAACCACAAGAATGATATTCGGTTATCTGACTTAATCATGTTAAATAATTTTTCATTTGATAAAAATATTTTATAATTTTCTTAATTTACCAACCACAGAAAGGCTTCTTTTAATTATCATATCAATTTCCACACTAAAACACGTTTAATTAACTAATTTTCTTTCTTATAGCTTGTTATGTCTGTTCTAGGGTTCATGATATCAATTTTTCGATTAACAGAAAAGGAAGAGAAAAATAGCATTAATTTGTGTTGGGGTGTATGTTGAAATGACGAAAATTAGTATATTATAATTAGTAGTATTAGTAGAGTATCGCATTCATCAGTTGTATATAAAAATACCCAGTCAAAAATGTCAATGATTGATTTAAATGTATGTGTGATATTGTATGTCATTATCTGGAATGCAGTAGTCTACTTAACCAACGTTTTTCTTGAATTATCTCCAAAGTTTTCATCATCATCAAAATGGCCGAGTGGTTAGAGAGACAGGTTCTAATATCCAAAATTTCCAAAGTTTAACCCAAACGTTTGTCCTCAGTGGTTCAAAAAAACTATTTAAGGATTTTTTTTTCCGGAATATCATGTTTCTGGTTTGCTAAGATGCGTCATAACAAGAAGCTTAGAAGTTTCCATAACTTGCTTGTTTAAATAAAGTAATTTTTTGCTTGATTACGCAATTGTTTATTTTCAAGACGCGAAATTACAAAGATGTATAGCTATTCATAATAACGTTATAATTTTCATATATTTCATACTCTGAAATGTATATAATGTTCACTTTAGTTCTCATTTCGTCTCAGTTCTTCAAACATCACGCATTGCCACGGTTTGGTAGCCTTAGCATTTATTTCCCTTTACTTACTATATTTCGGCCTAACATGAATAACGTGGATTTTTCTATGTATATGTTGCAAGAATGCGTAAGTTCAGATTCAACAGTCACATTGGTAGTCAAGAGAACTGATTACGTACAATCACAGAATCTTGCTAAACTTTCGTTTATTTTATTAAAATTCTCGCAATTTGATATCCGAAGCAATTATTCACGAATAAGAATCCTTATTATCATTCTTTTGGCACTTATCACGGTCTCGTAAGATACTCATTACTTCAAATTTAATTCTGCAAATGAAAAATGTCTATATCAATCAAAATATCGATCAAAATGACCTTTCTGTGCATTACTTATGAGAGCATTTTCGTGTCGTCCAGAGTCGAATCAAGGATATTATTGGTAGAAAAATATCGAAAAATCAAATCTAACAAATGATTAACTCGATGTGGAGGAGCGAATGGAAACCAGGATAGAATAATTTTTTGTGTTGTGCTCAAAGTATAGACTGAGAAATTGTGTTTGTTTAAAATTATTCTATTGAAGAAAGCAATCAAATCGATCGATCGTTTTCCTTCGATTGTTCTCAACTCTAAGCAAGTCCATTGAAATATTTGTTAGCCGAGTCCGATGAAAAGCAAAAGAAATCTTCGTTATCCGAAAAACTCATTGGTAGGTTAGCCGAGGTATTACTGTACTTGAGTATCTTTCAATTCTGACGGTAATTATACTTAGGTAACCTCAAATTTGCATACAGCAACACGGAAAACGGTTAAAAGTGACGTCTAACGTACAGGCGCACTCTTAGGAAAATTCCCGAAGAGAAACATATACGAGTATAAGAAAAAAAAGTCAGACGAGGTCCGGGACTCAAATTCAGATCTTACTGTAGGTGAGGACATGTAACTTCATACGACTATGCAGCATCAAAGTGTTTGGCCTGTGTTTGAATGTTCTGTCCGGACAACTTAACGGACCGGCAAATAGTAGATACTGGTTCGAGTCCTGGTTACTACCGTTAGACTCTTTCCATGTCCTATCCTGCTTGGGAAAACATGCGATGTTGAAATATATATTTGAACTTTTGTTGATTTTAAAAATATTTGCGTCCACATGCACCTGTCATGAATCAACTTATTTTTCCATTATTTCGTCACTGCACAAGATTACCGTTGTTGCCCTTCAGGTACTGGTATCCATTAGCAACTTTAAATTTATGTTCCCGAATCTTAGTAGTTCCGGTCACGTCTCGTTGAATCCCACGTTTGAACGACGCTTAGGGCGAGCAATTTTCCACTCGCAAACAGTCTTCTTTAACTGTTCCATGTGATTTGAAAAGCCCAATTGTGTCTCAAATATAAACAAGTATCTCTGAACACCTTCTCATCAATGCTCTGCTTTAATTTCTTCATCTCGTTCCTGGATTATTCTTATATCTCATCTATGCAGTTGGCTAACTTGCAGTGTTATATTTAATAATAATACATTGAAATACATCTCACATAAATACATTTTGGATCAGCATCACATTGTTAATAGAAATTTTAAAAAATATATTGACTATTATACGTAATACATATTACATATTGTTTGTCACTGTATGATCAGAATTTCGGGTCTTGCAGAGCCCTTTCTGGGCTCGCCTGCAAGTGCCACTTTTTTACACATCAGGTTCGAAATGTCTTTACATATAAGGTTCAAAATTATACTTATATAAATAATATAAAAATTATACTAATAGCCTTGTAATCAACCACGCCATCAGTTTCTTTTTTATTACCTTTATTCTACTTTCACAATAAATATCAATTTGTTAAAATAATACGGCAAATAGTAATAATAATAATATCTGTTTGCCAATGCTCGGAGGGTACTCCTCTCTGTGACCCGGGCAATAAAACTCTGAGTCGAGCAAAGTAAAAGTCGAGTCCTTGAGAATCCAAAGTCTTCTAGTCTTTCCTCTCCAACTCCGGAGGTTTAGACGGCTGTCAAATCTTCTCAAAAGCCATCTCCGCAATGGTTAACGGAGACGTAAGGAGCCGACATCGGAGACTCCCAAATTTCAGTCACGGCGGGAGGTAAAAATGAGTTGCGCGGGATAAGAAGCGAGTCAAAAGTATGTTGGAGGACAGGGGTGAGACAGATGAGGGAGTAAGGTGGGAAACTCAACACTTAGTTGTGTATCTGGATAAGAGAGGGCGTGCACTGAGACCATGCTACCAGAGGTATGTGTGCGTGACTTGGGTATGGAAGAAGCTGAAGCAGTGAGGTATTTGGCAATCAAAGGGTTTTGAGTTTATGGAAAGGCGGGAGAAAGAAGGAAAGATAGGGGTAGATTACTAAGAGAAACCTACAGATTTGCGGTCTTCATTCGTTCCAGCGATTTAAACGTGTGAGCGAGAAGGCAAAAATGTAAGAAAAGCAGACACTCGTTTGGTATTGTTAGTGGTGATAGACATGATTGATTCGTAGTTACTATAAGTGTTGTGTGAGCTCATTTGAGACAGTTATACCGAGCATATTGGAAACTGGTAGGCAGTTAGACCGCACATAAATACCGTGATAGGAAATTTTGCAAAAAATTTGGCTACCTAGCCATACCGATTGCTATTATGTGTTGGAAACACCCATTGTTACGTACAGATCCTTGTCATGCGGAATGATTTCATCTGGTTGGCAACCAGATATAGTTTCTAAGTTATTCTCAAATACAAACTTAGGGAGATAAATAAAGATATACATGTATATTGAAAGAATTCAGCGCCACCAAGAAAATCTCTTTACATATTTGAATCAATAATATTTAGTTAAAAATAATTAAATCAATGTTACTTATTTACCTTTCAATAAATGTGGGATCCTTTCCATGGTCCACTATTTTTCCCGAAGATCCCTTTAGGTTCACAGCGTGAAAAATTACAACGGAATTGTGATTTTAACAGGTTCATAATGAGTGACCTAATGCTACATTATTGAATTAAGCCGACGCTTACTCATCACCTCTCAAATTTTCCCTAAAGAGAATGGCTATTTCAGATCCATTACTCAGCTGAATTTAAATAGATCACCCCGTTGTTCTTCCTGACTTTTGTGAAAGCTGAAAACGCCTCAAGGTTTTCTTACATTTTGAAGTTTTAACTTTTAACGATTCAGGTGTGCACAATTTTGAAGCAATTCAATGTGAATTTATGTTTGAAGTAATATACTTCTTTTCACCTTTGAAAGTAGAAACGCAATTTACAGATGAGCCATTTCATAACTTTTTCTATGAGCTATAATGATTTCCTTTGCGTTTCCTTTAAATAAAAATTTGAAGCATGAACGTATTTTGGAGTACCAATTTTTCTTACTTTCATTGAAATTGCATTTTGAAGTCTGAATCATGAAATAGATCTTAACGATATCATGCCAGATATTTTTAAAGCAGATGCTTTCTCTCACTTTAAATTTTCATTTAAAAGTATACCAAACATGGATGTATAATGATATGTAATGGATGTGAATCTGTAAACCAGAGCCAAAAAAGTATAAAAAGGGATCAAATCAGTTGTACAAGGTGCTAACGTGGAATCCTATTTCGGAGCAACTCGTCCAAGAAATCTCTATAAATATTAACTACGCTCTCTAAAGTAGCCGTTAATAATAAATCTCTGCGGGCAAGAGCTGGGAGCCAAACGCAATTTGGGAATCACGTTCCACTTGTTCATTTTATTCCGCCTCCAAGTTCAGCTCCGAAGGAATCTAATATTTTTATACCGGCGATATGATAATGACCCTGGAAAGAGAGGAATTTCGCGAATTTTAGAAGAGGAAAAAAAGAGCTCATCCCACCGGCATATCCGGGCAGAACGAGCTCCTAGCTATTTCTTTTATAAACGCTTCAACCGCTTTAAAAAAAAATATTTGGCGAGGGTTAATTCCTCCCGAGAGCAACTTAACATGTGGACGAAAACAAGGTAACGTTGCGTGAGCAAGCGTGCGGGCAGCATATCAACAAGGAGAGGCAATTTTCGGGAGAAACAGTGCCGAGAAGAACTCCAACTCCATCCGAACCTCGGCGGAGTGATACGATGAAAAGCGGGAGCGGCTGCTTTATTTTTTCAAAACGGACGAGAAGAGGTGACGGTGGAAAAAAAAGAGACGTGATTTAAATGAAAAGTGAGGATGATCCTGGGGAAATCGACGGTGAGCGCTTCGTAATAAATTTCTCTAAAACATACGGACGCGTAAAGGGGAAGGATAGACGTTGTATCTACATCACGGGATTAAGTGGTAAGAGTGAGGGGGCTGTCTGGGAGAGGCGCGGATTGAGGGTGATAAAAGGTAGACGATGAGGGTGAAGTCAAAGGGGAGCGGGAATTCCTTCCTCGCGGAGAGAGTCTGAATGATTAAAGGAACCGTCCGACGTAACATTTTCACCCCGTGAAGAAGCCACTTTGGTACAGGACCTTTCCCACCTGGAGGCCAATCTAGCTGTCGAGGAATTGAATTTGACCTCAGAAGTCCTCTGCTTGCAGTTCCTCCCTCCACTTAGTCTGCTTCTGGTGATCGGGTGGAGAAATACGTACGTAGTCGCTCTTACGTACAACATTTCAAAGATATTGTCAACTATTATTTTAAGTCATCAGCCGGAAATTGATTTGATCACCATCAGCTAGTGAGAGATTTAGAAAAGGAAAATGGGTTTCCTTGTGTCATTATGTTGTCGAACGTTATTCCAAAATTGTTTACCTAAATGACAGATTTTTATCAAGCTCCGATTTTGTGTTCCCTTGTCTCCTACTAGCTCCTGTACTTTAAGTATCAGATCTAAGATATTTCTACCTTCGTGCCAAAAATCATCGTGAAATTTCGATCATGTGAATGAAGACATTATCACCACCTTTCAAGATAGGAAGAGCTAGAATTGCATTAAAAATTTATTTCATGAAGGTATCGATGGAAGAACAGTAGATAGGACGCAGGGTACTTTACTCTCCACGAAAATTACACTTAAAAATTACATTCGATGATCTTCTTCTGCGAAAGAAATAATTATACATATCTATTAAAAACAGAAAACAATTCTCAAGAATGCGTCGAGGTAATTGGTTTGAACAGCGAATAAATTTTTTTAAACCTAACTTGGATTTGTATAGTTAGAAAATGCCTAAATCAACGTTAAGAGGCGTCAATTCATGATAATCTATCATAGAAATAAAAAATAACCTATAAGATTTCCAAGTTGATCTTTTAGCATGTAAATTGCTAAAGTGCCGTTATAAGAGGTTTCTCTATTCCGCCATTTGCTATTTTATTTTTTCCACAATATTTAGAATATTCGATCTACTTATAAGTTATACTTTTTCTTTTTCAATGAGAGATTTAGCTCCGTTCTTTCCTTAAATAGGTCTCTCAATCTTAATTTCCGTAATTCTATGCTTTTATCCAATTTATCCCTTATATAGCCGCATCTTCCCAAATTAGAAACAACCTTGAAGCCCAATCACCTTTACTTCCCATTTTCCTGGAACCAATATTCTGCTATCGCTTGGCACCTTTCACTTCCAACGGACCTAATCCCTCACGCACTGAAAAAACAACTTTCACGGTTTCCTTTAACAAAGGAATGTATCGCTGTTGTACATACATACATGCTCCTCAGCTCAACATAAAATATTTTAACCTTTAACTCTGGTTCGCTTCCACCTGATTGCTCCACTTAGGGATGAAATAACTCGGTGCCTGCAAATGTTAATGTATGTATCCATATACGTATTGCATTTGATTTTAACGGGAATTCATGGAAACAGACCGCTAACGAAGTGAAACATGGTTGTTTTCTCACAAATGTGTTAAAAGATAAGAGAATGACTAAGTGATTACTTATATTAATAAGCAAATATCGGCATTTAATCCAATAAAAAGAATACTGAATGTATGTAATGCTACAATAATGCATTTTGAAATCGCACGGTTTATTCTTAGAGTATTACGAGAGATGAATGAGATTTTCATATTGCAATCTCAGGAAACAGTATTCTTCTGAAATATCCACAACATATTTTATGCAAGAAATATGCATGATATAATCAATAAGAGAAGGAATAACTAGCTATAACCCCATTAAATAGGATATATTTACTTTATAAAGTAAAATAAAAATAAAATTACCGTTACACTTCCTCAAGAATATCAAAAGCAATACCGGTCTGCTGAAATCACTAACCTATACCAGTAAAGTTTGTAATATTCTTGTGGAACTATAGTAGTTATTTTGTCATTTCCTATTTTTTATTTTACATTGTAAAAAAACATCAAAATATGTATTAATTCCTCAAAAATATATCTTTATTCTATATAACATACATAAGATACCTATAATAAAGATAAAACCCTTAGATGATATATTAATAAAGATATTAAATCTCTGAAATTTCACTTATAATTTGACAATATATGAATATAATAAATTATTATTATGTAATGCATTAAACACTTTTTGGAAAATTAATAAAAATATGCATGTGAAAATCGTACTTCTATAGCATATTTATTATGGTGCGTAATCATTTTCACATAGTTAACGCTTAAGAAATACATTATTAACGAGAATTTCATTGATAATCGCGATTTATTCTCCATAAATTGTATCCGTTGACATGTCAGAAGCTATAAAAGCTAAGTTAACCAGTTAGTCATGATAACCAGATTGTACCGTCCGTCTTCCATGTTCGACGAAGTTGTGCTGCAAAAGCTAACACATTCATAGATATAGATAGAAACAAACTCTTGATAAACGTTCCTTTTCGGTTAACACTCACTGATCGCTAAATCCTCGATAATCCAATTTCATCGTCTGAGCTTCGGCAAACCTAAATCAATTCAGTTGGAGAAAAAATGAACGATCGAAGTTTTCTCTTCTCTCGCTGCCATCCGTACTTGCTCCGACTGTCAACGGCATGGTTATATAGGTCTGTAGACGACAGAGACATTTCCCTCGAGCAGCGACCGGAAGTAGGCAATGGATAATGGATTTCCTTCGGAATGCGAGTGGAGGTGATTCGAATAAGACTCACAGGTGGCCAGAGGCAAGGAGAAGAATGAGATCAGATTATGAATCCTCGAGATGGACCGACTCGTCCCTTACGTACGGCCACAAATCCTCCGTGAAGAATGAGACATTCCTTCCCTTGCCCTAATAACTCTTCCCACGCTCCTCTCCACGGGGAAAAAATAAGTCGTGAAGGAATTTAAAACCAGTTCAGTCCTGTGTTGGTATTTTTTAAAAAGAATATCCATCCAAAGTCTTGTCGCCGACGATTTATGCCTCTCTAAATTCCGCCTAGTGAATGTGTTGTGTCGAGTACAGCTTGTCCCTCTCGGGAAACGCGGATCTCTGAAAGTGTGTGGTCTTCAACAAGAAGAACTAATCATAAGAATGATGTTATTCGTCGGTGGACTTAGATAACCAACACCGCGAAACGCAGAAAGGGTTCCGAAGAACCAAATTTTTTCGCCCCCGAAATTTCTGCCGGCGCCAAATTCCCGGTGACTTAAACGGCTGATTTATGTCCCGGTAGCCATCTAAGAGGCAACACTGATTACGCCAGTTTAAGGAATGTTAATCCCGCCGTGCATCATGCGGCGTAAGTGGTGCGGTATTACGAGATATAAATCTTGGGGAAGAAAACCTCGTTTCATACAGACGCCTCATTTGCGCTGAGTTTATGTGTCTTTCTGAAGGTTTATTGTGCGGGATTCGTCACCTACGGCTGCCAAAACTTTGGATCTTTTCGAACAATACTTATCGAGTCTTCGAATGGTTTCGAGAAGATTTCACGGAGTCGACTACATGCGCGACTACATTTGTTAGGGAATAATCCGGAGTTTTATTTCGGACTTTTCCGAGATGCGTGATATAATTTTTCCGCACGCGGAATATGCCGAGAGAGAGGACGCCGTGGGCGCCATTCGCTCCGAAGACAGCTGTAAAACATATCCGCGCGTGCCGCATCCAAGACGAGTATACATTATTCTCCCACGAACAAGGACTATTTAACATTCTGCGGGTGTCGAGAGGTTCCAAATTAACCCTCCTCTCACTCAGCCCTCTCTTCTCTTAACCTGGCTTTTCTTCGTCACCGCTCAAAAGGAATTTAAGTACGCGAGATGGAGGAGGAATCAGCGTACCCCTTTTCCCTATCTTCAGGGAGACCCCTGAACCGACCCTTTTCATACTCGCTTCCGCGTCTCCAACGCCCATTGTTTCGGTAACTTTTGGAGAGAGAGAGACAGGGATGTGTTGTGTTAATGGTCCTTCTCCCTTTATAAAGGGAGCGGAAGATTATTTCCTCAGAGCTTCCGCACGGAGTCGAGACACTTGTTGTGAAAATTCTGAGTGCTTTGCATTACTCTCTGTCTCTCTCTTCCCTCGCTTTCTCTCCTATTTCTAGACCTTGCGAGAAAATAAGGCAATCTGGGAGTGTGTAGAGAAGGCGTCTTAGGGATTCCTTTTGAAGCGAAAATGTTACTAAACCTCGCGTAGTTCTCCAGTTGGGCTATAAGATTGAGCGATGGAGAGGATAAAAGCAGTTATCGCGGAATGTTCGAAAGTTAAGGAATAAACTTGATGTCAATGTAATTAAACCCTTGCGAGTGTCCTATATACCAAGATTTTTATTTCACCGCGGATAATCGATGGATTACACTCACTATTCCAAAAATAATAATACGCAAGTTATTGAGGGCATAAAAGCGAAAAATTCGATGAAGGACTAGATACGTCCCACTGCTACAGGAATATTAAGAGAAACGGATTAAACTGGATAAGATTCGCTCTTTGAGAATAATTTGAAAATACATAACTGAAAATGTTCACTTAAAAATGAACGTCTTCTTAGCTTGCTTAAAATATCTTGCTTTTTTAATAATTGATTTTGGGTTCGGATTAGTACAGTTCTTATCCAACATTTGTTAGTTCTATAGAAAGAATCATTTTAAATTAACATGTGCTCGGAATACAACCTTTAATAAACCAGGAATGGATATAAAAAACAGGATATGTGAAATTATAATAAATACAGCGTTACCATGTAATACCCCACAAAGTATCCAATCCAACAGTAACCTGAAGACGTTTATCTTTTCTCGGACTGGACGAACTAATTTTTAGATGATTAGCCGCTCATGTGCTAAAATATATAGGTAAATGTTGTAGTTCTTGACTGTTTTATGGTTATGAGATGATTGGGAACTCCATGGGCAAATGCTCTCGGCGAACGGTAAATATTTTGGAACGGATACCCTTCATCAACCAAGTTATCACTGTGTGTTCTAAGCTTGACAGATTTACCTCTTCATCAACTTGGAAATTAATGATCAGCAACTTCGGGTAGGCAGCGCCTTGAGGCCGAATCTGCAGCATATGTGTCAAAGGTGGAAGGAATTTCTTCCGTTTTAAATACGTTCGGAAGAGTGACTAGCTTGACACTTCGACCAATCTTTTACAGCTATACTTTTATCTTCCATTTCTGAAAGAGGAATCACGGAGTGGGGCTCGGACTGTCAGTTCCACGAGACAGCTAAATGGGCACGTTTCAGAAAGGATAAATTCGGGATAAAAAATTTCCATTAAACTCGTCGTGGGTAACCCGAAATCCTCGTGTACCAATTTCAATCGAGCAACCTCCAATTATGGGAGGGGAGAATTACCAGGTTAATATGCAAATGCGAATTAACTCGCGAGATCATGTCAGGGAATCGATGAATCACTTCCTTAACCCGCCCGGATTTTCTGAATACGAATGAGGTTAAAGAGTCTTGCGAGAAAATTCGACGGAGCTCAAAACATTTCGGAGGATGTCTGCCATCCTGATTAACAGACCTCTCTCGAGTCGAATTCCGGTCGAAAAAGAAGGAACGGATGATCACCGACCAACGTAATCTTCCCCGGACACTCTCCCTCATCAGATATTAATACATTCTTGATTAAAGTCAAACCTTTCATCGTTAGCCCTCAAATATCCACATTCTGCCGTCTCTTTGTCCCTCTCCTAACAAAAGACCCCCACCTCCTTAATCTCTCTCTCGCCCTTCTATTAAAACGCGCCATCTTTATTCCATTTCTTTCTTCCCGCAGACGCTATTTCTCTGGGGGGGCACGAGCGGGGGCGGAGGCGCCACCGTCGACCGTACCTGCTCACACAGGAACACACGCTGCTACACAAAAACAACAAAAGATGTCCGATGATGCCCCCGGGCTAAGGATCCAATCTACATCCCAACCTTGAAAAAGACTCCTTATTCATTTTTTTTACTCTCCTAAGACTCCTCCCCCTTCCGTCTTCCCTTTGCTCCTTTTTTATTTCGTATAAACTCGAAACGTGACTCTTACTTTTACGAAGTCACACGCAAAGGAGTGGGATTGAGTTTAAGGGGGGAGAGGGACGAAGACGGAAGGGGTGGATTTTTTTACTGAGCCGTTAATACCAACTCTTTATCCGGCTCCTTTCTTTTTTTTGGGGTTTTACCCAAAAAATCCCTACTCATCCCCCCGAGGGATTGATTTTGAGTTCGAAGCCGCCATCGAGGGGTGTTGTGACCCCCTCCCACTTTTCCTCTCCCTCATTCACACCCCTTTTCCCACTTCACCGTTTCCTGTTTTTTCCATTTCTTCCACACCCACTTTCTCCTCCACACCTATCAGTTCATTATCCCTCTCATTAACATCCTTATACAATAGCGCAAAGCAATAGATGGTTCAATTTGGAGTCGTAAGAGAATAAGGATGGGGCCAATAAACCAGAGTTAGGAGGCTGTTCACAGGAAATGAACTAAGAAATAACATAGGCAGGAGACAAACCTTATGTAGTTCAGTGAAACTTGTCTTGAGCGGAACCTGTGTAAAGTGAAAAGCTATCTAATTCGGAAAATATTTTGATCTCGGAGTGCGTTCAACTCTAACGACCTACCCAGAATTAAGCGGAAAACGGTCTGATTGAGGAAAAATGGCGATCCCAAGAATTCCGCTAAAAAGAGGTTTCACTGTAGCTATCATTATAATAATAACATATACAGCTAGGACAAAAGGAGGGATTTAAGATAAACCAGCAATGGAGATTAGAAATACTGTGAAGCTTTCATCGCCAACCTCAGAAAAACAGCATGCAAAACAGCAAGCCATTTGGCGCCAAGCCCAGTCTAGTCCAGGGTTCGAGTCCCGAGTTACCGGGTTTTCCTGGCTAGAGGATGATTAAATGTGTTTATCCATAGCTACTCTTAACGCCCCTCATTTTATACCCAATAAATAGAGGCTTGTGAGACCCTGGGAATTCAATTTTGATAATACATAAAATAGCCGTAAAAACCGCCGGAAAAACAACAGAAGATACTTATAGTAAGGAGTGAAAATATAATGCATAACCGTAAAATCGAAGTCATTGGTGAGTGTATGCTAAAGAGAAGAATGGAATAGATATATCAGTATAATGAATCTTAATTGAAAAGCGAAGAAATCTGGAGGCGACGAGCAATGCAAGATGAGAGAGAAAACCGAAGAAAAGGCTGGAAGACAGCAAGCGGAGCGCTAACAAGCAGGCTGAAAGCCTTTTCTGAAAGAAAGGGAAGATCATAATCTTTTTATTTCATCATTTCCTTCCTTCTCCCTCTTTTCCCTTTAATTTCTCCTCCATTTATTCCTTTAGCTTCCGATCGCCCTTCACCCTTTCCCTTTGCCCGCCTCTAATCTCTTTTTCGTAAGAATCGAATGATCATCTATTACAATCGATGCTTTTAACGCGCTTTATTCCTTTGGATATAAAAAGATTTATTTGGGCCGCTTTTATCGCCCTCCCGAGAAAATGACGACTCGCCTTTCTTCGCCGCGCATAATCGATTGGAAAAGAGATTGATTCCATTAAAGCCCTCGGAGAGGAAATAAAATAGGGAAGCGTGAGAGATGCAATTTTTGGAAAGGAGTGTTGAACTCGTCTTATGAATTATTCGGTACATCTTTGCCAATTATCTTTGATGTCATGTAAGCTGAAGGAAGAAACTGTGGTAGCAAAGTTTACCTCCTTATCTTTTTCCCAACATGAACACTCTATTCGGATCTGACCTCTAATATGAAATTAAGTCTTTGTGAACTTAGAGCATGAGCGTGGCGAGGCTTCACACAGTATACTGATTAAATTTTGCTTTTATTCTTGAATTATTGTATGTACTTATTCGTTTCTACTTTCCTATTCGGGTAATTTATACTGTTTCCGCGTGAATTAATAAATTGGGAATGTTTGTTAAACTCTTTACGATATTTGATTGAACTGATGTCCAGAAAAATTTCTATATGATAATATGACCCCTCATGAATTAGCGATTTTTTTATTTCCTAATCTTCTCTTTTACTTATAGGTTAAAGACCTTTCAGGGTCATCTTCTATCTTTCGAGAGTGTGGATACTTTGAAGTAGTACTTAACTTATCAGTAGTGACTTTCTTCAATAGTAAGATCAATTACTAATAATTATTCATGCAGATCTCAAAGGAAAATTTAATAACAGTGGAATCCGTGAACAAAGTATCATGACAAACTGCTTAATATGAAGTTGACATCCGTAATATACTATATGTGGGCGAGCACTTAAGAAACTCGGCTTCGTCGAGAGATCAGTTGGTAAGAGCAAAGAAAAAAATCACGAGTGTTACTTTGCGTTAGTTAGGCCTCATCTTGAGTATGAATGTAGTGTATGAGAACCTGCCGAGAAGAGCTGTATTAGTGTATTAGAAATGGTACAGCTAAGGAAAATAACTTTTGTAAAGACTTGCTTCGACTAATCAGTGAGCGTTACTCAGAGGCTTCAGGACGCAGGATAGGAATATTTAGAAGATAGAGAATTTAAACAGAGGTTTAATTTACTTGGTAAATTCAGAGAGTACGTTCTTGGAAAATGTACAGATAATGTGTCCTTCCACTTATAGTATATACACCGCTCTGATACTGCGAGAATAATCAAGGAAAGAGATGCTATAAGTATATTATCGCTCCAAGAATTCATTTTTCGCTAATGTAGGCAATGATGGTAAAAATTCTGAAAATATTTCTTATAAAGCATAATATTTTAGTCACTAGCTTAGCACTAATACTATTAGGCATACAAAATAAATTGCGTGATAGTACATTCTTATCAATCTACCTTTCCCTTCTTTTTATTTTGCTCCCCTTCTTCCATAATACTCCTAATTAAAACCTCTTGGTACTACTTTTATTTCTTCATATCATATGTTTTTTTCGCAAACACCTTCCAGAATACTCTTTCTTTACTTCCCTTCTATCTTGTCACAATCTCCCCTTCCTATCTCACCTCTTCCTCCCACTCCTCCATTTTCCCTTAGCCGTAATATCCCCCTTCAGCCCTCTCTAACTCCATATCCTTCCCCCGGCATCCTCACTAAAAAAATTACAACCAAATTTTCCATGCGCCGCCTTCACGTCTGCGAATCCCTCCGGGGAGCCAAAAGAGAGGAGCGGCAGAAAAGGCTTTTCTGCGTGCAGCGGTTCCCCAGGCTCTTGCTTTTTTCTCCACCGCTTTTTACGGAAAAAAAATCCGCCCCATTGTTCCCTTAGGGGAGCGGGATGGAATGCACGAATCTTACAGGCTGCACCCCAACGCAGTCACATTCGGAGGACGCCCTGGAGCCACTGGAATCCCCGTTATCCTTACTTATATCTCTTACGTCCGGACCCTGTGCACCTGACCTTCTTGCATCGTCGTTATTGGTAGTAAAAAAGCAGAGCTAGCCGTTCGGTCCCTTGGTGAGACACAATGGCGCGGCTAGAGGCTCTCTTTATGCCGACGAAATGGATTAGTCCGAGGGAAAGTTTGACAAAAGGGAGTACAGAAAAAATGGCCCCCCAGTCCACCTATTTCTATCGATATTTATGCCCGTTTAATGTCGCCTTAAAGTCGCTGGCGATAAAGAATCGTCCGTAATGACCAATGAAAAAGCTGCGTGAAGTGTCTCCAAAAACTTCCTCGCCTCTTCCTGACCATAGAAAGCTATCCGTCACAACTTCTTAGCTGAGATTTCTAGTTACTTCAGTTGGTACGTGGAAGTATCACATCAGAATTCAACGGAATCCTGCATTCTTGCGTTTTCTTAAATCTAAATCGACTTTGAAAGTGAGTTTAATTATACTTTATGACAGCATAGTTCGGCTAGAATACCTTGAGTCTGTATGTTTGTGACTTATATAAAATCCACCGTAGAGTAAGTTAGCGTGTCGAAGTTCTGAATAAGCAAGGTGCAAAATCTCCATATCCTAATCAAGGTTAAAGGCATGAGGAAAAAAGGTGTTCGAAAAATCTCGCTCTCTGAATTTTTTGTCCTGGTTTCAGCTCCCGTATCCATCTCAATCTTGAGTTATACTTTCTGTCTCATTACGCCTCATTAATCTTCCCGAGAATCGCACTCCTAGATCATGAGACTTAAGATCACAACAACGAAAGGGAATACATGCGTTTCTTGGAGGATGAGGGATAGGGAATAAACCTAATTTCAAATGAATTCGCAGAAATGCTCGTATGTGAGTAAATGTATGAGTTATGGTAGTTTTTAGAGCATAATGATTAGCTAATTTTTTTCAGCTCCTAACGTTGATTAGATCGGCAAGATCTGAAAGAATCTGGGAATAAGTCGAGCTGAAAAGTCTTGATGGAGGCTTTTAGTGTAAACATAAATGCAAATGATTGCTTTGCTGCTTTCCGTTGCCATTACACTGCCAAGATAGGAATGAGTTTAACTTACTTATACCAGATTGGTAAGGTTAAAGAAAATTACCCTGTCTTATGGTGCCGACCAGCGCAAAGATACTGATTAGCATAATGATTTTACTAATTAGAGCAAGTAAGTAACGGTCGATAAAATACATCTCCTAATGATAATAAATACTTCAGCTGAATATAGCTAAAATACTGCTCTAACAAAATAAAATATTCGCTGATATTTGAAAATGTAACCATGTTTACGTTTTAAGACAGAGGAAAGATGAATCTCAAAATTTATATGCAATTTCTCGGTAAGACTGCAGTAATCGATATTCTTCAGAGCTAAAACACATGGAGTATGGATTATTGCTGCTCGTAAAAATATTAGAAATGTGTAAGGATTTACATGATTTACTGCATCTACTGAAATCAAAGCAATTCTGCCGCACGCCGAAAGGCTGCTTGCAGGGCACACATGTTGATGCAGACGTAGATATATATATATCAACCTTTAGAATACTTTATAATTCGTAATCTCTGAATATTGCAACAGGTTTACGCTCTAACAGCATTATTATGGTTGAAATTTTATCAAATACCTAGGTTTAGTACATACTTATGAGCTGACATCTTCCTCAGGAGGACTTTGTAGTTCCGCTAAGTATTGATAAACTAAAAGTCGATTCAAATACTCCATTTCTTAGAATAAAGGTACATAAATCTATTTAACGTGATAAATACTTTCAATTTAGATATTTCACTTCCTGGTAGAAAGAACTAAACATGGCTAACTTCTTTCCTTTAAATTTAGTATTTTAAAGGATATTCGGATAAACATTGAAGTTAGCCAGGATAACGACTCCAAAACTATGTCACGCTCGTTGGAATCTCCAACCGGTGATATGATCCCAAAATATATGAGAGAAATCTTCTTATCTGCTGATGTCTAAAGCACGATGAAGTAACCACGTGTAACAGATCTCAGTCTTGATGGAAGATGGCACAATGGCTGTGGATAAGGACATTCTACTGTCACGGTTGCGGTGGGAAGCTATCTTTCTTTAGGTCGGTATCTCGGACAACACAAGCCGGCATACATATGTTAGAGGAAAATGCGGTAAGATGGAGAATCTCTAGGAATGGCTACCCAGTAAAACTTGGAGATTTTAATTCCGGTTATTGACGTTATCTATCACCGAACACGCCAGTTAATAAATCTCGCTTTCGTCGAATATACCTCTGGGATCTCCGCATACCAAGAGATCTCGCTCTATCGCTTTCCCTACATATTTTACCGTCCAACGCCACAAAGATACTCTCCGATATTTTATTCATTCATCCTTATCGTTAATTCGTCTAACCTAGGGGTGGGGAACATTTTTCTATCGGAAGGCCACGTTTAACATTCGGCCTCATAAGAAAAATCATGCGTAAAACCATCAGACCAGTCATGTGTTGCATGTTGCCTAAATTCAAGCAGTAAAACAGAAATTTTATTTGAAAGACGAATTCATTCTCTGAGTAAACTGAAAGGGAACATTTTCCACATTATTTTTCACTTGATTTCCATACTACAATTAGAAAAAAAAAAAACATTTAAATGGGAGTATTTGGTTCGGCAAGTGACCAAAAGGACGCAATCATCGTCGAAAAAGGCACATATGACATGAAGGCCGCTGGCTTCCCACCTCTGGTCTACGCCAATCAGGATACGTTTAACTATTTGAATAGAATTTGACTTAAGAACGAATTCTTAAGAAAATTATAGTGAATAAAGGCGAGATCAGACCAATGAGGCCGACACCGTTCGATGTGTGTGCTAAAGGATAATAGAAAAGTATGGATTGTAAATGTCGGTTTTTAAATCTTATTTTGGCTATGTTACGCGGATCTGGAAAAGAGATAGTAAACAAAGCCGCAGGTGCTGGCTGAAACTGAGAAAAAGGGAGAGATAAAAGATTTGGTGAACCCAACTTCAGACCCTTCTTCAGACCTGCGGGACAATTAACTCAGTATAACCTGAATGAATTGGGCGAGAACCGAAAAATGGATCCAATCCAGTTCGTAAGCGAATTCGATTAATATTCGAATAGCTATTGCGATTGCGTATCATTTGGCATAAAATCATTGATGTAGGCGTTTCACTTACGCTGCCATAAATTTGTCTATCAGCAAATTGAACGGAAAGAATAATAATTCAAGAGGGGTAAGGATATTTGAAGCTTGTGAATAAAGAGTATTTTACAATAAATATGATACTATTCATTCCAAAAACGTTCAGGACGACACAATTTTGATTAAGATACATTTCAGGACAGCGATACAAATAGGCTTGGATATCCACTTGCTGTGGCAGCGTTATATTTATGGCTGGTAATGGAATCTCATATTTATGTTGCAGTGTAACGCAAGATTCTCCTTACGGAAATACCGAGGAGACGCGAATGATTAACCGTAAGAAGGTGAGATTGAATGGGGTGTATCAATGTTTAGAGATCACATACACGTAGGAGTTATAAATAGTCCAGGTTAGGTAGTTGCAAGTTATGGACCATAGCAGGTTATTACATTATATGAATCATGCTTATTACATCCATAACACATGGACCCTTGACTTAGCGAAATAGGCTTAAAAATCACTTAATACAAATTTAAAGATATTGCACTCAAACGCATACCAAGGTAAACACACACGAGAACCCACTTATTTTGCCGAAGACGTTTCTCAAA
Organism: Pachydiplax longipennis; assembly: GCA_036926295.1. Classification (NCBI taxonomy): domain Eukaryota; kingdom Metazoa; phylum Arthropoda; class Insecta; order Odonata; family Libellulidae; genus Pachydiplax; species Pachydiplax longipennis. The sequence goes on from JAVFKF010000008.1 coordinate 63,708,542, forward strand.
CCTTTTAATTATTCAAAGAGGAGAAACATAGATTATGTTTCTAATTATCTCAACAAACTCTTTCGGGTCCGCATCCGGTTTTAGCGGTTGAGATTTATAACTCTAGATTTTCATCAGAGGAAGAGCTGGACCCACTAATTTCATTCCATTGTATGCGGCTATAACGAGTAAAGGTGACAGACATGGGAGTCTTGGATTCGTAAGAAAACTCTTGAATGAGAAAGAGGAGGCGTAACCACTCGCATGAACGAGTTCTCTTGCACACGTCGGCAAATGGATTCGAAGAATGAAGCGCAATTACGGCGAAGAAGTGGCGATAATGACTTAGGTCAATGCTTTTTCAGATGCACTTTCATACAAACACACAGGATAACTTAAATTGTCCTCTAGAGAAAAAAAAATTGAAATACGTGATGATTGGTGAAATCAAACAAAGCTCAATTTTCTCAAGGTAACAAACATTGGAAGGAAATGCTGAATAGAGGAAGATTGTGATGGGAATGGGATAAGTTTAACGACTATGCTGGTTTAAATGTCTCCAAGGTCGGTATTAACGCAATAAAAGTACAAGGAATCAAAAGAGGGAATAGAGTAATACCTCGGTAAACGAAACAATTTCATCATTTTCTTAGCCGAAACCTCCATTAGGTTAGATGCTTACTTAAAGCTACTTCCCAAAAGTCAAAGAACCCTGAAATTTGCGTGAATTTTGCCAAAAAAATACTGATTTCTATAATTGGTTAGATAGAATGGGGAAGCCATATCTTTTTGCTTTCTGTGATCTTCCTGTATATGTGGACGTAATCCCGTAACCAATTAAGCGTTCATTTGCCCGTTCCAAATTAATTTTAAGAAATTTTCACAGACCAATTGTTCTGTACTTACATAGAGTTAATCCACTCTAAACAGTCTGGCTCAGCGAGGAAAACAAGGGCAGAGCATTTCGCTCCTCAGTTTGCTTAGTAAGCCTCATTCTTTTCCAAGGCCCTTGGTAGCTAATGGTGGAGTGTATCAAATATGCCTTAAGGTAGAATACTTAATAGACAGCCGATTCTAAAATGTAACGAAATAAATCTGGGAAAAATTGCTGGCAAAATCATCGTATGGCCTACGCCATTGTATACTTATTCAGTGTAAGTATACAATACATAAGTATAAAAAGTATCCCCGATAAAAAGTTAAAACATTAGTGATCTACGTTAGATGAGGCGAATAATATATACATTAGGAATGGCTACGTTACAAAGTCAAAATTTCTGCGTTACAGAATCAAAAAGAAGGCAAGAAAAATTAAAGAGTATGAGAAGACAGGTGGAAAAGAGATAGAACATTGCCTTGAGGTGGGAATTTGAAAGAACTGATCCTAAAGAAAAGTATTAAAGATTGTAAATCAGGTAACTTTTTACACCAAGGCGGCGAAATAACAATAAGATAAAAGAGAGAGAAGGAAAAGATGGGATGGATAATAATTGGCCGGAGTATGAGATTAGGTGGAGAGGCGATGTTCCAGCGAGGTCCTTTTTCTATAAGAGAAAGATCGAGACGATGTGCCAAAAATGTGTTTCCTTTGTCCTTCCACACTATTAACCTATCCTCTATCAACCTCCTCCATCTATTCGGGCGAAATATCCACCCTTGGAAAAAAATGCGGTCTCCCATCTCAAGGGCAACTCTTCCATTCTTCCTCCCAATCTCTCTTTCGCAGCAAAACCTTCCTCTCGAAACTTTTTCGCTCTCCAAACCGAAATCCTTCATCTCGTCCCCGCTGTCTGCACTCTGTCTTGATGGTCAATTCCAAGTAAATGCATATTCTTTTGCCGCTTCATGTCATGTGCTTCCGACATCTTCATTCCACTGCGATGTCATCGTTTCATTAAGCCCGCATTCATATTCTTGGAATACGTGATTTCTCGGCGTCATTTTCTCTGAATTCAGGCATTTCAGTCTGGAAGCCGAACCCTTTGTGATGAGGAACAAGTTTTATCCATAGCCAGGTCCGATAGAAGAGGCAGAGGCAACCGTATTATTAGATGCCTCTCGAACAGAGCGCCAGAATTAATAACTATATACATAAACATCTATGAATGCATGCCTGTATTTGTGTGTGTAGATGAATAAAGTAATTCCTTAATTATTGTTAAGATTGTCAATTATTATTTGTAACAGTTTTGAGAGGAAGATCCTGAATCTTTTCTATCATCAGCGAATAACCTTGTTTTTAAAATTAGAGTGAGATGATTAGCTGAAAAAGTGAAGGGCACCATATAACATCTCGCCCAAGGCGTCGAAATCTTTTTCTTGCTCTCTTTCAAAGTTCATAGGATCGATCCGATTCTTTCAAATTTACACATTTACTGAGAGTAGACTTCATGGAACCTGAAGCTCTCATTTTTGAGATTTATAATAAATGTGATGCTTGAAATAATACAGGCTACATAGTATAATTAACTAAATCCAGCGATACGTGGAGAAGCTTATCCATGTTTAAATCTATTGAAAATAAGACATGACTAATTAGTGATATTAGTGTCAATCTTGTTTTTCATTTCATTCCACATAGTATTTGTATATATTTTAGTGAGTTAGTATCATATCAACAGCAAATCGTCATCTTAAGGTCAATTATGATCGTTTTTTCCTAGGAATGTTCAATAAATCACAAACATCGTGCATGGCAATGAATTCGGCAAAGGTTTCTTAAGCGTTCTATGGTGAAATTACCCCTCACATTTTTAAAATTAGAAAATAAAATCTTTGTACACCCTGATATAAATCACAGATATCCTCGGCATGATTCTCACACGATAAACTGCCTTTAGGGTCATAGTAACTTGGGTCACCTTGATAAAAAGGATGACACATGCCACTGGAGGCGATGGGTCTCGCGTAATGAAGCTTCCGGATGCTTGGAAGATCGACGTCTATTCTCGATATCCTCCGTCTATTGCTAACAGATGCTTTCATTGAGAATAATAGGCTGACCCGAAGAATGGTTTTTAAATGAAACCCAGGATGACTTGGAATAGAGTAGGGCAAGAGCCTAACAACCGCTCCTGTTTAGTTTACCATGAAAGCCCAGCGAAGGTCAGACATGCAGCGTAACATTAGGCAGATGCAGGGCATGAGAACACGAAAGGGTACTAAAAGCCAATCTTTTGATTGAAGGGGTTACTGATGTAGTCAGATGCGGGTACTTACTATTCGTTTTTATTCCGCTCCACGAGCAGCTATCGTTCACTATTCAGAAATATCATATGGAAATTTTCGCTAGAGCTTCGCCTTTGAAGTCATAAGCTGGAACGGTAATGAAAATATCTCATTGCAAAACCAAAAGCTTATATTTAGAATCGACCGTTCGATATTCAATATAAATACAAGTATCAGGAGGATTCAGTTCAAAAGGTAAATTTGAAAGGTTGTATTATACATGAAGCAGTCCGATATTTATTCATGACTCAGCCATTATTAAGGATTGATACTATAGATTCAATGCAATGACCCTTTGACGTTAGTAAATAAAATCATAAATTTCTATAATTTTTGAGTTAGAATAACATATTCATGTATCTTTACGTATACGGAACATTGATAGGAGTTTTCTGAAACATGGCATCATACCAGAATCGTATCTACTGTGCTAAGGTCCGTTTCAAGATTCCAGTCAGTATGGAGCGCTTACGGAGAAAAAATTCAATGTAAATTGCCATAAGCGAAGAGGTTAGCCTCGCGTCGGGTCGCCTTTACGCGGAGCTACGGATTCGGACGGGTATAATTAAGATTCATAGTTTACATTGACCGATTCAAACTTAATTTCTGGTGAAATTCGATTGAAAATAACTTTATCAACACAATAGTGAAAATTTTACGCTCTTATAGCAAGAACAACAAAGTTAAAAGCGAAAATTGAATGAATTGCCGAGTTTTCACCTCTGAACATTTTTGAAACTGCCATTACTCTCTTTCAATCCAACATAAAATGCTGATTTTTTCTTTCATCGCTCATTGTGTCATCTAAATGCATAAAAGTTACATGAGATTAATTTTAGATAGAATAGACTATAATATCTTTCGTTAACAGCAACTGGCTATTGAATAAATTACAAACAGCTTCATTCCTAACGCAATCTTTCGAATTTACCGTTTCAATTAAATCCTGCTTTTCCGTCTTGATAAGTGAATATTAAAAAAATGAAAGGCGAAAAGAGAAATTCATATTTATCCCGGAAATCTTCTTACAATAGATGTCAATGACCTGAAACCATTGACGTCTCACAACTCGTCACCGTCTCTCCCTTGAAAGCATCTCTCGGAATCATTCATTTCCTTCTTACACCTGTTGTGTAATTGTCGGGCCGAGGAAAATTTCCATCGCGGATGAAAGACTCCCTACTAGATGAAATCGTAATTTTCTTAGCGTCCCGTCAATTATCCGGACGCATCTCTGCAGAAAATAAATGCCCCGACTATTTTAAAAGATAACAACGTCGTCTCCTCCGTTGTTGCTCCCTTGTTTGTAAAACGAGCCGTCACTTCCCATTGCGCGCCGTTGACGTGATTATTTCCCGACATAGCTTGATTCCACCCCACGGCATACGCTATTCCGTTCGGTTTGTTTGGGAACATGATAAGGCATTTTTCCCACGGCCAAAGACCTCTCGTTTCGGGAAACGCTCGAAATTAGACTCCGAAAAGTACCGAAGAGGATGCGGGAGAGGGAAAGGAAAATAGTGTAATCTCCGTAATTGCGCGGGAAAAAGACGGAGGAAATAAAGCGGAGACGCTCTTTGGACAGTTCGGATTCAGAAAAATAAACACTTCTGAGAAGAGACTAGCCGAGACGAGTAATGACATGAAAATACGGAGCTCTCATTATCCAATCATCTGTACCATTGTGATCTCTAAGACGTGCGATCGTATTTTTGAGGACAATGCACCTCGGTTCGTTCTCCAAGGAGTTCCACAAATTCCTGATATTATTATAAGTAATTTTGCTAGCAAATCACAATGATAGCGATTTATTGCGTGAATTGAATACAATGAAGCGCAGCATTATGGGCGTTATTCAAAATGACTCAAAGGAAATTTACTACTACAGATGTTTATTTATAGGGCTAACAATTAGATTCTTTCGTGTAAAATCTTTCAGGGTTATAATCTCCTTACACATATGTGCAATGTTTCGTAAATTGTTTTGTTGAAATACATTAAAATGCTTACGAGTATCTTCCTATCCAATGCTTTAAATCACATAATTTCAAGTGATACTACCGTAGCCTTTCAAATTCATTATATGAAACATATAATGAATGCATTGAACAAATATAACAGATACTTTTCACCAAATTCCCTGAGGATTTCACATAAGTTGCAATGTCAAAAGATTGTATGATAGTGCGTTTCAGGTTTTTGAGTCAACAATAATGAAATATATACATAATAAATACTACATAATGTATATTTGATTGCTCCAAGGTTTCGACCCCTTGAGGTCATCATAAAGTGAAATAAGATTTTATGACTAAAGTATATGTATTCAATATATCTCATTACTTTTTCAATGACCAGAGGGTCGAAACCTTGTTCTTGCATTTAAACATATTCTGTGGTTAAGGTAGAAGTGTTCTTTTCGATATTCTTTAGAATTAAAACTGGATTTGTAAAAAGATTAATTAATTATCTAGACTATTTTTAACATTCTCTGTGATTCTTTATAAAGATACTTTCCCATTACACTTATTTTAACATCTTTTCGGGGTAATTATATTAGCAATCTCGTTAATAAATACGGTTATTATTAATAAACGGGTGTAAAAGTATTTTCCTTTAATTTCCCTTTCATTTAAACGCAGCATTTTTTCTTTGCCTACTCATTAAATAATTCCTTCATTACGGATAAAAACCTGAAGCATTACGCTAACTACGTCGTATACATAGTTCATTCAATCATCCTCTAATCCCAATACCATGATATATTAACAGGCACACATTGATCTCCGCAACTTAAGTATCTCATATACATACCAAGTCAATTTCTCTTCATAAAAGTTTAATTCTTGTCACTAAGATGAAGTGGAGCTAATAAAAGGTCAATAGCGCTGAACGCAAAATTCTTTTTGCTAATAAACACAAAACTCGACGCACCAATTTGGATCCTCTAACGAGTCTCATTAACAAGAGACCCGTCGGCTCCATAAACAAAAAGTATATCCCATCAAACTTAAGTCCGTGAGGGAAAATAATCAAATTTACTTGCGTCGGAAAATATGAAGGTGAATTTTTAATATATAGGCACGTTGAAAGGAGGATTTGATTAATTATTTTTTCGATAATAAAGACTAACGAGCATGAAGGTAAACTTGTCGAAAAACAGTAATGAGAATTTTTGGACATCGGGTTTCATTTCAGTGAAAAGACATACTGAGCTCGGCTCAAAGCAAATTAAATTTATAGCAGAGGCGAAGATCCTCGTTATATCTTTCGAAATTCGAAGTGCTGAAAATATTTTTAATTTGCCGAAACGGATAAATACCAGCAATTAAAGACGTGACCAAATACTCGATTATTTTCTCTCCGTTACTTTTGTCAAATTATCGATTTGGGCTTATTAAAATTTTGTACGAAAAATGTCACTTAGACCTCAATGTGAGTTAATGCTCTGCATTGAAATTACTGGCAATGGATACGTTTACGTTTATAATTACCTGAATGAATAGATGTAATAAATATAAATGTAGTCGAGTCAATTGAATATCTCGGGAGTATTCTTACGAAGAACTTTAAATGGAGCACAAATATAAAAAAATTAGAGGCAAAGTAATCAAAAAGCTCGGCTTTGTGAAGCACATAGTCGGTAGATGCGATGGAAAGGTTAGAGATAGATACTATTTCCCTTGGTCAGGCCCTATCTGGAATATACGGCGAGTACTAGAATCCAGTGGATGTGACCCAGGGTCCTTCTCAGAAAGCTGGTAATCCATGGTTTCCGTGATCCTTTCGAGGAATTGACGGAATCGCCGGAACCGGAATCGGCAGGAGAGTTTTTCGAACCTCTAGGAACTACCAATAAATATTTATGTAATTGTGTAAATGGTCAAGCTTTACAGTAGGGGGTTTAAGTATTGTAAACTTGCATATAAAAATGCACTTACAAATGTACTGGCTGTATAGGATGTGTGAAAATATACATGAAAATTGCGTATGAAAAATGATTAAGAGTTGACGTTGAGAGATTAAGACTGCCACCTGACTTTTATAGCCGCAGTATTTCAATAAATGAAATCTGTCTCGTTTAATCAGAATAATTGATCCAGCTTCATCGCGCGTCTATGCTATTCATTAAAAAAAACTTGTTTTACTGGAAAATTTGTGAGTTTTTTTTACAATTTACACTCCCGAAACTTTTTTAAAAAAGTAGGAGTTTCTTTCTTAATAAGTAAAGAACGCACATGACCTACTGATGATAATCATTCACCAAAATCGGAGGTGTAGTCATTTACGTTGCGGAAATATGACTATACTTTCAAAGTAACGGGACATTTTCCCGGGAAATACAACCTTTTTATGTTAATTTTATGATGTTTTCTTGCATAAATGAAAACTCTTCTTTATAGTATGGGTTTAAAAAAATTTAATTAAATTTGACTTTTAAGATTCGCAATATTTAATGCTATGGATGCGAGAACGTATTTTAGTGTATGACTCACTTATCATTGTTCAAAATGAAAAATTATGATCTCTTCTTTGCTATTAAAACGTACTCGACAAACAGTTAATGTCAGTTCGAGTCTTTTCATTCGTGTTACTCAAAGTTGAGACGGTAATTAATATTCAATCAGCCAAACTCCACCGCTCGTTTATTCATCAGTCAAACACGTCATCGAAGAGTCCCACGCATCACGTGTACTCGCACCATAATCAATTCAATGAGCTTTGATGAACGAAAGAACTCCGAAGTCGGTGATTACGGACATTGAATTTCACGAACGCGATATGTTGGCCCGGCATCTGCCTCCATTGAACTTAATTCAGTCGCCGACCGCAGCAACAACAAGGCATTTCGACAAGAGAGAGAGGGAGAATCCCTTTCGGAAATTTAATTCAAACAAACGCTCCCAAAATCATAACGCCTCTCTTGGCCGTTTGTTTGACATCTCTTTGGGTCGGAATGAACCCAAGTTATGAGCCGACCAACTAGCCCCTTCGCACGCCGAATTTTCGAGGCAACATTCCCCGCTCTGGCAGTGTTATAACATTGCAGTCACCTCCGGGCCGCTCCCAATCCTGCATTCCGTTTCTTCCATTCCTCGGCCGAACCCTTCCCACCATTTTTCTATCGGACATCCTTCTTCCATTCCACACGGCAACTCCTCACACCGTCCCCTTTGTAAAGGCGTTCCACTGTCCACGGCCTTTGTGATCCACCGTCACCCTGAGCAACCCAAACCCACTCCTTTCATCCTACCACCCTCATTTCATCTTTCTCTCTCAGTCTTCCATACACTTAGATGTGGGAGCAATCGAATATAAACGATCGAATAAGTCAATATTTGCTTCTATTGAATGAAGCTTTTCGATTTTTCACTGCATCCTAACCGAGTGAATTCGTTCGATTGTTCGAGTGATTTACTCGTTGGGGAGAAGCGAGTGAAAAACTGAATGATGAAGTGAAAATTCACTTTTTGAAAATGCTAAGAACAAATTTAATTACATTCTTACGATAACATGAAGATTCTTACATTCTTACGATAACATGAAAGATTAGACTAATAAATTCGGATGAAGATTCGATAACCTACCCGAGCAAAACCACCAGCGAAAGCAAGTGAATCTATTCGAATGAAAACAATCGAATAAACGCCAAAACAATCGAACAACCAGTCGATTGTTTCTTTCAATCGCTTGTGCCATCTCTACCTACACCCTTCAGCAAATCAAACATCTCCCCAACGACTTACTCCTGCTACGAATGTCCTCCAATCCCCACCACTTGTTCACGTCGCTCCCGAATGATTTACTTCCTGCGATATTTTTCCCAGCTCCGCATCACGTCCGATCTCTTCGAACGCGATGTTTTAATTGGCTCGGAAAATAAGATTTCCTGAGCGTCACCTTTTCCCCACTCCTCATTGTTTTCCTTTCGACTTTTTAAACTCCTCTTGATGAAGCCGCTCCCGAAATTTTCACGGCGACGAGTGGGATTCCATCCGAAATTTACGAGTCGCCGCGGAGGAGTTCGGGATCGGTGAATGAACTGGCTGTTCTTTTCATCTCCTCTCGGCCGTGTTTGTTGACGTATTACTGCGCGCCGAGGAAAAATGAATGGGCTTAATTTTATTTTCCCCGGCGACTCTGAATAAATTTCGCCGCCTTTTTATTCCTCCGCCATGTTCCCTCAGATTGGATGTTTTCCTTTCCCCATAGGAGGGAATGTTTTGTTAATGGGGATGTAGCTTTCCTTGCGTGAAGCGTCCTGAAGATCATCACCGTCGCCCGCCTCCAGTTATTTGCCGTGTTTTCTGGAGTTCTCGGAAAATGGTCCTGTTGACGGTATTCATAAATAGCGTGTTTTAGACAGTCGCCATGGCATTGGGTTTACTCGATAGCATAGGGATTGACCAGCGAAACGTAAGAAATGATACTCAGTTCACCGAGTAGCAACTGAGCAACGTCACAACACAATGAAATATCCAAACAAATGTCATTTCAGGAAGTTATAGTTTAAAAAGGCACTGTAAATTAAATTGTGTTAGTACTAGTTGGCCCGTGCGAGAATTTCGCCCAACTATATTTAAAATAATTTATTTTCACGAGAAGGTGCGTTTCTCAGGTACGTTTTAGTTGTTTGTGTTAGTGATGGGCGAATGTAGAAATCAGCTTACCCTAAAATTTATAAAGGTTACCGAATACGGATATCGAATACATAACTACTCACTCGATGTCTACCGAAATCCGGACGAGTAACGATTAAGCACCTAAGTAACTACGCATCCAACGATGCCTACAATCAACTCGATCTGGATCATCGCAGAGGAACAAGTACCTATGCAACTACTCAAAAGTAGCGAGTAGTTACGACTAGTTACGATTAAAAGAAAGTTTCAGAAGAGCACACCACTAGTTTGTGTGTTCGATTGTTGTGATTGGAGTATTTGTTGAAATGTGTTCGGGTGGAGTGAAAGAGTATCAATGTCCATTTGGATATAAATCGTTTGTATCGTTTAACATCGGTATCTGCACATCCAGTGATAAAACTCTAAGGAAAATTCAAATTTTATCTCGATCTTTCGACCAAATGGTGTATTTTTCATTTGGTCTATTTTCAATATGAAGCGGTAGACTTTCTCTTTAAATTGGTGCGTCATTTATATGTTTTGATGGAGAGTGAAGGGAGAAAAGCGCTGGTCACCGAAAATGGATGTTTAGAAATAATATTAATGGAATTTATAGATTAAAAAGGTACCGTAAATTAATTTATGTTTGTATAAGGTGACAGGTGGAACAACTCCCTTACTTATGTCAGTTACATCTACAGTAATGCTCTGTAAGCCGCTTTACGGCGTGTAGCAGGGGGAAATTCTCTTTTGAGTAGTATTCTCTTTTGGTGGTATTCTCTTTTGAGATGAAAGGTGCACAATTGGGCCTGCAGGAAGAATAGCGACTGCAAACGAAGCCTTCATGAAGAAAGGAGACTGATGATGAAAGGTTTAAAAAAACATATCAACAAGAGACTGGTAAAAATCATTAGTCTTGGATTTTTTTACATCGGTGAGAAACGCGGAGCTTAAGAAAGAACGACGTCAAAAGATAGAGGTCTTTGGGAGGTGGGTGTAAAGAATGGAAAATTTGGTTGATAGAAAAATAAACGAGGAAATGTCAGAGATGGTTGGCGAAGGATCGAAGAAATGAAACGGTGGCGGAAGAAATGACTGGTTAAGCATTGAGAAGAGGGGGATTGCTATAGGAATGAGAAGTTATTTACAATAAAAATAAAGGGTTTAGATATCAAGAAGTAAAGGAAAAGGCATGAGATAGGAAAGATTAAGGCACATGAATATACCGAGAGCGTGCATACCTATATGACGTATAATGGAAATATCGAAACTATTAATAGATCATAATTTATTCAGTCATTTGTCACCAGTAAAGTGCAATTAAATTAAATTGTATTGCTGGAAACATGAAATGATGGAAGCAAATATGGGATACTGGTATATTGATAATTCACGGGATACTTAATCATTCTTGGAGCATCATTCAAATAATTTACATAATTATCTCACGTGATTATTTAGTCTTTTTAGATTCTTATTACTTTTAGCGTTTTTACTTATAAAAAGCGGCAAATACTGGTGATATGTAGTATCTGAGGTTACCTTATTTTGGAAGTTCATGGAAATTCAAACTACTTAAACTTAATTAATATCCTATATGACATTTAAGTCTAAATTCATCCTATTTAAATTTTTCTCTTTCATTTTTGAAAATATTTCCCGTTACTACTGTCATTTGAGATAAAAAGAAATATTTTACGAGTAAATATTCTTTAATTGAGAAGTGAGCTTACATTTTAATTACTGCTAATTGTTTACTAAATGATAAAGAGAACAAATTTACATGTAGAGGATAAATTGCATTTCACCCAATAAAATTTTTAATGAGCTGGTTTTAGGTCATAAAGCTGATTAATTAATAAACAGAATCAGTAAAATCCCCAAAGTAAAATTCTATAATATACTCTTTTCTACACCGGGGAGTTTATCTCGGTAACATGGAACTCATCCATTAAAATATCCTTGCCGGAGTCTTTGGTTACAAAGCTAAAGCTTTTCTCATTAAGATCCAATGAACTCATGAATAAATTAAAATGAATCATAGCATAATTTTGCCGAGCTGTAATTACTGTAGTCATGCGCAAACTCTAGGGAGTGAGGTCAGATATCTCAAAGTTCAGTCCTAATTGAAATGCTTAAGGTGATCATTTATGTTGAACTTATCTAACAAATGAGTGATATGCAAGCTGCACATATTCCATCTAGCATATAATGAAAAATAAAAGGTAGGAAAACCGTGTTATCTGCTTCAAAGCGAATATAATGGTTTCCATAACCAGACCTAATCTAAACTCTAACCTTTTATATTACGTTAGTGAATACATGAGTTTAATCTCATGAAATCTGGAATTATAACATATTATTTGTGCGAGTAGATACCTTTTAAAAAAGGTTCGTAGGAATAAGTAAATACAGAATCACAGAGCTCACTATATATAACTGCGTCTTTAAAACTCATTTCAGTGACAATTGCGTTTCATGGTACTAATTCTCCAAGGTGACATCTTTGAATATTTATTCGCATATTGGCGTTTATTTACTTAAAAACTACTATCCATTTTGCGCAGCACCTTTAATTGCAATTAAATATTCTTGATTACTAACGATAAACAAGAGAACCAATAGGATGTATAAAAACTCTCTGTGTAATTTTCAATAAGATGATTCTTACAGTAACCTTGGATTAGCATGGCATGAAACATATTTACAAAACAACCTCCTGCTTTCCCACCCTCTTATCGTATTTACCATAGAGTTAGCATTCTTTTCTCGAAATATAACCCGTACGTGCATGCAGAACATCACGTATCTTCGGATTTGAATATGCCATGTTTGAGAAGATCGGCCTCCGGAAAAGTTAATCCCCCAAAACTTTTATTTCTCTATCTCGAAAAATTTTCGAGCTAATTAACGCACGAGCGGAAGAAGCGTAAAGTTAAGTGATTCCTTTATCACGAGGGCACTAAAATGCGAATCTGTTCCACCTCTCGCATTCAAGGCTGACTTGGCAACACAAGGAAACACTTTCAACTCCTCTTCTCTCTCCCTAAATTTTCCCATTTTTGCGACTCAAATCAGTTCTGGAATCCCGTCTTCTCCTCTCCGAAAGAAAGCGAGGTAAAAGAAAAAAACTTCAACACCTCTCAAGAGCCTCTCCTTGTTCCGTTATTTCTCTTCGTTTACGCAATATTTCCTTTTTCAGCCAAATAAATAACTTCATTTTCGTCCACATTCTTCATCCATTCTTCTCCGTTTCTCCCACTAAACCATTTAATAACATGCTTCGCTCGGCGATGAGCCATCTCCCTCCTCGGAATCTCCCATCTCAGCCACTGTCACTCACTCAACGTTCCTCCTCACATCGCTTGATTTGCTCTGTCTTATCACTCTCTCGCCCCATCCTGACTCGCACTGTATAACCCTCATTTATTCTCCCATGATGCCTCGGTTAAGCGTATCAGATTCGTGCTACGTGCCCATATTTTGCCGAAAATTAGTTGCGTAACTACGAGCGGAGGGGTGCCGGGTATCGCTTCATGCAAAGAGGGAAAGATATAACGTTGAAGATTCCATACATACGTCGCTTTGTATTAAATCTGTCGCAAGGACTTGGGGAAACTTTTCGAGAAAAAGGCAGCATAATAGCTTGAAAAATGCTTTGAGGGGAGTTTTCGGGGTGTAACTATTACTATTATTCTTTATGGTCATCAGCTTATTTGTAGAGACACCGGCAAGAGCTTTTATTCGGAAATTGTGAATATAAAAGATACTTTTGTTATGTTAAATAGTGAAATTGCATTTTTTTCTCCTGTTGATGCAAGCCATTGAGTTATAATGCGACCTCAACTCACGGAATACTTTTAAGACCTCCAACTAAATACAACTTTAAACTAATACATATGAGTATAAATATATTTTTATGCAATAAAAATACTCAAAAGCGCTACGTGCAAAATTTACGGGATCCTGAAGTAAAAAAATTACGTTAAAAATTTCAAAAATTTGTATGCTTTAATCATCTATATTTTGTTATGTAATACCGAGTGAAGGTCGAAAAAGTCGAGGTTCTATTGAAGTACTTTGATACTCAAAATATCTAATTTAAGAAAAAATTGTTTCCTTGAATTATCATGATGAACGCATCCTATATGTATAGTATTACTTTTATTATACCCGGATATTGAAGGAGATATTTACTCTACACTGACAGCTTATCCTCTACAGCATTCTTCCTATATTTTATCCATTTCTACATCTGGCTTTTCGTTGCTAATAGACTTTGCTAATACTTTTTTCATTTTTTCGTAGTTTCTCATTTTCTCTTTAAAATTCTTTTCTCGGCGAGTTGTTCAAAACATGAAAGCCATTGTCTGAGAATGAAAAATAGTTTTCCAAGGAATGCTTGACGAAAATCAACGTCTATCTTTGTCTGTCAGCGTCAGCCTCTCTCAAATGGCATCTTTATTAAAAAATAATATTTTACACCAGTTCGCGTTAAGAAACAGTCTTATTACTATGAAATTGAAAATATGACTCCAAATTTCATACTTAGAACATACTATATTAAGGTTTAACGTTGGAGTCTCATTTCTTGTGCAACTTACGTGTATGATGGTAGTGGAAGTAAAAATTCTTCAGACTAGAGTACGCTTTAATTCACCTTTTCCTTACGGCCATTGCGGTCATTCACCATATGTCTCAAAAAATAAAACAACGGAGTAAACTCAGGTTGGGGTAACTTTATGAACTCTAAATAAAAATGCGGCCGATAAAGACAAAAAGTAAATTTCAATCTTCCACAACTTGGATTCTTCCGCGATTTACGTTTATTTTATTAGCAGCTAATTTCCTTTCATATTTCGAAATTCTCTTTCATTTTTCCTCTGAAAAGAAAAAGTTATATCACTCTGCCAGATACCATATTAGGAAAGGATCGTTTTCTTCGTATCCGGGAGTATTAGCCGGTTGATATTAGTCGAAATTAAATTAGCTTCACTTTGAACGGAATCAGCCTCTTCGGCGTCCACTTTGTGCCACGGTGTGCGTTGCTTATTTCCCTTCCCATCTCTTGCAATGATTGTCTGTATAAATACAATTTATATCTTTGATTAGATGCCTATACATACATTGTTAGCAATATTTTTGCAATCCTCCTTCAACCATTTGCCGTGTTACTTCAGTGGAAATGCATAGAAGTGGGAACAAAAAAATGAACAAAATCAAATAGTTCGATCATTAGCTTCAATCTAATGATTTCAATAAGACCTTCCGATTTTACACTCAATCCTTACGGTGCCGTACAACCGAATGATTCTATTCTGATTTTTACTGATCTTTTGTCATTCTGATTTAATCGAAATATCTAACAAAATTATTTGAACGTGATTAGAGAAAGGAAAAAAGGAGAAACTTTTGCGCAGTGAGCATGAATAACTCCTTAACCTTATTCACATCATGCATTAAATGTAAAATGATCTCACAAAATATTTAGCTTACTCTTTCAAAATGATGAGAAACCCATTAGCTTTCTTTATAAAATGTTGATTTCTATACTAGCTACTCACTACTTTGGATATTATTTTTTAATTTCAGCTTAAAAATTATTTTATCAAATATTCTTCCCTGGAATCTCAAACAAAGTAATTTCTTACTTCATTGAAGAACTACTTTTTAAATCTCAGAGGACAGAAGAGATCGATTCATGTCAATTTATCGATACGATTTGATCTCAAACAGTTTCCACAGCGCAACTAAAAAATCAAATAATGAAGCATGATTGTAAGTTTATGTTAAATTAGATTACTTAGTCGTAATTCAAATTGTCTATAGATGAGTAAAGAGCAATTTATTTAGAATTGTTATCTAAAGCAATGAAATGGCTCTTACGATTTGACCGTAATTATGTCTCCTATTTATGCATCCAACCACCTCCCAAGGAGCAAATCTCGAAATAGCAAGGAGCTGGTTTCCTTGGTCGTCTCTTGTTCAGCGTCGCTCGTTTATCTTCCGAATTCAGAAGTTTTAAGCATATTTTAGTTAGGAGAATTAAATTCGTGAGAATTTCCTTAATCGTCCCTGTCACCGGCGCGTAAGCAAGAAGGAGTAAACCTTTTAGCAGAACCACCTAGCCACACACCTCCTTTATTCCTTTTCTCCTCTAATTCCTAAAAATCATTTATTCTTCTGGTCCCATTATCTCCTTCCCTTCTTCAGATGAATTTCCGCGAAAAGGCCGCAAGAGAAGAATCCGAACATTCCTTGCCTCGCTCCTATTCGCCTCATTTCTCTGCATTTTCCCCTTTTTTCATTTCGCTCCTCTATATTCCCCCATTCGTCATCCTCCTTTCATTTTAATGGTGTTTATGTGGGAACGCTCTCGCATTAGCATTTCCTTTGTGAGGGCATAATTTCGGAAAATATTTAACGCTTGTTCGCTTTCCTTCCCCTCCTCCATCCGCCGCCAATTCATTTATTTCGCAGGCTATCCGTTTTCCTTCTTTTCGCTCCATATTTTCTTATCCCCTTTTCGTGAAAGGCTCCTTCCACAGAATTATTTCTCCCATTTCTTACTGCCCTCGCTATTCATCTTCCCAATTTCCTGTCCATTTAAGTTCATTCTCCCGTATTTCTTTCTTGCAAGTGCTGGTAGGTCTCTCTCTCTTTCTCTCTGTATCTATTTCCCAGTTTTTGTCCACCATATATTCAAACATTATAGTGTATTCTCATTGATATATTATATCGCGGAAGAAAAGGAGTTCGGGACTGGAAAGGATCCAGCAAAAATAAATTAGACTGATGATGGTTGGAATTGAAAGGAAAAGTTTCGGTAGCGTTGGTGCATGTGTATGAAATCCAGTTGAGACTCCCGAAAATGACCGAACCAAGAGTTTATATTCTATTTCAGCGATCACATTTATCTCAGAGTTGACTTTATAACGTATGCTACGAACTCTTTCTTTCTCCAGCCTAAATTCATTTTAGTTGTTTTTCTAGCGATAACTAAGATGACTACTAGTATTCTCTTCGATCCCTTCCGCGGTAGACTTGCTGTAAAACTTCTATCTTGGGCTTTATATCCGAAATTTCTTCGTGTAATATTTTTCAATGTAATCTCCTTACTAGAATAATGTTTAATTCAGTCAATTCATTACCTTATCTAACAAATATTACGCCAGCTGAATTCTGAGACATGGAAAGGAATGCTTGTAATAGTCTAAGGTATATTTACCTACATTTTCATTCACAATAATCATTTGCGGAGTAGCATAGAAGAGGATTCCTTTCATATATGTTCCTAACTTAATTATCATTGTAGACTTAACTCTATCTCGGAAGAATCTTTTCAAGAAATCTTAAATAAAAATGAGAGATTAGAGGAGAGAGCTAATTACGAAGGTAGAGAATGTAAATTTGATATTCAAAGTTTAATCAATCTTTAATTTTCAAGCAGGGTACGGAAGTTAAATTCAGCTTTTGCCCTATATAAGAATGTCAAATGCAAATTTAGCCTCAAAATTATAGGTATTTTTAAATCATAGGTTATAAATTAGGTAAGAAATTAAGAAGAAAATACTTTTTTCTTCTCAGTTTCTCGAAATTTTTTATCTTATCGACGTTTTCCTTTTATTTCTAATTTCTAGGCATTTTCCGTTGATGAACAAGTCATTCTGTAGGAATGCGCTTAAATCTTTATTTTTTCGTTAAAATCATGACGGAAATAGGCATCCGCGATGCATACGGATGGGGAAAGAGTGTTGAAAGAGACAACGGGCAGGAAATGTATGCATAACAAATGGAATCTGGAATCCGTGCGTTAAAAAAGTACCCATTCTTTCGACGCGGAATAGGCAATGAAAAAGAGGCTGAGTCAAGAAAAGGTTGTCAGTGACCGTGGCAGGGTTTTGGGTGTGAGGTAGGGATACATGATAATTAGAGTATGAATAAACCGTTGCATACGAAAATCATACCAAAATTTTAAGAAATATTGTCATAATATGAATAACTGGTTATTTACCTATTCCCTGGATAAAACATTTTTTCTTATGAAGAACGCATGAGCTTTCAATTATCCAAAATCTAATTACTACATTCAATGTTTTTCCTTTGATATTCACGACTATTTTAATTCCAAAAGAAACGGCCTTCTATGTTCGGTTACCAGTTTATTAAAAGAATGAGTTTAACATGTGTTTAAAATAAACAGTATGGTTCTAAGTTGATTGACTTAAAGCTTAGAGATTCAATAGACATTAATACAAGAAAAAGAGATCATAAAGGAATTGCATGCAGAAGAAAAGAAAATTTGTTCTCTTTTCAGGCGAAAGTGGAGTTAAACTTTGTACGGAGCAATATCACATGTAAGTATAAACATCACATTGTTAAATCGTAAGGAATTTAATAACTGGTTGGAAAGATAGTATTCATTTTCTGGATAACTATAAACTTCTTGGTATTAATTTTAAATAAACTCCCATAGATAATGATGGACGATTTCATCAAGAATTGGATTTTTCTTCCAATAAATTAGCAATAGTTCAGTGGAGTAATATAACATTATCAATTTAAATCAGGATCTATCTGGTAAAGAAGCTGAGCGAAGATCTGCTCACAAAATTATTCCTTTGTATGTATCGTACGTGGCCAAATAGCCTCTCTCTATAAAATACAAACTGGTTAATAATTTGATGATTACTTATAAATTGCTTAAAATTTGAAAGTGATGCATTTATATTTATTTACTTTCCAAGTAACGTGAATCCGTGAAAAATTACTTGAATTATTGATTATGTTAAAGATATAACTGTAAATGCTATAAAACATAAATAAATACATGTGCGTATGTGTAGAATAGAGTAAAGTTAAGATTCCCTTGCATTCGGATTCCACGAACAGAGGTTTAACGATAAGCGTCTCATACTTGCAGTAAGTGCGGTCACTTCTATGAAATACTTGATCCTCAACGCTCACCCGTTCTTGCGTCGAATGAGTTGAAACACTATTATCGATTCATCTCGCTCCCAAAGAACATTTGTTTACGTTTCATTACTTATCTTTGTCCCCCACCTCCGTATTGAGTTCTCATAAAAGCAGCATTAACTAATGACCGTTCATTTTTCACACGACGCCGCTCTTCCATCAAATGAACAGGAAAAATTCATCAGTCCCTTCGCATCACGCGAACGTTTTCATTCGCGGCCACACGTTTGCACCGGCCTCATAAGCGATTCCATCAATCTAACTTTATATGTGGGGAAACAAAAGATTAACACGTGCGAACCGAAAGTAATTATCCAAATGGGGGGCGAATCCATATACGAAAAAAAGAACGAAAGGCGCTCTAAAGATCACGCACCTTTGAGAATATAGCGATCGGAAAGCGGCCTTTCTAGGAAAAAAGTGCGAAACCGTGGTTCGAGTCTCGAAATGAACCATTTATTCACAAAGCGGTCATCTCGGTGACCTTAAAGACAGATTCGCTTTCGGAATTTTAAGAGATATGCAAAACAAACGTGTTAACCTCACCAAGGATATGGCCAGAAGAGAGTGACTGATAAAGAGGACTGTCAAAAAGGACCACCCCGTAGAGGATTTTTTTATTTTTGTTTATCTCGAAGCGGAGAGAGTTTTTCGCTGTCAAATAAAAATGTCCTTAAAAAGAGTAAAAGGAGGATGAAGGTGGGGAATGAAGAAGGGAATAATGAAGAGAAGACAGGATAGGAAAAGAAAGCATAAAAAAGACGGAGGCATCCTCGGTTTATTAAGATCGGGTAGTAGGGTGGGGGAGACCCCACGTATCGCACTTTTTAATACAATATCCATGGAAATCTTTATTCTTACATCCATTGCTACATAAATACTCTACAAGCCGCGTTTTGGCGTGTGGCAGGGGATGTAAACACCGAACGTTTGAACTTCGTTAGCTCTTTATTATCGCGTATTGCTCGCGGAAAGAATGAGTCTTTATAAAGACTTGTTCTGGCATCCATTTCTCTTATTTTATGCTCATTTTCGGATCGGGTTAAGTAGCAGTGGGGTCGCATAATACCGCTTACGTCCTCTAAATTTATCAAGCAATCGCTACTAACTGCTAGTCTCTTGGGTCTGAGAGCATCTCCGTAACGCTTGCCTATTTTTCGTAGCATTTTTTAACAAATCTTATCCCTTTGAGCTGTACTTTCTCGAGTACTCACCGTGTATTCAAGGTGGAGACTAAACAAGATGAATATCACCGCTCTCTAACATTTTCATCGCATCTACCCACAATCCGCGGTGTAAATCCGAGCTTTTTACTTGCTTTACTTATTTAAGAACTTATAACATCTCTATTTTATAGCCTCCACATATAATTTGATACCTCATGACGTTGCTCTTTTAAGCTCTTCTGATGCTGCAAAACTGTACTTGCTGATGGTAGAGAGAATTAAAGATTTGAAAACAGAAGTAAAAAAACCTATTACAATGAAGGTTTTCTATATGATGTGAGAGATACAGTATATATACTCTTATTCTTAGAAGTTTTACAAGTAAATCTGTTCGCAAAGGAAACGTAAATTCTACTATTTTGGCTCTGCAAACAATTAAATCATTAGAGAATTGAATCCAACTAGCCATACGCAGCCTGCAGATAAGGTTTTCGTAAATTAGGAAATGCGTATGTAAAAGTACTTTTCAAGAAGAATTAACATCGATAAATCGGTAATTTTAACGAAAATGTCTCATGAAGTTGGATGGATATCTTCAGGGGAAAGAATATCAGAACTTAAATTTCATCAGTAGAGTCAGAGATAATACCGGTCATTCAAAATTTATTTTTCCGAACGTTTAGCTAGTATAACTACTTAAGATATTGACCGTAATATCCGTCACACAACGAGAGGTGCTTCGCATAGTATAAATTAATATTAATATAATATATTTAAATATCGAAAAGACACACTTTAATCTTTTAATGTATTTTTTGCCTCAGATTTATAACTCTATCAAAAATTTAGTAGTGATCAAAGCGCATTTAGGAGTTTCAGAATTCAGTTCATTGCAAGCATTTCCTTCCACTCCTTCACACAAGCAGGGTATAAACGTAGATGTAGAATCAAGAGGATTTTTCAGGAAAAGCTGGTCAGAAACGAGGGGCGGATGAGGAAGTGGGCATAGATGGTGAATTTTGCCGTGGATGAAGGATGTGCGGAAGAAAGAATTTTAAAAGTGGGGGCGGCACCTTCGATTGGACGGAGGAAATGACAGAGCGAAAGGTGAAACGGGAAATTTGCGGTGGGAGAAGAGTTGATGTGCCCTTTGGCCACCCGTTGATCAGAGGAGTGGCCCTCACTCACGCCCTTTCCTCGCCGCATACTCGTTAGCAGTCCCTCCAAGCCATCGGCGGTTCGGAGTCACCAACGTAAAAGAAATGTTTCCAACTCGATTTTCCACACTCTTTAGATCTTTGTTTAGGAAACTTTCGTTTAGTCTTCTCGGTTGAATTTTATTTGCCTATTTAAGGATTCTATGCTATTCTAAAGGGGATACAGAAAGGTTCGTAAACATTTTCTACCGGAAGTTTGCATGTTAAACCTTCGATTCGAATTTATTATTTTTATTATTATTGTCTATAGTTAATTTTATATAATTGAAACTGTACTTTGAAAAAGAGTTCAAGCGATGAAAGAGCAAAAAGAGGATGTCTTTTACTACTCTAAATTGTTTTTTTTTTAATCTTACATGATGAGTGAGGTTGAAAAACAAACCATCAATACATAGTAAAGACCTATACTACCCCAGAATAAATAACTAGTATTTATAAATAGCTAGTGTATATAAAGTTTATTATGGTCTCACTTCGTCTCCTTAATGGAACATTTTCACTTAAAAGTAGTATGATAGCGGCCTGACCGACAATCTTAAATTTCATTTTATTTTGGTTTTGTCACAACAGTGTCAATTCAGTTAATCAATCAAAAAGAAGTTATTTATTCAAACATACACAACATACAACAAGTATTTTCTACTTCTACTACTAACTTTTTAAGCTGACAAAGTAAAGGCAAGTAACTAAGGATCACTTATGACATTTAGCGAACCGGAGATCGGAGTAGAAAATGTTCTTTCCTAGCCGAAAAATAATTACGGGAGAGTTAAGAATTAAGATGATAAAAAACATGGAAATAGCAAAAATTTTAGTAACGCGAGATTTTTCAAATCATATCTTTGAAGCCCGCAAAAGGATTTCTTCTGTGAGGAAATTTTGAATGTAATTAAATGAATCATAATCCGACACGGTTAAACAGAAAATTGAGATAGAACTTTCACCAGATACGGGTATTAATATGCCGAGTCAAAAATATATAACTTGTAAAAGCCGCTAATAAAACCGAAGAGCAAATTTAGACATGATGAACAAGGAGGATAAAATCCCATTCATTTCCCTTCGTCATTCTTAACTTCCTAAGTTATTTAACTTATAAATATTTTAAGAAAAACTCGTGTCCCCAATTTTTTCCCTCCCGCGGGATATGAGAAACTTTTTTATTACATTCCGAAGCTAAAAAATAAGGAGATTCCTTCGAAAACTTGAGAGAGTGGCCAAATTTTTACAGCATGTAATGTTATTTCCCTCTGAAATTAACTTTCTGGGCCTCTCAGCAACCAATTCTTTTCCTGTTTTTCCTCTTGGCATTTCCTCTAAATGCGATTTATCTTCCGCTAAATATAAGGGTAATTAATTCGCTTTCGCTATTAATTTCTTTCGTTTAACTCGAATGACATCAATAATATTTTACGTCAATTCTTATTAAATACCAGGAATTAATTTGTAAATTATTTGCAGGAAACTTGAGGTTTTTGAAATAGCTTTTCATGTACATAAATGGGTAATAAGTCTAGCCTTGACTTCTTGGAACATTTTCGCTTTCCTTGGAAAGAACATCTGTAAAAGAGATGACTTAATGCAATTTTTTCCTCCAGAATTGATGAATATCGTAATAACCAAAGCCTTTTTGCTGCTTTTAGTCAAAGATAAACTGAACTTAGTTTGCCTACTACATTTTCTATCGACTTTGTCCTTATAACATAGGGATAATATACTTTTATCCATGTAAAGTGATTATCCGAGTTAATCGAAAGAGTATCTCTCGGTGATTTCCTGCGTGAATGTTGTTTATTAATGACAACAACTCTTTTCTCAAGAGATACCTCATATTTGGCAGAATTTGGCGCATAGGTGAAGCCTTTACTATGAAAATAATGAGAAGTTATGGTTAGCCGATTAACCCGCTTTTCTCTTCGGATCTTTCTGATTTTTATTATATTAACATTAATTGCAGGAATGTTACTTCTCTGTGAACCTTTTTATGAAGATGTTCACGGAGAAGAAGAGAGAAAAGTTAGAGCCTAACAAATTTCGCTTCATAGAATTATCTGCATAGTTCTTGTTCTTATTTTCATTGTACTGCATACACATTTTCATGCTAGTTTAGTGGAAAATTGAATCATTTATTATCCTTACGTATGTCCGATAGTACACACTGAAAGTTGTATTTTTTCGATAAATTATCATTTTTTAAAGTTAACACTTATAAAATCACAGAATGGACTAATCACGTCATCATTGCTATCATGAGTACGCATAACAGGGTTATCTTATTGATTTACATATAAATGAATGTATGCTAATAGCATATATGCATATTATATGATAAAGAACGAATTTATTATTATAAAATCCTCATCCATCAAATCGCGGATGTTTAGTTTTGTGTACCAGACTTTCCTCATAAACTAAATATAGTACTCTTCTCTCTTAAGAAATTCTTTCGTTAATGTTAATTAATTTAACCTCTCTTTTGAATGTTCCAAAGAAAATTCTTTTTTTAAGTGAAAACTTTTCTTGTCTCGTTTTCAATCCTTACATTTTGAAAAATAAAAAAACATCAAAGAGCTCTTTTTAAGGATAACATCGAGATTTTGAAACTTTTTCCTTATTCTCGGTGAATTAGCTTTTGATATCACCTTTCAGGTTTATTTTCAAGTCTGGAGTACACCGAAATACAGATTCTGAGGATTACTTCTAACGTGCTTTTTGCAGAAACCAAGAAAAGTAGATGTCCTCTGACATCGATTTAAACGGAAGATAGGTTGAATATCTGAAATCAGCTCGAATCGCTCACATTTTTGTGTTTGAAGTCCTTCTAGTAACGACGGCAACAATCTTGGAAAGCAAAGGGAGCATTTCTTCTCGAATGTGCGCAGTAGATTACACAAGGAAATCAAGTGAATATGCTCGTTAGTCTCCATTAGTTTACGAGGCAGAAAGGGATGTTGGTTTAATAAAGTTTTCCGTTGAATAGACGAAGTAAATATCTGGAAATATTCCTTAGACAAGTGTAATCTCCCTTCTTTCATTTCTTGCGACGCTTTCGAGATGCATAGGATAGGAAGTTCGAAGCAGGAAAAAATAACAGGAAATTCTGCCGAGAGTCCGATAGGTCGTTAAAAATGAGGTAGAACAGGCTTTACGCGCATCGTATACTGGACAGTTACGTTTGAGTGGCTGAGCGTTTAAAAAGTAAAGTGCTACTCCATGTCCGTGAGGAAAGGGTAGAATTTACGTATCCGCTGGAGGAGTTAATGCAAGGTCGATCCCTTAGATTACGCTTTACATAGTTATCTGTTTGATGGCCGAATGAAGGTAGGTGGTAACTTTGTGAGAATTTTATGGTCATAATCGTTCATCCGGTATTCATGAGGAGGATATGATACAACTCGAAATTAGCTCACCAAAGTCTCATGCCTTGAATTCTCTCTCGCGTCAGATTATCTGAATATAGTTTAGAAAAAGTTACCGCTGAATTTCATTTCTGATAACGAGGTTCAAGTTAAGTCTTATAACGTAAAGGATCGTACCTTATGATAATACTTTATGTATCGTTCTTAATCTCAGTGATGCCTAAATTTCCTCAAATATTAATGATACAGAGAAGCTATTGACGATCTAAATATTTTATTGAAAAAACGAAGATTGCACTACTTGAGTTCTAGAACGATCTCCGTAAGCATATTAACTTTCGACACGTAATATTTATAGTAGTGCCTTCAGGCTATCTTAGCTCTTCGGCTGACTAAAGATCTAAATTAGACAATTTCTTAAAAATAGTTAGCTGAACTTAATTCATAACTGTAAATACAAACATAAAATTAAAGTAAATTAGCAAAAAATACTTTCCTTGCTTTATATTTAAGTAAAATTACAAATGAAGTTTAGTTTTCCATCACTAGGCTATAGATCTCATTTGTAACATAATCTCATAACATTGAGAAGCAGCATCAGATTGTTGTTACATTCATTTCATCCATGTATTCAGTATTGTTTACCAATTTTTCGGAGTATAAGAGTTCTTGGTAGTCAAAATTAAGCCAAAACTTCATATCCGTTTCATTGAATTATCTAAAAATGTTTCACGAGAGAGAAGATAATATCTCTCTAAGCAGTTTTCTTATTCGATAGACTAATTAAGACAAAATCAAAGCCCGAAGAAAACCTTGACTTATAATTTTAAGTTAAAAGTTTATTTTAACAGTACTAATCTCGAACTAAGACGTTGCAAATTCTTTCTATTTGAACAGTAATCTATTTCTCCTGAAACTTCTCTACCTACCATGCAACAAAATGGGATTTAGCACGCTTCTGCAGAGTACACCCCTTTCAGCTGTTTTCGACAATAATTCACAGCAGCACGTGGTGCCGACTCTTCTACACTCCTTTCCATCCTTCAATCCTACCTTTAATTCTTCGAAATTAATGTACTACATTAAGTACACTAGTCATCCAGTGTTACAAATATATCAGAATAGCTATTATAAATCAAAGTTTAGAAGCTGTCATCTAGCAGAGAGCACCTTGGACAAGATTTGAACGGATTCCTAAAAGATTTTTTTTATTAATGACTAAAAATATCAGGGCTTCAGAGAGACCAACAACTTAATATCCACCGCTGATTCCAGGCCGACATTTTAAAACATTTAGGCGAGATTCCCGCGCAGTAAATCATGCATTCCACGGGCTTGGAAACGGCGCTCTCCGCTCTTAAGTTTTTATGCCTATTTTTCCAAGTCAAAACGGAGAGATAGAGGAGTTCTCTTAAGCCATCTTCGGGGAAACGGAGAATAAACGACGCCGCTTTTACGAGCTCAACTTTTAGATGGAGAAAACATAGGAGGAAAGAATGGGATGCGGAGAGTGAGTTGACGTGAATGCTCTCATCACCGCAGCATCCGACCTCGGGGATACCTTGTTTTGGTTCAAATAATAGCGACTGCTACGCGCAGAGCTCCTTTTCCTCCGCCCGCTTGTCTGTCCTTTACCGACGGCCAAGTGAGCGGCGATTTCCTTTGTTTTGAATGAGCTGCGCCCCGCGGCATGCTTCGAAAATCCCTTTCCTGCAAGAGAGCAGTTTTCGCCGCGTGTCGGTCACGGCTTCCGTCCCGTGATGCAGGGGCTTTTGTGCGCTCGCTTCCCGCAGGTTTGGTCGATGAATCGGGAAGAAAAAAATTGATCGTGAAAAAGATTTGGTACTGTCGGAAGCCTGTGTGCTCGGTGGGAAAAATAGCTAAATATTCTACATCTAGATAATATATCGATATATAAGATCTAATCTTAGAAGATATAGATATTCTACATCTAATTATTCTACATCTAAATGTTCTACATCTATATTCCATTCTATTCTACATCGACACATTGTCTCTTATTCTACATCTACATAAATACCCTACAAGCCGCCTTTCGGCGTGTGGCAGGGGTGTAAACGCCGAACGATTAAGCTCCTTTTTTTAGCTTGTTATTATCGCGTATTGTTCGCGAAAAGAATAATTCCTTAAAACGACTTGTTCCAGCGTCTATTTCTCTTATTTTGTTCTCATTAACGGATCGGCCGGAGTAACAGGGGGGTCGCATAATTATCAATCACGTCCTCAGTAAGCGTGCTTTCTATAAATTTGTTTAGAAGTCGCAACCTAGCTTCTAATTTCCTTTCTTTCAATTCCCAACCTGCATCTGAGATCATCTTCGTGACGCTTGCCTTTTTCTAGTAGCATATTTAACAAAACGTATCGCTTTGCGCAGAACTTTCTCGAGTTCACGGGTACCTGTTTTATCCGCTCGGTCCCATATACTTGCTGCATGTTCAAGATGGGGTATGACCAAGGAGAAATAATATCGCCTATTTTAGGGCCCGAAATTCAGCCGTTGGTTCTAAAC
Organism: Pachydiplax longipennis; assembly: GCA_036926295.1. Lineage (NCBI taxonomy): Eukaryota > Metazoa > Arthropoda > Insecta > Odonata > Libellulidae > Pachydiplax > Pachydiplax longipennis. The sequence goes on from JAVFKF010000008.1 coordinate 63,735,620, forward strand.
AAGATTTTTCGCGTTCATTCGTCGGAAGAATGTAGGAGAGAAGGTGCTGGCCTACGTGAGAACTCCAGGTCTGGGAGGCGATGTCCCGTGATGATTACTGGGCACTTCGCACTGTCCCTCCAGAAATCCGGACCTTTGAACCATCGAAAGGTAATTTAACGGACGATTGGTGGAGCAGAAATCACGCATGCCCAAAGAACCCTCTCTGGTCTGTCCACCCGCACAATCAGCTCGGTGTTTCCGAAACAGGGCACCCGGGTGATCGCAACCAGTGCTGTTGGTATTTTAGAGTTCTCGAGTTCCCGCATATTTAATGTAAGGGGTTGTTAAAGCATCTGCACAAAGTGGAGAGTTCATTTTACGCTTACTACAGAACAGAGTAGAAAAATACGGGTCCATTTAAGAAGATCGTCGTCTATTGAAAATGTTTTCTATGTGACTTTTTGGAAACAAACCGGTGCTAGGTGAAGGGGAAGTAAACGGACTTGATAAAAATATGAGAAAATGGGGGAGGGGAAAGAGTAATGAATTATGGAAGAGGGAAAGGGATAAAGGCTAACCAAATTTGTAGCTGATTTGGTGAACTGATGATAAAGAATGGTCATTCAGGGAAGTGAATTTCCCATCATAACTGTAATTGCGTTAAAGATTTGGCATAGAGCCTTAAATTCGTACAGAACATCATCAAACAAAAGCAGGAACCATCAATGCTATCAACGTATCATTTGAGAGATCAAATATGCGAATTTGCAAGCGTTAAAATTCCCTTTGGAAGGAGACCTCAAAATTGGCAGTCAAAAATGTGGATAAACAAGTGTTTACAGATGCGGGTAACTCGGCGAAATATAATTCCAGCAATATAACATCAACTAGCTTCGATGTATTATCCGACCGGCTGTTAAATTCGTTTCGTTCAGACTGTTTTGGTCTCGAATCGTTGCCATCGACATTTGCAAATCAGTAGCCAAGAGCCTCTGGCTCAGCTCGGAAAAGTTTCACTGTCGTCCTAACGGGAAATATCGCAAGATGAAGTTGATTATTCAGTTACAGTTTAGGATGTAGGAAAAGTTAGGCTTAGATGATTGGAAAGCTTTTAAAGTAACATACTTCAGGAGGAATCGGAGAATGATTCATCAACGGCGATCAAATTGGAAATTTAGGCTTGTAAAACAAGTTTAAAATCATGGTTAAATGGTGTAATTTATTTAAACCCAAATCTAAAACTTAAATTAGCTTATAATCTATAAATCTTCAATTTTTCAGTGTTTACCTTAAATGGCTCCTTTATTGAAAATCTTCACTTTATATTTGGAGTATGTATGTATGATCCATTGCTTTTCTTAAAAGTGTACTTAGCTGTCCGATTCCCATTTCACGAGAAAGAGGGATGTAGATAAATAGAAGTCTGTAGATAATATACGTAGAATCATTATTACTATTTATTATTTTTATTATTATCTATTAGTTATTCTTACATCATATATTATGTGTTTGCACTAAGATTCATACTTTCTGTTCTATGAAAAATTGAAATTCGGGAAGTCTGAACCCTGTGCATTTAATATAACTGATTTTGCGTTATTCCGCTCAGTTCCTCATACCGCTAAGCTCATTATGTCGATGAAGCCTGGTCATATTGCTTTTTAATTACTCGTGGCAGGATGATAGCACATACAAGATCGAAATCCCATGAGAAGTCTTAAAAATCATCCTTCGAAATGTTCACATTAATTCGTTCTTTTACAGGGAGTAAAATGTCTGAAAATCAAAAGATTTAGAAGCGGAAAAGTTCAATTTACATTCTAAATGAACATCCCACGTTTCATTCCCATACGTTAACGGCATATTGACTACTTAATCCCTTGATGAGGTTGAATGCTTCACCAAATCGCGGGAAGCTTCCCAAACGATGACTCAACAACAATCTACGGGAATGACCGCCAGTCACGTTTTCTGTTTTTTGTATGAAAGTGAAAACTCCCTCAATTACGAACACTTCTGTGCAGGCACAAGAAGAGCTGAGTCCCTCACAGCTATTACAGCGGGTTCTTCTAGTCTTTTTTTACCTAAATTAAGGACGCGCCCGAAAAAATCAGAAACGGTAGCAGGAATGGGTAATTCCCTTCATGTAGATTAACAGATAGATAAGTGAGTTTTTCCTTACATTCATTTCGTTCTTAAATAGCAATCGTGGTATCCTCTGAATAGGTATGTATATAGTTGATTTATATTGATCATAGCTGTATTGACATAGGCGTAAACATATGCTGGAGTGACATTCCAAGCATATGTTATTCAGAAAGGAAAGTAGTGGAATACCAGGGTTAGTCTCAGTAACCAAGATATTTTTTCACTTTTATGTATTTATTTTATTCTATAAATCAACTACATAAGTACCTACTCGGAGGGTTCCACGATTTCTATATAGGAACGAAATGAATGTAAAGAAAAACGTCTGTTCATCTAAATGAAGAGAATTACCCATTCCAAGCATCTGTTATTCAGAAAGGAAAGTAGTGGAATACCTGGGTTATAGTCTCAGTCACCTAGATATTTTGTCACTTCTATGTATTTATCCCAGGGTTTTTAGACGCACGCCTTTACGTGAAAAACTTCTTGCCCTTACCTTTACGAAAGATAATATGCAATTTTCCCTCCCTTCCTAAATTTCCGAAAGAATTCTAAGTAGTTGCAACATAACCGTCACCGTTTCCCGAGTAATCTAGTTCCTTCATCCGCTCTTGAATCACGCCTTAAACCTTTTTGCACTTTTTATTACTTCCCATTGTGTGCATCGTCTGCGTGGGAATTTCCTCCGCGATATGCTCCTCCAGCGAATCCTTAAATGGTCCTGAGACATTTTCGCGGCCACATTTTACGGGGAGACTTCGCATAGTCACGCCTTCTCGACAAATATGATTGCAATATTGCTGCGAAGATGGAAAATAGCGGCGGAGGTATGTATGCCGACTGCGGTCTCGGCAAAGCAAGGTGAACCTGTAAAGCAACCGAACGTCTTGCACTTTAAGCGCGCTCGTAGATTAGATGTCGTAAGGAATGGGAGGACGCAATACCCGCGATAAAATGTATCGCTGGGTGTCGCCCTTTCGAGTTCCAGAATTACGGCGTCGCGAGTGGTACTGAAGGCGAGAAACCTGCGTCTCAATGGTCGACACATAATGTATAATGCGCTGCGCAATTTGCGCGCTTTTCCATTCCAGAAAGCTTACTTTTAAGCGCGACTCGCCTATTGCTGTTTACCAAATCATATGCATGTCCCCACAGAGCTAGAAAATAGTGGGTGAGTTTATTGCTCCTACGTACAAAGTCTGACTGTAGAGATGAAATAACTGAGCTGCCGGATAGCCATGTGGGCAGCGCGTTGGACTTCGATGGAATCAGTCCACGGTTCTATTCCCGGTGGGAGTCCATGTGCAAAATTACCTCGGTTATCAAAGCACTTTTAACGCTACAACTAATAAAATAATTGCATTTGCGAAACATTTGTTTCCTCTTCTTGTCTGATGTTGAGGGTCTGATGATTAGGGTATTGATTATTTTGAATGAAAACCTGATGATTACTAAATTTCGGTATAATTGTTAATGATTTATCAGAGTATCAACAGATGTGTTTCATAGCAGGTTAAAATTTTAAACCCTCGAAACTAATAAATTCGATTCAAAATCAGACTGTTATGACATTTTGGGGAGAAAATTTAATAAGAGCAGATGATGAAATTGTTACCAACGAATTCGAGATAATGGTAGAGTATCATTCATTTTAAATTAATGAAGTGTATTCTAATTAGTATATAATTACTACGATATACTATATATTAATATAGTATCAATGCTAGCATTAATATCTGGGAAACATAGCACTAAAAAGAACTTATGCGTGCCTAATGCATGTAATTTTCAATATTATTTCTCCCTCGGCACAGTAATTCGATAAAAGAGGACATCAAGACACACGCTGCCAAAAATTTGCTAGACTCGGCTTTATCTACAATTTCCATTAGAGAAAAGACTACTTACGAGCATAAGTTTAAGGCTATAGCATCTTTTGAATAAGCAGGCTAAACCCTCTCTCAACCTCAATTCTCCTTCAAACTTTATTATCCTTGAATACGTCTTTCTCTTCGGAAATATCCATACATCTCTTCAAACACCGTCTTTTATAACTCAGGCCCCGTATATCCCTTCTCTTTTGATTTCATTCACTGCATACCACTTGCTATTTTATCTCTCCTTTTCCTTACACTCCCACTCGAGTTTACTATAACGTATTCAGACTCTCAAGAACACTCTTTGTGCTGAACGAAAAGTGAAATTTTTAACCACGCAACTTCGAATTCCTGAGTAAAAATATAACACACGAGAGTGGAGAGTAAAGATAAAACATGAGGAAAATTTGAAAATTTTTGGGATCGAGATGAATTTACTTTAAACACAAAGGATGAAAAATTTTAATCTATTTCTGCAAATATTGGAAAGGAGGAAATTGTGGCAAAATATTATTATTAATGAGTTTTGCCGTAGTCCGAAGGCTTTACATATGCCAATTTCATTATATCGGCTGGCAGGTGACATTTAGGTAAACTCGTATGAATTTCATTTTCATGGATGTATTATCGAAGGTTTCTTTTTGGACATTTACGTCTTCTTACTTAATTTTCTCGTATTCAGCTAACTTTTATGAATATTTTTTCAATAAATAATATTGCTTATATCCAATCTATGCTATGTATTCGTATTTAAATTATAATCATGCTTTTCATCCATTTATAATAAAAAAGTCCCTTAGAACTCTCTGAAAGTTAATTAGGATATCGCATAAAATAATTGAAACCTACATCCGCCAAAATTTCATCGAAGCAGCCTGACTTTCGTTTCCTTGTTCTATCAATATCGAGAAAAATAATTATCTCGTGAATTAGCCCGTTAATGAATTTAAATTTATTTCACCGGTTGAATTAATATTATTAATTATTATTAATAATAATAATAAAACGATTTCTCGCTAATGATGGCACTTTGTCAACGGTCTACATTAGAATTAAAATCTAGAGGACGAGGAAATTTTTGCACCGTTTTATTACCACACTAAATTGCATCAATGATAGATTTATGATAGATCTGAATATTTTTCTATTTGGAAACCTTCCATTCAGAGATATTTATGTCACGCAAATGTTTTTTTCCGAGAATATACAATTACACACTGTTATGAGAGAAATATAGGTTTCGTAAATACGAAATTTTGTTTCCTGAAACACATGAAAATATTTCTAAACGTGTTACGGTTTGACTTATATTAATTTGAAACAGTTCGTAACAAAATCTCTCGAAATAAATTGTCGTTGAAATATTTTGCCTCCATTTTCCTAATTTACATTTAAAGGGCTCTGAGTTACATCCTAATTCATCGCTTGAAATTCTATCCTTCCCATACACCCTCATTTATGGCTATGGTAAATCAGTCATTATGTTAATAATATAGAATTTGATAAATTATTCTCATAATTTATGATACATCGTGTTAGATAACTTTCATTTCATAATATTATCAAGATGAAATTAAGGCTATCCGCAATCCTGCAAGAGGAGTTGTTTTGACATTTAGCTTTGTTTAGAGCTAAATAAGCAGTTACAAAACGCGACTTTAGTTATCTGATTTCAACTTCAGCAGAGGAATCCGCTCCTCTTTGAACCTTTGCGCTATTTGGCTCATAATAACACTTCCTTGTTACTGGATTCGTTTAAGTGGCTCCTCGGAGAATGTGAAATATAACCCTAGAGAAGAACTATTATCTCCTTGTGATATACGAAACCAACCTGGATAAAATCTTTCGGTAATATTTGGATCAATAGAGCTCATAGTGTTAATTCTAGAACGTATTATCATGATCGTTGAGGTGTGAGTCTATATCTTTGACATAAATCTGGCAGTGAGATTCTCAAGAATTTGCTCGAAAAGAGAATTAAATTGCAAATGTCTTCCGAGCCTATTTGCGTAAAAAAGTTATAGAAAATAAGCAGAAATAAATACTTTTATATCTCCGTTACTCAACTTACATTTTATCAAAGATTTTCTTTAAATTGCTAATATTTTCACTCGCGTGTAATGCATAACATTGAATTAAAAGTAGAAATAACGACTGTTTTCACTGGAAAATATAATAATATGCTAATGGTGTATTAACAAAGTAATAAGTAATGGTGTATTAACAAAGGATGGAAGCGGAACAAGGGATGTTATGAGTAGAATAACAGAAAATCTGATTTTTTATGTTTAAAACCTCTACCCTTTCAAGAGTTGATGAAGGATTTGAAAATTCGATGATAAAGAAATTATACTTGTGGTGTTAAACTCTCTCTTCCGCTTCTATCCTTCGTCATTACACCATTTGTCTATTTCTTGAGAAAACAGAGTCGATATCTACTTTTATTATTCTGTTATGCATTAAACGCGAGTAAGAAATTACCAATTAAAGCAAATCTTTGATAAAATGCAAGTTGAGCTACAGAGGTGTAAAAATACATCTATTAATGATGTTTTGTTTCAACTTATGCTTCATTTTGTTTCTTTTAGTTGATCACAGTGGATTGATTACTATCAAAGTAGATCGAAGCAGGTGTTTAGCTAGCTACCACTAAATAGAGTGAAATTTTCATATCATATAATGTTCTTAGCCTACATGTTGATTTGGTCCGAAACGGCTTCAAAAAGTTAAACGGGTTAAGTCAACTTTCAAATGAATCTCTTTCACAACTTCCCGCATTAAAACTTCTCGTGTTTATACCGCGAAATGATCATTGGTACTCTCGTCACGCTCTAATAGAGTTCCGAAACGAAAGTAATTCCCTTCATGATCCTCTATGGCTCATTTGAATTAATACGCGCGCTCCGCTTAACAAGTCGGTCACCGAGTGTCGGTAAATGTATCACCTGTGACTTAATAGTAAATGGTGCACCGCGCATTGCACAACCCTTCTCGATATCTGACTCGTCTCGAAATTTTATTTAAATGTATCTGGAGTACCTCTTCACACATCGTGGGAAACGGAAAATTCCTCTACTTTTTGCCTCTTTTAGCGATTTCCGCGAAAGAGTTTGATCCAGCATACAGCAATGGAAATACTAAACGGCAATCATATCATTTTATTTTATCACTTAATTAAAGTTACGCTCCGAAATATTTTACTTGTCCTTTCTGTCACCTAGGGGACTAAAATTTTTATTGTTATTACACCTGCTATTATGTTCAAGACAATCTAGGCATGAAAACTGATTTAAATATTTAATTAAGGCCAAAGTTCCCTTCTTCTTAAATACCTAAAACACGATGAAATATAAGCTAGATTTCTTCAATGAGAGTTCATTTTAAATGGATATGTAATAATTGGCTTTGTGGGGCAATTGCAACATTCTGGAGCATGGTGGATACATTCATTAGCAAAATATTCTTTTCCGCCATAAATTCCGTAACTGACGGTTTAAATTTTCATCGTACTGTTTTTCTATATTTTATCTCCCTTATCAGAAAAAGAGTAATACTTCATATTATTTCGTCAGCTTTGAAAGAGTTGAAAGCCCATATAATTGCAGCTATTTAGCATCTACGTCTTTTATTCGCAAATATAATTTACAGATTCCCTTTGTTTTATGTAAAAATACACTTGATTCCAACTTCCATTTATTTATGAATTATTTCATCATTTTACATTTTTCTTTTGGTACAGAATTGAGGAAAATATACAATTTTGTAATAAATGATATATGAGGAATGAGTGGTGTTGAATAATGGCCTTCGTCCTGGTCACACCATATTGAATTCTAAATTATGATTACTTATTGAGCAGTTTGACCTTTATATATATATGACATTCAAAATCTAAAAGTGAAACTCCAACAGTATTCCTTTTGGCCTTATACTCTTCATTGTATTTAGTCTCATCGAAGAAAACACGGGCAAAATATCACACTCCTCATTCTGCCTTATGGACAAATCTCTTCAAAGCTTTTGCTAATGTAGGAGTGACCCAACCAGTTCACAGGCTGATTCACAGACAGAAATGAATCATATGAAATATTTTTTCATGTTAACCATGAGTTTGAAAGAACTGAGATTGATCATCAAACTAAAAAAAATTATTTCGTTAAAATAGTTTTTATCTGATGAATGGAAAGCTTTCATTGTTCGTATCATGTACGATTCTCAGGAATAATATGTTTGTCTACATGTCTTTCATTTATCTAGAAAAGAATTCTCATATAATTCTCCGTCTGAGTGCAAATTGTTAACCAGCGTACAAATGCCAAATAAATTATGTTTCCTCAAGGCTTAATTCTCATTGTTAGACTCAATTGTATTCAAGAACGTTTCTCCAATTCCCACGCGCGTAATTTACTACTTTCTATCTTTCTCAAAAATTTCTATTTCATCGATGATATCAAGGTGCATAAATTTTCAGATGTGTGTATTCGCGAATTACTCGAGATCGAAGGCGAGATTCGCGAAGAATAATTCGAAATTCGCGTCTTATTTCCCTCGCTTTTATCACCGATCTGCGCAGATTAAAATCGACCTCACACGCGTGCCTGCTTTTTCACAATAACTTCCCCGTATCTGCAGGTCTCTCCATCGATCTCGCTTATCTTTTATATAGATAAAAGTTCACGCTTTCCGCATTTAAGTTTATTTCATTTCTATCCCAACTCCTTATCGCCGAATCCATCTCTACACCTCTATTATCGGCTCCTTTCCCTAGATTTCACGTGTCACACCCATCTCCTTTCTATCCGAGACGCACGTTCTCACTTATCTACGCCTAGGAGGAAACATACTTTCGAATGGAAAATGACGGATGGAAATTTTTCCGAAAAGAGATTTTTCAAAGTGAGCTTTCGGATGCCTTGTCTTCCTTCGAAAGGTCAGCGCCTCCGTTAACGGGTTTCCCAAGAACGTATTTATCAGAGATCAAATATAAAGAATAAGTTATAAGTCGTTGGATGAGCGAGAGGGATATTCTGTCCGCGCCTTTTGTCAAGCGAGAAACCGAAAGAGTGAAAGTATCATTTAATAAATGTTGAAACCTTTTCTTATTTTTATTATAATCAACTCCTCCAAAACAGGGGCACAAAGAAACTCAAAGCACTGGATTGTTTGCTAGAAACCTTTTAGATTTGCAAAACTTAAAAAGTTTACGTAACAGTTCATATAAAAATATCCACAACTATATATGAACCATTACAGCCTATGGCTAGCCTTCCTCTCAATACGAAGGTCCCGAGTTCGAATCTTGAGAATGTCTTTGTCTGTCTTCCTTTTAACCGTAGTATACCCCAATCGTAATTCGCCGTCACTCAATCCCTTCCTGTGATGGATATGGATGAAAAGATCATCCTGACAATATCAAGATACTAGTGAAAGTTGCATACTGAAGGCAAGGTAATAAATTTCCACCAATTCAAACCAATCTTCCGTCACAAGTATTACTCGTGACGGAAAAAATATCTTGACTGAATTGCTTCCATTAGGTCCCAATGAACCCTTGATCTCAGTGTGAGGATGATAAAACAATTCAAGGTATATCTGCATTGAATTATTATGTAATTGTACTATTATGTAATCTACTACGAGTACTTTTTCCATGAAGGTGCTTCGATAGCTGAGATCATTTTGTACCTTTATTTACTTGTGGGTCCCCTCCAGTAATCGAGAGTTGTATAGTAGTATTGTTAAAAGTGCTTCGACCTCTGAGGTCGTTTCGCACATGAGCCTCCACCGGGAATCGAACCCGGGAATGCCTTCACCAAAGTTGAAAGCGTAGCCTACTTCACTATCCGGAGGCTCACCAGAAATCGAATATCGTATCCCATACTAAACTGTCAGATATCTGATAACTTAGTAATAACACTGGTATGTAGCATTGTCTACCAAATTTTAGTTCCGAGTTCATCCATCTTTCTGTACGCTAAACACAATCTTCCCTGTTATACTCTAAATGTACCACACGAACGTTCAATCTATTGAGTAGAAAGAAGCGCTGCAAAATCACTCTCATATATGGAAATCAACGACGATGAGCAAGTTTGGCCAAATTTCGGAACAATTTGAATGAAAGCAGTGCCGAACAGAGACTTTTATAAAAATTTCGGGAGGGAACGAGAAATAAATAAAAAGAACGTTCGCCACTTAACAATATGAGACAGTCGGAGAATGCAATCGGCGGAGATGAAATGGGTGCGTGAGGAAAGAGAATGTGGAGGATTAGGTGAGGGAAAGGTAGACTACAATACAAAGTCGAGGTCGCGGAACGGACGATATTTTGGAAAAATCCTTTGCGTGTTTGCGTTCTGTAGGAGAGGAATTTTCGCATTCCTTTCGCATTAAGTTTATGGCCGCCTTCCGCACGCAACCTCGGGACACTTTCGTGCTCTTTCCCCGAAATTCCCTTTACCGCTGAGGATAAAGGGCGTATGCATCCCTGAAAGGCATTTTGTAAGGAGATGTAGATGGCATCTGGGAGGATTTGGTTATCCCCGGATATCTTTCGCCACTCGAGTAATTTCGCTAATTATTCGGAATCGCGGCGATTAAATCCAATAAAAGATTCTTTGAAGTCGGGCGATGATATTGCGGCATTGAACCGTTCGCCTGTTCGCGCGTCATGAATAATTCTCTCTGATAATTTATCTAAATGGAAATAAGCTCACTTGTTAATGACGCATGTTTAATTATGCGTTACTTTTATTGTAAGTGCGAGGTCGTTCGCCGAATGGATTTAAACTGGTGATAAAGTGATGCATTAGGGAGTTTGTTGGAGCGAATTAGCTGGATTTATGTTTCATAAATTATGATTCGTTGCCATCGCGGTATGGAATCAAATTTGTTTAAAAGCCCTGTTGATGAAATGATTATAATAATTTGAGTAATGCCTCCTGGACGCTAATACATTTTGGGACGAATCGTTTGGAAAATGGAGTGATTCGAAAAGTATCGGACTGAGCCAAAAGATGAATCTATCGTACACAAAATTGCCATTGTTACATGATTTAATTCAGATTCTGCAGACATCAATGGATTTAATCCTCTATATTATTATTTTGTTTTTTTTTCACTTGTTGCATACTGTTTGCTTATTAAATCTAGCTTAACATGCTTACTCCATAAAAATTACTTGTCTGTAGGTTTAGTAATAGACAGCAAATGTAGACACAGCTGGTTTTACACACCTTGTGTTTTCTTGTGGGTATTTTCCTGCTGTGGTGTATTTTTCCTAAGTGCAAACTTAGGTATTTAACCCCACAAAGTAGTTTTCTTCTGCACTTCTTTAAGCCGTCTCTTTCTTTCAAATTTGATATGGCGAAGGGTTGTATGTATGAAGAGACACATTAGTCTCAATCCCATTAACAGTCGTATTGTTATTATTAATATTAATTTTACAGTCCATGATTATACATACGGAAATTTTCACCGCCCATATTATAAATACGTATACGCGATTTCTATGTATGGAGAAGGTTTTCAATTTTTCCTACATTAAATACCTAATGAAGAATTTCCGAAATTGTATACATAAGTTACCTAGAGATTCGGTTCCAGGTCCCGTCAGACCTTTTCAGGTCCGTTTCCGTTCCCGAAGACTTTCTTCAAGTCCGTTTCTCCATGGGATTTTTCCTGGGTGCACGCCCTTATGTGCCAAGTTACCTTTATCCAATCCACCTAATGAAGACACTCGACCGGATGTGAAATTTTTTCACATCCGGATTGTGAAAGATTTTCTGCCGCTAAAATCATTTTCTTGAAAGACAGCTGTAAGAATAGACTTAATCGCGCCCTTAATTAAAGACGTGTCACCATAACCACATCTTTATCAGCGTCAAAAGTATTTCCTAATGAAAATACCACATACCACAAATGACCATATTTCGTCAGGGCATCGTTCCATTCTCTCTAAATACGAAAACTTTTTCCGCGTAAACTGAATGTACTCCGCATCGCGACGGAAAAACGAAAAACCCCTCAACATTTCCGGGGCACAATGAACGCCTGCCCGTGGACCTTTCAAGACGCGTTCACGTTTTCGACGTTTGAACATCATCTAGCGAAGGAAAATAATTCTCGCCACGACGTTCCAGTCCGTCAAAATCCAATCTCGTGCATCCAAACATTTCCCCGATCCTCCATGAATAAATCGGCCCGGATTTGAAAATGTGCTCCTATCTCCGTCGTTTTTTTCACGTGGCGAGATATTTTTCCTCCCTCCGCTCTGCAGCTGACAGGGAGAAGTTTTCATCTTATCAATCAGTCCGCCGGCAGAGTAGGTGACGGAAGAGAGAAATAAAGAACTTTGATAAAAAAGTATTGGGGTAAGCTCGCGTCAAATTCTTGGGATCCCTCGCGATTGGTTTTGGACGGCTTTCACGGTGATGATGATCAGTCAGACAGTCAAACGCTTTTGTTATATCGAGAATGGAGTCCTGAAAGTCCAATCTGAATGAGAACGAGGCGCCAGAAGAAGTGTAACGTGTACATTGATTCGCAGATTACCGAAACTCAGCTACCACCACCTACGTGCTTTGCGAATTGACCTGATGCTATCAATTCTTTCTCATATTTAAGGTATCTATAAGTTCATCACATCAAATAATTTACTCGCTCCGATAGTTTCGATTAAGTCGCGTGAATCATTCACTTTTCTTCATCCCACCTATTACAAAGATTGATACTAGTGAGAAACGAGTGAGCTTTATGCGGATGCTTCAGGATGAAGATCTCAATAATAATGAAGATTTAGCTAATAGAAAAATTGAATATTAAAACAAAGGCTTAATTTTGCTCAATTAATTCCGACAGTGTACTCTTGTAGGCTAGGTGTGGCTATGTCTTGTAAGAAGGTACACGTTCTCACAAGATATTGCCGATATTATGCGTCCTCAATCTTACAAAAGCCGTTCTGATCATGTGTGAAAGAAGGGTAGAGATGCTAGAACAAGTAGCTTCAAGAATTTATTTTTCCACTAACGGTTGGCGAAAGTATTTGATTAAAGAAGTTGAGTCGTGCACCCTTGCTTGCAGGGTACATGTGTAGATTCAGAAGATAACAAAGCTAATGTAATTCAAATATCTATGATTAGCTATGTAGTCGTATTAAGTTATTTCAATTTATTCTATCTTCGTACCCATTAGCATTGTTTTCCATTCTCTTCACATTTATCAAGTTAAGGGAAAGAGGGATTAGATAACTTCAAGGTCTGCAGCTGGAACATAAACCTGGGATTAGATTTGCGCATATTGATGTAAAATCCTCTTGCTCGAACATTTTCCAAATCAATTTTTGGATAACTTCAACTTTGAAAGAGTTAACCTGCATTTATGGATTAGCCTATTTCATGTAAGATATTTGATCTTTATTTGCATCAAACATTGACAATCTCATTATGAGCATAAGAAATCTCTATCCTAATTCCCTTATCTAGTCTCTAGTCATTAAAGGAAACATTAAGAAACATGACCATAAAGTTTACGGCAATAAAATTATACTTATCGAATGTAACAGTTATGAGCAATCGCGGGAAAAGAACCACTCATACAACTCAGCATAATTCTACATCTGAACATCATTAAAAATTAGCTTCTTCAAACTCCAATAAAACTATCTTAATCGCTGTGATTCAGTTAACCTGAAGGGTTAAACACTATGAAGGTTCCTCTAATAAACCTCATCTCTACATAATAATCCTTAAAGGGGAGTTTAACCTTCCGGCGGGCGCGTCCGTGCACTGAGTGCACGGGGTCTGGTTTTTGCTGGGGAAAACATTTTTTCGTGATGGTACCGATTCAGAACCCTTTCCTATTCCTTCGTTGCTCTGTTAGCCTTTTTAGGGCGTGGGCATCCTATTGCGATATAGTGTTTACTTCAGATACGAACGGAAAACTTACGAAAGAGTCAGCTTCGCTAAGCTGCTGGAAAGCGCGAGAGCATCTAGTAGCCGCTCTAGGCAGGCCGGCGCCGCCTAGTGGATGCAGCTGGTCCGAATTGCAGAATACTTGTTGAGATATCGGTCTTGTGACAATGTCACAATACTCTCCACCCTCAGCAAACCCTTTTTAGAGGCATACCTAAAAAATTTGTGCGCGTTCGTGCACTGAGTGCACGGGGTCTGGTTTTTGCTGGGGAAAACATTTTTTCGTAACTTTACCGATTCCGATCCCTTTCCTTCGTTGTTCTGTTAGCCTTCTTAGGGCGTGGACGTCCTTTTGCGATATAGTGTTTACTTCAGATACGAACGGAAAACTTACGAAAGAGTCAGCTTCGCTAAGCTGCTGGAAAGCGCGAGAGCATCTAGTAGCCGCTCGGCAGGCCGGCGCCGCCTAGTGGATGCAGCTGGTCCGAATTGCAGAATACTTGTTGAGATATCGGTCTTGTGACAATGTCACAATATTCTCCGCCCTCACTACACCCTCTTTAGAGACATACCTCAAAAATTTATATCTGAAGGGTGCATCCGTTATGGATATAAAAGCGAGCATTCAAGCCCTGCAACTTAGACAGTTGTGGAGGTGTTTATGGTGAAACAACGCAAAAGTACAACGTATTTATGGTGATATCGTTCGAATAATAGGAAAACTAGCTGATAGCAAAGCACTCGAGTGTCGAATTGTTCGTGACGCCGCCAGCCGCAAAAAGTGACGCGTGTTACTTTGGAAATGGATATTTCTTCCACGTAAGTGCATTTACAATTACTCCAAATATCTGAAATTATATTCTTTTTATCTATGAAAACTTTTAGAACTTGTATTAGAAATCTACGTATTATTACTCTCACAGAAACCATGGAATCATCGCTTCGAAGTTTCTTCTGGACTTCGTCAAGGAGGAAAATGAAGGCGACACTTTCGAAGATGATGGCTCCGAAGGCGAAACTGAAGTTATACTTCAAGACGAAGTAGAGAGTTATTCGGAGGAAGAGGGTTCTGATGACGAGATTCCAGAAGCCGTTACCGCTGGAAGGAAGGATTACTTCGTCGGCAGAGGGGTTGCGCAAGCATCTTATCCCAAAAGGAGTAAATCTAAAAACCCAAAGGTAACTCCTACCGAGAATGCATTCTTTTGGAAAAACACTCCATTTACGGTGAAAACTAAAACAAAGGGGAAAAACATTTGTAAATTACAACCGGGACTGAAGTCCAGTGCAATGGATATTACCAACGAAGTATCAGCATTTCAAAAAATGGTTGACAGAGAAATGGTGGAGGATATAGTTAAATTCACCAATTTGTACATCGATCGTAAACGCACGGAAGTGAATTACTCTAGAGATAGGGATGCTCAAGTTACCTCAGTAACAGAAATCCTCGCGTTATTTGGAGCTCTAATTCTGATTGCTGTAAAACACGGTCATCATACTAATGTCTTAGAAATGTGGAGTCAAGATGGTACTGGAATTGTTGCTCTTCGAGCACTAATGAGTTACAAGAGGTTTTTGTTTCTACTACGTTGCATTCGATTTGATGATTCAGCAACAAGAGAAGTCAGAAGAAGGACCGATAAATTAGCAGCCATACGTAATATTCTGGACCGATTTGTAGGCAATTTGAAAAAACATTACACGATCGGAGAATATATGACTATTGATGAGATGCTGCACCCATTCAGAGGTCGCTGTAGCTTCGTGCAGTACATGCCTAGTAAACCGGCAAAGTATGGGCTGAAACTTTTTCTCTGTTGCGACGCAAAATCGTTTTATACGGGTAACTTGGAAGTGTATTGTGGACAGCAAATGGAAGGGAAATATAAAGTTTCTAATTCTCCTTCTGAGGTGGTGAAACGTCTAGTTCAACCATTTGAAAATGGAAATCGAAACTTGACCACGGATAATTGGTACACGGATTATTCCTTAGCCCAATATTTACTCTCGAAAAAAATAACTTTGCTAGGGACAATGCGCAAAAACAAGCGGGAGATTCCCAAAGAATTTCTACCGAATAAGTCGAGGAAAGTAAATTCTACTCTGTTTGGCTTTCAGAAAAACTCCACTTTAGTCTCGTATGTGCCCAAAGTAAACAAAGCCGTTATTTTACTATCGACTATGCATGATTCACAGGATGTAGATACTGCTACGAAAAAGCCAGTAATGATTTTAGATTACAACAGAACTAAAGGAGCAGTAGACACAGTAGATAAAATGTGTGCAGCTTACTCCGTAGCAAGAATAACGAGGAGATGGCCCCTTGCTTTATTTTTCGCGCTTCTCAACATCGCGGGAATAAACTCACAAATTTTGTTTTTCGGCAAGCATAAAGAGAAAGAGCATTATAGGAGAAGAGTATTTTTGAAAGATTTAGCCATGGGACTAATGAAAGAGGACCTAATTATGAGATCTACAATCTTTACTTTGCCTTCTGATTTGTCTGCGTATCTGAAGCGCTATCGCCCGCAGGTTGAGGAAAAGAAAGCCGTTGGAGCAGCCAAGAGAGGGCGATGTAAGCTGTGTGTTAATAATAATTCAACAGTAAAATGTGATAAATGTGGCAGATTTGTATGTAAAAAACATTCGAAAGTTACTGTTACTTGCCACCCTTGCCTGGAAGACAACGAAGAAGATTTGTCGCCGAGCTAGACATGCAGAGGAGAAATCTATTAACAAGATTTTTATTGGTGATAACCTTTTGTAAAATGTTGGAAAATAAATTTTAATCACCAACAAACAAGTAATGTGTTATTATTTTTACAAAAAATATCATAATTTAAGATAACATCGCATCGAAATAAGAATGCAAGCACCGTGCACGCAGTGCACAGCGCGCCCGCTCATGGTATGAAAAAAGGCGCGCCCGCCGGAAGGTTAAATGTGTTTACTTATTTTTCAATAGAAAAAGTAATAATCTACCCATTACACACTTGGATAACCCAGCTATCCGCAATTTTAGGATTTTAATTCTTTATTAAAATTGGCCATTGACTTTTGCTTTGGCCGATCTATTTTGTCCCTCAATAAATTTGATTCTCATTCATTTAAGGACATCACCTGAAATCTTGCGCAACCTCTCTAATTTCATGTGACTTTCTCTTTGCAAATCTATCAGATAGGCCATGCTGATGTACTGATTCCAAAATAGGCCCGAAACTTCGAAAAGTCGATACTTTGTCATACAAAAAGTGGCATTGGAGGATATTGAATCGGTGCATCCCTGTTAACCCGCTTTTGATGAGAAGAAAACACCGTGTCGAAGCAGTGCGTGCTTCAAGGTAGATTCTTCGCAGTGTTGGATGGCGGATCGTGATTAGTTTGCAAGACTTGGATCGTGACTCCCCGAGATTGCACTCGCAGGATCCTGTGTGAACTGAGAGCTAATCAATGGGACGAGCAAAGAGTGAGTCTTCGCAGAAGGATAAGGCGTTGCAAGTGGCGTTCGTGATAACCTCCCTGAAACTATCGTAGACTTTGTAGACGGAGAATGCGTGGAAGGCGTCTGCAAGATGAGTACACCTTGACATGCGAAACATGCTCTTACAGGGACAGGTAATAAACAAAAAATGGATCGAATCCTTGGCGATGCGAAGTTAATTGATTTTTGACGACGCCTCATGCAAAAGAGATGTTCTGTGATGATCGGGATTTGGTGAGAAAATGTCAAGAAAAGAATGGCAAGAAAAAATTACACGCTGAACTACGCGCGTTCCCTCCGCGCTAACGAACGCTGCACTGCTGAGTGTTTTCACCCGTGCTAAAAAGTTTTCGTGCCGCAGCACAAATAATGGCAATTTAAGTCTTTTCTTCGACCAATTTAACTGGCAAATCAGGGCGATTTTTCTCTGTTTGTGCTGTTTGGATTGCAAGCTTTTGAATTGCAGGACGGCAAAATAAATAGAAGCATAACTGTAGATGAAAAACATTATGGAGAGAGAAGTCAGGATTCTCAACATACAATACGAAAAAAAATTTCTCTCACTAAAATAACTATCCAGTGAAATTGTGAATGTTCAGGCACTCATACGCACCAATTTTACAATTTTATTCGAGTACTACTAGGTGCTCCTCAGTTTTTCTCTCTTTATTTTCCTGGGATGGCATACTAAACAGTTATTGTTCATCTACTAATTGACAATGAGTCTCACATAATATGCCCTATCCTCGTTTAATTTAGCAACGAAACGCTTGAAATTTGATTTAGAAAGTGTAAATCATTATCCAAACAGTTACCATAGTCAAAGATAATTAAAGATGATAATGAAAGTGTTTGTTCAGCATTACTTACCCTAGATTCAGGTTCACGGCTCGGTTCATCATCCACGTAATTTTACGATTACTTGACTACTTGCGTAGTACTTGACTATAATTTTTTAGTTCCATGTTGAAAGTTAATCAATTCTCTATCCATATGCTTGATCAGTCCCTGATTCCATGTATTGAAGAATTGCCAATTTTTATCCGTCTATTGATAAAGGATAGAGGAAAATGTTTCTTACATTTACTTTCGTCTTTGTCTTGCACGTGACTGCGTGTGTATTAAAGCCACTATGGTACGAAAGATGATGAATAATAGCACACATTCTCGTCACTCCTTATATAATAATATTAAAAGCGTTATTCGTAAGTTAATTATGCTGCCAGCACCTGGATTTTTTCCACACTGGCTTAATCAGCAAAGGCAAACCGTCTCACTCCTCATCCTACCTAATTGATCAACCCAAAGCTTTTTTTAATCTAATGGAAGAGTTTAGGATCCTAACAGTCTTTGGCCTGATGACTACACAATGTACAGTATACAAATGTAATAATAACCGGATTGAAAAGAAGAATATAATGGTTGAAATCAGGCATATGAGGTGAAACACTCTTCCAACCATTCTAATGAAACAATTTTATCAACGAGTTTCAATTAATTATTGATATTTAGAAATAACGCAAATAACATTAACATCGTCCCACAATGTATTCTAGGAGCTAACTCGGTAATATTCGATTTGAATTGTAACTAAATTCTTGTACAACCTAGATACATATTACAGATAAATTCTTGTACAAAATACCGAGTAATGAAATTAATACCTAGAGGAACGAATTTCAGGATGAAAATTTTTAGCTGACCGTTAACTCCATCTATTACTCCATCTATTATCCTTTTATACGTTAATATTTAGGTCTAACGGTATTCCACCTATCACAACCTCGCAAAAATGCTGTCACTCCTCTTTGTTTCCATCACATCACGGCGTTTTTTGCTTCTATTTATTCCACCGCGATTCTTGCGACCGGCCAGGTTATTAAATTATGACCTCCGATTCTTACTGCGCATTTCACTCCCGACGGACATTTTAATAAATTGGATAATCCCTTTGCTGCAGCCCTCTCTCGGCAAAATACATATCCGTGACAAAAACGGCGCAAAAAACCAGAGGGGATTTCGCTCGCAAACCATGCAGGCGCCTTTCTCCTCTCGCCTCGTTTGCCTTCGATTCGCAAAGGGTTTATTTTCGCTCTTTCCAATCACTGTGGAGAGAGAGCGCCGCTGTCGCGCACTGCACTCCGAAGCGAGCAAATTGTTTCGCGCGCTTCCCAATGTTTGGTTAATAAGCGAAGCGTTCGACGGTAATTCAATAGATTTTCCACCTCCCTTTTTCCGACCGGAGACTCGTCTTTTTTCCCATCGGTTATTTCATAAATTGAGATTCGATGACCGGATTTCCTCGTCCGTCGCAGCGCTTAAAGGCCTGCGAATCCTTTATGACCCCCCCGCGCGTATGTGGAAAGCGTTCCAAAGTTTATGACTCTGTTTCCTCCTCTGGCCGGAGTTAAATCTGCACATTCCATAACTGTTATCGTTCCCGCGCTCTGTTTTGAAGTACGTTTGATATGTTTGGCTTGGGGTCGCTGCGTATTACGGCCGGAATGGCCGCCGACGCCCAATCGGGTATTAATTCCCCGTTTGATTATTCATTCCGATCCTTCCTTCTAGTTTCTGATTATTCCTGCGGTGAATGGACTCAGATGGACTTAGTTGTTTCACACGCCCGTGGCGTAATTAGCCCTGATTTTGCTTTCCCGAAATGCGGTGCATTATTTAAGACGCAGCGAGTTGTTCGTTGGAGTACGAAAACAAGCGGAACTTAGCGATTCAAATGAGGGTCGGTGAACGAAATTACGCTCTGGTTGAGGTAAGCATTAATACACACCGCTAAAAATACGTAATTTAATTATATGTATATATAAGCCATTCTTAAAACTCTCTCGTCATATGAGGTTGAAATACATGTTTTTATAACTTACGACTTTAAAAGTTCTTATATTTCGTAGGTTTCAAAACTATACTCAGAGCCTGTTTGTGTACCAGTTAGTTATTATAAATTATCTTTAGAAAGGAAATTATTACCATCGAAATTACGTATGAAAAATAATTTACACTCGATGGAAATGTACATATTTTTAGTGCACGAGAAGACATATTTGACCTTTGGAAGGCGTACAATAATAAGAGATTGGAATAGCATTGATTGTTATTCGATGACCATGAAAATTTTTTTAAATTAATTTTAGTTTGCCAACTGAACGTTCTTCAATCGTGATCAATATGGCAAATTTTGGATTATTCTGAGCAAAGTGATTTTCAAAAATTTGAAATTCAGATCAATATTATCCAAAAAATTCCACCCTATTTTCTATCATTACCATCGTTCAAAAACAGATACATGTCTGGTTTATATAGTAAGCAGAACTATTTAGAGAAAGGATAAAATTGGTATACTATAGCTTTGATTTTTCGAACCCCACGAGCTTATGCACTAGGCACAAACCCTGTTTGCCCCGCCCTCAGTACGGCTCTGTATGTACCTGTGAATGCATGTAAATATAAATCATATTAAAGATAATAGGAATAAGATTTTTATAATGGGAATAGAGATGATATTAAATCAATAGTTGGGGCGAGGTTTTGGTAGAAATGGAACTTGAAGTATGGTTACTCTCTTTCCATAGAGTATCGTTAACTGGTTGCTTATGGTTTTTATTACCATCTGCATTACAAGTGCAAGGCAATACTTTTATTCAGGTATATTTATTGCTAGGATTGTATTTCGTTTTTAAGGTTTGAATCTGTACATACATTTTTAAAGTCTACGTTGCCTCCAGGCCATCGGTTAATGATTACTTTTCATTCGTAACTTGGAATAAACACCAAAGTAATTGATGATTTTGGGTTCCACGTAATATCACGAGTGCTAATCAACTTTACGCTCCTTGTTTACGGATAAATTGGTAAATCCCCAGCCTCATACCTTTGGGATGAAGCAAAGCAATGGATCATTCGGAGGGAGGAATCACTGCTTCGTTTGGCAAAGGGGCAGATTAGAAAATGCTAATGTATCACGCCCCCTGCTCTCAGAAGCTTTTCTTTCTATTTATTCCTCTCGGGGAGGAGAGGATTCCTCGGACCAAATGAAGAGAAAATGAAACACCGTAGAGAATGCTTCAGATTGGAGGTCTGGAAAGAAGCCGATAACAAAGGCTGGGAGGGGAGCGAAAGGGTGGACTTAATATGGAAAAGAGAAGGAGGGGAAGAGTCATAAGGCAAAGAGAAATGAATTTTGAGGAGGCTACTTTAAGGGACGCTGGTTTTGAGGAAGAAACACGCCCGGAGAAGAGGATATGGGTTTAAGGTGGGATGGAAAAGGGTCTGGGAACGGAGAAGGGGTAAGGGAGGGTTAAGGATCTGTTGAAGAGGTGAGTGAAAGGACGTAGGGGGAGGCAGAGGGGTAATGGCACCCAGGGTGTTTTGTTTTCATTAGGAAGGATTCCATTACGCCAACTCAATTATTGGACGATTGAAGTGGGGTGTGAGAGAACGGAGGAGGGTGCAAGAAGAAAGGTTCGCTTGAAATTGGAGGAATCACTTCCCCCCCACACCTTTTTATACAAACCCTTGCGTCCCCCGAAACCCTTACATGATCTCTTAGACGCCCTTCTCGTGGAGACCCCCTCAGACGCCGGACCGAATAATTTTCTCACCATCCTTTACTTCGCGGAACGTCCCCTATCTCATTAAAAGTAATGCGGCCGCGGATTCCTTAAATGCAGACGTCTCCCCCGATGCCACCCCGTCCATTTACCATCCTCTCCCTGGTGTCGCTCTTTCTCTATAACCCCTCAAAAAAAAGGGGGGAGTGTTTATTTCCCTGTGGTGAGCGCGCTGGGGGTGTCTAGGGGTGGGCGTGGGTGGAAGGGTTAGTCGGGCGGGTGAATGTGACGTCTGTCGCCGCGTAGCAATGTCGAGACCACGCCGCTTTTATGCGTTTCATAAATAATGGGAGTTGGACTCTCCTCCTCCCGACGCTCACGTGTTCGTTCCCACGCCAAGTAATGCCGCCCTCCCACGCGCTGCCAAAAAAACCCTTTCTTTCTCCCTTGTTTTAGTAGGCGACTCCTTTCACCTCTCCCCAAAAATCCATCTCTATTGCCGTTCCTCCCCGAACAATCGCCCCCGGGCCGCGCCTCTATTGCCGCGCTAATTAGTCAGGTTCCCTTCTCCGCACCAGATTCCGTGATGAGCTCCTCATTGTTGTAGCGGCGCCGAGATTTTTTTTCCGCGTGAAAATATGTGTCCCGAGGCGCGAGGTCGATAGTTTTGATTGACCTTAATCACCCTTCGCAGTTTCGGGATGCGTGTGCGTGGTTTCTCCGGGTGATGCAACCTTTCGGAGCGATTGATGAATCCACGTGCTTTTTAAGTGCTTAGATCGCTCTCCATTCATCGTTCGTCTGAATAGCTCCCTCATTCAGCTTTCATTTACAAGAAATCACAGTCGAGGTCGTTTATTGACGATAAATAAGAGCAAATTTCTCCCTATTAATAGAGAGTAAGATTTCATTAACAAGGGGCAACATTTTTCTTTTTCTATCTATTCCCGGGGATATGTAAAAATAATTTCTACTCTTACGCCTCTATATTGAAACCATTTATTCTGCATAAAAGGCGGTTGAAAGGTGTCTATATCAATCTACGTTACTTGCGCTCAAAATAGCTTAGATCTCTGAATTCATACAACTGATTAAGCGATCCTATACGTCGTACAAGACTTTGAGATTGTTTCATCTGTTATTTACAGTAAAGCCTTCTATTAATTCCTCTTTCGGAACACAAAAAGTATGCGTGAGACATATAGCAAAATATTTGTAGTTAAAATATATATCATGGAATCTCCGAACGGGCTTTACTTTAATATGGTTTTGAAGAATGTACTGTGACAGTGACGAAAAAGAAATTAGAAGCAATAGATATGTGATATAATAGAAGAATGGAATAATGAAAACAAAAATCAGAGACAATAAATGAAGAAAGAGACCATTCTTTATTCCTCCTCTCTCTCTCCTTCCAGAGAGACATATCTGGAAAATATTTGTTAACGGAAAAGAAAACATAACCGGGAACACGTCAAGACTCGAGGGACAGTACGTCTTCGACTGCAGGAAGAAACCAATCATCGAATTGTTAACCTCGGATTATTGGTGATGATACTTTGGAAGTCTTGGGCTGGTTATTTAAGGAACTCTATTGTCATTTCTCTACTTAAATAATACAACAGAGGTCTATACAACATACCGATAACTATTATTAAAGGCATTTTCGAATATAGCTATGCAAAACAGAGGTAAGTTCACAAGCAAATTTCTCATGAATTGAATATCGAATCTCCCGTTGTGTATAGATAAATTGAGTAAATACTTATTGTACTTTTAGGACACGTATTCACGAGAATTTTTTAATATTAAAACAACGATTAAATAGAGTAGTTTGATTCAGAGCAGGGGAACACATAACCCTTCGAACAATTGGACACAATTAAATGGAAACATTTATCTGAAGATATCCCATGTAGTTGTACAACATAAAACATTCTTTGATATTTCCATAAACAAAAAAATGTCCCAAATATGATTATTCAAACATATCATTTCGTATTGATTGTGACGGACTCAGTCGTACGGACATTTGTTTCAAGCGAGCTTAATTCGAAAATTCTTATGAAGGCTTTCAATAAAACCACATTAATCATAAATTTGGCGCTAATAAAACCTGAGATATTCGATATTTTACGAAAATTTGATGTTCAGAAAGCACTTAATCTTCCACCGGATTCATCAGAACTTTTTCAACGACGTCTCTCCATTGTTCATCAAGTCCATTATCTTGGTGTCACTCTATCGTCATTTCATTTGACCTCCTTTTAGGTCAAATTTTTCTTACGTTTTGTGAAATCTCTTCTCATTCCCATGTTCCCTTTCCAAATATCTTCCTCTTTTTATCTGTCCTCATCTTTCCGTTTCCTCCCATAATTCAATGTCACCTCCACACAACTCTAATCTCACTTTTCCCGAACCCCAGTCCAAATTTTCCAGCAATCATTTTTATTGCTTCTTGAGCTCTTCCAATTTGTCATTGCCCGATCGTTTCTTATTTTGGCCACTGTCATTGCTGTCATTCTACCAAGTAGACTTTCTATGGTCATTTCCCATCAAGAATTTGACGTAGATGTTTCATCGCAGTTCCATATTCATTATGACTCGTGATTGATTCTACTCAGGACTAACTACTTTTAACGAAAATTCCTAATTCTTCTATGAAAAATGGTCATTCGAATATCACTTCGGGTTGCAGGAAATCTACTTAATGTATAAGCAATTCATTTCTATAATTTTTTTGCTCCCAACATTTTCAGATAATGCTCATAATTGTCATCAATGGAATACAATGTTAACCTTGCATCTCAATCATACCAAAGAAAGATATTAATTTAGAATGCTATTTAAAATCATGGTCTCAGCAAAATCCAAACAATCGACGGTTAATCATAAATCAACCGTATATTATCTTAAAGATTACTGGAGTGTATTACTAGTAGGAAGAAATTAAATAATATTTAGAAACTTTTTGAAGCGGTCGATTCAATATCCATCCATAAAATTATCTTCAAGCCCTCATATTGTGTCATCGAGATATCTTTGCATGCCATAAAATTTTGAAGATACGCTAAAAGACGTTTTGCAGTAAACACTAATATTTACAATGATTTATTCATCATCGGATAATGAATATATTTGCAAAGGTTATACCTTTATCGAAATACAAGGTGTCTAAAAATGTATCACTTCACGGCCATGTAAATGAAGATACTATCACATTCGACCTTTTTGTTACCGGAAATGTTCCTAGCAATTTTATCGTTTACGTATCACTTTTTTACTTGCACTAATTTTTCCCTTCGAGCGTCTTTTATTTTCGGCAGATTTCAAGATATCGTGAACTAATAACGTCATCTGTGACTTTGAAGGTCGTGTCTTACTAAAACCGTGTTGATTCTTTATTATGAATTTAGACGTTTCGAGAAAGCAGATTAAGGAACTACTAATTATACGTTCCGTTTATAACCACTCTATGATATTAAAGAGATAGGCATGTAATTTGACTTCTTTGCGCCGCTTTTCAACATTGGAGTGGCATTCGCAATTTTATCTATCCTATCTTTCGGGAACTCACCTTCTCTCTTTCCAGATATAACCTGAAAGAAGGAGCCTCGCTTTCTGCTGCTTCCTTAAATACCCGAGTTGGGATGTTCCTATAATTAGGAGCCTTAATATGTTTAATCTGTCCAAAAGGTTAATGATGCCGTCTTCTCTGAAGATGATTTTTGACATCGCTCGCTTTATCAACCTCCCGTACCTAATGGCTACTTAATGTATTGTTGGATGTAAATACACTATAAAAATTAATTTAACACCTTTGCTTTTCCCTCTGCACTTGCCACTGTATTATCATTTCTATTAAAAGCTAAGTTCAATGCTTGTAAGTCGCATTAAATAAAAATACGGTTCCTAAAGGACCATAAATTTTTCCAAAATATTAATCCATATGTTCATACGCGGTAAGAGTAATTTTCGAAAGATGTCTTCTCATAAAATGAATAATCATTTGGGACTTGATTACTGCTGTGGGCAATATTAGCAAAGAATGTTAGTCTATGGGGACAATCCCTAACTTCCTATGGAGTAGGAAGCTCTTCGTCCCTCAGAAGGAGTGCCCAAAGCGAACAGTTATTACTGACCTAATATTGCTTAATCCATCGACGATGCCTCTTGAAACCAGTGGTTCCTCGTTCAGGTAGGCTCAACCATCGGTTTCCTCTCAATTCCAGGATGCCTCTCCACAGTCGTCCCATGGGGAAGTTGCCACTCTGAAGGAATTGAATTTTGATTCCAATGATTATTTAGCGTTAAATGCAAATTATTAAACACAGGGATAAACGGAAAAGGTCGGAGTGGGATTCAAGTCTGCAAGTTTTCAAGCGGATGTTCTAACCACTGATCTACAACGCCGAAATAACCTTTCTCTGTTTAGGACCTTTTACACTTCCATTATTTATCGTTATGATTTCAAACGCACGCCACAAGTTTAATTCCTGTAACATCATTCTTACAATTTGAGATGTTTCTAAAGATTACATTGCTACACTACTAGTACTGTGTGTGACAAAAATAAAATTGGACAACCAGAAGTTTTATTGGGATTCAACGACAAATTTCTCTACAAATACGACAGGAGCAGCCGTATATTTTGAGGGAAGTAGCTCTTTAAAATTTAAAAAAAATTCCATATTATCCAAATAAACCTATTCTTAATTTTGCTATTCATCTCCTTAAAGCAGTGGTACTGCCAAGAAAAAATCTATTAGAAGTATATTTATTCCTCATGTATAATCATTCCTCAAGGCAATTACTTCAATTTTTCATTGCCTTCATTTAATGGGGTAAAGTAAAAATAGAAATTTCAGTCAAAATTATAGGAATTAATTAAATTTAATTATTAAAATTAATTTTGAAATTATGTTATTATTAAAATCACCAGTTTTTAGATAATGAGTATTAAGTTTGCACATTTAAGTGAATGCAACAACAATGCAGTAAATACTAGCATAAAAACTGGGAAGTACGCTCAATAGATATTTGATGCATAGATCATACAAACCCAAAACATATTTCTCCCCAAAGAAATACAATCATTTTCTACGCGTAATTTACCTCGTTTGCACTGCTGATTATCTGCATACATGCCTGAATAGGAGATCTACATGCGAATTCTTTCTATAACGTTTAAACAACAGCAAAACGGTTTTGAAAGTCCCTGTAAATCATTGAAGAAAAAATTTACGGCATTCAGCGGTGAGTAGCCACCACGATCATTAACAAACAATGTCCTGAATACGCCGAAACAATTTCCTTAGTAACAATCATTCCCCTTCGGACTACTAGCGAACAAAGTGGTACGCTAGAATTCTCCAAATGCCGCAGTGTAGACTTCAGTTACGAAGCACAGCAATTCGACTATTGGGCGACTTTTTGAAGAAACTCAATTTAAATTAGAAACCAATTCCTGTTTAAATTTTGAAAAATAAATAACTCGGGATTCCACCCTTCGAATATTTCAAAACTGGAGATTTTTACTTTGGGGACATCTGGAAAACTAAAACTACATTGGATCATTGTATTCTCGAAGCACTGTATTTAAAGAAAGTCAAGAGCAATTACACACATGGAAATGGTTGAACAACGTGACACTGTGTCAGGCAGTATGAAGAGCCCTAAGATTCCTTTTCATATAGGAGGGTAATAAATCCCCAAAAATTAATGTATAATTAAGGAGGACCATTTTACTCATAACACATCGGATATTTCTGTAATGTTCGTTAATTGTATGTAAAAAGGACAACTGCTGTTTGAAGTGATAGTCTGAAAACACTCAGAGATCGGTTTAACAAAGCAGCTGGTGATTTACTGAGAAAACCAAACCCTAATTATAGATGACAGTATGATTCAAGTAAACACTGCGAACTCCGATGAAAAATAACAAAACGTTACAAGGTGAAAACCATAAAAACAGTCAGTTACTTTTGGTAGTTTATTCAGTGAAGAATTAAAGAAACCATCTGATAGATTTCTGTAAATGTTTATGTTAGTACAACCCCTGCAATACATAATTTTTCGGCTTACAGTTGATATGTAAATGTGAAAGTATCATTAAGGACTTATCATAATCTGAACTAAAATTGTCGTTTTTTTAGGAATGTGATATATTGGTTTTCAGACAATGTTCTCCTTCGTTTTAGCAATTCTAAGATAGCTTTTATGCAAACCTATCTTTAACTCTAGTCTTATTGCGGACTTTCATAGAGACGACTCTTGAATTTTCCTATATTTTGACGCCTTGGATATCTCTTCCCCCGAGGTAAATGTGGCAGAGGTCACTCCCCATTCAGGATACACAGCATCCCGCCAAGGGTACGGATCATACCCTCAGTGTATCCAGTTCAGTCTCTTGGGAAGATGCATAATAAAGTACCTGAGGCACAGATCATTCGCAGAGTGCATCCTACCTAAGAAGAGAGCACGCCTCTCAAGTTAGTATCTCTCCAGAGTACCTGAGATTGAATAAGCATAAGGTAATTTATTTAATGGATTTATGCATTTTAAATTACATTAAATCGACCGATACTAGCCCTTTGTGCTGTTTCAAACTTTTCCAATGTTCGGAATACAAATTAACCTTAAGTGGACTCAAATTTTTCAGTGATTTCTGATGAATATGGGGATGAAAATATTTCACTTTGGAGGACTTAGAATGATCGTAAACGTTGCTCGTTAGCTCGCCTTGGTGGCGAAGTGGTTAACGCTCCAACCTCACGGTCCCGGGTTCCAATCTCGGCTAATCAGATTTTTATCGGTTAGGGAATGGTTGTCTGTGTATGTTGTGCTTATTATCAAAGGGAAAATAATAAAATAGTAAAAGGGGGTTAATTGGAAGAATGGCCTTCTAAGGTTAACAAAGAGGCTAACACTCGCCCATGAAAATAGAAGGCATTATTATTATCAGCGATGATCTTAGCATTGTCTCAACTCTCGCCCATTTCAAACCTGAGATATTACGAAATGCGTTCTTCCTCAGAGTACTTCGATATTAGTCCAGTGAACACGCCCTGGCGAATAAAATTCAACATTTGGAAAAACAATCCCAACTGAGGTTAGCAATTCAGGATATTTGTCTTGGAACACGTGCAGTAATAGTTCATAAAATAATTTCCTCGATGAGAACTTCAAAAAGGAAAGAGAACTTTTATCCTACAAATTTTGTTTGATGCCCACTTCCCTGCCTTTTACTGAGGCATCGATTTCGGGTAGAGTGACGTGGCTCATCGACTCATTTGACCATACTAACTTAGGCCTTGTAATGAGTTTGTCTGTTGGGGCGGATTTTATGAAAATCAAAATGCGAGCGAGTGTCCCAGTGAAATGTGAATCCCAGAGTTCTTCGCCAG
Organism: Pachydiplax longipennis; assembly: GCA_036926295.1. NCBI lineage: Eukaryota > Metazoa > Arthropoda > Insecta > Odonata > Libellulidae > Pachydiplax > Pachydiplax longipennis. The sequence goes on from JAVFKF010000008.1 coordinate 63,764,993, forward strand.
ACACGATGCATATCAAATTCCTTCGTTCATGAGTTCCCATAGCCTAGAACACCTGCGACAGAGGGAGTTTTCCATTAGTCGAAGGCTAGTTTCAAAAATACTTCTCTAATCTCCAGTTTCTTTTTGCCGCTATGTTAGAGAGAGGTCACCGTAATTTTACGTGGTTCGCCAAGTTTTCAGAGAAAAATGCTGTGTGTAAATGAAGCGTTTTTATAGTGTATGTGACCACAAATAATCGGAGTACATCACGCAAAAGAATTCAAGAACCTTCTTCTTTACAATTAGATATCATTAATTTTTCAAGAAAGAATGACATCACGCCTGATATCGTTCCATTTCTTTTTTTCTGTGTCTCGTGTGCTCTGTACATTCTCTACCTGTAATTCACGCATTGAAGTATTTCAACTGTTGTGTTCAAGTGCTTATTAGAAGAAATGAAAGGTTTGGAAGAAGAGGTAGAATGTGTAACGTTTAGAGCAGGAATAAGTGAGATTGTGGCATATGGTGATCTGCGTAGTTTCTTTCAAGAAGTGAATTGTTTGCGACAGAAGAAGAGGAAATACGGTACTGAGGCTCCCTTGAAATGTGAGTATTATCTTAATTTATCCACTAATTTAAGCTAATTCCGATTTTCTTAAGTTTTTCGGCATTCACTGTTATTCCGAGTAAAAGAAGCAACGACAGCAAAACGAACGTTACCCACCTAAGGTGAGAAGAATTTCATAACAGTAAGTCAGTTGTGATTTATGTGCAGTAATTTAGATTTGTTGATATTACTTCGTAACTGTGCTGTTCACGAACTTAGGACTAAAAATTAAGATTTCCATTCAAACATATCCTGGGATTGTAATTAGAAGAGAATGTAAAGAATGCGTTATTGAATTAAATAATATTTCTTCACGCAAGTGTGAACCTAATATGAATTGAAGTAATTTTTAACCGATATCCTATACTATATCTAAAGTATTCAGTTTTATTTTAAACTAAAACTTTAAAACTGCTTATTAACTTTGAAACGAAGTGATTGTTCAATCTACCGATGATGCCCGATTTATTTTCTAAATATTAACATAAATTTAAAGGAAAATATGAGAATATTACATTCTACCTTCAATTTTGGAAGTAGTTCAAACCTTACAGCTCCCGAAGAGAAAATATTTTATTTGAATATTTGTGGATGTTAGAAATAAAGACAGATAAAGTGTTAATTAAATCATGCAAAAGACATATATTGTCTTATAAGTACTAGAAATCATATCTGCAATCGACAAATTCTGTTTCTCAGATGAGAATGTCCAATTATCACATCGTCCAATAAGTATTTCGTATTTTCAATTCCACGTTTCCATGTCATGCTAATAGCTAGGGCAAGCAGGTTCAGATCAATCTTAGCCTGTCTCCGCCATTGTTTGTAAATTCAAAGAAGACCTACGATTGGCTGATTTCTTTCCTAGAATTATTACCGGTAGATGTCGTTGTTTTTATGAGTGGCGAATGGCGGGTTCCAGAGTGCAGATTGGAAAGGATTGTCTTGGATACTTATTACTTAGCTGTATTGATTCTTTAAGAGGTTTACGAGTAATTAATAGTTAAATTAATACATAATAAACAGTTCGTTAATGCACTAATAGAGTAATAACAGCCAGGATGAAACTGAAATATTAACCCAATCCAAAAAGGAACGAATCAGGAACATCAGGTAATTGATTATTGTATACGCATTATGCATAACGAAATAATTTCGATGTCCATATTAATCTTGATAGGATGCCATCAAATTTTCGAAATATCAATTTGTTACTCATATTACTAGCATAGTGCGATTATATTTATCCTCGTAAATGCAATTACTTTGATTTACGAGTTAACCTTAATAATAGCTTTTTCTATGAAAGCCTCGGGCGAATTTAGGAATGTGTTTGAATATCAGTACTTTTCGTAGAAAAATATTTATTTCTTAGAGATAAAGAGGGTGGGAGGATTTTATCACTGGAGGAAATTGTGCTGTATTTTTAACTTCAGTTCCGGAAGTAAAAAGTATCAACAAGATGGCTGCCAAGGCATCGACATTCACTGAATGGTTCGTGTTGTTATTACGGTTGTATGTAAACCATCTGTTCGTTTGCCTAAGAGATTAAGTTGACGTATAAATATACATGTAGTGTTGACTTATCTATGTAACTGTGTTTATGTGGATCAACAGTTTATTAGGAAATGTTAGATATTAATCACGGGAAGAAGTTATCCTTCATGCACCTAGTATACATTACATTGTTCATTACTTTAGGTTTTTGATAATATAGTTTTCAAGGATGCTCTGAATCATCATATTTCATGATTTATATTTATAAACTTTACAAAGTTGTTCCGCCGTGCACTGAATTTTAAGAAATTAATTGATAATTTCAGGTAAAAGAAGGTGTTTGAAGTAGCTTATTTTCTGGGATACGGAATCCATATGAGATTTTAAAACTTACAAAAGAATATATGATTATATATGCAGTATTTTCCTTGACCTACATGGTTGAGGATGTTTGTTTATTTTGAGCTTTATCTTTTATCAGTCTCAGCTCCGGAAACAAAAATTACTTATATTTTACTGAGAGTGTCATTATCTCGCTGACATTGTTAAAGAAAAGCTTAATCTTTGTTAAGGTTTAAGTGATATTTTGAAAATTTCCTGTGCTCCATTCCTGCATTTATTATTTAAATTCAAATTTAGGGTGGTCATATTGCCATAAACTTTATTCAGTGAATGTTTTTGATAAATGAGATACTCACTTTTTCATGATAAAAATATTAAAATTTATCTTTTTTTACTTAATCCACAATAAGTTACTGTAAGGATCAGGAGTTTACGCTTTTACAAGTAAGTTAATTGTTGAAAAATAAAAATACATCTTGTGCTTAAAGGGAGCACTACTGCTGAATGCGATAATTATATAAATAATAGTTTGTTTCTAATAACCTTAATCATTTATTAATTTGATGGCTAAATGTAATAATCAACTAAATTCAATTTGACTTATTGAATAATAATATTGATAAATAATAATTTTATTCTTCATCTTCACTTCCGGGATTGCATGATAAAATGAAACCCAAAAGTTAAGGAAGAAATATTTTCAACATATTTCTAAAGATGGGAAATTTACATATTTAAATTTTACATAAAATTTTATGAGAGAGAATTATGTAAGCTGAGCCTGCAAGGAAGAATTGGTTGAATTGAAAAATCAAACCAGAGTTGTCTTGATAGCATTAATATCACCTTGCATTCATACATTTTTAAATCCTTCAACATAATTATTCATGCATTTCTTTATATCGAAATGATTATACGTTCATAGATATTATTACCTTCAGAGATCCAAATACTAAATAGATTCGTCCATGTGAATAGGTAATTACGAGTACTCATCTGATTTATTTGCATTCCTATCTCCGCCTGTGTTTATTGTATAAACGTATCCCGATAGACGAATTTTTCGTTAAGTAGGGCACGGTATAGATTTCCATGAATTTCAGTTCCAAATTCTAAATCATCAATGGTGCCACATCAGCTCCCTAATTGCGGTTAATAATCTGTACAGCCGTATTTTAATGACTTGAGTCTGCTCTGGGATGCAAGAAATTAAAATGTACGATGCACCAATGCCCGTGTTCATCGCGACTACTAGATTAACAGCCGATGCGGTGAACATTTTGTTTTCATCTGTAATCATGATGTGAACGAGGTTTAGCTTTTCATGTACCCATCTGTTTCCAATAACAGCAAGGAACGGTAATATTGCACAGATGGCAGAACATGAAAATGGAACCATCGGGTCGTCGAAAATATTGTAGGCAATATGCGACGCATAGACGCGTTAAGTTGTGGATCTATTCATGCATGAAATAAGTTAAATAGAATTACTAAAAATCTTTGAATCTCCTATATTTTACTTTCAATTATACGTTTCAGAGTCGAGTAAAATTTTCCTGCAATTTTTGGCTTATTTCATCGCAAATAGTTTTGATTAATGCTCTTTATTGGCTATAGCAATTGATTGAATTTGAAAAATAATTTTCAAGAGAGCGAGGGTCAAGCTAAGCTTATTCATTTATGATGATTAATTTCATCAATAGTGGAATGCTGATTCCGGGAACTCAGAGGCATGTGAAGGTCTGTTGCTGTCTGGACGCTACGCCTTGACCCAGGAGTGAACAAGAATAAGGACTAGTTAAAAATGCGAGGTATGAAACTATTTTATGTTAAATTGGGAAAAATCATATTTACTCCAACTTCTCAAGGTAAAGTTTTATTTCGTCTCACTCATTTGAGCTGATGTCATCTCAATATGTATGCCTGATGCCTCTGCAACCATTGCCACACTGAGTATGCATATGCTGTAACAACTTTAGACATGACGTAGATGACAGAGTACTATATAATTCTCAATATTGTGCTAAAATTTATTTTTAATTAAGAAGCATGCCATTTAATTTTTTAAAAAGTGACTGAAATGGTAATCGATGATATGGTTTCTTTGAAATGTATTTTTTTGTATTGAAGAATCATAGTTCAGAATTTCATAATGCAGTATTACCTCGTGAAGAACACTGAAATGTTTCATTGGAAACGCAAAAGGTGACTTTAATAGTCTTGAGTATTGATTTAAAGTTGCAGTACTCCGAATTTTAGCCTTATGTTTAGACTCACATATACATAATTAGTCATATGAAACACCTTTTACCTTCTTTTTATACTTATTATCTTGGAAACCAGAGGTTGAGATACTTTTTGATGAGTTTTTATATTTGTCTTCAAGGTGAAGTGACACATTTATTTTACCATTTTCATCTTACATTAATTATAAAAAGGTATTCTTCGGTATTAATATGATCTATATCATCTGCTGTTGATGAGATATATGTTCATCTTCTTATGATTTTCAGCTCACATATTAGCTTCCTGAGATTTTCCTCCTGAACTCAAGCTTCACCCGTTTAAGCTTTATTAACGACCTTTTCCTCGATTCATCGTTATTCCTACACTTCTGCGTAGATACATGTGCCGCATAATTATTTCTCTCCTTATTTTCTATATTCCTTACTCTCTTTACACAATTTCATGCCTTACATCTTCCGATATTATTTCCGAGCCTTTTCTGCTACCTCTTCCTATACATCCTCCTTCCTGTCCTTTTCTTTGGCAAGTCCTATCTATTTCTCATTCTCAAAACGTTTCTCTGGAAATTAATATTAATCAATCAGATTCCTTCCCTCTAGGTACTACATCTCAATTACTTAGCATTCTCCAATACTGATTGGAGATTGGTAAAATCAGAGTATCTTGAATTCATCTGGCTCTGTATTGGGTTAGTTAGGGGGAGCTTATTTCCCTTTTCTTTGATAACAGAATTGCGTTTCTCTTGGCCGATCATGACTTGCGGCATTCCATTACATGATCATTTCTCGAATTTCGGCATAGCACATAGAAAGCGAGAGTAAATTCAGACACGAAGTAGAAAACGGGAGAGAAACCTAATTAGGTCCAACTTGGTCGTATTCACTCCGGAAATAGGTGGGCATTTAGGAGAACACGGGGCTTCCTCCTTTTTTTATCTTAGTCCGCGTGACTCTCAGGAGTAGGCTTCCACTTTCACCCTCGGCAGTTCCCTTTTAGTCCTCCCTCTTCAAATCCCTTTTCTCGCATCACCTTCCAACCAAATCCTTAACCTTAACGCCCTCAAATCTCCTCGCTTTGTCCCTTACGAATTGCCTCATAGCTTTCCTCCAAACCCCTTTCCTTCTCTACGAAGAACCCATACCTAAATCTTTGCGGAAATTCCCATTCTCTTTCCCCTTCTCTCATCCTATTTCCCTATGGAAACCCACCAGTCTAAACTTCCCTTATTTTAAGGGATTCGCCGGACCAAACACCCATCCCTCCGACACCGCGGTGCTTATTCCTCTTCATTATCCCCAGAGGCCGTTACACATCCCCCGCCCTTCTACATAAAGTGACCACACCCTTTTCCCCCAAAATGAACTCAGCAATGGCATATCTCTGGCGGGAGAGGTCGCTATATTTATGCTTTCATTTGCGGGGTGCGACGCCCGAAGAAAAAATAGGCGGCTGGCGTATTAGGGTCACTTTATAGTATTAAATTCGCGGGGAAGCTATGCATAATTGTTGGAGGTATTTAATGGCGAGATGAATTAGAGGGAAGAAGTGTCATACCGTCGTCCGCTCGCTTGAAATATTTCCATGTTCCATATAAAAAGCGTAAGGGATGCTTTGGAGGGTACTTAGGCTATAGTACAATACTAAGAAATGTCGGATGTGGTATATTAAATGCTATATTCGTATTTGCATAACAGTTGCATGGAGGCATCAAGATATGCATATATATTGTTTATACGTCTTTGGTTCATTTATCCGCGTTCCTATTACTACTATTAAAATAGTTTTTGAGTTGATTTTCTTTATGTTGTTGAGTGGAAAGTCTATATTGCAAATGTATTGTTAAATTTATGGATGAGTTAACTTGCAAACCATAATATTTTGGCGAAGCACATCTACTTTATAATTCCAAGATGTACGAATATGTTGAAGTTAAAACCGTATAGTACACTCTATTATATATGGATGTTGGTAATATGTATGTGGTGAATGTGTTTTTTATATGTTGTACATACAGTAGTATATTCTTAACTATTGTGTGACACTATAGTGCATCATATAATGTAGCTCCCTTATGGGTAATTTAAAATTGGAATCCAAAAAGCAGAAAATTTTAAAATGTAACATTGAATTGTTTACTTTGATTCGAAAATTTTGAAGATTAGGAATTATCTGGTGATCTAACTATAAGCTCCTAAGCTAATTTTACTTCACCTAATAGATATTGTTGAGAAACATTATCCTTGTCATCGTTTGTTTGCATGCAGCTATATAGACTGAAAATTTGAGGTTAGAGGCCAAGAGAGTTAAAAGAAAGGTAATGATAAAATCTAGTTCCTCCTTAACATTTCAAACATATGTCAGATGACAATTAATGATATACATAAGGAATTGCTTTTTTTAAGATGCCTCGACAACTAAGGTGATTAGGATTCCTTCTGCCACCATAGGCCTTACATTTTCTATTCATTGACAGGTCTTTTTAATTCTTTTTAGAAGGTAGACAACACCACAAATAAGTGAGATTCCTCTGTCTGGGGTGACTTGAGGAAATATTTTGATTACAATATGAAACAAAAATCCTTAGTAAACCTAGCACAGGTGCCAAAATCTAATACTCTATACAGTACTATTCCGAATAGACATTTTTAAATAAACGGAATCGGTTAAATTTAAGTTCACCGTGTAAACATCTTAATCCGCACGAATGAAAGACTTGAGTTAGAAAGATTTTAAGAAGAGGAATAAGAACAATGAGCTCTACAGCTTATCAAAGATTATTCTTTTCTACTAGTTTTGAGTATTATCTTTCATTGCGCTCCATTAATAAATTGCAACAGAATACCGATTCTTACTTTTCCAAACATAATTTGGATTCGTATTATTTATTTTCTCTTCTCTACAATTTATTTTCTCTACAAATTTATTTTCTCTTCTCTACAATTATTCGAAGGATTTGGTATAATCTACCATTTAATTGTTTGGAATGTGGTCTAATAAATTTCTAATCTCATCACACACATACAAAATCGCTGTGTCAATAACCTTTCATCTCGTCTAACATTATTGATCTTTCTCGAACAGGTGAGTAGGAGCAAATCCCTTGCACGTTCAAACAGCCCGATACACGGAATACGAAAGCTTTTCCTTTAGAACTAAGACACTTTCAAAGGGTAAATTGATATGCCTCGGAGAAAATACCTTTACAAAGTAGGAAAGAATCTATTCTAATGTACCGCTACTATACAGTTTCATCTCGGTCCATTAAAGATTTCTTGAAAATAAATTTTATTAAAAAGTTTATGAACAATTTTTTATCAATCCAAAAATTCTTTGTTGTCTCAATGTCCTAAATATTATTAGCATTAAGTTCTTCCTTAGGTATCAAGGGTAATATTTTCATATGGAGGCCTTTTTGAGACCGAGATTTGTTATTTACTCCAAAGTTACTACAAATGTAGGTTAGCTTAAAAATATAGTCAAAATTTTAAGAAATGCCATTCAGAATGATGCCGATTACAGAAAGTTTTATAATTATAATCTCTAAAAATAAAAATATTTTAAGCCCTTGGATGATGGGAGTGAAATAAATAGGCAAAGGTAGTCATTTATTCTCTTAAAATAACGGTAAATAACTGATCTTATCATTTGACTATATTCATGATAAGAAATAAGAATATTTGCCTCATTTAAGTGACGAACTTTAATTTAAATGCAGGAAAGAAACATTTATGAATTTACATCTGCCAGCCCAAAAAAGAATGAATTACAGGAAGAATGAATTCTAAAGGTAAAACATAAAAGTTGAAGCTGCCTCTACTTAATGAAATGGAATAAGAGCGAGGCGGATGCTCAAAAAATAATATCCAAATGTAATGGGGCACGAAATGTATGCATGAAAAATCGTTCTGATACATCCGTTTTGAAAATATCCAGTCTCAAAGTTTTGTTGTGCGTTTTAAGAGCTCGAAGCACTATTTAAGATTAATGGTACATTTACAATATAATATTTAGTAACTTGTTTGATACTTTTAAAACGAATATGAGAATCTTATAAATCAACAGTTTTTATAGAAATGCGATAAGACTATAGCTATCACTTTTCTTCGGTGTGAATTGATCCTTCAATTTGCAGTGTTTAAAAACTTAATATCATGTATATCATGTATATATAAATATCTGTATTTTGATTAAGATGAATCTGAGGACAGATTGCTAGAGATAATATAGAAAAATTTTAAGAGATGAGTTGTTGAAAGAACCATTTTTAGAAATTTTTATTTGCAAGGCTAAAGAACTAGTAGTATATTACGGCACATAAATATTATTGTTAAATGCAGAAAATAAGTCTCGATTATCAAATTTTGGATATTTACTTCTAAATTTGTTAGAATATGCAAAACATCTGCATTTGTTTGCATTTCATATGAAAATTAAATTTTTTCGTTATCTTAGACGCACGTGGAAAATGTAATAATAGTTAATGCAGAGAAAGCTTGAGGGCATAGATTGCATCTTTTATTTTCTGTAAGTTATCACTTCTACTTAATCATAAATGCATTGTTATTTTTATCGTAAAAAAAGAAACAAAAATTAAAATTAATTTCGGCCTTATCAAAATACGCAACGAATCCATTATTTTCGTTCACTTACTCTTTAAGACCTAGCATAGATTGAATACTGATACTCTTCCCCATAGTCGTTTCTAGGAACTGAATACTTATTATATGAATATTCCAGTACCCCATCATGAATGTTATCGAAATTTCACTGAGAATTTCCGCTCTATATTTTGATACGAAAAACGAAACTGCGTTAAACGAAACGAAGGAAAGTGGAGGGATTCAGGTGTTTTTCCCTCCCACTCACAATAAAACCTCTCGTTCGACGGAGAGGAAGTGGGGAAAGAAAAGAGGAAACGGCAGGAAGTCGTAGGGCGATGTCGCAAAGGTCAACCCTTCCGCGTTCCTTCCACCGACCCTTTGCGAAACCTTTGCCACCGACGCGAAACCCTAAACCCTTAAGAAAGAGGGGGAAGGAGAAATAAAGAACGATGAGGAGGGGAGAAGAAAGAGAGGGTTTGTCGGAGAAAAAATGTTCGGAAGGCTCGATTCGGATCACGCTTCGAGCGCGGGACATGACCGGCGTTTGCGAGGTGCATTTTTAGGGGTCAGGGAAGTGGAGCTGGCCACTTAGCCAGCAGGGTGCAAATGGAGAGAGGACGGGGTGTGGCCGAAAGAAAGATATAAGGGGACGGCGCGTGCGTGTGTGTGAGTGGTTTGCGACCCCTAGGATTCAACCATTTGAGGGTGAGTGTGTGATGCATTAGAAGGGTCTAGGACAACTCGCCGCCGCCAGCTCGCCGCCGCCGACTCGCCGCCGCCAACTCGCCGCGGGCCCAACTCGCCGCGCGCCCAACTCGCCGCGGGGCCAACTCGCCGCGGGGCCAACTCGCCGCGAGACCAACTCGCCGCGGGCCCAACTCGCCGCGGGGACAACTCGCCGCGGGCATTTTTTAAATACGTTTAGAACTATGAAATTACTCGTTCTTCGCAAGGGTTTTAATTATCTAATATCATAGAAAGAAGAAATTAAGAGATCTGCTAAATTTTACGGTAAGACCATAGCACCACTTCATAGAAGCAATTAATCCTTGTTAACCCTTGATTGGTTTCGTGGGGTCGATATAACCCCAGGCGATATACTTCCTTTGATAAAACATAAGCTATTTAAGATATTTATATGCCAATTTTTTACTTTACGAAAAAAACATTTTTCTAATACGAGAAATCGATTCTTATCATATATTTCACATTATAATAAATAAACATTTATATTTCATTATTGACGAGTAAGATTATGGTAAATTTTACTTCTTTATTACATTCGGGATTTGATTATTTTCCGCTTTAATTGTCTCATAGAAAAGTATCCTTATCTCATTTCTGCTTTCCAACCAAAGGTGCAGTAAGCTGAATAAAATATTGAAAACGGTTGTAAATAATAATTGTTATATATTTATTAAAAATTATTTAAAAAAATATAATTACAAAATGGGGTATCAGTTCCCAAAGGCTAGATCATGCCGATAGACCTACCACTGTAGTGCATCGTAGAGCATGTATTAATAAAATATATTATTTTATGGGTTGGTGACAATGATAAGGAGTGATTTTACAATGTTTAAATATTACTAATCGATTTCCGTGGTTGAAAACCATTAAATAGAATGTTCGATATATTTCTGTATGAAACTTACAGTTAGGGGGTTTCGACCATGGCAGATCGATCATAGCACGTTTCAAAATTCCAGTCAGTATGGAGAACTTACAGGGGAATAACTCAATGTAATTTGCCGTAAGTGAAGAAGTTAGCCTCGCGCAGGTTCGCCTTTACGTGGAGCTACGGATTCGTACGGGTATAATTAAGATTCGTAGTTTACATTTATCAATTCAAACTTAAAGTCCGATGAAATTTGAATAAGAATAACTTTTTCAACTCAACAGTGAAAATTTTATACTTTTATAGGAAAAAAACAAAGTTAAAAGCAAAAATTGAATGAATTGCCGATCACCCGTGAACATTTTTGAAACTGCCATCACTCTCTTACAATCCAACATAAAATGCTGATTTTTTCTTCAATTGCTCACTGTATCATCTGAATGCATAAACATTACATAAGATTAATTTCAGAGTAACCACATCTCAGTAAAAAATTATTTAGTTAGAACGTAACTCAAGAAAAATTCGTCGTGCAGTCCAATTTATACGTCGCCTAAAAGTTTTTGGTTTCTCACGTGAGGAAGAACGTGTCTCGAGAGAAATCGAGATAAATGTTGTAATTTTCATTTGCAGTTTGTTTTGATGCGATATCTTGAACAGAACTTTAGTTTTTGACTTTTATATCAAAGAGCGTATTCCGCTTCGGGCCTCGAATCGCCGGGGCTTCGGAACCTATAATGCAAAATACTTGTATATGCAAGATATGGTGTTCATTATTTTTCAGGTACTTACCAATGAGTTATGTTATGTATAGGCGCTTAAAAAGTATTGAAATACTGTTTGAAAATTATTCAAATTTATTTTTAGAAATCTGATAAAACTGCCAAATTTGCTTACTTTTGATTGCTTAAAATTAACTAAATTCTCAGATTATCTTAAGAAGGTAAAAATCTTTTCAAAACAAAATTTGGTTAAAATATCTTGATAAGTTTTTGTTTTACCGTGGGAATTACACAACCTGGGGTCACATTCACCCCACAAGACTAATTAAGGGTTAATTGCGTTTACTGTATTACGTAAAGATCAGTTAGGAAGGAATATCTTTCTGTGAAATCTTTTTATGAAAAGTTGATTTGTATGTAATTATCAGTTGGTATGCATGATCCGATTTTGTTCTTTACATGGTACTTACAAATGAATTACTTTATATAAGGGCACTTAAACCATGATCTGTTAATTATATAATTAATTACATTTATTTCGTAGATATGGTAACACTACTAAAATGTAATGCATTTTATCGGTTAAATCAACAAACTTGATTCGTCATAGCATTGTATAGCAAAATTCTGGTGATATTTTAACTCCCAAATATTATTTTTCATTTTGAACCTGATATTTACTGCTGAATTACTTTGTAGATCACCGCTAAAAATAAATAATATGCTTAATATATAATTACTTAAATTAATTATTGTAATTTGTTAACACCATATTAATTGCATACATTTCGTTTCTCAAAATTAACGAGATTATCAGATCGTAAATGTAGTGCAAAATTATTTATACAAGTAAAAAATTGGCATATAAATATCTTAAATAGCTTATGTTTTATCAAAGGAAGTATATCGCCTGGGGTTATATCGACCCCACGAAACCAATCAAGGGTTAACAAGGATTAATTGCTTCTATGAAGTGGTGCTATGGTCTTACCGTAAAATTTAGCAGATCTCTTAATTTCTTCTTTCTATGATATTAGATAATTAAAACCCTTGCGAAGAACGAGTAATTTCATAGTTCTAAACGTATTTAAAAAATGCCCGCGGCGAGTTGTCCCCGCGGCGAGTTGGGCCCGCGGCGAGTTGGTCTCGCGGCGAGTTGGCCCCGCGGCGAGTTGGCCCCGCGGCGAGTTGGGCGCGCGGCGAGTTGGGCCCGCGGCGAGTTGGCGGCGGCGAGTCGGCGGCGGCGAGCTGGCGGCGGCGAGTTGAGCCATTCCGGCATTAGAAGGGGGAGGGGCGATCCTTGGGAGTCCTTCGCTTATCTTCCGCTTCCCTCTCTATTTCTCTTCTTTTATTTCTCTTTATTGCCTCTCCTCCGTCGCATTCTTCTTGTATTTCTCGCTAAGGTCGCTCTTGTTTTACTGCCTGGAACGTGCCATCGACTGTAGGGTTTTGAAACAGATGCAAATCAAGCACGCAATTAAAATATAAGTATCGAATATTAAGAGCTGAAAATTAGCATAAACTACGTTAGAAAAATTTTTGAGTTTTACGAGGAAACCAATCTGAATTATTTTTGCGATTACCTACGGGGCGCACTTCAAAATTTGAATATTTAATTCAAGGCTATTGAAGTCTTTACCTACAACTTTGGTCTCAGGTTGATTAGTTTGAGGTAAATGGGCAAGAGAGTCAAAAGAAAGGATAAGATTTTAGAAAGAATATTGATGCGGAGTGACGAACGATTTCTGTGCTCGGTAAATTTTTTCTTTCAAAATCCTCTCTTAGGTTTCATATTTTCGAAGTCGGTCTCCTCCATGAGCACTTAAGAACAATTCTCTAATGTAGCGAAGATGATGCTAATCTAGTACACTACAGATGAAACGGTTGATTGTCTATCTTCTTCTATTCCATCAGTTGTTATCTTAAATTTATATCAACATTTTCCTGATTTGAGTAATAAGCGAAGCAAAGGAAGAGTAAACGAATTCGAATGTGAACGTCTTACAGTAAAAACTTTCGCTATCATTGGTGAAAGCTTTCACTCTTTATTTTGTTTATGGAAGTGACTGGTTCTCCGAACAAAAACTCCTGGCCGGAGGCATATCTTGAGAAATTCCTACAGTTTTTATATACTTAACCTAGAAGAGCGTTTTCTATATTATTAAAAGACTATTCCCTATGAATTATATGGACTTATATTTATTAATATTATTGATATTTGTTAATATTTATTGTTAATGATAAAACTGTGACAGAAAGAGTATCCCATGAATTATATATAAGTTTAAATAAAGTTGTAGAAGCATAATATTGTATAGCAATACATACCAAAGTTTTCATAACTCACAATTAATGTTCAAATTATTTTGAATTCAACCAACAGTTAATTTGGTCTCTGAATACCCAATTTTCCTTATTTTCCCCTTTTATTACACTATTGATTTCTTATAATTTTACATACGAGGAAGTTTGACGTCAGAAAATTTAATTATAAGGGCTTGGAAATATAGTAGACATTTTCCCATGATAATTCAAATTTGAGAGAGAAGCATTTTATATCTCTTTATGTAATAAAAAATAATCATTTCAAACACGATTAACCGAGGAAAATTCTTGGAAAATATACAGTTGCAAAAATGTAATTAAAACTTCATTTACCATTACACAGATTTTACATATACAATGACTGCTGCTAGATATACGATGCCCTACAAACAAAAAAATGTCAGAACTTGGTGCACAATAACTAGCTGTTACATACAACTAAATACTTCCTTTCGAACACTGCAGGAGATTTATGGGAGCTACTCAGTTAAATCTATATAAATTCTCTTCGGTATAATAACGACTTATGTTATTAAATTGTTAAAGCGACTCTTAAACTAGGGAAGGAGTCATGTAGCAGATAATACTTCTCTATGATTACCTGCATATGCTTCGTTGTCGCAATTAAAGTTAAATTAAGCGAAAAATAGCGTGCTTTTGGTAAATACACATACCATGCATAAATATTTTTTCCGTGTCGATAAATTATTAGAAAAATAATTCGTTTATGAGAAACCCAGGGCCCTCAAAATTTCTGAGGGAGAAGTTTTTTTTAATCCTAGCATTTATTCCTTCACCTTTACATGAGCCAGCTCTCTCTCAACTTCCTTATTCGGATTCTCGGTGTGAGGTCCGACCCGAAAAAGACCCATGACGCCCTTTTGCCGAGAGGTCACATTCGTAACGACGTGCATGTATCCACCGGTCACCTTCGTCCTCCGATTCTTTTTCCCGTGAAATCTCAGCGCTTTTTTCCCTCTTGCCGTTTTTATTCCGTCACGCCTCGCGTCATCGGAGTAAGGATTTCGGATTTGGAAACGTGATGCTTTATTACCTCTCGATTCTTTCTTTACTCTTCCGCCTTCCTTTTGTACGTTTATTGGATTTTTATGAGAGTTCATCTTTTTCTCGCCGGGGAATGGAGCTCGATTTCAGGAGAAGTACGTTGACTCGCTTCCTGTAGGGTTTTCGACCATATGGATAATTAGATGAGATTTTACGAAAACGGGAAATTAGTATCGCACTTTTCACGCTGAATTACTTTTTCCACGTTCTAAGTATGCTCAAAATTTGGACCGAACATGTTTTTTTTTTAAATGAGTGAATCGAAGGAGATCTTGAGATTTTTACATGAAAATGTATTGGCTGGGTTATTGATCTTGTCCGGCCACCTGCGTGACCTTAGTATTCAGTATGAATCAAACATAAAAATATATTCGCGATTTATTTGATTATCTAAATTAGAAAAATAGAGATAGACCAGTAGTGTCAAAGATAAATGATAGAAGCCATACATTTTTCGCAGCGTTAAATAAAATAATGTAAATGTGTATAGTTTGAATTAACCAAAATACATAAATTTTTCATCGATATATCAAATTTTTCTGTTTGATTTCCGTTGGCCTTTAAACTATGTGACATCAATGCTATGATCGAGTGATGTCATTATTTTTGATAATGATATTCTCTATCGAAAATAAGGGCTTTTCTACCTTGCTCCGTGCTATTTTTATTATATTAAAAGAGCTTTTAAATGTTTCCTTATTTATTTTCATGGATTAATTTCGTCATAAAAGTTTATCTATTCCTAGTATCTCGCATACTATAAATATCAGAAGAGCCTATGAATAATTTCATCATTTTACGATTGAATCGGTTCGAGTCCGCAAATTACCTTCGCTCACCATCATTTCCCTCGAAATAAAAGCTGATGTAACGGAGATAACGGGTTCGATCGAAAAAACGCATGTAACTAAAGGTGCAGTCGAAGCACGGAAGACAGGTACGAGGGATTTATTGAATTTTATGGCACCCTTAGAGAGATACCCACGGAGTTTTATTATGTCACGTAAGTTTGTATTCCGCGCATGCGCGAGTCACCCTTTTATTTTTAGCCGTGCAGTTTTTACGAGGAAGAGGAGGCTTTACAGCCAATCCTTAAACCGTACATGGTCCTTTTTTAGTTTCTGTATCGTCGAAAGGAGGAGTTATGAAGTTAGGGATGCTGCTCAAAGAGGCCGGAAAAGGCGTAATTGCGGCGAAAGGAAAAATGCCCATTTTACCAACTTTTTCTTTCTTCGACGCAGGAAGAGCAGAGGGTAATTAACTCGAGGAGTCATACGGGAAGTGGATATTTAATGTAAAAATCGCGTCTTCTTCCACATTTTATCTTCATCGATTCACGAACTATTAAGTTTGCGAAGTATGAAGGAATCGCGGATGAATGCTCCGCTTTATTTCCATCTGAATTTCCTGTAAAGATGGGAAGGAAACTGAATCACCTTCTCATGTAAATTCTTTTCCAGTTTCCTTTAGGTTGTAAGGGCAAGAATGCATAAAGAAATAAAAAAATCTCCAATATCTCCTCCCGTGTTTGAGTCAGAGAACCTACCTCTAAACGATATAATATGTAGACGGTCCTCGACTTACGACCATCCGAAGTTACAAGCAACATTTTTAACCTTTGTGTGTGCAAAGAGGTTTACCTACGTTGTTACGTACCCGGGTACCAACATATTATCTCATGTGTTATGTATGTGAATTCGTTTCTTTAAAAATCAGTTCAATAAATAGACAACAAATAGTGAGTGTTGAAAAATTTTTTGAAGGAGAGGGCCTGCTTTCATTCATAGAAAAGGAAGCTGAAGTGGAATTCCCGGTATTAGTGTTAATAAAAAACGGTCGCTTTCTTATTGTAAGGTAGCCTAGTGCTAGGAATATTTAAATGTATGGCTGGACCTTCTCTCGCATATTTTAGGAAGATAGAATAGTTAGACCGAATAGTTGTGTCTCAGTGCAAATTGTTTTTTTTTCTTTTGTATCGCCATGCTCCTACAGAAATATTCGGACGCTTGAGTAGCCTGCACCTAATGCCGATATTACATGGTCACTTACTTTCCTTCTTAAACGATATTTTCCAGTGACTATTTAATATACAATACTGTATCGGTTCAATCCATGTGATCGCACAGTACTTAAGGATGCTTTTTTGATTTTTCCTTCCGTCAGAAAGTAGAAAAGAAGGCGATTGTTACTGCAGGCTCTGGGCAGCCAGCAAGGCAACACTGATTATACAAAGGGAAATATTCTAAATTAAGCTAATATATTTTCATCAAATCCTATTTCTTTGCAAATTTTAAAAAATTCCCTACAGTCTGAATTTCAAAGGATTGTAAATCATAGGCACTGAAACACACATCTGAACACACGTAAATCGTATAATTGTGAAGAGTTTTTGCTCGACTGTAATTTTTGTAAGAAAGAAAGTCGGGTATATCGATAAAATCACTGAAAATATTTAAATGAGGTGCTTTATAATATTATATTATTCCAATGCGATTGCAAACAAATTCATTAATTTAATGACTCCTCCGGTAATGCGCAGAATTAACATCCATGGGATGTTATATAAGTAGTTATATAGGTTTTATGTATATGTTGGTATACACAACATATAGGTATGTTATAAATGTAGGTTTATACAATATATATAGGGATTACGACTAGTTCGAGATACGAATAGAAGTACAGAAGGTTACCTGTTCGACTGACTGCATATCAGAGTAATATTTTAAATATTCGAAAAGATTATTCCGTATAAGATTGTTATTCATTATCATATAAATTGAAGAAGAGAAATGAGTGATCATAGGTTACTTTTCCTCTTGAAATTGACGGTTTTAATATTTCCTTAGTGTTCAGCATTGGATGGCTTCAATTCACCTTTGTTAAATCAGCCGTGAGATAGTGAAGTATGTGAATATTAGTAGTTCAGAGATTTTGTTAGTAGTTAGTTCATGTGACGCATAACTTCATAGCATAATAGAAAGTATAATATTTATATTTTTGCTTTATCTCTTACAAAGACTTTGCAGCTGACTTTATTGGAAGAAATCTGCAAAGTTTTTCTTTGCCTTTACCTTACTTTCAAACTTTTTGTTTAAAAGTTAATAAGGAAAAGGAGCTTTCCTCGTTATGTTTGTAATGAAATATTTTACGAGTATCCATATCCATTGCACGAGTTGCAATAACCGTTACGAGAACCCGTTCAATCTTCGATTTTTCTGGTTACTGAAGCCATTATCGTCATGATTTATAATTGAACTGTCGACGTGGTCTTCCTAGAATACCGTGTGAAGATAAGTTTCTTTCTTGGCTGATAACTTTAAGATGTTCTGAATAACGGATTCACTACATAGTGGTAATAGCCCTAAACCAATAAATGGCGGGAACTCGCATCTCTTTTTGCTCACTCATTTTACGATTATAGCTCAGAGAGAAGATTTGAACAGTTTCGTAACCTGTTTCATATGGGGAACGGACGTATTTTAACTCACAATCAATTTTAAGTGATTTAATTAAAGATATTATTCCCAGATTTTAGGTAAACATTAGGTCATACGATATTCGATAACTATTTCATTATTTCTCATGTTAAATTTCATCAAATTGCCATTACATTGAAACCATGAGGTTATTAATAGAGTTTTCTGACATTAACCTGTACTCGAACCTGGGTCTCTCACTTGGCGAGTGGTTGCTCTATCCATGTGAAACTTTGTTTCCATCGCTTATTTCATTATAAATAGTGTTAAAAATTCTAATTCACGAAAGTTTATGATAAACCGTCATTTTCTTCTATTCGTTTTTATTTTCCTGCTGGTTTACAGGTAAGTCATGGAAGAATTATTCATTATTTCATTACAGATTTTTATTCAAACCTTTAAATGTCCTTATCATTCAAATCTCGTGTCATTCAACTCTCTTTTTTCCGGTATTAGACTAACATATTTTTTTCTGAGAGTGTAAAAGGTTTTAAAATGCTACCTGTATGAATCTGCACGAAAGTAGTAAATAGTAATGCTTATTTTATTTGATCCTTAATTACTGAATTGGGTTAATTGGTAATTAAAATATCGTCGAGGATTTTTATTTAATAGTTCGGTAGATATAGAAAAATTAATGCCAACCATTAATTCTCATAGGAAACGAAAGCAATTTAAATGCAATCTTTTGATGTTTATACACCTAAAAACAATAGAATAGTACGGTTCATGTACTGAGCAAATCCTTTCATGGTTACAAAACACACATTCGAAACAGTAAAGCGGAACCAGGAGCTCTAGGAAGGAGATATATGGGAAGGAGTACAAAGCGGTGCGTAACCTCCGTAAATCTTTTCAAATATAACTCACGAAGAAGAAGCTGCGAAATACTGTAATGGATTACTCCTCTCCCATTAGAGCCCCAGTTCACGCTCTTCCCATACTTGTCTTCATTTTTTAAGGAGCAAATGCAATGAAATTACTGTACGCGGTTTATTCTCACCATTACTTAAGGTCCAGAGATTCAATTTATGACACGCGAAGGAAGCTGAGGAAGAAAATGTTATGATTCATCTATACCCTGATTCGGTTAATGAGAAAAGGTTAAATACGGGCGGGGTTTTGACATCATGTGCAAGCTCCTTCGTATGAAGTTGCCTTAAGCTGGCAAAGGTTATGCAATCATATGGTGTTTTTGTTGATATATTTTAGGCTTATACAATGGAATGGCATATAATTACAGTGAAAGTAGATACATTTCTCATTCGCAATTACGCCTTGACAAACATCATCTATTATTAGGATTTTGTATAATTTCTTGTAATATATTTTTAAAATAATTCCCCTTAATACATAGAATCTTTGTCTTCACCTAAATCCGTTTAGGAAATATTTTTCCCTAATATACTTATATTGTATTCTAGAATTAAAAACTCATTGATACACTGCTTAAATTGATCTCATTGAAAAATATGTTTTCATTATTTTGAAAGATGAGTCTCCTAGGATAAAGTGATGGCATAATAGGACGGGATAGTGTATTAGTTTACTTTTTTGATGAGTTTACTTTGCAATTCATAATAAATATATTAAAACTAAATATATTTTCAATCTTGATTTAGACAAGGCATAAAATAACCGACATAAAACAATTTCTGAATTCGAGTATGACCTTAAGAATGATGAGACTCTGTGATGTTTTCATCGCATCGGAGGAACCTAGGAACTTCTATGAGTTCGTGATTATACAGATCTGCTCTTGGCGCCGAAAATGTTTCATTTTCTTCATGTTTCAAAATATAGAATCAACTTATCAGTTTTACATCTCTGGTCTGTAATTCGGTGTTTTGTTGTTATTCCCACAACAAATCCCCCATCTAGCCACCTCCTTCAACTATATCATTATTTCTTAGATTAAATGTTAAAACTTTAAGATCTTTAAATTATCATTATTCCGCTTTTAGCGTTAAATCAGTTTCGAGCAATGACAAACTACAATAATAGTCGAAATTTGGATAACGGAAACTTATCTCTGTCTTAAACTTGATAAGAAGTATAGTGTAAAATTTTTTTCTGCTTGGACTTATTCATATTACACGAGTTTGTTTAATTAGATTACCACATTATTTAATTCCCATTTCTTTAATCAACTCATGCGAAATAATTGATCATTCCGGTCACGCACCGCTCAATTCTCATCGCTCATAATTCTTTTATCCCAACGAGGAGGAAAACGCGTCGGAATCTGGACGGCCAAGTCGAATCGGTCGGAAAAACTATGATGAATGAGGTGCATTGAAAGCAAATAAGAAACGTTTACCTAAGAATACTCATTGGGCTGTAACGCGATCCTTTGTTAGCGTCTGTTTACGAAGCGCACCTCTAGTTAGCCGTGAACGGGAAGTCTGCTTCCTGCTACAACAAAAAATGTCCCGTTAGTATATCCTTTGAAAACCTTATTTCCCGTTTCCGACAGAATTAATTCAGAAACGCATTAGCCGGGGATGGAAATCTACTTTTGGCCGTCGTCTATTGACCGACCTGCTGTATGAACGGCCGATTTCTTCGGCTACCTACCGCTTCACTTGATCGAGGCCTTTGTAGCACACCAAAGTATCAACGCTCCATTCGTTAGCTGTACACGGACAATATTTGCTCCGCGGAAATGCAAATTTCTGTCTCGTTCGGCGCTAACGACGACCAATATCTCTGGATGCAAGTCCAATTTACTAATCAGAGTCACGAGTGATGTTTTTATCGTAATTAAATCCCCTTTTTGTATTCGGGGCATTAGCTAGGGAGCGTGAGAACTTTTATCAGTTGAAACAGAAAACGTCCATTAGGGGAGAGGGGAAAAAATATGCTCGGTGCGAGAGAGGGACAAAAAAGATGAAGGTGGTGGAAAGGAAGGGGAAGAGAAGGAAAGGGAAGACGAATGAAGAGAAGGTGACAGGGAACGGTGAAAAAGTTGGACGGAAGGAGAGAGAACGAGGAGAGATGGATGGAGAGAGGGTGAAAATGTCAGGATGAAGGTGTGTGAAATAATGGGAAAGAGGCTGACGATGAGGAAGGAGGAAAAGAAGGAAGAGGTTCCGAATGTTTGGAAATATAGCTGGAGAATAGTGAGGGAGGGATGGAAAAATTTGCTAACACTAGGAAGAGAGGCCTGTTTTTAAAATATTGTACCAATAGATGGGTTGGCATAGGAAACCTTTGTTATATAATATGGTATATGATCACTGTAAAATTTTCAGACTTAGTGATTGACTAATCATGATTAACGTAACGATTTGATCTTCGCTAAATAGAATTTGGAATGTTGCATGCATTATTTTCAATAAGTAGTTAATTTGTTAGAAATTCGGGCTGTTTTGTATGAATTGCTGCATTATTCTGTTTGTTTAATCTCAACATGGGTTTCCTTAGACATAACCTTCAGTTGCAAAGATATATTTTCCACGCTGTAATCTTTCTTTTGTTGTTAATTAGCCTTTGAAGTCTTCATAGCGAAACGAGGTTAGGCGAAAAAGAGACCCAAAGGGGCCTAACCTCGCTAATGAAGGGCCTATATATCTATCTGATTCAGAAATGTCATAAATTTGAAAATTTGGAATTATAATTCACCTAATTGTGATTCATAAATCAATCCATAAAACGCTATATTCAGAGCCAAAATTAAATTCAATCTCAACAAGAGAGATATGGCACGATCTGCGAGTACAGCTCGAGTCGCGTGTAATGACATTCCTGAAGCTTTGCCTCAGAAATTCGATTAATGACAAACATCTTGATAGGAGATACTGCCAGCCAGAGCAAAATCCATCAGCTAGAGGAAATGGGTATGGTAACAACGGAATCGCGAGCGTAAATTACATTTCGTCCCCATCTGTTATTGTTTCCGATGTTCTCCCGCGCCGTTTATGTTGTGAGTGTTCCAGTCGCCAGCCCAAATTAAAATATTTTCTTACTATTAGTCTGTTGTTGTGTGTAAAAAATCGTGATATGGCACCTTTCCCAAGTGTTTGCCTACGGCGGTTGCCGCCTAACATTAGTAATGATGAGAGAGACAGGGAAGGCTGAGAGGAGAAGAATGATGTGTAAGAGTTAGACAAGAGAATGTAAAGGCACACCTTAGAAAGGTATTAGGTTTCTCATTACGGCAGACTTTCGTGTCGAAATTCCATTATTTAATATTCCCAAAAATTAAAAAAATTTTCTCCATTTGTGCTTATGCCCCTAAATTGATTTGAGAATTTAGGAGATTTCATCTAGCTTGCCTGGGAACTATTCTCGGCACCTGAGTTTCATGTATAACGTTATCCGAATACTAATATTTAAATTAACATCATTAATCGTTGAGGATTTTATTTATGATTACATGAATCATAATTTATACTTCAAAAGTAAAAATACAAAAATAAAGCCTTTTTAATTTCGATGGAAGTACCGTATCCAAGAAAATACGAGCTCAAAAGTGGAAGAAATGTATCTGTCGGCGTCTGATCTAGTGTTTTCAATCTGGCAGTACATTTTCCGCTAAAAGTTTCTGTCTCAACTTCAGAGCATTGGGATTCTTTCACCTTTTTCGGTAAATAACCGACTCTGGTCTTGAGTACCTTGGGTAATTTTTCTCTATCTTTCTTTAAAAAAATTCTTTATCTCCCAGCGAGACTACGACCAACCATTACATGATAATTTTCGTCAGTTCCAATTTTTCAAATCCTGCTCGAGTGCTAGAGAAAAATGGCCTCGTCCGAGTTTTTGAAAATGGTGAAGAAATACGTAATTAGTTTTCCTGTGCCGTGCGATTGGTGGGGAAGAAATTAAGGCATAATTAAGACTTCTGGACATACTTAAAAAAATCGTTTAGAAACGTAGATTGAAACGCAGTCCGAAACGAAGAGTGGAAGAAGGGATTTCGGTGGAGATGGTAGGGAAGGAGGGGTAAGCAATCGGAAAATGACCTAAGAAACGAAGGAAAAAGGGTGAAATTAAAGGAATGGGTCTTTAGTCCTGTCGTTATGACAGGGAACGTGAGTGAGGCGAGATGATGAGACGAGATGCTTAGGTAGGCGCGGGTGTTGTGAATTTGGAAGGCCTACCATTACTTTTCCCTCTCCTCCGCCCACCTGATTCCCCTCGCCCATTCCCTTTCATTCCACTTGACGTGGCTAACCATTATTGCGGCATCCGGTCGCCGATGGACCTCACCGCATGGACACTCACACGGGCGCGCTCACGACGCTCCGCTTCCTCCGCTATTTCCAGCATCCGCTATGGCGTGAATAGCTTTGCTGCGGATAAAATTACTAAAAATATCCGATTCGCGAGCTTTTTGCTCGGAAAGGCAGTGTTGAAACATGTTTACATCTGATTATTTTGAGGCCTATGATTTTCCGGCAATTTGCGCAGTCATCGCTCACAATACGAGGTCTACGCTGGGCTGGATTTTTGGTTCATATTTTACGAGTTGTTCACACTATTGTATGATCGTAGTGGAAACATCATGACGTTACACTACTAAAATTTTATTAAATATTCATTGCTGGTTTCATTTTATTGACATGAAAATCTGATGTTATCTACGCCTTTTTCGGTTGCATCTCTGAATGGTAGAATAAAGAAATAAGAGTGTAATTTTACAGTTAAACGGAGTGAGTAAATTATAGAAATTCAAGGGAAATATCTGCTACAGACTGCTCTGATTTGCATACAAAAGCCAAAATGCTTCCAAAAATCAAAACGAGAAAGCAATTTCGAGAAAGTTTTTCAAACTTTTCCTAAAACATTTCAAATGTTTGCTTTGTTTATGACATATATCTCTGATTCTCCATTCTTTCTCTGAGAGTGTCATCGGAAATTTTCCCCGTCAATCTGAAGCTCCGAAAATTCTAAACTAGCTCTGCAATCTTTACATCTGTGAAAGGGTATCTTACCGATATCTTTTTTTGGTGTTCTAGGAAATGAGGGAAACCCAAAACCAACGTGTTTTATTTTATCTGAATTATCTTTATTGCATATAAATGTTTTTATTTAAGATAGAAAATAAAACGCATAAAATCGCATTAAAATTGTTTAATTGCTGAGGGTCGATTCAATATCATGCTATAGAAATATATGTATTCTCTATGCGTAGGAAAAGTTTTTATTATGAAATCATTTCGGAAATAATTACTAAAATTAATGTTTCAATAGCGCGAGAATTTGAATAAAACCATTTACGCCAGCAGCTGCTTTGAATCTATACCCTTTGGGTTCTTGGAAATACAAGGGAAGAAGAGGCAGCAGATATCTCAGGCGCTTCTTGACCTATATATAAAGGAAAAGACCGCAGCTGCCGATCTTAAGCGTCAATTGAAAAGGTGAATGACGTCTAGTTCCAGTTGCTTTCGTGCCCGCGATGAAGAGTATGATTCTAAGGTCGTAAGTGGTGGGGACATTCCATTTTGAAGGAACACGTTCCTTCCATATCTGGTCGCCTGCAGAAAGGCTGATGGGGTTACTCCACTTACACCGTAAAAGGCCTGTCGCATGTATTAATGAGGTCTCTGAAAAAAAGGATGTGGTTTCGACAAGGAGTTCTCCATGAAATGCACAATCACTTCATTTGTGTTACTCGATTTATTTTGATTAACGCTGGAAATTAAATGGTTCGGTATGGTGACAGCATACGCGCAGGCTAAAAAGTTAAAAATGAGCCGTTTGTGTAAAAATAAATGAATATTGTATCCGGGATCTAATTACTTATTTTGATTACGATCAGAATTTTTTTTACAAAGTCACAATGTTTCCCTTAGGCTATTGCCAACAAATTATGAATAAATAATATAAATTTTATCCTATTTTTTGGGCAAAAGGATATATTCAGGTATTCGAAAATTTCATGTTTTTCATATTTCCATTTTATTTACGAGCTTACCCCTCCATCAGTATCCCGTAAGGCTTTTCTCGGTATTTTGTCTTAATCCTTTCCTGAAGCTTAGTAACCCATCTCCATCAAATATCTGACTTTCCCCTTTAATCATTTTCCTTTCATGTCTTCGATCAAACTTCCCTACTTTCATATTCCGAAATCTCGTCGATTTGTTTTGTTATGGATAATTATTTTATGCTCTACGATAAATCGGCATAAAAATTCCTCTGAGATCCCTTCTCAGAATTCGCTTTTCCCATGTAACTTTCCAAAAAAATTAATCAAACTTATCAGTCTCCTCCGCCTCATGAAAGTTTGCTTAATCTAATATTTGATGGATTTTTTGTACGAGTGTGTACAATTATTCTACATAGTCAATAGTTTAGGATTAGAATCCCCGCTGCAAACTCTCCAAGTACCATTCTCTGCCAACATTCTTACACCTACATACTTTGGGTTAACTATCAGACAAAGCACCAGCCTGTTTAGCTCGCCACGTCATTGCAGCAAGCATTGCGATCCATTCCACGTTGAAAAGGTTGTAATCATGGTATGACTTCACCAAGATCGCCAGAGCTGAAAATAGCTCGTGCTGTAAAGGAGACTGTATCATGAAACGCAATAGAGAACGACGTAAATGATTATATTCACAAGGATAGAATTGAGGATAACTTAAAGGTTAACTTAAATGTGTACCTAGGACAACTGATCAATGACCAGAGCAGCAGCCCGGTAAAAGAAGGTCCGAAAAAAATATCCCATATATCTGACTCGTTAAACTAACTTTTATGACTCAATCTTAAAACCCGAAGAAAATTGCGCTATTTTTCTTCAGTATGCAACGTATAATATACAACAAATATGTACGTCCATACAAATAAGTCTGGACGCGTTTTTTCGAATTTCGTCACACTAGATTCTGTTTATAGGTAATACAAAAGGATTTAAGAAAAATTTTCGTATCACAGATCGGAGATTCATATAAAATCCTTCATTGTCATTAGCAGCAAGCTTTGACTCTTCCTCCGGAAATAAAATCATCAATTTCCACATTCTCTTTCAAAAGTAAATGTCTTAGTCGACTTTTATTAAACAAGATATCAAAATAGAAATTATTTCTTCTGATTGCATAACTCATGCTCATCTAGCACTTCTCTATTAATAAGGCTATAGGACATCAAATTCTACGCAAACCTAAGTTTAGATCTTCAAAATTTCTTTTTAGGTCATAAGTCTCTTAAAACGGTAGTTCCTTTAAAAAACAAGGTTAAAGAACTATAATCATAAGTATGTAATTCAGTCCGAATAATATAGCCCTGGATTTTAGTTTCTTGACCTGCAATTTTCAATGGGGCGATTTTATTATATTTTTGAATGTTTTTACATACTTGAATGATTGTAAAAAATCTTTTATTTTATACTACTCTGATTCCTTTAGTTTCTTGGTTATTCATACATTTTTCACACTCATATCTGGTATAGATTTTCTGAAATTTATATTTCTCCAAGGGTTTTTCTACATTTTTCAGTATTTTCAAATCTATCATCATGTTGGTTTTTCTTTATAAATATAATCCCTTGCATATTTTCATGTCATAATTTTATTTCAACCACTTTATATCCATTAATGACGACGTTTGCTGAAATTTGTTTTTGTACCATATTATTTTCTTCTTGCTTCATCTTTTGATATTACTATCCCACTATCTGTGGGTAGGTTGTTCACACCTCACTTCCCGTCGGTCATTTCCTGCGCTGGAATTTTGCTCAAAAAGTTGGACACGTTTTTTTAAATCCGCCCTTCTAAAATTTTCTCAGCTATCCCTGTATATGAATATAGCTGTTATATTTCTATATCTGTCTAGAGATTTAACTTACCCTCAATTAGATGTAATAAGAGACTCGTTAGCCTCAATCACGCTCGAAAAAGAGTTATTTATTTACGTTAGTTCAAGTCAAAGACTTTATCACGCGCGTCAGGCCTGGATTTCAATACTTACTCTCTTCAAAAATAGAACATATTCTATATTATCCTATCCTTTCGGCCTCAACACGTACTCTTGAAAGAAATAGCCAAACATAAATTTAAAATAAATAAATGCCTTTAAAGGTAAATTTCGAGGTTGCTTTACCATATTTCTATCAAAAAATACAGTCGATGGATGCGGCCGTGATGTTGTGGAACGTCATAATTATAGTTAGAGATAGATGTGTACATTTCCACACACATTTTTATTTATTTTTTTAAGTAAAAGTTTATGTTGACACAATTTTTTTAAAATAAAAGTTTATATGGAAAAGTACACATCTATCTCTAACTATAATCTATCAGAAAATATTATGGATTTAACAGGTACTTGCCGAGTCCATTTGAATTCAAAATATCCTCAAAATCTCTAAAAATCACCTTGAACTGAGCAAAGGGATAAGTCTGATTTGGGATCAAGGAAACACAATAGATATATCAGCTTTCAGTCCCAATGGATCGTCCAATCGAAGAAACCATCAAACCTCAACAAAAAGATTTCCCTCTTCCTTCCGCGATTAATAAAGAACGAATGGCTCTTTAATGCGTCATTCAAAACAGCGAAAAAACTATGTAATTTCACGGAAAAGGAAGCGATTAAGCGCCTCTGAGATACGCAATCAGCAGTGATTTTAAGCATGGAAGCACTCTCCCACTTAGGAGCCGGCGGCGGGAGAGAGAGCTCATTTGGGACGGGAATGGATGTGCATAAAATCTCCGATGCGGCACACAAAGCCCATTGTTCCGTTTTCGTCCGTCTGGAGAGGTACGTCTTTGGAGTCGAAATGAGTTCGAATTCAAGGTGCATCAAGGGGGGGTTCAAGGCTGAAATCTCGGTCCTTTCCACGGTCCCGTCCTTTGCGACGAAATGCCTTTCGCAGAGCATCATTGTGCCGCTTGCATCACGTGCCACGTGGCGGACGTAAGATACTCGCAGTTGCGTCAGAGGCTAATCGGCTCATTAAGTCAATTCTGATGAAGTCATCGCGGCAAGCGCTGCACGCAGCCGGAAATGATCAAAGTAATCAACGAAACCGTCCACACCATCCCTGTGACTTTCGCAAATGCGTCCGCTTGCAGGATTTCGAAACGCTTTGTTGACTTAGGGAGTTAAATTTTTCGAGGATTTTTATTTTTTTCGAGGGCCATTTTTTCAGACGGTCGCAGGAAGCTGGAGTGCCTTTCTCTCGTCAAAATGTTTGCTTTCACAATGGGGCTAATATTCGGTGCCTATTATTTGTTTCGGATGCGTTCTCGCTACCTTGCTCAGTTAATTCTATTGTGTTTTAGGTGTCCCTGTGGATGACCATGATAGATGCGTCATAGCTTTCCTTCGCACATCTTCGTGCAACTGAAAATTCCGTATCTAATTGAGAAGTATCAAGTCTCTCTTAAAACGTTCTTTTCAACATAAATTCTTCTCGTAATACTTACCGTCGGATTCTCAGAATTGAATGTACTGTTAAATTCGTTCTCTTCTCTGGATCTCAACACTCCTGTATTTAAAGGATCTGAATAAATACGCAGTGTTTCTTCTGTAAATAATTGGGATGTTTAATTTACATGACACGTTGTTATCCTCTGTGAATCTCTCCCTTGCCCAAATATCCCAAAAATATATAATATTCTGAACAAGAGTTTCTGTGTTCACAAATTTATCTCTACTGCCTCGAATATTTATAAAGATTTGTGTGATTTTCCTATTTATTGTTATTTTCCTGATATTTACCCCGTTAAATTTTTCAGTACTATATTGGCTTAAACAGTATCTGTTGGTATCTCTGCTATTAAGTCACTTTCTAAGCTCAAGATTTTATCCTTAGTTTAAACAGGAATGAGTTTAACGCATCCATAATGCATAAGAAAATTGACACGAGCGATGTTAAAGGCTGACTTATTACAGCAATGTTAAAGTAGTCAAGATGTATAGGGTGGTGACCTTTCACAAATGTAACTCATATACAATTCTTTCATCTTCAGAGTAAATATTAATTACGACTATATTTCAGGTAAAACAAATCTTACACACTATGTAACAGTAATATATCGTTTAATATCGTACATTTCAATCTTTTGTTTAAGATACGACCTTTCTGTCAGTAGAGGAGAAAAACAAAATATACGCCTCTGGGGATCCTAAAGAAAATATACACACTCAAATTTTAACGCAGAAATGCCCCCGAGTCTCTTGAACGCTAAGAAGGAAATCTGACATTTTATAAAAGACGTTCCTATCTTCCACGAAAGGGAAAAAAAAGTCCAAAAGTCCCTCTAAAGTCCCCGTGCACGTCATTATTCCCCTTTAAGACGGCTTCATTCCCTCGGGCAGTAAACATAAACGACCAACACCTTCCTATTCATAAAACCCTAGATAAACTTCAACATTGAGGGAAAGAACCCGTGGCAAAGGTGAACCGTATTTCGGATTCTTTAGGGTCTTCCATTGTGTCACGGTGAATCCCCACCCTTCCATGCTTTACCTAGCACCCCATATATATTGTGTCCTCTTAATCCGCCCGGACCATCCACCTGCTCCTGAATACTCTTTTCGCTTTACCGCCTTTCGCACCCCTCCCCGGCCTTCCGGTTTCCTCACAACACCTTTTTATAACGCTCCGAATAGCGGGAGACTCTCGTCTCGCTTAAGGAAGTTCCAGGTTTTGTACCCGTCATTCCGCTCGAGGATCTCTTCAGGAATCTGCCTTGTAGGAAATGCTATTATATTTTTTCTTTTGGCATTAAGGTCAAAGGCTGCTGGTGACCCGTTCCTGCGAGTCGTTATCTTTAACTACGCTTTCAGGAATATGCCATTTTGGGGAGCTGCCATCGGGTACTTCCTGCCTTGATGCAATGCATGGCTCGTTCTCCAGAAGATTTTCCGTGGCCTGCGACGTCGGTTGAAGTTCGTTAATGCGAAGTATCTCTCTATTCACTTTGATGAGAATCAGAAAGGGGACATTCAAAGTTTTAAATTTTGAGGAAAGGACGGTCCGTTTTCGAATTCTTCAATAATCTGAGCTTTCTCTGTATTTTTGGTTGGAGGTACGGGAATGAAAGATTCTAAGGTATGATTTTTTGATCATATACGTAGAAAATCTTCTTAATCCTATTTCTCTCTTGAGTTTATTCCTGTTTCTCTCGTCGTATCCTTACCCACATCTAGGCTGTCGGACGGCCCTTTTCTTCCTCTGGCCGCATCTCTTTCTCCTCTTTAAACCTTACCCTTTGTCAACCTTACCAATTTCCCGTATCCCTTTCTATTCACGAGTGCGATTCATTTTCTTCCTTCTATTTATCCTTACACTAATATGCTCTGCATTAAAATCTCAGCTGATATTTCCCTCTCTCATATTCTACGACGACGACAACGATTTCCTGTAGACTTTATGAGAAGTATTTATTTTTACCGTTACCGGAAGCAAGTCGTATTTTTGTCCCTCGTCTTCTAAAGAGTAAATCATAAGGAGCCTTTGCTCTATTTTTCGAGGCACATAAAGTGATCAAGAGCGATTCTAGTATTAAATAGCAATGATCATCACTCCAAACGTACTACCTCTCCCAGCTAAGGACACCGAAAACAAACGACAGAAAGCCTAACAAATATATGCCGCAAAATTTCAAAGGGAAATTTTAATAAAGCAAAGTTATTCTCCGGACCACTTCCTTTCCCATGCTTTGAATAGTGAACTTTGAGTAGTTGCTTCTTCGGAACATTTCCTAAATATTTCATCTTTTCCAGGCAGATAATTTCCACTCTACCAATCGTGTAAGATATTTTAAACTAGGAAAAATGGGGAACATTTAGTCAGAATGAAAGCCAGAGATACCTCAGATAATGCAAGAGCAGTATTCTCTCTCCTTCCATCCAGCGGAATAACTTGCGAGTTCATCTATTTTATTGTCATCAATACGTATGATCTAACATAAAGAAGCCTGTATTCAAAGGAAATGATAATGTGCTAAGCAGGAACTTTGCAATGAAGATTTATTTAATTCTACGAATTCGGATAGAGTATTTTTCTTGGCTAAGAAAAAAAGTATGATAATGCATAGCGGAGTATACTATTTCAACACCTGGGCAGCAGTTGTTTTTGAGAATAATACAGCTATCCTACGTTAGAGGATAGGAAAATCCAATTACGCAATTTGACCTTCCGTCTTCCAGATTTGTCAAACATTTCCGGATTTACTAATTTTACTTTCAGATAATTACTTCCGTCCTAATTTATTTCCTTGAAGCAACTCTTGGCGCTTTGTAGAATTCTTTGTGTATCTTCTTTTGTTAAATTATCAATTGCTGAACGAGTGAATGAGGATGACCTTTAATTTAAGTTAACCTTCAAAGTATATTTTAAAAGGTCATGTATCTCATGTTCGCGAATGAACAAAGGAAAATCAAAAAATTTCAAGAAATTTAAAGGTAATTCTTTACTTTCATTTCCTGAACTTCTCAGAAGATCGCGAGTGCTCGTTAATTTTTACTAAGGAGGACGCTTGTCAAAAATAGATAACGCATGCATAGAAAGTTTTTGTTACTTGTAATTCTCTGCCGAAGCTAAAAACTCTCTCTGTATTTATGCTTTTCAGCATATTAGAAAGTACTGAAATTTATTTTTGTAAGGAAACACATAAGGAAAGCAGTATATCTCCTAGTATTTGCTCTGAAACATAAAATCTTGCATGAACATAGTAAACAATATTCTAAATTTTGAGGCCTTTCCGAGTGAGTGATGAGTTCGAACCAACTATCTGGAAATTCCACAGCGATTCTTTCTCTCCAACCACTCGCTTGAAGTTCCAAAACAAGGAATCTAGTCTCGATATTAATTGTACAGAGAGAAATGTAGGAAGATCAGCAAACTTTCATAACCTTGTAGAATCAAAGAAAGCTTTCAGCATTCAACTACTAGAACAGAATATCAGAAACTTAGTATTAGAATAACTATAACGAGAAAAGACTAATTCGTGCTCTACACAAAAATATCAGTGGTGATCAAATTAGAACCCAGAAAACAGAAGCCAGAGATGCAGCGTCTCACCACTTATCTTCGTTGTATGTATTGAAAAGTAACATATGAGGCTATAGAAAATTAGCCAAGAAAAATAAAAGGATTAACAATAAATAAAATACTATTTGTATATGTTATGGCAAGATTGTCTTTTTCTATCAGTTCTTCAATTTTCTCCTTCATCATTCCTATTAATACTGTTTTCAGAAAACTTTGGTCGAATTAGGACGGACAAGTGATTTTGTGTGTAAAGGTAAGAATTTATGAGAGAATGAAGAAATTGGCCAGGGACAAGATTCCCTGAAAAGCTGCAACAAAGAAATCCTTGCATATTTTTGACGGAAGACAGAATGGCAAATTGCATTACAGTAGGAAAATGTCAGCAAAATTTAGACGTGGCGACGTCCGGGTTTATTTACAAAGTTTGTGAATTACTAATTAATTGTGTGAGTCAGCGACTAAGAACGCAATAGACAGAAATTTAATTAAATAACTTATTGCGAAACTACTTAAAAATCTTCGTGATTGACTCATCTCAATATATATATAAGGAATTATACTATAATCGTCACGCATCCCCGGTCATGTGTATAGAGGATATGAATGGTTGTGAAGTCGGCTTCCCATAGGAAATCAGGCTTTTGAAAACGTTATTTCCGTGCTATTACGTGGATCTTCTGATGATATGGTAAATGTCATTAGTCACTAACTTTTGAAACACGTTTTTAAGTCGAAGTGTCACTTAAGAAGTGTCCTGTAGAAAGCCAAAGTGAAAAAATAGTCGAAAATACAAAGAGTGCAGAATACAAAAGAGATTCAGCAGGACCATAAACCCCTTTGTTATTTTGATTATTATGATGTTATTGGCAAATTTTGCGAGAGATTATTGCATAGTTTTACTATTCATTTACATTTACATTACATTTACATTTACATTAATACCCCGCTAACCGCCGTAAGGCGTATGGCAGGGGGTGTGAATACACCGAACTCCCTAACCAACCATCTGGTTTGCGTACCTAATACTATCTGGAAAAAGAGACCAGAAATAGCTATCTGTTCTCGCTATAATTTCGCGGAATCTTTTTGACGTCTGGTCTCGAAAACTACGCTTACTGAGTAAGGGAATCACGAAGTCGCTTATTTCCTCATGTAAATCGCTACTCAAAAATTTCTCGAAAAGTTTATGCCTATACTCATTTCTTCTGTCCTCGAGGGATTCCCAGCCGAGGGTTTTAATCATCTCTGACACACTGCTGTCGAACTTGTAGTCTCCCTTGACGAAACGGGCCGCTCTACGTTGCATGCGCTCTAGTTCTATGATCAATCCTTTCTCATGTGGATTCCACACCGCGCAGCAGTACTCAAGCAATGGACGAACCAACGAAAAGTAAGCCACTTCCTTGACATTCTGTTGGCAACCCCTGAGAACGCGATTACATAGCCTCAGCGTCCTATCAGCTGACCCCACTACGTCTTGAATATGCGGTTTGAACGATAAGTTACTACTGAAAACAATGCCTAAATATTTGTATCTACTTACGAATTCTAATGTTGTACCGCTAATAAGGTAGGATGTTTGTTTTAAGTTCTGGGACGGGGAGCGGGTCATGCTCATCGCTACACACTTCTCTATGTTCAAGCCGAGCTGCCAATCTTCACACCATTTCGAAATAGCGTCTAAGTCACCCTGTAATATGGAAGTATCTTCCACATTTTGAATTTTCCTGTATATGAGTGTGTCGTCCGCGAAAAGCCTTACCTTACTTCTTACATTGTCTACTATATCGTTAATGTAAATTAAGAACAATATCGGTCCAATGACACTGCCCTGAGGAACTCCAGATGATACTTCTACTTCATCAGAGTAAACGCCATCTAAGACTACCCGTTGAACTCTGCATGTGAGGAACGACTTAATCCACTGAATAATATGATTTTCGATTGCATATGACTCTAGTTTCTGGAGTAACTTTGCGTGTGGTACTGTATCGAATGCCTTTCTAAAATCCAGGAATATGGCATCTGTCCTAAAACCTTCATCGGCTGCTCGCATTATGTCGTGATTAAGAAGTGCTAACTGACTCTCACATGAGCGACCTTTGCGGAATCCGTGTTGACTGCGTGTAATTGCATTATTATCACTAAGGAAGCGCATTAGATAACTGCATATTATGTGTTCTAGAATTTTACAAAATATCGAAGTGAGCGATATTGGTCGGAAATCATCCGGTTTTGACTTACGCCCTTTTTTTGGGACTGGAGTGATGTTCGCTCTCCTCCATGAGGCAGGAACCATACCTTCGTCTAGAGATACATACACATACACATCTATTTCCTATGAAATACGTACTATAGGGTAGGGGTTCAAGGGTATTATAATCAAAAATAATACTCTTGAATTCCATTGTGGTAAATTATTCTTAATAAAATAATCTTGTTCATTATAAATTTTGTCTTTGATAACACATTTTCATTAAAAAATCATATGCATCCAATATTCATTTGCTTGTAAACTTAGAACTCCAAATATATTTTTTTAGGTTTCATTTTCAGTTTTTCTAAATATTTTTCGCTAATTCGTATCTTATACATGGTTATTATTCAAACGTTTAATTAAATTTTGATCCAAACCAATTGCTTTTGACCTATTAATATCTGAAAAATTCATAAGGACGTAGAAATAGAGGATACATAAACTAAACGTCTAACACTCCGAACTCTTTCCATCCAGTTCCTATCCTATCCTAGCGTGGAATTAACATAGCTATTCCAAACTATCGTGGAAAAAGGTTAGAATGACATTAAGCATAACATCAGCACATCCGCACGGACATTCCGTTTTCAAAAGCCTGTTTTCCTATGGGAAACCGACTTCACTAATCTTGAGAAAGGAAAGAAAGGTCGTGTGAAGTGCAGGAAAACGTGTGTATGGGACGTTGTGCAGCTGGTCTGACAATTCGCTTGGAACGACGAAATAATCGTTTCCTATTCCCCATTATGTCTCCGATATGACAACTCCTGCTCGTATGAGTGTTGGGAAGGAGATGGGCTAGGGGAGAAAGAGCACAAAAAATGCCGTGTCGAAATCCGAAGGTGGAGAGCACAGGGACTAAGGGTATTCGTCATTATATTTCTCTCGTAAGGCGTGGATTTCGGATGAAGGTGCCACTGAGGGCGGGCTAATAACTAAATAGGCCCTAACCTACGTCGACGCCTCCCGTCTTTCCATTCGGCTTCTTTTTCGGATATTGTATCCTCCCAAGTTTTGGTGGAAGGATTTCAAGTGTGGTTGTGACAGGAGGAAAAGCTAGAGGGGCGAAGTTCTCACTAATCGAGCCGCAAATTCGGCATAGCTTGTCCCAGGGTGGTGCTAAGAGCTGGTCATAACATGAAAGTATCCAAATGATGGGTAAAGTACTTCGTATTTCCCTGTGCCTGGTGATGATTGTATAGTCGAAACCGTCGTTTTTAATCGAACTTGTGGAAAATACAAAGTACTTCAGCAATCATTTGTAATGGCGTTCAACACCTGAAGGCCTGAAAACCTAGAGTTTATAATAAAGTATCCAGCGTATACATGGCGGAAAATTTAATATTCTTCGGTGGAGAGAATATGGAGATTTAAATAAATTTCTGGGATTAAACATCATAGCATATTGAGCTTTAAATGAATTTCTGGGATTCAGCACCCCTTGGGCGTATCCACTAGTAAGACAACAAAGGGAATCATTGCATTTGAGGTGAATATACATCTCAATAGTTAGTTGGACAAATATTAAAACTTCGTGGATGGAAGAATTTGCTCACTCTTCTAGCATTCATAATTCGCAACTTAAAGGGTGTTTTGTAACATTCCATATAAATTCTGTGATTTTTTAAACAGTCTAATGGCAATGACCCCCAGTAGTTGGGGCTATCAATTTTCCTCAGGGTAAATGAACTTTTAAAACAATCTGTGAAACTTGTTACGCGCAATTTTTCTGAATTAGGCGGCTCATGTGGGTAGCATTTATAAATGAAAAAGAAATATGGGTGATTTTTTTGTGATGGATCTATTTTATCAAGCGTAATGTAATGATTGAATATTTTAATTTTGTAACGAGAAATATTTTAAAGAGAGAGATGCTCTGTATTTTATCTAGCTTGCGAGGGGACGAATTTAGCTGTATATTGGATGAGCACCAATACTTGGATTACCATGCATATGTAATTTATACTCGTGAGATCAGATATTTGGACAATTTCCATTATTAAACTATCTCCAAAATATAAGCCCTGAATTTTATGCACTCTCCCCATTTCTGTAAATCGAGGCGGATTAAACATGCCATTTTACTCTCATTAATTGGAAATTAAAGCAACGTTTAATCCATTTGTCTGGAAGCTCGCTGCACGTCAGTTTTTGGATGGAGTCACAGTTTTTCGAAGATCCATTTTGGCCTCAAAAGGTGAACCTGCGAGACATTATCATTCCTCACGCAGCCGTGCTATGTAACAAGTTCTTTGCGATAT
Organism: Pachydiplax longipennis; assembly: GCA_036926295.1. NCBI lineage: Eukaryota > Metazoa > Arthropoda > Insecta > Odonata > Libellulidae > Pachydiplax > Pachydiplax longipennis. Next base: position 63,801,938 of record JAVFKF010000008.1, read on the forward strand.
ATAAAGAAACGTAGCCTTGTAGCGCTTTCTCAAACATTGAGATCGAAAAAGTTTTCGTTCCTAAGGTAAACAATAGAGACTCGAAGCCAAGTGCACGGCGGAGGTATATGCCTTTTGAATCTTTAATGAGCGTAACTTTTTTACATCAACCCCGTTACGACCCTACGTTTCATAACTTAATATAGACGGTTTTTTATTAAGATCCAACGGTAAATCTCCCGCGCGGTTATAAGACCGTATTTCACGTAAATTCTCCATTCTTCATCCCCAGAATTGCGTTATGAATATAAGCGTTTCTGGAAATCGGGCGCTGAAAAACAGCTGCATTCCGCCGCTAATGCTTTTCGGCCCATTCCTCTATCCATTATTCTTCTGCCTCTACACACCCACACATGTGTTCTCCTTCAAGAGCGGTTTTTTCAATAGCCCCAGATACCCGTGGAAGCTTTGCCTATTCTCTATTCTCTTCGCTTCCTTACCTGACCCTCCCCCCTCTTTTTAGCTACCTGAAGGGACTTCGTGATGGGGTGCTTACGCAGGGGGAAGGGATGTTTGGAGCAGATTGATGATTTCTTCCCCTTTTCTGCGTGCAACCGAGCGTCTACAGCTTAATGGAGGGATGCATTCACGCAGGGCTAAGACCGAAAGAAAAGAGGAATGAATTTTCTTCGGAGGAGGTCCGAGAGATGATGAACGAATATCTTCAAATTGCGTTATGCGCCCCAAAAGAGGAACTGCTTTTTTTCGTGAGCTTTGTCCGCGCCCCGAATGCCGTTTGATGACACACCTGCTAGAAGTTAATCGAATGTTTTCTACCGATTCTAATTTTCCTCGACTAGGAACGGTTTTGGTTTCATTAAGAAATGAGTCGTCGGATTTTTTACCAAAAGGACTTTCGGCGCTCGAGGAATGTCTTCAGAGGTGTTTGGATGATAAACGGACGTATTAGGAGCTAATTCGAGATGTGAGAATGCCGTTTGAAATTTTTCTCCCGGATCGTAATGGGTATTTTTTGTCGTCCACCTACGAGATTTTTCTGTTGCTGGGCGTAAAAGAAACGGATTTCTGATTTCTTCGAATCAGTTGCCTACTTATACCCAACTTACACAAATGATATCATTGAATTTTTCATAATTTTAATTATGTTAAATCTTTAGAGTTGAAGATCTTTGAGTGAATTAAACGCTTTTTATTTGAAAGGAGTCTAACTAAACAAAGATTTTCGATAATTCATAAGCGCTAAAAGAAAGGAAACATTTTCACTTATCCTTGAGTGGATAATATTAGGGGTGACTGTGAATAATGTTCAGTATTTATTCCTGTGATTTCAGGGAGATAACATAAGTTTTCGATTAAATAGCTGTATTTTATAGTATGGGAAAATTCCTACAGAAAAATCTTCCTAAGAGAACATGAGAAAAAACCAGTTTGATATAAGAGTTAGAGAGAGACCCTCATCTCCCTAGGACTTATTTGGTTAATTGCTCTAACGTTAGAGAATGACTTCCAGCGCTTAAATATGATAAATAAAAAAACCAGGAAAATATTACTTTCAGGTACTATATTACTTTCAACTACTCTGTACGCAATAAGTGGCGTTTGGTACGTTCCAAGCTTGTCTAAAGCATTTAAAAGAAAAAGCAATTAGTTCAAAATATCCAGGCTCAATTAAAATCAATGTAATTATACATAGATACCGGTATATAACTTTTAAGTTTCTTTTTACGATCTTTAGATTGATGTGGTTAATAACCGAAATAGGCAAACAAATAGTGAATAGGTTTCTTGTTCTTTTATAACCTCTCACTTATAAAACCAGCCAAGGTGGCTAATTCTAGACACACCTGTCAGTCCCGGTATCAGGAAATGTATCAACATCCCAATCTGTCCCTACATTTCTTCTGATATAGGCCATAATAATACAAAGTATTTATTTCAGTTAAGTCATCATCAAACTTTCTGCTCAGAAATCGCTCGATCGAACTGCGTTGATAAAACGGCAACCGGAATAAAATAGCTGCAACTACACACACCGAACAAAGAAAACCATTTTCTCTTTCGGGAAACCCATCTCAGATCCCACATAAAGATACTGCCCTCCGCAATTCGTTTGCTGTAAGAGTTCCCTGAAAGACATTTAGATCCTCCTCATTAGGGTTAGCGTGGTTATTTCTTAAGCGCCTCGCTTTGGCATCAAGAAGAGCCCCTGGTAGCTATTTAGCCAAAAGAGAGGTTACGAAACGATCTGAGTCACTGCTGCAGAAAGAGGAAATCCTTTGGCAATGCAGCTGGAGGGAATAGATTTGACAAGCGATAATGGACAAGGTCTCCCGATGCGCTGAGCAGATGGAATTCAGAGATTAACTCCTAAGCTCACCTTTATTATTAGGCAGAAGGCAACTGTCCTCGTGGAGGTCAAAGCACTTGGGTCATTACGTAGGTAGGTTTTCCTAACGCATGCGTTTTACTCGAACCAAAGAGGGCGAGAGATATCGCCGAAATCCCACGAACTTTTTTTCTGACGCCATGTTACTCTAATGCACGAAAGTTGCGTCCCTAATGTTGCCGTAATATCTGATAAGCGAGTTACAAATGTAGTCTCATTAAAGCAGCTGTTCTCCTAAATTCTGTCATCAAGTTTACGGAACCGGAAAATTCAGAGTTTCACGCTCACAGGTTCGTCATTTTGAGCCGCTGAAAATATGATTATTCGTGATCTTGCAAACAAAAAGAGTGTAATTTTGATTTGATACAATCTTTAAATTGTTCTTTTATCTCATTTATCGAAGGAAAGCAGAATCTTTTATCGTTGAATCTCGTTTTCATTCCAAGAATATTATATTCAATGGCAATAGCATCAATTCTTATTGGTGGTGAAACAAATAAAGTGTATAAAATTAAGTCTTACGCGTGATTATTTTGGGCTCACATTCTCATACTCTCATCCTCAATGATATTTTTTGTAAATTAACTGAAAAATTAGTTTCGGTGAGGAACATTTTGGGTGATGTACCGCACAAATTTTAAAACATGCGTTGCGCTTACTAAGTAAGTGTTTCATTCGTGTTTCAATCTTCTTTAACAGTATATAACAGTATATTTTTAACAGCTTTCTTTAAACTTGGCCCGCTTGATTCATTTTACTCGTGAGATCTAAGCTATTAAGTTGATATACTGTGTTTCCCTTCTTATTTATGGATGAGTTATAAACTTTTGAAGAATCTGAGTGACATGACAACGAATCCACTTGTTAGTTAGCGTTAACTATTGGTCTGTTTCGTGTTGAGAATTCCTTATGCAATCGATATGACTTAGCTTAATAGTGAAACGCAATAGAGAGAGAAATAGAAATATTTCGTAATTGCATAGCAAAAAATTTAATTTTGTTAATTCATTTCTAAATTCGTCATTATGAATTTATGTAATCAGGACCTCAAATATGCTTGATTTTTCAAAACATCGTGACATTACCTTTACAATTCAAAATTTACATGTAGATAAGTTGTCAAGAAAATGCTACTTCTTTATCTAAGAGGTTATTTATTCTGAGATTTTTAGGTAAATATGTTAGAATTTTGGCCGAGGAGATATCTGCATATATATACGTCTAAAAATTCGCAGAAACATCACATAGGTGAATAATCTTAAACGTGGATTTATTTGTTCACTCAGTAACCATTCTATTTCTTTATGCATTAGATAGAAACAAAGCCATGTGAAGTATTCCCACGTTCTTCATATGCCCTCGCTAATGTCTCCATCTAGAGAGGAATCTCGCAATGAGCTCGATCTGGGAATCCCCTTGTTATCAATGTCATACTTCTTTCATCCGACTATATTTACATCGCGAACAAACGGGCATATGCAACTACACACGCATGGCTCTCTTCCTCATCATTTTCAATGCTTTTTTGTAGCGTTGTTTCGTCTTTCCTTAGTGCCTGCTGTTTTGGTGTGAATGAATGCGTGACACATTTCAAATAAGCAGACGACTCTCCGAAAACAAACACGTCCTATTCCATGAGGGATACTCAGCCCTCATGGTTGCCCGCTGAGGTAAATAAAAAAAGCAAATAACGCTGGCAAAAGGATATTTTAGTTGAGACTTTTCGCATACAATTTTAGTGAATTGCGTCACGGGATCGAACAAGTCGTCGAAAAGTAGGGTCTAATTTAATACTCGTAAGCATTTTTTTGGTTAATGCGCCCTTCATATAACATATGCAAATACCAAAGTGTTAATGAAACCTTTCGGTTCGACTAATGCCGAGAAACTTAAGGGAATTTAACCGTAGGATCGCGTCTCGACTTCCACGGCCAGATTTGCTATTTCTCTTTAGCTTTGTAGGATTATAATGAACCGAACGCTAAGATATGGGAGACTGCAAACTATTTAAAAACGAGATTTTCCCCGCTAAAAAGCGCGAATTCCTCCCAAATCAAATTTTCTTAAGGGTGGCATATTCATGAATTCCTTCGTTTCTTGAGGTTTCGAGAAAGTGAAGAGAACGGAGTTTCGTGGATCCGCATCCAAATGGATGATCAATTATAAGGAAGCCAAGTATCCTGAGCTTGGTTTCAAAATTAATGCTATCATCTGTTTACTTCTTCATTGCCAGGTGGTTGCTGGAATAAAATGATACCTTCGAACTTACTCCGATGTTATTACATCTAATACAAAGGAGATTCTAGCTTGAATTGATAATTCAAGGTCAGAAAGATTAAAGGAAATCACGAGATGTGAACATCTGCCTTCACATTCTGTTTTATCCTCCAAGGAACCGAAGCGTTAGATATATTGTTCCTCAACATACATATCACGATCTTAAAACCTTCCACGCCTTCTTTGATGTAATCGCTTCCCATTTCCGACCGGGAGTAACTGCTGGCAATTTTCCTTTAGACTAAAGCATATAGGCATAGCCAGCATAAAAAAGGTTACCAATTTATGTTATCCGATATTTATCCCCCCAGGTATTAATTTCATCGCCAACGCAATGATCACTGTGATCAGCGTTTTAATCACTTCGGGTCAACATCCTGACTTCATTCTCAAGAGTTTAATTGGCTTTTATTTGATTATCAGATGTGCAGACAGCGTACATATACACCCATAATGATTTATCGAATGCATCGTATCCAACGCTAACAATAACTTCAAACATATTCTTAAACATAAATAAGACGGATGTTAATTGGAAGAATAAATTTGATACCTGGAGGATTTATCACATCTGATGGATATTTATTGTGCGATTCGCATTATGCTTATTTCATTTGAACAGTGTTTTTATTTGAGGTAGTATAAAAATTATTTAGAAGTAATGGAGGAATAACTTCGTCCGATTGATGTTTACAATATAGCTCGTCAATATTTCACTTATTGTCTGTTTATATTTACCCTCATTACTAATTTACCTCTTATATTCTGTCATTGTCAATGGTTGGTGGTGGTGTAATATGTACCGTAGGTTTCGATCGATTATCTCTATCAAATAAAATTTTCTCTTCTACAAACTAAAAATTATCTAAGTAAAGCGATTGGAAGAGTTCGGTTTTACTCTAATATTTCATCTAATTTTTAACCATATCACACTGTAGAGTTGAGTTCGGGTTGATTAGCGACTATATCTCGGGTTATAATACCGGTGGGAGCCTATATGGACGAAATGACTTCAGCTGTAGAAGCTCTTTTTACAATCCTAATACTATTCTGGATACGCGATTTCCAACACGCAGAAATCGACTCGTATACCGCATTTCCATTAGTCTTTATGCGCATTTGAGTCATCCTACTGAAAAGACTCATTTGCACCAAGCTAAAAATATGTGTTGTGAAACAAGGATAAATAATAATTTCAAGGAATGGCGATGTTTTCGACCGAATGGAGAAAATTTTTATGGCACTATCTCAACTCGTTGTTTTACAAGGAAATATGAACAATATGTGAGTCATCTCAGCATACTATTTTTCAACTTAAAAAAATCTCTTCAGATGGAAATTTTATTTGGAACTTCACAAGCACCAATTTTTAAGAGGAACTTCATAAAAATCACGGAGGCGTATCAACCAGCAAAAATTCCATATAAAATTTATTTTTGGGTGTGTTAAGTTGAACGATTTTTCGAAACATCTGCTCTAGAGAGTTCTCATTATCATATATTTTAGATATTATGAATTAAATTGGGTTGAACTCTCTTCTAAATAAGATGAGTAGATAAATAGATTTAGAAGGCCGTCCGTTTTACTAAAAATATATGCTTATTATTTTGTTTCTATTCATATCCTCAACGTGACAGATGTTCATCCAATGTTTCAGCATTCGACATCTACATATGTACCCTGCAAGCCACCTTTCGGCGTGTAGCCAATTGATGGCTTCATTTATAAAAATTTAGAGATGTACGTGCTACTATTTTTGGTCTATTTTCACTTTTAATTCTTTCTAGGGTACACATACATTGAAACAATACGATCATTTAATGGGCATTTAGGTGAAGTAATTATGCGCAACACGCGATAAATTTGTTACATATCACTTGATCGTAATTACTTGTTTGAACTTATATTTTCTCTTTGGATTTTTAACCTGAAATTCTTCCTGAGATAAAACTAACAGAAAATAAAACTGAAAGAAAAGAGCAGATTATAATGCCATAACAAATATCTTTTATATCAAGTTTGAGCAAAGATTATCCCAACTTATAACTATTCAAATTTAGTTTAAGCCGTATATTGCTATAATTCGTAGTTTTGTGATTTAAATTTTGTAATGTGTTTCTTGGCGACCCAACTAAGTGCTTAATATTTTTTAGTATTCCTTCGTATTAAATCGACGATATCCATTCCAGTCTAAATCAGAATTCAAAGCAAAAATAAAATCTCGGTAGCAGTAATACTCTTGTTTTGAAAGAGACATTTTTATTATTAAATCCTTTTAAAGTCTCTGCAAAGATTTCTTAGAAACCGAAATGAGTCAAAACTCCTTTCGCTTTCATTAACCAGGAAAGCTTACGTTAGTGCACGTATTAAGCTAAAACTATTTTGTCACCCCAACCATTACCCGTTGGAATGTTTATGGCATACATATGGCATCATACGGTAATGACTTAATTACTCACTCGAACAGCTCGGAAAGTGCGATGTGATCGTAATCGCGGCGCAGAAATAGGAGAAAGGAAAACTCGACGGCAGTGCGCAAAGCGCTAACGACTTTCTGAAATTTGAATTCGGTATCTTTAGAGGCCAACCATATATTTGCTTGTGGGTCAACAACCTGCTGGTCCAGAGCGGCTCTCCCCAAAGGATTGCCACCACTCTCCCTCAAACAAAACGAACCAAACATGATTGACGCTCTCCATCTAACTGGCTGAAACCTCCTGTTTACTTATTAAGTATCATCGGTGTCTTTTTCCTTGCATTTATTCTCTATTAATTCCCTCTCACTAAAGCATCAGATGTGCTGATGAGCGGACAAATACGAACTTACCGACTCTGTAATTTCACGGTTTCCTTTTGCGCTTATAGACTTTTAAAAAACTGTCTCAGATTTTTTAAAAATGTCGTTAAACGAAATTATCGAGTAACTTTTATTGAGGCGTCGTTTCTCCGCCTGGGAAAATGAGGCGATCTCCGGTGTGAAGAAATTCAGGTAATTATGTGCAATTTGCGGTCATACTTTCGAAATGTATTCAATCTTGAAGTGCGTCATTGAAGTCTCGGATACTTCTTTCTTGGCTAAATGTACATCCATGCTGGTTGTTCTATATCATATTTCATCTTTACTGCTTTTCTGAACTGCTAAATGAAATATGCTTGCTGCCTGTACTCGTCCATAAGGAAGACTCTTGAGAATCTTTATTTCCTAATATTTCTGTAACTAAGACTGATTGATTCGAGTTAGTTAGTACTTGGATTTTGATATAATAGTTTTTGCTACGTAAATTCATACACCATTCGATTTCTTAAATTACCGTTGTACTAATATAAATGATACTTAAAATCTTCTTTTAATCCTTAACTCTCTAATTAAGTTGTAAAAAAGATTAATATAATTACGTATGGCAGCCTCTCAAGCATATAGGTTAGGCGTCATCCTTCTCCTTATGGTTATGGGTTCAATTCGTGCACATTTGATGAAGTTTCGTAATCGTTAAAATGTGATTACCACTTATATGACTGGATAATTAAGCCTTGCCAAGTATTTGCTTATAATAAAGTAATTAATAATAATGATTAATATTAAGAAATTTTTTATCATAATTCAAATAATTACTTATATTAAAACAAGAAAGTCGAGCAGAATTGAAGATCTTGTAAATAGTAATGTAATATACCAAAGTTAAGTCAACAATGGGAATACTTAACGAGTTAATTGCATAGCGAAACAGATTAATGTTAAGCTATAGCTCACTCAAAATTTAAGGACTACAGACATGGTGGTAATTATTTTAATATTCGCTTTTCTCTGAGTTAATAAATCCGTTTCCCTAAAGAAGCCGTTCGTAAATATGGCAGAACGCTGCATTGTAAACAATTCATTAACACGCTGAAACCCAAACAATGAATTCAATATAAAAAACGTACTTGGGGAGTTATTCTGTAACCAATGGAAATATAACATCCAGGACAAACAAATTAATTTTATAAATCAAATATTATTTTGACGGATGTTTGTATCAAAATATGCACGCTGTGGTTGTCGAAGAATTAATTTGTTTTTAATGAAATATATACTTCTATTAAAGCTTTTGACACCTTAATAAGTAAACTTTTACACCTGTTATTTTAATAGATTTTTATTATAAAGTGTTCGGACATAATGAACGTTTAATTTGATATAGATATATATGCATATTTAGTGGCGCAAAGAAGAGAATATTTCGACTATCAATATACGAGGAGCAATAATGAGAATGTCATCTGAAACATTTGGCCATTGGAGATTGCCGATTTATTCACCTCTGATAAACGTTATGTTAAAATTAAATGCCGTTGTTTGAATAACTATATTACACATTTTATTACGGTGGCGAGCGGAATTGCGAAATGGTATCCGAAAAGTAAATTAACAGGGATAAAATAATTTGAATGCTTTCCTATTACATTTGCTATGATAGGACTAGCTTCATATTCTCATCTCGCCAACAGTAATAAAATTCGCGATAAATTTCATATTTATTTCTGGAAATCGATAGTTATCATAAGAAAAAGCCAGATGTTTATAAAAATTGATTGGAATTATTGATACAAAGTCTTAATTTTGTTAAGTGATCATTCAATAGCTCTGTTACAATAAATATAAGACAGACGTTAGGCAAAAATATTCTTATTATTTATATTAAAAAGAATTTAAAATACTGATTGATAGATTTATATTTATTTTGGTATCCATAAATACGTAGGTGTCTCATGAGCCTTTGGATATTGTGTATTCGTTTTTCACAAAACTGATGCATAGATATGTATTATGCGTAAAAAACATCAAATTATTTTCAAAATTATGCCTACACGTATGATGTTTTTTTTTCCTTTCCATTGTAGGCTATAGTTAACCAAGACACTGCTTGCGGGTTAGAATGTGACTGCTGAGTTACAGCTTGATTGCCTGCAACGGATTTTTGCTAAAATTCTGCACAAAAATACGAAGTAGAGGGAATTAAGGAGTCCTGATCGGACAATAGAAGTATAGTATTTTCAATTTAAGCACATATTACGATGCATAATTACGATTTAAATTCGCAGTGATGCACCAAAAGTTTCCATTCGAATCGACCAATGATCGACCTGGGAAATAATCGGAGAATGCGCAGTGTTTTGGAAAGAAATTCAAACAAAAACTATATTTCAAAAGAGTTTCCTCTATTCAAAGGATTTAATTTTAGCGTTATCTCTTTTCGTTATTTAATTTGACTGTTTTCCATAAATTTAAGCCATGCCACAGATAAAAATTACTTTTGCCGCATTGCTAGATATATCCAATTAAAACTTTCATTTGCAGACCATGATTTCCCCGTGTTATTTACAGTAGAGCGATTTCACTGTCGAATTTATCTATTTAATTCTTTTAGTAATAAATTGAATGCCCTTATGAAAACGGTATTGTCATCACCAAAAAGATTGATAAAAATTCCCAGATCTCTCTACAATAATTATTATTATAACTGCAGGATACAAATATAAACTTTAACGATATAGCTGCGGTTTATCTAACCGTATATTGTAAAACGCATACATACCATTTATTTGAATAAATTCAGACGGTTGTTTAATTGTGTCTGTCATACAATTAAGGCTTTTTAGATTATTTTGCAATCGTTTCCTGATGTTTCAATCAAAATTTCGTTTTTCTTCTAAGTCTATCGGCGAATGTGGTTAAACTTACTACACTACCTAAGTCTTTCCAGAAAGAACTAATTGTTATGGTAGGAACATGATTTCTTCGCTTCTATATCTGGTGTACACCAATATCCATACAAGTATATAGCATTACAAGCTGTCTTACACTTGTTAGCTCTTGCGAAGTTCAGGCTTAAGTTAAGACATGTACCTTTAACTGCTATTCATTCTTCAGAAATGTGGCAGGAAGTTCAGCTAAATAATTCATTCATTACAGAAGTGACGCAAATTTTTTGCGTTATATTCTTTATTGCCTCCTGAAACCGATACATCGATAGCACGGTCTTACTCTGATTTCATTGAAATGTTTCAATAAAAATTGTGATGTTAGAAAAAAGATGTGATGTTTTATTGCCGTGTCAATGTCAAAAAACGCTGTTTAAATTTTAACACGTGGAAATCTTACTTTTCTATTCTTACTTTTCAACTGATACCACTCAAACTTTCGTGATTGCACACTGTATTCTTGTCTTTTGCTTGTTTAACGAAAATTGATGTACATTCTCTAGTTCGCGTACGAACCGTTTGGAGCATCCATCCCAAGCAGCTGACGCGTAATCTACCAATGGTTTAGCAAAGTAGTTCCCTCCCAATGTGCCGCGGTGAGTGTGTTTGGCATAGCATTATCCAGCAAAGTAATTTTTACTAGTTTGCCAGAGTGTGCATGAACCGTTCAACTCATTATATTAGTACGTCCCCAGCACGTATATTTGCGGATATAATTACTTTCCGAATCGACTAATTCTAAAATCTGTCCTTTATTTCTCGCAGTACCTATGAGAATAATGCGGCAGGATGGATTTGGAATATTTACTTTGTTCTCTGTTACTTTCTCGAATTTACTATACGGGTTCAGACGTCACTCTCCTCACGAGATTGGTCTTTTCGGGTAAGCGCAGGAACTAATCACGAACCGAGATTTCGCATTATATAGATCTATTTCATCTGCACGCCCATCACCATCTGGTAATCAATGTCTTTCCACGTAGAACGTGAATTCACTTTCATCGGGCGAGAGGTGCATACGTGATTTCCGCCTTCGATGAGGACAGGTTGGTGCAGAGCATATATACACACAGCCCGGCAAAGGAATAGTACATCTTTCTTGAGGAGCACTCCCACCATTCTCGGGCTTAACTCTCTAATGGACTCGCCCTCCTTGACAACCGACTTGCTAATTAAGGAGTTTCAAGTCCAGCACGATGCAGCAACGGACTCGCACGAGTCCTTTCCGCCGACTTCTTCTAAGGAAAAGAAGTTTTTCCTTTGCGATCGGTAGCGAAAGTTCAGTGTTTGCGATCAGTGTTATTTTACTTACGTAAAAAAGGAGAAAGTTGATTAGCTAAGCAATTTGTGCGTCTTTTGCATTTATATGCAAGTTTTCGTCAGAGAAGAAGGAAGAAAAAGCTTCCGGATTTATGATATGTAAATAATCATTCCCTTTCGTGGTTATTTCATTTGTTGAGCAGTCGAGTGTGAAGGACTTAGCTCTGAATAAATATTTTAATGAGCTGCTTTCGGTAATTGGCTGGGAATTAGGATTTTCATTTTATAGATATCCACTGTTATTTTCAGATCGGTATAGATTTAGTAATTGGAATGAACTAACAAAATTTTGACGCCGACCATCTTTCATAATCTTCAGCTCTGTTTGTTAGTTCAAAATTCATTTACTTTAACTTTCCTAAATGTTTACACAAATCAAATCTATAACTATTAAGATATATGTAAATGTTTCATCATATTTTTACTCATCGATTACGACATTAGTTTTTGGCTAAATATATGAATTAGCATGATTTATATTTACTGAAGAAAAATTACCTTTTCGTCGGTAAAATGTTTTGAATAATAATATTTAGACATTATATTATCAAACTGTTGAAATTTTATAAAATACTCAATCTTTAGCAAACCTCTTCTTCTTGCGTTGCAAGCTTTTTTTGCTTCCTTATTTTTATTGAGGCGTTTTAAATAGATATTTCTATCTAAGTTCATTTTTCCTAAGATATATTTCTCTCAAAGTTCGTCTTTTCCCCATCATTTTACTTGTTCTAATGAGTGGTAATTCCATCTTCGTAGAAAACTTTCAGTTATTGAACAGTTTTATAGAAGCTAGGCTGAAGTGAACATTGACTTATCCTAAACGACGTAAAATGTTCGACGAGATGGTCCTTACTTTAGATCGACGTTCCCGTATTGTAGAACAGATGCATTCTAAAGCTTCTGTTCGGAGTATAGATTCAAGTGCGTTCTTAAATCAATGAAAATAAAGTAAATATTTAACCCTTTTACATATTAAGTTGGCTCTTTCTATCGGGGATTGTGCAGCGGCATAGAGTGACTTTTCCAAACGTTTTTCTTTCTCGTTTTCCATTCGGCCACAGAGGAGTACTTTTCCATGCTCTCAGTTCCTTTTCTACTGTTCCAAGATTTTCCTTCTTTGTTTTGTTCTTGCTTCGTTTCCTCTGTTTTTCTCCCTTTTATTCCCCTTCGGATTTTCCTCCGCTCTTGTTTGTTCAACTCAGTTCTCCTCCAAACACTAATTTTTCTCCCTCGAATCTCAATACTCCAACCCCCTCACTTTCCTCCCCATTACCCCTCACTAATTTCTCTCCATTATATACCATTTTTCTCGGATTATAACTTTTCTTCGACCAATTTTTTCCTCCGCCCTTATTTACTTTTCCAGGAAGCTTTCCTTCTCCCCTTCTTTCCCAACTCCGTGTTTTTCCCTTCTTTCTTCTTCTCTTGGCTTCCATCCCTCGCCCAGTTTATCCCCCTACTCATTCCACTCTCCACTTCATCCCCAACCAACCTCTCCAGAAAATCGGAACAGTATTTCTGTTTCGTTTGGATTATCCCCCTGAAGACCCATGGGAAAGAACGCAGCTTTTGGCACATATGCTCACGCGCTCGTGCTTTTGCCAGGATGAGAGAAAGTAGTCTGAGGATGGGATGACAGGGGGAGTTTTCTTTCCCCACGGCGGAGATTCGAGGGGGTGGAGAGGGTAAAAGTGCGGATCCTAGGGACTTCCACACCTGCGCGAACGATTAATATTAAAAGGGAGAGAGAGAATGGGGTGTTACCCGCGTACCAAAGCTCTTAAATCCGTCCTCCCCGGCGATGTTTTACAACCGGAAAAATAGATTCTAGACACGCTTTTATTTTTGCTCTGCCCCTTTGAGTTTCGGAGGTCGCGGTCGGGGATGCGGCGGAAAAAAATTTCGAGGTCGAAAGGTGGATTTATGCGGTGCTGCGACAAAGACTCCCGGTGATCCGTCAACGCTCTCCCGTGGACCAGGAGGAGCATCCAACGTCAGTCCGCCCCTTCTTCCACGAAGGAGAAGGAACGATGACTTGCTCAGAGTTACCCCCTCTAATCTCATTCCGGGGATTATTTTCCTGAGAAGTTTCTGGAGTTTGTCAGTGGACTATTCTTCAAAGGATTCCGTCGCCGAGGACCGGAAGTTGTGAATCAGAGGTTTTATATGTGCGTCCGTATTATAATTTTATTTCAGCATGTTAGGACGTTATGTAGGTCTTCGGGTTTGGGAGGATTTGAATTAATCATATCCCTGTTTTTTTTAGGGAAGGATTGATTCACCTTCGCATTTCCGAGAACTTTTCGCCGTTTGTATTCAAAAGAAAACATAGACTTTCGCTTATTGTTTCCCTTTCTTTGTTCTGGTCGTAACTTCTCCGTCTGTGTTCCGCAAATATTTTCTTGCTGTTATATAAAATGTGCTGCGAATTTAGAGATTTCTTCGTTGTTTTGTATTAAATAATGAAGATCGGAATATTTTATTCCGAGCTCAGGAAATGTGAGCTATTTATTTCGAACTTGGGTCATAACCGTTGTCTCAAAGCATCTAGAAAGAGTTATTGTTTAAGTTTCTTAAAGAAGCAGAGTAGGCGGATTTTCTTCCTGCTAATGCTTTTTTTCTGTAAGAAGAGGGATGATTCATCCATAGATGAAAAAATTATTCAACGAATCCATTACTTAACCTTAATGTACACATTATTGTAAATTAAAGTCTTTAAATAGCCGTGAAAGGGATACTAAAATTTATAAAATCATCAACGCCAAAGGGGAATCTATCTGAGATGAATTATTTTAATTTATTACTCAAATATTTCTTCCTATATATAGGCATGCAAGTTGTGTAGACTCTATAGAATTATATATTTTCATTTACCAGCTGAATCCTAGATCAGTTAGGTGTTTGTAACATTAGCCATATTCTGCCTGCGCATCTACTGAGTTAGTTCTTGTAGTTCAAATACGTTTATCAATCTTTCTCTTAGAGTTTCCTCCAAAATACGAGGAAAATAGTTACGCCCATACATTGAGGATGCAGAAAAGAGGGAATAAGCTCTCCGTGCACTCTATAATTCACCAGCATTTTATACGAGAGCAGTTCCCTCGCATCCCTTATTTACCGAATGTGGAGGTAATATTCGCCAACTTACCCTTCCAAAAAGGGCGGTAGAAATCGCCTTTTCTCCAGTATTCTAATGAGCATGAATAATTGCATGGGAGTCAAAACGAGATTTACACGCGTTCGTATAGCGGCGCGTGAGTAACGATCAGGCAAACATAATGTATGCGAGAGACAGTGAGGGAGAAGGGTTTATGGACGGGATGGACAGGGATGAGTCGGTGGGTGGAGGTCGCATCGGCGACTGCAGAGACCTCTTTCTCCAGTCGGGCGTCCTGCCAAATCTCCCACCCTCACTTCCCCCTCTGAATTCTTCCTATCCCTTCATTCATTCGTTATTCCCTCTTTCTCTATCACAACTTCGGCCCAAACCCTCCACGAAGTCAACCTCATCAACACCCAGCCTATTTCTTCTCTCTCTAGAAGAGGCGGATGGAGGGCCAGGCGGGCTAGGTCACCGCCTAGGGCCTTTTCAGTGGCCTGGCCCCATAAAAATTCTTGGCTTAAAATATCGGAAACGAATATTACATCTCATACTCAAAAACTTGCATCCGTCAAAAGAGGCAATAATTTTAAGTTCTGTTAAATATTTCACTCTACAATGATAAAAATGTGAGAATGATTTAACGAAATTACCTTTGGTAGAGGAATTCAATAATATTTTATAGCCCCATAATAATTTTTGGCTTAGATTATCGGAAATAGATATTACATCTCATAGTCAAACACTTACGGTTGTCAAAGGAGGCAATAATTTTAAGTTCTGTTAAATATTTCACTCGGTAATGATAGAAATGTGAGAATAATGTGGTACATTGCAACTACCAGCAGAGGTATAGAAAATCACCCTGGATGATTTTCAATTCATCATGGAATTTACCACGGTGATAGGTCGAAAAGTGGAATCACAAACAAGTTGATGCGTTAAAGTTATGACTGACGAATCGTAGTGAATTATCATTTCTGAATGTGTGTTCCTGGACAAAGCAATAATTCCGTCCTATAAACTTAGTGACAGGGTCAAAATAGACCTCAGAAATTCACCTTTTCTGTCTTAATATATTCTAGCAATTAAAACCATTATGGTATAATTCGCTCACTCATGTATCTTTTTCATCATACTATCAGTCAAAGGGTATCGCAAAATCTCGTCGAACCTTCTAATTCCGCTTCTGCTTCCTAAAGCCACTTTTTCCCAACCCCTCCTCATTCTGGCCATCCACATTCCCTTTCACTACTTCAACACTATCAATAGAGTTCGTTCCCCGATGGAGATTCTTGGAGTTTGAGATTCATAGGATAGGATGAATAGGCTAAAACAATTTTACAGTGACGGCGATTGTCAAAATCTTACCCATGGAAGTTCGTTTGTTCCAAGCAATTTTTATTTTAATTTAAATTTATTTCAATTAAATTTACATCATTATCTTTCTTAATCTTCCTTAGATGTCACGTGGATTTTAATTTATCTAGATTTATTTCCTGAAATTTAATCGCTCCCACCATGTTCTGAATTTTTTCAACGTTAGTTATATCGAGAAAGACCGCTTTTATTATAAAGTTTCGTACATATGATTCTTGCACCTCTCAATAGGTTTGAATACCTTCAACTTTCCTGCTCAACGCCTTCCTTTAATTCTTTTATTTAAGGACATCAGTTTCACCGCTCCTCTGCTTCCTAAAACTATGGGAATATAAGGCATGTGGCCAACATTGCTGTTTTTGCGTCTCTATATCCGCTCGCTATGAGTTTTATGCTGGCTGGGAGTTCCTTTGGAACAGCTCCAAGTGAATTCATTACAATAGGTACCATGTCGTAAATTTTTATTCTTTTCGTCCTTATCTGTTCGATCTCAGCGTATTTTTCCCTCTTCCTTTGATTAGGTTTGCATATTTATGGAATATGACCTATTTGAGCAATTGGCTTCTTTTGAGTATGCATTGACTTCTGATCTAAATTATATGGTTTCATTTCTTAATCGTAGAATTACATTATATGATGCATAGGAAAACATGAAGGAGCCGGTTACCGATTATTCGTGGAAACAAATTAATCATGTTTAATCAAAACTGTGTAACGTACTCTTGTAATCAAGGAGTTTTTATTGATCATCCGTATTCACAATGTTCCCGTACTGGATGTATTTCCGTTACTGGATTCTTGAAGTATATTTTGAGTGGGTGTATAGAATATTTAATCGAAGAGCACCATCAGAATGGTTATTTCAATGAAATGCTGTTTTTAATTAAGAGCAAGTTTTTATCACTAAGCAACTTTCAGGTGTCATGAGAAAACGAGTTTTTTGAAATTGTCAGCTCGTTAATAATTTTTAGAAAAAATGGGGTAAACTGTAGAAATTAAAAAAAAAGATTCAGCGAGGAAAATAAATTATGTGCTACAACAGGGGAATTCTGTAAAAATGTCAACTTTTATTGTCATCATTCACTTCATTCTCTAAATATTTCTATATTATTTCGTATTTAAGTAACAATTAATGAAATCTTTGAATGATTCTCCGGAATTCTGTTAGCTGCTAGCGTTCTGCCTATTACTTACAAAAGACATCAGGATTTTGCGATTTTACGTCTGCTTCGACATTGATCTCCATGAAACTGTTTGAGAAAATTTACTAGGTTTGATATCTTTTATAACTGTAACACTTTACGGTGTTATACATTGATATACGAATATCCTATGAATCGCGGATCCTTCAACGGTTAACTATGATATCATTGAGGTTTTATTCGTACAATAGTCCAATTCTTAAACATAAAGCAAATATTTATTTAAAGTGTCCTCCCTGATTGCAAATCTGGTTTTGGTGTCACTCGTGGCGATCAAAATATTTTTGGCAGATGATTAAATGATTGGTCCGTTCTTTCTTTATGCTCGATTTATGTAGCTTATATATTTGCCGTAGGTTCTATAAAGATAAATGCGTTTATGATGAGTTTTAACGGTGAATGAGCAATTCTGACATGTGCAATGGACTCATTTTCGAAGTATATTTACTTGGAAATAGAGCGTACATCTCTATTATCTGAGGTCGGAAGTGATCTCTATGAGCCAAAAAGGCAGAAAATTCCGGCAAGATTATTATGGCTTGAGGTTAACTTCATCCAAGTAATCATACTGTAATAAAGAGAGAGACTCTTCTTGCCTAGAAAGGCTTTCATCATATTACTTTTTGTTATGGAATGATGGAACTCCTGATGGAAGGAAGGTCGCTGAGTCCCAGCTAGAGTAGTACTAAAGTGCTTCTTTGAATGACATTTCATGTTCCAAAGACTTCTTTACGGAAATATTCGAACACTTTAGCAGAAGGTAGATGCTAGACAGATGCTGAGGATATGTGAGATATCGGAAATGAAGTTGAAAAAATTTATCTCCGAAAGAGTCTTAAGGCACTCTATTAGCAATTTCTTTTCTGTATTTATACTCCTATTTTCTCCTTGGTTCTGATTTATAGATCTCGTGAAGCTTCATAATGTGTGGTGCTCTATTTTTAGCGGCTTAAGCAATATGCTTAACTTTTACCGCAACTTTACTACCATTCCTTATGTAATCCATCATACAACGAATCAAGGAACTTTCCGCTTGGTCATCGCAATCTCTTCCTCAAGATTTTATCCCAAAAGCGAGTTATTTCTGTTTGAAAGGAGGTGGGCGGATAAGTGACAAATGAATGGTGTAAGAAGGTCACTACTTGGTCTTGGACTCAAGAATTGTTGGTTTATAAATCTATTTATATCTATCTCCAATAGAAATCCTTCACCACATTTCTATGGTATAACATCTCAGGTTTAAATGACCCTGCTAAACATGTTAATGTAGATTGAATGATGAATTATGCTGGTTATTTAGAATCACCCATTCTTAATAAGCATAATTCTCAGTATTTTAGACCTATACTGCCATTACGATAGGATCCATTAAAAACTTTCGCTACTTATAACGTCTTATAATATATTCCTCCTTTAAACTGTGATGTATAATTTTTACATTTTTATAAATTCTCCTGAATGCTTTATTTTTCGTCCCCTTAAGGACATTCATCTTCTATGAAACCTCATAAATTGACGAAATCTTCTCTAGACAACTTTCGCCTATTGTAGCACGAAATATCATGAGTTTATTTCCTCACGGAGTTTGGGAGCAAGTTCTCTAGTCCATTGTGTATTGTCCTATTATGCTTCTGTTTCAGCATATTTTTGTGGAGACTTTCGTCTTGACTGGATTCTGGTTCTTAGTGATTCGATTGTATCCCGTTTTCTGTTAAGTTGTATTTTATGGCCTGCTTTATATGTACCTTTCGACACACATTGTTCTCTCTCCTCCAAAGAACATTCTCTCGCCCATTTACCCTTTGTCTCTCGATCATTTTTCTCCCTTTCCAGACCAAGTTTACAGGCTAATAAATCAACCAAATCGCCAGGGATTCCGTACCCCACAGCACTCATTGTCATAGAATCTCCTCTCGGTCTTCTTCCTCTACGGTTATGCCTATTTAACAATTTAAAGAATCTTGTAATATAAGCGTATCTTATGAATGAAACGACTGCCAATGAACTTGCATTCATCTTTCTTTCATTCTTCATTCGGTCTCCTGATTGTATTTGTTTTCTTGGAGCTAGAATTATAAATGTCATAATCATCTTGCAGAAATTATTCTTTTAACATTTTATTGTGACTTTCCTATTTTATCTAATTGTTTGCTGCAATGATAACGAGGTAGCTGTTCCGTGAAATTGGGAGAAGTCAGAGACTTATGCTCCTATGTACTGAAAAACCCTTATTGGGGCATTCATGATTATTTTATTTGTGGTTTCCCGGGTAATTCGTACCTATATAATTTGAGTGTTCCGCAGATGACATTTAGAACTTTAAATTATTATCATTCTTATTTGCAAGTAACTCAAGTACGAATTCTTACACATCTTTTGTTAAACATTTCAGCGATCAGAAGAAATTTTCTGTGGAGGGAATTCAATATTTCTAGTATTTTAGAACCACCTTAAGTTTTTCACAGAAAACGTAATACCTGCAAGGTAAATTTCCCCTTTAATTTAGTTATGTCATAATTTTGTTGTCACTACCATTTTATTTAAAGTACATCCAAATAGAGAGGAATTTGCTTTTCATTTTATTAAAGTATTTTAATTTACGCTATTTCTATATTTTGAAAGCAAATAACTTCGAGATAGATGCAGAAGATCAATAAGTTTCAATCTCCTCCTATTAAAGACGCTATCTTCTCTAAGCAAATGCAATCCTTCATTCTCCCCCATTCTCACTAAAACAAGAATTTCGCTCCTGAGACTTTCCATGATTTCTAACCTCTATACTTTATATTTTCCCTCTCCTCCATCTATTATAAGGATCCCTCTTCGTCGCATCCTCCTTTTCTCTTACAGAATTCTTCCCCATCCAACCGAAACTCATCCGACACCCCCTCCGTAAAATGTTCCCCTTTCCCTCCCACGAAAATCTGATCAATACTTTTGGTTTGGGATGCCTCGCTTTTGTTATTACTTTCCTTTCTCTCTTTTTCCTTCGCTATTGTTGTCCCTTCCTCCTTCCGAATTCCTCCTGCGTCTCCGAAAAGTTTTCATCTCTAACTCCACCCAATCCGCCAGAAACCAAAGTTATTCTTAAGTTTTAGTTTGTTTTCTCATCTCGAGAGCTAGAAACTCTTTTGACTATGTATTTAACATTTGTGGCGATGGTAAACCGTTTTGGCGCGATTTGTAACCTTTGCTCGGTTCCCAAGGCGATGATTCGAGCCGTCGGACCATTTATCCAAATCTTCGCGGCTGAATACGATGAATCTCGATGAGTGATTTAATATCTGTTGACTGAAGTCTCTCAGTAGATATCTTTCCATGTATCTTACATGCCTTTGGGAGCTAATCTCTTTCCAGAAACTATTTCGTCAATTTCTTTGTCGATTATTTTTCGATAAATGATCGAGTTAATAGATTCTACTATTGAAGAGTGAACTAAGCGAAAACTGATTATATGAGGTCGTCGAACTATGTTGAAAAATTAATTTCTAAAATCACATTTAAAACTGTGCATCTAAAATTTATTACATTTAATTCGACTTTTTGATGGCCTTTTGCGCGTACTGCTTGAGAGAGAGCGGAAATGCTATACAAAGGACTTTCTCCTTCAGATATTTTTTAACATTTAATAGAAATTCCAACGAGAAACCATATACTTTCCCTTAAAGAAACGTCAGTTACAAACTTGGGCAACGCCCTAAGTACTTTCAGACGCCCTTCAAGGGCACGACCCTTTATTTCGCTCCCAGCTTTAATAAATACACAAGATTGTTTTTCGCCTGAATATGTTTCTCAGAATATGACCGGAGCGCTCGTCTCACCAATCCTAGCATCACAAATAAATTGGTACATAAATACACTGATAGTGCCTGTCTCCTTAGTTCATTGGTTTTGCGTATTTATTTTGAGAACCGATGAAGTAAAATCAATAGCTGAATAAGGAAAATGGGAAAACTCTTTCGAAAATGAATGTAAATACTCATCTTTTTGATATTTTTCGTATTTATAGCGATATTCTCTGTTTGTTTATTAATACTGTTGGCATTGACGACAGAAACTTAATTGTCTTCCTTTTCCCAAATAGTTTAGTTAGTTGAGAAAGAATTTAATACGATAGGATACAAAATCTTTTATGAAAATAATTCGATTATGAAAATATTCTTGAGTTTCTTAAAATTAGAATTCTCTAAGCTGTGAAGTAACGAAAATTAATCCCAGTCCCTGGTATTTTTGCTTCATTATCTATCCAGGAACGAAGCTCATGGATAAGCCCGATGGAGATAAGAAGATTTAAATTTTGGAATGAAATGTCAAATAGACTGGTGAAGCAGTTTTCCGAAACTGTCAGTATCTACAGCTGAGTTTCACAAAGGTGCCTGCAAGATAGTGAGTGTAGTGTGGTGAAGTTTGCAGTCTGGTGTACATCGTGAGGACTGATTCTGGAAGAAGACTCATACAGCATTGCTCCTGAAGAGGAAGGACAACTAGCATAACCATATATTACCCAGGTTAGTCTTTCTAATCATCTTCATTTACCATGTGCCGTTTCCATCTTTTTTCTCTCCTGAATAACTGTAGTAGATCACTCCCATTTATCGCTTACTTGAATTGTATCAGTTTATTTTACATAATTTTCGAAAGCAAACCGAAGTTTCGGATAGCTCAAAACCGTTCCGAAGATGTTTCATCAGTTCACCATGCTTCCAAATGAAAATCTCTGTTCGCCCAAATATAAAGCGGATCGAATTCTTCAAATTTAAAAATCGAAACCACTGGCAGTGTTCGAATATTTCATGCATAACGAAAGAAAATGAGCGATGTTATAATACATAACAGGTAGAACATCTTTAGTCCTTAGTAGATTCATATTGTGAATTTCACTTGAGATGATATGTATAACTGATGAGATGACATTTCAATACTATACTTATCAATGATGTAGGCACAATCTTCACAATAGGATGTTTACATAAAACTCGAAAAATTTTAAGAGAATTTGGTTGGGTTGGTTTGATACTATCCCATTTAGATCACTCTGATATTCAATTACTGATACCGCATTTTCTGTTGCTCTCTGAGGCTTCCGTTGCTTCAATTGGTTACTGCGGAAGGCCATAACCATAACTGTGTAGCTTTCTTTGTATTAGTTCTTTTAACCTTGAGGAATTATAAAAGAACCCGAAGATGAGACACGATAACTCTAATTTCGGATCAACGCTGCATTGATCTTTTTATGTGAAATCGATTCCAGTATTTCCGTTTCATTGATTGTTTGATCCATTATATGATATCGAGATCAGTGTCCTACAAAGCGTTCGCTCGGTCTCTGGACATTTTCCAGTTTACAACATTAATCGACGCTTTTATACTTCCCTTTCGTACTTTTATCAGCATAATTAAAAATTTGCTAGTAATTGTTCGATATATCAACTTTATCCGTCTGTCTCTCATTCCCAGAAAACTGATTCATGAAACGTTGAATTAATTGCCATATTCTGTTCTTCGTTCGTATAATCACGCATTTATAGTAGGACTTGGCGGAATTAATGAGTATACTGATAATATATATCTGTCGAACCGTAAGGGAGAGCCGTTCCGCATCCTTGGGTAAATTATCGAACGCCTAACAAAGGAGATGGGATTACTTATTAAGTCTCTCTGAAAGATTTTAAGTCGCTGATAAAAAGGGGCACGAACGCGGAGATGGGCATTCTAGCGCAATTTGTCTTCAGGAATTACTCCCTTTTGTTTTTCACTAATACTTTGATCGAGAGGTACTGAAATATAATAAAAGGGATATTGTTAATACTTACTGTTATATTTTACCAATTTATAGGAAATGCGGAATCACATTATCGGATATCGCGTTGTTTTTATCCACCCTAAGAGGCTTATCATCTTTTATTCACTTCCTATTCAATCTCCTGCTTATCACCTTCATTCAATCTTCTCCACAAAACTTCCCTCATTAATTATTTTCTGCTTCCTCCTCTCTTCCGAGCAAATGCGCTTCTGGACTTCCTTTGCACACAGATGTGTACCCTGCATGCATATTGGCGCCAAGAAGGGAAACTGCTTTGACCTTTGCGAAATTCCCTGAAATATTAATTACAGATTCCTCCTTTCGACGAATTTCGGCACTTATTCAAATTCTTAATCAAAATCCACTCCAGTCTTTTTAGCAAAGGCCCTCTGTACTCGGAATAACCCATCCATATTCATTTCTCTACCCTGACAATCTTCGGTGCCGTCCCATTGTTTTTACCTCTGATTTATTCATTCAATGCGATCCTCTGAAGTTTCCTCTTCGTTAAACACTCGCGATGCGTTAATTTTGACTCCCGCGGAAAGTCATTTCTCTTCTATCTAACTTAAGTCGTTTACGAATACATCAACGCAGCGTAGGAAATTTCCCCGCGAGTTTTTGCCGCCGATGGTATTCGGAGATGGCGAGAGGGCATTTTCCGAAATAAGATCTAGCAGGATCGAAAGATATGGAATGTGAAGAGAATTGCTTGAAAGTAGCAGCTGAATTCAATTCATTCTTCGGATAAAAAGGATGTATTGTTCCGGAATATTATGCGTTTGTTGGAATGCTATTACTCGTAAGTTTCTGAATCATAAAACACGCGCAAATACAGACATTAAATACCGTTTTCTTTTACTTGTAAGCGATGATGGGCATTGACTATTTTCGTAGTTCATTTACGAATTATTTGTACGCGTAGTCACTCGAAAGTCTTCAATAACGTCCATAAGCCGAAACCTTATTCGTTAGCCAATTACCTATACAGGCTATAGACAAAGATAGAGATTTAAAATATAGTTTAAGCCGTTAGATGGACGAGAGCTTGCGTTGTGATCAGTTCATAGAACTCTGAGATGAATCCGATACGTATTTCAATTGCCAAGATATCTTCTTCAGTGGTAAATAATATTCATTTGTCGGAAAATTTGCTACGAGAATTCCTCATAAGTCACGGTATTGTATACTTTTTGCAGAGAGGTTCATTGTTCATGATGTATTTTAGGCGAGAACAATTCCATTCTACTCCTCTATACTTGTACACTCTCTTCCACACTTATTTATCAAATCTATCAATTTTGAATAATATAAAATTTGTGAGATCAATGAGTATTTTTGTGCTCGTGAAAGTCCTTCGATAAATCATTGGTCATTATAAAATAAAAATCAGAAGTCACTCCTAATATTTCATTCACTTCTAAGATAACAAATAGTAGGAATCACCGAAGGATATACCTGAAAATTTATCCTTAAACTCTGAAGGATGTATGTAGTCAGCCGTAAGCTAACTACATAAATCCTTCAGTGTTCTTCGTTACTTAAATTGGTTTTTGTTCGCGGGTTTTGCTGTCTTAGTGAACTTAGTTTCACTTTCATGAAACCGTCACTCTGTTCGTCGAGAATAATGTAGCAAGAGCGATTTTGCTCGGAAAATAACTAATTAAAGAGGAATTATTTCCATTGTGATATTAACTCTCGGAAATTAATTGATTTAACAATCAATTCTCTTTCATTTGCTTGTAATTTATTTCAAATCCTGCAAATAAAAAACTGGAAGCTCCTTATCTCTTCGTAAATGTTCCATCTAGCCTCTTTATTGAATTGATCGTATATTAGGTAACAAAACCGAAAAAATGCATCAAATTCTTACATTAACACAGTGTTATTCTGTAATTAATTTCAATTTAAATTAGAGGATAAATTAATTATTCTCGGGTAAATTAATATTGCTACGATGGATAAATGGAAAATTAATGGAGTCAGTTCATAGAATTTAATTTTAACATCACTTAAAATCGGTCAATTACAAGTTTTCATGAATTAATACCATTGATGTCTATGCACTCTCCACCATATTCATTTTACTCAATCAGTATCTAACGGAAATTTTATATATCCTGAGGCTCCCTGATACGCATATACGAGTCGAAGGCTCGAAATCAACATATTATTACGTTTATTTGATGTTAATTAATATTAATTCAGTGAATTATCTCACGTAAACCAATATTATATGACGGAATGTCATAAATGCGCAGATAAAAACACAAGAGTCATCATTTACTATATTTAGATTGAAACTGTAAGTACACCAGTGAGCTAATTATACTTAATGTTGAAGAAAGTATGATATTATTTTTATAAACTTAAACTGTAAAATCTTAAATAGTCAATGGAAGAGCTAAGTCAAGATTTCTAAGAGTAAAAGGAAAGGTATAAGTTAAATAAGAAAGTTTTGAGAAAGTAGTTCAAGATTATTTTTATCATGAATTAAGGTTTTCAGTAAATTTAACTTCTAAAAAGGTTTAAGAATATTGATTAAGATGAGAGACTCTTATGAATTTAAAGTTCAGTTCCAAAGAGAAATATTGTGTCAGAGTGGAATGAATGAAAGAGAGATGAAGAATTATATTGAGAAATGAAAAAAATTCGATTCGATTGTGCCATTCAGATTCATGAGAGTCTATTTGAAAGTTAGGCACACTGAGAGGAATTAATCAAAAGAAAAGAGAGCAATGTTTACTATCGAAACAGAGAATTCTTCTCGTTCCCAGATGCACAGCAATCCGTTATAGGTAATCCTCCGCCTCATTTAATAGAACGAAAATTGTTTACATTATATCTGTCGCCCTCCACCATTATGGTTTTCTGAATCGCCTTGCCTCTAATTTGAGCGGCAGAACAGTGTTTTGTGGGCTGTTGAGCGTAGCCTGCCGGAGATTGTGCTCTGTGGCCACTCTTGTTAAAAAGTCGTTATAATTCCTTAATTTCTGTCAAGTAAATATTGCTTCACTGTAGATACTTAAATCCGGATTCCACTACATATGGCACAAATAATATTTTCTTCTATACACTAGCATATGTTTTCTTAGCTCGTCATGCGTGCAAGCGGCTTTTAAATCCACAGGTATCGAAAGATGAATAACCCGAAATGTTAAGGGAATAATGACTGATTAAGAGTATTTCTGAAAAATTAAAGCTATTACACAAACCAGGACATGGAGATTAAGATGATGTACTTAGATGCACCGATACAACCCGTAATTTTGTTTTTATTTTCTTATAATAATATTTTGCATAACGGTTTCAGTTTTTTTCCAGAGCAATATAATATCCATTAGATGATCCATTATCCATTAGATTATCCATTAGAGGCGGTTTCACCACAATTCTTCTCCATGCAAAGCTTTTGTTCATTCATAGGTAACACAAAACCTTAGGAAACCTATATTGTATGATTATGTATAACATACCATTCCGGCGATATTTACGAATAACTAACGACCATTATGGGAGACATTTTTTAAAGATTTATAATGCACAGACTTTCTTCCTGAAAGAACATCTTTGGCCTCGGTAATCCTTAGAGATTCTCTATGTAGAGATTTGTTTTTCTCCGAATTTTGCCTTTCAGCTCATCTGTTATTTTATCCAATTTTCTTAACTCATTGCCTTTCTCTCCTTCTCTAATATCCACCTTCTTAACTCATTGATCACATGATGATGATAATTATTCCAAAGAAGATGCACACCCTCATGTACCTTACAACCCTTTCCCTTCGATTGATGACCGTAAAAATTCTTAAATTTTAGCTGTTTGATTGCGTAGATAGCCTTTTTTCTGCAAATCATCAGAAGTGGCCATTTTAAGATATGAATTTTATTGGTCCACTATTTCTCATAGTTCTTACACGAATGTAATTTGCTTTCACATTGACATTTCACATTTTAAAGGAAAAAAACTCGCAGCACTGGTGGATTAATTCAGCAAAACCTTCACTTTTTCTCCCAAAATTTCACGAATAAGTCCCACCAAGAATTCCTCGAGGAGCTTCGTCTTATTTCGGAATAATTACGACTTTCACGAACCAGAGGGGGGTTTCATAAGTCATCCCAGCGCTCGGTATAGATCCGCGTTGCACGGGGCTGTAACTAACCACGGACGACTCTTAGCGCGTCTCCAATCTTCTTGTCGCATTCCTCCCTCTTCTTTCAGCCTCCGGATCGAAATTTCCTCCTCTTCCTCATCACAAGCCCTTTGCAGACTCATCACCCCCCACTCTATTGCTCCCATTACTCTCCCATTCCTCCCACATTCACTCCCCACTTTCTCTTCCCCTTTCTTCATTGCCATCGACCCCCCCGTTTGCCCTCTCTGCGAGACTCGTTT
The DNA here is from genome assembly GCA_036926295.1 of Pachydiplax longipennis. Taxonomy (NCBI): domain Eukaryota; kingdom Metazoa; phylum Arthropoda; class Insecta; order Odonata; family Libellulidae; genus Pachydiplax; species Pachydiplax longipennis. The sequence goes on from JAVFKF010000008.1 coordinate 63,829,541, forward strand.
GGTAAGGACACTCATCTTGCTCGCTTCCATCCTCTCCTTTTCATCAGACTCCTCCAGCCCAATATGCGCCCCCGTTCCTTTTGTACCCCTTTCCTTGCAATCTCCGTCACGAGCAAAGCTCTCCCCATTTTTCCTCGAAATTCGCTCTCCGGGTCCGTACTTCCGTTTTCGAGTGCCCGCGAGTCCGGGTTTTCTTAAGAAATCTCACCCGCCGCGGGACGGAGGTGACGAAGTTACGTTATCAATACTCGCGGAATGAAAAGAAATGCGAGGTCGCCGTCTTCCCCCCCACAATGCTATTATTCCGTCCTCCTTTTTTTGGACGCTGGGAGGTCGAGATACGCGTGCACGAGCAATTTGTGTCACGCTGCTAATTAGGCGGGGTCGCTTTCGAGCATTACGGAGGGTAGCTCCGGGATTGTTTGGGGCCTTCGTCTCATCGGGTATGAAAATAGAGCGGAGCTGATGCAAGTAGGGCAGAGTTATGCGCTTGATGAATCGTCCTACTTAAAACGATACGGAAGTATTTACGAGGGATTCGGTGCCGTTTACGTCCAGCTTGCGGGTCACGACTTCGAGCTTTAATCGCTCGGGGGTCGTCATTCAATCATCGGCGGTTGATTTGTTGTTCTTCTCGGTCGTGGACCTTTTCATTGGAGGAAATATATTTGTTTTTCGTGTGTAAATAGAGTACGATATTCTGTGTTACCGAGCTCAGGTCTATTAGGGTAAAGAAGTCAACTCGTGATTTTCCACACTGTTTTTATTATATTATTTATTTATAATTATTTATTTATTATTTATTTATTATTATTATTATAAAAACAGTGTGGAAAATTACGAGTGTACGTCTTCTTTATCATAGCGGTTTTCCACAAATTAACGCCTGAGCATGTAGATTTCACTCAGGTCTATTAAATCAATCAAAATGTTTTGTTAACTCTTAAAAGTGCTTCGACGGACCAGGTTATTTCGTGTATGTGGGCTCCATCCGGGAATCGAACCCAGGACCACATTCTCCCAAAAACGCACTACCCACTTGTCTATCCGGCAGCCTTCGTCAAAATGAAGAACAATGGAATCCCTCCGCTTTATTCTCATAATAAGTATCATCGTGTATTTTCCCAAAATGAACTGTTGGGAACTGGAAATTTCGGTCATATTTTAATTTGTAGCTCTATCATTTTACCTTCCATAAAAGACTTCAAATGGTCATAAAACGTGGTAGGAAAGGTACGTGTTTCAACGTTCGTATTCATCAAAACTTCCATGGAAGCTTCCCAGCATCGATGAAATTATTCATTGTGAGTTTGGGCATCCTCAATCCTCTGGATGTGTAGATATGCTTAGTCTGGTTGGTTTAATCTGTATTAATCTGCCTTATAAGTAATAAGGGCTGTAGTTCTGAGTTGGTAGCTAGTGAGTGTTCCCCATTCTTAAGCGAATACTAGGTGATTTTAATGGAGAAGGCTCCATAATCTCAGATGGAAGAGCTAAAACAATATATCATTTTCTGATTTATGATAGCAAAATTATGCGTCAATAATTAGGTGAATGAAAGTAAAGGCTCTGGATATAGTCACGTCAATTGTAAAGTTGGTAAGATATTCCATCAATTGCTTTCAAAATTTTAAAATACTCGTATGGAGTTTAGACGGCTAACAGATGATGCCTTGAATTTCCAAAATCACTAATTTTTCGACTCTGTCTTTATATAGACAAATCTTCTATCCAAAATCTTCTATACAAAATCCGACACGTCAATAGGTGACGAGCAAGGTTTCGGCGAGGCGTTGATGAAGAAAACAAAATATTATCAAATATTAAATAATTATTAAAGTGGAGATTTGAAGAATAAATTTTTAATTTACACAGTATTCTTAAATTCAGTCGACCACTTTCGGCTACAGTGTCATTGGCGTAGACCAGAAGATACCCTCTGTCAGAATAGAAAGATGATGTGGAAATCATAGTTATTTTCTACTTCCTTACAATGTCGTTAAAATTAAATGATTCAAGCAATACTTGATGGAATCCATTCACATCTAAAACGAAATAAAACTAAAATACAGCCTTCGTCCACAAAAATTATGATTTTTAAAACAACACGATCGGTTACATGGCTGTCACCTCATCATCTGAAGCCTAAAGTTGAGATGACAGTCTCGAAACCGGTCGTGCTATTGAAAGAAAAATATTTTTTGTAAATGATATATTTTTGTGTTTTATTTTGCTTAGTATTAATTAATTGATTAATTTTGCGTTTTATTTTGCTTAATCCGTTCTAATATGATGAAATATAAATACAAAAAGGTGTTTTGATTAAATTGAAATTTATCCATTTGGAAATGATTCTTCGCATTTCGGCTTCATTTGCTTCTGTTTGGATGATCAAATGGCTACTAATACAATAGTTTTTACTTTTTAGTACAAAGAGCAAAAAATTTGAATGAATTCGCGATTGTAAATTTTAATCAGAGATAAACTTGAGTCCTATGAAAGAATTCAGGGAAATTTAGAAAAATATTTACACAGTCGATTTCTTCGGCTTTTTTCGAACAGTGATACCCTGGTTTTGTTGTACAACGTGATCGATCCGAGAAAAAATTATTTGTTATCTCGTTTGAATTCTACGCGTCAGTTATCGCCGCCCGTCGTGAAAGCAGAAACAGTCGATTCACCGAAATCGTAGTCGGTTTTACCTGCCCGCGAGGGGAGATTTTATTTGTCAACATTCGCCAGAAAACCGAACTCATTCGCGGAACCAAAAGATTATGAATTATGAACGACCCGAAACAAAACCTGATTTTCATCGCAGACCAATAAATTCCGGGAACGAGCGCGGACTTAAAACACGTTTCTTTTCCCGTCTCCCATTTATTCGAATAAGATAAATATTTGCATTCGATATTCCCGGGTGAAATTAGCTCTAGATACTTGGAATCGCCCGTATTTCGCCGTGATGCGCCAAACAGTAAAAGGATAATGACTCTAATTTTTTATTCCGGGAGCGAAAACTCCCTCTCCAAATTGGCGAGAGCAAACAGCGGAATCGATCGCAGGTGTTACGTGGGGTAATCGAATGCAAATTTCATCACAAGACTCGGCTAAGTTTACTCATCCACAACCCGACTATTAAAATGTTATAACTAAAGCCATCAATCGAGGCTGGGGATTCGATAAACGTGTCGTGCGAATTCCGCCGTCTCGACACTGATTGCCCCAATTATGATGGAAATTGGTTTCAAAGGAAGCGCACCGAGCTCCTGGAAAGGAAATCTCCACCCAAAGTCCCAGGGGTAGATGCCGAATAATACTCAAGAAACACGAGCGGTGACTCAGTGTATTTTTACTTGGACGTCTCGATGAAATACTGCGCAGTGGTGGAACGAATTGATGGAGGCCGACTCATATACTGACTCATTGTGCCCACGGATCTGAGGGAATTCACTTCCACTGATTTTTTTGGGAAATGTTGATAGGAAATATCATTCTCCAGCAAAGGCCGTTCGTGTGTTGGTTTATCTAAATCTTATAGATAACCATCATAACGTCGAATTGAGGAAATCGAAGGGAAAATGCGTGAATTCCAGGAAATAAGTGACGGCTAAGAAGTAAATGCCTTTATTTTTTAATAAGAATTTTATGTCAAAATATTACGCATCAATATTAAATATGAGTAACCACGTGTTATTTTTTTACTTAATAGAAGCTTTACAAAGGGGAGCGATTGAAGTCAATATTCTTTTAACATTATCTACAATTAACTTTTTTAAAGCAATTTTTTTCTGATAAATGTAGTAGAAGAAATTATCGAGGAAAATCTATTCAAACCTTTTTGTACGCCTATTTCTCGCCAAATCCTCGGCACTATTAGAAAGTCACCGAAGGGGGTTGACCTTCAATCCTCCAATACCTCCAGTAGCAGTTTAAACATACGAATACTCCTGATTTTTCTATGAGTAAATCTGAGGTGTAGGCTTCCGCTGAGTATGTGTATTTTGGTGATTATAATCCGGAATCACAGCGTCGTCAATGATAACAATTTGTGAATATTGAATTAGTTGAATCCTGTTGAAGGTATAGGTGGCGAAACGTCAAGGGTCTACTTTATTTGTATTTTTGCCACAGATGACGTTGTGATTTGGAAAATTTAACACTGATATCTATGACAATGAGTCCCAAGCAGAAGGCTAATTTGAGTAGTACCACCTAGGGGTGTTGGGGATGTAGGAGAGTTGGACGTAAAAGAATTTTAATCCATTACCATAGAATATCCATATCTCCATAGAATTTTACTGGGTTCCTGACAACAATAAAATTACCATTTAGTGATGTAGTTGATGTTTTTATCATTTCAATTTTTATTTAGTTATTTATTATCTCTTAATCAGGTCATCATTTTCTTAGATGACGTTGAGAGGCGGTTGTATGCGTTGTAGAACCAATGGGACAGTAGCATGAAAAGGTTTGCGATACACTGATCTTTGATTAGTTATACTAAAGCAAACCTCATCTTTTTGTTAATAAATTTCCAAGAGATGTATATTTTTCAGCACTTTACGTAAAATTAAAATTTCCTTGCTTTTTTCATTCCTCTATCATTTGTATACTTTTTCATTTTGCATATTATTTTAAGTTGTGTTTGCCAATACCTCAAATTTGTCATAAAAATATAACAGAATTTCAGCAGACAAGGAAATACGCTCATCGCAACTTTCTTTTACTTTTTGGAAAATTAGACAAATAGTTGCCTCTGGATATTCGTCATGTATACACATTTCCTTCACTTTCGAATTTATTCCGAAATATATTCTGAAGGAAATAGGAAATAACTGTCTGCGTGGAATGGATTTAAAATAATCCGTGTTAATTAGTAGAAATGTTCTTCAACAAATACAAATTTACCCAGTAAAGTGAGTAAATATAAGTAAGTTATAACAGAACCCAATTCGATCAACAAAAACTCAGTATTTAGCTGAAGGATAAAAGTCGCTCTGAATATGTAAAGTTATTACACTTATCCGTATTTTTGTGATTTTTCTTTTCGATCGGTGGTTTTCAAAATTTCAAGAATATTTTGAATGGATATAATATGGATATATTAAAATCCTTCTCAGTTGATTATTCTTCCGCGGGCGAAATTCGCTGGAAACGAGTTCAAATGAAATACCCGATGAGTGAAAATTTGGATATAATGAGGTGAAATTCACATTTCGTCGAGGTATAATCACATTTTCGTAACGCCGTAACCGCAACTTTGGAGAGTCAAGGCATGATAGCGAAAGCTACGGTGATCGAGAACATAATTAGACTGAAAAAGAAGTAAACTAATTAATGAAATGCGTTCGGTAGACCTACAATTTGCTGCGTTAATTTTTTCAGGCATGCCTCAAATACATTAAGTTATTTCCGTGCTCATCTCTTTAAAATCAAGGAAGGGAGTTTACGCAATTCGAATGTACTTAATTAGCCAAATTATTTACCGTTATGCAAATAATCCATTCATTAGCTGTGATTGATATTTTATTTTTTCGGTCGAGTATTCGGTAAATGAGGCTAATTTACGATTAATAAAGCTGTTTGGGATCATTATCGGTAATTGCCGGTGTAGCTCCAACCATACATTTAACGCATTCGAGATGAGTGGAACTTTCTCTTTAGAATTTTTGTCCCGCTTCATTCAGGTTCATAGAGGTCTAGGTCATTTTCGTACTAGTCGCGAAATTCGAACGTTGAAAATCTCTTAGTCTTTAATCTTTTTTGTCGTTGGGATTTTTTTTTTTGTATATTGATTTGCAATAGTCAGGTGATCTAGCTAATGTTACTGAGGTTGATAATATTAAGTCAGTTCTACATACCTATTGCTATATTTTATGTATATTCCGCGTAATCTTGCACATTAATTTAATGAACGGATCGTGAAAGTACAGGATTGCCTCGCTCTACGAGGTGCCTATTTACGAATAAGCGGACGCACGAATTGGTCTTTTGAAAATATCCAAACAACTGTTCAAATGTTTCATTTTCATTTTCATTTCCTTTCATCAGTGATTTAAGTAAAACACAGGAACGAACTTGCTGGTTACTATTTTCATTAAATGAAGCTAATAAATATCGAAAATTTACTATTCATAGTTAGTTAGAGATAGAGTTCCACATTACAAATCTATCTCTAATTATATATAATTATGACGTTCCACAACATCACGGCCGCATCCAACAACCGTAATTTACTATTCGTTAATGACACTTCTACACTAAAATCTTTTAAGACAACATATCACTAATTGATATAACTTAACATTTTATGCATTATTAATTAGTTGATAAAAGAAAGTAAAACTACTGGGAGATGTATTCACAATAAAGCATAATAACAAAAACAATATGATAATCATTATATTAAAAAAATGAGTAAAATAAAAAGAATTCAGTCTTGGAAGGTCTCGCGCTGATTTTACCTGGGGTACCAACATCATGCTTTAGCACTTCGGTCTGCCATAGGCAGTAGGTGGGCTGTACGATTTCCAACAAAACCGCTTGATGACAATTTTAGTTAATTTTCGCATCTTATTTTCAGATGCATTGTAAATCTTTGTAGGATTTTGCCACGAAAGTATCAAGTCGAATTCCTATTGTTAGTGAAACTAATGAACTTATGCATTAGCGTAGAGAATTACAATTTAGAGGCCGGCGTGATGCGGAGGAAAATATGATGGAAAATCCTAGGTTAGATGAATGAGTACCATGTTCGAAGACCTGTTCATACTAAATTATCCCTCTTTTATCTTTCTCAAAAGTTATACGAGCGGTTCTAGATTTTATACAAATGTTCCTCCGTCATTCGACGAATAAAGGCGTTAATACATTACTTCTTTTGCATCATGTTAAGTATTTTTTCTTAAATTTTGGAGATCGCTGCATTATAAGGGATAGAAAGGATCTAAGGATCATCGTATTATTCCCTTCTTGAAAAATGTCGCAGAGAATTTATATTTTTGGAAGATGGCAACATTTAATGTATAGATTCCTACATACGTAGAGGGACGGATTTACCATTAGGCCCTGATTGATTAAACGTTATGGCACCCAGAAAGTGACTTTTTTCCTTCTTTAATAGCGAATATTAAATCAAAATAGTCCGCAAAATAGTCCTAGCGCCTAGTGCCTCCGATTCCTAAAATTTCCCCATTGCGTATCTACAATCTATAAATGATACTACACTTCGCGAACTTCTGTGTGGATGAAATTAATTCGTGGAACTTTCTATAAATTAAAATTTTTGAATTTAAATTAATAAAATCAATTGATCATAATTTTAGTATAGCACTTTGTGAATTTTTAAGATGAACTTTTACTTCCAACTTATCGTACACCAACTCGAAACATATCCTCGTGGGCTGTCTATAAATGATACTACACTTCGCGAACTTCTGTGTGGATGAATTTAATTCGTGGAACTTTCTATAAATTAAAATTTTTGAATTTAAATTAATAAAATCAATTGATCATAATTTTAGTATAGCACTTTGTGAATTTTTAAGATGAACTTTTACTTCCAACTTATCGTGCACCAACTCGAAAGATATCCTCATGAACTGAAATTTTTTTTAAAAATCTAGACTTTTTAAAGTGGATCTAGGCTTTGCATCTAGTTTAGCAGCCCTTTAAGACCCTTACGGTCAAATGGATTCCAAGCTTGGAGATAAGCGAACCGAACCCGTTGAATTTTCGGAAGAATTATTCGATGCATCCTCTAATCTGCCCCGCAACCGAAGCGTGCATACTGGCCTCAAGACCATAAACAGATGCATCGAGATGAAATTGCATTTATCGGAGAAACGATAGCCGAGAGCGCTGCGAACGGAGCTCGAAATCTCTCGATCAATCGACACGTCCCATCGACTAACACTGCCCCTTCTTCACGGCAAAACGAATTCCCGCTCCGAACGGAATCTCGCGCATGCGCGGCTCTTTCGTCCAACTGTCGACTCGTTCCCTCGAAGAACCCGTGGAAGGGGAAGGGAGGGGAAGCCACTGCGCCGGAGGGGAAGCAAGTCGGAATTGTCCGCTTTCTTCAGTGAGTTACTAACCGTAGAGAAGTTTGGACGTTGTGTAACCCTCCGGCTTCAAGAATTATTTACGCCGCGATACAATATTTTTACGGTTTCCTCAAAGGCCGCCTTCACTCACAGTAGTGTGGATGTTCTCAGTGTTTACAAGTGGTACGAGAAGAAATCGCTCTTCGCATCGGAATCATCGCAGTTCCATCGAGAAAAATATATATTTCCCTCCAGCTTATATTTGCCATCCTTTCGTGAACAAACCTCGGATCTTATTTCTCGAGGCCTCCGAAGGTTTATTTTCCGTCTGTCGTGTTTGTTTTGTGGATTTTCAATCGGCTTGATCAGGTGACGTTGCAGAGCGTCCGGGTATATACCGCCGAAGATCGAGCAGTACCAGTTGGTGATTATTTGATATCGTCGTTTCTGTGGTTGATGGGATTAATAAGTGTCTTGGCGACGTAATGGTGTCGGAGCGGCTTTTTGCCGCGTTCAGAATCTTCTCGTAGAAGTTTTCAGTGTTGAGGAGGCGAAGGGAAAACTTCTCGACTTCAAGCTCTCCCGAGTGGGGAGCGAGGCCGTCGTTCGTGGCCCACAAGAGCAGCACAGCCACCGGGGAAGGCAACGGAGCACTCCCGCCATAAGGTAAGCAACCGAGTGGGCCGCTTTCCTTTCACGGATGAGGCTCGACTTCCTACTCGGAACTTCTTCTCTTACCGGATTCCTTTTCCCAGAAAAGTTTCTGCAGCACGGTGACGCTTCAATTGTTTCCCCATCCCTTTAGAAAGTAAAGAAACGGTTAGGAGGAAGTTTTGTGACTTCTATTTCTTTACAGTACCTCTACTCGGCAAATGATCGTTGGAACAAGTCGGAGTTATAACGTTTTTTGCCGTCTTTCGAGTAACTTGGTTTGGTTGATAGATCGGTGAAAGAGTAACTAAGTGAGTTTTTGTTGGTTTTACGAAGTATTGTATTCCCTATTAGTAAATACTGCGAAGAAAGCCTGTATAAGTTATGTATATCTATCGATGTAGGAAGTCAAACTAGTCGATTCCTATAGTTCATTCTTTGGTCTTCTGACTGAAACATATTTCATAAGCGTTATGTAAAAATGACTAAAACTGAGAACCCAGGTAAAGAAGCAGGAGTATATAATGGGTAAACATAGTGAGGTTTCTTGTTTTAATTCGAAAGGTTTCTTCGTCATGAGATCAAGTCAAGACAAAGAGCTAAGTCTCAGATTTTCCTTTCAGTTAACAAAGTTTATCATTGAAAGAACTACAACTTTCCGTATCTCAGAGTACAATAGTTAACAAACTTAATTATCGAACGTATAGCAACTTTTATGCAAGAGTTACTGCCCTAGCTAAATCGTAGAGTATTCTTTCAATTAATACCTACGTATCGTGTCTTAAGGATTACGTCTTAAAGCTTTCCCCCAGCCCGTTAGAACCATCGACGGCGTTTAGTAAGCCTTAAACCCGATTTGGGAGTTGGAGGCGACTTCCGCAATCTCGATTCGTATTAAAGCGGAGACGGCGGAGGCTCCTGCGAGTCTGCCGCACCTCGTCTGACCACCTCTCTCTCGGTCCCGCGCTCCATGGGATTTCTCATCGGTTTAGGCTTAGGAGTGCGTGGGCAGACCGTCGACGTTCCGCTACTCTTTAAAGAGGTCTTGGTTCCACCACGGTACTCACTTCCTACGTCTCGTGTTTTCACATCTGGAGAAAGTATTCCCGAAGGTTTACGCTACGCTTTGAAACGTCTTGTTTACGCAGATCCTCGCTAAATCTTCTCGCTTTACGGTGATGTTATTTTCGCTCGCGCGTAGACGAGGTGTGAAGTACCAGCGAGATGGATGGCTCGGGAGTATTTCACGTCAAAGGATTCCGGATTTCTTTCAAGATTTCGAAGGAACGCAATGTAGGATTTTCAAGGGAAGATTTCCCGTTGAAACATTTTGCTTTTTCTGGAATCCGTGAATTTCCGTACTGTGATTCTACGAAAGGAAATTTACATAAATATAATTCATTCGTTCTTAGTAAATTCATATAAACGCTCAGCAATGGAGTAGATTTGTAAATTATATATCTGTGAATGCGTTGCTAGCTAAAGGGATGTTTTTCCCAGTTCTTTTATCGAACACACGCAAACATTCGTCCACACGGAATTTCGCTTTTTTTTTAACGACTTCTCTCTCTGTTCTTTCCCGAGCTCATATATTTTCGACGGAATCCCCCCATAGTGTAGGCTTTTTACCCTCGCACCAGAGATCGCTTCCTCTTTATACCAGGAACGAAAATGAATTCGTTAGCATGGTTGAATTCTTAATGGAAAAAATCCCATTCTCTTCTGGACCCAAAATAAATGAGCGGCTTATAATTAATGTTAATCCTCCTTAATCCTAACCCTTCGAATTTACTCGGGTCGTCTTATTATTCCGTTTTTTCAAAGTATCGTTGTATCATGGCTGTGTATACATACTTTCGACCGATAAATGTATATTTTAAAATTTTAGATTCACTTTATAAAGTGCATACCAGATTTTATAGTCAGTAATATGGGATTGTATAGGGTTGAAATCCTATCCGTTTTTCCCTTTACTTTAAGAATAGCCTCATTCCAGGTCGTCTCCATGCGGTGTCTTGGCGATTAAAATTACGATTTATAGTTGGAATTTGAAGTTTTCAGCTATCAAACTGACTAGAAAAACTGGAACGCAGCACAGTTAGAATAGCCTCGCATTCATTCGTAATAAAGAGAGAAAGAAAGGCAGTTGATAAGCAGCGTTCATAGCAAGATTAGCGCGTTCGACGAACAAAACGGGCCCTTTGCATCCCAGACCGACTTCCTTATTCCCGTAAATTTCAAACGATATAATTTTTTCACCGCTTTTTCTCATGTCCCGATGCCGAAAAGGTGTTTGCGTTTCAACGCGAAAAAAAGAATCCGACCTTTTCGGCGGAGAGATCGCGGATTTATTTTTTAAAAGGAGCGTTTTAATTATTATTTGCAGCCTAATTTCCTTCCACTCGTGTGTCTGCCGGTGCGTACCGCGGACGATTCGACGAAGCGCACACAACGGGTTTATAAATGCACGCTCGTCGAATGCGAGGTTTTTATTTTTGAAGGAAGGAAATTTCGTTTTTTTTTAGGAATTCCATTGTTCTTGGGAATTGTTTTCCGTGCATGCTCTTTCTCCCTCTGATTCACTTCAAACTTTTATTGGACCACTCGTGAAATTCAGCACGCCTCGCCCCCCTCTTTGCCCGACTAACCTGCCGCGAAAACTCCGCGATTCGTTTAATTCTTTCATTGTGAGAAAAAAGGTCGTGCCAGACGATTGAATTCGGGGAAGAAACCGAACCGTGAAGGATTGGGAATGCCGTAAAAGTAGTGTTTAGCCTCGTATTGTCGGAGATATTTTCGGGGACGGAGAGATGAAGGATGGTGGCAGTTTTCTTGGGAAAAGTGGAGCGACTCGGCGATCCTCGTCCTATTCCGCGGAAAATCTCAGCGTGTTTTATTTTTTGCCTTTTAAAGGGAGTATTAAGTTGATGAAGCGGTTTCCGATACCGGGACGAAGTTCCGCGAAGTATTTTTTCAGGATTCTGCGTTGATATCGGGAGAGATTCTGTAATTTTTGATTGATGCAGCTGCCGGTAACGAGATCGCTTTGACTCGGTTCTCGGAATAGTTCTCTACGATTAACTCCGAGAATGTAATTAAATAGTAATGGGAGTGAATAGATCAAAGTAATTCGTCGCTCGCGATCGAAAGCGTGTTTGAATTATTTAGCGGATTCCATATTTTTGATACGAAAAGCTATCTTTTTAGTGGTGCGTTTTCTCGAATCCTCTTCAATGATAATTTCATCGTATTCATAATCCTACCTTTCGTGAGTAAATGCCCTTTCCGAGAATCACTTTCGGGCCAATTCGTCGTAAACCAGCTCAGCTCGACAGGCGAAAATTAAAGGTAGTTTAACTTCTGTCTCGACACAAAACCCCGAAAGTTGCTCTTCAACATCAATCCCGTCATCAGGTGTGATACTCAGCGGATTAAAGGAACGCTTTCACATCCTGCAAAAGCCGTTAATAACGATAATGATAACCTCTGTAGTTTACCGGCTGCGCATTTATTTCCCTCTCCCTGGGGAAACGCTGCTCACTGAGCCAATTCTCCCATTTCTGCCTTGCAGAGAAAATTGTTTTCATCGACAAAAGACGTGTTTTTGAATTATTTTCCCGAAATATGTTCCGTTCTAAAGCGCTTCGTTGAAGTCGCTCCATTCGCTTCACTCATCAGTGGTTCCTTTCAGCGAGCGGACTGCGAGTGCCGGCCTTTCCCCGAAATAAAGATAAACCTACAAAAATCGGGAAATAAATAAATGGCGCTTCCGCATTTATATGCGCTTTCGTATGCATAGGAAAGGGCCCTTCACTCTCTCCATCCAGAATTTCCTTTCGAATCTTTCTACGAACACCTTTAATAACATCGATCCCAATGCTTTACTTTCGGCCACTTAATCAACCGTCCGTACCTTCGATTGATGCGTCAACTCGGATGGCTGCAAGACGCAATCACGTACGTTTTTAAATCGGAATTCAACGGATTGTTTCCCAAATTAAGAGGACAACGGTCGGAAAAAAACCATCGCGTTGCGGAATAGAAAAAAAGACCTTCACTCCCCGGAACGTGCACCTCGCTAAGCAGATTGGAATGAAAAGGAGGGCCGAAAAGGAATTCCGCACAAAGCGGGCGTTCCCTTTATGATCGCGGCGCACTGTCAGCGGCGTTTGGGCCCACAAGGTCCGCGGAGTCATTATATTTATATATATTCGCCGGTGCCAATGAGGGTGAAAAAGAATGGTTCGGGGAAAGCCGAGCGCGAAACGTGCACGGGCCACAATGGTGCGCTCGCGAGAGCAAGGTGACCGTGCTGCAACGACCACTTTCCGGACATGAAAAGGTGCGGCACAAAGAGCCGCGCTCGCTTTGCTCCCTCCCGGTAAACCACCCTTTTTTATTAAATAATCCACGGAAAACGTTCTCTATTCCTATACACACCGTGAGAGAGTTGCTTTGGAGGGCCGCCGATAGAGGCGCTGGCGCGCTCGGACGGAGGCCCTAGCGCCCTCTGCGAGATGCGTGCGGCGTCGAAAAAAGAATGAAATTGAAGAGAGAGAAAGGTGGCCCTCCGGTGCTTTTGTTGTTTAACAATAGCCGTTTGTTTACCTCCCCTTTTTTTCTCGGGCGGAGGGATTGAGTTGCTGGTTTAATTCTCTCGCTAAGCTCTTTGATTTCGGAATTTCAATCAAAGGGTGCGTAAAATTGCGCGCTTTTTTTGCCCGGTATAAATTCGATGATCCTCCTGTCCGAATGCTATCTTCCAACGGTTTGCTAATTGAAATCCTCCGTTTCCCGTTTTTATCGTGGAGTTTAAAGCTAGAGCGTACGTTTTCGAGCCTTTGTGAATTTTGTTGCAGATTGGACTAGTGTTAGGGTTGATGTATTCCCCGTCATCGCACTTACCATTCCACTGATTCCTTTCTTTTAACTCAGTTGTGGTGTCACAGTTAGTAGTTTTTGGCATATATCGGAATATAGGAGGTCCCTTTTTATTCCAAAATTTGACTAAAAAATGATTCCGTGTTTTATTTGCGAAGTTTTGGCATTCCTTACCGGTTGGCTCGTTTCTGCAATATCGAAAGAAGTTCGAGCGAGATATCGAACGTTTGTGATGGATTTGTGCTTATGATCTAAAAAGATGTAACCTGAAAACGGAATTGTAAAATTTAATCTGCACCATAACCTACGTTTAAACCGTTTCAAAACTTTTTTCTTGATTTCTCCCCTCTGAAATGAAAATGCTTCGTATATACCAGTGCATCCTAAAAAACGCTACCTAAAAATGGAAGTTTAAAAATTAATCTGCACCAAAACATACATTTCAGCAATTTTGAAACTTTGAACTTTTAAAATTCTTTTGAATTTTTTGAAATTGCTTTCTTGAATTTCCCAACGGAAATGAGAATGCATCTTATATACCAGTGAGTCTCCTATGCCGTCAGATTCGGTACCTTTTTGCAACCAATTCTTCCGATACAGGAGAATAGGCTTCTTCATCTTATATAGGGTAAGGTGCGCTCATTTCGCTTATGGAATTCAAAGAGATGGTAACGTAGTACACGAGGTAAAGAATGAAGGCTTACCGATGTCTTGAGCGCAGCGGTTGTGCGCATCGTGAATCGTGCGCGCAATTCACGTCTATTACTTCTCCACGACTTCCGGAGCCAACGTCCGTGATTCACGGTGGAGTCAACTCGAAATGGATAATTAGGTCTCTGTGCTTCCTAGTGGATAGGTTATCGGTATGGTGGCGGAGTCGCAACTCTCAAAGGCCTATGCGATTCACTGCTGTTAATGACTGTTTATCGTTATTTTTAATCAAAAAACGGGTCGGGTGTTTTACACTTTATTACGTGCTTCGTGTTATTTTCTGACTGTATATAGGTTAAATTTCATGCTAATGCCAGTCTTTTTTTAATGCCAGTCCATAATCACTCTTGTGCTGTCGCTTTAACTGGTAAATCGGGATTCGATATCATTATATAATATTATCAGTTAATTGCTCAAGGCAAATATACCTCTAGATCTATTAATATGCATTCTCTTTCGCATTTTCTCAATGTCCACCTTAAGTTATCTTGGATCCGAATTTCGAAGTATTTTATTTTTATGTTTGTTTACTTTAACGAATTTTAAGCATTTATCAGCTCGTCTACCTGATTCTCATGTTGTACTAGCGTTAGGCGTTTTCTTTTAGAGCGATTTCATAACTGCACCTTCGCATAGCTTCAATGAAAGCTGACTTTTATGTAGGTTCTGATGGCTTTAGTATGTCTCGGAAATATCCTCTTGTTCTAGCGAGCAGAAAACTGCTGACCCACTACTATAGAATATACGTTTTTCTTCAGGATATTGCATTATTATTCATATTTTTAGTTTTCTAAATTCTGATATGAAGAATTCAGGTTGTGAATTTACGTCAAATAATGAAATTGTCTTTTTGAAACAAAATAGCTGCTATTATGTCGTTAGTTTATTAAGTTTGTATATACAGTGATTTTTCTTCTACATACTATCTGAATTGAAGCAAAATTCAAATCTTTAAGTTATCTTCGTGCAGGACATTCTCGCTAGATATGATTATTCGAATGCATACACGTCGTTTTACTCGTATGAGCGTATCGAAGGATTTCTTCTTCCCAAGGCTCATAGAAGTCTCCTCTCATAAAGTATTCGTTTTAAGTGTTCTTGGAGCAGTCTCATTCCCGTGTTCTTCGAATCCGTTGCTCGTAATCACCGCGACCGTTATGCGTATTCCTTCGTATCCACCGCCGGTGGCGCGATCTCTCGGAGCAAGAGGGAATTCGTCGCCCCATTCCACCTGCTGTTTAAAGCCGAGGGGACTCGAAGTCACTTGTTTAACGAGTCAGTCAGGGTCGATAACTTCTCGATTTATCGTTTGTTTTTTGTTTGTTCTTCCTCCATCCGGGGAAGATGGACGAATCGAGGCGGACTCGCCGGACAGGCTTCTTCTCTCTTTCCATCGTTTTTTACTTATATTTTAATACCTCCTGACTAACCGGTTCCTCTTCCGTCATCGGACGCCGCGAGTAAAATCACTCCGCCAAATGCCGTCGTGGCGTCTTTTCGAAAAATTTTATTGACAATCAAACGGTCTGATTAATGCAAATAAGATTCATCCCGGTTGGGGAGGGTCTTCGAAAGGAAACGGAAATCTCTTTTAACGCATTATCGCTATTGTGCTCATTCCCCCGATTATCTTTGTCTCGGTCGAAGATTGTGTTATCCTTTAAGTCGGCTGGTTTTCTGCCGTATTTTGCTTCGTTATTCAGGCGGATTTGATGTTTTTTACGGTAAATTAAGTTTTGGAAGCGATTTCAGTTTGCCTAATGCGTTTTTATTAAGAAATTTTGTTCTGGAAGTCGTCGTTTATAACAGCGGGATTTACTATTTTCGTTTTGTGGCTTTAAAAATTGCAGTTTATTTGAGGTATTGCTTTCGTGACCTCTGTTCTGTCAGGAGAATAATGATACTTTCTTCCTTTGCTTCCTTTTCATTTGTTATTGCTGTTACTTACATGCGTAGTCCCGTTACACTCGTCAAATACAAGATGAAAAAGCTAATATATCCTAACTTCGCTCATAATTTTCACAGAATGTTTCATATATTAAGGTTATTTGTTTTTTATTGTCTGATAATTCATCGCTACCAACTTACACTGGATAAAATATGAAGCAGGAGAAAAATAAATCTAAAAATAAAAGAAAACAAAGACGATTGAACTAACAAATATATTCATAAAATTCGAAACTATAATAATGTCTGTCACCCAGTAAATTCATTTACACCACGTGATAAAAACAGAGTTTTTTTCTAAATTTGGTGATATTTTGGCTATCCTTAGCGACTCTTTGGTGATATTTTTAGAGCATCAAGAGTATCCATAGATCAATCAAAGGACTTAGCATTCTGAAAGCAGCCCAATATCCCGATCAGAGACCCCTCCTGATTCGGAGAAAAACGAGCCCCTCCTTCCGGCGGCTTACGCTCTAAGCCTCTCTTTGCGATTTCCCTCAAATCGAAACTGCCAACCGAGAAAGGGGAATCGATTGCGCGTAGCAAAGCTCCCTCCTATTAATTGGCCGGCGAATTTGTTGTTCCTCCTGCTTTCACTTTGCCCTCTTTGCATAATTAAGTCGAATCCCCCGGAAGGAGAGGAGAATTCTTACCGGAGGATAGATGTGGAAACGGATTGTGTCGCTTCGGATTCGGTCGGGTTGGCCGAAGAACGAAATCTGATGAGGATCGGAAACGAGTCGCGGGGACCCTAGACGGAAAATGGGCAAAAAAAAAATTCGCGGTTTTTTTACCGGTTGAGGAGGGAATGTCGAAGGAGAGAAAGTTATAGTGCCGCAAGGCAAACGGGAGTCTGCGGCTCGCGCCGTACCTGCGTCGAACGAGGTTACTCTTTCGAAGACTTTAATCCCCCTCGCGCAAAGTAACACGACTGATAGGGGAGGATCTTTTTTTCGCGTAACTCCTCTCCCGGTTCAGCTTTTCCATGACAGGCCTCAGCCGTGGTATCGATAGGTACGCAACTCCCTCGTTAACGCCGGATTTCCCCGTTTCTTTCCCCAGCACGCATCCTTTCCATTCGCCATGCCCCGCGGCGTCCTCTATGACTCGCTGCGAATCGAGCACGTGGAAATGATGCGACGGTGGCAGCCCCGCTACTTTCCCGTCACCGTTCTGAAAGAGAAATCAAACATTTAATGAGGCGAGATAAGGCTCCTTTCTGCGCTTCTAGGGCGGCAGAACCGGATAATACTTCATTGACATTTACTCGAGTTTCTCCAACTTTGCTCCCGACATCGTGAATCTCGGGAAGAGTCGACGGTAGTCATATGCTAATGGGGAGTTTCTCATCGAAAGTTGCGCGCGACTACCTACCGATGGTCGGGGTTAAGGGTGGTAAATCTTGGGAGAATTCCTCTGGATAGGCGTCGTTACGTGGCCTCACTTAATGGATGACTCTCAGAGACCCTCACCCTTTTTCCGTGGCTGCGCGCCTCCGGCGTTAACATCTCCCGCGTCTATCGATGGCCTCGGCCGGTCGAAGAAGGAAATGACCGGACGAGTTTTTTCCACTCTGGTGAAGTTTTAACCGCAGGATGGCAGGGTGGCCGGACGCTGGATTCCATCCTTCCCGCGGTGGTCTTCTGGCCCGGTGGCACAGGACCTCAGATGCCCTTTTTCCCCTCCCACCGATCTTTAACGCCTCCCTACGCACCGCCATCATCCGTCTCCCCCCTAGAGCCTCAACGCACGAGGACCACCGTCTTTATGTAAGCGTTGGTCGTTTTTATGTGCGTGTTCTCTTCGGAGCCATCTTCTCCCGTATCTATAAGCCCATCACATTCCGTCGTTTTTTTCGTCGTAGGCCCTCTCGCCCCCCTCACGTCTCCATCTAGGGCCACTTTTCCTTCGTCGAATTACTTTCTTCCTTCTCTCGTGCGTTCATCTCACCAGGTCTACCGGCGCCCGAGATCCATCACACTGTCTCCTATTTCTTATCTGTAACCCTTTGCTCTACGTACCACCGGAGGTTTACGGCAGGGGCTCCTTCGTATCGGGCCAATTAACGATTCGCCATAGTTGCGGAAGGGCCTGGCGTGTCGAAAGGCCATATTTCGTCCATTCCTCGGCCCCAATATTCCTATAGGGTTCTTGTTGTGCGGACTTTTTCCTCGGAGTGTTATCGGGGAAGTGGGCTCCCTCGCGGTGGGAGATCGCTTTAATGGGGCCCTCGATTATTTTCCTTATTCCTTGGCGATATTATTTTCGTATTCGAGAACACAATGCGGCCCCGCGTCTGTTAGTTGATTACTTCGGATTGAAATGCGATTTTCGTCACTGAGCGTATTCTTCAACGAGATTCCAATCAGCGAAATGGATGTCTCACCCCCTTCTTCGGAAAAAAAGAGAAAAACTACTCGATTACATTAATTCCGTCGGAAAACTCGCTCGCTCGAAGATTGTTCGCGGGGTACGTCTTCTTTTCTTTTTTTTC
This sequence comes from Pachydiplax longipennis, assembly GCA_036926295.1. Classification (NCBI taxonomy): domain Eukaryota; kingdom Metazoa; phylum Arthropoda; class Insecta; order Odonata; family Libellulidae; genus Pachydiplax; species Pachydiplax longipennis. The sequence goes on from JAVFKF010000008.1 coordinate 63,848,270, forward strand.
ATTTTTTGCTCTTCGGAGCGCTTTTGTCTTCCTCTCTCCGTATTGACCGGAATTATGCTAACCTTAGAAGGGCTTTAGGAAGTGGCAGTATATCTCGAGGTTTCCTTTCCTTTCGCCTTATTCTAACAACTCACCCACACTATCTTACTATGTACATACTTATGCCCTCTATCTAACCAGCGGTGCTCGGCGGGTGATGATCGGTAAATCCTTATCTCGAATTCGGTCAATTCTTTGGCGATTTTAGAAAAAGGGTTAGAGGGAGGAGAGGCGTCTGACGGAAGCGACGCCACGCGGGCGCCGCGACGACTCTTTCGTTTAAACAGAGCAGTGTCTCGATTGATGCATATACACATTTCTATAATGTCGTTCTCTCCGCCTGAAGAGATAAAGTCACTCGGGCTGAATAATGGTCCGACTCTCTCGGTATATATATATATCTGCCTCTTTCGATCCGTTTTTTCTCTTTCTTCGAGCGATCCTTTGTGCGTGAGTTTTGCGATTGAATAAATATCAATTCCGCCGATTTCCGTGGGAGTGAGCACAAAAGCAATCCTCTACAAAGGTCTGCCCCCCCTCTCTACCGCCAACCAACTACCGAACCCACATTCGGAGCGGCTCTTATGCATTCCGTATGCGCTTATCTTTTCATTTGCTATCGACTCCATCAACGCCGTCTCTCGTTTGTCATTCTCTCCGCTTACCATATCGCAGAGGAGAAAGGAGTCCAGCAAAGGCTTTGAGGGTTTCTGAAGGAGTGAGGGTCTTTGCCGATAATTTCCGGATGATTGTATCGGGTATTTACTTCTACCGTGGCCTGTAGTCTTGGAAGATTCCGGAGATTCCTCACTATTTTGGATTGCGGGAATATCTTAGGAGAAACGTTGCGTATCGAGCCACAATATAAACTCTTTGTTTTTGCTTTGAACTTGTTTTTGTTTACTTTGCTCATTTTGGATTAATTTGAGGTTGAAATTCGCTTTAAATAGCTTGGCTGTGAGAATTATGCGTATTTTTATTGTTTTTTTTTGATAGAGTATACGTAATTCCTTATATTATACATAGAAAACTTTTAAATACCCCGTAGTTGTTTCTAATATCGTTATTTTGCTCGTATTCCTTTGTTAATTTACGAAGTTGATAAAGAAATATCTCACGAAAGTTGTCTTTGTGAGTGATAATCATCACAGAGTATGGGAGAATCTGTTATTCTCATTGTTTCCTTATAATAACTTAATCTTCTAAATCTTATTTTCTGCTATCATTTTCGTGTAAATTTAGTGTAATCGTCATAATTGACAGTGATATATACTTGTAGATTCGTTTAAGTTTTAACGAAGTCATATTAAGCACTTGATGAATATCCGCTTTAGAAGAGGTAACCCTTCTTTCTGTTGCAATCTTTTACGTCGAGTATTTAAGCGTTAAAGGAAGAAGAAAATTAGAACCGTTAGTGTTGTTTCGCGGATTATGGCTCTGAGGACGTCCGTGGAACGGAAATCACGTAGAAATTACTTGCTGGATGGCGTCTCCATATCTAATGATTGCCGTGTAATTTGACGTATCCAAATTCGTCGGTCGTTCCAAAAGCGATGAATATATATGCGATTCAAAGCACTCCGGAGGAGGTGCTTATAACACAAGCGTCTGAGGCAACTTCCGTATTTCTTCTTTGTCTCAATCTCGCGACGGGCCCCGCTCACTTCGCCGAAAAATTTTAACTGCCTTCTCCTCGAAAGTCGTTAAAACGAAGTACTTGTTGAGCACCTGTTTGGTAGCGCCACTGAGGAACAAAGGAGGGCAGTCGAGATTTGTTTATCCTTCCGCTTCGAATTCGCGGCACGTTTCTCCTTTGGTTCCCTAGATGGAGTCACGAGTAATTACTCTTACTTGATCAATCCGCCCGTGACCATACGCACCACGGTGGCCGTTTATGGACACTCCGTGTAAACGCCGTAATATTCCAGGCATATGGATCAAGGCATTCCCATTGTCGTCGGATAGCTATCCCATTGTCCTCAGACCACTGTCTGTTATCGCTACATTCTTTGGTCTAGTTACGTGAGCGTATGTCTCCACCTGGAATGCCTGGCGTATTCTTTTCCTACGGCAGAAGGACCTATTTTGGAAGATAGTGTTAACATCTCAATGCGATAAAACTTTACGGCGCAAAAGACGGATGCGCGAATCTTTTCGTTTTTGTCATTTGGAATCATTTAAGCCTCTCAGAAAATTTCAATGTAAGATTTATCGGGATTCCAGCGTTGAGGTACTACATGCATCGTTGCAGGAATATTTTAGATTTACATCCCAAGATTTGATGCACGTCTCCGTCCGTGTTTATTTTTCGGAGGATTATAAATAAAATATGGCCCAACGTCGCGTAGCAGGTGAGCGAAGGAGAAAGGGTGTCGGCCTGCATTCCTTCCTATTTCTTCGGCTTCTAGAAATGTACCTTTCTCACATCCACTTAATGGCGGCTTCGTTTGTGAACAATAACCAGCTCCGACCTTACTTTTTACGATCGCCGTTAGTTTTGTTTCTTTTACGTCTTGGATGGGCTGGGAAAAGGGCTTCCTGCTACTTTTTCCTTTTTCAATCTCCTCTCGAACGCTCCTGAGTGGTGGTCTGCGGATGGATGGAGCTTCCGACGCTTGTTTTTTTCCTATCGTAGATTGGCCGCCTTAAATAGATTAAAGCAGGGATTTTCCCAGGCGGTAGAACTAATTGGATGTACGGAGGATGGTCAAAATATGGAGTAGTCCTACAAATTCCCTCGTTAATAGGGTGTAAGCGGGGAGGAATTTTTTAGGCCCGATACTTTGACGTCTGAGTTTTTGGAAATTGGATTGTTTTCGGTGCTTCTCTACTACGCCGAACGAGTTTTTTGTGTGTTACGCATCTAATAATATGTACGTCGGACTTGAGAAAATTTCTCCGGAAATAAAGTTGATTGGATTTGCTTGCGGGTTAACATTCATGAAAGTAAAGTGATATTTAAATCACGCATGAATGTAATATCTTAACACAAATAAAAATCTTATATTCCCGACAGTACAAAATACCGGAAAAGTAATTTTTATATAAATAAACTTTAAGTGATATCTTATAGAATTTGTAGTGAGACGTTATAGTGACCTGATTTTGGTGGTATTTTTTTGAAATCAGAGCTTGAGATTTTGCTCCTAATAATGCTATTCCCAATTTCATCTGATATAAATTATTGAATGTCATTGTAACTAACGACAAATTTAGAAGAAGTTTCAGTTAAATATCGTTTTCCTTTAAAAATTCGTATATAAATGTTGTTTAGCTCCGTTTTCTGTTTTTCTTACACTTATTAAACCCTCTACGTCAGTCGTATGCTTGTACTTTAGATTCGAAATTCCCAAAGTATCTCCGATTGAGATTGAGGAAGGATTGATTTACGGTTCCGAAATTCCGCGACGTTGGCACAAGTTCCGGATCCGTGGATCGGAAGGGGCATTTTTCATGCGGGGATTTTTAGCGTACTCCGACTAGCTATAAAGGCAAGTGCCATTATATAACCTGTCTCGGTCATAGACGTCTGTCGCGTTTTATCGAGAGCGTCTCGTCCCTAGTCTGTAGCATTTATATTTGAGACCGAATGGCCTGGGCATTCGAGTCTGAGCTGTTGAAACGGATTTCCTGGCAGCGCTCTTGGCGACGCCTCGGAATCCCAAGTGTTCCGTGGGTGTGGCGAATGAGTTCTTTCTCCCTCCAATTTTCTCCGATCATACTTTATGGGATAGCAAGAGAGAACGTTTAACTTCGTCCGATGGAAATAATATCGGAGTCAAGATGTCTGGTCTCTAGTGGTCTTTCCAGGCTGTGATTAGATATCTGTTTATGGGAAAATTGAATCTATATAGCTTGAGAGATACTTCAAGAGTTCTTGAGATGATATTCTGCCTGGCGATGAAAATGCTGTTGGTTTTGAGAGTAAAAATAAATTCAATAAAACATCTTTATTTTTGTTTGTTAAATACAGAAAATTAAATAAGAAATCGCTAAGGTTCTCTAGGGATACCTTCTTTAATATTTATATTATAAAAGATTGAAGAATGATCGGATATTTTCGATAAGGTATGAGGAAAATCAAAATTAAAGGTTCGAGGAATAGACCTTCATAAGAGAATGGAGCTTACGTGAATTTTCATGTTGCGATTTATTTACTATTTTTGAACGTCAATCGGAGTAATCATTCACTCGATAAATTAATCCCTGTAGATTGGAGTATGACATAGGTTGATTATCAAATTGCGGTTATTTTCTTAATGTCTGTATCAGCTGCAAATGTCTCATCACCTTCGTCCATCTGAAGGTATTCATTAGTAGAATTATCCCTTTTCCCTTCTACATCTCTCGTCGTGTATTATTTCAGTGTCCAAATATAATGGAATGCTCAAAACGGATCGACCATCTTCGACAAGCACCGATGCCCAATGTCATATTTCATCGCCTGTTTAAATTGAATCCTCAGTGTCCTCAGTGGGCATTCATGAATACGATCGCCCTTTAAGATCGGCTCACTGTCATTGTAATCCATCACCGACCATTTCGCAGCTAATGGGAAAAACCCTAGGGCTAATTTATGGTTTCGTGTCGAGATCTTTCGTTAAACGTTCAGACGAAAGGAGTTTTTTATTTGGAGCGGCCGCGGAAAGGCGTCAGAATGATGGGGGAATGATAGCGTTGGATATCGACGCAGGAATTTCGGAGCGATTCCGAAAGAGATTCGTGCGATGGAGGAAACGGAAGAGGAGTTTTATCGGCACGCGAAGAGGCGCATTTTCAACTTATTTTTTTATTCCTCTCGTACATTTCCTCTCCTTTTATACGGACGGTGCATGTTTCGACTGGCGGGACTTAAATGGCACCGACTGCGATGGTGCATTTCCTTAAGGATTTCCTCGCGAGCGTCACAGACCCTGCGGCCTTTCCCATTGTTTTCTTCCCACTTATAAAAATCGCACCTGCTTTTCCGTGGACCCCGCACGTGTCGCGTTATAAAAGAAGGGTACAGTGACTTATATAGAGCCATGGTTACACTGTACGAAGGTATAGGTTGTGATATTCTCCGAAGTGGCTTATCTCCTTATCTCTGGCCTCTTTAGCTTCATCTCTCCGAAGGCCCAACTTCCTCCGCATTATCTCCGCATCTCTTTCATCTTCAACTGTGTGTTTTACCTTTTATTTGGTACGTGTACCATCGATGGCATATCCACAACCTTCTTATTCTTATCGGCTTTTGATTCTATTTTTTTTTTCTGTCCTATTCTCTCTTCGCCGCCTTCATCTAAGTCTCACCTCGTGTTTCAAGGCTTTATCTCGCCGTGTTTATTGTTTATTTTCCCTCCTTTGATTAGGGGTTTTCTCCGCCTGTTTTCCCCCTCCGTTTCATCATCTCTTATTTGTCCTCTCCTTATTGTTATTTCTCTTACGAGAAGGTTCAGCTTTTCTCCGCTTTGGAGGGACTGTGTACAATGGAGGTCGGTTGAAAGATCGTGATGAGTTTAGGACACGCGATGAGGCTCCTTAAGGCCCTTTTGCTCTTCCGCTATCTCCGAGCTTATTACCATTTTCCCTCGCCAATTATGACGTTTTTCTCCTTTTCCGATGTCATTTCAGGGGAAGAAGCCGGAGGAAAGTGGAATAATTTAGTGTCGTTTTCTTAAGGGGCTCAAAACCATTACGAACATGATTAGTTGTTATGAGTAACTTGTTATTTCAGGGTTATTTTGTGTGCGAGTTGGGGGTACGATGCGTATCGATTTCCGTGGTGCAAAGTCGATGGAGCTTCTTGAGAGTGAATCGCATTTGTTATTCATTCCTTATCTAAAGCGATTCCTTGTGGTAGTAATGGGATAATTATTGAGGTCGCGGTCGGTCGCCTTTGGACGACAATAAGGAGATAAATATTAATGGAAGATTTGAATACATTTGGAGTATTTAGTCGCTCTTTCGATAGTAGATTACGTCCTCTATCGTGAATGAAAACAATGAAATTCGAAATCCTTCTCTCAACTTCCTATTCCATGGAACTGGATTTTATTAAATCCACCGTGGTTTTTATTTTTTGTAATATTGTTCTTTTCTCGAATTAAATCATGACCCAGATCAAAACCAGCGATTTATTTCCATAAATCTCTGATTATTTGTTAAAATCCCTTTCCTTTTTCTAATTAAGTAATACAGTAAACGATGGTAAATTTAATAGTTTTATCGTAATTATCATTACGAATCATTTTAATAAATGTGAACCCGGAACGAAAATTGCGCTCTAGTTACTAATGAATTAATATTTAGTAGATGCATCTTCTATTTAGTGACGAATTTCTCCTAAAATACTGCTCTTATTACGTTTCTTAGAGGTTTCAACTAATAACAAATGCAAGGGATAAATACCGAGTTTTATCTCGTAGAATAATCTTCCAATATCAGCGTCGATCGAAGACTTGCGCAAATCATACTCTCCAACTACGTTTTACACTTTTCCCCACTTTACATTCGCTTCAAGTCGGAAGTGTAATCGTTCGCCAAGCGCTTAGCATTTTTAATCAATCCCTTTCTCAAGGACGGAGATTCTCGTTGGTTGATCATTTTTCCGTAAAATGTCTCCTTGTCAACTCGTGCGCTCTCCCGTCCTTGAGTCGACGCGTATCACTCTTCGGAGAATGCACGACGTGAATAATATGGGCGTCGCTCTTCGTCGCGATCTTCCTTCTTTCCTCTCTCCATCCTTCTTCTCATCCATCGGAAGAATACCTCGTCACTCGATACTTTCCGTCCTACCGAAAAAAGAAGACCCTTTCGCCGAAGCGTCTCCTTGGAAATTTTCGTGGCTGGTTCTCTTTTAGCGTTTCAGCACTCTACGCATTTCACCATTTTTATAGTTTAAAAAGCTCCTTCTCATCCAACTCGTTCGGATCTTACCTCTTCTGGACCCGCCTCCCGTTCCTCCGATAGCCATTCTCTCTCAGCCACCGCAAGGAATGGATCGTAATCGCTTTAACTGCCCTTTTTAATGGGGTACCAAATGTATTTTTACCGTTTTTATTGTTAATATCGTCCTTTTCCATAAAAGAATTCGCGTGTATCGTGAGGTGATTCGGTGGAGGGGACGGAAAATTGTTGGGCGATGGCTGGTGGTTTTGATGGTGTCATGATGGCAGATTTTTTTAACGGCCGAAAGTTCTGGGCTAGATAATTATCTCCCTTTTCTAATTTTCTTTCGCAGTACGTTTAATCATCAGTCTGTTGAAGTTTCAGTTACTGGAAGCGAAAGCTCCTTTAAGTCGGCAGAGGGGTTGTCGGTAGTGCTGGAGTTTGTCTTTAGCATAGAACGTGGATGTTTTCGCACGCTTTTTATCGATTAGAACAGAAGTCTTTGGGTAGATTCGATAGTTACCGACATGAGTTGTTTAGTAATGATGATTAAAAGCATCGTTTTTTGCATAGCCCTAGATATTGGATTGACAACTAACGTATGAACGATTTCAGAAGCATGAATCATATGATTTATTGCAATGCATTACCTTTTATTTGTGTTAATCACTTTTTATGTTTGATAATATTCGAGCGAAGGGAAGGAAATATATCTTGGTAGGATTTTTAAACTATTTTATTCTTTCATGTGAATACATGCTAAGAAAGTGTCCTTATCCTCTTAACTTTAAAGCTAAGATGAAAGCTAAACTTTTCCCGATAAATTCCGCTGCATGATTGGGAAGTGCATTTGGCTCACCCATTAATCTTTCCCTCGCGACCTTTAAGGAAACTGCCTTCAGTGCCAATTAACGCGCGGATAGGGATTAATCTCCGTATTCATATGTGCGCGGTCTCAACCTGAATACGGTGGCGGGAAGTGTCACTGCGTCCGTGGATAGCGCTCTCAGCATTGCGAAGAATAGCTTCGACGAGTAAATTGGAAAGTGCGTGCGTAACACTCGAGTCCGCTGTGGAGCGATGGGCTTGTGTCACCCAGTTCCCAATTGACGCAATTTTTACCCCATTTTCTACGTAACCCCACTACGCAATCCGACCTTCAAGCTTTTTTCCGTGCGTTTTAAGTAAGAACCGCGCCTTTCCCTTTCCAGCCACGCTTTTTTTCAGCGTTCCGATATCCACCATTTTCGCTCTCGAAGCGTGTTTACCCGTTCGCTCGATGGATTGTCTTTTGTGAACGCGCATGTGTGTACTTTATCTCGTTCCGCTGCGGATTTTTCGGTTTAGCAGAGAAAACAGTGGAAGAGAAGGGATTATTTATTTATTTTTTCGCATTTGTCGCCTCGGAATTATTTTATTAAACGGACTATTTTTTTTGTTTTCCCTCTCTATCCGTATCTTTCCGCAACAGTCGCTCGCCGCAGATTCGCGCTGTCGCCGTCATTTCGTCTCTTTTTTCCAAACAAAACCGATGCGCTCCTTCTCACTTCATTTCGTTTCGGTGAATAAAAGAGGGGGAAATGTCGAAGGGTTGCGGCAAAATACCGCGGGCGCATGAAATGTTTACCCGTTTCGATTAAACGTCGTATTATGCTCACCAATAACTTGCCTCCATTTCTCTCTCCGGCGGACGTTCGTTCCTTCTTTTGCCCCGCCGTGGAACGAAATGCGATCGTGAATTTATAATCGCGCCAAACGTGTGGAGTTGCGCCGCGATTCGGTTTGTTAAGGGTGGAATAGTTAATTCGTGCGTAGAAGGTTAATTGAGACGAGAATGTATGCTCAGAGGGAGAGGATATTACGGGGTATATCTTGTGAAAAAAATGCCGAAAACATGGACCTAAAAATAAAATCTCTTAACGATTTTTTACTTCTGCACTACTTCTTCTGCAATTTTTTATTCAAACTTCTAAACACTTCAATGACTTCTACACTATTCAAATATGATAATTCCGAATAAATTTAAGTAAATTTAACGCTATAGGTAAAATTATTGTTAACAATCACGATGTAAAGAAGAATATTTTATGTTTATTTTATATTCTAAGTTTACAAAATGCAATGATAATCAGCACCCGGTGTGTTTTTTATACAATTTCTTCTTGCATTGGTTCGCGATTATATTGAGATCATCAGAGGTCTAAACGTATTTATTCTATCTTTCCTATCCTCATCCCCTTGCTATCTCCAGTTAGTTTACATTCGGCCCTCGTGTATTTTTCACGGTTTCGTATCGATTGGCGTTGTGCGCATGAGAAAGGGAAAGGACGAAATTTTCTCGCCAAATATTCTCCTCGGTGGACTTTGATGAAGCTATAATTGGAAGCTGTTGGTGAATACACATCACGACTCGATCAAGTTCGGCCTTAAGTAACTGCATTAACTATTCATGTGGAAAGTCGGTTCCCATTAGTATCAAGCCGTTACGGAGCTCTGGGGAAAGATAGCGGTGCAAGAGTTATTCTTAATGGCTTTATTTATCCCTTCGTAATTCTCTGCAACGATTTTGTGTTTCGTTTTTCCTCCGTGCTCCGCTCCGTTGCTAGGCACGAGATTCACTTTCCCCGGTGTGGTCAAAGAGTCTCACGGCCACTCTCAGAACCAGTCGGACACGCCCACCTCCGCGTGCCCTCGTGTCTGCCTTCGGTTCAAGTCTGATAACCCATGGCTTTCCTGGATTTCTCCTTGCAATCTCTGGCACCGTTAAATTTTTCACGACCAGTCTTCGCTAGCTCTCCTACTACAAGCAGTCTTTCAAAATTTTAAACGGAAGAAGTTATCTATTCGATGTCGAAAAATTTGGCTGTTAGCCGAATCTGATCGGACTTGATCACGAATTTACTCCTGAAATCTATTTGTTTTGAGATATTGGAGCTCTATACCCTATCTAAAAATTGTATGAGATTTATTTAATTTTCCTGCGATCCGTATTATCACGTTTCACCTTTAAGCGATGCAGATATATTTGATGTATTGATCTTCTACCATACACTCTTATTAACAGTAGAAGTTCAGCCGTGTATCTAGATAAAAAGTTGCAGAGTAAGCTTTTCGTGAGATTCAATACATCGCGGAGTTATTATAGCTTGCTTGATAGGAGAGTCTAGAGATTCTTCTGCCTACCTGTAGATTCTTTATCGCGATATATCTGAAGCACAGAAATCTAGTTCGCTTTAATAACCGCTAATTGTAGGTGCTTGGTTGTTTGGGTAAACGATTCTAGTTCGATGTATCTCTTTGCGTCGTCATTCCCACATGGAGTAGTATCTCGTAAACCTTTGATGTTATCCACGATAGGCGCCTTTTAAACCGGATCTTTTATATTCCTATAAAAAAGCTCGCTTAAACTTCAGGCCTCAAAATAAATGCAGAGTCAGACGTTCTAATAAAAAATAACAATAAAAGCCGAGTCATACTCGTATCTCGCTCAGAAATCGTGATTACGTTTTGTCGGATAAATATTGGTAATCTGTTTGTTTATTACTGACGAAGCCTCCTATTTCTTGTGAGTTTATTAAGTTCTCTCGTTACCGTCTTCAGTTTCACTTCTCCATAATTTGTGAATCACCCCACAATTTACCAGATTGACGAGGACTGTCATGTCTGTCTGACAATTCATTGCATTTCATCTTTCATTCGACCTTCCACCGTCTCTTTAGTTTCTTTTCGCCTCTGCTGCAACCTTTTCTTAATGCGATGTCACTGAGGAGAGATTCTTGATTTCACCGACCAATGATTTCTGCCAGGACACTATGAGCCATTGCTCCCGCCAGCTGAGAATCTATTCCTGATTAACATTCCTTAACATTTGGCTAGATTGCTACACTTAAATGCGCGTGGTATATAAATATGACTTTCGAGACGGTATTTTGGCTCTCGTGGCGAGTGGGAACGGTTGGGTCGATGCTTTACAACTTATTCGTCTATTTAAGTTTGATGTTGGATCAATTTCACGTAGCGGATGTATTTAAAGCTGAAGGCGGAGAAGATGGGTTCATCTAACTCAGAAGGTCATTTCTAAGTACGAGCTTAGAAGAAAATTCCGCATATGATGATAGAGTTTATCGTCTTTATTGAAATGATATCTCTTTTTGGTCAAATAAACGGAAACTGTCTCAATTTAGAAATTTTTAGCTGATGGTAGCTTGCCTTAAGATAATTTTTTTCTTTTCTTAAATAAGATAAGTTTTTTTTTTCTTTTCCTTATTCCTAAAACTTTCGAAATTGCTAGTGCCGGAAGAGGTGACCTCTTTAAGGCATATAATAAAATATTTTTACTAATAATCGTAGGTTAATTTTTTAATATATTTTATCCTAAGAAATTTTATAATTTAATTTAAAAGTCATGACTATATAATACGGAAAAATCAAAACGTATTCAAGGGACCCATACATCTTCATAGTGGAGTACCACCATCCTTTTCTTTGTCTTAATTATATTGTCTTCTTAATTTTTCAATATTCCAGCTGTTTTTCCCGTCCTCATTCCACTTTAAATGGTAGCTATATTAGTTAGGGTCTCATTCCATCCTCTGTCTTCGTTAATTTTAAATGACACCTCATAGCTCTCTGTCACGAGCGGATCTCGTCGCCAACTCTATTTCCGGGTCCCCCTTCTTTTTTCGACACCAGGTATAATCTCAATCAAAGGCAAATACAGATAAGAATAGCTGTAAACAGTGCAGCCCATTTCCTTCTCCCACACCTTTGGAGCCAGGCGCACGTCGGCGTCAATTTTGAACTCGCACCCTCCCGTCCTTCCTCCAAGTAACCCAAACCAAATATACACAACCATTTCAATACTCTCCCCATCGGTAGTCTTGCCCATTCAGTCCCCCGAAATACGTTTCGCCACTCCGTTGTGAAATCGCGTACGCTTTCACCGTTAGCGTTCGGTTGATATCGGCGGGGGAGGTGCGCCAAGAAGGGGCTACTGGGGTGGCCATTTCCAGGAAGAGATCGGGGGGAGGTTCCCCTACATCCTCCTCTCGCAGACGGTGGATCTTATTTTGGTCCCACGCTTGGCGGCTGTCTCGACGGCCAGAGCTACTTATTGCCCTTAGGGACGTCCCAATTCTTCGCGCAGAGGAGAAGGGGGCCTGGCTCGGTGCCTTTGGAAAAGATTCGCGAGTCAGGGGCTAAAATACTTTTTCACTGCCCCCAAGCGGAGCAATTTGGCGTTTGATCGATAAGTGTGGGAAATTCCCAATGTCCGTTTCTGAGTATTTCGAGAGGTTAAGTTTAGGCCCGTGTTTTTCCCGCTGATGTTTCGGAGTGTTTACGAGCGGAGGAGTATTCGTGTAGCGTTTACGTTTTTCTGCCCTAAGACTGGGTTTTTAAAGGGAGACTGTGTAACATGTTGTTTATATCAAGGCGAGGGTAATTAATAGATACTTAAATTTGAAGGTCGTAAGAGGACGATTCTCAGGAATAATTTCGGTTTCCTCAAAAAGTGGAATGGGCAATGTTTACATTGGTTGGGTATAATCCTATTCCTCAAGAAAACGCAACCTCCTTTCCTAATTTTGTTTATTGCGTATTTTAATGTAATATGTTTCGAATATGCTTGCTAATAATCAAATTATATTTCAAAAACGAAGTCATTGCAAACTTTGATTCATTGTATAGTTTTGTTCATCCATCGACTTCATACGTTAATTATAAATTGAGAGTTATTTGAAGGTGATGGTGTTTGTCGTTATCTTGAGATTGATAAAGTTAATCCTTAACGTAATTTCAAAAGGTTTTTTCGATATTTGCGTGATAAAGTGTAGCACTCCTCGTTTGCCCGAATAAATATATACATTCTTTATTAGGAGTTAGATCCTCTGAATGATTTTCGTGGTCTTCACTGTGTGAATTAGGAAGTCATTGGTTCATTGATGGCTTCCCATTCCCATCTCTCCCTTTTTATAGCATTCCATAACGCATTCCTTTTAGCTGCTGCCAGACAATTAGCCGCAATATTCTCCTCTCGTCGATCGCTGAACCTATTAGCATTGTTCGGTGCTGGGAACACCGTCGAGGAAAGGTATTGTGACTTTTCTCACGATACCAAATCTGTATTCTCGGTCGCAGGTCTAGCTGCTCTAATGGCTATGCGAACCCAAAGGACTTAAGATCAAATCAAGGCCGAATTACCAAATAACCTGTTCTAACGTGGCCCTCACCTGCATAAGCCCCACTTCGATGGCTTCCCTTTCCACACCTCTCGCATCGCTGATCAACTGACATTGACGTTTTCCCTTGGTCGTTCACCACATCCTCGAACCCCCGAAAACCCATCGTCCCTTTTCCAACCCTTTTTTCCACCCACTAACTCTCCATGGTCACCCCCGACCCTTCCTTAGCAGGAACCCTACCTCGCCCTTGTCACCAGCTCTCCCCCGCCGTCTTCCCCCACGTCTGCATTCCGCTTACCCTCTTTTGTAGACTCACCTGAAACCTTAGTGAGCACTACGTTATCGAACAACCTTCACAGGTGTTGTTTCTTGAGTGCAAGATGCCTGAGGGAGGGCTTATATGCTTACCTATACCATGTTTTTCAAAGGGGACTACAGCCTTGTGCTAATATCGTCGCGGCTTGAGTTAATTCTTGATAATAGCATGATTGGATTGATTTGGCGATTTCGTCAATTTTTTTCCTGAAAAGATCATTATGTAAAAGCTGCTTTTCAGCGTCGTAGTAAGAGGGGCAAGATGGACTAGCCGCCCCGGGCGGAACATTTTGTCAACTGCAGTGGGTGGGAATCAGAGATAGCTTATCTCTTTTGCTCTTTATTTTACGAAGTCATAATATTTATTCAAATTGTCTTTGTGTCTCTCACAATATTGCAGTTTTGATTTCCATTAAACAATTTGACATTGAGAAAAGACATTTTTCTGGGATATTACCTTTCTTATTCTAAAATATGTTACATTTTTTCAACCACTCTAGGGAAAACCGTGGATATAGAGATATGAAGTAAAGGACAAGCATATGATAAGCATTATTCGCATTTCTTTGAAGTGTAAATTATTAGATTATATATTACACATAGCGGATTTGCTACACATTTTCAATCAACTCGCTAGTTATGATTTTCTCAAAAAAAAAAAAATGGAACGCAATATATCTATCTTTATGGGATTTGAATTCATAATTTTAAGTCATTCCTGACTCTATCTTTTACTATATATAATGAGCGACATATATCCGCTATTCGGCGATTTAGCTGTCCTACGGTTGAAATTTCCGCTTAAATTAGCTCCAAACGACATGAATTGCTTCCAAGTAATTTCCAATTTCACATGAGTCAACACTCCCAACGGTCAAAGCATTCATTCTGAGTCGCCTGTTACCGGTTTCAACATTTACTCAAAATACGGCTTCCTCCCGCTGTCACGCATAACTGCTTCGTTCCGACAGCGCATAGCTAGATTTTCCTCGTTATCGTTTTTGGAATCTACGCAATGCTTTGAGAATGATAACTCCTGCATCCGAGATGAGCTCTAACGGTCCACAGTTCAAAATGCCACGCCGATCCGCGAGACTAGGATCGCTGTATGATGAAGGCCATTTCGCCCGTTGTTCAATTCTTTCGGCTAATCCCTCTTTACGGTGTCAGACGCACCTGTCATACATTCGTCGTCTCTTTAATTCCCTATATCAACCGTGTATGATGATGCTTGGCTTTTGTGTTTGCCTGGAAGGAAAAAGTCAGGAGTTTTAATGGATTTATATTTGTTCTTCATGCCCTTCTTTCGTGCCTTCCTACCTCCAGCTGTATTACGCGCCTTCCGCTTTGATTTTTTAATTCCGATTTTTCTGCGAGTAATGCTCGAATCCGTAGAATCTGGGAAGTTGACTAGTAAAGTTGCTGACGATATTTCAAGAGGGTAGATAATTCTTTCGAGTAAGGTTCGGTAATTTAATATCTCCGTAAGAGTCAACATAATATAGTGAACGATGCCTCGATCAGGCTCAACAGAAGAGGCATCTTAGGTAAATAACAACTCCGAACCTCACGTAATCAGAATGTTTAGTTTTTATTTCGCCTTTGCGGATGCTGCCGGCTCTGGGAAAGTTCTCAAATTACCGTAATGACTTTCTAGAACGGTGAAAAGTTTTGATTCCCAGTTTGCTTCCTCATGTTTGTGCAAGGTTTATGAGTCAACATCCTGCGAACGTCGACTAATTAATTTATCTGTATTTGAAGAGCCCTTTGATTATTTAACCATCTATCGCACATCACCCCGCACGCCTTTCCGTACTCACGAATTTATTGGCTCTACGTTTTCATTTTGTGCGAAAAGAGCAAGGATTTCCTAATAGAATAGCATTTTGGTTAATTTTTAGTATCGGTTGTAGTACATTTACCACTGTACAATGTACCATTTTAAGATATTAGTAGCTCTTTCGATGCTTTCCATGGTGACAAATTATCCTCCCTGTGTGTACGAATCGATTGTAATCAGATCTAATCGAGGAATGATGATGTCGATGTCATGAGACTCATCCTTGCTCATGCTCAGCCTTTCGGAGCATTGTTCTCTGTAATTACGCCCCTCGATAGGTTCTCCTCGCCGTTTACGTATTTACCGAGGATGTCGGTGGCAGTCTGTCATGGGACGTTGAAAGTTAAACTCCGCCCTAATTGGCCTAAACAACTTTGCCAGGGTCCCCTGTGTATCTTGCTTGGTGGAGGGTACCTAAGGAATTCATTAAGGATATGAAGCAACTCCAGCGCATCTTCGGCCGTCTTAGATTCGCTATCTCAGGACACCGCTGCTATTTTCTGTAGGGAATAGTAAATTAATGAGGATGAAAGAATGTTCTTCGCTTTGATGTACTCGGCAGCTTATATTCTGACTTACTTTTGAATCTTATGCCCTATGTAGAGGTAGTTAAAAAGCCGTATTTCATACAAAACAAAGGTTCGAGAAGATGACAGCAGTACATAAATAGCATCATAAGCAACTAATTAATCTATTTCCTTTATACTTAAATGAACATTTTCCTGAATAGTGGGAATGGAGTCATGAGTCATTTGATAATCTTTTCCCGTTTTACAAAGCTGTTCATTATGAAAAGTGGATGTATGGCGTGATAGCGGTTTTGGGGATGGGTTAATGTGATGAAAGGTTCCCTCGAGCAATTATTGATAACTTAAAAAAATTTGACATAGTTAAAAGTCCTTTGTAAAAGCAAAGTAAAGATCCTTTAATTCTGTAAATATAAAAGCTTAAAAACTTACGTACGTTAATTTTCAAATGTTATTTACTTTATAATCTAAACAGCCTTATCCTTTATGATACTTATACATGAATAATTAAGAAAGTATTTTTCCGATAAATTAGCATAGTCTCTTTAAAAGAACTGTTATTCGCACTTAAAGGGAGCCGGGCATGTTAGCCAACATGTTTTTACCTGTGTGATTCAATATCCCTTTTGGCATTTCTTGCGCGGGTTTCCATCCTCTTGATGTAAAATTTATAACGTAGCTGGTCTCGAAATTGTTAATAGAGCACTTGACATCCTGGCATTTACTTCGTCGGAAACTTGGGAACACGATCCGAGAGGTCTTATAAAGAATTGAGTGAATAAAGTCAACGCTGTCCACTCCTTTTCCGGCCACGACTCGTCCTCGCATACAATTTTTTCTTATTTCCGCGGCCCATCTCATTTCCTCGGCATCAGAAAGGCGCCCGACTCCTACGCTCCCTCAATATGGATGGAGGACTTCGATTCTCTTTCCCTCCTCGAGTGTGCCATCTACTTAGGGACCTTGCACGCTAAGTCAACAGACGTGACCAAGAGTTCCGAAAGGTCTTAGTATTGAAACTTGGCGTGTGGGAGGAAAAAGCTTGCGGGATGCGGGGAACCTTAGTGTGTTTGAGTGCTTGCATGTTGACTTTTTTGTGGTGGCCTTTTTCTCTCCTCCCCACGTGTGACCAAAGAGTATGGATAGATTTTTCGAGGAAAAAAATTGCGAATTTTTTTACACTCTCGGCTTTTTTCGGATGTCTCCGTGGAAGCTGAGTGTTGTTTTTTTTTCTCTCGATCTCTCGAATTTTTTCGGGGTCCACCTCTGGGGTGGTGCGTCTTTAAGGGAATTGGGGAATGGAAAAAATGGGAGGTGCCGTGGGCTGGATAAGTTTTAGAAAGGGATCGCTCCTTGTTGTTTTATTTCCCGGGGGTGGTCGGGAGGCGGAATAGGAATATTATTTTATTTCGGCTTTTTTTTCGGGCCAAGTGCGAAATCTCTTCAAAGGGACCTTGTTTCTTCTCGGAGAGTGGTTCTCGGAAATTAAAGTGATAGGGTTTTTGGAGAAGGAGGAGGCGTCCCATAAGATATAATTGCTCTTCTTCGACTTTGAATTTTACGCAACTTTAACGAGTTCTCCGCTTCTCCGTATTAATTGGCGGAGGGTCTTCCAGAAAAAAAACCTATCATTAAGCGATATTCGGATGCAATTACGGGGCGTAATTAACGGGAAGAATGGGAAAAGTCGAAAACGGCCACTTTTTTGAGGAAATCTCGATTTGAATATTTTGCGAATCCGTAATTTGTTCAAGGTCCTCTCTCTCTCTGCGATTCCCATGGGAAAGGTCATTCAAAATCGATCCGAAGGCGACGAAGATTTTTTTATTCCACTCGCGCAACATTATGCGAATGATTCGTCCTTGAATTCGAGGATGATTTTCAGGACGTTATTTTACTTCGGTACGGGAATTTATTCCACCAATTTCCGATTTTATTAACCAAGCATCAGCGACTCTAAGAGAGCCGTTAAAATCCTCGAGACGAATCCGCAATCATAGTGTCTCTCTTTCCGCAAGTACCCGTCACTTATGAACGACCTCTTTGAATCGGAGGAGACTTTAACGATTTCTCGGTACTTGGCACCTCGCTCGCGGAGACCAACGTCGACGAAATCTGAAACCGTTAAACCGTTCCTTCACGGCTGAAAAAACGAACTCCGGGAAAAACAGAAATCGCTCTTCTGCAGAAACTTCAATAGGCGAGCGATTGTTTTTTCGCGTGCGTGAGTCAGGGTCGCTGTAAAGGCGTCGGTGAAAGTATCGGAGATTCTGCGTTAGAGCGGAAAAAAACCGTTTTCCTCTCGATGAGTTATAGAAGAGGGGCGTGGGTGAGGAGTCCTGAGAATGGAACAAAAGGGAGGAAAAGACGCCGGCGGTGTTTGGTCAGGGTGGATTCTGTATGCGTTAGAGCCGCGGCCGCACCCCAACCATCGTCCATTTTTCTCCATCTTCGTCTGTTTAGCTCCACTCCCATGTTGCCCCGAGGGGAACAGTATAAAAAAATGCCTCCAGAGGCGTTTAGCGAGATCCGGGGAATTTTTATCTCTTTTTCGCGTCATTGTGACCGTTTGGAAATGTTTCCATTCGACCTGCCCGATGTCTGAATGATATTAATTCTTCGAGGATTTCAATCATAGTGGTTATTTCAGGAATAATTCAGGATTACCTTACAAAGGTAATTAATTTGATTTGTTATCTATTAATTTGTTTAAGGGAGGAAGACAAGAAACCTCTTGATAATTACTATGACGCTTTTCTGTAAAATGAAACAAAAACAATCTCTCTTTTTATCAATTAAATCGATAGGAAGACCTCCTTTTGGAAGTAAGATCGCATACTTATTTCATTACAAATTGAGAAATGTTTTTGTTAGCATTTAGAAAGATTTTTGTAGTTATTCCAAACAGTGCTGATTTAACCAAACAGACCGTTACAAACCGTATCTATAATAGTTCCTATTTATTTATTATTTATGCAATACCGCCGCAGCTTATAGCTAGGACAGGTGGCATCGTTAACTTACCTAACATTGAGTAACTAACACAAACAGTGATACATATTTCAACCTATGCATTAATAACATTAAGTTTTCAAGAACTGTGTCCATTAACCACGATTGTTTACAAGCTACGATACAACTATTACATATGCTTTTATCAATTTACTCGAGTAATTTCCCAGAAACCTTACACATACAAATACATATTATCAGTAAATAAGGGCGAATTTGTTTTTCCACCACTAGTTTTATCCTCAAACACATTACTTTTTCCTCACGATTTTAGAGAGGATGTGTGAAAAAGAATCAAAATTCGTATTCAAATTGTCTCGTTTATTATTCCAATGATGCCACGGTAATAACCATTCATCATTGTAAGTCATTGGTTTACCATCATCTGTAATAACGGTCTCCTCCTCTCTTTTTTCGCTTCTCCCCTAGGCAGAAGCCTTATCTAATCCGTGCATCCTTTTCCCCCCTTTTAAGCAAAACGGACGGATAAAAATGGCCTGTAAATCGAGGGTAGACAGAGAGATAGAGTGAGAATAGACGCTGGTTGACGGCAGGCCCTCCTTTTGTGTTGAGGAAAGAAAAGGGTCGCGGGAGATAGGCAAACGGGCTTCGGATGGAGATATAAGTGCATGTCTGTCTCACCCTCTTTAGGCTCCAGGGCGTCGCGTCTGTTTGTTGTTTTAATGTCTCCCGAGTCTTAAAAATAATCCATTTTTTCCAACCCTCGAGTTTGTATGTGTCAGGGCAATCATCGAGTCATTTTTTAATCCTTTATTTATAGTCCTCGGGGATGGGCTAACGTCTATTAATAATTGTAGACGAGGTAGGTCCGTCGCCAAAACATTTGGATAGGCTTAGGTGAGTCATGTACTATTTGTATGCTTAAGAGGTGAAAGAATATTTTGAGGGGTGCGGGACGTCCTTTAGGTCGGAACTACGAACTTGAGGCTTTAAGAAAAATGAAAGAGGATTGCTACCTCCTAATTATTACTGTGCTCCACTCATTGCTGCTGTGGAAAAAATGAAGGCGAAATGCAAATAGGATGCATTTAGGGGTAATGTTTTTATTTTATCTATTGCTGTAGTGATTGTGAATTCTTCTGAAAAAATTTATTTAACACCTAGAAAAATTTAAGAAACGTTAACAGTCTTCTGAGTTGTTGATAGTTTAGTCTTTCGCTGCGTGTATTTTCTATTTTAATTACCTTGTATATTTTTTTAAGTATTCACGAATTGGCAGGCTGATTTTGTCCCTAAGCTTGATATAGCTTAAAGCCGATTTAATGGCCGCTCGATATAATGATTTTTATGTCTCTATATCTCTTGTTAAACACTATAAATACAGTACTCACTGTATGTATGTACAATAACCTCTAAAAAAATGACAGTGCCAATCTCGAACTCCTTTTCCCTCGAAGAATAAAAGAGAGAAGAATCGATAAGGCTCGTTCCGTTTTTGATGGCGTACTTTCCCAGAAAAAGGACATTCCGTGGGCTGCACCGAGGAAAAAAAATTCCCTGTTAAATTGAGGCAAATTTCCACTCGTGGATGAATGGAGTATCGCCTTGTTTATGTTCGCTTAAACGCGTCTCCTCCACTTGCCGCGTTCCCGTTTTCATTACCATTTCCCTATGCGGAAAAGGAGGGCGCCGACTGCTTTCAATGAAGGGGAAAGAAACAAACGCCATGCGAAACCCGTCGCCGTAATTCTCTTTTTCGCCGTATAACCTTTTGAGAGAGGGGAATAAAAAAAATATCTATATACCTGTCTTACAGGTTGGGTGAGGAGAGTGGGGAAAAACTTGTCACCTTGGTCTTGTATTCAGATTGCCACAACTTTCCCGTTTGTTTCGCCTCTCTCAATACCTTCTCCTCCTTTTATTTACCTTCTTTTCCTCCACGGCTTTTTGGAAGGAGAGAAAAGCATTCAGAAGAAGGAAGGCTGCCTTTTGTTTCGCCCGAAATATACAACTTCGCTCAAGAAAAGGCGCTGCTCCATTGTTTTCCATTCGGAGGAGTTTTTTAAAAAGCGATTCCCTCCCGTTTTCATTCTCCCGCTTTAATTCACGTTTCGAATTCCCGAAGAATGCACTTCGCGAGCTTCCCGAAAATTTCACTTTCTGTCTCCCGCAGTCGTTTTCGAAGACGGTTTCCGCGAAGTTTGTTTTTTTTATTTATCCTTTCTCGACGCGGAAGGGTAACGCGTGGAAGTGACGCGATGTCGCCATCTTGCCTCGAAAAGCCGATTTTCTAGTATTGAGTGGATTCGAGAATCCCAAGAATTCGGGTGGAATTGACGTCTCGTTAGGATTGGTTAACTTTTTTCATCTAGGATAAAAATTACTCTTTACTATGAATGGGAAATCGGTTTCTTTCCATCCACTAGACCTTTCTTCGCACAAGTAGTATGTCTTCCCCTTTGAAAGTGATTGTAAAATTTAAAAATTCGAGCGATCTCGGTTTTACCATCTCAACTCCGTATCCTGTTACTTAGTCTACGGAAGCCAATTCATTGGCGGTAATTTGTTCCTTTGTTGCTGCGATCCGCCATTTCGCGATGAATTATTTACGTCGTCTTGAGATCTCGGCTCTCACAAGACCGGATTGTAATTCCGAAATCCTTTCGAAGGAGGCTGTACAGAGGATTTGGTATCTGCGTCAGTCTTCGCGGCTTAGCCCGCATCTCAAGAGATCAAAGTCTCAAGTCTAACGGAGAGATCTCGGAGGGGATTCGGTGAAGATGAGGGTCAGCAGGAGACAGGCAGCAATAGGCAAAGAATGGGAATAACGCAACAAAAACGTGTATGAGAGAGGGAGACGGTGTTATAGCGAGCCATGGGATTTGGTGGAGATGCTGCTAAGGTATATCCGCTGACGGTGGCAATTTTCTCTGGTGATGTCAAAAGGAATATACCCAGAGGTGTGAAAGACGTAAATGCCCAACAGACTTCCACGTGTATCTCTCCATCGTCTACTATGTTTGATTTTAATGATAATTTGCGGTCATGGTGTTCATTTCTAAATCTAAGTTATATTTTGAAATATTCTAAGAACGCCTTAAGCCTTGCTTCCATAATAATCTGACGATTATTCTCGATCAAAAGTCTCTATACTTTTTTATCTTCCGTATCTGCTCCCAAAATCTGCTTTGAACTAGAAATTTTTTAATTTATAATTTTCTCAATGGGTTTCTTGTTGTTAAAATGTAGGAACGCTTATTAATTCGTTTACAATCTGATTAACATGAAATATCAAATTAATTTTGAAACTTTTTATTCGTCTAATTCGGACAAATTTGAAAAAAGTAAACCGAGCTACTCAGAATCGGTGGATGAAAGGAATTTTTGCAGAATTTCGTGCTCTTAATCAAATCAATTTCTGATATAAAGGAATTTCGAAAAGAATCCATAGCTATCAGAAGGAACTTGTTAATATCGATTCTTGTCGACCTTGTCGTGTTAGTTTGAATTAGATTCGGTTGCCTTGTTGAGTTTTGCCTGAATTTGTGTGGAATTTCAATGGGCTGCTAAAATCTCCTCGATTACCATCGTTTAATAGTACAACTTAGGAATTGGAGATGAACTCCATTCGATGTTCAGTTTCGTGGAAACTCGAAAATTTTTCCGAAATTTTTACCATTCACCATTCGATCGTGATTTTAAAAAGGCGAGGCAGCGGCTCGAAAGCTCCAGTGACTCAGAAATGGAGCGTAACTTTTTTCAGCACACCACCCATTCCTAGTTCCTCCGATCCAGTAAGTCAACATCCAACTTCTCTGCGCCGTTTTAAATCCCGCTTACCTCATCGAAAGAGCAAATCCATCCATCATCTCCCGTGCGTCAGTTTTTTTTCCCGTCCCGATCTCCGCTGACTTTCGCCTCGCCCGGCGTCTCCTACATCGTAGCATGAAAGGAAAACACGCCCTATATAAGTATAAAGTGTATCAGAGGAGAATAATGCCGCCATCTCTGGAATGGAGCGGTGCTCTGGGTGCCGCCGGGCTGAGGAGAAAGTAGGTGAGCCAGAGATCATCTCGGGCTATGCAGTGGGCGAACCGAAAGGGGAAAAGATGAAGTTTTGAGCGTGAGAGATGAGGTGGGTGGACAAGTTATCGGAGGAGGCTTCCATAAAGTGTCCTCCATCTCCGCTGTTACAACCATCACCTCCTTTAGCACCCGTGGACTCAGCTCTTTAAAGGACTCGGTCATCACGCCCACCTAGCGCGGAATGAGTGTTCATCTTTCCCCAGCGTTAAATTTCTTAGTTATTCCGTCTCCCATAGCTTCACTTTTGTAACTCTGTGTCTTGACCACTCGTGGGTGCCCGACAGCACCGCGGTGATGCGTCACGCGCCCATTGGTGCATTGTCGCGTATTCTAACGTAATTTATCGCCGCGAAGTCCCCTTTTGGTATCTTGTGCATGGAAGTTACTCCATCCCATACTCATTTCTGTCCTTTGCAGTTACCTCTTTCTCTCTTTTATGATGTATCAGCCCGAGATCCTTCATAGGTGTCGTGTTCATTGCAGCTCCTCTTCGGCGTCATTTTTGTCTTCGTAAGGCTTTCCCTCTCCTTAGCGTATTAAATTCAAAGAAGCCAAGCTATAACGGCTCTTTGATGAGTCAGGATAGCGCGAAAATTTTGTGGGATCTCGAAGGAAACGTAGCAGAATGAAGTCCGCAGGTTTAACCGTATCGGATGTGCATAGCCAATTGTCCTGCTTCATTCTATCCAAGACAAGATTAAGTGTCGGCATTAAATGGTTGCGATTCCTATTCGTAATATTAATTTTTGGCTTTTCACAATTTCATGAAATCCCGCTAATATCCATTTTGAGATGCAATCGTGATCCTCATTTAGAATTTTAAGCTAATTTTAGCTCATCGTTGCTGAGAGATTAATTGCGAAAGTATTGGTAATGCTTCATGAAAGTAAAAAATAAAAAAATCAACGTCGAAGCCTCTTGAAGTTTACCCCAGATACGTATAGCATACTTTTTATGTTGTGTAACGGATGAGATTATTCAGCGTCCGAGAGATAGTGTCAGTGTCGCAACAGTCGCAGTTCAAGGGAATGGAATTCAGTTCGCTAGGCTCAAGGCATTCCTATTTTCTTATCTCGGAATTAAAACGGCGCAGCGATTTTTAAATTCTTCGGACACATCCCTTAAATTATCGCATTCTCATCGCGAGATTCACTTACGGGACGGCTAGTTGAATAATTCATCCCTCGCGCGAAACGTATTGCATTTAGTTTCTCGTTAGGTTAATTTAGGAACTCTAATAAACTTTCACCCTCTCTTAGAGTGCGGGCCCTTTTTACGGCTGGTATATATCTCCTTTAACGCCATCTCGTTTTAATTTCCTCTTACCTTTCCCGTCTTTTCTTCGCATTATCCTCACGTCTTTCCCTCGATTTTTTTTCCCTCGCACTCAAAGGCCCACGTGATTACCTTCCGCGATGCTGCTTTTTTATCTTCGCCTTCGAGACCTTGTCTTCCCAGAATGTAATCGATATTTTAATTGGCCTCCCTAAATGGATAATTCAGTCTTTGATTAACCTCTCCTCGTTCCCATTTCCTTCACCCTCTTCCTTGTTATTCATGGTGCGCCTCGGTTTGCGCTTTAAAATCATCTCGTCTCATCCAAGGGTTTTAAATTTCGTCTAATTTGTAGCTGTGACGGGGCGGCTTTTTTCTCCGACAACTTTGGACGAAAAATCGAACCGTCTCGCTCGGCCGTTGATTTATTCCGTCGTTCGATGTATATCTACGTGGTTGTATGAAGATGTACATGTTTATTTCATACGGGGTTTTCTTTCGTTTTATGTTTTCTCGCCAGGGCCGGATTTATACGGTGAGCAAGAGAAAGAAAAACTGAAATTGGAAAGAGAAATTGAAAGAAGAAAGCTTTAAGGCGCAGTAATCAACGAGGCCCCAATGTTTCAACTTTGTAGAACCCCTATGCGTTTGAAGCTAAAACGCTTTAAAATTTAAACTTTTCGGTGCAGGAAACAGTATAGTTAATTATATTTAGCTCCAGTATATTGAATTAGTTCGAATCAGCCAATTTCTTGAATTGTTCATTCCAAATATCTCGATTAATAAGAGTAAAATGCGGATTAACAGGTGATAGTTGCGGCAAATATTCCGTCTCTTGGTATATGATCGGAAAATCAATCGTAATTGAGAAATGAAATTTATCGGGACATTTTTGATTCTCGGAATTGGAGAATGTTTGGCCAAATTTCCGATTCCGAAATTGATTATTTGGCATCTTTTGTTTAAAACCCTACATTCCATTTTGCTAATTATAAATAGATCGATACTTACCGAATTAGTCATCGGTAGTTAGAAATCCTGTTGATCTTAATGTTGGCTAAATGTGACGTTTATTTCGAGTGTATTTTACTCGTTCTTTGGTAGGAAGTGGATTAGATTGCACTATCTAAAATTAAATCCAAATTACCTGAGAAAGATAGCCAGTACTTCAAAAGTCTCTTCTCCAAGAGCATATAAATTTCTCCGTAGAAGCCCTGCAGTATCTGTGTATACAATCTGTATGTCAGATTTCCTCTTTCCTCCTAAGCACTTTGGTATTGGCTGCGCGCACTCCCGAAGAGGAAGTTTTATTTTTACGTTTCATCACGTTCCAAGAAATGCCTCACTTCTTCGGTACTCTGTATTCCTTTCTAATCATGTTGGCAAAGGGCACTGGTTCAACCAAAAGTCTCCATCATCTTCCCGGAATCGGAAGCTCATATTTGAAAGTTTCATCCATCCTTTAAGATTTAAGTCAGAGTGTGAAACCTCACTTTGTGGATACGTTTCCTCCACTTCGACGGCGCTGTGACGTCCGCATAATAGATATTCCTCCTTTGTATTCACACTCATGCGATTTCCCGAAGGTGACAATTCTCGCGTGACTCCTTTTGCCTCGGAAATCTGGGAACGAGATCTCGAACGTGAATTCCTCCATACATTCCCACGAACTCCCCGCGTCTACGGAACCGCGCGCTATTTAGTTTTCCAATCCGGAATATTGCTACAAATCCCATTTTCGTCCACCATGCTGCTCCTTTCTCATGCGTGCGTGCGGCACGCTCGGAGATCCGTGTTCGTGCGATCTCCTCGTTTAGTGAAATAGAGGCTTTCGATCTTTTCGGGTAGGCAGCCATGAAATCTCACCTCGGGGCAGAAAATACGATTTTCTTTTGTCGAATCCGTGGAAACGTTTTGGATATGGAGTAGGAGTGGCGGAAGGGAACGGGGGTGGGTTTTTTCGGAG
This sequence comes from Pachydiplax longipennis, assembly GCA_036926295.1. Classification (NCBI taxonomy): domain Eukaryota; kingdom Metazoa; phylum Arthropoda; class Insecta; order Odonata; family Libellulidae; genus Pachydiplax; species Pachydiplax longipennis. Next base: position 63,874,343 of record JAVFKF010000008.1, read on the forward strand.
GAAAATGGGAACGAAATAGGGAGCGGGAGGGTTTATAAGGGTTTCGCGGATGAAGGGGTTTCGGGACATCGGTTTATAGAGGGCGCTCCGCGAAGGGGAAGTAAAGGACCCGTGCTTCCGGAAGATTGATGCGGAGATACCAGCACAGCGATTCACACTCGTGGGGATTTATTTTCGGTCTTTTCCGAAAGGGAAGATGAGGAAATCGCGCCATTGTTCTAGCGCCGAGTTTGTTTTCTTTTCCCTTTATCTCGGTCGTTAAATATTTTTTCGCGATCTCTTTTATCTCTCTTCCGACTCGGAATGTGTTCCGTTTTCTTTATGCTCGTACGTATTCTCCTGTCTTGTTTTCGGTCGGGATGCTCCAGCGGCGGAATGGAGAGGATGGCTTGCAAGGAGGGATGAACTGTCTCAAGCAAATTATTCTTTTTGATGTGTGATTTTATTCAGGTCTTTTTCTTAGCGTTAGATAAACTCGTAAATCTTGCTACTGTTGTAGAATAACATGGTCGAGGGTTTTTTAACCAAGCTTTTGCTTTAAGGTGGGAATATTGTTCAAAAATAAGGGAAAAATAGAGTGGTTATCGTGGATTGATCATAGATGTATTGTAATCACAGAAAAATATATGGCTACTCTTGGCAGACAACCATAAGGAAAAGGGTTTGTGGAAAACCTGCGAAAAGTATAGAACAGGAAAAAAGGGAATTTGATAATACTTACTAAGCTTGTCAAAATATACCTTAATTTGATTATGAGTTCATCGTGACTTATCTTTTGCATAGATAAAAGTATCACAACACGAAGTAGCTCATTATGTCAAATATTATTCAGAGAAATAGGGTCGAAAATTCCAATCTGAAGAATTATAAGAATTTATTTTGACGTAGTCGCGTCTTTCCCCGTTAACTTATAAGATATGCATGTCTGACTAATTGCTATGGTTGTTTTTTAATACCAAGATAACGATGATGTATTAGATGGAGCTCTACGTTTCCATCACTAATTGAGTTATTGAGAAAATATCATGGTTTTTTTCCGTTAGCTTTAAGAATTGGGTGTTAAATTGTTGTTATCTTTACATTCTGTCATATCATTATAATCATCATAGATGACTAGAAATGGATATAAAACTGCTGAGTCGTATTCTAGAAATAGATGCCTTGCGTTTTAAAACCACTGAGTACAATCGTAGACCAAAAACCCATATCACACCGTGACGCTTGGCTTGGAAGCTCAGCGTTGGCAGTCCTGAATTGAAGAGGTTCCTCCACCCGAGGGTGTGCGTGTTTTGCCATGAAGGCCGCAGAAAATGATGGTTTCTCTTTTGAGAGTCGTTAGCCCCGGAGAGAAGGACCTAAAGGTGCCCGAGGTTAAAAGATGGTGGATGAGGGATAAGGGTGCATGCGGAGAAGGAGGTTAGTCCTCCATAGGGAAAGTATAATGTGGGTGAGGGAGGAAGATGAAGGGTGACTTTGGAGGAGATGAAGTGGATGTGGAAAGGGAATATCTGGAGAAATGCTCTTGGAACAACCTCGAGGCGTCGTCAGCTCCGCGGAGTACGAGTGATAGTCTATTTCCCTCTTTTTCCTTTCTTTCTTCCCCCCAACACCCTCTCTGTCTTTCCATTCTTCTCCTCAAGAGGCCAAAAATAAGAAAGGACGGCGAGAAATTTAAGCCCTAGAATTCTCCTCGAGATAATTCGAGGAATGATTTTTACCATGCAGAAGAGGTGGGGAGGAGAAAAGAGATTTCAGGTCGCGAATGTTTTCCTTTTTGTTTCCAGGAGCTTAAATATTTTTTATCCGACGAAAATTCCCCGCGGCAATGAGAGCCATGAAAAATATCCGGATCTGCCCAGGAAAACGTCAGAGAGCGTCTAGTCCGCGGAATAAAACGTTTCCTCCCCGACGTTTGGAATATTTCGGAAAAGTGACGGGTTAGATATTAAGCGAGGGATTTTCTTTACAACAATTCCTTCTCGCGTTTTCGAAAAGCTGATTCCGGCATAATGGAGAAGGGTTTTGTAGAAAAGCAGATAAACAGCAGTTGAAAAAATGAGCGGAGAAAAGGGAATTCTTGACGGGGAAGCGAAAACTTCTCGGTAGAATTGTATCATTCGCGGGAAAGGCGTTTTTCTTCCGCCCGTGAAAGAAACGTCAACGGCGTTTGTCGTGATGTCCTTATCCCTGCTTTTTTCCGGAGAATAACTAAGACGACGGCGGAGGTGACGGGAGAAAAATGTACGTTATACAGGTCTCAGAGCCGATCTTTATTCCGATTATGCGTGACGGAAGAGAGGGATTCTTAGGTAATATCGATGGTGAAACATACGAGCTTCCTTTTCGTGATTGACAATTTCCCTCGCTCGGCGGAACTTGCTCGTTTTCCTTCAGACTTCCGCTCGGAGAAATTGCTGTGCGGAAAGGTCACGTTCGTGTACCTGCTCATGTGCTTGTTACCTTTCAACTTTTAACAGTCGTGGCGAATTCCGCAAAACTAGTTATTCGTGGAATGGTGTTACTAATGGGAGTGTGTTATGCTTTAATTTGGAGATTTCGTATTGATTTATTATATGTCCGCTGTTACTTGTGTCATTTATCCCATAAGATTAGTTTATGATTGATAAAATCAAGTTTTCTGCTTAAATAAAAGATTCTCTTGTGTTAAAAAGCATATAATCAGTTGAGGATTGGGTTAATAATCTTCATTCATATTACATCTTAAACTTGTTACCCTGTGTACATAATCTTCAAACCACCTTTATCTTTTCTCAGTTGTTAAGCCTCTTGTCTTTATTGACATGAACACGAAGTTAGCAGAAATATTTTACGTATTACTTTAATTTAGAAATGGTTCATGAAGTATATTATTTCTTTATTAATTCTGTATGGTTGAGGTAATTAAATATTGAACTGTTTAATGTAAATATTTGAGGTCAGTCAATCGTATGAGTTCGTTGTAGAGTCTTACGAAATTTTTATTACATTTGCTCCCTATACGATCAGCCTCAATCACTCTTTATCATTTATACTCATCCTTGTACAGTTTTTATAGTTATACTCATGATCGTTCGGTGTATTTGCGCATCAAACTTTCAAGCTGGAAGATGAGACTGGAATAAAGTACGTCGATTACTGTTGCTTCATCCACATGAGGTTTGGATAGCCTATTTGTTTTGATATTAATAATGGAAAAATGAATCCTCGTCCGCACGTGATCAGAGTTCCATCGCCAACATCGCGGAGACCTCTTTTATTATGTATCCTCTCTTGACGTGGGCCCGGATGGTCGGAGGGAAGGAGGTCAACGTGTCCATTTGCCGCTGTCCGTTTTCATTCCAGCTCGTATCAATCAAACGCGCCTGGCTTTTCAGTCATCCGAGACTTCCTCGTCCGACGCCGCTTTTAAAAAGCCCTTATACTCTCTACCCTTGCCTCACTCTCTAATCTGAAGCCACCAATTCGTCATGATTAAATGTCCCGTTCTTTTTATTCGCTCCTTCGTGTTTGTATCGCGATGCTGTTCGTCTTACGCTTTCGTTTTTCATGTTTTGATATTCTGGCGATTAAAGGGACGCGCGTGCCCGACGATCGACTCATGTTTGATGAATACTTTTCCTTTCGAAAAGCCGTCTCATAATGGTGTATCACTCGAGATCATTGTTCTATTTGCGGTTCCAGACTTCATCGCTGTGTTCGAGCCGGAAGAGGATGTTAATAAATCACTTGGAGATAGATAGGGGACGAACTCTATTGAAAGGAAAACAGTCTTATGAATGGGGAATACAGAGCATTTTTTCTCTTGTTATCTTCTGCTGATAATGAAATATGTTAGAGTACGAGTTTGAACTGTGTGTTGTGACCCTTTAGTTCACAGCCTTCATCGTTCATCGCTAATTTGAGAAATAAAATTTAGATAAATTCTCATAAATGTTACGACGTTTGATTTTGTTTCAATCAACTTATCCATTTCCGATTTGGTCTTTGATGTTTCTTTTATCTTAAATGAATCAGTTTTTCTCCGTCAATCAAATATTTTCTATGATAGAAAAATTTTCAATATTTCAATCTTTTACTTGATTTTATTACTTACTTATCACTTTTATACTTTGAACTAATGTATTGCCTAAAATATGAAAACTTCTGATATTTTATTTAGTATTTTTTTATTAACGGTCTATGTATTTGAAATAAATTTTGGTGCAATTTTCCAATTACATATACCTATTCAATTTTGAGTTACCATCCTTTCGCTTATCTAGCCTTAGGTCCTTTGTAGTGCGCGTCAGTTAGTCGGGGACCCACTGCCCATGCGTGCGGTAAATCCTCCATTTTCCGCTTCCTCTGAGTTATTCCGAATCTTCAGATTTATTTCAAGCGAACCGAATCCAAACCTTATCTGAAGCAACGTAATTTATATAACATGCGCGTGACTCCCCCTCTTTGAATTCTACGGAGGAGGCCGAGTCCGTCTCTTGGCCATTCGTTAACAATGATCTTCCGAGCTATGGAGTTTTGGGATTTGTCCAAGAGTGCATCCCGCATCCTAACCATCACCTCAGGACCCCTCACACATACAAGGTCCCTCTTTTGGTCTGGAGACCAGACCCCCTCTCATCTCTTGGATACAACCCCCTCTTGCACGCATGTCCCCCTCAAGGCCCGTTCCAGTCCGGCACCAGTTAGGCCTTTCGTAAATCACTCACTCAACGACTCAATCCTAGTCCTCCACCCACGCTCTTCTCCCCCTTGGGGAACCCCTCATCCTGATTCCCCTCTTCTGCCCGCATCCCTCGCTTCCAAAAGACAATTCCTCCGTCCTCCCTCAGGGCTGCTCTTCCATTCTCCGGATTACCGGTCACCCGTTCCTTCATCTCTTCCCCGAATCTTTAACCTCAATTCCCGTCCCCGAATCCCTCCGATGCGCTCGAATGCATTCTTAATCTTTCGGACGCGGTGGGCAGGCAGACGATTTGTCTGAATAAATAGGGTTTTTCGGGGAGTGTCGCTATTGGACGGAATGCCCGAGTTTAATCCCGCAAGCATTTTTTTATGCAGAGGGCTGTTATTTTTTGTACTTGCTGCCATTCTGATTTTGAACGCCTGAAATCCAATTGCTCTCTCTTCTTTTGAAGGTCAGAGGTGTTGTGGAATTGTGTTAGCGGGGGGTAAAAACGACTGCGAACTTAAGTTTGGGGTTCATCTCACGTCTGTTCGATTAAATTACTCTTCCGGAAGGGATGCTACGTAGGGAAGTGTTTTGGGTTCGATTGTTCGTTGCGATTATCGGGATTTTTTTCCTTCTCTCCCTTTATCCGTCCCTGAGTGCATTAAGGCTCAATCAGCGATTGTATTTAATGTCCCCTGACTCGTAGATGATTTAGTTTGCTTACTGAAGTTATTTTTCCCTTTCTATCCTGTGTACTGGAGTTGGCATGATTGGTTTTCTATTAGATATTCATTTCTTCGGAGTACTGTTTCTTTTGTTCTGTTATATTCTAATGAGTAACAAAATCTTTCCCTAGTCAAACGATGATAATCTTATGTGATAGCTCTCGCAATGGTTTTTTCTACATTGGTTTCCCCATAAAAGTAAGTTATCCTTTATTCCGTAAGCGCAAATGGAAATGTTGTCTGCCTATTAGCAGTTTACCGCAGCATTAGCCATCAGTTTTTAACAATTTTGTTTGATTTTGGGTTACCATTCTAAAGTGGAATATCAAGTAATATCTTCCTCTTTATTATTACGCGGCAGATTGTAAGCAATGAATTGTGCCCATATATTTAGGGGATATGAGGGTTGTAAGAAATAAATTATCCGATATAGCAATTTTTGTTCCTAAGTCGATACTAAATTTTCTGAAAAATCACTTCTGTAACATCTTTATTCTCCTCGGCGTTTATTAAGTACGGTTGCATCGTCAATTCCTTGGGTAAATCTTTCTGGTCATTCCCATTGTGTGCGGCGCACATGGAGAGGACCCTGTGAACCAGTTTGCGTCTTCTTTTTTTTATATCTCTCTCGTATATCTGCTCCTTCCTCTCACTGTCCCTCGCACTCCAGCCCATCCCTCATCCCCCACCCACTTCTTCCCTTAATCCTTTTCCCGTCTGTTATAACAGCAAACACCGTGACGTTTCTTTCCCCTTCCTGGCAAATCCAAGCCTTCCGTTTCACACTTTTTTCTCACTCGCACAATTCTGCTTCCGCCCTTTCTCGTAAATCAGCTGTGTGCACTGTCGCGTCCGTGGAGATTGGCGAAAAAAGTGTGGGTTTTAAGAGGAAGGAGGATAAGGCACGCATTCTTATCTCTCTCTCTTTTCGATGCCTCGCTCATCCAAATCTCTTCCCCTCTGCTCTCCAAAGGTGAAAGATGTGCGGTTCTTTTTCTGCGGAGAGGAAACATAAAAAAGGTTGGCCTTGTTTAGGGATTGGGGTTGTTTAAACAAAGAAGGAAAGTGCGGCAGTCAGGAGTTTTCACGAGAAAGGATTTTTGGGGAAGGTCGAAAAGGGTTTAGCTCACCGAATCCCCGAACGTGTGTCCTCGCTGGACTTAGAATTAGATGCTTCTTTGGTGTTCTTTGGTACTGTTCTCTCGGCAGGAATTTCTTTTTCATTTCTCTTTCATAGTCGTCCTTATTTTTCGTATAGTTATTTATTTATCTCATCCAATTTTATTGGTAGTATTTATTTATTTTTCGTATTCATTATCTTTAGTGGAAGCACAATTTTTTTTACAATGCTTCAAACCAAAAATGTGTAGTTTTTGTACGCTAGCGAAATAAAGTAACAGATACTTATTAAATAGAAGTAATAATTAATAAAGTTGGAATGGCCTTAAGTATTACATTACACCGTACCGCTATATTGTATTAGCCTTTTATTCATTTTAGTTTGGAAATTTAATGGGTGATAATTGGGTTTAGGCAAACCCTGTTTTTGTAGATACAACCTGCTAATACCGACCTCCGACACGAAGTGATAGAAACATCTTCGATACATTTGGATGCGCATTGCCTCTGTGTGAAAAATTGAAAAATTCTATGTGAAAACGATTCCTCAAAGTCTGAAATGATAGTTGGATTATTTTTGCGCAGACTGTTCCCATTCCTGTTGGTGATATCCTTCCGCATCGCTGCCGCAAGCAGCATCTCCCTCTGGTTTGTTCAGGCGTTAAGCATCCTCGAAGCGCGAGGAAGCGTTGTTCATAATTAAGAAAAATGGATACGAGGTACACGGACAGCCCTCACGATAAATTCCACTTTTTCGCTAGTTCGTTTCAAATTCTCACGCGAAAAAGGGCGCGACCTGACTTTTATGAACGCAGCTATTCACTGGCACGCCCAGCTTTATTCGCAGCCATGTGCTCCAGTGAGCATGCCTGCCGCCGAGTTTTGTTTCACTCCCTCATCCTCCTGTACTTCCTCCGCATCGGACTTTCATCTCTTATTCCAAATTACTCCCTCGCATTCCGCATTACGTTCTCACGCCCCTTATCAGCCTCCGACTGCAGTACTCAATTCGCGAAATCGCATTCATTACGAATTAGCATTCGGCGAACTGGTTTAACCGTATTTCTTAAAGCACAGAGTGAGTGGATGGAGTATTTCGCACCCATATTTATTAAATGATCGATCCATCGGAAAGTGCGGCAGATTCTCATTCCTAAACCCCTTATCGATCTCGTTGGAACCGTCTTTATCTCGTAGATTCGGGATGCTCGACGAGGTTTCGACAATTGCCTCTCCAAGTCTACGAGTCGCTCGTCCCATTTACGCTGTGAAATCCCGCTCCCCTCAGATCGATTGACTCGGCTAAGGAAAAACATTTTTATCCGTGGATTCATCGAGTTTGAAGTGCCTTTAATGAAGTTTCGCCACGCAATTCAAATCGCTCCAACTATGTCCCCAGTTCATAAAACCTGTTGGGGAGGCAGAACAGGGGGAGATTCCGCGGAATCCCGTAAATGGTCATATCCATTTCCTCGCGCTGCTGATTTCCATGGAAGTCACGTAAAAGCCAATAAATCAAATGTGCGGCCAACTCCGGCGAAATATCCCCCGACCTCCCAGATTCCCTCTCTCTCTCAGAGAGGCCGCCGCCTTCTGCCGTGACATTTTGTCTCTCCAGTTCGGTTTCCTCCGCAAAAATCGGTTGCATAAGCATTTTCCATTTTCCCCCTTTCGGTACTTAATATTCCGCCGAGCTCTCTCTCTCCAATCGAATTACTTCTCTCCGATTCGGACCTCCGTGTCCTATCCCTTTCACTTCTTGCATGATTAAACCACAGTCCCAACGTAGCGAGGATTTCCGCGAATAGCCGTATTTTTATCGTCCCAATCGCAGCGGTGAGTCGACAAAATAGAGTTTGGGTTCACGGTTGTATACATGGAAATTGAGTAGCTTTTGTTTCTCTCAACGGCCGCCGTATCTGGACGCCTTCCACGGCGACACCGGCGTTCGCGAGTGCACTTTTTTCCACTCTTCCTCGAAGGACTCTCGCCCACGATCTTGCGTCGTAGTGGAAAATATGCTCAGGTAAAAGAGGCGGAAGTTGAGAAGTAAAGGTATGGAGAGGTGTGCGTACGCCTTGGGCGAGAGAGCCGTTGTTGTTTGCCCCACTCGTGCGAGGCGCCATCATCGACGACTCAAAGGAATGCCCACTCCCATTCTTGAGCGCTTACGAAAAATATCGCAGCGTGAAAGTGGCCTCGCTGCGATGGTCTCTCGCCATTGAAAAAAGGGAAAATATTTCCACGCTGAGGTGCTCGTCATCATTCATGACTCCTCACCGGTCATCGATGTCGATTTTTCCCTCTCATCCGCTACTACGGGTTTTAAAAGCCCATTGCGAAACGCCTTATTAATTCTTCCTTCTCGCGGTTTCTCATGCGTGAAAAACATTCATGTCCGACGATGATCTTGCTTTCCCCTTCGAGTCGTTTTCGATGAAAGTGCCACCTGCTAGGATTCCTCTTTTTTTCTAGAAGCTTGTTGTTTTACTTCCAAACCGTTAAGTTCGTTAGGAGCTTTCCTTGTCAGCTCCGCGATGATAATACGACTCGCCTGAGGTGGTTAATTAGTCCCTCTTCGTGCGTTAATATATTCTATCGGTTTCCTTTTGCTAATCGCGGGGAAAAGACACGATCCGGCTCTCCCAACGCTAATTAAATTTTTCGACTGAAGCTCGCCGCAGTTGGTAGCGCCGGACTCAACTCGGTTCTAGCATACCAATTCGACGCCAACGCATGCATGTTAACAACCTCCAGATTATTATCGTGGGTGATTTTTATTGGCTTACGTTTCGTAGGCGCAACCTCATGTATGTAATGAAAATAAAATTTGCAGCGTGGGCTGAACCGGAGACTGTGGCGAAGGATACGGTGGACTGGAAGATCGTTTTTCTAAGATGGAATTGTTTAAATGGGATTTAAAACTCGATAATGCGTGATGAATGTACTACTTTAATCCTGCGTGGAAGGTATGTAGAAGGGAGAAATATTATTTAAGACATTTTCACATAGGGGATATTTACATGTATATATTTGTGGTCGCTAGAGACATTAATGGGCGGGTTTCGAATAAATTGCATCTAAATTTAAATACAGAATGTTTAAATTTATGTATCGATGAAAGAACCTACATATTTCGTTACGATTTATAAAATTTGATAATGAAAACTTCTCTATCTTTGAGGTTGCTACTTTCTGACCTACCTTCGGAAGTGGAATGATTTTTATTGACCTATTAACATACCGAATATCTTCCTTTTTTTAATAATAATAATAATTTCTTTAAAATTTAATTTTTCTGTTAAAGCACAGTTCAAGCTAATTCTGAGATAGTTTTTACTTAAATTTACAAATCAAATGTAGGATAGGTCAAGTGAAGCTAGAAGACTTAAATTAATAAAATCAAAAATAGATCCAATAGTAAATGATTTTTACTTCTTGAATATTTTTCAAACGAAAAATAGCAAGTAAGTGAGATTTATTGGCGTTCAATATATTGTAGCTTTCTTGAAAGACAATAAAATATTGAGGCAACAGAATTCTTCTGGTGGATAAGGTGGCATAAATGCACTTGTTTTTTGTTGCTCCATAACTTAGTGAAGTACGCTGATGTTGTTTCAGCTACACCTATGCGCTATAAGCATTTATATCCATTTGCTGATATCCATGCTCTGAGTCCGTCACTTGCCTGCCTCCGCCCAATTCCCAAGGAAAGAGAAAAGAAAGCGAATAAAAGCTTCCGAATGTCTCGAAACCGTTTTCCTTCAGCGACCTCTTTTCTATCCTTACGACGTGCGCAGAGTTAAAGCGACGACTCTGACCTTTTCTTCACTCAGTTTGCCTTCCTCCGTCTTTTATCTTTCTTCCCTCATAGTGATCACGGCTCCCGTTGTTTCTTTTCCCAGGACGGACTCGCTTTATTCAAAAAGTGGAATAAAAGAGGAGATTGGGAGGGATCGAAAAACGATTCGAAGTCAAAAAGGGAAATAAAAAAGGGGACAGGGGTTACTTGGAGCAAATGTAAAGGGCCAGCGATATTTCCGGGTATGTTGGACGTAGTTGTTTCGAACTTCTTCCATTTCCAAGCCCGGAACGACCCTACACCACGAAGAGGAGAACATCCCCATCTATTTTTACTTCTAGATAGCAATCTTTCACGTTGCGACGTCGTATAGCCAAGAGTGACATAGTGTGCGATCTGGACAGGGAAGAAAGTTAATTCATCGCCGATGTGGAAGGGAACAGTAACGATGTTCGGCAAACGAAAGGAAAAAATATCCTTCCCGGGTAAATTTCCGTTCTCTTTCTCTCGCAAGACTTGGTTCTTTCCCAGTACGACGAGGGTGGCTTACGTAGTCACACGTTGACCCATTTTCTCGAATATGATTCAATCGCGAGGAATCGAGTCGTGATAAATTGAGTTGCGATAAATTGAGCCGCGAGGCGATGAAAATATCACGAAAAGTAAGAGAAACAGGGTCGAGTACGTGCTCGTCATAAAATATGCCGATTTAAACGCACGTCGCCAAGGGATACGATTCTTTTATATATTTTCGTTTCTTGTTTGCGGAAAGGTTGCCAAACCTTTATTTACTCTTTCCCGAGTCTTTGCGCTTTAAACAGTATGAATATGCGTATTGGATCTCCTTGAGATGCTCGCTTCGGCGGATAGTACGACTTAACTCTCTTAAGGCTCTAATGCTCTTATGACGGGTGTTGGTATACGTTTTTAAAGCTGTCGTATTTCATGTTACAATGTGTTCGATGGGTGTAACACATGGGAAGGTAATCAAATTTGTACATAAAGAAAATATTCAGTGAAGTTTGAAAGAAGTTTAAAAATGTTTTCTGCATCGTTTCACCAAATTTAATTTTGCTTGAATTTTGTTGAGCTATAATATTGTTAATGTAGGAGTATTTCAGTTGAATATCAAAAGATCATCCTATGATGCCCCTTTCTAAAAATATTTGCCCTCGTATACTAGTATGCGGTATAGCAAAGATAACTTCTTGATAGTACATAGCCTACTTCCTTCCCTCACCACCTCAACATATCCATTTTCCGTAGGAAATTCAGTTCCGCAAAATTTAATCTATTTTAGCGGCTGTTGAAGCCTCCTGACTTCCACCCTCGCTTCCTCTGCTCTACCTTATCCTGTCCTTCAAACTTCCATGCATTGTCCGTCAAAACTTCCTTAGAGAACCAATTACATGGCGAATGCCATTTCCTTCAAGAAGCCAACCAAGGGTCCGAAACATTGCCGTCCTCATTTCAAGTGTCAGAAGTGCGCGTTCTTGACAATGCTTAAGGACCGTTACTTCACGGTATCATAGAACGCCCCAACAACACTATCTCTCTTTAATAACCTTCTCTCCCTTATCTTTTTCTCATTTATGCACACTCAAAGGAAAAACCTCGTTCGATAACACATGGTGCCATAAGTATGTCTTCCCCGATTGAGATGAAGGATGTTTGATACAACGCTATAAGGATGCTTTTTGGTAAACGATGTTGTGTACCCATAGTTTGCGTTAACCTTGTCAAGTTCATTCAGGCTATTGTGTATAGAAGTCCGCGACGATTATATGTTTCCGTTTTGCATTCCTTAGTTCTTTTATTTACCTATTGTCTCGCTCTATGCAGAAAATTTTCAAGTATTGTTTAGGAAGTTTTCGGTTTTCTTTGGGGAAAAACAAGGAAAAGAAACGAAGTATCATGGTTTCTTGATAAATTTGTTGGCTTCTAAAGAATCTCTACGTATTATTTTCCTTTTCTTCGCAGTATTCTTTGTCTCAATCGATGTCCTTCTAATTACTTTATTAAATACATCTTTATGATTTTCATAGATTTCATTATTCATTGCAAATTTATTCTCTTATTTACTCAAGATTGTAGTTTTACGTATTTTGGCTTCATTGCATCATTACGTACAGAGTTACAATGAGCCACAACTTACGATTTCTTTTATAATTGTATTTTTCTTCTGAAATCCCGAGAATTCTTTTCCCTTTCATGCTGTTTTGAGTAACCTTCAGCTTCCTTTTTACTCTTCGCATCTTGAAACCTTCCTAGATTATTTGTTACGTAAAGGTCTTGGAAAGATTATTCTCATTTATTCTCCCCATTATGCTCATTCACGAAACGTTTCCTATGATTACTTAAACGCTTTCACTTAGGCTCTAATTCCAGGAGACATCTTCATAAAAAGGGCCATATTTTTATATATCCTTTATACTCCCATCAACTGCCTGCAGTGTGACACGAGAAGAGGGGTTTCATTCGGATCGAAAGAGGGAGCGTATGGAAGACGCGAAGAAAAAGAGTCCTCAAAAACCCTTCTCTCAACCCACTCGGCCATCTCCTTTCATTCTCCTCCCCAACCCCTTGCAAGAACACCAATCCTCCCTTCGTATGGCAGTGGAAGTACAGAAACAGTCCAACAGACGGACCAAGGGAGAGAGAGAGACTTTTTGAATATGAAATATGAATGAGCTTGAACATTCACCCTCGTGAGCTTCCCAGCTGTTCCTGGAGGTAGGAAAAAAAGGAGTTGGAGGATTGCGGTAGGGTATGAGGAATACGGAAGGGTAGAGAGGTCCACATGTGAGGCAAAGACACGACTTTCGGGATGTATAAGAAAAGAAGATGCGTAATAATGGAGGGATCTGGTAGAGAAAGGGTTGAAGGGCCGGTCGCGGGACGCTCGAGAGGATATTAGGTCGAACGTGGGAGGATATGGAGGAGGGCAGATCATGGAAGGGCCGGTTGCCCCTGAGGAAGATGAAAGTTGCCGGTAGTTATTTCGATTAAAGTTGTGGTTTACTGTATCAGATTAGATTTTCCTTTTCTTCTGATAGATGAGGTTTGTGATCTTCCATTTATAATAATAATAAACGTCTTTATTTGGGCGAGATTGACAGTAAGAAGTCTCCTCTTCCATTAATGACGCAAAGGATAGTAAAAATAGAAAATACTACTAGTAAACGTCGAAATAGTTAGAATTAGAAAATATTTTTTCCTACAAACAAAAAAGGACAAGTAGTTCTACGAAGAAAGGAAATAAATTTATGTATACTTCACTCCACAAAAGATAAACTATCAATAAATACCTTTCCTTTTTCATTGTTACGAATTACTACTACATCAAGGCCCCCACGATTCGACGTACGTAGTTATATGTTTTCCGTAAGGAGTGAAGAGAATGTCGTTCATGGACCTTGCTCCAGTTTAGACACCGTGTTCATAATCTAATCCTATTACGTATTTCTCAACATATACTTTAGTATGATATGTGTTATTTTCGTTATTTATCTTTCCGCATCCGCTTTTTCCACAAGATCTCATCACATCATGTATACTACTATCAATAAATTTTATGAATAAATAATTTATGGTATTTCGAGAATCTAAAACTGAATTGTGTATTCTGGTTGAAAAGTCGATTTTTAATCTTGTAAGCTATTTTTTCACATCTTTTTCCCGTACAGTTCTCGGTGAGATTTTAATATGCAAATAGAGCTCTTTTCATAATTTGGGTATAATAATCAAATAATTTATTTTAGTTGATCGAGCGAGGTATATAGGTAAATAAAATGAATGCAGAGTAAGGGTTTATGATAATTATGCAAACGAAGATGGATATGATTTAGAACAAGTAAAATATCCTTGGATTTATACTGTCTAAAATATGATAGATAGCATCGTCGTTTGAATCTGCTGTTCTTAGTAAGGCGGAAGGGGAACTAGTAGATTTGTCTTCCTTCCGCGGCATGAGGAAGAATAAGATTGTCCACTTCGCAGAACAGGGGGATAACGCCGGGGAAGTGTATCTTCCCTCCGACAATCTTTTGAGGCCGTGTTTGTTCGTTAGCCGTAGATCTCTTGGCAGAAATTGCAGCTTCCTCCTTCCTTATCTTTATGGAAATGCACAACTATTCGTTCTGGAAGGTCATCTTTTCCGTCTGCCTGGCGCCGAAAATTTGGAATGACTAAGAAATTTTGCCCGTAGGAATATGTATCTCGTGCCAAAACTTCGGAAATTCCTCGGAATGAGAAATCTTTAAGAAAGGTTTATTCAGCTGAGGGAGTACACACATCATCTCAGACGCCGGCAAAAGAGTTTCTTGGCAGAAGCGGTGGGGAATTTACTTTCTCCCGGTCTCACGCGTTAGAATGGAATTTGGGATATCAGCTGCCAAGAGGCGGCGGAGTGGGACAAGAATGAAAAGGATCTTCGCAAAGGGTTCATGCCGCGAAAGTCGTGGGTAAGAATGCGAAGAGCATGAATGAAGTGAGGGAAATTATAAGCACTTGTGTACTGCTTGATCCATGGTTTGCTTTCAGTCGTTGCTGATTCAGTATTTGTGTTCCGCTTATTTGTTGTAGGAATTGTGTATGTATATGGGTTTTTTTATTAGTTATGGAAACAGAGATGCCTTAAGATGAAAACATTTAACTTTTAATATTTATTTATTTTACCCAAAAAATTTGTCCTAGTAATGGAAATCACAAACGAATCAATATTTTAATTTTTGCCTCACTCTAGTGTAAAATGCTCGTCACTCGTACTTTTATACGACGGGTTTTTATAGGAAAGCACAAATTAACGTGTCCAAGATCCTTAAGACAAGCAATATTGCATGTTCGGATATGAAAAGTTTTGCTGTTTCCGTCCTTTGGGTTATAATGAAATAGTTCAGATATGAATTCGAAGCAGTTAAGAAGTACAATTATACCTCTCGTATCGAAAATACTTTCGACGATATTTACGTTTGATGACATATCTTATAGAGGGCAATTTATGACAGATATGATATTTTATATCACGAGTCGTAATTAATCTAGGTATTCTTCAATCCGACTCGTAGCAAATATCATCAAACGAACCATTCGGATGTCTTTGTTCCTGAACGACGCAATTTCTACGAATCATCTCCAGTTATACGCTCGGCAATAAAACCATCTCTGTCGGAAATCGCGTGCGTTCCTTTCCTGCCAATACATTTTTACAATCCATAGCACGGCTTCTAAGAGGGGCCCTAATTCTTTATAGTCGGAAACGAATGAAGCGTAATGGAAAAGGGAGCCGATCATTATTGGACGAAACCCTCCTCATGGCTATCTCTCATGCTCCTCAAAAGTTCCTCTCCCTCAGATATGTGAGTAATATTCCTGGTTCAGACCCTCTCAATTCTTGCTCTCAGTTTTTAATTCCATTCCCATTTCTCCCCTATGATTCTGGCCTCGATTGTTCTGACAACAAAAAGGTATAAAACACAGCGTGAAGAAGTAGGCGAGTGATATAGAAAATGTTCCCAGGCACAAATGAGGGACGGACGAGAAGGATATATAATAAAAAATAGTGGAAGGCTACCCGATTCTCCACCCTAATCCTCCCTCCAGACGTCTCCGCGTCGTGCCTCGAGGCGGCATAATCTTCCTCTCTGGAAACCCACCCTCCCTGTCCTTCTCGCTAGAGGTAACGTGTTAGGGATGGGGGAAGGATGTGAGGTTGGAGCAGCCAAGAAATTGAGGGAGTAGTGGGCGCCATCTAGGAAAAGGGGTTGATTGTGTAGCAGAGGTTGTGAGGAGCTTGGGATCGAGGGAACCTTCCACATATACCCCGGGGGTTGACACGGTAGAGTGGTCAGTAACCGTGTGCCGAGGCCTCCATGGTCGGCGCGTCTGAGACAACCAAACCATATCCTACCTCATCTCCCTCTAAGGGGATGTTACGCTCTGGTGGATTTCGTTGATGCGATGGGTCTCTTCTTTTTTCAATGCCCTAAAAGAAAGTGAACCTCCGATTATACAGTTCTCGGACTGACCTCCGCTTGATATACGCTTTCTGAAACTTCGACAGGGATGTTACAACCAGGCGCGCTGCATAAAAAGGGGATGAGGAGATGCCCTAAACCTCCCATCGTGGCGTCCTTACATCTTCCTTCCGGAGGATTCCGAGAAACGCGCAAAACAGCTGCTGTAACCAGGGTCGGGGCGGTTAATTAAATTTTACAATATGCCTCCTTGGTCTGCTGGTTTCGTGGCTCACGATTCGAGAGAATCAGCAATGTAAAGTTGCGCTCGTGACGATCGCATCGGTCCCGAAATGTATTTCAAGAGACAAAAACACCCATCTGCCCTTTATGGTTCCGGAAGATTCCTAGGACCTCAACCTGTTATTACCGAAAATGTTTTGACCCTCGGTAGTCATACATTTCGGGTTGGATAGGTAGGAATTCGGAGACAATCACGCCGATTTTCCCGACGCTTTTTCTTGCGTACCCTGATTTTTTTCCCTCTTCTTTCCCACAGGGTTCCACTTTTTTATTTTCTGTCGATACCAAAAAAATGAGCGCCTCAACGACGCTTCCTATGTCTTCTGAAAGACTGGAAATGCGTCGCGTCTTCTTGCCCTCTCCTCGCCCGAGGCTCAAACGACTGGTTTCGCCGACCCAGATATGACCCAAAATGCCGAGCGGAGATGCCCCAGGGAGCGAAGGCATCTTTTCCCTTCGTTCTCACTTTCTCGCAATCTTTTATAAGAGTGGCTCCAGGGCTCGCATTTTAAGTGGAGATCGAACTATCCTTGTATTTTTGGGGGCTGGCGTCTCCGAAAGCCAGAGAGAAATTCTTGTTAACCACTGAATAAATGAGATTAGGGAAAGAACGCGCCTTAATGTATACGTTTGAGGGAAGAATTCTCTTTTTGTTCGACTTTTTTTGAAAAGGTTCGCGTGACTTTTTGGAGGCGCCGCACGCCTCGGCCCTTAGAAATTGCACTTAACGATCCGTTGCCCTTTAAATTCTTCCGTTGAAACTTTGCGGAATGTATAGCAACCGTGTAATTTTTGCTCAGCTCTTCGTATTTTTTTAGTAAACCGTTAAGGGTTTTTTGTTTGCATGGTGAGATGGAAAGTTACCCACGTTTTTTAGCGGCTTCCTTTTCGCCCGTCGCATTTTTCATAAATATACGATTTTGGTCTAAATGGCACTTCATCAACTACTTCGAATTTTTAAAACGGAGGAAAAAGGTTCGGGTGGAGCAGCTGCGGTCATTTTTTTTATGCTCCCCACCGTTACTTCTTACTTACAATTAGGTATTCCCTGATCAGGATTTCTTTATTACCCATGGAATATCTCAAGCATAAAGTAGGCATTTGTAATTGATATATTCATTTATTCACGTGCTACGCTTCTACTTTAGAACCGAGCATAGACCTCTCTTTTAGGGCGATCTTTTAGCTTTAATCTCCATCCCCAGGAATTAGAGATCGGCAGTCCGGAGATGCGCTGCGGTGAATTTACCGCCGGAATGTATTTACGACTGCCGCAGCAATCTACCGATTTTCTCTTTCCGTCTGTCCACGTTGATTATTCTGAGACGGTGAAAGGAGGCTAATCAAGTAATCCCGCATAGGGGACCGTGATTGCGTCGGTCATTATTCAAGGAATACCTTCTAGTGGCCGCCTCGGCGATTGGCTGCCTTGTTCTCTGAGTGGACCCCTGAATTAGCCTCTCTGTTGGGCCTATCTCCATCCAGTTTCTTTTTCGTCGCGTCTTATTAAACTCCGTTACCAGCGGAGACTACCATACGCATACCCAGTTTCCGACACCTTTTTTGGTTTCCCTAATTGGTACGAATTTTGGACGTATTTCGAATGCAGGGAGCGTTCTGACATCTTAAAACGTCCCTCCCACGTACTCTGTTAATTCCGGTGAATAGGTTTAATTTGAGTTTTAAAAATAAGTTCGCCTATGTTTCATCCTCATCCTATCTCTCTCCTATCAATTCATCATTATTTTGTCCTATTACATTTTGTAAACGTTCAAAGTCAACTATCTGCGAATTTTTGCCCGATAATTGAGGTAAAGGAGAGAAATTCTGTTAATACGATATTATACTAATGCAGTATGAACAGGTTTAATACACTCACCTCTTTGATGATTATCGTGTGTAGAAAATCCGCATAGGAAAATTTGAAGATTTGAATTTTCCTTTAAAATATTTTGTTTAATTACGCAAATTTTTCACGTAATTAGGATTATCTTTCCGAATTTTTTCATGCTTGAGATGAATGCAAACAAAATCTCTCGCTCTCTCGCGGAATATTATTAGATGACGGCTAGGTCTCAGGTTCCAGGTTATTATTCGTCACGCAGCACACCTCTCATTTCTTTAATGTCAGGCATTTTCTCACAATTGAGAAATATGGAGAACCTTGACTAAATCACGTTCCTTGGCTTCTTTTTCGTGTCCTCAATTCGTGATCCCAGGGAATTGTTTTCAAATCTTATGTCTTCTTTGAAAACTCCCCAGGAAATGGAGCTTCCTTCTATATTTATTTTGACTGTAATCTGCCCTTAGGGGCACTGTTTATCCACACATTGACGGGACTTCTGAGAAACGCCTTAGAGCTTTCCATCTCATTCTAATGCTTTTGCCACGTCGAATGAGGTGAAATTGTGTCAAACATTCGGGGCTCCGTTTCTCGACTTCCCCGACTATTCTCTTCGTTCTTAAATTCCGTCGATGACTCTTCAGTCTCTCATCTTGAGAACTTCACCATTTCCTGAACCTCGCTTCGTTGAGGATGCTCAGTCTTCCCAATGACTCCTGCATGACTGTCTAATAATACCTCTTAGCCTTTTCTCTTCATTTTCTGCTTAGACTCGCGCTGTATTTGCACTCTAACGTTGACGGATGACTTCCGTTTTTATCGATGACACAGTATTTAATTTTCTGCGTCTTATTCGTCTGTGACTGCATTCGCTTGTTGATGGGAAGTGTCAGGTTGCCATCTCGAAATCGCTGAATCTCCCTGCCTTCGTGGAGGAGTGTTTCATTAGGTTTCGTGAGGCATTCATTAGGATTCTTTCGCCGGGAACGATTTCAAAAGAAATGGAAATGCATATTAATTAATTTCAAGGTTAGGGAAGTCGGATGTAACCTCCATTTCGTTCTTTAGCAATCGCCTTGAGAGCCTGGGCTATTAAGACTGCGAATCAATGCCATTAGTTCTGGCTTTCAGCGTCCATCGACGTCGGAGATGATTGAGATCCTGGCAGCAACAAGGATACTAAATTCTTTTACGGAAACTTATGTTTATCATTAATAGCGTTGCTATTGATTTGTAATTATATATGGCTGTTTGCTTTCAGCTTTTATTTAAAGTATATAGTTTAATGGAAGGTAAACTTAAACATGGAAACAGTGGTCATCTCTAGTACAAGAACGGCTCAAGGTATTTTGGTGCCCCATGCGAAGATTCTTTAGGTTGCCCTCGTCGATAAATATATATTTTTTGATTGATAATTTCCAAATGAGAAGAGAAATAACGCTCTTTAACACACATTAAGTAATATAATTTTCAAGTGGTGCGTCAGTTAATAAGTTCTATGCCTATTTAAAAATCTCTCCAATAAACACTGGCCTAATTTAATCGCTATGAAATTTTCGGCCTCTATTGATTTGTGGGTTTATAATAAAATGCATATAAATGTATGCAAAATAAATATTCACTGAGGATATATTATCAACTTATGGAGAACCAAAGAAATTATAAAGACAATAATATTTCCGTGAGAATGAAGATCTTGCCAAGAAAAATTATTCCGCCGCGAGCGATGCTTGGTTCGCTTGTATTGTGGTTCCGGCCTTGCTCTAGAAACCATCTTTTTGTTTCGTTTTACGAGTTTTTTATATCAACTCTCCATTTTATTTTCGCATCGTAGCTGCTGCGAAGATTTACAAGGATATTTGAAGAGTGTGGTTTTATAAGTATAGTGAGACGACTACGTATTATCCCTAGCACTTCATGCGGATGAATTTTTCTCTCGAAAATAAGCCCGATAACACGTTTTTTCTTCTTATTATCACTTGTGCATAATCCTTTACGTTGTCATTGAGAGGGTATTACCGTGCATGCGAAGATATATGGATGGCCGATCGTGCATACGGAATGCGATTTCGGCCAAAAAAATCACCGCTTGCGGACTGCGGCCATATTTCCAATCCTTAAAATGTAGCGGATTAATTTGACTGATATAAACTAGGCCAAAATCGCCATTGTCCCCGCATGCTATTCAGATGAGTTTTGAATTTTTCAAACCCCCCTTAATCCTCTGCACGGCCAAACGGCATTAAACCGAATAATTTGATTGATTTTCCATAATTAAATGGTAGGGCCGGCAATAAAATAACACAGACGGTTTCCACAAGATTACACGCAATAAATTGACGCAGTCGTCCAGTTTTCGGAAATGTATAATCCGAAACATTTCAGCGTAAATCAAGGCTGCTTCTTCCGCGATTTTTATAAGCCGATAAACAATCCGCCAAAGGGAGCTAATATCCTTCGGAATGACGGGATTTTTGCATTCATCCGGAGTTTATAGCGCAGCACCCCCCAAAGGAAATTCCGGATGGGAAACTACTCGCGCGGGAAATGTTTTCACTAGTTTCTGAGACGTATGATTTTCAATGTCCTCTGCAAATATGGGCGGATTCCGCACTTCTTCTCCCAGCGGTTCGAAAAATGCCTCGCAATCCGCTGATTCAGTCAAGAGCGAAACTGAGGGAAAAAGGGGACAAAGGCTGATGGAGAAGAAAAGAGGTTAGTTGCTGTCGAAAACGCACATTCCTTCTGGGAGAGAGAATCACTTCCTTTCCTTTCTCCCCTCTTTTCAATAGCGCCTCACCTCACTTTTCTCCTCCCTCTTTCCTTCCATGGCCTGCTTTTCAGGCCGCTTTCCGCCTTTACACCTTAACGTTCCTTATCTCCTTTCTCTTTCACAGTGATCCCCAAAAGCCCTGCCCTTTTTTATCGCCTTTCCTTTTGCTTCCCATTTCTTTATCATCCACGGATTTTGACCGTTTAAGTTATGGGCTGGCCGGAATGGGTGACACCAGGATGTGATCTCCCTAATATCAGGTTTTAATATATTTAGTCGCTTATGTTTCGGGTGGTATGCGTGTATCGATTTATCTTTCTTTTTGCGTTTAAGGTGGAAATTTTTCTTTTCGGATTCCTAATGTTTTCACTGTTTTGAGCTTTGTGAGATGCGCCGTTTTAAAGATATTATTTAAAATATATTGAAAATAAACAAATTCCGTTATCATAAAGTACTAATTCCCTCATTATCATTGTATATTAAAATAGAATAAACTAGTTTAATGCGCTAACATTAGCTTTTATGCTTTTTGCTGCGTTACCAAGGAGAGAATTGTTTGAAATTCCAAATTAAAATTGGATATTCACCCAGAAAGCTAGGGATTTAATTTTGAGAAGTATGATTTACGTAATCGTTTTAACCTATTTTTAACAAGAGGCATTTAAACTAAATTTATTTCTACTTGTATTTCTCAAGACGTATGTTAATGTTATAAAAATTTCAAGTGTTGTATTTCAAGTCCTTTTAGTTTAAAGTATCATGGCAATTATCTTTTCTGTCGTGCGTGAAAGTAAATACATAAAAGTATTCCTTCAAGTGCATACGCAGATTAGTAGCATTTATTTATAATATCTCACAATCGTGACCTATAATCCCTCGATGTCTTGCCTCGTTCATTCCCCTTCCTGTCTCGAACCTCTCTGAGAATCTTGCCGCTGGATACGAACTTAGCAAAGTTGTCACTCCGCGTTACTGTCGTCCGTTTCACTCCCAAGCATCCTCTAGCGCAGAAGCTTTCCTTCACCTGCCTCATTATCCAGCTCACCATTCCTTTCGAATTTATTTTCGTTTTCCTCCTCCTCAGCTCCGAAACTAAGCACGTTAAATTTTTTTCGCGCCTCGTATTTTGTCCGACTCTTTTGAAAGATACCTTTTAAAGCGACCGATTCGCAGCCTAAGTGCTCCCGAAACGTGTCTCGTCACCCCCTCCGCGGATATCTGCACAAGTCATCGCGAGGCATGGCCATTAGGCATCCAGAAAGGCGGTCTTTATTTCGCAGCCGCACCGCCTGAGCCCGAGGGGTCTCATGGAACACTCGGAGCTTCTACCTTTTCGCAATACATTTCCTTTTTTCATCCTTTTAAGCACCCACGGGTCCCTTTCCATTGTGTCTATCCGTAGTTCGATCCTGCCTTTTAGGCGGGTTTTCGACCGTCCTCCAACATAAGGGACCCTTATGCCTTTTACACCTGCCCACGCCGTGCGCCTCCTGCCTTTCGAGGAACGTGTTCGGAATGAAGATATCTCTCTTTGCGTCTCTTTCCGATCCCCCCGTTGCGTATAAGGACCAGGGACACAGTCATGCGAACCCAATGCGATTTCACCGTAAGATCCTCGAAGTCGCCTCGACACACAATAAGACCGGTATGGTTTGAACCTTGCGGTTTTACATCATTTTTCCAGGACAATGGGGGATTTCTCCCGCGAGTTTCCCTCGGAACGGTAACCGGTAGGGTTTAGAGTCGGCGGGAATGCGGGTCCGTGAAAATCCGCGTACTGGGAATTACACCGCATTCGGAGTTGCCAAGAATGTTTTTGTGCAGATATTTTCAGGTTGGGGACGTCCTCCGAGTCCTTCGGTAGGCTATTGTGGACGTTTTCCGCCCGTACGCTCCGTCGGCGCTGGGCGACGTCACACTTTCAGTCGAAACGGCTGGAATCACGGATGACCGTGCCCGCTTTGTCATCGAGTGGTTTGTTTGAATATTAAACCGGCGGCGGCTCTCGTTCGAATCGGATTTCCGGTGTTTGTGGAGACGCAAATAGAGTCGTTCGGCGGGACAGTTCTTTTGTGGCGGGCTCGTCTGCATGAATGCATATCCATCCTGCGGTCTTACCCCGGCGTTCTGCGAAGTTGGTGGAAAAATTCATTTCGGGCGGTGAAATATTAATCGGCGTACTTTATCTCGGAGGCTGTACGGCCCTTTGATTGTTCATCTTTTTCGGCTTATTGTTCCTTATGGAGGAAGATAAAAAATTGATTTTATCTATCGCTTGTATTGCAAGGTTAAATCTGGAACTCGAAACTGGTTCTCGTGAATATTTGTAGCACTTGGAAACAGGTCAAATTCTAACGGTTTTTAAAGCTCATGTCTTTTTATGTGTCATGAAGTGATACTTACCTACAATGCAACTGAAGGATTCTTTGTCTTAAATAGGATTTAACGAGTTTTTTTGTGATAATCTTTAAGTGCCAGTGTCTTAGTTTATTTTATTTATTTGTTCATACTTATCAGAATAAGGTACTTTCTTTACTATTCTTTGCATGAACCATTTTTCAGAGTATTTATCTTTTAATAATGTACTCCAGTGAAGCGAAACTAATTTGAAAATTCTTGGTTACCGATCGATTAGCGTGAGCGATACATGATAAATAGTGTACACCAAACATGACATGTATACAGTAGAGAAATTTGTTTGATAAATGATATGTGCGATTAATTTTATGGAAAACATCGCTAGCGACGAATTAATGAAGCTTGACTAATGAAGACCGTCATAGTCCAACGTAAGGTAAGCTATGTAGCGACCGGAATTATTGCATCACTAATGGTAGCGGCTCACAGTCTATTCTCGTCGCATATCTTTTTGCAGTCGATATTTAATTCCCCGGCTCGTTGCGTTCAGCCTCACGCTTAAACTCGGAAATTGGCTCCTTTCGCATTCTTACCAGCATCCATATCGAGGGTAAAAGTAGCGACCATCTCATCTGAAATTCATTAGCGTAACACGTACTCGCTTTTCTTCCTCTTTTGCGGGAGGAGAGGTCACTACGCCCTGCTGACTTTCCCTGGATTCCCTGAGCAAGGCCGCACAGCACCACCGTCACGAATTTTATCCATATTCGGAATCGTAATTCTCCTTCGGCACTCCGTAGTCTTGGCCGAGGTCATTTCGGACGCCTTTGTGACCTCGCAGAAGGGATAAAGCAGGGGGCGTTGGCGGGGCCTCTGTGAGCGGAGAAATCGCGTGTCCAAATCCATTTATTCCTCGTCTCCGATTAGTTGGTCATGCCTCAATGTGACCGTTTTGAAAATAAAGGCTCTCTCTCCCACGCCTTCGCTATCGATTGGATCTCGCAGCTACAACCTCCGATTATTTTCACCATTCGGAAAACCTTGTTAGCTCCAAAGCTGCCGGAATATAATTGCCGAGCCATTTCCAAAGCTGTGATTTGCCGAGGATATTCGGTTTGTATCTGGATTTTTCTCTTTTTCGGGATAAGGATTATTTATGGATGAAGTGATGATCTCACGTAGCTAATATTTCTCAATCAGATAATAAAAAAACGTATTCCAGGGTCGTTTTCAACACGCTGAATGGTACAGATATTGTTATGGTTGTATACTCCATCGCGCACAAAAATGCAATAGCATAGTATTTATTAACAAAGTACTACTAGAATAGTATATAACAAGGCTAAAAAGGTTTCAGAAACCTTGGTAGTGTTTGATTCTAATGTTTTTGTGGCATAGCATCGATAAATATATTAATACTCCACATCTTGTCCCACAAAAATTGATAAGGTTGCAATTATTTGTTAATTTCTTGTAGCTTCCCCGTCAAATTAAAAGAAAATCAATTGTGTCTTTTGTTATAATTAGCTTGATTTATAGATAATAAAACATATTCCAGGTTAAGAGTTCTCCCTGAGATATTTCATCTCTTTCACTTTGACCTATTTGTCAGAAAATGCTGGTGCTCCTCCGTGGTAAAATCAAATTGGCCATGTAGAGATTGTCAAACCTCATATAGTTGAAGTAAATGAATTATTTCCCACTTTCAATTTTTAAATTAAAGCTTAGATTTTCATCCGCCTCAACGCAACCGTGTAGTATTGAGCTTAGCAGTTGTGGGTTAAACTTTGGTTCTCTCGCCTGCTTTACCGTTCTTTAATTCCCACGTAATAAGGGGAATCGGTTTTTTTCCTCGTGAGATCCGATTGAGAAAATGCAGTTCACAGCGCCGTGAAAGACTTCTCTCACTTTCAGGGCCGAAAGGAACGCGGGCAATCAGTTGAGAACTTAAAGAGCACGAAGAACTTCTCAGTCCAATAGAGCATCACCGACCAACTCTCCTCTCGTCATGTCGCAGCCTTTCTTTTTGTACCGAAGTGGCGGTGACGAAGTAAAAAAAAATTCTCCTCAGTAATCACGCTCAATTTGATGCATTTCTTATTCTCATTTTCATCCTTGAAACGTTTCTCGAGCGAAATTGGAGTAATTAAATCGCAGAATTCATCCGCTCATTCCATTTACTATACATGGAGCATTAGGAAATGATAGAGAAAACTGTTTGTTTGTCCCGAGAATATGTTTTTGGAGTCGAAGCTACGTTGTTTTAAATAGCGTTTTCGTTTCATTAATTCTGGATGCTGTGGCTCAAAATTTAATTACTTTTTGGCAGTCTTTAATGTATGAAACTTTCATCGCACCGTCGGCGGAAAATCATCACTTTTTGGCCACTGTGAATCGAAATTAGTTTAAAAGCTTCGCTGAATACCCTCCATTATCTCATCACGTTTGTCGTGTGTGTTCATAAAGAAGATAATATGGCAGAACGGAATATGATTTTTCATGCCATTCATCGAAGATTATTCGCTTATGTTAGCTGTTGATGGCATATTGTTAGTTTTAATAGAAAATATGTAGTTTTTTGTTTAGATTTATTGGATTTTATACTCATTTACCCTTATATACTCTTCATGTGATCAACATAACTTACTTTCCGCGATTGAGCATGCCAGTTTAATGAATTTGATGATCATAGAAAATCCTCTTATTTTCCTATTGAATAGGATACGCAATGTATTTAAAATAAATGCTGTAGTTAGGAATTTCATTCTCCCTGCACGACAGAAGACTATAAGGAGTGAGGATTTCAGCTATCAGAACGAAGAATCAACCGGAATGCCGTAATACATAGATAGATGTTTTCCTATCACATCAAGTACACTTGTGTAGAGACCTGGCAGCGATGCACTCGCTGAAATTAAATCAGGATGTTGGATTGATTCAAAGCGTATGTTATAGGACTCTATACAACTCTCCACCCCATTTCCACACCTTCCCCTCACATCCTGTCCTTTGACCGCGTGAGTATATGAAAAGGGTGGAGGCAAAGTGGCAGGTAGCGTGGTTTGTGGACCGCTTCCATCTCACCGCATTACAAATGACCGGGTCTCTCTCTCCCCGGACAGTTCTCCATTACTGTGTGTCTCGGAATGCTTCATAATGACCTCTCCAGGATTCAAACTGCCGCACTCGAGTCCGAGGACCGTAAGTTGTTTATTCGAGGGACGGCTCTTAAAAATCCAATCTCGCGGTTACACTTTTCCCAACGCGCGTGATCCTCTGAGGTAATAAGGGTTTTGTCCAAACGTTTAAATCGGACACCTGAAGGAATGGGAAGTGTATTTTCCTGGCAGAACGACGTTTCTCCGTGCATTGTGAGCTTCTCCAGGAACGTCCGCGTAGATGAGGTTGATTAAACCGAATTTTGGGTTAGAAATGGTGGAACGTAGGGCTCAAGAGTAGGATTGTGATTGAATTTTAAATAACGGTGGCCATCCTAGTCTCGTCTAATACGGGTGGAAATATCCTGCTAACTCTCTTAAAATTAATCTCGTTCGCTCCAAGGGAAGTGGAAATAGCAAATTTCTCTTGCCACGAGACTCATCGGCTCCTGGGGTCCAATATTCTTCGTAATGAATAATTAATAATATAATACTTCCTAAGCTTCTCCTCATTTGTCTAATGATCCACGACGGTGTCTCTAAGCTATTAACTTCTGTATTCCTAGGAGGATGATTTGGTTGACTCAGGATTAATACGTAGTATTGTCTAGATTATAGGCATATTAAATTTCTTTAAAGTTGAGACGCTTAAATTATATTTTTTCTTACTCCAAGATATCCTTTAAAGAAATAGTTGATTGCATCATGTTTTACCTTCAACCTCCACCGACGTAAATTTTCCTAATCCCTTTAAAAACTCTTTTTCTTTTTTATTTTTGCGTTACGCGGTATTCCGGGAACCCTCTAATGAATCCCATTTATGAAAATTACTTCCATCCCATTTATTCGTTCCGAATTTTCTAGCACAATAAATTCGCGAAGCCCACCGGAGTCGAAATTATGATCCGCCCTCAAAGCTATTAATACTTTACGGGACCAAAATAATTTGGCTGCCATTAACAGATTAATCGCCGCTATTAAGGATTTACATTTACTGGCTATTATGGCTCATGCTGTATCGTTCTCCCACAGCGTTCCTCCCACGAACTCCGTACACCTCTCTCCTGATCCGTATCCTCCCTTTTAACCCAGTGGGAAAATAGGCAGATCTTATTCGGAGATTAACGTGGGATACGCGCGGCGGGGAAGCATAAAAAATATAATAAAGCCTAAATTAATTCCGTTTTCCTAATGAAGTTCCCTTCTAGGGGCTACCCCTTCTACTCAACCGCCGTTCCTTCCACGCCTCACTGAAACTCCGCGGTGACCTGAGCCCCAGCTGTTAATATTCATGACCTCGGGGAAGCCTTGGGTAAGGGGGGACTCTGAGAGGGTGAGAAATGAGGCGGGGTTGTCTTTCGGAAGCGGGGGAGGATTCGGTAGCATCGGGGGCAATGTGTTTTTTATACTAGGTGCACAGTATGTGAAACTATGCGTGGGATGGTTCAAATATAGCCGGGTTGGAAGGCCAGACGGGATCCGTTCGCTATTTAGTCGTAGAGGAATTATTCTATAATGACATAGAGAGAGGAAGATTATATATATTATACACGTAGATTATATTTTTAAAATTCATAAGTTAATGCAGTTAATTCCATTTTTACTTTATGTTTCGTTTGTTTCTTACCTGTAATACTAGATTGGAAAAATTTTGGTCCCCTAATAAGGTCGCAGTTGTTACATTGAGCTTTATTGGAATGAGTAGCAAGAATTATTATGATTTTTGATTATGCATTATGATTATTATTTTGGTGACATTTTTACCTGGGTCCGCTAGTCGAATTTTTCCTGTTCCCATTTAAATATTGTCAAAATTACTATCAAATAGTTATTCGAGCTATAAATTCATCGGAGGCCTACGTAGCCTTCGATAACAGTTTGTGAAAAGGAAATTACCTGATTACTGAAAATTTATACTCTTGTGTGGCTACAGATTTTTGTTTAAGAAGTTACTAGAATGAAGTATCAACCAGTATGACCGCCAAGAAATAAATTCACTATCGTAAAAAGGGAAAAATGTCTTCTCTCAAAATTTCTCACATGATGACCAGGTATCGTAAAATCCTCTCTGGGGCAAGGGTACGCATCTCTGTCACACTGTGTTCCCTCTTTTCCTCATGTTATCCGCTCCCCATTTTAGCCTGGAAAGACCATTAATTCGCCGCGCATTCTAATTTCGGAAGGGAAGAAGGATATTGTGTTCGGAGAGAGAGAGAGAGATGGTTAAAAAGAAGCAGGCTATAACCCCTTTTTCACTCTGTCCCTTTGCCCTCTGGCTTTGAGGTTGCGACCACAGGACGGCAGCAGAAAGCACTCAATGCGAAGGGGTTTTGGAAGGTGGAGGAATATATAGAGGGATCAAATTCGCTGAGGATTTGGAAATTTAGTGAAGACGGAAGCAGAGAGGGAGAACTGTGGAGTTTTTTTATGGCGCTTTTGTGAATTAACAGATTTAGGGTTACGGAATCGGTTTTAGAAAGTTATAGATATGTTTTTGTTTTGAATCAGCCCTTCGAGTACGGATTTCCCTCTCTCTCTCCTTTTAGAAAAGAAAACCTTTCAGTGGAAAGAAAATCTTAGGTTGTCAAGCGATTCTTAAAGCTGTCTTCCATAATATTATTTGAAGTTTTGCTAACATTCTCTCTCAACCACAATATTAATAAATGCACGATCTGGATTTCTGAGCAAGGCTGATCGCCAAGAAACCTTTTCATTAGATCATGTTATAAATGAAAGCTGTTCTTCGTATTTGCCACCAAACTTTTTACTGAGCTACCGGTTTCAGAAATGTTGCGGAAAATGCTAACCACAACTTTCATTTATTAAATGTCGTCTCGTAGACTCAGGCCAACTGATATTGATTACATTCATTAAATAATCATAAAGAAAGCATTTTAGTTAGCAAGAGTTGTTTCTTTTTACCATCCAGTTAAGCCTTTCTTCAAGAATTTTAAATTTTGCTTGAATTATAGAAATTTTTTATACGTTTTCTATTTCATTCCATCTATAGAGGATTGTATTTGTAACCAACAAGAATTATTATTATCGTTAATCAATGATCTTTTTTCTGGCTTCTCTTGGCGATATCTTTAGCTTACATCATCCCAGTATTAATTTCTCCAGAGGAGATCTTGCTCACTCTTTTTTAATCTCTCCTCTGTTAACCTTTTTACTCAACGAAACCTGATGAAATCCTCGTTGAAATCTCCCAAGTTTATCGTCCTAACGATCGTATGTTTAAAAACCATTTTCCCATCGGCGAGAAATACTTGAAAGAATCGCTCCCACTCTCTCCCCCAGAGAAATACGTAGTAGTTCTTAAGCCCAATTACAGTCGCCAACCCAGACGAGTTTCGCATCAAAGAGACGAGAGGAAATAAATCTCAGAGCGTTTCTCTCTTTCTTTCATAGGAGAAAAACTAAAATGCGATCTTGGTCTCGCTCCCATTTTCTCCCTTTTATTGGATTCTTTTCGGCTCGATTTTCCCACCTTTTTTCACGACAAAGTTTTTAATTACACCACGAGAGAGGAAAAAAAGGTCGCAGGTGCATCCAACGACGCGCGAAGTTTGCCGGCGCCAAGGAGCACAATGGGAAAGCGATAAGGGTCGCTCAAGATAAGGGGGAGAGAGCCTTTAAAAGCTTCCTTTTCCTTCCGTCTTTGCGTGGATGATTTGTGAGCTACCTTCATCTAAAAGAGGATCGCGGAACCAATTTCCCATCTCACGTGGGAATACCTAAAAATAAAATCAAATGTCAGGTATCTGTCTGAACCATTAAATCCTTCTCTATAAATGCTGCTCTTTGGGTTACACTGCTTCAAATATCAGCTCCTTGTGATTTTCCGTTGTATCCCTGTCGTAAGAAATTTTCGTCTTTTAACATGTGTTTACGTGTACGAATGTTAAGAAGTTTAAATTTCGGTCGACCGCTAACCACATCTCGAGTTATGTATATTAATTACTTTTCTATATACTCATTTCAGTTGATTTCAAAGTTTAACTTAATTTGAGAAATGAAGTTTTCTCGAGTATCATCAACAGCTTGTTTTTGTTTGCATGTAACTTAAGATGCATAACAGCATAAACTTTCACTTACATGTGCTCGAGGTGTACAATTTGCTCGAAAATTATTACTAAAAGACCGAATACAATTTCAGCTGTCTAACTCAAGATAATTTCCTGGATAAAATTAGTAACGTAACCCTATATTTTTATAAGGTTTAATCAACCCTGTTCTTGACTGTAATCACTTCCTCTTGCTTCTGTTAAAAATCAATTGATATTCCAGTTAGAGAATCGAGTTGTTTACGCTTCTATAATTATCAATTTAAGTCTCCATGAGAAGAGAGGTAATTTTCAGCTCTTGAAGTAGAAAACTTAGCATGTTTGATTCATTGAAGCATCTACTTCTCATTTATTTTCTGTCTGTTATGCTCTGAAGTTACTGATTTTTTATTTTCTAACTTTGATTCCCTTTTATTTATAAAGATTTTCAAATAATAAATTAATGTACCAACTCCAGCGAATGTATCGTAAGTACTTTATACCGTTTCATAAATATGAGGCGTACGATTTTATTCTAGAACTACGTTTGAAGAACGGTTGAAAACGCGATAGCACCTTTGAATAAGTAGCATGTTCATTAAAGGAACCCAGATGGATTCATTTAAGATTCGTGACCGTATTTGGGGATATTTTCAGCCCCATTCTATTCCCTGTCCACACCCACGCTTTGTTAAAACCAACACCAGCGCAAACGTTTTGTTTCCCCCTAATTTTTTTTCCAACCGTCATTTCCAGTCCGATATCAGCACCTCTCCCCCGATTTGTTTCGCGTGTAATTCGCTCGGCCTCAAGATTTTGATTATGGAAGTTGTTCCGCGAACAAAGTAGCTCGAAAGAAAGGGATACTGCACGCGAAAGTGGAGGAGTAATTCAGGAGCGGAGAGAAGGGGTTGAAGTCTTGTGTAGGCGATGCCTTTCATTTCAAAGGCAAGGTGAATTAATGAGTGTGAGTGTGCGAGAGGGGCGTGCGGTGGAA
Source organism: Pachydiplax longipennis (assembly GCA_036926295.1). Lineage (NCBI taxonomy): Eukaryota > Metazoa > Arthropoda > Insecta > Odonata > Libellulidae > Pachydiplax > Pachydiplax longipennis. The sequence goes on from JAVFKF010000008.1 coordinate 63,906,090, forward strand.
GGGCCCATAAATCCCTTGGACTGATGGCCGAACCGCCGCCTATGAAGATAGAGAGCAAGGGATAGCGGTGAGAGGAAGTCTTGTTTCACCTTCTATATCCCCTGACAAGAGTAGCGTTTAACGTCGTTGGCGATTTGGGGAAAGCGAATTCCTGTGTTTTGATACCCTCTCTTCGTACACCCTTTTCCTACCTTTCCCTTCTCCACCCCCCGATACCCTCTTCGTTTGATATAGCTATTTGGTTTCCCCCTAAACCGAGCTGACGCCCAAGTTTTCGATGCTCATATTCTATGAAAGGGATCCGTAGATCTTTTCGCCGCCCTGTGAGTTTTTTCTCGTTATTTACCTCGGCGAACGGGCTAAAGGCTGGGAAAACACGTGATCCGTACGAGAAATTTAACAATGATAATATCTATTATTCTTTGGGAGACTCCCGTGGAAGAGAGAATGGAAAGTGTATGAAATATATTTTCTGCTCGTGGAGAAGAAACAAGCACAGAGGAATAAAACAAGCACGAATACTTTTACTACGGTAAATATATATGCCGTTGCAGTACATTACTTTAGACTAAAATAGATGCCTGTTGCTCATAGTACTAGAAAAAGAGACATTATTTATATTAGTAGGAAAATGTTCAGAATATTTCGGTTTACTTCATCAGAAAATATTCGAACAGTAATATTTACCGTAGATGCTTCTTTGTTTTTGTTCAAGAGAATATCCTCAATTCAGAAGTCGTCTTTGTAAGTGCTTATCTCTTCTCTTCATCTTTCACGTTTTTCCTTATCGTTCGCTCCTGAGAACGAATGCATGTATTACTCCCATAATACATATAAGACGTTGGAAGCAATTTCCGTACGGTGAAACCATTAAACCCTTCATTATTCTTCCATTTTACGCACACATTTCAAAACACGGTATAAATTTATTATCCAGGTAGGTTTACTGATTTATACTACGTTAATACTCTGTAAATGGATCCGTTTTCGGGGTGCACCGCACCCAATTACTTAAACTTGATTTGATTTTTTGAGTAATAATTTTTTTTATTGTAAGGCACTGAAACTAATGTAAGAAACTTGTCCTTTCTCATTTATAGAGCTCGCGAGGGAGGGAATATAAATAATTTAGAGAAATACGAGGACTGCGCCGGTGGAATTAACGTAAGTGGAAGATAATGGTATTTTTTTATTTTTTTTTTCGCCCCGATTTTTATCGATGTCGTTATTTATGCACTGCCTTTGAATGTTTAACGCTCACCTTCTCGCTCAGGCGTCATTAGGGCAGTAAAAGAAAGTCATTCGGGAAGGAGAATTTAGTGCCAAGCGCAAGGGGAATCGCCCTTAACACGCTCATTTGTGAAGGAATAGGTATGAGATGTGGGGAGAGGACGATGAATGGACCGATTCGTATGTTGAACGAACAAGGGTTTGCTAAAGGATCATTTGCCTCTCCTTCCACTGGTTTTCCTTTACATTTCTTTAATGCTTCCATGGGCGATTCTGATTTCGATCGGACTGATTATGAAGCGTTATAAATTACGTTCTTTTATTTTCCTATCGAATTTGTTATTTTCGAAATGTCACCATCATTAGTCTCTGTGAAATAATCGCGCTATACATTAATTATTAATCCAGATTATAAATCTTCCATAAGCTAATATTAATGACCACCCCGGTAATTGGAGTTAGATTAGTCTTCGATGTTAATTCTACGCTACCATGGTGACATGTTAACGATTTAGGAAATCATCTAAATCAGTTAAATAGATATAGTATCTTGATAAAAGACTAAAATTTATTCCTCTTCATGGGTCACAAAGAAAAAGTATTTTCTAGAATTTAATTCCATTTTCTATCGAAGAATTTTTTCTTCCGCGGGTTTTAGTGATTACGATGACGAATTGAAGTTACTGTCATTCGAAAGATATTTTAAATCACTCTCGAATAATTGATCATCCATTTACGCGATTTCTGCATGTTCATACGATTTTATCGTCCAACGTGTCTCTGGATTAATGCCACAGGAATTCTATGCGTCACGTCAGTGTTGCTGAATGCTAAACGTTGAGGTTTCCATTTCTCGTATGCAATCCGCCTTTTGCCTTCGCTACACGTGTCTTCCGACGTATTTCGAAAACCACTATTTTCAGTCGACTTACTCCTCATTCTACGAGCAGGAGAGAGAGAATAATTTCCGAGGTTTCGATCCCTTTATGACTGGAACTATAATTCATTCGACCTGATTTTCCTCGTTCTGAGCCAATTCTTGGTGGTCATTAAAATGCATCTTTCCCGTTTCGTGAAAGTCTGTAAATATAGGTTCCGCGCGAAGGAAATCTCTGTCCAGGTTCTTTATTGGATCAAATTTACACTTTGAACCCGTCATTAGAATCGGATGCACGTATCCAGAGCAGATTCGATCTTTTCGAGAAACTCCATTTTTCCAAGTCGATTAACCAAACTGTTCATTTCCCTTCGGCGCAAAAGTTTACCTTCTCAATATCCAACTCATAATAAATTTTCAGAAAGATTAATAACCCGCGGTCCCTTGATAGAAAGCCGTAGGCGGCCTGCGTTAATTTCATGGAGGCAGTACTTTTCTCACAGTTATTTTATCATTTTCTGTTGCATTTAACTTAGCCACTTTTTGGTAAAAAAGTCGAAATTTGGGTATAATTTAGCTGTGTGCGGATATAAAGGATGATATTTCTCGTGTTACAGATTTTCTAATTGTTTGTTTCATTTGAAAATCTTATTACGAAACGATGGATCGAACGATTTTCAGTGCATAAAAAACGTTTAAAATGCAGAGAATTATAATATCTACAGCCTCCTGGAACGGTTTCAAGCATTTGTGGCCCACTGGAAGTAAAACCTTCGTTACTCCCAATCTATTGCTTCCGAATATTCATTTTTATTTGTAATATTATGTTAACTGTGCAGTTAACTCTATGGCGTGAGAATATTGCATCGTAAATTGAACTGTTCCACTTTGCTAAAGAAATCGTTCTGAATTCCATTCGTCGGTTGAAAGGAATTAAGTGGACCACCATCAAGAGAGATGGGAATCACCCCGAGGGATTTCTTCGGGCAAATATATTGTTTGTAGAGCAACTTTTTAATTGAAACATCCGTGTGCTTTTTTTCTCGATACTCCTTCGAAATAACTGCTCTGCTTAAAGCCGTTCTCATGAATGTTTGCCTTTCGTGTCATTTACTCTTGCATTGTTTGAGCGACTGGTTCAGTAAAATTTTTTAATTATGCACATTTGCGGTTAAAGAGTCGATTTCCTTCCTCGTTTGTTGATTGATAACTATTGTACATTTGTGAATGGAAGTGAATATGAAGTATATTTATTATTTATTTTAATAGATATCCGACAAGTTCAAATATTGTTTACTCCTTCAAGCTTTTTTAAGGACCAGGAAGTAATATCTCCTGCTTGACATCCTTCCTCCAAATTTGATCTAGATTGCTGCTTAATGTAATACATAAGGGAAATACAGAATAACATCGTTGTGGGAATCAAATTATGAAAGCTCCCATTGAATTACACTCCTCGGACAATCCTATTAAAAATTATTAAAAGTGATGGCATCATTATTTATCATTAATATTAATTCCTGCCCAACATCTTGGGTGTCGTTTCCAACTAGCGAACAGTCATTAATCATCATTTCCGAATAAATCAGTCGCATTTGAAATTTCCCTTTGTAGAATCGTTGGGCACATCTTGCCGTCGGGTGCATGTAGCGTACCACCAATTAATCTTGCAGCTACCGTACATGCACCAAGTCGTTCGTTTCGTAACTATAGCGACCATATCTCTTGCTCGGATGCCTTCTTCGAGTCGTCATAGGCACTACATTACGCGGCCATAGTAATTGTGCCCGGCTGCAAAAAGAAGAGGGAAAAAGTTCGGGAGATCTTGCCATATCAGCTGTGAATGAGATTCGCCGTCCCTAATGTGGCGAGTTCAGTTGCCGGAAGCTGTGCTAAACCACGCCGTCCGTTGAGTCGCGGTTTTGCCCAAAGCGTCGAAGTTCAAACCTCTCCCGCCCTTCCTCCATAACACTTCAACTTCCGCCCTCGCCGTACTCACCCTTTCCGATCCTTTAACCGTTCCCCCGCCCGTACTTCTAGTAACCCGGGCAAAGACCCTCATCTCAGGACGCCCCGCGGCTCTGCGGTCTGCTTTCAAAACTTGATCGTATATACCTTATATTCCCCTTTTATCCCCACTCCAGCAAACCCCAAAAGCGGCCCTTCCCGCTGATCACTCATTCCTATTTTTTCCCATCTATTCTTGTACACTCCGGTTTCTCTGCATGCGCCAGCCCTTTTCTCTTCTCTCCCTCTGTTTCTCCCTTCGGCTTTCCCGTCTTATTTGTTCCGAAACGGTGAAAACTGTCAGAACTCCTCTCGCAACCCCTCGAGGGTGGGTGGAGGGTTGAAGTCTCGGGGGTGGGACGTTTTTGGGTCGCTCCCCGATGAGGGTCGCTCCTCAGGTCCGCGCTCCTTAGCGCCACGATTAGTTTGGGGTGGCGATAATTCTTCTCCTCCCTGTTTTCCATCTGGTTTCGCTTCCTCGGGAGGAGAAGGGGTGACTAAATGTTAATAGGCGGATGGGAAAAGAAGGCTCGCATTGGTGGTGAGGTAATTGACGAAATTTACGAGTCGTGAAAATCGGAAGGGATTTTTAGACGTCGGGGCTTTAAAATGCGGGAATGGATGGAGATTAAGAGGGAGGAATATTTATAACGGGTGGATCCTGTTTTTGCATCCCTTTAAAACCGGCGGATTTTTTTAATTGCAGCACGACGGAAATCAAAGAAGGGAATCAAAGGATGAAATTTACGGCGCTAAAAGAAGTTTCGGCGGTATCAAAATCATCCCATTCAATTCCCACGGAGGGACGACATAAATTCGTCCCCAGATATTCCGGCGCTACACCTCTCCTTCATTTTTCCGCGAAATTCATTATCGTGTAGGACGAGCGCTGATTACGCGTATGTGTATACTTCTGTTTCGGAATTGTTTGCCTCCGAAATTCACCTGCGAACGTCGGTAGCTGAATATTTTTTTCGCTCACCGAAACGTTAAATCCCATTCGCTATTGTGATGCAAAGCTTTCGGTGGATGCATTGATAAAGTTCCTCACGGAGGTACTTAATGCATCTGCGGTCCCTAATGAAATTCAGAGGACGGCCTTCAAACCGTCGTTCTTGCGAAATCTCTCCTTTTCTCGCCAAATCGTGCCTTTCCCCTTGTTTACTGTTTATTGTGGAGCGTTTTCGTAAAACTGTTAATGATGATATCCTGCCTGGGCGTGCCTATGCAGTCTTTCGCGGCCCTTCCCGAAAGGCAAATGGACCCAGCACGCCCTCCTCCCTCTATATTTTCCTTCTCTGCTCCATTACATTCCTTGCCCAAGATTCTGTTGGAGGAATCTTGAAGAAGAGGAGGGAGAAAAAACATGAGCTTTGAGTAAACGCTACCCATCCATCCGTCGAGTTTTTCCACCCTTTCCCCTCTTCTGAAATGTTTACATTAATTTTCGTGCCTCTCCCCGACTGCTTATGATATCGTTAAACACCCACGCGTATTTTCTTGGGTTTCGGAAAAGGAAGTTTCGAAGGCGTAATTGCGTGCATTATGGAGCGTATTTCAACAGCCCGGTCGCAAAAATATTTTCGCTTTCCCTTCGAAAACAAGGGATATTTTTCATTCGACCGAGATATCTTTGGAATAGAGTTGAGGCCCGATGAAGGATAAACGATGCCTGAGGTTCGTATTTAAATCTTTTATCCACTCCCATCCAGCGCTTTATTTATTAGCTCTAAGTGAAGGTTATATGTGTATATAAAAATTCTGGGCGATATCCGACCTTTAACATGGCAGGCTGAGGTTCATACGTTGCCCGAAATCTTCCCCACTTTTATGTCGCTAAATACTGTTCTCGCAAATTTATTTCCGTTATATTTGGGAACTCTTTGCGTCATGTGTGAACACAAATTTTGCGGCTAATTTAATTTCAATTTACGTTGATAGCATTGCGTGAGCTCTAATTTAATCCACATATCCAAATCGTGCAATGGCAAATTCCAGGTACAGGATAATAGTTACGGAAAACATGAAGATTAAACATTGTATGTTCTGTAATTGTTCATTAGAGTACTTCATTTGCCTCATTATTTCGTTGCATATTTTGGGAATAGCCGCGTCCATTTTCGAACTATGCATTAAGTATATCCTATTTTGGAAAGCGTTTTTTTATTCCATTTCTTTCTCGTGTATTTACCCTTAGAATGCCTAAATGTTATAGGTTATTTTATGGCAAAGAGTATTCCGCAGGTTTAGATTCTTAAAATATCAACAGAAGATACAATTCCATTGTAGCTTTTTTTTTTCTCTCGACCTTCTCTCGACTCTTCTCTTCGACCTGAAGAAGCCTACTGCAACGTAGGCGAAACGTCGTCGCTGCTGCTACGTCCATCGCGGTGGAGTCCCGAAAAAAGCTACAATGGAATCAACCAATCGCCGCGGAAACCTTCGACCTTACAGAAGATACAATTCAGTACAAAAAGTGTCTTATCGGACGAAATTGGGACTAGATTCTAGGAACGGTAACCTTGAAAGCAGCTGGTTTTGGACATAAATTTTGATTCTGATTTTAGTTATAATAATTATTTTAATATTTTTTATGTTTAAAGGAATCTTCCCACCATGTTGTTTTAGTGCTAAGCTTGAGGATTGAAAATAAATCATGTATTTCAGATTGAACTACAACGCCCTCCTATACTCATCGTTGATTCAACCGTATCTTTTTTAAAGGCGGAGTCTAAGTTACGAGATAATTATAGCTAATGATGGTGCATGTATCCTTATTTCCATTTTATAAGGTCATCTGTGGTAAATGCGGAGGAGGCCGTTTCGGAATAGGCGAGAGAGATGAAAGAAAAGAGAGAAATGAAGAGGTCCTAAGGAAGGGGTGAAGCAAGACAGAGCTGAGAGTCTAAAATCGAGGCGACATAAATAAACTCGTTGGAAGGAGCGTAGGAGTGTTCGTAACTAAAGAGGTGCGGGAGTGCGGCGAAGATGAAGTAATGGAGTAGGCGGTGGTGTGAAGGGGATTAGGACACTGCCGTGGGTGTGGGAGGGCGTATTTTTGGGGATGCTATTGTCCCCTTCGTGACCGCCGATGACGTGCATGAAAACAGTGCGTTTGAAAACAAGAGGTATTTATAAAGGTGACGTTGGTCTTGATGTCCTCCGCGATCTTAAAGTGAGAGAATGATGAAGCTGCTTTCACAACCTGACATCTCTTATTTTTAACCTGTCGCATGAACCGTGAAATTTGCGCCCGCTGTGTTAATTTAAGTTTAATTTCGTGTTTGCCTAGATGGAGTGCTTGGGCGTTCTCGAGTTGCCCGCTTGTTCGTGTCGGAAAAGTTGAGTGGTAATTCTGGGACGCGATTCGTGACAAACTATGGTCCTTGGAAGTAGAAGTACATGAAATGTATTATATTGTCTCGGAACATTTGAATATTATATCAGTTAACACCATTAATGTTACTGTTCTTTTTGGTTAAATTTATCTCAAAGATTAGCTTGTTTCTAAATATAAAAAAGAAATGCACTTTTTTACTACTTGAGTGAGTAGATGATTTTCAATTGCATTCTATATCAAATAATATATGTGGAAGAATCGATGCTCATACTATATTTTATAATGGATATCTGCTACGTGATATAAGTGCCTATTCTCAGTTTACTTATGGAAAATGATATAATGCGTTGATTTACCTTAAAAGAAATATTTTTGCAAACATTTCGCTGGCCCAGAAAGAAGCCGTATTTGTATTGTTATCGTTTGACGGTAATTCGTATACTTGCATTTCGAATTGTATTCATCAATACCGTCGATTACGACTGTTTTTCGCAATAAGTCTCCTTGGAAGGGAAAGTTGGTTGTCGGTCTATATTCGCAAACCCTGCTTATTGCATCGTAAGATTTCCTGGAAGCGTTTTGTGGAATTAACATTGGAAAGCAGCATTGCTATGTTCAAGCACAAATTCTGCAACCCCGAATCAAAGCGCTAGGAAGGAGCTAGAATCTGTCTCATCATTGGGCGGAGTTTGCCGTCAACTTTATCTCAATTTCTTATTCTTCACGTAACTAAGCTGCCGTTTTCTAGAAAATCTGGGGAAACCTTCCGCATCCTATCCCCTCATTTATGATTTCCACTTAAAGATTGGATCGTGACCCTCGACAATTGCGGTGGCTCCTTCCAGTCCGCGTTCACTTTCACTGAATCGCGGCATCGGATTTTTATCCTTCCTCTGCCGATCTCTTCGATATCTGAATCTCACGCTGCTCACGATCCCAAAGAGAAGTGGGTCCTGGCGGCGTTTAATATGCACCGCGGGTTGCTGCAGAGAGAGAACCCCCCCGCCTCTGGAAACCCCAACGGCTCCCGCTGCTTCCTCTTCGCAGAATGTACTCTAACTCGGTAATAACGTATCGCCCTGAGTGTCTGGCAAAAATCCGGTGCAGACAAATCCGCTGAAACTGAAGCATTTGTGAAGTGAATCTCAAATGAAAGCGTATCGTTAATGTGTACATTTGGATGCACATATTTAAAAAAATAATTGAATTTAATTTTACGCGTCCGTTGTCATATTATGTTCACTTATCATTTTTTTTCTATTTTCATTTTAATAATTGGAATTTGTTATTTTACGAATGAGGGCCTTCTTAGCGATTCATTATCTAGATTTTACATACATTTTATTCATACTGAAATATTTTGAAAAGCTAAGTCCAAAAATAAGTTATTCTATTATATGCTCCAGCATGTGAACGAAGTATAACTACCTTAAATTATGAACTTCTTGACTTAGACTTCAGATCCTCGTATTGTTGCAATAAATTATGCCGTCCTTCCAGATATAACTTTATTGTCTGAAATTCAATCCTACGAATTGATTATAATTTTATTTTTAAACATGAAAGGATTTTAATACAAGTCTACTAGCAATTTTCCCCATTAAACCTTTTTTTGCTAAAGAGTGAAGTATTTTTCAATTTTAATCCTGATGCGAGGATTGCATGTCTTTATTTCAATTGTCACCGTTTCACTGAGAAAGAATTCTCTAAAGAAATTCGTTGTGATCGTTCGTGTGACACAACTACATAAGCAGGATATAAACCAGGAAAATCTCTCCGCTGCCTTTAGGCATGTTTATGACTTAGGTTGCTATAATAGACATCTGTTAAACCAACTCTTTCCTTCCTCCTCAGTCATCTCATGCCTCATGAAATTATCTTGGAGTCGGTGCATGTTCCTCGACCCGCCGCAGGATACGTGGTGCGGACGTGTAGCCCCGGAAGATAAAGGCCATTGCGAGAATTAAACCAGGCATTAAACAAACCCAGTTTCTCCGATTCCATTTTTCTTGCAATCATCTCTCTCAGTCCTCATGCGATGTTAGGAAGGAGGAAGTCCAGCGGAGACGGCATTCGTGACGGGCGTGGAGGTTCGGTTCATTTTTCGCCCCGCGATGAGGAATGGGCAGAGGGAAAGGTCTGTTTACTCACTGCTGTGGGAGGGAAGGGTCGAGAAGGGCCAGAGAGGGGTCATCAGAAAGCGGGACGGACTAGGTAAAGGCGGAGTCGCGGTCATAAGAAAAGATTTCGACGCTCGCCTTAACGTTGAGTGATTTCGGTTCAATACGGCGCGAAAGTTAGAAAAATCCCCTCTCTCTCTTCTGTACGTGGAGATCTCGTATTCCTACCGTTCGCCGATGGTGATTTATATTGCTTTCATCTTTTTTCTGGCGGAAAGCGGAGCGAATGCGTGTGCACCGTGCCTTTCCATTGCCTGTTCTGCGTTTTTCGCTTTCTTTCGAGGTATTTTTTCTTCCGAGCAATGAAGCTGGCGGAAAATTGGCGCGGGGTGTTTTCTCTTCGCGTGGTGTAAAACACTATTGATTGCGATAGTTTGGCGAGAGCGTGCCGTGATTGTTTCGTTACGGCAAACAGGCAGGAAATTAATCATTAAAAAGAGAAGATTGAAATTTTTAATCTGTCGGTCGGAAAGGCCGTGACAAAGGCATCGTGGATGCAAAACCGCATTACGCGGCGGTCGTTTTTAAGGGCGATTTAATTTGAAAATTTTTTTATAAGCGAGTTTTTCTTTTTTGTCCCATTAGGTGACGTTATGTAAATGATGATTTAAGCCGGTACTCATACCAGCTAGTTCTCCGTGGGTGGCCTTTTGTATCACGGAAAACTTGTTGAGTGCCGTTATTCTAGGGCTAGTAATCTATCCTTTTAACGTGTTTTATCCTCTTTTAGCTAGAAAGTTGACCTTCAGTTAGTGCCTCAATATATCATCATCCCTAATGCACTCTGTGGAGTAGATAATTCACTTATTGCCTATTAGCCAATCTAATTCTTTTCTCTATTTTTTCTCTCCGATTTTTCTTTATTTTTTCATCATAAAAAATTAGATTATATATTCAGTAATTCGAACGTCTTTTTTTATCACCGTAACTTACTTCCAGGAACAGTATCTCGTCAGTTGGTAGAGAAGAAATAATTAATTATAATCAAAATAATAATCTGAAATTCAAGTTTTTCGAGCTTGATTTTATTATAAGTACAATCCTAGAACAAGTTTTCGAATTAAATAAAATTTCTTCAATCTAAAAATTTTCCTATTTTTCCAATCGGCTTCAGGCTTATTGGCTCTAGCACTTTCGTAGCAGTCAATCTATATTTAGGAGGATTTCCCTTCATCGTTACTCTTTTCTCGATGCAGTCGGTGTCATATACATTATCTCGGTAGAAAAAGAAGTATTTTCCTCTCTGCGGAGCGGCTTCGGAGTAAAGATGGTCGTATTGAAACATCTCGAAGGAAAATAAAAATTCCTTTCCCGGTATCGGAAATTCTGTTACTGCTCGGATGGAAGTCTTAAGGCACTTAGCTCAACATCGTTTCCTTTTTTCCCGAAAGAGAAAGAAGATTTTCAGATCGGAAGATTAATAAAATTGCGGGAACTCTTATCGTGGAGCTTTGCTACATGATTTCGCGAGGGGTGGCCGTATGAGATTTTCTCATGGCATTTTAAAAGGGATTGAAGTGGGTCGGTTGATCTTAACCTCTGCCGCGCCACGGTTCACTTGTATCGTAAGAGATTCTCGTTTGTCACTCTATGACCTTTTGTGCGTTTCCTTTCTGGTATTTAATCGTCATGATTTCCTAATTCCAAATGGAAGTGATTGTTCTAAGCCGAAGGATTACCTTGATGAATGCAGGTCATCGATTCCGTAATTTGTTTGCACGACTCGGATGCACGTTATTCAAGGTAATGTGACGTTACTAAATATTTCATATATTCTAACCTGGAATAAAAATATATTGTTTAATTTTAATTCTTTTCGTTCGAAATAGCGCAGTTCAAGATACTAATGTAGCTAAAAGTGCTTCGACAGCTGAGATGATTTCGCAAGTGATTTCTACCTAGAATCGAACCCGTGACTACTTTCGCGGAAGTCGAGCGCGTTATCCACTTGGCTATGAGCCAAGAGTGTTGATATCCTTTGCCAGTGTTTAGTAATAAATTGAAATTTAAGATGATAAGATATCATTTTAATAAATAAAGATAAAATATTGCAAATTTTATGTATTAAGATAAAAATATTTTGCATTAATAGTAGTTCGCGTTTCATTTTATTGAGTAATAGTTATTTTCGTACTTCAAGTTAATTAACACACAATATGGTTTTCAATTATTCATGCTCCCCATTATTCATGCCCATATAACTGACCTCACATCCCAAAGACCTCCTTGTGTAGCATTAAAGCCAAGTACAATTTGTTCCATACCCTTTCTCACTTACCATCCGACTCGCCACAGGAAAAAGAGGTCGCGGCATACACTTAAACATCCCTTCCGCCACTCCCGCGGTTGACTCAATTTTCTCACCGTCTCCGTACCAGCCACCGCTTCAAAATTCCTCAACCCCGCAATATCCTCCACTCATTTGGTCTGCACACCGCCCTCGCAAACACCTGCTCCTAATCTGTTCATCGGCCAAGTTTTTCTCTCTCCCTCACGTTAAGAATTCCATTTGGGATCTCCGCATCGATTTCGCTCACTCTCACCATAAAGTCGTCTTTCACAAAGGGGAAAGCCCCTCGCATTAATTACCCTCGCGTCCTTATCTCTCCACCTATACCTATCCCGATCCTAACGTTTCCTTCCGACTCGCCCTATCCCAGTTCCTCTTCTCATATCTCCCGACTCGAGTATCCTTACTTAAAAACTTTTATATCTCCCTTCATTATATTTCATCCCCTTTCCGTCCCACTTCCCACCCTTATTCTTATTCACCTCGCTCTCCGACCTTCTCCACTCTATATCTCTTTGCTTTCTCTCTCTCTCTCGTCCCCATAAAATTTGTATGCATCGCTCTCGCCGAAGACTCATTAACCCATTTCCTCCCAGCGTCCTCCATCCGATTCCCTCAGGTTCCTTTATCTTCGTCTTTTATCCCTGAATCCCAATGTCCTTTGCATGCACGCGTCTCGATTTCTTTCTTCGGTGCCCTGGAGGGATGAAGATTTTCGGGGGAAGAAAAAGGTTCTTTACTCCGTCTCATTGATTTATTTTAGTTCTCCTCTTTATTTAAGGATATCTGAAAAAGGGGTCAGAACTAATCAAACACGAGTATCCTACCGCTTGATAGGTTCGTGTGGATAAAATTCCATATTTAACGCCCTTCTTTTCGCTTATAATTTACCTTTACCATTTAAATTTAAAGGAGCCTTTGAGGTTTTTTCTCAGCATTCTAACTCAAGTCATTTTCTTTGGTAACCTCCACTCATGTCAATGTCTTATACAGTTTCTTTTATTTAATGAAATACAGATAATTTTATACTAGTTGCCCCATTCGTCCAAATAAATTGAAAGTCATTGATTTATACGCGATGGTGTGTTTTTTTAGGTCTATTTTAGTGCTTGTATATTCGTTTTTAGTGATTGGAGTGTGTGTTGAAATGTTTTTGAGTGGGGAAATGGAGTATCAGTGTCCGTTCCGACACACATCGCTTGTATCAATAGATAGCGACATCTACTAATCCAGTGACGAGACTCAATTGGAAAATTAAAATTTTAACTCGATATTTTGACCGAATTTTGCATTTTTCAGTTGTTGCTTTTAGCAGGAAGCGGTAAACACTCTCTTTAAAATGATGTGTCATTTACATGATTTGATGGAGGGAAAAGAGCGCTGTTCACCGAAAGGTGATGTATAGAAATAATTTATGTTGAATTATGTCATCAATTTTACATTATTTTTATTATCTATTTTTTGTCGACAACATACTCGAAAACAGTGGTAATCAATGTTTCCTTGTTTCTCGATGGGATGAATCTTTAATGTTTATATTAATAAAGTAGCATTATCTCAGTTCACACATTTCATCCCAGTGATATAAAAAGGTAGCCAATCAATGTGCGAAAACGAAGTTCAAGAATGTTAAAGAGCTAGTTTTGTTCTACCGTCAGAAAATCATCATCCCGGATTTTTCTGCATTCCCCATTTGAAATCGTTCTCTCCCTTTAAAAAAATACATCTCCATTTGCTGAAGCCGTCAGACTAAATTCAGTTCGAAAAGGTCTATTATCCGCTGGGGACTGGAATTATGTACCCTTTCGGTAAAGCGTTCTCGAGATTACTTATCTAAATTGAACGATTAACAACGGTCGAATGAGTGGAAACGTTAATTCTCTCCTCCCTCTTCAGCCACGAGAAAAATAGAGCCCTCTGCCGCAATCCACGATAAAAACTCGCGTGTTTAATAAAACCCGCGATTCCGCACCATCACCTCACATAAACCCCGCCAACGGTTTCCCTCGGATTTATTTTCCCGTTCATTTGAAACGCGCCTTATTTTTTGCCATCTCCATCGTAACACGCGCTGGAAAAAAAATTCTCCGACGCGGCTCTTCATAGAAATCCTCTTCTGTGCGAGTTGCAATTCGTTTCAGTCCTTTCCTTTTAAGTGCCATCGGACGTGCATTCTCTGCTTCTTTCCACGGATCAGCTGCATTCCCCGACTCCACCCCTTACGACCGTATCCCAAACCGCTCCTAATAATTTTCCCTCGTTATTTCCCTCGTTTCCATCTCTCTTTCCTCCACCCTTTCGTTTCTGTAATTGCGAATTTCCGCAATCAACTTCTTCCGACTGCCGATCCACTCCTCCTCGTCCCAGTCGCTCAAAAATGCTGCCTACCTTGCGAATTTCATTTTTATCGCCTGCAATTCCCGCGCGTCTCCGCCGATGGCGTCGGGATTTCTATCGTCCGCATCCAGGTTCTCCTGGACCGCGGGCACCCCCGGATAAATTGAGGCTCTCTCACCGTTTCGTCTCTGGAAACGAGTACTTTTTAAAGGGACAGATGTTTCGAAATTTTGTCCGAAATTGCGGTTTTCACCTTTCGTTCCTCCGGTCTGGAGGATGATTTTTTTCTTCCTCGGCGAAAAGTTACGTAATTTTCGAGAAAGTAGATTCATCAGTTTTTTTGATCGAGTCACAATTTCATTCTGTCGTAATGGAGAAATTTACGCCCTATTATGAATTTATCATTATTAAGGTGATAATTTTGTGGTGACTACCATTTCCTTATTGGAATCCGAGGGAAATCGCTGTGATGTATCATGCCACGGATTCGAATTTAGGAGTTTCTAAGACCTACCATTAACTAGCGAAATTGGCACGAAAAGTGGTAGAGAAATTCGCTAGGAAAAGTTAAGGAAGGAAAGGAACGGATTTTGGCAATTACAGGCCCGAAGCGCGAAGACCAGGTTTGGGTCGATTAGAAATCATCGTGGTAGAAAATCGAAAAAATCCTCGTGTTGTACAATACAGGTGATAGCTGCCTTAGGATGTTGAATCGCAAAGTTGGGTAAAAAAAAACAAAATATGGAATCATGATATGTTTACTATAAGTTGCTTTTAGTAATATATATGGGTGGTTTGAAAAGTTTCCGACATTTCGCCATTTCTCGACATGTTTTCTGAAAATTTCTAAAACTTTTCTGAAGATTTCTGAAAAATCTGGGGTCGGAAACTTTTCAGACCACCCTCGTATGCATAGATATTGCGTTTTACTGATATATATCTAAGCTACATTGACGCATTATATAAAACGTTTTCGGTATAACCTTCATGAGGGCCTTCTTTTGTTGAGGCCTTCCGCTAGCCCGTGGTTCGTCTAATTAATAATCCACCCCTCACTCAGGACAAGGGAGATTCAAATTGGTTGGGTGTGTGGTATGCTCCCACGCTCGTCCTCACGCTCGAATAACGCCAGTGCCCATAAAAATTACGGAAACTTTTGTTTGCCGCCTCCTCGGCCTTAACTCTTGCGTGATTTTCCTCCAGGGATTGCATGGGCGAGGGTGGGTCCTGTTTCTCCCCTTTTGCATCCCTTCCTTCCTCAAGACATTCATTCCTCAGGGGGCGTCACGGGGCACCGCGAAGGCCATCCGTCTTGTGGGTTTTTCTTCGTTATTGCCCTCCGCTTCACCTTCCACCCTACGTAAATGCAGAAACGAGAGAGAAGGATGGAGGGATTCCTTAGTGCGTGCCTGTTGGGATTTTTCAAGGATTCGAGACACACACACACAAGGAGAGAAACCGATGCAAGGGACTCGTAAGATAGTTTTTCTTCTACGTGCGCTCGGAAGCGCTCCGTTCGGTTCCTTCCGTTTTTCTTTTTTTCGTTCCCTATTTCGGTTCCAAAGAGTGAGCAGCCAGCGGGTCGTTTCGGCGGTTTGCGGCGCAGAATAAGATATTATTTTGTCTCGGAATAGCTTTCTTTTAATTCGGAGAAAGATGGGAGTGCCAACGTTAACTGGGTGGTCCAATGACTTTTTATTTCCGCACGAGAAAATAAGATATGCAGTGCCCGAGGCGTGGTTACTTGAAGGTGGTCTGCCTCAGAGAAAGTGGGCATTAATGAATCTGAAGAATACGTTCCTTTTTGGGATGATAATGGTCGCCGTGTCTCTCCGTCATTAACCTACATGGGTAAAAACTTAGATATAAGATTGGTCAACTTTTTTTTTACAATTCTCTCGCCACTACTGATACGGCACATTTGATCGAGTTCAAATTTTTCTGCGTAACATTTTTCGGGTTTGGAGCTGGATTGTTTTTAATTAAAGCGTAACATTCGCAATGATCCGCCGTGGGATAAATCATTAACGGTTTAATTAAATTCCTGGCTTTTTGGTATTGTAATTAAAAATAGTTTGAAGCTTGCTGAGGCGTGAGTAATTGAGCCTGAATAGTCTAATTAATAGTTTGATTCAGATTTATTTGCAAACCATTCTCGTTCGTATTAGCCGCGGTGTTTTAAAAAAATTCTCAATCTAATTACCGAGGTCAGTTTACTTTATCAAATTGTCTTAACTTGATTAAATTTCTCTTTTCTGTTTGTTACACGAGTTACAATATGTTCGTTTTTTGAACCATAGATGTAATTTAATTTGATATTAACTTTATCTTAAAACTTAAGTGATTGTAAACTCAGTGTGGGAAGGCGCTATGAAACGCCTTTAATTTCCATTGCTGCTTTTATGTTGTGGCTTCGAGTCCAAATTAAAAAATTCCCTAGTGATTTTATCGGAAGCATCCTACGTTGTATTCCGCCAATATGTTTCGCTGTAGCATTAATTCCGAGCATTAGTTCAGCAATTAATCGCGGATGCGTCGATCCTTGTCGTACTCCCCGCCGACCTGAATTTTAAACGCGAAAGGCTTTTAAGGGCGTGTCACCTGGATAAGGGAAGGAAAATATTCACCGGGAAGGAGAGGTCGGGAAGAAAGGAACTTTTTTAAAATGGATCTGGATAAGGGGTTGGCCCTTTAGTCGCAAGTGGATTCGCCACGATGACGCTAATGGCGTGACGTTGAGAAATGTTCACGACAGAAGCCGAGTTAGATCCGGATAGGGATGCGGTGTCCGTCGGCAGGGAGACGCGGCGGTGGACATTATGCAAATAGATCGGGGGAGAGAGAGAGGGCAAGTGTTGAGGTAGAGGCATAGGGATGTGCGGCAGCGGTACGGACGGGGGCGGTGTTAGAGGAACCACGGCTGGAAGTGGATTGATCACATGGGGTTTGAGCGCCTCCTGCGTTGCAATCCTCCCCCTTCACTCCCATCCTCCTCTTGTTAAAGGAGAACCCAATCCGTTATCGTGCTTGAGGAACACCTTTAAAAGGACATCACTCGCTTGCGGAGTTTATTTATTTAAGCGGTGGACGATGGAGTCTACTTGTAGGCGTGTCTATTCATGGGATTATTATTTGAGAATGTGCCTTACTCGGTTCTAATTCGTGCATAATATTGCATTTTGACGGAAACTAACTCGTGATGATTCCGGATGATGATGTAAAAGCAAAGTTGATTCTACATTTGTGTCTGTTTTACGTCAAATATTTAACATCATGTATCAAATTTTGTTATCGGTACCGATAAATTTATCACAGGAAAAAGTCCATTCAAATTCACGGAAAAGAGGAGAATCTATAAATTGACGCAATTATTTTTTGCTCTCACGTAGAATTTTATCGAATTTTCATATCGATTGAATATTGACCAAATTCCAGAATGTAAGTCTCGATACCGAGAATGTAACATAATGCTTGTTTGTCTCAGTTCTCTGCAAAATTCTTCTTTCATACAGATATATGTATACTTATAAACATTTCGATTCACCTTACCTGAGTTTATGGGATAGAAAAGAGCTGTGATGCCTCGAGAATAATCGTACTGAGATATAATTAGATTCCAAGGAAGAAACTAGGCGTTGACAAAATATACTACTTCGTGACGTGTATTTATTCTTCTAATATCTCTGTATCTTTTCATTGGTAAGTTTATTTCTGAGTAGAAAGGGTTGGGGTTGTTGGAAGATTAGAACATTGATCTATTCCTGGGCCTATGTTTTAAGCCTCTCTACAAGGAAAAAAATTGGAGGCCATTAGGATCGGCGCCATCGCCGACCTCCTCTAGCGACACCTTAAGGTTTCGGGTGGTTAACGCTTTAATTAATAGGTTTTAGGTGAAGGATTTTTGTGAGAGCGGAATCGATGGTGCGAAGAGACTTCTTCATCTCCTTTTCGACGCGGAGAAAAAACGTGAGATACAGCTGTTGCGCTGCCAGTGTGTTTTGCAATCAGCTTCAGAAGAGATTGCGAACATGGGTCACCTTACGTTTTTTATGGTTTCTGTTACTTATTGCAGCAATTAGTTTTGCCCAAGCTTTCTCCATTAATTGATTTTTTCAATGCCGTGATTAATTCCGTCCGATTTATCAGAACTACCGATTTCCTTTTCGTCATTTAATTTTTACTTCACAATCGTTCAAACGGCACCCACTGAACTCAGAAAATACGTATCCCCAAGTGTTTTCAAAAAGAAATTGAATATGTAGTCGTCATATTACATAGTGCAACATCCATCATTTTCATCCTTTACTTTCTTAACCCTTAAAAAGATCTTAGACTCCAGGGAAAAACGCACGGGAAAACATTTTATTTTCGAAAGAAATATCGTAGAAATCGACGTGTAGCGTATAAACGATGCTCTCCACTCAAGGTTCAAGTCTTGCGTAGCCCTCTTTGCCTACTTTTTTACGCTGAGGGCAAAAGGAACCCCACATTCTTCTTTTCCCGGTCCGTTTTCAGGAGTAAATTGAGGAGATAAAGTGAGTGCACTTTTCGCACAGCCCGTTAAAAACCCACTTCTTTTTGCCATTGACGTTGATGGATGGCGTCTCGGATGATCATGACTGATTACAGAACCTCTTTCAAGCTACCCTCCCAAGGTTGGAGTCTGGAATTGAGTTGTGGGGAATAACACGGCAAAGGGGTAGTCGGAGGTTTTCGGAATAGGACATGGGCTTAAAGGGAAAAAAGGGTTGAGGCTAGGGGACGGGGGAGTGGGAGGAGTACGTGGAATATTTCCATCCATTCGGTCAGCGCATACGTCGGGAACATTTTCGCAGTTGAGGCCGCGCATATAATTTTCGTATTTGGTGCGAGTTGTGCGGAGATAGTTTCGTCCCATGGGTTATTATGGAAATGTTTGCTACCAGGGTCTCCACTCTTTCATCTTAGTGCCCGAAGTTGCTCCCGGAACGTGCAGATCCCCATTGTGCCATCCGAGTCTTGCTGAATGTCAGGGGTGAGGAGAACGGGCTGATTAGAAAGCTTTTGGAAGCATTATGCGCTTTTCGCCAGAGTGATGCTTTTTTAGGTTCCCGTGGAGATACTCTAATTCCTACTTAGCTGAGTACTGTGTTTGCCTGTGCTCAACATGCGCGGGTGGGAGTTACTTGTAGTTTGTGCTCTAAATTGAGAATTAGCACGTTCTGGGTAGTGGAAGTTCTGATTGCAAAATAAATCGTCGACGTATTTGTATCAGAAAGGATCAGATGAAAGTAAAATTATAAGAATAGAAAAATATTGTTTTTAATTAAAGTCTCATCTCAAAAATTATCGAAGTTTATTTTATAAAATGAAAATGAATTTATTATAATTATTATTCCAGCGGAAAGATAGTTTAGAGGTATAGCTTTCGGAAAGAAATTTTGCCCTTTATTTTTGTTGAAAATGCCGAGGATTGAGTAACGATCTCTGCGGAGTATAAATTTGGAGTTTCCTCGGAAAATAAACCAATAATTTTTCCAAGAATTTTTTGCTTTCCTTGCTTCTCCACTTCGATTATTCAATTAATTGATGTTTGGAAATTTTGGTTGGAAAAACTTAGGCGTTTCCCGAAAGATTTCGCCTCTCCCTCGTGTTTTACCCTCAGATATTACTCGATGCGATACCTTTTTTCCACTCAGGGATCCGACGAAAAGGAAAACATTTTTGACTAATGTAAACCCGGGTAAGAACGGGTAAGAGTGGGTCGCATCTCGTTTGTTTATCCCGCCGTATTCTTAAAGCTCTCGGTTTTATCCTCCGCCGCTCATCGGTCAGGATTCCCTTGGGAAGGAAAATGTGTCCTCTCCTCTCAATCCCATGTCGAAACACGGTCCCTTCCACGGGGTGACTCTTTCTCACACAGTTTGATTTGCGTCGCAATCCATTAGTACCCAGTCAGCCTTGTGGGTTTTGGTTTTGGGTGAACGCACACATGGAGATACGAAGAGAGGATGTCGGGACTCGGTTCACGCCACGCCTTTTCTTTTCAGTCGCCTCACTTGTTTTTCTCCATTCCTCTCTGAAGGAATCAATCGTTCGCGAGGTGGATGAAGGGTTGGCAGATACTCGCTCACGTCGGTCATTCTTCACGCTGAGGATCTTCGCCTTTAACTTATGCATCTTACGATCGTTCAGATTTCTGATTTGATCAAGGATGAAATTGGATTCGTTAGGTAGCTTGAGGAATCGGTTCATTAAGGGCCGTCTACTATGATTAGACTTTGCCTAGATTTCGCTCGAAGACGAAGGGAATGAAAATGTATTAACTCTTTTGCTTACTAAATGAATACAGTAATTTACAATGAGCTAAGTTATAAGGGAAACTCCATTGTAAAAGATCGTCATCATTGTTCCTCGAATCGGCGTAGCGGGGGATGGTATAGTTATATAGTAAGTAGTGGCCTTTTAAAATTCACAGTCTCAGGCGTTGTCTTGTGGAAATATTCCATAATGAGCAAGAACAATTTGTACTTTTTCCACAAATTATTTTTATTATAAACAATAAAAGACAGTAAAATACACACGACTAGTTTCGGAGATTGATCTGCATCATCAAGTCAATCTCCGAAACTAGTCGTGTGTATTTTACTGTCTTTTATTGTTTATAATAAAAATAATTTGTGGAAAAAGTACAAATTGTTCTTCATTAGTGGCCTTTTGCGAGATTTCCTCAGTTTACTCTCGAAATTTATGTTTATCCGTTGGATTTCGTCATCAGATGCATCTAAAGCATTGTTATTCAAAAGGAAGACCCTCCTCCATATAATACAAGTTTGAATCCGATTTTCATCCAGCAATAAACGTTGATGATGAATAATATACTCAAAAAAGTAATTGGATTCAAAGCTCTACGAATGGGAATAAAATAAAGTTAATCAATATTTATACCCGGATATGATTTTGGTCCATTTAAAGTTTGACTTCTCGAATGCTGCGGGATGAGTCGAATTCGCCTATTCTGGTGGGTTATTTCCCTTCAAAATTAAATCCATTGTCGATTGCTGCAGATTTATCCGTATTGGTAGACAATTTTTGCTTAATCCTTCGCCGAACGGGACGTGCCACAATAAAAACACACCACTCTCATTCCATAAAATGCAGTTTTTCCCTGCCTCCGCGCTTATTTACTTTATTACAGCCGTTCGGTAATTAGTTTCCTGCCGCTTTAAAATATCTCTGTTTTTATACCTCCCGTGTGATGGCTTTCCAGAATAAATATGTTGCTAGAAAATATTGTCTCTACCGGCGCGATTAATTTACTCATTTATTTTTAGACGGAGGCCTTTCTCTCTTTTCCTTTCGAAATAATACCGGCCCTCACAAATTGGCCAGCTCCATTATGAGGAATGATTTTTGGCGTTCGAAAGCGCGCCGTTTTTTCTCTCCGATTCGTTTGAATTATACCTATCGCTTTCAGGAGCCCTTCCGCGGGGTTTTTAATTGCGACTCGCTTCGGAAAAAAAATCGAAACGGTTCGTGCGTTTCGCTCTGTTGTTGATAACCGCTGCCGTTTCACACGTAGGAGGAATTTATTCCCGCAGAAATCCGAGCCGCAGGGCGTGCCGGGAATGTTTTTCTAGGCTAGCGCGGCGCGTGTCGAAACAGTAAAGAGGTAGTGTATCTTCGATGGTCATGAGCGCGAAAGAAGATCGAAGGAAAATAAAAATTCTTTCAACTCAAGGGGTATGGTGGGTGTTTCGGAGGCGCCGCTTTCTCCTCTTTTTTCTAGTTCCCTTTTTTCGTCCTATTTGTTTTTGGTTCTCGCGTTACTCCCCCCCTGATGTTTGATTGGAAACCGTGAGAGGGTGGCTCGACTACTGGAGGAAGTATCCCCGGCGGACGTGACTCCATCTCTTCCCCGTCCGTTTACCAAGAGTCGAGTGCCCCACTTTCCAGTTTCCTCGGTCCGTTTGCCAGTGTACACTGCATGGATAGCCATGTTTTACCTCGCCGAAGGATCTAGGAAGTTGATAGAGATGGAAGAAAATCTGAGTTAGTTAGGGGGAGAGGGACTCAAAGAGATGCAGCGTACGCAATTCGGAATGTAGGCCAAATTCGGAGCAGCAGTTTGAACGAGGGTAAAGAAAGGGTTGTCGTCGGTGTAGTTCCCTCAACTTTCCTCGTGTTTCGGCCCTCGTAAAAGGCCCGCGAGAAAGTAATTATGCATTAGTTGCGAAGTGCATGGAGAAGTAGAATGTGAATTAATATCAGTCTCCATGGAATCCGAAGGCTGTTTATGAAAGATAGTAATCAGATGGCCCGAAACAAGAGGTCGGGAATTCCGTGGAAAATGTCAAAAGGTTGCAGAGAACCTTCCCTACTCAATAATAAATTTTACATGAATTTAACTCTGAAATCAAAAATCGTGAGCGTACGAAACGTATGCTTATATCAAAGTGGATTTGCGATGAAATGCGTGACGGGAAGCTTCTATAGATCGAGTCGACTGTAAACATTAAACTTCTGAATGAATATTAATTGAAAATTCCCGTAGTCCACAGAGGAACGGGTTTCATAACCGCTAAATGAAATCCAGGATCGAAATTATTCCCTATGTAATTTTTTTCCGATCACAAAAAGGCTCGCAGACAACGTTATAAGTCTGGAATGAATGCATCAGATTCCCCCATCGGCGTCGCTGTAAGCAATTTCGAGAGAATTAAAACGATATGAACGCTCACTCTCTCACTCTGAAGGACGGTCGAGGATAAACAAACTGATTTTTGAACAAATTGGTCTATGGGGCGAAAACAATCGGTTTTATAGAGCCAGATGAATCGGCAGAGTGCACTCCGTGTCCAATCACGAATTACGGCGAATTGTTCCGCTCGCCATGCATGTTGCATCTTTCCGGTCGATCGGGCGGGAAGTAATAGAATTCTCTCGGATTTTTATGGCGATATCTCAGATTTTTTCGTCCGAAAAAAGCAGTAATAATTTTGCTCCCGAAGTCAATTAATATCGACACCCGGGCTTGTTTGGATAGAAAAAAAATATCCGTCGAGGTTCGTTCGAGAGACTTCCCTAAAGATCCCCTCATGAGCTATGGGCAGCGGAAGCGGGACGTTATTCCGCCGCCTTCTGCGAACATCCATTATCTGGTTGGAATTAAATGAAAAAGCGACCCTTGGCGGTGACCTGGTGGAGAAGTAATTAATGGCCGCGGGAAACGTGGTGGAGGGCAATCGTCTTCGCTCTCATCGACACGGGCCAGGTGCCGCAGAATTGTGAAAAAACAGAACGAGAGAATGCGTGCGTTTGAGATAGAAAAGGAGCAATTCGGAACGGCGTTTTAAACGATGTAAACTAATCCGGCCATCCCATGCGAAAACCCGAAGGCAAATATAATGACGGTTGCCGCATTCACGCACGAGGAAACGGCAAAGAAAAAGAACGCCTTGAGCCGAAATTAAACGGGTTTTTTCGCCGCTTTTTTCTGCCCTTTTGTTTTATTTTTAATCATTTTGATCCCCCAATAAAAAGGGATGAGGAATTTTGAGCACGTATGAAAGCGCGTAATAAAGTCAGCTGACGCGGAGAGGGCTTTTTCCCCTTTTCTGACAGCCTCTACCTTTTTGTATCCTCGTCTTTTATTTATCATAGTATATTTGCGCCCACTAAAGGGCATGGCCGAGCAAACAAGCGTAATTGCGCATGTTTTTGAAATGTAAAAGTACGCGTATATATGCAGGGCCGTGCCGAGGGCCGTCCGTCTGCAAAGTTGAATCTGCCGCCTCAGTGAATTGAAAAATAGTGTTGTAGTCGGAATTAAAACATACGGGTATTCAAGAAAGTAATGTTATTGAAAAATATACTAAATTTTTTACAGAAAATTAAGTAAATATCAAATAGTGACGTGAAATGGCATATCAGCCTCGTTATGTTTATGGAGATGCAGTGCCGTAGATTTAAAATCATTCATAAATATCCATATTTCATTGACATTCAACAAGTATCGTTGACAAATTTATTAAATAGCAATAATAATTAAAATTGGTGTTTAGTGAAAGTAGTTTTCAATAAAAATTAAGCTTAGTGAATGTAAATATTGAAATTTTGAGATAAAATAGACCATCCTTTCAACCGTATCAGGAGAGGGAAAATTTATTCATTCATTTATGGATCGTTATACTGAATTCAAAGGGAATATTTCGCAACTCGTACGTTTTGGAATTTAAATCTAAAAAGAAGACATTATCGCGACAAATATATTACATACATTTTATTAACACCTGATATTTATTGAAATGTTTGATAAAACTTATTTTCAGAATTTTTTTAAGTAAATGTACTGATTTTAAATTCGGAATTACACGCAGAAAGTTTAATAAGTTTATAAAATCGCAAAAATTTTTAAGACGTGTGCTTAAATCAATGCTTTAAAGTATCTGTTTGTTTAAGTTGATCAAATTCAGCATTTTATTATTTGTGAGTAAAAATGTCATGCGATTATTCTGAGATTAATTTTTATTACGTAAAACTTTTCAAGGAATTTTGCTTTGTATTTCCTATAGTTTTCAATTTACGCAGGTGTTAACAAGTGCTCTTTTGGAAGAATACGCAAGGCTACCAGTTTGATTACCAAAAAAAGTATTTATAAACGTAGCAAGGCACAGACTTTATTTCCATACATAAAAGAGAAACGAAAAATTAAACTTACAGCAGCTTCAGAAATAACTATAATTTCTATTGATACTTACTTCATGCATTTATTAAACAGTAACTTCAGTCCTCCAGAAGATAGGAATCTGCGCAATACGCAAATCACTGTTAGTGAGATAGAGCCTTTCGATCTCGGAAACCGTTTCTATTTATTATACTATATCATATTTATTCACTTGAACATATTGGAGTGGGGGTGGACGAAAGTGGAGAAATGGCCCATGAATGCGAACGAGAAGAGGCAAAGATAGGATGAAGAGAGGGAGGTTGAAAAAGTGTGGAAGGAAAATAAAAAAGGCAAAAGTTTGGACGAGCAAGTAAACGAACGGTAGAAAGAGGGCGAGTGCAGCGACACACAGTGGCCGTCCGGAATCAGCCGAGCGGTGAGCAGTGGTGCCAAACTCAGCGTGTGCTCTTTTCGACGCGTAACGAGCTCTATGGCGAGCGGAGATCCGGAAGGGATCCATTGACGCAATAACATGCGGGAAGTGGAGAGAGGAAAAGTGGAAGAGGGATTGGTCTAGGATTATGGAACGACGAAAAGAGAGAGGGGTCAGTAGGGAACGAAGCCCATGACAAATTTATTCCTCGATGAAAATCAACACGAAAATTTTATATGCGCGATACCTTAAATACTATCTGACGACCGGAAAATGATTGTTCGCGAGGTATTTTTACTACTCTTTGTCGGTGATTGGACGATCACGTCGTGGAACGGTTGGAAGTACTGATCTCGGCAATAATTTTTGATGTCTCTCCTGGCGAGTACAAAGCGCCATCTATCCGCCGGACTTTCTCGATAAAGGAAATAACTAGTCCGTAAATAAAATGATCTCGTTTACGATTTCTCCCTTCGGATGTTTTACATCGGCGTACCTTGGCCGTTTTATTTTATGCCTGGCAGAGGAAAATCTCGTGACGAATTGCCTCGTTAGTTTATCTCGCTCCGCGTTTCTCTTCAGTTGAAATACAATTCCTTGAGTTTCCTTTGCTTGCGAGAATAGGAGGGCTCTGATGCCCCGCGGGGCTGTATGCCGTTGTTTCACTCGAAGGCCTCCGATGGACTTTTACCCTTTCGCTCCTGCTTTTCCTTTTACAATTTCTTTGCTTGTACCTTTCGCTCCTTTTAATTGTATCGAAACAGAAGGGAAATGTTTCTCGATTCTTTCGTAGTTAAATGAGAAAGGGATCGTTTATACAGCTATGTTCCTAAATTGACGATATTTATTGGATATACCTCGAGGAATTTTTCAAAATATTGACCTATATTAACGCTCGTAAACCACCAGACCAACTTTTGCATTTTGGGTTAGTATCAAGAAATGTTTTCACCTATGCTTCTTTATTTTTGTCCCAATTAATTTTTTTATGCATTTAATTTCGCTCTTCCTGCAATAACCCTTTATCTAACAAATTTTCATTCGCTTTTTCCAAAGAACTTGACGATATGCTGGCCACTTGATCGGAATCCTTCTCCATTTGTTTTTTTAATGATTAAACTAATTATGAGATTAGAATAAATCACTCTTGGAGAAATTACGAACAGACAAACATAGATTAATTCCTACTTGAAGTAGTGAGGATTTTTTTCTTTATTATAGAGGGAAAATTTTTCGAAGTTCTGTAATTACGATATTTCATTCTTCGAAAGGTCAAAGTCAGTCTTTTTAAGTCGTCGTGTATCTGAAAGGAATCATTTCCCTTCGGTTCTTTTCCACTCCACAAGATGCATAGCAGCCGAGCTTTCTCGCGAATGTGTTTTTGCCTTCTTTTCATCGGAGTTTTCTTCCAATAAGATGCTTCATCGGCGAATTCTCTCTCGGTTCCCGGCAACTTCCTTCACCGCTTCCACTCTTTCTTTCGGAATCCATTCTCTCCTCCACTTTTCAGACTCTCCCAAAGCATTTCACCCCACTTGTCCTGACCTCTCCAAAAAAGCCAGTCTTTCCTTTCTTACTTAAAAGTTCTTTTTGTTTCCTCTCATTCCCATACTTCTTTCGATTCCTCGGCTCTCTCCCTCGCGTTGTTTACGTGTCGCAAAAAATACTCTATTTTCATTCCCTTAGGGATTCCGCAAAAACTCCTTCTCTACTTCCCCCCGTCTTTCTCTATGCACCCCTTTCGCACTTCCCACTCTATTTTATTTTTTTCCTTTTCTTTTGCTCGCTTTTCTTCACGCAGACTACGACTTTTTGGTCCTCGAGCGATGGAAGGACTTTCTCAAGTAAGAAATGTGACGGAGAGGCGATTCTTGATACATTTTCCGCTGAAAAGCGGTAAGGGAGTTGGGAGAAAGTTCTTCCTCGAAACTCGAGTTCCCAGATAAGGCGCTGTATTGTTAATTTGCGCGCTCCGTGTGTGATTCTCTCGTACGCTGTTAGCTGTCATGTTTGAACGTAAGCAGAGAAAGTATTATTCCTTATCTTGGAGACATTACGGTGGAATGGGTGTCAGCCGTTGCTGCGTGAGTTGCTGGAGGTTTAAATTGACTTTATGGTTGATATTAAGAAATAAATACGTAAAAAATAATTTTTTATTTACGCATCAGTATATTTGGTAATAATTGATTGGGCAGGTCATTCATTTCTAAGGAATATTTTTTAATTTAACAAATATGAACCTTAATATTGAAAATAAATGTAAAGTTTTTTCTAATGCTCATTACCTAAGCACTTGATTCATTAAAGTTTTATACCTAAGTTTCATGATGGGTTCATATTTGTAAAATTACTTAGGTCCGCATGTGGATATTTTCAGGCAGAAAAATTAAATTATTCCAAATGCGGCCTGAAAGCGACGTCAAATTTCCTGACTTATTTACCTTGTCTTCATGAATTCAACTCTATTTACTGCTCATTATTCATATTAAAGATATTTCTCCTAGCATAACTTATATACTGTAGGTAAATTTAGTATATCAGTTACAGAGGCATAATTCATTGCATAAGGATCTCAGTTCTTGATGGAGTAGATTTCGTAAAACTTTATCTCCGTTAATTTCGCAGTAATTCACCGTTCTCTCCCTCCGCCATAATAGGATATCTCCCATTTTAAATCTCTAGCAGCTCTGAATCTCTCTCCTTTATTCAGTATCGCAATTTTCCCCGGCCCTGAATTTTCCGCCACCCTCACAATCTCGCGCAGTAACGGAGAAAAAGGCTTTTACTTTAATTTTCTTAAACTCATCTCCTTTTTCCCGTGAAATTTTCCGCTATCTACTTCCTCGATATCCCTTTCGAGGTATCATTCCTCTCGCAGCCATCCCTCCCCTCCTCCTCTCTCGCAGGAGTTTAATCATGTTAACTGCTGCTGATTGTGCTCGCCGCGTTATGAAGTTTGAAGAGATGAGAGGGTGCTGGCTTTTAAAAGGGGTTGGGCAGCTATGCGAAGGTTAAGGGATTCCGAGAGGGATAGGAATGGAACGCCGGAGAACTCCTGCGAGGCGTTTGGAAGGAGTTTTTCGAGGGGCGGAAAGTAAAAAAAAAAGAAACTGCGATGAAGTTAAAAAGGGTGGAAGGGGAGTAGACGTCGGTGATGAAATGCCAGGATAAAGCCGTATGAAGGGTCGAGAGGGGGACGCGAAGGGGGAAGAAAAGGGAAAGACACTGTCCAAGTTTCTTATCTCCCTCTCCTATACCCTTTTGTTGGAGATCTCCCTTTTACGTCGCTCCTTCCCCCGAATGTTTCCCACGGATCCAGCCGCTACTGCTTCTCCCTCTCTTGCGGCCGCTATCTGACGGTGGTGCTCCCGTGGAGCGCGCGTGTTGTCAGTGGGAAGAATAAAAGAGGGGGTGTCTCCAAGGAGAAGAGGGAAGTGGATCATGAGATAGAGCGGAATATAGGACGGGATGGGAACCTCGTCTCCATGGAGCTGTGCCGTATTTTTATCCGAGAGCAATTACGCAAATTATGAATTTTTTTAATTGAAGTCGCTTCTCTATCGCCCGGAGTTCTTTGATCGATCTCGAGTGGTTTTTTTCCTCTTTCTTTTGCTTGAATATGGATCGATCGATGAGAACTATCGGTAGACTTGCGATCGTTTGAATAGTGATGGGATACCCTATGGATTGGGTAAGAGTGCTCAAACTTTTATATTTGCACCGTGTGCGATTATTCCTGGTGGTACTTATTATCGTGAATTAACTTAAAAATGTATCTTTCATCTAGGTTCGTTTGAATGTGAATTAAATTAATATTTACATTCTTAGCGCAGCAATAATACGGCTGTAGATTTAACTATTTAGACATACAAGCGTTATATTTTACAATGCCTGTATGTCTAGCTTGTATATAGCATTTATATTTTTTTGTTGAAATTCTATGAATGAGGGGTAGCTAAGAGTTAGAAAGCTGTGTCATTTTACGCAGAACTATCCCGATGCGATCGACCTCATTTCCTGTAGTCATTGCGGGGGATAAATTTGCACAAATGATGGCGTAGAAGTAGCCGGCTAGAAATTCGAATCAAACCGTTGGGGACCGTTAGATCTCAGCAGGAGATACAGTAGCAAAACTAGAATTCTCCCCATGAGATAGGCACAATTCGTCTGTGGGGAATAAAAGTCTCTAGGGGAGGGCAAAATATATGTGTTTTTACGACGCCCCCCAAGAGCATCTATCTAAAGCTATTATTTTGGACTATTCAATATTATGGTCAACCAGCCGCTATCCCGATATCTAACGCAGTCATTGTGAACTGTTCAGCACCGAGGGAATGCATATAAATCCGGCGAAGGTTCTCTACATTTACGCTGTCATCTATGCGAACATTGCCTTCTAAGTGAAACAAAGTGCTGGTTTAAATATTACTCGAGGGATGTCCTTCCTATGAGTTGGCCCCATCTTCGGGGATTTGAACGCCGTCTAAAAACAGTGAGAGAATGGAAACAACCAGGCTTGTATTCACGCATAAAAGAAAATGGGAAGCTAAAAAGCGATGATGGATAGAAATGGGACGAGGAGATTTAGGCCGGACTGTCAGCAAAGATGCAGGAAGAGGCCGTGTATGAGTTTGAGGAGAGATAATGGGGGAAAGATGGGATAATGGGAAGTAGCTAGGTAGCTCCATTGTTGTGCGCGATGAAGTTAGGCCTATTAAGGCTCCTCCTACAATTAATCACGGGAAGGGATTTTCGCAGGAAATGTTGCGGAGTTAAGGACGGGGTAACCCCTGCGCGGTAATAAGCCAACTCTGGCAAGAGGGAGATGGAAAGGAAGTTAGAGGGAGAAAGTCGAATGCCAAGGGTTAACACGCGGATTAGGGAAAACCCCATTTCCTTTAATGGCTGCGAGACAGCCGAAACAACTCACGGCTTTTTACTATTTCTCCGGACTGCAAAACGTTTAAACTGCATCCCAAAGATTACGTAATCTTGCCAGGATTCGCTAAATGTTTTCCGCTGGCCAAGATTTGTGCCGTGAGACGGAATGCTTAATTGTATCCGTATCCGAATGGGATTATAAAAATATTTTGATCCCAACGACTGTGTTGTTTGTGATGAGGTAGAAGTAGGGTTGTTAATTATAGTTCTTAATTATCATCCCAGGGTAACTAGCCGGTTGTCATTCCTCTTGAGTTACGTTGTCCATTTCGCTGATTACGGCCCATCGTGAGGATGAAACTTTTTCTTCGTGCACGTAATTGTACATGAGAAATATTGTGATACGGCGAGTTGGATGTGAGGTTTCCTCTCCTTAACGAGTCATAATTATCTTTACTTCCTGTTCTACTGTCCACTTACTTTTTCAACTTGAGTCGGTCTTAATCCGGGACACTTCCTCAGAAAAATTACGGTTATTAAATTCATTGTTCCATTCAAATTTTTATTCATGCGTCAAGAACGTGTGTCGTTGCGTAAAGATTAGAATGTTCCCGCCTGGCAATGAGCCGCAATCAAATATACGGCGCGATCCCATTGTTCTGTCACCGCAGTAATTCTATCTCAAACAAACCTCCTGTTAAAAATCTTCACAGAAAGAACCACCACCAGGGCAGTGCGTCATTTCCAACCAGAATTAAATAAGCAACCGCCATCTCGATAAAGAGAATGAAAAGAGCAGCGTGAACGCTCCTCCCCCGAGAGTAAAAATAAGTAGTAGAGGGGGTTAGAGACCATAACACGGAGATAGCGAAGATAAGTTAGATAGAAAGGGGGTTGAAAAAACCATAAGAGCGTAGTGAGATCGGGGCGGTGTTTGGTTCGAGATCGGAAGGGTAGATTGTCAGATAAAGGGAAGAGGAAAAAAAAGGACGAGATGGCGATATGGAGTCCGCGTGGGGAAAGTGCGCGATGCCGGTGGATAGGAATGCCGTGTTTGCTCATCCTTGGTAAGGAGGATTTCACGGGCAGGAAAAAGGGGAGGTTTTCGCACTCCCATTTGAGAGGGGGAGGTGTGCAGAAGTGGGTTTGGAGAGGCAGAGATTGGTCAGGACGGGAAGTGCGGCGTAGAGGGGGAACTGAAGGAAATTTAATTTGGCACCGAATGGATTTTCTGTGGCGTGTTCAGAGCCGTCTAGTTTGTATTCGTGACGCATGATGACCCATTATTCTGTTTGATGTGGCCTATCTGTACCATCCTTCAACCCTTTCTTCCCCACCCGCATCCCATCCCAGCGCCGGCCCTAGTCCCATTCCGGACATTTCTCCCACTCTTTTCGAATCCGTCCTCTTTTTCCTCCTTCGGCGTTGTCTCTCTCCCCCGATCGAAAGGGCTTATCTTTTTATTTCGCCAGATGAAAGGGAAATGAATAGGGAGAGGTCTCTCTTTTTCCGAGAGTCGCGGATGCGATCTGTTTAATTCGATCGGATTGGATCGGTAAAAATTCCGTTATGAGACCGTTAAAGCGGGAGACTGAGCTCTTTTGTTTTTCTCTCGACGGAGGTAATGCAAACAGGCAAGTTCCGTCCCATCGATTCGCTACGAGTAGCGTTTCGCAGACGCGGAAATGGATGGGGGATCCAGCAGCCGTCGTCTTTCTTTCCGATGAAAATTGTCCTTGAAAAATCTTTGTGTCGATTGAATGAATCAATCTTCTATGGAGTCGAAATAAAGCGAGTGCGGCCGTCTAAGCTTAAAAAGATCCCGGCCGAAATCATGGTTAATTTAACGAGGGAACATTTCGTATTCCTTTTTCCCACACGCTACGAAAAAAATGCAGTGATTGATGTTATTTAGCGGGACACTGAATAGCCAAAAACTCGCCCTCATTCTAATTTGTAAGTCGTGTGCGGCGAGGCGAAATAGAAAACTAAATTTGGCGAACCTCCCGCAGTGCTGGGCCTTTTATTCAAAACCCCCATCACTCTTTTCACCTCCTCTACGCCACTGAGAGGCGTCATAACACTAAAAGATATATGTTCCTCTTCAATCTCACCCCCTTCTCCCACTCACACCCCTTTTCCGGAACCCCTTCAATCCCCTCATTTAGACCGCTGTTTGTACAGAAGTAATTCGTGTCCAGAGTCGCCAAATTTGACACGGTTCCCACTCCCTCTGTCACCAGTTCTCTCTGATTCCCTTCCACCATTTCTTCCTCATCGTTTCAACCCTTTTCCTCTCTCTCTCTCTCCGCCACTTTCTATCACTCTCTCTCCCGCTCATTGCTTGCATTCCCAGCTTCCAGGGCGCGACCGACCATTTCCAAACTCCAGATCCCGTTTACTTTGTTACCAATTCTCCACTCCCTCCGATCTCTGCAACATGGCATCGCCTGTCGCCGTGAATTATGACGGGTCCCAAGGGTTCAGCCATTAAGGGGATGAGGTTCGGTTGGTTTTGGGAGTTGGCGGAGCGGTCTGAATGGAGTGGGAGGGGTTTTGCGAGGATTGATATAAGTCTGCACGGACCGCGTTGGTTGTTCTTCCGCCATGGATTTACCCCGATAGGGAGTTGAGGATTCGCCGAGCGACCAGACCCTCGTTCCATTCACGCGCGGCACTTTGAATACTCCACGTTTTCCCTCGCGAGCAACATTCGTCTCTTGTGTCAAAGGACAATATTCTCCTCCCCCATTCAGTGCGGCGATCTTCCCCATGGACCGAGAGCATCCTGACCGCAGAATCTGAAAGTCCACGGTGAAGGCGTGATTTCGCGTGTGTTTATGGTTGTCCCTGCCGCTTGATGTCGATGTACACGCCTCGTTCGTCTTCGTAGTTTGCTTATTCGGTGCGTGTGTTCCGGAAGATTAGCGGGGTTTGTTGCTCTTCGGCATCCACGTCGTGCTCGCTCTCACAATATCCCTCTTTGTTTCTCGAGGATTTAGCTTTCCGCTTGCCATCTGGTGGATGTAAGCGGTGGCGAATCGTATTGTTTGGAGGTTCTGCAAGAGAAGAGGTGCCCGTTATCTTCCGAAACTAGCATCTTCATGCTTGGAATTGAATGGGGTGTTCTCTCTTGTGGTACAGTGGTCGTTGTTTAAGGAGCGGATATTGCTCGTTTTAGAGCCACCCTTTTCGATTTTACTGTTTACTTTCCTCTTCCTTTGTAATTTATGCAGCGAACTTCTAAAGAATCTGCACGTTAAAGAAGTATCATTTGGTTCGTATCGGCTATTCTGTGAGAAGCATTCAATTAATTGATATTATTAATGCTCTCTAAGATG
The DNA here is from genome assembly GCA_036926295.1 of Pachydiplax longipennis. Taxonomy (NCBI): domain Eukaryota; kingdom Metazoa; phylum Arthropoda; class Insecta; order Odonata; family Libellulidae; genus Pachydiplax; species Pachydiplax longipennis. The sequence goes on from JAVFKF010000008.1 coordinate 63,939,654, forward strand.
TAGTTTCGGGGAGAAATATCCGATAAATGACGTTCTTTTTTGTCCTTTAACCTCTTACTTCGTCTTTGTAGTATAATAAACAATCCCTTAATTTCAGCGTTATTTCTTGAGCATTTAACATAATCTGATTGGCAATTAATAATTATTTTTGAAATCGATTTTTTTCGATTCTATAATATATTCGATAATCCCATTTTTCGTCCAATGTCATGAATTACCAAGTAAATCTTACGGCCCCGTGTATTCCGTACGGTAGTTCGGCGTTAGCTGTTTTTGCTGTTCTGTGAGAAATCAATTTCACTCTGTGCTGAATGACGTCAGAATCAATTACTACTTTCATTTTCTATGCAAAAGTCACAATAGCTCTATTCCCCTGTAAGTAATACACTGGGCCGTATGATTTACGTGGCCTCTTCATGATAAAGTATAGAAGACGACTTGTAATTGTCATCTTTAGTTGAATTCTCAATTTACATACCGTTATGTATCTTTGCTGTTTCTTTATACTACCACGTTTCTTTCGACACATTTTTATAAATCTAAATTGATTAAAATTACTTTTTTGTGGAAACCATAGTAACATATCTATACAATTATTCATATTCTACCCGTTTTTTTAAATTGGAAGGACTTTGCTAATGTTATGTGTCTTTCTCTCGCAGGATCAGCATCCTTTGGTCTTCTGGAAGCACCACCGAGGATAATAGCGGCGGTCATTCCTACACCATAAGGAGGGGAAATGGAGTGACTTCCAATCGTCGAAATGTATCACCTGTACAGGTCAGTGCGGCCGGTGGAGGAGGAGGCCGTGGCGGAAACGCAATACATAATAGCGAACGCCAGTAAAATCAGGTCGGAGATCGGCCGCGTGAGGTCGACGCGAGGCGACGAAGATGGCGCTGTTCGCCGACAAACCAGAATCGCCTTCAGTCTTACTCCCATCGTGCTCTTCATTCTCCTAACGCAGTGCCTGCAGGCTTCCGCCTGGGTCGAAGATGTGCGGACGAAGATGTATGTCCAAATAGGTGAGTACAGCATCTTTTGTTTTCCTCTTGTTTCCATAGCCAGTTGAACCGTTACGGAAACCATGCTAGAGGTAGTCGGGGGTTTATTTCATTATTTAAATACTCAATATTTTTGTTTGCATTATACAAGTAGCTTATTTAGAAGAAAGCCTTAAGGGATTTTTCCTCGTCACAAATATTCAGTTAATTCCTCTTTAAACTCGTGAGCAATTAGAAGAAAAATAATTTTAATTCCATAGTCATCCATTTACTATTTTATCAGTGTTAAATAGTGACTGTAGCTGTATAAAGGTCGGTCTGAATTCTTGTCACCCTAAAACTTGAGGTTGTTTGTGGAATAGCAACTTTACTTGTTTTGAGGTAGGAATATCCGAGGGAGGTGTGAAGGACTTACGAATTAAATTGGGGCTTTATAATATTTTATTCTGCTATTTCTGGTCGTTTGGTTTCGCGTGAAACGCCATGAATAAAATTTTAATTGAAATTTTAGCTGTTGGAACAATTGATTCACCTAAGTTATATCACTCATTGATTTTTTGTCCCCTCTCCCATTGATTTATTTAGAAAGCTTTAAGTGCTTAAATGATGCGAATCAACTCTATAGTTCTGAGAATTATCGGTGATGAACATTAGGAATTACCTATTTCGAGCCCTATTTTCTTTGAATGGAAACACCTTATCATCCAACGTCTTAATCAACGAGAAACGATACTTGCTTTCAAGGTTCAGGGGAAACGGATCAAGGAGTGGGAGATTACGGAAAATCTTCTGTATCGGAAAAGGATAGAGAAGGATGCCATATAAACGAAGTTTATAACCCGAAATCCGTTTATCGCTCTTAACTCATTTTCCTCTCTCACGCGTTTCGGAAAAACGAGAATGGGAAGAGGCCCTTTTTCTATTCTCCGAAGAGGTAATTGAAAGATTCCCTGCGTACATGTTTTAGGTGATGAGTACCCTGTATAGCCAATTCCACAATGGAGGCCATTGTAAAACCGCGCGTAATTGAATTGACGGAACGAATGGCTCTTTTCTTACGTCGTGTACGTGCGCGTGCGTTCTTTATTTAAGAAGACACTACTGATATCACGTCTTCGCTTTATTTTCTATTGTTTTTTTGTCGTTCTTTCAATTTTCAAATGTTCTCTGGAAAAACCAGTAAGGAAAATAGTCACAACTTCGTAAATGAAAGCGTTTCCTTTATTGCATTTAGAAGAGTTAAGCTCCCTCTTTTTAGCTGCTGGGATTCGTATTTTTAACCATTTCGATACCAAACCGTGTCAGGGGTGATCGGATGGAATAACATAAAATTGGAATGTATCCTCAAAGACGATTGGGAGATTTGGGACGTCGAAGAAGGAATGGGAAGAGACTTCTGGTGTCGAGCAGGGGTGCTCCACTTTGGAAACTGCCTTCGAGTAAGCCTATTATAAGCGCGGTTGTGAGTGTTTGATCGCCCTCGTTCTCCCCCAGAAAAGTCGATGCCTTTTTCGGCAAATCCTCTCGATCTTCCCGCGCCCGAGTTTTGTGTGTGGGTGGTAGTAGGTTATTTTGCTTCACTTCGTCAGAAGATTTTTCCTTGCTTTTCTGCTAATTAAGCTCCACAGGGAGGGAAAAATAGGCCTCGCCACCTTCCTCGGAGATCGTGTCAAGCGTTGCGTTTGTGTCGTGCAGTTTCCTCCAAAGTTTCGTGATTCGAGGAGTTTTCTTTCGTGAATGTCTTTCTCTCGAAAGACGTCACAGCAAAGGGAGTTTTCTTGCGGGAACGTCAGTGAAATGAAAATATTCTCCTTTTAATACTCAGTGTTCCCTCTCAGCTGTTTATGCTCCGAATTTCTCGCGAACCATGGGCTTATGATGCAGATGAATAATGCACTAAATGCCGCTTGTTTCTGAACTGTCTGTCATTCTATCAAGAAAAAGTGGGCGTTTCCTCGAGAAGTCAACGCTCTAGCAGGAAGTTCACTTTACCCGATCGGAATTTCTCGCATTTTATGAGAATCTACATTTCTTCTCATTTATTGGTATAACGGATTTTTTCTCCCCTGCGATTTTTATTTGCACCATCTCTTCTGACTATTTCGCCTCCAAGTTTATCTTTCCCTCCGTTTATTGACACGTCGCTGATATTTTTGTTTCGACTGTCCGGCTCGTTAATTAAATCTTGTAATTTGTTTCGCGTAAATGAGAAACTAGAGACCCTCGTAATTTAATTGAATGGGGAAATAAAAATCGTTTGGTGCTATTCGTAATTGAATTTGGCCACGATTTGATGTAAATAAAAGATCACAGCGAGACTCGGCGCTGATTAAAAGGTAGCGCGTCTTGTTGATGTTGAAGATACGTACTTTTAATTCCCCTTTGAGCTATGCGAAAGGTAGTCGCTGCGAGAAACGTTTCGAAATTGATCATCAAAACAATCATCGGTAAAAATTTCAATATTTTTTTACTGTAGCCATAGTCTTTTTCGCCGAGGTTCATAAATATAGATGGAGCTTTAAGTGGTCATTGACATTTGTTTGTATAAATTTATTTCGACCCAAAGGCTGCTAACCTTTAGTATATAGCCAGTTTGTTTTTCCGCCGTTTTCTCAAAGCTGTTTCGATATGCTTCATATTTATTTTTAGCGAAAGTGATACAATCTGTCGGGCTCGGAAAAGTGCTGAATGCATTCAGATGTAATTTACGACTTGCCCGGGCGCGCTCTATGAAATTTTGCCGCGACTCATTTTAAAATCAAATTAATTTTCATTACGAATTTAGACTCGCAATGACCGCTCCGTACGTATGAGCGTTTGGATCAATAAACTCGGCTAAGTTAGCCGCTAACGATGAATAGGATTATTTTTCTCCCTTTTAAAATTCGCTGCCTTTCTAAAGCGTTCTTTGGCGCAAAATTGACGGGAATTCAATATCCTTGACCCCGGTTCAATTGAAAAGGTATTTGAAAAGAAATCGACAAACTCGATGACATCTGTACACATCCTTTTATATCTCGCTCTCAGTCATGGCAAAGATAATAGACTTCCATGCCCCACTTTTTTGTGCTTTTTTCAACCGTCCATGCATTCCCATAACGACGGGAATACATAAATGTAACCTTTTTAGAAAGAAAAATTCTCCATTCGAGGCCAGTTTTTCTCTCTTTTTGCCTTCCTTCGGCCATTGTGAAATGCTGAAAGTCGGGAAAGCATTTTTTTTTCGTTTTCCATCTCTTTTCTGCTCGCGCAAGCGTTCCATCCCGCTAATCCATTATGTACGTGAAATTAGTTTCTCCCTTTGCTGCCGCGGCAATTATTGTTTTGCAACCCTCACTCCGACACACTTTCGAAGTATGAAACACCTCCGCCGAGGAAAGAGAGGAGCAAGGAAGAATTTTGTGAGGTCTGTGGGGAGTTCAGATCCTGTTGCTACGGGTAGAAGTAATAATTCAGTTTTAAAATTTTGCTATTAATTACTTCCCTTCTGCTGTTTGATAAATATCATGTGATAGCGTCCACTTATTTCTAGTACATTTCGTAGTTATACAATTATACAATTCTCGATGAATGAGGGCAAATTAATGTTACTAAATGCTAATTTACTGACTGTTTTTTATCTACACAAGACGACCTAAATCTGTGTGCATAATTTAACCTGTGAATTAAATATGCATATAATGAAATATCTACTACTCAAAATTACTCTAGATCCATGACTTATGCTAAGCTTAATTATTAGTAAGTTTATCGTGACACATACGAATTCATTCTATAACAATCCGATATACATGGGCTTTCGGTTGTCGGGGACGAGAGAGGTTTTGGGTTGGACCGTGTTTATACCGGATTATCGTTTAGATTGTACCATTTCGGACGTACCTCTGGGAAATGGGGAGGGGTTACAAAACGTACGTTTAGGTTGGGAGCAATAGAGAGGTACACGAATGGGGATTGGTATAAGTGGAATGGCGAGGTTTTCCTGGTGTCTCGAATGGGAGTCCTATGGGAGTTAGCGGTGAACGTAATAGATAGCGGTGAACGACGTAGCGAATGAAAACATCTTCCGGGGAAGAATGCGTGTAATGGGATTGATTGGTGACGGTGAGGGGAGAATGATAGCGTATAGAAAACCTTTTTGAAAGGCTTTCAGTGCGTGTTAAAATTCACTCTCCCTTTCTACTAGAGTTGCGTCGTATGAACTATAAATTGGTAGTTTAGCGAGGAATCTACGGGGACTTTGGGAGGAATCATTAAATTGGATTAACCTCCTCACGAATTCTAGTAATTAAAATTGTTAATGCGAGTGATGTTTTAATCTCGTATCTTCTGTTCATTATTTTATCTTAGTGTCACATTGGAAAAAAAATTCCAGGAAAATTATTTTGAGATGAAAGTCGTTTTCAAATTCCGCGAAAGTAAATCTCTAACCATTCCTCTAGTGTGCTTCTTAACAAGTCATGCCTTGAACTATTCGCTTGTCTGCGAATAATTTCCCAACTTTCACGTACATGTGAAAATTTATGATTTCCATACACCAATTCACTTTATCAGCTCGAGAAGTCTTGTAATTAAAATCGAGTAGATATGTATTACCTCTATAATTTACGTGGCTTCTCATTGAGTCACGCCCTCGTGAGCTGACTTTCACTTAATATCTAGAGTTTTCTCGCAGTTTTCTCCTCGAATTCATACTTAAATCTAATATCTGATATTTTATGCTTTATCTAATCGAAATCTCCGTTTGATATCGTTTCCATTATGGGCAACGTCGCGCCTTTTATTGGAATCCTTATCTAACAAAACTCGCGTCGACTCTTTCCGCCGGAGAATTTTTCCCCTGTTTTAGGAGAATGGCTCCCTAAGTGAAGGACACTTGTACAGCATCGCAGAAGCGACACTCTCCGAAACACGCCGTCTTTATTCCTCTCGTTATCTCTCCTCCGCTTCTCCTATCTTAAAACTTCGAATAGTTTTCAGGCAAAACCTCCGCTAGAGCGGGTCGTTCGGCCCTTTTGATACAACCTCGCCCTTCTCAACTCTTTCTCCGTATCCATCTTTTCTTTCGTTCCCCCTCTCTCTTTCGCTCCTACCGCTAATGACGCCTGGAGTCCCTCGTCCGGGCAATGAACCGGCGTCCTCCTCGGTTTTTTATCCATCTCCTCATGCCTCGCGGTCGAGAGGAGTGGGGAAGTTCTGCTCCAAGAGTCGCCATTACCTTTACGCTCCCCTGCCTTCATATCCCTCTTCTCCTTTTTCAACCCATCTCTTTCACCCCTTTGCTAGGGGGCTATAAACAACACACGTATAAACACAGGTGATTTCCTTGTGGAAGCAATTATCCCATGCGTACATCCTCTTGCTTCATCTCCATCTCCTCGTTTACCTTTTTATTTTGATAACGTATCGCGTCTCTCTCTCGAAAGCATGGAAAATAGTCCGACTGTTGGTTTTCTCCTAAGAGCCATTAGAATTTCAGGTGGATGTTTGTTTTTTTGGAGGATTCATCTCTCTGGGTGATCTTCTGAGAGGATTGCTTTGTCTTCGCGGCCTGATGGAGCTTATATAATTTTGCCTCCCCTTTGTTTGTGTTCTAGATTGTAGTTTTTTGAATGAAAACAGCTTTCATGATTCTGTGAAATTTGGAAAATTAGAATTTTTGGAAAATTTGGTTCAATGTGGTGTATTAATGAATTTTTTGAACTCATTTTGCAAAAATAATTTCATGAATTAATCTTGTTTTATTTGTGAGAGATTTTCGAAATAATATGGTCATTTTTTTGAAGTAGCATCCTTCATCTGTAACCTAATTGGCATCTTGAAAGCCTTATAGTTTTATTAGTAAGTAAATTTGCCAGCTTCAGTGCCTAGGTTACTCCTTTAGATATTCCTAAAATTAAATTTTTATGCCCTCTTTTTGACACGAATTTAAGAAAATGCACCTAGCTTTCAATTATTTTGTGTTTACGAACTATGTTTTTCGTGGTGATTCGCTCCTAAACCCTAAGAGCGGGTTTAACTTACATCATGGAGTAGTATGTTTTGTTCTATGAAATATTCAAGAAACACGGAATACTTCTTTTCCTTCCATTTCCCTCTCCCTAAAAATTTAAACCAAATAAAGGATTTTAAAGTATCATCGTTTCAAGAAGAAAAAAGTCCGATGCAGGTTTTTCGTTAGTTCTTTCACCCTCCCCGAATTACCTCCATCCGTTTCCGTTTCATGTAGATGGTGCTTTCGTGTATTATCTCGGGAGATCCGATCAGACCACCTAACGTCTAGCCATTTTACGGTCTGCTCAAGTGGCAATATTTCTCCATCCTTTCTTCCTTTTTGCCCTACTATCCCTTCACCCCAAGCTCCGTGCTATCGGGAACCGCTTTTCTTTTTTCCTTTCTCGTTCGTTTGAAAGGGGCCTTAATGATGGAATTATGGGCGAGATCACTTCAGCCTCCCGAGATGCTAGTGTGGCAGCATTACGGCACCTACGTTTCTCTCTCTCTCTCTCTCTCTCTCATCACCCTCTTCTACATTCTTCTTTACTTTTTTTAAACTCCATTCCTTCATGTTACCAGCGGAGTGAAAGCTTCGGAGGTGACGTTGGTTCCAATAGGTGTTCTACACGAAATCCCTTGTCAGTTCGGGGTCGGATCCTTTGCTTCTATTTTTTAATGCGCTGTAAAAAAACTAAGCTCTCGAGCTGTGCCGTATTAAAAAAATCTTTTTCGTCGCCCTAGGGATTCGTGGGAAAACGTCGATATTTCAGGTAGGTCCGACTAATATTATCATTGGGCGGAGGGAAAGGAATTGTTTCTGTCGAATGAAAGTGAAAGTACCTCTAATCTCTTTTCCTTTCATTTATGGTTTCCGTGTCTTTCCTGGTCGCGTTAAGGATCCGTTTATTTTTTATTCACCACGCTCGTCTTCATCGAGTGAAGGGAAAACGATCCAATTAGTCTTGAAACTCCCATTCGGACTGTGGGCCCAAGAAGGGATTGCTGCGGATTTCATTTACATTTCACTTCTTTTTCGTGGCGATTTGTACTTCTTAATGGCCTGCTCATGTCCACTCGAGGCTAAATGTGTTTTGTTGTGGTTTTCAGGTTGAGAGAAACTCTTTCGCTTGAGTTAACCCCAAATAAGAACCTGGTGCCTCAAATTCCATCACTCTTTTGTATGTGCTCTTTACCGAAGATATGATCTCTCTAGTTTACATCGATGGTATCGTTGTTAGATGTAATCACGTTATATGCGCGATTGATGAATTTGGAATCACACGGAAGATTTAATCATTGCGTTTTTCTCGAATTTATTAAGTTTGGCACTACTTTATTTATTTATGAAGGTCCATAGACACCCAAATTAATGTAGGAAATTTTAGGATATATTATTAGGAAATTTTAAGAAATGTTGTTAGGAAATTTTAAGAAATATTATTCGGAAATTTCAATTTTTAATTTGGGTCCCAGTAGTAATCAAACCCGGGACTCCTTTCTCCGAAGGCGAACGCGTTACCCACTTGCCACTCAGGAAACCTTCCATCACCGTTAATTTGTCAATCGGTGACACCAAGTCTTTCATCATTCAAAAGAAAGGCAGAGGATCAGTTTGATCGATATTATTCACCAGAGAATCATACCTTGTTATCTGATCTCAGCGAAAATCGATTGTGAGATGAATGTGACGTTCTTCGTGCGGCAGTTTTATCAGCGATACCGATGATTGAAAGTGGTCCATTAGCGGAGGTCATATGTTGTTTTTATCGATCCCTTATCCCAATGAATTGGAAACAGAGTGCGTACGAGTTTCGCATTTTTTAAAATAGAAGCAAGGTCCTCTTTTTTATTTCTGCGGGCTCTCCGGACCGGTGACCTCGAGGAGGGGACGTAAAGAAAAACCAATCCACTCGCCCGTGAACGCTTTTAAATAAAAAAAATATAGGATCCGGAGGGAGATCCTTAAAAATTGACTTCTTTCCTCCTTAACGCGGCATCTCTGCCTCTTTTATCCCTTTTGTGAGCCTGGATCCTCTCATAAACTTCGCCTCCCTTTCTACGCAATGAGGGTCTCCTTATTCTTCGGGGGACCCGCCCACACTCCACCCACCGAATCCGTCCGAAAAAAATTTCCGAATCAAATAGGAAAGATAACATGTTACGCTACACAATAAATTTCCCGGCAATGATGGAGGGTCTCCAGTTGTGCCCTCGCTTTCTCTCCACCGTGCTATTTTCTTTGCTTCTCCGTCGGTTTATCTTTCTCCTTTCCTATTTTCATTCCGCCCGTAGGTTTTTCCCTCAACTACATCGCTTGTGTAGCAATAAGGGGCTCGCGTCCTCTTCCTTTATCCCGCGTACATCCCTTATCGACCATCTTTTCCTATAGCAGCGAAACTCCTCCCTCCCCCAAGAAATGCTATCTCGGCCACTCTCCTCCTTTACCTCCGGCCTCTCAACTTCTTCCTTTCTCACCTCACAAGATCTCTCCCTTCCGCACATCTCTTCGTCTTCCTCCCTCAGACGCCTTTACTCTCGGGTCGGCCATTGTGTTGAGCGTATCGGAAGATAGGCCCAAGACACGCCCGTCTACTTTCAAGGTGGCCTCTACTCTCTTTCTCTCCCTTCCCCGCTCTCTCTCTCCCACTCTCTCTCTCCCTCTCTCCACACCCTCGACATAACCATAGGAACACAATCCTCCGACCTGCTCCCTCCCCCACTTTACTGTTCTACATGAGATGAGATGCATGGCTGTGATCCTTTTACCCACATCTCCGGAACCCTTATCCTTTTCACTCCCTCCATCTTTTTTTTCGCCCACCTCCACTCCTCCATCCTTTCGGGAAGGCAAACTCCACCCCCATCTACCGCCCCACTCCGATTCCCGCATCTGCTAATCCTTTGGCGACCGCAGGGCCCACACCAAGAAGAACCACACCTCAAATCTCCTTCCCTTCTCCGTTTCCCCTCTGTACACATCCTCCCTTATCTCATTCCATAGTAGGGTGAGAAGGAAACGATTTCTCCTCTTTTTCGGAGCTATCTACGGTGGTGAGGGATTGCCCGTAGTTAAACCACCCTTCCCCCCTCAGATCTCCGAACTAAAGGACCTTTTGCGGACCTTTAAGAGAGATCCGATGAGCGTGTTTTTGGAATGTAGTTATCTGTTGAACGTAATCCCTCCCCGTGGAGGAGTTTCCATAAAATTCGTATTTCGGAAGTGATTGTTTATGTTTTCCATTACTCTTTTGTCCGCTGATCGGTATCGATACATCGTTAGTTTAAGATTCAGTTCATTTATCTTGTCGCGAGGGAGTTTGAAGACAAAATTAAGTAATAATTAGAATGATAATAATATAATAATAAGACTTCAAATCCTATTGAACTATATTTGCTGAAATTCCTACTGTCGACTACAGGTATGTTACTATTTTTATTCATAATTAAGTGACGTGATGGAGATCGACTTTAATTATTCAGCTGTCTTACCAATAATTATTATGTTTATCGTTAGTAACGCTTGAGTCTTGATTTTCATAAACCCAGTTCTTGATCAAATTATGAGGAAAATGATCCATCACTACATCGTCAGTTTCCTTTTCTTGCTATTTTCCCACAAGTTTCTTCAAGGAAAGGTGCTCTGTATTTATCATTCACAGGACGTCAATTTTGATGTTTTCCTTCTTTTTGGATGGAAGCGATGTGATTTGACACTTGAAGTAACTTCCATTTCTGTAAGTAATATTTACTTATAAGGTTATGAATTTCATATCCGTGAGTCACTTCCGTTCCGTGTGATTCCTCAAATTACACGTTCTGTTTAATTTTGCCAACTTCATTTTTTGCTTTTCTTCATCTCATCCGTTATGTCAGGTTCAGTTTTTGCCTTCCCAAGCGTTTTACAATCAGTTAGCATAGTTTCAGAGTTTATGACCATCCGAAATTTTCTTATCGCGCATACTACGCGTCCAATTTGAGAAGCTTTTAGATCGCTCCTCTCCATAACAATGCCTTTTCGCTCACGAATTTTCCAAGGAAAAATCCGTCTCTTTCGAAACACAAGCGTTCTTGCGTTCGTTTTTTTCCGAAGCGTGAATGAAGGAGGGGAAGAATGGTCAAAACTGGCGGATTTTTTGCCCATCTCCCACTCGCGAGATACTTTTAAAGGGTTAGCGAGGACCCGTGATGCGAATGTTTTAATCAGCTTAGGGTAGAGGAGGAACGCAGAGCGACGGCCATTTTAGTCCTTATGTCCTCTTCTGGGAGGGAAAAAGGATAGTTACGTGTTTCAGTCTTTTCCGAGAGGCGAGTTTTATCCTTAAGAGGCGCGTTGCGCGCTTGTTTTCTACCTCGTTTTTCAAGCGCAGCTTCTTCGCATTATCCTTTTACGTCCCTCGGTTCTTTTGAGCACGTTTTGGATAGTCATCGAGATTTTTATATCCCGGGGCATCTCTTCATGTCTCCAACATCCATTCGTCTTTTGGAATTTGCATGCTGCCGCGACGGCGATCCTTTTTTCAACTCGCGGTTATCCCGTTATGCCATCTCCGGCCTCCAAAAGGAGTATTACTTCTTACACATTTCGCAGTAACAAGGTAAATGCTGCGGCAAATGCGTTATTCTCGAGTTTCGGAAGCCGCTGCATTTATCTGCCCTCACCAGAGGGCGAACTTTAGGACTGTGGACAGGAAATGAGTTGGTACTTAAAAAACGTGCGGATTTATGCGGGGAGATGGAATTGCTCGCGGTATCATTAAGGCTCCAGAATGTTCCCCATTCGAGTTTCATTGTACGAATAAATAGAACTTTTCTAGTTTACGGAGAGCTGGCTGTTTTTTTTCCTGCTTTTACACCGGAGATGCAATATTCTCCTCGCTCCTTCTCCCCATTTCTCCGTGACAACTCAAGTGTGAAGAAAAGTGGGCATCTAAATTTTTAAAAGCACTCTCGACGTTTCTTATTATTTTCCTGCCGGAGATGATTTCTTTAAAGTTTCAATATCTCCGCAGCATTCTTGTCTATAAGGTATCTTAATTTAGAGACAGAGATGAAAGTTTCGATTATCGAAAGAGGATCCATGCGGAACGTTGCCTTTCACTTCTCCCATCGTCCTCCGGCCACGTATTTTTTTCTCTCTTCTCGTCTTCCTTTTTCAATAATTACATCCTTCGTATGCCTTTGTGCTTCTTTGTGAATGTCCTCAGAGAATGATTTAATGCAATACAAATTTTTGCAAAGGAAACCAATTCCTCGCTCCACTGAGTATACATTAAGCAGTATATCTCTATTCCGAAATCGCCTTTATCAACCGTAGTTATGGGTAAATACTCTTCGTTTATTAACAGAATTTCCGTTGTGAATTATGTTACCGATTTCGAGACATCTGTAATGTAGTAATTCATTCGAGAAGTGTCTTAGAATTGTAATCGGTCTCAGAGGTCTTTATTAAGATGAGATAGACTAAAAAGTCTCTTCTAAATCTTAATTTTAATCCTTAGTCCTATCATGAATGAAAAGAGGACTCTTGTCATTAATGCAAAGATGAATTTTAGGCTTTCTATTTCATTAAAATCGCAGCATTTGTCATATATAATAGAAAACGTTGATACTTATATGGTTGTACGTCTAATTATTTTCTGTGGATCTTGTTTCAAATTTTAGAAAAAAACATTTTCAATTTTATAAACCCTTCATTTACCCAAGGTCCATACCTCTAAGTCTTGTCTGTTCAAGAATGCGATGAATTTAAATGCTATTTCTTTACTCCTCCGGTAGTGTATGCAAATCAACGGAGATATATGTGTGTGGGTAGGTTTACTTGACGGCTTTAACTTGTAAATTTAAAAATTTTTAACCTTCACTCATTCAGTTGTCATGAATTTGCTGCCACTTAACTTAATCGGCTGACTCCGAAGGAAAGAAAGGCTTAAAGAACGACTACTCGAGATTGATGACTTTCCCGCGACATCCTCGTCATAAAAATGCTCCTCCTTTTGGTCCAATGTTCGCTTGAGAGAGAAACCTCGCCGTTTTTCCTCTCTATAATCTAATTGACGTTCTGCACGAACGATATTTCAAGGCGCTCTCGTGGAGTCATGGTCGGTGATTCATACGCTCTTCTCCATGCCGATGACTCCTTAAAGCCCCATTGTGTACCAGCCTCCCACTCTCTCAATCTGCACAATGCTTTTCTCTCGCTAAACCATACAATTCTGTGCCTTCTTCGCCACCGTCGTGAGATCGCGAACGCTGCATTGTTTCTGCAACGTAATCGCACCTGAAAGCGTCCGAGGAATTGAATTCTTGAATCGCTACCGAATCCATAGTTTGGATCGTTATCACTCCTTTGTCCGTCCCATTCGGCGTCGTTTAGCGTTCGTTCGGATTGAATACATTCTCGTTTTGACATTCCGTCCTTTCCGTTCGCTCATTCATCGTCGCTCTCGCCAAGGACTGCCGATTTCAAAGCGTTTTTCTTTATTCATAAGCAGCAATATTTATGAGATCGCACCCATCGCCAAATTGCCTTCATGTTTTTTTCGTTCGCCGCGCGTTTGAAGTCATTTTTCCGTACGTAAGAGTCTCGTGGTACTCGTTATGCAAATGGGACCGTAATGCAATGCATGGGGTACGGAATCAAGAAAGAGAGGGATATAGTTTCCTCGCGAGCAAATGGAAAACCTCGCGGCGCGACAGTTCTTTTCATTCTCTACGAGACAAAAGAGTCAAAGCCATTCCTGGTAGATTTCCCATTTGTCGAACGCCCTCATCTAATAAGCCTCTAATCGCGAAGATCTTCGCAGCGAATCGTCCAAGGATAAAGGCAGGGGATATCTTGGCGAAGGTGACCGAATAGGGAGATGCTAATCAGAGTGACATCATCCACGGATAAGCGCGAAAAGAGACGGCGTCCCGCGGTTCGAATTTGTGTACATGCAAATGAAATGCCTTGAGATGTGGGAAGGGATGATAATAAGGAAACGACAGATCTCTTTGGGACGTGTTGTGATGGGACTTATGAGTCTAATTTGGGAAAGGCGGGACCGAGAGAGATTCGCACGCGATCGGCGTCGTTGCGTGCTTTCACGCACGTGCTGCGTGCATTAAAAACGCTCACGAGGTCGCGATTTGGAATGAATAAGAATGATGTTTGCGGATGCAGACGTTTCGTGCGGAAAGAGGTTCTCCCTGCAGTGCCCTCTGCGACCGCCTCCGTTCCTTTCTTCTGTCTGTGGAAAGTCTGGAGGTCGGCGCATCGGTGCACGGCCGTGAATTCTGCATGCATGCCTTTTTACTTTTAACTCTCGAACTCATCTTTCCTGTTCCGTGATTCAGACGTCAAAGTTTCCCGAGGCTGAGTGTTCCCTCTGTGAAAGATATAATCATATGGGTTACTTTATTTCTCCCTCGCCTAGATTTTGTTATATCGTGTTGTGACTCGGCTTATGTGTAAGTGTCCTTCTGAGTGGGCTGATCTCCGTGAAGGATGTCTTCTTGCCAAGAGGGAAAAGTGTGATAGGAAATTCGTTCTTGTTTTTGATCGAGTTTATGTGAGAAGTAAGTTAATTCGAGATCTTGTGTTTCCCGTTTTCATACTAAGAAGTAGTGCACCTGAACGCTACCTTCTGCTGAAATGCGAAACGTTGTGTTATTTTAGTTATCACTTTAATCATTACATGATCTACTCTTATCTTTGTTTGATCATAACGAAGATTAATTTTCTGGAAACGATCAGAACGTGGAGTTTCATTATAAACCATCTAATAAAATTTTTCTTCCCATTGAATTTTGGAACTACCAAGTTTAACCTACAATTTATCAGATAAGTAAACATGTACAGGCGTAACCTTAGGAGAGGTTTTTCTTTTCCGTCGTGAACGAAGCGCTATGATCTATATTTGAGTTAATGAGCAAGTACAAGTTCCTATCGAAGTATCAGGTTAGTAGGATAAAGAGAAACATACTGGAACCAATGCAATAGTTACTTTTTGCTCTGCGAGATTACTCATCAAGGTAACTAATTTAGACAGATCGATTTCTATCATTTTACTTCCTTTTTTTAATTTTACTACATCACAAAGAACTCTGCATGGGAATGATGTAAATTTAGAGTTAAGTTTTATCTGCGCGGCGTCGAAATTACCGAGTGAAATCCTTCGCCCAGAAATACGGGTTGAACAGGCTCAAGGGTAAACTTCTTTGGCGCTGAAGTTTCTACTTCAAATAATATCCATAACGAAATCTGACATGCAAAAGTACAGAAATATGGATATAGTCATACTTGAAAATATGAATGTTAGGAAGCGAAGTAAAATTCGAGATAGGCTCACGATGGATTGCCATTCGTTAATGGTAGATTTTTCGAAGAGCTTTCCTCCGTTACATGATATATCGCCCCATTTCTGCTGTGGATATCGACAGTTGTCGGAGAAATTGCGCCCATTTCTTCTCTTCCAACTCGCTCACACTTCGCCACCTCTTCTTAGCTATTGGAGAGTTCAAAAATTCTTTTTTCCGCATCGCCGCTAACAGAGGACGCCTCTCGGTCTCCATCAATCTCCAAACGGGACATTAGTCTGCCTCGACGTTCGCAACATTTCCATGTTGGAAATTGGAACTGGCTCGTTTTCCATCCCAGAGGAGGCTGACAGATTTCGATTGGCTCCGTAGACATTACACGTTCCGTCAAACGTAAAATAAACCGCTTCCTCTCCACCACCTACCACGGCGTGACATACGCTCGCGAGCGACTCGTGGGTGTAGCAAGAGAAAGCTAAAAGAGAGAGGGGTACGTCGCGAGTGGTCATGTCGAGGCTATCGTGCGTTTGTCTGCAGATGGCCGTGAGAAACGGAGGGAGGGTCAGGTGAATCAGTGTAGGTTTATCTTTTTTTCCGGGTGGGCGTCAATGAGATCGCATTGGATGTAAGGAAGGGTGAAAGAAGGGAATAAAAGAGTAAGTTATGAATAGTGGGCGTGTTGGAGGAGGTGTTGGGGACCAAAGTGGGTGGAAAGGCCTCGTTTTTTTCGCTGCCGCGAGTCCATTTTGCCGTGGGAGTTTTCGGTGTCGGTGCGGAGTGCCGCCGAGGAGAACAGGTGCGAGGAAAGGGAGAGTGGTCTCGAGGAGATGACGTGTTTGGCGACGGCGGAGGAAGAGATTTGCGGCCGGTCTGCTCGGATCCTCCGAGTCCAACTTCGTGGGTGGGAATGAGTGAATCAAGCGGAGAATGCAAGTCCAATAGGGACGTATGCTGGTGGGCGTAACCTGCAACGCAACGTAACCGGTTTCATTAATGGCAGAATTAGAATAAGTTAAAACATATGTGTCAATTCCCGCTTTGAATAATTTATATGGGTTTAGTAACAAGCTTAAGTATCACCATTGATGTGGGTAATTGAAGCAAGTGTGGTTTTTATAGTGTCACATCTCTCAAGTCCTAATCAGAGAGTCGAACTGGAGGCAAACCAAAACCAGAAAGGCGTTTTTTTTCAAATTAGAATTTTTCGAACCGAGATAATTAATTCTTGAACCCGATCAGGAACCGGAAACCGTTAGTAATTCCGTTCCGATTTTTTGTTCCCTAAAATTCACATTTTAATTAAGTGTAAATGGAGGGAGGTTTACCAATGACTTGAGTACATTACGTTTTATGTTACATACTAATTTTTATTAAAATTTAGTTCAATGCAACTTTAGTGGTAAAAGCTAGCGATAATAAACCTAATATTCAAAATGACATTCTATCGATCGGAGCGAAAAAAAACAGTTCACTACTCTAATTGGGAATGAAAAATTGGGCGACTATATTACAACCGAGGAGTATTTTTATCTTTAATCTAGTAGAAAGTCGATTTATTCGCACTATTTTCGAAATTATATTTTCATTAGGTCATAGGAGGAAGCTGATTTATGAGTTTTTGCGGATTACGTTCATAAACTCGTGCTGGATACATGAGTTTCCGGTATTACGCAATTGCAAATGACAGATGACTCTTCTTATCGCAATTCATTTGACTCTTCACCTTTATCCGCTCGCGAATGGATTTTATTCCAGTTTTTCTCAAAGTAAGATGGGCTCCTTTGATACGCTTTGTTTTGTGTCGACTTCATCTGACGACATGTCGGAATTGTTGCGCTAATTTAAAAAAACATTCGAAACAAGATTCTCTTTGTTGCTTTTCGAAAAGATAAGAGGGAGACTGGAGGCTCACATCTTAAAAACAGCAAAGAAATATCCAACTCGGAAATGTTTTTGTCGTTAGGAGGATTGTTTACACTTTTTTCAGGGCTTCCTTTTTGAAGTTTTTCCTCGGGAAACACTAAATTTCTCGAAAGACTCCGTGCAAAGTTCCACCGTGTATGTTATCCTTGATACTTGAAGCAAATGAGCATCTTGTTTTTGCGACGGTCATGTTTTTGAAGTTCTTTCCTTTGATGTATTTATTTTACAGAATACACTAGCCTTTACTTTCATTAGCCATTTAATCTAAAATATATTTCGACATTTCCTCACAATCTTTTTAGAGCCAGGCTAATGCAAAAAGAAATCGCTGTATGGTTTTAAAGCACGTTTTTTTAAAAGCCCATCACTATGCAAATATTCTTTGTGTCATCAAAGCGTGGAATCGAATTCGCGTTTATCCGAGGAAATCCATCGCTTTAATATTTAAAGAAACCTCCAGAGAACCCAAGCCTCAACAATGGGAGATTACGATCCCTGGGTTACAGCTGGCCATGGCGCGAACAGAGGGAAGGACCTTTCACTCTTGTACCGAGTATCATATAACATAAAAGCTTTGCGGCACTTCAAAGCGAGCCTTGCAAAGTCCTATTGATGATTATCCCATTCGTTGTATAAACCATCGTTTTTTCTAGTCCTGTTAGGGCGTTAAAATGACAAAAGGGTTACTTCTGATACTCTAATCGAATGGGTTTCCATTCTGTCGTCGGTGAAGGCTCACCATTCAAGGTTTTAAACTCTCACGTTCTGGTAGTTTTCTAAGAGCTCGGGTCATTTCTGATGCGTAAATCCTGAATGACGATCCTGTAACAAGACGTCAAAGGAAGCGGCATGTTCGTGATAGGCATTCTCTTGCAATGAAACTCAAGCATGGTAAAAGGGATAAAGGGTGCTTGATGTAATTCAGATCTTACGGGAACAGCAGTATATAGTATGTAAATTTTTGGTCATTATCGCAATCATGAGCTATGCTCTTCATTTTCAGATAACGCTAAATGATAGCATCTATCTAATTACGTCTATTTTTAGTTAAGTATCAACTGAACTTTGTAACATTTTCTTCCGAATAACTTTATACAAAAGGGAAGAAATACTGGGCTCCAATTCTTAATCGAATCTTAAAATTCCATAAATTAGTTTCACGAAGATTTAATTATAGTCTAGCCGTGTGGAAGTGTTAGTACACCCAAAATGCTGAATTAAATATTGATTGAATAGGAGGAGAGGGGAAAAGCCAAGTCGTATGATATTGAAATTGGCTCGCCTACAAACTGATTGACCCACGGCTTCCGTGAAATCTGTAGGAGGTTTATAAAAGAGCGTGGAATTGCAAGCGTAGTAGGGATCTCCCGCCAGCCAAGCGTCAACATTATACGTGCAGCGACCTTAAACGCTTAATCCGAGCGTATAGGACCGAGTGACACATCGGCTGTTTGTTTTCCCAAGACTTCCAGAACGAAAGGGGAATTTTTTTACGGTCCAGAGAGAGGGAGTAGTAGTACTTTGTTCGGACTATTTGCCGCAGTCGCAACGCTTTCTCCGCATGCTTAACCTTTGGCGCTTGAGTTATCGCTCATGTGGAGGGAGGGATGGCCGAAAAGAGAGGGATGGAAATTGATGAATAAAACGAACTCATTCATCCACGCCTCTTCGTCACGGCCTCACACCAGCGGACACAGCAGCGGGTTTTCTCCGACGCATTCACACTGGCACGCACTCAGTAGCGGAAGAGATTCCTCCCCCACGCATTCCCTCTTTAATTTCTGGATCCTCTCTAAAACTCATCCTTGTATCAGTTGAAAATTCGCCTCTCTACCTTTCCATTTACTCTCCTTTCTGGTCCGTAGAAATTGGTTTCCATAAACCTTCTCTTCCTATAGTGTAACAATTTCTATATTTTTCATCGTGGGTCAGGTCATTTTAGTTTAATTTTTCAGGTTAATAAAAAACTAATTTCCCACTTCCCCCTGGTAGCATCCTTGGCAAGTTCCTTTTCATAAACCTGAAGATGTAAAAATTGCTCGAAAATTAGTGATCAAAGAACTATTCATAAAATATTAATGACATCCTGGAGCTATAAATTATCCATCAACTTCATGCAATAATCGTCTATAAAATAAAAGTTGACTGGGAGGCTTACCCATTTAATAGCCTTGCCATAAAATTTGGATTAAGAAAAACTTCTTTCTCCTTTTTATTAAACTATTTTCATTCAATTTTATGGTGTAAAGATTTTATTTCTAATTGCTAGTGCACCTCTTTGCGTTTTTTTTTTTTTCATGCGATGTAACATTCTGCTTAAAAATTCAGCGGCAGAAATATTCTGCATTCCTAACTTGCATGATTAATCGCCTCTTCTGAGCAATTTGTCACGAATTAATTTCAATTTCGTACGAGTCGATGTTTTCTTTTGCTTTAAAACCCTCTTTAGTTCGTAATCCTCCGGAAAGTACTTTTCAAGTTTCGCGTGATACTCCTGAGATATTCGCAACTTTCATCGCTCCTTATCCTCCTGGAGATTGATCAATTATCTCGACGAGAGCGGTAAAATACATTAGTTCGTCAGTATCCCTTTCCTCATTTTCCTCTTTTGCCACAATTGTCGAAAAAGTTGTTTCCCTTCCTCCACTTTACATCGTCTCCAATTCCGCTTTTCCCTCCCGGCACCACTCTTCCCTCCGGTTCTTGGCCATTTGTTGAGCGTCGCCTGACAGACTACCGTTAACGCGAACTCGGCCACACTATCGCCGTCTGCTACTGCGAGTCCAATGAAAACTATCCCGTTCTAATTGCTTTTTCCACCCTCTATTCCGCTGCTCGTTTTTTCCCTCTGCTCGAGCCGAAACCCATTTGCACAAGAATCTCGGGCGTCTGCATTTTTTTTCTCTCTTCCCCATCCCCAACGGAACCAATCGTCAATCCCTTGCCCTCTCTCTCTCTCTGCGTGGCCGTCGCTGCATCCGCCGAAGGGACGTCCCTTCCAACGCTTCCCAACATCTATCTCCATATCCACTCCCCTAATCTCTCTCCAACCCCTTCTGGTCATGCATCCCGATGGCGAACAAGAATCGAATGTCCCTTCCCACTTTAAAATTACACGTCCTCTCCCCCTCACTATTTTCCCTTTCCTCGGTAATTTAAACGCGCTAAAAGTCGCCCCCCCTGAACGTAAAAGAACGAGTTTTGTACCCCTTCTCCGTAATGACTTCTGGCTGCGAATGGGAAATGGGTGGCGATGTTGAATTCGGTTTGAAGGAAAGCTAAACCTAATTTTCCCCGGCGTTCCTCAGCGTCGCCCCCGTTCGCTATCTCCGAGAGCATCTCTGTCCGACAAATGACCATCGAAAGGGGATGAAGGGTTATATTCGCCGGCAATTCTTTTGATTCCGGAGAGGGAATATTGCATAGGCGATGAGTCGAAATGGCAGTTTATTTACCGTTGGTGACCTCTTCCTCCCCCTCTCTCGTCATTTGATTTGCAAATGGAAATCCGGATAGGAAAAGAAGGATTTGTTATTGGGGGAGGGAGCGGATCGGTTGCGGTATGAAACCTATTGTTTCGGAAAGATTTTGGGAGCGGGTTTTTGGGGGGAAAAAGAAAGGGGGGGGCTTTCCTCGCAGCCTTCAGCTCGGGAGGAATTTCGGGTAATCTCTTTGTTCGGTCGTATTTTTGTTTATTCCCCGACTTTGTGCGGTCCTCTCCCTTTCTCTATACCGCACGAATTGACAGGGTATTATTGTGAGAGCTTTTGATGGATTTGAATGTATTATCGATTTGTCATCGACGTTAGTTATATTTCGGGAGGACAAATCCGCGCATTAGGGCTTTTTCGGGGTTCTTTCAAGTCCCCGAAGGTAATTCAGTACTATTTAGGATACGTTGGCATTTTTGTGTTCGATGACTGATGGAGCGGAAAAAAATGAAACGTTACAAGTTTGTGCTGTATTTTTTCGATATCCCAAAGTTTGGGAGTAAATTGAGAAAATATACGTCCGTGAGAATATAGTAATTTATGCTCTCAAGGAGTGATTCAAATGGTTACAACCGAGATGTGTTTTGAGAAATGCGCCGCGGTGTTTGTCCGAATATTAATTACCGGGGAAATGCGTATTATTTAGCACAATGGGTCATAAATTGTATGAGCGGGCCTCCTCTCTGTCTGCCGTGTCGCTACGCAGCATTAAAGCGATCTCCAGAAGCATTAAGACAACAGAGCCCCGTGCAGAACGAAGATTGCGACGAATTTGTCCTCTGGTACTCGGGGTGCGGGTCACATGTTTGCTTTCCTTCTTCCGGTGCTTGTGGAAGGCTCACATACGAGAGATACGCCTTTTCCCAGCCAATCCTAATTTCATTACAGGCCGCCCACGTTCGCGTCATCACATGCATTAAAGAATTACCATATTTTAGCCCCACCAAATCGGCACATGTGTCCCAAAACAAACCTACCCGAGAAAGATCCCATTCGCCCAAAAAAATAGCCCGGCATTGTCCTCCACGGAAACTAAGGCTAATGTTGCGTACGTTTTTCTAAGAAGGGGAGAGGGTCTGAAAGGAAGGATTTAGTTAGCCTCGATGGGCAAGATTGCTGTTAGAGCGATAGGTTTTTTTCCGTGGAAACGCTTCAAGAGCGGAGTGGTATGGGGGCGTGTCGATGGGTGTCACCGTTTTGATCTTCCGCTGGGCGTCGCATAGAGAGGTCCCCCTCTTTTCACCCATGGATTGATGTCCCATTGTCCTCCCGATGGAAGGTCCTCCTGCCCTGTTATATGCGCTGTAGGTGAGACACATCGGATGGGATGAGAAGGTGTCCTCCATCCGTGCATTCGGGAGGACAAAAAAGGGTGTAACCAAATACTCTGTCCTCTGTGTGTGCACATCGTCCCAATCCGCATCCCCTCATATTCCCTCGAATCAAGCTTCTCCTCTATCCCGCACGTCGGCGTGGGAGTGAGGCGCGTGTGCGCGTGTAATTTTCGCGTGAGGTTCATTTGAATAATGGGATGGGAAAAAGGGTGGGAGTGATGGAGGTGATCTCTCGTTTCCCCTCGCTGGAAAGGGGTAGTGAAAGGGTTGCATTTTAGGAGGGCGATGGTGAGGAGGCTTTGCCATGAGGGTGTTAGTTCCATCGTTTTAGCGCCGGAGGAGCAGTGCGTTTCACGGCTTTAGTTTAGGACTAGCGAGCGAGCGCAAATAGGCTGAATATTCTATTTCCTTGAGTAGATAATTGAACTACCGGATTCAGTTACGAGCAAACTGAGATATGGCGCAAGTGCTGGGGTTCCCAGCCTTTTAAGGGTGATGAGTGCCATATGACGTACCGGAATAGAGGCAGGCGTGGATTTCCGTCACACGATGCGAGCGCTGCTTTAATTTTCCGAAAGTTTTGACGCGCCGACTTATTACGTATGCGTGTGTTATGTTAATTTAATTTATCTTCCCAAGAAGGTGTTATTAGTTTTTTGAAAGTTTTTCCCGCATTGAAATGGCTAATGATATCCACAGAATTTCATTATCCATGAATATCTAAAAATAGTGAAAAGGGCTTTTGTTTTAATGGGAGTCGACCTTTCTATCTTTATCTACTCGGCTTGGAGAGATATATTGCATTCTTCTCATATTTTTGTTCGAAATTCATATTGATTCTAGTGTCGAATTACTCCTAGGTCTGCACCCAGAATGCTTGTCACCCGGGTGCATGAGTCATCTCACCACACCCATTCATAATGATAATCCATAAAATTTTTCATTGAAAAATAATTAAATAATGAATTTATTGACATGTAGATGATATGATCAAGAACTAGATGAATAGAATTGGGAATAATCGTCAACTGGGAATACTTTTATGATCGATCAATGAATAATGACTTAGTGTCACCGTTTATGACGCTCGGCATATTTATAGCGTTGCTGGATATTACTCCCCAAGTGAGTATTTCTCTGAAAAAATAGATGTATAACTATCGGCATTTTCCCTGTCAATTCGACAAAATAGATATAGCTCCACCGTCAGCGCGAGAAATTAATTTAAGCGTTTTATGATTTACAAATGACGGCCCACTGTTAACGACCTCGACTTCCCGCGAGGCGATATCTATTTTCCCTAAGTAATATGTATGGTCACTACCTATCTACCGCTCGCCTATTGCCTCGGGACCTAAATCCGCTCACGTCATTTCCGAGAAATATGTCGCCTCTGTCATATAATTTTCCGGCCGGATAGATATATGTTTACAAACACGGATGTTCGATTGAATCCAAAAGGCCGAGAGTCGATAAATTCCCCGCTGTAAATAACTCCGCCCGTTTTTACCTTCTTGGCGCATTTTGAGTCGTTGAATAAACATTTTCACCTTCGTCTCGTCGTACATCATTGTCAGGGGCGTGAGCACGCGGCCTCCGCTTCCATTGAGCCGTCGATTTCCCAAATCGCGTCTGTCCGCTTCTTGCGAGAAAGAAATAAACCGAAAAAATTCCATTTGCTTACACACACACTGCGTTCTTTTCTCTCCGCGCCCTCTCCAGCCTTTCCTTTTTCTCTTTCCCATACGCTTTTTCCTTATTCGGTCATCTCTACCTTCTCTTGCGATCGGAAAATTGTTGGTGCTCCGTATCTCTGTTATTTAAGTATATGAAAAAGTATCTATGCTCTATGTTTATATTATCCTTAAATTCAGTACTAACAAATTCCTTGTTTTTGTTCTTTGGAGGAAGTTGTTTGCAGATTTCTATATTTATTTTATATTAGAAAGTAAACAAGAATCGTTTTTATGGAAGTTCGTGGAAGTGATTTCTATAAAGAAATTGTAGTCGTTAAAAGTTAGGATATATTGTGTTCGCGATGTTTTTCGTTTACAATCTTATTTTTTCAATATTTATGAAAATCTACCCAAAGCAATTATATTTTAAATATTCTTCTATATTCGATTATTGTTTTATTATTATTTTTGGTATATCTCTTTGTGTGTTTTTCATCGAAGATATGGACAAACCCTGTTAGTGAGTTGGTACTATTTGTCTCAGTTTGATGTGTAAAAATATTTCTAGGAAGATAAAAAGTAACTCTTTCGTCGCTCCTCACTACCTCCAGCGTTTTTTATACGGGCAATGGATCTGAATCATCCCATCAGCATTTTTATTGCCGTTCCCCCAAAGCGGTGGAAAGATTCGAAATGATAACGCGAATTAGGGGGCCATAATATACACAGTCATGAAAAAACGCATTGTATTCACCCCAATTTCACTTCTTCGCGTGGGAACGCCATTGCGCATTTTCGCATATTTTCCCCGAAACTTAAGAGCGATCGTTTTACGGTCGATAAACTGTCGCGTGGCAAAACGAAATTTTTTCGTCTCCCTCTCCTTCTTGGGAAATGACTGCAGACCCACGCCAATTGTCGTGGGTTCGGAATCCCCCTGTACCCAGCGTGATCTTCTCTCTCTCTCGAAAAAAAAAGAACATAAAAAGCCGTAGATCTTCCCTCTCCACTCTATTTGCCGCACCCATCTCCTAATCCCATTCACCGGCTAAGCCCCCTCATCCTTCGGGCGCGATATCCTCCCGCACCTCCCCAGCACGCGAAGCCAATTCCACCACCGCGGATTTATTGCCACAGGACCGAAATGCGTTTTTCTCTCATTTGTGCTCGAGGGAGTGGAAATTGAGACGAGAATGGGATGCAGCCGGCGAAGAGGGGAGGTGTTGTGAATGAATTTATGGAGGGAATGTTAGTGCAGATCCATCTTTCCCATCCGCCCTCTTCTTTTTGCACGCCCGATTTTTTCTCGGATTTTTTTCGGGGAGTGTTCTTTTCGCACGCGACGGTGAATATATTTCTCGGTGTCATAGAGCAATCATTTCCCTCGCGATGAATTACGGTTCGTCAAGGAAAATTCGAGGAAGATTCACGTTGGTTATTCAGGTCTCGTTAATGGACTGTGACGGTATCGGCCCGCGATTGTTTTTGTTTAAAGTGTCGCCGTTAAATTTCTTGGTAAACTGTCATCGGTGATAATAGGTTATTGGGGTAGTTTTTCAGGGCAGTGAATGTGCGTCGATCTTCACGGAAGAACGGAAAGTGGCTGGATTTGATTTCTATTTAGCGGTTCGTTTTCACATGCTGGCATTAAAGAAAATATCGTGTAATTTTATAGTATTGAGAGGTTGATTTCACTGTATTTGGCATACAATGTGTATCTTTCACAATAAAATTGCCTCAGTTCCAATTACGGAGTATTAGAGCACGCAAAGATTATAGGATTATTTACGATCATTGCGGTCATTATTATTATCAAAGATTATCATATTGTCAAAGAAACCTTTCATTGCGGATGTTCTTCTTAGAAATGTATCCAGTAGGTTATTGTATTCATTCTCTTGTTCCATTAAATCATGAAATTCCTTGTAAAGGGATGAAAATCTTGAGGCACGATGAGAATTTAATTAAGTAACCCTAATCTCTCTAACTACGAATTTGATTAACATAAATTACATAACTTACATAAGTACCAGAATATCTACATTCATATGTATATATATTCAGATACATATATATTCATATGTATATAGATACATGATCGTACATTGCTTTAGAAATTCGTAGAATTGTTCGTAGAATTTATTATATTATCCAAATAAGTAAAGCATTCAAGCAATTATAAATATTTCAGGGATTACATTTCACTGAATTCCATAAGGACGAGCCTAAACGACCTTTCAGGAATATACTTATTTTTCCAATAGGTTACGTTCTTGCGACGTTACCTAAAATTTCATCGCCACATCCTACGCAAAATCCTATTAGTAACTAGTCCAACTAGTTTAAGTCTTAAGAACACGCAGTGGCTCATTATTGCATTTCCTACAACATTATTAAATTACTACACAGAAGACACCCTGAGAATTACTAAGCGGAGATAAGCGGCGTGTACGAGATTTTCGCCAGACGTCGCTGTCGAGCCGATTTTTAAGGTGGTTGACCGTCGCCGTGGAAAGCATTTTCAATATTTTTTTAAAAAGACTTACGATCGCTCGACACGTGCTCCCATTCCGTCATTTTTTCTTACTATCACGGATTTGGCGACCGTTTGGCGTTTCACAGCGATCGTTCCCCAAATGTGGTTCCCTCCGCCGTCATTCATTTAGCGCCGATTAGCACGCGAGGGAAAATGTATCGGGGCACAAAAGCAACCGGAATGGAAATCCGCGATAAGATAAATAACTACTCGGTCGCCACGGAGTTTTTTTTATTTTACTCCCTTTTTTAGCGATCCGAATTTCATATCCATTCCGTCGGCTCGTATCGGAGTTCAGAGGTCATTATCTCACCCCACAGACAAATTAACCGCATTAGCTCTTAAACCTCTAACTGTCTCGACCTTCTTTATGTATCCTCTCGTTTTAGCGCGGTGTTTTTCTCGGAGGAGTTACTGTCGCGAGTAATAGTCATAGACGATAAAATCTCAATCTTGCCGATTAATTGCGTTTTTGAAAGGATTTGACGCGCGTCCCACGCGATAATAAACGCGCCACATCTACATTGAGCGTGATGCCGCATGGGGTTGGCGATCAAAATGCCTCCATGTCGGTCTTAAAAAGCAGTTATTAAATAATTGCTTTCTGTATCGCTTCAGCTGTCATGCCAGTCTCCTCTTGATGGAGATCAATGCTTCCTGATTTAATGGCGTCATACGCGTCGAATTTATTGTTTTCTCCTCGAGTGCGATGGAGGGTAATTTCTCTCGAAGGCGTCGACATTAAAAATTGAATTGAGGAAGAGTTATTGGGGAAATCGCATAAAAGATCACCTCGCAGTATAGGCGACGCCATCGGGCGGGAAAAAATTGGCGCCCATATGACGTTTATTGAGTTACCAAGGCGACTGCTTGGATTCAGATAAGGGGAATGCAGCCATAAGCGTCCACTTGTCACAGGATTTGACAGTAAGAAAGGAGTCGGTGAACCGTTGGGTGGCGAAAAAGAAACGGGTCGTAAATAAACTCGGTTCCATGTTTCATGGCGCTTGGCTTCAGGTGAACGCCTGGCTGTCTGGATGTACGGTTCCAAACAATCGTAGCCGAACTTATGTGGAAAGATCTGTTTTTCTGTTTCCAGATCCAACTGCGGGTTATTTAATTACGTCATACGTGTGGTCGGTATGAAATGGTATCGAATTTGGTTTCCAGCTCGAATACCAGTATCTTTATGAAAATTGGTGTACTTGATTCACGTTCAAGTTTTGCTGCTTTCTTTTCTAATACGAGATGGTTGATCCTCCTACAGTGATTGACTTGCTATCGTAAGAAATAGAAGGCCAGTTTGAATTTTAACGGTAGACTTTTCCAATCTTTCGTAATTATTAATCCATTAATAATTTCAGTTTTGTTTGGAGATGTAGCATTCAAAAATAATCATGTGTCAGAATAATAATGATGATAATGGTAATAAATAAACTGTGGCTTACTTAACTTTAATTACTGCGCTCTCTATTTCGCAAAGAAATGTTGTGTCATGTACACATGCATTTAAATTTAAATATGTAGGATTTCATTTTTTCTGTTTTTTTATTGCATCTATTACAGTAATAATGTGTAATGTGTTACTTTTGGTGGTACGATATAGCGAAAGATAAGCCATCCTCATTTTACATCCTATGGAATTAACTGGATTCCCCTCCTTAAATCGACGTTTCTTCGTCGCGACCTGTCCATCCAACGTCAAATCCACAACACCCAACCACAAATCCCGAAAGGAACGAACAGTCCCCATTTTTTATCCATATTCTCCAAATCTTTTCGTATCTTCGTCCCCTATTCGGGACCAATTTCGCGCCCAACATCGATTCGAAATGGGAAAATATACTGCCAACAATGATCTAATATCCGAGAAGCCCTATTTTTATTGCCCGCGCGTCGTCATCTCCGGCTTATCGCCTCGAAGAACATAGAGAGTCGTAAAACAGGATTTGATTCTGCATGAGAAAGAGAGGATTCTAATGCGAGACTCACGAGGAATCACGCAGCCGCCTCGAGCGACTCCAGTGCCACCACGAGGCGACGGATGGAAGTGGAGAAGATGGGGGAAAAAACTACACAAAACGCGTTCTTAACTTGGCCTTGGTCTCGGCCACTAGCTTTTTACTCCATCCTTCCCTTTTGCTGAAAGGATGAACTCTCTCGAGCGTCGGCCGTGCGTAGGCTTAAATACACGATCCGTGCGTGTGGGAAGGTGGTTGATTAAGCTCCTCTTACACCTCGTTGAAGAAGGCGATTGGTTGATCGGTCGCGAAATCGTTTCTGCTATATCAGCGACGCGATGCGTATTACTCAGCCCAGTATTTTCTCGCCTTGATAAATGGAATGAGATTGCATTCGAAGGCTACCATTTTAAGGGATGGATCAAATATTATCTTAGAGCTGCGCTTATATTTTAAGAGCTTACGCATTGATGCAAAGGAGTCTCAGTGATTCGCCTGATGTATGTAATAAAACAGGAGATATTGAATCTCGGTCACCACGAATCACCGCACCTATAATTTTCGATGTGCCTTTTGATCCGCTGGTAAGGATAACAAGTGCGTTATTGATCTGCAATGTGGGAGGTGCATCGGAAGAAAGGGATTCTGAATGCTCTTTTAGAAGAAGATAGCGACGTTATAGCTAACGTTCCACGTTAGTAGATCTTGAAAGATGCTTCAGCGAGAGTTTTACCCGAAGAAGGCAGAACAAAGAGCAACACTTTTATCGTTTTCGAGCATCTCCTCAGTGTATTTTCTGTCTTATGAAATCATAATTTCCCTCCATAATTAATAGCGATAAATTATTATAAAGTGATAGCTATAACCATGTTTGATCTAACCTTTGCTTCTTGAGGATCAGTAACATTCATTTCTGTATGTATGACTCAAGATCCGTGTTAGGATTTAAGAGATAATTACTCATAAATTGGAAAGGTTTCATCAGATATATATTTCAAAATATTTGCATAACATTCTATCGCGAACTGAATCCGAAATATAACTTCTGGGAAGAGAAGTTCTGTAATTCGTTTCCTGGGGGAATACCTTCCTCTTTTTTCCTAGAATCCTTAACCATTGAAATATTTTGATAGTTTCAGGTCCATCGCCGATTTCCCGAAGTTATTGCTCTATTAATCTATAATTATGAACCCTTTCTCTCAGTAATCTCTGATAATGTAAACATTGTTCTACGAAATTTGAGTTGATATGCTAATCTCCGCTAGACATTGGACGTAAAAATGCTTTCTCCGTGCCTTACGGGGTCCTTATCTCTTTCTGCATCCCTTCTTCCTTCTCTTGCAACATCAGCGAAGGTGTTTTCTGCGAAAATTCCGAGCGAGGAAAACTTTCTTCATCGGGGAAACATTCCGAGAAGAATGAGTAATGCTTTCAAACTTACACGATGAATTGGAAAGGGTCGATGCCGCAAAGAGATAAAGATCCCGGCGTCAATAAATCTGGGGAAAGGAACGAAATGCGGGAGAACAATGGAATAGAAGTTCGACCCTGAAAAATAAGCCGATAAAGACGCTAAAATTTCGCGTCAGTGCTTTGTAAATTCTCCGCCGCTCACTTCTCTCACACAAATCGCTTGACTTTTGCGGCCATAAATACCCTAGTGATATTACTACTCCATTGCTACTTTGCAAAGAGATAACCGCAGAAACAGGACGTTCGTATATTTCATATCGGAGGGGGAGTTAATTTGGAAGTTCGGATTTTTTTCTCTTCCTCTTCCACGAACTGCTGTTTGACTTGATGGTAATAGTGTATTGGCTTATGTGGAGAGGGCGAATCTCTCTTATGTAAGTCAGATTCGTTTTTGAAAAATGTTCGTATGAGATAGCTTTGCCAAGGCATACGAGTATATATGGTGTATTGATACCACTTAAACTTACAAATACATTTTTTTATTCAAGAACTTTACACGCCCCAAGGAAGTGGATGTTTCAACTATTACCATCAGTTTCTTAAACTTATAGTCCTCAAAATATTTCACAACATCAGATCGTATAATTGTTCTTAGAATACGTTCTCGGATTGTAAATATTTGACTTCGCTCATATTTCACCAATGAATGCGTGTTACTTTTCGCAGATATGGAGTAGATCAGTCGTTCTTATCTTTAAAATTTACTTTACAATATAAATATAGCTTAATATGGTTTTCATATTTAGCTTAAGTATAGTATCGTCCTTGCATCGATTGTGGAACCATTTCTCCAAGTATAGTCTCTAAGGAAAGCAGCCGACTTCTAAGGCTACTGAATTCTCGGTTTATTTTTCAAAACTACTCTAGATTGATGAAGTCATAAACGTCGCTCTTTTGCAATCTTGTTGCCACGGAACCCCACTTATTGAGCACCCGGTACGCACCAAGCACTCTCTAACCATAAGCAGAATATCTCCTTCGTGTTTGTTATTGTTCGCTCACTTGAATCCATAGCTGTATGTCCTTCTGCTTATGGAAAGCCATCTCGTGTACCCGATCGTAAAAACCTTCCCTTCCCTTCGGATCACTCCCATACTCTCGGGTCTATTCTTATGTCATTGTTTATCCTTTTTGACTTTCCCCTCCTTGATGCCCCGCAACCCGCCTCGCCAACAGATCTCGCGTAAACCGCGATCCACCACGCGCAAGCGGCCATCTCCAGAGTTCAAGACGCGTCTTCCAGCACGAGATCCGTTACGTAACTCGCAGATGGAAAACCACCCGTGGACGCGGTGCAGGTAGGGTGAGATTGGTTTAGCGGTGGGGGCGGAGGAAAACGAAAGAAATTACGGCGGTTTTGCGAATTGCGCCTCATCTCCCAGCGGAGAAGAATCGGGGGAAAAAATATGGCTGCAGAGGTTTGAAAAGGAAGACTGCGGTCAGCCGCCGACGTAGGTAATGGTAGGAAGAAAGAAAACGCATGCAGTGCGCGCATGAGACGTGCACACGTAAGGGAAGGAAGAGGGAGAAGTTTGCGGCAGGGTGAATGCGAAACCGCGGCTGCGGGGATCGCGTTTGACGTGCTTTCGACTGGGGGAAGTCGAAGATGGAAGGGAGGCCGCGTGACTCGTACGGAGGAAAGGGTAATTCGTGCTGTTTTATGATTACTTCCCATGTTTTTACGATTGCGCGCACACTAAACCCGCACAATGCATCGGGAGTTCGAAAGAGGATCCTTTGAAGTAAGGGATTTTCCGTGTCGCTGATCCCAACGTGACTTGCAGACAGAAATGACCTCCTTCTTCTCCCTCCACCGAGCGCTTAAGCACGCGTGTTTGGACGGCTTGGTGATTAAAGGGATTGTCGAGAACTGCTAAAGGGTCGGATTAAAGTCGAATATTTTTTATTGAAGCTGAATCGGATGTTTATACGTCAAATCCCTCGATCGAATTTTTTTTATTCGTTTGCGGACTTCTTAGACGTTTCCGTTCCGGAAGGTATCTAGGCCTCCACCGACTGTCTTCATTAATCACGCTTTGGTGCCTAGGAAAGGTGGGAGTAGAGCACCACGTCACCGCTGAAGAGCGAGGGAGTTTCCCGTGTTTCCGATCGATTGCCGAATTTCTTTGTTTTTCCGAGAAAGAGCGATAGTGAGGCACGAAAAGGCTTTCCAGAATTGGCTATATCTGCCGGCTTATTCACCGTAACGTTCACCTTAAGGTGCCGTTAATGGTTTTGTAGCTTGATCAGTCTGTTATTATGAGTGAAAAAGCAAGAGTAGTCTAAGCATATGTGTTACGCAATTTCCGAGAGATTCGATAACTTAAAAGATCGTTTGGTGTGACTATGAAATTTTCCACGCGAGGTGGTTTTAATTAAGGTATATTATGTTTGTAAGTTGGGTAAATTCAAGTTATTGTCTCTTTGAATGAAAATTTATGTTATCTTTGTAAGTGGGATGCTATATAAACATTTTAAAATTAAAATCAACCAATAGTTTAGCACACGCTGGTGCTTCTATTTGTTTCATAGACAGTGTTCCCTCCTTTTTCCTAATATTTTAGAATTCTATTGTTGATATTTGAAAGCCGTGGCCCAAAGATTTTTCTGGTATAATTCCGAATTAGAATAACAAGAATCGCACTTTAGGGTAGCAAGTTTATATGAAAAGATAGAAAGATAATAAACCAGTGGCGTAAAGAAAAACGACCTGTGAACCATCCACATATCACGTGTCATAATCCTGGGAAATTTCATTTCGAACGCCGCGAAAACCAGCAAGAGGTGTTAGGTAATCAAATAATGAACTCTTACACGCACATCTCACTGAATGGTGTTTCGTAATACTTTCACGTAACGAATCGTGATTTTTCTCCCCTGGGAATGGAAGTCAACGAAACAGAGGCCGCTCGGATATGATAAAAGGACCATAATAGGACGGCAAAAGTGAATTGAATAAAAGGGCCGATTGAAAAATAATAGGAGGCCGGAATGTAGAGGGAAAAGTTGAGAATAAAGGGAGAGATGGAGGGGATAATAAGAGCGGAGAGAGAGTGAGGGGAAGAGTGGCAGCGAGAGTGAAAGACCTCTTCCGCAGCACCCTCGTCTTCTTCCCCGGCTAGAGAGCGTGGCAGAGCGGGGCCCTGCGATGAGGCTACGCCGTGAACACACAATGCTTGACCTTGTTCCCCAGTCCGTGCGCGTGCGTACGATTCCGTGTGTCCCGCATCCTCTCCGCGAGTAAGTGGCGTCGTAAATTCGTGTCCCGATGCTAATGCCCAAGTTATGCTGTTGCCGTCTTGTAAAGCTTTCGTATGAAGATGGTGCGCTTCTCCGCGTCTTGTGAATCCTCAAGTTAACCCCCTCTCTCGGTACATGCGTCCTTATCGAAGAGTGGGTTGAATCCGTGGCGGGGGTATTGCGGTTTGTCAGGCGCCACGCACTTCCTTTCTTCCGATGACAACTTCATCTAATCGCTCGGACGAACCTCATTGTTCGCGAGTGGTCGAAAAAGGAGATAATTGGGAGAAATTCTGTCGCGCGCGATGGAAGACATGCGATACTGTTGTCAGCGGGAAGGTTTTACCAGGAGGTTGAGGAGGAAGGTAATACGTTGCCGTCGTCTTTGCTTTGATGAGTTGAGTTCTGTAAACAGATCTTTGATACCTGCGGTGATGTCTGGTTAACTGAACTGCTCATGAATATGCTAGTTGATTTTACATAAAAATGCTTTGGTTTATACAAAAAAATCTAATTAGGCTTCTAAGAGCGTATTATCATGAGAATGTTAAAAGTTATCCCTTCAACATTTCTGTTAATAGTACTTATCTCAAGTTTGCGTAAGCTTGAATGACTCTCTAGTTATTCAGGAGATTATTATTCTGAATGCGTCCACTTATACGTACTTATATATTACGTCTCATAGTCTACTTATGAATAGTCACTTCGCGAGTCACTGAATAAGTTATATTCAAGAAGTTTACCAGCTGAATGTAGTGTACTTCATAATGAATATTTGTAATTTATTTTCTCATAAGTGTCGCAATTTACACGCAGGCCTCCGTACCTTATTACTGCCGCAGATACGTCAATAACAATTTGTTAATGAATCTTTAAATTGAATTTGAATAATTGCTTCTTTTGTAAATGATCAGCACTTGCGAATCAGTTTGAAGCATTGCTTTGTTGAGTTTTTAAGAAAGCATTAAATTAAACTCATAGCTTTGAGAGTAAAAGCTGTACAGTTTTATGTGTTTTAACTAAATGAAACATTTCCAGTACTTTCACTTCTGTCGCTTCAGTACCTTTGTGTATAGAAAACTCCGCGTTTTCCTGCGCAAAATCCGCGCCCGCGAGCGATGTATGGAATAAAGAGCGTGTTTACGTTCTCGACTCTATCCCTTAGGAGATGATGATGGAAAGAGTAAAGCATCGCCAGAAAGTCTTCTTCCCGCGAACCGCGTCACTTATTATGGCATTATTTTCGGCATCCCATGCGTTGGAGAGAAGTGGGGCGGGAGGAACGCCCATCCAGTACGGATTGCGCTCACGTTTCTTTGCGGCGTATCTCCGGGTCGCATCGGCTTCCTTCTTTTTCCTTTACATTATTTTGGTCGGAGTGGAATGGGCATCACAAGGTTAGCCCTTCCCATGTGGCCCGCCGACCCAATGACCCCACGTTGACCTATGGACGGTCGCCTGACTCTCGTATTCCTTCCTCTACATCTCCCTCCATATCTTCCGAATTCAACGAGTTGGTCCTCTCCTTTTCTTTATCCCTCTCTTCGCCCTCAAGATGCTCGTCTCTCAATGGCCTCGGAGTGAGGAGAAGCGGCAACGTCGGAGAGGGGAATCGGGGTACATCATCTCCTGAGGTAGAGGATCTTGACCCCACGGCACGCTATACATATAGAGGAGATAGTTTTGTGTCCTCTCCAGCGAGTCTCCTTCGGTTCGGAATGAAAAGGGTTGTAATTTTGCCCTTTCTGTGGCGTAATGTCCTACTACGTGATAGGTTCTGGGGCGAATCCGAGCAATCAGAGGTCTTGATACGAAATTAATGTTTGTTTAACAGGTGACTATCGCCTTCTCGAAATTTTCGTCCTCTTATTATAAGCTTTGATTTTAGTGTGGTGCAAAAGTGGGAAAGTAAGTTGAGTTACGACTATTACAAATGAATGGAGACTCAGTTTTTTACAAAGCTTTGCAAAAATACAAATACCGCATTGTATAGACGAAGTAGTTAATGCTAACTCGGAGGTATAGGTGGAACATTTTTATATTTATCGCAAGTATAAGAATCTGGTGTCTAAGGAACTAGGTTATCTTCTTTGTGATAGTGTCCTAAATGTAGGCTAACCACATATAAGGGCTTAGCTATTATGCAATCAGATACCGTAATACTTCGCTATGAAGAATGTCTTTAAATTTCATTAAAATATTGCGCGCACGTTGGGGTTTGATTAGTTAGCTGTGTAGTCCACGAGGGCAGGAGGCCAACTTGCGGTATTTTACTTACTTGCTGTAAATAATTGATCACCTATCGGAGAGGTCAGGGCATGTCGAGTCTTCCTTTCCTCAGCATGCGGTACAGCTATTAACTATCATAGTTACTTCTAGCGACGTACTTATAAATTTAATGTAAAATTTCGCTAGTAAAGCACGGAGTGTTCGAATGTTGTGTTCCCGTATTTCTTCAGAGTTGTTTTATTAGGAATAGTAGCCTGTACCTTGTTTCGACGTGAGAACAAGGGCCTCGCTGTCGTGTGTTTTGACCGATTCTCCCGCTACTCTCATGGTGGCAACAGAATTGTACAACATGGATAATAGGTTGTTTATTCTGGATAGAAGCAATAATGTTTGATTTCAAACACGGGCCGATTTTTTCCTTCAGATTTCTCTTGGTCATATAAAATAGACGGCATTGTGATTTCAAGGCGAGTAATAAAACGAATCCCGGTACTAACTTGCCAATTCCCTTGTGATGTTGTTTGCTTTTTTCGCGCAGATATTTTACAAAAAACGACGCCAGGAAGATTGAACATCTGCGAAGCCGCGTTGATTATTGCATCAGTAAAATTTTACGACGGTCGATATATATATATTTCCTCTTTACGGTCGTCTTTTCAAATGACGAGTCTTTCTCGAGCGAGCCTTTATTTCATGTCGCGAATTCAAGCGATGCGGTCCAGACTGTAAAAGCGAAGTTTTGACGAGTTAGCGCCGCAATTAAAGGAGAAAGCCTCCCGTTTGAGAAGTGCCGGGGGTGAAAAAGCCGTTTTGCAGCGCCCAACGCGAGCGATGTTAGGAATCCCGCCGTACTACCGAAGGGCCAATCGGAGCATTTCCGCGTGCGCAAAGAGGGCTTTTATTGGGTCGCCGTCGCTTTCACTCGCGAAAGTTCGCTCGCTAACACTATCGCAGTTCTCGGGAAAATAACACCTTAAAGAGGTAATCTCACTGCGTATGTGATAATAGAAAAAGGAGGCGTTAAAGACTTTTGCTAGTGTACGCCATTTGGGTGCGTCCCATTTTCTGGCAGATGGGGTCGCGGAGCGGTTGGTACGCTTTGGGGGCAACACTGTAGTTCCAGATTCGTATACCGCGGGGAATATCGATGTGTATCTTGGTGTCTGGTTTGTACTGAATTTAAAATGCATCTTTGGAAGTGGTTACAAGAGCTGTATAAGGCTGTCACACGTGTCGATATGTAACGTTTACTCGTTTTACTAACATCATTTTGTGAATATACAATATATATATATTTGTGAGTATATGCGAAGGATTTAGAAAAATGTCGAATGTCTCTTTATGCAGGTCAATTTATTGAGGATAAAGGGAATTTCTTCATTTTTCAGTATTTACATCAGTATTGACTGATTTTTTTTCTTTGGATTTCTGCTGAGCAGTGCTCCTCAAACTTTCTTACTGCACGCAAAAGTTACGTAATAGCGCTAGGTTTGCGGAGCAGAAGATTGTATATTTCTCATTGTCAGCTTAAACCTGAATTCAAATCGTAAAATGATGCTGGTATGTGTGGAATCGTAATTTCACATCGTAAATGACCCCAATAAAATATTAAGTATCTCGTGAAATAAATTGGGAATATATTACCTAAAATATGAGTATTGATACTAGTCGTACTTGAGGATTTATGTGGTACATATATACTAAGACCTTAGCTGCGACACACCGTAGATTTTAATCTATATGGTTGAGAAACGTTTTTGCAAGTTATTAGCAACAATATTACCATTTTTATCGTTATTATTATTTCTCATCCATTGTTACGACTTTTCCGGCGTAAGTCCTTTGTCCGTCCGTCCGTCTGTCTTTTCCCGCGTTTCTTCTCCTCCTTATTTTTCCGCCTCACATCGTCACGGTACACGCTTCGCGTCACTGCGTGTGTGCTTCCCCATTACGATTCGTCCCACCCTTTTTCACCCCCCGCGAGGCCTCTCCAGACCCTTTCTCGTATCCCTTATGCACTTCCTCCGTTCCCACTCCCTTCCCTTTTCTGTGTACTTTCCGAGCGTGTCTTCGAATGCATTTCCTCTTTACCTTCCGCGTTCACGTCACGCTTCCCCTTCCTTTATCCCCGAGTAAATGAGGGGACCCCCTGCCACTAACCCCCGTTTTTCTCTAGCCCTACTCATAATACTCGCTGGCGTTACGGGTCTGCGGCTATGTCGCTCCCTTTTAAATCCACATTTTTCATTACTCCCAGACAGCGCATAGAGCAAGGGGGGCGGAGAAGAGGTCTTTCTTTGGGAGTTAGGGATGAATGGCTCAGGGTTTTTTTAAAGGGAGCTTTTAATGCCGAACGGATTTGATTTTAGGTGTCATTTTTACCGTCTTTTGGGCCTCAAAGATGGCCGCTTTGTGCGGCAGATTTCCGTGTAAACTCGGCGTCTTCGCCTTAATGAGTGAGGGTTTCCATTGAATGGAATCGGCGCCCCGTGGCGTGCATAACGCATTTAAATTTAATTAGACGGGTAGGGAAAGCTTGGCTCGGGAAATGCTGTCTTCATTTGCCCTTAATTCAGACCTATGGCCATTGTTTGCTTTTTTTATGTCGGCTAGTCATGCGTTTTTTCCTCTAGGATTATATTATGTTCTCCCTTGAGAGGATGGATCATAAATGTTTTGTCTTTTTCTCGTACTCTTGCTGTATGTATTATAATATATTTCTCTCTTTTTTCTAGGTAAGTCGAGTTCTCCTTCACCGTTTTTGAATAATCCGGTAAAACGTAAGTAAAATATTACGAGGATACCCTCCACTGTCGACATTTAGGATTCTCGGCGCTCAACAAAGACTGTCGACTAGGTCATAAAGTCAACCTTACGTCTGAAGATTAAAATTATTTTCGTACTTAGGGTAAATGATGGGTGAGGAGAGGACGTTGATAGATTTTTTTCCTCGGAAAGGGGCTCAAGGAACGTGTCATGAAAGTAATCTTAACGACTTCCCTCAGACAGCTTAGGAAATGAAATTACGAATGGCTTACGGTCTTTCTAGCTTGTCATTTTCGAAGAAGAAATTCATATTTTCAGCGGCGCAGTATTTTCGTCGTCTTAATTCCTAGGAGGATTATCATAAATAATGAGGTTAGAGCGGACTTCATCCGTCGCTCGATGGTGGAGAGCCGTCTTCGCCGTGTAAATTAATCTAACCCTGTGTTAGGACATCGGGGTTGGCATGTCTTCTCAAATGAAGGTTTCCTTGCGGCACAATATCCTATCGTTGGAGATTAACGGGAATTCTTCGGGGAAAATTCGTTGGCCGCCTTATTCGCATGTCACTCGCGATTAGCGTTTCGAAGCGGCGATGTCTTACCTGGAGCGTGAAGTGACAGTCCATTCTCACTAATCAGTGCATCGGGATATGCCTCAGTGGGTTCGAATAAAGTAACTGTTAATTCCCCTTTTTTCTGGATTCTGAAAATTCCTGGAAATATTTTATCCGAAACCTGTGTCTCTTGCTTGGGAACTATTCGCAACTGGGGTTCAGGAGCCGAAATACACTGCTGGAAGAACTTGATAGAATTCTAAGGAGTCATCTTTAATATGTTAAAGATGCATTTAGTATCTTTTAACCTTTTTAGTATCTTTAGTTATGGATGATTTCTCGGTAATCGGAGGACGAGATATATCTCTTTATTTTTAATAGATGTTAAGAGTCTTTAGTTTATAATTGAGATTGCTCGTTTTGTAATTAAAAAGTGGTTATCTGGCCTTTTTACCGAGGATCCACTCCTTAAATAACAAATCATCTCCGATTCACAGTTAACAAGTCATAAATAAAGCGAAATGATAAAGTTTTTCGAGACTACAGTGACTTTTTGTGCGCCTTGTTCTGTTATTCAATTATTAAAAAATATTAAAAACAGGCCAGATCCAAATTAAAATGAAAGATATCATACCCCTCCTTTCGAGTTTTCCTCCATATTTTGCTATTTTCTTCCATGTTTTCACTATTCCTTATCAACTGTCCCCATTAAACTGCTTTTCCTTGTCCATCCGGAAATGTTCTGATGAAGACGTTCATCTTGAGTCATAGTGTGCAGTAATAGCTCATTGCTCAAGTTCCGCGTCCTAAACTGCCAGTGTCACCGAATGGTGTCAAAGGTCGAGAATGCATCGCAGTAGGACGAACTCGTAATGAAACGAAATTGGCTATTTCAATTTACTCCGGGAAATTCCTCATGACCCTCATGCCCCCAATTCTTTCTTCCTTATCTGGTCATAATCGCGTTCCAGAGCGTCCTTTGTTATTTCGCGCAAATATGTCTCCGTTTTCATCCTTGGACCGCTGCGGAAACTGTGCCGGAGCCCATGGTTACCGACTAATTATTTACTCCTCGTCCTACATGGACCTTTCACGTCCCACGATAGTCGCCGAAATGAAAGGTGGTGCATGTGCACCTTTTTGTGGTCTCCTCTTTGCTTTTGTCCTCGGGTGTCGGTGGGAACATGGGCGTGGGTGCGGAAATGCCTCACGTTCGTAGTCACGTAAGTGGTGGTGTGTGTGTGTGTGGGACGACCGGCAGTTCCGCCGCATCACTCGACCGCTAAATGGGCAAACACGCCTCTTTCCCATCTGTCCTTCGGCGCAAAACGTGCCCAAAAGTCTTTCTATATTTTTTTTAATACGTCTTCCTTCGGGGAAATCTCTCCAGGAGGTGTGTTATCCTTTTGGCGCCGACCCGGCGGCTTTTTTTCGGCAAAAGTGTGTGTAGGTGCCTTTGGTGTTGTCAGTGACACCGGAATCTGAATAGCCTTCCGTTTTCCCAATTCTCTCTTTGAATATCATCCTTATTGGCCCATCTCCTCATTCCAATTTCGCTTGAGGCCGATGAATTTTTTTCTGATTTGCTGGAGCTTCTGTCTCCCTATTTTCTACGTATTGATTCAGTTAAGGAAACAGCCAAGAGCTTAGCTGACATTATCTGAGTATGTAATTTTTAAAGAAAGATTCCGGAATAACTTCACAGTATTCCTCTGCTAACTTCTTACGTTTACTCTCGTTCTTTATGGTTACAAATAGATACGAGATTTTGATAATCACCGAAATTTTATTTTCTATTTAATTTTTTTGTCCGTGTCTTTACCCTTGAATCGATTCATTCTTTGGACGCTAGATTAATTTTACAAGTCGATTGATAATCGATAGATTTCGATAGAATTTCAGTATAAATGCTAAGGTAGCGCGACCGGGAACAATTTCATTTTGTCCCTTGAATACATAAATGATTAATGTCGCATTTTTGTATAAAAATTTCATAATTTCATGAAAAATTTTACAATGTCGCGTTATGAATTTTGTTTGCAAATTCAGATTCCGATGAATATGTATGTATAGCTGAAGAATTCTTGAGTGCTTTGTGAGCTCTGTTATTGCCTTTCATCTCGCTCTTAAATCACCGCGCTCGGAAATCCTCCCAGTACCAAGTCATCCCTCTATATTCGATTAAAATGCAAGTGGGGAAGTCTGAGCAAATTAACGCCCTCTTCCGCTAATCGTCCCTTCCTAGAAAATGGGTTCGGTTTGAAATCCACCAAGAAAGATCCTTTCTAAATCCTTCCACGACGCCGAGCTTCACTCACTTCCCTCCTTTTCTTGCGCTATCAAACCAGCTCTCTTGGTGGTCTGAAAGCATCTCCCTCATCATCGTAGTCGTCTTCGTCAATCCATTCCCTCAGGGCGTCAAGGAACAACAAATCAACCGCCTTTTCCAGCGCACCGCAAGAAATGGCATGAATCCTCGGGAAAATGGAGGAGTTGTGTGCGTTAGGTGAAGATTTAGTGCGGGGGAAGTGTATTGCCTAATTGGATCCGCCGTGACTGGCTCTTCTCTGTAGCGATCGAACCTCGTCCGGACACAGGAGTGGGGAGGTGAGAGAGGGAAAGGAAAAAGAAGGTTCCAAGACACTAAAGGGTGGAGACCAGAATCACGTGTGGTCTTTCTGAGAATAGTACTGAGTAGGACCCAGAACGATGCTGTGTGGGACTCAACTATTGGTCACTATCCCCTATATACTTCTGAGAGTTTCGAAATAATTTGTGTCTAACCTTCGTCGCATCTAATCCTCAGCTTATTATGCGATATAGTTTAGGGGAAGGCTTAATTAGAGGGTTTTTAGTGTGCTTCTCTTGTGGTAGGCTGGTGAAGGGTTGCGAGGGTCCGGGCGTTGGTCGAGAGCGTGGCTTGTCAAATCTTTTCTCTTCTTCACACTCGAGATGATACCCGAACTTTTGGAAGACTGCACATTCAGCATTTTTCTCGAATTATGCTGAGCTCTAATAGGTGTCCGCTTAACCAAAATCAGGTATTGAGATTTTTTCAATAGGATTTAACTATCTCAATCCGAGTGAGTGATTTTTGTAAAATGCTTTAGGATGACATAAGGTCACTAAGAATAAAGGAGATAATTTAAAGGTTTGCTCTGAGCATAAATTTGGTTGGGAAGGGGAGCAACTAGTTTAGTGATCTTTAAAGGAAGGTTATAAAATTTGATCCTTGTCATCTTCCATGAGTGAATGTATCAACTATCTTTCTTAAAATTATCAGATCGGAGTAACTTCTTATCCACTCGCTTGAGATATCAGAGTACATTTTTGTAATCAAAACAAATTAAATCAAATTCAGTTTTGTAAATAAATACATTTTCAGCTAGTAATAAGCAGCTATCAAATTTCGTAGATGAGTGGCAGAGCGATTCGTCATATCATTCTGCTTATCTTTTATAA
Source organism: Pachydiplax longipennis (assembly GCA_036926295.1). NCBI lineage: Eukaryota > Metazoa > Arthropoda > Insecta > Odonata > Libellulidae > Pachydiplax > Pachydiplax longipennis. The sequence continues at coordinate 63,981,597 of JAVFKF010000008.1, forward strand.
CTATGATAATCTATTTTCTATTAACCAATTTGCAAATTTCTAATACCATTACCGGTTCTTACCTTATTTCGCAACGTTCGTAGCCAATCTTGTACGTCTGAGAACGGATGGATGAGATACGGGATGGATCTCTTGGGGCTATGCATTACTTTCTACGGATTGTTCATGAGTTTTCCATTTCTTTTCTTGACCGTCAGTCACGATAGGCTGCCCTCTTTGGCGAGGCTTGACCGTAACTCATGGAATGGGCGGACGGTGTGCGGTCGAGTTGAGTCATCCCACCCACACACACACAAATCGGTCGCAATCCCGCCCGCCGTTTTCTGCCTCCTTTTCATCGTCTTTTCCCGCTCGCTTCCTCATCTTTTTCTCCTCCTCTCTTCTTTGTTCGACGTCATCTTCTCCTCCTTTATGGAACCTATTTGCCAGCAGTCCTCTTCGCCAATTGGGTGGGGTAAAAATCCTCCCCATAACGACTTCTTAAAACATTTCTCCCGCCGCCGGGCTTGGCATGTTTCAGACGCAAAAGCGGGAAACGGTCGATTTTTCATAAAAATATGGCCAAGGTAAAAGGAGTGTAAGGCGGAGAGAGAGGAGAATAAATGGAATATTTTGCTATACACTTTCGCGAAACATCGTCTGAGAAGGTGGAGAAAAAAATTTTCTCTGCGAGGCGAGTCTTTTTCGGCCCGTTTTCATTTCATTTTCGTCCTTTCAACGCAAGACGAGGCAAGTTTTCAATAAAAGTTCTCTGGGATTGTATTTTATTCGGAATTTTCTTGTTACTCCTATCTTATTCGCCGTTTCTCTTCCTGTTTTCGCAATTTTCCACTTTTCCGGGTGTTCATTGTCATTATTTCGCTCTTCCGCTTATCTGCTTTCGGTGTTTATTTCTCTCGTGTCCCAAACAGCGCCATAAGATGTGCGAAGATGTGACGTAGCTTTTGGATTTTCGGAGAGTAGGAATATTTACATATATTCTATATAATATATTTTATCTGGGAGGGTAAGTCTAAGGATTATAGAGAGAAGTAATTTTTACGATGTTAGCAATTGAGGGTAGGATTTAGGATATGCTTCAATGCCTAACCTCCATATAAGGTTCTGATAGAATGTTGATATATGTAGACTTGAGTAATGCAGCACAAATGGGTTGATCGGTAAATTGCATCGTAACTGCCATCAAGGTATTCAGCCATTTTTTAATCCACCAAAGAAAAATATTTAGTACGAATAATTGTTGTTTCTGCTTCATTGTCTTAACTCAAATCACTCTTCTGGTCTGTAATTCATCGCTAATGAATTTCTATATTCAATACGCCAACCGCAAGAGACTTTCTCTTCAGACTGTTATGCTGATGTATTTCTTAAAAACTTTCTCGTAATCGTAGCAGCTTATCCAATTACTCCATCCAATGTGGATAGAGATACGATTGTTTCGGGTTTTGCTCTAAGTAATTGCAGCGCGGAGGAAACTAGAAATAAAACTAGAGACGAGGTAAAGTGTAATTGGTTGTCCGTAAAAGGGAAGAACTGCGGAAATTTTCCGCCAGAGTGAGTCCAGTACGTGACCAAATCGCTGTTTTTTTTTCATCGAGTTGGGTAAAAATGAAAATGGGATTTGAGAAGATGGGCGCAGTAGGAGGGCTATTTTATTTTTTCTTCTTCTCGTAGGGAAACGTAGGGTTCGTTGATTTGGAACCGAAGGGTAAGGGGAGTATGAAAATCGGTGGAATATTGGTTCAGGGAATGTATCCTTTTGTGTGTGTGTGCCTCGGCGTAGCTGCTTTCCTAACTCGGTCGACCGCAGTTTCGACATGTCTATCAAGAGGTACTCAAGCGTGGGATGAAAAATGCATTTTCCCTCCTCGAAGGATTTTCTCGAATAAATTCATGCGCAAGATCCTTTTACGACTCGTGTTAACATAAGAAAGTTTTGACTTTTTCTGTAGGGTCAAGGAAAGAGTTTTCATAGCGACCGTAGCACTTATTCTTGAAATAAAGCGAATAGGTTTATTCTATGCGGAGGTATGGTATTTCCGCGTTTGTGTATTTTAGGTTATAATTCTTCAAAAATTGAGTGATTTATTTACAATGGTGATATTTAAAAGTTCTTCTCTCCTTTGGTTACAGTTCGGTATAAGATGAAAATTAATAAACCTTTGGCAAATAAGTATTTCGAAGACAATAAGGATTCTGCTATAGGAAATTAAAAATTAATATTTCAAGTTTTATCGCTATCGCTAACTTGATACGATTATAGATTTTATTAATACATGTTAACATTCATTTTAACTCGAATTGAATTTCTTTCCGTATTTTCAGGCAATATGACTTGATTTTTAACTTGGTTTATTTCGCGAAAAAACGTTCTTTGGAAGAAATAACAGCTATTTCACATAAATACGATTTTATAAGTATTTATTTTTATAAATAATCATTTGTATCGAAAACATTATTAATAATTATTTTAGAAGTTTCAAATGTGAAGCAATATAGGCCTCACGAAAGCAGGATAAAAATTTTTGATTTTCCTTTTATAAATTCTCTTCTGTTTTCTCAATCATGTATCATATTTATCTTTTTAAATATTTCACTTCTTGTCAGTGGGGAAAGCAAGATACGCGGAGAAATGTACGAGCCAAAAATTACTAATTATTTACTCTAGTTGAATTTCGTTCTCCGGGAAATCTTACAAGTTATCTAGTTAACCTTTTGCTGACCTCCTTCCGCAAAATTTCTTCCCCGAACTACTCCCTTTTTTCGCCCTGGAGATCAATGAGCGGAGTATCTAATAATAAAAAGTTTCTTTCGTTCGTAATTTAATCTGAGACTTAACTCAGAACTGCTCCCTAATGGCAACACCTCCTATCCCGGAAGAGTACTCCTCCCTTTAATAAGATAGAGGAAAAAAAATATGCTTTTTTTTCCCAGCGTTAAGACCTTCTGATACTACTCCGTTACATCTTTCAGATCCTACCCTCGTCATAGCGTTCTCGGATTTAGGCGGCTAACGAAGGTACCCGAGCCACAGTCGGAGGGTTTTCTAAAGTGAGATATATCGCCAGACTGATCTTTTTCCCTCCTGAGAGGCACGAAAAGCCTCGGCCTTCCTTTTAAGGCGGGTTAGGAAGGAAATCTTAAAAAGGGCGGGGCTTTCTTCTCTATCCTTATTCTCTTCACCCCTATACTCTCCACTTTGTAAAAAGCCTCGCTTTGCCGCGCTGTTTCGTTCTCCTCCGACTTCTTTATCCCCCTTGCACGTTTATCCCCTTTCACTTTTTATCCCCTCTTTCACTTTTTTATCCCCCTTCACTTTTTCCGGTCCTTTTTATCCCCCGTCAAAATAGCATCTTTATTCCCTCTCGCTTCTTATCCCCTTTTAAAATCTAAACTTCTCCCATCTCCCCCTCTTTTTATTCTCGCCTATTATTTGCGGTCCCTCTTTCTTTTCCGCTTTGGTTTCATTTTCTCTCACCTTTTTTCCTTCGCGTGTCTGTTTCACAGCTACGAAAGAGTTCGGACCCAACACCTTTTGTCTCCTGCGAACCCATTCCGCCGAGACACAATTGTGAAGGAAGGGAAATGGATCAAGAGAAAAGGCGACGTAGAATTTGTGTTAGTTCTGGCGGTGCGTTGAAGCGAAAGGATGGAATAATGCTCCCAGAAGTCCCCCTGCGGTATAGGCTATGCATGGAAAATTTTTTCAACGAGCTCCGGCGCCAGATTTTCTCCTTTTTGCACTCCACATCACTGTCTGTTCGGAGGGAACGCAAGAGTCGATTATTCGAGGATGACATGATTTTTAATTTAGATCAGGCGTGTATAACGTGACGGTTTATGATCGACTCCGGAGTTCACGAAAGGAAATAAAGGGGTCGTAAAACACAGAGGAGCTCTTTGCACCTAACGTGTAAATTGACGGTTTGGCGACGCATTGCCGTTTGCCAGACATGCCCATTCGCGCGGGATATTTGTCGAGAAAAGGTGGTGTTTTCTCACGATAACATTGGAGCCTTCAACGTGTTTTTTTTACTCTTTGTTCGTGTTTCGCGTACATGGATGCCACGCCCATTTCCGCGGTAGCTTTGAACAAAGGAAAATCTCGCTAAGCTCATACATCCAAACTCCTTATCTTCTTCCCCAATTCACCCACGCCTACAGCCACGTATATATAATAAATTCACGTATTCACGTAATAAAAATGCCAACTTTTTTGATATCTTTTCCAGTTACATCCCTCCATTTTGACCACACGAGCATCACATCGCATTACTCCCAGCATTTTTCGATTCTTAAAATCTGAAAGAGGAGAATTATATAAAATACCTCCGCGAATTTCCTCCTTGCTTCAGAGTGGGTATTTACCGCACTCTTGCGGAAAAGAATGAGTGCGGTAAGCTTCGGATGGCCTCAAAAAGAGAGCCGTGTCCAGGAGATCCTCTTGAGGATCCCCAAAATTCATCCATCTCTCTTTTCCTTCATCTGCTCTCAATTCCGCTGCAACTTCCGCTTTTTTCCCGCACTCCCCTCGCCTCATTACCGTCGGACAAGAGGGCCTCTTTTCATCGCACGCGGAAGCAGGCTTTTGCAATATCGCCAGCTTTGCCCGAGTGTAAATAAATACGACTCTCTTTTTGTTTTCGTCCTTGTTGTTTACGAGGTCACGGCTGTTTGCCCTCGAAGGAACCCGTGTTCCTTGGGAAAATTCTCCCGATTGCAATTTTCTCCTCGGCCGCGTTCCCACTGGACGGAAATTATTCCCTCGGTTCCCCCTTTCTGATGAATATGCGCGAAATTATCAGACCCCTCCGCAGCGCGGTCTAGAGTCTATTACTTGGTCCCTCGCGAAATTAAATTTCGGGTGGCGTTCATTGAAAGATTTGTCGTGGCGATCAGTTCTTGACGTCCGTCCAGTTCATCGGAGGAATTAAAACCGCAGGCGCGGAGATGGAAATTGGAGCAGAGGTGCTGCTTTCATTGTCCGTCGGAAATTTTATTGGCGCCCGGCGGTTCGCTCGTAAATCACACGGAGGGCAGGGCTAAACTCCCCTTCCATTAGGCGAATGAGATTCAGTCGAATTTTACAAGGTATGGTTGCTTTATCATATTTTACGGAGCTTTTGATCGTCGATATGCCTCAATCAGGTGAGCGTCACTTTTCGCGCATAGGTGAAGAATGGAATTTACCGCAAATGTTAACTCATCGAGTTGGTTATGTTTACTTGGATGTTACATCAAGTAAGTCACATTTTACACTTTCGCGATGCCTTTAACATTTTTCCTGTGTATTTGCTGCGTTGAGAGACTTGGAAGGAAAGGTTCGGAGTTATACCTCGGGATAAAATGCTTCGTGTTTATTATCCTTAGAAATTCCGTGAGATTATACGGATTTGGCCATTCGAGTGTATGAATCTGTTAGATTTGTGATTGTTTTTCCGTTAATATTTTAATTTCTATCTAAATTTTAAATTTATCTTTAATATCTTATCCAGACAATTTGGTTTTACGTTAATGGTGAGGAGAGATTAGAAAAAAGCGGACTAACAGCTGTAGGCTTACGTAATGATACATATTATTCAAGTTCTCTTAATTCCACCCTGAGAAAGTTTTCTTTCCGAATGGTAGGATTGATGGTAAATCAAATCTGTGATAGTTAATTGGTCTTTCTAACTTTTATTTTTTAGTGTAGATGGATTGTATTTCTTAGCTTAATACTTGAAACGTTTATGTACGTATATTAATCTTCAGTTCATTAAAATTAGTATATTCTAACATTGAATAAGTAATCCTGGAGCGGAATATATTATAGTACTGTAATCTGCGGTATTTCGCTTTCTTAATTATTATGATCACTTTGGATTTATTTCCGTGAAAGTGACCAATTATTCTATTAAATAATATTTTGTATGGCATCTATCCAAATAGGAGGAAAATTAAACTGTTTGGCAAATATCAGTCATAATTCCGAGTAGAGTAGGAATTCTATCATTCGTTGATTCCCGTTTAATTGGGAATATTGTTTACTGTAGGCATGAGACACTTTTGTTCGGATCCCTTATAACTAATGGTTCCTCGGCCTCTTGACGAGTTCCTGGAAAATAGGAGGGGACTGTGCAGGAGGCAAGAAGTTTCTGAGACATTATTTATCTTCCTCCCGGCGTTCTCCTCCTCTGAATCTTATTGTCTCACCGAGGAAATAAGCTTATTCACAATATACGCTACTTAAGATTGGCAGCATGCGGCGTGGGTGAGGAGCCTCTGTCGTTGGAAATGGGAGGGAAGGAGTAAATTAAGAGAAGAGAATTGGAGGTACTTATTCAGAGGGGGGCTCTGTAGGGAGATTGCCAATGAAAAGGGGTTTTGCAGACCGAAGGATGGAATGCAAAAGGGGTTGAGGAAAACAGAGGGTAGAGTGTCGGCGAAACCTTTGGTGAAGGAGGGTGGATGAGACAATTATGTGCAAGGTTTTTGGGCAGCTTCCCTCCACCGCGTTCCTCTCAGTATTGTGGGATCGGGCAGGATTTTCGGAATGACGAGCCAAATATAAAGGTGTAGGGGAAGCTGGCGGCTTTGGTACATAAAGGGGTGGAAAAATAATCTCGTTATGCTCGCCATTCTGATTCCCACGAGGTTTTACTCGTGGGCTTTTCGAGGGGGTGGTTTCGGGAGTTGCGACTTCCCCAATTCTTTCTCGCCACCCCATCCAGCGCGGTCCATACGTCTTTTTCCCCCTTCTTCGCACCCAAAGCGTGAGTTGGTTGCACGATGGAGCGTTTCGAGGGTGTCTGCAGTTGTTGGTTTTACTTATTTAACGAAGTTACCGCTTCCTTTTACGCCCAAACTCCCTCTTTGAATCCCTCGCGGGGGTTGGATTGCCTTTGCGGCGAATCGCTCCGGGTTTAATACGCCGTGGCTTTTTACAGCTTCGTCGGGATGTCCTTTTTTGCGGACCTTGGCCGCTCAGAATGCCCGTCATAATTTCAGGCTACTTCGAACGGAGGTTCCGAGAAGGCGTGTCGCGAAAAAAGGCGCCCGCATTTCGGAAATCAAGGTCTGATTTAATGGTTTTTCTGGTAGCTTTCGATTTGTGTCTTTGTGCGAGCGGTCAGCCTTCAAAGGAGGCGAAATTGAGTTTCTGGGAGAGTCCCGATTGTATCCGAAAAGTAATCCATATCAATTATTCTCGGTGCTGAAAAGGATTCTGGGTTTCTATTCGATCTCCGATGGGGGGAGGAAATGAGCTCTTTCCCATTAGGACCTTGGAAAACAAATCAGACATTTCGGGCTTCTGAGTTATGCTTTATAAAGTAAGCAATCGAGGTTGTCTTGTGGCGTTCAGGATTGAAAAAACAACCTTCCGAAGTTGGGATACTGTGAAGTCTCATTCCAAATCTGATCGAAATATTCTTAATGAAAAATGACGAAGGAGCACTTATACTTTTACCTCTGATCTTTTTATTGAGTTACCTTGTAAATAATCTTCTAAGTACCTCGTTACTCAAACAATTTTCTTATTAGCCGAAGCTTGTATTTGCTGCCTTAAAATTGTTGCATCTAACACTTCTAAATACAGTTTTTCTATAGATACATTTTATTTTTTTTACATTTTCTTTTTAACATTACATAATATATTGGGCGGGAGTAAGGAAGCATGACAAGCGTTTCGAAAGCTGTTGACGGGGCGAAACTATCCTCAAGTATCTCTTCGAAAAATGGCCAACGCCTAGCATCCCTGGCAGAGAGCCATTACTTGGAGCGAAAGAGGCACTTTATAGATTCAGTAAAAGGAGGCACTCGACTTTTTAGAGTTATCAAATATTTGTGTTGCTCGACATTATAGGTATTATAGTTTTAAAAGTCCTCTTGGATATTCTCCATCCTTGTGAATACCTATGTTTTGAATCGATAGCAACTCTTTTTTTATTCTCTTATGGAACTATACGTATTTACTTATTCCATGGAATGCAGCGAGCGGGAAATTCAAACGTGCTTAGCGAAAGTTATCGGAAGCAATTTAAATTTGCAGAACATATGGTATAATCTTTCTTCTCTAAACGACTGGCCTTTTTTTCTCTACCTCTTCTCTTCTCATTACGAAAACGCATTTATTCTGAAATTACAAAGTATGTCGCATGAATTGCTAGTATATTACGTAATTTCCACCGGCTTTCCTAGGTCTCCCTCTCGGATAAGAAAAACATTTTTCAGGCTTAAAGCGTCTGCAAATCTTTCCCCTCTATAAACTAAGGCTCCATTTAAGTTCCTGCAGCCATATCCTTCCAGTACGTAAAAAAACGGAGGGAGTAGCGTGTGCGCAATATTCTTACCACCAAGGTGTTTATGCAACCCCGCCTCTTCACTCCCCCTTTCTTCTTGTGAACATCCGTTCATAATCGCCTATTTTCCCAGGGCTTCCTGTAATATTTTTTTGGGAAGTGACGAAGTTTTCAAGGAGAGGGAGGGAGCCGTTTCCTTGTTGGAAGGCAGTGGCTTTTTAGCCAGGAATTGATTTGATGAAAATGTGGGCTTCAGCATCTTCGAGATATGTTTGGAATTGAACGTATAAGAGTGAGGGAGGATAGGTATATTCAAGACAGTAAGGATGGCTCACATAGAAAATATGTTCGTTAAATCAGAGAACTACTATGACCAATGAGTCGCCAGTATTAAATTATCAGATTGTACTAAATTCTAATGAAAGCCCCGAGACAAATTTTAAAATATAGAGCTACTCATGGCACGCCGTACTAATTAGAAGCTGAATTAAGTCGTGATAAAAGAAAATTTTAAGTCCAATCAGTGTTTTGTAAGATGAATGAAATAGTAAGTAACCAACTACTGTTGCTTTGCGTGATAGTGGGCACCATAGTGTAATTACGTTGAGGTAATTTATGTAATACGCACTCGGGTAGTGAAACTTTACATCACTAAACAGTACCGATATTTTTAAGTGTGAAAGTAAAAATGAAGACCGTATAGGTGTAGGCGACTACCGTTTTAGAGTAGGTACCCAGTATACTCGCCGAAGGTTTTCCTTACAGTACTTTCTCTCTCTCGTCACACAGTTTTCGGTGAAGCTTCCTCATTCTTCTTTTGCGCTCCTTTTTCACGTTGAAAAAACCTTGCGTTCTCTCACATTTCCCCGAAATTGATTTTTGTTTCACTTGCAGGAGGGGCAAAATGGAGACAAAGGAAATGAGGCCTTTACATTTTCGATTTTTACTCCGCCTCTTCAAAAAAAAAAAAAATAGAGAGCTCACCTTTAACTTTGTTGAATGAAAGGAACGCTCAGTTAGCTACAGTGACGAAAGGGAAAGGGTCTCAATAGTCAAAGGGTTCGAAAAAGGACAGAAGGAGAATACTGGAAAGTGAAGCTGAGAATGTTTCCGCATAATTGATCCTGTACTTTCTTTCCTGGAGCTTTCTCCATAAAAGCTCGTTTTTCTACGATTAAATTAATCCATTACGTAATATTCTCTAATTGCTGAGATTTTCACCTTTGACTTATTTACCCCTGTGTATACAATCTTACCTGCGTATTATTTAATAGAAAATTTCCTTCCTTTCGAAGTGAAACCCGATCCCGAAACGATTACAGTTTCCTCATAACTTCAGACACAATACGCCGTGCCCTACTTTGAAAATTTTCGACTTTTGAAATGCCTCTACTTATCGTCAGGGTAGCATGCATCTGATGAGTACTCCAGATGTGGCCTTACAAACAAGAAACAGCACCGCTCTATCTAATCGATTTCTGCCAGGAGTAAGTCTGGTGAATCCTTGTTTTATACTCTCTCAATCTTTACCGCCTCAAATATTGGGCATAAAACTAGGTGGTGAGAAACTTAACCGGATTTCTAAAGTAACTTTATTCGTGCATTCCCAACCAGCTGCGTCACTTTAGCAAAGTAGTGGATAAATTTCCCCTTAACTAAGTGATCATTATCTTCGTAATATCTTTTCTTAATATTTTTATGTATTTCCCATAAAGGCATACCGCTATCTTCCACACACACGATAGCAGTGACTTTAAGTGTAAGCTAATACTTAGGTGTATATCTTCCTACTCTAGGTCTAAAGATGATTATTATGGTGAAAATATACTCGTAGATGCTTCCTCTAAATTATTTAATTCCATATTTATTTTGGTAATCAGTGATCCAAAGTAGTCCAGGGAAATAAGAAGAATGGATTGGAAGTTCTTTGTGTTGGAGTTTTAATAATGAATGAAGAATCTATATATATATTCCTATAACCATGGCCATAGTCTTCGTATAGCACCGCTTCTGAATGACTTGAACATTTATTCTTAAACATGTTTTTTATGTCCGGTTTATCAGAGCTTATTCGCTCTTCCTATCGAAGTATTCCTAGTGATTCAATACTTTTTGCTACCTCCAAAGCCTCGTTCGCGCAAAGTAGGTCTCCAGTTTTGAGAAGCGATCGCGAGGGAGAGATTCCGAAACGAGGTAAAGTAGGACGCCAGAAGACGAGGAGAAAAATGGAAACGGAGGGAAATGGGAAGAAAAAGTGTAGTTGCACGTTTGGAATGACCCTTTTTATCTCTCTCACTCCTTGTTTCTTTTCGTCCCCCTTTTTCCGCCTACTTCGGTAGGTTTTCCTACGGATGCCTTCTCGAGTTCGGTCTGGAGTTCGCGGTTCAGCTCGCACCACAGATTTCGAATCGGAGGAAGCTCTGAAAAGGAAGGAGAGACGGATGCTTTAAAAAGGGTGATTGGGGGTCTGAATGGCGGGAAAACAAAGGGAACGGTGGGATCTTTATGTTCTCTGAGATGGACTATCGATGACGATAGGAGGCCTGTGTAAGTTGGGCTGATAGTTAAAGATGACGGATATCCTAGAAGTGGTAATCGTCTCCGGAGAACTCAAAGCACGTATTGTTATAACACGACCTCTTTTCACTACATTTTGAGGAGTAAATTCCCGAAAATTGAATGGTGTTCTTTTTCATTCATCGGCGGTCTTTACGTCTCTTGCGACTTTATCTTTCGTTCTCCAAAAACTCCCGAGTGGATTTAGAGATTTTGAATGTTATTCCTTAAGGTTTTAATTTTCTCTTTGATAATTGGAGAGTTTTTAAATAATTCCTATATTTTTATATTTATAATAATTTTTTATAATGCAACGGAATCGAAAAATAATTGGATAGTAAAGGTCTGCTCGGGTAAAGTTCGTAATTTAGTTGTTTAGATCGGTGGTTCTCTCGCCCATTTTTGCGTTATTGTCATCAGAGAATTCGGAAACATGTCGTAGACTATCTATTTCTGAATGTTATTCAAACAATAGACTAATAATGAGAACATATCTAGGCAACTTCGTACTCTGTCGCAATGGGATATGTCAATTAGGGTGGTAGACGCAAACATAATTTATCAAACTCTACTCTTTCCGGGCGTACGAGTAAGTGTTCAAGTCAAGCGTCGCGTGTTAAATTTCCTTTGAAATTAAAGGTTACGGCCTGAAAGTTGAGATAAATAAGTTTCATGGAACCCGATTTCAAAGGCTAACGATCCTTTCATTCGTGACATTCACCATTCCGGTTGATCTGTCCCCTAACGCAACTAGACAAAATAAACTCACAATCGATATCGGCCTTTCAATATCGCAAGCTCAAGGTAACTCGGGAGGCATCGGAAATTATTCTGACGTCGCGTATTTTTTCATCATCCATACATTTCCAAGTCGTCGCCCGAGCGTAAAAAGAAACGTTAGTGCGCAATTTCCATATTTCTTTAGAGGACCCGATGCAGCATGTACGTACACGCGTCTCAATGAAAAAGTTTCGCGAAATGGAGAGGAGGATGGAAGGAATCGGCCTCAAAAAAGTCTTAATATTTTATGCATTCCGCCGCTCCGTCGCCCGTGTATCATCTCGTCTCTTATACGTTTCCCGTATATGGAGATATTGCGCGAAATTTTCCACTGTCACACGACCGTACAGTTACTCTTTTATGAATTCCAGAGAGTTACATTATTACGAATGAAACGGCGCTTTGCATTAAGAACATGTCGCACGTACTTTCGACTCTTTTGTGTCCGACGATTGCCTCACACGAATATGCCATTTTTCACCCATTCAAGCGACGTTCATCCTCCATCCCTATATATTCCAAATCGTTCTTTTCCCGGTTCTTTCGTACTTTTCCCACTTCATCTCCACCTACTCAACTCTTAGACTCCTATTCTCTTTTCATTCCCTTCGATCCTGATCGGTCCTGGGATCGCGTGTGACCCGAATACCCGTAAGGGCTTCGCTAACACTTCTTTGACAAATTGAAGGCTAAATTTCCAGTCCTCATCCCCTTCTGTCGCCGTTCAGACATTAGAATGCCGATTGAGTCAATTTCTTCGTTTGATATTTCGTAAAAGGGTAAAAAAAAACAATCTCCTCCATAACACTTCCCTGTTAAGTCGGAATAAGTATGATTTCGGTATTAAAATCTCTTCAATAAGATCTGTTTGATACGAGTTATTCAGCAAACTCCCCTCCGAATGCGCGGTTTAATATTGTGGGTATGTAAGCAAATGGATTGTTTACTTAAACGTACATACGACCTAAATGAAATAATTTTCATATCTCTCCTCGTCAAGTCTCCTTACATTCGAGATATGAGGTATTCATTTTCGGAATTAATTTGAGCATTCGGTTATTTCGAATGGTGCGTTCCCCCCAAAGGAATTAACTTCACAACACGTCGCGAATCACTATTCATTTAGAGATGCGATCAAAGTGAAATTTCCGCATGAATTAGCCACCGTGTAACTAGCCCAATTAACTAAATCATGCAAGTTTTCAGTAATTAGCGTTTATTAGAAGGTGGACGCAGACTTTTAATTAAGAGCCGAGCACAAAATAGCTCACCAGCTGTCGATTATTCACCCAAAAGATTTATTTAATTCCGAAAAGAGGCGGTAAAAAAGTCACATTCGCGAGCACGGAAAGGTTTACCGCGGAAAAATTGTTTTCCCATGTTTTTAATCATGGAAATCGACTTTGATCTCGCGGCGGGAAAGTCGCAATAACTTCAATGCCGAATGTAGGCACGCTTTTTGCCGAGCGGAATCCTTTTAAAAGAATGTTTTTGACCTCGTAAGTAACTGATTAACCTCTTTCTCCGTGTCGCCTTTGGCTTCCCTCTCCCGCGTTTTCCACGTTACGTCTCCTTTATTCCCTCTCTCGCCTTATCGTAGGTAGGCTGGAAAGATTCCCTCGACTTATTGCTTGAAACCTCACACCCTCATCTCCCGTTTCTTCCTCTCATCTCACTCCTTCAACGCTTCTGCTCTCCAGGATTTTTCCACCGAGAGAATCAGCGCACCGACCGCGACACTTCATTCTTTTCTCTCTCATATCCCCCTCTGGAGAATTTTTCCTCTTTCTTTCCTCGACGCCAGATAGAGAGAGGGATTTCTTTTCCATTACTACTGTATGTGTACGTGTTTGTAAGAATGCTTGGCATGCACATACATTAGCAATATCCTGTGGCCTAATTTGAAGAGAATGGTAATACTTGGGTGGGTCCGCTGCGGGGTCTGATATTCATTTTTATCTCCCCATTCTCTGTGTTGTTTTCAGTGTAACTGTACTACATCATTGAGGGAAGTGAAAAATTTAGTGTATGAATTTAGATAACTGTCTGTACAGTTCTTTTTGGTTTTTTAATTCGCAATTACCCTATTTATATTTAAATTACATTCCTCTGCTTATCTTGAAGGATCAAATTATATCATACTTTTACAATAAGCAGATCTCATCTGAATTCAATAATCACATTGGAGTCAATCCAAATAATTTGAGTCTCCATCTGACTGAATTTTAATCTGGACATAAACAAGTTGTATATTTAGGAATTAGAGAGACCAACATAGAAGGAATATTTTGTAGATAGCGACATCAAAGGAGATTGGGTGCTTATTCTTATTAATTCGTTTCAAAACTACCTGAGGATAAGTTTCGTAAACGGAAAATGTGCGTACAGTATTCAGTACTATCATAGAATGAGTGACTGCCTATTTTAATCGGGAAGTAGACCCTTCTGGTATCCGGTTACCAGTGGTTCGAGACCATAAAAAATTTCGAGGTTGCTTTCTCGGTAATTATTAAGTGTATTTACGCAATTGTTCAAAGAAGAAATGTCTTCTATTCTTTCTGAAAACGGAGTGAGTGGGTGTAAATGAACGTTCTCCATACTCCACGAGATCAGTTTACTTCAGAATGGAAGGGACGAATTGTTTTGTGTCAGTTTCCGTGGATACTTCAAGTGCAAGACCACGCAAGGTAACCACTTCCTCCCCCAAACGTACCCACTCACGCTTGTTATACTCATAATATTCGGATGTGCAATCTAAATTCTTAGAGGGAAACGCTCCCCTTATTTTCCGACGCTCATGGCGATTTTGCAGGAGTCGCGGTCGCAGGAAATGAAAGATTGAAGCCATATTACGGGACGGTGACTGTGTCATTTCATACCCTTCCCCAAGCCCCTGACAAAAGACTCTTCTCCTCTTCCCTCGCTTCTCCCATCTTCCTTATGTCCACAAGAACCTTTTTCCTATCTCGCCCTTTTCTTGCAACCCGTCAGCCCCTCGGCCACCCACGCCCTCCTTCCCTCCAGGGCGTAACCGTGTTTCCTTCTGTCCTCCTGAATTTCACCCCTTGTCTCTCTCACGCCTTCCTCAAGATCACCGCGCCTCCACTCCAGATCGTTGCGCGACTCCAAAATGAAAAGAGTACGGGATCCCATTGCGTCCGTTTTTCGTCCTTGTTTGCGGCTGTTATTAGTTTTAAATTTTGCTCCGCCAGCTCGTCTCTTATTGTGGCCCTCGGTATTACCTCAATAAAGTAGCAATGTCAATGAGGCTGTTACACCGGAGGTTATTACTAAAAATTTTATTTGAAAGCAAAGGGTTTTGTCCAAATGAAGATGAAGAAGTCGTTTTTAGGAGTAGCTAGGAACACACTTTACCAAAAATATTCTTCACGCTGTACTGAATGTATTGCAGAAAACTTTTAGTCTACGCTATCGATTGCTTACGGAAGAGTTCGTTCTTTTTTGGAAACGCTAAGTTTTTTATCAGAACTCATTCAGTCGGATGTTCAACGACTGCATAAAATTTTACAATACGAGAGAGGAATTGAAATTTTCAAAGGCAGATTAGTAACGGATGGAGATCGTTCACGGTACGATAAAAATATTTAAGCATTTTGAAGAGCATTTTTAATGTTTCTTTTTATGCTTTCTTCGGAAAAATCTCTTTACGTATTTACCTATAAATGGTACTAAGCGGATCATACCTAGTCTTCTATTTTTCCTAGAGGGGTATGCAAAATCGTTTCGAATAAAAATCTCTCTGCGTACTCAAAAACCTGGAAGTCGAACCTCAAAACCTCTTTTTTCTTCTCATCATTCAAATCCTCTATTCATTTTTCCCTCGCGATTTCAATTTATTTGCTAATTTTAAAATTGCATCTCCTCTTCACCGAGTTAGCTTACTGTGTTTTTGGCCCCTATCTAATAGTTCCCGAGGGATGAACCCTTATTCTCAAAGATAAAGAAAAATTTTAAAAGGAGAGTTAAGGTTATTGTTTTCCTCCCCTATACCTAACGATTTCAATTCTTGCAACCCCCTTTTTCATTTCCCTCCGCATCCGTCGAATATCTAAAGAGTTCATCTCCCACGAGAGGAGCGGTTCAAGTCAACCACCAAGTCAGGCTGAGAACGTCTTCCCCCTCCGCTCAAACTCCCTCAAAGGATGTAAAACACACGGGAAGGCGATCTGCAAGAAGAGGACGGGTGGGTGGAGGAAGTTTCCAGATAAAGCAAAGCGTTGGAAGAAGAGAAAGATCCGAAATAAAAAAGGGATGGAAAAAGGGGTTTTCTAAGGCCCGGGATATTGACATCACGGCGAACTCGTTTTCCCCTTTTTTCCTTGCACCCGGCGGCACACGTTTTCCGATCTGCCTCACACACCCGCCGCCATCACCTACACCGCCAAATCCTCCCTCTATCCGGAAGGGAAAAACGAAGGCAACCTTCTCTTGCATCCCATTTCTTTCTTCCAAGGAGCTCGTGGGTGAGCGCTCCAAAGGATGCGTTTGGAAGTGCGGAGTCATTCGAGAAGAGCCTCGGGGTTCGGTGGCGGGAGTACTGGAGCAGCCGCCTACTCCTTTCATTACATTGTGCTCGCTATTGACGCAGCGAAAAAAGAACCCCTTTGTGGAGATTCTCAAGGTTGATTAGTTTGTAGAGTAAGATATGCCAGTGTATCAGTTTTTCTCCGCCGGCGAAGTAGATTGGATGGTTAAGGGAAGGATGTTTGTTTGCGTATTATTTTTGTTCATATATCTCCGAGAACGCTTTGGGGTTTATCTCCGCGGAGAATTCCTCTGTTTTATTAATGTTTCCTGCTCGGGATGCTTCTTCGAAGGGCAGTTTTTATTTTCCGCGTCGCTTAATCAATTTCTTTGCGCTATGAATTTCTGATTTCCATTACGATAAGGGAGCGTCGTTTCCAGCTCCTTTCCAAATAGATCGTTCCGTTGGCTCCTATTCGGATGGGGAAATATATCGCTATTCATTTTTTCCGCGATAAGGCGCTCCGTTTCCTTTTGGCTCGTTTTATCCTTATTCTCGGCCTCCCTTCGCTAAACATTGCCGAAGATTAAATATTTAACGGAGGACGGCCAAGTTTGTCGGACCCGAACCGCGGTTGTTTTCCCTTTGAATGAAACAAGCTGAAAGCCTCACTCATTTGCTTACTTCCACTCATTCTCAGGTGTTTTTTGGGTCGTTCGTTTATATCGTTTCCGAGGGAACGTCTGTGGTGTTTGATCGCCTCACTCGAATGTCTTTGCCCACATCCACCGATCTTTCATCCTCACGGCCACTTCATTCCTTCTCTTTCATACGACTTCATATTCCTCGGGATAAAAAAGGAGATTACGAATTCGAGCTCCCCTCTCGGATGTTATGCGTGGAGTGGGATATGAAGTGTGTGTGTGTGCGGTCGGTAAGAGGCGCACATATATCCCATTGCCTCGGAAGGAATTGAGTGACTGGCGGTAGAGAGGGATGATTCGGAGAACGTGGGGGTGTTTTAGGTGGGAGGAGATTTTTTCCCGCACAAAGGGGTAGGAATTGAAAGGTTTCAGTTTGCTTTTCGTGAAGCACGCTCTAACGCCCAAGTCTCCCCATCCTGTTTTCAAATGAAGATCGAGAATGTAGAAGGAAAGGGATAGGGGATGGAGGCGGATAGCAGTTTAAGGAAACTCAAGGGCATCAATATGTTAGGAGGAAAGGACAGGATGGGATTTGGCAAGGGTCTTTGTGATTTCGTCCAGGTTTTTGCGGGAAATAGTGAATTGAGCAATCCGAAAAGGAGACTGGGTGGGTAAAGGAGACTGTCCAAGGACGTAAATTATCTCTAAGTCTACATCGAGTAATCATGCACTTTCCAGGAGTTGGCGCGTTTCATTTAAAGGCGTCAGTATTTATGGGTCTTATCTATCTTAGCAGACTTTACCCCTTGATTTTATGTGTTTAGTGAGTTTACAGTAGCCCACGAATGTTCTATTTAATCCAGCGCTCACTTACAAAGTGACCAACGGGTTCGCACACAACGGAGGTAGACGGTCGTAAGCACCACAAAGATTCTGCGAATTCTTTCCTATGAATTTGAACTTTGTTATTAACGATAGGATTGTTGAAGGGGAAACTTTACGGCATCTCTGTGCAAGTATTCCATTTTTACTTTATTTTCAGATTCCTTTGGCTGGTATCCAAACTTAAACTCTAACACGTTCATTGTATAGTAAGCAAGAAAGTTTTGATTTAACCGAAAATTCCCAACTTTTTCCTAAAATATATATTAATTTACAAACTGACTTTTTGGATTTTAAAATTAATAACCTCGTTGTTTAAGAGTCTTATTTTCTCTCTTCATCTCGATGTTTTTGGCCTGTAATATTAAGTTGCAAATCTTTTATTTTATAATATTTTATTTTACGTTGTTTGATATATATCACTTAGGCAGCTATTGCATAATTCGTAAAATACATAACGAAGTGACTAGGTAAATATTCGTGCTATGTTGTGAATATCCAGTTTTCTCAAATTTCTGTCGATAAATCAGCAGCCGCTTTGGTTAGAGGAATTTTTTTCTTCGCTTTTCCAAACATTCCCCTTGTCTCAGGAGTCAGGTCTCGCATGTAGCTTCCGTCGGCATTTTTTGTTCGGTTTCTATTGGAAAATTTCCTATCTGATCTTCTCCATTGATTGTAACCGAATCGACAAGAATCGTGCACTAGTTTTCGTGACTAAAAACACAATCTGCCGAACGCGAAACGAATAAATTCCTCTTCTGGGAATAGACTGCCTCATGATCCCCATCTCCTTCGTTCTCCTCCTGCTTACCGTTTTTCCTCCTCCTCATCGTCTCACGTGCGCTCGAATTTATTATATATTCCGCTCTGCGTTTGCTTTTTTCGCATTTCCCCCGTTCTTCCTTCATCCCCCTCTGTAGCAATCCGCGTCTTGGAAGTTGCCTTACGAATGCGTCTCTTACGGTATATGAGTGGAGTGCAGTTATGTCATGGCGCCGTTATTGAAGACGCAGCCTGGATTATTTATAGTATAGTGGGTTATACTGGCGGATCTTGTTGTTGTAAATGATAACAGTGATGATTTTCTTGGATGTGTTTTAGTTCCCTCAGTAGAAATAATATTTAGAATTGAAGGAGCAGGATTGAAAACATTCCACTTCAATAGTTCACAAGATTCATCCACCAATTATGAGTAACCATCCTTTACAGGGACAATCCAAAGGGATTCTGAAACCTATCGTTATCTATTTTCCTCTGTGGAAAACTCCTAATTATGTATTAATTGGTAATAAATACCGTTCACTAATTCTCCAGGTATGGTGTATATCTTAAATTCTAAATTGGAACAATAGGTAATTTTATAAAATACAAATATAGAAGCAATTTTCAATTGTTTTGGAAAACAACAACGGCTATGTGATCATGAGCCAGTAAACGTTACTGAAATTATGAATGCGTAATAAAATCTGCTAGGATAACGGTGGTAGTTGTTGCAATATATTTATTTCGTGTAATTATTTATGAAGCAAGAAATGATGTCTCATGACAACTTTGGTAAACGAAACTGTATGTTGAATACTTGAACACTAACCTTGAGCTATTTACACCAAATCCAAATTTTGGTCAACACCGATCATTCGGCAAACCTACCATCTTTTGGATCGGAAACAAAACAAATGGTCGATTATTTCGACTTACCTTAGATACACTGAGTTATCCAGTTTCAGTCGAAATGTCCATTTTTCTCCTAGATATGGATCACAATATAGAGCTCGGTACCCTCGGTAAAGCACCATTGGCATAGACGTCGTAAGGCAATTATGGTTCAGAGAAATCCGTACGCAAATAACGATTGGAGGAGAAACCTTGACGCGCAGCGGATCATTTTTTCCTTTCTCAGTTGTTCTCATCTCTCTTCAGACGTTTTGTGACGTAGCCGCGGGAGCTACGTCGATAATATTTATGAGTAAACATTTCGGCTTGTAAATCTAACGAGGTTGGTGTTTCTTGGGGGAGCCATGTTATTCTTTCCCCGTGCGTGACCAGGAAGTTCCAATTTATGTTCCAATTGGAAAAAACCACTATCTCTCCGCTTTTATCGGGTTGTTAGGCGAATTTGTTGAAGTCTTTGGAGAGATAAACATGCGCTCATTTCTTTCATGTTTATTCCCGAGTTTCTCCGAAAAAATACCGGTAAGGGGCGTCATTTTCACGCGCGTGTATATCAAGCCCGCATGTATATCAAAGACCTCGGAGGAAAGCTTTCCGCGATTTTCGAACATGGGTCCATTACAGGCGCGTAGGAGCGCGTGCGAGGAATTTTTACGAGTATCTTCATAATGCCCCCCTAAATTATTATCGCCATAAAAATATCTTAACGCCCTCCCCGGGCCACTCGCCCTAAAGGGTAGGAAGGAAAATGTTCCTCGCCCTCGACGCTTTAGGAAACATCCCTTTCCCTACACATGTGAACGCTGTCGCAGTAAAAGTGAACTCGCCGAGCGTAACTTCCCAAATGATGACGTATAGCGCCACCGCGTTAGAGATAACACATTTCGGAATCTTCGCTCTCCCCATCCTTCTCTCCTATTCTTCAATCCACGCCTCTTTTCTCATTTCGAAGTCATCCGCCGCTTCTAAACCAAGTCGAGCGCTCCGCGGAGAAAGGAGTCGATGTAGCAAGAAAAAGGAAATGAACGGATGGAAGAATGGGGAAGGATTTTTTTTTCCTTCGTTTCGTATGCGAGTTCCGGGATTCTTACGTGGTTCTCCTCTCGTTTTTTCTCCTACTCTCCGGTAGAAGAGGGAACGGATTGAAAATATAGGCGTAAAGATGTTGGGAGGAATCCGGGGAATTCCCCGCGCAGAAAATATATCGAGGTGAGGATTTGAATGGGTGGGTCGTTAGGTTGTGATTAGTTTTCCATTGTGACTTCATAATGGGGAGCGCAAGTTAAGAAATGTTCTGTGAAGTCTTTGTGGAACATTTGTAAACAGAAGTATCGCCGCTGCTGCTCCTTTGGAATGGGATTCCGTATTGCTGTGCTTGGGAACATTTTTTGTTTTCCTCGAAGTTCTTATGTAGGTTTTCCTTTTATATTGCTCGAACGTATCGCAAAGTTTTATCTTAATTGTGGGAACAAAAAGAAGATCTATAGACAAAAAGATCCGTAAGCTTACGAAATAATAATAAGAATTTTTACATGATGCATTTTTCAATAAGACTGGATATTGAGTATAATATAATAATAGTCACAATGAAAATGTATATAATAATAATCTCCGATATGGTTGAACCTAGTGTAGGAATATATAGGGAATATATTCGTAGATTGTATTGAGGGGCTGCAGAAAGATATATCAATGGTTCCAGTCCTAATTCGAATTAAGAAATATCAAAAGTGGAATGAATATTTTAGTGACCCTATCAGAGGGCATAGTATTTCCCAAAATTTAGCGCATATGCATTGCAAAAATTTGGGAATGTTTAACATCTTGGTATCACGCGGGCATCCAGATCTTGCGGCATACCTGTCGGTAACCGCTCTCGTTATTTACTCCCTTTAGATCAAAGACGAACTACTTAGGGGTGGTGTTTTCGGTGATGAATTTTCTGGCATGGGTTCATAATCTCCGCCGTAATATTGTCCGTAATGAATTCTCGTAGACTCGAGTGCTGTGCAAGAAGTGAAGGGAACGGAAAAACTTCGGAAGGAGGAAAAGCTTGCCACTACATGCACAAAGCGCACGGGAAGGAAAAAGGTGAGGACTTACGAGCCGAAATAGAGAGAGGACAGCGGAGGAAACAGGACGTAATTAGTTAAAATTTAGAAATGCGAGATAAATAGGAGAAGGAGTTTTTCGGGCGAATTTTCGCCGTGAATTAACGCGGACTCCGGTAGCTCTCGCAGAAAATTTTCGAAATGCCTCTCTCTTAAAGCCCACCTTTAAAACCATCGATCCCTCTCTCACAGAACGCGCGGCCCCAAAAGTTACGTAATATTTTTCCCTCCCGTCTCTCGGAAATCATTGCCTTCTCCGATTTTCGCAAAAAAAAGTATCGAGTAATATCTACGCACCTCTCCGCTTTTTTATCCGCGAGAAAATTGCCCAGAGTGGAATGCAGCGAAAAATCCACCGAGATTGAGCCCTGTTTTTCTTCCTCCCTCGGCACGTCGGGGGAGAACCACAAGAAAACAAAATTCGGCGGTAAGAATGACGCGAAAATGGCGGGAAAGGAGAGGAGAAAAATGGAGGGAGATAAGAGAAAGGAAGGGTTTTTTTTTCGAGATGTGCAGAGAGAGAGGAGGAAGATGGTTTGGGGAAATGGAGAGGGCTGACACAGTTCTCATTCGAGAGCGGTCGATAAGGGTAGTGTGCCCTGAAGTTGGATGAAGGATGAGAATGTGTAAAGAATGGAGAAACGGAGCCAAAGGAAAAAAATGAGATGAAAAAGAGAGGCGAAACGTGATGAACGAGCTCGCTTGCCTCTTCCTTCATAGACTTTAAGATTCGGCCGATATCTCCGAGACCTTTCGTTATTTTCCGAGGCCTATCCCCAGACCTTTTCATCTATCTCCCCCCAACGTGGTTGTTTTAATATTTTTTACGAGGCGAGAGAATGTATTTGTCTCCCGAAGAATTTTCTTCTAATCCATTTATTCGGTGCAGGGGACGGCGTGACACTTTTCGGGGGCCCGGATGCAAATGCGGAGATGGAGTTCCTATGCAAATTTGTGGGACAGAATCTGAGAGGTTTTGGAGAGGTTCAAACATCGCCGCTTTTTTTCCTTCGGGAGTCGAAATTGGAGGCCCTTAAGATGTAAACCCTAGTTCAAACAGCCGCGCCATTCTTAAAGCGTTTCCTTTATGGGATTTCCCGTTGGAATGTGTAGCCCTAGAATTCTAACCCAATTTTGATATTTTTTTATCCTTTCCGTATAATGTCTAGCTAACTAAATTAAACTGCTTCTCTGAATTAGATACGCGTGTACTGTGCTGTTTGTCTTGTAATGCTGTTTTATTCGATTTGATTCCACACGTATAATTAATCGTTATCGATAGGGGTCTCCCGAGCTTCGATCAAAGCAATTACCTTGTTTTCTTTCGTCGAAATCAGGTCGAAGGGAATATTATTATTGAATCACAGTGTAGGAAAACATCGACGGAGGAAGCTTTAGCGCTAATCTGTTTTATTTTACGACCAAAATGTAAATCCGAGTCATTAATTTATCTCGTAAAGTAAATTAACTCGTTTTGTGGCGTTATTTACCGTGCATAGCGCAATATTAATTAAGTTCTGAGGCTGAACAACAAATATAGGGGAAACGAATACAAATTAATTGACCAGGCCGTGATATTCTGTTTATTTAAGCCACTATTTTTTAATATAAATGCCTATAGATGAGGAGCCCAGGCATATTCCGATGAGATTCCGTAAATCTGGCGGGGAATGATTGTTTGGGATTTTTTTTTCTCTTGTAGATCGAGCGCATTGGTAATTTGGAAAGTCGTATTTGCCGTTTCAATATTTCAACCCGTTTTGTATTTAAGTGCGATTTATGTGGCGCGGAACGTATAAGCCTACCCTCGGTGCATATTACCGTTCACATTTGCTCACAATGTAATGGAACAGTATTAGATCGAGTCAACTTTGGCGTTTACTGTTATTGATGGACATAAATCGTTCTATGGAAGATTATTAATCGTCATACGTAAATTATACGATACTTTTCCCTTAACATTTCCTGATTTAGGCCCTTCCATTGCAATGCTCTTTCAATAGACTTCAATGTTTCAACGACAGAAATTAATGTTCCTAGGTCGTATTGTTAAGCCATCGAAGTGAGGCGTATTCGAAAATGGGCAATCTCATGAGATATAGAGACCGCTTAAGGCGTTAGCAAAAAGAGAACGGCCTTATTTTTTGCCTTAAAGGAATTCCCTGCCTCCCATTTCGTTTATAACCGTGAAAAAGTGAAAGTTATTCGTCCATTGTATCGATTCGCGAACGGAGCACGAGTCGGCAACACCTCCTTTATTCGGTAGTCGGGTCACAAGCTTCACGATTCCTGGAACTGGAAATCACGAAGACCCCTTTTCCTCTCCTCCGGTTGACCACTCGTGACTTCCACAATCCCTTTTCGTGCTTTCCCACTTCGTTCCGTCTCTCCTTCCGTCCAACCCTTTTCTTTACCTCGGTGATAATTTTTTCCACCGTCTCCTTATTAGAAAAAGGGTATTCTTATTTTTATCCGGCCATTAATCACTCTCTCCCTCCGCGAAGAATATCGTATGTAAATAGCGGGGCGTCCGCTTTTCGGTCCGAATGAAGGGTTTATGCGGTAAGTGGCTCCCCCTCTCGTCTTTTCCCGTTTTCCGCTTCCGCCCCAATAAAAATATTCCTCCCCGTATTTCACCGAGGGGTCTACTATAACGGTGGTAATCTTGATCAGATTCGACACCTTTCCTTCCCGCGCTATCGGGACTCTTCAAAAAAAATAAATTAATAAAAACGAAACGGATCCCATTCGCAGGCGGGAAAAGAGCTCTCAATTTCTCGCATTCCGACCAGAAAATTAAAGGAAGAGCGTCGTGGAAATATTTTTCCGAACGGGTGGGCCCTTCCTTGAGAAATTATGCGCCAGACTGATGGTTGTTCCTCATCGGGTCGATCCTCTTTTCCCATCTCTCGCTCTGATTGAGGTAGACTTTTCTGATATTGAGGTTTCCTCCGCCGCCAAATTGGCTCGCAGATTTTGATGGGACGAAGGAATCATTTGACGGCTCGGAAAATTATCCCTGCCGACGACAGAGGAGCTCCTGACCCTTATGGAAATGAACATCGTAAAAAAAGGGCTCCACGTTTTCTATTTTGCTCCTCCCGGGAATTCCTCCATTTTATTTCGGGCGGATGATTGAAAGCGGTTGATTATGTGAGAGGAGGCGACAATGACCGCTGAAAATGAGTCGGAAACGTTCTTCCTTCCCTTTCACCGAATTCCTTTCCTCCGTACGCATTACTGCCGTCCTTTTTCGGCCGATTCGTTCCGCCCCACGAAACCGCGTTCCAAACAAACGAATGTCTCCCTGCGGTTTCCGGGCAAATTTTCCGACGCGCCCTTGCGCTGTTGATGTTTATGTCCGTAGTTGTCATTTAGAGTGCCGATTCCGAAACTGAGGAAAGGTTTCCTCCATTTGCGACGCTTATCGTCAAGTTAACATGCGAGTATCATCATCGTACATGTATATAACCATCCAGCACTTGAAACGATCGAAAGGGTAATCGGCTTTAACTTAATTGCTGCGTTAGTTTTTTTCCAAATTTGCCTCTCATCAGTTAGATTATTTTATTTGTATCTTTTGTTTTTTCTTAAATGAAGCGAGGGATGTTTTTTGGCGCAACTTTTTAACCGGGAAACGAACAGAAAACCAAGACCGAGAAAACCTTTTTATCCGTAGTGCAAACCGAATCCAAAGCGATATAATTGAATTTTTCAACCCGAAACCGAAAGCCGTCATCTATTCAGCTAAGATTTTTAACTCCCGATTTTGAAAATTTATTTCAGTGTAATTTGGAGAAATATTTGTTTGCTAAACATGTGTAACTACGACTTGTAACCAACTATCACTACGTTTTATTCTGAAATTTAATTAATGCAATTAATTATGCTTTAATGTAATTGATTATGTTTTAATGTAATTAATTAAATTTGATTAATGTAAGTAATGCAGGTTATACCGGTAAAAAGCAAACTTTCAGAAGAAATATACCATTACAATTGTCGGAGTGAAAATAACGGCTGTAACCGGTTCGACGTCTGCAAAAGAAGCGAAACCGGAACTGAACCGGGGTTTGATTTTCTTGTTTAGCCGGAGCGAAAGCTGGGAGGAAAAATATTACGGTTCGATGCCCTGCTTTTTAATCGCATGCATATAGATCGCTCAGGTAAACGTGTCAAGGAAGCTGAACAAAGAAAAATTTCAAGCTATTCATGGGGCAAAGGGTATAAAAGACAGTAGGACGTAATTAGCTGAATATCGAAAAGTGGTTTGAACGTTGAGAAATTTATGGTGCCTAACAACGAGGTGCTGCATAAGGCTATAATTGATATAGTGTTTCAGAGGCATATTGGTATTGTAATCAAGAGAATAAAATATAGCGATGACAGATAATTGTTGCAATTTACCCTGCGCTTTGTAACAATTAGAGACGCCGAAATTGTTGAAATAAAATTCTTAGAGTCAACAAAAAAAAGTAATTTCTATCCAATTGGCCATGTGTCTGCACCCGGTTAACTAACTAGGTATAATTATTGCGTCCACCGATTGAGTGGATAGTTTGTTAGTGACTGTCTTTCTTGCATGGATGTATCTCACATTGCTGCGAAAACATGTCACGAAATTCCTTCGTTTATGTTACATATCATTGGTGATAGGTATATTGGCAATTTATTTCCGCCAATATTTATAATTGAGCGATTTCGTCTTCCGCTCGAGCGTTGCTCATTGCTGCGGAATATCCTTTTCTGGGTCACGCCGATGCGGAAAGCAAGCGGAGATAAAATTTGAGCGGAAAAAATCTCCGCGAGTGTTGGCCCTTTAAATAAGCCATGTAATTTGCCATGAAGTTCTCTCTATTAATCCTGCACCTCGTCATTGGACGCGGCTGTATTTCAGCTGGAACCAACGGTGCATTTCATACTAATAGAGCGAGAGACATAACCTAAAAGAACTAGTACCGAGGTTTAATTAACCTTGCGCTTTCTCCAGCTAATGGAAAAGTTTACCACTTCTCATATGAGCCAAGGTGTAAAAGCTAGGTTCTCTTTTGCAGTTCTAGAAACGAAAGGATGAGAATACTCCGCGAATTCCGAACATATTCCCTTTACCGCTGGCATATTTTCGATAGTTTTAATTAATGAAGGGTTGATTCACTTCAGTAGATTTTATCTTTGAACTCTCACATCTTCATGTTTTTTTTAATTTTATGTTAATGAAAATAGATTATATACATTTTTTCATTTCATTTGTTAAAAATTTCTGTCAGTTCGCTCTTTTTAAGATGGCCTAATTTAGGTGCGCGCTTGGACTAAGAGTTTCCAAACCACGACCTCCAGTAAGATATGACATATTTTAAACTTAGAATTAATCGAGTTTTATTACTCTCATTGAGTATTTTTCATGCACTTGACCCAATTGAGATTTTTCATGTCGTAAAAATACTAGCTCTCTGATTCATTCTTATGCTTTAATGTGTTTTAATGCAATTTTTAAAATTAAAATTAATTATTTGATTGATCGGATCCGTATAGTCGTTCAAGAATTAAACTATGTGGTATCTATTTTGGTTACTTCTAGTGTCTACACGATTATTGCTGTATTTAATCAGTCTATCCGGAAAGTTGAGTTCCTAGTTTGTAGGCTTCTTAAGAGGATAGGAAACAATGAATGTAATGCTTACATTTCCTTCACCCCATATAGATGGCTTCCTTCTAAGTAATAAACCTTACGTACTCCTCGCTCATCACTTTCGCTTGTCAACGAATTCACTCAGAATATCGTATTCTGAGGGAAACGGAACACTTCCTATTTCACATCTGGTTTCTTCCATCCATCCACGCCACTTACTTATGTAATGTAACTTTCCTCGAACTGGAAACGTATACACCCGGATCCTAATTAAAGAGTCGGAGGGAGGGCTTGTGAATGGTTACCGTTCTGTGTAAACGACAGGAAGGGACGTGAGGATGAATAACACGTACTTTTAAAGGAGAGGGAATAATGCCCTACCGGTGCAGGGGTTAGTACAGTTCAGTCGTACAACCGTTCGGAAAACCGAACGGTGGGTTCTTCAGAAGGTCGGCATGTAAGGAGAAAAGGGTTAGATGTCCTGTCGGTTGGTGGGGGAACCGTTGGGGGGGGTTTGGGACGCACTTAGTGCTAAATGAGGCTTCCCCTTTCTCGATACCCAACATCCTCGTCCCGAAAGCGTCAGTCCATTGTCGACTTCCCTTCCATTCTTCATTTCCTACTTCCACGACATCTTTATGCCAGCTTAAAAAAGGGGTGACGCTGCGGGAGGGGGAGGCGGCGTTTAAGCAATATGGGGGCGTCGAAGAGGTCATGCAGTCTTGCAAGAGGTCTCGCCGGTAGGTGCGTGGGGTCAAGCAACACGATATCACTTGCCCTTCGCCCACATCCACCAACTGGCCAACCTCTCACCATATTGCCTCCCCATCCTTCTTAAATCCCCCCCGGTTTATTCACAGTTTCACCCCTACACCGTTCTCTAGTCCAGCTGATGCGTGGGCGAGGGCTTCGCAGGAAGAGTGTGGATTACAAAAGGCGGACCGGACGATGTAGAACGCGCGGAGGCGTCCAGTTACGTTAATTGTGCCTGATTAGGTCGTCTGTCGTCTCCCTCTGTTTCTCTTTCCCCTAAGAACGAGTGGGGTGACCTCCGCGAGCGGTGGGAAGTTGGCAACTTTATGAATGGAGCTCCGCTCGTGTGTTTGTATTGGTAAACGTCATGGCGTTAATCGTCCGTTTCTCGCCATCCCGTTTTGGTTATTGTGTCACGGTTCTTTCGTAACTTCCTGGTCGCCCGCATTCGTGCTCAAATGAACTAATTACGTGGGATGATTAGAGGTTTTCTTTCTCACGTTATTTTCTGCTCTTCAGCGCAATTTGTTTTGTCTGCTGAGTACTTGGGAACGTTCGTGCGACATGTGTAGTATCCCTATTAAGAAATGTAGATTTCCTGCTTAGCGATTTCCGCTTCTGGAAATGCGCGATGTCACGTATAAATGAGCCTGGAATGGACGTGTGATAGAGGGTGTGAAAACATCAGTCATTAACATGCTGGTTCATTCTTATGGCTGGTATATACAAAAAGGAGATTATGGGAGATATTTGTGGTGGCTATTGTCCCTAGATGTCGCGTAGACGAATATAATTCCGTCGTGATGTCGCATTATAATGACTCTTTGTGATTGAATGATCGGATGATAAGATCTCTAGAAAAGTTATCAGCGTGTTATTATCTTTCAGATGATTGCATTGAATGTTGAGTTTCGTTAAATTCAGTGAACCTCTTCTAAACTTTTTCATGCATTGAGTGTTAAGTTGTTTTTTATTATCTCATTAATATCGACAATGATTTCTATAGCATTGGTAGTAAACCATTAGCTAGAATGGTCGCAGGAATAAATATTTTTCAATATCGTGGGAATTATATTTGTATGTTAATCTTCAATTATTTTTAAGATTTTTCATGCGAAATATTTATAATCATCATCAGCATCATGCAAAGCATCAATCATTTTTAGAATTTTTTATCACAATTCCTTACTTTCATGGCTAGAAATCACGTTTCCCGCCGTGCACCAACGGCACTCACAGTTTTTCGGTGCGAAGGGAATGATTATTTGTACTTCTGAAAGATGGTATTCTTACTCTCCTACGATGGCCGACGCGAACTCCGTTGAGAGAATGCGATTCACGCTCACCGAAAATATTACGTGAGACGTGAACGATGTTCAGAATTCTCCTCTATCCAACTCTACCACAGCCAGGGATCTTTTTTTACGTGCTTCCAAAGCTTATATACTTTCGAATCCGGTCTCGGAAAGAAGATCGCGTTAAAATCCTCATCGGTAGAATAGAGACAATAGGAACCCGTGCGATACCGTCGTCGAAACCCCTCGGTCGTAATCTCTTCGTATGCCTTCAGCGAACGCTATTGAAATCGGCTGAGCTTTACCGCACCCTCGTGACCTCCGTATAAATATATCGCACTTGCAGACAAGTGCTTCTTGGATAAAGTTGCGGGTCCGGAGAACTTAGACAAATGCAGCGCAAGGAGGTCGAAGGAAGGTTGATTTATGAAGACAAGAGGGAATAAGTGCCCGTGGTACCAGTGTCCAACTACTTGGATATCTCACTCGCTTATCCCTTTAGCTTTCCGAGACCATCTTCCGAGAAAGAGAAGGGCTTAACTTCCATTCAAGCCGCGATCAGCGCCACAAGCCTGTGTCCACCACTTCCCTTCCATAGGAAACCTCTCCCAAGGTACCCTCTTCGCATTCCGAACCGAAGGGGTTCCGCGCTTAGCATTTATAATAGAGCTTCGTCTTGGTCAGGATGGGCGCTTCGTATGGCTCACAATAAGGCTGGAGTGGAAACACAAAGCTTCATTATGCAGTCGCGAGGGAGGACGAGTGGGAATAAAAAAGATTGCCGTGACGAATGCTAGAGTGGATTTATGGATGTTTATCAATTATATTTAAGCACACACTCACGCGCGAAACGCATATAAATGCGAGGGGAGATTCGGCCCGAAGATATCGAAACGTATCCTTGAGCGGGGAGTGCTTGGTTAGGTCAAATTATTGCGAATATGTTCGCAGTATTTGTCGCGATGAATTCTTTCTTTCCATATTCAATCGCCATTGAGCTGTAATCCATCGATGTACTGGCTAAATCACGTTTT
The DNA here is from genome assembly GCA_036926295.1 of Pachydiplax longipennis. Lineage (NCBI taxonomy): Eukaryota > Metazoa > Arthropoda > Insecta > Odonata > Libellulidae > Pachydiplax > Pachydiplax longipennis. The sequence continues at coordinate 64,011,717 of JAVFKF010000008.1, forward strand.
GTCGTAAAATTTGAATTATACATTGTATCAAAGCATTGACTGTTATGACTTGGGTGGAAGCCATTGATCGGTTGCCAGTTTCCTCCGCTGTGAGAAAATATTATTTTATCGCATTTATTTACTCTTGTGCTCTTCATTTGTCATGTCCTCAAGCTTATTTTATTTATCTTAAAAACAGATGTCCATACAGCCTCAAAAGTCAATACTCCACACCCAGCTAATTTAAGTGGAGGAGAAAGGTAGCCATATTACTTTTACGCCTTTCATTTTACACTATAATTCTATTCTTCGACTTCCGGGCACGGCCCCCTCCGCTTGTGGTCCTATCCAGACCTACTTTTGGCATATTTTGAGATAACTATCTGGAATGTATCCGGAGCAGTCTATGATGGGTTTGGGTAGATGGGTAGATGGTAGATGGAACTTTCTATTTCCAATTTCGCCCTATAAAGTCGGTTGTGTGTGCATATGAGTTCAATATGAGTTGAGCAAAGTAGTTGCTCTGGAGTCTTATAATGCTTTTATGGTACTCAAAATAACCCATGATGAAGAAATGTGTCATTTATTAAAAAACATCGCGGATCTAGAGTAGAATTTATGTGGTCATATAAATGTCCATAGATGTAGTTTCAAATAGATAGATTATATGGAGTGCCTGACGTGATTTGAAAATGCACTAGCATGAATCATAGTCACCGATGATGTGGGTGTTAATACCGGTTATATTGACATTTTACTCTCTGCTTTTCTATCCCTATCTTAGAATATATATCCTTGAGCTTACCATCATTTTACCCACATTTCAATTTAAGCGCTGTTCAGTTGTTACTATCCGCAAAATAAATGGAATATAATGTTTTGCTATGAGATTCTGTAAAAGCAATGAAGTCGGTGATTAAATTTGATCACGTAATGTTTTAGGAACACAGGCAAAGAGATCAAATCGCAAACGAATCTCCTTGTATCTTTTCGGCTCGTTTAAAAAGCAGGGCTGGAAAAATATCCTTTATCTCATTGTTTCGACGCACTCGCACACATCCACAGACGTCATTTCATTGGCGGCAGAGATAAACGAGTCGCGTGAAATTCACTTCCATCACCCGCTTCTGCCAGGGCTTCCCACAAATCTCGAACTGCTTTTTTCCCTCCCCTTTATTCCGATTCTCTCTCAGGGATCTTCGTATCTCATTTTCCCCCAATACTATTTTAATGGTTTGGTCGGCATTCCTTTCATCTCCAATTCAAGCCGAAACACTTCTCTCTCCCCCCTCAACCTGTTTGTTTTTTTTCCGTGATACGAAATTTCGGCTTCAATCGGTGTATGCAAACACTTGCACCGTATTCTTACCCAGCGATTGAAGCGGAATTAGAATGGGGAGAAAAATCACGGTGTCATGCCTTTTCAGTATCGCTCGGCTGTGTTGGAGGAGATACTTATAATTGTATCTGTTGCTCCCGATGCTTTGGAAGTCGAGATTGAATTTTTGGAAACAAGGAACTGTAAGAATAAAAAGGAGGGCTGTATGAATTACTTTTCTCGTAGTTGAACCTGGTAGAAATATGCAGAACTACTTAAATTTCGTTGGTAGGTTTACTTTAAGAGGATCTATTTATATCTATAAATCTATTTATCTATATCATTCTATTGATAATTAGATACATAAAAAATTTCCATTCCCTAAAATATCTTGCTTTTAACTTTATATATTATAAATAATGATTACGAACATCGAATCAACTCTATTAACAATTTCACTTTTCTTTTTGTCATTTTTCTCCAATACGCAAATGGAATAAAACGCGACATTTACCCCCATACAAAATGCAATTTTTTCGAAAAATTTATATATCCTATCCGAAAGTGGTCCAGTAAATTCTCCGGAATTCTCTTATTGTTTGAAAACTTCAAGAAAAGAATCACTTAATACGTAAAAAAGACTTTTATAGGTGAAGGTTTCTCATGTTTACAATAACTTCACAAAGGCGAAATTTATCAAAAAAACTTTCAACTAGAAAACTCATTCAGTTCCTCTGCTTACCTCACGACTGTCCAATAATTTCCATTTTCGTTTTCGAAATACTAAACGTATCCCTGCTTTAAAGCATTTGGTTTTTTCCTTCGTATTTTTGTTCCCTTTCTTCTCGGAAATATCAGTTTTTCTTCGCTTTGTCGGGATCACAATGTAGCCCACAGTGCGTACCTACGCGTGAGCTGTATGTACCGACGTACACGTGCATGACGTGCGTACACGACTAACTGCAATGTCTCACTGGCATTGTCTGCGTGTATAGTATGTGCTCCTACGTGCGTATGTTTCTTCCTTTGACCCTTGTGCGCTCCTGACAGACCTACGCGTTACATGCGTTCGTCCATTTCACTCTATTTTTCTTCCTTTCCTCCGCTTCACGAGGCGATCAAAGGACGCTCGTTACACCGACCGACTTCACTGTCCATCCGGCCACTGTCCTCTTCCTTTGATCCTTATTCCGTTCACTCTCGACCACTCGCCTGTTTTCCTTTAATTGTCTTTTTTACGTACTCCGAGGCGGATTCTCGCCCTATAAGCGATCGATAAAATATAGGGAAAATGTATGAGAATTTAGAAATACGGACCGTATTTGTTTCCGAATGTTTTTGTAGAATCACCAATCCTCTGTGTACATTACTGCATGAAATAAATTAAGGAAAAATATTTGGCTACTCAGTATATCGGTGTGTTGCCGCGGGTGATTTGCGGGAATTTCGTTCTAATTGGCCATTTTCGAATAACATTTGCCTCCGCGTTTTTTTGTTCCGAAGTATATTTTCTACAAACACTGGACGTTTTATTTTATATATTACGACAGGTATTCCTGAGCCAATTTGAGAATGGTGCCATGTTACACGTCAATTAGAAACAAATTGAGACCTCACTCGTATCTCGTGCTCGGAATTTTTATTCGAGAATCCGCTTTTAGTTGGCTTTCGGAATTTGTGAAAAATTCGTATGAAACGAAAAATTAGAAATGATAGCTTTATCAATATGCGTTCAAAATTAAAATCAAGGTGCCTTAACTGAGGTATTTTTGCGTTAATATCGTGAAAATATTTCTAGATGCTCATCTCGATCGAATAGTAAATATTATAATAGACTGATGTATGTATAGGAAGGCTGGTAAGTTTTCTTTCCGTTGTTATGAAAAGCAGGACCTTTCGAAACTCGCCTGCCTCTCGGAAATTACAACGCAGGAACGGGAATCATCCGAGGTGTTTGGCTCAAAAATTTGGGGAGAATAGAATTGGAAAAGGGAACGAATAGCTGCCGAGTACGTATCTATATTTCCGGAACACGCACTCATCCCCATTTACTTTCACCGAACTTCACATTCCTCCCCTTTCTTCCCTCCATCGCTCGCTTCAAACAAGCCGCGCGCACAGACTCACGCACGTTCGGAAGGATATACCATTCTCTCTGTCAGTCACATGGCGGTCTCCCTTTTTTTAATATTCGCCAGCCTCGTGTAAGCGTGTGTTATTCTCTCTCCGCGCACCACTCAACCCCGCCTTCAGTGAAAACCGAAAGCGTTTTGTCCTTTTCTTTATATCCGGTGCGACCTCGTCGGCGATGGTTTTCGTATAATTTCTTTTTCCTGCGCTCGTCAACCGCCTTGTCTACTCTCCGCCGCCCCTATTGCTCTGTTCGGTTTTGATGTCGTTCTTTCATGTTTTCCTAGCTTTCGAGCTTCTCATTATTTTCTAAAGACTGTTAAAAGTGCGTGTGGGAGATGTACGGATGTCGCTAGATCCTCGAAAACTGTGCGGTTGGATTCCCTAATCCCCGATCGGGGTGCCTTGATCTCTTGGTGTGCCGCGTAATATTGGAGCGTTACTAATTTGTCAAGTTTTACATGATGTTGGTGCTTTATTTTGCTATATATTGATATATTTTCGATGAATGCTAGTTTGGAATAATTACTTGAAAATATTTGTCTACGTGGTGGCGCAGCCAGGATTTGTCTAAAGGATCCAAGATTTAAGAGAGAACAAAAATATGCCTTCGTTTCAGGGCTCGGTATCTTTCTTTAAGAATTTAATCTTCTTGGGGGGGTTGAACCCCTAAATCTCCCCTCACTACGCCACTAGTTTAACGCCCCCGCCCCGGCTTTTATCCCCTTCAATTGCAATTTTAATAAAGGTGACGTTAAATGTGTCGCGAAGTTTCAGTCAATATATTAATGTAATGTGAAGACAAGGAGTTGAGAAGAACTGCCCTAATGTATGCTTTGTCTCCTCAGGACTGAACGGGGTTCGCCCATATGTCGACACTTTCTTTTATGCCCCCTCAAGGATATCTCGCCATCTTCTTCCTGGTATCTTAAGAATGGTATATTTCCCCGAGAGGAGTCGTTGAGATTTTTAACGCGAATTTATACTTTCGAGTATTTTTTCCTCTTCGTAATTCCATTTAAGAGGAGACATTATATCTTGTTGTACCCAAGGCGAAGCGGGCCATAAATCTGAGTTATCGTTTTATTCGCCATGTCGTTCATAAATTATAAGAGGAACTGTGTATGCTTTTCCCTCGCAGTTCTAATTTATGAATTTATTTCCTGACATTCTTAGCTCTCCCGATCCCTCAAAAACTTTCCCGTACATGCTTTTTGGTCGGTTTATATTTTTCGACTCCCTGACTTCCTCCCTCGTCACTCAAGTTTCTTTTATTCCTCCCGAATGCCTTTCCTTCCTTTTTCATTTCTTCTTCGCGTCTCTTTCCCTTTCGTTTCACTCGTTTCCTTTCATCTCATTCTTTCTGTTGACACCGAACTTATCCCCTATGAAAGTCTTTACATCCTAGCATTTAGCACACGGCATTATTTCTGCCTCTAGCGTCCCTTTCCCTTTGCCATGCATCATCTTTTTGTCTACCCTTTCTACGTTTTTTCATTCCTTTATAAAATGTCCCCTTGCCTCGACGTCGTACGCCTTTCACCGTACTTGTTTCGGCATCGCTTTTTTGCGGCTAGTCTTATAGAGACTGTTTGTTTTCTTTGTTCAATCCACATCACATTCATTACCTTATGTTCCTAGGTCTGTCTAGTGAAACTGTAAGGTGATAAATTATGGCTCCCGAGTGAGTTAGATGACATGCGTTCATATATTTAGGTTTCAGTCTGAGCTAACATGAAAGGCAGTCGTCTCATGTTTAGTTTACTCTGTCGCGGCCTGGGAACTCAATCAGATGGGCTGGAAGTGTCTTAACTCGAGCTCCTTTATGTATTATTTTCATATTTGTAAGGATTCAATAAATCTTGATTGTGACAGAGCTATTCCTCGTCTATTTTCGTCCCGGCGATGCGTCTTGAGATTTATACGAACCCTAATTGACCATTTCCTTTTCATATCTTCATTGTCTGCGCGAGGTCGCTTCGGAGGAAACATATGGAATCTTCTGCTATGTCAGGCATCCGACGTATCAATGTCCTTATTTTCTCCCGCACTTCTCTCACGATACCCACTCGAATTTATTTTACAAGGCGTCTAAATCGGCACCAATTGCACCCTCTTGCAAAAATAAAACGCGCGCTCCTACCCCGAGTCCGTGGGAGTTATAGACCGCTCCTCTGTCCTCATGGACCACGTTGATGGAGGGTCGAGGTCATACGATATCCCTTCTTAAAAGTTTCCCCCACTCTTCCTCGCCACCGTCCTCTGCTTATCTGCTCTCATTGACCCCCCTAAGCTGAGGGATGCTGGGTTAAACGTCCCTTCAAAGAGATACTTAAATATATTTTACATCCATCCCGATTGGTTAAGAGCTCATCCCGGTCATTAATAAAACGGTTGATGGGTGAGATTATGTGTGAATTATGTTCTCCTACAGTTATGGTCCATCTAGTACGCTCGTCAGTTTACCCAGTATGGACTATTTTTCGCTGTTTTCTCTTAATGATCGTTTGCATCCTATACTACACTCTGTTGGTTTCGTTTCCTTCTCTAGTTCTATGTGACGTCCTAGAAGAAATACGTTTCTGTGTACTGGAGCCAGAGACAACCTTCAGAGATTGCGCGTGAAATTACGCAATAGATTGTCATGTAGATTTTTTAGATTTGAGGTTTATTTTTCGATGACAATGGGATGAGTAATGTGAAAAATGTTTTTTTCGTGTTTTTAAAAATCTATTTCTGTTCATAGATATACTTATTGTAACTCACGTTTCAATGAAGAGGATTGCGAGTTACTCAGTTTTTTTATTCAGAAGCCATTGATTCTAAAACTTAAACGCTAGCCTTAAAACAACTCAATCACACTGATATGCTAACAGGTTGTTTTACCGGTTGATTAAATAAATTATGAAAACGTTTGTTGACAAATAGTTGTAAAATATTGGAAGATTTACTCGCAATTCAGCTAAATGTTAGAAAAATAAAAAGCAAAACGAATAAATAAAACGATATCCATCTGCCCGAGTCTCATCATACAGGTTCTTTGGTCCTACTGGCTGGGAAACACTAGAGTATTTACTGCTCGTGACAAAAAATTTACGCCATTTCGGTTCAAAGGTTTCAGGGGAAAGGAGGATGCCACCGCGTCTGTTTTCTATCTTCCCATCCATCAAATGGCTAAAGGTAGCGCTGCGACCATACCGGGCTATTCTTAGGCAGTAAAAACTCCACTAATGGGGAGGTATGGGCGTAGTTATGGTCCAGAGAATGAGATGAAATTCGTCATTTCCTCCGTAGTCTTGGGGAGTCTAAGAGTGAAGTGGATGGGGTGTTAGGGTGTGGAACGTGGCAAGTGGTACACGTCCACGCCTCTCTTTCCCCATTCGGCGGCAATAGGCTCGCCTATAGACGGTGTGGCTTCCTCATTATCGCCCTGCACTCGTCGGACGAGAGCCAGAAACGGAAAGAGAGATCCGTTCGGATACAACAAGCGATGTTTTCGCCGTTTTATTTACTGACATGCCGAGGCTTCCCTAGATCCAGCCAAAATCGTAAGCAATAGTGTGTACCGCCTCAGGGAGCGGCATTGTGGGGTTTGATTTGGGGAGAATATATGAAAGAAGTGACGACAAACATTGAGTCTGTAGTATTGAGGGTGCTGGACAACAAAGGTAAACTGTCAGTCGTCGCCGAGCGTATGAATTGGTCTTCTGTAAAAAGGAGGAAAGGCAATTTCGATGTCGCCTGAGGATAATGGACCAAGTCCTGTCGGACGGTTCGGACTGCAAAGCCGTGCATCCGTTGCAAGTGTAACTTTGACGCAGCATTAAAGCATTTGCTTATGGTCCAGGGATGCATTGCATGTCGTTTGATTCGGTTTAAATTTTTATTGTATGTAGTTACATTAGTTCCTAGTGCCAGAATAGCGTAAAACACCAATAAATAGCATGGTTTCACTCGATGATTAGGTACGTCAGATGTATCAGAGCGAGTAATTTTCTTTCTCACATATGAAATGCCCTAAAACGACTGAAATTATTTCTATACTTGAGATTTTAAGATAAATTCATCCAAGGTAGAAAGGTTTAAGATGGTTGTATTCTAGATCTATTAGTATTTTTATGTGTAATTTTTTAAGGAATCACACTTCAATTTTCAACTTCAACTTTCAATTAATACGCAAAACTTTTATTTTATTTTATTCGATAAATCTTTAATGATAGGACGCGAATAATCTTAAGCTCTTCTATCAGCGTGCAATTTCAGCGAGCTGAGAATTCACTTATACCACCGTAATCTCTATTTCTTTCCAGTCTTAGAGGCTATTAGAGAATCTTTTCCGAGTACAAACTATTCTCTTAAGCGTGTTTCAACGCCGTACCCAAATTCCTGCACTATCTAAATACAGCCTCGCCCCTTGAAAACCTCACAACGGACCATGTCTCAAGGATACGCCACCGGTAAACATGTGGAATCTTATCCCTCTGGAAGGCAGACGTCACCTCCGGGAGTAACTTCTAGCCGGCAAACCCCTTTCCCAACGAATGGAACGCGCAACGAAGCAATTCGGTCCCATAAATAAATCTCGACGAAAACACCCCAACCGAAAATTCTCACGTCCCATTACGGTGAGAAGCGTCCGTTCCAAGTAACGAATTTTCTTTTCACCCATTTAAGCGATCGGAACTTTGCTCGTAATCCCTCATAGAAAGGTAGTCTCTTCTTTCCGGAGTTCTTTTTCCCAGTTTCACGAAGGTGGCGCTAATCTCCCTCAATCGGTGCCGGGGCACGCGCTGGGATAAGGTAAAATTGCAATCCCCTCATTTTCCCACTTAAGAACATCCGACACCGTCAACTTTCACCCCCATCGCCTGGGAAAAGGTCCTTCTCGCAAAACACGGCAAGGGAAGTATTTCTGACCGCCTATTCTTCGAAGCTTACCTGAATAGTTCGAGGAAAGGTCCCCGACCCGCGGTGGTCAATTCTGTCCCAACCCTATACCTGAAAAATCATTCGTTTCTAATACTTTTAATCCTTGGAAATATTTTGCGAAACACGATGCTAATACCCACCAGTGATTTCTGTAACTAAGTATTAGTAGAAATTCCTTATGATTTCTTCCTTTGAGTTTTACGTACGATTTTTCACTTACGTTTTTTGGCATGGAATCGTAGTTCAATTGAACTGTCTACACATACATTTCATCTTATTCACTACTATAAATGGAACCAATTCAAAATATGGTTGTTAATTAATTATAAATTAAAAGTTGCGAAGGAATATCAATTTTTGATTTAGTTGGTACCCTCTCTAACATCCACTCATGGACAATCACAGGAGAGAATAAAAATAGACTATACGACCATTTCCTAACTAGAAAAATCGGTTATCCGGGATTCGAACCCGAGAACTTAGTGTTAGAGCGCTAGTAGCACACCTACCACTCTACCATCGTGGCCTGTATGTCGTGGTCGTTATCATATAAATTTATTTAATTATTTATTTTATTATCATCAAATTTTAATTCATTACAATTACTTTAATTTAAAAGTAAATAACATGAACAATAATTTAATCAATTTTTTAATAAATTCGGTCCCATAGTGAAATGTTTGTTTAAACTGAAAGAGCGGCTTGTGAACCTCAGAATCTTTTCAAAGCCAATATATCCCATCGGAGATTAGACTCTGGAGCCCCTTTGGTGTCGAGTGTTTCGAAGCTTCCTTCGCAAATCAGCGAGCAAGCCTCTTTTTCGAAATCTTCATTGTTAACATCGTCGCTCCGCGTATTGTGATTCTCTCATACTCCCGTGCGCGGCGAAGTGGATTGTTTTCTACTCGAGGGATATTCTTGATTGACGTCTCTTATGCCTTTTCCTCTGAGGAACGAGGTCGCGGGGAAAATATGAAACCGAAGGGATCGTTAGGTGGATACGAGCACCCAGCTCCTGGCACCTTTTGTGCTGTCTATTACGTTCCGTGCCTTTTTTTATCCCAGTGCCCGCACGAGTGTGCGCTGAAAAGGAGATTGGCGAAGAAAGAAACGCCGTCGGCTGGAGAAACCTTTAGGAGGCTTTTTTCCGATCCCCTTTTCAACATCTTAGACAACATCCAATTTTCCTCTTTCTCCAAATCTGATAATCCACAGTTTAGAAGTGGGTAGGCGAGGATGCGGACAGCTTTAGCTGCGGCGTACGTCTTCCTCTCGCGTCGTCGAGGGTGGTAGTTTTTTTTCCCTAGGTCCCATTGGGAGGGTGGTTTTTCACTCGGGGTGGTTTTCTTATGGGGTGAGGTTTGACTTCCTTCCATGGGTGTGTGCGCGTATCTCTCCTTCAGATGCGAGGGTTCCTTTCCGGATGGGGGATAAAAGTGGAGGTAGGAGTAATTGACAGCTCTTCGACAGATGGCGGGGCAGGTGTAGTAGTTCTCTTAGGTCTCCCTCGAGACACCGAGGGTTGGTAAAGAATCTTACTTACGTGATGTTAGACGTTCGAGAGGGAGAAGATGGGGTGGAAAGATTAGGTGAGGAAGGGGTGGAAGGAGAAATAGCCGTGTATAGCGAAAGAAGATATATCTATAAAGTCGATAAAATCGTCTCCAGTCCCGAGGAGGGGTGGTCGTAGAGTTGAACGATTCCTCGAGCCTTGAACCTCTCTTTTTAATTGCCTGTTTATAAGGGATTAAATATCGTAAAACATATCCCCGTCTAATGAATTTGGACTTTAATATCCTGAGCGCGCAGGAGAACGTTTGCGATTCCATTATCTACGAAACAATCGAGAGATTTAATCGGCCTATTATTTCCTAATGGAGCTGTAATATGGAAGCAAGTTCTCATCATTGTGAGTTGATTGAGTTTGATTCCTATTTCCCGAGTTAAATTCACATACTTCCTGTCGATGGTTCGCGGAATTTAAGGATGGGATTATGTCCATTTTTCTTCCATCCACCCCGCGTATCAATCAATTCAGCTTGTATGGCCGCATGACTATCACAAACAATGATCGTTCGCTTCTTCGTTGGGGCGGAAAGTGGTTATTTGCGAGAGAGGTAATTTCCGGAATTAAAGTCAGCATTTCACCTTGAGCTGTTCCGAACGCTTCAACAGATAGAAAATAATGGGTGTTCTTTTTCTAGTTATCTGTTTTTTGTGGGCATGGTCAGATAGAAATCTCTACATTAATTATCCATATGGAACCAGCCTTCTGCAAGGCATCCTTTCCACGGACTACCTAGGGCTTTTTTGTCTCTCGATGGAGAATTATGGAGACCTTTTCCCTCGGTACACCTCTCCGGAAATTCGAGAGACAGGTCTCGTACCTCAGGGGGTTGAAAATGGTCAATAAACTGGGATGGGTAACCCCTCGGCAGAATATCTTCCGGGCCACAAATGGATATCGTATTTCCTGTTTTCCGAAATCATTAGTTGAGGCCGCTCTTTTCGGCCGTAGAATGTTTTATGATTATTTTTATATGCCACGTCCATCTTGGTTTGTTTCTAACTCTGTTCTCTTTATTCTCTTTTCAGGTGAGTACCCCGAGGCACCCGCTGTTTTTATCCGTAAAGCCCACGAAGTGCTGGAATAACGTGAGTCATGACTTGACACGGCCATCCATTGAGGATCTCTTCCTTTCCTCCCTTTCCGTCGTAATAGGTTGCGAGCACGCAAAGTCGGTCACGGGACCGCATCATGGTCGTTAGATTTTGCGATGGGAAAAAAGGTAGAAAAATCTTAGTCACGGTTACGGGGAGACAGCTCTTTGTTATCTGTTTCGCTTCTCTTCCCAGTGTGTCGCCGACGCGAGTAACGAGCGAATCCACTGTATCGAGAAGCGATTCTTTCCGATTTGCATATAATATTGGTCTAATAAGGTACTCGAGGAAGAGTTTTATAGAATAACGGAGGTTTGGTTGGGTTCGCAGGTCATCCCCGTTCTGCTTTAATAATGGTCTCGGGGTTGGGAATCGATATTGTCGCGAGTTATTAAACTCGAGAAATTCTCCACGAGACGATAGGAATCGATAAATTAAATGTGGAATTCGACGGAGGAGGTCTCTCATATGAATAACACGGTGGATATTTTATTGTTCCTGATGCTGGTGACAAGTGGTGTTTTTATGAAAAAAATTGTTCGAAATTAATGAGGAAATTTTGTTTGCGGTAGGATTTACGTCGGGATTTAGAATAAGACGGTATCTCAAACAGTCGTTGATGTTTTACAGTATGTAAGAGTCATCGAGTCGCTGAAATTTCTCTAAACTGAGTTACGTTATTAGTTAAGTTAAGCTTATCATAATCAATTTGTATGCAATTTCAAAAATCACTTAGGTAACCAGATTTCCAATAATGGAATTTATGTGCACTTTCTCAATCGTGCAAATTTTGAATTGATGGATTTTTAAAAAAATATTTAGTACCGCTTCGATCACCACGCGTGTGATATCACTGCTGAATACTTGACTTCATATCAGCAATTTTCTTGTTTAAATTTTTTCAGGGATAACTTTTTCCCCTCCTGAAATGCAAATGTATTCGCAAGGAGTGCCTTCAACCTCTCCTTTCCCCTCCGAGAATAATTACAACTCCAAAGCACGCAGCCTTCTGTCTCAGGTAGATGGCTCAGAATAGAGGAGGCTAGACTAAACGCCGTCTCACCTAAGCTTTCCCTAGGAATCCTAATTTCCCGCACCGCCTTTGCACTCCAACTCTTTTCCCCACAAAGTAAGGGGTCAAACACCCTTATTCTCTCCTTAATGCCGTGTGCGCCGAAACGTGAGCAGATATTTATAGCGAGGTAGTTAATTTGTGTGACGAGAAGCTGCCGCGAGTCCTTTGCACTGTCTCGCTAGATGGAAATGAGTGCCGAAAATCCTTCTCCTTCCCTCGTCTCCTCTTTCCGTCCGTCCGTCCGCACTTCCCGTCCGCCCAATACCTTCTTTCCTTACCGCAATATGTCCCTTAACCTCCCCACCGCCACCCGATGGGAAAAGGGGTGTGTCTCCACCCCCTTAGATATTTTCTTTCCCCTCACCTTCGTAATGGCCATGTGACGGAGGAAGGCGAAATGGGGATTTTTGAACGTGCCTTCGAAAAAGGGAAACATCTCGCCATATAGGGGAAAAGACATTGTTTGGGAGGATAAGGGGGCCTTTGGTTTGGAGATGGGGAAACCGATCCCACTCTACGTGGCCGTCTCCAACCCCTTCCCTCCGCCCCCGCTCTCTATATATATTGCATACTCCACCCCCTCGCTTTTAGCCATCCGGCGTTCCATGTTTAGGGAGGGTTGATAGATGTCGGGAGAAAGAGTTCGAACTCTTTCGTGAAGCTAATGTGTTCGAGGCCTGAAAAGGCAGTATATGCGGTGCTCGTGACTCGGATTCACCGTCTCTCTCATCGCGTCGTGATTTCGTGGGTAGATGACGCGATGCACGTTTTTCGAACGTTTTCCGAGTCTGTTTCATGCGACCGTGGAAGGGATCATTTTATTTTCCATCGGTTGTGCTTTCCTCCCTCTTTTTCTGCGATATGTTCGCTCTATGGATGCACGTACGCCTCCATCGCCCTTATCACCTCGTTAACGGGTTTTAACGACCCTCGGCGTCTCGGTTTCGCGTTTTATTTCACATGTACTCAATGTAATATCTTCTCTGAATTATCTACGCCGCAAGATCCGGGATTGTTCCTTAAGTATACCCAGATTTTATGCATTTATGCTGCTTCACAGTACTTTTTGCATCGAGCGTCATCAGTCTCCGTCATCACTATGTTGGGGAACGGGGATTTGATTAGATGTTATTTGAAATCTATGCGTGTAGAATTTATGAGCATGATCATTATATGATTGAAAAGATGTTATAATCGCTTTTTTAACATAATTAGTATATATTTTTGTATCCTCTGTTCTTATTTGAAGTTTGACGTTAAATATACTATTTTCAAGGGAATGCGAATGATTTCAAGCACCTCCGTCGATCGACCTTCTCAGAAAGCAGTGACAAAAGCTCGTTTGATCTAACGATTTTCTATGAATTTAACCATTTTTCTTGTTTGGCCAGGGTTTTATAAATTGCGTTTGATCGAAATGAGAAATACGGCAATGATTTTTTGTTTCGTATTTTTTGGAAAATTTATCTCATCCTAGCCATTTAGATCTTAAATTGCGACTTCTTTATGTGATGAAGTTGAACAGAATTTTTAGTTCGCTTTCAGTACCTTCAACGATATTGAGTGCGGAGCGTTATTAGTATTCCTTATTTTGAGCACTCCAAATTTTCCGCAGCCTCCCTGCTTCGTAGTTCAGATGATTTTTCCTGTTTACTGATACGTTTTCCGTTTACTTACTGTTCACTGACCTCTGTTTCGACAACCTCTCCTTCCTTTCCTTCGGCTCTGTTCCCAGTATCGCTCGCATTTTCATCATGCTAATCCCTTTTAGGAAATCCTGCGCCTCCCTCGGTGCAGCGCCTATCTCCATTAACCCTCCACTTTTTTTCGACTCCCACAGACTCTTCTCTACATCTACAGCTACATAATACCCTCTGCTAGTCACCCCTCGTATCCCACTGTTAATCCCATTTGGCTTGCGCGTACACATAAAGAGCACTCGTTTTTGCGAGGGTTTGAAGATTTCTGCCGACACGCACAGGGAAAAAATTAAAGATCCGAGTGCTCGCAGACCCTCCGTAACGTGTTCCACTCCCTTCGTACGCTCATTGCACCTCCCTCATCAACTACATTCAGTACCTCCCCTTCAATTCTACTACTCCGATTCTTAGTACTTCGATGAATGGTTTCTCAGGTTCGGAATAGTGAGCCTGTTTTTTTTTCGAACCCCTGCACTAATTATCTTGCACCACTCCTATGAATTGATGCTGGGGTAAATGATTTAGGAGTATTTGGTGTACGGTTGGTTTTTTTATTCGCGTTCATTGTATTGAAGCCATATTATAGCGGCACAGCTGGCGGTCGTAGTTATATCGAGGGTACAAAGACGCTTGCAATCAGCATTCATTGCATGATGGTTAAAAGTTTAGTAATCAGTCATTATAATTGTGCGGATTATTTAATAGTGAACGGAATAACGAAAATATTAATGAAGACTTAAATGGTACACATCCGATAGGATGAATAGATGTGATTTTATAGACCACTTACGTATTTTGCATATTCTTTTCTTAACCAGAATATTAAACCGTTCAACAGTACAAATCTATTTTAAACAGATCAAGTGTTGCAGACTAGTGTTCGTAACCAGAATAATCTTGCATTTTCGAAAGTTTTCTTGAAATTAATAAATTAATTCATTTTTATAAATTAATCTGTTTATTTTCATTTGATTAGTAAATTAAAAATTTTCTGTAAATGATGTCACTGAGGGTAGGGGGTTTTGGTATATGTGACATCGTATCACATAGGGTATGCAATTCTAAGGGGCACTTTGTGACAGAGAGATTAGTCCTTCAGAATGCCCTGTGACGTGATTTAAGGACGGCCACTTAGAGCATGTCCGATTCAGATAGAATCTTAGTAGATATATTTCGATCTCTCATGTATCAAGAATTCCATAATTGGGAAATTGGTAATATGGGCAGTCAGTCTTAAGCCGATGGCCAGCAGTAATTTGGCATTTGACATTTGGGGTATAAGAATTCTGGTAATCGCATCTGTTCCGAATGCATTCCTTACCGCCTAGGGTATTCAGGATCAAGAAATCCGGGACCATAAATCTCCCCTCCCAAGGACTGTTCTCACTCCGCAATACATCGCCTCTTTCGGTCCAACCTTCACTTCCATTAACCGCTCTTTTCCTTCGAACAACCACTCTCCCACCGAAAATCGGGAGTGCGGCGGGTGCAAGTCTCTCCATTCTTTCGTTGCAGCGGATGCGGAAATCTCCCGCCCCTCGACGTTTCAAGTGACTCCATTTCGGGCATTTAAGGGGTCTCGTGTTCTCAACGGGCGCTCTCTATTCCGCTCGTACATTTTTCCCCATCATCTTTCTCTGTCACCCCTCCCTGCCTCATGATCCCTAAATAGGGAGTTTTTTGGGTGGAAAGTGTGGGTCTCGGTTGTCCCAGCGCCGCGTGCCACGCCCCCTTACTCTTGTCACGGATCGTTCGCCAAGGGGGGAGCGGACGCGTGCACCAAGTGATTTCCACCAGGGGGCGTTGATTTTCGCAACCCCCCTTTCCTTCCTCCACTCTTTCTCTATGACATTCGGCGACCTACGTAAACCTCCCTCTTGACGCCTCTGAGGTCCGCTCTTGCGTCCTTTGTGTCCGCATGAAGTGAGCGTGATCCTCGCGGAAATAAAATAAAGGGAGCCGAGTGAAGTGTGCGCTTTTCTATTGATAATCCAAGCGGAAGGGGTTGGTCAGGTTCGAGTTAAAGGGAATCTAGTCCCGCTTTTATTCTCGATTTTTTTTGTCAGAGCCCTTGACGACGGTGGTGCTTTCGCGGTGTTGCGTCGTTAATGAGCCGATTCGGTTCCGTTTTGGGTCATTTTCTTCCGTTGGGATAGAGAAGCGTGCGAAAAATGTTCTCTACGACGCGCCTCTAATACCTCATCTCTCTTTTTTTTGGGAATCCGTCGCTTTATCTGGTAATGGACGGTTTCGCCGGGTGATTAATGTTCCGAGGAGGCTCCTTGCGCTGACTGGAACAAAAATGTATCTGGGCGAAACGTTATTTTTCTTCCCTTTCCACGGAGGTCCCTTAACAACATCAGCGGACGTGACGGAAACACGCCGGGCCGAAATATTAAACAGAAGCAACAAAGAACGATGGGCGGCATTAATTCGCGTTCTCCATTTATAAGGATTTTTTTTTCGATTTTCATGGCGGGGTGTACACGAGGGCATTAGTTGCAGTGCGTGTAACTAATCTGTTGCGATATCGCTTCACCCCCTTCAGCCGCCCGCCAGTCACTTATGGTCATTAGAGGTCAGAATACGTTCATAGACGGATTCCTTCCGAGACGGACAGCTTGATGGTGATTGATAATGATGGAACGCCGAAAAGAAATCATTCATCACCAAAGACCCTTGGCCGTGTGTCTGACGTGGCACCCATTCAACCGAATTAGACCGAGCAGTCCGGTTTTAGTAGCCAATTGAATCGCTTAATAATCCGGCTAATTTGTCACAGCCTGCGCATGAAGGAGCTATAAAGGTAACGATAGCCATCTCTATTTTTAACGCTTTGTCCGAATGTTCGGCAGAAGGTCATCATCCTCGTTTGGGGGAGTTTAGATAGCACAAAACTGCGAGGAGCTAGGAGAATTGCATATTTACATATGGTGATACTGCCTCGATCAACAGCCAAGATTGACGAGGTGTGATGTATCATAGTCACCTTTCCTATCGGATGTCGTCTCCAAAGCGGTTCCATTGTGCTTACTTTCGAGAGAAAGAATGTTAGCGCAAACATTTCGTATTGAGAATGAGAATAAATTAGCGAGCTTTATCGGGTAACCTGGTGTTTTCACACCCTCTGATTATATATTTACAATTTCATTTGTGAGAAATGGAAATTTATTTCAGTACGGAATCATTTCTAAAGATTGTCGACATTCGCAGCGTCTAGGAGGATTTGTATTTTGTATTTACACGTTAAAATCGGATGTCTTATTGAACTAAGGAATTTAAAGCAAAGAATTAGATTATTATTCAGAAGGTAAATATGCGTATATTTATTCAGTTAGCATCAAGTAAAGGTGAAGTTTTATATCAGTCATTGATCTCATTCACAGTTCATATCGGGTAAACTCCGCACTTTATCAAACCCTTCTTGTGGGTATTTAGATATGGACGTTCAGATCATCGATGCGAAAGCGACACATTGAAGGAGTTAGAACTTACCTTTATTTATATAACTCATCCGCGTTTTCTTCAATGATTCCTTCGAGTTCCTATCCTCGAAACGATTTCGATTATTTCCTATCCTCAGGAACGCATTCAGAATTTTAATTTCTCCTGCTTAGGGACAGAAAATATGAATAAAATCTTCTTTTCTTTTTAAATGGACAAGGTTTTGTAAGGGGTTGTGCTCAAGGGGCAATAAAAATGAAAATAAAAGTAGTCATAAAGCCACCTTAACGATGCTTTAAAGGTTAGAATACACTTAAGAAAGACAAATGTTAAAAAATTTATGTATTTGCAAGCAGGAGATGGCCATATTAAATTTTCGGCAATGTTTGAATTGCTTGAATACATGCGGATAGATACACCATTGCTTACTTTGACCGGGCCTTGAAAAGAATAGATCTGCTTCGCCTGAATTATTCATGAACTATAGGGCTACTCTTCGGCAAGCTTTTGCTCATTTGTACATACAATACGAAGTATTTAGGTGACGGAAGGAGACGCCTTCCAAAGGGATGATCGCTTCCGAAGCATACGCATCCTGGCGGCGGAGTACTTCGCAGGGTGTTTGTCGAGTGGTCCTCTTGTACTATAGTGAAAGCGATAGTGTTATGTCGATCTTGCCTCCGCTTATCTCTTCCTCATACAAGGAGTGAGTCACTGAGTAGCCTCCTCTATTGCGCGACGGATCGATCCTCATGTTGCCTTGTCTCAGTATCTCGACTCAGGAGTGCATCTTGCGGAGGGAAGATTTGCCTCCGGGTGCCATTGTCCTCGACACGCCTTGGTCCCCTTCACTCCGCCTCTCCACTCCATCTATTGTGGGGGACAGGAGTCAATCTTCCGGTGCAGACGTACCAAATCCTGTCGGCGTAGGGTCGCATCCAAGAGAGGGTGTACGGAGGACATCACGTCGTGCAGCAGTGGCCCAGCTCTCTTTTGTCTATCCCGCCGGCCGGCCCTTTCTCTTTTCCCGGGACGGGTCTGCGATGAGCCTGCGAAAAAATATTCATTCATATACGGGCGGCTTCCGAACCCTTTTCCGGTCCCTTTCAGGGTTTTCGTTCGTCATCAGGTTCCACGCATTGTCTGGTGTTTTGCACTCGAGAAAAGGTAACCAGACCTCTCCTATTTAACCCCTCTTTTTTTCTAACGGACCGTGCAGAACCCCTCTGACGCTCGACTTACGGTCATCTCGCATGGGCTTTCATTCACCCTTTGGGCTTTAAAAAAATAAAGGGGGCTTTTTTTGTCGTCATGAGTTGGTTTAATGGAGCCCACGGCTGATCGGTTTGTGTACGATGGCGGTCACGGCAGAACAAGGGCACTTGAAAGAAGACAGGGGGCTGTATTATGCGGCAAGGGGGAGATATTCGCGTCATGTACTTTCCATGGGAGAGGAGGGCAATTTTTCGAACATCTGCCCCAAAATTTGGTCATGAAAGGCCTTTTGCCGGAGGGTGTTAGTCATACAGGTCTGACTCCGGCGGAGGTCACGTGTTTTAATTTGGAAAGTTAATTTAAATCGTTTAAAAGGCGGCCCTTTCTGGTTTTTTGGTCTGATTAATGAGGTTCCACCTGTGTGATCGTGCTAGGTTTCCCTCGGCGTAATCACCAACCGCTTTTTAAATTAGGAATTGTGCTCTATAGGTTTGTTTCTAGATTTAAGCTGGGGTAGAATAGGATTTAAATCCCTTTATAAAATGTAATCACGCTCGCTGCATTATTTTAAAGTATTCTTTTTTTAATCATATAATGGCTCTTGTTTCGTAATTGAGCGTCATAGTTGGCGTTAATTTCCTGTCAGGACTTACCAAAGATTCCTAAGATTAGAAATAGTTAAATCTGATATCAATATTATTTTATTCGATATTTGAACAGGGAACTCTGATGCATATAAGGAATCTATAAAGCTTCATTGGAGCATATAAGGAATCTATAAATCTTCATCTATATTAAATTGCAACTCGGTGAAGCTGCTTTTTATTTTCCGTTTATCGAAGGAGTATAAAATAATCGTAGGCAGAGATATCATGTATAATTTGTACATGTTTTTGAAGAAATTATTTTCTTTAGCGATTTGTCTTGTGAAAAAAATAGCAGCATTTTTCTTCATTCGAAAATGAAAAATAGAGATTTATAAATTGCTATCGAGAGCTGTAGATACATCCGAACTTTAGAAAAGCTTAGAATAACCCCATCGCTCCTCAGTATATTTGTCCTTTCCTATGAGTCCTATGCACACGATCTATCACCAACATCATATTGTCTGAGATGGAAAAGAATCGAGGAATCGGCGTAGGCAAGATGTTGCGAGGGTAAGGTGGAAGTTATGGCGCTTCTGGGAGAAAGAGATGGATCCAGAGGCGGGGGACAAGACTTAAGTTGGGTTTTGCTCTGTTTGATCGAGAGAGAGAGAGGAGCAATAAGGCACAGCCTCCAATACTCCGCAGATCTCCCTTGTTTTGGCAATAGCTCGAATGGATTCGGCGAAAAGAGCGGTAGGATGAGGCGCCATAGAGAGTATCATGTTTAGAGGGAGCAGTACCGGGAGACTTGAGGGACACGGCGCTCCGCAGGGAGCAGTAAAAGGTGCGGCCCTGGAAATTGACGTAGCGGTACAGTGGGAGGTGTGGGTGGCAAACGAATAGATGAAAGTGGTGTGTATGTGCTGTGTGTGTGTGGGAAGGTTTAAGGGACGCCTGGGGCATACTCGCACGAGGACCATGTGGTGGTGGTGTGTCTCCCGGAGAATATTTTCGGTTTGGGGAGAGGTGTACGGAGGGGAAGACGGGAACTCCCGCTCTGGGGGGTGGGAGGTGCATTTTGATGGGCAAAGTTCTGTTGCGGGAGTGAGAAAACTGCGAAATGGAAGGGCACGGGGAAAAAGGTGTCGCAAGTAAGGGACATCCGTTATTTTTATTCGGAAATATTGGGATATTTGATGGGAAGCGTTCGTTGGAAGATGTCCTTATCCTTCCTCCGTTTTTATGGCGGGCTTTGCATCGTTGATGGAGGAGTAAAAACTGACGGATGGTCAAAAGAGATGGCGAATTCGAAGGGCAGTTTGTTCCTTTTTCCTAAGGTGGGAATAAAAAGTGTATCGGGCTATCGACGTCCGCAGGAATGTTGGTATGCGCGCGGGGACGGTTCGAGTGAATATCTCGCGTTTTCGCTTTTTATTTTCCCCAAAGTGCACATTTCCGGGCCTCTTTTTTTTTATCCCTCTTCCATCTGCATGTGCGGGTCGTCATTCCGAAGGTCGCCGCTCATTGATGAATTGCGTGTAATTTAGACCGCCCTGCCCCAAGGCCATAATTTTCCACTACGCGGAAATTGACGCCGTGAGTAAATTTTTGCAGGTTTTCCTCCCCTTTCCTTTTTTTCCTCTTTCTCTCTCGAGATTGATTTAATAACAAGTTACTGCGACCACCGACGTCGAAAATATTCGCGTATGGAGATAATTTGAGCACTCCCGCGTCCGATCTCCTCAGCCAACTAAAATTCTCCGTACGAAGAGAGAGTGATTCATTTGAGAGGAATATGTATAGTGTATCAACGGACTTTGTACTCTGAGGGTAATATAAACTATTTGTTATGGCTTCAATTTTTTTATAGGTCGCATATTTATCGTCTATTGTGAATGTTTTCCTTCATGGTTGGATTTCGTTTAAAGAGAGGAATATTGAATTAAAATTTTTATCAATTTTCATTTTCGATATAAATAAGGTCTAGATTATTTATAGGTGCGCATTTTCACGCTTTTTTAACATATATTTTAGTAGAAAGAAGATTGAAAGTGAGAGTGATTCGAGAATTTGTTTAGTTAACAAAATTTATCACGGAAACATGGCGCTGATTGCACCGTCATGAATCCCCGCATGTTTACGTTCGCTCGAAATTGTAAATATTTCCTCAAAACCGTTTTGAAAATTTTCCTCGAAGCTTTTGATAATAGGAAGCATTCAAAAACGACCCGCCGAATTGTTTAGTATCAGTGCATGGTTAATGCGATCAACGATTGTCCTTTTGTGGAAAACTGTGCCAGTGACATAGAAATATTGGCGTTGCTAAACAAAGGATGCTACGTTTTGAGGTCGGCGACACTTCCTTCAAAGTGGTCGCCGGAGAAAACATTCCTTTCTCTACCTCTGCAAAGAGTTCGTTCTCTCGTAAAGAATTCCAACTGTCGGTCTCTAAATTGAAATATTCAATGAGCCCCGGTTACTTTTTTCTCAACCCTAATTACGCTTTTTCTCTTTATCGCCGCCGAGGAATTCCTTTTCCCCTTTGAGTTTTTACGCTCCGCACGCTTTTAAGACCCGTGTGGATGTCTTTGTAGAAGCAGAAAAAATGTATAGGAGGGCGCCTTTCTTTATTCCCTCTAAAAATTTTAATCCTACCTGCAAGTAAAGGGCGGGAAAAAAGCAGTCGTGCGGTGTTTTTTTTACCTCTTTTTCTCGTTCTGCTCTCGTTAAAAAAATGAAGGCTTGAAAAGACGCGGAGTATTCACTCACGAGTGCTAGGTGGGTGCAGAGATATTTTTTTTCTTCCTTTTTAGAAAGGTTAGGGGGGGTGGGGATAAAACGCGTTGACCTTTCCACCCGAAATGTGCGTCGTTGTTTTATTTTTCCCTTCATTCGACCCTCACGCACTCAGTGAATCGCGTAGCGCACGGGGACTTCACTCGGCAAACGCGCGGGAGACTTGTCGCGGAGGAGTGCAGGGCCGCTTTATTTTAGTACGGCGCTTTTTAAAAGTGCGTGTAAATAGTGGGTGCATGGCGTTTCATAATGGGCTTCTCGACGACCGCGCTCGTCCGGTGTTTGAGTTGGTTGGGTGCTCGCCCATACGGAGTGGAGTGCGGAATTGTACGTACAAACAGATCCCTTCCTCGCCCGTAAAGCTAATTAAAGTTTATCAGTTTAGTCTACATCGGAATCGATTTCCTTGCGTCTTTCGTCGCTTCGGATGGGAGGATGGTAAGTTTACCGGTTTCGGGGTTTGTCTATCGACGTCCTCTTGTTTTTACACGTGGTTAGCGGGTGGATTTGGTTTAATAACTGGCGCCGAAGGTATCGGAGGATACTTCACGAGATTAGCTTTCGTTCCCTATTAAGGAATCGTCTGCCGACGTCTGTATGCCATCTCGGAGGTGAGAATGTCCTATGAGACGGTTGTGAATGTCTACTTCACATTGTTTACTATTCCATTCAGTTTCAAACACGACGATACGTTAAATTATATTACTCACAGAAGTTTTGTATATTTTTCCACAGTGAGACATTGTGATACGATCGCTGTCTTCTGTTAGTTCAGTCGTTATGTTAGTTTTACCAATGATTTTATTCGCTTTTTTTGGGTAAGATATTTATTTACATAATATATTTGAAATTTTTTATCTTCTTTTGAAGTTTTTAGAATCTGGAGCATTCAAATAATCTTCTCCTTTGCGATTTGTTATACAACTATAGCGTACTTCGCATTTAACGAATTGTCTTTTTATGTAACTTTTCAAAAGAAAAAGAAATATGACGTCTATGCTAGATTCCTTTTTAAGGTTTAAATCGTAGTGATGTAATGATTATCTCGTTGCAATGAAGCCTTTCTGAAGCGGAATTTGTGTTAAGCGGAAATATCTATTATCCGGAAAAAAATGTTGGTCTCGGCGTGCTTTTATTCCTAACAGCCAACCTTGTATTGAGCGGAAAACGGTCTTACCCAGAAAAAATCGCAGTCTCAATTGTTTCCACCGAATGTAGGTTTTACTCTATTTTTCGTGAGTCGGATATTATGACAGCACTAGGAATTCTATGACTAGGAATTCAAAATTCTCCGGCTCAGCTTATGTCTTACTTTCTCTATGAATGTCGTATTATATTTCTCAGTCTTTTTGAATTCACTTCCACGGGAGACACGAGTGATCGCGTTTCCAATTCGCAAGGAATGTTTCGAATTTTTAGCGTGTTCTAGTTAAACCTAGCCTTGTCCATACTTGCGCTCTTTTCACTCGCTCGCATCGATCGTTTCTCTAGGTAAAACAAAAGTCCCCCTCTGGAGCTCCCACCCCTTTAGCCACATCTGTCGCTGCTTATTCCCCGCGTTCCTCTCACGCATACCGTCCTACATATTTGGCGGCCAGTCTTCAACCCTTAAGATCCCATCTTTTCTCCCTCCTCCCCCATTCCTTCTCCGGAGACTTGGTGAACTCCCCCCGGAAAACCTGGACACCCTCGGCGGCAAGAACAGGGGGAGAGACGGGGCACGTGCTACAGCCAAACTCTCTTCCGTGTTTGCTTCTCCCAACTCTCTCTCTCACTTTTGCTTTCCTTCCCATCTTCTGGAATGCCGTGGGTGCCATGACGCCCGGCCACAACTCCTCTCATCCTCCTCTTATTGGACACGGACCTTATAGAGGCGGGGTTCCCGCATTCCTGTATCTGCCCTGTCTAATGGACCGGACATCTCGTTTGCTCTCCCTGCAACCCTCTCCGCGACCACCCCTCGGGGGCCGTTTCTAAAGGATGCTTCGGAGGTCTCGCCCTTGTGTGCTGCGATCTTCCCCGAAAGGGCCCCACGCGTATTATTGTGTCCTCTTATATGTTTGCCGTGGACCTAAGTTTGATGCGGAAACCTCCCTCTTTCTCTGTCTTCCCCTATCCCAAAACCGCACTGCTCTTTTCATTCCGTTTCGGTTGAATATTATTGTGATCTTTTATGAGAGACCGTCTACTCGGTTGTGTTATTGGATTCCCTCTCCAGCACCCCGCTTTTCTTCCCCTTCCTTCCTCTTGCCCGCCGCATTAAAGTTGAGGTAATTTCTCGAGAGATGTTCATTCTCTCGGGTAGGGAGGGATAACAAGGAATTCGCGTGTATTAACTTTGGTAAGAGTGTTATACATTGTTTGCGAAGAGTGGGCCCGAATATTCCCCGGCGAAGACTCAATTTCGCTTTAAGTTTTCCAATGAAGACTCCGTTTCCAATCTGAGAGGGGAAGGGAGCCTAGGCGGAAGATGATATCAAAGGTTTTCGTCGATCTCTTTCTCTCCGCCGCGTA
Source organism: Pachydiplax longipennis (assembly GCA_036926295.1). NCBI lineage: Eukaryota > Metazoa > Arthropoda > Insecta > Odonata > Libellulidae > Pachydiplax > Pachydiplax longipennis. The sequence goes on from JAVFKF010000008.1 coordinate 64,036,065, forward strand.
GTTTATGAAGATGGAGTTGTTGGATGAAATGAATTCCTTTTACGATTCGCGAAATTTCCTCGCTGCTAGATTCGTTCGTTTTTAAAGCCCGTCTCTCGGATGGACGGCCTCCGTGTTATTTATCGGGGACGTAAAGTCATCGCTCCGATTGTGCGTTTGCAAGAAGAGTCGTAATTCACGTCTCAGAGCCGAGGTGATTTTTCTTCCCGGATGATGACTGCGTTTTGCCCTCAAACAATGTTCTAATCTAGGAGCGTAGTCGTAACTTTTATGGAGTATATCGCATCCATCGTCAGGTTAATTTTCTTTCGACGGTTTATCTCGGATCAGCCTTCCAAATCTGCGAGGCTTTACGACTCGCTAGTCTCGTCGGAATTTAATTTATTTGGTTCATGATTTCGGTTTGTGTATGACGAATTAACGCGATCGATAAGGAATTATGGTTTTAGTTAATCATAAAATATTATTAATATAAAAATTGTGCTGCACTTACGTGGACTTTTCCCTTGTAGATTTCTGGCTCATTGACAAAAGTGAGAAAAATTTCATCACTTCTCATATTCTTTAGAGGCCTCGCTGTATCTTCAGGGATTTATATTGAGTTATAAAATAGCCTTCAAAGCTGACTTTTTCTGGCATGATTATTCTAACGGCTTCCCGATTTCATAAGATTTATCCCAAGCATTTTTCTCTTAATTCATTCACTGTCAGGGAAAGTGTATCATCTTCTAATTCACTGTGATGTATCTAAAAATATCCAAAATACCCGGAACGTATAAAAGTCAGAACCATCAGTTACGGAGAAAGATGTTTCGAGAGAAAAAGCTCTATTAGGAATTACGCATACGTAAAAAGTACCTGACATCCCTTTTCCCGGTACCCTCTTACCGTCTTCTCCATGTAGAACACACATCCCACTCTCTCATTCCACCCGTCTCCACCGTTATCCCGCGTTTTTCAATTTTTCCCCCGTCATCCGTCACGGAGGACCACGAAGACGTGGGATGGGTTTAAGTGGATGGGAGAAATGAACGGGAGAAGAAAGGATAAAAAAGGAAGCGTAGGAAGAAAGGATAAGGAGTGGAAAAACAAAAGATAGAGAGGATTGGTAGACGTTGGTGTATCACACGCGGGCGCACGCTGAGTGAAAGTAAACTCCCGTGAGACTTGTGCGCTTTTGCGAGAGTCCTTTTCCAGCGTGTGCACCCTTGTCTCTCCTTACGACTTAAAAAAATTCGCCTCCTTTTTTCCTCTCTCTCTCCGTGTTTCCTTCTCCGAATTTTCATCGTGTTTTCTCTCTCCCGCGTTTTTTCCCGCAGAGGCCTTTTAAAGGAAAAAGGGACGGAGCTTCTTGTGACGGAAAAGGAGAAAGGTATTGTTCCCCAGCCGTCCGAAAGAACGTCAATCGGAGAAAAAAAAGAGGCAAGTTATCCTTCCGAATATGTGACTTGTTAGCGTTTTCTTTGCCCCATTATCGAATTTGGACGCGTAAGGGTATCGAAAAGCCCAATTCCCGCGGTCGACGCAAAAGGCGGGCATTTTTATTAGTTTTTATCCGGCAGTTCCTCTTTATGGTCTGATTTTCGTTAAGTGGGAATTTTATGCCGCGGCTCTCTCCACATCATTTCGTGCCTCCATCGAAATCTCTCCCGTATACCCTAAGGGCCTACGCCTTGTTAGGATTTTCCTCCCCGTATCGGGAATTTTTTTCCTGCCTCCCCCGCCGTTTCGTTTTGCTTTCTTCGGATTCGATTTTGGAAACTCGTTTCTCCGTGTCTTTTTATTTTTGGTTTCCACTCCCAGTTGGGGTCTCGGTGGCGCTAAGTGTCTGAGCACATTGAATGACTTGAAGTACGCATGCGAGTTTCTCAGCTCACTAAGTGTGAAGGAAGGTCTTGTTTGTTCTCCTTTTCTTTCCCTGTGTATTTATTCGCTTTTTATGTCCTTTCTCTCGAAATTCGAAACTAATTTCTTCTCCACCTTCAGTGCTGTCGGTCTCATTCTTCCTTACACAGTTATTTTTCGAATTGCTGTGCTTACTACGCAACTGCTTGTTTTGCATATAAGGAACTTTTTCTGGGATTAAATATACGGAATAAATAAACGACATCTTTCTTTACGGATGATTTAGATTTATGTATCATATCAAGTCAAACCTATAATTTAAAACTAGTTGTTTACATTGCAAATGATATAGATTTCGGGTATATCTAAACCCTCTTCTGTGAAATATCAAATAAACTCTCAATTTTGAATGAGATAATACTAGGAAGGACTGATGACAGTTTACGCCCCTTATACACATTTTTCATGTACTGTGACTCCTATTTTTCTATTTGAAATATGCAACATTTCAGTATCATTTCTTCAATTAATCAAAGTTTAAATTGCACATTTCAACTTTAAATCGTTTAATAGCCGCCAGCTGACTCTCAACAAGTGATGAATAATTAAAACTCCCAAAAACATCGCTTGAAAATTATTCAGAAAAAGACAACTCCGCAACAATGCCACTCTGGTAATTAACAAGCGCCGCCGAAATTTTCATTATCAAATTTATGCGATGATTTGGCGATTTAAAATTAAAATAACCCGCCGAAGAAATTCATTTTTGGATGGATTACCATTTTTACCGTATTTAAATGAGGCCTAATCCATTGTCAAGGCTGGAGAGATTGATTTTTCACCACGTGTCCAACCCACCGAGGGATGTCATGAAACCATTAATAATTAATTAAAATGGTATTTTTCGACCAAATAAGGGTTCCCCTATTATCGGTAAAAAGTTGCGTAATACGTTTTCTCTTGTACAGTTACCTGTGTAAACGTTATTTCTCGATGTATTATTTATTATATGCATGTACTTTATAGGTTCACACGCGCGTATCCCCGTATTTCATACATATGTATTCTATATAGGTTGAATAAATCATATCACAAGGAGACAGGGAATGTATCCTTATTGATCATTTCTTTCGAGTATCACCGCGCATTCCGGCTGCATTTCAACTAGTATCTCTCCCTTCGCTGCACACACGAATATCCCGCGTACGTACATAAAGTAACGGTTTATCCGTCTCTAATCCTGAGCAACGACGGGAACAGGTTCTATTCTTTATGGCGGAGAAATGGACGAAACTAATTAACATAACATCCTTACGTCTTCTCCTCCATCGCGGCGGGAGCAGATGTGCCCGGATCACGCCCACGGAGATCAGTCTCTACCCCCGCCACGTAACTAGCCTTCTTTCCCATTCCACTTGGTCTGTCCGTCGGTTCATTCCCCCCCGCCTCCCCCCGTCCATCTGTTGGCGGATATGGCTGCCCCTTGCGTTTTGCTATGCTCCGCGGGAGCCTCGACTGCCTCCCTCACCTAAACAACCCCCCATCTCACCCCCTAACCCATATCCTACCCCTCAAGCCCTTCCTCCATCCTCTCCGGTGGTACTCTCCGGAGACTGGATATGGGCATTGTCTTCTCTCCCGACTCATCCCACAGTTTTTTTTAATCCCTTTTCCATCCCTCTAATTTCTTATTCTATCCCCATTTTATCTATCCCACGCAGTAACAGAACCCTTTCAATTTCCCTGTCGTAGGCGGTCCTACGTTACGCCCCTAGGGTTTTTCCACGGACGATTACGTCACAGGTCAGTTCCCTTTAATTGAGGGTGATTTGAAGAGGGTAGGATGGGAACCGCACGCGTCCCTTAAAAAAACGACTGCGCCCCCAGATTTTGCATTCAAATTACACGTGGGAGCACGTGTTAGAACGGGCTTGAAAAAACGGGGGATGTATCGAAATAAGGACGGCGAAGTTTTTAGTCGCAGTCGCCCACGGTAGAGGCGCTACGTGAGAATAGAAAGACTTTTTCGGGAAGCTGTTATTATTTATATTAAGCACGGCGGCGCGTTTTGCATACAAACTCGCGCGTTCCCGATTTACAATTTTCGTCCGGACTTCCTCTCCCTTTTCTCCGAACACAATAGACGAGAGTATGACATTGGGTTTTGTAAGATTTGGAGGACGCTATTTTGTCGGGCGTGATGAAGTACTATGGAAATCCTGTCGAAAATACTAACGCGAGCGGCAATCTTTGGTCTGGAGGGTGTTTTCAGAGTCCTTGAAAACTAGGCGTTTATTTTGTGTTATTTTCCGTAATTGGACGCTTAACGGGATTCGTGATTTGCATGACAATTTTTATTGTTAGTTTCCCCCAAGAAAACTTCTCATTTTAATCTTCACTACAACGCTTCTTTTTTTCCTATGAATGACGAGAGAGAAAGCTCTATGAATGCTCTATGAGTCTTATTCTTAATGAAATTGAGATTTATATGATACTTTACTCGCTGACTTTCACGCAGTTTCTTATGAAACAACTTTTTGAAGCTTGCTGTTTGTAAATTCCTGTCCGTGTATCACTATAGTTACTATCACATTACATATATACCAAGAGTCCGATGCCAACGTCAGCTCTTATAATAACTTTGCACATATATGCATAATAAGAACGTAAATATTTTTATAAAAGAACTATTTACTATAGATAGAAGAGCAAATATTGAAGAAAATGTAGATATATGAGAAATAGATGTTTATCAATGTCATAGACATGGTCTAAAGGTGGAACCAGTTACAAAAGAATTCGTATAATCCCGTCGCAATAGTCGTCTTGGCAATTTAGACGTAAATGGTGTTAAGAATGTCGTCACGTCCAACCGCGCTGCGTATATGAGAACGCCACCTTTTAGTCTCTCAAGTGCGTATGATTTAGTACAGGGAAGAGGGGCGTTTAAAGTGATATATGGAGACATCATCCGTGTGACAGCCCGCATCCATGACATTCCATGGACCAGACGGCAAGGGAACACTGTCTTTCAGCGACGACCCCTTCTGCGCCGGAGATGGGTCAGATTGTTTCGTCTCTCTTGCCTTCATCTCCACCGTACATTCGATTAGAGGCCTCGAAATCGGGAGCCAAGTTGCCGCTGTCTGAAGGAGCTGTGGAATTCTCTTAAGGTCTACATCCTCCACTTTGACCCGTCTTCGACCTCTCCCATTCTCCATCGCCCACTCTCCATTCCCTCTTAATATCCCTCCACTCTTAACTGCTCCTTGGGAGGACGTAGGAGGGACTGGGGGTCGTTTCCCTTTGTCAGGCGACCAATCATGATAGTCAAAACACAGCAGTGATTATAGGTCGATTACCGATCTTCTCTTTTTGGCCGAAAGAGATTAACATCGATTCCGTCGTAAGAGGCGATTAATCCCGGTCGTTTGAGAGGAACCGTCTATTAGAGGATAGCAGTAGCTTTAATAGGCACCCCTCTGTATATGGCCATGCCGAATCTATTCCGCTTGCTTTTAACCGTTAGATTTCTACGGCGACGCCTGTTTCCAGCAGCCTCAACGGAAACTGTTTTCCGAACTTCCAGCGTGCTTATTATGGTAGCTGTTTGCCGTCGTAAGGGAATAGATGAGAAATTGATGGTTTAGTTGTATAATTTCTTCTTCGCTACTTCCTGTTCTATCCGTTATCGTGCTCTTTTGAATCTCTTTCAATCTCAGCAGCATGGCAACCATCGAGGATGTTAAAATACTCTGCTCGATGGAGTGGGATGGAAAATTATAACCTTTCAATCATTATCGGGACTCGCAGCTTTAACTCTTTTCATCAGTAAAAATTTTTCACGAAAGAAAATTTCAATTAAAAATAAGAAAATTTCATTTAAAAAAAATCAAAGATGTTTTAAAATTATGCTTCTTTCATACAAAATATTTAATTACATCAATATGCATCATAATAGTATAACATTCTTTGAAAATTGATCATGATACATTAAAAACCATGGCAAATAACTTTTTTTAAATTTTCCGCGGCTCTTAATAGTATCCGAACTGCAAACGTTTCGAGAGGTACTCCATCAAAAGATTCCGCAATAAATCAAATCCCGCTAAATAGAATTTCGCGGATATCTACCCCTCGGAGCGAAAATTCATGATTCGAGTTAATTCGATCAATAGCACATAAATCAGGAAATTACTTTTGATTTTCTCGCGAATTTATTCATCGAAACCGGTCGCAATAAATTCACGCGGCGTCGGCGTATAATTCCAGAGGCGCGTAAGCATTTTGGTCTGTCACGCGGCTCCCTCATTCCAGAAGGCTGTAAGGAAGGGCAAATTTCCTTGGGAATCATTTAGGGGGATGTCTTCCCTCCCTCCGCCTATCAGCGAGCAAAGGGTTTAATGGAGACCCAAGAGGGATTTTACAGATATTGTCGAGCAAGATACGAGGATGTGGATAGAGGGGGACGGAATTGAATTTTCATGGCGTTAGGTTGATTGACAGAGGAGGTCGGTTTGAGGGGATTGTAAAGAGCAAACGGAATCGAGGAGACCTATAACCCCGACGCGGATGAAGTTTTGATGAACTGCATCAGCGCTCGGTGGAAGTAGGTATGACTTTCCCTCGATTCCAGGATCGTGGCGGGAGGTGAATATCACGGTTTCAGCCACAGGAAATCGAATGCTCGGGCACGTAAGGAGGTGTCGTGGATTTCGCGGGATGTAAAATTACCGCCGATTTGAGGTTTGGTTTCCCAGTTGTTCTTTGATGGCGATTGTTATCGGATAGTGTTGAAGCGGCACCGCCATGCACGGGTTTTTGCTGAGTTACGGACGGTGAAACATAGGTCTGAGTTACGTAAAGATTCGTTTAGTGGAAAGGAAATGGATATCTGTAACGTTTGATGCTTTCTGAAAATATTTATACCTTATCTTCTGTGCTATCATGCATATAAGAGCACGTCAAAATGAATATGAATGAAATTCAAGGACTATTTATTCTCCTAGATCAATATTCAGTATAACCAAGCTGTATTATTGTAACTTTGACACTCGGCCCTACACGTTAGCATTAATATATAATAGTTTAATCCACGCTGACACTCTCTATTACAATCTGTTATCATATGATGTTTAATTCACTGGATATTTCAAAACTTCTTCGAGAGTTTCAGGGCGGAAAAAATGGACAAATTCATTGCATTCACTTCAAAGAGCAGAATCGTAAATTCTAAGCTGGCGCATTAATTATTTATGAAACTTTTGTACAGAACATGAATATTACAGCTAGCTGTCCGCTATTGGCTCCCGAAGAAGTGTAAACAAGCAAATGTATTCCCTCTTCGATAATGGCGCTTTCTCTCCCCGTATTAATAAGTCATAAATATTGAGGACGGCGATGATAAACTCTTAACTTAAAAATTCAAGCCTTTCTGTTGGCACTGTGGATGCGTGTGATTCCAGACATGCCTCAGTACCACGAAGAAATATTAAAAAATACGCACGCTCATCGAGATTTCCCACGGTTTTTTCGATTGTGAGGGCCACACCCTCGAGACTCTCCATCGTCCAGTTACTTTAACAGAGAATCCCTCGATGAGCTGGCTGCCTGCCCACGATCCTCAAAGATACGCTCGCGCATTTTGAGATGGAAGAGATGAGGACGCCATCTTTCAATCTCCATCTAGTTTGAGAGGAATAAATAAGAAAAGAAGTAGGAGAGGTCCGTTTGAGGAATAGGAGTTGTATGGCTTAAAAGAAGCTCTCACTGTGGAGAGGATGGCAGAGAAACAAGGAGATGAGATACAAGCGGCAGAAAGTAAGAAAATACATATCGCTGAGTGACTTCCAAGGCTACATTTGAATCCATTCGTCGTCGGTTGGTCCGGTCGGTTTGTTGGAATGGCTGCTTCTTTTCCCCTCTGCATCTTTCTTCCTCCCCTCTTTGGACTGAGGACGTCCTACTCGTGATCCGAATGACAACGGGGCGTATGACTATCTCCTACTCTCCACCTTTTCTCTTCCCATCCATCGCTGGCCTTCCACTACCTCTTTTATCCCGTATTTATTTTCTCCTTCTCTTGGGAACCTTCCCTGGCTCACATTTAAATGAGTGTGTGATTGATTGGTGGTTACTATATCGTGATTCTTCTTCGTAGATTATATCTAATTCATCCTATACGTAACTAAATGATAGTAACTACTACTTAGCGTATCAATGCATCGGAAGTATCTATTTATGTAATTTTAAATTGGCAAATTTACCCTTAGTGGTCAATGACAGTAAGAGCATAGATACGAAGATAAAAATCAACCCCTTTACCAAGAAAATTCAGGGGAATGAGACTTGGAGGCATAGCGTTGGTTGACTAGGTTGCTTGAAGTGGTAGATTTAGAATTAGTTGATCCTGCAAGTAGATGAACTATGATATTTGGTATCGCTTCCTTAATTATAATCTGTCAATCATGATTAGTCAAGTATGGTAGTGCTTGGTTTCTTCTTCAAACTACCGTACACTCGGGTTCAAATCGCTGGGATTGTGAAATTGGTTGTGCGGAAGTATTACTGAATTAAGCTTAGGAAAGAACATCGTTAAAACTTAACTTGATAAAGTTTTATATACAGTTAGGAATTTTCGTGTATATTCAAGGGAATTTTTATTTTTCCATGCTAATGATAACCATATTATATAATATATTAAAGATTTTTGTATGCTAAAGAATTCGTTGATATCACCAACTAAATTTTGATTGAATCCTATCTCTTTTCACTTTCTCTGTGAGCAATGTCCGAGGCTTATTTTCCTGTATCATCATTACCATTTTACCATTGCAATTCAGTTTTCATTTACGTACCTCTTCGCATCATACCATCATTTCTTACTCTATGAGCATATTTTTCCCATCCATCCCACGCTCATTCCTCCTCACATTTCATTCTTTATCGCCTTGAAGTCGATGCTATTTGCTCCTCAATAAAAGTGGAAGCGGATCAACAGCGCTCCTTTTTCGACGCGCGAATCCAGTCCTAAATGGTCTCTCGAGATGTAACGCGTCCGCAGCGACTTTTTTGCGGAAAAAATGCCGAGGCGCGCAAAACGCCGGCATGCGGAGGGAATTTCGTACATATGTTTTCCATTCACGTTTGTCGAGCAACTTCTAAGAAGTTTTCGTCGGGCAATCCTCAACTTCTCGAAAATCCGCCTCATTTTTTTTTCGGGCATAAATGCGAAATTATGGGGCCTTTAGGTGCCGTTGATTTATAAACGCGGAGATGGAACTTTCTGAATTTTTTAACGGAGCAACTTTCCTCGGATCGTTTATGTCATCGGTCTACCCTCTTTCGCGACGCAATCACCTTTTTGGCGATCACGGCGCTCATTTCCTGTCGCGGAGGTCGCTGATCCCAGTCCTCCTGAGATGCGCGGTAAAAGGAAAAGGCATTCGCTATTGGAAGTACCGGGATCCGGTCCCGCTCGACCACACCCTGCCCCTCCGCCCTCTTCGTCTGCTCCCCGCTCGGAATCTTAATTCCCCACCTGGCTCATCCATCGATGGAAAAGGAGAGTTTTTCTCCACGAAGACGGATGTGCTCTGCCTCCGCACCGTCTCGGAGCAATTTCAAAATATCTTCCCCGCGGACTGAAACGCGGCCACCTGCTCGACGGTGTCATTCCAGATTTTTTCCCCCTTAAAAAGTTGTACAATTAGATAAATGGGTATCGGGAATTGGCGTCAATGTAAATAATGTTTTATTTTATTAAAAATCGCGTTTTTTTCGCCCTTCAGATTTTTCATCTTCCGGCTTAATAATTGACTGCTCCCCCCAAAATATTTCATCCGGGTCTCTCCATTGATTATGTGATCATCCCGAGCGGAGGACAATCATCCGAATTAATTTTCCCGGCGGAGGAGGAAAGGGAAGGAAATAACTTCCAGATGACGCGATTTTCACGAGCGATTTCGGAGGAATATACTTCCTCGCAGAAAACACCTTCCTCCTTTCAGAATCTTCCCTCCTCTTGATTGACCTCTCTTTAGTTAGAGATGCGATAATCAACTACGGGAAGGAATTTCATAAGAAAATTTTGGAGAGGTGAATGGAGGAGAAAATTCTGTTAAAACTTCCCTAAGGCGTTTCAATTTTGACTCCGCTGTCTTTGAGGACTGCCTTATTTAATGTATTTGTGAATAACGATACTTATTAGCCGATACTTATTAGGACTTAAAATATTCCGCATCTTTGAAGGTTTTTATATTTGTTTGTTTTAATTTTCTTTCTGGAACTCATATGTTTGCTTTGGAAAAACCGTTACTAGCCTGCAAGTAGGCTGTAGGGGCAGGGAAATGTTTGCTAGCTGTAGAGTAGATCAGTATCTGCAAGGTAAACAATTTAAGAAAAATTATTACATTGTCTCTCCACTAGTAGTCTCAATATTAATCATTACTGTTTTCTATCACGAGAGAAATATGGCATTCATTGTTTAATAATTTACGAAGTATTATATATACTTTACGTCTTAATATTTCATCTCATACTATTAATGATCTTGTACAAAGGGAATTTAAATTATGTTTATCTTATTTAGGATACTCATGCGGGAAAATAAAGCCCTTATTTTTATGATTTATGACTTCTGAATCCCATATTTATGGTTCTCCTTTGTATTAATATTACTCCTTACTGAGATGTGTATCTTGAGCACACTCCGCCTTCGGAGAGTCTCTTAAGTGAATTCCGGCGATGTTTTTTCGAGTATTTTCTAGCTCCGCCTCCATCCGTCGTGTAGTAAGCATTCCCGCTGAAAAATGAGTTTTGTACGAATTCCCAAGCTATAGCACTTGCGGAAAGAATTGTTTTTCCTTCTGTTCCCCGTCTTATTATTTTATGTTTGCCTTGTTTGTCTTGTTTCGCTAGACTCGTAATTTCCTTGTCCCGTGGAGTCGCGGTAGATACGCCTGGCTTCCGAATCCCTTTAGGGTTTTTCTCCTTTTGGCCCCGCGTTTCCTTGAAATTCACTTCTCTCTCTTCTACTCTTCCACCTTATCTTCCATTTCTAAAGGTCGGGGATGAGTCAATAGGACCTTTCTGCGTGTTTAACCCTTGTCTCATTTTTTAGTTCATTTTATTCTGCATTTATCTGGAAATATTTCAGATCATAATTTATTTAAATGATATTTCATAGTTTAATCTATTTAAACTATCATTTAATGTAATACTTAATTAATGTTAAATTTAACATTAAAATTGGATGATTTAATTTTATTAAATTATATTAAAATAATACATTAGTAAGGATTTTTAGCGGATGAATCTTCTGTTTTATATAAACATGAAATAATAAAATAAGTGAAAACTTTGTCAATTATGAAGTAATTCACTTGTTATTTATAGGCAGATTCTTTGGTCATACTTTTGCTCCTTAATTATCATCTGCTCTTTTCCCTAGTTATCGAAATACTCGCCTAGTTTTTTTATAGTTAGTCTACTAACTATTGATTTATGGAGTAAATTGAAGTGTAAAATCCTGCTTTTAGAATTATTCTTAATGAAAGTAATTCATCATTAAAAAATCGAGGGAAAAAATTCAATTCCTTAACATTTTATTAGTCCCTACGATAATTACGTCTTATTAAATTCTCAGAACCGTTCTTCATTTTCGTACTTTTGGTGAATCGAGAGAATGAATCTCTGCATACAATGCAATCTCTCTGGAAACGATTCTTAAAGGTTATTACTTTCGTGACGTTTGAGATACGGTCGCGTAACGAGATGAAGTATGAATCGCTCTTACGTGTCGCCGAGGTCGTTGGCCGAGTAATAGCCCCGTACGAAAACGATTCCTGTTAACTATCCCCACGGTCCTCGGTGTCGATTTAATGTCCCTCGCAATTGCACCATGTGACATGATTTCTTCACTCGCGATCACGTGATGCATTTAGGTCGTAATGGCGTTGGCCAACACTCGTTATGCTTTTTATTTTTCAGTTAGGTTATGGAGAGGGCGGATGGAAGTTGCCGAGAGTATACTTTTACATATACTTATATAGTAGATATAGCACCTATGAATGCGGCTTCTACACATGTTCACATTATGTATCTTTCTTTAAAACATTCGATATTCTTCGTCGAGTAACGTGATAGTAATTCTTGAACCCACATGCTGTGATAATTAGAATCATGTTGAGCGATATTATGTTGAGCAACTCATTTGCTTTCCTAGGTAAATTTTTTACAGTGATTTAACCGCAAGTTGAAAACCCTTAATTTCGAAATTTTTTAAAATATCCTGATAGATTAGTAGTTGCCGTTACGATGTATATCAGATCGGAACTGTTGTATGTCAAATTAACGTCGATGTAATCATAACTTTTGACGGAATTCAAGTGTTATTACAGATCGAAAGTTATCAGAAAGCCAGTTTTTGTCTTCTGATAGCTTAGAGAAAAGATTAGCATCGACGAAAGAAAGAATTATTTAATCACTTTAATTATCTCTTCTGAGCCTTATTTTCCTCACAAAATCGGTCGCCGTATGATTTGTGAAGATTGGCGGTGATAATCAAGAATTTAGTTTTGGTGCTACGGGTTGGGGATGGAGCGCTAGTATTTGAAAACTCACTTTAAAGTACATAAATCTTCATCTTCTTCGTTAAAATTTGTTCGAGGGTCCGGATACACTCCCAAGTAGAACAGCATTCGATCCCATTAGGACGATACCCAAAAGATAAATCTGCGTCGCAAATATCTAATCGCAGAACTTTACCAAAGAGTGTGTCTAAAATCCTCGATTATTTTGTTTTCTTCTGTCCTACTTTGTTAGAAAATTTTTCTTATAAATTCTCACAGTCTCTGTGATTTCACGACTCATTCCGACGTTGTCTATTAATCACCAATTCGCACCGCACAAGCGTCGAATTCGCACTCGGGAATTTCGTTTCTCGGGTTTCCCCACGAACATTTTTTATCCATCGGCGCGAGACCTCGGGACCTTATTTGTGTTTACGTAGTATCGACTCCAGATTGAAGCCTTTTATTACTGTTATTGTTTGCTTCTGTCGTGCCGTGGGACGGCGTAACGAGGTGCAGAATGGGTCGGTCGTGTACCGCCCACACCCCCCGCACCTCCCCCCAACTCGCCGCTCGCCATGAATACACTTGTCACGGTCCCGCTAGCGTGCGTGTGAAGTGCCGCTAGTATTAAAAAAAGTGTATTTTAGTCTCCCGTGTGGAAAGGGTGCTCGCATGGGTTGGAACGCATAAGATACGAGGTGGATGGAGCGAGTTTTTTTTTGGCGATATTTTGTTTGGATTGGTCCAGTGAAGCACGAGAGGGAAAGAGGAGGAAATTTTGGCGAGGGAGAGCCATTGGATGTAGTGTGTTCTTTGTTTAGTTATTCGCGGTCCTTTATTTTTATCCCGCTGTTGATTTTTTCGGATTTTTTTTATTTGCTTTGTGAATGTGGACTCTTCAGGGAGTTCATTGTTTTTTTTTGCCTTCCTCCGAAATTTCGATTATGGATCGGAAAGGGGTGGATATTATTTATGCTTTGGATTAAGGGACCATGATTTTCTCCGTGATGGGGCGTCATAGAAATACTGGTCCTGGGAAAGATGGTTTCAGACGAGAACCCAGAGGTGAAGCCATAGTAATCTCGCTTTACTATAATCGAAATCGTTTATTTTTCTCATCTACCTAAGGAAAGCAGTTAGTTTACTTTTAAGAGAGAAAGGTATATCTATATTGCATCTTTTTATCTTAAAAATTAACTTATTGGAAATTATTTGTGGCACAGTATTTCAGTTGACGCATGTAAACTGAAATTCTAGTACCTGAAGTAATTGTCTGAAAGAAAGTAAGCATTTGAAGTGATTTTCTGAAAAGACTTAAGTATAAATTTTATCTCATTTATAGGGAAGGAATAATTATGTATTTATTCTGCATGAAAATTTTAAAGTTAAATTGTTTATCGCTATCTAATTCATATAAATAATATCTCTGACAAAGTACTCAAGAATCCCTTTTTAGAACTTCTTTGAATTGGTATTCGGTCCTAGCACTTAGAAAAATTTGCCTCTAGCGAAAGAAAATGTGGAATTCGATCCCTATTTTCCAATCATATGGTTTAACTATCACCCCCATATTCGCTTCACTATTACATTACCTGTGTTTTCTGCGTCCGTCATTTCGTATTCATCCGGGGCCTTGGAAGTAGTCCTGGTGAGACCTTCCGTATGAATATGTAAGTTTTCTCCAAGTCGGCATGTGTTTTCCCTCCATCCTCTCACTCTCCCGCTCATCTCTCGGCTTGTTTCTCGCTTTTGCTGCCGTGTCTTTCCACGCTGTCTCTATTCCCTGCGAGGAAGATATGTGGCCATTATATGCCACCTCTTCAATGCATTTCTGTCTCTTGCGGGCACATGTTCCGGGGAAAGGGTTTTTCTAGCTTGCCATACGTTTGCCTCTCCAGGATCTATTTGCTCATAGAATGTTTGAAGTTAGATCCTCATCTTACTACACAGCGTCTCCGTCGAGAAAATCGCTTTTATGTAAATATTAATAACAAAGTGGAAGGAAATTGTCTACATTGCATTAGTATTTACGAAGTCTTCTATCTAAAGTCTTCGATTACTGTTACTAATTATGAAAAATATTTATTGTTTAATGACGACCTTAACATAACTGCTCTTCCTCTTCCCTATATGAGTAGTTTGAGATGGTATATTTCAAGTGTTTTAGCTCCAATGAATTTAACGATATGATCTTAAAGTTCACGTAAATGGTAATACAGTGTACATTTTAATCTCTTTCGGTCGAACTCGATTCTCTTCCTTACGTAGAAATTCATCACTTGATTACTAGAAGGCGTTATTTTTATGTCCTGAAATATGACATTTCCATTGAAGCGGGAGACTCGGGCAATTTTAAATCCTTGCGATTTGTGACAGGCTTGAAGCTGTAGGAAAGAGGCATTTCCGCGAGTAAATGTGTATGCTCTAAATATTCCGCTATTTTTGTTTCCTATATAGCTTCTCCTTTCCTGCTACTACTTCCAACTGCGATATGAATATCGGATCAGCACCATCTCCGCCACAATCGAAACTGACCCCCTGGAGGAGTGAGACGTATTCTCCAACCTCACATTCCAAACACACGTATTCGAAGACTTTCTACAGTCTGTCGCCGGAATATTTTTGCTGTTATGAATGGCGTTTTGGAAATGACATTTTCCCTTCTATTTCGACGCCGGATCGTTGGCAAGGAGACGCCAGGCGCCGTCTCGCCTTTAACAAAAGTTATGTTTTCTTTAGTCAACTAGCACATCTGTGCGGAAATATTTGCGTGGTACGGAAGGTTTTTCGGGTATTTACATAATACATTCCGGAGTTCTCGGAAATGTTTTTGGAGAGCCTTCCCCTGCTTTGTAATCAGCTTCTGTCAGCTTCGTGCCGTGTTCTGATTCTAAGAATGGGTTTACGCAATATTGCAGCGTTTCAGATTCGGGGAATTCATGTGGGAAATTCTCTGTGTTCGTACACTGTCGACTCTGGAAGGTTACTCGCACCATCAAAGTTTTTAGATATTTCACTTTTGCAAGAGTGATGTTAAACTAATGGATGTTTATTTTGCTTTAAAAATGCAAGAAATTGCATACCGAATTTTACAAATTAGTGTGGAATATTCTGAAAAGTGGCAAACTCCTTTTCGTATCTAACTTTATTTGCCGAAATGATTTTCTCAGCCGAATCTCGGTGAGATTTTGATTGCAGGATACATGTTACATTAATTATTGCAATGGCTCATGCTTGAAGTCTGGCAATGACGAGTTAGGATTTTATTTAATCGTCTTCCATTTTCCGAATTCGAAAGGCAGGAAATCTGGGACTCTCTCTGATTTATTTGAATCTGGGCAAATAAATCTCATAAATTAGGTCAACATTATATTACCGGTATTCTGTGTGCAATAAAATGTATGTTATCGTTTCCCTAGGTCTTTAACCGTTAATACTTTGGCTGAAGAGAGATCTTCGAGGTACAGAATACTTCCCTTCCCTTTAGTATATTATAGTACCAATGAGTTAGAATCCTATGAAAAGTATACTTCGGAAAAACAGCCAAGCTCTTTCCCACGTCCCCGAACCACCGATACACCCCCAACGCCACCGATCACAGCCCAATGGCCCCGTCAGATGACCGCCACGATTACGAGCGGACACGAGAGACCGGATTAAAAACAAAGGAATGACAAAAAGGGCCGCCATCTCGGGCTCTTAAATTCGATCCCAACATGACACAAACGCACACACGCAAACCGATCTTAATATTTCGTAATATGCATATATAATCCGGTCCGGGTGGTTCTGTTTGCACGGCACTCCGTTAGGGAGGTTCGCTAATCACCACACCCGCCCACACACCCTGTTGACCATGCGGCTCCACTATAGCGGCGCTGTTTTGGAGGGCTGCCGATTGTGTGTCGCGGCGGAGTAGTAGTAGGAGGCCTCTTGCAGCTGTTACGTCGTGGCCCCTGCTCGATGTCATTAGGAGCGCCCTACCGTGGGCGGGGCCTTCCTGGTTAGGGGGTGGTGTAGGAGGAAGGCGTGGCAGTCCTGGAGGAGTAATATATATCGAGGGTGCGGCGACGGTGCTCCCCCCTTGTGGCGTTGCGTGGAGGTGTGGAGGAAGGAGAAGGGTTGACGGGAAAAAGGGGAAAGAGAAGCGGGGAAGATTTTGAAGGGATGAAGGATGATGGGAACAAGTTTTTGGGAGATGAGAGGGGATTTTAGTTGGAGTTGAGGAATGGGAAGAGGAATTTGTTGGGGAAGGAAGATGACAAAACTTGGGAGAATGAGGAAGAGAAAGGAAGAAGAGGAAAGTTTAGTTTAGGAGAGAGAGAATGGGTGGAAGATGGGGAAAAGAAGAGGAAACGCATTTTAATTTAGCGGGCGAATTCGTTCGCTTCCCTATATTTTTTTCCGTATTTTTCAAAGGGAAGAGTTGTTTTGGAAGCAAGGAAAATCGACATCCTGTTATTCACGGCTAATAGCTCTGTTAATGCTATTAGAAAGAATTGTGGTCAGTAGAAACTCGGTGCCATCGGCTACAAATTGGAGATTCATTTTTCTGCCGGGTCGACGACCAGCGGGAAAAATACGTGTGGAGTTTTTTTCGTGTTTGTTTCCAAGGATTCGCCCTTTTATTCCGAAAATGGATGGTTCTCCAGTCTAATAGCCTATTAAAAAGATAGTTGCAAAAAAATCCGGAAGGACAGGTAATTTTCCGAGGGGTGAAAGTGAGATTGAAGGAACTGTGGAATTTAATAGCTAGGCGGGATAGTGGAAGGGTAAAAGTTTTCGAGGAAGGTTTTCTATCGAGAAGGAAATTAAAAATCGAGTGTTGCCACTTTCAGATTTGTGAGGCATCAGATAAACATGTTTGGATGGTATGATGGGAAATAGAATTTTCTAGCTCGTTTGGGCGAAATACAGTAACCAGGAATGCGTCAAGATTGTGTTGATAATATACAGAACGATTTGATGGTCTGTTGGTCCTCGTATACGAGTATGTCTCTTATCTAGAGTGACCAGAGATTAAAATCGGTAGAGGAATCTTAATTCCTACAGAGTGGTAGTTTACCTATTCTAGGTACAGGATTAGGGTAATTTCGCCCACAAGCCCTTGCCATCGAAGTACCCTAAATGTTATAAGAAAATATCCTGGCCGGATAGCATAGTTGAATAAAGTATCCTCCTTGATAGAGGAAGATCACGGGTTCGATTCCCGATCCCACCAGACTTTTTCTCTGGGATTTATTTTTTGACATTTTCTGTTTAACATAGAGTACCTAGAGTTATTATCCTAAATATAATAGATAGATTCTAGGATAGTAAGTGCAGTATAGGACAAAAATAACTGGCCGGGCAGAAGAACTTTACTTCCAGCAAACACGATAAAAGTAGGGAGGAACCGAATTCTCCGCATATATGCATAGAGGGGATGAAATGATACAATAACCAGCGGTGTCATCACCATGTCCTATCTCTTCCCCCTCCTTCCCTGATTGCCCTCGCGCGAGGAGGAGTGGGCGGGTTATTTGGGCACCGGGGGTCGGGGCAAATGCGTTGCGGGCGAATCGGTGATGGGTATAGGGATCAGTCGTAAGGGGAGGCAATATGAACGTATGCGGATCAGGCCGTGTGGTTTCGGGTGTGGCCATGAGGTTTTCGGGGATTGCGACGGGAAAGGTGTGGGTGGAGGGACGCACGGATGCGCTCGAGAGAAGGGGTTTCTGGAATAGGGTATTAGGTTGTTGTCCACATCTGCCAGGATATCTGTTCGCCATTCTTTCGGTCTAAAACCCCCTCGCTCAACTCTCGGTCAGAATGTCCGTTCCCCTCTCTCGCACCATTTCAATCGTTCGAAAATCACCTACTTTTCTCACTCCGCCAATACTTCTCCCCTTATAGACCACTCGTCCTACACGTGTGTCCGAACTCTTCTCACACCCTTTCAGCTGCTCAACACACGGCCACGTAATTGTGAATCCCTCAGCCCGCCCCACACGGCCGCTTGTCCATTTAAATTCATTGACAATGAGCCATTTTTCCCAGGACCAATCTGCTCTTGCTGGAAACCTCTCCGCCTCTCATTAAGTCTCGGTAACAAGAAGTGAGAATGAGGGAGGGCAGGAAGCAGACGGTTCAAAAACGTTTTGTGGCCCTCGTTTGCGTGCGTAAGAGAGATTCTGTACCTCTGAACTGCCCGACTCTTCGTATTGTCGTCCTACGTAGATATCGCTAATTGTTATTACGGGTATAGTTGAATAGTTAACCAATCCGTATTTTGCCTGTTTTTACTGGATTGGACGGAGCTTTCCGAATACCTTTATCGCTCTTATGTAAGCAAATAACCGTTTCCGCTATCTTGTTATCTAGGACTGGCACTATCCGATTTTTATTATGATAATCCTTGTTATTATTTTTATTCATATGTATCTTTCAGCAACATTTATGTTTATCAATGATAGACGTATAGGGAGTCAATCGACTTTCTCTACTGCTGAAGCTCTAATTTGATGCGGTTAATAACTGTGGGATAGTCGCTTACGAATATCAAAGAATTTTTAGGAGATTTAATTCATAGACCATTAAGAATAAACACCTGAGAAAATAAGCAAATTTTTTTTTGAAATTGATCAAAAGATAAAATGTTGCCCTCATTCATTAGTAACTAATAACTCGCTCCTTTCACAAAATTGTTTGGAAAAACATTTTGCATAAAATTGTTTGTTCAGTGGTTTTCGATCATTTAAGACCGCAAGAATCGACGATGGATTAAGTCATCCACATTAAGGTCTATGAAATTTACTGAGGGAGGTGCTATTATTTCAAAATATTTCACTTAAGGAAATATTAAAATTCAATAGATAAAGGTGCTCTAACGTTAAAGAAAAATAGACTCATGTCATATTTGTATCTGAATATTTTAGTACTGCTTGACCTTGTTACCAGGCGCACACCTTCGTATAAAAAGTTAAATTATCATCTATCACTTTACTAATCAAGGCAATTCATAATTTACGAATACTAGAGATTGTGAAGCGTCTTTTCATTGTATGTATAATAAAATCTCATCCTTCAGTTAAGAGGGGTAAAAATAAGCATTCCTGTCAGCTACTCTCGATCCAGATAGAGTGACTACAGCTTTGATGCATCCGCGCCTGTTATCACAACAGTAACCTCGTTTCCCTCTGTTTCTATATAACTATTGAGAGCATTCACCGGCGCTAATTACAGGTGGAAGCGTCTTTCCGTCGCTAATAAACCGAATCACGGCCGATTTGCGTTCGGAAGGCACGCATCGCACGAGAAGTGGCCACTGTTAAAATATCGCCGCTTCGTTTGCCATTGCCAATGCGCGGATTCTCTTTCGCCCCGATTCGTCATTAGCGTCGCCCTATGTGCAGTGCGGTTGTTGTGCGCGCCCTCTCATTTCGTTCGTTCCAATCGCTTTCACACACGGCCGAGGAAACATTAAAACCCTTTCGGCGTCCCTAGATATGTCTTTCCACCCACCAATTGCTGATTCGGAGATTTTAGTTTGCATGCACGCATTGGACTGCCATCATGCGAGAGAATTCGCCGCGATTCCCGAAAGAGACAGTTTAATAAGTACATATTGGCTCGTGCTCTCCGCGTGTTTATATTCGTGGTGCGGGAGTTTTCGTGGTGGTCCAGTGACTGTGATCTACGGCGATGATTGTTCATTGGCTCTTATTATGCAATGAGTAATGATGAAAGCAATTTTCGATGATGAAACTGATACAGTAGAATTTCTGTTAAAATTTGTTTATTGATCGTGGTTTCGCTCAGCTATAAGCTAATCATAAGATCAGGATTCAAATATAGTCTGTTAAAATCAAAACTCTTATGGGTATCGTACAAATTTAGTTTCGTGCACGATGAAATTACTTTTAATTTTTTATCTAATTAGTTTATTTAGTTATTATTTATTTATCATATGGTTTGCAGCAAATACATAAATACACACATTCATTAAATGGGCAAGAGAAAAAAAACGAACGGAACTAATAACACGTTAATTACCTATATCGTAACTAATGTTACCTGGGATTGCACCTAGATCAATCGCAGTTATACAGTATAAAATTACACGAATCTAATTAGCAAAAAAATTAAGAAAGTAAGCATTCGTAGTTGACTGAAGTTCCGTAAGCCTTCTTTGCATTTCTCAAACCTTTAAAGGTTTGAGTTCCGACAGAACTGCATCGAGAATCTATTATTCAGAGACCAGGCTTTTTCAAATTAAACCGTCTCCGCTCGTGTGAATCCGTTCTTTTTTTGTAAGTGTCGTTGATACAACCCCTTTGATTTCCAATCCGTTGTCCTTGCCGTCTAGTTGCAGATCTAGAGTTACTTCCGCACATTACTTCATTCCGAAGGGACAGAGAAAACGTTCAACCGCGTATCATTTTTAGATTAAACCGTTCAATCACTCTCGGCAACATCTGTGCTTCAGATATTCAAGCTCCGCCGTCGTTGACTGCCTACCGAGCGAACTAGTTACATGCTTCATCGAGCCTTCAGCAATAAATGCTATTTGAAGGCTTTTTTCTGCGCTATCGGGCATTTAGGTATTCAGGTTTCGGTCTTCCGATCAAGCGAATAAATGTGTCAAGCAAGTGTTACGATTGTATGCCATTACGGACTGAGCGAGGGCGAAAAACAAAGCTCAGTGCGCAGCTCTAGTTGTGTATGGTTTCGAAATTAGCTCCTCTGGAAAGATGGATGCCTTTCTGTCACCTGCCCGTGGAATTTGTGTTAGATATGTCACCATCGTGAGTGTTCTACCTATCGGTAGAGTCATGTGCGCCAAAAATTCTTTGTCATTCTTTCTTTTATTTCTGTCTTTTATCCCGCTGGTTATATCATATAACATCTTTATCTTTTCCTCTGTAGCTTCCCTTGAATCCTGGCTTCAGTCACTTTCTTTAACAATCTACCCCTCTCAATATTTGACCCACACATTTCCTCTGATGTAGCTTAATTACTTCAATCAAAATCATCATCTCTAGAACTTTCATGTTTGTTTCACTAGATGTATATTTATCGGGAAACTACTATATATCAAGAAGTATTTGTGAATATGGTAAACGTCTCAAAGTAGTGTGTTAATTAAATCTATGCTTACGTATTTATTTCCCGCGAAGTTATTGCGGAAACCGATGTAAATGGATGATTCCGTGAAATTCACAGCTAAATACACGTTTCCCTGCATTTTTATCTATCTGTTTCGTTAATTTTGTTCCTTTTTTCATCTCTTTTCTCGTCCGGCCAAGATCCGGCTCGCTCGCTTAATTAGGTTTGCTCCGAGACCGCCTCCCAAGTAATTTCGGTATCAAGGCTCCAGGGCTTGAACGCGGAGGAGGGCTTCATATAATAAGATATGCATGGTCACATTTTAATACCTTTAACGAATTTTTTGTACGTGACGAGAGAAGATGAGAAACCTCATTTTTACCGCCGATTGCGATTAGATCGTAAATTGCCCCCTTCAAGATTCTCTTTTTTGGCCTCCGGGTCTTCGTCGTAGAGTATCGTTCTCGGGAATTAGCTCTCTTCGTTATCGGTGTCTAATGTAGAGGAGGTATAAATGAAGCAGCGATATCATATCTGTATGCTACTCACAACTTACAGGGCATTAGCCAGATGATTGAATTCAAATTTCTGCTCTACTTCCTCCTTATTTCTATGGAATATCTTGTTCTGTGCGGAAGGTGTTAGATGATTTACGATCGGCATGGGAATTGCTAGACTAAGCCACATTCATGCGTATCCCCATGTCGTACGCTAAGGGATGTGGCGTGAAAAGGAAAGTGGCTTTCAACTTCGGAATGACTATTCTTTTAACGGGTTTTTCAACCTTCAAACAAAATAATTTTCTCATTTTGCCTAATTCCTCCCCTGGTGTATCAAGATTCTTTTTGTTGAGGGTAGTTTAATTAGAATTCTGAGGCTTAATTAGGACAACTTAATTGTATTTTCGTCGCTATTTTCAGGTAGAGGTCTTTCATAATTTTAACATCTCGCGAAACATCAAACGGCTGTCGGTTTAATTAAAGTAGTATAATTATCTACTCTGGATTGTTTAGCTGCCCTAGGCATTCGTTTTTCTGACTTCAAGATCGCGGAGGCCTGTTTAAACGCGTCGTTGAAATTGTAATTTTTCTCTTTTTTTAAACGTCTTCAGTTAACTCTCTTTATGATAAAGATTGAGTTCTCAGCGAGTTAATGATTTCTGGCTCGTCATAGTTGTCCGTCCGTCAGCTCTCTCGTACCTTTGTGCCAACCTATTATTCCCCTTTTCTGCCAATTTCCCAGCCCTCCACTTCTTTACGCTTCCTCGCCACCTACTCCGGCTTTTGTCCTTTTATAAATCCTGCCTTAATAATCTGGGAGGGTCACGTGATGCCGCAGCTTTTCCACTCCAGTCCAAATTGCGTGCTTGTCTCCTCGCCTTTTCGCACTCCCACTCTCACGCACACACGCCTTATTCACTTCACATTCTGTGTTCTTTCTCACTTCCCTCAACGAGCTTGTTCTTTCGGCCTCTTACCTTGTTTTATAGTTGCTCACTCATTTGCACGTGTTCAATTAGTTTTGGGAATTGCCCCGGCTTAACTAATGTGCTGTGATCATATTTTTTGTCGCGTTATTTGTGCTTTATCTGTCTCAAGTGACTTCTGAAATCACGAGAGGTTCCAAGTGGTAATGCTGTTCAGAATTCATCCATTAGGACAGCCATAACTTAGGGATCGCCAACCTATGGCGCATCCGCCGAAAGTGGCGTGTTACATTATAAAAGACACAGTGACTCCAGGAAAAAATTAAAGATAAGTATCTCACAGAATTTACTTATAATACATATACATACTAATATATGTATAGTTTACATACACAGTTCATAACATGACAGACCGCTAAATTCTAAATAGTGCTTGTGTCATAGTTTATTATTTAAGTTCACGATTCTTTATTATACTTAAATTATTATATAGCACATTAATGCGATTTGTAGGTCGAATCTAAATTGAAAATGAAATGATTGTGTATAAATTATGAAAGACTGGCCGCTCCTACCCTAATTTCTCTTTCAGCGCGTAAAATAATGGTCGTCTCCGAAAATCTTTGAGATATTTCTTTCTTCTGAGTTTTCTCTTAAGTCGCTCTTTTTTCTTTGATCCCGTATATTGAACTTAAGTAGAAAAAAAATTAACATTTTTAAATTGTTACGAAACCTTACTTTGCATTTCCTTCGAGTTAAGCTTTGTTTTTGTTTCCATTCGAAAATATTCTTTCCTCAAGGATCGGTGGAACGGATTATCTCCTGCCTTAAATTCATCAAGGGATATTCTTCGTTACGTGATGTCAGGGCATATGCCGGCAGAGGAGTGTTTTATGGAAATCAGTGTTGCCGTGGACAGTGGATGTCACACACATTATTCCTGCGTTGAATAACCCTGCGTCCGTGAAAAACTTATGAATATTGAAACGCCAACCGTCTTCTGAGAATTAGAATTTTTTGCTCCGCACCTTCGCTCAAGTGGGGTCGGAATGTGGAGTGGTTCGCCAGATAAGAAAAACGGTTACGAATTTAAAAAAGGACCTTATAAATAAACATTCTTTCTTCCTCTGCTCGGAGCCTTCGTTTGGGTAGCGTATTAATTCCTGGTTGCTTAAACACTTGTCCCGCGTCCAACCTGCGTCTCTTTCTTTAAAGCCGCCGCGACTTTTTCACCCGAGTATTACGCGGAAGATAAGACTCATTTGTAAACAGAAAAAAACTCGCTCCCCCCCTAATCCGTTCCTTCGTAAATAAATGGAATAAAAGATCTCGCTCGAATATCGCCAAAACGACAGAGACGGATGTACAGTAATCGGCACATTAAAGCGGCACTCCGAAAAGCATTTTTCTCCCGGCAAATATTTCAGTATTTGTTCCTCCCTTCCATACCGTATCGCCCCAACGAATCATCCATTTTGTCGAGCACATACCTCTCTCGCTTTCTCTCCCCTCTCTGGAGGAATAAATCACTTTTTTCCTCTGTCATTTTTCGGTGAAGGTGCGGGTGGAAGTTTTTCCAAAGCTTTTTTCGTCTGTTTGCGCGATAGAGAAAAAGGGTTGCGGAAAGATCATTTAGTCTCCCCAATCGCTGGGATCTCCCAAAAGAGAAAAAAACGTTCGGAGGAAGTAGCCATCGTGAATATGCATATGATGTGAGTCACAGCATTTCGTACGCCCCATTTTCCCTCCTCTCTTCTTGCCCACCTCACAAAGATCTTTATCGGAGAGAACGGTCGAATATGAAACAGCGCCACGGCGTGCTGCGTGAGTGGTGGAAAAAGCGCCGGGAACGAACGTCGCACTTTGTTCATACGTTATTCGTTGATATTCTTTTATTCCCCAATCGCCGGGGATAATTGAGCGTTGTCAGTATGCGGAAGAGATACCGTCCGTATCCCGTTTGATATCGGCGTAGTTTCGGTCTTTTTTATTATACCTCGGTACGGATTTGCATTTAGAGGATGGAGTCGGTCTTTCAAGGTTCGCCGTGACTCATTTCATGGATCAATTATTCATTGGTTACCTGCGTGTGTTTGGATCATCTCTCCTCCGATTTTTTTACTCGTGAGCAATTTTCGGCGTCTGTTTATCAGTAGCGGATATGGAAGATAATGACAGTGCCCGTAGTCATCACCATAATCATTGGGATGCATTTGAGAGTTTTTGTGGTGGATTTTCATCTTTTAAATTTCTTCTCTGTCCCCCCTTTCTTTCTTTCTTTTTAATTCATACGACGCGGATTATTTATGATGGATTCATTATTCATTCAACCGCAAAAATGTTCGTACTCCCTTGGCGTTCGTTTTTAATCGGTCCAGGAGCAAACGTTTTCGTCTCTGTCGGACTCATTGGAGGTGACTTCCCATTTGTTCCGAAAAGTCCGGAATGGTCTCGCTCGAATAGCGTTTATTTTCCCCCTTTGAAGGATTTAAATACTCAGCTGCAACTCTCGCTTCGTTAAAAACGCAGAATAATGTAATATATTTTGACGGATACTCGCTTATTGCTTGAAGGAGTTTTCTGGATAGTTTAATTGAAGTCAGGCGTTTCCGAAGCGCGTCGGATAGGTTACGTATGTATTAAGAGACAAAAGAGACATCCTGATTTATTATCTTGCCTTTCAAATATCTGTTTTTCATTAGAATATCTTTTGATTTCTGTCATAAGACTTATATACGGTGGTTTAAATTTTGGCAAAAGTCTTTAATTTCTTATCCTGACCCTTTGATGCTAAGGCAAACACTAAGGAATGATGTCTGTTCTAGATTTATATGAATATTCTTTCTTGTGTTCTAATCTTTGATTTAAATATCCAAAATCTTTCAGTAATTCGTCAGATAGATCAGTGCACCGGAGTACGACCTAGAAAATTTAAATTGTAAATCTGTAAAGCTACGGATATTCCGCTCCTGTATCTGCATTCAGATCACGAAAGTTGCAAACGCGGATTGCGATTTTTCAAAGCATTGTTCTTCGACATATCGATCCTTCATAGTCGAACATACCTTCAATTAATTTCCGCCGGAAAAATCTTTCCGACATTCTCATCGGAGCATAACGAGAATTGATCTCTCGCATGCACTTCCTCCGCTGATTCTTCGACCAATGCCACGGCTCCATCGTCCACTTCCCTTCCATCTCAGTCCTTTATATTGTTCGACTCTCCGAAGTCCTCAAACAAAAGATTCCGACAATGGTTACGAGGGCGTCCTTCCTGTCCGCACGGGACGTCTGCTCCTCATCCCTCGGCCGGCGCCGGTCTCCTGCGGAAGGCATTCCCCTTCAACTGATGGCAAGTGGTACGCCCTCATAACAGGAGGATGGCTTCAGGCGGAATACAGGTTATGGAAAGACGGCTGATCGGGTTGGGTCGTGGGGGTTGACAAGGTGGAGTAGCTCGTGCCACACGTGGAAGGAGGAGGCCCTGTAACCACCATCAGAGGGCGGCGTCGGCGTCGTTAGCGACTGCCGCCGCGTACCCATTGGTTCTTGGGGCGTATTGTCGAGGTCTGGAGGCACCAGGTGCTCGCTCTTCCACCTGCCTCCTCCGTAGTCTCGTTTCTGTTCCTACAGCGTGCCCCATCCCAGCGACTCCTCCTACTGTCAATTAAAGGAAGAGCTCTCCGGAATGGAGGAGGTAAAGAAAAAGGACTCCTTTTCAGGGGAAACGGGGTGATTTATGAGCTAAGTGCGACCTCCGTTTTGGTAACGAAGCTAGACAAAAAGATAAGGCCTATTCTTTCACATGGCTTCGGTGCGATTTTCCGAAGGGCTCGGCGTCGGTGATTAATTTCGCTGTATTTTAATGGGTATTCCGAGAGGGGTTGCGGGAGAAGTAAGAATTTCCATTAAAATCAACACCTCTGCCGTAGCTTCCTCCTTTTTCAGTGGGGAATGTCTGTTGTTCTTGTCAATGGGAAGATACATCGCGGATGATTGATTGCGACCTTTTGTTGGTAGTTGAGATGAAGATGACGCGTTTTAAATACTGTTACGTGTGGCGCGTAAGAGGTACTTCGTCACTCTCCAAACACTATCTACTATAATTAGGCGTCTCGAAAGGTAACTATTAACGTCCAATTTCGCCCTTAATTACCTCTGGAAATACACTGGTAAATGACGTTACTCGATAGCAAGTGCTGATAAGTGTGGACGTAACATTCAATTTTGTCGAGGTGTATTTATAAAGGAGAGAATGGATTAGGTAAATGTACAGCGGTGAGTAACCTCACCTGAGTGTCTGCTCTTTCAAGGAAATGTCTCGTCACCTCGGGTCGAGAAGAGAAGGTGAAATCAGCGAAAGCACAGCAGTAAGCTTTAAAGGGGACATGTCATGGTTATGTCTCTCCTGAAATGAGAGTCTAACCAAAGAAAGCGAGCTCTTTAAGCAATCTTAAGAGGTATGAAAAGTATACACATAAGTAAATGTTAACTTGTCGTGGATATTATATTTAAGCCTCCAAGGACGCTTCACTTGTAATCTATTTTCTCATTTTGTCGTAAATAAATAAAGTACGACTTTATTTTGCAAGAGATTGAGTCTCCTCTTCCATTTCACTCATGACTCATGTGATAGATACTGTGATAGTATAGATGTAAGTAGTGAAAAATATGTAAAGTTAATATAGTAAAAGGTAATTTAATTGAGAATAGTCGCGAAAGTAGAAAACTGAAGCTTAGGAGAAGTATCTACGGTAGAAAAACACTCACCCTCTAAAAAAGTGTGCACAAACATACGGAGACTAATAAGTAAACGATGTTAGTTTAGCATGAGTTGAAATGAAATCCTGGTAATAGAAACTGAAACTACGCACTTCAAATAGAATACACTACCGATAAGATGCACAACAATAAAATACACTGCAGTGGAATTACCAATTAACAAAAATAAAAAAAAAAACAAGTAAAAAAACAACATTTCGGAACATGCGACATAAGGATATTTAGTTAGGAATGTTTTAGTAGTCACTGAGGTGAAATTAAAGCAAACAATTCTTTTGAAAGTTCAAATCAAAATGAGAGAAACAAATATGTAAAATTTAAATTGAAAATTACACTAGTACAGTTATTTAAAAAAAATCCAAACTTTAATTACGAATAAATTAAGACAAGCATGATTTGTTAATTAAAATGAGGAATATATGTAGTTATCTCAGAGAAGAGGGAAAATAATAGAAAAAAGGGAAAAATAATTATAAAATTAAATATATAATAAATAATCTCATATTAAGATAAGGGAAAAATGAATAGTGAGAGCATAGAAATTTTTCGTCCTATGCTTTAAACTAAATATTCCAATACCAGATACATCAGGTGAGTCATTTTCGATCGCAACTTTTTGATACCTCAGTCTATCACATCGCAGCGCTGCTCTAAATCTTCTCTCAGTCAGGTCACATGGCTCTACTCGGAAGTCGTGTGTGTATAGGTCGGAAAAGCCCTCTTAATGACGACGCAAATTGCTGTCGTTTAACGTTATACATCCAACTTGCCTAACCCCGTTATTCCGGCAGCGTGCAAACGAAGACAACTTTTTGGTCGTTTTTGGGTCACGTTACCGTGATTCGTAGCACAAGCGCGGTGTTGCAGAGTCGCTCGTGAATGAGTCATCGTTGAGGGAGTCACGATGATCAATCTTCAGCGTGCAATCACAGCCGCTGCAAACGTCACCGGGAGAGAAAATCATTTCCTTCCGCTAAATCCCTCTTATAAGATTTCAAGGGAAGCATGAAAAGGAGTCAGGTTTTGCTTTTACTGCCCCTGAGTTAGTCATTGGAAGGAGGGCACGAATTCTTTCCACGATTACTTATTGGCGATTCCTCGGGAGCAGGAAGCGGCTGGGGTATTTTTTGCCAGCTAATAGATCGGAAATTCTGGGAAAAAGGATTTTCTACGTGAATAACTACAAAGAGCGGATGATTTTTGGGTGTTGAAGGGGCATTAGGAAGTAGTCGTGAATGATATTCGTGGCGTTCTAACGGTGGTGAAGTTTCGTGATGTTTCCTGGACGTAAATCTTGAAAGAGCTTTACTCTCGGTGGGATTTAAGCCCTCCTTCGCCTTCGCCAGAATTTATGATAGGTTTCAGATACCTCAATTTTGTCCTTGCATCTCGTCATTTTGTCTTATGAATAAACTTTTCACTTGCATATTTCGGTATCAAA
Organism: Pachydiplax longipennis; assembly: GCA_036926295.1. Taxonomy (NCBI): domain Eukaryota; kingdom Metazoa; phylum Arthropoda; class Insecta; order Odonata; family Libellulidae; genus Pachydiplax; species Pachydiplax longipennis. Next base: position 64,065,220 of record JAVFKF010000008.1, read on the forward strand.
TTCACTATTATCACACCACAGCCCTTATATGTATTTATTTCCTTATCAGATACTTTGTAGAATTCTATAAAATATTATCTGATATTTTATAAAATCGAGCTCTATAAATGAAAATCGATTATATATTTCGCGGAACTCGTCAGCTCATTTTTACTATAAAAGAAATCCGGAGTTAAGCATGCGGCCAAGCCCAAAATAGCAAAGCTGATTCTGAAATCACATCATGCGTCCAAAATTATGGTATCCTTTAACGAAGCAAAACGACGGTTAAATTGAAGTATAATTTTCAAAGGGAAGATAGGGGATTGATAAAATTAATGTTCTCCAGTTCAGCGCCCCAAAAGCCAATTTCCTTGTCTCAGAGTGTAGCTGCACAGCCATATCAAGCCACCGTCTACTCACCTATCCGTAAGAGAGGGGACGTCTTTAATTTTTCTCATCCTCCAATTATTCTTTCGTCACCCTTAACGCTTGGCCAACCGACGTCCTTCGGAAGGAACATTAAATTTTTTTTCCCTTTCGGGAGTTCTGTGACCCGTCTCTAACCTCCTTTGTTTCCGCCGGACGCTGTTCAGAAACGGTCTGCTCATTCCGAATAAAGAGCACCCGAAAATTCACTTTCTCGTGTTGTGTGTGCTCGCTCGCTCATGTAAGGAGTCGTAATAGGGATGGGAAGTGGGAGGACTCATTTTAAACCACGCGATGAGCATTTTGATTTATTCCTTCCTCCTCGTCACGGGTTTGGAATTCCTCACTCTCTCTCTCTCTTGGATAGAGGATGAAGGAAAAAAACCTCTCAAGACTACGTGCCGATTTAATTTTTTCCTATCGTTTTTCGAGTTATAATGGAGGGAGGATGACTGGTAAATTCCCCTTCGGAGAAGTGGCATAATTCGAGGGGGACTTCTCGGAAATTCTGATCATTCAGATCACTTGGCTCGACGAAAACGTTGAGATTGGCGATCGCAAGGAGATTAAATCCTTGGCTGCGTTCACGGACTGGTGACTCTGGGGAAGAAAAAGAGGATGGACATTAACCGTCGTTTGGCGTGCACGAGGAACTATTATAGTCATGGAAAACAGAAGCTTTTCCTAATGACGGCCTCCGCTTGATTATCCTCTCATTTTTTGTCGTAGCATTAGACGTTGATTACACCAGGTTTATCTCGTACCTTTCCTTGCTGGAAGGAATTAGAAGACAAAATTAATTCATGAAGGTAATTTTCTCCGAGAATGATCGCCGCTTTAATTCTCTCATAGCTTACCTCTGTCCCAATGGCTAAGTACAAAGCAGTCTTATTATAATTCACACGGAAGGGTTGATTTATTTTTCGAGTCAGCCGATGTTTCGGCGAGGTGAAGAAACTTGTATGATTCCTGTGGCACACATTGCTTTGTCGTCGATGAAAACGGGAGGAATGAGCTCACTGCGCAATGAATTTCAATTCCTCTAATAACAATTGATGCATGCCTCTCTCCTTACTCAACACTCAAACGTGCGACACTCGCGGAATGCACGAACAATTAGAGTCATCCATTATCTTGGTAACAATGACTGGTGGTGGGATTCTTTAGCGCAGCAATACCTTACTTGCCCTTCCTGTGGATGTACTTCTTTAAATGGGCGGTAATTATATCGAAATCCAAAATTCCTGTTTGATTGCTCGGCTCGGCTATTTCCGGCTTACGATAAATATATTCAGTTACAGTTTGCATCGTATGCGTATCGTTGATTTAAATATCATCTGAGCATTACTCATTCATGATAGAATGTGGCTTGTAGGTAGATTGTGTGATATTTTTTGTTGTGCATTATTTGGCATATTAATTCATTAATATTACGTATCATAAATATTGAGTAGTGAAATATGTTTATGTTTTGCATATAATTATGACGCCACCACCCGATGTTAATATAAACCGGTTTAGTGTAATTATAATATTGTCCAGTAATAACTCAGTATTCGTAATTCTTCCGCTCAAGTCGAAATACTCGTTGGCTATTTATGGATGCATTTTAATGGACATGAACTCCAACTTTTGTATAGTTTTCTTTAGTGTCCCTGAACTGTTGCATTTAAGTGCAGAAACTAAAATAAATTAAATATGCAGCCGAATTAATCGCAATATTCATAAAACCCATCATTAGGAAAGGGTTATCATTGACAATTATGCTAAATAGTGAACCTAAATGCACAGATCGCAGTACAAAGAAGACTGAACGCTGCGCATAGTAATTAGCAGCAACCGACTGACCCAGTGGCCCGCATGATTTTACCGACAATGATTTATTTATTAAGCTTTATTACAGAGTAGGCATGCATTTAATTTAATATGCTATATAGAATAGATTAATATTGGATTGAGTGACGCCGTGCATAAAAATGCCATTCATTTTGTTGCCGTACCCCATATTCTTGTTCCGATACAGATAATAAATACAGAATTGCATTATTAGCAGTTGATTGAGATCAGTGGCGCGAACGGTATCATTCCGATTAATTCATTATTTTAAAAAACATCACTCGTATCAAACTTTTGCATCGAGCATTAATCACGATAAATTTTCTACTCCGCGTGCAGCGTATATTATCGGAAAGGTCACCTTTCGAGATACGGCGCATTTGTCATCGTTGGTCCGTAATTGTTTGTAGGTCGGTTTTTATGTTTGCCACTTTCTTTGTGTCGCTAAGTGGTTTTTCGTAGATTAGTTTCATCAGTCGCGTTTTGCGGTAATTATTTCACCGTACGTCATTACCTGTTTTCCTCTTCCACGCGCTTCTACCTTTCACCGCCTTTCTCCCCCGTCTCTCATACAAGTCCTCTGGGACGTTGCTGAGTAATAATTGACGCGTGGGAGGGCTGGTCCGTTCCGGAAATGGTTAAGGTTTGACCTGCACGCCCTCACCCGCAATACCTCTCTATACCTTACACATTCGCTTCTTTCGTAACGCCGCCTTTTTCCTTCCTCCACTCCCACACACTTTTCCGGTTCCACGGCGCTGGAATTATCTTCGCCCAACACCCTTCCTCCAGTCCTTTCCCTTTTACGCACAGGATCTTTGTTTCGCTTCAAATTTGAAGTTTGACGCGATTTCCCCAACGAATCGGAATCGATTATTCCGTGGCGCGCGAGCCAAAATACGCACCGCACGAACAGACCCGCCGTTCTCCGATCCCATTCCCGCCGTTCCGAGCAATATTTTCGCCTTTTATTTCCGCCCGATGGAATTGTCGCCGTGCGTCTGCATGCGGATCGAGCGCAACCAGAACGCCTCTGCGGCGAATTTATTCGGAGCTTTTTTTTACTCCCGTCTCCCCTTTTTTTCTAATTCCTCCCCCGCCAGAACCGACGGGACCGCAGCCACTCAATTGTTCGTCACGATCGCATTTCCCGAAAGTAAACTCGTTAATCTCCCGTTGGCTTTAAGTTATTCGTTCCGATGGGCGCGGGGAAATTGACTTCTTTCGCGAATCGAAATCATTTTGCCTCGCTTATTACTATACCGGCGAAATTTTCCCACTCGCCTTTCTCTTTTCTCCACTTTTTTTTCGGAGTGCGACTGCGTTGATTGCTCTCCCTCTCTCAGGAAGGCGCGTATCGGATTTTCGTGCTGTCCGAACGGCAGTCGTAGTTGAAGAGGAAAGAGCGGATCGGCCGTTTTATTTTCACCCTTTCTTCGCGATGCACGTTTCGGAAGAACGGAACCTCCTTCTTCCCCCGTCGCTATACACAGTGCGGCCATCGCGGTAATTGGCATGTTCGCTGAAATCGATTTCCCCGAGCGATTTTTCGCATTCGCCCAGCTGGTTTCTTCCTTCCCATAAGGATTTTCCCATCCGCCTCCGGAGGATCTTGAATGGGAAGTCCCTGCCCTTCGAGACGATAGCATCCGTGGCGTCCTTCGTTTGTTCCGACACGGTTCGATCCCACCCCCACCCAAAATCACCATTCAACAATATATAACACCTTGGCCTTGAATGTGGGATCACGTACCGGCAAGTTAAATGGTGGATGATTTATCGTGTTTTTTGGCTATCTGATGGCGACGCTCGAAGAGTCGCCTTCGTTCGTGATGAACGTTAATTAAAATTCTCTTTTTTCTTTCTCGCTTTCTCCTCCTGCTTCTTACGGATGCGTTCAACGGAGTTAGTTTCGGTGCTTTTTTGGCCCTCGCTCCTTTTATCGCATATGAGGTACGCCTCGTTCGATGGGATAAGTCAGGGTAATTGGTGAGGTGGGTGATCGAAGTTTACTCGTATAGATTAGCGCGAGTGTGGTAATTAGAGGTTTTGATCAACTTTTTCTTAAGCGAGAGCCTTATTGGGATATCGTTTTCTTGCCTTTCTCATTTTCTACGATACCTATGTCTGTGACGGAAATTAGTTGGAAGTGTTAAGAAATTGGTAGATTCAATCAGTTTTTTCTTTATAAAAGGGCGGAGGTGTTCTTAAAAGACGCATTTGGTTACCAAAGCTATTTCAAACCAATGAATATTAATTATGCAATGTGTCTATTGTAGCTTCTGCCCGACCTCAATAAGGAAAATTATTTCACGGTGACCTTTCTAATGAAATTGATGGACTGGTATGGTTTAATTTAAATAAAAACAAGTATAAAGTATAGGAAGCTGTAGGGATGTAAGATACAATTCGAAGAAAAGTATATAAGGATTGCTAAAAATATTCAATTAAGGCACAAAAAAAGATGCACAGAAATTACTTTAATTCAATTTAACTTTTTTTCCTTTGGTTTCTGTTAAGTTCAATTCAATTAATTCTTCCCCTTACTTCGTGAAAAGCCATGAAGAAATGAGAAATTTAATATATGAAGTTACTTAGTTCTTCTTATTTCATTGTATTAAATAATTATTTCAGCGAAAGTTTGATCGGTTGATTGATTAGCTTTTTGTATTCACCTTTTTATCCATTATTTTATGCCTGATATTTAATTAAACTACCCACTGTAAGAGGTGGAAATTCATTATTTCCTGAACCAGTGCGATGGCTTATATCGCTTTCCCAGATTAGTGTAGTACTTTTTTAAAATCTTATTTACTGCTCTCCGATTTGTCTGCTTAGGTTTGCTATCATACCTTACTAATGAAAGTAAGAGAGTTTCAATGACACTTCCACTGTCCTTCGTTTTAATTCTATCCTTTGATCCTTTTATCATCAAATATTGTGATGTGGTGCGAAGGATTCTTTTTGTCGATTCGTGAAACGGAGAATGCATCAAAGTAACAAATATGCTTAAATCATCCCTTGTATAGAAAACGGCTCAATAATTACTTTCGTCTAGTAAAACTTTAAACTTCGCTCCTGAAAGAGGTTTAAGCCGAAGAAAAAAGGGAAAAATGCGTCCAAGCGAAGGATGTTACGGCCGTATAACTCAAAATTTGAGGTGGATGAAAGTGTGGTGAACGGAGGTCGGGTTGTCCTCCACCCATTATTGGTGATATCGATTTGATGAAAGAGAGAGAGAGAAAGGGGATGTGCAGATGGATGGGTGAACTCAGCGATGTGGTGTGAGTGGAGAAAAGCTGAAAAGTTGCTCCATTTTTACCTCAGGCTTCCTATCAACCTACACGCAGACACACGCAGAACCCGTTCACAAACGGATTCCCATTAGCAAGCTCCGCTGTTTTGTGTGTTCGTAAACCCGATGACCGTCTCGTTTTAATGGCGTCTCCCTGAATCAGAGGGAAAAGAGATGACAATCGCTTGCCCAGACCCTTTCTCGGTTCCGCGTCGGCTATGCAGAAAAGGACCCCCACTCTCTTTATTTCCATTTTCAAATTTCCTTTGCCGATCTTTCCACCCTTTTCGTTTGAGAAACAAGCTGTTCGGCTACGACTTCATCTGGTTTCCTTTGCGTTTGGCGAAGGATGATTCACTGAGTCGTGATGTCTGGTGATTCTCTTTCCTTTGATTCAGCTGTGATGTTAAATACGCGTTCCATATTAATGCCGTTCGTTTATTTAAATAAATTAAATTCTGAATGAGAAATTCTCCTAATAAAATTTGCGAATGACATTTGAATTTCATCTGCTCTATTTTAGGACCATATATTTGTATGAATATGATCATTTATAGTGCTTCCAGAGCAAATTAACACCATGAAAAGCTTAATAATATCCATAACATTCAAGCAGTGATATTATCTTTGCTATTAGTAATCTAAATTTTGTTCTGACTAAAACTATGGGTATGTTATTTAAAATAGCAATTCTGTAGGAATTTTTTTAGGTCTTGTCTTTTAATTATAGCTACGAAAATTTGTCACGCTGGAGTTAAAATAAGAATAAATCATCTTTATCATATCTACATTGAAACTAAAGAAACCCTTCAGTGTCTCTTCTTGTCGGAAAAATTAATAGAAACAGACAGATGATTTATCTTAAACATGTTTGCACAATAAAAATACTTTGTGGGTGTAAAAGCCTAAATTTACACTTGGAAAATCAGATTTTAACTGGAAAATGTGCTTAAAAAATCACGTTTAAAACTATTGAACTCACAAATACTTAAATCCTGGAATCATGTAATAATTACGAGCCATTCATAGAAACGTTGCTGAAATTTAATGTTCTCCTAATAGATTCTTTCATTCCGTTCTTCTGGAACAACATTATTCAGTTTATTAATGTTCTCCTATTTTAGTGTTGAAGTTTTTTATTATAACTGCGACCGACTCGTTTGTCATGCTCCTATTTCAAGAGTTCGAAGATTTCTATATCGATTAACTGTCGCGATTGGCTCTCAGCGTGTGATCCACGCGACGGAGAGTTTTTTGGAAAGCCGGTCATCCATTAATCCCGAGCAAATCCTCTCCTCGGAAGGCAGGACACGCGTGGGGATGTTTGCTTCTACTCTTGATTCGAGAGTATCGCGAGGGAGTAAGAAGGAAGCGGGATGCGAATTATCGGTTCCATTCGTTCCGCGTCCGTTTAACCCGATGCTCCTATTAAGTTAGGGTCCTGGATCGTTTTGGTGCGCCTACTATCTCGTGCACGATGTCAATTATGTGTGTGAGGAAGTCCCGGCGTTATGGCTGTTTACCGTCAGCGGTGCTCGATCGACAACGTGACGAACGATAACGCGCCTGCCTTTGTTGTGCAGCGGGTCCTCGCGATCTGAGAGATGCTGGGCCCCTTTAGAATGAGGGAAGTAGGAATTCAGCCTCTTTGTGTTGATCGATACACGTGCTTCAATTTGCTACACATGTCAATTGTGCTGATGTTTGACTGACATTTGCTATCCACGTCAGGAAGGTAGGGTCAGGCGGAAACATTGTTAGAGTAATGTTTTACGCTAGAACTCTTTGGGAAAGAGATTCTTAGCTCCAAGCTTGTACTTAATTTTCTGAAAGTTCAGTATATTTTTTTCTCGTCTCTGTATCGTGTAATAGTTTCTTTAAACCTAATTACTTTTTATTGTGAATTGTTTAGGGTGAACCATCTGGAGTTTGAGTTTTTATTCCTTCATTTTTCGTCGTGCTTTACCTCGAACATACGTGTGCTCTAGGTCGTACAATTTTCATTTAGTTTCAGTCGTACAATTTTCATTTAGTTTCAGTCGTTGCGCGGAAGGAACCTCTCCAAAGACAATGCTGGGAGCGTAAATGGTCCATTTTGTCGGACTGGCATATTTTCGGGCGGTAGAAGCGCGACCCACTTAGGAGGCAAAGCCCAAGAGTAAACGCTTCCATTCGGCCACCCCATTGTGTTTACGCGCCAACTGTCAGTTGCCCGTAATCCGACAGCTTTTAAGGCCTGTCATCACGTCCGTCATGAATTCAAAACCTGCTAATGAACGCCCCCGAAACTCCCGCGGCATTTTGATAGCGCGGATCGCCGTTCAAATACTGTCAATCTTCTTCATTTTTTCTCAAATCCCTCTCCTCGAGATTCCGATTCTTAAATTGCGAAAGCGAGGATATAAAATCTCAAATTTTCCGTGACAAAGCCAGCTCAGCTTTTTCTCGTTCCTGCCCTTAGCTCTGCAGTTCACGGAAGCGGTGGTGAATTCGTGGCGGGAAAAGATCGAGGCTGATGTGGAGAGAGCATTGGGGACATTTATGGCGGAATCGAAGCGCCATTTGACGCCCTCCATGGCGGGAAATTTCTCGGTTGCACGACAGCGCCGCTGTAATCTCTTTCATTGCTCCAATTGCCGTCGTTGTTACGCTTTTCGCTCCCGAGACCAAAGTTGTCGGCGATTGGAAGGGGATTTCGAAGCGAAAAGTGGTGTCGTTAAATAACTCCACGATGTGTGTGAGCGGGGATTTTCGGAGTGAAGTCGGAACCATTCTCCGGGGTTTCCTGCGAATGTGAGGCGATAAAAAACTCGGTCGAAATTTGCCAAAATGTTCGATTTCTCTCAGGCTATGCCCAGGTGCACCGTTATGCACCATGAAACTGTATTTCAATTCGATAGGTTGTTTTATTGTAACAATCTCTCCAAAGGTGAGGTTTGTTTTATTATTACACCTCATCGTCAGTTATTTTCATATCGAAGCTATCGGATAGCCAAGTGGGCAACGCGTTTGACTTTGATAAAAGCGATCCCGGGTTTGCTTCTCGATCGGAACTCTTGTGCAAAATGACCTCAGCTGTTGAGGTACTTTTAAAATTACTTTGATCTCTATTTTAATATCGAATAAAAGTGGAAGAATAAAGTTTATTCAGGAGAAACATCTATTTTTTGTTGAAATTCATCTTCTCATCTTCGTAGCCCTCCAGATTGTTCTGGATAATAAAAACGCTATAATATTAAATAAGGAAGTAAAGTTTTTTGACAAATTGTCTATAAATTTACGTGTCTCGTCGTTTCATGAATCTTATTTTATATTACTACTTCATGAAAAATTCATTAATAAATCATTACTTATTTATCCACAAAATGTTATGGACTCATCAGAACCATAAAATTCGAGTTTTGAAGGTTTGAATTATTTGGAGAGCATTTCTAGTCTCCTGAAAAATCAGACGTTTTCCGCAAACTTCTTCGAAACTATGAGTCAACTTGATGGATTGCATAGCAGTTTTTGCTGGTGCGAAACAAAACTTGGCTGTAGGATAGAAACATAGCGAAATGGGAAACTGATGTTTCCCTCAAATACGAAACGGTTGGCAACCCATTTCCAGATTTACTTTTGCACTTCCGTCAATTTTCGCTCGAACTCGAATTGTTTCCGCTGCCAATTGTTAACAGCCACCGGACGCAGGAGCTCCCGACGTCGTTCAGCAGGTGTTGCATTAAGTGTTTAGTGTAACCGTTTCTGCACTCCAGTCTCGACTGCTTGCTAACGAAAGGAAGCCCCGGCGTGAAACAAAAAAGCCACTTCTCCCCTTCCTTCCTCACATCCTTCCGAAGAATGGGCGAACGAGGATTATTTCCCGCATAAAGAACTGCTACCGTAAGAGGAAAGACTATTATAGAGCGTGGTTAGGGAGCGTCGAAGTCCTCGATGGAAACAAGACACTTTAAAAAGCATCAAAAGAAACACTTCTGAAACGATACTGGCAGCGGCCAGATGGTTTCGCTTTTAACATTTGCGTGGGCGCGATAGGGAGTCGGCACTTGACCATCTCAGACATCCCTCCCACTTTTCTATTTTCCATTTCTCCCACTTCACCTCTCCTCTCCTCATTTCCGGTGTCGATTGGGCCGAGCACATGCTTGCATCGCCATAGGGAGTTGGAGCGTAGGCAGCACCCGAAGGGAGTTGATGCGGTCAGCCAAGAGTGATGGTTATTGGGAGCCAAGGAGTGTGCGGTGGTCCCATGTAATACCAACCCCACTCACGAGGGTCCACCCAACGTCTCCAATCCCCCCTAAACATTTCCTGAATTTATGCGCGATCGTAAACCGAAGTGCGAATTTCGTTATGATTTGAGCGGGGGAGGGAAGATGTTGACCGTCATATATGATTCGAGTGAGGGCCAATATAGAAGTATTCGCTACTGAACCATTTGTATCGATTCTTTTTTTTCTTTTCTTCTTCCAGTAAATTTATGTATAATTCTGGGTAATATTATCGTAAAACTTTGCCAATTTATTTTAATTTTTTGCTCAATTTATTCAAAGGAATAATATAATTTCAGTTCCTATGATATAAATTTTTGCTTTATTCTGAATTTTTTGGATGTATATCTGGAAGGTTATAAATCTGCTTCTGTCACCATTGCTGTTAACTTTAGATTCTTGTTTACCCTTCATCGCCACGTTATCTACTTATCTATGCCGCAAAATGCGGTTCATTTCCTCAGGATATCCGTAGGTAGTTTTTGGCAAGCGTCCATTCATAAGTTGTGCTCTTCTAAAGTGGTTATCCAGAGCAGTCATTGAAGGCTTCAACTTTATAACACTTTTATTATATTTAATTAAGTCGTTTTCTCTCGATAGTACCACAACGAACTAGTTAATACCATCTAATTAAATATTAATTAAATGTGATACAATTTAAAATTCTATTTAATTCTCATACATATAGTTATTATTAGGAATAAGTATATTGCTGAATATTTCTGACAATTACTACAAACAGAGACTGAGCATGGTGTGTTTTGGTCTACTGCTTCATTACTTACTATTCGTTAAGTATTAAGCTTCCTACTTCAGCTAGTCGCAGATGCTGTTTATAATATTAGGGACCATATTAGGTATAAGCAGTTATTTTTACGTCGTCTAGCTAGCATTAACGTTAATCAAATTTGAGGAGTTGAATACCAGTATAAGTTAGCACCAATTGGCCGTTGATGTCATTGAGACCCTCCGTTTACTTTCACCACCCTCCGTGTCTCCGCCGTACCCATTTGGAAGCGAGGGTGTCCTCAGATGAGTTAAGGGTGAGGCTGCTGGAAAGGGAGAAGAAGGGTTATGTAGGGTCGCGGAGGTCGCTCAGTCGCACCTGGTCCACTCTTAGGCCCCTCCCACTCCCGCCACCTTCCGTGGTCCTTAAGCACCCCTTCCGAATTCTCTCTCCCCAGCAGTCATTTCCTTCCGACCGTTTTGTTATTCATGCAGTGCGTGTTTTTTTTATTCCCCGCCTGGGCGAGAGTGCATTTAAGAGTTGGGCTGTTTTCTCTCGTGAGGGGGCGGAATATGAGTATCTGCGTTGAAAGAAGATCGGGCTGACGTGAGGCTAAGTTGAAGGGTGGCTCTAGATAAGGGCTTCTTGCTGATGAGGCTGCTCGGATCCCTTGTCTGAAGGGGTTGTGCATCCTAGAGTGGCGATCGCTTGCCACTAAGTGAGAAAGCAGAAGTTAATTTTTCTATGTATCACTATTGTGAACGAAGACAATTCTTTTAAGCTCTGAGAATGAGGTTATAAATGGGGAAGCGAAATTGAAATTTTGTCAATTTTGAGCGAGTAAGTTAAAATTGCAAGATTGTATATCCTCACCTCCATTTTTGTAATAACTATTTATTGTATGTACTACTTCTACTACATATTTATCATCACAACTAGAAATACCTTTCCTCCATACCTTAGCTTCTGCGTATGAAAACCTTAGGAAAATGTGAAATATGTACTCCTAACTTTCCATTTATATTGTCTGAAAATGACTTTCATTAGATTCTTGTCTTTCAGTAAAATTTCTTAGTGGTGGTAGCATCGTTGTCATATGACTTAATTCAGTTTAAAAAATAAAATGTTTGAAGATGCAGTTTTGGAATCATCAAAATTTCCTTTAGGGAAGAAATATTAGAATTCTGCATTACCTTGGGTTATAGGTCGCCCAAGGAATAATGCGCTGGAAAGAGACCTTAAATGAAATTGCAAATTTGCTTTATAATAATAATAATAATAATAATACTTTATTTAGGGCGAGATTGAGACTATAAAGTCTCCTCTTACATCTAACCCTTAGGTAATGATAGTACAAATGCACCAATTAGATAATATTCTAGCCAGCAGCCGCACGCAACTGGTGGAGGATAGCCAATTTCGAAGTAAAGAAAACAAGTTTACAGAGTATTCTTCTCGTGGCACAAGGGAAGTCGCATTTCTGGAGCCCTGTGATGGCGAAGATGTGTAATGAAGAAGCTGAAAGAGGTGTGGTGAAGAGGTCGGTTTCTCTTGGAGGGGAGAATATGAAAGACTTGGAGGAGAGGCGGCGTGTTTAATTCATGTCGGTCGAAACTTCAAAAACTCTGAATTATTTAGCAAGATCGATAAACATTTATGAGCGTGGCCTGCGTCAGGTAAGTGCGTGTGTGTGCCTTCCACCGTAAGAATGGCGGTTTATTTTCGGACTAGCTCGGGATAATGACTCCGGACGTTTATTTTTACCCCTTTTTAAAAGTTTCGCTTCGTTGCTTGCCGGACGAATTATCTCTTGAAAGAGAAGGCGGGGAAAAAAAATCATGCGGATGCGGTTTTCTGAAGGATCCGAACGCGGTGAAAAATGTCATTTCATTCATCACTCTTCAGATTTATTTTTATAAATTCCGGTGGATGTGGGGATTTATCTATAATCCTGCGTGAAGGCCCGAGTGAGAATTCGGAGTATTCACCGGAAAAAGAAAAGGGAAATTTTGCCGCAGGATCGTCCGTTTTCTTTCAAAACGTCGCTCTTGATTCATAGGCAGGAAGAGAGACCATTCAAATGATCCAAATCTCTTTCCTCTCAACAGGAGCGGGAATCGCTTCCAATGTATTATTAGCATCTTTTGGAACGGGTCGGGGATTTTATTTATTTCACGGGGTTCTATGGCGCTTATTTTATTCAGCCGGATGCTGAGCGATAAACAGATGTACCGCGGCCTTCGTAACACGATAACAACGGCCGTAGAGGAAAAATAAAATTCATCGGGCCATTTCATTTAAATTTAATCATTTTAAATGCGACTGAAATGCCCGCTGCGTTCTAAGAGCGTATCGCTCGCATTCAATAATTCATCCAATATCCGATAATTTTAGCGAATACGTCTCTTTCGGCTTGCCCGTGGAAGGGAGAGGGATTCCCGTTCGGTACTCAAAGGAATATCTGTCTATAAAAACTCGCGGAATAAATATTTCGAATGCGTGCGGCGCTCGGGGGAAATTTTTTACCCTTTCCGCCTCTGGAAACTATTTTCACCGTGGGCCTCCGCTTTCCCTTTGTCAGCGGAATTTAATTTATTAATTTGGCGATAGGCGAAGGAAATGAGAGTACTTTTGCTGCCTTTTTATAACCCTCGTGCACGAATCAAGTGTGGAGGAGTAGGGATAATTGTTTTTGACCTTGTGGAAGGTCAGTCGATTTTTCATTTGAGGAAACGAATAAAGGTTTCCATCGTACTCTATCGTATCCTTTCGAATTCTCTTAATTTCTCCTGTGTATTAGCAGGAATCGATTGTAACTAAATGGATTATTATATAGAATATTAGTTTGCATTGATCCAGTTGTGGGGAACCTACGGCCTTTACGTCTAACGTGCACTTTTGGGCGTTCACCAATTGATTTTGGGCACATACTGAAACAATTACTATTATTTAAATCCTTTTTCTCATCTAGCAATTGACACTATGTGATAAGTAAAGAGGAAGATGTTCTTTTTCAACTTACTCATCGAATGAATTCATTTTGTCATCTAAAATATTATTGTTTAACTGTTGTGGTTTGGTCATTATGAAGTGTAAAATTGGCCTCTTAATTTCACATGTGGTCTTTCACAAAAACGAATCTTAATTATGAGCTTCCGTTAGAATATGGTTCTCCCGTACTCATCTAATTCATTTAAGGTTAAGTTGAAATGGTTGGAGTAAAAACGGCAGTTTTCGGTTTGAACGGCGTGGAAAAAAACATCTCAAGAAGTCGCGGTACTCGGATGCGCGGTAAAAAACCCGAGATGCAGTGACAGGAAAAGTCTTCCGACTCCAAGTATGTGTATTCTTTTCCGCATGAAAAAGAAAGTTTCTTCGTTCCCTCCATGCTCACCCAAGCAGCGGATGTAACGATTCGATTCTCTCGCCTGATTGGCCTCCCAAGTCGGGAGTTTTCTTCCTCATTATATCTCTCCTTCCAAATTGGAATTTCTCGTTTCTTTTTTTTTTCTTCTTCTCGCAAGACCCATTTTCATTCCTCGCGCGGGCGGGGACTGCAAACTTACAGTTTCCGCGGCGATGGAAAACTTTTAGAGAGAGAGTGGTTCGGAAAAGTAGCTTAATTCGAAAGTATTTTTCTCGCATTCTACACGAGGCAGGAGGTTTCCATATTTAGGAACGATTCCGAGGTAAAAGTTGTCGTTTGCGGGGGCCGTGCGTATGATTGCGCGTGAACAAGCAAAAAAATCAACGACACGGAAATCATTTTTATGGTCTCGTCGAGAAATCGCGTGAAATGCATCCGAATGCCGTCGTTTTTTTGCATTATTCGCTCCCCCTTTTCTCCCCGAAGTCGATAACGTGACGGAAGCCACCCGGTTGTTGCCTCTAACGATAATTTCTTTATTCGCCCGCGCGAATTTTATTGCTCGGATTTTTTTTCCCATCCGAGTGGAGAACAACATAGTCGGCGAGCGACTTTCAGACGGGGAAATCGATTGATTTCATTAGCCGTAGACCGACGTGGTTTTCGCCTCATCTTTTCGGCCGACACCCGTCACCATGTCGCGCCCGTGATATGTTTTTGATTAGTTCCTCCTAACCTGCGTATCGGCACGCCACGTTGAACTCGTGTTAACAGATGCTTACATTTTTTCGTTTGCGCCGCCAAATTGCGTTCTCCAGAGCGATTCGACGTGAAATGCGATTCGGAGTAGGGCGAAAGATATTTTTCTGATTTTTTGCCTTCCGTCATACCGATTGTTTTTCGCGAAACTTTTGTTTCTCATATTACCATTTTTGAGGTTTGTTTCCTGCTGGAATTGCATTTCTAGGTTCTCTCGCATTTATTTCCGAAGAAATGGACTTCAATCATGAGATTTTCCTTGTTTTCACGTCCTGTTAACTCAAGTGATAAAGAATATTTAATCTTATCTTCCTTCTCTCTGTTTTACGTTGCTATATTTTCTCATCAAATTTATCTTTAAATGATTCAGTAACTGGCGAGGGCTTTGATCCCGGGGTTATCGACGTTTTCCTACCTCTTTTCTGCTACGTAAATCAACCAAGTAAATCATCGATATCAGCCATTTGTTGTTTTTATGAGTATGTATTTAATCGTAAAAAGGAATCGTTCATTCGTCAGAGTGTGCTTTTGAAAACGTGCATCATTGAAAAGGTTAATCTTATTCAGGAAATAAGGAATAGATATTTTTAAGTCATCGGAAGGAAAACACCTGTAGGATAAGGGAAATGCTGATTCATATTGGGAATCTAGGAATCTTGTCGTTTAATCTCATTGAGGGAATGGATAAGCAAATAAGAGAAACACATGGAAAAGAGCGGTTCTTCCTGGTGCACTTTCAGCGAATGAGTGAGTCCCATTCATACTCCTCGACACAAAGACCCCATCTATCTTTTTCCCTTGGCGAGTGACATAAGCGAGCAACCTGTTTCTTCCTTTTCCTGCTCATGATCAACCTAGGTCTCTTCCGTTTCTATCCATCCTTCTTGGCGCAGGCGCCGTTCGGACAGTGAAGTATTATGGAAAAATTGCGGAAATTGAAGAAAAAAGATTTCTCTTCCGCAAGTTCGTTTTCCTGCATTGGAAATCGTAATGGGAACAGTGGTTTGCATGGCCTCGGGGGGTGTTAAGGCTTTTGGCCGTGGGGCCAAATGGTAGGTATTCTCGTGTAAGTGGGTCATCTAGAATCCTTTGTTTTTAGGGAACCCCTCGTTCTGTTCGGTCGAAAATTGAGAAAGTTGTCGATGAGTTGAATGCTCGTTTTAATTCGTTTCAATCCCTATCCTTATTTCAAATCCGTAGTACTTCATGGAAAAATGTTTCTTAGAGAATCATCTCCTCAGAAATATTCTGACACATTTAATCTTCAGATCACAATTCAGTGTACTACCTAATCTTTTACTCCTTCCGAGTGCTTTTAGAGTGAGCTTTTCTAAAATTAGCTACTTTAAATAATTTCACCGCTCCGAAGTAGTACTATGTTGGTGGTTCAGAAAATCTCGTGTTTTGCAAGCCCAAGATTAACATATCACTTGTTTGACCTAATTTGTCTGATGGAGCAGTTTGGCCAGGCAGATCTGATTCTCAGCAGACTAAAATTCAGAACAAGAGTGGAAACTTTGCGTTGCGTTAAGGAATTCTTGTTGCTCGCTTCTGCTTTCCGTCACGTTGA
The DNA here is from genome assembly GCA_036926295.1 of Pachydiplax longipennis. Taxonomy (NCBI): domain Eukaryota; kingdom Metazoa; phylum Arthropoda; class Insecta; order Odonata; family Libellulidae; genus Pachydiplax; species Pachydiplax longipennis. The sequence goes on from JAVFKF010000008.1 coordinate 64,081,453, forward strand.
TATTTTGGAGAATATCTCACAAGAATAAATGCGGATTTAAGACCGAAAAATTGCGTTTATAAAGCGTGGAATTAGTTTTACCCCCTTATGAGGATGGTGAAGACCTTAAAAAAGATAGAATTAACAGTATATCAATGTTAGTATCTTATCAGTTTTCCTCCTCATAAGCGTTTTATTTTCCGTATGCATCTACCACGCTAAATTAAGATCGGCGTTCGGCCTGGTATTCCGCGGAGAACCTCATCCTCGCTCGCGGTCTCCAAGCAGATCAACTCTGGACTGTACTACGAAGAACTCATCCCACGCTTGTAGCAGGAAGTTCGCAGACGGCAAACTTTAAACCTTAAGTATTTTCAACATGAACATGTGAGATGAGCTTCTCCGGTTTTTACTCGTAACAGGAGAATAATGTTACTCGTTAAAATACCTTTGTGAAGTCCGCTGCACGAAACTTATCCTTGGAAGAAGGATACCAGATGCATGCGTGTAATTCATTATGAAGATACAAACTCAAATAAAGAGGATTAAGAAATTAACTGGTTGCACTTATGCGATCCTTGGCCAGGGACATGGCAATGGAGATTCCGATGATAAATATTTTTCTCAGTCGATTCAGGATTAAATTTGCATCAGGCCCTTTTATGAGTGTGCTAGTGTATAAAAACCAGGGTAATACCGAATAAAAAAACGGAACGAAGTTATCTTTGTGGAGCGACCCATGGGAGCATAGAAAAACGTAATGGAATGAGAGGGTGGGTGTGGGGAAGCAAATGAGAGGATCGAGCAAAGAGTAAGAGAGGGTTATGAGGCCGGGATGAAACTTTACGAGCAGCGGCAGTATGGACGCATCGGATGGCCTCAAACTTTTAACTTTTTTTTCGGAGATGGCCATCGGGATGTGCCTTGACCCTTTCTCTTTCCTTCCATTCGTTCCTTTTACCCTAATCCTCTACTTATCTTTCGCATTTTGGGCGTGGCGTTCAGCAGTCCGACGGCAGCGCCCTGAGTGGCGATCGCGTGCAACTTTTGCTCCCTTTATCTTCTCCTTCCATACTCAAGCTCTTTTGTTTATGCATTTTGAAAGGGCGTTTTTGCGTTTCTTCCGCCCTTTTCCAAAGCGTGGCTCTCCGCTAGAGAAAACTTCGTTACTCGCCCGAGAAGTAACCATGAAGCTATGAATCTCCGCGGACGCGTCTGAAGACTATCCCAGCTGACCCTCTTTTTCTTACCGAGAGCTATTTACATGCGGTTATGCCCCACGGAGCGGAGGTATCGGCGGTCGATGTAGCGGCGTGCGGATGGCTAGAACCTCTCAGAGTGTAGCTTTTTGCCGAAAAAGATCGGAAACATTTTCTAGTTAAAAGTGGGAAGGAAGTTCCTCCTACAAGTGGGAACGTTTTGCAAGCCGCTAATTTGCAAGGACGGCGGTAGCTTTGCTATTTCCCCGCGTAGAGTTTGCATGCCCTGATTTCGGTGGGGTTAACTTAGAATGGGCGGCGGATTTGGGAATGTGGTCGTGGAGAAATTAAACGTAAAATTTCCTTGATTATCGCTTGAATAAATGAATGACCACATTTGAGTAGCTGTATATTAAAAATTAATCTAAGTTATTCTAAATGACATTTTACTAATGATTTTTCTCTTTTCTTGTAGGTGAGTACCTCTCGATATCATTCCAGTGATTCCAGCTGTGCGGTTAAGTAATCGTAAGTAGTATTAGTGAAAATATAATTAACAAGAGAAAATTTAGGTGGATAATTCTATGGCGTTTTAAAATCCCGTGCTGTGATTAATTAAATCAACTCAAATTTTCATCGAGAGCAATGAAGACTTATTTACCGCGACCTCTGTTGGAGATAATGAGAGCTCTAAAACATTTCACGGGGAGGTTTCTTTATTTAAGTTTATCTGGAAGCTAAATTTTAAAAAATATACCTGTATTAATTCGTAGGCTGGTAAAACTATTGAAATAAATATATCTCAGTTTAATCGTTTTTGGCATAGAATTTTTATCTCAAAGTATAGCTGCTATTGTCTAGGAAGATAATGAATATAATGAAAGAATAATGGACGTAATCTTGGATATCTCGTTAGTGAAACTCTCTTTAACAAACTTGATGGTGCTTCAACTGATCTCCCTCCGTGTATTTCTCTATCGTCTATCCTCTGTTGGAAAAATTTGCTTGCAATCCGTCCTTGTGGAGGAACTTTTCCCCGTTTCCTTTTCTACACTCTTCCTCTATCATAGGGAATCTCTCGCATCACTCCCCCATTAATCCACACCATTTTCAACCCAACATTTCCAATCCTTTTTCGATCCGCCTGCCAATGTCTTTACAGCCTTTCATCTCTCGTTACGCCATTTCCCTTCCGCCCACTCCTCTTTTTTCCTCCAACGCTATGACGACGGCGTCTCTGGTGCCAAGGGCTCCAGGGAGCGCCCTACCCATTCTACCTTCTCCCCGATGCATTTCCGTCCTTTTCCAGCAGCGGAAAATGCATTCCGGGTGACCCTCGGACAGCTATCTCTCCCAAGAGGGCCGTCCCTCTCCTCCTACGTTATTATCGAACTAGCGATTCGCCAATGGCCTCCCATCGTCCATTCACACCGTCCTCTCTCCTGTCCCATCCCTTCGCGTGCAGGATTCCTTTTCCACGGCTAAACTTATTCACTCCTACATTTTTTCTCGTCTTACCTTCTATGCGGCGGTTCCAATCCTTTCTTGCGCAGGTCATCTCTCAATAAGCCTCGTCGTAAATCATGTGAGCTAGACGAATCTAAATCATGTCCTCGTATTTTTTTGCCTAGGAAGAGGGATAGACGTTGGGTTCAAAACCCCACGTCGCAGGAATTTTCGTTCCTCAGCTCGCTGCTCTTTTCCCCGTCCACTTTCCCCTTGGGTGACATGTTTTATCATCATTCAGAATTCGGCCCTCCTTAAAGCGGCTGAATTAAAAAGTAGGTTATGCTGGTTTGTTTTATCCCTCTACGCTAGTTACGGAAATTCCCTCTTTTCCGCAGGGGATTATAGCGGCACGTAATCCTTTTCTCGTTTTTATTTCTCTAATTTAAAAAACGTTTCCTTGTTCTGGCATTCCTGACAGGTGATTTAGGGTCGGATGAGCTAGACGGGTGATCGTTATTAATTGGACTGGAAATAGGTTAGCGTTCCTGCGAGGGATCGATTTTCTGTTACGGAAAGCCCTTCCCGTTGTTTTCTGGTTTATTGTGTTTCGATGTTTTTTGAAGTTTTTTGCGCTAGGGGCGATTTGAACGTTGGAAGTAAATGATTAAATATATCAGTAGAATTACACTGCTATAATTAAACAATTTTGTTATCAAAAGGCTTCTGCCCATGGTGCTAGTTACTTAAACGATTGGCTATATACGACTTGAGGGTATAAATTATCGGAAAACCATGGCTTTTGACACGTTATTATATGACTTGATATCGGAAAAACCTTTCTAAGTATCTTTATGCCACAGTTTATTGCAAAGTAATGCTCGTGTCATTTTTTTAATCCTTAACGTATCTTAAAAATTTTCTTCGCTTCATTTCTTAGAGATATGTCGTTTAGAGTCAAGCATAATTTATTTAATCCTTTTATTTGTAAAATTATTTATTCTCATTAATATTTGTCAATATATCCTATTGAGTCTTAGCCCAATCATTTGTTATCAATCCATTAAATTGGCCATGTGGCTTGTGGGTTTTGTCAAACGGACAAAAATTAATTCTCTAAATAGTTCGATAGGCTAAAAAACGGGTGTATTTAAATCCTCCTTGGATTTAATGGCACTGTAAAATAAGTATTTCATTTCAAATTAATTCTTTCTATCTAAGAAAGTATCTTCGACGATTTAGGCCTTCTTAAGAATTTATTCTCAAATCAGCTCACAGGACGTATTAAAACGTATTTAAGTTCATCCTCCTTCCATCCCATTCTCTTTCCCCGTTTTTAATTTTATTTCCCCCATCACTACCGAACACCAATCCAGCTCACATCCCAAAATCCTTCCATTTATTTTTATCTAAATTTCGACACATTTTATAAAGTTCTTTAAGAAAGCAGAAAAAAATTTTCCGCAAGAGTTGTATCCTCACAATCAGTGTCTTTGCATCAATCTCTTTAGCCCGCCTGTCTTCCCCGCTTCTTTCCTCTCTGGAGAGCCTCTTTCGCAGACCCCTTACGCCTTCACAAGTCGAGTTCGTTTTGTGTACAAACGCGCATAATGCTCCCCTTTCGGCTCCCGTCGTCGAGTGCACGACAGGTGAAGAAGAGTCGCGATCGCGCCATCCTTCCTTTTCCCAGGGTTGCATCCTCCACACCCGTTCGCTTTTTTTCACCTTCCCTCAGACATTAAAGCCCCGTGTTTCAGCAGCCTCTAACCCACTTCCTTTTCTCACCCTTTCTTGCTCGAAGGGGCTCGGAGTGGATGCACCAATTTCCCCCATCCCTCTTTCGCCGTTTTGCGTTTCGTTTCACGTGAGACGCTTTAATTCTCCCCGTAAAAAGACTTGGCAGCCTGCTTTGGATAACCTTGCTTCCACATTTCCCAATGCTTTTTAAAGAAATTGTTTTTAGAGGAGATTGGGTCCGTGTGTTTCCAGAGATGACGTAAAAGATCCTCGGTATATCTTCACCGCAGGGGTGGATGATTAATAAAAAAGACGCCCTAGTGTTTACCGATGGTGATATGTTTCCCAGTCGGGAAAACAGGTTTAAGTGGGCGTTAACGCGATAAGTTTTCCTAATCATCCCCCTCGGTCCCGTGGAAATAATGATCGGAAATGTTACGCTCTCGAATGGCAGTGGGAATTTCACGGGCATTCTCCTCGGACCATAACTTCGCGACCCCGAAATTTCCCGAAAAGACGTTAATCCCGCCAGAAATATTGTGCCGTGCCATAGGAGACGAACATCAATGCAATTTTACGATAATGCCCGCAGTCGTTTATTCGCTCGCTATTAAAACTCTCCGACGTCGAGTGAAATTTGATAGCGGGGAAAAGGGCCGGCGAAGCGTAAAACGGAATTGTGGAATTTTACGTTTTTCACGCAGCCGGTTCATCCCTTACTTTTGCGATCGCATAAGACGATATGGGTCCGCTTGAGTGTGCTATCGAGAAACGACATTTCCTCGATTGAACAGGGCGTTTTTGAAGCGATTTCAGGGAGGATGATGTTTCATTTGCTTTTCTCCGCTGGATTAACAGGGTGGGGTTCGTGGGTAATATTTCGCGCATCCCTGCGTCTCCTATTGAATTGTCAGAAACGCATCGTAACCAGTTTGTTGAGGGCATTGTGGGGATGCGTGTGCTTCAGGGGCGAAAGTCCTCTCATTCTGCCAGCTTTTCCTACACTCGGCATTACGTCGGATCACGTTCTTAACAGACTTTTCCTTCGCTCCGAGTCTTATTTGCTCCCCTATTATGCTGCCACACCGGCGTTGTTGGTATCCTTCCTTATCATAATCCCATCAAATGTCAAGGAGTTTTGTGAGCGTGCTTTCCAATGCGTCTGTCAGGTTTATCTTCAACGATTAACATGATATTTCCATTATGATACTGTTCAATATAGAGGACTGCCACATTCAGCGTTTTACCGAGCGTCATTATGTATTATTGAAGTGGAGTCGGCTGCGTTAAGACGATTTTAAGACTACAGAAAATTTTATGGGTTATTACTCCTACTCTTGACGATATTTGTGTCTTCATAGTTAAGAATATTTCTTTTATCATCGTGAAAATAGATGAAAATCAATAAGGTAATAAAGGTTTCATAGGCCGATATCCTTTTATAAATGTATAGATTCCATTTAATCAAAAATTTTGCTTAAAGAAATTCACTCGAATCAATTTATGAGAAGAAGCATTTTTCTTACAGGCCAGGTTAACCTACCCCATTAGATCGAAAAGAATCATTCCTTTGTTTTAAAAATAAAATTTCGAAGGAACTTCTTATGATTTTATTTCATTTTTATATGATGGAAGAAATTTTTCTGCAATTAAAATAATTTTTCTGAAGTGTTTTCAAATTTTACGTTTGAGGTAAGTTTGAGATATTTATAGTATTAGTTTCATCCAATGTATGAGTCGTTATCAAGAGGTGTATATCGTAAGAGAAAGGAATTGTTATCAAATAGCCATTTCAATCAATATCTTTTACCCGGAGATATTTTCCACAGGGGCGTAAAATTTTAGATGTGACAGGAGGAAACGGTTTTCACTTTAGCATTGCTCTCCTTAATTCGACTCCTTTTATTCGACACGGAATCGCATGACTTAAACCCAACGAGTCTCCAAGATTAGAACGAGCTCGGAAAAATGATCCCCGATAAAATTATTTTTAACGGCCTCCCAATTTTTTCACGTCCTCCTCCACGATCGTTTTCGACGTCCCCGTAATGATCCCATCTCGACGAAGCATGCGCCGTTAAACAAAACAGTCGCAATTTTCTAATAATAGCCCCCGTAGAATTCGGTGTGTGGCGTGCATCCTGCCCATCCAAAGTCCCCATAATGAAACCATCCCGACTTCAAGCACCGGCCATTCAAAACGGCGACGATTGCTTTTGCATGCACCGTTCCGAAGTCTCTCTCTCCCGGTCTTGTTTCGAAAATGCCACGGAGAGAACGGACACGTCACGACGTCCGAGTAATCCCCCCGGATTGAGATCGTGAGCCAGCACAGGGACGGGATGAAATACGCCTCGATCCACTATCCGCGGACTCAATGTCGAAGCAGTACTTCTTTATGCACTGTCGCCCCCGTTTCTTCCCCTTCCCTCGCACCTGAATGCCGCTTCTTGGGTGGCTGAGGGGACGCTTATGTCACGAGCGAATCCACCCGCAGAGGAAGTAAATCAAGAGCAGATTTTTACGTTGAGGGCGTAGTTGGAGGATAGGGGGACGTGCGGTGGAGTAAGGTGGATGCAGAAGTCCCTCTTCAGTAGGGTGCGTCACCGTCGTTAAATATCTCCCGGGAGGAGTTCTCGCTAACTAGCTGTCCTCAAGCGGTTCGCCTCTTTAATAATCCCTCTTGGTCTTAGCTGCGGATCTGTCAACCCTTCCGTCGCGCTGGTTAACGAACGAAAGAAAGCAACTTGTTCTAATTCCCCATTAGAGGACGAGGAATATCAACGGCGGATCGCTGGCCTTCCAGAAGGACTCGCCTATTCCCTTGCGTCATTCTTTTTGCTAATGAATGGAGCTCATGGATCTGGAAGCTGCTATCAACATAATCTTCTGCGCTTCCTTTCAGGGAGCGTTATTTAAAAAGGTCGCGCTTCTGTCTTTTCGCGTTTCTCACGAGGTTTTCCCTCTGAAAACTCTGTGCTCGAGAGTATCCAGTTTCTCCTCCGGAGGAGTATTTAAGAGTTCAATAAAAAAGAGGAAACTGGCCGTCGCGGTCTCGTAATTTAAGCGCCGATTTGATCGCGCTGGTATGAACGTGAGCTTGTAGACAGCGCTTTTCCTTTCCCTTTGGGTTAATCTAATCTCTTTTCCTTCCTCTTTCTTTCCACGGCATAGTCCACTGGCTTTCGGAATGCCTCTTCGTTAGCGGATGCCTTCCTCAGGCACGGTGTCGATAGGCTTTCTGGTCCGTACGAGAGACCATTAAACAATCCTGTCTTTTCGAAGAGATCTGGAAAACGGAAACCCAACCCCATCTCTTCGCAACCCAATCTTTGCAACCCCTTTCGCTGTGAACACGCCTCGCTCTTTCCCGCGATCCCACACTCGTTTCCTCTCCATCATTGTCTACCTCCTGCGTTTTATTTTCTTTCCGAGGATATTCTCCTTAAGGAGAGCCTTTTCTCGCATTATATCTTCCTTCCCGACTCTTCTTCCTCTATCTACATCGCTCTACGTCTTTCTCCTATTTTTCGTGTCACTCGATAGTCTGGAGTGCATCGAACAGGAACCGAACCGAAAACTAAAGAAATGTTATTTCTGCCGGAGTGAAAACCGAAACCGAACCGAAGAAAAGGAAATATTTTCATCTGAACTCAAGCAGAAAACCGTGAAGATTTTTTGTTCTCAACAATGCACAATTTAGTTGAGTGTAATTGGAGAGAGGTTTTCTAAATTCATGCAATTACGATTTGCAACGTAATGATTATAAACTTTTATTCAAAAATGTATCGTGATGTAACGTTTATGAACGAAGCTAAGAATAATTTTAACAATTTATATAAGCATAAAATTACAATGGCTGAAGCGTTAAAAAATGGTTCGAACCGGTTCGACGTTGGCACTAGCGATACCGGAACTAAGTCTATAGTATTTCTTTAATCGGAGGTAAAACCATAAGGAAAAAGATATGGTTCGATGACGTATAAACTGACATTTCTTTCGAGATTCTGTCCCTTCTTCAAGGCATGGCGTTTTTCTACCCTCTCTGAAGCATTTTTGCCGTTTTCTCATAATCCTTGGTCTTTCTCTGCCCTTTGTCCGCATCCGTCATCTGATATTTCCTTTCTTTCACTCTTCTTCCCAAAGATATCTACCATCCGCCACACCATCTGAAGTCAGAATGGCGCTGTGCTCTGCCAGTTTTTATCTCCTGATTTTCTACTTCGATTTCTCGCGTCTTCTAAGTTTAACCGCATTTTTACGTTCGAGGTACTGCAACGAGCCTACCTTTCTCCACAGTAATAGTTTCGTGCAACATTCCTTACCGCGGACTAGCTTTCTCCCACCGATTTTAATTTATCGCTCTTTCGAGAGATATAATAAAAGCACCGCGAGAAAGGAACTCCATTGCGGAAATTTCGGAGAATATCCTCATTTTCTGCGAGTTTTTAATTCTTCCGAGACTGCTCTTCTCTCTACGTTGGTCAAGTCTTGACTTATTCTCTCGTGACGGGTCAATCTAGTTATAAATCTGACCCACCGGATTCACTTCTTCCTTTGCTGCGAATCCCACAGTACCATTTCTTTCGTAGTCACTCGGTTATCGTCGTCTCAGTCCTCTTATTCCTTTTTCCCAGAGTACTCACCAAGGATCCGACAAGTAGGAAAAAGGGCGGTTGGTCCGTCGGTTGGTTGGGTCCTTTGTCTTCTTCTCCAAGGAAATGTCTCGCGGCCAAGAGTAATAGGCATTGATGAGCATCGATGCCGAATCCGAGACCGTCTTGTTTCCTCCTCCCACGTCCCTTCACTCGCTAACCCCCTTAAGTAAGACTCTGCGCTCCAAATCCGGTCTTTTCCATGCTCCACCCGCGCGCTATATCGGCTCACGGCCGAAAAAATAAATTCGACTCTCTTTATCTCTACCTTTACCTTCGTCCCCAGGTGATCGAGTATCCAGGAACGTTTTATCCTGAAAGATTTCCGAGTTTCCTGCCTCCGCGACGTCCCTTGATTTGAAGGATTCCGATACTTTTTTCCTCTCGAATCTCGATCGCTATTCCGATAACGATGTCATTCGCGCGAAGGCGCCGTCAATGGATCGTATTAAAGGATTAATTTCGAGTCCTTTCCTCCCCCATCGCGGCGTATCTTTCCTCGTTACGTCTTTCCTTAGCCTTTTTTGTTAATCCATTCCGCCGGAAGGGTCCGCTCATTCTCTACTCTTGCGGAATTCTTCGGCAGCCTCATCCTCCCGTTCGATTGCGACCGTTGGGGTTGCGACGTCTTCAGACGTTTTTGGGAGGCACCGGGTGGGAATCTGCAGCCCAAAAGGGATCGGTAAAGGACATTGTTCCATTGTCTCCCTCGTAATAAGTGGCCTCTCCCGAAGACTGCCAAACCCTCCTCCTCAGCCCCCTCTTGTCTCGTGTAGCGTACTCCTTTTCCCCCATAATTGAAAAGACGTATATTGCCAAGTTTCTTATCTGCTATCGAACAATGTGCCCGAGAAAAGGGTGGAATGGGTGGTCGTGGGAGGGATATGGGCGTAGAATGGAGGGAATCGCGATCCTCGGCTCTTTTCAGCAGCAGAAGGGCAACTACAGCGCTTAGACTCCGCCTCCATAAATAACGTAAACATCCGTCCCCTTCCCTTTCACCGCGAGAGCCAGTTTAGTCCTCCTTAGAGAAAGATTTTCCTCCGTGGTAAATCTCTCCCGACTATCGGATCCTGTGGTCGCAGCGGTGATACGCACGTTTAGTAACTCTCGATCCGATTCCGACGATTCTCTCTCGACCCATCCCGCATTTTGCGAATGGTGACTGCATCTTTCAGCGTTCTCACGCCCTTGCAAGTTTTCCTTAAAAGTTGAATCGGGAGTATCCCATGGAAAAATTTTTACCCACATTTGAAGAGCTGTTGAGTTCGCTCCAAGAAGTATCTCGGTCGGTATTAAAAAAATAGTATTTCTTTAAGATCCCTTTTAATAGGGCGATCTCTTGCCCGTGCCTAACCATACATTTTTTCCCTTAAAGATGTTTCATTCTTTTCCGTTTAAGGCCGAAAAATCAAAGAGTTTTTTATTATTCATTTTGTTTGCGTTTAGCTCGGCGAGTCGTAAAGTTCTTGATATTCGAAACTACCTTTCTGACTTTTATAATATTTTTCCCCGTCTAAGGTTGCTCTTTAAGAGGATGTATGAGGCAAAGGATATGAAGAGAAAGATCCTTAGGTTTCCGTAAAATATTTATATTACCTTGTTCTCCGGCCGTGTTTCTCCCCCTAACTCGCCCGGCCTATCCGAAAACGTTTCCCACCCGATAAATAAGCTGCGGAAAGAATATTTCCAGCGTTGTAAAGAAGGCGGAGGTAGCGTAAATGGCAATTGGGCGCAGTTTTAGATTGTATAGCCGTCGAAACGGCCTGTTGGCATAGGAGTAAGAGAGAGGAATGAGGGTGCGATGGCATTAGAGGTAATAGGAGTGTGAGCGATGGCGGGGATAGACTTCGTAGTCGTAAATTGGAAGTGGGAGGTTTTCAGACTTTTAGAAGGTAGGCGGCGGAGAAAGAAGAGGATGTTTGGATAGATGGTTAGGTTGGGAGCGGGTTTGTTTCCTATGGACCGCGAGCTATATCTTCTCCTTATCTCACTACGTGAATCTTCCCTGTCCACTCCTTCAGTTCTCCCACGCCGATTCGACCACCCCTCTTCTTCGAACTATCTTCTTTCTCTATTCCTCCGATAGTAAGAAAAAGAGCTACCTTCTCGACGACTGGGAGGGCGATAGCGTCTATCGCCTTATTCTCGATAAAAGAAGTGTCGAAAAAAATTGCCGGAGATTCAACATCGGTTCGACTTATCCTTCAAGGTCGCTTTCCCAAGTATTGGAAATCCTCTTCCTTCAGTTTATCCCTCGGTTAGCCCGCCTGCGTGACGTAGCTCGGCGTAACTCGGAGGTGATGAAAAGGAGCCCGAGTTTTCTTCCCAAAGCCGACGCAGATCTTTTCTCGGTGGGAAAGAATTGTTTCCACCCCCTCCTCCTCCCCGAAAATCGATCTATTTTATCGATGAGAGGCTGGAATTTCGCAATCAAGTTACCGTTACGAAGGTTTAGATAATTGGGATGACGTAGGAAGCTGATTACTCGGTGTTGTTAATTTAGGTGTAAAGGCAATCTTCCGCGGTTGATTGATCGTTTATGGATCGGGCTCATGCGTAAACCTTTCGCTCTCTCGCTCGTAAAATGTATAATTATATATTCCGCGATAATTGGATGCTTTTCCTTTCAGTCCCAGAATAGCTGCTATCGTCCTTAATTTCTTACGGGGCGTGGTTGTCAGTCTCCATAAGTTTGTGTTGAAGTGGTCTCTGGTAGATGCGAAACATATTTGGCAGTTGCTACATCTATAACTCAGTGTCCATCAACTGCTGATCAAGAGCAGATTGTAATGGAGTCATTTGGCGATAGTAATGTTTATTTTAAATTATAGTCGTTTGTTATCGAAATGTGGTAAAATGTTGGCGGACTAATTCAACTAATAATCAACGGATGATCAAGTTTCTCTCAAATAAAAGCTTCAAATTCTTAATTTTTCCGAATCGCTAGGCGTGTGATTTGTTAGGGTTTGGTGATTTTTACCAACCTTATTTCCCTTGAAATCTGCTATTTCTACTGAAATATTCCTACATGAAATCCTAATCCCGAATTCGCTTATGAATGGATTAGAATTTTGATGCCGTTTCTAATAATTCTCAGTGATCCTCATCCTTTTTCTAACCTCTGGGAGGCTTTAACTTCTCCTCAAGGGTTTATGGATGAAACTTTCTTTCTGGAATCCGTTCAGTTCATTCAAGCGTAGCGGAATCCTGCCCTCTGTCCATCCTAGATACGTACAGCACCTCACGGATTATTTTCACCCGTCAAGTCCCTCCGACTGCATGACGTCTCTCGCTCACTTCTTCCAATTCACTACTTTCACAAAAGGGTGGACCTTTTACAGCCAGATGTTTCTAGCCTCCGAGATACGTAGCGGTCTCTCCCAGCTTCTTTCCCTCAATCTGAGCCCTCTCTTTCCGTACCCTTCATAAAAATGCTCCCGCCCACCTCATCCGAGTGGCGATTTTCAGAAAGCGTGAAGTGGGGACGGGATGGCCCTGGTGAGGCATAAGGGGCTCACCTCACTGTCGCCCCAGGATTTGGAGCCCTTCCCTCAAAGGGTTGGACTAAAATTGCTGCCGCCGCTACTTTCCCGCGGCGGAGAGGGCATTGCAGAGGGCATTGCAGACTTCCCCCGACATTCCCTCAACCCGCGCCACATCACCCGATATGCCTTTCTCTCTTCTACGCCCCATCTGCGTGATTCGCACAAAGCAAGGGACGAGACAATTTGTCAAAATCCGGAGGACTGGAATTAGTGCGGGGTGGTTTGTGTGTATGTATAGGGTTGCCTACGGAGCCACGCCCACCTTCATCCCTTTGGACCATCTTCCTCACCCCGTCTGCGGTCCTGCACCGTAAAAGGGTCAGCTGAACCCCTTTTCGGACGTCTTTTTTATGGGCGTCTTTTTTATCCTGCGGAGGATTCGGAAGAGGTCCGGAGGAGGATCATATTTCACTAAGAGTTGAGGAAGCCCAGGGGGGTCCAAGAGAGGGGAGAGGTCTTCGAGTTTTTTTGAATATGACGACTTGGAAGCGTCAAGCTCGGTTTACAAGGTGATTATTACGTTGAAGGGACTTTCCCATTCACATTAATTCCGTTTCATGGGCGACTCATAAATTTGGCTGGGAGGGCCATCGGTGCAGAAAGGGGATTGTAATACATGGTCGCCAGGCAGGGGCTCTCGTATTTAATGGCACGGAGTGAAATATTCACGGGAGAAGGGTAGCTTGATATTTGTCGCAGCCGACGGTTATTTATTCATTTGCGCCCTTATTAAGAGTGAATAGCAGGTGCATAATCTAAGTGGTTTGGAATGATTTTGTGGTGATTATTTAGTGGCCTTTTTCGGACTTGATGCCAGATAGAGGGCATCGTCTTTATGTAATAATTATCGTGGGTGTCAATAAATAAAACGTGGCATTTTCATTTCCCAGTTGATTATTTTTCATAAATCATCTCTTCATTTCGTTGATGATATAATTTCATTATTGACAAAATTGATTCGTGTATATGGCATTAAAGTTAAATAATCGTCTAATTTCCATAATGACAGTTTTAAAGTTAATTCTCAATTTCTCTTCTCTGCCTTTTTGAAAAATTAGTTACATATTTATGACATGGAAATCAAAATTGTAATTTATCTGATGAAACCTGTTCAAATTCAACAGTGGTAGTGGATAATTAATCTGTTAGTAAGATTTTCATCCATTACTTTTAATTGCAGTTACTTATCGTTATGATAGTAGTACGTTACGTTATATATTATACGACTTTAGCTGTTTACTTTAAGTAGATGAGATGGAAATATGACATCGTAGCTGCCGTTCTTTTAAACTCCTTTCGTTACTTTATCGCAGCAGCCTTGCTTCAAAGAAAGAAATCTAAATCTTCCCCTTAACCGAGTCCCTCTTAAATTCGGGCCTGGAAAACGATCCGCACGTTCAGAGGCGATTTATAGTACACGAACATTTTCGCGAAAAAGATTCGATGATCTTATCAAAGCTCCTTTTAATAGCACTCCTCTCGGCGCCACCTCCCGGCTTTAAAATTAAGCGCTTCCCCATCTCGTTTGTATCCAAAAGGTCTCCATTAACGCAATCCGATCCCCGAATTCATCCGAGCGTTCGAGATGGTCGAGGGGGAAAATACAATAAATTCCCCCCTTTTTTCTCGCGAAAAATATATTTAAACCCTCAAGATATATATTTTCGCTCGCATGTAATGCCGGGAGATGGATCGATATCCGGTGATTTGTTTCCATCTTTGGTCATGTAGGCGGAGGAGGCGGCAATACTTCAACACCGCAGGGACCGTTCGGTCGCAGGACCACGTGGTACGCCCCTCCCACGGTCACTTTTTCACTCAAGGCCTTCCCACCCACACCACAATCGCTATTCATTCTCCGCCCTAAGGTATCGCCTTCCCCCACCTGACAGCCGCTTCCCCAGTTCGAATCGTGAGGAAAAAAGGGTGGTTTTTCCTAAAGGGGTGGGCGCTGCGGAATAGAGCTTATCCGGATGGTTCTGAGTTATGACGTAGCCGCCGTTCCGGTGGGCGGAGCACCAACACCGCTCTCCCATCACTACATTCGTCTTTCTTAAGCGTGCCCGCTCACGCACCCTCCAAACACCACACCCTGTCTCCTCGACGATTTCAGCGTTTTCCGATACATCTACCCAAAAAATTCCGCCGTCCACCCTTTGTCTATCCGATAGCCGAGGGTCGTTGGAGCGTGGAATCCTAGCGCCCGGGGAAGAGTTGCTCCATCCATCGCCAACCGTTCGACTCTTCTCGCGCACGATTCTACGTCCTCACCCGCGGAGAAGCGATATCCTCCCCCCACTTCCTCCCCCTTTTCATCCCCATCGAGTCGTGTCCATAAATTCATATTGCCCTTTTTCCGCGATACGTTTAAATATGCGGCCGTGCGGATTCGAGTCTTCCGCTGTTTTCATAGCCGCTGCGATCGGGGTTTATTGCCATGTTTTCTGCCAAGTGGTTTATTTTCCCCGCTGAAGGGATTTCCTGATAAAGCACTCCGATGTACTTTTTACGGCAAGAGTTGTGTGCGGAAGTAATTTTTCATATTTTGCCGAGTTTTTCTTTGTCGGGAGTCGCTGCGAATTGGTGCCTTATCGATAGGGGGAAAAGTTGGGTGGACCCAAAGTTTCGAATGGTTTCGAAAGTCGGGAATTTCTCGGAATGTCTTGAAAACAGAATGGGAGGCTGGAAGTTTACTTTGTAGTTTTCTACGAAAATTCATCTCAGCCAACCGTTATTCCATTTAATATTTTAACATTTTCGTTCTGCATTAAATGGAATCCTTTAACATTCAGTTATTCTTCAGTTCTACGAATTAAAATTTGCATTTAGTTTTCGAATTGTACAAAGTTAAATTTTATAATTTTATTTTATAATTTTTCAAAATTCTTATCGACGTCAAAGAAGTGGTATTAATGACGTAGAAGTTCGTAACCAACCCATATACCTGTCTGAGGGAGAAGCATAATCGTTCTCGTACTATCCATTACTAAGATTATTTCCTTACTTTGATGGGCAATTAAGTTGTCTTACTAAGTCATCTCTCCAGTGAATGCTTAAAATGAGTGCAAAGCGTTCGAGGCTCAATTTCTTTATCCTCGAGAACTCAGAATCATAGTATCGAAGAATGGCATTGAATTCGAGTCTCTCAAAGCGATGAATACCCTCAATCTATTTGATCCATTACCATCACGAGCGCAAATTTATTCTCGTGTAGAACTGCTAAAGTAATTCCATCTCGGAAAGAAAAGTATCTTTCTAAAAAGTGAGCCCCAAAAGCCTCTTTCCCCGCTCGGTGCTGGCCTAAATACAGAAAAAATATCATTTCCTGCCATACCTTTTTAATACTTCCGCACAAGTTGAGACGAGGATGTTTATTTTTACCCCGAGAAATGATTTATGCGCATTTCCTCCGCGAATAATTTCCCGTTGCGAAGCGTTTCTAATACATTTTTGGACGTTCGTGGAAAGATTCGGGCTTCGGAGTGAAGAGAGGCAGAAAGAACTTGCGCAAGAAAGAGCGGGGAAAGGGGGGCTGCCTCGTAGGGACTGCGGTTTTTGAGTGCACGTTATATGACATCAAAGAGCAGCCCCTTTCATTTCTCCTATATTTTTCTTCCTCTTTCATTTTCCGTTCCGCCCCCTTTATCTCCTTCTCTCTCTCTTTCTCCCTCTGGCACTCTTCCTCCTTCTCTCTCGTATCCTCCATTTCAAATTATCCTCCTCTTCCTTCCACTTTCCTAGTTTTCCAATTTCACCTCTTTTTTCCCCGTGTCCTATCTCTCGCATGCCTGTTATTTATCCACCCGCGCTCTCCCAATTCGCCTGCGGTCTTCGCATCCTCCTACGCCTCTCTATTCTTTTACTTATCACCTCTCATTTCTCCTGCGCTAATAGCCCCGTTCTCCGACTTCGATTCTCAGATCCACACGTTGGAAACTTTTCGGTATTTCCCTCCTCCTCTCGCATCTTGTTGCGTCGCTTTTTGCGCGAGCGCACTTCTCCTTTGTTTTTACTTCCGATTTATATTCCCCTAGGCTCCTTTTTAAACCGCCCTTTAATTGTAAATCCACCCTTTTTTGGGCGCTCTTCATTCATGACCGGCGGTACTTCTCTCTCTCTCTCGCTTTGTAAATAGAACTTCCCTATTACACCGGCGACTTCTCTCGATGCTTAATTATATTCTCTTGTTTCTCATCTTGCGTAATTTCTCTCCAATTTGGCCGCGCGTCCGTTTCAGCCGTCATTTTCTCACTTTTATCCTCTTCCGTCCCAATTATTTTCCCCAATTGGCGGCATTCCTTCTTTTTCCCCTGACTTCACCATAATCGCAGCTTCCTTGGTTGCTCATCCTATTTCCTCCACGGGTTGCTTATTTTACCTGATTTATTACCTCGAGTATTTCTTCGAGGAATTAATAGATTTTATGCACTACGGGATCACACCGATATCTGGGTCCTACTTTTGAATTCTTTTAGAGATTATTTATATTTTGTATGGTTATTTCCTAATCTAACCTCTCATTTAAGTTTGACCTACAGTTTTTTCAGCGATACTTCAATTCAGAATTTATAGTTATGCTGAAATATTTTTGTTTAATAATTTATTGCACGGAGATTGTAAGAGAATATAAAAAATACAGGGAGAAAAGATTTTATTTCTGGGAAAATCAAGAAAAGATTGGTGAAACTTCTCCCTCTCAACTACATTTACAGATCTAGGTTCATCTCTATGTAGCGTTACAAATCATAGCAGCTCGAGCTTAACCACAAGATGATTTTAATAAAGACGTAGAACTACTTCTTAAGTTATAATTTTCTTATTGACTCTCGTTTCTATCCGTGTTTATACAAGAGTAAAATCCTTGATCTTTTAGGGTCTCTCAAAACCCCTTATGCCAACCAAGGTTTACGTATATTATTTAATTTGTCTGTGCATCTATCCATCAAGCTCTCTCTCCCAGCTTTCTCCTTCTGATCTCCTTCCCCCCAAAACCATGCACTCGTTATCCAAGGCAGTCGCGCGGTAATTAGCATGGGGAAGACTCGTCAGTGGGGTAGAATAAAAGAAGAAGGGTATCAGGGCAGAGGAGAAAGAGACGGGAAGAAGGTAAGAGGGATTGAGGGTGAGAGAGTTTTTTGATGGTCGGGAAGAGAGTGTTGTACGGTGGTAATGGCTCTTGGAAGGCAGCCAACCCGTTTTTGTTGCTGCGTGGCCTGCGCCGAATAGCGGAGAAAGGAGGGAAGAAAAGAGGTTGGATAGAAAGGTAAGGAGGGAGAAAGCGGAAGGATGGAGGTATATAATAGAGAGAATGTGACAGAAATATAGACGTTGCTTGAGACGGTTAAGAGTGACAGGGAAAGATCTTGCGGAAGAGACTGTTTGGGAGCGACTGAATGGGGAGGGACGTCCTAGGATAGTCTGCGGAGAAAGGTGTTTGCGTTCGGCGTATTCTCGGTGACGTCATTTATATTCGTGAAGGGCGGAAGAGATTTGAGTATTGATTCGGTTATTTTCGCGACATGCATTATTGGAACCATTGGGGAAATTTTGATATTGGTGAAGAGGGATTGGGCGAACGTCTTTTAATTTTCTAACGTTCTGTGAACATTTTCTAATTGCTCTCTTTTTGTATACTATAATTCATGATGACGTATGTTCGTAGGTCCTCGAATTTTATCATTGGTTTTTTTATATTTCTTTCTTTATTTTGCCTCCATAGTTCCTCTCGAAACGTATAGCACTTGGGTCCAACGAATTCAGAGACCCGGCATCGATCATTTTCATTTTAGTCGCAAAATCCCTTGGATCAGTCATTGTCCGCTGCTCATAATCTATTATATTTAATTTAAACCCAATGAATTTCTGTGAGTCTGCGCGATATGTCTCGCTCATTAATTTAATTTACATGCCATTTAGATTTATTGACGAAAGTGGTCATTTTGGAATTTATTTGGCTTTCATCAGGAACCCAATTGGAGACCGTTTGCTCTGTTATTCTCGGATGATATGTTTTCCTATAGAAGAGCCAAAATCGGTATTACGTAGTTAATCTTTCATAAAAATAAAAATATACCCCATATCCTTGACAATGTGCTTATGAAACTTCTACATTAGCAGCCATTTCTCCTTTCCAATCCACTCGATGGCTCCCTTCCGATTGGTTACAAGAACATAGAAAAATATAGTCTGACGTTAGGAGGGAGATAAAGGGAAGTAAGAGGCAATTATTTTTGGAGTTTGAAGGGCGGATGCGCCACTCGAGGCATTGCTTGGGCGAGGACGCCGAAAGTCTTCACCCCTCGTCTTATTTTTGCAAAGGGATAAAAAGGGAAAGAACAACGCACCGCTCGTTCACCAACGCCTCTCCCCGACCACTCCGCCCTCGACTCGTGAGGATTGCCGCGTTTCTCGATGCGTTACCGGATTGCCCGCGGGCGATGTAACCAGACAGCGGGAAATAAATAAAGGTGCGCAGGGCCCAGGGAGGTGTTGATGGGAAAAATGGAAAGCCTTTTTTCTGTTAAAGACAATGCGATGATGAATGAGACTCGAAGGCTGGTCCTCGGGGACCGAAACATGTCGTGGAGGAGTGGAAAAAAATCGCGCCGGAAATACTTTTAAGCGGAGGATTGATGGAAGCGATGTTTTTTTTTCACGAGGGTTTTTGAGGGATTATGATGGGTGGAGGGATAGTGCGCGGAGAAACGCGAAACTGTTAATGGGCAAGAGGAGCGAGAATGGATGTAGGAAGGGCTAAAGGGTTAATGGGAAGAAGGGAGAGGTGGGCCTTCGACGAATTTCTTAGCCGAATTCATCGGACGAGAAGTTTTCTCTCCCGCCCGCGGCGCGAGTAACCCGACGCATTTTTCCCGTATGACTTATATGCCTGCATTTACAGCGGTAATTGCTCCCCGCTCGAAGAAGGAGAAAGTTCTCACTCGGGTAGAATATTGATTCATTTCCTCTGGGTCTTCGGCATCGGATTACCAATGGATGAATTTTTGTGTGATGGATGGCATTTCGAAGGATGAGAACGTCTTCTACACCGACTGCATCAAGGAGCGGCTTCCCCGCTCGTGTTGTGAGGAGCACGTGGTTCCATTATCTGCGTAAATGGCAAAATGATGCCCTTAAATGTCGCATGCTGTATATGATGATTGTTTTTGCAAGGTGGGTTCATAGCATGTGCGGTTATGACTTTTTTCAGAAAAACGAGATGATTGGTGTTGCGAAACGCTAAGTATCGGGTAGTCGATGAAGAGATTAAGCAGTCGTTACGAAAATTAATGGGTGCTGCTTGCATAATTTACCGACAAAAATTATCTCGGAACAGTGATCGAATCAGAGGTACTCGAGGGTTGTACAGAAAAGATGAATTAACATAACTGTTAACCTTTAATGGGCAGTCGTTTGACGGAACGTTTTCTTTTTCTCGAGTTTTACGTCGCGGCATATATCCTCTCAGTAATTGCACGTTTAAGGCATTTTAATTTGCCAATGTAGGTTAATAACCACCGCACTGATTCGTGAAATTGATGCGATACCAATATAAGCCCTGTTGATTTTCGTTTACAATTTTGGCTGTGTCTGGTTTCGAAAGTGCTACTGCTTGATAGAGGTTATGCATTACAAAGAAAAGAGTATCGGGAAGACCTTAGGAGATCCTTGCCAAGACATGCCTGCTTAGTATCTGAACAAAAGCCAAGAAAGAAAACGAAAACGAGTTTTTAAATTGCCAGCCTCTCGACGAAAAATCCCATAAATATTCGTCCGTCGTAAAAACGATATCAGACTTTATTCGCCAGACACGAGTCGAAGGGAATCGCTGATATGGGTCCATTCCTCGGCAGCATAACGATTTATAATTTATGCGAAAGAGTGCGCGCGTAATTCAATAACCATCCGAGAAGAAACAGACCCTGAATATTTCCGGCACAACGTAAACAGAACGCCTTCCGAGAATTTCTTCAAAATTCTATTGTGGTAGTCCGAAACATCGGTGCCAAAACACGGGGGGTTCGTAAACAGGTTATTTAAAGAAATAATTCTCCGAAAAGGATACAAACGAAAAAAAAGGGGCCCGTTTTAAAAATCTGACTCCTCGACAAAGGCTACGTCTACAGGATTCCTCGCGTCTCACTTCCTCGACTCCCCGTCGGGAAAATAAAACAAACAGGAGCTGCTGCAAACGCCAAACTGCCTCGAGGATTGTTATTAATAGTTGAGCGGCAGTGAGAGTGCTCCGTTCATTTTTGCCGAGCGATATCCCCTTCTATCTCCTATTTACCCTTAGTCGGACTGTCTATCCCCCGCTCCGATACCCCTTCGAATTCATCCCCGCTCTGCGGTCTAGCGAGGTGATGGCCCCCTTAAGAGTGGCTTTAATGAGGGCACTCGTATCCCAGATTATGCGCCCCGAAGATAGGCAGAACGTAGTCGGGCCATTGCTCCAAAGTCATCTTACGGGACGCCTATCCCGCCTCCATTTTTTATCTCCCCATCTTCCTCCGGTGCGTATTCCTCCTCTTTCTCTTTGTGTCTCCTCGCCTTTTCAATTCTTCCTCATCTTTCTCTTCTCACTCTTTTCCCTGCCTCCTTGAGGCAGCCCGCCCACAGCTAAATCACTGTCTGATCCAGGGTCTGGCAATCACTTAGGTCGCTAGAGGGAGGTGGGGAAGCATAGGATGTCTTGGAGAATAAGTGGTGGGAAGGGGGATGCTCCTCCCCCGAGGGTTGATGTAAGGAGTGGGTGGGGAAGCGGGGTTTGAATCTACCCCGGAGAACATCTAGTCCTTAAAAAGATAAGAAAAGTAGTGGACTCGGCTGTTTTTCTCCCTCGGAGAGTAGTTCTCCTTCTTTTTTTTTATTAAAACAAGCGAAACGTCTTCCTCCCCGGATTATTATTTCTTTCTCTCGGATTTATCCCGGTGGTCGAATGGATTAGCGTGATTTAAGCGGGACGGGGAGGGCGTTCGTCATCTCCTTTCCGAAAGTTTCCTGCGGACGTTCATCAAGTTAAATTGAAGGTGGAAAATTAGCTTGTTTCGCGTAATTTATGGCTCGGCGTGAGGAAAGGAGCAAAAAAGTTTGGCTTAGTTTTAGTTGGTTGGATGGTCCACTCCGCCCTTGAAGACTGCGTCGGAATCATCCGAGCGCGTTTTCATCGGATTAAATAGTTGGGCGTCGTAAAGTACGTCCTGACAGCGGAAGGAATCCAAACTATGAAAATCTTCGACTTGGAAACCCTTCCCCGTTGGTAGTCATTCCGCGAGGGATCTTCTATGCAAATATCTCCAGCCTTCAACTCAGCTTTTCCAACTTCATCTCAATCTTTGCTAATAGGAGAGTTCTCGGAATAATCTCTCGGCGAAAAATGTTAATTGGGCCATTTCCCGACCTCTCCCTTTTAATTTATTGAAGACTTCTTAAAGAAATTTCTCCGTGAAACGTCTCAAACATATTACTCACGTCTAGACGCGTACCGAAGTCGTCTGAATGGAATTAGCCCTATGATTCCCTGCTGCACTTCCTTAGGAACGTAATTTTCGCAAGCTTATGCAAGCATAAAACGTTATTGCTCTTTTAGTATACTCTTTTAGTGTATAGAATTTTTTATTTTTCGTCTTAGAGGATGCCATATACATTATTACGTTTTTTAATTTTTATTCTGTTTGAAAAGTTGCGAGTATTCTAAACCTAGGTGGCGTTGTTATTAAAATATGTATATAGTTTACTTTTCCGAAGGAATATTTTGTTACCTTTACAGTATAACATGATGAAATTATTCTCTAGTGTATATAATTTAATACCAAAACAAACTTTCATTCATTACATGCATGTATAATATTCTCTATCATATTGATACCGAAAGAAAAGGGCCTATCTAGCTAAATAGGGAGGGGATATTCTCTAAAAGATTCTTCAAGAAATTTTTATAGGATCCGCTGCATTTATTCATGAAAAATCTTTCTTTATTTTGATTATTTAAAAGTTTCTCTCTCTTCTGAAATTGTAGCATGTTCAATGTACAAGTGATATAGATCATCATAAATTGGCAAACTTCTCTCGAATGAAAGCATGCTATTACTGCTGCCACATATGATTATATGCCACGTTACACGGAAGTACACAAGTAACGAGCTTCTACGACTCTTAAAATGAGGATTCAATCGACCAGCTTTTGGTTATGACGGCGTTCCCCTGAATAAATTTCCTTAGAATCTTCGGTTTTCCCTCGGATACTAGCGATGTCACTCACGAAGAGGTTGCCGAAGGTTTTATTAACAAACGTAGCTCGGTGTAGACTCATTCGTGGATGTCATGGGAATGGAAGAAAGAGGCATCGAAGATAAGGAAACGATCGGAGGAACGGTGCGACATCAGCGGGGTCTCCAACTCGTGCCGGGCGATCGTGATTTGCCAGGGTACACTCCGAAAGTAGACAGGATAAAAGGAGTCTTTCTATCCTCAATCTCCCGCAGACCTTTTTTATCATCCCCTCTCATTTCTTTGTCTCCTTCCCGCGGTGCTCTCCGTTCCCTCAATCCTTTTTATTTCCCCAATATCTTTCCCCCCCATCCGCGAGTCTAACTCATCGTCGTTTAAATGGTTTCGTAGAGAGACATTCACGAACTCGATCTCTTTTAACCCTGCGACGCAGACCAGATTCACTGCCCTGTTCCCACACGAGTGTACACCTTCGGAAAAAAGAAGATAAAGCCCCACCCCATCCTCTCTCTTTCCTTCTCTTTCCTCAAAGGAATATCTGCACAAAACATCGCCTATCCTCTCTCTCTTCATCCATTTTCTCTCTTCGGGACGCGAAACGAAAGTATCTCCCGTTCGCCCTTCAAGTCCTATATGTTCTCCCTTCTTCACTTGCATAATTCACTTTGGAGTCTCCCCTCCCGCCTCGCACTCCTACATTGATATCCCGTTTCAGCGACTGCATCTTCTATCCCCATCTATTTCCATCTTCTCTCTCTGCCTCTTCCATTCTTTTCTCCCTTTTGTCTCCTTCTCCATCTTACCTCGTTTTCGACTTTCGAGAGGCTTTTCATCTCACCTTATGCATTCTCTTCTTCCCTTCCTCCCAGCGTCCTCTACCCCTCCGGTCCCTGCGGTGCACCTACATGTTCTCGGGATATTGTATATCCCTATCCCTCCGCCGGCGTCATTTGGGAAAGATTGCCGGTAAGCAATTGCGCATCGAATATTGGTTTTCCTTACTGGGTTAGAGGATATCCCTCGGAAACAAAAAGAATGGATCTTAAATATCAGATCGACGACCGGAGTGGTCGGAGGACTAATTTTATGTTGGAGGATTGGATCCTGTCGGTACGGATATTGGTTTTGCCTGTTTCCGGGATTGATTTTTGTGTAAATCGTCGATGAAGTGAGCTGAGGTCGACGTAATTTTCTTGTCTACGTGTTGTAACACCCCCGAATATATACATGGGTGGTCTGAAAAGTTTCCGACATTTCGCCATTTCTCGACATGTTTTCTGAAAAATTTCTGAAGATTTCTGAAAAATCTGGGCACAGAAACTTTTCAGACCACCCTCGTACATGCGGTGCTCCGTTTTAGAGGCCATCCGCGTTTCTTCCGGTAGATCATGAGTAATAATCAAGGGAGGAGTCAAAGTAATCAGTCCGAACTGCAAGCCTTGCGTTCGACGCGGATTTATGGGAAGGTGTGTGGAAAAAACAGGGCATCCACGTGTTTTAATATTTTAGCCGGCTAACAGTTATACGAGACGTCCATTGGAAGTAATAAGATATAAAAGTCCGAAAAAAAAACTCGGGAGACGTAGATTAATTCCTCGAGCGAAACCAAGTATCCGGAGGGAGAGAAAGAAAATCGAGACGCGATCTTGATGAATAACGCAATTAGAATCCACACGCCCATATATAAAATCCATCCGCCCAGCGCAATATTTTAAGCTAAGGCTACCTCCCATTTGTATTCTCTTCTTATTTGTCATCATTTGTAGCTGGAGGCGCGGTAGGAATAACATTGACACATGCTTTGAACTGGCGCCCGTCAACCCCCAGATGCATACCCCTTAGGAGCTCTCCTTCATTCCGCATTCACTCCCCATTCTCTACACTGCATTACCTCCCCCCGATTCTTCCCCCCTGGTTTCTTTTCTTCTCTCAACCATCCCCTATCGCGTGAATAATACACGCCGTTCATTCCCTTCGCGTGATTCCTTGCGAGACAGATTCGGGAAGGGAATAGAAAGCGCCATTTTGCAACGTGGCTCTCGGATTCATAGTGAAAAAGCAGGGGAATGCTTTCAAAGGGGAAGGAAAAAGTACGGATTTCACCGAGGGTAATGGAGATTCGTATTCCCGGCGTCTACTCTCCATTCTCTCGTCACCGTATCCAGGATATGTCTGCTTATCGGGAACGTGACTCGAGCCATTGTTTAGCTTTTTATTCCCTTACCGAGTCATTCTATCATCCCCTCCCTCATTGATAGAGTGCGTTCGATACACATTCACCTACGCAGGCTCCCCCGGTTGCTCTATCGCTTCTTCTCTATCCAGCCAATACTTCACGTCTCAAACACTTACATATCTCCTCTTTCCTACGTGTGCCTCATAACTTATTCTTCTTATCGACTACCTTATGTTCGCATTCAAAGGTCTTTTTAGTTGAAATTACCTTTGAGTTCGGCGAAACGTCTGAATAATTTATCTTTCAAGGGATAGCATTAAGATAGGTAATTAACCTGCATCGAAATTTTCGTTTCAGGAAGTATGGACAAACTGTCGATAATAAACATCTGGTGGGGTTTTTGTAAGAATGAGTTATGATGAAAATAAATCTACCGAGAGCAAGCCTGAAAACTCCGAAGGGTTCTCTTTAATTTGTGAAGTATATTTTAACTGGAAGGGTGATATGTATTATTCGAGTCCTATTGGAATATCTAGTGTACCATTTATAGCATGATTCGTATTATTCCTTTATTTTCACTCACTCATATTCAGTAGGGGGTTCTCAATCGTAAAAGTATCTGTTACCTTTATATCCATTATTATTACTACACTTTATATGACCATGATAATTAATCTATTGAACTTTGCGGTGATTTAACAAGAGTTTTAGCTATGATAGATTATTTTTCGTTTTCGACGTAATAGGAAAATTAACAACAAAATCTCACTTGATTATTAGAATTATGTTCATGCTCAGTTTACCATAGATAAATAAATCGGTATCGTAATATAGCTCATGCTTTCGTCACGCATATGATCAAAGTTAACGCTCAAAGACATTGAAATGCCTTGTATGCATCTGTTTCTGTCAACTTCTCAATGGAGTCTCTTTCTCAATTCCAGTACATTTTGTCCCCTGAAGGTAGACAACCTGGTTGTTCGCCCTGTTTCTCAGATATAAGGGCGTTTTTGATAGCAGGCGTAGCCCTTTTTAAACTTGTATCAGCCTTATCAGTGGAACTCTTGGAAATATATAAGCTTGAACTTACGCAGATTTTGTGTAGTCTTTGTTCCAACCATTTCCTCACTACTACTCAATCCCGCAGATCGCTACATTTCTCAATCTTACACGTTTTTATATTCGAATCGCATAGCTTAGGAACACGGGTTCTCTTCCAGTACATTCCCCAGGCACAGAATCCATCTCGCTCCGTTTCTATCGCTGTATTCTCGTAGCCGACAATACAATCTACCCAACGTTCCCTTTTCTTCCACTTCTTATCCCACTTCCTATCGCAACCCGGGACTCTCTTTCTCATGCCCTCTCGTCGCAGATTTTTTCTCCCGAGCAGCTCTCAATGCGAATCGGACTCGAATGGAATGATTTAGAGATTGCATGCACTTGTGTTGCCTATGGCATCAAGCATCATCACTTTTTCCTCTTCCGGATTTTTTGTATTTTTCGGGAGGCTCTCGCTCAGGTGATTTTTGCGTTCGCTCGGAATTGATTCCCGTCTCTCTTTCTCTCCTTTTTGCTCCCCATTCACACCCTTTCCTTTCTCCTCCCGCGGAAAGAATCCTCTTTTTTAATCAAGTTTCCCCGCGCTGCGGAAGATCCAGATAAAACGAGGCTAAGAAGTTTCCTAACGTAATTGCCCGCGCTTTTTTGCGCCCGCCTTATTACTGTTGGAAACTCTCTATCGCCTCCTCTTTTTCTATCCAAACGCGACGGCGGAGATAGCGACTATTTATTGCGGCATTGCTCCATGCCTTCTTCCCTTATCAAGTGCTCGGCGTGGGAAATTGAAAAAAACGCGGAATTAATGAGAGGACGTCTGCCGATGGTTATTTATGAGACGGAGGATCCCGCTTTTTTCCCACACTGTCGCCGTTTCTACGGTCAACGTAATAAATTCAGCGATCGAGCGCCTCGCTAACGTCCCCCGTTTTTTCCCCCCGCTCTCCGGGGGTGTTCCGAAAGAACAGAGAGCGTTTACAACTCATAACGCCTCCCATTCGATAAATAAAGACGTTTTCCCCCTTCTACACGAATGCAACATTCTGCGGGATCAATAAGGAAGAAAGCGCTCGGAGGCGTCGATAAATCCACTCTGTAATTTTACGGATGAATTCATGCCGAGGGTAAACCCTTTCTCCGCTCCTCCGCCCTCAGTTTTTTGATCGATATTAATCAGTTTCGGTGCGCTGAATTCCCTCCCGCGGAATATATATAAGGCTTCCCCACCTTCTGGTGCGTAAGGGGAAATCGGCCGCAAGATTAATGCGTCGTAATCGAAACGCCGAAGTCCTTGCGGTCGCTTAATTCGATATTTTTCGGGGCGATCCGGCGATAAATAGGAACGACCGGGGGTTATCCCGCGGCGATGGAAAAAATAATGCGGATCCCAGCATGGAAATATACGGGGAGAGAGCGTGCGCCGGCATCGTAATCTGCCGCCAAATCCGCGTCCCCCCCGTGCAATCCCGAACGTCGTTCGTCCCGCGGATTCTGATTCCGCCTCAGTTTGTATTCATACCCACAAATACCCGATCAACTGGTACGGGATTCCTTTATCCGATCAGACGCCAACGAGGGAAGCGGTCCCTTCCATCCCTCGCTCGCTCACGTACCCACATCTCCACGGCTTCCCATCTTCCCGCGCCCGGGATGACGCCGATATGCCCCAACACCTTTTCTTCCTTATCCCCTTTCTCTCGCCACTTTCTCCGCTGATTCTCCGCCTTTATCTCCTCTCGCATCTGTCTCCCCCGCGATCACGTCTGCATCCTCCCGTTCAATCTCGCGTGCTTTCCCCTAATCTCCTCCCTTATTTCCTTTCTATTCCCTCTTCCCACGCGTTTTTCGCTTTTTCTCTAATATCCTCGTTTTTCGTAAGTCAGTCACGCTGCGATCGTATCTTTCGCTCCCGTGCGCGTGCTCATCTTCTCTCTTCCTCCGTGTCTCCGTTCCTCCTCTCCCTGATCATCCTCCTCTTCAGCAAGGTCCGCGGACACTTCACCTTGGGATGTCCCGGCGAAAGATGCGCTTGTAAGTCCGTTTGCAGCGAAGAAACTCCCGAGACTCACGTACCTCACACACGCTTTGCAAGTAGCGTCCTTATAAAGCTCACAAACCAAAACTTTCCGTCCCTTTTCTCTCTCTCTCTCTCTTGTGGATCTGTCTCTCTTTAAGGTCACGAGCCGTGTGTGCGGACACGTGCCTTCTCCGCGAAGGAGATGGATGGAAAGGCGGAGGAAATATCATCCATGTTGTATTACTCGTGTCTTGACCCTTTGAACGCTAGGACAAGGCACGTATTACCGAGGATATCGTGGTCTTTAGAAGGTCATGCGATTAATGCAATCCGATCGATAAGAGTTTTGTCCTTTTCCTTAGCTAATATTTAATGTGAATAAATGTAATTGGGAAGTGTAAAAGTAATTTATTCCAATACCTGTTAATTTTATTTTTACTTAAAAAAATTATTACTTATATTATTCCGAAGTATAAATTATATAAAGAGTAAATTAGTTTAAAGATTTGCTTTATGCATAGACTATCATTACCGTTTATTAACTTTTTTATAAAAATCTACGAAAAATATACCTCTTTTGTCCTTATAAGAGGTAGGAATATAATAAAAATTAGAATATTTATAATATAAAAGTACATTTTATATGACCAGAAACGTGCGACTGTTCTCGTTGCGTGTAAATGCAACATTTTATTCCGTCATGATTTCTTAGTTTATTCGAATTTATAAGTTACCTTCGGTCAGATTTGGAGCGATATATGGAGCACCATGGATTTATTTTGCTGGAAAATCCTTTTCTTTACTTTGATCGATTATAATCTCAAATTATTCTATAACGTTCAGACGGAATATCGCAGTCGGTCGCTCCCAAATGAAGAAAGAGAGAGAGCTCTCCAAATCGAACCTCTTCCAGCCCTCCTTCCTGTGCCTATCGAAGTTCCGTTAAGCTCGTCATCCATTTGCCATTATAAGACCTCACTTACGCTTTCCTCCTCATCACGTCCGAGCATACCGTTTCCCCTCCTATTGCGGAACCCGTGCAGCTGCACTCAATTCCTCAAAGCATTACGCTTGCAAGTACGCGTCTATTCCAGTGCCAAGAACAGAAGCTGATTTGCTCCACTAATTCTTCCCACCACGCGCTGCACCTACCCACGTTTCCTTTCCCATTCTTCGCCCATCTTCCGCTCCATACGGCATCTGCCTACGTTGCTCCTCGGAAACCATAAAAGATTTTCTCCCGAGAAACGGCCTCATCGCTTCGAATCGGAGTATTTTTAGCCTCGGATTATACAACCGGCGATCGGTTTTCTTAGTGAATCGCAGCGCCGTTTATTTGGAGTGCGTTGACGTAATTGCTCGTGTTAAAGATTTTCGGAGAGGGGCACGCCGTCGACGTACGAGGAAAATGCTCGAGGATGATTTATTCGCTGCGAGAGAAAATAGATTTGGCTAATATCTCCTGCCCGCCGTTCCCCCTCTCTCTCTCTGTGGGAATCGCTCGAGGAATTTTATACAAATTTTTGATCCCTTTGTGAAAAGGCGTCGTTAAAGTCACGAACGCGTTTCAAGACTTCGACAGATATCGTAGAATTACATCCGCAAAAGAAACGGAAATAATATGCGCCCATGCGAGAGATTTTTCACGGCGCTCAAAGATATCGGATGTGACGCTTTCTTTTAAGAGTCGCACGACTCGAAACATCCTTAACAAAAGGTTTTTCCCGTATTTCTGAACATCTTACGCCGGGATGCTCTTTGTAGTGGTCGTGAAGCGGCGCGAATGAAAGCTTTCCAGTCGCGGATGTTTCTCTTCACCTTTTTCATCCTTAAGGGACTCATTAAGCATGCGCATAGCAATTCACCTCCAAGGCCATTACGACTTGACGGCGAGATGAAGGAACGGTGAGTGCACTAGTTTCGTCGCAACTGCGAATGTTTAAACCAAAGGGATATACGATTCGTCATTGAGGAATTCAGCGAAATAGTAATTAAGTTTTCGCAAGACTTTGCTCGGGTATCCAAGTTCTGGAAAAAATCTTTAAGTCGTTTTTCATCATGGAAGACTACATGTTCCACATTTCCCTGACGCCTGCAGGTTTTTCTTATTTATTTGCAGTATCCGTATTTTCAGTTAAATGATGCTAGCGAGAAATGTATATGTTAGTATCTATGTCAATTCTAGCCTATAATTTGTCATTTTATTTGGACCCGATATGTTTTTCTTCCGCATCTTGAAAAACGTTGCAACGTAGTTATCATGGCCAAAGTAAAGTAATTGTCAGATGTTCGTGGAAACTACATAGTGATTTCTCAAGTTATTCGTATGGAGAATTAAAAATCAGTCTTTATCGCATATATGTTGGCAGATCGCTGAAATAACATTTCAAACTGCCGAGTATTCACCTTATTACTATAGATGGCTTCTTGAAAGATATCTGTTAGCAATAGCGATTTAGCTTTTAATTTATTTAGCTTTAGCAATAGGGGTTTAGCTTTTCGTTACATCCTAAATATTCGAGTAACTCGTCAGATTTTACTTTACTTTAACCTGAAAAGAGTAATCGGGAAGGATCGATCTTTAAATTCTTAAGAAAATGTATTCAATGGCGTCCCATCGTAATGCTTTGACAAAAATACTAGGACTCCTCATGATGGTGATTTCAGAACGATACTAGTCATGCATGCTTCTATACCATCATAAGGAGCTACCATCTATGAATACATGCCCTCTTTATTTCCAAGACTTTAGTGAAACTAATTTTTCTTTCCTCCGCTCCCCTCGAATATCCTCGCTGTCGCATTCTTAATCCTCGGCACTGATATTTTCTCGCGGAAATGAGCTGCGGGAGGCTGACGAATTTATCAATTTCCGCCACTCTCCACCCTTTTCCTTCCTAAAATTCGGCAACACCCTCGGAATAATCGCGAGGCATTCCTCGCGAGAGCCTCTCCTCTCCGGCAATTAATCCTCGCGACCCGGAGCCTTTCTTCCGAAAAGTAGCGCAATGTTCCTCCATCCGTCTTGAGACAGACAAACACTCCACCCTCAAGACGCCTACTAAAAACGAACCCCCGCCGAAAATTTACTGCCTTCTCCACTCGGATGCTCAATCACTTTCGTCGATCTTTGTTCTAAAATGCGACCCTCCTTTGCCTCACTTCGGAGGCGATGAAAAGGAAAGGAGTTACATCGCAGGTAGAACTATCCCCACGAGCGAAGATTTTGGCTGAAAGTGCGTTGAAAAGGAGAGTTGTGTGGGGAAGGTATGGGTTATCGGTTTAAAGAGAAGGGTATTGTAATAATGAGAAGGGCTGGAAGGGAAGTTTTCCACCCCCTTTTGAAAAGGGTTGGCGAAAGAGGGGGGTTGGATAGGTGGCGACAACATTGAAAGTCTGCAATGGTTGCGAAGGCTATAGAAATAAGAGAGGGGTATGCTCATAATGCATCGCGTGGGGGTTCTGCATCAGAGATTTGCGCTATGTTTAGACGGGGTAGGTTATTTGGGAGGGGAAAATAGGCGGTTAATTCAACAACTCCGCAACATATACCCAAGTTAACTCTTCTGGCGACAATGGAGGGAAGGGACGAATGTCGCCGGGGTGAAGGGCTCCTTCATATACTGCAGCTGGACCAGATATAGTTGGAATATAGGGGTTGTTTCTAACAATAACGGTGCGGTCGGATAGAGGGCGAGGTATTTTTTGTGGGTTTCGCCTCGAGGGTTTGAAGGTAATAACGCATCTGGTGTCCGTTGCATTTGTTATGCCACGAGACTCAATTGTCGCATTGTTCGACGGCGATCGAGTTTCCGTTCATGAAGACGGCGTCTGAAGGTCTTTGAGTCCTCGACGTACAATCATTCTGTCATATAAGCGTTCTGGGGTAAGAAAGGTAATTCACAAAGTGGAGTTTTTCATCTATTCCACGCCTCTCGCATTCACCGAAAGTTCTGGTTTACAGAAGAGGGGGCCAATAGGTTTCGATTCTGTGCAATAATTGATTGGATGGGGAGGACTCCTTTGTGTATGTATAGCGTGCGATATTTTTTCTCCGATTCAGGAGTGTAAGGAAAAGAGTATTTCTAAGGATTGCAGTCCCAATGGCCAGACATCTTACATTGCGCGTGGTGATGTTTTCGTGAGATATTCGAAATATGCTTAATTTGCGTGAGGTCAGTTCTGGAACTTAATGTAAGAAGTGACGATAAATAAGCTCCATTATTAGTACGAGAGCCAAGCGGTTCCACAAGGTCAGAGATAACGATTCTCATTTCTCCATTATCAAATGAATTTTCTTGCTCTTATTCGTTGAAAGTGAACCGTAACAGAAATGGCAAATGGAGGAATGAATATGGATCACAATTCATTCATTCTATCCTCATTTTGCATTATAATATATAGCCATGCGTGATTTAGTGGAAAGCCTTGGTATGAAATAAGAGACTTAATTTTCTTAGAATATTATTAATTCTCCTATGGGATAATAATTGATTGATTATCATATTTTAACGGACGTATATTGGAGCTATGCAAAATGATAATTAAAATTCTATGTTTTATTGGGATTGCTCTGCGGAAACTGATCTGTCAAAGTCCGTTATTTATAATTTTGTCAATGATTTAGTATGAAAAGACAATAATATACGTTTTGCGTGGCCATCGTTGAAAAATTATTGAAAAAATAAGGATTGAAGCTAACCTTCCATCAAGTTGGTCCATCTTCTAAATATTTAGTTCGTTTGAAAAATATTTACTCAGCTGTTCTAAAATACTGGCTGTTTGATAAATCGCATACTATAAAACGAGAATCGATCCGAAAGTCTCGTGCATGTGAGAGGAATATTGGAAAGCGAATAATACCAGAGCATCGGCGGTGCATATACGACTGTGAATTCGGTTATTTTTCCTTATCCGTATGTTGCACGCCAATCAAAATATTGGGTCAGGCAATCCTTCGTTGTCAGTCCGTCCCCATTTCCGTCCATCCCCAACACCCATCGCAGGGGAAAATCCCTTGTGGAAAACTCATCCGTACCCAATGCCCACCCCACAAAAGCAGCCCTTTTACCTTTTACCCATTACCGTCTCCGCGTCGCTCTTCTCGAATTGAAACATCTGTTTGGCATCTCTGAAGACGACGCTTTCGAGTGCCCGTCCGCGTGCACACTGTTGCAGTTCAGAAGGGGGAAAAAAATTGGAAAAGGGAACGAGGCGATATTAATGCGTGCAATATGCACCGCATGAGCTCCCGCCTCACTCCGCTTATTTTTTTCCGTTCCCTTTCTTCTCCCGACCTCTCCGTATCTGTTTCTCTCTCTCTCTGATTCGAGGCGTGGTTAATGAAGTGGGTAGGCGCTATGGGAAGGCGTGAAATACGATCGTCCTATAAAAGAGTGAGTGCGACGGGCTCCGGGGCGGGAAAAATATGTATGGGAGAAAAATATTCATTCTTTTCGCTCGAGATAGTTCGTTTCCTTTGCAGCGTTTTACGCTCCTATTCTGTTGTAATTATTATTTTCTCCCTCCGCTCCTTTTGTGTGGAGTCCTCAACCAGCCTGGATATCGCCTCGCAGTGGATGTCTCTCCTCTGTGGAAATCTCTCCCATTCTTGCCGGGTATTTATTCTAGTCGCTCAAAACTATTTCCATTCGCTTCGCTACCGAATGAATGCGTTGCGCGCGTTTTTTTCCGACGCGGTCCATAAATTATTCCTTCGCTTCCCACTCGTCATTATCATCTTTTTCGTGAAAATCGTTCCCCTTGTCCGTAGCACATCTCGCTAGGAATTTGGTAATTTTCCGGTTTCTTGCGTCACCGTTTGTGCTCCTCGAGGATGCTGGAGGAATCGTTTCAAGGAGTTATCAATCAGGAATTGGGTCCTGAAAGGTTTTTTGTTTCATTTATTTATTTACCAATATCCTAGCAGCAGCCATTATTGATCCTTTTAGATGGACAGGATACCAAAAACCGAGTAGAAACATCCATTCCGAAACCAGCATTCAAACCAGGGACATCTGAGTTGAGAGACATTCGCTTTAATCTCTACCTCACCTATGCCAGTTATTTGTTTTCCAATACATCATCTTATTTTAAAATATGAAATGATCGAGTATTCAGTGATGAAGTTCTCCGAGGAACTATGTATGGATAAAAGAAAGAAAATTTGATTAATAGGATGGGATATTGGGGGAGGGGAAGTAATTGTTCTGGAAGACATAGGCTGCATTATGAGAAACAAGTAATGGATGCGCTTAAGGTAGGAAGTTTGAGAAAATTAAACGACTGGCAAGGGATCGAGACGACTCGTAGAGTTGTAATAAAAATCCTCGGAATGATAACCTGTTATGATGATGATTATGCTATTTAATTAAGTGCATCCATTGGTTTACGTGGATGTAACTCCAGATTTCGAAGCGATATGATTTTCCGGCGAACAAAAGTCGCGATGACGAATGCCCGCAGTTTTAGAATTAAGCGGAGGATATTATCTGGCTTGAGTTATGAGCCGCTCTAATCTCGACTCGGTTGTTTTTTCGAATTCTCATTTATCCCTATCTTTATTCCGCCGTCTCGTTGCCCTACATAAAAATATTAATTCCGCCTTCCTCCGCGTCTCGCCCACTCCGTTATCTCCGTCTCTAGCCATATCTCACATTCCCTGACCTCCATTGCACCCATCAAACCATCCCTCCCCCCTCATTCCCCCCCCCCCCCCGCAGTCTCGTGATTGATGCCCCCTAATGAAGGGGGTGGCCCGCGGATCATGCTTCGTGCGACCTTTTTGTTATCCTTTCCAAAAGTGCAGACAAACGATTTTTCTCCCTTTCCAACTCATGGGCATAGCTAATCCACTTCATTCGCCGCTCCATTTTCCCCACCGACACCCATCGTCATGCAGCGTGAAACTAAAAAAAAAGCGGGGAACGCAAAGGTTTGACTTAGCCGCGCTTACGTACGTACGTGTGTGCCATCGGTTACTTCCAGAGCCGCCTAATGTGTCCGCTCACCGGGCGGAACGCAATATAAAAAGGGCTGAAAGGAGTTGAAGGGGTCGTCGCTTACGTTCGCGTCCTCCTCGTTTACGTTTTATTTTCTTCCGGGCGGTCCTCACACGTGGGAAATATCTCCGGAAAGGGGGGACACAATGGTTGTTTTGCGTCGGGCGAAATAATTGCGTCATTAGGGAGTCCATAATGGTGTCACACGAAACGTGGCACTTTTATCGTCCTCCGCAGCCTTGCTTTCCCTGTGTAGATGGAGCCATCGAGGTACGGTCATTTAAATCCTATTGTGGGCGTTTTTTTGTGAGGGCGGGCAACGAGTGAAATATAATCTTCGATTTTTCAGCCGGAAGACCTCCTGGTGTATGCAGCTCTAATAACAGCAATATGGTCCGCGCGGCCATCGTTTTTCGTCTCTGCGGCCGTTATCCGCTGCGGTATCAATGCGCGCGGCCGTATATCCAGATCTGCGCTTTTTATGGAGGAAAGCTCCGCTTTGAAGTAGCGTGAAATCGAGGCTGTCGAGACGGGCGCGGAAAATGCTCTCGGAGGACTTCTTTGACCGCGATCCTTATCTTCGTCTGCAAATTCAGCGGCAGAAGCCCCGCACGTACGGAATTCTCATTTCGCGCGTCCGAAGGGAGTTTAAAGTATTCGACTTCAAAAGGCGCTCTGATGGGAAGGTCCAATTTACGGGCAACGCACAGCTGTTTCTCCAGCAATGGGTTGGCCTCCTACAATGGGCTCACAGATCTGGCGTTAATCAAGTTTGAAGAAGGCCAGCTTGCATCTTTTCGGTCTCTGCTTCTTCGTGGAGCATCAGTTAATCGTACAAAGGTGCATAACGGACTTATCTAAGCACTGTTTTTAGGGTCATCATTTTATTCGTTTAGCCTTTTGGGATGGATTATACCGGTAGGGGTTAATGAGTCAAAGAGAATTGTCTGTGGATCTTCCTGAGAGGTATTTTTATCAACGTATTTGAAAGTATGTACTTTGAATCTAAGGATAAACGGAAATTATTACTGTGCTAGCATTCTCTTTCCCTTTTACCTAGAAAGGATGGCTTCAAAGAAATGCCCCCTTTTCACATTTTCTATGACTCCAAGTTAGTTAACTTTAGTTAACTTAAGTAGTACAGTAGTACAGCTTAAAACATTTTGATATATGATTAAAATTTATCTTTATGTTGAGTCTCCTCCCTTTCCTTTCCACGAAAAGTATGTAAATCGCTCACCGACGAATATCGTCTGGGTTTTATTTTGAAGATTTGTATTAAGTATTTTTCAATCATCTTTTGCTAAGACGATAGCGATTATGAATTCTGACTCACCAGTTAAGGACCAAATCGAAGAAAAAGAAAAGACAGATCGCAAGTGACTAATTAATATTAACATCAAGTCGTAGTTTCACTCATATTAATTACTTTCAGGTTAGTGCCAAGATGATTTAGGCAACTTCTTCCACCCGTTTTAAATATTTCCTCAAAACTCATTTACTAAGAAAATTAGGGAACGTAACAGTGTCAGCGAGGAGTTCGGTTGTAATTCCTACCTAATGTTCGGGATTTGGGCCAGTTTTTCCTGGGTTTTTAAGGGGCGGAAAGAGAGTGAGGAAAGAAGAGGGTGCCGGTGAGAAAAGGACCCAGCCTCCCACGAAGGGGGGTTGTCTTTCTACATCCATTCCTTTCAGAAACTCAGCCTTTACCCTCCGCCACATCCTTCACCTTTTCCTCAAGCGAGGCGTTGACAGAGAGTTTCCAGAGGTCGTGAAAAGAGCAATTGTTGGTTCATGAGAGTGGGAAGAACATTATACCAACATCGGTATGCCGTTTCCTTTTTTACGGCGACTGATGCCCATTGCTCTCATCTCCATTTCTGTTCGAGACCCCTTGGAAACACTGTCATCCCTACCCTCTTTAGCTCCAAAGCTAATTTTTTAAAGTCATCTTTTTCTGGCGCCTGCATTTTTCTCTCTCTTCTTATCCAAGAAAAGGAATCCTATTTCCCTTCTTCAGGAGTTTTCCCATCAGCTTAATTTATTTTTACAGTAGAGCTTCTAATTTCTGGAGTTATTGATATCTAGATTTTTCTCTCTGAGTTTTTTCCAAGTTTTTGGAGTTTTATTTAATTTTTTATTTTATAGATTCAAATACAATAATTTCATCGTCTTAGTAAATCAACGCAATAAATTATTTGAAAT
Source organism: Pachydiplax longipennis (assembly GCA_036926295.1). Lineage (NCBI taxonomy): Eukaryota > Metazoa > Arthropoda > Insecta > Odonata > Libellulidae > Pachydiplax > Pachydiplax longipennis. The sequence goes on from JAVFKF010000008.1 coordinate 64,118,702, forward strand.
TTTAATAAACAAATCTGCAAGACCTTCTTATAAAATATATTCACTTAAATACAAAATTTTTTCATGAATTGTGATTTACACATAATTTAAAGAATAAGTCATGCTAAGTCGTGTGAATTGGTTTATGGAGATTGTCAGGAGTACAGACAGATAGGAATGTTTATGAATAATCAGACTACATCATTGTCTGAAAAGTGAGAAAGAGAATGAAAAGATACAATTTCATGGTTGTTGGTGTAGATTTCCCAGCGACATGAAAAAAATATTAAACACAGGAATTATTTTAGGGGAATCATTCACAACATCTATTACTATTTATTTTTATGCGTCGCAGGACAGAATCCGTTTTATAGCGTTGCAATAGACGCTACAATTTAACTAGGAATGTAAGCGAGATTTCTTTCACCAGAAGAGAATTAAGAGTTTCCTCCCGTTTGCGTACATGAGATCAAGACCCTAATTTTTTAGGCATCAACCTATCCCTTAGTAGGAGGGAAAATTTCCATCTGACTGCCAGGGAAGACTGATTAGGTTGACAAGTTATTTTTCACGCGAGGGATTTTCCGGCGCTTTTTCAGATTAACGAAGTTAAGTTGGTGGAAAAGCTTTTGATTTTTTTTTCGCTCCCATTCCTACGCCCACCGTGGAAAATAAACGGAAAAGTATCAATCACGGGCTTTGGGAAAAAATCCAATTTTCTGTTGATCAAACAGTTCCATTCTAATTCCATTCCTTCGTCCGTCCATTCTTCATTTGCTAGCGCGATCCCCGGCGCGATGGCCCAGTCAGAGGAGAAAAGGGCTCAAAGCTTTGGTTAATCCTCCTAACGAAGTGAGCAATTTGCATCCAAGGCAACCAAGTGGTCGAAAGGTCTCGGAATACTATCGCATGACCGCCCTTCCTGTCGGTCCTTTTTTTTCCTTCTTCCTCCGCCACCACCTCTTATTTTACCTCGCTCCGTATCGATCCGCCTCCCCATACACCATTCGTTTTAAAATAGAACTCTCTTTCTCATTCCTTTTTATTTCCGTGAGAGACAGCTCCCTCTCTTTCTCCGACTCTAACCTCTCCCGAATTAAAGGAAAAAATGCTCCTCATCGCTTCCCTCGTCTTAACTCGTATTTATTTTGCCTCTCCGACGTTATCGCTTTCAGTAATGACCTTCCCTTTCCGGATTTTTTTCCCTCGATCTTACTCCTCTTCGCCACCGTTTCGCTCCTAAGGATTCCGTGTCATGTGCGGTCGCATCTCTCGGTCCGGATGAAGAATCTAGGACGTGAGATCGTCTAGAGTCGGGATTCAATCCATCAGAGTCGTAGTTCGGAAATTAAGAACGCTTCTTTTTTCTAAGGGAGAGCTTACCAGTCCTTGCGGCGATTGATTTCAGGTAGTATCGATCTGTGTCATTGAAGCAAATGTTTTGTTGCTAACTCAAGAAATTTTATCTCGGGATGCTGTAAACTTAGTCGTATATTTAAGGAGAAAACCATCGTGAATGTCTCTTTTTTGTGCTTGGATTTATCTAAATAAAAATGTTCTTTGTTTTTATGAGTGAGGAAATTTCGTTTCGTTTTGGGGAGAGTTCTAACGTAGTTATTATCAAAATATATCAGAAAAATCATAACTAAAATTATATCAAGCGTCAGATAAACAGAAAGTATATCATTAAGGTTCTAAATTTCCAACAGTTTCTTATGTAATCATTTTCCCTAAAATCTTTCATCTCTTCAATTTTAAATAGTGCCCGTTAAAATGAGACCGTTTGAAGTCTTGATTTCATCACTGTCACCTTCAAAGTTTTCAAAGTTACGTTTTTGGCCCACTTTTGATCAAGCTTTTTATTAATCGTGCATCGGATATCAAGATTAATAATATAAACGTGAACTTAAAATATATAGACTCAAATGTAAGTCTGAAACATCTTCATCCGAAGTTCCATGAATACGTCTTTGAAATGACATCCCAGAATAGGTATCCCGGAAAGAGTCTTGCTAACGTAATCGCTTTCTTTAATGGTCTTCTGCAATTTCTCATTTTCCCTCCTCCTGTCCTCCTCCTGCTTTTGCACAGTATCCCTGCCATTTCCCCTCAGCGCCTTCTCGTCTTTAAAAAGAAAGTTTTTGCTCTTTCCTTCCCGGCTGGACTCAAGTCGATGACGTCCATACCTTGGGCGGAGAATCCGAGAATAGCGTGCGATACCGAGAAGGCACAGACAACACAAACGGTAAGGCGAACGCCGCCATGGAATGGCAGCTTCAGACTAGCCTACGCGAAAGAAGGGCTGGTTATTCGTACCGAGGGATGTTTTCCAGAGGGTGTGTCAGACGTAAACACTCCTTTCCCCCCTTTTACTCCAAGTTTCAACCTCTCTCATCGACCAAGTCGAGAGAAAAAAATCTCTAAGGGTTGCGGTACTGGGGTTGTAAGGCTCGGTGAGGAAGGATATCTTTCACATGTAAACACCGGTGCCCTTCCAGGAATTGTATAACTATCTCAAGAAGCTGCAATAAAAACGGCGTTAGGTATTATTGAATGTCTGAGAATTGTGGGAAACGTTATTGTTTACAGTAATGAGGGAAAATAAGTCTCAGTTGGTCGAGAAATGTTTCAATACGCGACCGGTTTCAACTACCGATAGTTATCGTCATGATGTTCTTTTCTGGAACTTAGACGAGTATTTTCCCACATTAAATTTATAGAATTCCACTTTGTGGCATTTAATATTCCACTTATTTTATTTATCAATTATAAGTTATATCTTTCGTTTCAGTTTAAGGATAATGATATGTTTATTGATAGTTTTTAACTATATAATAGTTAGATAGTTTTTTAACTAAATAATGGAACCATTTACGTCGATAAGATTCCGAAAAAAAGCGAATTAATTAGACAATTTTATTGTAATTACTCGTCACTCAAATCCACAACATAAATGCTCATTGAATCATAAAAACCTCCTTTGCCTTCTAAATGACCGAAATGACCCCTATCATGTTATATGGATAGTATTAGCTGAAATTTTCGAGTCCATAGTTTCGAGAGAACGGTCCCCAACTTCCGAGAAAACGGACACCGGCGCCTTTCTCTTGGTAGGTATCTCCGATCCGGACCAGATAAACATCTCCCATCGAAGTTATTGTGGAAAACAAGAAGCTTTTTGATTATTTGGGCGAGTCTCCGGTGAAAGGTCTCACCACGCGCGTGCGTGCGTGCCTCGGAAAGACAAAATTAGACCTCTTCAAGGAACAGACGGTGCGTTTCGTCACGGTTCTGACGGCTTCTATAAAAATCTCTCACGCATTTATTTTTTCCTCCCCGTATTTTGGGGCCGTGGTTCCATCTGTGGGGAGAAGGTTGCGAAAGGGAAGTCGGTGCATAACTCGGCAGACCATTCGCGTAACACGTTCGCGTGGGAGGGTGGACGAAAACGCGTGAGAAAAGGTGAGGAAGGAAACGGTGGCGCGATGAGAGATGCGAACAGAAACATTCATTCACACGTTCTCTCTCACGCCCATTGCACGCCGTCGAAATAGGCTGCTATGTATTTTTGTACGTATATTTTGATCGAGCAGAGCGAATGCGAAATACGGGCGTCGGGAAAGTAGTTGGCAGTGGTGTTTCGCCATCTTCCCACGCGACGTCTGCTAATGTTGGTCAACAAGGTCCACCACCGGTCGCAGGAGCGTAGGAGACGCGGTCTCACGGCTAAAATTTTAGGTGCGCCGTTCCGAAATGTCAGCACGGAGGTGTGCTTCCTCGTATGATTCGGTTATAGCTGAGGAGGTGGCGGAATGTCGTAATGATCACCGTGACCCCGAAGGTTTCAGACTTCTGATTCGATGAGATTTTCAAGGGCGCAGAAACGCTGAACGAGCAGAGGGATGGGATGGAGAGTTGACGTTGATTCGTGATTTAATTTGCGAGGAGTCTGTGAAGTGAAGGGCTGGGAATTTGTTGTTTATGACGGTTGTTTTTTTGATTTACCCTTGTGGCAGAATTGAAGTGCCACGTTTTTTATAAAAGGTGTGCCACTTTAAAGTTCGGTCGAATGAATTATAACTAATGACTGTGAATGTAAATCTGGGAGGATGGAAAGAAATAAATTTTCAATTTTCCTCTCGACCGTTTTCCTTATCCAGAAGAGTTGAATACATAAGAGAAATCTGGGCTCTTGATATCAAATTAGGTATTAACAGGAAAGAAAAGAAAAGGAACTCGGCGTTCAATGAGTAAGAGACACCGGAACCTTAAATACACGATCTATTCGTCCGGGATCATTTTCCGGCGCGGAAGCAATTTCCTCAAAGTTGGAAGGAACCTTAGTTTTTTTATTTGCTTGAACCTTGCCAAAACCGTTGTAGCGAAGAAGACGATCTACGAGAACTCTTCCCCAATTAGTTAACGTATTTTTTTACCCAAAACTCAGGCGTAAATCGGAGGCTGCGTGGAAACGCACTTATTTGCATTTCCTGCTCGTTAAGGGAGCGTCTTCTTGCCATTGTATTCATTTTTGGTTCATTACATGAAAGCCATTCTTCGGGGAGGGGTCAACGTCCTCAAGGATGAAATGAGCGAGTTTGAAACCAATAGGGTTTTAGTGAACCTTTCGCTCGAAGAGGCGATATTCTTCCAGTTTGTTTGAGCGAATCGCCAAACCCTATCCTCATCTCTTTTCTTTTCCAACCCAGTCTTCCGTGCAACCGCCTCCTCAATGCCTTCATTTCTCCTCACCTAACTTCGATTTTTCCAATCTCGTTTTTGCACGCACTGCGTCGAGTTTGTCCAGTTTCATCATATCTCTCCCGACCACCCCCTTTTTATTTGCCCTTCTCCGCTGTTAATGAAGCGGTCGCCCCACCTAATTCCACGGTTTGCAGAATGACAGCAGGCAGATTGGATATGGGAAACAACCGTGTTTATGAACGGGAGATCGCGCCAGAGTCTTTTTGTTGTTTTTTTTTTCCCGCCGCGGCTCCCGAAGTTTTTCATAAGCTCCCAATAAAATTAAATCCGCCGAAGGCATCTGTTGTTTTTCACCGCGATTTCATAACTTGCTTTCCTAGACCTTCATTTTTTTATTCCGATTGGATTAAAAGCTTTTGACGTGAATCGTATCAATCACGTATCCCTGACCCCTTGGTGAAAATTACCCGTAGAGGAAACGCTGACGAAGACCCTTCCTTTTACTGCCCGCCGATCCGAGTAAGCGAAAGTAATTCAATTTAAAAAAGATATCGTAGGCGTGATGGAAAAAAATTTCGATCGATTTAATCTGGGCGTAATATATTGAGGAAAATTGGTCGCGAACAGGATAGAGAGCCTCTCTGATGATTCTTAAGGGTAAAACGTAGAGGAGATATCGATTTTCGGGCAAAACCTTTTGCGTCGATAAAACTACTTTTGTATCCAGTAAATAGGTTTCCTTCCTAATTAATTAGCTACTCTTTCTATGCTCATTTAATAAATATTGTTGCCTTCGCGTGGGTAACTTGGGTGTTACCTACTATGCGCCCGGAGCGGATTAGAGGCGGAAGGAATTATCTGTGAAACGACAAAAGTCGTATTTGCAGTCCTCTACTTGACTTAAGCTCTTAGTCTTTGCTTCGTTTCAATTTCCGCGGAAATGGGAAGACGAGATATTTTCGCGACCCAAGATATTTATCGCTCTTATCGGCAAAATTCGTAATCTCCATTTCCTGTCAAAGAGTTGATTTTCTCTAGGATTAATACAGTAGGCGATGGATTAAAAAATCTGGATAAAGGAAACGGAACGTAAATTAGGGCTGAAATCGTGTATCTTCCAGGGATATCAAATATTAACAGCGTCCGTTACTTAGGCGGGATTAGCGCTATTAATCCAGAAACTTCCCTCTAATTTCGAACCTCGGGGAATTCTTTTTCACCCATTTTTTGTTTGGCTATTTCTGGCCCGATCCCGCCATATTTTGACGTAAACTGTAAGAAATTGCTTTCAAAATTCCGCTGACATGGCAATGAAAGCCCTTTCCGCCCCAATCATTTTTTCAAGCGTAAGTAGCTGAATGCGCGAAAAAAAGAGGGATCCAGCTTTAGCCGAAGAGAAAGATCTCAAAGCTCTAGGATATTAAATCATCCGTTTTTTCTTCCTCCCTCGTTTTCTGGAAAATACAAAACAGGCGAGCGTCATTATCCTACCCGCCGCTGCTCGTTACCGGGGCGAACTATTATCGCAAAGACTTCTTTGTCATCCTCTCACGCACCGTTGGAGAGCGTGTGCGTGTTTTCCGTGCGAGTTAATCTGCGACTCTCGTTTGTACAAGGAATTTTCGACCACCATAAAGAGAGAGAGAGAGCACGTCGGTAACTCATTGCCTTAGGGGAGCGGGAGAGAGAGAGAGAGAAAAGATTCTCTTCATAGAGGAAGAATAATGTCTGCGCTGGAGTGCTTCTCTCTGCATCTGAAGGGTTAAAAAAGGAAGAAAAAAGTTGGCGGTTTGGGGGAGGGGTCGGTGAGTTAATGAGAGCCCCTTCTCTCTCCCCCTCCCCCTCTTCCTGTGTCACTCTGCCCTTATTACTCGCCCCGCATCCAGAGAGAAAAAATAACCGCACCCCCTCATTTGGTCCACTCCCTGTATTCCGGGTTTAAGTGTTGAGGAGGGAGGATCCGGTGCCAATTCGTGACTCAGAATTAGCGGACGGCTCCGTCTCGCATGAATCTGGCGAACCGCCCCGCTGGCTACATGAATGGAGTGCACGGTTGGGGAAGGAGTAGGTTAAGGTTTGGATTTGGCTGGACTCTCGTTTTGTTTTCACGGACGGTCGATGGGAATCATATTTGTTTCATTTCTGCGCGATACAAAATAATTCTTTAACGAGTGGAAAATTAAAGTGGCTGGGTGGTTATTCATTCATGAAGATTTCGATGATGGAATAAATTTATAAGAAATATAGTATGGAAACCAAGTTGATGCTGATATGGAAGATAAAGAACTGATGTAGTTTTAATTCCAATTTTACCAAAGGATGCATTCAAATAATTGAAAATCATTTTAACGCTAGGACCATTAATAACAATGCTATTAATTTACAAGAATCGTTATAGCTGTCACCTTAACTAGTACTTATAATCTTTAATGCACTCATATTTTACAGGTTATAAATTTAGATATTTTACAATATAAATCGGTTAAAATAAGCATAAGAAAGAGCTATATATATTTTTTATAACATGAATCTTGTATATACATTCCTTGATGCAAAAATAAAATATAAATTTTGGAGAAATATAGGGAAGTAAAGTAATCATAAAGGAAATTTACCTTTTTATTCAAACTTGTTGTTCATCACCACGATTCCAAAAAATATTTAGCTATAATTGATAATTGTAGTGTCTGTCTCCATTAAGGAAGGAATAAAAAGGAATTTCTTATTAAATATCAAATTCTTTGATTCCTGACCGCGACTGTGAAACAAAATCGGAGCCCATTAATTGTGAAATTAAATTCGATTGAAATTTCCAAAAGGAACGGTAATAGAGAGACGGTTGTGGAGGGGGTTGGAGTGGTATCGTACTTTATCCCTCTCGTGATACTCCGCATGATGACTTTCAATGATCCCATATCAGCCTCCAGCAGGGACGGCCCATTTGTCCTTGCGAGGGCACTCCACTCCAAGTGTATGGTTCGCGTCTAGGGCTCTGAGAACGTCTCGCTACACTTCCTGTGGGACGCACACTCCCCCTCTCCCTGTCTAAGTTCATTGATAATGGACGGCCGAGCCTCGTTTTGCGTTAGCGATGCAAATTGTGGCTGTCTTTCATTGGAGTGCAATGTTCTCCGCGGATGATCTTAAATTGGACGGATTAAGATGAGCATCTCGTTGCATGACGAAGGCTATTAGAGTGATCCCTCGCGATGAATACATGGATTTGTAAAGTGACTCGGTTCTTAATTACTTTTCTGTTAACTCGCTTCTTTTACTCCTGATTTATATGTATATTAGCGGGTTCCTTCCAACGTAGCATTCGCGCTTTCCTTCGCAGTCGTACTATAGATATATGGAATATATTATTAGGAAAATTGTTACTACTGTGAATTTAAATACTTGTGGGTTTTACTATGAAGCTGTTGAATTAAGTGCTTGCATTTTCCATCCTCTCGGTAAATAACTTTAAGATGTGTTCTCTCGCGAGACTTTTCCAAAGATGCCACGGCTCTTTCAATTTGTTTTGTAGCAATTATTCTCCCCAGGTTATCTAACGAAATTTACGATCCATCGACATTTACGAGCCATTGAAACTTACCGAGGCTTTTTATCGGTTTTCCTAACGAACACGTTCAAGATTTAAAATCACAAAAGCTAATTTCTTGCAGTTAAGCGCGTCACGTCAGTGGTTTATTTCCAGCTCTATAGTCATTCATTGCTCTCAAGTTTCTCTTTGAGTAGCTTTCAGACTCGAGATGCGTGCCAAGTTTACTTTACTCGTATTTCCTGCTCGCTCGTGGAACCGAACTACCCCGAGATGATATAAACTTTAAGCCATTTAAGGAATTATCTCACAATCAGTACAGGGAAAGCATATTGTGTTGCTAGTAGCACCCTTTTTATCTCTCTAGATCTACCAATCCAGTAGGATTGTTTATGTAAATAAACTATTGAGTGCTGCCAATTAGTATAAAGGGTGTATTTGAAAGTCTTAGTAGTTTTATTTATATCGTTCAGGAAAAGTCGCTTCGGATCTTCTCTCTCTAACCCTTTCTACCTTTTGAAAAGAGAAGAAAAAAAGGTCGGAATGAAAGGATCAATACGACTCTAACGCCAAACCCAGAGCACATCCGATGTAAAAAAAGCTGCGTTAAAGGTCGTTCGCGCATTCAAATCACTCTCGATGTATCTCAAATTAGATCTCCCCGGAGAAGTTCTTTCTCTTCCCAGCATCCCATCCCTCCCCATCTGGATGCGCGCGCGACCCTCCCACAGCGGCCCACGGAGGCATTGTGCTCCGTCGCAGAAGTGGAGGACTCGAATAAATAGCAACAATTCATCTTTCACTCGCCGTCTTTCTAACGGATCCCTTCTCCCAGAGTATTAAGGGTTAGGCGAGCGGAAGGCGGCGAAAGGATTTGCGAGGTTGAGCGGGGTGTGGTGTCGGAAGGGGTTGTTGGGAAAGGTGGGCGGGTCGCGGAGGTGATATTCCTACCTCTGTTTCCCTTTCTGCATCTCCCTCGAGAGGATCCGTGGGCGGAGAAGGAGAATCGGGGAGAAGAATTGCGCGAAAGTAAGACAAAGGACTTCTTCGCCCGACCCATCCCCCAGTCCGCACCCCTTTGCTTCTTACCACTCCCGCCCAGAGACTCCTCACAATTTACGCAATAAGGCCGACTGTAATTGAGACACACGACCCGCCAGGTGTCCCCTCTTCTCGCCCCTTTTTCCGACGTCACCGTCTCCCACGCCATCCCTTTTTCTAACCCCCTCTCGGACCCTTTCTCCACCACTTCGCGACTCCGTTTATCTAAGGGGTTTGTTTATTCCCTCTCGTTACCTGGCGGCGGCTCGTTCCCAACACTTTCTCATCATCAATTTCTCTCTCTCTCTCTCTCCACACCATTTGTCTCCTTTCTCCCCGATGTCGACTCCTTTCTTCGAGGCTTTATCGCCCTCTCGCGAACTTTTCTCTCCCGGATTCATTTGATCCTCAGTGCGAGCGATTCCAGACTCATTTTTCCGCATCTCCTCGGTCGCGCCTGAATAATTCATTCTTCATTCGCCTCGAATGCCCTTCTTTCCCCCTTATCGACGAATCAACTCGTATCTCTCCCTTCACGTCGACCTCTTTTCTTTCGCGAAAAGAACAGCGTCGGGTATTCCGTGGATGTTCTCTATTTCCAAACATCTTCCGCCGCTCCCGTAGGTGCCTGCGTCGTTACCCGCAATTATTGACTGTTCGCACTCATTTGCGTTTGTTCGAGTACTGTGACCAGATTGCATTAGTTTCCCTCCTTTAGCGGGGCTCCGTTCCCAGCTAATTCATTCCTCCTTTTGCCGTCTTCCACCGCGGAGGAAAGGGAAGGGTTAGCTGCGGGAAATCCTCCTTCCTACTCTCTTTAGGCTCCTGCGAAAAAAAATAAGAAAGAACGTCTCTTAGCACGTGAAATATCGGCCCAAGTTTTTTCCGAAAACTTCCCTCTAGGAAAAAGTGAGAGGAGGTGATGGAGGGGAAATGGCACGGTGAGATATGTACGAGTGCAGAAGGATAGAAGAGGAAGAAGAATAGTCGGTTTTTTGGGGCGTTCTGGTCGGATTGCCGGCAGATGGATCGCTTTCTTTTTATGCGGAAATTTAGTCGGTGCGGACGTATGCATAAACATCGATTTGTATCGCGGAGAGAGGGGATCCAGGGTCGTTTCCCTCGCGAATTTAACGGAATGATTCACGTCAGTCAGACTGATTGAAGCGGGGCACGAATATATTCTTTCTTCGCGCTATCGGCATACGGTCCGGCGGGAGCGAGATCATTTCGATCGGGGCTTGTTTTTCCAGCGACCCCGAAGGAGATGCAGAAAAAAGGAAAATTGAATTCCGTGACCTGCGAATAAGTTCCGAGGCCTTGACTCTTTCGTTTGTTATTCTTTAATCGTTCCATCCGCAACATCTGATCTTACGTTAGGTAGTCGAGGTCTATTCTTTAATCTCTTACCGCTCTAATCCTTTAAATTACTCCCTGAGGTATTGCATGTCCTTCGATCGAAGATTGGGTCGAAAGGTATAATAGAAAGCTCTCCTTTTGCCTCGGCTAATTTTTATGGCAAATATTCGTAATTCTTATCCCCGCGTATTTTTTCTTCAAGTCCCGCTCCCTCTCTCGCGAAAAGAGTCGGAAGTAACAAATGGCCGTTTACCGAAAAGTATCTCAGAAGAGTGTGAGGGAAAAGAAGCTCGGAAAAAGGCTCGGCGAGCAAAAAATAACTCCTTGTAAAGAGTTTCTTGTATAAGGAGAGGGTTAAAGAAGGGAAGCACTCTTAAGCTCCCCATCTCCATTTTCCCGTTCCCGCCATTCTCTTTTCCTTACAACTCGCCCACGACGATAAGGTTGTCGCGGGCAACGATTTCGTGTCGCTAATCTCTCCGCTGCCATCTCGCATACGACAGAATGCCTCAAGAACATTCCATCATCTACTCCATAATCTCCCGATTTTGCCTTTTTTCCGGACCGGCCTTGTAATCTGGGATCTTAGCGCATTTTAACATATATCAAGAGGTAATGACATTATATCTCACCAGGAGGGAGAAGTATCTGAAGGAGGTTTTTCTTCCCTCCTTTATTTAAAAAAATCCAGGTGAGATTAATTGCCCAATCTCGTAGAAAGCCATTCTTTTGCGCATTTCCTTCCAGCGAGGTGGTTGATTTTTGAATCGGTAACGTTTTCGCTCCTAAGTCTGGATTGACCTACTCTATTTTAGGTATCGGAACTTGTTACAAGTGTTAGGAAGGATTTCGCCTCATGTGTTGAGGATAATTTCCGTAAACATCACCTACGGGTAATTGGTGGTCGTGACTTTTGGATATTCAACGTCGTCGTGTTATTACTTGATTATACGGTCTTCAATAAAAGTTTTTTTATTGTATTTGTCAAAGGCGTTGTATCCTATGGCTGTTCTTGGGAAAGTACCCTATTAAGTGATTTATACCTCTGGAATTTTCATGTTTTTCGAAAGTCACTTTTATCTCTCCTAGCTAAGTGAGTTATCCTCTTTCCTTGTATCGATAAAATGAGCTATTATCTTTGGAGTGCAGAATTTCGCTATTTATGCCATAAAACCTTCAGGTGGATAGCTCTATTCTGTAATTTCTAATTTCATAAGTATAATCTACTCACGGATTGAATATGTGAGAAGATGACGATAATGATATCGATTCTTAAACACGGTTATCGCGTGCCATGGCCTTATTCCTAATCTCCGTTTGCTGTAATATCAGGGGAAACGTATTCGATAAACCATATTGCCTGCCATTCGATACTCCACCGCTGTCATCATCTCGAAAGCGCAAGTTCTTCGGAAAGGAAAGATTTTTAGCGATTCATTACACGTTTTTCACTTTCTCCAGTCTGATCAGATACATCGGAAAGCTTGCGCACGCTTCGTCTGCTTTGTAAACCGTGCCATCGCGTTATACAACGCCTTCGCTCCATTTGGAAAGAGTTGGAAAACTTTTATTCCCCTCCTTTGTCAGCCCTACCTCAGCTCAGGTGCATCATAACGCTCCTTCACTTTCACCAATTTGTCCGTCTAATCTCTGCCTCAAGAGGATCGTAAACCCGCTCCTCGGAACAGGTAGCTTGTATAGCATGCATCCTTATCGATGCTTTTTACAATCCCCGCTTCATTAATAACGTCTCATTCTTTCTCTCGGTACCCATTCTTCGCAACAGAATTGTTTCGCCAGCCGAACGGTATGAGGGAACGCGTATCTATCTTCCGGCACAAGTACAAGACCCGCTCCGCTGCAAAGGGAATGAAAATATGCTAAAACGTTATCGCCGACGAAAATAAAGAAGCGAAAAAGTTTTTGGCGCGCTTTCGAGTCAAATGGCACCGTCGGTTATTCTCGTAGGGCGCGACTATCGCACAGAAAGATCAGGTAACGAAAGAGCTCCCGAGAGCGCAAGGACTTGGCTGCAATCTTAACCTCACTTGGCATCGGTATCCCTTTTCTCTCCCTTTCCCTCATCTTTCGCCTCTACATCATCTTGGCGACACTCTGAATCCCCGTAGCGAAACGCCGTCGGAGTCAACGCGAAGGCCTTTGCCTTGCGAGGTTCGCGCTTGTAATACGGCCGGCTATGGACACGCATTTGTCGTTTTGGATTTTTCCAGCGGCGCGCCTTTAAAAATTCAAACGAGGTCTTTTTATGGAGGGATTATTAACGCGGGTTTTTGATTAAGAAGGTAGGATGAAGCGGAGAATGGATAGGTGGAGTCGGGAAGGAAATGGGCGGGGGCAGTGGTGGAGATAAGGTGGTAGCTAAGACAAAGAAGGACGGATTAGAGCGTGGAAAAAATATCGGAGGAATTGGCACGAGATTTTGCTTTTTTGCATAAGGTGAAGGTCTTCCATTTCTCGATGAATCCGGTCGTGGTGGGAGCGGGTCGCCTGGGCGTACCGTGGGTGGTTCGCTCTCTTTTTTAGTCCTCCGTGACGTCTTTCGGAGTCGTTCCTAAAAATCGACGTTTCATGGCTTTTCTGTTTCGTCAAATAAATATCCCGCGAATGCAAATAGAAAAATTTACTCGACATCTCTGGAGGGGTTCTAAAAGGCAAAAATGTGCAGTGTTTACTCCCCGGTAATAGGTGGCTGTATTTTTCCTAGAAATTAAACCTTCATAATGACTCTCTACATCCCATCCACTCACTCACGTTTTATGCTTCGCGGATGCTCTTCAAATGTTTAGTACTCGGGATCTAGATAAGAGCCTTGCGGAACCCTCAGTCGAGCGCCGTGGACTAATCTTCGAGTCCTCTTGTTGTTTATTCAAATCCTTGTTTAATGCTATCTGCGGCGAGGTTACCTTCTTTCGAAGAGGTTTCGCGAGGGCTGAGATGGTTTAGGGCTGAAGGTTATCCAGTCCCAGCATCATGCACGTCGGAGTATCAACTTCTGCTCGCGACGGGTTTATTTCCACGTCCATTAGTAAGAGATTATTGTTGGATCGCTTATGTGCATTTATAAGCGGAGAAAGGTTAAAATTTCTGCTCTGAGTCGCAGATCCCATCGCGGTCCCTGTTCCTCTGCTGTGGGGACATTTAGCTTTCTTTCTTAAGAAATTACTTATTGTTTGAGCGAATCGGTAATCTTCTATAGCAGTTGTCTTAAAATAATTTGTTAACCGTAAATGAGTTAATGTTGTCTTTGTGTTTCTATTCTCTAAGAAAGATTTCCTTTTTACATAAGCTGTAATGCTCATATCTCATAAAGAGTATAGGTATAGAATGGACCTCTTCGTTGCAGTCGTTTCCTATATCTTAAGATATATTAATGGATCTAAGTTATTTTTTATTTCTTCGTCGTGTCTGACATTTATATGCTCGACTATCTCGATTAACTCAGCTTTCAGCTCGGAAATACTTTCACGCAGTGTTACTGAGTCAATGTAATTCCCCGCAAATGTATGTCAGCCTAAAGCAGCATTTGGCATTGGAATAGAAATCCTCCATTCCCTCTTGAAATTCATCCTACGACGACAGATATTGCCCGATTCGGATTCTTTAAAAAGTAACCTTTGAGATCGTAGCAACCTTACGTATATCTGTGCCCTCACGAACGAAATTATAAATGATAGAAAAGTAGTCCTACAGGTAGGGCCTCTAAAGTCGTGACGGAAGTAAACGTTTCAGTCCGAATCAGATTTGTCATTCTTCAAAGAACAATGAAAAATTTCCATTGCCACACCGTGCAGAATTAACAGTCATATGTAGGTCTCTTCCGCATCGCGATTCTGCTCCTATCGATATGTTATTCGCTGCGTGCGTCATGACCTCAAAATTCCTCAGCGATCATGCTTTCTCCCCTCCGAAGAAAAGGGAATGGAAGACTTAGCATTCGTCAACAACAGCTTGGTATCCGAGGCGACGCCCATCAATATCAGCCTCCTTAGGTTTTATTTTCGCAAGATTTCGTCTTACATTATCCTCTATGGTACTAGGAGATAAAGACAGGAGAGGAAACTCCTCTCGAGAGTACTCCCAGTGGCCTATCACTTCACCTAAAACTTCCGCATCCACTCCGTTTAGCATAACCCGCCACAATCTTCCGCCCACGCTCTCCGAAGTGAAACGCCTATCCCTAATCACTAAATGGATTTCCCTGGTACTTCTTCCTGAAATCTTTCCCTTCAATCGCTTCGGCCTTTTCGCATTTCAAATGTCGCCGGTGATTTGGACTCCTTTTATACCGCTCTCCCGAGTTGCCGTTCGTCTTCCAGAGGAAAAGGTCACGTGTCCCCGATCTGCCGTGAGTCTTCAGTGCCTTTTGTATTGCGTATTTACAAAGTCTTCCTCGCCAAAGACTGGTTACCGTGTTGGTGCGGGTCTTTCCGCGGTTTCTCATGATGTTGGCACACTGTGGAAGTTGAAGTGAAGTGCATGAATAAATAGATCCTATTTATAAGTACTTTTTCTTTCATCGCCTATCCCTGGTAAAACAGGATGTATTTGCGTATTTAAAGAATTAATGGAATTAATAGAATTTTTACATGATTATATTTTTTAACTTTTGATTTATAAATATAATAAAAGTTGTAATAATTTCATCTATTTCCATTATTCCAGTCAAGTATACTTGTGAAAGTATCATCTATCCTAGAAACGTCTCGAAACGAGAATATTTATGTTAATAACTATAAGCATAAAAATAATAGTTCAGTTAAGTTAGAATTGCATTTATTTATAATTTTGCTGGGATATGTTCCTATATATAATTTAGCTATACTAGTCTGCGGGCGAAAATACGATATCTCGCAGCCGTTGTTATTGTTTTTCCCCATGAGATCTTCGAAGATGTATTCAGCGGTGCGCATTACATCTAAATTCGTTGTATTTCCTTTCATCTTCGGCATTTGGGATTCAAACGTTCACATCTCCGCTTTTTGCTCAAGATTCCCTTTACGAAAATCTGATAATGCACAGTGGCGATACCCATCTGAGGAAGCGTTCACTCGGCACGCACCTAGGACGCTAGTTGCCCATTCCCAACTCGAGAACGGGTTTCTCTTCTAAATGCTTAAATCGAGGCGAAAAGATACTCGGGGAAATTACTCGTCGAGTCGAATCAAGTTGGGAAAGAATTTTCCGATCTTGCGTAAAGTGGTGACGAGACCCTTGCAAGGATGAGAAGGCAAAGAGAAAGATGATCTCTTAAATTATTGACGCATTCGCTGAATATTTAACGCGACCATTACCGTCTCACACTTGCTATTCGATCATTGGCCACCCGTCGGGATCAATCCATGCCTCTTCATTCCTTTTAACGTTCTACAAGCTCTTTAATCTTTCAAGCGGCAACTCCCTCGTGATCTTTAACGCGATATTTTCGGGTAGTGACTCCCAATCTACATGAGGGTAGAACTCGTTGAATTTTTAGTCCTTATAAATAAAACTCGATGAAAATGTCGGTTTTTCGATTCGTTTGGTAGCTCTCGGTGATGCATATTTTATAGGTACTTGCCAGTCACATAATTTCATCTCGCTATGAGATATATGCGTGCATAGCGTTTGGAAAACATGCATGTCGTACTCTTCGATTTTCATCAACATACGGCAAAATTTTTTTTTTACGTATCTAATATTCTTTGGAATAAATCATTTGAAAGATATACTTTGTATTACTGATGCAATCTTAAATCTTCAGTACATATATTTTAACATTTACGACATCCAACATCTTGGGATTAGAAGGAAATCTTTAAAATCCCCGTTCTTTCCTTCCTCTTGCCAAGGCTTTCTGTTTACTCATCCATTGAGTATATCCATTATAGATCCGTGGCTGAAGGAAAAACACGTAAGACGTAATGGAATAAGAGCCTTCAGACTAAATGGCTGCGGATTGATTTGCCTCCTTTCAAAACTTATTTGTCTCTGACTCAGTTGTTTTGGCAGCCACGACGGAAGCATTTACCTCCTCCGTCTAGAAACTGCTTTGATCCGGATTATATGCAGAAGTTATCGCGAGTCTTCCACCGCGAAAAAGCATTAGCTATATCCGCATGAGAATCGTGCATCCGATCTGTTTAACGACAAAGGACGGCGTGTTTACTGAATTTTTGATTTTCTCTCGAGGAAAAAATCTCCGATTCACGACCTTATTCACTCCAAACTTGGGAGGAAAAGGATTTCTCTTGTTTTATAAACATACTCGTCTCTCTTATCGAATCGGTCTTTTTTCCGTGGAATAAAAAAAGAATACGTTTGAGACCAGAAGGAGCGTTCGGTTGGCATCTTGCCTTCGGAGTCGCTATATCCCTACGTCAATCACTGCAATTGGACTCAAGGGCGCGAGAGAGAAGGAAAAAGCGCGGATAGGAGCAGACTCTCCGGCAACTGCGCATTCTGTCGGTGGGAACAAAGACCCTCTCGGTCGGAGGCGACCTTGATTTGTGTCTTTGTTAGGGGAATGATTCCTCCCCCAATCGGAAATGTAAAGGGGATGGAAATAGATCCCTGTTGGGAGCTATGATTTTTCTCTCCTGTTGCTAGCTCTTTTGTTAGCGCCTCGAGCGACTCAATCGTGAGATCAGAGATATTTGTTGCCTTAACTGTTAATGCTTACGTCTGAACGTTGATATTTCATCCCCCCCATTTAGAGGAAATTGCCTACCTGTAAGTACGTAATTAGTTCTGTTGCGCATGCATGACTGATTGTGTAACTGCTCATAAATTCTCGCTCATGCTCATTGTCGCGTTTACTATCTCAGTATAAACTTCACAAAGGAAAACAATGCCAAAGAAGAGGTTTGTGTTGAATATTATGCTGAATTTTTCTAATGTAGGTGTACCAATATTAGAGTTAATCCTATAAGAATGAGTCCTGGTATACCCTGGATCCTTCATGTAGGTTCATGTAAATATAATGATGTATAATAATAATTTATCCTCCTGATATTAATTAAATGCACTATTGTCAATCATCTGTAAATTCTACATCCGTTTCTTCTTGATTGACGTTAAAAATTCATTTTCTATGAATTATTTTTGAGAAGTAGAAATGTAAATATTTTATAGATATTTTGTTTAGTTCATAAACTTAAATTCTTTCTTTTATCTTTGTAGGTAAGTTCCAAATCCACTGGATTCATGCTGCCCTACGAGAGACGAGTGGAGGTCAACCATGGAGTAACGTAACTCTTATAATTATAAGTAAAGAATGAAGAGAATATGTACTATTTCCACGACTGATTTAATAAACACAATCACAAACCACGGATAACTTCGACGAGTGAGTATTAGTACCGAGTATTATCGGTGTTTTTATGAAATCAGCTGCTGAAAAGTACGTCTTCTCTTCATTCTTCATGAAGCATTCTTACAGACATCGCCCTTATCTTATTAAGTGACATTACTTCTTCATAAATACCCTTTCGGCCGCGATTCCCTCGAACCAATCCTTCGTTTGAAAAGTCATCCGTCAACCTTTACGTCGCTCCGAATCGATATAATTACTCACTCCCTCTCCTCAGAGATGGACAGAATAATCTCCCGAATTATCTAACTTTTCCCCTGCGATCGGAGATCACCCGGAAAGACGCACGTCCCGAAAACAAATATAAATGATCCCTCCCACGAACCAAACATCCACCTCCCTCAACGGCGGTCCGATTTCCACCGGCGATAACCCTTCTTTCCGCCATTAATCCGAGTCCCTGAGTTGTCATCGTGACTTTCGGATAAGAAAGGTAACGCGAGAGAGCTGGAGATGTTTTTCAACACTTCCCGGAAAAGGTCTTGGGAGTGGTCCAGCGATGGTCCCCGCAGGTGCCGAGGATAACCCCGCTGATTGCCTTTGAAGAAGTGATAGGTAAAATTTGAATCCTCATACCCATTCCCATCCCCTTTCCTGGCTTATTCTCCAACATTACGCAAGTCCACCATCTCGTTCGAACCAGACAAGATGTCGCCCTGCCCACAGAATTACTCCCCGTCATCTACAGCTGCGCGCAACTCTTTCTATCTCCCTCTTCCCCTCTCTTCGTCTCTTTCTACTTCTTCCCCTCCCATCACTTCCTCCCAATCCTCTTTTTTTTAATTCCAGACGCGTTGTTAAGTCGTCCTTGTTCATTGTTTTTCTCTCATTTGCCTCCCCGACAAAGGGGTCTGTATAGAGAGTACCGGGGGGTCGGAGGAAGAAGCTAAAGGGAAGAAGATGAGGAGGCCTATTTGGTATATAAAAAGATCCATTGAGGTTCATCCTTGGATTCGAAGGGAAATGGGGTCCATCTTAGAGGAAGGAAGCCTTTCAGGAGCGTAGATCTCCCGGTTGGAAAAAATCTGTTTGTTATTCCTGGCGTTTTCTTTATGCCCTAGTCCAAACACCTTCGCCAGGAGAAGTTTTTAAACTGTTTATATCTCCCGATTTTATTCCCCTGATGGCAGTTAAAAGTGCTCCGGAAATATTTGCGCGTGTAGGAGAGCGAGGTATTTTAATAGCAGAAATGGAAGTGGCCGGGTCGATATATTAAGAGCGCGAATTTCGTCTCTCTCTCCGGAGTTTTTCATTTATAACGTCAATCTCGAAGGTTAACTGATTCTCCACTCTCTAAAATGTTGCCTTATTTTTACTGCCGCCCAGATTATATTGTCCACAAAACTTCCCTCCTTTGAATTATTAGGTTAGAGTGGCGAATAAACGTCCCGTAATTTTTTCCCCGAAACGATTGGGAAAATCAATTTTCTGCCGTTTCAGCCAGCAATCAGGTAGACGTATCTATGACATTAAGTATCCCATCTTTCCCCCACCTTTTCAATCAAATTTCCATGCAGAAGCGATTATCGACGAAAATGGGAGTAATTTGAATTAGAATTCCCCCGCTCTCTTTCTACATCTCCGCGTCTTTCATTTTCCCCGTCGTAATTTACTGGAATGCTTTCCTTTTCAAGGTTCCGAAACTAGTTTATATCCCCAACCTTCGCTGATATCTCTCCGCTCGCGAATTGCGTAGTCCCTTTCCGAGGAGATAAAACGAATTCGATTCCGAAATTGCACGCTCGTAATGCGGTTGCGTCGAAGGAAAAAATATGTCCTTGGTTCGAACTCCACCTTGATTTCGGAAATCTCTCCATCTTGGCGGTGCGTAGCAAAGCTCCGATTTGGAGAATTAGCATGGCGAGGTAGATCGGTTATACGATCTCTTCAGATTCTTTTGTCGGCTGGTATCTTTTCAATTAGAACCTATGTTGATTTTTTACTTGACATTCTACGTAAATTATGAGGGAAGAAAATGAAATTATCGATTTTAGCCGCTAAATATCTGTTTTTCTTTCGAAGTCGGTAAATAATAATTTGTAAGCTAAATATTTTGTTTTGTAGTAAAATTTACGAAGATTAGCAGTGCCTTTATTGCCTCATGATCGGTACTATGTAGTATGAAGGGTAGGGAGGTTATTCAGCGCTAATGATAAAGGTGTACGTCATTCTCTCACATTTTGGTGACGCAAGAGGCAGGTAAAGACTAGCACCAAGATAATTTTTAGAAATGAATAGCTGTTACATGTTTACACCATGAAAAGTCATCGAGCTATTGTTATGATTTCATTTAGATCCCTTTGTTGAAGAAAAATCGGAGAGATTCAAATGTTTTGAAATTTTCAAAATTTCTATGATGATTCGTTTTTGATGACACTTTCTTTCTTTGAAAATTTCATATTTATTAATTTATAATGTTAGGGAAAGATGGTGAATGTAATTTGGAATTAATAATATCCGTTATCATAGCCTGCTATGTAGTTACTTCTCATTAAATAGAGCGTTTGAATTATTTATCGAATGCCTTAGGATGAATAACAACATCAAGAAAATGGATATGAATACTTAAGACACGCTATCCTCGAAAATGTTATTCATTAGAGCATTTTCCTCTCTTCATCGGAACTGTTGTGGGATGAGAATATTTTCGAAGCAAACCTATCTCCTCCCCCCACTTCCTCTCGTACACCTCCGATGGTGTTCACAAGGATGAGATGCGAGTTAAAGACATCCGTTCTTCAAATCGACTCCATCACGCACTTATTCCAAGCCTTCGGCGCATCTCACTCATCAGTCCCTCCACCAGCGGCCGAGTACCGAGGTCCTCCGTGGCCACCGCATATGGACACACCCTTCCCCCCGGGGAACTTTTTCCACCTTGCTCGTTCCTTACCCCTCTCCGCGACAGCCCTCTCGCGCCCCACCTCTCTCGGTAACTTTTTACAAGGTCATCGGGAGTAATAGCTAACGTAAAGACCTCGGGCGGATGGATACAGAGCGGTGGTGTGCTCTTGGTACTCGGCAGCCGATGCGGCGTCGGCGGTCCCCCACACCACCTCCGGACCCCGCTGCTCCTCCACGCTTTTACATCCTCAGAGCAAGGTTTCGGTGTGGGCTAAATTGGACGTGGGAGCCCCGCGGTCTCCTTATGAATAAAACGGAATAAGAAAAAACGCCACCATCCCGCACTGCGAATCGCGGTGGACGCTCACACTGGTCCCATCGCTTAAGCCTCTTTCGCAATTTTCTCGTTGGCCATCGGCCAAAAAATCTTCCTCTGCAGTGAATTAGGGGACTTAGTGGAAGCCTCGCCCCCGGCTTGATTTCCATTCTCACCCGCTGTTCCATTCAGGGCCACTCCCGCATTCTCTCGCGAAGAGAGCGTCATGGGATATTTTCGTGTTTTCTCAAGGATGAGATAAGGGTATCGCTTCAGCGGTGTTTGTGATCCCGAGGAAAAATATCCTCGCGATTGAATAAATTTCGTGTTCTTGCAGATTGGATTGGAGTTTAATTCCGCAAGGAAGGGTGTGTGGTGTTTTTAGATGGATATCGTAGGGTTTATGTATAGAAGAGGTATAAAATTCTCTGTTATTTCTTAACATGAAGTAACACTTTTTCGTTCTTATGGATGTAAATAGTTAAGGATTTTTCTTTCTTTAGCGACTATTTTTCGAAATATTTCAGTTGAATTTGTTAAATTTTTCAGAAGTATTTTCTATTGAAAATGCAAATATCATATTGCCAGGAATATTCAAAATAGATTTCTATCCAAAACTATCTAGTTATCTATCTATCCATCACCATCTAGTTGTCTACATCATATATCTATTTGTAACTTCTTTACTGTTCTACAAGTTTTCTTAAGTGGAATAAACGTTATAGTTTATAGTTGTATAGTATAATAATCGTAGTTACTCCGAATGGCAAAATATTGCTTATTCTCATTCCCTTTACGTACATAATTGATTATTTTCAGACGTAAAACTGATTCCATTAATCAAATTCAACGCAGTATTTATGCAACCATTTCTACCATTCCTTGGGAAACACGATGTCGTTGAGTTTGTAATTTGAATAGTTTATCAGCCCTTTGAATACTCCTCGCGAATCGTTTAACTAGTTTAAATGAACGTCGTCACCAAACCGTGCGATCTCGGAGGACTCTCGATCGTCGCGCCTACGCCTATGCTGCTACGCATCATTTGCCGCCTCCGACGGCCTTCCCGCCATCTATGGGACAAAGTGATCACTAGAGCACCGTAGTGACAGAATGTTCTCTTGTGACTGCTCATTCCTCACTCTTTAATGCTTTTCCTTTCGCCAAACCAATAGGTATGACTTGTGTGTGAATGGGACAGAACTATTCGAATAGAACTGTGCGAATTATTAAAGACGATGAAAGGAAAATCTTGTATTTCATTGATGCAGCTAGTGTTGACTTTGTGAAGTTATTTTACTTCCAATATATCGTGATCCCTGGCGAAATTTCCTTTATCTGCAAGTTTATGTCTTTTAAATTTCGAAAAATTCTACTAAATGACTTGCTTTTAATAAAAGTACCTTCAGCTCGGTACTTGATTTTTCATAGGATATATAAACGAAACTTTAAGTAATATAAACTCAGTCTACCATTTAGTTTAGATTTATTCTTTTCGATTGCCGCATTATTCCTTCCTTTTCACGTTTTTCTCTTGTTAATTAACTGTATCGATCCAGCTTTAAATAGTTATTAAATCCAAAAGATGTTGGTCTATTCATTAGTTGAACAAAAGTTGGTATCTAGTTTATCGATTAAAAAAAAATTACCTACCGTATTTCCACCGAATGCCCATAATTTTCCAATCGTTTCCTTTCATGTCGTGCATTATTTACGGCGGCATATTCTTAAAACATTAGGTTTTTTCTTCCATTTCTCATCTCCATCCTTGAAAACATCTTATGCTGCCCTCACTCCAGTGATGGCACTTATCTCAAAGGTGGATGTATACAGTTTCCAGGTGTTTTTTCGGCGGGATGAAACCATAAAATTTAAGTATTCGCATCGTGGGAAATAAATTACGGACAAATGTTTTAATCGTGTCTCGCATTCGAGGGAGGATCTTTTTTCATCCCATTTCATTGCCGGGGAGGAATTTTCGGCGGGGTCTTTAATGCCCGAGTCTTCGCTCGAGAGCCCACTTCTCCTGCGGAAGTCGTACGTCATTTAATTGCAAAGTTATCCGACTATCAAACGAGATCCCGAGGTGCGGGAGGGTGTGGCCCTCGGTCGATTGCGGTTTTCGCGTTGTCCGGCCAACTTAACACCGATCAGAATGCAAACCGCGGGGACCGGAGAGCCGCCTCCAGACACTCGTTCTCCTTGGAGGAGTGCCTTTTTCGGGCAGGCGGGTGGTCGCCGTAACTCAGCTCGGAAGGCTCTCCGGGAGCCCCGGAACTCCGCTCGCAATCCGAACTTCGGCTCGGAAATGAGGACGCCTAGTCCCGGGGGATTTTTACTGCCCATTTGCGTCACTATTTCGTCGTGATTAAGCCGGGGAGAAGTCCCTCTCTTCCTAAGTTTCCGGAGACTTCCTACGATTCTTAATCCCGTCCCCGCAGTCATTATTTCTTTCGGAGTGGAATGAATTTAAAGTGGACATAAGTTGGAATCGGAGATTTTTTCGAGCCCACGGAGAAGTTGTGTCCATTGAGAGCGGTGTCTGTTTCCCATCTTCATTATTTCAGTTTCTCGGGAGAAGTATTTCACGGAGTCCTGACCGAGGATTTCTTCCTCAAGGCTTAGAATTTTTAATGAGCATATCTTCGTAGAGGTCGTAAATTTCGGTTCCCATCATTTCGTAATATTTTCATCTGCTGTCCGAATCTAGTTTTGGAATTTATGGCGACTGTCAGCCTCTGACTGGTCCTAAACGGCCGATAAAAATCTCCGTCGCGTCAAATTTGTTTTACGACATCATTTGCGTGGATGTGATTCCGCATTTATCGATTGTGTTCAGCAAATAAGAATCACCGAAATATTTGTAAACTCGCTATAAAAACTTGAGGCTAAAGGTCCAACGTCGAATTTTAAGAATATCGGACTATTAATCATTAACACGCAATGTAAATATTTTCTTTCGTATTGTCAATCAATCATTTTCCTAGATGCGAAGTTCAGATCCAAATCAGCCGTCTAAAAAACGGATACAGCGTTATCTCCAAGCCCCCTATCTGCGGATGACGTAAAATTATTTACGATTCAAACTTGCGTTTGGTTCCGTCAGCTGCTTTATTTCTTAAAAGGGAAATCAAATCATTAATTACATTCATTCCGTAGCCATGAATCATTTCGTGTAGCTCGAATATTATCATCGAGGCTGATCAGAACTGTCATCTACAAAGGGAAAACAAGTGTAATTTTCATCAGGGTTTCGAGATCTAAAATATTTCTGGCGGGGTAGGATCAACCACCTTGGTGCTCTTTTTTTGAAGAGCCAAAAAGAGCCGATGACAAAAGTAGAATTCCTCTTTCGCTACCTCTTAATAGAATAGATCAGATAAAATCTTCCGGAAAGGATTCCGTCGGCCGTCGTGAGTTTGGAATAACGTAGGAAGCTGTCATTTCAGAATGCCTAAGTTTTTGCTCCCCTAATCTTTACATGCCTTCCGCTGAGGAAACCGAAGTCAAAAGTTGGTCCTCAGCTTTACATCTCGTTCCTCACATCTTCCTTTCGTCTCAAGCAGCGTTTCTCTGCCAACCTGTCCCCTCTTTTGGAGAGAAACACCGAGAGATGAAGTGGGCGTGATATTTTCCACTCCTTGCTTAAGGTCTCGACCCACCATCCCTCCGCTTCTGTGTTAAGCCGTGGAAATGAATTCTTTTTGTTTCTTAAACTACTTTCTTGTTCGCTAATCTTTTGTGATACTATTCTTTGAACTGTTATAGACCTTTTTTTAGTTAGTTTTTGCTGCATAATTTTTCAAATGCCAGAAGTTTAGCCTTTTGGGAGATGTTAGAAGCAGTTACTTTTAAATATCGAAAGTTCATTTTAATGTATAAAAGTGATCATGAATGTTTTGTTCCTTGTGGTACGTAATTTTTTACTCAGTGTAAATCTACCCGTGAGTTTCTGGATGCGTGATCAAACGAGACTTTTAAAAAATAATAAAGATAGTGACCTCGTCTCTCATCTCCTACTCCACTAGACCATTCCTATAATTAAGCCTTAATAACACAAAAGTAGTCGTGCACTAAATAGAATTTGACCTCGAGGGCCACAGGTTGCTAGACTACCAGACAAATTCCCTCTCCGCCGAGGTCGGTAAACTAAGTATAAAATGAGAAAGCAATATTTAATGTAATGAAAGAGAGAGAAACGCGGGGACAAACGTTTCAAAACTGAACTTTTCCACGAACGACACGCGCTAGTAATAATACCAGAAGGTATGACCGTCTGGAATTAATGCCCTGATAGGTGGTTTGCAGGATATGGATTGATATGCGGATGTTCGGCATTTATTTGTCGCTTGAATTATTAAATAGCGCTTATAGTTTGGAAAGATGGAACCTAAATGTAAAGTAACAAGTTGTTGATTAACCCGAGCGTAATTTTCCCAATGATAATACGCCACCTAAAGAAAATACCACCGTGACGCAATGGGTATGTAATGACCGCATCCTCTCTCTTTCTTTTGTCTCCCTCACGCCTCATCAATGTTTATTCCGCCGATGCATTTTCGGCCGCTCGCGGATCGGATTATGATTATCGGAACCATAATTCTTGTCGATTTATTCCAGCGTTTCGTTTGATGTTTCCGCCGCCGATTTGCATGATATGTTAACCGCGTTTCCGCGCTCGCGGCCTCCGGCGAGGTTTTTCTATTTTGCGGTCTGCTCATAGGCCTTAGTCAAATATCCGAAATTACCCAAACGAGCGGAAAAGTTGTTTTTCGGAATTATCCCGCCAAAGCTCGCGGAGGAATTATCGGCACGGAAAAACATCTCGGCAGTCAAAGGAGGCTGCGAAAAAGCGGGGATTCCGAGTGCGGAAAATTCTTTCTGCGTCTGCGAAAAATCCCGCTAATTTTTAATTTTCTTATCTCTCGTACGTGCGGACGGCAATCGCGGATAAAACGATCATTCGCTTTGCATCCGATTTGCTCGCAGGCTTCTGCGCGTCATATATCCACGCCCTCTATATCGCCAACAATCTTCCCGTCCCTTTTAATGAGGACTTTTTTAATTTACCCTCACCTAAGGCTCTCTGGATCTCTTAATAGTTTCTCCCTACATAACGACGCTCCTGTTAACGGAAGAAGTAAAACTCGTTGGGCGTTGTTTATTTTCTGTTCGAGAGAGATAAATCGAGTCACGTGACGGGGACATCTGCGTAATGGGGGCCCCAAGGGTGTGATGCACGGGGAGCTTCATAATGCCCCCGCAATTTGGACGGCGTAATTGAGATCGCGGAGAGCATAACTAGATGTGCTCAAGGTTGGAAACTCATTCCAAGATCGAGTTTAAATACTTCTTTTCCGAGATATCCAGATCGCCTCGACACCATAAGCTGTGCTCTAAAAGGAGCGGTCGCGAAGACGTTTTTCCGTGCGGAATTGCATCCGTCGTATCGCGTCGATTTGGAGGCTGTTTCCCCGCTGTTTATTGCCTCGCGTATCTCGTTCGTCCCACGCAACCCTGCACGTCTCTCCGTCAACGAGGACCCACCTTATCATTCAAACCGCCCGAGTTTGCTCGTTAAAAAGTGCGGCATTCGCGCAGGGTTAAAAAGGATCCTCGCGGCTTCGAGTTTTTGCTAATTAAGTTGTAATGGCACAGGAAATGACCGTGGAGCAAAAAGGATCCGTTTAATGCGTATTTTAGGGAGATTGATGCCTCTTCGTAACTGCCTTTCGTTACGTAGGAAAAAGGGGCGCTCGAAAGTCACGCGCGGGAGTAATTCGCTAGTTTGCGATTCTTGGGAGCAGTAAATTTTATTTCCGTCCGATACGTATTAGGAAGGTATGGTATCTTAAATACCCCGCCTTATTTTTTTATGCGTTTTACCCGTCTCGTAAATTGCGGAGGGAAAAACAAACGACTTCGATTCGACTTTAAATTCTTTTCAGTCCCCTATCTTTATCCGCAGCCATCGTCAATGAGACGGACCTCGAGTAAATTCAAATTTTACGACGTAATGGGATCTCGGCGGGGAAAATATTCAAACGGAGAACATTTTCTCCTGGGAAGCTAACTCGCGAGCCTTGCCCATCGAGACCGCGTTCTCCTGGGAAGCGATCTCGCGAACCTTGTCCGTGGAGAGTTTTTCCTTTTGATAATTAATAGGATGCAATCATTCGCGGAGACCTCGAAAGGGAAGACGCTTAATCAAGGGTAAATCACTTCTTCATAATAGGAAACTTGTGAGTCAGCTCGTAAGCATCGGCTAGTGAATAATGGTGGCCATTCAGTATTGTCGTGGCTGCCGTCATCCGCGATCCCTGAAACTGTGCTCTGTCCTCCGGCACTCGTATGAAGAGTAAAATGACGCCCACGCAGTTTTTCATCTCCCGTTTGACGTCACGGGCCCCGGAGTGACAGGACGAGAGACGATCGCCATCCGCGTCAAACATCAATTTGGAGGAAAACCAAACCTCTGCGCCGATGACAACTTCCTCGAGCGCTTCAAAAGTTTTCCAACCACTTGAATCCTTCACCTCTGGAAAGTCACTATCCATATGTACGCGAGCGCTCGTTTTAAGGACGGGAATCCGAGTTTATGTGTGGGCGAATTGAATAATGGCAATGATGCCTTCCGGCGAAGTCTACCTCCAGAAGGGGTGACGAGGCTGTAATGGCAGTCGTATGTCCACCGCCGTTGATGAATGGATTTGTCTTTCGGACCTTTCAACTCCTAATTTTTATCCACTTGAAGATTTGATATAATAACGAAAAGTCTGCATAAACGACGATTCACTACGAAAAAAAGGATCAATAATGATGGTCTTTATGAAAGTGACAGTGATAATAGTCTGTTCCATTCATCATCGTCTTTAGTGCCGTATTCAAATTTGATATGCCTCAAGGTTTCGCGTGGGGGAAGATTGAAAAGTCAAACTAGGTCCTTCCTAGGGTTAGAAGCTGATCCAAGGAGAATTTAGCGAGAAATTGTTTCAAAATTCGAAACTTTTGCGATGATTTCGCTGACTCTTAGAAACGATTTGGACAGAGAAAGGATTACGAATATGTCTTACTTTGCTCTTATTTACTTTTTCGTTAGCTGTGACAAAACTGAATGTTTTTGGTGAGATAGTGCGCATTTGGATTTGAGTTATACTAGATAACGCAATGAGTTTCGTTTATTTCTGTATTTGTCTTTGTTTTATGGATAAATTATAGATGATGGAAAATGGATAGATGCATCGTCGAATCTGTTATTTTCATTTAAACTTAAGAGTCATCGGGAATAATGTTACAATCTTTTCTTAAAAAGAAACTATTTTAACCCTTTAGGCCTCGTAGCAACTGTAAGTCCTTATCCAGTATCATTCAGAATTACTCGTATATTCATCGACAGTCGCATGCAGACTGAATTGTTTCACAGGGTGTACTCCGGCCATTCTTTTTTCCATCTCTTCATATCATATCTCCGAAGCACTGGCGCCTGCCTTCCTCTTCAGACGCCATTGGCATAAGAATTAACAACACATCTTTTACCTAGGTACATACTGCATACTAAAGGCATACAGGGCCTTGAATCGGTGAATAGTAGGTACAGACATGGTTCGGAGAAGAGGAGTGCGGATATTTATAAGGAAGCATTCTGAAAATTATTAAGAAATAGGCTGGCGTTAAAAGAGAAAAACGGGTGTTGACCAATGAACTAAGTGAAGGCAATTTACCTTAATTTTTATTGAAAAAATAATGAAAGAAAAACTTCCTTTTGAAACAATTTGTAATTATTGAAATTTAAAGTAATTTTGCCAGAAGATATCTATCCGGAATTAAGCTCTTTAGTATGGTAAACTCAGTAGCCTTTTTGAAATTTCGATCTATGTCGTTCTCGTTTACCTTGTCAAAGAAACTCAGGAACTCTAAGAGGATGCATAGATCATTAAAGAACGATCAATTTTCGGAAGTGATTATTAAATATTCAAATCCTCAGAAAAGGTAGTGAAAATTGATTTCATAGGCTTATCCAAAAAGCATGGCGGCCTTAAGCTGGATCTATGGTCTAAAATTCATATCGCATGGATTTTCATTATTTATCTAAAGGGAAAGCGAGCCATTCAGGCAGCAAATCGTCGAAATGTCTGCGAAGATGGAGTGTGATGAAGTCTGGAGTTGATGGTTAGATATACTTTTACGGAAGGATGCTGGACATAAAGGGGATCGGTTTGGTGGAAGGGTTAAGGGAAGGAGCATAGGTTGGGCAGCAATAAGGGGTTGTTGTGGGGGTGGGAGGAAGAGGAGATGGTCACGTCGGAGGCGGTGAAAAAACACCGTCGCCACTGCGAAGACGTGACCGGGGGCAGAATGGGCCAAACGCGTCCGGAGCAGTTGTAAATCGAATCAGAGAAACCTTTTTCTTCCCTATATCTCCCCCGCTCATCCGTTTTCTCAGTCTTTATTCCGCCCCCTCTTACCATTTTGCCCTTCCCTTTACTCGTGGGGGTGATCCTCTGTTATATTGCACGTGGAGCACGAGTGGCAGCCTCACCTTAACATAGGGTTG
The DNA here is from genome assembly GCA_036926295.1 of Pachydiplax longipennis. Lineage (NCBI taxonomy): Eukaryota > Metazoa > Arthropoda > Insecta > Odonata > Libellulidae > Pachydiplax > Pachydiplax longipennis. Next base: position 64,148,412 of record JAVFKF010000008.1, read on the forward strand.
CTTGATGCGTAGGAAATATCGGGATGTTCCTAAATTTTTACTTTATGTCTCGGAGGGAGGGACATGGGAATCGTACGTCGAATCCTTCTGTTTTCGAGGCTTTACTTGCTGTTCTTTTCCGTGAAATGTTTTGCTCTCTTATGGATATGAGGTAGATTAAAGTTTGTAACGTGCTACTATTATGATTCTATACTTAGAATGTTATTGATTAAGGAAACCTTTTTTTCTTTTCATTTGAAATATAATTTAGTGACTTGAAATAGGATTCGTCGATCAATAGGACTAGTTTATATTTCAGTTAATACCAGTCATTGTCTCTTATACCGTATTGAGTTAAAAATGCCATCTCTATAAAAATAATAATAATGGCGATATTTATTTTAACGTATTTCTTCGTATTGGCATCTGTATCATGGATCATTGAGCGGAAAATATTCATTTTGATGATCCTAAGTAACAGTATTTAGAGATAAATAGATATGAAGGGGTTTCTTCGAATTAATGAATATTTTCAGCAGTAGTAGTAGGCACCAGTAATGTATCTTGCATAGAGCTTTTGACTTGATAATTATGAACTGATAATTAAATACTTATAATTAGGAAAAATTTTATTAATTATTAAAAATATACTTTGGCATCTGTAAAGGATCTCTCGACAATTATTATATAATATCAAAAGAGAGAGCAAGGACTAAATACTTTCAGTGTAGAATTATGTAAGTTATCTTCTTCCTGCCTCTGTGTTCTCAAAGAGTTTATCATGAAGTTATATTTAAATAAATTGCTTTGTTTACGTATGTAATCGTTTGTGTTAGCGCATGTTTACATGCGTCGAAAAATATTTTAAGAAATTTCCGGCTTCTTGGTGATACCTCATTTTCAAGAATGCCATTACCGAAATTTATTCCCGTAAAGATGGCCCCAGAGTCTTATCTCTTCGATGCTTTAGGCTCTTTCATTTTTCTTCATGTACCACTTCTTCGTATTCTTATCTCATCCTCCTTATTTTTTCCGGCTCTCTTTTCTTCGTGCACTGGGTCAAATAGTGGAAGGGATCTTCTCGAATATAGTTGACCTGAGTGGAAGGAGATAAATTCCTCATCGTCTTCTTCTTCCTCTTTTGTCATAGGGATTAGCCACCGACGTGACGATACACTTTTGCCGAGAAGAAAGGAAGCTTCATAATACGTACTTCGGAAGAAATGACCTCTTCGATGCTTTTTTCCTTTCTCTCTGGAGGGGAGCTTTTGATCACACCGTATTTATTCCCCAGCCGGGGCGGGGGTTGCTCTATCTTTCCTCCGGGCCAAAGAAAGGGTAATTAAAGTCGGAAGAAAAGGCAAAAACGCGCGAGCAAGAAAGGAAAAATTCCCTCGTGTTAATACGGGATCTTTTCTTAAAGAATGTATTGTCGTCCAATATCTCCGACGCACGTTCTTTATGCTCTCGTATATTGTCATGTGACGCGCGTTCCCCATTGTAGTCCTTCCATTCCGCCCCCTCCTTTTTCTTCATTTCCTTCGTCATCTGTATTTTCCTTTCCTCGCTGTCCCTCCTTCGGCTTTATACCACCCGCTCGTCTTCTGGCTGTCGACGTGAAATAACTTTCTTCATCGAGAAACTCGCTGCTCACCCCTTCCCACCCGACCAAGGGGTATAGATATTGGAGAGCGTGACGTGGATGCAATAGCAAACTAATAAAGCGCTCCCTGTGCCAGAAATACAAAATTTCGTTAATGGCACAAACACAGTTAAACATCCGTACCCTCATTACGGCTTATTATGTTTTTCTTCCGTAATTACCTCTCTCGCGTCCTCTATCGGCTTGCCGTTTCATTTTCGTCCTCTTTCGCCGTATTAATTTAGATAATTTTTGGTAGGAATTTTCATTGCCGACAAAGGAAAGTTTTGGTAGCAAAAGTACAGTTCGCGGGGAGAATAGTAATCAGGTTCGAATTAGACCGGAATCGAAAAGGAAAAGTTTTTGGGGGAGAGCGTGCTTCCATTTCCTTCTGTAGAATCACATGCGAAAGTCGGCATGAATTTTAACGGTGTACGCTAGTTTTTAACGGACGTGGATTTATAACGGCGGTTTCAAGTTTCGAGAAATATGAATTAATATATTTGGTGTAACATGACCCTCGGGCGAAGCTGGAAGGGTTATTCTCTTCGGTCTCTTTGCAATTATGTCGCTGTCCCGTTCTGTCTTACCAGTTTGATCATCTCTGGAATCCAATTCGAGCAAACTCTTGGAAGATAAAGTTTCTTCGTGTCTCTCTAATCTCCTGTGTCCTCTTCGTCTCGCAACTTTGGTCCTCTCATCCCTCTGTCCGCTATGGAATCTTTCTTCATTGTTCACCAAAGTTATGAAAAAGTCTTGATTCATATATTACTACGGATCTTATACCAATATATTACGCGGTACTTTTCTGTGTAACATTGCTTTAGTTCCGGAGAAACTTTCCATTACTGAGAACGAAACACGTGTAATCCTTGCTGTCGCATTCAGAGTAATTTTTGTGAAGTACTATCTTGTTCGACAGATACCTCGATTTGCGATCAATCTAAAGGTCAAGTTTGAGTGAATGAGCGTAAATCAAGTGGAAATAATTCTAGATTCTATTGCGTAAATAAAAATCCTCGGAAAGATTCTTGTGCGAATGATTTACTATCTCCAGCACAGAGGAGTTATGAATCTCGGAAAAGCCCCTTATATACACGTATACTTCTCTCATATGACCGGAACAGTTTTGTTCCCATGGGTGGAATGAATTTCGGAACATAGTTTTCCTCGTATACATTATCGGGCGAGATTTGCCCCTCTTCTAGGCGTTGAATCGGAGGCTGCAAACCTAGATCACTCCCATTCAGTCATCAGCTCTCTCTGGGCCCGCCGAAAGGAATTTTCTCTCACGCGACCTCCTCGTCCCTTATCCTGCAAACTTCTTCGTCTTTTCTTTCTCCATTTCCCTCCTCCCTCTTCGACCGATACAGTATTCGCTATACCCCCACACTCCAGGGGTTTCTATTCGCATGAACGTGACGAGAATCTCAGTGCAACTCCTTTACTCACTACTCTCTCCTCGGCTCTACTTTCTTCCTTCCTCCGCATGCGTTTTCCTTCTCCATTTCCTCTTCGCTTTCTACCTAGAAAGTTATACGTGAGACATATATTACTTATGGATTGGGCCATATTTAGTCCGATTATTTTCACCGCCAGGAAGTAGCATCTGTTTTATTTTTATAACGATGGTGCGCAACGATCGGGGATTTATTTAGTATGCTTGTGAGTTTAATTCTTCGGATTCGGAACTGAGCGAAAGTATCCCTTTGAAATATTAGTTTTGATTAAGAGTATATAATTCTTTAGATTCATTATTAGCCCCCAAATGAACTTTCTATTAATCCCGAATACAATTAGCGCTTCAAATTATAGTTGTCATTTAAAAGAATTGGTTCTTCGCCCTGATAAGGTTAGGCATGCAACCGTGGATAGGACTATGTATATATGGGTATACGTCTGGATGGAAGCAGGAAGTATCCTAAATAGGGCAAGGATTGAGAAGTAAAAGGGATATGCATGAGATGAGGGGAGGGAATTCTAGAAAGAGGCTCTTTCCTTAACACCTGCAAGAGAAACAGCTACAGGGACCTTATTTAGATGGATTTTTTTCGGTGCGAGTGGGAGGCTAAAGGAGATGGTGGATCCTCGTGAGATTCGAAATACTCTCTTGACTCCATTCTGTGTCTCTGCTATTCTATTCTGCATCCGATACCTCCTTTTTCATCATCTTTTGCTGTACCCATTTCTCCCAAAGATTCAGCACCTCACTTATACAATACTCGTCGTTCGCCTTTACCTTTGTATGACCTGATTTTTCCTTGCTAGAGCCAACAGATCCGTTGTCAGTGAGTAACTAGGTTTAGTTAACGGAGTTGATATACATTAGGGTATTTTGGGATTTTATAGCACTCTCACCTTTTCTCATCATTCTTGATAGCATTTATAAATAAATTAGTTACTTTACTAGACCACTAGTATGGTGTGAGTTTTACAGTGCTATAGTTTTATGAATCATTTAATCTGTGTTATTTGTTAGCGTTCCCGAAATTAGTGGATGGTTATAAATTTCCGATTTTCTTTTCACTTGTAAATTTTCGCCTGGATTTAGAACGCCACGAAAATACGCCTGCTGTTTTTCCTGACTTGTAGTGATGAAAATTATCCATTCTTAGGTGGTCATTCTCGACGATTTTTATGGCTATTCTATTCTCCCATGCATTGTATATCCGTGGTACAAACCAGTCAACATGGCTAGTGGTCACCATAGGATCACATTACCAGTTACTACCGCATAATATTCACATTTAAGGTAAATCTTTGTTACAGCCTGTCCGGTCAGGTTCCTTGTGAAGTATTTCACCTATAATTTACAATTATGTGTATGTTCGCGAGAATGGTCAACCCTAGCTCTATTGCCAAACAAAAGAGGACCCGTAAAGTGAGACATATCTGGTGAGCCGATACAAAAAGGAAACGGCGGCACCTCCCGAAACCATTGCCCAAATCTGGCTCCATTCAATTTTCCAACCATAAAACCTTAACCCTCGGCACTAAACCTCTTTAGGTTGCCTTCGAGTTTATACCTCGTGGCGTTGGAGTCGTTGGGTGCGGTTTCCGATAAATTGATCGTTCCTGCGCCTACGCGACAACCGATCCAAACTTTGATTGTGGGCGGGGGTTTTAGAGGGAAGGTGGCTCAGTACTAATGGTCGAAGCCCCAATAATCTATTCGATAAAGAAAACGCCGCCCCACGTATCGCACGCCAAAGCTACCCTTGCGGCGCTAACGTCGCCTCATTCTCTCCTCCTCTGTTATGCTTGATCTCCATTACCAAAGTCGTTATGTGAGCCAAATCCGAAGACTCGCTGCCTCAAAGGCCTTAAACTAAGAAAGCAAACACTCCCCCACTCGCTCCACTCAAGAGACCCGAAATTTTCGTTGCGCGTTATGGGACAAAGGTGATATCAAGGGTGTTGGTTTGGTCCAGCGCTGGCGTCGTGAGAATATACCGCACCCCTTATGATCTGTATACTTATTTATGTCCATCCTCAGCTCATTCTCTGCCGTACTCCAATTTTCCTGTCTTCATCAGCGATATACGAGTACTATAGATGAAGCCCCTTAAAGCATGAACGTATCAATATCCTCTTTAATGCTAGGACTTCAATGCAGAACGCTTTCCGAAGTGGCTTGGACATCGTTTGAGACTGTATACTTCGTTCATTTTTCTTTTCTTTATTTTTTGGCCGTGAAAAGATATGTGACCTCTTTACGTGTATCTTCTCTGTAGGTAATGAACGTTTTTAGGCCTTCATTACCATACCTGTCCGATATTTTGCGTTAGCATTTACTTTTGAACTCTCTTACTTTAGTTAATTCTATGCAATGAAAAACTTTCCATCACTTCAATCCTTCTAACATGAGTTTTCAATTACCTTTTTGTTATATCCAGTTAAGTACGTACTATGTTTTATTTCTTTCATTTTTCTATTCGGATCGTAAGGAAAATATTTCTTCGTTTATTATTCAATAAATTCACCGGGGAATTATTTTGGGTATTTTGTGTCGCCAGCTAATCTATATATTACCTAATGCCTTTTCTAAGATTTTTGGATACCTAACTTCTCTTTATCAAGCCTATCCCACTCCCTCTTTTCCAATTTACCTCTACTACTCCACTCATATTTCATTCCATCTAAGCTTCAACTACTTCTCATCTACATCTCCTCCACCTTACTCCACGACCTACTTCTACTATACTCTCCACCACACTAAGCCATTCCTTCATCCACAATCATCCCTCTTCTCCCCTATCTCCTCTTCTTTTTTTTCCATCTCCTTTCCTCCGGAGCCATTTTCCCTGCTCATCTGTAACCATCGTCTCCCCTGCTCCTCGTTCTTACCAGTGTTCCGCTCGATTAGTGGCCGAATTCCTCTTTCCACCATCTCATTCCCCAAACCTCTCCCCCTCTCTGACCTCATATGTATGACGTTCGTTCTCCAGGAAACGGCGCCTTTTTATCGCGGATGTTCCTAAACATTGGCGAGGGAAAGGAGAAGAGGCGATGTTCTCCGTCGGAAAAGGTAATGCGAGTCGCGTAAAGGCCTTTCAAACCTATCTCCTCCTGGAGGAGTTTTGAAAGTAGGTAAATGGATAAAAGGGGCGGGTTGTAAGGCTTGGGAATAAAGCGAGAAGCAAAAGGGATGATGGTATTGAGTGGCGATAGGTGTTTTCGCGTTTTAAGGGGTCTTCTGATTCCGAAAGCCGATGTTTTCCGGACTCTTTCCACCCGCGTTTCATCCATCGGAGCCCTCCTCGGTTTTCATCCATCAGACCTCGCGTTTGTTATTTCTTTAAGGGATTCGCCTCCCCCATTCACAAATCGTTTTCTCGTCTATCATGTTTACTTCCCGGATCTGTTACTCTTTCCTTCGCGTTGGAGTGTAAGAAATGCCGGCAAGTAAGGCTACCCGTATTTTTCTTTGCTAGCGTCGCACTTTTCTACTCACAGTTCTTGAGGCTTCAATGACAAATCACTTAAGCAATACGTTTTATGCCTACAAAAGTCTTCTAGCACGTTTGCCAAGAAGTTCTCTACAAGTGTATTATCTATTTTGGTGGATGTAGCAGTAGTCCTCGTCTAATTTCGAGGTCATCTTCTTATACGAACGTTATTCTTTCCAGACGTTTTATTTATTATTTTGCCATATTTTTCCGCCGGCTGTTTGTATTATAAGGTAAATTTCTCGAGCACTTGAAAAAACCTTCTTATCTACAAATATTTGGGGAAAGAGAAACTGCTAAACCTTGAACTATGTCATTCCCGATAAAGAGCGAGTTGAAAATATTTCCATTCCGGAATATTTACATTTCTGAAATGAATATATGTTTTATTTATGTGTTAAATTCGTTCTTGTTATACCGGCTACGTTGGCAGAGTAATTGAAGTGTTAGTGCTCCGATTCCAAGATCCCGAGTTCGAGTCCCGGATTATTCTTGTTCAGGAATGGTCGTGTGAGTTTGGAGGATTTCGCCCATTAGGGTTGGCGGCAGGAAGGAATTGCATGAATCGTCAGAAATCATTACCCTACTACATAGGTTTCGAAAATAAAGCAAAGAAGGGAAAACACGTTATTATTGTACTAATAAGCTTAGGCAGAGGTAAACAACAAATAACTGTTGCTTATAGCAGTCATTCGCAACGCGCTTTCTATTTTGAGGTTATATCCAAGAAAATGAAATCATAAAACAATACTGTTTTTATTTCGGTCCCACGAAACGCTTTCATTTCTTTCTCTCGTATCTTTGGCGAAACATGTAAATTCAATTTTCTACGAAAATGAAATTCTACGATTCCAGATAGCTTTCTCGTAAAAACTTTTTTCTGAAAATATTCTGGTACTTCTATATTCATATTAGTCCCGTAACGTTACTCGTTGCCCATTCTAAGATTAACGCTCACGTATGAATTCGCGTGACGTAAAATATCGAAAATGTATTCTAACACTCGTGTTTTTTTCGTGTGTCAGCCCTCTCCTCTTTAACCTCCCGCAATTCATGTCCCGTTCCTCGAACTTAGAACTCTTTTTCCCTCTTGAGCCAAAACGGAAAGGAGCGGCTCGTAACTTCTCATTCTTCCGAAAATAACCTTTTTTACCCTCTTACTTTCTTCTCCCACGTTCGCGTGGATATTTCCTCCTTTTTACCATCGCTTTCCGTGGCCCTCCTTCCGCTTTTCGCATTTCTTTCCATTGTGCAGAAATAATTCACCGTTATTTTTTAAATTTCCTTTCCCTTTCGTTCTCTCGCCATCGGGAGATAAGGCGTTTCGGGTCGCGTAGAGTTGTTTCAAACGGGCATTAAAATGCGTAAACCGATCTCCATGCCGGCCCGTTTGAACCAACAGAGCTCCGGAAAAAAATAGGTCATTGATTTAAATTAAAATTTCATGAAGCGGTAATGAAAAAGTGACCCATCACCACGGAATATTCGTCGTCGTTAAAAATTCAATTTTGCCGCCCTCGTTGATTTAGCTGCATCGTGACCCTCTCGATCGATCGTTAATTCAGTAATTTTCTCATTTTCCTTTTTCCGCCGGATTCCCCTGTCGCAATATAATCTCGCTAATTCACTCGTGTTAACTTTTTAAAACTTCGGTTATAGATGGGGCGGAATTTCTGTTTAATCCGGAAACATACTAAAATGCAATTTGGCCATCGCCTTTGCCTCCCTTTAGGTAACCCGATGAGTATCTGTGTAAGCGCCGCAGTAATTAGCTAGAGAGCAACAAATTGCCGGAGCCAATTTTCGTGTATTATCGTCCTAATTAACTAGGAGTCTTGGACGCAGTACATGATGATGTCCTCGGGTAATTTCGACTGAATTCAGACGATCATTACGTCTTAATAATCCGATTCGCGGATAATTGTTGGGCTTAATGATAGGCCGGGTCGAATGCCTGCTAGTTTTCAAGGCTTCATTTAACTATTTGAACTCTGATGTGTGGGCTGGTGAAATTGAAGTGTTTAATTTTCTTTCGTTGCATATTAGCATCAGCGAAGGTAAGGAAAAAGTAGGTTTGATTCTCAAAGGTTTGTTTTCAAGGTTCCTTTTCCATGAAGATTCGTTGCCGCTAATCGTTGCTAATTTTATTCTGAATGGAACTGAATACGTAGCTGAAATTAGCTGACGCAATGCCTCAAATAATAGTTTTTGAGAAATCGTTATTTGAACTACAATTTAAAGACTGATTAAGATTATATGTTTTTGTTGCCTATTATTCAACTTTATTTATCTTGAGCCAAGGTGTCGTTTAATATTATTTTCAGCAAATAAATTTCAAAATTTGTGTGTCGTTTTAAGAAAAGGAAGAATTAATCATACTAATTACGGCGTTTTTCTTGAGACTAATTGCAGCATTCATCTTAGATAGTTTGTTTCATTGGTTCGATAATACATCTGTTTGATGGAACACCTTAACTTCCTTTATTGATGATCACGTCGAATTCGAAGGTCACTTCTTCTGGCAGATACACATTGACCCAAATGACAGTCGTTTCGCTTATTTAGCTAAGAAATCTTTAAGGTCACCCGTGTTTTCGCTTCTCATCCTAATTTCTTAAGGGGTGATTAATAGGACTTTGAGAGATCTTGCGTAAACCATCCTTGAAAAAGTAATCCCGGCTAATGAGTGGAACGTTGACTTGCAGGTATTAGTCATTAGGAATCCAAGGGCGATTAGGTTATCGAGCCGAAGTTAGCCTGTTGAGGGATTTTGCTCCCAGTTTTCCGCCATGACGTGCCAAATGGGAAGTGAAAGTGTGGGGGACTGTGTTTTGGCAACCGATGGACCATCCAATGGCATTGTGAGCGAGTCCCCGAATTGTGTCGTAATTGTTAAAGTTAGCGAGGGAAACTGATTGGCAATTCGGGATGTTGTTTACAGACCAATTATCTTTGCTGCTCGGCGTGGCTGTTAATTGAGAAGAAACTTGTTACTCGCGGTAATTATTATTAATCGATATTTATTGTGGATTCCTCGGCCTTTTTCGGCTTCGAGAAACAAGTGAGTCATGTGTTTTCGATGTAGATAGGCTTACTCTGTTCATCAAGGTCTTATGTAGAAACTTAGTTGAGTATTATACGGAAGGGTAATACTCTATATATAAGTACGAATAGTACATTTCGGTACTGAATATCATGATGCTGCGTATCTAATTCGGCTGTCTTGAAATTAAATCTTGCAGTTTTACACTTTGCTTGATAGATAAAAGATGAATTTTGTCTAAATATAGCACCTGAAAAAACAAAAATTTCTATCATTGCGTTTCGTTGCCTTAGGAAATTTTTATTTACGTTGGAATCATCCGTGAATCCATCTTCTTAATATTCAAAATTGATTTAACCGCAATAAACGCCTAGATGATTCATTTCGCGTAAAAAGACACGGAGTTGAATTTAGATTGTTTACTCCCATTACCTCTTCTTTTATTAAACCAAGGTCTTTCCAAACCGCTCTTTTCCCCATGTTTTTCTCCATCTCCTCAAGCGAATTTCCTTTTTCTGCCGTCTCCATAACATTTCTTCATTAGCGTTTGTGCTCGACCTTCCGAGGTAAGAGTAGCGGAGTTTTGGTCGTTTCCTGGATCAGGAAATTAGTTCCCTCTGCGTCTTCCCACTTTTTCTACTCCTGCTCTTACGAGGGAAGGTATTTATATGGTTGTAGATCTCTTCTCTCTCGGTCTTAAAAATTGTTTCTTTTTCCCATTGGTCGATCTTCAATTTTTAAACTGGAACTGAGAGAAGGTTCAGAGGTGGTGAAGGGATGATAGTACAGTTTCTCCTTTAAGATTGCTTGGAAACGTGTAGAAGCGCTTCTCTTTTCGACTATGAAAGTGGATCTAGAGCATGATGATTGCAAGCTGTGCTATTTTAAACGGTTGCTATATATGTTCCAGAATTCTACATTTGAATTTTAAGATTTGACGCAATTTTGGGTTTTGATATGTTGAGCTAAAGAGCAGAATAGCAGTAGTTATTAGTGAAGGTGATTGTGATTTTAGTTTCTATCTAACGAGAAGGTCTCGCATAACAGATTTCTGTTATGCGAGACCTGCAACTGAATTTTAAATCGAGGTCCCGTTTTCGTCTCTCATTATCAATCTTTAAAAGAAATGTCGTATTTTACGAATCTTCACTCTAAAAAGCTGTCTGATTTTACTGCACAGCGGGCCAAAATTTGACACAGCTCCGCCTTTCAAATCCGAGCAGAAACTTCAAACTTTTAAACGCGTTCTAAAGGCCCGTTTTTCTTCCGTTCGCCTCGGATTTTCATCCCAGGAGCCTGTTCCTCTGTCAAGCTTAATCAATGAATGGACTCCTGCGCTTGTTTCTGACACCGGCCCTTTTATTTTATATTTATATACATGTATAAATATATATAAGGGAGATTTATTTTCGACCGGGTCATTTTTCAAAATGTTCTATTTCCACCGGACATGCTCTTTAAAAAGTAGTCGGCTCCCTTTATTTCCCAGCCCGACAGTAAAAATGAGATCTGGCCGCTAGGAAACGTGTCGTTTTTCCCCTCCCGATCTTTTTACACAATTTTATTTATCTCCTTCCCGTAACGACGGGGAAACGCGACTAATTAGGACGTTTGAATTATTGGTTCGGATGGGGTGACAAAGTGAACGCATCAGAAAACAACCTCACCGGGAGCGCATGACGGATGTTCGCGAGGACTGGCGGAGTTGGAAAAGGACGTCCAAGAGGCAGAGAGAGGACACTTTTAAGTGGATCTTTAGACGAAGGGCGGCGTCGCTACGGGGACCAAATCTCTATCTTCCCAGTTTCCTTGCGGCGCAGAAGAGTGCGGAGGAAATGAAAAAATCGGCTGAATTTTGTAACGGGATGAAACTGACTCGGGGAATCGTTTGTCTTCTTTTTTTTTCAAAGGGTCCGATTTTTTTCTCCACCCCCTCCCTTTCGATCAGCTTCTGGGATTTCTCCTGCTTTTGACACCCGTCACTTTTTTTACAAGTTAGCCCTTCTATTCCACCGGACTCATTGTTGCGCGCTTTTGCCCCCTATCGTTCTCCGCTTCCACGCATCCCCCCCGTCTCTTTCATCCTCATTTTTCCATTTTGTTCCTCTTTTATCCCTCCTTTTCCTTTCACGTCGACTCCGTAATGCGCCGGTTTTTTCGGAAATTCCCGAAAATCGTCTCGCGAGTGTTTTTTTTTTATTTCGTTGCGATTTTTTTTTGAAATTTCGCTCGGGGAGACGGATGCTGGATCGAAATCATTTTCGAACTGAGGGATTCTAAGTCGAAATTCTTTCGACGGTTGCCAAAAAAGTCGTATATATATTTTTTTTGTATTCCGTTGCGATTGCTAGTTTTGCTAATTCTTTTTTTAGGAATACATAGTTCATAGGTTCAAGGATGTAAAAACAATGTGAATTGTGTACCCTAAGGAGATTCGGTTACCATGTGGAAAGAAAAAAAAATCCTTGGAACCACCAGCTCCAGACTTTAATTTGACCTGTTCCGTTAACGACAAGTGAAGATATCCTAAAGATGTCGATAAATTAAAAATCTATTGTGGGAATTACCAAGTGATATATTTCCTGTCTAGTATGACTGATGTGAAATTACACCAATTCAAGATTGAACATAACAGTTTTATTTTAGATTAGGTTAGGCAATAAGAACCACAGATGTTCAACTTGGCCTAATCTTCCTCGTCTTAAAAAAATTGAGTTATCTCAGAGGGTGAGCATCACTCGCGGGTTTTCATAAAACCTAACCCGCTTACAGTATTATTTCGTCTCTTTCCCGTTATTCCACGCGTTATTTGCTTTTATGATAGTTTCCTCTGACTTCACAGCATGCCATATTCCCGTGGCTTTATGCCCTTTCGTATTTTCATATTTTCCCCCTCATACTCATTTCGCGCATTAACCTATTTTCCTGGATTATCATTTATGTGGAAACTTTATCCGTGGCATGGCTCATTCTTCCTGCGAAACATCCTCCAGAGATGGTCTCCTAGAGCTATAGAAGGAGTTTAATTTTGTCTTTTATGGCATGCAAAATCCACTATTCAAATCGAACTTTTATTATACAAGGGTCGGTAAATCTCCTTGATTAGCTTCTTAGGTGTCATTAAGTGGCCTTTTTAAGAGTCACGAAGAAGTGCTTCCTTCCGGCCCTTCATCTTCTACTATCGCATTACCATAATTTTATTTTTTCACAATTTCATCCTCCATTTCCCACTTCCTCCTTCCCGTATCGTTTGCTGAATCCTGCGTAAAAGCGATTTTAAAACGACCATATTCTTTTCTTTCCACCGTATATCTTTCTGTAATACCGTTCTGATGTTACTGGAAAAGTTTCTTTGGCGTAAGTTTATGATGCTATCCAATACTGCAACGCTTCATTAAGACAAAAATGTTGCATTAAGAATTAGCATCTCAACGTCAAGTAAAAGATGAAATACATGTAATCTTTGTAGCGACCATATGATGGGGTCGTTTTTGGTTACTTATCATCACGTCTTTTGGTTTTACTCGCTTTGGAACGTACCACTTTATTAAAGTAAATAATTAATACTTCATATCCCAAATGAATCAGCGTGAAAATGTATGAACAGGAGTGAAAGTGTACGAACCATTTATATTTTATACCATATATAAGCCCGTCTGTTGACTATTTTCGACTTCTTCGATTGAATACAAATTTGTAGATAACTTCGCGGTAGTTTTCGTTACACTCGGATTTTCTTCAGATATAGTTGTAAAGGAATTCTCATTCTTTGCCTTGTCTCATTCATAATAATGAAATTCCTTGGATATCATTAAATTACCCAAGGGCTACAAAGTCATGTTCCTTTTTGGAAGCTTTTATCGATTCAATTCCAAGCTGGGAGCGACCTTAAACTTACTTCATTGGCTGAGGTAGTCCTCCTTCCGCGAAGAAGAGAAGTCAGAAAAGGCCGTGGAGCTGTACAATGTTATTATTTCATAAGCTTGAGTTAGAAAGGGGATGGTTAGCTTCACCTCCAAGACAACTGCTGCAATGCGCAATCATTTTCGTAAGAATTTACTAGATTAAGTCGGGACTTGATTAAAACTTGTTAGTAATGTCTGGTAAAAACAGCATCGTATGTTATCCTGGGAACTCCTTCCGACACTTCATGCTTCACTGCTCTCGAAAATTAAAAGTATAGCTCTCCTAATTAATGTCCTCTTTTCTTCAATCACGACTTCTCGTTCCAGATGCACCCGCCCCGGTAAAGCTCCGAACATAAAATGCTCTCATTTCTGGAATATTCGTTGCTCGGTTTTTCTTGAATATCTTGCGGTCAGGATACTTGCAATACTTCTCTTCGTCATTTCCTCCGTAAATTTCAGAGGGTTTCAAAGGACTGAATAATGGATTCGAAAACAGTTTTTTTTTTCTTAGGTTAACTCCTTAAATTCAACTGGACTGGAGGTGATTTTTCTCCTGATGGTATTTGTTTCATTTTAATGCCTTTAGGTATTATTATTTGAGGACATCAGCAAATGCAAGGTAAATGGAGAAGATCTAAGTCGAAAATCTAGGTTTGAAAAGTACGGTTATTCTGTTCCATCCTTTTCCCCTCATCATTACGTGTTGAGTAGAGTATTTTGAGATACTCATAGTACTTCGCTAGCATTCTGGTGGAATTGAAGTGATGTTTTTAATATACCTGTTTATTTGAATGAAGTCGAATCAGTTGTTAAATTACCTCTTGGGAAATACCCATTGCACTTATCATCTGCATGTTGCCTTTTCTCTTACTCCTTAACCTTCCATTTTCTTCCTCAGTTTAATCATACTTAATGGAGAATGCCCGATTACGCAGTCATTGCATTTCTGCTCATCTGCGACCCTTTCGAGAACTTTTCCAACTGTTTCTCTTCTGCAAAAAGTTACCTCTGTCGCACGGAGAGGCAACCGCCTTTCGCTCTTTAAGCAACTTATCCCTTTTCATCCCTCCAAAAAAATCTTCTCGAATTCCGTTTTCAATTGGCAATCCGTCCGTCTCCCATTCTTCCCTCTAAAAAGAAGGAGAAAATTCCCCATCCTACACACCTTTTCCCGAACCCTCTGCCTCCAAAGAGTTCGTGCATCAAACCGCATTAGCATCCCATTGGGAGCGCCGTTTTCTCCCTTCCCCTCGCCTCCATATCCTGCCGCACCCACCCCCTCCATCACGACGCATCTCTTCCCCATTGTCTTCTCATTTCCCGCTCATTTCGACCCTTTCTTTCTTATTCCACATACTTCAACTTTTTTCCGTCCTTGAATCCCAAAGGAATAAATTATCTCCCTAAAACTCCCGCTCACAGAAGTAAGAGATGGGAAAAAAATATTAGGTGCGCTTTTTGCCGAATTTTATTAGAGACTTCCTCCCTCGTTCATTCCCTTTTTATTTCGCGGTTGTTTGTATCTCCCAATACTTTTCGCGTATTTCCCCCGACTTTTTGAGACGTTCTCTTCCGGGAGGAATTTTTCCGAGTCTCCCCCTTTTGCGTTTCCAACCCCTCAAGAATTCCATTATAATCATTCCCTGATTCGACTTCAATCCTTCCCTCACAATGGAATCACTTTATCATCGGAGGAAGTCGCAGTCGCCTGCATTGTAGTCGACTCATAATCCTCCTATTTATTCCACTCGATTCGCTCTTTTAGTATTTATCATATACCGGAAAAAGTGTTGTGTCGGGGAGTGAGCCTGCAAGTCATCCGCGCCGTCGATTAATTAATTCCTCTTGTCATCCGATGGAAAATTTCCGGGAACGTCGGCCATTGCGCGTCCCTTGTTTTATCCCCTTTTAATCCCCTGGTTTTCTGCCCATCAAATCCGAATCTTCTCAATTCATCCTAATTATTCCAGCGTTGCGTTATTCGCATTCTTCCGCCGTATGCCGTTTATCCTTAGGGTCATCTCTCGCCCTTTCCTTCGCACCAACTTCCCCTTTTCTTGGTTTTGCCTTGGAACAGACGTTCGCCGCATACCAATGCAGGAGAGGATTTCTGGGGGTCAATCTTTATTTGGCGTGTCCGACGAGGTAGCTCTCAAGAAAAAGACAAGAAAGGGGGAGAGAGAGAGGGCTGTATTTGTAAAATGGGAAAGGTCAAAGGAGGGTAGGGATTAGAGAGACATCTTTTTTCGTGTGAGAATGATCCTCGTCTGCCACACTTACTGGAATTGCGTTCTCTTCTTTATTCGGCAGGAAAAATGCCCACGGAAAATCCTTTTGATTCTCGTTAATGCGGGTAAGTCAGAGAGGATGTTCAGTTGTTCATTTTGGTGATTGTTCGAGGAAAATTAATTTGAAATCCGTTCTAGGAATTTACTAGGAGAGGAAATGAGTGGTACCTATTCGCAATGAGCTTAATTGGTTTTTATTTGAGTAAATTTAATATCTGTAGGTGGTTTATTTATTTATTGTCCGCGGAAGGAAAAATTGAAGGATTAATTTTTCCCATGGAATTAAAATCTCATTTTAGTTGAAAGCATTATTCCATAAAGCAACATTTTCGAAAAAATACACTAAGAGGCATTTTCTATTTTATTTTATCATTTTATTCAGTTCTTTTAACGGGAATTGACTCTTTTTCTACTTTCAATATCCTTTAAAATTGGTAACGAAACAATGATGTCACTTTATCCTCACCACCAAGCTTTTAATTTTTTATCCCCAGTATATCCATTCCATTATCAGCTTCGCCTCGATCCTTTTCCTCGAAGAAAGCCACTTGCTTTTTTCCATATTAGTTCAATATCTCTTTACTCTTTCGCCCGATATTAACTCTTTCTTAAGAGGACGTGCTTCTGCGACGTATCCACCGCTTCTTGTCGTTAACTTTTTTGTAACTCGGCGTCATCTCCTTTCATGCCAGTGCTGGTGTAATGGAGGCGATGTTATATTTTTCTCGTCCCATGATGCAGTTTTCGTTTTCGCGGGATTGGATGCATCCATCCCATTCTCAGAAGTTATCCGGCGAATGTGGCGGCTTTTAAGACGAGAGGAGTGGATGCCACACTTCGTTGACTCTTCCCGTCGCCTCCTCCATCGCTTCTCCGCAGTGGACCTACTTCTTCTTTTTCCCCGTTGGAAACTTAGTGAAAAGAGTCCCCGGAAGTAGTTAAGGAATCGGTAGGCAACTTCCAAGTGGCCTGTCTCCTCTTAGGAATCTTCCGAGAATTTTATGTGCTGCGAAAGAGGGAGGAAAAGTTCTGGGAGACGTCGGTTTTCTGCCGAAATTACATTCCTGTCTTTACATTGTCCTAATGAAGAGTGATAGAAATTACGCGGTTTGCGCTGGAATAAAAAAAGTTTTTCCCAGAGTCACATTAACTTCTATCTTGAGTCTATAACACTGATACTGATATATTTTTAGTGATTCGTTTATTTTGTTTTTCATAAAAAGTGCACTCTTTTGTGATCATAGGAATAGATTATTTGTATGTTTAATAGTTGGGATTTAGTAATTTATCAAATTCTTAAAATCTCTTCTTCTCTGAAAAATTTTTCTTAGTGAGTATTCTAATGGCTATCATGTTATAATGAAATATCTGATTGCATTGATTATATTGGTTGCGACTTTTAATTGGTTTGCCATTAGTATTTAAATTTCCATTCGGTGTGTCGATTTGAGCGTAAAATATTCCCTGGAGCACCATTTTCCGACGTCATTCGGCTATGCCTATGGGATCGGAAAACAAAATTTCCGAATTCTATGCGTCAAGAGAACACGCCTGTCCGAAGACTCAATTTTCGCATCTCGGAAACATATTTGCTAGTTTTCCAAATCCGCGGCATCTTCCTCAAAAAGAAAAAAGCAGTCTTGGTGATATTGTTACGTAGAATCGAATCATCATCGGCCGTGTTTGTACCGGCGAAGTCTTTCTTCGGCGCGAAATGATTCGCTCAGGTGATCCGTTCGGGGCGAATTTTCCACCATCGCCAAATTTGGTACATAGGTTGACAAGAAAAAAAGGGGACGCTACAGATGTTGAGGCTGGAGACAATAGCGACCAGTTCTATCCGCGGATATCGGCCGGATCGCGGAGTAAAAAATTCCCGCGTTACGCGATTATCATTCTCGCTCTACGCCCCTCTCGCCCTCATTTCCACCATTTCTTTCTCCTCTCTCTTGTTCTCACTTCCACTCGGCTTCATTCTGTTTTCGGAGAAAAATCTCATCTCTCTCTACTTTTCCGTTGCTACGTAACCCGCTCTAAGCCCTTCCTCTCTCTCTCTTCCCCGCGGACTTCTTCCCTTTCTCGGCCGCCGAATGCCCTCCCACACTTGCGCCTCTCAAAAGCACGAATCAATTCCAGTTTTTGCCTTTTCTCATCGCTACTCATCCGTCCCCTTCCGCCACTTTTCATCTCTCATTCCAAAATTTCAGATGCTCCCTTTTTCTCCCTTCCCTTCGAAGCGGATGTGTGTTCCTTACACGCCTTTGTATAAAATGCGGATAATGAATTTTTGTGCCTTTCGTACGGCTTTTTCCTCTCGTTTATCGATCCACCAGGATATGGCACACTTATGGCGCCTATCCGCTTTTTCAGATCTTTTCTCTTTTCACCTTTTTCCGACGCTATCTCTTCCTGTGTTATCCGTTTTTGTCCCCAATCCGGAGACCGATACTCTTATTCGTGTTTATCGCATTCCCCATATTTCCTCGAACGGTTTTGTGTTATTTCCCCCGGTGAACTTTCCTCTTCTTCTGCGCGGATTTCGAATCCCGCCTCCTATTTTCCTAATTCTCTTCTACGCTTTGGGATTTTATACATTTTACGTTTTATCGCTCTTATCCTATCCCATCTTCCCCCACGCGTTTCCCAGACTTACTTTTCCGCGCATATACGATTCGAATCGATTTATATTCTGTCATCTCTATTATCATCTAACATTTATGCCCTCTCCGTCATCGCCGCTCTTTTTTTCCATTCAAATCTCTCAGGCTTTCTCGACCCTAGCTGTCCTTGCCAATTTATTCCCTTCCATTTGGAAAACTCCAGTCCTTTTCCCTTCCTTTAATCCCTTAGATTTTCTCTCTTTCTAAATATATAACCCTCGCTATTTATATCTCTCGCTCACGATGTTTCTTACTTTATCAGTTCTATTTCTGTATCCTTTTCCGCCTTCAGCGCTTACAAGGTTAGCCACGACGGATGCATATTTACCAGATCTCATCCGCTGCTATGTTAATTATCTGATCGCGCATACATATGTACACTTCACTCACGCTATTATTTTTTAGGGATAGGGTATTTCTTGTTCATTCCCGGAATCCTTTAATACTTTCCCGCATACATCATTTCTTGATACTCATTCATGCATCTTTTCATATATTTATATCCATGTATATTTTCATACCCTATATCTAATACCTTTTATGTTAGTTTTCTAAGTCACGCTCTTATATTCCCTTCAATATATCATTTACTATATTTTATCAAATTTTTCCTGCTCAGTCTCTTCCTTTTATATCAATATTTTTTTCCTACAATAGCTTCTTCCGTACTTTCAAACACAAGTCGTTCGGCCTTTCTTTTATTCTGTAATAATGCTCTTGCTCATAGCTTACTGATCTTGCTACTCATTGAACATCCTGAAACATTCGTTACCAATGAAAAATTTGGTCTCAGGCGGATTTATATTTACAACCGTATCTCCGTCTTTTATTTTTTAATTATTCATTTGTCTTCAGTTACTTCTTCTTAATTCACCCTCCTTATCTCGGAGACCCATTTCTTATATTCTGCCCCGAGAAAAAAAGGAGTCGAAAAGATTTCTTACGCACTCAGCTCGTCCTCCATCTCCAGAACCCTTTTCTTCCTTTTATTTCTGCTCCCATTTTCCTTCTTCTCTTTCTCACGCGCACTTTACCTTCTTACTTCCTCGCCACTCCGTGAAGATTCCCCGATTGAAATCCTTTTTTCCCCTTGCTGCATTCACACTAACCCTGCCCTATTCTGGTCTGTCGAACTCATCGCTCCATTTCATTCCGACGCACTTTCCTTCTCTCCTTCCCAATCCCTTATCACCTTCTCCTTCCCATCACCCACTCAAGGGGATTGATGCCAGCCACTCTTCCGATGTCTCCCCACACCTAATCATTCCCTTCTCTCCGAAACCGTCGTCATCCGCCTATGAATGGGCAAAAACTCCCATCTTCGACGTCTTTTCTCTAGGCGAAACCATTTGAGGCAGGCTCGAATAATTACCGTCTTAATTTATTCGCCCGACTAAGTAATATTCTCTTTCTCTCTCTCTCACCGGTGCTCCGATACCGCCCCCGAGCCCTCCTTAAATTTAAGTGGGAATAATTTGAAAGCTGGATGTTGATCTCATTTTGATACCGCCCGGAATATCTTACTGCCGCCGGCGTTGGTGATAATACAGCGATTTTGCCCGTCTTCATCCGAGTCGAAATAAACGGTGGTGTTTATTTTTAGATGGGGAAAGGTTTCCGTTGCATGTGCTTTAAAATTCGGACGTTGGGCGTATGACTAAACGCCTCATGAATGCATTCTGACCGCATCGCCTCGTCGGAGACGTTTCCTTTCATACGGCGCACTTTATGTCTTGGATGGAAATAAAAATTTTAATGAACGTATGATGTGAATTAATGCCGCGTATTATTTTGAGCATTACGATTGGCAGGGAATCGCGCAGTGTCTACTTTCGAATTTTGGTACTGAGTCTCCAACGCCTTATTAGGAACGATGATTCTCCCGAGAATGTTTTCGTTGACCTACTGCCATTATGAGTAACATTTTACTGCTCATTTTTCATATTTAATTTTTATTTGACGTAAAGTCGTTTTACGAAGTAGCTGCCGCGTTGCTTCTATCCTGTACAATTATTCGGTCAAGTCGGTAGATGGGTTACATTAGCAAGTATTTCACAAGTCCTATTTTGGTCTTCTCCCCGCTTTTCCTCCTTCCGCATTTTATCCCGCACAATCTTATTCTCTTATATTTCTTTTGCCCTCAGAATCCTATTTTGGGTTTTCATTTCTGGACGGGCGGAAGAAAAAATCTTATCGATCAGACATATTTTTCTCGTTTTCCTGTCCCTTTCGTTTTCTTTTCCCTCGGAAAATTCCTCTTCCTTTTGCTCTCCCTACACTTTGACCTCTGCTCCCTTTTCATGACCACCGATGAATCTCATTTCGAGCTTTTCTCTATTTATTTTTTTCCGGCGCCTTTTCCTATCCCTTCTCTTTGGCTATGTTTTCCTGCTATTTTGGCCCTCGAGCAAATATTTTTGTTTGTCTTTGTATAATTTTTTGTATCACCAGTATGTGACTTTTCCGCTTCGCTCTCTTCTCCTTTTTTTCGATTTCATTACCCTATGTCTCGGTAGAAATTTTGAGACATTTTAGGTCAAATTAGGAGATTATCATCGTCGTTTTTTTTATTTATTTTGATGCCATTTTAATTAATGAAGGAAGTTAGAAAAATTATCTCTTCATGTTTTCGCCGAAAATGATATTCTGAAGAAATAATAAATTTTCAGGTTCATTCACGTACGGTTTTAATATCAAGTTATAAAATACTAATTTCATTGTAATGATGTTGTACATGTTACTTTCCAAAAATACTGAATACCTGGAAAAACTTAATCGTTGCTAGGATTCGTGTATTTGACACTTGAATGTATCTGAAGTAAGCAATGTACAAGAGCGAGACTTGTTGAAAATTTTAAAAATCGGATTTTAGGGTTTAATAAAGCCGTATGTACTTAGCTCTAGGTACATATTCAGGCATATTTTTGAAATATTGAAGCAGTATTTATTTGTTTCGGTGATATATTTATCCCAGCTTTTACGCCGGTAAACGCCCTCACACTTAGCCACCGGTTGCTGTGATGGTTTGCCAAAGTTCTCAAGTTGGAATCCCCAAGACCTGAGTTCGAATTCCGACTAATATTTATGATATTATTCCGGACAGGAAAAACGTAAATTTTTATGTGATTTCTCAGCCTTCATTGTCGAGGCGATCATCATTTTGTAAGAATTAATCGACAGCGCCGTAGACAAATTTTAGCGGTCGGTTTTCGCCAGCTAAAAAGAGCGAGAAATACCTTTCCGTTTTAATTATCTTTGTCGGTGCACCACATTCACGGCTGCGTGAAAACGCCGCTCGGCATTGATTAGTTTAATTCGCCATCCTATAACAGCAGCGGGTTTCATAAGCCGCATATTGTTTTCTGTTTCGCGGGGACTGCCGAAGCACGTAACACGGGGAAGGTTTCGGCCGTAAGCAGAAAGGATATATCGGGAAACTTTATTTTCGCGCCCAAAAAATTAGCATTATCTGTGCGCGGAATTACCTCCAGGGTCTTTACGCCTCGATTTCCGTGCGTCGGAATCAATTAAAAATGGCCCTCGCACGCCATCGACCGATCCGCATCGAGGTTTTTTCGCCCTTCCCAATTGCGACATTTTTCCGTCTCCCGACGTCCTCTTGTTGCGGCAAGTTTTTTCACCGCGAGTCGTTAATTCGACTGCAAAAGAGATTCGCGAATCGGATTCTGGGACAAAAACAGCCGAGCACTCTTTGCCGGGAGGTAATGAGAAGCACCTGCGGATGTAGGCCAATGAAATTTCCAAAACGCAGCGTAGCACACGTATTAGATTTCCTCGTTTCCGAAAGTTACTACTACTGCTACTTTTTTCGGCGGAACTCGCGTTTCAATTATTTTTCGAGCGATTCGCGAAGCCCGTTCGTTTCTATTTTGTGTCCGATTCACTCTTGATTGAGCATAGTAGGATATCTCTTATAATTCGTTACGTCTTTTGTTCCTTTTTTTATTTAGGTCCCCACCTAATTTCAGCTATTCCATTCGTGGCGATTCCGAAGTGAATTTTATTCAGCGGTATTAGTTCCGTGTCAAACGATAATCATTTACCCCACGTTCGACTCAGTCAAAAATAAAAAAGACACTTCAAGATCCGCGGTCATAGAATGTATTCGTCCGAAAGTCGCTTATAAAAATGCTGCGATCAAATGGAAATTTTTATCCCTCCCGATATCGTCTTTCTAGATTTTGCCAATTGAAATGTATTTTCCTAATTGGAAAATCGGCTACTGAATTCTATTTAGAATTGGAATTTTCGGACCAGAAGAGTCTGTTGGGAAAAATGGCATTTTACTTTTTTATGTCGACGTTTGAGGACGTACGGCAGATTGGAATTACGTCAGACTCTTGATTCTAGCCCAGAAATTTGATCAAAGGAAGCTTTTTTCCCCCAGGAAAGGGTGATTCTGTTGTATATTTTTGTAATTTTGCGTTTAGCTTTTCAGATCACCGGGAATCAATCCATATTTTAATATCATCGCGAAAAGAGACGTTTGAAAGACGATTTCCAATAGCCAATGAAAGATTTAATTAGTCCCGTTTTTTCTTCGTATCATCCTTATCTTAGTTAATCTTCTCTGCTTATAGCATTCATGTAGAAGAAACTGTCATGCCGAAGTGGAAGAATGGGAGAAAGCAAATGATAAGATTGCAGGTGTTTTGCAATTTGGAAGTAATTGTGATATAGTGAAAATCTCTTTGTTTGCCTTGTTGGATGGATAGAACCGAACCTTGGTAGCCTCTTACCTTATGAGTCTCTCTCTACCCATTTCATTCCAACCTTCTAAAGGAAGATTAATTCGAAATCCAATCTTGAAGATAGGTCGATCACATTCGCCCAGATGATATCTCGCGTCTACGCTTACCCTTTCAGTCCTTTTTCATCCCAATCTTAGATAAATGTTTCAACTTTTATACTCATTCTATTTAATCCCTCAATAATAATATAAAAAGTAAATCCCTCTAACGATGCTCATCAGAACGTTTTTTTCCTACCTTTCCTGGCTAGCGCGTTGAGTTGACAAAGTAAAAAAGGAAGTCACTTACAAATGGACGAATTGGAAATTAATTACCTACAGTAATTGGAATTTCCAAGCTCTTAACCTCCTAATCGTATTTCACGCCAAATCTTTTTCCTTTTCGTGATTTTTTATAACCAAGAATTTAACCTCTCCATTCCATTCGCCGTAATTCTACAATAATATTTTCGAATAAATGATATTTGCTCCATCAGGTCACTCGGGATGTTTTTGATTGTAGATGCTTTTGACCCGAAAGTCAGTCTGTATCTAATATTCGGAATCGGTAATTGAAGTAAAAAATATCCTCATCGGATTTCCTTCTATATATTTCCTAGTTTTATTTTCCCGCATCGAAATGAAATGCCGCGCTCTCCTTTCTTTTTGTATAGATTCCTGAAATTTTATCCTGTTAGGATACCTTCTGTTGATCGGCCTCGATTTTTTTTCGTTTTATCTGATCTTTTCTCTTTTGATTTCATCTAAATCCGTTCCTCTTTCCCCATCACATTCCACGAAATCATTCCCTTACATCTACCGCCCAACGCAGCCTTTTCCGCTTCTTCACCTTTCGTTTGCCTTTTCCATTCTCGTTTACCGTGACTTTTTCTTCTTCGTTTCCATTTATTCATTCTCCCTCTTTCGCACGTGCGCCGTTTTCGAAAAGGCCCCGAAAAAAATCGACTCGACTATTTTTCTTTCGGTAGCCTTCTCTTCAAATTTTTTATCTGTATGCGACGTTTCTCATGAATTTTTTCATCTTGTTATTCGCTGTAACACACGGCGATCATCCACCTTCCTCCCAGTCCATCTACCTTTCTCCCCTTTGAAATCCGATGGAAAAAGTCTCGATGGATATCGTCCACTCCTAATATGAAAATGTTCTTCTCCGCCATACTCGGAAGGCTGCTAGAAAAAGCGATTTTTTACCTTGGTGGAGATTGGCCGCGTTTTTATGCAGTTGCTTTGGTTTCGGTTTCGAGAGTGAATTTTCCCACTCTCCAATGATAGAGTGAGATATCGGCGGCCTCTCCATGTCTCTTTCCCTCGCAAGCACTTAACTAGAGGAATTCCACTTCTTGGAATATATGCCCATCCATCTCCAGGTGAGATCTCGATCGATGAAAAGACCGTAGGGAATGCGAAAAGGAGGCGCCTCTTTCGGTTTGTAAAAGAGGTATCTTTTCGAGCTAAGTGGAAAAAATATGCCTGCATCACGACCTCGAGCTTTTGTTCGGAACGTATGGAATTCGCTCTCGAATTAATGCTTTTAATTCATGGCGGTGTTTCACGTACACGCGAGATGAATCCTTTATGCGTTTTAATTTAGCGCATGAGGATGCTGTGGAAGTCCTATCTGGAAACACCTGTTAAAGGTGTAATTGTACTACTCTGCGCTTTTACCATGCATGTGAGCCCCTTCCTTCGCTGTTCAGGTTGGGACTAATTTGAATGAATTAAGCTAGATAGCAAGCCTGCGTCGTATTTAATTTTCTGAAGTTGATTTTCTTGACGAACAATTATATTCTGTTCTGTTAGCGTGAATCCTTCAGCTATATTTTTGATTGATGCCATTTTCTTCACTCAAGAATTATCATTTTAATATTGTGGTTTTAGATGAAATTTTCACCGGCCTTCTGTTCATTCTCAACTGTTATTATTTTCCCAGTACATCATTCGTGCATAGTTTTATTTGTATCTTACCAGATATTCTATTCAGTAATTCTGTTTTTAAGGAGCGTGGAAAATATAATTTTCACATGAGTGTAAATTAAAGTTTCATCTCTCTTAAAGTTTCCTTAAAGTTTTCCCAAGTTATACTTCAAAATTATTTTGTAATCTAATCCTTTCAGCAGTCTTTCGGAATGGCCTCTGTTTTTAAGGATCGAAAGCCCTGAATCGAAAATAATTCATCCGTAACCCGACTCAGAAGCTCCGACCTTATATTCGGAATCAGCTTCGCTTTCCGCAAGGGCAGTAAAAATTTTCGGACTTTGACTCCCTCGCATAGGACGATATTACCTTTCATTGCATGCAAATCCGGTGGATTTCCGTGTTTCTACGGACGAGATACACATATTGATCTGACCTGTTTCTTCCGGCATATGAACCGAGGCGGATATTCCCTTAAACCCGGAGAGTGAAGGGCCCTTTCCCCTACGAATCATTTCACCGCATTTAATCCCTTTAGGTTGATGGAATCCTCTTCCTTCCTCCCTCTGGCCAGCCTCCCACCGAAAAGCTTTCTTATTATGCGAACGTCTGCATCAAACGCCGGGTTAGGACCATTAATCCAGCACCGGCTGCATGACTCATAGTTTCCTCCCACCCTCTTACTTCTACCCTTCACTTCCCAATATCACCATCCCTGTCCTCCACCCGTCACTCCCACCACCATCTCCTATGCGGTATCCTCCCCCCTCTGCAGCTTCCCTTCAGGCATTTAGCATCTGCCGCATCCGTTTATGGTCCTCCCTTCCCGATAGCCCTTTCTCCTTCTCTCTCTTGCTTCTAATACTCCGGCGCTTCTTTATCGCGTGTCGATGACCGGGGGTCAAGTGATGCTCGCTCCATCACGTCCTCCGCTACCGGTTCCTTTGGACTGCCTCTGTCACTTTGACACGCTATGCTCTAATGCTAGGTCCTGTCTAGGGATCTCTCGCCTTAGGCCGTGCCCGAAGAGAGGGTGACTTCGATTGAGTGCCGCGTTTTCCGCTTGAGTTTCGACGACAGTTCGACAAGTCCCTAGAGGATTTTTGAATGTATGTGGAGAAATGGTTCAGTTACTAATTTAGGCTTTTGTAGCTCGGAATTACGTTTCTGCTGCATCCGACCGTTGCTTTCTTTAATATTATCCTTCCACGTATGTTTTTCGAGCTCATTAGGAGATTAACTTTTACGTATTCTGTAAAATGATATTTCTAATGATAATGGGAACCTATGTTAACTCTCTAATTCTCAAACCGTGTTTAAATTTTTACTTTTTTATGTTAATATCCTCAATTCTTCCATTAGCTAAGTAGCATCGGTCAATGACACTCATGTTGGACACTCACTTGGACTCTGCTTAAATGTTTTTTATTTTTTTCTAGATTTGCAATTCGTTCTTTACTCAGGTCTGACGGTGAACTACATAACTCTTGCTATAAAACACGCTTGTTATAATATTTTACTCATAATGTTAATCCTGATTGCATTTACATTAAAAATAATTGTTACAATCCTTTTCATCCGTGAGTGCAGGTGTTTATGACTCGAGTTAAAGTTTCAGCATTCATACCCCAAAATCTCTGTTACCATGTTTGAATTTAAATGCCGTGTACAAAAATAACAGAGGACGATTCATTTCCACAAATGGATAAATTACGCTTAAAAAGCCACGCGGTAATTAGTACTGAAAACATGGAAGCAGAAATGAACTCTGTTGTCGCATGGAGGTGGAGCCATATGATCACTCCAAACCCAACTTTAATGGAGATTTCATTTTCCCTTAAGCGAAATATGTGCATGTAATCAAATTTCCATAACTTTCAATTGCAAAAATGGATAATTCCAACCCGCCCCTCGAAGTCGGACGTCTGTTGTCTCTTTCCCAATCCCCTTCCATTTTGCGCTCCCACAGTCATTGGGGTTTTGCAGAGAAAAGGGTCAAGAGACAGATTATTACCATGTCACGGTTTTCGGAGCTACGTGGGAGACAGCAATTTCTCCATGCTTGCGTCATAACTTTTATCTTCCTTTTATACCCTAACCATACAAAGAACCTCCCTCACACACCTAACTCTTAAATTTCGAATTTTATTATACCTGTCCTTTTAATGACGTTGAATGCGCACATAGTTAAATCAGGAGGTGAGAATGTTCAATTTTATTCATTTAAGTGTCGCATGAAATATGTTTCAAACCCTTTAATATTTTGTATTGCTCTATTTTTTTTCGAAATACTTCAGTCTACGCCATAGATTAGTAAAAATCATTCGACTCTCTGATGAAGCCCCATCACGGCAGATCCTGTTTCCACCTGCGCAAAATATAAGAGGAATACGATATCTCTCCGATCTTTTCGCTTTGATCTCCTCGATTCTCTTGTCATTTCGCGGAAATCTTCGGCGAATTTCTCCGGCTGTAAACTTCGTATTTGCGCTTTCGGACCGGGAGAATATTTTTTGACTTTTTCGGAATTCCATTTTCCACTCCTCTCCACATCTTTGCATCCTCCGCCTTTCTATTTAATGGCTCAATTTTCGCAGCACGCCTCATCCTTTTCCCCTAACCTCTCCCTCATCTTTCCGCGAAAGGAACGCACAATTTCATCGTATTTTTCATTCCGTCTCCCGACCGATACTCCCTCCCTAATCTTCCTCTTTCTCCATCGCCCCCCCCCCTTTCGGGCCAATTTGTTATCCGACCATCGAAATCTCTTCTTCCAACATTCCTCATACGTCCCGCATTCCAAATTCGTTTTCTCCCCCTCATTCTTCGCAGTTTTCCTTCCCATTTCATCCCCGCTTGTATTTTTTCCCCGCCCAGATGTCAAGTGGACGGACTTCTCTCCCCGCGCCTTCTCATCCCTCGCTCTTCATCCCCGTCGAAATGGATTACAAAAAAATTCCCGTCAGCCGCCGACCAACCCTCCCACTCACTGCGACCTCTCGCTGACCTCCGGTCCGTCCTCACCCGAACGACTGGGTCGCGTAATTGACGCATCGTAATGACCACGGCGGGGATGAGGAAGGATTGGGGTGAAGCGGGAGGGAGTACGGTGCGGAGGGTTGGATTTAAACTTGGTGAAACACTGGCGCAATATGAGCGAGGGTTGAAGATTGTTCGCGCCCATTGAGGAAACGGCGGGAAGTGGCGGAATAGAATTTATGAGGGATTCTCTCACTTCCCCCTGTAGTACTGCAACTTATGGTACTTTTGAATTTTTATTTACGCCTTAAATTGACATCATGCCCTCCTTTTGGTGTCGGTGTGAAATTTTATTTTAAACGATGACACAAGCTTTCGAACCTGTCCCCTAAACACACGATGATTCTGGAGGAGTTATAAATGACGTTTGTCGATTACAACATGTTAATAATTATGTTCTTCTGAAATACTCTGCAAATTATATTTCATGACATAAATGGCGGGGTGATTTATGGTGAAATAAAACAAAGGAAATAAAGTGGGGAAATTTAGGTTATGGACCCGCAAAAGGTAAAATATTTGTGATGACGAAGTCAGTTATGTAATGTTTACTGATATGAGTATCGGTAGCTTTCTTAGTCATTGTGATATTACACATGATCTAGAGCCTAGTGAGTGAGCTGTTATTATCTGCTGAAATATTTTTAGCGGTATCAGCTAAACAGTAATTTAAGTTCTGTGCATCACATTTTGCTTTCGTAAACATACTGGTTGGTAGAATTTTAAATTAGCAAAAAATCATATGTATAGTGGAATACTTATTTATTTTTCAATTTTCGCTTCCTCTGCTGTTTGGCGGAATTGAAGAATAGGCATTCTCGTGATTTTTCTCAATTCTTGTATTCTCTCGCCTGAAACGTTATCATCACCCATTATATCCATCGCTGCTCGTTACCTATGGAAAGGAATCGACAGGCAGCTAATTCATACCCTCAATTCGTCGCCAGGGAATAATTAAATCGGAGGGATAATTTATGGTCCCCGCGGAATTGCGCATTTGCCGAAACCCCGGTGACCACGCACCCCAGAAAATGTTGAAATTTCAAATCGCCACCGCATTTTAAAATTTTTGCCGTCCGGAAAAATTCTCCAAGTACGAAAGGGTTTTTTTTTCGAACGTAAAGTGCGGAGAGAGAGAGAGCACGAGGACTGTATTTCACGGCCGTTTAAATTGGTAATTCTGAGTGAATTACGACGTTGAACGAGCGTTTCCCTCATTAAAAGCACGGCTTCAAACTGTGACCATTGGATATTCAGTCCATCTGGGCGAGTAATAACGAGGCTTAATGGCTATTGCTCCACTCAATCCGCACTTAATTACTCAAAAGGATATGTGAATGTTCGCACGGCGGACCAAAGGAGCCAGAGGGAGAAAGGGAGGGCTGTTGGAGCACGTGGCCGTAAGTGCTATTAATGACAGGGCGTCCTGCAGGCGCACGTGGGCTTTCGGACGTCGGCGAAGAGAGTTGCGGTCCACTTCATCCATAGCTACGTACGAAATTTCGATACCTTTCCGAGCACGCGATGCTTTGAATCGCATTTGTGTGCGGGAAGTGGGAGAATGGGTCGCGGAGGTGAAGTAGTTGAAGGGCCGAGTTTTTCGATCGGCTATGATTTCGCGATGAGCTTTGGATGGGAGTTTAATGGGATTAGGTAACGGGTGTGCTAAATCCCTGTCGCAGTGTTGATAACTATTGACTAATGTACTCTTTGGTGAACGAGGGATGAATCAATTGTACAGTGGGGGAATAAATTATCGCAACACTTTGCGAGCGCTTCAGTCGGAATTCTCAGAAACTACTTGGAAAACTACTTAACACGACTACCTGGCAACATAGAGAAAAGCCTCGAAAAGCGGTAATATTTGAGTCGGAGCCTATAACGTACTCAAAATTTCTCTCCTTCGATCTCTTCTTAAATCCTTCGCGCGATCTCTCCTTGAATTCGTCGTGTTTATCTCGGCATTTCTCTTTCACAGATATTTATCATATTTATAGAAGGAGAGTTTAAAGATATATTAATTACTATTTCAATCTTACATGCACAAAAATATTTGGATAATAATTGGGACTTTATTTGTAAATAATGTTCGGTTAAAACGTAGAAATAAGGACGAATTAGGTTAGAGTGGGAAAACGCGACGTCGTGATTCTTATCTTTAGCGAACGCGATATTTTCGATCTGGAGAATAAAATATGTATTTTACTAAATTATAGCGAGAACAGATGGACTGTATTAGTCTCTTTTTCTGGATAAATTAAGGTGCGCTAATAAGACAGTTATCTAGGTAGTTTGGTTTTTCACACGGCCACACGTCTTACTACTCACTGTATATTAATGTAAATGTTAATCTTCATACGTCCAGTTCAAACATTGGATATTCATTTACTGAGATCGACTTTCCGAGGGCAATTTTTTATTACACGTCTTAAGTTTTTCATTCAACGATTTGAAATCGTTAAGTCGTCAGAGTAATTACTGAGATGGCACATTGGCACAAAGTAAAATTTGTATTTTGTCAATGGAGTATAATTTTTCCATAATTTAGTCCTTCACTCGAAGGAAATTCTTAATAGAAATTTATTTACACCATTCGTTTCCTAGAATACGTGAAATCTTTGTATGCCCGGAATTGAGAGGAAAAATACCAATTCCAAAGTTAAAACAAACAGGATTGCATAAAAACCGAATATATTTTGCGCATATATCGGAATTTTCTTACATTCTACATCAGCGAGATCGGTGCCCTCGGTCATTGCGTCATTTGTTCTCTCTTAGAAATGCATTCAGTTTTCGATGCTTCGCGAGGAAAGTGTTTGACCATATATTGAGCACTTCAAAGAATTGCAGGCGCGTAGTTTTCCCTTTCGTGCTTCTATCAGCTGGACTAAGGACCCTCCCCTTTACAGTCACCCAGTGGAAACTATCCTGTGCCTAATTCAAAGCTCCTTCCTAACCACGGGGCTAAGGAAATTAGATGTTATTGCACTCGTAAAAAATATTCCCAAATAATAATAATTTTTCATTATTTATTGCGATCGTTTCAGTCTAAGAAGTTTATCTGAAAAAAAGCTCAATTTCAAAAGGGAGAAGTATTTTATTGATCTCTGACTTTATAAAATGTATAAGCCGAGGATTTACTAACCTAATAATATAAGCTAATAATAAAAAAATTAATATTGAGTTTTCAATTTGTGGGAAAATATCATAAATGTAGCTAACTACTATGTAAGAATTGGTTGTGCAATTGCCAGACGTGTCTGATCGGTAAAAGAAGGGTTCCAGTTCCATTTCCGCTTGTTCCTTCCATTAAAAGAGTTTTTATGCTATTTTTTCTTATTTTCAAAATGAGCGAATGTAAGATATGATTGCTACATACCATAATGTGATCCTTTTCTGAGTATATAGATTTATCATAGGAATGAAATTCAGTACGAAAAAAATCATTTGACTTGAAGGATTCGGATCTGACTCTCGCTATCGTCTGTCAAGAATGTGCTTTCCGCGCCTCAGCTAATACCTCGTCTTCCAAGGATTCGAGGCTCAGTCGTTCACTGGAAAGAAGTGGCTTTTGGCTTATATTTTAAAACCACATGCATTTGACAGGGACTCCTGATTTCTCGAAGCACGATGAGGCTTTTCTTTCAGTGCAGCGGGTTTTCGGAAACCCATTCGCCATTCACAAACCGGTTCTAACGAATGGTAGCTTTTCACGTGCTTATTGGTGAGTATTACTTCATAGAGGTTCACGTCGATAGACAACGAATACATACAGTGCGAGCAAAGACAGTAGTTTTGTATTTTTAGGTTGAGAAAACCCTACTGTGAGGAATTAACGTTTGTGGATGATAGCTAACGCACTAACGCTTTAGATACGCCATTCATTAAAATTGCTAGTTGCGTCCCACAAGGTCTACCTTTATTGAATCTGTACTGACTCAGATTGATTGCTACCTTTTTGTAAGAAAGTGCATAATAAAGCTTGCTATAATATGCTCCATTATTTTGCAAAAAACCAAAGTCTATGAAATTGATCTATAATCATCTGGTCATTCTTAAGCGCCGGAATGACGTTTGCTTTTTTCCACGATATTGGGACCGTACGTATGACCAAAATTCTTTCTGATCGGCTCCTAATGGTTCTAACAGGGTTCGAGATCTATATTCCTGGTATTCTTTTCGCGCTTCTTCCTTAACTAGCTTTCGCACTTCTCTATAATTTTGTCTTCGAGCTCATGGTTATCTCCGCATGTTTTGAGTTTTCTTAATCGCCAGTGAATGACTCTCTTCTTCATATGCAATGCTTAGTCTTCGTCCTTCGTGGCTCTTTACGCACGCTTTTAGTCGAAACGTATTTAATTAAACCTTCTTTGATTTTCCGAAGGAACTCTATCCAACTATCACTTACTGAATTTACATCCGCAAAGATAAAAAATCATCTTTGCACTCGTTAATATAACCCTTAACTCTGAAAGATTTGCTTTGCAAATTAAATATACTTGCCTCTATGGCTAAAGAGATTTAACCGTAACTACTTTCATCCCTATCATTATGATACCATGGTCTGAAATATCGTTAACTATATCAAGAGTAGTTACGGGAGAGAAGTGGATAGTTAATCTAAAATGTTTCCTTGACCCGCACGAGTCGTTCGAGTTTTCATCATATTTACATTATCTATAGCATGCTACAAAAAGTATGAATTAATTTTTGTGAAATTTTTTCTCTCTGCTAGTGTTGGAGCAGCAGCTAAAGATTTTAGATAATCCCAATTAAGATGCGTTATGTCAAAATCTCCTCCTACGGCAATGATTGGATCTTTTAAATGTCTCACTTAAAGCAATATCTTCGCCTAACTAACTTTTGTCTTGTATGATTTTCCCGCATGTGCTCGTCGTTATGTTAAAGAATGCCGCCTTTTTAATTACGTAAGATCTTGTAATTCACAACAATTATTATTAGATTTCTCAGTTCGCACATTTAATCCTAAATTTAGAATAAACTTATCCTTTTTTAAGTGAAATTGCTTTTCACCGTTGCAATTGTTTCTATTTTTTTGGAAGTAACCTCATGCATACCATTTTGCCTATTTACGTGGGTGTTTGTAACTGTTCTTACTGTTGAATTACAAAAGAACTTTGTCTACGTAAATTCGCTCTCATTTAAACCGCTAAATTACGTAGTAAACGACACTAAAACTACGCGGTCAGTCCTCGTGAAGGGAAAGGGGGACGGGAATTTTCCGGAACAGTCCGTAAAGTGGATACTAAGTTTATTAAAGTATAGAATAAAAGTTGCGTTTGACGCTTAATATAAGTATGAAAATAGCCTTGGGAAATATTTAAGCGTAGAGAAAGCGAGATCAATCAAATTGAAAGCGAAAATTTTAGTCATCGCTATGGAGAAATAAGAAAAGTAAATCCCGGTCTCTTAATACCTTTTTGCGTATGATGACAATATTCATCCGACTCATCTATAGTGAACGATTCTTGCAACAGTATAGTAGTGGAATCGCTCGCTTGTCAGATATGAATTAAAATTCTACTAATGAGTATTTGTCACTCAGTCGAAGCAGTTACTATAAATTGTTTTACGTATTCTGAATGATTAAAGAGACACTATGAAGTTACTTTCGATTGCATTAATCCTCATCAATTAACTTACTGTAACTATCTTTTATAATATGTTGAAATTAATCGTGAATATTATTCCCTATCACGAATTATTACATAATCTCTTTTACGTACAGCCTGATGGAGCTGAAAAATGTTGATTACCGTTTCCACCACCTAAAAGCTAATAATAGTGATACTAATTCCTGTCAATACGTTAATTGCTAAGGAGCACTAAGAAAGAATAAACTCCCTCAACACACGGATTAGATTTTATCGAAAGGATATTTTTTATATCTTATGCCGTGGAAAACTATACTGCTGGAGAGAAAATACAAATGTAAGAATAGGACATATCCTAGTGATTTCTGTATTTGTTTTCTTAAATGGTTAATCTTATTCGCGAGAAATATTTTCCATCAAAATTCAAAGTATTAAAGTATTTAACCGTTAAATTCGCAAGATTATACCGGAAAATGTTCATTTACTGTCTGATATTCCACCATCAAATACTATTGTTTGTCATTATCCCTCAGCGTACTATAATGAAATTCTAGATAACTATTTTGATCGCGACTAGCTTTGAATGACAAATAGCAAAAAATAAAAGCAATGAGGCAAAGCCAATATTTCGCAAAGGTGATCGTAAAAGTTTGAATATTGCCGGTTTTTACTGGCTCGATTCAGAGTTGCCGAATTGTCGGCGGTAGAGTGTTTTCAGTTAGTTCCCGCGTAATCCGCGCTCTCACGCCAATTGGTGTTGCGATAATTGTTTCTCCCACTGTACGTAACCCTTGGAGTTGTTATATCTTAATTGTACATCCAGAAATAATTGTGATATATTCAAAGTAATTTTTTAAATTTGTTGGCGTGATGAAACATAAGTAACTTATTCTTCTCTCAACGCTATTTTAATGCGATGAATCGTTGCTCTACATTGAATATAGTGTTAGGCCAGGTCATAAATTAATTATTGGTTAAATAAGAAATGATTTATGATATTTAATTGGAATTCCTTACAATACAACTTCCGTATTCATAATTGTCCGCATTCAATGCGCTAATAATTTATTTTGGTTGCTATCATCTTCAGTTAAGTTCCCACGTATTTCAGCGAAGGAGAAGTGTGGAGTTCGATTATAAATAATCTAGTTTTTGACCAAATAAAATGGAGTTTACCTACCGGAAGGTCGGAGACAAATGGAATAAATTTTATTCGCTCTATCTTATATAGGTACTAACGTCGGTCATTTTTGGATTTGATTGTGTGATGCATAACCCGTAAATTTGGCTTTAATTCTAATTCGTTATATTTTTGAGATTTGACCATTATTTTTCAAATCAATTCCCTCTTTATTCAATAGTTTGAATGTTAAAGATTTGCTATAAAAGCGCATGGTTAACTGTAAAAGCATGAAAAGCAAAGATTTCACAAAATAGAAAATGTTTTTGCAGGTTTAAGGAACTGAATGCGGATCGAAGACATATCCTTCCTCAATTCAGTAAAGGTCTCCTTTAAGCTTTGACGATATTCCGAAAGAGAAAAGCTCCTTCTCTATCTTTTCTTTCGTTCGCCCTCTTTCCCATGAAGTCATTGATGTCTGAGAAAGGTGGAGTGGCAGTGGCGCTTTCCTTACTAGAAGGGATAAGTCTGGAGTGGAAACAGTCTAGGATGGTCACCAAGATTTAAAAGGGCAGGAAAATGGCTGACCAAGTCTCATTATTCGGCCTTCATTCGTCCCACTTCATCTTTCTTCTCCGCTCGCTCATGACGAAATGACCCTCTCTCCTCATCATCTCCTCAAGTCTCTAAAGATCATGCCTAAGACGCGTATACAAAGAAATGTCGCCTCACTCATTATGCGGAGACTATGACTAGGAAACGTTGCTTGCATGCAGTTGGTTGGCGGAGAAAAGAAAGTGACCGTTTCGGTTTTAATTGGGGTTTAAACAGTTTATATTTCTCGTGCCGAACAAAACATTTTGAAGATTTTTAAAGAATTATAGCTATTCGAGAATATTTTTCATTTTGCCTTCTGATTATGTGAGTATCACTGTTCTTATCCGTAATACTCTTGGATCAATCTACTTACTCTTATATGAAAATTTCGAACTATAAACTTATCTTTTATTTTATAGATTTGTTGTGAACTCCGTAGGATTAATGTAGGTCTCTTTACCAAGCTTTAGTTCAGTCAATACTTCTAAAATATCCCTGCATTTTTCATTTATGGCTTATTTTTGAGTTAAGTATGCTTAATTTCTCTTCCTAACTCTGAAATAAAGTTAATTCTTCTTCTTTACGTTTATCAAGAATCTTTCAACAGTCACTCGGATCTGAAAATTAAATCTTCTGCACTTCACTTACCATCTCACAAAATAACTTAATTTGTTCTCTTAAATTTGTAGACCTTGCAAATCTTTTAATCCTTTTAATTTAACCCATTATAAGAACTGCATAATCTTGAGATTCTTCAGTTTTTAGTAAATCTGTTTTTTGGCACAAACAAAAAAGATACTCTGTCAATATTCTTCCTATTTAAAGCTGTAAAATTTTTCTAGTCGCGATTTGACCCGTCTTATTTCAGACCAGTGTTGTCGTTTACTGAATTTTCAGTAATGGAATCCGAGGCTTTTAAGACGCGAGCAAGTGATTTCGCCGTGAAGATATCATTTAGGATGTGCTCCTTCCCATTTGAAAAGAACTCATTTAAAACCACACGTCCACTCCTTCCGCGAATCTATGAATGCAAATGATGCACATGTTGTGGAGGCGAGAAGTTTGCCTCGACTCCTCATTTCATAATAGCGGTCCTATCTCTGGAATGATTAAATTCGCGCGTCCCTACATTTTTATTTAACGCTTCTTTCAGAGCTAAAGAACTGCCATCACCTCCTTCGGAAAGTAGAACTCGGGCTTTTTCCATGTGAGATCTGACCCGCAGGTTTCCCTGTGAATGGAAATAAGTTTTTAATGGAATGAAACGTATTTTTTTCCAGCTCAATAAATTCTGGTGTAAATATTTCGCTCACGCTCATCTCGGTACATTAACAAACAGATTCCGCGTCTCTTTCGTCAGCTAATTCGTCCCGTCTTCCCTCAACTCTACATAATGTTTCCATCGCTAACTGCTGGAGTGCATAGCGTGACCGGCTGCTTACTATTAAGATCCCCCTTCCCATGGTTTTTGAAGCAAATAGGCCTCGTTGGCCCTATGGGGCCATCCGTCATCTCCCATTAACATCACTCATTCTCCCCGTGACGTCACGTACGTTTGACGAATTTAAAGGCCCTCATCAAGGCAAAGGCCTCAACGCACAATGCGTATATAGCGGGTGCTCTCCCGGCGACGGTGCGAGGCGTGACCGCTCACGCGAAAGACCCTCGTAGTGCGTGCGGTCCGCTCGCATTTTTCTTTTATGTCCTCCGTTGACATTTAGGGAGACCCTCCTTTTTCCTTCCCCCGCTTCAAACAAACCGACTGCCCTTCCTTTTATGTCTGTTTCTCTCACTGCGTTATCCCCCTCTTTCTTCCGATCGTACTCTTTCCGATTACGGCAGCCCCTTCCTTACCTTCAAGGCGCCCCGTTTGGTCGCAAATCACTTTCTTTTACGTCTCATTTATACGTATCCATCGCGTTTCTCTCCCTTTCTCGCTCCCCTCTCGATTCCTTCCTTCTCCGAGTAATTTCCCGTGCGATTTTATCGATTTCGGTTGTTTTGTACCCTCTTTACTCAATGTGGTGATTAGAGGTGTTCCCCAAGTTAAAAATGTAAGCTTTTTCTACGCACTCCCAATGTCAGGGAAAGAAACGAAGGAGAAAAACTCGAAACCGGGTTTCCAATAGGTAGGTGCTCTAACCAATTGAGCCATCACGGCGAAGTAATTTCTTCTTCGATTCTGAGAGTTATGACGGAGTATGATTATGGAGAATCCATCAAAGTGGGCACCTTTCTTGCGCTATGATGGGTAACACAAGATGATTCTTTACCATGTAAGAAAACAATCAGGCAGTTTAGGTAACCAATGGATAGCACATGGCATTACGCTTGCTCGATGTTAAGAACAGAAATAAAAACGTCTGACATATTCGGGAATCGAACCCGGATTTTGTGAGAAAGTACGCCAGACTTTCTCTTTCGATTTTTTCTCAAGTTTATTTCCCTTGCCTTATGCGTTACTCTTATGTACGTATTTCTCCGAAATCGTGATTCATTGCAGGTTTCGGTTCTTATTTCCCTCCCTGATCTCTCTATTTATTGTGAAGAGGAGTTTATCGTTTGCGGGAAAGAAGGAAAAGTTGTGACGTACATTCTTAAAAAGGGAGCGTTTTTAGAGTTCGCTTTTATTTTATGTCGCCCTTTTCTCCATCCTCGTTGTTTTTTACTGTTATTCCCCCGTTCTTCCTCCCCATGTTTTCTCATTCTTTCCTCTTCCCTTTGGTTTTTCCGCTGCATTTCTTCCCTCCTCTTTACGTTCTCAGTCCCTTTGTATTCCCTTTTCTTTCTTTACTGCCCTTTGTTTCTCGCAAAGGGGTCCCGCCCTCTTTCGGTACAACCATCCACTGGTCCCGCATTACCAATGCCACCAATTCGACCCGAAGGCCTCACTCTATCCGGGGCTTTCCCGCCGCGGTCTTCCCATCCCCCACTTCACCAAGCGCATCATTCTTCTGGGTAAGAACCACCCACGCAAGCCCATCGCGACTTTCTGCTACGAGAGGCCAATAACACGGAATTTATGGTTTTTGTGGGAGGTTACGGTGGAGGAGAGAGAGGTGAAAGGCTTCGGGACATTCTTATTTCGCTTTTTATTTTTCCGTCCTTCGTTTCTTTTTTTTATATATTTTTTCTGCGATCGTAAACGTCTGAGCGCTCGCCCATTCGGAATCGGGAGGCTTTTTAAAAATGGATATGGAAATATCCTCTCCCAACTGCCAATTCTCTCGGCTAAGGAGGCGATATTTCTTTCGCGTCGGGTTGTCCATTCCGTTGCTTGAATACGGCCTCATCTGGTTGTATATTTTGGGCGAACGAAGTTTATGGGGAAATCAGTGATCAAAGTTTAAAAGAAAGGTAGGGCTTTCATAACTCGCGCGCCCGTAATTTGATTTTGTTTTTTCGACCGGACGGAGATCTTCCGCAGCCGTTAAAATTAAGTTGTGATGTCGGGAAGTGAACTTTTCTGATTAGGAATACGACTCGGACTCGTTCCCCCGCAGTGCCGTTCGGGGTTATAAATAAGGAAATAAATTAAGATTATTGCAATTTGAATGGTTTTCGTACTCCTTTTTCCGTGTCGAGAAAGTCATATTTCTTTACGTATCCCCATCGGACTAACCCTTAGAATGACATTTAGAGTGGCAGAAGGGACTTAGCAGTAGGAAAATGCTATTTTGTGATTATTCGGAGGATTTCGTCATCTCTTTTCATACTCACTGTTTTGGCCTTTATTCTGTAAGGATGTCGTCACTTCGGTGAAAGGAAAACCATAAGGTTAAGAGGGAAGGTTACTCATTTTTAATGTAATGATAGTGAGTGGTAGGCTATTGTCTCTCCCAAGAGTTTAAAAGATTCGCTCCCTTTGAACTTTTTAATTTGACATTTAGTGAAAGCGATTCTTTATCCGTTTTTATCTTTGAAAAGTGAACGTATGTAATGCGATTGAAATTGGCCGATCGACGTTATGTATTTCCTGGTTAGGTATCTTTTGCTCGGTTAATTTTCTCAACGAGCGGGTTAAAAGGACATTGATTTTGCCCTCTAGCAATAGTTATTATGTACACAGATATGAATCCCCCGATCATAGAGGACACCCAAGTTTCGATGCGATCCCGATAAGGGAAAATCAATTTTTACGTCAACTTGTCTTCTTCTTATCTCTTAACTTAAATATTTTTACTTTTAATCTCGATAAAAATATAAAATAAACGCTTTTTATGATGAAGTGTACTCTAATAATCTAACTTTATCTTACATATGTTATTTTGCTGGGAGATAACTTTTAACTAACTTTTTGTTTCGCAAGCGTAATGTTATTTATGCTTTTATATTTGGAAAAGTCGCAAGTATGAATTATAGGATAGGGATCATAACGATCACATTGTTATATTCCTAATTTTATCATAACTTTATAAATTTTAAATTCTCGATGTTTTGTATCATAGAATTCTTCAAGTTGCCGAAATTTTAATGAATTGAGCAGTGAGTTACTTACTCCTTTTCTCCGAACATGATGATAGCTAATTAACTGCTGATGTCCTCTCCTTGCTTAAGTATTCCCTCTTTCGCGTATGGAAATTCCAGCGTGAGACTATGAGTTATCATCGTTTGAAATCATCCAATATGCATGATTTCTCAAAAAGGATCAGCAAGGAAAGGAATGGCCAGAAAGAGATGGTTTTTTTTGGCCGCAATGAGATTGTGATTTGGAGAAATGCATATTCATGGCCGGCGGTATCCCTCGTAACGGAAGACGCGGCTGCATATGTGCGTACGTTTAAAAGAGAGAAACGGCTGAGCGTTCGTAAATTTTCCCTCGTAATATTCGGGATATGCGGATGGAGTTTGGTTGAGGGCGGATCGAGGAGGATTGGGACAGGGGCGTAAAACGGAGAAAGACACTGGTGGAGAGAAAAGAATTATAGAGAGAGATAACCGAAATGAAAAGGAAGAAATCGGGGTGGAGACTCATCCGGTGTTATGACGGTTTTGACCTTTCGACGCAGGGCTAACCCATACAAAATCCCATGCTTGATTCTCCCGCAGTCATTTTCGCTGTGTTTTCCCCCTCTATACGTCTCTTTCGCCTTTAGCTTCCGTCTTTCTTTTCCCGGCTGTCACCGGCTTTTTGACCGTTTGATGGGGTAAAGGATTCGAAATTTCAGCCCTCGCCGTATCTGCCATATTTTCTTTAATCCCCATGCGTGGAATAAATGGCACGTTAAAAAAATCATGTCCTTTTTTGTTGAGTTTACTCGGATTAGTAGTTTCAGTTCTAGTGATGGACCAATATCCAAATAAAAAAAAACCTACGAGGGGTATAAAAAAGTGAATAAATTAAGAATTAAATACAAAGTTCTCGCTGTTAACATCGGTATGATGACATAGCAGAATAAGCCATATTCAACCTAAAATATTCACATACACTTTACTGTATACTGGATAATTAATTTAAGGCCCTTTGTGCCTTAAAAATAGTTTGACGCAACTTTTGATGCCAACAAATTTAAGTGTATTACTCATCCAATAAGAGCCATTAACGGAAATCTCTCACATATCTATTTTACCTTCTCGATCTCCTTTTGTCTAGATCTTTTGCTGCTACCTCCCTTCTTGGTGTATTTTTATTATGGTATGGTGTATATTTATATATGTATATATTTTTGTTTAAACAAACAGTCTTATATACAAATTTTTTATGCCACCGTCCATGCATGCATGTATTTCTTCCTCTTTATTCTCTCACAACAAACATTTCTCTCGTTGCCAAGTCCTTTCCAATCCGAAACTTTTTTTTACTGCCGCCTCCATCCGACCCTTTTCACTCCCTTTTATATTGTATTTATCGACTTACTTCGTAAACTTTCTTTTCCCGGCGAAGTATCTCGCACGCCACCATTTCTTCAGTTCCCAGACTTCATTTTAATCGTAGACTTGTTATATCCCTCATCTTGTTGCCTTCTTTGTTTGCGTTCGCGAATGTGTCTTCGACGAGATAAAACAGGGCTTGGATCTCATCCACTGTTTACATTCTTTATGTCTATTCGGGAATTTCGCGCTAATGTTAGCGTTGAATAAAATTCGTAGCCGGTCGTGTATCATCTGTAATTTTATTTACTCGAGAGAGTCCAGAGAGTTTTCGACCTCTTCCTAACATTGTGGTGTTTCTACACCTCGAGATTAATTTTTTATTCGCTACTTTCCTTTGGCCTTTTTTCGTTTCATTCTTCGCGTTTTTCCGATTTATATTCTATTCTGACGAAAGAGTCCAAGAGTTGGGAAAATGGAATCCATTGCCACGAATATTGAATTTCATTTATATCTTATTCTTGAAGTCTTTTTCGGAAGAGACCTAAATGGCTTGAAATTTAGGTGCAAGCAACAGTGGCTCCCTGTAGCCTTGTCTCACCTTACATTTACCATATGTCATTCAAAATCTTTAGAATTGTTCTTTATCTTTTCTGACTGATCCGTGACATTCTTACCATCGTTTAAAATATTAAAAAGCTAGGAATAATTGACTATCATTTTATTGATAACGTAATATCGCGAGGTATCTAATATTATTCGAATAATTTATTTATGGATATATAAAGTAAATATAGTTTTATGTTCCCGGTTATATTATTAAATGCTGTTATGAGGGTATACTTTTAAAAGATGGATGTCAACTTGTCCGATTTTCCGTGGGCCGTATACACGCTCTGATGCCATCCTGCAACTATGCAACCCACCCAACTCCGAAGTCATTTGGGTAACCTAAAGTCAAGGGGCACTCAGTTCTTCCTCCCATAAATGTATTTGACAGTTTATAGAATACATATTCAAATGAGTGTTATTAATGAAAGTTTACGCTCTTCCGAAAGAATTATTAATCAGCTCAAAGTATGTTTATGTCTTCAGCAAAAGGAAAGTCAAAAATTTCGAAATCGCAGACATTGGGGTATCATACCGCTCTGAAATATATTTCACATTTCCTCTGAGGATCACGTTCAATTTACTGCTACAAATACCGAACAGCATGTTCCTTCATAACGACGGGTAACAAATGATCCGCAAATTTTCTGTCAGAAGTCACCTCCACTGTTACGTCGAAGCGGAACAAAAACAAATCCGCTTGTACTTGGCCGCAACATGTTGTACATAGCGTCGCTTTTGTCTCCTCCCTTTGTCCCACTCATATCGGTCCGATGTTTTCATACAGAGGTGGCGTTTTAATGGAGATAATTTAGTCACGGACGACTCGCGGTGGACGGCCGTCTCCCTTTGTCAGCCGATGAAAATACGTTAAAAATTGAGCTTCCAGATTTAAAATAAATGAGTGCGAGATGGAGCTTTTTCTTTATTTTCCCCCTTTTCGCAGTCCCTCCCTAAAAAATTCTTTTACCGCGGTGCCTTGTTTTTAATCCGTCGTCCCTTTGAATCGCAGTTATACGGAGCTGCGTAGATTGCTCCATTTTTACCGCCATAGGCTTTAAGGGATTCAAACATCCAGAAACTCAGAATTAGGAACGCATGAATAAATACAGAGGAGATAGAGGAAGAAGGATGTAACTGGTGGTTACGTGTATCGATACGTTTTGTTGCTTTTCTAAATCTTGTTGCGTATGAATATTCCGTTTGTCCTTCTTCGGGATGCGGAAGGCTAAGGAGCATTAACGTATATTCCAAAACTCATACTCCCTCGATACTGTATTTCTCTAGAGAGATATATCTAGCGACGTTAGGGAGTTCACCAAGGAGATCTATACATTATGTTCCTAGAATCATTTATCGTAGAAATGGCAAACTTAAGTTGTTACGGGCTAGCATAATTTTTAACTTCTGCAATATAAAAAGGTCCTAACATTTCTTTATGAATAGACTTATCGTTGTAAATGCTTAAATTATTTATGCCTAGATTGACAAAAAAGTACCTTTATGTAAAAAAATAGTGTCCAGCCGTGGATTTCGTTTATAGGAACTGTTTAAAGAGTTCTTTGGTAAAGGTATAGTTTATCCGTTAATCCACAGCTGCTCGAATTTACTAGAAACTTCGATTATTTTCCAATTTATTTGGATGAATTGATCGTTAAAATAAATGCCTATCTTTCACAGGGTTCAGTAGAATAATTGCCTTAATACATTGTCCGCGACGTTTCATTTTTCTATCCCGCAAAAAATGCGATGACGCGGAATAAACTTCCAAATGACGCTGCATTGAATTTTCGAATGAAAAAAGCAGAGGTAAAAAGAATGAATTAAGTAAAATATATTCATGCCGCGACATCAAGGCTTGTTTTCAAACGAGTAATTAATCCGTTTTGATCAAAGTTGTATCGTATTCTGATGAAGGGATTTGCGTGAATTGGTTAAATAAATATTTGGGTCTATTAGTTGTTTAAGCTTTCCGCGTTTTAATTCTTTGTGCGCCAATCATTTTAGGTTAAATATCTATCTCCTCTCCCATTAATTTCAAAAGCTGCTTATGAAAGATTACACTGGAAACCAATCGGGAAGTTAATTGGCTTTCGGGCTGCTTCGTTATTGGTATTGTTCTTTTTTGTATTTATAATCGCGAACAGCTTTCCTTAATTAATGAGCGAGATAATTTAACTTGCAAAGTAATCGTTAAAGTAATAAATTGACATAAATTTCCAGCGGTAGAATAACCGCGGAACTCTAAGTTGCGAGGGAAATTCCACAAAATACGTATCGTTTGGCAATTCCAAAAGTTAACCAACCCAATTAGTGTCTTCTTTCATAATTCGCTTAGTTGGCTTCTCCAAAAAGGTCATCTTTCAACTTTTTCACCTGGAATGTAGTTCCCTCGGTGCCGTTAGC
Source organism: Pachydiplax longipennis (assembly GCA_036926295.1). Lineage (NCBI taxonomy): Eukaryota > Metazoa > Arthropoda > Insecta > Odonata > Libellulidae > Pachydiplax > Pachydiplax longipennis. The sequence continues at coordinate 64,192,763 of JAVFKF010000008.1, forward strand.
TTTTTTAATGCGAGCACGGAATAAATAATTCACCTCGGGCAAAAAAAGGCAAACTTTTTTCCCGTCGGGCCTCCACCCTTCACCACACCCTTTTCTTAGCTGTTAAATGAGCTAGATATTTAATTGCGCATATGACCTTCCGACTCCCATCATAGGAAGGAGTAATACGCGTTGGTAAAGTAGAGAGATCCGAGCAACAGGCCGATAAGAAATCAACGCAAAAATTGACGTCTCTAAAAATTCCTCCACCCCTTCCCTTCGTGTTCCATGCTCTCATTCCCTCTTTTTTCTCCCCTTTTCCTCCGAACCAATTAGCACTTCGGTGTCATTTCTTTCTTCATCCCGCATTTGATTCCCTGACTAGAGTAATATACCCTTCTCTTTGGAGTGGCTTGGAAAATCCGTCGGCCGCGTAATGAGACAGATCCCCATCCTCGACTCCTCAACTTCTATTTCTCCTGCCGGGTTGTATCACTCCCGCACAACCATCCAAATCTCCCCACTCCCCAAGAGAGCAAAGCGGCAGGATTTGAGAGATTGCTGGGAAAGATGGGTTACTACTCCCAAGAAGACTTCGCAGGAATTATACCTATGACTCGTGCATCATTGTTCTTGCCTTCTTCCCCGTCATAACGGAAGAAAGAAAGGAAGGAATACGCCCCTCGTCTCTCACCCCAACCGCGTCGTTCTTGCTTCCTTTCCCCACCGTCTCCTCCCACAAGCCTTCCGCAGTGTTTTTCATCCAAGACGCGGATTACGGCGCTCCCTTCTCTCCGTGAGAGTGACGTTTAGGGCTCAGTGTATTTCATTTTCGTTTAATTACTTCCGGATATTTGTTTTATTCCCTCTCCTTCAACGCTGAAATTTTCCGAGCTTTCTTTATCCACCCCGTTCCGTTTCGCGAACCTCGTTTTTTTGCCGTAGTTCTCCCCCGAGTTTTCTTCCGGTAATTTCGGAAACTAAATTTTCGCCTCGCCGTTTCGTCGCGTCCCTTTTTTCGACGTTTCTTTCTTTAGCTTTTGCGTAATTGGAGTCATTTTCCGAGGGTTATTTCTCTGGCCACCTTTTCCTCCGGATGGTTCCCTCTGTGTGTCCGTTCTTAATTCTTCCCCCTTTTTCACGCTGCCCGCATTCATTCGCCTTTTACGATCCGCTCTCTATATTTGATGGCAACTCGCGTACTTTTCGGCATTATCACTTTTTACGTTACGGGCACCCTCCTCGCCATTCCTTTGTAAGTTGTCAGCGGTAGGGGTTTTCATTATGTTTTACGACCGCTCCCAATGCGGTTGTCCTTGATTTCATGTACGAGGAGAGAAAAATGCGTAAGGGAGGGAGATGAGGCGTGGTCGGAATGGCTGCTTTTTTCCGGGCGACTATCGGAGGAAATATTTCGGCTTCCCGAACGACCGTTTGTGCTTGTAAACGTTGTTCAGGTGTGTGTTTAAAGGTGGATGCGATACGCCTTGCAAATTCGTCCATATCTCAATTCGATGGGCTTAAAGAGATGGACTTTTCTTGAAAACATAGGTGCCTGATTTGACAATTTTGTCGATAGATCTGGTGACTTTTTCTTTCTAATACTCTATGAAGCATTCCATTTGTGTAATTAATTAAAGGGTATTCTAACTACAGAACATACCCAAGCTGTTTAATTTAAGCGTGTTGTTGGCTACTATAAAATATTTTTCCGAGTTTAGCGTGTTTTAGCTACTTTTTAGAGTACATCCGGGGAACATATTAAAAGACACTAGATTGGGATCTGTTTGGAAAAATTACAATGACCTAGGTTGAAGTTGGAGATTGGATCGAAAATAAATATTTCTGCTTCGACATTTCGACAGAATTTAACACTTTTCATAGGTAAAATAATTCTATGGGATCAGAAAAGTCTATTTCTGTATGTAATTTCTTCAATTCAGCATTTCGTCGAATGAATGCTCTGATTTGATTTTTCTTATTCTTTTGGTGCATACTGTAGAAGCTATGAAAATGAATTTGAATCAGGATATCTATTTAAAGATTATTATTTTAAATTTATTTCAAATAAATATCTTGCGTTTGCTGATAAGCATAAGCATCGAAACCATCAGTATTTCTTAATTTAGATGTTCGGTATATCGGTCAAGAATTAATACTCACTAGGACGTAGTGATTCTGTTACTAACTCTTTCCTTCACACCCTGATATGAAAAGTCACTCATGGTTGTATTTTTGCGGAATGTCAAGTTGGCATATTTTCTCTCTCTGTAATCTTGGCTTAGTCTCTGAATTAGTCATTGCATGACCTCTTCATTGCGTTATTTTCGTGTTCCGAAAATTAATTACCGTAAATTACGAGAAAAAACATTCATGCTAGTAAACCGGATGGTTCCTCATCTTAATTAGAAGTTCCAATAGTCTCTCGCCACACGAATTTATTACGTATTTTCGCGCGTCCTAAAAAATTCTTTCCTAACGTTTCCGCCGATTCATTCTCTCCAAATTGTCCCAACTAACCAACGCCGGAGATTTTCCCACCGACAGCGTCACGTATCCAAAAATAAAAAAAAGGGACGGGAAATTCTTCACCCTTAATTCCTTTTGATAATAAGTGAATATTAACGGTTGTCAGACCAAATCGCGAGAGGAGCCTTTGCTTTAGCCCGAGACCTTCATTCATTTGACGCCCTTCCCTCGCTCCCTTTCAGCATCCTCTTCCTTTCCGAATCCCCCACCCCTTTCAGCCCTCCTCTAATGTCCCTTAATTAATACACGTCTCTGACTTTGTGCAGAGAAACTCTCGCTGCTCTGTTTTAATCCCCGTTTCCTCTCTCATTTCCTCTCCGTTCTCTTTCCCGTTCTCCGCCTGCATTCCTCTTCCTCTTCGGGACCCTCTTCGCCGTCTCCGCGGTGGAAATTTTCGCCCTTTCGCGCGGGTTGAAAAGAGAGGCGGATGGAAGAGGTTAGTTCCCTCGCATTTGTCCCTCTCCCGACATCGGCCGCGTATTAAAGCGGCTCCTTCCGCGTCTAGGAATTTCCACGGAGATCGGCGGAATTCGTCTGAAGGAAGAGCGTTTTCCGTTGATAAAAAAAATTTCGCGACGCGGGAGTATCGAAGGGTTGTGCGTGAATGAGGTTAAAGAAGGGTAACCGTACGGATCTGGTTGACTGAAGGAACCGCCACTTAAGAGGAGACGCAGGTTGTAAGGGTTTGAAATTCTTGAGAGGAAGATGCCTGTGAGAGATTTCGGAGGAATTTCCCGCGGATGAGAGGGGAAGGGGTTAAGTAGGGGATGGCTTTGCGTGGATTCTGCCTTCTCCTCTGTCCCTGTCGATGACTCCGTGAGGTCGACTTCCTGGTTCTGGTTATTGGATTACGGGTCCGCCTGGAGAGAGATAAATCACCTCGGAGGGTCTGCAAAAAAATCCCCTCCCTCATATCTATCGCTTTATACCCTCGTCATCCTCTTCCTCCCGCTCGTATTTTACTTCCATTCGAGGGATTGCGGCCTCCCTTATTACAATACCTGCTGATACTCGCGCTGTGTGTTTTTTTACGGGGAAGGGACTGGACCGTTCCGGGAAGTGATCCGATGCGTAAGGCCGTGTCGATTCGGACGGTTTGTTTTACCGGTGTAGTCCGAGTGCAATGGGAAACAAACGTTTTCGGTCCATAAAGCAATGTTAAGGTGGGATGCGTGAGCCGGCGTCGATGGGAACTGCCAGATAACGGAATTAATTACCTGGAGAGAGAGTTACAGTCCGCCAAAAAAGGTACGTGAGATCGACCCATCCTCTCTCTCTCTCTCTCGATATCGTCAGAATTATGGGGGTATTAATTTTTCGTTAAATCGGATCGATATTCGCGACATTGCCAGATGGAACGTTTTCGGGCAGACTTTCACTGGAAAGTGCGTCGCTCGCTTTTTAATCTCACTTTATGCCCATCCCAAATGCGTGAGGACGATCGAAGAGATGAAATTCATCCGCGCGTCCTCGTTCGAAAGTTTGCGCTCGTTATTTGTTCGGTGGGATTCGCATCCACGTGCGTGGATTTAATTCGGAATTCATCGCGGCGTTGGAACACATCCGCAGATTCATTACGCCCGGCGGAATCATTTCGATCGATTAATCCCCCGCGTTTTCCCGCTGCGGAATTATAATCGCGGGCGTTATCTTCGAGTGATGCCCTTCTTTAATTCGCGAAAAAAACGCCGGATCCGCCCGTAAAATCCGGCGCTTTCATTGTTCCATCTCGGGGCGTGATGAGCCGAATCGTAGTAATGCCGCCGTTCCGAGAAGAGCGAACCATTTTCTCGACGTTCGCGGAACTGTTTTATATCTCCCGGGAAGCGATCTTCCTTCGCCGCGCCGATTTAAAAACTCCGTTGCGGCCAAATCGCCGTGGGGATATTTTTGAAAATATTTCCGCGGAGTCTCCAGGGGGTCTCCCCGGAATTTTTCTCAAGGATCCTCCCCCTCTTCCCGACGCGAATTTAATCCGGGTATGAGTTGACTGTTTTAACTCGCTTAGCATAAATATTGATCCTCACCCTGGTTTGAGTGGAGAGGTAGAATCAACAAGCGGCTTTGCTGAAACAACTCCGCACGTCGAGCGGATGTGGTCGAAAAAGCAATCCGTGCACCCTTGCAAATAAACTGAAAAAACAAGCACGCCTTCCTCCCGTGCCCCGGAGGCTCCATCTTCCGCATCCACTCCCTTCTACGTGCAACCTTTGACAGAAAGTGCGCTCTGGATGGATTTCGAAATAAAAACGGCTTCATAAAGTCACAAAGCGAGGCAACACTATATGCATATGCTGGCGTCAATCGAAACCGTTTCCATGGAAGCACATCGGCGTCGTGCGAAGGATTCGCCGGTATTTTTCAAAACGTTTCCGGCCCTTCAAAAGGGGACTCCTATGGGAAGAACGCAGAGAAAGAAAGAGTTTCCCAGCTTTTAAGCGACGTAATTAAGCCGATGTTACGACAGATGAGAACACGTGGTCGTTTTAATAAGGGGAAACAATGCGTGAATGTCGAAGCAGTTACAATATGGGTTACTGAAAAGCTCGGGTTCTACCAAATGGTGGAGGGTTTTGCTGCGGCGCTTGATCCTCCGCTGATGTTTATTGAGAAATATCGGCGTGGCGGTCATCAGATGGGCCATAAGCACGGTCGTAAAAAATGTTAGGGTCACCCGTTGGCCGCGTTTCTTCCTCCCACACGGCTTTTATTTCCATGGATATGTCGAAAGGCGCCGTAGGGCTTGATCACCACAGAAATAACAATTGCATGTACCACTGAACACATCACATACGTGGAATGTTTTACAGTCTTTACGGCTTACATTACAAACCATTTTAATTATTCTTGTAATACACTAATGACTTCTGCGTTAGATTATTTTTGAACTCACGTTTACAATGAGTTTCTGGTCATGACTATCTTTTCTGAACTAAAATCATACTTCTTTGTCTTGTTGATCATGACGTAAGCTTAAATTATTAATAGTCACAGAGTAGCTGTGAAGTCTTCCGTTCCTTTCATTCCTCTACTATTTCATTCATAAGATTACTATAAAGATTCTGTAAGGTGAGCTTCTACACCAACTAACGGTCTTGTGGTTACCTTATGACTTATACCCCAGTTCCATTATATAATATCAGTATTACAGAGCCAAAGGTTGTGATTGAAATATAAGATTGTCTACATAGTATACGGGAAACATTCTGTCTCCCGTTATAAATGACAATAGGCACAGAAAAAGCTTCTTATAGACATAAATTCTATTACATAGTGCTTCCACGTTTCTTATGAGAATTATTGGATTTGATAAACTTCCGAAGCTTATAAAAGATTAGAAGTTCTTTGTCGTGGATTTAAATGGTGAATCAGCTAATGAATTATATATGATCCTAGCTCATCACTAAGCTAATTTCTCTCGCATGCTAATAATCTAATCTTAAGTTATCGAAATAAATTAGTATGTTCAACATTCGTTACCCAGACATCTTCATGCACGTTTAAGGATCGTCCTTACGACCCGAACACACTCTCAAACATGCGAATGCACACATGCCCCATTTGGGCAAAGCACGAAGACCCTCTATCGGCAGAAGACCATATAGAACCGTGCTTTTAGTAAGAGTGCTCGGTATGGGTGTTAGTCAAAGAGAGTGTGCTGAAGGAGAGAGGGGGATATGCATGCGAAAACATTCTTCCTCCCGTACCGTCCTAATAGCTCGGCTTCTTTTTTTCTTCCCTCCCTATTAGGTCTCACGTGCGCAAAGTGCTTCCGGTCAATTCCCTGTCTCCGACCAATTTCGCATCCCTTTATATCCCCACCAGCATTCACCCCAACGAATCTCACCTCTTATCCTTTCTATTAGAGCGCTAAGGAGTCTTGTCTTTGGGGTCCTAACGAGAGACCGGCATTTAATATGAGTTGTACTAGTGCCGCCCGCCCCCTGTTTTAGTTTCTTTCGACTCCCTTTGTAATTTGCTCATCCCATCCTTCATTCATGTGTTCCCGTATATACATGTTTTGCGCGAGAATTTCTAAGTGGATTTCCCGTGAATTCAAACCGTCAGAGTGGGAAGAGTAAGGAGGCCGTAAAACCGTAGCTATCCCGAGAGTTTTATTGTCCCTCCCGCATATGAGGATTCGTATTAATTTGGGGATAAATTGTGCGTAGGCTCCACTTATTCCCGCAATTGACTTGAAGTTACGATGGGTTTTGGGATATCGTGCGATAAAGGTTCCTCAATTATCATCGCGTTGGATTTCGTGCTTAGCAAGAAAGGTCCCTGGATCCAGAGGTTAAATATACCACACATTAGTCTCAATTCAGGCTTGTTTTAAAATTTCGGTTTAAATAAATGCGATAGATTCGGAGGTGTTTTTTGAATTTGATAGTCATCTTTTACTCGTGAGTTTATCAAGTTAACATTCGTTTGTTACGTTTAAATAGATCTATTTCGGTTTTTTTCGTTTAATATACTGGCATTGAATTCATGTATCTTATTTTCGTCGTAACTAAAAGACCCATAACATCTTTTTAAGTTAAACTTAACCGCTGAACTTGTATTTCAGCTCGTAATAAAGTTGTCACTGTTTAAGATAAGCGTCTCCTTCGAGCATAGCGTCTTGGATAACGGCAGACATTCGCTATAACAAGATTTTAAATTGTTCATTACCAAGATTACATTTCCGCCGATCAGATGCATGGAGCTTTATGGATCGGAAAATTCAGGGATATGCCGAACAGTTATCGAACCTTTTCCTTTCGATCCTCCTCGGAGATAGTCTTTTCCAATTTAAAATTAGATTGAATCGACTTAGCCTAGTTCCACGGCACATTATATACACACGCTTTCCCGCACATGCCCCAGTGTGCACGTATTACTCAGCCGCCACACTTTCATGATTCGAAGGATCTGCTCGAGATACTCTTATTAGAGGAGAAAGACAATTCAATTTCCCAGCTCCAATTTCCGAGAGGACGACATCCTTCGAATCCTCCATTCGGGTATGAAGAAACTGGAGCGTACTTTTTTTACGAGCCACGCATCCGCGTCGGTTGATATTTCCAGAAGTAACTCCCTTGCATTCTCCCTCTTATCTGTCGACGTAATGCAACTCTGCAGTTCTCACGTTGCATGATGTGTAAATGAACCAGTCGCCCGATTAATGGATAAGGGAAGTGCCTTGTTCGTGAAGCGGAGGTGCCAGACTAATTCCATTTAGAGCCGCCTATCCCTTTTTTCGATCCGATTCCTCCGAAAGCTTGGATATATTTCCGGAAGCGAGTTGCTTTCCGACGCTTATCACTTCTGTGGATCTCTCTGTGTCTGGCTTTTCGGCAAACGAAACGCTTTTATTCCGTTTCGCCAAAGGAAGAGGATGATATGGATTGACGCATCCTCTGACCATATCGAATTTTGCAGCAGCAGGAGCTGTTTTGCGGATGTCAAGTGAGCAGGTTTCTCGTTCTATATTCGTCCGTGCTTTCTTCCGCTTGCCGTTGGGTAGATTTTTGCCTCAAAACTTTTGCTTCTTTCGCCAATTTTTATCTGTTTTGCTGGTTCACCCTTTCTCTCTGGTTGGAAAAATATCGCGCATTTTATCTCATTTGAGTGGTGAATTTTCTGCCTCTTACATTGAGCTGGTTTTTCTCTATAAACTTTCAGTAAGGAGGAAGTGGAGTGAAAAAAATGTAATAAATCCTGTAGATTTACTCAATAATGACAAATTTTCGTACTCCTTCACTATTAAATCGTGTGATAAGAAGGAATTCCTTAACTTTGCCGTTAGTTGAAAGAATTCTAGTTTATTCTATTAATATCTTCAACATTGCCGTTTTGATGAAATCGGGAAATTTAAAAATTATAGTGCAGAAAGCTAATTGAATATCCTTACAGCCATGTATGTTTCATTCCACATACGCTGGATCAGTTGTATATTTCGTCCGTAATTTTATATGGGTTGTGTAAATTCTACTCGCAGTCCAACTACCTTTGGCTAAGAACTCTATGCTCCGGTCATACACTGACTATCCCACATCTTGCTGAATACTCCTCGTTTCATACTCATGATTGTAAATTTCATTCGCGAAAGCAATGTAATCCCGCGATGGTATAGCTCGAATAGTAATTGTTTCTGGACGGTATCGAAGGTTCATATTTTAGAGATCACATGCCTTAAAGGGCGAGCTAGTTTTCGATTTAATAGGATGGGCTCAGCGTGGGGGAATTGGCAAACGTAGGAAGGCTGATTATCGGGAAAAATCGCCCATTTAAAAGGTGCGTCGTGGGAGTGGAGAGGCGATGGATAATTAGCCGACCGGTAGAGCGCGCCATATGCTCATCCCAGGGACACTTCAGTTTCGCTCCAAAGACCATAACTCGGAGTCGAACCTCGTTCTTCCTGCCCATCGCAGGAAAAGTGCGTGGGATTGGTGGGGACGACGGTGTCGCGTGGGAAGCGAACTCGGTTCTGCTGTTACGAGCGAGCGTGAGTCAGACGGATGATGGCACTTATCGGGGACTGGCCGAGTGGATCCGGGAGGAAAGTACTCGGTTTCGGAGTCAACGATTTCAACGCTCTAGCGGCGCAATTCGGTGACATTTTGCGAGGTTTCGCCCGTTTAAAAGGGGGTTAATTGTGAAATACATGTCGCGTTGTGGTACTGGCCTTATTATCTCGATGTATCCTCTCAAAGCTACATTTGTTCGACCCAGATTCCCACGTTTCAATTGCAGAATCGAATTTCCGGACTGTTGAAAATTAAAATTCCTCCAAAATTGCTTTAACATTTTTTGTATTATTTTTCGTGAATTCAAATAAATTTGGAGTTTTTTCGTGAATCTTAAGAATATTTCATCCAGTTTGCTTGCCGTTATTTTGGTGATATTTGGGACCATCCATAATTTGTTACAACGAGAAACTATTGCAGGAATTAATTCATGTAACATAATGTCAATATATGGTCGTTTTTCTCTCTTCGCCTAAACATTAACCGTACACATTGTAATAAATACAGCTAAAATTACCATAATCTAGGGTGATTGTTAACATCATCCTAGTCTTCACTCCATGTAGGAGTAATGGTCAATATTTCGTGACTAGAGTGTGGATTTGACTTTGACCATTAGTTTTCATCGTTAAAGATGAATGAGATAGTCAAGATCGACAAGCTGTCTTAGTCTCCCTCAGATGAGCAGTAAGATAAAATCGCTACGTGTCGAACGCCTGGCAAACAAAATGATAATCAGCCGTTCAGAGGCAAAATTCACCCGCATTCGTCGCTGCCGTGTAATTCCGAATCTGTTCACACAATTCGTATGATCGATCGACGAACCACATTAGATGTTATCTGATTTTTTTGCGACGCCACGTACTCGAGCATCAATTAAAATGGAAAGGAAGAAAAAATTTCCATCGCGCACGTAATCAATTTGATTCACTCGTTGGAGCGAATCGCGGGGAAAGGAGGACAGGTGAGACAGCTTCCCTTCACATTCCCTATCTCTTACGTCTGTGTATCTGCGGGGGAAAGGATAGAGACGTAGCGGTTTCGGGATATGACACATGCCTTCCGAGGGCTAAATAAAAACTGTCGAAACTCGCCGGGGAAGAGCGTGACAGTTTCGGTAGCCTTTTCGCTACAGTGGGCTCACAACAGAAGGACGACGACTTTTTCTCTGACCGACTTGGTCATGTCGGAAACGTTTTGCTTCACCGGTTCTTCAAAACTTTTCCTCCATTTCACTCCGATTGTCCCCCAGTGGTTTCTCGCTACGGAATGGTAATCGCCACTTTTTTGCGTTACGTATATACTCGTGGGGTGGGTTGGGTACTATTCCTCATTATGCGGCGACCGTATCAATCTAGGCGCTTGTTATACGGAGATTTTTCGATAAGGGGTAGTTTCATTTTTCTTTCGCGTAATCGACGTAGTGGTTTGGATTTATGTCCCCTCCTCTTGAAGCCAGTTTCCGTCCACCGATCGCTCTCCTCTGATATCCAAGCGGCTGTTTGTACGCCGTTGTTGGCCAATCGTGTTTCATTAATTCCGCGACTATTAATGGTCGATCATTCCGCAGTGCTACTGTTAAGAACCGATCGGCCATTTCTGGGACGTATAGCGATTGTCAAAGTTCGGGACGTTGAGTTACTGTTATCGGCTTCGGAAAGTCTCGAGAGTCTGTTGCAATCGTTATCTGAAATTTCGCGTCCCTCGTTCGCAACCTATCAAAGGGCGCTCAGGAGGGATTTTAATATCTATTTCTGCAGATCGGATCCGGTCCATTACCCGTCCTACCAATCCCCAAAATATATTTGCTTCCCTCGGGTTATATACGACTACGACATTTCTTCGTGTCGACAAAATGAGTTCTGATTATCTTTTCCAGCGGTTTATAAGTTCTTTGATCTATCCACCATAAGAAAATGCATAGCATTGTTTAAGTCATTGTTCCAATTTTCGGGCGATGTCTAACTCCGGAATCAGGTTCCGCCGAGCCCCGCCCCTTTTATAAAATTACCCGAAAGGGGGTCTTTCGCGAATCTACGTAACAAATCTCGTTAATCTCTGAAAGCGCTCAATTAAGGCGGCAGGTCGATTGACTAATTCGAGACGACTTTCCCATTCCTCGAGGCAGTGCGATACGAAATGGGTATGAATGTCGACTTAGCTACTGCGACGCGAGATTCTTGAAATTCCAACTGAATAGGCTTTCAATGCGGTGCGGAATTTTCCTTAAGAAAGCCCGATGAAAAGGGATTTGTACGTGTATCTCTCTCTCCCTCTCTCTTTATATTATGCATATAGAAAGTGATAGGGAGCTATAAAAAGTTATATATTAACACACACATATGGTCGTACCGAGCCATTTTTCTACCTGACGTGAGATATAATACGACACCATATAATGTATCTATAAGTCTTAGATGGTCGATTGCTATCCAAAATAATATAAAAAGGAAACAGATTTTTAATGGTCTCGTATCGAGCTTCATATTTTTTGCTAAATAAAGCAATTAATATAATAAAAACAAGGACCTTAGTCTCACCCATCGGCACGGACACTGCTGTTTAGCATGTACCGCCCCTTTGAAATTTTCTAGATCCACCTATGATTTATAAATGTATATTAAATGAGAGAGAGATATACACATAGGTGTCTATCATCCCTTCATCGAAATTATAACTCGTGTCGATTTTGGAAGAAACCCAAACGACGGCAAAAAAACAAGGGACATTCAAAATCCGCCTTCTCATCGCTGGAAGCTCTCCGGACGTTTCGCAGACCGACGCCGTGGTTGTCTGCTAAACTGACTAGGGAAGTAACGTATTAAGACGGCGAGAGGAAATGCCATTTCTGATAGTTCCAATTGACGAAGGAGATAGGAGAAGAGATATCTTCTTCCAGCTGACGTGGGAGGTTAAGGAGAGAAATAAAATCAAGGGACAGAAAAGGACTGTCAGCATGACGCAGGGTTATTCCTATTGGGCGGAGTCATCCTTTGCAACTCCTCGAGAGCGTCTGTTTCCTCGCGCAGTTTGAAAAGTACAATCATAAGCCTCCTTGCCCTCCTTTCTCCTTCGTGCGGTTTACTCCATAACCTTTTTCGCTCTCTCGAAAAAGTTTCGCCCAAATCATTCAGATCCGCCGCGCCTTCGTGTCCATGTTTTTCCCTTAATCTCATCCCTCCTAACCACCTCTCTCCGATTAGGCGTAGAGAGAGGACCCCTTCTCCCACTCTCAGCCCCATGTCATCCACGCCCTAATGCATAATGTCATTCCATTACGATTGTGACATCAGAAACGAGGCTTAACGAATTTTTCACTTCCCCTTTTCCAAACGTCGCTGCTCCTCTCTCTATGGTACGTGAGTTGTTTAGGGAATGTTTTTGTCTTCTTCCCTCCGCCGCTGGAACTCAAAATGCATCCAGAATTGGAGTTGGGAGAATAGCGCTAATTGGGATGATAAACGCATTATTCGATGGTGCAATTCATCTTCGAGCATGCTAATCGACTCGTTTGTACATATCGGAGTTGTTTAAATTTTTATCTGCGTGTCGTTTCAATCATCACAAGCCATTTGGGCGGGCTTAGTAGAGATTCGGGTAGGTTTATATTGTCGATGGATCGTATATTAGTGATCCTTGCTAGAAATGGCGATGTTGTTTGTTTAGGAGATATCTATCCAGCGTACAATTTGAGTCGCCCCTGTCAGGGATCGTTTAAATACTATATTTATGTGCGTATGTATCTCTTCGTCTAACTGTACTTAGGCCGAAGTGTTCATCACAGAATAATATGAGATAAAAATAATTCTCTAAATAACTATTTATAGAATAATTTGGGTAGAAACAGTAAAGCTGAGCATATGATAAAGTGATTGTTTGCTTGAAAACTTATCTAAATTTAGTTACAATTAAATGAAAACCACGCGAATGTGACATAGATGAATTCTCGAGAACACGAAGTCATCGGTTTCGGGGTGAATGGAATTAATCCAAGACCCTCTTCATTAAGTGGATTCATAGAAAAATTTAATTATCATCTTCGTATCTTGTTTCCAACTTCTTCTTTCTCTTGTTTTCCTAATGTATGCGCCCCTTTCAAAAAGCGACTTTAATACCTAATGATTCTTTTTTTGATTGGCGTGAGGCACGTGTTTCTCTCTATCTCGCCCTCGGAAGCAGTTATTCATTCCATTAAGAGTCACGCCATTCGTCCTTTTATTTTTTCGCATCGTCGTAATTCTCATCGTGGTTTTTGAACGAGTCATGAATGTATCACTTTCAGGTGAACTGTAATTACTGAAATGTATTCAACAAGAGGCTTCGCGACGAAGTAAAGATGTGATGAATTCTGATGTGAATTCATTAGTTCCGACCTCGAGAATTACGTTTCGTTCGCTCCGCAACTTCGGGCAACATTGGGATTAAATTGGAAGGGCCGGTGACAAGTGCAGTCTTGGAGTCTTGAGTTGCTAATGAATAGGACACGAATGCTCTCACCACTTTTAACATGCAGGCTCCTTCTTTGACCTTTTGAGACATCGCTGAATTAATCCACGATCACCATGGTTTTTTGAAACAATGGGCTGCAATTTGAACACCTCCGCGCGCTGTTGTTGAGGCGAGGGATATCATTTGATTAATTTCGTAGTCACCCTATGGTTTCAAGAAAGTGAACATGAAGTCATAAGTCAACGGTATGACTTGTATCCAGCTAAGTCATGCGGCGATGTGTCAAGAACCGTGAGTGTGCTTTATCCTTAAAGAGAGAGTTTTAATTATCGAAAAACGTTCTAAAGCATCGGTCGAGATCCGACTAGAGCAAGTCATCTCATGCACCTTCAAAGTAACCCTCAAATGGTTTCATTTTTCGCTTTCACTTAACCCTCTTTCGTTGAAAACCCATTTCCAAAAAGATTCACTCGCTCCTCATTCTTCCCTTTGCTTCCCTCATTTTCCATTTACTCGACCTCTTTTTCAATTTTATCTCATCCTCTATCGCCTAAATTTCTCCCCATGCCTTCCTCATTCCCATCCTCCTCTCTTCTTCTGCACAAACCGAAGGCCTTTAGAGTACAAATTAAAATTCAGAGCCCTCAGATCTCTAGCTCATGTTGGGAGCAAATGAGAGCACTCTCCCCTTTGCCACGTTCTGACTCCATCTAAAAGTCGGTCCTTTCTGTCGCCGTGTTTGGGATACATCACTTTTTTAATGCTCATGTTTCTTTCTCTGACCGCTGATAGCTAGGTGTCTCTTTCGGGTGGAATTTTGCCGGGTTCTTTTCACTCCGCTCGTAACATAAAATTTATTCGATTGCCCATTTCTGCCTCCCTAAGTATTTTGTCATTTAAGCCGCGGAGTAATTTTTGAATGTTGACTAGAAACCATCGAGATGATTTAATGGAAGTCAACTGATGAATACTTATTTCCATATTAATTTTAATTTTATAATAAATGTCTCTCTAATAATCTGATGAATTTAAATTTAATGATTATTTCAAACTAAACCATTTCTTTTGTTTCATCATAAAATTTAAAACTTCATGCAATCCATCCCTTTGAAGCAGTTCTATTTTTTTAATTCTTTATTTATTAGTTGGAAAATTAAATCTTTCTCTTCCCAGTTAATCTAACAACAATCTGTGCAACTTATAGAACATTCCAAATACTGATGTTTATTTTGCATCCCTTTAACTGAAGTAATTAGCTCATTCTACTTGAAAAGAGCTATTATCAACGGCGATGGTATTCATAGATTTGTAATACCTTTTCGATATCTATTTTATCGCCTATTTCTCTTCGCAGCTTTTTCGACTAGGCAATAAGAATCCGAGAGTGAGATTTCCGGACCAAAATTTTTCACAACGCATTCCTCCAGCTTTTTGGATTCATCCCATTTAAAGATGGTCGAATGTTTTCCAGACTCGTGGAAAAATCGAAACTTCTGCCATTGCTTGCGATATCTCGACCCTCCCTCTAGAATCGATTCACGCCCCCCTTGCGACTGTGACGATTAAAGAGGAACTGTGATCCATTCTCCGGCTCTGCGGATACCGAAGTACGCCTACCTTCGTCCCATTACCAAAAAGAAACATCTTCTCTATAGATAGGGAACATCCCAACTCATCCCTCATCTGTGGATTCCGACTCTTTTGTTCACTCCGCCTCATTCCCTCAACTATCGGTATTATCCTCGACGGAGATATACCCAAGTCGACATAGGGACGCATTCGAACCCTTTTTATATGAAGGATAACCTTCAGGAAGGAAAGGGAAAACTTCATCATTGATACAGGGATAGAGAGAGAAAAATATTTTATCCCGCGAAGCTTTTTTAGGTTTCCGGAAGAAAATGATTCACTGTCGATGAGCGCAGATTATGATTCACAGTTGACATTCTACGTTGCGGCCAGTGATGGTACTGTAGCTTGTAGAGCTTTTGGAACTTCGATCGCAGACAAATTTAGGAATGGTATTTAAGTAACGGCAAAGCGTTTTCACGAACAGTGTTTGGCTAAATTTAATGAACCTCCCCGAGAAACTAGGATGAGATCTTAACCTTGGGAACGGAGAGTAAGCATTCAGTCTCATTACCGTCTTCAGGAGAGAAAACAGAGGAATGCCTATTTCAGGAAGTTTCAAAATTAAATTTCCTTAGCTCTCTTAATAAAAAGAAATTCCTGCACTGTTATATACTAAGGCATCGTCTGTCAGACAAAGAAATATGATAGTCCATGAATTTAGCGATGTATTTTTCTGATTTATCTGAGTATTAAATAATATTTGTTTCTGTTGTATCGCTTGTTTGGAATTTAATGCCAAAATTTTCAAGCTAGAGGTTTATCCTTTCATTTGAATACGTGAAATAACGGGTCCATTTCGACCGATTAAGGTATATTGTGGCTATTTTATGGGAATTTGAAACTTTAATGCTAAAGCGCTTAGGAAGCGCTGCGCATTTTATTTAAACAGTTTAGGTTTACGATAGCTCCCCATAGGAAAATAAAGTGACTCCCGTGAGAATCCGCGTAGCACTGCAGTTATTGCTCACCCTAAATGACGCCATTTCGTGGAACGTATTTAAAGCGACTATAAATAGAATAATAGAGGATATCCAAAGAGAAAACCTTTAAAAAATAACTTGTTTGTCTGCTTGTTTGAATAATCCCCAACTTTGGGATGCTTCATCTATTCATTCACTCCGTGTTATTTTGATTTGTGAGTTTTTTTTTCGGAATTTTAAGGATGAATTCCCACAGATGATACTTTTCCAATAAAATTCAGCGGATAGTCGTCGTTATTCTCTGAAATTATCTACGCTACCGATGTGTGATTTGGAAATGGTGATTTGGGAAAATGTAACTGATAATGAAGTCTGCGGTAGCTAATACCACTTGATAACTTTAACATTAATTTGGAGAAATACCTCTTCAAATGCTACAATTTGCTTTAAATTTCTTTCAAGTGTCTCCTTTAAAATGATGAAGAAGTCGACTGTCTTATTTCGTTGTATGCGAGGCTGATATCTTCGCTATTTTATTCATTTCTTTATCATCTGATCCAATAACAGCCATAGTTGGCAACTTACTATAAAAATGAAAACAAATTAATTACAATACTATATAGAGAAAAAAACAAGTAGTATGAATAACAAGCAGGAGATCAAATAAATTAAAATAATGCGTATAGCAAAGAACTAAAGAACATGACTAGGGAGGGAAATAAAAAGAAGTCATGGATGCCGTAAATGAGTGTTTCGCTCATTACGGCGTCTTTCTTCTCTAACCCTTCGAACCACAATGCATTTCTGCATCAAGCCCCTCATCTCCCGAACCCCACGCACCCCCAAAATTAATTCGCTATGAGACCAGAGAACTTCCCCCTCATGAAAAATAAAAAGAAGCAAACACTTCCACGGAGCAAACACCTTTCCTCGGCGCCGTCGAGTAATTAAACGTGACTAACGCACGGGGCCATTACTCCCTTTAAAATTGACTCGCTCGGATGAGCTAATGCAACCCGAAGAAAAAAAAATAAACCTTGAAAAAAGACACGAGAGGCATCTCGTGCAATCGTGAGAATGAGTCGCGTCACTTACGGGGATGAGTTTGCGGTGTCACCGGGTCCAAACCCGGATGGAAAAAAGAAAGAGTCGCGAGACAGTCCTCGTGATGTCTTCGTCGAAAAAGTGTGTGTGTGACTCGATGGGATTGCGGATGGCTGAGCTCCCGCCCCTTTTCTCCCTCCTGGCGGCGTCTTTTGTGAGCCACCGGAGGCGAAAATGAAGAGCTGAGGGAAAAGAGTGCGGGTTGCCGGAAGCATTGCCTCAATCAGGCGCCTCGTTAAACCTCAGGCCATCCATCCGCCGTGATTCTCCGTGCGGCAGTTTTCGGCTCCACAGTGCGTCTTCTCCCTCTCTCCCCACATAAAGA
This sequence comes from Pachydiplax longipennis, assembly GCA_036926295.1. Classification (NCBI taxonomy): domain Eukaryota; kingdom Metazoa; phylum Arthropoda; class Insecta; order Odonata; family Libellulidae; genus Pachydiplax; species Pachydiplax longipennis. Next base: position 64,210,213 of record JAVFKF010000008.1, read on the forward strand.
GTCTCGCGGTATGTTTTTTTCTCTCTTTAAAGAGGGTGGAGCGAGTTGGATAATGCTTTTTTCTGCGGAACTCGTCGATTCTAGCGTATCGTTTGAATGGGCGCTCGGGGGAAGGAGCGACTAGGGTTCGTTTACGGAACACCCGCGGTCGACTGGTTTACTTTAATCGTAGACCTGTTTGCTGCGTTGCTCTCGCGAGTTTTTCTTTTCTAGATTGGGTTGTAAAGGGATGGAGGGAATGTTGAAGGCCGTGGAGGTGGAAGTTTAGTCGGGAGATTAAAAAGTTGCAAACACCTAATGAGAGATTTACTGTATGTTTTAACCCCTAGCACTTTGATGTTTATTTTCTGTTAGCTTCTGTTTCCTTGCCACACGCGATACATTTACCTTAAATTTCTCGAAAATTGAAGCTATAGCCTTACAGCTTCGGTAGTCTCCTTGAATGTTATCTTCATAAATAATGTAATATGATATCTATAAATTGGCTTGGTATTGCACCATTGCCATTATTACGTTCGCTTGATTACCATTAAATTTTACTTTAATTTTAATTTACTTTATTTTAATTTTAAATTTGTTTTTCACTTGAAAATATTCGGTTTTGTATATTTAATTTTGTTTCACTGTCGATACAATAGTTTTTATCGGAATCAATATTTATCGAAATCCTTAATTTTGCATAATTTTGTGCGGTCACCTTTGTTAGACCTCTAATTACAATTAGAAGCTTTATCTTGCTATCTGTAGTAAAGACATTTCTTAAATATCGCGGAAAAACTTTAAGGTGAAATGCAATACTTTTTTTAACTTACTGAAATTTCACCTTCTTTTTTGTCTGCTTAAATAGTTGCAGCGGTGCATTTTGTTGAATCTTTTCTATCAGTTTATATTTCTTCCATTTTTGTTTTGTACGAATCAATGGAGGCACTTGCGTAATTTTCTCTCCGTTACCTTGACCCACGGAAGAAGTAACGATTTCGTCCCTGACATTACATTTCGTAGAGTTCCAATCAAGCGTTTTGTGAGCATTGTTTGAGTTTTGCACCCGTGAGACGTCAGATGCCTTCCCTGCTAGATTTCAAGAGCATCCATCTGAAACATTCTCTCAATGCGAAGTTATTATTACGGGAGCGGCAGCGAAAAAAAAGGGGAGGGAATTGCTGTTTTCCTAGTTTTTCAGGAACGAGTTTACGTAGTCTGACTGTAGTTTCCGTAGATGGGAAGGCGCCTTGAGGGAATGCGATGATGGCATAAGGGAAGAGGTAGACGGGGAACGGCTGGAAAGAAAGGGGTGCGAGAAGTTTGCGAGAGAGTTTCACTTGAATTCGCGGGAGTGGGAAACAGACGAGTGTGGCGTGAGAGAGAATTTGCAAGAAGATCCGCAGTAATTAGCGCCTCACTTCTCCGACTTCTCTCATAGTGTAGTTGCCGTCTTTAATTATTTATATAGGTGAGTGTATTTGTGTGTATGTATAGATACTCCCTGAGAAATGAGATGTTAATCACCCGCCTGTGTTTGATCTAAACTATCCCGTTTTTCGATGATAATTATTTCTTTTGCCCCCGCAATCGACGTTGAAATTTGAAATTTAAGAAATAACAATAATTCAATCTTATGCTATTAAATAATTAATGTCAATTAATTATTTTAATCGCAAATTAAAATAAAATATTTGCAAATTAAAATAAAATATTTGCAAATTAAAAGAAAATAATTGTAAATGAAAATAAGTTGATCAATATTAATTTAAATTAACTACTATTTATTATTACTCAAAATTAATATTATACCCTCATGAAAGGAAAATTATAATATTAGTATGACATTGTTCATTTTGGGAAATTTTTGGTTTTTTTGTGACGATTTTTACACGAGGAGTATTGATGAATTGAGATTAAAAGATTGCTCCATCAAAAACTCCCATCTATGATTTGGATATCTAAAGGTAATTTTAGAATGAAGCATTGTTTCAAAACCATGTGTGCATACCGTGTGTGCGAGACTGGCATGTCCTTGTCTTGATGCCGCCGCCTACGCCGTTACGTTTAGCTCGCGGCCAAGGCTGTGTTTAATCTTTATTGAATAAACAATAAACACATTAGAAACTTGGTGAATGGAGTCAAAGTAAACACGGAAGAGGAATTGCTTCGGCACAAGTTCGATGTAGCGAGAAGAGGAACGATCAAGTTATTCGCAGCCTTTCATAATTTGTAGACGGGTGTTGTAATCAAGTTCATTTCGTTGGGCCATCGTATGAAATATATTATTTACGTATTATCTCAGTTTCGGTTTTTGCTTTAAGCAGTTTGGAATGTAATATATTATGTACACAATTATGCATTTCATCATGTCATGTTTTCTGTTCATTTTACTTAGTAAGCCCTAAGAGAAGCAGAACTGAAAAATATCCATATTACTTGGGACTAAAAGCCAGGTCTCTCACCCTCCAGATTCATTGAGACCTGGTTTCGAGCCGCAAGTCATGTCAGTATTTTACACCTCTGTTTTTCCTTGGGAACTCCTGCTATATTTTTTATACTTTTCCCTCTCCCTTTGTAAGTAGAAATGATTGTGAGCTGAAGTTTCATTGAATATGATTCTGAATTGAGTTATTTTAAAAAATTGTAGTATTTTTATTTGAACCAGTATGTGAAACAAGGCTGCTTTTCAATCATCAATCATGAATGAAAATCAGACCAGTAATTGCTTCTCATTTTCAGCTCAAAACCACTCCTGGAAAGACACGGAGATTAAGACATTAAGTCAATGAACTGCGAGCGTACACGAGTACCGCTTCCTATAAATGGAAAATGCTCTACTTTTCAGTAAAAAATGTACAACTGGTTCAGTGCTCACTTTCCTTTCATTACACATTCACAACAGGTGATTTCTGCCCATTGATCTCACGCATTCCCCATCGCTTCCCTTGGTGACAGTCATCCTCAACTCATTCATATTTTCTCTTTGTCAGGCGAGGAGCGTGTTCAGAGGTTCCTTGGTAACCAGTCTCACAAGGACCACTTCAAGCTGCTGGAGAAAGATCAGAAATCCCTGCTCGTAGGCGCACGGTGAGTCATTTGCCCATCTCGCCACCTACGTCGCTTTATCCACTTTCTCTCCCTCTTCCGGAAGAGCTCCCCATCGCGTGTCACTCCGATCCCTCTTCCCTCATTACTCCCTTGTTCTATTTTTGACTCCGCAGAGGAAGATAAGGGAAAGGCCGGAAAGAGTGAGAGATGCTTTTAACTGCATGCTAATGAATAGGCGGGAAAGAGAGAGAGAGCTCATGGATCCCCTTAGAGGCAGTAAATTGGATTCTTTCTAAAAGACACCGGAGATAAGTCCCTTATATTGAATTAGACTAGCATCTGCATTCAATTACGGACGGCCTCGGCGGGAGGAATGCCTGATTTTTCATTAGGGGGACCCCGATCAACTTTCTTAAAGAGGAATTTCCAAAAAACGCAACTGTTTTGTCGCGGAAAGATTTGGGGTGGATGGGAGGGTAGATAAGATCCATAGTTTCGTAAACAAGGCGTTGATGCTCTCGAATTCCTCGCCCCTGTGATTTGCTGTTTTACGTAATGGGTGTGAATCGGCTCGTTACATAACATTGGAAAAGTTTTCGGCGAACTTAAGTGGTTTAGTTTTCCCGTCATCTTTATCAGGTCCCACATCTATTGTCTATAATGAGCCGTTCGCAATGCTTAGGGTCGATTAGGTAGGTAAAATATTTCCACCAAATTTTTGGATTTACTATTTCCGTATTTCAACTTATTAGATGGGATTTACTTAAGATTTTCATAGATTCCACTCCAGAATATGATTTTTTTTCTCTATAATTATATTTTATGGAAACTAAATGTACCAACGTAAAATCAATAGCTAACGCGAAGTCCTACTTATTTAGTATGGTCAATCTTCCAGGGTTTTACATGTATATTTTTTTAATTTATGTTATTTTTATTGGTTAGATTAGGATCCTCGGATGTTTGGAGAAGGGAAATGAATAAATGAAACCCTACTTTAATCTAAAATGACATCGAATTTATTATTCATAGTATTTTACAAATCACACATACAACCAACTTAGTGGATTTTGTAATAATGGAAGAATTAGATAAAGGAATCATGAAAATTTTCTCGACAATGTTCAAGTAATATAAAGAAATATTATGGTATTATCATGAACGAGAAAAATATCCGTAGGGCCGCATGACCTTTTGCGAATCGCAGATAAGGATACCCTGGCTGCAGGTGTAGTGTTCATGGATAAAATTAGTTAACGATGTAAATGTATCACTTTCATCGTTTTTATTCAAAGACTAGATATAGTACTATGGAAATTGGACGGTTTAAAGACAGCCGTTGAAGTTTATTTGCCATCACATCGAAATTGTCACGTTTCTTTTCGAGATTCGATAAAAACATTCCGTTTTCGTAAGCGGCGTTTCTTAAGGACACAACCATCGGAAAACGATCGAGCGCAATAGTAACGATTTTCTTTTCAGCCGCTTAATCTGTCACCTGGGTTCGATCCTAGCAATCGCGTCGCAAAAAGGTAAGAGACCGCTCAGTTAATGATTAGAAAATTGATACTTCTCCCCGACAAGCACGTCTCTCCTCAGCGGCGGAATACTAAGTAATCGCGGTCGCATCTGTTCCCTCAGCGGTCGAAGAAATAGCTCCGCAGAGAGGAACATTAATCTCCCCGTGTGTCGATCGCTACGTTAAAATTTTCCTTAAATGGCACCGCCGTAAAAACCGCCGCCGTTTCGCAGAAGTTCTCTCTCTCTCTCACTCTCACCTCCCCCGCTCCCCGCAGAGTTCGCTTTCCCACTCACTCTGCTCACTGTAATCTAATGAATGTTAACTTAACCAGCGGCATTAAAACGTCTCACTCTTAAAAATCCTCCCTCTGCCAATTCCCTTTATTTCCCCGTGGATTTTTCTCCCCTTCATTCTGTAAGAGAGGGAGAGTTGAGTTGTCCGCCCTTTCCCGCGGGATCTCAACAATACCTCGGCGATAAGATCAATGATCTTTAACAGTATTTCTTTTGTCCGCGCGTGCAATTGATGTAGCCAGTTGGCGCAAAGTTCCATTTGCGTCGGTGCTACATCTCTCTCTCTCTCTTTCTCTCCCTCGGTGTTCGTGCAAGAACAGGTTTTCCGCTACCCCTTTTACCAGATGCCTCGGCTTCAAGGGGTTATTTTTGTTAGCGGTGGATTCGAAGGAAAAAATAAATAAGTTTTGAAGTAGGGTTTTTAGAGAGGCTTTCTTGTTGATGAAAACGAACTCTCGTGATTCTTCCATTAGCTGTTATCTGTGGTGGTGAATGGTGTCTTCCAGCTTCGGAAAGGGCTTATTTACGTTACAATGTATTGGTTTGAGGGATTACCCGTAAGGATTGATTTCTCCCAGAGAAGCGAAGTATAGGCGATCTGCAGTTCTCGAATCTCTTGCATATTTTTTACTTGTGTTATTTGTGTATGGCTAAATAACAAATGTAAGCCCACGATTAGAAAACGGAGTTTGAAAATCATGTTGTTATTCACGCGCTGAAAACTTCATTGCCAACGCGTCTTAAATATGCGTTAATGGATAGATTAATTCATTCATTAATTCGTGGACTAGACATGAATTAATCATCAGATATAAGTACATTTGATACCATTGTATGATAATTTTCTATTGAAGACATTTGAAAGTATTTTTAACTCATTGAATTATCATTGATGTGCTGAAAAAGGATATTTGTTTCATTTGCTTTCATTGCATTATGCTGATCAGCGAAAAGCATAAAAGCCTGTAAATTATTTCTGATAAATTTGAACAAAAAATGCTCATACTTAGTGGACTGATTTCTGCTAGTAATGGAAAAAGATTGAATCACTTAAATATTGCAAGACAAGAAATGTCATCTGGGAGATGTTCATATGACTAATGTTGGGATGAATTTCTTTGAATTCCATTGCTCCGAAGGAAGCCTTAGCGTTAAAAATCCACTCAATGAATACATGAATTCGTAAAGACGTAAGTGAATACGACATTAACCCATAAGCGATTTCTCTCGCTAATACGCATCCAAAGTTTTCCCTCAAAGAAGAAAAAGGCTCGATTGATGAATGTTAAGTCTCCGTTGTGAAAGAATGAAGTCGGCAACTTCGATGATGCTCCGATATCCATTGTCGAGGCTATAATATAAACCCATCAACTCTTTCCCCGAAGTATTTTTCCCTCGCCTTTCAGATCCTTCGGAAAAGTAGCATTCCCAGTGTATATATATTTATACGAGGAATCCCTGATAAGGCCTTTTCTCCGGGGCCGCGCCTTCTTTCCGCGTCGCTCAGCCCGCATTCCTCACGCTTCAGTACATTTGAAATGGAAAGTTCGGAATCAACGCCCATCTCCTCCTCTCATCACATCCCTTAAATCCCGAGGAACATCCCTCTCTTTCGAATTTATGCGCGCCTCACAAAATCCCACCCACTCCTTCCTCAGGAAGGTAATGATTCCGAACCTCGCGCCGTAATGGAGAGAGATATGGTGTTTGAGTAGCGCCTATGTATTTTGTATATGTACATAAAGGTTAAAGCGACGAATGATGGAAATAATCGAGCATAGTGGAGGAGGTTTTAAGGCTCGGAAGGATTTGAGGGGGGAATTGCGTTAGGAGGTATTTAGCGGTGAGGGCGAAATGGAGATTTAATGACCTCGTCACCGTTCACCCGTGCATTTCCCCGTCCTACTCTTCCATCCAAGTATTGGAACACTCCCACGCAGACGCTGTAGTTCCCGAGGCGTAACCCTGGATCTCAATCCTCCGATTCGAAAGGAAAGGGTGAGATATATGGGAAGGAAAGGGGAGACCCTTAGAGAAGAAGCAAGGGTGGCGCCTACTTGACGTTGGGACTGTCGGGTTTACGGCCCAGGGCGGCGAACCCAACGGACACTTCGACTGGGATTGTAAACAACAGACTCGGCTGCCTTTCTTTATGATCTCTCTCTTTTTTCCTCTCTCTTTCATTTCTTCTCGTCCTTTCTCTTTCGCCGTCTTTATCTCCGTCTCGTCTCTCGTTCCCGTTTCTGCCTGGAGATCTCTCCTTTCACTTTCCGAAGCTTTTTGCGGTTCCTCTTGTTTACGAGTTGATATTTTTTTTCTCTGTGGGTCCGCGGCCGTATTAACCGCGGGAATTTTTTTTTTCGGGTGCGTTGGTTATTTATCGAAAAATATATGTCTAATAGCTTAGCGTTTCTCGTTTGATCTGGAGCGGAGAAAGAACCTAAGCTATTTATTTCGAGCGGGGTCGTTGTTCATTTTTATATCGCACGATATGAGAAGGCTCTTAAAGCCTGTTTTGGTTGCCGACAGTTGGAGTTTTGCCCGTGGGACAGTAAGGACGTAGGAGAATGTAAGGGCAGGTTAGCTTTGTGGGTAGCTCGTCAATCTATACTGTTCCCCAGTTGTAATCTTGATGTATACGAAGCATCAATCAAATATCAAAGATCAAGGAGTCAGAGGTAGTGGATTATAGGAATACCAATGAAGCTGTCATGAAGTCGATGCGCTGTGTTCATCCCATTAGGAAATTTTCTCATACTAGTTGACCCAACAATGATTATAACTACATTAAATTACATCCTTTTTATTTGATGTTATCGATGTAAGCATTAAGGAAGATTGTACTTTTCTGGAGTTGATGCCACCACGACCCTCAGTAGCTCTTAATCCGACAATGTTTCAATCGAGTTGCCCTTTACCGAACCCCCGCATCTCACTTACCTAACCGTGCTTCTTGTTAGGTTTAAATGTCCCATTAATCTCAGGAGTAAAATCGATTCGCCCGTTCTCCTTCGTTCCGCGTCCTTCCAGTATGTCTTTCAATTTGCTCTCATCGGAAAACGACTTTCGGTTAGAAACCGCCTCGGATTTAGTTCTTCCCGAATGGCACGGAATGGAAGATGTTGAACGGTTTCTGGGTGGTTTGGGTGGATTAGGCGAGGCACAAGGAGGGGAAAATGTAGTAAGTAGAGAGCTCAAAAAGGAAGTGAAGTCGGCGAGTTAGCATTTCCAACCAATAACCCGAATAATAGCCCACTCTCGTCATGCCATTCTGGGGAAAGCTTAAGCACTTTTCAGGGCACTGAATTTCTTCACCGGGAACCACCTTCCATCCCTCATACCTTTCCCTCCCTTTTTCTCTCTCTCCTTATTGATCTTTCTGCCCTCCCCTTTCCCAATCATCCATTACCAGCATATTTTCCGGTATAAACACTCCCATTTTGGCAAAGCATGGATTTCCCTCGAAGTCGGCCAAACGCGTAATTTTCACGAAGGTCGGAAAACAACGTAAAATGCCAGCGAGGATGATCGACAGGATATTTATAATCCCATCCGAAAAATTAAGGTCGACTGTTTTATTTTTCCGAGCGTATCGTAAAGGGTCGAGAGTGGGAGGGAAATTGCGGAGAGGTAAATGGCTTGGAAATTAACGCGGTAATTTATAAACCGTCGTCGAAAATGGAGTTATTTCGTCGCGGACTTCCGACGACTGTAAATTCTTCTATAGGAAATGGAAGGGAAAGTATGCGGGCTATGTTTACGTTTCACGCAACGGATATGACGGCATTAACGTTATTGTTCGGTCGATTTTAATTGTGCTTGTCCGTCGATTCGGCGGCTACGCGAGGATAATCAAAAAGCGGACGCGATTGCGCCGTAAGCTGGCGCCGACATCCGCCGATTTTTTTTGTTTCGGTCGCTTGTGCATACATTTAAATGTATGAATTGTGGTAATGTCGTATAATACGCGGGGACATAACGTCGGTGGAAAAGGTAAAGAACACAATATCCCGGCTTTGATATTTTCGCCCGCACATAATTTTTCCTTTTTTTTTGTTTCCCGTTCCAGCTATTCACCGACACATTTTTGCCTTCGCTTTGTTTCAGAAACTCTGAAAAGTTGGCAATCCTTTCCCAGAGGGAATGGCTTTTATTTTACCAGAGAACGCAATAAATTAGCCCTCGGTCCTTCCTCCTCACTCCCCCGCTCTCCTTTCGCCCTTTTTCCCTCTCACACTCTTCCCTTTAACCCTAACCCTTTTAAGGGCCAGCCAACACAATGCCGCAAAAATCTCATAGTATTACTCGGTCTATTTTTTCGGACTGAAGGACGCGGAATACAATGTTCTTGGACGCCTTTCATAATGCAGTATTTTATCGTCACGAGTGAGAAAAGAAATATCCTGTTGGTAAAAAAAAGGGATTTAAGCAAGAGTGAAATTCTGCGATCCGCGCGAAAAAGTTTCCATTTGTATTTCGGCGAATAATATTAGGCATTGTTCAACTATTTCTGGATATTTGCGAAAAACGTTGGTAATTATACATAACAAGTATATCTCTTTGTAATTTATTCTTTACTTCTAATATTTTAATAAGTTTTCCGCTTTAAATAAATTTGGTGTTGATGAAATATACTACCTTCATGGTGAAAATTAAATGTGATTTTCCTTTATTATTTTTACAGCCTCGTCGAATCAGAAGCTTCTTTTACGAATAATTTTCTTTGACTACGTTTTTAGTGTTGATGGTGGCAAATTTCATTCACATATCCGAACCATTCCTATTTCGAATGACTAAAATACTCTTCAATTACGACCAGTAGCCTAAATAAGGTTACATTTTCCCGTTTCTAATATTTTCCATTCTACGCACAGTGTAGGATAAAATTCAGTCTTTGATTAACTGATAGGTGGTGATTAACAATAGAACTTCGCACAAATTTTAGTGTGTGGGTTCATTACTTAGCTAGGAGCTTCCTCTGTAAACTATCGGAAGTGCTTGTGTAACCACACCACGTATAAATAAAGGCTTCCCGAAGACGAATTTTGATTGGTTGTTTCTTTAGCGAGTTTCATTAGGGCGGCGAAATCGACAGGGATGGCTCCCTCCTTAAGGGGAATTATAGTTTCTATCCAGGAGCCTCATTCGTTATGGTCAACATGAAAGCTCGGAATTAAACAACGGGAAAAGCTTTGCACGGTCGGCTTAGCGTTCCTCGAATACCCTCTCCGTGACCCTTTGGACTCTCCTCACTACCAACTCCCTTCCGGTGAATTTCTCCCCGGGGTTCGTCCTTCGGGTTGGAAATGTAGGAGGGTAGAACAACGTCAGTTTTTTTTAGCCCCGAGTTTATTTTTAATGCTTTTTCCTATTTTCGCTCTCCATAAAAATTGGCGATTTTTAATTCCTGAAAGCGAAAATTTCCCTTTCGTACGTTTGTGGTGGAGGATCTGTAATTTAAGTTCCTTCCATAACGATTGTTGTTATTGTAAATGCATGATGTGGCTAGCTTTACCGGGAATGATTCCAACGTGACCAAAGGTCGATCAATTCCGTAATTAGAGCGAGTGAATCACTTAAATAATTAATGACGATGCATCGCGATGCAGCTCAGTAATACCTCCTCGCTTAGGTATAAATTTATATCTATACCTAATCTGGATATAAAATGAATAGTTAATTACGCCTCTACCGGTGTCGCTTTTCCAACAAGTAGTTTTTCACCATTCCGTCATTACAGTAATAAAGAAACGGTTAATTAGCCGAAAACTTCGCGTTAATTTTCAAGCTCTGCTGAATTTCTCTCACAAGCGATGCTCGCGGCCATTCACGTTCGCAATTACTCGAACACGACCTTTCGGTTATTTGCACGAGGATATTATTTATACCCGAAGTCATTTTTTCCCAGCGGCATCCATTTTTGCGCCTCAACTCCGGGAATTTTATCGCCGTAATAAGTTAAGAGTTAGAAATAATTTGCGCGTTTAATTTATAACCGTCCTGCATTCATATGCATATTCCCCGTTTTTGTTCCCGACGCGTTCGAATGCCCTCCTGCGGTTTTTGATCGTTAAGTCTGCGAAGCCGCAGTGGGACGGAGGGCGAGAGGAGACACGTCCTGCGGAAGGATGGGTTACGCGTAGTTTTTTGTAATATCGTAGAATTCTGGACGCTGGGGGAAAGATGAGGGTCATCAAATGTCTGCACGCTTGTCCGATTACGGACATTTTTTGCGCATAAGCGTCCCTCGTATATATCTGGATCTGCAAAAAATGTGTATCCCCATCCCTGTATATCGCCTTCAGCGCTCGTCACTCCCTCTTTTCCAGCTTCCGGATCTCTCTTATCCTTTCCGAACCGGAGTAAAGGGGCAATGATGAAGGGACACCCGTATGAGTGCAGCGGGAAAAGTTGGGGAATCCAGCGTTATTGCTAATTAAGAATCATGCGGTCTAATGCCGCCTTTCATGCTGCGGAAATTATGAACTAAGAATCGGTTCGGGATGGGTTCATTTCCTATTACAACTTAAGCAACTTGCGTGAAATTTGCGCCACGTTATGAGTACGATCAAAGAATTCGGTTGAGGAATTCAACGAAGTGTTGTCGTTTTCCTGGAGTGAGAAACGGGCTTTTATTTGCTGCATCTTTCTTCGGCGCAGCCTTTGATATCTTTTCTCTTCTAATCAAAGAAAAATCCTCAACGAGGACAAAGTCTCATCGTGTTCTCTGGTTTATTTGGAGGGAGATATGAAGAGAAAGAGAGAACAAAAAATTTTCCTCTATCTTTCTTCCTCTTTCCTCTTCTACGTAGGACAACATACGTTGCTTTTTACTCCATGGATGGTTCAAACGGTTGAAATACCGCTAAACGAAGTAATAGTATTCTTGAAAATGAGTTTCTGTTGACATTTAATTATTAGTTGTGGTGATTCGGTTAAGATGACCACTTGAGGATATTTTTGTCTTTTGAAGGTGTGAATGGTCTTGTCCATTTTGCTATTCATCAGTCCCTGCACTCGTTTTGTCTATCCTCCCCAGATTTTAAACAGTCTCCCTCTCTCCGGAGAAAGGACACGGGTACTTGGAGAATATCTGGCTTCACTCTCCTCTTATTTAGTCTCCCCTGGTAACTTTCATCACAACTTCGGGACTCTTATTCTGAGTCAACAATTCGACTTTCAGAATTAAGTCGTCGACGAGTGACCAGCGATGAAATATTTGAATTCTTAACGAAATCTCGGATATTATGTCCACAGTCTGCTCTTTTCGTTGGCTCAGTCCACGGACAACTCGCGAAAACAGTTTATCGAAAGGGTTTGCTCTCGTTCGCCCTTTTCCCTCGCTGTTTACTCAAACATTTCAACTTCTTGCTCCGACGCCTCTTCCTCTTGCACTCCGTCTGCTCCCAACTCTATTTCCGTCGACTCATCCCTTTTTGCATTCCCGCTCATTTCGTTGAATTTCTTCTCCACTTTTAGACAATAGAAACGCCTTTTATGTCGCGATTTTGCGATGCTGTTTTCTTCTGCAGCAAGAGCCATCGCCGTTGCCCTTGAAAGCGTTTGAAGCAGGATCGTATCGTTTTATATCGTCTTAATTAGGTTTTATGTTTTTCTATTCGTTCCCGAGCACCTTTCAGATCGTCATACGCCTTAGTTGCCCGACTCTCTTTATTCCTCGCTTAGTTTTTTTTTATTTCTGTTTGCCGCTCCGCCTAGCATGTGATGTTTACTCTCTCATTCCCTTCCCTCCGAAACGTTTACGGGCTTCGACGACTTTGATCTTCCTTGATGATCCCTATTACCCAAGTGCTCTACTTTCCGCCTGCTTTTACCTCTTAGTGATTTTGTTTTATGACCTTCTATCGTTTCTCATTGTCTCTGATGACATTTTTTTTCACTCGAACCGGTCCCTCTTCAGCCACCGTATGATTTATTGCTCTCATTACTGGTAATTTTTCTCAAACTACAAGTACCGATATTAATCTAATTTCCGTCTCATTTTACTCTCTCGATTCTAGTGTTTTTCTTTCGCCATTTCCTCGTATTTGAGATGATTTTCTATTTTACGCGTTTTAGCGTCGCGTAACAACAATATTTTTAGTTCCGCTCTACTTTTCTATCCAGATCAGGTTTCTTTAAAGGAATATCAGATTTTTTGTGTCAATTTCCCTTTGTCATACTCAACAGAAGATTAATGTTTCTTTTCATTAATCGTAAAGAATTTTTCATTCGCGATCTCATCAACTTTTTTGCGTAAATCATCGTTTTATGTCCTTAACAAAAAGTGACATTCTAAGCACTTTGTAATCATGAGTTGTTGTGAAAACAATGATAACCTTAATATACTAGTAAAAGGCATTGTGTTATTTTTTAATACAACATCAGTGGTAATTTTATGATACACTCTCGGTTTAAACTAGTAGCTTTCGAAGTACATCCAATATGAAGGGCATCAGTCAAGGCCAATGTTATTTTCCCTTTGCCTTACGTAAAATCGGATCGGCGCAAAAAGTTCGAAATAATCCACGCCCTATGTTTTCAGGGCGTAACGGCGGGATTGTCAGCATAATTCCTCAAAAAGTATAAATTCCCCCTTTCTTTCGGAGATCCTGCAACAGACACGTGGACTATGCGACGAGTTACCTAAGCATTCATTTGCGGGCTCAATGCTAAAACGAACAAAATCCGCGAACGCGAAATTCCCGACCCGATGCCAAAAGAGAACACCCTTGCGTCTAAAAAAGGCTTTTTGGCTGATGCTCTCGCTTAGATGATCATGAATGGGACTGTGGGTTCACATCCCTCCAAGGGATAAGATAGTGCGCCTCGCTCGCGAAATTCAGTACACACGCCGCATTGTCTCTTTCGCGTTGGTATACTTTTAATTTTGGAAATGATGCTTTTTGGCCGAATGAAGTCACGCTGGCATTTTAAGCCAAGTGCACACCAAGATACCGTCGGCGGAGTCTCGTCATTGGATAACGACTTCGCGATTCGTTTTATTTAATTATTTCCTCGCATTTTTTTTCATCGTCGCCTTGATGCGCCGACAGCGAATTATAACGCACGCGTGCCCCATTTCGGGCGTTATTTGGTCTTGACATAGTTTGTACAGCGCGTTCTATTGTTGCGGAATAGGAGGACGAATTGGGTGGCGGGATGCATTCAATATTTCGCGTCCACCATTGATTTGTAATGAAACAAATTAAGGCGGATTAAGAGAGAGAAAAGCGGCGTGCGAATGGAGTAACAAAGCATCAGCGCTCCGTAATGACCGGCGTTGCATTCAAACACGCCAATGAGACAAGCTGCGAATCCCTATTTTTCTCCGCAAAGAGAAAAAACCAAGGTTAGCGCAATTAGCTTAAAAATTGAATTACGAGTTCGGAGCGAAGTGGTAATGGAAAAATAATAAGACAAGCCCTACAACCTCTCAGGCGTAATTGAGGACGTGTGGGGGTGGAGGAAGTTGATGGTGCTGGGCCTCGTAGGTGGAAAAAGAATAAGACAGATAGCGTCGCAAAAAAGTAACGCGAATCAAAGTGGCGCTCAAGGCGAGTCGGAGGATTCAAGTTTCGCCGTATAGTTAGGGTGTGAAATTTTCTCTCTCTTTCTCGCGAATGGTCGGGGAAGAAGTTGTGAATCTAGGCCCAGTCGTAAATAATTTCGATGGCCCAATCTTTTCCGAATCTGCGCTCGCGTTTCATTCGTTTCCATGAGTTATTGTTTCCTCAGAAGAAGAATTTCCTTAAAAAATTAAGCGAACTCTTTCGCGTACTTTCCAGAGATGTTTGTTTTAAATCCTCCGTTGTTTCTGTGATCTATCAGCACGGGCTCGGGTAACAGATTTTCTTCTGCGTGGTAGGACCAATTCAGAGCTAAAATGCATTCATAATATGGGCCATTTTGGGCTCTGGTTTAGTCATAAACGGATTAAACTAAATATTTTGGTCCTTGTAGACCTCTAGATCCATCTAATATACAAGCTCTTTACATTAGTGCGTCCTACAACCTTTACTTGTATTTTCCTGAAGGAAAGTGTGTGATTGAAGATGATAAGAAAATTAAAAAATCTTCCCTACTCAACTCATTGTCTTTTAGTTCTGGGATTTTATTTTCAGGTCACAATTTACACTGCAGTTATTCGGAGTTATTCATCTGGAAGAGCCGATTCCGTGTCTTGCGTAAACCGACCTTATTAATTCTTCTTGATGTCATAAGTCATTCCTTTATTAAAAATCCGACCGTTTTCTTTCTAATAACATCCGGGAATATTCCGCCCACATTGCTAGAATATCTTCCGGAATTTCACCAAAGGTTTCATTCAAATTCCGCCCTCCCGCTTCATTTAGGGAATTCAAGCGATTAGAATTTCTTTTCGGCCCGGAATCTTTCCCGCGCAATTCTTGTGTACACTATTTTTTTCCCAGCCCCGATTATCAGCTCAAGAATCCTTAAACTTTTCGACGAACGGCACGATTTTTCAGCAAACATCCCGTATTTTTCTTAATCCGGGCTCCTCTTGCTCCGGGGCGCAAGCAGCAACTTTTCAACTACCGATTTCTTTTCCTCGTTTTGCCCCACCCCCGCTGCTCGCTACTTTTTTTTACGGACAGGCCCTAACGACGCGAGGACCTAAGCTGTTATGGGCAGGCTTCGTTTTATACAAAGCTTCTTTTCGTTACATTCTTTCCAAACTCTCTCCCTTTTTTTTCGAGCTCAATCAGAAATTTCATTTACGCGGATACCCCAATCCTCTGTCCCCCCACCACTCGCACCCTTTTTCTCTGTTTGCACTTCCTTGCTTTTCTCTTTCTCTCTCTCTCCTACTCCCTCGCCTGCCAAATTGTAAGCAGTCATTCGAACACGGGTTGCTCGAAATTAGCTCTGGCGTCGTTCTTTTGAAGGATACTCCCTTATTTGCTTATCTCTCTCCCCCGCCTCCCCCGCTAATTTCCTATTCTCACATGGTCTTATTCCTGCCCTTTCAACCGTCTCACTTTTCCTCCTCTTTGCGCAGCGTTTCTTTCATTTGTTGGGTCCCGTTGAATTATTTCAGTGCGTCTGGAGAGACGGTTTTTTCGCGCGCGAAAAAGGGAAACGGAAAAGAATTGTTTTTCGCCCTTATTTTTTTGGCTCCACCCCCTCTCTCCTCCGGTCGAGAAACATGTTTTCGTTGAAATGCGAAATATATAGGGGAAAGAATTCCTCCATGTCCGCCCCGCGAACTCGCGAACTCTCTGGGAATGGCGCGGACTCGGGAGTCGTTTTTATTGTATTCCATGTGTATTTCGCGGATCCGCCCGAGCCTCGTTATGAAAAAATGTCTTACATTTAACGGATTGCACTGTGCGTCATTAGCGATGCTCGATATTTAAAAAAGGGGAGAAATCATGTTCCGCCCGAGAGATATTTGCACGAGACGGACAACTACGAGGAGTTTCATCTTGCTTAATTAGAAACCGATGTTCTTCTTTGAAATGTTTTTTTTTTTGTCCTTTAGATTAGAAAATGTAGTTTCTGATTCTGGATTGTGAATTGATGTGTGTCTTCCTTGCTTGAACCTTGAATTTAATTTTACAGAATTAATTCGAATTATGCGATATTTTTCTCTTTCAAAAAGAAAATATGGATATAAAACATAGGTTCTGCTCTCCAATTCATTAAAGTAATTCGAAGTATTTCTTTCTCTAAATTTGGATTTTGAAAATAATACGCAAAGTATTACAAAAAAATTTATTCAAAAATGTTAGAGAAAAGAATAATCCATTGTTTGCTTGAGAAAAAATATTTTGATTTATGATAATTCGTAATGTTCAAAGAATATTACTTACTATACCCACACGTTATCGTTTCCGTAAAATTTAACAAGGTTAAGAATAAATCAACCTCTATCAAGCAAAATTCAATTATCAAAGTAACTTCTTACCCGACAGACACAAAAGTACCATTCACAGCAGACCATAACGTCAATGAAAAGACTTAGTCATATTTGCAGTATATGCCGGTATTTTTAAGACCTTTAAATTCTCAAAATTTATCTTCAATGCAATTATAGGCTTCCTATTGAGTTCAGGAAATCTTTTTCTCTACTTTTCTTGATTCTTTCTGTATCAGATAGTAGAGGTAAATTCCAGGTTTGCATTTCATTAAAAATCTTCTCTCTGCAACTGGTTTCTCTGACGTTCTCGCTACAATATATTTAGAAGGAATCCAAGTAGTTCAAACAGGCGCTCCGAAGAATTCCTCCTCAGAATTTTACATCTCCCTGTTAGCCCCAATTACCGAAGCTCCACCTGCAACTATTTCGAAAAATCTCTCCTAGCGGACGCTCGTTAAGAAAATTGTCCCGAATCGCATTATCGTTTGAAGGAGGTCAAGGCAGACTTATTTGGAGCGAAATGCAAAGGAAATATCGATTTCCACTCGTTTTTCTCTCTTGTCAGAAGAGATGGCGACGTCTGGTGGGAAACTACGTGTTATCACTCCCCTCCCAATAAAGAGAAACGAAGCCGTCGTCTACGTAAACATCGCTCGTCTAATGGCTAAAATGTTGAGCATGCCCCTTTGATCACATTACCCTCCGGTTATTAGAAACACATTTTCCCCCGAGTAATTTAGGTGTCTGCTGCCAGTGACTCCCGTAAATGTAGGTCTCCGAGTATGGATTTCCCTATTCTCTTTCCACCCCCTCCCGCGGACGGACAATGTTTGGCGTACGGGGTGGCATTCCGAGAGGGAGGTCTTCCGTTAACGCGCATCCGTCATCCGGACGAAGGAGAGAGAGAGCTGCATTCGGATGTTCGTGATGATCGTTCATCATTTCTGTATCCCTTTCCTCCTTTGCGCCTAGACCGCAGGCAGAGAGTACTGTCGCAGTTCTTCCCTCCTGGCCACTAGCCGCTCATCTTTCCTCGACTTACTCCCCGTCATCTCGCCACTCTGGGAAATCTCCGGCGAGCGATATTTCTGCGGCTATGAAAAACAGATGGAAGCCATCAACAAGGACTATGGGGTTAAGGGTTCGGATGAGATAGGGATTGGAAAGGACGCGGTCTTCAGCAGACATCAATCGTCATTTTTTTTTACTTCTCCATCCCGTTATGATAGCTCCGCGTGAAATCGTTACTCCGATTTCTTAAGGCCGATTTCTTTACCTCACCTGCAGTGCCTAACTGGGGCTATTCGTCTTTGCCGCCCACGTCAATGTATCCGGATTCGAAAGTCGTGTGTGGAAGTTTTTAGAATCGTTGCGTCGATGGTAAATTTTCTCGACGGAAAAAGAGATGGTATCGGGGGGTAAATTTCAATGCGTTATTACGGAAGGCATTTATCATCCGAGATGGAGAAGAATTTTTCATCCGAATGGCTATTAACTTCACGAATCCGGAAAAGGAGAGATTCAGGTCTTTTCGGACGCAATTTCTCTTGAGACTGACGAAAAAAGTATGCCGATAATTGAAGATGTTTTTCTGTACATGTAAAAGTAGTCGTAGTCTTGTTTGTTGGAAATTAATTGTCGAGGCCTATTAGAGTACCTTTCGGCATCCTGATGCCAGTCTGTAGTCGTTAGTATTGTCCAAAATATAAAAAAAGAAACAAGCTACGTAACTAATAATGGTATTTACTTAAAGTCACGATTAAATTTAAACTAACAGGTCACAAAATGCTGCAGAGAATATATTGAAATCCTTCGTGTCAAACTACATTCTCTAGTCCGCATTTTTCTACGAATTCAATTTTCGAAATTACCAGCCTTTAATCCCTTGTTCAATAAAAATGCTATCGCTGAACTCCAAGTACATCGCAATTCCTACCAAGGTAGAAACAATGGGAGCTATCAAGCTCCTGTGATTAAAGTCAAAGAGGGGAAACGGCGAGCGAGACTAAATATGCAATCCTGGAAGTAGTAGTTTTTCCTAGAATTCCGTCGACAGCCACATCTCTCACTTGAGTTGTTTCAACCTAATGCCTTGCTGACACGAAATGAGAGCACAATACACGTCGCCAAGTTGCATGAAAGCGGGATGATACATAGGTAAACACTGCGAAGGGTCTCGGGGTGGAACACGAAGGAGAAATAAAATGGCGCAGAAGGTCAATTTCTAGAGGTGGATGGACGCCCTTTTTACCTTTAGGCGCTGAATAAAGATTTTCCTCCGCATCCGAGATGGACAAAAAACTAAAATTTTCCTCCCCTCGGAAGAAAAGTGCAGGGAGACGAAAGAAGAGGAGGGAGAATGGGATTATGGATTCGGGACACGGTGCATTTCTCTCTCGATACGGGAAAGAAGCGTAGAAAAATTTTATACGTCATAACAACACTTTTACCGAGCTATTGAATAATCGGTCGGCCGTATGCTTTTCGGTCGATTGGTTAGCCTATTGTGAGCGAACTCCTTTATTTTCCACCCACTGTTTCCGCGTCCCATTTCGGCCTCCCTCTTTGTTTCTCCTCTACTTTTCCTCCTATCCCTCTCGTTTGAATAAAGGGTTTCCTCGAAGGGCCTCCTTCCCAAAATGAGAAAAATTCTGCCGTTATTGAAAAAAACGTTAAGATCGAACCATGTGGCCGTCTTTTCCGTGTCGTAACTCCGGCCCATTCCTACTTTTCACGAGATCTCTCCCGCGGAATCACCTATTCTCGTTTATTTTGCGTGGAAAGAGAAATGCGAAAAGCTCCACTCTTTCCTCTTCCATTCGCTGTCATTTTCTTTTCCGAAATACGCATTCTCTGATGTTCCGCTTTGGGTTTTCCGTTCTCTTTCCTCGATATCGCCGTGGAAAATTGGAGGAAGGAGGTGAGTCTTCCATTTATCGTTTGTAACACGTTGCCCACCGTCATTTATTTAATTTTTGTCGGAAGAATTGCGATATCTAATTGGTTTGGCGTATTATCGCAGTTGAAAGGTAATTTTCGATAGTGTATAAAAGTAGGGATTAGGGGTTTCAGGTTACGTGAAAATAGATGTTGCCAGCGGGTGATATGTTTTGTGATACTTAATGTCAGATGATTAGCCTTTTCTCTCTATAAAAATATTTTGCTTATATACGAGATTCCAGCTTTCTTTCTTAACCTAGAAATTCTGAAAATATTACTTGTATCACAAACACAATTATTATACGTATTGTATTAATACTGTCATCGTAATCCAAAAACAACCGTCGTGTTCTATCACTGCTTGTTTATG
Source organism: Pachydiplax longipennis (assembly GCA_036926295.1). Lineage (NCBI taxonomy): Eukaryota > Metazoa > Arthropoda > Insecta > Odonata > Libellulidae > Pachydiplax > Pachydiplax longipennis. The sequence goes on from JAVFKF010000008.1 coordinate 64,230,252, forward strand.
TTCCTGATAATTCTTCCAAATATTAGTTTAATGCTTCATTTTTCTCTTCATAGATTTTTATAAATATGTTATAAGATCCATAGAGTGACGGATTTTGTCTAGGTTTGCATAGAGGTATACCTTGACATTTAAATTGCCCTTTCCAAAAGCCGTACTTTTCTACCAAATCCGATGTTTTCGAATTTTTTTCCAAACATGGCTTAAAAATAACATAAATAAAAATTTCTTTCTCAACTCCAAGCCCAAATAGTAATTCGCCAATAATATTCCCCTCGTCATATGATTTTCGCGCAATCCTGTTCTGATCTTCGCATTTCCGCCTTTATTTCCAACCGCCCACGCACGCCGCACCACAAGCCGCATAAACCAATCACCCCTCCTCACGAGGCCTCTTTTTCCCTCCTCTTCAAACCGCCCTTTTATGTGCTTTCCCACGGCCGCGCGAAAAATGCTCGCGAAGTATCCCTTGGGCCAGTCCCCAAAGGGTCTTTGCACCCTCCGAAGAGATGATGATAGGAGAAGCGTTAAAATAAGAGAGGATCTCGTTTTTATTTCCCCGCCCTTCCCTCGCCTCGGGAAAAATGGGAATTTTGAAGACGGTGAAAGACGAGGGTAAGAGAAGAGGGGATGGAGTGGTCGGTTTACTCCAAACCAGTCGCACTTTGTGGAGAACTAGGAAGGATGAAGATTGGGGTGCCGGTACATGAAGTGGCTGGTTGTGCTATAGCGGGAATAAAATGTCTCGATTTAAAGCATAAGTCTTCATTTTATGAGGTGAATGTGAATTATGTTCTGTTAATAATTCTCCCAGTTAGCTTTTGTTTCCTAACTATTTGGAAAGTGGGAATAGTTGGGGAATAATCTAGCTAATATCTCGGTTTTGAAAACTTTAAACTTATAATATTATTACAGAAATTCTAAATGATATTGGAGTTGATGAGACTGTTCTAAAATTCTTATGAATTGATGGAAAGACTGCAAGTGTACTTAGGGCCCTATTATGTTGTCTCAATGACAATTAAAAATCTCGGTTAAGTGTTCTCTATTACTTTCATGTATCAAAATTAGCTCAATTATCAATCTATATGTGCTACAGGAAGTATAGGAAATGCCTTCCGGCACTACCAACCTATCATGGTGGCGTAATAAGTTGTGAGTTAACCTGTAATAAAACTTCGTAGTGCTCACCTGCTCTCTCACATTAAGCTGTAGGAAAAATAGCTCGGGGCAGTCATATTTTTTTATGATATTCATTTCATCCTGCTTTTCCTCCTTCAAGCAGTCTATTTCAACAAAGTTTTCTTTTCCACGTGGCGCTCGATAAAGAGGACCGAAAGCTTCGTTGATGTATTTTAAGATAGCTTTAAGTCTTTTCTAAGTAAGCAATCCTTTCTCAGATCCGTAGTCATCAAATGGGCTCAATCTACCTCACAGTTCATCCTCCGGATTCAGTAGGAGAATGGAATGAATACCGATTGGTTACTTACGGAGTACTAGACCCGAGGAAACTAAGCATTTTCGAAGCAGTTTCATAAAAAATAGAGCGAGCACAATTGGAGAAGAACACTTTGGGAATGAGCCGGCAAAAAAAGGAGACTTGGGAAGAATCCGCGGGAGAAGAATGGGAAGTTTCCGTGTAGGCATCCGCTCTCCTTTGCCTTCTCCATACACGGCTCTCCTCGGTCCCTTTTATTCTTCGTTATTTATTTTCGTCTTATTTCGCCCTCCCTCGCGAAACCGAAGAAGGCGAAGCGGAGGCGATTTTACCTCGGAGGCTGCGGTTGTATTTCATCAAAAAACGCCTCGATTTCGGAGGAGAAATAAAGATATTCCGCGCGTCTCTCCGGTTGATTATGCCCTCTCTTTTCCACATCGCATCATCCTTTTTTTACCGGCAGCCTCTGGTTCCCATAACGCGGATATTTCCCATAGGCAACCACATCTCGGAGATGATAACCGCGCTCTCGGTCCTTCTCCCTTCCGGGCGAATTCTCCATTCCCTCCCCATCTTCCGTAGGCTCTCGTCGGATGTATCCATCCTGATGCGCCATAAAAGCCTTCGTATGTATTTTTTCGCCGTTGCTGTGGATGGATGGCCGTAACCTGCTCTGCCCGGAGGTGTCTGCTGCGAACAAGGCATTTAAGATGTTCTTGGTTTCTGCCTGGTCTTGTTGACTGTTTTCCAACGGGCACGGTGGGCATCCCTTCTGGGAGTAGTTGGTTGTGCTTCCCATGAAACATTCTCATTTCACTATGGACAACTGCTTCTACTTTGGCCGCAGTTGAGTATTTAAGAGGGAGTTTTCTTATTTTTGCCGAAACTGTTGTTCGGTTCGTTGTTCGCTGTAACATTTAACGTGCGAGGTAAAATAACTTCACTAGTGAATACGAGTAACTCAAGAGGGAGAGGGCTAAGTTTGGAAATTGCCCGTCACCATTTTAATAGAAGAGGCCCAGTTGAAGAGGTACGCATTGAGTATCAAAGGATCTATTGGGGGAAAATAAATTCTTCTTCTCGGAGAAGTTTGGTCCAGGAAGAAGTTTCTTCTGCTTAAACGAAATTAGAAGCGATTCCGTGTTTAATGTAGCGTGGGCTTCACTTCGTTTTCCAAACTTATTCTTGAATCTGAGTAATGTTTCTTTATATTTTAAAATATATGATAGTTGATATGGAGTACACAAGAATTATCGTGTGCGGCGGTACAGATTTTCATTGAAGATTATTTAAGTTTCACAATTATTGAAGGTATCTTTGGACAGTGTAAACAGGAGCATATTGATTCAGGTTTTCCAAAGTTGATATTGATCTAGTTTATTATTTTGTGTATAAGTACAAGTAACTTAGACGTCCTGGCTTTGATATTATTAATTTTCTTCTTGAGAACGTTTTTCGTGAATGACTGAAAACATTTGTCCCTAGAAAATTGCTGGAAATTATTGCATCTTGTATTTATTCCTCTCAGACAATTTTGCCTGTCGTTTCCAAAGAATTTCAATCATAGTCAGAGCAGAAAATAGCGTATTTTGGAAATTTTATTTGTCGTATTTCAATCGAACTACAGTGAAGTTCCATTCTTTATCCTTCGAATTCAGTAGGTAACTTTTTTGGGCCATGTTCAAAACTTCTCCACGTTTCTTAAGTTTACTCACTTAAATATTTTCTTCTCTTTTCCTCCCAAAAGGCATTATTTATATCGAAGAACATTCATTGAAGCTTTTATCGTGCTTTAGGTTGTAAGAGTTAGCATTTTCGAAACAAAAAGGAGAATCAAAACATACCCTAATAAAGCGGTATCTTTACGGTGTAAAACGTATCCCTTTTTGTGTTATTAGGGAAAACTGGAATTCCCCTCACAACAAGGATAAAAGACTGCAGAAGATGAACCTTCATCATTTCGACGGAAAGAAAAATGTAAAATACTTACCTCGCTCGCTCCCTAATTGCCATACCGTTTACTCCCTTAGGAAAATTGTATTATTTAGATTTCCAATGCAACGACGCCAAAGGGAAAAGGACTCACGCCAACTCCCTTTGAAAGAAATAAGAGCGACGCAAATCCGCGAGGAAAAAATATTCCCTTTTCATTTGAAATTAACGACCGTCCCGAGAGGCTTGAGTCGAAATAGTAGTGAGATGAGAATGACTCCTTAACCCTCTATAACTTCCCCTTTCAAGTTGGCGTCTTTCTTTCCGTCGCTCCCTGGTTTTAATTTGTGCGTGTGTAAAGAGAGGGTAGAAATGAAGAGGGGTAAAAGAAGGAAGCGTCGACTTTTAAGTGCGCTCTTAGGGTCTAGATGTTCTAAGAATTTTTCCGAGTTAATTTCTTAAGATTTGTCCTCCTGCAGACGAGAGGGTTGCGAAGTAATTGAATGAGGTGATATGCTGTCATCATTACGTATATTTTCTGTCGTTAAGGTTTCGAAAAAGAGCCTAACTGACCCAAGGTGGTGAGATCAGCGTGATTTTACTTGCAAACAATCTTGATCATCCCGTACACTTTCTCTCCCATCGGGACTAGAAATCGAGACTAATTAAGTGTCTGAAGCTATTTGGAAACACTTCAGTAATGATCTAATAACCGTCGGGAGACAATAAAAAGTGATCCAAGACCCGTTTAAATAGATGCTAACTTGTAAGTAAAAATCTGGACACCCCTAAAGGAGCCGTAATCATGTTTTCTCTGATGAATGTAATTTTCTTCGTATAAGGGTCCATGCCCCTAAGTTATGCGTCCTCGGGATTCACCGTCGCATGACGGATGGGCCCTTCTCCGAAAAATCCCATTACACCTCGGTGTACTTCCTTCATTACTCCCCAGTCATAACCATCTCAGTCTTCAATCCGCACCCCCACAGGGAGTCGGAAACCTCCGCGCTTATCATCTCCCTCTTCTTTTTTCATTTTCTCCCCTCGCGCCTCAATTCACATCCTTACTCCGTTTTTTTACTCTCGGGGATTTAAAGTAAATTTGCCCCCTCCATTTTCTCATTCTCTCAAACTCGCCGCTCTTAGTCTTTGCCGCCCTCAACGGCTCCCTCTCGATTCCGGAACGCGCAACCTCTCAATTCTTCATCCCTTACATTTCGCCTTTGCGTCTTGTATATCTTTGGAGCCTTTTTATCCCCAATTCCTTATTCCGCGTCCCTCTCCCCCGTCTTCCCCGCCCTCAGCCCACCTTCGGCATTCCCTATTTTGCAATCAATCTCTTTCTTCGTCTCATTTCTTTGTCCTCGTCTTTTGCTCTCAGCGATCTTTTTTTGCACTTCTCTCCTTGTTTCAGCCGCCGACCCCTTCCTCTCCGTTTCCTTGTTTCTCTCCCTTTTTAGCCGTTAGCCACTGCGCCGCCAGGATCCTCGTTTTTGGCTCGGTTTCCCTCCCCTCTCTCCCGCCACAAATCTTCCTTCTTCAGGGCCCCTTTCCAAAAATCTTCAAATTCCTCCAAGATGCGCGTGTATTATTTTTCAATTTGATCTTCCGGTTTTTTAAATTTCCGTCCGTGCGGAGACTTTTTCAAGCGGCAGCCATCGCCATGGGAATTCGTTCCGTTCACCGTCTCGTTGGTTCCCTTCTGGAGTCACTGTTTGAGCTCGAAGTTTTAGCGTGTAGGAAATCCCCGTTCATCATTTTCTTCGTTTAACAGCTTTGCGTGGTCGACGAGAGATTATTCCTGTGAATGAGAGTGAGATCTATAGGCATTTTAAACGTGCGTCTAGTTTTACTATTTAAGTGCTTGAGATTGATAAGGAAACATAGCTATTACTCAAATGTCATGTTTTCTCAGTATCGTTGTCGTAATGATGACTGTTATTATTCACGTATGTATTCAGGTCATCGAGACATTACACAATTAAGGTCCTATTCTCTCTGATAATTAATTCGCCCTTTTAATATCTTCAGTGCCACAATTATTTTATTTTAATAGATTTATTTCAGTTGGACTATCATTCCGGCGAAAGCGTTCTATGGTAATATTAAACATAAATAAACATTAAATATACTGATTACATCATACAGCATAATTTACGAATATAATATCATTATCTGAAATTTCGCATGAAATTTCCCAAAGAAAGAGAAAAAATAATAATTGTTAATATATGGGAAACGAAGAAAATTTTGCATATCCGTGAAAATGAAAGTTTAATCTTACCTTCCCAGAATCAGGCGATGTATTGTGGGAATCCATAATGGAATGAAAAAATTGTTCTTTTCCCACTATTGATCCATAAATTAATCTTATCTAATACACGAATTCTGCGTAGCATACTTCCTCTGATTTTTCATTTGCATTTAACTTATTTTTTAATTTCTCTTATTTTCTTGCCACCTCATTTTTAATATTTAAAGAAAGGAAGACCCTCTCGCTACCCTCAGGCCTCTAATTAAACTAGTGTTTTTCTCACCCTCTTTTTCTCTTTCCCCTTTCTTCATTCCCCCTTATTGCTTGCATTCATCTTTCTCGACCTCTCCTTTAGTCTTATCCACTCTTTCTCTTCCCTCATCCTCGAGTACGAATGTCTTACCCTTTCCTCCCTATTTCCTTTATTCCCATCAGCGTCCCCTCTTCTGTTACGCTACTTCTCTTTCCTCGTTTTCCTGTTTCCTCAGAAATATTCCATTCCCTCTGTCTCTTTTTCCCCGCCCCATCAAACGGAGTTAACTCTGCTTCTTGTCTCACTATGACTTGGATCCGCACCAGCGCACGAAATGAAGAAATGTCCATCTCTCTCTCCTTTGCTTTCCCAACTTCTCTTCAGCTCATTTCTCTCTCCCTCTTTTCTCCCAATTCTCTTCCCTCATCCCCTCACTCCTTTGTCTCCCCACCCCGCCCTCCTCTTCCATTTCTTCGCGAGATCTTTTTCCGTTTTTCTCACCTTCTCTCTTTCTCATTAAATACAGGTTTTCCTCATTCCAGGTCTCCTTACCCTTCTGACCTGCGCCTCTCCAAACATTTCCCCTGTTCTTGCCGTTTCTTCCGAGATTGGCTTCCGCCCATACAGACTTTTTCATTCCCTCCCGAAATTATATGTCACGCGTTTCATTTCTTTTTCGATTCCCATGCCCGCTGTTCGCGTTGTTATCCTCTTTCCAAGTTTTTCGTCCTCTTATTTACGCTCATTCGTTACTGAAATATTCGCGGAATTCTATGTGAATTTCCCGAGTTTAATTTTATCCATCGGGCTCACGTCCGTTCCGAAATGTGACTGTTTCCTTCCTAAATGTATTCATTTTCTCGTTTCTTTCGAAACACTGTTTTGTGTTGTAGTCTTTTGTACCCCTTAAATATATATATTTTGCGTTGTATCATTTCATTAGCGCTGTTCCACCTCAAATATTGTAAAGTTATCCTGCGTTTTATTAAATTTTTGGGGGTCTTATTATCCGAAGTGACGCTCATTAAATCCCGGATTATTGAGTGACTTTATTATAAATGCACTGCTCCAAATATATTCCTTCATCTCGAACCCGCCGCGCCCCACATTCTAATTGACTTGAGCGTGGTCGTAGCCCTTAGGGTGGAAATTATTTTCACCCTTTCCCCATAATATGAAAAGACCCGCAAAAAATACCTTGTAATAATTCAATATTCCAATTTTTTCATATCCGCTCTCTTCTCGTTTTATTCCAGCTGCGACGCCCTCCTCACTCCCCATTTTAAAGCTTTTAGCGTTTTTATCCATTTCGTTTCCCCTTCCCACTCCCGCCGTACCCTTCTGTAACCCCTCCGAACCCGCCTCTGATACACCTTTTCATTTCCTCCCTCCCATTTTTCCCCGAACATTGTATCTTCCTAATCTTCGTCCTCTTCCCTCTAACCTCATTTCCATGGCGCCCGCATTGTCCCTCATACTTCCCATCCTCTTCCGCATTTTCATCCGTCTCATTTCTCCCTTTCCCCATTTTTCCTTCCTTTTCCACACCCCACTCCTCCGCCCTTTTTCCCATCACGGCTTTGATCACCAGCCTCCCTCTATCCCATCTCCCCGTCCTCCCGCACTCTTTCTTTGTGTTCTCTTTCCTCGTGCAGGAAGCAAGAATACAGGAATTTCTCTCACCTCTCAGATTATCTCGCTATGGGCTAAGGAGGCTTTCACCGACTCTCCCCATATTCGTGTACTCCGGAGCGAAAACGCGATATCTAATTTCTGCCGAATTCCATTTTTCCGCCTCTCTTAACCTCTTTCCGCCTTGTTTCGCTTCGATTCTAACTTCCGACCTCCCGAAACTGTCATGTACTCCGCCGCGCAATCCCCAGTCTCATCTCTCCCGCTTATTTGCCTACCCTTGTGTTCAAACCGCTCTGTTCCGCGAAAAAATGTTCCTCGCAGTCATTACGGCGTCGCTGCATCCTTGCTTCTTCCAGACTATATTCTTCCCGTAATAGGAGACTCCTCTTCACCCTTGGAAAAATACAATATTTCATCCTTCGCATCTCCTCATGCAGATACTTCCCCGATCTCGCCATCCACGGCCGACGTACTTCCTTATTATTTCATTCTTCCTTTCCTCCGATGATCTCTTCCCTTATCCCGCACATCGCCTTTTCTTCGATTGAGTCTCTCGTCTATCTCTCCGAGGCCAATCTGCGGGGGAAATATATTGCGAGTCCGGGGGCTGCTTTTGCGAAATTTAATCAAAAGATGCAGCCGCACGATATAGTTTCTCTCACCGATTTCCTCGGATATCTTATTGCTCCGAAAAAGTGGTCTGTTTACTGGAGTAAGTTTTTGATCTCTGTAAACATGGACCTGTTTTGTTCCCCCTCCTCTCCTATCCAGTTCATTTCTCAGCACTGTTTCTTTTTCGATTCCGTCAGAGCGAGAAAAGGTATGGCTCGCTGTTATTAGGTTTACTTCGGCGTAGTTTCGGTTGCATAAGTTGCAGGAAAACAGAAGGGAAATATTTAGCCCGGTACAATTGAATGATAGTGAACGAAATTGAGTTTGCTTCTCGTTCAACATTGTATGTAACCTCTTTCTTTTATCTGCACGAGTTAAATTTCTTCGTTTAGGGTCCATTTTGAAGGTAAAATCCTTATAAAAACTTGTATTATCAGAAAGCTGTACTGCTGAAGTGTGCTATAATCGTAAATGCTTTCATATGAATGCTTCGTACATTTAAGAGGAACTGAAATGTTGATAATTTCAGGATAATTGCATAATATGTCTCATTAATACTCGGTACTCTTCTATACTTTTTTTATCTCTCTTTTTATTCTTTCCCTTTTATTCTTTAAGTTACGTAAGTATCTTCAACATCTCATTACAATAGTCTTCCTTATCTTTCTTTTTTGTCTCCTTTTACTACCACTCTCTTATTTAGCTCTTATCCGCCCAATTTGTAAGGTCCAACCAACGTTAAAAACCCCTCACCCGTCATACAGCCTTTTAATAACCGCTTGCTTCGAACGGCATGTTGCAGCACATTCTTCGGAGTTCTTACAACGGATTCATCTCAAAAGAGACACGACGTAGATTTAGATACCGCCAGACGTTAGTACCAAAGAGGTCCGCTCTCATTTTTCCGTCGCAAAAAATTTTCTCGCGGCGTCAATCAACTCCTTTTGTTCGGATTAGTGCTTCGCCCCCTCAGGTGCAGCTTCCTTCATTCGAGCAGTTCAACGTTCTCTCTCTGCATCTTCCCTATATTCGACGTCTTCTCACGCGCCTATCGTCTCGTAAAAACCAATCGAGCGCACAGCTCTCTGTGTAGCCTTCACAGCCAACGTCGCATTTTCCGTCCTTTATATAAGATCTCGGGAGAAAGAGAGAAACGGGCTCGCGAGTCGGCTCCAAAGGAGTCTTTTTCTCTTTGCCCGTCATCCCTTTTTTCCTGTAAGACTATCCTCTGCCCGAGGCAGCTTCGCGAGTATTTACCTCTAGGCGTTCTCATTTCGACACCTCTGCTGCTCCTTGCAAAGGCGTTCCAACGATAGAGGAAATTACCAGGAGTGTGTGTCCGTGCTAGGCATGTACTACGTCCCTTCTCTAGCTCAGTGACTCCTTTGCGATTCTTTTTTCCTCGCACGATTTTTTTGGCTCCGTGCCCTTTCTTTCAATCCTTCCGCTGCTGTTTATTGAGCTTACGCATTCACTGTATTAGCTGTTATACAGATTGTAATTACGATGTGTTTTGTGGAAAAAATTACAACAGTTAGCTTTCATCCTACGAGAATTTACTACAGTGTGTCCTTCAATTGGAGTTTTTTTATATCCGTTTATCTATATGTAACTAATACTTATCTGCTTATTGTTCATGGGAATTCTGTCTCTCTACTTTCTGATAAGTCCATGGTTCCATCAGTACTAAGTGATTTCTGTCAGTTTCATAATTACAGTTTTGTCGTAAACACATAATTTTCACTACGTTCAGTGTAGTAAGTACCTTTCTATTTTATTTTCATGCATAAATATTTAAATTTATCTCTCTTAATATCTCTATACTTGTTGACCATCGAGAGAATAATTTTATGTTTGGGAAGGAGTAGAGTTTTATTTTAAATTTTTTCGTTTTCGTTCCATAAAGTGAATTTCACTGCCTTTATACACGCTTACCTACATTCATGTTCACACTGCTTCTGCAGAACATCGTCTTGCACGCAAATGAATCGACTATGGAAATGTGGGAGACCACAGTATTCCTGTAGCGAGTAATTCCAAAATAGCATTCATGACGTGTTTGTCTGACTCTTGTCGAATATACAATTTGCCTCACTCAGTATTACAGTATACTGCGAATTCCGTCGTGCATTATTGCTGACGCTTCGCCGAAAAAAAAGCAGAATTGAATGCCATTGCGAATTTTCCGAAGCGCTTCCGTCCTTTCCCTTATAGCGTGCATTTGTTACGATCCGCGCGCCATATTGCGGCCTTTTTCTCCTTCCTCATCATTCCTCCTGTTATAACCCGCTTTTATTTCCATGCCTCCCCTTTTGCCACATTCGGTCAATCCTCCAAGGGCCGAGAAGATGGCTGTGTTAGAGGGCCGTGGAAATATGGCGGAATCGCTCAGAACAAAAGTTATAAAGGAGAGATCTCGAGATGGAAGAGGCGGAATTTAAAACTATTTTCATATTTTCCGGATGACGAAATTCGGCCTCTTTTTTTATGATACATTGCGTTGTCTTCCGGGCTTCATTCCTCCTCCGCCGTTATCGCCAACTCCTTCGTCTCCTCTCGTCTCCCTCGGAAATTCCTTCCGCTGTTTCGTATTTCAACTTGGAAGACAATCTTCGCTCATTTATCTTCTTATCCTCTTCTTCCTCCGAAATTGCCTCCCCCTTTCCCCCGAGCTCCTAATTTTCACCACCTTCCCCCCCGACATGCATCTGTCATTTTCCCTCGCTAGTATCCCTTCCTGTTCTTTCTCTGAAGGCGGCTCCAAAAGTTATCTTCATTTCTAGACGCTTTCTTCTCTTTTTCTCCCTCAAAGCCTCTGCGACGCGACTTTCACTCGATCTTCCTCGCTTCCTGGAGCACCTGCAAATACAGACAAAAGACTTTATCAGGGGCGGAATTGAGAAATAAAATTCTTCGCGTACATTTACTCCGCGGGCGAAATTAAATGTGCCGCCGATATTAAATCACAACGTCGCGCCCCGGGATGAAGGTGGATGTAACCGTAGCGGAATTCTAACCCAAATATTTTTTGTGATATCACATGGATGAGTGTAATCCAAAAAGTGTTATTTATTCATGAATTATTTTAGAAGAGGATCATGATTTGAGGTCTGTTAGATTTCAACAATTGTGGCATGAGAATATGTCCTCTAAGGAACGATAAATTTATTGCTTGTTACTACTTGTAGGATTTAAGTGTCTCGATATTTCGCTAGAAAACTAGAGTATCTCTAACTATTTGGAATAGTTGCATGAAAACATTTCCTCCGTTTTCATGGAGCATCAGTCTCCTATTTCATTGAAATACCATCAAATTGTTGCCCCTTCAATTAACTTGTACTAGGTCGGAAGCCTTATATAACGAATAGTATCCGTTTCTGCAATGGTATCTTAAGTCAATCAATTTAGTCAATGAATATTATCCTAAAATCTAATGAGTACCAATGAGAGATGCAATTACATAATTATTGTGTATTCCAGAAAAAGGATTTTTCTTGAAGCATCCCTAGTAATGTCATCGCAGAATTTGTCTTGTTATTTTAACTTTTCTTATATTACATCCCTTCGTTTAGTCCTTTGGTCTCATTGTCTAAAATTGGCGGGTCGTTTTTTGTACTATTGTACCGATTTCATCCTCTTTGTTCATTCCATCCATTTCTCCGCCATCCTTGCTTACCTTCACATCCCGGAGACTTTGTTGCCCCCTGTTATTTAAAAGCATTGGAAACATGCACTATCCTCCTTCCGGTGGCCACTTCCCTCTTCCCGCCTCGCAGAATCTCTTTAGGATTTCACGCTGCCAAGTTGTGGAGTACGGAAAGGACCCCAGAGGGTTTTTTTCGAAGGAAGGAAAAAAAGAGTACAATGGAATCCCCAACACGGTTGACCTGATTTCATATCTGGAGTGATAACCGTAATTGAGATGGGACTACACACCGATGGAGGTCATCTCCTACGCCCCATCTTTTCCTCCCCCCGAATACCTCTGCAAATTCCTCTTCTTTCTCCATCGCTTTAGCCTCTCACGCCCCATCTCGCGGCGACTGCCCGAGACTACCCTCCGAAACTACTCGGCGTGATCCGAAGATGGAATCTTACTTATACCGTTCTCGTCCTTTTAAATATGAAAAGGGGAGGACCGGACTTTATACTGGCTCCGTTTACTTCCTTCCCTTGTATCTCTCTTGTACGTGCTATTCGAGATAAGCGGCGCTTATGCATAGGTTCTCTTCACGACCGTACATGTTTGTTTTACACGCGGATTCTTTTATCCTTTATTAATATTTCCGATGGGTTGAAGTCAAAGTCCCACCGTCCTTTTGTGTTTCACGGATCTCCTCCAAGGACTGTTTTTAATCTTTCAGGTAAACCGTAAGATTAATCCGCAGGATCAGGGCTCCTTGGAAGCAATAAGGAATATGTTCCTTGCTCTCAAAGGCTTACGTGTAATTTCTTGCAAGAGAGACATAAGGGTAACTTTACTCCATGAAATTTGCGGGGAAATCTTCCCTCTAACCCGTGTCCTGGGGAAGCGGAAAAATATGCGGTGGTAATTGTTTGAAGAACAGTTTGTAAGTAAAATGAGTTGCGCACAATCGGGGACTGTAATATTAAATTGAAAAACATAAAAAGATCTTGAAAGGCTTTGATATTTGTTAAGGAGAGATAGAGGAACGAATTTTGTTTTCGTGATGGAGGTACCAACATATATTGCGTCGTCTTTTGTAGATGATATGAAGCCATGTGCAAGCCTTTAAAAGTAATGAAACTCGTGGAGCCCATTCGTAAACGGCAAACAAACAGCAAGAGCTAATACGTGTAATATTTTGCTAGGATCGCCCACTCGACAGCGGAATTACTTGTTTTTATGTCGACAGAAGCACCGATACTCTGGAACAAATGAAAAGTCGAACTTTTACCAAACCACAAAAATATTTCAATATCTCAATTATTTTTGTGGTTTGGTAAAAGTTCGACTTTTCATTTGTTCCTGATGGCGACTTACCACGAAGTCACGGCCGAAGCTGTTGATTCTATCACCGATACTCTTTTGTCATGACTTCCTATATTAAATCAGGCTTTCTGGCAGCGTGCATGGAAACTTTATTCACCGCTAGGAATACCACGCTCCATAAACAAACGGCCAGCATCCTTTAATACCCTCTTTCACTCACGTCAACTTCCGCCTGCCAATAAATGCGTTAAAAGTTTCCGTTATCCGTTCAATAACTGCATCAGCTCTTTTTTCGCATTTCCTCTGCATATTTGGCTCCAAATATGGCGTAAAAATTCATTCACTCTAATACATATCCGTTACTGACGAAATTGATTTCCTTCCGCCTCACTTCAAGGAACGAGGACGGAGTCGCAGAGGGGGACGCGAATTGATTTTAGAGTCATCGGCACACCAGGGATTCATTAAAAATAAACCATCTTCCGAATAATTCTCTTTTAAATCGTGCCCACGTCGATCGACAGGTGTAGGAGAAGCAAGTGAACCGTGCAGTGATTAAATAACAAAAGAATCCCCGTTTTATATCCAGCTGACGGAATCGGGGACCTTATGCGCTGCGACAGGCGGCCATCGGGAACGATATGCAATATCTATTCCAGTCTCTCGTGCAATATCCATCTCCATTCCGTCCTTTCTCGGCCCTTCTTTCTTCTGCTTTCCTCCCTTTTCCCGCTTTCCTCTCCTCCCCATATTCCCTCCCTTTCTCTGCAAAACACTTCCCAACTCCAAATTATCCCCTCTCCCCGCACTGTTTCGCTCGCCGAATGCATTCCTGCCGAGTCATCATTCCTATCTGCTGGCAATGACATTGTTCCCGTAGACTGATTCTTCGGTTTATTTTTTACACTCGGGGATCGATTCAGCCATTTTCCTTTGTCCCTAAGCCACTTCCATATTCAAATCTTGCCGTTCTCTTATTTTCCTCGCTCCTCATTTCCGAAACTCTATCGCTTCTATATAGCTGCTTCCCAAGGACGGGAGAGATGCTGAATTCCGTGTAACTCGCCGTGACATACTTGTGCAAAGCCTACGGAAGGCTGGGGTTTATTGCGATTCGAAGGCGGAAATATTTCCCGTTCGTACATATTTATTGTGGTTTAATATCTTCGCGGCAAGGTAGAAATATCTCTTATAAATATAAGAGAATATAAGAAAAACCCGTCCTGTTTTAAGAAGTTAAACAATTGTCGCTTTCGGAAAGTTTATTCCTGGAGACAATTTACCTAAAAATAAAGATGTAAATTGTGGATGTCTACAGCAGATATTCCTATGCTGATATTTGGTCATTTTTCACTGAAGTAAGTTTATATTTTTTCGTCTTTTTTACTTTCAAAAATTATTGGAAGATTTGTTATGGATGTAATTACATGGCTTTACAAAAAAAGGTGATCCTGATATAAAAACCTTTAAATCGTCGAGGTTTGGCATCTTATAGACATTTTTACAAAATATGAGTGATTCACAATCTTTTTCAACTTTCAAATTAGAAGAAATGTTCACGGCTTCATCGCTTATAAGTTTTCAGAACGAATTATGAGTATTTTTACACATGAAGATGAATGTGGGAGAGTTATGGGAACAACCAAAAGCAAACCGTGGACCTATTTTTCTAGAAACAAAATTTGAATGCAAAATTCGGGTTGCTATTCGTCTTTAAAACTTCGTGTAAAGGTTTACCCAGAAAGTTTGGTATAAACCAACTCATCTCGAACTTCAAGCGAAGATAGGAACCAAACACACGGACAATAGTCGAAAGTACCTCGAATGAAAGTTTTCAAGAAGCGACGCCATGTACAAAAGACGGAAAGAATTCTTCTTTCAATCCCGGCCACTCCAAATATATTCTAGGAAAATGGGAAGCTGCATGAACTCCCATATCTGGACACCGATGCATTGGGCGTATGATAAAGGAAACGGAGGCAGCTTGGCGATGGCATGGGAAGGGTTGGGTGCGGGGATTCGCTCGAAGATCGATACATTTCCTCCGTGGACAGACGGACGCCGCCGGTTGTTGACAGTTCCTTAACTTCTCTCTCCCTCCGACCGAACTGCCTAATTTCTTAAACTCGTCATCTCCCCCCGGTTATTCCCCCATGTTCAGTCAAGTTTTTGTGATATTCCATACCCCTTTCGGAACGAGGGTGGAAACGCAATTTGAATCGTCCCGTCGCGAAGCCCTTTGTCGTCGCGGCCCCAGAGTTTATGTAATTTTTTTCCCTCCGCAGTTTTGGAGTTGCGGACTTTCCGAAGGGAAATAAGTTTTTGATCGTTAGTCTTTCATTGTTCCACCTCCAAAGGGGTATCCCTTTCCGGTTCATAGGGATTCGGAGCATTCCTCGGGCTAATTAAAAAAGAAAGGACGTAAAATGTGGGTTGAATAAAACATCCGCGCGTGTGAAAAGGCTCTCGAGGGCCTGACGTCTCCTTAAGAATTCTCATTGGGTCGGAAATATAAATTTACGGGGAGTCGCCGTTGGGAGGGCAATAAGCGCGTTTGTTTTCCTTTTTAAGAACGTGCGGAGCACGGAGGCTCCTTAAGTTGGCCGGATTCGTGGGTAATTCCATTCCTTTTCCGGTTTTATATTGGACAGCGTTGACGTTTCGTCCGATGCTGCCTTATTGTTGCTTTACGGCCATCTCATTCGCTCGGCTTGTATTGCTTTTCCGCGGAATGTGACGGATAGAATGCCCTCTCTTCTTTGGCTGGTTCGCTGACCGGTCCATGCCCAAACAGGAGTAATGACCCCTCTCTTCCTCTTAAGGCATTGACTGAATCGGAATCGATTCCGACGAACTCCATAAAAAAAAGATTTTTTCCTCGATTTAGTAGGCGTTTTGCCATGTCGTTCGCGATTCGGTTTTTCGCACGCGTGCAATAAAGTCGCCGTTGGCAATCAACGCGGAGTTATTGCTTCTATCTCCATCGAAAAATTACAAGGGACGTTTCGTAACTCGAAATAACTATTCGCGTTATATGTTTTATAGGACGAGACAAGGATCGAGCGGATTCGTCATTACTCCTGCTCCCGTTGTGCGAATGTAATAACTTTTTATAACCGGCGATTTTGGATCCGCGGGGCTCGTTTTTCTAAGAATTTTACGCTACTGGATGTTATTCGTTTCGGCCTAGCCCGGGATATGAGCTACAGTAAAGTTCTGCGATGTGGTTAAGCTGTGGAAATAGTTGAGAGGATATTTTTATGGTCGTCTCGAGATTAAATTTAACGGCACAGATCCCCTTTTTTAACAGAACGAAAATCCAACCAAATCCCTTGTCGACGGTGCAGTAAATTCTCAAAATCAATCCAGACGGAGTCTCTTTCGATCGGAATATTTTTTTCTACGTTTACACTGAAATAGTGGCGGGACATAACACGAATGGCAGCGTTAGCAGAAACGACATGTTACCCTCCGAGATAGCCGTCGTTGTTATAGAAGAGACAAGGGTAAAAAAGGAACCGAATATGGGAAATGTATATAGGACGAGGGACGGTCGTCCGCCACATTGTTTGTGCTCCCTCCTCCCCGCACATTCTTGGAATAAATAACCCTTTTCACTCTTTCATCTGGACCACATCTGCATACATACACCGAGCGGTGAGAGTGAATCGGTTTTTTTTTCACAGCGCGGGGACGAGATACCGCGAGGTCAGCCCGACGATAAACAACGGCTGCTGTGGGAGGCCTCTCTACCTATTGGACACAAAACTCCATACCCTTCCAACATTTTACTACGCGACTCTCTTCCCTGATTCCCCATACCATTCCTCTTTTCTTCCAGATTCCACCCCAATTCACTGCTCCCCGAAAAATAAATCGGGAGATGGGGTTGTATGGCCCCCGAGGAAGTTTTAGAGGCTGGGTTTTAGGGGTGTGTAACACAAGTGGATCGCCCCAGAAGAGGGTTGTAAGAAAAGGAGTTTTTTTCCCCATTGGGTTTCAAGGGAGGAAAGTTGAAAGCAAGGGGTTATAAAAGAAGGGGTGCGTGGGTAAGGAAGGGACAAAGGAGTTTTTTTCTTGAGGCTCGCGAGGATTTTCAAAAATGTAGTCCACGACGCGGATATAACTCTCCTCTCCGGATACATCGCTTGACAAAAACAATCCTTTCCTCCTCTATCTCCCCTTCCGTTTCTTCTCCATTACCTCCTTCCTTATCTCCCCCCACTTTCTCCCTTCCGCTTTCGTCCCATCCTGCGCTCACTTCATCCCTTTCTTCGTTACGCCCATCCGTTCTCCATTATTTCCCTTACTCGTCCTTTATTCTTCCGCAATATTTTTTCTCCTTTTATTATTTTTTCTCCCCTTTCTCCTTTATTTTCCTCGCTCCATCTGTCTCGTGCCCCGCTATCCCTAACTCTTCCGCCCCGGCGAGCATCAAATCCTCCTCAACCTTCCCTTTTTTTCCACCCCTTCATCTTCCTCTCTCTCTCTCTCTTTCTCCAGCCCATTACCGTGCCCTCCTTAAAACCCCTCCAGTCTTCCGATACCTCCATAAATTTCGTTCGAATCCTCTTAAGTCTCTCTCATCGTGCGCTCTTAAAGGAGTCGTTTCTCCTTCAACTGCATCAATACGAGAGGAGGGAGTGTTTTTTTTAATCCACTTCAAATGAGGGTGTGTTCCAGGCATAGGAAATTTATTCCTTCGCCGACGCTCTCTCTAGCCGCCCCTTTCCGACGTACGTATTTTCTTTTCGCGGCGTTTTATTTTTCGCCAAAAAATAATAAGAACGCGGCGGCGCGATTTTCAGGGCGGATTAAAAAAAAAAGTCGTAATCACTCGAAAGTCGGGGCTGGTTTGTTTTCTCCCGTCGGCTGGGGTGCCGTGGGGAGATCGTCAAAGGCAGTGCTTTCCGCGATTCTTTTTCTCTCTCTCTTTTTTTTACTTCAGAGGATTGATTGGCGTTCCGCCGACTCGTTATTCTTCGATATTAATCCCTCGCAGTGTTTTAACAGCTGATAAATTATGATTCATAAGTCATTCGGCTGAATGAGTAATCCTGTTTACCTCTTCTGGGGCTAGCAAACGCTCCGCTTTTTTGTATTTTTTTTCGCGCGCAAACGGGTTCTCTCTTTCTCTCTCTAATTTCAATCCGCCGATTTCCAGTCTCTCTCTCTCTTTTGGCTCAACACAACCCGTAATTGCTGTTTTATCCTTGGTCTCCGGCGCTCGTGAATTCATAATGCGGGTGTTAATGTTGCGAGAATTAGTCGCCTCCGTATTTTACTCCGAAACGAATGCGTAATTTGGGTCATTTCGCGACGACCTTTTAGTTAATGCATAGCTTTATTCCGCATTTATCTGTATGTATATATTCCGTTTAATTCGCGATCGGCAAATTTACGGCTTCGTTGCAGTCGATCGTCGCTCATTTATTCCGATCGCGACTCTTATCGACGAGAGCGATCTTTTGCTTTATCTCCGCGACTTCGAAACCAGTCGCGCGTTTTCGTAAGAAATTCGGACCATTCCCGCCCGAATTCCGAAAGCTTTAAAAAAAAAGTAACCCGGCCTCATTACGAAGGCCGTTAACATTTTTTTCCTCCTTCGTCCATCCCCCTTCTCACTTTTTCGCTCCTTATTAAAGTTTCACCGAAAATGGAAATAATACCCTGCCTTTTGGGAGCATTTCTTCTTTTCCGCGAGAATAAAGGAAACATCACTCCATTCTACAATAACACCCCTCTCATCTTGTCCTCATCTTTTCGAGCATTAACATATTTATGACTATATCTTCACGCTCTCGCGCCCGTCTTCTCTCTTCCAGGATGCTCCCGCTTTCATTCTCCTTTCCGGTCCTTCTCTTCTTGCTTTATTCCTCTTCTTCCCCACCTTCGCTTACATAATCCATCCCTTGGCTCATCCAACCCCCTCGGAAAAAATCCACCGTCCCGCAGCTCTCCATCTTCCCTGACACACGCATCACTTCGCCCCAATCATTACCCTCGCCACTCGCCACGATATCTCTCTCGATCTCGCCCTTCTTACACACCCTTTATTATCATTTTCATTTTTATAAACCCGTCCATATTCGGCTCCATTATCCCCTCCCGGCAGCGTGTTATATGGGTTTTGCATGCTAGAAATTTAAAGCTCCATAGCACGAGATAAGGGGATGACGAGGGATGGAAGACGTCGCGATTTCATTTTCGATAAGTGTGCGTCAGGCTTTGAAGGGTTGGTGGCTGGGGGTTGAAAGGGAATCCGTTATGAAGGGCGTGTGTTTTTAATGCTCGAGCAGCCCCCGCGCATGCATCGCTTTTTCGTAAATTTAGGCCGAGGATGAATCACCTCAAACGGCGACCGCCCGAGATGTCGCGTCATTAAGAATTAATAACGCGCGCCTTCAATGTTTTATGTGTTTAGTGATATTCTCGGGATGTTTTTCTTTCATGCGAACCTTACGTTGCTGCGGATGGTTGGGGAATCCTTATCGTTAGGATACCAAGTTGCCTTTCTGCGAGGGTTTTCGAAGAATGGCTTAATCAACGGGGAGGGATTTATCCCAGAGCGCCAATTTTCTTGAAAGATACTCCATCCACCCTTCCATATTTTCTCCTTGTGCAAGCAGAGATTTCTCTAACCATATTTATTCAGAGACCCACCGATTCCCGTATGTGGGCACGTTATGACGCGCGCCTAAAGCACGCCCTTCTCTTACCCTCGACTCCTCACGCTTTATATTGACACCCCCTACCCCTTACACAACTCTTGCATCCATAATGTCACTCCTCTCCCCGTTACTTACCCTCTCGAACATCATAGCACGCTAAGGAGACACTCTACCCATTTTTCCATCCTCCCCTCATCCTTACGTCACCCATCACTCCCCGCCACTCCATCATCTGATTCAATATTATTTTTTGCCAACAGCGACCTTTTGTTCGATCCCTCCATTCGCTTTCTTACCCTTCTCCCTTTTACATATCCCCGCATTTCCCGATCCGAAGGATTTAAAGTTAATTTTTTTTCCGCCCCGGATAGACTTGAAGAGTGCGAAGGGTAAGCTGGCGAGAAAGCTGGAAGAGGTGGGCGTAAAAGTTTGCCGTTTTTCGAAAGACACCGATTTATCAATCACTCAAGATTCTCTCTTTTGCCTTCTCCATATTCCATCTTTCTCGCCGTCGGCGTATCCCGTTCTTCGCTTCCGCTTCTCCCTCTCTTTTTCTCCCGATTTTTCGGGAGTGTTTTGGAAGAGGGTGGCGGATGAGGGAGACACCCTGTGGGGGCTCAACTCGCCCATTAAGCGACAGAAGTGTTCGAATCAATCAATACAAATGCTCGCTCTCTCCCTCACTCCGTCTGTCTCTTTATTCCCAACCCCCCGGCGCGGACTTTTTTCTTGCGTCCCCTTTCCTTCCAAAGGCTCTTCCGCTCCACCTTTTCGTTCCGCCGCCCACCCGATTATGATCCCGACGTATCTAATCAAAATAAGAAAGTATAATGATGGGCCCGATATATTATTCGCGAGTGGAAGGGTCGATACTCGGGGATTTTTCCATTCTTCCCCCGTATGAAAAGGTTTTTCTTGCCTTTTCCAGGGGCTGGATGAGGAAAAGTAAGGAATGATTTTGATGGAACGGTTTGTATGGTACGGGATGGATGGTTAATCATGCGATTCGGGTCTCTTTCTCATGCTGTTTCTAGGCAGATTATTTCTTATGAAATGTATGAATAATAATTAAAATATAAATGGTTTATGATTGTCATGAGAGGATCTGAAATTAGCCTGGATGTTACGAGAACATGTCAAGATAACTTGCTCCGAAATGTCTTCATGGATGAAAGTAGAGGTTACCTGTATTTAATGGATAGGCTCATTGTAATCAGTTAATTTTGTATAAAGTCTATTACATTTTCATAGGCCCCCTTGTAGTGCGTCACCCGTAACGATGTCTATAATCTGTTTCTATCGCGTACCTTACGCACAGAAATTAACTTTGAAAGGACTACTCCTGATATCAATTACCTTGAATTTTCCCGCAGTGTCATATCTTCGAAACAAGGAGGACACGCTGATTTCACCAAATGGCCCATTTCTAATTGTAGTTAGTGAGAAAACACGACTGGATTATCCTTCAATGAAAATTAGCCTCAGTAGATTTCTACACCTATCCTTCTCATTTCCTAAATAAGCAAATTATTCCTCTAACTCAAAAAGATTACATCTTTCGCATACTTATGTTGTTTAGATGCAGTGGAGAGTGTTGGCAAAATGGGTTTTAACCAAACAATTCCATTTTTAAGGTAAACTCTTTCATTGGACAGTTTCATCGTTTTTCTTCCCATTTTCCTACAATCTTATCAGCACACTCGCCTCCGTATTCCTCCGAGTTAAAAGATCTGCGGAGTGAAAGAGAGCTTCGTCTCATCCTTATTTCCTAAGTATCCATTCTTCTAAAGGCTTTCATTTTTTTACATCAGCTTTGGATAGTGCCTAGTCCTCCCCCACCATAACCCGCTCTCTTATCTGGGATAGCTCTGCGGAGAGAACGTCGGAAGTTGGGCGGGCGCGTGGGTGGATTCGGAATAGCAGTGTTCTGCAGAGAGGAAGGTGAAGGAAAAGGATTGGGGGAGTTCTTCTGGTGTATCACCTCTCTCTAACGTTTTCTTTTGTAAAACCTCACCCTCGATATCACAGGAACCACCATTCCGACAAACCATATCGCAGTCGGCAACTTCTTATCTAGTTCCTATGGCTGAAAACTGCCATTTTTCTCATCCTGTATAAACCCGAGTTGATGGAGGAAGATGGGAGAGGGGAAAGGGCGTTGCTCTCAGGCCTTCTTTTTAAGTATTCCGAGAAACAGAAACTGGTGGAGAGTTAAAAGTTTTGTTAATGGATTCCTTTTTTCCCCACACACCGAGAGAGGAGAGCTCTTGTAGCGAAATTAATCGATTAACGACAGCGGAGGCGATGACGAGGAAGGGAAACCAGAAAGTTTTGCGTCTTTCATTCCGTCGCCGCAGTCTCTTCCGCGAGGAATTTTTAATTGGTGGGATGGAGGAGTTACAAATTCGGGAGAGGACTCGCTTCGGAGTCCCAAATTTGGTGACGTTTCGTCTTTCGAAGTCAAAGAAAATAAGTAAACACTTAAAACGCCTCTTTGTGAAGATTCGTCCGAAGAAGGGTTTCGGAAAATCTCGATTCTTCGCGTTTAAATTTCATCGGAATTCGTTAAAGTTCTGCGTTTTGATTCCATGATCGGTTTTTATGATAAAGTCCATCTTTGATGCTTCCGTTGAGAATTATGATTCTGTTAAGAGGAAAGTTTCCTACTTCTAACTTAAGATGAAACTCGTTCCGATGAATAACTTAAACTTGTGATGAGACCATGACTGACTGTAAAGTAAGTAGTAATATGTATATGTTAGAACTGCAGAAATGAGCAATATCTTCACACTAGATTAATATCTCTAATGCTTTTATTTTACTTTTTGTGACTGTAAATTTTGTAAGAATCATTCATCGAATAGGAAAACTAGTATCGTTCGATACTATTGATTTTAAGTCATGCCCCGTAAGGAAATGTTATGTTAAAAATCAGAAAGTTAGCATGGTAAGGTGCGCACTCGGGAGTAACCCAAGAATAGGAAAATTCATACAGTAAGTATTTCTTGTGTATGTAGTCTCCCAAAATACGGCTAGATATCTCGTTTATTATAACAGCTGTCGGAAAAATGAAAGATTTGAGTTCAAATTTCGATCTTGTATGGCCTTTTTAACTTCCATTTATCTATTGGTTCATGCGCCGTTGTTTGTGAGAGAGGTACTTTTTAATATTCACTTACTAACATATTCATGGCCCAGATTTTGACCATTAGGTTATTACTACCTCCAGATCGATCAACGTCTGCAGATCATTCCACGATTACGACGCAAACTGTTTCATGTCCCTCCCAAAACATGCGGAGAATAAATTTAACCAAGCATATGAGAGTATTTTTGCAGAAGTCAATCCGTTTATCTCCGCCACGAAAGAATTCGTCGTTTTCCAGGTGATCGAGAGGGATATATGGATAACGGTTAAGGGCGGAAAAATGTTTGAATAGCGAAAATGCGAAGGTATTGGAGGAAACTCGCATTGATAAGGTGCGAGCGTAAAGGTCACTGTTGCAAGAGTGTTGAGGAGGATAGAGGAAAAGAGGAGAGAAAGTTAGAAAGATGAAAAGAGAGGTAGAGTGTGTAGGAATGCGGAGCGGATTCTTGCTTCGGGAGATCTTAATGGAGAAGTTTCTTTCAAGACTTCTTAACACTCAGTTGCCCGGTCACCGGAAACTATTGTGACTCTCCCCGCCTCGGGGTTTTCATGTAAGAGGGAGTCGTGAAAGAACGTAGTCATGGAAACAGGAGTCTTGATGAATCTCCTCGCGTCCTTTCACTTTCTTTTACTAACTGGATGTTATCCACCTCGTGATAGAAGTTGGGATGCGCTCGAGTTGTCGATAAGCGGAGAACCCGCGCTCTTCTCCCGCGTTTGCCTAAAAACTCATTTGTGCTTGCGATGAGTTACGCATGGCTTAGGTCCCCATTCGGGTTTAGTTTGTTTTGGAGATATGCCCTCCTGGTTGCGATTTTTTTTTTTTCGTTCCCCCGATACATCGCTGCGAGATTGAATCTGGGGAGATTAGGTTTATTTTTATCCCTTAGGAATTTCAAATTTCACCCCTGCTTTTTTTCCCGAGCCGATTAATATCTGGATGGATCCTGATCCGCTGGGAGCATCGTTTGTGATCTTTGTAGGCACTGAATTTTGGCTTGTCAAGATGCTACTCTCGAATAGCTGTAACCATTGATCCCTCTTAGCTAGGCGCCTGGGCCATCTTCTACTATTTTTAAGTGACGGCTGACAATATTTTGTCGCTCTCAATGAATATTAAATATATGTGTATTCATTTACGGAATATTTTTCTCAAGTCCACGCAAAATGAAAAATGTTATAAATTATTAAAACTTAAGTAGAATTCCTCTAGTAAAATTTTCTATTTAAAATTAAGATCTTATATTCCCAGTTTACATTTCCCCAATAATTATTTCGCATCACTGTATGTACTATGATTCTGACTTTTTCATTTTTAAAACCAATGCTTGTATATATTTTTGAGGAGTCCACTTCGTCTTTGACAAAATTCGGAATTTTATTCCTCGAATTGTACTATATTCAAATTTTAAGACGGCGTGAAATGTTCGAAAGGCATATCCGCTCTCCTTACTTAAAAAACACATGTCGTAAGTTGTAACTTTTGTTCGTGAATTTCGCCTTTATGAAATCTCACTGCTTTTGCAATCATCCAACCATTTTAGAGTTGAGTGTGGATACTTAATTTTTTCGAAGGTATTTTTTCTGAAGCTTTCATCGCAGCCCGGTGTCCTTCAAGAAACTGGGCATTCTAAAATCTGGAATTAGGACGCGAGGAAGTATATAAAAGAAGTGCAGTATTCTCGATGAAATGTCTCACGAAGGTTTTCGCTCAAAGTCTTTGATTTTCTCGCCACTTGAAGAAAATTCCTGGAGCTCGAAAAATTGAGGATCCCTAAAATGTGAAAGAAACCGGCGAAATACATTGTAATCAGAGGGGAGTATCTGTAGGAGGATAAAAGTGTACATAACAACCACTATTATCCCTTTTTCCCCTCAAGCTGGATGGCTTTGACACACAATCCTTGGTAATGTTATTTGTTCTCGTATTCCCAGCACTCGTTAATATTTTCCCTTTCCTACCAACCGCATCGTATCCATTTTCCCTCCCCCGTCATTTCTTACGCTCCCTTTCATGTCTTACAACTTCTTTTCATTACTTCGGTGATTACGAATCCTTTTTTTTATTATCTCCCTCCCCCACCAGATTTCCAAGTGATAACCGAGACGCTTGGTGGATAGGGAAAGCGCTGGCATCCCCGCGATTGCTTTTGCAATTCGTAACGTCAAAAACTCGGTTCATTTTATCGTTACGGATATCTTCGATTTTCTTTTTTCTCCTCTCTCGCCTCCCACTCGCTTCCTCTTTTATGCGCTGGAAAAAGACCTCCGCATATGTTGCCTTTTTTTAGGTTTTCGACGATGATACGCTTCCGAACAGTTCGATAATACTCGAGCGACTGGAGAAAAAATGAGAAAATAAATGAACGGGAAGGAATTTCAATTTTTTTCTGGGTGGGAGAGTCGCGAAACGAGGAAGTTCCGGTTGCTTTTTGATTTGATTTTTTGTCGACTCGGCTGAATGGTATAACAGGAAAATGAAAATTTTAAAGGCGTATTAGTATTCATCTATGTCTTGAGCGTATGCTCCTGCGATTTCCGTTTACGTAGGTGATAGATGTGAACTTTTCGGATGGTACTTTGTTAGTGCCGTTTAAAGGGAACTGATTGTCTTTCTTTACGCAAAATTAGCTTATAATGCGCGTACGTTCGCTCCTCATATCTTACGTGAAGTTGAAGCTTGTTATTATATATGTTATAATTATCTTGTCTCAGCCAAGGTTAT
The DNA here is from genome assembly GCA_036926295.1 of Pachydiplax longipennis. NCBI lineage: Eukaryota > Metazoa > Arthropoda > Insecta > Odonata > Libellulidae > Pachydiplax > Pachydiplax longipennis. The sequence goes on from JAVFKF010000008.1 coordinate 64,255,871, forward strand.
TAAGCAGAAATTAGTGCCGTGTTTTAAATAAAAAGTACTAAACTTGTACTCTATTATATTGTTTCTGATTCTCAGCAGAATCACGATTTTCTGGTGAAAAGTAAACTTCTTAACCTTGAGGGGCACATTTTGGATATGTGGAAACTTTTGGTTCCCTTCGCTCGTAAGAGTATCTCTGGAAAAATCTTACCATCTAAAATTGGAAACTTTCCATTTCAGTTAAATTTCAAATGAATTCCCAAAGGAAACAGTAAATGGAAATCCAAACTTGCGAAGGATTTCTTACATTCCACGAAATCAAATTTCAGATTCTTTCAATTAATTAGAGACGGCGATACGGCCGATTCTGTTCAATACGCAAATCAATACCCTGGAACCCTTAGCGCATATCCTTTCTTGCTTAATTCCTTCTTCCTTTTTCCCTATCATCCTTTCCATTTTACCATAACACCCTCCCCTGCCCCATCAGATCTGAAGGAGAGAAGAAAGAAATCATCTTTTTTCGGAACTCTCGGAGCAATTAAGGGTGCTAATGCCCGGAGTGGTCCTTCCTCTCGAAAAGGGGAGAGAACTCTCGCATAGGACAAAAAATGCGTACTAAATTATATCCTCTTATAAGGAACATTCAATCTGACGGGGGCCTTCGGAGCGTGGAATCTTCCGAGAAGTGTCGGGCAAACGAGGGAAGAATGATGGGGAGAAGACTTCGTGGCACTCGCGAGACGATGCGATTGATTTGCAAAAGCTTTCCTCTCCCCGGATTCTCTGTGCAAACTGAACCCTTGGGAGTCGTTATTTCCGCCAGTTCGCTTTCAGCTTCTCTCCGTCCCACTGCGCCACCCCAACACCCCCACCCCTCAACATTTCTTCGCTTCGATTCGTCTGCTTCCATTTTCCGCGAATCCTTTTTCCGCATCTTCTTCTCCCACTTTACGGATGAGAATCTTCGGCCCATCTTTCTCCAATACTTTTCCTCCACACTTAATCAACTTTCTCCTCTCATAGGAATGAAGCAGAAAGAGTTACTGGTCCCGCGATAGCTTATGGCTCTCTGGTGCTCGGGAGGAAGAGCCATATCTGAAGGGAGTATCGAACCGGAACAGAATCAAAAACCGGAACGGAAAATACCGTTATTTTATCCTGAGTGAAATCCGACCCCGAGACGAAGCATTTAAAATTTTCGAGTATCATGTGAAACCGGGAAGCGACATTTATTATGATCCGACTCAAGTTTCAAATTCCCACTAAGCGTACCGGTATTTATAATAGCTAATGCTAATGATGACTTTAAACTCTCAAGTTGAAGTTTATATCTTGAGAAAACATCTCACATTTTTATCATTTATTTTATGTCATGAGTTGTATTCTGACGTATTGAAAACAAGGTTATTGAATAAATACTTTGTGAAAGTTTAATGATAATAAAACAATTTCGGATTATAAGATTCGATTTCCGGAGCGAGAAAACCAGTCCAACTGTTGGAGCAAAATTTGATTTCGACTGAACCTGAGCTAAAAACGAAAGGAAGTTAATTGCGGATCGATACGATGATTTAAAATTGGTTTCGGGAGAGAAATGGAGATAAAATTCAAATAGATTGACAAGCAATATAAACCCGCTCTCTTTATAAAAGAATCCTTCCAATGCAGAATTCATCCCCTCGGAATTGCCGTATTCTTTCTTTCGACGCCCAAATGTCGAGATTTGCGAGGGCGAAATAGCTGGTGGTTGACCTTTAGATTTGCCTCTCAGTGTTGCATAGTGCAGCGATCGGGTTTAGCAATGCGCCCGAAGACGCCTCAAGTGAAAGTTCACCAATGGGCTCGTCTTTCTCTCAGTTTATCTGCAAAAGCGAAATCTTCCTCTCCGTCCTTCGGTGAATTACATGTTTGGAAATGTGATTCTCGTCGCGCAAATTACGGGTTAGTTCGCCGAAAATGTTGTTTAAATTTGCCTGAAAATGTTTGCATTCCGAAACTCCGTCCGAAGAAACTATGATTTCGAAACTCATCTCTCTGAAGTAATTAAGATATTTCCTAATTTATATTAGGCCGCTCTCTTTCTAAAGGTAAATGTTAGCCAATTAATTAATTTGAACAAAACTCGTTTTAGAATTTTAGCTTTGACTTTGTATTTTAAGAATCAATTACGTAATTGGGAAATTGAAAATAATTCAATTGACTATACAGTTTGTAAATGACGAAAATTTGTAGCATTCATTCAAATCTCTTTCTTCAGCCAGGTCAACGTATCTTATATATCCTTTGAAAATAATATTTGGTTTAATTCTTACCATGACAGCGTGTCTGAAATTCTTTTCGTGTGAAATTAGGTTTTTGGTAAGTTAATCGATGTATGTTATGGTTGGGTTATATCTGATTGTAAAATTATTATTTCCTAGATTAATTAATATTATTAATTAATGAAATGTGAAATCTAAACGACATTTGTATCTCTCTATGTTGCAATTTACCATTCAAACAAATGCGTCAACTTTCTGAAATTATAGTGATTCTTTGGTCCTTTCCTAATGATTGCTATCACTATGGTATTACCCTAGTTTTCGGCAAATTTGGAGGAATTCTAAAAGTCCGAGAAAGAATACTGGAGAGATATAGCAGAAAAATTACCTCGAGGGAGAAGTAATTCCGGAATGATGAGCTTTAACAACAAGTCTGACGCGCGTCGCTTGATTGAAAGGAATGGTTTGGAGTGACACTTAAGCCGTGGACGCAGTTCGATTTTAATTTATAGTAAATGGCGCCTCTGATGCAATGACGTATGGAAAATGGCCCGGGAGAAAAAGTGACAGAAATGGAAAGCAGGAGATGAAATGGCGAGGCGCGTGTTGGTGGGAGAAAGAATATTTAAATATCGTTTTTTGTCTCCGTGGAGGCTCCCTGATGTAATTAATCTCCGTCGGAGGCGACTTCTGTGTCATACGTGGGACTGACGCATTGTTTTAGGTGAGCGAAAATAACTCAGTTAAGTGGAGAGGCGAGAGTAAGGAGGAAATGTTTGATGGCGGATTAATTAGCTCCGTTCTCAGGGCTGGAGTAAGGAGATATCGTCGGGTTTCAAAGGGGTACAGAAATAATTAGTACGTAGGCTTTTAAAAAAGGTCATTGATTTGAATTAATTAATCAAAAACAACTCGTAATTTTTTTCTTCGTGTCGGGAATGCAAGTCTGCAGTGGTCGGATAAGGTGGGAGGAAAACAAATTATTTCGGAATGACCCACGTATACCACGTACACACTCAATCAGGAAATGTGATGAAGGACGGGAAAGAAGAGACATATTATTAAATAAAAATAAAATATTACCATATTTCTCCGTATGGGAACGAATTGGTAACGTAAATGAGATGATTCATGTTTACAATCGGATGCCGAGAAGAGAAAACAACTTCCATTTCGTTAACTATAAGGGGCGGAAAAATAATTATGAAAAGGGTCTGATCAACTTTTTTTCTCTCTTCGTTCCTCTGTGTTGGCTATGTCCCATCGAGAACGACCCCCTTGATTTCATATTGTTCTACTGCCAACCATGGTTGTAGGGGTCGGTTTTTGGAGGCCTTCGGACATCGCCGTGGCCTCTACTGATAGCGTCACGTCGTCCGGTCCTGCCCAGCCTCCCGCCGCGGTCTCTTTATTGTTATTATTTTATCCTTCTTATCGAACAGCGGAAACGTCCGATGCGGTGGGGTGCGTTATGCAGAAAGGGACACATGGGCTGGAATAGATGAATGGCTTCCCTGAGTAAAGAATGAAGAGGGATGGCCCGCCAGAAGGAGGTTAAAGCCACCCCTCTCGGGCTGCTAGGCTGGTGTATTAATTAATTCCCGTATTATTTCCGACGCTGGGATGGGAGAAACTATATGTTTGCATTAGTTATAAATGGTCGGAGGGCCGCGTGCATAGCGGGGTTCCTGTTTAAAAAGGGTTTCGAAGGGCTAGGCGGGGGAGCGAATGCGGTCGCGAGAAAGGGGTTCGGCGTAGAAGTGCACCGGACTGATGGGAGGAAGTGAGCGGAGGAAATTGATGCCGGGGATTTACTGATTCATTTTATCCCGCTTTTTTATTTGCGTTCCTCCTATGCCCCCCGGCATCCCTTGGGCGAAAGAGAGAGCGGAGTAGACGAGGCCGTAGAGGCACTCAGGAGCTGTTGTAAAATTCCGGGATCCCTTATGTGAAGCGTTTTATCCGCTCTCGATATTCCGTGACTTATTTATGAGATTGGTGTTCCATTAAATTTTCCCGTCCCTTTTTTCCGCTTTGTCTATTTTTTGCCCGGCGAAGATACCGGCCGAGATACCACCACCACCGTCCACCTCTTCCCGGAGCGCTTTAAAAAGATAATTGTGGCAATTACGAATCCATGATCTGCCACGGCGGATGAGCCGCGGCTGTATTAATTCGCCCGGATTTTCGGAGGCGATTATATTTTTTCCGCCCCCCCCCCCCTGTTTGCTCCACTTCATGAATATGTATCCCGTGTTTACGTATCATTATGTAAATTTGCGTTTCATTATGAGCCGAACGCCGCAGAAAAAAATTTATTTACGTGAGATGGCGGGCGGAAAAAAATCGGCCGCCCGGGTGGGAAAAAGGATGAAAATGGCGGGTGCATTTTTCAATTATCCCGCTCGGAAAAGCGAGTCATTTGCACTCCTTAATGTAAATTTAATTTAAAATCCCTCGCCGTGTTATTTTTATTGCTAATGGAACTCGGGTACTGCGTTTTTATTGTTATTGCCGTCGGAAATCGGCGTATAAATGCGTTGTCGCCATCGCTCGTAATATCTATCTATGGAATGTGCGAGTTATTTTTTCGGTTGTTTTTCGGGAACGGTTCGTTTTTAATATATAATCCCACTTCCCCGGCGTTCGACAATACGCACTGCGCTCAAACCTCCTTCAATATACCCGCTTTCTCGAGAGTGAAACTTGCTCAAAAGCAACAAATCCACTCCCACCTTCTCTCCTCTATTATTTACGCCCGCTCTCCATCTCGGAATTTGTTTTGAATAGCAGCTCCGAGAGCAATATTTTGACGAAAATAAAACATTTCGCTTTTTACGCTTTTTTACTGCAGGGTAGCGCCGCATCATTTCGTCATTCCATTTATATACGTACATTTTTTGTTTATCCATATCGTGCATTTTTCAAGGTGACAAAGGAGCTTCCTTTCGAAATATATTCGGGGGATAATGATAGGCATCCATTCTTTGCCTTTGAAAACTCCATTGTCTGCGTAATTTTTCATCGTTTGCATGTCTTTGTGAGTGTATGGGAGATAATACAAAGGGTAGCAATTTATTCATCCTTTATTATTTTCGTGGAAGGAGGATGAGTGGTACTTTTTAAGTGTTGTTACCCGTTCCTAATATTCGCCTGTCGAACTACAAGTACTGCGTAACATCCGGCCTTAGCTCCGGCGCTCATATTCGCGATCGCTCGCTTTAACTTCCGATGGGCTCAAAAATCGTTAAAGAGGGATCGATATTTCAAACCCATTTCCCCATTCTTTTGACACCGCCAATGCTGCTAACATTTCAATTGATTCCATCGTTTGAATTGGGAAGGGATCCGGCTGAGCGTTTTCCTTTGTTCGCCTTTGGGGGGAAAAATTGTTTCCGGTACTCGAACAGAATTCTTGCTTTTTCAATTAGTCGTCAGATTGATTATCAATCTATTCTAGACTCTTTGTGATCACCGCAAGCTTTCCCCGAGAGAGAAAACCGTGCATGTTTGACGTGATTTTGAAGCGGTGCGGCGCCTGTAAATGTAAATTTGATTCGATCCCATCTGCCGCATCACGTAACGAGTGTTTTATCCTGTCCTCGTGGCGCAGACTTGCATAGATTTGCTAGCTTTTTTTTGGGCTAATGGTTAAGAGTTAGGGGCTCATTAATCAGGAACTTAGGAGTTGTTCTAAGGGAGAGCTTTCTTGGTAGTGTTTTGTAAGCGAGCTCCAGGCGAGCCGTCTGAAATACAAGGCTTACTTATATTTAAGCATCTCATTATATGTCTCTGAGAAATGTATTTCGTTGTATAGCAAGAGTTCTCAGTATTAGGATTAAATCTTTTCGCTACATGCTCTACGTTTTCTTCTTACCAAATCTGAATGTAGACGAATGCTTATAGAACTTTATAAATGCCTGGAGAGTTTTAGTTCCTGTACTGGTTTTACGCGTTTACAAAAGGAATGAAAATAACTTTGTTTGATTAAAGAAATAGGATAATTTTTTAAATAAAGGAATAATTTCAAGAAAATAAATGCTGAATGGCTTTAGATCAAGGTAACGAATGCATGATTTTCTTCATAAACTTTTACGCATACATAGGAATAAAGTATCCTGAGAAATTTAGTTTTTGTCCACAAATTGCATCATGCATTTCCCCCATCACTTACTTACGTTAGCCATAAATTCTGGCTTCCTTATGAGCATTAAAGAATACCATCTTCCTCCCTCCAGCATTAAATCTAATGTTTTAAATTATATTTGTTCCTTGCTCCTCATCATCTGAAAGGCATCCCTTTATCTCTCCACCCTTCCCCGATCGGCTAATCCCTCGGGGGCTTCCGTCCATGATCGCATCCTTCAAAAACAATATCTCTCCCTCTCTTAACCCCCATTCCCGGTGCATGTGTTTGCTCGCCGTATGGCATACACGCGCTTAACAATGCACCAGCCTCTGCAAACATATTTACATCTCGATCCAATTAGTTTACCTTTGTGCGAACTCGTTTCCTCCGCTCGTCTTTATGCGGATCCTCTCGGTGGGAATCCCTCGACTTATCACCGGGGCCGTGATTTTGCCGGATCCGGCACCATCCATCTTTATCACCCATCGATTTTTATCATCCCCCCTCTCCCCGTCGCACCACTTTGAAGAACAGACGTCGCTCGCGAGAAATATTTTTTCGCTTCGAAAATGATTATCACTCTTCGACACTCCCGAAGGCTGTTCTCTTAAGAGGGAATGAATGAAACTGCGTCGGGGGGAAAAATCCTTCATCTCTCTTCAGTAAATGATTGGATTCCGGAATATGGAAATGGCGGGAGAGGAGGGGTGGATCGATCGGTCAAGTTTACCTTTTCATTCTAAAAAGCTTGTTTTGTCCGCCGATTTCTACACGCACTACACGCCGGATACTTTTTTGGTGGAAAAAGAGAGCGGAATAGACGAGGTGAAAATGATTTTTCATTTGGCGGAACTTGGATTCAATTCCTCCCACCCCATCCATCACCATCCTCGTCTTCCCCCTCCCTCTCTTCCTTCTTTGATTGGAATCCCAGTTCCGGTCCTCTCATCCCCGAGTGGAAAAAAGGAGTGATTCATAAGCGCGATTAATATTCCGTCACTTGCTCGAAAATTCCTTTTTCCTCCGCCTCCCGCTCCTCCGTTCCGTCACCGAAGTATCCCTCATAACTTTCCCTTTTTCGCCCTTAATTTTCATCTTTTACGTCTCTACCGAATTTTTTTAGGGTCCATTCTGCATCTTCATCTCCGGAAGTCAATGTTTGGCATTCCTATCTTTTCTCTTCTTTCAGCGCAAAGAGGCTGTTCATTTGGGGCCGAATAGATGACGGCGCTCCCTGCATGTGTGCGGTGTTTTAGAACGGAATTGAGAGATTTTTTTGTATTAAGTCGGATTAATTGGTGGTTTTTTGAAAGTTTCTCCTGTAATTTCGACGTTACGTATTAGATGCGCGTCTCCACTGATGGGCGAAATGATGCAAGAAACGTCTGTTTTAATTGAAATAGAATTTCTATAATTCAAATGTATCGCCACATACGCATTAAGCTTTAAAGTTATTGTACCGTACGTCAAAGTTTCAAATGTATATAGACCGTGATTTATTTTTCATAAATCATTATATATTATTTCTTCGCTTTTCTTCCTAGTGAGCGGAGGCTAGTGAGAACATGTTTGAGAGATTATCTCTCTTCAATGGAATATGTTTTTTTTAAATCAATATTATGCGTTCGCTTAGTTATCCAATGTTCTCGTATTCAACGTGACATTCACGTTGTATCGCTTTCATTGTTAGAAAACGGTAATCGAATAATTTAATCTAAGCATTCCTAGACATTATGAATTCATAATCCAATCGTTGTCCCGGAATGTCTATCTCGGAATTCATTTCGTCACGGTGGTGATGCTGCTTTGATGGCCACTGGCATCCTTCTCTCGGAACCCATCCCACTATGGTAAACACCCTATGCACCCATAGCTTGCGATAGCGGTGACTCACATCAAAAGTACCATCCATGGGCTTTCTTTTAATTCCCATCCCCTCTTCCGCCCTCCCTCCCACCGTTTGCCTCCCCCCGCCCGCTCTCCCCCCACCCTTTCATCCCCAGAGCTTCAATAATGGATTCCTTGATTGTGCCTCATTACTCACTCAGAATGGGGCATAACGATAACAACCCACCACTTTTCTCTCGGGGGTGGTTCCGAGGGATGGATCAAAAGAGGGAGGGGGTTGAAAGGGTGAGAGATGAAAATCGACCGGTTTTCTCTAAGCTATCTTAAAGGGGTTGAAACTTTAGGTCACTATCTCCCTACTTGTCCCCGTGGGACCGCCCGAAGAATAGGAGCTCCTCCTTATTCGGCCCGTTTTAATTAATCCTATTGGTGGGTAGGCCGCATTTGATGACTCAGATCTTGTGTGACAAAATGCGCCCACGAGGATTTTTCGCTCTGGGATGAGGGAAGTGGAAATGGATTTTCTGAAATTCAACTATCCGTAGGGATGGGGTGAGGAGGGCTATGGATGGGGGCTACGGTTGCTATGAGGGTGCTGTTATTTCAAATAAGACACAGGGAATGATGTAGAAATGATATTCTACTCTATACTACTCTAAGGATTTTTGTATTATAGCGATTGGAAATATCAACCGTAGCTGGTTATTCCAGCGTAAATGTCGAATTATTGGCAGTGAATTTATATTTTTATAAGGTCTTTATCGAACCGATTCGAATTCAAAGTAAAGTAAACTCGCTTTAAAATGCATATATGTATTCCTAATTCCCTAATTATTATCCACTCTTTACTTAATATTATTTAATTTTAATTCTTTTTGTGAAAATGTTTAAAAGGAAACAATATGTGTACTTTACGTTCGGGGATATACCTTGAAGATGTCTTTTTTAATTTTCATGTTTCCAATTCAGTGTAACTTTAAGGTATTGTTTTGCATGTGGCTAATTTATGAAATGATATTAATTTCAATTCTTTTCTTTGCAGGAACATCGTTTATAATATCAGCCTTTACGACTTGACGGAATTTACCGACCAGGTAAGAAATGTTTTATTTGTTAATAAATCTTTCTTAAATTAGTTTTTCTAAAAGTTAAGTAATGAGTTACCGTTGAGAAGAAAGCTTGAGAAGTTTAAAACATTATTTAGAGGCTTTATTAGCTATTTATTCCATTCTTCCGTTACCTTATTTTTCAATGATTTTGTGGCTTGATCATCTTTTTCGAGACAAAAAATTACGTCTTTTTCGCCGGGACTCGTAACAGATATTTGCCGTTATGCCACAAAAGCCAAATTTGCCCATGCCGTAATCACACACTAAATATACTCCTTTTAAGGGCAAGGTAAATCTTAAATCGGCGTCCATATCGGGAATCTGTTCAAATCGAAGGGAACCACAGTCCCTCAGAGACGATAAACAAAATTTTGCGCGTGGGCTTAGGTGTACATTTCCTTCCAACGGTCCATTTTTTTGAGCGTTGACCAAAAAACGTGTCTCCTTGGATGCACGGCTGCATCTTAGTCACCGTGGGAGATTCACCAGCCAGAGATTTCCGTCTCGCGGGTTCTCTAGTTGATGCGGTTTCAGTAGGAAGTATCTTTGCCCCTTCGGTCACAGTCCACTAAACCTCTGGCGGAAAGGGTCGATCCGGGCCTCGACCGAGTGACCACAGTTCTCGAAGAGGAAGAGAGTGTGGGTGTCTCATGTGGCCGCAGGAGGCAGAGTCGATTTTCAACCTGAGAGAGATTGGCGTTCCTCCCTTCATCTGTGACTCACACAGGTTTCCTTCTTTGCTCGGAGAAAAAAGACCGTGAGAGATTGAGTTTTACGGTTGTATTTGGCTCTTGGTTAAGGGGTTTTTTCCCTCGGTTCCTGTACGCCTTCCGCCTACTCTTTTCTTTTATGGTAACCGTCTCCCTCCCGGGGAGAGTAAGCGACAATGACTCGATTCGTTTACTACTCGAGCGGGTATGTCGTGAGTGCTGGAGGTTGGCGAGAAGTTTTGCATTCTAAGTATGTATTCTACCATATGTCGGTGGCTATAGATGAATTTATCTCCCTTCGTTTTAGGAGTCAATTAGCATGAGATTTTTTAGTGGCCAAAATGGTGTCGTTTTGTGAAATAAAAACTATATTTCAAAGTATATAAGCATTTAACTATAGTTAAAACTTTGCTATTTTTCGTGAAATAATGAGCTATAATATTTTTCCCTACTCTATCAGTATTTATGTCGAACAATATAGCGTTGGTCAGATACCTGCAGTTTAGCATTTGAGTCATTATTCATTTAAGTTCAACTTCTCCTGCGTTGTGCAAATGATTTAACTCGTGAATTTCGAACGGTTTCCGTATTTGATTTACGGACTGTTTTTATTGCCTCGCCAAATAAACATATTCACCCAAACGCTAGCCCGTACACACGTATTTATTTATCTTGGATTCGGTGTATGTATTGAATGTCATAAGCGTGAATTCGGCGAAAGTTTTATCTCAAATATTTAATGTTTTATTTTTTTGGTCTGCGTGGTGAATCGGTGTGATAGTTCACCTAGAATTAACGTGAAAGTCGACTGTTTTTCCAGATCTTAATTTTCATCCGTTTATTTCCTTATATACGATAAAATCGCTCGTAATGCAACCGATTATAATGTAAGATTTTTTTAGAGATATAGAAACACTGATTCTTTGCATTTCAGTCTTTTTGCGTGTTCTTATTGCAAAGAACTTTCATTCATATGAAAAGCCGTGGTTGAGCATTAGCAGTTGTGGCAATGATAGTTGAAACGCGTCTACCTCGAATATTACAGGTTTATTTCTCAATTCGTTATGCGTCTGATCATCATCCTCGGTATTATACGTAGTCATGGCAGTAAAGGGTTCAAGGTACTTTGCAAAAGAAAGACATGCGCGTTTATTTTCGGTCGCTGGAGAAGCGGATTGGATATGCATACATTTGCACATGTGTGTGTTTACGTCTTCTTGGCTCCCAGCCTTCTCATTCCTTTTACCCTCGCGACGCGGTCCTCGACCAACTCGAATCGGCTTACGGCCGTCTCTCTGAGTGAAGTAATCCTCGTCTCCGACACCGCGATAACCAGAAAGCCCTCTTTACACTCCCTCCGTCGGAGAACCCTTGGCTAAGTAACGGGCAGCGGCTCTACTCCTTCCCTCAAAGTCAAGCTCTTATCTTATTTCTGTTCTTCCTCCCTTCATTTGCGATCTCATCGAAGGGGTCAACTGAAGACAGCATCCTCGTCTCTCTCATTGTTCTCATCTCACTCACAATCAGTCCCCCGTTTCCTTTCCCCTTTAATTTTCCTTATTCCGCAACACCCGTATATAAATACGCCATTTACTCATGCGCTGGGGCCGTGAATATAACCGCTCCATCAGAACATAATGTAATCGATTTGTTTGAGAGTAAATTGTGGAATTAACGCTTTGAATACCAAGCAAGTATGTGTTGACGATGCTTTTTTTCTTCTTAAATGGATGACGAATTCAAGAATTTCTGATCATCCATATTTCAATAAAAAACCTCAGGGAATAGATTTTTTGTCTCGAAAGATTATTCTTATTTAATAAAATTCGTTTCCTGAAAAATTTAAACCCTCTCTTTACTTTTACGACCGCTTTTGAGGAGCCCATCGCAGAAAATTCCACCTCCAGGAAATTCCAATTCCAGGAAAAGAATGGAATTTCATAAGAATCGCGTGCAAATTGAAGGAAAAAGAGTCTAATAAATAATACATATTCGAGTGAGCGTCCCGACAAAAGAGTCGATTCTCATTCGGGCGTTGAAGTTTCCGCAGGCGGAGACGACAAATTCTTCTTTTCATTTCCACGTCTCCTCAGCGCAAGGGATGTGCCTCGAGGGCTTTTACCGAGGCGTTATTGTCTCGCGCCGCAGTGCCTACAATTTTATTTATTAAGACTCGGGTGACATTACGTTGCCGCGGTCTCCCAAATTTTTTTTCCCCTTCGCTCATTATTTAGATAAGAATGAGTTATGAGGCGGTGCTCTTTCCCACGAGGTGACATCGACAAATTTTTCGCTTTATGCGCTTCTATTTTTTGTTCATCACGCGGTTCTTGCGAGGATTTTCTGGTTAACTTAGCGTCGTTCATGCTTTGTCTAAATCTAAATAAAGTCGCATATGGCATGGGGTGTAAATACTAAGCGATCTTCATGTTTCTTTTGTTTTACTGCCGGATCGTTCGCGGAATGGATTAATTTTAGAAAGTTTTGTTTCAAGGACTATAGGATGTTATTTTATTCTAGTTGTCACAATGGGAGAGAAACCAGGAATTTCGTTTTATAAGTTATTATTATGTACCGTTTTCAAATAACTTATCAATAGCAACCTGGCATCTGATTCTCTATTTTATTAAGGATTCCTTACCATGAAAAAGCGTTTTCGCAGCATTTTTCATCTTTTTATTGCATTTTTTTAATAAAACGAATCACCTCTATTCCTTTAAGAGTTTTCTCGTACACGTTTCGTCCGCGGGACTTCACATACTTGCCATACATTCTAGATCAGGGCTAATTAAATCAAAGTAGTATCGATCTACAAAACTTTCATGGGAGCTACTTATTTGATGTAGGCTTAGACTCTTAGATGTCTTTTGTGTCGACAACTTGTGCATTATATTTCATTAATTTCACAGAAATAATGCGTCGCGATATTTACATTTAAAAATAATCCCACGAAACATACTACTAACTCATCCTATAGTAATTTCTGTTACAAGAAATCCTTATTCCTCTCCACAATTATCAACTTATTTCAGTGTCTCTCGGAGATGCACCCTCTTGTTTTGTCACTGAGTCACGAAGTTGCGAGGTAATTTAATAAATCGATCGGGATTCGTTATCTTTTTTCGTCGTTACTTCGTCCTTTGTTGGGAGTGGAAGAGTTGTAAGCACCAGGTCCACACTTCATCTAGACTCAAATTCCATATTTCTTATTTCTTCTGCCACCCTCTCTTCTCCTCTTGAACAAATTGCTTCGGCCCTTACTCCTTGATTATCTCACTCATGAGGGTCATTATCTCACCGTGACGCGAAAGGCTTCAAAGTCCGCCTTTTTTCCCTCGTCTAAAAGCTTCTTGAGTCGCCTACTGTCTTGTGATCATTCCGTGTTTCCATTCTCTCTTCTTCTGATTCCTCTCTTCATTTCTTCCGCTGCCTTTCATTGCCTTCGTCCACTTGACTCTCTATTCATTGTACATTTCCCCGTACACTTTTATGGGAATGGTCTTTTGGAAGACTTTTCTCCGTAAAGCCCATTAAGCCTCAAGTGGGTCTGAAATAATTAAGGGATATAAATCGTCGCATCTTTTCAGTATGCATAAAAATATTGTAACTACGTTACCTTGTTTTTCAATATTTACGAATTTATCTCATGGAAAAATTTATGCAGACACAATATTTCGCACAAACTCAAACCAATCAAAATGAAGGAGAAATTTCATAGAAAATTAAGAGAGCTCATCACTTGGTCTCCCTTTATCATCTTTAAATGAGCTATAGTATACTTCTATTTTTCAACCAAAACTGATTGGAGTAGGTCATTAACGCAAGGTCTACTTCTTCATGCATACTTTGGTATCCACTGATTTATTATGAAGTTAATTGGTTTCGATTTATAGTTTTAAGTTAGTTTTCAGGTACTAATACAGGCAAGTTAAACGAACCTAGTAGTTGACATTAAATTTTTAGCTATTTTACGGGTTTTTACTCCTTTATATGCTTCAGTTTATTCGTAGTATTTCTCCACCCAGCGCTTTGAATATTTTGTTGTGGACCTATGCCCCGTCGCTCTTTTGTGAGCATCACGTCCATTTCATATTCCTTCAGACTCGTTTTAATTTGCAATCATCCCAGCAGAGGTCTCCCATTCTCCATGCATACGTTAGCACACCTGATGTTGTGAGCAGAAAGCTATTATGATTTCAGGGTAACTTTAATTTCCTATTCTTCTACGGGGACAGTGGCTAACCCTTTCTCTCACAAACACGCCGAACGCCCCCTCCTCTCCTCCTGTGTCCACGTTTCCTACATCGGAGCCTGCCTCCGTCACTGCTCGTCCACTTTGAAAAAATATAAAGAGAAGCTGTCCTTGTGTCTCGGCCTCTTTTGTTTTCAACTTTCAAACACCATTACCGGAGTCTTTAAAGAGAGAAAGAGCAACTACACTCCTTCCGCTCTTTTAGCCTTTTTTGCGTCCCATTTTCCCTTCCTTTCCTCGGTTCCCTTTCGCTGATTGTCTCTAAGGAGGATATCGTGCTCGTTGTTTTATTCGTCAGAGTGGGGAAATAAAAAGATAACGAAGTTTCCGCGGTGCTTTTTTTCTTTCATGAGGTCTCGATGCAGGTTTTTTTCTTCTTGCTTGTCCTCCTTTGCTCCACTTCCTCTATTTCCTGATAGTTGGATATGTAAGAACCTTTCAGAACCGTTTCTCCTCTTTTCATGCTCGGATTCCATGGAAGTCAAATAACACGATAAATGTGTATTTGATCAAGGAGGCGTGACATTCCTTCGCTACCTTATGAGGCTAAGTTATGCCAAGTGTGGAATTTAGCTTAACTTAATTGAAGAGTTCGGTTCTCACGTTTGCGGATTCATTCTTTTATGGGGACTCTTCGCAAGTACTTTATAAACCGCGTTTGCTGAGGTTATTTTTCGTTTTCACATTAGTTCGTCACGTATTCTTCCCATGCGTGGCTTCGAATCCCACCCTCCCTGCCATCTTCTGGTCCATTTCCATTCTTGGAACGATACATTTCCTCTCAGTACCGTTATTCGCGACGAATTAAAAGCAGCCATCCTCCGTTGATTTATGTCCCATGACGTTATATCGCTCCGACCGCTTCTGGTGTATGTCTTTACTACCGGAAGCCAGAATAATTGGAACCACATTTTTAAAACTACCCTTTTATTTGATTTTATTCGCAAAGAGACCCCGAGGGAATAAATCGATCGACACCCTGACAACATAATGAAACAACCCCCGGTGGAAAATTTATCGCGCCCGAGGAAAACAAAAAATCATTCTATTAGGATTTATTCGGTGGGGAGAACGGGGAGGGAATGTTGGTCGAGCCTATTGGAGGGTTGAAATTTACAGTAATCTAATTCTTGTGCCATTTGCAATCGCGCCAGGCGGTCTTCGGAAGTCGCCCCCTTTTATCGAGGTCCCCCGCCGCCTTCCGGAATACCCCCCGGTCCCCCGTGCCTCATTCCTTCCACATCCTCTCCCTTTATCACACAAGCAAAATTTTTAGTCAAACTTCGGTTCCGTCTGTCTGTGTGTCCGTCTCCTTCACTCCATTTCATTTCCTCCCCTCACCTCTCCTTATTTACCACGTGATGACTCGTCCCACCATCCAGAGACCGGTTTGACGACTTCCACTCTCTAATGGGAGAGAAAAGGGAGAGGTAAAAGGGAAGGTGGCCGGAGGGAGACATTGCTCTCGGCTGTTGAAGGAAAGGGGATAAAAAAGCGAGTGAGACTAATGGAGGGAAAGAGTAGGAGTTGTTTGCGTCTTCGGCCGCTGAAGACGATGACCCGCCGCAGCTTCTCACTCATACCCCTTCTATGGAAGACGGTGGACCGCCCACCGAATCCAAAAGGTGTGTGTTTGTGTGTACGACGGCGTTGCCAAGTCGCGGACGTACTTAACATTTTTATTTAGTTTGAGCTGTTACGAGGGAGGAGGGGGAACCCGAGGAAGGTTTTTTTTCTCTCAGGATGTGGGATGGGTGGGGTGAAATAGGTGTGGTTTTGGCTAAGTATCTACACGGCAGGAAATGGAAGTGGCCGGGGTTTCTCTCGAGGTTGAAGACTCCCTTTCTGTTCGATCATTCTCATAACTTTTATGCGGAGCTGTCGATGACGTCAGCGGAGTCTTTTTTTAATCAATCGGCGCATTCCCCCCATCTATCGACCGTGACCGGGAGGTGTGGTTTGCGAGGCGAATCTGACCGGACGGTGGTGGGTTTTGCTCAAGTTTTGCCCGTATCGAGATCGAGATGAAAGTGCTCGGGCCGGCGATTCGTAAATTATGGAGGGAGATTCCTAAGCGAATCTCCGGATGGTGTAATTATGCCCTCCGATACGATAACGAGGCCCATGTGAGGGCAGATGAATGATTGCACAAATAGAGCGAGTCGGCTATCTCCTCTGCGGAAAAAGTTATCGCTTTCCTTTCATTACCTAATGTTTCAAAGGAGATTCGATTCCCTCGACGGAGTCATCGTGGGCTAAGACGATAAGCACGGAGAGATGAATGGCCGAAATGGGACCCTCAGGGCCCGGGCCCCTCGACACGGAGGCCGGGATAATTCATCAGCCGAATTAACGATGGAAATATTTCACGGACGAGATTAAAGGATTTTATTTAATTGTTTCTTCGGTGTCCGTTACAATTTGATGCAAATATTCTTCATATTTGACATTTATTGCTCTAAAATTCGCGTTAGCGGCCGAGTGATATCGCGAGAAATGTAATTCATGCCAGTTTTATATCATATAAATGCAACTCTCAAAGTGAAGCTGTCATGTTACACAACGTTTTCGTGGCAAGTAAAATTCTTTTTGCCGTTTCAGAGCCTAAAGTCATTAATATTTATCAAATTCTTCCGAAGCTAGTTTAATCGAAAAAAAAAACATTTAGAGTTATGTTTAATGCAGCTACTGCTGTCTAAGTTCAGCCGAAGTCATTTTTTTCATTTTTTCCACTCCCGCTTGCACATTTCTGTCTGGCATATTTCCACTGCGCGGCGGAATAGCTAGAGAGAAAAAATCATACAAACGTAATTAATTCTTTCATCATGGAGTTGACGACTTGAAAGGAAAAATACGAGTTAAAAGTATGTCGGCTGGGCTCTAAACCGATCTGACACATTATTATTTGATTGTATTAATGGAATTTACCGCCGACGAATTTACTTTTCTCCCGCTAAGGAAATGCGTTTTTTCCGTCGGAACTTGGAAAGCGAGGGAGGAGCCAAGGGGAAAACTAATCGTAAAAGCATTAATAGCCGTAGTGGAGGACGAAGGGAGGGTTATTTTTTCCTGCTCTCGCCATCCGAATGCGTTTCCTGCCTCGCTCGAGGCCTCTGTTGCCGGGAAAATGGAATTGAAACCACTGTTCGCCGCCAGCGAATTAGAGCGCTGCAATTTTTCTGAGTGCACCGGCCGCTTTTCATCGCTGCCAATTCGTCATTTTTTCGCGACCTGTCTTTTTGAAGATGGAGGCATGGGAGGAATCATCTCCCAACGCTCTTTGTTCGATGGGTTTGCCTCGCATGTGTTATGGACGGAAATGGAATGAAAGGAGAGCGGCAAAATAATTGACAAATATATGCTAGAGAGGGAAAGAATTTCCCTGGAAGAAAAGAATTTTTCCCCGACGGACGTGTTTTTCCTCTTTGGCGAAACGTGTCGTCGCTCATAATCGCCCCTGTTGCGTCTGACCGAGTGCAGAAATTTCTTTATTTACGTTCCCACATCTTCTCGGTCCACCGCTGTGCTTTCGCCTCTGCCCACCAGATGTCGTTGCGAAATGAATTTACTCCGCGAAAGACGTGCTCTAGATGCCGTATCTGTAATGACGCCTCCCCAAGTTTTCGGCGCCTCGGAATGAAACGTCACGAATTTCATTTCGAACCACGATGCAGCTGTTGTTTGGAGTCCACCCTTAAAAATTTCACCCCGTTCGGTTTCTGAATTGATGTCGGCACGTGTTCCCGATACATCTTTCCCTTGTGGGATCGCGTCGGATTTATCTCTTTAAAATCGTTTATGTGTCTCATATAGCGGCGACGTGTTATGATTGCAAGTGGAGATAGGGTTTGTAATCAGCCCTCTTACGTATGGTGAAGCTGTGATTTTACGTTTCCTACGTAGCTTTTTACAAATCTCTCTAGAAAGGTAGATAAAGTAGTAAGATAATATAGAGTTATTGTTCTGTTGCTAATTTCGATGAAAGTTTCTCAGTGAGATTAATAAATATATTAAGATAACCTTCGTAATTTTTACGTTAATTTTCACTTGTATTTTTTACTCCGTATATGCTTTAAGAAAGGTCAACTAAAAAAAGGGGAATATTCTTGGAAATTGATTCTTTTTATTCAGAGACTCCAAGATCTAAGGCTTGCTAATTTTGGGCTTTATTTATTTCAATTTCCCATGACCAGTCCTTAATTTATTTCTTCGAAGCGTTCAGATAATTAATTACGGAGAGAGTTGATAGAACAACCACAAATGCCGCCCAAGTGTGGCGTATCGTACTAATTATACTTTGGCTCGAACTCCGAAAAGTTGGAGAGGAATCCGTTGAATTTGCATCGGGTGCAAGACGGATTCCCCCGGAGCCTTCTGCGGTTCTCAGGAGGTATGGGAGGAGGTATCGGAAGCTTTGAAATCTGGTAAAAGACCGCCAGAACAATGGGAAAGGTCTATCTTTCACCGCCCCCGCGGAAGAGGCACGCACGCCCCGCGGTCAGCCGACGGGGAGTCTGTGCTTCCGCGGAAAGGCAGACATTAGCCGACCTTATTCTTTTCCCTGCCACGCCCACCGTCCCCAAACTGTAATGGAAGTGGTGTTGTCGTGAAAGCATTGTGCAGATAAAAAAGTTTATCGTCGGGTGAAGCTCATTCGCTCCCGTTTCTGAGAAATTCCTTTTATGGGGATGTTTTGCCGCCGGATGGAATGAAATAAAGGAACATCTGCGGAGCTCTGAGGGGAGGAAATATGGACTGTTGCGTCCTATGGGATTTCATTAGAAAAGACTGCCTTTGTTTCCCGTCGCAAAAATGTTGTTTCTTTGATAGATGAAGTAGGCCTTTGGTGATTTCAACGTGTGTGGATTTATCTCGGTTCCAGAAGAATGGTTTTATATTTGCGCTCTTTAATGCCGAAATTAATAAGGTTCCTAGAGTTCGAAGGTTATTTGTATCCAGAAATGTCAATTTTTCCCGTTGTAAATATAAATGTATTAATGTTCTGCCACATGACCACGTGTAATGACTGTTGCCGCGTCAATAGAATGTTAAAGATGATATTAATGATTTACTTAAATAGAAAAACTCATATAGGAAAATAGGGAATACAGTCGCAGATCTTATTTTTTCCTCTGTGGTAAAATCATTGAAATTATAATTATTTAATAATCGAGCTATTTTAAACTGTGGGAAAGTGTAGGTGCTGATAGCCGTAGGTACTCGCCAAAATCACCCACCCAGTGAGAGTTTCAGTAGTTCGTCGTAACTAATTATTCACGGAGGTTATCAATGGCTTCATATGCTTCAATATCTTTCTTCAAATTCAAAATCTCATAATTTTTACATATTAAATAATTTGTAGTCTGGAAAGTGATTGATGTATGACGATGTTAATCCTCCTAATTCGTCCTGTCATGATCTTCTTGAGAAATCTTCGTATTTTATTATATTCTGAGAAATGGATATCCATTTTCTATTCTTCAAATTTAATTACCTCAGCTGACATGCCTAAATACCCCGAGGGTTGGCTCACCGAGAACTGACTCTCATCATCCCAAAATCCTAACCTTCTGGATTTCATTACGGCTCATCTCAGTATTTTGGAGGCATTACTAAAGAAAGCCCGCGCGACGCCTTCCTGCCAACTTCGCAAACTTCATCCAAAAAACATTTCTGGTGCATCTTCCCCCGTCTAGGATCCTTTGAAATTCAAGCCAACTCCACAGACTGCATAAGTAGCCGTCCTCTCCCCGCTAAGTTGCTTGGTTGCGAGAAACTATCTTTTAATGTATGTACCATCCATCTCCCCGCGTTCCGCTCAGCTTCCCACCCGCTCTTTCCATCGAGAAAATCCGCCGAAAAGCTCGCGACACTTTCCTTTTTCAGTCGAAAAGTCGATACAGGTGTGGTAATCCCGCTCGGCCACCATACGCTCCACTCATACTCCGAGATGATGACAAATTTATATACCCAACCCTTTTCCCGTCGCTCCGCCATCTGTGTAAGTTGCTTAAGAACCACGTACGTAGTAGAGGTACGCGGCCGATTTCAAGGTTATGCATGTAGGCGTACGGAGAGATGGGGAGAATAACAAGGAGAAAATGGGGTGAGGAACCTGAAGATGACAGGGATAGAGTGGACTACTCGCCATTATTTCCTCCTCTAATGTGGAAACACTTCATCGACCCCATGCGCTTAATCTCCGCTGTAACAGATACTTCGTGGATGGAAATATAGCGTATGGCTCGTATTTTATAACAGGGCTCCTTCGAAAGCACTTGTTAAAGCGCCTCCTTAATTTAATAACCACGAGGTTACCAGCGATAATTTAGTTTGTGGAATTTTGTTTGTGACGTCTTTTTCTGTCTTTTCTTAATAGCAATTTACTTTCGATAAGTTTGCTAGAGTTTATTAGACTGATATTCAGGAGATTAGTAGAACGAAAAAAAAGGAAATTCGGCGAAATGAATGGAAAATTATTTAAAGTGTTTAATTATAAAAAGGAACTAAAATATAATAATTATATAAAGGAAAAAAAATAAATTTTATAAAAGAAACAAAATGTTTAAAAACTATAAATTGAATGAAAGAAAATGTGATATATGAATTCTTTAAAAGAAATTAAATTTAGAAAGATATATTTTTGTATATTATAATAGAAAATAAATATTTGTTATAGAATACAATTTCGATGACGTTCTATAAAGAGTTGCAAGCTTACGAAATTTGCTGAATTATTTGGTCGGAAAGTAATTTTGGGTTATGAAACACTAGTTTGTAACGTCGAAAAAAATTACCCGATTCGTCATAGTTTATTCATAGCTCTTATTACTATTGACACTCTTAGCTAGACTAATTCAGTCTTTCCCACAAAATCCGAAGATAAGAGATACCGCCCGTTTAAAAGCCACGTGAAGGAACATCCATTGCAAATGAAATCACTGCGAGAGGAGTCGCTTTGATTCCTCATGCGCAAACAATATGTAATCGGGAAAAACATAATCGAATATCCGTTACTTCCGTTATAATGGATTCCGAGTGTGCTGGGCTGTTCCATCCCCTTTATGTCTTAACCTTTCCACTCCCACCCTTCCTCGGGGCATTTCCTCTCTCTCCGCCATGATCTCGGCAAACTTGCCTAATTGCAAAAGCGGAGGCAAAACGACCTCCAGTTGAGATTCCACTGCAAAATTCGCCCATCTTTCCAAACCGAAGTCTTGCCTGTCCCCATCTCGCTGAAACTTGTTCTCGATCCCCTTTCTTTTATTCCTCTCGTCTTATCTCGCTTCTTTAATCTTCGAAAGACTCCCCTTCTTCTGCCAGACTCTTGCATTTTGATGACTCGCGGGTTGGAAGTTTAGCGCCATCCTTTCGTCTCCCGCTTTTGTTGGACGTCTGCTACTGTTGGTTGCTCGAAAAAATACCTTACGTCACAGTCTCCTTCCCTTTAGTGCAATATTAAACTTTTCTCAAATGCTGGCAGTTTGGTTGCATTTCAGTTTGCACTGCGGACGCCAATTAGCTCCCTTATTACCCTTTACCCGAGCCTAGATCGAAAACAAACCTCGCTCAAGTTTTCTTCTCTAATGGTAATCGCTCATGTGGAAGTTTTAAAAGGTGCTCTGCGATTCGGTGTTTGTTTCAGTGAAATTGTATGAAAAATGACTCTCTCCTAATTTTAGTGATAACAAGGGATGAATTTTTTCTTTTTTAACGCATGCTTAAGTGGTATATTACTAATGTAGTGTAAGAGAGGAAATCTGATGTGACTGGAATTAGAGCCTGTGTTATCCAGTTGCCAGGCTGGTGATTGGTCATAGTAAGTAACATAATAGGTGCCCGTTGAAGCGGGGATCCGGGTTCAAATCCTGGTCACGGCAGACTTCTTTTCCACTCTATTAGTGTCAACTTAACCTTACCATGTTCAATTCTATTAACCCTATGTAATTAACAAATGATCTGTAACGTGTATTAATGATTGGTACTACACGATATTAATATTGTTAACGGTGACTATCTATACACGTGGAATCTTTTCAAGAAATCCTCTGCTCTATTTAACTTTTTAATTAATGAAATCTCTTTTCTCTTTCAACCAGCATGGATCTGCACAGGTGGGTAGTTTTTAATCTTTCTCGGTGTTTTCTGCGTTATTGGATGGCTGATTCAGATGGTGGCTAATTGCTTTCACTTTTGCGAATAATTGCATCTCACTCGAACGGCGGAAAAAAATTTATAATTCTGCGCACCAAAACGAAACCTTTTTGTCCCCTTTGATGGAGAGCCTCTCAGCGCAGCGCTAGCGTTCAAAAGGATCTCATTTTTCGCTTTTAGACTATCCACTCCTATTCTTCGAGCACTGCCCTAATGAACCATGCGTCCTCGATCGAAAGGTCCTCTACCGTCAGTTTATCAAAATAACGATGCTCCGGTGCTCACGGGAGGCGGGAATGACGGAATAAACCCGGGTGAAAAATTAATCTCCGCCGAGCATTGCGGAATGAATTCTTTCCTTTTTTCTGATGCTGACCGGGTAATATTTGCCTAAGTTCGTGTTTCTAATTCATCATAAGATAGAGCTGACTAAATTTTTGTTAAACAGGGATCGTGGGAAATTTAAATCGTAACCGATTTTGGTATTTCAAAATTGTGGAATAAAATGGCAAGTAAAAATTGCTGCGTATGTCAAAATTTCTTGCCACTTCCCTCCTGTTTTCCGATTGCCAGCTTGTCTCCCCTAACGGACTCATAGTTCGAAAAAACTGTAATCATGGTTTATCATACACCATTTTTGCTGCAAATTTTCCATGCGACCTGGTTAAAAATTTTCAAAAATTGGGCTCATTAGTTTAAGTTCCACCTCTTACAAGAATTAATTGTGTGTGGCGCGCTTACTGCTTTCCTCTGATACAGTAATTAAAGTGAATTATTATACGCATATGATAATCAAATCAATCTTTTTTATCTGCTCATCTTTAAAAAGAGAAATTTGATTTTTTTTTAATCGTAGAATTAACTCTCGAATTTCGAAAAAAATTCGAATGTGATTGTAAAATAGGACCGATCTCTTGACAATCGTAGCTATCCTATGCATGTTTTTTTATATCTTGCATGAATTTTTCCTAAATAATATTAAAACAAATTTCATTCTCCAGCATTTGGTCGTAATTATATTTTACTCGAATTCATGAATGTGTATATCCTCTTCGAGGCGCCTTTACACTATTTTACCCTTTCCCATCGAATAACGTTAAAGCATTTTTCCAGCGTTTCTCCCGAAGCCTTCAGCGCCTTAACCTCCCCGCCGACGTGAGGGAAGCTCGCGTGATTTATTAAACACGTGATGACGCATTCGCGCGTGGGCAGCGAGTTCAAAGGGGCGGAGGAAACACTCTAGAGCGCACATTTTATCCGTCTCCTCTCCCCTTTCTTCGTGCGCATACATTTAAGTGTCGTAATTGTCAACTCAATCCTCCCGATGACTCTCCTTTTGTCGATGGCCGCCTCTCCACCCTTTCCGAAGGGCATGTGCGTGGGGTGCAATTGAAACAATGGGACGATTCGGAGCGTGGAAATCCGCCAATGGTCTGTCGCAGAGGATGGAAGGGGTTACTCTGTTAGGGAATTAGAGAGTGGGGGCCCGCGCTGCTGCAGCTGGCCGGCTTCGTGATGCAAATCACGAGTGGACGCGCGACGCAGTCTCCCGAAGGGGTGAGTCCATAGGGTGCACGGAAGGTCCCCTATCACGGAGATGCAGAGAAGAACCCGCTTTTTCGGCGTTTCTCACTCGTCTTCATTGGGTCCTACTCCGTCTCACATTCTTATCTTCCGTATAGGTTTATCTTTTCTGGTTTGATTCATATTTCGATCTCCGTCGATTCGTATGTTTGCACCCGGTGAGGGACTTTAATTGGATCGATTGCGTCAAGATTCTTAGGGAACTATTAATTTGAACTATTAGGGCAAGTGATGTTGCAATAGCGGAGGGTCATGTAACCGTCCTAATCATTTAAGTGAAATGCTTTACATATAGCACCCATGGTGACCTTAGCTTACTTTACCTGCAGATCAGTGCAATTAAGTTACTATAAATTTATTTTCTAAAAGATAAATTACCTCTCTGATAAAAATTACGCGGATAATAAATAATCACGAATATACAAATTTATTAATTTTTCATTCGTTTTTTTAGGAGTGTGGATATCAATTCTTGTCCACAGTGTAAATTACCTCTATAATACAAATAATACATATAATGAATAATCAGGCCTATATAAAAAATTCATTTTTTCATTCATTCTTTTGTAGCATGGATATCATTTCTCGTCGGCATGAAATTTATGCGACGGTGATTATTAAATCCCACCCTGCAGAAACGTGAGTCCTTTCATCTTTTAGCTGAAACTGAGGACGCAAGTATTTTAGGATTGGATAACGTCTCATAAATATGTTTCGGTGAAATCATTTCATAAATATACCTGGGAAATTTTGACGAATTTCCTCAGAGAAAAGCTCGCACAGAATCAACGAGTAGGCCATTTGAAGTTCTTACGTGAGCTATTCTAGGAACTCACGATTAACAAACGGCCATAATTTGAAACTCGGCTCTCACGGCTATATTTAGGAGCGACTAGAATATCTGCTTTGGGTGTTCTATGAAAGGCAGACTTGATTTGAAGCGGGCTAAAGAGATGTTTTCTTTAGATTCACGTCGCATTTCTAATTCCCTCGAGAAATTATCCAGATAGTTTCCAGGAATTTATTGTGGATGCAGTAGCGCCTCTACAGTTTCCCTGAGAAAACGAGGAGATGTCGCACTTTCTTGCGACTCGTTTTGCATTAAAATGCATGGCCCTGTAGTCTTCGCGACCTTTTCTCAGACTGAGATTTATGGAAGGGAATCAGCATTTTCTTTTCGACTGGCCTCTGTGCTTTTTCTCGTTACACTTGGGAGTATGGGAACAAATATGCACGAGGCACCGTCTCCTTTCAGTGATTGGGATTTCTATCTGCGCTCCCGAATCTCGCGAGAGTTCCCAATTATCTGTTTTCATTGTTTCGTCTAATTCGAAAGATTCATCGTTTGGAAGTTTTTTTTTGTTTCTAAAGAGAAGAATGTACATTCGAAGAAGTCCGTGTTTATCTAATTGCATAAATCACCCTTGCATCACCTCTCTGTGTCAGCTTCGTGGTGGAGTACAAACGCATAGGTCTCGGGTTCGAACTCGGTTATGGTTATCCGTGAGCAATAAAAACATAAGAAAGAGCGATCGCATAAGACTAAGATTCCCCCATTAAAAATTTGATTATTATGATAATATTCCTTATTAATATTCGTAGAGATATCAATGAAACTGGCGTTCTTATGCAAATCAATCGCCTTTTATTCAGATTTTCGCATTTATATGTGATATGCGGCTCACAAATATTGATATAATCAATCATCCTTTCCTTAAGATATTAAAGCTAGATCTGATAGCTAGTGTTACAGCTGTTCCTTGAACTAATAGCGATTTATCGATTCATTTCATCACTGTTTTTGTCGTCACTATGAAAATAAATAGTGTATTTTCAATGCATACAGTTTTCAACCCCTTGTAAGTAAATATTCCAGACGATTTATCAGGACATCTGCTAGCGAGAGATTTCAGTTACGTTGCCGAAATTGATGATAGTAATTATCGAACTTTTATTAGACTGATCAATCTCGAACACGCATGCAAATACTCTCCTCTTTGGAAATTCAGCTTCCGTCAACTTTTCACCGCATTCGAGGGAAACTAAGCACTTCTTAATGGTTCGCTCCGGCGTCACACCTCTGTCCTCCATCCAGAATACAGGTTCTCACTACCCTCCCGCATATCTATCACGCGCGCACTTAGAAAGTCGCCTCGTTAGGTAACATCTTGCAGCCTCTCATATAACGTCGTATCAATCTTCTCGTAGTCCAGCAGAGAGTCTAATAAGGAGATGGGTTAAGCTTTCTCTTGAAGATGCACAAATACTAAGGATACGAAACGGGTTCGTCTATGGGTGTAAAGCTAGAAAAATAATTTCATAATTCAACCAATGTATTCGTCCGAGTTAATTGACATAAGTGAGGGCTTTCAGAGGATGTTTTCTGCATAAATATGGACATTTGTGGCTAGAAGTTGAATCGGAATAATAAACTACGTATATTGCAGGCTATACTTCGGAATTTTCTGCCTCTTTAATAAATAGGAGGATTTTAATATATTGTAAAAAACGATAGGAATTTCCTTTAAACTGCCCAAAAATGTTTTACAACAAATGTATTTTAAAATAAAAAGTGAGGAAGGGTAATTAATTTAATGAGTTGTGTTAGCAATACATTTTTGAAGAATATTTTCTTCTTAAAACCGTGAAAAATATGATTTTCGAATGATAGAAATGTATGCTAGCTCTTCTTTGGGAAGAAAAATATTTTTTTAAACTTTGTATTTTTTATATATTTTTTACCCTTTTCCGTATGATTTAAGCTAATACCGTGAATTCAGTTAGCCGAAATCATTATTATGACAATCGAACCAAAAGTCAATTCGAACGACTTCGCAAGGAGTTACGTAACGATGGAATATTTATCCCTTTTCCATTATGTAGGATTTCGCGGCGTGTCGTTTGTCCGAAATGGATTTCCGTAACAGAATTTCGTCAAAGCCGAACTTGAAAAATTGATAATCTAATGAGAAGAGCCGTCCTTCCATCTGGGAAACCGGCGCGCAGCCACCGTAGGGAGATTTTCGGCTCCCTATGGGAGGCCCTATTTCCGTCTAGGGAGTAATACGAATCAGCCTATTCGAGTTTGTTAATTTCCTGATGGCCTCTTATAACAGCCTTTAGCGGAAGGATTATATCCGAGGAAGGAGCGGGTTAATACAGGTTGGGCTTTGAGATGGTCTGCTGGAAGGGGATGAAATCGAATTCCCCTCGGGCATAGTGGGAGGAAAGAAAGGGGGAGGAAGGGCTCGGTGAACCGGTCGTAATTATAGCGGTAGGATCAGCATTGCGGCACGGCAAGAGAGTTACGACTGATGATGACGTGGAACCTGAAGCGAGTATGTGGCGTTCAATCACCCTCTCTCTCTCTCCTTACCTTCTCTCCCTTTTCAATCGCTCCTTTTTCCCTCATCCCGAGGCGCACTCCAAGAGAGTTTACTCAAAACTTTTTCACTTCGTCACAGACCGCCGTGCTAAACTGCGACGCGACGTTTCATTGCACCGCTGTGAGATCTCGAGAAGTCGGGGAGAATAAAAAGGATAAATTTAACTTTTTTAATTAAAGGATCCGAGAACATCGAGGTCTCTAGCTCGGGAGGATACTTTTCGTTGTGTTTATGTCCTGGTACTTATGTGACCATCGTGATATTTTGTAGTCGCTTCTTTCAGACGCTTGATCTTTGATCATGAAATATTTTAACGCTTGACTTCCCGGAAGAATCGTTTATGTTAAAATGATTGGAGATTACTGTTCACCAGTAATTCTTATCAAAAGTAAATAGTGATGATGGAAGGTTAGTTCAAGGCTCCTGCTATATAAGACGATAGACCAAACGTATTTTCACCATTTCCTTTCTATGACGTGACGATAACTTGATAGAATGTCATGCTGTTAGGACAAAGTCCTCTCATTACTCTTGAATTGATTCTCAGGATATGCTTCTACTGCTGGTATAAGCTTCATTTATACCTTGTAATCTTTCTGATAAGTTCTATATTAAGTATCAACTCATGTTTCCCGGAATATTTTCTGATATTGAGCTTAGTTTAGTTCTAAGTTTTCAACTTTAGAAATAATTAAAAGCTTCCACAGCCATTTGATTAATGGTGTAGACAGCTATTTGTGCACTAAAGTCCACATTGGGAACGTCCATTTTTTGATAAATAAGTAATATCTTCATTTCGGGTTCTATAATAATACTTCAGTTCCGAAAATGATTGTTATAGTTTAGATAGAGTCACTTCAAAATTATCTCTTAATATCCCTATTTTCGAATCCAGGATTTGAGAACGAACTCAGATTTCTTGCCTTCGTAAATTATTCCTCCTCTGTTTAAAATCTCCCTATATAATATCTTCGATAGAACCCTTGTTACTGATTTCTTGCCTTTCTCTCGAGGCTCGCAACCTTTAATCTTCAGCATATTTCAAACTCTCACTTCTCGATTCCCCACTCCATTTCCACAAGTCTTCCCATTATTTTCATTCTTCCCCCCCTAAACTGTGTTCATTTTCTTCGCTCTCTTTTCTTTCCGTGAATCTTCGCACATAGCCCCCCTTTCTTCTCCTTCACACGCGAATCTCCTTTCTCGTACCTCCAGCCCATCCATCGCTTGTCTCTTTTGTTACGCCGCTACTCCAGCATTTGTTTTCTTTCTTTCCGATTTAACTCGCGTCCCATCGGAATTATATCCCTTCCACGATTTTTTACGCTCTGCTTGCGGCCTCCCGTTTTTTTCCTCTCAGCTCAACCTCTTCCTTCTCTTATTTCTTCCCTTTGTACTTCTTCGCATCCTCCCTTTTCTCCCCGATCTCAGCCAGCCATTCCCTTCTTTTGATCTTTAATCTCCCGTTTTCGCAAAAATTGGAAAATTTCGGACAATATCCGGTAGTGATTACATACCTTGCGGACGATTCTGCGATGCCGTTTCAACGCTTTCGGCTACGGTTTTGATACTTCTACGGATCATCCACCACTTCCTCATTCTCTTTGGTTGGAAGGCTATAATTTTCCGCATTTTCCACTATCATTTTCCCACGCATTATATGTTTTCCTTTTAAAATACCCCTTATTCTGGTTTTCGTAACGTTAAACTTAGAGTTTTCTCCCTCAACTTTCGTTTCTTGTGCACAAATGATTCGCCTGAAGATACTTTCTTCTAACATGAGTACGATATGAAAGCGCGAGTTAGTGATTAGTGTAGTCTTTATCATGCAAACTTCTGTAGTAAACATAGCCGCTTGAATTCAACTAAGGAGGTCCTAATGAGGTGGTTACCTATCTTTTTTGATTAACAATAAAATTCTTTATCCCTATAATAATGATAATAAATTTAACTTTTATTTCTGGTTTGTAAAATATTTTGGAAATGTGTCCTCTGTTTTGCAGTCTTCATAGGGAGAAATTTTTTTTTAAATCGATCTTTGTAGATCTTATCTAATAAGACGGATTCTAAGACATTGGTCGTGGTTTGCGGTTTATTCTCGATTCCTTTTTATTAAGTTAGGTGGTGGTTATTGTTTTCAAGTCTATAAACCAGCAGTACTCGACAGATTTACCTTTATTTCAAATTCCTATCTACATTGTAGTTCTATGTTAATGTTGCGTTGACAGAACATCTTATTCATATTAGCTCAGATGTTCGTTCGGCGAAAGAAACTGTTATTTCACAATTTTAGCGATGTAATGTTACGTTCGTGAAGTTTTTGTAGAAGTCTTTGAAAGGTGGAATGCAGCAATCAAATGGAAGCCGCAATTTCCCGAGGCATTTCAAGTTTCTTTCAAGAAGGCGTTAATTCAAAAACGGGAGGAAGCGCAGGAAAAAAGAGAAGAGTATTTTTTAAGGAGAAAGAATAGTCGGGGTGTAAGGAGTAATAAAAAAGACGAAGAACATGCACTGGATGGAAGGAAGTTCTCCACTTTCGGCATTTTGGCCAGAACCCAAACAAAACACCGCTCCAAGCGGAAGGAGCTGTTTGTACTTGAAATTGTTTGTTTGTTTGTGTAGCCGGGATTTAGATCCACTTTATGGCAGCTGAAGGGTTAATTGGTGGCATGCGAACCCATAGAGTTTGGAGTAGTACGCTGAATACAAAACAAATCTTCCTCCAGCCTGCGTTATTCTGTTTCTTCGCGCTGTCCATTCGATGGATTCTTTTATATACCGTTTTATAGGCGGACGTTCGAACCCCTCCCGTAAGCAAGTATTTTCGGAACTTTTTATGGATGTGAATTTTCAGCGCCGGGATATTTATTCAGGTCTACCCGCCGCTCCGAAATTCTCCCCTCCAGCGCACTTTTATTCGCGGTCATATGTTCGGAGGAAAAGCGTCCGAAGAAAAGGAAAATTCGCCGTCGGAACAAGAGACCAGTCGTTGGTTTTTTCCCTCTCTCTACTCTTGTAAAGTTCTGAAGAGCTTGCATTACTCCATCCGGTAGCCGGGGTAAAAGGCTCAGTTGGCGAATCGTACCCAGGAAGTTCTCCTAACTTCGCACAACCGGAAGAATAACTGTCAGGAGAAATTCCTTTTTGCCACCGTAAAACGTGGCGAAGCGAAGCAAATCGTGGAGAATTTTGAAGGACACCGCCAACGTTCGGTCAGCGCATTTTTCAACACGCGAAAGCTATCCGGTATCGCTATTTTTTCCCTCTCTTTCCTTTAAAAATATCCTGATGGCTCAATTTGAGCGAATTACAGCAGTAAGAAACACTTCTTCTCCATTCCTCCGTCGTTGGAGATGGGAGTTTGAGATTTTTTACCGATATATCTCTCCGTTTCCGTCTCGCTTGATTTGTCGCCGACGGAAAAAGCCGAAGTTAACGGTGGAAGGGAAATGTCCGGGTAATTATCGGATAAAAATCAAAACAGTGAAAATGACTCGGTCCCTCGTAGCTGTCCCTTCATCTCCTGCGGAGGTCCGTTCGGTGTGAGATGCTGCGAAAAGAAAACAAGTACGAAAAATGTCCGAAAGGTGTTTAGCCTGCGGTTAAGAATTCCTTCACGCGTCTTTTCCGCTCTTTTTTCCACTGCCCTTTCTCCTTCAGAGCCTCCCTTTCTTTCGCAGTGACAACCGTCTCCTCCCACTTGCCATTTCTCATCCGACACGCACGTCTCGAGCCCAAAGGAAGGAAGGTCTCTTTCGCTGAACGTTGGGAAAAGAAATAAAGAAACCCTTTCTACCGTCCAAGGGGCAGTCAATCTGGGAAGCTAATGCCCTCTGCCGCTAACATTTGACAGGAATCGGATGATAGCGGAACGATAGGGGTAGCAACTGAACCGAATACTCACATTTATATGTAAGTCAGAAGCCCTAAGGCTGGGTGAATCTTCGAGCCTTCCTGTATTAGCTCGGTTGAGTTTTGGAGGGGAATGAGTCGAGCCAGGAAATATGAGGAAATATTTTGCCATTACTTTTATCACTTCGAGAATCAATGGAACAAATCGTTGAAAGTGTACACAAGCGTGTATTTGTGTCTCTTAAGTATACACATCTCTCAAATATTCTACCCAAAGGTTGATTTTAATCTAATTCCCACCTCCGTTAGGCACGAAAAGCCCTGAAAAAGGAACAAGGCCTACTGGGCAAGATGAGGATTGACGACGTCTCTTGCCTTCCTTGTTGATCCACATTGTTTTTTGTATACAAGTAGTCATAAGTGAAGCACGATGACCTCAAGGTGCGTTAATTAATTCGATCCACCCTTGTAATTCAATTTTAAATCCGGTCAAAATGAAACGCGAAGCAAAAATCTACCGAGATCGTGAGTGAAAAAGGTGGTGCGGCTCGAAAGGTTGTTGCCTTTTCCTTGGGTGGTCGGAAAGTTTTCCGAATGTTCCACGCGAATTTTTAGGTTCGAGACTCGGCGGTCTCAGAGGCGGAGCAATTCATCTCTTCACTCTTTTTAGGGCCGCGTATTAATTCTCTTTTTTTCTCCCTCTCGCGATTCCGTCTGAATTTCCGAACCGTTTCGAATGAATAATTCTCCCCGAAAAATTGTTTGGGGAAGAACAAAGGCGGCTCAGGATTCTTATCATCTCGCTGACGAATTTCTAATTTCTCTCGCATTATCATTACATTTTTTTCTGGGGAGGCGTTGAATATTCTGAGAGGGATTTTGCTCCCGGAAACGGAACCGGGATGCGAAAATTACGCGGAACGCGTTCAGTAGAGAATGACAATTAAATGGTGGTAACTAATAACAAGTATAGAGAAACAAATATAAAGTTTTCCAGAGAGGTATATATATTAATAATATAAATAAATAACAGAAATAAAATGTTTTAAAGTAATACATAGAATACGTGAATTTATTGGAAAAGAGTTAAATAGGTGGAGTAATGGAAAAATCACAACATGAATAAGTGGAAATCATGGTAATGATTAAAAATATCGTTTAGTCAGCAGGAAGCATAAGATGTAAATAAAGGAAATTACTTGATACGTATAAGTGAATTTCACTAATACGGAAGCGACGGCAAATAGATCCGTTCGTACAGCTGACCTCTTGACGTATTCAAATATTACCCTTTGGTCTTTATAGAAATGTAGAAACGGCCATTTCTCGTGAAACGATTTGATAGCACCACATTAATACACTGTTATCTGATGTCTCGACGTATTCAGCTTCCGTAGAAAGTTAGTTTCTGGCCGCTGAGTTACAAATCTCTTTTAGCATCTTTAATGAATCCTTTTGCATAAAAGCGGCCTTAGTGCGCCTTCCGACGATAAAAGTAGCCGATATACCGAAAAGAGCAAGGATTTCGTTAGATTTTGAACTACTTAATTCGTGGAATAATTCACCAACTTCCAAACGTAAGCTCCATCACCGATGGAAGATCCCACTTTTAGCATTCTCCCAATGAATCGTTAAGTTCCTCTTGAAGATTTTAGCTAACGTTATTTTCTCTTTGGCCCTCGGGGTAGGAGCGATCATCCTCTGTTATGTTTTTATCTCCCCTCTTCTCGAAAAGCTACCCAAAAATTAAGGATATTTCGACTCCCTGGGGATATTAAGAAGAGAGTCCGCTGACGCAGTCTCTCAGTAGGAGATCACGGCGATATCTTCCGCCTTTTTAAACTCCTAACGATATAATTGAGATGCTGGTGAAATTAAAGAGCCGATGCCTGGATAAAAGTTTGGAAAGGAACGGTAAAAGACGAGGCATTTGGCGGAGGGGAATGAGTAGAATCCGCCTATGCATAGAATTACGTGGTCTGTTTTTAATCTGAACGTGGGTTGAGAATGCCTCCGGGTTTCCTGGGCATGATATCCCTCGAGTATCACCGGGAATGAGGGAAATATCGGAATGTTTATGGAACCACGTGTTTGATGGGAAGCTGAAAGGGCCTTGATGATCTCCTGACAAACATTTCTCAGAAAACAAGAGGTGAATCCAGAGTATTGAAAAGGGCAAAATCCTCTCTCCTGCTTCTGTGGGACATCTTCCACCTCATACTCTTCTCCCGATATTTCTCGTCGACGGGAAAAAAGACGTAAGCTCCAGATGACGGCGTTTGAGGGGCGGATCAAGCGCCTCGGAATGCGAAATTACCGTTGGTGGATTTTTTTACGAGTGCGTGAGTACGGACCCACCGAAGAGATTTATATAGAGTCTGCTCTCCCCATCCTCCCTTCGAGATGTTATCCCCCGCTCACGAAGAGGGAGAGAAAATGTTTCGCTCGCGGAAAAAAACTCGCGGTCGTATTGGTTTTCCTGTTATCGAATTAGTTGTAGCTCAACCGGCGGCCTTTTATATGCCCGTGTTACATATTGAATCTCGACACGAATCGGAGCAGGAATGTCGTTTTTGAAGTGAGAATTGCGAGATTTTTTTCGGGCTCGATTGGCACCGGCGTTTTTCGACGGCGCACCGTGCACACACATCCGCTCCTCGCAAAAATAATCTCCGCTTTTCCGTTCGATTGAAATTTCGCGGACGTAATTGTATCTCAAAGAGCTAGAACTGCACTCTCCCGCGCGGATTATTTATGCCGCGGTCGTGACTAATAAACGTTCGAGTGTTTTGCATGCTTTTGATACGCTATCTATTGCGTCAAAGCGCTGCGAGCGATATCCCTCGAAAATGATCATTGCGAGAGAGAATTCCATCGGATCGTTCACCTCCAGCGAGGTCCGAGGTCAGAAGACACGCTCTAAAAACCCAACGGAAGATTTCAATCTGCGGCGATGACTCATGCAATTTCTTATTTTCTTACTTTTTCTCCGCCTTTCCGTAAAAAGGCAGTGATGGATGTTCCGATTAGCTCAGGACGTATTAAAAAGATAAATAGAAGTGATCGAATGTGCTTAACGTTATATAGATGACACGACTCTTAGTGCTTTCGTGATTCAATTTGGCGGTATGGAATATAATATTTGCAGGAAAGACCATAGCGCGGAAATTAGTATGTTTGATTAAATAACCGAGCAAATTCTTTAATGATTATCCCTATAATGAGGTATTAAGTTTGATAAACGTAAAGCCCTCCTTTCGGTTCTTATGAGGTATTTGAGATGTGTCATCCTCCGTGCCATCCACTGAAGCAAATCCCCTTTTCTTTATGATAAATAAGCTCGTAGCAACGGTTGCAGTTCTCCTCACCCCAGGCTGATCGTACCCCCCTCTTCCCGAGTAAATGCAAAGCACAGTCGTCAGCTGTCATCGTAAGTTGGCCGCAGGGAATCGTCACGTAACGAGTCGGTGTCGGCATCATTGGTTGGGGTTCTTAGCGTTGAAGATGAAGAGGGAGAGGAAGATAGGGAGGGAAGGTGGTGTCAATGAGTGTGTGAACACGGAGTCCGATCAATCAGTCGTTGCTATCCCTCGATTCATCTTCGCTACTGCGCGACCGGGAGTCAGTTGTCATGTTTTCCTTTACGGTGCACATTGCCCTGTCGAGTGGACGACTCCTGTCCCTCTTGTTAAGGTAGCCAATCAGGCTTCGGCTACCGGTTGTCATTACGCGAAATCTTGCTTCATGAGTTAGTCATCCTGCGTTTTAAGGTAGTCATCCTCTCTGTTTTGACTCGAAATTTGGGAAGCCTTTTTTGGTAAAGTGACTTGCTTCTTTTGGGGCTCACTATGAAAGTTCATTAGCGACTCGAAACTTGATCAATTCATTTACGTTCCTCCTTTCATTTTTCCATGTATCGTGTTTTATTAATTAATTGTCATTCTACGTTGCATCATTCGTGCAATTTCTCTTGAGCTAATCAAATCTTTAAGACTTTTCGTTGGTAATGGTTCGCTTTGACCCCTTTTACCGGTTTAACTGGAAACTGCTTCTTCGTTTGATTAATGTCTTTCCTGATTCGGATGGAAAAGAATTTACAAAAACTTATCCTTCAGATTTCAGATGCCGCATTCATTCCCACCTGTCTCGCAGAAGTTTTCCTCGTAGCGCAATCTCGATAAATTTCACTCCGCCTTCAGCAGCTCCCATTGACGCGCGTAACCGGAAACGATGAAACCCTTCTTCGAAATAGGCGAACCGTCAAAAACTCGTACGCGATGGAAGAGATTCAATAGAAGGAAGTGAATAATTGGCCCGCGATTTATTCTCCGAATCCCCGCGGGCGTAACTTTCCTTGGGCAATATCCCGGCCATAGGGAACGTAAAGAAAAAAATCGTCCGAAACGAATCGCCGCCGCAGCGGCACATCCGAACCGCGCAAAGCGGTTAAACAAATGACATGCAGGACAGCGAGCAAATTATCCTTCTTAGCGCTAGCGGTGCTCGAGAACACCTGCCGTCTTCGTGGAAGAGAGGTGAGGGACTTTGGACTGAGATCAATGCGTGGCTATTCGTTGCAGAGGCAACGGGGAAAAGAGGGAGAGTGCGGTGTAAATGAGATGGAATGCCGAAACGGAAAGATTTGCAAGAGTGCGTATATAGAGAGGGAAGGGAATAAAAAGGTGGAGGAGAAAAAGAGGGAGCGAAATAAAGAGTCCGCGACACGCCGGTTTTTAATGAGAGGTCTCTTTTTGTCGTTCGGTCGGATAGTTTTCTCCCTTTATCCCTGCGGGGTAGGCGCCGAGGTTAAGGCCGCCCCAGAGGGAGAAGGGAAATAATGATTGCGTGGGTAGAAGACGCGAAGTAAGGGGTTAGCTACGGGAAAGATGGGATAGTTTTAATCCCTTAGCAGGAAGAGGGGTAAATGAATGGGTGGAGGTGGAAGTTGGTCGGATGAAGTCTCCCGAAC
Source organism: Pachydiplax longipennis (assembly GCA_036926295.1). NCBI lineage: Eukaryota > Metazoa > Arthropoda > Insecta > Odonata > Libellulidae > Pachydiplax > Pachydiplax longipennis. The sequence goes on from JAVFKF010000008.1 coordinate 64,292,107, forward strand.
GAGTGGGGGAAGGTCCGACCCTGATGATGGCCAACAATCCATAACCCATGGAGTCCTAACCTCCTTCGTGGCCCCCCAATCCCTCGGCCCATTAACACCTCCTCCTTTCTCAGGGGACGTTAGTTGCATCCGATGGAGACTTATTGCCGTAGAGAGCGGATCAGATGGAGAAGGGAGTGAAAGGATTTCGGCGGAAAAAGGATATCGCGATGGGAGGAATACGGAAAAGTCGGATCGCTTTATAATTACCGCCCTTTTACCCTTTCCTTTGGAGGAATCGAATATCGGATCGCGGTAACTACGTCGTTGATTACTCGGATGAAATAAACAAGAGCGATTTTTCTCCTCTTCGGGTAGCTTCCTGCCTCTCCCTTGCTTCCGCTGCGGAGATGGGGGATGGAGCATCCATCTTTAAGAGGAAAATGAAGGATGTTTTCGCTCGCGGAATAACGAAACTACTTATTTCCAAGTTGTTAAATCGGCCGTTATCTCCAAAGTGGGAGGGCATTACGATTGAATATTTAATTGATTCCTGGATGGAGCAGCTGAATATCGGTCCCCTTGAAGTTTTAAAGATGCGCCTTTGCCGAATTTTCTGCCGAAGGAAAGGCCTCTGCCCTCGATCTCTCTCGCGCCGTAAGCCGGATTATTTTTCGACGATTCCCGCGTAATGCGGACCGCTTGAAGTATGTGTTGCGTTAATTTCCATAATTTCGTCCCCTCCCGAACATCGGTAAACTTAATTTCCCGGTGATTGTCAATTAGTCAAATCGAAACGTCGAGATTGATTGTAGCGACATCATTTAGCTAATGGAGCAGGGGAGAAATTCGAGGAAGCACGGGACCCTTGGGCCAAAATTATCCACGTATAGGTTTTTATTTCGCCGTTAATTCCCGCTGTGTTAGTCATTTCTCCCCACATCTTCCTTCCCTCCCGCGCGAAGAGTCCGCTGGAAAAATAATTATATTTCGATAAACGCATTCCTCATCGTATCCGTATTAAGGAGCTTTGCCATCGTTACCGAAATACTTCGCCGCTGAGGAGATAGGTGGAGAGAGTGGGAGTGTGGGAAAGGGAGGCGGAATGCGGAGAAGAATTAAGGGTGGATGAGAATAGGGGAGTTGGGCGTGGCAGACGGGAGAGAATGGGGAAGATTGGGCGTCGAGGAAGAGAAGGAGAGTGGAGGGAAGTAGTCGAAGATGGAGAGATTAACGGCGATTTGGCCTCCGGGGGTTTTCTTCCCCCAACATCCAGATTGGGTCAGGTTGGATGCGGGGTAAAATGGGAGAAGATGGTCGGGAAAGGAAAGATGCGAAAGAAGAGAAAGGGAGAGGAACGGATCGATTCGGGATATAGAGTGACGGAAGAAAAAGATCGAGGAGAAGAAAGTGGAAATAATGAGGGTGAAATATGATGAAGGGAGAGAAAACAAATTGCGGGGGGCTAGAGGAGGATGGTTGGCGGGAAGTTACGGATGGGACATGAATGGAGTATGATACATCGCTCAGAAGGAATAGATCGATGTGTATCTAAAGGAGGGAATCGCGTGAGGAATGGAGTCGGAGGAAAAGGAGTGGTGAAAATTCTTGGGGAATAGAGTGGGATAGGGAGTGAAAAATGGGGATGGAGGAGGAGATGGGGGACTAGAAAAAAACGGGATGCGGAAGGGTTTCGGAGATGAGTCGAAGAGTTGACGAGGAGGGATAGAATACGGAAATGACGCGTGGAAATTCCTCTGGTGGAAAGAGAGGCATTGCGGGATTAAGTAAAGCGAAGTTTCGCATTTTTTCCCGAACAAAGGGATATCGAGGGTGAAAGTAAAAGCTGATGACAAGGAGATTTAAAAAGATGAATGTTTCATCGCCGCTGTTGATGTTGTTGTTGCTGAATCGCTGGCGTATCTTTTCAAGGATCGTCATTCTCAAGGAGATTAAGGGTCGGCGACGGCTTTAAATTGCGGTGAATGATTGTCTTGTTTTGCATAAATAGAGGAAGTTCTCTAAGGTTGTCAGATTCTGTTGAGTGGCTTCAAGAAAGAAAAATAATGTTTCGGGAATGGCGGTGGAATTAATAATGCTACATTTCGGGCATTTTAGTTATACGTACATTCTTACGTCAAATTGGTGTTGCTGTATCGGTTTTGAGACATTTACTGACTCCAATTTTATTTTATCGATTTTGACAATTATTTGATCGTTTTGTAACATCATGTGGAGATTGGTTTTAAAGATTAATTATGAATCATAAGATCATTGAATGAAGCATTAAAGAAGCGAAAAAGTTTTATCTTTTCGGTACTTTCCGCAAATTCAAGTGAATATTTACGGAACCTCTCCATTTCTTTGAAATTATCCTAGTTCAAAAGATTAGCCTTTATCCCTTGGAATAAATGTATCTGCTACACGGGATAGAAGTCCTCTGGGAAAACTTGAGAAGACCACCCGCAACGGCGATAGCATCGATTTTAACTTGAGCGTAAATCTTAAGGGAAGTAGTTCCTTGCAGTATAATGGAAATGCAAATTTGCCGAACCAGAAAAAGAGGACCTCTTCCTTTCGTTATCCAACCTTATATTATCGTTTTTACTCCCCAGAGATTTTCATCCGCCGATCTCCGAAAACTTTGATACTTCAGAGATTATACATTTAAGTCGCGCTTTGTACAAGTCCATGTCTCAAACTGCTCCACTCGAGACACCTTTGGCTCCTGAGAATAGATTAGGAACGGTGGCCGACCCCATGACGTAAACTTCGAAATCACTCCCTCCATCTCCACTAGGAATCAATTCGGAGACAGGCAAGGAGAAATAGGTTGATGGGAGAAGGGGTTCTCTGGGAGAATTAGCGAAGAAGAACTTATGCCTTGGGCACCGGCTGAAGACGACTGTAGGAATAGATTGGAGGAAAAGATAAGAATACGATTTCGAAGCTGTGGTCCGATGTAAAAGGGGCATGGAGCCACTATTTTAGCACAAAAATGGTGAAAAGAAGAGATTGAGCAGGGTTTTGAACAAGGTGGGTTAAAGAGAAACACATTTATACTCGATTTAATCGCTGACGACGGTGTTTGATAATGTCCTTTAGGCTGTGAAGGGACAGCGATTGAAAACACGTAGGCAGAATATTGAAGTGTGGTGAACTTAATCTCCATCGATGCAGTTTCTTCCGTAATTGTAATCCCGATGCAAACGTTAAAATGGGTTTTAGTTTACCTTTAATTTTAAAATTCTTGAAAATCAGGTACTTGAGAACGTCCCATTCTACAAAAACGTAAGTGAAGGAAAGTATAATATTCTGATTTTTCGTGGTGTTAGGCTTAGGTGAAATGAATGATTTCAATATTATGCCCCTTAGTACTCCTTACAGAGGGATATTACGGTGAAACTCATTTCGAGATTATTCTGGCGAATTCTCTGAGGCGGGTAGTTCTAGAAGAACGTCTTCAACGTCCTGAATTCCGTCTTCGCGAAAATCTCTACCGATTTTGACCTTTGGTTGGTCTGGAATCCGTCAAAAAATGAAGAATCAGAACGATTCTCGAGAGAAATATTTACAAATCTCGTCAATGCGTTTCCTCCGAAAAACGTAAACATTTCGTCTCTAGAGTCCCCTTGATCCATTGACCTTTACTCTCGAATTTCTGTCTCTCCTTTGGGAGGCAAAATAACGAACTATTTAACCGCCCCGTAAAGGTCGGGCGACGAAAAAAAATGTCAGCGGGCGTAGGAGGAGAAGCCGAAAGGTTTTCCAGAAGTGTTCCCGTTGACGAATGGAAATAAAGAAACGATAGCCGTAGGTATCGAGGGAAATACGGCGAAGGTTTTTTTGTGGGAGGAAACCTTCGAAAGGGAAAGCGTCGGAAAAAGGCGAGGGAATGGATGTTCATGGAAGGAGTTGCAGAGAGCGAGAAACTGCGAATTTAATAAAGAAAAACTTATAAGAGATGAGCAGGGAGAGTTGTGCGACTGGTGAGCGTGAGGTACGCTAAGGAAGAAGAAGTGGCTCCAATAAAGGGAAACGAACGCGGAAGGAAACAGACTGGAGATATATGGGGTTGAGGGAGAGACAGAAGAGAGAGAGCATAAACAGAACGAAAGAAGAATGGAACGCTCATGCGCCGAGGCGACATACCATTCTACTACGTTTTCTTCACTTTTCCGAGGGAAATAGCACGGTTCAATTTCCGATTGATATAAATAGGAAATGCCCGTCCGAGGAATTAATCACCGCGGAATAGAATGCCGATTTGATGGCGAGGCCGTAAAATCGAAAATAAGCCTCGTTTTGTTTAGGTTTGCGGTCGAATCGGCGACGAAAAAGGGAAAGTTCGGAAACTATAAAATTAATAGGCGATAAAGGGAGAACGGTCTATTCAGAATGGCCTAGTTAAGGTGTATTTCGAGAAAGGGATTTTTATTTTAGAAGGAACAAGTGGGCGGGGTGCTTTATGGTTATCTGGGCGAGAAGAAAATCTTCGGATAACAATGGGGTTGTTTAAAGGTCATCCAACCTAACATTTACACAATTTTGAATTAATTATAACAGACCGAATTTGTTTGGAATATTTCAAAAGGAATCGCGAGAGAGGGAAAAACTACTTCTGGCAGACATTTACCCCCTCCTACGAACTCAACATTTTGATTTTTAATTGGTCCATTAAAAATTTATTATATTCTCCCTCGACTCCGAATAGCAGTTTGGCTGTCGTCGAGATTCACGTAAATGGCTTTAATGAAGAGAAAGAGGCAGGTGGAGTGGAAATGAACACTGAGCGTAGAGCGGCACAATTAGGATAGATGAGGCATGAGGAATACACGATAAAGGGATTAACGAGGAAATTAATAGTGAGAGAATTCTGAGGGAGAGTGGAGGGACAGGATAAGGGATGGAAAGAAGGGGTAGGAAGTAATTTGGAAGGGCAGCTATAAAGGATTACCAAGAAGTCGAATAAGGAAAAGAGAGGTGGAAAGAGCGAATGGGCTTAAGGAGAAAGTACGGGAGGGTAATAAGTATGAAAAATATTCAGTGGGAGGATTAGGAAGGCAATTAGATTAGAGATAACGGAAGGAAGGCGAGTCAAGAGAGAGTAGGTGGGAAGGAACCTGTGGGAAGGAACCTGGGGCAGGAAGAAGAGCAAATATATGGATAAAAAGGAAATGATTCCAAGGGATGAGGATGCCAAATGAAAGAGAGGAAGGATTCAAAAATGACCACAATTTTGAGATAAGACGAAAGAATGAAATCTAGTTGACGAAAGAGAGCAAAGAGCAACATCCCCTCCTCCAGGACATTCTAGATGTTCAATTAAACGGGTATAAACGAGTCCCGACGGGAGTTTTCGGTGCGGCTCTTCTGTAAGATAGCACGAAGAGGTCCGCAATCGCGGAGATATTTAAGCTCCTGCGGGAGGGGAAGCGATTGGAGAGATAGTACCTTCTCTCTTCCCTATCTTTCAAGGGACTTCTAAGACTAGGAAGGAGATATTAAGTAAGTCCCTTACAGTGAAATGCTCCCTTTCCTTCTCCGCCGACTGGGAATTTCGCGGCCAAAAATGCCCGACATACGCTTCATGTACGCTTTAGCGGGACGATATTCAGGCTCGCCTCCGGGCGATGGATCTAATAAACCCTACGAGATAAGGCCGAGGAGTGGGTTAGGTTTTAAAGGTTTACACCGTGAGATGGAGAAGATGAGTGAAGCGGGTTGCGGGGATGTTAGGCGGAGCCAAGCTCCTTTTGTAAACGGCTGATTTGCTGCCTTCCTCTCCCCCCTTCCTCGCTCTTATAGACGGAGAGACTTTTGACATCCCCCCCAGTTTCGGAAGTTACGTTACTAGAGCAAGGAGAATTCTAAGAGGCCTCCGTTCGCTTTTAAACGCTTTTATCGCACGGAAACGCAGCTGAGAAGTTTGGATGCCTCACTTTTCAGATAAGGATGATACTCTAAATCTGGGCCGTGTTCCTGACGGATTCAAAAGTTACTTCCTCGGTAAAGACGTCGATTAACTTGTTCTGTGTATTCGGTTCTATCTTATTCTCCTTACCTACTATCTTATCATGCTGGCTGATCTTATAGGTCGTGTCATTGATTTGTTTCATTGGGCTGACTGCGTCATTGCAACTTATGAAAGAAATAGTTTAATTTTTTATACGTTCATGCAAATTATTTTTGATTTCACTAATAAAAAAGCTATATTAATCTTCGCTCCGCAACAGTTCTCGAAGCGTTACTTAGAAACACTTAAGTAACCTTCGGTAATTGAATTCGGGAATAATAATTCGGGTAATTGGATTCGGGCAATCTTTAGTTAGTGTTGTATTAATAATTACTCTCATTTAGAATTTATTTGAGGAAATAGTTACCTTTACATTTTTTCACCTGCCCTATTTATCATGGGCATTTCATGTTATCCGAAAATTAAAAATCTTTAATGCTTTAGTTTTTAAAATAAAAACAGTTACCATACGGTTACTTGCGCTCTAGAAGTATAAAATTTTTCGAATTTTTTCACCTAAAATTTCCATCCTCTAGTGTAACTGTGTAAAGAATTCAATGTTTTATTGGCATGAGTATTTCTGTGAAAGGTTTAGAAACGAAGCTTGAATGCGTGTATTTGTGCAAAATTTTCTCACGTATGACTTGGAAAGATCGCATATCGTAGGTGCCGTTCCGTTTCAAAAGGCCGTCCTTGATGCATGGCCAGAATACAGCCGCCTCTGTTTCGCTTTTGTTTCGAACTGTTCACAGGAAGGGTTCGAATCCTCTTCCGGATGTCTTTCACGCAATGCGCGTGCAAGACCGCACCATCGCAGCCGTATTAGGTTAAAAGCGATCCCATTTCCATTCTTCGAAACAGACCTCGCTCAATGTCACGAGTCTAAGGCATGCATTAAGTGCGGGAGCTCATGCAAATATATACGCAAAACCGTGTACCCTCCAGCTCTTCAAAGAGAGTATTTATGTCGGCGTTGGTTTTTGTCAAAAGGATGCTTTTCTTACGTGCGTGTCGCCGTGTTTCCCACCCGCCGCTGTATCTTTCCCTTCTATTCTGTCTCCTTCTCTTTAAGCTAAGTGAGGCCGTCCTTAATGGCCGCTTCATCAATCAATGTTACTTTAGCCCCGTCGTCGTAAAAAAAACCGTTCGGCTCTTTTGAATTGCCGTACAAACGTAGAATAGGATATCTCCTTCCCCAAGACTATCAGTTACAGTTGTTCGTTTGCTCTCTTTACGTGGTAGCACACAACCTCTCGCTCGCATAAGCAGGTTACGATAGAATCCCTTTTCAACGTGGCTAGTATGTATAAAATTGCGTCACGTTGTCAATTACGCTCTGTTCATTCTATGTCTGTGGTTTCATACGCTGGTAAAGGTTGGAGTTTTATCAATGAAAGGAATGCGAAGCTTAATGGGAATGTATAATAATTTGGTACTATCCTAAAAATTTATAACCCATGCGATCGCTTTACTCTTTGAAGTTGAACGTGCTCTTTAGTGAGGCAAAAGAACGCTGAACGCCATAGGAAGTTATTAATTAGCTACGTTAACTTCGCTACGTTCAAACATCCTTATTTTGAAGAATTAGATTCTCAGATTAATATTAAGATTCCCCGGATTAATATAGCAGGATAAAACTACTCTAACGTGACCTAAGGCTTAGAAGCTGTAGATCCAGTCACGCTCCAGCTCTGTTATTACTTCAAGAATAATTGACTTTAGCTTACAATAAGTAATCCCTCTACGCAGAGCCTTTCATTCCTGAAACGCGTTCTACTTTTGAAATTGTTACCTAACGAGATGATTTAATCCTTCCTGTGTTGTCCATACGAGCGATTTTCCACTAGAGTAACGAACCCTCATTTTTCCCTCCTTTATCTCGTTAAAAGGTAATGAAATTAGTTTTATACCTCCGGAACCCTCGGATAAACAGTGCGGGAAATGATTTGTTATGAGGGAAATGAAACGATTCCTCCGAATATAGCCTATCGATCGTCTATTTCTGAATTGCTGACCCAAGCGTGAGTTTTTATTTGAGTCGCTCGAATGCCCCGCCTCTGCCATTCATCTTACATCGCGGCTTGCTTCCTCCTTTCCCTTCCTCTCGCATCCCTTCCTGCAGAACACCTCTCCTCCCAAATTTCCTTCATTTCCTCCAACACCCCGCCCCTCTCTTCTATTTCCTCACTTCCTACACATCTCTCCTTCGTCATCTCCTCCTTGCCGAAAACAACCTTCTCTCACCCTTTTCGCGTGATTAAGCCCCATTCCTCACTCGGCAGCCGCTTTCCAGCGCCTTTACCTCCCATAGACTACGCATTCTTAGTTTCAAATGTTTACCTTCGCAATCTATCCCCTTCTCACGCTTTAAACCTTACTGTATCTCTCTCGCTGGAAAACAAAGGCGAATTACCTCACTCCTCATCTTGCCTAGTGAGCCTCATTTCATCTCCATGGTTTTTCGTAGCTAATGGTGGGCTTAAGAGGTGCATACAGATAAAGTTAGAAATAAATTCAAAGGTTCTCATAGCTTCCACAATTGTTTATCGCACGACACATCCTCAGATACCTTACGCAAGGAAATCACCGTATTTTTACTCAACTAAGGGTTTTTTCATGTTAGGAAGGGTGTGCAGACGAAGAGTTGGGGGAAAAAAAATTCTTGGTTAGGTTTGAGGGGGGAGGGATTTTGGAAGTGATTTGTCATAATGGCTTTCTGCGATATTTGTCCAAGTCATATTGATTATATTTGTAATGCCAGGTGCATGGTGACTTACGCTAAAATTACAGGTACCTTCCTCCCCCCCCCCCCCCCGTTCTTTCTTTTTGTCTGCAGATCTCTTTCGTATCCTTTGCCCCAATTTTGTCACCAATCTGCTTCACTACTGTAAAGTAACTAAATTCACCAATGTAAATTTCCTTTACATATGTAAAATACGAACCTCTACCGGAGTAAAGTATTCTGAAGTACCTACACAAAAGGGTCCCTCGCGGTTTCACGCTCGCACCTCCGTGTTTTCCCTAAAAGCCACCTGCCGACCCACTCTGCGATCGTCGCAATTTGATAGATTCCTCGGGAGCAATAAACAACCGATGCGCTCGGCCGTTTCCAAACGTCCTTTTCCTGCATGTCGGGCCGCGATGGCGTGTTTCCCCGATGGTTATATCCGGGGTTGCGTCGGAGGCGCGGATTACATTAACCCGGTCATTGTTTTCAACCCCTCACGGGAACCTTTGGTTCGTAGAGGACTTGCTGCCCTCTTCGGAAGGATCGATTTTCGATACGTTCGGTGTCTCGAAGGGAATTCGATTTGAGGAATCGCCGATTAGAACTCGTGTACTTTGAGATGGTGGGAGGGCTTAAGGGGATACTTAAGGTCTGCCATGAAAAGGCAGCGTACTTAGATACGGTGATTTTCCACGCGTTCGGTGCATTCTCTCTCTCTCGTGGATTACCCGAGACTGCAGTCAACTTTATGTGTATGCCCCTCTAGGAAAGGAAATAAAAGGCTATTGGCCTCGTTCGAGCATTGCTCTCTTTTACGTGGGTTTATCTCGAATTCGGTTAATTCTTCCTTATTCACCCTCGAGGTCGGTTTCGCAATGTATGAATTTATCCCGTATATGTGAGGTTGTTGTTTGGGTGGCTCTGGGCTGGAAGTCTATAAGCAGTTTTAAGCACTAACCTTTCACCTGGTCCGAATTTTCATGATTCCATGCTATATTGGGTACCATGTCAGAATGAACGTGACGAAATGTTGTCGGATAAAGTAATTTTTCAAGTTTTCTCGGAATTACCTTCGATAGAATTTTCCCTTTGGATTTTTATATGCTCGAAAAATTTTAAGTTTAAGTAGATTCGTTGTTCTATTGTGTTAATGTCAATGACAAACCCAATAGGCATTTTCGTCTCAACGTATACGTATCATTTTTATTGTTATTTATTCTTTTTAGAAAGGAACCGCTCCATTTCTGGAGCGCTCCATGTCGTGGACATGACACAGAATGGATTATACATGACACGCCCAATATCTTCCAGTCGTAATTCGTGTTTATGGCGATAAATTATTTTAAATTAGTTTATTTCTTCTTTTAAGCCTGAGGAATTTCTCTTCCTCTCTTTCTCTGAACTTTTTCATTTGCCAGAATTTTCTTCGCTCCGAAACGTAACTCATACCATTTTACAAACTCTAACCTTGCTTCTATTTATAGACAAGGAAATGCGCCCATCTCTTTCCAATTCTAGTTACAATATTGCTCTCTGCATCCTTTGTAAGGTTTCGGAATCATAGCGAAGAATATTTGCCCATTATACGAGGTCTGTTCAAAAAGTTCCCGAACTTTTTTTATAGTGTGCCTCCAGTTGGTTATTTTTTTATCTGCCTATAGGCGTTGTATCCGCGAAAGCTTCCCAAATAACTACCTTCAATCACTTTGTCGATATCTTGCTTTGTTCATTAGTTACGGATGTTTATGTGAACAGGTGATCGTAGAGTGCGGCGAAAAATCGGGTCCGCGGAAATGAGCTCTTTGAAGGAGCAGCGTTCTTCTGTAAAATTCTGCGTGAAACTGGGCAAATCTTTCACGGAAACTTTTGATTTGATTACAAAGACTATTGGTGAGCATGCTATGAAACGTACCGCGTGTTGTGAGTGGTTTATACGGTTCAAAAATGGACGAAGACGACGAGCGTTCCGGAAGACTATCAAAGTCCAAAGATGACCCTCACATCGAAAAAGTGAACGATCTCGTTAGTGCAAATCGACGTTTGAATGTCAGGGAGCTTGCAGAAGAGTGTGGCATCCCGATTGATTCTGCTACGAAATCCTAACTAAAAAAATTGAGGATGCATCGAGTCATGCCCAAATTCGTGCCTCGCCTAATGACGGCAGACCGGGAGCAACACGAGCAACTCGTGAATTTTTAGCCAAAAACAAGACCACTGTGCTTCTCTAACCACCCTATTCACTAGGACTGGCTCCATGTAACTTATTCCTATGCCCAAAGCTAAAAACCCCGCTCAAAGGAAAAAGATTTGCCGCCATTCGAGAAATAAAGAAAAATTCGACGGAGGAGCTTATGAACAATCCGAAAGAAGCGTCCCAAGACTGTTTTAAATAGTGGAAATACCGTTGGGATAAGTGTATACATTAGGGTGGGGAGTACTTTGAAGGAGACCCGAAGCAATAATGTTTAAGTGAATTATTTGTGTTGTAATAAATAAAGTTCGGGAACTTTTTGAACAGCCCTCGTATTCGAACATTGATCCAGTTCGGTATGCCTTCAAATCTGAGCCACTCCCTTACAACAGCTTCCCCTTCACTCCCAGTTATAACACTCATTTCGATAAAGAGTGAGTCACGGTTAGGCGATTTACGTCTGCAACAACTGTTTACCAAATACGGCCAACTCTGAAATTGACGCCCCCTCTGCACACTGTACGTAAAGGGAGCGTCCCTTCGTTTGCCGCAGCACGCAAGGGTATGAAACACGGTGAGAGAAAGACTAGTCCATGCCATCTTCCCCCGATTCATTTCATTCCAGCTCTAAAATGAAGGTAATAAAGAATTCATGCATACACGTAATCTCTCTTTGTTTGCCCGTGAATGATTGGATTCCCTTTCTCCTACGGATTTAAATATTTTCAGTTCATATGCCGCTAGGGCTATTTTTACAAACGTGAATTATTATTTACTTTTCCTCTTGGTTTATATGTATGTAAAATTTTGATTGTATAAAAATGAAAAAGATTCTTTTATGCTTCACGTTATCCTATTTCCAGACAGACTCCAAGGGCATGATCAAAAGTTCACGTTGAAAGCTTTGGAATAAAGTAATACGTCTCTGAACAGAAGATATGTGGCTTCATTTTATTAACTCAGAGTACAGACATCATTTAAGGCCGATCGAATCGATAGCTATAATTTTTTTCTACTTATTCCTGCATTAAATTTGTCGGGAGTAGTCCTATATTCTTCTAGCTGCGCAGTGGTAGGCTTTGGTTTAATTTCGTTCGAAATTTCTTGAGTTCTGGTCTTCCAATATTATTTATTATTTTAATTACTTTTGGGGTATATAGAACTTCAAATGAGGAAAGTTATTTCGTGTTTTACAACTAGTACTAACTGTATGACATTTTCTCCATATCGAAAAATACCGCACGTATGAAGAAAACACTAATATTTGTAGAAATGTATCTGCAGCGCGTATTTCAATAGCTCTTTTAATGGCGAGGTACCTTTCTCCTGCCTTTTCCGTCTTTCATACAGCTCCCGCTTCTCACTTTTTCCTCCCGTCTTTTCCTCTTTTCTATTCGGGACCTTTTCGTGTATTTTTATCCTTCTCTTCCGACTTTTTTAAACTCTCTAGTCCGCAAACATTTGCTTTTAGCCCGAGAAATTTTCGAGCGGAATGCGGCCGAGAAAAATCAACTTTTATGTATACGAGATTCTTCAAGAACCGTTCGACATCTTGGAAGGTGATGTTTGCGTAAGATTTTCTTTCTCCTGTCAAGCTTCGCCAAACTTTTTTGCTTGGAAATTGCTTCTCAGCTCTTTCTTCCCTTTCTTTCTCAGCTGATCGTAGCACCAATTCGTGAGGCCAATGAAGTGCCGAGGTTAAGTTGTTGACGTCGCTTATTCGAGAGAATCTCCGGAACTATTGTCACATTTTTCAGAGCACCTTCTGCAGATAATAGTTAGATGTACACGTTTTCTCCTCCTTTGAGCGCGAGTTTCTTCGTCTTGTAGCCGTGTTCAATATCTGAAGGAAGTTCTTTGGGAGGATGACCTGCTTTTAATGAGAATATGAAATTTCGTTGAAGTCTATGAAGGTTGACTAAGGTCGGTTTTTATTGGGCCATATAAAGAGGAACGATTTTATTTTGTAGCGAAAACTATACGGAATCGTCAAGATATTGAATTATTAATTATCTTAGAAGATGAAAATAGTTTTCAATCCCCAACTTCTGTGATGAACAGTTGATCATTGCACATGATCGGGAGCTTCTGTATTAATTTTTGTTCTTCAAATAAGTTTCAAGTATTCAGTTCATTCGATGAATAATCAGACTACCGCGGAAAGACATAGAAAACGGAAGGATACATAATTAGAGGTGTCTAAATTTAATTTATTTTTATGAATTTTTTACGATGGATAATATTCGAATATTTTGTTATGATTTTAAAAATCGCCAAATTTATTATTTTTAGTATAATCGAAGCTATTTATTTTTATTTTGCTCAAATAGTTCGGCGTGATTTTTCAGAATTTGATTAATTCATATATGGTGTAGACAATCCAATTAATTTAGCTGTTTTCATCAAGAATATAAAAGTTTTTTTATATTTTTTTTCTCATACTCCTTTGAATTTTCTGGATCGGAAAATTCATTCAAAGTTTTCAGGATCATAGTTTCAATCTCATCGCACGAATTAACCCAGCCTCTATAAGTCGTGTATTATTTATTCATGGCATTTTCTCTCGAAGGAGTTATTCTTTTCGCTCTTCATTTATTTTATCAAATCCATTCATACACTAGCCCACAGCCCACTGGACGAGTCTCCTCGAAATTTCCCACCCATTTCCATTTTGGTTCGCCAACGAAAACCTACCTTCGGACCGCCCCAGCATGTGCTGCAGGATGGGTATGATTTACTGACCCATATATAGTACAAGAGTCAACCACGCACCCACAATCACTCACTAACGGCCTCTCTCCTCCCACATCGCCTCTCCTTATGCCTACACGTTTTACCTACTCGCATATACATTACCGTCTAACCAGTATCCCAGCAGTAGTATTTCTCTCCACCAGGTCCTCGCACATTTGCAAAACATATATCCCTCTCTCTTTTCCCAGTCCAAATTATCGCTATCTTATCCACACATCAACCTGTAGTTTACTCCAACCTGTGACACCATTCTCTCTTCACCTATGATTTCCCTCTTTTATTCCTTCCAACAATCCACCTGTGTAACATTCAACTGCTTTATATGTCACAGTCATATTCAATATGTATCTCTAACGCATTTGCTGTTCTTATTGCATCCATCTGCTATTTCTCCGAGCGGGTAACTTCAGCATATAAATATTTATGGTAGCGTTTTGCCGTGTTACGTGACTTTTGGTCTTTTATCGGATCGTCTGTATGTTATTGCACGGACGAATTCTGATTAGCAGTTCGAAGATACGGAGCGGGAATCGCTGCAATTAATAGGTTCAGGATTGACCCAATTTCTCCTCTCGTTTGAATTCTTCCCGTCATTTCTTTCTCGCCCCAGTAATTTCCTCTAGTCAGTGGAAGTTCTTTTAAAGTTTTTATTCTACAGTTACAGTGTGGCGGATATTATTAGCCCTGGAATATCCCTCGGGCTCATTTCCAGAAAGTACGTGCTCATTTGTGAGTATTGGCTGAATGAGAAATTCAAGATTATATATTTAATGCGGTGGGAAAGGGCATTTCAACGCTTTAGCGTTTATGCATATTTAATATGCAAATAGATTTTACACCATCGTGTATGTAGCGGGGTAATTGGATGTAAGGCTAACAGAGAAAATTCCCAAACATTACATTTGACGTATGATGTGAAATTGTTAATTTTTGACTTTCTTCTAATTATATTTTATTCATCATCATCCGTTGCACGTGTGAAAGCTGCTGCTGACAAATTTTGCGTTAGGTAGCGTGAATTTTAGTTCGGGCGAGTGAACGATATTTTATAACTTATTTTGTTTAATCAGTCGGTATTTACGGTTGATGCGATTGGATTACTCTCATCCAACTTTTTCCTTCGAAAACAGCGAATTCTTTCCGTAAGTTTGCTGGAATGACATTCAAAATACATAAAGTAAATATTAAAAATACAAAGCCTCCCAAAACTGTCAATTTTTGACCTCATCACCAACAGACGCGTTAAAATTTATAATCAAACATTTGGATATCGCTTTCCCTTCAGCTCTAATTACTTTGTTATAGTTGCACCTTTTCATGAAAAATTATGTTCGTAGAATATTTTCGTCGTCTCTCACACATCGCTATTTTTGCTTAGCTTAGATCTTTAAAAAGCTTTGCTCCGCTTAATGTTTTATCTAATTGATTATTCCCTAGGGAGAAGAAGTAAACTCACTGCAGTTTTTTGTAGAAGAGGGTAATGCAGTTCTTATATTCAACGCAGAGTCCCGCATCGGAGAGCCCTTTATTTACCAATTCAGTCGTTGTTAGCATTAATTTTCATTTCCGAAGAGTTTGAATAAATATTAGCGCATGATTTTAAAATGCAAATTGGAACAGACACGTCTCATTTGAAAGATTTATAAGTCTAGATATCCTATAAACTCGAACAAGAGCTAACACAAAATCCGCCGTTTTCAATATTTAACAATCCGCATGACACGGGAGGCAAAAATCTATAAACACGTGGTCCCATGCTCAAAAAAGATAGCCCAGGAGGGTCCTTTCGTAAAAATAAATAGGTTCGGTCATACGGACAAAGCCATTACTCGGCCGTTGTTTAGAAAGGGGGGAAGTTTCGCCATTCCCATTATGTTCTCCCTTAAACAATTTGATCCGCAAATATAATGATCGGTTTCCGAAATTCCATAACGCTTTGTAAATGCGCCCGGGAAATGCGATTAACTTTTCATGCCGGAGTTTGTGAACGGAAGAATGATATATTTGTTTTAAATCACTACTCTCCCCCGGCGATTTAAAAACCGTTTCCAAGGCTTCTTTCAGCTCGGAGAAAAATTCATCCCTCCTGATTTACGAGATAAGTCAATCGGATAATAGAAGAAATGTAATCTTGGAGCTCCATTTCTTTTTTTTCTCTTCCTCTCGTTTCTGTTTCTGGTCTTTTTGGGCGATTCTTCCTTCCTCTTCACTACTTCAACGGTCTCCACTCGGGCGGACGAAAAGTTTTAGATCCAGTTTTCGGAAAACTTCTACTCGTAACCTTTTTTTCATCTTCGTAGGAGAGGAAGAGATGAAAAAGGGAGAAGCAGAAAAATATCGAACGTGGATATAAAAAGGCGGGGGGGGGCCTCGCATCTTATCACATCCGGGGCACCTCTACAAAAGAAGGGCAAAAGAGTGAGATCCGTCGCCGGAGCAATTTCAATTTTCTCCCGAAAGAATGAGGAATAAGTTCCCGTCTCTTCTTTTTTCTCTCGATTCCGTTCAATTTTTCTCGCATTGCCGATAATTGAGCTTCTCTGGAAATTTGGGAATAGGGTAGCGTTGCGCTTTTCACGAATTCGAACCGAGTGGAGGATGCGGTGGAGCGAGTCTCTAGCTATGGGGAACGTCATAACTTTCATTTGCAAGTCGAATTCTTGAACGTAATTTTAAAAATATGTATATCCTAAGGAAGGAACAGCATGCTTGTTTTAGAAATATCTCTTTTTATCGATATTTGTAGATATTAATCGATGTTTTTGTTAAAATTATTGGTAGCGGTCATGTGCTGTTTCGCTCCTCGCCAAAAAATACTTCTAATCAGTCAGTACTGAAGACTTTTTTGTTCTTAAAATTATAAGATAGAAGAAAACGAAAGTTTTTATAATATTAACGATCAATATATCTTATTGTCTTTATGATAACGTTTAATTGATTATCAACGATTAATATCTCATCATCGAAAAAAGTAAAAAAAATCTACTATTCAGTAATTCAAACGCACATAAATCAATTAAATTTCTTTTAGATATTGATATAATGACCGTCGCTGATCAGAATAAAATTTTGAGCTTAATTGGGTTGGAGAAACAATTTGGATGGAGTTAAGATTCAAGCGATTCATTTCTAATCTTCAAAAATAACAAAAGTTATTAGCTCCTCCCATCGATCAATAATCACTGCGAAAGATCCTCACGAACGATGCCACGAGAGTCCAAAGTCTAACCTTGCAGATGTCGTTCGCATTCGATTCGAAAAATTAGCTCAATTTAATTACACGCGTCAGAAGATTCGAGGAGGTCATCTGACAGCGCGCCCGAGACATGCTTCCATTCGAATCGAACCTTATCTCTAGAATGCCCTCGGAAACAGATGGTCTCGTAACGTCTCATGCCGTATTGATTGGAAGGAAGAAAATTCCGGTGTCCTCTGCAGTGGGGAAAGGAACGGGAGGGAAAAAAACCCTCCCAAGATTGCTTATCCCGTGGAAAACACGCGCGAGGAGACGTATCCAAAAGGTTGTCTTCTCATAACCTCCGCTCTCAGACTCATAAAGACCCACTCTCGTTTTCCATTCGCTCCCCAAATTTACGTCCTCGTCGAAGACGATGTTTTCGTTCTAAAGCGGAGGGAGGTTGGTTTTCTGAATTATGGACGCATAGTTTGAGGCGGCTAATATTAGAGAGGAGTGGAATTTGGAAACCAGGAAACTCTTCTGCGAGGAAAACTCAATGAAGGGCGAGGAATGGAAGGTATTATGTAGTCCCGTCTCGTTTATCTTTTGGAGATTCACTTCGCGTCCTCTTTGACTGAGATAACCGCAGCTTTTTAATTGACTGGGAGAGGTTTCCTATCTTTCTCCAACTTTCTCTTCCTCTCTCATTCTTCTTCCGGTGTCCCTCCGTTCCGGAGAAGGATGCGTTGGAAGGGAAGGTCCCATTTCACCTTTACAGTGGTTCTCTACCCGTTTAGGATTGTTAAAAATGGAGTCTAGGAGGTCGAGATGGTCGCCAACTGTTTCCTTGCGTGTGTCTGTGAGCGTCATCAAGATTCCAGCCAAAATTAAACCGGTTCCCGTTAAAATGGGCGTTTCATAACTCTTTCTTTAGAGAAGATATTCTGTTTTTCTGTGTGCCGTTATTTGATTGCGAAAGGTTTGACAGGTGAGCATCGGCGTGAATTATAGTGTTAGTTTTTAAAGCGTAAAAGAAATATTAAATGCTGCGGAGAAGAAAGTTATGAGGACTTTCGAGAACTTTCGTGTGTCATCCTCGAATAATTTATTTTTTGTCGGCCCAATCTTTCCTGTAGATTAGTTTTCCCTGTTGGCGGGACGAGAGGTTATTTAGCGTATGAAATGTTGCCCAAAACTTTACAAGGATTCATACGTTATGAAAATCGAGTAGGTAGCATGGCTCTCTCTCCGATATTATTAACATGGTTTTCGACTTTGAAGGATCATAACGCGAGTTCACAGGCATCTATTTTTCAATCTTCACACTATTTTATATAGCCGGTAAAGATTCATTTCTCGCGATAATGGACCGACCGTAAATTTAAAGATCTGGGATCGGCACCCATAACCGTCAGGAGGATAATGCTCGATGGAAAAAAGGTGGCGAAAACCGTTGAAGGTTACTCGTAAAAAAAAGCCAAACTCGCCTGGAAAAGGTCAAACGGGACGTCGAAGGCGTATAAAAACGACGGTTACACATTGGTCGCAATGAGGTCGGATTAAGGGCGGAGTCGTCCCAATTTCTCCTTCTCAACCTGTCCTTACCCATCAAAACTCCCTCCTCATCTACGGCCGGGGAAAAAAGGATAGCTCGCGGCGATTCAACCCTCTCCTTTATATGGGAATTCTTTTCCGCGGAAGAGTAAAATGCGGTGGAAGGGAAAGGTTAGATATTAATGAGTACTAAAAGCGTGTGGGCGGGGAAGTGAAAGGGGAAGAAAACCTGTTACCGCACTTCGAAACGGAGGTGTAGCCGCGGAGGCGGAGTACTATTCATATGTCGGCATCACGCCGCGGCCACCTTGCGCCATCGTGCGTGCAATGCACGCCGCGCCAACTTTTTGTTTCACGGATTTTTTCACCCCGTCCAGATTTTTTCCCTAATGCCTCCCTCGAGAGACCGTGACGTTTCAGCGGAGCTAATCCCGGAGTCTTGCAACGCCTCGCGATTCGTAGTACGACGCCCTCGAGTCCGCGGGTAACGGACTGACGTCAGAATGCTTCGTGCTCTTTTCAACGACCAGAATGCCGACGCCGTGGAGATGTACGTAGAGCACGAGATATGAATGGTGTCTATTCTTGTTACGAACCATTATGCAGTCGCTGCATAATGAAGTGACTTTTTGTCCTGTTTCTACGGCGTCTTGTTCGTTGACGTCAGGCCGAGTGTATCTCATCGTAAGGAGGTACATACGTCGCTTAAATAAGTCCCTTTGATTTCCATGCACGTAAATAGTACGTCTTCGATGCCATCTGGGAAACGTCAGATATTAAAGTATATTGATTGCTAAGCAATTGCTTTTCGTTATTGATTGGAAGGTTTAGACAAGTGTTTTCCGTCGACACCAGTGATTCCAGATGATGGGTTTTATGGAGCAATGAAATACAAGGGAATAAATTTTAACATGCATTGTTAAGCGATTATATGTGATTCATTATTGCATAAAATGTGTATCTGTTCCCATTCTGATGTTTCATTAGAGCGCAAAAAAATTCTTATTATCTTCACAGATTTGCTATCGCTCGTAATATTTTCATGTTTACTAATTCCCTTCCCCACTGACCTGAATTGACTAGAAGAAAATAACTGAGCATAAATCTAGTCTTTTGGTGAGCATGAAAGTTCGAGTTGATGAACTATTGAGCTGTATAGGTGAAAGGTTGAAGTGTTATAAGCAAAACTGTGTTTAATGAAATTTAAGTTAAATTTCGTCTTCCATCTGTATCTTTGCTCTGCCTTTCCTTTCCCTTTTCAGTTTTCTTTCATTTCAATGGTTACCAAAATTCTCTAAATCGGATATTTGGTAATACTGGGTTAAATACATGGCGGTTAAATTAGTCAGGTTTATTTGAAGATTTTCATTCATAGCTGAGTAAATTTAAAAATACTCTCCACTATTTCAGTCTCTGAAGATGCTCGCTCCTCTTTAAGTTGAGGTTTGGTTTTTACGGTATCGAACGAGGCATAATCTTCCCTCTGTTCAATCTCTTTTATCCTCTTTCATTTATCCTTGTTTGTCTTCGCGACCGTCAGACAATGAGTTTTGGAAAGGAAGGAAGAGAGAGAGCAAAAGATGAAAACGCTCTGCAAAGAGAACGGAGATGTGCCCATGGGACTAAGATAATGCCGGATTAATTGACGCCGTTCAATGCGGAGTCTCCCATCGGGTCGAAATAAAGAGGACTCGCTAAATTATGGTCGGGACGTTTATTTTCTTTTCCGGATGTGTTTTTGCTCCCATCGGTTCGGATAAAATATATCCTGTAGCCCTTCGTGTTGGAGTTGTTCCTTCGATTTGCTCTGTTTGCCACGTCGATACACGTGATGTGTCGGTTGCGTTATTTTTTAGCGCCTGTCTGCCGGACTATGCTATTTACTGGAGTGTGGGAAGGAAATTTTCGGCCAACTCCGGGCTTGGCCAAATACAGGCGTTCTGCTATTTACGCGCATTGGGTTTTTGCGGCTTGGGACATCCGCGCAGTCATCGACGCTCTCTGCCAGAGTTAGGGCGATCGGTAATGCCGTTAGACTAGTTTAAATGTCAGAAAATCAATTCATAACGGGATGAATATATTTCATTTATCTCCTGGGGAACTCGTTCAAAGTCTCCCGCTTGATTGATGTCTCTATCAAAGAACTATTAGCGGCCCGAAGGCATGGACGTGGCTGCCTTTGCTGTCAGTTCAGCTTTCAGTCACGTGCTTCTCGGACTACAAAAGAACCTCGGAGTAATCAAACGCCCAGATTAGGCGCCCCCGGGCGATCGAATTTTACATTATTCGCCAAAATTAGCGTTTTATCGCGGTAGGAAATTCGGTAATAATATAAACGATCGGGAATTCCATCGACGACGTACGAATCGAGGCGATGAGGGCGTCAAAACCCATTCACTATTTATCCGCGCAACATTTATGATCCGCTTTCCCGAGCAATTTCGCGTCCGGATGCGAAGGCGGCGGAGCACCTGTCCTTTTCAGAGAGATTGATTCAGCGGTATTTTGCAGCGGAGGGCGGTCTAATAGGGCGCAAAAAGAGAAATATTCTATTTCCCGCTCGTCACGCAAAGTGAGAAATTAATTGCGAGCCGCTCACAAAGGCGGCCAAAGAGTGCAAAAGGTGGCGAAGGACTAGGGAGCGCGGAGAGGAATAGGTTTACAAGTTCCTAGCGCGGGCTTCGGTTGCTAATGAGGCTGGATGGATCGGGGGAAAAAATGGGCGAGCGGCGCCGCGTCAAACCGAGTAAATGGAGGTCCGCGCTGATGGTTATTGTCGATTCGGATACGAGAGGTATGAAAGAGAGTGAAATGCAGATTGCATTTCGCGAGAGAGAGAGGGGGCACGTACACAGATAGAGGAGGAGGGCCGATAATTTCGAGTTTTTGAAAGCGAGAAGGGGAAATGATTGATGTTTGCGTTCCATCACGGAAGGGAAATTTTTTTCGGGCTGGATGCCGTTTCAGTGTTGCTGTCCCCTTTGTCGAATATTTTTTCCATCCCGCTTTCACTGGGGAAAAATTGATAAAATTCCCTATCATTTTCTTCGCTCCTTTTTTCCCGAATTACTTGACGCGGATGATTATTGACGCTGTAGAGATTAGAAAGCGCCCGTCGCCAGTGATTCGATACAAAGCATCACAAAGTTTTTAATATGACTGTAAAAATTTGATTTGCGCGGACGCTCGTCAAAAAGGTGGATGTTATTGCTATGGTGGAGCGTTAAAGCGAGACCGAGTTTTTTTGCGCGATTTTATTGTTCGACTATATATAATGGTCAGACATCTCTCGTTTTCACTAATTCGCACATTATGCAGTTCCAGCCTGCACATCTACATTTATCTATGCATCTATCCTTTCGGCGCGTAGCTGGGGGTGAAGTCTCTATTTCCCTTCCTTAAACCATTACCCTATTTCCTTAATCGATTACTTTTGCGGAAAAAACTTAATTCTTGATTATCTATTGAATTATTTTCGAAAGTAGTTTCTTTAGTGAGAGGTGGTAATGAGAATTTAATTACTCTTACGAAGTACTCTGATGTGTCTTATTTCGAAAAATAAAATCTTGAATTCTCTGTTCCCTCAAGGTACTCACTGAAGTATTTTTACAGGAAAATGAATTTTGGCCATTTTAATGCTATTTTCCCTCTTTTTTACGTTAATCTATTGCAATGTACCCAACATAAGCTTTCTCTAACCAGGAATAGGTGAAGTTCACTTTCGTGGTTGGAAGTCTGGCTTCGTCTCCATTTTAAAGCCAGATTATTTGATCATTTCTCATTTTTCCAATTATGTAGAAGCACCTATTAAATGGCAGCTAAAATATTTCACGGCAAAAAGTCGGCATGGAGCAGTTTATCATTACCAATATTTGACACTTAACTCATGCATGTTCCACACATGGGAGCTATCACGGAGCCAGTCACCTTAATTACCCCGCAAGCTCTTCAAAAATAAATATTTCACAGGATCTTTACTCTTGGTCCGCGACGTTGAATTCGTTGGAATAGCTCCATTCCTTTCTAAGAGTTAGTTCCCTTCTCGGAGAACGTAGACGATGGAACATTGCCAGATCCTTTCTCCGTACCGCCCCACCGCACTCTCATCCGACTCTGTCTAAGATCACCGACTATCTCCCATGCCTTCGGCATTCTTATTTCCCCTCCTTTTATGTTACTCCTTTGTCCGATGTTTGCGAGATTTCTCATTTAGAGCTTCCTCTTACCTAGATCCTTACCGACTCGGTGTATGCTAATGTTTAGGAAAGCTTTAAGTGATGATGTCTTACTCCCGTTTTTCGAAGATTATCTCAGACGAGTCTATTTTGTCGCCTAAGCAGAAACGAATGTCTAGCTTTCGTTAGTCCTATATATTTTATGCGAAAAAATGAAAGATTATCATGCTTATCATTAAGTTATCACCTTAAAACAGCAGGTTGGGGTCTTTTAATGTCTTAGAAATTGCCACTTGTCTCACAGTATTTATTCTAGAATCTAATTGTAACTATAGCAAGTCAGAAATAATTAAATGAATTAAATGCAAAATTTGGTGACCGGTCTCCATTATTTTGGGAATTATTCATTAGTAACCCATGGATGAAAATTTACATTTGTCCTCGTAGAGTATAAGCTCATTTAAAAAAATTAAACATTTTAAACTCGTGGTCAAATTTTTCAGCCATAAGAAAAATTGTAACATTGCAATTCTACGATCGTAAAATATTCCGCAGTGTAGAAGATATTGGTCCTGATATCTGTGAAATATTCACCCATCACTCCCCCACCGTCTTTATTTCAAAGCATAATTCAACACGGCGCATCATATGGGAAAATCCCCCTTTAAATCGTCTCGCGTTGGTTATGAACGCTCTTTATTCGTCATCATCTCGGCTTTATTTCATCTCCGCAATGTGCTTCGTCAAGAGGGCGTAGTGGTCGCGATGAATCTTTCAGCTCCGTCCCTTTATAGGCACGTGACCCTCGCGGGATTGACCCCTAAGGGCGTCGGCGTTTCGCCTGCGAATTGGATCCTAATAGGCTGATGCATGTTATGCGTCCAGAGGATGTCCGGCGAGGGTCGTTTAAAAGAGATGAATAAGGCCGCCTGCGAAATCTTCCCCTTTATGGCGTTACACTGATTCACCTGCTCACTCCACTAAAACTCAAGCCATACTAGGTCTCACCTCCTCTCGCTCTTTTGCCGCTTCTCCGAAAGTAAAGAGAGACTCTGTTTGACCACTGAAAGCTTTCGTCAGAAGGGTTGTTTTTGCATCTGCATATTTTCCTTGCGAAAGTACTCTCGTCATATTCGTGTGAACCTGTTTCGAGTTTCACAACACTGAGAAGCATTATTCCTCACTCGTCGTTTTGTGGTCGGTTGACGGGCTGGTTCATAAATTTTAAGGGCCGCGGATCAAATATATCATTCTGCGAGTGGTTTTTAAGTCAATTCTTCCTCCTGGGCCGTAGTTTTCGCTAGTTCTTGTGAGTTGTGAATTATTTATTATGAATGAATTTTGCACTTTCAATTAATAGAAAAATTGAAGAAATCACCTGTGTTTATCTTTTGGATAAAATACTCGAAATCAACAGAATCGTTTTTATAAATTTTAATAATATCGAGTGGATTTTATTGACTATCGCATGATAATTATCTCATTAAAATCAAAGTCAAAGTTTACTTGATGAGTGTTAATTTACAGCAGCAATTTTAATTTTATGTTTTCTCCGTAAATACATTGCAGATTAGATTTTTATGTTAGTATGTAAATGATCGAATGCTCAATAAATACATTTACGATAATCCAACCATCTTAACGGTTTATCAATTTTAATGTTAATTCTAATGGTTCCTTTAGAACAATGGCTATACAGTGGGACTGCAAGACCGAGTAGCTTTTTTGCACAGTAAGGTTCGGAGTTAAATTTCATTGGTACTAGCCGTTGCGGCACTTCTCGTGAGCGCTCACCGAACGTGTTTAATCTTCTATTTTGGACCGCAGAGCTAAATGCGCTCAAAGCGCTTTGTTTAGCTCCCATTTCCACTGCGCCTAACTAATTTCTAATCCAAAGTCATGATTTGGTGAAGAGGATTCCCCGTCCGTCCAGAGACGCCTCGTATCAGTGGGTTTGCATTTCGTGGGTTATTACTACTCACGGAGAGCGTCCCTTACATTCGCGAGATGCCCCGTCCGAATGCAACCCTCATTCGTTAATGTCTCGAGAGAGAGACTGGCGCTAGTTCACTGGTCTCTGATAATACCGAAACGTATTTTTTGCGCTTTTGCGATCCAAGATGACTTCATTCACCACTTGAGGCGGCACAGAAGAGAACAATTCTCAAATAAATCCGCGACGCTCGTTTGTGGCATCTGCCTTTGTGAAAGAGATAAAGGAAGATTCTAATACATCAAGGCAGCCGCAAGATTGGATAGTTAGTTAGGGTCTGGACGTATTTCCTCTCCATTCGGGATAACCTCCGTGACCGCCCGTGTCCCTCCTTTTCTCATCAGCTCCATAACTTCTATTCTTCCCCTAGCATCTCTGTTATCTTTTCTATTCGACTCTTCCATCGTCATACCCTCGCAATGCCCTTCCCACCCACGCTTCTCCCCTCGTCTAACTTTTCCACACCCCTCGCCAAAAATCCGCTCCTCTCCTTCACGTTCTTTTGATGCCATACTCTTTACACCACTGCCCTTCCCTCATTAATTTTTCATTCAATTCTCTTGTATCTTTGCTCAAGAGATTAATTTAACGCTTCCATCTGGCATGCTTTTGAAGGCGCCATGCATACTTACGTCTAAGCCGAGGAATGTTTATTTCATTCTCCTTTACATCTGAAATTTATCAACTGCTCTCGGAGGGAGTGGAAAAGCGAGTCGGGTTTGCTCGAATTGTGCGGAGGCGCAAAAGTCTTCGTCGTTGAAAAATGCCTTTCTTTTTATTTCAACTCGCTCACTCACGGCGGAAAAAATAAGTTAATTCGATCACGACGTCCCCCCTGGCCGCTTGAAGTTCCTTCAAAGAAACGGAAAGGAAAAACCGTCTGTTTATTCCTGCGTTCCCATTGATAAAAACTTATGAATGCATAAACGTCATGCGCGCTTCGGCGGCGTGCGAAATCGCAGAGTAACGTCTCATTACGGGCTACTTGCTACGAGGATCGTGGCTCTTAAATTAAATCCGGGGATTTAGAGGAAATCGCTTCACAAAGCGGCAGCTAAATGTTTTCTTATTTTACCCCATCGTCTTTGCTTTGGTTTGGCGCGGATCATTCAGCAAATTACTCCGCTTACATTTATTTTTCGGTAGCGAAAGGATTTTCCTCTCCAGTCACAGCCCGCCTACTTGTTATAAACTCTCTCTCTCTCTCTCCCTTAGTTTGCTTTTTAGTCTTCGCATCTCCCTTTCATCTTCTGCCTCTGAACAGCTTCGACTCCCTCCTTATTCCTCCTCACCTTCCTTTCAGCAGCCCCATTCCCTCCAAAGGCTTCATCTCGGATCACGTGCGCTACTTGATGTTCTCTTGATTGCCATAAATAAACCAGTGGGTGGCTGATGGCCCTCAAGGGTCTCCTGGAAGTGACCTCCTTGATAGGCTTCTCAGGAATTAAAGCCGCCACTGGAAACTTTTCAAACGCTTTGTGCGTGGTCTGCTGATTTTTTTACCGGGGTTTCGTCTCGGAGTGGGAGGAATCGCATAAAAATCGCGCGCAGTCTGAGAGAGAATGTGAGTTACTTTTTCTGTATGGGGACGGTGGTGGTCTGCTTTCTTTCCTTTGAGGACCGGCGGCTGAAAATATTAGCTCTTGATAAGGAGTGCTGCCTGTTGTTTTCGCTCGGCTGGCGATCGGCGCTTTTTCATGCTTGCGTTGCGGTTTTTAAAGTTTTCTCGAAGTGCCTCTGCTCGCTTTTCTGGAAGTAATCGAGTGATGGCTACTTGATGACATCACTCGAGTTTTTTCCTGTGTCATCTTGTGTCGCTTCCCTGAGTAGTTTCGTAGATCTTTTTAATCGATGGTGTAAGAAGCTTATTTATGAGAGTTTTAACCCCCTTATCGGAATTATCTATGTGTTGTTGAGTATAAACGGTCCTTAATTAGTCTCGTCTTATCCTCAGCACTTTATGGTCGTCTTTACATTTTCATACTTAAGTATTCCCTTCTTTTTTCTAATTAATCACTGCATTAATAATCAGCTAAGCTATTGTCGGTTAAATGTAATGGAGATGCGATCAACCAGTGTGATTTGCGAATGCGAAAGTTTAACTGATATAGTATCCTAGCTGATTTCAATCAAAGGCTCCAAGTCTGGAATTTTTAAATGTCCTCTTGTAAATTTAGTTTTAAAGCCTCTGCAGTAATTAGGATTAAAACGCCACGATACGAATTTGGTAATTAAACTACACGCGAAATTCATTTTGAAGTTGCTAGGATTGTCCGGGAATTATCGGGAACTAAAACTCTTAAGATCGTTCCATTGAAGCGGCGTCTTAAGCCAGTAACCCGCAAGAAGCTTCCATATATCTCATAACGCCCGCAACCTTAGCCAAGCCGTCTTTGGAGGACCTCGCCTGTGTTCTCCCGTCGTCAATCCTTCTTCTCCTTAAGCCCAATAACCCTCGCATAACTTCTTGGCCTCCTGGGGAAGGTGGTCGAATATTGGAGAGGGAGGCAACTCCATAGTTTAGCGCCTATGTTCCTAGCAAGGAGCGCTTGATTAAGAAACCACCCGCAGTGTGTCCTCGTCGAGTGAAGGGAATAAAAAGGAGGGCACCGCAACTTCACGTTCAGCCAGCTCTTACTTCGACGTAGTCAAAGAGTCGCTTGAGGCTTTAATAGAGGCATTCGAGTGAGACGAGCAGTTGTTCTTACTTTTCTAAATTATCCGACCTGGTGAATAATAGGGTTCTCTTTTCCGGTGTCGTTATCACGCGGTTTTAAGTGATTCCTTCCTTCCGAAGATGAGTATACGTATAATTATAAGAGATTTATATTTATTTTTCTTATCCGGGTTAATGTTGCCGATTCAATAACTTCGTATTGGGTTCGAAATCATTAATTACACCACTTTAGGATGTTTAACCCACATTTCAGAAGCCGTTCAAATGGCAAAAAAATGAGGTATGGAGTGAAGAGATTGCGATCGGTGGAGTGCTTTTACGGAGATTAATACACTTCGTGGGCTTATTGGCCGCGGATTGATTGCTCGATGCATTCGCTTATCAAAGAGAAAGAACAGTCCTTCAGAATCTCATATGTTTTATCGTGTATTATAATATCCTTTCTATCGCTCTTACAACAGTTTCGAGACTGCAGTATCCTATTATTTTATTGAATAATCAGTAGTTATCAAAGAGCAATGGAGATGATTATTTTCGTAATTTCGGTGTTTCTTAAGAGGTCATCCCGAAATAGCCACTTGATGGGGTATTAGGTAAAATCTTCCATCTAAAATTACCATCCCCGAATATCTCTTTCATCGCAGTAGAATGCATCACGCAATTGTGGATGGGACCAGTAGTTGGCCTACTTACTACTGGATGAGAAGTAGGGTCTGCTTAATATCCTTCGTCTCTTCCGGCGCATAGCAGACGAGGTGGCGCATTTTGTCTACTTTTTTCTTTCCTTTGTATCTTCTAGCTGCTGGCATTCTAACGATTCCCCTTGTCTCCCTTCATCGCAATCCCTCAGAGCACTTCTCTTCTGGTTCCCTTCTCTGCAAAAATTTTAACCCTCTCAATCAAGTAACCCACTATTTATAGTCGGCTCTTTCTATAATTATCTTTATCCTTCGCGAAGTCCCAATTTCTTCCTCAAGTGGTACAGTATATCGCAATTTTAAATGGAGAATATATTGATTTTTTTATTCTTATGGACAGTTAGAGCTTTTTATTCTTTTCGTCGTAGATGATAACCCTGTGGCTCGTAAACGACTTCCATTAATATTAATAGAAGCCTCGAGTTATTTCCGATTAAAGGATTTATTTTGGAATGCTGCTTTCCGAAAGACTTCAGATTCCCCATGCTGTAAAATTGACCGGAGGGTGCTCATCTCGGACGCCGTATTTTCATTACCGTATTATAATATTTCTCGTTAGGGCTATGTTTGGAGAGCAAGCTGACGATTACAAAATGATGAACTCCGATATTCTTCATTTGCGTGCGTTTCAGCCAATTTTAAAGATGTTCTCCCAGGCATTATGTATTATGTTGTATAAAGCCTGATTACTTCTTGTGCCATAGGTCGTGTTTACCTACATCTACGCTGTTTTCGTAGGTATTTTATGCATACGAACAGATGGTGTGTGTTAACTGATAAAACATTAATGTGCAGGGCTTTGATCCTTGTTTCAGCATACAGTTTTGTAAGTCGAATGTAATTCAGTTACAAAAGTAATCTTGGAGGACTATCTTTCTCCTTCAGTAAAGAAATAATCATAATAATAAAATATTTTAATGTAGTCCAGTGAAGATACCTGGCAGGGGATGATCACAAAGATTCGGCTACACTTCGAATCAGATCAATGCGCACCTATTCTTATAATTAGGGCACCCTTATTAGAGTCGTTCAAATGTAACGATTATTCAAGGAACGGTGAAAACCCTTTTAATAGTCTGAGAAAACGTACTAACACTCGAAACTGTCGTGAAAGATCCAGCTCCGTTTCGTAAACAAGAGAGAACACTCAGGTAATCAGATTTGCACCGTAGCCTAAGTACTCCCCTTAGCATTCGTTGTATCGGAGGTGGAAAATCGTTGATGCGTCAGGATGGAGAGGAAAGGAGAGCTGGGAACAAGCCGCAACCCCAGCAGCGCAGTCAGCATTCACAGCGGGAAGACGTGGGAAAGGTGTTGAGGGCGAGGGTGGTGTCCACTGTGGGAAATCGCATGTGTCAACGGAAGCAAGGCGACCGCCCTCAAAGTACAGAGACCACCGACGCAGGCATTTCGCTTCTTCTTACCGATGGGTCACGCAGGACGGGCGGGGAGAGTAAAGGGTCACCGGTGGGTGGAAAGAGGTCGCGGAAGAAATCTTCCCATCCGTCCTTCTACGCCCACACCGTCCACTTCCTTTGTGTTAATCGCCGCCTTTCCATTGTTAAGGTAGGGTTTGGGGTGGGAAAAGTCGCGCATTTGCATAGGGTGATGGGAGGGCGTATCGAGCAATCGACTGTAAATATTGGCGGTGGGAACGGTTGCACGGATATTCGGACGGGAAAGGATATCGGCGCAGTGAGGAATTAAAGAGATGCTGCCGATGTTTTAGAATGTATCGCGGGGATTTTATGCTTCGTTTCGGTTGTAATATCGCAAAGAGATTGGATCAAGGTAAAGTTAAAATTCAATTTTGCGCTCGTTTGTATGATTTGCTATCATCTGTTAGACTCGCGTGAGAGCAAAGATGAATTTTCGAGCCAGTAGTTTCTCCATTCCGGAGGAATCCGTAGATGGGATGAAAGTTGATGTTTGTATGTGTTGGTCTTTCTCAGGGCATTATCTGCGTGGGATGTTGAATATTAATGAGCGACACCCCCAAATTAAACATTTTCCTTCTGGGCCGCGTTTACTCATGCGCCTAAAGCTATCAAGTCCCCATAAATATCACCATTTTTGATAATGGTTCTTGCAAGCCAGATATCGCTTCATGTAGATGAAGCTACATCCGGGCGCAAAGTTCAGCTAAATTCCTAACTTTAACAGCGGCTTGGCCACCGCGAATGTCCGCGACTGAAATTGCCTTCAGGAATCCGTGCATGAGCCTCGAGGCTGTAAGTGTGGGGAAGTGATAATTAAGAGTGGCGTACGGACGTGAAAAGGCGAATCTTTAAGACAAAAGAAGAGGAAGCAAACAATTATTCGTTCTCCGCTCCCACTTCGAAAATAGAATCCCGTGTAAGAAATCGAGATAAGTGATGTGTGAATAAAGTCGTGCATCCTTTTACGGGTGTCAATGCCCTAAACCGATATTTTTTTCCCGAGGAGGGGTCGCTCCGTTTCGCCGCCTGCGAAGACAAAAAGGATACGACGTTTCGAGAGGAGTGGTAGAAACAAACAAGAGTCATGAGCGTTGCTGTTGGGTATGAGGACGCACTTGGCGATGAAAGAAATGGGAAATTGACGAGAGAAAGGAGGGGTAAGAGCGAACTGCTCGCGAAGTTAAATCTTCGCGACAAAGGATTTCACACTTTCAAGCTTCGAGGATTTATATGAAAGGTCTCTCTCTATTTGCCGGCGTTCCTTTTGTACTCCAAATAATAAGATACACCGGCGTCACTCGAATGCCGATGTTTATTTACTCCGCGTTGCGTAATGTCACGGGGAAAAACTTCTCGGTCGTTAGCCTCCGAAGGTAAATGCGGAGAAATTTTGGGAGACAGTTTATTGGCGGATGGCACTCGCTAAGCAATCTGTCCTGTTTATTACGTTAGACGCAATATGAAAAATTCAGTAAACCTCTATATGGTCAAATATATACTGGGTAGAATCTTAAGGCTATGGCTATCCCATCTACATCGGGATTGTTGAGATTACTTGACTTTAATTAATTTCTTCCATATCATCTTTAATTTCATGAATTATTTTCAAGAGACTTTTACGAATTTTATTTTTAAAGTTATCGCTATAAAATTCCCTCATTTCTTCAGGTGAGCACCGTAAGCTTAGTTTTGAATACCTATTTGAATTAAGTTGTTTGTACCAAGAAAACAGAAATCCCTAATACCTCGAAATAAATCGTTCGGACGAACAGAAACGCCAGTTGTGAGATAATTAGCTATCGATCAATTTTTACGCTGGAAATTGTGTATAAATTTAAATTAACATGATTTCATGCAGTTAGTAAATATATTTACTGTAAGATGGAGACAAAACTTTCTTCCATTACTTAAAACAAATTTTAAATTTTTCCTGTAAATCTTCATTTTCACGCAATGGATTGAATATTGATTTTGAATTTATAAAATCATATTTTGATACTATAAAATTGAATATTGGCGAAACACTGAAGATAAAATGTCCGACCATGAGAAAAGTTTCTCATTTCGCTCGTTAAGTACATTCTCTTGTCGTAACATTGGATACTTTCGTGGAGATTCACGACGGCACACGCGCATGTATTTGGATTTATTTAAGAGGGAATTAAGCAACAGTAGCTGGGATAGGCGTAGAGAAAGCAGATAAGGAGCACGAGGGGAGGAAATTACGGTTGACTCATGGAAACCGGAGATAGGAAAGAAATCGCGATCGTGTGAGTTTACCTTGCACCCTCCGCCCACTCGAGCAGCCCTCAAACGCTCCCTCTCATTACGCCTCTCTTCTCCGCTATCTCCTTTCCGCAACCCTCGTCATCATTATCCTTTTCCCTTTACTTCCCTAAACATCAACCGGTTGTTACGTACGCTCTCTCGTTTCGTTTACTCGTTTTACCGAGGTTTTGCCTCATCCTCTCTCTCATCCCTTCCTGACGGTTCCTGGATCTCGGGTATATATAGATTAATCCATGAGAATAAATATACCGATTTCAAAAACTTTTTTATCAAGGAATTAGGTTACTTAGTTTCACAAAAACCGCATTTTAGGATATACTCATGTAAATACATACTTATTTTTATTCCCTGTCTTTTAAATGTTCAGTATTCAGTTCAGTATTTTTATTCCCTGTCTTTTAAATGTTCAGGCTACCTCTTGTAGTACTGTTAACATTTATGCGATTAGGAATTTTTTCCGTGCTTTGCAGTTGTCACAAGTCCAAGGAGTTGATCACCGCCATGATTCGATTTTTTAATTCATCAGTTGTCGTTTGTAGTGGTGGAACATAAACATATTTGTCTAACCCTCAATGAAAATATTATAGGCGTAATGCTGAAGCTCTTGGGTCCGCAGAAAGCGAGATTCAGTTTTCATTTAAGAAGGATTTAAATGAATTTAAGAATCAGAAAAATATTGAGACCTCCTTTTTCAAATGGTTGGTGACTCATTTATACTGGATGTATTTATATTTATTTATAGTAATTCGTCCCTCTTCTCCAAATTCAGTTCGCTTTCTCTCTCGAATCCCTTGTTCTTTGCTCCGAGAATCCGAACTTACCTCTCTCGATACAGCGGTTCTTCGCATTCCTCACGGCTACACCTGACATGTTTTATGCGATTTAGTCGTCGGAGCAAAAAGTGGGACGAGGCGCTGTTTTTTTTATTTTCCATCTCTCCCGCCTCCCATTCTTTCACTCGCGGTACTTAAAAAACTCGAGGGAATCTTCCTTTCTTCCTTAACCTTCTCTCCCCCCCTCCCGTTCCCTCCCCCCTCCGTCTTTCTCTATCTCACTTAAACGTTTCCTTTCAGGCGCGTTTCTTTTGTTCGAATCGCTTGCTTTGGCAGAATATTTTCAGTTTTTCAGCTGTCTAGCGGCTCCTCCCTTTTATTTTTTCCTTCATCCGACTCGAGAGCGTTTTCGGAATGAGTTTTCGCTTGCAAGCGTCCCGCACCACCGGATTCTTGTTTTCTTGATTTTCTTTTCCCAACCCTTTTCTATTTCTTCGTTTCCTTCTGGCATCTCTTCGTTCATTCTTTTCGTTCCTCTTCTTCCATCTCGCCAATTCTCTTCTTTTTCGCACAACCGCGAGATCTCGTTCCAACGTTCCCGATTTGTTTCCTGCATCGAGTTTCAAGGCTCTGGTATAAATTATGACGAATCCTAAGTTTTCTTTATTTATAATTTTATTCAGCCCCGGAAATAATTTTATAATAAGAGTTTGCTATGCAAATTTCCCATAAAAATATTTTTCTATTCATACGAAGCCTGAATTCACATATTTTCTTAGTCTACCGTACGTAATACGATGCTTGTTGTTATTTACAGTTTCGTTCTCACGACAAGGATCACAAGTAGTAGTAAATACATTTAACGAACCTAAATTTCGGATATTTATTTTATTGATTAATTAAACGGATTCGTCTTTATGAAGTGGATATAACAATAAAAATGTGAAAACGGACATCGGCGGGAAAAACACCGATTATCTGGGACTCGAACCTAAGACCTCATGTTGGAAGGCTAACCATTCCTCAACCGAATTCTACAGTACAGAATGTAACCTTAATCCACCGACATGTCTACTAAACACCTTACATATCCCCCAAATCCCCACATCTGCCTTATTTTCTCGCTCCAGTACTCCATACCATTATCCTCTCTCCTCCCTTCTTTACTCCTCCTGCGCCCTCTCGGACTTCGTCTTTTTTCTTACTCGCACCTTCTTCCTTTTTCCCTCCAAACTTCTTCGTTTCTCTCTTCACAATCCTCTTTGTGTCGACATGAGGTGTTAAAGGCTCCTCCTCCCCTGCACTCGATCACGCGTAAAACGCAGCGAGTCCCCCTCAAAAGGGGGACTTCAGGAGGTTTTTAGAGAGGTCCGAGGGCTCTGTTGCCTGGCAACTGAACTGCAGATCCAAAGGAGTACGAAAATGAGGTCCTCGGTAACGATTCGGACGCTCCTTGCGCCTCTCGAATTCTTTTCCGCTCCCTTTTGCCAACGTTGCCCGAGAAACCCCTCATCGACGTCTTCCCGGCACTTCTTACCTTTCCTCGAATCT
The DNA here is from genome assembly GCA_036926295.1 of Pachydiplax longipennis. NCBI lineage: Eukaryota > Metazoa > Arthropoda > Insecta > Odonata > Libellulidae > Pachydiplax > Pachydiplax longipennis. The sequence goes on from JAVFKF010000008.1 coordinate 64,326,102, forward strand.
GTGACTCTTCATCTTACGCTCGGTGGCTTTTTGTCCTTGTTACTCTCCCAACGATCGGGGGCGTATCCGGAAAACTTCCCGGTGAAGGAGCGCTCTCCACCGAGGAAGGAAAAAGGTTTTCCACGTCGAAAGGGTGCGATTGTGTGAGTTTTTGATTGGCGTCGATGCGTGATTTGAGGGAGAATAATTCGGTTTTGCAAGAGAAGAGGTATAATCTAAGTTGTGGATTGAGGTTAATGCTCTTATTTAAACTTTTAACTGGAAATGTTTTGAATGTATGTTCAGCATCCTTATGACTGGACCCAGGCTTCATTGTAAGTATTGAAATCATTTTAAAAATGCGTACATTGGTATATACTCGTAAACTTCATTGTATGGAAGGCTAGTTAAAGTGGTTAGTGATTAATTTTACAAAAATTGAGGACTCTAATTTTATAGTATATTTTGGCTTAAATATCTTTCAGCCATCCCCATAACATTGGCAAGTTATCGGAAATATGGAACGCCAAAGACGAGGATAAATAATTACCCCGAAGGTCCCTTTGTAAACCTGCCTCACACTTCCCCAATCGTCACATGTTCCGAATCATCTGATTTTTCATTCGCATTGCTCCCAAGATGCCACCCGTGGAAACAGCTTTCCGTTAAATTCATTTCCGGAACAGCCTCCTTATGATATAAACCAATTTCCATCGGCAGCGCCTCCGATAGCAATCCAGATACATCGGTGGGAAAGAAGTTGCAATTGGACCCCGGGGGAAAGGGAGGCCCCAATTGCCCCTCCCTCGGATTCATCCCCGCATTCGATACAATGAGAACGGAAAGAGAGTCACAGTCTTTTCTTTTTCCATCAGCATTCGTCGCCGAGGTTAAAGGAGTCAACGGGTGTGGATGGCATGAGAGTGTTTTTTTAAAGGAGGCCAACTAACATTTCTGCACGTAACGTCGCGTGTTCCCTTTAATGTCCAGCGGTCTTAGCTAAACGTATCCGCCATGGAGTCCCCCCACGGATCCTCTCCGTAATGGGGTTATAGTTTCACGAGATGAGGTTTCATGGAGGGTTTAAAAGGGAACGGAGGGAAAGGTCGGAGAAAGGGGATTTGAGGAGGATGGGTCCGGGCGATTTTGGTGCAGTCTCCGGATTAAAAAGGACCTCACCATCGACCGCTTTGCAGGGGGCGCTACCTTGGCGCGGGGAGGGGAGGCACGGTTTTATTCTTTCGGGGGTTCTTTTTCCTTTCGTCTTATAAAATTTTTCCGAGGCGAGAATGGAGGGAGACGGCGGGGTTGAAGAAGAAACGGGGATTGTGAGGAATGAATTGAAGGGGAAGATCCGAAAGGGTTGGTTGGAAAAAACGCGAATGCGGAGTCGAGGGTTTGGGGAGGCGCGGGGCGAAAAAATGTATTTTCATTAGAAACGTGAAAGTGGGAGTGATGCGGTGGAGGGATAATGGCTGGAGAGGAGGGTTCTTGGAGGAGGGCGAGGAAATTGTAGAAAGAATAAAAATTTGCCCCGATGATGGCTTTTGAACCGAGGAAAAAAAGAGGACGGAGAGAATGGAGATGAGGAAAGACGCGCATTCGAAAGGGCGAGTCAGGGGATAAGGGAAAAAAAAACTTTTCGGTCTTCGGTTTCACCTCGTATTCATTTATGTTTGAAGTTAAGAAGAAGAGGGTTTTTCTCCTCTTTCTTAACGATAAGAAAAGAATTTATAAGTTGGTCTCTCGGAGTGAATTACCTAGCGGGGATAGGGAGCGGTTTATTTGTAGATTAGAACGGGCCTAAGTCCCAAGTTTTATATTTGATTTCTGAGCTTTATTTATTTGTTGCAGCTCTGGGCTCTTTATCGTCTCGGAAAACCCTTTCTCGAGTCAGATTAAGGCCGTCTGGAGACCTGGCGGGCATTCTTTTAGTAGACCCTAATTTAATTTTCGTCGGATCCCAAGGATTTAATAAATTTCGTTTATTATTCTCGCTTAAGCATTTTTCGAATACTTTCTCATTATGTTCGGCGATTTTAATAAAAACAAATATCCCGTCTGGGACTTTTACTCGATGGATAAATATAATTCTTAATTAGCGTCTGAAATGTTTGGTGCGAGACAAAAACGGCTCGCTTCGTAAGAAATACTATTAGTTCTCTTTCTTTGTCAATGTCGAGTCGTCTTACGGAATCAATCTTACACGACTTTTGTTTTACGAATGTCGTTTAACCCTGATATGAGTGGGAGCAGTTCATGTAAAATGTTTGTCGCTAATATCAAGTCAGTTTTAATGAAATAAAGAACCGCTACGGTCGAAAAGGCAAGAGGAAGAAACGATTCCACAGCATCCGTGTTTGAAATCCCTCATTGGACCATTCCGGTAATCTCGCACGCATTACACCGTTAGTCGTGGGAAGGAGCGCTTACTTTCCGTCACCGTAAAACTGCTCAAGAAAGTTTTCCCCGGCGTCCTTATCGTTTACCGATGAATTCCGGATTCTTGGTAATTACTCGCTCGCATAATTCATCAAAAAACGGCTCGAGGACCCACAAGGAGATGAAGGGAAAGAGAAGAGAGGGCCTTGCGGAGGAATTTCACTTTTTAGCGGCCGAGAGAAAAGGGAAAGAGATCGATCCTCCCTTTTTATTTAGCTAGGCGAACGACCACGTTGGCCATAGCGTTAAAGAATGTTAACAACTTGCTCGTAGCGGACCGAAGAGGAGGAGGAAACAGAGGCTGCGAATGGCGAGAGAAGAGCGGTGGAAGGATAAAGAGACTTCGGAGGAAGATAGAGAGAAACGAACCGCTTCCCACATTTGATCTCTGTCTCTAGACTGAAAACTTTTCGGGAGTTGCCGCATAGGCTGCTCTTCCTGTCCTTAAACTCTCTCTCTCCCGCCCTCAGGGTCTTTCTCCCCCCATTCCATTTCTTCCATCCCTTTTCCGTCCTTTAAGGAACCCGTCATCTCCTTCCTTTCCTTTTTTACTCCCTCTTTGTGCCCCATTCCCATCTTTTTATTCCCTCCTACTCCGTATCCTTCCGCGGGGATTTTTTATTTTATCTTTTTCTTCCCCCCATTTTCGCCCCCCCCCCAACAAGGAAGAGGTAAAAAAGAGAGATAATGGAAGGAGGGGAAAAATCGATAAAAACGAAGGGTTTTCCGTGCGAAGTAAGAAGAAAAAAGGCTAGATTAGGAGGCGAAAGAGGAAACGCGAAATCTCTCCACATAAGGCAGCCGTCTGCCTAATATACTCCCTCGGTCAGCACACCTCCCTCTTTCTCTTCCTTTCCCTTTTTTCTTCCCTGGAATAGAAGAACGTCCCCCACTTAGGCACTTAGGGATAGGTCTGTTAGAGGTTAATAAAGGTCAGCGTATTTTTTTTATTTTCTCCTCTTTCTTCTTCGGCCACTTCGTCTCTCCGTAACAATTCGCTTCCTTCTCCTGATTCCCAGCGTTTCCTCTCTTGGGAGACTTTCTCGACCGATCAAATCGCACGAGGATGTACAAAAGGGTCCCCGAAGTGATTTGTATCCCCAGATTTAGTTTCAACTTCTTCCATCGCTTTATTTACGTACAATCCCGGAAAAATGTCGTCTCGAATCTCTTTGGAAGAAGGGGGCGCATAACCGTAGGAAGTCATGGCAGTCGTTGCAGTCCCATCCTCTATTTTTCTTGGATAGTTTCCCCGGTAACTGGTAGCCCCGTTCCAGTTCTCAAAGTTTAAGGAGAAACACTCTTCCGAGTCTTTGAATATGTGTCTATGCTGATATTCTATTCTAACTTCTTGGGAGTTGGGAGATTTTTTTTTCCGCGTTCCCCGGCGTCCGTGGAAGTGACCTATATTGACTTCTACGGATCCCAGCGGAGGCGCAATGTTTTGTGGAGAAATTTTCAGTCACGAGATGGAATTTCTCTTTTTTAAGTGGAAATGGAATTCTCCGGAGGAATGCCGTGCGTTATGAGAAGGGAGAGAAAATCTCGAAAACTGCGTTTCCGGAAGGGGGAATGGGAGTGCATTGCGTGTGAATTTGTATGCGTCCTTGTTTGTGTGTCTCAGAGGCGGATCTAGAAACATTCCAAGAGTGAGGTGGTATGGCTTAATATTTTTTATGCTTATCTTTAAGTGACAACAGGATAAAGGAACAGAAGTAGAAAATATTAGAGAATTTGCGTTGTAGGAAGAAGACATAGGTTCGAGTGTGAGTCATATAGCTATTATTTATTTCTGTTTATCCTTGATTTTAAGAGCGCATGCTTATAAGTGTAAGATAATTCCCATTTTTTCTGAGCTTAGTGAATAACAAACATTAAAGTCATTAAAGCGTAATTTCTCTCTATTTAGCTGTTGAAATGCTATATACTCGCGAAAAAAAATGCAAGATTCCCTTAGATATACTTTGCTATATCATTTTTAATGTTGTATTCTCGTCATGCCTCGAGTAACTTGAAAAACATACACAGGAACACGTGTACAAGCAATTTTTTACATGTTGATGTATGTATTTTTTATGTACCAGATGTAATTTATTGTATTCTTTTCATCAATTACTCCTCTTCCGTTTCCCCAAAAAAGAGGGCCCTTCCCCGTCTCTTTCGACATAGCCTAAATGGAAAACGAAAATTAAAATCAATTTTTCAGCTTTTCTGTAAGGCCCTCGCGCCATTCATCAGCATGACTTATTCTTTTCTCCTCCTCCTCTTATGCCTGCCTGCAGTGCCACCGCCCCTTTTCTTCATCGGAATCCCACCTCTTCCATTTTCCCGCTGTTTTCCCCCACCCAAACATTTTCCATTTCTTCTCCCGGAACCTCTCCCATCCATCAAAAGGGAGGAAGTGTTCGCAAAGTAAAGTTTATTACGTGATTAAAGTTTCATTTTTCAATCGGAGTCTAAATAGGGTGAGAAGAGTCCGACTTTGCGCGATAATTGTTAACAGTTCTCTTTCTTTACGAGGCGATTCTTTTTAATTTCCTTGTTTTTTTTCCGCTGAGAAAATCTTTCCCATCGCGGGAAATGGAATCGAGAGAAATTCTCGGCTCTTCATGCCCTCGCTAATTTGTCTTTCCATTGCCATCTTGGCGGAGAATGAAAGAATTCAACTGTGTTTTTTTATTCCTTTCTATTACAATTCGGCCGAACCCCCACCCTACTCTCTTCAGAGGGATATAAAGCAATCGGAATATCTGACAGCTTCCCATAGTCTCTTAAAAATTTATATTTGAGGGAATTTACTCATATCGCGTGATTAATGCCACCGTTATCGCTGTCAGGAGAGAGGGTATTATCCTCTTTTTCATTCTAGAAATTATAAAAAATGGCCGCTGGGAGGTGAAGATATCCACGATTAAGAAGAAGTAATTAAGAGAGTGGATTTTTTTGCGAGGGTCTTCTAGTGTTCAGTTTCTATTCGCGTGAGATATTATCCGAAAATTTCCGCCGAAATGTGAATATTGAACGTGATATAGTTAATCAAAATGAGATGAGGGCCCACGAAAAAATCCACGGGATAATTTAATGAGAAAAATGGAAGTTCAAGGAGAGGTTCCCGCGATATAATCTTCCTTGCATTCGGTAGAATTTCTTTTTCTAAAGCGAGTGCTTGGCTGTATTTAAGGGAGGGGAATCGAAAGAAATAAAAAGTGGGGAGAAAAGGAGATGCCGATAAATTTGGAAAGCATTTTTGTGGAAAAAAGTATTATGGCTCTGATTTTGATAAATGAGATAACAAACGAAAAGTATGTCATTTTCGGTTCATGTTCCTGCGCAGTTAGTTATTTAGGATATATCTGTCTCGATCGCCATATTTCACCGCACTGGAAATTCGGTGGGATTCTTTAATGGAAGGCTACCAGTAAATAAATTCATAAAAAACCTCCGTTAATCTTTTCTTAGAAACATCCCCCCCTGTCGTATCCTCCTAGGGCGGAAAAAAGTTTCTCGCTAATTTCGTCCGCTCCAATGGTAATATGATTCAATTTCGCCCCTTGTTCACCCATAAAATGTGAGATTTGTATACTTCTCGAGCATTAAAATCCCCCTGCGAATCCCATCCCCCCCGATAAGGATCTCGAGAAATAAAAAACTTTTATATGGCTATCGTAAAAAGTACTCGCGCGTCTTACTTTTATTTATCGTATTCCATTTTTGACAGAACAAAGCGAAACGCGCATGGAGAACGACGAGCCATTTACCCCGTCTCCCTATTGGAGTCGGATATGAGTCTCTTGTTATATATTCCTCACTTCCCGTTGAAGAAGGGGAGGGCTTGCATATCTTCCTCTGGCCAATCCTCTTTTCCTTTCACCCAATCCCGCATATTTTTGCCTCCTCGGGATGGCCCTTTATTTCTTTTATTTATTGTTGCATACATTTCTCCACCCCGTCCGCCTCACACACGCACTCCTTTCTCCCCCTCCACCACTGATTTATCTCCATCCAAATTTCCGCCGGTTCTGCATGCCTCGCGTGATTGCTATTTCTGAGGGAAGTCCTTCCCTTATTGCTGCATCCCTCTTCGCTCATCCCTACCCTATCTCGTTTCATCTTATCCCTCCTCGAAAAACACACCCAGAGCCTTATTTGACCTTATTTATTAATGCGTTTTCTCTCTCTCTCTCTCTCTCTCTCTGGTGGATTAAATCCTCCACCCCCTTTCGCCGCCGTTCCCCGGATATCTTATCGTCTTTTTGACGTTCGCATTCTTTTCCTCTCTTCTTTATGCCGCCAGGACTACTAAATAACCTCCGATCTCCTCCTCGAAGAATTACTTGCGCATTTCGCCTCGCCCCCCTATCTCAGCCTTTCCTTTTTTCCTTCTTTTCGACCAATCCTCTGCTTTCCATTCCTAGTAGAATCGTCCGGAGAATTTACGTGCCGTGATCGTAAGGGATTCGGCGCTATTTGTATCGCGACTCCGATGGGAAATTTTCCAGCTTCAATCCCGATTTCTGGTTTTTTCGGAAAATATCCATGCTGTCCTACACGCAGCTTAACTGCCCGTGTAATTCATTTAGATGGTATCGATTGCAGTGCTTGGAGTTTGTTACGATCTCCGATAAGGCTTTTTCGTAAGAAGGCCGAATAAATGCAATATCCCATAAAAGATAAGTGTATCCTGAAAAAAGAGATGGATTTATCTACTATAAAGCTATTAGAGGATTTGCAGAAAATTTTGGTTGGGGTGACTGGTGGTTTTACCCCTTATATTAGCGGACAAGTTATTTCAATTGCATAAGTATAGATCGCTAAATTTTTTCTATGCAATATCTCATGATTATGGTAAGGATTGAGTACTTATTAGTATAATTTATTCAGCGTTTTGTTCAGATCACTTCCTAAGGATTTGCAGTTATACATGTAAATAAGGATGGGTAACATCCAATGAGTAATGATTAATTCGTTTGTAGTATATGTGTCCTTTTGGATTTTTACTCAAAAATATCGCTTGCAACTCCAAAAAATCTGAATCTACGTTATCCCGAAACATTCATCCCGAGGATTACTCGTTATTTGACTTATTAATGTAGTTATAATGGAAATAATTTATTCAAAGCATCTTTTTGCGCTAGCTTCTCATTATTGGCACTTCTACTGATTCATACTCATTTTTGAGTTGTTTACGGAAATTCGTTCGGTTGGCAGTGTTGACAAAGGCGAACCAGCTTCACTTCCCGAAGCTCTTGTCGTCCTCATCTCTCAGATTTATCTCCCAACATTTTCCGTTTTAAAGTCTCCCAAGTCCGGCGCGCCATTGATTCAATAAACGGAAGCCGTGGCGCGGATGATTCGTGAATGGGCCCTAAAGTAGTCGGTGAAGACGTCCGAGGTGACCAAAAAAAAGAGGAAGATAGCTCGCGCAGCGGTGGCAACACAACACGTATACATGTCGCGCGCGTGGGGTGTGATAAGTGGGGACAGCAGAATGTTCTCCAGAGAGAGAGGGTGTGTGGCTATCTCCCGCCGTAGATCACCCAAATGGCCACCGCCTCCGGAGGTGTCTTTCAGGTCACCCCGCCCCTCAACTCTTCACGCGGCCCCCTCGCACTGCGGGCACGGAATCCTCGTGTCTGGCCCGGATCGACCCAATGAATTGCCGAGATTATAGAAAATCGATGCCGATCCCCTTCACGCAATGCCCTTCTCCCGCCACTCCACGCCCCCTTCCGATGTACGTGCATAATTTAAGGCCCTTGTCTTTTTCCATTCTCTCCCTTTTTCTCTCCCTTTTTCTCTCCCTTTTTTATCCGTAGGAAGTGAGGACGGCCCTTCTTCGCCGGGGCGATTGAGTGAAAAGCCCTTTCGGGCGGCGGTTGTTCCGCGAATTGATTCCCCGGCATTCTTTGCGCCCCGGCGTGAATGCGCGCCTAGGAGCGCGTGTTAAACGTCGTGTACCGCCGTGTTGTTCTACTCGACGTGCTCGGAAAGTGGAGCGCTGTTATGGATGTCGCGCTCCAAGGCCTCTCATTTGTGGAACTTCCGCTGAAAGAGTCGAATGTTTGTTTTGTCGAATCGCAGCGGAGTCGAATTTGCAGAACTCGCTGGAGATTTGCATACACCGGAGTGGATTTAAGAGGAGTGAACTTTGTTTTGCGAATTGGTACATTACGGCAAATGAGAGTATCTTATTGGCTTTTATCGCTATGATTTTGGCTGATTTAGTTAGTCTTGCAATCAGCGGGTAATTAAGCATTCTATCAGAGTTTGCGGAGCCACTAACTGAGGTATCTGTACCATAAATTTGCCGTATTAATTCTTTATTTGATAATTCCTTGTCGTCGGTGACATGAAATATTATTTAAATATAATTCGATATTACTTCGAAGCTTACATGCAGATTTATATCTAGAGCCATCACAAGAAGATGAATTTATTTCCAAAAGAAAGATTCCTCAAAATTGTCTCAAGCCCATCTTTTTCGATTTAAAATAGACAGCATTTTTCGTTTCGTGAGTGTGAGAACTACAAGTATTCACCACGAAGTATGAATAGCCTCAGGAATGAATTCGATGCTTTAATAAGCGGTGCAGCAGGTCCCAAAATCATATATTATTAAAAAATCATCTGCATCTTCCATCAACGTCGTTCGACAGTTAAGTCCACGGCGTGTATTCGCCGGAAAAAATTACTTTTTATACCGATACCTCGCAAGAAAAGGTGCGAGATCATTTTTTTGGCCTCTTCTCTTCCACTCTACGCGTCCATTAATTTTATCTCCCCCTTCGCTCCCCCGGCGTTTTCATACCAATCAGAAATCCCTTCCCTCCGTCGGGCGATATTTTTCTCCCAAGGCCTCCCGCGAACTTCCGCGGTAGTCCCATTAATGCGCTTGTTTTACTTTTGAACCCCGCAAGAGCTCCTCGAGGGGGTTGCAGGGGAACGACTTCTGAAAATGTCTCGCTGCGAACTTGTTCGTAACACTTTAAGCCCCAAGTTAATGAACGAGGAGTCTTTTTTTTCCGTAACCCGTTCCCTTGTCTCCCGCGACGTCCGATCGAGGTACACGATCTCTCCGTCCAAGTTGCGGAGGAAAGTAAGTATAGATAAGGCGAAACGTTAGGCAGGACGCTGGTTCCTGCCTAGGCGATGGGTAAGTAATGAGAGGAGAAGCTGCGCTTGAGTGGTCGTAAATATTTATCTAACGGTGTCGGAGGGAATGTTGCGAGGGGACGAAATGCATGCCGGGAAGGTGGAGAGAGAGAGTATGCGGGCGCTCGGAAGACCAAAGTAAACGTGGGTGTGGCGAGGAGAGGGTGAAATATACCCCGGCGGTCCCTCCGTCCGCCCCCACGCGATTGCTGAAGAATGAATGATCCGTAAGTGATCGGGTATCGACAAGGAAATTACGCGGGCGAATTAGACTAGAAAGGGATCGGACATGCGATGCGAAGAAGTGAAGCTGATTATTTAATGGCCTTCCTCCGGTGATTCTTTTATCTCCCCTGGCTGCCCTTTGTAGTCACGATTTGTACCAGCGCTCGATTTATTATTCCAAATTACTCCCGCTCTTTTACTCTCATAGGAGAATAAATTGAAGTGACAGCGAGTGGGCAGAGGTACAGTGTTTATCATGACCCTCACGGAAGGCGTTCATTTAAATAGGATTTTTTGTTTCCTTTGAGCAGTAGCTTATGACTTGCTAATGCCACGACTATTGTGTGCCTGAAACTGCTTCTACAGATTCAGTATGCGTTTTACGCTTAACAAGTCATTTATTTCTCTAATTATTTCGGGAAATATTCCAGTTTGAAATGCGATCTAAACGGCGATCGTATCCCAAACGTATTTATTTTCATCTTCATGGTTCTAATTCATAAAAGTACCTCACTTGTGCGTTCAAGAAGAAGTTATTGCCTCATCTAGAACACTCGCGGAGCGTTAACCCTGCGCGGCAAGTAATAATCTCTCAGAAAAATCGTAAAATCGCGAAGGGAACATGATTAGGTTTCCCATTTTCCATTGTGTAAACTCCCGGGCTTGAAAAACGACTCGTTCTTATTTTCGCGGAAATAATTACCCTTTTCATCTCCACTCGAATCCACTCTCGCATCGGCTCCGAAAATAAAAGGAAGGAACCCTAGAAAGATGTCAAAAAACTATCATTCATCCTCTGCGGAAAAAAATACAGCCATCCCCTCCCCTCTCCTCATTTTTTTGCCTTCCCATTCACTCACTCGGAGAAAATCTTTCATTTCCTTAGAAGCGTGAATGGGAATTACAAAAATATGAGAGTGGAGCGAGGCGGACCCGCGCGGGAGGCGGAGTGTATTTGGTTAAACGAATCGTTGACTTTCAATTGACTCGGCAGGAGGAATTGCAGTCGGGATTATAAAAATGCTAGTCTTTTCAGAATTGAGCCTGGGAAACGGCTTGTTCGGTCATTTCTGCTTTTCATCTGCCCTTTTCCCGACTTCCCTACCCTCCCACCCCTTCTTCCGCACCCCGCAAAACTTGCAAAGAAGGAATTACAAAAACGTCTTCGGGGAGTATTCCGTGGAGCGAAAATACTCATCAGAAAACTCGTCTCGTTCTCCTCGGTGATTTCCTCTCTTTTTTTCCACCTTCCGTCTGAAACAACGCTCGGGAAAATAGATTCGGAGAGCATGCCGTCAAATACTTCGAGTTGAGAGCCCACTTCGAAAATATTTCGATTCCGAAGAATTCTAATTATAAAAGTATAGGGAAAAATTGAGCAACCCTCTCCGCTCGCGCTCGAGGAGGAAAAAAAAGAGAAACGAAATCCTCTCTAACGATTCCAAAATGGCTAATTTAGTCTCGGGAGACAATGGAAAACTCTTGTATCGCCTTGCCCCCACCCCCATCCTCGTTCCTTTGGAAGGAAATACTTGCAATACGAATTTGGCGCGAAACATGCGATCCTTGTATACATATTTCGTATAGCCTTTCCCTCCCCTATAATTCCATATATATTATATTAGACCAAGGAATTTATTACTCGCGATAAGAAGGTACAATGAAATTTATATCTCCTGGAAAACTCCTGATTCCTATATCGCTTCTCTCCAACGTTCCTTTTGATTAGATTACTTGAAACAGGAATGTGTCGCGATATTTGTGACCCCGGCTACTTTTTAATATATTTAATCCATGCAAAATCCCCTGTATCGCCTAACCGCCCCCTACCCACCGTTCCTTATAGGGAAGTACTTATGATGCGAATGTAGCACGAAGTTGTGCTGTTGTTTCTTCGCCGAATACGTCCACAAAATTCATATCCGAGAGGGTGGTGCGCCTCAAAGATAAAGTCGCCCGTCATTCGGGGGGGAATATAGAATGTCAGCCAAGTTTGCTCGGAATTAATGCACCGTGGCCCGTATTATGTCGAGCCAGCGCTTCACAAACAAGGCGATTCCGATATTTTCCATAAGCACTTTGCATTTGGCGCAAGGAGATAGCTGGAACTCACCCACTCCATTTAGCCGACAATATGTGTCGGGATAATTATTTACCCGGGCGTATCAATGCAACCGCATGCCTCGCGCATCTCTTTCCGTAAGGTCACGACCCCTATCACAGTAATGTAAGGTGGCCCTTGCCCCTTTATGTTTGTGATATCCTCTTTCCTTTCATAAATGCCTCCCTCCCCTCGTGATAAGCGGCCGTACCAAGAAACACCATTCATCCTCCCTCCTCCCCATCGCCATCCTTTGCCCAGGGTCAACACCGCCTCTCCCTCTTTTCTCTCCCAACGATTTTTCCATAACGGCACTCCACCCCGCACACCCACCTTCCGTTTTCCCCGAAAATAAAAGCGATAAGACGCGGAATGTGTAAATGAAAAAAATAAATTTTCCTCCTTCCGTCGTTTTGGGCTTTTTTCCCTCCACTCGAGAGCCGCCTTGCAGCGGTGGACGACGTGATGAGAAAATAGCTGCGGTCTGTCGGAAGAGTCGTTGGTGGGATGAGGACGCGAAAGTGGGAGGAAAGGATGCCCCGTTTTCGCGGGGGAAGAGAAATACTTGCCGAGAGTCGTTGTGGAGTTTGGGGGCAAAAAATGTACGTGTTGGGATGTCGGCGGAGCAGAAAGGGTTTTAGCTTTGTACGATAGCCTCCTTTAGCGGCACACGTTCCATGTCCACATACAGATAAGCTTTTAAAACACGGTGGAGGACATAAGGGCTGGAGGACCGTGAGGCAAGACAGGGGTGACCACCTCGGAGATCTATCGGAAAAGGTCTTTAGGTAGAGGCGTCCATGCTTTTGATTAATAGCGGAATTGGCTTGTTCAACTCACTTGAGCTTCGCAATTTTATTTCTTGCTCTCTATACTAGCCTTAAAGCTTTGAATTAAAGTCGCATTCATTGACCAAAAAGTTTAATGAGATTTTCTGTCATGTTGTGTGTTAAAGGTAGGTTGACGCATAAATTTTCTCTCCCCTAATCGGAAGCATGAATTCGTCGTTGTGAACAGTTTTAATACTTGTCGCCTTTGATCGTGACATGGAATTACTCTTATCTTGCTGTCTATTAAGTTAGAAATTTATTTGAAGTAAATTATTTGTTCTTGAAATGGCATATCGTGTTCGTTATGTAATCATTTGTGTGTCTCACTCGAATAAACAGTGGATGCTGAATTCATTCCGAACAGGGAATTCATTGGATATGAAAACCGGAAAGAATCTGCCCGATTCATAACCGAGACTGTCTCTTTTCACTCAATAAATCACTGCCCATTACTTCTGCGGGGGTAAAGATTAAAATCGAACTGAATGAAGCCACAAATTTCCGAAGAGGACGCGCGGCATGCACGCCCTATCCCTTTCCACTCTCCGCAAGGGCCACATATTTGACCCAACCTTTGGAGCAGAAGTTCAGTTACTCTCAAAGCATTCCGCGTGATTAATTTATTTCCCGCCAGCGGCACGCGAAAGACTGCGACGACCCTCTCGGAAGATTCCCTTTCTCTCCGCGATTTTTCATTTCAGTTCTCACACGACACCTTACTCCCCGAGCGCTGCGTGACCTGCCCCGCGGAGCGCCTCTCACCGTGGCCTCCGGAGGTGCGTGACCCCAGTCTCTCACCTTTCGGTGTCGCGGTGTGATCGACACGCGAGCTACACGAGAAACACGCAAAGGGTCGCGCGCATTCTTTTTTCTCTCGGTTTGGGGAGACCGAGAGGTGAGATGGGAGGGAAAGCGTCCCCGGTCACATGCGAGGTGCTAAATAAGACCCTATTTTTCGAATTCCACGGAAGCGAGAAGGAAAAAAACGAGGCGTAGTGGCGCCGTGGGGATGTCGGAGAAAGTGTGGAAAAGCGGAAACGTCTCAGCAGAAGAGCGGCGATATGAGACCTGGAGCGCGTTTGTGGAAAAAAAGAAAGGGAAGATGGAGGGAGATATTCCTTCGGAAAATTCCTCCCAGAAACTCGGAAATCGTACTTTCACTTCTTCCAGATGGAAAGGGGTCGGTACTGCGAACTATCGGTTGTGAGATAAAGGACGGTCGGGGAGATATCCGCTGGTGATGCGTTCGAGAAAGAGGTTTATGAACGAATATGAAAATGAATTAAACGCGTCTGATTGGGTGGGTTGAAACGAAGGGCGATATGGCGTCGGAAAAACAGGAGGCCAAATGGAAGAGAAGGGAAAAAAGGACGTTCGGAAGGATGGGGACGCGGAGGAAATTAACTATTTAAAATTGCAAAATGGCCGATAAAAGAAACGCGGGAGAAAATTTTCCGAAATTTCATTATGTAAATACTGGCCGAGTGAAAAAAAATCAAGTCCCCCTTTTTTCTCCCGCCGGAAAGAAAGTGGAGGCTGAGTGGGGGAGGAAAAGTTTGAGGGCTGGGCAATGGGACTTTAATGTAAATGGAAGAGGCGATGTTTCGGGAATGCGAAGGAGCATAAACAAATACATTTGCATTTAAAGCCTATTCCCGAATTAAAAGGAGAGGAGAATTAAAGGTGGCGTGTACCAGGTGGTTAAGAGCTTTAAAAGGGAAAATCGGTTGATTGTAAAACAAAAGAGTAACTTCGTTAGGGGCGCTAATCAAGGAGGCGGAAAAGGCAGAAAAGGGGCGATAATGAGGAAACAATTTCCGAACGCGAAAGCGTGGAATCCGAAGCGACGGAAATAATCGGTTTAATCTTAACCGGCTCTCGTAATCGCCCCCACTCCCTCTCGCACCCATTTTTCCCATTCCAGAGAGAGAGAGAGGACATCGTGCTCAATTGTGCGATTGCAATGCGAATTCGTTAATTGGTTATCAGGGGAATACGTTGCGGATGGAAAAAACGCAATTCCCCGTAACGGAAAACTCATTGGGTGCCTAGGGAACGGAGGATTTTTTTGCTTTTATTTTTCCATTGTTTTTGGTTTATTTCTCCCTTGTTTCGCCACCCCGCTTCGAGCAAGTCGGAGGCAGATGCACTTAAACATTTTTATAACCCCGGGTGCGCGATGCAAGAATATGCGCTATGGGAACTGGGGTGGTATAAAACGAAGTTTAAGGTGGAGAGGATGGAGGTTTTTGAGGGGGAAATATTGAAAGGTGAGGAAAGGTTGGAGTTGTTATGTGGGTAGCACCTTGGCGTTTTTGAAGGAGACTACTCTTGCGGGCCATCATGCCTCCGAAGAAATCCTCGGTTCTCGAAATACTTTACCGTATAAGGAAGATAAAAGCGGAAGATCCGCAATATGCCCTCTCCCGCCGAAGTAAAGATAAGCCCTACGTACCTACATGCTTCGTCCTTTTTCTCAGAATGGGATTTTCCCACGAAAATCCATGCCTCGAGGCGACTTGGTACCAAAAACAAGGACGGTTCAAGTATAGGTTTCGTCGGAGGAGACCGAGGTTAAGACAAAATTTCCGCTCATATCTGCAAGAAGGGAATCTGTAGTGTGCTTTCACTTTAAAATAACACGCCTGGAGTACGAATAATTTTCCAATTTGGGATTTTTTTCGAATGTTAGATAAATGGCAGCGTGTTTGTTTTACCTTCCGTTCCTTATTTGCCTTTCGCGAAGTGGCGTCTCTCTCCGTCTTCTTCTAAGGAAAGAGATCTTCCTTTCTGAAAGGTTGCGCTTATGAATTATTACGTCGGGGTGAGGCGTGATTGTCTTCTGAGCCTTTGATTCGAAGGTTATGAAGCGTAATGATGTAATTGCTTTAAATTATTCGAACACGAAGAAGATTGCAGTTGATAAATTCTTCCGATGTATATTATTTGCGCGACGACTTTGAGAAAGTCGTATTATTACAGTATGGAAAGAAGCCTTGAGCGTAAAGTAACATTTATCTATAAATTGAAATTTCTGCGTCCTGAATTAAATTTACGCTCCTTGAAAGTTTACCGTTACAGCCGATGAATCACTTACGAACCGTTCACCAAGTAAACACCGTCTATTTTCCTCATCGCGTGATCTTCATTGAACCACGATGACATTTATATATTTCTTTCGTTTGGATTTTTTCTGTCGGTAGATATATGGTTGCTCCTTACATGAAAACGGAAATTCCGAAAATTAGAATTATTTATATTCTTGTGTTGATCTTAAGTATTAGAAGCACGCCCTGATTATATTCCGGATTGTGTCGATGCGCTCAGCCCTCTTCCTGTTTCGCATTCTTTCCCCCTCTCAGAATCACCTGTCCTTTGTAATGCCTCAGCAATTCTTCCGCAGCGTCCTTCCCCGTCAATGACCGCCCATAACCCCCACGCCGTGCTTTTTATTCCGCTCGTGTGCCATTGCGAGATCTATCTGCGCAGACCCTTTTTCCATCATTCTCGGATTCCTTCCTTTCCTTTCTTCGTCCCTAGTCGTCAAACCCCACGGTCCACACTTCCAGAATCCATCAAACGCATGCAGGCCATCGCTAGAGGTGAGAGGGATACCTCCTAGGAGGGAGATGTGGGATTTATATCCTTATGGGAAGATGGAGTTAAAAGATCCATAGGGGAGGAATGAAGCATCGACGGTGCGTGCCACGGCCCTCTCTTTCCGATGACTCCGCTTGATCCTGGTCCTTGTGCGATCTAATCCTCTTCGCCTTTGCCGATGCGGATGATGGTATTATCCGAGGTGATGAGAAACTGCGGCAGGGAAAAGTAAAGATTCGGAGAAAGTTAGGATGGGAATCGTATGCCAGGGATCGGATTTATCCGCCTTGCATGAGAGTTGAATTTATCTCCCGCACGTGTTCGATTCGCTCCTTTTCTAAATTTTGCTGAAAATTGTTCGTTCCTGTGTTTATCGTTATTTCAGTTTTTATTATTCTATCACTAGGTCTTTCTTGCCTCCATTTATTATGCATTTTGATTCCTTTCCAATAATAGTTCTCACATACTTTAAGACTATAAATTTTAAATGAAAGAATTTGTTTTCTAGCCATAGATTTGTCAAGAGCTCCCTTACCTAGTAGTTGAATACATAAGTTCGATCTAAAATTTCGTTTATAATCTTTTGCGGACGTGTTCGATTTGCTGTTTGGATTTTATAATTATTTTTGAAAATTTTATTGGTAAACATAGAAAAGAGTAGCTCAGATATATCTCACACCTTCTAAAATTATATCGATTAATTTCGGTCATTAAAAGTAGTTAGTATTCGTATTTCTCGTTATCGAGTACAGTTATCGCTATTTATGATTTATACAGTGATATGGTTTCTGTCTTTTTGATTCCGCGAAGCTTAAACACTGCTATAAATAAATCTAGACTCAGCTAATTATCACCTAATGTGAGAAGTAACTTTTCGATATTCGTCGTATCTCGTCATATTGCGTATGTATGATAGGTACTAAATAAGGACTTTATTATACATTTTATCCTTTGATGATTGTAGTGCGAAATTCACATGTTTAAAATTACACTCACTATAAAGTGCCCGGCGAAGTATGCTCGTCACGTAGTTCTTTCGGACCCAAAAAGCGTACTAATGTCATGAAGAGGACTCCAATCCACCGACTCGAGACAAATGTAAGATATAAGCCCGTTTTAACCGTCAAATGCGTCCTAAATGAATAGGAGGGCAATATAAGATAGTAAAGCACACGTGCTCTCGAGAACGTATGGTGATCCAGGATGGTGTTAAGGGGAAGAGACTCGTGCGTTTTTCCGTGTGGGGGAGTGGCACCCAATAATGTTCCCTTCCCTTTCGCGGGGTGAAACCACTAATATCGCACCAACAGATGCGAATAACACGTCGCAAGGGCGTACTACGTAGTGGGAACGGATAGCTGTGAATTCTCCGTCCGCTTTTTTCCATCCGATAATTCCTCTCTGCCGTGGCTATCGCCAACCCTCCACTTTCCCCATGGCACCCCTATATACGCCCATATATTCAAACCCTCGCTAATGAAACCGTTGTAATTGTTCGGGGCAGTCTTTCTCCCGCATTACGTACGATTTTCGGCCATCGGGGGGCGAACGCCGCTCGGTCGTCATTCGTCGGATTTTATCCACCAAGAGAAATCGCCGCCGCCACTTTGTTGTTCTTTATTTACTTTTTCAAGCGCAGATTTGTCCTCTTGCGTTCCCTCCGCCTGCGGGAGAATAGGTGATCCTGCCCTATGAGACCCCTTCGGGCTTCCGTTTGATGTCGCATGCCTGCTAATGATGGCATATCAAAGGCGGCTTTAGCATCAACTTTTGATACCTTGGGGTGATTCCATCGGGGCGATTTCCGCGTCCCATTCTCTCGCATACATAAATATCTCCGCTATCTCAATCCATCTCTCTCTCTCCGGAATCTACGAGCGGTCGGTGATAGCGGAAGACCGGTGACCGATGTTCACGTCGTAATCAAAATCCTTGCTCGTTTCCTCCCTCTCTATAGGCCCCCTTAACCCTCAGTAATGCGATGCCGATTGCGTGCGCTTAATGAGCCTCGAAAAAACACAGGGATTCTATCGGTGAGGAATCTGAGAAGTGGGTGTTTAGATAAGAGGCGGGCTGAAATAGAAAATGCTAGTTCGTTCGAGAGGCAAAAATACGTAATGAAATGTTTTGGAAGGGTGAAAGAGTTATTTTCGTAAACGTCTGTGTTCAGGAGTGGATTCACAATCAGGTACTGGCTGAGGATACAATGTACTTACGATCTCTCTTTATGCTGAATTACTGGTAAGGTGTCACAATGTTTCTTCAGCCTTTGTTTATAGAATAGTTAATATATAGTATATAACTCACTCTTAGGTTGGGGTAGTAGTTGATGAATTGTTTCTTCTTATTTACGATTCAGTTATTTCAGTGAAAGCTTTAAAATCGTCAGCGATTTCCCTTTAGAATGATTCAGCTATTCAACTCTAATGATTATTCAGTGTGAAGGGGCGGATACGTAGGGGTGATTGATCGATTGATCAGTCCTTATGCAGGGGATTTGCGTATTTTATGGTTAGTACTATACGTTAAGCGAAAATCTGATGGTAAAAACTTCCTACAATTACCACATTTTTGTTCAATTTATCACGATGCATGCGAATTTAATTGTCTATGAGATTAATAGGCGCACAAAGATTATTGCAAAATCGAGATGAAAAAATCAGGAAAATGACTTTTAAAATAAATGACAAGTTTCCTTGCCAAGATGAAATCTTGCGATACGATAAAGTTCTATGATTACTTTCGCGA
This sequence comes from Pachydiplax longipennis, assembly GCA_036926295.1. Classification (NCBI taxonomy): domain Eukaryota; kingdom Metazoa; phylum Arthropoda; class Insecta; order Odonata; family Libellulidae; genus Pachydiplax; species Pachydiplax longipennis. The sequence goes on from JAVFKF010000008.1 coordinate 64,345,179, forward strand.
AAGCTTCTGGTTTTCTCCAGTTGTTTAGTCCAACTTTTGAGATCTTGCCTTGCATACATCACTGCCGTAACTTATATACCTGTTTCTGGCGTATATTTTCTCATATTTAAAGTCAATCGCCTTTAGCTCCGAAAAAAACGCAGCCTGGGGACTCACTCACTGTTCTTAGCAAAAGTTTTTGTCCCTCAATTATCTCTTCCATGTCTTTTGGGCAAATGCGGCGACTTTCACCATTTAAAGAAAAAATATACTTCATTTAATATTCATGGATAAATCGATTCCAAAGTCGTTCAGCTTCGAGTCGTGATTCACGTTGCAAAAATTGGGCATAAAACTTGGAAGAATTACCGTAATCTGTGGAAAAACGCGCGATATCTCTCGTAATGAGACCAAATATACTTCGCAGGGACTAGTTGTTTTGCCAACAGCTCACTCTCACTCTAGCGACGGATAGAGTTGTTCCGTTTTTACTCGAGATGCTTATCGAGTGAAGGCGTCGACGTAACTTAAGTCTCGCCGATAACCATCGCAGATAAGAGAGGTGTGTAACGATCGGCGAACCAAACGAGGTCGAGCGAGATATTAAAAAAAAACAAAAGTATATACACAACGGCTGCGCCCAAACATTCGTTTTATTCCATTTGGGCGTGAATAAATATGAATCACGAAAACGGTCAGCGAGGGAGAGATTAAAAATAAAAGCGTACGCCGATGATCTAGACGGCCTGAAATACGGCACAAATGCCGGAAGAATCGCTTTGTTTATAATATATTCGCTCGCTTATCTCGCGGTCTGTTTTTTACGGCAGATGGAGAGTAAGAATTAATTCGCAGTCGGAATTCACACCGTCGGGGCTCGTATATTTTCGAATCCCCGCGATAGAACGTGACAAAGCCGTCTGTTTAAAAATCCATAGGCGGAATTCGTTGACGACCCGACGCGCGCCCCGGCTGCCATCTGCCATAGGGCGCGTTTTTTCGCGAATAAATGATCGCGATCATTTGGCGTGCATACGGATGCAGGAAGGCGCTAATATTTTTCCCTCCGCCGACAAACGCAACCTTTTTAATTTCACGCGCCGAGTGCGTGATGGGGGAGGGGAGTGTCATCCCAAGCAATTGCTCCTTCGCGATTTGTTTTGTTTCCAGAGGATACTAAAGACAGCCACTCTGGCGCGAGAGTACATTTTCCGCTGTGCATAATCCCGGGGACTCTTTCCCGTGGCAATTAATCTCTCCACCCGCCGTTGTGCATCTTTGCTCTTTTCTCTCTCTCTCAGCACCGCCTTCCCTTTTGCGTAAGTTGATTCTCATCCATTCTCGTCTACGTGAGAGAGGAAAATATAGGGGGTATTATTTGGAAATGTGTTTGGAAGAAGTGGGATGGTAAAAAATTGAAGGAGGCCTAGTTAATTTTTATATATACAATTTCTTCTTTTCCGCTGCGAATTAGTTAAAATAGTCATAATTCATAATTTCTCCTAATATTCATAATTGCCTTTATTTTCATAATTATAATTTTGTTCATGATCATAGTTTTATTTATTTCTTGATGCCTCCATAAGCATCGGAGTCAATCACTACGGATTTTCTAATATTGGACAAATACAGACATCTATTCTCGAATGAAAAGAACACGGCTAGCCGCGAAACCTTCAAGAGAGGCAACCATCCCACAATCGAAGTCTGCAATTTTTTTATTATTTGTATCTCATCATATAAGATTTGTGCGATTTACCTGACTATTATCGTCGAAATTAAAATCTAATTACGGTCAACCAACTTCGCTTACAATACCTATACTCAAACGGTTTTTCCGGAAATGCAAATGTGGAAAAAGTAATTGACGCGCTAAATCTCTCCACCAGAATGGAAATTCTTCGCTCGCAGGAAATGAAGCATCATTTTTCCATTCGGCGGAAGTATCTTCGGGGTTTTATGGGTGAACCGAAAATGATCCCGCGCAATGTGATTCACGCAGCTCCCCGGCACTTGTAATGTAGCCTCAAGAGTAATAAGGGTGTAAGTAGGAAGGCGACAATACTATTACTTCTGCCGGGAGAAGAAATAGAGCGAGGAAATTCAACTAAGGTTCGCAAGCACGGAAAGTTGTGTACGGATCTCAATTCGGTGCCTCTTTTAGCTTTCTCTCCCTCTCCAGTTTTAATTGTCTATTTCGAAGTAGGATAATAGAGTGTTCTTGCGCTTCCCTTAACTTTAGCCATCCGATGCAAAGACACGACTTGCTCCATGTACTGCATCTCCTAGGGAAGTTTTTGGAAGTAATTTAGCTCTCGGTTGTGCTGGTATAGGAATGGCAGTATTTTGGAGTAATTGCTCTAAGCTTTCGGAATCGTGAAGCGTGTTTTGCCTACTTAATCCTCCTTTTACCTCACCGATTCCTCCTTTTTCTTTCGAGGTTACCGGTTTAAGAGGCAAAAACTATTCCGAATGCAAATCGACGAGATTTTTTTTCGCCGCCTCCTCTTTCTTTCCGCGTTCTTAGAAATGTGATTATGCGCTTTCTTGGGGGGAAAAACTGAGGTGGAACAACTTCTGGTAATTGAAATTTCAGATTAATGGAACTTGGGAAAGAAACGCGCTCATAAAATTCGGAGCAGGACTCTGGCTTAGGATGTAAATATTGGAGTTCACGCGTCCTAAGTCTTCCGCGCGGAAACTTGCGAAATCTATATTCACCGATGTTCTCTCGCCTCCTAAAGTGTGCGATGCAATTCCCTTTTTATCCTCTCGGGAATTCGCCGAAATTTACTTGTATCGGGAGCAAAAACTTTTTATGGAGATAATTCCTTTGTCCCCCTCGCCGATGTCCCAGAAAACTCGATGCAACTCCGCAGCCGTAAAGTAGAGAAAAGCCTTGGTAGTGTAGTAGGTGGAAATTTCCCTCGACAACAGGTTCGTCCTATTTGAATTTAGCGTATACAAGCGTCAACTTCGTTACTAGCATTCGGTGATAAACGCGGGGAGTTATCTTTCCTTCAAATTCCATTTTAATAAACACCTGAATGGTCCATCAGTCCCCAATGCTCGAGCTAAATCCCGCGCTATGTCATTTCAGCTCCACTTACTGGCTCTCTTTCTTTCTTACCTTGGAAATGTTTCTTCGCTCGGAACGCTTAATAAAATTTTATTGTCTAATAACATTTTTAAGCTACGTTTACCCTCGGGAATGGCTCCGGGGAATGAGTTCACGCTATCTCTAGACTAAAAGCTTTTCTAAAAATGACGCTCGTGAACCTTTTATGTCCTAACGTTACTGAAACACTGTTTGAGTTTTATCAAATTGAAACTTAGATTTATTGACGATGTTATTAAGTAGCGGGGAATTGAACATAATCATCGCGGTATTATTTCATCCGGAGAAGTTTTATACTTGATGGTCTTATTACAGTAGTAAATATCTTTGATAGAACATCCCTTTTAAAGAATCAAAAGAGGTTGGCATCGTTGAGTAGTCATCCAATCGTAGATATATATTTATTCTTATTTTTTTGCCTGGATCCATCATTCTACTACGACAAGGAAGTGCCGAAAAGATTTTTTCTGGCTACCCGGAAATATTCAACAAAAAGGATCGTGGTGTTTGTCTTATTCGTGACTCGGTCATCCTCGTGCATTTCCTCACTTTTAACTCCTCGCAGGCGCCTGCTTCATTCCCTCGAGCCATGATTGTTTCGGTCACACTTTTCCTTCAAACCATCAAGAACACGGCACTCTGATCGTTCGCGTGCTCCGCCGGTACAAACACGAAACCTACTCAAATCCATTCCCTTCAAGTTTCTCTATCTCTCCTTTTCTCACCTAGCCTCCAAGTCATCCTTCCTCACCTTCTTTCTTGCCGTTTTCCTATCTCCCTCCTTCCGTTTCCATTCCCTTATCTCTCCATTGCGTTCATTTTTACAATGTCCCACTATTTTACGCTTATCTCCTCCATATTCTCCGTTCTTTATGTCCGCCATCGTTTTCACTCCCTCACCTCGCTCCTTTTTTATTTCCTTTTTATCCGCTTAACAAACCTCCTCACTCTAATCTCCCAGCCATTTTTTCCCTCTTATGCCTCGGCTTGTTTGTATTTCTTCATTTCTCCTATTTTTCCTATCTTTCTCTCTCTTTCTAATCTGTTTCCATCGTATCTTATCTGCCGGAATTAAATCTAAAAAATCGCGGTGTTATTTCAACGGATTTTTCCGCAGATGAGATCGCGGCGTTGGATCTGCGAACGGAATAGCGACGTCGTATATTTAAGGAGTAATCGAACCGTCAGTCAGTGTTAGTTCGTTTCAGGACCTATTAAATTTATCGATTTTCTTGTTTTCCCACCTATCTGACGAAAACGACCATATTTACTGTTTCCTTTGCGTTACTTTTAAATGTATTAACCGTCATTTTTTACAAAATTAAGGCATGTTGACGTGATCTAATAAAGTATCCTTGACGCATTAGAAACCTTTGCGAAGGTCGAACAATTGTTGGATAATTATTTATGCTTTGTTCCAACGAAAAACTTTCACGCTTTAAAATATTTCTTCAATGTATATCTTATAGGGTAAATGCATCCTAAAGCTTTGCAGTGCAAATTAGGGAAAGAGGCGGTATGTCTCAGTGAATTTTCTCCTGATGTCTCTACTGTCTAAGCTCATAAAGAGAGAGCTAAAACAACTTTGAGGGAATTACTGAACTTGGCTGTCAACACATTTCCGTTGATCGTTTAAACGCTTCACCTGTATTTCTAATTCAATCCCAGAGCTCGGTATTGAACCAGTCGTGGGAACGACATCATCCCTTTATTCCGGAAATACCTGTAGTGTGTACCGTAGAATTCACTTTCTTACTCGTCTCTCAGTACCTCTCATTTTCCCCTTCTTTTGTCCGTTGCATCCATTCCTCCGTTAAGACTTAAATCTGTCCTGAACTTCTGTTATGGCACATCGGCTCGACAGTTATAACCCCTCGTCCCCTCGTTTCCCTCTAAATTCCCCGTCCTCTCCAACTTCCGCTTTGAAACATCTCTGTCAGCGCCTCCGACTACGTGTCACAAGCCCTCAGAACGCAATTCTGTCTGCAAAACGCTAAACGACTAGTTCAGGGTTGGTCAAACTTATAACTCGGCTGGCCGCAGAGAGTTGTTTTCTCCTTTGGCGGAAATGGTGACTTACTGGTTGGGCGGAGGGGCGCATTGCTCTGGATCCGGCGGTCCTTCTGTTTTATTATAAAAAAACATTTTCTGATAAGCGATAACATTTTTATTTTTCGGAAAACGACTTAACTGTCCGCAATTTACGTATGATTGATTACTTTTATACAGAATAAGGGAAGGATAGCTTGGTATGGGTGATGGTATAATATTTCAAAATTTTTATCATTAAATAATCAACTATTAATAACGCTACTTATATCTATGATCGCAGGATGTGGATCATTACTGAGTGTTTAGGTAGCATTCTTACAGAGAAAACATAATTTATTTTTGGAAACAGATTCGTTATGCTCAGAAAACTCATTTTCCTGAGGTATAAACGGATTCATTTCGTGGATTTTGTCAGGCTTCTCGTTTTAAGTTACTCTAATTCTCTTCCTCATTTTCCAGCTTATGGTAGTTAAAGAGATTATCTTGGTACCCTCAGTGTTTCACCAAAGAAAATAATGATGCACGATCCAAAGTCTGAAGCACGCAGAACTGATTGAAAAAATATTTGAACTCAGGCTCTCGAATTGAAGTCATCTAGAGATATATTTAGCATATCAGTCTTATTGTATGGAATGTTTCCGTATGTAATTCTGTTATCTAGGATATTTTAAGACAGCGGAACGGGTCATATATTGTCCGCGGACAGCTCTCGGCCCACCCTCGGACAAGTTCCTCAAGTCCGCTCCCGAATGACTGAAAGCTCCATCGCACAACCTAAGTGGATATAGAGCGAAGAGGGTGAAGGCGAAACAGCTGCAGAGAGGGCATCGGATAAAGGAGGGAAAAAGAGAGGAATAAATAAACGGACGGGGTTGGTGCGTGTGTTGGGATTAAATTCGTTTACGAGTCCCATTATTAAGTTGAGTTACCCGCGAGCGTAACTCTCTCTTCCACCCCAACGTCGGGATGTCCGACGGAGTCGTTTTACCGCAACTCTGCTTGTCCCTTCGGGGGGTTAAAAACTCTTTCTCTCTCTCTGCATCCCTCATATCCAAGCGCCCTCTCTTTCGCACAACTAACCACTTTAGCCCCCGTTAGCTTTCTCAGCGATCCTTTCATGTGCTATTCCTTTCGGCCTCTTCCTTTGGCCAAATGGTACGCAAGTGTGTGCGACTGAAGAGGACCATCCATCCCCTTTCGCTGATTTCGTTCTGTCTTCTGCAGGAACCCTTTCTTCTTCCGCGCTTTGCCCCTAACATTCCCCTTCCTCTCAATGTTCTCCCTTTCTCTCTTTCTCTCTCTGTATATGATACTTCGTTTACCGTACATCTCGGTTTCTCCGTTCACACTCTGATTTAAATAACTCGCACATTATAATATAATTTCTTTCCATGTTGTGTTTGAGTGTGAAATGGAGGGATGGGCTGCGAAGTTTCGGTTTCATCCTTTAAACAAAGCCTTTTGTGTCGAATTCTCTTGTGATGCGATTTTGTCTCTCGTTCCTTCGTTTCTTTTGTCAATTGACTCTTTTTGCCATCTTTTTCCCTGATTGTCTGTTGTGTATCTACCAGTTTGTATAATTTTGCTAATCCATGCTTCATGGTCCAAAATTTTCATTTTTCACCCCCTTTTCAATACTTAATGAGTGGTTATATTTTGTTTTGAACTCCTTTTTGTCTTTAACGCTTTATTATCGCGTATTATCGTACAGATATTTAAATGCTATAAGTCGCTCTCATAGCCTCACCTATTCATTTATTTAATCGAATTCAGTGTAACTATATGTGTTCGTTTTTCTATGTTCTTGGTAACGTTTCCTTTGTTCGCTAATAATTCATATACTGTTATCATTTAATAAAAAATAGGAACCCAGCTATTATCCTCTGTAATGTAATATACCCGGATTGTTATCTCTGCTAGTCCTTTTTTACTAAGCGCCTAGAAAGAGTGATATATTTCAATGCCATTAAAAGTTCTCTAGTAATTTTCCATCTCTCTTTTTTGCTCATCCTGTTATTTTACAATTTACTTCGTACTTTTTACCTTCATGTATCTTTTACATCCGTCTACTTTATAGTAGCTCTTTTTCTATCCCTATTTCAGTAACTCTCCCCTCTTCCCCTCCTTCCTCCTGACGGTAATCATGATTTTTAAGAGCAAGAGTTAGAAATTACTCTCCTTCCCTCACCATCCCATCCCCCATTGCGCTATACCGGTGTCGCCACATTGCGCACGTTACTATGGTATCTCACGGCGGTCATTACTGTCCTGACCGGGACTTAACTAGTAGGGTCCCGTGACTTCTGTTCATTAAGAGAACCGGGGCGTAAAAAATAAAGAGCGCCACGAGAGCGCTTACAATTCACGGACTTTATTTCCTCTTGCCCGTCGCGCTCGTTCGTTTTGTCTTCATTCCGCGCTCCTAATTCGTTGCCGTCCTCTCCGAGTGTATTTGGAAGATGCACGAGTGGGCGGAGCCGTTACCGAAGCTACGTAAAAAGCCCCTCTTTTGTGTTTCCGTGAAATTTCGCCTCTCCGAGCGTCCTACTTCTTTCCATGCCTCGGAAACGATTGATTTCGTTGCGAAAGACAACGTCGGAGTGTGTGATTTTAGAAATATTCCGCGGAAAGCTCCTTTTCGTATTTCTCATACATCTCGCTTTGATGGGAAAGTTTCGACTAGGTCTCCTTATCAGTCGAATCTTCATGGTGATTTAGGTGCTGTTGGGCTTGTTAGGCCTCACCTTGAGTATGCATGCAGTGTGTGATTCCCTGCCTACACGTGCTGTATTCTTGAATTAAAAAAGGTCAACTCTCATTTTTTTCTTAAGAATTTTCCTAAATCGGAGAGTCTTAAGGAGATGCTTCAGAATGTAAGATGGGATTCTTTAGAAGACGGAAGATTTAAACCAGGGCTTAAGTTTTTCAAAATTTAAAAGAAAGTGCTTTTTTTGGAAGACGATGCGGCTATCATGGATCCTCACTGCTACATGGACAGATCTGACATTACGAAAAAAACTTATATAAAGTATATGGATGCTAGAACTAGTCGCTTCAAGAATTCATTTTTCCGCAAACGATACGCGATTGTAATCGTTAAGGGAAGTAGAATTACGGTACTATGTGCGCCCCTGTCACACACCGAAGAGCGTTTTACTCCTTAATGCGTTGATATAGTTATAGATTAAACCGAATATTCCGTGACTCGTTGATCAAAATGGGGTAGAGAAATACCTTATGCGTATAGAACAATACCTTTCGTTTCATTTTTTTGGAATCGATGTCCCCTTCCCTTTACCCTTGACCGTTTCCCTCGGAATACTCTTGGGATGTCTCCCTGTATTACGGTCCCTCTGACGTCTTCTCTCAAAGTATACGTGCCCTGAAATATTCTCTAACACTGAAGATCGCGAATGTGGAAGAGGAAAAAAATACGTTCCTCTTTTTTAGTGTCTCCGTATCCCGTGGTAAAATATGCGCTCTAGGGTTACGTTCGGGATGGAAGGATTTAAAGGTTCAGGGATGCATGCGACAGTCTGGATCTATAGTTTAAGAATGAGGAAGACGGAAGATCGTAGAGGTTCGCTTTGTTTGCGTATTTTTTTGCATGTATTCTCCAAATTCTTCGCCTACGCCATTTCCACTCTATGTTTCTTACCGCTATGCATGGTGATGGGATGTCTTGGATATCGTCTTTGAAGTATGATTATGGAAAAATTTATCTTTTATGCTTTAATTTTAAGAACCACTAAATATGATCTCTTTCAGTTTTAGATATAAAATTTAATATTTGTAGAGATATTTTATTTCCATATTGTTTAGTATGTTTTATCAACTTTTTCGTTGCCATAGCGTTACGGTCTTAGCCTTAGCATAATATTACAAATGACGAAAAATTCCAAGATTTACAAGATTTGTATGATAACAAATGCACGGTAATTACGTGCAAGGAAATTAGCCAGTACCAGCGATGCTTAACGAATGAAGCTGAATTATTCAATGATTTAAATCCCCCTAAAGAACTCGTAATTCAATGCAAATGCAGTCATGAATAGTAGTTTCTAGCTGGATACGCTAAGCTTGGAATGCTGCAAATTTTTTAGAGCTATGACCATAAAAATGTTACCTCTACTATTAAAAGCACGAGAACTAAAATGTTTTAGCTGAATAACGTGCATGCGCGCACATGCATGTGTGGATTTGTCCATGAATTCTGCCTGCGCATAACGTGGTTATGCTTTTGTGCGTAAATATACTCGCCACTGTTTCTTCGTTTTCTCCTGCAAAATCTCCCACTGTTCATATACCTATATGTCCGCAGTACCTGTAAATCACTTCCCCCGAGGATCCCCGCCTTTAACCGTTCCCAGTATAAGCATTTCATTCCGTTACTCATTCCAATCTCTTCTTTCTTCCATACAGAGAATCGAGTGGCACTCGACGGGCGCGCACAGAGAGCTCTGCTACTTGAAGGGCAAATCAGAGGTAAGTATCTTCAACGAGAGCTATTATCATCCTTCTCTCTTCTCTCCCAGGAGAGGTTATGTTGTGATATCCGAGGAAGAGTACATCTCCTTTGCTTTTAATCCCCACCGAAGGATCGTGGTTTCCAAAGCGTCGAATCTTAGTATTTCTCGTACGGGTTTCGCTCCGGTTATATGAAAATTCAGAATTTCAGGATTCTCCGTCCATCCGTGTGCTAATGCCAGTTCTAACTTTATTTTGCTCCGAGAACTTAATTATTATAAAATCTTAAATTTATTTTATAAATTAGATTGAATTAAGTTTCAGAATGAAACGCGTTGTTTAAGAAATGGTGTTCTAAATATCAGATATTTTAAAATGCAGAGCAATCAATTTATTTTATATATTTATTTGTACATATTATTTATTTATTTTATAACAGTCGTTACAAATACTAAGCATAGCTTCAAAAATGCTCGCTTAAATAAAATGGTATTTATCGAAATTTAGTACGGAATAGAAAACGATATTTAGTTCGGGTTCGGTTTTCATTCCAAGAAAATATAAATAATATAAAATATATATTTATGTGGTTTTTCTTTTCGGTTTCGGTTTTCCGGCAAAATAACGCCTCGGTTCGATATCCTGGAAGGTTCTAACCTTCTTCACCCCTGGAGAATTTCTTCCCGAAATCCCTCGCTATCTCAGCATTTCACAGTGCTAGAGAGAGAGATAGGTTCTCGGGATGCCAGTGTGTGTACTTCAATTACTCGGATGATCACCTCCCTAATATGAAGCTAGGATTGCAACTCTCGGGATGACGTCATTTGAAACGCGGGCTTTGAGTAATCTTTCTAGATTATGGAGCACGAGAGTGGTATTTACCGGAGAAATTGCAAACACGATTCCTTTGAACGGCGAGAGATTAATCCCGTGCGCTCTCTAAAGCGTCGGGTATAACTTTGGCGCAAAGATTACGGGAATGAATCGGGTGGGGGCGGCGGTGTATCTCCTTACAAAAGTTGGGGTCTCAAAGCGTTGTCCCTTATAGCGTTCCAATTTCGTGCTCGCCAACAATTTCATTGATTACTGATAAATTGGAGGTGCGACGGTTCCCGAAGGAAACTAACCGTGAAGGAAGAGTTAGGTTCCAATTGCGTTGTTCCTTCACTCGGATGAGTTCGTGCTTAAAGTTAGCGAGTTCCGCTATTCGTTGCATAAAGGTAAGTGTGATTCAATCTGCGAGGCTCATTAATTGCCTACCTTAGAGGTGGTTGTCTCTCATGTCTCCTGTTTATTTATAATACTCAGGGAAACATCGTAATAGGGATGTGTTTAACTATCTGATAAATGTATTGGAATCTTCCTTTTTAATTTTTTTCCGAGATGAATCTTTGGAGATATCCTTGTAGAATATTGCAAAAATTATCGTATAATATTAAATGAGAGTTCATCTCAGGAGCTCAGGGACCTCATACGAGCTTTCAACCATATCTTTATTTTTATCTAAATTAGAAAGCGCTAAGGATTCTGAGAATCAAAATCGCATTCATAAGTATAAAAATCATGTATGGACATACCTTTTATGTGTTATACATGCACATATACTTTTTCTTCAATGAGGAAGATATATCGTTATTACCTCTCGCGTGAATTCTCGATCAACATTGATTTATACAGCATTCAAAAAAATCTTTGAAATTTCTGATTACATTCTTGCTGTAACTATGTCTGGTTGTTTCAACTTTCTTCTACTTTCTATTTCCAAAGAGATCTGAGTTTTCTTCCACATAACCCCAAAGCATATGATAAAGTAATTCCGGAAAATAACTGCATTCGACAGGATATCTCTTCAATCTCTTTTCTTCATCCATTACCGTTCACAGGGAAATCGCACCGTTACCTATTTCTCCATCGACATCATCCATAATTTTTCACCTTTTCACCAATAATTTCGAAGCTCTGAACCTTGAGCGTACACGTGCCTGCGTTTGATGTCAGAAGTGGCACAAACGGTGCACGCAGAAGCAACCCTCGCTAGAGGGAGAAAGTTTTCCGCAGAGTGATAAAGGGCTCGAAGACCATGTATGTATGTATGGAGGGGTAAGGTGAAATGAGAAGTGCACCAGGTCCTGCTGAGTCAATCCTTCCAGACTCCATTCTATATGCGTTCTCGCCACGTGCGACGAAGAGACGACTTTTGGGTTTAAGCTGAGTGATGTCCTGATATCACCCAACGCATCAATACGCGATTTAATTTTACGTTGATTCTTTTATGAAATTAAATCCTCATTTTTTATTCTACTACGAAAATTGACATCAAAGGAATTGGTAGTAATTTATGCCGCTAGATAAAGAATAATCTTCCCAACTTTTTTTTCTTTTATCTCTAATTATCATGTTTAAATTATAGACAGTAACATTCAAAGAAATTGATGTTCATGTTAAATTAAGTTTTGTTAGATTTTCAGTTTTATTTATTCGAAAAATTATTAATCGATTCATTTATAATTAAAGTCGTAAAGCATTATTAAGAAGCACATAATTTAGCTCTTTCTTCATCGCTTGTATTTTTAAAATACATATATACATAATAAGTGTGTTACGGAAAACTTAAGAAAAATAAACTTATGGAAGCACTCTCAAACCAGATTAATTTCATATCTCCTTTAAAAAGTAATCAATGTAGTGATATATATTTCACAGATGACCAATTATTATTGATATGAAGTATGAAAAGCCAGTCGCTAAAAAGGGCCGAATCCTTTATGTTAGCTTGAGCGTATACTTCATTGGGATTTATCTCGTAATGTAAATTAACTCCGTATCTTTCCAATCATCTATAAGGAAACGCGCGTCATCTGAAATTCGGTCGATCTTCTTCATTTCTATCGGCTCGGAATTTTCGGCACATTAAACTCGAAATATTCATTCATTCGCCAGCGAACCCCGATGAGAGATAGCAGCATTGAGTGAAAGAGGCAGAGGAAATCCATTCTGGTCTCTATACTCGTCTTTTCATACGGTACCCCTTCCGATTTAGAGTGAGTTCGAAAAGACGCGTCTGTTTCACGCATCTCATCTTGAAAAATAACGTCGCCATATCGGAATGCGAGTAAAGGACATTGTTTGTTCTCTGTCACTCGAGTAGCATAGTTATTTTATTCAAGCATCTAATCGAAGCTGATAGTTTTATATGTCCGTAATTTTACACTTCTATCACTACTGATATTGGTTGCGCAAGAACCTTTGATGAAAATATCTAAAGCTATCGATTAAGGAGTTTTACCGATAAATACAAATTATAAACTAATGACTCCTATTAAAAGATATGCGAACTACTGGCTCAAACGAGCCTTCTCACATGGAAGTGCTAAGAATTTTGATAAAACTTAATAGTTTTTACATATTGCAGATCCAAAAGTGATCCTCTATTTATAATTTTTTGGCGCTTTATTAAGTTTATTTACTTTCAAAAGATTTTCAGTATTCATCTTCCATCTTTATAGAAGAGTTTTCAGATAGAGAAGTGGTGCCTAAACGTTTTATTCGAAATGTCATATGGCACCTTACCCGGAAGCCGGTGGACCAGAGCTATATTTTATTTCTCAGGAATATATTTTTTTCGACAAGTATCATGCTTAATCTCAGTAAAAAGTTTTACAATCATGGATAGGTTTTACTTTATAAGTTTCGAGATATCTGATGTAGTGCTTTTTGTTTTCAAATTGCTCTGAAATGAATTGGATTTCTGCTTTTCAAGTGCTATATTCATTTTCCACCGGGAATTTTTAGTATAGATATTATAAAAGAATACATTTTGAGAGAGCCATGGTTACCAGAAGCTCCAGAGATTAGAACCACCGAAGGTTAATGAAGTCCATTCATAGACAAATTCCTTAATTTTTATTAGAATTTTAGATATTTTTGTAGTTTTTCGGTAATCATGTTCGATTGTGGGGGACGTACATTCATTTACTCATGCATTTACTCATAAAATGATTTCCTAAATGTTCCGCATCACACTTTAAGTATTCGTTCTTCTAGTTCGTGTCGTTAAAATATTTCAGCGGACAACTTCAGTAATCCGTCACATATTTCCAATGCCAAAATCTCCATTTATCTTATTAGTTCTTCCTAAATTTTTTAACTCTCATTCATTCTACTCGACAGCGAGAATTTTTTACATCCTTGACAGTTTTCGTCACCGCATTCAGCTCGCATGTTTAATCAGAGACTGGGATTTTTCGCGGAAACCCAGTTTCTTCTAATACTTCTTCTAAATGGGGCGCACTATCGGAAAACTCCTCCCACGAGATAACGCGGCTTAGCGAGCGCTCCAAGATAAAAGAACGAAACCTTCTTCTCATCCATTTTTATTCGCTTAAAGCTAGCAATCCAGGTCTCCCTTCATCTATTCTACGAAACTTCTTTCTCGGCTCGCATTCGCCGCTTTGGCTTTCAGACGTTGAAGCTTACAGACGCTTAGCGTGACGTATTTTTCGACACTCTGAGCCGATATCGGCAGAGGCACCTGCGCGGAAATAATGAGCTCATCAGCTGCTATCGCAAAAACATTTTTCTCCATCCTCAATCCACGACTGCGTCATCAAACTCTTTCCGCGCTCCCAACTTTTTTTTCCATTTGCCTTTCGTCCTCGGTTTGTGTCGCCCTACATAGTGCAGTTTCTTTCTGTTCTTGGTCCTAGTGACAATGGCGAGGAAGCTCTCGCGCGATCTTCCGGCGGAAGTTTGAATTACTTCTGCCAGCGTTTCGCAAATACTTTTCTTCCGATTCATTTAAGAACCAAATTTATGGATGTCGGAGTTTCCTCCAATTTTTACGGATCTCATCTTTGTCACGGTTCGTTCAATAGCAGCGGGCTGAATTCGAATCGTGTGAAATCGAATGCATCTATAGGAAAAATCTATGGAAGAAACCATTAGGATGTATTAATTAGGATGTATGTTAGTTTTAGTACTGCGAAAGCAAGTTTTAAAGAAGGTTGGTTAAAATTGGGATGGTTAAAAATTGTAGAATTAAGGAAAAGAGTTAATGAGTAAAATCGCCAAGGAATCTGGTTGGAACCCAGTATATGACCGAAAGCAAACGAAAAATCTATTTCATAACTAATCACTCGTATCAGTATTCGCAAGGAGTGGGATGAATTTCTGTTATAAATTTAAAATGGTGATTCATTAAACCTTCTTGGTCGATGGCAGGTATTTTTTTAAACTGGTGATTTTCGAGCTTGCCCCTTGCATTCAACAAGGCTCGTTTATGAGATTCATTCATACAACCGACTTGCTCAGCAGTGTCACCGTTCTAGTGAATGGGAAACACTATGCTCCCAACCTTAGATAGTGGAGAGAAACTTCTCAAAGATTTAGACCTCAACCGTCAAAATCTTGAAATCGCCTAAAAGACGGACTTCCAAGAAAAGAAGAATCAGCAGAAAAATTTTTCGCTCACACACAAGTGTGACGCCACAAATATATTTTTGCACAAGCTGCATAAAATTTGAACGTTTAGATAAGTGGGTTGCTTAAGAAGGTCAAGACTAATTTTCAGTTTAAGTTGGCGCGTTCGGTGCTTGTCTTACTAGTGAAAAATTGCGACCGTCAATAACAGTTCTCCATAATATTCTTCTGCTAGTAAATCCATTTGGAAGTGAAGGAACGAAAGCAAAATTTTTTGCTATTTTCAATTACCCTCCGTCGGAATTTATAGTTTGCGTCACTCTTGTTAATTGCTTCCTGGTTTATACGCTCGAGAATGGGTTTGCTTACAACAACAGACCTCCACCTTCTCTAAGCCGTATCCCCGCTGCGAAGATTTAAGAGGAGATCTCTTATCATGCGAATCAATCCTTGGGACCTTAAGTCCCATACTTCATCGTCAACTCACCAAAGCCCTCCGAAATGCCCCTCCGCCCCTCGTATCCTTACCACAATACTTCTCATAAATCATGGGCTCGTCCTATGGTATCCAATACCAGGCAAAACACCCATCAAGCACCACCGTCTTCTTATCCCACTCCAACCGTAACATCAATCAGGCAACTCCTAGTCTCTTTCACGCTGCCAACACAAAACTCTCTCTCTCTCTCTCTCCTTTTATCTCTCAGGACATCCTCTTTATTCTTTCTTCTCGCCCTCTTTCCGCCACCAAATTCCAGCTTTCTTTGCTCTTTCCCCTCCTCAGCTGAACCTTTAAAAATCCCATCCTAAAGAATACTCCTATTGCGTGGACAGTGGGCAAGCCTACGCCCAAGACTAACGAGGCAGTCTGCGGGAGCAGAGCGTGAGGCGTAGGAGGACTTTCCCGATGACTGCCTTTTCTATGGCCAACTGCTTTTGTGCTATTTTGTTTCCTTTTACTCCACATGTCACTGAATGAATCTATTTTCCTCTCGCATTCTCCTGATATTCCTGTCAATGTTTATTGCCCAAACATTACTGTTATCTTCTTTTGACATGAAACAAATTTTGATCACTACTTTTAACATTCAGAAACGAACTTCGAGTAAAGGAATGGTAATCTTTCCGAATAGCAGCAGAAGATGTTGTATACTGACATTTTTACTGACTCTAGAAAATGGTTTGTTAGATATCAATAGAAATATTATAGATTTTAATTCTCTTTAGCCTTTTTAATTTTGAATGGTATGGATTAATAAATAAATTGATGCTAAAGTAAATTTATATAAAATTTATTTTATCGGGATACCTTCTAATAATCTTTAACAAATGAATCATTTTCATAAACTGAGCTTATCTCTTCCATTTCGTATAATCCTCATTCATCAAGTTAACTTATCACCGATTAAAAGGAAAAAGTATAATAGTTTGTGTATGATATGGCAGAATGACATTTTACCTAACATATCCTTACTTTATAAAGTAATTTTAATAAATCAATAGTAACTAATCTCTCACCAATACAGTTCCATTAATCCCTAATTTAACGATAAATTTCTGGAAAAGTTATCTTCGCAAACTTTTCCGTGATTTATTCCGTTGTTCATTACCCCAGTTCGATTTTTCTCTTCAGAAGAATAAAAAAGGAACGCTTGCAATGAAAATCTTATTGATTTTTCTCTTCCTGCTGAGATGCATTAATTATGCGTGGGCAGAGGTTGATACGAATACCCATTAAAAGCGTCCTCTTCCAATTTTTCCATCGCGCCTGCCTTTTAATTCCTTTATGCTCATATTTCTCACCACGACTCGGGTGAAATATAGGTTGGCCAGCCTGCTTTCATTGGGAAACCCCCATTCACCACCCCTAGCAAAGTCTCTGCCCATCCTCTTTATGAATCGGAGAATTTCTAACTCCCTCGGCATATTTTTTCCGGCCCTCTCCACTTTGTATTCCATCGTCAATTTTTTTTTTCTTTACCTCGCCCTTGCCGACCTTTCATCTTTTGCCCCAAAAAATTGCGATATCTGACTTTCCAATAATGATTTCCCCATTATCCATTTCTCTCCCTCCAGCCTCAATTTCACGCTCTTCCCACATTTTCGATTGCTCTTTTTTCGAAAATTCCGTTATTCCTCCTTTTACTAAAAAGTAATCCTTCCCCGGATCGCTTAACAACTATCTTTCCTCTATAAAATTTTCAGGGAAAAGCTCTGGCGATTTCTCCGAGCTTTCATCAATACCCTTTCCCTTTCTTCTCGCGATCCGATTTGGGTTGCGCTTTAATTTGGAGAAGGCACTTTTTTATTCGAAATTCTCAATTACTCTCCAACTTTCTTTCCCTGCATAACTTCCGGCCGAGAGTTCGGTAACGATATGAGGATTCTTCTATTATTTCTCAAATTAAGCTGGATTCAACTTACTACCCGAAGGCTGACCTACATATCTTACATTATAAAAAATGCCGACTTTGAATTATTAAGTTCGGAGGGATAATTTTTGGATTTGCGTCATTGTTCCTCATAGTCGTGGAATTAAATTGCATCCATTTCCCTTTATGATTTGAGATTCAGTTTTGATAACCTCTTATCCCGCAGTTTCCCATCTTCCTTTGGTTCAAGGGATTCATTCCGTTGTCCTCATGCGACCTTGTATCCAATCCGTGAGTCCCAATAGCTAATTTTTTCTCTGAAGTTTCTATAAATTTCTATCCTAAAGCTAGAAAATAAAATTTATTAAAAATTAGGCTCTATTTATCCGCTTTCTCGACGCATTATTTTGGAAATTCTATTCAAGGATATCCTTTGATTTAATTTTCTTAATACCTTAATCGATCTAAAACTTATAATTCGGTCACTTTTTGAAATTCACCTTAAATTGTTATTCCACACAGCTACTTCAAACAAGGAACCACCTAAAATTCAAATATCGTATTAATAAAACAAAAAAAAACAATAAAATACATGTTAAATATCATGTTAATGAAACACCACGCTTACGATTATCGAGGACGTATCTCCAAATTCATGCAGTATACTGTAATACATACTCTATGGCCTTCGAATACTTAATAAAAGCTAATTCTGGAGGTAGGAGCGCTAACACCCTTGCTCAGGTCCTAATCTTTTTTCTTGTTTTAAAAAGTTGTTTGTTTGTATAACATGACGGCTTTAAGCATGCGATATTTGTGTCACTCGAATCTTGCTACCCTTCCCCGTGTCACTAACCGCCGAGCACCATTCTTCCTTTCAGCCACTCTTTTTATCCTGCTCGAACCTTTTCAGCTCTTTCTCTCCCACTCGATCGCTTAGTCATTTCCCGTCACATTATAACACACATGAAACCCTTTGACATTTTCTCTCCACGTCCCAACCATCCCTCCCTTTATGACGCAAAGTATCACGCAACTTGTGACGCATAGATATTCATCTTTAAATAGCACACTCGGAATGGATTACCTTCATCCCCATTTAGACCGGCTTTTTAAATCACTCGTCCCGCCGACTCGTTTCGCCTGCTTATTCTTTCTGAATGGAGTTCTTTTTATTTTAACATTTTACTCTAAAAACGCTCTCTTTTCTCTATCGCGAATTTACGGAAACGTTAAGCACCACTCTATCGGATCGGATCGCTTCGTGATCGTGCTCCTCCACTTACCTCCTCGTCGTTTTTACCCTCGAAAATATAACAGCCCTTAAAGCCTCGAGTTATGATGCCATTACGAAGCGCTCCTGTTAAAAGGAGGCTCGAAAAAAGAAATGAATAAAAAGCGTGGTTGCCATCGAAACAAAGTGAGTGGGGGTTGCCCCGCTTTCTTTAATGCCTCCTGATTTTTTTTTCTTTTCAATCCCTCCCCCTCATGATGTCCCTCAGTCACGCATAGTTCCGGAAGCCGCGCATAGGGGATTTATCGGCGCTGTAAATTCGTCGGCGTCACCTGAAATTTCCCTTCTTTTTCGGAAGTAAACAAATTTCGGGCACGGATTCTTTAACATTTGCAATTCCAACCCCTTTTCATCATTAACTCGTGGGGTTGGAGCAATAAATCGCGTCGGGCTGATTACGGTGACAAAAGATCGATTTCGGGCAGCCTTTTCCTGGTGAACTCATATTTTAAGTTCCTCGTATTTTAGAGATTCAGTTCCTCAAAAATTGAGGTAAAATCCGAGGTTTTGGTTTTATTATTTCCGGAAAGAGAGCTCCTAATTGAATGCCTCCTCAGAGAGAGAATGGTACCAAGATGAAGATCCGTTTCGCATCAGAGCGGTAGAGTGACGAGCTAAGGTAAACAAGGGCGAGTGTATCCATATCCTCAGACGTTCGTTTATTTTCCCCAGTAGCATTTTCTTACGATCCTCGCCTACTTCATAATCATACCGAACGAGCGAGTAATTGGAATTTGGAGCGCTCCTCGAAAATTAACAAAAGCGCGGAGCCCTCGACACTCCACTCCATCACCGAGGCCTCGCCCCGCCTAGTAAATTAATCTCACTTTTGAAACCCTCGCGCTTTTTCTAAACGAGAGGCGTTATTAGAAGCGATCCTCAAGACTCTGCATCTAAGCGTTCCCTCCCGCGCACTTCATCTTTTTTTTGCGACCTTTGCAACTCCCCACTTAACCCAATTCCTCTGCTCGAGCCAGATTGTGCTCCGAGCATCATCGCTTCCGATGTTAACTCATTTTATTCGCAAGTCCGGCGAACTCGTTCGGGTCACCCACGCCGTCACCGTGGGTTCGGCCGGGAGATGTCAACGTGGGAGGCGGAGAAGCGTTTCCGCGAATTTGGTTTCGTTTGCCGGGAATTGGAGGGATCTTTATCGGGAAGTAGTTGGGAGGACAGCGGAGGGAGGGAAGTGTAAAAAAAGCTTTCGAAGATGAGGAACAAGAGCGCGTGAGGAGGAAGCGGGAAAAAAGCTTACAGGTCCGAGGGGATCGAAGAAGGGAAGCAAATTGAAAGAGGGTGGTAGGAAATGGGAAATTGAGGATGAAGCGTCTTACGGGGAGTTATGACTTCTTACCGCCCTCCCCTCATGCTTTAGGCCTAATATACCGGGCATTGCATCTCGCACGCATTTCTTCAACCCCCTAATGATCTCCATCTCGCGGTCTCGTTGTTCAGGGGGAACGGTTGTCTGCACGCCTCGATGAGGGGAACTGGATGTGCGTAATCGGAAGTTTGAGCTCTCGTTTTCCGGTTTGTCTCGTACTTTGAGATGAATTTTTTCTCCCCTTGCGTTTTTCCATTTTCTTTCCCTCTTCCCAACTTCTTTTCCCTCTTGAAATTGTGGCGTTTCTGATTCTGTTACGCGTTGTAGGCGGATATTATAACTCGCATCCAGTAATATTTTCCACGATTTTTAGTTTAGTTATTTAACAGTTTAGTGATTTCAGGAGGTGCGCACGTAATCCTGGGTCACCCTATATTCGCAACCGTGACTCGTATTCCTTTCTCGCCATACCTCGAGTTATATACAAAGAATTCCCTATTTCCAGAGCCAGCTTCCAAGTACTGTAAACGTAAATAAGACCCACCTGTACGTTTTTACGGCGTATTAAATTATGCTAACGATTCCCGGGAACATTTACGTTCCAAGTTGGCTCTTCTCCACGAAAAAATTACCCGCGATATAAATATTTCTCTTTATAAGGTCAACAGCGACTAGCGCGGAAGACCAAGTACGGAAGATTTGTCGTTTTTGTTTCCCTAACGACGCTAATGGAAGCGGAACGTTAATCCACATTACTTGCGAAGTATATGATAGTCGCCTCGGGGGAGCGACGATTTACCGTTTTATCCATCTCCGTAAACAGACTCTAGTATTTACGGCTAGCGAACAATGTAGAAACCGCAAAAAATTCGAAATCCTTTCGCGGCGCTGCAAAAAGTGTCATTTCCGATGCCTTGATTTTAAGCGGTGGAAAACATTGTTTGGCGAGGAATTAAGACAGTGCTTAGGAAGGGATGCATCGCCTATAGCGATGCCAATTTCGTGCAGAATGGTGTCCCCGTCTGTACCGTAAGATGCCTAATTGAAACCCCTCCCCCTTTACCAATCCAACGGAGTGTTTTGTTTTTCGTGGGAAAATAGCTAGAGTGGCAGGAGCAACTGTACGTGACGTAATAAGCGCAGAGGAATAGAGCGATCTCATTGAAGAGATGCGTTGGAATAGAAGCTCCTTCAAAAGAGGAAGAATCCCCACACTCCTTCCGCGGAGAGAAAGAGATGGCACTCACGCGCTCCTTATTTTTTCTCTCCGCAAAACTCCTCGAGTCTTGTCGCAGTGAGGGAGCGATTGAGTGGTCGAAGGATATAAAGAGGGAAAAAAATTCAGGGAATATCCCGGAATGCCCCTAGGCCCTTTTTGAACTATAGCGAATAAAATCGCGGAAGACGGGCCGTAGTATCCCCCGCACACGTTTCGAACAATCCGTGGAGCGAACAAACTCAATTTCCAGCTGCCCTCAAAGCACTCGCTTGACCCGTTTCGCGACATCGCTAAGAGTGACGTCGGCGACGCGAGCTGAATAACGCTCCGTGCGGTTTCATGAAGTCCTTTTCTTCTGCCCTTTCTCGTGCGTTTACTTCCGTTCCCGCACTGTCTCAGCTCGAGAAGGGTTCTCGTACTTCTTGTCTCCGAAGGAGGAATAGCCCTACTCCCCCGCCGTATCTGCTCTTCCTTCCGAGTCTCTGGTTTTCGTCTTATGGTTTGGTGTTATTGTATTTAATGGTCCCGACCGTGGTCGTAAAAATTAAAATATGGGGAAGAATAAGGTTGTTAACGATCATTACGTTCTTAATCATTTTAAAAAATGCAGTAATTTTTAAATCTTGGAATAGTAGTAGCTGTTAAGAAGATACTAGTATCCATTTATAAAATACCTCTTTGTTTCATGACTTATTTTGATATAGCTTTATATATAGCTATAGCTATTTAAAACTATATCTGTAGCTTTTCTAAAATACTTTATAACATCCATAAAAAAATGAGAACTTTAGAAATTTTAGATATATTAATTTTAGATAGATTATTAGTATCAAGTTAAGTTTCTATTTCCAACTAAGTGTTGATAAAATAGTTCCTTAATTACGGTATTTCATTAACATGTTTACTAATTTTCAAAAATTTGCTCTGAATATTTACTGCTTCCCAATCATCTCGTATTTTGAAATGAGGGAGGTTGATACTGCAGAGGATTTACTCAGCGCGATGAGAAAAACGCTTAAAAAATAAACTCCTATCAAATAGAGTTGATCCGAAAAGTTATAGAAACCTACGCAACCCTCTCTTCCTCGTTCCTCACAGCCTGAATGCTGGCGTGCTTTTTCATTCATGTCAGATGAAGTCGGCCCAGGATAAGGGAGAGTAAGGCTTTGACTCGAGAGCAGACGAATAGAAGAGAAGAGGTCCCAGAAGGAAGCGAAAGGAAAGGGAAAGAAAAGAGAAAGTCACCCATGCGATTTCTATTAGTGTCTATACGAGTTTATGTAGATGTCTAATTTCAGGGGAAGAGGGACCGGTTGTTATTTGCAAGTCATGCGATTTTTTTTCACCGGCAGCGAAGGAGATGCGGCGATCCACGGGGTAAGGAAGGTTAACACTCAAAACGCTAATTTCGCTCAATTTGAATTTCATCGTGAAGCGAATGTCCGCATTGCAAGCTGTCGATGCGGTGCGCGGAGTAAACTGCGGATTTTTTCGATTAAATTTATTTTTTCGCCGTCTCCAATTTAATGCCGAGGATCTCTAGCGGGAGCCTCTCTTTGATGAATAATGCCCTGCGCATTGCCCAAATGATGAAAGGTAAGAATTTTCGCTTCCCTTTAATTACTTCTTCGGGAGCTTTTTTGGCATCTTGAAGGAGCGCTTGGAGAAAGGAACTTCGGGATATATATCTTTCATCATGCGCTCGGGAAAAAATGGCGTAGATTATTACCTAATTATCTTAATGCGCTTAGGATGTCAGCCGTATTTTATTCGGATGCGAGAAGGAGATGGCTCTTGCGGAGGATATTTACTTCCTTTTTTATCGAGACTTAGATAACTCAGTCACGAAGGAGGGCGGATGCTTCCGCTATTGCGGAAGTAAGTGAAAAGTTGAAATGCGAACTGTTTGGGCTTTTTTCTTTATTTAATTGGTTCTTTCTTTAGTTTTGATTATAATATTTTACGTGCCTTTCATTTTTATGAGGCCGATAATGAACTCATTTTCTTAATATCCTCAATTTCTCCATATCCAAGTGCACACACAAGTTACGTCGGTTTTGGGGAGATTTCTTTTATTTCTGGAACAGGAAAATTCTGTGAGATGTAGGCAATTCTTCTTTCTAGCAGTAGGCTGATTTCAACTATGAATGCAGTCAACGATCCATTTTTGGTCCGTAGCGTATATATGAATAGTAAATAGTTTTCTTCTGACGTATGGAAATAAGGCTCCGTCTACTTCCTCGGGCCTCTTCGTATTTATATGAATAAATAGATCCCATTTTCGTTCAAGAATTTTCATCGAAGGGAGGAGTTTGCGTTTAAAATTCTTTGTGAAATTCTATGCCCGGATTAACGAAGAAGTAACTGTATCCGCATTTTTCATTTGATTAATATCTTACTTCCTGATGACAATCCGAATAAAATACCCCTCTAGATGAAACTATACCCTTAAATGCAACCAAATCTATGCAATCTCGATTAAGAGCAGCGGCAGATTCGAAACAAGATTGATTAGATGGAGATAAACCCGAGAGCTTAGAAGCGAGATCCCGAGATAGGCGTAAACGAGATCCTTATCTTGTTTCCATCGATAAAAGATAAAGTCGTAGGTGCCAAAGAAGAGGGCGTG
The DNA here is from genome assembly GCA_036926295.1 of Pachydiplax longipennis. Classification (NCBI taxonomy): domain Eukaryota; kingdom Metazoa; phylum Arthropoda; class Insecta; order Odonata; family Libellulidae; genus Pachydiplax; species Pachydiplax longipennis. The sequence continues at coordinate 64,369,051 of JAVFKF010000008.1, forward strand.
GCGATCTCCGGGAGCGGGGAACGAATTTCCCAGAGGTTTCTCGAGTTATTTAATCGTTGCCGATATAATTAGCTCTCCGTCCCGTTTATTCCGTGCGACTTTTTCTTCCCAAAGGAACTCATTGGCGTGGGAAGGTCTCAGGAAAAAAGGGTGGGCGGGTGAAGTTTGGAGGCTGTTATGGGGCGTTCTGAGGGTCCCATGAAGAGTTTTGCCAGGGCTCTCCAAGTTCCTTTTGGACAAAGCTCGGTCCATCATTTTTAATGAGGTGCCGACAAAGGGGACAAAAGAGGCTTAACGAGGTTATTACTCGGATTGAATGCGATCCTCAATTATTTCTGAAGGAGTGGATTAGTAAGGAGGATTATAAGATTTTTGGGAGTCCGCGGCAATTTAAAAGTGGCTCCGGGCACAGGGAAGAGGAGCACGTATAACAGCAGTCACGTATATCGAGGAGCACTCGAGCGAGGTCCTAGGCGAGAAAGGGTGAGAGAGCCTCATTTTATTTTAATGGTCGTTAATGGCACTGTTAAGTAAATTGCGGGAAGTAATTAAATGTTTATCTAAGCGGATTAAGAGGTAGACCCCCTACTTACTGTTTTAAAGTTCGCTAATGGATTGACGTTTTCGAGGCGATTTAATTTGTTCGGGGCCTTTCGCTGCCTTCTGTTTCCAGTTTTCGCGGTCACCGCTTCAACTTCAATCTTTGTCGAGGGGAAGGGGAAGTGGGTTCGGCCGTACAATCGCATTCACGCCTTTTCGTTTTCAGAGGGTTTCATTCGGAAATTGAAGGCTTATTTTTGGCTTATGGAAACCAAAAGGCGTTTTCTCTCGCTCCTCGTCGTGAGTTGAGTGGTTTTACAAACGTTCCTCGCCTTTGTTCCAAAGCTTTTTAAGTCTTTGAAAACTGTCCGAATTTTATGGGTTTGATGAGATACATAAGAGAATTTCGGATGTTTAATTTCCAACAGAATTAAAATTGAGCGAATTTTTATGGAACGAAGTGGTACATATTTTTATCCGCCTATAATCATATTGTACATCTTTGTTACTCGATGTATATATACTTATGCATCGTTACCATAATTAAATTTTTAAATTGCTGTTAGTGTAGAATTTTGTGATACATTCTTAACAGTTTACATCTCAGTAATGGATATTTTCATGATATTACATTTAATAATTAAAAGGCCATTAACTGGCCCCATCCAGTGTAGCCCGTTTTTGTTTTAAAGGAGCCCTGCGTAATAAGTGGAATAATTGGTCGATGAGTTGTTTTTTCAGAGATATGCAGGTTTCGTGGTTTGTTGGTCCCCTATTGAAGATTGTTCTTCCTACCTTGTTGCTCTAGTAATTGGTAACTTGCAATTTTGTTTGGTCAGGTCCATCTGTAGCACTATCCATAGTTCCATAGGGCTCGCTTAACACCCCCTGTAAATCACTCACACGTCTAAATATGAAAGCATCCCCACAACGATTGTCTCCCGTTACAATCGCCTCCATCTCCGGGGAATCGTTCCTCCAAAGTGGCAATCTTCACGGCCATCAGCATCCTTTTTCCCATGAATAATCGATGAGCTTCCATCGGTCGCGACCTTCCTCATCGGAACTCGGAGAAAAAGGACCACCGATAGCAGCATCTTTCGCGCCAAAGGAGGCTCCATTTTAGCAGATTGGGACGCGTTAACACGGACCTTAGAGGGATTAGATTTTGCGATACCCTCCACCGTATGCCAGGAGAATTAGTTTCGGCAGTGTGTACCGGGAGTGGGTGACGGTGCGGTTTGCAGACGAAGCAAATGAGACGTGTGAGTGGCATTTGCGGCCTCTCCATTCCGCGTTGTCAGGCCGTTCCATCTCTCTCCCGATGGCCACCTCCAAGGCTCCCGCGTTGCATTCACCCTTTTACCTACCAATCTTGCCCCGACTAATCTACTTGGTCGCTCCCGTATGACTCTGCCGATGTATTCGTATCCATTGCCGCGTTGTCGGGAGGTTGCTCCGTTTGCACACCGCCATCTACGACCTCCTACTTCCCTCTTAAGCGTTTGTATCGCCCTACGGTGCCCTTAATCCCCACGCGCTCCTCTTTGTTCCGGCGCCAATCTACGGGCAAATGGAGTTGATGGCCGGTGCAGTATGTGAAGGGCCGGTCGCTGACGCGTGCAATCAACTGTGTTACCGGAGTTTTGGATGCTGGGATTCGGGTGTACGACCTGCGAGGCCAAGTACGTCGTGGGTTCATAAAACCGGTGCATATACTTATATAATTGATATACGAATTGATGTATGAATACTATTATTGTTCTACAAAAGCAAATTTATATTTTTCTCCGAAATATATCTTCTGATTTTTTACTTCTGTTATCTCAAGATATTTTGCAGCTTTTATTAATTTTAGATAGTTTAACTGTTGAAAATACGTTTAGTTCTTTCTTGAATTCACAAAACGTGTTAAATTTACCGTAATTCGTTAGTTTTATCTCTAAACTTCCTTTTAATTACGATCCGTTATTTTGAATCTCCTTCTCGACGTAGAATTTTTCCTTTTCTAATATTCCGAATATTTTTAAGAATTTTTATTGATATATTCACTGGTGTAGAATATTTTTTATAATAATGAACAGTTTGATCAGCAAAATGTGCATAGAATAGCAAAATTGTTCTTCTATATGCTATTGTTTAAATTTAGTTATGAAATATATGTCATAATTAAAAATGACAAGGAATCCCTCATATTCGTATTTTATTCATTAAGTCTTTCTCTAACCCTTTAGAAAAATATATTATTAAATTAGTCGTCTCAAATCCCATGTTTTCAGAAACCTTAATTGAAAAACTAAAAAATTCTAAAACTTAATCACGTCTCCGTGAAATAGGAAATTAATAACTTCGAAAAATCTTTCACCTCCTTTAAAGTAGCTTAAACATCCGGGCTAAACTCTCTTTTGATCCGTGTCTCTTCCGCAGCTTTCAGCGTCACATCGCTTTGTGATTTGCAACCGTGTCAGTAGTTATCGCCTTACTGTCTAATATTAATCTAAAATGCATTATCTCTCCCGTCCCTTTAAAGGCAGTTTAATACGGATTAATTACGGGCCGAATAAAATTGCCCCCGTCGCCGAATCTGCTTACGCATCTGCCGAATCTCAATCATCTTTTAATAACTGTCACCCTCCCGCCCAGTTTTCATCCTTCCCTAAACCTATATCGACATCTTTTTCCGCAAAATCCCTCGCTGACCGCTATCCGCATGCTTCCCCTTCCCCTTGGGCGGAAATTTCCAAACGAGGTTCTAAATAGCGCCCGTGATCATCAAATCTGTCCCCTCCTTGGACACACCTGTCCCCTCCAGAGAGGCCGGACAGGCAGAATGGCCTTTAATTGCGTTTTCCGCCGACCAAACTCCACACCCTGCACACCCCTCCTCTTACTTAATCCCATAGAAAACCTTGTCTTTCACCACCCCTTCTGACAACCCGCGCCACCTCCCCACGTTACCACTCTCTGCTTTCAACACGTTCTATTTTCTCCGACAGAAAATAGCCGTGCAATATTTATTTTACAATTAATGTATATGCCTGGGTATCAAGGATTATTTTTTAATTTTATTATTGTATTATAAATACTATCAGTCGTGTTTCAGTGCCCAACGTTCACCTGATGTAATTATATATCTTGACAAGTTTCTCGACGGAGACGATAATTACTATTAATGAAGATCTGCGTGTACAGACGATATTTGATTGCAAGATATTACGATACCTTGAGTGGAAACTAAACATGTTACTGTTTAATATCACTAACATTTAACGTAAATAGACTTTATTCTCGATTTTATAGGCTTCTTATTTTTGCTTTTTAACCGAAAAAATAATTACTCAAAATTTTCTTAAAAATCTAATTAATACTTTTTTCGTTATAGCCACAACGCTTACAATTTTAACGCTTCCAACTTGCTTATTATTATAGAAATTTATTGATTTAGTAACTATTTGAAAAGAACTTTACGTAGTCTATATTATTTTTTAATATTCCTTACTATAACGCGAAAGAAAAGCAGATACTTAAACTTCAAAATTAGTAATCATGTGAGTAAGCAAAACAGTAGCATGCCGAATAATTCGATAATCAATTAACAAAAAGTTTCAGATCTATTTTTCTTACGATTGATAATTATAACTCAATCAACGACTTGAGGTATTAATCGAACGGAGTGGCGATAAAGATACCGGAAGGCCACTTTCGGCTCACAAACCATCGTCTAGAAATGAATATTAAAGCTGATGGATAAGTTGACGTATATATTAATTTATCCTACACACCCCAATAATTACTGTACAGTTAGAATAGATGATTGGATTTTTTCCGAAGACGGTGCGAAAACGAGCAAAAGATGCGCAAAAGCACACCCTCGAGTTGGATGCAGCCCTTCACTTCTTCCTGGCCGGAATCAGAAAAAAAAACAACATCGATTTCCAAACCTCCAACTCCTGCCTTTACATTTTTTATCTTCGAATAAAAAAAAGCTCCACCTCGCGGCGGTCCTCGCAAATAATAAGAGAATCAAGCACGGAGGAAAAAAAGGAATCGATGATCGATTTTTAATTTCGTGTTCTGTCCCTGCCAACAGGCCATTGTCCATGTAACGAATGCCCTTTTGGTTTCATTATTACTCTGGGGTCTAACGGCGTGGGGTTGGGAGCGCGGTGCGGGAAAAAGTATGGACAATTTAGCGAGGAGAGGGGGATTTTTATTCCGGGAGTACCGATGGGATGAGTGGAGGGTTGAAACGCGTACGTATTCGCAGTGCGTGGGGGAGTGTGAGGGGGATTCGGCGGGAGTGTGGAAGGAAGGGGTGGGCGAAGGCGGGGCTGGTCAGCTGCACCTGCGAAGGGCCCTTCCGGAGAAACATTTCATTTTCCGTAATAATGGCCTCGACGGAATGGGACGAATGTGCTGGCGAGTGGAAGTGAATGGTCGTGGAGATGGATGGGAGGCGGGGTACAAAAAAATAACCTCCCGTGGAACTCTTTCTCTCTATGAAAATTTGAATAGAAAGATGCACTTTTTAAAGGCGATGTTATAAGCTTTGATTTATATGGGGATATTTGGAGGGATTTATGAAAGCCGGATGTGATTATTTCGGAGGCCATTCCGAGTGGCATGATGAGCGCTGGTGATTAATTTAGGAGCTGTTCAAATGAAGCGGGATATTTTAAGGACGTTTGTTTGGTGGAAATCATGAGAGGGGTATGAATTTTAATGCCTCATGGGATTAAAAATTGGCTCCCCAGTTTTTGTGTTTGGGTTACTAATGTCAGGGATGAAGGGAGTCTATTTTTTAAACGGCGCGCGATGATTGGAGAATAGGCGTTGGTTTTGATAGGATTCAAGGTTATTCGCTTATTTAATTTACATTGAATTTTTTTGTCTGAAATCTCCACCTTATATGAAGGTGCCACACTATTTGGTCACCTTTAATATCTCTTTCGACAACACCACAGTGAAATTATATCGAGTCGTCTAACCAAAAGCAACAGGAAACCGTTCAGTAGATTATTCGATAATATTACGAGAAGTACTGAAATATATAGAATGACTTTTTTCTTTAAATGGCAACAATTTTTGAGTCTTTTCTCCAATCAGTTACCACCCTTTTTATGCTTCGGGTAGTTAAAATTCCAGTCTATTTATTGTATCAAGATATCCCATGGGAATAGTACGTACTTAGTGGAAGGAGTACGTGTATGATTTTCAGTGTATTGTTTTTGTTTATAATATTGTTAGCGTTTATTATTTACGTTTTCTATATGAATTTTAATTCCACGTCCCCATCAATGCTAGTTAATTTAAAGAAGCAAATCGATACTTACCAGGCCTTGCTTCAAGGCTATTCTAATTCATGTGAATCTCATTTATCACTCTTGAAATTGAGAAAATAACTTAAAATCAATTCATGATTTATTATTTAGATTTTATATTTCGCTCCAATACTTTTTGGGAATCGGATGATAATTATACTCTATCATGGCAACACGCTGATTTTTCGGTAGATTTTGTCCGAACACAGATTTCACTAAGGAGTCTCGTGTTTCGTTTGACATAAATATCTAAAGTCTATCTCCAGATCGTATTTGCTTCAAGGAATGACCGAAACACGGAGCAATTTCTTCGGTCCTGTATCGGGGCGAATTGCCTTCCTTAACTGCAAATTCTCCAACTTCGATCTCGTGTTTCGAAGAACTTGTATCGATCGCTGCCGATTTACTGGTCCATTCCCACAATTTAAGATCGCTCAAGTCTACTTAATACCTTGTTTCGAGAGCAACGATACGTGAACTCGTTAAAATGACAAAGAAAGACCATTCATCACCACCCTCACTTTCCTCCGTACTAATTCCTTCACACTCCATTCGTTCCATTGGTCGGGCCATAAAGGGGAATCCCCTTCGAGTCAAACGTTCTCTCAGAGCAGAATTCCACTTTTGGGTGTGGTGGAATGAGACCATAGGCTTGCCGAGTAGGTTTCTAGGTCCATCGGGGTCTAGCTCCATAACAGTACGTCACATTTCCTATTCCGCTGTCGCCCAGTCCCCTTAACCTCTTCAGTGGATACAGATTGACGATTTAGAATTGTTCTGAAGGGGGCGATACATCTGCGCGAGAATCCCTCCCGAAATCGAACTTATCGCCATTACCCTTATCCTCGGATCAAACTATCAAGCGACCCCCGAATCCATTAAAGTTCTCTCTTCTTGGGGAGACCTTATGGTATGAAAAGAGAGCTGACCTAGTTCGCCGTATGATATCCATGTATCCTTCGCTCAGGAGTACCTTGCAGGTGCGGGTCTCGCGTAAGCTTACGTCACTTGCATTGGGGACTGATTTTAATTCGAGGGAATTGAGTCTTTAGAAAGACTGATGGTGGCTGACACTGCCCTGAGTTGACCATGCCTCAATTCCCCATTCAAAACGTTTTCCCCTACCATCTGATCTTCAGCCATGAGCTTTCGTAGGACACATACTCAGTACTGTCCTTTTCCAACAATGGGTAGTGGACACACACCCCGTCCTAATGTCCCTCCACCCGCTTTGGCCCCGCGAGAATTCGACCCCCTGACATATCTCCGCCAGCCATGGCCAATGCCCTCTTGTGGTGTACCAGCGGATTTCGTGATTTGCATTCCGGTCGCCATGGGGGAGCTCCAAAGGGAGTTCCGCTCTCTCACCAGAATCTGCACAAATTACAGGTCGCCGTGCGACTGTATCCGCGGCGTGTTCCTTGTTTTTTGGTGCGGTTGGGACGAATGTTTTGCGGGGCGAAGCGCGGGAAAGGCCTTCGGATGAAAGAGAAGAGGCTAATAACGGAATGACCCGCTTGCTGCGGTCGACGATTATGACTTCGGAACGACCTCCCTTATATTTGAGCCTCGTCGCGTACACGACGGAAAAAAAACCCGCGTCGTGTTTTATTTATTGGGGCTCTCACTAGAAATAGGGTCCGGTACGTGTGTCTCAGCGCTAGCCTGGGGATTTTTATCGAGGCTAAAGAATACGTTTCCGATATTTTTGTCGTATGGTAATTCGTTTCCGCGTTTTCGAATCTCGATCCTTGGTTTCTTCCGGTATGGTCTTCATTTTTTCGTTTTCACTTCCCTCGCCATAAATTTCGTTAAAATATGATGCCGCGAGTTTTACGTATTACAAAAATATTTGTGGGAATATGTTTTCTTCCCATCGATCCGGAGATCATCGACCTCCAGTTATGGCTCTTTCTGGTAATTTATGTCGTCTGACTCGTAAATTTACGGAAAATTGGTCATATTTTTCCCATGGACTCGTGCAATCAAGCTGTTTGAGCTGTCGTTTAAAACATCTAAAATACAGCTCTAATTGCTCTCCAAGTGAATGACTTTCGCTGTTCCGCCTGCAGACATTATCGGCTGTCAAACACGTTTAATTTTTTTGGCCTCACAATTCACACCTTTACGATCATTAGCATTAATCATATGAGTTCATTCCTCTTAAATATTCCCGGTTAAAGGTTGCTTAATTGCCGTCCTCGTTGATAATTTCTCGGGTATTTTCACCCCTTCATATTTTCCGCCCTTTCTCGTTCTCCTCTTCCGCATTTTCAGACAAACCACTCCGCCCCTTTAACCCGGTTCACGCAACGCACGAATATGACGCGCCTTTGCAGGAATCGAGGAAACTCGTCCCCTCACGTTTCGGTTTAGTCACAGCAAAGACTTCCTCCTTCGCGATGCCTCTCTCACACCTCTAAACCGCGACCTCCCGTCGTGGTCTGCAGACATTCACTCGTTCCCTTCCCTTGTCTTCCCTTTCGTGAAATTTCGAGCAATGCCCTTTTCCCTCGGAAATTTCGTCTTCCTCCCATCAGCAGCTATCTGCTCCTCGTCGGTTAGATTACTTGTCTTCGCCGTCGCTGCTTGATTGCGGGGGGTAGCGGCGGACGTGAATGAGAAGTCGAAGGACTGGAAGGGCTGAGAAATAGGGGGCTGAGACGTTTCGAGTATAATTTAGCGATTCTGTAAGTCCGAGGAAGATTTTCTCCATCGTCGCCTCCCGCGGAAGATGTCGTGATTTAAGAACCGCCGTCACGGGTTTAATTTCGATGCGGCTGAATGTTTGAAAAGGTAGAGATTAAGCTCTTGTTTTAAAGGGTTTTACGCCGCTTGCTTTATGTTAGTTCGGGCTTCAAACGGAGATGTAGAGAGGTTTCTTTAAGACATGACCTTGTATTAGATACCAAGAGGATGTGAAATGGATCGGTGCTTTAACGCCTTATGATTGGGCCACCCGCAATACTCGGGAGAGTTTTGATAGAAAAGCTGCAACTTATGTGATCAAACGTGTTCAATCAGACGTTAGTTGGTGGCCTCCCCAATCGTTTATCGATTCTCTCCATTTTGGGATTTTCGTGTATTTCACTGTTGTAATTGGCTCATAAGGTTCAGTCAAAGTATCAAAAGATACGACGTAAAATTTTAAGATGAAATTTAATGCACATTAACGGCTCTTAATATTTTTCGTTTTTAATTATTCCTTGCTAGTATTTTTTGTCTTAATGGAGTGAACTGTTTCATCGCCCAAGCATTTTTAATATATTTCATTTGGAAAGACTCATGTATTCTACTCCTATACTACAAATCCTACAAATCGAATCGATGATAAGCTAGTACTTTTAATTTCTACGACAAAGAGATTTTGCCCCTCTTATATTATTCTGTTATTTATTTCGGCTAAGGTGGAATAGCTCGGCCAACTATAATTCCTTTTCTCTTAGATTTTTTGTTCCTCATCCTTACATTCGAAAAATAACGACAAATGCACGAAAAAAATGTGGGGCTACAAGTTTGCGTTACACTTTGATTTTTGAAATTTTTACGGACTAATCCACGCCGCTTTTTTAGCCTTCTCCATATCTGGGATCGTTTGGTTTATTTTTTTATGCCACGGAGGAAAAAAAGGTCAACATCGAAATCCGAAGAATTCCCGACCAACGTGGCATCACGCGTAGCGTTGATGCTTCTCCGTCAAATAAATTATTTGCGTCCCTTTCCTCTTGGGAAACTTCTCATTCCTGAAACCAAATGTCCCCGCTCCCAGAGACACGGGGAGAGATGAAAAAAAAAACGATTTTTTACCTCCACTCTCAAAGACCGATGATGGCATGTAATAACCGCAGGCATTCTTTCGGCCTCGGCCAGAGAAGGAAATTTCGAAATTTTTTCCCTTTTTTTTCCGCCGGGCGCAATTTTCGACTCCACACGCCGCCGGACCCGATGCCCTTCCCCGCGCCATTTTGAAGGGTAAATGGGAAGCACAAAGGATTTTTCGGTCGGGGTTTCTCCACTTGGCTACAATCGCTTTAAAACCCACCTTCCCATACTCCCTCCGCCATTTCGCACCGCTGGACATCCTCGTGCCTTTTTATAAACTCATTTTAATCTCGCTCCCTCCTTGCCTCACTCCCCGCGGTCTCTCCACCGAGCTCCTCCTGCCGAGGTTTTTATCGCACGTGCGGAATTTCGGTCGATTCCGAAGTTTCCGAAATGTCGCGTAACCTATCGGCCGGCAAAAATTTCCCGCTCTAAGAGCCGCAGCTGAGGGGTAGAAAATTTTTTTGTGGGCGAGACTCAATTACGAACGCCCAATTGCGAAAGACTCGCGTTCATAAAATCGAATCACCGGCGGAGGAAACCGGAAAAATCCCCCGCGTCCTATTGCGCTTTCTTTTCGGACGAAAAATTAAAACAGTCGGGATTACGTATCCGCGTATCAAAGCCGCGAGTGCGCCAAATTATGGGTTTATTCCCGCCGATCCCACCTACCAATTCCACGGTTTCTAACTCCGTAACCAATCTTGGCCGCCCCGTCCTTTACGGCTCGTATATTTTTTCGCGCGATATCTTCCTGTTTTTTCACCTTAGCAAAGCCCTGCCCTCCCGTCTGGTTTTTGATAGACGTTTATGGGATTTGTCCTAAACATTACTCCCGCTCGAAAAAAAAACGACGCGTTAAAGGCGCGTCGCCCCATATTCCTCCTCTCCGTGTCAAACTTTTTTATTCCGAGGTTAATTCGAAGTGACGAGAAGGATGAATTCCAATTCTCCCTCCCTCATTTTTTTATATTTCCACCCCGGCGGCTTTCATAATCTCATTACATCACAGACGCTTACGCGAGGGAAAGCTTTTTATTAAATTAGTTCGCGCAAGGAAATTAATGATTAATGCGGCGGCGTAGTAGGCGAGGTCGATTTTTTCCCCGCTCTATGTACCACGAGGATGATATTTTTCCGCGTTAATTCCCGCAAAATGATACGACGTCCGCGACGGAGCGGTCATCCCGCCGAAATATCCCAGATATTTTCGTCCGCGGAAAAATGGCGCTTTTTATCTAAGCTGAGGAAATAGAAAGTAACGATAGGCGTTTTTACGGGTTATTCCTATTCCGAGAGGGATAATTCCTTTAAAGCTTTTGTTTTCCCTCCGATAGGCGTTGGAGAGGCCTTTTGTTCTGCCCTTATCGGAGTTAACCGCAGCAGAAGACTGTAAGGGTCGCGGCGATGGCTGGACGACAGAGATAATGGTTCGGACGGGAACTATTGGGGTATTACGGGATGTGTGGAATGAGGGTTGTGCAAGGAATTTCGGGAAAGCGTTCCGAAGGAGGTGTTTGTGGAGATTAGGGAGATTTTGCCAAAGAGAAGGAGCGTTAAAGCTGTATGTAACGCCGAACTGATAGCGCGCATGGCTTTCGATGTTACTGTTGTTTTACCGTGTAATTTTATTTAGCGGAAGGCTTTGAATCTGTCTATATTTTTAATGCTTTTTTCCCGGATATTGATCTTAGTATCCTTTAAATAATTTGGATTTCTCTGATCATATCACGGAATGGTTCAGAAAGCGCGGAACTGAGGAACCATTCTTTGTCGGAAGGTCTCATATTAAACTTTCGATTCCTGAAATCGATTATTTACTATTGGAATTGTAAGTAGATAGGAAAATGAATTTAAATGCAAACTCAAATTAGGCAGAATACTTTTCATTTTCTGTACACTTGTTGGATAAAAGAGCTAGGAAAAGAACATTATTTAATGTTTGAATTTGAACTCGTGAAGAAACGATAAGGCCGCAGGAAATGCCCAACAAGGCTGCAGCATCTCTACGTATGAATAAGTGCGACATGCAATTCCCTCCCTAAAATGTATTACTAAGTTTAAGACATTTTTCATGAAAATTTTTGGAAGTAGTAATATTGAAATTATTTAAGCAACTGGAAAATAAACGGCATGTCTTTTCGAGGAACCAAATCGTAAGACTCCATGACGTCCGAGAGGTAAGGTTGAAAAACATGTTGTCATGCTGGAGCTTTTCGTGTGCAAAATTTTCCGGAATCTCAATTTCGCGTATGAAATATTTTGCTCTAAAGTTCGAGGAATTCTCAGTGCTGAAGAAGTTTAAAGACCCGTAATCCTTCGCATTTTGTGAGGGCTAACATCAACCCGTTACAAACCCACGTTATGGAGCATACTTGGCCATTTAGAAGAGGAAGCACGAAGCGGGATCGTTTTTACGAGCGTTTTGCTCTCCTTTCCCTTTTCGTTCTCCTCTACATTCTGTGTACCACCCTCGCTTCTCTTTCCGTTCTCATTCTTTCCTTTTCAACATTTTCTCTGAAGGAATAAATTTGCAGTCTTTCTCTACAGTAATTTCGATTGTTCGGGAAAAGTGTGCTGAATTCTATCCTTTAAATTCTAATAAAAACGTGAATAAAATTGTCGCTGAAAATTAATGTGTACAAAACAATGATTATAGTGATAGTGTCAGAAGAAGACGAATAAAAACACATTCAAGAAGAAGATAAGGAGATTATGATAATACTACTATGTCTGGGAAGCGTTTCTATTTTATATCATCTAGGAAGATGGCAAACGCTTCTCAGAAACAAGAAAACCAAAATTTCTGCCAGTTTTCAATCTAATATCTTTTATACATCCAGAAGGTCAGTTTGAAACCTTCATCATTAGCCACCAATAACCCTTATGTGGGAAAGAGGCTCATTACTTAGGGAGGATAAAGGGTGAGGTAGTCTGTCATTGATTTTTTCGTTGTGCCAGGGCTCTAGTGGTGGAGTGTAAGTCAGTCCAGCACCATGTCTCTACAAATCACATTTGTATTGTTACCGATATTAAATTCCGTTATTTAAAATCACTCACATCTCAGCAGCTATCTAAAATTAACTAACGTGAGCAGGACCGAAAGTAAAGTGAAGAGATTGAGGCACAATTTTCTCTATTTTGTACCTTAATAAAAATGAAGAAAGATGTATTCATTAAGATCGTGGGAACACATTCATTATAACTCCCATTTAATAAAAGTCACGCGTTATGGCTCATTCGTAACTCTGTAGTAAACCCTACTCTCCATCATCCTGATGTTCTCTTTTTCCCTATTTCCCTTTGTTTCCTCTCTTCCTTCCTCTCCTTATTCCGATCGCGGAATGGATATGCATATTTTGTCGTCTTCCGTATTCCTCGAGTCTTTTGTTTCCTTGTCCCCCACCCCTTTCCCTCGTTTTTCCCAAAGCTAAGGGACGAGGTATTTTGTCCCGTCTCTTTGGGAATGTCCTGCGGTAAGAATGCCCTTTGTTTCCCAAACGTCCGCGGATCGCGTTTCGTCTCGATAAATTGCGAGCATTCCAGCCCCACTAAGAAAAAGGACGCAAAAAGGAGAGGCGCTGTGCCTTTTCCGTCCATAAGGAGAATAAGCGCGCGGAAGAGATCGATGCGAGTTGACGATTCAATTAATTTACATAGGCGAAAAAAATCTCCCTTCGAAGGGATGCGAAATGCTCTTTCCCGATCCTTAGTCGCCGGATTCTTTCGATTAGAATTATTTATAGGTCTCGGGGAATCCAAGTTAGCCGGGGATTTTCGTTCCTTTTTCGCTCCGATTCTAATAATATTGAATGGGATCGCAATTGAATTCCGAGCTTAAAACTCCGGCTTTGAGTCTCTTTGTCGAGTGGAGACGTGATCCCAGCGCTGCTTTACGCCACTACGAGGATTTTTGTAGTCTTTATCAGTTTAATCGCTCCACATCCAGGAATTCCATTTTGATCCAGACGATCTCTATAGATCGTTCGTTTCCGGAGAGGCGAATCTTCCCGCGATGGCTCTTTAATTTTCCGAATTAGAACATTACGTCCTCTCCAGCTAGCGTTTCCGGGAGCGGCTCCCTTATGGCAGTCGTAAATACGTCGAGAAGTCGGAATATTAACGCCGTGGAGAAAACATATCTCCCTCGGAATTAATCCCTTCGTTGGCACCCGAGAGTTAGAGCGTTTAAGGTGCCTTTTCGCGAAGATCCTCGACAAGCATTTTCTCCTTTAAGGACGAACAGTGAGAGCCGTCGGAGATATTCTCCTGGTTACAAGACGTGGGAGGATCTTTAGTGGTCGTTGGTGCAGAGGAAGACGGGGATGATGCCATATTTAAAACCGCGAGGAGAGTTTTTCTCGAGACAAAGGAACTTGTCGGAGTATATCTCTGCAAGGAAATGAGGGGTTCGAAAGAAATCATCTTCTCATGATTTGTGTTACGACGAGGAGGAGAAGCCAAGAAGCTTTAAAACATCTCGACTTTTATTGTAATTTACAAGTTATTGAATTGAAGGTGTTCTAGTCGACATGCCACGCGGAAGATTATCTCCTCTTGAATTGTCGGAAAGATTTTCCCGTGCTCAACCATCCTCAGGTCTTTCAGTTATTCCACCATCTGTCGTTTTTCTGTAAATGTGAAGACAAATACATTAAATTTGAAATTCAACTCTCAATTTAATTTAATCAATTACGATCATAAATCATTAATGGCATAAATGCAACTCTAAATATCCTTACTTCAAACCATCAACACCTGGTATCACAAATGTAGTGTAAACCCTTCACTCTTTTGATGGGAAGTAGAAATATTCCTTGCATAATATATATTATTTCATTTTTAAAGTTACATGCTATCTAATATTTATGGCGAACGTAAAGATAAAATTTTAATGAGGTATGTTTATATTACCTTTTGATTCCGTAAATTTCTTGAGATATGTAGAGAAGCAAGAACTAAATCCGCCAAACCACACTAAGAAATCTTCCTATTTTTATTATTGTCGTCATTTTACCTGATTTAGAATAATCAACCGAAATCTGAAATTGAAGTGTAATCAGAAGAATTATGCAATCATTTTCACACACAAGGAATATATACGTACGCACTTATATACGTATCAAGTCAGAAGTTTTTATTTTTCATGAATTTTGAATAGGCTATAGCGTCACCGTGAGCATACATTTCTCCTGCTTTTGAGTTGGATCGGGAATGGCAGATATCGTTTTACCCTTGAGTAATCGAATTCTATTCCCTTAAATCAGCGCCAACCAATCTAAATCCCTGCATATTTATTGAAGAATCATTGAATAATAGCTCTGCGGAAAAGGAGAAGCGCCGCTCAAACCTTTCGCCGTAAAATAATCCATCCATCGCCATACATTCGGAGCTTTCTCAAAAAATTTGAAACTCCGTCATTTCCCGCGAACGTTCTCAGCTCGCATCGAAATTTATGGTAAATCCAACGATCTTCCGGGAAAAAAACCCTCCTCCACGCTTTGCAGAAGTGAATAACGCCCCAGTGTTCGGAATAGATAGAAGTTTTCCTCCCGCGCGATGCGATTCATCCATCCATTCGTTAGACATCCGTTCGATGCATTCTCCCGCTTCAAGTCCACGAGTCTCTCTCTAAACCGAATTCCGCAATTTCCCCAAAGTAATGGCTCTCGCGAATCTTTCTCCCCCGCCTTTTGCCAGTTCCGGACGTCTCGTTAGCGACTATATAGGGATTCGAAAGAAGATTCACTGCCCGCCACCCGTGCAGCAATCCTTCTTCATCCACGGCGTTGTTTAGGCATTCAGAGCGAATCCGCGAGTCCTTTCACGTCTCCCGATGGTTAAGCCCTCATCCTTTCAGATTTCTTCTCCCGTTTTTGTCCACGCAGTGGATGGAGCTCAATTATGTCTTTTTAGTCAGCGGGAGGGCATCCCGCAATCACGCGCGGACAACAGTTGAATGACCCAGCGGACACATGCGACTCGCTCGGTTTCGGTCCATTACCGTTTTCCACAAGTTTCCATTCAGCTCATCAGATACTTATTCGACTGTGCTTCCAGCTTCGCGCAATGCTTTTGTGAGCGGAAAAAACGCTCGCTTTCAGAGGGCGCCGGGGTTTGTTTCCATCGGAGCGTGCTCGGTATATTCTAATTTTCGCGGGATTATTTCCCGCGCGCGGGCGGCGAACGAACGGGCTCCCGCGCATTGGCGTCCGCCGCCATCGCGATGAAAGACTCGCGTGCCATTTTGCACGCAAACTTTCTCCAGTCGGAATTAATTATATTCCGCGTCCTCGGACCGCGAAACGTTCCGATTCATCTTTCAGTCGCGCGATTGATGAATAAATATCACCTTTTGCCCGGGGCGATCGGAGTTTCGCGCGATGGAAATTGCGTTTCCCGGGTTTTCCTCCAGTTTCATAAAATTAATACTCGAAAATTCGCGCTCTTGATTGGGTTTTTTTCGACCAGCCGCTGCGCCGTTTTTCATTCGTTGTTTGATCTGCCACCTCATTGCAATTCTCTCGATTCACGAGTTTCTCTCTCTCTCTCGAACCGGTGCTTCTTTTTCCGCCCGTCACGTCGTTCCACCACGGATCCTCTCTTTGTTTTATGAAATACAACCGGGAAGCTCCCGCTAAAAATGAACTGCTTAAAGAAATGGTATATTAGGTTTACGTCCCGTCGTTTATCGCGATTCCGACGAGACTGAGTTTCTCGGCTGATATATCTCGCGGAGGGAATTTTTCGCCGAACTTATTTGCTTTGAGATGCTCTTTTCCAGCGCAACTTGTTTTTTGCTTTCCCCATGGACCGTAGAGATAGCGGTAATCCCATTCTCGGCGAAAGAGAACATATTTTTCACTCCTTCTCTTTCTTTTTGCAGGACGACTGCCAAAACTACATCCGTGTACTCGCCAAGATAGACAACGAGAGAGTCCTCATCTGCGGAACCAACGCTTACAAGCCCCACTGTCGGCACTACCGTTTCAAGGTAAGTGGATATGAGAAGAATACGGGGAGGGCAAATAGAGCATCATCTCGCAGTATGGGAAGGTCTCCCCTTTTCCATCTCTCCTTCGAAAAGAACATCGTTTTCGCATCTAATTTCTCCCTTCTCGGCTAATGCAGCTGTTTCGATCATTTCATTTCCCAGATAAGTCTCAATCCCTCGGATTTCGGCAGTCTAATGCTGCACTCACTCCCTCGCTACTTTTCACCCTCGCTCCAAGATGGAGTAAGGGTTTCAAACGAAGATGGGTTTAATTAACTGGAATTTAAGATTAGCATAGAATTTGAAAGCTTTGACGGAAATAACAAGTTTTTCCTTTAAAATGTATTCTGTGATCTAGAAATGTATACTACCGCCATCAATGTTCTTCGTACTCGTTTTATCTAGGGTTATATTGTTTCTTTGTAGCGTTGCAATACAAAAATGTAATATTCTTGCTGTTTTCTATGTTTTAAATCATTTTTTGTATTTAAAATTCGTAATTGATGCCTTGTAGGTATTCTCAAATAAAATACTTAGATTTTATAGATAGAAAATTAATAAACAATCAGATTTTAATGAATTAATAGGCAATTAGATTTTTTAGTTAAAAGAGAAATTTAATCGTTTGCGTCAGAGACCGACTCATTTATAACTTTCATTCTTCCACTGTTATAAGACGAGGGTATTATTTGTGTGTATACCAAATAAACAGACATTTATGTAGGTCTGGAAATTTTTCTAAGTCGAGAGTAAAATTTCATTATAATAAATAATTATATTAAAATATATTTGTATAATTTCAAATTCGAGAGTAAAATTGCCAATTTGAATTAAGCTCGCAGAATCAAAATACTCGACCTAAGTAACCTTAATATACGATTGTTGTTATCGAATCAGTTTTTCAAAATTTTTTATTCATCAAGAGGACATTTCGTAGAAATTGAGGTCTGATGGTCTTTATGGCTTAGAATGCGAATTATTGGCTCAATGCGGGATTCTAAAACATTTTTACGAAATGGCAAAAATGTAAAACTCCCTTCAGGAATGCCTGAAGCAAGATTTCGCTCGGGGGAAGATGGGAGAGGGGTTGGGAAATGACTTTAGACTGAATGGGAGAATCGAAAGATAGTGTATACAGACTCCCCTCCCTAGCCATCATCCGGGACTGGATTAGCCTTAGATAGCGCGGGAAGAGGGGAAATAGAAGAAAAGATATGCCCATAGCAGGGCTGCGGAGGTATCTTTTTTCTTCCCACCAAAAACGAAGGCTTCTTTTTTTTATAAGTAGCAGGGGCGAACTCGGGAGCCATAAGAAATTCTGAAAAGCGACCTGGATGAGAGGGTCCCGACGATAAAAGTGGGATTGAACGGCATTCAGAAAATGGGTTGGGCGCTTATATCCGAACGGTGTGGGAGGGGTGTGTGTGTGCGAGGGGGTGGTTTGGCTCCGTACCAGAGGTTGGGAAGAATAGATAGAGGTGTGTCGGGTGGGAAGATGCGTGTTGGTATTTGCCATGGCCGAGTCAGGTCATAAGGGAAAGGAAAATAAGCGCATCGCAGGAAGGGTCCGATGCAGAAGGCGAATCATCGCCTTGAGTCGCGATTGCAAGGCGAGAGGATGCGCTATCTTCAGGAATCTCTCCAAACTGCTCGTTCTATTCCCGAGGAAATGGAATTTCTCGCCGTTTCCAGATCTATCCGTGATCCTTTAATTCAGTTTCCTCGCGAGATCCAGGAGATGCAACTCTGCAGAACTCGCCGTCCGCGTTTGAGCGAGAAATTCTCCTTGTTTCAGCTCGGCGCGGAATTTTTTCTCGCTCTACCCTAATATGGAAGGTTTTTGCCGTGTCTTGCCTCGATGAGATGGAGTTAAAATAGCGCTGGAAATTTTCACGAAGCGCGGCGAGGGTCTCTTATGGAACCCGGTTAACGGAATGGGTAAATTCGTAAAAAAGCAACAAACCTCGCGAGTCCCTTTATCGGCAAAAATAGAAACAATTTTCGGGGACCTTCGGGTAATTTTAATATTTCATAAACTTTTGATTACGTCGTTTCCGGCTGGCACGCCGTAATATTTTTGCATGTCAATTTCTGTCGATCCGATAAAATATTCAGCGCGCTCGGTTTTCGAAATGATTGTCCCAGCATTCCTCATGAATGTCCTCGCCGGTCATTTTGTTCGGGAACGGAAGTCGAAAAATCGCTCACCTCTCCTCGGATGGCTTTTTTTTCGAAAGCCGCGTTTTCAATTTGTTTAATTCTGAAGAAACCTGTGGGAAAACGACGGAAAGAGTGGGTCCGTTTCTATCCCTTTGATGGATTAAATAATGGAACAAATTCGACGAATGGAGGGTAAGTTCCGATTGCAGTATCTTCGTGATTGGTTTTGGGTCGTGAATATCGGAAAACGGACGTGTAAGAGATTCATTTCCAGATTTTTTTGACGAACTATGATGGAAAAAATATGAACCAAAGAATATTCTTGAAGGATTGTAATATTTAATGAAAAAGCGTGGGAATCGAAAAAAATATATCGCAATGTATTATTTTTGATGTAACAGAATACATAATTTTATCGTTTAAGCATCTCACTATTTATAATATCTAACTAATAATATTCGACATTATTACTGTATCTTTAACTAAAGCGGATTCACGAAAAAATTCCTGCATACGTTACTTATTTAATATATTTTTATATTCCTCATATAGATAATTGTGATTGTAAAGTATACTATACAATTAGTACCTATATTATTTAGGCTTTGGGTAAAAGGACAGTTGTTCGTAATATCACCGGAGGTCAACCATTCCATTATTTTTTAATGCTATCTTAATCCTCACTGTGAACGGCTAACATAGAGTGTATCAGCAAGAGTTATAAATCGGGAGAGTTTATTAACCGTTTTTGTTTTTACGGGATGAATTTCCGCATTCTAAGGTTCTCGCAAAAGGAGCTCATGCAAGCTTGCTGAGGAAGGTTTTATACTTCGATTGTTAGTAGCCTAACACCCAAATGGTAAGATCTTGAACGGAGGGAGCGTAGTAGCTATTTTCTTTCCCATTTAGGTCCGGGAAGATATATGCCTGCTGTATCTATCCCCTCTCAGACGTCAACGAGAGCATGAAAATATTACTATCGTCTTTTCTGTACCTCCTACTGCTTATCGTTCTCAGTAGGTATGCCCTCCGTGGGTTAGTTTTAATATTTTAGCCACCGGTTGTGCGCTCATCTCCCTCAGCATATTTTTCGCATTTCATATCGTCTCTAATTCAATCATATTCTCATCTCTCTCTCTCTTCCCTGCACCATAATTTTGCTTCACATTTCAAAATTTTGATTGAATTTTTTCCTTTTCAAGCAGATTGGGTAGTCCTATCTTCCTGGACGAGGTTGACAGCTGTAGAGATAAATGAGCACTTTGATGGTTACGTTAATTTAATTTTCGTTGGCAATTTTAGTTCAGTCAGTTTAAAGCAATTCCTTGTATTGACTAGCAGCGAGATTGGAATTAAGTTAAACATGCATTTAAATTGGTATTTTATTGTTCTTATTTGTTTAGTGTAATTTGGTTAGCTCCGGGCTTTGATTTGGAACATGACTGCAGCTCAGGAAAGTATGAGAAGTTTATTTAATAAATTAACTAGTTTATTTTGGTTTGTTAAGAATTGTTGCAAATTCTATGGAAGGAAAAAACTATGTATTCTGTTAATAGTGAAAGTATATCTTTAAAGTTTCGACGGTCGTTTTTTTGGATTACCCTTCGTCACGCAAATTTCACGCCAAAAATGCCACATTCATACTTCACTCGATGCCCTATCTCATCGCTTGCCTTGTTCAAAGCGATGTTTTTAATCCAGATTCTCCCCTATCGAAAGCTTTTAACGGTTCACTCTATCGGAGCGTAGATCGATCGCGTAATTCATCGATATGATTTCGATGCCGCGCGAGGATGTCAGCGTCATCATCAAAGCGTCGAAGGAACGAATTAGAATTGAAAAGAAAAAAGGGTTAACGTCCTTTGGGGATCCGCCGAAGGCCTGCGAAAATTCCAGAGGAGTGGAATGGCAGCCCACGCGTGTAATTAACGGGGGAAAAGTCGTCGAATAAAACGAGGCGAAGGCGAAGCGATTGTCGCATCTTTTTACGGCGGCGGAGGATTTACTTCCTCAGCGCCTCATTCGCGGGAAATACATCCGTCATTCATTCGTTAAGATGTACGAGTTTGAGAGATGCTGTGGGAGATATAAAGAGAGGTGAGGAAGGCGTTTTTTACGAAGTAAAATAATAAAATTATAATGGGGTGGGTAGAGGTCGTTGCTCCTCACCACTCCCTGTCGGACGCCGACCTCCCGGAGGGTTTGGAGGCCCCAGGCATCTTCACCGGTGGGACCCCTCCCTCTTCCCCACTCCTCCTTCTTCGCACTTTTATAACTCCTCCATACCAACGGTCCTTCCGTTCGTTTGCGCATGCGTGGAAGCGTTTTTTATATTTTTCAAATCTAATGCACCACTCCCATCATACCTTCGGATTCTCTTTCCTCCAGAATTGATGCGAAAGACGGAGTAAAGCGAAGTTAACGGTATAGGAGGTGGTGTCGGAAATTAGCTGCTATTCTGCTTTCCCTAGTGTATTCTTAAAGAAAATATTTGGCGTAGTTCGACGAATTTCAAGTCTGAATTCGGCTCTGAAATCGGTCTGATTCGCCTAATTAACCGCCCCCTACATTTTTCCCTAGCATTTGTTTCATCTTTCAAATGATATGCTGGAATCCTCTCGAGACAGAAAAGAATGGGTTATTATGGATAATTTACTAGTAATTCGCGGCGTTATCTTGTGACATTGAAATTTTTGGCTTTTCATTATGTTTGAAACTAGATTATGGCTTAGCCCTTTCGTCCTGGTTTTTATCATTAAAGCAGGAATTTTTTTGTTATGGGATACCTTCTGTGGCATTTCCGGGATTATCTTCAAAATATCACGTAATTATTCCTGCATCATTGAGTTGGCTGTTATAGAAAACTTGTATCTTTTAAAGCAATTATCTTCTCCCTAACGATAATGAATAAAACTTCCACGTCTTTTCACGGATTTCAAATAACTTTAGATAAAACACCCAAGAGGTGGCAGCAGCTTCCCGCACAGACGAAGCTATTGAAAAAAAAAATTGTCGAACCAACGCTGTTTGCCAAACACAGATGCGGAAGGGAAGCGAGCAAAACCTTAACAACTCTCCCAATGGCTTCTTCATCTCTTTACTCGTGTTTCCTCCTCGATCCCGGATTATTATAATCCACTCATTTTCAGCATTCGAAGTGGAATATCGTTCGTTTCTTTTGTCCGACGCATGGTTTTGAATTTGAGGAGCAGGTGGCGTTAGTGGCGAGACGAGTTGTGGTTTTGGCAGGGATTTGCCATTCCCAAAGAAAACAGCCTCGAGAATTCTTCTCAGGTAACGAGGTGCCTCGGGAGAAATGGAAGACAAAGAAAACTTGAACGAGAAAAATAGAAAACAGAGAGCTGGCATTCCGTCGCGGAAATCGTTCCGCGTCCTTTTTTTTTAGCTTTTTTTGAATTTTGGGATCGGAGCGTGTTACAAGTGGCCTGCGAACCAATCCGCTGGCCGAATTTTAACGACATCTCGTAGTAATTTACGTTTTTCTTACGCCAACCTTGAACTAAAGGATGGTCACTTTCCGAATGATTCAAGTACCATATGACTTGAATAAAAATTTTCAGGATGTCAATCAAAATTTCCGTTTCACTATGTTGCCTCATATTCTCCATGAATCACTCTTGGGGAAGGAATTTGCATGATGGCTACGGGGAAAATGAATTTCCAATTCAATCCTTTATGAGAAGGAAGTACCTAAAGACATTTTTTTGTTTTATTTTTCGAGCTTAGATAGAAAGGAGAAGGAAAGCCCCGAGTAGAAACATGTATACAAAAATAAGAGTACAAAATTTCCTATCCATCTATATGCAGTATCATCCTGTAGAGTCGTTTCTTAACACTCAAAAATATGACACCCATGATTGTTTCGTGGTATTTTTGATGGATATTTTAGTTCTATTATAGATATTCTGGAAGATATGCACGAGATCTAATCGCGATAGACATCATGGATGCCCGTCTTGATCGAGTTGAAACCAGCGAATTGAAAATTTGCAAGTCCCAAATCACAATTGATTCCTGTTTCAATTTGTTCTCGTAACTTGTGCTACTGATTACTCGTATTGCCTAAAACACATGCAACGATCATTGACGTTGAGATCTCTCGTCCGTTTTTATTAATCTATCGATCTCTCAAAGTAATTTTAAACGTAAATTTCCAAAATTTTAAAGCGATCAGGCTACTTTCATTCAGCAAATCGTAACTCTGATGGAAATTAGATTAGAGGACAAAATCAGAAGGATCATCTCCAACATCAAATTTTCGCGAGCATTTTCCCGGTCACAAATTCGACATATCCCCGCTCCGTTTCAAACCATCCAGAAATAGAACTTGTTTCCACCAAAGGATCCCGCGTTCAAATCTTTTCCGAACGAGGGAGAACACTTCTAATTCCTGAGAAAATTCCAAAAAATAGTGCGTGCGTACACGTTCGCCGTGGGATGATTAGCTCCTTGACTTTCCGCTCACGTAGTTGGTGCTCCAGTTCGGCGTCGGGACGTGGTCGCTCGTGACGGCAACAGATAGGGAACGGAAGGAAAGAAGTCATGAAGGAGGAATGAGAGAAAAGGGAAAAGTTCTCGCAATGGGTCCAGCGTATGCGCGAGATGCCGAAGTCAACGTAGCACGAAATTACCATTCCGCCACCACCGGCGTCGGCGATCCTTTATCGAACCAAGCATAGTACACCTCTCTTCATCCCGCTCGTATTCGATACGTTACGTCCTCCGAAAGGTACCACCCACGGTCCTCCACACCCTGCTCCGCGCCACGATTTATATTAGCCATTTCACGCGTTCTTCCCGGGGCCTATCTCGGAAATCGTCTTTCCCAAATAACCCTCTAATGCCCCCGGATCAAACGCTTAAAACGATACAGAAACGACCCGCCCTTCCCGCTAATAATTTCTTTTTATTATGTCCTCGTGGAGAGGTAGGCGACTCGGCGCGACAAGGGTTTAGTGCGGGCGTTGATCTCTCCGTTCCTCGGTCAAGTCTCTAGATCACTCTAGCCTCGAGTCTTCCTCGCGTTTATTTCCTTAATGGTAGACTGTCGAGAATTCATTCCAATGGGTCATTTTAGGCGCAATTCTAATCCATCGTTACTCGCTTTTGCCACGCCCTTCACTCTGTCGTGACCCTAGATTGACTCTCATGAGATGATTTGCATCCTCAAATAGCCTCTCGGCTGATTGCGGGAGTATTCCACCCCAACCCGTTTTGTATCGCGTACAAGTTTCCGTATTTAAGAGATCCATCCATGGTGAGAGTTGTGGGATACTTCGTAACTAATTCATGAGCTGCGTCGTATTTATCATAACAGGGGAAATTTTGATGTGCGAATTACAGTAAAAGCGTGTAAGATTGCGGAAAATCGTATCCTTTTCCGTGTCCTGTATCAGAATGCCAATTATATATTGATGGTTGGGTTCTTATTATTTTTGGTTTCATTGCTTTTTGGCCCCATTGATTTCCTATCAGAATCATATTCTTACATAGGTGCGTTTCCTTCCTCTTTTTCTGATGTTTTTATTCACCAACTTTGGTTTTCGCCACCTTTGTTGATTTTCCTCTCAATGTATTCGGAGTTAAGTAAATGCAAATTACGTTTCATCGGTGCGTGAGCAAGCATGCGAATAGATGATGTATTGTATCCCGTTTTTCGGCTGGAACGAGCTATTTCGAACGCTAGTCTCAGGATAATTGACGCCTTTGCATCGAGGTATAATGGAAGAGAATAAGTCTGCTAAAAATTGCCTTTCCCTCGGGGGTAAACTATCGGTAATTGAATTGTGGATCCAGTTGTTGAGATAACGGCACTAAGTGAGAGATGCTGCTGGTTTGAAATGGAAAACAGACTAACATGGTAAGAGGTGAGTTAGAGTGATCGAGTGAATTTTCTACGCTCTGAGATACAGTATCTGTGTATACTAAAAGTTAGAACACAGTATTACATGCACCTTAAATTTTAAATATCAAGAAGTCAGCTGAATGTAATAAGGGAGACTTAGAGTCACGATTCTGGCAAAAATAATTGTATTCTTATTTTGAATCTCATTCATATGCGTTTATCGTCAAGAAGTTTTTAAATTACCGTGCCATCAGACGAATAGCATATTATCTTTTATTTTAAAGGATCTGAAACAGAGATAAATTATGATTTCATTCGAAGAAAATGATATTCCTCACATCGTGTCAATCTGAGCTGCATATAAAACTGTCGTAATTAAATATTTTGTCCATAGGGAACTTCTTTCAGTTATTAGGAATTTTTATTCTTGCTTCGTGAAGCCATTCGTTAAAACCTCATGCTTATAAATGAATATACGAGACATCTGTTTGGCATATAAAGTGATACACATTTGAAATGAAAGCTTGTAAATGCCTTATAACTTGACATCAGTAATTTCACCAGAAAAGCGAAATTCATCTCTACATTTATCTCAGCGTACCGTTTTAGATGAAGGCTCTCTTGTTTATTTAATGAAATGATGTAGAATTCACTTCCGTAAACTTTCCAGCGCGTCATCTTGCGCACTATATTCTGGTTATTCAGGGATAAAAATGATTCTATTCCGCGATATCGCGTCAGCTCCAGCGTTAAGGGGATTTTTACTCCGTTAATCCCAAACTTCGTAGACTTTCTGGCGTCAAGAGTCAGCGCGAAGCGAAAGAGATTCGATCGAAAAAATTCATTTTCTGACCTTGTATAGCCTGTCCGCATATCAACCCTTTCAGTTCTTCCTTTCGAAGCGTCAACTTCTCTATTTTGGAACCTAGTGGACGCGTCGCCGGGTGTTGCGTCGCACCCTTGATATTAAAGTCCCGCTCCTTCCCTCCTGCACCCAGAGGTCCATAAGGATGAGATGAAAGCCCCTCGCGCATTGGATATTCCGAACCGTGAGACACTTTCGGAGCTGCTTTTTCTCAAGAGGGCAGTTTTTTTATAACACGGAGGAGTTTTCGGGCGGCTACTGACAAAAGCGGAGGAAGGGCTCACGGGGTGAATCCAGTAGCTTCGCAATACGAAGTTTTTCTTTTTTCCTTTTCCTTATTCTAACATAGCGGGATAGGGGTGTGGAGGGAGAGAGGAAAATATGGTGACGAGAGAAATTTCGACTCAAAATGAGTTGCTGGCATCGGGAAGCGTGGTGGAGACCTACGGCCTTCCGTTCAAATGCAGACTTGACAGGCGTTCAGTGCGACTTATTCTTCGCTCCTTGTTTCAATTGCTCCGATTTTCATTCTTCACTCCTTGAAACAAGGAGCGAAGAATGAAAATCCTTCCTCTTCCTGGGAAATATCCATTTAAAGGTAGTTTGGAGATTTGGAGATCATATTTGTTTTCCTCCGAACGAATTTGAGTATGTGCGTCACGCCTTTTAGGTGCGGCTTGGTGGTATCTACTGCGATGTGGCATTAGAGCTAGTTATATATGGTCTTTCTATGAATAAAGATTCTCCATACCTGGTCTACGGAATATAGAAAAAAAATAAATGCTTACAAAAATATATTCTAATATTTCCTGATGACTCGTGTAGGTTGGGAAGTAAAAACAATTATCTTTCACCCCGCCGTATATCATTTGTGATTGTTTAGACAAAGTGAGAAGCTTCAACAGCCGAGGTAATTTCGCACGTGAGCTCCCTCCGGGAATCGAACCAGAGACCGCTTTCGCCGAAGTGGAACGCGCTGCCCACTTGGCTATCCGAAAGCCCCCGCCGTATATCCGTAACATGTGTGATGTCCCGGATAAACGGAAAATAAAAGGAACTAATAGAAATATTCTGACCCCGGATATTCGAAACCATATCGGATGATCATACTGTTTGTGAGTGAGTGTACGCTCTCACTACTCTAACCGACCGGGAAAAACACGACCCGCACCAAAAGGAGAAAATATTTCTTCTTTCAAAAAGTCAAATCTTCCAGCGGAGGAAATGGCGGTTGTGTGTGTGGAGATGGAAAGAGTTGGAAGGTTTAGGCGAAAGAAAATCTTTTTTCTTTTCTTCCGAAGTGAAACTGCTGAATTTTCCGGCGGAATTGGGGGTAGTGTCGAAGTTGGGGATTTTTTTTTCTGGTGGGATGGATTGGCGGAAAAGTGACGTTGGAGGGGAAAAGGCAGATGGATGCCAAGTAGGATACGTCGTTGCAGCCAGATCAAATAAAAGCGATAGGGTCCAGGAAGTGTGGGTGTGTGTGTATTTGGATGCCAAGGAGGGTGGCAAGCTTGGGATGAGAATTGCTGAATCTGCGAAAAGGGGAAAGTGTGGGTGGAAGAGAATGAATAAGAAGGAGGTGGTAGCGATCGTGGCATGTCTTGCGGTTGGTTGGGTCAGCACTAGGGTGGGTTTTCGGGTGACCTGGCAGTTATATCAATGCAGACCTTTCCGTGGCAGGAAGTGAAGGAAAAAAAGAAAGCCGAATGAGTTTCTCTCCCGTGGTCTAGTAACGCATTAAAGATAGACAGGGGATAGAGTTTGAGGTAAATTCTAAATGAAATTGATGATGGAGAAAAGATTTGGAAAATTTAATTCGGTTAATAAGAAGATATGCTCAAAATATTTAACTGGTTATGTGCCAAATATAAACTTCTGTATATGTCGAATCAGCTTTTAACCATGTTTCATGTATTTCTTTATTGACTGACTTTTCCCAAAGAAAGATTCTAATGGGAGTGAATGTAATTTAGGATGCAAATAATCTGCAGAATTTACATTCATCTTGAAATATTTTATTTTTTTAATAGTACAACTGATGGTTATTAATTACATATTCTCTTATTTTTCTTAATCATCCTTGGCAATCAACTTTGAATTCAGTATAATAATTCTTACTTTTGCCTAATTAAGAAATAATATTTAAAGTCAAATTATCTCTGATTGATTATGGTTTTCAATGTTTGTTAATTGTTATTTCATTTCCTCTTTCAGACTGGTGAATATGAAGTCGAGAGTGAATACGAAGGACGTGGTCTTTGTCCATATGATCCAGACCACAACAGCACTGCTGTATACAGTGGTATGTTATATTCAAGTATATCAATAGATCATTTTTAAACTTTTTAATTGTCTTAAAGATTATTAACTTTTATTGAATAACTTATCCATGTCTTTGAGCACTTCTTTTCTTGCATTTACATTGACAAATTATGTACTTAAAAAGGTGATTTTAACTCATTGTTTTCGACTATTTTTTAATTTGCTCTGAATTATATTTTAATTATTAATTAAAATATTATCTTCCAGTTTAATTCATAAGTCATTGTTTTATCATAGAGTTTTACAACATTTCTTGCATTTTTGCAGATGGACAGCTTTATACTGCTACTGTAGCCGACTTCTCTGGAACAGATCCCCTTTTGTATCGGTCACCATTAAGAACAGAAAGATCAGATTTGAAGCAACTCAATGGTGAGTACACCTAAAGTTTTCTTTAAATTTCACTCAAGGGTAAATGTTCAAGTAACTACGTTTTAGCTATTTTGCAAAGGAAAATTTTCTTGGCCATACAATACCTATTCGCATGAGAAAATGTGAATGAAGTGACTAAAATTGGCATTTTTCTGATTTTCAGCCCCAAACTTTGTCAGTTCTATGACCTACGGAGATTTTGTATTCTTCTTCTTTAGAGAAACTGCAGTGGAGTACATTAACTGTGGAAAGGTAAGATATGAATGATTATTATTGTCTCAAGTGGTGTCTCCCACTTCCTCATAACAATATTGTTTACATGGTATTTATTTTGTGTTAAAACTCATCAACATTAATTCTCTCTTTCAGACCGTTTACTCAAGAGTAGCTCGAGTTTGTAAACATGACAAAGGTGGCCCTCATCAATTTGGAGACAGATGGACATCATTTTTGAAGTCACGTCTCAACTGTTCTGTTCCTGGAGATTACCCTTTCTATTTTAATGAAATTCGTAAGTCTTGTTGTTTTGTTTACCCCAAACTAAGCAAGATTTGTTATTAAAATAAGATAAGTTTGTAGGTATAAAGGGTTAAGAGCTTTTATTCCGTTTTCTCTAAGCTATTCATTACAATTTAAATACAAACTTTTCTTAGGTGTACAATGAATTATTATTTCATTGATTCTCTAAAATATTTTCTCATAAAATAGTTGTGATTTTGATTTTTAGCTTTGTTGAGAGGATGGTGTTTTGTCAGTAATACTCTGGTTTGAAACATCACAATTTATATATACTTTACTTTCCTCCACAGAATCTACTAGTGAAATAATTGAAGGCCAATATGGAGATAGGAAAGCCAAGCTCATTTATGGTGTTTTCACCACACCCATAAATTCTATCAGTGGGTCAGCTGTCTGTGCTTTCACCATGCAAGACATTTTGGATACATTTGAGGGACCTTTCAAAGAACAGGAGACAATGAATTCTAATTGGCTTGCTGTTCCACCTACTAAGGTGCCAGAGCCACGTCCAGGACAGTGTGTAAATGACTCTAGGACACTTCCTGATGTAACCGTCAATTTTGTTAAATCCCATGGACTGATGGATGAGGCTGTACCTGCTTTCTTTGGATTGCCTGTAGTTATACGCATCAGCATGCAGTGAGTGTTAATGAATGTTTTGAAGTAGATTGATTTTAAGTCAAGTGTTGGTTATAAAACCACAGAAATTTCATTTTGGATTAGAAATATCATATTATAAAATCAGTATCATAAAAGGTTATCTTTAAGGAGAAGTCTTTTTTACAAATAAGTTGAAAAATGTTTCAGATGAGAAATGTGTTGGTTTTCAGAATTTAATCTAAGCTAAACTATGCAAATTCAGTTTTTACTACAGTTTAAAGTAATACATAATAAGTTTTTACTTGGAAAAGATAAAAAACCATTTATGTAACAGCATAACCTGCACAGTCACCAGGCCTCCAAAATAGACTTCATAATGGATGCTGTGATGGTTTTTCATGTATTTGTGTTAGTTTTCTGATGTTATTTCGGTTTAGATTAAATTAATGGATATTTATTGCATTTATAGGTATAGATTTACTATGATAGCAGTTGATCCTCAAGTCCGCACATCAGATGGAAAGGCATATGATGTCCTATTTATTGGAACTGGTTAGTAAATTTTTCTCCATCAAATTCATTTCATTACATTAAAATTGTGCTTGTCTTCAATCATTACTTTATCTGCGCTTACTAACCTCAAATTTTGTGATTAATTGGCAATACTGAGAGAAATTTGTGACTTCATGATAAAGTTTCACTTTTCTTGACAAAAATAATTCTTAGAGCCTCAAAAACTCATATATTTTACGTAAGAATCTTCATACAACCTACAATGATAGTGATTAAGCAAAACTTTACATTACCAAGGATAAAAGTTTTTCAATTGAACTATATTTTTCATCCTACATTTACTTGCATGATAATGAAGTTCTTTTATTAATGAAATTTATTTCTTCGTTTCAGATGATGGTAAAGTGATTAAGGCCATCAATTCAGCTTCCTATGAAACAACCAAGAAAGTGAATCCAGTGATTATAGAAGAAATTCAAGTCTTCCCAATAAATGTACCCATTAAAAACTTGTATGTGGTACGCATGTCAAACAAGATTGAAGATTCAAAGCTTGTTGTGGTATCAGACGATGAAATACAAGCAATCAAATTGCATAGATGCTCCAGTGATAAAATTACTTCTTGCAGGTAATTTATGATTGAAATATTATAGCCATTTCATACTAAATGAAACATATTTTGCTGGTTTATGTATGATATTGATACTCTTTCAAATTTGTATTCCACATCTCACTCTTAGAATGATGTTTGGCTTCTTCAAGCCTTGACTTCATCATCATTGATAGGTAGAATAGCATATTACTACATGACTTCAAAACTTACATAATTATTCTTTAATTTCAGAGAATGTATAGCCTTGCAAGATCCATATTGTGCCTGGGACCCTCAGCAACAGCTTTGTTTGGCTGTTGGCTCTCCAGAGTGGAGTGCTGGTAATCGCTTCATTCAGAATGTTGCAGTTGGAGAGCATCCAATGTGTGCTGAAGGTAAGAGATGCTCTTATCATAGGCTATATTTGCAGCTAGCTTATTCCTGGATTGATTAAAGAACCAATTAATAGTCTGTGAAAAAGTAACTGGCTTCTGCTAGCTGTTTATATTTGTGAGGCTGAAAATTTCAATCTAGATGCTTGGCGAATGAATCTAAAGTATTTGCTGAATATGGCTTGAAACTTTTGATTTTTGGCACCAACCAACTTTGGTAACAGCATTAAGTAAGGCCAGTTAGTACAAAAGAATTGAATTAACATTGAAGAATATAAATAGCATACTTGTGAGGTATTTTGCTAGTTTGACCTATTCTAGTTCTATCGAAAGTTAGTTTAGACTTAATATACATATACACTTTAATTATACAGAAAATGTTCCTGTTAATCTAAGGAAAAGTTAACCTCATGGTTTGTTTGTGTTTTTAGCATGCAAAAAATGCAAATGACTAACACGAGCTTCCTGTGTATTGTATACTTTAATTTTTCAATCACTTTTACAGCACAAGTTCCTGCCGCTGTTCAGGTAGAGACTGCTAGTCCAAGTGGTGAGTTCCCATTTGCGTGTACTTGCGTAGCACAAATTCAAATCCATACTGAAAATGTGATGACATAATTTTTGCTCATCAAAGCAAGTTTTATAAATATTTCAACCAATATTTCTTCAACCATCACTTAAATTTACCTCATCTGTTAGAGAATTTGCACCCATGAAAGATGTCGTGCACAAGCTATTGAATGCTTTTGTTGCTGTCTTTGGATGTTTGTGTTTTGTGGAACTTTCTAAATATAAAAATCATGACTAGCTATTACCTTTCAGATTAGCCAGGCATTGCTGATTCAGTTGCAGTTAATTAATGAAAACTTTCAATTTTTCTCAGATATCCCAGCAGTCACATGTCAACCTTGTGTTTGCCCTATATGTGTTGAACCAGCAGAAGACAATAGCACACAAATGGCTGCTATTGTTGGTCAGTGAAAATGATTATTGTTTTTATGTCACAGGGTTAGAAGTTACGTGTTTTGGGAAACAGTTATTTCATTAACAATAATTACAATAATTTATTTATTTCTTAGCTAACTGGAGGTGGTTAAAGCCTGCATGAATATACTTTCAGGTTGGTGTGGCAGAGTTGACAACAAAATTTCTGCTTTTAAACATTTACTCTGGTTTCAGCATTTTGGTTCTCATCTTTCTTGGGAGATAGTTCTGTGTTTACACATTATGATTTATCATGATTAGCATAAGAGCCTAGTTTTTCCAACCTTTTGGTGTCACATCAATGTTTAGACCAAGCTAATATGATTATTTTGTTTTACTACTCAAACTTTTACAAAGTACGTAAAGCTTGTCAACACCTTACCATATACTAACTAACATGCATTAAATAGAAAAAAGTTTGCTTAGGAAAATTTGAAGTACAAGTAATATTCTTAAATTTTAACTACATGCATGTTTCTTCACTAGGAGACATTATTGGTGGTTGGACATTTTTAATGAATAACCTAAATTAATATATTGACTTATTTCTTAAGTGATTTATTTTAGACACTTTGGGCCAACTTTTTTGTTGGTAGTTTCTCTGTATGTGTGGTAATCTAATCCTTTAAGCTAACATCTTACATGTTTCTTTATATGTTATATTAGCTTTAAAAATAATCTCTTACATTCATTCCCTTTTTTATAGTGAACTATTAGTATAATGCACTGAAATATTAGAAGATATTGCATGTAAAACATGTCTGGGTGAGAGTTATTTATTACAATTCTTATTTTATGTTCTCACATTTAATGATTTCTGGCAAAAATGTTAGATGTAACATTTCACGATTAAACGGAGGTGTTTAATTTAATTGCATGTATTCAAGAGTTTGATTTTCCTTTCTTTCCTTTTGTATCGTAGCTTCAAATCTTCTTAAAACTCTAAGGCTTTCTAGAAGAATTGTTTTCCATATCGGTCATTACCTCAGCACTAACAGCTTGTATTTAAGGATTATCAATCACTTTTTGGCTTTTGAGCATTTCTGAACTTCTTGATACTTATAAGATCAAACCGTATGTGTTCCTTGCTTGATAATGCATCTTAATTGACACAATGTTTCTTGCATGTAATGGCATTCAGTTTCTAACATTTGCATGAAAAAGATTAATATTTGGTTCAACCGGTCATGAGGGACTTCATGATTATTTTTTAATTCTTAGCTGCCAATGACTGAATAATTGAAGTATTATTTTCTCTCTAGCAGGTGATCCTGTTCAATCCGTTGATCCTGTAGTAAATGAATTTGATCAAGATATTGATAATAACGAGATAGTTATTGAGCTTGCTGAAACCAATATTATTCCTAATACGTTGGCAGAAATCAACCAAGCAGGTAAGCCCAGTCCCTGTGTGCTAGTGACATTGTCTGCTTGTGGTTCAGTCTTAAGAATTAGCAACTAGTAAAAATGAAGCACTTTTTTGTGTTTAAAATGTGGCATTCACTTTTTCTTTCATTTTCATCTCTTGAAATTGTAACTTATATCTATTTTGTTTTGCTGCTTGGCTATTTCTGTGTCTGGTTAACTACCTTACTCTTATTGGAAGTGCTCTTGGAAAATAAGATCTTAGGGAATGTCTTTCTTATGGTAATTTGCAATATTTCATAAATGTTTGTCAATTCTTCTATTTCTTTCTGGAAGAAGATAGTGTTTTGAAATCTTAGATGTACTAAAGTTATGAATTCTATTTGCAATCTGAAAAGAATTTGTAGCTTTGAGCAAACTAGTTCTCTTAATGTTGCATGTGTTATTTCATTGCATAATTTATATCTTGAAACTCTATGGGGATATCTTTTGTTAGGCCTTTCATTAATTTTAGATAATTTCAGAACATTCTCTAGGAGAAAGTATGTATTGCTCTCTTGAGAAAAGAAAATAATCACAATCATTTTAAGTGAATTGTTAAAAATTCTCGTCAATTCAAGAAAAACAGAGTACATTTCTTACAAAAATTGTGCTTATGGTTAAGAAATTGTGCTTTTAAAAAACATTGAATTTGAATAACCAATTGATATTCAATGAAAACTAAATTTTCAAAAGATAAACCATATAGTCATTATTTTGAATTGAGAGCGATTGATAATCTCTGCAAAGGAGCTTTTTGGCTCTCTATATTGTTCTCAAAAATATTTTAAAGCCAAAGCACTTCTTTCTTTCACTTCATGCATCATTCATAGTGAATGCATCAAGCTCTTTGTTTCTGTGTGCACTAACTGTACAAATCAAAATGCATGTCTGTGTCTCTTTACTAACCAAAAAATCTCTTTTAAATATGTTTTTCTATGATAACATCTTCTCTTTTTCTCTATATCAATAGTTCATTACCCCTTGTTTCTGGTCTTAATATAATTATCATGCTAAATGGTACTAATCTTTGAGGTGGAGTAATGCCAACTTCAAACTAACTTTCTTGAGAATGACTGATTGGGATTTTTAATTTCTTTTAACCTGGAGAAGTGGGCTTACCATTTATTTATGCAATTTCATTTCTAAGTATTCGTCTTTTTACTAATGGTGTGTGGAAATTCAACTACGCATAATTTACTCTGAGGTGTAACATTTTTAATTTATAATAAAAACCCTGAGGAATAAATGTAAGAGATGTGTTGCACAGTGGAAACTATATTCTCTACTATGCTGTCCATAATCATTTAATTTGCCATACTTCATTAAATGTTCATGGGTAGTACATGAAGAACTTACGCAAGCAGGCTTTAAGGGACTGGGCTTACTCCACTTAAGCTTAAATCAAGTGAAAATTTGTAACATATTGGGAAATCATTAATATTATAATTATATTAAATTTATAATAACTTAAATATTACTATGTAAAATGTTTAATCTGTATATTAATGATGAGAAAATTTTCAGAGGTGTAAATTTCCAGTTGGAAACACTGGAAATTAAAAATTATTTTGATAACATGAAATACATTCATTTACATAAATCCAACTGTCAATTAATATTTTTATACCATGATGTCAATTTCTATGATAGGCTTTATTATATTATTTTGCCAATCTTAAATTTAATCTCTTCGTATATATGTTATTGGTTTATTTTCCATTCATATGGAATTTTTATTTCATAGAGTTTACTTTTTTACTATTTTAAGCCATTGTAATTTTAGCCTTTTGTATATAATCACTGTTTTATTTACCACAAAATGCATGATTCCAAAGAATAGCAACAACTTGAATTGTGTACGTCATCATATTCAGGAAAATAATGTTTTAAATTATCATAAATTTAGAATCAGTAAGATATTTTCATTAAAATTAAGTCAGCTTAAATACCTATTTGCTTTGAATGTAATTGTTGAGAAATTTAAGATATATTTTCAGATATCATCAGTTTTATACTCCTTTCCTAAACGCTTAATTCATTTCAAACCTTAGGTCCTAAGCTCCATGCCTCTCAGGAGCGACTGCCAACGTACACGACTGAAACTCTTGCAATTGCTGTAGCAACAGCATGCGTTGCTGCCTTAGTGGTGGGATTTGTGTCCGGATTTCTATTTTCTAGAAGATGCAGGGCAGAAGAGTATTCATCTTCCCCAAACTATCATGACATGCCTTTTCCAGATCAAAGGCATCAATTAAACAGGTAAATATTTATGATAGTATGTTAATAACTATAGATTTACTAAAACTTTGAAATGTTTCAATGATTTTATTGCTGATGAGTAATGATTAATTCTCATTGAAAAGATTTGCATGAATTAGTGTGTACTTCTACAACTTAAATAACAAACACAGGTTACAGACTAGTTAACTTTCCAAAAATTAACATTAGTAATTATTTTCATCTTTTGATTTACTTTAACTACTCAATTTATTGCGCACAAAAATCTTACATAACATTTTTGTTTGCCAAGTTTTCATTGCTTATCAATTAAAGAGGACTTATTCACTATATTGTGTATGGTATTTGGCTATGTGATTAATTTAGCAAGAAAATATTTTGAAATTAAAAACTATGAAACTTATACACATGTACAGCAAGACATTTATAACCTCTCTTTGTGTTTTAGGGAAAGCAATTACTCACTCTAGTAAAGATTCCATTATTAAGGAGCAACTGCTATAGAGAAAAAGACTTAAGTAAATGAATAATATCTTCTTAGTTTTTCACTTTTTCAATGGTTTCTGTTGGTGTACTGTTCTTAGTTACATGACTAAGGGTGTGCAAGTATCCAATCTGATACAATCAGTATATACTTCGGGCTTTATTTCAAACGTAAAGTAAAGCAATCCCAAATTCAATTTCGGGCAGTGACTCTAATACTTAGATATTTATGATTGAGTCACTGTGGTTTATTTAGAATTAATATTTTTGTCAATTTTTTTTCCTTAATACTCTCCCAATGCCATGAAATTTAAATTGAATTGAAGATGTTTGCATGAAAACTTCTCATTAATCTAAACGATTAGTCATTTTATATAATTTTGGGGTCCATTTAACTTTTCATTGTATAGAGCAAGAATAATTATATAGCCTGATACATTGTTCTTCTTAGCTGTCTTTATAGAAGTCCAGCTTATATTATCAGGAGTATTAGTGATCAGGTAGCTTAGATGTTACATTTTCCTGATGACTTTTAATAGTACCCATTAGTTCAAGTGGAGTAAACTGATTTTAAAATTCAAAACTAGGTATTGAAGTTTTCATCTAGCTTAGTAAATTCTATCAAGAATAAAAACTATGAAAATATTCCAATTTGTATACATATATCAACACTATTTCTCAAGTATGGAATTGGAATAGTTAATTAGATATTTTGAACTCTTCATTCACAATATCTTTAGATTTCTCTGTAAATAATTTCATGGCTGTGGAGTGCATCTTAACAGTAATTACTTTGGGAGCTAGATTACTTTAAAGTGTCAGTTTTGTGAGAACGAAAATAAATTCAAGAACAGACACTAAGAGTTTCACATGAATAGCCTATTTTATGAGGCTTACGTAAACTGACAGCAATTCACATCTGCATTACAGCAGTCATTTTCTTATGTTTCCATTGGCCATTTAGCTAATCTTGTTTATATCTTTTGCCAATTATCAATAATTTCCCTTAGCATATAACTTGTTTTAGCAAACTTATCATTTATTGGTTTTCTGCATACCGCAATGGCATTTTCTTTTCCTATACAAAATTGTCAAACTTGCACACCAATAGTTTACTTGTTGCTACTTTTCTTTTTGTTTGTGCGATTATTTATCTTCAGCTGCTTATGTTGCTAGAACAGTTAGTTTGAACCCATAAGTGATTGATAACAGTTCCCTGATGTTTGATCTGAAAGTAGAGAGATGTCATATTCAATCCATGAAGATTTTGGTTCCCCTTAAGATATGGCTGATCTGCATTATCCCTCATAAAAAGTAATGATACCATAGTTCAGAGCCAAAGAAGTGTTTTTGATGTTAATTTATGTGGACCATCAAAAGTAGGATAGCACATTTTACTGCCATACTAGCTATTGTATCATATTCCTGGGTAGATGACCAATATTAACATTCAGTTCCAAAATAATCCTCATTAACAATTGAAGTTTGTGAAAGTCTAAAATTTAAAAGTAATGGTATTTATCGGTGTATGGCAGTATAACACACTTGTGGTCTACCATCTTGTTGCAGGTAAGGCGCGTAGAAATCCGTTTGTAGCACGGTGATGTTCCTAGTGCAGCCAGATCATTAGCAGATGAGGTGATTGATTTCTGTCTAAAATGCCTGCTTCATGCTAATAAAAAAGTGGCTTAGGAACTGCAATGGGAATGTGAATTGTGCATGTGTATATATTTGTGACTTGGATTTTGATTATTTGTAGAGCTCATGCTGAACGTTGATGGTAACACAAATAGATTATATTTCAAATTTAGAAAGGCTGTAAAATGTACTATCATGTCTGTCACCTCGTATCCACCCAAATGCATATGAATATGCTATTGGGATGAGATACATTTTGTTTTCATTCTTCGCATCTTGTTACATGTCTTTTTTTTAAGTGTTTTCGAATTGCAGGCACTATTGTCCAACTTATCAAAATACTTTCATGTTATGTATTTGATTTTGATTTTCAATTTTGAGTGATATTGTGGATAAAATAATTAATTCATGCAATACATAAAGAATGAGAATGGAATTTCACAATCAAATGCTATTGTGGCCTGTTGGTAAACATTTTCCTAAATTACCTGTTCAAGTAATGAGTGATCTAGGATTGTAATTGCAGGGGCACTTAGATGTTGACTCATGTGAATATTTTCTTCTTATTTTAGGCTTACTCATGATGGAGGGCTTAATGATGCTACCTATCTCCCACCAAGTAATAATAAGGCTATCAATCTAGTTCTGAATGTGCCACCAAAAAATGCCAATGGGAAGAATGCCAATTCCTCCGCGGAGAATAAGCCCATACAAAAAGTGAAAAAGACTTACATATAGTGATGTGATGTTTGGGGTCTCGTAGACTCCAAGTGGAAGTACATAGACAAACCAGCAGTATGGTAACAACAGATTTTGCAAAGAGCGTTGTACCTGTGTGAAAGTCGCAGAAACATGCCAAGCATTCCAGGAAACATTTGCGAAAATGGCTGTGTGATGTGTGACAAGTGAGGACTCATGGGCACACACATTTTTGCTGGAGATCTAATTAGTGTAAAACATAATTTTACTTCCAGTAGTGGAAAAGTGAGAAATGGATTATAAACAATTTATTTGAGTGAAACAAATTTATCATGACTTTGTATATTCTGATGGTGGCAAAAGGGAATGACCTTAGGTCACTGCTCATGGATCGTCTCATAGAGGGATGATTCAGAATGGTTCATTCCCTCTTTTAATGAATGGTATATACAAAGATTCATCAAATTTGTTTTACTTAATTTTATTAAGTGAGAGATAAATGAAAACTTAGTGAAACTACTGTAAATCTCTTATAAAAAGCTTGTATGAAATTTTTAGCAGCTGCATAAGGCAGGTGCCATTGACTTCGTAGTTCACATTTATTTTCAAGGAAATACTAAATCAAAATACTCTTACAAAGTGCTTTTCAGTGCAAGGGTGTGACTGCAAGTGTGTCTGTGTGTATGTGCTATGCGAGTGAAAGATGCTAAACTGGCCAATGAATTCTCAACTGAGCCCACCAACAACAGTATTCTATGTGCAGAAAGAAAATTCAGGCCTTCATGGTTACTGTTGCGATTATTTTTTAAAAGACTGACCATAGGATGAAGATTGTATGAATCTTTGTATATAAGTATGTACATAGGATTTAAATTGTTGATATTATGTACTCATTATGAGCCATGCAAAACACCGATTTGGGATGAAAACTTGACCATATTACTAAGTGGCTTTGAAAGCTTTTTTTTGGCCTAAAATAGTTTTGTGGGTTTGAAAGAGTTTCAAAAAATTAATTACTGTACCAAGCCCGAATAAAAGTTGCACTGTTCACTATGATAGTCATTAATTTGCAATATTCTAAAGTGTCTGTGGGCTTCTGAAATTCCAAGGAATGTTCTTATTTTTTGACAGTATGTTAAAAAAGTGTTTTGGTGTATCATTGGAGCTACAGAATGCTATGGGAAAAAAGCAAACTAGACTTTTGGGCATGATCATGCAAATTATACTTGGAGCTGTGATGAAAATGTGACCTATAGGGTTGAATGCTTTTATCAAGATTTATGTACATTGTATTTCGTATATTGTTTCAGAATTGTGTTGTATGACATTTTTTAACTGGTAAGAGAAAATTAAATCCTAAAAGTTAAAAATTTTCTCAATGTAAAAAAAATCATCTTAGATTATATTCACTGCCCTCAAAGACAGAAATGATAAATAGAACTTCTACACATTGTATCTAAGAGTGAATGTTAAGGATATAAATGGAAATGTATTTGTAAATATGTTTGTGAGTTTCTTGGGATAGGGTTACAGGAATGAAAGTAATGGGATTATATACTCTCAATGGTCAAGTATTCCGTCCCTTTTGTCTGGAAGTTTGGTTCAGATGCAGAGCAACAGTGAGTAATGTAGAAGTAATGAAGCTTTGTCTTGATAAAGAAAAAATAAACCAGATTAATTCTTAAATTGCTATACTCTGATACTTGATCATCTTAGAAAATTGCTGTAGGAAAGGGCATCTATGACCATGCATGCAGTTGATGTATGCTTTAGGTTTGTGTTTTACATTTAGGGCATTCAAAAGATTCATCATAGGGTACCAGATTTTGATAAGATATCAATAGGTAATGGAGAACAGAGGTACTGATGTTTTTTAGCAAGCAAGGAATGGTCCATTTTGGGGTGCAGGCTGGCATTTTTTCAGGTAGTGATTTTCATCTTCTGCAGTGGTCAAGGTGCCAGAAATAAGTATATAACCTGTCCAAGAGAGATAATCTCAGAGAGAATTATGGTAGAATGTGAGAATAAAATTCATTATCTGTGTTGTAGTTATGTATCTCCAGAGGACCATCAAATTTCAAATATAAATTTTTTTACATTTATTCCCAGAGGAAACAATAGTTATCGCAGACCTAAAATATTTACAAGTTACATCTTATACTACATGACATACCATTGACAGGATTGTCTAGAAAGTTTCGCATGTTCCTTAATAGTAAACCTTGCTACCTCCTACCATTATATATTCTTGAGGTATACTAGAGGTTCCCAAAGTGGGTGATACCACCCCTTGGGGTTGAAAAGAAGGAAAGTAGCTGTAGAGGGCAATGAAGGCACAGGCAAGGGTTTGGGCCACTACAGTTTGGGGGCTTGATAAGATAAACTTATAAGTTTATGGAGCCAAAGAGACTATAGTTAAAAATTTTTGGGAGCCACCAACGTAAACAAAGATTATGAATGAATGAAACATCATTATATTATATCCATGAATATGAACCTCATGTCTCTCTCGAGTGCTTTTGCAGTACAGGAACTGGTGAGTATTACTTTAATTTAAATCTTGAAATGGCATTGTTAGCTATTTACAATAAGTTTTAATAAATTAACTAAACATAAATGACTAATTTACAAAAGATTTGAATTGCTGATGTTTCAATTCAGTAAGTCCATTGTAAGTAGTTTGGGAAACAGAGAAAAAAGTATGGGATGGACCAGGAATGGTGCTAGGAGGTATCCTCTGGAGGTGAGAAAAATGAATTACTAAAACAAATTATCTCAAAGTATAATTCATTCACTCAAATTCGGATATAATTGCTTGGGATACCTTTCTTACTTGTTGGGTATGCAGCATAAATGAAGATATGTGATTTTTAGGGGATCACCTGCCATTCTAGCTTATGAAGAAATAGGTATATTTAAAAATTTTTATGGCCAATAGGGATGCTCCTTTCTTAAAATGAGATACCTATGAAATATTCAGCTGATATCATAATTTATCCCCTAAAGATCTTACCAAGTCCCAGAATTCTAGCCAGAGGATTACAATTTGATACACATCTACTGCAGAATAGTTTTAATAGCTGTAACAAAATAGGTTTTCTCAAGGTTGAAAGAAATTGAAGCTTGTTCGGCTGAAAGAGCTGCATCATACTAGTCTGATAAAACCAAAGTCTGATGAAATAAGCAATAGAAATAATTTCATAGCTGTGCTGAACACACTGCAAATTAAAAAGCTGAAGGTAATAGGTAAATATCTTTACCTGCATCATTTTTTATCGATGGTATATGAACATCAAAAAATTTCTTTTGGAGTAGGATTTTCCTAGAAGTACAGGGGACATTAAATAAAGACAAGTGTAACTCACAGTTACCTTCCTCCCTCTCAAAAATCTTGGTATTTCTGACCTAAGATTAGACCTACTCTACTAAGGAGTGGCTCTGTGATAATTTTCTTCCCTTGCAAAATTTCTAGCAGTCTCACCTTAAAAATACAACTAGTATTCAATTGATAGTTTAATATCAATTGTTTTAATTTGGAATAATTATGCCATTTAGTTATTATATTATCAAAATTTTGCATCATGTACCTCCCAATCCAAACTGACATAAATTTTTCACAAACTGATGTTACCAGTTTTTCACCATAAAAAAGTAAAGAAACATTATTAAATCTGAACTGACAGTCATCTTCAAAGGGAGGTTAAATCTAATTGTGGAGTAGGCTGCTAGTGTTTATGAATTTTTAAATATCTTTATTATATTTACCTCGTTGCTCACCTTCCCTGATAACACAACCTAACCTGCCTTATGGGAGAGTCTGCCATGAGCCTAAAGATTTTATTGATACCAATAACAGAAAAATAGCAGTGTCGTTTTGACATTTCTTGGGGACCCCGTTAATATAGGAATCTTGGGGCCCAAAGAGTATCCTGTAGCTGTATGGGGGTGAGGCCCACAGGGATGGGAATTTTCGCCAGTTGCCGAGACTCGCGGCCGATTTGGTTACAACAGAGGGCGATCGTTTCAGTACGGCGATGGCCCCACTTACAACAAAACTGAAAAACAAAATTTGCAGAGTCCAGGAAGTGAAGAATGTGTTAAGAATGAATGTCTTAAGTAAAGCATTCACCAAAAACATCTATATAGATGTTCAAGACCAGCAATAATATGCCTTCCAAAGTTCATTAGTACATACAATATGCTGCTACTTTAGGTCAAAGTTGGTTACATTATTGCAACAACCATATCAAATGGTATTTCGCAACTTTCTTAAAGTTATTAAAACCACAGAATTATTTAAAAATATTTTATTTTTAAAATTGGGAATAAGGATAGAATATAGAAATGAACGTTTTACGAGGTTCCAATCTATGAAAACTTGAATCAGTGTATTAATTTCATCCATGTTAAAAAAAAAGAGGCAACAGTAGTTTAAACTTATGACATGAAAATAAATTAAATAAAAGGAAGAAATTATGCTTACTTTTTCTTAAATTTCTGCCATTATTAACCACACTAATCGACAAAGTTACATAAAGCCTACTTCGTGTTCCCGCTTTTATCCACAATTTATCGCTGCGCTACTGTCTCACCGACGACGCGATGGTATGAATCGTACGAATTTTCGTCTTTCTACCAGCACGTGAGAACGGAACGGGTCGGAGGAAGACGTGATACGTGAAATCAGCTTGTGAATCAGTGAAAGTGTCTTTAAAAAATCATTGAAAATTTTAAAAATATCATTTACACAAATATTTTACATTTACTGTAACAATTATGGCGAAGTTCTGCTGGAAATTTGTAGGTAATCTTGAGTTGAGCCTTGGTCATAATGATTACCAAGAGAAGAGGTTATTTTATAAGGATGAAGGCAATAGACTGATTTTAGACGACTTCATTTAGTATCCCTAAATTATGGACTGGAAATGTTGAGCTATTGCGGGCTGTTATCACAGTTTTGTTTCATCGAGATCTTCTTCCTTCATGTTTTGAAGCACGAAGGATACGTTGCGTGGTTGTGTTTTAATAGTGCAGTGATAGTTTTGATGATTCATGAATGATATCAAGCAAATTTCGTCGGAAGACCTGGTTCAGTACTCACGACTAGTGATTCTACTGTTTTCTGTAAGTTAAATTTTATTCATTTGCTTGTTTTTCATTGAGTTGCATTGATTCATACAATATGAATTATACACCTACATTTTTCTTGAAAAACACATCTCTAAGTATTTGTGACATACGGAAATGCTCTTTGAAATGAACGAATTCTCTTCACAAACTTATATTAAAATCTTCCGCATCCTGAGGTCTTTTCTGTCCTTTAGAATCTGAATCATTTCTTTACACGTCTTTTTTCTCTCTAAATTTCCCTTCAATGACATTGCGTTAAATCCATAAATAGTATTCTATTGCTGAATTTAATGGTTAATATGGTGACATTAAAATGGTAAAAGAACCAGGGGAATTCAAATTCCAGAGGATAGCATAGTAGCATAGCATAGTCATTAATAGTAAATAATTTATGGAATCTTTGTTTCCCATCACCTGGGATGAGTCTAAGGACATTTTTTGGGTTTTTAGTGGGTCTATTGAAGAAATTTTCTTGTTTATGATTCAATGAGGTGCTAGGATTTGTAAGGTGTATAATTTATAAGCATTTAAGGTGTTTATCTACAACATGTATATGTTGGAGGGCAGTTGAGGCCAGGGCCTAATTTTCACTTTTCAAAATGTGTATTTTGGAAGGCGGTTGGAAGAATTCTAGGAAAAGCTCGGAAGCGTTGGTTGGCGTTGGATAACGTCGAATTCAAAGAATGGAGGGCTGGCTGCAAAGGTGCAACTGACCCATCCACGCGGATGGGTCAGTTGCACCCGTTACTGCGTAAAATCAGCATATAGAGGGCGTGAGATTGCTTGAGATGATTGCGGAAGAGTTTTCCTAGGCGCGAGTTGTTAAGTTGTTGCAAGTTGTTACTTGAAGGCATAAGAAGAATGAATCGGGAACGCTAAACCATTGTGCATCATTTAAAAAAATGTAAAAATTATTTTGTTTACAAAGCAGCGGGCCGTAAAACTCCCCATAGATGCGATGAGATGTTCTGCCAAAATTGAGACATTTATTGTATGTACCAAAGACCAATCACTGTTTCATGCAACCCGACGAAAGAAAATCATCAGCCAGCAAGGAAAGGAACGATACACTTTATTTTTTTTTTTAATCTTG
The DNA here is from genome assembly GCA_036926295.1 of Pachydiplax longipennis. Classification (NCBI taxonomy): domain Eukaryota; kingdom Metazoa; phylum Arthropoda; class Insecta; order Odonata; family Libellulidae; genus Pachydiplax; species Pachydiplax longipennis. The sequence continues at coordinate 64,413,604 of JAVFKF010000008.1, forward strand.
AATGCCGGCAGGACACCTCTCTCCCTGGTGAGAAAAATGTATACCTGTATATTCCAGTGCTCTGCGTAATGCAGCAAGCCTGCAAACTTTTTGGGAATGTTGATGATGCTCAGCATGTTTGTGGTGGATGTGGGGTGCGGAACCATGTTTTTGAAGGAGAGGACCCGATAGTAGCATTTTTCCGGTACTTAAGACTCCCCGTCAAAAATTAAAAAAATAATCTGCATTGCGCACAACCTGGAAGGGTACGACGAGCAATTTCCATTCAGACATATTGTTACTAACATCAACGATATGCCGAGGGTATCACTTTCTAGGACAAAAATAATGATGTTGAACTGATAGCCAATGCGTTTTATTGACTCCCTAAATTTATTACCAATGGCGTTGGATAAGCTCCCGAAGGTATTAAATATCACTGGAGGGTTGAAGAAGGGGTAATTCCCTCATTAATTTTTAATAAAAAATACGATGCCGGATATGTTGGTACTATCCCTTCCAAATCGTATTATGGCTATGAGAAACTGACTGCTAATGAAAAGAAGAATTTCGATTCATGGTATAATCTGAGGGCGCTTGAACCTTTTGATTTTAAAAAGGAGCTCAAAGAATATTACGAAAATGACGTAACCCTATTAAGGAGATCATGAACTATGATACCGACAGTATTATTTATATTCAGAAGGAGGGTGATTGGTCACCACCGGTGGGGTGCTTCTTGGGCGAAATGATGGAAGAGCTGGCCTGCTACGGTGCAGGTAGCTATATGACTGAATTCGTTTCAGGAGGGCCCAAAAATTACGCCTACAGGATTGCTGGCGGTGGTAAGAGAACGGACCAGAAAACTGTTCGTAAGGTTAAAGGTATCAGAATTGACGGAACAAACAGTGATATGGTATCTTTTAAAACTTTAAAAAATATGGTGATTAATTGCAGTGGTACTATCGATGTGCATTTACCCAAACCAATTCGCCGAACCTATGACAACATAGTAGTTAGTAAAGATGAGGTGAAAAAGTACAGGGTGGTGTATACAAAGAGGCGCCGCGTAGGTAATTTTGGAACCCTTCCTTTCGGATATAAGGACACATTGTAAACCTTTTTCTTTATGGATAGTAATTTATGTACTTACTAATTACATTTGCATTTATTTATATTCATTTATTTACATTCATCGTATCTATTTATTTATTTATGTTTGTGGATATTAATTAATGTATGTATTTACTTATTGTATTAGTATTTATTTGTATTTGTTGTTGTTATTGTTATACCACATTTGTCATTGTTTCAGATCAAAACGTACAAAATTTTATTGGAAGATATTACAAGAGGAGTGGAGTATCGAGGGCGAAGGTGTAAGGAAAAGAGAAAGAGAAAAGGAGAAAAAGCTGGGGGAGGTGGAGGGGATGAGGAGAAGAAGAAGGGTTAAACCAGGAGGAAACTTCTTTTCCTTTGAAATTATTAATAATAATTAATCAATTAAAATTTAATAATTTCTCTCGCTTTACACCTTCGCTCCATCACCCCACCATGAATGGTGTTGTTATTTGTAATTTTATTTGAATTCTTATTTATAGTTTATGGTTGTACATAGAAATAATAATATATCGACGGAAAAAACAGCGATGTTGAAAAATTCTTTCCATTTTAAAAATTCCCTCTTCTCCTACCCTGCAGTACCTCCTCCAGTCTGGATCAGCCTGGAATTGCGAGATTTGAGCGTAACTTAAGAAGATTTTTTTAATATCCTGCTAAAATTGCAGAATTTTGCGGATTATGTGGGTTATTTTGGAATATTTTACAATAATAACTCTGAAATATCACAATTTTGCGGGATTTGATAGCTATATTGGAAGTTTTTACATGTATCTTGCTGAAATAGCAGAATTTTGCGGAACTTAATCAATGTTTTTGAATATTTTTGCAATATCTTGCTAAAATTGTAGAGTTTTTGGAATTTGACCGTTATTTGGGAAGATTTTACATATATATTGCTGTAATAGAAAAATTTTACAGGATCTGAGAGTTATTTTGTAAAGCTCATACAAATATCTTGGAAAAATAGTAAAATCTTGCGGAACTTGATCAATATATTGGAATTTTTTAGTAATATTCAGCTTACTCTACAGAATTCTGCGGAATATTAGGGTTATTTTGGAATATTTTTGCAATATCTTGCTAAATAAACCGTTTCCAGAGAATATTTCGGCTTAATTTGGAAGATTTTTCAAATATCTTCCTAAATCAGACTCAATCGGAGAAATGCCGGCTTAATTTGAATGATTTTTCCAATATCATGAAAAATAGGTCCATTCTTGAGCGAATTGTGGCTCCTTTTGGAAGATCTTGCAAATATCTTGCGAAATATCACGTTTTCGGGGAAAATTTCCAGTTAATTTGGAAGATTATTTAAATATCTTCCTAAATCGGCGGTTTTCGGAGGAAATTTCGGCCTAATTTCGAAGATTTATCAAATATCCTACAAGGTAAGCCGTTTTCGGAGCATATCTTGCCAAGATTTTATAAGATGTTTCAAATACCTTCCTAAAAAAACCTATTTCGGAGCAAATTTCGACTCAAATTCGAAGATTTTTAAAATATCCTACTAGGTAAGCCGTTTTTGGAACAAATTTTGACTCAATTTTAAAAGATTTATCAAATATCTTGCTAAATATACTTTTTCGGGAGCAAATTTTGGCTTAATTTGGAAGATTTTCCAAATATCTTCCTAAATAAGGCGATTTGGGAGCAAACTTTGACCTAATTTTAAATGATTTTTCAAATATCTTGATTAATAAGCCTTTTTCTGGGCACTTTATGGCTTAATTTGAAAGATTTTTCAAATATCTTCTCAATAAGCCGTTTTCGGAGCAAATTTCGGCTTAAAGTAGAAGGTTTTTCAAATTTCCTGCTAAATAAGCAGTTTCTGGACCAAATTTTGACTTGATTTTAAAAGATATTTCAAATAATCTGCTAATTATGCCGTGTTCGGAGCATATTTTGACCTAATTTTAAAGGATTATTCAAATTTCCTGCTAAATAATCTGTTTTCGGAGAAAATTTTGACTCAAATTTAAAAGATTTTTCAATAATCATCCTAAATGGGCGTATTTCGGAGGAAATATCGGCCTAATTTCGAAGATTTATCAAAATTCCTGCTAAATAAGCCGATTTCGGTTCAAATTTTGACTTAATTTTAAAAGATTTTATCTAATATCTTGCTCAATAAAACGTTTTCGTAGCAAATTTCGGCTTAAATTGGAAGATTTTTCAAATGTCCTTCTCAATAAGCCAATTTCGGAGCAAATTTTGACTTAATTTTGAAAATTTTTTCAAATATCTTGATAAATAAGCCGTTTTCTGAGCAAAGTTTGGCTGAATTTGGAAGATTTCTCAAATATCGTGCTAAGTAAGCCAATTTCAGAGCCATTTTCGCCCTAATATCGAAGATATTTCAAATATTCTGCTAAATAAAACGTTTTCGTAGCAAATTTCGGCCTCAATTAGAAGATTTTTCAAATATCTTCTCAATAAGCCGAATTCGGAGCAAATTTTGACTTAATTTTTAAAGTTTTTTCAAATTTTCTGCTAATTAATCTGTTTTCGGAGAAAATTTTGACTTAATATCAAAAGATTTTTCAAAAATCTTCCTAAATAAGCTGTTTTCGGAGGAAATTTCCGCCTAATTTCAAAGATTTTCCAAAATTCCTGCTAAATAAGCCGATTTTTGAGCAAATTTTGACTTAATTTCAAAAGCTTTTTCAGATATCTTGCTAAATAAGCCGACTTCGGAGAATATTTCGGATCAAATTTGAAGATTTTTCGAATTTCCTTCAAAATAATAAGTTTTTGGAGCTAATTTTGACTTAATTTAAAAAAAAATTTCATATATCTTCTAAATAAGCCGTTTTTCTAGCAAATTTCCGCTTAATTTTTAATGATTTTTCGAATATCTTGATAAATGATTCCTATTCTGAGCAAGTTTTGACTTTATTTTAAATTATTTTTCAAATATCCTGATAAATAAGCCATATTCTGAGCAAATTTTGGCTTAATTTGGAAGTTTTTTCAAATATCTTGCTAAATAATCCGATTTCAGAGCAGATTTTGAATTAATTTTAAAAGATTTCGGAGCAAATTTCTGCTTAAATTACAGGGTTTTTAAATTTCCTTCTAAATAAGCCGGTTTTGGAGCTAATTTTGACTTAATTTTAAAAGATTTATCTAATATCTTGCTAAATAAGCCGATTTCGGATCAATTTTCGGCTTAAATTAGAAGAATTTTCAAATATCCTTCTCAATTATCCGTTATCGGTGCAAATTTTTACTTAATCTTAAATGATTTTTCAAATACGAGGGAGGACCCAAAAATAAGAGAAATTTCATTAAAACTTTTTTATTTCTCCATATTTTTACACTAAATTTTTATCACCTTCAAATTACTCTCCATTAACCAGTATACATTTGTCTAAACGTTTTTTCCATTGATCTAAACAGCTCTGGAACTCACATAATGGGATGTCTTTTAACCCCTCAGCGATTTTTGTTTCACTTCTTCCACATTCCCAAAACGTTTTCCTTTCATGTTCTTTTTGAGCCTAGGGAACAAAAAGAAGTCACAGGGGGCTAGGTAGGTGAGTACGGCGGGTGAGTAATCGGTGTCATTCCGTTTTTACTCAAAAACTGCCTCACTGACAACGCAGTGTGAGCCAAATTTGGCTGCAACTCTTCTCATGCGCAAATCCTCTGATAAAATCCTCTGAATTGAACTCCATGACATGCCAGAAAAATTAGAGAGCTCATCAATTGTTCGGCGACGATCTTCACGGACTAGGGTGTTGATTTTTTCAACGTTGTCGTCAGTTCTTGAAGTTGAGGGGCGCCCGGAACGAGGTTGGTCTTCAATCGTCATTTCGCCCCTTTTCAACCGCGAAAACCAGTCGTAGACCCGAGCTTGACTCAAAGCATCAACCTGGTAAGCTGTTTGAATAATTACAAGAGTTTCCGCAGCCGTTTTCCCCAACAGAAAACAAACTTTTACCGCCGCGCGTTCCTCTCGAGCGTCAGCCAGCTCACGTTTTCGCCACATGGGAAAAAGTTACTTTGATAAAAGAAATGCTGCGCACAAACAGTTGCTCTCACGGCGACGAAACGTTGCATACTGACTCATGACAGTTCCCGCCAAAATACCCTACCAACCAGAACTCGGTCCCCTGACGTTCCTCCCCTACAAAGCCCGGTTCTCGTTACTTTTGTGTCCCCCCACGTATCTTGCTATATAATCCGATTTCGGAGCAGATTTTGAATTAATTTTAAAAGATTTTTCAAATATCTTCCTAATTAGGCAGATTTTAAAACAAATTTTGGTTTTAATTAGAAAGTTATTCAAAATTCTGATAAATAAGCCGATTTCGGAGCACATTTTGACTCATTATTAAAAGATTTATCAAATATCTTGCTAAATTAGCCGTTTTTGGAGCAAATTTTGGCTAAAAATTGGAAGGATTTAAAATTTCCTTCTAAATAATCCGTCTTCTGGGCTAATTTTTACTTTATTTTAAAAGATTATCAAATATCTTGCTAATTAAGTAGATTTCGGAAAAATTTCGGTTGAAACGAGAAGGTTTTTCAAAATACCTGCCACATTAGCAGATTTCGGAGCAAATTTTGACTGAATTTTAAAAGATTTTTCAAATATCTTTCTAAATAAGCCGATTTCGGAGAAAATTACGGCTTAAATTTGTAGATTTTCTCAAATATTTGTCTAAATTAGCCGTTTTTGGGGCTAATTCCGACTAAGTTTTAAAAGATTTTTCAAATATCATGCTAAATAAGCAGATTTCGGAGCAAATTTCGGCTTAAATTTAAAAGATTTTTCAAATATCTTTAATTATAAGACGATCACGCAGAAACTTTCGACTTAAATTTGAAGATTTTATCAAATATCTGTCTAAATTTGCCGTTTTCGTAGCAAATATCGGTTTAAATTAGAAGATTTTTGAAATATCCAGCTCAATAAACCGTTTTAGGAGCAAATTTGACTTAATTTTAAATGATATTTCAAATATCTTGCTGAATAAGCCGTATTTGGACCAAATTTCGGCTAAAACGTAGAAGGTTTTTAGAATTTCTTTCTAAATAAGCCGTTTTTGCAGCTAATTTTGACTTAATTTTAAAAGATTAATCAAATATCTTGTTAAATAAGCCGATTTCGGAGCAAATTTCGGCTTAAATTAGAAGATTTTCCAAATATCTTGCTAAATAAGCCGTTTTCGGACCAAATTTCGGCTTAATTTTAAAAGATTTTTCAAATATCTTGCTAATTAAGCAGATTTCGGAGAAAATGTCGGCTAAAATTGAAAATTCTCTCAAATATTTTAAATTTTGATAATTTTTGGTTTAAATTAGAAAGTTATTCAAAATTCTGCTTAAAAAGCCTATTTCGGAGCAAATTTTGACTTACTCTTAAAAGATTTATCAAATATCTTGCTAAATTAGCCGATTTCGTAGAAAATTTCGGTTTAAATTAGAAGATTTTTGAAATATCCTGCTCGATAACCCGTTTAGGAGAATATTTTGACTTAATTTTAAATGATTCTTCAAATATCTTGCTGAATAAGCCGTTTTTGGACCAAATTTCGGCTAAAAAGTAGAAGGTTTTTAGAATTTCTTTCTAAATAGCAAATTTCAGCTTAAATTAGTAGATTTTTTAAATATCTTGCCAAATAAGGCGTTTTCGGACCAATTTTCGGCTTAATTTTAAAAGATTTTTCAAATATCTTGCTAATTAAGCAGATTTCGGAGAAAATGTCGGCTAAAATTGAAGATTTTCTCTAATATTTTAAATTTTAATAATCTTTCGTTTAAATTAGAAGATAAGCCGTTTTTGTAGCAATTTTTGGCTTAAATTAGAAGACTTTTCAAATATCCTTCTCAAAAAGGCGTCTTCAGAACAAATTTTGACTTAATTTTAAATGATTTTTGAAAAAAATATTGATAAATTAGTCCTTTTCTGAGGAAAATTTGGCTTAATATGGAAGATTTTTCAAATATCTTGCTAAGAAAGCCGAATTGGATAAAATTTCGGCTAAAGAGTAGAAGGTTTTTATAATTCCTTTCTAAATAAGCCGTTTTTGCAGCTAATTGTCACTTAATTTTAAAGGATTTATCAAATATCTTGCTAAATAGGCCGTATTTGGACCAAATTTCGGCTTAAATTATAAGATTTTTGAAATATCTTGCTATATAAGCCGTTTTCGGACCAAATTTCGGCTAAAAAGTAGCAGGTTTTTCGAATTTCCTTCAAAATAAGCTGTTTTTGGAGCTAATTTCGACTTAATTTTAAAAGATTTTTCAATTATCTTGCAAAATAAATCGACTTCGGAGCAAATTTCGGCTTAATTTTAAAAGCTTTTTCAAATATCTGGCTAATTAAGCAGATTTCGGAGAAAATTTCAGCTAAAATTTGAAGATTTTCTCAAATATCTGTCTAAATTAGCCGCTTTTCGAGCTAATTTTCACTAAATTTTAAAAGATTTCTTGCTAAATAAATCGATTTCGGAGCAAGCTTCGGCTTTAAATACAGGATTTTTTAAATATCCTTCTCAATCAGCAGATTTCGGAGCAAATTTTGACATAATTTTGAAAGATTTTTCTAATATCTTAATAAATAAGCCATTTTCTGAGCAAATGTTAGCTTAATTTTGAATAATTTTTCAAATATCTTAATAAATATGACGTTTTCAGAGGAACTTTTGACTTAATTTTAAAAGATTTTTCAAATATGTTGCTAATCAAGGAGATTTCGAAACAAATTTTGGTTTAAATTAGAAAGTTATTCAAAATTCTGCTAAAAAAGCCTATTTTGCAGCTAATTTTGACTTCATTTTAAAAGATTTATCAAATATCTGGTTAAATTAGCCGATTTCGTAGAAAATTTCGGCTTAAATTATAAGGTATTTCAAATATCCTTCTAAATAAGCCGTTTCCGTAGCAATTTTCGGCTTAAATTAGAAGATTTTATCAAATATTTGTCTGAATTAGCCGTTTTTGGGACCAATTTTGACTAAATTTTTAAAGATTTTTCAGATATCATGCTTAATAAGCCGATTTCGGAGCAAATTTCGGCTTAATTTTAAATGATTTTTCAAATAGCTTAATAAATAAGCCGTTTTTGGACCAAATTTCGGCTAAAAAGTAGAAGGTTTTTAGAATTTCTTTCTAAATAAGTCGTTTTTGCAGCTAATTTTGACGGAATTTTAGAAGATTTATGAAATATCTTGTAAAATAAGCCGATTTCGGAGCAAATGCCGGCTAAAATTAGAAGATTTTTGAAATATCTTGCTAAATAAGCCGTTTTCGGACAGAATTTCGGCTAATAAGTAGCAGTTTTTCAAATTTCCCTCAAAATAAGCCGTTATTGGAGCTAATATTGACTTAGTTTTAAAAGATTTTTCAAATTTTTGCTAAATAAATCGATTTCGGGAAGATTTTTCAAATATCCTCCTAAATCAGCCAATTTCGGAGAAAATTACGGCTTAAGTTTGAAGATTTTATCAAATATTTGTCTAAATTAGCCGTTTTCGAGCTAATTTTGACTAAATTTTAAAAGATTTTTCAACTATCATGCAAAATAAGACGACTTCGGAGAAAATTTCGGCTTAATTTTAAAAGATATTTCAAACATCTTGCTAATTAATCCGATTTCGGAGCAAATTTCGGCTTAATTTTAAAAGATTCTCCAAATAGCTTGCTAAATAAATCGATTTCGGAGCAAATTTCGGTTAATTTTAAAGGATTTTTAAAATATCTTGCTGAATAAGCCGATATCGGAGAAAATTGCGGCTTAAATTTGAAGATTTTATCAAATATTTGTCTAAATTAGACGTTATTGGGCCTAATTTCGACAAAATTATAAAATATTTTTCAAATATCATGATCATTAAGTCGATTTCAGAGCAAATTTCTACTTAATTTTTAAAGATTTTTCGAATATCTTGCTAAATTAATCGATTTCGGAGTAAATTTTGGCGTAATTTTTAAAGATTTTTCAAATATATTCCTAAATAAGCGGATTTTTGAGATATTTTCGGCTTAATTTGAAGATTTTAACAAATATCTGTTTCAATTAGACGTTTTTGGAGCTAATTTTGACTGAATTTTAAAAGATTTTTCGAATATCTTGCGTAATAAGCCAATTTCGGAGAAAATTACGGCTTAAATTTGAAGAATTTCCAAATATCTTGCTAAATAAGCCGCTTTCGTAGCAATTTTCGGCTTATATTAGAAGATTTTTCGAATATCCTTCTTAATAAGGCGTCTTCGGAACAAATTTTGACTTAATTTTAAATGATTTTTCAAATATCTTGATAAATAAGCCCTTTCCTGAGCAAATTTTTGCTTATTTTGGAACATTTTTCAAATATCTTGTTCAAAAAGCCGTTTTTGGAGCAAATTTCTGCTAAAAATTGGAAGAATTAAATATTCTCTTCTAAATAAACCGTTTTTGGAGCACATTTTGACTTAATTTTAAATGATTCTTCAAATATCTTGCTAAATAAGCCGTTTTCGGACCAAATTTCGGCTAAAGAGTAGAAGGTTTTTAGAATTTCTTACTAAATAAGCCGTTTTCGCAGCTAATTTTCACATAATTTTAAATGATTTATCCAATATCATGCTAAATAAGCCGATTTCGGAGCAACTTTCGGCTTAAATTCGAAGATTTTTGAAATATCTTGCTATATAAGCCGTTTTCGGACCAAATGTTTGCTAAAAAGTAGCAGGTTTTATGAATACCCTTCAAAATAAGCCGTTTTTGGAGCTAATTTTAACTTTATTTTAAAAGATTTTTCAAATAACTTGCTAAATAAATCAACTTAGGAGCAAATTTTGGCTTAATTTTAAAAGATTTTCCAAATATCTTGCTAATTAAGCAGATTTCGGAGAAAATTTCGGCTAAAATTTGAAGATTTTCTCAAATATCTGTCTAAATTAGCCGCTTTTCGAGCTAATTTTCACTACATTTTAAAAGATTTCTTGCTAAATAAATCGATTTCGGAGCAAACTTCGGCTTTAAATACAGTATTTTAGAAATATCCTTCTCAATCAGCAGATTTCGGAGCAAATTTTGACATAATTTTGAATGATTTTTCTAATATCTTAATAAATATGACGTTTTCAGAGCAACTTTTGACGTAATGTTAGAAGATTTTTCAAATATATTGCTAATCAAGGAGATTTCGAAACAAATTTTGGTTTAAATTTGAAAGTTATCCAAAATTCTGCTAAAAAAGCCTGTTTCGGAACAAATTTTCACTTACTTTTAAAAGGTTTATCAAATATCCTGCTAAATTAGCCGATTTCGTAGAAAATTTCGGCTTAAATTATAAGGTATTTCAAATATCCTTCTAAATAAGCCGTTTTCGTAGCAATTTTCGACTTAAATTAGAAGATTTTATCAAATATTTGTCTAAATTAGCCGTTTTTGGGACCAATTTCGACTATATTTTTAAAGATTTTTCAAATATCATGCTTAATAAGCCGATTTCGGAGCAAATTTCGGCTTAATTTTAAATGATTTTTCAAATAGCTTAATAAATAAGCCGTTTTTGGACCAAATTTCGGCTAAAAAGTAGAAGGTTTTTAGAATTTCTTTCTAAATAAGTCGTTTTTGCAGCTAATTTTGACGGAATTTTAGAATATTTATCAAATATCTTGTTAAATAAGCCGATTTCGGAGCAAATGTCGGCTAAAATTAGAAGATTTTCCAAATATCTTGCTAAATATGCCGTTTTCGTAGCAATTTTCGGCTTAAATTAGAAGATTTTTCAAATATCCTTCTTAATAAGGAGTCTTTGGAACAAATTTTGACTTAATTTTAAATGATTTTTTTAAAATATCTTGATAAATTAGCCCTTTTCTGAACAATTTTTGGCTTAATTTGGAAGATTTTTCAAATATCTTCCAAAGTTTAATTTTAAAATTTAAAATTTCCTTCTAATAAACCGTATTAGGAGCACATTTTGACTTAATTTTAAATGATTCTGCAAATATCTTGCTAAATAAGCCGTTTTAGGACCAAATTTCGGCTAAAGAGTAGAAGTTCCTTAGAATTCCTTTCTAAATAAGCCGTTTTTGCAGCTAATTTTCAGTTAATTTTAAAAGATTTATCCAATATCATGCAAAATAAGCCGATTTTTGAGCAAATTTCGGCTTAAATAAGAAGATTTTTGAAATATCTTGCTAAATAAGCCGTTTTCGGACCAAATTTCGGCTAATAAGTAGCGGTTTTTCAAATTTCCTTCAAAATAAGCCGTTTTTGGAGCTAATTTTTACTTAATTTTAAAAGATTTTTTAAATATTTTGCTAAATAAATCGATTTCGGGAAGATTTTTCAAATATCCTCCTAAATAAGCCGATTTCGGAGAATATTACGGCTTAAGTTTGAAGATTTTATCAAATATTTACTAAATTAGCCGGTTTCGTAGCAATTTTCGGCTTATATTAGAAGATTTTTCGAATATCCTTCTTAATAAGGCGTCTTCGGAACAAATTTTGACTTAATTTGAAATGATTTTTCAAATATCTTGATAAATAAGCCCTTTCCTGAGCGAATTTTTGCTTATTTTGGAACATTTTTCAAATATCTTGTTCAAAAAGCCGTTTTTGGAGCAAATTTCTGCTAAAAATTGGAAGAATTAAATATTCTCTTCTAAATAAACCGTTTTTGGAGCACATTTTGACTTAATTTTAAATTATTCTTCAAATATTGCTAAATAAGCCGTTTTCGGACCAAATTTCGGCTAAAGAGTAGAAGGTTTTTAGAATTTCTTACTAAATAAGCCGTTTTCGCAGCTAATTTTCACATAATTTTAAATGATTTATCCAATATCATGCTAAATAAGCCGATTTCGGAGCAACTTTCGGCTTAAATTCGAAGATTTTTGAAATATCTTGCTATATAAGCCGTTTTCGGACCAAATTTTTGCTAAAAAGTAGCAGGTTTTTCGAATTTCCTTCAAAATAAGCCGTTTTTGGAGCTAATTTTAACTTTATTTTAAAAGATTTTTCAAATAACTTGCTAAATAAATCAATTTAGGAGCAAATTTTGGCTTAATTTTAAAAGATTTTCCAAATATCTTGCTAATTAAGCAAATTTCGGAGAAAATTTCGGCTAAAATTTGAAGATTTTCTCAAATATCTGTCTAAATTAGCCGCTTTTCGAGCTAATTTTCACTACATTTTAAAAGATTTCTTGCTAAATAAATCGATTTCGGAGCAAACTTCGGCTTTAAATACAGTATTTTAGAAATATCCTTCTCAATCAGCAGATTTCGGAGCAAATTTTGACATAATTTTGAATGATTTTTCTAATATCTTAATAAATATGACGTTTTCAGAGCAACTTTTTACGTAATGTTAGAAGATTTTTCAAATATATTGCTAATCAAGGAGATTTCGAAACAAATTTTGGTTTAAATTTGAAAGTTATCCAAAATTCTGCTAAAAAAGCCTGTTTCGGAACAAATTTTCACTTACTTTTAAAAGGTTTATCAAATATCCTGCTAAATTAGCCGATTTCGTAGAAAATTTCGGCTTAAATTATAAGGTATTTCAAATATCCTTCTAAATAAGCCGTTTTCGTAGCAATTTTCGGCTTAAATTAGAAGATTTTATCAAATATTTGTCTAAATTAGCCGTTTTTGGGACCAATTTCGACTATATTTTCAAAGATTTTTCAAATATCATGCTTAATAAGCCGATTTCGGAGCAAATTTCGGCTTAATTTTAAATGATTTTTCAAATAGCTTAATAAATAAGCCGTTTTTGGACCAAATTTCGGCTAAAAAGTAGAAGGTTTTTAGAATTTCTTTCTAAATAAGTCGTTTTTGCAGCTAATTTTGACGGAATTTTAGAATATTTATCAAATATCTTGTTAAATAAGCCGATTTCGGAGCAAATGTCGGCTAAAATTAGAAGATTTTCCAAATATCTTGCTAAATATGCCGTTTTCGTAGCAATTTTCGGCTTAAATTAGAAGATTTTTCAAATATCCCTCTTAATAAGGAGTCTTTGGAACAAATTTTGACTTAATTTTAAATGATTTTTTTAAAATATCTTGATAAATTAGCCCTTTTCTGAACAATTTTTGGCTTAATTTGGAAGATTTTTCAAATATCTTCCAAAGTTTAATTTTAAAATTTAAAATTTCCTTCTAATAAACCGTTTTAGGAGCACATTTTGACTTAATTTTAAATGATTCTGCAAATATCTTGCTAAATAAGCCGTTTTAGGACCAAATTTCGGCTAAAGAGTAGAAGTTCCTTAGAATTCCTTTCTAAATAAGCCGTTTTTGCAGCTAATTTTCAGTTAATTTTAAAAGATTTATCCAATATCATGCAAAATAAGCCGATTTTTGAGCGAATTTCGGCTTAAATTAGAAGATTTTTGAAATATCTTGCTAAATAAGCCGTTTTCGGACCAAATTTCGGCTAATAAGTAGCGGTTTTTCAAATTTCCTTCAAAATAAGCCGTTTTTGGAGCTAATTTTTACTTAATTTTAAAAGATTTTTTAAATATTTTGCTAAATAAATCGATTTCGGGAAGATTTTTCAAATATCCTCCTAAATAAGCCGATTTCGGAGAATATTACGGCTTAAGTTTGAAGATTTTATCAAATATTTGTCTAATTAGCCGTTTTCAAGCTAATTTCGACTGAATTTTAAATGATTTTTCAAATATCATGCAAAATAAGCCGACTTCGAGGCAAATTTCGGCCTAATTTTAAAAGATTTTACATATATCTTGGTAATTAATCCGATTTCGGAGCATATTTGGGCTTAATTTTAAAAGATTTTTCAAATATCTTGCTAAATAAATCGATTTGGAGCAAATTTTGGTTAATTTTAAAAGATTTATCAAATATCTTCCTAAATACGCCGATTTCGGAGCAAATTTCGGCTTATTTTTAAAAGATTTTTCAAATATCTTGCTAAATATGCCGATTTCGGAGTAAATTTCTACTTAAATTTGAAGATTTTAAAAAATATCTGTCTAAATTAGCCGTTTTTGGAGCTAATTTTGCCTGAATTTTAAAATATTTTTCAAATATCTTGCCTAATAAGCCGAATTCGTAGAAAATTACGGCTTAAGTTTGAAGATTTTATCAAATATTTGTCTAAATTAGCCGTTTTCAGGCTAATTTCAACTAAATTTTAACAGATTTTTCAATAATTATGCAAAATAAGCCGACTTCGGAGCAAATTTCGGCTTAATTTTGAAAGATTTTTCAAATATCTTGCTAATTAATCCGATTTCGGAGCAAATTGCGGTTAATTTTGAAAGATTTTTCAAATATCTTGCTAAATAAGCCTATTTCGGAGAAAATTACGGCTTAAATTTGAAGATTTAATCAATTATTTTGTCTAAATTAGACGTTTTTGGGCCTAATTTCGACTAAATTTTAGTAGATTTTTCAAATATCATGATACTTAAGTCGATTTCGGAGCAAGTTTCTGCTTAATTTTTAAAGATTTTTCGAATATCTTGCTAAATAAGTCGATTCTTGAGAAACATTCGGCTTAAATTTGAAGATTTTAACAAATAGCTGTCTAAATTAGACGTTTTTGGAGCTAATCTTGACTGAATTTTAAAAGATTTTTCAAATATCTTGCGTAATAAGCCGATTTCGGAGAAAATTACGGCTTAAATTTGAAGAATATCTAAATATCTTGCTAAATAAGCCGTTTTCGTAGCAATTTTCGGCTTAAATTAGAAGATTTTTCAATTATCCTTCTCAATAAGGCGTCTTCGGAACAAATTTTGACTTAATTTTAAATGATTTTTCAAATATCTTGATAAATAAGCCCTTTTCTGAGCGAATTTTTGCTTAATTTGAAACATTTTTCTTATATCTTGCTAAAAAAAGCCGTTTTTGGAGCAAATTTCGGCTAAAAATTGGAAGGATTTAAAATTTACTTCTAAATAAAGCGTTTTCGGAGCACATTTTGACTTAATTTTAAATGATTCTTCAAATATCTTGCTAAATAAGCCGTTTTCGGACCAAATTTCGGCTAAAGAGTAGATGGTTCTTTGAAATTCTTTCTAAATAATCCGTTTATGCAGCTAATTTTCAGTTAATTTTAAAAGATTTATCCAATATCATGCAAAATAAGCCGATTTTTGAGCGAATTTCGGCTTAAATTAGAAGATTTTTGAAATATCTTGCTAAATAAGCCGTTTTCGGACCAAATTACGGCTAAAAAGTAGCAGGTTTTTCGAATTTCTTTCAAAATAAGCCGTTTTTGGAGCTAATTTTGACTTAATTTTAAAAGATTTTTCAAATATTTTGTGAAATAAATCGATTTCGGAAAGGTTTATCAAATATTTTCCTAAATACGCCGATTTCGGAGAAAATTACGGCTTAAGTTTGAAGGTTTTATCAAATATCTGTCTAAATTAGCCGTTTCTGGAGCTAATTTTGCCTGAATTTTAAAAGATTTTTCAAATATCATTCTTAATAATCCGATTTGGGAGCAAATTTCGGCTTATTTTTAGAAGATTTTTGAAATATTTTGCTAAAAAATTCTTTTTCAGAGCAAGTTTCGGCGTAATTTTGAAAGATTTTTCAAATATCTTGCTAACTAAGCCGATTTGGGAGAAAATTACGGCTTAATTTTGAAAATTTTATCAAATATTTGTCTAAATAAGACGTTTTTGGGCCTAACTTCGACTAAATTTTAAAAGATATTTCAAATATCATGCTTAATATTCCGATTTCGGAGCAAATTCCGGCGTAATAGTGAAAGATTTTTCAAATATCTTGCTAAATAAGCTGATTTCGGAGTAAATTTCGGCTTAAATTTGAAGATTTTAACAAATATCTGTCTCAATTAGCCGTTTTTGGAGCTAATTTTGACTGAATATTAAAAGCTTTTTCAAATATCTTGTTAAATAAATCGACTTCGGAGCAAATTTCGGCTTAAGATTAGAACGTTTTTAGAAATTCTTTCTATATAATCCGTTTATGCAAGTAATTTTCACTTAATTTTAAAAGATTTATCCAATATCATGCAAAATTAGCCGTCTTTTGAAGCGCATTTCGGCTTTAATTAGAAGATTTTTGAAATTTCTTGCTAAATAAGCCGTTTTCTGACCAAATTACGGCTAAAAAGTAGCAGGTTTTTCGAATTTTCTTCTAAATAAGCCATTTTGGGAGCTAAGTTTGACTTAATTTTAAATGATTTTTCAAATATCTTGCTAAATAAATCGATTTCGGAGCAAATTTCGGCTTAATTTTAAAAGATTTTTCAAATATCTTGCTTATTAAGCAGATTACGGAGAAAATTTTAGCTAAAATTTGAAGATTTTATCAAATATCTGTCTAAATTAGCCGTTTTTGGATATAATTTTGACTAAATTTTAAAAGATTTTTCAAATATCCTTCTCAATAAGGCGTCTTCGGAACAAATTTTGACTTAATTTTGAATGATTTTTCAAATATCTTGATAAATAAGCCCTTTTCTGAGCGAATTTTTGCTTAATTTGAAACATTTTTCAAATATCTTGCTAAAAAAGCCGTTTTTGGAGCAAATTTCGGCTAAAAATTGGAAGGATTTAAAATTTCCTTCTAAACAAACCGTTTTCGGAGCACATTTTGACTTAATTTTAAATGATTCTTCAAATATCTTGCTAAATAAGCCGTTTTAGGACCAAATTTCGGCTAAAGAGTAGAAGTTCCTTAGAATTCCTTTCTAAATAAGCCGTTTCCCTAGCTAATTTTTACTTAATTTTAAATGATTCAGCAAATATGTAGCTAAATAAGCCGATTTAGGAGCAAATTTCGGCTTAAATAAGAAGATTTTTGAAATATCTTGCTAAATAAGCCGTTTTCGTAGCAATTTTCGGCTTAAATTAGAAGATTTTTCAAATATCCTTCTTAATAAGGAGTCTTTGGAACAAATTTTGACTTAATTTTAAATGATTTTTTAAAAATATCTTGATAAATTAGCCCTTTTCTGAACAATTTTTGGCTTAATTTGGAAGATTTTTCAAATATCTTCCAAAGTTTAATTTTAAAATTTAAAATTTCCTTCTAATAAACCGTTTTAGGAGCACATTTTGACTTAATTTTAAATGATTCTGCAAATATCTTGCTAAATAAGCCGTTTTAGGACCAAATTTCGGCTAAAGAGTAGAAGTTCCTTAGAATTCCTTTCTAAATAAGCCGTTTTTGCAGCTAATTTTCAGTTAATTTTAAAAGATTTATCCAATATCATGCAAAATAAGCCGATTTTTGAGCGAATTTCGGCTTAAATTAGAAGATTTTTGAAATATCTTGCTAAATAAACCGTTTTCGGACCAAATTTCGGCTAATAAGTAGCGGTTTTTCAAATTTCCTTCAAAATAAGCCGTTTTTGGAGCTAATTTTTACTTAATTTTAAAAGATTTTTTAAATATTTTGCTAAATAAATCGATTTCGGGAAGATTTTTCAAATATCCTCCTAAATAAGCCGATTTCGGAGAATATTACGGCTTAAGTTTGAAGATTTTATCAAATATTTGTCTAATTAGCCGTTTTCAAGCTAATTTCGACTGAATTTTAAATGATTTTTCAAATATCATGCAAAATAAGCCGACTTCGAGGCAAATTTCGGCCTAATTTTAAAAGATTTTACATATATCTTGGTAATTAATCCGATTTCGGAGCATATTTGGGCTTAATTTTAAAAGATTTTTCAAATATCTTGCTAAATAAATCGATTTGGAGCAAATATTGGTTAATTTTAAAAGATTTATCAAATATCTTCCTAAATACGCCGATTTCGGAGCAAATTTCGGCTTATTTTTAAAAGATTTTTCAAATATCTTGCTAAATATGCCGATTTCGGAGTAAATTTCTACTTAAATTTGAAGATTTTTAAAAATATCTGTCTAAATTAGCCGTTTTTGGAGCTAATTTTGCCTGAATTTTAAAATATTTTTCAAATATCTTGCCTAATAAGCCGAATTCGTAGAAAATTACGGCTTAAGTTTGAAGATTTTATCAAATATTTGTCTAAATTAGCCGTTTTCAGGCTAATTTCAACTAAATTTTAAAAGATTTTTCAATAATTATGCAAAATAAGCCGACTTCGGAGCAAATTTCGGCTTAATTTTGAAAGATTTTTCAAATATCTTGCTAATTAATCCGATTTCGGAGCAAATTTCGGTTAATTTTGAAAGATTTTTCAAATATCTTGCTAAATAAGCCTATTTCGGAGAAAATTACGGCTTAAATTTGAAGATTTTATCAATAATTTTGTCCAAATTAGACGTTTTTGGGCCTAATTTCGACTAAATTTTAGAAGATTTTTCAAATATCATGATACTTAAGTCGATTTTGGAGCAAGTTTCTGCTTAATTTATATAGATTTTTCAAATATCTTGCTAAATAAGTCGATTCTTGAGAAAAATTCGGCTTAAATTTGAAGATTTTAACAAATAGCTGTCTAAATTAGACGTTTTTGGAGCTAATCTTGACTGAATTTTAAAAGATTATTCAAATATCTTGCGTAATAAGCCGATTTCGGAGAAAATTACGGCTTAAATTTGAAGAATATCTAAATATCTTGCAAAATAAGCCGTTTTCGTAGCAATTTTCGGCTTAAATTAGAAGATTTTTCAATTATCCTTCTCAATAAGGCGTCTTCGGAACAAATTTTGACTTAATTTTAAATGATTTTTCAAATATCTTGATAAATACGCCCTTTTCTGAGCGAATTTTTGCTTAATTTGAAACATTTTTCTTATATCTTGCTAAAAAAAGCCGTTTTTGGAGCAAATTTCGGCTAAAAATTGGAAGGATTTAAAATTTACTTCTAAATAAACCGTTTTCGGAGCACATTTTGACTTAATTTTAAATGATTCTTCAAATATCTTGCTAAATAAGCCGTTTTCGGACCAAATTTCGGCTAAAGAGTAGATGGTTCTTTGAAATTCTTTCTAAATAATCCGTTTATGCAGCTAATTTTCAGTTAATTTTAAAAGATTTATCCAATATCATGCAAAATAAGCCGATTTTTGAGCGAATTTCGGCTTAAATTAGAAGATTTTTGAAATATCTTGCTAAATAAGCCGTTTTCGGACCAAATTACGGCTAAAAAGTAGCAGGTTTTTCGAATTTCTTTCAAAATAAGCCGTTTTTGGAGCTAATTTTGACTTAATTTTAAAAGATTTTTCAAATATTTTGTGAAATAAATCGATTTCGGAAAGGTTTATCAAATATCTTCCTAAATACGCCGATTTCGGAGAAAATTACGGCTTAAGTTTGAAGGTTTTATCAAATATCTGTCTAAATTAGCCGTTTTTGGAGCTAATTTTGCCTGAATTTTAAAAGATTTTTCAAATATCATTCTTAATAATCCGATTTGGGAGCAAATTTCGGCTTATTTTTAGAAGATTTTTGAAATATTTTGCTAAAAAATTCTTTTTCAGAGCAAGTTTCGGCGTAATTTTGAAAGATTTTTCAAATATCTTGCTAACTAAGCCGATTTGGGAGAAAATTACGGCTTAATTTTGAAAATTTTATCAAATATTTGTCTAAATAAGACGTTTTTGGGCCTAACTTCGACTAAATTTTAAAAGATATTTCAAATATCATGCTTAATATTCCGATTTCGGAGCAAATTCCGGCGTAATAGTGAAAGATTTTTCAAATATCTTGCTAAATAAGCTGATTTCGGAGTAAATTTCGGCTTAAATTTGAAGTATTTAACAAATATCTGTCTAAATTAGCCGTTTTTGGAGCTAATTTTGACTGAATATTAAAAGCTTTTTCAAATATCTTGTTAAATAAATCGACTTCGGAGCAAATTTCGGCTTAAGATTAGAACGTTTTTAGAAATTCTTTCTATATAATCCGTTTATGCAGGTAATTTTCACTTAATTTTAAAAGATTTATCCAATATCATGCAAAATTAGCCGATTTTGGAGCGGATTTCGGCTTTAATTAGAAGATTTTTGAAATTTCTTGCTAAATAAGCCGTTTTCTGACCAAATTACGGCTAAAAAGTAGCAGGTTTTTCGAATTTCCTTCTAAATAAGTCATTTTGGGAGCTAAGTTTGACTTAATTTTAAATGATTTTTCAAATATCTTGCTAAATAAATCGATTTCGGAGCAAATTTCGGCTTAATTTTAAAAGATTTTTCAAATATCTTGCTTATTAAGCAGATTACGGAGAAAGTTTTAGCTAAAATTTGAAGATTTTATCAAATATCTGTCTAAATTAGCCGTTTTTGGAGATAATTTTGACTAAATTTTAAAAGATTTTTCAAATATCCTTCTCAATAAGGCGTCTTCGGAACAAATTTTGACTTAATTTTAAATGATTTTTCAAATATCTTGATAAATACGCCCTTTTCTGAGCGAATTTTTGCTTAATTTGAAACATTTTTCAAATATCTTGCTAAAAAAGCCGTTTTTGGAGCAAATTTCGGCTAAAAATTGGAAGGATTTAAAATTTCCTTCTAAACAAACCGTTTTCGGAGCACATTTTGACTTAATTTTAAATGATTCTTCAAATATCTTGCTAAATAAGCCGTTTTAGGACCAAATTTCGGCTAAAGAGTAGAAGTTCCTTAGAATTCCTTTCTAAATAAGCTGTTTCTCCAGCTAATTTTCACTTAATTTTAAATGATTCAGCAAATATGTAGCTAAATAAGCCGATTTCGGAGCAAATTTCGGCTTAAATAAGAAGATTTTTGAAATATCTTGCTAAATAAGCCGTTTTCGGACTAAATTTCGGCTTAAAAGTAGCAGGTTTTTCGAATTTCCTTCAAAATAAGCTGTTTTTGGAGCTAATTTTGACTTAATTTTATAAGATTTTTCAAATATCTTGTTAAATAAATCGACTTCGGAGCAAATTTCGGCTTAATTTTAATAGATTTTTCAAATATCTTGCTAATTAAGCAGATTTCGGAGAAAATTTCGGCTAAAATTTGAAGATTTTCTCAAATATCTGTCTAAATTAGCCGCTTTTCGAGCTAATTTTCACTAAATTTTAAAAGATTTCTTACTAAATAAATCGATTTCGGAGCAAACATCGGCTTTAAATACAGGATTTTTTAAATATCCTTCTCAATCAGCAGATTTCGGAGCAAATTTTGACATAATTTTGAATGATTTTTCTAATATCTTAATAAATATGACGTTTTCAGAGCAACTTTTGACGTAATGTTAGAAGATTTTTCAAATATATTGCTAATCAAGGAGATTTCGAAACAAATTTTGGTTTAAATTTGAAAGTTATCCAAAATTCTGCTAAAAAAGCCTGTTTCGGAACAAATTTTCACTTACTTTTAAAAGGTTTATCAAATATCCTGCTAAATTAGCCGATTTCGTAGAAAATTTCGGCTTAAATTATAAGGTATTTCAAATATCCTTCTAAATAAGCCGTTTTCGTAGCAATTTTCGACTTAAATTAGAAGATTTTATCAAATATTTGTCTAAATTAGCCGTTTTTGGGACCAATTTCGACTATATTTTTAAAGATTTTTCAAATATCATGCTTAATAAGCCGATTTCGGAGCAAATTTCGGCTTAATTTTAAATGATTTTTCAAATAGCTTAATAAATAAGCCGTTTTTGGACCAAATTTCGGCTAAAAAGTAGAAGGTTTTTAGAATTTCTTTCTAAATAAGTCGTTTTTGCAGCTAATTTTGACGGAATTTTAGAATATTTATCAAATATCTTGTTAAATAAGCCGATTTCGGAGCAAATGTCGGCTAAAATTAGAAGATTTTCCAAATATCTTGCTAAATATGCCGTTTTCGTAGCAATTTTCGGCTTAAATTAGAAGATTTTTCAAATATCCTTCTTAATAAGGAGTCTTTGGAACAAATTTTGACTTAATTTTAAATGATTTTTTTAAAATATCTTGATAAATTAGCCCTTTTCTGAACAATTTTTGGCTTAATTTGGAAGAAGGAGAAAAAAGGAACTCGGCGGTCAATGAACTAAGAGATAAAGGTTCTCCAAGCGCCGAAATTGCGGCGACCGTCTAAGGGCGATTACCGGGAACGGATAATCGTATTAGCGGTCACAGTTCTTTAGAATCCCGATGTACATTTCGGAAACAATGCTTCCATTTTCATAGGGGGTCCAATGCTGAATGAACTGTGACCGCTAATACGATTATCCGTTCCCGGTAATCGCCCTTAGACGGTCGCCGCAATTTCGGCGCTTGGAGAACCTTTATCTCTTACTTAATTTGGAAGATTTTTCAAATATCTTCCAAAGTTTAATTTTAAAATTTAAAATTTCCTTCTAATAAACCGTTTTAGGAGCAGATTTTGACTTAATTTTAAATGATTCTGCAAATATCTTGCTAAATAAGCCGTTTTAGGACCAAATTTCGGCTAAAGAGTAGAAGTTCCTTAGAATTCCTTTCTAAATAAGCTGTTTTTGCAGCTAATTTTCAGTTAATTTTAAAAGATTTATCCAATATCATGCAAAATAAGCCGATTTTTGAGCGAATTTCGGCTTAAATTAGAAGATTTTTGAAATATCTTGCTAAATAAGCCGTTTTCGGACCAAATTTCGGCTAATAAGTAGCGGCTTTTCAAATTTCCTTCAAAATAAGTCGTTTTTGGAGCTAATTTTTACTTAATTTTAAAAGATTTTTTAAATATTTTGCTAAATAAATCGATTTCGGGAAGATTTTTCAAATATCCTCCTAAATAAGCCGATTTCGGAGAATATTACGGCTTAAGTTTGAATATTTTATCAAATATTTGTCTAATTAGCCGTTTTCAAGCTAATTTCGACTGAATTTTAAATGATTTTTCAAATATCATGCAAAATAAGCCGACTTCGAGGCAAATTTCGGCCTAATTTTAAAAGATTTTACATATATCTTGGTAATTAATCCGATTTCGGAGCATATTTTGACTTAATTTTAAATGATTCTTCAAATATCTTGCTAAATAAGCCGTTTTAGGACCAAATTTCGGCTAAAGAGTAGAAGTTCCTTAGAATTCCTTTCTAAATAAGCTGTTTCTCCAGCTAATTTTCACTTAATTTTAAATGATTCAGCAAATATGTAGCTAAATAAGCCGATTTCGGAGCAAATTTCGGCTTAAATAAGAAGATTTTTGAAATATCTTGCTAAATAAGCCGTTTTCGGACTAAATTTCGGCTTAAAAGTAGCAGGTTTTTCGAATTTCCTTCAAAATAAGCTGTTTTTGGAGCTAATTTTGACTTAATTTTATAAGATTTTTCAAATATCTTGTTAAATAAATCGACTTCGGAGCAAATTTCGGCTTAATTTTAATAGATTTTTCAAATATCTTGCTAATTAAGCAGATTTCGGAGAAAATTTCGGCTAAAATTTGAAGATTTTCTCAAATATCTGTCTAAATTAGCCGCTTTTCGAGCTAATTTTCACTAAATTTTAAAAGATTTCTTACTAAATAAATCGATTTCGGAGCAAACATCGGCTTTAAATACAGGATTTTTTAAATATCCTTCTCAATCAGCAGATTTCGGAGCAAATTTTGACATAATTTTGAATGATTTTTCTAATATCTTAATAAATATGACGTTTTCAGAGCAACTTTTGACGTAATGTTAGAAGATTTTTCAAATATATTGCTAATCAAGGAGATTTCGAAACAAATTTTGGTTTAAATTTGAAAGTTATCCAAAATTCTGCTAAAAAAGCCTGTTTCGGAACAAATTTTCACTTACTTTTAAAAGGTTTATCAAATATCCTGCTAAATTAGCCGATTTCGTAGAAAATTTCGGCTTAAATTATAAGGTATTTCAAATATCCTTCTAAATAAGCCGTTTTCGTAGCAATTTTCGACTTAAATTAGAAGATTTTATCAAATATTTGTCTAAATTAGCCGTTTTTGGGACCAATTTCGACTATATTTTTAAAGATTTTTCAAATATCATGCTTAATAAGCCGATTTCGGAGCAAATTTCGGCTTAATTTTAAATGATTTTTCAAATAGCTTAATAAATAAGCCGTTTTTGGACCAAATTTCGGCTAAAAAGTAAAAGGTTTTTAGAATTTCTTTCTAAATAAGTCGTTTTTGCAGCTAATTTTGACGGAATTTTAGAATATTTATCAAATATCTTGTTAAATAAGCCGATTTCGGAGCAAATGTCGGCTAAAATTAGAAGATTTTCCAAATATCTTGCTAAATATGCCGTTTTCGTAGCAATTTTCGGCTTAAATTAGAAGATTTTTCAAATATCCTTCTTAATAAGGAGTCTTTGGAACAAATTTTGACTTAATTTTAAATGATTTTTTTAAAATATCTTGATAAATTAGCCCTTTTCTGAACAATTTTTGGCTTAATTTGGAAGATTTTTCAAATATCTTCCAAAGTTTAATTTTAAAATTTAAAATTTCCTTCTAATAAACCGTTTTAGGAGCAGATTTTGACTTAATTTTAAATGATTCTGCAAATATCTTGCTAAATAAGCCGTTTTAGGACCAAATTTCGGCTAAAGAGTAGAAGTTCCTTAGAATTCCTTTCTAAATAAGCTGTTTTTGCAGCTAATTTTCAGTTAATTTTAAAAGATTTATCCAATATCATGCAAAATAAGCCGATTTTTGAGCGAATTTCGGCTTAAATTAGAAGATTTTTGAAATATCTTGCTAAATAAGCCGTTTTCGGACCAAATTTCGGCTAATAAGTAGCGGCTTTTCAAATTTCCTTCAAAATAAGTCGTTTTTGGAGCTAATTTTTACTTAATTTTAAAAGATTTTTTAAATATTTTGCTAAATAAATCGATTTCGGGAAGATTTTTCAAATATCCTCCTAAATAAGCCGATTTCGGAGAATATTACGGCTTAAGTTTGAATATTTTATCAAATATTTGTCTAATTAGCCGTTTTCAAGCTAATTTCGACTGAATTTTAAATGATTTTTCAAATATCATGCAAAATAAGCCGACTTCGAGGCAAATTTCGGCCTAATTTTAAAAGATTTTACATATATCTTGGTAATTAATCCGATTTCGGAGCATATTTGGGCTTAATTTTAAAAGATTTTTTTCAAATATCTTGCTAAATAAATCGATTTGGAGCAAATTTTGGTTAATTTTAAAAGATTTATCAAATATCTTCCTAAATACGCCGATTTCGGAGCAAATTTCGGCTTATTTTTAAAAGATTTTTCAAATATCTTGCTAAATATGCCGATTTCGGAGTAAATTTCTACTTAAATTTGAAGATTTTAAAAAATATCTGTCTAAATTAGCCGTTTTTGGAGCTAATTTTGCCTGAATTTTAAAATATTTTTCAAATATCTTGCCTAATAAGCCGAATTCGTAGAAAATTACGGCTTAAGTTTGAAGATTTTATCAAATATTTGTCTAAATTAGCCGTTTTCAGGCTAATTTCAACTAAATTTTAAAAGATTTTTCAATAATTATGCAAAATAAGCCGACTTCGGAGCAAATTTCGGCTTAATTTTGAAAGATTTTTCAAATATCTTGCTAATTAATCCGATTTCGGAGCAAATTGCGGTTAATTTTGAAAGATTTTTCAAATATCTTGCTAAATAAGCCTATTTCGGAGAAAATTACGGCTTAAATTTGAAGATTTTATCAATAATTTTGTCCAAATTAGACGTTTTTGGGCCTAATTTCGACTAAATTTTAGAAGATTCTTCAAATATCATGATACTTAAGTCGATTTCGGAGCAAGTTTCTGCTTAATTTTTAAAGATTTTTCGAATATCTTGCTAAATAAGTCGATTCTTGAGAAAAATTCGGCTTAAATTTGAAGATTTTAACAAATAGCTGTCTAAATTAGACGTTTTTGGAGCTAATCTTGACTGAATTTTAAAAGATTTTTCACATATCTTGCGTAATAAGCCGATTTCGGAGAAAATAACGGCTTAAATTTGAAGAATATCTAAATTTGTTGCTAAATAAGCCGTTTTCTGACCAAATTACGGCTAAAAAGTAGCAGGTTTTTCGAATTTCCTTCTAAATAAGCCATTTTGGGAGCTAAGTTTGACTTAATTTTAAATGATTTTTCAAATATCTTGCTAAATAAATCGATTTCGGAGCAAATTTCGGCTTAATTTTAAAAGATTTTTCAAATATCTTGCTTATTAAGCAGATTACGGAGAAAATTTTAGCTAAAATTTGAAGATTTTATCAAATATCATTCTAAATTAGCCGTTTTTGGAGATAATTTTGACTAAATTTTAAAAGATTTTTCAAATATCCTTCTCAATAAGGCGTCTTCGGAACAAATTTTGACTTAATTTTAAATGATTTTTCAAATATCTTGATAAGTACGCCCTTTTCTGAGCGAATTTTTGCTTAATTTGAAACATTTTTCTTATATCTTGCTAAAAAAAGCCGTTTTTGGAGCAAATTTCGGCTAAAAATTGGAAGGATTTAAAATTTACTTCTAAATAAACCGTTTTCGGAGCACATTTTGACTTAATTTTAAATGATTCTTCAAATATCTTGCTAAATAAGCCGTTTTCGGACCAAATTTCGGCTAAAGAGTAGATGGTTCTTTGAAATTCTTTCTAAATAATCCGTTTATGCAGCTAATTTTCAGTTAATTTTAAAAGATTTATCCAATATCATGCAAAATAAGCCGATTTTTGAGCGAATTTCGGCTTAAATTAGAAGATTTTTGAAATATCTTGCTAAATAAGCCGTTTTCGGACCAAATTACGGCTAAAAAGTAGCAGGTTTTTCGAATTTCTTTCAAAATAAGCCGTTTTTGGAGCTAATTTTGACTTAATTTTAAAAGATTTTTCAAATATTTTGTGAAATAAATCGATTTCGGAAAGGTTTATCAAATATCTTCCTAAATACGCCGATTTCGGAGAAAATTACGGCTTAAGTTTGAAGGTTTTATCAAATATCTGTCTAAATTAGCCGTTTTTGGAGCTAATTTTGCCTGAATTTTAAAAGATTTTTCAAATATCATTCTTAATAATCCGATTTGGGAGCAAATTTCGGCTTATTTTTAGAAGATTTTTGAAATATTTTGCTAAAAAATTCGATTTCAGAGCAAGTTTCGGCGTAATTTTGAAAGATTTTTCAAATATCTTGCTAACTAAGCCGATTTGGGAGAAAATTACGGCTTAATTTTGAAAATTTTATCAAATATTTGTCTAAATAAGACGTTTTTGGGCCTAACTTCGACTAAATTTTAAAAGATATTTCAAATATCATGCTTAATATTCCGATTTCGGAGCAAATTCCGGCGTAATAGTGAAAGATTTTTCAAATATCTTGCTAAATAAGCTGATTTCGGAGTAAATTTCGGCTTAAATTTGAAGATTTTAACAAATATCTGTCTAAATTAGCCGTTTTTGGAGCTAATTTTGACTGAATATTAAAAGCTTTTTCAAATATCTTGTTAAATAAATCGACTTCGGAGCAAATTTCGGCTTAAGATTAGAACGTTTTTAGAAATTCTTTCTATATAATCCGTTTATGCAGGTAATTTTCACTTAATTTTAAAAGATTTATCCAATATCATGCAAAATTAGCCGATTTTGGAGCGGATTTCGGCTTTATTTAGAAGATTTTTGAAATTTCTTGCTAAATAAGCCGTTTTCTGACCAAATTACGGCTAAAAAGTAGCAGGTTTTTCGAATTTCCTTCTAAATAAGCCATTTTGGGAGCTAAGTTTGACTTAATTTTAAATGATTTTTCAAATATCTTGCTAAATAAATCGATTTCGGAGCAAATTTCGGCTTAATTTTAAAAGATTTTTCAAATATCTTGCTTATTAAGCAGATTACGGAGAAAATTTTAGCTAAAATTTGAAGATTTTATCAAATATCTGTCTAAATTAGCCGTTTTTGGAGATAATTTTGACTAAATTTTAAAAGATTTTTCAAATATCCTTCTCAATAAGGCGTCTTCGGAACAAATTTTGACTTAATTTTAAATGATTTTTCAAATATCTTGATAAGTACGCCCTTTTCTGAGCGAATTTTTGCTTAATTTGAAACATTTTTCTTATATCTTGCTAAAAAAAGCCGTTTTTGGAGCAAATTTCGGCTAAAAATTGGAAGGATTTAAAATTTACTTCTAAATAAACCGTTTTCGGAGCACATTTTGACTTAATTTTAAATGATTCTTCAAATATCTTGCTAAATAAGCCGTTTTCGGACCAAATTTCGGCTAAAGAGTAGATGGTTCTTTGAAATTCTTTCTAAATAATCCGTTTATGCAGCTAATTTTCAGTTAATTTTAAAAGATTTATCCAATATCATGCAAAATAAGCCGATTTTTGAGCGAATTTCGGCTTAAATTAGAAGATTTTTGAAATATCTTGCTAAATAAGCCGTTTTCGGACCAAATTACGGCTAAAAAGTAGCAGGTTTTTCGAATTTCTTTCAAAATAAGCCGTTTTTGGAGCTAATTTTGACTTAATTTTAAAAGATTTTTCAAATATTTTGTGAAATAAATCGATTTCGGAAAGGTTTATCAAATATCTTCCTAAATACGCCGATTTCGGAGAAAATTACGGCTTAAGTTTGAAGGTTTTATCAAATATCTGTCTAAATTAGCCGTTTTTGGAGCTAATTTTGCCTGAATTTTAAAAGATTTTTCAAATATCATTCTTAATAATCCGATTTGGGAGCAAATTTCGGCTTATTTTTAGAAGATTTTTGAAATATTTTGCTAAAAAATTCGATTTCAGAGCAAGTTTCGGCGTAATTTTGAAAGATTTTTCAAATATCTTGCTAACTAAGCCGATTTGGGAGAAAATTACGGCTTAATTTTGAAAATTTTATCAAATATTTGTCTAAATAAGACGTTTTTGGGCCTAACTTCGACTAAATTTTAAAAGATATTTCAAATATCATGCTTAATATTCCGATTTCGGAGCAAATTCCGGCGTAATAGTGAAAGATTTTTCAAATATCTTGCTAAATAAGCTGATTTCGGAGTAAATTTCGGCTTAAATTTGAAGATTTTAACAAATATCTGTCTAAATTAGCCGTTTTTGGAGCTAATTTTGACTGAATATTAAAAGCTTTTTCAAATATCTTGTTAAATAAATCGACTTCGGAGCAAATTTCGGCTTAAGATTAGAACGTTTTTAGAAATTCTTTCTATATAATCCGTTTATGCAGGTAATTTTCACTTAATTTTAAAAGATTTATCCAATATCATGCAAAATTAGCCGATTTTGGAGCGGATTTCGGCTTTAATTAGAAGATTTTTGAAATTTCTTGCTAAATAAGCCGTTTTCTGACCAAATTACGGCTAAAAAGTAGCAGGTTTTTCGAATTTCCTTCTAAATAAGCCATTTTGGGAGCTAAGTTTGACTTAATTTTAAATGATTTTTCAAATATCTTGCTAAATAAATCGATTTCGGAGCAAATTTCGGCTTAATTTTAAAAGATTTTTCAAATATCTTGCTTATTAAGCAGATTACGGAGAAAGTTTTAGCTAAAATTTGAAGATTTTATCAAATATCTGTCTAAATTAGCCGTTTTTGGAGATAATTTTGACTAAATTTTAAAAGATTTTTCAAATATCCTTCTCAATAAGGCGTCTTCGGAACAAATTTTGACTTAATTTTAAATGATTTTTCAAATATCTTGATAAATACGCCCTTTTCTGAGCGAATTTTTGCTTAATTTGAAACATTTTTCAAATATCTTGCTAAAAAAGCCGTTTTTGGAGCAAATTTCGGCTAAAAATTGGAAGGATTTAAAATTTCCTTCTAAACAAACCGTTTTCGGAGCACATTTTGACTTAATTTTAAATGATTCTTCAAATATCTTGCTAAATAAGCCGTTTTAGGACCAAATTTCGGCTAAAGAGTAGAAGTTCCTTAGAATTCCTTTCTAAATAAGCTGTTTCTCCAGCTAATTTTCACTTAATTTTAAATGATTCAGCAAATATGTAGCTAAATAAGCCGTTTTCTGACCAAATTACGGCTAAAAAGTAGCAGGTTTTTCGAATTTCCTTCTAAATAAGCCATTTTGGGAGCTAAGTTTGACTTAATTTTAAATGATTTTTCAAATGTCTTGCTAATTAATCCGATTCCGGAGCAAATTTCGACTTAATTTTAAAAGATTTTTCAAATATCTTGCTAAATAAATCGATTTCGTAGCAAGTTTCTGCTTAATTTTAAAAGATTTTTCGTATATCATGCTAAATAAGCCGATTTTTGAGAAAATTTAGGCTTAAATCTGAAGATTTTAACAAATAGCTGTCTAAATTAGACGTTTTTGAAGCTAATTTTGACTGAATTTTAAAAGATTTTTCAATCATCTTGCGTAATAAGGCGATTTCGGAGAAAATTACGGCTTAAATTTGAAGAATATCTAAATATCTTGCTAAATAAGCCGTTTTCGTAGCAATTTTCGGCTTAAATTAGAAGATTTTTCAATTATCCTTCTCAATAAGGCGTCTTCGGAACAAATTTTGACTTAATTTTAAATGATTTTTCAAATATCTTGATAAATAAGCCCTTTTCTGAGCGAATTTTTGCTTATTTTGAAACATTTTTCTTATATCTTGCTAAAAAAAGCCGTTTTTGGAGCAAATTTCGGCTAAAAATTGGAAGGATTTAAAATTTACTTCTAAATAAACCGTTTTCGGAGCACATTTTGACTTAATTTTAAATGATTCTTCAAATATCTTGCTTAATAAGCCGTTTTCGGACCAAATTTCGGCTAAAGAGTAGATGGTTCTTTGAAATTCTTTCTAAATAATCCGTTTATGCAGCTAATTTTCAGTTAATTTTAAAAGATTTATCCAATATCATGCAAAATAAGCCGATTTTTGAGCGAATTTCGGCTTAAATTAGAAGATTTTTGAAATATCTTGCTAAATAAGCCGTTTTCGGACCAAATTACGGCTAAAAAGTAGCAGGTTTTTCGAATTTCTTTCAAAATAAGCCGTTTTTGGAGCTAATTTTGACTTAATTTTAAAAGATTTTTCAAATATTTTGTGAAATAAATCGATTTCGGAAAGGTTTATCAAATATCTTCCTAAATACGCCGATTTCGGAGAAAATTACGGCTTAAGTTTGAAGGTTTTATCAAATATCTGTCTAAATTAGCCGTTTTTGGAGCTAATTTTGCCTGAATTTTAAAAGATTTTTCAAATATCATTCTTAATAATCCGATTTGGGAGCAAATTTCGGCTTATTTTTAGAAGATTTTTGAAATATTTTGCTAAAAAATTCGATTTCAGAGCAAGTTTCGGCGTAATTTTGAAAGATTTTTCAAATATCTTGCTAACTAAGCCGATTTGGGAGAAAATTACGGCTTAATTTTGAAAATTTTATCAAATATTTGTCTAAATAAGACGTTTTTGGGCCTAACTTCGACTAAATTTTAAAAGATATTTCAAATATCATGCTTAATATTCCGATTTCGGAGCAAATTCCGGCGTAATAGTGAAAGATTTTTCAAATATCTTGCTAAATAAGCTGATTTCGGAGTAAATTTCGGCTTAAATTTGAAGATTTTAACAAATATCTGTCTAAATTAGCCGTTTTTGGAGCTAATTTTGACTGAATATTAAAAGCTTTTTCAAATATCTTGTTAAATAAATCGACTTCGGAGCAAATTTCGGCTTAAGATTAGAACGTTTTTAGAAATTCTTTCTATATAATCCGTTTATGCAGGTAATTTTCACTTAATTTTAAAAGATTTATCCAATATCATGCAAAATTAGCCGATTTTGGAGCGGATTTCGGCTTTAATTAGAAGATTTTTAAAATTTCTTGCTAAATAAGCCGTTTTAGGTCCAAATTTCGGCTAAAGAGTAGACGTTCCTTAGAATTCCTTTCTAAATAAGCCGTTTCTCCAGCTAATTTTTACTTAATTTTAAATGATTCAGCAAATATGTAGCTAAATAAGCCGATTTCGGAGCAAATTTCGGCTTAAATAAGAAGATTTTTGAAATATCTTGCTAAATAAGCCGTTTTCGGACTAAATTTCGGCTAAAAAGTAGCAGGTTTTTCGAATTTCCTTCAAAATAAGCTGTTTTTGGAGCTAATTTTGACTTAATTTTATAAGATTTTTCAAATATCTTGTTAAATAAATCGACTTCGGAGCAAATTTCGGCTTAATTTTAAAAGATTTTTCAAATATCTTGCTAATTAAGCAGATTTCGGAGAAAATTTCGGCTAAAATTTGAAGATTTTCTCGATTATCTGTCTAAATTAGCAGCTTTTCGAGCTAATTTTCACTAAATTTTAAAAGATTTCTTGCTAAATAAATCGATTTCGGAGCAAACATCGGCTTTAAATACAGGATTTTAGAAATATCCTTCTCAATCAGCAGATTTCGGAGCAAATTTTGACATAATTTTGAATGATTTCTCAAATATCTTAATAAATATGACGTTTTCAGAGCAACTTTTGACTTAATTTTAGAAGATTTTTCAAAAATGTTGCTAATCAAGGAGATTTCGAAGCAAATTTTGGTTTAAATTTGAAAGTTGTCCAAAATTCTGCTAAAAAAGCCTGTTTCGGAGCAAATTTTGATTTACTTTTAAAAGATTTATCAAATATCTTGCTAATTCAGCCGATTTCGTAGAATATTTCAGCTTAAATTATAAGGTATTTCAAATATCTTTCTAAATAAGCCGTTTTCGTAGCAATTTTCGGCTTAAATTAGAAGATTTTATCAAATATCTGTCTAAATTAGCAGTTTTTGGAGCTAATTTTGACTTAATTTTAAAAGATTTTTCAAATATCTTGTTAAATGAGCAGATTTCGGAGAATATTTCGGCTATAAATACAGGATTTTTCAAATATCCTTCTCAATCAGCCGATTGCGGGTCATATTTTGACTTAATTTTGAATGATTTTTCAAATATCTAAATAAATAAGCCGTTTCTAAGCAAATTTTACCTTAATTTTGAATTATTTTTCAAATATCTCATGAATAAGACGTTTGCAGAGCAACTTTTGACTTAATTTTAAAAGATTTTTCAAATATCTTCCTAAATAAGCCGATTTCGGAGAAAATTACGGCTTAAGTTTGAATATTTTATCAAATATTTACTGAATTAGCCGTTTTCGTAGCAATTTTCGGCTTATATTAGAAGATTTTTCGAATATCCTTCTTAATAAGGCGTCTTCGGAACAAATTTTGACTTAATTTGAAATGATTTTTCAAATATCTTGATAAATAAGGCCTTTCCTGAGCAAATTTTTGCTTATTTTGGAACATTTTTCAAATATCTTGTTTAAAAAGCCGTTTTTGGAGCAAATTTCTACTAAAAATTGGAAGAATTAAATATTCTCTTCTAAATAAACCGTTTTTGGAGCACATTTTGACTTAATTTTAAATTATTCTTCAAATATTGCTAAATAAGCCGTTTTCGGACCAAATTTCGGCTAAAGAGTAGAAGGTTTTTAGAATTTCTTACTAAATAAGCCGTTTTCGCAGCTAATTTTCACATAATTTTAAATGATTTATCAAATATCATGCTAAATAAGCCGATTTCGGAGCAACTTTCGGCTTAAATTCGAAGATTTTTGAAATATCTTGCTACATAAGCCGTTTTCGGACCAAATTTTTGCTTAAAAGTAGCAGGTTTTTCGAATTTCCTTCAATATAAGCCGTTTTTGGAGCTAATTTTAACTTTATTTTAAAAGATTCTTCAAATAACTTGCTAAATAAATCATTTTAGGAGCAAATTTTGGCTTAATTTTAAAAGGTTTATCAAATATCTTGCTTAATTAGCCGATTTCGTAGAAAATTTCGGCTTAAATTATAAGGTATTTCAAATATCCTTCTAAATAAGCCGTTTTCGTAGCAATTTTCGGCTGAAATTAGAAGATTTTATCAAATATTTGTCTAAATTAGCCGTTTTTGGGACCAATTTCGACTATATTTTTAAAGATTTTTCAAATATCATGCTTAATAAGCCGATTTCGGAACAAATTTCGGCTTAATTTTAAATGATTTTTCAAATAGCTTAATAAATAATCCGTTTTTGGATCAAATTTCGGCTAAAAAGTAGAAGGTTTTTAGAATTTCTTTCTAAATAAGCCGTTTTTGCAGCTAATTTTGACGTAATTTTAAAAGATTTATCAAATATCTTGTTAAATAAGCTGATTTCGGAGCAAATGTCGGCTAAAATTAGAAGATTTTCCAAATATCATGCTATATAAGCCGTTTTCGTAGCAATTTTCGGCTTAAATTGGAAGATTTTTCAAATATCCTTCTTAATAAGGAGTCTTCGGAACAAATTTTGACTTAATTTTAAATGATTTTTAAAAAATATCTTGATAAATTAGCCATTTTCTGAACAATTTTTGGCTTAATTTGGAAGATTTATCAAATATCTTCCTAAAAAAGGCGTTTTTGGAGCAAATTTCGGCTAAAAATACGAAAATTTAAAATTTCCTTCTAATAAACCGTTTTCGGAGCACATTTTGACTTAATTTTAAATGATTCTTAAATATCTTGCTAAATAAGCCGTTTTAGGACCAAATTTCGTGTAAACAGTAGAAGTTCCTTAGAATTCCTTTCTAAAAAAGGCCGTTTTTGCAGCTAATTTTCACTTAATTTGAAAAGATTTATCAAATATCTAGCTATATAAGCCGATTTCGGAGCAAATTTCGGCCTAAATTAGAAGATTTTTGAAATATCTTGCTTAATAAGCCATTTTCGGAACAAATTTCGGCTAATAAGTAGCGGTTTTTCAAATTTCCTTCAAAATAAGCCGTTTTTGGAGCTAATGTTGACTTAATTTTAAAAGATTTTTTAAATATTTTGCTAAATAAATCGATTTCGGGAAGATTTTTCAAATATCTTCCTAAATACGCCGATTTCGGAGCAAATTTCGGCTTATTTTTAAAAGATTTTTCAAATATCTTTCTATATAAGCCGATTTCGGAGAAAATTACGGTTTAAGTTTGACGTTTTTATCAAATATTTGTCTAAATTAGCCGTTTTCGAGCTAATTTCGACTAAATTTTAAAAGATTTTTCAACTATCATGCTAAATAAGCCGACTTCGGAGCAAATTTGGTTTATTTTTAAAAGATTTTTCAAATATCTTGCTATATAAGCCGATTTCGGAGTAAATTTCTGCTTAAATTTGAAGATTTTAAAAAATATCTGTCTAAATTAGCCGTTTTTGGAGCTAATTTCGCCTGAATTTTAAAAAAATTTTCAAATATCTTGCCTAATAAGCCGATTTCGTAGAAAATTTCGGCTTAAATTTGGAGATTTTATCAAATATTTGTCTAAATTAGACGTTTTTGGGCCTAACTTCGACTAAATTTTTAAAGATATTTCAAATATCATGCTTAATAATTCGATTTCGGAGCAAATTTCGGCTTATTTTTAAAGGATTTTTCAAATATCATGCTAAATAAGCCGATTTCGGAGAAAATTACGGCTTAAATTTGAAGAATTTCCAAATATCTTGCTAAATAAGCCGTTTTCGTAGCAATTTTCGGCTTAACTTAGAAGATTTTTCAAATATCCTTCTCAATAAGGCGTCTTCGGAACAAATTTTGACTTAATTTTAAATGATTTTTCAAATATCTTGATAAATAAGCTCTTTTCTGAGCAAATTTTTGCTTAATTTGGAAGGTTTTTCAAATATCTTGCTAAAAAAGGCGTTTTTGGAGCAAATTTCGGCTAAAAATACGAAAATTTAAAATTTCCTTCTAATAAACCGTTTTCGGAGCACATTTTGACTTAATTTTAAATGATTCTTAAATATCTTGCTAAATAAGCCGTTTTAGGACCAAATTTCGTGTAAACAGTAGAAGTTCCTTAGAATTCCTTTCTAAAAAAGGCCGTTTTTGCAGCTAATTTTCACTTAATTTGAAAAGATTTATCAAATATCTAGCTATATAAGCCGATTTCGGAGCAAATTTCGGCCTAAATTAGAAGATTTTTGAAATATCTTGCTTAATAAGCCATTTTCGGAACAAATTTCGGCTAATAAGTAGCGGTTTTTCAAATTTCCTTCAAAATAAGCCGTTTTTGGAGCTAATGTTGACTTAATTTTAAAAGATTTTTTAAATATTTTGCTAAATAAATCGATTTCGGGAAGATTTTTCAAATATCTTCCAAAATAAGCCGATTTTGGAGAAAATTACGGCTTAAGTTTGAAGATTTTATCAAATATTTGTCTAAATTAGCCGTTTTCGAGGTAATTTCCACTAAATTTTAAAAGATTTTTCAAATGTCTTGCTAATTAATCCGATTTCGGAGCAAATTTCGACTTAATTTTAAAAGATTTTTCAAATATCTTACTAAATAAATCGATTTCGTAGCAAGTTTCTGCTTAATTTTAAAAGATTTTTCGTATATCATGCTAAATAAGCCGATTTTTGAGAAAATTTCGGCTTAAATCTGAAGATTTTAACAAATAGCTGTCTAAATTAGACGTTTTTCGAGCTAATTTTGACTGAATTTTAAAAGATTTTTCAATCATCTTGCGTAATAAGGCGATTTCGGAGAAAATTACGGCTTAAATTTGAAGAATATCTAAATATCTTGCTAAATAAGCCGTTTTCGTAGCAATTTTCGGCTTAAATTAGAAGATTTTTCAATTATCCTTCTCAATAAGGCGTCTTCGGAACAAATTTTGACTTAATTTTAAATGATTTTTCAAATATCTTGATAAATAAGCCCTTTTCTGAGCGAATTTTTGCTTATTTTGAAACATTTTTCTTATATCTTGCTAAAAAAAGCCGTTTTTGGAGCAAATTTCGGCTAAAAATTGGAAGGATTTAAAATTTACTTCTAAATAAAGCGTTTTCGGAGCACATTTTGACTTAATTTTAAATGATTCTTCAAATATCTTGCTAAATAAGCCGTTTTCGGACCAAATTTCGGCTAAAGAGTAGATGGTTCTTTGAAATTCTTTCTAAATAATCCGTTTATGCAGCTAATTTTCAGTTAATTTTAAAAGATTTATCCAATATCATGCAAAATAAGCCGATTTTTGAGCGAATTTCGGCTTAAATTAGAAGATTTTTGAAATATCTTGCTAAATAAGCCGTTTTCGGACCAAATTACGGCTAAAAAGTAGGAGGTTTTTCGAATTTCCTTCAAAATAAGCCGTTTTGAGAGCTAAGTTTGACATAATTTTAAATTATTTTTCAAATATCTTGCTAAATAAATCGATTTCGGAGCAAATTTCGGCTTAATTTTAAAAGATTTTTCAAATATCTTGGTTATTAAGCAGATTACGGAGAAATTTCGGCTAAAATTTGAAGATTTTATCAAATATCTGTCTAAATTAGCCGTTTTTGGAGCTAATTTTGACTAAATTTTAAAAGATTTTTCAAATATCTTGTTAAATAAGCAGATTTCGGAGCAAATTTCGGCTTTAAATACATGATTTTTCAAATATCCTTCTCAATCAGCAGATTTCGGAGCAAATTTTGACATAATTTTGATTGATTTTTCTAATATCTTAATAAATAAGCCATTTTCTCAGCAAATGTTAGCTAAATTTTGAGTAATTTTTCAAATATCTTAATAATTAAGACGTTTTCAGAGCAACTTTTGGCTTAATTTTAAAACATTTTTAAAATATCTTGCTAATTAAGCAGATTTCGAAACAAATTTTTGTTTAAATTAGAAAGTTATTCAAAATTCTGCTAAAAAAGCCTATTTTGCAGCTAATTTTGACTTCATTTTAAAAGATTTATCAAATATCTGGTTAAATAAGCCGATTTCGTAGCAATTTTCGGCTTAAATTAGAAGATTTTTCAAATATCCTTCTCAATAAGGCGTCTTCGGAACAAATTTTGACTTAATTTTAAATGATTTTTCAAATATCTTGATAAATAAGCTCTTTTCTGAGCAAATTCTTGCTTAATTTGGAAGATTTTTCAAATATCTTGCTAAAAAAGGCGTTTTTGGAGTAAATTTCGGCTAAAAATACGAAAATTTAAAATTTCCTTCTAATAAACCGTTTTCGGAGCACATTTTGACTTAATTTTAAATGATTCTTAAATATCTTGCTAAATAAGCCGTTTTAGGACCAAATTTCGTGTAAACAGTAGAAGTTCCTTAGAATTCCTTTCTAAATAAGCCGTTTTTGCAGCTAATTTTCACATAATTTTAAATTATTTTTCAAATATCTTGCTAAATAAATCGATTTCGGAGCAAATTTCGGCTTAATTTTAAAAGATTTTTCAAATATCTTGCTTATTAAGCAGATTACGGAGAAATTTCAAATAAAATTTGAAGATTTTATCAAATATCTGTCTAAATTAGCCGTTTTTGGAGCTAATTTTGACTAAATTTTAAAAGATTTTTCAAATATCTTGTTAAATAAGCAGATTTCGGAGCAAATTTCGGCTTTAAATACATGATTTTTCAAATATCCTTCTCAATCAGCAGATTTCGGAGCAAATTTTGACATAATTTTGATTGATTTTTCTAATATCTTAATAAATAAGCCATTTTCTCAGCAAATGTTAGCTAAATTTTGAGTAATTTTTCAAATATCTTAATAATTAAGACGTTTTCAGAGCAACTTTTGGCTTAATTTTAAAACATTTTTAAAATATCTTGCTAATTAAGCAGATTTCGAAACAAATTTTTGTTTAAATTAGAAAGTTATTCAAAATTCTGCTAAAAAAGCCTATTTTGCAGCTAATTTTGACTTCATTTTAAAAGATTTATCAAATATCTGGTTAAATAAGCCGATTTCGTAGCAATTTTCGGCTTAAATTAGAAGATTTTTCAAATATCCTTCTCAATAAGGCGTCTTCGGAACAAATTTTGACTTAATTTTAAATGATTTTTCAAATATCTTGATAAATAAGCTCTTTTCTGAGCAAATTCTTGCTTAATTTGGAAGATTTTTCAAATATCTTGCTAAAAAAGGCGTTTTTGGAGTAAATTTCGGCTAAAAATACGAAAATTTAAAATTTCCTTCTAATAAACCGTTTTCGGAGCACATTTTGACTTAATTTTAAATGATTCTTAAATATCTTGCTAAATAAGCCGTTTTAGGACCAAATTTCGTGTAAACAGTAGAAGTTCCTTAGAATTCCTTTCTAAATAAGCCGTTTTTGCAGCTAATTTTCACATAATTTTAAAAGATTTATCAAATATCTAGCTATATAAGCCGATTTCGGAGCAAATTTCGGCTTAAATATGAAGATTTTAACAAATATCTTGCTAAATAAGCCGTTTTCGTAGCAATTTTCGGCTTAAATTAGAAGATTTTTCAAATATCCTACTCATTAAGGCGTCTTCGGATCAAATTTTGACTTAATTTTAAATGATTTTTCAAATATCTTGATAAATAAGCTCTTTTCTGAGCAAATTTTTGCTTAATTTGGAAGGTTTTTCAAATATCTTGCTAAAAAAGGCGTTTTTGGAGCAAATTTCGGCTAAAAATACGAAAATTTAAAATTTCCTTCTAATAAACCGTTTTCGGAGCACATTTTGACTTAATTTTAAATGATTCTTAAATATCTTGCTAAATAAGCCGTTTTAGGACCAAATTTCGTGTAAACAGTAGAAGTTCCTTAGAATTCCTTTCTAAAAAAGGCCGTTTTTGCAGCTAATTTTCACTTAATTTGAAAAGATTTATCAAATATCTAGCTATATAAGCCGATTTCGGAGCAAATTTCGGCCTAAATTAGAAGATTTTTGAAATATCTTGCTTAATAAGCCATTTTCGGAACAAATTTCGGCTAATAAGTAGCGGTTTTTCAAATTTCCTTCAAAATAAGCCGTTTTTGGAGCTAATGTTGACTTAATTTTAAAAGATTTTTTAAATATTTTGCTAAATAAATCGATTTCGGGAAGATTTTTCAAATATCTTCCAAAATAAGCCGATTTTGGAGAAAATTACGGCTTAAGTTTGAAGATTTTATCAAATATTTGTCTAAATTAGCCGTTTTCGAGGTAATTTCCACTAAATTTTAAAAGATTTTTCAAATGTCTTGCTAATTAATCCGATTTCGGAGCAAATTTCGACTTAATTTTAAAAGATTTTTCAAATATCTTGCTAAATAAATCGATTTCGTAGCAAGTTTCTGCTTAATTTTAAAAGATTTTTCGTATATCATGCTAAATAAGCCGATTTTTGAGAAAATTTCGGCTTAAATCTGAAGATTTTAACAAATAGCTGTCTAAATTAGACGTTTTTGGAGCTAATTTTGACTGAATTTTAAAAGATTTTTCAATCATCTTGCGTAATAAGCCGATTTCCGAGAAAATTACGGCTTAAATTTGAAGAATATCTAAATATCTTGCTAAATAAGCCGTTTTCGTAGCAATTTTCGGCTTAAATTAGAAGATTTTTCAATTATCCTTCTCAATAAGGCGTCTTCGGAACAAATTTTGACTTAATTTTAAATGATTTTTCAAATATCTTGATAAATAAGCCCTTTTCTGAGCGAATTTTTGCTTATTTTGAAACATTTTTCTTATATCTTGCTAAAAAAAGCCGTTTTTGGAGCAAATTTCGGCTAAAAATTGGAAGGATTTAAAATTTACTTCTAAATAAACTGTTTTCGGAGCACATTTTGACTTAATTTTAAATGATTCTTCAAATATCTTGCTAAATAAGCCGTTTTCGGACCAAATTTCGGCTAAAGAGTAGATGGTTCTTTGAAATTCTTTCTAAATAATCCGTTTATGCAGCTAATTTTCAGTTAATTTTAAAAGATTTATCCAATATCATGCAAAATAAGCCGATTTTTGAGCGAATTTCGGCTTAAATTAGAAGATTTTTGAAATATCTTGCTAAATAAGCCGTTTTCGGACCAAATTACGGCTAAAAAGTAGCAGGTTTTTCGAATTTCCTTCAAAATAAGCCGTTTTGAGAGCTAAGTTTGACTTAATTTTAAATTATTTTTCAAATATCTTGCTAAATAAATCGATTTCGGAGCAAATTTCGGCTTAATTTTAAAAGATTTTTCAAATATCTTGCTTATTAAGCAGATTACGGAGAAATTTCGGCTAAAATTTGAAGATTTTATCAAATATCTGTCTAAATTAGCCGTTTTTGGAGCTAATTTTGACTAAATTTTAAAAGATTTTTCAAATATCTTGTTAAATAAGCAGATTTCGGAGCAAATTTCGGCTTTAAATACATGATTTTTCAAATATCCTTCTCAATCAGCAGATTTCGGAGCAAATTTTGACATAATTTTGATTGATTTTTCTAATATCTTAATAAATAAGCCATTTTCTCAGCAAATGTTAGCTAAATTTTGAGTAATTTTTCAAATATCTTAATAATTAAGACGTTTTCAGAGCAACTTTTGGCTTAATTTTAAAACATTTTTAAAATATCTTGCTAATTAAGCAGATTTCGAAACAAATTTTTGTTTAAATTAGAAAGTTATTCAAAATTCTGCTAAAAAAGCCTATTTTGCAGCTAATTTTGACTTCATTTTAAAAGATTTATCAAATATCTGGTTAAATAAGCCGATTTCGTAGCAATTTTCGGCTTAAATTAGAAGATTTTTCAAATATCCTTCTCAATAAGGCGTCTTCGGAACAAATTTTGACTTAATTTTAAATGATTTTTCAAATATCTTGATAAATAAGTTCTTTTCTGAGCAAATTCTTGCTTAATTTGGAAGATTTTTCAAATATCTTGCTAAAAAAGGCGTTTTTGGAGTAAATTTCGGCTAAAAATACGAAAATTTAAAATTTCCTTCTAATAAACCGTTTTCGGAGCACATTTTGACTTAATTTTAAATGATTCTTAAATATCTTGCTAAATAAGCCGTTTTAGGACCAAATTTCGTGTAAACAGTAGAAGTTCCTTAGAATTCCTTTCTAAATAAGCCGTTTTTGCAGCTAATTTTCACATAATTTTAAATTATTTTTCAAATATCTTGCTAAATAAATCGATTTCGGAGCAAATTTTGGCTTAATTTTAAAAGATTTTTCAAATATCTTGCTTATTAAGCAGATTACGGAGAAATTTCGGCTAAAATTTGAAGATTTTATCAAATATCTGTCTAAATTAGCCGTTTTTGGAGCTAATTTTGACTAAATTTTAAAAGATTTTTCAAATATCTTGTTAAATAAGCAGATTTCGGAGCAAATTTCGCCTTTAAATACATGATTTTTCAAATATCCTTCTCAATCAGCAGATTTCGGAGCAAATTTTGACATAATTTTGATTGATTTTTCTAATATCTTAATAAATAAGCCATTTTCTCAGCAAATGTTAGCTAAATTTTGAGTAATTTTTCAAATATCTTAATAATTAAGACATTTTCAGAGCAACTTTTGGCTTAATTTTAAAACATTTTTAAAATATCTTGCTAATTAAGCAGATTTCGAAACAAATTTTTGTTTAAATTAGAAAGTTATTCAAAATTCTGCTAAAAAAGCCTATTTTGCAGCTAATTTTGACTTCATTTTAAAAGATTTATCAAATATCTGGTTAAATAAGCCGATTTCGTAGCAATTTTCGGCTTAAATTAGAAGATTTTTCAAATATCCTTCTCAATAAGGCGTCTTCGGAACAAATTTTGACTTAATTTTAAATGATTTTTCAAATATCTTGTTAAATAAGCTCTTTTCTGAGCAAATTCTTGCTTAATTTGGA
The DNA here is from genome assembly GCA_036926295.1 of Pachydiplax longipennis. Classification (NCBI taxonomy): domain Eukaryota; kingdom Metazoa; phylum Arthropoda; class Insecta; order Odonata; family Libellulidae; genus Pachydiplax; species Pachydiplax longipennis. Next base: position 64,456,135 of record JAVFKF010000008.1, read on the forward strand.
AGATTTTTCAAATATCTTGCTAAAAAAGGCGTTTTTGGAGTAAATTTCGGCTAAAAATACGAAAATTTAAAATTTCCTTCTAATAAACCGTTTTCGGAGCACATTTTGACTTAATTTTAAATGATTCTTAAATATCTTGCTAAATAAGCCGTTTTAGGACCAAATTTCGTGTAAACAGTAGAAGTTCCTTAGAATTCCTTTCTAAATAAGCCGTTTTTGCAGCTAATTTTCACATAATTTTAAAAGATTTATCAAATATCTAGCTATATAAGCCGATTTCGGAGCAAATTTCGGCTTAAATATGAAGATTTTAACAAATATCTTGCTAAATAAGCCGTTTTCGTAGCAATTTTCGGCTTAAATTAGAAGATTTTTCAAATATCCTACTCATTAAGGCGTCTTCGGATCAAATTTTGACTTAATTTTAAATGATTTTTCAAATATCTTGATAAATAAGCTCTTTTCTGAGCAAATTTTTGCTTAATTTGGAAGGTTTTTCAAATATCTTGCTAAAAAAGGCGTTTTTGGAGCAAATTTCGGCTAAAAATACGAAAATTTAAAATTTCCTTCTAATAAACCGTTTTCGGAGCACATTTTGACTTAATTTTAAATGATTCTTAAATATCTTGCTAAATAAGCCGTTTTAGGACCAAATTTCGTGTAAACAGTAGAAGTTCCTTAGAATTCCTTTCTAAAAAAGGCCGTTTTTGCAGCTAATTTTCACTTAATTTGAAAAGTTTTATCAAATATCTAGCTCTATAAGCCGATTTCGGAGCAAATTTCGGCCTAAATTAGAAGATTTTTGAAATATCTTGCTTAATAAGCCATTTTCGGAACAAATTTCGGCTAATAAGTAGCGGTTTTTCAAATTTCCTTCAAAATAAGCCGTTTTTGGAGCTAATGTTGACTTAATTTTAAAAGATTTTTTAAATATTTTGCTAAATAAATCGATTTCGGGAAGATTTTTCAAATATCTTCCAAAATAAGCCGATTTTGGAGAAAATTACGGCTTAAGTTTGAAGATTTTATCAAATATTTGTCTAAATTAGCCGTTTTCGAGGTAATTTCCACTAAATTTTAAAAGATTTTTCAAATGTCTTGCTAATTAATCCGATTTCGGAGCAAATTTCGACTTAATTTTAAAAGATTTTTCAAATATCTTGCTAAATAAGTCGTTTTCGGACCAAATTACGGCTAAAAAGTAGCAGGTTTTTCGAATTTCCTTCAAAATAAGCCGTTTTGAGAGCTAAGTTTGACTTAATTTTAAATTATTTTTCAAATATCTTGCTAAATAAATCGATTTCGGAGCAAATTTCGGCTTAATTTTAAAAGATTTTTCAAATATCTTGCTTATTAAGCAGATTACGGAGAAATTTCGGCTAAAATTTGAAGATTTTATCAAATATCTGTCTAAATTAGCCGTTTTTGGAGCTAATTTTGACTAAATTTTAAAAGATTTTTCAAATATCTTGTTAAATAAGCAGATTTCGGAGCAAATTTCGGCTTTAAATACATGATTTTTCAAATATCCTTCTCAATCAGCAGATTTCGGAGCAAATTTTGACATAATTTTGATTGATTTTTCTAATATCTTAATAAATAAGCCATTTTCTCAGCAAATGTTAGCTAAATTTTGAGTAATTTTTCAAATATCTTAATAATTAAGACGTTTTCAGAGCAACTTTTGGCTTAATTTTAAAACATTTTTAAAATATCTTGCTAATTAAGCAGATTTCGAAACAAATTTTTGTTTAAATTAGAAAGTTATTCAAAATTCTGCTAAAAAAGCCTATTTTGCAGCTAATTTTGACTTCATTTTAAAAGATTTATCAAATATCTGGTTAAATAAGCCGATTTCGTAGCAATTTTCGGCTTAAATTAGAAGATTTATCAAATATCTTGCTAAAAAAGGCGTTTTTGGAGCAAATTTCGGCTAAAAATACGAAAATTTAAAATTTCCTTCTAATAAACCGTTTTCGGAGCACATTTTGACTTAATTTTAAATGATTCTTAAATATCTTGCTAAATAAGCCGTTTTAGGACCAAATTTCGGCTAAAGAGTAGAAGTTTCTTAGAATTCCTTTCTAAATAAGCCGTTTTTGCAGATAATTTTCTCTTAATTTTAAAAGATTTATTAAATAACTAGCTAAATAAGCCGATTTCGGAGCAAATTTCGGCTTAAATAAGAAGATTTTTGAAATATCTTGCTAAATAAGCCGTTTTCGGACCAAACTTCGGCTAATAAGTAGTGGTTTTTCAAATTTCCTTCAAAATAAGCCGTTTTTGGAGCTAATTTTGACTTAATTTTAAAAGATTTTTTAAATATCTTACTAAAAAAATCCATTTCGGAATGATTTTTCAAATTTCCTGCTTAATAAGCCGTTTTGGAGCAAATTTTGACTTACTTTTAAAAGATTCTTCAAATATCTTGCTAAATAAGCCGTTTTCGGAGAATATTTCGGCTTGAATTAGAAGGTTTTTCAAATTTCCTGCTAAATTAGCCGTTTTCGGAGAATATTTTGGCTTAGTTTGGAAGATTTTTCAAATATCATCCTAAATAAGCCGATTTCGTAGCAAATTTCGGCTTATCTTCGAAGATTTTTGAAATATCCTGCTTAATAAGTCGTTTTTGGGAGAAAAGTTTTACTTAATTTTAAATGGTTTTTCAAATATTTTCCTAAATAAGTGGTTTTCGGAGGAAATTTCGGCATAATTTCGAAGATTTTCCAAGATTCCTCCTAAATTAGCCAAATTCGGATCAAATTTTCACTTAATTTTAAAATATTTTTTCAAATATCTTGCTAAATAAGCCGTTTTAGTAGAAATTTCGGCTTAAATTCGAAGATTTTTTAAATATACCTGCTCAATGAGCCGTTTTTGGTGCAAATTTTTGACTTAATTTTAAATGATTTTTCAAATATCTGTTTAAATAAGACCTTTTTTGAGCAATTTTGGCTTAATTTGGAAGATTTTCAAATATTTTGCTTAATAAGCCGTTTCTGGGGCTGAATTTGACTGAATTTTAAAATATTTTTTTTTTAATTTCGGCTAAAAATTAGAAGGATTTTCAAATTTCCTTTTAAATGAGCCGTTTTTGGAGCAAATTTTGGCTCAAATATCTTGCTGGAGCAAGGCTCTATTAAGCCACAACTGAGTTATACTTCTGTAATTTATGGAATAAAAATCTCTCTGAAATACTAAGGAATGGAATATTATCAAATTACCCCTAAAAGCTTCTGCGAAATCATCCTTTATACTGTTTTCAAGATTTTTAAGTAATTCAGTAGTTTTAACTATAAAAAAACTCACGTGAACCTGAATACAAGTGAGAGTGTGGAAATGAAGACCCATAGCGCTATAAGCATAACGAAGAAGGGTGTTCTTCATAGAATTCCCTCCTCCTTTTCCCTTATCTGTGAGAGGTTTCTAATAAAGGAATTCCGTAATTACCAGTCTAATGCCTGTGTAATCATGCGACCCACTTCACCAGTAATCTTCATATAACTCGAATAAACCGGAACGAGCGTATGAAGTTCTTCAAGAGAAATGCAACTAAAAGAAAAATAAGCAAGCAACTCTTCAGATCGTTCGTGTCATAAAATTTCATATAAACGACGAACTGTAAATTGTGATTTTAGGTGTAAATATAAATTAATGAATATATCTTTGTGGAAATTTTTCATCTTTCGATTTTAGGGGTCATCATTAAATGATGTCACTCTTAACATCTGGAATCTGTTACACCATATCGCAAAAGGTATCCTGCTCCATATGTAATTTTATGACGGAGGAGGCTCAAAACCCTGAGTACAGCCTGAGTGAAATTTCGGAGTGGATATTATAAGGATGAACAATTTCAAAGATTGTATAATCATGACAAATATAAGAAATGATTCCTTATTAGTTAGAGATTTTTGTGTAATTTCATAAATATAATGCTTTCTGATATATCATCAGATGTTGATAAAGTTTTTCTCACGTCTTCAATGACTTGCTTAAGTTTCCCTTTAGTATGTCATAAAATACCAATGTTCCTTAAAAGTAGCTAGACGGAAATTACAAAAATTTCACAAGAAAAAATAGTGCATAACTCTAGAAAAACTATGGGGACAACTGTTATGTCGATTACTATTCAGGAAAGAGAATGACTTGGCTATTCATGTCTAACTACCGCTCGTTGAGAAAATGAAATTCGTAATTGAACTGAATCTTTACCATATGATGTAAGAGAAGAATTTTCCCAAGGTTGCTACGTTTAGTTTAATTCACTTTAAATGCTCAATTTCAATTTATCTATTTTATTTATTAATATTACTTTATTAATACTATTATTCAAGGAAATGCCTCATGAAGAATATGCAGTTTTTTTCCTTATAATTCCATTCACGCTTCCTTCGTAAAAAAAGTGGGGAACCATCCCTAAGATTTTAGCAGCCGATTTCCGATTGCCTCATTTCTGAAAATGATTTATGAATGAAAGCAATAAGATACTTTAATGGATGATTTCCGCTAGTTTCACTTTAAAGAGGAGTCTTATGGGCGAACGGAACGATTTCGCCACAGCGAAAGTTTCATCTGACTGAAGAAATCGATATGAAAACTATATGGTAACACTTTCCTTCATGCCTAACGAATGACCTTTCCATCGTTTTTCATCGATATACTAAGTTAATATGATTTTGACATGAAAGTTTTATCCATTACGTATCCATTCGCTAGGTTAATCTGAAGGTACAAGCTTTGACAGGTCCAGTAGGGGAGATAAAAGGGAAACGGAGAAAACTGGCATTTATCCACAAAACGCGTTTCTTCGGCAGATCCGCCGACGAATCGCAGTCGTGCGTTGCTGTTCGATGAAACCACGAGAGGAACTTTTCACTGCGTGTGTACCACGAGTGACTGCTGCACTCTCCGTTGGGAGAAAGTTATTGCGGCAGTTTTAAGCCCGCGCATCTGTTGATTCCTCGCATTCGATTTTACCACTCAAAAGACCTCGCCTCTTTAGCGGGATCAAAGTAGCTTAGCGCTAAATGAGTTAATAATCTGAGGCACCTGGATTCCAACACGAAGGGGCAAATCGAGTGAAGAGTTTTACCACGGACGAGATTTCTATGACTCACCGAAGATACGCGGATCAAAGGTAAAAGAAATTTATCCTCTTTCGTTTCGAATATGCATTCCTTAGGGATAGCTTCACCTATATGAACATAAATAAAATATTATGGAACTAACAGTACAACCTTTTAATTACATACTCGAATAAGGGTCTCCTGCACTTACCGAATTTTCTTATCGATTAATACCTCTTTAGCTAAGGGTCTACATCAACATCCACATGTGCAATACAAAGCAGACTTTCGTGATTTGTCAGGAGCAGTAAGCATTGTTGGACATTTCTCATTTCCGTCATCGTCGTTTCTTCTTACATTTCTTCCGCGAAAAAAATATTTTTTGAATATTTTTAGGCGGAATTCGATTGGCCTATGTTGCAGGATACTCAAATGAGCTATTCCAACCTAATTATCATTCCTTTCTTACATCGCTTTCCTTCTAATGTGAAAATCGTCTTCGTAAAACTTTCTTATCCTTAGTTCCCCTTAATTATTACCAACCGTAGAAATTCTTAAGTAAGCATTCACTTTCTTTTCGGCTCCTTTCGTCGTTTACATAGCGATATTTCAAGATTTCTGAGTCCGGGTACGAATTAAAGGAGTTGCTATTGAAGTCTACGGCAAATTTCGATCCGGATAATGTTTTTTTTTGCTAACGATGTAAGCACGTATTGAGACCGTATTGAGACCGCCAACTAGACTGAGGGTCCACTGAAATTCGTTTAAATAAATAAATAAATTTAGAAATGTATAGTTACAAATAATTTAACTTTCTATTCTTTAAATGGTTTAAAATTGAAATTTGTGAATTTGAGTGACTATCCTATTTAGTTAAGCTCACATACAATGAAGACATTTCGGCAGGATTTCATTGGATTCTTTGATTATTGACTCAAATGTATCCCCACTTTGCATTAGCCCGCGGCACGCAAGAAAAGATGCGAAAGCAAGATCTAAGCAGTGTTAACCATCATATTAGACAGCACCCATGTTTTTACTCCATGGAAAGTTTCTCTAGCTCCGGAGATTTCTTCCCACCATAAAGAATAAGTAGAAGTGTGTCAGTCCCTTAGAGCGGAAAATCGTTACTAAAACAACCACAAGTATGCTTAATGCCGTCAGTGACTTCATAGCGGAAGAGAATTTGTGCGGAAACATACGGAGGTGATCATTCATCTGGAATTACTTATTTCGTCCGTTTTTCAAACGCAATTGCTTCATGAAATCGCATACTCCTACTACTTTTCTCTCATTACTTTCAGCTTATATTAGCGTTCCTTTCAGTCCAAAATTTATTTTAAGCCTAAGTACCCGACTGATTTCTTAAGTGTTCTTTTTCTTTTCGTTCCTGAATTCCCTTCCTTAAATTGACCAACCCCTTTGAAATTAGGCACGGCTGTAATCGAGAATGGAACAAATTAATTCTTGGGTGGACACCCTCCAATCTGCGTGTATAAAATAATATCCATCTCGTTTATTCCATCAAAAAGATATAGAGCAGAAAAATTCTCTCAAGAGCAGTCAGAGGAGTCTAATGACCATTAATAATTGATAATTGACTATTCAAAAATTTCCCACTCCTCGAAGAATTAAAAAGTTCGCTTAATTTTTGTCAACAGGCACGAGGTAACCCTAACAGTTTCACTTTCGTGAACGTTCCATTGTATGCGGCTAAGAAATGCTATGTCATACATCAACGTTCGATTGTTCAAGATTTTCGTTTAGTTCTTTTGTAAGGACGTGATAAGCAGTAATTTGTACCATAAAAACGAATTATCCACCATTATCATTCGCTTTTCTTAAAATCGTAGTCTTGTTGCAGAAAAGGAATAGAAGCCAAGTTTCTCTTTAATGCTCAAAACGAGACAATTGCTTAGTCATAGAACATATTGCTATATACGGCTTTTCGTTTATTTAAACCCATTCGCTTAAAGATCGTTTGATACTCATAAAAAGCGAATAATTCGAAATGATTTTCATAAAAACCCTTATAACCTGAATCTGAAGCGATTTGGACAAAGCAATCCATCAAAGCTATTAAAAGGGGGATAGTTACATTCGAAGTCACCATTACCTTTCATACTGAAATCGAAAAATCGAATTGTGCCAATTTTGCGCCATTTATGAAATCACCAATTATCCTCGGAATTGATAAATGAAAACCCTCAACTGCCCACCCCGATAACATGTTTTCACTCAAACTACCTGAAGCCCCTTTCACTCAGGAAAAATACAGCTGTATGTCCTAAAAGCGCCCTATCTTATGGACCCTTAAGCGGAAATTGTCGACTTTTCTTAGTGTTACTGAACCAATCCCGTAAGTTTGAAAAATATTGGCGAATAATGAGGAGATGGCGTTCATGCATTCTCCTAAAAATCTTCATTTATATTACATCATTATTATATTATTTATTATATTTATCATTTATATTAATTTATAATTAAAATTTAAAGTGAATTTTTTATTTCATGATATTATTACAGACAATAAAATGTCTTAACATTTATGTAGAACATTTTATTTTTCAGAAGCTAATGATAAACGAGACCTTAAGGCAGTTTGTTCATGTATTCATGAAAGCATGAAAGCGGTCAAATGGGTTTACGTAATAGCTCTCGACCAAGCGAAGATTTTCTAAGCGCGATTTAAATTGATTGATTGATAAGCCACATGAAAAACAAGGAAATAGTCTTGGGTTCTCTGCGTCGACTGCGCAACGGGGCTATCAATGCGTTACCTTGGCATTTAGAATCACCTGTGGAATAATTTAAGTATATCATTGAGTATACGTTACCTACTTACACTTCAAAATGAAAAGATATTTCGGATTATGTTTCACCTATTGTTCACGAAACTTACTCGGCACGCAAAACATGAAATTTCAGACTTGAATTACGAATCTTACAAAAGTGAAGTAAAAGTTTTCGGATAACTTCAATAACTTAGGATAATTTTAAAAAGCGGATATCTTTAATAAAGGAATAATGGCACAACTTTTACTCGTTACCTAAAAATTCATTCACGTACGACCAAGGTTTTGACACCTCGCCTTACCATCAGGTGTGACAAAAGAAAGGAAACAGTCACATGTAGTAGAAATGGGAATGGGGAGAAAGGAGTGAGTAGGGGTTAAACAGTTTGAATGAAAGGAGACAAGGCTTGCATGGCGAAAGGAAGGAATGGGGAAGTAGGGGAAAAAAATTCGTTAAATATTTTGCGATGATCACATAGAGCAGCAAGTGCTAGAAAATGAACTGAATCACTTAATGCTATTCTACTTCATATTTTTTGCATAAGGTGTAAAAAAAATTAAGAGTCAGGGTAACTTTAATGACAGAAGAAATTCTTATATTATAAATTATATTATAAATTATATTATAAATTATATTATAAATTATATTATAAATTATATTATAAATTATATTATAAATTATATTATAAATTATATTATAAATTATATTATAAAGTATATTATAAATTATATTAAAAATTACATCATAAATTATCCTTATCATAACATAACATCTATTATATTGTTTTGCCGCAAAAAAAATTCTCGTTTCACTAAAGCAAACTGGTCTTCTTTCTAATGCTTTCATTAATTTACAGATGAGCATCAGACAGCGTTTGCCTGACATGAGGAACGTTTTGGGACCATTCTTAGCCTTTAGAACCGAGCTCGGGATACTGTCTGTAGTAGCCGTCGATCTTATCCTTTCGATCCTCAGGCCCGATCTTGCTGACTTGGCCAATCGACCTCTTGACGTTGGCCATCAGTTTCTTAAGAGCTACGACTTCATCGTGGTCGGCGCTGGTTCCTCCGGAGCTGTCCTCGCCTCTCGCCTTTCGGAAATAAACAGCTGGAACGTGCTTTTGTTGGAAGCAGGACCCGATGAGCCCATATTCACCGATGTACCCGGCCTCGGAGGAGGAAGCGCCCGTAGTGATATCGACTGGCAAGTTAGGACAGAAGCTAGCCAAGGATACTGTCGATCCAGCCAAGACGGACAGTGCTACTTTCCTCAGGGTAAAGTACTAGGAGGCACCAGCGTCCTGAACGGAATGCTTTACATTCGTGGAAACAGACAGGATTACGATCGGTGGGCCGCAGAAGGGAACGAAGGGTGGTCGTATGAAGATGTGCTCCCGTACTTCCTAAAGTCAGAGGATATGAGAGTGGAAAAATACAAATCTTCCAGTTACCACTCCACTGGTGGTCTTCTTTCCGTGGAAGAACTGCGATTCAGTTCTCCAGTGACAGATGAAGTGCTCAAAGCCGCTGAAGAGCTTGGATATCCTGAGGTAGACGTGAACGGGGAATCCCAGACCGGCTTTTCCCGATTTTACGGAACGCTTAGGAACGGTTTCAGATGCAGCACTTCCAAAGCCTTCCTCAGACCCGCTCGGAATAGGAAGAACCTCCACGTCAGCATGCGCTCCATGGTTCTCAAAGTTCTAATTGACGAAGAAACCAAAAGAGTGGTGGGTGTGGTTTTCGATAAGGATGGCAGACGATACGTGGTCAAGGCGACCCAGGAGGTCATCCTTTCTGCTGGTGCGTTCAGGTCTCCTCATCTTCTCCTGCTGTCTGGAATTGGCCCAAGAGAGCAACTGGATCGTTTTGGAATACCGGTTGTGTCTGATCTCCCTGTTGGTAAAAACTTGCAGGACCACATCTCCTTGGGAGCATTGATTTTTCTCTTGGATGATCCCATAAGTACAATCCTCACGAGAGTAAATGTGTTCAGTGCCTTGACACAGCTCCTGTTTGCTAACAGGGGGGCTCTCATGAGTAATGGAGCTGTGGAAATTAGTGGATTTGTCCCCTCCAGATACGCGAATGCTAGCGAAGATTGGCCCGATTTAACGTTATATTTTAAATCTGTGACGGAAAATAATGACGGAGGAGCGTTCTTGAGGGTCCTTGAAGGTCTATCAGACCAAGTATATGCAGATTTGATAGAACCTATCCTATTAAGGGACGCCTTTGGTATATTCCCTTGCATCCTTCATCCATTCTCCAGAGGTGAAGTAAGTCTTCGAAGCTCCAACCCAAAAGATCCTCCTATAATTAGACCTAATTATTTCTCAGATCCAAGGGACTTAGCAGTGGCAGTTGATGGTGTGCGAATAGCAATTATGCTAAGTGAAACGAGGATTATGAAAGCTCATGGTGCTCGACTGAATCCCAAAAAAATACGCGGATGTGCTCATTATGAGTATCCTTCAGATGAGTACTGGGCATGTGCTGCGAGAGAGATCACCATGTCTGCATGGCACTTTGCGGGTACAGCTAAGATGGGACCAAGTTATGATCCCGAGGCAGTGGTTGATCCTAGGCTTAGGGTGTACGGTGTCAGAGGTTTAAGAGTGGTGGATGCATCAATTATGCCCATTGTTGTTAGTGGTAATACAAATGCTCCAGCTATAATGATAGCTGAAAAGGCTGCAGATATGATCAAAGAAGATAAGCTAGGCTTCCAGAACACATCTTAATGGTCAGCGTAAAATTACTACATGTCCCACATCTGATAAAAATTCACTAATTAACAGAACGCGCTGCAATTCGTTCGAGCTTTTCGGTAATTTAAGCGTGAAAAGCGGAATAAGTGGTGCTGCCATTATATTCTTTCGTTTTACCCCTTTAAATGAGGTAACTGATGTATGATTCATCAAAAGATACGTAGACAGTTTCATTTTACTATTTTGACCCTGTCGCATGATCAAAAGAAAGCGTTTTATTTAAATACCATTTTTATAAGCCTACAAAGTTGAAATTTGCGTAGCTTTGGTGACGATTTTGAACGAAAACGAAGAATCCATATTTATAAGCTCCGAGAGTTGTACAAGGTGATTCTTTCACTTCATTTATTGTATATTCTTGTATATTTTTGCACATTGTTGTATATTTTTCTATATTCTTGTAAATACCGATTCGCTTAGAATTTTAATTTAATTCTCTGGATGTATAAAATAGTTAATTAAAAAGTGTAAGATTAATTTTACTCATCTCATTCTTTCGAATGCTTTCTCGATACATATAATATTTCTCAAATATTCCTTTAGGTTCCATCTTACATTCAAACATTCCTGTTTGATTCTCTTTATCACTGTGGAGTTCGTTGATAATATTTCTATTTGATTTTCAACGAACAAAGGAATCAATGATTAATCCTAAGGAAACCACCTGGAGGGAAACTTTTAGCTAGCTTTGGATGCTCTTTTTCTTGGTCTGAATGTAATTTTTTTTTGCTAAAAATTGATCTTCATTCATCAGTTACATTCATGTTTTCCAAATAAAATCGAATATTAATTGGCTGAGTTTGTTTTAAATTCGGTAGTAAGGAAATGTGTTTGCTTTTCTTAGGGAAGGGTCTCCCCTTCAGAAGTTATAAGATTACATACTTTTACGAAAGTTATAATATGACATACTTTTACGAAATCATCTACCCCATAATATCTCGTATATTTTCAGCACATATATGAAGAAGAGTTGTGAAAAGTTAGAAAAGAATTATTTACTATGTAACAGATTATAGAAACTTTAAAGCGCAACTTCTGCTACTTCGTAAAATAAAACCTTCAATTCATCCCAACTTTCAAGTGAAAAATCTGAAATGTAATAGATTACACTTAATTACGACTTTCAACTCACACTTCCATTATCAAAAAGTGAAAGTAACCAATTTTTCAAGGCAATGAACGCAATCTCATAGTTCTAGAAAAAAATTGGCGTCCTATAAACTTGACACTTCGCTTGTGAGACAGGTAGCTGTCTTGATTGAAAAGTGGTAGAACTACCTCTTTTTATAGTCAACAGGTGCCGTATCTGACAGGGGGCAAGCTCTAATCCCTGCAAAACAAGGCTGCATTACAAAACATAAATCGAATGATATAAGAATCGAAGAATATTATACATAAGTTTGCAATTATTTAATTTTTTCATTTCTAACTTTTAGCCGATCGAATCAAAAATGTCCCCATTCATTTCAAACGACAATTTCTCGAACTTTCACTAAAATATGAACAATTCTCACATACATTGAGACATTCCTTTGTCTTCCAAGAAAAACGTATTTATGATTAACTCATCAAAGCCTAACGATTACAAAAAATTCTTCAAAATATTTGCTTTCACAAAAAAGCAGTCCAAAATGGACACGAAAATAGAAGTCGTCTTAAGTTATGCGGTGATGAAATCATTTGTCAATCACGCGCGTATTTTTTTCATTTCTCATTTGAAACACTTAGCGACCATGGAAGACACTGGGCGAAAGATGTGTACGCATAAGAATATAGAAGGTGAGGTAACAAATGGAATGAGGAGGAAGCAGAGCATTCGTTGTATTTGACAATACAAAAAGCAAGAATGATAATTGGGGTGATTTAAAGGGGTGGATTTGTTGCAATGGAGAGAGAGGAAGGCGGCTTTGAGGTGAAGAGAAAGTGATATTGTAAGCGTGAAAGGAAGGCAGAGAACAACAGAAAAATCTTAATACTATAGATGTTTATCTTTAGCGTTACGGAGTAGGATTACGAGAGAAAACTGGATCATGCGTAAGAAATCGTTCTCCGGACCTTGACGGGGTGAAATGGGTTGCGAGTTCCTTAGGCCTAGAGAGATAAACTGACTGAAACATTGTTCCTGGTAGAATCACGCATTCCGGAAAGGTCAATAGATAGAAGCAGTCCACGCAGAATCGGTACCTCAGTGAAGAGGCTGCAAACGTGCCCACATATAGATTCCATAAATCCTTTCTTTCGTTTTCAGACTATGGACGCCCCTTTAAGACCTAATTTACTACACTAAATCCAATAATTGATTGAATAATATTTGAATTTTCTTTTTAATGATTCTTAAGACGATATAGTACGCCCGAGGGAAATTGTGTTGGAGACTCTCTAGAAAAACATCATCATCGCTGTTCACTAGTTACGTTGAGTTCCTATTCTCTATAATAGTATACTTATCAATATCTCTTTAAGATAAAACTAAGAAACTCTCTCGCCTTAAATAATTTCATTTTGCAAAAGATATCTCGTTATGTATTTATCTTTAAAAAACTGTGTACATTAGTTACGCAAAACTACATATGGAATTCATAATCGATTTCCTTAACGACCAATGTAAAAATAGTACTTTATTTTCAGATAATTTTCATTCAATCGCGCGTTTTTATAGTATGATATTCCGGTATGGGAGAGATTTAAGGGTGAAAATATATCGTACGGTGTATATATTCTCTAGTCCAAGATGCTTAAACAAGATATTACGGAATTCAGAAAAAAATACCTCATGGTTTTTAAAGGCAAGTTCCCGATCAGAGAATTTACATTTCCATAACTGGAAAACAAAATAGCTATAATTGTGAGTTCAACATAAGTAAGTCTGCTTCAAATCCCCAAATATCTAGCAAAATTTGAACTTCACAATAAGGTCATAGCCAACATCTTAGTCATGGAAAGGCTTTTCATTAAATTTACATGAGAAAATCGAAAGAGTATCTCATTCTAAATGGTTTTTCCGTAAATAGGTCTGAAGCTTCGGAAATTAAATTATTCTAAAATTTAGAATTTGAGAAAAGTAGGGAAAAAACGAGACACATAGAGAGGTGGTATCGAATTTTTCACTTATTCTATGGAGGAAATGACAAAGCAGCATCGATAAAAGATCCTCCTCATCCTACGCAGCTATTAAAATTAAAATGGAGGGGTAACCACATCATAAGTCTAATGAGTTCTCTAGAAAATATCTCGAAGGATTTGAGTTCGAATAATAATAATTTGGATTCTTCGAATACTTCTTGTCTACCACCGTGACGGCTGAGTCATACGTTGTGCTCTCCCAACACCTACTCGTACACATGTTAAAATCTTCGATGCAAAAAAAGTTACGTTCCTTGAAAGAATGCTCACAACGATTTACCGAAGTTATTGATTAATGACATTTATATAAGAATATAAGAATAAATACAAGAATAACTGTGAAAAAACTCATGAAAGAGATAAATATCATTCACGAAAGGAAACAAAAATTGAATTCTCATTCATAGACAGGCTTCCGTTTCTTAATCTCACATTTGTTCACCAGTTTGGTAGATGACTATAAAATCATATTGTGTTCTATGGAGTTGATAATACCTTTTCCAATCGTAAGATCTTTCCGAATGTGCGTAATTTTTACAACAGATTTTTTAAAATTATCTCTAGGAAATTATGAGATGCCTAAATCTGCTCACTATCGACTATGCAGTAAAAATAAAATATAATGCGCCGTAATTGCATTTAAACATTTTTCACTTATTTGAGATAAAAAGGATATAATTCAAAAGAAAATAAATCAATTCAAAATATCGAACAAATTAAAATATCCTAAAAATCAGGAAGAGTTATTCAAGAAAATTATTAATTATTCGATAATGTTAGTGATTAATAATGTAAAATAAAGTATCTACTAAATGGATTGATATCCTCAGATATAACTCTTTTCTTGATATGAATTACTAAATTTTAAGGGGTGAAAATTGGTGAAAATAACTGGGTGATAAAAAAATAAACTTAACATTGCTTCCTAAAATTAAAAGATGGTCATGAATAACACTGACATAAAATCAAATTATTAATAAATCTATTCTTTAGCAATGAATATAAAAAATAATAATGAAAAACATTTCCTGAATATATATTGTAATAATTGAAAAGATAATAATATAGAGAAAGAAATGAAGGAGAAAAAGTCTGCTGTAGATGGAACTCAAACCCAGATGTCTCACTTCCAAAGCAGTTACTTTTTCCAACTAAGATACCATGACAGAACAATCTCTTCTTCAATTTCTAAAGCTCTGATAGGATATGGTGTGCTTTGGAGGATCCATCTAAGTTGGCACCAACCCCTATATACTTGCGGGATATCTAAAATGCTATCTCACCATCATAATGGACTTCTCAAATGCCATAATGGTAAAGTATGAAAATGATGAAAATCAAAATATCCTCAATCAAAATCAAATTATCTTCAATATCAAAGTGTTGTCAGCCTCAGTGTGTGAGGGTGTAGTGAACCATAGCTTTGTAAATGATCTACATAATAATATGATAATAATAATTATTAGTCTTATTTAGCCGAATTTTAGTCTGATGAGAGTGCCCTTAAAATTCAACATTTAAAGGCAATTACAAACAACCATGCCCTAACCAAGATTTCAACCTAGGACATAGCAAGTTCAACATGCTACTACTCTTCAGCCTACAGCACTGAAGCTATAACATTGGGAAAATAATGCATTAAATATTTTTAAAAGGGAGGCATCCCAATCTTAGAATCAAAGAAATAAAATCATGTTCTTGCTTAATTTTTTAAATGCCATTATAGGGAAAATAAATTAAACTTGTGCAAAAGGTATGGACCAAGGAAATGATTAATTACTCTGATAAATTACTTCCAGGTTTCTTACAAAGAATAACTTTGCAAAAACCTTTTAAGAAAATTTGTCAAAATAATAAAAAGAGAGTCATTGACAAACACAAGTTATTTTTACACAAAAATAAAAACATTAAAAATAGAATGCATGAAATAGCATGAAGAAACACATAAAGTATGCAATACCTAAATACACAGCATTTTACTTTTGTGATTTCTTGTGTTTGGATATCCTTATGAGGATATTCATAAGTTTGCTAATGGCCAGTAATACTTGTTCCTATTTTCCACAACACAACCATATTAAGGTTTCTGCCATCAAAACTTTATCCAAGTTAATGGTATTAAATTGGGAGTTCAATCGTTCTAGAAAATCGGGGGTATTTTCCTTAGAAGTATCGAAAATTGCAAAAATATCATCTACTTATCTTGACCAAATTCTGGGGAAATGCTTGAAATTAATCTTACATTTATATTCAAAGTTAATTTTAATTTAATACCATAAACTTCACTGTAGAAAAAGAAAAGGATTGTAGTTTACCACTTTTAGACGTAGAAATAACTAGAAATAATAACTAACAGTTTGGCTATTTATCGAAAACCTACTCACACTGATATGTATATTCCCATTGATTCAAACCACCACATTCCACAAAAACTCGCCCCTTTCACATGATGATACACAGACTTTTAAACATTCCTATGAGCAAGAAAGACTTCAAATCAGAATTACAACACATAGAAAACATTGCTCAACAAAATGGTTTTGAATCATAAACAATACACAACATCTTAAGAAAACATTCCCAAAAACTCAGATTAAAACTAAACACTACAATGGAAAATAACAAAGAAAAAACCAAGAAATTTATAAAACTACCATTTGCACCAGGCGTTACCAACAAACTGCAAAATGCACTTTCAAAACAGGAATTACAAACAGTTTTCGTCAATAAGAATAGCCTGGAAAATTTATTAAAGAATCCCAAAGACACCATTTCACCTATACATAAATCCGGCATTTACAAAATAACATGAAAATGCTGTAATAATTTTTGTTGGGCAAAGTAGAAGACAAATAGAAACAAGATTCAAGGAACACATTGCACACTTCAAAAACAACAGACTTAATACATCAAGCATTGCCTTACTCATTCAAGAATGCAATCACCCTATACATTTAGAAGACTTAAGATTGTCAAAGTCAGTTAGCAACGATTACCAATCCCTTTCTCCTCATTGTTCTCATTGATAACTAACACCAAGAAAGCCCCCAACCCTCCCTCTCCCCCCACAAGTTTAGGTATAAATACTGTGACACTTACATCACACAGACAGTCCAACAGATCTACTGAGGAATGAACCATAGATTCCGAAATGCGTGTATAGTGTTTGAATACAGGTGCTTCCCCTGGGACGCTGGACTGACCATAGGCAGCAGCGGAACCACCCCAAGGTAAGTTTTTTGTTTTCATTTTATTTATCTCAGTGCAATATGGCTTTAGTGAGTTTTATTTAGAATTTTTCGTTTGATTACTTCCAAAAAGATACGCAATGGCTTAATAAAAATTTTAGAGTTTATCTGAAGAGTACCAAATATTGTTTGACAAGATTATAGAAATTACAACCATAAATTATATCTCACTTAATTTAAGATAGTGGGCTGCACTGATTAAGTATAATCTAATTACTAAATCTAAGAAAAATCTACAGCAGTTGTTATACTTATTCATTCGAACTAAAAGGAGTATTATATGTAGATATGAAATAGTATGTTAAAATTTGTTTATAAAGTTATTTCACAATCTCATAATATCCATAGTCTTCATACTTATTGTTAGCTAATTCAATAAAGATCATTAATAATTTATATTCAAGAAAAAGAAAATTCAAGAAAATTAAATTTACCTCACACCATGCTTTTCCATTCATTATGTTGACCTTTAATTTACTTTAGAAGAGTTATAGTAATTTGTACTAGTCTAGAAATAATTTTTCATTTGGGATGGAGAAAGTTATTCTCTCAGGTTCTGAACTATATACAATTTCATTCAATTAAAAGATAACTATGGTACTAATATAGGAATAGTAGAATAAATATCAAAAATCATCAAGATAGCCTGGGAAAAAACCAGTAAAATTTATTGTAGTGTATGATATAATGACTGAAACACTTAATGCTAATATCAAAAGGAGATAAAAGTCAAAATCCATGGAATTCTAAGGCTAAATATACCTTTAAGTTAAGTAAATTCTCTATATTCTGTATCTGGAGTGGCCCAAGGTTGCAGGGAAACACAAGGGGAGCACTGGATATGCATTTCAGATCTAACTCTATGTATCACTAAATATGTAAAGTTTTGGAGTTTAATTTCTCTGTTTTGATATTATCTTAATAACTATGTCTCTTTCTTTTCTCCCCAGTCAAATATTTCTTACAAAGTAAAAGCCATAACTATATGGTTATAAATTTTGACTTTCTAGATCTTATAAATAGTTATCTATCCACTGAATAATCTGTAGATGGATACTAATATTAATGTTCAAGGATGAATACATTTCCAGAAAAATCTACCATAAAATTAAATTTACCACACACCTTTTTCCATATAGGCAAAATCTATAGTCTTCTCAGGAAAAATTGATTTGCTACAGGCATTTTTCTTGCCTTTAGTTTAACATTGTACTCAGAGGATGCCAATCCTAATTTCTTTAAACTTCTCCCTCCTTCTTGTACTCTCTGCACTTATTCCTTTCTTCAAGTCTTCAACAGTACCAAACTTCTTCCTCCTTAGATAAAAAAGAATTCACAACCTCACAAAATTTAATTACACATTTCTTTATGAAGAGATTTTGGTATAGCAACTAACTGCATAACTAAACTAATTTTACCAATCAATTATACAATTAAGGCTTCACTTTGTGGAAATAGTGTTTTAACTCTGCTGAGTTTACAAGGATATTCCTGAATATATTAAAAATTCTCAATCCATCATGGATCCCACTTTCCGTTTTAGTGAATATCTCATGGATTTCAATTCAATAATCAATGCCTACCCATAATAATGTGTGTCCACACGCCTCCAGAGTCACACAAAGTGTACTAGCCAAGTCCAAGTGACTTGATCATCCACCGCAGAGCCTGGACATGTCACCCTGCAACTTCCTTCTGTTCAGTCTGCAAAAAAACATCTCAAAGGGAAGCACTTCAACTCGGACGACAAACAGGACACAATGAAGGACTGGCTCTTGTCACGGTTACAGGAATTCTGGTAACAGAGAATCTTTTGGCAAGTGAAACAGTGAGATAGTTGTGCTGAGGCCTCTGGTGGTTACTTTTGAGAAAAGACTGCAATTATACCCACAGTGTTGTTTCATACCTTTTCATTTGAACACCCCTTATATATTCAATAAAATGCATATCTATAAAACTAAATAATGGAATAAAAGTACAAGGTCAGAACTTATATTGTTACATACTATTTTATTTTATTAAATCATGATATAAAGTGACAATACAATTACAAGTGGAACACTAGGATCAAAGTTTAAGATTACTTATTATCTATACTTTCAAAAAAGAACAAAAAATGAATTATATAGTGCACAGAATACAAATTTTGAGCAAACTTCATCTTAAAATAATCTGGACTATTACTTTCCTTACAAAAAATTCAATGAAGAGTACTGAGACAAATACAATGCATATATATGAATTATAAGCAACACTCAGAGGAGAGTTCATAAAGTTTTCTAAAAATAAGTATCCTCCTAAAATTATCAGAGTAGAATAAATTAAAATTAAACAAGTATCAATACGTTGTCATTGGAAATTATAAGCAGAACTTTACTGAAACTCAACACATATGAGAATTGTGTACTTTGCATTGATTTCCCTTTTTATATAAAAAATTGTCATTTGTTTTCCCTGCAGATCCTCTTAATCAAAAATTACTCCTAAACAAAAGATTTTCATATCAAAAATTTTATCAGATAGAATTTGTCTGAGGTACACTTCCTCCATGGGATGCAGCTGCTACTCCTGCAGCAGCACCAGATCTGGCAGTAGCTGGCATACTTGCTGGTGCAGTAGAAGGCCCTGAGGTAGCATTTCCTGAAACTGCTTGGGCTGGCTGAGGCTGAATTTGTGCCGATGGTGGAGGTGCATAAGGACACCCAATGAACTGGTCACACAAGCGCCCACCTTCTCTCAGACCACTCAAAAATGCCCCATGCACTGTGGCAGGATAATTTCGTATTGTATGTTCACCTGTGAAATAAATATAATCATCATTATTAATTCTAAAAAGGTAGTACAGAGCATATGCTTCTTAATGATATCAAAAGACTCAAAAAATTAGAGAGAATGAAAAAATATACATGTTTAGCATTGCTATATAATTTACAACACTTTAATTGTAAGTTATTCATGAAATTAAAAATTAAATGGTACTCTAAGTTTTCTTGAAAGGTAGTAGAAAGTAAATTACAACATGAACTGAAATATGACAACTCATTCTTTAAAATTAGATTAAAAAATATTCAGTCAATTCGATTCTTTCTTTTACAAATATCATTGATCAGAAAAGTGATATAACAGGGTAAAAATTTTATTAATTTTATTTATAATTCAAGACGTCATTTTTAAATTTACTTTACTAACAAATAATTACTTCAAAATTATTGCTGAATCAATATCTTTTCAGCAGTTCCCATCTTATTAGTATCTTTCACTAATTTTAGGAAATTGGCAATGCATAGCTGTTTAGATAAATGTAAAAGTTTGTTCTGTTATTTTACCAATTAAGACTAGCATGACGTAGGACACTTTTTTCTGATATATTTACAAAGTAACTGAGTGAAACTATATATTTCATACTTGTCTGTAATTCTTTTGATTTCTAAATCCAGGAGAGAGGAAGAATATTTTTCAGAAGGTGAATGGACATCATCGTAACAAGATTGTGGCTATTCATTCATATTTTACAAAAATATTCAAGGGGAAATGAAGTAAATAATATTATCAAAATTAAATATTAATTTACATTCTCAGCTTAAATTTTACCTCTAAATGTACAACATTTCACTGTCTCATTCTGCATTTCTCCAGCAAAATACTTTTTTTTAGATCTAAACCATCTCCTTTATTTCTGACTTTTTCTTTTATTGGCAAAAGAGTTTCTGATTTTCTTACCAGCAAAGAAGAGTCTTGGAGGATTTGTAGGGCTGGGTGCTTGTGCTCCTGGTAGTCCTGAAGGACCAGTTGGAGCATTTGGAGGAGGAGGAGTTACAGGAGCTGCTAAAATATCATAGTCACTACCAGATGCTCCAACTGCAACAAATGAATAGGATCCTCTGGACCATGGATCAGCACGCCAACGTGTCACAACAGTTTCCTTGGGCTGAAGCAAGAGAAAGAATATTAACATAGAACAATGTTAATGAACAACACATAGTATCAATGTTGAAAAAGTAGAGAATATCAGAATAATGATATCACATACACCCACGAAGGAAAACATTAGGAATGAAAATGAACAATCACAGTGATGGTAATTGAGATACAATACCCTATAGTAAACTAAACATGATTATTTAACTTCAATGAAATAACTCATTCAAATGCAAATACATGGTACTTTAAAATTCTAAAATTTTCTAACCTAGTAGCAAAATTTGAACCCGATATGATATGCTTGGGTTAACGATTTCTTGCTGCTTTTCTACATACATATTAAAAATTCTAATACATTTAATGTCTAAGTGCGTTATTTTTATATTAACCCTTATTATTATACAAGATTAATTCATTTATACAATAATGCTATGAATTGAAGAAGATAAGGATTATCTTAGAACTGGTTTCAGATTTGATTCCTCCAAATATAGCAAATGTGTTATGTTCACATGAAGTGGTAATGAATTAACAAATTTAACTTGTTCACACTTATGTGAACTCCAATGCCAACACTTGGATGAAGAGCATACATGTAAAAGGTTTTCTTAATCAAGGTAAGATTATGATAATTTCTACACATTTTTGATAGTTCAGTCAGACGCTATAAACACCTAGAACAAAATCCTTCATAGAAACAATAACATATATTTTCATATAAATTATATCTCCTATTCACAATCAATAAGAAAATTTAAACTCTACATAAAATACTGTGTATGTACTAGTATTGTTGAAGCTCAACAGTTTTTAAAAGCCCACAAGCTTTTCTTGAAATAAAGCTCAAGACCTACCAAGATATTCAAAAATTTTACAGGGATAATAATTCAACATATTTTTGGAACAAAATTAACTGCATATTTTAATGAACAACAGTTTTAATTACCAAATCATTACTTCCACATGTGGTGATAGACCTGAACCCCATTTCCCACCCACTCAACTACCATAAATCAGCTGCACAAGTGTGACAAGCTGACTAACCAACCAAGTTCAAATTTAAAAGTCTTGCAAAGGATTCCAGTTCGAAATTCAATCTGGTCCTTAAAGGCTTGAGCTCAGACCAAGTACACATTCATGAGAAAGCTCAAGTATTTTGGTTTGAACCAGTACCACAACTATACACTTTGCATTTCATTATCTGCTGTTTTGTCTATTTAACTTTCAGTTATTTCTGCTTGTGAAAGGAGATATAAAGAAAACAGAGTTAGGTGATGGAGAAAAAAGAATAGTGATGGCTCAGAATACATAAAATATGCTAAAAGTACACTGCTTAAATTAGAATATGGACAAGAAGGCTTTATATTGATGTATATCTTTAATATTCAAAGATAGGAATAGTTCCTCATGCAGAGAAGTCAATAATCATGCGAACTTCTAAATAATGTAGCTTTGTTGAGATTTCACAAGTAGGCTTAAAAGTATCATTACGGTTAAATTACATTCACTGAAGGAATTCTAACCATTCACAAAATGTTGAGTATCAGTTATAAATATATAACATTTAAAATTAAGATGGTCCTAAAAAAACATTATAACCCAAGTAAACAAACCTGTGGAACTGCACTGTTTCCAAAAATTCCTTTAAGCACGGCTATGCAACGTCCAACAATTACATCATCACTCACATTCTCCATTATTGCAGCAGCCTCACCAGCTACAAGAGCCAGCAATACAGGGGCTCGATAAAGATTCCAGAAGAGGAAGAGCTCCCCTATTTCAAATGAAAATTCAAATTATTGCAAAAATATTGAAAGATCTCTCTTTTACATTTAAGATGAACCTCATAATAAACTAAAAAATTCAAAATTATATGATTTCCTTGATATTAACTTACCTCTGCTAGCAGTAGTACTGCCAACATGACCAAAGAGGTTGGCATTTGGATCCCAAAATGTCCGCTCAAAACAAAGGACAACTTTGTTCAGGTTTCCAAAGCCCAATCTCTGAATTGCAGCCACTTTCCATTCTGGCAATGGTGGTATGAATTGCACTGCATTAGCTGGAGGAGGGGGAGGAGGAGCTCCTGATTGGGCTTGTCCAGTGGTTCCAGGAGCACCACCTGGGCCTGCTCCAGCAGTTGCAGATGCTCCAGCTGCTCCTGAGGCACCACCAGCAGCTGAAGGGTTTGGTGGTGGTATGCCTGTAGATTGCTTGAGCACACCCAAGGGCAGTGTGCAAAGGACAGCATCACCTATAAAGAGAAAGGTATCAATAGAAGAATATAAGCATATTCTTGGAAAAAACTCTGCAGACATTACTATTCCTGCTTCAAAGCAATACTTCCTTAAATCCTTAATAAATAGAGATCTTTCCAATCAGTCCTTTTATTCTCTTCCTTTTTGAAAAATATAGAAATATTCCTGAATGCACCTGACAATTTATATTAGGAATTACTCTTATTAACCCAAACCATTGGAAATTACTTGCAATTACCATAAAAGGTAATAGGCTCTATGTAAATTGAATTTTGAGATACATCAAGTGACTTTGTTTGCCAGAAAATCTTCTTTAAATATTACAATCACTAAAAATATATTTTAACTGTGTTTAGATAGAATTTCATTTCATTAATCATGAAGGCTTTCCAAAAAGTATCTTGTTTTATAGAAATTTATCTCAGATTAAGAAAATATAATATGTGGCATCCCTTCTTACATAATTAATTTCCTGAAATATCGCAATAGATAATTAGTAAAAAAATATAAATAAATCGACTGACTAACATAAATTTTTGTTCAGGAAATTGTTCAATTTTCATAAAATTATAATGAAATTACCAGTGACAGATGCTAATTTTTCTTAAAAGAGTTACTGCAGTTTCTATTTTTTTGACAAGTAACTGTTAAGTCTAATCTCCCATAATTTATTGTATGAAACAGTAAATACTCAACAAATGAAATATTTCATATCTTTGCTTATTTTCCTCTGTACTTTAAGTTAAATGAGTTAGAAAAATAAAATTTAAACTCAAACGCATGAGATTACTAATATTATCATTATTAGATTATTAGCACTCACCCTTGTAAGTAACAGGATTGGAATGATTGCGGGAATTGGAAGTAAGAATCTCTACTCCATGCGGTCCGTAACGAATCTGCCGAACTGCCGTATTTAGCTTTATATCAAGGCCCTCCGAGAGTGCAACAGGTACACAAGAGTATCCATTCCTCACTGTAAGGAAATAAATAAATCGGTATAAGTTGTAGCTAGGGAAAATCCAACTATTATTTTACAGAAAGATATACAGGGAGACCTCATCTGCCTCCCCTGTGGAGGTCACCCTGCTGAAATCAAGTTCTCCATTCAGTTCTGAAGATGCTGACTACAAATACAATTACGGAAAGGCGAAAAAATATCGTAGAAAAATTGCAGTAAATAGCAATATTGAACAAATATCTCTCAGACGTTTCTCCAGATACCAATTAAAGAACAGGTTGCACAAAAATTTTATTAGTCTAAAATATGTCATCTCAGATATTTAAAGAAATATAATAAACGAAAAAAATGGAAATATTTGCAAACTTAACTTCAGTATTCACAGAAATTATTGAATTTTAATTGCATAAAACATCGAAAAGGAGATTTCGATAATTTTTTCAGGCATGGAGACAGTAAGTAAGAAACTTCAGCCTGTTTATGTGGTTCGTATTTCAAAGAAAGTAATTACAAGTCAGCCATTTATGTTTATAAGAATAAAATTCTTAACACAGTACCATATCCAACATAAGATACAATATAGTAATCTTGAGCGGTAAAATTTTCTCAAATGGTCCGCTGAATAAATAAAATATTTTTCTGAGGAAGTTCGCGAACTAATAAAAACGCATTGCAGATGAGAAGACTACGATGAGCATATAAGTACTTAGTAATTGAGGGTAGATGGAGATAGGGCAATTCTTATTTCCTTATAAAATACGTATGAAGAGAGATATAAAATCTAACGCGCTCCGGCGATCTTTGGAGCTTTTGGACTTGCCACCCAACTTGGGGAACTGCATCTGTGTAATACGGATTAAGACGTCAGTATAAGATTGTATTATACTCAGCATAAGCCGAACTTTAAGTTTCAAGACTTTTCCCACTTTAGCATTTATATCCATAATCTTATCCTTCATCTCACCGACTAACATTCAGCGATACTGAGCCGCGTAGAGCAAAAGACTAATCCGCAAAAGAAAAGCGTGCCTCCAAACGATACGATGATACGTACTCTGAGAAAGACTTAAACACGAGAAAGATAAAGGCGTGAAGAGCAATTATCCTCCACGAGGTACTTGGGATTCCATCAAAACCCAACACATGTAAATCGAAACACCATTCCTCTGGCCATTTTACTTTAGCGCTCTTTTCGCATCGAGATATCATCTCGACACTTCCGATACGCTCTTGCAAGGGCTACGTGGAATAATTAGTCGCATCCTCTAATCAGGGCCGTGACAAGCATCGACGGCGGAGGATCACTCTCATTTATGTGCAGCGGATCCGTTTGGTGGGTGACTAAAACCGTTCGGCCGTCACGCGTGCGATCGTGACTTCATCGCCCCGTCATCATACGAAAGCGAACTTAGACGATTCGGACGCGTATCCACATCTGAACCGCCGACAAGAAGTCGCAATTCCTTCGGAATGATTCCTGAAGCACGTCCGAGGCCGTCACCTCCGCGACGGGGGTGAGATGGCACGACTTTGAATCGCTTTCCCGATGCACAGGGGGCGAATCCTTCATCTCCATGTCCCGACGCTTTTCTTCTGGGTCAAACTGGTACATCACGTCCCTTCCAATCGCTATTCCTCGCGGGTCTTCTTTCCCCGCGACGCATGGGCAGTTCCGAGGAATGTCGCATCTCCTGTTTACGCCACGGATCGAGTGGGCACACAATTACACAGCATCCGAGGTGTTCATGAATAATTTCTCCCACAGTCCTCGACTCCGTCACCAGGTCACGTACGCGTATACCCCTTGCCACTACGGATCAAGTCCGCAGGCCTGATGCTGCTTTCTGAGAATCGGACGGATCCCAGTGCATCTGCTACCGACTGCCACCTCTAAATGCGGATTTATGCATTCGGTGTCATCTCGTCTTCATCGCGAGGGATACCAACACGAGCTTAGGCGATAAATAAATCATTAGCGCAACCTCTTAAGGCGAAATTTACGTCCGTGAGTGGCGCGCGAGAAAAGAGCTGCGGAAATGAACTTCCGAAGTTTAATAAAATATTTATGGATGCAATACTGCAACATGTTCGTGTTTATCGAAAAAGTAACGGGACTTGATTATTTGTAAACAACTTATATTACTTCATGACTTAATAATAAAATGATTCAAGCGGGAGAAATCCAATTTATTTTTCGAAAGCTGATTAAAATGACGGAAAAATATGTCTCGTAATTTTTAAAAAGTGGTAAGATTTTAAAGAGCGGTAGGAGTGATTGCGCTGATCGATTCAATTAACAAGAGAGCATCTACAAGTGATATTCCGCTACTTAATCGAAAGACAAGATCAAATAATTGCGAACAAAATTAATTGAGGGAGGAGGGTAAATTTTTCCCTTTACGGAGTAGAATTTCCACGCATAAAACCCTTCCCGCAAGCGAAAAAGGCCTCCGTATTATTTCAAGATCCACGGGCGTCGATAAGCGAAAATTATTCCAAAAATGCGACAGCCTCCCGACATATTCCACTGTTCTTGATGAAGTAATTCTCTAATCTTTATATGCCTCATGACAAATTATTTCTCAGGTGCCACTACATGTATATTTAAACAGGCAGGACTCAGATTAGCCTTTCAATATTAATTTAGATACCAAAGGGGTCCTTGACCTGCATGAAAAGCCACCGGAGTCGCAGGGGACGGGAAGTTGTGACTGAAAGGGGGAGGGAACAGGACCCGTGAACATGGAACGGCTAGCGAAGATAGTCGAGGTAAAAAAATAATAAAAGGGGGAAAAGGAAAGGGAGACGAACAAGTTTTCAAATGTAGCAACCTGAAAAGTCATTCACTCCCAGAACGCTCATCCATCACTCTGGAATATGGACAGGCCCTCTTTGACTGCTTATGACATGCTCAACGTTACATTTATACCCATCCTCCCTTAAAAAGTGATTCCTTCCACCCTCTGCCGCCAACCCTTTCCTTGCTAACGCGAGCCAACTCCCTCCTTGTCACATTCATAAGCTGCATACCATTGGCGAACTGTTCACACAGTCGAGGGCGAACACAAAAACGATAAAGCTAAAAAGAGAATGTGCCCCATTCCCGAGGAATAAAGGCGGTGGCGAGTGAGCGCCGCTTTAAGACTAATGGCCGCATTTACGAAAGAATGCCATCAAGCTGTCAAGAGGAGAGGACGCTGAGCCGAGATTCATGAAATTGTAGCATCCTGACAACTTGCTTAGCAATTTTCCAAACGAGATATACGGAAATGATCTTCTTTTGGGAACGTTTCCAATGAAAATAATTAAATGCTCGATCGACCCACCCTATTAAAACGATAATGAGGAATGACAAGACACTTTCCGGTCATGAGCGACAACGCGAGGTTTCGCCGGATCTTAATACCGATGGCAGCAAGTGTATGGTGAAGCCAACAGCTCTGCTCATTATAAATGATGTTTCGCGAGACACAAAGAGGAATAAAATAAGTGCCCGATGATTTTACTTAATACTGAGTATTGAAAAATAAAAAACAATGAGAGGCGAGATGAATGATTGCATATATTTAAAATATACGATTATCGCGGAAACATTTACTCAAAAATACTATGAGGAAATGCAAAGGATGATACGATGCTCGAACGTGAAAATATGACTGAAATACGCAGTTTTCTTTCGTGAAAGCAGGTCCAGATTCGATTCCAGGTAGGGGCACACGTTTACCGGTCTTCATAATGTATCGCGATGAATACGGGAGGTATTTATCTGAACTAAGAAATAGCGGTTCAGTTGAATTCAGCCATTAATAAACAGCGTTGAAATGGATGCGCTAAGAACGAACCTAACAGTCCTCTAGCTTTCATGGCTCTAATTGGCCGAAACGAAGCATTTTCAACGCAAGAACTTACTGGTGACGAAGGTATATTTCTCACTGTACGAGAAATACACTGTAAGGAGAGTCAGCAGAGATTTTAACTACAAAATTCAATGCGCGCTCGGATGGCTGAAATAATTTCCCACGAGTACACCAGCTTCAAAAAAATCAGTTTCCACGTCATATCTTTCAACCTGACAACAGCAAGATCTTGAGAGCCTCTCTCCAGTCAGGCTAAAATAAGCCATACCACACCTGATGACAAGCGAACTCCAGAAAAAAATCTCTTACAGCCAACATTTTCACGATCTGCATAATTATATCCCATCGTCAAACGGTGAGTAGCGTAGCCGTAATTGCATCAAGATAAGGAGCTCTTGAACTCTGCACGGATCCCATGCAACGGGTCGACCTTGCCGGGAAGGGAAATGTCCAGGTTAAATGACAGATTAAACCCCCCACCGTCACTCTGGTAAACTCAAAGTCATCTGATAAACAAACTTGGCGGCTAAGGTGGGACAGTGCACCCAGCGAACAAATGAATTTCGTCCCTTATCGTCCGAAGTCATCGAAGTCTGCGACGGTTTTTGTGCCCATACACATCCACACGGCATCACAATGTCTCCACGGGTGGCTGCCGGAGAGAGATGGAAGGGCGCGGGGAAAAAGAATATGGAGAAGACAAGAAAGCGGATTACGCGAACCAGAGGAGGAAAAAACGAAGAGCGGAATCAGAAGGACAGCGTAGAGTGAGGAAGAGAGGATTAGCGGAAAGGAGTAGCCAAAAAAAGAGGACCGTAAGATAGGAGAGAACGAGGGAATATAACGTCTGGACCAATGTAGCGAACGTCGATTCCGAATCGCTTTTTTTCCCAAACTCGTTCCATAACCAATTTAACCCCGGAGAACAAAAGGTCAAGAGATTTAATTTCGGAGGGGACTGTATGCAAATGAAGGTGGTAAAAATCACACCACGCAGCGTGTCCGCCTTAATAGCTTTTGATAAAAGTGGACACGAACCTAAAGGATTATCGAAGATGTCAATACATGAGCAACCTCGAAAATATCCCCCGCGGCGAGCCGTTCCGCCGATAACGTCTGTGAAAATACCTCCGGTAACAGCTGTTAGTAATTTTTTCCTTCGGGATTAGATACTTTCTGACACTCGCGCGAACGCTATTCTAAAAGATAAACGAATTCCATCGGTCGGCGGAATTCGATAACTCAGAGACTTAAACTTAGAGGAGTCGAATCAAGAAATACTTACCTTAATTTCTAGCGATGATAACTTAATACCGCTCTTTAAATGCATATCACGCGGAAAAATAGGCAAGACAGCGCTTCGTACGTAAATTATCCCATTTTCCTACTCAAGCTTGATGAGTTCTTTAAGCCCCGGCGAATGAAGTTTTCTCAATGGAAAGTCGTTCGCATAAGCATGGGATTACCCATACACAAGAGAGATGTGTTCAACGGTGCGAGGAAAAGTCTAGGTGCTATAAAATCGCAAATCTTAATCGAATAATACCACTTGAAAGCAAGATGATCTGCGCGAATGGTCACGGCAAAAAGAAGGATCTTTAACTCATTTTTTTTCTGCTCTTCCGAGAAAAGTGAAGCTATGGAGCGTTGCTCGGATCAAACTTGGTGGAACCTACCAGATGGCATTCCGAATTCGCTCATGCCACTCAATTAGTCATGACCACGGTCCGTTCGAGAAGAAATCAAGAATTAGGCTGCTTCGAATTCGGGCGTGAAATCCAAGACTATTTCGCATGGTTCCTGCTTTCAACAACTAAAGCGACCGAGCTAACTTCTCTTTCACCAAAGATTTAGAAGGGAAGAATAGAGGAAAATACAACCCGGCGGAAAAGGATTTTTTTCCTAGCGGATTTCTCTAATGAGAAGTAGTAATGGCTTAAGTAATCCGCAGATCACGGAAGTATGGACAAGAGGGTAGAAAGGGATTTTCCTACACGAATGTCTTCGTCACGGAGTGGGAATCTAAGAAGGAAGAAGTGCTGTGATCTGGGAAAGGTCTGGAGACTTCAACGATTGGAAAGTAGAGAAAAAATGTCTGGGGATTTCAACGACTGCACAATATCTTTGTATTTCCCACGGGCATTAACCACGAAAAGCCGAAAATCAACCGTGCAGCGAATCAAATGATTACACTCAAGTCCAAATAAACATGAGAATTAAATGGTATGAAGTCTTTCACCTTTTTTTACCGTTTTACCGCTATGATTATTAGAAATTGATAGTATAACTGATTTTTCACTTAAAATGATCTTCACTTAGGCGACTTTTAGCTGCATAAAAGAAAGTAGTACTTCATAAGTCGTTATGATTTACAAATCAATATACATTCCTGCAGCCGAGACTCTCAATTTCCTCGCCAAAGACCGTGTAACATTATGAATTAAAATATTTATTTATTAATAATCTCGTTACGCGAAGTACCACAATCAAAATATATCAGTTACAAAACCATCATGCCTTAATATGCAAATGAATAATTATTTTGGATTTTCGATCCAAATAATAATGCAATATACTTAATTTAAATATTGGTTACGACAGTAACCAAACAATGACAGAATGTTATTTTTAACATATAAGCTAGAGGAATATGAATTTTAATAATGGATATCAGAATTTGAATCTTTGCCAAGAAACAATGCCAAGAGCAAAACTTCAACGTCAATTGTCCACACGAAGTACTTGTAGCATGCGATCAGTTTATACGATGGTTACGATTAGGATGCATCCTTTCTTCATACCAATATTCTCATACGAATAGTAAATAAATCATCGATAATATCACACGATAATAATATGAAGTAAAAGATTGATCTTCGATTTTTTTCGAAGACTTACGAAGATAAAATAGAATTCAAGGACCACCTCAAAGCATTCTAAGATTCTGAACAATCATAACATTGTGGTAATGACTTATTATTTACTTGGGTACTATTGTAAATATTGAATTTTTTATAATAAAGTTAGATAGAAAAATTGAAACAATTTATGCAGAATACTAATTGGGAAACCTTAACTAAAAGAGAAAAAATAATAAATTTGAATTGGGGAATCCTGAATAAGAAACTATGAGTTAATATGACTATGACTGCTTACTCATTTAACGTGACGCATCACCACACTGGCAGTAATCCGTCAACATTCAATATGAGCACGAATCTCCCAAGAAAACACAGAACAAAACACCTAAACGACATATCTTTACTACGAAAGTAACCGTGTGATTTGGTAAAAATTGCTCATCATCATCATGTTTTTGTCCCATGGACAGATCTCAATGGCACTGTTGTCTCTAAGCGTTTCTATCCCATGAATCTCGTTTCATTACATCTTAGCTCCTTCCTCTCTTCAACAAAAATTGTTATCCCGATGAATTCCTTCACATTCCTAACTTGCGCGACTGAAAGACCTCTCCAAATAACAACTCTTCCCACTTGGCGCAAGAAATGCGAACAAATTGGCCAGACAGTTAGGAAACCTTGTGTTTCACACCCCCTGCCATACGCATCGGATCGCCGAGTATGTGTGTGAATGTAAATGGAAACCAATGAACTCCATCAAATAGTCTCGGCGCCAGGGAAGCCGGCGATTCTTCTCGGTAAGGTATGGTGGACAAACAACAAAAGGACATAAACATTAAGGGAGGGCTAACATCCATGAGACTGGAGACAGCGACGCCAAACTCCCAACAGACCTAACATTCCGTTCGCTTCGCAGCTGTGCTCCAAGACATTTTCCTTTCTCATTACATTGAGAGGCAAAATATTTTTTTTGCAATTTTTTCGCTTTGTGCAAATATACCCCAGAGCTTCACCGACACTATAAAGGGAACAGATTCGCTCGGCGATTCGAACCAACGAGTTTCTCAAAACTTGATCACGAATTAATAGCCATTAACACGCACACCACTTCGATTTTTCTAGAAAAATAACAATGGAGCGATCGTAAATAACGCCTAGTAACGAAACGTGATCGAATCTTAGTAACGAAACACGTAATCGAATCTAAACAAGTCACGATGACGACAAATTTTACTGAAAACGTTTAAACGATACCTCTCAGAGGCGCTTCCGTATTTATAGGAAGTCAGCTTATCTCGAAACATGCAATGAAATGAACATTCTCCTAAACGCCAAAGTATACTCGAGTAGCTGCCATTTAAACAAAACTTAATTTTAGTCTCAGAGTCGCTCCCGTATTTATCGGAAGCTGGCATATCTCGAAACAAAATTAAACGAGCATTTTCTTTACGCCAAAGTGTACTTGAAGTAACTGACATTTAAACAAAACTTAAATTTAACTCATTTAGGGTTATACAGCATTCCTTAACCGCTACTGTACGAACCCTCTTTCAGAAGTAAACCTACGCTTTAATGATGGATTCAGATAAACACAGCCTCCGATTCGCAGGAAATAGCTTAATAACATACGCGACCCTGAGAAAATTATGCTCGGAGAAGAAAAATAAATAGCCAGGGGACGCGATGACAGAATGACAAAGTAATTTAAAGAAGACAAAAAACGCGGAGTCAACGGAGCAAAGATAAGGGATGGACGGTAATCTCCGATTCTGCCGCGTAATCCAATGATCATAAAACAAGAAACTTAGAATTGACGTTCAAATTATCCACGCCATCAAGACGTTTCCGATCGGCTAGAGTCAAGACTGGTAATGAATCTCGGAATAAATCTCACACGAGGCAATCGAGACACCCCACCGTCTTCTGAAAGGATCCCTTTGTGAGCCATAAGGACAGCCGAGATACTGAGCGAATAAAAGTCTTAAGATCGTGATAGACGGGGGACTCTTAATCAAGCCGAGGAAATGCGGAATCGTAATTATATTTGGAGGATGCCATTCAACGGTGAGGAAAGGGGCGCGTTCCATCGGGAAAGGAAAAATAGAGGTGATTCTTTGGGAGAATAAAATTCGAAGTCGTAGAGCTGGCGTCTACTCTTTCTCTCTCTCGCCTCAGCGACTACCTGGCATCTGACCCTGCCAATCTTATCGTTATTCCAACAACGCATGACTCAAAGATAAGTTGAGCTGGTCCGAGAATGCCCACGCTAACGTCATCATACTGAGAAAAAATTGTTTCGTTTAAAGCGGGAATGTTGCGATCGCGAGGAGAAATGCTCTTAGAGAATCGTTCGTTTATACGAGTATCGGATGGCTCGCGTTGGAATAAAATGTGAGTTGATGAGAAGCCAAGTAGTGCCGGTTGTTTAGATGTCATCAAATACGCCCTTTAGGGCAGAATCGGCTATCAAGTGTGTTACTATAAATATCTGTGTTACATTTCTCCAGTAAAATCACATTTTTTTAATACATAAAAATAATATAAATAAATATATTTTATGGTAATAAAATAAGCACGAACTATTCTCGATGACGAATAAAATATGATTAAATCATGAAAAAACGACTGTGTTTGTGGATAATAGGTTTGATAATTCCACTTAAAATTCATTGGGAAGATGAACGAGAAAAATAGATCCCCTTTCCGAGAAAGGGTTTGAATCATGAGGTTTTTTTCTAAGAAAAGAAAAATATATTTCGTAGCGGTTTAAAAATTATCTGCTGCATAATTATCTTCCCACAATTTATTTCAAATACTAGGTGAACTTTAATTAAATTCGAATCCGATCAGAAGAAAGAGACTTTTTGGGCAAGGGACTTCGGAGACCCTCTTCTTTGGAAAGAGAGAAGGCATTCTTGCTTTTTAAGTGCGTTGATTTTTTTTGCGAGACAAAAAATAAAATGGAAATAACTGTAAAAAATTAATCCAGAAAACGATAACGTAAAATATCTGGAGGAAATATTTTACTTGATCTCTTTTTTATGTAAGCAAATGGACTGTTAGCATGAAAACCCCCAAAAAAATTTCGTAATAATGTTCATTCAACAGTTCATACACCCTTCGATACACATTTTTCCTTTGGAAAATTTCGCAGAAGAATCTCACTAAGTCTTACTATGAGAAATTGCTTAGCATATACCAATCTGTTTGATTGCAATTAATTTTAAACGAAAATAGGAGATTATAATTTGAGAAATTTATTCTTCCAATGGGTTTATTTACTCAATCTTATTATTATAATTTCGAATTACCCTAAGATAAGAACGAAGTGTATTAAGATTATTATGAATAACAAGCGACTAAATGGATGAAAAATTTACGCGAATAACCGCACGCCTTGATCCTCAAACCTCCTCCCACACTTTAAAATTCCCTCACGTTTCGTCAACTTCATTAACACCAACTATTTCTCGAGGATAAGAAACTTTCAAGGGTTCGCGCATTGGATATTTCATTCTGAAAGATCCACCAACGCATTTTACACAATTACAAAAGTACCATTCATGTTCTCGAAAATCCCGAACCCCTTAAATTTCTCCCGCTGAAACCTTCCATAAATTCCGTCATTTTCTCAACAAGAACAAGAACCCAACGCGGGCGAGCATGACGGAAAAAAACCCCACTCTGACCACTGCGTGTTACACGCGTTCTAAAACGTGAGGCCATCTCCAGCTGACCCGGTGCGCATGCCGTCTTTTCCCTTAAAAAACCCCTCCCAACGCGGTCAAATAGACTCCGATCAGAAGGGAAAGAATGGGAGGAAGGAAGCGGGTGGGACGAAGATAGAGGGGTCGTCGGAGAGTGCAGTACATCGCGAACGCATAGGGGCGTATCGGTTCGCTAAGTTCAGGTCTGTGTCTTCGATGCAAATGGAAGCGCGGCTTAATTGATGCGCGTGGATGTGGCTGGGGATGGGGTCGGGGTCGCCGGGGGAGGCGGAAGAAGCTTAAGGGAAGAGAGATAAAGAGAAGGCTCACTTAAGCCGTAAGAGCGAATCTCTCCCGACCCCACTCTTGAGGAAAGGAGAATGAGCGAAGAGGAGAAAGAAAGCCATAAGGGAAAAAGCGAAATAGCCGAGGTATGAGACTTGAGGCACTCATTGTTTCCGCTCCTTTTATTTCGTTCGCTTCCTCCTTGGTAGTGGAAAAAAGTAAATAGCCTCCTTCCTCTTCCTCCGTACTAACCGATATATCGCCGATGAATCTAAATTGAGAGCCTCTAGGGGAACGAGAGGAACGGTAATTGATTTTTAATTGGTCTCTTCGGCCTCTCCCTCCGCCGTCACAGATTGAGGACCCCGCTGGTGGAACCCTTCAGCCGTTAAATCCATTCTTGTTACGAGGGAGTCTTTGCGGTGATTATAAGAGCGATAGGATGGCTTCAGAGGGTTGCCGAAAAAGATGGAGAGAGAAGGCTGTGTAAGAGGATGAGCGAATAATGCATCGGAAGGGAGAACGGGGAAATCTTTCCCTTTTTCGACAGCAGGAGCTTGGTGAATGTAGATGAGGTTTAGCGAGGAAGAAAAGATTTCGATGCGCGTTTCATTCAACGGGAAGACGATTAGGAAGCGGAAAATGGCTCGGGGATGAGAAGGGAATCCGGTAAGGCACTCATCTTTAATCCTTTACAGCGCGCTACGTTTTCACAAGACGACACGAGAGTAATTTTTTCCTTCCCAAACACAAGTACACCAACACTCCTTATCAGGCCCGTTCCCGCGCCCATAAATAACTCAACTCTTAATTTCTCCGCTATAAATTGAAATTAAATCCCACTCCACTCCTAAGAAAGAGCCTAGCGCACAAAAGTAGTATTAAACGATTTCCTTATATACAAAAAAAAAAACTAAACGGTCCGCGTCGGCGAAGGGAAAAACTCCAGGCAACAAGACAACATCTTTTCGAGGAGACGCCTAAAGGGAGAAAATGTCCTTTTTATATTAACGACTCGAACGAGCTTAAACCTCCCACGTGTAAATCCGGCGAGAAAAATAAAAGAAGCGACGCCTTGTTTTGAGAAAAATCCCATTTTATCGCGTCGAATTAATTGTCCCTCGGTTTACGGAGACATCGACGCCGTTCGAGCAGTCACCGGTGCCAATAACTTACGCGGTGTCCGACAGCGAAAGAGGAGGTTGGTGCACCGCGGAAGGTGCCGTGAGGGAAGGGCGAAGGACGAAGAGGGATATACGAGCGAAAGAAGGGGAACGATAGAAAAAGAAGAGGTGCAGGTGGTTAAAGGAAGGCGTGGGGGTGGATTATATGGACTGGCCAGTCAATCCCAATACCCTCGACAAGACCAGACTCTCCTTAAAGCGAACGCTTCTGCGAAGCAGACTGTTGGAGGAATACATCGAGTGGGTTGGACAGAGGGAGAAGGCGAGGCGATGACCTTCCCTCCGTCACACTTCACCCCTGACGCCTCCGGTATATTCCAGACTCCTTCCAACCACGTTCCAGTTATAGAGGAACGTATCTCCCATCCCGGTTTCCAGGTTGTCACTCCATTCTCTCTCTCACACACACAGTGCTCCTCTCGACCTCTCACAATCGATTCACGATCTCATCTCCGATTTCCAATACAACCAGCGCCCAGTTCCACTAACGGTCTCACCTGTTTGAAGCAAAAATCGAATTTACGGAGGTGGCTCCACGCCCTTTCCACGCGGACGGATTACGATTGGAAGAATGATTAACAAAAGGCTTGATTCGAAGGCGGAAGATCTCGGAAATTCCACGGCGAGATTCTTGTCGAAGTGCCTGATGTGAATTACAGCGGAAGATTAATGAGATAGGCCGCGATGACTATTTAAATGTAGCGCGTGTAGAAGAATTGGAGGCGTAAAAGTTCCAGCTTTTACGATTGGGAATTCATTACGAATAGCCATGGGTATCTCTGGACAAGTACAAGCGAAGAGAGATTTTTGTGATTCGCCCCGATCTATTAATCAATTAGAGGAATGTGATATTTATGTGTGCAATATTAATGACGCGATGTGAAACGAATGAACTGAGCTCAAATATTCCGAACAGGACCAGTTACTTCGGTCGATGTTAGCGACACCTAAGAAATACGCACCCGTGACATTACTGGAAGGACCACGCAACCGTAGACACTGGCGGGTAACGTGGGGTAATAACTTTTTATGGGGGGCGTTGCCTATACCTTACGCGGAGGAACTATAATTGATAGCGCTGATTTTGGTGGATAACGTCTCTTCATCGTGCAATGATTGTTTTATGGAATGAATAAAAATTGAAATACTGAGAACGGTTAGAAAAAAACCAACGTTTTGTTTTCAGAAGCTATATTTTTGTATCTTCGGAATAGCAACCAGATGGAAAGAATGAGATTACGAAATGAACCATCCAAACGATGAAGAACGTGAGAGAATGGTGCGACTCTTCGTTGAGAAAAAAAGAAAGTAAAGCAGTTTTAGAAAATAAGTATCTTGTTTTTATATAAGCTCAAATCTTTATATATTATTTCTAAACTTCTGTTCTCGGTGACCGGTACTTTTCTCCCTACACACTCCATCAAAACATGTAAATGACACACCATTTCAAAAAGAAGATTTCCCGCTTCCTGTTGAAAATGTACTAACAAATAAAAAATGCACTATTTGGTCAAAACATCGACTTAAAAATTTGAATTTTCCCTTAAAGTTTCGTTACTAGATGTGTACATATCGATATCTATCGAAGCAAACGTGGTATTTCGAGACGGACAATCATACTCTATTTCCCATTCACAATTTAAAAATTTCAACAAACACAAGAGAGATCACTACTATCGTATCACAAACACTAAAATATATCTCAAAACACACCTTAGGTTATAAGTCAATTAGTTTTAATTTATTTGGGCGAAATTTTCGCTCTGAGCAACTAATAACAATAAACTGAAAAACAAAAAAATCTCATTCTGAGAAATGAAGAAGGCACTTCGAAGAAGAAGGCTCATTCTTTTTCCTTCATCAAAATCCATAAGCATCACAGAGAGAAATCGTGAGTAAATTGCAGAAAATCTCTGATAGAGTGATCCGGCGAATCGAGCATCATAGTTCACGCTCCTTCTGTATCTAAATTAGATCGTTAAGAAAATGGGAGACGGACACGCATCCTCCTGATTTACTCAACTCGGGCCTAATAATTAAAACACGCGCTGAAATTAGAGTGACATAAACTACTTTCGCAGAACTTATCTCGAACAAGAGTTTCTTCTCTCGAATCTCCTCGGTAACCATAAAGCATCATTCACAGCTTTCTTAATGGCGAGGGCGTCTTCTGTTACATAACCGATACCAGCCCCGCTCTGCCAACACTTCCCACTCAATAACCTCCTCCACCAGAATTAACATATTAATTAACGGCCACCCAAAAAAGATCTCGGTGCGTTCCCACGTATTAAATCATCCGATCGACTTGTACCCTTTGGCTCGGAACAACACCAAGGAGACACGCGGCCATTTTCCCAAAAACGTTAAATCACATCCGAGAGGAGAAAAGAGACTAGGCTTGTGGCAACAACGGCATGGCAGGGAGACTCGGCCCATTGAGATATACACATCCACTCCTTCCAAAACGAACGCCACGCATATTTCCTTTTTTCCCACTAACAAATACCGTCGCATACATACGTTCACCCACCCAACACGCCCGAATACGCCCACACACGCCATTCTCGCCTCAACACGTGGCCAAAGAGCACGGGCAAAGAGGAGATGAAGGGAGAGAGAAGGCTTATAAAAGAGGAAGAAAGGAGTGGAGAGAGGTGAGGAAGAACGAGAAGAAGTAGAGGCGTGTCCCGCAGTTGCGAGGGCTCCGAAGAGATGTCGTCGGAGGTGGGTCGGCACTGGATTTGCTCATTCAATGACGCCGGAGAGAGAATGGTGTCTCATTCTCCATGGGACTGGTATCAACCGCGGGATGCGACGCACATGTTGCGGGCCCGCTGCTTTATGACGCGATACAGAAAGGGTGCTGGAGCGTGGGTGGGGCCCAGGGGAACAATGGGGAAGACGACACGGCGAATTAAACGAGAGGACGTTTTCGAAAAGAAGGGCGGCCATATGAATGAGACGTGCGGGACACCTTCAGCGAGACAAATGACGCACTCGACGCAATTAAAAGTGGCGCGAGGAACGATATCCGGCCCCGCTTCAATTGCCTAGGTGCGATTCTCCCTTGTTGTCAAACCTTTAAGTCCCTCATCTGCATATTAAAATTGAAAGTCTAGCTCGAGTTACACAAAGACGGCGGACGGAGTTGGTAATTGCGCCGTGCACGGGTGGGATTTACCGTTTCAATTAAGTTCTCGGGTGTTGCTTCCCGTGCGGATAACACATCGCGACTACCGGAGTGAAAAATAAATGGGGGGAGAGAGCGAATCCTTTTTAAAATCTCATCCTATACACGACAGTGATGGTGATAATATCCGCATAATGAATTAGACTAAAACCTGCCTTAACGTGTAATGAGAAGATGGTATGTTTTCTCAAAATTTCACGGAATTTCGTCATATGCTTGAGAAATATGCGCATGAGAACAGATGGTCTCAACATTCTAGGATTGAGAGTGCCTGTTGCTCTTCTCTTTGACAGGATTGATTAAGCCAAAGCCGATGACAGATATTTCCTTTATGATCCGTATGATTAGTGACCTTCCATTAATATAACATCGAAAATTTTCTGTATTTATTTTTTCGGTAATAGGCTGATATTTACTTGCATGAATACGTAAAGCACATAGAGTAGATTAGAGATGTATAAATGCATAGTCTTTCTACCGAGCATAAGGCATAATAACAACTACTTTTCTAACGATCGCTGCATCCGGAAAATTAGGCAATTTACCTAATTGAACCCGAGACAGCTTCCAGAAAGGCGGTGTCAATGAGGTTAAGCCGATAAAAATGAAGATGAATATTACGGTGCAAGAGAGATATTACTTATACTTAAATTTTAGACATTTTGTTTGGATCATATTTCATCATTTATTTTAATTCTTAGCCGTTGCACCAAAAAGATATGTAACGCTCAATTATTTCTTCACATAGTCAAAATGATGAACGAACGAGCCGAAATATTTGGTTACAACACAGTCCGACCTTATCGAGAGTGAATTCGACTTAATTCTAACAATAATCTTAATTTTACAGCCCTAAAGTATGCAAAATTTAATACTCAGTAATGACAACAGAGCAAATTTTGCCGACGTATAATACGTTTCCAATTAATTAAAAATAGACGTATTAGCGAAATCAGGTTGAAATCTAAGGCTACTTAGCAGCTGTAAGGCCTTCCTGGGACTCGAACCGGAATCGATCACCTGAAATCACTCTACTAAATGGTAGCCAAAGATATTTATTTTTCCTCTCCAAAGGGAATTCTCAAGAAAGCATTAGTATTCATAGTGAACATTTTTATACGCGTAATTTCATTGAAAATTTCAGTCATATTGTTTGCATTTGGAATATGTATCAGCAAACTGTAAATACGAGAATACTAAATAACAATTTGTTATCTTTCTAACTTGTTAGTTTATCATCATAAAAGAATTTTGAAAACTAATTTTAGCATTGTCATTTTCTTCCCAATGAACCCTATGAACTGCTAAGGAAGTTTTCGAATGACACTGCATAATTCTTACATATCTAAACGACCACCATCATTCGATCGCCTGACACTTCCCATCGTTGAAAGAGAAACAATCGTAACACAATCAAAGATAAAATAGTGGTCAAAGTTAAATTAGAATCATCACTCAAATATTCAGCTCACAATCAACGGAATCACGACTAATTTAGCAATTAGACGCACGAATGTCATTCCCATCTACCAAAGCAAACCAGTCTTAGATACTACCGAAGGGGGTTGAATAAACAAGATCCCTGTGTTGGTACTATCATGGACAAACAGGTTCGGATAATGAAACAAAAATATAAACAGGACGAGACTTCTTCGGCAGGGCAAAGGAAGTTCCATAAAAGGCAAACAATACATTTAACATTCTTGCGAGTTTCGCTTCCAAAGAAAATAAATAATGAAAATTCGATTGACGGAGGTGAGGCAGCGCGTGGTCCCGCCACACGACGGATGACTCGCGATGCCAAGAGTAAACGCCGTACCTTATTGACAAGAACAACTCCGCGACTCCGGGGTCAAAAACTTCTCACTCTTTTCGTCCACGACGAAAAACATCGGCTCATGCACACACTCGGGCATATGCCCCGCGATTTTATAGCGCATCTATTATTCCGGAGGGAAAACAAAAACATCCGCGATCCCGTCATAAAACGGCGGAATGAAACAAAACCGGAGAACGCAAACATGCGTGCGCAATTAGGGAAGGAAATCGCATGCATGGGGGTATATTTTTATTTGCTCACACGTCTACCGCAAAGGGAAGGTCAATTTGAACAGCGAAGGGTATGCGGAGGAGAGACGAGGAGGAAAGAAAAATAGAAAGCCTCCTCTCCTTGGTGAACAACGAAAAGAGAGAGAAAATGCTGCTGCGGTAAGCAACGGCCGGCCTCCCTCTCTCCATCCTCGCTGGAATCCAGCATTTATTGACTCTGGAGACCTCTCGAGTCATGTGCCTCTCCCGACGGTCGGGAGCCGAACTCGGCTCGGCGGAGTGGCGAGCGGTGCGGGCAAAGGGAACGGAAGATGAAGCAGGGGAATGGGCTGATGAGCGAGAAAGCGGAAGGAGCTGGTGCCGCTAACGTGGGAGGAAAAATGCAGATGGAATGGAAGAAGCTAAAGACAAACAAGGTGGATGGCCCGAGGGGGAGAGTGATGAGTGAGAGTGGTTCAAGAAAGGGATGCTGCCTCCACCTCACTTCCTCTCTCCGAGGTGAAGACATGGGAGACCTGGAATGGGTATCTTGGTCGATGACAATGGTGGGGTCACGCCGCGAGACGAAACTTTGTCTCTCTTTATCCGTTTGCATGGTTTCCCAGAGGATTCTCTCGAGCTCAATTTCAACCGAGAGGGATTCCTGAAAAGGTAAAGTTTTCTCGACAAATACCGCGAGTTGTAGTTACGAGTCTGTGTTGGAAGCGATTGTTCTTCGTTCTTCCTTCCCCCAAGCCCCCTCAGAGGTTTTCTCGTTAATTTCTACATGGACATACCGGGAGTGATATAATAATTTTCCCGAGAGATCGGTTACATATTTAATGAAATACATAAGCTTGTGAAGAGGAAATTATTTCAAATAAACATAAATATTCTAGCTAATTTGGATACGCGAAACGATAGCAGTCGGGCGAAAGATAAATAATAGTTAGTAATTTGGTTGAATCTTTAAAAGCGAGATTAACTCAGGTAAAATTCACTTGATTAGAAAGGAAATTTCACTCACTGAATATTACTCAAACGGTGTTCCAATATTAAACGATCTTCAATCATTTAATAAAGCCTCATTGCCTTGGAAGAATGCGCATTTTATACAACTGAATCAACTACATGAATTCACTGATTTATTTTCCAACTTTGAGCGGAGGTAACGCTGGAAAGTTGGGTGGGAAAGTTATATGATGTAATGGTACTAAAAAATAGATATTTAAGTATGCTAGGTCAGAAAAGGAAAATTTTGGGGGGAATATGAGATCAATCAAAAATGAGATGCACAGAGAAAACTTTGTTGTACATATAGCGTTGTGGTTATGGTGTATTTACATCTGTATTATTTTTTATATCTTTACTTGGTCGATTTCTGGATCTTTACTTTCAACTCAAAGTTTAAATACTTCGTTTGCTTACTCCTAAAATCCAGTCTGCGACCGAGGCGAAAGCCTGACTGCGATTTCAAAATAATATAGCTAATTTATGTCCTTTTTCCGCCTCTAATTTGTTACATTGACAATCTATCGTTTTTTGAGAGTCCAATAAGTTCCAATATACATGGAATTTATTTACGTTTATTTCCTCGTTGAGAATCAACAGGAACTCAAGCTAAATCATTAGTTACGTTTATTATATCTTAAAAATTATCATTTATTCTTGAAAGAAACCGAAATATGTTCATACAGAAGTAAACGCTCCTAAATACAGTTTTGAGGCATCTAGAAACATATTGGGGGACTTAACAATACTTCGAAAAAGCCATAATCCTCTGACTGGTTGCATTGACTACCATGGGTATTATGAAGAACAACAAGCAGTGAGAAATATGTAAAAAGAGAAAGGATGCAAAGAGCGAGAATCAAAAACAGAGGTTCTTCGATGCTACACTATAGAAAAATGCAATGAAATTTCAAAAACAAAACAATACCAGGTTTTGCGTATAAGAAACGATCATCGAGCCTAAAAATGCGGTTACGCAAACTTGGAGCTTCTGACTAAAGTGGATAGGACAGCACTGAAAAGGATGACTGGGAGATCCAAGATACATATTCTGAAAAATTGTGAAAGTCTTCATAAATGCCATGTAGACACACCAAAGAAATCTGACTAAACTGAAAGACAAGTCCTTTCGAGCCCACATACTCCTACAGAAAGGCAGGAGAGATCCATTGACGAGATTAGAGATGCAAGACTAATGCTATTCG
This sequence comes from Pachydiplax longipennis, assembly GCA_036926295.1. Lineage (NCBI taxonomy): Eukaryota > Metazoa > Arthropoda > Insecta > Odonata > Libellulidae > Pachydiplax > Pachydiplax longipennis. Next base: position 64,499,612 of record JAVFKF010000008.1, read on the forward strand.
AGACTAATGCTTCACCTACGGCGGGGGGAAGAGATGTAAGAGTAACGAATGAATCTCGAGAGAAAAAGGATAACCGTAAACGGACAGAAAGAGAATTCCAACTTGGTCGTTTCTACGGTTTAGAAAAGGAATATATGAAACAGAAAGAGCCGGGTAAGAAATGCTAGTCACCGGTATGGGACAGAGGGGGCGGGAGGTGCCAGCAGGGTGCAGTGGGAGTGCCAACACCTGCACATACCATTATAAGACGACATCGGAGTACTACAACGTCTTGGTCAGCTATTAGCGTTAAAGCTGAAAAACATTTGTATGACGTTTCAGAAATTACCTGGATACAAAGCGAAGGAGATGACAAAGCGAAAGATTTAATATCCAAATTATATAAGCGTTTTAGCCGAACTGAATTACAATTTGAGAAAGAAAAACAGATGTAGAGGATGCAAGTGAAGAGATACGGCCATGGAGTTAACTACTTTACCAACGTTTCTCCAAGTAAAATTAAACAAAATTTTCAAAGTTTAATTCTTAATTCTCGGCGATTTCGATAAATGAGAGGAAGATTAACATATAAAATAAATACTAAAAGTTTTACTTTTAGATCCAAGGATGCGGTAAGATATGGCAATGCAATATATCAGGACTTACGTAAACGGGAGAAAGTTAAAGTAAAAAAATATATGATTTTGACTACCAATTGATGAATTTTAGGATTCGTATTGTTCATAAGACAAAGAATTGGATAAAACTATTAACATTGTCATTGGCTGAAATAGCTCCAAACTTGCTCATTCTAATACTTTAAGTAAAAATTAGAGATTACATAATCGAAACTTCCAACTACATTAGCTAACACGTTGATCAAACGGCAATGGCCTAAACATTCATCCTCAGAGGATATTGTTAAAAATAAAACCAAATGAGATCCAAGAGTCAATTTCATAAACCAACCACTGGCGCCAGGAAATCAAAGAGGCCATCAACAACAGCTTCGGAGACATGCTATTGGAACAAACCCGTTCTACACGTCAATCAATCTTCTTAAACGTCCACCAGCAGTTATACGACTTATAAGCAATCGTAAACCAAATTCGACAGCGGGTATTCTATTGGGGAAAAAACACGCTGCATGAGGAATGATAGGCAGGCAATAATTCCACAAAAAAAACTTAGCGGCATTATCAAACTAAATACCAACTAACAGCACTAACAAATGCCATGAGAAAAACTCCGTAACACTTATGGATTGGAGTACCGTAAGCCAATATTTCCCAACATGGAAGTCAGGGCATCCTGAGGTGACCCGAGTTCCTATTGGGGAAACCATAAAAATTCTAACGTTTCCTTACATTTATCCTCTTCTTCCACTAGTGAGAGAAAACTCCTTTGAAGGCTTCACTGTGGTGTGGTTAGCTGTAAAGTACAGCCTATTTTGCCGTGTGGCCACAGATGTGAGAATTACAAGCTTCGGTTTCTATTGATTGATGAAAATTAACGATTTGGACAAGTTCAATTAGATGTGACGTTAATAGGATCCCGAGAAGTTACCGAGAGCCAAAAAGAAAAATATACTTAGAAAGGAGAGATAAATAAAATGTTATACAGGTTTCTCAAAAATAACAAAGCACAGAAAAGTAGTTAAGCACCCAAATTCCGTAAGAAATTTAGTAATAAAAATAAGCAACGTTGCCTAAATCCAATCTGCGGTTACGCGTACTGTCTTCTGCAAAGTATGAGTAAATGAGATCAGAAAGGCCATCATTCGCTTATTGCTTTAAAAGCAATCCTTCGTAAATAGTATTCTTTGCCCTTTCGATCATCGTGAAGAAAAGTAGCACATTCCAATATGGTTTTCGTTTCCCAAAGACTTCAAAAAAACTAAATACAAGCACACGAATTTATACGTTCTCTTAAATATTAACAACAATTATGCGGCTACACCGAAGCCAAGGAATCAGCGAATATTTCGAGATCCTCATATGAGATTCAACACTAAGAACAGAAATAATCCACTTCCACAAGATTCAGAGCGCATATCCGTATCATCTGTGGCCAATATTTCGCATGCAGGAACCCTGACAGAAGAGCTTGTTGGTTGAAGCCCCCTTTGAATCAGTTGAGAAAAATAATGGCCCAATTTACGAAAGTTTCCCTGATGAAATAATGGGTGCGTCATTTCTCTCATTGGATTCGCAAGAATTATGATGCGAATCCATCCAATAGAACGCGGCGATTCTTCCAACTTCAAGGAAAGCGCAAAACGAATAGTGGAAGTTAGCTCGGAGGCCGGGTAATCCAGACGGTGGGAACGACCCTCATCCTTCCTAAAACGTTTATCGCTAGAAAATGAAAACGGAGTGACGCGCACGGCGAAGTGTATTGCTTCGCTTAAATCACGCTGCATAGCTTCAGGCACTTCCGAGAGGATACGCACCTTTCATTCTCTCTCCCTTTGGAACAACAATAAAGCTTCAAAGCCGCGATACTCTTTTAAGGGAGTACTGAAAGAGATACAGTGAGGGAACTTAAAGAATAGCGCAGGACTTTATCGCAGGGCGTTATGACGATAGATAAAATCAAGAGAATGACGTACCGGGGAGAGCAGCAAAGAATGTGGAGAGAGAAAGAAGAGGCTTGCTTCAGACTTTTCTGTCTACTACGAGCATAAAATATGCCGAGGGGATTAACTAGGATGTTCGGAACCAATTTAAGGATTGAAGGTTGTGTTGAAAAAGATTCCGAAGACTCGGTCTTTATTGACCACGCATTTCATGGCTCGCGGCTTGATTCGTTAAAACTTTATTCGCAGAGCGTGTTACGGAAGTTTCCCAAGTTAAGGCGTTTGGTCATAAAGAGGTTTCCAGGGATATATTCCATCACGTAGGATTAGTATAGTTGTAGGAGTAGGAGTAGTATTGTTGAAAGTGCTTCGACAGCTGAGGTCATTTCGCACATTTCGCACGGGGAATCGAACCCATGACCGCTTTCATCGAGGTCGAACGCGCTGCCCACATGGCTATCCGGGAGCCCTCGTAGGGTCGGAATTAATTTTTCTCTAGACGTAAGATGTTTCTTCCGAAGTCCATCTCTTTTGAATAGCAGGAATTTTCATGAATATGAATTTTATAAAACACATCTGGAAGCTACTTCATGCATATTAAATGCGATAAAATGCACAACGGCAAGACTTTCAATACTATAGCATCAGGAGGCAGAACCAGAAAGGTGCAGGAATACTTTTGCCGCGCCGCATACTTTGCCAGAGTTGCATACATTAATTTATTACTCTATTGCGAGATATGTCATACCTTGCCGAGAATTTGAAACAATAACTATGAAATTCTGATCCGCATTGCCATTCTATTTATAAAATTGAGACAAATGCAATGCTAACTAGGCTTTGAAGAATGTATGGTCACATGCTAGATTTCAGATGAAGATAGAATGAAGAAAAAGGAAAAACGTTTTTCTCCTTCCGTCATTCAACATTATATTTAGATTAAATTAAGGCGAATTTTGAGTCAAAAATAAAGTGAAACGCGGAGGAAAGTAGATTTATTATTGTAATAATCATTATTGAATGATAAATGTTACTAATAAAACAAAACAGCAAAGTAATAGCTTACAGACCTTAAAGCAATTGAATAAAATGACGTTTCAATGTGTTCCATCCCCAATTTTGAATTACACAAATTTCATTATTTTAGCTAAGGCAATAGAGAGGCAAGAGGTGAGGGTTTTCCGGTGAGTATATTCTAAAATTAGTTAACGAGTTTTTTAACCGGGTAACTACATCATGGCGGACCAACGTTTCGACTTGTATCACAACTGTCATCCTCAGGGTTGAGGAAAGCCTGGGTCTCGGGGCAAATTATAAAAAAGATTATTCTAAATATTATTCTTAAATGCTCATAATGAAGTGGTAGCAGTACCGCCAACCAAGCATTCGTGATGATAATTCGTTCTGATATTCAATTTCATACACGGAAATATTTATATTTCGGTTCAGTTAGATAAATTCTCATCCCAGTAGTTCCAACGCTAACTACAATCATCAAAATGACACATCTATGGAATTTACATAATTATAGAAGGTAATCAGAGTGTACGGCGAAACTCGCGGAATGGACCTTGAATGGTTTCCTTGGTATTATATTGTTTGACGGCAGTACAAATTAAAATGGATGGGTCTTCTGAAAGCAGAAGATAAGAAGTAATGAGAGGGCAAGGGAGAGAACACGCAATTCCAAATGCGACCGAGAAATATGAGATCTCTATTCACCGCGAAACGATCGAAAAGGGAGCAAATAGATAAGAAAAGACCTTGAATAATGTTTTCCATTCAGTCAACAGAGAAATAATAAATTACATTTTAATTAAATACGGAGACTTGGTGAAAACTAAGCAAATCAACTGACGACAGGACTTCAATCCATAAGTAATTGCTGCACGGCTTGGAAATTACTGCGCCGCTATTTAAAATAGGGATGCCTCCTACAGCTTTACTGATCGTTTCAAATGTCTAGATCCCGCTCTTTCGAATGCCTTCAATGCATTCTTAAACGCTATTTTTATTGTAGAATTTCCATTTGAGAGGCTTTTGATCAGAGTAATAGGAGCAATTTATGTGACTCAAAGAGTTAAAGCCGTTTTACTTTTATCAGAATAATAGCATGTCATTCTAATCTATAACCTAAACTCACTTGAGTGTTCTAGCTATTGTGGTATCTAGGTAAAGGTATTAGAATTCCGAGAACACGGTCCACTGAAAGTAATCTATCTCCACATTTTTTATTTTACTGTATCAAAAAGGAATAGACTTTTGTATCGCCCAAAGGGAATTCGTGAATAGAATGCAAGTTTTGATGATGAGGATCTTTAATCATACATCCGGACTTGAGAACTTAAATGTATCTGAGTACTGAGAGCAATACTATTCAGATTGCATCGAGATATGAGCTTGGAGAAGAATGCAGGAGGATTAAACGGATGGAGGATGCCAGGAATGAAGAAGTGATTCATAGAACTTGAGAGAGTACGAAACTGAAGGAGATAATAGGAAGAAAAAATCAACGGGATAGGTATTCCTCTGTAAAGAGAGAGTGTGTGCGAGGAGGTAGAGATAAAATTAGATAGTGGGATACCAATGATCACAAAAATGCTTCAGTATGAATAGAAAAGCTGAATATAAGGAACGTTTGAGAACTAGGCTTGACACGTATTCACCAAGCCACTGAAGAGACAGACGCAACAGGTGATAACCAATTCAGCGAGACTGATTTGCTTTCTTAAGTAAGTTATAAATTCTATCTAGAAGTACCGAGTGAGGCGATTTAGTATTAGACATTTCATCGGAAACTAGATTCGTGCCAAACTCCCCATAACAATATAGTTTTATTTCCCAGTGGTACCAGCAAAGCTGACGATTTCTTCATGGCATAACATGGTTTCAAATTAAACAATACTCGAATGTAATTCATCGAAACTTATCACTTTTTTTAATGCTAGATTACTAAAGAAGTTTGTTATAGGTAATGTGAAGCAATTAAAAGTTAATACAATTTACCTTTACCACTTAAATATTTATTTCCCTATCTAGGTTTATGTTGAGGCTACTCTTCATCGACGCGACGTTATGTAGTCCTACTACAAAGTCGTTCCAGAAGAAATTGATGGTTTTGTATGATAATTTGTTTTCCAGATTTACATTGTATGTATATAGATGCTTATTTGTAGAATGGACTGAAAAATACCACTCAACTTCATTGCATAATAGATAAAAAGCAGATATACGCGAGGGGAAACGATCTACCAGATCGGCGATAACTTTTAAGACATCGTAAATTTGCTCACACCGCAAGATCCATTTGGTTCCAACAAAAATTATCAAACCTCCACGCCGGCCTCTGTCGTGCCAGGCGATCATATTTTTCCGGGCCGAAGAATGGCCATCATCTCGAATGAGGATGAAAGGACGAGGATCTTAGGAGCGAAGAAGAGAACGAAGCTTCCGGATGGAGGGCCCAAAAAAGACATCCACCAAATCCCAACGCTGACGAGCAATCGCTAGGCGGCTCGGACCTCAAGCGATACGGATCCGATTCTAAGGGCGGAGTGATTTACGATTCCAGCCAAATATTTATGGCGGTGAAAAAAATCGAGAGAAAGAGAGGTGCGGGCACAGAGATGGTGGCGGAAGAGGATAAAAATTTAGCTTCGCGGCTGACGGCGGGGGGGCGAGGGCGGGATCTGCCCCCAGGAATATACGGGAAGGATAAAGAGAGATGTGATGGGTGTATAAGGGTTAAGTTCGGGGAGGGATACCGCTTTTTTAAAAAAGGCGTCCACGGAGCAACGTCTGCAAACCGGCCTATCTCTCGCACAATACCACACCGCCGCGATCAAAGAGAGGTGAGTGGTGCGTAAAAATAAAAATGGACCCATCGCACGTACACAACACCTCTTTTCCGAGGCGATGTACGGACAATAATCGCCGCGGAGATTTTTAATCGGGTTCCCTCACGCAATACCGGTGGCAAGGGGGTGTGTGCGAAGACAGGGGAGAAAAGAAGCACAAGTTGATGGAGAGGGGGAAAGCTAAGACGCGAAATCCGCCACACTTTAATTGCCGTGGGATCGTAAATGCCATTGCGGCTTATATTTTATCGAGGCCGCCGTAGCCCCTCTCCAAACAGTCAAGCCGAAGAATGAGAAGGGATAAAAAAGATCATTGGACGAGTGGAACGACTAGAGGAGGGAAGCGGAAAAGAATGGGACAAAACAGGAACAGAAAAGATGAGGGAAGAATCGAAGGTGTTTGCGAAGAGAAGGACGGGAAAGGAGGGATGGGTCGGGAGGTGATTTAAGAGGAGGATTTTGAAGTTAACAATCGGAGGATAAAAAAGTTGAGAGAATATTTAAAGGTGGACAAGGAAAGTAAAATGCCAAAGCAAGGCAGAGTTATGGCGATTTTTTCTCGAGTTTATGTCTCGTTAAAATTCTCATCCGACGAGTCAGACTGTAATTAAGTTGGAAATATCCGGAGTGAATGCGTTAAGAGCCAATTTTTCGTCATGATTCAGTGAATTTCGGAAACGAGAGAGAGCTGAAATGATCTTAAATTCAATTATAATTAAGATATATACACCTGAAGCGTTTCCTCGTTCTTGAGGATGGTATGCTAATAACACTTTTACTTGAATCTACATTGCTAAGTGGGTATATTAGGAATAGGTCTAGAACCCAGATGCAGAAATAGAAAAAAATGAAGTTTATGATGAAACGTACAGAATACAAGCAAAATATATGTAATTATGCGTCAGAAGGGGGTGATTCATGGACTTTTTCATATTATTCGATTACCATCAAATAGTATTTCCAAATATAATGAAAATTATAGTGCTCAAAGTTTATTTCGGTATGCGCGAGTAGTTAGAGGAACAATTTCAATGAATATCGAAATATTTCCGACTGACAGCCTTTGGAGATCCGGAAGATTCGTTACAAATCCCTTTTGGTCACAAATACAGTTTCGCTACGAAAAGATTCGCTAAGAAATGTTTTTTTTTTTACAAAATTTTTCGTTTCCAACAGTTTTGCTACAGTATATTTGTGACATCTATAATTTATATTAATGATGCAATTAATGATCCGCTAAAATGAGTTACGCTAAAGTTATACGCAACTTACATACCCTCATTAAAGCTTTGTTACACATACTTCCACGAAATTAATTACGAAAATATATGTAATAGTTCATGTATCCCTATATTAAGATACTTTGAAGCATAAGATGTAATAATTTTTAATCGTTTATATTCTTTAACAAAAATCATTAACTTAACTTTGAAAACAGAATTTTGCAAACATTATTAATACAGAATCCAACCTAACTTATAAAAATAAGAGCATATCATAGTCGGGTAGATGTAAATAGAATCATGGCGGTAGATCGCATAATATAAGAGCACAAAAGCGTGAAATTGAGTCGCTAATTTGGTTCGTAGAAGTTAAGAAGGCGAATTATAGAAGTTCATGTTTCACATCAGAAATTTTCCAAAAATTTAAGAATTTGAGCGATAATTCAAATTTTCCGTTGATTCCCATTAACTAATAACCTAAGAAAACTTTATATTCCTTTTTATGTAGAATACTTCAAATTAACTTCCTTGGCCGGATTCCAGTAACGATATAAATGAGACTTATACCTAGGACATACTGTAATTTTTGAAACAACGACATGTTATTTTCTCAACTTATTTCGTGTGCACAAATTTTTCTTTAACTTTATCAATCACTTCCCAAAGAAAATAACCTCTACTCGAATTTAGATATATTTATGCTTTTCGTGTACAATTATGTGGTGAAAATGCTCTGTACCGAAAATGATCTGAGGAAAAGATAAGTAGTGAACCGTCTGTAATATCTCTCACGATCCTAGCCTCAAGACGAATCTAGATTTCTGTTCCGAGTGTAGCTGAGCTGCGATTGTTGTCTCAATTGGCGAAAAATAATACAATAATCATATCGTATTTATTCCTGTTCGAAGTGCTTCTTGCTATATGCCAACTAACTGTTCGAGATAGATGTATAGCAAATTTATTCAAAATGTATCAGATATTTCCTTTGACCTTCACAGGTCCTCAATCTTTTATCAGTAACGAGCATTTAGACTTGCAAACACTTCCATAAAAATTAACTCAGCATGTAAATTCAGGAACGGATTCTGAGGATTTCAATTCAACAAAATTATTCTATTAAATTATTCAATGTTTCAGATATGTATGCCAGAAGTACATAACGTAGATAAGTATTCAAAATGATTTTTAAGTTAAGGACATAGTTTCCAATTTGAAAAATGATAATAACATCAAAAAAGAGTAGAAGTCTGGCTTATTATGGATTCATATGGTCAGATCTATGCTGAGGAGGCCCCATTATGAATATCGAAATACTCACATTCTTAACACCAGGTGTTTCATTAAGAAAAATGATGAATTTCAGTAAAGAGGTGCTTTATAGGCTGTTTCCATTCCGAAAGATTTCGACTAAATTCTAGTAAACGATATAGGAATAAAATTAAAGGAGTTGCCTTAAATCTTGCGACCATGCACTCGCCCAATATTATGCGTTTCTTTATAAATATAAATCCATGCATGAAGCTTTCTGAATTTTCTCCTACACGACAATTCCGTAGACGATATTGAGCCATGCAAGTTGATGCTTGTCACTACCTGGATTGGCATTGTCATCGTTCAAAGCGATAATAAGCCTAAAATCTCCTTTTCCCTTCAAATCTAAACTCGAAACGCCATTTGAATGCTCTTCTCTTTCTATTATGGTTGTTTTAAATCTTCCCTTAAGCAGGAACTTTAATTCTAATATTAGCTGTCTCTTCAGCGTGTAACCTGCTTGGTAAAAGACACTCAAAGAACTGAAAGCTATTCTACCACTCCAAGCAGATCTCTGCCAGTTCTTACATTGCATAGACCCTTCCCCTACACATTTCATTCACCGAGTTAATTGCTACTTCACATATTTTCCGCGATAATTTTAAAGACTCGGTGATTTTCTGGAGCTCTTTTTCTGATGCGTACACCCTCAATGGCATAGCAGACGTGATTCAATGATCTCAATATACATTCAACCATTTCGAAGCCTGGGTATCCTCAAGAGTTATGAATATGCGCGAACACACATCAGAATATATGCAAGCGATGAAATATGAAATGAAGAACGATCTAGAATTTAAAAGCGATTATAACTTTGGAGCGAGGGAATCGATGGAAATAAGTCGGATGGAGTTTTTTAATGAATCATAAGGACAACTTTGCGAGCATTTTTAATTTGGCGGACGTCGTATTTCTCGGTTTCAATTAAAATAACCTCGTAAACTACGCTCTAAGATAAGAGGCGGCGATTAAAATAACTCTTACCTTAAAATATTCGCCAATTCATAAATTCCGGACTGAAAAACGAGATCTTTCGTCGAATTTAAAAACGCTCGCCGCCGTTGGAGTGGACAATAAAACAAACTTAGAGAGCTGGAAGGGATTTGCGACCTCTTGGGCGATGCAAGCTACTCTCAACGAGCATAGGCTGAGGGTGGGAGGGTATGAATTTTCGAAAGCACACCGAGTTTGCAGTACGGAAAAAATTAGAAGTAAAAAGGGCGTGAGTTGAAGAGGATGAGATTTATGAGCTGAAAGGGTAGGTACGGTCGAGATGGGTAAAGATGGACGGTATTAGGAGTGGGAGGTAAGAGGAATAAGAGTGGGTTTTTCGAAGGAGGTATGGATGGGTGGGTGGCTTGTGACAGAGAGAGAGAGAGAGAGAGAGAGATACAGAGAATGTGCTAGTATGGCATGAATCTGATGCGGCGAAACGAGGGTGTGAGGATGGGGAAATAAAAAAAGAGGTGGGAATAGCAGAGGGATGCTGGGGCAGGGTCCTAAAGTGCGGAGGATGGGGAGGAAGGGACTCGCAAAGCCACGGTGGGAGGAGGGAGTCCCAAAAAGTATACGAGATCCAATGTGCATTTAAATGAGTGGCGGACACATAATAATAAAATAAAAAACAAAATGAAAGGTACATAAAACAGTTGAGGTGGGGCACAGTCTTCGGTCAACGGCAAATAAGCTAGGGAGTGGGTTGGACGTGCCACAAGGCCCTCCTCTTAAATATAAAATGGCAATACGCTTAACGATAGAAATACAGAACGGGAGAAGAAGAAAGAAAGAATTGGAGAAAGCTGAGGATCCACAGAACCAATGGTGGGATTAGACCATTAAGGAGAGGAAAATCGGCAGGTAACGAAAATAAATGTAAAAATGCGATTGGTGCAAATATTCATTAAAATTAGCATGAATCTAATTCTTTACTACGATATTTTCCTTGTTTATATTCTTCCTACGCAGAGAGGAATATCTATATCACAATATTTGGCGTACCGCGAACACTTGCTGACATGCAGTCGTTGAAGTCTCCGCATGATTCATAGCAGCAATTTCCAACAGCTGATTCTTTGCTTTCTTACATTGCCTTGATATACAACATGAATTTATTTCACTCAAATTTGATCTAGCTGTAAGTGATGATGTATTGTAAAAAACATTTCATTGCACCCCCAACCTAATCTCTATCTTACCACCCCAAAATTACCCCATTTTCAAGAGGAATTTTCTTAATCTTTATATATCTTTCAGATATCTGAGAAAACTATTCATTCACAGAGTATTATTAAAATCGGATTTTATTAAAAGGAATAAGAGAAATTAATTTTCTTGCTTCTGAGAAGTGAAAGCATACTAGACATTGAATTATTTAGCTCAAGAGTATTGGCCTCTGGCAATATACTCTTTTATGATACTGAAGTTTTCGCTGTAAACGTTGAAGTCTTCTCTACCATTTAATAAGTTCCATACGGAATTCAATCTTTTTTCTTCCTTAGATTTTATAATTAATCATGTAATAAAAAGACAACCTTTTTATGTTTTCTATTAGGAACAGCGGTACATCAAATCTTTATGGGTAGTTGATCTCGTCGAATGTTAACTCTGCAGGCGTTTAAGTCTCTTTACGCATATCACACACCTTTCCCAAAAATTAGGAAAAAATCTTTACGGTAAAGTAAGAACTAATTTCACTATATCAAAAAATAAAAGAATGTACGTATACAAGATAGACTTGAGCAAAGAAAAATTCTGATGATTTAAAAATCAATCGTTTGCATACAGGGATATTTTTATTACATTACGCTTTCTTTTCTCCCCTAGAAACAACATCTACTTGCATTAAATACAACTGACCAACTCCAAAAAAGTCAGTATACTATATAATACAGCGAAATAGGCCCTGTTATTACCGTCTGAGTTATTATACGCTCATCGCAAGTTTAGTCAAGTCGTTCTCTTTTAATTGGAATATAAAGACCCAAATCAAGGTCATACGTAAGGTATGCAAATCACCCACGTGTTGCCGACATAAAATACAAATTGAGATGCATTTAGCTGTCACGCAGGCGGTGCTACTCCGCGCGATTAATTTATTTACTAACGACACTCTGAGCAGCAGTAAACGCAAATATCTCGGAGGGAGGCGAGTTTAATTCCGATCGAAGGCGGAGTTGAGTAGGCGAAAAGGACTGGGGCGCGAGGAACCCGCGAAATAAAAGCGACCAAATGGAAAGGAGCAAAAAAGGGAAGAAGGTTAATTTCCAGGCGGTAACATCTCCATCGGAATGACAGAAAGAGAAAAAATTATAAGAGGAGTGGAGAGAGAAATTTGGGATGTGGAGAGAGGGACACCTTAAGCAAACCAGGTGCCACATATCACTCCGGCGTGAGCTACAATCCACCAATCCGAGACGAACTCCCCGTGGGCAAGCGAGGGATAAAAAGGCGTCGGTGGGCAACGGAATGGGAGAAAGAAATGGGTGCAGCGGGATGATAAAGGAGTGGGTGCAGGGTCGTGTTGGGGAGCAGGGCGAGGCGTATTTTAGGGCGAGTTGGGGAAGGAAATGTCGCGGCAGGCGGGCTATAGGGTGGGTGGTAGTCCACGCATTGCCCATGCATACAAACCAACTACTCACATTCCCTCGTCAAATATCTTTTCCATACTCCTCTACATCCTTCCAAACCATTAAACGCCCACGATTTAACTTTAACCCTTTAACCCAATGAATCCCTTCCTCGAGGTAGGAGGAAACGGCTCCGATGGATTCTGTAACTCTGAAGCACAATACTGCCACAGAATGGGATACAAGGAATGCCATTCTGTTGCTCTACTTATTTTTTTGGGGTCCAAATAACAAAAAATCACTCCCAAGAATAATATTGTATATATATAATACGTATTGTCAAATTAAAACCCCCAGCGTAAGTGTATTTTTATTTTTTATGGCCCTCCAAGTAATAACGCCTACTCATATTGACTTTAGGTAATAATTTATTGCCTTTTTCATTCCTAAACTTCCAAGCTAAAATATATCAGAAAGTTTGCAACTTTGCAAATTGAAGATAATCATTCTTTTATAAATACATCCTTCGAAGTATGGAAGCTCTAATGATATATTTATAAGATTAAAATCAATTTTTGGTCCATAAATATATTAGTAACTTTTATTTTCGTATCTTCCAGAAAGAAAGGGCACGATGCCCAGGCATTGAACGAGACCTTGAATCGCAGAATTCATTCGCTGCTCTAAGTCAGACCATGCCAGTTTACATCATGTGACGAATTTTATAGGAAAGTTTTTCAGAGGAGTAATAGGTATCAGTAACAGTATTCAGGAGTGAAGGAAGAAAGCGAAATATCTGAATGAACAACCACATAGCAAACTCTAAGAAACGAGACTAAACAAAAAATCAAACGTTTCGCACTCTTTTACTGCAGATCTAAAAAGGTAGCATATTTCGCTACCATTCCATCAGGCCTGATGATGAAACGTATTGTCAAATTAAAACCCCCAGCGTAAGTGTATTTTTATTTTTTATGGCCCTCCAAGTAATAACGCCTACTCATATTGACTTTAGGTAATGAAATTTATACTTTCAAACTAGAACTCGAATGTCTCCCCATATCAATTATGGTTGATAGTCCCTCGTAAACTTCTGAGTTTGTGATTAATTGTGTTTTTTTTTATTACAGAGCACCTATAGGTACGCAGTGATTGGCTCAGCTGGGTATAAATCTATAAAATAGTATTTTTTTAATATTGATGTAATGAATTTGTGATGTGAATTTTAACTTCTGTGAATCTAAATAACTTGTTTTGCGCTTATTTATAATAATTATACGTTAAATCAATTAAAAAAGACGTCAATATGTATGCGTAAATATGTATGTATCTATACGGGTTGATTATATCTTTGATTTGATGATTACAATTTTAATTTTTTAATCAATTGATCAGATTTAACTGATTGAATTTATATCGTTTCAATTTTCACTTGGCTCTTCTTTTATTTCACTTACATCCTTTCTTTCAATATAGAATTAAAAAAAAATAAACTTGATATCAAGTGATCAGTAAATTGAACTCTGGCATCATGAAAAGCCGGAAATTCATTTAAGAAATTCACCGCGTAAATGAGAATGCGAAAATGGGGGAAATGATCTTCAGGTTACTAACATGAGATTTTAAAAGAGAAATGCAAGAAACAATATGATTAACTGCAAAAAGAAAATAAGAAATAGGCGTTAAATATGCGATATAAGATTCATCATACCCCTATTTATAAAGACTTCGAATGCCTGCTTGACATTGCAGCAACTTCAGCATTCAAGCAAAACTAAGAGGAAAGCTGATTTGCAAAAACGGAGAAGGCACCGCTTATGATGCTTCATCTTTCCTATTATCCTATTCTTAGATGCATAACTCAAATGAACCTGTTGAAGAAAATGATTCTTCAAAGGATTGAATGTCTTATACTGAGGAGTCCCTCTTAAATCGCCGAAGCATTAATCATCGGAAAAACACTGTTTAGAAACTTCCTCGCAACAAATTATAAATACTTCTGCCGTTAACTAATGTGCAACGTTTTCTATGCGTGCGATTAAACACCAAAACATTGGTAAGGTATGACAAGAATAAATCATTGTTGAAACTCATGTATGCTGAACAGGCGATGACTAAAGGATGGTCGCAATATGACCTCAGAGAGTAGAAATAGAATGCAAGAGTTGAAAAATATAAAGCAATAAATTTTATTGCAATCCAAAAATCATTCTTAGGATACAGGGATTTGGACCGATTATGGCTAGGAAAAGATGGCAATTCTCTTCCCTAAGTAGTCTTTAAAGTGGGATAACCTAAAGATTGGAAGTTAGTACGACCAGAATATTTATCTGAGGTATTAACAATAACTTCCAGGCGTAGTGTTGCAATTAGATGAAATTTTCGCAATTACATAATCTTCATACAATATTCGGTTATTATTGCTTTTTAACTCGAATCTAAAACTCTTAATGCACCCAAATTTCAATGACAGGAATGGAGAGAAATTCCTTCCAACACCCTTCCTTTGGAATCTTCCTTTTGGTTCAACTTCATTGAGAAGGAATAAGTTCTTAATTTGACGCAACGACACAAGCTCTAAAAAGTTGAACAGTTTCATAAATTCCTTTGATTGTCTTAATGATAGATACAAAATGTAGTTTAACATGAATATAGGTGGCAAGTTGTGAATGTAGCATTTTCTTCGAGAAATGATTTTATATTTTTCTGAATGAACCGAAGAATTTTTGTTTAAAATGTAGACACTTCGTAAGCTGATAGTCTCATCTTAAGTTTTCATTACTACGAAGAATACTTTTTATAAATTTCAACGACTCGATGGCCGACCGATTCCCTTAAGATTTTCCCAGAGCGATAAACAACAAAAAAATCTGAATAAACCATCCGCGCGCGGAAAGCGGCGTGAAATACGATTGTCACGATGATTGAAGAAATTTTAATTTAAAATAAAAATACCTCCTCGCCAGTCGAGCGGCGAACAAATAGTGGCATTTATTCCGCAGGATGCACAAATAACGTCGGTCGGAATTACTTGAAAGCAATGCAGAATGTTCGAATAAGAATTACAAGAGAGTGCGAATCCTGAAAGGCGGTATACCTCGTTAACCGCTCTCTACCGTACGACTCCACAATGATCCGAAAGAAAACACGACTACCTCAAGGACAAAACCCAGAGGGGTGTTAAAGTCCGATCAAATAAGCGTCTCTTTGCTAGGTTACCTTCAGCGAGAGACCATTCCAAATCTTCCGTAAGGAGAACCATTCATTCTCCTCCTACGGCAACAGCTATGCAGCTCCCAGAGACGAGACACGTAAACAGGGTCCATTTATTCCCGGCCATTTTCCCTCTCTCCTCTTCTATTCTACCAGCTAAGGACTTAATGACCATACTTTACTCGGCGAGTAACTAACTACGCCTCTCTACGTCGCCATGCACACTCTCTATCCCATACTCTTCGAGGAGTTACACGAGGGGCAGCAATCACTATGAACTTCATAAATCGGCTCTCATTTGAAGCGGAATCTGCAAACTAGCGATGTCACCGCTCGAAATCCTCGTCGTAAATAAACGCGATAAAATGGCGGATGGTTTTGCAAGTGTGAAACGTGAAAGGATATAGTTAGGATCAATATTATGGTGTAGGACGCTAATAAGCGCTGTAAAGCATAACTCATATAGAATATTGCCCCTCGCTAGAGATAACGTATCAGCAGAACATAAAGGTACCTAATCATTGGAATGATTAATTTTATTCTGGAACAAAACATCTTAGAGCATCCCTCTAAGGCTAACCTTGAAATAAATTACACTCATGAAACGGATAAATTTATTTAATATATATTTTTATGAATGATTTTTAAAAATCTCGAGAGACAAGAAGTAATCCATTATGGCTCAAAAATAATTCGATCTATCTTTCCGATATCACTTATTTAAGTCCTTGCCGTCTATCCGAGGAGTCAAATATGATAAAAACGGTGATTTTCGTGAGTCAGCAAATGAAGTCTTTTTGATTGATTTCGTTGGGCTAATGCTTTTCTTGGTTTTTATAATGTCATTTTAAAAAAGCGGACGAAATGAAGACGAAAGCACCTCGACATAAAGAAGCTAACAGTAGCGTTGGCGATCATAAAGACTTCCGCTGCGTATTACTGAAAATCTCCGCTATCCTCGAGTAACTAGCAGCGCAAGGAAAAACCTTGTGCTAGAGAAAAACTATATAATAAATACTTTAAAATATAGCCTGACTGAAGTAATAAGAGACGAATTAATCATTTCCGTAGCAAAAATATTGAACAATTCATAAATATATATTGTTTAAAGTGCATCAAAGGAATTAAAAATTAAAAAAAGGATGCGAAAGGTATTTAATTATTCGAGAGGTGAGAAATATGTAACTTTTTAATGCTCCACTTTAAATTTTTAACAACCTATGTTCTTCCAAATTACATAAACATCACATTTATAAAATACAAACTGAATGCATTTCACTTTCAATCGATACTGTAATTAATACCGACAGTATATCATATGCACAATCAATGAAATGAGTATCTGAAGAGAGAAAAATCCCTTAACAGTATATCATATGCACAATCAGTGAAATGAGTACCTGAAGAAAGAAAAATCCCTTAACATCTAGCCAAGATAAAACATTCAGTGCGATTTCCATGCCATCCTCACCCGAAAGAAATTCACACGGAGCAGAATAAAGTCATATCAGTTATAACAGAATCGAATCTTTGCATAAATCTCAGATCCATTTCGTCAACAACAGAAGGCGTCAATGTTCTCATTTGGTTTATTGTTGGACTCGGCAAATCTCCCCTTTAATTTTGAACAATAAAAGAGGAAATTTCCATGGCAGTAACCCAGAGAGATAAATCTTTATCCCTCGCGTTTATGAGTGTGCGAAAATCTTGCGGATATCGGCGTTAATATCTAGTCAGGCGAAGGGAGACGGTGAACAAAGGCCGCCATTCTAATCTGCGATCGGCGATAGGGACGTAAAATTTAACAATGCTATCCAAATAATAGTAATTCAAACTAATTCCAGGTCTACATTCTAGAAAGAGTACCGCGGTGGGCAGGAAACCGACTGGAAGGAATTGCACGAGGAGAACTTGTCGCAGACATCTTCCAGGTGTAGGTGAATGATGTATAATATAATAAGCAAGTAAATCGATCTACTAATTTGAGGGATAATAAAAAAGAGGATAGAGGATTGCAAAACATAAGGTTCAAACGAGAGTTGCCAGCTACTGAGTTGTGAATTCTGGGAGTTTCACGATTAAACAGTCACAATTTTAATGCCAAATTTGCTTCCGATAGAGGAAATTCATAACGTCATAAGGACAATTCACGTTTTTATCGCTTAAAAATCTATCAATATTCCAACTCATTTCTTGTTGTATTGTGTTTCGATATCCCAACAATAATAATGGAAATTTAATTCCGGGTGACAATTCTCTAGAAGGTACTCGCTAAGTAGGCCGTTGCCGGAAGAACATCGGATATTCGTGAGGACGGCAACTCTGACCAAAACTCTTTCGCGACGGAAGAAGAAATGGAACCGCATTAATTTAGGACAGGAAACGCTCGCATTTCCTAATCAGCCAATTCTCGTCATGAACCCACTCTCCGGCAACGACCTAATAAGTGGAAATGACTGTTTAAATAGAGAGACATTTCAGATCCGGCAACTCCTCCCAGGAGCCACACCCATACTTCCGGTGGCCGCGGAAACCTCTAAGATGCACGCTCAGATAGACGTTTGTATAGCTCCAAGAGTTGAGGCATCTTCCTTCCACCAACCAATCCCCTCCTGTCCGCCTACTCAACCAACAGCTCGATTTCAAGACTCCCTACCCCATCGCCGCTTTAATTCTGGTCCTCTCTCACACCTGACCCTTCTTTCTCGAACACCGGGTCGCCGCCAAGACCCCTTTTTCTCCCCTCGACTCCCCCCCTAAGTCCCGCAGCCACATAACTTACGCGGATATATACTGGACTTGACACTACGGCCGGCGTTTTTATTGGTCCAACCATCCAGAACAATTGACTGTCCAACCGTATCTTTACCCTAGCCTACGCCCGCTTTCCTCTCCGCTCCTCAACAATCCATTTCTCTCCCTCACCGACCCTTCAACCGGACTTCACAATTCCCTCCTTTACCTATACGCTGTCTTTCATGCGCTTTATTTCTCACGTCCTCCGTCTTCCTGCGCCTCGTTGTGCCCCTAGACTCCCATTGTTTCTGTCACTTTAGTCGCCTACTCCTTCGTTATTCTCTGTGTAGTTTGGTGCTGCCATCGTGGGCCCGCATTCCGTGGATCGAAGAGTTGTTCCCATTTGAGTACGATACGGAACTCGAAAAAAGAAGCGTTTTCGTCACACAAATGAGTTCCACTGCGAGCGCGCCTTTCTGCAGGAATGGGGATCATCTTTGAGCTACAGAACGAGCGCATTCTTTCTGGAATCTTTACCTCCGAATGCGCCCATTTATACGATATGATGGGCTCCATTGAGAGGGAATGTGCCGGTGATAAAGAGGGAAACTGAATCTAATAAGAGGGTTTAATGGTGGGAAAGGGGTGTGAGAGAAGTGAATGATTCAGAGATACGATAGTGTAGGGCAGTAAGTTCACTCAATAAACGAAGCAATTACGTTGAAAATTTCGCACCCTGGCGGATAAGTAAAAAATTAATTTCTTGAAGTTTGAAAGAGAATCACGAAAATAGTTTCCCACAGAGTTCTTATTGTTTATCTAAACTACATGATCAAAAGAGTTTGATTCACCGGAAAATTCATCTAGAATATATCATCAAGAAAACAACTTGTGATACAATTTTTCAAGTAGTGCCATTAGCCAAAGGTACCAGATCCATAACTATTTTCTGGTTCAATTAAACAGTAAGTTTTGGCTCAGTTTCGGTTACGTTAAAGGATATTAATGGTCCAATTTATTAAAGACATTAAATGAAAATTAATTCATTCGAGGTACATCATATGACAATAAGACGTTGAAAAACACGTAACACAAATGAGATAAAACTTGTTAATCAATCTAACTCTCGCTCTCTCTCTAAATAAAATATACAAATGGAATAACAAGCTGAATATGGATATTAATGTATATTTTGAGGATTGAAAAAGATGCCTTTTATATACGATTAAAATCAATTATGATACAAAGGTCAGAAACGAAATTTCAATCAACAGCTTAGGAGATTGATTGATGTTAGCATTCTTTTTCGTGACAAATGAGAAAACTTTAACATTCGACCGAAAATTGGTGATTCGCCTAAATGAGTGGAAACCGAAGAACATAAAAGGACCTATACATCTTCATCAATGTGAAGGCGAGAGGTTACGGGAGAATCAAGATAGAACCCAGATAAAAGTCGTAGGAATGAGCAATGTATAACGATTATAAAGTGAAAACCAGCCAATTAAGAGATAAAGGAAACCTTAACCGTAACTTTTTTATTGAACCTCCGCAAGATTACCTCTGAATAATATCTCATTACACCCGAGAATTCGACCCAAATCTTAAACATACGAAGCGAAAGGGGAAGCAAACCAAAAAAATAAGAGCCATATTTCGAGAAACACGTCAGGTTCAAGCCTATTGTAAATCAAAGGAAGTGACAAACCCATTGGTGAAGTCAATGTGATTTATCGCAGGCGTGTTTAGGTCATTTGAATAAAGAAAAGGGTTAATTGGGGCCAAAGCCGGGTCATGAATCTGAAAATAAATTAAAAATCCTTCCTCTTCTTCGGTATTCCGTACTGCAAGGGGAAGAAGAAAATCAGATATGAGACATCCTCGAGCTACGAAGGCTGATATCTATTGTGCCTAAGATAAATGGGTAGGCGGAAACTACGACGGTGAAATAAATTCTAAGACTACTTTTGCGCTTTGATAAGGTTTCTTAGAATTTCTCAACTTCAGGAAGTTGCAAACTTTACCTTTGGGTGCATACAAACTGGGAGACATTAAAATATCAGATGCAAGAAAACATTCATAGCCGACAAACACAATCCCCGGGTTCTGCATGCAAGTTATTCTTGTATATTTCTTCAATCTCACGTGCATATATATCTGCCAAGAAATTTTTGCCGCAGATAAAGACTGCGATTATCAAGAAATGAACAGGTGACACATTCCGTGATTTATTTCGCAAAAGGACGAAAATCACTTAATTTGCATAAGAACAAGTGTAACATAATGCGTACGAGCATTTGCTGATTTCTTTATTTACCGATAACGATGACTGGTGTTATACGTCAGTCTATTTAACAAAGAATATAATAGAAAAGATAAAATTTTGAAGGAAAACATTTTCAACAAAAGAGATGATAACTGAATAATTTTTAATTTTTAATAGAAAAACTGGCCATCTTCAAAAGTTATGGGATTATGGCGAGCGTATTTTTGAGAAAAAGGTTAAGTACACCTAAACTACATGTGAGTTCGACATTAGCGTACTGAATTTGTATTCTTCCTACTGGTGTTTACTACTAGTGGAGGATTAGTAGAGTATTAGTAGTAGAGGATTTCAGTGCCTTGTTTAAAGAAACTTATCGAAGAGATAATATTTCCATTAATGGATATCAAAAAGTTATCATTAGCATTCAACTGTCCTTTTAGGAAGGCGTTGAAGAGATACCAATTCCATTGATGAATGCCGAAAAATAAACTCTGCGATACCATTTCATTACGGCATCGTGTGCTGTAATGAGCGCTTCGAACACCGTTTCTCGCAATCTCCCCAAAGAACTCACACCGCGAGTAAAAAGAAAGGGTCCACAGTGAGGCTGTCAGGTAAGTCACAACGCCAGGAAGCATAAAGAACCTCAAATAACAAAATACGAATAAACACGAGCGCGAGTGGGGAGGGAATAATGTGGACGAAGAAAATAGGTATGAGAGAAAATAATAAGGATGAGGTAGGGCTCGTTATGAGAATTTATTTCGACGCCCAAACGAGCCCAGATCGAAATCGAGAGCCACCAACCGGCGAAAACTCCCACGCGCCTCCTGCTTCTGGAAGCCATAACGGCCTTTTTCCCGCAATTTTTGACGCGCGTCGCTTTAAAATCGAGAAAAGAAGAGGATAATGAGTCCGTCTAGACGGCAGAGTCGCATCCCTGCGCAGCCTTTTTAATTCCGCGCTAAGTCGCGATGCTCGCGCACGATTGAAACTTTTGAGAAGCGGATGACTCCCTCCTCAACCGGTCCCAGCTGCCATCTCCCCTTATTCCATGCACCTTCTCTATCTGCATTTCCATCCTCCGCCGTTCCACCTCCGACTGCCTTATGCCATCGCATTTATCCACTTCTCTCTCCCCCTATCTGCACCGCCCTTCTCCCGCAGCCTTCCACGGCAGTCCTTTAAGGATCGCTCCCACCGACGGCCATTTCCATAACAACTATAAGCTGCCGCGTCCGAGTCGCGATTCTAATAACTCAAGTCGCGCTTCAACCTGGAACCCAACACTTTCAACAATATTATACGCGATTGCTTAGCATTTATTCCGCTCGCGGAGACCGTCTTGCAAGGGGAGAGAGAAAAGACTCTCCTCAAATATTTTTCTCTCTTCCCTTTTCATCCCGCGACTCAATGGACAACGCGGACGGGGAAAAAGAATTAACGAGACGGGAAAATCGGACGGTGCGAATGGCGGCCCTTGTGGCGCTTCAAAAGCTTTCCTCGTCTTTGATTGATGCGAGTCTTGGATCGGGAGGAAAACGTGAAATCCGCGATATGTTAACATCTCCGGGAAAAATTAAAAGCCCTCGCCGATGGAGCACGGCGCGAAACAAAGCGGAAGGGAAAAATCCATTCTACTCCTCTGAGGCTGCTGAGGCGTTATCGGAACAAGCCGCGTTATCAAAAAACATTCGTCTTCACAGCTGTACGCGTTTCATCCCGCGAGGGGTGTCCCTGGAAGATGAATTCAAAAGAGATTTAAAATGGCACTGTCGTTAGCGAGGTAACGAGGAGAGGAAGTCGGCGAGAAAATTAATCTTTCCCTCTTAGCGGGGATGGGGTAAAATATTCAAGGTTGGTAATACGGCTTTCACTTACCCCACGAAATTGTTGGGTGTTCGCGGCGGTTCGGAACCCTCGGAGGAAGTAATAAGTAGCTCACGAGCGAGATAATTTATCGAAGGGGGGACTTTATTGCTGAACGCCATCGGTAGCGATAAAATAGCTCTAACTGCATATCCGCGATCGCTGAATACATTACGGGCGAGAAAAACTTTCCAAAGAATCTCTTACTTTCTAAAATTTCGATGCAAAACCAAGCTCGCCAGGCGGTAAATTGGATAATCAATGACGATTCCGCTCGATGAGTAAAAAAAATCAAGGGCGGAATTGCATTCAAAAGGGAATGAGCGGCGGGCCGCGAAAAGTGGGATTTCTCATCGGGTCGGTATTCCTATCGCCCTTGCCCACGACAGAAGCACTTAAAGCAGGACATTTCCTGAATGTCCGCGAGTTTCCCATACGCTTTCGAGGACAAAGGCGAGGGAAATGGGAAGGGATCCTCGGATGGAACTTAGGGAAACGTGGAATGAGGATTTCGAAGCGGGGAGTATGAATAAGGGTCGGCTGTGGGAGGAAAGGGGGCCTGTGTAATGGAACTGAGTGGTAAGAAGGGGTTTATAAGAATGCCAGCCGATACAAAATATGCGAAGAGATGAGGTGGGGAGATCTTACGGTGGTAAAGGATGTGAGGAGATTTGAAAGGGGGGGGGTGTGGGGGGGGGGAGGGGAGAGATGGAGGGTAGACTTGCGCAGATAAGATGGAGATAGAAGCAAGGAGCGGTGCTGGGCGGGAGTCGAGTTGACCAGGATTTTATTTAAGGGTGTCAAGTTACCGGGAGGAGAGATTTGAGGTTTATTATTTACGATCCTCTATTTATCAAGTCATAAAGGGAGATATAAACTTTGTTTTTTCTAATTCGTGAGATTATTCACCCGATTCATCGCGTCACTCCGCGTAATGCTGCGGTTAATTTTGTTTCCGCGCGAAATTAGCGTTCTCAAGCGCGGTGGCGATGAATTTTCCGAGGAGGAGCTCGAGAGTGCTGCTCAAGTTGGAGGGTTGCAATCGCTACCGTAATTAAGGAGAATAAATGATGTTCATTTGGGTAAAAACTGAAATTTCCATGACTCCATTTCGGTCCAACGAAATTTTAAAATGAAGATTTCATATGCATACGGTTGACACTTGCATCGGCTTCCAAATTGCAGCCTCCTTGGAGCACATTTTCAGAAAAAAAAACAATTAGGATCGTTTTTTATCAACTTCTGGATATTTATTAGGGAAAAGATTAGTCAGAAGTATCAGATGTATGTAGTAATAGCATTTATTAGGTGACCGAATTCCGTCATTTTTGACAGGAAATTCACTAATAATAATAATTATTATTAGTGTTAGAGTACTGATGCAAAATAGTAGTGCTCTTAAAGTGATAGTTTATTGAGAATTATGGCGATATTCTGCGAAGTTTCATTTTCTCCCAAAGAGAATCTTTTGCGAGAAATATTATCAGCTACAATGTAAGCAACGCTTTAATGGAATAATTTTTCTCGAGTCAAAGCAATAACGAGTAAATTACTACATACGATAATTTTCCCATTGCGAATGCATAAAAAACCAAACTCTCCCTCTCAATGAATAGAATATGTATTTACTATATTATTTTGAGATGTCAAGCAGTTTCGCATTCATTCTCACAAAGAAAATTTAAAGGCAGCGGAATCTTTACCCATCGAAGTCGTTACCTCATGCCGAAACGTTAAGGTTCTATAGAAATTAAGATCATCGAGTATTTTCTCCCCACAGAGGAAATTGCACACATCCTCCGATGATTCACAGGGAAAAGGGCGTCCATTCCCTTCGAATTATTTACGACAAAATCCGCCCTCAAGGACTCAAAAAATAAAGGAGCCGCCATCAAATTCCGATGCAATCGTAAATTAAGCGGACACGCGACGGCGGAGATAACCGGCGCGGAGGCCGTGGAAGTACACTTATGAAAATAAATATACACATAAACGGCGGGGAGAATAAGATCGAAATAGGAACAGCTACAAATGGCCGGGTTAAGTAGAGACGTAGGGATCGCGAGAACCGAAGTCGACACAGCGGGGTGAAAAGGGGGACAGGTCTAGGAAAGGGAAAATGGCTATTGGGAGGCGGGGGTCTTAAGGAGATAAGACGAGAGTGTGCTTAGACTTAAAAGAAGGGGGCGGAAGAGCAGGAGCCGTGGAATGGAACTATGGAGAACAATGGTCAACTCCCTCTTATGGTCCAGCGGGAAGTGGCGAGAGGAGACAACGGAACGTAAGTTGAGGTCGAAATAAAAGAACGCTTATACATCAACGTTATGCCATGAGTAGGGGAAGGGAATGGGGGAACGACAGCGGAGACCGCGATTGGAAAGATCCTCTTGTACTTAGTTCAGACAAGCTTATCCGCTCGTTCTGGGTTGGATGGTTTGGGTGAGTGGGTGGAAGAAACCGAGGAGAAAGAGAGAGAGAAAAAAGGCGGAGAAGGAAGAACGGCGAGCGAAGTAAGGGGAAAAGTAGAACACGCATATTCAACGGGTGCGTCGTTTCCATGGGAGAGGAGCCAAAGATTAGCGATTAAGTAGTTGGAGGAGATCGATATCTGAGGAACGTGTAATTCTTTAAAGGGGCTCTCCCATCAATTATCGATTAGAATTATAAAGAAATAATATGAATAATAATTCATTCGAAAGGACCGTGAGATGGATAGTGACAGACGGCGAGAGACATGTTCCTCTATATCTCTCTTCGATACGATCGTCTTAAGACTAACATTTTTTATCGGGTGGGGACATAATATTATTCAGATCGCATGGTTAGGGGACTAACAATGTATACAGATGGGAGATAAAACACTGAAAGTTTGTTTAATCGTCAGCATAATAGATTTGGCGGTTAATGGTTTGTTGAAATGTTTCGAAAGTCGATTTATTTCGCTGAGATGAAGTGACAGAAGACCACTAGCAGCAATATATAAAATTAATTGGCTTAATGTCGACAACTCTGGGAAAATCCTCCCACCGATTCAACCTCGTTCAGGAGCTAGAAACTTCTCTTCAAGAAACGGAGCATATGTTTTCCTTGCTAGTAGTCACATGTCTTATGAAGGTCCGAGCACATGGAGTTCATCTTCGACGTTTCTTCGGTGACTGAGGAAATTTTTGCGCATAATATTTCTAAGAGCTGAGTAGCGGGTGGTTGAGTTTTTCAGCAATGCATAAAGAACTATGGAACTTAAATCTGTACACTTATCCTGAATTGAGACGAAAAAGATTCAAGAAGAAGAATTAAGATGAAGTTTATGCCCGCCTCAACATCCTTCGATACGCTGCCGTTGGTATCCCTCATAAGACACCCAATAG
The DNA here is from genome assembly GCA_036926295.1 of Pachydiplax longipennis. Lineage (NCBI taxonomy): Eukaryota > Metazoa > Arthropoda > Insecta > Odonata > Libellulidae > Pachydiplax > Pachydiplax longipennis. Next base: position 64,525,578 of record JAVFKF010000008.1, read on the forward strand.
ATCTGAATGTTAAATCGTAACTCAGATACTCAATTTTGCCAAAATTAAACTAACTTTTACCAGAATAAACACACAATCTTAAATTTATGAATGATAATAAATTACAAGTTAGAAGCTGTAGTATTTTCGAAAATAATTTTATTAACTCTGCGAAAAGAATTAGAATAGATTTATTTATCGAGTAAGCCTAGATTTGTCTCAGCTTATCTACAATTTTAGTCTGTTTGAAGCTGGGATCATCCATAATTGCACAAAAAATTAATTATCGGTAGTATTGTGCCAACTAAAATGAAGACCATTTACCTGAAAATCAAGAGATTATCAGTAGATTTTTATGAATGAATTTGATTTTTTTCATTCATGCCTAAAATTCATCGAAAAATTATTATGAATGGAAACTCATCTTGCTTCGGATTTTGCCATGAATGATCCTGGATATATGATATTTCCTTTTCCCTATTTCGAAGAGGATAACCGGTTATGAGCACAGATTCAAAGAAGGGTTGATTCATTCCTTCTTGACAGTACATCATAGTTTCTGCCGATTGAACACTTAATATGTATTCACAAAATCGTAATATACTACAAATAAGCTTATAACCTTCGGGCATTGTAAGCCGTTGTCTTGAAGAATTGTCAGGCTTAAAGCGGCGAAGCTCAACGAGGTACAAGGAATTCAGGAATAGGCCAAGAATGCTCTTTATGCGAAAAAGCTCAATCTATTTAAAATTACATGGAATTTTAGAAGGATATTCAGATATCTTATGTAATTTCCAATCATCATAATTTTTATGAATCAGTCTTGATAAATGTCAACCACACAAATGAACAGCCTTGAACCCTTAACGATCGGCCTTTGAAAAAACGTGGTTGTTTAACACTTCAAAGCGGCATGTCGTAATGCCTTTCTAGGGGCACTTATGGAAACAGGTTGAGATGAAATACCCAATTTCCGAAAACATCATCTAATTTGACATAATGAGAATCTCCTCAACGAGCCAATAGCATATGAATGTACTTTTGGATTCGCAACTACTTACGAATTCTATCCTGTAATAAAAAGATGAAGACTTAAAAGGTGAACGATAAATAATTCATAGCACAATACAACGAATTAAAAGTAGCAATTACTTCATATTACAGATAATTATAGATTAAATGTCACTAAAATTCATCAACATTCGAACAAAAAACTTGAAATAATAAAATAGATGCTATTTATATTCCCTAAAAGCACTGGAAAATTACGACTTGTATTTTCAATTATTTCTTCGGTTTGCAACAGGAATATCTAAACCTGTCTGGAAGCAACTATCCTACGGTCAATCAAGCATTATTCCTAGCACAAGCGTATAGTTAACTCGTAGTGGAGGGCATATGTATGTTGAGTAGCCACTCACCTTGAGATATCCTCCATAAATATAAGAAACGTATTATCCACTAAAGCGGAATTTGGATTCCGACTATGCCTACAAACGAGGAATTTTCCAAAAACATCACCAAAGATTTTCTTTCGATGCGCGCACTCAAAGACACCACAGAATACGGAAGCGCCCACATAAGTAAAACATAACAGCGGATGAAAGCAGCATACAAATAAAGGAATGGAGCGGGTGTATCCATACACAAATGGAATGCGACAGATGAAGCGGGCCTATGGTTAAGTGAGGCTGTGGATGCATAGAATAAGGGGGCAGATTGGCCGGGGGCAGCGAGTGGGGCGGAGGGGTGGTGGCGCCGCGGAGGAGCACTGGCTAAGATAGTGGGCGAGAGATCACCAGCAGAGCTCATTTGTTTTGCCATATGGGCTCCTATACGACGGATTTTATTCCACTTAGTACTACCACCCGCGGTATAATCGAGTAATGATAGAGTGGAGAGCATTTGAAATTCAATTTCCTTCGCCGCATTCAAACCGGAATCCCTCTAAAGTCACGCCACTGCCCGAGTCCACTTTGATACCGCCATAATTGTTACGCCTTCATTTATTTCGATGAAATATTATTTAATGTATATCAATGGAAAGGTCAGCAGCTATATGTTAATGTATGGTATATATATAAACATACAATCCGAGATTGGAGGGATTAAATTATGCGAAGAAATAGAGCAAAATACGACAGCTTCTGAGTGCAGTAGATTATAACATAAACAGGATTCATTTAATTCAGGACCATTCACTATGGCTATATGATAAAAAATCTACTAAGTCAATTCCAGATGTCTCCGCAGAACTTTTGAATCTTGGTAGTTGATTTCCTTTTGATATACTTGAAACCTGGCTGTGCGTTATAAGTTTCCCCGTGGTTTAGTAAATTTTTAATACGGGAGGAATTAATTTTAGATTAATTTCTTTGCATCTTCATAATTTATTTTAATTACTCATAAACTTAATAGAACATTATAAGAGAAAATATTCTCCTAAATACCATTCTTAATTCAACTATTCATGACTCCTTCGTGCACTTAAGTAGCATACCAAAAACTCTACTTAACTGGGCAAAAATAAGGATCTACATGTAAAGCTGTCGTTAAAATCTCCCAACCACTCAGTTCATCGATTCCCATTTCCTTCCACCATTTAAAACAATCCTCCTATTGAATCCCCCGTTTATACTCGCGGCAAACAAAAGCAGCGCAACCTCCGGAGCAGAAAACACAAACCATTGACCTCTTGGTGGGAGCTGGCACCTTAACTGCATAAACGATGCACCGCTATGCATCTGGGGTCGTTGGGCGCAAGTGGAGAGAGAGTTGCAGGGAAGAGAGAAGAGTTAAACGCGGAGAAGGCAATGGAGGAAAGCGAGTAGAGATTTCGCGGAGTACATAATTTAGAGAGGGCGTCGATGGGAAAGAAGGAAACACAAGAGGAGACTTTAAGGGTTGAAGGAGGGCGCGGCAGATTTAATCCTTCACTCCAATAGTCCTCCAAAGTATGAGGGATATGAAATCCGCCCCCGACCACTCCCAACCGCTCTTTCCCTCTTCTTCATCCTTCTCCCACTCCGCCTCCAACTTTCTCGGATGACTGCCAATGCGGAGTGACTCCTATTCCGAGTGAATGACTCCGTGCCAATCCACGTGGGTATCTCAAAGAGAGCGAGTGTTCTCTCTGCATTCCGATGGGTGGCACAATGGATTCCGAAGGGAGGGGAGGAGGTGGATGCACGAGATAAGGCATCTTTCCAAGAGAAAGTTTATTTACACGACCGCGGTCAAACAACCGAAGATGAAGGATTGCAGTGGCAGGTTTTGTTTGATCTCTCGGGCGGAAATTGTCGGTACAAATTGTCGCTTGTCGGATTCGAAAATCTGCGAATCCTCGAGGTGCTTTTCCAGAGGGTTTTCCGCGGCGGATGCGAGCTAAACCGATACACTCGCAACCCTTGATGAGAGATTGCCACTCTCGTTTTTATCTCGACCGCTCGCAACTTGCGCTCTCGCTGTTTCGATCGCCGATCATTGATGAAATGGGGATTTCGACGTTCTCTTGTCTCAACGCGACCATCTTCATCTTCTGGAGTGGTTAACATGCATGCAACCCCAAGGTCCCGGCTTCGAGTAAGGGCCGATCGAATTTTTCTGGTTGGGGACTGGGGCGTTTGCCAATAACAATAACTAGTTATCCACTGCGAAAATTTCGCACGAATGGTCACAGTGATGCATGCGATTTAAATGAAAGAAAGCAGTAGTTTGAATGAAATTACAATTAAAGGTGACTTATAGTGTGACACAAACCTTCATATTTGGCAATACTTATGTTCTGCTTCAAAAAGATGAAAGTTTATGCCGGTTTATTAAAATGGTTATGGTTGCGTATGACGTAGAGGTCTTCTTTTATGGAGACTATAGTATTACTTGCATTTATAAAACTGTTTCGATCATTTTAAAACCAAGAATAAATATCACCTTCCGATGAGAAAACCGATGTATTTACCACAAGAAACGTAACCAAGTAAATGATAAACTCCAAACATGACAACGCCGATATCTACACACCTAAACCCAAAAATTCAAACCTTAACTTAATTTTTTAACCAAATGGTGCATTATTCATTTGTAGCTCTATTTTTAGCAAGAACCGGGACACTTTATCTTTTAAATTATCAGTCATTTTTATATGTTATGATGGAGTGTGAAGGGAGAAAAGCCACGGTCACTGAAAATACATGTTAAGAAATAATATATAAGAGGATTATCAAAATGGAAGTAATTGGGATCATGCTCCCGTTTCCACTATGTAAATTAATATCTTCACTCGATTGTCGAGCACTCGGCGGATGCAACCTTCCAGTTCACCAGCACCGGAGTCTTCGCGTCAACGACCAATTTCTCGTTCCGCTGCACCCTTTTAATCATAGTAGACAATCTGCGACTCCGGGCCGTAAAAATGTTTCGCGGCGATACATAGAGCGAGAAAATATATTTCCCGGGAATGTTGAATGAAGCGACTCGGTCGTAAAAGTGAGCGTAAAATTTACATTTTGGGTGCCACATAACCGTCTCGCGAAACAACGAGAGTGGAGGATTTGCGGGGAGAGGCGTGCGAGATTTACGGAGCCATTCCGCTCCGCTTGACACTGCCTCGGCCGTTTACTGACTTTGGCGCAAACGTGTAAGCGATTGAAACAAGAGGACGAAAGCAATTGCTATAAGCACATATTTTCATTTGGAATGAACACACGTCTTAAATCAAGCGACAAATATTTTACCCTGCCACCTCTTCTTGCGGTTGTTAATTAAAGACGTGAATCGGTCTTGTGGATCTTATGGGGCGATAAATTACGAAAAGCTGCCTTTACCTAAATAGATGCACGAACGATTATAAATTCTGGGTGAAAAACTCTTACTTCGACGATCTGACTAACAAGATATTCCCTTGTCTCCGTCGGATTAAAAATTTCACATTCAGGGAATGTTCCTTTGCCGATGAATATTTCACCCACGTACCGCCTGCCATAAGCCTTAAGATACGATTCTAACATTTTCACAAACAACGAAACTATTTTCACCATATATCTTCGAGAGTGAATAAATAAAATTATTCATCGCCATAAACAAAGAAAGAGAAAATTTATCATTTATAATTTCCGTAAGAAAGCAGGAATAAGAGAAATTGATGCGTAAGTTATGTAAACGTATGCCAATTTATACATGAGATCTCCAAAGTCACGCTGACCACATTAAAAAAAGACACGTTGAGCACGCAAAAATATTTAGCCGATAATGCAACTAACAACGCCACTTAGTAATAAGGCTGCGAAGACAGATTAATCGCACAAACACAACATCCTTCATTATATCTTACGCTATTCCTTTCAGAATTTATCTTAGGGACACACGAGGAAATCTTGATTCAACAAGTAAGACGTCCGTAACGAGGAAATCGTTTAACAGACGAGCTGGATTCAACGGCACATAAAATGCAAGTATTTGTCGACAGATGAAGAAAAAATGAGCGCGGATGAGTAGCCTTCGGCGATTGGCTTCGAGAACACCTTAGTTATCGTGAGGAGGGGCACAGCGTGTATCTCATCTACTCCGATATAATGCTTCAGTCAATCATAACCTCCATCGCCGTCCATTGGTAATTCATAGACGGCGACTCGATTATTATTAGCCTAAAGCGGGTGATGCAGACGTCGGAAATTGTCAGAATGCACATGTTCTTTTCGAAGCGGAATATAAGTGAATATAAATATTTCGACGGAAATCGAGAGCAAAAACGAAACTGATTGAGAAAGAATAGCTTGTAAGGCTGGTGACTGGCAGATTATTCCTCGGACGTTTTCCTGCGTTAAACGGCGCACGTAATACATCAAAGAGAAAACCTTACTGAACATGATATTTGGATGAGGGTGAACTAGGCTTCTTTAGCATAAATTACTTGGATTAATTACACAAGACATGCAAGAAGCAATTCATCAACAAAATTTTTACTTCCATATAAAACTATGCTGGCACTCAATTACATCTGCATACTTTAAATTGGAATCGGGCCCGTTTAGTCATATAGTGATTTTCATTTAATTAATTTCGTTACTTAATTTATTAATTTCAACGTCACAGGGGTACTCGTTTTGAATATTGTGTATGTAATATCAAAACAATACGTACTATTTATAATATTTAACTCTAATAACTTCTAGTTAGTATTGTTAGGTGTTATTAATATCTAGCAGTGTTACTTAAGTCACTAGTAACGCTACTACTAGTCACATTACTATACAGTTATACCATAAAAGATTTCCTGATTCTGAATTTGGAAGTAGAACACGAAAAGTCGAAATATTTATCAAATTACTAAATTATCGAGGAAATATTCATTCGGACGATTTCCTCCCCTGTAATGAGACCTCTTCTTTTGAGAATACTGCAATTATTTCAAGAGCACGGCCAGACGCTGCGGCATGGAGTTGAACAAATTGAGGCCGATCGACCGATCATGAAATCATTACGCGGAAAATTGAGCGAATAAATTACACTATAGATCGTAAGCGTGATAGCTTTAGACAGACTTCCCCAATTTCCCCTCATTCGCGTTCTTCAACTGCGAGAATGGCATAGCCAGAGGGATTCAACAGATTTGTTTGCCAGAGTGTGGATACAGAAACAGGCTATCCTGTGGTGAGATGCGAAATGTTTTCAACGCCTAAACTAGACACAAAGCAATGCCTCACTGGAGCAATGAGGACAATTTTATGCATCTGTCATATTCACACCTCGCCAAATCACCCTGCTATGCTTGCGGATATTATCTGCTCTACGTACCTCCCTATCCCGTTGCGTCCCACACGATGAAGTGATCGTAGGATGGTGTAAACTTCGAATGCATCAACTTCACGCTACCATTAAACGCGCTGAAATACGGAAGATTTTGGCAGTGAGAGACCGATTACTTTTCCTTCATAATCTCAAAGTTTTCCCCGTTATATGTTACGCTTTATATTGGCAATTGGATAAGTGAAAGTAAGCAAACGAATCCTAAAATAACTGGATAAATCACCGTTTCTCGCGAGTATATTTTCTACACCTTGAGTAGATGCATTTTCTTTCCGGTCGATAGAAATTTTAGTACGAAGTATTGGATAAGTTCAATCTTCTGGGATGCAGGAGTTGTCAAACCTTTGGTGGGATGCAATTCAGGAATTAAAAAAATATTAAATTAGAATATTTTTTTAAGTCTAAAAAAATACTTGCTTTGCATGACTTTTTATAGTGTAAATGAATTTTTTTATCTTCATAATATTTGAGATAGGTTAAGAGATCTTCTTTATTTAATTAATGTAAATTTCATAAAACTATATAGTGATTGTAATTTGGCATTATAATTGTGATGAGGTTGTGGTATTTGTATTATTGTGAAAGCTGAATGAGTTCATAGGCTTTATCATTTATCTTTTAGGCTTTCATTTATCATTTACGATAAATATAGCAATTTTAATTAGGTGGATTTTTGTAATATATCTTTGTAAATGACTTTTCCCATACATACATCTGTTTGTCCTGGGTTGAATAAATTTATTACTACTGTACTAAGTACATAGAATCGATGGATTGGATTATTTGGCGAAAATTCATATAGAATATAAGGAAGTAATTAGGTCTTTGAAACTTAAATTGAAATTATGGTAACATCTGACGTTTTATTTTCCCTTTTTTATCATTTACGCAGCATCTAACGAAGTATAACGATTAAAATGGTGCATAAGAATCATCTGATTAAATTCATCAGATTAAATAAAATAAATAAAGGGCACTTAAGGAAATTTACAAGTGAGACATTCAAGATTTCTCTTCTGATCTTTAATATTACTGACATTTAGGTATGAATGTGGGCGGATTACATTCTTGTGCATTTAGCAGTCAAAACCCAACTGCTGAACAGGTGGTATCTAGCCTACTTCTGATCTACAGCCTCAACGAATGCGGAAATAGTGTAATTATTCCATAAGCGCTCAATTTTTCATGGGTGAGGAAAAAATATTGAAATACAGGAGAACTATGTTCATTTTTAATTTTAATGAAAAGATTTTGGGTTTTATATATTTAAAAGGTACAGGTGGAGGTTCTTAGAATTAAAATATTATTTATTCATATTTTTTGACCAACTTAGTAGTGAAGGATGAATTCAAACTTACCAATTAGATAATGGCATTAACTAGGAGCAATATATTCGGATATAAAGGATTTTAGGAGGGATTAGCACAGAAATTAATTAAAGTTCGCATTGAATCAGTGGTCCTAAAACTGGGTTTCTGTGGTAGTTTATATATATTAGCAAAAGATGAATTCTTGAGGAAAAGGAAGTTAAACTACTATTAAACATTGAGCACAGATCAGGAAAATTAACCAATAATGAGCATAAATGACAGATGAGATAGAGACACTCAGACAAAGATCACAGTTTCCATTTAGTATATATAAAGAAAAACCAAAAACTTCACATCGCAAGAACATTGGAATGTAATAACAATTTAAATCCACACCTCCTTGGAAAATTTCACATTAAATTTCATACTTCTGAAACCTACGTCGCGAACAAATATTTACCAACAACCTTCCTCGATAGCCATAATCCGCATTGCACGGTTGATCCTCACAAAAATAGCGCAACTCACAAATGACCATGGAGGCGGAGGAGCAGGAGGAACGTGATTGTCGAGGGCACTCTTGGCACAGGTGTGGACAAATGGTGGGAGAGATACATCGTGGACGATCCGCTTTGGGTGTTAGAGGGCCCACTATTCCTCAGTCTCCGAGATGAGGCGAAGAAGGAAAGAATAAAGAGGTGGAGGAAGGCCGAGGATATCACGGGTGCGCGGTATGGGGAGCGTATAAAAAAAGCAGAGCTGAGGGTCGACCATATGACGGAACGACCGGTTGTCGTCGGAGCACTTGGTAGATAAGCTCTGGAATGAACTCCTCACATGCAATGAGGTAGGTCGAAAACAATGGCGAGCATAACTCTGGCGCTGGATGTGTATCCACGAGCCGCTCTCTGCCAAGGTAGCCTGTGACAAAGGATCGGAAAAGCGAATAGAAATAACCCTGCAAGGGCACGCGGATAAATTATCACGACCGGACTCCACGGAAGGAACGTGAGGTCGACGAGCGCTCTCCGAAGCGACTTCCGAGGGGGCAGCTGCACGGAGGCCATTGGCGATTTCAGTAGTTCTCATACGGAGGTGCTCTCTATCGGACCATAAAACGATCCCATAGCGTCCGCAATGCCAATTTTCGCAACGTGACGATCGAGCATTAACGATCAATTGGCTTGTTGTCGATATGAGTGAGGATAACACAGATGCCATCAGCTACAAAATTGTTTACGAATGGTGGAAACCAATTAATGCGACCAAGAGCTGTGACAACAAGAGACAGCTTTAGGAGTGGGATGAAAAAGCAGGCAATAGGACTTCACTCAAAATGAAACCTTACCTTCAAATGATAATTCGGAAGATATAGTGAGGGCGAACGATGAGAAAAATAACACACCACAGGTAAGGATAAAACCTCAAATTCAATCATCCATATCCTTAGGTGCAAATAAAATTCTCTGCTGTTAAGTAAATTTAAATTACAGCGTAATTCTCAATTAAATATAATATCAATAAATAAGTACGAATTATGTGAAATATTCTTAGCTGCAGTTTACAATTTCGTAAAATGCGCGAAAAATTCAAATGGAATGTGTGCTTGGAACGCACACTTTCAGATCTTTTGCATAAGAAAGACATAACTTGGTATGGAATATATTATTTTATCTTTGTACTGCAGATATATAGTAAAAAAATTAAATCATTTCTTGCGTAAAAACTTTACCCGATAACTTATCTCACTATTTGTTTCTAGCAGAAATGGCAAGAAAGCTATCTAAAATGACAAATAATGTTCATTGAGTCAATAACATTTTTTCTGACGGTTAACGTATTAAAGAAGTGAATGATAGGAATTAAACCTCTAATTATGATTTATTACTTACATACCCTATCTGAATTTAGACACGATTTAATTAAAAGATTTGGAGAGAAAACTTCATCTAGAGAAATACTTGCCAATGCGAAAATTTTAGAAAATATTTCAGTATCGGCAATAATGACACGAAAATATGGGCTTTACTCAAATACTATCGTCAGGCCTAATGAGTTTCACGATCACCAAAAACTAACTGGAAAATAAAATTATATTAGAGAGAATTGAGAAGCGTTGGAGAAGGCTTCAAATAAATAGCACAACGATAAAACTAAAGTGCAGACTTCCATAACAGTTAATATAATTTTAAGCGTTTACGAAGACCTAAGTAACCACCAATCCACGAAACAGAGTCCATTCAGTGCTTTTATGCTTCCTCGTACATCGCACTAAAAAGAATAAGCCTCACACTCCTACTTTAATAAATAAATCATCTCGCTTAATCTTTATAGCAGCACTTAATAGAAAACAAGAGCTGAATGCGCCTCCTTTATGCAAGTTAAACACGAGAAAAATCATGTTAACAAGCAGAAATATATCTCACACACATTTATTTCCATGGCTCTCCGCGGGCACGAGCATCGTCCTTGGCATACAAAACAAAAACATTTTTATACGCAACATAACTTTCCTGAATAACTATTCCCCCACTCTCGTAACAGGCCCCCGACAGCTCTACACTGCAACACGCACTTCAAAAATACGAGAGCTCTATGGAAATGAGAAAACCGCCTCTGTGTACGGACTGCGACACCGACCGCCACACAAAAAAAGTAACGAACTATTGCGAGGAATATCATCGTACGAACACCTAAGACGCGCTATCTCGCCGGACGAAGGTATGCGACGCTAAGGGAACCCGGAGGAATAATAAAGGCGCGACTCCTGCGAAAGAGAAAAATACGAACAGAAAAAGGAAGGAAGATTGATAAGGGACGAGTACGAGCGGTGAGGAATGGCGGAAAGCGATGGATATGCTTTTGAAAGAGAGTCGGGGGGAAGGGTGAGCTCCTCGGAGAGATAGCGGAAGTCAGGGTAAAGAAGTCGCGCAGAGATTCCGCGGATGAAAGACTGGGAGAAGGGGATGGATGGATTCCGAAGAAGGATCCTGGGAGATGGGAATGGGATGCTCGGGCATACAAATCAGGGGAGAGTGTGGGAGATGGGGGCAAGCGAGAGATATAGGAGACAGCGGTGGGATGGTGTGGGGTGGGGCGGCGGGGGATGAGGCACTTTGGGAGACAAAGAGAGGAGTGCGTGGGTGAGAGAGAGAGGAGTGGACGGGCACGGTTACGAGAGAGAGAGATAGATGAGAGATTGAGAGATACGCGCCAAGAGAGAGGAAAAAAAGGACGAGGGGACCCGGGAGAGTATAACAATATAAGCGGACGAGAATGGAGGAATTGAATAATAAAAGAAAAACTGACGTGAATAACAAAAGGGACAAATGAAATAAATTCCTCGGTGTGCGTGGAGGAGCTCCTCACCCATCCCACGGGGCAGAGTCGTATGAAGGAAGCGCTGGGAATATCGCCGGTAATCGAAGACGAGTTGGCCGGGGAGATAGTGGAAGGCCCTTATGTGCCGCTGCTACTTGTTGCGGGGGGCGGCGAAAAGAGGGTGGAGAAAGAGGGGTATGGGACAGGCGCCTTGGGTGCGTCGCACGAGAGGAATTATACGTGCGTGGGCGGTGGTTTTGCGGCGGGGGAGAGAAAGCCATTGTGCAGTCAGACCCACTCCGTGGACTGTCCGACGCCGCTGACACTATCACCTTATTCCATTTCTAACTGCCACCGCTTTTAAACACACAATCTGCGCTCCTCTTCCTCCTCTCCGCCCCTTTCTTCAATGGACGCGTATATATAGTGTTCGAAAGGTGGATGTCGGCGGACGTCCCTCGGATATGGGGCGAAGTGGAGGATCGCGAGAGTGAGGAAAAGATAACGTTGAGGGTAAAAGGGAGAGAGCGAAGGCGGAGGAGGATAAAGAAAAGGAAAGAAGATAGGAAAGTTAAGAAGAATCCGCTGATGGGACGCGGTAGGAATAAAGAGAACGGTGGGGAAGACCGCGTGGGAGAGGATGAGGGTGGGAAAGAGGCAGGTGATGTCCGGAATGGTAATGCACGAGGAAGAAGGCAATCGAGGTGGGGGACATTAACTCTCTCCGTAATACCCGAGGCTCGAAACCCGGCAGTGCGGGATCGCGCAATTATGAAAGCTAAGAACTGGATGTGCTGTTGAACAATGAAGTCGTCAAGGGATACAGGGAGAAACTGCGCCGACCTCGCGTTTTATTCTTTTTCTGCGTCTAGGAGGGAAAAAACATTGTGCTGAGGAAATTAGAGTGGTTGATGGCATGGACGAAATGAAAGAATGTACGGGTCTTCCCTGAGAAAGAACGCGTAACGAAGATGGCTGTAAAAAAAAGAATCTCGCAGACAGATAATCAAACCGTTGAGGCGGCAGAGATGATTTTCTCCGCGCCATAAAATCCGCTGAGAAAATAACTAAGCGTTTGTGCGTCAGCTAGGCTTCATACATCTCGGAAAATCCGCTAAGACAAATAGCAAAAATGTCTTACGAGCCGTAGTTTTACGCAAGCCTATTCCTCCACGATTCAGCAATGAATCAAGGCTTCTCAAATCGTTCCTGCACGTGAAGCACCAGCACTAAAATGAAGTAACCGTCTACAACCAATTAAATAAAATTCTGTTGAGAAGAAATGGTCAAGAATAACTTGTATAGGTATAAATTCAGTGTTTTACAATCCGTTATTAATTCGATCATTACAATTTTAAATAACGTAAAATATTTTGTAAGAACTTACCTATCGTTTACCTATCACTACATCTTTATTTGTTAAGGTCCACCATAGGTACGCTTGCCGCCATTTGAGAACAGTAGCTTTGAATTTAGGCAACGTATTTTGCAATTTGGATTTAATTTTTACTCCAACAGATGTAGGAGGAAATTTAAAAATGAAGAAAAAACTGATAGAACAAAAAGGTTATCTAACGTTGCAGCTTTGTTGGTGAAATACTCCTATGAACTTACTCGTATTGTTACCAAGACAAATGCTTATCACGGACGTCCTTGTCATGACGACGGACTTGGCTGGCGTAACGCTTCGAAAATGATGCCAGAATCGAACAAGAATAAAACTAGAGTAAAGATCAAAAAGACAATATTTAACTTTCTTGATATCAAATAATTGTTAACGAGCGATGAAAGACAAAGAGAATCCGAACTGTTCCTGCATTACCCAATCTTAAAAACACTAACATGACGCAAACCAAATGGATTTCACAATAACCTTCGAAAAGGTCTTTTTCGATTTGCGCCCGTACCAAGTATACCTGACGCCCCATACATCAAAGGGAGAAAAAAAACCAAAAATCTCCCATCCGATTAAGCAAGCATCCCATCCATTTTCCGCAGCGACCGAAAACTCAGATAAAAATTCCTCATTAGGGAAACTCGCGTCGGAATCAATGACCAATCATTTCCACCCAAAATATCTCCTCCTGCACTCAATTAAAAAATACACGACGCCTGTCTCCGCTACCGTAAAGAACGCCGCGAAACGCCGGACGACGTCGAGGAGGAGGAAAGGAATGTTCAAATAGGAACATTTTTGGTCCATCATCCTATAATCCCTCACCCTGTCAAGACGGTGGCATAGTCTCAACTTCCTCCGGAATGTTCTCACCGAAAGACTCGACTGATAGAACGGGAGAGACAACGGGCAAAAGACCCCGAGAGGGAGAAAGGAGTTGGGTCACCTTGGTGCTACCGTTCTTGAACCTGGCGTGGATAGGACTGGTGGGAGGGCATGAAATGGGGTGTGAGAGTGGGGAGTGGAAAAGGGGTGGAAGGCCGATGGGAGGGAGAGATTTCTGACCAAGAAGCTTGCCGGGGATGAGGGAATAAGGGGGGCACGGAGAGTAGGAGTGAGGCGGGTGGGATGAGGAGTAAGAGATGGTGGCTAGGTGGTAAGGGCAGAATTAATCGTTTGCCTGGAATTCCGAAAAAAAAGCACGATGAAAAGTTCCACCAAATCGTAACGAGAGAACGGGTGGGTGGGTCGGACGCGGTAAAAATCGTCCGGAGAGCGGGGAGGGTGTGGGGCGGCGGTTTAGGGGCAAATTTATATACTGGGGAGGTGGCGGAAGGGGTTTCGGTTATGGCCTAGGACGGAAACGGAGTTTTCGAGCTGGACCGTTTTTCACGGGGTGGCATCCGGAGATGGTTCCACCGCCGTGGCATAGCCTCACGGTTCTCTCGGTTGGGGGAGAAACATAAAAAATCAACCTTTATCCCTCTCTTGAACTCCCGGGGCGGCAATCCGAGGATGGGAAGGCCATTGGTGTCAACCGAAAGAAAACGGAAGACGTCTGGCGAGGGGGAAGAATGGGGGAAAAAGAGAATGAGTTAAAAAATGGGGGAAGAAAGAGGTGGAGGATAGGAACAAAAAGCGACGGAGATGGAGAGAAAGTCGGCGAGAGGAGGAAAGGGAGAGAGAGAAAAAGTATTCCGTCTTGCTCATTCCCAGCCACTTCTTCCAAGGAATTCACACGTTAAACACTGCTCCGGAGGAATTCCAAAGGATCTTTCTCTCTCTGCAGAGGAACGGGGGTGGTGCGGGGAATGCAGACACGGAAAGATATTAAAGAGGAAGCTTTGATACGGCCTTTGTGGATCCCTAACTGCCGACATCACTTCACACGTAATCGGCCGTGTGACAGAAAAATAGAGCGTCTTTAGTCAATCCCCACGGAATATTTTATCGAAAAGCGGAGGGAGGAGGAGGCGGAATTCTTCCTTTTTTCCACCGGTCCTCGACTCCGGAGCCACCATGTGGAAATCCATTTAATATATGAATTGGATAAATTAATTCAAGGGATCGTAGCCATAAAAGACGGAACTTTAAGGCACCGTTGTAAAAACACCTCCATGAGGTTGAAAAAAAAGTTAAAGAGCGCTGCTGCTGCCACCTTAAACCTTTTTTTCCTCCAAACTTCTTTTCTCTCCGCGACGCGACTCACAATCCGGTTTCCACGTCACTTTTTGAGCGGAACAAAGGTATAAATTAAAACACATCCATGTTTGTTCATGCGGACCGGAATGATGGATTTTTCGGGAAAGGTAAAACTTTTGCACCCACGTAGGTCTAATTAAAAATTAATCGCTGCCTCGGGAATGAATGATAAATAAGGCTTCCAAAGC
The DNA here is from genome assembly GCA_036926295.1 of Pachydiplax longipennis. Classification (NCBI taxonomy): domain Eukaryota; kingdom Metazoa; phylum Arthropoda; class Insecta; order Odonata; family Libellulidae; genus Pachydiplax; species Pachydiplax longipennis. The sequence continues at coordinate 64,540,778 of JAVFKF010000008.1, forward strand.
GCGGCTCGGTGTCACTCGGGCCATAAAACGCTCATTTATCAATCGTCCACCTTCATTAAGCATTAGACTTCTGGAAGAGGGATAATGGCGGGGGTCGGACAGGGCGAGTGGTCCGGCCGAAAATAGATTCCTTAAAAATCCGACGCATCAACAGGAGTAAAGCAAACACCAACAGCGGCTTATGGCGCGGGTGCTTTAATGTATTTTCCTTTCCTGTTCATCCCACGAGAAAGAGGGCTACTCTTTTTTCATACTAAGAAAAGAACGAATTAATTCTACGCGCCGCCGACGGTGGATGTTTCGAGAAAATGGAACAGGATACGGACCGTCCCGGTAAGCGTGTGTGGCATTTCATACAATACCACCAGTGGCGTATGCGTCATGAAGTCACGGGCCCCCACACGTCGCCGTGAGTAATTAGCATACGCATTTGCTTGGACGTCATTTTTCACCTTTTCATAGGCAATGATTCCGTACACCTCTTTCGCGTCAACCGTCCCCACCGTCGAAGATTTTTCGGGACGCGCTACTGCATACCGCTATCCATCATACTCACGATGTGGCTTCCACCGCGTTGGTTAACGGAATGTCCGAGAGTCTTCCCGGCATCGGGAGGGGCGCTCATTAATTCGCCGTACCCTTTTTCCCACGTTCCCGACAAATTTCCCCGGAAAGAAAGTGAATCTCGCGAAGGCTGCGAGCTCGCGAAACGGGGACGTTTTTTTCTCCGCCGAATCGCATGAGGCATGCCTTTGTTTACGCCACTAACAAGTTCGATTTCCGATGGAAAAATTTTTCCCCCTTCGGAATACCGAATATTTTTTCTCCCGTGGAGATCGACGGAGAGATAAGCTCTTTTCCCCCGATACGTGACCGTGGTCCATTTAAAGTCTCCCCTTTGAAAAGGTAAAGACGTTGATAGATACTTTTGTATATATCCCTGTCAGCTTCTTTTAACGATGCTTTCGTTAATATCTCCTTAGAAAAAGAGAAACTCCTTCTCCTTCTGAGACCATGTTTTCCAAAACGATCCCTTATTAGGCAATCCTCGGAGAGGTAGAAAAAGTTCTTCGAAATGTGGATACCAAATAAATACCACAATCGCCACGGCCGACTCTTTGGGAGAAAATGTCCGCTCGGACCGTAGTGTTTAAATTCGTGCTACTGAATGAGTACGGAATTCGATTAACGTCGATAAACAGCCGAACCATGTGTGGAAACAAAAAGAACGCGACGCATAAATCGCCGGGACTAATAAACATTCACAGTACGCGTTACAAGGACAGCTGCGACGCGTAGCACTGTGTCCGTCGGGAATTTTTACGTCATGCTATGACATATCGGGAGCCAAAAAACCTCCTCCCAACGGCGACAACGCCCCGCACTAACAAGACTCGGACGCAAATAAAAATTTAAAAAAGATCGGGCTTATGCATATTACCTCGCTTTCCTTATTGACCGCCTCTTTTTATTTCCCTCCGCGAGACAAACAGCGCAGGAAAAAATCGTCGGGTAGTGGAAAATATCCACCCACAGCCCCGTGTACATAAGCCGTATTACCGAGCGCACGGCATATCTTTCGGAAAACACTCTCCGATGCTAATATCCGGCGGAGAGTTGCAGTGACAGAAGCCTTGTAGCGTGTCCGGGGAGAATGAGTACCGGAATGACTAATGGTGGCGAGAGAAGTAAGTAGCAGTTGGAATGAGAGCTTTTGCTTTAGGGAAAAGAATCGAGGTCCACACTTTATGACAGGCCACGATGCGATCGGGTGGACGAGAGAGGATGATAATACGTGATGACTGATGACGAAAGGGAAAACCCTGGAGAAGGAATGGTGGGTGGAGACGGGATCGGAACCTGAAGCGGTGGAGAGTTGAGATTGGGGAGATAGCATGGACGATGAGTTAGGCCACTATGCCTCGCACATATACGCAGAGGAAGAAAAAGGGTTCGAGCCGTGACTGATAGGATACCACGTAAAGAAAACAGTGATTTCTTCCCTTCGACAAACAACATGCGGAGGTTGCGGAGGAAATAAAGATGGGGAGAGAAATTTAGTTAGTGCCGGGGGTAGATAAGAGGGTGTGGCGTCCCTTCGTCGTGTTCGTTCGTTGGGTAATACATGGGATTTGAGTAAGAATGTGAAACAGATACTGGTCCATGAGAAACAGAACGAATCAGAATGTTCGATGTGTACGCTGCCTTTTTAACGGATGCTCCCATAACGTTTCGTGATGGAACTCGAGTACTTTAAGACCTCAGAAGTCCGAGTTCGTGCAACAGATCGGAAATTCATGCTTCCTCGTAAGTCACAAAATGATTTGAGTTTCTTCTCCGTAGCCATTGCTGTTTCGCAGCCATGCTCAGGGCTATAATCACCAAACATACTCAGCAAATTGATCGAACAAGCCAGAACCACAGTCAGCAATTTTCCAATCGAAAAACTTAAGCCAGATCTATTTGCAATAAATATTAAGGTCTTACTTCGAAATGGATAACTTAATCGTACGAAAGTGTTAAACGAGTTAACATGAATTTAAGCTGTAAAACTTCCTGCATGAAACAATTCCTGAGACATGAATAAATATACTTATTTACTTGGATGAATACTCATAAAACATAATTACAGTTTCTGAATAAATATCTGACGGACAAGAATTATCGAATCGAATATAGAATTACGGTATAAATGTTAAGTCGCATGATTATTTATAATTCTAGATTGAGCTTTTTTACACATTTAATGTGAGAATTTTGTTCCGCATATTCAACGCTGAAATTCAACAATTTCTTTTGCTTGTCCAATGCAGGAAAAAGTTGGAGGTACTATCACTCTCTAGCTGTGAATCACAAAAGTTTCAAACTACTAAGGATTCAAAAGGAACAAAATTTCGCACCAAAAGCATTCCATATTGCAGCAATCGTACTTAATTGAGATTTATACCGAAACTCAATACATCAGAAAGTAAAGAGCCATCAAAATGTATTTCACTCCCATCTTTCTCTTCATTCCTTGGATTTTATAAGATGGCGATTCAGACATGACTCAGTTAAATTGAACTCAATTGTTTTTCTTGCATTATAATAAAACAGTAGCTACAGAAGTAGCACAACATTAAAAGTCTCACGAAACTATCGCAGCAGTAGCAGAACAACATACAAATCCACTTGCTTCCTTACTTTGCGAGTGATCTTAACGAAACTTAAAAATTATTACTTTCAGTATACGAGTTTAAAACGAAAGGCATCTCGTCCAGTTTTTATATCCAGCGAATTCATATCGCGGTCATGGGAATATATAGGCCCTGATACTTCGATAGGCTTTCCGTGTTCCTACCTCGACACAAAAAACTAAATGTTCGCAAGAATTCAGAGAGATTTCAACGCCTGCAAGTTTTATTCCACCATATTTATGCCATTAACTGTTTTGAAATACTACATTTACATCAGAAAGTTGACCATTACACCTTAGCTCACTATTTACTAATGAAGATATTACACTTACTTCGAAATTTAAATTGAAATTTACATTTTACTTGTACTATTTAGTGTAGAGAGATGAGGAAAACTTAAAACTACGCACAAAACACAAAGTATTTTTACTGATTTTCAATCGCAGAAAGAAACCCCTCAAATTTACTATCTCCACGCTTATGTTAATGAAAAACCAGGTATTTTATATCCCAGTCGCTTATTATTTATCTTGCTGAGTAAATTTTAAGTGTGGGAGGAATAAAATATCACGGCATCAGAAAATTAATATAACAATGGGTCGTAACTTCATTTCCTAACGACCTCAACAGAGACGTTTTTCATGCCGATCCCTGCTTGTGGGATAAGACTGAACGGTGTACCAGCGGCAAAATTTCAAGTCTTACGGCGGGACCTGTAATATTTCTCTTCTTTATGAGCCAAACGGCTAAGACGTCGAGGCAGAATTCAGACGTGTCAATTAATATTTATGAATTGAAATTGATGGAAATGTATTCACTGGGAACTTTTAAAATGTAGTTCGTTAATTTCGCTAAAACATCACCGACCTTGACCCCGAGAATATTTCACGCCAACCGACAATTAAAATTTTATCCGAGACAACGACTACTCACTACCGCCATTTTTAATTGTTATCTTGCGACTATATAGTCCTCTTCGCTTACTTATTAGCAAAGTTGCGCTTCGTAGTTTGACTGTCATCGAGTCACAGTCGGTTAAAGCAATAAAATGTTTCACAACGTAATCATGATATGCAGAGAGAAATTCGAAATTTATCTCCGAAAGGCATCTAGATTGATTGAATGATGCAGAATCGCAATTAGAGACCCGCCAATATTTTACACTCGAGGAAAGTTGCGTTTTGCAGTAATGAAAGTCATTACGAGAGTCAGCCTACCTTAAAGAGAGCTACTCTAACTTAAGCACGTTTTCTGGGCAAATAAGGCAGTCTCGCTAACCGAAAGTTTACATCCGCATAAATAAATGCGCTTATCCATAATGAGATAAAAACAAACGGAATGAAATTATTTTTACATTCCGTATAAGTCTGTGATCAAACTTAATTGAATTTGCTTTGAGTTTCGATAAATGGACAATCTTTATACTCTTTGTGTCATGAATCGGAAGGTACTGAATTACAATGCTCACTAAGTAGTAGGCGGTGTGTTCATAAAACGGAACTTGTTCTGCATATATTTTCGGTCTGTTTATTCTACATCTACATAACCGCATCTGCATAGATATTCTGCGAGAAAAGTTACTGCTTCGCAGATCCATGACAGGCTTCCAACAATGATAGCGAGGCTGGGGATGTTTAAAACATTAACCACTCCATTAATCAGCATTAACACCGAATAATGTAAACAGAAGATATATTACACCTCGGATATTTCCATTCAACCGATACAACGGGGAAATTCAGATTCGATTCACGACAAAAAGCGGAGTAAGAGTTAAATGTTAAAATTTATACAACATGAGAGATCATAAATAGGCTTAAGAAGACTTGATTTAATCGTATTAAAGGAATTTTACCGTGAACGTGGTTCTGTTTTCTTTGTTTTCCTGTAAAAATGCAGATTTCCCTAAAATTAACAGAAAAATTTTAGGTGTGGTAATCAAGAGACCGATTGTAAGAAACAGGGATACTTACCCCATCAAAAAGGTAATATACAAGACATCACCGGTAAAAATGTATGTTCCAGCCTTTTTTCTAGTAAGTAGTTTTGAAATCTTTATATTTGAGTGTCTTCCTTAAAAGTACTGCATGATAATATGAACTTTATATGCAGAAAGTTTATCATGAATATAATGTCACCATGATATTTTGTATTATTATGATCGGAATAAAATTTTTCTTGTGTTTGTCGAGATGAGATAAATCGTATCTAGTTAATCAGATATTAACCACAGTTTAGTGATGAGAAAGTAGTTCGAATGACCGATTGAAACTGAAAAGTCATACGAGCACAATGACGCAAACCGAGAAATTTGGCGGGAAAAATTATCGAATCCGGGACAAATGACGGTAACCCGCACTGCGAGACTTCCTAATTATCACCTTAAGTATCCTAGCATCCTACAAAACCTAAAGTCACAGCGAATGACGGAATCGGTATAACAAACAGAGCTCGCGGTTTCAGAAATGAGGAAAGAAAAACAGCTGTGGTGACTTCAAACAGTCGAGAGGGTGAGCATCACAACTTAAAATATCCCGCACTTGTATCCCTGCCAGTTGCGAGGGAAACATCTCAAAAATATGAAGTCACTCCGTACGTGCCGTGACCTTCGCAGGCGGAAAGTGACCCCGGGGCCATAACTTGTCCACTCCTTGCTTACGTAAAAACACCACCGACGGACACCATCGGATTTGAGTATGAAAATGAGGGAAAGGGAGAAGGTTAAACAAAAAGGGCGGACGAAGTAAAGGGAGGCAGTAATGAGGAGGTGGGGAGGGGCGGGGTCGGGACCCACACGACGTGGGAAGATAATGGGCGGCGGCTCTAGGACCCGATGTGAGAAGAGGGAAGACAAATTGGCGTCCGGACCGAGATATTTCACGGGCGGGGCGGGGGAGGGCGCGCGCTTTGAATTAGTGACTGCCACGGGGACTCTCCCAGGTTCACACCCCGCCCTCCCCACCGCGGGGATGCTAATTGGTCACAAACGGAGATTTTGGACCGTCGCGAAGTCCGATGAGAATGGGGCTCATCGCGGGGGAAGAATCGAGGTGCGCGACGTGGCGCGAGGGATACAAATTAGATGGATTTACTTTTTTCCCACCGCTCGTGATTTATGCCCGCTTTCCGCGGTGACAAAGCTAACGCGGGGAAAAATGCGGGGGGGAAAGGGCGAATGGGTGTGAGGAGGAGAGAGGTGTCACTTCAACGGCGCACCGGAGCTATTAATCTTTCGCCCGGGTGGATAAGAGGTGAAGTCACTGAGGTCAGGCGCACACGGAATAAGAAATGCGGGCCCAATTAATGCGTTAAATGAAAAAATTATGGGAAAGGGGAGAGGAGTTTGCGGCACGCTTACGAGCTACGCCTAAATTTTAAGTGTTAGCGAGAGCGTTAGAACGAGCCGGTGATTGACGATGTTCGATTGGGTGAGAAATCGTCGTTCACGCGCCGCGAAATGACGCAAGTTTCGAAACGATCCGTGAAATACTGTTTTCGAATGGTGGCTTATTTGTAAGTTTGACTCGTGCGGAAAATATCTTTTTGGAAATTTATTTTTTATCGAGCCAACATTAGTTATTCACGTAGGCGTTTTTCAGATTTTAAGATGATTTATAATACGAATTCTTACATCAATTCCTAAAATACCGAAGAGATAAAATGGGTAAAAGACAACTGAATTCATTTATATCGTGGGTCCATTTTTCGTTATCTACGGACATGATTATTTACCATTCTATGACGACGATTCAAAGCAAGCGTATGAACGAGACGGATTACTTTCTAGCAACAAATAATCACTCCTTGGCTTTGTTTTACTTCTATGTATATCTCGGTCATTAGAGGTAGGTGCTTGTCGGTTAAATAATTGCCTTAATTTGAATCTATAGTCGAATGGAGGCCCTTTTTAGTACCAGAGACTACGGTTTGGTCGAAGAACTGCATGCAATCGAAAAAAGAAACTATTCATCAAGAAGTCTAGCTGAACCCATCCATAAATGACAACTCTCGAGTTATAGATGAAAGGCATCGATTGCTTTCATAAAAGCAAGGAAAAGCAGTTTCTTTACCTTTATTTGACTGAATATGAATTAACTTAGAATAAATGGCCAACCCGATTTACATATGATAATTTCGAGACAAACTTTCTGGAATAAGGTAATATGATGAATTGCTAAGGATGATGATAATATGATGAATATAACGTGATGAATTGCTCAATTATCTTTGACTTGAAACTTTAAACATACTCATTAAAAGTACTGATATGCTGTTACGGCCATGCTAGAAAAGTAGTAATCAATGTCAACTTCCGTCCAAACCGACTTTCCTGCCTCTACTTCTTCATCGCGATCATAATTAAGTCAATTCTGAACACAAAAATTCGTCCCACCTCCATCTCTTTGGATTATTTTATGTCAAGTTTGAATGCGTGTATATTACAATGAGTTAGTCAAAGAAAACATATTCCGCATGAAATTATATAGTTAGAGGAAGCTGCATCATAGATCCCGCTCATTGTCTTGGAACTATCCATCCACAAACAAAATAAGATTATGATTTACTTAATTGTAACAATTATAGTAGTATCATTTGAAAAATAATGCGACAGCAAAGTTATTTAACACATATAGCCTACATCGAGGATGCAGCATTGGAACTACACCAAGAAGAACAATTTTGTAACAAAACCAATGCTGTCAACATTTGTATAATATATCATTAGAAATTATTTGAATCGTTCCTTACGAAATTGCAGAAATTTAGAAATAAGGATACATACAGCTTCCATTTTTTTAATACTGCCATGGCAAGTATTTCGTTTGGATGAAAATCTTAGCATATGGATTGTTGGAATACATAATCAAGAGATCCTCGGCAACAAGTTGAACGATGGCTTGCAGGGTAAGAATTTATACGCAGATTGTGATTATATGTGTAATTGAAGGCATTTCTTAAATAAAAATCGTGCACTAATCCTGCATAAACCGAACATTCCTATTATAATCTTGGGAATACTCAAAACCTTCAGCTAATAAATAATAAATGCGATTAAATTCTTTTACTAGTCTTTTTACTTTAATTACCATATTTGATAATTTAATTTTCTTCAAAAATAGATAGGACCTGAAACAGGGAATTGTGATACACATTCATGTGTTTATCAAAAGTAGAGTAGATGTTTTTTGTTTTGCCGCAATAACTGACATCAATAAAAATTAATACACCTAATTTACAAATTCAGTTCCCAATAAATTAAAAGAATGGCTTTAAAATGGTAAGGATCTTGCTTCGATATCCAATCTTAGCTTTTATGCAAAGAAGTTACCGATTTTTCATTACCAGCATATTCCAAAGATCATATTTACACCAAAGATCGTTAGCCATTAAAATGTGAGCCTCAAAGGAGGGAGTGACTTCAAAATTGCTTCATTTAGTTTTCCACCTGTGAACTCAACAGCGTTTGCCTCTCTATAAAATTTGAACATGTAACATGAAATATTTCCTATCTATTATATATATATAACAAATATAGATAAGTATTTCACAACCCTCATGAAATAAAAGTAAATAGATTGAAACATGTGTTTACATATATAGTCACGTATTTTATATAGGAAAAATATATTAAAATACAATAAATTTTTAGACCTCTTTCATAGAATAAGAGGAGCTTAATTATGTAAACAAATTCGTTGTTATCTTATTCAACATGCGAATGAAATAAAAGATCAAAAGATCTTGGTTTAGCTGTAAGTTGATAGTTTTATCGAAAAGGAAATCATTGCTTCATTAGTAAGAGTTAACTTCAAAAGGAAATCCAGTGATCAAGAAAATAAAACAAATGATTATTCACAGGAGATGGAGAAACAGAAGAAGACGCATTTGAAGTATCAAAAAGGAATACGTTGGCCTCGAAGAGAATTCCAGGAATGCTTGTAAAAAGCTGAAAACAATAATGGCACTGTCCAACGTATTTGAGAATGAGTAATTAGAGACTCTGTGCTATACAAACAAAAGGCCGAGTATTTTTCTGAAGTTCGCGCAAACTGGCTAATGAGCTGAGGCAAGGAGTTGCAACAGGAATCAGGCAAGTTCTGCTCGCTTTTTCTCCGCAGCAGACAAATTCTGAGTAACAAATAGAATAGAAATCTAGAATGAATCGTACAAACCTGCTTTGCCTTAGCAAACTTCTGAAACACGCCCATGCAGTTGAACATTCAGATTTTTGTCTTAGGTCAAAAGACGTAGGAAACTCATTAAAAATAATTACGCATAAACTTTTCTGGATAGTGAATGTATACGCACACACTGAATCCAAGAACAGGTGGTTCTCAACCTATGCGACATCTTTCACTAACGACCAATTTAATGTCGTCTTTACTATGTGGTTGTATTCGCCTAAAACTCGGAAATCAAAAGCCCAACAACATTCATACTTGCGCTGTTAAATATATATTGTTTATATAATATCATCAGCTTCTTTTATGAAACCTTTAAAACAGACAAATGTAACAAATTCGTGAATAACCTGTAGTGTAAGAGTTCATGCTTGACTAACTTACGTGACTTGGGTTTAAATCGAGATTAGATCTGATCACTGAGAACCTATCCTGGCCGTAAGTCGAGAATCACTAGTAGTAAATGAATCTAGGTCCAGTCTAAAAGTTGGAAAAACAAACTTTTTTGGTGGAATTCCGAGATAAGACTAAAAGGTAAGATGACAAGGTAACAATAGCTGCGTTAAACAGAATGAAATACTAGGAGAGTACAGAATCTGGTGAATTAAACAGCAAGATTCTTCTATGTCAAGCCTATAAATCAAACGGCCCGAAATGAGTTTTGGAAAGTTTGATTTATCAAAATTATAAGTTACTGATTGAAAGATTTTAAATGAAAGGTAGTCATCAAAACAAGATCCTCGAACCGAAATTCGAAGATATCAGACTCATTTTATTCCAAATTATAAAACTCTTGTCAATTTAAAAAATGTAATGTATATCATTGATTATTTATACGTAAAATATATTTTAATTCTTACTCCTATGCATTGTAGATGCCATTACTAAATATCTTTATCGCAGAATCCATCCTTGGGACATAAACATTTATTTCACATCCCTGCGCCCCTTCCTTTCTTTTAAGCTGTGCACGCTTGTTCTACCCGATTTCCCAAACTAAGTTCCGCAAAACGCTGGTTTATCGCGAAAAAATCTGACAACCGAATGACCTCGTATGATATTCAATGTGAAGTTAAAACGTTTGGAAATCTGGGAAAACTCACTTGTGCTATCACTGAACTCTTGGCTCTAACTGGTATCAATTACTTATAACTATCAAGAGACATAGAGAGTTATACCCATCTATCAAAAGAATGAAGTGAAATAGGAGGGACCTGAGCACCAACATAAACAATGATTAAATGCATATTGATGACTCTGACATGAATATGAATGAATCAGATGTAAGAAAGACATGTAATACCTTGGAGTATTAAAATGAGACATAAAAATGGGTAAACTGAACAATAGAGGCACTAAATAACCTAGAATTTCTGTTTAGACCTCGAAACTGGAGAGGTGTTCCGCCAAAGACAAGTTCTATACTAAAGACAAACAGATAAAATCAACCGAAATGCGTGCACACAAACATATGGCGTCGATTGATGAAAAGAGATCAAGAAGAGGACCAAGGTAAAGATGGAAAACATATTTTCAGCAAGTATGCAGGAGTAACCTGTGAGTAACTTGGCAACGAGAAACTCAGAAACGATAGAAATGGAAAGCGCTTGGAGAAACCTACATCCAATCGGATAAAAAGGTTATCTTTGTTTATTTATTAGTTTATAAATGGACGCTTTGCGGATGAGTCACGACGGATTCGGATAAGCGGTCCAAAAATCAAGCGATGAAATTAATGAAGACTATCGGACAATATACGTGTTAAAAAACTCCAGATGGAGGAACGTAATGAAAGCGCCGACGTTAAAATCCCGTCGGAGCAAGATATATGCTCCTATGCGCGTACACTTAACGCAAGCATTCTGTACAAGTGGAGAGGATGCACTTGAAAGCACTACAAGATTAAGCAGGGGAATTTTTCCCCGCCTCCTGGCGGAGCCACCACAATGGTCGCGACCATCTTTGGAAGTGAAATAACGACAGGGCAATGGGTCGTACATCAGAAGGATATAAGGAAGAATGGGGATTGAGATCAGCGATTCCAGGGTGGGGTGGTTGGGGGAGGAGGCGGTTGGGAGGGAGAAGGGCTGTTCCGAGAGTGGATGAAGCCGGCAGCGTGGTCCTCTCCCGAAACAGCACTTAAAAGCGCCGAATAAAGACGTTCATGGGGCTATAAAAAATTCCACTATCAATTGGCACATCTCCTCTCTATCGATCCTCCAATGGAGATTCCTTATTAGTGAAACCCCCGCCCTTCTCTATCGAATTGTCTCCCACAATCAACTCGGCACAAAATTAACGGACTCCTGTCCACTAGACAGCTCCTTAAGAGTTTTGTTATGCCCCTGCGCGCGTGTCTAAGTATTGGAGGATTTTTATATTCTCGAATCTATTATAGAATTTTAGATGCGAGTTAGAGACTTGAAGAATCCGAAACGGTAACGTTTTAGGTTTCTTTCACGTAGACAGCAGTTTCATCCAGATTAGATAGCAAGTATATGATCGCGTTAATTATAAGGAAAGTTACAGGCATATAAAGGCTATAAATTTGTAAAAAGACACAACATTATTCTACAGGGTGATTTAGGCGTTTGCTACCAGCTAAGATGGCTGGCTAACTTACGTAAATAAAACTTCCACGAAACCTTTACTCTTTGATATTTACGGAAGAAATTGTAACGAGATGACATGTGACGAAATAGGTGGAATTTTCATATAAATAACATGTGAACATTTAACTTTTCATGAATTTGTCTCTGTTAGTAAAAGCTAATCACGGTTGAATTACTTGAAGCTAGTAACTGCTTGGTACCGAAATTTTTTTCCACAGCCATCCCATAGATATTTACAATGAATCTAATTTTACTATTGTATCTGTTCCCCTACACCCTACAATCTCATATCGTTTAGCGATTTGTTGTTTTTATGAAACGATACAAGACTACTTAACTTGCGGAACTATGCATACCAAAGAATGTTGACTGTTTCCCCATTCGAGGAAGTGTTTTTCTAAGCAACTTCGAGGATATTTAATTTTTAACATTCATTTCTCTTATAAAGTTTTACGGCCATATATCTTATTTTCAATTATGAATAAATAAAAATTTTAAATTCTATTATAGTGCCGCTAAAGAAAGCTTCTACTCCTGTTTTTACACCGCGATTTTTTATAGATAAAACTGAATGTTTTACGAATAGATAAACAGTTCTTACGGCTCGTGCCTCAAACTCTCGACAGGAATTTCTTCGGAAGGGAGCGCCTGTTTCTTCGGAAGGAATGAATGCTAGGTAGCGAGGATAGAGGAACGAAAAAGGAGTGTCCGAGGGAATTGGGAGGATTAAAAAAACAAAATGTCTCCACGAGAAGACTGATTGATGATTGAAGCACGAGATAACCAGATTGTTAGGATAAGAGGAAGAGAGAGAGAGGCGTGCGTGTCCGTGCTCCTCCGAGAAAATTAACACGCCCGAGACTTAAATTTAACGCGACCCTTTGCGGTAGTGGAATTTACGAAATTCGGCTCGCATAAATTAGCCACTTTATTCATACAATCCTCTATAAAGTAAATATCGACCAGATCGAGCCGTCCGATACCGGCTGCTTTCCCGCACGTAGAGGGACATAAAAGAGACCATAATTTCCCCACGGATCCATTCCGTCGCATCGCGGGGACCAATACCGTTGATATTTCATAACCCGCGCCGGAGGAAAAAAAAGAATCGTGAAAAATAAAATACTTTCGACGCTCGTTATATTCGAAAAGTAAACAGCGTCCGGTTATGGAGCGAAACGCATCGGCTTGAGACACTCCGGGACCTGTAATAGGCCGTAAAAAACGCTTCTTTTTCATCACCCTCCTTACAAATGGGGAGTATCATCTCGACTCTCAACACGGCGGACGAAATAGATGCGGAAAAAATGAACCCCGTCCCGGTAACCGCCCTCCTCATCAGCGAGAGGAGAAACAAGGCAGCCGGCCGCCCTTAATTATTACATATTTTTTGTCCGGACGTAAAATTTAGCATTTCCCCATCACTCTTGCGCCCTAGTGCCTTCCTATCGACGCCTGCCTCCTGTTCAATCATCCCTTTATCCCAACTTAGCCTCCCTTCCACCCCCTCCACGGCCCGGACAACCTTTCTGCGTCTCCTAATGCCCTTCTCCTTCGCCTCCCTTCTGGATGCGACAAATTATAGGAGGCGTGGCGGAGCGAGAGAAAAAAGGGTTGGCAAGATGGAGAGAGGCAGGAATGAGATAGGGGAAATGGACAGAGAGATGGAACGGGCCAGCAAAAAATAAAACCGAGCGCGGAAAGAATTAAAGGCTGGACGACTTGGCTACCGGGCAGAACATCGAGACGATGTTCCTTTGTTGAAATTTATTTAGCGGTGCTTAACGTCCACTCTATAAACATCCAGGACTCGGAGGAGGAGGTTGGGGGGGAACGCCGACTTCTCTTCGGCAATTACCAAATTTGCCCGTTTCTCCGAGGAAAGGAAAGCCGGACAAAGCGTGAAAAAGTGGGAAAAGAATTTTAAATAAGGGGAATTAAAGGCTTCTGATTCGAATTCTAATGGCGAACCTATCCGGAGATAAATGGACGCCGTGTAAAGGGCTATGAGCTTTCGTTTCCGCTTGGTCCGTTCCAGGTATCGGGGATGCGTAACATCTGTGGTCTACGTATCCGGGGTGATTTAGCCGAGGGTTAATCATCCACATTATAAAAATCGCCTAAATGGAAGGCTCGGGGTTCAACTGCTAAGGAAAGAAAATAATTGGAAGAGGAAGCACGAAAGTTAGGGAAAAACACACCGAATGCGAGATGCACAAATTACATTCTATGGTCCTTCACGCTTGACAGAGGTGTTCTGCAGGAATTATGTCATTACCGGAGAAATATAATTGGCCATTAGCATATTTCTCTAAGACTAAAAGAAACGGTACTTAGCTTAATATATGGGCGATTTAATTTCGTATATTTTAAATTAGTTTGCGTCAGTCCTAGCTCTTTGGTTACCCGTGGAGGTAATTATAGAAGGGTAATTTCTACAGAAATTTATTATCATTACCGGTTTCGCTAGAGACCTAGCGCCATAAAACGAATCACGCTTTCATTAGAAATACATTTCGTCCTAACTGGTAAATGAGTTTCCTCTGCGTTACATGATTATTTATGGATCTCCTAACATTTAAGGACAAGGAAAGCGGTGACGAGAGAGTACTTCAGATCTTTCTGATAACACTGATAGGAATTATAACCGACCTAGGGTTGTTGTACCGAAGAATCTGAAAAGGAGGCATGCGGAATCCAAGTAACTAAAGACTTCATATGAAAAGATTAATAAAAGTCAAGAAAGTTACTGGAGAATACTGTGAATAAAAGAAACTTTTGACTTGTATGGTCCCCAAATGATTAGCTTTGTCTTTACTAGTATTTATAGATATAAAAACACCCTATCAATTTACAATTGCATCACATCAATACTCAATCATTTGCATTGCATTAATTTATGTACTTACAATAAGATAGGCAGACTGGAAGAAATATCATTCAGGCTACACAAATTGATACTGGATAAAGATGGTAAGAAAGGAGAAAATTTATCGGTTCAGCACTTTTTAGCGAAGTAGATGCTGCTGTATTTCCGGTAAACAACGAGCGCAAACACCGAGAAAAATCGACAAAGCGTTACCGGAAAAAAATTCCTAAGACAAATCCTTACTTCTGGTCCTTTACTTTCTACGAGCATTAAAGAAACTCGGAGACCAAAATAGATATTGATGTCTATGTTCATAAGTCCCCTGCTATATGCCACAGGCGGTTGGCTCATTACTTATATTAATTAAATAATTCATACGACAATTGGAACTTATCTTATTATACTCAAATAAAACGGAATAATAGGCTCTGTTCACAAAAATTATATTTTCTTACAATTAGACGAAACGACCGGTTCTGAGAATGTCGCCACATCTTCAGGCAACCGGAACATTCATAAGATAGAACATATACGTAGTACAACGAAAGAGGACAAAAAGTTTTGGGAGGCATTATCGGAAAGGAGGATATAGGAGAATTGTTCCGTAGAATGTGTTCGTAGTGGCTTAGTGAGGAGTAGAAGAAAAGTAGGGAGAGGAGTGGGTGGCGTAGAGTTTAGATGATAACAGGTGATGACTATAGTGGTCAGTGAGGGTTGAAGCATATGTTTATAAGATAGGAGCGGAGGAAGGGAAACTACGTTAGTTCGCTAAGAAAATTGGGAGAACTGCGCTACTGAATAATTTCAAACAATTCGAAAGCATATTAAGGAACTCTTTTTCTGGCATTGTAGTACGTAAATTTATATCCCCAATCAAAGTTTCATACAAATAAAAACGAAACTGAATTCGTCTGGGGATACGTGGAGGAAGAGGTAGGTATGTAAATGTAAATGATGTTCGAAAAGGAAAGAACGAGCAAAAGCTTTATTTGTGGATATCTTAAATTTAAACCACGCGCTTAGATTCCGCCGGGTTAGAAGGTGAGAATAATTGAATAGCTCTGAAACTAAACGACAGAGAGCAACCCTAATGGTTAGAAGGCGCGAGTGAAAAGGAAAGCGTTTACCTCCTTATCCTTGAAGAATAGCCTCAGCATCCGACTCATTCTATCGACAATGAATTCCCTGCACCAACTCGATCGCAGACCAAAAAACCACCCGTGTCCAGGAGGAATTCGAACCGAGATCCATTTTCCCGAACGAGCAGGATCGAAACACCGAGGGAAAAAACGCTCAAAGGCGTCCGAGAAAAATCCTAACTCTCCGCAATAAGGCATTTTACGGCGATTCCGAAGGAATCGAAAGGGCTATGCAAATTAATCGCCAGCGCCGTCTCGAAAATTATCTAGACTTTGCTCTGCCACTTCGCGGAAAACAACTCGAGCTATATACTTGGGGAATGGAAATTACCGCTGGAGGTACGGAATGAAAAGCGGGATAAAAAACGGGGACGGACGATATAGGAGGACTATTAAGAAGCAATGAAGGAGGAGGAAGAGAGTGAACGGAAAAAGAGTGGAAGAAAGCCGTAAAACAGGTGGAATAGAACGGTCGCTGGTTTTCCTCGGCGGAGGGCGTTAGAAAGAGGTATGGTGATTGGGGATAGGAGTGGGGTGGCGTGGAATGGGCTGAAGAGGGAGCAAGAAATGAAGACGAGGTGTGGAAAGAAGGGCGGAAGAAGAGATGCTATCTTGGCCGAGCACCCAAGAGTCCATGCATGGAAATGAAGCGGCGGTCGCTCCGCTTATGTCGGGAGGAGGGAATAGAAAAACATTCCAGCGTGAAAATTCGTTCTGGAAATGAGGAGGTATGAGGTGCGGGATTAGCGTGTTGGTGAGGGAACAAGAGGAGCGAGCCGTCACAGGGCGAGACTTTGGTGGGGGCGTTGGATTTCGGGGAGGAAGAAAAATACAAATTAAGGCGAGCGTTGCTACATTGTCGGGAGTCACGCTTCGTAACAAAAGTAATATATCTGTCTCATTTGAACGGTGCTAATTTACCCGGATCTCGAGACAGTTTAAAGGATTCCCCATTACCTGTTTACCGAGAGACGCTGGAAAATGTGCATAATGTGAGCTTGCATCAAATTATTTTCATGCAAGCGGAGGAAACATAATTATACGAAATGAACGATGAAGATGAAAATTTTCGACTTTGAAAAAAAACATAAACTCCTCGCACGCATTTGCGCATGTAGTGTACTATTTTAGATGTAAATTATCACATTTTTAAAGCTAATAAAATTTGTGGGTATATTAAATATTATTAAATTAAACTAATATTAAAACTATTTGAAATTGGTCAAATTCTGAGCAGTCATCATTTTATAGAATCGTGGACCTTATTATACTGGTTACCTTAATATAGTGGTTCATTTTTAACTAGGAAAGGAAGATACCAGATATATTTATACTATAGTATAAATAACTCTTCTATTTCATTACGTCTAGATTGAAGCATTCTTTTTCTCACTTCATTACAATATTAACATATTAGATAAATACATTTTAATTTGATGACCATGATACATTCCGAAATAGCAGCAGACTACAATGCGGTGAATTCCGATGAGAAATGAAGTAACGACTTGCTCTGAGAGTAAAGCAAATCGAAGGCAAGGCTTTATTCTATCAATCTCTAACCACCACATTCTCAATTAAATAGCCTTTATTTTGATTCAAAATCATTAAATTTAAAAAAAGACTAAATCGTTTTATGATAAATAAATTTCAATTTCATAGTTAACATGTAAATAGCATTCAGGACAGCTAAGTCTGTCTTACAATCGGAATATTCTATTTTTCTTCGGCAAAAATAAATTTGGTAAACTCCATTAACTTCATCACATCAACGGTTAAATCGGAGGTCACCAACCTCTGCTCCCTTCTGCCCTTTAGTGGCGATTGAAGTTATCAGGTAAGTGGTGAGTATTATCAAGATTGTAAAGAGGGATAAAAAGGATGATGAAAGGATTCTGACATTGACGTAACAATAAGAAAAGATATTACAATGGCTGCAATATGTACATTATTTTATCAGTAAACACCATCATAAATACATTTTAATTTTAAGAACATTAAAAATTTCATAAATTTATTTCCATAAGCGCTGAATGAAGCTATTGTGACGGCAGGGAAATTACACCGTTAACAAGAGTGCAACAGTTGGTGATAGATAAAATAAGATTGGTGACCACTGGTTTAGGTTACATAAGGTACCAGTTGAACTCCACGCTAGAATTTAAATTATACAAGAAATAAAAATTATCTATGTGGAGAACCTGAACCCCATACTTAATTTTCGGTATGATGAACGTTATACGTATAAATCTCTCGTTTTTCTGGCTCGAGGCTAATTGTCTTTAGGGCTATTAACCAAGAGTCCACACACATAAATTGATCACAAAAATAAATTGTCCACTAGCAATAAAAATATTCGGACCTTCATATTATTCCATTAGCTCAAAATTCTTTCACGTGTTTCAAAAATTGAATCATTCCTGAACAGCAAACAGTATCCCTTACTCCAAAAACGACCGGCGTAGAACGTGTAGGGCACAGCAGCGATAGGACCCCTCTTTTTGTCCCCACTTTTTATCTGCCTTCGGGGCGGTGCCCTATCAGAGCGACGACCTATCGGTTGAAAATTTCCATTCGGAAGGGGACCCTTAGAAAAAAACTCCACTTTGTAGCGGTGGATACCGCGACCACGACGCTCATCGATTGGAGGGTGACTTTTTTCGGGGTGATGTGTCGGTAAAATGAGGTGGGCGTATTGGGGGGGGAGAGGGGATCCGATGGGGCGGGGAGAAGCGGGAACGCCCACTTTGTCTTCCTTTCCTGGTAACAACGGAAAGGGGGAGGAATGGGTGGTGTGAACAACGATCGGTAAAAACAGTGGGCGGAAAAAAGCGGAGAGGAGCACGAGGGTGGACAAAGAATACGCTCATATCTAAAGCGGAAACAGGAAGGGGTGCTAAATGAATCTACCGACGCCCTTCATGGTGCTATGATCATTCCATGAGCGGGGAACATGCCAACTGCCACGCGATACGCGGCCTCTTCGCTTTTTTGATCTGGTAATTTTTTGGCGGAAAGGTTGAGTCACAGGAAGGGAAAATTACGGGAGAAATAAAACCATTCCCTTCAGATCCTGATACTCCTCCATTATTGTCCGCCGGTGAACCGAAACGGGGGCGAAATTCAATTATTCCGGAGGTAAAAATTTGTCGAATCTCCGCGACGGATCTTATCGAATATAAACTACGACTTCCCTCTGGTAACTCCCGAAAGAGAGCCGATCCCTGAGATAAGTTACGGAAATTAACGGTCCACGTAATAAAAAACGCCTTCCCCGAAGTTTTATATGGCGACGTAACAATAATTGCACCGCCTCGTCACTATTGTGAGGCAGAACTGTAAAGCAAACTTAACGGCCTCTTCTCCCTTCCCCGAGGATCCGGATCGTCCCCGCAGGGTGCCCAGCAATTACTATAGCTTTATCGCCTCGGGCTCTTCTGGACAGCAATCGTAAAGCTCGAGATATATCCCTCACGTAACTCTCGTTCATCGACGGAATAATTAACCTGCCCGCCGACTCGCGAAAGTCTCACCGACGAAATGCCCCCATACTCGGTGTATGATCCGCTCGGAAAACATTTCCATGTCCCGGTCGATTTATCACGGGAGCGACTCGTCTGAAAATTCACGGGTTTCGAGTGATTTAGAATCCTAATTCAGTCTTCGTAAAGGAGGATTTAAAATAGGAACCTTTTCCGCGACCGGATCATTATTCATGAACTCAACTTCCGTTACTCACTCCGCTCCCTTATTAGCACCCATTCAGACACTATCCCCCGCCATTACTTAGCTTTCCCTACCTACTTTATCTACGGCTTAATCTTAATCATTTCCAGCCGAGTGTTGCGCCGGGTTTATCGTAAATTTAGAACGTCGCCAGATTCGAACCCAAAGTCCCGATAACTGCCATTAGTGGCGGAAAAAATTGCTATTGACAATCGCTACCGATTGAGTTCCTCCGATAAGATTAATGAAATTAAACTCTCTTAACCGCGCTGGATTGCGGAGAATGGCTCCGGCAAATCCTACATCCTGAAAATAGATTACCCGTGGACAAATAAGGAGACTCAGATGGTAACAATAAGATGAGATGTTTGATTAAATGCATGTAAATTCCTCCATGACTAATCGGGATGCTGGAACGAAGCTCGAGGGAGAGATGGGAAAGAGGAAAAGGAATCGGAGGGAGAAGGAGCTGAGGAAGAGTAATAGAGACCAGACCATCTACGATCTCGTCTAAAGACCTGGACTGCGTAAATGTGCTGGAAAGACAATAAAATTCAACACTTCCGCAAAGCGACGAGGGAATTTAAGCTAACCATTTACAGAACAGCTTTTTCCGATCCCTCCGCGTCCTAAGTTGTTCTCCCATATCATCGATCACGCTGCTTATCGAGAACTTAATCAGGCTAACTAATGGCGTCAGCGAGCTTTCAAATTAAGCCCGAGAGAGAAAAAAGAAAAACGCCGATATTGACCGAGGAGGAGGCTAAAAACAGCGATAGGCCCACCATTTTTCGTACCCCCAATTTGACCCTCCTTATCGCCTCCATCGAACGCACCGACTTCGATTGTTCGACTCCCGCGAATGAATAACACGCGGGGAAACATCACGCGGGGATCGGAAAGCGGCAACGCGGATTCGTCACGACGCATCTGTGGGCACTCTATCGCTCCATCTCCGCAAACAATAACCAAAAAATCAAAGAATGGTTGCGTTGGTCAGGCGAGGCCGATCACCACCCGAGATGCATGGGATTAGCCTGGGAGGAACGCGGAAGAAAGGGCAATGCGAGATACGTCCGTTCCCCCAGCGCCGGTGCCGCCCTCTTTCCAGATGGAAATCCCCGACCAGACTGATAAACAAACCAATGATAGGACGCGGGAACGCTTGGGGAGAACGCGAAAGGATTACGTGACCGCGATTGCTAAGTCTCCAGTCACGGGCGAAAGAGGCGCGAACCGTCCTCCGCGCCCGAGGGCCCCGGTTCGAAGGCTCTGCCACAAGAACGCCCCGAGCCAAGAATACCGCGCGCAAATCCGCAGGTCACGACTGCCTTGAGTAGACACCGACAAAGGGAGGCATTTGAATAAAAGCCATTAGTCACAATTCTCTTCGCCAGCGAAGCCGGGATGACCTCCGCTGAATGCTCTCTCATTAGGGGTCGCGGGGAGGATTAAGACGTTGACGGGAATATAAGCGCCTAATATGCCGGAGACCCTGTTCCTTCTCCCGCTAAACGGAAGACGTTAATGAGAAATATCTTGCTCCTTGTAAAATTAATCCGTGGTTATCGAGAGGATTTGAGAGGCGCGGTCTGTTGAGCGACTTAGCGAAATTTGCTTCGATAAGAGGGTCACGATCTTTCCTTAGGATCCATTACTGGAGTCTGCGAGAGAGATAATAGTCCATTCGATGCTAACTACTTCACTCTCGCGGAATGTGAAAATAAGATTTATCACGGAGGCTCTCTATATACAGTCGTTAGAACCGTCTGAACGCCAATATATCTGCATAAACGAGAAATATTTCAATTGGGTGTCAGCGGAAACAATTGCGTTTGCTCTTGCCTACGATCCGACTGCGGCGGGTCCTGAAGTTTAGACGAGATTTCATCTATTCTTTTCCTTAGAACATTGTTTTCGGATCGTGTAGCGCGTGAATCAGCCGTCTTTAGCGATGTCCACAAAAGAAATTTATGAGAGAGACTTCCCTTTTGCTTATATTTAATACACATGGTGTGCAGTTAAGTAGGTTCTTGCCCTTGGGGAGTAGATTTTCCTTGCCGATTGATTAATGGTGCAACGTCTACGGAAACAAGAAGTAGCCAGAAAACTTCACTCATTGATACCTGAATCACGAACACCTTCTCCAGTACATTTTAATACATCTGAAAGGAAAATTCTTCAAGCATATTGAAAGCCTATTTACGAAAGAGTAGATACCGAGGGAATCAGAGAATGTGTTTTCAATAAAATGAATTATATTTGGAAACTACGCCAAATATTTAGCTATTCTTAACAATAGACTAAGAAATGCTCACAAGAAATACATGAAAAGTAAAATATTACCCACGGAGATGCCATAAATTATACATTATACAAACTAAATAAATTTCCGCCACACATACATTAACGCAATAAATCTAAATAAAATATGCTTGCATTATACCTGTACTATACATTACTCAAAAATAGCAGGAATATAAAATTAAGAGCGTCCGTTCCAACATACTTTACATAAATGAATAACTGATTGTGTTGTTTCAGGTTATGAATACCTCCAGCTTACATTCACTCTCCTCTGCCTATTAACACATCCACCATTTAATTCAAAATAATAGGAACTGACGTCTGGATCGGTCTGAGTCCGTTGGGCTAGGAAAAACCAATTCCTCGATCGTTTTCCGGAGTCATCCATCATAGCCCCGCATAAAGCATCAAGCTAACGATAAGATTCCAGCGAGGCGATGTGGGCAACGAGCGTTAATCCTCCTTCCCTTTTTCCTAATAAAAACAATGCGAAGGATGGATCTGCCCCTCCCTCGCGGTCAAAGACGCGAGTTACAAGGTGCACTCTCTTCGGTAAAAAAAGCATAACTTGGAAGAAGACAAGAGGAAGGTGTCTCTCGCGGGGTGCAAGTGGGCGGAAATAGGGTATTGCGTGGGAAAAGGTGAAAAAAGCGAAAGAGCGAGAGAGCGTACGTGGGAGAATGAGTTTGGAGGACGAGGATTTCAAGGGAGAGGGAGAGAGGGGGCCTTTTGCTTTTAGAGCAAAGAGATTAAGGGGACACTCAGTGCTCTAACGATTATGGGGATCGGCTGCGGATGCTGGGGATGGGGAGAGAGGAGCCGAGGAAGAACAAGCGTAACCATTTACTCAAATGAGATAAGAGTGACGGGGAGTCAGAAATTAATTCGAACAGGATCCGAGTCGCCCTTCCGTGCCTGTGTTTTTGATACGACTCACGCAGTCCATTTGGACAAGAACGACCACCAGAACTTGACAGAGAAAGTCAAACTTGATAAGCCGCAAGGAGATAAAAAAGAGGAGTTTGTGAAAAAAGTTTGTCCTCTCTCTTAAAGAGACTCGGCGAAGACAAATGCGCTATCAGGAAGTGGGAAGGTGCCACGAGGGACAAAACACAGGAGTAACAGGTGTTCCGTTGAGATGTCTCTCTTCTTTTAACACGTTCCTATAATGATCGCGGGGAGTCATTAATTTCTTTGTTTAGCAGTACTTCGCGTCAACCCGGTGCCATTTTAGTATCGATATAGAAGACGGGGAATTGGTGAGGTCTATCTTTGAAATTGGTGTCGAGTTTCTCTTTATTCCGGGGCTTCCAGATTATGTCTCCGGAGACGAACCCGTATTTAAAAGGGCTGCTTTCCGAACGTATCGCAATTTTTACGAGGACAGAGAGATAAACTTTGGGGAATTGATGACGCTACTTAACGAAATAAAAGGCCCATTGCTTCTCATGTGGCTCAATTAACAGCATTTAGCTTCCGAGGAAGCTGAGAGAGGAAAATAAATGCTGGATCAGGACGCCTGTGGATTAGATTATCTTACCTGACTCTAAGGCGATCTACCGCTTAAAGGACCACGATACTCCTTTTTTAGAGACTTAAATACATAAAATTCACCATAAATAGATAATACTAGAATAAGTTAAATCAATGATATCTACTCGAGAACGAGGTATGATACATGGCATCGACATAAAAAGAGTTAGATTAAGACTAAAAGAAATAATAAAGTTTTCTTGAGATTATTTTTTTTTAACTTTTCTTTAAAATTCAAATCGCGTGAATAAGATGACTGGAAGAAATATAATTTATTTATAGGAGAAATGAAGAAAGCTATAAACGCAAAGTAATATACATAGACAGAGTAAATTAAACAGCTTAAGAAAGAGGACAATAAGTATGTGGATTTAGAATAGATTGACCAGGTGAATTAAGTCTCTGAAGAAACTGAGTGAAAAAGAGAATGGCAATTCAAAGATGACTAGACATAAATTTTTAGGGTACAGGAATCAAATCCTGAAGTAGAAATAGAATAAAATGTACTGAAGTCTCTTCTATGTAGATCTATCATTAATTTGTAAACATTACGCCGCATAAAAAACGGGGTCGACAGCCTACAACAACGACCTGGACAGCTTAAATCTCTCCGAATCCACGAAGAAAAACCCCAGTCCAGCAGCTAGAGAGGCGTGAAAAGCGGTAGGAATAAACATAAATCCGCCATAAAGGAACTAACTCATTTTATTCCACCTCCGTCGAAATACTTATAAACACCCGAATGCAAACACGCGCATACATCTTTCGCGCGGCCTCCAAACCCTTTCATCCCGCGCCACAATTACATTCCTTTATCCAAACTGGAAAAGCAAGAACAGCATTTTTCCCCCTTGACATATTACATAGCGGAAGGCAGAAATGATATTGAGACGTACGACTTTAACAAGCCGTGCAACTCTTCTGTGTGCGCACGGGATGACCAATCGTAAATATCCAGACCCTTTTTTGATCCGTCATTGTAGCAAGGCTCGCTTCTCCCCACCTTTTTTCCCCAGTCCGACACCTCTACCTTTCCTTCCCATTCAAAAAGAGAGGGGAGTCGCGCAAGTGCCCTGGGGATACATCCATTACACCGGCGGTGGCGGCGCCCATGCCATAATCCGCGGAAAGGCGTGAAGCAACCTCACGGGGCCCATCCTCGGACCTCTTCCTCTCTACCTTCATCCTCGCCGCATTGCGAGCCAGTCAAGAGCTGTCGCCCACCGTAAGATCTTCATCACTGTGTGGATTCCCCTAAACACACCGCTGCACACCGAGCAGAGTCGTTTCGCGTTTCAACTAAGAGTGGGGACCTGCCTGTTCCGAGGGTCCCGCAGAGCCGAACGTCCCGCGTTTTTACGTCCCGAATTTTTATGTCGTGTTCCCGAACATATTTTGGAAATACGAGTTGGCTGAAGGTGAACCATATGCGTTCTCCTTGAATGTATAATTTACGGAGTGCGGTACCGCTGTCAGTGGGACGAATGGGTGCTACACTTTTTTCCGCGATTTTTTTGTGTGTAGGAATTTAACAGTAAAAATACAGCAAGGGAAACGAAAAGGTTTTATGCACATGTTTAAAGGAACACCTGTCAAGTCTTGGAAAAATATTTTACCCAAAAGTTAAATTTCTGAAGGTGAAACTATTGAAACTTTTTTCTTTTCATATTGCGAAATTTTCCTTCTGATCTTTCCTTCACCATAATTCTCCAACATGAAAAACGATTGCACGGCATCAATCAACCAATTAATGGAAAAAAGACCTACCAAAAGTTCTATTCCAATGAAAAAATTATCTCTTCAAGAAGGTTTAACGACCCTTTTAATAACAAGTTGGAGAGAGCACTTGATCTTTCACGATGAAAAATTAATTGCATATTTAATAGTGACATGGGGAACAAGTGTTTTCACAACTCTCATACATGCGATAGCTGGCACGTTGCCATATAAACGTGCTATTTGTCGTAATCTCAACTACGAGCAGCTAATCTTCCTATACGACATATTACCAGCCGAAAAATAAAAATAATAATACTTGAAGGAAATCTACAAAAGCTAAGAGCTGAATGTTGGTGGCTTCGAATTCATAAGAATAGGATTTAGAGACGATTTATGGATGCGAGATATATAAAGAAATAATCAATTAAGATACAAACGACATTAAATTAGAATTACGTCCCCTAAAACTGAAAATTACGCAACACTCAATCAAAAGCAACGCAAGTGCTCCTGGTTAGCAATTGAGTAACGCGTTAGTGTTCGATGAAAGCAGTCCCAGGTTCGAAGCCCATATTTATTGGTGGTGACAAAGCATCGTAATAAATATAGGTAAGTATCTGAATTAAGGTATTGCAGGGCCGTACAAATTCAGGTATAGGAATCAAAGTGTACAAACTAACGATATCCTCTAACATTTATGCTGTATGGATAGCGTGGTACCAGTTGTTGGCAACGAAGGATTTATTTTCTAATAAATTCATTATGAAAAGAAATTCTGAAATATAGCAAGAATTTCATTATGGAATGTTACAAGTAACTCATTTTGAATTACAACAATTCATTGAGATATACTAATTTAATAACATTCCATGTCTTCTGCCAAAAGACGATCTTTTCCGTTTTCCACTAAAACAATTAGTTCCCCTAAAGGTCTCTATAGGACTGATCGAGAAGAGCATTTCTCGCGAATATTAAATATCCCAACCTTTGTGAGGTTCTATGCCGGCATATCTCGCCTTCATGCCCCCAGTTTAAGGGCCCATTAAGCACCACAGAAGTGATTTTCCTTCCGAAAAAGGAAGGTACCGTTTCATTTGGACGAGCAAAAAAGGGAAACACTGGGAAAACTTTTAGCCTTTCATTCTTATCTTCCGCGATCCTCTTTCAAAATCCTCCCGATGGTTAACGTTGAACGGATTTCAAAAGAGTCGTGTCCAAACGCGCAGCGCTCTCTTTAACGGGTTAGATTACTTAGATCTCAATTATAACCGCGTATGCAAGGCGGGGAAAGTTTCCCACAAAGTGTATTGAAATTCCTTTCGGAAATAAGCGGAGGCAGGTATGCGCGCAATCCAAAATATGGGAACCCGAGTGATGAAACTGCGGCTTCAGAGGGAGCCGTGCGAAATGAGTATTCAGCCTTCTTCACACGGAAAGAAAAGAAAAAACCAGTGCGTGTTAATCAACACTTAAGCAAACAAAAAAGTAAGGCGTGCTAATGTTCTTCCCGGAAGATGGCATTTTTTCAAGGCGCGTTTCTGGAAACAAAAAAGGGAAAAAAGGTGGGCTCTAGTTAAAACTGTAACTGGCAAACCATGCAGACGCGATAATGAATATTCAAAAGAGCGATTACTTTCCTTTCGGGCGGCGGAACAATACGCAACATCTCAGAAGAAATAGCGCCTTTGACGCCGCCTTCGCAAATTCCGACTCATTTTCGCATGAAATTAGTCGTTACGATCTATGGATGTTAATTCGGATCGGCTATATCCGTCGTGTACGAAAGTACGGCTTTAGAAAAAGGCAAACACTGAAAGGGGTATTATAGTCTGAACCAGTTTCATGATCGAGAGGATAAAATTTGGAATGAACAGGAGATGGGAAGCGATAAGCTCCGAAGACAGTCTGGACCGTCCCGTTCCTTTTGGGGATCCGAAACCGCTATCCCTATGATCGAATAATACCGCTACCTCCCTTCAATACCACCAAGGCCATTTATCCTGGGAATGAAACATTGCTTCAGATTGTATCGATGGCCAAATTCCTACAGGACCTGCTACCTGAAGATGATCGAAATTACAAAATAAGAATTTTCAAAACAACTTTATCCGGCTTCTGAAACAATTGTCGGCAACCAATAGAGGCGGCAATCTTGACAGAAACGCTGCTCCCCGGAAAGAGCTAGTTTGAGGAACTCAGGTTCTAGTTTTCTTTGGAAATTCTTTTTGTGCTTTATTTTGACCATGAAATTCCACAAAGTTAGCGCCTCCTTAATTAAGTTCAACCTATCCTTTTATTTTTGCACAATCGAAAAATGCTCAAATTTATTTACACAGTGTCTTATTTTAAGAGATCCCTGTACGTTGTTTGGACATATCCAACAATTTTTTGCCGTTTTAAAGTTAAATAGCATTGCATCTCTATGATCTACTTAATTTATCGACCACGGTGGCGGAGTGGTATGTTTAGGGAACGGTCGTATGTGTTCCTCAATTTTTATTGTTAATACTTCCACTATAAATGGCGATCTAGCAGTATGTTAACTTAAATAAATAAAAATAAATTCCAAGACATTCGCTAACACACATATGGCTAAATCAATAGAAACTTTTAGAGGTAATTCAGCATGAAATTTTATTGCACGGATTATTTATAAAAAGCATAACATCAAATTCTGAAAAGAAGTAATTCCAAAATCCATTTAAACCTAAACTTCTTCACATATTGTGATCTTTTGTAATTAGATGGGTAAACTTCCTTTTGTTGGTTTATAGCTAAAAGTTGAAGATAAAATAGAGCAAGTATCTCAACATTTTTAGCATAAGATTGAGACTAATCCTTGAAAAATACTCCACAAGAAAAGGAAAAATATTTCAAACCTAAATCGCAGTTTTATCCAACCTACCTTCAGCCACTGTTTTCTTATTTATATGTAAGTAAAAAATCATTCTACCTATCTCTTTCATAGTCATTTTCTCAAGAAACCACCAGACAAAGGTGAATACCATCGAGTCTATTTGTAGCATACTTCCCGTCTTAACTCCATACAGAGTCCATCTAGAAGATGAAGAACACGGGCTAGAGATCATTCGACACAATCCAGCGTAGTAAATACTACTGGCTTCAAATCCAAAAGATGGAAGATGTTTTGCAAAATACACGTCTCAGGAGGGAAAATATAAAATTTCCTCCGCATTAGATAGCGTAGAGATGTATAGCTGCCTAACCGGATCTGGAATTACACAATAAGTTAATCTCTTAGTCGCATGTCCTAAGAAGCTTACCATTCCGAGATGACTGTAACATATCGCAGCATACTCGACTGTACTCAATGCAAAGTCAAGAATGTTGCTGCAACAAAACACTGCATGTTTCATCTACTGTCGCTCGAATATTAAGTCGAATAATAAGAGAGACGAGAATGTTCTGTCGGAGATGCATTTTCTAGTAGCTAACCAATTTAAGCTAATTTAATTACGGATCCTTTGGACTTGTAAAGTTTTGAAGTTGGAGTAATTTGTATTGCACCAAAAATATACTCTCAAAACGCACGAGGATTAAAGGAGTATACAAAGGGTTAAAATACTCCTAATTCAAAATAAGAGATGGATAATACAGGAGTAGGCACAAAAATATGCGCTCGGTAAGTCAAACTCCTGGATGTAAAGCTTAACTAATTCTAAAATAATGCTCAAAATAACAATAACTAATTATAAAAAACTAATTCTTTTTATAAACAATGGTAGCATGGATGAACATAATCGTCAAAAAACAAAAGTGTTACCATATTCGTCGTAAATGAAGGTAAAGATGGAGTCCATCTTGAGTAGCAAATTCAAACGAAAAAGATCGAATATTCTAGAACGATTTAATTTCCGGACGCCACCAATCACAATGGACTCCTGAAAGTTCAACTTGAAAAATCAATTAGAAAGTTTAATTGAAATTAGGTTCGTCTATCGAACTTTCAACCTACACTCTAATATGTAATTCTAAAACGTTAGCCTAATAAAATTTTCAAATTAACGCCCTGACTAAATGCACAGTCATCAGGCGTTCGAGCCGAAACAAAAACGCTGATAGAATAACGAACTCGAACGCCAATTATCTTTTCCTTAAGACGTTAAACTTCGGACTCAAAATTACGACGAAGAGGTGCACGTGAGATAGTTTACTCATTCTGAAAATGATTGCAATAAAGCATCGCCTTCCGCTTCCTATACCGTGCATGTGGGTCGTAGAGTGCAGAATAATGATGAGAACATCCCCGTCCTAAAACAGGGGCGCAGACCCCGAAAAAAACACCAAACGAGTTACTTCCTTAAGGACCGTTAACTCATAGGATGCGCTCCGAAACGCATTAGCGCCTACCGATATAACAAACTATAATTCGCTTCCGATCCTTAATTTCCAACTTCCACGTCCTTAACGCAGCGTCCTCAAGGGAGTTAAATATATCCGGGTGTAGGCCTCTCAGCGTGCATACAGCCCTCGTACCCCTCACCGTTAATAAGAAACTGCCCTCTATAATCTTTCATTCCTTTGCCACTCATACCTCTTCCAAAGCCACAAAAGGGCCACGATGATATTTTTTCAACACGCACTTCTCACGTCGCGATCTAATTGCTTCTTTGGGCCGAGGCAAGCGAGGGGCGGGCAGAGGCTAAAGGGGGTGGATATAAGCACCGTTATGCCCCCCGTCTATTCGAGGGGTTACTAAAGAAATAACACAGGCCTTCCCACAGGTCTTCCACGAATGCAGCCAGTTATCGTATTTAACAACGGAACGGTATCCCAAAAGAGGCCCGATATCTGAATGAACCTTGCATCTAAGAATTGTAAGAGGCCTATGCTGAAAGTTTAATCAAAAACATTTTCGCGGATGCAAGATGAAGCATCGTCGTTAATTGCTGTATCCAAACAAAATCAATCTTAAATCTTAGCCTGGATTAGGAAAAAAAACTCCGCAAATTCCAAGAGCCTGGTCATAAGGATGGTTGCATCAAATACAATCATTCGAAGATGAATTTCTGTTTGGCTCATGAAGTCCAATCATGCATCAAATGGTAATAATTAGGAATCAAACGTCATCATCAAACATCAAAGAAATCCAAATACCATTAACACGAAACTAGAGCCAACTAGGATTAAGAGCAAAGAAGATTCTACTCGCAAAAAGAAAATAATGAAATTACAAGCGAAATTAGATGCTGTATCAGCTAAAAGAATATCTGGGAGGTTGATTACAAAAATCCTTATTCCCTAAGGAAATTTCGGCAGTTTAAATTTTACATAAGTACAGCAGTATAATATGTCTCAAGATTGATTACAAACCTAACCGTTGCCCATATTTCACGCTAAACATACGATTCACTAACGATAGATCAATAATATCATCCATTCTCTTCCAAACTATAAATTTCAGCGATTTTACGTATACGTAAAGAGCAGATACATGCGAAATGACACTACTTTTCAAATACTGATCATCAAATACTGATCATCAAATATTGATCAACTCACTTCCACCAAAACATGTTAGATACAAATAATACCACGCAAATCCGTAAAAATCAATGCTTCGATTCCTTTCCAGTCCCTTAAATCTAGCTCGAGTCCATGCAACGTTGTGCTGAGCTGAGATTGCTGTTTGAGGTTGAGGCGGCAAAAGATAGAAGGGGAAAAGAGGCAGGTATTTGGCGGCGAGGTGTGGGAGGGCGAGAGGCGACGAAGAGATGATGAGCGAGTGCGACATGCGAGAGATTAAAACGGCTGTTTTCGGACTCATGTGCTACAAGAGTTACCGAATGCCACGTTCGCCCACTTTAACACCTCCGGACGTTTTTTCAGTAGGATCGAATTTTCCGCCAATATGCAATTCACCTTCCGTCCGCAATGTACCCGTCACAACTCTAACGATGCTGATGACGCGGATGGATGGAGACAATAATAAAGAGGGAGATCTGGAATTGACGCCAACAAAATGATTTCCGAGAGTTTTTATCTCGAATAGATTTACGTTAAAAGTATAAGAACTTCAAAACGGGCAGTTTTTTTTATCTCTTGCGGTCTGATTTAAAAATCTCTCACTAGCCGGATCAAACAAGTTTAACGAAAAGCAATTTTCAGAATTATAATAAAGATTACATATACGTTATCTATACCATGGATAATTTGTCATAAAGTGTTTTAATAAGCTATAGATTAAAATGTATAACTATTAAGTAAGAGCTAATAGCAACTGAAGCGGCCTACATAGAGTAATCACAAGAAGTCGAGGAAGTGGAATAGCGTTTCCCTTATGTTGAACTACGTTTATGAATTAGTATTTCTTCTAAATAATTAGCAGCAGGAAAAAAATGTGATAGTAACAAATTAATTCGATAAGTAAACTACGTGTTCGTAACAATTTCGCTGAACATAAATTAAATCTTTTCAGTGATCACGTCATTAAAGATCTGATTCCCCCTGCCACATGCCGAAAGGCGGCTTGCAGTGTAATTATGTAGATGTAGATTGACCAACATCTGGGATCTCAAAACTACCAACAACGCGCGGAACAAATCAGATGTATCATATGAAAGATAAAATGAAGGGTTAGGTTCCGCCGTTATCTAACGATGATTTACGGCATATCAAAGGTGTGCACAGGTGAATCTCTCAAACTATACCTTAATATCAACATCAAACTTCAGATGACGAGCGGTCTCGATTGTGTATTTATGGACAGCGTTCAGCGGCACCCATACCGCAAAAGGGATTAGCAGAGAACATAAGGTTCTGCAGCTAAACAGCTAATTTATTCGCATTTTTAAATGAGGAAAACAGCCACATATTTGTTTTGTCAGTTTTTCGAGAAAAGCTTAAAACAATGATTTGTTCTCGCAGTTGTTCGAGAAATTGCCAAAGTTGATTATTTGTTCTTGCTGTTATTTGAGAAATAGATACATGTTTTGCCATCGGAATTCGCGCTCTCTATCATGTATGGCATTTCCTCGTTCAGGCTGCTCACGAATTCCTAGAGGAGTTGCCGAACATACTATCAGCTATTTTTCGAAGATAGTTAGCAAATTATTACCATAAATTCCGACTAAATACCATTATGGGTTCCCTAAAAAACAAAACGAGTTGCTCAACGCTACCCCGTTTCAGATGTCGAGCAAATATCTGCTGGGTTCCTACATTCTATGGTATTACGAAAGACTATGAAATCGTTAAAATAAGTGAAAAACTAATAAGCATATACGTGCACTATAAAATTAAATCTAATTTTTCATACACTATCGATTTCCAAACCATATATGCATGAAGATTCTCAACTCACACTAAGACGCTACGGTATGACTAGTTCACATAACCCTCTAATTTGCTTCAAAGAATATAACCCTCCTATGAAAATACAAAGTCATATGGATCACCATCAAATAACCCTGGTGATGTGTAAGATGATCCGTACAGAAAATATCATTGAGTATTTGCACATTACACATGTTGAGTATTATACTTGTGTCCGGGATAAAATACACAAATTGCTAAATCAATAAAATTTCACATATCTTAGACAATCTTTTCTTCAAACGATGGACTGCGAACTTCCAAATGTTTGCTATTTTAACTGAATGACCAATGAATATTTTACACGTATGAAATAAGCAACATGATGGAAAAGGATAAGACTGAACACAGGATACCATCTTCGACGTTTATACACATCAAGATGCCCGCAAATAGCTCTTCTTGTCCGACCTCCGGCTATAAAACCGCTCGGAGCATTCGCGGCGATCAATCTTCTTTTTGTATTTAAAGTTGCAGCGTCCACTTAAACTAAACAATAAAAACAATTAGCCTCATTCCGCTCATCCGTTGGGTAAATGGATCGCTGAGTACTCAATATAATCGAGAGATGACATCCTAAATGGGGTGCCTTTTTTATTCCATCAGAGTCTTGGGTATATGTTAAGTCATATCTCCATCGCTTCCATCCTCGTTGCGGCAGCCCGCCGGAATTATCTCACGGAAACATCGACACTGTAAAAAGATGGAAACGATGAAGACAGATAGCGAAACGCCGTTTCCCGCAAGATTTTTTGTGCGCCAACCTTGAATGCGGCCTTAAGAACAATTACTCGATAGCGGGAATTCCGAGTCTAACTTTACTGCCTAGAATTACGAGAGGGGCCGTCATTCTCAAATGCCATAAAATTAAGTGAAAACATCGCTAAGGGAATTTTTTCCTTTGGAGTTAGACCAGCGCCCGCTTCGTGGGACTTACCTTCCTACGGCCTCGCCTACCCAATAGTTGTAAACGAACAGTAAAGACCGCAACAGTATCTACAAAAGAGCTACGATCTATGAGTCTCGGTATACGCCCACGGCCACCGTCACCGATGGCATTTCAGTGTATTAAACGAAAATCCATCGAGTCCACGCGCTCGGGAAGATTCCGGTAAAAGGTTTCCGGCACAGTCTTAATAAGCCGTAAACCACGGTTCCGAAGGAAACCTTTGGATTTCCGGCATGAAAAAGTCTCGTAAACCAGTCGAGTGTGAACGTCCAGATCGACTGGAAAAAAACCCCTGGTTCCACACAGCCGTTTTTTTACGTCCATTTCTCGCATTTAATGGTAAATAAAACCCCGACAGTAAATTCCGGAGGAAAGGGCATCAGAAGGAGAAGGTGAACAATTGAAGTACTTTGGTTCGTCAACGATACCATAAATTTTCTTCCCGCGCACAAAGGGAGACCATTCCAACTCATTCAACGCTCCCGTGAATGATGAAAGGGGGGAAACTGTAGCAATAAATTTCGGGGAATTAGCCACATAGTATCAAGGAGCTATAACTCTCAAATATCACTTAAACAAACAGGTAGTTTGGACCGCATGTGGGATTGAAAAACTGGTCTTATACACCCTAAATTTACTGCAAACGCTCCGGCTAAAAATTCAGGATGATTCGATAAAAATACTCGAGAGGCACTGCAACCTAATACAGCTCTCTGAAATTAATTAAATAAATCCACGGTGTATTAAAACTGCGCCCCCAGAGAGATAACCTGTTTTTAGCGAATGTATGGAATAGATTACGTAGGAAATAAAATCTCACGACTACAAAAGGATGATAAGAAACTGCTTAAAAATTTCTCCCTGTATTTTAATAAATGCCTCCTGATGGAATGAAGGATGGGTACACAGTGCTTTTAAATGAGGCAATCTGTGGTCATTGACGATGGTATCGCCAATAATTATTCGGGGAAATAAATTTCCTCGAGATTAATGTGAAAAGCTATGCAGTTGAATGAGACGATAATAAATATCTTCATGATTTGAAGCCTTATTCTTGATAAATTAAAAAAAGAGAGATTTCTTCGCGTGAGAGTGCAATTTTGAGGTTCAAGAACTATGAAGATTACAATGCGATAATTTTGCAGAAATATAAACCCTGACTGTTCTTTCGTGTTTAAACTTTCATCCTGTGATTATTCAGCTTGTTAACTATTCAATCTTTATGAGCATCATTAATCTGATAACGAGGTTAAAATATACCTTCGTAGGGCTATGAAGGAACGAGCTACCATTTCCTACTGTATTAAAGATATGATGAAGTAAAAGAACATGATTTCTTCCTGTAACCAAACAAGGACTACGTTCAACGCCATAATGTCATTCATAAAGAATAAAACGAAATTCTTCTGAAATTTTGGTTAATTAGATCAATGTCAAACAAACATCTACGATAAATGTATAAAAAAGGGATTTAACTTTTAATTCCAATACTATTGCGAATTTTAAAACGAAATATAAAATATTTGTAAAATGGGTAGGTATATGAGAAAACGGATAAATGTAGCTAAATTACATTATAATAATGTTTATCATCAAAATTCCAATAAAATACTCGCGAAAAATTACTAATAAATGGAGAAAAATGGAATTCGGAAGGTTTGCAGATCCTTAGAAAAAATGTTCTAAATAAAACAAACATTACATTTACCCATATCTTTTCAATTTCTTCTAAATTTAGTTCAGCATTCAAAAGCTTTAATTTTTTTAAATTGTGCTTCTGGGGATAAGCCAGAGCTTATATTGTGATTAGTTTAAATATATTCCTTGATATGTACAATTTTCCTGCTGTTTAACCTTCTAGATTAATGGTAAATTATTCAGATTAGTTCAATATCATCAACTTATATGACAGGAATATCCTTATCTTAGAATGATTAGGTTAGCAAATGCAAACGTATTCCTCTACATAAGCATGAATTCGTTTCTAAGTTTGTCCTTTAATTTACTACACCTGGATGTATTTTCACCTAATTATATTTTCAAGAACATTACGATCGAAAACAATAGAAAATTTTGATTACTAGATCATTCATTAATTACAGATATATTTCCAAAATAAGTTGATGGATTTGAGGGTTTCACTTTTTCTTTTGAGCTACTTTATATAAAACACAAATAATGATAAAGCTACAAAAGGCCTTAATTTATATGAAATAAAAAGTAACAGAAAAATGTATTCTAAACGAGAATTTTATTCTCAAAATTTTCGGAGAATTAAATGAAATTTTATCGGTTTCGAGAAGAGTACATATCATTGGTGATCCCAAGTGCGTATTTACTACACCTACTAAAATTTCAGAAGCAACTTTAAGTGGTATCTTCTCTTCCTAACTTCTTACTTGAGCGTTAAAAGTTGATGCATGAAAGTTCAATTCTATGCACTGATATCAGTGACAATCCCGAGATGGTAGCAACAACAAATAAATACTTTCAGGATGAAAGACCGAACGTCACGTTCAGCGCCATAAAATATTCTTCCCTCTTGCCACCAATTAAAAGAGATGTATGAATATCTCACTTTTCCTCCATAAATTATAACTTTCTTTTTACTATTTAACGCGAAATATTATGTACAGCGTTAGGTTTAACATCCCTTCGAGCGGCTAGAAAAAGAAGCTATCAAGGTAACCTTAAAGATTTAGTGTAGTGATTCTCAACCGATATGTCGCTGCACGCAAAAGTCGCGCAAGCAAGCTTGAAGTATACCTCATGATATACAAAAGTATATTGTTTCTAAATTTCTTTAGCATTTCTTTAGGATTGATTTCCTTAAAATTGTAACGTTCAAATTTTCACGGTAGTTACGAAAAATTTCATACACGGTGCTCTTTTTCACATAAATTATAATTCAGAGAAAAGATAGCTAATAGACCGGCAACTGAAGAGTCCACATCTAGGTATCAAGTTCTAGGTATAATATCATATACACTAGATTTTTCGTTTGAGACTTAAAAATTAAGTTAATTTTAGAAAATTAACTATTGTATTCAGCGAAGATTCTCTTTTGAGAAACTTAAAATATCAAACTTCTTAATAATCAAATAACGAAAATATTTCGTGTAAAATTGATATTAAACATCGGGTACATATGCCGAGTTCTTATAATAATATACCTAATATAAATTAATCAGTCGGCTAGGCACATAATCACCGCGATGCGAAGTCTTGTGCAACTTTTCATACAAATAATTAAGGAAAATATACTCAGGGTGCCCCATGCTTTTCTTACCTGGCTTGGTGCGCAATGCTGACCTTGGAATAAATTGGGGAGGCGAAGAGGGTTAGGTACTTGAACATTTTTAAAACTGATGGTATAAAATGGAGGTACAGTTTAAACGTGTCGCAACGTTTGCGTACATCAGTGTGTCTTGGAGAAAAAAGGTAGAGAACTGATTTAACGGATGAATAAAAGAAAGAATGGCCTCGAGCAAGAAGGGACGGAGAGAGATCAACTCCCAACCACCTAACAACGCCAAAGAACTTTATTTTTACCCTTTCCACTCAACTTACTCCCAAAAGGGAGTGCGACAAGTATGAAAAGCACCAGAAGGCGCACCCGATGGCGGAGGAACCCCATCGTTGTATCATTTCACGAGATACCATCTCAATGTGCCACCGACCCAATACCTCCCCCAATCCGAGGACGATACGGGGACCGAACCGGCGAGAAATTTAATTCATACATTTAAAACTCCTGGTGATAGATAAGCGGAGAAAAACAATAGCCCTCGCTGCCACCCCAACAGGGACCGAATCGAAAAAAAGACGATTACGAAAACCAGCAGCAACAAACACGCTGAAAATTTATGCCACCTTCCCTCAAGGATCCACCACAACCCGAGGGGGAAAGGGGAAAGGAAGCAGTAACAGCAAGAGTGGCAATGGTCAACGCAGGCGTCGGAGAATGCATCTCAACCGCGCCGTTTCACCTCAAAAGGATCTTCTCACCCTTCATTCGCGCAAGTACAGCTTCCACTTTAGCACCGGCCTCTTTTTCCCTCCGCGACGAACAAAAAAACGCATCTTTCGCAACGACCGTTGCACATTCGCCATCCTAAACTCCATCTCCACCCGCAATCATCTCCCTCGCCTAACACACACACCCCTTCGCCGTTGTCTCCCTATCTATTCACCCCTTACCGTCACCCCTCTCTCTTCACGGCATGTAAATTTCTTCCCTCGGCCTCTCTTCGGGACACGACCTCGTTTTGCCTTTGATTTACACGGCGGAGACTCGGGATCGCCCCCCGCTCATCTTCTACGCCCCCTAACGACTCCCCTTCTCACCCACCGTTTACCACCCACCCACCCCGCAACAGGGGCGTGCCCGGCACCCACCCCTCCTTTTATAAACCGGACCCCTCCGAGGCGCAGAAACCCACTTTGCAAGTTCTCTTCTCCTCCTTTTTCTATCCTACTTCGGTCGCCATCATAAAATATCACCGGAGAGGAAGGATTCGCCGGTGATGAAGAGGGAGAGCAATCAGCTGGCACCGCGGGGGAGGCGTCCGCCGCGACGCCCGCGGAAAAGGTGTCCTCCGAATCGAAAATGCGGTCGACTTTATACTTGCGCTTTCTTCTAAGAGGTGTCGAAGGCAATGGAATGCATGAAACGTCTATGAGTCGATGGTTTGCCTAAGGGGAGGATTTATTTCGAAATTGATTGATATAGCAAAAGACTTAAAACATAATTTATAAATTATATTTTATACGGTAATAACACATAAAGTAGATTTGATGTTATAATGGTGACAATGTAAGACACATATTTGTATATCTAACACTAACTGCTACAAATTTTATTTTTGGAATTGGATTATATAGCATAACATTTAAAATAATTTATGAATTATTTATATCTATTTGATAAACAAAATGTATGGTAGAATTTATGTTATAATAATGATAAATTAAGCAACATTTCGTTATTTTTATACCTTGTACTAACTGGTTTAGGTTTTACAATCATTAGCGTTCCAAAAATCTACGGGCAAGATGGGTAATCAACCGTGGAGTAAAACCAGGGTTGCCGATTTATATCTTCAATAAACTAATTAATATCAAAAACTTCTGAAAATCAAGACCACTGGAGGAAAAACAGTCCAAGGTATTGAAAACTGTTTGAAATGCAGAAAAAAACGGCTAAACGGTTAAATCTGTAAATTATTTGGCAGTGCCGCTAAATATTAAAAACAGTTTAAACATTCAATCACCGACTACGGTTGGATAACTTTTACTAAAATGGGTATAGGAAACTGAAAGAACTCTTTTACATGAAATATTCCCACATAGGAAAGTAAAAGTGTTACGTAGCTAGTTAAGTTAAAATATTAAATAGTAAAACTGAAAGAAATATTCATAAAAATAATCATGTAGGTCAGTCGGATGTTGGTGTACATACATGAAGGAGAACAAAATAGAATAAGAAAGGATTCTTAAAGAGTTTGCGGAGGGCCAATAGTGAAAACCTCTAACAAAATTTTGAGGGGTAGAACCTCAATATACGTCTATTTCGGCCGCTAAGCGATCATCTTAAGAGGTTTTCAGTGGATACATATTGGATATTGTTCTGCCCCTCACATTCTTGTTAGACATTCTGTCCTCATATTTACCGGTGAAGATTTTATTTTCCTTGACCGCACTTATTTTTCGTCGTTCGCCTTTCACTTTCACTTAAAAAATAGAATAAAATTAAAGAGGCAATGGAGAAAATTAATTCCACTGCTTGTCTAATCAATTCTTTTATTCGAAGCTTCTGTCACGAATACTACTTTCAATATGGATTTAACCTCTTCGGCAAAGCGACCATAGTTACTCAATTCCGTTTCGTAAATTATAATACTAAGCGAGGAAGAGAACGAAAACATATATGAATAAACGCTTAAGCAGTTCACAGTGATTGAACAGTTACAGTACACCATTTCGGAAGAATAGTTGCTGGTTATCGGTATTTCAAGAGATCCGCATTTTCAAGAGCTTCAAGAGAAGGAAGATTCCATATCTTTACTGGTATCAATTTAGT
Organism: Pachydiplax longipennis; assembly: GCA_036926295.1. Classification (NCBI taxonomy): domain Eukaryota; kingdom Metazoa; phylum Arthropoda; class Insecta; order Odonata; family Libellulidae; genus Pachydiplax; species Pachydiplax longipennis. Next base: position 64,580,407 of record JAVFKF010000008.1, read on the forward strand.
AGAGCTTGGTTTCCGTTACTCGAAATTTCGAAAAACTTGCGAGATGTTAATTAAAATATGAATAGCCCAGAACACAACTCCGCGAGATCACTTTGTAAACTCAATCCCTTGAAAATAAGAACGGAAAACACATCCTTAAGAAAAGAATATTCTCAAAGACATAATACGTCCGATATTATCCATGCAGCACGCTGAAATGCGTTTCATAATATAGCAAATTCCAGAAAATGTTTAATGCTGGATAGTACTTTACCATTCAATTTTCCGAGTAAATAAGCCTTAAAAAAGAATTTAAAAACTAAAAGCCAAGCGGATGTACTATTTCCTGTAGATTGTTCTCATTTCCCGTAAACAACCAACTGTAAGATCGGGAAATATTTTTTTAATGCAACGTTGCATACTTTCCTGTGGTAGTTTCTCTATAATAATAATTTAAGCATATTGTCTAACCACCATAAATTTTCAAACAAAAAACATACCTGAAAAACAAAAGTAAATATTATACGTAATATTAACTTTAGTTAAGCAATGATAGGGTCATAACATAACATTTTCATCGGAATATATCTGTTTTTAGCAGTTTTTAATCGTTATAAAAAATCGTTAAGAAATATTTTGTCTTATTTTAATTTCTTGGCCGATAAAATTAGAAGAAGAAAAAAAAAGGAAAACGCTGAAAACGTTTACGGTGTACAGAATGAATAAATCATTTATAATTATAATAATCATATATAATTATATTTCAAATGTCCATCAATCGAAATATTGGAGCAATCCTAAGCCGAGGCATAAAGATTAAGGAAAATTCTCATTGGTTAAAACAAAAGCAGCATCTTAGATATCGTGTTGATTACTTAAAAACATAAAAGAAAGTAAAAAAATCCGCTTTTTTCTGATGGGAAATGGCCTTTTTTGAACTGTTGGCATACGGTCCGTCTAAATACAAGCGTATTTTCTACTTCTACACTAAATTTAAAGTTACTGGGATAAAATGAGAAATATTTTAAAAGAAAGAAAGATTGAGTGAAACTTGATCATCTATATGCATCCGAACTTGCTATTTTAATGTCAGAAAACCTTGATAACTACTTCCATCCTACTTCTAAATAGTAATAAATAAAGATATACATATTATAATTATTAATAGTATAACATAAGACCAGGAAGAGTAAATGACAAAATGAGCAATCATAGTCATACAGTATATATATAAAGGAAAACCCTTGAACTTTCTCAGCTACGCAGCGGCTGTCTTTAGGGAAAAGAGTATGCTAACGTTATTTAAATTTAATTACACTAATTACGGTTTCCAGCCCAAAAAGTTCCTTGTGCTCCCCAAAATCTCTTCATGTATTCACTTGCGACCACTAATAGGTTCAAATTACGACATTTAAATGTATTTTTCGTCCGAAACGAGCTAGTGAGCAAAATATGGCATGCTAATATTTAAAGGAATTCCAGTTTATAATGCAAAATTGCGACTCCTGCAAGAGGTCGAGGTATTTTTAACTGATGAGGTATGCCAAAAATGTATTAACAATCTCCTGAAAGAGCATGAGTATATTCATAAAAAGCGCTCTTTTCGTATACGACCAGTATCTAAAAGCATATAAAATAAAGACCTATGCAGTCGCACCACAACCTCTAAGCTGATTGCATTCAGCTTTTTAGCTAAAGCAAAATATGATTCGAAAGACTTTCTTAGGAAACTTAATTAACAAAAATTACGGTGGGAATCATAAGAAAACTAACTTTATATTCTAGAAAGAATCTTTAACAGTAATATATTGCAATTCCTAACTCTAAAAGCTTACAGTAAGATTGATTATATGGAAAATTTTCCAAAAATCCGTTTTCTCCTCCGCTTTTTCGTTCGACTAAGACGATGCTTTTATTTTACAAAAAAAACAAATAATGAGGGCATACTTGAGTGAACCAATCCGTGACTATAATATTCTCGTCGATAAAAGATCCTCAAATTTAGATTCAATTGTAATAATTTAAATGACATTGCCACTGTGTAACACTATATTGAACACATATTTAAATCACAAAGATAGGAAAATGATAAAGTAAGTATTCACCAAAACAGTCAGAAATCAATAATATTAAACTTCACTGAAGAAAAAAGTATCTTTTCATTGGAAAGAATATTTTTAGACCTACTGGGAACAACAAGAGATGTACCAATAGAGATAGATGTTATACTACATGATAAATCAGTTTACCGTAATTGAAAAAACAGACAGGAAGATAGCGGTACGATTGTGTTACTTTAAAACAACTTAAGCTAACCTTACAAATGTAAGATTCCACTGAAGAGTATCGCAATGTCATTGTGGAGAAAAACTGACGATTCAAATATCCGTTACTTCAGCAGTGAGCAATTCACTCGTGAAGGCGTGAGAAAATAACTTTCAAGATATAGCTATCCTTCATCAACTTCGCCGCTTACTAGATAATTTTTTTTTTGGAAAGCAAAAACATATGGAATTGAGTGAGTTGATACAAAATCATTGATCTCCTCGAATTCCACGTTGAAAGGAGAGACAGAAAACACAAATGACTGATTGTTTCATTTCGAAAATTACTTCTTCGAAATTTTGCCGCAACGCAGCGAGTTGAAACACATCTGAATCGCAGATTTAAAAATTAGGAAATAATTCTCAAGGAATCCGAACAATGAACGGCGCCCATTTTCAATCGTTATGATGTTCCAGGGATGGCAATTGAGCATTTGGACATTTATGTTGATGTATATTGTAATTTGGCCACTGAAAAGTAAGAGATATATAATTAAGAGATACAAATGTCCGATTCTTTCTTAAGAAAGGATCTGACGAAACTTTTCAGTAACTCTTGATTCCTTGTTCCTTTTATTGGTTCATGTATGCATTCATATGTACGCGAAGTGAGCTTGTTTACTTTCCTCGAATCATCTATTTTTCTTCGATTAAACCGCTAAATAGTGTGTTCTCATAACCAATTAGCAAATGAATAATTTGAAGTGATATCTGAATTTTCCGAACACCAATCCCTTTTGTTTGCTGACAATAACTTATAGGAACTCGTACGTTCGAATCTTCATCATGATCTGCTAGGCCTTCATACGTAACATGATCGATTCCTCTTCGAAAAATACAGAATGATCATGGGATAGATTGATAATAATTCCAACAGCATAACTAAGCGTTCTTGGGCGCAGTTTGACCTTCGATGCTCTAAGAATGGAAGAGAGAGACTGTGGATCATCCGATGAAAACAAAAGGATAAGGAAGAGATGTGCTCGATGCACCCCATTAACCCTTCACGCCAGGCAATAAGAAACATTCGCAAAGGAGGGCTGGAACTTACTTTGATGGTTTTCCGCGTACCCACACGTTTGAAACGATGTACAAACTAATAAACATGTACATGATGAGATCGTTCGTAAAAAGGTGAAGCAATTAAATTATCTCTCGAGAAATGAGAAATATGGCACAGAGAGAGAATCCTTCCTTCCGTGCACAATGGTCCTACGGGTGGTAAAATCTACTTTAGATCAACTCTTAAAATTGCTACCGCCATTTCAAAAAGTGTACATGCGAATAATTTCAGCGAGAAAGTTAAATACACTAAGATCAATTCATTTTCTCGAAATTAGATTTAAAATTATTCATTCCAGTGGATTTAAACATTATCTCGGTAGCGCTTACTGCAATTCTTTAAATACCTTTTCATATTGAATTAGAGTCAGTAAAATATTTAGTATACGTGAACGCGCGCACAGCTAAAATGGATACAAATACATAAATAAATAAATCACTCAAGTATGATAACGGAAAAATTATAGACACAGTTCTTTTAAATACTATCTGATCTGACCTTTAAAATTCCCAGCGAAATATTGAGCTATTTATAGATAAATAAGATAATTTACAAATTCTCCAGAAAGAATATACACTAATCATACATGGGAATTCGCTTAACAGGCATCCCAATGGATAATAGAGAAGGGAAACAAAATTCACTTTCGCGGTACTACGGCGAATACCCAAAGAGATACAAAATTTTTTTACCACTGCAGATTCACATTAGACAGCCCAGGATATTAAAACGGAAGTCCACGCCATGGTACTTCTTTTTCCTCTTATTATAAAAAAGCGAAAAATTAAATTTATAAGGTCAGGTGCCGAATTTTAATCTAAATTATTAAAACAATGTGACCATTGCTTTTATAGCACATTAGCTGTATATTGTGTCCTAAGACACCCCTACGGAGTATTTATATTATATATAGTATTAGGCTAAAAATGTAGCTCAATCGTTTGGTGTTTACACCCCTTGCCACACGTCGAAAGGCGGCTTGCAGGGTATTCATGTAGATGTAGATGTTATATTAAAAGATAGGCAAATTTGAATATAAATTGAAAGATAAAAATAAAATATTATACTTATAATAACAATATCATTAATAGAATAGAATAAATAGTAAATAAAATAATACAAGTGGCATTCGAATATTAACTGATTTGTAAAAATTTGTATATAATTAAAAAACAGGCTTAAATTTCTGAGGCTGAGTTTCTCAAGCCTAGTAGTTGATCACTCATAGCAGTATTTAGCTATTATAGCAGGTAGCACCTAGTATTTGATCGAGAGTTTAGCTGCAGATTCTTTATAAACATCCGAATCTTTCCATTTTGCTCCTTTTCCTCAAGATGATCGACTCGCATAAAAGCTCTTAAAGAAGGGAAGTCTAGCAGAGATATAAAATCAGTTAAAATTTAGAAATTGCTTTGTTAAGCGACCGACAGATGTTCCGGAAATCGGCTTCCGAAAAGAATAAATTGCATCATCGAAACAATTCGATCCTCCGCTCACTGAAGCATGTCGATGATTTTCAAAAATCTCCTTGTATCTCAGCAATCTTCACTCGAGAAGCGATGCGGGTTTATCGAATTAATCTTACGTACCTTTTCCACTCGGATGAAGGATGGACTGAGATTCTACGAGAACACTCACCTGAAAAGATAAAAGGAAGTGTTAAGTAAAATGAGATAACAATTAGAATCTGTACTCGGGGTTGTTTTGCTACCCCGTAATTACGATCAATTCACAGAATAACATGGTTATAACACTTGTATGTCTTTCCTTAAAACAAATTTACTCTAACGAAGATAAATACTTCTACAAGAAAGGAGAAAATGAAAAGAATGAAGGAATTGAATTGTAGCCATAAGACGATGACTCCGGTTTTCATAGACTCAGAGAAAACAGTAAAACTGAGACAATTCAGAAATAATGGCAGTAATGGTATTTTGCACAATTTTAGAAACATCAAAAGCTTGTGAAAAATAACATTTTTGAAAACCTTTACCATTTAGTTTAAAATATTTATTTAAAATATTGATTCAGCACTCTTAGAAGAAGAACTTTGGAATCCTAAATTATTTTGTATCCTATAGTGCTCAGTTTAATGGTTGATTTTTGTATTCTACAGTGTGCTCAGCTTAACGGTTAAAATAATTATAGCAATATAATATTTAATATAGTAGAACGAATTTTGACGCAAAATGTTTGATAAACGAATTAATGAAAAATGGTCATTAAAGGTAATAACTAGAATTAAGATGGTAAAAATTGAATCTCTACAGCGAAAACTTTAATATCCTAAAATAGAAACTATTTATCGTCATTAAATTATACTGACTGAAGGAATATTTCCAGCATTCTCTAAAATTTTCAAGACATTCCGACAATATGGTTAATGAAGATAAGCTATTTCTAAACATTATTCTACAAAAAAAAACTGAAAACTTTAGCTCTAGAAAGAATTCCTGGGTGTATCTCTGTTAATTGAGCATTATGAGTAAAATTCTTACAAACATACACATCACCCTTCTATATTTATTCATCTGAACCATATATATTTTTGAAAACGAATGACCCACAGATTGTAAAAAAGCAAATATAAACCGAAGCGTTACCAAATATTTCTCAAAATTTTCCACGTGAGACGTAACCTCCTATAAACGTCCAAGAGCAATTCATGGAAAAGTTTACATCATGAAAAGAAAATTCGCGTCCCTGAATGCATCAGAAATGAGGGACAGAGTGGACTTGGGTGATTCAACGCTATGGCAATCGGTGATCTAACGCTCTGGTACAGAGATCTGAGTGGAACAGAAAGGGAGATGCAAAGGGGAAGGAGGAAATTGGAAGAGGGCAAAGGAGACAGCTCAACATATGCCTTCCTTCGCCTCTTAGCGTGCCTCCCGCCAGGTTGCTGACCCTCCTCCACCACGACCACGCCTCCACCCTCCTCCCAACAATTCCGCAACCTCCACCGACTGTTCCCCAAATGCCTCCTCCACGAGCTCTACCCACACCCCCTCGCGATCTCCGAACTTAAACACGCATTTCTCCTTCCTCTTCCGTTTCCCACAAACGGCGAGAGAGAGAATTTGAATTCGAGGCACTGGAGATAAAAGCAGAAGATAGCAGGAATATGAAAACAAAAAGCATGAGGAAGTGGACGGCGAAAAGAGAGAAACGGGAAAGAGAGGATGAATGAGTCAATGAGTCGGGGAAAGGTATTTCTCCAGATGGACAAATCCAGAAATAACGCCGGAGCTTAAAATAAAAAACGAATTATGCGAAACACCTGGACACGTACCCAGGGTCGAGTTCGGATCCCAGCCCATGTTTTTGTGGGTGGATGACAGTCGCAGCAAAACGAATTCCTTAGGCATACATACTTTTTACATTAAATGCGTGTGCGTTTTAAACCCAGACGGCATAAATTTCCCAAATGCATTTCGTGTACCTCTCCGCCAAACTTCGGTGTAAGTCGGAAAAAAATTCGCGATTTCCCGAATAGTCTGACCGTTGCCAAACTGCGTCGAACGAGGACTTGAGGCGTTGGAGATAAACGACAGGGGTAAAGCGAGTGAAAGTTCAACTTCTCGGCGGGACTCGAAACCAGGACCACCTGCTGGAGAGACAGGCGACCCACTGGGCTTCAGCAATTAGATTCCGGATGGGTGAGGTTTTCTTAGCTCGGGGGGCACGATAAATCAGGCGGAGTATTTAAATTCAAGATCCAGCTTTCCGCGTAACGCAACTAAATTAAGTTTACTAACATAATTTATGGGGGGATAAAATTAGGAATTAAATTGGCTTCGCCAAAAACAACTCGAGCGGCGGAAAGAACCCGAGGACCCGTTTCTGGAAACGGGTCCTCGGGTTCTGGAAGTCCATTCCTTACGATCCGAGGTCCTGTTCCTAAGCCCATAACCACGCATCAATCAATGAGCTCCGAATAAGAGTTTTCGCTCGTTGAAATCACTGCTGGGGACCGAAGATAAGGATGAGAGTTTTAATATTGAGAGGAGAGTGTTGAATGAAAAAAACGGTACGAATCCCACCTGTTCATCAACCCCATTTAACACCACCGATGAACCTCTCAGCACCTCAACACACGGAAAGAGTATCGCACCATCCCCAAATCGACTAATTCCGACAAGCTGATTAGAACTTCCGAAGTAAATTCACATCCCCTGACGTTTTATGGCCCCACGGACAGCTATGGGTTTAAAAGCGGCTGAAAAAGGGCAGAGATAGATAGCGGGGGAGATGGAGTAATTCCCCAGGAATGAATGCACGATGCCCCTCACCCCGATCCATCCCTTTCGATTCCCCCTTCCCTCTAATCCACCCCGCGGCCCCTTCCTACAAATCCTCGGATGAGTACCGTCCCCTCCCAATCTATCCCAACATCTCCCCGGCTCCTCCCACCCCCTCTCGCATTATCCCCTTCTTCCCAAACGTCCCACCAATAATCGGTCCGTGCATCTCCAGCCTCCGCCCACTCAAAACTAGCACCACATCCACCTCCGGTTCAGCGATGCCTGCCGATCACGAAGCGGGTGACGTGCGACGAGACGCTGCGGGAAAATCTCGCCAATCTGAAGAAGTCACAATGGAGCAAATCGGAGGAGACGTGAGGGGAAAAAATAAAAAAGCGGTCCAGGGGGCGGGGAGCGGCACGGCCGGTATCTGAATGCTCATTGTTCGGGACATCCTTTCGGCTTTACCTAAGCTTCGGGGCTGATCTAACATGACGCGGATGGGCATCTCGGGGGGCGATGGGGGGGCGGAATCCGCGTAAAAAAGAGTTTCCGTACGAATCCGAATAAGAAAAACGCCCGCCCGTACCGGTTGATCCTGGACACGGGATAACGATCCGATGCGCTTCCGAAACTCCGGGTCCAGGGTATCCGATAACACCGGTTTCCCGAGCGTGGGAATGCTGGGAGAAGGATTGCGGGAGAGAGAAATAGTGGCTTCTATAAAGAAGCGAGAAATTCTGCCGGGGAAATTTATGACGGAAATGGGGGTATTCGCGAAGACGCGCAAATATACGGAGCGACGCGCGACTCGATATAAATCTCGCCTTAATAAATTGGGCCCCACGAAAATTTCGCGGAGGGGCGACCGAAAAGCTCTCGGCTAAACGTGAAAATGGATATCTGCTATTAAAGTGGAACAAGTTGTAACGGGATACTTTTTAAACACGGTGGAGATTTCAACGCGCGACGAAAAATTTTTCGTCGGATTTTTGGTGCGGATGGGATCGGGGTTGGAATCGAAGTTTCTCGGGACGATACATTTTGGGAATGACCTCCGGATTCTTCGGAAACCGGCCAATTTGTTTTAAAGGTCAACTATGATCGCATGCCATATCCTTTATTTTTCCATCCCTTAATTCTAGGTTATAAGCTCACGAAACCTTCGTCGGAAACATGAACTGCCCAAAATTCGCCGAAGATGGCTCCGGAAAGTAGAGCTGTCTCATCGTAAATATTTTTAAGAGAGGTACTCGGATTTTACGAACTTGTTAAATATTATTTTAGGATATTCCCCCGTCAGATCTGATCCATGATCATGTAGAACAGAATTGTTACCGATGTTTAATTTCAGTGGCTCTCAAACTACGGTCTGCGTATCATATATCCCGCCTGAAAAGGCTGCGTGCCAACAGTGGATATAAGGCATAGGATCCATTAAGTAGTATTCTTCTCTCTAAAAAAACCTCTTACTACACATTGCTGTCCCATAATGAGTTTCCTCTTATAACTGATCTTAATTAGAGTCCAATTTTTTATGTGATTTTTTAAATTTCGACACAGATTGTGTAAATAAATCCATTACAATCGATCGAAAAAGCCGTAATTTTATGGAACTTAACGCTGGAAAGTACGAAGAAAGAATCATTCAAAGTTCCACAGTAGTGAAATTTTAAAAGGAAACCAGGTGAAATTTGACGATGAATATACAGCTTGAAACCGATCACCTTTATAAAAGTTTTCTGGAGTGAAACATTGTATAACTTGTACGTATTTCTTCGTACTTTATATTTGCTTACATACCCTTCTTTCCCGTACAGCTAAAAAAATCTAATTTTTTTCTTTTTCAACACGTAATATACAGATAGTCTTTAAAAAAGGAATGTATGGAATAGATAATAAAGGAATGTATGGAATAAAAGGAACGTATACGTAATAAATTAATTAAATATTTCTCCGTGATAATTCTCCTCTAAGATGAAGGTACATAAGCTATCCAGCGGTTGTTTTCATGTTGATATAATTGGAGTGTCATTTGTTTAGGTATTTTTTCCTAAGATTATTTACTTCTCGAATTTTTAATCTCCTCATAAAGCAATATATCCATAGTTTTCCAAGCCATTCCTTTTCTACTAACTAGCCTCCTAATATTCAAGAGGAATCCCTCAAAAATTCGGCTTTTCTAAACACACTTCCTTCCATATCCGTAGCTTCTCACAAAGACCCTCCTTTCCAAAGTAAGTCATCAGACCTTCATTTAAAAGGATCGCATTATGGCCTTCACTTCCCACCCTCACTGTGCACAATCGCGACCAGGAAATACCCCAAATTTCTCCCGTTCAATCCCTCCTTAATCGGGTTTTATACACACAATGAGGGAGCGTAAGATGACTCGAGGAGATCATTCCGATGGTGTCAAAGAGATCAAAGCTTTTCACTGACAACTTGAGCCGTCCCTCTCCACCTAGCTCATCATGGAGCGACTCTGAGGAAGTGATGGGGCCTCCAGAAAGGCAGCCTACGCTCCTCGCCGTGTCAGACACACCCAGTGCCATACATCAATCATCCCAGTGTTTCCTCGCTCCACCTCTACTCTCCAGAATGGTTGCGAGAGAGAGAGAGATATATATACGGGCAGGCAGCTAAGCGCCATCGTTAGAAAGAAAACACTTCCTCGTGGAAATAACACCCTTCTGTGCGGAATTGTGACGAATTGAACGCATCTTCCTTCTGGTATGTCTCCCTAGAGTCACCCGTGAGAAGGTGAAAGGGAAGTCTGTCGGGCGCTGAGAGATGCATCTGGCATTTCTCGAGTTACGGGGGAAATTGAGAGTCGAAGGAAAATGAAGTCCGTTTTTTCCCGAGTGGAAGAAAAAATCAGCCGAATGGGAAGTAACCGAGAAGAAAATAAAGCGAGCTCGATAGGAGAGATAAGAGGAAATGTGGTGATGCACGCGGTGGAAAAGGAAGATAGGGTCTCGTGGTGGCCGAATCGAAAGCGCGATGGGCAAAGGTCGAGATTAAAGCGGACAGATTTGCGAGGCGGGATAAATTTATGCAGCATTGAACTTATTACGAAGGACATCGCGATTATAATGAGTGATAAATTAATTCGTACGCGGGAGATGACCGGACGGGGCGAAGATATACATCACTTCTCCGGAGAGGAAATGGAGACTTCATTCGGCGGACCATTTTTCACGTCTTTTTCGCGGGAAATGACAAATTACGATTTTAATCCTTTATTATCGAGTCGAAAGAAAAATGGGCTCCTGAATTAGAGGTATAATAAATGAAATTCGTAATGGGATGCGTACACGGGCGATGGCTTATCTAGCCACCGCGTTTTTTTGATTGATACGAGGGCAGGGGAGTGCAGATGTTATCGGTACGATTGATCGCCGCTGACGACGGATGATCCGTCGGGGCACGCATCTGATCATCCCACGGATTAAGATATTGCTCCCATAATTTAAAACCCTTATTTACCCGAGTGTGTCCTCCGCGAATTTGCATAAGGAAAAAGGATCCCCGGGGATAATTTATCGTAAATAACGAAACCCGTCCCGATATTCCGCAGGAATCGCATTGTAAACCGCCCTTTGAGAGCACGGCGAGGAAGAAACCGATCCGAGGGGCAGATCCGCCGTTTTCCGATCGCACCCCAGCCTCCCGGAGGAGCATATGGAAAAACAACATTGGAGGGCATGAAAAAGCCACGACTCGGGAAAGGGAAAAAGAGTATAAATCCCCTTGGGACGCATTCCTCCGAACCTTATAGAGATCGCGAGAGTAGACGACGAAAGAAATTCTCACGCTGATGAAAAGGCGGGATAAAAAAGAAGGCCAGAACAATGGCGCGGTGGGGACGATAAAATTCAATCGATGCTCGACTCCCTCTCTGCTCCTATCTCTGCCTCATTGATTCGTGCGTATGGAAAGAGTTGCCACGGCGGTCGCCTCTCAAATAATTCGGTGACCTCAACTAAAGTCGGCAGGGCAGCCATTCCCTATCGCGCACGAAGATCGCCAGCCCGAGCCTGTCCGTCCCCATGCGCGTCAAGCGACGCAACCGCTGCGGAAATACACACGGGGCAGCGCCTCCTCACCTGCGGCCAAACTTCTTATTGCAGTGCGGGGAATGAAAAAGAAAAGAGAGGCGCTCCCAGTGGTGCGTTCGATACTGGATCTGGGCGGCGATACGAGCCGGGGTGGAAAAAAATGAAGGAGAGACACGACCGAGGCGAAATCCCGAAGATGCGGGCACATTTCGGAAAGATGCAATATGAGACTGGGACGCCGTTTTGTAAACATGAAAAGTTAAGTTTCGCTGGGCTCGTGGTGGAAATTATATCGGCGAGAAAACTGGAGGTTTGGAGGATGATAAAAATGCGGGATCTTCCTGGTCATTTTTTTTACGGAAAAGGGAAAATTTTGATTCCTTGTACCGCGAAACATCGGGCTGTGAAACGGACACTGAGGTCAAGTTCGAGGGCATAAATTTTTTGCTTCATGTTTATGATTTGCTAAATTTTCCAGGGCTTGCCGAGCCTGGTAAGCTAATGTGAGCTCTTCCAGTTATACTGAAGAGTTAAATACTGCAAGTAAACAACATATTTCAGGTCTATACATTAGAGAATAACTCAGCAGTTATTGTTTGGTATATAATGAGCATATGATGATTCTTCAATCGCTGTTCTTTATTCAAGATAAAAGCCTATACTTTATTAAACACTACTAACATGAACAACTGAGATTTAGTTTCAAAGATGGAGTTTGGATAAAAAAATCAGGAATAACATTAAAAGATATTGATATTTATTAAGAGTTTTAGAAAACGAAATTATGATAAAGTTTATTCCCAGTCGTTCATTCGTGGCATATCTGTCTATTATATAATTTTACGAAAACAAAAAATTACATAAAAGAGATAAACTGAAAAAATATGACCAGAGAATTCTTTTATACGACATGAATAAATATCTTAGAATTTAAGGATGAACGTAGGTGACAAATACCGATGTGAATGGGACTCAAGCAAGGTCTTTTATTTTGGAGGATGCTCCCAGGTTTCGACTCAGTGTCCAAATCATCCTTCTACATCCTGCAATACCTTTGCCATTAGCCTTACAGTTATGCATAAATTTTTCACCAAAGACATTTTAAAGGGCACATTTAAATACCTTTAACTACCCACAGTTACTAAAAAAAGATGAATCGGAAACGAAATCTAAAAGGTTATCTAAAATCAAGGATAATGGAAAACATAGTCTTCGCAACATGTAGCGAAAATGCACCTTCACACTTGATTCCCGTCGACTGGCGTAAAGACCACGTTTAAAACGTACACCTCCACGCAGGTAATGCCGAGATATCTTCCCAACCCGTGCGATCATACAGCAGTTTCTTTTGGAGGCAGCGAAAGAATACAAGGAAGACAACGAACACGCGGCGGAAAGAAAACAAATCAAAGGCGAAAGCTCTCTTGTGGACGATATCTCCTCCTGCTTGATACTCATTTTCGTGCGAAAGGTTTGAAACTCGGCTCGACAGTCACTCTCGCCCATTTTAATCGGCTGTTTATTCTCGAATCTACTGAAACGCAAGTTACGTTGGCCGACCCGTCGCTCGGGTCATCGAGGTCAACAACTCCACGAATCTTTCCTCCGGATAAAAAAAATAGCTCCCTTCCTTTCTCTCCGATCTACAAGGCACGTCACGAAACACACCCACACCAACAAACCGAGAAGAAGACGACATGGACCACGGGACATGCCGGAGGTGATGTGGCAGCACAAGGAAAGCCACGAAAACGGGATTTTCTTCTATTTTTTACTTTATATAAACCGTATTCCCTTCAATAAATACCCTTTCTCACCAATTCGAAGGTTCCGAGAGTTATTCCAAGAATTTGACTTTCTCTTTGTTAAAGGTACAATTTTTTTATTAAACCAGTCTGGTGATTATTTGTACCGATTCAATTCAATATCGAACTTTTCGATCCTTTCTAAACTAAAACATAACCTCAAATAACATAATATTAAATCAAAATCAAATTTCATTAATTTCAATTTTCCTTCTCATGGAAGATAGAATTGATGGTTTGAAAACATAAGTATTAAGCTTCTATAACATTCGAGAAGCAAAACAATTTTGTTTACCTAAATCGAAGTTTTCGGGTTATTCACTAAAGTCATATTTGATTCAGGAAAAACCTCTTGGATTAATTTTCATCAAGTTTCTTGGACATCTTAACAGACATTGAAGATACAATGCAACACTGAAAGTAAAAGTAAAGCAGTGCGAATTTTTTAAAACAAAAATTACGATTATATCAGTAAACAATAATCTCGTTAGATTAAATTTAAATCAAATAATTAACATCTTTTTTAGTAATATTCAAGATAGTGATATAATTATCTAAAATCTAAAATGTAATATTACAGGATGTTTACTGTGCCACAGGATAATAACTTTAGATAACATCCAAGAATTGATAGTTACAGTAGAAAACTATTCCAAAGAAAGATAAAGCTAAATTTTCTAACACTCATTTCACGGAAAGAGGAAACAAACCGTTACCATATAGTATTCAGTTCCCGGATTAAAATCTCCTAAGCTATGCTACATTGGATATTTCCACAAACAAGATTCATAAACACCGTCCAAATCAAACACTTCTCCAAATTTTTCATCATAATTGACTAATAGATAAAAACAGGCACAAAAATCGGCGACGTATAGATTAGCAGGGTGTCTACTTTTGCCTTCGTCACGATATTGACATTTCTACAGATGAAACACATAGAAGGAAAAAGATTCGAAATTAGTGATCTTTCAACACCTGTTATTTTTTACAAACAGCTTGGCTTCATTTAAGTCAGTACAGTATAATTAGATGCGTAAAATATAGCTAAGATACTATCAATTAACAGCATTATTATTAGAGAAAGTTCCAGTATTCAATGGCCATACCTAAGAGTGAAACAAGAGAAAGCGAAGAAAAATTACACACATTTTTCAATCGATAACCCAGTAACATTTCAAATACAATACTTGGAAATGTCATAGTCTGCAGCCAGACAAACATAAGGCTTCCAATTTCCAGTCTCTTCAAAACTGATCGAGCATTAGATTTTCTTAAAATAAACTTCTAAATTCTGGTTGCGTCAGTGGACCAATTCGCAGGCCCAGATAAATATCAATATTTAACGCCCACAATTCGTCAAGACGCTAGGGATACATTTCTCCGAATCGTTACTGTAAGATGGTTTACGGGAAAGAAATAAAAGAGTACGATGGGCGGTTTGAAGGGGATCTCCGATTGCGTTCCTAACGGAAAAATAGTGACTTTCGCATTTGGAGAAGGTTCGTTCGGTGGCATTTGAATGCTGATGTGGCAATTCCTTCGACGCCGTGGATTTTGTACCGTGCGTATTTTCTCCTTTCGATCACAGATAGTCCAAGACAATACGTCGATTGTTGAAGGGCCTTGTTCATTTTTTCTCATCCCGTTCGGGCTCTCATTCACTCCGTTTGTATTAGAGTGGGCCAAGATGGTCGATGATTTGATGATATTGGGGGGCGATAAAGTAAATCACAAGGCTTGTAAGTTTACTAGCCCTCAGCGGGATTCGGACCCTCGCGCTATCTCCACCGCCCTTTCTCTTTACAATATAAAAGGATGTTGAATGCCTGTCAATATTGAATAATCTCCGGGCCATGTAATTCTCAGAAAGGGAAAGAAAGCGCCATGTGATACTCGGTATTTCCAAGATGATTTGACTATCCGACACCAGTTTACAATTTAACGGAGATAAATCTTATCTGATGTCCTACTCATATTTTGAAATAATATCAAAATATAATGGCAGTAATAGTATGTCGGAAATTCTTCCCGTCAGAAGAGAAGATCAAACATGTCAAAACATGAAAAATAAATATTGCTCAATTCTGTATGATTTTCAACGTAAACATAGACAAAATTTTCTGCATTTCTCTCCATTGATGTACACGAAATTTCATATAGTAATGGATACTTGAAAATAATTCGTGAAGAAGAAATAGAAGTGGCGAAGATCTTTCATTGAGAATAAATGCTGAACTGAATTTAACTTAGTCGAACTTCATGCTGTATTGCTGGTTGATTAAATGGGTTTGCAGACAATCTATTAATTATATTCTAGTCTAACTTCTTACGAAGACTTCTAGTTTAACCTCTTCTGGCATATCCTCTGATAACGGTGAGAAAATAAACATAAATTGCCAAAGTATTTTTAACTCACATATAACTCTTTCACTCACTTTCCATAAGAAATATGAGATTCGCGTAATCATAAGAGGGCCAATGAACTATTACACATTGTGAAAAAATGAAAAGGTAACAATTTTCACCCGCACCGTTTAAACTAGCGTAGCAAAACATTTAAAGTGTAAACGTAAAAGTTGTTATTTTTAATTTCTTCACCTTGTGGAGACATATCTCAATGTTGTAATTGGAGCAAAAGATGATATTATTACAGATCGATAGTTATTTTATCAAATATACCCTTGCTAAAAGTGATGGTAATTATTAATGATATAATGAATGAATAGAAGATGTTTTGAGATTTTAGCATTTGGATTAACGATGACAAATAACTAATTGTAAGTCAAATTTACGACAACTTACTTGCCTTGCCACTCTTTACAGTATGGGTGTTTATTATTCATCCCGATGCTGACAATGGACAATTACACTTTGGTTTGAGACGATTGAGGACAGAAAATGTACTCCTTTTGGGGGGCAAAGGGAAGTTAGCAGCAACAATGCTCACAAAAAAATTGTCACTTGATAGCGCTTGTGTTTCAGCTTAGATTTTCATCAGCATTCTTTTTTAAGTCTTTGTTTGGTATATTTCTGTGGGTTTTATTTTCTGCTCTTAGCTTTATTATTAATTTACATAACCCTACTTACATTTGCAATAAATCTTCGCTACGACAATTGAGCGCGTCTCCTTCTCAGGCGTTATTAATTGAACGAATATACGGAAAACATCCATTTTTGACGCTGAAACAATTGAGTGGTAGCTTTTCTTACCGATTACTGATTAAACTACAAAGGAATCGAAGCTGAAAATTTTATCTCTATTCTGAAAACTGCTTTATGTTTCGTTATCAAGAATACAGCTCTCTGATTAATCAAGATTTTGAAATCCAAATTCAGCGTTTTGCATATAAAATTTAATCTTTTCCTAATTAAATTCATCCAATTGAAAATAAAATGCACTCATTCGGGAATCAAATATCTCACTTGCGATACTATCAATGTTATGTAAATGTCAATGATATGTTGAAGCAATAATTTGATTTTGGTTGAATAAATAGTTATATCCACGTGTCATTTGTTATATAGACCATCTATAGTGATCTCTAGTCAACAGTACTGTGGTATTAATCAACTGAAAATTAACAGGAATTTCAGAAAGTAGAAAATAAAATCATCGATGTTACAAAATTATATCGACCTAGCATCTTGATACAAGTTATACTCTGTAAATTGACCTGATATGATACAAATGTCGCACCGGCTCTCCGGCTTCTCTTTATAAGTAGTCTGTATCCTTCGGTCGATCTCGTAGCATTCTCTTGGCAATCCATCATAGTTAAAATGGATTTTGCCGAACAATTCTATTTCAAGTTTCCACAGTATGAGTCAAGTCATGCTCCCCCGATCCGATGACTAATAAACCACAGCCGTTTAAAAATTACAGTGAGCGCAAACTCTCGACTCGCTCATCTGGAAATGAAATCATAAATTCATGCCACCCATCACCGGACTCAATTCACCAGAGTTATACACCATCAGAGTACCCATGTAGCTTTCCGATCGCCTCACTCCGAACACTTCATTGACCATCCGAGGGTAAAATACGCGAAAATCCGAACGATCTCCGCTAATTCCTAATCCCTCAACCTTTGGGGTTACACGAAAAGTCCCGAGTATCCGATCATAGCTATCCTGTCATCGCGAAAACTCGCACTGGGCACATAAACAAGCGCGGATCAACGAGGAACGGGGCAGGTTAATGGACCGCGACTCATCTTCCGATAGCGGGAGAGAGGGAATTAGCGGGAGGAACGGACCTGGATGCTTCCCCCGCCCCACGTCGAGACCCTTAATCCTCACGGCTATTCCAGCTGAATCATAACAACCGCCCTCACAACCATCCCGCAAAACCTCTGCCCGCTAAACTCCTACCATCTCCCTCCCCGCTTTATTCCATGCACGCTTTGGTCATTATCCTCTCCTACCTCATCAACATCATTCCAGCTTCCCTTGAGACATCCAAAAATTCCCTCCCTCCCCCTCACGTCCGCAGCCTCCCCTCCTCTTTATTAAAAAAAATCACCACCCTTTCCGCTACCTCCACCTCCGAATTCCCACCGAAGAGGGGCTTAGTATAAATCACGAGGAGGCGGGGGGAGAAGAGGGCCCGGACCGACTCAAACTGACGAAAGTTTAAGACTCGAGGCGAAGCAGCGTGTGTGGAAAGTGGGGGGGAGATAGATGTTCCCGAGGAAGGCTAATTGCAAAAAAGAAGAGACGAGGAGGGCAGCTAAAAGAAAGGAACGGAGAGTGAAGAAGACGGCCGGGAAAAGAATGAAGACCGAGGGCGGGTCCGGGTTTCATCCTTTTTAAGGGGGAGTAACCCGAAATTAAAATATGTAAACCGGTGTTTCGCCGAACCTGCGGTTCTGCAGATCGGTGGTAGTACGCGGCCGCTTAGGCGGTGTTCCTTGTTTGTTGGCATAAGTTATCCGTACTCGTTTTTTCGGATAATAATGATTGAAGGACACCTCGGATGAGGCCTTTATTTAGCGGCGGATCTTCCTCGTGGCGATCGATTAAAACTTGTTCTCTGCGAGAGTTTCCGTAACCGATGGGACTTACAAGTTCCTTAAGATCTGCCGCGGTTTTCTGAAAAGATAATTGTATACCTTGAGATATGAATGTGTTTTTAATCTTTAACGGTTCTTTAACACGATTTTTTTCTGCGCTTATTGTGGAATAGAATTCTCGTTACATAATCGCTGCCATAGCTTCTCTAAGCTATTACTACTAATAAAGATGTTAGCTTCCTTCATAGTTCCCTGCGATATATTATTTTAACGTCATGAATATTTTTTAGCATTTTAATTTCATATAGGGTTTCCTGTTTATTATTATATTAATTTAGATGTTATTTCCTGATATCACGGAGATATTTTTTAAAATGACTGTATAAAGCAAGATTGATAATGAAAGAAAGCATGCATATTTAAACGTATATGTTATAGTTACGTTAAACATCTTTTATGATCCTTTTAAGATTCGTGGGAACCCAAGCATCATAACAGTTAAATATATATCCACAGAAAAGAATAAGTTCAATCACCGAGTTTCGGAATGACTGAAATGAAATACCTAACACCTTCGCCTACCTATAAATAGATGAATTCATGACATTAAGAAGCTGAAAGTATGGAAAAGAGGAACACTTAAAATAAAGTAAGAAGGTAGTAATTACTAATTACATAAAATATCCCATGAGCAATATGTATTGAAAGTTACGACGCACGCTCAAAAGTTTACCAGAATCAAGCTTTGTCGCAGCAAGAATACTTTCAAGCTATACAAAACCATTGAATATTATCGTAGCATTGTTTCAAAGTATTAATTACGGATAGGTTTGCGTGCTAGCGCACCAAAATCATGGTCCGGGATTCGAATCAGGCTATTCAGAAATAAAGTCATGTCAAATCCACGCACTTTACAGTATGACATAACAAAACATTTTTGCAAAAAACAGTAAGCGTCTTCCGGAAATTTTTGAGCGTCATGTTTAGAGTAATAAATCAATTTGATTTTTATATATGCGCTCCTTTTGCTGTATGACTTGAATAAATTGTAACGTAAAACATTCTTCTGGCATGATTATTTACTTCATGAGAAACTTATACGTTATGATATCTTTCAGTAATCAAGGTAGATTCAATGTATACGAACTTCGGTCGTAATCATAAATATCTTTAAAACCTTAAAGACTAACAGGAAGTTCATCGTTACCACTTTTTTTCTCAATTTTTTGCCCACGAGTTATCAGATGTACCTGTGCAGGGTTTACCTCTGGATCCAGATATATTGATATGAAACATAGCGTAAGGATTTTTGTTGGCCGAATAGAGGTGTCCAGTTTTTATTCAATTTATCGTGAACCACCATCTAGAAAGAATCTACCTCTCATTTTTTAGGGACTGATATCTTTCAACAGTTACTTGGATTTTTTCCTTCGTCCAAACATTGTTTTTGTTTTATTATTTATTTAGTAACCTTTTACGAAAGAAATATGATAGAGATCTGCAAGTCCATGCATTGCGTATCTACTTCTACCTAAATTTTATACATGTACAAAATGAACAGTCTTTAAATATTTATCAGTTTTAAATTATGTATAAGATGCCCATCGTTAATCGACGTACAGTATTCCATGAAGAGTTGAAAAAGTACCAAACGGATAAATGAAGACATTAGATAAGAGATACTAAGCTACTCTGTTGCAGAATGGGAATCCGTAAATAAAATAGATTAGAAGTTAGGCTGAAGTTGTACAAATTCTGTAGAGAAGTATACTTTATGGGGGAAGCAAAAAGTATGATATGACTCCGGATACTTCGACCTAATTTTTAACGAAAAAATATTTGCATGAATCTATGCGCAATGGTAAAAAGAACATAGAAATGTAGATCGCTTAGTGATGATGTATGGACGACCAGCCTGGTGCGAATCTAGGTGTGTTGAACATATACAGGTAAGTCTTAGGAAAAACAACGCAGCGGTGTATCGAGAGGTCGGATAGATGTTTGATGACAATTTGCCTAATGGTACAGAATCTATGCAATAAGGTTATTCTTACCATAAAATCTATGAAATTGTTCTACGCCTCTCTCCCTATGGCAAGTCCCCGGATCAACCCTTTGTTAGGAATGCGATAGGTCCTAATACTTCATAGTTTGCCCCGGGAGAGTTCCAAAAAGTGGATGACATCGCGTTTATTTCTAAGTGAGAGAAGGACTACCTCCACATCTCCTCCGAAGGCCCTCGTCCTCGATCCGCTTACTTACCCACGCTACTACCCCGGATGGCCGTTCCTTGCCGAGGTCATTTTCTCACCGCTCGTTAAGAGAATAAATAGCTTCGGGCTTGGATTTCTAGACCTCTATTTGCCTTCGGAACGCCCCTTCACGAGAGGATGCTCTGAAATCCGGATGAAAAAAACCTGCAAGGTTTTAGCACCGTTGAGGAAATATGCAGCATGGTTGGTTGTTATGGGACAGAAACGAGGGCGCCTGAGATGAACATCGATTCGAGATCGGTCAGCGGTTTCTCGCGGGAGATGTACCAACACTAGAAGAAGATGAAGAATTATAAAAAGCGTGCTATTCGGCGATGTATTTGAGCGGATATTGCAGCGGCGGAAATGGAAAGGAATTGTTTGCGAAAAAAACTGACATGGTTTCGCAGATAAGGTAAAAAATGGTGAATCGGGAAAATAACGGTCCGAGACGTTTGATTGTATTTATAAGAAATAATAATAATTGTATAACGGCACCGGAGAGTTATTGGGATAGCCGTAAATTCCTGTAAGACTCTCTCACTTACACCGTTGCGGGGTGATTTAATTACATTTAATTTCCTCTTGATGGTAGCGATCATTTCTCGGTTATTTATTATGCCATTACGAATGCGTTGCAACTGGGTTGGAATTAAGACATCAACGAGGAAGATTACGTCAGAACGCTTTTTACAAAGAAAAGCATTCTTCTCAGATAATGAACTTTAGATAGCTAAAGAATAAGAAGATGGTCAAAGAATTGATGAGGTGTAGAAAGTCTATGAAATAACCTTAATGACGTTAAATTTTCGGTAAGAGTGGGCTCACAAGACTATTGTATTCAAAGGAATATGTCTTGATTTTTTCATATTCCTCTGGATCTTCCCCAATTCCGCAGAGAAATCTAAAAACCCTACGATACAAGTACAACAGAAAATTGAGGATTATTCCTCGTTATGTACTTAAAAACGAGAAAAATACTAATTCTACAGAACGAATTTTTCCATATAATGAAATTAGAACAAAATCTTCCGGGGCAATACTACATCACGTGCAAGAAGCGGCTCGTTATGTTAAGTGCAAATACAGGTTTAATAGCAATGTCTCTTAAACAAGGAAGATCAAAGTATAGGCACAAGTTCTTCAAGAAATTCTTATTACGAGATTAACATAACTAAATACGCGAAATGGTTATTCCTGCCCTCAGCCAATGCGATTTTCGAAGCCAGACGTCAACTAGACTTCGCAAGATTGTAACGAGGTAAGACTGCTACCGTTTTTCTCTTTTTAAGATAAAATAAGGCAATAAACGTAGTTAATTAAGTAGATCGGTGTTTTCACACCTACTGCCATACGCCAAATGGCGGCTATCAGGGTGCTAATTTAAATGTGAATATACCATATTGATAAAAGAAAGGAGAATGGAGCAAGACAGAGATATGCCGGTCTGAATTCGCCGTGTTTTGAACGCTACCACCCGAAAGAAAACCTCAAGGTCGAAACTTTCTACTGAGTAAACAACTTCAATTTTATAGACCGCGTGCCAGAGGATTGAAATAATTGGGGGGCCTCTCTCAAAATTCGAGTACAAATATGGGAACATGGGTTAATCCGGCGGAGGGCTGCAAAAGGAAATCCACTCCAAACAGAAAGCAAAATATCTAAATCATTCAGCGAGACTCGTTCATGGAATCCGCCGATCACGACACTTTTGACCGTCCAGCAGTAAAATCAATCCACGGCCAGGTACAACCGCCTTTCGAGAAAAACACACAGAATATTTCAGCCGCGTTATTTTTTCATTAAAATTTCGACTCCTTTTTATATTTATACGACAAGCAATCTTTGCGAGCGATAGAAAAATGCTCCTCAAAAGACGCAATCTCCGCATCCTTCCAAAGCGAGAGAGAGAGAGAGAAAACTGATTTACAGAAACGGCCGTGGCGTTTTTTGCTCTTCGCCTGGCGACGCACGGACCATCAATACCAACGGCCCATTATTCTCGCCGGAATTACTTTTCGGGGACCATTAAAAGTAATGGCCGCAATCGTATTCACTTCGGTTCACTTGGTATTCCTCCACATCTCCCCACACGAAAAATCTACCAAAAAAAACACGTCCATCCTCTCCCTCCTCTCCTGTCCGAGAGCTGTCGAAACGTCTGCACCAAAGAGGCCGAACAGATACGAATATATCACCGCGAGAGACCCGCGAAGTGCCGCATCGGAAGAATAAGAAGACGTAACAAATCTTCCTTCCTCTTTTTGCTGCCTCACCCCCCTTTCTTCCGCGGGGAGGGAGCGAATGCGTGGGCAGCAAGACCAGAAGGGTTACCGGGGGTTGGGGGGAAAGGTAAAAGGGGTCTGCAAGGGGGGTGGGGAGAGCGCGGGTGGGACGGATCGCAGGGAAGGAAGAAGCCCTTTCGGGGGGCTCTCTGTGCTTTTAACACTTGCGTGCCAAAGCAGCGGAGTCTAGACGAGGAGGAGAATGGTAGGCACTAAAGCAAGTCGAATATGAAGTGACGAACAATTTGCCGCTCCGAGAAGTGAAGAGAGGGTGGGCGAAGTAGTGGGAGGAGAAGAGGTATTTGCGTTTAACGTCCCTGAGGAAGAAGTATCGAGGAAGAAGTGGGGAACGGAGAGGGAGAGTGTGTAAGGCAAGCCTTCAATACGCTTCATTTACATATACATATTTTGACCCGCGAATAACCACTGGTTCTCACGGCATTGTTGTTCCGGACCTCTTTGCCAACCTTACCACTTTCTTGCCCACTCTCCGCAACATCCTCATAGGTTTAAAGATGTCTCCTTCGACCTCACCTTCCTTTTTCTCTTTTTCCACCTCTCTCTTCCCTCTCTTCTCCTAGCTTCTTCCTTGTTTCCCTCCAGGAAAGCTATCTATTCTGCAAGAATATACCCTCTCTCTCTCTCCACAGCATCTTCCTTTTTACGACAAGTGTTGGGAGAAGAGAAACTTTAGGATGAGATTAAAAACCGCGTCTTCCTTTAGCTCCGCCGCTTCCCCATCCATCCCGAAAGGCTTCCACATAGACAAAGAGGAGGAATCGAACGACCAAAATTAAAATTCCGCTGAATAAATAAAAATTTTACGATGCAGTTTGACTCGGGCGACCTTGGCCGGCGTCGATTCGGGTCTTTCGGCCCTTTACATATGCAAACCTCTCGCGCGTGTACTCCGTCAGAGCGGTGACATCGACGGAGTTAACTTTTTTCGCGAAGGTGTGCAAGCGGGGAGTGAGGCGAGAATATTTTCCGGAATGGCCGAACGGTATCCTTCGGGTCCTTGCTCGCCGGGGAAAGAACACGGACGATAATTTCCGTGCGCCGTAAATTCTTTCCCAAATTCGAACGATTTGGATACATTTCTCACGTGAGGTCGGTTCGGGAAAAAACTCCGAATTTTTCGCCCTAAACGCTCGGTCACGTTCGCGAGTCGAACGCCGACTCGCTGTTAAGCCGCACGGATTTATGCGCAAACGATGAGAGTTTTGCGAGTATCTCTCCCAGAGCTCAGTTTTCCAGCATCCAACTCGCGTTGTGAAATCCGCAGGTCGACGGAGACGGAAGAAATTTCAAATAGTGGATCATCTCCGGATCGTGACGTTCTGAGAGGAGGGGAGCGAAATGGCACCGAACAAAAGCCTCTCGGTCGTGAATTTCTACTCCTTTCGAGGGGAAAAGGGAAGGCCGGCAGGTTTTATATAAGGTCATGATATTTCGTATGTAACAAGAGAAAAGAGAAAGTGGCCCTTTTGTGAGCGCTGCGAGAATATATTCTTTCGGTCGATATCGTGACGGAGTAAATGGGGCAGGAATAAAATGTTTGGATTTCACCGAGAGCGCGGCTTTTTTCCGTAAAAACCCCTGCAAGAATGTTGAGGTAAGTGCTTAAAATTAGCCGAATGTTCGCGAGTCAGATCGATCGATAGAAAATTACGAAACGATTCGAGACGAGTGAAAGGAAAACATACGTATTTGTATGCTAGATCACTCGATTAGAAACAAAAATGAATGACGAAATAAATTATGAAATGGGAAATACCTGACCTCCTAAAGCTTCAAAAATATTTTTCATAAAGACAGATTACACATGTTTGCTTAAATTTATATAGGTACAGGACATAACCTTTCCATAAGAAAGTTCCTCCTCATGCAAACTGGAACGTCGATAACGATCATTTACGCAATCGTTAGTTAGGATTCACGACATTTTAAAGATATTATTTTTTAAAACTTGAATATAACTGTCATCAATAAATCTATCACAAAGGAAGAAAAAGTCCTATTAGTGAAAAATTTCGTGAGGATTCTTCACCACACCGTACCTCATCTTTAAATCACCTCCTCTGCTGCGTAGCTTTCCAATTGGGAAATATTTTCTTTTATATTTTAATCTTGGCTTATTTAAAAGAAGCCGAGATATCTATTATTATTCCTTTTCCTAAACTAGAAACAAGATCATCTAGAATATAGGCTTTAATTTGATTATTCAAAAAATAAACATGTAGATGACGTTTTCAAAAAAGGAAACTTTGAGAGATACCACAATCATAGCATCCACCAAAAAGTAAATCAAGCAGATGAAGGGTAACTAAACTTCCAAATAATTTCGAACCATGTGAATCTAAAAAGCAGTCAAATGAGAAAAATTGAGCACCGAGTAGAATTTAATGAAGTGCGCAAGAGCCGTTTAGATACTCCAGCATGCATTCCGGGAGAATGAAGTCCTTTCGCGGGACCATCCCGAAAAATCCTTTCAATATCGTCGACTGGGAGAGACGCCCAATTACAAACCCTGAACATGTGTCCGACAACCACGCTGCAGCGAAATTTTCGAGACGCAAACTTCATTAAAGCCATCAAAAAGCGAAACCACTCCCACAATTGTAAGAAGCCTTTTAACATCCTAAGACTTCGCCCATTCCCTCCCGGTGAAAAGGTGGGCGGGTTTGAAGAAAAAAAAGTATCCAGGAGTGCTATGACGAATACCACGGAGTGAAATGAAGGATAAGCAGAGACGAAATGAGGGACGCGGAGAGACAGAAACGGATGAACGCGACAGCGAACAAACAGAGGGAAAAACTCGAATTTCCCTGTGAGGGTGTGCCTCTCCGGAAAAAAATTACGAAAGGAGCTACCAACAACGCATATTCCTCTCCCGGAATACCAACGAAACACTCTCACAAGACTCAATTCCCGAGAACGAAAAGCCCAATGCGTTTATTCCTCCTCTACAGATTTCCAACATGTGGAGGTATGCAGTGGCGGAGGGCAGAATAAAAGTGAGACAACTAAGCGCAGCGCCGATTTCTCATTCCCTCCGCTAAGTCTTCCGAGGAGCGGTAGTTGCGTAGAAAAAGGATGTGCCCAACGAACAAACCGAAGTCCCGCACCTTCAACATACGTGGAGATGAAAAAAGGGATTCGAGACAAGAAAAATGAACCCGACGGCTGATGAATGAGACGAATTCAAGCTTCACGCTCGTGAGATATTTTTCGGCCACTTCGAGGCACCGCCAACCATTCCCCTTCCACGTCCGGCAATATGTTTTAACCCTTCAAGAAGAAAGAGGATGGAGCTCTACCATTTCCTCGTCTCTCCTCGAGGGACGTGTCACGGAGGTGGGGTGCGGCGACGACCCCGCGAATGCGGGGACTTACAGGAGCGACGGAACGGTCACCCTCCGAGGGCAAACGCCACCACCGCTCCCGGCGCTATGCGAGTCACGGACGAAAGCGGGTCGGGAACTGTCTCCGTGCAGAGTTCACGGAGATGGCGAGAATGTTAAAAAAACGGGGGGTATCGTTTAAGGCTGCAGTCTGAAGATGATCTTGGGATAGTCGCGACGCTGATCTGAATCGGAGAGGTTCGTGGGAAGGACGCAGCACCCTGCCAAAGACCAGAAGATCGATGTCGCGCAGCATTTATCGCTGGAAGGCGCATCGATATCGCTCGTCTCCCGAATCGCTCTCCGCATGAATGTGAATCCTCCGGTGAGAATGGTCTCTGGATGTGTAACGGTCCGACGTCTTTAAATCCATCCTTGAGCAAATCATTCCTCCGTGTCTCCTCGTACAGGCAGCTCACTTAAGCGCCTCATATGCATTTCAATAATGTAACATCCCTTCGCTAATACCGAGATAGGATCCGGGGAAGGAAGAAAATGCGACTCAAGAAAGAGTCCGGGAGAACAAAAACTTTAACACTTATACGCCAGCAGCTTTCGGGCTTAGGCACCGTGAATAAAAAGGAGGTTTCGGCCATATCAATGGCTATTGTTTATTTTTTCCTTGACGCGACTCGGCCCCCTGTCCAAATTCGAAATATTTATTGCAATGTGCTTTCGTCCCTATGTCCTCGAACCTTAACTGCCTCATTGACGGTGTCGATTCCTCAAAGTCTTTTTCTTTTTTGCATTCCTCTGTGTCACTATTTCCTTCCGTTGATACAGGCAATCGCTCAGCCTGCCTGAGTATCTGGCAGCCCATTTTATGCATCAAGGTCTCGGCATACGCCCAACTCCTAAATGTCCAGAAAACACTGGAGGCTACTGTGTTCGCGAAGAGGCACTACTCAAACAAAACGCATAAATGGAAAAAAGATTTATATTGAGGGTGTCTTCGCGCATTAATATTCATCGAAACACATTTATATTTCTTAAAAAGAAGGTTTTCCCATGCATTTCATTTCGCGCTTGGATTGCGGTCTAAATCATCCTTCGACAGCGATCCCCGTCTCACTTGGCTAAGCTTTAGTGAGCGAACACTTAATCTGCGACTTGCGATGCACGAAAGAAGACGTTTATTACCAAAGAGCTTCGTTTAAAACCACTGGAGCGCTCCTATCGTGGACCAAAATCTATCATCGTATCTTTGTTTCACGCTCGTAGAACTATAAATATACTACGTGAAAGTCATGGCAAAAGTTGGAAAGGGGAAGAATGCAAAAAAGGATACGTGATCTCAAATCGCATTTACTTCCATCACATGTGTCTAAAATTTTATGCACAATAGCCGTTCCCAGCGTATAAATAGCAAAATTCACATACCAACCAAAATTTTGAATTCCGCTTTCGTTACGAGATATGCTGTGGTTAAAGAATCTAGACATGTACCCAAGAATAAATATTGAAAAAAAACAGTACATCCGTTTCGGTGCTTTAATGCTTTAATAACTTACGTAGTTAGCGTATTTGTTCAAGTATGAATATTTCTTTTGAAGCAATTTGTGTCACAAAAATTCC
This sequence comes from Pachydiplax longipennis, assembly GCA_036926295.1. Taxonomy (NCBI): domain Eukaryota; kingdom Metazoa; phylum Arthropoda; class Insecta; order Odonata; family Libellulidae; genus Pachydiplax; species Pachydiplax longipennis. The sequence continues at coordinate 64,608,414 of JAVFKF010000008.1, forward strand.
AAAATCATCAGAATGTTCGTGAGATCTCTTTAATAAGTTATGAACGCAATTTGAAAACGAGATAGTGTTTATTGGTATAATATACGTTGAAATACTCAATTGACATTAAATGGTGTTTGATTTCCTGGGAAGAAATAAATCGCACGTATCATCAGTTCATATTATCGACGAAAATAAATCTCCGAATATGTATTTAGTTGGAGCGATAAAGTTGCGTGCCTCTTTTGATCACTTTTGATCGAATTCTAGGTTACTTATTACATAATAAAATGAATAACGCTTTATTCTGGAATCTGACTCATTGCATGATCGAAATGCTTAGAGGAATGACTTTCAAAGAGTTAAAAGAAATGCTCCTTGTTTCTCACAAAAGAAACTGCCTTCCAGAACCTTGGACGATGAGTTAGTGAAACGAGGTAGATGTGGAACGACTCCGGAAGTAATGGAATGTGAAGACATTTCCGGAGGCTGTCTAAAGCCTCAAAAAATATGAACTCATAAACACAAAGTGTAGGCAAATTATGAGCCTAAACAGCTTTAGTTTATGAAAAGGAACTGAACTATGAGCAGTATTTCCATCTAGTCTTTACTATTCTAAATATGTAATGATTTATTTTTATACAGCGTTCACAGTGAATCGCAAATAAAATGAAAAAGTAAAATATTTCTTAACCAACGATATCTGTATCTGAATATAAAATTTGTTGAGAGAATTTTTAAAACAAATTGAGAAAAGTGAGAAAGCCTTTTAGAAGTGGGAATTGTAATAAAATAGTTGACGGTGAGAGATAGCACACCTTAAACTTGGTACTTTTCAAATAATACTACATTGAAATTTTTTTGCAGAATTACTTAAAAAAGACATGTAAATGTCAATCACGTTCATTCCACGAAACATAATAGAATCCTACCACACGCCGAAAGGCGGCTTGCAGGGCACATAGGTAAAAGTAGAAAATATCACCATAAAGTCAGTTACATAAAATCCAATGATTACGTTAATCCTAGATGTAATTATAATTCTAAAAGCTTCAGTACTCCGCAATATCTCAGAATATTCTCCAGATTACAAAATTTTCGGTCCGAAAAATAATGACAAGGAGCTGAGACTGATTTTTCACAAACCAGCGCTAATTTATCCAGATCTGAATATTCATGCGATAACTGCCATAGGGAAAATAACTCAAGAACTCGGGCGTTACGAAGAAACTTTTTTTACTTAAGGTTTCTCAGTTTTCTTCTAATTAAGAAACAAGTGGATATTATTTGTTATTCCTCACTAGACGCTTCCGAAGGAGAATTCAATATTTTCTCTACCTTACACATTACTATTTACTTTGAAGTTTTGCAACGTACAAATACATTAATTACGACAGAGATATGGCACTCTGAGATCAAAATGAAGAGAAATTACATAATAAAAATTGAAGTGAGTAACTTTTAGTAATGGTAAACTGGTAATTATCAAGTTTCCACTTCCTACCACTCAAGAAGTCACATTTCGTATCAACAAGTTGGTTATTAGCAACTCAAGGTTTATCCACCATGGAGGGCTTTTGGCGAAAAATTCTCACAGACATATTATGAACAAAGGAGAAATTTACTTTTTTATAATACTTTATTTTGCTTCAACTGCCATTCTATAGAGAGAATTGTCCAAATCCACAAAAATACAAGTTTTTTTCTTCTCAATAAAGTCAGCACATGAAGTAGAAATTTGATTTCCTCTTTTTGCATTCATTGGCTTTGGATTTTTGTTAATCTTCGCTTATTTGCGAATTTATCTTTCTTTGATTATAAACAACCCAGACTTATTCGCAATTCGTTTTTCATTCCTTATGAAGACATTTTGTCTTCAACTCCTGGAGCATACGAGATCTTAGAGAATCTACAATTTTTCGAGTTATAACTCTTTAGGGAATTTGAAATTAAATTATTGAAGGATAACAGGTATAGTTCATTCTAAGCTGGGCGCATGGACGATCAGTCAAATTTGCTGATAGAAAATTAGAGAGAGCTATAATGGTGGGTAAAGCTATATAATCTTGTAAATGCGATACTTACATCTATGAAAATAAGACGATATTTCAAGAAGAATAACCACCATTACGGATTGGTAGATAGAAAAGCGTTCATTCATTCCAAATATATAGGATGTTGAAAACGACACCTCAGAAAGCCAAAATTCTTTTCACAAGATCTGCTCCAGCAGGAATGGAAAAGAATTCCTAGAATATCTACCAAACTCTCTCCAGTGATCTATGTGAAAGACGGATGAGGAGCAAAAAGCTTATCAATAGAATACTTCACTATAACACCCTAGAAACACCCTATGGGATTATTCGGAATTTGTGACTGAGATCTAAAATGGATGTACTCTCTGTGGGAGATGCTGAGGGCTAAGGATCGTTGCTTTGGCAAATCTAAAGGACGTTCCTTTTCCCCAAAACCTCCCGCATAGCCCTTTCTTCTCCGCCTTTTCTTTCAGAGGTCTTTCGGACCATTATGGCCCTCAAGTGACCACCGTCAACGTCCAAACAAATTTCCTCCCAGGTCTCTTGTCAACTGTCCTTCCCATTCACTGCCTACCTTTACAAAGTACCTCGCACTATGCTTGACGAAATTCCTTCCTCCCATAGTTCTTCCAGCTGTGTTGCAATCCACGGGGGTTTTCTTTCAGAGGTTGGCATAACATTCCCCAACACAATCTCGATTTAAAATTTTTAGAATTGCAAAAATGTTTATATGCACCGATATCTTTTCACTCCAACGCTAATTTTATAATATCTGAAGAAATCTTGCAAACAAGAATCAATTTTTAAAATGTCAGTAATCGATATAAGAAAATTATTCACTTTCGCAGAGATATTATAATTCGAATGGTAATAAAAATGAATATTTTTCTGCAAACAGAATAATCAAGCCTAGATGAGAATATAATTACGTTCTTAAGTGCTCTAGGAATTACAGATGCGTTGAGAGAAGTTGAGAATACATGATCGAATGAGCACTAACATATTCTAGTCTCAGATAATTTTAATTACATCGAGGGAAAAAATATCCAAAGAAAAGAAGATAGAACATTCAGGAAAATATCACTCATAAAATTGATACATTCCAACGCAGATCATTACTCCAACGCACAGCAACAACCACCTAGGCAACCCAATCACGGAACTTTATCAAAAACAGACGATTATATCTTGTCATCCTTTTCTTTGCGCTATTAAAGGTGATAACAGGCGGCGGAGTCAACCGGAGATATTGATTGATACAACTTGTTCGCTACATGCAATAGGCGCCTTGAAGATTAATAATGTAAATGTGAACACCTTCCTATGCCATAGAAGTGACGAACATGCTTCCTTCAGCCTCTTACTCTCCGTTTTCTTTCCGAGTGCTCAGCACGCATGAATCACGACGCAAAGCAGCTACTTGCGAGGAAATTTATTCCCATTCTTTAATTTAATTCACGTGAGGAGCTCGGAGATAATTCTCTCCTACTAATTTGCCAGACCAATGCTATAAAACAAGCGTTCCATTTACAGCCTTCGATTGAAATGATAAACGTGATGCATGTTGCTTGTTCGGGAAAGCGCTCGCAGGAAAATATTTCAGTTGTTCGGAGGCCGACACCTTGTTGAAGATGCGGAGGTTTTGATACGATGATAAATTGCCATAAATTAAATCATAAGGCATTTCGACGATGGAACTCCGAGATACCTCAACAAGTCCGAACAAAGAATTGAATAAATATGACAAAGTGAGGACGACGCGATGCTTACCTGCATCGATACACCGATACGCATCTTTATCAAAGAATTATTTTCGTATATGAGTGGGAGGTGTTCCCTCGCGAAGAGTAACGTTAATTTCCTTTCGTAGAATATTCATATTAAAAATGGAAATCATATTCCGTTAATTACACATTTGAATGAAACTTCCATTTTCTCAGACGATGCCACATTTATTTTATTCTTTCGGATCTTTTTAAAATCGCTACTGTCATTTATTTTCCGTAAATAAAAAAATGTCAAGCATGACTGCATCAAAACAATGGAAAAATACCTACCCGCTTCATATACATACTGACCCAAAAATGCAACAACGACTTTGACTAATGTAATAGAGTAATTATGATATTCTGTTTATGCAAATATATTTAACACATATTTTATCAAATGCCACTGATGTTTAAAGAAGCATCAAAAGCTTGCTTCCACAAGAATGGATATAAGTGACTCCCTGAGGCAGCTACATCCTTTTCGGCGACACAATGATCTTCGCTATTAACAAGAGCAAATTGTTTTATCAAAGAGATGACTGAATTTTCTATTACTGTTAACAAAAGTGGTATTCAGATAGTAATTTAAATGGTGAATTAAAAAAAATCATTAGAGAATTCCAAGAATCTATCACGACATAAGATTTACTTACCGGCAAAATGATTCTTTTAAATTGTAATCCTCTGAAAAAGGAAAAAAATGAGATATTTTTGAAAATATATACCCTAAAGAAATCCTAATAATTGAATATCAGCAGAAACAACAAGAGAAATCGCAACAGACACTAATGACCCCCTTTTCCTTGACTAAATAGCGATAATGTGCCTTCCGGTGAAACATGTCATGGAAAAAAAGAGATTTCCACCGGAAAGAAAGTGCGGGAAGTTACCAGTTATTTAGTTTATCTTCTTAGCTTTCCCACGGACCTCTCTCTTCCTCATTAGCTTCCCTTTTTTTCTTAAATACGCCCTTAAAATATCTTAAAACTTCTTAAGCGTCAGGTAGATGACTTTGTTCCACAGTTCCACCACTTTCTCTTCCGGTCAACCCTTCCTGTTCCTAAAATATGCACGGAAGGTTGGCGACCGTATTTACGGAGAGGAGAGATTTAAGTTCATATTCTCATTAACATCCTCACGTTATCCCGACACAGAATACGTTACGCTGAGGTTGACTCTTTCGTGCCGCTAGTGTTACCTGATCGTAATGCCTGATAAAGCTCGGAAAAAAGGACAAAGTGCGTCTTCCAGTCCTACAGTCTATTATCCCTAATTTCATCAAAAGTATACCTTATACTATTTTATATACTATCAGGCTTATCGCCCGAATAAATACGTGCTATTAATATTACTAAGGGTAGGGAACCCTTCGTCTCATTCGGCCACATAATTCGGCCTCGCGTGAGACTATCAGGCCGCAATTGAATATATTTTTTCCCCCTGCCATACGCCACTGGCGGCTTACAGCGTACTAATCTAAATCTATTCAAATATTGTAACATCGAAATTAAGAACGAATTTATTTACTTTTTGAATTCGAAGAGTATAATTTCTATTTTTCTTCCGCTTGAAATATTGAAATCAGGAGACAATATTGTTATTATAAAATCGAAACTGAAAAAGAATTTATTCCCTTTTGGTACTCAAATATTCCAATCCATTTCGTTTTCGCTTTAATAGCAAAGTTGGGAGACAACATTTTTAATTAAGGCATAATTTTTTTGGTAAATGACCAAAAGGCCACATGTTGCCCACTTCTACCCCACACTCATTTGCGGATCAAAAGAGGGGGCATTGTTACCATTGATGACTTAGCAAAACTAGTATTAAGGTTAGATATTGACGAGAAACGAAAATTAAAAATTAAAAGCGAAATTCCTCCACAATTACTTTTCATTTATTGAAATTGTCATGAAAAATATCATTTCAACAGTCAATTAAAAAAATGAGATACCAAAACTGATGTAACTTTATAGCGATTATGTAAGGTTAAAATCGCAGCTTCCCTTCCCTTTTGAAAAGATTCAAGTTGCGATTCTGCCTACAACGGAATCATGAGATGAGATGACACTGCTCTGACCTTATGAGATTCAAGATCATCTAATCTTTCTGTTATCCCAGGTCGTGCATTTTTGAACCTCTCTCATCCATGCATTCAGCATTTAATTCCCATTTCACTAATGAAGCTGCCAGGCACTCAATTTCCCAAGATTGCATATGATACTCGATGTGGGGATATCAAGCAGCTGACGCCTATTCGACCGATAATCCAATTATGCATAAATGGTTCTAGGATCTCATCAGCGCCGTATCCCATTATTTTCCAGCCATTCCGACTCTTTTAGCGGTTATTTTTACCCGGCAACAAAAACCGCATCTTCTAACCCAAGGCGGCACACATTTGCAGCAACGTGCGTCTCATGCATCAAACGCAATTTACTCCAACAGTTCTTCGGCACCACAGAAACCTTTCTTACACATCCCACCTGCTGTTTTGTTTCTTGTCAAGTGACATGTTCTAATAGTTCCCTAGCCGTTTTGTGGGCATTTCGGGGAAACATGGGTAAATGTTTTTCCTATTCCTGTCAGCTTCCATCCCTTTGCCGTTCCATTTTGTGTGCACAATGCGCCTTTCTGTTTGCGTGGGCGACGCCTCCCGCCGTCTCCGCATTTGCTCTGTTACCATTGCTCTTCCTAGAGGTCACTACTTTCTTCTCCCGTTGACCATTCCACAACTAGGTGGTCTCCGACTCGTTCTCCGTGGGGGAGACCGACATTGTTAACACGCCGTACGACTTTTCATGAACTTTTACTGCCCCGCAAAGAGACCGACACTTTTCTCAGCTATTGAAAAGGAAAGAAAACCAGGGAAAGCCACTTTCTCACGGAAAAAGTTGCATAACGCGGATCATTTTTATGTACGCGGAAGAGGGAATAAAAATTTAAGGTAATTTAAACCCAAACCGTATTCAGTTATATCACGGAGGGATCTCACGAGTGTTTTCTTCCGAAGACCATGGCGAACACATTTTTTGAGTTATCTCTCTATCTCTAATTTATATTTACTTTTACCGTTACCATGCCTTTTTAATCAATCAACGCTGACTGAATCTTATTGTTTAGATGCACTTAAACCATAGGAAGCTTCTCGAGTCTATAAAACGAAGTTCATAGATACTCTCCCACACTATTTGTATGTTAAAATTGAGAATTTGCATGTTTCCCAGGTAATCTAATTAGGAAACAGGTAGAGAATATGGTAGGAATGCTGTTGTATGCGAAACTATCACGAAATAGTAACCTTGTTAAAAGGTGAATATTCTAGTAAAGTAAGTGGTACTATTTTTCATTAGGAATTTAAAAATAAACACAGATATGAGTGCATAAATTATGTACGAGAAAACTCCTGTGTAATGAAAGGAGAGAATTAGATTGATTTAATGTAAAAAGTTGAACGAATTTACTACAATTACCGCGGTATAAATAACGTCACTTTGATTAAATAGTTCATTAATGAAAAGCACGATCAAAGAGTTGAAAGGAATTTCAGACCCAGATTTTACAAAATATTGACATCGATCAATTCAAAACAATCACATACGAAAATACTGTTTTTTCCTCATTAGAAAAAATCCGTAACGCCATGTTCTGTGGCATCTTTGATATATCCATTTCACCTCCGCGTGGAGATATAACGGCTCATTTTGTAGGCATGGGTAGTGACAACATGCGAAATTAATTCGTGAAGATGTTTAAAATAGTTACATGACAATATTAAAATTAGTATTGGAGTAAAACCTCTGCTGTGTTATAGGTGTGGAATTGTCAGGGTGATATAAGAAGAGTTAGTTTCGCAGGAAAAACTGAAATATACTTCAACTTTAAGTATACCACTAGGAAAAGAAACAATCAAGGTTACTGCTTGAGTACCAATAATTCGCCGCAATATGCAAAAAAAACGCATGAGTTCATGAAGAAACAGAAAACAAAAACATTACGTCGGCGGTAAATAAGTAGGTTACCTTGTTAAGTCATCATCGAGTAACGAGGCTCACATAGGCGACGCCGCCCTTAGCTCACAATCATCGACTCACGCTCGTTTTATAGCGGCGAGAAAAAAATCGACTGCGCAAAAAACAATAATAATCTCCGACGCTGGAGAGTGATACTGGGCGCGTGTCAACATATCACCGAAAGGACTTTCAGGAAATGTATTCACGTTTGTAATTAGATATCCCCTAAAATATACCCAATCTCGTCGGATCCATTACTTACGGAAGAGATAGAGAGTGGAAAAGAAAGAACGGGTCCTTTTATATCACTTATCAGATTACGGGAATTCAGATTAACTGAAGGAGATGAGAAACACCTGTTGAACTCTAGCAGGACGTGAGAGAGGAGATAGCAAGCATATTCAGCCCCTCTTTCAACCACGAGAATCACTTAAGGGCATTTAAAAGCGTATTCAAAGTTGGCGTTTATGGTAGCATTGAAAACCTCTTTCTCACAATGGTCATCCCTCCCCCGACTTTTCGTACTCTTCGATTCTATGGATGTCCCGCTAAGCCGCAATTTAAGCTTTTCATCGGCGCTAAATATTTTTAAACGCGCATTATGATTCTGTCACGAGCTTGGCAAATTTGGAGGATTACATCTTCCTCGACGCCATTCCCTGCCACGGAATGTTAATGCTTTCAAAAATATGAATGCCTCCTTTCCGTTTTGAAGATTTCCTCTCCGAAATTTTTCGAGAGACTTAGGATGGCGACCAAGGTTGTTTTGCACGGAAACGCTGCTACCTTCAGTATCTACATTTTCGTTCATAACTTGCCTACTTCTCTACTTTGCAATAGTTGAACTCACCTCGTGTATATGCATGCAGAGTATGGGAAATTGCTGGAAAGAGTTGCATCCGCGTATTATAAAAAGGTGCAACCAAAGGCAATACGTTTTGTATGGAATTGCTATGACAAATTGGTGAGCGCTACTCGGATGCTTCAGGAGGCAGGATGGGAATCTTTAGAAGAAAAATATTCAATCAAAGACTTAATTTACTTAATAAAATCAGAGAGAGTACGTTCGTGATATTATGCGTCCTCCTTGTTACTTATGCCGTTCTCATGCTGCGAGGAAGATCAGAGAAATAGATGCTAAAACCAGTCTATTTAAGAATTCATTTTTTCCGAAAACGATATGCGAAAGTAATCGATAGGAAAATTAGAGTGCATGCACTCCCTGCCACACATCGAAAGGCGGATTTCAGCCTGCAGATGCAGATGAATCTTGACCTGAGAGTCGAAGTGAAAGGACGTGTTCTCCGGAGCTCCTGAACGGACCCCCAGAGTGACAAGCCAACGGTCATCAAGCCCTCATTAACCGGTGTTTGTTTTTCAGCTTTCCCCTGTCTTAGCTGAGCAGCAGTTTAGTGTTGAGTACAACTAAGACTTTTTCTTTATTTATATTCTTTCTGTGTTTAATTTAATTAGTGTTTTTCAGAGTATTCTAGTTCGTTGAAGGGGAATTGTTGTATCTCTTTTATATATTTTAACCTCTAAGTGCTTAGTTTCGTGAGGTGCATCTATATTTTAAGTAGAGAGTTTTTATCGTTACTTCTAGTTGTTTTTCACTAAACCTTTCGATTTAGTTCGTTAAAGAAATATATATCGTCCTTTTTGAGATTCTTAAACAGATTGAATCCGTTGTGCTGTAGTCTCAGGTCAACCGTTTAGTTTAACTTTTTCGTTTATTTTCTACGAGAGCGTCAATTTCGAGTTAATTTTATAATATTTAAGCGTCACTCTTTATTTTTCTCTCGTACATTTGACTCAGGTCTTGTTATCCTATTACAGTCTATCAAGTTTCTTTTGTAAGAGCTCAGTTAGGAGTGTTTGAGATTAGGATGGCTTCCCCAAGGACCCCCGTTTCTTCAATCTTGGGAACCGTTGGCTATGAGGCACTTGTGTCGCAAGTCACGGAACTTAGGAAAGAAGTTGCGGACCTCCGCTCTCAGCTCGAAGGGTTACGGCTGGCTTCGGCTTGCGCAGGACCCTCCGTTACGAGCCCTAAAGCTTGTCGCACCCCTGAGGTGCCTCGGCCTTGCCCGAGTACGGTTGTAGGCAAGCCTATTGGCTCCTCTGCGGAGGATACCACGCGGGTAGTTGCTTGTCCTTCCCAGAGGGCTAACGAGTGGAAGGTGGTTTCCAGTCGCGGTGCTCGCGGCCTAGTGCTGCGAAAACAGTGTGCTGGGAATGCTTCGGCTGAACCGGCGCCTGTTAGCAACAGGTTTGAGGTGCTGAAGGACCTAGAGCTAGAGCACTCGCCCGTTGCCACGGAGGAAGCTGGGCCGAAGGAGAGCCGTGGGGGGAGGGGAGTGTTAGTCATAGGGAGCTCCAACGTCCGCCGTATTATGTCTCCGTTGCGGCGAAGGGCCCGCCGGGAGGGAGTGTGTGAGCGGGTGTTCTCCCGGTGTATACCAGGAGGCACGGTGCCCCAGGTGACGAAGGAGTTGAGGGCGGCGGTCGGGAAGACGGGTTGCTCCTCGCTGCGTGTGGTGGCCCATGTTGGCACCAACGATGCCTCGAGGCGTGGCTCCGAGGAGATCTTGGACTCGTTCGAGGACCTGGTCTCCGAGGTTGCTCGCGTCCGGGACTCGTCTGGGGTCAGCATTGGGTTATCCATATGCAGCATTGTCCCGCGGATTGATCGAGGCTCGACGGTTTGGAGTAGGGTGGGAGGTCTGAACCGTCGGCTGAGGGATTTCTGTCGGGGCAAGGGAGTGGACTTTGTCGACCTGGGCTACGTCCTCGATTCATGCAGGGCACCCCTTGACCGCTCCGGAGTTCACTATACGGCTGAGGCTGCGGAGAAGGTAGCGGGTAAGGTCTTTAGGCGTGTGGGTGTTTTTTTAGGTTAAAAAAGATCAACGTTTTTAATGAAAATTTTTCCGCGATTAGTCCTTGTATAGAGCTTAGCTTAGGGAACGAAAACACCCACTTAGATAAGAATAGTAATACGCGGGTGTCTCCATCTAAAAAGGATGTTAATGATAGATGTAAAAGAGAAATTTCAGCAGAGGATATTAGTACTCGTAGATATGCTTCGGTAAATGGCTCTATTTTGATAAAAAATAGCGGAAATGAGAAAAGCAGAACGAGATGTGTTAAAGGCGACATAAGTGACTTAAAAATATCAGCTAGAAATGGTAAGGAGTTAGATAGATGTCATTCCAATAGTTTTAATTCGAATTTACCCGCCGAGCTCAAGAGTGATAGTCATAAGGATATCAAGTTAGTGGTAGTTAACTGTAGAAGTATTCGCAATAAGCAAGCGGAATTCTTCGACTTGGTTAAAAATACATGCGGAGATATAATACTAGGAAACGAGAGTTGGCTCAGCGAAGAAATAGCCTCTAGTGAGATTTTTCCTCCCGACTTCTTTGTGTATCGAGAGGATAGAGACAGCAGAATGGGGGGAGGAGTATTTATCGCTGTAAAAAATAGTTTGGTGAGTCAGTTAGAAAACTTCCAATGCCAGGATAGTGCCGAGATGATTTGGTGCTCAGTGTCTGACAAGCATGGTAGAAAAACGTACTTCTGCTCCTTTTATCGCCCTCCTAATCGCGATGACGAGCCCATAGAGGATCTGTACGAAGCATTGAGTAAACTCCGTAAGAGCAAACCCGAAGCAGCTATTTTCGTAGGAGGTGATTTTAATCTTCCTTGTGTTAACTGGAGGAATATGTCCGTCGCTGGTAATAGTAGAGATAGAAACGCATCGCAGAAATTAATTGATTTATTCTCGGCCTTCGCTCTAGAGCAAGTAAATACAGAAGCGACCAGAACGACTACTCTTGGTAGGGGCAATATCTTAGATCTCCTTGCTACTAGCCATCCTCATCTCGTTCACAGAATTTCCGTCAGTGAAGGTATTTCCGATCACAAAATAATAGCCGCCTCGATTAAGATAGATTCATTCCGAGTTCTGAAGCCCCCTCGTACATTATACATTTTTAGGAAAGCCAACTTCCCCGCGTTCAAGGAGTTTATAAAGACAGAAAGTGCTCCCCTTATTAGTTTCATTCAGAAGAATTCAGTAGACGACAGTTGGTCTGAGTTTCTCCGAATCCTTCGTGAAGGTACCTCTAGATTTATTCCGACAAGAGTGGCTCGGGATCGGCAAGAGCCGCGATGGGTCAAGCCTAAACTACGTTCACTCCAAAGAAAACAAAGAGCTTTACATTCCATTATGAAGACTTTTCCATTAAATAGCATAGAATACGAGAAGCAACGTCGTAAATATTTAGATATCAAGAGGTCAGCGAAGATTGAGGCACGTAAGGAGTTCGATACGTATAGATCTCAAACGCTACGCGAATCTCTGGAAAAGAATCCTAAGGAATTCTGGTCTTACGTACGAGAGACAAGAGGCAAACAATCGACCGTTCTGCATCTCATAAACAACAATGGTAGCGTCGTATCAGATTCATGTGAAAAGGCTAATATTCTAAACCAACACTTTAAGAAATGCTTCATATCTGATAACGGTCACGTAAATGCATTTCCTACTCGTATTACCTCTAAAATGAGTAAATTAGAACTAAATGAAGCAGGTATTAAGAACCTTTTATTGCAAATTGACAGCAAAAAATCCCCCGGGCCAGAAGGTATACCTGCCCTCGTTATATCTACGCTAGCTAACGAGCTTGCTCCCCTCCTACTCGTGTTTTTCAATAAATCTCTAGACGAAGGTATGGTTCCTGCCTCATGGAGGAGAGCGAACATCACTCCAGTCCCAAAAAAAGGGCGTAAGTCAAAACCGGATGATTTCCGACCAATATCGCTCACTTCGATATTTTGTAAAATTCTAGAACACATAATATGCAGTTATCTAATGCGCTTCCTTAGTGATAATAATGCAATTACACGCAGTCAACACGGATTCCGCAAAGGTCGCTCATGTGAGAGTCAGTTAGCACTTCTTAATCACGACATAATGCGAGCAGCCGATGAAGGTTTTAGGACAGATGCCATATTCCTGGATTTTAGAAAGGCATTCGATACAGTACCACACGCAAAGTTACTCCAGAAACTAGAGTCATATGCAATCGAAAATCATATTATTCAGTGGATTAAGTCGTTCCTCACATGCAGAGTTCAACGGGTAGTCTTAGATGGCGTTTACTCTGATGAAGTAGAAGTATCATCTGGAGTTCCTCAGGGCAGTGTCATTGGACCGATATTGTTCTTAATTTACATTAACGATATAGTAGACAATGTAAGAAGTAAGGTAAGGCTTTTCGCGGACGACACACTCATATACAGGAAAATTCAAAATGTGGAAGATACTTCCATATTACAGGGTGACTTAGACGCTATTTCGAAATGGTGTGAAGATTGGCAGCTCGGCTTGAACATAGAGAAGTGTGTAGCGATGAGCATGACCCGCTCCCCGTCCCAGAACTTAAAACAAACATCCTACCTTATTAGCGGTACAACATTAGAATTCGTAAGTAGATACAAATATTTAGGCATTGTTTTCAGTAGTAACTTATCGTTCAAACCGCATATTCAAGACGTAGTGGGGTCAGCTGATAGGACGCTGAGGCTATGTAATCGCGTTCTCAGGGGTTGCCAACAGAATGTCAAGGAAGTGGCTTACTTTTCGTTGGTTCGTCCATTGCTTGAGTACTGCTGCGCGGTGTGGAATCCACATGAGAAAGGATTGATCATAGAACTAGAGCGCATGCAACGTAGAGCGGCCCGTTTCGTCAAGGGAGACTACAAGTTCGACAGCAGTGTGTCAGAGATGATTAAAACCCTCGGCTGGGAATCCCTCGAGGACAGAAGAAATGAGTATAGGCATAAACTTTTCGAGAAATTTTTGAGTAGCGATTTACATGAGGAAATAAGCGACTTCGTGATTCCCGTACTCAGTGAGCGTAGTTTTCGAGACCAGACGTCAAAAAGATTCCGCGAAATTATAGCGAGAACAGATAGCTATTTCTGGTCTCTTTTTCCAGATAGTATTAGGTACGCAAACCAGATGGTTGGTTAGGGAGTTCGGTGTATTCACACCCCCTGCCATACGCCTTACGGCGGTTAGCGGGGTATTAATGTAAATGTAAATGTAAATGTACTTCTCATTAGCGAACTCATAGAAAGAGTCGATTCATCTCCCCTGCTTGACATTGTAGTAATCAGCAATTTGCCTACAATGTGACGAGGGGCTCCCATTAAAATCTGATTTTCAAGCTTTGCTACAGTCGCTCTGCATCTACTGCAATTATCATGGAAAATGGCACTTTAAAACGCATTGCAGATGACTCCGGAGGGAATCGTATGAAATCATCCCCCTATATTAAGCCTCTAGATCCATCACAGCCACTTCTGCTTTTTCTAAAGCAATGTAAAGTACGATTTTACGTTTCTTTAAATGTTATCTGATCTATGTTAAAATTTAAACAATACAATTAAGACAGTGTAAATAAACGCATTTCTAGCATGGAGTTACAAAATCGTTAAATAAAAATATTAGCTTGCCGGTAGCTGAGGAGTTCATGAACTTATTAAAAGGCGCAAAAGTTCTCTTGGATTGAAGTCTAGCATCGACATTGATGCTTGTTTCATAGCAGACAGCTAAAAAACACAAAGCATAGTTCTGAATACTCCAATACAAGGAGGAACTTAATATTATCATAAAAAACGATGAAGTTCCTGTAAATTAACGGGCATAAAAAACATTCCATAGCTCCAAATATCATAAAATGAGTTTCCTTACCGTAGATTTACGAGCGGAGAGTACGTTTCAACTTAACAAGCTTCAATACATTGCGAAGAATATAAATCCCTCGTCGAGATTATATCGTATTCCATATAAAGATTCCAAGCAATCTGGCCCGGCATACCTTTCCTTATATTTTACAAATATTGTAAACTTTAATTTATAAGTTAATAAATCTCGCCGTACCTCGATAAATTGCCTCGCAATCTCTCTCCTTACTCGAAGCTAACGGTTTAAAAAGAAAAAGGCCTGCCGATAAACGCTCATTCCGAAGATCGAATAGGACCGGGGCGAAATAAAATATTCAAATCGCTAAACATAAATACCTTTGGGCCGAGATATCTCTGGGGGAACGTCGTCGTCCTTAATGGCTCGGATATTTTACTCGCCTCCACTGATACGGACAGTAGTTTTCGGACACGTATAAAGTCCGATCCATCCCAAGAATTCCCTTGCACTTCCGTTGCGCGATAAGCCCATACTAATTATCCACTCCCGGCTAATTGTACGAGACAAGGGCGAACATCGACATCCTTAATCTGGAACCCAATAACATTAGGCAAAGTGATCCGGACATTGATGGAACGTCCTCCTCGACTATCAGCTAAAAACGTTTATGTTATATTACGGTTTCCCGAGGAAAAAAAACCGCGCTATCTCTCCTACTCTCGGACATTAAACGGGAGATTTTTTCCAAGCGGGGCATAAAACTCACGAGAGTGCCTTTTATCTCTCGCTGCTCGGTGGCAGTGGAGAGTGCCACTAGCGTCATCATGCTAAGTGATCCTATCCTCTCAACACTTCATTAAAGTCTCGGGGCGCCGTTGCGGGGAAAATATGTCTATCGCGCCCGCTTCCCTCTCCCGACTGCACCCCGAAGTTTCCTCAATGGTCGCGGAAACTCCCGATCGAAGGCCCCGAAAAGAACATGACTGATAGACTGACACTAAGTGGAACGTTACGAGATAAAGGGGCAAAAACGGGAGGCTTTTGGCAAGAACATAACAGCGCCGTCTGATTGATGGAGAGATAAGGAAAGGTGCGGGAGATGCTTCGGAGGTGACGCCGGGAAGGGAGGGAAGATCCGCAAACGGATTCCGATATTTTCGCGTCAATACTGGAAAGAATAACGCGAAAATTTATTCTATTCAGAGACCTATTTGCACGTGTGACTGCGTGAAAAGGTATTTCCCGACGTGATTACGTAAGAGCTTCCCCGCTTCCATAGCTTTTTTCTCATCCTCCCTGGAGCCGATGTATTCCCGCACACCTTCGACTTGCAAGTGCTCGCCAAAGAACTCATTTCCCGATGTCTGGAAATAGGGTTCGCGTATCGGGTTGACAAAGATGCCGCGTTAATTGAGACTAAAATTCTCTCGCAAATTGAACTGCCTTTAATTACTTCGCGTCTTTATTAGCGCGGGAAGTCTTTCTGGGGCTCGAGAGAGCGGGGGAATGAACAACTTATTCTCCTGGAGCACAGAAGGAAGTGCTTTAATAATTAAAAGGCATAAAGGCTTGGAATACTCACTCAGGTGTGAACTGGTGTACAAAATCCGGCAATAAAAATTCCCGCATAACAACTCGATAATTATGAATACATATCATGAGAATATCAGGTACTAATTGCCGCATTCATTTCTATTTAACGAAGCAATTTCCTTTCCAGTTCAATATCGCCAGTTGAACAAAATGGGCGAGAAGTAACTTCATCGCTCATTAGATACATACTCGTACGGAATTAATACACTTATAGTCTGCCTCATAATATATCTTGCACATAATTACTGCTTGAAAAATAAGGCGATAAGAAAATCAACTCCAAAGGTTATGAACTGAGCACACATAAGAGAGCATAAATTGCACCTAATGCGAGAGAAATTTCCTGCATTAAGAATAAAAGTGGTTGGAATGGACAATCCGAGGAATTCAGCCACGTCGCATGAGCTAAGCTCACGAACGCTCATAAAACCTCCTTAATTTTATTATCTGGAACTTTATTCTAACAGAAAATAAACAGTATATTATGAGACGAGAGATTTCCGGAGAGGCATCACAAATATTTGCTCCGCAGCGCTCCCAGCCACGCATATAAATTCTTTTATAAGGAATTAAATTTTAAAATATGCGGGGATTCACGAGAGAGCAGCACTGACATGTTTACACCCGTAATTAGATTGGCAAATTGAATCATTTTGAAATCCTCGCGACTTTTACGGCGAGAAAAATTGAAATTTACCAATATTCGGCGATCCCTCCCCCCACGAATAACTTTTTACGGCCCTGAAATCCCTCCTGACTCGGAATTATATTTTTAAAACATTCCGCGAGCTCCTTAAAGGAAGGGGCTATTATTTTTTCCTCGCTCTCCTCATGCGGAATGATCGCCACGAAACGAGGATAAAGATTCCAAAAAGAAGAACGCCCGGCACGTCTTGAATAGCGGGCTAATTCTCGAAGCTACTGCAGCCACACATCCGGGCCATTCCGCGGCCTCGCATACGAATAAAATTAAACTCCGCATTAAAAAGGAGAGAAAGACAAAAGTCAACGATATCGGACTCGCAAGCGGCACCATTCACGGCATCCGAGGCATTCACAAAAGAGTCGAAAAAAAAGATTGCTTCGATATCCCCAAATTTCTGGCATCCTCCGGCACGAAACCCCCGTGTGTAAAAAGAGGGAAAAACGAGCGGGCGCCGAACAAGACCGAGCTTTCGAAAAATCCCCTCCGCGCGAGTGGACGGTGCGGGGAGAAATAAATTCGAAGACAAATACGCTTGCGGACGCTCGGAATGGGATGGAAAAAAAAGAAGCTCTTCGATTATCGACAGCGACGTCGAAAACGTGCGTGGGACCGCGCTTATTCAAACGTGATTCGCCACGGCTGTGAGAGCGGCGGGTTTATGAGTTTGCCTCGAGGTGGTGGAGGGTTCGATGAGGGGGGTTGTCGGGGGCAGAAAAGGGGGTGAGAGAATGGGCAAACTGAGCATTCTTACGACCTCCGTAATTTATGGGAGACACGGGGAAGAGGCAACGCCACCGCCGTAGAGCAGGGCAGCCCGTCTCTCCCTCTTGTGGAGAGAGAGAAGACGACAGGCCTAATAGGAAAGGATGCTCTTTCGAAGATTCACCTGTCGGACGACGTTGCCGCACCTCCGGGAGCACGGCCGCCCTGTTGCCACTCTTCGCCAAAACGACTCTCGCGCGAGCGGTCCATGGAGGATTTCGAGGGGAGTGAAAGTGAAAGTGGAGGGGATGACAAATAAAAAGGCTTTATTTCTAACATGAGGTTATGACTCTCTTACACCATCAAGAGATAGAGCGAGAGGTTCTAAATGAATACGGTCGTGCTTAAGATGACGAGGGGATTCTGCAAGGGGTGAAAAGAGAGTGAAAGAGGATGATGCAGACAAACGGAGAGGATTTAAATTTGAGGGGAGTTCTTACATGTTTAACCACCGAGGGTTAAAAAGGGTGATAAGGGGGCTGAGTGCTAACCGAAAATTATCTGACGACAAATAACGAGGGAAGGGCGATAAGGCGCGAGAAAAGAGGAGGAAATACGCCGAGACAGAGAGTACAAAGAGAGGCATTCCCGGCGAATTATGGCTTTTGCATGTTTAACTATACTGCGTGAGAACGATATCAACCGAATCTTGCTTGAATATTTTCCAGTGAAATATGGGGTGGAAAAGGAGAGAGGCGAAAACAAGGTTAAGGGAAGATGACGTGATGATGGAGAACTTAATTTATGAGGAGAAATTAGGTCTTCTTCCATATTTAGATATTTAAATTAGGAATTGATAAGAGTCGTAAAGCAAATATTATTATAAAGATTGAAAATGATTGTGAGGCCAACTCGGCAAATAGATTATAGAAAATTAAGAATTTAAAAGGAGATAGCAAGCAACGATATTGGTGTCATTTGTTGAACGTATTATCTGTATATTTTAAATTTAGGACAAAGGGTCGCAAAAGAGAAGCAAACAGATCAAAACAAGAAGTAGATGATATTCAACAAATTTTCCCAACATAACTTTGTTACTAATTTGCGACTGTCATCATCAACATTCCTGGTATTTTGAGCATCAGCATTTATCTACCATATAGTCCAAGATAAAACTCCTTAAATCTTCAACTTCAACAGAAGATTTGCTTTATTCATAGTCCTTACATCTTTTTGCTTCGATAAGGAATGGGATTGGAAACCACTTTCGACATTTATTTAAGTTTTCTCCAAGGAGAGACACTTTGACATCCAAAGTTCGAGATTGGAGTCAAGATTTTAATGGACCCAACTTTTACGAGGACAAATTTGCACTCCTATATTGAGACACCTGGCATAGACTAATAGTTATATCCAGACTGGAACTCCACGTAATATTCTCAGAATATCAAAATTGGGTGACTAATGACGAAAGTGAAAGTGATTATTGCCTAAATGATTAACTTTGCACTTGATTATTATTTTTTACCACAATTACTGCTGTACTAAGATCCAAAAACTGCCAAGCCCTTCCGACAAAAAAATATAAATTTCTTTTCGTTTCACAAAAATTTTATTAATACAGATTTAGATGTAATTTCGCAGTAATATTTACGGTAAGTTCTAATACAACCGAATATTCCTTTCAGAAGAGTAAAAGATTCGTTTTATGGATAAATGAAAATTTTTAAAATCCATAACACTTGTCTTCGGTTCGTTGTTGGTAGATCGTTTTATAGCAAAGCAGAGATTTTCATTCAAATCTGTTCATCGCAAAACACTCAATCAGTCCCTTAATAAATAGGGAAAGTTTAGCGGTTCATCTGGAATTCACAGCCAGTCGATTACATCCGCTGATTAGGAATGGATCGAAGCTGAAAATGGATGAGGAGATGAAAGGACGGTCGAACAAAAAAGGCGAGGGAAACCCATGAAAAGAAACGAGGAAAAAAGTATCTGGTCCGCTTCATTCGTACAAATATACGCATCGCCTTTTGGATTCAGTTCCGGGACGTAGGAAGACGATTAGCCGCGGGGCATGAGAGAACCATCAATCACGTCCGCCAAAAAGCTGGACAACCCTTCTGTCCCGTGTCTCTCTCCTCCGGATAGGGAAAAGATTGAGAGAAACCGTATTGCGGACGCGTTTATCACCCATTGATTTATGCGAGTCCGTTACTTAACAAGGCCTCCATATGGTGCTGGGGCGAGGTGCTCGCCTTTGCTTACTGGGGAAGTGGGCAGGGAGAAGAAGAAGGGGATGGGCGTGTCCCTTAAACACTGCGAGGGTTTGGGGGGGAAGAGGCATGCAAAATACACGCCGTATTCTCCGCGACGACTCCCTATGCCCACTTTGTCCGTGATGAATTGCTCCGTCAACATTCATCATCCGCGCCGAGCGCCGCAGACGATTTTTCAATATCCGATACCCGATTTAAATACTCGACTTGAAAAATCGACAATTACCCGCGAAAACGTCATGGAAAGTTTTCTGCCATTCCCATTCCGTCCCTTTCTCTGCCCTTTTCCTCCGTAGAAAATGCTAACTATAAACATGAGGTTGAGTGCCGTTCATCAATAACGGCTCGGGCAGCATAACTCCCATCGAGGATGATTCGCTCTCCTCTCCTATTAATCTCACGCGGTGGGGAATTGGGTAAATTAAAATCAATTTCTACGGCTGGTGCAAATTGAGTGCGTTTGATAGAGGGCTAATTCTGTTACGCTGTGACTGGAATGTTGACCCCGTTGATGTCCATGAACAATTATTCGAAAAGAAGAGGGGCCTAAACAAAGACTATAGAGTATTCAGCCCGAAGGCCGTTGGAACCTCAGCCTCATTACCATTAGCTATAAAGAGCTAGGCATAGAAGAATGAGACTAGCCAGACAATATGAGGAGTGAGTTAGTATGCCCCCGCATTCCTACCTGAGCCAGAATGCTAGAATTGGAAGTCCACGTAAGATAAAAACACTGACTTACATGTATACACTTTTCGAAGCATTCCATAGAAAAAAATCTTAACCAATTCCTTACTAAGCATCACTCACATATCTGTAGCTTTCATAACATCACAGCCATGAAGAATAACGAGACAAAATTAAATTGATTGATTGATGGATTGATGTCACTACACCCCCTGTCACACGCCACTAGCGGCTCACGGAGTATAAATTCACATATAAATGAATTTTCTATTATGTATCAAAAGAGAAATGAAAAATATTCTTTTCATTAGGATATGGCGACAGGACTGCTAAAGAATAAAAAAAAAAAACAATGGAGACAGTTTCTATCACATAACGCTCGACTTTAAGGTAGCACTTCATCGTGTAGAAGAAGGAAAGAAAACAAACTGACCCTAACCATATAGTTTATCTTGAGAACTAGGTTTCAATTTGGACGTTTGGTTGACGTGTAGGGTTGAAACCAAGGTCGCTTGACAAACTATTTGTTAATGGTAAAATTTTGTTATCTCTCCTTCTTCTATACAAAGGAAACCTCGAAGAAAAGGTTTGAATACAGAGAACGCCAAATGTGAAACCTCTACTGGAATTATCAGTCAACATAGATAGATAAGAGACCCGAGCCAGGACCGATCAGTACGAAACAGAATTAACCTGGTCCTAATAAAGAACGCTTGTTTCGTCCTGAAGTTCGGTCCTAGCTTCACAAACAATTCTGTTTCCCGAGCCAACGGAGACCACAACCTGTAGCCACTTCTCGTCGGTAACGACCTCATATGTCTAATGATAACATTTGAAAGATAGATGGCGATAGAGTTGATGGATGGAGGGCATCCCGAAGGAAGGCTGCAGAGCGCTAGAAAACGAGATGATTTGTCTACGACGAAGTTTCCCGATCAAAATAAATAAACAGCCGATTTGATGAATATATGCAAGAAATAAGATATTCATCGATTCCTGTATAAATCATACCGTTTAGTGTGATTGACCCAGCTCCGTAATGACTCAAGCTACAAACATGTAAGATCATTAATCGTTTTCAAAATCCCAAAGACGGAGCGCAGGTTAATCTAAGCAAAGATTAAGCTGGAGACGTAATAGCAACGTTGATAAAACAGTAATTATCCAGAGGAAATTGTGCTAGGAGGAAAAGTTTCTATCGACGTAGATTGCGATAAAAACTGTAATATTTATTACTGACAAAGATAATGCTATGAAGAGAATCAATGAACTTTCCTGATAAATGGAGGAAATTCCCAGAAATACGATAGAACGCACGGGAATAATTTGTGATAAAATATTGGCAAATCCTTATATTTTATACAAATATATTCATTGAAAAGGCCATTAAATAAATTTCTGGAAAGATTCCAAGATCGCACATTTGTATCTTCTGTCACTCGGGACCTCTCAGCGAAACATAATTGAGAACTAGAGCGAAGGGAGATACACGCCGAACTTTTCCAAATAATTATGATGATACCATCCTTCATTTTTAAATTTGTAAGCTCAATCGTGGTAGGAAAAAACTCTCAAAATACCAGCGTTGTGGTTATGAAATCCGTCTCAGTCTCATTTGAATATTGGTGAAGCTGTGCTCCAAAGCAAAGTGCCAGAGGCGAATGCCTACCTCTTCGGCATCCCTTTTCATCAATAACAGATACGTCATTAAATGATTTGCATTATTAGGTTGGTGATTATCCAAGTGGTCACTCTGAAGTCATAATCGATTCGAAATGTTTACAAAATAAAGCGACCTGCTTCGGGGCTTAGATTTTTTATTCAAATTCCTGTTCTCAATTTTTGAGCCAACTTAAGTGAAAGTGAGGTAGAAACTTTATGAATTTAAAGCACATCATTGTGAATTTGAAAGGGCAAACGAGCTATAAACGGATTTCTTCGGACACTTACTCTTAATGGCCGACTCTGGTGGTTATTTTACTAGCCTTTAAATTCCATGCGTAAGAAATTACTTCATTTGTTATGAATTTAGAGGTAAATAGGTAAAAGTTTTCAATAATTCCAATGGCAAATTATTCGCAGACAAATTATTACACGGATCCGTATTCTTAAACTTCAATAGATAATTATGTGATTCGTTCTGGAAATTAGAAATTAAGAATATCACCAAACTGTCGAATGATGAAAATTATTAAATAAAAGGCTTTAAAAATAGTTTTGTACGTTTTTACTGAATATACATAATAGGTGAATATACATAATAGGTGTAATAGGCTCAACAGCTGCACGGAAAAATAAAAGAATTAGGTTGGGAAAGTTGTGAGAAGAAAAGAGCAAAGAAAGGTTTCGGTTTATTTTTCAAATTAAATACGGGAGTTAAGTCGTTCAAAAAATTATCAGCGAAGGTAAAAAAAACAATCTTTTGGTGGAAGGGAGAATAGTCCTACGGTTAAATTGATAAGTAACGAATGAATATGATTCAATTCTTACTTTTAAATCGCACTCTATATATAATATATAATGGAATAATTTGTCAGCAGGAGTCACAGGAGTGAGTTCATCCCTAAAAATCATAAGTCCATTCACAATCTACATAAGATTATGTAGATCGTGAATGGGCAACTGGGCTTGCCGTTGACGAAGTGCAGGTGTAGTAGGGGTTTCCCTAGGAGAATGATGTATGTTGGGGACTTGTCCCCGGGACCGCTACGGTAGCCGTAGATGCCTTTCAGGAACCTTGAAAAAAAAACTTGTGTGACAAATAAGGGATGTTTTGTAAGGAAAATTATTTGATGTATGTTAATTTGTATTTAGTCAGTTAGCTTTATGTGTATATATATGACATGTAAGTGCGCAGTTGTATCTAGGTATCAACAGTGTTTTAATATTTTTTTATACGTTGTAATATTGTAGCAAGGAGGTATTTTTATGGTAATAGTTTACTGTTTTGGGAAGTTGATATTTTTAATTGCAAAGGATGTTGTATTATTTATATAGCAGTATTGTGACACGGTATTAGTGCATAATGCTATTTTAGAAATTTTCCATCGGACTGATACTCCAATTGCAATAAATGTATTAATAATAATATTACTAAGATAAATACGTATGCTTGACGTAGGTAATTCGCGATAAAGTAATGGAATTTTTTCGGAAGAGAAGATTTATCTCAAGTTTAACATGCTAAATAAATTTACAGATAAATTACAGGTAAATATTTTGCGTCCACGATATTTAATGGATGACCTTGAAAAGTAAAGGAAGTTAGTGACAGTCGACTCAATAATTCAGTTTTTTCACAAAATATATTCAGCAGTGATATCATAGAAAAGAATGCTGAATGGTGCATGCAATCGCAGACACACGCCGAAAGGCGGATACCGAGTAGATGCAAATGAAGACCGCTAATTTGATTAAGACCATTAGCCATGTGAAAAATTCAGAATACGGTATAGAAAATTAACAGAAATGTCCGTTAAACCGAACTCCGTGTATTTATATTGAGGGTATCGTCACCCAAAAGAATGAAATTTCATCGATAAATACTAATCACTACATATGTTGTCCCAATGTCATGATAATACGCTCTACCCTAGACCGTTTTCTTCAGAGTGAAATCCAAACGCAAAAAGTTTGAATATAGATAAATCAACTATGAATCAAGCTATAGCGGAGACTGACAGGTTTTTATAAAGATCTAAGAAATGTCGTTTGTTCCCAAAGATCGCGGTAATGCCGACTGATTAAGACATTTTTAGATCTATCCATTTATTAAAAATACGAATGAAAAATTAATAAAATTTATTCTTTAATATCTTTAATTTCCAACTTTAATATTCACAGATACACTCCCAAAATTCTCGAGAACTTTCCTCAGATTTGCACCAAACTTAAAGGAATAAAACATAGAATTGAAAGAAGAGGTTATAATTTTGATTAATTGAAAGTCCTTATTCATCAAAAGATATAATTCAACCCCAAATCTACCTATTTCAGAAGGAGAAATTTTTGTAAGGAAGCTAAACTTGGTAGATTAAGGTCAACAATAGTTACACGAAAAAATCTGAATAAAGTATAAATAATAAAAATTGATAATTAAAAACGACATAATGAAACGCTACACCGTATGGTGATGTTTTTGACTTTAAATGTGTTCTATTAAAGTGGGTGATAATTTCTGTAACATAAAATCTCTAACTGGGTAACTAATTCCATTGAAATACCTTCAGAAAGGCCAGAAATACTGGTTAAAAGGGAGCGCCGCTGTAAGATGGAAACGTAGATGTCCCAAGGAACATAAGAGGACTGAGAAATACTGGTGTAGATGATAAACGTATCTCAGCCGTTTGCGAGTCCGTCGGAAAGAATACACGATTAATTCCGATCCCTACTGTTTCAGCAATTGGAAATCAATGTAACAACTCCCGAGTACACGACAAGTCGGTACCACCAAGAGAGGAGATAAGAGTCATTAAGCTTTTTATCCAAGTCTTAGCGCGTATAAAGCACGAAAAAAGTGAACACCTTCAAATGAGCTTTAACGAGTAGAAACCAACACGACCTGAATAATTCAAGTGGTCAACCGGTAGTATATCATTCTATACGTATTTGTTCAATCGATGCATCTGCATCAGATAAAGGAATCCACTCGATATTCGCATCAACGCCGCAATACGCGAGAACCGACACGAGCATTTATATAAAAGGATCGCAAATAAAACAGCACTCGTCTCTGGATGCCAAAACCACTACGCTGAGTCAACCGCAAGCCCGCCTTCGAGGGTCCCGGATGCAAGAAATGCAGTCCCTCGCCAATGAATATGATAAAGTAGGCGATCTGGAGGAAATTATGAAACGGCGCGATGGGTGTAGTAGCGGCCGGAGATAGTACAGAAGCCTCGTTGGAGAGATGGCGAAAAGAGGAATGGGTGGGCTATCAACCTCGCTGCCAACACTGTAATTGGCGCGTTGATGGGCGGAACCGGTGCACGCAGAGGAATTGACAACCGGCAAATTAAAAACCAGTTCTAGAGCAGTGAAAAACTCGGGACGGACAATTAAAGGAGCCTTCCTAACAAGGTAGGCATTCAATTCAAATTAGGAGTTTCTTCGATGGCGCAGGAAAGTAGATTTTTCCTGTATCGCAGTAATGAGAGAGGTCCAGCGGGCTACTTTTCGCCGAATGAGGGCAGCTGGAGCTATCGCATTATCCACATATCATCCCAATGAGGGTCCGGAGGCACGATCCTAATACCCTGGATCATAGCTAAAAACTTTGCTCGATTAGGGTTGAGGAATAGGGTGGAAAAAATGTGCCGAAATTTATCTCCATGTCTTCCAAGAAGGGTCCACAGGGTCCGGTCCTATTACCCTGAGTCATATTTAAAAATTTTATTCGATTACAGTTAAGGATTAGGATGGAAAAAGTTTACCAAAATTCCTCTCCCAGGCCTTGGATCAGGGTTCTAAGCAAAGCATACTGGGAATAAACCTATAGGTTTCTTAGGACATCTTCGCGACACCCGTTTCTCTTACTCCTACCGCATGTATCTAGGCGTGGGAGAATTCTCAGCAATGCCCTTTTGGTATCATTTATGTAGGTGTGGAAGAGGGAAGACTTCGCCCCTTCGAAGAAATTCAGCGGGCATCGCTCGTAAAATAGGACGGGGGAGCGATCGTAAAGGGGACGTTGGGAATCGCTGCATGCACCGTGAACTGGTGAATGCCGCCACGGGCAAGATATTGCGATAGGATGTGGGAGAGAGAGCCAGGGAAGGACGCGGAGAAAGGTGGGGAGGGAAAGAGAGAGGTACATTGGGTATGCCAACGGTGGAATGTTTTTTCGGGTCGATTGATGACCCTCAAGTGGCATACTGCACGTTTGTCACGAGGGAAGGGATGGGGAAGCAGGGAAATAAAAAAGCATATGTGAGCAGTAAAGAAGGATGACATGGAAGGTTGGTTTTTTGTGCTGCTCTGTTCCAGAGGCGTTTACGATCGCTGTGACTTCATGCGTCGTTATTCACAAGGTTTTGTTTAATCTAAAAACCATTGGTTACGAGGTAATATTGGGAATTTCCGATGATACTCGTGTTCGACTCCGAGAAATAAATTCTTGTTCCAGAGTTTTTCGAAGGGTATTTCGAAAGAATCCTTAAACAAAAGCGAAGTTACCAAATTTTCCGAATCAACAACGCCATCGTCAAAGTCAAATTTTTAGCACCGGAAATAAAAATTCTGAGACAAGAGTTAATAATACGACACAGTTTATAGTACAGAGTTACCTCGGCTAATATTTTGCCCGGGATCAACCTCGTTCTTGTCAGCCATAATCTTCGTTGGCCGACATGCGATTTCCTAAGGGGTCACATGTAGCAAATTTCGCATAAAAACTGCGAAAGAATCACCACACTCTTTCACTATCATCCAACATGTTTTGGTATTTTTAGTTTTTTAACGAGGAGCTCATGCGAGCATACTCACCAAAATATTCCTACCTGAGACTCAAAGTCAGCCCAAAGTCTTCCTTAGCTAAAAAATGTACAAACAACGTTACTCTTTAGCGCAAATACTACTCTATCAGGTAATATATTTCGTGTTTCTGGCTGTAAGCGTCAATAAAAAAGTAAGAAATAATAATAAAAAAATAAGAAACAACTAACGTTTATTACGACTCAAGATCTATACTATGCTAATAGATAATATTTTATACTGCATAAGAGATTCAGCACTAAATTTCACTGTTCAAAATCAGTAAAAACTTAATGAATTATGTAAGACGCTTTCCGGAAACAAACTTTTTACAGTTGACGACTGGCGTTAAAAATATTCATAGTCGGAAATAATACTCTGCCACCCGTAAGAAACAAACATTAGATAACAAACATCATAAGCGACGCACTGAAGCTTTCCCACTGAAAAGGGGAGAATGAATTACATAAATATGGCGCAACAATGACCTGACGAAAAGAAACTGCAATGAATTAAACCGCGAAGACAATCTTATTTCGACAATATCCATAAGGTTGACAAAACAAATATTTCGGATCGATTGAATTTGTGCGGTGAGCGAAAATGAATGAGACGGTGCTTAACTCGCCGAAGAGAACCTTCCTCGTGAAAGCACAATCAAGCATGGATTTCCTTCGTCATACGCCATGACTAAGCAATAAGCTTAATCTTTTCTCGGAATCAGAGATGAGGGAGCTTTTCCACGTTGGACGCTAAAAGGCCATTAAAAGAGTCAACACAAAAATATTTGCGAAAGAGAGCGAGGATGCCCCTTGATAGATGAACTTCATCCGAAGCACTAATTCCAATATCTATGGGCAGGTGTGTAATTTGAAGTACGATCTCCGGGATTCGAAATTTATTCGTTGTTTCTCTAATTGGAATAAACAGTAATTTAGACTCCCCTTACATCAAAATATGATTCCTACAATTTATTTCCACACGGAAAGGCGACCTCAGATACAGTCTAGTATCATGTATTAACCACTGTTTTTCTTCAGCATTGCTTCAGTCACTGTTCTATATTAATATGAGAATATGCTTATATCTTGATTTAAGCGCACTTTATTACCATGATTTAAGCGCATTTATTTGTCATAACTAAATCCGAACGAGTCATGATCGAGTAATGCTTCAAAGGTTGTGAATGTTTTCAGGAGCGAACCACGAATATTCGCATTGGAGGCCTCAAATAAAGGATTGCCACTAATAATATACTGAAAATATAACTATTTTATAGGGAATAGGTATTTAGTAATCCTCACAATAAAAACATGATGATAAGGTTTACTTTAATAAAAACTTATTACTATAAGTAAAACAACGTCTTGCAGTAAGCATGAGAGTGATAAAAATACATGGTGAAAATGTAGAATCTAGGGAGGGGCTACACCCAGTGCGCGCCTGCATGATTTGGATATTTGATTGGGTTAGGTTCGGCAAGTTTTCCTCGGATAATGTTCTGGACACCGACAAAATTCTTCCGTTTATGGGTATTGCTTAGAACGCTCATCCGTCACGCTTTGATGTTTTTATTCAAAAGTAAAACTCATCATTCATTACGCAAATAATTTGGAGTGCTCAGTCATAAGTCCGCATAAATAATAATGAAGGAATGTTCCAAAAATATGTTAGGAATCAAGCGCTAGTAGAGCACTGGTGGTAGAAACATAACTATAGTTAGATATACTGTATCTGAAAATTTTTGGGCAAGCAATTATATAATTCCACAGTGCCTGATCTAATAGCATCAATTTAGAAAAAAAAGAAATTCTATCTATCTGCAGCAGGCATGATAGACCTTTCCTCAACTCTCCATAAGGATAACTGGATGTCGTCTGAGGGTAAAGAATGAAAGGTAACTTTGCACGTTACGTCGTAACCCTAGGAAATTTTCCTAAGAGATATGGACAACAAAAGAACGGGAATCGAGCAATATTTCCAAAAATGGCATGTCTGAATGTTCTGGTGAGATAGGTTAATTGGTTAATGCATCCGCCCGGAAAGTGGAGGATTCTGGTTCGAGTCCTTGTTCCGTCAGACATTCCTCATGCCCTTTTTTCCTTGAATGTGGTCAAACGACAACGAAGGTACACTGATTCTTTCAGTATGCCTGCGCATATTTTAAATAATCATGAAGGCAGAAACCACCGTAAAATATGCGAAGGTAATATATGAGAGTGTAGATTTCCCACTGATTGAATCAAATTTGTATACTTAAGTCATATATTAACGAAGAGCAGCAATTTATTCCGAGGAAATCTTCCAAAGCCACTGGAAGCGGCTAACCGCTTATCTAACCACTTTAGATATTCTTTATTGTAATATTCTTAATAACCTTGTTAATCTAAACTCGTATCTTGATTAGCGCAACAGCGAATGAGATGAAAGTTAAATTAATTACTTTAAGAGAATCATGATGTAAGACTACAAAAATACTCTATATAACTTCGATTACGGGCAATAAATTACAAATCGAATACACTCAGAGTGCCTTCTACCTAACGAGCTGTAGAATGTCTCATTCATACGACTTTCGTGTTGCCTCGTTAATGTATAACTCACACACCATAGCTGACATCATGAGAGCGCACCCAAAATAATCTTTGAATACTATCTTGATCGCGTAATGACTGCAATAAGATGAACACTTTGGCCGACCTTTCTCAGCAGAATTCCAAAAAGGCTCTCTGAGAGCGGAATAATGAGGAACCGCTGTCGAAGGAGTTCATTAAATAAGTTAAACAGCAACGGTAACCTAAGACTCGAGCTGGTAATTAAAATATTCGGATATAATTTAAATGACGAGCCGAAAAAATAAGCTCGTAGGAAGAAAAACGAACCCCGAGGCGATAAGCATCGCCCGAGAAGAAGACTAGTTCCAGAGGCCACCTGTTTCAACCACCATGTTAACGTGTTTATTATTATTCCGACGTCGGGAAATTATCTCTCAATCAATTTAATTACTTCAACATCGAAATATTCAATCACGCAGTGCACCGTGGAAAACGAGCTCCAAACGAGAAGAAACAAACGAAAAGGAGCGCGGAGTACATGCGTCCGAGAGATTGCGAGAGGCCGAGAACGCATTCTTTAAAACATTACCGTGAAATTCTCCATTTTACGCCCGCCTCAAAGAACTTATTAGCACCATCCCAGAAGCTATCCGCCGCTCCCCTCTCTCTCTCTCTCGCTCCGTGGCTTTGTTTACTCAAGATAAAAATCCGCTCTCGAAAAATTCCCTGCCGCAGAGGAGGAAAACCGTTTTTATCCCTCCGGAAAAATCTCCCCATCTCGCCGCCACCCGGATAGGAAAATTTGTGAAGCCGCTCCGGAAAGATGTCCTTGGGACACTTTTCTTTTTTATCGGGAAAAATCATCAAACTTGACTATAACGGCGGAAAAATCAATTTGACCAGGCACGTGATGATGCAGTGACGCCGAGACAAAAACTAAGAATTTCCAGGAGCGAAGGGGTTGAAGGTTGGGAGGGGGGAAGGACTGCTTAAGACGCGATATGCATGGAAGGAGGGGCTGCCGGTAAGAAAAACTCCTCGTGGGTGTGGGCGAAAGAGTTTAAGAAAGGGAATTAGAGGGGGAGAGGTGGTGCGGCAAATGAGAAGGAGCACGGTAGGTCGGAACTGAGCGGGTGCCTGACGAGGCGGGGGTAATGAGCGGGGAACAGATTACCTTTTGTCGGCTTCCAGAGAGTGAGTTGGAAGGGTTGAGGTATACGGGGACTCATCCCAGTGTCCCATGATGACCGAACCCCCTCCCAGTCCCTTCTCGGGGTCCTTTTCCTCCTTATCGCGAATCCTCGGGAAGACGTGTGACTACAGAAGCGGCTATCTTTGACTGCCCCTTGCCTCCGAAGTCACCCAACCCTACTACTGCCTTCTACCGCAAAAACCATCCCCTCCATCCACCTCTGCCGTCCCCTTACGGCCTCAAAAACTAACACAACACCTCTTCTTCTAATATATATCCACAGTGGCCGTCACTCCTACGCGAATGGTAGCATCGGCTTCTTAAGTGTGGTCCCCCCTGAGGGAAACAACGTACCTGAGGGCTATCTTTTTATGAAGTTCAGCTCCTGTCGAATCTCTGTATACATAATTAAAACGTAATTTTTCTTGGAACGCGTGAATTACTAGAGAATTACAAATTGCTTTTCAATAAGAGTTCTACACATTAATTTCTCGATTGCTTACAGCTAACATAAACGCCAAAATAACGCCAATTTATGCACATTTTTCTTGGCTTTAACAGCGTATTTTTAATAAAATTTTCGTTTTATTAATGTAATGAAATCTGAAGTGTCAACTGCATATTTCATATTCATTCATTTATATTCATTGCCGAATAAAAAATTTACATGATTGCTCTATTTTTGATTCAGTTCTTACGGAGTCGCCGCATTCACAACTACGAAAGCTATCAATTTTCTGCTGCCATCCTTATTCTTGTTTCACATTTAGATGCATTCCTAGAAGTAAGATTTTGAGTACAATGACAGAGAATGGCAAGAGTATAATTTATCAGAATAAAAACACTTTTTATTACCCAAGAATACCTTCAGAAATTTTTTACCCACGAGGGATTGCAACCATAACACAATTCAAATATAATAGAAACTTGAATTCTTGGTAAGCCTGACGATCATAATAACTCTTGAGTTTGAATTTAACATTTGAAATTGATAAAATAAAAATGATGATTCCGATTCTTTTTTTATCAAATGTTCTTTAAGAAGTTCGCCTTCCAACTTAGGATTCTTATATGATGCAGAGTTTGCCTGTCTACATGGTCGATAGAAGTCCTTAATTATACTAAATTCACCCACTACACCGATTTAAATAGAGCATCGGAACGTTTCCGCAGGAAAATTGACGCTTGTTATTTTTTTAGGAAAGAGCCTTAGGCATCTGGGCTGAAGATTCCACTCACCCAATTGTATAACCATAATTGTGGTATTTACCTAGAATATTTGCAAATATTATTTTTAATGTAATTATTAAAAAAATGAAGATTAAAATCATAAAAATGAAACGAACATCCATTTTAGGAAAGTTGCTGTGAATAATCTAAATAATAAAAGTATTTAAGATATTTGTTTTAAATCTAACTCTCTAGAGCTTGGCGAATAGGATATGACCATCCTTTATGATGCAATCCTCTGAAACATTTCATACAGCTCATTTGTTAAAGTGCTATGTCGCTCAATGAGGATTTTCTATTTCTTTGATTTTGGAAATTTTAAAAATACAATTATAAACTATTATATTTATATAAAATTCAATAACTACTCTAAGAAAGTCGTTACCAGAAATTTTATTATTTTTATTTTATCAAACAATTCTGCCTTGTCACCAAGATGAACCTCAATCTGCCATATACATGTACTGTATGTTTATAAATACATATGCCTGTGTGTTCATATGTGTGTATAATGAAGGGACGACTTTGCCACCAATTATAAGCTTTAAGTAATATTCTATCTATTTTTTTCCCTTCTCAATACGGTAATATTTCTCCTCATGTTTCCCGCTCCTTCTAAATATTAGGCAATATTATATCTACTTTCGTTTTAGTTTAATAGATATAGTGATATTTCACTTCACGAAACTGTTTTGAATTTCATCAGCAGAAAAAATTACCATACGTTTTAATATTAATATGATTTCTTTAGTATATAAACAGGAAATGTATCTTCAAAAACGAAATTATTATGCCCCCTCTCAAGACGGCATCCGAATTCCCTACCGTGTGAATATAAAAACATACATACGTACAAAAGTACAATTATGTCATACCTTCACAACTGCGGGTACTGTGGAATATCCAATAATTTACTGTGAACAAAGAAGTTAGACGTGTGTCACCGAATCGGTCAATCTTGGGTAAATTCCTCTTCCATACCCAACGCTGTTTACTCGCATACGTGGGATCATATTCATAGTCTCACGCACACATACCCATAGGGGGGCACATTACCCGCGAAACAAAAAAGAAGAAACTTATCTGAGTTTCCCGTTGTTATACCTCAACGACAAGATCCAGCCACTTAACAACTTAAAAACTTCCCTTTAACTGCCCCTCGTTTACTTAACCACGCTCGTATGCGGATTCCATCCTCTCCTTCATCCTTTTCCTCCTTATACCTCTCACCCCACCGTCCATCGAAAAACCATCCACCGATTTCAAGGGCTCTTCCCCATCCCTCCTCCCGTCCTGTAGGCACCTTCCTTAATTACCCAATTTGCGTTCGATCCTTTTTTTCTCTCCCAGCTTCCCATTTCTACTTCAAGGACCACTCCACCAAAATATCTTTCGTCCACCATCAACTGCCTCGACTCACGCCGCCGTGCCCTTAAAAAAAAGGCCCACCCCGACCCCTCTCTATCTCCGGACGGAAAAAATAAATAAAGGTTTCCATCAATTTCTCTCACTCAGCGGTCCCATCGGTTGGCATCGACCCCGAATCTTGCGACCCCGAAGTCTCTTTCCCACCCTTTCAATCAGTGTCCGCGCAATGCGCCGATTAGCCCAACTCCACCCAGCGAGAGTCGGGTCGGGACAAAGGGGAAGATCCGTCTAATGGGACACTTGTATTCTCTACCTCCGCCTTCTCTTATCATTCCCTTTATAAGCGCGGCCCCTTACAAAAAGAGATCTTTAATCCCCCAACCACCCCCATCGGTCTAATTCGTGAAGCGGGGATCACCGCAGCGACCCCCTGTTAGAGGAACACCACCGATCGACTCAAACCTTCCCACACCCTCTGGTGAAAAAATCCCCCGGCGTTCCATCCTCCTTCAGCTCCCCATCAATCTCACCCCCTGGTCCTCAAGTCAGCCATCTTTGATTCCCATCTCGTGACATCTCCCACCGCCGCCACCTCAGACCACGGACCTCTCTCTCTCTCTCTCTCTCACCTTCCTCTCATTCCAAACCTTTGGGTAGGACCGATCACTCTTATTTTCAGGAACCAACGCTGCCACCCTTCTCTTTTTATTTCCCCACCCGACTTGTGTCTTTTTTTCCCTCGGTCAGTTGTTCGCCTCTTTGGTATACACCGCTCTGCGGGGTGGGAGACCTCGGCCAATACCGGGCTGTCTCCCGGGAGAACAAACGGAAGAGACGGCGGCGTCCATGGTGCTCCGACAGTGGGATGCCGAAATCAACTGAGGAGGAAAATTAGGGACTGTGGGAGCATCCGTTCTCTTTGTTCTCCGTTCGAGATGTCGTCTTGCCCGCATCTCCTCCCCTCCACCGCCGGCAAAGCGAGATTTTATGATGGGCTCGGGAATGGTTAAAGACTGTGAGGAAGTCCTTCTTTTTCTCGAGTCTCGAATGTCAATCTCATCTTCGACCTATTTATGATTCCGATCGGAAGGGAGAAAACCGTAAACAGGGACATTAGGAATCGAGCATGGAGCGTTTAAGTCGCCGACAGGAATACCTATAAAAAAGTTATTTCCAATCGTATCTGTTTCGGGAATGTCTAGAGGAGATGATTTTGAGCGGGGATCCTGTTTGGTGAGTGGGTTGACTCCACGCTCTCGATTCGGCCGTTACGGTACCAATACTAAAGATATGAGGAATACCACGAGATTTAAGAGGTGATGAGGAAGGCAGAATTCGAATGGCAGGTAATGTGGGTGGCGGGAGGAAATAAGTATAATATCGGACTTGAGTGGGAAGAACATTGGACAATTTAGCTTCCAGATAAATATGACAACTCATAAAATTACGTAACTACCTACCGCGAACGGCCTCTTGGAAAAATTTTATACGATTTTCCTTTCAGTTATCTACAAAGTAAAGTAAACGCAACCTACAATCTTTATTAGCAGAAAGGCTTCCAGAAAACACTCAACCTGGCAATAATAATCATCGTAAAAGCTGAAAAATGGTATTTGGAGACTTGAGGAGGTGAGGCAGAACGCCGTGAGCCCATTTTCCTGATTAGAACATTCTTTTATGGAGCCTATGCCCCGAAAATTCGTGGCCTAGGCCGAAGAAAGCCGGAACTAAAGATAATTACCTTTTTTCCCTCTTTGGAAGCATGCGAAAAACAAACTTACTCCCCCATTTCCCATCATTAATCACTGGTAACCGTACCCTCGCCGATTCCGTAAAAGACGTAAAACCATTTTTCTTCGAATTCTTAACTGACTTTTTCTATATCTGCCTCAAGACCAAATAGTTTTGCCCTCCTCACAACCCCTCCCTCCTCCACCGCCTCCTACCACAACTCTTGAGAGAGAGGCAGTGCCACTCCATCAGCGTTTCTGGAGCGGCTGAGCCCTGCAAACGCAAACTCAAAGCGACTGTGCACTAATGGGAAGAGACACTAAATGAATGTAGGAATGGCGAAGAAAAAGAAATCTTCGGAGGGAGAGCAGCTTTTAGGATAGGGATTTGGCCGACAAGAACAAAAGAAGGTGAGGATTGATGGAGTGACCACAGTCGGTGGCACCGAAAAGCGCGTGGCAGGGCACCAGAACTCGACGGCCTCCGAGTGTGTGCGGTTCCTTTGTAGATTGGCGAGGCCCGGGAAAAGAAGTAGGAAGCGAGGAACGAAGAGTGACGGGTCTGTATCAAATCTGCACCGAGACGGGAAAAATGTCAGTCAGGCAGTCTCGGCTTTAACCCTTGTGTTAACCCCGGTTTCTATTTTGACGGTTTTACTGAAATCGATACAGAAGGACAAAGGAGGACGGTTCCTGTTGGTCCTTTACCCCTCGATGTCCATGTGTCCATGAGAAACGTTTGTTATTTTATACATGATATAAAGGCTCTATTTATCGAATAAACCTAAATCCATCATGAGTCATCGCGGTTACTAGCTGTTATAAACGACGGTAGCGTTTTCAGTAAGGGATTTTTAAAGTCTTTAAGAAAGGAATTCGTAAAAAAGGAAAGTAGAGAAAATTAAACTGAATTCTCTGAATTTTCTGCTTGGAAAATGTATTTTGAAACAGAATTCTGGTAAATACCATTTTCTCGGATCTAACCAGGGGAAGCGCCTCCCCCTGCGATGACTTTGTAGTACTAGTAATTTGCCTAAGAATTAAGGCGGAGTTTGAATTAATATCTAATTATGAAATTTTTCTACAATCACTGGAATCTACTGTACTAATCAAAATGGTATTTTAACGTCAATTGGAGATGATCTCATAAGGAATTTGTCTTTGACAAGTTCTCCTCCTAAACAAGTTTCTAGATTTTCCCCAGCAAATTATGAAAAAAAAGATGATTTTATTCAATTATCAGAAGGAATAATCCGATATACTTAAGATAGTCAGTTCTATATATATCGGCGTTCGATACATGCGATAAAATCCACGTGAATCTGCATAAGGATAGGCGCTGCTAGGCGTGGACAGACAGTGGAAAAATTATAATAGCTTTGAAATTATGATTGAAAGAAAGGCAACATAAAGCTTTAGTTGATGAAGAAATTAAACTTTATTTCAAAATATTAATACTATAGTTCATGTAATTAATGCTTCAAGGATTTTTGAATCAGGGATTACAAGTACTCGATAGCCCACACCACCTCCGAATTATGACCGCAACAGTGCAAAATCAATTTAATCAAACATAAATTCACTGAAATACTATGTGAGACATATCACTGACATTATGAAATATATTTTTTAATTCACCAAATACAATAAATAAACCGGAAAACGGAAACGATGAGGCATGATATTCTACTATTTCTTGAGATTGGACGATAGGACGACGACGATGTAAAAAGAAAACATATAAGTATTGGTAAGTTCGTGTAGTAGAAAAATACCTCTTTAGGATAAAAAGTCGTCCGATAGGCCATGTTGTATTAGATTTCTCAAGATTAAGACAGTTTGTAGTATCGGAGATACATTTAAAGACACAATAAGTGTTCTGATAATAAATATAGGCACGTGAACGTAAAATTAGCACGAGAACGGCGCCTCGGAAAAAGATCACAGAAAGAAGTTTTCTAAATGAGTGATAAAAATTTCAAGTAACTAAATATTTCATAATCATATATTTTTTTAAATGTTATGTCGATTTCACCGCAGATAAAAATAAGTTTAATACAAAGGTCTCTCGCAAATAATCCTCTACAGAGCCCAGAACTTAAGGAAGCAGCATTTCTTAGGGTCACTAACCCAATCAAATTTGATAGGTCAACTGATCGTTTTCCTACATGATCGTTTTCCTGCACTACGAAACAGATCCAACTCTTATTTTATTTTTTACAACTCCGTACCACGGAAAATACCTAGGAAACTCTGCTTAGTTTTTTCCGACGAGGAAGATTCCATGTTTGCAGAGCCTTTCCGATTTTACGATTCAAGCGATGCATAAAAACCTAAGCAGCTGCCCTTAAATACCTATATCGTGAGCAACGGCGCGCATATGCTCAGGTCACCACCATTTACATAATTCATCCCTCTGTATTTTCCACCAACGATTCCTCCTTGCATCCATCTTAATCCTCAAAATAAATCTCAATAGGCCCAACGGCATCTCCACCTGCGTTTTCCACGAGTCGTCTCAATCAAAGAACCCCCACGATACGTGAGCGAGGTCAAATGCAAAGCATGGGAAACAGACATCACGTGAAACCATAGATGATAAACGATACCAATTTTTTTCCAAGCGCGGACAGCATCGAGCGGAAGAGGAGGATTCATTCTGTTGATATCGAGGATGTTCCTCACCTTTTCGATCCATTACACACACAAACGCTTTGCATAGTAAGGCTCCATTGTGAGCAGCCATTATTCATCTCATTGGCGACACACACACTTCGGCACCAGCGGAGAGGAACCGCTCCGGGTGCGTGGGTAGAGAAAAAGAGTGCGAGGGAGGAACGGTGACCTCCGCTC
This sequence comes from Pachydiplax longipennis, assembly GCA_036926295.1. NCBI lineage: Eukaryota > Metazoa > Arthropoda > Insecta > Odonata > Libellulidae > Pachydiplax > Pachydiplax longipennis. Next base: position 64,646,292 of record JAVFKF010000008.1, read on the forward strand.
GGCGAGGGTCACCCGTCAACCAAATCATCGGGCCATAGACGTAGAGGAAGGGAAAGGCAGCCGCGGCGGGGAAGGTGTTGGCCCCCGGATAAAGGGAAGAGTTGACGGCGAGGGGGAAGGATGTGCTCTCGTTCGTAACACCGGATGCAGGCACCATCATCGCTTTTTGGGAGGGGTCGACCAAGTGGGTAGGTTCGCGGGGGGGCGTGGATGGCCGGGGAGTTTTTGAGCAAAGGATTGGACGAAAAAGTTTTGGAGGAGGAGCGAGGGGAGACAGGTGGCAGTGAGGAGAAAGGGAGGAAAGGTGTGTTAGAGACGGGGAGGGGGGTTTTTGTCGAGGGGGGGTTAAAAGTAAAAATTGGTTTGGAGGGAGTGGCACAGGGGAGGAATGAGTTAAGAGCGTGCGTACGTGGCAATGTGTTTACCGAAGCGACCGCTCATATTCGGGGTCCGCGGAAGAGAAGGAACGCCCACCTCGGTTTCTCCCTTTCCGCCCCTTTTTACCTTCAATGTCATTCTGACACTGTCTTATCCCAATTCGAGTCCCCGCCCCCTTCCGCTTTTTCCCATACCCTCCCCACGAATCCATTTCCTCGACCCCGTTCGCTCCTCATCATATTCAATTCCGAGCGATCCCTTCTGACCAACTATGGTAACGCACCTAGCGTATTCATTAAGTGTCCGAATATTTAATACCGACGGCGGCACGATTTCCGTCCCTCGGAAACGAATAATGAAATGGAATAAATTGATCGGAAGGAGACGCTGGTGAAAGCGGCTGAATCCTATTTGAGGACAATCGACGGGATGTATGTGTCTGATAACTCATCGATGTACAAAAGGCTACTCACTCCTATCCTACTTGTTCCGCCTCGTACGTATCCCAATATAGTGATCTTCCGAATCCGCTTGACGTCATTTTGTTCTTGTCATTCAACCCCAGGAAACAAAAATGACGGTGATCTTGTTATTGGGCTGAAAAATGCGCACAATAATTGCATAGCATACATTCTTCCGAGGTAATCTTTCCTAATGAAGAAATTCAATGCGGAAATAATGAAGATTGCTCCAATTTAAAGTAATTTGGCCCTTTTACGTCGAATAGCGCCGCTAAATTGACCTAAGCGTAGGTCGGACTATGAATATAGATAACGCGATTCAATTTTTACCTGGAAAATCCTCCAATCGAAATTTCGCTCCTATGTTATTTTTATGGGATAGCCTTTAATTAATTTTAACATAATTTCGTTCGCGCAGGAAATCTTTAACGATCTTCACTTGCGCGTCGGTAGATAAAAGTGTTCTTATTCGTTTATAATAGATCAAGATATTTAAAATGAGACTATGAGATGAGATTCGTGAAGATGACTTATCGCAAAGATCATATCATAGTTAAACCTCGGATATTAAATCATTTTCTTCGAATATTGCGGTTAGATTTTAACATGTGTTTTATAATGTAATTAGCAGGAATTTCCATGGACTCAGATGATGAATGCCTCTGATATCCACCCCATTCCCATACTATTCCACAGATACTGATTTTTTATAAAGACAAGAATTTAATTTTGTTTTCAAATAGATGGAGATTTATATTTCAATAATCGACCAATATATCTACAAAAATATAAAATGAGGAACATGAAATTTTTAAGTTAAACATTAAATGATACATAAGAAGATTTGAAAACAGAGTAACGAACTGCACTGATGAGTTTTATTATTAATTGCAAAGGTTCGTGAGTAGGAAAAAAAACAAATAACGAACGGTTAGTAGGTTAGTCAAGTTAAAAATTTCATGATGGAAGGCCACAAATCTTCTCTACTAGTACAAGAAATGATTACAAATTGAATCGTAAGATACAAGATAGGGTACAATTCCGGGTAGTTAAATATATAGCTTCATTTTGAGAAACGAATAAACATATTGCAAGAATTATCTTTAAATAAATGAAAGAGGGGAACGTTTTTTTGTTAAAAAGTAACACAAAGGAACGTTCACAGGCATAACTAGTTTTGATTCTGTTCTATAGTAAACAATTTTGTATTAATTCTAGTCATTCAAATATTTAAGAACATAAACGTAAGGACTTCTAATTTTTTTTATCTACCTTGCCTGATTTCAGGATGTCACCGACTACAGCATTCCATAGAGATGTTCCATAAGATATCGGGAATATTACTCATTTGTAAGAGAAAACTAAAAATCAGTTTATCATCATATTATTAAATATGATAAACCATTAAGAATTTAAGTTACGCGGACATTAATTGATAACTTGTGACGGACGGTTTCAAGCCATTATTCCATCATCGGTATCATCAAAAATGTGAAATAAAAACAGTCGATGTTTATGACTTATTAGCCTCCCATATTATTCATTTTGGATTCCTCTTTGCTAGATCTACATTTATAACCCGCGAGCCGCCAGAGGCGGTAGGGGGATTCAAGTTATTATTGTTTTTGTATGGTATTTGTTATTTAATTCGACTAAGAGAAAGCTTCGTCGATAAAAAGAATTTATTTATTAACGATTACTAATAGATCATAAAAATATAGCGAAGAGCGAAACATTTTGGTAACTGAACGCTAAAATAAAACCAGATATCTTGCGGAGTAAGAGCAAATGGCCGCGCAGAACCACCCGAAATCAGTTTTAGCTGGGGCACATAAAGAAAAGCATCGTAATCATAGCGTTTGAAATTTAAGCATAGAGAAAAATCTATTATTATCATTATTATTTCTACGAATTTTAAACTACTTATATTTTCGATTTAGATACCTAAGTGGGATGACGTTTTTCATACATTCTGTTTCGTTGAAAAATATACAAAAGCAACAAAACTCCAACTTTGTAGCAAAACGCAATAAAATTTTTACTTTAATAACTTAACACTAAAAACTGATCTTCAAGTGTACAGCAAACAGGATTGTATCGGAAAGTAACTTAGATGGACAATGACCACTTGAGTTTCGTCTTATCTACAATTACCAAGTTAATTTCACCTCTATTCACAAAGAGAGCAATGTTTGCCGCGTCCACAAAGAAATTCAAAAATTAGTTCATTAATACGCATTTTAATTTCTTCGTTGGAGAAGATTTCTCTTTACCGGAAATTACGATGACGAGACAGAAACGATCTGGGTAACCACCGTAACTTTCTTGTTACGCACTTGAATCGTTATTTGAAATTATTCCATGAAATTAAATTTGAATGAAGCATGCGTAGCTAATGGATACAAAGTCCTCGTTGGGTAATATTTCTTAAATATCAAGATGCATATCTTCTTTTAAATTAGTGGCAAAAGAATATCACAGATGGATCTGTAATATGTTAGCACCTACTACATTACTTGGCGTTCGATGCAGTAACATCCCCAAATTTCTTTCATCAAACTTAGGATTTTACAAGTATATCATACTCACTCTTATGTATTATGTCGAGTAAAAATGAAATATAAAGTATTCTCTTTTTGTTTACTTAGCTATTCTACCTGTTTTGGATGCACAAACTCAGAACTTGGACATCATTAACAGCAGCTGGATGAATACGGTGAAAAATTGCTTCTCTGTCTGATTAGAGTCACAAATAATAGAGCAGAGCCAACTTGAGAATAATCAACGCCCAAATGAGATTAATCTCAAATTTCTAATTATTTAAATTTACCATATGTATCCACATCTAACCGTGTAAAACACTGAAGATGCAAGAAAAGATTTAAATAAACATCTAACATAAGAATAAATTTAATCACCATAATCTTCACAGGAAGACGATTTTTTTAAGAATCTCAGTTACCATCGTGTAATCCAGCACATAGATGGACCTCGATAAGTTGTAGAATTAAAGAAAATGAACCAAGCTAGCAATTTCGCAATGACAAGATGTTCCCACAATTGAAGATAAAATATTCAACAGTCGCCTCGGTAGAGTAAAATGGTTAGGTAGCAGCAATTAACTTTTATTACTGATAAAAGCATACCGATTCTTCCTTCTTTCTTACTATTTATCTTGACATATAACGTTTTATACTGACTATGGTGATATAATTTCTTATCTTGAAAAGTACATTAGAAATAAAACGATAGAAGAATGGCTAATAGGTTTCTGCATCGCACTCAGCAAGTTTTAAGAAATATTTTTGATAAAAACTAGACCATATCAAAAATAAATATTTGCAGAATAATTCATACATCACGTAAACTAAGTAATTTACTTGGATCACAAAAGATATGTGATATTGCTACCAATCAAGGAATATAAAAATTCACGCTTTTAAATTCAAAGATGAAAATAATCTATTAGTCATATTTACTAAAATCAAAGTTTTTTCAAAGAGTACATAGATATGAGAGTAATATTCTATATCATAAGCCTACCGGATAGCCATGTGGGCAGCGCTTTCGATATCGATGAAAGTGGTCCCGGGTTCGATTCCCGGTGGGGACCAACATTTCGGTGCTTCAATGAGCATTGTGATGAATATGGGAAGCTGTCTGAATTAAGAGATGGCGGGTCCGGTCACGGAGAGCCCAAATACGGCGGCGTGGGTGTCGATGCGCTGACCACGTATCACCCACGATGAATGTCGCCTGGATAGGCAAAGTCAAAGGGATCTCGCGCCGCGGACTTCACTATTTAATATTATATAAAACTCTACTGAAGAAAAATTTTGATATAACGAAATTAAATAATCACACGGAACCGAAACTCGCCCTAGACACAATGCTGATATTTTTAATTGAAAATCTTACCCTTCTTGATAATGAAATTTCTAGGATGTTAAGACGAGGTTTTTCGATCTAGGTCAGTATAGGAGCAAAGTCATTCAAAAATTTGCCGATATTAATAATTATAGGATATTTATACTTTTCATGATATTTTTTTCTGAGAAGACGGCTTATATAAATTCATTCGTTAATTATTTGCTACTGTTTGACTAGCCAGGTGGCAGCCTCGAATAAAGTAAAGCAACACTCATCACACTCCACAATTCCTAAACTTGAATTCTCATTAAGATTAACATTCCAAAAGAACACTCCATTTACAAACAGTATTACATTTCACACAAAAACAAAAAGACAAAATTATAAAACACTCCTCATAATCACAATTAACATCGTCCATTTGGCAAGCCAAATATCACTTTATCAGTTTCTGAATCAATATCAATTAAGATATAGAAATTATAACAAAGATATTCGCTCCATAACTTCATAACAGACTTTACCATCATCTATTAGACTGCGTATTTTCGGTAAGGATTTGGAGACCATTTCAGGCAACAGAAAGATTGACGATATATGAAATCAATATGTTCTGGCGTAACTTTGTGGAAAGCCATAATAAATTATACAACTTTGTAATTTTCCACGGATTTTTAATATCGGTAACCGGTTTCGTAAGAGGTTCTTACATCTTCAGGCCTGAAGATGTAAGAACTTCTTACGAAACCGGTTACCGATATTAAAAATCCGTGGAAAATTACAAAGTTGTATAATTTATTGACGATATAAGTCCTTTGTTTCCTCATTTTCAATTTCTGCTTATAATCATAATAAAATAGACGTTACAGTGTTTACCATGGTGAAAAAATCGCATATCTCTTATGAAATAAATAATTAAAAGAAAACTAAAGCTTCGTACTCTTTTTACATGCTATTCGTTGTTTTTTTCCTTTCTAAATTCGGCTATTGGTAATTTGATCCCCAGAAAATCAGCATATGGTTTTCATATTTTTATCTAAATATCCACTACATAGCTAACAGTATAGACCTCGCAGTTCTAAATCAAAACCATAACTTCATTAAAATTGATATATACGCAATACTGACGACGAGGAAAAATTTCCATAAAAATTGACAAGCTTGATTCGACTTTAATTCAAGTCAAAGCATGGAATGATGTGAATTCTGTTTAATTCGGCTTCGACAATATGACAGGTGCACTGAACATTTAGATATTCCCGGAATCGCGCTGAAATCAAGATGATTCATTGTGATAAATGTTTTAGTATTCCAACAATATTGCTCCTCTCTTTCTAATCGCAGAATTCGAGTGAAATCGGTCGTGAGCTGCAACGGCTTCAGCATCGAAAAATAACTTCTCAGTCTAGAAACATGCTATGGCAAGAAGGACGGAGTGATGGGCATATATTTCCAGCTGACAGCTCAGAACCTCAGACATCTAGAGGGATTTACGTGGTCAGAGTTGAGATAGTAGAAGCGTAAACAACAGCGGCGTCACAAACAAATTCCGAGACAAGGGATGAATTCCGCGACTTAACATATTGCCTGCGTCCGCTCAATGACCGTACAATGAATAGAGAAGAGGTTTACTCAAAACATAGGACGCGAAACATTTCAATGGATAAGAAGCTATATAAAGAACTAGAAAAGACGGAGACACTTCATGAGTTGGTATTTTTAGTCGGAAAAAACGGATCATTCAAAGTATCTCATAATTAAGGTAACTATTCTAATATTTAGTTCGACTAATGATAAAAATTAATTTTGATTGAGGTTTTTCTGAGATGGCATCAATTCAATTTTATAACTAATAATAAGATATTCTCAATGAGGTGAGTAGTCTCATCAATCGTGGACTAGTTCCATCAATGCATTTGGTCGTTTGTCCCTGAAAATCATGAAGTTTTTCAAATTCGCACAAGCAGTGCGTTTGTAATCGAATACTGCTGTTAGAACGTTCTTGCATGAGTTTTGCCAATTATAGTTACCCGAACGTTGGGAAAAGTGACCGATCAAAATGAAAAATATTTTACTAAATAAATCTCTATACATTTTCAAAATTTTCAATTATTTTCCTTACTTCAACACTGCAGAACTTTCTGGATAACCCGATATCTGTAACCGCAAGGGAAGTACGTCACTACACCATATTTAATTCATTGTATTCTGTAATTCTGTAATAAATTCTATACTTCGTCCAACGCTATGAAGAGAAAATGTAAATCTTACGGCCTCGTGTATTACGTGCGAGGTAATGGCGCGAGCTGTTGTGACTTTTGCATAGAAAAAGAGAGTTGGCGATAATTGAGTTTAAAGAAGTTCAGAATAGAGTAAAATTGATTTCTGATGGAATAGTAAAAACAGCGCGCGCCAATCGCCCTTAGGGGATACACTTTGCCATAAGATTTATGTGGTCTTTTCAAGACGTTGGCCTAAGTGTAATGTTCACCACTTCCAGAAAAAGATCGTAATATTATAAATAGATTCTTGGTTACCATCATACGATCCATAAGACTTTAAATATCTCTCAAAATTATGATCTTCGTTGATTCCCCAAAAGTAACTTTTACTTAGTTTTACTAGTTGTGAGTTTTACTTTACTTTGATTACTTTCAAATATTAATTACAAGTAATGAAATCAGATAAAATAACAGAATTATATTGTAATTTTATTACATGGACTAGCCATAAAAAATAGTTTGATACGACTTTTAATGGTTCCATGGTATAAATGTACACTACAATTCTTTTCTTTCAGCTGATAATGCATTTGTTGAGTATTTCCAAGCTTTCCATAAGGAGCAAAAGATAGAAGATAGATCGTAGATCTTTGCTCCTCTTCTGACTATGCGCACACGCATAATTTTATGAAAAAAATCTTCGTGTACAGAACGAGCAATCAAAGTTCTCTGTGCAACCTACTAGATGGAGAGATTCAAGTTTTGAAATTCAGCAAACTAGTAAAATCGGTCAAACTTAGGCTTCATCCATAGGGTTTCGCTGGATTTACGTCACTGTCTCTTACCATTTTACGAGCTGGATCAACTATTTTACAATTTATAGGTCAGTGTTCTCACAGAGTAAATTTATATTTATAAATATATATAAACTCTAACCGAATAAAAACCAAAATTTATCGTTTCACATCTTATTTGCATCTTATACCGCGTCGCATTTCATCAATTTCCAAACGATAAATTATACGACAAACGAGTTAAATGAATCGATTCAAAATTTTACTTTTTCTTCTTTGCCAACTGAAATTTCAAGTCTAAACGCGTGGCATAGCATGCAGCAAATTCTGAAGTAACAGAGAAATGATTCATAGAAGGAAGGTTAAAAAATCACTTCTATAGAACATCATAACTAGGTAAACTTACCTTTCGTCGGCGAAAAAGGAATTAGGAAGGCAAATACTGTCGCCAACACCCTTAGTATGATGGCCACCCAATTCAAAGGCCATCGAGATTGATCCGCTTTTCGTTGGGTAACCAACAGCGAGCTGATCTACATGCGAGCCATAATGATTCAACTTTTTTCTTGAAGTATGGCAGCGTCAAAGCTTCCAACGATTTTGATTAATCTCAAGGACCATAATTGGCCTCCTTGAGGAGCATTAATATTCATATGTATTTTATTCTGAATTGAAATTTATTCATGAGTGTTATAGAAAATCAAAATACTCGCATTATTAATTTCCTAAATTGATCTATCAATTAAGCATTCCTTTTTTACATTAAGTCACAGCCCAATAATAGGCTGAGCGTTGCTCCCTACGTAAAGCCTTTAGTTTTCTTACACAGCTGGCATCAAACAATTCCGTCGATGAATTATCTCGAAAAACGGAAACTTCTGACGATACAGGGACTCGAACCTGAATCCTCCACTAATCTTTCCTAGTCGTCTTTTATCCTTTTATTAAATTAAATTCAGTTCATGTATCAAATTCGCGATTCCGAAGGACGTTTTTTAATTTGAAGCCCGATAATCAGAATTTAAGTACCACATTCTCCCAATTGATAGAAATCGCGTCGCCTTGCTATTCAGAACGAATGGTAGATTGAAACAGAATGATTACTTAAAACACGACATCATTCCAATGAAAAATGAGGAAATTAATCAATCAATTAATTAAAATTCTTCACATTACCTCTCTAGATGGTGTTTTTTGCTGAAGTTACTTGATGAAGTAAAACCACAGAACATTAATTATTCGGGAGGCATGTTAAAGGCACTTTTAATTGTCTGCGCAAGAAACAAAAACCTGAATAATTGCATTCCTGCGAACCTGGTTGGCATTAAGAGCCATGTCAATCCTCTCAAATAAGAAATGATGGAAAAAGGCGGTTAAAGTAACAAGAAAATAATTAATATGATACAGATGAAGGCTTACCTATTTCGATGTTTATCTGAAAATAATAACAGGCTGTTTGCAAATGCCTGCAACTTAATTTCTTGTACTGTGCAGCTGAATTTCAGCGGATTTTCAGTCGTAGGTCAAGGTTGCTAGTCAAAAGTAGAGAGCGAGGTGAGTTGACAATGCGAAATAAAGATACAAAAATAAACAAGCAAAACCAAGATTGGTTCCATAGATTCTTTCTGTTGGATACGCCCAAAACTGGGGGTTTTAAAACACTGTGCAAACAGACAACACCCAGTTAAAGAAAGGGAAATCTTTCAAAACCGTGAAGAAATACACCTAGTTTACACTTACGTTTAAGGATGAGGGTTAATTAAATGAATGACAGTATGAGTAAGTGTGTCACGAATGAAATACGTCATTTACCCCAAAAAACAACAATTAGAAAAACAACACAATATTCTTAAAATATGAACCATGAAGGAGAACAAAACCGTAATGGGCTGCTTTTCGGAAACCAAAATACGAACAATATTAATAAAAAAATCTATTCTCAGCACGATAGAACACAGGCAGCCAGAGGCATCAGAATGAAGAATCAGTTTGAAGCTCCAACAGAAAATGATTCAACCCAAAATTTTCTGTTTTGTTTATTTATTTTTGGTAATGATCCCACAAACATCCATTTGCTAGAAAATACAGCGAGGGACGTACGGGAGAGACACCGAAACGCTTCGAATTCAGCAAACAACCCGATAAGTAAGATAAGTATTGGTAATACACGACTGCTGACATTACAATTTCCAGAGACAAGAGCCTCATCGATCAAGATATAGATTCCTGACTCAGGACCAGAATTGTTCCCCAGTTGCAACTTTAGTTATTCGATAAGGACACACAATCCGTCGCAGAGTGAAAAAGCGCAGATTCTCGGAAGCGGCGCACACGAGAGCAATTTTAATAAACCATTTTTTGCCGCATCAGCAGAGGGGAGAGAAAATCCCGCATAAATCGCCCGTCGGGTACCGCATTACCTAGCGAAACATTCAAAAAAGGTTTCCTCCACCCAGAGGGGAGGAGTGGGCAAAAATCTGCCACTCTTGCCTTGTCGTTCCAGGCATTCCGATCGGTTAGTTTGAGCCGAAAATGCCAAAGCCGAAGCGGCCGAGTCTTTTTCCCCGCTCTCCCTCTTCCATCCCGCGGGAGGACTCCTCGCACACAATACCGAATCCCTCGGGGCTAAGCTCTTTTCTCCCTTGATTGCGTTCCTCGTTACCTCACTCGCGCAAGGCTACATGCGGAGAGCATTTGTCGGGTAAGCCGAGCTCGTCCCCACCTCGAGCCACTCTCCGACCATCTCCACGCTCTCGAAAAAATAATAAACTCAACCCTTTTTTGCGGCCTGTAAGAAGGAGACCACACTTCAACCCTATACTCCTTCCACTTGGGATACCACCAAGTACCTCCGACTCCCTCACCGCAGACTACACGGGGCATATATTTCATGGTCTCTTAGTCAAGCAAAGAGGCAGGAGGCGAATGGGAGGGGTTTCGATGTTCGGAAAACGAAGGGGAGGTGGGAGTCGAAGACTGCGTGGGTGGAAGGAGGGGATTTTTGGCTCGGAGAGGAGTCTTGCGCGTGAGTGTGATTACTAAGGAGAGGGGGCGGATAAAGGGGCTGCTCCCTAAAGGAGTCGGAATTCCGAAGGGGGATAGACGGGGAGGAGAGCCCAAGGTAAAGATGGGAACGAAGGCGGTTATCGCGGATTTCTCCCTCGAGCGAATCTGAAGCGCTTTACTGCTACCGAGGAGACATGAGGCAAGCACGCAAAATCGAAACCTGCCAAAAAGAAAAGGAACTGGCACCTCCTCCGAAAGTCTCCGTCGAGGCGATTTGCTTCGCTTTTCGGTATGCAGATTTTTACGAGGAATAATTCCATAAGAGACTTGGGGTCTTTCCGATACCGACAATCCGTAAAGAAAAGCCATACGTCTCTAGAGGGTTTAAGAGTTTTCGCAGAAAAATACCCTGAGGTATTCGTTTGGTGAATTTGAAAGAGAAACCTGAGGAAGCGCTCATTAAATTATACGCAAGTTAACGTATGGCTGTATGCTTATATTGAAAGCAAGGGTTTTTAGTGTTAGTAAAGCTGAAAAGATTTTGATACCCATACTCCTATCTTAAATACATGTGTATCTTCTACATAATAATATTTAATTCATGCATACTATACATGAAGCACCTAAAGAAATTACCCTTTCACTGTGTAGGAGAAAAGGATGCTGATAAGAGCAAGAAGCAAAATAGAACATTGTTCTCAACTATTAATTAAGGAGAATAATATCAATGGAGGCACATATCCCTTAAAACAGATGAAGAGTCATGTATGACTATGAAAAAACATAATTTTAATGATTAAACTGGAACAGTACCGTTATTACTACCTGAAAAATAATTCGCACTTAATAATGACTGAATGTTTTCACAAAAACATTCGAGAAGATCTTACCATTACAAATACATCAAAGATGTATATCTCAGTTTAGAAAAACACTTTTTAGGTATCCCTTAAGGCAAAAATAAGGGAGGGTAGGACAAAAAAAAACTAAAGCAAAGAAAGTTCTAATGACCTCTCCCTCCTGACAGAGAATCCAAGCAATTAGAGCGTGTAATTAATCATCAAATTTCAGGAAGAATTTTTTCAGCCGCCCTGCGTTTAACTAAATGAGTCTCGTTCTAACTAAGCCCCGCTTAAAATGCACAGGTGTTACGGATCCGAACCCCACTAGATGAACTCAACAAGTGGTGGAATTCGTCTTATTGGGCGATAAAAGGCCGAGAATGACGAGTAATAAAGAGGGCAAGGGAGGCTGGCGAGAAAATAATGATTTTCCACCCGGGGCACTCGGTGGCCATAACATCGACTGGGATACGAAACCACGTCTTCGCCCTCGAGGGACTGTCAATCCTTACGGCATCCTGTCTGACTTTAATTGGATGACTTAAAAGGCAGAGCGGACCAACCTCGGCAAAGAAAGGAAAAGTTAATTGGAAGTGAGCCTAAAGATAGTGATTATGCGAGGAGTCATCTAAGAAGGGAAAACAAACATTTCGAATTCCTATTATTATGGAGAGGTATTTTGGCAATGCCACGAAGCGTCTTTAAAAACGAGGCTGAATCGGGGGCCACCCATGGAAGAAGACAGCTGGGTCACTTGACCGCGATACGGGATCGAGTGTTATTAGAGGCGAGGAGATGGGCTAATAATGTACTGGCTCGGAAAATCTCAATGAACGCCGCCGAATAAGGGTTGAATAGCTGAATGAGATAATTTACCCCACGCTTTGCATGAAAAAAACGTGACCGCGGCATCCCGTGAGCGAGATTAAAGTTTTATAGGAATTAAATGGACGAGTCGAGAGCAGTAATGGGGAGGGCTGGATTTTATAAATTATGTTATGCACACTCATTATAACGTAACGACTAGATTAACTCATTTCAACGCGCTTGAAGACTGGTCATAAATTCTGCATCCGAGGAGAAGTAACGTTTCAAGTGCACGAGGTATCTTGGGATAAAATACAAATGGAATCTCGGAATTCCCCGAATCAGCATTTCGTTCATCGTTCGCTTCGGGTTCGGTTGTCCTTAGCACTTAAGGTGAAAATAGAAAGAGGTAGCTATCCTGGTTTGACTCTATAAACAATAAAACGAGTCCTAACGAAATCGGGTAGCGCTTGTCATGTGTTAGAATTATCGATTAATGGAAAAAACAACGGAGTCACTATTTCTCTTATCGCTTTAGAGCCGTTCGACGGGTGAACAGCTACATTAAAATACTTTAAGCACTTTTAAATTCCAGATAGTTGAACCGCGTGTACCTTCAAAAATCCTTTCCCAATTAAATCGGAGGAAAGATCGAATTCGAGCTCGGTCTCTCGTTAGAAAATACACTGAATCCTTCTATCTTCGGAGCCTTCCTATCGTTAAAGACGGAAGAATTATGTCGACGGACTATCGATTAAGCAGGAGGTAACGCGAAGGGCTCCATTTCATCAGCGGCTATCGATAAACGCTTATAGATAATCGTTCCTCTAAAAACGAGCGGAGGAGAAAAAAAATCCAAAACTTTCCCTACTCCCACACTTTTGAGAAAAATTTCAAATCACAAATCTCCCGATCTAAACCGCCGTCAGCCGTAAACACAATCGGCAGCAATTATACTCTTTTTTTTCCTGGAAACCTCCGAGACTGTCGCCAACTTTAGTGCTGCCAGTATAAGAAGTGGTGGATAGGATACATAAAAGGAAAACAAAACATAAAAAAGGGCCTTTCCAATAAAGTAAAAGAAAAAACGATTACCCCACCTCGACAAAAACAAACGATGACTTTTCAGCCACATTTTCCGAGATGGAACTTTGAAAAGACGTTAACATTTTCGTCAATGACAACGACCGCTGAAGAGAAAGAGGATTTTTTTCCCCCTCGAGGAGAGGAAAAAAGTAGGTGGGGCCGGAATGGGTCGTTCAAGTGATTCAATCCGAAGTCTTTTCAACCTAACAAGGAGGAGAGCAAGAGAAAGGGTATGAGAGAGAGAAAAGGGAATGAGGATGGCAGACAATAAAATGGAGAAGTTTTTCGGGGGGGTGAGGGACTGCTAGAGAAAGAGCCGAAGAAAAGAGAAAAGACTGAGAGAAAGAGGATGGGACAAAAAAATCGCACGGGAAGATAGCGAAGAATGGGGAGTAACACGAGGAGTAGGAAGAGAAGTCCGCGGATATGCATAGGAGTGAGTGTGAGGGGAGATAAGGGGAAAAGAGATGAGATGAGGATGCTGTGGAGGAGGAGGGGGAGAGGTGGGAGGAGTTTCCTAAATCCAGACTAACCGGTCTGTCTTCAGGACTGGGCAGTATCGGGCTGGCCATCAAGTTTCGTGACTAGGCCCCATCCTTCGTTCCCCGACCATTTTAAAAAAGCCATCCCCTTCCACCTACCCTTTATTTCGCCTCATATCCCCGACCCCTCAAACCCTTTTGCCGCCCACCCTTTCCAACCTCCTCCGCCTGAATCCACTCAGACTCCCTGCTCTTGCTCCTCCTTCGATCTTCCACACACATTTCCCTCAACGAGATCCTCTTCCACTGCCGAGGTCTTTTTTCATATTCCTCTGCACCTTAAGGTACCCAGATGTACTACTTTGGGGAGTGCAGTATTACTTTCCTCGCCCGACGGGTCTTGAGACGTGGACTTCGTATTTTAAGGGATAATGGAAGCTCCTATAAATGGCCAACCTAAAAGTCTCGCTTGGAGTGATTTTCACGACCTCCTGAATCGAACTACGATTATTAATGATAAATCTGTCTAGCTGGCGAAATAAAAAATAATACACCTTAGACATGTGTTCCACTTGTTCTGGAAATCGCTAAAGCAGAAACATTTTCTCTTAGGATTTGTTTGAAAAATGTAATATATATTTTTTTAAATAGTTAATCCTATCCTATTGTCATAGCAATACCAAATAAGGATTTGTTTCTTCAACTGAATTTTTAAAAATATGAGCACACTTAAGCTTACTTAAAAAGCCTAAACCAAGGGTACTATGAAAGAGAGTAAAATGAATTCAGGTTAAAGTAGATTACTTTATATTCAAGAATGGAGAAACATTTGAAGCTCCCATAAACAGAATCGGTTAGAATTTTTGATACACTACCCTTGACAAACCATGGGAATCCCGTATCCTCCCACACATTCTAACCAGAAGGATAAAAAGTTTTTCAAAATGAACCGCTATCATATTTTTTTACCTTAAGAAAAGGCGATTCCACAAAAATTTGCCTCGATTCTTTGATTCAAGAATGGACCGTCCACAATCTCACTATTTTATAGATATAAACAGATATTATGATATAGTTGTTTTTGACGGCTGAAGTTTCAGTAATTGAATAAAAAGCAATCATATTATTTAAAAAAAGCATCATAGCTTATTCAAAAAAATTAAATTTTATAAATTTAGCAAGCACGAAATAAATTTTTAAAATTCCATTAAATCATATCTGTAAGGGATTAAAAATTTCCAATTTGAAGTGTCAGTGCATCAACTTGTAACTATTCTTGATGCTTTCTATTTTCACATCCTTCTACTCAAAGAGTTTCGTATCCAATTATTAAGAACGACCTCAAATATTTAATAACAATCATGCCATTGAGTTATTTGTAAAATAATAGTGTGGTAATAAGTATCTACTCCGTACTTATTTATCATAAAATCCTTTTCCTCACAGCTGATACTTTAAGTAATACATGTATTTTTCAGCTTTAAAGCTAAATTACGAACATTATTTTATTTCTTTTAACTACTATTATGAGTATACAAACATTTCTGATAATTTATAGCATATGTGAAAGAAATATCCAATATTTATTTCGAATTAAAAATTTACGATACCATTACTTTAGTATTATGATCGTATTCTTATGTATTTTAAAAGTTCAAAACAATATCCCTGATATCCAGGAAACTTAACGAGAAAGTAAAAGAAACATGTATGGTACGACTGCCATTAAATTTTCTATCGACTTATTTTCTATAAAATTTGTTTGATCAAATTGACCGAGACATGAACTGAAAAGAAGCACTTTCATCATAAAATAGTTTATATCTTCCAATTCCTACGGAAGGACGGTATTCAAAGCCAACCGAAAATAAATACAAAACCCTTACGTTTGAGAACAACAGAAAATCTATAATTTTTCCAAAATATTTTCGCACATGATAAAATAATTTACATTCCCATTGTACAGAAAAAAATTTATTCCTGTTATGGTGAAAATCTTCTTACTGTATAAAATTCTAGTTGGCTTAATTCCAATTAGCAGTTCGGGAAGGAATTTCGATGGTATTTCAGACATAGAACATAGATTAATAGGAAAGTTTACCTTTAAACTGAGAAAAACGTCAAACAGGATACTTTACAATCGTAACTGAACACACAATTGTGTCAAATTCCGCAGATAAAGGCAGCTGGAATCTCCTCGAATTTAAATACACATTTTCCCACATTAATTCCTATTTATTTCTTCGGCAGCACATCTATTTATCTCCCTTTCCCCAATTATATTCGATAGCTTCCACATCCCTTTGAAAAAACCTGTTGCTGTCAATGAGATCCTCCGCTTCCTCCCATCCATTCTCCCAACCTTTACTCAGGAGAGACTGATACAAAGCTGACAAATGGATGGTGACAACCCATTCGGACTACCGGACGTATTTCTGAATAAATGCTTAAATAAACCTTAAATAGCCCTTAAACGCATCCGGACGCTAAACGACCCGTTCAGGATGCCTCGATATCGAAATGCTTCAAAATAAATCAGTCTCCTTTTTCTCATATTTCATACGTTCAAGTTCATCTCATATGTCGATAACGTTTGCCGTTTTCAATTGAAATCCTTTAATCCGGAAAGGAACGGTGAGGATATTTCCATATTTTCTGGATTTTTTTCCTTACAGTGATGGAGAGTCCTTCCCAAAAATCATAAAAGAAAAAAGATTTCAGAGGCATTTTTTCGTGAAAAGGAAAATGTTTTTACAGTACGTGATAAATCCCGATTTATTGACGTAAGAGACAAAGAGGAATGATTAACGAGCAAGTTTTTGTATTAAAGATACAAGATAAACCTTTGATGCGATAACAGAATTACAGAAATTCGAGGAATAAGATGGTCTTGAGAGATTTACAGAGCTCTTTCACTCCTTGCTAGGGAAGATAGACGAAGGACACGCTTAGGGTAGCAAGCCGTTCTTTCAACAATGAATATTTACCAACCTGTACACGGTTGTCTAAGATGATGACAGCTATGCTTTCGAATGATAAACGTACACCTCTGATGAAGATTTAGATTACTATTGTTCTCTTTCAGCTAATATCTGCATTGTTCCCAGCATGAAGATGACCATCCCGATTGTGAGGCTAACAGAAGGAAATCGTATCATATCGATATACCCGAGAGTTCAAATTAGCTGGTTTCCCAATTAGAAAGCTCCATGTAAATTATGAACTAATATCCAAACGATCAAAGAATTTATGAGGTCACAGGAAAGAGGAAATCTCGGGACAATTATCCTGTAAATTGAGCTCATATGAGAGATAATAAGCCTTACCGTTGGATGCAGTTGAAATGCGAGTACGAGCTTGGTGAAGATGAACATTACGTCCGGCGAAAGCATAGTAATTATCCTCCCGATAGAAACCAGCGAGGTCGCGGAAATAATAAATTGACCTTCACTCAACATATGCTAATATATATGGAGCAAAATAACATTACGTATCCCAACCTTCGCTCGCATAACCTAGAAAACAGGTTCATTCACAGAGTCGGAGGAGATTTACGACCGGATTTCTGGTCTATGGATTCCTTAGAGAGCGATTTCAAAAGAGTATAACTCTTCGATGTCGATTGGAGTTTTCAAACTTTGTTGTGCATACACATAAATCCGCAGGAACCTCCATTTTTTAGCATCGCTTTAGATGTCCGAGAGGAAAAAAAATTCTTAGCAACACCTCTCTAACAAAAAATAAAATACCATTCCGTCTCACCATTCGATTTCGCTCGAATCTGGCTGTTCATGCCCAACGGGACAGCGCTATGTAAATAGCATCCTTCTTGCGTAAAATCTTCACACTCCCACTTCCTTTCCACACCAACGGACTGGGGTCGCACTCCGTCATAGGCGAATTCGACGCAACTTCGGAATTTGCATTTCAATTGCTTCGCCATAGCCTGAGTGAGCCATCTGTTATAGGCTTCTTTCTCCCGATAAACGTAACCCACCGATTATGCGACCGTACAACCGTCGCTTGTACCGCAATAAATTCACCCGCTCATCTCGAAAGCATCTGACTGCAACCGAAAGCGAGGAGGAATACCTGAAACCCTTCAGCGGAGGTCCGCAAGCTGCCAAAACCTCTTGGCAGTGAATAAGAATTTTGGTGCAAAAACACCAATCAACCTCCCGGACAAGCGTGTAAAATGATAAAGGAGGAAGTAATCCGTCAACTTTATCGGGAGAAAAGCTGGACGCGAGAGATGTGTCAAAGTGAAACGCGAAAAATAGCGCGTTGTTCGCAGAGGAAGGGAGTCGCAGACGAAGACGCCTTTTCTTTCTTCGAACCGAGGCGAAGACCTTTCCTTTGCGTGACCATTCTCATGCTAAGCCACCACAAAAGCGAGCTGAGGAACAACAAAAGACAAGAGTTATATTTTTTAGGGATGATATACATGCCTACGCGCCTGACACAGGTGTGAGGTCATATTTAACGCGGGGACTAAGAACCGGGAGTAAGTTTACTCCTTTAACTCGCGTAAAGAAGGAGAATCCCACGGAGGATGAGGGAAGGAATATGCGTAATCAAGAGATGAAGGCGCGAGGGTGCATGAGGAGGCGAATCCGGAGAAATGGCCGATTGTGCTCGTCGGGTGGCGGTAGGCCATCATTGGATCACGAGGGAGGACACCTGTTACTGTCGTAGCTTATATGGTTTTTGCGAATCCCTTATCGAAACTACGGCGGGAAGGGAGGAAATGTGGAAAGGCCGTAAGTTCCACCGATGAATGCGTGGGAGGAAGGACATGCGTTTTCATTTATGCGGTACTTATTTAAGGACTTACATTTCTATTACAAGAATACCTTATATAAGCGCCGAGAAGGATTATGGAATCGGCAACTTTATTTCCAACAATATGGACTATCGAACGCCAAACTAATACTGAAATTTATAAGAATAAATTCGACTCACTCCTCATGTAAGCTTTTTCAAATGTTTGTAGAGAAGATAATCCAGCAATGTTCTGCATCTACCGTTTCAAATTATAAATGCCTTCCCAAAGTTAAGTTAATCACTAGGGAGGGAATCCATGAAATGACATTTCGTAATTCTTTCGTAAATGTCTCCGTGAGTGCAATAAAACTCCTGCTTAATAATAATAATCAAACAGCTAGAGTGTGCAATTTTCATCACTCAACGGTAGGAAATTGTCTTATGTTCTTCCATTTTTGCATAACTTCTTCGCCATAGAATCTGGTATTTATTTTTTTATGTTTCCAAGTTAACTTGCTAAAGATTAGATGATCTGAATAGCTAAAAGGTCAGAAAAACAACAGATTTTATATCAATACTAGTTCAATCACGATTTCTGTACTTTCATGAGTAGCTGTACAAATAAAGTGCAACATAAATAAAATTAAATACTTTTAAACTCGTTCTTCGAAAGATAGTTAGAAAAACACCTATCATACTACGGCTCATTGGACCTCCTTTTAAGTTACCCTATTTGTTAATAATATTATAAGCGAAAATTACAAAAACCTTTTAAAGTGCTACTCTTCGTTCTTCAAATGGGATAACGATACAGTTACTAAAACTCAAAGTTTTTCTGGAGAAAGGAATGGATTCGAGAAAATAAATTATGATCATTTGACAAATATCACTAATGAAATCAAAAGAGGCCTAAAGCGTATTCGATACCGTGAAATTGCCATGAAAATTATAGTCGGCAATTATAATTATAGTCGGAAAACATTAGAATAAGAATGAAGCATAGTTTCTAACCTCTAATAAGTTTCCTCGTGATTCGTATAATACGAAGGAGCAGCTGCTCTGTCCAACTTTCATTTTCGAAGAACAGACCCAACGAAATACGTATGCAACACACTAGCTTATGACACGGGGGCGGTCAGCGGCGAGCTTTAAGTATACAGAGACCCACCATCACCATTTCCATTTAATAAAGTCCCTAATATTTTAGAAAAAAGCCGACCTTTTCAATTAGGACATAAGGTATTGACCAGGTGCATGGGCCCAATTCGTTATTCCCTTTGAGGATAGCCTTCCGGGCCAATATTCCTGGGCGCCAATAACATTAACGCCAAGAGGGTCTGATACCACATGCTGCGTGAATGACTGACGTAGTAACAAGATCGGTCTGCTGTTGGCCGAGGGTGCTTCGTGGTGCAGTCGTACCCTAGCCGTCCTTCGGTCGCCTTTGTCTTAAAGGGCGGCCTACAGTCCGAGCAAGATCTGTGACCCAGACCCCAGTGGGTCCCAACCTGCAATTGGCGTCCCGGGCCTTTTCCCCGGCACGCCCCTTCCCGCCAGCATTGTATTTAGGAAATTAGAAATTCCAGGGCTTGACAGAACGAGTTGGTGATGACGAATGGCTTTTTTTCCCGAAGTGGTTTGAAAAATAAAACCGTTTCATTCTCACCTCTACAAATGAAAAATTACACCAGATCTTATCCGTCCGTACGGAGCGAAAGAATAAAACATAAGTCGAGCGAGAAAAATAAAATAAGTCGTGTGTTCGAAGCGAGGGTATATAAATCTTGAGCAATGACCGTTTATCTGCGTTACCAAATAAACATCTGAAGGGTTAACTGGAAGGTAGTGTAAAACTACACTTCCCGAAGAAAAACAAAACCGTGATGGACAGATCACGCGTTTCGTGATAACGGTATTATACTTACAAGAGAATTTCATTAATTATACGAGTTAAGGGAAAACCTCTTCAAAATGACTGTTTGAGAGGTAAGAAGGTAATCTTTCGATTAGGGGAAAAATATTTGAATACCTCATCAATATCAAAAAGGAACAACGTTGAAAATTGATATTTCGCTTATGAATCTGACAAGGGCAGATAACAATTAAGAAACATTG
Source organism: Pachydiplax longipennis (assembly GCA_036926295.1). Classification (NCBI taxonomy): domain Eukaryota; kingdom Metazoa; phylum Arthropoda; class Insecta; order Odonata; family Libellulidae; genus Pachydiplax; species Pachydiplax longipennis. The sequence goes on from JAVFKF010000008.1 coordinate 64,667,119, forward strand.
ACGAACAATACTAAGACGAATATCCTTGAGCATTTTACTAAAAATTGGAAGATATTGAAAAGATTCCGGTGTAATTATCACTCAAGTATGTCGGAACAAAAAACGTTAAAAACTAATCGCCATCAAACCCAAATTATTTATTTAAGATTAATTATCAAGTACTCTCCCAGTAGTGAGCTACTTAGTGTCTTCAAGGGTAGTTAATTCTCGTAAAGATATTAGTTGCCTGAACTCAACTGCAAAGAGTCCTTGGAAACTTGTATAAACGGTATGTTCGCAGACTAACAGGTCTCCGATATACTAACTTATAAAATAGAGAAAACCGGGCCATTAGGGTAGCGTATAGAAATTTTTAATGACCTGAGAACGAAAAGAATGAGCATCGGTATATAGAAAAACTCCAGTAATATAGAAGCAGCACCCGATCTAATTTTCCGCTGCGCAAGATCCGGATGAAAGCAATTTCATAGCTCGTTAATCATCAAACCAAGTGCATCCACTCAATGCAACCGATATAAAATTCAAAAAATGTGCTCGATCCTGAATTACACGCCGCAAACCGCAGAAAAAATTCCTTCCACCCCGAGAGCGTAGGGCACGGCGATTTTTTTTTTCACCGCCCCCATTCAGGTAGATTGAATCCGATGCGATTTCCACTCGTGACATACCGATCTACTACCGCTCCTTTAAAATCCACGAGTGGGTGACGACCCAGGATGTCTCATCCTTTTTACCGGCAGCAAAACGGGGAGTAAGAAGAGAGAGCAGCGGGAGTTGGGAAAGAGAGACGCTGAAACTGGAAGGGCAAAGGACCGCGAGAGATCGTCGCAGCGGAGAAAGAGAGAGAGCTATGTTTTTTGCATTCTGCCTATTGTGTCCCCTTCCTTTTTTCCATCGGAATGGAAGTGATGAGGAGAGGGGAGCAATAGTTATCTCGGGGGGACGACCCTCCGGGGCCGGCTGCGTCAAGGGAGGACGATACAAAAAGTAGAATAAAAAGAAAACAGATCCTCCTTTTGTACGCCAAAAACCACCGCTTGCGTCCTCCTCCTCCAACACACCCTTTCCATCCACCCACTTCCTCCCCCGACGAACCACCCCTTAAAATCCTCCGTTTTGCTTTATACCGCTTCGATCCCCCTTTGTTTTTTCCCACAGTTCCCTCCCTTTCGCCGCACTTCTCGCGGTCCTCCCTCCCACCACCTTTACCCAAATACTTCCATCCTGCCAACCCTTAGTCATTTCCCTATCTCCCCATCACCATATATCTTCCAGAAAATTATTGCCGCCCTGGCGACCTTCTTCTTTTTACCATTCCTGTGAAATTGTGTGATTGCCCTGTGTATCCGAGGGTCTCGGGATGTCGAGGATGGAATGCGAGGGCCACGGAGATGCTGGGAGAAGGCGGGGGCGGGAGAAAAGTGCTCTCCACAACGGGTAAAACTCTCCGTATATATGTGATTTCTGCGGAAGATTGCACCAATTCAGTTTTTGGTCTTTATACGCTCTCGCTGCACACTTGGGTCGTGACGGGGGAGGGCCGAGGGGGGTGGATGGCTTGGAAATGAGCGGGAGGTCGTTTGATACGACCCGATGGGGCCGTAAAAAACGAGGGCAGAGCGGTTCCACGATTCGGAATCTCTCGTCCGCTTCCTCAAATTATAAGATGGGATGATATACTATAAAGAAGGTTTCGCGAAAGACATCGTCCGGAATACTATTGTTCCGGTGGTAAGTTTGCAAAACGGAGCACGGTTCCCATGTTTATCCTTATCGATGGAGATTTTATACTAACAAAAAGGCAGGCCTTTATAAAGTATTACATTGTTACGGAAACGAAGAGTCAATTTTTCCTGTTTTATCCGTATCGAGGGAAAATCGATGCGGCCTGGGGAGCGGATCAGTATAAAGTATTACGTTTTGGGAGGGCGGAGGATTTAAATTTTCCGGTACGAAACCTCTGGTTGCGTTCTCTTCGTACGCATGATGGGAATTTTTAAAATGTATGCTCCCAAAAAGTTTATCGTGAAGGATAAGATAAATCCTCTTCATGTGATTTTAATTTATCTCTCAGTATTATCAAGCATATTTCGCATTTAAAAGGGAGGGTGGGAAATAGATTTAGCAGTTAAAAGATTTTATCCCCAAGAAACATTGCTACTATGGTAATTTAAAAAGTAAATATAAAAAATAAACTTCGTCACCGAGATAGGAATATGAAGGATTGGCCAAATTAAGCATATAAATTATGAAACTGTAATATGTATATCCAACTCATAAATGCATGTTATAGGAAAAAATAAAATTTCTGTAAACGAAAAAGTAAGGAAGACCTTGGGTTTTCATATTGAGATCATTGTTTGTTAAGTATTTAAAACAGAGGGTATCTTTCCTTTCCTAGCTGAAAATTAATGAAGACTTGAAGATTTTCCTATATAACCTCGACCTTGCGCGATTATTTTACCCATGGAATAAATCTTTCGCAAATAATACAAAATCTTGCCATGAGAGAGACATTAGCGAAATTTTTAAAACATTACCAAAAAGAAGAGGAACAAGCAAAGAAGAGATAAAATCATAATATACTGCAAGAGAAGATCACTCAACCTAATATCAATTAAATCCCTGAATGTAATCCGAATTCAAATTCCCCATCCCTCCAGAACGACCTCAAGCAATCACACAAAAATCTTAGAAAAAAAAATCAGTTCAGTCGCATTCCCGCAGACTGACACGCATTTTAATGGGCAATTTCAATTTGAAGGTGGTTCCCGGATTCTCAGTGGTGGGAGTGTAACAGAAATACGAATCGAATCGATCGGATAAAGTCGGCTGACGTAAAATACGATCAATCACACCCGTAGCATGCCTCCTGACGCCGCCTATAGAAAATCCGGCACTATATACGAGGAATCATGTCGGATCCGGCGGGGCGCGGGAGGAGCAGCGCCGGGGGAGGAATGAACGCTGCTTGGATGTTGGCGAATTCCTCAGCCTCCCCGAAATGGAGCACAGCCGATTGTCGGCGAGGAGGGTTGGAATTCGTCGGTGTGGCCAAACGGTTTAGAATGCCCTCTCTCGGATGAAAAAATAAGAGGATAGTGGTAGGTGTGTACCTCGCCATGAGGAAAGGAATAGGTAAAAGGGAGAATACGTTATTTATGTACCATAGGATGATAGAGGAAGAGGGTAGCAAAGGAGAGGACGGTAGGAATAACAGTAAGGTCCCCTACGTACGCGAGCTAATTGGACCAGATAGTTCGGAATCGATAAGATCGAGGCCTGACTTAAGTTGGCGGAGTCTGTAACGTTTTAATCAGTGGAGTCCTCCGAAATATCTTTCCTTTTGCGGAATGAATCAAACAATAGAGGTCATCGAATAATTCTATTTAGTTTTATAGAGTAGAGTCAAAACTTTCTACTGATGAAGTCATGGTTGATATTTTTCCATAGGAAATAAATCATACGTGCAGCGATGTTAAAAAGGAAGAGCTCACAAGTATACGAATATCACTCTTGGGTTAAAATGAATTGAATTTCAGCTGTTAATCTTAAACATTAAGAACTAGATACATTTAAATACCTTGATATATCTTCTTTAGTTTCGGCTGGAAGACGATTCTATAGTTCTATCTATCAAATAATTTCCACCATTTTTTTACCGATACCGCAAAGAACTGCATAAACGTCATCCTAGGATTTATTTTCAGTGGCTTAAAAACAACCTTAAAATTCTTCTCTATTCATTCGAAGTCACAAGAAACTGGGAACCTACATCACTTAACATAAGTTCTATTCATGATAGATATGGCCTTATATTGGTGATAAATTTAATGCTCTGTAATACTGCATTCATACATCGTGGAGCGAACAAGTATTGGGTACTGAAAGAAATTTATGGCTACAAACTTACGTGAATTCTGTACTTACTAATTACGAATCATTACACGGGCGATTGGAATGGGCAATATATATTGCGGCAGAGAGAAACTAAAACAAAAATGTATTCAAGTATCAAGAGCTGATTTTAATTTCCCTCATTTATTTTGGATCCACGACGACTGGTTATTTCTCCGCGGAATAAACAGCAAAATCAATAACCCCGACCCTTCGGAACTAATCTTGGGGAAGCAGTCAATCATCCATTATGGTCTTTCATCCTCCCTTCAGATGAGAATCGGATATTAATCAGATTAAAAGAATAAATACCATCGCCTTAGTACGAACAATAAAAGCACACAAAGGAAGTCAGCGCGTCAAGTGAATATATAAAAAATTAAGATACGAAGGGATAAGTAATACGGCCTCTTAATCTTAAAATCAACATAGGAACATGATGGCGTGTCATTGCTAACTAATAGCAGATTGGCAACATGAAGGACAAACAATTGCTTCTCACCTGCCAAGCCATCATGACTAAGCGCCCGAATCCCTATCTTATCTTCATTCGCATTCTTGTCCGTAAGATAGAACTGAAACACCAGCGTGATCCGGACTCTCGCTTTATCAATGCCCTCTCCGCAGAAAGGCGAATAGTTCTCAGCCTTCATTATCGATCGAAATACAGTTGTTCTCTTATAAGGACTCTGTGGTTATGCTTATGTAATAGACGGAAAAGACCCTAGAAATGTAAATAGTCATCTCCCAGTATTTAACCAACCTCATCCAAAAGCCTAAATAACTTTCTATAAACGAACAAGAGAAAATTACAAACCCTTAGGGCATTAGACCTTATATTAAGGATGGAAGGGCGGTTTGGAGCAATGAGGGGAGATGCAACCATCTTTATGAAGCCGTTTCACTATCCATCGAAAGGGACGAGGGGCAGTCGATTAAAAAATTTAGACAAGAAAAATCCAATTCTAATCCTATTTAATGAACATCATAAGAGTGGAACGACCCAAGGGCACTCAATCTGTGAGCCATCAATGCCTATTTCAAAAGGCTCCCGCCCGCATATGTGTATCGGTCGTTGAAGTCTCCAAAATGTATATAAATATATGATCGCCTTCCTTAATATCAGGACCCAACCTCCCTCTATCTACCCTTCAGCCTCACTTCCCTTATACATCCATACACTTATCACCTGCCCATCTTCCCTAATTTTTTACCGCCCTGCGCCTTTCTCCGACTCCATCTAAGAAAACGCCCTTCGGGATCGCTTCGCATCCTCCGTTATAGGCCCTCCGAGGCAGGAAGGTGCGCGTTCGTGTGTGCGTTCGAGAGCTCATGGGGCAAAACCGCGTCCAAATTGCTACGGGATTCATTGTTTGACCATGAGCCGAAGGGATGTGAGGGAGAAAAGCAATCTACGCGGCGGAATGCAATGGGAGATGATGAAGAGAGAGAATATCGAGAGGTATCGCGTGCAGAAGAAACCCATTTCGCAAGGGCTTCAAATAATTGAGGGGTTTCTGGCAGGATCAAAATTAGAAGAATAGGGATTACTCAACAAGTATTTGAAAAACTGAATGAGTTTATTTTTCACCATCATGACTGAGGGATGATGACCGTAAACCGACTGGCCTATACCAGATACGCCTACTTTTGCCTCAAACTACCAGACGAGCTATTGTTGGCTAAGAAGGTATAGAGGAGATTGGCGAAAAGGTTTCTGACACGTGGGAGTGAAAAATTTACTACAACTTCCGTAGCCGATATATACTATGATTAATATAATTTTCATTTCGGCACCAATTGATAGGCTGCTTCTTCTTCAGTTCCGAGAGAGCAGCAACACGAGAGAACAAGCTGTCGAAATTGCCAATCCAATAGTTTCTATTCTTATATCCAATAGATACGATAAAATTATAATTGAATTTCACCGTGATTTTTAAATCAAGAGAAAGAGGATACAGTTCAAAATTGATTTTTTCTCCGAATCCAATCCAAATGATCTATTTCGATAAAACAAAATTAACGTATCTGTTAACTATAACTCAAATTAACTATTCTCAAATTAAATAGAACAAATATTTAAAAAATGACATCAATCCGACGCAAATACAGTAAAACCCATGAACCCTTACAACCCACAACCCTTACACATGCACAGTAATAATCTTTTTACACATGCACTTTCAATCAGATAACTTGATAGGAAACATAATAAGAGGAAATCACTCTTATCCGAATGAAATAGACTTCGATTAATCGTCTAGTCAGGCTAATAGGCTTTTGTAAGAGTTGCAGAGCTTTGGCAATTCACTCCTAACACTTGAGTATTCGTAAGAAAGCAATAGAGGCGTGCATCATCCTTAAAAATGTGAGATTTAAAACTCTTATATACTCCTTTTAAGTCTTGAGGTTTTCCATTCTTTGAAATTCTGTGCTGATAAGCTGATAATAATTCTTCCTTACTCAATTTTTTGAATTGCTTACACAAAAAATTTAAGCAACCATTATTATGCAAGTGTAAGTCTTCATGAATTTTTCTCCAGGATTTACATCCTCAAAAACAAATTCCTCATACCTCCAACAAGAAGGCTCCTAAATCCTAAATTCCTACTAGAAATACTTATGTCTTAATTAAAATATCTCATCATTACAAAAAAAACGCAAAATAGCGATACTTAGATATATTCTAAGAAGGAAAACCGATGATAACCATGTCACTGGTAAAAAGCTTCTCTACTCAAGGAATATCAGGTGTTTATGAAATGTTTCTCTAGCAGCAGGTAAAAATTTACCACTTGAAAATCTACCACTTGAAAAATAATGACATAATTCGAGGTAAATTGTGCTTGAAATATGCGGGATCAACCAACAAAAGTTTTTCCAAGTAACTACTTCTACCTCCTGGAACCATAAGATGCAAACCACCACACTGAAGATTATCCTTACATGAATGCAGGACGGATAAGCTGGTTAGAGAGTTTAGAGTTTCTTTTAAAATCTTTCCTGTACCTCCCTCCAATTTATCCATGAAGCTTTTTTTCCAACCACGCTATCAATGCATCACCGTGCCCTTGTTATACTTCCTTTAACATTTTTTCACCATAGAAACCTCACGACACTAAATTCCGTCTTTTGGCGGCATGGAAAGTAGGACTGCGGAAAAGAATGGAAAGAGGACTTGAAAGAGAAGAAAAGCGGTAAATGAAGGAGTCCGTCCGTCCTCTATCTGCGGGAACAATCGCGATTGACCTATTCCCACAAAATCCTATCTCTAGGGGAATCCGAGACTCGGAAACCCTCCGCCAAAAGTCTCCTATTGCGTTCGGATTGGCAAAAAAAACTCGTGGTGCGCGACCGCAAACATTTATTTCTTTCGGGAGCGACTAAGTAGAGGGAAGGAGAGACGGGAGCAAACGCCTAGAGGCGGGCAGATGTAAGGGAAGGGAATACAAACGAAAGGTTTCCGATAACCATTTGGCAAAGGGGGTCGAAGCGAGGGAGCCGTTACGCCTGAGGCCCCGACACGTCCTGTTAGCTGCACTCCTCGGGGGAAATGCTCTTTTTAAAAGCCTTCCAGAAGCCCCGCGGGCGTGCTCGAACGCGGAAACATTACCGACTCCGCCGCAATTTTGCGTGGAGTAAGATCGGAAGCGCGTTTCGACATCAGATGCGCTCGCAATTTTTCCCTCTCGTTGTTATGCGACCGCAACTGCCGAACGTGTGATGCTCTCCCGAGCATTGCAGGAGAATTGCTGCTTTTTTAATGACCGAGGTTCATGCAGCGCAAATTGAGACGCAAGCCTCATTCGGAAAGAATGCACTCAGGAGAAGAGCGTATGGATAGAATCCCGGAAAGGAACGTTTCCAAATAAAAAGAAATTTGGAAAATAAACTATATGATTATCTTCTGAGCTACTAACAGCTAAAGATATGATCCCAAAAGGAGGATCACTCGAGGACAATTACGGATGATTTCGTAAGACCAAACCAAAATAGTATACAACCATGGCCCATTACTGCCCAATCTTTCTGTTCATGAGCAACATTTTTTATATGCGGGTAAAGAGAATACTATTAAATACCGTTATAAAAGTCATCCTAACAATCTTGGCTGTTCCTCGCGAAATATATGACATCATCTTCTCCATTTTCCCATTATTTATGCATGCATTCTTTTCGTTTTACAATTATGTTCCATGCTATGACTTACGTGAGTCACAGCAAGGACTATGAGTATTTGACTAATTCTATCTACAAAATATACGTCTCAAAAAGGACGAGTAGTTTTCTGACGACAGTTGCGAAAGTTTAAATAGTCTTAACACGATATTTAGACAGGCACATAAATTTTCCAGCTTTCTGAACTGCAAGCGACAAAAACAACCATTATGAGTATACGTAACAGACGAAAAAGGAAGATCTGATTCATTAGTTCAAGCGATTTGATGTAATCGATTCATGACTTAATGAGAAAAAACCAAAATCTCACTAAGTCCACAAATTCAGATTTTGGATTTTCTCATTTAATAATCAATAAGGAAGATCTCCTACAGAATCTCAGATCGATCGACAGATTGCAATCGACTGCTCATTTCCGCGGCATAAATCTGAATTACTAAATAGATATTGACGAAACCATCACAGTAAAGAGTAATATGCGACATGTGGTATGTAATTGTTCTCCTTAGAGATTCAACGATTATAAATCAGTGTAATGATATCAAGAGACTCCAAATACTTTCGATCACTTTTTCAGTTGACTTATTTACCTGAAGCACAACAGTGGGAAGTACAAGGAGATATATAGTTTAGTTATATCAACTAAAGTACGTGAAAGTTTATCATTTATGGAAAATAAAAATGAAAAAATTGGAATAACTTCTTTATATGAGGAATAACAAAAGTGAGCAAAGAATTACTCAGAGAATTCCCTCCAATATAGGCATTTGCTTCAAGACGGAATTCTTAAGATATAAACGATAAGAAGTGATGCCCATGCATCTGCAAAACTATTGAAAAATAGGCGAAGAGAAGAATTTTCAGGCGGAAGGATAATTAAGGAGACTCCAAATAATACCATAATTATGGAAGGTTAGACAACTCTGGTCGACTGAGTAAAGGTTTTAAACTAAAATGTCTCATGAGGAAATGTGAAGATCGACTCAGGAATTCCTCATCTATAATTTTAGGGAATTAATTCCAATAATCTCTCGGAGAAAATGAATCCTCTCTCTTAATTAATTCTTTAGAGTGTGATGTCCGTTAACTCGACCTTTACCCAAGAATGGATGCAAAACTTCCTCACTTTCATTGTCTAGGCAAAATCGAAGAATTTCTGGATATCCATGCACAATCATCCTTTCATTCTCTTCGCATTTTCTAATCCTTTCCAATTTCAACGAGAGATTTCAATACTGAATTTAACTCTTGTGACTTTCAAACGAAGCTGCATGATACTCTCATTGCAGAGGGAATTGCGAAGCTTTTTTAAGGCATTATCTTCATAGTCTAATTTCGATTTATTTTATTTCTAAGCAGGACAAAATAAACAAAAATCATGGAGATAAAATTGATGTACGATATGTGGTTGATTATCAAAGCTGGTTCTCGAATTTACCCTACTCTTACCTTCAGAGTACTCTGAACGTAATCACATTCATGAATGAAGTGCTATAATTTATGAATTCTGCTTAGGTTTCTATAATTTAAAAGAACAATGAAAAGGGATAGAAATATAACTGCTTCAATGATAAACCGAATAAGTTTTGATTTATTATACTTTACTTTCCAAGAAATATAGGAATAAGCTTTATGTAATAAAATATCTTATATATCCAGTACTTGAAAACATACTCATGCAAAGGTAAAAACAAGGGGAAAATAGCAGAGGAGAAGTAACGGAGTCATAATTATTACCCTGGGATTTACTCTTTTTATCGCATTTTTTTACTATTTAAATTACCTCCACGGAAACAAATCGATTCGCATTAAATCCCAAATTTCCATTTGGAATCGAGTTGATGAGATTCATATTCATAGATAAAGCCCGCTGTAGGGTATTTGATTAATTAGCTTCTGAGTTTAGCGCATAGCTCGCAGATGGGTTTGTTTGAACACCTGTTGATGAAGGTTGAGTAGCATGATGAAGAATTTTCCAAGCCAAAAACAAAGCCGTTCCGCCAATAGCGGTTCAGGGCCAACCAGTAAAAATAAGGCTCTTGTCAGTGCCGCACCTAGGGTCCTAGGCGCCCAGGTGCAAGGCTTCTGTGACGTGGTAACTGTTGCGAGATAACGGTTATATCTAGTCAGTTTCGTTACGTTCCATTCATTGCACAATAGGGATACCTGGCTCTTATTACCCTAGGGATATCTAGAATAACAGTAAAAATCGCAAGTTTACGCGCAATTCATAGAGCACAAAGATAATAGTCGAACGCATTAAAATTTATGAATTAGAAATTTAAAATACAAACATACTAATATGATGGATGGCCCCGGTAGCCATGTGGGTAACGCGCTCGCTTTCGGCGGAAGCGGTCACGGTTCGAACCCCGGTTGGGGTGAAAGAAGTTTACTCAGCATCGGAACAATTGGGAAACTACCTAATTTAAGAGGTCCAGGACTAGAAAATGCCAATTACGGCGGTGCGGGAGTTGATACATTGACCACGTGTCACCCACGGTGAATATCGCTGGCTTAGGCCAAACCTCACGTAAGGATGTAGCGCCATGGACTTTGTTTACTATACAATGATAGGCAACGGAGACTGAAAATAATCTCTTTCACATCGATTACATAGAATTACGTACTTGGAAGCATGGAGAAAAAATAGTATGCTGAGTTCCACAAAAGATTCCTTAATGCGACCGGTTTCAAAGAAATGTTCCTCAATTTTGTATGAAACCGGTTGCATTAAATAATATTCTAAGTGACTTTCGCATGATGTAAAATATCACTACGATACTTTACATCATGCGTCATAAACGGAATGAGATTAACGCAATTATTACATAAAGTAATCTCTACACAAGAATTAAAATTTACGAACCATTTCCTAAGCAAATTTGCATAATTCTCATTTAAAGTTATAATGGCGATTGCTATATTATTATATTGATCGGTTATCTTTATGGAATAAAAACTCTATATTAGGATATAAATAAGGCAAAATTAAATATAGAATTGGCAAATATGAAATGTACCTAAAATATGATGATTCAGCTGTAAATTAATAGAAAGATTAAATCAACTTTCAGAGAGATCTCCCTCGATGACAGGTGTCATTGCTTTTGGTTAAAAAGATAATTTGTGGGAGTATTACTTAAAGCTGATTAACTAACATAATTCAAGGTGATAAGAATGACATGATCTCATGATTAATTATAGAATAATTTTCATTAATAATCAATAATTTGTGCGCCTCTTTGTAACTGACTACAAGAGTGTTTTCAAAGTAGCCGTAATCACTGCTTTAGAGACACTGCCTTGCACTTGGGGGCGAAATGAATCAAACGAAAACCTGGGGAAGGATTTTGCAGGGGAATTTCCTCTTAAAACCCAAAATTTATTATAGACAACATAAATTACACACATAGATACTAAAAGCAGCCTAATACTTCATTATTTCCGAGGACGATACGCGATAATAACAGACTGGAGAAATAGAGGTTTGGCGCTCTTTTGGTGGAGGTGATATATGGTCCCCATACACAGAAAGACTTCGCAGGCTGCAGCCGTCGACGTAGATTTCACCTCAAAAATCACCCTCGTTCCTTTCGATCAGAATTCATATGCTGAACGTTTGAAGGGGGTGACAGCTATAAGTATATTATATAACTTGGAAAAACTTAATTAAACCCACAACCAATCTATCTTCTAAAATCAAGCCCCTAGGCCTTAATAAAAGCGAGTGACACGGAAAAGATGTTTTCACGAGCAGCTTTCAGAATTTCCGTCCGTGAGCTCCAACAATAAGAAGGAAGGTCCCAGGCGTACGTGAGCACGCGTTACTAATCGCAGTTTCAAAACATCAAAGACAGGCGACTTCCGTGAACTTTGGAATATATTGTGACTGAATTCCCGAGTAGGTTGCAAAAGAGCACCCATACAGTGAAAAAGAACCTCCCTCGGTAGAGGGAAAACAAAAGTCGCCTCCTTCAAAATGATTGATTCTGTCCCGAATGACAGATTTCGGCCTTCTCAGAAACTTTGACCGAGGACATTACCATGCTACGCGCGTGGGTAAAAGAGTATACCGGGCCGAAGTCGAGTGATGCATCCGAACTGTTGCTTACCGAATGAGCTCACGCTAGGAGAACAGCCGACAACCTATTTTTCACGCACTGAGATGCTTATCAAGCTTGGAACCGGAAGTTAGATAGAGGTGAGGAAGATAGGATAGAAAAGGATGAGAACGGTTGAAGGGATGGAGGCGGGTGCAGGATGTGGGAGCATCGGACAGCAGTGGGAACTAGACAAGGGACGAAGGGGTTCAGCTGCAGCCCTTGTTTGCATTGTAAGTTAGGCAAGGGATGACAAACAGGAAGGCAAACAGCGAATTCCCGAAAAACTAAATGGTACAAGGGGAAACGCCTGTGCGAGGATAAACTATATCCGGTGGTAACGACGCATCGATAATGCGCCGCGTTACATGACGATGATAAGGAAATATAATCGGTCATATTTGCATGCGGCGGAGCATGCGGAGAGCCATTCCGCGGAGGGATAAACAGGCGGTCATTTGTATATCATTTCAACGGTTCCGTAAGGGCTTCGAGGGATACATCTGTCAGAGGCGAAGACGGGAAATGTACCAGTCGTATTGGAAATATCGTACCGCGGGGGAAAATGGTTTTTATTGGCTGGCTTGTTGAACAGTTTGAACGAGCGATTGGTATGTGAGATACGCTCTCGCGAATGCCTGGACGGAGCGTAACATGGAAATGTATATATTATGGGGAGTAGTTAGCGACGTGATATAGGGATGAGAATTTATAATCGGCCAAATGCGAAATGAGAGGATGCGATGCCAGTTTATCCGTCGAGATGAAATGTATCCGAGTAATAACGCGGGAGCCTTCCTAACGGTAGTCCACGGTGAGCTAACATCAGTAAAAGTCATTTTGCGTCATATTTACTCCGAGCAAATAATGTCACGGAATCAAATATTCCTACTTAAGCCACAAAGATGGAAACACTAAGTCACAACAATGACTTCACAAGAAGCTGTTTACATTGCTTCTATAAATATTCTAATCACGATGAGGTTCGGTAGCGAATAAGATAATTCACAATAAAATCTCCCACTCTCACTCCTACCGCGGAAAGTCACGATAATACCTTTGAACACGTTGAACTTCGATCATAATTTTGTTAGTCTACGATAAACTCCCGGCACGCGATTCCATAAAGTAAGCTCGTTACGATCCAGAAACAAATCGTTATAACCGTGGAGGTGTAACTCGAAGAATGCTAAGATAAAGTGCGCGAGTTAGATGCAATTGAGGGAGAGATCTCCGAGATTAAGAGCTGCACTTAGACGTAATGTTCGTTATAAGTCACGAGATAAATCAGCAATCGTTAACATGACTTTGATAAGTTTCCAGGAGGAAATGAAACCGTACTCGCATCGGCTTCATCGGTGAGAGCACTCGGAAGTCGTTCAGATGGGCTCACGTTCTCTGGACGCGGTCCCATGTGACGGGGAAGCTAATTAGAACTAAATTCGAAAGAGAGGACAAAGACACCTGTCTACCTATCCGCCCTATTTGCCCATTTGAGGGTGTGCCCAGACAAACTCCCCTCCTTAGCCGATTTCCTACTAAATGACTTTCAGAACGCACTCCTTAAGCACTCCTAAAAGGAAGAGGAAGGCAAATATTGAAACGGGGGAGAGAAAAACAAAGAAGAGGAAAGGAGGAGACCTTTTTATAAAAGACTACCACTAAAAAGAGACCACGGGCGGCAGCCAGCCACTATCCTTTTGGCCGAGACCGGCCGAGTCCATTTGGGAGGATACTTTTTTTGAAGGGATCTGTCAAAAAGGCCCATATGTGTGCCCTCCACACCGCCATACAGAGTGGTACTTAATGGGAATATATGGAATGTTTCGTGGAATGAACAGTCGAAAGAGGGAGCATCGGAGATAGAAAAGTCTGCGATGGAAGGCGGGGAGAGGAGAATGGAGATGAAATACATAGAAGAGGTAAAATGAGGAAGATAGTTTCTGGAGTGAGAGATATTTAGGAGTTGAGGGAAGATTGAAGGAGGGAATGGGAGCAGGGGAGATAACGACGGTGTTTGGGATGGGGCGGAGGTCAGTCGGGATGAAGGAGTGGGGAAATAAGGGATAAAGAGGGAGAGGTAAGGGCAAGGCCGAAGGGGTCGGGCAGCCCGGAAAACACAGAGGAAGAGGGCGGAGAAAAAGAAATCTTATGCGTTTTCCCCATAGAGAATTCCCCGCTCTCCGAACGAGATGACGTTTTTGCGCACCGCTATAAGGCAACAGAAGTGCACACAGTATCTTTGGGTGTAACGGATATTCTATACTGCAGGAAGGATTCCTAGGGTCAAAAGGCGACTGAGAATGACGTGTCAGTTACAATAACTTCGTGAAATATGGGCCAAAAGGAAGCTGCTGTCCCAGCTAACCGCTATCAAAAATAAAGAATATAAAGGGATGGATTCATATTATGAGTTGCATAAGCATTTCCATATGTTTAGTGACCTCGGAAGAATTGCGACAGCTATCATGGACTGTTTATATGTAAGTCCGTTAACCTTCCTGTCAACAAAATTTTATTTGCCCACTATCAATTCAATCATTTACTTTCTGAAGCCTGCCCTTCAGGAATACCGAAACGGGAATTAAATGTAAATAAGATAAGATTAAGAAAACTGCTTATTTCGCAAATATAAAAACATTGGATTCGGCGCCTTAGTGCGGCGTCTTCTGGTGTGATGAGTCACTCGTGGAGTGGATTGAAGTAATTTGTTGAACCTCTGGAATGCTTTCTCAAGAATTTCAAGCTTTTTTATTCATTCATAAGTCTATTATAGCATCAGTATCTTCCCCTGAGATAAGTCTTAAACCATTTATAAAAAATGCGAGTAACTGACGGACTTTTTTTCGTCGAGCTCACCCCACAACATGGTAAACTATAGGGTTCAGCCGCAGACGTGTCCTCTACTGTAACTCGTCAATCAAAAATTCGCGTCCGATGCAACACATACCAACCCCAGCTCAACATAGTTGTTGCGTTCTTGGATAAGGTCTCATAATTCTCTGACGAACGCAACAATGTATGTACGTTACGACGAACCTGCGTCGAGTTCTATCGTGCCCACGGATAGAGGCTGGAAGAAGTCCAACGCAAACACGTACTCGACGCGGAAAAAAAGCCTCAAGCACCCCACATAAACGAGTTGGACAGAGAGGAGCGGAGGGAGCGCGAGGGAAAGCACACCGTAAACAATACGGCCAATGATCACGACGCGATTATTTCTCCCGATCTGACACTTCTTCTAGATAGCACACGACTTTTAGAGGGGGGAGAATCTACGAGCGGAAAAGAAAACGACCTGGACCAGAAAAACTCTCCAAGGGAAGGAACACGAGGGAAGTTTTTAAGCTCGGACGGGCGAGAAGGGCACGAGCGACTGCGTGAAACAGCGAAGAGGGCATCTCGGAGGAAAAAGACACGTCTCTTTCGTGAAGGCGAAAAAAGAAATCGCGGACTCGGCGACGGAGCGGTTGGATGTATCCATCGGTAGTCTGGGAGAGAAGAGCTGGTGAAAAGAGGGGTACGTTTTCCCAGACGGGAGGCATAAAAAGGGATGAAAGGGAGAAAGGATACGAGGAGAGAGAGGGGTGTTTGAAGAGGGAAATGGTTTGGGGGAATGATTCGTGACGGAGAAATCCGTACTCGGACCAAACCTTCTATTAGTCGGCACGGAGGGTTTCCATCGCTTCTTTTCTCCACCCCCGCCCCCCTCCGTCCCCGGCAATTGCGCCTGGCTCCTCCCACCCTCATCCATCTCCTAACCATTGCTCCGCGGATTCCTCCCCGCCCCCCGCATCCATCCTTAGACCCCTTTTTCCACGTTCGTTACTCCCTTTTAACCCTCGCAATCTGTCCCACTCCAAAAGGCCGATTTTGTGCCACTCGGCGTTTTCCAAAACCAACTCTCTTCCTTCCCTATCAAACTACCCTTCGTGAGGCTGATCTCGAAGATTTTCGTGAAAAAGACGGGGGATGCGGAATGCCTCGAGTGAGATGCATTCTTCTCGAATTGCACGCTTTGATGCCGGGGATGCGGATGCCAATTTAATTTTCGACTGCGTAATTAAATAGCCGCTGGCGATGTGGAGCTAAACGCGATTATTTTTTTACCGGTGGATGAGAGGGGATCGTAACGGTATGTATTGCTCATCGCGCTGCGAGATGAGACGGATAAGAGGCCCATCTTGGATTCACGCGGAAATACCTCTCTATGTATTCGTTACTCTTTCCTCGAAACCGAAATCATGAACATCCATATATTTAAACAGGCATCCACTTACAAGGTACGTGACCCCGATGCATCTCTGGATTTGTAGTGTGGGTTACGAGGCAAGGAAATGCAGGGGAATCTCACTCACACTCACAAGGGATTCAAACTTGAAAAACAGACTAAAAAGACAAAATAGGAAGTAATATACTTGATAAATATTCGAGAAACGATAAATCCTAAGCGATCGCCATTCAATTAGATTTTCACGGGCAGAGGTTATTTCAGATGATATTATTCCCAGTGAAATTAAAATAAAGGCATAAATACCTTTCGCAATATTATGAGGTATTGAGGAAATTTATTAGGGAAGAAAATAAACTGTAATATGATTGATTTTTCTACAAGTTTACACTTTCATTCAATTTTATATAAAATAAGCTATTTAAAATAGTGGAAAAGTACTAATGATAGTTTCTTTTTAGTTCTAAATTTGATTCTAAATCGCAAAAAAAATATATTAAACTCAATGTGTTTAATATAGTGAATCGAGACAGAATACTGTACAAAAAAACGAGCAATGGTTATATATCCAATGCGCTAAAAACAATTATGGAGATATTTAACTGACTAAATAAGCTTGGATAAAATTTTGATATGGGTATAGTTGCTATCTCATGAGGGCTCGCATACAGAGTTTTAATGGAGATGAAAAAAATTTCAAAATATATTGTGCACCAAAATGCTCCAAGGGCAAATAAGACGAAATAATCTCAATATAGTACCGAAATACTTTAATTGCTTTCACCACTTGATTGAGAGGACCACAAAAGGTTTCATCTCCAAAAATGTCTCGCAAGAAGAGGTATCGGGGAACCCTACTCAATGGGAAAGAACACAATAACAAAACGCACGATTTGTCCTCCCTTTGTTGAACATATAAAAACCGCTACCTCCACTTATTTTCAACAGTGTTAGACCAAATTCCTAATCAACCTCTAAGGGGGTTGAAACATCTCCAACAATTCCCTTGAAATCCCTAGACGAATTCCTTCCTGCGAGCAACCTCTTTTTTACGGTCTCCTAAAAATTTCGTGAAACACCCCACGCTCTATCAAATCAAAAATTTCGACGAGCGGCGAGTTAGGAAAGATTTATGCACAGTAAACCCGCGCTGACATGCTCTTCTCTTTCACGTGGAATCCCTCAAACAAGGCGAGCGCTTAAGGAGAGGGCTGTAGTGGGTGGGAGTACCCCGAACCCACTATTTATTTTATAATTCTAGGGTGACCCGGGGGTTGATGTGGGAGGTTTCCTTCCCTCGGATAGGGAGTTGAGAGTCACGATGGACCCATTCACCCAAGTCCAGGACGGTATTACGGTCGCGTGCTTTCCGTGGGAATGTAGTATCTAAAACAAACTCCGGGGGAGAGGGCGATGGGGGTGGCGGGTTCGATGCGGGAGGGGGAAGGAAGCACTTATTGACTGCATGTTCTGTGGGAATCCTCCGGGATGGAGGTAGTTACGTGGTGCGTTGGAATCCCCGAGAGCTGCCTCAGGGATTAGCGAGTGAGGCTGGGGATGAGGTGAAATTCAGGAGTGGGAGGGAACGGTGGGTAGCGAAGGTATAGGTGTTACACGGGGAGAAGGAAGAGGAGAAAGAGAGATGGAGGAATGCAGAGATGGACTTGGGATGCGAAGGTGAAGTAATGCTTTCAGATAAGGGTTTTTTTATGGAGTCCGAAGGAATAAAATTTTTATGGCGAGGCGACAGGGATCCGGAGAATCGCGAGTCGGCGGACAGATGAATTGGCATTTAATGCTACGGCATAATAAATTAGCTCCCAGAAGTATTTCTGCGATCGGACGCTAAAATACCGCGCGACGTCCAAACACATGGCTTTATAGATATATAATTTTCAAACTGTCAACGGTGAGGCGGAAGGAAAGCCCTTATTTTTGCCTATCGAAAATGTTATCTCTCCTCGTTCGGAACGATATTCCAGATGGTATATAAGCGTAAATTACGATTCTACGATGACATCATAATTAGGGAATAAAGTAAATCCTATCGGAGAGTTGATTGGGCTAATTAATACAATGAATTTTAATTGGGATGGCGCTTAAAATAAACGTCTTGGCCGAATGGAAACCTCAGGGGCATTTTTTCTTTCGGTAGCTGGCAGGTTATGCTGAAGCTATGTTAGATATTTTTTTAGCTTCATAATGATGATCGTCCTGAAATAAAAGTGCTGAATTTCCACTGCTGCGAGCCACTGTGGGAAGAGAATTATTTTCATTCCAGGAGGTGTAAGTCAAGAGGAACTTTTACTACGGAGTTAAACGCGGTGGATTTCCGTCTCTCCCAATACAAATAAAATAGGCGAGGAATAATAAATTTCACATGCATGACACGTAAATGCCACCTGAATGTTTTGTCTACACCTCACACACCTGATCAACTCGGAATAATATTATTATTTAATTACTAGGAATGCACACAATATCGCGATAACTTTTACGTTCTGTTTCATGATACCTGGAAGTATGAAAGGCGTCGGTAACCAAAAACAATAACTTATGCTTCAACGAGAGAGATATAAGAAATTACGAGGCAGAGCAGAAGTGACTTAGAAGACGTACTTAAAACCCCATTATGGGTTTTTTAAAGGCCTATCTCTAGAGACAAAGGGCCAAAGATTAAGCTAAGGCAAACAAGACACGTCCACATATTTTTATTACGGCGGGGCCCGGAAAAAATGGACGAGTCGACACATAAAATTACTCAACGGCTTGATTAACGAGTACTTCATTAGCGTGTGAAAATACCGCGGGATGAAACGATCACGTTGATAAAATAATATCTGATAAAGCGTCGAAGTTAATCATGTTTCCCTCGTGGCATTCGCGGTCATCGGAGTCGCTAAGGACCCTGGTGAAGACACGCTTTTCAGCATGATGCTCGGGAAAACGCTCGTGACACGCAAATTTGTTCGTGGGATGAAAAAATCACGCTAGATCATAATTCAAGCCTGGAGATAAATTATATGCCAAAGTGGTCCACACTGAGGTATGAAGCGATTAATGTTTGCCCGCGAGAATCACGAAGTCGCTTAGGGAAAAGAGAGTTTTTGGCCCACGACGCCGATATCGGTAGCTCCGTGTGTTATAGCGTGTGCTACAGCTCATTGGCGAATGGGTCACGGTTTGAATTCCACCGACAGCGTTTTGGAGAATAAAATCCATTCATCACCCGCAAATAACCAGTTCAACGAAGCGGCCGGGCCCGAAAGGTATGGACCAACAAAAGGAATGGGCAGGAAAAACCGTCGAAAGAAAATGAAAAGTAAAACGCGCCTTGTTAAGGATTTGATAGGCATATTCCCACTCCTCGGAATACCCACGGCAGGAACGCACACCAGAAACATCGAAAGCAGGTAACTATTAAGAAAATGGATCGCTAAAGGAATTGGAGCGGACGCGGACAGATCGACCTACAAATGATATACCGTCTTCGTTCCTTCGTGAAAAGGCTTTCCATCCTGATATCGAAGGCGCACGACCATGGAAAGGCATGCCTCCTCTTTATCTTCAAATATATGCATCAGTAATATTTCGATTTCATTTCATTGGAATATTCTCAAGCTTCGATCTTAAGTTTTTTGCGTTCTGGGATCTGCGTTTTCAACTCCTTTCCATCTCAGCATCCACTTAAATTTTGGTGAGGAATGTATGATTATAGAAATTATAACAAACATAATTCATAACAAGAGTAAAATAAAGAAATTCCATATTCTCATATCACGATGATTTATCAATTTTAAAATAATTTAAGTATCTTCAAGTTAAGATCCTTTTAGATGATAAATGAATAAAAGTTACGCTATGCCTTCGGGTTTTCGAAACTAAATAGAATGGATGATTTCCCGCACACTTAATTTACAATGAAAAGCTCAAGTACCAGGCAAACGATATAAATTCAAAATAGAGCGTATTTACAAAAATTTAAGAAATCAAACAGTGTATGTCATAATATTCCGAACTGAATATAAAAAATACGCGTGCGTCATTGACCTTAGGTGCTGCTCTATATCGGTAATGACTGATCTCGAAATAAACCATTCCATGCGGAGAGACATAATTCAACATCACAAGATGTCTTGCGGTGTAACAAAATTTATTCTTTATTTACTAGTTACTACTGCATATAGAGAAGGGAGCCACGAGTCGGAAGGGTTTTCATTCGGAGCATATTAAAATGTATTATAACTACTTATTTCTACAATCCTATTGAACTCACAAAGAGAACAATCAACACTAGAGCTTCTGCATTCTTGATTGAAGGGAAGGACAGAGTAACAAAAGAATGAATGACTAATAGAGGAGGACGTGCAAGGCGTGAAGGCCTAAGGGAATTGCTACGGAATACTAATAGAAACACCAAATAAAAATTATGACGTAGGGATTTCCTGATGGAATATTCCAACCAAACAACAGCGGTCATTAACTTCGAAGTAAAGTTTATACTTCACGTTTAACTTTCCGAATATTAATTTACAGCCGGTCCGATTTAAGGGAACACCTCGCCTCCATCGAGTAAAATATTTTACACGGGATAAAGGAGACGAAGTACACGACTTTGAATCCCAGTCACATAAAATAAAACGCCGAAACGTCCGCTTAACGTTAAACCGGGACACGGATTATTTATTGAATGTTAAATTCCTCGCTTGAAAAGCAATAAAAGATAAAGTAGGAATTTTATTCTTCGATAAAAAAAATACGAACAGAGACAAATGTCCCGTCATTTTATGAATTCCGCGAAATAAAACTTATGAGCCCGAAAGTATAAATCGGAAAACCCGAACTTCGTCGGAAAAAACTTATTTGCACAATCAATCAGTATCGAGGCTTTACAATGCGTTTTATCTCCAAAGCGAGGGGGATGTGCTGGAAAGCGAAGATTGCGGGCGATGAAAAATGATAATAAATGTCTGCGTACGGCGGCGAGAGGTACCGAACCCACGACATCAGTATCGAAAGCAATTCATCTTGGCGGCGAAGAGGAAATACCTCTTCACACACGAGACTCGATAAGTTAATGGCTGGCGTGTCCGACGCTTAACCCTTTCAGAGGTCGCGAGTTCGACATTCGCCGCGGGTAAAGGCGTTCCCTGGCCCCATATGCCTCTCCTATCCCAAACCGTTTACGTAATTAAAAAAAACAGCCGGGATGGAAAAGTCAGAATTCTACCGAAATTTCCCGTCGTGATCGCGCCTTGAGCTATGACGCTCTCGATAGAAAGGGTATGGTCGTCGAAAACGCCAATTGGACGGAATGGGAGAGCTTTGAGACCGAGATAACCCTCATCTTGTTTTCGCGGAGAGGCAAATCCTCGAAATTCCGACCTTTAGACTCCAGTTAACGGACTGGGAACACAAGAAAGGCCCGGAGCGCAAAGGTCGCGTGAGCGCATATATCCATCTTCGCCGAGATATGACTGTGGCTCTTTTTCGGGATCGTAGCAGTCATCGTTGGTTATTCTTCACGAGGTCTATCCCAGCTCTCGTGGTGCGCGATTAGGACTGAAAAAGAGATCTCAGAGTTGTGAAGGAGGCATAGAAATCGCCCACGCTGCGACGACTGGAGAAAGAGGCGGCATTCACTGCGTCAGCTGTGAGCAACGGATTCCTTATCTTGATGAGCTTTCAGAGGCAGGCTAAACCCATAGCAATTGGCTACACACGCTTCCACTATATACTTTTTCCGTGTTCTTTTCATTCCCGCGGCGGAGAGAAAGGGATTTTCCTAGAGCATTCCGTGAATAAGAGTGCGTCTGTTGCGTCCATAAAAAATACATTGGAACTCTCTCGCCGGAGTGTAACCGTAGAAAATATTAGTTCTCGGGAAAGATAAAAAAGCGGACGTGCCCTTTAAGTCGGCTAGCGAGAAATCTTGATAGAGGAAATGCGTATATGATTAGCCACATTAGGGTAATTTGTTGAGAAACAAAGGATAAAATATTTACCCAAGCTGACGGTCGGGAGGGAGACGGAAAATCCGGCGATGAAATTTCAATTGACTCACCTGAAAAGAAAGAGAGAAGACATTAAATCCCACAATGAAATCCATGAGAAAATTCGCGCCAAATGATTTACATTAGGTAATATTAGCTCGGGTATAATAAGAAGCCGCTCCGACGCGCGATTTCGAACAATTTCGGTTTAACTCCCTATCAATTAGAGAGATCGTATGCAGCTGATTTCATCGCTATTTTTAGAGCAGAGGCACCGAGAATGATCGCATCCACTTCACAGCTCGTTGACTTTAAAAATTGGAAGGAAAATAAAACTTTAAGCTAATGAATTGGCATGCTAAATAATAAGCGAGCGCAGCCGTCCCTAGCATCTATCAGGAGGAGCGCGAGATTGCAGACGTTGATAAACTTTTCAGTCGCAATGAGCGCGAAGTCAATACACCGTCCGCTCTAACAAAGATACCAATCAATTATTCTAGCGTGCGCAGGGAAAGGTGGGTATATTTTGCGCCATTTTAATGCTCGGTGTAATTTACTCTCCCCATGGGAAGGCTACTTAACCCTCGATTGGCCTGCAAGTAGTTCGGCAACGCTGCATCTTGACCGAGGAGGATATTGCGGTGCTTTATCTCTATGGAAGGAGGAGAAGGAGAGGAAATGAAGGGTGAGGAAGCTGGCGAGGCGAAGTCCGACTCGGAACGAATGGAAAACGTTCGAGTATTTTTGTATGCCTTTTGCGATCCATCGTTAGCGCGTATTTTCACGCTCTCCGTCAGAGTTGCGGCAAAAAAGGTTATCTTTTGAGACTGTTTCGCGGCGGTTTCCTGATAAATTCCTCTCGTTATGCCGTACGTAACTGGATAAATAGGGGACGCCCGCGGGATAACGCGCTGGGAATGGATTAATTTGACGAGATTTCGGCGAGATTTACGTCAGAACTGAGGGGCATTAATATCTCTCCGGACAAGATAACCAAGAGAACAGATGCGTTTCAAAACGTCAGGCCTTCCAGTAAAGGCATTCCGAGCGAATGCTAGAATTTAAATTTGCAATTACCCATGATTCCAGTTTATTAATACCTCAGTGACACGTTCAAATCGAAAATCTAATCCGCCGAGACATTATCCGCGTAATCTTCTTGATGAGAATTTTCTAATCGCTTCGCCAGGCAATCCTCGGTGTCATCTTAAAAGCGCATACGTGGCCGCGGCGAGTGCATAAGATGAATTCGCCCCTAAGCGAGCGCCGTGGCAGCATATAATTTTCATCTTCTTCGTCCCGGCCGCGCAGTTGTACCGTTAATAAAATTAGCTTCGAGAGATTCCACAGAGACAAAGAATGACCCACCATTAAAGCGTTTAACACTTCACGGTCTGCGGAATCGTACACCGATCGCATAATTGTTTTAATAAAACCTTGCGTAAACCATCAAAAGTACTTAGCCCTAAAGAACGGCTTCCGTCGATCAAATCTGGGACCAAATTGAAGGTGTATTAGAATATGCTTTCAGTGGTATATGATTTCTTCAGAGAAACTTACAAGATGTAACTTTCATTTACAATTATGAATATAATTTTCCGCAATAGATTTAGAGACTCCGTAAACTATAATTTTTAAACCAAATATCGGAAGTTGAACAAATTACGGCAATATTAATGAATGGAA
This sequence comes from Pachydiplax longipennis, assembly GCA_036926295.1. NCBI lineage: Eukaryota > Metazoa > Arthropoda > Insecta > Odonata > Libellulidae > Pachydiplax > Pachydiplax longipennis. The sequence continues at coordinate 64,691,208 of JAVFKF010000008.1, forward strand.
TGAATGGCAAGTAATTATTAATGACTTACAGCGTAACAGAGTTGCAATAGTGTTTACGGTAAATCGATAGCTAAGGTCAATTTACATCTTTTACGGATAAAAATTATTCCATCCCTGGTGTTTCACTGTGGTATCATTTTCACCACATTTTCAAATTAAGAGCAGTTGTCTGGTCACATAAAATAATTATTTAATAAGATGATGAAAAATATAACCGTTTAATATAGACTAAAAACCGAATTAGCTTAAAATTCGTAATTTAAAGTAAATGATTCAGAGAATAATTAAAACTGTTGAAATCTCCTATCTAAGGTGAACATTTAGTCTTTTAAAGGATCCTCTTATAAAAAGGTACAAAATCCCAGATACAGAGTCGCGATAGTCTCCCAGTATTGTGGCTATATCCCCTCTGGTTTTCAACGAACTGCGAATCGTATTATATTTTTCACACTCCAGCAGGAGGTGTCGAATGCTGAATGGGTCGTCGCATTCGTCACAGTGAGACGGTATCTTCTCTTCTGAGAAGAGGTTTAGCACAACAATATCTTCTCTAGCAGGGTCCGGTCGTTACGAAGAGAATGAAGTAAGACCTACAAGCAAGGGAAATAACTAATTACTTTACTCTGGCGGTCGAAAACATTATCTCTTTAGACATACTGCCGAAAATATATCAATGTGATGCATTTAATCCTCCTACTATGAATTAAAATCGATGGTCTGAGGTACTTAGACTCTCTATCATAAAATAATACACCAATAAAGACTGAAAAAAGATGCTGAATTTGTTCTATGGTCCCATTTACCAGACTGAAGGCAAGACTGTGCTAGTCAGTATCTATTTTTCTTAAAAAGGTTTCAATTGAAAAACGAAATGGAAAGAACTACCTCGGCAACCATCCTTGCTGTGAAACTGAATCAAGCAAAATATTTTAAATTAACTTGAATTTTGTAGTAAATATATAGGTACGTCTACGCTAAAATACAGGATCTAGACGATCATTGGCATTTATTAGGCGCCTTGGAAAATTACACATTAATCAGCTGTATAAAATAACAAATATACAATATAAAATACATTTAATATATAATAATAAAATCAGTGTCAGTGATGTTTTAAAATACCTTTACATCTATATCAAAAATAACCTCAAGTACAATTCTAATTTTAATCTGCGTTGCGCTGTAAAAATTTCGGAAATAACTCATTCGGTTTATTATGAAACTGTGATATTATCTATGCTTTTAATACATAGAGAAGACCTAACTGTCGATCCACTGTATAATCAGTGGGTGTCAAATATTAAAAAGTAGCTGGTGATATAATAACTTGGCTAAAGTACCCAGTACTCCAAATGGCAGAAAGTGGAAATAAACCGATGAAGTCCACGGACACTTCAAGCGCGTACAAAGTATTCATTGTATCCTTTCCCGCTGGAATCTCGAAACTGAATTTCTCAGTAAAATAATTCCTCATACATAAAGGAAGCAAAACATAAAATTCTTGACCATGCAACGAAAGAGCGAGCCAATCATTCATGGAAATCAATCAAGGGCTTTCCGCCTGCAATGGCAGGCGGAAAGCAAAACATTCTTATCACCAAAGGAATTTCTACGAATCTCTCGAGAGTAAAACCTGAAAGCAACAGACTTCCGGACGAAACCGCAAGCGAGGGGATGTACCGCCTCGAAAAATCCGCGCCGTAATGAAATACGTCACCTCCTAGCGACAAATCAGACGCAAAACACTCGCAGATAATGGGAATCGTTTCCGAGACGGCGTAGGGTGCATCGCGCGGGAGGGAAAGCGAGATAATGATTGAGAGCGTAGAACAGCGAGAGGGGGAGAGGAGAAAAATGGGGGGACTCGTCTAAAGAATGACTCCTTGTCCTCAGAATGGTCCAAGGCGGGTTAGCGACAAGAGCGGGAATAGAGGAGTCGCATACCTTCGCGCGTACTGTAAGCGGAGTCATCCCTCAAGCACCGATCCGGATGCCTTACGTCCGATCTCGTCCGCAGCCGTCACACCTTCGGAAGCGATCTCCGGCGCGGGCGAAAGGAGCGGCGCGGGGGGTCCTCTCCCTTTAAGGCAAAAGAGCGAGGGGATTCGAGGGAATATAGTGGGTGGAGTGGGCGTTCCCCCCAAACACACTCCTCAACGTTTGCGGTATTTATCTCTTTCGGATGGTGCGTGTCTGAATCGGACGACGTTGGAAGTGGCGAGGTAAACGGAGCGGAGGACTTTGAAGAGCGGAGGACGGCACGAAAGAGACATGCCTTCGGCCGCGAATGCGAAAAAAGGTAACGAAAGGGTAAAACCCGATTGAATTATGTTTGAAATTATTTTTCTGACGTTCCTCCGCTACTTGCGAGACGAAACGTAATGGTCGTTTCTCTTGCGACTCCAAGTGTCTATATTACGGGAAGGGAAGCACTTTCCTTTTTGTCTTTCTGCCACGGCGATTGTTCGCGTGTTTGAGAAATATATTTACCGAGGAGGTATTCACTATTACCGGTTTATAGCGGAAGTGAAATTGGATCTTCTACTATAATTGGTATATTCCTTTGGCGGGATTACTGACATTCACCAATTTTGTCTACTTTTACTTATCCTCGTAATGGGCGATGAATGGAAGGAGCGTCTCATTCATTTTTTCATCTTATGTAATGATTCCTCAAGCTAACAATATAACTTTAATCATATGACCAAAATTAAAATTATCATTACATAGTTCTATATTTATAAAATACATTACACGTCCATAAGTTGGTGGCCGTTGTAAATGTACAAAGATGTAAAACTTTCTCACCAAAACCTACTCATTCATAACAATGAAACGATTAACTAACTTTTTTGCATGAATATTACATACAATCCCTGTTGGATTGTACGTAATATTCATGCAGATAATCCATATTGGATTATATGTAATATTCATTTACCATTCATTCAGGCCCATGTTGCTACACAGTCAGAGAAAATTGTTTTTCTTATTGTAAAACAGTTGCTCGCAGATAAGCTACACGCATTCATTGCACCACGGGCTAGAAAGATAGGTTGCAATTAGATGCAATTTTCGTAACGAAATGATTCCTTTTTATACCTAATTTTATTAAGGTTTATATGAATAATTTAACAAAAATCGTTCACAAGGATTAGAATAGTGATATGTGGTCAAAATAGGAAAATATAGCATGTGTATACATCTTCAAAGCCAAAATCTAACAAATCAAAATAACTACCATAAATTTTCCATTAACACAGAAATGAATGTAAACCCGAGTCAAAGACTTGAATGACATACTCAAGCAAGCATAAAGAGATATCTCAGAGTTGAGTTACGAAGGTTATATGGGAAACAAAGATAAGGCGGCTGACGTATTACGACCTTCGATTCATCCATAACTGGAGACACTAATCGAAGAAGAATGCTCCGTCAAAAGCAGGACATAATGTAGTGCGGGAATCGATCACCAAAGAATTCCATCCTCCTTTTTTTAAATCTCATCATTTTGTCATTCCATTCCGATAAGCAGACGTTGAAGTTCCAGAGACGTAAGACGGAATTTTAAATGCGTCTCCGATTAATTTATGTAAAGGAAAACGGCACATCAGATAAGTAAGGAACTACAATGGACATGAATTAAGCCCATGTAATGAATCTATAATAATCAACCCATCCAACAAATTTCGACAGAAAGCGATTAAAAACCTATTTCGTATTCCAATAGCATTGTTAAGTTTCGTCGTAAAAAAGTACTCACCGGACCGAATTTGAGCGGAACTTCTTCTAAAGTCTATCCGCCAATCGACGAGAGGAGACGTGGTAAAAAAAAGAACCGGTCATACCTTCCGTCGCTGTGTAATCGTAATGACCAATGAACATACATAAATCTCGGAGAGATGAACAGGAAAAGAAGCACCAAAACGAGCAAGAGCGAAGGTGGCTTTCGGATGGAGGTGAAGTGAAGAAATACCCCGGTTATTAAGGCAAGGCTGATGCTATCGAAAGCGGGAAATAATAACCTAATCGATATTCCCGACGGAGGATCGGGATTTTGAAGGGCGGAATTTTCGGCGCACATCTTAAGGGGAGGGCAGGGCATTTGCAACAACAACAAGCGAGAGACGGGAATCGATCATTGGACATGATGCATGTAGGCTGGTTGCCGGAGCACGTCCCCTTCCGACGCATCCTCATAAGGACAGGGAAGGGACTCGAATACGTGCCTCCTTACCCACCCGACCCAAAAGAAAACTTCGGCAAGCAAGGTGATGTGAAACCTTAATGCACTAGTATTTGTCAATCGAAGGTTGTTTGATGTCAGTGGGGGGACCGCCCGCCATCGGCTCGCGTTGATTTGCAAGGTGTTCACGTACATGTTCCTGTGGAACTGGTTTCAAAGGCTACACTCAAAGGAAAAAAATTGTCAAAGGAATTAAAAAAGGAGAAAAGGTTCACGATTCTTCGGAGTATTCCCGCTTGTTGGAAGGGGATGGACGTTCGCGAGGGGCCATCACTCCCAGGGAAAATTCAACCTCGTGGAGAACGGCTACAGACATCACTTAACGATTTCATGAAGCCTCCTCGTCGATTCCCAAGACTGTCTCGGACGCGTTACAAGGGGCTTTCGATATATTGTTCAACAAGCGAGAGGTTGAAACTGCCGATTTAAATATAAAACCGAGAAGGTTACGCGCACCTTCGTTTATGATTTTGCCTGAACATGAGTGTTAGTCCGAGCATGGTCACATAACTTTTCAGCACACTAGATCAAATGAGATAAATTAAATTCTTCCGTGCTGAAGAAAACTGTAAAATACACCTTCGTGTTGATTTTTATAACCTCCCTTCAGTTTTATACGTGATTTGCGGGCTTTCTGAATCCGCCATACACGACAATATTCGATAAATTTCAATTCCAATGAACGAAAGTAAATTGAATAGAAAAAGGGATACGAAAATTCCTTATTTCACTTATCCAGAGTATTGACCAAAATCCAATGAATATTCAAAATTAAAATAAATTTCGGTAAAATATAGACAAAATAAAATAGTAAAATTTTAAAAAGAAATACTAAAAAGCACGTTGCTGGGAGAAATCTGCGAGATCATTTCTTCACTGCGTTATCACCAGAACTATATTATACTAACTCGAAATTCACCTAGAAAATCGTTCCATTTTAATTGGACCAGTATACGTGTATACCAGTATACGTGTATACCAGTAATATACTCGTATATTGTAAATACCTGTTGTAATACCGGTTTGTATGAAAGCAAACATATGAATTGGCAAAAAACTAATTTAGATAAAAAAATTCAATACAAATATACACGAACGATTTTGGGAAGAGGCAAGGAAGAAATTGCAGCCGATAGCAAATAATCATGGACAGAGGTTCAAGGAAGTCTACTGACCACCGAATAACCAATAAAACTACTAGTATGAGGCGACTCTGAGATTTTAAAACTGCGAAGAGATTTCGATTTTAAATAAAAATTTACCTAGAAATGTTACAAAAGATTCAGATTTTAAAAAGACTTGTACGGATCAGTCGTGCCTCATTAACGCATCCATTGTTTCGTACTATTACTAATTCATTATCATTATTATATAAATATGAGTACTATATAAATATAATATAATAAATATTACTAATATACTAGCACGCAACGAAACTTTTTACAAAGCATGAACATTGCGATATCTCCGACATATCATCGCAAGTAGAACCAAAGAAATCCTTTAGTTTCCATTAGATACTGATACAAAGAGTCCGCTTATTGGCATATTCCATCGATCAAGCAACAAAAAGGAAACTTTTGAGTCCAAAACCCACAAATTTTAGACATCCATCCAATCCTCACTATCGCCGCGGAAGATGCTTAATGTTGGGAAAGCAGGCGAGCACGCTATCTCGCGAACAAGCTGAAAAACTTTACGCACAATAACTTTCGGGAGAAAATGGCGGCACCAGTAAGCAGAATCACATTGAATTAATGTTCTCCTGCCCTCTTCTGGTGGCCTCAAAGTCAGAGATCTTCATCATTCATTATAACCAACGACTCTCTATAGAGAATTGCGGAAACGCGGCTTTTATCGCCGAATCACGAAATTAAACGATAGCCATCGCTCGAATTTCGTCCTGCTTATCAGAATGGGTCTCCTGTAATTAACAAGGAAAGGAAATCGAAAGATGCAATTACTCCTACACATAACAAGGTATGAAAACCGTTTCTGAGCCCTCAGAAACGCACTGTGGGCAACTGGTGAGAACGGGCAATACCATTTAAGGAAAGGACTTCACACGGTCCGAGATACCTAAAGAGAAAAGAAAAAAAATCTGACGCAATTACGGAAACATAAAACGAAACTTCCCAAAAATCCACTCCGCGGGCAGGAACTAAGGGAAGGAAACGTCAATAAATCATCGAAAAGATAGAGAAGTAAAAACGAAATGACTACCGTGTGACAGCTATTATTATTTTAATTAAAACTGTTCCGATTTGCGATATCACGGGCTCCTTTTATCACCGCGTTAGTGTGCTTTGTTTGCGTGACTATTGCGGGGAATGATTCGAATCGCCGCCGCCATTACACCTTATTAACGGATGCACCCATTATTGAATATAATTTCCGAATACACACAGTTGATAAAGGCAGTTAATTGAAAATTTGGGACGATTCATTTTATGTCAATGGTGGGGAACTTTTGCTGATTAATGTGAGGGAAAACGTTTCTCTGTTCCATTTCTACAAGGCAGCCCTTTGTGTGTGAAGTTCTTGGACTTCAAGGAATTCATCTACATTATTATTCATTGTCTTGATAAAATTACATAATTTTATCAAGACAATTACAACTCGTAATTTAATTCTTCGAATGCTGATTGTCTTATTTTTTCACAATTAGCCCTTTCTTTTTCACCCTCCAATAACCTTTCGTTTTTCCATTCCCAATCTCCTGCTCTAGATCAATCTCATTACCAATCTACTCCCTGAATATCTGACAGAACTACTTCCATTAGCCTCCGCTTCCTTACTTGTATTAACTTCCCTTTTTCCCCGCCACTTCCAAAACTTCATTGTTTATTTATCTACCGACCCAACTAACTTCCTCCGTGATTTTCTTTCCGAAAAATATTGTGGATGGCATTGAATAGATTAAGTTATCCAGCAAGAACGAGAAATTTCTAGCGATTATGTATTTGACATATCACGATAGTATTGACTTTTTGTATAATAATAAAAAAATCAAAAGCTATGTGAAACCCTAATGAACTAGAACGTGCTCATCAACGGAGCCATTCCAGCAACACAAAAAGAGTAAGGGGTACGGAAAAGCCCACCGTAAAATAGTTATAAAAACGAATGGGCAGGAAGTCCAGGAATATTTTCGTAACACATATTATTCGTCACCTATCATTAACATCAATCCATCGCACAAACTTCTGAAAAGGCCTTCATGATCCGAGGATTGGAACCACGGCCCGAACAAAGCGAACAAGCGACATGTTTGGACATAATGTGAACGTGCCAGTTAAAACTAATGGGAAATTGTAGAACCGTCCCCCGCATTGAAGGGTTTAAAATGCCATTGTGTTTCCCAGGAGGCATAAACTTTCTCAAGAAAGACACGGCAGATGGCGTCCCGGGTGAGGGGGGTTGAGGAGGAAGAAAAGGATGTAAGGAGAGACTAGTAAAGCAACGTGCGCTCTTGGATGTGGGACGGAGTGGGTGGCGAGAAAGAGAAAGAATGGCGGGGATGGAAAAAAAGGGGAGTGGAGACGGAAATAGAATCCGGATCCTTAGGGACAAAATACCGAAGAAAGGTGAGTTTTACCAAAGAGGACGACGCCTCTTAAAGCAGAAAACCCTTGTCCACCCACCCACCGGCGAAATACCCCGCCGACCCCGAATCTCATCGCACCACCCCATCCAGCAACCTCACGCGCCCCAACAAAAATCCCTCACGGCGCGTTTTGTCCCCCACACATAATGCAGCCTCATCTTCGGCCAATTCCGAAACCACCAAAGGGGAAGTCTTGTGGCAGCACTCCCAAAAGAGACCTTCGAAAGAAGTCCTTCCGCACGCCTATTCTCAAGACTTGTGCCACCCCGCCTCGTCACTTTCACTCGAGAGACGGGCCTCCACTTCTCACGACCACTTCTCTTCGCCTCCTTGCACCTCGCATCCTCCGTAAACGGTGCCAGAATTCCACAGAGGAATTTCTTCACCCTCCGCGCTTGAACTCTCAATTTCTCTCGCGCCTCATCTACGCCTCCCACGGGATGCATTATTCCGCGACGGATTGTCTCCGTCCGCGGAGACTTCGACGTCCGGCCAAGCGACTTAAAAAGTGCGGAAATTGTCCGGACGCCGCACCGTTGCCCCTCGACCACCTCCTTGTCCCACCTCTTTGCCTCGCCCCTTTTCAAGAAGGGCAATCACCCTCGCTCTTCCCTTACACCCCGTCACGTGCTGTTCTGCGGACAAAAGAGTCGGGAAATCGGCCGATGAGATTACCCTGCCCTGGTCTTCACTTCCACGATCCCACCCACCGCCTCCGAGCACGGGTGAGGTGTTTTTTATAGAAAGGACGCCGAAATTAAGCATTGAAATCGCTCCGTGAAAGAAGGGAGAATGAAAAAGGAAATATCCCTGGGGAAAACGCGGAAGTAAATTTGTTTAATGGGTAACGGACCAGAGAAAGAATTCCAATTTAAGGGCTGGACAAGATGCAAATAAGCGTGAGTGTCCAGATTTCCCTCCAATATGCCCGCCGTGAACGGCCTTAGGAGGAGAATTGAAATCTAAGCGATGCAAAAAATCCGGTGGCAATCTACGCTTGCCCCCATGTACGTGCACATGCCTGACAACACACTGATTGAGTCGACCGTCGAAAGTTCTGATCTCCTCACCCTATTGTGCGCCTTAGATTTTCTCTGACCCGTGATGAAGCAAGATCTTATTCATCCAGGGAAAGTAAATTATCTTTTGAAGATAGAAAAGAACCACTTGAATGGAAAATGTATCGAATGTCACACTGAAGTAAGTCGAATAACACGATGATTGAAAAAAATTCAGCCATGATTAAAATTGCATTACCCATACAACGATAAAGACCAACTTACCTTTTCACTTTCATACATTGTGTATACAAATATACATCAGCGAAGAGCAAAGGTTAAAAAAGTCTACTGAAATAAAACCGATTTCGTAATTATTCAGATCGGTCCAAGGACCCTTTCTTCTTTATCTCTTTCCTCGACATTTGGAAGTATCAATCTCCAAATCACGAATTTGTAGTCACGAGAGACTACAAATCACGAATAATTTGCTTAATTCAGCTACTGAGTTAATATATGGAAAAGAGCAAATTAGGGGCGGGATAGCTATGTTTGGCTACTGGGAGTTCCTCACAAGGCCAACGTGCGAATGGTCCCATATATCCTCTATGGGCGTGGTTGTGGGCCGTTCTCAAATTATTTTCCGGTTTACTTTGTCACTATTCCTCTTTTGCCACCAGCGGAAAATTGACTCCTCATAAATTTACATATCTGAAATTCATCATTAATTTATGCTAGAACTCCAATTCATTATACCTAGTAACCTAGTCGCTAAACTACAATGTTTAAGCGTGATGCGCTACAAGACAATAGCAATTACAGGGCATATTAGAGAGGAATGATAAATGGCATCTAGACATTGTTATACACGTGGCATCCATGAAATAAACATCCAGACAGAAGGGTACTGATATTTTATCAGTATTTAGAGATTTCACTAATTTATTCTATAAATATAAGTCGTTCAGATATTGAAATGAAGGAGAAAAACATCAATAAGTATGTTTTAAATAAACAGTATTTTCTTATTGTGATAAGTCTTATAAAAAGGATAGCACTGTTGAACGACTTCGAACAATAAAAGTAAAACATAGATCATACTGAATAATTTTGGATTATGCAAAAAAGTAATCACCCGATTCACTTCGATCAAGGGGTTAGGAAAGAAGACAATTAAAAACTGAGAAAAATAATTCCTAAAGATAAATACATATTTATAGAGGGAGACTACTAGAGAGAGAATATGCTTGAAATAGAATGATTACATAATATAAACTTGTAACACGAACTCTTAAGGACTTAACTCTCACGAAGTTTTCAAGATACGGAACCATCGAATTATTACCAAAAACACCAAAAAGAATACTCTCTAGTGCTGTTTCCAGTGACGGAATTAATATCCTGCCGAAACCCTCAGAGTAATAAGAATAAATAATGTGACTAACAAAACGCAAAGCACGTTGAATTTTACTCCACGCCAATTATTTATCAATGGCAGCAAGGGATCAATATGGGACATCATAATTTGCCTGCCTTCAAGTGGAAGACAGATTTTCCCTCTTAGGGTAATCTGAAATCCTATCACCCTGACGATGGGATCGCCGGAAAATTCGAATAATCACAAAGACCTCCTGCAAGCCTTACCGAGTTCCACCATCCAGGCAAAGGACTTCAGAAGTCTTCGCATCATCAATTTAACCTGCCATCAACAATTATACCTCGACCTCTTATCCCAATTTATGCCTCGGCGGTCTCAATGTGAACATCTAAACCCCACTGAAGAATTCAACAATCCGTAAACATACAATCATCCTCGGCATACCCACTCTGTAACGGAACGATAATCCACTCAAAATGTTCTGAAGCGAAAAAAAATCGTCCCATGCTGTCATCTGAATCCACGGAAGGGCTGCGTTTTTAAGGGGATATAGCAACCTCGAATGCAAAGAACAAGCTCCTGGATGGAGGGTAACAAATTTAAGTGGAATCCCGAGAAATTCATAGAGCGTAAGGGCAAACTTAAGAGGTGCCACCCGACACATTTCCCTTCCCAAGAGGCATTTAATACATCGTAAAGATAGCCCACTTTTCTGCTACGAAACCGGTGCTATAACGATATATTTCCGGCCCTTTGAAGCGACCTTATCGCCAGCTTTCCCCCACATAAGCTGCAGTTACCACAATCCGGGACCACACTTAGGAAAAATCCCGCCCTCTGCCCTCAACATACAAACCCATTCCTAAAAAGCACCTCGCAACCTCAGACGATTCTTCCTCCTTTCGGCAGATAGACCCTTTCTCATACTCCTGACCGCGGAGGTGCACCTCGGGAAAAGGGTACCCTTTGTGCGGTCTCTGAGGCAATAGAAATTGGATTAGCCTCAATGGGAGGTCTCTAAAAAGATTATGGTACAGTTTCCTTTTTAAATGGAACGGGAACCTCCCTCGAAAGGTGTAACGCTTTACATTCGGAGAGCTGAATGGGTAATAGGTTAGTGTCGCAACGCGAATACGCTTCGTGGACTCTGAAGGGTTATGATTTGAAGAGGCGACTGGAGATCCGGCCTGTCGCTTGCAATTCCGGTCTGGGATAATGTACGGCGGGAAGGGGACAGTAAATATATGCCGAGTGCATGGACGAGTACTTAAACAGATGCTTCGTTTGATGGAACTGTTGGAAGTCATGCTGATAACAGACTATTTTGCTGTTGGTATAATGCTATACAGGTGCAGGTGCGTTTAACTTTGATGAAGCACTTTACTAAGTTAATACCTTCACCCATATGACTCTTGGATTACTCAATGATATTGAATACTGTATTAAATGACCTTTGTAAAGGATGCATCGTGCGAAAATTGAAATATGGTGATTAAAAGCTTGGAAACTATAGAATGGCTAACATACATACATGATTCTTTATTTAATTACTTTATGTTTTCTTTTTCTTTTCGCATTTTTTATTTTTGGAGAGTCTAGCAAAATGAGCGAAAGAAGTTTTTTTTCAATACATTTAATACGAGTAAATATCGCTTTAATCATATGAAAAATGATGCATTTTAGTTTATTTTTACTCGAACTTCTTCTCTAATATGGCAAGATCACAGAAATATTAGTCTACGGCGGGAAAAATCAATTAACCGATAGTTTAAATGTATTGTATAATATGTGAACACTTCTAATGTGATATGATTAAAAGATGCACAGGAATAATGGAAAACTTAAGACGCGGTGCACAATTCATCGATTCATTTTTCATACTTACAGGAAGCACTTAGAAAAATTTTATAACATAAATAACTTCGCATAACTGAATTACTTATAACATTGCTAGACACAAAATACAACTAAGAAACGGAAATCAATTTTTCTTTACATTTAACAAAAATTTATTTTAATAACTTAAAACCAAATAGAGGTAAAAGCGAGAAAACTTATTCACTCTTCATATATTTTACTTCTTCATTTCTGATAATGTGATATAACTTTCACTTCTTACAATGCTGTCTCACAAGCATTACGAATATTTTGAACCTAAAATTTTATTTCATATGCTGGATTCCATGCATCGGTCTCTCTGAGATTGTGTCCTAATAAGCACTAGAGGATCTGCAGGACGCATGTGGCCCGCGGGGCATTAGTGTGAATCTCTGACTTCAACAATAATTTATTAACCAACCTTCAGTTACGTATGTAGCATTTTCATGAGTTCACTGCCGCGGTAGTCGCAAAATTATCATCACACCAGATCGAAACTCCGCAAGCTCTATCTCGATGCCACAAAATGATTTAAGAAGGAGTCATAATTACGCTAGAGGCATTCTAACTATGTCGCTCGTACGCTAGGAAGATATAATTCGATGATAAGCGCCGGCAACTGCACGAAGAAAAATTACCCGATCAACCTCGGTATTTCCGTATCGGATATCGCATACCGTCAACAAAAAACCAGCTAATTGCTCGGGGAAATAATGATTAGCACATTTTGAAGATAAACAAGAGTTATTGGTCGAATTCTGAGACGAATGGCGCCGAGAACAGGAACCTATAATTTAAAAAAAGAGAGGAATCATATTGATTTACTCGAAGCAAACCACCGTGAGACAATATAATTCCACACTCCTCATTTCCCTCCTGCGCATTCCACGGATTGATAAGTGGATTTTTAAGTAACGTCAATGACATCCGTGAATGAGCCGTAATATACGACCACACAGAAAAATAGCCGCGTACCGTCTTTCGCCAGCCCATATCCCCCCTTAATGATAACCTGTTGCGCTACCCTGAGATCTCATCTAATAATGGTAGATATGAGATGCCCATTTTCGGCCTAGATGTCTCCTAATGGTCGCACGTCTTGCGGCTGAAGAATGGCAACGGCAGAGGGTCTTCGAGGAGGACATAGGATGCAGGTATTTAGGGGCGAGATGAGAGGCATAGAATAGACCAGGAATATCAACCAGGCCTCCCTCTCCACTACCAGACAATTAACTCGGCAAGGGGCGTGCGTAAGGATGCAGAGAGGGCGTGGCGAACCGGAGGACAATCCTCTTTGCCATGGCCTCCTCTATGGTTAGGCTGTCACGCTCCACTGGGAGGTGGAGGAAATAGTCTAAAAGGAAAAGACATGGAGGAGGAGGCTTGTGAAGATACCTCGAGAGCTGCATTGAATCGGTTCGGGAAACATGAAAAAGGAATGAGGGAGGTGGGATGGGATTCCTCTCATTCAAACTCGCTTCCTGCGATATTCTGACGTTTTCCTCCCGAATATGAGAGGTGAAGTTGTTCCGATGTTATTTCAGGTCGATACCGTGACATTTTTAACAAATTCCCTGTCCGTCCGGGGAAGAAAGCATGTGGTCCGACCGAATAGTTCTCTCTTGTGGCCTCTATAATTATGGATGTAGAAATACGGTTAAGATATTTACGACAGGATGAGATGCTCTTAAATACCAGTCCGTAACGAAAGAGGACTGCGGTGAATGCAGTTAGTGGTAGAAAGGGGTGCTCGTCAACGCTGTCGGCAGCTTCGGTTTACGAAGATCCAACGAGGGTTTGGAGAAGGAAATAACATGCTCATAACACAAATGTCGACGATTTGCTACGCTCTGCAGAAGGATGAGTGCCTTTAGGGCTCGCACCTGAAATATCACTGAGTGATTAGTGAATAATATCAGCTGGTCAAACAGGGATGGTATGCTTTGAAAGTAACTAAAGAATTATATTTAGACAAGGAAGTAAGTTAGCAGGATAAATAAATTCTGAAAAATATTTCATGTAAAATCAGATCATTTGCATCAATTGCGAATAATAATGCATAAATTAATGTCGACATTTTAAATGATTGAGGGATTTGAAGATCATAAAGTGAGATTTTCATGACATTTTTTTGAAAAACCGAAGCCAAAGTAATACAAATAGAGAAAATTTTACGTAAACTAAAACGCCAACAAAATCTTATTCTAGAACAAAAAGTCATTAATACATAGTTCGAAATTATAGTTGGTTCAGAAAGGACAATAAAAGTATAAGCATTTTAAATAATTTCTGTTTGGAAAGAATATTATTAATGACTCATAGATGATCTGCTATGTAATTCAAAAACTTTAAATTATGGAAATATCTATTAAATTGGGGTATAAATGTTTAGAGAAAAATTTGAATTTTCAAATATAGATCAAGATTCAATAATGGGCAAATTCGATAGGGTGTAATACCCCTACGATCGTGCGGTCTACAACCTTCTTAATATTATGATTCATCACAATGGCTTACGTAAATTATACGCAACTCGTAGAAAATTGAGCATTCTAATCTTTTTATACGGCTAATCACTTGAAATATCTACCAAAAATGTACATATGAAGCACGGAGTATAACAGGAAGGAAAAACTATGCTAGCAACATAAAAGCATACAACTGCATAAATAATAATTTCAGGCTTTACTCCTCTCTTACCGTAACTTAAACTAATTTCAAGTCTTAATTTGATGTCTTAACGTATGGCAAACCAATTTTAGGGAATACTATATCTTCTATTACTTTAAATACCTTTCATCCCTACAAACCTCATTAATGAACAGTAGAACCAGCGTAATTTGCCTTGAAATGAAACTCGGTGGGTGGATAGGGTCAATTCCTATTTCCTTCTTTCCACCTACAGCGGACAGATTAAGATTCAATTTGAGTAGTTTCCTATTTGAAATTAAACAGAAACGATTCTTTTTTACGAACTTCCGTGACGAGGAGCGGAAGTCCTCGTTTAAGTAAATCACATCTCCGTGAAAGATACTCCCATACGCAGAGGGGGCTTTCGTAAAAATGATATAGGTCCCTTAAAATGGGAGACTAATCGGTTTTGGCATGAGCTGACTGATGCCAATCATTCCCAATACACATCCATCTTGGGGTTTGGGATATTATTATATTGTAATAAATACCATGATCCTGGGAATTTACATTTCTTCTCATTTTTAAGAAATAACTGAAAAGGTTAGAGGATCGCAATATTATGAAACATTTCACAACAGAGGTAAATGCAACCTATTAACTTATGAGGTAATTATTTCACCGTTAAAAGATTTTTCAGAATCTCAAAAAATAAACAATAAGTTATAATTGTTTTTCGAATAGCTTATGAGACATCCAGCAATAATAAGGTTACAACGTGCTTTTAGATGGCACATAAATTAAAAATGGAATAACCTTAATCTGGTCGATCGCTAATGGACAGAAAACAAATTTAAAACTTTTTTAAAGGACTAAAAATAAAAATCCAGACATATTATATACAGGTATACCACGCTACACAGGATTTATTGCAAAGAATTAGTCACTTACAAAGCATTTACGTATAGTAAAACGTTTGTCGACTGATTTAGAGAAATGAAAACCTTCTCAAATAATAGGCATATATTTTAAAAGATTCACAAAATTATGGGCTAAACGATCAATAGGTATATACTATATATAATAGATATATATTAACATCAGCAAAGGCATCCTAGGGCCTTGACAAGGATGAGTAAAACATTAACAGACTGAGAAGTCATACGATAGTTACGATACGATACGATAATTTGATAGATACAATGTGGAACAGACATTTTATTAGATCGGATTCGTACTTCACGCTCAGTTTGAAATTTTACTCAGTTTGATTTTCAAGTAAACTACATAGCCTGTGATAAATTGAGGAACGTCACATAAAACCGCAGGAGATTAATAGGAATATCTTCCTAGGGCGATAGCATATTCCTAAAGCTGCGAATTTCGGTGGAGAAGATAAAGCAATTTATTTCCAGGAAGAACTACCGCTGGACTGCGCTTACATTATTCAGTTCTGTAGAGCCAAAATAGGGTTATCTCAAATCCATATTTCGAGTGTGAACCAGGTTCTCCATCATCTTAATGGTTCTCTGAGAATCTCTTGAGGGAGGTCACTTATGATGCACTGCCCTTTCTCGAAGCGTGAAATTGGTTATTTGAGGTATTCCGGACCCCCTAAACACTCCCACACCCACTATCTAACCTCCCGCCCTTTCAGCTGGTCCTCCCCGCTGGCACTGGCACAATGGCCACGTCCTGTGGGGGTGTACAGTTCTCGTTTATGGACTCCCACAACTCAAAGGCGTCCACGTACGATTTAACGGCTTTCCGACGCGACAATGCCCCGATTAACACACAAAGCGTAGAGTGAGGTTTTCCTCCCGTCTTAACTTAGCAAAAGATTACCCACAAAAGAATTTTTTCGGGGAGGGGATGGGGGAAAGGTGGACTTTTTGTAATTGGCCCAATGCGATTATATCCGAGGCGGAAGACGGCTAAATAATGGAGAAAATCGAATCACGAGGGGAGATTTTCCCTGGAAAAAGCCATTAAATTGGAAATTAGGGTTTTCGTTATGCGATGACTGTGAATGCGGTCGATTTATATGGGTGGCGAATGAGGGGAATCCAAAATTATACGCAAACAGATGAGAAATAAATAGGAGGCATTCGAAAAAAAGTCCTAAATTCCGTTCGATTTATGTATAAATTCATAGAACAGAATGTTTCTCCGCAAGAGATCAAGAATTTAAATTCGCCAAAAACAGAGTAAGATACGTCTGAGCTATAAACAGATAAAATACGATTTTGTACTGAGGAGAGTAATCAGGTAGGTCATTTAGATATGAATAAACTTCGAAAAACCCAGAAAAAACCAACGAATGGAAAATTTTCCAGGACGGCGCTCATAAAGCGGAAAATTAAAGCAATTAGGAAAAATCGTTGACTTGTTAAGTTTTGCAATGGGTTTTAGGTCTTATGTTAGACGAAATACCTCATGAGGATGTAAAAATTAAGTAACCGATGTTCTGACACCAAAATTTGGCCTCGTCCGTCGTCGCAATGCACTTCTTGAAAACTTAACGATACAACCTCGAGACTAAAATTGCAACCACTGTCAAGTAATCGCAGAAAATAAGGAGGGTCAGGTAATTCAAGCACGGAAAACACAGACCACGTCAAAAATTACCAAACCTCCATCAATAGTTAACATCGAGGAAATTTCGAGTAAAATGAGGTTTGGCATAGGACGTCCTGTGAGGGCTTCGAGCGACTAAAGGTTTACCTCTCGTTCCTTCCATTTGAGTTAAGAGCGTAACTCATTACCCAGAGAACCCTGTTATTAGAAGTGCAGTTGTTTGTTTTCCACGTGATACGCCATTCAATCTCCCACAAATTACACTCGACCTGCCACGGTTTTTGTCTCTACTTGTGGCATCTGTTTGTCAGTTAATAACACGTCCGATCATCAGGAGCCCGGCGGAAAAAGTTTCGGGCCGTGGCGTAGGCGAAGGGGTAGGTGGATGGGCTCTTTAGTCCCGCGGTAATCTTCTTTGGCGTCTGGAAACCCTAACTGCCTCGCCGGAAACCATGGCAGGGCTCGCACCAAAAGAGTCCAAATATTAACCTTTTTCCGGAGGGATTTATCTGAGCGCAACTTCCTCTGCGACAATCGGGACACCTCTCACAACCAGCCTCAAATCCTCCTAACCTTTACAACCTCACGCTAAAGCGATAAAATCCAGAGCATTCTCCACCAGCTGAGAGCCGTCGAGGACCCGCTAAAAATTGGAAAACATTCGAGTCGCGCCAAGGACGTTCACGGTTTGACCGACCGGACCCGCCACGGGATATATAAGCTATCTCGATCCCCTCGTAATTACATACGAGGCGTAGTCAAAAGAAGATTGAACAAACAAGAGATAAAAAGATATAATAAGAATTTTCCGTCGGATTTTTCAACGGGATGATGAATTCTTATCTATCCTCGACCACTCCCTCGTGGTCCCATCGACTTTCTGGTAATAATAATCCTTTCCTCTTGGCGCGACCCTCCCAAAAACCTTTCCTATCGCCTAACCTACCCACGGGCGCATCCCTCCACCATTGGCCACGGACTATGCTTTGATGAGGGGAAAGAAAAGCAAGGCGCCTTGTTGCAGCTGCTTTACCTCCTCCCATTATCCACAGACTCCGAGAGCAACCCATTGATAACCGGTGGACACGTGGGCTTCCTAAAACCGCCATGAGCGCATTTTCTTCCCATAACCACTCCCATTAATAAATTACCTCTCTTAAAGAAGAACTACCAAGCTCAATGGCCAACTGCCGCCTTTATCTTGCTCTTGCAGTCACGGGTTGATATCCAGACATGGGAGGGCCTTTTGACGGTTATCTTTTGTCATTCAACAAGTCGACGAGGTACATTTATCACCGGATAAATACCTCCGTCGCCCAAACGTGCGCTTACAAATTAAAGAATCGATGATTTCGATAATTGAGGGCATCGCTCGATGATAGGGGCTCGTAATTTACTCTGATATTTAAAGGCTGAGTTGCATGGCGGAGAGTGAACGGCAATTAAACGCAACCGGATCGGAGGGCCGATATAAATAAACATAAGGGAGATAAGGAATTAAAATTTAACCGGGAAAATTAATGTAAGATTATCATAGGGGTTCCTTAAGCTTTTCATAGGAATTTATTTCCCTGAGTTATTGTGACAGCAATTGCAATAACTGTGCACTGTGCCAGTTTCAATCAAGTATTCGGCATTACGAAAAGATGTGGGAGAAGGAGAAGAGAAGATGCAACAATGTTGTTACTTTGAATAAACCATCAGGCCTGATGAAGACTATTAATAGTTAAAACCGGTCGCATGTGGTGTTATATTAAAGTGGTGGAATTTGATACAAAGTGTGTCATTTGTCCGTAATGGAGTTCCACTAAGTAACGGGTGTTACTATTGATTTTATTGGTAAGAAAGTCGTCCTATATATGCGATACTAATTCTTGACCAATTTTTTCGTGCACCTTCTTACGGCGATAACTAGATATGTTATTGAGAAGATCAATTGATAATTCGATCCAACTCAACATGGCTATAATTACAGCCTTATAGAGCACAAGCAGGAAGTCTCATGATATTTTTCATTGAAAGGTTAGAGGAATAACTTGCTAATAGAATTTCCGATAATATTCAAACGTTAATGAGGGTCTTTATTATACAGCAATATAAAATTTCAAACCGAGGATCATACAGTATTAAATTCAAATTCTCTGCAGAGAGCAAAGGGCGACCGTCCTGAGACCAACTTCTCTTATGCGAACCGGTTTGACTTTCAATCCCGTTCAGTGTGTATAAGTTTACTGTTTTAACGTCAATGTCACTTACGAAGCGGGTTTCCGTACCATTTCTACCAAAGAAGTCATGAAAGGAAGCACAAAAACTAGGCATGTCTGCGAAGCGAAACAATATTAACCCCGTGAACCGGAAATTCATCTCAGTCGTCATGCTGGAAAACATAAGGAGGAGAACAATTCCCACTAGGAATGTGCATGCTGTAGCGGATATAGCGGTACGGCATTGAATCTTCTCAAAAATGTAAGGAATCATGCACGATCTTACACCAGAAAGAAGACATTGAGGATAAAATCGGACGAAGCAGGAAACGATTAATGAAAACCGTGACGTTACCGAGTCTTTTTATAACTGTTAACGATGATATTTGACGGTGATGATTCATAAGAAAAAGGGTCCCGTTAGGTGGACTCCTTTACAGCGGGAATAAAACACTAATCGGGTCTTCAAGTTACATAAAATGTTAAGCTTATATTATAAAAACTTAGAAGTTAAACCCACGGCTTAGTATTGTGTTTACCGATGGAACTGCTCAAATTGTGATCCCCGTTTACTATAAGGAAAGGAAGACTCAGAAAGATCCATTTTCAACCATTTCGGAATTTTCAGTTTTTAAAACGCAAGTTTTTTGAATTGATTGACACAATCCAAATAAAATTGAACAGAAGGATTAGATGAAATTATTTAAAACGTTTTTTCTTTTCAGTAGAAAAAATCGAGCAATCCACTGGTTGTCCGCCTACTATGTGTACTTGAAAGGTTTAATGGTGGCATTTAACATTATCAGTTGTATATTTAGCATTTTTACTTATTTATTCTAAATTGAATTATTAACGACGAGAACGATAACGATTACGAAAGACAGTAAAAAGGAACACAGTTACAGATTGCACGTTATTGGAGATTCTTCGAAATCTGCGAGCGGTGATTCAAACTAAAATCGTGCTTTAACTTGATCATACATTGGAATTTGTAACTGATTAATTGCACGAGCTGTCCCGAACCGATATAAGTCACAATTTTCCATTTAAAACTGAATCAGCAATCAAAGGACAAGAGAATGCAATTGTAACCATCGTCTTGCTCATGTTCACCGACCTTCGTTATCTTCATATACATTCACATAGTATCATGTTACCCTTCTATTTTCCGAAGATTTAAGCGTCATCAGATAAAGTGATGTCATATGAGTGAGTAATACGGGCATTTAATGCCAAGATATAATTAGAAATGTTCTAACCATCTTTGGATCTTGACTGTTCTACAAGAACTGAAAATATTTTTCAGTAGTCAGCTCCGAAAAATCCAGCATCTGAATGTATCTTTAATGATCTTGATATAGCATTTATACCATATCTTGATTAAGCATTTTAGGAGAATACTACCAAAGTTCAAATAAGAATAACTTAATACGAGTTATTTACTTTAATACAAGTCTGTCAACCAATAATTTACAATGAATTATAAAAATGTATCTGGCTCCAACGTTCCTGAGGGAAAAGGATAATAAAAATAAGCCTCTCTAGAGAGTAACGCGAAGCTGTGAAAAATTAAGGAACTCGTTACATTTTTAATTCACGATTTGACTAAACACGCGGTAGATCGTACACTCTAAAGAAATCGGTTACTTTTAATCGACTAAATTTTAAAAACTTGCTTTTTTCAACCCCTCATGGTCCATATTGCCTCGCACCGACCCATTTACGTTCGCACTATTGCGCTTATTTGCAATATTCAAGATATAAAATCTAGGATGCACACTAAAGGGAGGGTTAATGTCTGAAATTATAGAGTAGATACAAAAATATATGACTCGATGCGGGTGGATGGTAAGTTTGGCAGCAGTCAGTGAGGAATTAATGTAATTTTACAGATTATGGTTTCTATGAGGAGTCCATGCAAAAGAAAACAAAATGGATAAATTTAAATCTTTTTCAATGAAAAACAGTAATTTATATGAATCTCTGAGTTCTCTGACTTAATTAGATAATATGGAAACACATGCAAAATTCCAAATAAAAAATACGGAAATCATTAAATTTGAGATAAAACTAACTGAAAGCAAAGCTTTTTCAGAAAACGATAACATAACCTCTTAATATGACCTAAATCGAAGATTTATACCGGAAAATTTTTTGTGCTTTTTATTTATTAGCAAAATATCTTACATATACCTTATTTCAGGCAAAGTCGATGTAAAAAGGAATTATTCTCAGTATTGTCAGTAAAAAGAAATTATCAAATAACATTCTTCAAACAGTTCCATGTGTAAACCATGAAATTCTTGGAAAACTTCAAACACTTTCGGGCAATAAACTACGCAATGCATCTATCATGAGCTTGATTCAATTAGTATGTGCATACGTTTTTATCTAATCTAAAGACCTTCCGAGAGTTTAGATAGCCATAGTTGTCATCCGGTGTCGGGTGTAACCAGCGAGGGTCATTATCCGGGTAAGATAACAACCATTAGTTACTTAAGGTATCTCTTTACTTCCTATGACTTCATTGTAAATAATAATGACTCATTATGTGCCCTTTGGGTAAGCGAGCTTGAAAAAACCTATTTCATTCAAACGCATTTACTAATCTCTATTCGCAATATCTTTTCGGCTCTCAAGATATCCTTCAAGTTATTTCAGCCGAAAAGATACCGAGAAAAGGCCATGCAAAAACCTTGAAAGTATGCCATGTAAAAAACTTTGAAACCAACAAAATTACAAAAAGTTATCGCGTACTCTTCTGAAATTAATTATGTATTCATAATATCAACGAGGCTTTTGCAGAATGCATTCAAAGATAAGATAATGCCCTGAATTCTGGGGTAAAAATAAAGATGACAACACCAAGGGACTTAAATCTCTACGATAACTTAAGTAATGCATTTAAAATTATATGATCGATCCTGAAGTCGTGGAATTTCCCAGCAACCGTCTTTCAAAGAAAACACTTTGTAACTTCCAAAACAGATTTCAATTAGACATGTTTCGTCTACATGATGATATTTTCAGGAGAAACACATAGAATCAAACTCTGTTATGGAAGTTACGAAGTATTTTTCTTTTCAAAATGGTTGCAAGTCATTTACATTGAACAACATTAAAACATAAAAACGTGTAAATATAAGTTTAAAAAATCTTTCAATGCTAGGGGAAATAAAAATCTATGACAGGGGCCTATAGGATTATGAAGGCTTTTACTGAATTGAATCATCCATAACAGAAGGAGAATGGATTTAATTAGGCCTAAGAGGGTATTTCGCAGATGGAATTAAAAAAATTCACAACACAATTAATATATGTATTCATATAACGGTATTAGAAGTTTAACGCATTCCCCTTTTGATTTAAAGTGCCTTTTATTTTATTTGTGAAACTGACTATTCGAAATAAAATACTAACTATAAGCAGGTGAAAAGAAAAAAAGTTACGTAAATATAGAGGATTAGACTCGTATGAAAGACGTATACCATCAATAAAAATTTGAAGATAAAATAGTCATTGAAATATTCCACATACATATTTAACTTTTAACAGTATTGAGATTGATTTTCTTCGTGTCGTTGAGTGTTCAACGGAATTAAAACGGACTACACGTGAAGGAATAAATTCCATTATAATATAATCGCAACATATGTTATGCACAATATACTCTGTTTTCTCTGATAGCTTATTCAACCCTTGGAAAAAAAGTAAGGAGAAAGCAGGCCAAAAAACTAGTTGATGTAAAACATGGCGCCTTGACAAAAACAGTGAATTAAGAGCTGTCAACGATGCTCACCCACCACTATTTCTATAAAAACCAACAATGGCGTAGATGTTCACGATAAAAGGAGAAGTAACTGTAAAAGCCATGCGGAAGCCATAAAATAGCTGACAGGAGAAAGCAATGTCACTCATAATTAATATGGACATTAAAATCTTGGTTGGGATACCGCTCCTCAGAGGAGAAGCTGAAGGGACGTACACATTTCCTATTAATAAAATGTCGAGAAGTTTAACATCTTCATCGCTTGTTATGTCTTCATTTTTACTTCTATCATACGATTATTTCACTCAGGTCTCTTTATTATAGTGTTCAAGTGCCATGACAAGCTCGAAAGGTAGCATAGGTCACTACAACAGGCATTACCTGTGACTAAATTACCTGTACCTAGATTGGATAGGGAAGATAATGTGAACAAATACACAAAGGTGTTTACTTAATCATAAAACGAAGAACATAGTATAAGATATCGCACAAGCGATATGCTAACGAAACTTTAAGTTAACTACATATATGGAACGGTGTGATAACGAAAAAATACCAGACACATAAAAATCGAATAGAACGAATTTTAAGAGCTAATTGAAATGCGAATACAATGAGAGTAATGATTTCAACTCCCTTGCGTAAGCAGCTACTATGGTTAGTATGGTGAATGCTGATCTTAGAGTAATGGAATTCCATTATGAATCACGTTCGCGCTGCAGGAGCAGAAATGATCTTGGTCATGAAGGATTACGAATCAATTATCCATCTGAATGGAAGCTAATTTTCCGCCGGTGTATGTTTTTTAATAAATGTGATCAATTATTAACTTTGTAATGCTATATATTGAAATTTCATTGAGGTAACATTCATAAAGCAAAACTCTGCGACCACACTAACCCAGAAAAACTTGGTTTTTAAGCTGCCAGTTTTTAAATCTCATCTACATGTAAATCAAGAACTTTATTCGCGGGGATTCAATAGCTTCTTAGGGATTCATCCCTCCAGTAAACATTTCTCTTTTACACTTCCTTAAGGTTTGATAGTTGGAATGAAGAAGGAAAACATGTTAAGAATTAATTGTTGCGTTAGATGATGATATTTTTGCAACTTAACATACGAAGTAGCGATGATTAAAAGAAGCCTGGAAACATATATGTCCAACTCCCCTGATGTACATACTTTCAACAGAAACTGCATATCACTGGATATTAGTGTTAATAACCATCTTCAAAACCAGTTCCATCTCATATATATTTGCATGTAGCAGCATTATTGAGGTGAAAATCTCACACATACCCAAAATCATTCTATTATTAGGAGAATACGCAGTATAAAAAATGACGTTTAGGAAAAAGCAACTCAAAAGGTATTCATTTGGAGAAATGAGGGAATTATAAACTCATAGTATCTCCAGATGAGCTCCGTAGAGCTCAAGAAGACATGAACCAATTTCAGCGGCAGAAAAAAATTACGATGCATAAATGCAATATTGCATCGAAGATTCTTCCTCATCATTCTGTTCCTACCTTTCCTATCCGACACGCATAAAATTCAATACGCCATCCTTTTGAATAGGTAACCACGGGCGTTGTAGTCTCCCGCATAGAAAACGAAAAAAATGAAAACAGCGTTTGGATAGATAGTAAAAAGTCACGTTTTCTCACCGCGAAAAAGTCCTTTGGGAGCAACGCAGATACCAAACCGACAGAGCAAACACCCTTGGCGCGAAGAAGATCGCGTTTACTTCCCGGAAAGAGACAGACTCACACCTCTTCCTCTATCTCTCTCATTCCAGTCCTCCATTCAACGGCCCTTTATCAAAAGAACCCATTCTCCCCATGATGAGAACATAACGGCGGGACCACCCAAAAAATACGCAGGGAAAAAAAGGCGCGGAAAAGGGTTGGAAAAGGAGTAAAATGGACTGGAAATAAAAGTGGGGACGAGGATAATATCCCCGTTTTTTTTCCCCCCATATGCTCGCACCCTTAACCCTTTCGGCCCCTTTTCCACGCCGTATGGCCGTTGTCCATCGGCCCGCATTTTTTACAGGAATTAAGAAAATGAAGGGTGGTTTTTAGTGGCGGAGGCGGAACGAAAAGCCGATCGAAAAGAAAGAATCCGTGGCGGCGAAATTGATCAACGCCGATACGCGTCGGGATTCGTATCGGAGGAGAAGAAAAAGTCCATCATAAAAAACAAAGGCTTGATTATCCGCACTTCACGCATATCTTGCGGCGGGCAAGACGTGGACGGCAGGACAGATGGCCTCCTGAAAGGGAGTGTGGGAGGAAAGATGGTCAAGGGAAGAATGGAGCGGACGTGATGGGCAGTGGTGTCGGGAGGTGGGAAAAGAATTGGGTCCCTCCGTTGCGAATAGGCTACTGAAAGAACCATGAATCACTCCTCTTCACTTCCCTATCCCAAGCGACGGAAATGAACCCCTTCGTCACACTTTCTCTATATGGAAGGAACGCAGCTCTTCAATCGAGCTTCTTTTATAAAGCGACTTTTCGACGCGAGGCCGAAGCTGCCAGGACAGTGAATTATTGTTCACGTCGACGAAAATAGCCGCTGTGACCCGAGAGCCATCTAGATCACTTCCTGGGATGAAAATAAACTACCATGGAAATGATGGAGAAAGGGCTTTTGCGGCTTCCATTGTGGAGGAAACATCAAAACCCTGGCCATCTTGGGATAATTAGATTTCACTATCTCACAAGATAATGGGCCTATGTTCCTACAGGAATCTTGCGAGGGAAAAATAAAATAATGGGCCATTGAAGCACGAGACGGACAAAGAAAGTGAATAGATACATTAATTTAGCTTCCTAAAATTTATTTACATTTATTTTGGATTGCGGTTTAGAGGTATAATTATCCCCCCTACTTTCGAAAGAACTCTTCCGATGTCTTGTGGAGTCTACGCTATTGCTACGGGGACAGTCTTAAGACTACACGACTCGAAGATGCTTCTTATCTGATATTATTGATTATTTTTTATCTAAAACGCATAGCGATCTATAATTCGAGAACTAGTGATTCGACGATTTTTAGGTCAAGGGGTATTATTTTATTATTTATCAATTCAAAACTTCAATACAATGAGTCTATGAGTCTGAAATCTCGCTAAGTTACAAGAGTAATAAAAGTACGAAAAGGTTAAGAAGTTTCCTATGCTTATTTCACGTCATATCATCGACAAAATACTAACAATACTATCATATGATCAGAAAATAGAATGACCAGGTTGAAGAATAAATTTCCTATTGATATCTGAGGAGAATTAATACTCAAATTATGAACTAGTATGTTGTGACGAAACGACGAAAAATACGTTACGCAATGTCAATTTGGTTCATTTGCTGCCTAACAAGAGATACGACGAATAAATGGCGACCAAAATTATACACACATACCTTATCATTTTATGGCTCCTAAATTGAGACAATCGACCGGATTGTTAGCAAGTAACTATTGGCTAAGCACGACGAGCAGCCACCTTCATCTGATGGATGAAACCGGTCTTTCATTTCTACGAATTCAATTCGGAATATAACGCTCAGAATCTGAGGGCAACTCTAAGCTCGGATTTCTACGAGGCCTTCGAAATTACGGCAACCTCTATACACTTTTAACCTTTTTCCTTTCCCAGGAAGCATTATAAATTCCTCCTTTAATGATTTCAAGAGCGAAACGAGGAAAATCCTGCTTTCTGTCTGCCGGGCGAAGCCCTCTTTATAACGAACTGACGATAAGGAGGCGGGTAAAAGTCTAGTTAGCGATGACACAACTCATAATTACAATCCGATCTTGTTGCCATTGTCTTTGTGATCCGGAAATGCCTCGTTGTCTCACTCGTGCCTCCACTCTTTCCTTCTTTTCCGCGAAATCTCCAAGGAGCATTTTCCAGGAGACTCACCTAAGACTCAACATACAGTCCGGGGACCACAGGCATCACTATTAGAACCGCAATATATTTTAATATAGGTTATTGAGAGACATTTTAAGAAATCATAACTATCACTTATACCAAATCCCATAATTCCTATTACTGAAAAATGTAATGTATCACATCGACCATTTACAGTGAGTCCCCAAGTTACACGATTCCAAAGATATACGGTTGGACGGTCACCTAAACTACGAAAATATGTATTCAGAAAAAAGAGACGCCAGGCAAATCAAACATATTTAGTTAGTGCATATCTGGTTAGTCAATAACTTTTCATCACACGAACAAAAACTTAAAGGACTTAAATTATACAAACGCATTGTACCTTCTGATATATATTTGCATAGTATTAATTTTTTGTTTTTTAATTAAGAGTTCGTCACACCTATGAAACTGCCACAATGTAAAGTTACTTGGTCAGGTTAATGAAATTCGAGGAAATTTTGATTTGCACGGAAATTTTCGGAACGAAGTAACCGCGTAAGATGACTTACGTATTCCTACTTTAATGTAAAAAAAGTTCTTTCTGAAACATAAAAATAACCTCAATATTCGTGAAATTCTTCATCTGTGACTTCATCACCTTCTATCACGCCATCCTACTCTTTATGCAAGTTGCACAGGCCTGCATTAGAGCCT
This sequence comes from Pachydiplax longipennis, assembly GCA_036926295.1. Taxonomy (NCBI): domain Eukaryota; kingdom Metazoa; phylum Arthropoda; class Insecta; order Odonata; family Libellulidae; genus Pachydiplax; species Pachydiplax longipennis. The sequence goes on from JAVFKF010000008.1 coordinate 64,719,093, forward strand.
TACTTGCACCCACGTCTCTCTCTCAAGATTAAAGAACCCCGGACAAGGCAAAGCGGCTGCATTCTCGCTGATGCTTCTTTTTCCCTCCCTTCCTCGGATGTCCGTGTCACTCCCACCCACGAGGATGACCATGCCCCTCGCTAACACTCCAAGTGACAATGAAGACCCACGTGAGCAGCTAAATAGGGCGTGGGGAAGTTTCGGTCTGTCCAGCTGCGGTGGACAAGTTAACAGCGATCTTTCACTCCGTAGAGTATATATGCGCGGTATTAGCGAGCCAACGTTAAGAAAAAGCGGACTCCACGGCGAGTACGAGAGAGTAAATAGACGCGAAGACGAGGAAAACGCGTGCCTTCAGAGGGAGAAGGTCCCGTTCGCAGACGCGAATAAAAGTGCAAACTCAAAATGAATCACTCCTGCGGATGCTTTATGCGAAAATTTATACGGAGGGTGGCAATAGAGGAAAAATATATCACGCTAATTTTTAGCGCGGGCTAAAAGAGTGGGGGATGGGTCCAGCTTGCCAAATAAAGCGCGACGTCTTCATCATTATTGTGATTTGGTGCGCTCGCCCGACAACTAAATCATGGATAAATATATACGTATCGTCCGATTGGGATTTTAAAAATAATTGTGTAGTAATTTTATCTCCGATGGATTTATAACTTTTATCGCCGAGAACTGGTATCGGCCGGGACATATTTCATGAGGCCATTACGATTCCGAGCGGATTCGTGTCGATAGGTGAGGCGGAGGAGCCTTGGGCGTTACTAGGAAAGGGGGCGTCAAATCTGACTACATTCTTCAACGCTGAGGACTGCTGTCAATAACTCAAAGAACGTGAGCCATAAATGAGTGTTTCCCACGAAAGGACGATGATAGGAAGCCATACATCACGCCGGACTCCCTAATATACCGACATATAAGGTACCGAAATTCATTATCGCGATGGAACGGAATACGATTTACCAGGTGATCTACTGATCAGATGGAGAAATTTCACTATTCAAACTTATTTCTTCCAATATATTATTTTTCCGATCCTTCTTCGTCATATCTCTCCATCTCTTAATGGGACTATCTCCGATCCTCTTCCCATCAAAATTTTGTCACTGTCTTTATTACCAACATTGTATTTTCCACTTTGTCAATCGATTGTTGCAGTCATAATTTCTTCATCCCGACTAGTTTTTGTTTTCCTATTAAGCTTTCCAAGAACTTTATTTTCCATATTTGCTGCTTACTTTCCTGTAACATTCTTTCTAATCGATCACATGACAGGAAGGTAATAAGTCTGACAGAATGTCATTTCGCATTTCATAGCAATCTCTTCCACACGATAAATCCTCTTAGCAAAGAATGTCAACATACGAAGCCCTGACATTGTAGAACTCGACGCTAGGAAGAATGAGGAAATGACCATGCAAAGTCATTGTGGGATTGTGCAAAATTATTTCTGTACACCTCCTTTCTTAGCGAATCTAAGAACTGTTCTAATCTAATATCTGTTTATAAAAATTCACATAGTCAAAATAGAGCTCATGCTTCACAGGGATAACAGAAATGCATCATCATCTTTCAAGTTGTGAAAACGGAGTGGAATGCAAATAAACACGAAAGTCTGTCACCATATTCTCCATAGTTACGAAATTTATGAAAAGGTTACCGTAAATTAACCGCCGCACGACGACTACATAAGTTCTTAAACTAGAATGTCGTGACCCTCCCCGAAATATGAAGTCCATCCGTTACTGAACACAATGCGAAGGATCGCTGTTTCGAAACCGAGTGTCACCAGACTTAATAAAAGCTCGCCTTGTCTGCCCACGTTTCTTTGGCTTTCTCACAAGAATTATACAGCGTGAAAATCGATTAAGCATAAATCTCGCGAGAATGAATACCTTTATGAAGACATTTATCAAAAAAGAAGTCTATGGTACAATAACATTTCGCCGCCTGCATAGCGGCAGTGAAAAATGGGCTCCAAAATTGAATATCGGGTGCCATTTGTCAACCGAGAGCGACATCTAGCAGACGAAGCCGGAGAGCAGAAATGCGAGGAAAAAATAAACGAAAATCTGATTGCGAGCGTCCGCTGCCCGCAACTCCGCCTAACCTAACCTCATTTCGAAATCCCTTATGACGAATCTCGCAGCATTTCCTACCCCACGCCCCTACCAAAGAAACAATGCCTTTCGTAACACGATGGGAGAGAGATATGATCCTAACAGAGAGAGAGAGAGTTTCGCGAGTGAGGGAAAGCTTCCAGATGACTCTCCCTTTCCTCCGCATTCAGAGCTACCTTGGACTATTCTGCGGAGAACGAACGGGTGGGTTCACGAAAACGCGTGGGGGGACTGGATTTCTTTGCGTAGAGGAAAAAGCAGTTGAGGGAGGATGTAACAGAGAGAAAGAGAAAAGACGACGGAAAAAGAATGGGAGAGATGGGACGGATGAGAGAGAATGTGCCAAGTCAGCAATAAGGGCATGCTTGAGAGGGAAATTGGTGATTCGAAATGGGGCGATCGAAAGATGTATTGGGAGCGAAAGGGTTGAAAGACTCGAGAGAGGAAGATAAGGGAGGGGTTAAGTGGTGGCGGGAAAGGGGTGCAGGAATGCAAAGAGAGGAAGCATGCCGAAGAAATTGGGAGGGTGAGACTCATGACGGACTGCGCTAAGATCTCGTTTCCAGGAAACCGGGAGTTGGGATGCCGCCGCCACAGTCACAACAAACTTGGGACGATTGTCTCACAAAAGGGCACCTTGGATGATTTAACACCTTCGATTCGCCTCTCATTCACCACCTTAGGAAGTGCGCGTGGTTTTATTCTCCTCTTCGCGCTATTCTTCTCAATTTCTCCATTCGCTTTCCCTCTTCCGGGATGGTGCGAGGACCTCCGGAGTCGCGGTGCCAAGCCACCGACGACGAACACAAATCCTCTAAAGCGATCAAGGCTCTCATCTTGGATCACTGCCAGCCTCAGCCAGGATGGACGAGTGACTCAGTTGAATGGGAGGGAGAGAAGTTGAGCAAAAGTAAGGAATAGCGTTAATTTGACGACCCCTCGCACATTTTAGATTGCGGAGGTAAATTCATGAACCGGGGAACTCATTCATAATGCAGTGCGTTATGCCGAAGGGAAGTTCCTTTATCTCTGGGAGAAATAATCTCACGTAGGACTCAAACAGGCGACGGAATTGCAAATATTGTCAGTGACGCTTTTATGAGTCGAGTTGATAGGGAATACGTGTAATTCAATTAAATTAGAAAAGCCACACCTGGCTAACACCGGGAGAGATGACAAAGTAGACTTGACATAGATTAAAATGAACATGGAAAAAGCATCTACAAATACATACTTTACGGAAAATAACTGTGGGAAACAAACCAGATAGAAAGGGAGTAAAAGAATGTAAAGTGAATTTCATCATAATAAATAAGTTTTTATGCGGTTGAATGTTTTTCCAACGAAGGCATCTGCATCTGTCACATTGTTGTCACTTTTAACCCTTTTCACACCTTTAACGTGTCAAAGAGTTCCATATTATTCATTTCCAAGATCTATATCTAATTAACTCTAACCAAATTCCTTCGTCCTCAGAAGATAACAAAAAATGAAAAGGTTGATGTGTAAAAGATGTCACAACATCTGTAAGTTGCCATAAGAAAATCAGCATCACTTAGCGTTTTCTTCTCGAAGAGTAAAATATAATCTTTCCCATAGTTCTTAACTTCCATTTCATACCAATTAATTCAACACAAAGTTATGACTTACTGCTTTTTCGAACGAAAGGGTTGCATGAAACAAATTAAGGATCAAGAATTTTTACATTCTTTCAATATTAAATAGCCCATTTGTTAAGAAAATAATAATTGTAGTGAAATACAAGGAAAAACTTCCTATGATAAATTCTTACTCCAATTTTGAACCTTAAAACACGCATGTTAACACCACCTTACTTTTATGAATAAACATGAAGACTTGATTTTTAAGAGTTTCTTCCTTGGAGATGAGCCAGGAAAAACTGACTAAACGTAGGACTGGTATCATTTACCAGAAACGATGAAAATGATTGACTAATAATTTTTACTATTCTCTTGGTGAAAAATAATAAATTTTTCATAACTTAACATCAACATAAAAAACTGTCTTTTCAATTCTTCAGGTGTTATTTTAGTATCAAAATTATCTCTATCCCATGAATAGTCTCATTCATACCTACGTATTAAGCATTGATTTCATTAAATAAAATCGATGGAGGAAATAAACCACTTCAAATCTTATACCAGAGCTCTATTAATTATTATCATACCGTTCTTTGGAACCAATTTTCAATAAAATGTTTTCAGAGGAGAATAAAGCGAAAGGTACAGGCACAGCTGAATTTTAACGCATTAAGAGTTTAGACAAAAGTAACGACTTTTTTACAAATAAAAATTTAACAAAACTAAATACATAAAAGACATATTTTATGGATAGGGGATCGAAATAATGGAGTCGTTCTAAGAAGAGGGGCCATTCTTGGGTTAAACTATGATATGATTAAGATGATCAAGAAGCCAGGAAGATGCGGGTCGAGCTTCATGGTAGATAGCCAATTTTCTATTTTTATCATCTCATTGATTCATCATGATAAATTTAAACAGTAATAATAATCTCCCTTAATTCACATAGAGAACGGATATCTGATATACAGATTAAATACAAAAAGTAAATAAGTAAAACGTTGAAATATATAAAACTTGAAAGCTACACTGATCCATTAAGGTTACAATGGATACATCCTTCGTAAAAAGAAGAGTAAAGCAACTGGCAAATATAGTTGATAAACGATATTGTTTAAAGTCGATGCAAGTTACTTACAGAAAAAACCTGACTCGATAGAATGACTATCTGAAACAATCAGGATTAATAAAGCACTTGCCTCAAAAATGGTGAATAGAGAAATTCTCACGTCTAAGTGGTAGGTAATGAGCTTTTAAATAAATGAAAGAAGAAAGGGATAAAAGAATGGGAAAGCGGTGAAATTCCTACCAAGATTTAATATTGCCTCTAATATAAGCTGTATAATTTTCTTCAGCTCTTTTGTAAATGATAGTCCTGCAACGAGGGGCTACCGCTCATAATCAAACCGGCAATGCTTCAGTGCCCAGGGTTTCGACGCTCTCATTCGATCGTTTCCTCCGAATTTCATCACCTTCCCTGGAAAACGGTGGTTCCCGATCAATTCTAAGAATAAAGGATATATTCACGAATCGGGGGTCAAAAGATCGGCAATTATCACCGGCCAAATCGAAAGATTAAAAATTGTTCTCGGGAGAGAGGAAATAGCCGGCATCTAACGAGAGCCGTCATGAACCGGCGATTTATTAAACTCGATATCCAGTTACCAAACAACACACCAGTCAGTTTCGACCGGCTTCGCGCACAAATTTACAAGTTGGGCCTATGTCAGCGTGAGCCATCAACCTATATTTAAGGCCGAACTCAATCCAAAGGAAAATGAATCTCATCCATTTCGCGTCGATGCTCTTTAAAGGGTTGAACCAGAGGATGGGAGAGGTAATGCCGAGGCCGTCCGTTAGGGAAAGAAACAGTTCAACCCCCGTGAGGGTCAAACAAGGGTCAGCTGACCACCGCTTTGAAACAAGGCCCACCACTAGAGGTCCGGGAGCACGCGCGTCACTTATCCCGACGAACCCACCTATAAAAGAGGCTCGTTCGTTAGCTTACCCGTGAAACCAGAGTGCGTGTCACGGTGTTTGTTCGCGCTGAGCAGTATATTTTGGCCTGCCCACGCCTCGCAATGCATCTTTTTGGAAGGGAAACCAGCGTGGGACACACCTCCGAAGCGGGCCATAAATTGCAAGTCGAAACGAGTCCGCCATAACAATGCGACGCTGAGCGGGATGTCAGTGCAATGGCATGTAGCATGAAGCGGGTGGGAGTTGGTGGATGCTCCATTCCGGGCGTCGTAGAGAATAGCTCCGGTGTTTATTGCCACCTCCACTAAGACGGTCCCTACTATGTAACTAGAATTTTTTTCTCTCTCGCAATGAGAACGATGCAGAAACCGCGCTTGTTACAATGTGGCTATTTTTTCCGTGGGCGGCCGGAAAGGAAATGTTGATGGATGGAGAACGACGTTTTGCAAACCTCGCGCTCCCATATTCGAGGCTCTCGCGAGCGAAAACGGTAGTGAAATGATTTTCGTTTCAATAAAACCGCAGTGACGGGGTTGCGGCCGCCGCCTGAGTGCACGTACACATGCTTTCACTTACGCTTGAACTTGGCGGTGGTAAAAGTCACTTTCGTTCAAGGACGTCGGTAGGCGCAAATGACACAAGTTTTCGGAGTTCTGTTGACATAACTCTCGCTTGAAAGACGAGGAGGGGAAGTACAAAATCGTATCACTTTCACGCTAATCGAACGTCTATACTGGAATCATTGGCGCAAAAAAGTTGAATTCAGCGTTTTTTTCTCCTTCGATACGTCTTACTCCTGACTGCTGAAGTGGTTCATGAGGAAGTGTTTCGCAGCCAATGCCCACGAAAGAGTTCTTTACTTAAGGTAGGCGTGCGAGAGTCGAAGAAGGGATGTTGGGTTAAATCACTGGCTAAGGAAACATGAATTAGTATTGTTAACGTATTCGGATTAATAAACCGCATACCTGAAGTGTCACGTAGCTTCCAAGATTTTTATGCGCTTTATGAAGTTCCCTAACCTCAAGTACTAAAGTAGTTAAGTATCCTAATAAATCATGAAACATTCGTTATTCTTCATCTAAATACATAATGGTGTTGTCTGAAGACATATGAATATAAAAAAGTTTTATACATATTACTAACGTTGATTACACGTGTATATGGTAGGGTTTGGCTGGAATTTATATGAGCTACACTAACTTCAACAAAGAACAGATGTTTGCAAATATATTGAAAAATGATATTCCTAAGTAGTTTGAATACAGCTGTTAATTCTGAAGGAATTATTGAAATAATCCATTACAAAATATATCGTTTACTGATCAGGTTTTTCAAAAACTTAACATTTAATACTTAATCTATTATCGACAATATATAAAAGATAAACTGATTCCTAAGTTTATAATGAGTATAATCAAGTATGTTTACTATATTCTAATCACTTTTTATAAGTTTTATGCATTTTCTCAACTTTTAGCAAAAGTCATTGAGTATTACATATGTTGAGTCAATAATCTGTAATTTAGAAACGTGGCATATTAATGCTTCAAACCATCTACGAAGAATCGCACGCATAAAAAACACGCCGCATAATTATGAAAAAATACGTCAAAAAATTTTATCGCATTTCAGGGTGAATGAATCCAATCTGGCGAGATAGAAAGCGAGGAGACTTCAACGGCCGACAGAAACAGGAGGCGGCACCTGGGCGGAGAGCTTCGCAAACAGCCATTGCCCCTCTCCTCGGCCATCGCAGCCAACTAGCGTGCAGGTGAGAGGGGAGAGGAAGGAGCGGAGGGGGATAGAACGAGGAGAGGAATAGGTAAAGAGGATGAGACGAGAGGGGTGAAACTGCCCCGCTTGTTACGAGCAAGGCCATCGCTCCTCCTCCCTCCTCTGCCGTCACGGGGACGAGCCAGTTCCTCGGACTCGCTCTTCCTCCCGGCAGTTGAGACTCGTTTCCAGCGGGAATAACCACGCACTCAGCTCGCCTCGTGAGAGAGAGGAAAAACCTTTTTCCCTCACGGGTAGGCCGGCCATCCGCAGACGGCATCTACGTGCTAGATAGCGGTCACTCCTGCTTCTTTGGTTGGCGTGGATTATTCCGACCAACACGTTGACTAGTGTCGCAAACCCTTATATACCGAGTGAATAAAAAGTGCATTCCCAATCTTTAACCGACGGCCCGACTCACGACACGTGTGCCTTCGAGGACGTCTCTGATAGGGAACTGAGAGTTTTGGACGGAAACGCACTGAGATGCGCCTCCCGGTAGAGGAAAACGGTAGAAGGTAGCATAACGGAGGGAACGAATGGGGTTGATATCCGAGTAGAAATGAGGTTCGCTCCCGCCCGATAAACCGGATCCCTACCACGCATGGATACAGTGATTGTGACTTGGATTAAGTGTTAGAAATAGTGTGAAAATATTAGTGAATAGAGCGGAAGGAGGCGAGAAGGACCCGTCGTAAAAATACGCAAATAAAAGCCAAGTGGGTCGTGGGAAGTGATTTTCTGGAGTGAAGGGGGGCGTTGTGTAACTCGAGGGTGAAAAGAAAAAACAGACGATGGGAACGCGTCGAGAGAAAGGCAGTGCCTAGCGGTAATAACCCGACGCGCTTATAAACAATGACTACCCTTGTGAATTTCCGCCTGTCCCTCCGCAAACCTCTGCTGTCTTCCGAATGTAGATATTCTTTCGAGTGCCGCACACACACGATAAAAACGCCCGCGCTCTCCTGAGTGATGTCAATGCAAGGGATGACGTCAGGGACCAGGTCGCGACGCCGCGCTGGTCTTCCTCGCGCGAAATGCAACTAAACCCTTTAACCCTTACGGCGCTCGGCGCCATCTTCGGCGTCCTCGCCGCCTCTTCCCTCAGCAAGGCGCTCCGATACACGGCGCCCGATGAATGCAAATGGGTCACCATGCGGGACGCGGGAGGCGTCTCTTTCGGGGCGGACGATGGGACGTGGGATGGCGCGGGAGACGACTCCGACGACATCGAGGGCTCTCTACTGGACGACGACGGCGGGGAGGCGGACGACGAGGAGGTCTCCCTATTCTGCAGACTTCGGACCATCAACAGCGAGTTGGAGAACACCAATTTCAGTGCTATACAACCACGGCACACGGCCGCGCTCCGACTTGAGTGCTCCGACGCCTTGTTCTTCCAATCTTCTCTCCGACCCGATTCCTTCCGCGCCCTCACTTTCCTCCGCATCCTCTCCATCGAGTACTGCAAGCTCGGATCTCTGCCGGCGGGGGCGTTCCGCGGACTCACGCGCCTCCGCCGACTCACCCTGCGGACTCACAACTCCGACTGGTCGGCGCTCGCGCTCGACGTCGAGGCGGGCGCGTTCTCGGCGGCCGATCTCCCGCGCCTCACGCACCTCGATCTCTCCGAGAACAACCTATGGTCGCTGCCGCCCGGTGTCTTTTGTCCCCTCCCCCTGCTCAAAGCCCTCAATCTCACCAAGAATCGCCTTCGAGACGTCACCCCTTTCAAATTCACCGCACCCGACGGCACGAGCGGCACCACCGGAGGCCTTCATGACACCCCGCACTGCGGTGCGCGACTCCAAGTGCTCGATCTCTCCAATAACAGCGTCGAGTCCTTACCCGCCGGCGCCTTGTCCGGCCTTACGCGACTTCGCGAGTTGCGCCTCGAGGGCAATGCCTTGTCGTTCGTTGCAGACGGTGCTTTTCAAGGACTTACGTCCTTGGCAGTACTTAGGCTTTCTCACAACCGTCTGTCGAGTCTTCCTCCTGAGCTTTTTGCTAGTAGTCGCGACCTTCGCGAGATTCACCTTTCTAATAATTCTGTGTCGGTCTTGGCTCCTGGATTGTTGGCAGGTCTTGAGCGACTTCAATTGCTTGATCTTTCCCAAAATGAACTCACCAGCGATTGGGTTAACGGAGCCACTCTTGCTGGTTTGGTCCGTCTTGTAGTGTTGGACATTTCCCACAACCGACTGGGTCCCAGAATTGATGCGGCAGTCTTTCGAGATTTGTACAGCCTTCAAATATTACGCCTTTCGGATAATATAATAGAAGCTTTGCCTGAAGCTGCCTTTTCAGCCCTTGCGAATCTTCACACACTTGTGTTATCGCGGAATAGGTTAACAGCTGTAAAAGCCGCACCGGCGATTCCACCTGTAGGAATGGTAACTGTTGGAACACCTACTTCTTCCAAACCTGAGACCTCGCCTTTTTCTGGTTTGCGGGCTTTGTCATTGTTAGCATTAGATGGAAATTCCTTGATGACATTAGAGGCAGAAGCATTGTCAGATTGCGCTGGCCTTCAGGATTTGCATTTAAATGGAAATAGGCTTAGAATAATTCCGCAAGGGCTATCCACAACACTTCCTCAGCTGAGAACTATTGATTTGGGTGAAAACGCTATTTCCTCCATTGACAATTCTTCTTTTGCTCCCAATGGTCTTCCTCATCTCTATGGTCTTCGACTTACTGACAATCTCATGACTGAACTAAGGAGAGGAGCTCTTAAAGCTTTGCCAGCACTCAAAATTCTTAATTTATCTCGAAACAGAATATCGTATATTGAACCGGGTGCTTTTGATGACAACACAGCTCTTCAAGCAGTGAGAGTAGATGGCAATCAGCTGACGGAACTAGCTGGTCTTTTCACTAATCTGCCAAATCTAATTTGGTTAAATGCATCCGATAACAGATTAGAATGGTTTGACTATGCATTAATTCCAACTGGGTTGCAATGGCTTGATATTCACAGCAATTCAATCGCGGAACTGGGAAATTATTTTGAATCCGAATCAAAATTGAAATTGTCAATTTTGGATGCAAGTGCTAATAAGCTGACTGAAATATCGGGGAATGCGGTGCCGGATTCAGTTGAATTACTTTTCTTAGGTGAGAATCGAATTGAGAGGGTGCAGCCATACGCATTTTTCAAAAAGCCTAACCTCACGCGAGTAGATTTGATGAAAAATAACATCACGCACTTAGGCCCCAATTCCCTCAGAATTTCTGCAGTTCCACATACAAGATCGCTTCCAGAGTTTTACATAGGAGGAAATCCATTTGCTTGTGATTGCACAATGGACTGGCTTCAAAGGGTTAACAATGATGGCTCCAGAAGTCGTAATCAGCCTCGGGTAATGGATTTAAATAGTATTTACTGCAGATTAGTTCATGGGAGAGGAAGAAAGTTTATGCCATTAGTGGAAGCAACGCCTTCTGATTTCTTGTGTCCATATGAGACTCATTGTTTTGCTCTCTGTCATTGCTGTGATTTCGATGCATGCGATTGTGAAATGACCTGTCCTCCTGATTGCACATGTCATCATGACCAATCTTGGTCTGCAAATGTTGTCGATTGTTCAACTGCGGGATTATCTGGTCTTCCAGCACGTATTCCCATGGACGCCACTGAGGTATATCTAGATGGAAATTCTCTCGGTAAAATAACAAGTCATGCTTTCATTGGCAGAAAGAGGCTCCGATCCTTGTTCCTAAATGCATCTGCAATAGATACTATAGCTAACAGGAGCTTTAATGGTTTGCCTGACTTGAGAATACTTTATCTGCAAGAAAATCTTCTTGGTGATCTGAAGGGTTATGAATTTGAAGGTTTGCCTGCTCTGCAGGAGTTGTATTTACAGGGAAATCGGTTGACATCTGTAGCTTCCACAACATTTTCCCCTTTACCGGCTTTGCAAATCTTAAATTTGGAACGAAATAGGATATCTCTTTACTCAGTTTGGTCACTCGAGAGCAATCCCGCTCTCAGTTCGATAAGACTTTCCCATAACCCGTGGTCTTGTGATTGTGATTTCCTGACTAATTTTAAGGAGTGGCTGCAGAAAGGTGCAGCGGACGCAGTGGAAGACTTGAGTGAAATAAGGTGTGTTACTTTGGGCAACTCATCTGACTCACGTTCAGCAAATACTTCGAGTATTGAGCTGATAAATGGTGACTGGGAGGAGACGGTGGCTAACGACCCATCCGCAAAGTCCTATTTCTTAATTCAAGATAACAACACAATCTGCGGACCTTGGGGCCAGAACGGCACAGGATTTTCTAGCTCTGGCAACAATTTCTTAACGGAGCCGCTGATCAGAGACTATTTACCCCTTCTCATCGCTACGCTTTCGGCATTTGTCATAGTTACTTTGATCTCCCTCCTCATATTCATATACCGACTCGAGTTGCGCGTGTGGTTCCACTCAAGGTATGGTGTGCGTTTATTCCTATTCCCTTCTTCCTCATCCTCGATGGGCGCTTCGCAGATCGGGGACAGTGATAAACTTTTCGATGCTTTCGTTAGTTATAGTAGTAAAGACGAGGCGTTCGTGGCCCAGGAGTTGGCTCCTGCCTTAGAACCCAATTACAAACTGTGCCTGCATTACAGGGACTTTCCTGTGGGCGCTTACATTTCGGACACTATCGTGCAAGCGGTAGAGTCGAGTAAAAGGACCATAATGGTGCTCTCTGAGAATTACATCCGATCGGAGTGGTGTCGTTTCGAGTTTAAATCCGCTCATCATCGAGTGCTTCGAGATAGGCGGAGGCGACTGATCGTCATCATCCTCGGGGAGGTACCGCCGGCGAGGGAGCTGGATCCTGACATACGGCTGTACCTCAAAACCAACACGTATCTGCAATGGGGAGACAAGCTATTCTGGGAGAAGTTGCGCTACGCGTTGCCAGATGTGCCGAATAACAGACGGCGCGGAGGCGGAGTGGGAGGCGGAGGGGGGTCAGGTAAGAGGAGCCAAAGGAACTCTTCTAATGTCCCCTCGGTTCCTAACAATCCTGCATCTTCCCAAAACGTGCCGACTGTATCTATTTCTGGGAATCCTCAGAACAGGGCAGTGGCCATTCACATATGAAAAAACTTTCGAACGATAGCTTCTTTTTTCTCCAAAAGAAAGTTATTCTCCCATGCATGTGATCTAAACTTGTATATTGCGCGGTTTGGGGAGGGGGCAATTAAAAAAAACCTGATTCTGAGTGCATCAGTGTGTTCATTACTAAGTGAGTGGCAGTGAGAACGTTTCAATCTAAGCAGTAAACGTGCCGAAAACAAATTGAATTGTATACAATTTATCCAAATGCATTGTGCCTTTCCATTTCCGCTTCGGCAGTTAAATCATGATTCACAATAACACAATATCCTTATGTTCAAGTGAATTGCTTTCATAATATCCTATGCAGGGACTTGCAGTAAGCATGATTTCCTAAAGTGTATTTGTGCCTTTAATAGTGTCAATGTTCCACAGGTGTGATAAAATGAATCAATTAGTCAGCCCCAGTGAGATAAACCCCTTTCACTAAGTGAGGTGAATCATTCTGACAGTGCCCTCAAGGATGGAGGACGCGTGTTAAAGTGATTCCCCCAGCTCATCCTTTGGGAAGACGTCGAAGAACTACAACTATCGGCTGCTGGGTGTCCCTGAGAAGATGCTAGCTGGTGCACAACAAGGGGAAGGTGCATCCCAAACAACACTGCCCATCGTGAGCCGTGAGTGTTCTGTGATGCGCTAAGGACAATAAGGATTCTCGCGCAGGTACAGGTTGTGATTTCCGTCGTGGGGTCCACTAGTCGGCGGAGGGAGCTGTGCATGGAAGGGAGTTGGACGATTTCAATATCGCCCCCTGTCGCCAAAAATAATAATTTATTGTAAAAAATTCAGATAAAATAAGCTTAGTGCTGATTATCCTCAACAAATTCCTTCAGTTTTTACCAGTCGCACGTTCCAATTTTCTTAAAACTATTGAACTCTCACTGTATGACAGAGGAGAAAAGCTTTGACAGATATGAAGTTTTGTATTGCCTGTATATTTTTTGCTTTTCATTTAAATGTGATTTTTTTATATATGCTTGTCACTATGGTGCTATAACCACTTCATTCCCACTGTCAGAGTCGAAGAATTCCAGCAGAAAGTGTAAATGTGTCATTTGAAATTTCACCAGTCAAAACAATAATCTAACATACAACGCGAGACTGTTACTTTTATTGAAAATAAAAGAAATCATTCAATATTAAACTGTAATTCTTATCATTTCAATTTAATTTCCCCTGCGAACAATCACTGATCTAAGGAAACATCAGTTGTAACAACGTTCTGCGAAAATTAAACTAATATAGAAAGATGCAAGATTTTGAAGGCAGTCTAATTGTAGTATAACAGCTGTTTAATTTGCCTCGGCATGATTTAAGCATTGGATTACACGTGCGCTAAATATTACTTACATTATATTCCATGTTTGCGTCTTATAATAGATAACTTCTTAATTTTATTATAGTCATCTGAAAAGTGAGAAATTTATCAAACATCCATTGGATGTTTGGATAACAATCATTTTGCAAACACCTAAAATGAGGAATTTAGAAAGGCTTCAGGACAGTTTTAACTATTCACATAAGAAAACATTTAGGGTCGATGAGGAATGTTTACATGAATAACGATTAGCCTTTTCTCCAATCTCGATGAGTAAACGTCACATTAATTGCATGATTAATATCCCAAAATTAGCGCTAAAAGCTCAAGGGAATTTAGAGGGAGGATGAGGAGGGTTGGGCGATAATTGACACTATCGAAGTATCTTAATAAAGCAACAACGAATTAAATCACGACGAGCCACAACTTCCACAACTCAAACACAGCTCGTATGCAGCGTCTAACGACGGCAAATCCGATCCTCGAATTTTCCCCGACCTGTGAAATCCGTGATCCAGCCCTCCACTTAATCCCGAGTTAGCTTCCAGCATGTCATCCGGCGGGCTAGTTTAACAGGTCACTCACGCATGCAAATGAAGACCGGCGCCCAACGTAACAAGTATATAACGCGAAAAAATAATACACCGTTACAAAAAACTTTGAACAAACACTCGAGAACACTACAGCTATACCGAAAAGACGGCCTTCGGGCAGTGGGGGGGAGCTGGATGGATAGGAGGTTCGTGGAACCGCCTTCATAATACGTGGGATTAAAGGGGGCGAAGGCGCGGTATTCCACAGAAGATTTGAGGCCACACAAAAAAAGAGGTAAAGACCTGGTTAGACGGGAGAGGCGAGGCGATGTGCGTTCTGAGGTGAAGGAGAGGTCTTCGGTGGTGGGGGAGGGCTTCAGCGGCATGGCTGCGATGGGCGCTGGTCGGCCGGGGAAAACGGCGGAGCTGAGAGCGAGTTATGGATCTCTAAAACAAGAGGATTCGCCACGCAGGAAGGCAAGAGAGAGTGAACGAGAGGAAGGGAGAAAGAAAAACCATCGAGGTTATTCAGTGTGAGGAGTCGAGCCATTTACTAACATGGCCACCCAAAGGGCTTAGGGAAAAGAGAGAGAGAAAGAAGGAGAACATGCCAAAACGTGAATAATGCCTTTAGGTTCTTTGAGCGCGAGCTGAGATGCGAGCACGTCGCTGTTTCCTTAGAGACTTGAACGGCCGTTAAACGTTATACCGGACACATTCTTGCCTCGAAAGGCTATCTGGGGATTTTTCTTAAATGGGTGATGGATTAAATCGCTTGATGATACATTTCGTCGAGGTCAAGCTCTATCGGCTCCCTCGCTGCTCTCAAAGCAAGTGTCCATTATTAGAGGGGTCATATTTTCATGTTAACATGAATGAACGGACTGTAGGAACAATTTGAATATATTACCGGTACGCCGGTTGCTTCGACAAACTAAAAATACGGGAGAAGTTACATAGAATGGCGATGAGAAACAATCGACCGAGAGTTATTGAAGGCTTGCCGGGTGGACAGTATAATAGAAACATACATTATCAGGGAGATGGTATCAGCGAGTGATTTAAATATGACGAATGAATTTCTCAAAGAGGATAATATGATTAAAGCTTACTTTTTAAGTCGGCGGCATTTGTCATTCAGAAGTAGGTTTTTAACGCTCCTGCTTGATATTCATGTGAAAAATCATAGCGACAGGAATTCGAGGTTGTATGTTTAGTCATGAAGCAGAAACCGATATAAGTCCTTTCGTGTAAGAGCAAACAGTTTATCGCGCTCGAAAATATGTCAGGAAAAAGAGCAATATGAAATGATTTAAGAATAGAATATTATAAATAAGCGAAATGAACTCAGCTGTCTAAGCAATTTTAACAATACCACTATACTAATTACAAATAAAAACTGAAATATGGTAGGACAGCAAAATACTAGTTACTATACAGAAATTAGCTGCTCTAAGTTGACACTCTTATTGAATTGACATTAGTGACTTTAGGCGTTGATAACGTTTCACATATACTCTTTAATTCAATTTATAACCAAATACATTCTTATTCACATATTGCTTGCTATACCGAAATAAAGTAAGACGAAGGCGTTACGCCCAAAAAGTAACTGGTAGGGTCATATTCATTTTTTAGGAAGATGAAAACAATAGGACATATTTTGCAAATATAATTCGATAAGTATTAAGGGACTGATAGTGTAAATATTGGTGTACAAGTGCACAATGTATTTTAATTCGGCTATACGAATTGAATCAAAAAATTTAGATGCCGTATAGGAAATCGTTATATCCGCCAATATTACACATTAAGTACGAGAAATTTTTATCCTGCCCTCATTAGAAGTTTGCTTTGAACTGTAAACTACTTTACTTTAGTGAAGATACATTATTTAATAGTTTATCTAGACTTTCGTAGCCACGTGAACTTGTTAACAAGATCCATATGAAAAGAAAAGCAGATAATTAGCCCGAAATATCAACACGATTACCATTAACATAATATCCCAAAAGGAACTAAACAATCACGATGCAAATGGCCAAAACGGAACGCGATTCGCGATAGCATAATAAAATTTCATTTCCTTTCCAAAGATCATATCTATGGAAAGCCCCACAACTTGTTAAGCGATTAGTTATCTCCGAAATGCGAAGAAATTCGTGAACAAGGAAAGAATCACTTTTTCCACCTTTGGCGGCTCTCTTGGAACGAGATGGAGCGAGCAAATAGAAAAGGAAAAAAAAGCGGAGCTTCGCTATTTTCCGTGACGTCACGCTCACTCCATTTATGCAAACTCGGGGAAAGAAAAGGGTAACCGGAAAGCGGACGCCGCGTCCGCATGATGGAAATATTGGATAGGAGGAACTAGTTAACGGGGAACACACGGTGAATAGGCGCGCCTGCGGTCGAACCAAGGCAAAAGGAAGGAGTGGAAAGATGGGGCGGGAAGGAAAAAGAATGAGCGAGAGAGGGACGCTATGTATCGAAGGAAGATGATTGGAAGCTGGTGAGTTTGTGTGAGTGGAATAGCCGTTCGCCGTCGTTAAGGCAGTCTGCGTTTAGCCGTCCTGAGCGGCCCACAAGATGCCCGCGGTCATCCACGGGGTGCCGTCCGTTAAAAACCGAGGATAAGTGATCACACAGGGGTCGGATGAAGGATAAAAACACCTACGCCACGGCCGACCGAAAAATACCAACTTTCACCATTCCGCGCGGGTGTGCTTGTATGTACACCAACACACATAGATATAAACATCAACACAACTGAGCAAACAAACTTGCGCGCGAGTATTTATACAAGGCATTCACGGGTGTCGGATGGATGGCACAACCTATTATTGTTAATTTTACGCACAAGGGCCGCCTTCTTGTTCCTCGCTGCACAATGCTCGAATAAATTGTTTGAAAGGGCTCTTTCTGAAACAGCATCACGTAACGGATTCCGCGCGGTAAATTTCCGCTATCTTTCGTTTAAATCAAGCGGTTACTCTATTAAGCAGGGAGAGCTTAGAAATTCAGCTTCGGATGCGTGGGGAGGCTGGCGATAAATAAAATGTATAATAAAGAACTGTGGAACAATGAGGGGAAAGGGTCGAGATGATAAAAGCACCAGAAAGATGCGCTTTGCCGATAAACATCTTCATTACGACTACGACGAGGTTCTTAAGCTGTAATCTCTACGGCTTACGGAGTGAGATTTTATTTAAACTAAGCGTTAACTATTCGACAAGAATCAGAGGGCACGACTGAATAGCTTGGATGTGCGGATCAGGCGGGATAAAAAGGTGAAATCCTACATAAAGTAGCTATAAGATACTGATAGCGAAGCTTAAAATGATAAAATTCCCTATATTAATTCCCAGAGAGAGCAAATTCTCTACAGAAGAATCATGAAGCAATTGAATTCTCCAACATTATCAATGATTAGTGAAATAAAAGTGTGATGTATCGTTTAATCAAAAGCTCATAAGAAACTAAGAGGAATATAATTCATGCCTCATGTTTCTAAAGAGACAATCTTGAAGAAGCTCCCTTTTCTCAAATTTCTAGATAAGAATTTTACTATATTACAAAATAATCGTGGTTCAGTTTTCTGATATAATTATTAGTTACGCCAACGGAAAAACAATTTAGGTCGATCGATCCTTTAGTTTGCTTAAAAATAAAACTAATGTGCTATAAACCTGTTTATGTGCTAATAAATTATTAACGCGCTCTGTGGATATAACTCTTCCGTAATATCAAGAAGAGATTTACTAACGAAGACCATCTCTCAAATGAAGTTATCTACATAGAAACACTTAGTTGATTAATGACAAGTACCGATGTGATCACTGGGGATATATACCAAGTGTCGGCTGTAGTTTGAAGGCAGGCAGACTGACCACATACTAAATTTTAGGGTCAGCTCGTTCAGAATCGACAATTAAAACACTATGGAAAGTTATAAGATATAAGCAAAATATGAAACATATTCACTGGTCTTACCTTAATGTGAAGCTTTAAGAAAAGAAAATGTTTTAAGATTATGAAAAGCACTACACTGCAAGGGAATGGAAATAAATCGGCGTGTTTTAAGGAAATTTAACGATTGGGAAAATTAGCTTCCTAAATTTTGCGTTATAAATAAGCTTAGGATACAAATTTACTTCATGCGACTTCTTAAGCAAACGCCCTAGTAAACAAAGCTATATGATAGAATTGGATCGAGGCCTTTTAGATTTTTCACGAGACCTTAATTGCCACACTGCCAAACACTGGCCATAGCAAAGCGGATTGAATTACTTTCTCGATTATCTAACAAAACCAAAAGAGGAAGCTTACAGAGAAATAATTCCTATTGCTTACATGAGAGTACAATCACAATCAATTTGTCTGAAATTCAAAAATAACATTACACATAGCAATTAAATAAAAACGTTAAGCGAATTAATTATTAATTAAATTTTCCTTACTTTTATGCGTAAATATATTGAGTAAATGCCAGACTTTTAGTCCTGAGAAAAAGTTCAAAAATTTCTCAATCTTTTCGAAAGCAACTACTGTGATTAATGTTTGATATCCGATATACTTTGTAACTTAATGAACATTAGCGCATTAGAATTATCCGTTTCACATATTGCGAAAAAGAAAATTTAAGCTAACGATCTTAATTACCAATCCCAACTCGACTGAGTGCAAGGGAACACGAACCTGCGAATATGATTATCCGGAAATTTAAAAGAGGAATTCGTTTGCATGAGTTTAAGGTTTTGTTTCAGTTTAAGTATAGACCAGAGGAAGAGAGAGCGCAAAACTTAAATAAAGAAAGCTAATTTTTTTCAAACTGAAGAATTATATTTCTCGAAAATTCAACCATATATCTAAAACTAGTGATAAAGTTATATAAAATGGTAATACTCATAAATAATAAAATATAGCCCACGCAGAAAATTAAATCACAAGATACATTATTCACCTAAAATTCTCAAGCAATTTTGGAAAACGTCGTGCTGCAAACATTTTCAATAAACTTTTATAAGCTATTATTGATATCAATATAAAGCCATAAGAATCAAAAGCATTGAAGCAAAATAATTAAATGTCATGTCAACTGAAGAAGTAAATAGCGGAAATGTGATTTTAATAGATTAAATAGATAGAAGATATAAATAATTGATTAGGAACTCATCAAAATGGAAACACGGGATTTAAAACGTTTAAATTGTCATGCAATAAAGGATAAAAATTTAAAATACTGACCAATGGAAAAACGCCATCAAAAGAAACAAATGGAAGTCACGTAACGCCACTTTTGGACCTAAATGAATTTGATGATTCTTATGACGCAATCATTTACCTTATGTTTCATCGTTTTCTGTCAGCATTATTGTAGGATCAACGAACATACCTGAAAAGGAAAATTTCTTCATTAGTTTATGCTGATTTTACTGACATTTGGCAGTTTTACAAACGCGAAATAAAACTAGTAAAATACCCAAAAGAGAAGATCTTTAACACCGAAACATAGAAATACATTACTTTCGGATACTCATGATTTTGGAATACATATTTAATGATATTCATATGGTTATAATAAACATTTTAGTCTATACAGTTTAAATTCAATTCCACTGCATGTTTATTTTGATTTGGTTAAACACGAATCATGACTGAGAGCTATTAAGAAATGAGAAAAATGGTTTTATTTATAAAAGAGTATATCTTTTCATTATTATTTTACATTTTTAAAAGTTAGTGTTATTATTTCATATTAACAAGTTTCACAATTTTCATTATTAATTTTTAAACTTGACAAAGCAACCGCTGCCGTAAGGTAATTTTCGTAGTGCTGGTCAGTGATAGGAAGGTTCAAATCAAATTTTTGACAATTGAGTCAAAAAACTCAAAAATGTGTTCCTTATAAATTATTATATATGTAATTCATTTAAGTCCGATTAACTTAATAGTTTAAAGAAAAATGACTGATTCGACGGTAAGAAAGGAATCCGTTCACGGTCGAAAGATAGCAATGAAGGAGTTGGAAATGATCAAGTAATTTGTAAATAGAGTTTAAACACAAAATGTTCTACCCTTTTCTACCTTTCTTATGTCTTAACGTATTAATTTATACAATCCAACAAATACTTGAAGACGAAATAGTCACAATCCCCACATCTTTGTCAAACTCTCTATATCCCTCTAATACACCAATCGAACAGGAAAGATCAATCAGTTCCTTTTAAAACGTAGTAACTGATACAGAAACTAATGCAAAATACGTCAAATGTAGCAATAGAAATTATTTAACGAATCTAAGGGAGAAAGGGGGGATATGAATTACTACAGCATAACAGAGTGAAAGGCCAAGATAAAGATACAAAAAGGTATTTCTTTAGCTTCAGGAACCACTTCTGACAATGATACAAAAATTTATGAACATTTTAGTGTAATGTATCCGGCAATAATTATTCTATCGCTCCATTTCTTTCTCAAACCGGGTGAATAAAAACATATTTTCATGCACTGCCAACTGATAATCTTAAACATCAATCCAAATAATTCTCACATCACAAAATCATAGAATGATGAGTAATTTCTATAGCAATTTCGCAAATAACTGACTATTTCCTCCTGAAAAATGTTGAGATTTCAGTACAAGTTACAGCGACTTTGCCACGTCACCACTCCAAAAGATGTATACTTACCAATAAATACGTCCTGTTTACAATTTATTCACCCAATACGTGTATAGTAGACTGACTTAGAAATTATGCGTAGCGAAAGCTAGAGTAATCAAGAAATTATTGTGATGAAAAATCAAACTTTTCTCTTGAACATACAGTAAGTTTTCTCTAATTAGATGACTTTGGTAACAATTGGATGTAAAACAACGCATCATCGTTTATATATTTGATTGAAAGAAGTGATACTCTTTTGAAGATACACGCACACTCTACTTATGGAAATGTTAGGCTTTTAACTGTTCACTATACATTTTCATAGTTTGTGGAATTCCTTTTCCATGAGCATATTCCTTCTCTCTCTCCAAAGATGGGGAAGGGCACAGAATACCGCTAATTAGCATTTGAAAATCACTTTGAATCTCGGTACAAAGTCGTGACTCCAACCAATCAATGGCTAAAAGCATGATATTTCGTTTAGCGTCCTTCAAATTTTAAGAGTTTTAAGCAGTTTAAAAAGTCCGTTTCGGCAAGGAAATTATTCTGTAAGTGGAACGTATAATTCTTCTGGCGACCAATTCATGAGAAATGATACCGCATTCAGGGAATGGATTTAAAAATAGATTTTCGATTAAATGTTTTATTGTTAGCTTTTGTAAGAACACTTACATCGTTTTAGGGAGAGCGTTTTACTGGGAATCGTTCTATTAACAGGTTAAAAGTAAATTTGGGAACGACTCGGACGGTTGAAGAAATCTCTGGGAAGCAGCAACATTACTCGTATATCACTACTATTTATTACTTTTTTATGGTTGTTATAAAATAAAATGCAAATCTGAGTACTTCACAGCATTCCCTTTACTCTAACAGGAGTAATTTCTGAGTTGTACAGAATTATAGCTATAGTGTATAGCATTGTATATTGCTATAGTTTATCTTTACATATATGCCAGAGGGAAGAAGGGATAAAAGTGCTTAGGTTTTCACTTTCAGGTCGCTTTGAAATACTGGTGATGATTTAATCTTCATCACTTAAAGAATTACTACGTAAAATCTCGTGTCATTTTGATGTTCTACTCTCTCAAATGTGTTCTAAGTTTATATACAAGGTTAGTTTTTAAAACTAAAATAGCATAAACATGCAAAACCTTGATTTTAGTTTATTTTAATCATATCCATTCCGTAACTTCTTCGCGAAGAGATTAAAAGCTCCACAATAATTTATAGCAAGGGTTCAACCTTAGCGAGTAAAATATGAGAAGAAAATAACAGAGCTCAACTATTCAGCCAAAAAGGAAAAGTAAATATTTCCCATAGTACGAAGCATCTATTCTTGTTAAAACGACAGCTACTTCATGGCAAGCCACCATAAATCATTCACTAGAGACTCTGAATCGGGAATTAGTTACTTAAAAAATCATCTACGTAGTTCCTACGAAGAATTATAATCTTGCCTTCTTCTCGATTTCTTTTCTAGACCTCATCTACGATTATGAAAATCTCATATTATAAAATGCTTGAAAAGAGCTTGAAAATACAAAATTCGCTAAATTGTTCATAATGCTGATTAAACAACGAGTTAACATTGAATGTCACGCTTACTTTCGATGAAATTCGAATATTTTTAGAAAACAAACGCGCGTACCATGTAAATCGTGTTTTTGAATTATTCGTTTCATTTTAAATTTACGAAATACATAAGCTATTTAGTTATTTAGCGTGCGTCTTGATACATCAAATAAGAAAATTACTGAAAAATTTAATTTCACTACTGAGCATAACAGAATTGGTCAGTTGTTATGCTTTAGCACCTTATGCGATGTAAACATACGTACAAGTAAAATCGAAGGCCACATAAAACGCACAGAATTTGTGTATCCAAGAATGCGTCGGGTGCAGGTAAAATCATCTGAAGCAATGACCCAACTTCTTATTTCGTTAAAAAATAAATTAATAAATAAATGTCTTGCTTGTTAACTCCAATCCTCAAAGAAGTAAGACAAATATCCTAAACTTTATCTATTGCATGCACCAATAGGGCAAATTGCGTTTCGTAATCCCCCTCAGTTAACTAAATAATTACTTAAGATGCGAAGACAAAAATAACAACAGCAGTCGAGTTAGACAGCTTCACGAAACTCTTCATTGTCAGGAACTTTATTTCCCAGAGAGAACGAAACACTAAATTATTCCATTACGCGTCCACCGTACAGACAGCAAAGATTTGAACCGAAGGTAGATTTAGGAGCGAATGCTTTCAGCAGATCGTTGATAGCGTAAAAAATAGAGAAGAAGGGAATGCAAAGGGCTCGATATTTTCAACCGTCGTCGCCTTGCTATTCATTCCGGATGGGAGCGTTATAGAAGCGTTAAAGAAGCTATGAATGTGCGAGGGAGCAACAAGTGGTGCGCAATCCTGATAACGGCCTGAAATCGATACTTTTAAAGAAGCCGATGAGCATAGATTGAACTTCCGTCAACGGACTTGCACGGAGCTCACTGCCGTCCGAGATAAATGCAAAGATGAAACAGAGATATGGATTTCTACTGGTGTGCTGCTCTTTTAAACTTATGGGGGAATGAATTCTCAGCCATCACTTAGCATCACAACAATCCGGCGGGTAAAAAAGTACGAAGTGATCTGCAATAACAGGCTAGCTAGAGTAAGGACATACTTTACTTAAATCTCGTTTTTGAAGAAACCCGTATTTACGTGAACGTAATTCACCGATGGAGTTATAAATCCTTATGTATTATGCGCTCAATTTTTAGGCATATAATTTGATATTATAATCCGAAATAAGTTGATGGATATTCTAGGAAAGAATTGATTAAATGGTTACTTTAAAGTAAATATTATGAATTATTCACGTTATAGAAAACGCTGAAAATTTACCTCTTCTGCAGAGATGATATAATGAGTAGGATTTATCTCCTTTTGAGAGTTTAATGCTGTAATAATGATTTTGGAAGTTCTTATTTATTCTTATTTTGCGAACTTACTCTGCCTTTTAAAGATCGAATTGAGGAAATATTCAAAATCTTCCAGCGTAATAATTTAATCTTCTTACATTACACAAAATGATAGCAGCATTCATCACTCACATAATATATTGCAATTTCATGGCGATATTGATTTTATTTTATCGGCATATTACACTCACTCTTTGTAATTAAACAAAAAGGCTCAGAGTTTCATTTTAAAAAGAAAATACATACCATACATATTAATCCCCGATTACCTATGGCCAAATAACCAAGGCTTGGCTTTATTTTACAGTAGATTGAGAATTATGATTCATCAACGTGGCCTATTTGGGCAAATTGGTCCATTCCAACATCAATACAAATGTTGAAAACTTTCTGTTCTGGCTTAACTTCTTGATAACATGAAGTTCAGGTTTCGCTAAAGCGTAAGATGGGATTCTGAAGTAGAAGATACAGCAACGGCTAGGCGTAGTTTTTAAAATTATACAATTTTGGAAGTTTACGGTAAACGCACATCCTTTATTAATTAAAACGATCCTGTAGTCTAAACATGATGAATGACAGTTTGAGAAATAATTCACATAAAAATTTATGTGATAAAGAGAGAGAAAGGATCAGATTAACAGGAAAGATGAAGAACAGAAATATGTAATGAACCAGATTAAATTACAGTAGTTTGAAGTATATTATACATCAATGTGGTCTATTTGGGCTAATTGGTACATACATTCCAACATAAATATAGATGTTGAAAATTTTCTGCTCTGACTTAACTTCTTGATAGCATGAAGTTCAGGTTTCGCTAAAGCATTAGATAGGATGTTTGAGAAATAATTCACACGGAAATCAATGTGATGAAGAGAGGAAACCTTGGTTATCAAATCGCAGAATAACAGGAAAGATGAAGAACAGAAAAATTTAACGAAACAGATTATAATCCTATTCTTACAATAACGCTGAAGTTCTATCAATGAGATACTACCAAACAGCGCCTCCCGGCTTTGGATGCTTTTCAATGAAAGTATGAGAGGACACTTCAGCAAATATAGCATGCTCCGCCTACTAGAATATTATGAATGCTGATATCTGTTAGAACACAATTGCAAAGACTAATATCTAATCCAAAATAGGAAGATTTACGAAATAAAATAAAAATAAATACCTACAAATACAGAAAGCTATTCTCTAATGAAAGTTACAAAGCATACACCCAGCACGAGGACATAAGAAAGTATTCAAAAGGTCTATCTTTTCCATAACAATAAGTAAAATCTTAAATTATAGCTAAGAATGCTTCAAAAGAATACAGAATTCGAATATTTCTGTTTAAATTTAGAGATCAAATATTCAACAACTCAGTATGAAGAAAAACTCAGCAAAGAATTAGTTAGATACCACCAAAAAGTTGTGACGCCATTGGATAGTGTGAATTGATGGACTAATCTTTTGTACGTATTCGTGATGTCCGAAGCAATGCGTAAATTGAGATGTATTTCCAATTTCGTGAAAACCGCCAAAAAATACGCCAGCTTCTATTTATACACATCAAAAACATGCGCGTTACTAATTGAACGTTAAAGCAAGAATCAAATTTTCACTTAGCTAAAAAATTCGCAAGGATTAACTAATGAATAATTAGCGGAAAATGAGGCATGAGAAAGATGCACTAAAACCACTTCAATGAGCAGGTCTCGATTATTTGCAATTTAAATTTAAATTTGTAACATACACATAAGAGTACCTTAAAAATTTAAATTGAGCCGTTAAAAATTTATTATGGTACTATTCATTCGGTAGAAATGACAATACCTTTCCGCAAGTTGAATCTTATGTGGTATCCTATAACTAGATTTTCATATGTGAAACAAACACAGAAGTTTTCTTATAAGGTGTTCGAAGACTGAGGCTAGTAAATTAATTCTTTCCCGCAAATTACTAATTCTACATTTTGTAAATGTCTCCGCTTTAAATTTAATTTCATCTATGGTTTTGAAAACTATCCTTAGTTACAAATAAATTTAATGTTGCTGTCAAAAGAATAAATATGGGTACTGCTTCATATATAGAAGCATCGAACTTTTCTCCGTTTAAATTGACTAATACGAGGATTGGTTACTCAAACAGCTTCATAGAAATTCATTAACTCTTAAAGGGAACCTAAAATATCTTACAATGGTTCAAATGAGTGCGATTCAAGTGTTATGTTCAACCCTGGTATAAATATATTGCCAAAAAATTCTTGTTGTGAACAAACTTCCATCCGGTCTGCAGTAGCTTGGAACACAGGAATGTTTTCATACATTCAGAAAATGAATAGTTCAACAAGGATAATATCTTAGCATACGAATCAATCTTCGAGAGGCAAACGAAGTTCAGCTGTGACGGAAAATGAATCGACAGCCTACTCCACAATTTACTAAGGCCTTCCTCGCTCCACCAACACTCCATCCAATAGTCTCTTGACCGGAAAATGCCCATCAGTATAGCTTCCTGTTGATTTTATTTCCACATTGACATCCTCCGCAGTACCGGTAATAAATGCTCCTCGCGCTAACGCGTAACTAAAAGCATTATCTATATATCAAATCGTGAATGGAGAAAACTTCATCGCAACTATATTTACGCGAGAACGGGTGACGTGTAATCGGCGAAGTTATAGACAGAGTTCCGAGAAAATAAATTACTATTCGATAAAAAGAACCCCTCTAACGGCTCGTACATCGTGCATCGATACTTAACCAATACTTCGCGATAAATCAAGCGGGAGAATCCGCGAACGGCCGGCGGAGAAGCGGGGGAAAGGTTCCGATGGCCCCCCCGCCAAGTACCAAACATGGCTCCGGAGGATCAGCGGCACAGCGATCTCTCAAAGCGCCGCACTCCTGATAACTTTGCGTCTCCGCTGAGGCAATCGATACAGCAATTTACGACGCCTCCCTTTCCCGATCCGAGACGACCGATCCGCCAAAAAAAACCTCTTAATTGCATTACGCGAAATGAATGGCCGCTAATTTCTTTTCGTGCCGGGAAACAAAACGCATTCGTTTCCCCGACGTGTGCTTTTTGCCGTCGCGTTGAAATTTCGGTCCGCGTGGGACGAACCGCGATCAATTTTGCTCCTCGAAGACTCGGACGGACGAGGACTTTGACAAACAATCGCGGCCTCCCAACCCGGGAGTGTTTCCAGCCCCGATTGATAAATAGACCGGTGGTGTCGATGATGGGATGTGGGAACGGGTGGGGTAATGAGTTGATGCATGACAAATAGAGGATAGGGAGGCCGTGCCTTTTCCGAGGAATAGATTCCGATCCAGGTGCGCGGAAAGTGACGCGGTCCCGTCCGAGTGCGGCCGGGGAGCGACCGGCGACGGAAAATGCAAAATGGACGGGAGACGTGACCCCAATGAGAAGCGTTTTTTTTCCTCCTGGCTTAATTAAATAAACTGGGCTTTCAATAACATCCGTTTTTGGCGGATTCCATATTCGGCGGTGATATTTCATCCTTCGAAGTGGAAGGAAATGCCCGCCGTTGAAAATCGAGTTAATTACAGAAGCGAATGCGTCTCCTTCGGAGGAGAATTCTAATCGTCTGTTCGAAATTTAAAAATGAAATTCCCCGTCCTTTTCCTCCATCATTCATCGGCGTATTCGGAGGAAACGCTGCGGCGGTTACGGCGTCGCTTCTAGTCACGCTAGGCGCGGAGATAAAACGTATATTAGCTTAAAGCAGGTGTCCAATTTATGCACCGATAGACTGCGTTCCCCGGGTTTCGCCGCGTTTAACAATTGTCCAACCTTAGTGCATACAATGGAATCCTCAATGTCTCTGCAGGAGATAAAACACGGCGAATTGAAGCATAAATCAAGGGAATTCATACTTTTTCAACTGTCGCCTCAACTTTTTTCCTCGTAAAGGAGCCTCGCTGCTTCAGCGATACGTTCATGCGCTTGAAGCGGAATGAAATGAAGGGGAGAGCTTATCTCAAATTTACTCAAAGAACATAACAAGAAACCGCAATCCCATTACACCCTTCTGCGTTGAAGCCGAAGTGTTTGCACTCTTCCTAAGACCAACAGATAACTTGAACAAATTGGAAAAAACACGCGAGTGACTTTCCTCGATCCCTGTCTCTCGTAATAACTTAATAAACCGAGAATTTGCCGGCAAACAGCGCATGGCACGTCACACATCACGGGGGAACTTTATTGCGGGATTATACGAAGCAAATTTACAACAACAATTCCCCGACTTTTATGACATCTCGCGATGAATGCACACGTTCCAACTCTAAACATTCAATATTCATGATCCTTCTTTGCGGTGAAGCTCAAAGAAAAAACTAAGACTTTTTCTCTTTGCGGTGTACGTTTCAATAATTCAGAGGACTGGTTCATTACCGAAAAAGTTACCTGAAATTGAGGCTGATTATACAAGCACCACGAAGCTTGGTTATATTCCGTAGTTCCATACGATACTCTCCCAAAAAAATACAAAACATCAGCGTAAGAATTAACTAGCGATGACATCAGCAATAATTTATCAACTACGAGCATGTAGGTTCTTTTTGAATCTTTAGTTTGAAAGGACCGGGAGAATTTATTTATAATTAAGAATAAGTTTGTTTATATATACGTGAATAATTCATAATATTTACTTTAAAGTAACCATTTCATCAATTTTTTCCTATAATAAGTTAAATTGCAAATGGAAAATAAAAAGGACTGAGAGGCTAATCATAATTAAAGAAATGGGAAATTAATTAGGATTAAACGAATTTAATCGTTTCAAATAAATTTAATTGGCAGCATCCATGGATTGCGTTGGGTAAATTTACTGCTAGGAGACTGAGCTGATAATGATTTGTCAGATCATATTCTTCTAAATAACCAAGTATTGAGAAATATGCCTTTTCCCATGTATAATATATAGGAAAATTTTCAAATCACATCGAACAGTAATAACCCTTAAATTAAAATCATCTCTTAGTAACTACTTCCTGAGAAAATTCTAGAATCCTTTGTAGCATGGTATCAGTTGGGCGAATAAAAGTTGAAATTCCCTCTCTGTGATGACAAGGGTTAGATATTTATAATACTGATTCACCCAACTTAAGTCAACCCGCATAATTCGGTAGAATTAATTATATTTCGCCTTTCACGCAAAAGTCTTCGGGAACGAAATTCCACCCTGACAAATTCGCCGGGCCTCCCCGAAATTCGAAATATCACGGGGAATTTCCTCAGACGGCCCTTTTCGGAAAGAGCGCAAGTTTACGATATCCATTCCCCTCCCCAATCAAGACGAGAATCCGTCATCAGGCGTTTTGTCCTTTTTTCTGCCCTTTTCATCACAATGGCCGACTTGCGCAATCCATTCCTCCTCGCTACCTTTTTCTTGCGCCGGCGAGGAATTCTATCCGACACCGAAATTTATCCACAACACATTTACGACAAATCGCCGTCCCACCCACATGGACAGCGAGAGGAAAAAACTCGGGCAAAAAAGAGCTGAAACGGAGGAACCAACTTGCGCCACAAACAATTAACATAGCGAAACAATTTGGCTTTCCGAGTAAGAAGCACTTTGCTGTCAGCGAAAAGAACGCGGGGTCGTGAAGTGAGAGAAGGAGAACAGGACGCGGTCTGCGATGCAATGTTACGCCACCTGATGGGGAATTAGCCTAAGAATACTGACCGAGGGAGAACGCGGGGGTTAAGAGCCAGCGGAGAGGACGAGCATTTTTCCCGACGGGCCGTAAAAACATGAGAAACAATACAGGAAGCTACGAGAGAAGGAGATACAAAAGAAAGCGGGGAAGAAATGAGAGTGGAATTGCGAGGAAAACGAAGGAAAAATCTCCGGAAATAGAGTTCACGCATGCGTCACGACCCAAACCCCGCCCAAGATGACCTCCGCACCCGAGCCAACCCTTTCGCACAACCATCAACGGAAGCGTTTTGATATCGCTTCAAGGCTCCAACAGCACCGTGGAAATCTTCCGGAAAAACTCTTGATTCTAAGAGGAGCGCGGTTATGCATCAAGCGCGCCTTACTCCCCGTTCCTAACTCTTGCAACGCCATCCGGAGGAGGGCTACAAGAACAACTTGGCTCGTATGACCATACATCTCTTGTCCACCAACTTTCCCTCTTCCATTAATTCTCTCCGGCCCTTCGCATCCGCTGGCGGAGTTGCGGGGAGAAAACGTTTTAAAAGGCTTTCTTTAGCATACGTTAAAGACGGAGGGGGCATCGGAGGCGGAGAGCAGCGATTAGGAGACCGGCGATAACACTTGCAACTCCGCGCTTCTCTGAATCGGATGTCGCGGGGGGCGACTGGGTCCGGGACCCACGAAAACGGCCGCGATCGCCGCGAGGATACGAGTGATTGCAGCGAAAAGGGCGTCCCTGGAAAGCGGCAGGAAAAGAAGGCGGTTTTCCAGAAAGGATGGCGGCGGGGAATTCCCTCCCTGATGGGATCGAGGGAGTCGATATGTTACGGAGGCGCAGCTCTTACATTCAATTAACGTCGATTCAAAGAGATCCGAGGAAAGCAAATAGGGATGGGCAGTACGAATTTCCGAAAGATGAAGGAGATTTTCGTTTCTTTGGGAGGTTTCTGATGCCTTTTGAGTTGTGATTCTTTTGAAGCCAGGATACAGTAACTAAGCGGTTCTGTAGTGTATGAAAAGAAGCCGCATACTTACGGGTACTGACTACTCCTAAAAGTTTCATGATGGAAAAACGATCTTCGTCATAGTGCTGTAGCCGTTGTACTGAGGGTGGATGCGGGTTATAATATACGGGTTCTTTGAGGAATACGGGTTCCCTGGGGAATTCCATAACCAGCATTAAAGAAGAAACTCATTCCACCAACAACAAGACAAATAGTAATAGTACCAATTTCATTTTTAAAAATTCATAAAAACAAAATTCATTCTGCGAGAAATTAGAATAAAAATATAAAAAAGGTGGAAGACTGAGCATTTTCATGAAAATCGGTAGTCGTTACTAGGAAAGAGCGGATGATGATACAATATCACAGAATATAATGTACTGAATACAATCTGAATTATTTCCGAGACATATAAACTAATTCCTTTATCTCTACCATGATCAGCTATTAACCAAATGACTAAACTTAAATGTCGACTTACAGATATACGATAGGAGACGTATTTTGCCGCTAGTGAATTACCATACTAATCTTAAATATTGGGTTCGAGGATGCTGATGACTCTTGGTGATATTCGCTAGCATTAAATATTCTTAAAAAGGACTATTCTCATTTGAATACCAATAAAAACAATTCAAGAAAGATTTGATTATTTACCATATCACAACAAGAAAAAGCAGAAGAAGAAAAAGAATTCTTGCCCAATAAATATACAATAAGGCTTATAAGAAATATGTATTGACAAATGGACTACTATTGAGATTCTTTAATACTACGTAATCAGCTACTCCTTTTCCGTTTGACATTATTTCACTGAACAGAAATCATATATACAGTTAAATAGTTTGTAAAATAGTTGCGTTTTGAGGTTACACACCAAGCAATAATGACGCGATAAGAAAAATATAATACTAAAGTAGATAAAAGAATTCACAAATTTATGACAACAGGGAAAGCGTGATAAACTGAAATCGAGTGAAAGAGATCAGATTAGTAATTTACGTTGCTTAATCGACGACAAATCTTACCTGTAAGGCTAATAACATCCACGATACCTTGCTACATTCGACACGTTTCCGCATTATCCGATTTCTAATGGGCTAATAGGTTTATAATTGGTTTTCAACAATGAAGTAGAGCCAGGTTGCTATAAGCAGATTTGATTAATCTTCTCTTTCGAAAGATTCAATTAAAAGAAAGGCTAACTCCTATTGATATATATCTCCCTTTTGAATAGGAAGTCTGCCGTGAGTGATATTTAAACACGAAGCACGAAAACGTTATAAAATTTCAAAACTTGACCTGAATCGTGTTGATCGACGAAGCCGAAGCAGCACCTCAATCATTAAATAGAGGGATATGGAATTTTCAAAGATGCTGTAACTTTCACACTACAGTAACTTTGGTCCAATGATAACAAATAACATAACTAGTAGTCGAAAGCAGTTATTAATTACACCTTATGGAAAACGGATCAAGATATTTGAAAGTAATCCATCAAATGTCATAAAAACCGACGTTATCATACGAGAGTTAAACGGGAAGATTAAATCTTGGGATTGTGAAGTTTTTCTTACAATCTAGATGCCAAACATTCCAACACGGATTAGAAAGCGAAATCCAATACGCAAATTATAGTATATGATTGTGATCCTCAGAATAGAAACTTATTTGTTTTTCGTTCTTCCAATACTGCAATGATGTTCATTTACCACTCTATTAACATTGGAAATTGATTATGTAATGGGGATTCAAATTGAGAAAGTACAGCAAGCTTGGGAAGAGTATCAAATATTGTATATTTCACAAATATAGAGAAATGTGTTTTCCATATTTTATAAATATTTCCTGAAATTGGACAAAATGAATCAACGTCTGCGAAATTTCCATAAATTTTTGTACAGATAACAACCAGAGAACCCCTTACTTTTTCACACAATTTGAATCTTTTATTCTGCTACTTCATTCGAAAGAACGTGCCTACTAGAGTGAATAGCGGGTGAAAAAGAAAGATGATCATAGTCCTATTCGGATAAGAAACATCAATAACGTACAACGGTCTCCTTTAAAACCGAGTTCTGTTTGTTTATATTCTAGTAAATTTCCGTAAAAGAATAGTTACTAGTTATTAATATTAATTCCGCCAATTCACCTGTATGAAATGACTTTGCCAGAAAATGCTTCCTAACCGGGCAGTCAAACGAAAACAATGCTTTTGTAAACATCTTCTGAAGTACTTTAACAAACCTAAAAGCAAATTGGTATATGGTATGGTAATTATTTATCCTCACTGTTGCTGTAAGAGTCCAAAAATTTCAACTATTTATAGAAAACCACGGCGAGTAATGCTTTCACTGTAGCAGCTATTTCGCATACTTTAATTTTTGTTAATTTTATGGTGAATAATATAAAAGCGAGAAAGATTATAAACAGAAAACGTTTATTTTTAATTGCAAAATACAGGAGGAATAAAAACTTTACAAAGAAAAGCTTACGATTAACCCAGAACAGTACTCTGTATTGGAACCTTGAGTAATCCTGGTTGAGGAATACTATCATCTTACTATGGAAAAGATCTGAACGCTCGACATTACCAATCGCTCGAGTATCAACTATAGCTAGTGGTAGATAAGGGAATTCCTTATTTTTTGCTCCCAAAATAACTTCTTAACGAAAGGAAAGAGCCTTAATAAAATGAATTCTAATCCCGAAACGAATTTCACCGATTCCAAAACACAACGGTACCTTCAGGATCGGTCAGTACGCTATAGATTACAAGGAGTCCCTATTGACAGGCAGAATATATGTAAGATCCTGCTCCCAACAAAATCCACAGTATAGCCGGTTGTTTGTCGAGAACTCCACCGCCCCATCACGAAAGAGGTCCGGTATACTGGCTCCTCTTCTCAAGTTTACCTTAGAAACCTAAAGGATACGAACACTGATGGGAAAACGCTTTACTGAAATTACAACAACATTTTTACACCACCACTCGAGACATCCTTTTATATTTCAACATTCTTTACTTTCAAATATTCTTCTGATCACGATTTCTATCATATTGATACCATTACTAAATTTTTAATGGAATATAGCAATCAAAGCTAAGAAGCTCATGAAAACACCTCCCCGTTAGTACATACATATTGACGAGAAATTAACGAATAGGGCATTTTAATGAAATTCAGTGTCGGATATACTTCAAAATCAAACAGGTGTGTCCAAGGTTTCACTTCCGAAATCCTGGCGGACCGCAGATTATATCTATTTTGATTTCAATACTTAATCAATAGCTTGATTGTTTTTGTAATGATGGGGTATAGAATTTCAAAGTTTAGGCAGAGTAGAACCCAAATTAACTTTATCGCTCTCAGAGTTTTCAGATAGAAAACTAAAAAATTCAGGATGAAATTAGCTACGCGGTTTGGACACCCATAAAATAAAATGTAATTCCAAGAAGAATTATTTCATGCGAAAGGATTCTGTTCACGAGGGAAAAATGCAATGGATTTTAAATTTTATATTTCTTTTGTTTGGAGTAGCTGGAAACAAGGGAGTCCCCACGAGGAAATGTCAGAATTATCATCAAGAGGAAGAAGATTTGGTATTTAGGTGTTCTTTTTATACATACAAAGAAAAACTACAAAATATATACTGTACATACAAAAGCTGGTGAATAGTGAAATGAATGTTTCATAAATCTAACCGGTAACTTTCAAAACGTTGAGTGAGTAGAATTTTTCTTCAGTTTTGTATTAAGAATAGGAATTCCAAAATTATGAAAATTAGGATACTATGTGAATAATTGTGCAAAAATCCCACATAAAAAATCCTTCTAAACTCAGTGTATCATACGTTATTCCCAATACTGTTAAAAGAACCTAAATCCGCAATATATTCATATAAGAAAGTACTGCATTCGTATTGGAAAGTGAATGATTTAGGATTCAACTACAACTCTTTAAGAGAAGTGTTGTTTATGACTCGAATTTTTGCCAATACTTACGATCGTCAATTTTATCAGAATTTTCATAATAGCGAACGATACTATACGAGTACAACGAAAATAAGTAACTTAATTCAATATCCTTCTTTGTTACTTTTCTCGACCTCGTAGGACCAATACTCAAAATTAAATTTCGTAAATAAAATGAAGCTTGAAAACGATAAAAATAACTTAACGTAGGAATTACTTATGGTAAAACTTTCGAGAAGGTAATTAATGTAAGACTTATGAACTCCTCCTTCAAAAACGACGAAACAGAATTCGAATAATTAAGAAACGTAAAAATATTACTGTATATATCTATATAATAATCAAAGATAATCCTTCTCTTTTATAAAAATTGACATGAATCTAAAGGCAGAAGAGATCACCAATAATCATTTTTAAAATCTCCCAAGTTCCATTTTCTCTTCCTATTCAAATATCTCGTTGTTTACTCGCCGCATTGATTATGATAGAGCAACATAAAAAGGCTGGAAAATCGGGATGGTTAAGAAATACTTCTATATGGTCTTATGTTTGTCCCTACATTTTTTTACCGTAACTGTAAAAAACTGGAATAACAAAGAATTGCATATTCATCAGAAAGATTGTCATCTCCCCACTGGAAATTCTATAGGCCTAAATTCCCCTTATATTATTAGAAAACGCACAAGTTCAGATTTAACAAGTGCCATGGTCGTCATGCGGTACTGGTTGTTAATAAAAATCTGATGACATTTTCGTCTAAGTCATCATATTCACAAATTCGATTCGATAAAGATATTCACGACCTAAATAAGACTCTTTATTCAAGTTCCTTTCTTTTAGTACGTACTAGATTTCGTTAACATCTTTCTAATTCAATCCTGCATAAAAAGTCACAAACGGAAAAAAATAACTTCACGAATATTTCTTATGGGAGTATTTTTAAGAATTTCGTAAAAATATCGATATGTAATTCGATAATAGTGATATCGATATTTTATCATAGTGCGGAAAATTAATTTCTAAAAATTGGTTCAATGTATTCCTTAAAAGAGTCATTGCCATCGGATAAATAAATCTATAAATATATACATACAACTGTGATTATGATATAAGGTACTGCCGTGTCTTGGAAGCTCATTTTTTTCTGACTGAATAATACCACGTCCATTAAAATTAATGCATACTCCGGCAAATATTATCAATGAAGAAATTGCGCAGAATATCTTCAAGACTATATTAATCTCTAATTTAAAGTATTATTCTGAGAGATACACTGAAAAAATTCTAGGCGTCTCGATTAAAAATTAATTAATCGTATATCCAATAATATTATGTTAATTAGGATGCGGAAGTGTTTTCGATTTAAATTTTTTTGGCATCCTTCCGGCTGTGTTCAATAAATTTCAGCAATGAAAACTCAAATCCAACATCAACGCAAGTTTGCGATTCTTTATTCTTACAATTTTGAATACACTGAGAATGGGACTTTAAAGAATACGTAAAAACCACAACTAAAAAAAAGAAAACCAGATGTATCGGTATGGATAAAACTATACAGGAAATCAAAATGAGATATCACATGGAAAGTTTAAGAGTGATAAGGCCGTCCATCTAAAAGAAATGCGGAAATAGTAGAATTATCCAACAACGAAATCCCTTTCTCTCCTCATAGACTAGCGTGATTTACACAACTTGTTACGGAGTTTTACTCAACAGCTTTTCTGCACACGATTTCCTTTCCCTCATGACTGAAATTCCACAAATTGGGCCTTTAAATGTAATATCTACGACCGAAAGTGGATAATAGCTACGTAAAATTGCTTTCGAATTTCGCAAGGATTTAGCAAATACGTTTACATACTCCGTTACATTTCATTTATAACTATTGATGTTATAGGTGCTTAATGGTGCATGCGCTATGAAATAACTGGATGTTCGAACTATAGTTAACTCGATCTGTTAGCGTGAAGACGGAGTTCGTGAATCGACTCAATCTAACAATTTTCCCTGTAAGACCTTGTTCGTGATGATTGTGGATTTTCACACCCTAACAATGATTCCCCTTTACATTCTATTAGGAAAGTACTTTCTCTTATTTACTGACGAGGTTTAATACCAGCCTCCTATTTCCAAAGCACTAAATAGAAATCTAAATATTCCGAACGACTTAATGGTGGGTGATTACGACTGAGTAAGTCTTAAAGGAAAAAGCTATAATCTACTCCGACTTTTTAATAGATCGTAAAGTACTAGTTCATTTTCCAGAGCCTAGTAAAAACACCGTTTCATTAATTATTTTTCGTAGACTAAGAGATTGAATTGCTTGAATAATTGAATCCATACGCATAATACATGTCAGGATTTTTACGGCGAGTAATTAGGAGATGAAGTAAGGTATGGTAAAATGTTCCAGCGGTAGTCGCAAAAGAATTTTTACTCTTAAGAAGAGATAAATTTAAACGTTGCATCATAAAAATTTGGCTTTATCACATCAGAATTTAGTCTACATAAGAAAACACTTGATGCATGCGACATTTTACTCTCTAAGCTTGCCATATTACATTTAAATATCATCTGAACGTCCAATGTAATCATGGAAAACGTTACGACCCCCCGGGGGATCGATCGAATGCTGCAAAATCTTCTCGACGCATTTTTTATGTTGTAATTGAAACATAGTTAAAGATGAAAATTTGTATTGATATGCCGTTTAAAAATAAGACTATGGTACAAAATATTAATAGTTTCTAAAATAGAAAACCCAGGATCAAGGTCATAATATGAAGGTATTTTACAGAAATGCTTTAATGTCTGCTTCAACCATATGTATACATATCAAATTACAGCCTAAAACTTCAACTGAGTTGTACATGCTACGCAGAAAACGTAAAAATCCAAATTTATCCTCCTCAAAGATGAAGAATACAGAAAACGTCATAAAGTTTTTTACGGAATTTCATCACAAATAAAAGGTAAGTGCATTTTATTTTCTTGCTTCTTCACTGCAAGCGATTTCTTAAGCACCTCAGATAAAGTAATATCTTCAGTCAAGTAACTCTTTGTATTAAACTACAATGCATGTGCCAGGTCTGCAGAAAAATCTCACCGAATGAAGCCTACTTCGTGAACTTGACATTTAAGAGATGAGCAAACGAAGCATATCCTTCAAAATACCGTAGAGCCAAATAATTGTGAAGTTAGCGAGCGATGCTTAAAAGCAGGTAAGAGCAATAGTAGATATGCCTGATAAACAATATGCGAAAATTTCCTCTGAGGATGCTCAAGAGACGCATGCGGTGGAAAAGTGAAATTTAATACCAGCACCGTTCAGGAGCCAGAAAAAGTCGTGAAGGTACAAATAACTAATAGCTAAATAAACTAAGGAAATAATTTAATACAAATATTCCAGCAAACTCTTGCACGTAATTTTCTGTAATAAGAATACGAGGAAATTTTAATAAATTGAAACCCGTTAAATCTAAGCAAAATGAAAAACCCATCTTCAAAATATTCGTGAGGAAGAAAAATCGCAACTCTTCCGAGATGAAACATCTGACAGTACCATGACCCTCCTTTTATTCAATAAGTTATTACACCTAATATTTAATGGAATCTGATAAGTTTTTACCGAGTCATTTCAAAAACATTTACTCTTGGATTCAACTAATCGATGAAAACCAAAAGGAAGCTTGCAGAAAAGCAACGTGCTCATAGCAGACGGTAAGAAAACGTTTCTAACCTTTAGACACGGAACAAAAAGGAAGGTAGCGAGAGTTATGACCCTCAAATTCGACTGAATGTGATTGGCAAGACTTACTATCTTATGACCAAATCGGAGGGTCTCAGTAGTGGGCGGTTTGAATAGACGGAGGCCTCTAGAATGCCCATCGAAGGCCTCAGGAGTTAGTGTTGCATCGAGCCGTCCATCAGCACTCGCTATATCTTGATCTCACTTTCAATTATCCAATGGCGGCATAATGATATCGGAAACTCATCATTAAACAAAGCAATCACCTCAACAAAGAAAGGGACAGGTTTGTACGACATAAATCCCATCCTTTATACTGCAGGTGTAAGCTGGAAATTCGAATCTCTGATTTTAACTTCGAATTTCCAGTTCCATTAAGTTTCAAAGCAACATTTACCTGAGCAAAATTTCAGAAAGCGACGATCTGAGTGAGGAACAATGGATTAAACTTAAATATTATTTAACAGGGGTAGAATTTACACTTTAACCAAAACTTACATTCTTACAATCAGAACGATTTAAAAAAAAGCAATGAATCTAAGGAGTTTCCAAAGAAACAGGATTCAACGAATAAATGCGACAAAAATATTTTAAAATCACAGATAAAAGTTTTTCCTCGTCTAATCAGTTGGGAACTGTAAATCTCGATAGAAGAAATAATGATTCGTAAGTTATAGGAAATATTAAATTATGAACTTGCACCATATTAGACCAGAAAAACATTTGGATATCTCAATTTAGATATCCATATTAATAAGGTCAAGGTAGGTGCATTATAGGAAAAAACTCAGTCAATCGATATGATAATATACGTAACATTATTTGGAAGACCAAACAACACAAACTGACTTCTATAAATTTGTAATTTTCTTGAAGATCTGAAACCAGACGCTCCTTAATTTGGACTTGAACCATCATGAGCATGAACTCATAATTTCACTCATTTAATTGATCATGCAAAGCGAACCTCATACGGCATTTCCCCAAATGAAAGAGAATGGTCAAAGATATGATCAAAAGAAAGTTGAGGATATGATGGAGAAGAGCATTAAGTCGGAGTAGTATAGTATCACGAGTTTGAACGGATCAAAGAGGACAAAAATGAAAGATACATAGGACAACATAATATGCAATTATGGATCAGTTGTATTGAACCCAAAAAACTACTCTTTTATATAAACATATAATTACTTTTAAGAGGGGGCTTTTTCCGGGGCCCATCTTTTTTTATGTCACAACTATTCAAATTGAAAATGTTTTATTTAGAACGAAAATTCTCATTAAAGCAAAAAAAAACAAAAAATCACATAAGTTCAGGACACAATGGATCTTTAAAAGAAGATGTGAAAAAATGAAATAGCTAAAAAAAGGATGCAGTGATTTTCTGAAGGACTGAATAAAGGTGGATACTGTGACTTATAGTGAACTTTACTTCAGAAGCCGAGGTATCGTTGATCCTGTGACACAACTTTAGGAACTTACGCATTCCTCAAATTACCCTAATCGTTTTATACATTCTTCAAAATATGAATCATAAATTTATGCCAAAACTTTTATACCAACGAAAGAATTGATTAATTATTATTAATTGATAATGTGCAAAGCTTAATACACATTCCCAGTAGGTCATGTTATGAAAGCTGTTCCATTGAATAATAAAAGGGAAATAGCTGAATATATACTTTCTTATACATTATATAAAACGCATAATTCTTTTGTAGCACGGTAACATAAGGAATTCAAATCCCTTCAAGAAAAAAATCAATAATGAAAAAGTTATGAAACAATAAGACTCCTTCGATTTACATGGGACAATGATTCTGATAGTTTTTCAGTTTTTATGAAGTATTACTTCTTAGGGACAACAAAGATTAGCTTAGATAAGTTCTTGGATTCGTATTTGAGATTTCATCATGCAGTCATTCGCTGCAACGACATACCTGGTATTTAAGAACAATACCTTTAAATGCAAAAATGTACTTAGCTTATTTTTAATATCGTTTAATTGCATTAAAACGCATACTGAGTTTTGAAAATTCCACCACTTTATCTCAAAAACCAGAATCAGATAATTTTCATTAAAAAAACAACCGTATGAGAAAACTGAATGGAATTAGAATGAAAATAAAAATCAATTTAAACGGGAGAAACAAATTTAACGTGGTAAAGTAAAATCTGAAATTCAGCGACCATTGAAGCGAAATCAGAGAAGGGAGAATTAGCAACACCTAACGAGCATTCCCTTTGTTTCGTGTTAGCAATGATACATTGGCCGAGTCCACTGATCACGGTATTTTATCTCTATTACAGAATCGACCATAGCCTTCGAGTCCCCCACACCCTAGAACCCATTTCGAAATACCCCACCGTCTCGAACGGCGACGAAAAAATACGCAAACGTCTATATCCGAGCACCGATTATAATTCTTCTTTGAAGGGATCGTATACTTAGCTCTCTATGCATTTTGTAGTTAAACCGGAGGGAAAAAGTGCGAGCGAGTCGGCGAGGGAAGAGAGATGGCAACCCGCGTCCATTTAGTTACGGCACTTCCGAGATGTATCACACCTAAAAACCTCTGTAAACTTTGAAGGAGAGAAGGATCTGAGGTGGGACACACCCACCCAATCTCTCCTCTACACTATTCGCACGCACTGCGTGTGTATATTCTTGTCGGCCTTCCCTCCGCACGTCCGTGGTCGCAGAGCGGTTCGCGGAACCCCTTTTCCCTCCTCCCCCGGTGAGAGAATCCGCAGTAAATCGAAAGGGGCCGGAGGGACGCTGGCTGAGGGATAAGGGATGCTTCTATAAAGGAAGGGGAGGGAAGAATGTGAGTTGAGTGGAAACGACTTTATCTCTTCCCTTCTCACTCGCCCTCCAAACGGAGATGGAAAGACTCGGGAGATAGAGAATGAGGTGTATGGATAGAGAGGGAGATCCGCGAGAGAGTCTGCGGGAGAGGTCAGCGCCTCGAGACCCTTCTTTTCTCCTCCGGACGACCTCGCGGAGAGAAGGCACTGCCACCCAACGCCCCGCGAGACTTCTTCCTCAACTCGCCACGGCAAAAATATACGAGGGAAAAGAAAGATACCCAACATATGGGGGCCGTGGCATTCCTGATCCGCTCCCTCCTGCTCAATCTCCTGATAAATAAACAACGGAATAAATTACATGCCCCGGTGTATGAGCACACGTGAACCATCGCGGGAGTATAACCAGTATATAACGCGCACGTTATACGGAGATTTTTCATTATCATCGACTTCCTCGCCGCTCCTTATCTGAGGAATCCTCAATGGTGGAATTTTAAATGGGAGTACGCTATCTGAAATAGAGATTGCTCGTCAAAAGTGGGTTCTATCAGTCTCGAGAGGAGTAAATGAAATAGCGTTTCCACCGATACAGCACATGCGAACTCAAAAGAAGGGCGTTCCAAATGGGAATTATCAATTAGTGAATGGCACGCCGACGTTGTTAAAGAAACTTTTAGAAAATCCCCACAAATCTCATGAGGGTCTCAATCTATGCAAGCACCTACAAAGAATATAGAGCAAATAAATTTTCACACCTTTGCAAGGGTTTAGAGGGATCTTCTCATTATCATCCTAACAAATTGTTCCATTTCTATGATGCGATTTCTCACGGGCAAATTCGACAGGTGGAGATACGGGGAGGTTGGAAAGTGAATAAGAAGAATAAAGGAAAACGACCAAGAGGGAAACGTGTTATGACATTCACGATCATCGCAAGTGACCGCCTGAGGGTCGTCTTAAGGACATGAAAAGGTACAAAAAGGAAAACTACATTCAGGAAAGGAAAAACGGATTGTAAAATTAAAATATAAAACTCTTGCAAAGATGAGGGCCGAGACGAAATTGATGCATAAGAAATCGTTAGCGCGACAGCGGGACGGAGGAGTGAGCGATTACGTGGAACATTCCGGCAAAATGTTCAAATTCTCCATGGTCTTTGGTTGTGGAAGAGTAAAAATAATGTCTGTGAAACAACAGTCGATGAGGCAAAGATCTACGCTGACGCCACTAAAACTATGACTCAGATTTTACGACAGGAAATTCAATATTCATCATGAGAGCAAGAGTGATGTCCCATTGTCACAAGAAAGACCGCTCCGGAAATGGCAACTGAAGCATTAAATAGAAGGTAACGGTTTCCTAATGGACAGCCGATCATAATGAACCACGAACGTATTGGAAGACCGAGAAACAAAGAGCCCATGTAAATCCCAAGAGCTGGAGTACCTGGATCTGAAAGACAAATGTACCTCGAAAGCGTCATAAAACCGCGTTTTGGTCGATAACGACTTGCTCGCTCATTAACCACCGCAATCCCAGAAGATTAAACGCCATAAAGTTGTTAAAAATTTCTCAACACAAAAGACAACAAATCGAGTACCAGACAGAACATAGGCACCTGAAGGCGCCGCGGAGGCGGAAAATTAAATCCCTCCTTATCAGCTCTCGCCAAGTAGTCGAATTTATTTGTTGTAGCTCTCGCCGCTACGTGGGAAGCGGGTAATTGAAGTAAATCGAGTGCGCGGAAGGGGAGTCGAGAGGAACGAACCGAATGGGAGAAAAAGGAGATAGAGAGGGCAAGAAACGGGGATGCGAAAAGATGACAAGGTTATCGAGAGTGGATGCTTCGAGGAGGAGGTGACGATTGAATTAACGAGACTGGCTAGATGAGATTGGATACGAAGGGAGAGGGCAAGGCGGGGAATATATAAGGAGATTGCACGCGTCATGAGCCAGAGAATCATGACCGACTGTTAGATAAGACAACACGGTAGGATGCGATGGGAAATGGGTAAAATGGAGAGAGAGAGGGATGTGGAAAGCGTGCGAGAAGGGACGAGAGAGAGGCGGGAATAAGTGGAATGCCACGGAGGAGTGGGAGGAGGAGAAGAAGATGGCGAGGGCCACCCCTCGAGGAACGCTGCATAAACCCGCGAGAGAAGGAAGTTAGGAGGAGTAATACTGAAGATTTGTGATAAAGGGGAGGCCAATGGGAAAGAGGGCCTGTGTGAATTGAAGAGGGAGGCGGAGAAGAGTTAGTAGAGGCCAGGTGCATGGAGGAGAAGGAGGTGGGTGTACGGTGGGGGGGCGTTGGATCAGGGAAGGAGTGCGTGAGTGAGGTGCCCTGTGCCGCCACGCACACTTGCGGCAGCCAAACACAAACACGTACTCCTTGTAAAAGTGGAGATTGACTCTTTTTCCGTGCCTAGGCCGTGGCCGCCCAGTCATGACCCGCCTCCAATTTTCCGCCTCCTTCGGGGTCCCTCAACTTGACGAGGAGATTAGTGAGAGAAAAATACAGAACGGGGAAGGAACGAGAGTAATAGCAGTATGGGAGGTAATGGAATGGATTAGGGGACGGGAAATCTACATATGCATGCAGAAGAAGCCCCGGAGACTACCAAATTGGAGGTTTCGGATGGAAAAAGGGTGGAAGAGTCCGTTCGCACACCCTATACTGAGACCAAACGCCCGAAAATGATCCCATTGTTTCCCTCTTTATCTTTGAATGGAGTGCAAAAACTCTTCCCGCTAGTTACTTCCCCTGAGTTATTTTTTCCTTAATGACTGATGCACGAAGGGAAGTGAA
Source organism: Pachydiplax longipennis (assembly GCA_036926295.1). Taxonomy (NCBI): domain Eukaryota; kingdom Metazoa; phylum Arthropoda; class Insecta; order Odonata; family Libellulidae; genus Pachydiplax; species Pachydiplax longipennis. The sequence goes on from JAVFKF010000008.1 coordinate 64,763,210, forward strand.
ATCTTATTTTCGTTGGCTGAATATCGAGAAGTTTTAATAAAGGTTTTAAGGTATGATTCCGGGAGTAACTGAGTTTAGAAGCCCATTCCGTGAATATTTTTTCGCTTTAATGCAGGGCATAAATTTGCATATTAGCGCCGTAGCCGAAGGGATAAAAAACTGGCTACCTGCTGGGAAATTACAGAGTACAGCAGGAGGAGGAAATAGAAACATTTTTCGCAATTTCGAACCTGCGGACAGATAACCAGGCAAAGAAAACCATTTAGTTACATTGCCTTGTTAAATAAAATGATTTTATCAGCTCGCTGAAACGGATAAAAGTAGTCTGGCGGAAAGAATATGCTTAAATGTACTTAAACGTACAAATTAATATTTATAAAGCAAGAAGCAGCTTCGAAAATGATATATAATATCTCTAAAGTGGTAAGTATAAAGAACACGTAATTACGAATTCCATGAAACATACATATCGTATGTCAGTATAGAATAATGATAACTTATCTCCAGCTTGGAAATTCTTCAACGGTAGGCATTCACTGAACAAAGTAATAAATTGCTAAGTTACGAGTAGCATCGCTTTAGAATCTGTATATTCACTATAAGTTGCGATTGTAAACTGTGGATGTAGGAAAATACAATAACAGATAAAACCAATGAATGGGAAGGATACATTTATAGGAAGTGTCTAAACAGTGCTAGAGTGCAAAGAGGTCAACGTCTGAATTTAATCATTCTTCAAAGAGTATGGAAAAGTAAATCTTTCTTACATGGGCACAATTCTTGGATTTGGGAGAAGAAACGACATATACATGTAGAAGTATAACTGAAAGAAAGTTTCAACTGAGAATCCTCCCTTCGACGGTAACCATCGCTTGATTCCAAAGAACGTCTATATCCCGCTGGGCATGTTCGTATGATTTCAATAAATAGTATTCGTAAACGAATAAGCCACAATATTACGTCCAATCAATGAAAGATATGAATCTTTGAAATATAGGAAATTGTCTTCAGACTTCCTTCAGAGCAGTAACGTAGGCCCCGAGAGAAAACTTCCAAACATTTATTATTCCTAAAACACCTATCCATTTCGAACCTTCACTTTGAAGGCGAACCAAAATTCTTCTTAATTTTAACCTCTTTTCAATGAGGCGAGACCTTTCTAAAGAAATGGAATACAAACAGGCGTGACCATTGAAGGGCGAGAGTAAGTCGAACCGCACAATCGTCAGATAAAAAACCCATTTCCACTTTCAATCACGAACGCCACGTAAAGCTTACAAATCTCCATGGAGCGTACACGTATTCAAATCTCGAGAGCAGAAAAAACTCCAATCCCTACAGAGACAAAGCCGTGGCGGGAGAATATGCGAAATTTCACGACAAATAAGAGAATGATTAATACGCGCCTGCCACTAAAGCGTTGATCGCTGTAACAATTTGTCAGAGGATACCTTTTTGTTCCAGCGAGTCCTCAATTTAAGCCAACTCACACTTTCCATTGTAAAAACTCTCCCGGTATCTCTCTGCCTCTTTCTCAAGCTCAAAGGGGCCTCTCCATTTCCATTGGAGCGTGACAGACCGATGGGATGCAGGGCAGTGGATGAGGGAAACAACGAGTTGAGGCCGTCTATACTCGATGGGCATCTATAGAGAGAGAGAGTGAGGGCCCGAGCTATTGGGGATGGTGCTCAGAGGTGAGGCCAGAAGATAAACTCGCCCGGTGTGTCCCTCGAAGCACGAGCAATCGAGAGGGAGGGATGGATGGTGGAGAAAACGGCTTAGACGTCGGCGGATGGGGGCGGAAAGAATTGTGGCCCGTAGTGATTGAGGCAAAGGGGGGAAGGAGGGGATGGCTCAAGGATTGATATAGACAAATTGATACATTGTGTCGGGATGGGGTAGGGGAGGGTGTTGGGTGAAAGAACTCGACCGGGTGGAATGAGATGGGCTGGTGAATGGTGGGTCGGTGGTGACTTCAACGCGTGGGATAAGGTGTTCGATAGGGAAAGGGATGAGGGTGTAAAGATCTTGTAGGTGAGAGTGATAGAGGGGTGGGAATGTGAAAGAAGAAAGGGGAAGAGAGTTCCTAATTGGGGCGCAGAAACGGGGTTGGGAATCGCTGGAGGAACACGAAAGCATCCCCGGCATGCGAGAAACCCTGTTGCGAGGGCAACCGTTTTCCCCGGGAAGTGAGAAATCCGCTCTCGGTCCACGAGGATGCGTCAAAAGGCAGTTCGTCAATAAAGCCTTCGAGGAATGTTAATCAAAGAATGAAATTTCCTGGAATGGCTCGCTTTTCCTGCGCCTCGTTTTTATCGCAGACGAATTTTAATCCGGGGCTGTCAAAAAAGAGCGGTTTGCCGCCTCATCAGCATTTCCGAAATTCCCTAAAAAGAGGCATTTGAATTATTTGAATTAATTGGCACCACGAACTGAAACAGCTGGAATAAAAGCTTCTATTCGGAATTTTTAAACTACAGTGATACTCATACTCTAAATGCTTATACCGTGAAATGAAGAGCACCATATAACGATTCTTTCTTGAATTCCGCAAGCTCTTACAATAGCTACATGAATATTGTTAACTTAAACTCGTTTCAAGTAGTATACACCCCACCGCAACTATATTAAAATCAATTAATTCATTACATATAAAATAGAGAAAACTCTCATTTTCTGTTTGTTGTCACAAAGCATAGCCAGTGCTCACAAATCAATTTTAATGATTCACTAGATGATCCAAAATAATTTCCTGAAATAATCAGCATTCAAAATTATATACAGCTAAAAGATTGGAGGGAAAATATTTAAATGATATTCTTTTCATAATACTGATGCTCAAAAGATAGGAAAAGTACGTTGGCTGATCTGCAATTTTTATAAATTTTACATTATTAATATCATATTTCGAGCTTCTATCAAAATGCAACTCCATTTATTTTCATACAGTGTCACATTATGATAACGTAGTTATTTGACAGTTGAACAGTAAGTCAATCTTTCAAATTCAGGATGTAAATTCCATAATTCATTCCTGAAATTCTCCAGCATTGGAAGAGATAGCCTTAACCGTTAAAACAAAATCAACGGAACCTAATACAAACGCGCACACTTAAAAAGTGATCAATAAAAAATATATCCCTTATAATAACTACACCTCACGGAAAGGTAACTTATTGAACACCACTGAAACAAACAATTCTCATAACTGACTTGAATTGATCCGTTGACGTAAGATGACCATTAAACGGGGAACTCATCCACTTTCATGCCTCATTTACTAGAGCGACGCTAGCAAAGTTAATTTTTTCTACTCTTCCGAGCTCTTTAAGTGAACACGAACCGAAGGCGGCGGCCTACATCACTTGATCCTTAGTCCGTGTTTCAGATACTCCAGATCTGGTCCATGCATGCTCAAAGGTTAATTAACATAAACGCGCATTCGTAATTGCCAGAGACGTTTCCTATTACTAAGGCGTTTATTTGATTTTACTAACCCACGCCATCCGCAACCGTTTTAAGAGAGGGAATTAATTTAATTTATTCGCAGTTGGGAATTTAAAATGTATTAGTTTAAGCGAGGAACGAATAAAGAAAAGTACCCTCCATTATTACGAGCAAACGAGCTGATTTAGATAATTGTGCACTCACTTACTCTTTGATCTTTAAATTGGAATGAGACTATGAAGTATTCAAATCTAATTTCCCGATACATTTGTACTGTAGAGGACTGACAGTTCGTTAGCTAGGTCAAAAGATGATGCAAGTACTAGTTCCATAATGAAAAACTCCAATAAACAGAGTCATAGAAGCACAGCCCCATTAGTTTCATGTTTTTAAGAATACTTAAACTTTTAATTAGGTTTCTAATTGATTAAAATCATGAAAGTAAGAAACCTCTCCATAAATTATCTTGTAAAGAGATCATGTTTAGTAAACATAATCCTCAAACGGAAGAAATGTGAAAAAAAACCATATGAATCGACAGAAAGTACAAGGATTCATCGGTAGTAAAAATATGGTGAATAAAAGCTTGTAAGGAAAGAGTAAGATTGATAATGAGTATTGGTAAAATAATAATTCTTTGCAAGAATTTTTTCACTATACTATGATTAGTTTACTCTTCTGATAGTATCAAAAATAGTTTGAAGGGGCCTTTATGTGAAACAAAGGACACCTGTCACCACATAAGATGGCCTTTACGTACTCAAACAAGTGATCTTTTCGCATGATAAATTATCTGAATGTTTTCCTCATAGTTTATCAAAGATTACTGATCATGGTCTTCAACTTTTGTAGCCTGCTACTTTACCACTGCGCTGCAGACGAAAATCTTAGTGAAAGAAATAAAAGTTTGCTATTAAAAGGGAAAAAGCTAAATAATATATAACTATCATCATTGAACAACTGTGTTTACAAATTATAATCACACAGTAAAGGAAGATATACATTATATCCTCGTTCATCAACATCGTGTCAACGATTTCACGACTAACACTTTCACTACAACCTCACAAAGTTTGGAAATGTAATCCACAACCTGATTAACAATAGCCTTCCTGTGTCCCACCCAACATCATTACCAATCCACAAGGAAACATGGACACACACCTCACCGATAAACTAATTTATATAGACACGAGCTATACTTCCCATAAATCAAAACGATCCCGTCACACTCGTGATTATTATTAGTTTACTCTCTCGCGCCCTTCGTTAAAAAAATCAGAGACGTTCGATCAACGCGAGAGAAAATATTGAGGGACAGACCCGTTGACCACAACTACTTGGATACGCTCTTTCGAGATGGAAACGTCCCACGAGGGCGAAATAATCAAACAAGCGGGCGGTGATGGAAAAGACCATTCGCTGCCCACAGCGAGAGAATCCAAACCCGACACCCATTTTGGGCCAGTCAAGAATCCGATGATTGGACGCCGCCCCTTTAAATCGAAAAATCCTCACACGCGGCTTCCCACTTGCCACGTTTCCTCGCGGCAGGGACCCGACTCCCGGCCCGAATCTTCCACAGAACGAGATCGGGAAAGAAAGAGGGAGAGAGTACTAAAACACGGAGGAAAAGAGACGAAGCGCACGGGCTTTCCCGCTCCGCATGCGAGAGACTTCAACGGTCGACCAAGAGACTTCGACGCCCGGCAAATCCGCTACGTCCGCTGATGGTGGATGAAGGATCGGAGGATGGCCGCCGGACACGGCGGAGCCTCTTTCTGGAAGACCGGCCGCTTTGCAGCCGTCAACTTCACTCGTCTTTCGACCTGCCTCTGGACCCCTCCAGCCCCTCTTTCTCTCAGCAGTCGATCTGAATTTCGTCCGAGCTCAGCAGCGGGAGACCACTGGTCCCTCTTCCGCCAGACCCGATTAACCTTTCCTTCGATTGAATTAGATAGACCGTTTCGTGTGGGATGTGTTTTAAAGGGGAAGGGGATACAGTCATTTCCTTTACCCGCCTCTATCAATCGAACCGGACGAATTTCGAGACTGTGTTATTTCGTATTCATGGGGTATCTCGGGTGAGAGGATAGTTCCTGGCGGCGCTGAAGTCAGTTTTGGGAACTGTGAATAGAAGACGGAGAGAACGAGTCACGCTAAAAATTTGGGCCCTTCTTGAGCAACGTGACTGCGCATTCGAGTGGTTTGGTTGAAAGAGCTTTTGTTAAGAGTGAACTTTAGAACCGTTAGAAAATGTTTCTGCAGGGATGAATGAAAAATAGGTTACGGATTTATGGCATGCTTTAGCGAAAGAATTTCCTAAGGTTTTCATGCCAATAGAAGAGCTGATTTTAAATTCAGATTTAAAATTTATCATCAATAACTAAAAAGCTTCTCACTGGACTCTAATGTAATATTTTAGGCGAGCTGATAAAAGTTAATTAATTATTCACGTGGAATTAACAACAAAAATTCTTTGCATCTTTGACAATCCATTAAAAGCAGAGAATCACATATTATATCACATTTTATATAACCATCAAATAAACAAAAAGTAAATACACGTTCCACACATGGATAACTTATACACCTTTCTTTTTATAATCGAAGAGAATCCCACTGAAGAAAGTTCTATAAATATTAAGCTTCGAGGTTATGAAATGAACCGCCAAGACTGCACTTTGTGACCAATTTACATGCCATACTTTTTTAACAAAGAGTACACTTTACTCAGGAAGAACCTACTTTAGTTGACTGTAATTTGAAATCAACGCCTTTATGAGAGCAGCTGCATTTCCGTAGGCTGAGTGGAAAATGAGTTTTGGAGGATTTCCTCTCTAAAACTCAATTTCCCTCACTAATGGTTTGGCCACAGACTTGGGAGTATCTCGCCTCTTAATTCCATCGCGTGCTTGTATATGATGAGCGCATTTATGCACGACGCTTTCAATAAAAGAAAGAAAATGGAGAATGGCAAACGACTACATAATAAGCAGTAAAAAGGTGATCACGCGTGCAGACTCCTCCTTTAATACATTTATACAGCGTTAAAATTTCTGACTTCCGCTGTTCATGTACGCAAAAACAGAAAGAGAAGAGGCAAAGCTGTAATAGATGTATAATTCGATTCGAAAGAGTTTCAATACTTGATCTTACAGTAGATTTCAATTTTTAAGAATTCAGTAACAAGCGAATAAAGGAGCGAATCGGATTGAACGATGGGTGGATGACGGAACTTACAATGAATTCACATTAGATAAAACAGGTTAAAATGCTAACTATGTGACACATATCAGATTACCATAATTTCCAGCAATACTAAAAAATTTCCTGCGATTTTCTCAACCTATCAGATTATAAAGTAAAAGGGTTAAGTAAACATTTGCTGGACAATGGTAAATGGAATGAAATTAAGGGTACCAAGCATGCAAATTCATATGAAATTGCTAATTGTTCATTTAATTGGCATTCCCCTTTGCCGTGATTGTCCATATATAATATTGTAGATATAATTTATTCTAAGAGTTGTAAAAAAGATTGAATAACAAGAAGAGTGCCGATTTTGATAAAATTTGGTAGGATGGTTTTCTATATGCCAGTCACGAATTTTTCACGTTTTGGGTACAGAATAACAATCTTTTCAGCGGAAATCATACTTTAATTCTAGAACATGACTATGGCTGAATAGGCTTTCTAACGACCGAAAGTAGCATGAATATTCGAAAAAAAAACAAAAATGGGGTAACGAAATCAATTTATATCCAGGTTTCTTTCTTTAACAGGAAATAATAATTATTAATAATTAAATAGGATGATGCAATGTCTAATGGTTTGGATTCATTTCCTGTATTGATATTCAATTAGCAGAGAAAAAATGAGATTATGTATATGAATTTAGGGACAAGAATTTCTATTAATATTTAAATTAATTAAGTTTATTGAACGATGAGCTTTTCTAAGGATTAGGCAATCTTCCTTCGAGGGTTTATGAGCCGGCTTCCGAGGCAGTTTTTCTTACTTTGTGTCTCATCGGAACTTTGAGAACTAGGCAAGCGATTTCATATTTTATCAAAAACACTTTCTATTGATATAGTCCTCAATGGACCAGGAGCCACCAATAGCATCCCTGGTGATAGTACAGCAGGTGAGGTTCTATATTGATTATGGTCAGAGGACTTCAACCTGTTCTAAACATTTTTAAGCCCGTGTATTTATTCACGAGAAAAACAAATTCATGGGTCTAAAGGAATGGAAATCAACAAACCTGAAGTAGAGACAACCGTGAAAGAAAAATACGACGGTACACTACACATACACGTGATATAAATCTTTTCATTTAAAATATCACGCTGGTACAGAATGATGGAGACTTTACCATATGAGGTATGCGACTGAAGATGAAAAATAAAGTTTGACGTCTTTTACCTAGCAGCTTCCTTTCTGAATACAGAATAATTTCAATACCAAACACTTGTCTCGGTTATTCCCACCCACATATATCTTCCTGTACCTTTAGTACTCAACGAAACAATTCGCTGAATCAGATTCACTCTTCCTGCCTCTGTTCTCTCATTGCATAACCTGTGGAACAAGTAAGAGTAAGTACTCAATACATATACCTGACATTAATAAAGTGCAGAAGCGGTGGAGAGCGCAACCAGAACACAACTGGCGTCTCTTTATACAGATTCCTAAACATAACGGTATGGGGGTGAAAGGTATACTACACAGACAGTTGACATTCATCAATGTAATTTACGATTTTGAAGTTACATAAACACTTAAAGGAAAGATTCCTACAGACTATCTCCTGTACGTAAAAGAACTAATTCATAACTGGAAGAATGACGAAGATGGAATAAATAATCCTTAAGCAACTAAGAGAAACAACTGTAGAAAAATATGTGAAATGATTGATGTTATGTTAGCTTCGTAATTGAATGGCCTATTTTTCCCTATAATAATGAGAATATTTAACAGTTTACAATTTCGTTGGAACAAAATCCAAGCGAATATCAATGGAAACATGGAAAATCAAGTGTTGAAAATGATTCCATACTGAATATGATTCTGCCTTTCTAGTCAAAAGAGAGGAATTAAACACAAGTTACGATATAGCAGCAGATGAAATAAAGCAATAAAAACTAATATAAGCATAGCGTATGTGAGTGAAAACACTTACCACTCGAAACCCTTACTCAAGTCACTTTTTCAAACACTGAGTAATGGGAATAAAAAGTACGGAAAAAAGTTAAGGAAAAAAGGAAAAAACTTAAATTCTTTGATTGAACAACACTAGAAAGTGAATTAAAAATTTCACAGAATATTTTCAGTAAGCTATGTTATATTTACCGAGCTAAGAAATACTCTGAACTTATATGACAATTGCGAGTCCCTTATTCTGGATACATATGTCATCAAATTATGTAAACTGGATCCAACTCGAACCCTATGGCTTATGCTCCATAAACATGATAATAATGGAATAGTCTGATATAAATTTCAGGAGTTCAAAGCATCATTTATAAATATCTCTAAAATCAAACCGAAAAAAACGTCTGGTACACAGGATCTTAAACGAAAACAAAATCATCCGCTGCTGCTGCGCTCAAAACGTTTCACACCTGCGAAAACAAATCTCTCCTACCACGCACAATGACGAAACCTTGCAACGGTACAATAATCTTCTTATGACTGAAAGGGTATGTAAGCATCTCCCTAAACAAAACAGCGAACACAGGGGAGTGTGATGAAACGTCAGCAAGTAAAATCAAAAACGCGGCGACACCCTGGTTTCTTCTAGTGAGTTCTTACACCGTCTACATCTAGGTAGCATCGGAAGTGTTCCGGGTATCAAAAGACAAAAAAGCCCTTTCATTAAAAACTGAATACCCGACGTTTTAGAAGCAAGAGAAGAGTTCCTTTTTTTATTATATAATGCTATGCTTAAAAAAGGCGAGGAGAAAGAGTGGCGTGATTCGGCCTTGTCAATGGCGCCTCCCCACTCAAAGCCAACCAAAAACCATCCACCCCCGGCATCCATCCCACCTCTGACCGACCCTTCCCATGAACACCCGCAACTATAACCTTCCTCCTCTTGTTCAAACCCTCTTCACACCCTACATCACGCTGACCTCCCTCTCCCACGGATTTTTTTATGAGCGGTCCTTCACACTCCCTCATAACCTCTCCCCATTCCCCTGCCTATCGGAATGCTTCAGCAAAATGGTACAGGGCGTGCGGCGTGACTTCCCTCCGATCTCTAAGCCTCAAATACTGCGGGGAGCAAGGACGTTCGACCCAAACGATTCCATTCATCACGGCGAGATAATCGTTCCGATAAGCCTAGTGCGCCGAAGGAGTAAAGTTATGCTAAACAAAGGCACTCACCACTCGGAACTCTCACGGCATGAAGTGGACAAAGTAAGAATATGACATCATCAATTTGAAGTTGCCGTCTTTCTCTTGAAGGCAACTGTACGAACTCGGTAGCGCTGGAGAGAGAAATGACGGAGGGAGTGCTTTCTTACGGCGCTATGACTGAGGAATAATCGCTGTTGCCTGCGAGGGAAATTCCTATTTGTTAAAAGGCGGTAAAACAGAAAGATTTAATGGTGGCAATAAACAATTTATCTCGGGGCGCTTAGAAAATTTAGGGTAGGTGGGTGGGTTTCTAATCTTTCGGGCAGGATTTTTCTATCGCATCACGATGACAGAACAACAACGGAATAAGATTGAAGATACATCGAGGATACTCTGAATAGCATAAGAAATAAAAGATATGAAATGAAAGAGAATAAATGATGTCATGTATTTGAAATAAAATGGCTAGTTGCCGATCTTCAAGATAATATCCACAGCTATTTATAATTTGTAGTCTATACGAAGCTACCGGAATATCACGGTACCTATATAAGTAACGTTTTATGATTTTAACAACATTATACCTTTGATAACTGAAATGAAGAAGGCTGAAGAGACGTTTGCACCTAGATCGCTAGGGGTTTGCTAATGGTTTGGTACTCTTTCATTCTAAGATCTGCCGCATCCTTTTCAATCAAATGTGTGATGCCGCAACTGCTTTGTTATGCTGTGAGCATAACTTCGATTTTGTGCAGAGCTGTTTGCAGAAAAGCCTTTCTAGTTGGCGCCCGATTGTGGTACACCCTCGGCGGGTGCGGCTCCGGTTACTACTCACAATACCAAGAAAAGGTCACGTAGTCATGCTGAGCAGACTGCATACACGAGTCCTTCTAAAGCGGATCTATCGCAAATTACGTCATAAACATGAACATAGGAGAACAGTTGGATCATTCGTACGTTAGAACCAAGTCTGAGTAACATGAATAAAAAGATAGGAGCCTTTGCTTCCTGCTCTACGTCAAATTTCAGAAAAACGAAATTAAACTGGAACGGGAATGTATTACGGTTCGAGCTAGACAACTTATGGAGAAATTATATGATGGTGATGTCTAAACTGTAGACCAAATTGGACTTGACTGCCAGGGAAAAGAATTTGTGCATTAAATAAAAGATATAATATTAGAGAAAGAATAAAATTAATTTTATAATTATACAAAGAAATTAATCTAAAAATTAAAATTATCATAAAACTGAAAAGCTCAATGACCGAAGCTTGTTTAATGTTTTCCGACAATTATACCCTTGTATAAAAAATAAATAGGATGTCAGCTCTGCGTGTGGCGATGTATGCTGCGCACGCCCGCGTCGGGCCTAAGAGGAAAGGACGTCTGTAACATGAATCAACTCGTAATATTAATAAATTCAAAAGCAATAGCCAGCCAATTACAGTATGGAAATTCTAAACTATTATTTTTTCATTGGTATATTTTGCATTCATATGACAGGTTTTTAATAAATATTTACCAACGAAGCTCGTGGCTTCTCCAATTCTTCCCTGACAAGGTGGGAAGATTTATTTCGCTTCTAGTTAAATTTAATTCTAGAAGATCACTCCTAACTATGAGGTGTGTACAGTAAATTTAGTTATATTACCATGTAAGGACATAATTTAACGAGACATGTGTTCGAAACTCAAATTCTCAAAATAAAACTGAGGAACTAATTTTTAACATTGAAGACTATAAGAAAATGAAACAATTTTAATGGCAAAGAAATCAAAAGAATTTGAGATGGAGGTATGTTAAGAACGGAAAAGAGTGATCTAGCTATACAGGTGAACAAATGAGGAAGAAGTCGGTAACATGTTTAAGGACGAAGTAAATGAGTAGAAACCAGGCATTGCAAATAGAGTTATGTTGGAATTTCTGATGAATATCTCGAATTGAACCATCCTTGGTTCCATTTTACATCATTGAAGAGCATTAAAAATAGATAAATAAGCTAAAATAAATAAGGATGCACAAAACGTACATGGCAGTAAAGGGGCTTACGTATGGTAACGATAATGGTAATGTAATGAAAGGTATTGTGATTATATTTAATAAGAAATAGCTAAGCAACAGTAAATGTGCATCACGGAAACTAGCCTATTGTGTAACTTGGTAGGAATTAGCTGTTTGTATGAGTGAAAATCAGCATATCTTAAAATAACTTTATGGAACATATGCAGACACCTTAACTGGAAATGTACAGTTTTTTACACGATCGCAAGCTCAGTAAATGATTCTGATCCTCCTGTATGAGAGGGAACACAAGAATGTCTTTTATCTTACCTAAAACCGAGCATCCAATCCATCAATCAATAATGATCATGGACGTGGCATCCGGTGAAAGAAATAATGCTTAATTTCCCGACAAACAGCACAACGAAAACAAAGAATGTTCCTTTCAACACCGAAAACGAAAAGATATACGTAAGCCGTCGATCAACATCGGCTCGTACGCCGCTAATACAATCAGATACGGTGGCATCCGCGACTAATCGCGCGATTGAGAGACTGAGAACATATAACACATTAAAATATTTATGAGACGATACTAATTGGGAGGAAGGAGGAAATGATCTGAAAGAAAAACACTCCTTTTTTCTTCCTTTACCTCATCGCCACGTCACTTTGTGGAAATTCCTCTTTTAATTGAGTATAAAAGGTGAGGAACTACTTTGGTTTCGTGCGGCGAATAGATGATTGGAGACTGTGGAACCCCTGGGGATCTGGACAAATCCCCTTGCCGATGGCTTCGTTCCGTTTTCCCCTATAACGAGGTATGGTGCAACTGACCGCGCTCATTCCCCGTCTATATAACCTCTTGAGTTCTCGTAGAACATTAATGCGGATGCGAGTCGTCGAGGGTTCTATCAGAGGGGATTAACCAGGGGATATCGGAGATGGGAGAGGAGAAAAATTGGCGAAAGAAGCCAGCGGCATAGCTGATGAAGTGAGCGGAAAGCGTTTGGATCGCAAAAAGTAATTACTTATTTTATCGCGGCATTCATTTTCTCCGTTCGTGAGTCACCGGTGGATGAGTGCGAAACAACCGAACGATTCCTCTGATTTCATCGGAGATTACCACATGTTAATATATAAAATACAGTAAAACGCGCGAGCTTGTTAACAATAAATAATTCCACCACGAAAATCATTTTGGGATCATTTAGATAAGTAAGATTTCAATTAAATGCGCATTAACGAAGGCAACCACCGTGTATATAGTCCGACGAAAAAAAGGTTCATCTATAAAATATGGTGACAGTTATTGGAAAACTTCAGCTTTCATATAATATTTGATTATATGCCGGGGCAAATTTATTGTCTGCAATCCTGGAATCATCTCCAAGGCCACCGCGAGTTTTTATACAGCACCACCGGCTCATATCAGGCAATTATCTTCACGAATCCATTTACGGCGGGAAAAAACTCACCCTCGCCGCCAACCACTCCGATACATAAACAACGACAATTTCGTGACCGGCGGTAAATTACGCTAAACACAAATTAAAATTATGAACGATCGGACGCGCGGCGGACAATAAATCCAAAGTTTATGACCGACCAATTCTCAACAATGCCATTCCCTCTAAATTTATGAAATATCAAGTAGCGTCACTCCTCGCAGATTAAAGAAATCGAGACGACGAAGCAGCTCGCAGACCTCCACGCGCATAACTTATCCTCCCCGGAGACTCGCAGGTCTCCGGGAACATCTCCAAAAAAGAATGAATGAACGGGCATTCCGTTTTATTTACCCTACGCCTCTAGTTACCGCGAAGTGATAAGCTCGACGCAGGCACTCGATTCTTCTCCCGGGAGTATATTCCTTATCAGCGTGCATTCAATCTTCTTGCCTGCTTTCTCACCTCCTACCGACCCCTTCTCCCACCCGCCATCACCTTCGGAAGGATACTAATGTAACCGCATGCTCTTCTCCCTTCCCGGACCATCCTTCACGCCGGCTTCCCAAATCTATACACCCCGCGATCTCCGCCGAAAACACGGGCTTCCGTTTCTATACCTGCACTTTTTTCCCCCCGACGCCCTCAATAACATTTCCCTTTCTCCGTGGCTTTCGGCTCTCAACCCCTAGTGACCCTATCAGCTTCTTCTCGTGCTCGCTGTTTCTTTGCACCTCGTAAAGCCTTTAGTTGCCCTCGCCGATGGCGTCTGCACATGTGACGATCGGCCACAGTAAGGTGCCACGGACGCCACATCATTCCTCACCTCTCTTCCTCATATCTACCGCAGCCCCTTCCTCGCTTTGCTTTACCTCTCCAGCAGTGACACTCGCAATATACAAGAATCTCAGGTGCGTGCAATCCCTCCGGCCACTGTCCTTCCCTATTCCTCATCTAAGTTTCCATCTCCCAGCGGAGATCCCGCGCATTTTTTCACTCCTCTTCATTCCCTCCTGAATCCGACGGATAGATCCTTTCCAGGAGCCGGGACCTTGATCTGACCTCCCGACAACGGACTGAACCACGCTGATTCGCGACAAGTATGCTCCCGCCGTCTGAGGGATGTTTCCTCGAGCATCCGGCAGCCAAATGTCCTCTTACATTAAGTTGGGGAAGTGAAAAATAAGCGTCGGGGAGTTATTCCCACGTCCAGGGAATATCTTCGGAGCCATCGATGTAAATGGCCAGTTTCCCCTTTCACGGGAGGAAACTCTTGCTCTTTTTTATGTGCGGAAGGAATGTATGAGTTGACTAAATACGGGAAATCCTACACAAAGACGCGAGTGGGTCCTAAATGGACTGTAAGAAACTCGTTTCAGGTACAGTAATGCGTCTCTGAAGCATAAAGAAATGGAATGCTTCGGGTAAACAAGATATCATTTGTCAAGAGCCATATTTTTACAGTTACTTTTTGTTATTGAAATGCTTTTCTCTGCATAATGAACGTGTGTACGTCAGCATGAAGTGCATCAATACGGATCGATATTCAACGGGTAACTTAAATTATTACGTCCACAAAAATTTCCACCTAGTGCAGACGAAGTGGTTTTTACCTCTAAAAAGCACTGGTGGGTACAAAAAACGAGGAGATAAATAGTATTTTCTACTTCTACTACTACTGGTACGATAATACTCTTATCAATGAAAACTGAGAAGAAAACCTCAGGTAATGAGATCAAGAGGCTTTCTAGATCATTAACTTTGCGTAAACCACGAAGATTTCTATAAGCTTCTTCAACCCATGAACAAATATTTTATCAAATTACGCACAAAATATTAACAAAAATTCTTTCGTATAGATATTTCTGTTTAATATTTTCAACTCATAAATATGCCTTTGCTAGTCACTGAATTTGTAGTTTCGTTATAGAAAAATGATCAGGTTTAATTAACGGTTGAGGCAGGGTCCGCAAGATACTGCCTTACCCCAAAAATACTTTCCTTTCATTGTAAGCGTGGAAAATAATTAGAAATTGCATAAGAAAAATAATGAAGATGTTGAAAAGGATAACGCCTTTAGGGAAAGAAAATAAAGAGGAAAACTGATTTAATCTATATAATAATCCCTAACTCTTAGCAGTGATTATCGTAATTATTCTGAGCTTGTTGACCATTACTGACATTAAGTAACACTTTAAAATTTTTGGTATCGGAGTAAATAATTAGAATTTCATAACGTTTTTAATAATAAGATTGAAAGGAAGCAGTATAAATTTTGCAAATAAATAATAAAAATAAAGTGTCTTAAAAGAAGTAATTTAAAACTTACTAAATCATGAATGAATATTGCGGGATCACATTGAAAGTATTAAAAGTAAATGAAACATCCGAATCTCCTCCTAGAGAAGTGCATGGGTAATTCGTTTAAATACTTTCTTTGAGAACATTAGTAAATGATGTGCCTCAGAACGCAAACCTTGGAACTAGAGTCTTTAGAAACATTAATTAAAGGATAGCATAAATTAGGATCGTTCAACATATTTTCCGCGACTCACGATGCGGCCCGCAATAGAATTTTAGCCAAGCCGCTGGTCATACCAAAGTTTTCCGAATGAATTCCGATCTCAAAAAAATTTTATCAAAGATGAGATAGACATAAACTAAAGAATACCTGATAATATCGTTATGTTTATTCTTGTTGGGACTGAAATCTTCTTGAATCTAGTATCACATAGCTTGCTTCTATGAGAACTATTAATTTACTACTATAACATATTGAGATTTTTGAAGAAGCAATGCACAAAAATAGTTATGCAAAAATAGGAATTACTTGTAAAAGAGAACATTACTGCAATTTAAGGTGACATCATCGGCGCGTGTCTAATTAAATTTTAACATGGCCCGGTAGTCGAGGTTGGATTTCTAACTTTCACTTAATTACTGATACATCACACACAAGGTATTCTATATTACACATATTTCGAAGATCAGAGAAAGATATTATTAAAATAGAACAATCAAAATCTGTAGGAAAAACAAAATATATGGAAAAGGTTAAAACACAAATAATTAACAGTAAATGTCACTAAAATATGTTACGGAAGCGTGAAATATGACTTTTATGCAAGTTACAACAAAATATGTAAAAATAAAACAATGTGCTAGTTTCTATCTGCGGACCAGCAACAGTTTTGATCATATAAATCTAAATCCACATTCAAAAGCAAGAGAGAAGAAAGAAAGATCATCTGAAACTGTCGATACGCCGTCATAATATTTGGACTTCATCGTGATGGGAAAAATACAAAAGGTTTAAAGGAGAAGTCAAACGGTAAAGTTCAACAGGAAAATATTAATGGGGGCGATCGTGTGATTATGGAATGGCATTTCACTGAGAAGGGGTGAGGGTTTCCGGAAGTTTGGAGAGCGAAGAGGGCAAAGAATGGGGATTCCGATATCACACAGCACGACTATCACCGCATCACGATCCAATCCTAGCAACGAACACGAGTTTGGCCTCTTTGTATAACGTTGGATCTCAATAACGAATCTGCACCGATTTTTTTACGGAGAAAAGACTTTTTCGAGACAGAGGATTTCTCATTCCGAGACTCACGCTTTCCTTTGCCTCTAGGTTATTATCTGAGACCGACATCGCCGTAATCTTGATTAATCCCTTTGATCGCAGAAGAACAGCTAATTAGAAGTCAACTGCTCTCGCTCGAGCGGAAAATCTAAGTTAATAGAAATTCCTTTGATTTAGGGGAGGGCAAGACGAAAGATTTCTTCCATAGGCCACCCAAATTTCTGCACCATCCTTCATAAAAATATTTACTACTTTGAAAAGAATACCTTGTATGACACACTTTAAATCCCCCTTCTGAGAAAGCATGTTAGATCCTGAGGACTGTGCATACAATTCCCAAAAAGGAAGAAAAATTGCATAGAGAGTAGATGAAATACAATTGGATAGTTACCCTCACAAAACCTGACTCTGCATCAGAATATTTGCTCTCATATTCCTTCTACGACTTTCTAATGAAGTGAAAAAGCAATCCTGAACAAGGGAAATGTAATTTCTTTTCCGAAAGGTACCTTTAACGAAGGAGCAACAGGTTGCAACATCCCCACTAACAAGAAAAACCTTGAGTATGATGTGCAAGAAAAATAAATTTGCCGAAACTAAATTCCAAGGCTCAGGTACCTAAATAGTACAGCCACAAAAGTATTACGAATCACGAACAGTAAAATAATAATACAAATTCGACAATCAAATCAGTATTGGAAGCTACCTTTCGATTTAGACATCAATTTTGAGGAAAAATATGCGTTCCAGTATCCTTTTAATATGTTACCATAATAAATTATCTAATAAATTATTTCTAGTAAAATTAACGGCTGTGGTGCGTAACCGTTCGTTAATTCACTCTCCTTAACCATCTCATTGTTTTTTTTTAAGATTCGACGGAAACTTTTACATCAAATTACACAAATTTTACGCTCCTTCCGGCTACCGGAATAAAACCCTTATAAAACACGTTATGCATTTTTTCTTTGCTACAATTTAATACAGAATACTTAAATAAATTATTTAACATTATCACCAAAATCGATCGAAATTTTCGAATGTAAGGATTAAATTTTTAGAATTTAGCCATAGAAAACGTTTCGTAGGAAAACCTACTCTATACTCGTGTAACCCCACAAAGAATTTTCAGGTTCTGAAGTCATTTTTTGAAATCTCGGAAGTAATTTCTTAAAATAGTTTGAATCACAAAAATGTTTCTTGAATATAAAAAAGATAACCATATATAAATAAAACATTAATATCGACTTACCTTGGTCGTGGTACTAAAGTTGGGTACTATGAAAGCCTTAGCTGATAGATAAAGTGATTTAATAAGTCTGAATTGTGACTTCTTGGAATTTCACAGCAACCATATAGAAAATAACAACTATTTTTGGTTATGCGATACGAAATCTATCAAAAGTAACCGACTTAGTTCTTATATTCTATGATACAGTTGTGCAAAAATTCATTTGGTACTATGAGTAAAAGCTTAGGCACATTTTAACATATATATGAACGTAGGTGAAAAGCAAACTTGGAATCAAGCATACGTTATCTACATAATTCAGAAATGATTTCTTTTTCCAATCTTAAATTAAAGTAAAAAGGATTTCATCTACTGAATTTCATTTCGAATAAAGGAATATGACCATCAAACTGATTTTTATTGGCACTAGTTAAGACTAACAACGTTATCTTAAATGTGAAAAATTTCAGTGAAATATTTTGCACACAAACAATTCACCTCCAATGCTAAACACTTCTTTCCGAACTCCATCAACTTATACATTACTTCAATGATGATACTAGCATAATAACTTCCTTATAATAAGCTTTCAGAAAAGCCGACGTCTCGGGGAAAGAAAAATGTCCCCTAAAACGTAATTGGCTTGTAATTTAACATACCAGATTGATAGATAAAAGACGACCAGCGTACGGGACAACAAACATCGTGAATAACTAAAACAACTTGTAAAACTTCGGAAGAGCATCTTCTGAAAATCAGAATCCTGTTTTTGCGCAGACATTCCCTCCCAAATATTCAAAGGACGAGTCTGCCGTCCTCATCCGAGGCAGGATCCATCCGATCCGAAACTAGATACCTGATCGGAAAATTTCGCTTTTTCGGCCCCTTCCATAATACCACTACTGGATGCACCAAAAACATCTTATGGTCCCGAGAGAAGACCTAAATCTCGATAAAACAGGCATCCGCCATAAAGAAAACAAGACGACGTGGAACAAACTCCGAAATCTCGAGACGTAGTCTTCCGAAGGAATAAAAAATACGCGCGCAGGAGAAGAAAGGGCGGTATCGTTTCCTCCAGCAGCCCCTCTATCTCTTGCCCTCCGCAGAAAACGGAGATGCACTTGATAGGCGATGAATACGAATGTGGTGACGGGCTGCGATGGAAACCCGTCGACTCGGGGTCCGCTAGTAGGGAAAGGGCAACCCGGACGGATGCTATAAAAGGTACATTGGGCGTGAAGGAGTCATGTCGATTTAATCGGCGCCGGGGAGGCAGCGACGGTCCATCCTCCATCACGGCATACCACCCCACACCACGGCGTGCCCCAAAAACCAACCCATCCCCGCCGGAAAAAAACAACAGAAATTAGCAAACAATCAACGCAGCCCTTTCGTCCGGAAAAAGGATCAAAAGAGGTGACCGCTTGGGACTTTTCTCCATCCCCGGGGATATTCCGGCCGCGTATCTTTCCCCGCTCGGACCCATTCTGCTATAGCGCGGCCATAAATCGAAGGAAATATGAGGGCGGGGCATGCTTAAGACATGGGAAATGGGAGGTGATGGCGGGAGACGTATGCGAGCCGAACTTGTGGTGGATGGGGTGCTTTAAGATGCCCTCCGGCTTTCGTGGGATCTGCAGAAGCGGTGCGGTCGACAGATGGACGCGTAACGAGGCGTGCAGCGAGATGCTCACGCTCGGGTGGCCCCTGAAGAGAGAAGACGCTCGCGATTGGACGCGGATGGCCCCCCGCTGCGAGCGGAGGTCAGTAGGGTAAGGGAAACGGCGAAAAGTTGCCGGAAAAAAATTAAGTAAACCTCTCTATCATCTCGGGATATAAAATTAAATTGAATGAGTCTCGGAATGCCAAAGGGAGGCACTGAGAAGCAAGGGAAAGAATAACCGGAGGCTAAACGAGATAAGTAACCTACGCCGGGGGGTTTCACGAAACGGCCTACGGATTCGTAAAGCTTCCATAGAAAGTTAAATAATAATTAGGCGGATAAGGGCAGCGGTGAGGGTGCAAATTACCGCGTAATAAATGATATTTGTAACCCAACAAGTGACCATAAGGTATTTTCAAATTCTAGAAATGTTATTTTTAAGGTATTTAGCATCCCTAACCTTTAATTTGATGTTTCTTATTATTAATAAATGAATAGTCCACTTACTGAAATTTGGCATCATAATAGTTTTACCTCGTAACAAAGTAACTTATCACAGGATTATGTAAAAGTATTTTAAATTGAGTATAAAAATTTGTTTATTTTTACCAAAGCACTAACATAAAACTTCATTTTATTCTTTTTCGAATCAAATCGAATTCGTCAGCTTTTAAAAACTCGATGGAATGAAATTCCAAAGAATTAATTGAAAATTTTACTTTACAACATAAGCTTCGAAAGAGCGAATGATTTTATACAAAGAAGGATCTGAGAATAAGAAAATTTCCATAAACTACGTGTAGCTTAAAATTTTCGATTAAATAATAAATTTCTTACAGTAATTATATTACAACGAATAGAATTTATTACTCTCAAACATAATCAAACAACCGGTATAAGTGGTGAGGTTATTGGTATTTGAAAACTTCACAAACGCAAAAAGAACATAAAGAAAACACCACCTTAGAGAATTCTCTATATTACGTGTATATTTATTCAGAGAATTATTTTTATTTTATGTACTATATTTTTCAGAGAATTGTCTATACATTTAAAATATGATTTCAAGAACCATAAAGAATGCGGAAAACTAATTGAAAAAGTTCAATATAGAAAAGAGAAGATTCGTGAAAGAGCAATAGAAGCTTAATTCGATAAGCTTTTCCGTTTTCAATTCTCGGTGTCATTCCAATAGCCCAAGAAAAATTGGAGAAGAAGAAAGATGGTTTTCCGAGTTAATTAAGTTTCCTATCATCAAAAGCCACCCATCCGATACATATGTTTCTCGCAGACGCTTTAATAAGCGGGAGAACAACAACGATCTCAATTAATGCAGCCCTAAATTGATTCCGATACGCAGATAATTCACGACCGAAAACACAAGAAACAGCATTCGACGGGATCCGTAATTACTCGCGTGCGACTTTGGTTCCGCTGATCCGAAATAAATTAATTTCAATTCCCCAATAATTCAACCCGTCCGATCCAACAACCACCGACGGCTCTCAAACAACGACCAACTTTTTATTGGATATTGAACGACTTCGGGCACCAAAAAATTTCATCGGGAGGAAGGATGCGGAACGTAGGGGAGCGAGAAAAGAGAACATCAACTTCAAAGCAGAAAGTGACGTCAAGGTCATCCCGAGCTATTGCGATTGGACGCCACGCAAGCTAACAGCACCGGACGAAGGTCGAGGAAGCAGCAGCAGCAGAGGCAGTGGCTGGAATGAAGAGAAAGAGACGACCAGGAGAGACAAAAGAGGCAAGGATCGCAATGACACGGAGGGGAGGAAGCTGAAGAAAAGTATCGACCAGTGTTCGATGGAAACTGCGATGAGTATTCAGCCGCCGTCCCATGGCTTTTCGAGTCAAACAAAATGGTAGCGCTGAAAGGAAACGGTGGAAGGAGAGCGCACCTCTGGGTACCGAGCAATCCAATGCGGGAAACATACATGAGGACGGACAGCGGGACACAAAGAGGGATTTCCCTGTCTCGGAATTCTCTTGCGGACATTTCTCTCGCCTTCCTTCGCCCCTTTTCCCATTACTCCGGAGGGAATTTTTTTCGCCGACGGAGAGCCTTTTGGAACACGTACAAGCTCACAGAAGCCAACCCATCCACGCCGTCTCACCACCTTGTACTCCGTAAGAAACCGATCCTCGTTATCCGGGACGCGGTTGATCGCGGAGTGAGTAAAAATAGGAATTGCTTCAGCTGTTGGGTGGACATCAAAGGACCCGATCACTTGAGGGAGTGAGAGATGAATCGCGGATAAGGACATCGTCGGAGAATGAGGGGGGGAAAAATTTAATCTCCGCAATGGATGAACAACAGCGAGGAGACACGACGCATCGCCTCCTCGCTATCACCTAGCACGAATTAAAGAGTCGCCAGAGAAGATTTAATCTCCCCCTCCCAGAGGACGTGTTTATAAGAAGTATGATAAGTTGACCAAAGGTCCGGGATGGAGTGAATCTCGCACGCAATAAAACTCGGCCGATCGAAGTGGTTCGAGGGAGAACATGACCTCCGTCGTGTCCCCACGCGCAGATTCGCGCGATAAAATAACAAGGTCCCCTGAGTGAGTGATATGAGTATGAGAACATCGTTTAACAACCGCGGATTCATTTGTCACAAAAAATGTAACCCCGCGAATCATGTCGACGTCTCTGAATTCATTTTAACCGCTCCGGATGCCGGCGCCAACGGTGAGGAAACGGTTTGTCAATATCCAGTCGGTCGGATCCAGTTCGATAAATATTTGATCGTTCAATCGGCACGTTTCGAGAGATAAGGATCGCAATACCTATACGGACTACAAAGTAGTGGCGTCGATTCTGGTTATAATGCGTGCTAATTCTCATTCATTGTAGCCATCGCTTGAACGCAAATAACGAGGAGATTGTCTCGGCTGATAAGTGCATTTTGGTGGATGATTTGAATTTTACATCCATTTCGAGCTGGTGAAAACCTTATGAATAAAACAACTCATAAATGGAGTAAAAAACGAAATGAGGCCCGCTTTTCAATACATCCGTGGCCTTGAGAAGTCAAGTATTTGCTGATTTACAACGAACTAAATTTTACAAGGACTAGGACGCACGTAACTGGAAGGATAAAATACACCGCGGAATATTCTGTATGTGACGCCACTTGCGACGAAATTTGAACAATAAAACGTTAAAGATACCATGAAGGCATCGACAGCCCGAAAGAACTCCCTGGTAAACAAAGCTAGAGGCAAAAGTTTTCACTCTTAAAAGCGTCCCTTTCGTACAAAAGACGTCCCCCACCATAGCGTCTTCATTAAAAATTCATACCGACTCTTAAAGAAAAAATGAACGCTAAATAATTCAACCTATGGACACAATTAAACCGAGGGAGATAAAAGCCGTTCCTGAGGCCTTGCCGAAGCGAAGAATCCCCCCAGATATTGGAATGCGCTCTGTTGGCCGTCCCGTTATGGGAACGAAATAAGCGAACGGCTGGACGGAGTACCATGGCAGCTAAGTATGGGGAATGGGATGAGGTAACGAACGGAGGATGAGGCTGGACCGGAAAGAGACTAGTGTGGGGGACGGAGGAGGAGAAGAAATCCCACAAAACACGCGATTTGTATGAACGGCGCGACGTGAAAAACTTACGTTCCGACGAGGAAAAAGGAGTGAGGGTTCCGTTTAGACATCTCCGGAGGAGGCTGGGAAAGGGGGAGGAAGGGAAAGAAAAGTGGGAAGAGTTAAGGAGAGGACAGAATGGGACTGTCAATGAGTGTCAATTAGGTCGGTTATTTACGCGAGCCCACCGCTCATTTCTCCGCCTCCTCAACCAAAACGTTCCGTGGACCCGAAAAACGACGAGGACCTACCGCCAGAGCTATCTCCACCCCCCGTCCCAATGTCGTCTTAAAATATCAAACTCCCCGCCCACTCCGCGATTCCTCACGTCCCCACTCCCTGCGTAGTTAACATACCCGCAGCCTCCCTCTCTTCTTTAACACCCCACACGGCAATTCCCACCCCAAAGGCTCAGTTCCCTATTATTCGACAATGTTCTTCACGGCCTCTATCCTCGCCAGTCGTTTACCTTCTTCCCTCGACTCGAAAACTCATCACGGAAGAGTCCCCATCCCTCCGACTCCAAAGCCACTCCGCTCGTTTTCTTGCCCAATTCTTCCCATCGACTAAAATCTCTCCTTTAAATTATTCATCATTGTTTATTCTTCCATTTCGGAAAGACTAAACTGAAAATCTATATACGTATATGTATGTATATTTTTGGAAAGACCACTATGCCGTTACAATCTACTTCCAAAACTCACTCGACATTGTTTCATTCCTTTTAACCGATTAAAATACCATTGCGGATACTTCTCCTCCAAGGTGCCAATCTCGTAAAAATTACCACGTTCAAGCACACATAGTTATGAGAAAAACATTTATACAAACTCGGATAAGATTAAAGGTAATAAAATAGACATAATATGAAGAAAACGATTGATTTCCTTAGAAATGGATCGAGCGTCATTCCTTCAACATTAGTAATATTAGGTTTATTTTCTATTGGTATTGTGAGGCAAAAATCTTCAAGTAGGCTACAATTCATATAATTTTAGATTCTGGTAGAAAAACTCGGGCAGGAAAAATTTCGTCAAAATTGAACTTGCAGTTGAATGATTCAATGAAAGTTATCCAATCACGACCACAGAATGAAAGTGAAATTGTGCTCTGTTAAAACTGAACGATTAAAAGCTAGGAATTTAAAACGAGCCCAAAAAAGTCTGAAATAATACTGAAGGATAGAAAAGGGATCCTTCCAACATTCAACGAGTCGATGAAAAAATTCGTAATTAAAACAAGCTATTTCATTTTTAGGTAAATTCCTTTACTGTACACAATAACAATTGCTTTTGGTATGACTAAATCAGTTCAATCAGATTTAATTGACTTAATCAGTTTTAATTAGACATAATTAATTAACATGCACAACCTTAACGATGATTTGAAGCTCTCTCTTTCTTCTTCTTGATGGATAATGTTATTAAGGTTACGTATGAATAATTATATATAGTATAATAATTGCATACTAGAGATTTTAATATCTAATATTACTTAAAATAAAATAATAAGTGTAAATAATAGGATAGTTTTTAAAGCTTAAAATTCCTTCCTATTAACTTCATTACAACATGAAAACGATTGTTTCCGAAGTAATGCTTATTTATTCTGAACTAACAGGTGTGGGACTGAAAATATTTCTCCCCTTTCCCAACCTCCAAAAACCCTTCCGTAACAGATGCGTTTCCCAAATATTTTCAAGAACAGACCCTTTTCACACATTTTGAAATTCTTTAGCGGCAACAGGTTGTTTTTGAGGTAGATATTAATGATGAATAACATTAACAATCAAATTTAAGATTATGAACATAAAAGTCGCAACACAAAGACCATAATTTTCTAAATTTTTAATATGTCTCAACTTTGACCGAAAAATACATTTACGTGATTTGTCACCGGGCACCTAAGTATAAACAGAAAGTAGTTAGGAAACCGCTGCATTGTAGAACGGTCCTATCTGCTATCCACATCGCACGGATCGGAGCGAGATTGAGCACTCCATGGCTCATTTATACACTTTACTCCGTTTCCATTTTACACGGCCAATCTTGTCCCTCCACATTACCAGACGGAGGACTGCAAAGAGAACCGGGAAAAGGTAGAATCCTCCAGAGATGAAAAGGGTGAGGAACGGAGAGAGAAAGAGCGCGTGCATGCGTGTGCGAACCGTGTGTAAGCGATGGAAGCGAATCTAATCTGCATCCAAACAGACTCGTAACTCTCGAGGCTAATTTCGTGTAATTGCGCGAGTATCCTGCGGCGAAGGCAACGTAAAGGAGACGGAATTGAAAGAAAGAGAAAGAGGCGTTGCGAGTGATTCGGTCGGGAGTGAAGAAGATGAGTGAGGATGAAAACGAGGAAATAAACGGACGTGAAGGGAGATGATGATTCCGAGGTGTGGGAGGATAAGTCAAGATCCCGAGAAGGCGGACTGATAGACATCTTGGCATTAAGCCTATCCGAAAGGATGCGACGAAAAGAACTGTATTTTAATGAGAAAAGAATTTTCCCCAGTCTCTCTCTCTACGATTCCAGTCCTCCTCGAGGATCTGAATAAAATAATCTGACACCCAAGGACAAAATCGTACCGGAAAGGATGTCTTGGGTAACATGTAAGTTGATCGTTATTTTTACAACGCGACGAAAATGGCATTTGAATAGAATGATCCATTCCGGAAAAAAATGTAATCTCGAAGGTATTCGGGAAAGTGGGGGATGGGGGCGAGGGCGTCGAAATCTCCTGCTTCTGTTTGAACTCGAGGAATTTCATTATTTTACAACGGTTTTCCCCTTTCGTTTTATGAGGCATTCGGGCTCGTTATTCTCGGGGTATAAAATAAATCTCGAAGCCCCTTAATGGAAAAAAGAACCGCTGAATTAATCGAATCGAAATCTAAAGGTTCGGAGAGCTAAGAACAAAGAAGACATATGACCTACCAAAGGGAAATGGAGAATATAGGCAGCGGGAGCAGCAGACGGGTGGGAAGGATCCAGAGTTGAATTCTCTTACCTGAAAAGGAAAAAATATCAATTTTAGTAAAGGATATTTATGATCTCCCCGGGATCGTACATTGAGTGAAATGTTTTTACAGAAATATTCAGAGAGAGAGAGAGGAGTTTTATTGGAAAAGATAAACGGCGAGGCATCAAAGGAAAGAGGTCATCAGAAAAACTACTCGAGATAAGAGAGTAGCAGCAAAATAATCTCATTCAAAGGAAAACTACCAGTTCCTAAATACATTTGCCACGAGAACTGACTATTATGATAACACAAAGCGTTGAAGCAGATAAGTAAAGATTTCAAACCACATGAATTCGGAATTTATTATGGTCCAAATTTGATTTTAAAATGAATGAAAATTCTACTTACTTTTGCGTGATTGTTTTAACAGCTACCCAATGTACCTTTTGATCATTCATTTCTGATAAGAATATGTACTACTTTTTCTGACTATTCATGAGCATGTTTCGTTATCAGCCCCGTATCGGAGGCAAAGATCGCGAAGAGGTAAAGTTAAACTTTTTCTGAAATACATAATCCGAGGACAGCAGTGAAAAATTAGAGGAATTTCAAGCGGAATGGGTAAATGAATCATCCACCTGGTTTCATAGCTTCATCCATGTTTAACTGGTTCTCTTTGGTTACCATTCATACGAACAGAGGCGCAAAGGATAGTATCGGCAATCAAAATAAGGAACGAATTCTAAAATGAGACTAACCACCGATGATTTTGCGCTTGTTTGAGTACTTGTTTAAAATATTTATTATTAATCTACAAAAAAATCTTTTTCTAGAGGGCTCAATTGCGAGGTCCGCCTTAACGAAAAGGCAAAAATGCTCGTGGAATGAATTTCTGCAAAAAAAGCAATACATCAAGATTCATCACAATTATTGAAGTTACGTTTTGAAATTGAAATCGATTTCCCAAAATTTGGAGATGCAAATAAACTTACAAAATGCTAATGTATCCTGATTTCCTATCTATAGTATCTATTAAAAAGAATATAATTTATCAGGAGGCATAATAATCTTTGTTTTAAAAGCTAATCATTAGACAATCTCAATATCAAACAGCTTTAGTGATACAGGGATGACCGCATGAATGTTTGAATATTTTTTAAGATCAAAAGAAATTATGAATGGCTCATTTGATGAAAATTAATGGCACTCACTCACTCACACATAGAATTTCTTGGGAACGCTTCAGCGTTTTTCATTAAGTAGCCTATATTTTGGAGGATCAAGGCTTTAAACGCTTTCTAGCATTAAAACAAAATACCTTTAAAAAAGGTAAAGTATTAGTGACAGAGCTCCGTTTATCTCTAGAAACAATTCAAACTTTACAATCAACATTTATTTGGAAATAATATGTAACGAGATAGCTTCAAGTGAAATAGCACATCTAAAATACAACATTAAATAGTTATTTACTGAAACCTACTAGTATACTCCTTTTCTGCCATTCAGATCTGTCCCTACCAACTTTCTCTTTAAATTTATTTAATTATCGGGAGGCAGTTACGCAGTTACCTCAAACTCTCATTCGTGCGGATTTTTAAAAATTACTATAGTGTAATATTTTGATTTTTAAACCAAAAAAGTATTCATCTTCAGTTCATTTTTCTTCCAGCCCTCTCTTTTTAAATTTTGTAAGACGTAGGGCTAGATATTAGAAGAGATTTTTTAGTCTCACTATTGCCTTAAAAAGTCGTTTCATTATTATTTCAAATTCTCTTTTGATATATTGACTATTTGTAGCTTCATTGGAGAATTCATTAAGTAGCAATCAGTATGTCATGTATCAAGGTGTATTGAGAATCAACGGGTACGGCAGTTCAGGTAGCATTTTCATAAAAATAAGCCTCTTGGTTCTAATTTCGAGGGAAAGACATATTTACCCTGCATTATGATTACAACTGACGGAATAATGGCCGAATTAAAATAGCAGTATTTATACATTCACCTAGGATTATAAATGCAAAATCAAAGCCTTAGGAAAAAAAATTCGCATTGGAAAATCTTGATTCCATTAACAACAACAATAACTGCAACTGTTAAAAACTAAAGGAAACAGATAGTCTGAAGAATAAAGTAGGTAAATATAGTCTCATACGTTTTCACTTTCAGTTACCAAGTTCTTAGTTCTACTAGAGAGGGTCTGTATCTTTTTTAAAAGACATTATCGCCGCTAGGAAGTCGAAGAGCTGCAAAGCATTAATTACAACTCGAAATTGCAAATGAACATCTGCAATTTCTATGCAATTCATTCCGAATCTTAACTGAATACGAAGCTTCCAATTCATAAAGAAATAATTAATTATACCATTCATTTGGGTATCAACTTGATTTGAAAATAATAAATAGCTCCTGATGTAAGTATTCCATTATGAGAGGAATGATTTAGCAAAATGAAAGATACACTAGATATGAAATATAGCAATCCATTACATAAATAACATCTCTAAAATAACCGTGCTTCTTTATGGGAGAACAAATTAAATTTCATCGCTGAAATCGTCTTGGCTAATCAGTTCGAGATCCGCCCATAAATCCGAGTTAAGTTAGCCTTCAATTAAAATTAAACGCATAATCGAATTCCGAATAATGTAATCCCCATTCGAAATTTTATTCATTCAAACGGCAAATGGCGAGCGATGAAAATTAGTTCCCAAACTACATCATTAACGGAGCGAAGATATTATGGGTTTACACAAATCGATTCATAATGCATATAAATCCCGAGAAACCACATATGAATTCGAAGATGAGAATAATCGGATTTTCCATTCCCTGTCTCCCGAGATTTATCGTCCACCACATTTTATTTTGGTAGTGTGTTTAATTCTCCGAGTGTAATATGCATAAGTTCTCGAAGATGGAAAATAAATCAAGGGGAGCGCGTAAAAAAATATGCACGACCGAGAGCCGAACGAAGACGACACAATTTGTCTTCCATATTCATAACATCCCAAATAATTCCCGAAGCTCTGTTCCAGCCGCAGAAACAAAAAGTCCCCCGAGCAGAATCCTCACGATGACCTCACGAAATACCGCGCGGAAAAAGAGAAAAAAGGAAACCGCCGGTAAATAACAAACCCTTAAAGGTACCACGGCGGGCCGAAAAATAAAGAAAGGAAACCATCATTCAAAAACAAAAAAAAACCCAAAATGGGAAGGACCGAAAAAAATATTTTAAGCGATTGGCAGGAATAAAGAGAAGCTCTATCTGTGGATGCATCCGCGGGGGCGATAATTGGGAGAATCGGTGAAAGGAGTGGAGGATCCTTTTGGAGAGAGAGACGGTGGTGATAGACGGGGCACATCTCACAAAAGAGAACAAAAGCGTTCGGGATGGCAAAGGGAAGCGGATAGATAGCGGCGCAAGTTAGAAAGAGAAAGGAAGGAAGCGAGAGATATGTAGAGACTAATTCCTCTCCTGAAGAAGGTCATTCCAACCTCTTCTTTTTCACGCATGCCTCCCTTGATCCCGCCAATCCTCTGCCGTCCCCTCCGGATCCTTTGATTTGTCATCGAAGGGTGGTTGCGCTCGGGGGAAAAGAAGGAGTTTGGGGAATGCGAAGACGAGAGAAAGAGATGGCGGAGTGTGATGAGTTCTGAAAGCGGAGGTATGGCTGTGAAGACGGAGAAGTGGGACGGAGATGAGGGGATAAGGGAGGCTGGGAAAGGAGCGTTGGGACGGATGATAGAAGGGGTGTGGGCAGCGAAAAGGGGAAGGACTCACAAAAGGTCCCGACAGGGGCGGGGAACACTGGGAGTTGGAGGAGAAAGTGGGCGGGGATGGTTGAGATTGGGAGTGGGGCAGGTGGAAAAAGACACGGATGAGTGGGAGGGAGATGACAAAGAGGAAGATGACTGGAGACAAGAGCTCGCTTCTTTCAACGGGCGCTCCATGGTCTCCGCCGGCTCTTCAATTTGGACTCAAGTGGGGCGTAATTTGTTTCCGGTTAGGTGAGCGAGGTGGAGGGACTTGGAGGGGTGGGCGGATATGTATTCGCAAATATCCTAAACTATGGACAGATTGATTCTAAAGAGCGAAGGAAAGGGGCCAATTAACAAGTTCTCGCTGAAAAGAGACCCTAACCAAACTGCCAAAGGTAGTATAAGAGGGAGAGCGGATATGAATCTTTCATGCGCATAGATTATATATGATGCATGGCTGGAGGTTTCCGAGCAACTGCTCTCCGTCGCGTTTCTGTATCCCTTGGCCAAAGTATGGGGGCAAAAAATGTGCAGATGTCTCGATTATACACGCTCTACATACGAACGGCGAAATATTAGACACAGGGTAATGTATTCCTGCGTTTTTATTCCGCATAGGACACTGGTATTTTGAGGAAAAATTCGCGTCCCCCGTTTATTCGGCCGGAAAAACTGAGGAATAACGAGCATGCTGGATGGCCGCCAGGACGGAACGGCTAAGCATTTTAAGATCGACGTGAATATTTTAAAGCGATGAATATTTTAGCGACCGATAATTATTAAATCTTTTTGGAATACTTTAATATGCAGGAACGCTTAATGGGGATGCTTCCGTGAGTCTGAAGTAACTGAAGAGTTTGAACGGCGCATTGTCCTTAAACGCTTTCACCGGAATTGGAATTAATTTTACGCTAATAAATTTCGGTGAATTGGTCTCTATTCTTCATTTTACTTTAATTACGCGAGCAAACAACCTCGCTGAAAACATGAGACTTCGTATTAATTGAGAAACAAAAATGAATTGGCGGTGAGCATAGTTCCCTATACTTTTTATTTCCTTAGGTGCCATGAAAATTTCTGCGAGGGTTTAATTTACGGAATTCGTCACTATTGTAGAGGAATAGTCTTAAATAGTAATTGTTCTGATTTCCTTTATTTAAATGACAAATAAATCATGTAATCTCGCTATAAAATTCCAATTATCTGAAATCATTTCCGAATCCGTGAAAACAAAAGCTAAAGGGCCACAAAAAGATTTCAATAAAACACGCAATGAAGATATTTAAATGAGTTTGTTTGCATATTGCCATACTTTGGTGTGTGCAGGAGTCGGAAGAAATTAAGCGATTAATATATTTGCGAGAAACCGCGCCTTGGATAGCGACGTTAATACTGGAATGGAAAAACGTAAAACGATGAACTACAGAATTCTACAGATATCTAAACTTCAAACTAAACGAAGCGATTATTCTGGATGATTCCGTGAAAAGAAATTGAGGATCAAATGGACCATGATTTTGGAACATTAATTTTCATTTGTAGAAAAATGCGGATTTATAAAGTAAACTAAAACATTTCACAAGCATTTCCAAAAGTGGCCCATCGGACACAGAAGCTAAGATGACATCAATCAAATCTGGTGGAAAAAATCGCACACACTTATTTTTAAATTAAGATATTGCACGAAATTATTGACTTACATCGTGTCCTTTTACTCTTAAAGGGTTTTGCAAGTTTGCGGGCTAATTTTCGCAACTATTCAGTTCTCGGTATTTTCGTCTCAGATCAATTTTCTTTGCACAGCAAACAATGCGTACTCTTTCAAAAGCATCTCTTTTCACCATTCACAGTCTTTAATCTCAATTTTTTGGCTCTAATTCTTCACAAATAAGGTTGAAACTTACGATTTCCGGAGGGGCATGGTAGGTTTTGGCTCAGAAAGAGACTTGTCGGAAAAAAAAACCTCACAGTAGCAAATTCTGTATTTAAAAAAAAATTTCGGCTTCTACCGACTTTCCGTTAGAAAATTTTTCCTGTAATGCAGCTTACACCAAAATATTTAGATTAAAACTAAAGGAAAATTTTATAAATGATTATTTTTCATAGCTTCATTTTATTCGTCTGAGGTTGTAAATGTCCGGACGCTATTGTCCTAGCATCACTAACATAAGAAAATCGAAGTTTGTTCTCTAAATTTGAACAGAAAGAGCAATGGATCGAAAAAAGTATGGCCATAATTGCCTTTGAAAGTAATTCATTCTATGTCAATGATCCAAAAGTTCTTACTATGTGCATAATGCTACCTTAGCAGCTATCCGCATTAATATCTATTCTACCTTAACGCAATATATAACAGTGGCGGATCAATCTATGAGACAAATGTTAAGAAAACCCAAAATTATAACCTAAATCGATTACTTTACGACCAACGAGGACACCGACGCAAAAATGTCACGACTCCCGCGATAGAGATGTAGACACGGCGAATTGCAAGAAGGAATTCATACGCGCAAGACCGAAAAATACCCGACAGAAATTCAGAAGGAACGGAATTCACTCCGAGAGAGGCCCGTCTTCCTCGAGTGATAAGGCATCAAAAAACTGGCACAAAAACAGCAAATCTTAGACTTCCTTTGTACGGAATCCCTCCGCAGCTCATTGAAAGAATTGGGACAGCCTTTTTATCAAGCACGGCACATGTAAGTGATTTTCTAATGCGAAGCGTTCCGACGAGACGAATACTTTTGATACACATCAGCGATGGATCGCCGAGTCGAGTCACGGAAGGAGTGTTCGCCTTTATTCTTCGAGTGCAGACTGGCTCGTTCATAAGGAAACAAATGATGATGAATAGTGTCGAAGGAAGAGTAAATCGGACGGAGGAATCGACAAGGGAGGCCATCCAGCCGCCCAGCTTCCTTTGGCGGAGTAACATCCCGCCTGCCCCGAATGATTATATAGGCGGTCACCGAAAAGTAGAAGCGTTTACTTTGCGGACGTCAGGGAGCGAGAGAGGGTGGGACAATGTGGGGAGTCTCATAGCGGAGGAATAAGCGGAGATATGACGAGCGCCTCGAGTAATGGGCCGTCTTTTCGCGAAGCCATCGGGAAAGGGAGAAAAAACTCATGACAAATAAGCGTCGCGTCCTTTTTAAAATGTCCTCGGTTGTTAAGAGAGCCGGATGGCCTACAAGAAACGGAGAGGAAAATGTTAGAGTTGACAATCGGGAGATATCTTCGCTAGATACGTCACCTTTTTACTAGGGTCCGGCAGACCGCTTGAAAAAGGCGAAAAACTACGTCTCGTGATGATAGCTTCTGTAAATGGACCAACCATGAGAGGTCGTGATAAGTTTAACTGTTGAAGTTATCGAGAAATGAACTAAACAGAATATTTTCGCAAATATTTGAGGTTTCCTATAAAATGCGCTCACCTAGTTACTCAGTGCAATTTTCTCAGATCTGGTCTCCTGAAGTAGTCAGTTGAACTACAAACGTTATTCAGATCGATGCATATGTTTCAACATAGAGCATTAATCGAGTTTCTAGGGAGAATATGAGTAATATGCAATGTTGGGTTAATTTGTGTAAAATTCTTTTAGTCTTTCGTGTTAAAGTGTTCAACCACACGATAAATTCAACTACACAAAACTCCCCGTTTAGCATCTCTTACTTTACTTCTTGCTAATTTAGCCCGCTCTTACATTTTCTAACATTTTTTTGCCTAAAAGGGATGGCGTACCTTTAGCTACGATAGTGCCATAGTTGATAAACATAAAGGACTACTGAGTTAACGAAGTAACAAATCATAGACTGAGATGCTGATATTATCTATTTCACCTTCTCGATGGTGAAATTAAGATTTAACTGGAACAGAGAATCATTCTCTATCATTCCTAATAAACAGAATTGACTTTTATTCACTCTGGAGCTTCAATTTTTAAGAGAGGAATACCTAACAGGGATAGTGTTGTCATAGATTTCTGCGAGATAAAAAAAAATTCTTTCGCGTCACACTTTGAACACCCCTGGCTTAAGCGTTTTTGTGAAACGCAATAAACCCGTAGTTTTTGTGTGGACATTAACTTAACAATGAATTTTCCATTAAGTATGTTCTCTTTCAACACGTCCAATACATAGACCAAAGACTAACGAACTATAATTATATTCATCATAAATATTATTCAGGATAGTTTCTGATTATAAAATAGAAAAGGTATTATATGGGCCAAGGAATTCTCGATCAGGAATACATAAATCGTGTTCTTAAGAAACAATAATCCTCTTTCAGGCGTAACTGAGAAAGGAATTCGGACAATATCTTCTGGACTGTGGGATTAAGACGTAATTGACGCAGTAAATCGCTTTTTATCTTAACTAATAAACAGAGTCTAATTTTATTTACTCTGGGGCTTCAATTTTTAAGTGAAGAGGGAAAATATTGTCAGAGAGTTCTGCAAGCTAAAAAAAATTCTATCGTGTCACACTTTGGGTACATGTGCCGTAGGTATGCTACCCTTGGGCAAAGCGTTTTTGTGAAATACAATAAACCCGTAGTTTCGGAACGGGTTTAAAGATGAATTTTCCATTCAACGAGTCTTCCATTGTTCGTTAATAAACAAGTAAAGACTAATAACTGAAATTATTTTCACCATTGATATTATTCCTGATAGTTTCGGATTATAAAATAGCAAAGTTATTACATGGGCGAAGGAATTCTCGATAAGGAATATCTGAATTGTACTCTTAAAAAACAATGCTCCCTTTTGAGCTTCACAGTATTTCATGAAATAATTGCCACCCCATACCCTTAAAAGTAAATTAACATATTGACAATAATTTCACAGACAAAAGAAAAGCCATGACCTCTTTGAAGTGGACGTTTCCCCATCGAGAGGCGTAACTAAGAAAGGAATTCGTACGTGGAATTACCTGGAGGATCGGTGCGGCAATTTTCGATTGTAAACGAGGAACGATAGGTCATCGAAGAGAAAATCACTCCCTCGTAACAATTAAGCAACTCCGACCGAGTTTAATAGTCAGAGGAATGAAGAAGTATCGCGATAGGCGAAAGATGTATAGCTTCCGTTGGCGATCCTTCGCTTGGTATTCCTTCCGCACGACGAAAATTAACGGAAACCGCAAGCGGCGAAACTAAGCAGGTATTAAGATAATAACTAGGTGCGCGAACTCTAAACAACAATTTGAACAGTTAATAAGTCAAACACAATAAGGGACATGGCCGTAAAATTTAGGAGTTCCTTTTTCGCCTGAACGGTTATCCCGATCCAAAATCCACATATTAAAATAACCCCTTACTGAACTCAACGCCTGTTAAATATCGTTTTAAATGCACCATGTATTGCTCTTGATTTATAGCCTGCATTCCAAAGAGGTTATTACACGATATATGCTTCCTTCCTGCCCTGAATGTAGAATTATACAATTGACCGAGCGATTACTTTCGTTCACGACGAGAAATTTTTATGCGTTCGAGAGAGTAAGAGATAGAGAACACTATACCTCTATGTCTATTACAACAATCACTTTAAAATATAACAAAATAAATTTGTTTCTCAATTACCTTTCAAAAAGAGTAAAACAATAAGAAATATAAATTACATTCACAGATCTTTGGTTGTGGTGGCATTGAACTTTCATATCTTACTTCATAAGCAAAGAGATAAATTTTCTTAGACTATGGTCAATTAATTTTCTACCACGTACTTCTGGATATACCTTGCAACAGAGTGGCAAATGACAGATAATTTTAAAAAGCAAAACTTAATTAAAATAATGGTCTCGGTTCTACCATAGACTATTTTCTTCAATGTATTCTTCCAATAAAGGCATACTTGAAATATTCACAAAATTGTTTTGATAATGAACCTTCCTTGATAGTTTTTATCTTAATACGTACAACATATTTTTGATGGATAACTATAATGGATAATGTGCCTGATACCTCTTTAACTGATAAATAGTTTATGATGTATTAATTTAAATAAAAGTTTTCATCAGCTTTTATTACAACATGAGGAAAGGAACTAGATATTTACCTCAAAGAATATTTAATTAATATCACTGATGGGATTTTGAAAGCGAGATCATTAAATTTCACAAAGTGGAGAGAAATTGAATGGAAATCATTCACGGTAACGAATTCATGTAACTCATCAAATATTTCTATTACTTCCTCTCATAATTGAGGATTACAGAAAGCCAGCAAATTCATACTGTAAAATCTAATCAAAATAACAATACTCTTAAATACGAAACCAACATTTCCTATTCGCGACAGTAGGCTCTCGGCAACCATTAGTCCCGAGTCTCAAAAGAAGCAAGGTAAAAATCATCTCACGTCAGAGATTATCCCAAAACGAAGAGAATATCCCTGGTATTTTGAATTAATGCATATTAAACTTCCTTTTCGGTCCCATCCATACGAATATAAATGAATCAATAAAGCCTTCTATTATATTCCTTTTACATTTTAAGATCTCCTATGGCCATATATCCTGCTCCTTAAAGGACACTGCGAGACCATAATAAACTCAAATGGACTTACCGTTCGCTAAAACAAATACGATTTGAATTTTTATTACCCCCAAAATGTTGTTGAATATGCTCATTAAAACAACTGTACCTCATCCCATGGCGAAATCTCCAAAAATCCCTATCTAGATCGGGAAAACAATCAGCATTTCATCAAAGAAGTGAAGAGTAGGAGAGGCCGACGAATAAGCCCGTCTCCTCGGATATCCCGATCAAATAAAAATCCGCCCATTAAATCCTGCCTTCGCAGACAGCTAAACGCAGGGAAATCTCAGCGGCTACCGAAAAGCTAACAATTTCGCTACTTATAATACAATCGGTCATGACATAACGTTATTGACTCCTGCGGAATATTAAGAGGGCGCGGAACTCCAAAGGAATTATACCGCCCATTTCTTTATTTATTAGGACCCTCTCCCCGATCTTTCACTCTCCCAACGGGGGAAAAATCTTTCATCTCCCGTGGGCGAAGTACCGAGAGAGAAAATGGCGAAAGGCGGAAACGACAGATTCCAGTCTCGTACGAAAGAAGAGGAAGTGATACGATAAAGAAGGGGTAAAAAGGAGATCGGAGAGGGATCCGACTTTGATGGAAGAGGGAACGGAAGCATGAAAAAGTGGCGGGCGGAGTATGAGGCAGTTGAGGACCAGAATGTCATTGCATCAAAACCAATGCACGTCTCAAGTGGGCTCGTTCGCCTGCCCAACTCCCGCATGCACACATCGCGGTAGTGCAGACGAACGAGCGCACCGGTAGGGTGGCGAAATGGTTCTGCCCTTCTTCTTCAACCCTCTGGCATCGCGGAATTTTTAGGGCGTCGAACCGAGAGCGGAGGGAAATTCTCAAAAAACCCACCGCCCCGAGGATTCCGCTCCCGGACTCTACTCTTTTTCATTTATTCAGCGGGCGTCCATCTTCCTCCAATCCTTTCCTTCGGAACATCTCATACTCTTCTCCCGACCACCCTTCACCACAACGTATGCAGGATCCATAAATTATACATGATCCTTGGTGGATAGCGACCTCCCCCACCCAACATTTCTCTGCCTTTTTAACCTCGCCGTCACCTCCCCCGACTCCTCCCGATACGTTCCCATCTGCATCGAATATCTCCCGTAAATCGGGTAGGTGGCGCGGGGGCGCCGGCCGAGAATGACAAATACCACGGAAGCCCCGTGATGAAGCGGTCGCTTGTGCGACCTTCATCGCTCCCGGAGAGAAGCGCTTCGTTTCGCGATTCGCAAAAAAAGGAGAGATGGAAGACGGATTGTGTATCCGACGCTACCAAAGTAATCCGGTCTTTTTCAAAACCTTCCGGAGCTCCGCGTTCCCCAAAGGACGGCGCTGTCCTCAATGAAAGGGACCTACGCTGTTTTTTTCCCTTTTCCTCCCTCTCTTATTTGCACTCCCTGCCGGACTAAATGCGGGAGATAATTGGGAAGATGAGTTGGTCATCGTGAGTAATGTCGAGGGCTTTAGCGGTCAGCCATTCCTCTTCGCGCCCGAAGCGGTGTTCGAACCGCAGCCTGAACCCACCCCCCTGAGCCGTGAGAAGGAGGTGGGTGGCTGAGCGCATACTTGCAGGAGGCTATCGGCGTCCCTTGGGGCGTGAATAAATTTAACCGACGAAAGATAAACTAGACAGGCTCGTAAATATCTAAAATCAAAACGACGAGCTTTCCCGGGAGAGTACATTTTTTTCCACCGCCGCGCTCCAAACTGTTTTAAAACACGTCTTACCCAAACGGAGTATTGTGGTAACGGAAGAGGAAATTGACGGGATAACACGGATGATAACTTATTAGAGCTCCTTATCAAAACCTTTAGAGGGAAATAAGGGGCAAAACGAGGAGTAAATGGTTTCCGATTGGAATGGGAAGTGGAAAGAGAGATCGAAAGCATAAACATTTGTCTCCTCGCGGGAGTTATAATCGTTGTTGCGCGCAATTTTTATTAATAACGACTTACTCTTCGGGCTTTATCTCGATCGGCCGTTTCACTGCCAACCAATTCACCGCGCCAATAAATTGAAGGCCGATAGGAAGATGATACAGTGACTCTGAGTCATGGAAATGTATTGCTTGCCAAAGAAGAGATTGGATAAAACGCAACTGTCAAAAGACAGAAAAGCTATCTACACGGCTACCGGAGGAATAAGCTCGGAAATGATTTTTTTCATAGGAGGAGAGGGGATTGCCACTCTCATAACCGTTCGTCGGTTACTAGCCGAGAAGTACAATTATGCCGTCTATATGAAGGAATGATCTAATGGCCGAAGAGAGCTTTCGAATATTACCTCCTAGAGATTTATAGCCCGAACATTTTTAATCATTGCGGTTACAGCCATACACCAAATTAATGATTTAAAACGCCATTGGCTTCATGCAATTCGTTAAATCCTTGATTGAGCACCGCAGCATTAATCGTAATGTTAAGATAAATACCACGAGAAAGTTTAAAATCTTAATTAAAGCTCGTGTCCAAGAAAATACTCCTATGATAGATTCATAAATAAAATTTGAAATTATATTCAACGCAGCCAAGATATTACTTGTGGAATTGCCATAATAGAGAACTGCAATTAAAGAACAAGCGTCTGTGACATAAGTACAAATCAATACGTTGAAGTTACAGGAATTGTTTCTAGAGCGTTAAAATACAGTTTCATCGCATGTTACAAATTTCATTTGTAATATTTAATCTAAATGGAATATAATGCCACAAATGATTCTCTATTGCCATTCATGATATCTGACTTTAACCTCTGAGGCCATGACTACGGATATTAAATTTAAAGCAAAGCTAATTCGACTAATAAGAAGTTGATTATGTTACAGAACAGATCTGCAGATTTCTTTGAGGAGCGAGTTCTGTCCTAATTATGTGAAAAAATATATAAATTCATCCAAATCCAACAAAATTAAAGAATGAAATACGTACGGAAACAACTAAAAGGAAACTGAAATTTTAAGACTAATGTGGTTCGATAGTCCTAGAGATTGAATTTTTTGGCAGAAACTAATGGTTATCACAGGTGATTTTTAAAAGTTGTGAAAGTTTCTATTGGCTTACAGCTAAATCTCCCGCAAATCATCGTTATAATTAAAACAATGACTTTCATCAGTTTGAAATCCTTCAGCAAAAGGTTTTATGGAAAAAGAATTTTTATAAAGAATAATTAAACAAATTCAACTTAAGTTCTTTAAGGGGCAAATATTCACAAACGCATAAAAATGAGAAACTAATTTTCCCAAATAATAATTATCTTATTTTTTCTCTTTATCTACTGCAATTTCTTCATTATTACTAATAATATTCACTTCTTCATAACTTGTAAAATATCTAGTATAATGATATTTAAGACTCATGCCTTACCTTGAACGCATTTATAATAGAACAAATATACTCTCCGGAAATGAAAAACATCCCATCATCTCACCTAACACGATTCTAAAGTTGAATAGAATTTAAATAATATTACATGCACAAGGATTGTATTTTTTTCCACTCCTAGTTCCTTACCACCACGGCTATTTTTCCCCGTCCCAGCTCAAGAATGCAGATGGATCGTCTTGACTTTCAATTTTTCGGTATTCTATGTCTCGGTCCCAAAGCGAAATTAGGAACGCCACAAGTTATGGAACAACATTAACTCTAACAAATGAAAGTAGCTTCCTTGTCAGCACTTGGCTAGCCAGCAGAAACTTGTATCGCAAGGGGAAGGGTGACATTAGCCACTTCCATGCGTTACTGCCAGCCACTGTGTCCCGAACCTTAACAGCGGGCTTTTAAAACAATTACGTCATCCAATCCGCTACCGACCAAAGAAATTTAACCAAAGATATCGACGTATTAACAAACTTCCAACGAAAATAATAGCCCCTCACGACGACCGTAACTCATTTTTTATTCATATAAAATGACATAGAAGGATAACCGTTACGACAATCGATTTTGAGGAGAAGGAAAGAATAATAAATTACGAATAATTTACGACGGAGTGCCCCTGCGCTGGGTAGCGCATTCGCTCACTAAAAACACTCGAATTCCCTCATGAATAATGCCCAAATTAATTAATTATCCCATACGAATGCTGCTACGAAATCCCCGAAAAATCTCTCGGTATTTTAATACAGAATGGAGCTGACAAAAAAAGAGAACTCGCGCGAGCAACGAGACGACGCTGGAATTCGAATGAAAAATTATTTACTCGGCGTATAATACGTCGATCGAGATTATATCGAAAGACATCTATCTAATACTTATCGGGAAGAGCTAATTAGGTGTTTGAATAAATAGATGCGCTCGATTACATTAGAGAGCGGTCGGTATACATTAAATACATGGGACTATCAGAAGAGAAAGAACTGATACATCGTTAATGATTGCAGCGCAGCCCAAAGGGGACGCACGTCCTGACTATCAGCTATCATGTCTACATTATGAATTATGTCTATAAGACGGCGTTGAAAGACTTCGGTTATTAGTTACAAAAAAACACGGGAGTATTCCTTTAGCATACCCAGTACCAGAAGGATACAAGCTAAGATTACATCGAGATGTACATGAATCATGAGCGATTCACTATTTGTTCTGGAAGCTCACTCTTACCCTGCAATCAGGTTTAGTGAAAACTATAGCAATATATATTAGAGGGATAAAACTTTCTTTCGCTATCACATTCAATACTTCCTATATGGAGGAGGAGATTAAACTTAAATGTATACTTCATATAGTCCATGTTTAAGAAATACAAAAATTTAGTAAATATAGTCAATGGAAGAAGCCGTCACTTTGTGAAATTCCATATCAATGGAAAAAATAAAAATCAATTTGTAAAATAGGCCTGATGATAACTCTGTGAGTTGAAACATGTCGCAGTAGAGGAAAATATATATTGTGAAATTTTACAAATTGATTTTTATTTTTTCCATTAGTAAATATAATTTATTAATTCTTTAATAGTTCACTACTAAATAAGATTGAGCTTTCGGTTATCTTTTGCTTTTGGTGCTGCATAAGGTTGGAAGCAAGAGCTTCATAATACGTTCTGAATTTTGAGCTATTTAACTTACCTCGAAGAAGAACTAATTAAGTATTAATATAAAGACTGTCGATACGGTAAAAAAAAGTGAAATAGGAATAGGTCACCTAAAGAAAGTTGGTATTTCACTAGAAACATTATTCATGACTAATTGATATATTCAACGGTAAGTGGAATTGCCTGCATAAGTATCCTTCAAATATATACACTTACAATTGCTGATGACAGAATACATTCATTTGAAAGGGATAAAGGATGCATATAATTCTAATTGCATTGGTGCATAATCCACCATTTACGAAAGAGCTTCTGTTAGTCACTGTATAGATGAATTACGTTTCATTAAACTTTTGACCGTAAGGCGGAACAAAAATTATTGTCATCGACAATATATCAACTAATATTGCAATCAGTATTGTGAAATAAGTACAATGCGATATATTGCGATAAGAATATAAATTGAGATTACAGACGAGGCAGGTGATATACTATAACTAGGAATAACATAAATAAAATTATTCATACTCTCGTGCCATTAGAACAATAAAACCATTATCATTGTGTAAACGATTTAGAATTAGTATCTGGCACATGGATCGAAGCACTAAAACTTGTTAAAATAAAAAAATTAATTATGAACAGAAGCTCTCCACAGATTTGGAAATAAACTCTTCTATGAAATATTCTCCTAACTTATAGATATCGAATGCTAATCCCTAAATATTCAACCTATTAGCTCCTTTAATCCCAGTCCCTCATGAAGACACCCAACTGCGCCAAAACGTTCTCTCCTCGATCACATTTCACCGAGCACTCTATGAAAACCGATAGACATCTCCAACCGCACGAAAAACCGCCGACTTCTTCATCCCCATCAATATTCCCTCCATTCCCGTACACCACTTAACACGATAGCATAACCTCCAATAAACACCTGTAAGGACTAAAAGCGAGGAATAAATTTATTCCGGAAGAAGAGCAATTTTTCAACGGGGGCAGTCCAAACAAAGAAATATTGCAACGCTCATCCGACGGACCTTCTCTTCTTGATAACTGAATCTATAAGGCTGTAAAGGGTATGAGAGGGAAGGGGGAGCGAAAAACTTTACATCGTTTAATTTTGTTTGATGAAGGGGATCTGAAGCCATAACCCAATCCTTCATCCGGGAGGCACACCTTGAGCGGGACGGCAGACGCCTTGAGCGCGAGCGGTACATGCATCACCCGATCCGAGTCGATCATCATCAGATTCCCACTTCGATTTGTTCTCGTCGGACACGGCATTAACCACAGGCTATCAATCTAGGCCGCTTCGAGGAATGAGATAACCAGGCCCTTATAAGGAGAGGCGGGAATGGGAATTTCCAGTACTCAAAGGAAAGAGAGGCGGGAATGACATGCAGGCACCTTTTGTCTCTTCGACGTCGTTTCCCTACCGTTAGCGCCGGGGTCGTTACCTGCCGAGAGAGCAGGGTCGAGGAATTGGATGTTTGCAAGGGACGCCGAGGTTTTGGAGCGCATAACATTGGGTGTTAGCCGACTGTTTGTGTAGGCGCGGAATAAAGATTATGCCTTCCAGGATAATCTTTTCTGAGAAAAACCAATATTACGGCACGCTAACAATTTCCTGGGTTTATTGGCTGTGTAAATGAAT
Organism: Pachydiplax longipennis; assembly: GCA_036926295.1. Classification (NCBI taxonomy): domain Eukaryota; kingdom Metazoa; phylum Arthropoda; class Insecta; order Odonata; family Libellulidae; genus Pachydiplax; species Pachydiplax longipennis. Next base: position 64,806,550 of record JAVFKF010000008.1, read on the forward strand.
CCTAGCTGGGATTTTTCTTAAGAATTAATATTTTTAGTAATTGATTGCTCATTGGAATATTTAAGCATTCAAGTAAACGGTGTGCGCTAGGAAGTTCACTGAGAAAATTTCTTTGGGAAACTTTTCCGAGAATTTTTTTTTTAAATTGTTGAATGATTGTGAACAGAAACTTTGATGAGCTGCTAGCATTGCTACGGATAATAATCGGCAATTTTCTCAGTGCATTCTTTAAGACAATCAATTTTTTAAATCATATTTTATTAATTTTTTTAAAATATTATACTAATGCCAAGTTAATCACTGATGATGACATTGCCCACTTAAATATTATTTTAAGATTAATTATAATGAAACCGAAAAAAATGTTCCCTCGAAAAGACAAGCAAGTCGTTAAAATGATATTTCACAAGTATCTCGATGGAATGAGCGTCTCCGCCGGCCCTGCCTGTCGACGTCCCATTTCCTTCGCCAAAAGCCCCTTTTCGCGTCGGCACCTAGGAGCGTCTCCACTTCACACGGCCGCCGACACTTACCTGCACCTTCCGAAAGGAGCGAGTCATAAATTGCGACCGAAGAGTGGGGGAGATTGAAAAGCGGACGAGAGTTTTAAGGAGACGGAAAGAAGGTCGAGTTGTTGCAAAGATCGGCAGCCGATCGTCTCGACACACCCCCGTCAAGCGTAATTGCTCTCTCGCGGTGGCGGAGGACTCCGCCGGCGCCGCGCACCCCATTCCCTCTCCTTTTTCCGAGCTCTTCTTTAAGCGTCAGTCAAATACCGCGCGCTGGCGAGATTAATCGTCCGGAGTGATCGGTTGATTTACCGAGATGCCAAGCGAAGGGCGGTCTTATCGGGGCTACACCCCGAGCGAATGGGGAGCGAAGTATGGGAAACGTGATGGATCCGAAGCGGAAGAGGAGAGCGATATACTGAAAGAGTGGACGCGGATCTCGATTTTTTTAGTGCATTCCTTCCATGTGCGATTCGTCCGCGGAAATTTGGTACAGTTTATCCGCGAAAAATTCGCGAGGATGAAATTAAATGGTTGAAAATTCCGTGAAACATTAGTTTTGCAGAAACGAAGTCTGACTTAATGGAATGGAATTTGCGGAAAGAATCATTATGGGAGATACAAAAGGCAATTCTTAACATTAAAAAATTTCTCCTTCGCGTCAATTTCTCAAAATAACAGAGTGATTATAATTGACCAGCAATAATTACATATAATCTTGTTCAGTTTCGAAGATCAATTGCTCTATTAATATGGTCAATATCAATCAATGTCAATAAATGAAGATATTGTGGTAGTGAAGAACACTCGTAAATCCGTTTAAGTGAAGAAAATCCTCCATTAATTCAGGAATTATTAACGTGTGGAGGACGGTAAATAGGTGAATCTTGGCTGAATCATTATACTAAATAATTAACATTTACCCCGAAAGCTCGCAATGGCATCAGGCTGGCTGTGACTTAGGATCAAAATCTCTAAAAAATTCTAGTCTGAAATTCTCTGATGCTCAGAGGAAAAACACGTCAAAAGGCACTACAATCTCAGCGATTACTTCCTCGAAGTGCTTTATCCGTTTCTCTGGGAGTTCGCGCTTCTTGTTAAGTGGAATAAGTATTTTCTGCTAATTGTGATCAAAAATTCCCTCAATTCATGTCAGTTTCATGACTCAAGTGTTAATGCATGAATGAATTAAGATAAAGATATATTTTATCTTTTGGATGATAAGTTTCACTTTAAGCATTGTTAAGAAACGGACGATAGATAAAATGCATCATTAAAACGTATTTAAAAACAAATAAAAATTTAGTTAGTCTTCTCACAATCAGCTTAGCCACTCTCAGCATTTTCTCAACGAGTTGCGGTAGAAAGGTATCACCTCTGAAGAATGGAACCAGCTATAATCTCAGAGTACGAAGGAAAACCGAATAAGAGGTATCGTAAGGCATGCTACGGTTAGATTTCTATCTTGGATTTTAGGACCAACTCATTCTCAGTCGATCAACATCCCCAACTCAATCATTCATGGAAAAGCTAAAATACTGACAAGGTATCTTTTCGACAATATAGCGTGATATTTCTGTGATAAATTTACGATTTTCAAGCGTAAATTTATCATTTAAAAAACAAATACAAAAAGCTTAAGAAATATTTCCAATTTTAGGAATTTCCTAATTTGCTATTTTTGAATCCACAATGACAAAATTTACAGAAAACTGCCTCATTTTTGCAAAAAGCTTGTGGCGCAAATAAGTCCAACACGTTTGTTTTTTTACTGATAATAATTTAAATACTTTCCTACTCTAACATAGGAACGCTAAAAATGTTTCTGACCTTCACCGTGTTTAACAAGTAACTCATGCTTCTAGAAGACAAAAGATACCTTTCAGTTCATAATACAGCTGGCATGAATACACGAAAATTTTAAATCCTTCACTGATAAACAAAAACAATAATAACTCTACCGCAGGGACGGTTCTAGCAATCTGCCAAGGAGAAGGAAGAGATTTAAGAAACTACCATTATGAACTCATCTCAAATTAACTTTCAGAATGCAATTTTTATGATAAATGTACATTAATATATACTTAATAATATTCAATGATAGTATACAGTCCACGATAACAAAAATCTACTATTAATAGTATATATTTTAATCGTGGAAAAATTTCACAATCTGATTTTAATTCAAGCTCCTTGTCAGATCCTAGGCAAACAGCTAATACTACAAAATCACCTACGGGGAGGGGATAGCGCGATGCAGTCATCAATGTTATTCAGTGGGGTTTTCATAAACCTGTGGAAGCCCACCATCAAGTGATATGGGGCCCAATTAGGATTACTCTTGGGGTCTCTAAATCTCAGGAGACAAGTCGAAATGGTGGGACCTATCAGCACGCCCAAGTTATGATGCAATTTTTCTTTCAGAGAATGTTTTCTGTAACGTACAAAAAAGGTCACAAAAAATAATGGAAGAAAACCTAATGAAAGGAGACCGAAATACCAAAGAATTTAGCATTCCTACTTCGGCTATCCCAACAGGTACAACACAAAAATGCGTAAAGGAAAATAAAACCTTGGAGATTTAAAGTTTTAAAGACGCGAAAAGCTTTCCGGCGGATGTAGTCTGCCGCACTCTCACAAAAAGGTTCTTAAGCAGGTACAAAAGAGCATGAAAGCATTGTTGCCGGTCATACCGACCCACTCCCCGCCGACCCGTCTGTCTGTCACCATTCCACTTCTTACTCCGATTGACGTGCTTCTTCAGGTACTCTTCACTTTCTCTTTTCATATTTGGTCCGTTACCGCTCCTTCATGAATTTATTCAGGTATATGGAAGGATTTTGGTTATATATTCCGGAGACGAGATGGCTGAGGAAGTGGTGAGGAAGATGACTGGTCATGTGAGAGCGAAGAAGCTTGATGACCACGAGATATCGATTCGATTATGTCGTAAATGCCGCTTTCGACGTATGAGTTTTTCCAAGGAAAAAGAGGCTTCCCGAAGCAAATATATTTCGTGGATGATTTCATAACTCCTTTCAATGATCCAGAGAAGCAATTTCAAAGACGAATCGCAGGCTGCTATCGGGAGGACAGTTTAAAATTACGGAAAAATATTCGGCCATAATTTCCCGAGTAGAAAAAGGCAAGAATCTCGCGTACGAGCAATTCCCAATTTTTTTGGCGATGGAAATGCGTGTATATCTCCGCGCATTCCACCGATTTTTCAGAAATCGCCCGCCGATTAAGCGTCTTAAGGGTACACATAATTTAGGCTGACGGGCAAAGATGTATAAAAAGTAGAATCTTCGTCGATGCGGGAAAATATCGCAAAGATGGATAGAAAATCTGTTCCCTTACCCCATATTTTATCTCTCCGATCGCACCGTGATTGCAACCGGAGAGATATTACATTTTTGAAAATTCGATTAGTTGATCAAGACGCGGTCTGGACACGAGCATCTCGAATTTATTAACGCATTAAAACCTTTGGCGCGAATCGAACAAAAATTAATGCCCGGCTGACTGTTCGCAAACCATCGGACGAAATGAATAACGACGTATCTGATCCGTATCAATTAAAGGAGGTGGATGAGGAAGGAGAGAATATATCGCCAATTCCAGCGGCCACTTACCCGAAGACTTATGGACCCACTCGGACCGCATAACTTTCGTCGGACGGCGGAACATTACGAATGATATATCGATAGAATTATTTCGAGGCGAATTTTTTCGCCGAGTAATTCTTTTCTGCGCAAAGAAAAACCCCGGGGATGGCGGGGAGAAAAAATGACTTACGGAGTCGAGAAAAGGCGAGAAGAGACGTCCGCAAAACGGCATTTTATGAAAGCGGCGGAGGCGCGCACCCACGCCGGCAAACAATGGGAAATTTTCGAGGATATACGCCGGGAAGGATCGCGAAACACCTCGAATGGGTTTCCATGGTTCATTCCAATGTCATCAAAGCGATAAATGAGATCGATTCACCCTATCCGGATGGGGAGAATGCATCCCGCGGTGCGGCACACAAGGAGCGGCAATCGATTTAGACCCGGAGGAGTTGTAAACTTCCTCGGGGCGGCAATCACATATTTTGACAGTCACGATTAACAGACACGACTCCGGGAGAGCGTTCCCCCGACCATCCCTTTCCATCCTGTTACCATTGCATCGTGATAAGGAAAAAGTCGTTGGAAGAAATGGGCGAGGAGTCCATTCAAGACTGCATTTTATGCGCGCAACGTGCAGGCGGCCGATGGAGAGGACGCGAACAAAAGAAGCGAGAAATTCCACATCGTCCCTTGAAGTATGGAGGCTAAAAAGGATTAAATAGATACGTCTCTGAATTTACCGCGAGTTAAGGTGCGCTACTTACGGAAATTTATTCGGCGATTCCGATACGGCCGCCTTAAGAGCCCGAGAAGGTGAAGATCTGAAGTATCTGTACGTGAATTAGAGTGTTTTGGTCTGCTGATTGCGTAGTTGGGATGTCGACGAAAGCGTGAAGGTGATTTTGCTATCAAGTTACGACCTTTTCGCACATTAAAAGAATTCGAGCCGCTTCCATATGGAAGGAGATCAACTTCGGTGGGATTCCTGAGTGAGCAAACACGTGGATTTCAACTGCTTCATACCGATATTTACGACTCGCCGATGTCGCGCCGAATGAAAGGGTGGTCTTCGTGGAATACGGCGGAGTGACTTACTGAGAGTTGTGAATTAGGATTATGATCGCAGTGTGATACGTTTCGTGACGAAATGGAGTGCAAATAAGCCGATCGGAGAGTTAAGATCGGGTGCCACATATCAAGATGCTGACTTGCCTGATGCAACGTGAGCTATGGTTGAATTCTTTTTTATATAAAGTGGGTAAAAATATTTTACTAAAATTTATCGAATTAAATAATGCTTTTCTATTATTGGAAGTTGGTTATAAAATAATTACAATAAAATGTTTTTCGGGCTATTAGAGAAGCTAATAGGGTCGATTAGTAAACGATGTTGGTGTCATTACACCCCCTTCCATATGCCACTGGTGGCTTGCGTGGTACTAATCTAAATCTAAAATCTAAATGTTTCTATTTATGGGAATAGCACTTAATTCATAATTCTCATCACGTTGTCGGTGCATTGTTCAAGCAAAGCAGTTCTCAACAAAGATATCTTACCCTTTCGAGAATATTCGGAGCCTGAAGAAGTGTGACGACAATTCTGCAACATCAATTTCAATCATTTTGCACACAGACCGTAAGATGCTTGTAATCGTAGTAGAATATTTTTAAAAGTGCTTCGACAGTTGAGTTCACTTCGCATATATGAACTCCCGCTGGGAAATTTGCAGCTTTGCTTCTGAAGTACAAACATTAATGATTGTAAGAGATCAAAACAAGTTTTTGTACACACAGTATAATTCTTACTCGCTAGCAAACAAAACACCGACGGAAAGAGGTGTGAGATCATAATAGGTGGGGAAAGTCCCAAAAAGTTTTAAAACGATTTCAGTAGCATAATCTTGATACCATGAATGTGAGCCGAACCTAGGGTATGCATTTGGAGAAAGCCTTATTAATAAGTATCGACTCAATGAAAAATACATTTGCGAGATGGTGCCAATTTCAAGGTGGAACCTGGATACGAATCCACGGTAAAGGAACCGCGCAAATAAGTTACTTACGGCAGGTAACGCATGAGTAGTAGTGATGTAGATGTAGTGTACTATGAATATGTAGTGATCATCAAGCGTTTATGATTAAAATACGACAGATAATTTTTAGGCCTAAAATAAACGCAAAAATTGAGAAAATATTTATATTGGTATAGCTCGTATGTAAACTTCTTAAAGCAAACAGCATTCGTTCATTCATTTTTTTCAGTATAAAATAAATCGAAGAAAGAATTAAATCCATCCTAAGGACCTCGCTTGGTCTCGCTTAACTTGGTTAGATGAAAGTCTGCCTGTCACCCAAAATCAGCTTCAAACAAGAGTGGAATTTTAAAGGGTTAAAACCTTAGCATAGAGGAAAGCACGGAGGAAACGACGCGAGAAAAACCTCGCGGCAATTATTGCAGATCATCCCGGACAAGAGCCACTAAGCAAAGATACCTCAGCAGTGTCATCCAAATTTCTAAGAATCCATGGGAAAAAAGCACTGATCTCACGATCGGGAAACCTCCATTCACATCCGCAACTTTCTCAGGAGGAATCAGAAAATGAGATCCTCTTATATACAGAACCGCGCCTTCCAATGCAGCCTTATGTCCAGCCCTCTTCTCGGCAGGAGACGGGCCAAGTACAGGGCTCCCCGGGCGGCAAAGTCACAAGGAGACTGTGATGGAAGATGGAATGGCTATGGAATGAGAGGGAGCCGAAGGCGGAGCGGATGAAAGGAGTAGCGGGCAAGAAAAAGAGAGGTTTAGCCGGGGAACTAAGGGGGGTTTAAACGAACCAAGAACTGGTGAACAATGAAAGAAAGGAGGTGTGGGAAAAAAGAAGAATACGGGAGGTAAACTAACGGAGGAAGGGGCTGAGGTAAGGAGAGAAGGTAAGACGACACAAAGTTACTGCCGCCAGCGCAGCAATTACACCCAAACAAACCTTCCTTTAGCGCTGCTCTTCTCGGCCCCTTCTTCAGCCCCTACAGGCCTCCCATTTTCAGCCTCCCCGTGCGGAATCCCAGGCAAACACGGAAAGCGCATCCTAGAATTGCGATGGAGCAAGGCAAATCGCACCGCGGTGAATAAATCGGATGGTGGTGAAGGGCGGGAGGAGAAGGAAGATCCGCCACTTGGCCTTTGGAGAAGCAGGGACTCCTTAGCCAAAGGAGACGGCTGAAGCATGGGCGTATAAATATAGAAGGATAAGGGCGCTGTGTGAATAGGGCGTTGGCCCTCTGCAGGGACACTGGGAGGGAACAAAAGGAAGGGACAAAACGATCGGACACTTTGTAACATGAATGCATTATCGGATCCAGGAAAGGGAATTATTGAAGATTAATTTCCTTGGTGTTAAACAGGGATGGCTTCGATAGCTGCAAATCATCCTTCGAAGCGAATTGAAAACCGGCGTATTATCTACCGGTAAAATGTTCGGAGAAGCTATTTGCGAGGGATGATTCGACGGGTGTCGGTATGACGGATAATCATGGCGAGAGGAAGACGCTTAAATAAGAAAAGATGATTACAACAACAGCACACAATGTCGAGAAGACCTTTGACTGATGGAAAAGTATAGTTATTAAAAATACACTCTAGTATACCATCGAAAAACAGCAAACTGGCTTTTTTCGTCTCCCGAGGAGACATCCTCGAAGGTTGGAGAAAGAATGACGTCATTCTGACTTTCGCCAGGAACTGTCCATATACTACCATGGCAACAATACAAAAAGGGTATTTGTTAGTACTAGGATTTGAGCTCCAATTTACTTCCGCAAAAATTTCAATTTGAAATGATTTTAATGCAAGGAATAAATGAATGTGATGATGAGAAGCTTAACTAGAAATTGAAAACGCATCATTGGTGATCCAAAGTGTTATACTGAAATTAAACTTGTTATAGTAACAAAGAGATATAACCTGATGGATGTTTGTGTCAAATCTAACAGATATTTCGAAATCTGTTAAAAATTGAAACTTTGGAAATTTTTTGCCAAAAAATTAATAAAAATTAACTGCTCCCATTTTCCAATTGCTTTACTTTCTTTTAATTTCTGATGCATCATTAACATTGGTGGTTTTCAATCCTACAGAAGAAAAAACTAAGGAGAATCATCATGAGTGAATTAGTAACTTCTATTTTATTGACTTAAGGGTCTTGTATTCGGTCTGAATATAACTAATATAAATAGTGCGATTTTTTTATTAACACTCCAACATGAGGGCGATGATTCATCTAGATTCACGTACATCCAACATATAATATTCGAAAATTGATCTACTCGCTTAGTTTCCCGATCATCACTGCATATTTAAAAAGATATAATTTCTTCAGATCTAGTTAGATATTTTTTCACCTCGGATAAAATAACTTTGGATCGCCTCTCAATAAATCCCGAATTGTTAATTTTATAATCCCGGATATCAATAGAGAGTATGCTGCTCATCAAGATACGTCCTTCTGGCAGAATATCAAAAGTGATTTATCTCCGTTTTAAGACTTCCATGTCGCCATGCAATAACTTCGAGTGGCCGCGGGGCACAATGGTTTTGGCAAACCCCGGTCTAGAGAAACGCCTCTGCACACAAAACAATTTGACGTTTTTTATAGACCTATTATTCCTTGACAGTAATAAATCCATTCAGGATTTGTAAGGAATATGCACTGTCAGCAATCATTTTCGTTTTTCAATATGAGGCCGAGAACAATAGGGAAGACAAGCCGATACTGGACGCCATTCCGAGAGAAAGAGAGACGTCAGAATAGAGAGAGAGAAATGAAACTGCCTATTATATGCTTATATAGTATTTGGTTAGGCGAGAAGAGAGGGAGAATTAACGGACGGAACAAAACTCTTTCACATCTTATTGATTCACGCGGAAATTCAAGCGTGATAGAAATCAAAGCCGACCGCGGAGTCTAGTATGCTTCGGATGAAAGTTACGCACCATTGTGCCATTGGTAGCACGTCACGCTCTATCAAGAGACCTATTCATACGCAGCCTTTCACGTCGCACGATTATATTACGGGAATGATTTTAGTAATTAGTCAAAATGAACAATTGAATTGGTACTCAAAACGCTGAAAGTTATCGCCGTATGCCACGGAAGGAATGACGGGCAAAATGAGTAAATTCATGGACTCAAAGCAAGTGATGGGCCGTCCTTTCATAAGGTATTTTTCAATGATTATATTTCCTCATGGGATGATTGCCTTTCCTTGCTATTAACTATAAGGTGATTCAAGTTCTAACATATATCTCGTTTCTACCAAAGAAATATCAATTTAGTAGTCATATGGCCATTATGTCTAGCGTGCTAGACAAGCGACAGTGAGGTCCCGGGATCGAATTCAGGTTAAGGCATTGGGAAAACCATGGAGTGATGACCCTGTGGTACTAAAAATTTTACAAGGATATAAATCGATAGCTTGAATTAAAATATGATTGGAAATATTTTCTTCTATCATTATCTTCAGCATTTATTACGGTAGGGTGGAATTTTAAAAGTTTATTGCAGAGAAGTTTATAAGGATGTTATCCTAAGCTCCCCAAAGAAGGATCGAGAAACTTTGCAAGTTTCATGACAATCCTTTCTATTTTCCATCTGGATTGGGTCATATTTTTCGAGTCAGTCATTAACAAAGGTCAATTGTAAGAGTGATCTATTAAGCCTAAAATTACCTAACAACGCTTTAATTATATTTACTACTACTATGACGACATACAGAATTAGAGGGTACAAGTTAGTCATTCCTGAGATCCACAAGTGACTGGATACACATCAGCTTTTAGAGAAAACTAACTCATCCAACCGTGAAGCAAACCAAAACGCGGACGAAAATTACACTCAGCGTTAAAAGAGTAGACATCCCTAATAAGCAATGGCTGTTTGAACATCACTTCAAGCATACACCCGACGGATCATAAAATCGTCGAGAAGAAGAATACTCCTACGGCGGCACGAAAAAGCGATAAAGACGCCTTCGAAAAAACCTCGCGCAATAAAAGACTAATTCGTAAGGAGTAAAAACTCGGTACGGCGGAAACACCCCGAGTTATTTCAATAAGTGCGATAAAATCGGTCAATCGCTCGCTCGGGATCGGAGAGGATAAAGGGAAAGCCCGATCGGAATCCGCGCCGTACGGAAACAGAACGCGGGGCAAAAAAAGCCCCGGAATGGTGAAAAATGAAATGGCCGCGGAGGCAGATAATGAGCGGGAGTAAATACAAATCGGCGATGGAAAAGAGGATATGGGGAGAGCGGGGTTTTGAGGATGGTTGGGCGATCACTCGGCAAAGGGGGATTACTCGAGGATGTGATACAGACGGAATAAGGCAGTGGCCGAGGAGGACGCGGGGTGTGGGAAGAGGTGGGTGAGGAGGGAAAATGGGAGTGAAAAGGAATGGAAAAAGAGGTGGAGTGGAATAAAAGGGCCGTGGAGGGAAAGGGAGAAACGGGAGGGAGTGGTAAGAGAAGAGATAAACGGTACGATAGAGGAAGGTAGACAGACTCGCAAAAGGCAAAGAAACAAAAGAAGACGCGCTGCCCGCAAAATAGGAACAAAAAGCCATGGGGAGGAGGAGTCGAGAGGGGGAGAGGATCACAAATAAACTACCACCTAGAGTAGAGGAAGAGACAGGAGAGATAGAGAGAATCCCGTCTTACGACGGAATGCCGCCCTAATAAAGTGGAACTTATAAGTGACGAAGCAGAGCTCTTAACTCATACTATTTCTCCCTTCACTGCCGTCCTACTTCATTTCTTCACTCTCTTTTAGCATCGTTCCATTTTCTTGCCCACCATCCATTCGCGCACATGCCGCTGACACCTTCGCATCGCATTGTCCAAACAAAAGCCCTCGCTCTCCATCTCCTAACCCTTCCAACCCTTTCTCCGCGCTTATCTCTCCCTTTCTGCGACTCGGAGGGCATCACTTCGAATCGGCCGTTATGACCTAAAACGGGCGTAGGGCTAGCAACAGATGGCCGCGTGAAAGAAGCGGGGGATAAGGTTAGCTATGGTGCTTTTCCACCGAAGAGTGGCTTTCGCGAATTCTTTCGCCCGTCTCATCTCCTTTGTCGATCCGACTTGTAACACGGCGTTCCTTTAATCTCCACAAAGGAGAGAGATTTTTTGATCCTCCCGATCGAAAAACGCGTCCGGATGGTGAGAGATGAAGAAAGCGAAAACCGGACCTTAATTAGTCAATGCCGCTTTTTTTGGGAGCCTTATTTACGGTGAATGCCTGGATGAGAAGTGACAACCGGAGCCAGAAACTATTCGAATGCGTGGCAGCCGAATTAATTTGGCGAATTAAGTAATGAGCCAGTTCGACAGGTCAGCCATAAGTCTGATGAAAATGCAATCTTGGGACGGTATACAGGTGAATGATGTTCTTCTGTAATTATTGCTGTGATAGCTGAATTAAAAGCACAGGCTAGATCAAAATTAAAGCTGACAGAACTTAAGTCCGTTCTATGAATTGAATAAAAGGGAGCTCTGTCTGTTTAAAACATCCGGATTCGCATTTATCAAACGCGTTAGCTAAATTATTTCGAATCACATCGTGTAATGAAGATATTAACGCGCATTAATTACTCGTGAAGGATGATAATTAGAGCGCGTAATTTCTCACGCAGTCGGACCATTTCGCGCCCATTGAGACAACGAGCTAATTTGCATAGGGCCAATTTTAATTACGGACACTATGTGATAATCAAATAACACACGCTTTGCATGCTCCCCTTTGCAATCACGCAAACAGGAAAAGAAAAATCGTACCGATAAAAATAGACCACCGGATTTAAATTTCAGGAATACTACTGATGGAATGAGCAGTGACTTCAGGAACTCCATTTGAAGGTGGAATTAACAAATGAATTAAAATACTTTGTAGAACGAACAACAAAGTAATTTAATTCATTTGTTATACCCATCCTAAGTTTCCGTAAGGTAATGCATTCTATTCATCCATCATCAAAATTTTAAAACAATTTAGAATAATCTAAATTCTAGAGCAATCAGAGCTGGTGATGAGGTATGTGAGGGCCCAAATAGTAAATTTAGATTCAATATTTTTCAAACAAAATATCGATAAAAGATGTTTTAGACAAAATAAAATCCCTTATTTATTGACTATGGAAATTTATACCAGCAATCTCTTTGAAAGATGGCAGACCCTTACAGAAACATGGAATCTTGGGGCTTCGAATCAGGCGAGAGCTGCCTCAAAATCTTGAGATTCTTTCCGAGCCATGTCGGTAATTAACGAGCGGTGAGTGCGGGAATCCTTCCAGTTATAAAATGCCCATTTCCAGTCGGCGAAAGAGCGAGAGATGTTGAGAGCGATATCTATTGATCATTCCAACACGATATGCACTCCGAAAGAAAAAGATCGACAAAAAGCGCACGGGTGAAGAAAAACTTTCGCGGACAAATGATTGAAAGTGGTGCGGCTTTTGTTTGCCCGCATCCCAATAAAACCGTCCGGAATCGTCCACTCGAAAACGGGAGGAAATGAGCGATTAGAGAGGAGAGCGATTCGGTGTCATATCGCGTCAGAGCGAGAGGTAAAGGACTGCGGCCGCTCGTGTTGGTACGGGAAGGAGAGTTGATTTCTCCATTTACCTTAGTGGGGTTGAGTCACTCGCTCGGGTCCCACTGAGGTGTACCGACAATTAAAATACCAAGGTTCCCTCCACTGAAAGGGAGTGAGGGAGGCGCAAATAGGGCTAAGGGAGAGAAAGAGAGTGCCCTGAGTGGGGAAGAGAGGAAAAAAAACGAAAAAATGAGGCATGCCACAGAGGCGCCGACAAGTATTTCGCTCGGGATGGGGCGTGGGTGTAACGTGTATATGGAATGGAGGGGAAAAGGGCGAATGGGGGCAATCATGGGGCGGGGTGTTGGGAAAAGGAGAGCTTAAAATAAGGGGGGCGGAGTACAACATATAAGAGGTTCCAAAAAGGGAATAGAAAAGGAAAGATGAGAAGATTGAGACGAGAAATGAATAGGGGTATGCATGACACGGAGGAAAAGGGATAAGAGGGAGCGAAAGAGGCTGAGCGAAAAGAACAACGGCGGAGGGCGCCTGAGACAATTTCGCCGTCCTTTGGCGGGTGATTTATAAGCCGCAGAAAACCACGGGATGGTGAGAACGACGAAATGAATATTAATTGCCGCGTTTCTTAAAGACGGTTCGCCTAACGAAGTCGCCTTCCTAATACCGTCCGATATTTCGGTGGGCTTAAAAAAAAAACCGGGAAGGATCCCAGGCGCCGATAAAACTATCCCTTAAAAGTGACAGGCACGTATGAAGGAAGGAGGCGTTGAAAAGACTATCTGGAGAAAAGCAAACTATTGTTAGGAGGATCCGGAGGAAATTGAAACGAAATGAAAGATGGAAAATTCGGATTAGGAATTGAAAAGCGGGGAGGAAGAGAGAGAGACAATGAAATAAAGACGCCACGAGAGATAACGAAGCTATAACAAGGAACAAGGGACCGGAGTAAATAAAATCAAAAGAATTGGCGATGAGAAGGCGTGGAGAAAGGGTCCATCTGAAGACGACAACCCCAGAGAACGGGATGGAATAAAAACAACGGGAAAAGAGATACAACTCGGGAGAAGAAAAGGAGGGCGAGTGGAAAGTATGAATCTGGTAGGGAACACCGAATGAACTGGAAAAAGAAATTCAGCCAAAAGAATAGGAGCTAAATGGGTGGAGACGAGGCACTGAGAAGAAAGATAAGGGGGCATTCAAAACGAGCTGAGAGGGATTGTATGAACTGGTAAATACACGAACCGGGCGATAAATCAAGGGAGCCACTTGGTATCGGGCAACGGAAATATTGGAAGAGAGGCCTTACTAAAGGAAAGGTAAAAGAGGTTAAGAATGCAACAACGGCTTGAGAGGCGATCCTAACGAAAGGAAATGAGTAAAAATAGGTGGGCTACCTCAAGACGTGGAGGATAAGGCAGAAGATTACAAGAAAGGGCACAAAAGCTAACATGACATCGCTCGCAGATTACAATAGAGGGGGAATAGGAACTGGTGGACAGTCGTGAGGAATAAAATAGCGCGTAAAAAGGGTTTAACTGAGATGGGAAAGAGGGAGAAATTGACGAGGGAGATGAAAGGGAAGGGCTGAGATGAGAAGTTGAGGGGGTATAAAAAGGAGTATTGGAGGCGAATGCGTCTAAGACGGCACGATTTCCTTGGACAAGTTGAGTGGCAGGGCCTCGAGGTCAGAGCAAATAGAGGGACGTGAAGACAGCCTCTGAGGATGTGGGAGGGGCTTTCTTTGCCCTTTTCTCTCCAACTATAATTATGTGCGTATGTTGTGTGTGTTTGTGTAAGAATACACATAGTAATCTATGTATTTGTATACATCCTTTAGTATTTGAAAAGATAATCTCAAAGGTGAAAGCTTTAACGTGACTTCTTATCCCTCGTTTTTATGCAACGTCCGACTTTTCGAAACCGGAAGTCGCACTAATTTTCAAATTTTGTAAATTTGCTGACAAGGTATAACCTGCAATATACCCCGCTTGGCCAAGATTAAGCCTCTCATGTAGCAGGGGCGGATCTAGAAATTTGTCAAAGGGTGGTGGTTTTTGAGACAAATCCATAAAAACACATCTTTAATAACCTGTAAAATTGCCTTATTTTCGTCACAAATATAATAAACGATACAGATTCAGGAGTAATTTTGTGGTAATAATTAATATTAAAACTATTAAAACGCTCCACGTTAGTGCGAAGATTTCCATTAAATTTACTACCTATTAAAGCGAATAATTACTTTTTACAATCTATGCATTCATAATGTTTCTATAAGTGTCTACATTCAGTAAGGTTCAAAGAGATGTAGTCAAACAGTGATTTTTCCCAATTTTTTTAGTGATTTTTCCCAATTTTTTTAGTGATGATTCCCAATTTTTAATCTGCTGCTGAAAATTTATTTACATAATAAATTTATTTTATTTATTACATTTGGATTCTCTATAGCCATTACTATAACAAATATCACGGTACTCCGCCTTCAATATATTGAAAATTCAGAAGTATTACGCTAAAGTGATTAAGACTGCGTAGGTAGACAAATTTATTTCTTAAATGAGTAATGAGACTGAAAATGAACTTATAATCATATTATACTTATTTGAATATTTATCAAATGTCGACTAACATCCATTTTTATAATGTGTTCCACAATCCGAATTTGTTAAACTCTTCTTACAGGAAGTATAAGTGACAGCGTTTACCACATATGGTGTTCTAAAATCGTAAAGACAAAAGCATATTAGACATACATGTATTATATCCTATTAACAGAGAAAATAATAAATAATTTATGGTCAAATTATAGAAAAAATCAGTGATTGTTTTTCTTTAGAGAACTATTGAGGGGTAAGCTTTCGTAGAGATAGAAATGTTTGGACAGTGTTGGAATACAGTGACATTCAGATTTCGGTACTTGAATCCGCTTTCATCTCAACTTCCATAGAAAACAAATTAGCAATCATAAGGGCGAAAGAGTTAAATGTTGGGAAAATTGCTACCCTTGAAATGAACCTGCGCAAAGAATGGTCGATTCAATTAATTTTTTCTTTAAGAATTATTAAGGAAAAGGGAAAGGTGATTTACGATGAGGTTGATTCCGAAGTGTAAAACCGGAACCTGCTAAAGCCATTGTACGATTGTAATGGGAAACCTCTCAACAATGTCCTGTCATGATGACGTCATAAAAGATCTGAGAAAAGCCTCACAAAAACTTCTGATCGTTTTTGATCAGATCGAATCGTGCAACTCCGATGCGAACGTGACTTTTGCACCGTTTTTATGAAGGAATCTATCCGAAGATGACACTATGCGTCGAAACCGTCAAGCAATTACCGTTGAACGAACAAATTGTTATGATGTTACGGTAAAATAACTCTGATAGACAGCTTAGGAATTTCTATTCGTTTCTTATCTTAAAATTACGATGCAGTTATAGCAATTAAAGAGATTTTTAAATTTATTAAAAAGGGACGCGATTAAAAAATTACTAACGGAGCTATTGCGGATCAAATGACTTACGAAAGTTAATATGTTTTCCAGATTTTCAGTTTAAATGGAAATATATATTTAGTTTCCTAAAAATGAAGTTATTCAACGTTAGATTGTTATTTATTAATCTTGATTTGTTGTTCAAGATAAGGTTCATCGCAAAGAGTAAAGAGCAACCAATCAAGCGATGATTGATTGCCACCTAGAATTAGCCAGAAACGAAGATACCACTTTTTTGTAGCATCAAATTTACAGTAATTTAATGGCACATGAAAAATATTTTACTTCTACATGCAGAACCTGCATATAACCTTATGAATACTTTTTAGATGAACGGAAATCCAATATAAAGAATTATTTAGACTATTAACTTCAACCAATAGGCAAATGGAAAGTATACTAATAAATCATACTCATAATAGAGATATAAATCGCTATCTGTTTTCAAATAATGGAAATTTTCGAGGGAAAATATGTAAACGAGGAAGCTTCATCATAAAAGATAACGACATAAAAAGTTAATTACTAGACGTTGAGATACCTCGCGAGAGGTTCAACGATATTTATCGAAGAAAAAGCAGCTAAAAGTCACGCTTCTAGAGCAGGTGGTTCCTAAAATAAAGAAAACAGTCTGAAAAACACAAAACGTGGTAGAATTCGGTTCACCCGTTTTCGGACCAGCTGCCTATTCTTCGGATGTTTGCAGAAAAATTACTCAGAAGGTGAAAAACGGCCGGTAAACAAATAAATAGCGTGCGTAGGCCAACTCTAAACTCTATAGCACACCGCTATAACCTTCGCGGGACAACGGTACACTTCAACTTTTTCAACACGCCGATTTTAATCATCCGACACGTTAAGAGGCGAATAATGGACAACGTGACAGATAGTTCAGACTTACAGCGTTTGGACGACTAGTTAAGAAGAACGTCTTCAGACAAACATAAAAGCAAACTGCCCGGCCGAAGACGTCACATTTGTTTCGGAAAAACGTGCAACCAACCGATTCCGGTTCAGCGCGATACTTCGTCCGCGGCAATAAAAAAATAAACGTACCGTAAAAAAGTAACTTATCGAGGGAGCGTAAAAAACCCACAAACCATCTCCGCGAGAAAAGAAAAGCGCATGACCGAGGAGGCTACATTTACTAACGTCCCGAGTTGCCACCGTCGTTTTGGCACGAAGGCGCTGCCACGCAAAGACTGCTTTTCTCCGGAATTCCTAAGAAGGCAGAAGTGATTTACGCTAAATATGCTCAGCCACGCAGAGGTGAGACGAGTCCGAAGAAAAGACGGGAAGGCGAGGGAGGGAATTTCGGGTGGCTTACAGCGGAAGGAGAAAAAGGTTCGGCGAGGAGAAAGGATGAAAGGGGGGGCTTAGGCGCCGCGTCGGAGGAGAAGGGGGGGCGCGGCGCCGGTGAGGTAGCCGTTGCATCCCACGGGTGCACAACAAGGGTTCCGAGAATTACGGGGTTAAATGCGGGAAAAGAAAGAATCGGAAGGTCGGGAATGCGCGGGCGATTTCAACGGGAGACGTGAGAGATGGATAAGGCAGTGCAGTGGGCAGAGGAGCCGAGAGAGTTAGAGCGAGTAATGAGGAAAAAGAAAACTTCCTCGCAACTTGTGTCTCCCTGGAATGGGATTTCTTGCAAAACAATGTGACTGATTCCAACGAAAACGTAAATCTTCACGCCACGAGATGATGATTCAGCAAGAGATGAAAAAAATAAAGAGGATGAAATTGATTTTTGCTAGAAAACGAAATTTACGGATGCCAGCTGAGATTTTTGTGTATCTGTGAGAGAAAGGTTGGAGCATGTTCTGATTTCGTTAAGATTATTCTTTCGAGTTCCCACATATGAGGTACGAATCAATTTTTTACCAAAGTTAACACAAAAAATTTTCATGGATACAAAATCAGAACGTTCAATTCGTGGTAAATTGTAATTCTAAATTGTATTGCGCTATATCGCTGATCTGGCTGGAATTTTCTAAAGGATAGTTGTCGAAGGTAGGGGAAAATTCGTTCACTTGAATAATATAACATCAGCTTTATAGCATTTCATTTAAAAAGATTACTAGGAATAGATAGCCCTGGAAGAGTTTCGTCTAATCTCAAAGAAAAAAGGAAAGCTCATAAAAATAATAATATGTGTAACGACCCTCATGATAAGAGAGCATTAAGTCTTTGGTAGGCATTTCCTCGGATAAAAACGAAAGAGTTGTTCAAATATCAAACATCCTTTAGACAGGAATCGCGTGGCTAGTTTCAGCCTAATGAAATCAATCTATGAGACAATGAGGATATAACTCTCATACTGCTTAGAAAATGGCGATAAAACGATATTTTAAAAGTCGTAGAAGTTATTAAAAACTAAATTCCATTCTTATGAATGAGAAAACATTGATAGAGTAAAAAATTCGTGAGATAGTAACAAAATTAATTTAAATTCTTAGGTGTTCATACAACGTCACTACAAATAATAAATTAGAAGAATTACCCACCACATTATTCACCCAGTTTGACAACTACTCTATATTAAAAGTATCATTCCTCAGAATGTGCAAATAAATTCCGTCGATTAAAATAAACCAAAAGAAATCTCCAGCGACCTCATGTAGCGATCCTAAATTGTAATTTCAGGCACATCGAACGAAAAAAGTGCACATCTTAAACAACTCAAAAAAGCATTGCTTCGTATGTTCCACAGGTTCCGATTGGCATTCTTAGTCCAAGCTTCATACCTCCCATCTTGTTTATGTGGAAGAGCCCTAAGAAACTCTCAATATCACCAAAGCTCTACGGCAGTCCGAAGACAATGAAAGACCGCCTTTTGTGCGGAAGAGTAATGGAAAAAAATAATCGCATTCCACATGCTAACTCTGTACAAGAAGCCTATTGTATGGCTTGCCACCTCTTGGCACCGCGATTGCCGAAGGAATTAATGAGCTATGATTAATGAGACCGCATGCATCGACCTTGGTACGCGCACGGACGTCCTGTTCCGAGCACCACTAGCGCTGCTTCCACTTGCTACCGGGAGACTTACTCGGGAGTGAGTCGGGACATCCCTTCAATGAATTACCAATTCACGGGGATAGAGACAGCGTTGGCAGTTAGTTGTTGGATGCAGGGATAGATAGAGGGGCGGATGGCATGCGTGGGTGAGAGGCGTGGGCGACTTTTAAACCGAGAAATGAAAAGAGAGGAGAGAAACAAATGACAAAGAAAGAGAGGTGAGAGAAAATGAGGAGAGGGGATGGAGAGAGAGAAAATTAGATGACGTTGGGCGAGGGAAATTATGGTCGACAGTGGATTGGGGAGTGGGGTTATGGGCTGGGTCCAACTCTGGGAGATGCTCGTAGCAGTCGAGGATTTCGGTGATGAGGAAACGAGGTAAAGGAGAAAGAGAGACGAAGGAATGAGGGGGACGCAATTACGCTCCATCGCGTATATTCCGAACGCCTTGAGAAACCGGCAATAAAAATCCTCGCGGCTATTTTTCCCTCGAAAAAACTCGTGAATATTTGATTTGGGGGAATGATTGGAATACGTCTGCGCAACGAGGCCCTAAAAATAACAGGTCCGTGATTGAAAAACGTAAATTAGAAACCGCGGGAAAACAAAGAGCGCCGGAAGGAGATCTTTAAAATTTTAGAATCTTAATATAAAACCCGTAATGAGGAAAGAGCAAGCCGAAACGTAAACATATAAACACCTAGACTTTTATTCTAATCAGGGGATAAAAACTCGGGCGGGAATGAGAATCGGAATGATATCCCAGAGGTAACGACGAATAAAAATCAATGAGATTTTTTTCGGAGAAACAGTAAAGACGCGTCTTGCGGATATATAATTCCTAAAATTAATTTCGAAACACTTCCGATGAAAATTCGAGCTGTAACCTGGAACATTTAACGCGGCGGAGTTGAATTCTTTTCCCCGTGGAATCAATGAAAAGGTAATGAAAAGCATCGGGGACTCGTACCCGTAAAACCCGCGTCGAGTCTCCCGGTGGAAAGCTGATGTCATAAAAAGAGCGGGACTGAATATTAAATGCCCCACCGAACATTTTACATTCACGCAACTTATTCTCTCCCCAAAAATAAACAGAAACGATCAACGAGGAGGAAAAATACAGCCGTGCCAAGGAGAAAGCCCAAATAATAAATTAAAACACAATCACGGAAAACGGAGAGAAGGAAGCGGGAGAGGGAGAAAGAGAGGAGATGAGGCGGTTATAAAAAATGACTAAAATAAAAGGTAAATGGAGTGACCTGGCACGAACTTTTTTAAAACGGAAAAAAATGCTTCCCGGACATGGCCAAGTGGGCTGGAAAAATGTTTGAGGTGTGATTTTTATGGTCAAATATTGAAAAATAATAATCACCCCGAAAATACTCGCCAGCGGGGAGTCTATTTCTTTTCTGAGAAGGTAAAGCGTATAGGAAAAGTAGGGGTGGGAATACTTTTGGGGGAGAATCCTTAAGAATGTATGAAATTGTTATGAACCTTTTTGGGTGGTGGATGTCTGTAGTTTCGAAGCAAGCATCTGCGGAGTAACCAAGATGTCCTCTTAGGACTAATATTATGAATTGGTTTCTTTGGTTGGAATTGGAATCTTTGGTTTTTACTCCACTATTATCAAAAGAAAACTGTTCATTTTTGCCACTATTTTTCACCTAGTTTATATAATTTCTTGCCGTTTCTTATATTTATTTTTCTTTGCTTTGCATATTTTTATTAATTTATTTGCTCTAATTTTACTTTGTTTCTTATATTATATGTATAATGTAATATTAAAGGTGTAATTTGTAATATAATGTAATATATATTATGTGATTTTTAATATAATCTAATACGCATAAATTTTGCGCGAGAGAAAACTAATTAATAAATGATTATTGGATAGACTCATACGAAATCCAAATCATTTATTATTGGACAGGTATCGGATATAGAACTCATAGAGGATATCTTATGCGGAAAAACGTAGTACACTTGCTTACAGTCACAGAGACAAATGCATCGAACGGCTGAATTTGCGAATAAGACTGGAAAGAGCGAGTTGGGCGAATGGAAGCGAAAAGGAAAGGAGCGTGAGAATGGAGAGAAGAGGGAGGGAGCGGACGTGCGTGATTTAGGGAGAAATGGAATGCACGAATGGAGACGGTGGGGCAGGTGGAGGGACCCATTAAGACCCCCTTGAATTCATGGTTAAGAAGTCACATCAAGCTCGTTTGAGCCGACATTTAATTCCTTACGCTCTAACTACTTCGGAGGGAACTTAAAATGAGGAAAACATCGAGGATACTTAAAGCTGTGGGACGAAAAATTAATTAATCGGATTTACAATCCTACACAGCCGTACCGATGTTCAACGGGCGTGAGAAATCAAACTTCCCTGGGGATCCGCCAATGAAATCAGTCCGTATTAGAATTAGAGGAGAAGGTAGTGACGGAAATACAAGAATGCGGCTGTCAGCGTAGAATATTTAGAAAGAGCGGCAGAATTACGATGTTTCTACATTTATGACTAGATTCCATCGGCCAATTAATTTTTATGATATAAGGACGAATGAAGTTGCATTACTCAGGGTTTATGAAACACTAGCAAGGTAAAATAGCATCGCATGGTAGATCAGTGTTCAGCAAAATCAGAGCGTTGCTTTTGAAATCTCATCCCAAATCAAATATCTGCGCACATGGTGAAAATTCCGATGAATTAATAAGGAAAATTTTATTTCTGTAATATTCTACGATTACTAAAATGATAAACATACCAATAGAGGGAAAATATTAGATGTTAGTTTCATAGTAAATTAAGACTATATTGTCCATAGGTTAAACTTAGTGCTTAAATGTTTCCTGCCGTAATTTATTACAGTAATTACAGCGTTACAGCAAGAAATACTAGATAAAATTAAATTATAATTATTTCAACAGATATTTGGTATTCAGAAAGTATAATGATCAATATTGAAGCAAATAGCGTAACGAAGTCCATACTAAAATTCTGAGAGAGGTACTTGATTCTTCAAAATCGCTATTACTAGCTGAGGCAATTTAATTTTAAATCAGGGTTACGTAAAAATTAATAACGATAAATTCAAGGCACTTTTGTGTCCACATTTGTGATTCTGTAGGCAAAAAGGTACAACGGGATATTGCGCTATTATTCGACATTTTACATTCAGGAGGTTCAGTAACCAGCGAAAGAGTTGGAAAAATCCATGAACTTATCGAAATCCGAGTAAATCTTAATCAAGCTTCCTGAAAAGGCCTTATGAGATTTTTTGGAGAAGCTAGAAATTTCGCACCTCCGAAAAGCTGCCTCGGAAGCTCTAATTATCAAAACGAACGACCTCTCGGCGATAAATACGCTAATTCTCCTCAACAGCGGCATAGACGCCCATTAAGGATTAAAACAAATATTGATACTGCGAAATTTCGGTTTTCGGACCAAATTCAACGAGGTATAATTTAGCGCCGCAATTAGAGCCCTAGATTATCGTCAATTTCCTCCGAATGATTCCTTTAAATCTCCCCGAACGTAAAACGGTTCAATTATGCCCGCCGAAAAAAAACCCGAAATTTCCTACCGACTTCAACTAAGCATCTCCTTAAAAAAGAAGAAACAACACGTGCAGGCTTAACATTCCTCCTCCGCCGAGGCCATTCCCGGAGGTGAAGGAAGAAATTCCGTGAAAAATCGAGAGAAACGGCGGATTCGTGCATAACGCCCATAACAAAACTCCGGAAAATGGCAACCTCACCGTTCGGAGAGCCACCAAAAATTCCCTCCCTCATATTCTCCGCTTCGATCTGGAACGTGGCCTTTTTTTCCCACTTTCTTCGGCGTTTTTCCTCCCGGTGCTCTCGCACGTGTTCCGCGTCGCGAGAAAAAAACGGTTCGAGAAAGTGTGAGTAGATATCGCAGGCGTCCTCTAGACAAACAGATAGAAGTGAAAAGGCCGTGAGAGGGAGAGGAAAGGATGTGACATACGGCGCAGGGCTAGAGAAAAAGGCGGTGGTGAACATTTGCCGCGGAGGAACAAGGGGGAGGTCGCAGGGGATGGAAAAAGGTGAAAAAGAAGGCGAGTGGAACGGGGTGGATTCCGAGAGCAAAGGCAAACGGAGTAAATGCGCGGGGAAGACGATTTAAAGCGAAAGGGTGGGAGGATGAAGAGAGAAAAGACACCACGCGGAGAGAGAGAAAGGGAGAGACAGAGAAGGATAAGAGGTGGGAGTGGCTGGATAGAGGCGAGAAATATGAGAAAGAGAACGGTGTGGGAGGGATGGAACAAAAAGGGAGGAAAACGTGAAAAATAAAAGTGGCTGGGAGGAGGAAGAAAAAAACCTGTTCAATAAACAGCAGCAGTCTGGCAAGAATGCGGGACGGGATAAATTAACGCAATGTAGCGGGGGGGATGGGAGGGAGGAGATGGTAGTTGGCGGCGGAGAGATGCGTCGGATGGTATGGGTTATTTAAGGGCGATTGGTATGGGGTAGGATGCTCACGGCACGGAAGAACTTCCCGACAATTTGCACCGACGGGGATAAGGGGGTGGAGCGAGCGGAGAAAGGGAGGATAGTCAGTGGGATGCTCGGGCAAGAGGCGAGAGGTGATAGGGTTAACAAGAGTAAATAGAAAGGGAGGCAGATAGAACGGAATCCGCTCGCCGGAGTGGGAGTAACACAATACGAGCTGTATCTCTTTTTATAATCCGCGCAACGCTTGCGATATTGAGACTTCTTTTGCGTAATTACGGCCATGCGTGCACTACCTGAATGGCCACCGAGGGACGTAAAATTATCATTCCGGAGACGAAACTATCTGGACCCGTTGCGGAAATGTTTACTTTTCCTCTCTCTCTCCGGGGAGAAAAATGCGGAAAATGGTTGGAAAACGTCTCTCTGTTGTTTCTGGGAGATCTCGTTGCGGTGGGCGATCTAAGGTTTCATAAGAGATTTGAACGAGCGAGAGATGGCCACGGGGGGAAATCCAATCCTTTGAGGCGATGTTTAAAAACTCCGGAGATAAGTAAAACCACGGTAGCTGGCGAGCGAAACGGTAGGTGGAGAGAATTGAAGGAGGATCTTTAAGGGTGGAGCGCGAAAACGAAATTCCTCCTTGCAAACACTGGATATCGCGGAGGAATGAGAGTGGTGTGGCAGGGGAGAGAGCGAGTGTCGAAGGTTTAATGGAAGTGTGCCTTCGTGCCTGGAGAGGATGGCAAGATAAGCGTGACGAAGATGAAGTAAGAAAGTAAATGCTGATGAACACGTGGGCAGGAGGCGTGGCGTTGGGTTTTTTGGCTTGGTGTCGGACAATGGAGGATGGGAGGGAAGATTTGAAGAGAAAACAAATTGAAAATGTGATGGGGTTTCCGGGGAGTAAAGTTGTTATAAGGGCCCGAACACCGAGAGGCTGCCCCCCTTTAAGGAGTAACAAATTCATTTTTGTGAAAGATAAAAATATTTGAGGCGATGTTACGGCTGGGTTGGGTCTAGCTCTCGTCTCGTATGATCATCAATGTCCGGCCCACTGCGACGCTGGAAATCCACTTTCCGTTCCGAACAAATACAACGACATATAAATATTCCTCTCGGCAGCGGAATGGAATATCATTAGTGTAAAAATGAAATTAAATTGCTATCGCCTCCTTTCGTATTTATATTGCTTCCCATTATATACCTAAAGTAAGGGCATATTTATCGGAGAGATGACGTGAAATCGTGAGGTTTTTAAAAAGTCGTTATAACATACCGTTTGAGGAGGAAATATTCCTAATAATTCCGCGCGGAATAGGCCGGAGCAAATGATATTAACAAGAGGGAAATGTACTCTCGAGAGAAAGTGGGCTGTCTCTTGAAGAGAACCTGTTAACTAGCGAGGAAATTTTGTAGTTATTTCTCTCCTACCTCCGGAGATATATTGCGCCAGTGTTCTTCGAAAAATTCTCCTTTCCTGTTGACCTGTCACGAGAAAGAACTCATAATATTATCTCGACTAGGGTTATTTTTCTTGCGTTACATGCGTTCCAAACGCGGAGCGAGTCGCGGATAAACAAGCAGAGAGGACAGCTGAGGGGAGAAAAAATCGCATTCGGCATATTGTCCGTGGAACAGCAAGCTTCACCGAGAGGCGTGTATTTCAATTCGCGATGTGACCTTTCGCTTGAGACTCTCTTTAATATAAAATGCGAAGGAAAGCGAGGATAAAAACGCTTTTCGATTTGTAACACCGAACGAGAGAAAGATTCCGGCGAGATACACGAGGGAATAAATCATCGAGCCGATGTTAGAGCGTAACTTACGACTCTAAGCTTCGCGAGCTTCACACTCTCATTTGCTTTGGCTGCGTAAATTACGATTCAGGTCTTATTCTACTTCATTTTTTCAGCGATAAAAATGTAGAACAACCGCCGACATTCTCCGAGTCGAACAGAAAATGCAACGAGAACCGATTTTCAGTCACGACTCGATTTAACCTTTGACCGACGAATGAAAACTGTTGGAGTGTGAGTTTTACAAAAAATTCCGACAAACGATTCGAACCTTTTCCATTCTGAGGTTTAGACAGCTCTACGAATAGGGAAAGCATATTGTCATCATGCAATAAATAAAAGTAAATAACGATACCGCGGCATCCTTATCTCTGAGACGAGTAATACCGATTGTATACAGCGAGGCAACCGCCTTAGCCACCTCTCGCGAGGGGCGCTGATTTGAATATTTCTCATTTTCTTAACATATTTTTTAAAAGAAGATGAAGATTTTAGGTAAGTTGTCTTCTCATTCCTTTTCGAATAATTTCAAGAAATTAAAATAAAATGATTTAAGAAGCGTGTAGTATCTCAACTCAGGCAGAAAAATGGCTCGGCACCACCCTTTTAGACATGCACTGGACTATGGATACTGGCGGATTGGCGGGGTGGTGGCCCCCTTGGATCTTAGACACTCCCCCGCTTGATTACTCTATGTTACAAGTAATTTACCTAGGATGTGAAAAAGAGCATGAATGAAAATGTTATTGTCTCTAAGATGCGTCTATATTTATGTAATATTGCATTTATCACGTCAAAATGGCATTTTAAAATTCAACTGAAGAAGAAATCTCAAGGAAACAGTCCTCAGATACCGCCCTATGAAAAATATTTAGATCCCCCTGACTGCGGAGAACATTGTAAACATACTACCGAAAGAGATCCAACGATCTTCCTTGATTAGTCAATATCCAAACTTTTCGCCAAGGTTAACGAGGAACCTAAACTACTTACTAATAGTTAAGTATTTATATGCCCTGTACATTAAGGAATTGTAAAAATCAATAAATCCTTGGCCTAACAGTCCATATAAGGCCGAAGCCTAGCCAAGTGGCACTTACATTGAGTGGCTCGTGGCCAGCGCATTGAATCCCACGCCGCGTCAATGATTTTCCCAAACAGCAACAGGTCCGTTAGCCTTCAAATTCTTCACGATGCTTATTCTTATTGCTAGGAACACGATAATCTCCCACTGTGACTCGAAACCGGAACCGCTTTCTCCAATAGCGAATGCTTAACTCGCTTAGCTGTATGCATTCATGACTTACCGCGATAAAATAAAATTTCAATGGGTAAATAATTGGTGCATTAACACAATTGCCGCTTTAAATTATTTAAATGGGTAACCTGCTCGGGCAACTGCATAGCCCTCCGTCATAACTCAAGGAGGGGCTTTACTCCTCTTATGCTAAAATATGATAAAATATATATTATGGCCGTGCTCCGACAAAGAAATGGGCATTATTATTTACGCGACTTCATAATACTCTCCGAGTTTCCAGTCCAAATTAGTCTTGGATTGTTTATCTACAGAAACAAATACTGTTCCGAGTTTCCCATTTATGACATCCGAATACCCTCGAAACATAAGTGATTCATTCATAATTGTCACTCTCGGGTAAAGTTTTAGATTCGCCCCTCTCATACACTCCGCATTTTATTATGAACCACGATATCCCACGAATGCGTTGGTGTTCTCCCAAACACGGCACGTCGCCCATCAGCCGAAAGGAGACGCAAAATTAACCAAATAAAAATATAATCCCGTCCGTTGAGGTGACCGAACAGCCGGAATTCCATTCCCAGGGGAAAAGCACACGGAGAACTGGCGCATGAGGGCGCGGCCCTTGTCCGTAGCTCAGAAACAAGAGGGCACCGAGAGATTTAAGACGGAGAGTACGACCCCGTCACTTCCCAATGGCTCTCGTTCTTCTTTCCCCGGGGCAAAATATCCAGCCCAGGCTGCTTATCCCGTAACTCAAAACTGCAACGAGATGTTGTGGGTGGTGGAGGAGGCTGGAAAGACTCGGCCCAATGCCAGGCTGAGAGACCAGTGGCAGGGAAAGGGAGACTTTGGTTTCATTCACGCCACGCGGCGGCTGGGAAGGACCCCACACCGCCAGGCGGGACACGGCAAAAAAGGAAGGATTCCGGAGTGAAAGGAGAGCCTCCGTGAGGACGTATCACCCGGGGGGCATTAAGGAACAAAGGGGTCAAAAATTCAAACGAGTTCCTCCCTCGGGAATTACACTCGAAGAATAAAAACGACGTCATTAAGCGCGAGATAAAAGTGCAATTTCGGGGCGGATGAAAAAGTTAACGGCACCCGCGCGAAATAAGTCGATATAAGGGGTCCGATGAGGATGCCTCTTTGGATTGAGTTTACCTCTCATTAATTCTCCGTGATACCCGGCGGTAAGACTCGATGGTGGTTTCTCAGTGACGGGGAGGGTTGGATTATTTCCTGTTCTTTGCATCGATCTATCGGAACTCAATTGGATTTTTTCAATCTAGAACTTTTCATCTATAGATAAATCCAAAATTCATCATAATAAATATTAAACTATTCTTAATTCAAATCCGTCGTTATTATCACTAGCAGAAATTATGTTGGTAAACAGATATACAACGGTAAAAGTAATTATGCGCACGGTTCCATATAAGCTTGGCGCCTAATGGTTGTTAAACTTTATTTTTGGATATGCTGAATGGTGCTAGCCGTCTATGTAGAATTCTACAAAGGAAGAAATGATAAACTTAGTTATAATTCCACCGATAAATTCGAAAACACGACCGGTTTCAACTAATGCAAAGTCATCATTAGGTTTATTTTTTGAAATATCTCAACTATATCTTAGAACACCCTACTACGAAACTACTTTTTCAGAAGTTGCGAAGTTTTACGCAGATTTTGATCACAAAATCCATACGTAATAATCATCATTAATGATTCTGAATAATTCCGTAAGGCTCCTCACGTGATTATTCCATCGTAATAATGAAAAAACAAATATAACACAACACCATACCAATAACGTTTATAATGCAACACCATATTTTAATCGATCAAACTGCTATTACTTTCTCCCAAAAATGAAATGGATTAAAGGGGACTCCGGTTTCGAAACTCGTCAGCCATGCCTAGATTTTAACTCTCAGATAACCCATCGTTCATTTATTGCCATAACTAATTTCTCTCATCCTCCTGTGAACAAGTTAATTTTTATGACAACAAAAAAATAATTATTGCTTGCGCTATATAGCCTACATCAAGATATAAGGATATGCTGATGAAACTAAATTATTTGATTTTCATCAAATGGAGCGATATATTTTTAATTTTACAAAAATATTCATAGGTAATAGAAAAATCACGTTAATTTTTTCAGTATTTTTGGCGAGCCAATAGTAACAAATTGCTGCCTCAATTTACCTACCTTTACATCACTGTTTACAACAAATTTATATCTCATGATATTTCCCCGGCAGGGTAATGGTTTGTAATCTTGTTTTTGATTCTTTTCGGGTATATCTATTTCTAACCAAAAATATATTATTCTAAATAAACGCCATCTCTAAACAATTCCTTCTTCCTTTGCGAAATACTGTTTAGATGGAAATTATCTTCTACGTAAATTATCAAGGAAATATAATTTATTACGAAAACTCTCAATACCACGCCTATACCGCAATTCTCTTCTCTACTATTTCATAGGCTTTTTTGTTTCTCATTCATAAAGAAGTATTTCCGTCAGGTTAACGATAATATTTCAAAAAGAAAACGTTGAGCCAATAGTTTGCATACTCACATCCATGCTAAAATGATTTGTTGAACGACTTTTATCCATCTATTTCTTAAGTTTGAAAAAGGACTGCTACAAAGAAACTGATAGGATGTGAATGTAGATTTAACTTCAACTTAACACTAGTAATACCAACAACTCATTAATCATACCGTGTTAAAGCTCAGGTAAAATATAAACTATTGTATAGCATACATACATACATCATCAACCTTACGTCTTGAAATTCCCTACTTAATGTCCTTTCCTTCACTTCTTGATAACTTACCCCGCCCTTTATATATACTAACAAATCATACCTTGGTCTTTTTCTTGCATTATCTACACTTACTTTCTTTATCAATTCATTCATCTTCGCATTTGACTCAATGATAATTTCCTCCCTTCGTACAATTTCTTCGAACAAAACATTTTCCACCCTAACATTTACAGGACTTCCTCGTTCGTTTTTCTTAGAACTTCTTATCTTATATAGCACCTACATATCAAAAGTCTACAATCTCTTGATATATTTCTTTATTAAGGTTCATGTTTCACATCCAAGGAGCATAACGCTCCAGATCGAGGATCTTAATAATCATTTCCTCAATCCATCATCAAGATCATTAATTGTATTCGCTTCATGAAAGCTTTCTTGGCGTACGCAGCATTATAAGCACTATATAAGTTTAATTATTTATTCAACAATTATAAGAATAAATTTTACCGGTGGGTTTAACATACATTGCAAACAAAAAGGCTGTTGCTCATCATTCTTCCACATTTAATGATTGGTTGAATTGCTTCTTAAAACATATTTTAAGTAAATGAACACCTATTTGGAAAGTAAAATACCATTATCCCATTTCGCGGTGAATGGTGATACTTATTCTTTAGCCTTTACCTAATTACGGGGATATGATAACGATATTGTTCTAAACAATTCTTGTTCTTGTTCTAGGCACTTTCACTATTTCGAATCATTTCACTTTCACAGTATATATAATAAAACTTTTCTTACATCATTTTAATTTAATAATTTAGCAGTATTTCTCAACAGAAACTTTTTATTACCAGCCATTTTCAATAGTACTTATAGGTGCTTTCAATTTTTTTCTTAATTTTATTCATTAACTTCTTTGATTATATAGATCCGAGCCGGAAGATAGTATATCCAGAATCAGAGTTTCACACTAAGTTCACTTATTCGTTAAGTGTATTACTACAAAGTCAACTTTTCCTTCGTTCCATATGGTTATTGAGCAGTATCTCTTCAACTGTAGTAAGATTCCAAACTCCGATACTTAAAAAGTAATGTAATACATAGATTCTTAGCTGATTTCTATTTTTCTTTTCACCATTGAAAACTGCAAACTTTTAGATAAATTCTTACCTCATGCTCATAACAATTACGGAGAGCAATCAAATTGAATTACTGCATAGGAAACCCATTATTTACTCTCGTTCGCCCTCCCAATCGAAGCTATAACTTAGTCAATCATCATAGAAAGCAGCCCTGCGAGGTGCAATATAATTACAGGCATAGCATAAATTAACTGTTCACCAGAAATAAGAATCAATACCTCCTACCTTTAGCCCAGAATAGAGCGACAGAATGGTACTACATTCAAAGCACTCATTATTCTAACTCTACAGCGGTATTTACGATACCAACTAGGAGCTCAATTCATGCGCCGCGAACATCGATCAAAAATCAATTAACATAAGAACGAATAACGCCCTTCGAAGAATAAACCAAAATTATCCTTCAGTCCTCATCGAAAAATACGATTTAAAACTGAGCGTAAGGAGGACGCTTTCCGTGTCCGAGAAAATAAACTCCGGAATTCCCAACCAGATCTTGATTTCCTCCCCAAGTTTCAATTGCGCATTCCCATCACCCGCCTCCGGCTCTCGGAAAAATGCGAATTTTCCTCTCCATCCACGGAGCGAGCGAACGTGCCTCAGCGAATTGCCCGGTGACACTCCTCAAAGATTCCACGAAAAACTGACAGGTTCTTGTGCGAGGGGGAGGCACAGATGCTTGGCCAAACACCTACGTGGCAGATTGCCTACTACCCTTCGCCGCGAGGCGATCGACTCTTATACGCGCCGGAATGCCAAAGTGGCATTTTGTCTTGTTACCCCCCGCGGTCTCCTCTAACTCTTCTGTGGATCCCCCTCCGAGCGCGTGATGCGCGCTTAAGTTATGGAGCAGTAAAGTACGAACGGAATATGGATGCTAGGAAGCTAACGAAGTCTTTGGCAGGTCCCCTCCCCTTATAGAATGGCGGAGATGGAAAAGGGAGGGAGAGGGGGATAATTGATGCGATATATGTATCGTGATGAGAAAACGGGAATGACTCCAAAGAAAACGATGGGGTGAGAGGCAGGAATCCTTATGCCAACAATTCATGCAGAAGATCCACACCTATACAAGTTGAATAGGATGGGAGTTGGGGGGAGTCTGAAGAAGGGGAAGGAGTGAAAGGAGAAAGAAAAACATATGTCAACTGTCGCCTGCGTCGATGCAATGAAACCATACGGTCGTTTAAATTTTCCACCGAGCTCCGAAGTTTATTTATCAATCGAGCTGTCTTCGGGTAAAATTTAACCGATGCTTAGGAGGGAAGAATACTAATACAATTAGACACGCTTTCGATGTTTTCGTGGAAGTTCTAAAATCAGACGTTCCTAAGGAGCAATACGATTGATTACGATACTTTGTAAGCATCTAAACTCATTAACTACCTATGAATGCGACGCAAAACGAATATCCAGCGCAGCGAGTTAAAATTTATCACAACTCAGCAAATAGGTGAGCCATTATGCAGTGTAATACACTGCAACATATGCGCGTAAAACGCCACCTGTTCCCCAAGGATTGACTGATGTTGTTAACTATGTGCATCCCGCCTTCTTACATAGATCACCTTTTCCATTATGGCCTGTCAATAGCTACAGAAACATGACTGAAAATAGTAAAGCAAATTTTCAAGCTGTGAAACACGACATTATTTTACAGTGTCACTTGACAAACCCTGCTCCTCGGACACGACTACTTCCAGCTGCCTCCCAACCTAACCTTTCTACATCTTTATCTACATAATTACCCTTCTAGCAGCTTTTCAATAAGTGACGGGTGGTAAACGTGAGTTTGATGATGCTTTATAATTAACAGTGTTATTATCCGTTAGAAAGCTATGATAAATTACAATTCCTCGGAATGTTACCTGCAATAATGAAGATAAGGCAAATAAATCGATATATCGGTTGTAACCATTTATCTTCGACCTTTCAAAAGACAATTTAAACCGATCATTTACTCGGTCATACAATCGTCGCATAAAAAGAAGGTAGATTGCACATCTTTTTGACTTCCGCAAACGCACCATAATACTACCGTTTAAAAATTAGCATATTACATTTTCGATATTCTTATACACCATGAATCTATTTCAAATTAATAAATTACACGAAACAGGAAAGTAAGAAAATTTTTGCTTGGAGGTCACGACCAATACTAGTAATAAAATTAGTAGTATTGTTGCATTGTTACATTCTTAAGCGACTTGTTACAGCGACTGACGAAATTTTACAGAAAGAATAGAAATAGACAATTTGATGCAAACCAATGCAAAATGCGAGAATTTATTCAATCCTTTGATCGTTTTAATCTTGGATATTTTTGCTGCAGAAAAATGAGATAGTCAAAGAGCGTGTTGTTTCTAACGTCTAGTAAATTGAAAACTATCAATCATTGATTCTAACGATCTATCCTTTAACTTTCGAATACGTTTAGTCTGAGGAATCAGAAAATGTTTGGCAATTTTCAAAATCAATTCAATAAAAACCTTTCAAAGTATATTCGGAATGAATCAATTAATACTACGTAGGCTTTTCAATTTTTTCTAGTCTCAAAAGTCATCAAACAAGGCGCCCAGATAGCCAGAGGGTAGCACGTTCACCTTTGGCGAAAGCGGTCCCAGATTCGATTCCCGGTGGCAGCCCACGAGCGTATAGAGCAAATAGCCTACGCTGTCGAAGCAATTTTAACAATACCATTATTAGTCACACGAACTACTTCTCCAGTTTTAATTTTCCACCTTTAAAAAAGGGATATCTTTAAATGATGAAATGTTTTGAAGAGCAAAAGAACGCTTCATATATCAACCAGTGCTTGACGTATACAAATAGATTATCCATCCAAATTTATAAACCCTGGATATCTAAAAGCAGTATATAAATTACTGGAATTGTTACATTAAACATCAAAAGAAGAATAAAAAATTAAATATAATTTTTTTGAACTTCATGAGTAATTCAACTTCAGTATCCCTTAAGAAAAGGAAAATGAAATGTATTGGAATGGAATGTAGTTTGCAACAATTTCATACAGGCCGGTAAGCTACGTGCATAGCAATCCAAAAATATTTACTGAAAAGAAATTTTTACTGAATGCAGACTCGAGCATCACATCCATAATATTCGCATAGAGGATTATTACCGATAATACGTTGTACATGCAGCGATTTAATGAGTTGTGATGAGTATTTATTGATTCTTACCGTAAGAAAGTATAAATTGCAATGCCAATATAGATATTTTTAAGCTTTCCTAATATACTTTGATAAATCCTTCTGAATTTGGTTCTGAACGAAACAGATTTAAAATCTTTTAGGGTGCTAAAATCAGTCTGTCATCACCCTTGGAATACGCAGTGTTTATTACGAACTAAAATAATCCTTAGTACAGGATACTTAAATTGCCGCTTCTATTTACTGCGAAAATATTATACATAAAGGCAACGCGTGAAACTGACTTTATGAACTCTTTTCGTTCTCACCATTTAAAACCGTAAACAAAAAAATCTGCAAAAAAACCAGACGCACATAAAGACACGATCGCTAGGCTAACGAACAAAATCCGATGCAAAAATTCGCATAACGAGAAATGAAGATATGCCAGCCTCATAGGCATATAAATTCTAAACCGCCGCACAAAAAGCTCTAAAAGGAAAATCTCCCTCGAATTCCTCCGCCGCAAAACGACTTTATTAAAAATAGCCCTCCCTCAAGAACAATCAGCGCGGAAATACTACATTCAGCCTGCAACCTCCATCGGGCGGACCGAAAGAAAGCAGAAATATGACAGGAAATTAAATTCCGACAAAAAAACGCAATCTCTGATGCTCCTTCCCTTCGAAAGCACGGGAAGCCAACAAAAAGAGCCGCAAAGTGTCCCGCGCTGTACACCCGGCCACTTAAACATTCACCCCTCCGCACTGCATGCCCTAAAGAGAAAGCGAAGGAGAGCTAACAATGTCCCGTGGTCATTAGGATTCACTACGCGCAGCCACGACTGCAAATGCACAATCGCCGCATTCCAGATCCTGACCTTCCCTTTCGCGAATTCTTCCTTCCATTGCCAACGCGCACCGCCTTCAACGGCCGACCCCCATCTGCGCTACACTCGTCTTGCTCTCCGCGAAAAAAAACCCTCCGTCCATCCTCTTTCTTCCGAAGCATCGCCCTCATCTCTCCCTTGCACCCTTATTGCGTAGATCCGGAAGAGTTTGGACCGATTCGCTCCGCGGAGGAGTCACGGACTCGCGGACGTTGGCAAGCGGAAAAGGAAAGCTGCGCAGCTCCCTAAGTGCTCAATCGATTTTCGAAGAGAGACAACGACGTCCGAGACGCCATAAATTGGGTTCCGGGGCCGGTTATTTATCCACTCGTTATCTTCCGACCTTACCTTTGGCTACTTCCCCGAGAGTCGTGCCCGAGATCGCCGCGAGAGTGCAGCGAACGCGAGAAGCAAAACACACTTCGGCGGTACGACCATTAGGATGGACTAAGAACGCTCATAAAGCTTCGGTAAGATTTCAAAAGGAGAGCTCCCCCGAGACGTAACCATGCAGCTGTTCGCTTTCATCAATATCTTCCGCCGGTGGGGAGGAGCAAATTGAAACCTCCTTTTGCCTCTTTTTTCCGCGGGCGGAAATTACAAGCCGAAGTCCAGAGAGGGTATTTGCTTCTTGCGCGCGAAAAGCATTGCTGTCAACAAACTCGTTCGCTAATTGTTGCTGCCTTCTCGTAATTCAAGAGTCGAGGGTCGGTGGAAGTCTTCAAACGCGGGAATATGTGGGATTTTCAAAAGGGAATGGGTTCCTCGAAGATAAAGGTCACGGGAATTTAATAGGTCGCGATGTTACTTATCAAACGAGCAGAGAGGTCGTATCTCCCGAGATAAATAACATGCCGAAGAAAAGAAAGGAGGAAAGCTGATGGACTCGAAGGAGGAAGTTACATACCTTGGCATAACCGTAATTAGATGATGAAATTCATTTGACCAGAACAGCACTCACCTGAAACGAGAGGAAAAGGGAATAAGAAATCAAATGTAAGTTTTTCAATAGTGAACGTAAGAGTTATTAGCTAAATTTCACGAGGTTCTCCACGCATCTCAAACAGAAACAGGTGATAGAATAAAATAAATATCGGATTAACCCTTTAAAGATCACTGATCAATTCTGAAACCAGTTATGCATTAATTAGTAAAAGGTCGAATCGACGAATGAAAATGGGGGCCTGGATTTCAACGAAAGGATCTACATATACATATGTGCCCTGCAAGTCGCCTTTAGAGCTAGTGTAGCCATGGTGCATGCACCATGACTCTACTTTCCTAGTCGAATACTATCGCGTATCGTTCACGGAAAAAATTGATTCTTGAATCGACTTGCTCTACCTGATCTTCCACACCGAAAGGTCTATGTAACAGGGAAGACGCATGCTATCGGCAACATATTTTAGAACGTACTCCCTGAATTATTAAGTAAATGATACCTTCATTAAAATATTTTCTTTTTAATATTCTCATTTAGTGCACTAGAGCATATGAGTAACGATCACCGATTTGCCGTAACTACCATTTACAAAACGTATTGTCTTCAGTTGCACCATTTCTCATTAACGTATACATCTATTTTGAGAAGGTTCCATACACTACATGTATACTCAAGGTAAACCCAAAAACAAGTACAAAGTAACATCGCACGCTGGCGGACACAAATACATGTAGCATTAATGTAAGTTTTCGAAGACGCATTGAATTTTGGTACTTAATTAAAAGCATAGCATATCGAATAACCAACTAGGTTTGAAATGCTAATCAATACAGAAATACATGGACTCATTCAAATGAAATCCATGAAAGAATATTAGCTAAATGTCTCTGGTTATGTCAAAAACAAATAGGAGAGCAAAAACTGGTAGCAAGGAAGTTGTTTGGAGGAAGGAAGACTAGAGATAGAGGATGGATGGGAAGTTCTGAAAAGGGTACATATTTACTTAGTCCCATGTTATGGCAAGTCATTTTTAGGAGGAATATACGGATGAAAGTTTTCCGAAGCAGACCGCTATTAGCACGAATAAGTCTTAAAATCTTCCATGACAGGTCTCAAGCCATTTATGAAGCCTTGTTTACCAAAACAGGGGAAATATAAAGGAATATTAACACCTACCTAAAAAGGGGGAAGATATGAAGATATTATCAATACAGAGAAAGAATGAAAGAAATCTCATTCGACTCAGGATTGCAATGATATAACTAAATGGTTGACGCTTTCGAATACCTGAACTCTGAAGAAATTAGTACTCGAAAAGCTCATCTATAAACAACACAAAAGTAATAAGTAGACTTGCGGAGAAAGATTACATAAGGTTAAAATCTAATACATTCATCGAGAGTAATTATAAATTGTAATTTACCCTTGAACGAAGTTTATGGTCCAAGCGAGATACTAGACGACTAGAGCTGAGAAAATTCATTCCAAGAGCTTGTTAAATTGAATAAAGAGAGCAAAGAACCCTATGATAAAATCTCTGCGAGGATATATCGACCCAATTATTACCCTCAGTCGCATTTAGAGTAAAAACCAGTCCCAGACGACACCTGTATTTGGCCACCATCTGCTAAAGGTCCAATTTCCCTCCGAATCAGATCCATTGTTACAGGAGGCTAATGGGTTGAAACGGGTAGCAATTTTATCAATGGACGTCCCACCGCCGGTGTTAAGGACGAGAATTTATTTACGGAACACACCACCACTATTACCAGTTAAGATCTTAACCAGAAAAATATCTGTACTTAAATACAAGAAGAGTTAGACAATTTCTTCTTGGGCATTCCTTGGCCCAAAACGTAGATAAAATGCATCAGGGCTTCTTAAACTCACTCTTAGGACGACCCCCATATGTTCGATTAAAATTAAACAATACTTCAACAATGTAAAACAAAGCGTAAATATTTTGAGGCCATAGAAATGTTACAATGTAGCAAAACAGTGCATCTTAATATTAGGACATATATCATTTTACATTACAGTTTTCCCCTAATGTGTATGCTTCTAATTCTTCATTTATAATTACAAAATTTTCGTACCAATCGATTGTTCTTCCGGTTTCATTGCCGGTTACCTTGCGCCAAATAAATTAACAGACCCCTGATTTTTTGTCAAAGAGAAAAATTTATTTTAGAGTTCAAAGGACAGGAAGTTTGGACGGTCGAATGTGACAGTGGAGCCCTAACTAAGGTTCGCAGAACAAAGCTGGCCCACCGCATGTTTAAATTCCGCCCGTGAAAACATTGGTAGCATAAATCATAAATAATAGTCCGTAAATTGGAATATTCTACATTACCCATTATAATTAAATAACCCTGACTCATATCGCATAAAAGTATTAATTGTAAGCGGAATTTAATATAATAAAATGAATTGTCATAAAAATCCGCCAACCTCTGAGTAAGGTGCTTAGCCCATCGATTAAAGTTTTTGAGCACTAATGGAATAAAATGATATTAGAATTCTGGCAGCGAGATCCGTACTGGCATAAAATCCTGGGTGATAATAAAACAAGATTTCAATTTTTCGAAAGAATTTACTGGAAGAAAGAGCTATGGATTATCTTTCACGACTAATATATACATAGCTCAAAAATTACTCTAAAGCATAACTAAGGCTGGTGGTCCTTGGCTAAGGTGGTTGACGCGTGAAACATTTATTTGGAAATAAGATAGAAAGGCTCACAAAGAAAAACCAATAGGGTACGCTGAAAAACGAAAGAAGAGGAAAGCAACAAAGACACGATGGGTAACTTGCAACGTTAAAAGAATAAGGAGGGGAAGAAAAATAAATCGGACCGTTCTCATAAAAGGTCAGGCCGACATAAGAGTGTGCTTGCATGTTAGTGCGTATATTGTCAGCTCCAAAAGCAGATTGGGGCTGGAGGCAACGGAGGTGGCAGCGAGAGAAAACGATGGAGAAAATGTCCGAGGGGATCGGGAGGCGTCCGGGAGCCCAACAAATCCAAACGCTATCTGCCTTACCCAACACCCACTCGCATTTCTTCCACCCCCGCCCAACAATTGCCTACGATTCCCCCATCCCCTCATTCACATTCTTAAGGCAGTCGTGCACACCCCTCTGATGTGGGGAGAAAAGGAAAAAAGAACAAACAGAACCTCCACCTCTTCTCTGATTGCTCCCTAAACTGCCTCCTCCCGAAAGAAAACCCTCTGACCCCTTACACCTTCCACATACTCCTCCTACTATTTATCCACACACTCCGTTTCACAGATGGACGTCCACATTTTGCCCGACGTCTCCAAAAGATCTCCTCCTCCTCCGACCAAAGGCCACCAAACTGCAAACCAACATACCCCCACACCGCCTCTTCCACTTTTACCACACAGACGCCTCCTCCACCCAATAAATACTGCCTTCTTTCTCCGTTTGTCACATGCGCACAAACACACGCACACACGGAGACCAAAAGGATTCTGCCTCCCCATCCTCCGAGGATGGTAAGAGTCGAAAGGAAAGAAGAGGGGATCCGAAAAAAAATGCAAGAAGCGAAGACGCTAGTGGGGGCTGTCGGCTGCGGAAGATCCGGTAGGGGTGTGGGATGAGCGAGCGTCTGGAGTGGGAGGCGAAAAAGGACTCACACAAAACGTTATAAAGAAGGAGAGGAAATGAAAGAGAAGAAGAGAAAAGGAGGGAAGGAAGAGGCCGAGAGTGTGGGGATATCCCATAATTATTCACGGAGAAGGAAATTGCCTGGGACTGCTGTGGATGGAATTTTTTTTCAGGAGAAGAAAAGCATGGCGAGAGAGTGGGTGGGCGGGCTGGGAAGTTTCGGTGGACGGATGGATATCGAGAGAGGGCGGGTGACAGAGAAATAAAGGTGGGAGGGAAAGAGAGAAAGAAAAGAGGATTGGGGTGAATAATTTTCCAAGGATTTGTCCAAGATTTCGATTGGAAAAGAAAGGGTTGTGTAGAAGCGGGAGGTGGCGGAGTAACGGAATAAAAAAGGGAGGTTCGAAAAACAAACAGAGGCAAGAGAAAGAGAGGCAGAACTCCTTTTCTCGCAATACGCCTTGATCCAAATCTAGGGTGTCATCCACTGAATCACGCCAACCCTCTTACGGTTGTACAAAACCTTAGCGAGAGTGGGAAGGAGTTATGCCACTACACTTCTTTATATCTAAAGAGGAGAAAAAATCAAAAGAAGACACCTTCCGATCTTTATTACACCCACCATTCTCTCGAACGATTAAAAAATAAATAAGATCCATTTATCGCGGAGATATTTTCCGCAGTCACGCGCTTTTTTTCCCTCCTGCCCGACGAGTTACCATCAGGTGTTTCCGGCAAGATTCGAACCCAGCTTTACATCAGTGGTGCGAGGCTAATAAGCTAGCAACCGGGATAAAATAGGAGTTGAAGAGAGCTGGAATGGAAGGAAAAGAAGGGGTAGAGAATCTGCAGTGGAGGGATAAGGAGAAGTAGACTGTCAACTAACTAACCATCCCGCTACCCTCCCCTTCACCTGCTGCTCCTGCTTACCGCCGGAGTCCGGTCCATAAACCAGACTCTGCTTAGCTTCCCTTCCTCCTAGCAGACCTTCATCTCCCCTTCTTTGAATAGTCTCTATGTACCCACACTATTTTCTTCTTCGCACCGTAATGACGACTACTTTTCCACTGAATAATCAACGAGTTTCTGCAATTGGTAGCCATTCGAAATAAACCTTAATCAAATGAATATTTATTATTTCCTCAACTTTTACCAACCATATAAAGATGCGAAATTTATATATTGCATACGAAAACTTGGTTTTTCAACAATTTCAGAAGAGTTTGGCTAAGTTGAAACTGCATTCATTCGCATCTTAAATTCTTCTCAGGACACAGGTAAGCGGGTCACGTTTTTTCATTCACGAACGATAACACTCTCCAGAGAATTACGGAGTCAGCTAAAAGCTTAACCATTATCAAATGTGATGAATGAATAAGATTGCCAAATTTAAGAGGATATTATATCATGAACAAATGATTATAGTAAAGAATTGGTTGATACAATACGTTCGCTAACTTTCATTAATAGAAGTAAATGTAACAAATCAATAATCCAAAGAAAATGAAAACCCGCTCATTTTCAAAACCAGTTATTTAGAATGCATTGTGATTTTATAGAAAATTAAATCAACTCAATCAACTTAATTTAACCTTGTTTAATCATAATGATTTGATTAAAAAATGATTTCACATTCGTTTGGATAAATAGCTTACTTCTCTAAGAACAAGATTTTCTTAGTATTTTATATTGCTTTTAAACTTCATATCCTCCACGTTTCAATGATTCATGAAAAAAATAAGAAAAAAGTAAACGAAAGAAGACTATAATAGGAAAATAATTGAGGGAATATAAAAAGATATTAATACTCAACGTCATATTTTTCTATTAAAAATGCACGGAATGAAATGTACTCGAAGAAGTAAAGACAAATAATAAATTTTTGATGTTTAAATTTCAGTGACAAACATGGACTGAAAATTCGCAACCACTTAAAAATTCCTGCAACACGCAAAACAGATAAAATTAAATCGTTACTTTCACTTGGCTATTTCTATACATAAGCTACAACGATAAACTCTCTATATGAAATGAGTAGTCAAGATACTTAACCAAGTCTTATTATTTTAGCGTTAAAAATATTATGAAATTCTCTAATGGTGTAAAAATGTTCAAAATATTGGTTTTAAAGATAGTTTATCATCCCAAATGTCAAGTACTTTGTGACGTATTTTTTTAATTACAGGTCTTTGTACTGTTTGTCCATTGGACAATATGCAATACATTACGAGGAATGTGAAAAAAGATTACGAGTTGAGTTAATGGAATCTTTTGAATAATATCATTTCCTGAAACATCTAAAGATAACCGAACGATTTTTCAAATCTAAATTTTAAAACTGAAATTAATCATCAGATTAAAAGCACGCGTTTCTTATTATAGTTATTAATTATTAAAACATACATTGAAGTGATAACTTCCTTTGCTGTGAGAGATAAAGCAAAAACATACGATGCTGGGGAAGCAATAGAATTATTTACATTCGCGTATATGGGTGAATAAATAAATAAAGAGATGTTTGTTTTCCCGCAGATCTTATCCTACGAAACAATCATTAAAAAAAATAAGGAGCAAAACCGAATTCATCCATATACATGCGTATTCTTTTCAAGATAATAAGTAGCAGCGAGGTTATTCGCAGCAATAAAATTATTTCAGACAACGTCATAGAACAGCATAAACCACCGTGAGATCTTACACCTTGGCCTGATGATGAAGTTCGGAATTCTTTGGTTCTTCTCGAAGAGGAGAGGAGATGAAGAAAGCGAGAGCGAATGAAACGCTTTGAACTCTAACCCTCCTCGTCTTTTTCCCATCCTTCCCCACATCGACCTCTCTCTTCCCACCCGCTGCTGCTGCCTTATCTCTTTTTTCCCTGCGCTCATACGTGAACGAATTATGACGGACCTGTCATGCCTCGAAACTGGCCTTCGCACTTCGCTATTTCAAAAAATATGAAGGCTGCGCGATAAAGCGTTGAGAAAAATACTCGAGGCGTATCGAACAACCGTATTTTGCATCAAAGGGCGGTCGACGGCAGCAAATGTTCCACGTATATATATATCCCGATGGTTTACTCAGGATGCACAAATATAGACCGCTACGGTAAAGTATTTTTAATAGCTTATAACATCCGGGAGTACTGGCAGAAAATCTCTTCTCAGCTTCATGAAAATAAAAAATGAATCGCAAAAGTGATTTAAACAAAACTGTTATTTTAGAGTAAATAGCCCAATGCTAATCTGATATGCAACTGTTAATTTAAACATTTAAGGTATCTTTCAGGATAGGTAACAGCAATGTACTGAGGAGAATATTGAGTAATAATTAGTAAGAAAAATAAATATTTTAGTTGATAATTTACTGAAAATCTAATAATAAAACTGATTATTAGAAATTCAAATTAAATTATACCGAATTTCATTTTAATGAGTCTCTAAAGAATAAAAGAATCAGAGTAGCGGGGTATTGTCTGCGAGCCCTAGTTAGATAATATATCCCAGGTACACTACAAAAGTATTGCAAAGTTTCACGGCCTAAAAACCAGCCAGGTACTGATATTCATAAAAAAAATTCTTTATCAATGAACTTACATACCCTTGAAACGAACCAAAATCAATATCCGCTTATTTTAATACAGAGGTGCTCATCCCGAATTCCTAGTCAAAATATGCAACCTAAAATTTAATTTTTAATATAAGCCTTCAATAGCCTAAGTGGCGATATTTTTTTATCAAAAAACCCTACCGATAAATACACACAAATAGCATTTCTCATTAAAATCACTCAAACAGTTACAGGCGAGCGACATAACTATTACTACCAATAATAGTCATAAGCACTAATACCACTGCGTAAAAAATTACAATGAAGAAATCCATCTTTTCGTTTAACGCTTTATGTCTTCACCGAATTTATCATTCCCAGCGAACATAAATTTGAAAATGGAAACAAACTAGTCCAGGGTTAACCTCCATAAAAATCGTCCATTTACTCTTCCCATTTAATTTTCCCTTTTAAAGGAAATGTTTTACGAGCAAACAGTTTTGGGGAAGTATTACTCGAGTAGCAACCAGATGAGGAGCGATCGGTTACTATTAGTAACAAAAAACGAACGACTTTCCCACGTGTGAAGGGACATTCACGTAAAGATATTAAATATTGCTTCTTCTGCAGAGAGAGGTTGAGTTTGGGTAAGTACCAAGAAAGCAATTAATGGTGTAGCGTTGCGCCGGCCAAAAATGGAAATTTTAGCGTAACGCGTAAACAGTCGGCGGGAGTAAATCAAACGAATCACCGATAAAATAAACAGTCGAGACAGGCCGATTAAATGTTCACAATAGCAAGGACGTAGATTTGAGTTACTTATGAAAGCGATAACCTTTCTAAGACGACAGTAACCGTGTTGTATATGAGGCGGGCGACGTCGAGAGCCGTTTGATTTTATTCCAGAGGAAGAAAATCTGGTAATATACGGTATGACTGTACACAAACGCTGATACCGTTCACACTACCTGGACGGTACGAAATTTTATAACGCCGGCCGAAATTCCGGAAGATTTTTTTGTTTGATGTAAGAAAGCTTTAAAAAT
The DNA here is from genome assembly GCA_036926295.1 of Pachydiplax longipennis. Lineage (NCBI taxonomy): Eukaryota > Metazoa > Arthropoda > Insecta > Odonata > Libellulidae > Pachydiplax > Pachydiplax longipennis. The sequence continues at coordinate 64,850,449 of JAVFKF010000008.1, forward strand.
ACGACCGTAGCAAAAAGCAATAAACAGGAGTGGGATACTTAAGTCTGACAGCGTGACCGTCAAATTGTTAGATATTAGTAAACCGTTTCCCCGAGCGTCAAAGAGAACATTCCCTTTCAAGAAGGCGGAATGGTGAAGTAACCAATAAGAGAAGATCCGATGAAATATTTATATACTTGGAGACTGAGCAAACAAAACTTAATGACCTGGTGGAATCAAAATGGTGAATGACGGGACAGCAACTTAAGGTTTGTGAAACTGTAGAATACTGTTATAACGATGTGGATTTTTTTCAGCAAATCGGACAATTCACTACTTCCTGAAGAATATAAGGTGAAAATAGATAGAAGTGAACATCAAAGACAAATCTGTCATAAAACCAACCAGTCGCAAACCCGTTTATAACCCGGTTGGAGTGAAAACGTAAAAATACGCAATACGGAATAGTCCTAAGAATAAAGTTGCACGCGGAAATAAAAGTATGATATCTGATTTCTAGACGAAAGATAGCAACTCCTTTTCATTCTTTCGTCAAGATCTTTCCTCGTGAGAAATTTACAACAGAGAATTTTCATTCCCTTCGCCTGAAACAATAATGCCGCCGAAATCCGAGATGATGACTGAATTCGCACGATCTAGTAATCAATGTCCCTGCCAACACCGGCAAACATAACCCTTTTATCAAAAGAATGAATCAAGCCATTCGCTTCCCAAAACGAACAGGTTTTAACATATGCAAAGATCACTGTTAATTTATAGGATGTCATTCCCTTATTGCTAACAACAAAAATATGCTCGCATACACAAGATCTGCGGGGCACATTTCTTGAGTTCCAACTTGTGTAAACATCCTTTTGTGAGCTGTCTTTCGGCACCCGAACCGAGAAAAGAACCGGGGAGCGTGTGGTCAGGTTGCTTTTTATTTGAATGGAAGCGGCACATATCATAAGACGTAAATCTCCTGGCAAGGTCCTCTGGACTGCTGGGAGAAGGAATTGGTGGAAGGAGAGAGGTGGGTCTCCGATGGCCTCTCTCCTTTTACCTCCGATGAGACTCCAACTCGCGTGCGTTTCTTTAACTCTAGACAAATACGGATGGTTTGTTGCGTGGGTACCGGGTGGAAAGGAATTACGCCGACGATCCAAAGGAGAAACAGGAATGGGAAAAGATAGCGAGCCAAACGGTGAGATGGTAAGAACTCTCTTCTAACTGCGGAAGTAGTACACCGAGGGAAAAACATTTTGATCCGGGGATGGAAGAATTATTAGGAGCGGAACCAATATTATTCTGGGAAAATTTGCTAACTCAGCGCGGTCTTCAAATTGCTTTTCTTTAAATTGTGAAAGAGTTGTGGATTACGGAAACTGATCCTTCACAGATGTGTTTAACGAGATTTTGTTGAAAGTAAAATATTTAAAAAGAAGTTGTAATCTTCAAGAATTTACCATACACTTCTATGAATAAAAATTAAGAATTTTATTTTTACATTGTCATAATACAGAAATATTAGGATCAGACATTTAAATAAAAAGATTTGATTGATGGAATAAGCATATGGTAGTCTTGGAGATACTTGGCGATATTTCATTACAAAAGAGAGAAATTTGTCCCCCTCTACCTTTCATATCCATATATTCTTCATAACTTCATCTTCTACCATTGTAACCTAACCCTATGTGAATTTATGTATGTACTAAATTCTGACAATGACAAACTAAAGAAAAATACAATCCTTAGAAATAGTGCAGACGGGTTATGAAATGGACTTGACAAATTTTAGCTTGAGCTCCTCATGATATGAACTAAATAGCGATTTCATAGCAATAGTTGAAGGTGTTCTGATTATAGTAATACGTAAAAAATTAGCACGATTTTGCTCGCGATTAATCAATACGAGTTGGAAACTTTATTCTGGTAGCCGATAAAAGTGGTATCAGCGATTCTTTTAAAAGTAAGTGTAAAAGATGAATGTTGAAAGATGACGGGAATTTCTGCCTCCAAAGCTCACCGTGATTGATTTAAAAACTGACTTAATCGATTGCCTTCCTTCACGACAAAAAATGCCTTACTAATAGGCCATGGTTTATTTTCTCCAGTATTTCGCACTAAATATACAAGTTATCTTTGCAGTAAATGATACAAATAGTACAATTTACTTTTTAAATGAAGGAGACAAAAGCTATACTCGATTTCCTCACAATACACGAAAGATATCTTTTTCGGAAATTTAAACTTAGTAAGAATTCTTCACTTTTATTTCACTTCATGGAAACCATTTTAGGTGAATCTAAACATGTAGAACATTATGGTATAAATCTACCTTTTAATAACGCCATATTAATTTTTTTGGCCTATCTTCAATACTTACATATGATTTTCATTTCCAACAAATTAACTGTTAAAATCTTTCCTTAAACCCTAACTAACTTAACCAAATGAAAAATTATCTTCAATGAGAAAATGCATTCTCAATGTCGTTGTAGCAAAAACCATTCTTTTTTAGCTGACGTTTTATTTTATAAAGTTAATCGCTTCGGACCGGAAAATCGCAGGAATGTTAATCGAATAAAGAAATCTAGGGTTATAGCAATCGGCGGTTCCTCTATACATGTAATTATGAAAAGTGATCTTTCTGGAGCTTAGCTCGAAGTTTAAGAAAAGAGGTGTCATCCTGTCTACTAAAATAAGAAAATACGTAGAGTAACATCCTATGCAAAGTAAGTAAAATCCTATGCAAACACTATCAGAGGGAAAGGAATAAATCGCTATGCGAGGGGGAGGAAGCTCCGTAGGATAATTAATAAGAAAAATAAAATTAAGCTACGTAGAAGAGAATATATAAGGTAGAGAATATTTAAAATAATTAATATAACTAAATATCTCGGGCTATTTAGAGCACCGTGCAAAACCCTCATGCATTAAGTTCCTGGAATCGAAATCCCCCATATAAAAAATAAGAGCCGCAACTCTAAACACTTCCGTTGTAAGTGATGGACGTTTGGTTGTGATGTCCGAAGAGCATATCTTTTGACACCTCTCCCGCGTGTGCCGTTGTTGCTGTGGATTTGCCCGTGGGAGGGCACGTCTTCTCTAGGGGCCGGCGGCGCTAAAATGGCGACAGCGGGAGGCCGCTGATGGATGCGCGGAGGCGTTGGCGACAGCCGCCGGAGCGGATAGAGTCGGCAAGTGGAGTTTGATTGGCTCGCATCCCCCAAAAAACCACATTCGCTCACTCATTCTCCCCCTAGCTCTTTTAAAATACGTCAACGTCCGAGGATTACGGCCGGCTGCAGAAAAAACAACTCTTTATAAAAGCGACGGATTTCAATTTTCATCGCTAAACTCAAGCGTGGAGTTGGAAAGTGACGTCATCGACTTTTTCCCGACGGCGGCCATTTGCCGGCTGCATTCCTTTTTTTCCATCGCTCGCTCGCCTCTACGAAAAATCTTTCCGCGGAGGAATGAAGCGTGTGATTCATTAAAAGGAGATTTTTCGTGAGTGAGACGCAAAAATTCATCGCTGAAAGCTTTTTCCATGCGAAACTTGAAATATAATGGCATGATGTTGGGGGAGAAAAATTCACTTGCGGAGTTACACGTAAAGGGTGCCTCGTGATTTTAAAATCGGGTAAGTGCTCTTCAGTTAAGTCCGCTACTAGAAGCAATTTGAGGAGCAATGAAATATATATCTCATAACTTTTTTCCGTACCCTTCGGATTTCCTTTACACTTTGTTAATCACAAAATGTGTTAGGTTTTCAAGAGAGGTATTTCTTTCTCTACAATAAATCTTCTTCGAATTTTCCAATACGGCACAGTACTTTAGGAGAAACAGCAAAGAAAGCGGAAAAATCTGCAAGAGGGCTGACAAACGAAAGTAACCTTCGCTCATTTAAAATCATGTCGATATATTAGAGCAAAAATAATGAACAGAAACATATAGAAATAAGCTCAGTTTTTGAAGATATGAATTGATGAATACATGGAAAAGGATTCCACTTAGTCATATCATGCAACTAAAAAAGAGCTGGGGTAGAACTGTATGATATTACTCGTGAATCTAAATCCGATTACCTAAGATAGAATGTACTCCTCGTAATTGAGAACGATAAATTCGCACGAGCGACATGGCCCTACGATTTTAATTTCAGTTCCTACGGTCCAAAATACATGCCGCGATTTCCTACGTCAGGTGGTAAGTTAAGATGATTTTCATTCAAAATTAAGTATGCAAATCTATGATAAAATAAAACTCACTGTTAATCAAGCCATGATATTCAATTTATGATTCATGGTTTGTAATGATCAAATGATGACTATCTCCAACTTTAGAGGGTATTTGCAGTGGTTATATAGTATTTAAATATTGATCAGGGGTATTTAAATTTTATGCCTTAGGGATAAGAAACGATATGTAAAATCCTGGACGGTTTTATCTATTTGTTAGTTGTTGGTGTATATATTGCATATATTTTTGTATAATACAAAAAATCTATTCTATTTCCCTAAAGATACTCCATTTTTATCATCAAAAGAACAATCAAGCCAGTTTGTATTTGCAAGAGAATAAAATAAGACAAGTGAATAAAAAATGGGCGACCATAATGGAATAGTATCTACGTCCACGTATATACCCTGTGGGACAATACAATGCCCTACTTCCTCGCAAGGAAGAAAAGGCATATTTATTTTAGAGGAACGCCATTAAACAGTATCAAATATAATCCAAGGCCGCATATTAGTCATTCGCGGGCTGTAGTTAAAACTTCCAGTTTTTATAGTACACCAGTTATTACTTCTAGTTATACAGTGTTTGAAGAATGAAGGATATGTTATCGAAGTGTCAGTAGGAAAAATACGCATTAACCAAAATTTGGGACTGATAGACTAAGAGAGGGCTACACAATTTTTAAGTTTCCCTGTTTTTGGGAAACGTAATAGAAAATTTAATTGAGACAGTAGGAGATAAATATGGCTAGAGCGCAAGATAATAAGAAACGATTTTTTCCGCCATATAAAATTTTATGAGTCTAATTCTTTAGATTATTTACGTGTTAGCTACGAAGGCGACAGGTAAGCATTCCAGCGAACCATGACCATAGAAGACGGAAACAGTCACGAAAAGGTGGGTTGATAGACGGGTGTCTACTGAATGAATAAGAGTCAGAAAGAAGAAAACGAAGATGATAGGGCCATAGCGACACAGAAATAAGGGATTTATTTATTTAAACAAGTCCATCAAGAGCACTTGGACCTAACATTGGATTTAACAACTAATAATAGGCATAAGAAACAACTTCTTTGCAGAAAACAAAATCTAAATGATCAATAAGGTCATAAATCAAGCAAAATATTACAAGAAAAAAATTGCAACAATATATCTGCAGTTGGAAGAAGTAAGAGGTACTACTGATAGTTACCTGTAATAACTACATACTAACGGGACTGACATGAAGTCTACACAAAAGTTATGCTAACTGTAAGATTTTAAGCTGCGAATCTAACAAAAATGTTGTAAAAATCATCTCCTAATGCCATCAAAGCAAAATATTTTCGCGAGGTGAATATTGGTTTATAATTGCTTCTACTTATTTTTTCAAGAGTCTCTATCATTCTCAACCAGAATGGAACAGTATGCTCATGTGGCTGGAGTAATTACCATCTTCATCTTCCCATTACATACGTGAGAGACGATGTAAATAAGAACAATTGGTGACTGAAAGTAGAGGAGTCATCTGAGGGAGAGCGAAGGATGACTATTTAGCACTAGCAATAAGCCTAGGATCTGAAGAGGAGCTTGAATTAAAAACAATTTTTAACTTTTTCACGATCACTACAAATCTACGACACTTATCACCAAAAATGATATTTGAAAATTTTAATGGAGGCGAGTTAATAAAGAAATGTTAAATCGCCCCCGCCCACCGGAAAGTTCGCACCCCCCGAGGATATTTTCTAGATTCTCTCTTTAAGTAGTAGAGCAGTAAAATTTGGATTTTTATCTTGCTCAACCAGAAGGCACACGGAAGGTGAACGATGAAATTACATTATCGTCCGACGAGAGATGCGAAGAAAGAGTGAAGGAAACAACAAAGAACATTCGTTTGTTGACTTTCAGGTATTGACTGACAAAAGGACGAAAATACAGAGAGGAAATGAGCTCCGCTTAAGGAAATCGAAAGAAAAACACCATACCGAATTGTACACAGGGAAATAAGCGAGGAGTACAAGAGCAACATGGCAGAGCACGGAAGCCAGGAAATGACGCCGTCATAATGCCCACCGGAGAATACAATCTTTCTTGTTGCATCTCTGCTGCTTTCGCAAGCGTACGAAGAAGACAGGAGCCATACCGAATAATAAGCACGCGATATTTCCTACGTTCTCCCCCTCTGAGATAGAAGTAAAGTCAACCCGGAATGGGTAAACAGAGAGAGCTCACGTAGTTTGCCAGCGGAAACGAACAAATTGCCGTAAATTATATTAAAATGCAACGATTACGAGGATCATAGATGAAATTGCGCATGTCCTGGTTAAAACTCTACACAACGGGAGAAAGATGAGATTTTTTCCACCGACGTGTTGGCGATTTCTCTTGTCTGCGTACAAACACCATCGATAATACGCGAATAAGGATAAAATGCTGAGAAACATCAGAGGGAGAATAAAAATGTTAATGTAATAAAAACCCATTTTTATTAACAAGCCTTTGAGGGCTGCTTTTACATTCCTCTGTACATGCAAAGAGATGGAAAATTTTCAGAGAACAACCTCGAGATTCAAAACATCTTGAGAGCAGGAAAAGATGTTTACTTCACTTCTGAGAATAAACTAAGTGATTTATGTATTTCTGAGGAAATATTTTTTGGGTTCTAATGGAATGGATCTCTGGAAAAATTTTCCGCCAAATTCTACGAGACCTTAATCACGCACAATCGATGCTGATTAATAAATTACAATTATTCTTCATTATCAGTTGTATCATAGTATACAACTGTTGCGAGAATCGATACAGGATCGAATTTATAAATACTTCGCTCAAACATCGTTTCTTAATGAACAACGATTGAATTTTTTTGCCAATTTTGTACTTGGAAAATAAAGACGATGATAACGACTGCTTCTAACTTAAATTTTACATTTACCTAAACATTAAAACAATATTAACCACATTGAACTGAAAGAATTTTAAGTGAATCTGAATTGATCAGTTACAAATAATAACTCGGACACTATAAATAACTGAGGTCTTTGAAAAACGATAGTGACAACCTTCTGTGGATGCAACTGATTTTTAATCCGATCCAAAAAATGTAACTCAGTATATGACCGTGAATGAAATTAAAATATTAAGCCTATATTTTAGGACAAAAGAAAAGCATAGCTGTCTCTTTCAATTATCCAAAATATAAGAATTATATGGAATATGACTCATGCAATAAAATGTTTTCTTAGATAGCCCAATCACTAGTTAAAAGCCCAAATCTTCAATTTATATAATTTCAAGAGTTATAAAATACAACTTCAAAATGTTATTTAAATACATAACAATATATATCATTTCAAATACATAACAATATATATCACCTTCATACTGAGGAAATCCTTACAGAAAATGAAATCGATATTGAGTCTTTCACTCTAGGTATATGAATAACGAGTATTACAGGGAATGATGCGTTCATTTAACCATTTATCGACTCTGAAATTCCACTATTTTAGTTAAACCTCTAAATTATAATGTTTACACCAAGGAAAGGAATCTCTTATCATTTAAGACCACAACAGAAACCATCAGGGCACAATTACGATGCCTGCTCCATAATCTGAAGTTAACGAAAGGAAACGATTTGAATCGCTATACGAACGAAAGCGAAAAATTGTGTTTAAGTTTACGCAGGTGATGAATGAAACTGCGAAAGAGAATAATTCAAGTGTCCGAGTTTGCTTGAAGAAGCGAAGAAATTCCCGCATTGAACACAGCAAGGGACAGCAGGTTTCCCAGGTAACAACACAACGGGGCGGCCGGTCTAACATCAACAAAAAATTATTTTCAAAGAAAAATAATCATTTTTCTGCGAAACACATCGCCATAAAATTCTTACGATTATTCTTAGACTAAATACGAGCGTTCATGAGCGAAACACGCTGACGAGTTTCCTTCGCTTTCCCACTTGATTTCTCAACGGGGGTATACGATGCATGGAATCTCGCCCACACTCCCGAAATATTTGAAGAATACACAGTCTTCGCCTCTATATTAAACGAAGCATCCATCCACTCAATCTCACCGCTCGATCATTTTCAGAACACCCCGCTAAAAGAAAAGTGACTTGGCGTGAAAACAATCTCGATAGCTCCACATAGAACGACAAAAAACGGGGAAAAATCCGACTCTCACAAATATGCCATCAAAACAACGCGCCGGCCGCATCGAAACACCTGGTAAAGGTGCGATCCCCTACAATAACGCCCCGAGATGCCTTCCCATCTGCCCCAATCCCAAAAATGCCACACACGCAACAGGGCGCTAGGACGATGGGCAATAGGTGGATAGGTAGCGTCAAGAAGGGCTTCCGTTTTCTCCTTTTTTATGCTACCCGTATACTATATATCTCGCACGATCCCCGACTCTCTCATTTTACATTTCCCCTTTCTTCCCGGAGAACGGGTAATAAGTGTGACGTCTTCTCTCACGAATTGTGAGGCGATCTGAGCGTGGCACGCCCAGGATGTGCCACGGACGGCGGAGCGGATCGAATGGATGAGGGCCGGTGAAAAGGTGTGGAAGACGCCTTCCTGCTACTGCATTGGTCCGACTCCCCCGCTCGACCCCCCATAAAAAGTGGCTGGAGTGAGGGATAAAAGAGCAGGGGTGAGGAGGCGACTCCAAATCGGCAAGGTCAAATGTGAATGGACCAGCACTCTAAGTGCGGATGGCTCGAAATCCTGCGCACGGTGAGAGGCTCTAAAAGGCGAACCTCGCCACCATTTGCATGTATAGATTAATCGGCTGCTGACCACTCAATTACTTCCCATTCTGACATTCCTGCGGCGGGATTCCGAGAAATAGCCGACCATATATGGACTACGAATTCATTTTTGTAATATCGCGTAAATAAATTTGCTTTTCAGGTTTTGTATGGGAAGGAAGTGCTTGCGGATCCTGTTTCTTGATGGCACACCTATATATTACCTCAAATTCTGCAGGACGCTAAACCATAAGTTTATTATTTTGTCTGAATTCAAAATGATGAAGAAATTTAAATATTTTAGAATGAAATTTTTAAGCATTTCTAAGATGAAATCAGTTTACACGAAAACTACCGCGCAAAATTAAATGTATGAATAGTAAAATTTTTAAGCAAACTGGGCTCTAGGATGTGTCACAAGTGTCCAAATTTGGCAAAACAAAATCTCACTAAAACAGAGAGAGCACCATCATGGGAAACACTGATTTGAAAACACTGAGGTTAAGGAATAGAAATAAATACAGGTTTACCGCATAAAAATTGTACTGAAGACAATTCTTAAAGGAAATAGAAGTTTAAATTTAGGTAATGGCTCTTGCAAAAGATCAGAGACTATACTTCAGAATCTTCTTCTGCTTCGTTAGAAGAGGAATTAACAAGATATAAAGGACCAAGCACCATATCCGATGAACACAATCATATGTTTTTCTTATACGTTTCAGCAATAAAAAAGGGAACCGAGAAAAAAAATCACCCAAGAACAAGGAAGTGTATTTTTTCCGTAAAAATATGAAATATTTCTCTTCCATAAAAAATAATGCTAATAATTTCGATAATGCGAAAGTGAGAAACTATCAAACACATTATTTATTAGTTGATTAATAAAAATGAAACTCCTATCTCTAAGTCGTATGTGTGTTTTCAGAGAAAACTTTAATAATCATAGATCATTAATTATTTGAAAGATAAAATAAAGGCCAAAAGGTAAAAGACACGTTAGGAAATAAATTCTTCATCCCGTAGGAAAATCCATAGTAATTAAATGCCATATTCGAAGAATAAGGCATATTAATAACGAGAATATTTCATATTTCCTGAGAAGTAATAACGTACTGATTGATGATTTCCAATCCACCGGGAAAATATCATTTTCGAGCTGGTACTGAGCTCCTTAATCTTCCTTGGCATCCTAAGCAGATTATAAAATGAAGTGTTGAAGGAAACACAGTCCCATTTCTCGAGAATTCATTGCTTATAATAGTCGCAGATATAAGCAAAATCCTTCAAATGATAAAATCCATACATAAACAGGGAGAATTTTATTCGCAGATCCCCATTTTCTTGAATTTCAATTGATACCAGTTTAATAATAAATAGCAGTCATATCCCTGGGGCAAGAAACAAAACCGATCAACGGAGAATTTCTGAGAATAAATGGCTGAGAGATGAGGGTGATCACGGAACAGCCATGGGGATTCTTCCGCAATTCTACCTTAAAGACCAGCGGGAAGATGAGCTGTATGGGGGAATGCATGGAGTAATGGCGAGATGGAAGAGAGGAGGATCAGAGCGTGGGAAGAGAAAAAGAGGTAATGGGAGTCAAAAGATTCGGGAGGGGAAAGGAGTGAATGACGAAGAAAGGAAGGCGGAAGAGAAGACGGGGAACTCAGGTTTTTGAAGGCATCGAGAGCAAAAGACACGCTGATTGACGTTATCGTGCTCTCTCATTAGTCATTACCTACGGTATGCTGCCGAGGACACGGGTAACCCAAGGACCGACTTGTCATAGAATTATCAAACGTCAGGAGGGAAAGACTTGTCAAGAAGTGGTACAAAGGGAAACGATGTAACGATTCGGAAAGGGAAACTCGGTCCGACATAAACGCTCGTGTTTACAAGCGAAGAGCGATGCCTATCGAGGCTATCTCCGACTTCTGTACCATTTTGCCCCCGCGAAATAAAATTTCCTCCTCGGTTTGCGATGCTTGCTGAAGTTTCCGAAGAGATATTCTCCGCTACTGATTCAAAAACAATAGATTCCAGTATACAGGATTTTTTCGGAAAACACGTGAGGAAAGTAAGCCTGATTGTAACCAATCAACAGGCCGAGAGAAACAGGACGCGAAGGTTTAAAGGTTGGTTGAATAGCGGACTAGGAAAATGATCCAGGATTCAGGAAGATACAGCTTGAAGAACTGAAAAATCACCATCTTTAAACACATTCCTCAAAGGAAATTAAATTTCTTTCGCACAGGATGAATATAAAGAGTAGAGAATTTCGCCGCAAGTTCCAAAGTCGATGACTTCAATTTATCAGGCGTTGCAATCACCGTCTTTCAAGCACCAGACGGCCTAGATGGCGTGACTTACCATTTTTTCCGAAGAGCCTTAAGGATAACATAGATGATGATATGATGACGGCTGAAGGAAAGTGATTTCATGCTATTCAGAGGCCATTCCATTATTATGGAGCGCTGCGAGGAGATTGTTTGAGTAAGTGGAGTTTCCTCGTAGAAAACGGTCTCGGCAATTAAAATGGGATGCTCCATTCGATAATGACGACGTCGCATATTACCTTGCTACACGTAAGAGTACGCTCCGAGGGCATGTTACCGGAAATATTTTAATGATCCATATCGTCATAAACCACGAACTGGAATGGAGCGGGTTAATGCGTCATCGAAGCAGCAAACATCCTTATAACAACAGGTAATTGGCGTTTCGTGCAACGAATAGCGGTATAAAACTGCTTCCTACGCATAAAAAGTTCCGTTTTCTTCTATTAAGTGATTACAATGTATATATCACACCACGCGCTCGTATCCCTATGTTAAGGATCAGAAGCAGTGGTTAACAAAACAAACATACCCACCCACAGTAAGCTCGTCCCTGTCTGCACAGAGGCAACCCTGCAGGAGTGGGAAGCTATTTGAGTAAGCCATTGTTCTAATGGCTTACCGGTCATCTACGCCCTTTTCTAATGTAGTCCTTGGAAGGCAGACTCGTCCAGACCGAAAGATACCTCAGCGCTGGGACCATCAAGCTCTTCACTCGGACTGAACGAAGTATATCTTAAAAATGAAAACATATTAACTGACTACGCCGACTTTCTCTCTTTCATAGGAGCACGAATACCGCGAAGTACCACTGAAGCAACAGAATTACGCTAGAAAAAGGCAGGTGTCGCCTTTGAAGAAAAAGAATCTCCCGGGGCCGAGCGTAGAAATTACGACAAAAATGCAATCATTCCTTGGCGCTAAAAGAGTTCGCAGGATGCTGTCATTTCTTCTCCTTCCGTTTTTAATTTCAAATGTGGAACGGGAGTGAAATATCCGGGCGAAATAATGGCCGGGAGAGGTGTAAGGTCCTCTTCACTCCTGGAGTCATAAACGTATTTTGTTGGAAGTGCTAACCACTCATTGGAAAGGAGGTGTGAAGAGAGATTTGTGGGTACGGGAAGAGGGGTCACGTGAAGTGGAAGCCCATGGCTCAGGAATAAAACTGCCGCAATCCGAGGGATACTGAAATTATAAAAGGTGTCAATAGCGATTTCCTTCACCAAAATAATAGGCAGAGGCAGAACCGGACGGGCTCCGGCGGATTTAATTTATACAAACCGCTACGAGGACCGCCTGGGGAATGATTTTTGAATTTTTAAAGAGTGAGAGGGCCGGACGGAATTAATTGCAATAAGAGAAAAATACAAAAACCTTAAATATTTACATTTTAAATCAAAGAGGAATGCATAATTTATCAGGGCCTCCATATGTGTCTCTAAAACACATCTGCAGCAATAAATGTGTTTTTACAAACGTTACCTGCATACTGCAGTCGCCTGTAGTAGATTTAGAATAGAATAATTTTCAAACTTTCGTTCTGTTGGTCACGAATGATAGGTATTTACCAATGAGCAGTTAAACGCTAAGAAACGTTTACCTAACTTAAAACGGCTGTTCTAGGATTTATATCCCTGTTTAGACAAAGTGAAAGCGAATTTTCTGCAAATTTTCCCTTAATATTTAAAAACAATAATCCACACAATTCATTTTAATCTTGTTTCATATGGATAAAAGTAATACGGAAGATACACTTCGGTAAGTTGATAAAGGCGACTCACGCTCGCGACCCTTCTGTTCCGTTTAACTTCCTTCACATAAGAGAAACAGAATAAAATTAACTAATATTGTCACCTTGCGCTACAAACGAAAAAATCAGCAGAGGAACTTATAATTTCAGGGGCGGATTAAGTAATTTTCCTTAGCCTTGGCCAAGGTCCTCGTCCTTAGGGGATCGCCGTGCAAAGTAGGGAATCGAAGGACTGTACTAAGGAATTTCACATAGGCCATTAAAACTCATCATTTAATAACCGATGTTTATGCTGAAATAAAATGTTAAATCCCAATCTATTGCCAGCTATTGATAAAAATAGTTATCATTGTAAACTGAATATATATTTTCTTATCACAATGTAACAATTAAACTTGGACTCCCTGATAGTCAAGGGGACATTGCGTTCGTCTATAGTGAAAGTAGTCCCGGGTTCGATTCTCGTTGAGGGGCCGCTAAAGTGAATTACTACTACTATATACAATACTACTAACAATTATACTTGCTATGCCCCGTATTTATATGAATTACATATTAAAACGGTCATCTTCCCAATTAAAATTTTCTCACATGAGCGTTTAGCTCTTTGCAGCTTGGACCACCAACAATCTAAATTCGCTCCTGGTTCTTCCTACGTATTCCTAGATTGCAAATTCTTAATAGAGTATCAAGAAGAGTAGAGGGGACCCCTGCATCACACCTTTCCCACTTTAACTTTAATCTTAATCATTTGCTATTAGTAAAAACTACTCTCGGCTGGTGCGAGAGAGAGTATTTATAAAGCAAAGTAAGGTCAACAAACGTGATGTGAGACGTAATGGCAATCGCCCCAACGGCGAAAATTACAACCGCCGACTGTTTACCACTCTCATCTGAAATTTCGAGCGCACATTTCCGCGAGATCGATCAACACATGTATGACAAGAAGCCAATCAATACCTCCGAAAAAGAAAAATATCTTTCCAGCGGACGCCGCCGAGAGCGACGGAGTCAAGAACCCAGAAATTCCTCCACTATTTCCTTTTCGCCAATCGCTCGATGAGCGGAAAGGCGGCTAAGTGAGAGATCCGAGTCCCCCAATCACTCAGCCGCGATAAAAAATGATTCCTTTGATCAATGAAACGCTCTGAAAGCTCTGAGTCACACTCGGACTCACAACAAACCCATGCCGAATACGTCATCAAACACATGACAAGTCACCGCGGGCTGACGTACGCTTAAACAGATGTCGGCTCGAAATGATTAATCAGAAAAAATGTTCGGGAGAATCACGGAACGAATCCTCTCTCCGGGCTCGTTCGCGCACGGAGAAGGCAAACAGAAAAAAAGAAGGCAATGCAAATACGCGATAGGATCCCTTTTGAATCCGGCGATTGAAACGGAAGAGTACGTTGGAGTGGCCGAGAACTCGGATGTTTGGCTTCAAAATGATTTCCATAGTTGCAGATGACGTCAATCCTCTCCACCCACGCCCTCTATCCACCCCCACGAATCCTGCCTCCCCGAACGTCCCACACGTATGCCAAATCAGACGTTGGCATCCGAGGCCCCCACAGAAAGCATCTTAAACACAAAAACCATTTGTTCACCCCGTTCCGCTCTCGAATCGCCAAACCCCTTTCATCTCCACCACCTTTCTTATCCTCCCTCCGAGTGTGTACTTTTATCCAGGGCCGATTGCAGACGGTAGGCGAGGGAGTCGTAAGGGCGAGCTGGGCGGCCACCTGGAACGCCCGGTTTTAGAGTGTGTTAAATTACCGAGGGGAGAAAAAATATAACGATCGGCAGATTTTCTGCCCGAAAAAAATCTAAGAGGAACACAACGGATGAAGATGAACAGTGGAATACTTAAGTAAAGAGGAGTTTCTGATAGCAGTTCCATTGAATGCCGAGAACTCCTAGCAAGAAATTAGTGCGTTTTTTTCGCCAAGCGGGTGGGCTTAAAGAAGTGAGCGCGGTAGAAGTGGGGAATCAACGAACTTTTCCGGCTTTCAATTTGGGCTTCTCATCTCTTTATAAAAGAATTACCTCAGTTAAATGATTTTGGGTAAGGGAAGGGGTACGAACCATTACCAATGCACATATTGAAGTTCACAAGGAATACCAAACGAATAAAAAAACCTCTTGCAAAATTCGCTTTTGCAATGAAGATAGAAGGATCGGAGAGACATTTGTTTTAATCTTCCAATTACGGAGCAAAAATTAAAAGTAAAAAAAATCAAGAATTAACAAGATTGCAGGCTACTGGGAGAAGGTATCGTAAGATAAAAAACATTTACTTTCGATTCCGTCGAATGAAATCAGCCTTCCGTTAAATTTTCTTCAAAAGTAAGAGTGTAATTATTCTGAAACCATTTACAATTAAAGATTTTCACCGAGAAGAAACCGCAGCACAGTGAAAAAAGGCGGGCAATAAATTTAGGCAATGAAGACAGAGATCTCAATTTCAAAATAATTAGACGGTCTATTAGGTTCTTTACAACGGATAAGAGAAATGAACGCAAGATACAAAAAATACAGAATACAAAAAATCTCTCCTAATTAAAGAAAAGCTACCTGAAGTGTAACCAGCAGAGGCTGAACCGTGTCATCATAAAATCCTAAAAAAATATATTCCAGCATTGCTGATTCCATGCCTATGACAGATAAACTTGAATTCGCAGAAAGCAAAGAAGAATTCGACATTCCAGTACAACGATGCAATAAGTATGATTACATGACATTAACATATACTTATAAATGGCAAATGTTTGCAGGAAATGTCGAAAATCTAAGTTATTGCGTTCTTAAGAGAAATTCTTATCTGTTTAATGACTATTAAAGGAGTGAATCTTTGGCGAAAATTTTTGGAGAATGAAAATTTCACCCAATGCAGATGATCCAACCAAAAATCCAAATTTAAAAGTGATTTATTAAATTCAATAAAATCCACGGAGGAAGGCGTCGTCCCTAGAGGAAGACCTCTTCCAATTTTTGTCAGGGCAGAACTTAGATTGAAGATTCGCTTTTCGCTGTCACAATTATTTGGTCAGCATTTTATGAAGTAAATAAATCGTAAAAATCAAACAAAGCGGTTTCGTAGGCTGCTGAGTGTAGCCCAGGGGGTAACTTAAATTATTATTATTCTTTTATGTATAATTTTAAATATCTTTGAAATGTATTTTGAAAATAGTATCAGAGATATCGTAATGCCTTCTTCACACGGCTACTAAAAAATTCGTTATTCTTCCCAAATTGTCTCTCTGATAAAATCTGCTCCGTTGTAGAAGGAAAACTGACCGAAATTAAGGGTCTTCACGCAAATTAAGCAATCATGCTCTCTTTGTATGAAAAGTAGACCATTCTTCAATAAGATGATGAAATCCTAGCAGCAGTACACATCCCGGTTATTACGCTATCCCGCTTAGGACGCAGTCTTCCCTTAGTCCATTTAAAAGCGTATTAAACGGGTTTTACTGCATTTAGTTTTAATTCCCGTGGGAGATTATGACACCAATGCTCAGTAGAAAAGTGGAAGCAATATTATAAGGAGTGGGTTATGGGGAAATTGAAATTTTAGTAAAAAGGAGGAATACCAAGTGATAGCAACTCAAATTCCGGCAGAAAATTCTTCTTAGAAGGTATTCTTGCGAACAAGAATATCTCCAATGCGCAATTACCATAATCTTTCGTGGGACAGAAAAAGAGCAACTGACAATGAGTTAAATGAAGTATCCTTAAAAGGCTTACCATGCAAATTTCCCAGATATGAAAATATTAATAGGAAGAGAAACTCCAAAGCCAAAGAAACCTGAATATTTCGCAATAAACGATCAAGCGTAGTATCCTGAGGTCGTTTAATCCATTACTCAGGAATATACCATCCGAATTATATTTCTGGGACTTAACACTGTCCCGATACATCTGCTTTTCCCTAAAACCTTAATTTTCAAGCACTTTACATCCCTTTTTCTTTTTCACGCTGTTTGGATCCCCAAGCCGCTCAGATATCGTTTCACGGATCAACGTGATCTCCGCATACGGAAGCCTGTAGAACAAGTGAAGCATAAGAGGGAAGGGGACGCGTTGACGCCGCGCGGCACTTAGGACACTAGAGAACGGCATTCCCTAGTAATCGCATCAAACCCGCGCCGCCGATTTCCAAAGATGGGAGCATTCCCTACACCTCGGCAATTTTCGAGGGGATTTCTCGGACCTATAGGATAGTGAAGGAATGCCGAGTGTAAGATTCCGACGGCGTTATGTGAGAATATTCCTCGAACCGCGACGGAGTGATGGCGCGTGCCGACGGATATGCAGCAATTTGAGCGACCGCTTTCAATGCCAATTGTTTAAGTACATATATTTGCTCGAGTACGACATGCCCGAGAGTACACGTGAACATGAATGGAGTGATATATAGCAGACGTATGAACGCTATGTTGAGGTTTGAGGCGAAGAGGAGATAGTTTTTAACTTGATGAAAAATGAAAGAATACGTACATTACTCAAAATAGGACCGATGCTGAGACACATATGGAGTCAAAAAATATCATTAGAAATTCCATAAATCAAAGAGTTATTAATATTTATTTCATAGAGTTATAAAGCGATACCTATTGCTGCATATTGCATACCTATTAATGCAATTTCTTCTCTGAAATAGTTAAAATCTAAGAGCTATCAGGATATCTAATGGATCTGGTACTTAGTAATCGAAAATTCAACGCAGAAAAAGCTAGTTGCTTTCCATAATTTATAATTAAAAAATTATATATAATTTCTTTCAAATCTTCATTCGTAAAAAAATTGCAATATAAAATAAAGTTCTAGCACCTGATGCACACATGAGGTATATAAAGGTCAAGGGGATGGTAAACCATTCCCATGATGTTCTTTTATCTATCACAACAAAAAAAATTGTCCATGTTTAATATTTATTAACAATTTTTCAACTTTCAGAGGTTTAACAAGATAACAAAGAGGTAAACCCAAAAAACATGGAGATAATTTCAATGTTAACTTCATTGCTACAATACATGTGACATGTTCTAAAATTAGGTTTTAAGTGTTTATTTTCCTTAGCATAAAAGGACTTCCAAATGCGAGATAAAGAACAAGTATCTCAGGGAAACTACAGTAATTTACATTCATGGCGCAACCGCCCATATAGAGCCTTGCCAGGGGGAATTTAAAGTGGTCAGCCAGGATGTGGTCGGAATCGTCTACCACAATGCCTTCCTGGCTTTTCTAAACTACTTTCTTTCCGTAACTAGTGTTTATTAATCCCACATTTTTGAACGTGCGACCTTTTCCACTGAAAGTGAACTCTCCACGTACTTGGCCGTCCAAGGGACGAAAAAAAGTAAATATCGCCTATTTTTACGAGAAAGTACGCGTTTTAAGAAAAACTATATACCTTCATTCCAAACGCAAACTCAATTACTTAAAATTTATCACCTAATAATTGGATTTCTCAGCACACAGAACTATTTCCCATCACTAACAATCGTTACAGAGTACAGACGAAAATTTACGTATTCTTCTGTGCCCACATTTTTTAAAAAACTCTTCGGGTACTACTTCGACACCACTCCATTCACTTAGCAAAATCTCGAATCCTAGGAATAACAGTTTACGTATGCTTTCCTATGCATTTTGACAGAATATTTTAATAAAAATTCTCGAGATAAGGAATTGCAGCGTACACCTAATTCCTAAAAATGAGAAGGAATCGCAGTTAAGACAAATGCAACCTCCTTGGAAAATTTTCTTTGGTTTTGGAAGCATTTAAGAATGAAATCTGCAATTGAGGTTATATTTTCTACGATATGATAGCTTTCCTTGAATCCTCTTTCTTTGCAATAAGCCAGATAAAGGTTTCGTTTAGTGTACCTGTGGATGATCTTACCACTTTACAATCATTGGAATTTCTTTTTTTAGGCAAAAAGTGAAGGCTTTAAAATTAAGTGTAACACGCCAAGGGGCAATAAAAAGATTTCCTCTGCAGGATAAAAACTTTGCCCACCCATAGGTTATATTAGCGCTTCACATTTCCCTCCGCGTTGCAAACATGCACTTATACTGACTTCGCACACTAAACGTAAGCAAGTAAGTGTCCAATTCTTAGAAAGAATTCTAACTGGTAAAGAAGAAAGCTTTTTATGTTTAATGATCATTGGCAATTATAAATTCTCAATTTGCCAATAAATTGCCAACATAAAAATCCTCAATTGAACCCAATTCAACGATAAAATATCTCGGAAAATTCAGCGTTTATACACAGTAAAATTAGAAGCAGAATTTGGAACTTACCTGATACAACAAGAGTATACTTACGAAGCGTATGAAGAGCACTTGGTTGGATGATGGTTATTGAGAAATTCTCATTTACTATATAAAATTAAGATAAATACTTCTCGAGATACGTTGTAATCAGTTGCAAATCAGATGCTTGTTGAAAAATACACAGAGACTAACTTCGTACTCAAAAAACACATCATGTTAGTGTATTCTTTCGGGATGACGTTGCAACAGATGTTACTATACTTGATCAAATATACAGGCGCTTCTTTTCATTTATTATACAAACTACTAGCAAAGATGATATTCGCCATGGAAAAATCTCTAATAGGTAACCCCGTAAACTTACTATAATTAGTGCACGATTGGAAACTTCCGAAAGACAATAAGATGATAGATACGCATGTTGAATGAAAGGCAAAAAACGGAAAGCCTGTAATAAAAATGTCAATTTAACAATCGTTTCGATTCCATTTCAAAAGCTTTCACCTATACATGATTAATTCCCGAGAATTACAAAGTTTAAGAATGACTCATCGGCCCTTAATTGGAGAAAAGAAAAATCGATCGATAACCCGGAGAAAGACAGGAGTAAGAGATCGTCCCAGCTTTCCCGAGAACCCGTTTACAGGTGGAAGACAAATTCGTGAAATGTCCCTAGTTTGAACAAAAGTCACCGAATACATTAAAGAGGCATCCGATTTGCAAATGACGCTGAGTCGACGCGAATCCCTCCATTGAGGTCAGAGGCGTGTAATTGCGCGGTGCACCGGCGTAATGCATTTCCAACGATGGCGATTAGAAAGAGCCGGGGAATAAAAAAATCCTCCCTCCAGCTAATGGATCGTTTCTTTGCTTTAGAACATTCCCTATGACGAATTGCGTCTAATTCCCCGCCATTCTTCAGCGATATTTAAAACATTTAGGACGTCGACACGTTATATGTCGCTATGTAGACATTTTCACTTAGACGCCGATGAAAGATTACCCCGCATCCTACCGCAAGCACTACACTCTGTTGGAGAGAGAGAGAGAGAGAGGGAGCGGCGCTTGGGAAACCTCCGTGTCGCCTCGGGAGAACCGTAATGATTAGACCGGGACCGATTTTTTCCTTCGCTTAAAATTACAGTCCTGGAATCTAGATAACAACCAACCTGCCGCGCACGAAAAAAAGACGCATTTACCATTCGGCCCTTAATGTCTAGTATGAGATTTCACGTGACCCGCCTATCTTTCAGCGAGCCGGCCACGGATGCGTCACTGTGACAACGCGGGCAAACGAATCGATCATAAACTGGCTTGCAATCAGTCAATCCTGAACGATGTGCCGCGGCCGATTAGCATGCCGAGTCTAAGAGCACCGCGTAATGTGTGGGAGTGACATACATTTTTAATTCCACATTACGAAATTTTACAAAATATTTTCTCATGTAAAGGAGAACTAAATAAAATAAAAACACAATCAGTTAATTCCATAGAATGCGTTAAAAAAATACATTCCGTGGAAGTTACTAAGTGATATTATTTTATCTAGTATGGCTTCTTTCCACAAAGTATAGCTTGGGCATATCATATTCATGTAAGGAGAACATTATGAACACTGATAAAATTTACGCCTCGATTTCCTACTCTTTATCAATTTAAAGAGAATTGGATCGATTCGGCATTACGTATATTCTATTTTTCTTTATTTTTTCGTTAATTTGGAGATCGCAAGGATGAAACTATAATATTTTACTCCGCAGTCAGTTTCTTCCTTCTAAATTTGAACCCGCAATTGAAACAATTGAAACTATTGTTTAGTGTGGTGCTAAATTTGTGCAGATACCAAAGTGCGCAGTGGAAGACAAAAACTCGGGAACAGGCGGGGACAGTTGGGATCTCTCCGTTTGGAGTTCGGCGCGGAAAAAAACGCGCTGAGGAACGAAAACACCTCCTGGAGGCATGAAAACAAAGCGAGAGAGACAGGAAAAGGGGGCAGTGATAAAAAGGAAGGGAAGAGAGGGACGGATGGAGAAAGCAGTCTTATATATCCCGTCTCCACTCGCGCAAGCCTTACCCTTTCAACGGGACAGCGAGAACAACAAACTGATAATTAATCTTTCGGAAGGAGCTCATTAGCATTGGCGAAACCACACGGAACGGTGGAGATGGGACGGGGCAGGAAGTTGGGGAAGAGGGAGGGAATGAAAGACGGGTAATGAGTGGGTGGGGAAAGAGGGCTGAGAGGAATGGAGAGTGGGTGGGTGGACGTCAGGGGGAGGAATTCACGGACGGGGGAGGGGATAACTCTGCAGTAATGGGAAGAAGAAAAGGGGGAGGAAAGGTGGATCGCGGGCAGTGATTAGAGGGGGCTGAGGAAGGGAAGATAACAGATGAAGCGACAAAGGCGCAGGGAGCCGGACCAGTTACCCGAGAGAGGTACTGACGTTGGGGAGTTGGGAAAGAGATTAGCGCTGGGAGGAGCGGCGATATGGGTGCGGTGTTGAGAGTCCTTACGGGTGAGGCCGAAAGGAAAGCTGGGTGACTCGGAGAAAAGAATCGATCGAATTACTCCCGCGTTATAATTCGATTGATGCGTGGAATAGGTGATGATTGATATCGGGAACGATCCCTGACCATTGTTACCGTTTGCTAGCGTCGGAAGTTCTCTTTGCTTTTTTTTGCTCTCCGACGTGAGGAGATTAGATTTCCCGAGAGATAAAAATGCAAATGGACTCTATACCGTCCGGATGTATGATTAAGTAAGGGAGGAAGGACTTTCGATAAAGGAATTAATCTCCGGATCGATCTCGAGTCATCGTGTTGACTTACTTTCCCGCTTTAACGTGAGGTTTGCGCTCGCGTATTATAAGGTCCGAATTAGTTTCGAGTCAAGACCAATTCCGACGCATGAAAAAGATGTGACAAATTAATGAATCGGGAAGCGTTCGGAGGCGTCTGAAAAGGCGAGGCCTCATATCGATATTCCCCGGCGAACAAGATGTAAACTTAATTAAACGCTAATCGACTACCGTCCGAATACATATGTGGATAATTCCGACTTGGAAGAGCAAACAATTCATCCGACGAACAAAACGAGGCGATTAAAACTCGAACGAGCGGCCATTAACCAAGGCAGGGAAACCACCACGGCTTAAAACAAAGGCTTATACAATTAAATCCTCCAAAGCTAAAAGCGTCCTGCTCCGGAGAAAAATCAACGATGAGAAAACGAACGGCGCATATTAAGCGGAAAAAAGCTTTAACGAGTAAAAACCCTCCGCGGGACAAAAAACAATCCCTCCTTTACGATCGATTAATACCTCCCATCCCCCATCAGCATCCCGAGGTGCCGTGTGTGTTAAGCAGCCAGCGTTTGATAGGGGGATGAAACCAGAGTAATGGGGGAGGTCATCAAAGGAACCTTGATGATAAAAAAATGTACTCATTTCTCAACGCAGAACTAATTCGCGCAAGAGGCCGTTCATCGCTTGTGAAAACCCACACGATAAGGAGGCAGGTGTAGAAAAAGAGGTAGAGGATAGCTTCCAAGCATTGCCAGAGGGGTGACGTGCGTGGTCTGCGGGCAGAAGGAGACATGCCGGGAAAGGTGGGAGATAGCAACGGAGGAGATGAAGAGGAAGGAGAGATAATCGGTTAAACAGGAGACGCAGCACCGTGGCTGACGGCTATATGATGCGAGATGTGGAGGGGGTGGAAAGGTAGAACACACCGAGAGAACAGAAGCACTATGCATCTCCTCTTTCCACGCCCCGGATCTCTTTTTGTTCTCCCCTTCCTTAACACCCTCTTCCCTGCCTCGCATCTTCTAGTCTCCATAGCTCATAATTAGGCGACTTGCCCGGCCGGCTGTGATTACACGCCTGTTTCTCCCCTCCTCGACGACGTCTCTCCTTTCCACTTTATCCCCCACCACTCCTCGAAAAATCTTCCACTTGGTCCATCCCATCTCTCCTCTGTCATGCCACGACTGTCGAAAGACCGGTGGTTAAGCGCCTTCGCAGGGCCCAGCCCTGGCTCGCTTTTTACGCGGAGTGACTCAGAGGGTTATGGAAGTGAAAGATCGAATAAAAAAGGAAAGGTAGGCGCCCGAGTTTAAATTTGGGAAACGGAAAGGCGGGGATTAATATGTGAGACGAGGGAGATTACAATGGCCGAGGAGGAGGGCGGGGTTTGGAAATCTTCGGGAACCCGACTTCCTCCGATTACATTATTGCTCACATTATGTATATCATTAGAATTAATAACTGGCGAGCTAACATGAATAAACTTGGAGAAAGACATTTTATCCGTGAGGAGAAGCGTGGAATTATGCAAATGGAGGGATTTGGCGATGATTTTCAGAGGAAAAGGGTAAGAACAGACGTTGCTCTTCCCGCAGATGATTAAATGTAATGAGTTGAGGGAGTGGTGTGATAAAAACTATAAATACCTTAAAAACTGCGGTATTACTAATATTGACTGATTAATACAACATAGTGCAATGTCACGGAGCATGAGATTTAATCCGCAATTCTGAGTGGAATTAATAATTCGATATAGTTTAAAGAGACCAAAAGATCATGAGATAAACGAATTCTTTACGCCATGCTTTACACCATGAATTGATCTCCTTTCTCACGCATGATTAAAGTTACTACAAGTATAAATTAAACCTCTTCTCCCTGCAATCATGGTCTTCCAATCAAAAAATTAAATTGCTTTCATCGACCTTGTTTTGCTCGTCTTGAGCGACATGTTACTGCGATATTTCAAAATAACGATTGTACAGCTTGTTAATAAAATACGGCATCGAAACTAGTTCGAACATATATTTACCAAGACAAATAATTTCTTTCCTAAGATAATTTCATCTCTAAAAATATCAAATTTATGCGTGGTATTCCAATACGCGGGAGATGGGAGCAATCTCCCAAGGTAAAGTGACGGTAATAAAATAAAACGATTTTCAGCATACCTTTTCAGAAAAGCAACATCGCACGTTTAATTGGATAGGATATACGACTTAACTGCCAGCAATGGAATAAACTTAAGAATTTATTTGTCAACCACGGGGAGCGTTAAATTAATTTCTATTGGAAGAGAAAAATGACAAATTTATATTGTCCCTAACTACGTTCAACTGTTCCGATAATAAATTCATCCTTCTGAAAACTAGCCTCCCTTTAATCAAGAAAACGACTAGAAAATTTCCCCTTGGGACACAATCAATGGAAGATTTCAGTTGGTAATATTTTCCATAGACTTGCCTCTAAGTTAAGGTGAAGTGATGATGGAGGAGTCGATGAAAGGCGCATAAGCTAACGAGGTAATAAGACCATCTGAAACTTAGAACTAGTGCAGAAAGACAAGGATATTCCACTGATTGGAGAAATATTTTAGCGCAATGAATAGGAAAAAGGGTTTGACTAAAATAGTAGGTATTCGGCAGACCGAAGAATGGTGCGTACTCCGACCGCTCAAATATCCTAGCTTCGTTTCTATGAGTGGAGTTCAGAATTAGTAGGGGTGAGTCGTGATGAATTGGTTAGTATACAGATAGCAGTACAGAGCATACGGCGAAAGGAAGGAATAATTTTAAGATATATAAGAGTAAGACAAGGGTTCTTTACATCTCCCTGACTGTTTGATGTAGAAACGGATGCTGAGATCAGTGTGAAAATATAAAATATTTTGTGATTAAGGAGGTTTAATAAGCAGCAGCTTTGTATGACGAAAATTCGTTGTTTTAATTGCAGAATCACCAGAAGAATAGAGGATGTTGCTATATAGCAAGGCCTAAAATACAGAATGTGTGTCTGGGGATAAAAGTTGACAAACACTTTGGAAGTTTGTCGGAAAGAATGCTCTTAAAACCGGGTAAAGGATGAAAGCGAGAGGGAAAAACGAAAGATACGTTTTTCTAAATGCTAAACCGCCATTGAAATTACAGAATTGCTAAGAATGTGGAAGCAAAAACAAGCGTAAAAAGAAAAGTACTCATACAATAAGAAAGTAATGCTTATGTTATATCTAAGAAAACAGGTGGTTCTCGCACTACGATCACACTTCCTAATAACCAAGGTTCTGGAGCTTTTGTTTCCTAAGTTTTAGACAAACATAAAATAAAATTGGTCGCGTTTTGTTTTCCGTATACATGTTTACCTAAAACTTGGGAGCAAAATGCCCCACAACTTTCAAATATTCGTCGTTAAATAAATATTGTTGATGTAATTTGATCGGTTTCTTTTAAGAAACCTTTAAATAGACAAATGGATCAAATATGTATATAAATTAAAGTTTCATTGTTAACGCTTGACAGCATTACTTGACTTGCGTCCAAATTGAGTTATAACCTATCGCTAAGAATGTAACCGGGTCATAAGACGTAAAAACCACCTTAAATAAATAAGAGCGATAAAAATTATGATTCCCAATCGGAAGGCTCTTCTCAGTATAAAATTCATCATAATTTCTTCTTGCTTAAAATTAAAATTTTCTATTTAATTTAATCAAAGTTTTCTATTATTTGAAAAGAAAATTAACACAGCAAAAATTCTAAATGATTCACATTCCATTGATAAGAGGTAGACGAATGATAAAATACACAAACCATTAAAATAATCTCAACCGCTCCGACTTAAACCGCAGATATCTTCCTAACCTGAAATAAACTTGTTCAGTTATTGATACTGAACATAAACGTGATATCACCGGTTAAAGGAGATTAAACGACATGATTCTTGAATCATCAACGCTTCTTCCCGTCAGAGACTTCGCTTTTCATTCTCAAAACCAGAAATCAACAATCAAAGAGAAAAAGGGATATGAACCTCCAGACAAGATAAATTATGCGGAGAGAATGAGAAAAGGGTGGAACTGTTATTTTACGGGCGACGCATACAGATAGTCCATCCTCATACAAGGGTTTCACTTCCAACGAGTAGGTAATGACAAATTCTGCATAGAACGTTGATTGCGTCAAAAGACATCAACGGCAAAATAGGTAATTGGTAAGCAGTTCCCGCAAGACAATGCGGACCTGTTGCAGAACGGAGGTGAAGCAGGTGTGTAGCCATTAAAGTGCTGAGGAAGGGAAGGGGAAGGCAAACCTGATACGGGTCCAGATGACTCTTGTGGGAAACTGCAGATACAGTGTCCCACCGCAAATCATGATCGTTCGGTCGGAATGACGATAGTAACTCTACGGAAGGATACCTCCTTCATCTGTAATCAGCATCCTGATGAGAAGGAAATCATCATCGCATACGTGCTACCGAACGGCTACTTAAAGCATTTCCGAGGAGGAGTTCACTTTCAAATTATTCGTGAGTGAAAGTTGAAAATGTCCATTATGATTATTGGAAAAATTGAGCTAAACCGAGAGGAACGGAAAGCTAAGCTGAGAGAACCGGTCGTTGAATAGTTGAAAAAAATACACAAAGTGATGCAAAAATGTGACGGCAATCAAATTCTAGTAGTGACCGGGGTTATTAAATGAGGAGTGATACCGGAGAGAAGTAAATTTTTTCGCATGAAATCCACTGCATCTCAGATACGTTTAAAAATGATGAACATTCTATCTTATAAGATGATGAACATTCTATCATTGCGTTTTGAGAGAAATAATACAAAAATGTGACAGTGAAATGGCCCATTATTAAAATCATTTAGATTAATCAATTTACGAACTGTTTCAGCGATAAAAATTAGCAAAATAGTCATATCTTTGTTCCAATCTATAATAAATCATACACGAGTAAAAAAATCAATATAATTTTACGTTGATGAATCGAAATAAACATACCCCGTAAAATGAATGCGTAATACAACGACTTTTTGCTAAGAATTAATCGTTGTTAATCATCAGAAAAAATATTTTCTCGAAAATATCTCATTAGTGGTGCATTATGCTGAATATTCTGATTTAACATTTATTTCCTTGCATTCCATGGCAAAATCCAATCTCAAATGCTATATTACGCTAGAGAGATTATGACTACAATTTCTGAGAAAAGGTAGAAGAACCTAAGGAATTCATTTAGTTAATAAATGAAAATATTAAATTTATCTGACGGGTATATATTACAGCTCTCAGAGATACTTTTGAAATGAAACTATATATTCAGTGGATATTGTTTCTGCTTAAGTAAGGCTTAAGATATTTGACGTTATATATTTGTAAATTACATTTCATTCACCTTGAAATTATGGCAAAAACTGTCTTTTAAAATAAAATAATTGAATCCACTGGGTTCTCAAAGAGGACTTTTTTACTAAAAACAAGCAATCCTTAAAAATATACAATATATCCATTTAAAACTCACCCTGGATGAAAAAGGAAATGAATTCTTGCATTGTATTCTGTCACAGTTTTATTGATATAAAACATTATAATTAAGAAAGATTAAAAGAAACACCGTCCTAAAAATTTTACATGAAAATGTAATACACATGGTATTGACGTTTTTTATAAAAAATTCTTACAATCATGGAGATTCCTTTTTAAAGAAAGAAAGAATCGACAAAAGTAATACATCTTCCAGCCCCAAAAAAGTTAATAAAATAAATATAAAGGACTACTTTTTAAATTTCAATGTCCAAATTTTACTCCAATGCAAAGTTTAAAGCAAAAGATACTATCTCTTCAATCATCCTATCTTTTACAATTTGATGAATTTAGATAAATCATGCATAAATTTCCTCGCTTATAGTCAAGTCAGCAGTGAGAATAGTACGTGGTAGTAAACAACGGTGTAATCTTAATGTACAGAAGATAAGCAGCAAGGATTTCTTTAGACGTCAGACTATTATTTTTTTTCAGACTTTTCAAGTGCTACAAGGAGACGAAAGAAATGGAAAACTACGATGGTGATTCATTATATACAAACATAGGTATTTCAGTACTTGCTTAGAAAACGCAAAAAATATCTAAAACTAGGATTATGGTGGTATAAAAAATAATCGCTAATGAAGCGAAATGTAAAGCAAATGGGGAAATAATAAAACACGAAAATTAACAATCAGGATTTAAAATAAACAGAATGAATGAAACTAAGCTTTTTATCAAATAGATCTCGGAGAGTGAAATTTAAACTGCAATATATAATTGATGCTCATATGGTTTGCGGTGGACTGAAATATGAATTCAGAATACGAAGTTACTGTTATTTCAAGCATTAGATGAAAAATTTATAGAGAGGTGATAATTTCTAACACCAGGAAATGTTAAATAAAGGCAATAACTCTTTTAAGCACAATTACGGATACATACTTTAGCATTAATCAAGCTAATTGCTTTATATTTGCATACACTTAATTAGCTGCAACTGGGCAGAGTTATAACAAAATTTTCTTAAATATTATCCTGAAAATTTAAGAAACAGATATTATCAATTTCAACTATTCATACCAATAGCTAAAATTAGAATTGTTGGAAATGACCGATATCAATCTTCCAACAGAATTATAGCGAAGTTTATGTCCTGAAGACTTTTGCTATCATCACAATTTAAATTTGCGATTTAAACTTTTCAAGGATAAGGTTAACTTAAAACTACGATGTACCGACACTCTGTATGACAGTAAAGAATGCCTCTTTCCTAACAAAGTACGAGGGAATCCGTTTTTCCCTGTACTCATAATAAGTTTTGGGCCACATAATAAATCTTCCCGAAAACCTTACCACTGCGCTTACGTAACGTTAATTTCCAAAAATTTGTCACATCCATCTAATATCCCCAATCTGGAGGCTGCCAACCGGACGCATCAATGCGTGTAAATATTTTCTACTCATTATCCCGGCCATTAATCTTGCTAAACGGTTGTGCGAAAGGAGGAATGAAACAGAGAAAAAACATTTCGCGCGCGCCATTTTTCAACGAGAATCCGACCCTGGACGGGGGGTGAAAGAGCGGCAATCCATTAACAAAAAATAACGACATAAAACGAACTCGGGAGCGCACCCACGCATAAAGTCGAGTATTTCGGTGGCCTTTTTCAGAGCGGCCCTTCCTCCACTTTGAAGCATCCTTTCCAGCATCACAAAGGGGAGATATCGCTACGCCACTTTTTTGAACACCATTAACCACTTCCAACACATTGAGCCGGTACAAAAGCGAAGGAGTCGACGCCGCAACCACAACACACACAAGAACCCCGCACGCTTTCTCGGTAAAGGCTCTCTTTTTCCCTCTCCCTTTCTACCTTTCGCCGAGGAACGGCCTCTTGCCTTGGCGGGGACGGCGCTGGGTAGTGCCCGCCACCCCGCGCCGGACTCGATCGGTCCCAAGGCACGCAAACAAGGAGGGCGCGCGCTAGCTAAAATAGGGCCCGGGACATGGCGCGGCGGGTGGCAGATGGATGGGTGAGTTGTAGCAGCGGTAAAAAGGATAGATCGTAGCGGGGAAAGAGGTCGGGGTAGGGATAATAGGGCATTGAGAGGTCCGGGAAATGGTGCGAGCGAGGCGATCGGAAGAAAGAGAATGAGGCCGAGTGCGGAGAAAAGGCTCTAGATGGCGCTTTTATTTTCAATTCTGACTGGCCACCGGTCTTCTTCTTGTCCGTCGTGACTTGCGGGAACCGCGCGGATGAAATTCAGACGGCACAATGGGAAAGTAAGGGAGAGGTGGAACGGCGAAGAAAGCGGAGGAAAGAGAAAGAGGTGTCGGATGGTAAAGGAGAATATCGAGGGAGATTTATAGTTTTTTACCTATCCGGACACAGGAATTTGTGGAGGATGACTGACGCGTATAATTATGCCCAGAACTTGTAATAGAAATGACGGATTTAAGAGGTTCGGGGGTTGTGGATATTCAGAGACTTGAACGCACGGAGTGAGAAGCAGGGAGAAATCTCAAGATTCAGAAATACGTGCTTGGAAATACCTTGGAGTAACTATATAAACAAAACTGGCAGGTTGCAAATATTTAATGCGACACTTTTCTATAGATTTCTTGTGATCACCCGGGAGCCCGGCATTGAATACTTTACCTAAAAATATTTAGAATATTCTGCCGAGAGCTACCGGCGTTCTTAACAGACTGAGCATAGAGATTGAACGGTGTATACAACCACTGCTGAAATTGGCAAGCGGTCGATGGATTGTGTCTATAGATGTTGAAAAAAAATTGTTCTCCAAGTTGATGAAATTTAGGTATAAATCATGAAGATTATATTAAATTTGTGGTATGTATAAAAAATGGCTGCTTCATCTTTGAAATACATCTCGACTAAACATTCGCCTGAAGAATCGACTAAAAGACTTAACCATTTCTCTGGTGGTCCATAGATCAATCATCCAGATGACGCTTCGTCCGAAATTTTAGATCCACCCTGGTTAATTATAGAGTATCACGTCAAAACTTAATCATGGGAAACCTTACTCTTGAGAAAACCTTGAACACTACTTCTATCACGCAAACAAATAGGACCAGAATATCCCATAGTCTAAATAGGAGCGGCTATTATGAGAGTGCACCTTGAATCAACAGAGAAGAGAGGAATTCGCTGTTTTTATATTTGATAGACCATGGAAAATTTCGTCATCTGCCGCCTGTTTGTTTAGATCCCCTCTGTCATTCGGACCCCATCAAAACTTAAATCTAAGCGAGGGTCGAAGTTGAGCGCCTCTCGGTGGGTAATACTCGACCATTCCTCTAACCGAACATAACGCATGGATCCCCCTAATGACAACGCCTTGATTAAACCGTCCTTGCCGTCAAGAGTAAACAGGGCGGCTCGGAGAAAAGGAATAGACACGAGAATGAGGATAGAGTACCGAAAGGGTGATTTCAGATGAAGAAAAGACTGAGGAGGGCTTCCTCAGGAGGCGGAGGATCGGCGGCGCTCCGCACAGGGAGCACCGGAGGAACAGTAAGAGAGATGGTGTATGTTGTATGAGTCGGGAACAAGGGTGAAGTGGACTGGGGAAAACGGGTAGATAATTGCATGCAGCGGGAGGGAGGTAAGGGTAAAGGAGAGATAGGGGAACAAGAGAGAAGAGACGCACGGAAGAACAACAAAGCAGAAACGAGAGTGTCCGCCGTTGGAGAAAAGAGGGAGTCTGAGAGAGGGTGAGATTCCACAAGACGGATGGAGCTGGAGACTTGAGTAACGAGGAATGAGTGATGCGTTCGGCGGATATGATGGGGGCCACCTATGGAAAAAAGAGGCATCACAGTGGGGGCGAGAAGGCTGGGAGACGCGGCGTATAGGGAAAGATGAGATACAAAACGATGGGATTGGACGCTCGATGGGAGGAATGGCTTTCGAACGAAATCGAAGAGTGGGGAGATGGCAATTTTTTCGCGGGGGTAAATTTTTATTCCTCACGCACATTCCTTTTTCTTCCGACGACTTAAAATAATTTAGGCTTATCGGCTAATTTAATCAGCTCTTGAAGCCGGTTGGGTATTTGCCACCGAACAGACTGAGCGGAATTCATTTGTACGCTAAACGGTATATATAAAGGGATTTCTCTCGGGGTGAGGGAGGTGAAAAAAACCTCTTACAATTGCGGCGAAAGGGAAAATATTCTCGGAAACAGCCGTGAGATTCTGTTCGTGGAGAAAAAGAGGAAGAGACCGGGAAACACGGAGACGAAGGAGGCAGATAACAGAATTAATAAAGTGGTGGAGAGATATTGGCGTGAAGAAAACGGATTGGAAGTTATGCGGTACATTCAGCGTGAAGAGAGAGATGGAGATGAGAAATGAATGAGATGGGCGCGAAACTTGCGTTTATCTAACTTAAAGTTTTTCTTTTTCCTCAGCGTCCCTTTCTTTCCTTTTGGCACGAAGTTGCGCGTCACTTTCATGAATAAGTTAGAGGTCGCCTAGGGTAGCGAAGAAAGACATAAAAAAACGCTCTGTAAATCGTGTTGCGAAGTAAAAAAATATCACATATTCTTGGCTGTTTTTGTGCAACACGCTTAGGAATTCTTCCGACGTTCTTCCTGTGTCAGCTCCCTGGGGATAAACGCGTTATGGGAAAATTGAAGAACCTTTTAGTGCCTTTAAAAGCAAAGGTCTTAAGTGTATTACTGCCCGTGTCACAATTCTATGCTATAAAATGAACTCGTACTATTTCCTTGTCCTTTGAATTAAATGTTGAAGGACCAATAAATGAGCTCTGGAGTTGTTGCGGAGTGGGTAGCGACAACTCTGTTTCGTCCCATAACAAATGAGTAAATATGCGCAACTAAAGTGTAAATAAAGATAATAGCGACGACGTAATGACCATTATATGGTGAATGAAATGGTGCACTGGCCTATACTTAAGGGCAATGTATTAAGATGAAGGTGAAAGTTTATGAGGAATAAATGGTGTTTGCGAGCTTGAAATAAACTTACGAAGTATCGACAATGTAAAGCCAAAACAAGCGAGAAGTGAAGTACTTTATAAAATCAGTGTATTTTCTTCGGAAAAATCTTTTAATTCTTGGATAAGGTAAAATTTATTTGATTTATGAACGAGAAACTGAGTCACGTATCATCTATATTATAACAAGCTGAAGACATGCTCGTGAGAACAAGATAATCGTTACCAAAATCAAGAATTATAAAAAAATCGACCGATGAAAACCCGGAAAAAATTTCTAATTCAGCACCGAAGCATAGAAATTCATCAGATATTTTTCACTCCAAATCCCACCGCCAAAAGCGCATAACGGAAGATCAGAAGCAGAGAAGAAAAACGATGAAAACTCATTTACAGGGGCCAAAAAATTAGCAGGTGGATCCGATTTTTTGCTCGAAAACATAACCCGAGGCAATGAGCGAAAAAGTAAAAAGTATTTTACGACCGTGAGGGCAGAACTTCGACCTTGCAAATCCGCTTGAAAAATTCGCGCCGACTTTTCAAAACCGGCATAAAACGAACCTGTTATCATCCCGGCCACGGACAAAAATAAGTTCTCATATTGTACGTAGCCCGCCGCGAACGATAAAAAAGATCAACACCCGCTTTGTTAGACAGCGACGGATGCCTTCTAGAACAATGAGCGGGCGATTAATCCCCCCGGAATTACATATTCCGTAACACGACGCGAAGAGATACCCTGATAATAAAAGAACATTTTGGCACCGTGGTTTCTTGCCTCTCGGTGGACAGATTCTTGCCACTTCCCTCTCTGATGAAGAAAAACTCGCCGCATACCTTCCCTCCCCATTCCTCTTATTAAATAACGCCCTCACAATCTCGCACCTCCCTCTTACACATCTGTATACAACCACTTCCCTCCTCGGCAGCACCATTCCCATTCTACCATACACGTCACCTCCGTCGCCTCTGGAGAGTCGTAAAAGACGGATAATATTTAAAAGCGAGGGGAAAAATGAAAGCCTCTGACACACCTTTGCGGGGGTTAATATTTTAGTAAGGAAGTCCACGGGATACTTTACGACCTCCGTTCTGCATAGCTACCGTAATAAACAAGAAAAGGAACGCGCCAACTCACGTAGCATGAGGGGGACTTAACAAACAGAAGATGGCAATGAGCGAATATCGATAATATCTCCCACGAAAAACCACGTAATCCGTCGTGTACGTATTCAAAAGTCTCCTGCTCCGGAGATTGAGCGGGTGAAACAAGACCGAGATAGATAAAAGGAAGAGGGACTTTTTCGAGGGAGTAATCATGAAACTTGACGCTAAATTGTTACGGAGGAGGGAGGGTGGGCAAAAAAATGGAAAATTTCGCTCCTCGTTACTCTGCCATTTAGAAACAACCCCTGCCATCAAATGGTAACAGCTACCGACATCGGAATACGTTACCTCGAATAAGGCGAATCATCTTGGATGCAACGTGCAATTATCAGCTGGCTTCATTGGATTTTTTTCCCCGTTGAAATTCCGAAATACCTGCCGTGTCATTGGGGAAAATCACAGGCACTCAGCGGGATTGAACCAATTTCGCCTTCCTTCATTCTTTTCACCGAATCGGCCAACATAAGAAAGAAAACTGCACGGATGCTTCTCCGCGTAAAAAAGTATCCGATCTTTTTCTGCGTCTCCGGCGATCGAGAGAAAGAGAAACATTTACAGCTGCTTAACCTATTGTATGCGCTTCTGCTGCTTTTTTGGTTCGGGTTCCATCTCATGGGTTAATTCTCACATAAAGGCCGTCAGCTGAGGGAATTACCACGAAGCAGTTCGTTATTAACGAATAATGAATGGGAATTTGCTTTAACAAGGAGCATAATGTATCGTTTATAGAATCCATTTGATAACTTGAATTTGAGATAACAGAAAATGATGACGCCCTATCTTTAGCCTAATAATTCAGTATACATTTATTTAGCACTTACAAAATTAATGAAATAATTTTCACGCACGAAAAAGTTACCCATGTCTGTCGTTGGAGATGAATTTGTACGAATTTAATCGGGAATAGAATGCAAATGTTGCTTTATTACGGTAAATTATATGATGGACCGAATGGTTGTTACAGTAGAGTGTCCAATGCATCTATCTCCGTTTGTTAAAAACATTGTTTATGGTTTTTATATTCATGAATATTTTCTGTAAACTTTTTATATTTTATTGTGCAGTATTCACTATGAAATGGTGGTATCGATGTATGTGAATCTATCATATAAATAAAATCCTTCGTGATAATTCTCTTAGTCAATATCTTTCAATTCATTCATCTGGATAGATGCACAACGGGCAACTGATGCATCAATCTAGATGCACGAGGACCGTGTTTAGGTCCATTTTATTCTTCAAATTTCTTGCTAAAATTTGCAGCATACTCATGCGTATTTTTGTGCGAAAACAATCGCACAAAAATACGCATTAGTGACGCATGGAAGAGTGAGTAGAAAGAGAGCTACTTCCGTTTCAATTTTCCACGATGGGCAGCACACATCCTTGAAAACACACATATGAATGCGATGGCTCATTTGGAGAGTAGAGAAGCCATGAACAACGACCCAAATATGGAAAGAGGCATTCCGGGCGTGTCAGCCACCAAACGACTTAAAGGACTCCTTTAAAACATTCTCCGTCAAAACGAAGGGATGGTCAGCAGTGGAGGCGGAAAGAGAATGGAACGATTCCAGGAGGAAAGAAAAATGCCTCATTTTATCACCGAAGCTCTCCGGACGTCCATATTATATAACAGCTTTGTTTTCCTCCTGGGTCCGCCTGCGAGAAATACGAACCGAACAGATAAAGCCTAGAGCAACATTTAGGGATCCCAGCGGGGTTCGAACCGGAAGACAATCGGAAGAACCGATCGCTCTCGGCCACGGAACAAAGTGGAAACTCTTCTTCCACGTCCAAGAAGAAGAATGGGAGGAGGGAAAAAACATAATTGACCTAGAACTCACGAGAGGGCCTAAAGAATGAGAAAAGTGGGAGTGATCGACTTCGTGAGGGTCTTCGAAAAAAATCTAGGAAATTAAATGGTTTATCGTTAGGGACTAGTCTCGAGGGTGGTTTGACGGAAAGGAAATTAAATGAAATGGATAGGGGTGGGGGGCGAGGAGGGCAGATAAATTAATCGGTCGCCCGCTGGATGAGAGAATAAGGAGAAACGCTCTTCCATTTGCGGGAGGACAAAGGGAAAATTGGGAAGCGGACACGCGAGAAAGCGTCCAATTCTATTGGAAAGTAGGGATGGGAATCGCGGAAAGACGGCAGCATTCTATACGATTTTGGATGGTGCGTGTGCTTTGGAACTAGCGGAGAGAGGACGGCAAGAGGAAAAGGCGCTTAAAACGTAATTGCTCTTCATTATTTACGACTTTCTGACATGGGAAAAAAGGATCCCTTCATTCAACACCCCCTTCCATCGCATCACTTGTGATTTCCCCTCTCTTTCGTTCTTTTTCATTTTTGTCCGTTTCACTTGGCGTGGAATGGGGCGCTGGAGGGGATGGAGGAGGCTGGGCTAAGACTGGCGATGAGCTCCGGAGAGATGGGAGATTGGTGATTAGGGAAGAGGGGAGGTGGGACACGTGGGGTTGTATCCGGAGGAGGCAATCCTAACTTGTCAATTTCATTCATAATTTGCAAGGCGGACATTGAACTTCTACTTTGGAGCAAAGGTGTGACCACATTTGGTGTCAGTTGTCATGCCAACTTATATTGTATCCCATTACTCATGGAAGAGGAATGTCGTGAACTATCTTCGCCGATCGGCGGTACGACGTCGAGATTGTTTTTTTCGAAATAATCCCCATCGCGCAGGTGAATTTTTGCGCTAGAATTATTCGCAAGGAGTCACTTCTCTAACTGCTAGACTTTAAGGAAATTAACAAGAAAGAATCAAAATTCAAATTTCTCTTAACTCTTCTGAAATATAAGACAAATTAAATAATTCTACAAACACAAAAGAATATAGAATATCCTAGGAAAAATGTATACTGTCTCGTATACTTAAGTTCCGGCGAAATCAATCTATGTATATACCTAGCTAGGGAAACCATTTAAGCCGGAGAATTCCCTTACATTCGTTCCTCATTTTCAAAAGGCATACACTCAAAGCTACCAAATACGAGGAAAAGAAATTACTAAGAAGATTATGTAAATAAAGATTTCAAGCCATCCAAAATTCTGATAAAATATTTGACATGAAAATTTAGAAAATGAGCAATCACGGTGATCTTTCTCGGATATAAATATTTAGGGTATACAAGATAACCGAAGGAGCTGGACATACGACATAAAACGGAATCTTATAAAAGGAATTTATCAAAACAATAATGTATTTCATATTTCCCCGACTTTTGGAAGGACTTTGGTCTCTTCCCAATTCCAAAAAACCAAAGTAAACAACTATTCTCAACGAATATGAAATTGAAAGAAAGCAAAAGTATATGATGGCCATTGATAGCCGGGATATAAAAGAAAAAGTAATCCAAAATCTATCTTAGAAATATCTATCATCACATCTTACAGTAATTTCATCTAATATGCTTCTATTACTCACCGATATTGATCCATGGAAGTCGTTTAAATTTGAGGTGCCCACGCTAAACGCTAAAACCAAAATTATGAGGAAGAAATTAAAATAATACAACTCGGATTGAAAGCCACAGTAGCTCTATTAGTTCAGTAGTGACTACTAAGTGGCCATGAAAAAATTCATGCTCTAAAAAGGCGAGTTTTTAAAAGTCTCGCTGTATACGTATCATTAGAATGACAGGTGAGGATAAAAGGGAAAAAGTTTTTACAACAGCTCGCTATTAAATTGTGACCACTTCTAACAAGACCAAAAGTTGAGGTAGACGGTACCAGAACAAGTAGACCTCCATGGTAACTGGACGTGAGTTAAATGCAAACCGCTTAGTGAGACAAGAAAAAAATCTTTCATGCACTCGCTAGCCAAGTTTGCACTTGCTTTCGGAGCAATAAAAAATTACTACACTGGGGAAGGAAAGCAAAATCCTCCTTTGGTCACAGAGACGTAATCGATGGGCAAAGATATAACTGTACATTATCATTATCGGATGATCTTTAGATAAAAGCTATGTTTTTTGAACCTGGGGGACGGGGTGATATACTAAAGGACGAAGGCAAAGTTTGGTGTAATAGACGGCGCGGGAAAGGAACTGAAAAAAGGGCAGGAAGGTGACTTTATGGGTCGAGTATGGGCGTTATCGACGTTTCGGCGGCAGACCATCCAATAGACAGGCTTCGATTCATTACAGGACTTGCCTTGGAAGAGATAGTGCAGCTAGAGACTAGAATGTGGTTGATCGGGGGGGCAGGGAAAGCAGGAGCATAAAAACAGGTTAAAAACGCTCAACTGCCCACGTAGCTTTGCCTAAGATAAACTTCCCTACCCCTTCTTCAAAGTTAAATACATCCAAATTCTATCCCACCACTTTTCTTCCTCTTGGGTATTTTTTGTGTTCGAGGAGAGAGTTAAGAAATGAACACATAGGAAGATCTCGTCTAAATTTGGCTAATTAGGAGTGTCGGCAATAATTACGACTAGTGATCTGGGTTGATAAAAGACAGCTCGTTATAAAGGTCGGCTATCGATCTACGTAGGGATAGAGCTTTCTAATTACGACGGACTTTCCTTGGAGACGTTTCCGGCTTAAATATTTCATCAATTTATCTGGAACTTATAAACATAATTCTAAACTTTTTTCATTCCATTACTGTGGAATTAAACTTACATTAACCTTTCCGGTCATTACCTTGCTGATGAGATACCTCAGCCCCAACTTAATATTAATTATAAATTCCCCTGAGTGGGAAAGTTTTTCGCAGCGCACTAAAAATCTATGAAAAATAGTTATATTTTTCGAGTTTCTAGTTAAACGTCATTCCACTAAATTTACTATTTTATTATTACTTCGCCATAACTGCTTTTTAACGATGACTAAATGGAATTTAGAAATCCTACCTCCTTTACACATTTACATTCCGTGGATTTATCTTCTATGACGCATAGGATATCGTACAATCCATAAACCTTTATTACTTCCTCGCTCTCAATAAAAATTTCCTCTTTTCTTTATAAGTATTAGTTTAAAAATTATTAAGATTACGACACTCCATCACTGGATAGGAAATGGTTGGTTTATTTGTGAATATTTTCAAAAGATTTTTATTCAGATGAATAAATAAATAGTCAGCTTATCTTTTATTTCTAAAGTGCTCTTCTTTTGCGCTATTCAAGTTCGATATAGAATGAGTTTACGACGCACCGTTCGGGAATCACAAATCAGAAAAAAAACGTTTTCAATTAGGTAAAGCGACAGTATGATATATTTGCTTTCATAACGGACTTTTAAATAAAAATGAATCGATTGCTGTGTGTGCTAAAAATATTCTACCATTCAATAAAGGAGCCACTGTCTCCGTCAAACAAAGAAGGCATTCTCTAAAACTTTCGGATCTTTACCGCTATCTGTATCATCTCTAAAAGTAACCACCAAAGCTTTTGATAAAATCCCGTTGAATTTCAATTCTCAATGCTCCATTGATCTACTAAAAGTGAAAGAGCCTCCATAAGCAGACATGTCACACTTGTGGACAGTATGCTTAATCAGGATACCCATCATATTATAGCACTGAAATTTAGAAGCAACCAAACAGAAGACTTGATATTGAACGGAAAAGCTACAGGAGGAGATTTGTTTCTTTAATTTTGTAAGTTTTTGACGACAGATCCCGTATGGATATGATGAATGTACCTTACCACATACAATATTCAACCTCGACATTATGGTCAAATGTTATCCAAGATGATAAAGCTTAGAAATGAAGAAAAATAACGTTAAAAACTACCACAGACAATAGTAATGCATTTACCTTGCAAAAGCACCATACATCTATCCTCTTCAAACAACATTAAACTACATCTAAGAACATACATACAAGATCTAGAAACTTATCAACGGGGACAAGGCGAGGGCGGTTTGCGAAAATTTTCTGATGAACTCATCACCATTGAACTTTAAAATGCCATTTGATATGATAAACGAAGCAGACCTATAGTGATCGTGTATGCAATTCAAAATCATATTCAGAATCAGAAGCTTCTCATTGCATCCTAGGAAAATTATTAATACTACAAAGTCTTCAAAGGGAAGGGATATTCCTTCGCCCCCTCGATTCGTTAAAGATACCTAAAATCAATCTTACTTGAAAACCAATTTATTAACATTAATGCTTTCAATAAACATACTTATTAATTCATAATTAAATGCCGAAGCCGTGCTTTTGGGAACTATCAAAGGAAAGGAAACAAAAGACGTATTTAGTTTCCAATCCTATATTTGAACACTCATTACGGAAAATTTCGATTTCTCATTGAGGAGACGACAGGAAGCACGCTTAGCAAACTTAAAAAGAAATCAATGAGAGATCAATCAATAAATAATCATGGTCAAACATCGTAAATGAAGGATTTTAAGTTTGCACTGGGCCCAAATGAATTAGCAATCGATACGAATCAATGAGCAACCACGATAAAGATTTGAGCAAGCAGAAAAAAGAAGGCAAAAGAAAATTTAAATTAAAGGAAATGGGGCTCCCGTACAGCTATGTGGGCAGCGCGTTCGACTTTGGCGAAAACGGTCCCGTGATCGAATACCAGTGGGAGCTCAAGTGCGAAATGATCTCGGCAGTCTAAGCAATTTTAATAATAATAATAATGACCACATTACAAAATTCCTACGTTTTCTCCGAAATAGTTTCTCACTAAAAGAATCCGGAATTTCTCAAAATTCCAAGAAAATATCTTAAGCAAGTACGTCAGTGTCTTCAATGAATTCACTCCTACGAGCTGTTTCAAACCTTGTCCTTTTCATACGCATCGCATACGAAAACCATAACAAACAATGACACGTGTAACAGCTACTTAAAGTCATAATTAAGACAAAACATGGTTGCAACATGCCAGTTAAAGAACTCTACGGCGGAGGAACGATGCGCAAACACGGATAACTCCATAGGAATGATATAGACGAGCGCATATTTTCGCCATAGAATAAATTCCTCTTTGGTTAAACGCATTTATGCCACCCTCTATGAAGCCGATGTATGTGGAAAAGGCATATCCAAGTGACAAAGTGCTTCCAGCGCGCTGCGAATGCCTAAGGAAGACGTATATAAAGCGTCAAATACACGATAATGTTGGGTGGGATCTATCTCCGTCTTCTTGAAGATACGCTCTTTGGCGTGAGTCGGTGGTGCGGAGGCGGTGATATACCAATCAAGAGGCAGCCTCGAGCAACATCATGGAGAAGGAAGAGAAAGTAATTCATGTCCTCTGAAGAGATACATTAGGAGGCCGCGGAACAATATTTAGGCTCGAATCTTAAAGACCTATTCGGAGGGTAAGAATCCAATAATGGAGAGCTGACGAATTATGAGGCGAGCTGAAATACGAAGATGGGCAGACGAGTGTGCACCGAGCATTCCGCACACACCTTGAATCGACGGAGAAAAAAAGAAAACACGGGAGTGATACAAGAGGGGTCCGAGGAGGCACGTTGATTGGAGTGTCATTCAAAGCTGAAGCCGTCGAAGGTCGCCTTCGGATATATAACTCTACAAATACTCGATCTCGTTAGGTGTACAGTTATACCAATAACAAAAGTATTTTCCGGTACGTCATCGGACATTCCAATTAACCTCCCACATCTATATTTGCTAGGAAGACCAACGGATGTCAACCGAAGTGATGCGTGCGGCTGAATGAAAAGACGTGGTCTTTTTATAGAGAGGAGCTTTTGATGGCATTGGCAGGATTGAATTATGGAAATAACTGCGGTATTGTTCATTTAATAACAACACGTGATTCTATAGAATTTTTAAACAGCAATGAGGGGATCACATTGTAAAATGACGAACGTGAAAGAAAATGGTTTCAAATACACTGAGGCTACAATTCTGTATGATTCCTTGGATTAACAACCGAAGATATCAATACAGAAAATTAAGCGAATAATTAACATTCATGTAGTAAAGGCCCAAGACACTGGTACCCTTAAACAAGGACTGTTCCTAGTGCTATAACTGATATTATTTTTCATATATTATCACCCTATCCTCCTAAGTAGATTAAAAAAAGTATAACTTCATAAAAAATAATCACATTTTCTGGCAATAAATTTTATCTACAGAGGATTTAATGCCGAATTATATAGAAGTGAATACAATGACTTTCTTTCTTCTGCTAAATAGCTACAAAAGTATACAACTGACCATTGTGAAATTTCAGAAGAATTCTAAGATGAATGAATGAAATTTTTATCCCACTTTCGCCTCATTTTCGACAGATACGTTTAAAATAAAAATTCTCCACTATTTTACACGTTCCCTTAATTTGATAGGAATACTATTTTCTTCAGCTTTCAATGAAAGAGAATAGGTATATTTTCTTGTGAATCTAAATTTTTGCTCCAAAATTTAGTCCATGGGACGCTTGGTTCGTTTATATTGTCGTGCTGGACTCTCATTCATGGTATAGTTATAATAGTAAATTGTATTATTTGAGATGAAATGGAGACTGGCCAGTCTTTCCTGGTAAATGACCATTATAAAAACCTTAAGAGTCCTATAAATCGCGAATAAAACGAAACCCATTATCCTCAAAGCAGTCCGTCACGGCCATAGCTCATACATCGGCAACGGAAGACCGACAACCTCCGGACGATTCTCACTCGCCCGATCTTCAAAGCGTAGCGACACTTCGCACTCTGTTTTTAAACATATGAGTCTGACTAATGACCGTAGCGGTGGCCAAATACCTCCCGAATCATCGGTTGAGTCAGCCACAACACGGTCACGGTAGCGGCCCGAGAAAGAATTATTCCCCTGGAAAGGACCAAAACGACCGATACAAAAACACGAATTCATCACGCGGCGAATAAATACACACGCGGCGCCGACGTTTGAAAACAACGGAGAAGAGACCTCGTGAAAACCCATCGTGAAAAACCCCGCGAGACCGCCGGAATGGGAAAACAAAAACAATCCGGGGGAAAAGTGAGAAGAGTGCGGAAAAGCACGCGTTTGGCGGAGCGAAGAAAGGGAGAGGATCGAAAGAGGAGCCGATAAAGAACGGGGAAAGAGCGGATTATCGGAAAATGCGAGAGAGGAATCGATGGAGGAGGAAGGAATTTGGAAGGCGTGTGGAGGTGAGAGGAAGATCGGAGAGGAGCATGGGCGAGAGTCGGTATTCGAAGAAGAGTGAGGGGGTAGTAAAAATCCCGCGGTTCGTTGACCCTTAAAAATCCCATCTCACTCCGGCGGAGAGACCAACCCAAACTCCGACCGCATCCCAAACCCACACCGACTCCCTCCCCTACCTCTCTCCTCGCCCCCACTCCTCGCAAAAGTGACCGACGCAACTTTAATAAACAGTCCCCCACCACCACCTACCTCTCTTTCCACAACGCTCCCCCTCCGGCTCTTTTTCCCAGGCAGACCTTTGGTAAAAAGATTTATGGGGATGTGGGGAGGGAGGAGTCGATGCCAAGAGTATAAGGTAGATGGAACGGGATAGTTAGGAGGATGGAGATGGGCAGCAGCGGAACGGGGAAGGGGTTGAGGGAATCGAAAAGAGGAGGGGGAGGCGTGAAAGTCGGGACGGGAGAGACAAATGATGATAACTAGGATCAGCGGGGGTTCGGCTAGGAAAGGAAAAATGGCCGATGTTCTAAGTGCGATCGGTTGTTTGGGACCGACACAAGCACAAGACGCAACACTGCCTCGAGGCGGTCACCACCCCCTCTCTCTCATTTCTATACGCGCATTAACGGGCACACGAATTCGTGCTCGGCCCAAAGGCTAATTCGAGGTAGGATGCTGTTTGTGCTATCGATTTAATTTTTCCGCCTCTTTTTTGAATTTTTTTTTTGGCGCTGGATGCCTTTGTTCTTTCGGATGCAACTCGAAATTTTATTTTCTCTTCGCCCCGCCACGATCTCTCCCTTTAAGGAGGTCCATTATTTATTAAATCGGCGATTGGTTGTGGCGTGCGAGAGAGTTCTTCCAAGAGATCGTTTGTTTGGGGGTCTCTCGAAAGGGTTCTCCGAGCGCACGGAGAGGAGGGGGTCGATCAATTATACATCCAGTTGCACCGTTATATTAAGAACGTCGAATGATTGCCGTAAATATATTTCCGACTAACAC
Organism: Pachydiplax longipennis; assembly: GCA_036926295.1. Taxonomy (NCBI): domain Eukaryota; kingdom Metazoa; phylum Arthropoda; class Insecta; order Odonata; family Libellulidae; genus Pachydiplax; species Pachydiplax longipennis. The sequence goes on from JAVFKF010000008.1 coordinate 64,894,400, forward strand.
CCCCTTCGATAACGAACCGATTTTCGAACGTCAGACGGGTCTAGAGCCAAAGATTATTACGTAATAAAAGAAACAGAGGGTTGTCACGAGCGTAACATAAATATGAAACCAATAACGAGTCGGTTGGAGGGAAATCTCCTTTGTTCCTCTCGAGACGCGACACTACACCTAACGTGCCATTAGCAAGGGATGTATTTTTTTTTCTCCTTACCAATCCCGAACCCGCTTTCGAAATTATCGTATGATATATTACGATTCTAATAACTTCACCCATACCCCCTGGCGCGGCAGACAAACCCATACCTCTACTGGGACACCTTATATTTGCACGAGCATGACGTGGTTTCTTCTTGGTAGTCAAAGGCAGTCAGTGCGAACTTCCATAATTCAATATAAAAACAGGACGAAAAAGATGCAAATACCAAAGAGAAAATGCTACCAGTAAATTTTCACGCGCAAAATCTATTTTCGGATAAGACAAGAGAAATTAAATAACGTAACAGGGATGCCGGCCAAAACTTATGATACTTCTACCCTTCAAAGAACTGACTTTTTTTATTTTTTATGATAATACAAATGAAAAACTCATAAAAATTCTCAGACTAGAATATTCACATAGAGCATATATTTACAGGGAATACATAACTCGCAAAATATTCATATAATATTTAGCTCCATAGTTGTTCCAAGGTAACTTTTCCTTTGAAATGATGACGATCAGTAAAATTTGTAAAATCTCGTAACCCAGGTATCACATTAAGCACTTGTGAATTAAGAGTGATAGAATGATCGCATGGGAAAACAAAGGGATGTTTCTTGTCATCCCTAAAATAATAGTTACGAATATTATCGAATCTGGAAAGCACAATTTTTGCATTCTAAGAGCTTTCAGAAATAGGGAGCGTCTCAGTTTCCATTGCGTCTTAGATTCGCGATCTTAAATGCTTTGTCGCGAATTTGGTATCCCAAAACAGTTACTTTTACTAATGCTAGTCTTCTCGACATTAACGTTCGAAGCTATGATTCTGTTTTCCCCATGCCATTTACCGTTCTTTTCGTAAGCAATCATTAAAGCTCGCATAATCCCAAAGGAATGCCTGTTGGCCACATAAATAAGGAACACTAAGACATCTTCCTATTAAAGGATTATCGATAGGCAAGCACACATTAAGCAATTAATAACCATTGTTCCATCGCGAGCCTGTCCGGACGTGTTGGCACGTACCACAGTGAATAGCATGCATCTTGCTATCACGTTATGGGCACTTGGATAAATCTTAGATTCGAGACTATACGGCAGGTTTACTTTCATAAATACTAATTACATAAATACAATACTACTACATAATATCTTTTTTAGTAAAATATGCGATACGATTCCTGAAACTATACACGCCTTATCGTCATCTTCACAAGAGATGAATATAGCTTATAACGTTGAAATTCCTAGGAACTTATTTGGAAAAAAATTTATTTTTTATAATTTGACACATAATTGATCCCGTAATCAAAGAGAACCACAGCTTCAACTTATGATAACATTTGAAAATACCCGTCACAAAGTTGGTGAAATTCGTCTCCACTATCTTGAACCATCAGAAACACTATACAGAGTTGTTTGCATAGACCGTGATAAATCATGAAATTATCCATTCATTTATGAGAAGAATAAGTTCCATGCAGTTGATTGCATCCAATTTTTTGCATTCCGTTAGCATGCTTAACTTGGTCATAATCAGACACCCTGTTATTGATTTCATCCTTATGATAATCTATTGTAATAGGCTTCCGGAAAACCTAGCGGGCAACGCGTTTAACTTTAGTGAAAGCGGTCCCGTGTTCGATTCCTGATGAAAGCCTTCATGTGCGAAATCACCTAAGCCGTCGAGGCACATTTAAAAATGCTACTACGATAATCTAGAAACCCTTCCTATATCTCTAATAGAAATGACGCGACTATGAAAATAAGAGCGAGAAGACAACGCTCAAGATAACTGAGGATACTTTGAAAGATAGTTCATGATTAACTACTATTAATAGGGCATTCTTTCCTTCTTTAGCTTCGCACAGCTCTAATTTTCACTTTAGGGAGGATTATAGAGAGTTAAAACATCATGGTGGTGTTTCAATCATTTATTTACCTTATTAGCCAACTTTCTGCAACATCAACCTTCAAAAAGCACAAATTCAAAGCGAAAGACAGTTTTAGGAACAGTATCATGCTACTTAGTAACACTAATACGTTTATAAGCTCATTAGAGCATCTCAGATCCAGACAAATTATTCAAGGTCAATAAAGAATAAAAATAAAAATCTTATCTCGAAAAGATCATATCTGGAGTTGTTTGCAATGATTTTAAGCAGTGATTTATTCTTTTGTCTTCTTAAAGCCGAATTAAGCATGGGAGCAATATATTACCTCAACTGTATATATAAACTTTAATGTTATCTTATTAGTATATCTAATATAGTGTGAATATTAGCAACGTAAAATGAAAAGAAAGAGAGAGAAAAAATCAAACTTGAGAGGGATGTTCACAATGAATCAGAGTCGACTGCTCATTTGCACCCGGTATGGTTTCGATGGCTCGCTTCCGACGCTGAGATGTTTTGTAGACTTGTAGTATAGACGATAGATATAGATGTTGTATAGACTTTTTAACGCTGACATCACTAAATCACTAAATAATTAGACCATGATTTACGCGGAAACCAATAATACGTGGACCATTCACCAAGAGAAAAGATCATTCCAGAAGCCAACTGTATTCCTTCCATTTGACGTTGTTTCTTGAAAAGTTAAAATCTAAAAATGCAGTGTCAAAAATCTCCGTGACATCATAGAGATTTATTTTCAAGCAAAGTTTCGCAGAAGCTGCCAACTGAACGAAGCAAATGAGAAATTTCTGTGCCTAAGGTCATCATTGTTTATGATGCAACAATACACGCTGAAACGTGATCCTAAGTCTCAATAGTATTATACAACAATAACCAAACGGGGAAGAATTTACTTGATGAAGATCTAGAAAAGAAAGCAATACTACTATTTAAGCCTGACAGAGATTTTAACATTAAAAATATGTAATAATAATATACCTTACAAGTCAACGTCAGTATCATAATGGTAGTAAATTTCTTAGGAAATTAATTAAATGAAAACGTTCCGTACGAAGTATTTAAAAATAATTTCTCATTGTTATTGGTATAGACTACACCAGAAGAAAAAGACATTTTTGTAATAATAATGCCTTATAATATCTATTAAACAAAATGCTTCGTTTCCTAAAATTATTTTCCATGAAAATAAAAATAACTGAACGGCCTGCAATCAAGAATTCTAGTATAAGGGGTTTCAGAAGAGATCCAACATCCTTATACACACATAAGTTTTGGTGTTCGTCTACTTCCTTACTTCATTTCATAAACGGTTTGATGTAGAGATATGCGACAAAATGCATTTTGTTCCTACGAGGAAGAAAGTCTCAAAGAAAACTATCTCCATCTACACGTTTACATAAGATTACTCGCGATTTCTATATTCCAGACTGTAAGGTCTATTCCTAAATTTTAAAATGCGTAAATGAGAACGAATTTTAATCGAGCTTGCTTTATTTACTGTAATATATCTTATTTTTGCGATGTTTTAATGTTAAGCGGCCGATTTGAAGTAAATTCGCCTTCTGAATCCCCATTTATAGGATATATCTTTGGTTCTTAACATAATAAGGATGGAGTTTCTCATCTGACAACATTATAACTCAAAAAATGTTTCATCTTAATATATCTGAAGCGTGTACGTAAATACTAATCGACCAGTACTTCAGAAACTTCTTGGCCGGTGTGCTGAATCAGGAAATTCATCAAATATGCGGGTGATTATTGCCGGAAGACAACCCCTCCTCCGTATTTTCACACTTTTAATGCATATCGTTAACGCAAGGAAACGCATGTACGTAAAAGAATATTCAAACAAATTGTGAACCTCTTTGCGCAAAAATTAAATTGAAATTGATTTTACTGGCAAAGTAAATGTTTGTTCCTATGAGGAATAACGTAATGAGTGACCGTATGAGACAGTCAAATCGTTTCCCCTGATTCATATACTGATCTTTTAAGATCAAAGTTTATAAAACAAACTGGAAAAAAGACGAAACAGCCGAAATCCTCCAGTAGACCAAAGAAGAAGAACTTAACACTTTCGAGTACGTTAAATATAATTCTAATAGTCGAACAGTTCCGTAATGTTTCTCAGTGGTGTCAAAGTAAAGGAGAGAACTGTATTTCAAAATGGCCCACAAATATGAAACATCGTCATTTCGTCTTAGCGAGTAATAAGAAAGATAAAAATCTTTTCAAGATCAATTTGCGGAGTAGATTATTTTAAAATAAATGTATTCCTTTAATGATAAAATTAAAGAGGAATGATATACCTACTTCACAAAGAAATCATTCGTCCAACTTTTGCAATTCACCACTAATTTAGAAACTAATCTAATTGCAAACAGTAATGCTAAGGATTAAATAACATTAGGTCAATAGAAACTGTAATTTCTAAGCTCCGATAGGTGGACCGAGAGTCCATTCAATCGAGATGATGGAGCGGAAATACGATAATTTTTACATAATAATTTAGCAATTTATAGGCAGCTCAGAATCAAACTCGAATACCGTCTTTTACTTTTTGTTAGCTCAGAACCTCCCCATGCGTTGGTTGTCGTCATGCTCGAGATCGTTCAACATCACTAGCTTCAGTTTTGGCTCTGTTTATAAGTTCACGGAATCGATCAGCCGTCCGTCTGTTCTCTACCCTTAAGTAAAGTAAAAGTATACTTGTTTTTAACTAACTATCCTGTAATTTAATCCTGAATCTGAAGTTATTGTATCACTCATGTTATTTTATTGTTTGATTTTTTGTTAATATGTAGTCTTATATTTTATTTTTCTTCTTTTAAAGCTAAATTGATGTTAACCATTGACGATATTGTATATACCTATGTATTGTGTTTATATGTATTGATTTTCTTATGGTTTTTATTTTTGGTAATCTGCAGTTTCTATGGTTTATTCTTTTTCATTGATTCATTTGATTTTTTACTGCTTTTATTGCTAAATTGACGCAACCAATGGTGATACTGTAAATATCTATGTATTATGTTTTTCTCACTTCTCTTATCATCTTGCAATTATTCTTTTTCTATCATATCATTGTTCAGTTATAATGCTTTTTTAAATTCCTTTCAGTAATGTTGCAGTCACTTCTCTTTTCCTTATTCCCCCTCTTCTTTAAAATTTTTAGATGCTACTGTCTGTAGGTTTCGCAGGTTTTTCACGCCCCCCTTCCTGTGGGCGTTTTCCTGCAGGGTTCTATTTTTTCCTAAGTGTAGTAACTTAGGTTTTTTTAACCCGCAAACAAATCTCTTTATTATTTCCTTTTGTTTAAACTCATAATCTTTACTTCTTTCATATTATAAGGGTTAGATGTAAGAAGAGGCTTACTAGCCTCAATCTCGCCCTCTAATAAAGTCGTTATTATTATTATTATTATTATTATCAGCCATTTGATGACCTCTATGCAGAAATGCCAATTTATCATTTGAAACGCCGCTAGATGAACCTTATAAAATTGCTAAAAAGTCACTCAATCGAGAAAAATAAATCGTTGAAAATATTTAAAACATAAAGTTATCTGAGTTGACCTTTATCAATACATAATGAATTGAGTAATTTCAAAATATAAAATCGAATTATCCTATACCACCAAAACGAAAATCAATTCTGATTAATAAGTAAGCTAGGCATTTAATGTTACAAATACGAATTGGAACTTCTACGTAACATGGCCTTTTATATAGTACGAGATGTCACTAAAGTAAAATAAATCGCTAAAATTGGAGAAACGTCGCTAGATCTAGTTTCATTATGATACCGAGATCAAAAGATTTCCTAAAGCCTCTCTTGTCTATTCCAACTATCCTAAGATACATTTTTAAATGGCTATCAAGTAGAAATATTTTTAGTCAACTTTTAGTCATCTTTTTGGTATGGCCGTCCATATAATTTCAGACCTCTATTGACTTTAATTTTCCATTTCTTTATATTTTTCCATTTTCCTTTTCTCTAAATTTTAAGGCAAAGTAAATTGCTACTCAAACTTTCCAGTTATTTTTTCTCTGCAACTATCAAACTATACGACCATTTTTAGTCATTTCTCTTATCATAAAAAGCTATTTCAGACGAGAAAAAATGAAAATAACTGTATGTAGAAATGCGAATGCGAACGTTCAGAAGAAAACCTAGATTTGGAAAAATCTGTTCTTCGCAAATTAATAAAAGTTATCTGTATTGACGCAAAGGTCGAGAACAATCTAAAATTTACGATGAATAATTCAATTATTATATTAGATTGTTTAGAGAAACTAATGTAAAGAAACCTCACACTATTAGAGTGAAACTTCTGTAATATTAACTCAAACCTTCATCACACCCTCAAGAGTCTTCTCAAACTTGATGATTAAGAAGATAGGAGAAATTGAAGTATAAAAATAAAGGAATCTAAAAATAACTCCTCGATCATAAGAAAGCCGAGAAAATAATTCCTTTCCTTATTCATCCATCTCTCTTAAAGATATCCTCGTAAATACAAACGGGAAGATTAGCAGAATATCTACCATCGAATCAAATGGCTTCGGAAAGAAGGGCTATTCACGGACGGCAAAGTGGTAGAATGAGGTAGATCACCGATAGTCCGAACATTAGATCACCGGTTCGAATCCTTTATAGATGCCTTTTACGCCCGCGCACCTCAATCACTCACACATAACATCAACCCCACCTCTCAATTAGCTCCTTCACTGTCACGACAGAAGACGTTAATTCAGATAAATATCCGACGGAGAAATGGAGACGTGGAGATGGGGATAAACAAAACCGTCGCGGAAATCAAAAAAGAGACATCTCTCTATGCGCAGTGCGAGGGTGAAGTGGTGGTGCGAGAGTATGGGGAAGTGGGAGGTCAAAAGGGGTTTTCTCTGCAGGGTATAAGGCGCCGACTCTATGTATGCATATTCCTCCGCCCACCCACCATCCGCTGCGTCAACTTCCCACATCCATCTGCCCTCTGAACGAGCCCATCACTCAGCCTGTCAAAGCATTCTCGAAAAAGAGCGCAAATTATGCAAAAATCACAGGGTATCCGTCTGATCAGCGACCTCGATGCAACTTTACCCGCCCAACCACCCCGACCGGCCCGCCGAGACCAAACTCGCCACTTAAAGAACCATTCCACGGGCAACCACACCCGTCCAGACGGGAGCCCTACCCAGAAGATCGGGGGTTCTTATCCCACGTCCTCATCGGACCGTTCGACGTCATCTCTCTCTCAGGGCATGTCTTCGGAGGAAGAGGGGGGACCGGAATGGTTTGGAGCAGGGGGAGGGCGTTACCTTAAAAAAATTACCGCGCTCGCCCCTCCCACCGTCAACCAATAAGGGAGTTGCACGCAGCCACCGGGCACCCATCATGAGATGGAAAAGAGCGGATGGTAAAGATGAAGACGCGCGTAGACGGGGGCGAAGGAGGTGGGGTGGCACGATCCCACCTCCGCCCGACAGGCATGGATTTTGCGAAAATCATCGCTTATGAGAAGGGGAGTGAGATGGGGAAAAAGTGAAATAAATGGGCCATGAATGGGGGGTGGTGTGGGGCAGCGGGAAGGATACAGCGGACGGAGGGTTGAGGGACTCTCGGCCATCGCACCTAAGGAGGCGAGGGAATGGCCTTGTTGAAACCGTCTGGTACGGACGCATTGTGAACCGCGTTTGCTTCGTCATATATCCCGATCACGAGGATTGGACGCAACAATATACGGCTACTTATTATGATCTATGGATAAATGAGACGTGCAGAACGGTAGAAAAGAACGGCTCTTTTTTCGACGCAACCCTGTTTTCGCGGATGAAAATGTGAGCACGAGGGAGAAGGAGAGAGAGAAACTCCTAGGCGATACTGTATCTTTAACAATAAACATAATTTTATCCTCCAAAATTTGTTCAAACCTGATATCAGGCCTTAAATTTGAGGTCTTGTTTGTACAAAATTATCGTATCTGGAAGAAAATACAGAATACATCCGGAGACATACACATCGATAATCATTAGTTAGTTTAATTGGGGAAAAAAAGTAACAACTGTATTCTTAAATTAGGAAGAGAAGACAAAAGTCACTCTCGCTAAAAGCATAGATATTCACTCAATATAGAAACATCTGTTACCAGCAAGAAATAAATTTAAGATAATTTAGAATGTAACAGTACATATACGAAGTAATGGCTAATAAACTAAATCATGGAGGAAATGAAAAAAATACTAAAATTAATATGAAGAAGAAGATAAGATCACTCAAAAAAAATCAAGAAAGGAGGACGCAAATGAGTAAGAATATAATTTTATTACATTCTTACTCATTTGTGTACCGATGATGAGTCAAGTCGCTCGAATATTTTTTTAGTAAAATTCACATAATCACTTTTTTCCATTCCTAATTTCATACAAATGAACCACTAAATTTTAAGTCTTCATGAGATACAATACTTTTTAAAATAATAACTGAAGCTAAATTTGAAAAGAAGCTGCTCAAGTACTTCCAGTTAGCCTAAATCAATTCCACCAAAGATTGAGTAATTTGCTGAAAATTTAGGAATGATCTAAAGTCGGCTAGCTCATCACTGAATTCTTTCCAAATAAAATGTGCCAATAACTATTAACCCAAGAATACAGAGGCCAAATTACTTTGATTACGAACATAAAGAAGCTGAAAGTATCACATGTGCATCAGGTGGAGGAAGTCAGATACACGCTACTTAAAATTCCTCTCGAATGGAGAAAATAAAAACAAATGAGCATTCAATGTCGTCGTGAGATCGAATTCGCCTCTGGATAAAGCTTTAGATTGAATGAGGTGATTTTTGGCGTAGAATTATCACCCTATTTCATCGAATCGCACAAAAACGAAAGACGAGTTTTGTCTTTTTCAACGAGCGCTACTAAAACCTGGCATCTGAAACCCCTTATTGAACTGTAATGAACGGAGATACTTCTGTCGATAAGAACAAACTAAGCGAGGACTTTCCCGTAAAAAATAGTACTATCCAGTATAATTTGGTGCACACGAAGTTAAGGGCAAACAAGAACAATGTGGCGAAAATAACTACCCTGGATTACCAACAGATTGCTCGACTCTCAAATCTCTCTCTGCCTAATAGCTCGGAACTCGTTAGCTCATTGAGGGTTAATCAGCGCTAATTAAGCAAAGCCAAAAAGAAAGCTGGAGATTTAGTTAAAATTTACGCCATCGCTCCATGTCCTAAATAAAAGAAGCTTAAGGTCAAAGTCGCCACAAGGTTTTCTTCGCTGAAAAGATCTCCGGAACAAAACGAAGACCACACGTGAACTTAAACGAACGGAAGTTAATGGAAGGAAAAAGAGCGAACCGAAGAATCTCTAGCCTATGAAAAGAGGAACAGAGAGGATATTGAGGAGAAAAGGAAAAAGGGAAAAATACGACGAGAAAGGGGACAAAAAGAGTGGAGAAAATGGAGCAAAAAATTGAGCCCCGGAGTCCATTCGTGGATAATTGCTACCGATGGGAAAGTAACCACGGCGAAGCAAGAAGATATGGAGGAAAGAGGAGATAAGAGAGGAAAATGTGGATGGGAAAGAGGATGGAAAGCGGAGAAGATGGAGGGAGAGATGCTGAAAATCGAGGAATTTGACGAGAGATTACGGAAAACTCGGTGAGGGAATACTTAGAAGGAAAGTTCTCAGCAATCGCTGGAAAGAGTGGATAGACCGTTCGGATGAAAAAGGTATCATGAGAGTGAATTTCATGAATGGGAAGAAACAATCACAGCTACTGCCTATCATTGGACACGGATAAGCGGGGTTTCCGATGGAACTCACGACGACAATAGGGAGCGTGTTTGGGAAATTAGATGCGTTGTCTGTGAAGACCCCACTGAAGATTCGACAGGAGGGAGGAAAGTTACGGCAGAGCATGTACGGAATGAAAACTTTTGGGAAAGAGGAGTCTGAATGTGAAAGTGGGATTTATAGGAGATTTCAACGATAGATGTCCCTTCGCGACAATTCAGGGTACAGGCTAAGCTGTTTATTTTCATCATATACATTAACAGGCCTCTGGAAGATTTAGTTGCCATTAAGGGACACTACGTATCTATACATAGATAAAATGGACAAAGAAATACTGCGCACAAGCTTATTTTATTTAGGGAAAATAACTGAATATTAGGATATTTATTGTTTACGTTCGGCGGGTTAGTTAATGCGTCCTATAAAAACGAAGAGTTATCAACGCTCAGAGAAAGAATTCTACAAACAATAATAAGAGTAAGAAAAAAATTCCTTTCGCAAAAATTATGATTTTTGGATTCCTTGTAATGTGTTCCTTCCTTCAATCCTTGGGATTCGTCATGAATGATGCTGTTTCACCGTATTATTTTGACAAAATGGTTGGAGATGAATAAATACTTTAGAAGAGACAGTAGCAATTTAGTGTGAAAAGGTAAAATTTTCCTTAAAAACAATCCTAAGAACACAATTTCTGAGGATACCTATCTTCTCTAGATATAAAATGATGATTTCAATTTCTTCACAGTGCAATCGTTGAAAGAACAACCTTTTCAAATAATAATGCAAAATGTTACTTAACTAAATCCAACGATATGATGGTGGAACTTACCCAAGTTCATGTCATCAAAATGTTACGTTGAAAGCAGCTAAAATATAGACAATCAAGTACGAACAAATATAATGGGATAAATGACATGGCAAAGCCATTCGAAAAACCTAATTCAAATTCATAAGATCGCTCTTTCGTAATATTATTCTAATGCTTTCTTCGGGTGGAGTAAATTAGGAACTGCTGCTGGTACATATTTTTCATTTCGTTTAATGAAAGGAAACCAAAATATACAACAATTATTTCTATAATTCTTATTTTTAATTACAACTAAAATGAAAATGACTTCAGGTAATATCGTAAAACCTATCTTCGTAACTATTCGATAATATAGAGATGTCTGCTAACAAGTCTTAAGTAGTGTACGTTAATCGCTGTCGACTTCTTAATATTAATAAGGAGACATGAATATCTAAGGATCTTGGCAATTAAAAAGGATAATTCGAAAGGAAAAGCGAAACGAAAAAATGTAAAGGTAGACAAATTAGATTCAAATGGAACTAAGACGAGCTTGGCAGGTCGTTACTTTGCATGGCTTCTTAAAAAAGTTTGCAAGATGCAATCTTTGAAATGCAAAGATTTTTTTTTCTAAGTAATTGCTTAAGTGCTTTCACCAAAGAGTGATGACAACACTCCCTGGGATTATGAGAGGCTGATGAGTTTGGTCTCATTAAAACGAAGGAAAACGCGTTTATGATTGTGTGGAATAGATAACTGCGCACAAAAAAGACTACATATGAAGATGGCTCTTTCACTATGTTTATGTCACATATCGCTCTTCACACTACAACAGGACAAAGATACAGGACGTGCTACTCGTTCTGGACTGATCGTGGTCTTGGAAAAATTTCCTACATGATTTTCTCTTATAGCTATGTTTCTCGTTACCTTCGCATCCTATCGTCCAACATGAAGTATGTCGAAAGGTATTATTGTCATTAGAACAGACTGGTATTAAAGACATCCAGTGTTAGACCCAAAGGAGCGAATAGTGTTCCTTCATCACAGATTTCTTTCAAAAAGAGATTTTCCTTGTATATGATGAGGATGCTCCAAGTAAAGGCGAATATCGAAAGTATTTCCACAATCAATAATTATTTATTACGTTTTGTGTTTGCCCTGCTGCGTTCCCATTCTGTGTAAATTCGCGGTATTCCCTTTCATAGGTTAAATAAGTGTATGTTTAATCGACTAATATGAAAAAGCAGACTGAATTTTCAAAAGAAAGCGAGGGTAAATCTAAATCACGCTCGTGAAGAATTAATGGCCTCGTTTAAAAATTCTTCGATGCGGTTTTAAATTGCAAAGGATTAATGAGAAATTTCTTCTTTTTGTTTTTTAAAACAATCAACAATTTCAGTATTTACTTAAATATATGCATTTGGTCTTTTGGCGCTTCATTATGTTGTCGATACTTCCCTTCATTAAAAAATTCCCCGTTTATTCATTTGTAATTAGAAGTTTCTTCCCCTTTAACGAGGCTTTTTCAGGTTTTCTACGATTCGTATGCATTGCACATAAAGATTTTGTTGCATAAAATAAGTGTCCAACACCATATAGCCCCAAGAAAAGTTTCTAAATCGCTCTTCAGGGTACTAGGATATTTCTCAAAAATAAGATATTAAATAAGATTTCTTACTTTTTTAGACATAAGTATTCAAGCAATGTGTTATTAGAGAGATTACTCAAATTTTCATGATACATAAAATTCAATGGTTCCTCTATCTAAATATAATTTAGAGATAATGCATAAAATGTGAAAAGACGTCACGGGTTTGCTAATACAGCTGAAAAGTTTGGTTTATTGCAGTACTGAGGAAAAGATGTTCAACGATTGAACTTGGGGCGCTTTCCATTAACACGCAGAACATATAGGTGATCTCCGAGATCCCCTTACCTTCAATGCACAATGCGATATACTTATAACAGTCCATTATAGCAGTAACTAGAATCTAAATATGCTTATCTACTCCTACTTGTACTTATATATATATACAACAATAATAGTAATCTTTATTAAGCAAAGTCTTCACACACATAAAATTACTCGCACTCACGATCACACTCACTATTAACTTTTCATCCACGCAGACAAACAACTATAGGACTCGAACCCAGGACCTCAGCGCTGTTGGACTAACACACTAAACCCTCATTGTGGGCCGATAGAAACGATACATCCATAAACATAAACATCCAAATTCATAATACTTGATTATTCCGCCTTGATTTTATCTTCCAAGTTATTATGACTAGTAGCGATGTCTGTACACTGAACAAATGTTGATGCAAATGGTCCGGCAATCTTCACCGAGTAGGGGTAAGCAGGCAGTCTCCAACCGAAGTTTAATATTCAGAAAGTGATGCTTTTTATTATTTTTTTAAGTAATAGGGCGTTGCTGGTAATAACGCGGTATGTCGTGAAGAGCTCCCACATGTCCGCGACAGCTTCTCCAGCAAAAAAGCTTGAACTTGTCAAACTTGGAATCCATTAGCTCAACTTAGATAAAAGGTAGCCCACACTTAGTTGAAGCAGCCGCTAAATCCATCGACGGGGATGTTAATCATCGTCAGCCCTTCAACGCCAATATTACTGCAAACGATATTCACTTGTTTTCTCGAAAGAAGAATCATCTTATCGTTCGATCTTTCAGCCTGGATAATAAAGTGATGACAAAGCTTTATGCGCAAGGAATATGTGAGAAAACCGCAACAGATACTGTACAAATTCCACGGGAGGAACGCGGTATTAGGGTGAGAAATATCGAAGTTTGCCAAGTCATAGATGAAGCCGAGCCATTTTTTAGCCAGAAATATAATACGACTTTTGTTTACTCACAAGTCATTTTACATTAACTGAATGATATTCATTGAAAATAGAAATAGGGTAATAAATGTTAATTTTCAGTGACCCTTAAATATTTATATATATGCGACGTATAATGTATTATAATAAATACATAATTATATTAAACACGTCTAACATTCAAAAGATGAAGCCTCAATTATGGAGTCTATTTGCAAAGGTAATTGAAGCGCCCATATACACGGCGTTTGACAAAGCCATTATACATTAATCTAATGAATAGCATTGATAAGGTAGACCTTCTCTGAGGTTTCCGACTACTCTTTCAGGAAGATATTTTGCGTTTATTAATTTCATTTTCGGATGTGAAACTGATAGACTGTATATATTAAAATATATGGCTTAATTAATAAATTATGAATAACAATGAAGACAATTGTTAACCAACATATAGCTTTTACGGCTCTTCGAAAAATCCTTCTTAGTCGTGATTAAAGAAATATCTTCATTCAGAATTTTATAGAAAATCGATTATTTCGATGTTTATGGATTGACATAATTCTTTAAATGACATACGGATATCACTCACGCTCTACCCTTTCGGAGTAAACACGTTATTTTCCTATTTTATTCGCTATACCCTTCCATACCATCCTTGTATACTTCACGTCCATACTGATGCATGGATGTGTCGCTTCAGACACATCCATGCATCTTTACAAAGGCTCTCCTCTCTACTTAGAGCCGCGTACATCACTTCTCTATAGCATCTTGTTCACCACAATCAGCCAACATTTTCTCGGCATTCTTCCTCTTTCAGACCGTTCTCCTTACATGCTATTGTAATCATTGCATTGCACCCATTCATCCTTCCTACATGCCCAAACCATCGTAAAAAAAGTGGTCACATAGCCTTTCTTAAAACCTCATTCGTTTCTTATCCAGTCGTTTCTGTTACATTGGCAATCCTACAGAACGTATACAACAAGTTACCTCGAAAACCTTGAGGATGCCGTAACAGTATGACTATTTATGTAATTCCAGCTCGCTTATGGTGGTTTTAGAAGGTCGATTCATAATAAAATAGCAAATTAGTCGCTAATGTAACACCCCTTCGGCATCGTACCTTCACCCCGAGATTCCCGGAAAAACGAAAACTCTCCTCCGGTAATGAGATCTCACTCCCAAACGCATCATCACCCGCACCTTGAGCATTAAAAGACACCCGAGTAATATCACTTAGCCTTCACTTTTCGCCCTGAAATATCCCCTTTTGATCACGTTTCATAGTCGCACGTCAAGTGGAACGGCTTTTGAGATTCCTTTCTGTCTCGCTTTTGCATCGTCGCATTGTTCTGGTTCTCATCTCAAATGATTCCGCTCCCGCCTTCCTTATGAGAGAGCCCGCGTACTCAAAAGCATCAACTCTTGCACATTGATCCTCCCCGCCATTGTCTCCCACGGAGAAACTCATTTCATGGTGCATCTCGGGAGTGAGGAGGCTGCGGTGTTCTATTCCCACCTTAGGGGTCGCTTCCTCCATCTCATGCCTCATCCGTCCCCTCGGAGGAATTCATCTTCGCACTTCCTCCATCCCCTCGCGACTCACTTTTCATGGCGGTGGTCGCTGAGCAGTTTGCGGAGGAGTAGTTTGTTTTTTCTCGAAAGCGAGTTCGGCGTATCGGA
Source organism: Pachydiplax longipennis (assembly GCA_036926295.1). Taxonomy (NCBI): domain Eukaryota; kingdom Metazoa; phylum Arthropoda; class Insecta; order Odonata; family Libellulidae; genus Pachydiplax; species Pachydiplax longipennis. Next base: position 64,909,647 of record JAVFKF010000008.1, read on the forward strand.
CGTTTTGCGATCCTGTGTCCCAAGGCCGTGCTGCTCCCACCGGCTACAACCATTGTTTTGTCACGAGGTGGAATTCAGCGAGAAATCGGTCGTGCTGCAGCACTTTTACGGCCGGGGGGTTTGCGGAATGGGTGGGAAGGTAACGGATGGTGATTTGATACGGGGAATAATGTTCCGGTGCCATATGTACGCCACAAAGTGCCTCGGTGTACTCACAAATGCATTAAAGACTCCTGTGTTTTAACGTGGAAAACAGGTTCCGAAGGATCTTCCAATGTGCTTGGGAACCCTTCCGTAAAACCCTGGCGGTTCTCTGTCAATGTCAAACTATCTTTGCAGGAGATACATAGGTGAGAATTGTGCTTAGTCAAAGAGTTTCGTCTTTCTTAATGATAATTAATTTTAAAACACAGGAGCTCGAAAATATTTTAACTTAAAGCTTCCATCAAAATAATCATGCTAAAGGTATTTTAAAAAGACTCCATAATTACGCGAACGAAGCACAGCGTTTCTCATTGTATACTCCACTATCATTTTGTTTTTTGAATTTTCGGTGTTAATCCTGTTTTTCCCGATGAATTATCGCGTCGATAGCAAATATCCTAAGGTCTCGAGGTCACTTAGACAAGGTTTGAACTAATACCATCCAGTACTACTAATTGTTCTCTATCGGAGAGAAAGTTCTTTAACCCGTTTATCACTTCCCCATGAATACCCGCAACTTTCAATTTGCATAAAAATTTATGACGCGAGTCCTTATCAAATACCTTCCGAACATCTAAATATAAAAATTTCCGTTTAATCGTTCGCAGGTACCATTTCTATAGCAATCAAAAAGAATAATCGTACGAACTTGTAGCTAGTTTCATAAGAAAGAAATCTGTCCAGAATTATATTCTTTTCGTCGATTTTATATTTCGGAACCAAATTATGAGCAAATTGATATGATTGCCCAATTGAGGAAGGGTAAGATTCCCTACTCTAAAGAAATATTATTAATTACTATATTACTGCTTCCTTCCATATATCCGTTGAGAATTAACGGACAAATAAAGCTAAAAACGGAACAATCCTGGCGGAAAACAGACGTTTCTTACCTTCATCATGGTATCATTAGAAGAATAAACGCCCTTCGAATATAAACATACATGGTACATCTCTTAAATTTATGAAATAGCTCGCAATATAATACTAATATACAAAATAGCTATATTCTATAGGAAATTTTGAGAAATAATAGGGCGAGCCAGTTCATGCGCCCACACGTTCCTCCGCCAACAATCCATATGAATGACGGAATCGTGATTTTAATATGCAAAGTGATTATAAAGGGAGGCGCATTAATGAAGCTAACGGTTGCTAAACGGTAGTTTTCGCATAAATCAGAATCCAAATTGGAGCTTTACCTTTCCTTAATGGTCGAATCCACAAAATAGCTGTATTAAATCAAATTAATCATATAACAGAATGGAAGAGCGTGTGTACAATTCTTAATTCAAATGAGTTTCCCATTTCGCTGTATAATGTGCAAATTATTCTACTCCGTCAAAACAATTCCAGAGAAAAATAGATACATTATCTTTTATTAGTCAATAATTTTGTTCGTAAACTCTTCCATTTAAATTCATATATTATATCTATAAGTGAATATCACCTTCCAAGGATAAACGGACTTGAAAAAATTCTGACGGACCGGGAATCGAACGCGGGATCACTCTCAATATAGGAGGTAGCTTTATCAAAGTAGGCTAAACAACTAAGGATGTCCAACTTGTAAAAGAAATATGCTCTGGCGTAACTTTGTGGAAAGCCAAAATAAATTAAATAACTTAGTAATTTTCCACGGATTTTATTCAGCGACCGGTTTCGTAAGACGTTCTTACATCTTTATATGTTTTATGTCCAACTTGGTTATATAAAACAGCCTCCCAGAAAGAGGAAGATCCCGAGTTCGATTCCCGGTCCCGTCAGTCTTTTTCAAGTGTTTATCATTGGGATTTTTACCTGGGTGCACGCCATTATATGCAAAGTTACATTAACCCTCTTCTTTGAATATCTCTCTAACATGCTCTCCTTCGGGTTCAAATTCAAGGAAAAGAAAATTTTCGATGGTAGGAAAACATTTCGTAACAGGCATTTCAGGTGTTCCTCAACAATATTTCCTAAAATCAATTTAAGTATAGATAGAGTAAATATAGAAGCGTTATAACAAGCTTTGCTCTTAATTAACTGAAAACCTATCTTAAACGATACCGCAAAATTGGCAAAGCACCATTTTCTTTTTCTCACTGGCACTGAAATCTACAAAAACCTTTATAGTGAAAAACTTGTAAGAATACGCCTAAATGTAGCTTTACATGCATTATTTCCTGTATGAATCGATGTATTTAAAAATGACGATGCTCTGAAACGTGACTCCTGAATTAGAATCAATGAAAGTAGGAGACGAATTGATCAGCTTTTATCAGTTCTCTACTTAAGGAACCTTGTCAACTTAAGTTTAGAAAACCAATTAGTGCCATTAAATGTTACCATCCGTTTTTCTTCTTCTTTCCACTTAGACCTCCTTAGAATGGTAGCTGTTGTTATGAATTTTTAGTGACTCAACTCATAGATGTCAAACGATTGGTCTTCCTACAAATCATTTAAGAAAGATCGACAAAGATGTTTGCCATGAAGGTAATAGAATTTTATACCGATCGAAATACTATGATATACTATCAATCACTGTTGATTTCCATTTCACCATTGGAACCTTCAGAAGATGCGAGAATCGTTTAAGACGCATATGCAATTTGTTGGTACATTTATTATTATTATTATATTATAATAAATATTATTTCATAGACTAAAAAATGAAATTGTTTCAAGTTAAAGAGAACAAGTACCAGATAGTAGACGACGACGAATAAGAAATACGAACTAATGTTCTTGATTGTACGAGAATCACATTATTTGTGTTATGTTTATTAAACGGATCCGATTCCTTTTCTCGAACAGCTGTGCTATGATGAGCCATTGATAAAATATAAACTGGACTGAATCGTTCATTTCCAACACTTTACATTTTAATGAGGGATAGAATCCACAGTGGGATACTAACACATTGAACAAAGCTGCAGCTTCACCGCTATTCATCCAAGACAGAATTATGCTAACTGGAACATTCAGGCCAGTTTAACTTCCTTTAAAAAATCGCCTCGGAAAAGAAAGGAAGCGATAATGGCGAGACGGAATAAAAAATCCTCCAGCTATTTACTCTGAAGTAAACTTTTTACTCCCCTCTTTAAACAACCTGGAATCCGAATGAGCTAACTCCCCATCCGGAGATCTCGTAAAACAGAGAGAATGCATCGCAACGACTCGGAGAAAATACTTTTAGAACATTGGCAGCCATCTGCTGACAACCCGAAGCGTAAAAACGGCCAGCTTTAAGCTCGTCCTATTACTTTTTCACCAACGCAGGTCCGGGAGGGGGCTGAAAATGTTTATGTTTTTTACAGTTTCCCGGGATAAACGAAGGCAACGCCCACCGTATGAAATGAAGTGGGTGTGACTCTTCGTAAAAGCGAATTTATTTCACACCTTTGTAGTCTCTTCATCTTGGTGAAGTCCGCGAAGCGCCGGCACATCGGGTTCGCACCCATAATAATCTTAAGGAGGAAGAGGGCAATGCCGCGTGGAATCCTCGCCCGAGTGTCGCTCGTAAAAATTAAGTTTACGATGACAACACCCTGGAAAGCTAACCGAATAATTAACGGCGCAATCCCCCACCTTGGCTTTGATGAGCGAACGAACTCGTTTATCGAAATGAATTGGTGTGGACGGCATTTAAGGCGCCATAAAAGCTGGACTCAACTACCAGGCCTGCCAAAACAATGAAGCGTTGATACGGACAAACTCCGGCATACGCGTATTATGCTTCGTTGAGGGTAATATTTATGCGCCGCCATTATATTCGCGCTCCAGGAATCTCTTCCGGTTAAACTTGTTTATAACGCATCTATGGAAGTTTTAAATTAGCTAAACCCCGATGCTCGGATCGATCAGGAAGGGATGGAGCTCGGGGGAATGCTGGGCGTAGCCGGGAATTTCGGCGCGTGAGAATCGAGAGGAGGACGTATTATTAATCCTAGCGTAATTATTGCTTGCGATAATAGGAATGGCTTCGGAAACTATGGAAAGAAGATAGTGTCCCGCTGATTAGTCGATAGCTTTTTTTGTTGGAGAACAGTGATACCAGCCCGAGCATAAAGCATCCTTTTTTACTTTCATCTCGCACGATATATACGACCTGCTAAGGAAAGCTTTGGGTTCCACCTATGCCTTGGGCGCAGATGCTTTCTTCGCCCCTCATCGTCTCTCATCATCCTCGGCACGCCGTGGATGCGCCTCAATAAAACAAACTATTACGCCGTGAGATAATCACCCCAGCATTTCGCCAACGGGATCCCGGTGCGAAGCCATTGTCCCCTCTTTGGTTTCGAAATTATAGATTTTGGCAGCTACTCGTCTGCCACTTAAGACCCCCGCTACCACACGAAATAAAAATCGATAAATAAATAACCAGCCCCCTCTTAATAACCCTAGCGTCATAACTCAATGGGTTAGAACGGAAATTTCTTCCCGTTCGCTCCAATTTATTGCTGCAAACGAAGCGGGGCGATGAAATCGAGGGGGGAAGGGAGAAAGATGCCCGGAAGGCTCGTATTGGAAACAAGTGCAACGCGATGGAGCGCGAATGAGGCAAACAAAAGCCTCTGGGGTGGGGAAATTAGTAATCCATCCACAGACACCAACTTGTCCCTAGCCCTCTCAGGGACCATATGGTCCTTTTATAACGCGCTGACAGTTTGCCCGACACTTAAAAACCGCGCATACGACTTTTCGAGTGCCTTAAAAAGTTATCTCCCCCGTAAATCCGCAGTTAAGTGAAACCCGATACGGCGAAATGACTCTTAATGCCGAGAGAGGCTAATGCGGCGAGGGGGTGACCTTATGTTTGAAGAAGGACGGGGGAAGAATCCTGAGCGTGAGCTTGCATTTTTTCACCTCCGATATGAACTTCCCCATTATATCCCGATGATTTCCGAAGGCTGCACCGTGGGGAGGCGAAGGGGAGAAAAATGGTGGCATCTTCATCTTCGCCCTGACGCTCCCGCATCCCACCCCTCTCCAATTCCCCACAAAAAAGGCCATCACGAAATGGCGCCCACGTTCCCTCCCGACGCATTTGCATTTCCCGCGACAGTGACGCCTTGACGTCACCCGAGGATAGGATAGGGCGGGCTTTCGAATGGGATTGTGCTGTCGGTGATGGGGACACTGGGGGTCGGACAGAGGCCATGGAGGGCTTCCTAGCCACTTACGACCTCGTAGCGGCAGATGGGCGAAAATCCGAGCGATAGCTGCCAATGAGAGCCACGAAATTTGTTTTGAAATAACACACCGCACGCGATCAACAGGTGGCTCCGGAGGTGTTTTCGGTAGGGTGCTCATACGGAGCAGCGCTAGGCTACCCCGAGTGGGAAGAGGAGAGAGGGAAAGGTAAACAGGATGGAAAGGGGGGAGAGGAAGAGATTGGATGGAGAAGAGGAAAAAGTGGATGACAGACAGGCAGAAGACAGACAGACGAATTTCATTTGAAGGGCGATTTGTTAGACAATGTATCCTCTTTTTCCATTAAAGAGGCTAGTGAAGGGGGGAGATGAGGGATGGGAAAGAGAGGTGGATTATGAAGAACGGGATGGATGGAAAGAGGAGGGATAGGGCGGCGTAAAAAAGGAAGGAATAAAGGTAGAGAAAACAAAGGTAAACTATGGGGAAATTTACGAGGAGCAAAGGAAGGCATTGGAGAGAAAATATATCCTGATATTTTTGTATTAATCAGTCATTATGTATGGCTTTGTAAGTCATCTGATACTGACTATGCACCAACTACTAGAGATACCTATAGAACAACTTTACACTTGATTATAATCTGTATTAAAAAAACTCTCGAAAGAGGAAGGGCCAATTGGAAGCTCTCATAAATTTGGGGCTCCTATTACAACTACTCCGATGGACACAAATACCTATATTCCTGTAGGACGAACCCAGGATGAAGCCTGCCGTAGGACCATATGTCCAAGGGTCATATGGATTTGGCCATATGACGAATGAGATCAGGAAATATACCGCAGATGTATATATACTTCCACAGTAATTATTACTGTGGAAAAGGTATACTTCTGTGTATTATCATGAATTTTCCCAATAACACGGCCTCCTCAGTTGATTTTTAGGTCAGAATATCCGTGAAGAGATGATCGTGAATACACAAGAAAATATATACCGAGTATTGACTTAATAGGGCCAAAAGGAACTAAATGCGTTTAAATCGTTTCTTGTTTATATATAATCAAGTATATCACAGCATAACTAAGTCATAAAATTTTCCGTACGATGGGTTACTTACAAAACAGAACAGCACCTAAAATTTTATCCCCTTCCGGCTGAGATGCTTCTAAAGAGCACAATCAATCCAAAGCGCTGATCATCACCGAACATAATAGTTCACGCGCCGATAGCGGCAGGGTTACAAACGAAAATAATAGGCATTATTTGAGGCCAGGAAAATAGGAAAATGGGTTTGGATGAAAAATGATGAAGGATAGAGAGGAGAGATATAGGTAAAAGGAGAAAGATAAAGAGGGAAAATAAGGAGGGAGGGAAGGACCCTCCTGGAATGGGAAGTGGACTCTACAAGGGAGGGGGCGGAGTGAAAACCCCGCCTGGAAAATTGACAGCCGAAGGGTGGAGGAGGAGCCTGCGAGAGATAGGACGCCTGTGATGTGAGGACTGGGAGGAGGGAGAGAAGAACGTGGGGAGTATACGGGGAGTGGGATGGGGAGAGGAGGGAGGCAGGGGTCGGAGGTGAGCATGCGGAAGGTTAAGGAAGGTAGGTGGAGGTGGTTAAAAGTGGGAGGAAGAGAGGACAGGCGAAGAGAGTTTGTTTTCCCCACCCACCGGAGGAAAGTGAGGTCGAATACTGCCTTCAACCCTTCCACAAGCGCCACCCACCCTCAATCATCTACACTCCCTCCTCATCCCACCGACAGGTTCCTTCCCGCCCTGTGCACAACGCAGGTGTTACGCCCTTGCCTACAGACACTCTCACCCACCAAAAGCTACCACCCATTCAAAAAAGACTTTTTATTTCATTACCATTTTCCCGACCCTTTCCAACCTATCACTTCCGACAAACCTCCCTTCGAGTGTGTTTTTCGGAGCGCGCACTTCGATTTCATCCCATTCACCAACGGCCTCTTTGTTTCGAACCGGGAGATAGCGAGGTCGAGTTCCGATTGTTTGCGTTGATCTGTGGCTCCATTTGCGTGGATGATACTGACACCCAGCAATTGAAAGTCAGAGAGGATACAAGATAAAGTGTAATAGCATGGCGACAAATCGCACTGCAAATAAATGTCCTTGCATATGATTTTCAATCTACCTAATTTGAAAACAACCAATAGAATGAAAATACTAGCTGAAAAGTTTGGTGGAAAGCGATACTAAAATACTTCGAAAACAACAAATATTTAATCTCCATGGAGAATTATATACTTAGTTACTTTTTAAGAATAATAAGCGTATTGTTTTCTTGGAAAATATCTTAATACCACGCAAAATAATAAATAATGTCTAACCGTAAAACAAATATGAGCTAATCCTTAATAATGCAATAGATTTGGATGAGTGACTCAAAGATGATTCTATTTCCTCTACTCTTTCCTCGAGCTATCGAACAAATTAATTGCCTTTCCGTAATAGGTAGACTATCAAGAGAGTTATTCTCCATGACGATTTAATTACTAAAATTGAACTGCCATCGTTGGGATTTTTTACATGAAAACGATACGAGTAGGTTTTTATAATAAAGATATAATTAGAGATTAATTTATGCTTAACAGATAACCTAAAAGTGCGGCAGTACAGGGATTTACAACAGAATGACATCTTGTAATTCATTCACGATCAGGATGAACTTCAAGAAAGACATTCTTCATTAAAAATATAGCAGATACCGGCCAACAAGCAAACGCTAGAAAATGAAGGAGGAATAGATAAATCATGGCAGAGCATGATGGATTACAATAAAATCAAATAAGGTCTCCTAAGAAACTGAGAAAAAATAATTTTGGTTATATTTAGGCCGAAAAATTCATAACAACCCAATGAGTTGGTAGTTTTTTAAAAAGTGCTTCGACATCTTTTTCATTCGCACGTGAGCTTCCACTGGGAATCGAACTCTGGACCGCTTTCATCTAACAATAAGTCGAACGCCACTTGGCTGTCTAGAAGCCCAACAACCCAATTAATATCGAAAAATACCATCCATTAACCCTCGAAATTGGTTTCGTTAAACGAGTTAATTTTGACTATTTATTTTAATAGAGCCATAGAATCTATTTCCTAAAAACATTTTTAATAGAGCATAATCATTCTAGAATCTATTTCCTAAAAACATTTTCATTATTCCTCCTAGCGTCACGCACAGTCGATCCAAACAATCCGACAGCAAAACTTTACGTGCATCAAGAGGGCTGGGCACCTGGCGAAATACCTACGCACCCGAGAAAGAAAGCACCTTAGGCCAAAATCTCCGAGGAAATTTCGATCCCCACAACACCTCCCCGAGCAGGAGGCCCTCTTCTTCACCCGCGCTATAAAAATCCGACCGCAGCAACCACCACGCACCGGCGGCCGCAAAAGCTCTCGTGTCCGTCGGTGGTGACGCCACTCCACCCCACACCGCAGCCGATGCTTAAACAAACGACCGGCCATTCCACGAGCGGAAGAGGGAGAAAAGAGCCTCGGGGTAGGATGAGGAGGGGGAAGGCGAGACGAATCTGCGGGAAAAGATTTTCGAGAAAGGGAGCGGCTGCGGTGCACGCGGGCGGGAGAAGCCCCCCCGAGAGATAACCGTGGAATCCACATACAACACACACTCCATTCACGAGATTCTCCAGACTGGAGTAAGACGGAGTGGGGGCGAGGAAGGGGAATAAAAGATAGGGGGGACAAAAGTAGGCTATCCGAGGGGAAGGGATGCAATTTTCCGTCCCGTGCTGGAATCCAGGTCTTTTTCGGCCCTTTTTAAATGGAAAATTATGAATGCCCGCATGTCTGCGCCGAGAGTAATTTTCCGCCACTTATGCGGGTATGCCCCGAATTTCGTCACGTGAAATGGATAGGCGACGGCTATAATCGTAATAACATCATACCTGATGATGAGGAGGTTTCCCCACGTGTTTTGTACACCCGATAGGAATCGACGATGAAATTTAAAGGATCTCCCAAGTGGTTGATAAATAAAGGAAGGGAAGAGATGCCGATCTAATGATATACGCTAGGAAAAAGTAAATATTTGAATGAAATAAGGACGTAAAATAACGCACAGAAATACAAAGCCACAACGAGTTCTGCTGAATATGACAGGGGTTTCCCCAGGTTAGAATTTTCCAGCACGGTGACAGAATATTAGATACTTTCACGCGCTTGGAATAACTTGGTATAAGTTTAAATTATCTTCAATTTGATATAATAACACAGAGTTATTGAGCATTAATGTAGATTCATTGATTTAGTGGTTACATATATTCGGCTACATGATAAAAGATAAACGCCGGTCTATCACTAAAAACATTCAGATACGAATGCGGATTGAATCACTTTCGGAAAAGATACTCTTATTGCTCTTTTGAGAGTTGGGAAAAAATACATATTACAGTAGAAAGTAGGCTGACAAACCATTCCAGGCGTTTGAGTAAACAAGAACAGTGATGCGTTAACTGAGAGAGAAAATATGAGCAGGAGGAGCGAAGCAGTTAATTATTCGGAGCAACACACCAACGCAGATGACAAAACTGTTAATTCACAGCTACCATTTAGGATTCAGCAAGTGAACACGGTATTTATTAGAGGACAGATGCGAACTGTTTCAACTGTAAAATGGATTTAATGCGAATTGCTTCCTCAATGTATTCCACGGAGCTAAATTTAAGTCAAATTAATACTTTCCTGAAAGGTTTGACGAGTAAAACTGTATCGAATTCGAAATTCGAGAAAGCGGAAGAGTCGTACGAGGGACTTGAGTTAAGTGCAAAATACGAGAAATCACGGATCTTGGAGGTCTCAACAATGAAATAGAGCCAGCTAAAAGATAAAAATGAAAATTCAAAACAATGAAACTGATTATTATATTAGATTACTATAGTTGAAAACTTCGTAAAGTGACCGTCCCTTCATTTCCTGGATGGGGAATAAATACGATAACTAACATACTCGTATACCTAAGCGAGTAGAGAATATATAGGCAGTTTAGATCTTCTAACGAGTGAGGTTGCATACCTATGTTCGCCTAGACTCGAGAAACAGCAGTTGCAAAACACGCAAACTTCAACATTACCGTCAATTGACGCTTTGCAGATAATAGGCTCCTTTTTGTGTATCTATAGGTCTTCAGCTATATCTTAAGTTGTAGGCCCTTACAATTTTGCAAAAATTGAGTTAAAATAATCATCGTACGTACGTGAGACATGCCTCCTAAAAATGAAATTATACAATTTTATTATTCTTGTAGATTATAGATTTCGCCCTAAATTAACAGAACTTTGATGAGATTTGAAATTTTTATTCTCGATACTAAGCCGCACTGAGCTAAACTTAGTTAATAGATGTTAGATTCGGTTTTAGATTTTTTAGATTTGGATTTGTACCACGCAAGCTGCCAGTGGCGTATGGCAGGGGGATATCCACAAATAGATACCAAAATATTAGCGACTCCGCGATATACCTTACGCGACTTAAGGGTCTCGCAGCATAGTTTGAAAACCACTGCCTTGAGGGCACATTCCTTGTTATCATAAAATAGTGACTGAACTGTAATTGCATGTACTGCACAATGAAGCAACGGTAAAGCAGTGAAGGTTTTAATCAAGCCAATAGTTCTCACGTTTTCTGACTCATACGCCACATGCAATTAACATACTGTCATTTATTATCACAAAGCTATAATGATGTTACTTCAAAGCTGTTGAAGTAACGTCCGCTAAGAATGTGTCCCTTTCTCCTAAATAAGAGATAGCGATACTTTTTTACTTATAAATTTCAAAACACTAGGTAAATAGAAATTCTATTGAAGAATTTTTTTAGAAGAAACTACTGAACTTTAAAGATATCGAAAATATTTCATAGTTTATTTATGAAATAATAAGGTATTTTAACAGCAAGTAAATTCAAAAGACTTATTTTCCCACCGTAACCACATGAAATCATAGCGAAGTGATAAAATACTCGAAGTACTTTGAAAATAAATTCAGTCCAATAAAATTAGATTCCTTTTTTCCAATCAGAGTCTCCTCCAAGCTGAGGACCAGTGCGACCTTCCAAGACTTTTTTGTCTTTATGTTTGCGCAAAACCTATTTCTGAAAGCATACTTTTCTTACGAAATTTGAAAGCAACCAGCCTGTTTTTTACAATTAACTTTAAGACATATCTCATGCTGAATGGCACAATTGAGTATCACGTCTCACTTTAACTAATAACATTTATGGGTTTAGAAGCAATTTCCTTCATTGACAAGCAAAGCGCAGCTCTATTATCTTCTCAAACATAGTTATTTTCTTCCCACCCAAAAAAAAGATGCTAGAGAGAACTATGCTGCCAATGATCAATCTCACAGAACGCTAACCTACGACAAATTCCGCTGCTTGCCAGACATTAACATAAAACGATAGGCAATGGAAAAAACGATGACTAATAGATTCTGAAACCCCTTTCTAAAAGCTTTCTTACACAATGCGTTCACGGAGCTTAATGTGACCAATCCAAATAGACTCCCACTACCTTCAGCTGCAAACCACGCTACTCTTCCACTTTCTCGAAGGAGCCAAAGCGCGAGCCTCGGGAATATCATTAAAAAATGCGTCGACTCATTCGAGTTTCCACAAAAACAAGAGTGGATGAGTCGTAAATAAACAGGCTGCCGTCGGCGCCTCCATCATTTTCGCCGATCTGAGATGATTTCCGAGGCAAAAGGACGATGACGCATGCGCCATTCATTCACACGCTATCCGAGTGACAAAGACGGACGGAAAGGAGGACGTGGGGAAAAGTCACGCACGGATGTGAGCGCCGTGGCGATACACGACAAGACGTGAATACACTTGCACACAAAACCCACACTCTCGACCATTGAGACGTCAAAAGGAAAGGCACGACGACGCCCTCACGATCGGGGTGATAAAAAAAAAACAAAAGCATCTGGTAGCGGGCCAGGAGCGAGTAAACGTGAAAGAGGAATAAACGTTCGCAAAGAAAGGTTAATTAAGGATCCCGCTTCATGCGTTGAGAAAGCGAAACCATGAGGGTATTTTTGAAGCGAGTGGGACACGCGAGCGTTGAGGTTTGATTCGTGCTCTGCGATACGTTGTGTGGAGCTCAAAGCTTGATTGAGCACCTCGCAGGCTAATAAGGTGCTAGTTATCGTGAGGTTGAGCTAGTCAGCCGGTGAGGAATTCGTTTGTAAAATCATATGAGTTTAAAATCTTCTTAGAGGAACTTTTTCACACCCGTACTTGTATTTTCAAGGATTTCAAACGGAAGTATAAAAATGTAACCAGTGGCGTGGATGACTTATCTGTAGTTACCATACGGATTGGGGCCCATTCACGAAGGCCCTAAACGTGTCTTCCAGAAAACCCAATGAGATGAGAGCGCAGAAAAGGTTGAGTTTTCATAGTTTTGAATTGAATTTAATATATTCGAGACAAATTCCACTTATTATAACATGTATCTGCGCGCAACTTCGCATCACTTATACTAGATAATTAATACAGTATTAGCTTGGTTTTACGATGGAAGTTTACGATACTCAATAATAAATTATTAATGAATTTAAAAATACAAATACACCTTGATAGGTACGCAGAGTCCCTTAAACCTAATTTAATTCAAGGAATGTTTTCCTAAAACAATGGCAGATTCCCAATCCATTGACTGAAATCGCCGACAGTATAATTGGAATCACTCTCACTTCTTCAAATTCTGTTTGATAAAATATTTATTCATTTTATGACAGAGAATGATTTTAGATTTCTTTAAAAAAGTCAGCATAAAATATGTAAGAAACTTGCATGAAAAACATATCGATAATGATCATCTTATGTCACTGAGGCGATAAATTTGAATAAAAACTCCGCATTGGTTTTTTTACCTTCGACGAATTCTTCTCACAGAGGGAAACATCACGCGTGACTGATTTGAACGCTTCGGAAGCAGTCGACCGAGGTACGTGGTATGTGCTATACCCCGGATATTGGCTAGAAACGTAATTGACAAAGTCCCCCACCGTACGGATATCAATCACGACAACGACTCCGCACACTAGAAGTGAATCAAACGAACCTTCCGGTACTTGGAAAAAAAGATGTAGATGTCACTGTCAGAGAATCCTTACGGGTAAAATGGCAGGGAAACATTTCCTCCCTTTAAAAGATACATTATAACGCTAAATGGTACCATCCCCCGATGAGGATTCCTTCAGTTTCGGACCCGGCGATCCCTCCGGGCCCTTCAAATGATGAGAAAGCTAAGTGATCAAAAAACAGGTTTCCAGAGAGTGGATTTTGTTCTTATTTCCCCTCTCACCCCATCGCATCCAACATCAACGCAGCGTCTTCACACAACGGTTAAAAAGATGAGACGTCAAACGCCCCGAAGAAAAAGGAACGCCCTCGGAAGATTCCCCGAAAAAAAACTGTTGATGCGGAATCCTACCAACACATCGAGAGCCGCGGAAAATTGAAGAGCTCCGGCGAGTCGCTGACGACCATTGCCAGCGATATCCCTTTTTTATTTCACGTGGGTGGACAATGTACCACCGCGGAGAAAGGCGGAGTAAATCCTCCGCTCTCGACAACGAACCGACAAGAGCCTTGTACGGAGATTAAACCCATTCGGGAAGATGAAGGAAGTCTCGTTTGGATTTGCTGAGAAACTCGTGGAATAACAAGATCCGACCACTCGCGAGTGGATGCACGGACATAAGCAGGGCACACCCTGAAAAGAACCAACATTTCCCTCCCCCTTGCACACCGCCTTCTCGCCGCACATATCATAACTTCTTCCCTGCTTTTTCCTTTAATATCTCTCGCGCTCCCTTGCATCGAACCGAATTAATGCCTTGGCGATGCGAGTGACTGTTAATTTTCGTTCAGTTCGCCTCATTGAAAGCGTCGTGGGCAGCCGATTTTCTTCAAAGGGTAAATTATACCCGGTCGTTATACCCGGCTGAACATTGGTAGCTTTTCGACTCGCGGAGAGAAAGGAAGGAAAGCATGAGGGAGAATATTTCCCGTGCATAAAACGAAAGTGAGAACTCACGAAGGGCTGAGATAGATTGTTAAAAAGGATGCGAAACGAGGCGGGGTGCAAGGGGATGGGACACGTGAGAAGGAACATAAGATGAACAAGGGAAAGAAAAGGGAGGAGATGAAGGGACATGCGGCGCGGCGAGAAAACAACTGGCATACGGAGAAATCAGCGATTACTAATAAGCAAGCTTTCCGTGCTCGTTATTCCTGGGATTAGTAGCGGATTTAATCACTCCACCGCGTGTCTCGAAAAGCACCTGCGGGACACCGTGACGCCCAAATGTCTCGATTCCAAGAAGTATACTTAAGTAATTTTCAGCAATGATCCATCGTTCGAGGCGCATAATTATCACCGAGCTGTGCTGAATGTTATATTAGCATGGAATGATCCTAGAGGAGACTAATATCGTCAAACAGAAGAGGAATTATAGTTTTAAGATATTTCTATCTACGATTTTTTTTAAATTCAGTGAACGGATAACTGACTAATGTAGTCAACGAGAGTACCTGTTACTCTTAGGGATGATAGATAATCTATTATATCAATTAAGTGTGTAAATAAATAAGAGTATTTTATGAGCATTTGTACATTAAAATCATTCAGCGCAGTGAAATCTACAATCTGGATGTAGTTTGGCATTACAAAATGAGATAAACTTATGATAAATCTACTCAAAATAAATATCAGAAATTTGTATCCATAGACAAAAAAAGTATGCTTATCGAAAATGTAACATTATTTTCTGTTGTTCTTGTTTTGACTAAAACGTGACGTTGGTTCAATAATTAGCTGGTTACTCTGTTTGCATTGTTTAGTGATAGTGTTTGCTTAAAAGCATGCGATATTTTAGCGCAATAAATCTCCACTACATCTCGCGAAAACGCGAATTACTTACGAAAGATAATGCAATCTAATTTAAATGGTTTCAATTGCCACGAGAGCAGGAGGATATTTTTAATGAGACCTTTTAGTCAGAAAGCTTACACCACCGATCTACTATGAGTAAAAATTTACGAAAAGGTAAATCAATACAAAGGCCAAAACGCCTCTATTGGTTGAAGTGGGTCACGCAAGAACTCATCACGTTAGACGAAAATTCATTTAAAAAATTTCTTAAATGTTCAGTGAGCGATGATAGTACTGCATTAGAATGTATAGTAATATTTCAAAGTAGAATAATATTTAGCAAATTGGACACCTGGCTGAGAAAGTATTTCAGGAGACATGATCGAAAACCGAGGTAATTCTCGAAAGTGGGCACATTATTACACCCTAGCCAACCCTAAAAATATACGTGCGAATCGGAAGCCTGGCAATAATTACTCTCCAAATCTCCGAATTCCGATGAACTAGACATTCGAAAAACTCCCTCAAAACGAAGTTTTGGACGGGATAGGTCAGCACCCAGCTCTAAACCCGGTGGGTAATCACGTCAGGAATCATTCAGCGACGACAAATTGCGGCAAAGATAGAAAAACCCTCAATAACGAGAGAGGAAAATGTATGACGTGAGAAGAGGCGAGGAGGGAGAAAGAAGAACGAAAAAGATCCTCGAATTCGAGAGAGGGGGAGAAAAGGAACAGAAAAGGGAGCCGAGAGTAAAGTGGGAGTTGGCAAAAGTACAAATTATATCCTCTCGGAGTGCACGGCTGTGAGATAGATTGAGGGGGTGGAATGAGGAGTGGGTTACCTGGAGAATGGGCGGAAGAGGCAGGGGATGAGGAAAGGTCGGATGGAGCGTGAGGAGGAGAGAGAGAGAGTGAGGGTGGAAAAAACAGACAGCTTGCCAGACTGATCTTTTAAATGGGCTTTTGTGCCCACAGTGTGTGCAATGCGATAGGTACGCCGAGGAAAAGAGGTTGGTTATGGCTAGGAAAGAGAACGCTCCCAAGAGAGAGAGAGAGGGTTGAAAATGACATAAGTGAAATCGTGGGAGGAAGTCGGGGGCGGGACTGACGGTCGGTTTTTAGGGTCCCGAAGGAGGGAGGCCGTCGAAATAATTTCGGCGGGCGATTAGGAGGGGGATTTAGGGAATTCGATAAATAGAAGGGAAGAAACAAATGAGTGAAAACCGAATCTCTTTTCCCACGGAAAAAGGACGGTTTCCTATGGTGCAACAGGTAGGCAAGATGGCGAACGCCTAAGGTTGCCAGATTTCTTTCTGTAACCACCAGGTGAGATATTATCCCAACATTAATGTGATGAGTTTAAACGTAATTTTGGAAATAACTGGCGAGAAAAGCTGGCATTCTACGTCACATATCAAATTTTATGACCTTAAAATATTACTTACGTATCTTTTGACTTAGGAGTTAGCAGTTAATACATATCTCATCCGCCATAATGAAGCACACGATTTGTTTTAATGAACAGGCTCCCACCAATCTCTAGCCATTTTTGTTTCTATGTATCTAACATTAATATACAAGAAAAGGCGGCATCCTCTGTTATACATATCAAATTTTAGAACTTGAAATATTGTTTACATATTTTTCGATTTAGGAGTAATCAATTAATAAATATCGAGCCAAAATACGATTTTTTTCAATCAACAGGTTCCCACTTATGTGTAGCCGGTTATGTTACTAAACATCCAATCATGAAAATTTTAAAAGTTACATTTTCAAAAACTTTATTTCTAGAGTTTAGGAAAAAGAGAGAATGTGTTGCATAATTTACAGGGGCATATTAAAAAAAAATACACGGGAATACTAGAACACTTCTTCGACCGTGTTTTTCTATGCATGTTCGTTCTGTATCTTTTTCCTCCCAATGCATCCTGTCGCAATAAAAATCCAAACCATTGTCATCGAATTCCTGAGCACGCGCGTAGTAATTTAGCACTAAGCGCTTGAGAGTACAATTAAATAATACACTTACGCTGAAGTTAAATAATCCCTCAATAAATGAAAGGAAATGGCGTGCAAAAAAACTCGAGAAAAGGCAAAATACCATGAGACTAGACAACCAAGTTAAGGAGGATGGAATGACAAAACAATGACTAACTTAGTCACTAGATTTTCCAAAAAATAACAACGAAACTTTCCGACGTTATCTTGCTTTTCCAACCTTGTTAAGGAGTTTCACAAATCTTCTTCCCCATCAACCATCGATTTCATAGAACCAAGATAAGTCCTGAATCTGAACATATGAAGGCTAAAACGGAAATGAGGAAAAACCCCCACAAAATCGGAACGTCTGGCAACCCCACGAGTACTCCAGGTATGGAAACGATTTGGCGGCGACTGGGTCACGGGCAATCGAACGAGACGAGATGGGCACCTATAAATGACTACTCCGAAAGAAGAGGATGGAGACGAGTAAAAAGAAGGGAGGAAAAACAAAGGACGTGACCCTAAGCATGGGCGAGAGAGAAAGGATCGGAGGAATACGAGATGATCCTCCTTCGAGACGCGCAAAACCCCCCGACGACACAAACGACCGAATAATAGAGACGGAATGGTTAAGAAACCAAACTGAATCGGAGTCGGAAAAAGAGCGCAAGTCATAGCGAGGGGTTTTCTCTATTCACAAAAGACTAGAAAGGAAAGGTTAAGTGGCCGTGCGGGAGGGGGGCCTTATGAAAGGGCGCCGCTTTTGATTAGGACGCGCCGAAAGGGAACAAAAGAGCGTCCCTTGAAGAAATAAAAAATACACCGCCGCCGACCGCGGACAAAAGAAACGTATCGGCCGGATCGTTTATTGTGCGGGGAAACGCTGCGAAATTTTGACGCCTCCCCGCAAAGGCGCTGCGGAAGTGGAATCACAATGACTGAAGAGGCAGAGGGACTCTTTCGGAATAATTGCCCTTTAATTTGCCACACGCTCGGAAAAAAAAATTCGGAGAGCGCGGCGGGAGGAAGCGGGTTGTGAGAGAGTGGGAAAACAAAGAAATATTTCAAAAGATTGGCGGGAATGGAATGCCGTGGCATCGGAGGGGAAGGAAGGAAGGGGAGTATAATGGTAGGGGGTGGAACGAGGGAGAAAGAGGGGGAGAAAAGCCCTTGGGAAGTCGGCAACCCGTCCCGACTCCCACCGCTCCCCCTTTCTTCCTCGTTCGTCCGTGTCTCAAAACCTGCTATTATCTTGTCAGTATGAGGCACTGCGGCGATTTCGTGTAAGTTTTACCTCGCACGCCTCATCCCATTCCCGCCTCCTCCCAAACCAACCCAGACCCTTGAGCTCTTGGGAACTCATCCCACGGACCAACTCTTCAAACACAACGACTCCTCTTCCCACCCCTACGCCTCCCTCCTCGGCCCCCGGGGCATTTTCCCGGCCCCGCTTACACAGTCTCTCTCTACTTCTCCCTTGCATTTGATTCAGCTTCTCATTCCTCGCTCCTTGCCCGAAACCTTTAGTTAGACTCGTTTTTCACCCGGACCCCACACCACCAACCGTCACCACCTACTCTGCCTCCTCAACAACTCTTCACAGACTTTCCAGAATTCTCATAGCATTCCACACCAATCTCCTCCCACTCTTGCTGGAGGTCCACCAATCGACTTCCTCGGACTCCTCATGACGACTTTATGGAAACCATGCCACCCTTTCGCTTTACATTTCTCGACGCCAAGCTCCTCCCACCCGCGCTGAATATCCTCCAAAAAGACCGGAAACGAAACAGCTCTTCCTTCTTCCTAACTTCTAACCCGAAAGAAACCGGATAAGTCAGAGAACTCGCTGTTTGGCAGCGTTCGCGTACAGCCTTCGCTTTTTTCGATTCCTCCAGATAAACTCCCTGGAGAGGATTTACATAACACCTACCGACGGGAAAAAATGTGTTCGCGGTAATCAGCGAGGACTTGACGAAGCTCTCCCCAACAGATAACGGAGTGCTTCCGAGATGACCCCGGCCGCGTAAGTGGAAATGTTAATTCTAACTGCTCATTATCCCCCGACTCCGGAGGAAAAAGAGAAAACTTCCTCTCCGCCCTCCCAAACGGGAAAACGTTTTCATTTCCTTTTTTCCTCACTAAATTTTCCCCAAACTCCACCCACTAGCCTTCTTGCGTTCCTCGTGCGGTCTGAAAAACAAAAGAGATCCGCGTCTATTGCCCATCTATACGTGGGACCACAGGCGACTCGAGGGCCATTTACTATTTTTAAAAGGATATTTTACTGGAAGAGCAAAAAAGAAATGACTGATGGTGTCGGGCGTGCGTATTTAGGTTGTGGGAGGAGTCGGTGGGCAACCGACAAAAGGACTCCTCCCAAGTCCCTTCTTAATCTAAAAACTTAGCCCTAAGGACAGCAAGGACGAAGAGCTAGCTTACACACATGGGAATGGTAAGAATGGAGCGATTTAAAAGAGGTTGATCGACGTTACTAAAAAGGAAACCTAAGATAAAGGTGGGGCTAAACAATGATTTCGCCACGTCATTAATCAAAAGAAAATATATTACGGATTACCGGTATATCATCGATTAAATAAACAGCTTGGACTAAAAATCAAAACTTAGGCTTATCCAAAAAGGGTGATCCAGATCTATTCCCTCCGAAAACTTCGGAGAACTCTCATTTAAGCACATGATATCTTATGTTCATAAATATGCTTTTATTATTATTATTATTGTTGTTATTTAACCCTTTATTAGGCGAGGTTAGGCCCGAATTGGCCTCTATTCCACTTAACCTCGCAAAGACATGAAATAAAACTAATGAAAGAGAAGAGGGTAAAAAACGAAAAAGGAAAGATTTGGTTTGTGCGGAAAAAATCTCAACAACTAAAGATTGATAGGGATAAAACCCACGAGTATTCTTCAACCAATTAGCAAATGGTACCAATGGAATACAAGTTTCATCCAAGCAATTATTTCTATACACTGACTTATTGTTGCTCGAGTTCAGTGAAACTGTTGGAGCGTCATACTTCTTTGTGCACACATTATGTTTATCACCATTACTTAGCTTTACCAGTTCAAAATGTACGCCCATCTACTCTACTAGACTATCTACTAAACTTTTTTTATTTAAATTTAATAAAGATAACAGTCAATTAAACTAACTATTCTTTTTCTTCGATGAGAAAGTTCTGACAAATGGATTCTGATCATATATATTTCATCAAAATAATTCGTTTTCATAATCAGGTATATCAATTTTAACATCAAATTCAATCATGAAATAAATAAAAAATTTAACAAAATAATTTTTGCGTATATGTTTAAATAAATGTGTTTAAAAATGTGATTTAATCTCCTTAATTACTCATCTCTAAAATTGTACGCAACAGCGCTAAAAAACAGAAAACCCCTTTTATTTCTTCGCCGTCGAAATTTATCAGCAGTATCGAAAACACTTCACAGGAAACGCTACACAAACAATCTCTTAGGAGAATTTATCCTTAAGACTTCAAAAATGAAAAAGATAAACCTGGAAGGCAATCCTTTCGAGTCAACATCCCGAAATTACTACCTAACCCGGCGTCGGGATTAACGAAATAAATGGCCGAGAAGATAACCCTGCGGGAAAGGTCCAAAGAGGATAGGCACGAAGACGGAAAAACAGCTCGTATACAAAGAGATGAGAGGGGCTCAGAATCGTTATAATAATAATGAAAACGGACTGCGGCGTTGGCCACGATCACTTCCGGCGGATGGATCAGCCGGAGACCCTGTTTTAACGGCCGCCGCCTCGTTAAGCCCTCCTTCGATATCCGCGTTCGTTTTGTTTCCCCTTTCTGCGAGAATATCCACCCGACCATCGCGGCGGGCCCTCCCGATGATGATGAAATAAAAATTTCTCGTTTTTACCAATCCCCGCTGTAAAGCCGATAAGGCAAAGAGAGCCGATCTGGAGCCCCTCTCTGGAGGACCAATAAGGCAGTGCATCTCACCCTCGGCCTCCACCGCCGCCCGCTACACCCTCACACCCTTTCACGACTTAAAAACAGACGGCCTTCACGCATGGGAGGAGTTCGTTATTCCTAATAAATGAAAGAGTTACAACCTTTAATTGGCTCTCCGCTCCCTCGACCCTCATCAGCGTGGAGGAGTTGCCGTATGACCGAATCGCTTTCTGGAGGAAAATTTGAGGATGATCATGCGACGCATTGGTTCGCTCGTAGAGAAAAAAGACGGCCTTTTCTAGGGCGATCGGCAATGGTGGAAGCTTTTCTTCGGGT
This sequence comes from Pachydiplax longipennis, assembly GCA_036926295.1. NCBI lineage: Eukaryota > Metazoa > Arthropoda > Insecta > Odonata > Libellulidae > Pachydiplax > Pachydiplax longipennis. Next base: position 64,931,192 of record JAVFKF010000008.1, read on the forward strand.
ATACCATTGATGCCCGGAAGGTGGAAACGGAACGCCCGCTAAGGATTAACGAGGTAATAAGGATGATCATCCGATATGTGGAGGGTTTTGGACGGCCCTTAAAAATCGGCCGGGGGCTAAAGTTTTACGAATATGCGGTGCTGAATGATAGAGAGTATCGATAGCAAATAAACTGATGATTAAAAAATACTGGGTGGGGCGTGAGGGTGACAAATTTATCACAGATGGAATGGTTCCTCGAAAATTATTACTCGCTGAGAATTCACATATTAAATAGGAAACGATGGCCCAGCGCTTGTAAGCTTATAATGACTTGTATCATCGGTTGTATCTCAAATTCTATTAACAGCAACATTTGTAATATTGCTTAACTACAAAAGAAAATACACCCATATAGGCATCTTTAGGCAATTAGGAGCTGACCTTATGCTATCAGGCTTTTCAACAGCATACAACCCAACATATTTCCGCCATAATTCAAGAGTTTTAACATAAATATGGTTTCCTTACATTTATAGACCTTTGCTAGGGGAAACAGTCGACTAAAAGGAAATATGATCAGGTTAATCTATTAATGTAATTATAATAGACTAATGAAATTCCTAAATATACCGTGTTTTCCTAAATGTTTGACAATAAAAATATTATTCCCGCAACCGCGAACATTTTAACAGTTGGTAACATAAGAGTAAAATAGTAATAAAGATATTAGTAGTGAAGTAGGGTTGTAGTGAGAGCGGCTCCAGAGAGTGGTTTTATTGAAAGTAAAAGTGGAAGAAGTACGCTTTACTTTAATAAATTTTATAAAGGAGGAAGATGAGAATAAACTAGAGCTTACCGAGGAAATTCGCAGTGTGAAACATTAGACATCTTTAGTTTAAAATATCAGAAGAGAGTAACTTCAGAACTGCTTCAGGAATTAGTTTTAAAATTATTTCTTTTAAATACATTTTTAAAGCAGCAAATTTATGCTGCATGAATTATCTTAGGGAGCAGGAAGTTAGTCTGCACAAACGCCTAAAAGTCCTCTGCAAAGGGTAGAAAATAGTTGTCACTTCGACTCTGTGAGAATGAAAAACAAACTGTAATCCACTTCCCTATATAGCTCTCATGTTTGGCATATTTTTACAAATATACTACACTATGTTACTTTGAATTCGGCTGGAAGACTTCAACAGAGCGATAAATGCTTGATAAATGTTATCTCTAAAATATATCTTCTGAATAACCAACCATGAATAATAATCTAGTATAATTCAAATTTAAATAGGAAATAAGTATGAAATGATTATTAAATGAAAGCTATCTTCATGTAAGATCGTAACAGTCAAGAATTTTATGCATATCAAAAAAGTTAAAATACGATAGAAATAAAATAAATAAGTTATTAACCCTTCAAAGAATCCAAATTACACGGAATGAGGGTCGGATTTTCGAAAATATTATTAAGTTGTTAACAAGGCAATTCCTCGAAAACATTTAGCGGTGCGATTTTTTTCTGGCAGTAATCTTTGAGGTTCTGGTCAATAATAAATCGCAGGTAAAGCATCTCAGTCGCTTGAATCCTTTTCGGCAAAATTTATCTTTAAGCATGCGACATAAAGGCCGAAATAAGAAATGAAACGAAAGGATGGATTTTATTGCCAAGCACCAACCACTTCGCCTCAACTGCTTGATTAACTTGAGAACAATTATTCCTACTTTTATTATCTCATTGAAACCGGTATTTTTACTGCCCCACCCTAAATTCGTCCCTTGGTAAGGGGTGCGCTCAATTATCCTTCAACACATGACTCTGAATAATTTTCCATACCTTCCATCCTTTGATCGAACACGTTTAAAACACTGATGTAAGTGACTGATGGGGCTTGAGAAGAACTTTTATGTTCCTATTTATGCTCGATAAATATAAAATTTATAAGAAATCTTACAGAAGAAGAGGAATAACAGGTGCTAGAATATTTTTATACAAGTGATAGGGTTAATAAGGTCGAGGCGAAATTTTTTGAGATTAGGATAGTCAAGAACGATGATTCATAATTGAGCAACCGAACAAAATAAATATAAGATACTAAAAATTAAAGCGTTAGAAGAGGCATTTAAAACCTTTATTGAAATTTTAATGTATAGACATATATGCGTTTTCTACTCCTAATGATGAGAAAAATCAGGATTTTGCAGGAAGTAAAGCCCCTATAAAGGTGTATTTTTTCGCGTTTGGATACTAACGGAATCAATTTACTATCCCAAATTTACATTTTAAACTGTACCTAACAGGGTGCCTTATAATTTTGATAAATGAAGAGGAAAATTGATTCAATTCTCACTAAACCACGTCCCATGAAGAGAGCTCTAGAAGGTATGATAGAAAAGAGAATTCATAGGAAGCCGAGACTGAATCAAGAGAGGCAAGTCACAGTGAGGTTTAGTTAGGAATTATGAGGGATTTAATAGACAAACAGATGAAATGATATGTTTAAGGTATAGTATAAGAAAGAATAAGTTTGAAGTACTGCGAAAAACAAACTGTCCTATTGAAAAGTTATTCTTAAAACTTCAGATTGTCAAAGAAGATTCCACCATTAGGATAACTACAGCTTAAAATTATTTTACCATGATATTTTTTACATTAGATAAAACACTACCTGGAGCGAATTGTCACTTAAATTCGTACAAGAATCGCAGTGTCAAACATTGGAGAAGATTAGAGAAGTATTGAACCAAACAAAGTATTATTAGTATATGGTGACCACTATTTCCGTAGTATCAGACGAGGTATTGTGGAAAAACACCACGGAACAAAAAGAAAATCAAGTTAGGTACTTTTTCCAAAATTTTAAAGAAATTTCCTTTTTGGTTCATCTACTATCGGTCGAAGGAATGTGATAGCTAATGTAATAACATTCTATAGCGGTATAACAGGAAAAATATTGTAGAAAGCGGAAACACTGCACAAAAGAACGACTTAGAAAGTTCTATTGAGTTAAAAGCAGTTAAGTAAGGCTACGAGTCCTGTTCATTTTAGTGCATACACAGAAGGAATAAAAATTTCAACAAAAGTGGACCATGGAGAACCAAGTAATAACTTGAACTGAATAAAAAACAACATATTATGTATATCCAGGACAAAAAAATCAATCCCAGAGCTACATTACCTCGTAAACCCGGCATATTCCAATTGAAAGAGAACTCCTTCTTACCTGAAAAGAAACAGAGAAAGAATATCAAGCGAAACGTCTTGAAAGGCACACATACATGTAATTCATCATTCCGAACACTGAACTAAATTTTTCGAGATGAATATTTAAATCGCGTATTTCAGGTTGAATACGTATTCAAACTGCAGCCGGGTACGTGACTTGAGGCCAAACCATTGTCACGGAAAGAAACGGATAGTAATAAAAAGTAACCTTACAAACAACGAAAAAAATCTTCGGAGAATATTATAACTCGTCCGGAAACAAAGTCAGTACACCCACAGGATGTATTAGCGTAGCTTCAGATACCATATTTCTTTCCCATGAATATGTCAGCCTGCTTTCATATTAGACTTAAGAGAGATGCAGGACGATAAATTCGACCCATCCTCGACCAATCAAACAAAAACTTGAGTGTATAAGCATTCCGCCATTGTATTGCGCTCATTTTATGAATGACGAGGGGGATCTGGAACTGTCCGAGCTTATACGTGCAAGTTCATGTGTGTATTCTGATGTCGTGAGATCATGCGCGAAACCCTTTTAGCGGACCTTGGATCTTTCTCAAAGCTGCGCTGAGTTGTTAAATACAAATTGCCCTACGTGCTTAATCTCCTGCCCCTGAAGTTCGGCCTCCTGGTTCCTATTATGAATACATTCGCATTTCCAACGCGGAATTATTAAGAGGGTTACAGTGAGAAAGATCCCGCACTTTTAAATCATCCCGAGCCGATAAATCAAGCACAGGACAACTCCCGCACGACGCATTAAAATGACGGAAATCGAGCGAAGAATAACAAGCAAAGTAATACGCAAAGAGAGATAGTCGGAGAGAACAAGGGTCCATTTAAGACAAGAGAATATCGGGCGAGGAATAATGGGAGGAAGAAGGAATGGGATGAGGCTCCGCCGGTGATGCCAACGGCCCTAGAATGGGACACGAGCCCTTGGGGAAATTATTGATGAGGTATGCCACACGTTGAGTGTGTCCATACGCGAGACTTAGCACAATTCAGAGGAGGATGGGTTCGGAAAAAAAGAAACCGGGAGAGAGAGAGAAAAAGGGTCTGCTGGGATGAGGAAGAAAAACGGTAGTAACGCCAGCAGCTAGTTTACAGGCGAGCACGTCATGTTTCTTGTGTCCTTGTATGAGGTTGTGACCCCATATGAAAATTTATTGAATTCGACTCCCCCTGCGATGAAGGTACGGTGCGTGCAGTACAACCAAGACAGGAGTTTTTGAGAGGATGAGGCAGACGGGGCGGGAGAGGGAAAGAGATAAGACTTTGCAGATCGGAACGAGTTCCCCGATGAATAAGGATCGAACCACGGTGGAAGATAGCGCGCCTGTGAGAAATGCCAGGATCAAATAAGAAGCACGAGGAACACAATCGAAAGACACGGGACCATCGATATAACATATGAAGAACGACGGGCGAACGATTCACACCGAGCGGTAGGGCCTCACGAAATCCGCCGGGAGCGAAAAAGACAAAACAAAAGCGGGAAACGGTCGGCAGTATGAAGGGAGCTTGGCAACCATTCGTAGCGGTAACAACAAAGGAAACGCATCCCACCGCTGACCATTTGGCAGAACAACATTCTTGTAGCGCACTATCTATTGGGTTGGTCCGGAGGAATATTCAGGGATGAAAGAGCTCACGGAATCGGTGAAAGAGTGAAGGGATGAAAAGACCCGATCCTATCGTGCTGCCAAAAAAATTCCTAATCGTCAAGTGAATGTCTTGATAAGTATGCGGTTCTCCCTGGTGGGGTGCCGATTTCTTCCGCGGTCGAGAACGGAGAGGAAACGGGGTTACGGAGGCTTCAGAAATGCCAAAAAGTAAAATCCCCCAAACCGACCGCAAGAAACAATAAAAAATGAAAGGTGTCGGTCCCTTGTGGAGAGAGATAAGGAACGGAAAAGGAGTGGGAGAAGAAAGAGATTAGGTGCGGGCGAGAAAAAGGGTGTGAGAAACCCTGGATACGGAAGGAGAGGAAAGGGTGAGATGGGCCGCGAAGTGATAAATCCGGCGCATACGACACGCATGCGTCATAAATTCCCGGCTAGTTCGGGAGATGGAGGTGGAAAAATTGAAAGGCTCTGTCTCCTCCCAATTGAGCTCGCCCTTCTCGCCTCTCCGTCATACATTGCCTATTCCCTTCATTACTATTCAAAGGAATGGACGGGTGGGGGCGAGGCAAGAGGGGGGTCCGAAAGAAAATACGAAGCCGGAGAGAATCTCGGCAGGGCGTCAAGGAGAGAAAATGGAAGGGCGGAATTGATAAGGGGATGACTGTGGGAGCGGTGGAGTGTTAAGGCTGAGAGAGTCACCTGCTAGAAATGCATCTCCCTCGAACGTCCTTCGTAATAATGTACTTCCCGGATTGAAGCGCATAAATTTCACTAATTCCCGACGGATTCAAAGCATGAAAACGATTCAACTTTCTGTCACTCCGACTTAAGGTAGGTGCTGCTGAGAAGATACTTAACTAATTCAAACCATGAGCCATTAATTTCCGACGTAAAAGATATGATCGTTACCTTATCGAACCACAATTGCTGATTACGAAATAAATAGCTAAGGGATAATTATGCGCCCTTCCACCACGGATGATATGCGAGAATTATATTAGGTTTTGAAAGGATCCTTTGCTGCTGAATAGGACTGTATCTAACTAAGCCATCTGAGTTAATAAGATTATGACAAAAAGGGATCAAATATAGGTGGAGGCTAGCTGAAAAACCCGTTAGGCCCGTCGAATTAAAATGAAAACAAAAAATAGCGGGAAATAATAGGTATGGCCCCTTCCTGGCATTCTTATTTTCACAATAGGATAAATACAATCAAGTCGCGAATATAAAGAATTCTTCAATCAAACTTCTTACGGAAAAAGCATAAAAGTTTGACTACTATTTCCGTTCTTCAATTACTCAAAATATAACAGACTACAGAAATAAGTATTCAGAACTAAAAAATTCTCTCTATTGAGTACAGATTCATTTCGTGATGGTTAGGGTATTATGTAAAGTGATGATTACGCTGAGGGACGATTTATGATTATTATTATAAAATATTAGATGAACTTCCATTTCTTCCTCAATGGAGAAATAAAAATTCACAATTACAACACTTATTCCGACTTGGAATTCACCAAGACTCGTTTTTAAATTTTACAGATTAATAACATATTGTGCTAGATGAATTTCCTTTCTATGAGAAAGAGAATAATCGAGATCTCGGTGTTTTCATCTGAATAGTCTTTTTATGCTTTGGGTGAAATTATGGAATACTGCTTTATTTAAGATTTTCAATACTTTTCAATTTCAACTTTTCAAAAATTTCATTACTACAATATTTTCAATGGTGCTCAATTGGATGATCTGTTTAAAAATAGTAGGGATAGAATCTGTTCATTATTCACTTACTCTTTCCATATAGATATTCAAGCGTAAATTTGTGGAAATAAAAATAACACATTTCAAAAAACGCTGTACAAATTAATACTAACAAAACTGAAACGTAAGTTTCTGTAAAAGCGTTCATAAGATGTTTTAAGAAATTTTATATTTCTTTATGAATACAATATTTTGTATTAAAAGTTGATTCAATGGGGTAAACTGAGATATAATGTCAATCTGAACTGTCCCCTGATTCTCAACGTGGTGATAAAAACCGACAAATACCAACTAATGGCGAGTTACTGGACTCGCAGAAAAAAACGATTGTCAATGTGAGAAATGAAAGAGGAAATCAGTATTTACTCAAGAAAGAGCATATTCAGTTGTTTCACATATTAAGAGATCTTATAAACGGCGAGAAAGTCAAAGCAAACATGGAACATGCAAAAGAAATATTCCAACGGCGAGCAAAACATCGAGATTGAAATTGACCAAATAAATATGCACCTGCAGAGTACAGATAGGATTCCATACGTTAACACAAGCGCATAGCACAACACACACTTTTTTCGCCTCCTTGATTTTCAAAACTCATGGTATACTCGTAGATATACCTAGCAAAATGTATTCGTTACAGCATATGTTAAATCTCAGAAAATTGCTTCTGCTTTTTATAGCCTATCACTAATTTTTACTATTACCTTCAAAAGGAACTTAATATATTCTTATGATATAATGGATTCCGTAATTGCCTTGGTTGCCAAGGGTACGGATTGTTTATAACCCCAAATTTATACAACAATTTTGCTTATTTTCTCAAAGCTTACGCGAGTTCGAAACGAAAGCAACATCGCAACACCAAAATAAGAATTGATATTCAATTTCTTTTCTGTTGGTGCACCTCTTGATTTCGTACTAAGATTCCTTCTTATTGAATTTTAGAAAAGATATAGCTTGATCTCGACAAAAATGAACTTTGCTTGCATTTCTTGTACCGTACCATTAAGTAAAAATCTCTACGCTGAACCATCTCCATATCGGAGACCAAACCCGCCTCGTGAGGATCCAAATCCCACAACAATAATCTAGAAGGGGTCGAGCCTTGTCCCTCGATGAAATGTTGCAGAATACTTTTAATGCATTGCAAAACTATATATCATCCTAATATATAATTAAACCATTGAGATATTTCTTTCTGTCAAATGACATGATTTTTGTAATGTCACAAGGAAAACGTTTAAAAGTAAAATTTGTTAGATACAAAGTAAAAAACAATTCATTACCTTCACTTAAACCACAGAAAGAAAGATTGCGTAATATGAGTTAGAAATGAATTGATGATGATTATCTCTCTAAGGATTTGAAATTACTAATTGACTTCCGCTAAATCTTCAGAAAACATTCTTCTTCGGACTCCTTCATGTCAATTCACGTGAAACTTAAATCATAAAAGGTTCATTCGAAAGCTAACTTAAAACTACTGTAAGAGATTCTACGCCGCTTCACTTCACTAATTTTAATAGGGTGTCAACACATTCCTTAAAAGTAAAATGTGTAAATAACAAAGCAAATGAAAATTACTAACATCATTTAACATTCTTACATGTTTAGCTACTTTTTTAAAGTGAAATTTTCCAGTTCTTTGTTTGATGTAATGCTCGAATGTTTCCGTAAGAATTCAATAGAGACGAAACACTCCTTTTCGTGGATTTCAGCAGCTTTTTAGAAAATTAGGATAATTTCTGTTGACATACACGGTATCAAGGTTTTCCATCACCGAAAAAACGAATACTGCTCGTTGTGTAGGAAAAGGAAATTGGATAAGATAGGAAGAGCGAGGGCAGGGGAAGCTGAAAGAACAATCGGTATGACGGAAGGGGACGTGGAAATTATAGGGTTGCTTTTGGAAAACAATGCGATTGCTCGCGGTATCCGTTTCCTTATTTCCTGGAGGTTTGGAAAGGCCGCCCTCTTTCGTCAATGCTATCGCTGACGGCTAGACTGTGGTAGGGCCCAATTCAAGCAGATCGCGTTAATTATTTTACTGTTTATCTGCGACGGATATAGATAATAGCTGTGGTTGGGAGAAAGCGAAGGTTACCTAATTCATCGCGGGAATTCTTTTCAATTCGTCTGCGTTTCGATGCGGATGATAATTGAGGACTGGGGCCACACGCAGTATGAATAGCTACTGGAAACTTTCTATACTTTTAAGCCTATAAAAAAACCATCTTTCAAGATTACTTCTGATGTCTCTTCACTAATCAGCGAATCATAATGACGCAACTTGTACTAACAATAAGTCTGATCTTTGGAAAGTATCAGAAAGCCTTATTTACCGTGGTGTTTAATATTGTATCACAAAAGTATGGTGTTTTCCAAATATATTAGTATTCCTAATAACAACTTTCATTCTTTATAGACAAACACCTCAATCTTCATTAGGCATAGCCTATGATTAGAGTATCAAGGTTTATAAATAATAGCCTTATGACTTTCAACAAACGAAAGATAAGCAGATAAAGGAGGGCCCATAAAATATAAATAACGTTATTTAAAGCAGGAACAGCTGTGTCTTCTCAATAATTCCCATGTATTGACCGTAGTTTTAAAGTGAATCCAAGTCTATTACTGCTACAAGAATATCTGATTTCCAGATGTCATTTTTATTTTAACTCACAAAATTATTATACTATATAAGAACTAAATCGGGAAAAAATTCTCGAGAAAGCTCTATCCCATTTTAATAACTTAGGAAAATATTACTGTAAGAATTACAACTACTTATTACTTATTTCCCGATTTATTTCTCTTGACATGGAACACTGCAAAACTACACAGAAATCTGCGGAATTTATCATATTATATTTTGTCTTTATTAACTACCTTTCTGCCGAAAATTGATAAAAAGAGTTAAATTACAGTGTTTTATAGAAATCAAAGATCCAGTGTAAAGTGGAACATTCCTAGCAAATTATCATTAAAGATCCTACGATTCTTCAAATTATAACAGATACAATCGACGAATAAAATGATGAATTAATATATATGAATAACAAATAATTAAAGGAGAATTATCGGGAAAACATCCAAGAATAAATCTCTAGCGTAAAGCACTTGTTAGTCAGTAATTTAATCTTATGTTAAAATACCTCTGCAATTTTCCGGACGATTTACCTTATCCATTTTATTTTCGCAGAATATTCAGACTGTTTGGTAGACGGTAAGGGCTCTTTTCATATACTTTGTTCTGACAGCGAGAAAAATATTGTCGGTAGATAAAAATCTGGAGATTGAGGGCTCATGAGAGGTCTACCACTATGCTTAACAACGTAACGATTCAAAATGACTTTTTGGTGCGTATCCTGGGGGTATGTGATTTTCGTTCTTTCTTAATTTGGGGAGATAAAAATCTGTTTCCTTTTTTCATGCGCTAATTCGGGAATGAATGGGTTTTATTTTTCAAACGACCACCCATAAAACATCATGCATCATCATCAACTCGTTTTCCGAGCCCTGGTATTTATAACCCCCTGGCTACATATCCAACACATACCAATGCCGAGGGCTGATGCTCTAAGTTTCCCAAAAAAAGAAGGAAACGACAAACCGGGAAAAAGAAATGAAAAGATCTCGAAACCATATTATTCAAATTAGGATTCCTTATTGCATCATGGGCCAAAAGATATTCCGCCCAATAACTGGATTTTCTCCGACATTCTCAACAGCCGATCAATCAATTGTAAACTGCCATAAAATACCTTATACACATCGAGAGAAAATAATATTCCTGAAATAACGATTAACATCCCAGCACTCATCATAAAACGGACCATAAAAAGCTCGATACCATACGCAAGTGGTAAAAATAAACGATATTTAAGAAATAGATTTGGCAAAAGGATTTACGTCGATTATTACACCAAACCGTTCGTAAAGAAGAATGGAGCCAATATTTATCCTCCATAACGAGACGATTAAAATATAGGTGCAAACAATTCAATTTTAAACTTTTGAATAGGAAAATTCGCGATAGATAAATCTAGATTGAAAAACATTCCCTCAATTAAGAGCGATAAATAAGAAGATCTTGAAATACGTAAAGCAACCGTGAGGGTTGCAAACATCACTGCATTTCGTACATTATAAAATATGCCAGCGTGGACATATTAAAAAATTCCTTCCGTGAATAATACGTATTATTTTTTTTCACAGAATGAGGCAAGTAAACCTCATACCTCAACCTTAACAATACACATCAATCACCAGCAGGAAATTATAATTCAAGGCGAAAGTTATACCTTTAAAATTTCAAAGGTAAGAGAAAACTTCATGCAGATTGAACTGAAATTAGATACCTGCAATGCAATTGAAATTAGATACACGCAATGCACAAAATCAGTGTGAGTTCACCGGTAAAAATCGGTATAAATATGGATGAATGAACGCAGGAATAAAAATTGTCTAAAAAACACCCATGATTCTCTCCTCGGGCAGTCTTGCTGCGATTCCCTCAGGAGGAGTTAGTAATGCACCTCACCAGACATTGCTCCAGAAATACATAAAAATATGCAAAAGAAAATCAATAATGACGTTTCATCCATCATTAAGCCCATTTGCACTACCAATAAAATAGAAGCACCGCACAAGGGTCCCGCGGCGAGTTTCAGTAATTTAAACTCTCGGCAACCTCGTACAACTCCTGAGTCACGGAATATCGAGACAGGAGCAACTATCCGTCATCGCCAATTAACACCCGGTTTCCAAACCCCATCAATTCTACCCCGATGGAAAAAACTGGATACGTTACCCCCTACCCTCGCGAAAAAAAATAAACGAACCTGAAGAAACCGCACGGAAAGACATCTATCATCCACAAACACCCTCACGGAATTCCATAACACCGATGTAAAAACCCGCCGAACGTTAAACATTACACGTAAGAACACGGGTCTCACGCGCACCGCAGCGTGGCGCGGGGAAAACAGAAGACCGAGAAGGAGAGCGCGCGCAAAGCAAAAAGTCTCGTGAAAAAGAAGGAAAGCGAAGGAGCTTTCAGTAGGTGAGGCTGCCGTGAATTAAGAACGCTGGAGAAAATAATTCCCAGAAAAGAGGAATGGGATCGCGGGATGCTAGGGTAGACTCTGGTAGCGCGTACAAGATAGGGAGGAGTGACTGCAGAGGTTAGAGGGCAGGAAGAGGAGGTATAAGGAAAAAGGGCTGCGCTAGCTGGTCAGGCGAAAAGAGTAACTTCCTGGGGGCAGGAAGAGTCCTATGAAGGTGAGACATCCAGGCGGTAAATCAAGCAAGAATGGATATTCTCGCTCGATGAGAGCGGAAAAGACGCGAGAAGACGACCTGGGTTTTTCGTGCGGAGAGAACGGAAAAGCGCGAAAAATGCTACGTGGCGATAGGAATGCTAGTCTGGATATAGGAAGAGAAAAAGATGATTCTGTTGGTCTTGTACAATTTGAGGGATTGTGGGAACGAGTGTGAAGCAGCGGAAGAAGGAAAGGATTACATTCAACTGCTGTCTCTGAGAGGAAACCCTTACGTCGAACTGAGGACCGGGTTAGCGAGTGCCACGAGAGAAATATTTGCTTGCGGGAGCGGAAAAAAGGATGCGGAGACTTTGCAGCATCTTCCTACCGGTCTCGCCTCCATTCCTTCCTCTCCGCAAGCCTTGGAACGGGATGGCGAGAAATGGAGCTTCATCCTCCCCTACCCGACTTTTTCTTTTCGACTCCAACTTTTTCGTGCCGGGTTATAATTCATCGGAGGAAGAAGAAGAAGAGCTAAAGCCTGTTCACATCGACTCATCGAGGCTTAAATCAGCTAGCGAAGAGAGCAACTGGGTTGAAGGCTTAAACAGGGTGAACTTTCTTTCGAGGCCTGACAAGGGAAAATCCCTAAGTTAAGAAGTGCAAGGTAACATTTTCTGTTTTTATTTTCTTTAGGCTTCGGGGTGAGGAAGCGGTCGACGGCATTTTCCAAAGAGGCTTTATCAACACCTTCTTCGACATCGTTGCTTGTTGAAATGTAACAAGACTACTAGCCGCAGTTAACTCGCTCTTCGCGAGAAGAGGTCGTGTATCAAGGAAAACCTGCCAGAATTTTTGTTAAGTAATAGAAATATTTTAATAACAACATTAAATTTTTTTCATACCTATGATAATGAATCGCTACGGAGGACACAAATTGAAAAAAAAAATGGATGGTAGAATTACTTGGGATATTAATCCATATTAAAGATTGACATCGCCGTAAAAACATATATAACATTTCTCGACGGGAAAATTTCTGTAACGCGAAGTAAAATTAAAGAAAAGCCCAATTAATTGATTTCCTAAAATAAATCACAAGTATCCAACCATGTGAAAATTACAATGAGATGCCCAACAATGGACGAAGAGAAACATCTATTTTCTGACCGAAAATTCGATTAGTCGGTACTCGAAATCGGGATATTGGAAGGTAATATGCTAATCATTCCACCACCGAGGTCGGCAACTATTACTGCAAAAGGAATTATACTAAATAGTGAATAATCTTCTCTTCTCTTTAGGGTATGGCGTCCTGATATTCCTAAGATTTAACGGAAATAAAAAGTTATATAAGTTAAAACTAACTCGACAGGACACTTGCGACATTAATTCAGATCCTCCACTTTCTACGAACAAGATAAAAACCAATTTAAGCAATCAAGCAGAGCAGTTTTAGGGAAGCTTTGCATGGAATGGTATAAGTGGACTTCTTAGCGGCACCCTGGACAAGCGATTTATGAATGAGGTAGGTCGAAGATAAAAATTCTTTCGAATTCCGCATCCTATTTCCTTCATAGGATATATCTTCATTCGAGCATTTATAAACGACATTATGAATAACCGAAAAACAGAAAACCAAGATTTTTTCACGATAGATTGACGAACACCGAAGGAAGGCTGTTTCTTATTTCAAAATACGTCTAAGGACTAAAGATTATTGTAGAATTCATGGTAGAGGAGCTTTGGCTTGAAAAGAAACAAAACCACGGAAAACCTTGAGTTGTGTTTTCCGGCAAAGTAGATTATTTTCCACCGGTTTTTCATCTCTCACGTTACAGTGACGATATATCACGTGTGCGGTGCAGACTCTTTTGAAATACCCGGTGCATACCCGCTCTCCGAATATTCCGAGACTGAGAAATAGGAACCGTCAGAGAGAATGTTAACTATCCCATCTTCCGTAGCAGAAGGATAAACATCCGCTTAGAGACTTGTAGAAAGGAGCATCGAGGAGGAAAAGGAGGCGTTTCACACCGTCATCTACTCGGGGAAAACTCGTAACCTAAAGTCACCGAATACAGCCGCGGGATTTTTTTAAACCTAACATTTCTCCCAACCCTTCAAAATTCCCAAAGGAAACTAAAGCTCTTTATAACTTGGGAGAGAAACCGGTGCAAATGTTCCTGTCAACGAAAAAGAAAAACTCCTACGACGTCAGACATGGAGAAACACATACTCGCATGTGGAAGGACCGAAAAATGCCCGAGGGGGACGAATAAAAAGCCAAAACAAAGATTGATTCGTTCCAGCGTCCGCGTATTTTTTCGGCTCTTTCTCTCTCTCTGCATCTCGTGAAGAAAAAAGAGGGGTCACCGCTAGCGCCGCGTGACACCGTATGCGAAGGCAATGGACAGAGATCCTCAAACGTCGGCGATTTATCTGAGGGCGAACGGTGACGAGCTTGGCCTGGGATATGGCGCCTCCAAACAGAATTTTTATGCTCGACGTGCATAAAACGCGGGAGAGGAGAAGAGTGGACATCCGGGCCTGCTCACAAAACATTTTGATTAAGCGTGACTGAATGAGAGAGGGACATGGGAGCGAGAGGGCTCCCTATGGCCAATTTCAACGGCTGTCACGGCTGGCGGAGGTGCAGTGAAGGAGCTGATGACAAAGAAAGGGCCGAAGAAAGACTTAGAATCGTTCGGAAAGATGGACTTAAGAAAGAGGCGAGAGAAAGATTTTAATTTGTACGTGAGTAGAGGAATAGAAGGCTTGAAAAAATGCCATTGGGTATCTTCCGCAGGAAATCAGTAAGTCAGACAGACTTTTACTAAGTTGAATTAATTTCTGCGAGAGATTGAGTTTCAAATATATATGCTGCAGAAATTATGTATTTAAATCTTTTCCGTGATATTATAACCTTTCTGTTTTAAAAAATGATTTAAAGATTCCCGCATTAAGAGGGAAATTAAATTAGAAAAGCAAGATTTAAAAAAATTGTAAAATCACCTTATATAATATTTACCAAGCCTATTTATTAAATTTCATATTCTTGAAACATTCATAAAGTTAAAGCCAAAAGTTGATATTAAGGTTGAGATTCACCTTATTAAATTCGTGATAAACGGAGTTTTGAGCTTTCGCAGAACGATGATAAGGTTTAAAAATGCAACGGCAGATAATGACGAATATCTAAGTAGATTTTCTTTTGGGTATAAGGAGCATTAACAACAAATCCTCTCTGGTGGTTAAGTCGTTAAAGGATTGGAGAAATCGATAACGAGGCTGAAGACAGTGGGATTTCGCTGAGATGAGTGGGCTGCGAGAAAAGATGGGCAGTAGTTGTGCATAAAAAACCCTGGGAAGTTAAACCAGAAGAAGACGTATGGATTCATGGCGGTAAAAGGCAACGGTAGGGCAAAATAGATGCCGAGGTGCGAGGACATGAAAGTGAGAGAGAGGAGAAACATTGAAAACTCCGGTGAATTAAGGAATATCCCACCTCGGTGACGGCCATTCCTAGAAATGCAGTCTCCGACGAACACATGGGGGAGACTTCAACGCGCGAGAGGAAAGGATGGAGATTCTCCCCTTGACACACAACACTGTTCTAGCAGCCCCATTGACGATAAAACATGCGAAATGAGAAGGAAGATTGGGGATGCGTAGGCCGTGAGAGAGAGATGGGGGACTGCAGGATTATAGGGATACAGGACGGCGGAAGGAAAATGGAGGGAAGTTGCAGATGGGCCGCGAAAAGGAGAAGATAGTCGGCTGGGGGCGGAGTCGATGCGGTGTGCAAAGATTTGTGGTCGTGCTGCAAAGAGGTAGAGAAGATGAAAGGTACGTAGGAAGAGATATGGTGGTGAGGGAAGAGAGTTTGGCGGGAAGGTGAAAAAGGACTGGATAGTTGGAGAGTGAGGTAAGAAACTAGGAGTATAAAGGAGAGAAAGCGCATGAAAACCACGTGGCAGTTACGAACGGGAAGACAGAACGAAATTTGGAACGAAAAAATGCTGGTATGAGTGCGGGGGTGAATATGCACGGAAAATGAGATGGATATTAGGAGGTAGAGTGTTTCGAGAATGAAAGAAAACGCTGTGCCCCGGCTACGTCGAGGCAGAGGTCGCGAGGTTCCCCGCGGGTTAACAGGCGGAAGATATGGTAAAGATGGAGAGAGGATAAGGGAACGGACGAGGAGAGCGACGGGATGACGCGGTTTAAGAAAAAATGGGCGGAGAGAGACTTGCCGCGACGGAATATTGGAGTCAGGATGTAAAAAGAGATTGGATAGATAGAGGGATGGAACCTCGAGGAGTGAGAGGTGAAAAATGACAACGAAGACGACTCGAGAGAAAATGATAGTTGACGAAGGAATAGAGATAGCGAGTCATTTAATTCCATTGAGAGAAAGTGGAGGAGAAATACCTGGGACAGGATTATTTTGAAAGTCTCCGTGCATGCATAAAGGGGTAAGATGGACAATACTGGAGAGGAGCATTGAGTGGGGATTAAGGGGACGAGGTGACGGTGGCGCATCGGTGAGAAAGAGAAGAGACCGGAGATGCACAACAGGATAACGTGCGGATGAGAGAAACGGATGGCGGTGGATACCGTGGGGTTAAAGAGACGGCAAGAGTTTCTCTCAATAAGGCGATGGGAAAGTCGTAGTTTGAATGCGTATAAGAATGCGAGAGTATTTGGAGAGGAATACAAAACGGAAGAGGTGAGAAGATCAGGATAGATAATCGACGACGTGTAGATGCAGCTATGGGAATACGTGGATAGAGAGAATGAACCCACGAGTGATGAATCTCTGTGTTTTCTTATTCGATGCTTGGACATTAACGGCTGTTTAAGACTCAACGGAGAGTTCCATGCTTGTTTTCTAGTTTCCTTCACGGTGGAAGAGGTTCAATGAGTAATTTATCCACTCGTCTGATATGTGCGAATCCAAATTTGATTAATTACTTACGAGAATATTCTATCTTAAAGCAGGTTTATGAGCTCTTCAATTCGCCATGTAACATCTCTCTTTTAGACAAATAGAATTGAAACTTTTGCATTTTACTATAGAATATTTTTATTTCAAGACCAAGGATTCGACCCGTTGAGTCATCCTCAGGTGAAATAATGGCCGTAAAATAAAAATATTCTGTGGTGAAGTGTAAAAGTTACAATTATATTTGTCTTTAGAATGGCAAACTACCACACGATTGAGGCCAAGCTATTGGGTTCCAACACCCTTTCCTTTCACATCTCGGAAACATATACCACCCTTCATATCATCAAACGACTTATGCCTTGCGTACTAAATTCAATAACTATTACATCGAGTCAGAAACATTTTTTTATTATTCATTTTAACCTTTTATTATTACATCAAATCATGAACTCACTATTTCAGACGCGATTCAAACAAGGCATTCATTCGATCCAGCCGAGATCGGATGGATGAGTTCCCTCCCACCGGAATCACGTAATATTTTGATTATGAATCCCTAAAATCCCATTTACATGGCAGAAAGTAGCTAAGTGACGACAGAGAATCCCTTTGGACGGACAGCGTCGAATCGGGAGCGAGTTTAGCCCCACTTTGCTGACTGACGCGTCTCATGGAGAATGGGAATTCACGAAGAAACGGTTTATACCCCGGTTGGTGGTGGATCCTTAGAGAGAGGATAGAGTGTGAGACACTGGAATAAGGGGGGAGAAACTGAGGTGTGCTTTGCTGAGGGCGCCAGTGGGGGGCTGTCTAACGGCGGGCAGGGGGGCGAGCGGGGAAGTACTGGACCGTTCTGGCCTCGCCTGTGTCCGTCCCCGCTGTCCCGTAACTCAAGAGCCCCACTCAGTGGGAGGCCTCACGGTGCAAGTGTATTCCATAGACTGGGTGAGGCGGCGACCGCGCCGTCGGAGGGCGGGAGAGTCCCGCGGACGGAATGAGGTGGATGGCGGAGAATTGATGGTACGGGGCCTAGGGTCCCTCGAAACCTTTGGAGATCCGCAGCACCATCGGTGCCAAATACATAATTCCACAGCACCGCCTCGTTAAATTCCAGGGGCCCACGTGAAATTACGCCCGACTAGCACGCCAATACACCCCCGAAACCGGCTGCGAACAGCTTATATACATCGGGAGTAAAGGGACCCAAGAGGCTGGGGAAAAGGATTTATGGATTCGTGTTTCTACTTAATGCCTCCGGAGCTTTATACGTTATGTTTGAGCAGAGGTGAACGGGATGGAGCAAAAAATTGCAGAATGCTAAGTAAGCTATAATATAATGCTTGATATTTTATTACCCGCGTTAGACGTTGTGTGCTTTTCTTTGTGCTCAAAGTATAAAGGATAAAGAAAACAAATGCGAACTGACCAAGGGCTACAATAAAAGAAATGGCTGATGGAAAATAGTAGGCCTTTATCCCCAATATATATTTGGAAGATAGATACGAATATGAATAATGTAAATGGAACCTATGAAATAATTTCATCTGTTTTGATGAATTGGAGAATTGGAAATGGATTCCTATATTTAATTAATTATCTGCATAGTAATCTAGACACAAAATATGTCACTTGCAAGAATTCGAAGAGCAGCGTAGCATTAATATTAATATATAATTTGCAACAAAATACCAAAGTAGAGTCTTTCAAAATTATATCTCAAATTATATTTAAAGAGATTGCATTGATTCTATTACAAATGCAAAACTAAATTTCTCTATATATTAGAGCTAAATGAAAATCTAAAGCTTAATATAACAATGGTTAACTACAACTATTTTGGATCCGAAAATCATTTCCATCAGAAAATTATCATTTATAAAATGTTTATCGACCCCAGAAACTTTGTTATTATTCAGGAAAATTCCATTTACAAAAAGCAACTCCAACATCAGCATTTAATATTAATCTGGAAGACTCAGTGCAGCCATGTAATGATCAACTAAATGCTTAAATTGACATAAACTATTTGAAACTCTCGTATCAAGAAATACTTAGTTAATCAAAAAAAGCAATGTGGTATTAACTGAGATATTAACTGACTACTAACCTTTAAGAGTGACTAGGTTACCTTCTCAGTATTTAATAGAAGCAAAGTACCGTAGAGGAGTTTTTTTCAGTGTTTGGTCTCCCATCTCCATATAACTCTACAACTACTTACAATAAACTCAAACGATCAATTTATACATCTTTAAAAATTTTTTTTAATTGCACTACAAGAAAACTGGAATAAAAAATATCTTTTCGATTCTTAGTAGTTTCTTGAGAAAAACTGCACAAAGATCAAAACGGTAGGTCTAGATTCTACAACATTGTATACTCAAAAGCTGTTCGCTAGTAAGAAAGAGGAAAATAAACAGTAACCAAACTGAGACGTTGGATTTATTTCCAACTGATAAATTTAATTTCAACTCGCAATTATATTAAGCAGACGCCGGGATGGAATTTCTTTTTTATTTATTTATTTCACTTTGTCACAAAATACAAAATTACAAGACACAAACATTAATAAAAGGAAGAAAACTTCATTGTAATTTTTAAGGTCCTCCTGAGCCAGACAAAGGTTCGTTAGGAGGTGCCAGGTTTAGAAAAGAAAAAGATATATATTAAAAAGTTTAAATACATTCACAATCATACATTCTGTATAGAATAAGTTTTAATTCTTCTCTTTAATACTTTCAATATTACATTACAATGTCGTTGTAAAGACTTTTAACGTACAATTTCGCGGATCCATTAAAATTTCTGAGCAACATTTTTCAATTGGTTGATCTCTGGTAGCCAAGACTATAATATTTTATACAATTTATACATGCATTATGTTCATTTACGACATTGGAAATTCACCTCCTAAATCCTTTTCGTTAATAAATCAAAAGCAAATAATTCAAACGACTTCTTACTAGACTATCGCAAAGATAGATAGCTTGAGGAAAAAATCAAACTTAAGCTCTCAAAAATCATATGAAAAACATACCGGAAAATCAAACATCCTTAGAGAGCCACTAATAGACAGATTCCTTCATCTCCGAATCAAAACATTATCATTCTCAATTTCCATCCGTGAATTAAATGAACCAGCGGTGAAGAACGCCTGTTAGGAAATTAAATTTTAGACCGACCTTATTTTAGTCAGTCGTAAAATATCGCTGCCAGGCTGCTATAAAGAGCAATAACAACGCGATGCTTTAACGATGATTCCTGTTTTATTAACCTCCGGGTCACATTTTAACGACAAAACGACTCCATTTCTCATCACTCGCTCCCTCTTATCTCAAACGTGGCGGACCATTACGGGCGGCGGGAGGGCGGGCGGGGATTTAGCGCACTCAATGCGGACAAAGGAGAGGCTAATTTGCAGCAGATAGAGACGGAATGGTTCAGTGGACCGGAAGCCAACGTCGGTATAAATCCCTTTCCCTTCCGACGACTCGTAAAAAAGTCGAGGAACGATTCCAACAATGACCAACCGCGGGAGAGTGACGAAAATCCAAATGAGACGGTGAAATACGGTCTTTTGGAGGAGTGTGTTACGGAACCCTTTCTTCGCTTTGGTAGTTTTTTGGATCGGTAAACATATCAGAGGGCGCGAGCGGACAGATCAACCCAAACGACGATGGCGGTTTAAGAAGATCGCCGAGGAAGGATTTGGTGATAGGAAAAAAAGCTGGGACGTGCAGAGCCGCCGAGCGGAAGGAACAAGAACTACGCGGGATGGGAATGAGTCTGCAGGATCCCTTGGCCAGGACACGGCGGGAGGTCAATAAGTCAAATTCTTCTGAGGCAAGAGGTGTGCATTTAATTATAGGTTGTCAACCCTGCCGGATCTCACAACGGCATGGTAAGGCACATTTCGGCTATGGTTTTGAAAAGTCTCTTCGGACGGCAACACGTGGGTGACGTTGGACAGGTGAAGTCAAAAGGCAAGCAAGATGGATGCACCGAGCAGATAAGACTCCGTGCGACGTGGAACCACAGAACTATCCATTATGGGAAATAACAGGCTACGAAAATGCCGAATGAAACCGCGAGATAAGGCTGTCAAAATGGTAAATAAATGATTTACGTCTCGTTTATTTAAATTGCGCGCCTTATCGTCCGTTTTACATACCAGCCGATCATCAATAACAGTGTCGAACGGAATGATGGTAACTGTTATTTGAATGGATTTCGTTTAAATCTTTAACTTGCGGTGACACAAATTGAACAGTATATTTGGGGTTCCGTGAGGCTTGGACACTTCTTTAATAGCTTTCTCTTCATCAATAAAGAGATTAAAATCTTACGAGAGAGGAGACGGGGAATCTTCGGAGTTTCTATACGTGTGTAGGCACGAAAAGAAATGCTAACACGCGCGCCTTAGAAATTAATATCGGAAAAATAATAAGTGTAGCAAAATACTAATATATTGTTTATTACTATCGGTAAGGAATATAGATTGGCTCCCTCTTAGAAAGATGTTTCAAAGGACGTGAGACTCATTATTAATAGTCTAATAATATCCTACTAAAGAATGAGCGTGATCTAGTTTTCTTCTGATACGACGTAATAAAACTGAAACGTAATTACCATGCTTGGATCAAAGCTAATCATAAACTAGCGATATCACGTGGAGCGAATAACCACCTTGTCTTTTAATAGGGCCAATATGCAAAAACATTCGAAAAATGTCGACAGATTTCACTTTGGAAATATTAACACAATCAAAATCAACTTTCCCGGCCAAATTTTCACAGAAAAAATTATAGGTTCAGGTTAACATAAAAAATATCACATGAATGTTTTAAAAATTCCGACTAACTATAAAGATAATCTGAATTAAGTAGAAAACTTTAGGCAGCGCGACTTCAATTTAGTTATAATTTCAGACACTATCTCTGAAAAACCAACCATCAACGCCCAATTGAGAATATTATAGAGGCTCAGCCAGATGGAGGCGGCAGGTGGCGGGCAGGTGGAAGGCTGCTTCAGGCAAAACCAAGATCTAAAAGTGGACCTCCAACTACATTACAAATACAAAGACAGCCGAAAGGGTTATTGGAGATACAATTCTCTCCTTAGTTACCAAACAACCAGAAAACGATTAAGTAAGAAAATACATGGTGGTCGTTACGAAAGATAGATAGATCTTTTCAACTTATGTAAGGCGATTCAAAAGATAGAGGAAAACAAAGCGAAGCATTGCAATTTAGGTTTGTGTTAGAAAAGATATTTAGATAATTAGGCTAATGAACCACTTCGATCATCTCTTACTTAGAAACTCCAACAGACAAATAGGTCCCAAAATGCCTGATCATTTATATGAAATATGAGAATATTATGCGCAGTATATCCAATCATTATACTTCACGGTAAGAATCGCTAATTAAATAACACCAACTAGTAAAGGCAAGGAAAACTACCGACAGCAATGAAGGTTCCAAATAAAACGGAAAATGCTTAACTTCCATTTAGATATCAGAGTATAACATCTAATTATCTAATTTCAAAATTATTTGCTATACACATATATACACTATATATTTATATACACCACGATTCAAGGTATTTAGTAAATACTTATTTACCATTTGGAAATTTGGATTTACCATTAAGGAAACTTAGTTATTTTTATCAATCAAAATATCTTGAGGCAATCGAATTCAAAAACTCAATCTCAGCAGTTGCGCTGCACCACTGGCATGAAAAATAATTATTATAGCACGAGCTTAGCGTATGAGAAATTAGCATTTCTTTCTTACAAGATGGTATTATGATATTTCAAGAAGCTACATCATGCGCAAACGAAGGGAAATTAAAACGACAATGCAATCGAATATCTGCGAGAAATACATTCCCATAAAATAATACTAGAAATCGTATAGAAATTTTTCTTCGATAAAGTGCCCCAACTCAATATTCATAGCTGACTCAATCTTTTTCTAAGAGTAAACCTAAAATTTACTAGATAGAATTTACCTAAAAAATACAATACATAAGATGCTGAATACATAAATACTAAGATGCCGAAACGGTAAATTAAAGTGAAAATGTGGATAAGATGAATGTTTGCATATTTATATATTTTAATTTTAAGGAATTAATTTTTATTCCCACGATACCTGGGTATATAAATGTCACAGAACTTATTCTAATAGACACAAGGTAACAGCAAAAATTCAAAACAATTATCGGGATAGATTAAGTTGTAATGCGAAGATTTTGGGTTGAGAGATGTCTCAAGTATATAATCCACAAATACTCTGCGTTTCGTGGAAATAATATCCTATTATTTGAAGATACAGAGTAGAAGTGTACCTATGTCATGAATGTCTGAAATCGAAGAGGAATGATACCGTGCATAATGAAGTAGAGGTCAAAGTTTAATGAGTGCAGAAATTTGAATCTATTGTTCTCCATCCTGAAAAGGAGTGAGTCGCAAACAGTTCTACATGGTAATCTAGAGCTTCGCAATCAGGAGTCAACTTCTCCACGTTTTAATTTTAATATTAGCCATTTCTTATGATAAAAGGGAGAAAATATCGGCCAGATTGATCCATATGTATTTAATTATAATTAGAGTCGCTGCTGCTAGTATCGCTGTAAATAGCGTATGATTTAACTAAAAATTCATTTTCCACGTAATAATAATTCGATCGATCGATCGTTAGAAACAAGAGCAGCTATGAACGCCGGAGAGGTAAAAATGTAGAAAATTCCTTAAGAATTCAGTACACTCCGTCTTCGTGTGCCGTACTTCCACAACCGATGTCGTACTCACATCCTTTCTTCTCTTCCACATCGTCACAAAAAGTTCGATTCAAAATATCTCATGCAATTTTCAATGGCAGATCCAACTATGTATTCTCTTATTTATCACTCCGAGTTCCTTCCCGCACCACCCGTAATTCCAACCTACTTCACATACCTCGTTTCCGGCTATACATCTCCGAAAGATCAATGTTCTACCGTCTCCCAAATCTTTTCAATCATCTTCTGTCATTTAAGCCTTCGCTAGAACATTTTCCCTCATCAATTCACTTATATCAAGGGTAAGATGTAAGAAGAGACTCTCCAGTCTCAATCTCGCCCTAAAAAGACGCTTTATTATTACAATTATTATCTTTCATAACCGAACCTCTAGGACCTTAACTCATTTATGTTTTTTTATTTATTTAATCTTTATATCGGTATTAAGCGTAAATGCAATAGGCCATTCCTGCAGATTGTTAACCTGATGAAATAAATAAATACTAGAAACAGCAATATGAGGTCAACTGACCCATACTCCTTCGGTAAGTGCACCCATCGAAAACACCGACTTTCAATTCTCCCACAATAAGTCTCCTAACCGATATATCTGACCGACTGCCTGATTAATGGCCCGCGAAAAATTTACGCCAACTGTTATACGTCTGTCCCCTCCGCTTAAGGGAATGTCTATCACCAACAGTCGCACCGCTATCGAAATTCGAAAGGGAAGTTAGTTGTAAAAGGCGGAGCAAAGGGGTATGAGACTCGCAAAGAACTGCGACAACGCAAAACCTCTGGTGGTTGGGAGTGGCATCTAGAAAGAGAGAAATAAGAGGCAGATCCTCCGACCAAACCTTTATCGAAGAGACAAGGTTCCTCCTCGTTATCTAGATCCCCGCCTGTCCATCCCTATCGGCGGGGAAGACCGAGACGAGGGACGGCCGCGGTACGCAATCCCGTTACGCAAAACATACGAGTAAAATTATTGCTCTTTTATCTTACTCGTGTCACCCTCTCATTATCCATACTCTCGTTCGACTGCCGTGAAAATCTCTCAATTTCTCATGAAAACAGATTGACTGATATCCCTTATATTCTCCATCGCATTGTTTACCATCTCAATCACGGGCGCAATCCCTCTTCGTGCACTTGTCGCGGGCCTCCCCAAAGCGAACTGTCCCCGACCCTTCCCTCTCCGTGGGTCCAGCTCATCAGTCTTCCGCAGAATCCTCCGGAAAACGACGTCAGGGTTGCCAAATGTCTATATGTTTGTTTGGAGCTGTGCGTCTACTTAACGCCAGCTTAGCTCTAAGCCGAAAACGATAATTATTCGTGAAAAATGTTTTGCTCTGACGAAAACGAAGAAAAGTGCTCGGTGGCCGGCTTAGCTGCGGTGCGAGCCGGAATTATTACCTCGATTTTTCATATTTTTGGGGAAAATACCACGGGTAATTCTATACATTACTCGAAAAAATGGTGGTCATAACAAGACCCGTACAAAATAATCGAACACGTATCATACTCTCGTCAAAACTAATTCCTTGAAATTACCGGGCGTTATCCGATACGCAAAGAAAAATAATAGAGGTAAGAAAATTTTGTAGACACCCGGAATTATTTTTGCAGACGGATTCCACAACAAGAAAGGTAAAGGTTCGCAAAATCTTCAGGATCACCCCGAACGAGGAGTCTAAAATCCCAGGCCAAATAAATATGAAATGGAGCGCCATCGCTGGTGAGAGATAAAGGACAAAAAACGTGGATTCTGAACACTCGAAGAAACCTGGAACTATCGGACCCGTTCATCAACGTCCAATTAAGCAATTAGTCTTTAAAAACTTCCTCCGATCCGAGCGGAGGATAGCGAGGAGCTCCCTTAAGATTTCTAAAAACTGATTCGAGTTTACGCTGAAAAGCAGCATTGGAGGCAGGAAAGCAGAAAATCGCGGATCGAGGGGCGCAAAAATTTATTCGCAAAAGACTCCGAGATTAACTCCGTAACAAACACTTTGGCAACAACGCCCGTTCTCTCTCCCGACACCCGTCACAGGGAGCGCTGAGAAGATAGCAAAGATGGGGAAGAGATTGGAGAAAAAGCGCAGGAAACAGGCGAGGGAAAGAGAAAACAGAGGAGGATTCGCGTTGAGGGGATAGATGAACGAGGGCTACTTCCTGGGCCACGATGTATCGAGGCAAAGAGTGCGGGAAGGCGCCCATGGTAAAGGCTCTCGGACAGGAGGAGGAGATGACGATATAGTGGCAGGGGGTTAGATGGAGTGAGATAAAGAGAATGGGAGATGGAGGGCGATAGGGATGGAAGCAAAGGGTTTGGGATGGACCGGGACAAAGGGGGGTGAGAAACAAGGGAAGAAAGGGGAAGAGAGAGATAAGAGAGATAAAAAGATTGAGAAAGGGGAATGGACGATGCTTCCATAGCGGGGTTAAAGGATGAGACAAGGTCGGGTGAAAAGAATGAGAAATTTATATCCTCGCTTGGAAAGCGTAAATTCGCGCAAAATGTTCCGCGGATTCAGGGAAATGTGTCCGAAACGCGGGAATAAACGGCGTCGCCATTAAAGCGAATTCCTCCTTCGTTCTTCCACGGCGCCACGGCAGAAAACTTACATCCACATACTCATTGGACAATCCCTAAACCCACTCGAGACGCAGTCAAATAAATCCCCTATAAATCAGCTCGCGAGATGCTCTGGGTAGAAAGGGATATCAGCGGACGTGGTGATGAAAAAATTTAGTTGCCAAGGAAAATTGATAGGAGAAAAACAAACCTTCACGCGGGAGGAAGAATAATTAACATAATAAAGAATGATAAGTCTTAAATTCTTCATTCGTCATTTCCGTCTGCCTGCTACTCCGAACCATTACGCATGAGCCGAGGAGATAGCATTTTTTCCTCGGCATTTTATCGTGACACATAATCACAACGAATAAAAACTGGAAGAAATCTCTTGAAGCGTACAAACTATACGCCGACGTGTCACACACAAAAAATGCGTTTTACGAGACTTACCGCACCTTGGATGGGATGCGTAAAAATGAAACGAGAGGCGAAGAAGAACGAGAGGTAAAAGTTGCATCGTCTAAACAAGTGAAGGTATCGCATCGGATGGCCGTGGATAACACTCGCCTAAGTACAGTAAAACCCGGTTAAGAAGCTTTTAAGGGAACAAAGCGAAAACCGCGGGTTAGCATTTTAACCAGCTGGTGTAATGCGGCTTGCCTTATATACTCTTTTTGAAGAATGGTTTGCTTTTCGCACAAAGATGTAGAACGTCTTAGATACATAATTTTGGTTGTTTTTTCACTCTAGAATAAAACAATTTTTCTAGATAGACAACTAGGGAAGAATATCAAATTTCCTAATAGCTGCGGGAAGAGGGCACTAGAGAGCTCAAAAACAAACACTGCCCTCTATCTAGTTTATTCGATATGTTTACAACTTGATATTGCGATGAAAGGAAACACCGCCAAGCGAATTTTTAATCTATCGTACTGCTAAGGACTGTATAAGAGGATTTGCAGTGCATCTGAGGAGATGAAAAATCAGCGTCTTAAACGGGAAGTTGTGTCTTGAGCCGTATTTTCATCATGTGTTTCGTGTGAAAAGGACCGGGAGAAAACCGCGTATTAAGCGGGAGCGTCTTAAACAGATATAATGTATTCAGATGATAGATCATATTTCGTCCATGATACTCTCGATATAATTGTCAGCAACCAGGTATCTCAAGTAGCACCAATGTCTTGCATTACAAATAGATAAAAACAGATAATCGTTATAACGCATTACATTTCAATTATTTATCTCCGCGAAATATTTCTCCTTGACCTTCGTGCACTTGCAAGTCTCGTGCTTCTTTTAGTGCGAGACAAATGGAGAATTTTAAGATTCGCATTCATAAAATCGAGAACGAACCTGTACAATTTTTTTCAAATCTCATGGGGGGAAAGATACAACTGAAGCTTCCAAACATCCCACAAAAGAGGGACTAACAACCGCGCGTTGAAAAAGTGATGAAAGAGAAAGCTTTGAAACCAAATAAACCTCAGTGTGGGGTATGGATTTAAGGCATAAGCCCTCCCTCTTTCTTCCCTCAATCCAACCCCTTATTCCCTGAGCGACGCGCTGTATGCAACCTACGCCGTGAGACGCATAACAGAGGTCAAAAGACGTAGATGTATGGAAGCGCTCAATTACTTTGCCCCGGCGGTGCGTGTGAAGTTCGCCCGCGCCTCCACAGCCCGTTTCGGCCCATCAATTCTCATCTATTTCTGTCCCCTTTTTCACGGAGCCCACGTCCCCCTTCTCGCCCCCGCCTCTCCGCGCCCCTTTCGGCTTATAGAAAAATGAATAAAGAAAGAAGGCGGAGCCTGGAATTTGCGACGCGTAAGAAACGCATTCGTCAAGACGGAAAAAGGGAGGGAAAAGGAGAATAACCAGAGCAAATCATAGAGTGTATCTGCGAGGGAGTGGGAAGGTCATCTCGGAGTACGCTTTGCTTCACAGGCGTCGACAAAATCGGAATTTGGAGGACAGATACGCTATTTTTCTTGTTCCGCTTGGAGAGGACTCCGGCGAATTTATTTTGGGAGGATGAGCGCATGTGATGTCGATCTACACAAGGGTCGGGACCATAGATGTGGGCAAAAAAAATCCGAAGATATCGACGACAAATCGCCAGGCATTGAAGTCTCCGAGAACAATGGTTCCCAAGCATGAAATTACAAAAATACAATTTAATATTCTAGAAACCTTTCGAGAGGGTGAATTTTGAAGGCAGATCTGATGGATCTTTCTACGGAATAAAATATAGCATCCACGAAAGCCATGGCGAACGACTGGAAAACTCATAGAGCTACGAAAAAAAGTGATAAAAAAGGAACAATGATAGGTATCCTCAATCTTGCTTTGTGCATGAAGCATTTGGGAAATTAATTTCCTAGAGAAGAATTTCCTACGAGTTGCGTCACCTACTTTACATAAGGTGGAGCGATATCTTGATATTTGTCATGCAACCATAATAATAGTATTTGAATAGAGAAATAGCTAGAAATCAGGATCAGGCAGTGGATAGATGAGGCCCATTGGTGATGTTGGCGCCCCTTGGTGAAACAAATCTTATAAATCGGTGGATTAAACATTTTAAATTCTTTTAGACAAAAAATCCTTGCACGCATCAGTGAAACGACGACGCAGTGAAATGAAATAGAGACAACGAGAGAGAAACAGGGTGTTAGGAGTTTGAAATGAAAATATTCGAGTTATCCGCTGTTGTCGATTCCTGCAATTATTAAATCTATAGTTACAAAAATAAAACTGGGTTGCATTATATACCTCAGCACACATTTCAGTTCCGAACAGGACCTAAGATACAGTCCTGTCTAGAGTTCAGTCTAGTTCGGTAGTAGTTCGGCCTAAGATTCAAGTCTGTATCTTAGGCCGAACCGCAGTGCATTCAAAGAAAAGAAAAGATGAAAAAGTTAGCATTATCCTAATGGCCTTAAAAGGAAAATATTTAAAAAGAAATACAGGCAGCTATCTATCCTGGCCCCTATCTAAGTATTAATGTATTCAGATTCATGAATATTAAGAAAAAGTCCTTAAAAATCAATATCGAAATCATGACAAAAGCCATGTATCAGAAAACAATGAAAATTCTTTGCTTGAAAACTTTTCTTTGTTTAGAATTTAGATGGAGAAAAAATAACTAAGCTTCATCAAATTATGTTTCAATATCTTTACTCGAAAACTGATTTCAGTTACGTTATTTGAGGGCCAAACAATGTACTGTAACTGTTAAGCTGATAAACTGAGGCCGAGCTCGTTCAAGAAAGAAAAGAAACTACACCTAAGATAGCAGCGCAATAATCACAACGTTGTTCCATCAAAAGTCTGACTGCTGAAGTAAGCAGAACAGACCAAAAACATCACAGGTACTCCAAAACGAAAAAACGAACGGCGAAAACCCCCCGCTACCACCTCGCGTGCATTCCTTACATCATCTTCAGAATCGTCTACCCTCTCGCGACGAGCACTCGATTATAAAATTTCCATTTCCTGTTGGGGCTCCGATCTCATACGCGCTTAAAATATGCCCGCCGATGAGGGGGTACATAAACAAGCCGCGTGTGCTGCGGTAGCAAGCTCCGGTGTTCGATTTCCGCGCGACGCGGGATTACAAGTCGCGCGGGGGTGGGGAATATGATCGATTGGGCGGGGAAAACATTCCCACTCGATTATTATTGAAGGACTCGGGGGGAGATGGTGTAAATTGAGCGCGCGACACGCGAATAATGAGTCGCGCGGAGTCTGCAACGCGTCGTAACTTAATATCGGGAAAGGTTCGCCTTTCCTACGCGATTGCCAAGAATATATAGGGAATCCAGCCTCCCTGCATCCCGGCGAATCCCTCGCCTTTTTTTCAAGGCTGCCTCAAAATGAGATGTCTTCGTGTAGTCTGGAAGGTAACGCTCTAACTGGCATCGAGATAATATTTCTCGAACGGTTAACAAGGGTAGATTAAAAAGTGAAGAGTCCGAAGAGGAGTAAAAAATAAAATACGCGGGGATAAACCGAGAATAATCGCGTGAAATTAACTAGCGTCGAGTTTATTTCGACCGATCCCTCCGGCGATATCTTGCTCGCGGTAGCCGATGAAATCACCCGTCGAATCGCGGCCGAGGAGATGAGGAGAAAATAATCCGTGGCGTTCGTTAAGTATCCGATCTTATTACGTGAAAATATCGTCCGAATGTTTAACAGAGGGGATGAAACAACGGCGGAGGAAAGCGTCCTTAAAACTGTCGCTCATAACGAGGGAGGGTGAAATAATGTCATAACGCGACTACGGCGTATAAATTCGCTCCGGGCATCGACAGCGGCGACTATGTCCAGTCGTTAATCTTTTCACGCTGTATAAGGGAGAACAGTCTATATATCGTCTCGATCGATCTGTCACATCCTCAGCATTAGAAACCCAGCCAGCAGTTACCATGTTCGTATGAACAGGATGACGTATGAGGGCGTTCACACCAGCAATTCCATGCTCACAAACACACAAGAATTCGTGGCAATCACAAGTATCGATACGCCATTTAGAGAAATAAATAACTGAGGTTGGAGATGGGTATCGGTGCCCCGGAGGAATGGAGGATGCGTAAATAACTATTAAGAAAGTACTAAATGCTCACTACCAATAACGGACTTTATCTAATGTAGTGAACAGGATTATCATTAGCACCCACTAGGAAAACCAATAATTTTTAATCAGTGAATAATTGATCGTCCTTAACTTCTATCACTATAAATTGATATGCTGTGCACAATGATGACGGTACAAGAAATAAGTTCCTCATTTCCTCAATACTCTGTAAGAACAACAGGAGCGATAACATAGATAATCGCTAATTTTATTTAAAACGGATATGTAAATTGGATTTGGAAAATTTTGGGAGAACGAACACGGGAAAATATTGGTATTAGCACATTTGCCTTCTTCCGAGAGATTTCTTGTATTTATACTAATACATGGGATAAACAGAAGTGAATGCTATTAACTTGTCCGGGACACGAACCCAGTTCATCTACTTTTTGGGTAATTAGCTTCGACAGCTGTCACTTTGAACATACCGGGCCACACCGGGAATCGAACCCAGGACAGCTTTCACCGTAGGTGAACGCGCTAACCCTCCGGTAATCCGAGAGCCCCTCTTTCCAGGCAGAGGTTCTAAACAACTTGGGGTGGGTATTTATAAGATCTGCTTTAGTGATTAGAACATTTGTTTCACAAAGAGGAAGGCCTGGCTTCAAGTTCCAGTCACATCGATATTTTCACTACTGTTCATACTAGGGTTTTAAGGCGTACGACTAAATGAGCAAGTCTTAATTCGTCCTTAAACCGTCCTTAATCTTACAGTGCTACACTGCGGAACTTTACCTGTACAATAGCTTACCCAAAGAAAACTCACAGAACAGTATAGGTGAAAAGAAAGCTTTTAATCTTTTTTTTTGGTCATTCACTTCTATACCGCTCTCTTGCTCATATCATACACTACAATTCCTGATTAGAAAGACGAGAACAAACAAGCCTGGTAGGTGGCTCTCACACAACTTGATTTCCTTTAGTTTTAATCGCTGCATCGTTTAATGTTTTTCTTCTCATCAAATTCCAACCTTAGATTCATTACCTTTGATTGACAACCCTACTTTCCGCGTGAATTGAGAGCCAGTTATATATTAAGATCACAGTCCACATAGTTTCCCTATTTCCATTGGGTACGTGACGGATATGGAGATATCACATGGACCAAAGAAAGCTCCTTCCTTCAGTTGCAGGCACGTCTCACATCAAAATTTAAATCTATCATTCATCTGGTACAAAAGGAATTATTCTGATCAATTCAGTTTTGAAGCAAAGGCTATCGTAAGCACGAATTGAAAAAAATCGCGATTGATTGAGGTTGCAAAATTCCGCTAATATTAAATCCGTAAAATGGATGAGGGCAGTAAAGTGAATCTAATCCGAACTTAATGCTTTCTTCATCATTCTAGCCATGAAATACCGCAGTTGTCATACGCAATTCTCTCAAAAACGTGAGAAAGAATGTGGGGAGGAGCGACGCCGAGAAAGACATCGAGAACGATAAAAAAGAAAAGGAGGGAGTTGGAAATTTATACACCCACACGGACACTCTCTCTGAAGCAAAGCTCCAAATCGGATAAAAACCGAAAACAGGGCAGACGTTCTACCGAGTGGAGAGGGGACAGGACCCAAGGACCCGGAACGTATAAACACGGGGCATTAGTTCGAATCGAAATGGGAGTGGATGAGGAAGGGGGTTTCGGCCGGAGGGAGGATTAAAAGAGGGCGGTTTCTTTACGCTACGGCGACGCCCGAGACAGCTCGTGATTTTCTGTCCGTAAAATATGTATTCGCAGCATTACGCGCGGAGGAAACAGGACCCTCGACGAAGATTCGGCAGTACAGAGAAATCCCGGTATCTCTCTTGCCTTGAATTTGACTCCAATTTCTTCAACTCTATTTCTAACGATATAGTTTCATATGTAAATACGAATCCTGCTCTACATACCCCGCTACATCATTACTTACTGAGTCAGCACATTATCTAATTAAGTTCAATTTCTAACGAGCCATCCCACTCGCAGAAAAGCATGTGTGAAAGCAGCATCGACCTATTTTCTTATTCTTTTACTAATTAAATACATTCGCGGAAAAAATTATTAATTGAAACAAGTAGTATACAGATATGTATCCTTGCCGCGGTGACTGAATTACCGCATAGCACGGCTACATTATGATACCTTCACATATTTACTTCGTTATCCGAAAATCTATTTCCTCCAAATATATTGAGAAATTTCAAGCTGGTTTTCACCTACCAACCATTCCTATCCTAAGTCACGAATTCTCTTCATACGCTTAATGAATATGGTAGCAATTTTTAAACGCTGGGCTTATTTTATGGATGGGAACATACAATAAATTAATTTTTTATTACACATTTATTTTATTCATGTGTATATTTCATATAGAGTAACTCGATGTATCGATATAAAAACGTCTTCAATCAATCTTAGACAAAATGATTAGTAATAAAGATTTCTAAATAATATATCAGAAGAGCGAAGTTCCTTTTTTTCTACTAGATTTTTTTATTAATAAACTGGCATACAGCCAAACTTTGGTCGAATAATAAAAAAATCTTGTGTATAATAAGAAGTCCTCTTTTCTTATTTATTCAATGAGGTACCACGAAGTAAGGTCATCTCAAACCGATTAAGATTCCTAAAACTATAATGTCTCATACAAATCATACACCTGTTAGAAGTTTGATTTTCTCCTTTAATTAGCCGATAAATTTCATATCCATGTTTTCAATCCGGATATTAGACAAAAGGCAGAATTCTAGAATCCTCTAAATATCACCCCACTTGTTTGGCAATCCTCTCCCGAGGGTAGATACAAATGTAATCTCTTATGAGTTCCGTGGGAGAAAGTGGCCCTGTCGTGGTGGTCCCCCACCCCTTGGCACGACAACACCCACGCCAGATCAGAGAATGTTTCCTCTCGTTCTCTCGAAAAACTTGTCTCTCTTCACGGTTCGATTCATAAAGAGACCCCGCCCACCCATCCCTCCAGAGGATCCATAATTTCCCCTCTCTCTCAGGATATCCTTCTTCTTCGGAAAGGGATATAAATCCCTGGGGCGGGAGAATAGGCAATCAATGAGCGCCGTTACGAAAGGGATATAGGAGTTATTGGTCGGACACTACAGCTTAATGTGGGCGTTTCCCCTCGCGATCGCGGCACGACTGCGGCTTACCAATTGCTTTCTTCTTTCCTTTTCGTCCTTTCCGACCGCTCTCCGCGGCACAGCGACAGATTAGACAAGTAAATAATTCGGACCTCTTTTGATCGAGTGAGGATGATGGATGGACTCGCGGACCCTTGTTTCCAACCCTCGATCGCTGTTCCGCCACGGATTTTGAGTTTTTCAAGAATCCGAGGCACGTTTACTATCGTGTGTGACAACTCGAAGAGTACGGAGTGGATAATCAGTTGGAGTGGTAGCGGCGACTGCGGTTGGTAACGATTGGGTGCGCTGGAAAAGTTGTTATGGCATAAGTTACGACCCAAGGTGAGATGACTCTCTGAGACATCGCCGCAGTTTGTTTCTTTGTTATTTAACGAGACGACCAGTTGTTTTCACACAAGAGCTTAGTAGGAATAATGCGAACGTTTAAAAATTCCATAGCTTCTCCGGAAAATTCCTACACGGAACTTATTTCTACTTAAATACACCTTAAAGCATAAATATTGAGTAATTTATCTTTATTGAAATTTATGTAATTTAAAACGGTCACTGATTGTAACGATCACTAAAACGTAGTATAGCCATCTCCTATTAAATACATTACTAATTAAACAACAAAAATATTGCAATGATAAAAATATTTACCATTCTCGGAGATCATACAGCAGATCAACAGCTTCCCTACTGTTCACTAGCGTACAGAGGCCATTTCCAATAGAAGTATAGACATACTTAAATATTAAGTGCATCAGGATATTCGATAACAGTATATTATAGGAAATAAGTATTTCTATAGAGAAATACGCGACATAAAATGGACGTTACAGAGGAAATAAAAAGCTGTAACTCCAGCCGCGCAAACATTCCACGCAGGTTTTATGACACATTGCAGCAATGAAGCCGTTCCGAGGAGAAGGCAAACACGTCATTGACAGTATATTGGAAGGGAAAGATTTCCCAAGCCACACAATCAGACGACGGGGAATAATAAAGTTTAAAGTTACTAGATCACCGCAACCAGAAGCTGATAAAATCAAAAATACACACGATTCTACGAGGGGTTCGCGGAATCGCGTTTTAAAGAGGATGATAAAAATTCTTCGGTGGAGAAATTTTAGAGAAATCGTTTAATATCGGCTCCGTGGTGAAAAAGTTTACAACTTCCTCTTAAAAGCATTGTAAATCAGGCTCACAATGGTACATTTCGTGAAAAGAAGGTGCGAATCGAAATCGATGGGATGGCTTACGATACACGTCACTTATTCCGTTTTTTATGGCTCGAGAAAAACGTTCCTTCCACTGGGGGAGAAATGGCCGGCCAATCTTCCGTGGACGTCGTTATTGCATCTTATAGTTCACGATTAAATTATTTTATGGTGGAAAATAAATTAAGAAGGTTTTTAATGACTCGGGTTGCTAAGCGTGTCTCATGTCACCTCCTGTAACATTGATGGCCCTCCCATTTTCGGCGTTTTTATTGTTCAGATCGAAGCTGTTTTTTTTTATTGAGAGGCGCTATGTGCTGCTCATCCGATTTATCACTGGGCTTCTCTCGATTTATTCATTTATTCATCGGCAACTTTGTCTTAAAAATGCGGTTCATTTGCATGATCAAACGAGGAGAGACTGTAAAAAATAATACCCACACCTAAAGAATTAATGACCGCAAAATGGAAATTTTACTTCGTGTATCTAAAGTTACGGAAATAACAGCTCAATATTGATTAAAACATTGCCTATAAAAGTCTCAACATAATAGGCATGGACCTGTAATCCCAGAAAAATAATAAGGTCGTATAAGTATATTTCGAGCCGAAGTAATTCGGTGAATAAAATTTATCCGGCCTATTCACCGGTTCAAACAAAACTAAAAACTACAGAGATTTAGAGATAACAAACATAATTTTACCTTTCCAAGTTCGAGCTATAATTTTTCAGTAGATATAGGTAAGTTTCAACAGAATTTAATATGTATGTATCGGTTATATAACTAGCATCAGATACACTAGTTTGAAAGTTTAAGCTAGATATGCTATTTGCATCTCCGATCTCGCAAAACAATCCGATCGTTTTTTCATGATCACCAGGGAGGGTATATTACCTAAGACATCCATATAAGTAAGGGGTTTTCAGCCTGTAGGGAGATCAATATTCAGCATTATTTGCCATATAGAAAGTAAAATCAATGAAACTGTAGTTCGATTTTATACATTACAAGACGTTTACTTAAATCAATCGTATCTCACCGATTAAAATCAATTTTTAAACATTTTTATATGGATAACTTAATTACCTTAAAAAAGCAGAGATTTCAACTAAAATTCTACGAAATAAGCGAAAGGAACTACTTGATCTATCGTCAAGAACTAACCTCGGTAACATTTTCAGCTTCATAAATGAAGTTAGTTGTTCCTGATGATGAACAAGGGCTTCCAGAATTCCCGAAAACGTTATTCGTAATAATTGGTAAACACTTTCTCAAAAATTCCCACAAATCAGTGATGAGGAGATGAATTGTATGTAATGGATAATAGGCAAGAAGTTATCAGTTGAAATTTTGCGACTGAATCTATAAAAATCCTTATTGCTATTAAATTTTTAATATTCTGTACATATATCAATAGCCGTTTGTATGCACATTATATTGGAAAATGAAATATTTTCGATATCAACACATATACTATTAAAAAAGCATATTTATATTGTGGGAAAGGGAGAGTGATATTTTGGATTTCGGTATAGGTGGAGAATGGAGGTTGATGAAAGCTGAAGAATCAATTGTTAAATCAAACGGTCGTTTTTTATTAAACGAAGACTTCGGAGAGCATTCTCATCCAAGATCTCTTACAATGGAAAACATCCTTGACGAGTTTTATACATTCATGCGCTATGGTAATCTCGCAATTATTACGTTTCCTCCCCACAGTCCACATTCAAATCAGAGGAAAAATAAAAAGAGAGCAGAATGGGACGGAAAAAAAGAGCACGGAATAACGGCCAGCCATCACCTTGTTACGTCTTCCTTTCACTCTGGGCAAATACCGCGAGCTAAGATAAGCAAATGGACGGGAACTAAATTCAATAACCAACTCATTGAGATTACGAGAGCATGTCCTCTCCGGAGAGACCTCTAATTCTTTTCCCGAAAGAAAAACTCTGCGCGGACTCTCAATTTAGACCCGCGCGCCCTCGACGGACGCCGCGACCCAATAAAGAGCGGTTAAACACCGCCGCAGCGAACGTACGACGAGTCGCCTACACACGCCCGTGAGATAACGGCCGGACGACCGTCCCCTTATCGGCGCCATAGGTGAAAACGGACGAGCAGCGGACGAAAGAATCGTCGAAAATATTCGCAAGGCTGAAAAAAGGCGAGAGGCGCGGCGTGACGAAAAGAAATTTACGATCCGAGCGAGGAAATCGGGCGAATGGGTTCTCCGTCCTCGGAGACTCATCTAGATCCGGCGCGACGCTTAATAACATTTTATGAATTCGCGGGGACGTATTCACATATCTCCTCCTACGTCACACTAGCTGGAAACAGCGGGAGACCCTTACCCTCTGAGCCACTAGGCTGCCCAGCGGGTCGGCGCGGCGAGAGCAAAGGGTAGACGAGAGAAGATGGGAGAAAATGGGTAAGAAACAAGAGAGGCGGAGGAAATAATAAAGATGTGTCTTATCTTCTGAGGAGCATTGCCCGTCACATACATTAGCGAGCCATTACGGGCTCTGGCCTGGGGAGGAGGGGGAGGTGGGTGTGGGAAACGAGAGGGAGTGTGGGGGGCGAAGAGAGGTGTGGGAGGGGGGGTGACTGTTTGAGTGGCAGACGGGGGCACGAGTGGATTCCTCCCCTTCCTCATCGGCGGCCTCTATACTACCTCATTTTATTCCAGACATCTCAAACCTCACGTCAAAATAATAAACAGCGCGGAGGGGGGATGAAGACGAAAGGGGCTTAAGAGTGAAAAAGACACTTTTGGGAAGGAAGTCGCCAATGGAAAGACGAATTCGGAATGGAAGGGAAAAAAGAGGGACCGCTGAGATGAGGCGTTAAGTGCACTTTAGGGAATGTGCGGATGAAAAAATGTGAATCGTGAAAAAGCGACGAAATGCCGACTTGTATAAAAAATGCCATCGAGGGTGTTTTTACAACGAAGGAAATGTTCCTACTGCCCAAAAAGCTGTCCTTGCCGAAGGATTCCGGCATGCGATGATAAGTGGGGAGATGGAAGCATTTTAGATGAGAATGACTGAATCTACCACCTTACGCTCATATCTGACTGACTTTCTTACGATGAAAAAATTTACGCCTTCCTGGAGAAAATATAAAAATATCAACTACTACATATACATTCTAGAGGCTACAAATATTTCAGCAGTCACATATTTACATAATGAAAAGAACAGCAATGAGAGAAGGCGGCTACATAAAAGGGAATTCGTTAATATACATCAATTCTAAGGAGTAAATTAGTAGTCGTATCGTCAATAGTGCTTCGGCAACTGAGGCAGTCCTATTCCCACCGGGAATCGAACATGGGACCGCTTCCGCCAAAGTCGAACGCGCTGCCTAATTGGCTATCTAGGAACCTCTGAAGGCTATATTTCGGTGTAATTTTCTTCGGTGATTATGTAAATCTATTTCCTGGATTAAATAGGCAAATATTTCTCCGGTGAAATTAAATATTAAATAAACTATTTCGGAGTTTTTCATTTAATAATCATAAGTAAACAATGTGTTTCAAAAGTTTTCTAGCTTTTACAAAGTAGAAATTTCAACTATACAATCACTGGAGTTGGATAATATTGAATTAGGCAAAACAGCATGAAATTAGTCTATGTTGGAATGTGTAAAAGATATTCATGGACGAGACCAAGTTCTGAAAACATCACCATTCTACAGTTACTCCTGAAAAAGTGGTTACTCCACATAAGTGTTCAAAATACCGACGGCTTGCAAGAACCCATTACATATTGTAAATATAGATATAAAACTATTAAGTACAGAGCTGAATTGTCGGAAAATAATGCATTACGGAAGAAAGACTATTTCTGTACTAACACATAATGGACTGGCTCCTTAAAAACCTACAGTTTCCAAGGAGTCTGACAATCAAGCTCAAATCATTTCGGATTCAAAGAACCTTTTTACAAGATGTTATTACTGCAAAAGATACAGCAAAGTGAAATTCTTGACCACCCTCCGAGTTTTATTTTGTTTACAGAATTCATTGAAATGTTACGACCTGTTTTATAAATGAAACTTAAGAATATCTATACGAATCTTTGGCTTCGAAAAATAGCAAACTCACTTGGTAAAATATAAGTTAAAAGGTGCTAGTACACAGAATATAAACAAGTTTTCCAATATCTACTACATCTCATTATAAGTCCACTGCTCCGTACAGGAAGGAAAAAAACGAAATCTAAGTGAATTCAAATAAAAAGACTTTAGAAATAGAAAATAAATCAATTAAAATAAAATGAAGGTCATAAAATGAAAAAAAATGGTATTTATAAAATATTCTGGATAAAGCAGTAAAAAATACCGTTCAGCAGCATAAAATGACTTCAAAAATCACAATTCTAAACAAATTGACCGAAGCGATTCCATTTAACATAAGCATACGCTCAACGCACTCAAATAAAGTTAATTGGGTGGGAGGCGATAAAAAATTGAGTATTTGCATCAGCACGTGAAAGAGTTGTCAGGCGAGAGGGCAGCTTGAGTGCTGCGAGAACATAGACGGATGATGTGAAGAGGGACTGGTCAGCTTAACGTTATAGCTTGTCTATATTCCTGATCGAAGGGATAAGCCTACGAAAAATGTGCTAACGTCACGGAGTGGCAGGTTCTTTGTGGAGATTCCTTTATTAAAAAATAAAGGAATGTCTATTAACCTACGAACGGAGCGATTAAATTCAAGTGTATCTTGACATTAAATTACCATGGAGGAGTTTCCAGTAGAGGACTTTATGGCATGAGACAGGGCTAAGAAATGCATCGCGCAAACATTTCTATAGAGAAGGTGTAAAGGCAATCATATAGGAATTTAAGCACACCATCTTCTTAATTCGAGAATTGACGTGTTTACACGATAGCATAGCTGAAAAGAAATTCACAAATCGGAGATAGGTAGAAATTAAAATATAATGCGCATGAATTCCTTGCAACAGATTTGTAGAAATATAGAGTTTAATTGAGAGTAGATTTTTCCTATTAAATCACTAATGCAACTCCATTTTAAACTACAAGGTTTCTAGCAACTTTATATGATTGTCTTCCAAAATAAATCTAATCAAAATAAGGTTTAAATTATTTTATTTCTCTAGCATCCTTCCCGATTCCACATTGTAAATCTTACCATTCCAATATACCTCTTTCAATAAATACGAATCATCTCTCATTTCGACTAAATATCATAACGAAGCAATTGTTGAGTAAAAACAATGAAATTTACCTTTCACTGGTCCAGTTCCTGTCGATTACTCTAAGTTAAGTTTTGTTTTATACCATTGTTTTTATTCAGCTATTCCTTTGCAATGTCGAGATTCCAACTAACGGCATCCCCCGGGAATATTAAATAGTTTAAGCCTTAGTACTGTGAGGATTAGAGAGTAGTTCTATCAACTCTGAGAATAGTGTTTCGAATACTGTTTAGGGCATGTATATTTGTGTTCGTTTTTTGTTGTTGTCCTCAACGTAACTGGCTAATGTCTGATGTAGCTAGATTGTTAATTAAAACATCAAGTCACACGAGTATTTAAAATTTTTGAGTACACGATAGATCGTTGCATGGTTACTTATGATGAATGCACCATTTTCTTTCTTAAAAATATACTAAACAGAGGACTATACAAAGGATTTATGGAGAATTCCGTAAAAAATCTCCAAATTTTGTTGCTGATGCTGAACAGTTTTAATTTTTAATTACTTTACGCCATTAATCAACTTCAAAATCTTAATTAACAACTTCCAAGGTTCACCAGCAACTGCCGAAATAATAAAATAAATAAATTTAATTTACCAATATTTTTAGATAATGGCTTTAGAGAATAAGATGCTACGTTAAGGATTGAAATAAAACACGTATAAAATACCCTCTGAGTATCGAAAGAAAGAAGAATATCACATGTTCATCCAGGATATCTCAAAAATATTCCAATTGCTAACTGTGATTAATACTATTGGTTCAGCTTGGGTGATGCAATCTTCTGTTGGATCTTTTCCGTGCCGAAAATCTTGGGATAAATTCTTGCTAAATGTTTTATGGTTTGTATTCCACTGAGAGAAGGCTGCAAATTCAGGGACCGCATACAAAACGTAATTTCAATTCACTCGGAGGTAACAGGAGAAATTAAAATAACAATGATTGCGGTCATAGAGAAAATTGCAGGATCTGATAATTCGGTGAGCATATTTCTATATATTAGCACAGATCATGAAAGATCAATCTTCAAGAATTTCAGCCGATCTTCAAGAATTTCAGCCAATCCTCTACTTCACCCCTACGATGCTTAGCCTAACTCCAGATTTTCTGCAATAAAACACCTGATTTTGAATAGGGTAAATGCAATGAACAAATCTCTTAGATTACGAAGGATAAAAAATTCCAAAGGGAAATAGAAAGTTTTCTCATGCTAAAATCAGCAGTTTGACTCCAATCTGATGATAACTAGTTTTAGAGTTTGAAAATCTTCTAAAAATGAGCATGACAATGAATCACTTTATATCCTATATTGTAGAATAGAGAACTATGTCATAGCATCAAAATTGAATGAATAAGAATGACAAAATTTTACAGTAAGCCGTAAGGAAAGGAACGAAACCCTTACCTCTGTACATTATTGGGAAATCTTCTTGTGTAAACGCCAATTCATCTCGCCTCAAGAGCATAAGAGAAATCGACCGAAAACCAAACGATACTCATTCCCAAAATTAACACGTTCCCTTACGGAATTATATCCGCCATCAAATATGAATAGACTTCCTACAGAAACCCCCGGGGCCCATCCGCCCAAACCGTAAACAATGCAAAAACCAAGACAACCGAATCGAATCCCACGCGGGCTTCCACCAAGCCGAGCAGATAGGAAGAACAAAACGAGATTCGCTCACTCAAAAGCAAAAAAGGCGAGAGCGACAAAGGCGAAGATGATCGGAAGGTAAGAGATCGCACACCCAAACGAACAAATCTATTTCCTATCAAGAGTCTCTCAACGTTAGTTAAGAGGAGGTCATGTTCCATCTTGAAAGGGGTCGCGGGTCAAGGTTTTAGGAGTCGAGGCGTTCAACAGGTTGCCGCGGGTGATGCTGCTAGAGATGACGTCGGCCATCCTTTTGTCTCACGCACAAGGCGTTAAATTACGCAGACGAGTTAATGGACATTTCGCCGGCCAGGGAGCAGAGAGGGGGCGGTCTAAAGTAAAGGGGTATGCGGAAAGAACTAGGAGGAAGGAGAGAAAGATGGAGAAAATGACGTGGAGAGGAAAGGTAGAAAGTGAAAGAGGGGGGAAGAGAGAGGAAATATGCGGGAGGAGGATGGGAGGTGAAACGGTCGTACCCGCGTTGATTAGCGGAGAAACTGAGATCGGGAGATTATCCAGGCACAGTGGTCCCGAATGCTTGCCGGAAGGGGAACGTAAATTTTGCCGCCAAGAGATAAGGGTGAAAGGTTTTCATAGGTTTTGTATGAGGAGTCAACAGCGAGACCAAAAGGAATGGAAATGGGGAGAGGATTCGTTTGTTTTTTTATAGAGGCGAAGAGGGAAACGTTCGACGGACGCATAAAACATGGGGGATAGGACCACGATTCGATTCCTCGATACGACAAGGTTGGTTACCGCGACGTACGACCAACAGATGCGCTTTTATTTCCAATTGATTCGCGCTATGAGATGCGAATCCGATGAGATGCGGAGTGTACGTCAAAGGAGGGACTGTTTGAATGCGAAATTTTTGCGGAGAGGATAAGTTTGCAAGTCGCTATGCACATAATGAGGTGAGCTTTATCTGTAACAAATACGCTGCAGCTGCAATACAGACACCACTTAATCTTGAGAGAGTCAATTTTATCCTGCATACAATGATGATTTTATAAACGACACTTAATTGGTAGACACAGACATACTTAATTGCAAATGTCAATTGCAACTGGGATTTGATGTGACGATGATGACAATAAAATAATCGAGAAGATAATGAAACATGAAAAAATCATAGAATCAGACGATGTATTGTGGAAATCCATAATGGAAAGAAACTCAAAATTTTCCACTTTTTCCACAACATTTAATTTGAATAAATAAAATACGACTGGTTTCGAATAGTAATAGTCATTATCTGTCATCAGATTATTCGTCGAAACCGGTCACGTGTTACTAAATATGACAAAATGAACGTATTAAATATAAAACGTGAAAGATACCCAAAATACTACTTTACTTGTATAGATAAATTATAAAATCACAGTCCACGCAAAAAATAAAGGGGTAAATAAATATCATGCAAAAGTTCATTTTGATTACAAGAAATAATTTTTGAAAAATCTCTACGGTGAGCAAGACAATTAAGACAAATATTGAAAATAGTGTGCTCTGAGTACAAACACAGACTTCAGTGCTCACCGAAAAATCATTAAATGCCCACAATTCTGATCATACCAAAAAGTTAAGTTAAGATGATTATCGAATGAAGCAATTGACATGACCTTCATCTATTGTAATGCGATTTGACTCCTTTATTTCAGTGAATGCGCAATCAACACATTTTATAGAATAAGATCAAAGGAAAAATACATGAAACGTCATAACAGGTCTAAAATAGAGAAAGACACATGAAGCTAGCGACAATAAATGTGAAATAACACCAAAAAAATCAGTTTTGATGTGCACATATTTCTTGCAAATTTTGATGCACAAATACGCTTGACGTTTCCGAAGATTTAAGAACAATAAATAAACAACCTTAATAAATGAATTTGGTGATGGATTAAAATCTTCTGTAACGAACCACAATGCTTGGAAGGTCTCCAAGGGAAATGGACTTGGCGCCACGAAAGTCGTGTATCATGCAAGAATTATTTACGACTGGCTAACCATTTACGATTCGCGAAAAGATGTCTCATTTACATCAGATCTAACTTCGTAAGAGGCTTGGGCGCTTTTCATAAAATTAAGAAAACATGTAAATTTCTCAGGTTGTGATATTTTGTTCAATTCAATGTACATGGAATTACTTTTTATATATTTAAACTTTTCTCAAGAAGCATTATGAGATGATATTTTCGTGTATTTTATGCCTAAGTTTACCGATGAGTAAGACAAAATTGGCCATATTAATACTTATTTAGTATATCAAAAACTTTCTCGATACCTTTCTCTCCCTCGACAAAGTATAATTTCATTTCTTCATTTGAATATATCACGTTTCAAGTGACCCAAATTTCAAAGTCTGGGCTCTTCACCCATAATACAATTCTGCAAGTTACTGGAGGAGACCGTGGTAGACATAACATCCAAGAATCTAAAACATTTCACACTTTTCCATCACAATTATTATGTAAATAAGATGATCAATGACTGCAAAATTTTCCTGTTTTCGATAGAATAACTTTCTCGGTAACAACTCTTCTCCGTATTAATTCCTCAAACAGAACGGGATATTAGATACAGTACGGTAAGGGAAGGAATGAACGGATTTTTCATCATTTTAGTAGAAATACCTTCCTGAATATCTGTGGTAATGTAAAACATCATTTAAACTCCTTCGTTGACATCTCAAGAATGTGCTTTCTAAACTTTGTTCGTAATTTCAATTTTATTATGAATGATTGTATACCAGTCTGTGCAGTTAGAGACTTGATTCATCATAAAATTAAAATACTTATAGCGGAATCCTATAAAATTTTAAGGGAAAGTTTATTTATGACGCGGGTCTCATTCAAAAAAGTTTTGGAAGGATTCTTTTCCGGATCGGATTATAAAAACTGGAAGTGCTTAATAGTAGTATAGTTG
Source organism: Pachydiplax longipennis (assembly GCA_036926295.1). NCBI lineage: Eukaryota > Metazoa > Arthropoda > Insecta > Odonata > Libellulidae > Pachydiplax > Pachydiplax longipennis. Next base: position 64,976,159 of record JAVFKF010000008.1, read on the forward strand.
AAAGCAATGCCTCAAAATAGCGTTAATTACGAGGGTAGGTTTACAAGGAACAGTCATTAGTGTAAGTTTTATCCATTCAAACTCCTGTACACCAGAAACACTTCAGACAATTACTAAGGTTAACACAATCTTACGAGGTATAATAATCACTATATAACATTCAACTTTTTTCATGCATTTCCTTTTCCAGCCATGTGAAAAAATAACATTTTACGGGATAGACTTACTATCTTTAAATCACCCAATTTTATAACAGTATCATGTCATAAATCGATAATTAAGGTCCCCACTTTGCTCCAAATGCTCATACTGTCATGACTGTTCCACATATCTAGTTTTATTCAATAATTCAACTATTTCTGTTATCATTGGAACCCTACTAATATAACTCGGCGAGTGAGAATTTCAAGCATTCGCGAAATCCATACCCAAAATTAATATATACCCCAAAAAATACCAAAGATACGAGCAAATTCTTTGAGCCAGATTACTCCTCATCACGCTGATACGGTGATTTGATCGAGGACACCAATAAAACAGTCAACCTTCCTCAGCATAATACTTAAAACCAAAAAGAAACCAATTCCATTTTATCCATCGCGTACATTAGAATCTCGACATCTCGCACTCAATTTGAGTGACTCCGGACCACTTCGGGAAGAAAAGAGAACAACCGAGAGTTGAAAAGAAACAAAAACCATCGAGATAATCACTGCCCTTTCCTTCAGGACGACGATTCAGCACCATCGACCGAAAGAACAAGCGTGAATGAAAGGGTGAGATTCCTTCGGAAGCGACGGTGATGACCGGCGGTATTGACCGAACAGAATGGAGGAGATCCCCCTAACAAAGAGTGAGATGCTGAAGATATGGAAGGATAAAGGAGATGCTATGGGCCTTCCAGAGATGATGGGGGAAAATGACACAAATACGCCGATGGAGAGGGGCAGGGTGCACGTCACTGAGGGTGGGAGGTGATTTATCGTCCGCATAGAGCACGCTAAGGAGGTGTGACTGTGAGTGACTGAATGAACGAGTGAAGCGAGATCCGGGGCATTACTCGATGGCAAGCAAAGAGGAGACTTTGACGGAGGAGGGCAGGTTGGGTGGTATGAGGAAGATGCGAAATACGGAATGAAAAGGAAAGATAGAAAAGGAGTAGGCGTGCGAAAGGCGATGAAGGAATATGGAGAAGAGATCTGATGGATACCTGCGGTTCCAGATCTAATTTCTCCTATGATAAGAGACAAAACAGCCTGAAGAGTGCATCACGAAAAAACATTCCCCATAGAGACTAAAAAGGATGCAATTTTGAGTAATCTAGAGATATAAAGTACAGAATTACTTCCATCACAACGATATGGAAAGTTCTGTAATACACGTGCCAAAGAGAGCGGGAATACGGAATGAAGGTACACAATTTTTAGCGGAATCATATCCGATTAAACTGAGTCGGAGTGAATAAATAAACTAGGACTCATATTGAGCAATCTTCATAAAAAATATAGCCTACTTTTGGAAGAAGAAGCTTCCGCATAGCCAGGTGGGCAGCGCTTTCGCCTTTGTTATTACGGTCCCTGGTTTGATTCCCAGCGGGAGACCATACATGCAAAATAAACTCAGCTAATGAAGCACTTTTAACGATATTACTACTTTTGGCAGAAGACGGGAATTCCTTCATAAATTATCTCGACGAAATGTTATAAGGATGTGATATAAAAATTATCCTTTTAGTGAATATCCTTCAATCGCTAAAATATACTTCCCCAGCGGTTACCCTGTACAAAATAGCTGCATTCATCGACAAATTAAATCTCTATTAATTCGACTTGTGCGGTTCTTATAAAAATATACCTACAATCCGTTAACTAAAGGAGTTTAAATTTGGGTGTATTTTGTGAAGGTCAATGTGCGTGGAAAAAGACAATCATAATAGCCTTTACATTATGTTTTCAAATAATATTAATAACATATCATCGATGTACATCGTGTAATCCTTGTAAGTCATTTCTTCATGTTACTTAATATGATTGGATGAAAAACAGAAATGATCTCGACATTATCTAAATTATGGTATCAGTCGTCAAGATGAAGGTGAATGAAATTTAAAAATGTTTGGTTAATTTTTAATACGTGAAAAATCTCAGGGAAATTGCCTCAGAGAGTACGAGTCAGAGATTAAATTTCAACCACTTCTCTAATATATATATCGAAAAAAATTGCTGCTAAGGCATTACGTACGCTTAGTTTCGAATATAATCTATATGAATGATAGGCAATTTCAGCTGTAAAAACGTTTATATTTAACGCGTTAAATTATACTATATTCATAAAAAGAGTTCTTAATTTATACTTTGAAAATACATAAAATCTGCTGGTGGCAAAGGAGAAAAAGAGATTGGGGAATTCTTTTCTGTTTTAATCTCAGCTATGTATTTTAAAGGATAAGCACTCCATTAACAGCATTGGTATACTTGAAAAGCATACACGAAATTTGTCGTCAGTAGGTAATTTACGATTAAAATATCGACCTGCTTGTTTACCACGTTAAAACTGTATACTTGCATTCCCATTCCCTCAATTTACAATGCATTCTAATTGAGCGGCATAGTCTTCGGTCAAGTAGCATTACGCAAAACTAAACGCATTAATGGACATTTCATAGCGTTTTAATCTGATAATTAGAATTTACGAGGTGTAGATGGAAATTTACGATTTCATTTCTTTATCTGAATTATTTCACGGCAATAAAATGAGATCTAAACATCCTCGAACGGTCAGCCTTAATGGTTTAATTTATCTCCCGGTAGTTGTGGTAATTAACTAAGACCTTTTTTTCACATCCAAGATTGAAATAGTGTCCATAAAACAGGCCTGAATTAGAGAGGCCAGGCATCCTGGAAGAAACCTTCACAACGCTCTTCTAAAATAATACATAACATTTAATGAAACGAAACAACAGAAACGAGAATTTTTAAAGGATGAGTAAAATGAGTAATATACTCACATACTTTGTAAGGAAACAATTTCGATATATCTCCGGCGATCAAGGTGACGTTTTATTACCACGCACATTACCCTGCTGTTATAATACTAATGAAGGTCTAGCAAAACATGATTATCATAAAATATTTAGAATCACACGTTAGCCTTTTTAATGACTTTACAGAATAACATCCAAGTTTATGCAATGTACCTGTCTCCAAGTATACTTGTTCGCACGTACTCACCATAAGGTTACAAATGATACCTATGTGAAGAAAATTAAGTTTTAGAATGGTGAATATCAGTGGTTGAAAAGCTACTTGAGAAATACACTCAAAAGGCACGAAGAGAATTACTTGTAGTAATACATAAAGCATAATATCTATTGCATTTTTATAGCAGAATCTTTTCTAAAGAGTACTATGGTAATGTGTATTTATATAAATATCATGGAACAAGTACGAGTTATTTCTTTCTACTGTGTTCCGTGCTGCCTTTTGGTCAGCTTTATAGAATAGCTGGTAATAACCCTCGCATGTGTAGAAGATAAAATAAAATTTCTTGAAGTATAACATAAATAAATAAAGATAATTTATCTGGAATGTTTCTTTGGTCATTAATTAACGTTTTTAAATATTAATAATGATAAACGAGGTTAAGTGGAAGAGGCGCCAACATGGGCCTAACCTCACCAATAAAGTCTATACATCTAACTATGATTTATCGGGTGGATTCAAACAATAAAGGTTTGGGTATTTCAACTTTTCCAATATATAAAAAGAGGATTTAGAATAAGATATACGAAGGGTAAGGAAGATATATAAAGGGTAAGGAAGAAAGGAGAAAGCTATAATCTGATAGTATCATAAAATATAGGATGGGAGACCTAGGGAATTTAAACGGCTAATGAATAAAATTTCGTAATGAGAACATTGACCCGATGAAAGTTGCTTATTTACCAGAAACTGCGCGTAAATCTGGGCCAATGGGTGACAATTTCCTCTCTCTATATATGGAAATATACATAAATATCCCTGAGTGGATTCCCGAAAAGGGACCCACCTGAGAAATCTTTTATTTTCAAATTTCATCCCTATTTTCTAAAAAAAAACAAGTCACTGATTAGTAAGGAAATATATTCCACATTTTTCTCTGGAATTTTTACTTTTTTTCTGATGTTCACTGGAATTTGGAAATTATAATTAAATATTGTGAATGAGGATTTGATAAAAATATATTTTACGCGAAATATTGTTGATATTATTACTAAAATTTATTTTAATAAACTGAAGTTAAAATGCTCTCCTATTTTCTACAAAAATCAGGATGCATATCAGCTAATTAGAATTCGTACCTACTAAATTACTAAGGCCCAGAAATTTCTCTCTAACATCTCTATTTAACACATGTCTAGCTAAGGCGAAGAGCTCTTCTCATTCTCATTAATTAAGGCATCAGCAGAGATAAAAGCGACTGGAGTAATACAAACCAATAGCAAAGCGAAATGATCCCGCATCGACCCAACAAATAAATGAGCAGATTTACTAAAACCCACCACCTAATTGGAATCACTCCAACAAACTCCCTCTCCACCCACTTACGGCGACCAAAAAATCTATTAATTAGAGCACGGCAAAAACCGACCGGAGAAAAAAAACACCTAAAGATAAAATTCCTATCCTTTTTACACCGAGAGGCCCTCCTTGAACTAAACAATCCGCGACGACTTAAAAGGGCTTAGCGAAAAGACAGGATTACGTGAGGCTCTTCCTAGCCTCTTTGGAGACCCGAACGAGACCAACTTCTCACACTACGACCGCAGGATCTAGGTAGACAACCCCAACATCTACACCCCTTGCTCTCTCCCTCACTCCAGTCTCTCTCCTTCCGTCTTCGGAACATCTCAACCACATTCACCTCTGCAAGCTCTACATCTTCCGAGCCGGACGCTAACATCTCCCGAGTTCCTGATTTAGTGGCATTCGAACCCTTCCAACCCTCAACCGGGCAGTAAGGTCCCGACAGTGCTCTGCCTCCCCTTGGCTGCCAACCCCCGTCGCCCACCTCACCGATCGACCACCAACACCATCGCCGCCCCTTCCCACAAACTTTCATGCCCAATTGTCTTCCTCCTTATCCCCCGCTATCCGTCTCCTAATTAAATCCGAACCCGCCCTCTGCCATACCGAGATCCACGTCCCCCTTAATCTCCATCTTTTTTAAATTCTCCCTCTCCGCTTTGTGGGAAGAGTCGGTGGTTCGGAAGGGAATCGGTGGACAGATTCTGCGGCGGAAGACGGAGGCATGAGAAGGGGAGAGATTCTTGCTCCTTCCACCGATGCTACTTAAGGAAAAGCGGGATGAACGGAAAAGCTGCATGAGTCGAGGGAGGAATTTTCAGGACCATAAAGGGCTCTTTTCGATGAAGAGGAATCGACTCGAAAGGTGATCGGGGTCCTTAGGAGAATGTGTTCTACTTTATGCACCTTTCCGCGCAATTAAGAAGCCAATTCGATATTGATCGAATATGATTAGCTCCGATCACAAACCCGAGAACTATATCTTAAAACTTGGCCCGATTACTTTGCTTCCAGGGATGGGTGAATGAAGGGTAGAATATTTGAAAATTTCTTCGCCGATTCAGGAAAATGTAAAACGAGATATTTACACGAACCGTTGTGATTCTAATATTTTAACGATTAAGGTTTCATTAAAGAGTTTTTTATGTAGAGTTCGATACAATTATAAGAATTCCTTAAAATTCGATCACAGCCAATAAAATGCTTCTTGAATGCATTGCGACACTGATATTCGAGCACCCAAGAAAGTTAAACAGGTTACTGTATTTATCAAAATAAAAGTTTTCAAGGAGGAAATAATGCGAAATAATATATATGTTTCTCTGAGGCAACCTGGCCTAATGACTAATAAGCGAAAAAAATTAATTCCAAATTTATCGTAACCTAAGAAAATATCGAATGCTATCAACGTTAGGCTGTCACTTTTCAAACAAAAACATCTTACGTGGCTCCCTCAGTACGCGCAGTAAGATGAAAGAGCGAAACCTTTTAAGATCTAACCAAGACCAGAAATTAGATTTCCTTAATCGTGTCTGCATTTACTAAAAGGCTAGAGGGGAAAACCTGACAGTTCCTTACGAGTTCTATAATAGTTCTATCTTGACGCACGGTCCAAATCTGAGGATGCTAATATGCATAAGCTAAATGTTTGTTTGTATTTCTTCATCACGACGAGGGACATCTGAAGCACCTTTGAATGAATGGGTGCTCTCCCAGGCGTGAATAAATTAAAACGGGTCACGACCCTTTTCACTGACATTGTTACTTACACTCCTACTCAGACGCCGTGTATGCGGAGTTTGGAATAAATATTAATGATTTATACCTGGGAGGGCTGAAAATAATATCTTATTTAACTTTGTTCGGATAAGTTATTAATGATCAAGTCAGAAAAAGGGAGGCTGATTATTTATGTTCCTACTAGAAACTTTGAAACGACCAACTTCAGCTCGTATCAAGCCTTTCTAAAGCAATAGTTTTCCAAGTCGAATAAAGGATGAAGAAGACCATCCGCACGTTTTTTTATTCGATGAATATTCAGTCCGAACTAGAAAATATCACTACTATTTTCGCGTAACTATCTGATCGAATATATACATGTATGAAACGCTTAAGAGCATTATTTAATGGAATGACTTCGAAATGAGACGATGGCAAACGCGAGTAATTCCGAGACGTAAAAAAATTTCTTTATTAGAGATTACTTACGAGAGTTTCTGCTAATATATGACCGTGCTGTTATCCCTTGCCAGTCGGTTTCGACTGGAAGAATTATCGCAAAGCGGGTTCGCCTGATTAAAGGAGCAAATGCTAACTGAGACAGGGCGATGAAAATCTTATCTGCGGCGACACATGTATTGCGAAAATGATATACTAAGGCCCTAGGTCTAGAACGGATCGCAAATATGCAAACCCACCAAAGAAAAGGAACAATCCGACCGGAACACATGAACCGAAACGATCCAACAAAGAGGCCAGCCTATAATACCGGTGATTAAAATCAACCGCATTAATTATTCATCGACACCGAATCCAGCAGGCTTTTTTGACGCTGAGGGCGGCATCTATTGGGTTTCGCGAAAATATTTAAAACGACTTTAACGCGCGCATAAATGCATGCGAAGCCGCGGTATTCATAAGAGAAAGAAAAACGACAAGGAGAGACTTGAGTGGGTTTAACTGACCATCATCTTATTACAGAGAGCTTTTTTCCCGCATTCTAATTTACAAAAATGATCGAAAGGAGCAGATAAAACCGTGTAAAAATGTCTAAACGGCTGCTCGATTGATAGCGAACGGATAAAGGTTTAATAACAGTCTGCGGGGAGAAATAGCTGAAAGGATTTGGGAGGAGTTTCAATTTTATAAGTATCTCCCAATCATCCGCGGGACGCATTACAACCTCGCGCTGCCTTTTAAAGGACGAAAACGCGAGGATTTACAAAAAAAAGCGGCGACGTATTTGCATAAAGACTACACCCACGAAGTTCCGCAAGAGTGGTCGAGAGAGAGAGAAGGAGAGGAAAAAAACACCGCTCCGAATTAACAAAGTGAGCGGGATGGCCGGCCTCCCATCCCCCGCGATCCCTCTTTTCATTTGCATTTTCATTTTAATTCCCAATCTCATGGGTTTATGCGAGTAGAAAAGGCGGTGCCGCGTCCACCAGATAAAGACTTAAATCAATCTATTACCGCTGCGGGCCGAACGAGGCGACGATTTTGAAATTATAGATTCCGAACGCCCACCGGAAATTGAAGTTGGGTCCTCAGGATGGTGCTGTAGCGAAAGAGAAAAAAAAAGAAAGGGTACCTCCTGAAGTGAAGGAGGTCTATCTATTCGGTCACCAAGGTCCCTGTAGGACGCTACTCTCCTTTCCTCCGTCCCCGCACGGTGACCCCACCCAACCACCCCCTAAATCCCAGACAGCTCTGACAAGAGATAATCATCGAGACACGAGGCCGGGGAATTGACAATTAATTGGACGAGGAAGAAGAATCGAGTGGGGAAAAAGAAAGGAGGATGAAAAGAAAGAGGAGGAAGAGAGAGCATGAGTTTAAAAGGAGCGGACGTAACGAGATGAATACGGTTTGGGGACGAAGCTGGTAGTCGAAGGGAAGATTGGATGGAATTGGCCCGGGCGTGAGATAGTGTATGTAGGAATGCGGGCAACGATGGAAAGAGTAAGGAGATAAAAAAAAGCGGAGCTCGGATGCGGAAGCCCATTAGAAATTTAATTTCATTATTAAAGTCGTCGTTTTGGAGCAATCATTTACCTACGTCCAGCTTAACACTTGAGGCACAAGTTGGATAAATGGATTGAGGGCCAATATTCCAATGTGACGGATCGGTAAATTAAACGATCCTCAAAATGCAATAAGTTTACGGAGAGAAAAGGAAGGGGTGATAATTTGAGTGTATGTTTTCACTAAATCTATTTACGGTGTTTGAGTTAGTCTGATAACGAGACACCAGAACACTGGACAAGACCTTAAGAGGGAATAATGTAAAAATGTTAAAAGATTCAATTTTATCCGATAGCAGCAATAGAGAATGAAAATAATTTCTGCATTTAATATTCTGTTACTTATGCGTTTCGTTTAAATCCCACGCCTATTTCTAAATTCGCCACCGTTTCTTTTTGCAAATATAATTAAGCAAACCCTGATTGTATCTACCTTCACAATTTTATTATTTGTATTTATATATCTAAGGCCAAAAAGATATCATTTTAGATAAGATTATCCCTTACTTAATTGGTCTCCGAATAGCCAAGCTGGCAGCGTCTTCAGTAAAAAAGGCCTCGAGTTCGATTCCTGTCAGTGAAAAACTTGGAAAGCTGCCCGAATTAATAGGAGGCGGTCCAAAAGCAAGGTAGAATTTAATGCGCTGGTAATGTATCATCCTTAATATATTAGTTATTGGATAGCCCTCGCCTGTTGTACCGTTGATAAACATTTCCATAATTACAGAATTAAGATAAAATTACAAAAGTCCACAGCTCTAGCATTAAAACCATAGCACATTAGTGTAACAATTTGAAGTCATATAATCAACACCAAATGAGCCTTTGCGGTAGGAATGTATGAAATGTTGCACAACAGTTTTCGAATTAAAGAAAACATTTATTTATTATACATATAATAAAAATATTATAAATTCTATATTTATTTTAGAAAATTCGTCGCTCTTGCAAAAAAATTATCTTCAAGATAGCATACTGTACACAATACAGTATGCAGAAGCCTTTTTTCCATATCTATCTTGGGCCGAAAATGAAATAGAATAATTTATAGTTTTAAGGTCATTTTAACCTAAAGAATCTCTTCTCATGACTTTATTTTTCATTCCATTCAGATGACTATGAGTTTAACTTTAATTTCATTCAGATGGCTTTAGGGTGACGTATCAAACAAGTCAACAGAAAGACTGCGCAATTTGAACGCTTTACGATACACGACTACGTTAATCATAATTAAAATAACGGAAGTAGGATTTAGGATCTACATACTCCACAAGAAATCGCATCGTTATTTTTATCGCGTGAATCTCAAAATCGAACGCAAAGTGGCTCTCTAAATCGTTACAGACAGCCCACCAAGCGGTAGTGTCAGCCAGAGAAACAAAAAAAAAACTCTGCGAACTTTACCACAACCCGACGTCCGAATTTCCATCGACCGACCAAATTAAGCGGATCGGGTCAACAACCGGGCAATCTTTTCAATTAAAACAATCGCTGCCTGACAAGACGTCCGTCGCGGTCGTATAAAGCAGATCTAACTCTCTCGCATTTGTGAGCATGAGGAATCCGCCACCTGGAGGATTATCGAACAACGCCTATATTGCTCCCGGGAAGAAAAAAATCCAAAACGAGAAGCGGCGCCAATATATTTTCCTTTTAACGAGAGGGCGCGAGAATCGGACGGCGGCTGAAAAAGAGATTTTTCGAAACGCCCGAGTCGAAGGAAACGACTTCGAGAAATGGCAACCGATGGATGAGAAATGGAAGATATTCGGGAGGGTAAAAAAAAGGGATGAGAATATATGGCGAGCGGCGTTACGGGGTTCGCGGACGGCGATTTGAATAACAGAATCTTCACGGCTCCGAGCTGTTGGGGCTCTGCTGTCCCGCGGCTTGGCATTCCCAAACGCCGAAATTAAGGAGAGAGGGAATCGAAAAAAAGGAACGAAATAACGTACGCACGACGGCTGAGCATTCCCGAATAAGAGAGGGCAAGAACTGGTTCGCCATCTCCTATGGCCCCCACTTGCGCTATCCGTCTTCTCACTCCACCATTTACCCATCCGGTCTACCCTTTGAGCCCGCCTCCTCCATTCTTAAACTTTTCGTCTTTCTCCTTTGTGCCATTCTTCCTCCACTTTCCTTCTCCGCTCTCCTAACTCAATATTTCCTCCTTGTCACCACCCTCCTCCGAAATATTTCCCTCCTCCTCTTCGCCAAGCACGCTCCTCCGTTTCGTCCCTCTTTAAAACCTTCTTCCCTCTTTCTCTTTATGCGAGATGGAACTTTGAGATCAATTACCTTTACAGTGTTTCTACATCGACCGGTCGTTACGATAAATTACACTGATTCTGTCCCAACGTGCATCCATCGATTGCGCAAAAAGAGAAGGAAAATAAACGCATCTCCCTGCATTTGTTTCTCGAGTTCCCCTGGGCTAAAGTTCCTATCGCAAAAATGCCAGCTCGTTTCGCTAAGAACCGAATGACCGTCCTCATGAATAAATCATTCATAAAAATCAAGAAATGCACCAAGCTATACGCATGAGAAAAGCAAAACAAGGGACAAAAGAGAACGGCTTAGCATCAATCGAGCTGAAATCTTTTTCTTGATTAACATGCAAGATCAATAAAATTTCGAAAAGGTAACGTTATGGTTATAAATTAAGTTCGCCCGATATTATCTTCTATGAATCTGAAATAATTCTGTGATATATATTTTATATTTGCCGCGATTAAAATACTCTAATTTAATCTGTCAGATTAAATATTTTGATGAATTCCAGAATGATAATTCAAACAAGACTCAAGAGAAGTTAATAATCAGGCATTCTGAAGAGAGTTATTTTATTAAAGAGGACAATTATGGTCGTGAATTTTTGTCGAATGAGTTGTAATAGGTTTGTCAATTTCGTACGCAATGAAAACATTATGCACAGCGTTGCTGTAAATCCATTAACGATCATTCGAGTGAAAATAACTCACCAGTGCCATATAAACCACTGTTTCTCACACTTTTTAATCCTATGAACTCCAATTATTGTCTCATAACTTCCTCTCCTTTTACTAACTCCCAACTGGGAGGAAAATTTTCTTACACGCATTCATGCGTAAATGACTGAATTGAACTAAGGGAGAAAATTCCATAGGCCTAAATCCAATTACCTGAGGATTCTCTACTATGAGCCACTATCCTAAATGGTCATCAACATAGGAACTGTGCCTCTGGTGATCATATCTACTGCAAAAAGTTGACTCAACAGCGAAGACACAAGTATTTGCAGAACTTCTGAAAGTTAGAAGCAACTTTACCAGGTCTGTTCTTCATGATGGTAGGACGTCTAATCTTTTTTTAGCTGCAAACACCTTTTGCCGAAAATGCAATATATAGAAGCATCGACGCTGTCCCAAACATCTTTAAAATATAAATAATCAATAGATAAAGCTGGCTTCCGCAAAGGTCCCTGGTTCGATTCCCCATCAGACTATTTTCACTTCAGTATTTCCTTGGGATTTTTTCCAGGGTGCACGCTCTTAAATACAAAATTACCCTAAGCCGATTCCTCTAATTTAAAAATAATAATATACGAGATAATGGGGGATGAAGTTTGGCAAACCAATGTCATTTAAAAATCTTATGAGACAGTTTGAATGTTGAAGGAAGGTATAAAAAAAGCAAAGGACTACGAAGGGGTAACCAAATTGTGCTCCGATGTTACGAAATGGATTTTGACTTCAGTTTCGATGTGGGATAGAAGTACAGGGCTATCAGACTCGTTAAAGCTGTAGCCCTCTGACTGATAAATGTAGTTGGGGGCGTAAGAGGCCGGTCAATCGTCCATTAAGTCCGCTCCTGACCAGTCGAGGGAAATGAATGATGAGCTTCTTTTTAGTTCGCTTCAAACCTCTCTTCATCCATCTTTGCCTTCTTTCACCTGAAGATGTTGAACGATTAGGATTCCGCTATTCTTTCCTCTAGGTCGATAGAAACGACCTATACATGGGAAATTAAACTACACCGTTATGATACCATATCCGTCGATTTTCTGCGCTAATTGTAAGTAACTGTACTTAAAAGATGATGAAAGAATTACGTGTACGATTACCTTCAAGAGAGTATTTAACCTAATCCTAAATGATGCGTGTAAGAAGAATGTTCAAGAGATTCAGTAATCTACAGCGAAAGTAGCGGTTCCATCGATGTTGTAACAAAATGGGTGATATTCACTGTAAGAATTATAAATGAGCAGCATTGAAAAATCAGCCACCCTATTAATACAAAAATCGCTCAGAATTGACATTTTGCAGTTGATATAGTTAACAACAAAACAAAGACAAATTCTAAGAATCATATGGTTCCGTTAATTCATTCCATTTGCATTCCTTTAAATTAAATGTATTACGATTATTCTAAACTCAATAATAAATTCTGAGTTTTATGCTCAAAATGCTCAAAAGCTAAAGAAAAATCCACATGGATTAGCAGAATGTTTTCCTAATTATCATTGGATATTAACGGGAAGGAAACGGACGGCAGCAAAATGGAGAACAACAATCAATCAATTGTCATATTTAAAGTTTAGTTGGTTAAGGATCTTAACATATTGTGAAAGATCGATCATAGAGGTTCGAAAAAGTATTTTTGATAGCAGAGTAAACTTTTTACTCGAAACCTAGAGGCGGTAAATATCTTCAAATTAAAAGAAATGAGATTGGACCAAGAGCAAAATAATTACCTTTACTGCATGCATTAAAAAGAGAAAGAGGGAATCACACATTTGCTAACTTACTCCATTTTAGCTACACCCAAGACTAATCACTATCTGAAAGGAAACCCATGAAATTACAGCGAGCGTACAACCTAAGCCTTGTAATCAGATTATATAACATTATACCACTTAAATAAAATTATATGATTCGAATAAAGATATATCGCTGGAGCTTGAGTCTACATGTTCATTATTTCCAAATTACAAATATCTTCGACAAACAATAAACTTTCTAAAAAACCTGAAGGAATAATTGTGTGTTCTTTTAAGTGTTAATTAACCTAAAAATGATTACCTGCGTGGTTTAAATCTACAATGCACGAGGAAGAAATTTCATCACAGATTTTGTGGTATAAAATTTCGTAGATAGAATAAAAGACAATTATTATAATTCATTCCGCTGAGAGGTGTCGTGATTTTCAAATATTACTGGTGCTATGGTTAACTGAATGACGAAATTTGAAGTGTCGGTTAACCTTAATAATCTTTCGGCTTTTAAAAATATCCGTCCAGTGATTTAAGCCTAGAAGTGATAAAAATACGGAGGAACGCGACAATACCGGTCTTCGTGTTTGATCATTCATTACTAAGGGTTCCGCTGACAAATATTCCCGCGGTTGCGGTTAAGGTTAACCCTAGCAGAAGAGAGGGTAACGATGCGATCGAGTGCGGGAGATTCTTCTGCGGTCGGACGAAGGCTGCGGTAATGAATACAGCAATAAGAGACTATTAGTTTTCCTTAATTCGATTGAAAAATAAAAGACAGCCATAAAACCACTTCACAAAACTCCAATCAGTAACTTCGTACGATTTTGCAACCCTTAATTTTTTATGCGTACAATGCGTGTACTAACATACAAATGTCTGCGGGCCCAAGTAATTTTTTTCCTATCTATCACGAAAATTTTAATGGTAAAATTATGAAGATGTTTTCTAGCAAATTGGCAGAACTTAATATTTCTTATAATTTATTATAATGAATGTTTTAGTTCTCGAAGACTGCTGAGAAAATATATTCGATGACGTTAAGATGGCAAAAATTATATTAAAATAATGGTTGATATGAATGAAGTAAACATATAATTGCAGATAATGTTACTAAGGTACAAAATGTATATTCTGTTTCTTTCCTTCACATATCGCTAATACAGTTAATTAGAAACATTAATGCATTAAAAACATTGCTACCAAACTCGATACTACAATCCTCACGAGAATAGGAAATATTTCTAACATAGATAAAAACTGAAATTCTAATTTTAATCTCAAATGGAAGTAAGTTCGAAAACACGGACAATAGCCTAACATCAATTTTGGGAAACATCTTATATATCCATTAAACTCAAGAAAGGAAGATAAAATGAAGAAAATAAATTAAGGCTGTTGAGGCACACCCGGGGAGCCATTTCACCAAACCAAAGGACGTATTTCCAGGCTATAGCTCTCTTTTTATCATCGGCCGTGCATCTCTTTGCTTAAAGAACAGGCACAGTGCCAATAAATGCTACGGCGCATACATCTCGTCCATTAGCCGATTTCGGAGAAGAGCCGTCAGGAATAATTTCCACCAAAGGTGACGATAACTTGTTTTGTTTCTCATAATAGCTATCATAGATATGAACAAAAAGCTTAAAACAAGTAGCAAACGACTTCCTTGAGTGCCGCTTTGAAAGACACTCCCCTGAAGTTCATAGACTTCACAAGTCGACATGATGTTGGGCTATGCATCTATTTCATACGCTCTTACAACGCAAGTCTACAGAAACACAATCGAGTAATTTCATAGCGGAAGGATATCCACGTGGCAGTAAAAAACAGAGGGGACATAATATAATATTTAAGGTAAAAAGTTGCTTTGTTTATGTATTATCTGTTATTTAGAACGCTCTCGTAAAACAGAAGAACCACGACTATTTGAACGACTTTATAACTCCAAATATTATCAAATGTCGTTAGGCTTCAGAATATAAGCTAACTTTTATTTAACTAACGAAGTTCCGGGTTCGACTCTACACGAAGTTATTTTTCCCACTAGAATACACATAAAGACCAGCTTTGTTGGATGTCACATTAATTTCTTGTAGAGTATTACATCTTAACGCATTATACTGAAACCACCCATCATAAACTGTCAGTGTATTCAATTTAGAAAAGTGTTCAATCGAAATAGCATAAAATAGATATAAATCGATTAAAATAGCATGCACTTTGAAAAATAAACTATTTTTCGCTTTTCGTTTTCATGGCCGTAGCTATCATTTCAGGCATTTTTCGTGAGAGTACTTATATACTTGTATCCATTACCAATACGATAGGCCCACATTAAAAATTAAATATTTGATTATCAAATTAGAATTTAATTCAATGAAACAGAATTATGTTATTTATGTTTAATGGGCTCCAGCCAAAAGTCGAAAGGGTGTAGGGTACGCATCTGGACTTCGTTTAGCGCATCCGCAGGGGGCATAATCCTTTCGCCCACGGGGACTTAGTACCGGTAGTTAGATCTATTTGCCTAGGAACCTGAAAAAAAATCTAGAATTAAAATAAGATTGAAATTTCTTCACAGTCACCATAAATCCACTACATAAACTCAACGTGGGCAGGCGCAACTTTGTGGGAAGCCATCAGTAAATTTTAAACAACAATTTATTTTCACAATCAAAAAAACCTGTGGAAATTACTAAGTTGTTTTAGATCCACTACATTTCAGGCATTTAAAATTAAATGGAAATGAGTTATAAGAAAATTTTATCAACTGTCCCCATGCTAATTTTACATTCGCCCGTTTTAGCTATGATTATAAAAAGAGGTAAGATATACGATATCAGTAACTTTCATCCCGTTAATAAAACAACTCATTGCATCCGACTGGAATATAATACATGAACCATAAAATTTTTATAATTAAATTATGGAAAATGATGAATGGTAAGGGAAGTGAAGGAGAATTTAACTTCTAGGATGCATGCTGTAGCGTCAGAGCAAAACTTTCCTCGAGAAAATCACTTCACTCGCAGACGAAGCTGGTTACTTCATCTCGTAGTAGATAAAGAAACAACCCCTATTCAACGACACAGAGGCGACTCCAAAAAAGAAGAGCTCTTATTTCACAACCGCAAACAGGATAATATCGACGACGACATAATTATGGCCGATAAAAATTCAACGAGACTCGGGAAAGGAATCGACATCGACAGGAAAACGGAGACCCGCAGACAACTGTTTCCTTTTTCACAGAATTAAACCCGAAATGAAAAGCAGTAATGAATCACGACGACTCGATAAACTGCTAAAGCGGTCGATACTCGTTCGATACGAACGTATAGAGACCTTAAAATCCGGATCATTAGGTTCAAAAAAAATGAGCGGTAGTCAGGCATGAACGGCCCGAGATAAAATTTATTAAATGAAATGGAGGAGGAAATGAGAGGGGGCAAAGGTAAGAGGGTTCCGAAATAAGGAATTAAGTGAGGGCTGTAAGGATTTAAAAAGCGTGGAGGACGCGGAGTTGACGGGTCGAGTGGGCGGAAGCTAAAGGAGTCTCGTACGGGAGGAATGGATTGAACGACCGTCGCATCCGATTGTCGCTTTCGCGGGAGACATGGGGGGTGGGAAACTAACTCTTCTTGATTTTATTTGCCGCTTGAAAAGAGGGCAGCGAACCTCAATGGGGCAATTGACTGAATACATAAGATTGCTTTTCGAGGAATGTTAGGGAGAGGTTGAGGATGGGGGTTTCGATATTCTTGTTCCACTCCTTACTCAATTCTTTTTCGTCCGAAAGAGACTAAGGGTTACACTAAGAACCATTAAGATACGTATAATTGGGTGCTTAAGTCCGTTTTAGTTGCAATTTATCGCTGAGATGCTTTCCTTCCGCACCATTACCCTGTTAAGAAAGACGATCAACATTAACGGAATCAATTCTCACGCATTTAGAGGCAATTTGGATTATTGACTTTATTCACATTCCACAGAATAATAATCATGATGTGGATAAAATTGTAATATTACGACAAATACTGATATTTCGTTCAGTTATCGAATAGCAATAACATGAAAAAAGGGGCTGGATATATCCTGTCAATGGAGAAATACACCGGTACTAGGCATAGATTTCGAAGTAGAGCGAATTAAGTCAACAAGAGAGTTTAATATAGTCTACCTATGTTATTAGAAGATGTAAAAACATACCAATCATCAAAGAGTGAGCTCAGAGAGGAGCTCACTCTGAGAGTGATAAGTGGGAGACGAGAGAAGGGAAGTAGTAGGATACTTTCCTGAGATGATGTCGAGGAGATACATTGAAACTTTGGCACGCAGCAGATATTGCAAACTATTACATGTTTCTAGATTTCGAATAGTTCAAAGGTGGCGGTTCCTAAAGTGAGGTCCTTTACAAAGGTCCAAGTTTAACCTTCAAATTTGAAACCCACCTAAAATGTCCATATCAAACAAATTAAAGGTCAATTGAGCTACAGAGCGCATTCGTAATGAAATAATTTTCATACAAAATTCAATTAAATTAGTTCAAGCATTTTAGTACTATAATTTTCACAATATGCTGTAACTAGTATAGAAATTCACAAGAAATACATTCTATTTAAAAACTCAATACAATATATACCTAAAGGAGAAACCAACTGAATCTTCAGAGAGCTAAAGGCTTAGCTAGCTTAAGTTTTAGCGTTGCTATTCTAACGCAGCGTTCCCCTACTTCTATTCTCAAGTTCCACTTTCCTAGTGCACAGAACAGCACCAAGGTGCGAAAATCTGCTCTTCTGGTTAAGGCCATATCATTTTTTCGAATGATCAATTTCCTGATGAAAGGCAGGGAAACTATTGCTATTATTATTTGCAATTGATTTACTTGCAATGAACCAAAAATATTTTTAAAATAAGCAGCTAAAACTAATAAGATGACAGAAAATGAACAGCTTAAGTCTCACCTAAGAAGCTCAAAAGTTCTCGTAGTAGTAAGCGTCCTGCAAGCTGGGAAATACCGCTCTAAAGGTATCCGCATGGAAACCGAGGTAGAGTGCTATTACTGCGATTGTGCACGTTAAAGTTAATCGATGGAAAAGCTACGTTATGCTCGCAAACAAGGATAATAAAACAAAGGATCTAACAAAAATGCGTATCTTATAGCAAACTGACTGATTCTTTAAATTTCGGATAACAAACTTGACAGCGTAACCCTAGTAATATCAAAAAATGAATATGATCGAAACAGATAAGAAAAAATGCCAAAAATCATATAACTGTGCTCTGAAATACATAACTGGCAAATGATCAATGGAGAATGGTAATTAGATTCATAAACCTAAAAACATCTTGGATACGTCTTACTATGCGACGTTAATAGTTCAACACGAAGTTGTGGGATCGATAATAATTCCAATCGATGGTCAATTTTTGCGATCAATCCCATTTCATTCTCCCACGGCGCCAAGGATACAAGATCCAGGAAAGTATTCATTCAAAGCGGGAGGGTACAACAAGGGTCGCCGGGTAATTCCATCGAAACACGAGGTCCATCCCGGCGCGGCGGAAAAAAATGAGAGGGTGACGAAAAATCAAGCAGCCGACGTTTGAATGATGCTCGCAATTAAAAAATTCCACAGCGGAGAGGATGGGCGGGGAGAGTGCGTGGGGAAGTCTAAAAGACGACGTGACCTCTAGGGATAGGAGAGGCAATTAGTGGAAGCCGACCGAATAAAAAAGATGCGAGGTAGAAAACCGTTACCTTTGGCGCGGGCGCGTGCGTCCGAGAATCCTTCGCAAGGCGTACGGGAAATGAGGACCTTGCAAGGCATTGTTTCCACCGCCACTCTCATCATACGCGAGAAGAAGAATGGGCATTGCGGAGGGAGACGTCACCCCTGTACCGTTGGCCGCATGTTACGCCTTCGGAATCGGAAAAGGCCATTACGCGAAACACCTGAAGACCATGTCAGCTGCGTATACGCACCTCGATACGGCCCCGATGAGGATTGCTGCGGGAGATGAAGGATCGATCACTCGGGGTGATTTCTTACCTGAAAAAAGATAATAAGAACGGAGTTAATAATCCATACGCCGCTAACGAAGAGGGAAGAAAGGGCTGAAGGAAGGGGAGCGGAAGTTGAGAGGCAAGGAATGTTTACAAACAACTTTCTCGCGTGAGGCTAGATAGGCTGGTGCGACGGGGAAGCTAGTTCATCATCAGTATCATTGGCAGAAAACAAATAGCCTGTTACGCTCCTTAAAAACTTCTTTCCATCAAGATTTCGAGGGCCACGCACGTTCCGAACCTGTTTCACTCTATTGTCCCATGTATTCATCCTTTTGAACAAGGGGAAAAAGATCGAGGCGGCTGGCCTTTATGCCTTACAACTAATTATGCACTTATAATTGCTTCTGTCGTTACGAAGCAATTTTCCATCTTACATCCATATGGAACGCGAAGAATTATTTACGATGCCCTTTTCAAAGGTGGCAGCGAACCGTATTACATCCTAAGTTAACTTCTTTGGCCCAACTCGGCCTTCTAAAACCGATTCTTTTTTCCGTTATTCCATGTCATAATAGTTGGCACAACACAAGAATGGGATATCCTTGTCCAATAACGTTTAACGCATATTTTATTAATCACTATGATTTTTTTAGTGTATACGAAGTTGGGATGATTTCAATCCTAGATATATGTAATTAGAATTCTTCGTTAAGGCCAGTCGTCGAATTGCGGGATACACATTTTGCCTCGATACCATTCACTAAAAGCAGCTTCGTGATCGAGCAGATTTAAGTGAAGGCATGGGAAAGGAAAACGGGCGGAAGATGATTTCATCAACAAAAAATACCTGGGACTATTAAAAGATGATTAGCGCAGAGAGAGAATAATCTCTTCGGGACACACGATTAAAATGCAAGCCACGAAACTAGATAGCAACCGAGACGACGACTTAACGAAACACAAGCACGCAACAATTAAAAGGACTCCATTAACTCTTATTTTGAATTTCCTCTAACGTAAATGCAGTCGCTCATTTCCGCGTCGTTGGCACGTTTCAACATAGAGGCCTCTTTATAAAGGACCCTCAATGAGAAATAGGAAAGCAAACGACGCATAACATGCATAATACACTAAGATAATTCATTTCACCGAAGATTATACGAATGAATAAAAAATAAGGATACGAGTTAGAATTTCAGCACTCTAAATTACGAATGACGACGAGAGAAAAATTCCCTTACACTGAAACAGTTAAAAGTTCCTTATTTTCAGATCTGTGAGATTTAGATATCATTTCATGAAATTTTTAAAACATCCTCATAATTTTTTTCAGGGGGGATGAATAAAAAATGAAAGCGTAGGTATTACTTACTTTACAAACATAACATTATCTTTAGCTAAATCAGAGTAAAATTTAAAAATAACAGGCAAACCAATATTACTTCGCGAAAAAAGACGCGTACTGCATATTCAAATTTATTTTCAGGTGTCAATTAGGAGATTAAAATTGATTATGATACTGTAAGAATAATTTTTCTTTTCGGGAGTAATCCTATGATAATTGCAATTACCTGTTAATTCAATTCTTCTTTCTAACCAGTCATAAATTCTGAAATATTCTTAAAAATTAAGAAAATTATTAAAAAACACTGGTCCTCATATCTGTCAGAGAATTATTGCATCTAAAACTTTACCAATGTAATCAAGATAGTAAAGAGACTATTAATCTTTATAAGAAAACAATTGTCTCAACATAGTTTGCGGATGGAATAAAGCTGAACATGAAATTGTTCTATGTATTATATAATAGCAGAATGGGATAGTCATCAGATCGACCGCAAAATTTCCGGTACATAAAAAATAAAGTAAATAATGATGTAAACATACATTATTTTTTCTAGTACCAAAGAGAATCTATCCTCTATCTTCAATCCAATCCAAAAACAAATGAATTCAAAAAATAGTGCTGTTTTATACAATTAGAAGTAGACCAAGCGATTAAAATGAAATAAACCAAATAAAGAAAGGAATTAGATAAAACTTATATGAACGGATGAGAATTTAATAATGCCTTGTGAATGACTGATTTAAAATTATGTTAGACGGGGACAAGAAGAGTGGACGAAGGATTAACTGCAAGATAAAATACCAGAAGTAGAATTTATAAAAATAAAACCCTCATAAACATCGTGGGTAAATGAAAACACCGCCGTATCTCAGAGTATAACACACAAAATATGGTAAACGAGAAAGTTTATCGCATTTCCTTCTTAAGTTCCAATCCGAGCATGTAGTCGAAATCGCTCGGGATCCGGGCTAAGGCGAAGTTCCATTCATTCAGAATGAATGAGATGCTTTTAGGATTTGCCTCTCCGCTAAGCAAATACTTATTCAGCCCTTATTTGCTTCGAGCATTAGCTTAATTTTAATTCACTGCGCTCCGTGCTTTTAAGCATACACGAAATCCTTCATTAGGCCAGGAATTAAAAGGCATAAGAAGACATAAGAGCCTCTTAAAAGAAAACCCGGAGACGGACAAACCATTCAACGACGACGTCGATTAAGTTCAAATTGGCCGAGGGAATACCGGGACCTGAGGGATAAAAAAAATTGGTAATCGCGGCGATAAATCAGCGGACGGGAAAGGAACCCTCCTCTTTTCCCACTCGAAGAGCGATCTTTACCCGACGAAAATCATTAGAAATTCCGGGGGAAAAAACGCGACGAGCGGGAAGAGCGAACGATCTAAACGAAAACGCAATCAAGGAAACGAAAAGGACGTGAAAAAAATACTCAAATAAACGCTCGGGGGCCAGACGGGATTCGATGCACATCTTAGCGGGGCGAACCCCACGCGGCGAGCCAGCGGGGCAACCTTTTCTCACCCGCGGTAAAAAAATAAGCCGAAAACCGTTTTCCGGTAAAAATTAAGGCAACAAAAAATTCCTCCGGAGACTTAGACGAAGGGGAGATGGGGTCGAGAGATGAAAGGATAGAAAGAGAGGGAGGTAGAGGAGACAAGGACGGTGTTAAGACCCGAAAATACTCGGAAAAACACCTGAGGGCCAGTCATTTGTCTGGTCTTCTCTCACGTGCCAACACCGTTCCTTTTTTCCCTCGCCAGACTCCCACGAAAAATCCCTTGCGCGAAATCTTCCTTTATTTTTCGCGCAGTCCGACACCGAAGAGAGATACGAAAGGCACTGCGATGGCAGAGACGGTGTAGGATCGGACAATCCGCATGAGCGTATACCTTTTCACTGTGTTTCTTCGGAACTGGGATGGGGGGGCTGAGTGGGTGAACATATCCGAATGAGGCCCTCGTAAGGATTAAAAAAACAGAAGAGAGGAATTTGCGCGGCGGGTGGGAAGGGCTCATGGCGGGGGCGGTGATAGGAACGCCGCGGACTTACTATGCCCCTGGCGTAGAGAGAAAAATATCTCGAAGAGAGGGAATGCTGTGTGTGCGCTATGGGATGCAGAGACGTACATTAGCGAGATGGGAGAATTAAGATGAGAAACGAGATACATGCGGCCTCTCCGATTTGCTCGAAACTTACATGCGCGCTATTTCGGGCTCGGATAATTTCGTTCCTTCATTCAATTGAAGAGTTTTCTCAACGTCTCCACCACATATAGAGGAAGAATTATGCAATTAAAAACTTTGAGTTATCAAATAATTTTGGGTTTGAGAAATTTGAAAATTTGGGCATAAAAGGCTATTTTCACGATTAATACCCTTATTACCTTAAGTAGTTTCACTCTTCTTAGTGGTTTTGCTGATGTTTTGCAATACAATTAAGTTAGGTTTACTTATAATAATCAAGAATAAAACTTCTTTATTTCGGCGAGACAATAAATTTCTTCTTCCATCTAACTCATCGGCATATTTTAGAGAGATAATTTTAAAGAGAAAGAGAAATATAAAAGTAGTTTAATTATAAGAAACCTAAGATGTACTGCTAATTTTCATGAACAGATTTACCTTGCTGCCTTGTAGGAAAATCGTGTAACAAACACGGGAATGCTAGGAATAGGGCGAAAATTAAAAATTTTCTATTTGTTTCACTTCATTTTAGATCTGTTCTCTTACTTTCTAGATCGTTTCTAGCATCAGTTCAGTATGGAATTAATAAAAGACGCATATCGGTCAATCTTGTTCACAACAAGCAGGTTTTCGCATGTTTATCATACTCCTCTTTCCCAAAGGATATTGAATATCCCTGTAACTATACTTCCCCTTTGGTTTTTCATAAGTTCTTTACATCTACGTATAGTTCTACTATTTTTTGGCTAAAGTCAAATTAATTTCTATTAGACGTAAGGTTGTCTACTTCCGGAAGGACGATTCCGGGAGTTTTTCATCCCAAGAATGGCGAATTCAGGGAGATTCCGGGGACTATTTAAAGCTTACCCTCGAATGCCATAGAATTTTCATTATTAAATAATGAACTGCATAAATGTATAATTTAATCACATTTGTGCTAATTCCATTTGGAGATGCAAACTTGGATTAGTTAACGCGATTTCCGCGAAATGATAGAATATAGATAATAATGAAAGAATCATCGATATTAGTTGTAGCGTTAAAGAAACGTCCAAAATATATCCGATTAACAATTAAAAGCTATTAAGAACTATAACGAATATTGGACGCACTATAGATTAAGCAGCACAACTAACGAAATTATTAGCGAAAAATTATCAAGGTCGTAAATTAGAGTATGAAACTTTAGATAAGTGTAGTTAAGTAAAAGTGGAAGGAAAATGCTTTAACTTGGAAGGCAGGAAATTTCAACTGTCCATTTATCTCCTGCCGAATGTGGGAGTGTTGGCGACACTAGTTATGCACGAAGATTTATAGTTAAATGGCGGGTAAGATGGAAGAGAGCACTCCGGTATCCATGTCGCCTGAATTTTGTCGTAGCGACCTCTACGACGGGGAACGGTAAAACAATATAAATGTGGTTAAGCTGCAGTTCACATTTTCATAAATTCTAAAAAAGCACCAAGACAGAATTCAATGGATAATACATGGGGAACGCGAGGTCACGAGATATCGACTCATAGTGGTCTGAAGACAGGCCGAGGACGGAGAGAGTACCTACTTACAGCGATGCTAAAGTTCGGTGATGTACGGTGATGAAACCAGGGCATCGAACCGGAACACAACCAAAAAGACCGTATTTCTGCCAGAGTGAAAACCGAACCGAAAGTAGTTTTTTTTATCCCGTTCCTATTTTCGGAGTCCAAAAACGCTCATTATACTTGAGTTGGAGGAAGGTTTACTAAACATAAGTAACTTCGTTTCGGTACTAACAATTCCCAAGTTTTATTCTAAAATTTAGTTAACTGATTAAAAAAAGTAACGGCAAAACAAACTTTCAGACGGATATAATATTCCATTCATCTGGGTGAAAAACGGATCGTATCGGTTTGAAATTGGCAGGAACGGAACTGAGACGAAATTATTATTTATTTTAGTAGAACCAGAGATATTTCGATTCGATTCCCTGATACCGACTCATTGCAATGCTTCAGGCGAAGAGGATGTCGTTTGGCGAAATCTTAAGTCGGGCTAAGAGCTCTTCCTCTCAACATGTACCCCTGGAAATATAGAAGAGGAGTACACCCTCCGCAAAATGGGACACAACTTTCTCCTTCTTTGAAGGTAACGCATCCGTTGAACAATTCGGGGTGAACCTTGGTCCGGTTATACCTCCGTCGGAATAATTTGCTAATGTTAATCATCTCAAAGTTGCATTAAATAATAAATGGCTTCATTATATTGTATTACTGCAAAAAGTTATTTCTACGATGAAAATAACATTAATGATAATAGAAACTTGATACAGTTTAGGTATACCAGACGGTACTCAAAATATATTTTTAACCATAAATCCAAGAAATTTTCGATGCTTGATCGAGCCTCTGCGCGTCACTAACACGTGTGTATAAATAAACAAGCAAAAAAGACTAATGACATTCTGGAATATTTATATTATCCTGAGAACTATTTCCATAAGATATGTCACATATTATTCTTCGCTCCCGATAGCCTTGGTTAAGGAATTTATGCAAAAAATGAGTCGAAAATTCTCAAAATGTCGTTTTGTATATATTTTATTATTAAATATCGAAGAGGTGGGAAGAATATATGACACTCTGTATTAATGAAAAAACTGGGAATATAATAACTGAGCCCAAGATAAGGAAAATACTATTTATATTTTTCAAGGGAAAAGCATGATTAAAATAATACGTGATTTAAGAGAAGCAGCTGACTTGCAAAATGAACGCAAGAAATAGCCAGTACTAATGTTAATTCATCCGCTAGATCAATGAAAGAACGTTCAACTGATTATGCGCATTATTCAAACAAATGTTTATTACAGTACCCAATTTTTATTTCATAGTTAATGTGAGACAGCAAACAATTATCATACTTAATAATCTCTTGATGAGGAGGCTAACATTAAAATAAATTTTTGTTTATAGCAAGCAAAAAATTCTAAGCTATACGATGGTCTTTTGCCAGAGAAAATATTTGAAATCGACAACTTTTAGATTCCTCACTGTCGAAAGTTCTCCAAACCACAATTCTACACTATATATTTTTTTAGCAGTTTTTTTCCCGCATCATCTGCTTGAAGGTTTCTGCGGTAATATCTTCAAGAAGAGTGAGCAAAACTTACCCAGAACCATTCCCAGATTTCTTAACGCTAACTAAAATAACTTCAATGAATTTTTAATTCATGCAAATACCACTCACAAAATGAAACCATTTAAATTATTTCACTTAATATATTCGACTGATATTAGATTATTTTGCGTTAAAGGCATATATTGTCGTGAAAAGAACGAGAAAAACTGTATCATTTAATACTTTAGTAAGGGAAATCAAAATTCGCGTAAAACTTAAGTTAAAACATCTCGATATGATCTGAGCATTTTTTCAATTCAAAAGCCCTCATCGTATTTCACTTTAATGGCACCAAGTTCCAAAAGATCCCAGCCTCCTGCCACGAAATGTTTGGATGTATGCAAATGAAAAAGTGACCATCATCTTGATTTTACACCAAAATAAATTAACGATAATAATCTCGAGAAAGAGATTTCCCGATTAAATTCAAATACAGACGTAAAGTTAACTATATATCACGAGGAAGCGGAAAATAAGAATTTATCTCGACGTCCTTTAATTCCTGTAAGGAAATTTTATGCAAGGCCCAGCGGTTGGGCCGCAGCTAGAGATAACAAACGTCAAAGTTTTCGTAAACTCCGAAATAAATAGCGACATTCGCCGATGAAAAATTCGCCATTGTTTTTTACGCCAACAAATAAGCCGACCCCCAAAAAATTAACGTATCTCAACCCGAGCTAGCGCGGCCATACGTTTTATCGAGTCACGAGGGAGTTTATCTGGGGCGGGATGCCTGACTTTTTTATTTTGCTTACAAGAAAATCGCGCCTGTGTTCGATGAGTCAACCTGACACGACAGGCGCGGGATGGCTGGAAACCCACCGACGCAGCATCCGACCAAATTCGGCGAGAGCTAAAAATATCCCGATAGGGTCGGGGAAAAAAGACACGCGTACTTCTCTCATTCCCCGAACAAAGGAAAGGTTAATGGCGTCCACGGAGCACCGAAATGAAAAATGGCGCCTTCGGCCGTCCCAGTAGGGATGTGCCCAAAGCGCGCATTCCAGACAACGCGTTCCTTCTCCGCACCGGGAGTCGCAGAGCGTCGACATTGGACCCGGTGGTCGTGGGGAGCCTCGGGGACGTAATGGACGATAAAGAATGAGGAATATGAATGCCCGTTAGGATGGCTATCTGTCCGAGGAGAAAAATAAAAGCGGCCCTATCTACAGCCTGCGAGAAGACCTATTTTGTTTGATGTGGGATTTTTTGGACGATATACCGGGAATGCCACGAAGTGTTTGGCTTTATGGAATTTTTAATTTATGACCAAACATGTCGAAACTATAACCCAGTGGCAAGGAGGGCGGTAACCGCTCAGTGTATTAATTTCTGCACGCGCTGGAAGAGTGACTTTCCTCGGTATGCGAGAGAAACTGCTTTGTTTACTGCTGTTAGTAGTTTGTATTGGAATGTTCTCCGTGGGGCACTTAACGGCCTGAAATATGGTTTATGGACGGGAATGAAATGGTCCTATATGCAGGTATACGGAACTTCTTTTTGTAGTGGTTGAAAAATGTGTTTCAGAATAACTATACCTGCAAAAACTTAATGACTTGCGCTAAAATGAAACTCATGTTAAAATGAATCGAAAGTTTTTTGTATATTTTCACCTCTTTGGTGATTTAAAAGAGGAGAATGTTTGGTAATAAATCAATTTCTCCCAGGCTTCTCATAAAATAGAAGTAACTCCAAATCATGATTAAAACATAATATAGTGAATCTGAAGTATGAAACTAAAATATTGGAAAACAATATACACCATAGCCGTAGAGAGCGTCTTTCATCAGAATTAACTTTTTTAATTTCAATTTGCTAATTCTTTCATATCTATTCATTCATATCAAAGATTCAAACATTATACAAGGAACGTTCTTTTAATAGAATAACAGCTTTATTTACTGACGATTTCCTTCGGACTAACTTTGTTTATGTTCTTAAGTATTTGGAGTAATGCTACAAAGAAAAGGAAGATAATTTATAGGCACGACATCATAAGTTATTGCTCACCCTATCTCGAATAAGTATAGAAAACAGTATCAGCAACCCATCCTCAATTTTCCTTACTACAAAATTTCGGGTGAATCAGCTTTCGTCTTTATTCCCTTTGGTTGTTCTAAAAATTTGAATTTCGTTTTCTCTCAATTGTGCTCCATGTATGAGGGCTCGCTTCATTCCACTGAAAAACTCGAAAGTAAAAATAATAAAGGAATGAAGAGAATGCATTATTTCTATCTAGAAGCTAATTAAAATGAACTCGCACGATACGGAGATCATAATCAGAAGATATAGGTTGGCTGGAATGAGACACTAACAATTCTGATTCTCATTATAGAGAAAAAAATCAGGAGAAGGGTATGTAAGAAATAAGGTTCAGTGTATAGAAAGAAATAAGCTAGTAAAGGTTCCTTAAAAACTGGAACTGTAAAAATGAAAACAATGAAGAGTAGTTTTGGATATAGTCTCACTGAATTTAAGTTTTAGAATTAAAGCGGTACGGTCTGTGGAACTCGAACTACATTCAGTATTTGGTTTGGAGTGACTAGGGAGGCAACAGGTTGATACTTGGATGGTACATAACATATAATGCCTACCAAAAGGTAATTCAATATTTTCGGAGTTAGAAGTTAAGCTAACCTTATTTGTAAATGGTGTATGATATATGGAAGGTATTAATAGTTAATTTTCTAAAATATTTTTAATTAATTAATATACGCAAAATATGCTGTAATAAATTCCACAGTATTTATTTTATTGCGCAATGAAGACAAATTGCCGCATGATAAATGAAAGCGAGATAAATAATAATTCTAACAAACTGTACAATTACTCAGATTTTAGGGTGCTGAAACAACTTTCAATTGATTCATTTTAAACGAGGCTCTAAATTAATCAGGTGATGAACAAACAGCACAAAAATAGCGCTTAGCGTTGCCATCTGTAAAGATCTTGAGATCTCTCAAGAAACACCTTGCAATCCTGAGAAATAACATTCAGCCTGGATTTACTTTCGTGGTAACACAAAGGGTAAATCATAAGAATGACCATGATATACAGTATCGAATTATTTAGAAATAATCGTCAATTAACCGATTGTCTGCATGCGTATCCTCCTCCTCGATCGAACCATGTAACCAAATCGACTGAAACGAAAGGCAAATCATTTTGAGAGAGTAATCCAAGTGAAAAGCGACGCCAGCAAAACACTTCTCCAGCTCATCAACTTCGAGTACTCCCTTCTCAACAATTTTCCTCCGGACCAGAAACGATGAGAGGAGAAAATTAAGACATTAATCACGCCGTAAAATGACGCGACGGAAGCCTTGACACGTTCACCAAACCCACCTTTTGCACGGGCCAGAGGACGCCTTCCTAAAGGCCACTTGACATCCGAGAGCGATTAAAACATCATTGGGGCGATAAGACGAACTAATCGACCAATCGGATGGTCCACGGTTGACACCTCCTCCACGCACTTTCCTTCCCTCCTCAAAAACATCCCTCCCTCACCGTCCCACACCAATATCGTGATCAATTAGGGATTCT
This sequence comes from Pachydiplax longipennis, assembly GCA_036926295.1. Taxonomy (NCBI): domain Eukaryota; kingdom Metazoa; phylum Arthropoda; class Insecta; order Odonata; family Libellulidae; genus Pachydiplax; species Pachydiplax longipennis. The sequence goes on from JAVFKF010000008.1 coordinate 65,005,479, forward strand.
CCAACGGCCGGGTCGTGGGAATCAGTTATCGGTCCTGCGTCAAGAGGTTTCCACCCAGCCCACCGATATCCGACCCTTAACTAAATGGTGTTCGGGGAAAAAAGAAAGAGGGCAATGAAGTGTGGCGGAAGGCCGTGGGCGCGTGGGCGTAAAGGAGGTTCGCGCGGGGGTCGAATCCAACCCTTCCGAGCCTTTTGAAACCGCTTAATCATTCAAACTGCGACTTTTGAATCCGTTTCCTCTTAACGAGAGGAGCGGAGGCGGGAATCGAACCGGGGTTGATAGGTTATTTTTTCGATGAAGGTTTTTAAAGGACGTCTTCCTGTGGAGGTTCGAGGTCTCGCGCTCGGCGTCTTTATCTTTTTCGCGGAATCTCCGTGTGGTAAACGCTTTTCAATTACGCCGCTTAGGACTTGTGCCGCGGAAAGATTCCTAATCTTCCGAGTGTCGCACGAAGAGGCGGTCGAGCCCCTTCCGGTAGCTCGTTTGCGGCTGAGATACTGCAATATCAATGCAGGCAGATGACAGAAAACACACTGCGGCATGTTTTGATTGAAAAATATGTCAAGGGGATGAAATCGATTTTAGAAGCTTGAGAGAGATGGAAAAAACGTCTTAAACGCGTTCGAATATACGTCGAATTGTGACTTTTCCATCTGGAGTACAAGTGTTAACTTAAAGCTATATAAAAGAATCTGCAAGAGCTACAACTTTTGAAGATTATCAATTTTATAGGAATACTTTTGGTTCTTAGGCATGTAATAGGCAGCCTTCAGTTTTCTCCTTATAATGAATAAAGGAACTCTTATTTTTCCTTTAATCATTATCATATATAATGGATACATACAATACATATATTTCATACATAATATTATTTTCATATTGTGGAAATATTTTTTAAGGTAAACATGACTGAGAAAGTTATTAATATTTCCTTTATGCTTTATCCATGTGTTTCTTAAAGCTACTACTTATTTACTTGTTTATAAAGTTATGTTTTCTACCGCTTAGAGAAGTAATAACTCAAAATTTCTATAGCATTGGCTGAGGAAAGATAAGAGTACCGAAAAGTTACAAAACAAACTGTCACTCCGAGGAATAACTCCCGTATATTTGAGGTAGGTATTATGAAATGACGCAATAAAGAACTAATGTAACTCAATACAGTAAAAGTTTTAGACAAAAACCAAGGTAGGAGTAGGATAGAGCTCATTTTCTATTGCAATTTAATGAAGGTGCAGGAATAAATAGACATGTTGTAAACATACGGAGCAGCGTTGCTTGCTAGGTGACATAAATTAAGTTCACTGAAAACAGAACAGACTTCAAGAAAACAGGTTGGAAATTCATATGAAATAAAAATTAGTATCTAATTAATTGATTATAAGTCTCGTATAAATATCAATTACGCAAAAAAAAACTCAAACTCCATTCCTTCCGTACCTATTTACTGTCAGATGTGGCTGTTCTGTCTGTGGGCTGACTGTTCGAAACTAACTTTCATCAAAATTCGGAAAAGAATTCCTTATTATACTGGTGTCGTTGAAGTTATCACTTTAACATATAATACGATAAACTAACCACAAATCTTCTTTCTCGCTAATATTGGTGACATGACGACACCGAATTTTAAAATCGCCTCTTTCAAGAGATTACATTCCTTAAAAAATCGGGCGAATGATTTACGTAATATTTAAGACTTGGAAGTGATATTATTTAAGAAATGAAATATCTTTCTTTTATTTACCATGTTGGTTTCTTGCTCTTCCATCATATTACTCCAAGCATTTTATTTTCGGCATATTTTATGCATGAATAGTTTTTAAAACTCCGAGGGCACCTTGAATCATCTATTTTTATATTCAAATCTGACATCTTTTACGGCCTAGAATGCGGTGGTTTATTTGACCACGTGTATTTTTTCCCTCCTCAGGTGACAGGATAGTATTTCATCCATTAAATTCGGCCATTAGTCTCTCGGAATAGGGGCTTAACAACACTAAGAAACTGTATCGAGCGGGCTCGAATGCATGCTGTATTCGAAAAAAACGGTTTCGTGATCTGAAACGGCGCGCAAGCATTATAACATTTACAGCTTAAGTTTTTTTTTCCCGGCCGGTACTTTACTTTCATATTCAAATTAAAACAAGCATGCGTTAGATGGTAGACGGCAGAAACAGATTCCTTTCGGAATATGATGGTTGTTCCCCACGTCACCGTAGACTCCGTTCTTGACAAGTCGTTTTCCGAAATGGACGGGATACGATCGTAAATTCCCTCGCCGAATAACTTTGACTGATGCCTCGTTGAAAGAAATTTAGAAATTCGGTTTTTAGCGATCCAGGTTTCGGGTGTCACCCAGCCCCGAGACGTCGGAATGTGTTTTGTGAGGCCGTATCCGATTGCGGGTGTAATAACGTCCGGTACTTTTTAAGAGTCTAAATTTATTGGGGACTGGAAAAAGCATGGATGCAATCGGATTTCGTTTCCATTCACGAACGTCATACTCATGTTTCGGTTGTGCATCTATCCGAATCTTTGGGAACCGAACTGTGCGAGATCTTAGAGGAATTCAACCCTTTTAAACCAGTCTTTTTCGGGTAAAAAAGCGTCTTCTATCCCGCCTCATCTTTCACCCTCCCCCAACATCGCATTCGTACCCCCCAATTCGTACGCCTCCATCCTAGCCGTGTACGACGCGCAGGGCGTCCGGTGCTTTTCAAACGCCGTCTCGTCTTCCTCAGCGTCGTTCCTTGGCGTAACCGAACGCTACTCGGTCCTAGCACACGGCTCCCAAATGAAGTCATTTGTCTGTCTCGCAGGACGTTCCGTACGCAATCACTCTCCGCGAGGTAAAACTCCCACTTCCTATTCCCACCCACCCCTTTCTTCTTTGACCTCCTCTTTCCCGGAGACTCCTTCTCACTTTCATACAAGCCCAAGTCCATTCCATATGTCCACGTCCGCTCATACACTAACTTCTGCCCTCCCTCCGCTGCACCTGGTTGGAGTGGGTCGTCTTCCCAATCCACCTTCCTCCACGAACTGGAGACGGGGATAAAGCGGAGAACAACTGCTTGCCCCTTATCGACGCTGAGGTTTTCCTGCCTCTCTCTCCTCAGCGACAGTAAAAAGTCTCCGGGGATCTTGCCTTGACATCGCGTGAAAGGGAGGAAAGCAGCTTCTGGACGAAAGGACTCGAGAAGCATATTTTAGAAGCTTGATTTGACATTAATCTCTTCTAATTGGCTGCTTTTGCTCGACGGAAAAATGAGGGGAAAAAATGTCGCCATTGTGGAGGGATGCGAGTAATTAATCATGTCCGGGAAAGGAATTTACTCTGGTTTCGCTGGTGGGCGATCAATTTTTTCCCCGGGCGATGGTCTCAGGGTATACTTTTGCGTAGGACGTGGCGAGGAATGCGTTCTGCTCGACGAGAACGGATTGTTCTTGCATGACAGACTTAACGAGGAAATTTTAGAGTACATGAGTTAAGCTCGCAATTTATTTCGACTCCGCTGAATGAAATTTGCTTCGGTGATTTCTTCTCGAACCTCGCCGTCATTAGGCGAATGCTTGTGCTGATGCCGAAAATATGGTTCCTAATAGCCTCTCGCCATTCTTTGCCTGTCTAGATGGCAATGTCGACGCGTATCAAGAGTTTTACTCCGAGAAGAATGCGGTTTAGAAAATATTTATTGCGGCGGGCGATTGCGGCTGGCGTGATTTAGTGGGATTCTGCAGCAATTTTCGGAAACGGGCGGCCACCTTTTCAGTGAGATGAATTCGCGTGGAATGCAGACCTTCGGACGTCGGAATATTTGCTATTCGATTCATTTGGTACCTACGCAAATAATTTATGCCGCCATATTAAGGGGCGTATTTGGGTTTTTGGAGCCCATAGTAAGAGGGGGTCAAAAATGTTTGTAATTTGCAGTAGCCATCGCTAAATTTTGGAGCTACTTGTAAAGAATAAAGATTATTCACATTTTCTTTTCACATTATTTATATTGCTGAGTTAAAAAAAAATTTCATTGACAGATCATGATCATAATTAACATTTATGATGATCAATGATATATAATAATTTGACCTTTTAATTTACAGATTTATTTTATTGAATAAGACTAAAAATTAATTTGCAGCTTTTACTGATGCGAACAGATCTGAGCTTTCATTGTTCTCAAGGTGATCTCTCCACATGAAACGCCGCCTCTTAAAGAGTGATTATTTGACACCCCCTTCAACTGGTATCCCAGGAATACACCATACCCTAGATATGTCCCTACATATTTTTTGCCAATCTAAGAGTCGATCGGAGTCGAACGTATTTGCTTTATATAAATTGCAATTTTTAGCAGCTTTTCTATACACATTGCCTTTCATTAAATATATTTATTACCATTAAATACCGAATCACCATTTATCTACCAAAAAACCATAGGGGATTAAACTAAAGCCGAATCGAAACTGCATACGGCAGCTAATTTCTGAGCCGAAATCCGATAAATAAACGCCGTTTAACTGAAATTTAAATTGGATACCGTTGTTAAATTGTTTTGATTTTCGGTTTCGCATTATAAATAAGCGTAATAGGAGTTATACGTACTAATCATGAGTGAAGGTGACGTCAACTCACAGGATAACATTTTCATTTAATAACTGAACTCATACTTATTTTCTTTATCATCGAGAGTTGCATATTCAAACATATTTCAATGTAATTTTATAGAAAAATATACATAATCCGGACCTTTAGAAAGATCTGTAAAAGTTTTAGCACTCAGAATGAAAAATATTGGCTCGAAGATGGATGCCCGAGCAAAGCCGGAACTGAACAGAAATATGGCGCTTTTTTGTTGAACTAAATTGAAAAAATGCAGAAAATAATAACATTCCGATGCTCTGCAATTTCATATTAATCCTAGGATATTTTTCTTTAAAGATAGAAAATTAAGTCGAAAATACCGGAAATTCAACGACATAAGACAACGACGAAGTAAAAATATTCGACATCCTTGTAGATTTTTCCCACCCATTCTACAAAATAAAACTAAATACAATAATAATAAAAACGTTAGAGATCAATTTACCATATAGAGAATCTACCGCATTATTATTTATTTCGTGCTATGTGCACCATGAGTATTAAATATGCTTTGAATTAACGTTTTCAACTATTTCCTCCTCCGATTATCATTATCGCCAACGTATAATTATTTTCTCAGCTCACTGAACCTCAGATTGAGTCTTCAGATAAAAATTTCAGTGAGGAAAGGTGATTATCTGACTTAATTGCGCAAATGGAATCGCCAATTTCCCTCGGGAATTTAGATAGTAAGAAAGCGAGTGGGATTCTATTGGGTTTTTACCGGAAAGCTTTAAATTATTTACCGTCCCACCGTTCTAGTTCAGCTTCCGTATACACATTCAGGGTATTCAAAGGCTTATCGAAGGTTCATCTCCACCAATTTGGCCGCATAAATTGTGAAGGGTAAGTCTTTAAGTCGGGAATCGCCACCGGAGATAATTATGCGTTTTAAACATGCACAGATTACCCTTATCTGTTTTATGGCCACAAAAATATAGATTTCAACGTAAATTAAAAGGGCCTGGTAACTCATAGACCTAATATAAAAACAAGATAATTTTGTTTTTCGTCTAACAGCAGAACATAAGGCGGTAAATGTTTTATTTAAGACCATGGAATTTTATCAGATATGAAATTCAAGAATAGAGACGCCGAATTAACGAGTACGAGCTTTTAAATAACCAGAATTTATGATTTCTATAACACTTATTATGCGCAAGTTTCTGGGTTAATTGCCTGTGTAATTCTATTTCCTTGAAATCTACTAGCCTAATGACTTTTGATAATATAGTTATTTCATGCCTAGAAGACACTGTGTGAGATTTTCATGCCATGTTTTCGGTGTTTCGTTCTTCGAGGAACTATCCACACATAAATTTTAATACTTTACAAGCCTTGTGGAATTGGAGGCGCCAGAAGTACATAATTACCGCCCATAACGTTACATAAGTCGGATATTCAATTAAGAAGAATAAGAAAAAAGTTACCAGTTTTTAAACTGTTTCTATAACATGGTCTTTTAATAAGTAAAAGAATAAGTCTTACGATTAGAATAAATTTGAGAGAAAGACTATAACTTTTCTATAAGGCAACCAAATTATTTGAATTATTAATAGCATAAGTATCACCTACTATTAGATGAGAATGTAACATATCCACAATACTTAACCAAATACCAACTATTCCACCGCAATTACGAGACTACTCCCTTATTCTTCCTTCTTTTTGCATGAATTAAACGTAAGATCGACGAAAATCCTCATACGATATAATGACAATCAAACGCTCCTGAGGTTACTTCAATCCTTCAATTAACATTCTAATATCGCTGCTCATGTACATACATTGAGTATTACATTTCACGAATATGCTTTAAGTTTCCTAAGTTAAGTTTATGCCAATTTGTTAGCACTTCTTTGGGAGGACACAAATCACTGGAAATATTACTTGGCTGAAATCTTCAATAAACTCGATGTTTTTTTACTTTACTTAATGAGTATTATATTTCCAAAGAAAACTAACTTACTTACTTCACTTATTCACCATTTATAATGGTTTGCTCGAGGCAACTGAAAGATACCCGAATCATTTCAATAGAACACAACCGATAAAGTTTTGCAGGAAACGATAGCGGCTGATCGTAAACGTTAGAAGCCTCAATCTTTTTATTCTCAAGTCTCATTTTATCTTAATTACATTTAGTATAAATGATATAGAGGATCAATAATCAAACAATCGTATGCTACTGATTATAATATATATCAGATGGTCGTTAAACATTTGGAGCCCTAGCAACACGGAAAATAAATACTATATTTCCAGCTCTGGAAATCGATCAAATACAACATTACATGGTTTACTGTAAAACGATCATCTTTCTCGTCTTCGATAACGCTGAACCAATTATTTTAATTACGACCAACAACTTGATTCTGCACAGAGACAGCGTGCCTTACAAGAGGCGTGTCGCAGCATCCCGTCATCGGGTACCTTCTGAGACATTTTTAATTTTCTTATTTAAGGGTTGGCCGAAAACGGTCGTGATGGATGCGGCATCGCCTCAATTACGTATCAAATGATGGCGAAATAAAATATGCCCACGAGAGGAGTGCGGCTGTGGGAAGTCAGACCATTAAAGTGCGGGGGCTAATAGCAGATGAGTGAAGGGGCTGCTGCATTTATCCTAAACGACATTCATCCACAGATTCCGGGTCCCCAGTCGGGAGCGTGCCCAAATAGCGGAGTATTTTGAGCTCAGCATGTCATAATTTTCCCGACCCGCGTTTGGAGGAAAAAATGAAGGGGGATATATTTTTTGCATCACGGCTTCCGTTGGATTCGCCCACTCGTTACGGGGTTTACTTATTAAGGTGCTTGACCTCCGCTGCAACACAGGGGTCTGCCAACGATGGACTGCCGTAATGAGAAACGGCAAGGAGCAGAGAAAAATGAGGTGGAACCACAAGATCTATCTTGGCATTAATTATTTCTGTTTGCCTTCCGCATCCAGAGAGATTATTAGTTTGATCAGACGAAAATAAGTTTTGGATGCCTTTCTGCGAAATTAAATAAATCTTTAGGGAAACGGCATTACGAGAAATTCGAGTGATGAGCTGGTGAATGAATGCGCTGTATCTTCCTGTTTGGTGTTTTGTGCGACTTATGTAGTTATGCACACACTGCAGAGATAAGTTCAACCGTGAATCTATATTTCGCAAACACGGAAACTTCTATTCGATGAGTATTTACCGAGAGTAAAGAATTGGAAAAATCCGCTGGAACTAAATACAATTCGCAATAGCACCTGATTCGATGCGGAAAAAATTATTCCATTCCAAACCCGATCAGTAGTACCGCCAAGGTTGCTTTATAAGAAACTTGAGTGATTTTGGTTTTAAAACTGAAACTATTAAATGAATAATTGGATGCACTGGATACTTCAGTTGTCTTTTTACCTGTTTCACAGAGCAAATAGACAATGAAGTCGTTCCGACTGAAAACAAAGTTGCCATGATTCAATTTAAAATAACTCTTTTTGACAAAGCGTTGTTTAATCCCAAAATGTTTGGAATGTGTATTTCATTTTGAGATAAAATTTGAATAAATAGGACTTGATGGCACGGTGAAACCTTAGTATTCGCATTTTTTTACAATAAGGAATTAAACCAAGAAATAATTAACAACTTAAATTATAACTGGACATTTGGAATACTGATTTTAAATCATGGTTCCAAAACCAGTCTTTTCTAATCTGGTGACAATTTCGTCTATTCCCTTTCTTTACATAATAAAATTTGTCAAAAATACTACTTAAGTATTAGCTCGTCATTAGGCCGTTTCACAAAAAGAGTAGAATAACAGGCAGTACCTCCAACGACATTTTGATTCATTTCTTAATAATTACAGCCACTAGTAGAAATGTTAAATAACTTGCACAAACTTCGAATACAAACACCCAATGTCGCTGGCATCCTTAAATTAAACATACATTCTTTAGATAGGAATAATTAGATTCATCGTAGACGCTAAAAGATTTTTTTACTTAATTCTAACTAAATCGAGAACTTATAAAATATATGCTAAGAGGTGCCCTCTTATCTGTCTCATCAGAAGTCTTAACGTCCGTAACCCCTTCAAATATGTTTAACGACGGGTTAAAAAGATAAAAGTCTGAATAATAGCCTCTCGTTTCTCAGGTGGACCGAAAAATATTCCAAATCCTATCAATAGTACTCCTGTAACATAGCATAAAGTTATAAAGTTGGCTATACTTCTTCTTCCTCTTCTTTGCCAGCTTTGATGACACATCGCAACTGAATTACCGTGAAGAACAGGAACGCACAATACATTACGTAAGCACAATCCTGAATCATACAATCAGTGCAAACAATGGAAGGCGAAGTGTGAATCAACCCGTGATGGACAACAATTCTAAGCCAGCCGATGTGACGATAACACTGTTCATGCATAGACGACGAAAAGATACACTTTTTAAGTTTCTTATCGAGAAACACCCCATTGTATGAAAATAAACTTTGCGGTCGCCGGGAAATGAAACTTTAAATTTCCATTCCGGGAAGCTCGGGATACGCAATTCACGAGAGTAGCACCACAAAGACCGATCCGTAAACGGAAAAGGGATTAAAATGTGAAGCTATTGCCCTCGGAGGATGAAGGAAGGAAAACTGATACGCTGGCAGACGAGAGAAACAGGCCGGGGAATAAGGGCAGCTCTTGGGGACACTGGAAGCCAAGGGGGTCGCGAACAAACATACGAACGCAGATTGTCAGAACCGAACGCGCGGCGTACGGCTTAATGGAAACCGCGGCCGGCCATAACTTAGCTGGAGGATGCTTAACGTCAGCGGCGTCACTGCAAGATCTGCGGTAGGAGTACTGGCGACATCAACCGACCTCTAAAAGAATAGAATGAGAAGAGCGAGGGAGAGAGGACGATATCGAGGCGCTTAAACGGGGGTGGAATGGGCGTGGGGCGAAACAATGAGCTCACATTGGTGCGCCGGGAAATTACTCCATTGAGGCGGGCAGCGTCGGTCAACGCGACCGACGTGGCGTTCCCGCAAACCCACGCTCGTTCGTGGTGGAATAAAATGCACGTAGCCCGCTGGAAAGTAAGGCGCGAATTTACGACTGGAATAGCGAGAATCATTACTAGATTTAGAATGGCCAGAAATATAAGGGTGGGTTTGTGGACGAGGGAGTCTGTGAATAATGGTATTTTCTTCGGGTGTTGTCGCTTTATTCCCACCATCACGGGCGGAAGTATTTCATCCGCCAGATCACCCAGACGGTGTAAAACAACAAAGTTTGTAACGCGGCTAAAGAGATGACTTATTGACGATACGCATATTATTTTGCATGACTTTCATCTTCATATATACCTGATAAATTTGGGGGAGTAAAAGAGTGCTTTCCGTGCCGTAAGTACTAAGGCTGCCTTGTCCGGGTGAGGAATTGAAATCTTGAAAATGAAAATTTCTGATTTCTTCAATTCCTTAAGATGTACAAATTTTATTATAATATAATTTGAGATATCCTCAAAGTCGAAACAATAGCGGCAGAATAGAAATATTACCAACAACAGATTTAAGATCGAAGTTTCTGAATTTACGAAATCGCCGTAAGTTCGAAAAGGTTGCGGGTAGTGGTGTATAAATAACAATCATGTCTACATTTGGTGATTATGATTCTCTTAACCACTCTTACATTCTCACAGTTTGTCTACACCACAGAGGCCGGGAATACATTATAGTCAATTCAAGGGTTGCAAGGTAGTATGTAATTCTTAAATTATTAGAGGTATTATGACCTTTAAAGAAAATATTTGAAATAACATTTTCCACTTTGATCACATAAACACCTAAAAATTACAATTCACACAGTATCCTGCTTTTCAGATAAAGAAAAATCCGTCCAACAATCTTCACATCTTAATATGTATTCTTAGATCTATCTCAATGAAAATCTTTTTTTTTAAACTCACTAGAGAGCACAAAACGCGCACAAGAGAGATTCGCTCGAGACAGTCACGATATTTTCTTTACTGTGAAATAAAGAACGTGTCCGATCATTCTCTCTACTGGGCATTTGTTTAAACAATACTTGCATCTTTAAATTTGAACTAGGCAACCATAGCATACACATACTTAATCGTGAAAATTGTGAGATTTTACATTTAGGGTACAAAATTTTTCATCTGCAAAGGAGAACCTATCACGGCCCTTTTTACCTTTTAGCGAAGAAAATATTAAAAACGTATAATAGTAATCTCATTTGAGAGAGATACATAGATGCCTATATACATCAACTTGTAGATATATTTTATTCCATACATGGCTTGTCCCGAAAAGCAGTTGCGAAAACGAGAGATATTTATACAAGAATTAATAGTTACGGTGGTAAAACTCCAGATCGACGCCTTGGGTATTAATTTTTTCAGCCACTTTTTGAAGAGCTGCGAAAACGGCGAAGAAGAATGCCTGTATAAATATAGGGAAAATCGAGGACAGCAATTTCATTCGGGCTACTAAAATGTTTCAAGTGGTTAGAGATTATTAATGAGACGCTTCAACTGATGAATATAAGAGTGTAAATGTGTGTGGAACAAAACATTTTGATGGCCATCATGGCGTCTTGCCAACGAGTACCGCGTTGAGAATCTCGACCTTATAAGAGCTACTCCATGATTACAACGCTTCATCCAACGATGCAGAGTTGTTAAATGTCACCTATGAAGAGAAATTTATACCTATACACAAAGTACGGACTACTTCTATTCCACACCTGAATAGCTTTCCTCGTTAATATGAAATTATATTCAGATCATTAAATAATTCCTGCATTCCCTACACACCCTGTTCTTTCGTCCTCAAGCTTTTTTTGCATATCTAAGAATGCTGAATCCTATTCTAGCGGACAAATCTCATCAACACTGAGAAATTCTTATCCTATAAACGTTTCCATCAGCAAAGAGAATAATTAAGTTTTCTCTCTTCTCTTCATGTGCAAGCTTACAAGGGAATATTTTCTACCGCGTAACAAATTATTTTGCAACATCACATTCGACATCGGAAATTACTGAGAATTAATATCTCCAAGAAACACCTATCTTGGCACAATATAGTAAATTCAAGAAAGTTTCGCACTTATTTTCAGCAATATAGTAGGGAATCCCCCTGTACCACATTCTCAAAGCGATAAATTATTCAGTTCAACTACAAAACGCTTTAATAAGAATAAATGTTCAAAATATCTACACAAATTTTAAACAGGCGCACGAATATATACATCGCATAAAAATACAAATGACTTTATTTTCGAGAGAAATTGGAACTGAATAGTCCCGTAATGATCCGATAACAATAAAAAATAATAGAAAATGGTATGCAAGAGTTGTTACAGCTATCGCAAAGATGAAAAATCGAATTACCTCCATACAGGAAGGAATGGGAAACAAAATAAAACAATGATGCGACATTAAAAAAAATCACAAAATAAGAAAAACGTGATACTAACGAGTAAGAATAGAGGGAGAGAGTGAAAAGAAATTGAGTTAAGAAAAAATGGATAAAGTTCAACGCTAAGAAAGATTTCATTCAAGTTTGTCGGTGTCAGCAGAGATTTGATTACGAAAGGGAAGCGTAATACTTAAATACCAGTACTGTACGAGAATTCTGAACATCTGTTGAGAGTGCATTCCATAGCCAACACGCATAGGAATGTAATGATTTGAATTTCGATTCTGAGTTTCGGCATTTGGAGATGATGATTCCTCCTAATACGAAAATTATTCATGCCGTTCTTTGTATGGAAAAGGCTTGATTCATTCATCCATTCATCTCAGAAGTAGTTAGCAAGGGTGGCAGGAAACTACAGAAAATACCCAGCCCGAAGGAATTTTCTACACTACGACCTTGCTAGATAGCCACGTCGCAGCGTGAAATGTAAATAAATAAAATTAATTAATTAAAAAGATAAATAAGACAATAAATAAAATTAATTAATTGCATTGAATAAATAAAATAAATTAATAAAATATTTCACCGAGGCCAGAAAATGCCAGGATGAAATAAATGGCTTGAAATCTCGAGTCATATTACCATAAAGAACTTAACTATTGCAAACTCGATCATCTGCCAAACACCAAAATTTAAAAATATTATTTTGCTAGTTAAAAGATAAGTGCCAATTATTTACCACAAAAAATTTTCGAAATAAATTATTAGCCGAAGAGCTATTCTAAACAAGCGTTTACGAATTTCTTTGCGTATTGTGAGCAACTGAACGAGCTGAACCATAAAACTCAATCGTATAATATCGTAAAAGTGCCTCGAAAGACATCTGTGCTCGAAAAACTTTCGACAAGGATGAAAACGAATATCTTAAAGGAATATTCGATTCAAATCACATTCACGGCGATAAATACCCCGAAGCACCGACATGCGCAAACACGTCAAATCTTAAGCATCTTCGACATCGTCACTTCGAGACAGCAATATTAAGAGGATCCCTACAAGACCGGTTACTGAATGAAGACTACGAAGTGCACCATAATTTTAGGATCGTTCTCTGCGCAGGTTTCATTCGCAAGTCCGCAAACATGTTCGTACGGTATCTCCTAGAAGATACTACTTTTGTCTGGTAAGACCTCGTTGTAAGGAGATTAAAAAAAAATAATCCGCTGATAAAGCATGACGCCTAAATTTTAAAGGCAATGTCACGAAAGACAGTAAAATTGTAGCCTTTTCCGCTACGGTCATAAAACCCTCCCAATCATAACCGGGCGGCGAAGATACACCAGCCGCAGCCTAAGTCATTAAATCACCCCTTTACCTTCCTTAAGAAGTTCTTACGGTATGAGGGCAAAAAGAAATTGCGCAATAAACCGAAAGAGGAAGAAAGGATGGGAAAAGAGGCACGGTGGCAAACAGCAATAGGAAGCGAAGTCGAAAAATTTCAAAGGTGTATTTAGAAGGAGAGGATGGTGCAAAAAAGATACGTGAAGATAAAGAAGAAACACAAACTATATAAAAATATACATATGAATAGTTTAGCAATTTAAAAAAATACGAATACTGACTTGTTGAAACGGCTTTTTTGTCCAGTACATGATGACAGTATTTTAATTATTTATATAATAACTGATGTAACCCCATGCAAATATGTCATAACAAAAATTTATTATGATTAGTTCTTTTGTATGATGATTACCTTTCGATAGATTCAATCAAGGTTAATATAAAAACAAATCATAACGAATTTAATTTTTATTATATATAATTAATTGACAACAAACATACAATTAATTATTTCTGTTCTTTAAATTTTATAATTGTTTTCAAGTGACATTTTTCTGTAAAGATACTCGAATCATTCCAAAACCTACTCTGTGTCATCGTATAACTTTAAATAGATTTTTAAGTGATTTTCATTTCGCGTTCTTGAAACTGCTTTGCGTCCATTAGAAGAACCTCATGTCGTAAATAAATATCTAAGTGATCAAATGTCTATGCCTGCGACTCATTAATAGTTATTGCAAATTCCAATATAACTGGTAAGTGATGCCTTTTCAAATTTAAAGATAATAGTGTTCAATAGATGCCAAAATTATTCACGGCATAAAAATAGATCTCCCGTTACTTCGGGTCAAAATTTCCGTATCTAAATGAATTTCTTTTATCGATCGTATAATTGTTGGCCGTTTGAGAGTCCTTCCTCGTATTTTTATGTTACATAACTATAAATGTTTAAATAAGAAAATTATAAAATAACCATATTTGTAAACGAAAATGTATAAGATAGCTTTTTAGTGTATTAAACAGTCTTTTTTTCCTTGATATGAATACAATGATGATGTTTGTATTTATATAGAAAACATGTATATTCATAATCAGCGTGAGAGAACGAAGAGTTTAACACGAAAATCGCCATAAATAGAAAAATCCACTCGTGGCTTTCAACTTTACAGTTTACTTAAAAATTTCATTGTGAATCCCATAAATGTATAATTTCACTGATCACGTCGACAGAGTCTAAATTGTGAATACATAAAAATATATTCAAATAAGAACTCTTAAATACCCAAACAACAAAGAGCTCTAATTAGTGCTGTGTGACAGACGTGCAACCAAGTCCAATAAACAAATTCACGGCTAATCCTTCAAAAGCGAGCGCAAACGCTGTTGGTGACACGCTGGTGATCTGTCTTATTACGGTTCGGAGACGACTTAGCAATACCTTTCAGCTTGACAAGTGGAAAGGCTGGGGAAAAAGTGAAGGAAATTATATATACGGATCTAGGCACGTTAGAAGTAGGAGTAAAGGGGAATCTATCTTTGAATCTCGTTTCAGAAAGCACACGGACTATTTTTGCATCAATAATCGAAGGAGAGACTTCCTCCTGGCATCCACAGTCTTTTTAAAGCGCATTACACCGCTAAAGACGACAAATGGATCCAATGGAGCGATAAAAACGAGGGAAATTAAAGTGATTGGAAGACTCGAGACATCACGGGGAATAGGGATGCGCTCAGCCCTCGCTTCGAAGTAGCAACTACTTTTCGCCACCGTAATTCTTACCTAATTAGCACTTATCAACTTCGCGAGGAATTCAAATCGTCCTTCGCTCGTCACGTTAACTCCGGAAAAAAAGCTACCGAGTCATGAGAGCAAAACGAAATTCAAACTTGTTTAATCCCCGGCCGTTAATTAACCTGACATAAATGCGACCATCCTCCGTACTCAAAATTCATGCGACTTCGAATTGAAATTAAGGGCTTACGGAGCTCTCCCTCATCTTCCATTTGAGTCACTGCCCTTATTTTTTCGCATCTTCCGTACACGTCGCGTCTTCGTTCCGGACGTTCTCATCGAAATTATTCATCTCTCGACTCCGCCGACGGAATTCGAATCGAGGGGACGCGGGTTTTTTTTTACGACCTGGAGAAGAAGAAGAGGGTGGGAAATTAGGAGATAGCAAAAAGGTAAAAGGTCCACAATGTCACTAGATCCACCCTTTGTGTTATTAGCTCTAACCGGGGTATCGAGCCGTGATAATTTTCGTTCCGGTTCGATGGTAAAATCGAAATTCGGTTCAGTTCCGGTTTTACCCAGTCTGCTCCTTGGAACCGGTTATTTCTCGCTCCGAAGGTTCAATTAATACATCCTACCGAAAGTTGTTCTCTTATGAGTAGCTATTTTCAGTTAGATAAGGTTAAAGTTTATTCTATATAACCTGCGAAAATGAAGAAATCGTAAATTATAATACTATTAATTAGTTACCAAAATATTTAATCAAATAAATTTAAAATAAATTTCATAAAGGCATTCCTATTGAATGGCTGAAAGCTGCTTTCACACGCATTAAGTAAAGTTACAAAATATAAAGTGTAAAATTTATCCCTTTGCAGCCATTTTCGATGGTATTGTTAGAAATTGTTCCGGATCCGCAACGGACTGAATATCGCTTTACGGTTTCAGATCAAAGACTTTTAAATTTCCGGATCGGTTTTGAGTCCGGTAAAAAAAAACGTTTCTTTCGTCTGGGTTCCGGTTTGATGCCCTGGTTACAACCGATCCTCGAATATACAAACAATCGCCTCTCCGGGGGGCGCGCACCAAGAAAGCGAGGGGGGAGACGCAAGGACGGTCCGACGCATGATTTAAACAGGCGGATTTTTCGAGTGGTATACGAGCAGAAAGGTGTGCTTACGAGAAAACGCATGACTCAGTGGGGTGGGGCGGATGGAGAAGCATGACGAGCGGGCAGATAGGGATGGAGGAGAAGCGAAAGCAAAAGGCAAGTGAGAGACATGCGTTTTAATTGCTCCCCGCCAACGCTTTACACGCGGATAAGTGGGGTTGCGGGGGGAGGGCGGATGGGGGGGGGGTTGCGATGGCGAGTTGAGAATGAGAAGCAACCTGTTCCCTCCACCCCCGCAATCCCTCCCACTCGAAAAATCCGCTCTCCCTCTGCCTACATCCCGCCGATAATCACAACGCCTACGATATGAGGGCCTCGCCTCATCCACCCAATCGCATTTTATTACGCCGCTGCAGCGGAGACGAAAATTTACGCGCGGTCGTATCTTTTGCCACTCTCCGAGAGCTTGACAAGTCTTCGTTGTTACCCTGCCGATGAGAAAATGTGGTCCCCATCACCTTCGCCAGTGAGAGAATGGGGAGAAATGGGCGGATTCCACGTTGGCCCTCAGACATTCCGCACTCTTTCACTTTTTTCTGTTGCTCCTATCGCGAACAACCTGCGCATCATTTTAAAGGTGATTTACGCCCTGATTTAAAGGGCTGTAAGACGGCGATGAAGTTCGACAACGAGATCGGAAAATACCCAATCGGTATTTACACGTCCGTTATGCAGAAGATATGGATCTCCTGTTTACGAAAACCGAGAGATTTACTCCGGCGGGATGTCCGTATTTTCCGTTTCGGTACAACTGAAAAATATGAGGTTTCTTTGGAAAAAATTACACGAAACCCGAAGAATGCCGTTTCCATCTCCTTAAATCTTCTGCATTCCAAATTTCGGAATATTTAAAGATCACTTCTTTCTTCGATTAACAATTTTCTCGAAGAAATGTGTCATTGAATTTTTTATGGGTGACTCACACGTCTAGGTGTATAGAGCACATCTTTATTGGAAGGCATTTAACATCATTAAAATCCAGAACTCGATCAACAGCCACGTATTTTCATTAATAAAAGCAATAGATAATTCTGAATCTTGAAAATCAATTTTTAGATAATAACCAATTAAAAATGAAGCTAAATTTTAGATGAGTTCAGTCATATTTACATTTAGGAAGGGAGGCTCCTATTTATTCGATAAACATTATCATTCTATCATTATTACTGTACTATTGTTTATTCTAAAAATGGTTCACACGTATGTTGCGCAGGCAAAAATTTCGGCCCAATGGTAAAAATGCTAGTCATGGGACGGTATATACAGTATTTACCTGAAGGACGAGTCTTTCCAAAGTCCTCAACAGCGAGCACAAGTGCGCACAATGTGACCAAAATGAGAATCTTTCAAAGAGAAGCAAATTAATAACAGCCCGACCCATTCGCCTCAAAACAAACAATCACCCATTGAAATCTAAATGAGAACTGGAGCAACGGTCTATATTCGGAGGGTACGTCCGATACAGAGGGCAAATAATTCCGCTTCAACGACTTAGGATCGCGCACAGCATTCAAACGAGATACCAACAGTGTTCTTGCATTACGATAAATCTGCCTCTTCCTTTGGTACATAATAGAGGGACACGGGCGAGTTGGAAATTTATCTGTTC
Organism: Pachydiplax longipennis; assembly: GCA_036926295.1. NCBI lineage: Eukaryota > Metazoa > Arthropoda > Insecta > Odonata > Libellulidae > Pachydiplax > Pachydiplax longipennis. The sequence continues at coordinate 65,023,401 of JAVFKF010000008.1, forward strand.
TATGAAGCAGATAATCGGCTCATCCGTGGAAGCGTACAAGCCACGTGGGAGTATTGCTTGATGGAAACAAAAGGATGAACGACAGCGCCACCAACACTGCAACTATGGTAAAGAGTCCGATTCCTAGATCACACTGACCACACACACGTTCGTGCCATTCGGAAAGGGTTACAATGATTCCTCATTTACTCAGACTTCCTCTCCTTCCTTTCCTTGGTCGCACGGCGGTTGCCCAAGAGGTCGTGAAGGGTATATTCGCCTGATGGCTGGCTATTTTCATAAATAAGACTGCTCGGGAGAAACTGGACAAGGCAAGGGAGAAGGAGAGACAAAATCCCGCTTATCGTATATCAAGGCCACATTAGAGTCAGGGACGATTTGTTTTTAAGACCACGTCATCTCCGAAATGGATCAATAAACGCTAGAGAACCTAATTGAACGTCCAAAAGCTTACGGCGATTGAGGGAAAGCGGTTGAATGTACGCCGTTTAGGGACAGGCGACGTAAATTTTTGGGTATAATTTATATTTTCGCGACAGCTGAAGATTGCTTGTTTGCTTTAGTGCTTAAGGTTTTCCGCCGACTCTTTCCTCGTGGAAAAATAATCACGCTGAAGGGATGTTAATGGGACGGATTTTATTTTTGCATTTATGACTCTCCTCCATACAATATTAGTAAGTAAAAAATAATAACACTCTCGGTTTAATGCTTTGTTGCGGTAAATTTCACATGGTTATCTGATTATTAACGGCTGAGCACATGCAACATACTTCATGGGATGTTTAAATGTTCGCTGTTTTCCTTTCGAATAGACTGGATGCCAAAACAACGTTTAAGCTGTGGACGTTAATATAGTTTTTGAGAACTGATTTAAATATTCTATGAGTACTTCATATTTGAAGGAATAAGAACTATCGCAGCTTTCATGAGTATTATACTTGTCAAACGTTAATCTCAACAGACTTAGTGAAAAATTCAATATTTGATTCGGTTAATATTGCCAAGCGATAGTTTCAAGTAATTTAACAAATTTCTGAGGAGATACCAACAGATATCACTGCTCATGGTCTAAAGACGCCCAAGTTTTGAGAAGTACCGCCAACACCTGAATTTATCAACAGCTGAATTTCCAACCAGCTGGCATCAACTGACATTAGGAAGTTTACAATAATTTTCAATATGATAAAATCCCAAAAATTAAAAATCACTACCTTTTGAAATCACTAATCATATACAGCTTAAACGATCAGCTAAGAATATTTGATTATGAGCACAATTTGTACACGTTCCATTATGATATTTACAAGCAAAATTACAGTTTCAAACGATAAAACGGTGAAAAAAATAACGATATTTGTCAGAAAAGAGCTCCTATTAGTTAGTCATATACATTTCCTACCATTTATTACTTATGTGGATACATATAAACTATTAGAAACAAGTTCTTTGGAAATGATAAAGTATGTTTGCAAAAATTTAGAGAAAATGAGATTTATATTATTTAAATTTTTATAGTAATTTTAAGCTCCAGACGACAATCAACAGCATTCTGTTTTGTTAGCTAATATTTAGTCAGGTTGAAGCCAGGACTCACTAGCTGAAGTAACCAACGGAGAAGTTGTGTCCATTATATTAACATTTTAAGTGTGGTCTGGAATCATTTTATATCATTTGTTTGGTAAATGGTTCTGTAACATATACTGTTTATATATACAAACACCATGACCATTAACAATTGAAAAATGAATTTTCCTATGATTCCGAGAGTTCAAGTATTTATAAACTAGTTGCCCCGTGCGAAACTTTCGCAGACGACACTTATACTCAATTTCCCACCCAAATACACTTCAACAAACACTAATCGTTACAAACAAATACACAAAAACTAAAACATACCTAAAAATACACACCTTCATATTCTTTATCAGCGTCTGTTTCGATATACCTCGTTTGTAGCGATAGATATCGCTATCTACACATCCAGTAACGATACTGAATGGCCAAATAAAAAGTATTGCGTTTTCTAACGCCTTACCTCATGAACCCAAACAAGATCCCTATTATATTAGAGAACGTGAGAGTATAAATGTTATCGAATGTTTTAAAAAATTTCTTATAGAAGCATAATCACGAATAATGCGCGCCATCACTATAACGATACATGTATCTTATCCTATACCGAATATCTCAATTCACTCAAGGCATTTATGACTAAATGAATTATAGTAAAGATACAAAATATCACTGACAGCTTTACCTAAACTCTGTCGTCATTAATACCACTTCCTTTTATACCGGCAATGATGTGTCAGTTAAATAACAAAGATAAAACAACGAAACATACCTTCTACATCCATGTTATTTATTTATCTTATATATTCTTCTCTTCATACATGAAATATAAAAATAACTACTACTCGTCTACAGTGATCTGATCTAGGAGAGGAGAGCTAGAGGGGAAGCTAAATGTCACACTTTCATACGAACATACATTGTGTTACATTGTCAAAGCGCATAGCATTGTCCCCGCATTGAAAGTCTCTAACATCGTTAATGTGGCAAAATAATACATTTTTGTGCTTCGGAGATAGCGATAAAAGCTTGGGCTTTCGTTAAGCTTGTATTCCATGCTGGTAAGTTTACTGAAATCGCAGGTCATCCTTTTCTTTACTCAGAAATATGATTAAATGTTGAATATTATCTATTCAGTGAGTGAAATATAAACACTGAGAATCATTTGATATCAGGTTTAGATATATAGAAAATTTGCAACATACGAAAGTTTCACCAAAATAAATTTGAATACTCGGAAAACAACTTAACGACCTGATTATTTTGATCGCATGACTCGTAATTAATTTCTCTAATTTTTCTATGAATACTCCAAAATCTAATCATAATACCCCAAATTGAATTTTAAATATTGTCGATCTTAAATTAAAACAACCGGGAACTTATATGATGCAAAAGTATTCAAACATACCACACGATAAAACCGTAACGCAAACTTTCACATTCGGCAATGTTCATGTTTCTTTGGCTGTCGTTCGGCTCCCGCAAGATGCAATGTAGTTTGCTTATTAAACTGTTGTGGTTGCGTATGACGTCGAAGTTTGCATTCATGTAGACTGTAATATTAATTGCGAATCATTTTATGACCGAGAATAGGTGGTGTATCCGATTTTAAAACTTGTTTACACTCTTCGCTAAATAAACAAATTTAATCTGTATATAGCAACCCGGGCATTTTTTCGTCCAGGACGCAACGCGATGATTAAAATATTAATTCAATTCGTCTAACAAATGGTGGATTTTTCATTTGTCTGACTATTTTTAGCAGGAACCCGGAAACTTTTCCTTTCAAATGATCATTCATTTATATGCATTGGCGGAGTAATAAGGGAGAAAAGTCCCGATCACCAAAAATGCATGTTTTAAAATAATATATAGAGGATACTACAGATGAAAAAATACGTAAGCAAGCTACAAGGTATATAAGCCGAATTTCTATCTGAATCCCCGTCTTTTATAGCCTACGTTAATTACCTACGTTAATGCTGTATCTCTTTAAGATAAGAGAGCAGTTAAAATTAGGCGGAAACCGTGCGAAAAGTTGAAGAACTTTTTAGGACGACTGAGCGCAAGTTTCATACTGGAGCTAGCCACAGTCATTGAAATGAAATCTGCAGCAATGAACCGCAGCAATCAAAGGCATTCGCAATTTAAAAGAAAAACCGAAAAGACCAGTAAAATCAACTACAAATGTAAAATAATTACCGGAAAAATCAATTTCATCCAAGCTGAGTGGGCACTAAATCATGAGAAATGATACAGCACCTATCGCAGCTGAAAGGAAGAGGTTTTTAGTCCCTCGGAAACAATTTTTAAAAGAAATTAAGAAAAAGTAACGCAGGAAAGGGTAGAAAGGCATCCATTCCGCCGAATTCAAAGGATCGAGATGGAGGAGAGGTCAAGAGGATGGATGCATATATGAGAGACGGGAAAGAGGAATGAGATAGGAAGAGAAATATACTGACTAATAACGAAAGAACGGGGGAGAGAAGGAAAGGGCGAGCAGGACAAGGAAAAGGGACAGGAAGAGAAATAGGACGAGAAACACGGATGACCGACACGGAGTGCGCGGGAAGATATACGGCCTTCTCGCATAAGAAAGTGGAGGTCTGTAGAGGAGAGGGTGTCCACTCCACGGAAACTAAGTAGCATATAGCTGATGCTCGAGAGGAGGTATAAAAAAAAGCGCAAACAAAAAGATGGGGAGAGATTTCAGAAATGAAGATCCGAAATAACGAGCTTTAAGTTTTAATGGGCGGAGAACTGTTCAATTCAAAAGAAAAGTGATGCTATAAGTGTAATAAAAATAGCCGCTTCGTTAAATATACACAGCCTGGTAAAAAACAACACTCTGAAGCACTATAGCAGATCTGCACAACATATAGCCCAAGGGCTACATGCGGACCCCTATAGGTGTTTGAGATTACACTTACAAAACTCTGTTATCATATAAAAGTTTAGAGTGAATGGTAGTAATAAAAACATAGGTTTTAGAAGAGATATTTCAAGAAAATATCGTCCATTGAATTATCCATGGAATACCCAATTGAATTTAAAAAAGACTTATAACTGATAAATAATGTAACACCTGAATTGATTCGTATTTCCGTATCTAACAATCGTAAGTAAATATTCTTAAAAAAAAACTCAAAGACTATGAACCCAACATCTGCAGCCTGCTATCATTTCTTTCTACCTCCATCCTCCTCTTAGTGTGAGTTTTGCATACGTGTAATATAGTATAAAATCGACAAAGGCCCAAGCTAATATCGGACATTGTAATCACTCGATTTGGTTCCTATGTCAAGGTTGAGATTTCTATGCATGTTCCGCTGAAGGTAAACTTAACTTAAGAAAAAGTCCGAATAGGCATGCATTGTGTTATTAGCAGTATTGTTAAAAATGCTTCGAGAGCTAAAGTCATTCAGCACATATGGGCTCTTATCGGGAATCGGATATTATCGGGAATCGAACCCGGTACTACTTTCGCCAAAGGCGAACACGGAGCCCACTTTCCGGAAGCGACCTTGGAATGTTTTCTTTGGAGATATTATAAAAGTAATAGAAGATAAATCTTTGCAAACGTACACCTATTAATAGGATTATAGGAGGAAAAAAGGTTTAAAAAATTCCTTTCTTTCAATACATGAAGCACTTTTCCCAGCTCCTCATCAGGGAGTATTTCGAAATATAAATGTTCGAAAATATTCTGTCTTCCTTTACTGCAGCCAGCTCAGACGATTACACAACTCTCAGCAAAGGATTCAGGACCATGGAAAAGGTGTCTTACATCAGAATTCTTATGGCTCATAACAATCAACCAGACGACTAATCCTATCATACGACCGTACTGAGTGTGAGCGCAAGATGCAAGCAACTTGTGCGCCTCAATGAAATCGCTTAAATATTTCCGTAAATTCTATTTAATGTAAACAAGGGTTGTTTGAGGAGGAATTATGGGGAAGGTAAAAACTTCTTAAGTTTGCTTCTACGGTGACGATGAAATCAAAAACGGAAAAACGGCGGTGCCATAGCGAAATCACCCATAGAAGCCCATAGACATGACGTTTCCAAAGGCGATATTTAGAAATATTTCTCACTGCCCCACTCAGGAGATAGTTCAACCAGAAGAGAACATTCGGCGAAATAGGAATGCTTCAGCGCTTCGGCCTGAAGGATTAAAAAAAATCCGGGGCTATCCGGAACTCACTGACGGTGATACATGGGGCGCTGTTTGAAAAATAAACCCGTTCCTCTCTCTCTCTATTCCCCATCTCAAGAGATTACAGCAAATAATAAAATCCCGAAACATCCCGCACTCATAAATTATCCTACCGGCTATTCAAACAAATGTATACCGGCGCAGTCACCGAGACTGTTTGGTTCTTTCCTCATCAGATTCCACCGTGGTGCTTTTGATTCCCGTATCGCTGAAAATGTTATTTTCCGTTACGGACCAGGTTATTTTTGTGTACGAGCAAATTAACAGTGAGTTTCATTAATTACTTATCTTAGAATGAACATGAAACTTAGCATTTTCTTTGGAGTATTTCGTCTAACTCCTTGAGCTCTGCGGCAAAGAGCTTTGAGGATAGGTTCTTAGCCTAAAATTTATAACGACTTTATTTTAGTTGTGGCCAAATTTTCGTACTTTCACAGAAATACCCGTTTAAATAATCAGCGACAAAATTGATCAATTTCAACCTGATAAAGTATAATACATCGGGACCTACGGAACGCAAGCAGTAGTGTAGGAGTTAACGCGTTCGGTGGCAAAGGCTATGATCGCGGATTCACATCTCATAAAAGGCGTTTATTTCACTACTTACCGTATAATGTCGTTTTTCAACGTTTAACTTCCTTAACATTTCTAAATTATGGCCCATGTTCCGGGATATCATCCTGATAACACCATCGACACAGATCAAACTGGCTGTGAAATACGGTCAAGTTACTGTGACTATATTAACCGTGAAAACTGGTAGAATGAATCAATTCATCAATTTTCAGTGTCATTCGAAAGTAACAGTGAAAGTTTATATTAGATTCTGATTTCCAGGTTTTAAAACAAAATTAGATAGCTCATAGAAAGGAAGATAATTTTTTAAAATACTCTAGGAAAGACACGACTCCATTTCGAAAAGATGCAATTTGATAGAATTACTGAATGCATCAAACCGAAAAGTACATATTGAACGAATGGTAATTTTATGATTTGCATTGGCTTTTATATCTTAAACAGAATTTCGCCCTTCCTTCCCTGAGTGTTTGCGTAGGTTTTAATACTTTCATAATTTGATAATATCTTCCGTCATAGTAAACACATTTTGGAATAAAATAACCTATGGTAATATTTATAATTTTTTAGATACATTACAGCAATTTTGTGAAGGTACACGTTGCGTCAATGCATCTTTCATAGCTATAGTTTTTATAATATTTTTTGAGGGGGAAAATACAAAAGTTCTAACGAAACAAAAATGTCTAACGAATAAAGAAAATTCAAAGCGCTTTGAATATCTAAATTTACAATTTTCAAAAATTACTTCTCCGTTTCTTCTTACCAAAAGCGAATACTTCAGGTGCTCTTTACTACATATAAAATAAATACTATCCTTACAAAAGAATTCGTAATAATAATTGGAAATCTAAGTTAAAAGAGCATGTCTGTGTTTGTTTGAGCAAGATACTGAACTTTCTCATAACTTTTCACAGCTAGTAAGCAGGACTGAAAGGGTATCCCTTGAACTTCTAAGAGCAATTCCACGAATGCTTAAAACATAGGTTAGTGATGAAAGGAAGCTCAAACGAATCCAGCGCTGCCAATGCAATACTATCCTAAGCCCCAGTGCGAAACATCGGAAAAGATTTTATTGCACAATAAGAATAATTTTTAAATTAATGCGGGATTTAGATTCAGTAAAATAAAATACATGCGAGGATGGTTTGTAACTCTCAAAGCACTATGAATCAGCAAAAAGCACCTTAATGCTCCGTTTCCGCGAGGGAAAGATAAATGAAAACTTATGTAACGCCCAGGACTTTAGCCAAAACCTCCAGATTAAGAAAGGAAATCACCTTCATACTACAGGAATCTTGCCTTGGATTAACATCGGCTCACGAAAGCATATTTTCATAACGAATACAGGATCTTTCTCCCTAAAACCTTCCAAGGCTAACTTTCAAAGTTCTCCATCCTAAACCATCCTTCCGGATATAAGACTGAGCACGCAGCTTCACCGATTAACTCGGTCGCAGCCACGCAAGCCAAGAAAATGAAGTCGTTTCAAACAAGTCGAACAGATATCCGCGGAATACGAAACCTTGGGAGGAGGGCCGGAGCACTTGGGACACCTCCGAGACCAGCATGTCAAAAAAGAAGAGCTATTTGAAGGTGAAACAGGGCGCCGAAAAGAGAACTTATTCCGCAGAAGAAGGAAGGTATACCTTCAGAACTTCCATTCCTTCCTTCTCCACCAATTCACTTTTTTATTTCGCCTACTCCTAGCGCTTTCTGGTTCTTTAAAAATACTCCGAGCCGAAAAAAGACACTGCCCAGTTGTCTGCACTCCACAAATCCTTGTCCCTCTGCGGCGAGAGATTTATGCCCGTACGAGGCATGTGTTTGTCCACCCACCAAGAGTCCATCCTCTTCCCGTTCCATTCCCTCGTAATCCTCTCCCACCTCTCATTCCCTACAGCCTCCGCGGGGGAGAAGGAAGGAATGGACCAAGTCAGCTTACCGAGATCTCTCTCAAGGACCTCTCCTACTTTCCACTCCAAAGAGAGAGAAGGAAACTCGCTATTCCCCATACTCATCCCTTTAACCCGAAATGCGATGGCAAATCCTTTTCCAGTCACCCCGTTCCTTTAAACCCATAAGCCGACCGCGGATTGGGTACCGTTCTTCCCTTCTCGGTGCGGACTAAATAAAGGTGAAGATTTCCCAAATCGGTCGATCGCGATTGGGGCGACGAATCGCGGCGTCTTCAGAAGTACGGCGGCGGATGCTTAAAATCCAATTATTTTGGACGTCCTTTTTTTTTAAGCGCGGCGGTAACTTCGGGGTGTGCTGAGGGCCTGTGTGGACGCTATATGGTGGAATGAGGACTTTCTCGACTCGGGAATCTAAACCCGATTTCGAGAGAAATTTAAGCGGGTCTTTTAACGGCCGCGAGGATACTTCGAAGCCTTAAGGGAAATTTAATTTTTCGTATGGATGGAATCTTTTCTCCAAATCCTCCCTTTCGGAACAAACGTTACATGTCTGCTCAAACTTAATTAATCAATTAACAAAAATTTTGAAATGGTTATAAATACATGCCATTATCCATGGGAGCAAGCATCATGACTCTACTTTCAAAGTCGATTATTTTCGCGCATCGTTCTCGGAAAAATTAATTCTTGAATTGACTGGTTCTAGCTTCTATTTATCTGATATTTCTCGCGGTATCAGAATGGTTTACATAACAAGGACACATGATATGACACAACCATTCAGTTTAAATGGGATATGAATAGGTTTTTGAATCCGAAAAAATTACAGATGATCCGTTTTGATGGAATGTTTTAGCTGAGTGAAGCTTTAGGCGACTAGAATCATGAATATTACCAATGATTAAAAAATCAATACACATCATCCTTAACGAAAATTCCAACTACCAATAAAGACCGAAAGGTGACTATGACAAGATGATCTTGGTGATACAGCTGCTGGAAGAGCATACTTCGTAAAGTAAACATGTGACGCAACCGCCTCTGGGTGCAGTGACTAACGGAGTGCCACTGCATAATTATAAGGGGAAAGTATGTTCGCCTACAGCAATAAAGACAGAAAAATATGGAAAGTATATTACATATCAAAATGAAGAGAGGCTAAATTTAGTGGTATAATTGAGGTAGTTAAGATCTATCAACGATAAGTTGGACTAGTAAATTTTTATTCATATTTGTACACTATTAAAAATGTTGCTCCAGAGAAGACAAACATGTGTGAAAAAAGTCGACACAATTAACATAACGTTACGATACTATAATAATTTAGAAAACAATGAAAATCCATTCGGCGTATACTCCTTCAGGTCGGCCATAGGTCTGAGGCAGCCACTGGCTACCAAAAACATACAAATGAAGTCGTTTCCTGAAGACAATACTCCTGTGTTTGCGAGACCACTGAAATATTTTAACTACAATACAAATCAAGCAGTTGAACGAAAATTGGTTATTTGGCTCAGGAGTATAACCAAAAACATTGATGGACCTTATATATCTACCCAGTAACTCCGACTGAAAAATAACTACTCTTAGTCGCCAGGGTGAAGGTTTAACAGCGCATACTTATGTAAAACGGTTCCCCATTTCATCATTCTCCATAATCACGAATCGAAAGCAACGTGCAGTGAGGATAATGAAGATTTCTGTTGGCTTAATTTTGGGTAATACATATATAAGCAGATAGTTTGGGTGCACTTGCCCTCCGTGTTTAGTGTGCCTCTTATCTTCGAGAGAGGCGAGAGAGTTTCGTTTCGACGCATTTCACACTGCCCGACATTCCTGCGAGACTTGCGATGATAAACGAAGTGAATAAACCATATTCCGCAACGAATTACAACGCACGATAGATAACAATTATCTACAGCGCATAGAGCAAAGAGCAAATGATGAACGTATACGTATGCTTCACCAAGGTAACAAATTTTAGAAAATCCTATGCAATAAAACGACAAAAGCGATCCTCTCCAGGAGGGAGTTGTGGATAAATTATGCATTTAATAATTTCATAATCATTGATGACAATTACACGCCAAATGATGGTATATCGCATACTACTTGAAGACAGCAGATGGATTTGAAATGGTATTTGGATGTAGAGATGACTTAAAAATATCTTGCGAAGGCTTTTCCGCAGAATTCTTTAAGGAACGGATGGAGAACGGGTGATAAGACGAATGAAGATATTCGAAATTTCAAAATAAGAGTAATCACTGCCATTTATAGTCGGAGGAGCTGTTATGTAAACGCAGATTTGAAAAAGAAATTAAAATATGGATAGAGGCGGAGTAGAAGCCCTAATCTGAGGCCCCATCAGAAAAATATCTCAATAAGAAATGACAAAAAAAGTTTCTAAAGAACATTTAGTAAAGTAAATATGTCAATAAAATATGAATATATATTGATTAAATTAGTACCATAACGGGAAATCAAGTAATCTCCGAAAGTAAATGAATGACGATTTGTCGTAAAACACATAGAAATATATACCAAACACGAATAATATATGAAGAAATATATAGAAAATCCTAACACTACACATGGCAAGAAAAGAAAATATTGTATTCTAAGTTTCATTGGTTACATAAATTGCAATTAGTGATTGATACTTTGCATTTTTGAGTAACGTGAAGTATAATAAAAATATAAACCAATTTTTAAAGGATAATATATCATTGAGAGTTTCTATTTTCGTTGAGTTTCACGAGCCCAAAGCCGGATGGAGCCCTAGCACCAATTGCGCCTAATTATAAATCCGTCCCTGAATATGGTCCCTTAAATGAAATCTGGGCTTACATGATCTTTCATCAGACGAAGAAATTTGGCCTAATTAATGCAAAGAATATGATTTATTCTGGGTGCACTTAAGGAATATCCTCTGGAATTTTTACCAAGTAATCCTTTAAAGGCTAATGACTCTGGAAAGGAGTGACACTGCAAGTATGTAAATTAATCTAAAATAAAAGAATCAACAGAAGGGCATTAAGGAAAACTAAACCTGAACTTTTGCGCCCTTCCATAGAGGAATTAGTAAATATTTATTCTGGAAACTGAAATGATTACATGCGATTGAGGAAGAAGAATGAGAAACAGGGGCAAGATGATGATAAAGGAAGGATAACTGAAAAACTAAATGCCGTCCATAGCATGGAGAAGGCACGAAAGTTCCAATTACATATTAAACCAGCATGTGAATAATCATAACCAGGCATGTGAACTCACAAAAAAAAGAAATAAAAAAAATATCATTTGCACTTGCGAATCATTATAAAGTGGTTTAAATTAAATCATTGTAAAGTTCTTTTTTTGTTATTAAATCCAACCAAGTTATCGGTTCCAAAATATGCACCGCAAGTATTTTCCTTTCGTCAAAATTTGGCGGATATCAAAGAGTAGATGCTGAAGTTTATTCTCCCTGCACTAGAATATTGATGTGAGAGTTTGAAATGATAACTGTAATACATTGGCGGATCTAAGAGGAGAGAGAAGCCGCCCCCTTTAAGGAGTTTGAACTAAAATCTAATTATTCAGTGATTTTACGATCACAATACTTCTACTGAATTTATCAAATCAAAATGGTATTTTAAATAGATATGAATTAATAAGAAAATTGTATTCAACTTCCTCCCCGGCATTTTTTATTCGCCCCTGTTTTCATACACGAACTCACACGCAAATAGAAAATGAAATAATAACCATATTCCCCCCAATTTGTAGAAACGTAATACCAATAAAATTACGCAATTTACAATGATTGAGTAGTTTGTATGTTGTTTGTACACGTTTTTATGATGCTCGTTCATTAGAGTAAGTACCATACTCGAGTAGAGAACTAGAACCAAATAAATACTGTAATGACTACGTAGTTAGCATCTACATACATATTGTAAACACTTTTAATGTCTATACATGTGATAAATGTATAATATTTAAGACATTCTCTAAATGTACTGTTTATTTATGTTTTGCATACATGGATACATAAATGTCTGTACAGTTCATAAAAGTATATATTAATGTCTGATATTTTTACTTAGTGCACACATTATATAATCTTGTTTTCGTGGATTTTTTCACCTCCTCTTTAAATGAGAGTTTTTGCCGGGGAATTTTGTTTTCTTCGACTTTCATTTGAGAAGACTCTATTCCAACTTTTTTACATGCTTTGGAAGAAAATAAACTGGAACATGGCAACTAATGAATAAGAGGTTCGAAAATCCCATCCCCCAGGATGGGGTGGGGTTCTAGGAAAATTATGTAATTGTAAGATAATTAGGGAGAAAAGATAGAGAAAACACTGCTTCGGCGAATTCAAACGAGGAAATCGTAGATATTTGGTTATTTGAACGCTATCATCAAAGCCAGAAGGAAATCATTCCATCCCTATGAAAAAACCATTATACCACAGGTGAAACCAACGGAGAGCGCTTGAAAGATGCACTGAATGTATCCAAATATTCTGACGATTAAATTATGCGCAGATAAATTAATTTATTCGTTAAGTGAATTGAAGTAGTACATATTTTATTTCCACTTGTATTAATAAACAAGGTTAAGGAATTATTAAATAGATAAATTTATTTTGAGAAATGAAGATCGGTACACTGAGCACCTGAAAAGGCTGTCCAAAAAGAACACAAAATTATTCCAAATCTAAACTGCGATTCTAACCCGGGACACCTCATTAATAATGTTAAAATGGCGAATCCTTCAGCATACCTTCGAAAACTAAACTGCAGATGATATATCACAGCAAACAAAAATACTGTGCCATTTATAATGCCACGAATGACAAGATTATCAAAATCTAACGTAGAGGTGGCAAAGACTGCAACGGTGAGCTGACCATAAATACCCCTCCTGTTAATACGCTGCACCCAATTTTAAAGCGGTCCTTCTCTCCTCTTTTTGCTCGCACGAATAATGACTTTCGTTTGAGAACGCCGCAATAACTTCCGACTTCCCCGCTCTTTGGAAGAAGTTTCCTTGCACATCCACTATCCCATCCGTCTCTACCTGTTTTTGTGATCTTCCTCCTTCCCTCTTTCTCCAACTTGGCTGTACCATCTCACCGCATCTCCTCCTCCCCATCCCACCGTATCTCCCCCTTCCAGCGCGATATCAGAAATAACGCTCGCCCTCACCCTTTTCCATTACCAACCTCGACCGCTTATATATTTTTTGCCCACTCCATCACTTTGAGGATTTTTTCCCTTCCTTTTTTTAACAAGTTGGCAACCGGAATAATGATGTAGGCCCTCGTTTGTCGACTTTAAATTTTAACAAACCGAGCTGTCACAGGCCATTTGGGGTATAAATAAGAAACTATATCTCTCCCACCCCTTACCTTACATTCCCTAAGAGCTTCGTTGTTATAGTTGAGTCACGACTCCTCTTCTCCCTCCGACCGAGGAAGGAAAGCAATTTCAATAAATTTCGGATTCCTTTTCTCGAAAAGACCTTCGGAGTAAATTAGAGCCGGCTGAAAGGGTGTTGATTATTTTACAAATTAGCACAATTCTCACACAAGTACAAAATAAACAATCGCCGTTTGCTTTGTAAACAGAGCGGACGGGAGAAACTAATTTACCGCGCGTCTTTAAAGCGTCGTAAATAATTTTTCAACAATACCCTGAACAGCAAAAATCTTTCTATCTCTCTTTTTTTTGACGGCTAAGTGATTTTTATTGTGAAGACTGCAAGAAACAAGTCACGTTTGCCGCAGTCTGGGCGGACGGCGAAGTTTGAAAGATTTATCTCGAGTTTTATTGACGTGTTTGAACGCTGATCTTAGAAATTATTGTGATATCGATGTACGTTTCTCGGCCGCGAATGAAAATGGCCACCATTCAAGCAATGAAAATAATGAAACCTCGACCCAATTTTGCGAAAAAATGTCATTAAAGTGACAAGCAGATGGATCGAAGAGTGTATTCGCACACGTTGCGAAGTTCCGCTAGATGAAGGCCGCAAAATCTTAATTGATATCGGATATAATAAACATAGTTAAATTTGTACTTGTTCAAAAGAAATCCTTCATTCAACGACCTAAGTTTTGTTGTTGGATAATATTATTAGATGTAAATAAATTATTGATACCATAAAATTTTCTGTAAGGCTAGGAAAGCATCGTAAGTTTCACAAGGAAGTTATTGGAGTTATGTATAATTTCATATTATTAAAAATGGATCAAAATGAGCCTTTCTTGTATGAATTTTAAGCGTATCATGTCAAAAGCGACCTGAATTGTTCAAAATTCATTTTTCTTCTGATCTATCTGCGAGTTTGGAAGCACAAAATCATTCCGAATAGCCATCCTGACAAATAGAATTACGCGAATTTTATTCTTCCCGAAGAAACAATGATAATCCTACATAATTACAAGTCATTTGTGTTCTCTAAATGAGTGTAGTGATGAGGGTCTCTAGCTATTTAGCATCAAGATTATGTAGCATAACACAATAGGTAGTTGTCAAAGAAATATTTCTGAGTAAAATGAGTGAAGGTAAAATTTGTTTATAATCCGAACCAGATAATATTAGGCAAAACAATGGAAACATAAAATCTAGGCGAATTTTGAATCGATATAACGATACATTCAATGTGAAAACGATATTTCAGCCTTCGCTACTCTGATCTCTTATGTTCTACAAACAAAATTGGCGAATCAACAATCTAATATACGCTGTACTGTACCATACTCTATAATGTATGTACATAATCTATTGGTACTCTGTACTATACTGCTACACGCCGAAAGGCGGTTGTAGGTTATTAATGTAGATACAATTAAAACTGATCACAATATAATTCTGAGTAATCATGGTTTTGTTCGATGTACATAGGACGATGAATTATCAATGGCGGTCTTATGTCTGCGACAAAAAACTGGAGATTCAAAGCAGTTATTGGAAAGAAAATAACGCGAATATCTTACCTGTTAGATGACTTCCAGTGAACTCGAAATCGTCGTCTTGATCCCAATGTTTGAGGGAGAGATTGCTGAGGGGCGTAGCGTTTGCGAATTCCAAGTTAGCGAAATGCCAGTCCAAGATCTGCCTATCTCTTGATGAAAGGTACACATCACTGAAATATAAGAAACAAGAATTAAAAATCTATTTCTTAGGCGAGCTTCCACAGTGCCTTTATATTTGCAACTGGAGTGTTCACAAGGAATTTTCCACGAATGCATAATGCACAACGAACAGACGGTACCGAGGACAGATACAAATGGGAATAGGTAGGACAATGGTAATTTTTTACGAAATTCCAAATGATCATTTATTTCGCATGCTTTTAAATATTATTTAATACTGTAGGTATGCTTTGCTTCATCACCTTCAATACTTAAAGGTCCAAAAATTTGCCAAAAAGCACGTTAACGATACTATGATGATAAAGAAAGATGTTAAGTGTGGTATCGTAAATTCAGGGAACTTCTTATTTATGAGACATAATATTATTACACTATACTATTTCCAGGATCACTAAGAGAACAAAAAATGTTATGGACCCGTGTATTCCTTAGGGGGAATAGCACTGTTTCAATTTTATATAGAGAAAGAAAATTAGTGAGAAGTGATTTTGAAGACATTCAGTGGAGCAGCTAAGGCTGTTATGCAGTGGATCTATCTTTTATTTGATAGCTTGTAATGTATAATCTCAATGACTGGATGACCACCAAGAATAAAAGAACATTAGATGAGAGGCATTTAGAGAAACTACTATGTATATCCTCCGTAACTTCGATTCGTTTCTTTAACAACAAAGGATTTTGATTTGTAAAAATAAATTCATTATTTTATCAGGAACTTTCCAGGAACCATAAGTAGCAAATTAATTTCTCCTTGAATTTTCCCAAAATGTCTTGGCATTCCCACAGATTTCTGAAGACATTCGTCTCAAAAAATTTTTAACAGCAAAGTTAATAACATAGGGGCAAATAGGATGAAATAGGCAAAATTTTACCCCAGGAAAAACCGTGTTTTTGAAAGATACACCCAAATACATCGATTCAAATAAAATCGCAACCAGTTTCCAATTTTTTTGAAAGTACCGCTTTTTTATTTTTCCTTCGATTTTTACATTATTTAACATTCATTAAATCGCACTGAGCTGTCAGGGATTGATTTTACCTTATGCTGAGTGTCCTCTTAAGTAACTTTCCCTAACCTTTTCCTATGCAACAGTTGCAATAGTACGCGCCATTCCCCGTAAGGAATATACGAGCCATTTTACGTTGTCTCTTCATGACACTAGACGAAGTTTAGTAAAGGGAAATCTGATTCTGGAAGCTGTGAAAATATCCTGATCTAAATCACAGCAGAAATTATATAATCCATACATGAAATAAACTTAAAGCTGTTTCACAATGAAGCATTTCAGCGCGGAGAAAAGTACCTTTCAAACATCACGAAGTAATAACGCAGGAAATGCGAAATACATTCCGAACAAAAAAAGAATGAGTGAGAACTTCGGAGTAATAAGTCGCCGACATAAAGCGCGAAAAACGCATCCCTGTTTCGTGAGTTGGGCGATGCTACGCCAATAAAAGCCCTGGAAATGACAGTACAGTGCTAATTAACAGCACTCTTCCAGGATGGTGGACTTGAATGAATCAGTATGTTCTCACAAAATAACGTATTGGCTCTTTGTCGAGCGACAAAGAGATGGAAACTTCATTCGGTTTTAAGTGACAAATTGCTTGAATATCAAGAGGTGATATTCCTCTTTTTTTTCTTTTTAAAGTTCTGCGATACTGAGATCGTTTTTAAAATGCCTATAACCACTTGCCTGATCGGTTTTTAATTATTTTCCTCTCCTAATATGTCGAGTTTTTATATTTCTTGATTCTTTTTATATTATTATGTCATGAAAAGTAATCAACAGCCAAAAAAATTATAAATTAATCTTGAATGAATATACAACATCTTACATGAGGAAATCCAAAAACAGGCCATCTCAATACAGAAGCAGAAAAGATTACGATGCCTATGCTATGCAAGTCAATTTAAACAAGGAGCGGCTGCCCAAGTCTGAAACGGGCAAGTGGTTAAAGATTTATAGAAAAGTGAACGGATTGGGCTAAATTGACACCAAGTTCTTCTTTCTTTAATTTGATGAATTTACTGAAATTAAATGGCAGAAAAGAAAAAGGAAATGGTACTCTCTATAATTTTTACAGAAGAATGAGAAAGTCAAGCTGACAAAGAATGAAGCCGTTACACAAAGAATCCCGGTCCCGTCTGACTTTTTTCAATTTTATTTTTCCTTGGGAATTTTTTTTATTAAGCAATTTTCATTATTAATCTTACTGTTTCTGATACATCTTATTTACTAGAATGCAAAGTGTAAAGATCATGTGCTCGTTTTGAATATAAATACTGAACCTGCCCAAGTATAAGCTAATGTTTTCTGTCATCATTTTTTTATGAACAAATCTCCCCTAAACAGAAACCAAGAAGAAGAAATTACTTATACTTGAATAATGGAAAGAAAAATGCACGATTACAAAATTATAATTTCTTAAGACAATATCATTGTATCTGATTTCCTTAGAAGTAGTCCTTTCTAAAAAATTATCTTGGCTAGTAATTTTTATTTACTTTTTGCAAAGATGAAAGAAATTATTATCACCAAATGTGGAACCCAACAGTCATAAACAAATCTGTGAAATTGATTACTTCTGTAAAAATTTAAAATATTTGTCGTTAAACTATGAAACAATCAATCCATGACTGACTGGCAAACATTAGCACAAAATCTAAAAGATTTTTTTTTCTTGCCAAATATTGGTATAAATATTTAGAAGTAGGATTAAACCCAGAATCATGTTGTCCATGAAAAATGGTAATTAAATGTAAATGTTAAAAGCCAAAACCAATCATTAATATTTTTACCAAGGAACTTATCAGATTGTTTTATATACATTTCTAGATTCAGCAAGTCAACCCATCAATAAAAAAGAATAAACAGAAGAAAACCTAATACAAATCTTTGAAGAATTCCTTGAGTAACTGCAACAATATTCCAATTATTTAACTCTCAACAGTTTTACATTGAGGATAGACATGAGAAGCAGAGATAATTTTCCTTGAATTGTTAATAGCATACTACCTTGAATAAAAGATAATGATGATTAATAACATCAAAAGCCAGGAATAGAATAACTACAGTTTAGTGCCTGTTGGAGCATTGCAAGAATAGCAAGTTGCTGAAATGCATGTGATGTATTGTAATTCATATAGTAGTAGGATAGCTAGAGAATGTAACAAGGAGTGATTCACTTTGACAATGTTTACAGTATAGAGTTTATGTTTCAATAAACTTAACAAAGATGCATCTCTGAATTAATCGCTGTAAACTTTTCTAGTCAAGAATTCTTAATATTACTGAGATCAAAGCCATAATTAAGGAAAAAACTGTTTTTTTATAATATTTCTTCTTAAAGAACTTAATATTTCCTTTTGTAGAACTAACAGTTCTTACCTTAATCTAATAATTAGATAAATAGTCCAAGAATCTGCATGCAATTTTAAAAATCTAGGGACAATTTTTGTTTAAGCAGCTCTTTTTTGTGATCAAGTAAGAGCTATAGTAGTTCAATGAAAAATTGAAGAGAATCAATGCCTTACCTTGGAGGAGATGCCTCAAGTTCTTGCAGTTTTTCCTCTATTTCCTTCTGCTGCTCCAAAAGCTGGTCCCACTCCTATGGCAAGAAAGATATGTTAAATAGCAAAGTTTGATCAAGGATAATTAATATCCTTTTATTAATATTAAACATATGATACATTGAAAATTTAGTCCGATGCCTCTAGCATAATAGTTTCAATAAATAAACCATGTAACATGATAATCTTAGAAAAATATCACCAATAGATGGAATTCATTAATATTATTGCTTCTGTAGTAAAAAAAAAATATTTTCCGAAATGAATTACTATATACAATTTTACCTTAAAGGAAATTAAAGAAATTAGCGTATAAAATTTAATAGTTGAAGGAAAATGCATAATGGTGCCTTCAATGATGTAGAAATGAGGTTAGTTGAAAAAAATCAGTCACCCAGAGAAAAGTGAAAAGTGAAGACAAAACGGTACGGTTAGTATGGAAGAAATAAAAAGGAACCACTTTTCAAAAATGAACCTAGTTCCTAATTTATTAAAAAAAAACAACTATGCAAGGTACGGTTAGTTTTTATTACTAGGAGACTGATAAATAAGAATTAGAATATGCAAATTCAGGAGGTTTTTCCAGAATTTAAAACTTGCTAAAATAATAAAAATTTGCTTTGATGAACATCACCAGATTCAAGCTGGACATTGTGTACAGCAAAATCAATGAAATTTAAAATGAATAACAATTTAAATACAATATTTTACAGTCATACTGGCTGAGAAATCAAAACTCTGGACCTAAATGGATTTTTCACTTCTTGATCAATAGAATTATAGGCAACTAGAACTGATACTAGATTAAGAATACATCATTTCAGACTTTCAAATGTAATGTTAGCATTAAGAGAGAAATTAACAATAGATAATTTCTTAAATTGATAATAAATTATCAAAAATATGCAAACTTATCATCTAGTTCCTAGTCTACCCAACCAAAATCTAAATAACTCTGTAATTTGCAGAATATTCTGTCCTTTTCTTATGACAATTCTTGGAAAGTTTTCTTTAATTTGTTGGTTTAGTCATGCCATGGTTTCAAAGGGAATGGACTGCGCCTGAAAATTTGGAGATTTCTGATAAAATACACAAAAATTTGGAGAACAACCTGTCTCTCTGAAATCCAAGGCAACTCTTGAATCCATACAAGCCCTACATAAGCTCATACATTTTCTGGTAAGTATACTTAGAGAAGATAGGCCTATTTAAAAGTAAGGGTAAGAATTAATGATAGACTATAAGAAAAGAAGTCAATTTCAGCATTTTTCATTCATGATGAATGGGTTGAATTTACAAAGTGTTTCTTAATCAACTTGACCTTGCATGTTACAAAGGGAGCAGTTATATGTTGCTTTGTAGCCATGAAGAAAGTGAGAAAATAAGATATTTATCAATTCAAAGAAACATGGGAAAACTCTTGGGGGAGTTAAGGATATTTTAACATAAATGATGTCCACGAAGAAAATTTCATTATACACTCAACACTAAGGCTACAACTTGCTTTGCATATGTATTTTTTGGAGAAATTTAATTAGTTCAATTTCTGTGTCTTTTCTTAATTTTTATGTTCCATATTACATTAAATGGGAATGTTTGTCTGTCAATGATTAAACACAAATAATTCAACAAAGCATGCTTTTTGTTGAGTAAATAGTTATTTTCCATCTCATTAGTTAACTAATGTTTTTATGAGAATCCATTATTGCAATTAGTATTGTATTTATATTATATGATTCAAAACAAGTAACTCACCCTGCATGCATTGTTTAGATCTCTCAATTTAGAGCGCAAGACAAATTCCTGTGTGATATCTCTGGGTCCTTTAGTCTCGCATTGTTCTCTATGCTGACGATTTAGCTCTTCACATTTTTCTCTCATGGCAATCATCTGCAATAGAAGGAATATAATGCAAAATTTAATCAACATAATAAATGGAAATTTTAGTAATAAGGGATTTTTAAAATGTGCACAGTTTCTGTTATGATATTTTTGTGGACACATTACATCCTGGGCAATCCAGCAAAATACTTAAGTGAAATGTATTAAAGTAGTGAGTAAATATCGGAAAAGGGATAAAATTGCACCTAAGAAATCATATATTTTTAATCTGCTGAAAAAGGTAGCCACTGGAACTACTGGAATTGGTCTACAAAACATGTATAAATTGGTTATAAAGTATAAATAAGATGTCAGATGTCTCCTCAAAAATATTCAGATGTTTCATTTTGGTAATAAAAATTTAAACATTTATAAAAATTCTCAACTCCTGCATTCAGTGATGATACAGCTACACAAGTTACTGCAATAAAGTTATACACTGCATTACTCTTGTTCTACAACTGGCTTTCTGATTTTTATAGATAACTTATTAGTTTTAGATCTAACAATGAGTTTACTAAAGAGACAGTCAGGTGACCAAATTTTCTAATATATCCCTAAAACTCAAAGTTCCCTTTTATTTCTCTACAAAGCTTGCATAAAAATTTCCTTTGGTAAAATTCTGAATACAATTAAACACAATAAAGTGAATCAGAAACTGCTTTTAGAATTTGAAAATGAGAAAATGACAAAAATTAAAATTAAACTAAATCTTAACTATCTCAAAAAATAACTTTTTTTACATTTCTTGGTCTTCAACATTAATTATATTACAATGAAATTTTTAGTATATTCATTAATCATTGCTGAAAATATTAAACATAATTCTGAATACTCAATATTCTGTTTGAATTTTTAAACTGAGAGCACCAAACCTGTATGATCTCCAGGTAGAAATAAAAAATATAAAAGGAAATTCTGAAATGTTCCTCCATAATCTAAGTCCTCAAGGGGTCAATTCTTTTTCAAAGATGGACATTTTGCAAAACAAAACACCCTCCTTTTCTTCTTAATAAAATACTGAAATGTTTTATTAATGCCATACAAAATAACATTCCTACATGGGCTTTACACAGAAAACATTAAAAAAGATACCAACTGCACTACTGAGAGGTCTGTTTTAACAGATGCAAAAACAATAAGGTGGAAAGAAAAAATGAGTAAAAAAACTAGAGAAAATTATCTTTAAATTAAAAATCCCTATGTATTAAAGATAATCATGAAAGATTTATTACTCCATATTTTCAAATAATTGAACTTAACTAAAAACTTGCGAGTAAAAATACTTGAAGTCATACAAATTCCTGTGCTAGAATTAATGTAATAGCTTTTGAAGAGATCAAAAAGAGAGCCTGTCTTATTTATTGCTTACCCGATGTTGATTGGTTTTCAATCTCTCTTGTAGAGCAATCACTGCTTTCCAGTGCTGGACTTGCTTTTCTTTCACATTCTTTTCTTGTAGCCTAAGTGATTAGAATAAAACTGATATTAGAGGTTGTAGGACTTCAGAGGGTTGGGAGAATATGTAACTGATTACTTCATGGCATAGAATTCATTAATAACTTCACATAGAATATGTAGCTCCATGTGTTATAGGGAGGAAAAGGGGTTTTCAGAAATTTTAAAAATGGCATGATACAATGAAAGGATAACTCCTTAAGAAAGCACATCTCTCAATAGAAGAATAAAATTAAATTCTGGAATTTTTAACAAAACAGCATTAAACAAACAGTCTCTAATTTTAGCATTCTATTATAAAAGTCAATAACTTTGGCAAGAAGTTAAGATATAAAATAAAAATCAAAGCAAAGCCATTACCAAAATCTTATCCAAATAAGCCTTCAGCAAATTGAAGAATTTTAATTGGATGGGTTACAAAGTAAAACATATTTTAAGATGACGTTTTTAAACAAAAAAGCAAGGAAGAGATTTGGTTAATTGCAAACTACTCAAAACTAGTTATCTTTAAAATGAAATTTTGGTTTGCTCTCAAAGTCACATACTTAGATAACCACAAGGCAAGATTAAAAACATTCAAGAGCAAAGAGTCATACTTACTTAATGACCCACTCCAAAGCTTGTCCAAGAGAGACAGGTCTGCCACTTGCATAATTAAAATCCAACTGATGAGAGAGGTAGCTTGTTGCCTCCAGAAGTCTATTAAATTCACGTTCCACCATTTCATCCTTATCTTTAGGCACCTGCAATAAATGGATAAACAAATTGGATGAGTCAACATTCTATATAAACCTATATTCAGTTCCATGGTGGACAGTACTCTGAAATGACTTAATAAAACCATGTTACTAATGTTAGGAAATATTTGAACCCAGAATTGAAGAACAGGAACTAGAAGTTAGAAGGTCAGAGTACTACAAAAAGCAAAAACATATACGCATATGAACAGGTAGTAATTAAAAAAAGCTACTGGATGTTTCGATTTATAAACCAAATTAAATTTGAGACCAACTGATTTGTTTGGGTAATACTAATAATGAAAAAGACTTAATTCTGGCAAGGTTAAGATTATTAGTCTCTTCTTACAACTAACCTTTCATCATAATAAATCTGAAACAAAGAGATGAAAAAGGTGCAGAGAAGAAAATTACTTTCTGAGGTTAAGAAGCTATATTTGTTCTTTGGAAAAAATAAGCCACAGAAGGAAAACACCAGCAAGAATGATGCATGAAAAATGTACAAAACCTGCAGGTTTTTATTGATTGTTTTTATTCAAATTAAAACAATTTTTTATTGGGCTTGGGCAGTTTATTGAATCTTCATCCATGTCTAATCGTCTTTCTCGTTTTCTCACTCTTCTGATTAATTTCTTTCTTAGTATTTATGAAAAAGAGATTTTTCACTTCATTTTCACCATTTTAAATATTATAAAGATGGCTGAGAAAGAAAAATAATGAATTCCACAATAAAGTGCAATTAGAAAAACTAAATGCTTGGAAAATAACAGGGTTTCAGTTATTTGCTTAAAATCTAATCTACTTTCTTTATTCAAAATCTTAAAAAATATTTTGAAAAATTATAACACTGAAAAATTATATTCATCAACATATTATTCATTTATAGTAATTCTTTAGCATTCTTCATACAACTTTTTTTAATGATCATAATCTGAGAAAATGAAATTTATATTTAAAATTTTACTTCCATTACGACTTGATTTGTATAATAATCTATTATTATGGCTACTAACACACAAAGAGTGAGAACAAAGAACCACAGAACAAGAGCAGAGAGCATCATCATCTTACCTGTAAATCCTGCAAAAACAAATAAACCAGGCCCACAGTAAGAAGAATTCTTAATGAAAAGTTTGAACACAAATGCTTCAGCACACATGCTGGGGTTAATCACTTGCTTTGATCATCGAATAGATCTATTCAATTATTCACTTACTAAGAATAATCAAATTAATTCACTCAGGATAGAGTGAAAAATCAAAAATCTCACTTTTGCCTGGGGTTTTGATGAAACTTTTTGTGGAGGGCAGGAAGTGAAGTAATAGCATTCATCTGAATGGGTCATAGTTTTGCAGCAAAAATTAACTGAAAGTTGATAATAGGAGAACAGGCAATCCTACAATAAACACCCATGCTAGCTGAATATGTAGAAAAAAACATGTTGTTTGCTAGTATATTCTCAATCTTATCTGCATTTGTTAATTTTTTTTCTAGTGAGATGCTTCATTATAATAAATTACATACTTAATTAAGAATCCCATTTAAATAAATTTCGTAAGGAAATTTTTTTCCATGTCTTAAAATGCAAAAGGAACTTACATTCAAATGATTTAAGATTTTGAAAATTTTAATGAATTTTTAAGAAAAATTTAGGACATCAGATATATTTTTCATAATAAAAATCAATCCACATCAATAACTGAGAAACCAGACCTACATTACTCTCTGTTCAACAATTATGAGCCCTCAATTAATCTTTGCTTGCTACACCTTGCAATAATTTCAAAAGTTGGAAAACTAATAACTCATAATAAATGTTCTATGATAAATGAGATACCTTAAGAAGGAAATTCAATACTTAAAATGAAGAATTTACATATGCAGAGTAGTAAATGAATCATACTAACCGTGTTTCCATTTGACTCATAGAGAGGACACTTTTGCCGGATCTTATGAAGTTCCATGCTTATCTGTTTGGACAACACAGTGACAGGATTACCACCAAGCCCAGTAACAACCATTGCACCAAGGTCTGCTATGTAAGATGACTTGCGGAAAGTGGCAATACGGCCACCTACACGATCCTAAAATAGAAAATTAAAAATTAAAAGCAACTCAATGCAGAAGTGTAAGATTATACATAGTTGTTGATAAAGAATAAATTTCCTCTCTTTAATCAAAATTTTGGATTTTAACTGAATGTTTTTTAACCCAACCCAACCCTGACAAGTGTTCAGCCATTAGTGCCCTTATACATTAACATGGATGTTATGCAGCATTTTCAAGGTTAGGAGTTTCTCACTCTGCTTATCATCAGCTGTCTTAAAAAAAAGGTGTCTTCCCTTTGCTTTTTAACTGAGTAATAAGAGCAGGTCCAAGACGGGAAGTAACTGAGTTTGCACAGGGTACCCAGGTATGGGAGACATGATTTTGTATTTAATTTGAATGCTTAAAGGAGGCCCAGAAACCTTTGTGGATAATCATTCCTTGAATAAATAAGGTAAATCTTACATCAAGATTTTCTTAGTTATTGATCTTTAATAGCTTCTGGAGGTCTTCAAGCAAACACATATACGGCGTTTGTTTCTGATAATTTCTTGCATAAATTTCGATTGAATTTTTGTGTAAATTCTGAATAGAAAGTTTAATGAATCAATTGATCAGAATGGATAATGATTGCCAACTGGTGCATGGTCAATGCATTACTTGTGCATGCCGAATGCATTCACTTTCTAAAGAGCTGACCATTTTCTTAAAATTAAATACAAGAATGTCAAGATGAGCTGTCTCAAGAGAGTGCAAGCTAGGAACCTGCTTGAGGCACTTGAGGTTTGGGGGTGGCATGACACTGTTCAAGTTAAAAATGGTTTATGTTAGGAAGTTCTTTGATAAATATATCTTAGTTAGAGTAAAGTTGTTGACTTCCATCTAAAGAGAGATCTTGAAAATTCAATCAACTGCAAGATATAGTATTAGTTGATTGTCAAGTTGGATTTTCTATCAATAAATACCAGTTAACTTGAATTTAAATATTAGGGTGATAGAACAATATTAATTATATTACCTAAATAAGTATCACTTACTGGACTTTATCAAAGAGAAACCAAAAATATTCTCTCATAAAAATAAATATTTTAAATAATTGTCTTTAAATAACTTTATAAATATCTATATAGCAGGGCCAATATGACACCCAGCCTGTAGCCAGTAAATCTTGTGCCAACCCTGATAGTGTTAAAATTTTGACTGATAATAATGCTATTTACTTAATTGTTATAATTTTTAAGATTAATTACTTTGAACAATAATTCCATTGTCTCTCAAAAAATCATTGACTTATTGTATAACTGATAATTTACAGCAAATAACAAACAGCAAAAAATGGTTAAGACGTTTTTCAGGGAATCAAGAGAAAAAACCTCACTGTAACCAGAGTATTACAAAATTCTACTTCTTTTACTTTAGAAAATGGAAGGGAAAGGTTCTTTGGCATTAAGTAAGTGTCTTAAATCTTAAAAATGAAAATGAATCTTGCTAAGTTTGGTTTATTTGTGACTCTAGATATAAAGTCTGTGAACTACTGTAGTCTCATACTGGTTACCTTCTTGTCATGTCTGTAAAGAATGGCCTGCTTTTTGGACAAAGAGAATGTCTCCCACAGGTTTCAGTTTTATCTTTTTCAATCTACAATGAAGCAATTACATATCAGATAAACAATTATGGTAGAATAACAATCTTTTATTGGTAGAGATGAGAAGCAATCACAGAGCATGATCTCTCCAAGACTGCTCAACACCCATGCTGCACTACCATTTTGATAAGGTTTTAATTCAAGGTTAATTTTGGTTTATCAAATGAGATGGCTGTTTGGCTGAAGTGGACTGCATTGCATCTGGAGGTTGGAAAAATCCATGCTATAAGAGGGTATCAGTGTCTTAAGCAGTATTTTTACCAAGTCACTTGTATGGTAGAAACTGAGATCAGGAGAGACCCGTGGGATAGCATCTTAAACATGATTTACTGTATTTACAAAAAAGGGGAGTTTGGTCGACTCCTATTCATGAGTGCCAGTGCAACTTATTCTGGTCCTGATTCTACTTTAAGACTGAGGGACTTACCCGAGCTTCCAAAACAATTACTTCCATTCCAAACTGTTGCATTTGCTGAGCTGCAGCAAGACCTGCGATGCCAGCTCCAATGACAATTATTTTTCCATGCTTCTTCACTGGTAGCGACTACGAAAATACATATTACACACTATTACAATTATGTTTGAAAATTGCAAAAAGAAAGGGCAAGAAGTACTTAAATTTATTTTCTCTATATATTTACTGATATTAACCGTAGTGACAAACTGTACCTAAGTAACTGCATCATTGGTTTACCTTTAAGCGCTTGAAAATTCCAAAGTTGATATAGCCATGTCTTTCCAAGAATGCATGGATTCTCATAACCAGTGGTCCATCACTGTTATATGGAGGCTCTACCTGAGGCAGCACATTCTCAAATATCAACTGCTGTTTTGGATTTTCAAGCCACAGCTGTAACTGAAATAAAATTTAGAAATTAAAAATAATTTTCCATTGAAACTAAATAAGTCAAAAACTCTTCCAATGCACTGAGACATGAGGCTAATAGGTAAAAATGTGACATATATACTTAAAAATAACAGAACTGTTAACTTAAAGTAGATCTCTATCAATATTACCATTAAATTAACATAATGGCATAGCATAAAAAGTATTTCATTTGTACTTTAAATCTTAGATGACCAGTTCAGTTAAATTACCAGAAAATATTAATATTCTGAAAAGAACCTCAATTAAAGAGAGCAGGAATTCCATCTCATCAACTTTTGGATCCATATGGTAAGATGTAGCTGAATAATTATTTTTGCTGAAAATTATATGAATGACTTCCTGATTGCACCAAATGGATATAGATAAATCATCTGAGTATGCCAAACATACATCCATTATGGCCACTGAATATATTCAAATCTAGATCTTCCCCCTTGATAGCCATGGATATAACGAAACAGTTTGAAATGAGAAGTTTTTATCTTATAGTAGCATACTTGGAATTAACTTTCTCACAAATACAATGGGCTAATCATCCAGAATGTTGGAAAATATAAGGATTTCTTATCTATTTCCAAATCCTGCATTCAAATCTGAGAGATGAATGGATAAGAAAACTAACTTTTACATATGAAAATGTTAAAAATCAGAGGGTAAAATACAGAAATTTATACAGATAATATTAACAATGAATTAGCTTTGTTTAATATAATACAAAAATGGGATTTTACCACCAATAAAAATTTCAACCACAGTGACACAGAAATTAAATCCAGATCTTCCTTAGTAAAGATAATAAGGAAATACTCTACAGAGGCAATAATGCTCAGACAAAAAAGTCTTATCTCATCTGGATATTTATAAATAACACTTCCTCAACATACACCTCTAAAGGGTAGTATGTATTCTGAGAAATCCAACACTTTGCATGTTTTATCAGGTCACTGGAAGGTTTTGTTTTCCTTAATGAGGTCAGGTTTGCAATAGTATACAAAGAACATTAACTTGAACTATCAATCCCTGTCAGGTTCAAAGTGAATTGTATCTTAGACAACTTGTTAACATTTTTTTAAAGCAACATAATTTAAATTGTGAATGCATTCAAAGGTGAAAAAATATTGAGAGAGTTTGAATCGTTTATGAGCCCATTAAAATACTAAGATTATAAAGAGTAACAGCACTTTGATTGTCAGAGAAATAGTAAAAGGAAGTGAGATGCTGAATTTCCTAGTGTCATAAAGTATTCTACAGGATTGATTATACAATACCTAAATTAAAACAATACCATAGATAAAATGGTTAAGAGAGAAACCTCTACAAACGAAAAAAAATTGACCCCTTGAACTGTTGCTTATCTTGGTTTGAATGCATTCCTTTAAGAAATAATATACCATATTGCTAGCAATCTATAGATACAAATGGAAGGTTTAACCCTCTTCTTTGAATAACAGCCCTATTTCTTAGGTCATGGTAAACATGTTTTTGCCTGACTTAACACTGGAAGGTGGTCAATTCTTATCCACTTTGAATAAAATACATACCAGTCGATTTCTAATGTGTAAGAAAACCTTCTGAGTCTGTGGAGGACCTTGAGTTACATCAGGAAAACAAGCTGCTTCTGTAGCTGTCATTTTGTCAAATGGTAGGCGACTCTGAAAGGCTGCTCCTTCTAAACCTGTAAAGAAAACAAAAAGTGGATTCTACTGAGTATCCTTTTCTCTCATAAAAATTGATGACTACGATATAAAAAAATACAAATATATGATCAGGAAAAAAATTTCCTCGTGAAAGTATCTTAAGATAAATCAAACACATGAGATATCCCACTTTTCACAAGTGTAATAATTATAAAATATAGAGAAATCCATTCATTCTAACTGAAATTACTTCTACATAATCATATTCAAATTTGTATAGTTTGAGAAATAATAAAGTATGAGATTTTCGAGTTGTGTAACAGGTAAGTATATTTTCATATAAACTGTTAGGTTGCTGGATACCCAAGTATATGTTTTCAGAGTAAATGTTAGTTATATTTTATGACATGCCAGAAATAAGTAAAGAAAGTAAAAATAGGGAACCAAATGATCTTTCACTGATGCGTGAAAATATAAAAATGTCTGACAAAATTATTCATTTTAATAAAAAAATATTATCACATCATTTACAGATTAAAAATTTAATCTTACATAAAAATTGCAAAATTATCCCATAAGCAACTTTATGAAACTTGTTATCAACATTAATTCCCTTTTATTACCTGTAGGGTCATCTTGTTCAGAGTCTGGCTCAACTTCATCTTCTTTGTCTCCTTTAGGTCCAGGGCCTGCTGTATCAGCAGTCGTACCGGTGACCGGCGCGGAATGTGAAGTTGATGATGTGTTTACAGAGGCTACTACAGGGCTTGTTCCAGCTCCTACACCAGATTCCTTCTTGGTAACGTTTTCAGACACTGCAACAGATCCTGCACTGGGTCCCCCTTTTTTATCCTGAGCATTTCCTGTAACAACACTGCCAACGGTGGACGCCTTTGGCTTTTCAGATACTTCACTTTCATCTTCATCCAATATAGAGCTGTATTTTTCCTCCATCTCCCTATACTCAACCTAAATACATAAAAAGATTAAGAAAAATAAAAATAATACATGAAAAGTAATTTTCTTTTGTGAATAATATAGCTTGGTAGTGTAAAAAAATATTCGATGAATAATCGGTGCAACTCTTTTCACTTAACATTTTAAATAAAATTTTCGTTGAAACATAATGAAATCGATTCCCTCGTATTTATTTAACACCATAAGATTTTTATCCACGATACGTTAATATTTACACAGCTGAAGGAATTTAAAATTCAACTTTCCAATACCCGCGCTGTAAACACAAGGTCCAAATAATAGCGTCACATGTAAATTTCTATAAATGTACAGAAATAAAAAAAATTTATCATAATTAATGTTGCAAATTTAGAACAACGTTAACTAGAGAAACTGCATTAAATAAACTTACCCTAGCCTTCTTTCTTCGACTCATCTTGGAGAGCTAAATTGAAACAACAAACTTTGCCGGAACAATGCGGATTATCGCTTCGCTTCTTTCTCTACATTCATCTTTCGCCGCTAGATGGATGGGGTAGAGTGTGTTTTCGTCTGATGAATCCGGTGCTGTCTATGGGGGTCTATGTTTACTATTTCAAGATTCAATAGTCAGTTACATAGCCACATTCAGAGAATTAAGTACAACTAAATATCATGCTGAAACACTTCATCACTCTGTAATAGCTCAAACCACCATTGATGCATCACCCAGAAGTATGCAAAGTTTTCTACTCCTTCAATTTATTACTAATATCTTTTTATAGCTACTTATGGCTACTACATTTACCGTAGTAGCTCCCAAATTGTGAATTCCTATAAAGTTGAAGGTTCGAATTCGTCAGTATTAACGTGATAGTTCACGAGTTTCCCTGTCAATTCTTCTACATAAAAAGAAGCGCTGATTTATCATTTTCTATGCGGGAAATATAGAGCTGCATAGAACCAATGGCTACTCGTTAATGTATTGAAACTTGATTGTTATTTGGGAGAGCTAATAAAAATTGAAGGAACTCTTACAGGGCTCAAGACCACCACCCCATATGCCTTTACAATCCACCTTGTGGAAATATTTCAGTCTGTGAAAGTGACCACTATAACTTAAAATTTCTCCATTAGCAGCGGAAGGGAAGAAGGATTCCTTAGAAATTTTAGGAAAAAATCTTTGTTGAAAAATCCCACCAATAAGCTTAACTTTCTTAATCCTTCCTGACTCTTCACCCTTCCCTCCAAACTTGAATGATGATGTACCATTCTGTTACACCCATCATATATGATGATACCGTGATTTTTGTACCATTTACCTAATGATGGCATGTATCCAAAACCGGTTGTGAATTAAAATACTCGTATTTCTTGAGGAAATTACTGTTCTTCTTTTTAATATGTCTTTCAACGAAGTGATAGTAGATTATAAATGTATTTTATTTATATTTTAGCAGCAGCTAATACATAACTATATATTGGTTAACACATATATTAACTTGTTTATATCAATTGATGAATGTTCATCTACTTGAACCACAACTTCCAGTGCAGAGACCATAGATTTCTCGGACTATTGAAATGGACATTGTAAGGATTTCATGGATAATACTGAACTGGAAGAAATAAATTCACAAAATAGATACATTTATTTCGAAAGAACATCCTTTATGGTTTGCTTCATGGCAATGATTACAATTTCATGTTTTCAAGACAAAGAGAATATAATTTTATCTGAGTAAATGTGTGGAGTATACAAAATTATTTTAATGTTGGAGGAAAAATAATTGGAGAAAAGTCAGAATAGAAGATTGAGTATAATGATACAAGTCGATAATGCACATGGGTTTTTCTTCCTAAAAAAATTTTCCTTTCTTTCCTCTACAATTTGTAATTTGATAACTAATGCGGAATCCAACCTCATCTCCATTCACAATTTCGTTTGCATATTTGTCCGAGCGGAAAAATACATACATAGGACCAGGCGCATTCGCTGTAAAAATGATAAATAAAACAATAAGTGCCAGCAATTTCCATTGGTAGATTTCGACACAGTAAATTCAAAAAATAATGAACAAATAATATAAGAATTTATAAATTGGTAGATTATGGCAAAGATTACCCCATCTCAGCGTTCGCATCGGCTCCGACGCGTCGGTGGGATACCGACGAAAGGTTTAAAAAGTGGTTTTGACAGTTCTTAATCGGTAGATCAAAGGGAGTTAAATAGACGATATTTTATCCGAAAAAATAGAAATAGCGGAGTTCCCCAGGGGGGCGTAATAATAATAATGATAATAAAACGTCTTTATTCGGGCGAGATTGAGACTGAATAGTCTCTTCTTGCATCTAACCCTTAATCGGACCATTACTTTTACTTACCGAAGGGCATAAAATCTGAAATAGGGTTAAGGCAAAGAGATCGACTTAGCTACTTAATTTTGGTCAATTTTCACTCTACAATGAAGCAGTTCTCGCCAGATACAAAATTAGGGAAGAATAACGAAAATTTTTTAACAGCAGCGGCGACTCAATTCTGTGGTTAGACCGATTCCGATAAAACGAAATTCTAGGACATGTAATATCTACCGGTTTATTAGCATTATGAGCCATACACTGAAAGCTTTGCTTAAAATAAGTACAAACAGAAGTACTGAAGCCATTATAGATAGTAAATTGTTCGGTTTCAGAATCCTGGATACCTGGGCTGGATACTAGAGATGCACTGTTCGCAATACAAGCGTTATTGCAGAGATACTGGGACCTGAAACAACTTGTACTGTTAGTATATTTCGTAGATTTCCAACGAGCCTTTGATTGAGTGAGACATGACCTACTCCTGAATAAGTTGAAGCATATTGGCTCTGATGACAATGATATTCGCCCAATCCAGGCTGCTCCATCAATGATGATCAATGATAAGTTAGACTCAGATGGAGAAGTGCAATCTAGAGCCGGAATTGTTAATACAGCCCTCATAAAGTTCAGGCCGATTTTTGTGATAGGAGTCTGAGCATTAAAAGCAGACTTAGATTTTTCAAATGCTACGTGTCTACTCTTATGTCTTGGGTAGAATCTTGGACACTGAAGATTACCACTATGAATAGACTTGCAGGTTTCCTGGGCTAGCAAAGAAGCTAATCGGTAAGTACTTCAGCTGATAAAAGTGTACCGATAGTTACTACGAACAATAAAGAGAAGGAAACTGGCGTATGTGGGACAAGTAATTCGAGGAGAAAATAAATTTCTTTTCGAATTTAATAATTGAGAGGAAAATTGAAGGCAAGAGATGGATAGGAAGTAATAAAATATACCCGACCAGAATATAAGACAAAGGACAGGTCTGAAGTTTACCCAGGAATGCCGTACAGCACTAAAACCTGAGAGTGGTTCAACTAAGTGACCTAAGCTCTGAAAACAGAGATGACACTCAAAAAAGAAGTCATACTACTGTAAAAATTGGTACCCAGACAATTAAAAAGAGATTAAGTTGGAATAATGTCTTAAATCTTTGAATTATATTAACATCCCTATTTTCTGCCCCTAAATACGCCATATTTTCAGCAAGCTTTTTTTGAAAGTGTTAGGCAGAGATTTAAACCGGACTCAGATTAACACGAAAATATTACTTAAGATCATATTCAGCTATAAGAAGATCTCTTTTATCGTGCAGCGGATGTTGGTAATTGAGTAAAACTTTGTCGTTCTTCATGATGATTCAGGGAAACGAGTGCGAAGGTAACTCACTTGTAGCTAAGTTGTTGAGAAGGCTCGTTCCACACCAAAGAGAAGACTCTTCTCCATCTGCGGTGGTGGCGTCCGGAATAAACAGAAAATCCTGTGAGTATGGATTAGTTGAGTCATTCGTTGGCAGGTTGCAACCTTTATTTCCATATTGCTGGAAAAAATCATTCGTTGGAAGATGGAATCCATTTGCATTGTACTGGATGCTACACGCTGCCTCGTATCTCTTGAAGCAGATGGCATAGTTGAGAAAACCCTGGTAATGACCGGCACCGCCGTTATAGTTGAAGCTTTCGAAAGCTCCGAATGGCTCTGGATAGTACTGTAAACAGCCTTCTGGAGCTAAGGAATTATCAAGGTAGGAAACATGAGAAAATTGTACCATTTACGAATATTTCTTGCCTACGACTATGACAATGTTACCATGTCTATGCATATTCCACGACATTGATCGTTGGTATATTTTAATAGTTCGAGTGGCACAGATTATTCAAGGATGGGTATTCTTCCTACGCGTGTCCATCGCCAAAATTGCATTTACAGCTATCCGACAGTAATCTTCTATCATACGCCGAATTGGATTCGGTTGAGCTGTCGAGGTAAATAAACTAGTCTAGCTTGAGCTGTCTCGGTTAGTCCTCTGCTAAAGGGTACCCAGAAGTGGAACTGAAGTATAAAGAATGCTGTTTCTTTCATCTGAATCACAGAACCCGCTTTTTAAACTTACCTTCGCATCGATATTCATCCATTTGATAATTTTAATGTCTTTGAGTATACAAGAATGTAGCAAGAACTTAACTCGTCAATTCGCCATTTTCCTTATGATATTCTTGGTCGCTCTTTACTTTAGGGACATTGCCCAAATCATAAAAATATTGAAAAAAAGAGAAGCTTCGAAACGTAAAGCTTTGGACAGTGATAAAACTTAAACCATAGTTAAACCTACCCACTGAAACTTACCTACATAATAACAAAATCGGTCGGATTTCAATGTCTGACGACAATCATTTAAGCAGTTTAATAAACATAAATTTGGTGATTTAGATCCACTTCTTGCGTATTCTAGCGTCTTATCAGTCATAAAGCTTAATTTACACGAGCAATATCAACATTAAAACTTCTAAGAACCTCATTAGATATCCATCCTCAAAAGAAGTGTGCCATCCAGAATAATCACCCTTTTTGCCCACAGCAACCTATTCATTTCGGAGAATAGACCCGAGCTCGAACCTATCAGATTATAATGAAGAGAGTACATGATAATTGATACAACATAACTTTGCGTGATGAGATGTGAACCTAAGAAAATCCCCAAGGTAAAATGGGCATGAGAAACCTCTTACAAGACCGAGGCTAGAACTTACCTCTCGTCACTAGAAAATGAGGGCTTGGAAGAAACGATCACGGTGGCGAGCTTCAGTTAGGGGTGACTTTGTTGTAGTATCAACCAAATACTACAAAATCAAACTTACCGCACAATTCTTTATCGTACATATCATTGCAGTTTATTTGCGTAATCTTTATGGACCATTCTTGAATTTTCGCATCTTCGTCTGGTTGACTCAAATCGAAGGTTAGCTGAATCGTGTCAGACGCTTGAAGTGCATTCACAGGAACATAAACTGAAAAATTGTGTGCACAGAATTATGAAGCAATTTAATTTCAGGTGAGTGAGATGGTATTAACATACTCTTCAGGCGTTTTTAAGTTTGCGAAACTTACTGTGTTGTCCTGGGTTTTCGCCGCAGAGTTTGTCGAAAAGTAGCTTTCTACGCACCACCGAAGAATTATCGCTAGATAATGATTCCACGGTGAAAGAATCCCTGAGGCATTGGTACGAACCACCATAGCTAAGTAGTTTTTCTGGTGAAGCTATTGAGAAAGCTTTGAAATCCAACCTGTTGAAATGAGATCACTTTGTTTGCGATTATTGTTTCATGAGTATTTCATTCATGATTTATACTCACCGAGCTCAAGATTTGTTCCAGAAGAGCCTCTACAGAGATTTTCTTTCTATTTATCTCTATTTCTGAGATTATTATTGCATTGAATCAATCCTTATTTTTCTGGTTACATACTTTCTTTGATGACACATTTATCCTCCAAATTGAACTGATAATAACGCTTCCGTTGGTATAAAATCTGATTCCCTCATGCGTCACGATAAATTTTATCGTTTTGTGTAATGGTAGTTCGCGAGAAAACGCAGAAATGTGTTGCTGATATGATGCAGAAGTAACTTCCATCTTTCAGATGAACCAAAAAGACGGACGAAAGAAAAGACTAATTATAAAGATCGTTGCATATATGTAGATAACCATTTGATACCAGTAATGCATAAATTGTACAAAGTTTAATAGCCTTTATTAATCTTTATGTACCTCCTTGCTACACTCGTAATAGCAATATCCTTTCTTAGTCCTCTCCCAATTTTTTTCTAGAATGACCAATCTCATAAATAGTCACTCCAGTCACCTCTTCCAGGACTCTATTTTCTCTTTAAGCAAGAAATTTAAAAACACCGTAGGAACTTTCAATGGCCAGTAATTATTATTATTATTAGTATTATTTTTGTCATTCTTTTTTTAAATCCATTGTTGTTGCAATTGATTTATCTCTTATATGATTATAATATCTTCAATTGTATTTACTCCCTTTGCCTAATCTATTAAGATATTATGCATCACTATATCAAATTCTCTTGTACAAAATATTCATATATAATCTTTGTTTCACTGTTACTTAATTTTTTAACTTATCTTATGAAAACTGGGCATTTACCATAAGTAAAACAAAGTGAAACGCTATGTTGTAATTAGGAATTATTAATAGAGAGAGGTCCGAATAGTTACTGAATCAATAATCTACATCGAATTATCACCTTTTCAGAAAAATATTTTAATTAATAAAAAATCGGCGATTCAATTATTTCGTCTTTATCACAGCTTAGTGAAATTGAATACGAGGATTTTAGAAGAGCAGGAGGAAGCGTAATTCATTCATTTTTATGGAAGGAAGACTTGCGATGCATCTATTTCCCAATGAATGTGTCATTCCGTTTCTTTCTAATAACTTGGGCTACCGTGAGAATGAGAAAGTTCTGAGTATTAAGATTTACAGCGGAAAGAAAAAAATGTGATTTTATTGTCCTTAGGTTGTAGTTGCGAGAATTTTAGATAAACTCGGAAGGTTTCATTGATAATGTACTTTCTGATAGTATGAACGATAGCCTGTATACAAATCAAAGAACTAATTTTTTGATGGTTATTATTTCTGTAGAAGCAGATCTAAGTCATTCATCTATACCAGGAGTATCCGAGGTTTTGAAAAGCTTATCATGGATGTAAGGCGATTAAAGATAAACAAGCACAATATTTAATTGAAGCGCTACAAAATTAGTTTTTCTAGCTGGACTGTTTATTGTAGGCACTGAAAACCATGGATTCCTCATTTAAAAAAGGTCTTCACTGGCAGTAGCTCCTTGGTAAATTAGATTTTATTGGAGCTATTTCATCAGAAGATCGAGCAAAGATAAACCACGGTATTTATGAGAAAGTAGAAATTAATTTATTTAAAGGATCTGAAAGACTTTCCTGTGTATCTTACTGTCTGTTCAAATGCACTGCTAATGAATGTGGAAAGTAAGAAATAGAAATAGAGGTAGTATAGGACGTATTAATAGGAGGAATGTTAGCTTCCCACATCGTTTATAGATTGGCATACAAAGAAATTTAGTACATTTAGCATTGCAGTTAAAATAACAGATTTCCCTTACCTCAGTTGTGTCACTTTACTATCTGTAACATATACTCTGAGCGTACACTTCGGCGTATAAGTAGAGGGGCTCAGGAATGTATACTCTTTCTCCGAGGTAACGTCTCCGCATTCGCTCTGACCTATAGTAAAAGTATGAAAGAAATTGATTTACATATACAGGAATCCTCTCAATTGCCGAGGCCCTGGTGTTAGGTGGAATATTTTGGAAACATTTCGGATTCACTACCTATTTGCTTTCGTAAAAAGCTATTAAGCCGCTTAGCTAACGGGTCACGTTCATGTCAGACATGATTGAAACGCTATAAAACATCTAGCGGTCTTTGCGTTCAAGATTTCTATTCCAGATAAATTTTTTACACAGATCCAATTACCTTTTGTGATCGCAATGAAAAAGTGGATCATACAATGGAAAACTACAAAGTGAATCGCGTTCCCCATTTCAAACCTTTATTGAATTATCTGTAGTCGGCGGTCTGTAGTGGATATCATCGTTAAATCTTATCTTATCCCACTACTCTGATGTGTAGAGTTTATCTTTGTAATTGAAGATATATCAAACGAAATTTTGGAAATTATCTTTCTTTAGCAAAGATATGGAGTGCTACACAGCGCTTGGAAACATAAATTGCTGTATTTTGGCGTACAGTGAGATCTTTTTAAGGAGAACAACAGGGATTCAGTATATAGGGGAAATTATGCAGAAGGTCGGGTGAAAATTAGAACCAACATATAAAAGTAGTAGTATGCCCTTAGAGGATAAGCTATTCTCTTGCATGGTGATCAGGACTTTTATCAGGAATTACATCAATAGACAAACCGAGGCAATAGCCCCAGTAAATAGGGATGAAAAGTAGTCATATCTACCGAGCGAGAACTGAATCCGTGGTATAGGTAGATATCCTGTCGAAAATCTCCCAAAAGCTGAAGTCTCTGCTTCTAATTGTAAGTATTCTTCATGGAATATCTACATCTCAGTGTTCGAATTTTTTCTTCTAACCCGTAGAAGGACCTTTATTTCTCGATGGGTCCATCTACTTTTAGCTAATTTTCCTTTGAAGTGTAAAACCAGTGAGTTATTGCAAAGTTCCTATTCCTGGTAGACTCTCCGAAGGCCATATATACATGGATTCCAGGATGGATGCCAGGTCAGGGAATAAAACCTCGATGAGAACGCCTGACAGTTGCTCTGGCTACACCTCCACCTGTCGGCCATATTCTCCTTTAAGTATTGGAAGAGAGTCGAATTAGCTCATTGTGGCCCAGAAAAAAATCCTCACCAAGAGGGGAAAAGATATACGAAAAAAGAAAAACCACCATTAACTATTCTGTTTACCGCAAACCAATCGATATGAACGGGTTGTGAACCATTGGCCATGACCCAATATGGCCCTACAAGACAAAACCCCACGAGAAAACAACTGCATCACTGAACTGAACGAGTGACTGAACCTCACTGAGCTTTATTTGAGGCAAACTTCATTGATTTAATCGCTCATTGTTTACGAAGTACCACCTTTGATCGTCCCACCATCTACCGTAAAAAAATAAATAAAACCCATTAAAGGGACCGCTATAGGACCACCGATCTTCATCAAGTCTTCTATTTTCTTTGACTGGTAACTCATCATGTATCACTACAATGAACTTTCTGCTGTCTACTTTCAGTCTACATTTTCGGGAACTTATTTTTGTAATTATCTTCTTTGTTAGTGGTTCTTCTTTAATTGTACATACTGATCGTTTTCCGTATTATTGTTTTCGAAATGAAAATTATTGATGTTTACTGATGATTTAGATCAGCTGGTGGTGAAGCGGGTGTTGTTTATTTTTTATGGCGATAGCTATGCGATTTTATTGCCGAATTTGATTAAAACTGCTGTAATATCAGCTGTTGAGATTTAGTGTTAGGTAAAGTATAACTACTAGCTGAAATACCCGTTGATTTACAACGGA
Source organism: Pachydiplax longipennis (assembly GCA_036926295.1). Taxonomy (NCBI): domain Eukaryota; kingdom Metazoa; phylum Arthropoda; class Insecta; order Odonata; family Libellulidae; genus Pachydiplax; species Pachydiplax longipennis. The sequence goes on from JAVFKF010000008.1 coordinate 65,063,120, forward strand.
TAGTGAAAAATGCCATGCTAATTTTTGCTGACTGGACTCTGAAAAAAATGTAACTTATGAAACGGAGTAATAACAACCAGCTATACGAAAAGCACATTTTATTGCTTCATAATTTTCTATCACCTTGATGGATCACTTGTTCACTTCTGTATACTTTGGACGCAATACTTTTACTGCGGCTTTATCCATCGGGGACTGATGCTGTTATGGTGATGAAGCAAATTGTTACTGATAAGGAGATCATTCCTCTTATTGAAGTATATCAAATGTTTTCCTTAACATTCTTTATTCCTAATTCAAACTCTTACATTTAATCCACATTTTAACCTTACAACTTACTCGATTCATCTCCCCCATCCTAATTATGTTCTTTGTGCCTTTTACAATTCCAATGATCTCTTCAACTTGTTTATAAAGTCTAGTAAAATCCTGATTGGTATCACCTCTGGGTCTGATCTATTACAATGTTTACTTGTTCAGTCTTCCGGTCGTTTATTAGTTCGGTGGCTATCACGGGTCCTTCCGTCTCTAGTCTGCTCGCTAACATTCATAGGGAACATAAACAAACTCGTATGTCTCGATAAGGAAACGTCGCACAGTGGGCTAGAATCGAAAAAAGCTGGCCAAAAATACGAAAACGCTTTTCTTGAGTGCGGACCTCGAAACTTCGCATGATTGATTATGAATAAATCCTGCATACAACTATAGAGGTCATTTACGCTCGATCCTTAGCATTAAATTTATACAGGAGGTCAAAGTTGACCAATTTTTGCGAAAATTTCCCGTATCCGATTTTTCGCGAAATTCTTCAACTTCGAGCCGATTGTGAACCCAAACTAGGAAAATCATCGGGTAAAATATGATGCCATATTATAAATATGTTCTTTGTCCTTCGTAAGACTTAGTTTCAATGAGTTCTGTTGAATATTTATATACTTTACATTACAAAATGGCCGACCCTTATTTTGGAACAAATTTTTACATAAAGCGAGGAAAATAGTAGATTGAGACACCGTGTGACACGGAGTTATTTACACCACGATAAGCCACAAACCTTCCTTAATGGGAATCTGAAATAAAATCTTGCCCCAATTTGCCCCAATAATATATAAGTCGACTTTTCGACAACGCTGCAAGGCCCAAATCCGCGCGGCGGAGCACCGTCCTCCGCTACGCTCTCGTGTTTTGGGAGGAACAACGAACCAATACGTTTCTGATTCGTTCTTTTTGTATATTTTGAGCATTATTATACTTCGTACATAACTTAGATAACTATGTTTATGATTTTGATACTGAATGCTTCTTCACTCTCACTCTCAACTATACTGAAAAATTTCTTACAAAATCGGTACAATAAGCCATCACCTTCTGTAATTTCATAACAGTAATGAAATATAAGTTGTGATATTATGAAAATGGTGGCATATAGCGTAGCATTTTCTTAAAATACAAAAATTGCCCACATCTGGAGTTGTTTTGGTGACCGTCGCAGTGCTCTGGAAAAGTTCGGCAAGGGGCTCGTTTTATGACAGGCAGCTGCGCTTTTTCCATATTAAAGGTACCCTAAAAACTGCATCTCCGTGATTTTTCCTTGAAAGCTTAGGAATAGTTCAGTTCTATTTGAACATTGGATATGAAGAGGTTGTGTTTTGTAGCTACGACAGTTCTGTGAAACAAGAAGTCTTCGACAATCTCCTGGTAGCATTCCTCGTGTGAGGTATTAGATATTTCATAGGAATTATATCTGGTGAGGTATGTTTTTTCATTATATTTTCCCTTTTATTTAATGCATCAGAATACGGTGGTAAATATGATGTATTTTCTGATCGTTTTAAAATGTGCTCACATTATTCGAGTGTTCTCTACTCCCTTTGTCCTGCATGTATTATAAAATGCTACATTTGCGGAGAGAAATTTTTGAATATGAACAATCTATCGGCGATTAGTAATCGAAAAGTGGACGCAGAAAATTTGTCCTATAGCATTTCTACGCTGCATGGTTTAATTAGAATTTTTTGAGTGTTTATTACATATCTTTCCGACTTACCTTTAAGCAACTGTAGGTGAGAGTACCATATTGATGAGTATGATGTTATGTCATAAGACGTACCCATTGAACTTATCGTAATATTCTTAAGTAGGTTCGTGGTAATCACAAATTACTGTTTGAGGAGAGAAAATCTCATATTCAGAAAGAGTTTAGAAAAAAGATGGGACTGATTGTAGATGTACCTAAACCAGGATATGGCCTCACAAATTAGGGAAATACATCAGGCGTTTCTTTAAAAGTCCGCTGGTTAAATCTAGCAGCTGAAATAACAGGTGCGAGGTTGAATTTATTTTTATTAATGCGTAATCTTTTATTAAATGTAAAAAACAGGACACTGAAATAGATAAGGATGAAATTTTCACTCACAAAGATAAGAGTTCTGTATATGGTTTGTTTTATATTATTATTTTTTTCGTAAACTACCGTCTCCCAATTATAATTTAATTTAACATTTCTTAAAAACAATTGACGAAGATCTCATAAAAAGATTCGCAAACATCTTGAAGGCAATTTCAAGTGTTTTCCACTAAATGAAATAGCGTTCAAAGGTTATTGCTGTGCTACAGCAGAGATGTCCGCTTATATCCATGACACTATATGCCACCACTATATGCATATGTGGCAAAAATTTAGCATTATCGCACGAAAGTAAACATATATATCATATTAATATAGCTGACGTGGTCCCATGCTTTAAAGTATAGCCCATTTCATTTTTTTCAATTATCATCCTACAAGAAATGGTGACTTTCTAATAAACATTGATATCTTAGATATGTACGAAGTATAATAATGCTTAAAATATACAATAAGGACTAATCAGAATCGCATAGAAAACTATACCTTTAAAATGGAAAAAGCGCAGCTGCCTGTCATAAAACGAGCCCTTTGCCGAACTTTTCCAGAGCACTGCGACGGTCACCAAAACAACTCCAGATGTGGGCAATTTTTGTATTTTAAGAAAATGCTACGCTATATGCCACAATTTTCATAATATTATAACTTATATTTCATTACTGTTATGAAATTACAGAAGGTGATGGCTTATTGTACCGATTTTGTAAGAAATTTTTCAGTATAGTTGAGAGTGAAAGTGAAGAAGCATTCAGTATCAAAATCACAAACATAGTTATCTAAGTTATGTACGAAGTATAATAATGCTCAAAATATACAAAAAGAACGAATCAGAAACGTATTGGTTCGTTGTTCCTCCCAAAACACGAGAGCGTAGCGGAGGACGGTGCTCCGCCGCGCGGATTTGGGCCTTGCAGCGTTGTCGAAAAGTCGACTTATATATTATTGGGGCAAATTGGGGCAAGATTTTATTTCAGATTCCCATTAAGGAAGGTTTGTGGCTTATCGTGGTGTAAATAACTCCGTGTCACACGGTGTCTCAATCTACTATTTTCCTCGCTTTATGTAAAAATTTGTTCCAAAATAAGGGTCGGCCATTTTGTAATGTAAAGTATATAAATATTCAACAGAACTCATTGAAACTAAGTCTTACGAAGGACAAAGAACATATTTATAATATGGCATCATATTTTACCCGATGATTTTCCTAGTTTGGGTTCACAATCGGCTCGAAGTTGAAGAATTTCGCGAAAAATCGGATACGGGAAATTTTCGCAAAAATTGGTCAACTTTGACCTCCTGTATAAATTTAATGCTAAGGATCGAGCGTAAATGACCTCTATAGTTGTATGCAGGATTTATTCATAATCAATCATGCGAAGTTTCGAGGTCCGCACTCAAGAAAAGCGTTTTCGTATTTTGGCCAGCTTTTTTCGATTCTAGCCCACTGTGCGTCGTAAGTAGAGTGAAATGAAATTTAAATTTTTAGACTTTACTAAAGAAAAGGTAAAATGTGACCTTCCATGAAATGGCACTTAGGAAAATTCTTATTCAAGTAGTTTGAAAAAGTTAAAATGGAACTACTGAATGACCTTTTAGCTACGGTCGAGTCAATTCTTATGCATGTTAATTCCAGGAAAATATTAGAGGTAGTCCGATATAAAAAGTAAAATATTAGTTCGTGTAAAATTTATTCTGGACAGAGGAAAAAAGTATCAAATTTAATATCACAGCTAAAAGGATAGCCTTTAATATTTTTTTAAACTGCGATTCTCTGCCGTAGAAGCGTACATTGAGCGTGCATTTTGGTGAATATACGTTTCTCTCTCCACATGATTAAAGGCCAAAAGTCATAAGAATGTGATCCAAATATTAATTTGTTTGCATAGAAAACATATGCAGTTTCCTGGAGCTCGTATTTCAAGAAATACTTTTCCAAATTCACTCCCTCCTAGGTTTCAAATCGAGTCGGTGCAAAATAGCGGAAGCATCCTTCCTTACACGAAATTTAAGTACGCAACCATGAGGATATCAAATCTAAAGAAATCGAGTGGAATCAAACAGAATGATAAATGGGGAAAAGGTTTTAATCCAAAAATGCGGGGTAAACATATGAATCTGAAATTGCATAATTGGAGGCTGTTGGAATTTATGGAAAAGTTGTTTTTCTTAGATAAAAGGAAAAATGATCCTTGTTCCTTTATGTATGTTGTTGCATGCTCAAGAAGACTTAACATTGTACTTCGCTAATAAAACTTCAAATAATACATTCCGTTCGTATTGATGGCTCCAGTTTCCATCGTTATGGACATTTGACATTTTAGAGGTATTAATTTAATTTTTGATTATTCAGAAAGTCCAGATAGTGGTACCTTTTTATTGGTTAAATTCATTCCCGTCATCTTTGAAGGGGAATTATAATTATAATATAATAATTATTATAATAATTACCATAGTAAAAAAATTAAATCAAATCAACATATTCCCATAGATTTTCATAATTTTTATTAGATATTTTCTGCCTACCAGATGTGAAATGGTTGGGCAAGAATCTTTTCATATGGTAAAGCAAGAAGTGATGAAAAATACACTAACTTATAAAAAAAAACTTCGCGGAAAGATTTTCACATATTAACCGTCTATATCTTGTAGGATGTTTATATGTAATAAGATACCCAACTCTCCTGATAGTTGGTTTCACATGCATTTTATAAACATATATAATGCTTATACATGGATAAATCAGTCGAATTCATTTCTAACTACAATGTGGATCGTTTAAATAAAATATATCTTTTAACCCGGCCAGCCTCTCGTTATATTCCTTCGGTCCTTCCTGCAAAACCTCTGGTGTCATTCATGAAGACACTGAAGTTGTGAAATAACGTAGGGCACTTCTGTAATCGGGAGCTTATATGAGCAGGAAGTAGAGCTCCACTTAGTGGCACCATACACCCCCAGAGGTCCTCGTTGAGGTAACCACCCAACAAAGCGTTGTTATAGAGAGAATCCCTCTCAAGGAATAAACACAAACCATGGAAATGAAATTTAACATAGCACATTAACTCTTGCGACTAAACCCAAAGCTGTATCTAATATCGAGTACCAGACAAGTCACAATTTTTCACTTCTTAAAATGTGGGTTTAATCGCAAGACTTAATGTGCTATGTTAAATTCCATTTCCATCGTTCGTGTTTATTCCTTGAGAGAGATTCTCTCTATAACATCGCTTTGTTGGGTGGTTACCTCAACGTGGACCTCTGGGGGTGTATGGTGCCACTAAGTGGAGCACTTCCTGCTCATATAAGCTCCCGATTACATAAGTGAAGAGGAGTGGCTTGATAGTTAGAATAACTGCCCGGAAAGTGAGTGACCTGGGTTCGGGTCCCAGTCAAGTCAAAATTTCACACTTCATGTACAATTAACGTAGCGATGTGTACCCTGGCAGTCGTAGAAATATGAAAGAGGTTTTAGAAATACATTAACGCGCATAGGTAATAATTTTTCATGCAGGGATTGGATTCGATGAATGATGTGAATTTATACCATATAATTATATGGAGAATCATATTAACATGAATGAATATTTTAAAATAAATTATCTTAGATTCGGTTTGTAACAATCTGTCCCAATATGTCGCCGCGTTAACCGAAGAAAGATTGTGCACCGTAGCACCCTGAGGAGCTTTCTTGGTAACGGATGTTGAATCCAATTTCATTGCCGTTCACTAACTCGTTGGATATCGCATCAGTGCGGAAGAATACGTACATAGGACCAGGCGCGTTCGCTGAAAAAGAAAGAGAAATAAATTCTATTACAATGTATATGAATAATTAGTAAGTAATGGCGAGTAAGCTAGTGTTATTAGTCGAACGATATTCATCATTTAATCATATAATGGTGATAAACTGTACAGAAATAGAAAAAGTGCCATGCATGTTTGGAATAAAAACAAATGATATATTCCTGCTCTCAAAACTTGGAACAAGGATTTAGCGTATTCTCACGACAAACAAACTATTTGTATACCGTATTCCTAGGATCTTTCGGTCTCTATATGAATCCCAGGATAAATATTCGTAAGTAATTGAAGAATTACTCACGAATAAATAAGTTCTAGGGCTTTCTGAAATTTCAGGAAACAAGAAAACGAAACCAACTCACTCGTGGTCCGGTTGTTAAGAAGGCTCGTACCGCACCAAAGAGAAGCATATACATTATTTGAGGTAGTGGCGTCAGGAATGAACAGATAATCTCGAGAATATGGATTATATATGTCCACGGTTCGATCGTTGCAAGCTACATAACCATACTTTGTAGCAAAATCATTCGTCGGAAGTTGGAATCCATCTGCAATGTATTGGATGCTGCAGATCGTATCGTATCTCTTGAAGCAGATGGCGTAATTAAGCAGACCCTGATAATGACCAATACCGCCGTTATAGTTGAAGCTTTGGAAACTTCCAGAAGGGTCTCGATAATATTGTAGACAGCCTGCCGGTGCTGAAGAAGTAAGAAGTATGAAATATTATAGTGACTGAATTGTTATATTTCTCTGATTTCATTGGCTGAAAGTGAACAAAATATTTCTTGATGATTTAAATAATTTAAATTTATAGGAATTCTTGGTGTTAGTTTAACTATATTGAAAGCTTTCTGTTTCCTTGTATGCGCGTGCATTTGTTAGCAACTCTTGCATTCAAGGAATCTTCAACTTTCATCAGAAATAGAAGAAGGGATCGATTGCAAATGCACTTCCTTTCGAGTAGGAGTTTTATGATGATAATAAGTAAGTTAAATTGCCGCATTACTCCCATTATATAAATATCCTGTAAAGGTTTGGTTGGATGCATGTATTTAGGTGATTTAATTCTATTGAATTGATCATTATAGCACTTTTAGAATTTGACTTTATATGCACTAAACAGTTATTTGACTCTGTTAATTTATAAACACAAATGCCTAGGTTGGAGATGTTAATAAACGCATACAAGCCGATAGCTCATTCATTATCGTTACTTCCTTCGTAAATAAGGGATATGGGGTAGTATTCTATAACTTGTCGGAATCATTCCTATCGGAATCACTTTTCAACTTTCCGACTCAAGATCAATCCGTACTCACTTTCCGACTTTGCGTCTCTTTCCGATTCCGTAGGCTAGTCGGATCGGAAACTTGCAGTTTTCAACGGGAGGCACGGCCTAACCCATATTAGGAGGAAATTCCCGAACATTTCCCAAGATGACGGTCACGTGCTTCATCTCAACCAACGGAAGGCAAGCAAATCAACACATGAAGAATGAAACTCGGCGTGTAACATACCCGCCAGCAGAAGGAAATCATGCAGACATGACTTAAGTAACCAGAAAAGGCTCATGGTAGAATTTTGTCGTTTCCTTAATGAAGTTGCGGTGATTAAGGCATTGTGGAGTGAAATTACAGCAATTGAATTCGTTTATCCTTATGCTTTTTTATGTTAATTATGTTGTACGTCCTCTACAACTTATGGAGTGGAAATATATTCCGCGTTATAAACATTACAATTTAATTTTGACTAATACTTTCTGTAACATTACTCGCCAAACATCTCTATTTTAGGTGATGGCTGATATAATAATTAATGATTGGTATATATCTTTAACATTGATTTCGAATCGGGAACAATAATTACTAAAATTCCTGTTGAAGTCTTATAATATCTATATAATGATATAGTCGTATAATATCTACATAAAAAGTGTAACCATTTGGTTATACTTTTTATTAATAGATACTGATGAACCTGACTTATTATTGAATGAAGATTCATTTCTTCACATTCAAAACAAGGAAATGACAAATATTCCTTTCATCGAAACATAGCAGCAGGACTAAACATTCTCTTACCGGAGGACTAAAAAATTTACGAGGGATAGCCTTTACGTAGGTCTCATCTTTACGCATTTTCAACAAATTAAAACTAATTACTTCTAGATGAGATGTTGAAGCACGAATTTAGAGCGCTTCCTAACCATGTATGGACAGGCATGTTGTGAGACTTTAGTAATGTGCTGCTGCCATACTGTGTCATAATAATCAGGCATGGAGTAAATATGTTAAATTAAAATAGCAAATTATCATTTGCCGTAAAAGTTTGCGCACGTAGTGTTTATTCCGACTTTGCAGTTATAATTAATGCTGCTTTAGTTAAAGATAAATCTACGTGTGCACATTTGTATCGGGTGTAAAAGAAAAATCCTCCCACGCCTGTATGTTGAACGGCGTAAAGGACTCGCACATAATTAATACCTGTACAAATTTTTGCCTGGATTAATGGCACTCTTCAAGTGTGTTATATAACGTCTACACTTGCGAACGATATTCACGCGACAGAAGCAACAAACTAAACCAAGCTACAGGTCCTAGAGACCTAGGTCGGCCGAGGATCTTCATATTTTTGGTAAACTCATGCACTCAAAATGTATAACGGGTTACAAGCGTCCCCAGAAACTGATCTATACCACAGTGATAGTTATCGATCCTTACCCCTAAGGTCTTTCGTGTCTGGATCGGAGCCATCAATATGTGTTATCTTTATATTCCATTCTGGTGTTATCAGCCCGGGGTCGTCTGTACGATTAGCAGTGCTAAAAAACAAGGCTACCGATGCAGGTCCCAGGGTCGCATTCACTGGCACATATACTGAAAGAAGGGATATCATAAAGAACAGTTGCGTTGAATTTTGGAATGAAATTTGAGTTATAATAATAATATATAATATAATAATAATTATTATAATAAATCTATTTGTAACTATAGATATTGTTATCACCAATTAGTGGAAATTTCATTCATAAATAATTATGGAGTTTTTTACAGCAATAAATGTATAATATTTCCTGGATATGGACAAAAAAGATAAGTGTGGTCCTACCTATTTTGGTTTTATTGATAAGAAATTTTCATAGATAAAGATGGTTAGCGTTTTATTTTTTTATTTACCATCTGAAGTGATTCTCTTGATTCTCGAGTTAAAGGTTAAAATTAACCCATACCAACGCTCAAATCACAATATAGAATAGATAAAAAGCTCGTTGAGTCTCAACGTTGACAGTTAAAAGCTGATAAGTAAACGCTGATAATTACTGTAAAGATTTCGAATTGCTTTACCCTTACGAAAATTGTAGAATACTATGGAACAAAAGTGACGTTGCATTAAGAATGTATTTACTCGATATACTACTACGATATGTGGCATACACTAATTAGAGAGGTGGAGTATAGTATGTACACCCTCTGCCACACGCAGAAAGATGACGCGCAGGATACAAATTAAGGTGAAGATTTACCCAAAGAAAAGCGCATTTAGAAGTTACATTATATTAAAATAGCGTTGGTAATGTCGAGCTGATGGAGAAAATTTCATCAAAATTCTCAAAATCTCGACTCGATAACGGTATTCCACGACCAAATTAAGAAACTTTTCCCAACATTCTTTCCCGATTTCATACAGGTATTGTTTCTAACTCAATTGTGCTAAGGAAACGTAGCCTGCAACCGATAAAAGTGAAGTTTAAGTGCATTTCTAATGAGAAGGCTTTCTCTTATACATGGTCGAGCTGGGGACTTTCAAGAAAAGAAAAAGTAACCTATTATCTGCGCAGGGAGTAACATTCTTTAGATGGAAAGTTGTGCAACTTCTCCCGAGCTTTAGCCATCATACACACAAAAACACACATACAAAAATTCAAAATATTTGTATATAAGATTTCCACACATTTGAAATCGTAAATTTGCACTCACTGTGCTGCCCGGTGTTTTCTCCGCAAAGATTCTGGAATCCTAAATTACCATTGAAGCCAGCGGAGGTGACAACTGAGAAAGTGTCATTTCTACAAAAGTACGCCTCAAAGGTGACGTTGTTATTCGTCGGCTGTGCCAGTCTGAAGGTTTTGAAGTCCAACCTGAGAATTAAAATTCACTCAATACCGTATGAACTGCCTAAAATCGGTAATAAGAAATGTAGAGACTTAAAAACTCCTACGGCGTACTAGAAATTTTTCCAAAGGCGATTTATTTGTTTCACAATTTTAACGTTGCCAAAAAATTTGTTCCTCTGAGTCTTTTTCTGGTTGATGCCCACGGGTATTTAATAAGTTACCGATACGCCAGTGCAAAATTGATTTCGTGTAAGCGTTTGTGTCCTTTTTTGAGGTTGAAAAAGCAAAAAAGAAGACTTAGGTTTATCGAATAGTAAGCCAAGAAATTTTCAAATGACACTTTTACAAGTTGTGCAATGTAACTCCGGAGCAGTTACGCTTTACCTTTTCCTTGCGATCCGGACGTGTACTTACCTTAACTGAGTAATCCGTTTATCATAGATGTTAACTAGGAAGGAACACAACGTTGGTACGACAGCTGGACTCTTAAAATATGACAATCTTTCCGATGTAGAATTACCGCAGGTGTAAACATCTGGTTTCAGACAGAAAAGGTTAATAATTAAGTTAAATTACATAATTTACAAATATTTTCAGGCGATACATGATAAAGGAGCATGTGTTTGAGAATCTTTTCGAGTATTGGAAAATCGATAAATTACTCAGCAGCCAGATTAAATGTGAATTAAGAATGAAAACGTAATATCGCATGTCTATTGCTACGTTTCTTGCTCACATTTGACTTCAAAAGGCTGAATCCAGCGCTAACTAGCCGGATTATTTGAGAAAAACAGTGCATTAGGTATTTTTTATGACAATGCTAAAATATGGGAATCTATTTAAAATTTTGCCGCCATGAAAATTAGCATTTTAAAATAACCCTAAGAGCTTGAATGTTGATTTATCGCTTTCATAGTTTTGAAGGATGAGCTTTGGCAATTTCTAGGAATCATTTTGTTGCCAAAAAAACATTCGATACCCTCAACATCTTTCCCATTAATATGTTGCAGAATATAGTTGATGCTTTCTGAAGATACTTGGTGGAACTTTTCCATAATTTCTTTCATGTTTATTATGTTGCAGAATACTGAGTACTCCTATTTTTAGCACTCACCCTTAAATTTGAATCAGGAAAGTCGGAGTTAAACTTTAGATCACATATATGTCAACTTTAATGTCAGCCTCATTCTAATTTACTTACATTGACAGCAGACTCCTTCGCTCAATGCACAAGAACCTATTGGTGTTCCTCTACCATCCAAGCAATCTTTAGAACTCTTACATACACCAGATTGCGGGTCTGCCTGGGTTCCACATATCTGGTTACTGAGTTTCGGGGTTGCCAACAAACCTGTGGTGTGAAATACGAATTAAGTATACCGATAGTAGAAGTAGATAAAATGTGAATAAGGACAGAAAGATGCATGAATGCAGGCAGGGCAGCAATTGATGTGGAGTTGGTATCACACAATAACCCGAAATAAGCGGAACTGGCTGTACGTGGAATTTATTTTCCGCTCTTTTTTTATAGTAAGATAACCTGGGTCTGACATATTAGTTTAATGATTGAAATAACATTGGGTTACATATTAAACTCTTCAGAACACCAAGAAAGAGAAGGAGAGTCTGGTATTTTGCAAGATAGAATATGTGCCGAAAGCAAGCCTACGTAATCATCGTGAGATAACTTTGTGGAAGGGAACCATAGTTTTTTATGTATTTAATTTTTACGCAATATGCCTACTTAGTGTTGGCAAAACTATTCGTCGCAGTAAAGTTTATGCCTATGGAGGCATAGTAAAAGTTATCAAGTTTTTATTGGATTATAAAATAAAATCCCAAAAAATATCAAAAATCATATCCTTTGGAAATAAAATATAAGTATCATGCAGCAACATTTAAAAAATAATATGGAAGAGGAATCTGGATAAGGTAAGAACTGTCGAAGCACAATCTATCATGATCCTGTTGGTGATCATTATGTTTTCTCGAGAGAATTCCTCTAAGATCATCAATTCAGTTGTCACATCGTCGTCACACCCATTCCCACCATTTCGCTAGGCAATGGTGAATTACGGAAAGAATGGTTATGTTTTTCAATTCCCAAGCCAATTTCAAAATTTCCGATGCATTCATCATTTTGGTGCTTTTAGAATCCAATTTGAAATGCATTTCAATAATCCTTTGAGCCTGATAATTTATTAGGCGAGAATACCAAGACTCTAAAAAAGTTTATAAACGCTTACACGTCGTTAGCTCATTCATTATTGTTACTAATTACGTATCTGGTCTGTTTGTATCACTATGCATAGCTCATACTTTCTGATAATTTTTACCTCATTGATACATAACGATGCTTACCACAAAGGCCTTCAGTGTCTGGATCGGAGCAATCAATCTGTGTTATCTTTATATTCCATTCTGGAGTTATCAGCCCGGGGTTGTTTGCTCGATTAGCCGTGATAAAATGCAAGTCTACTGATGCAGTTCCAAGGGTCGCATTCACGGGTACGTATACTGAAAAAAAAAACAAAGGAATATCATCAAGAACAGTCGTGTTGAGATCCTGATCGAATATCTTTACTATCTAAAGAAAAACCAAAGTATATTATTAAAAGACAACCCTATTCAAATCTCATTCGTATGCATTTCCCTGATTATAAAGAATTTTCTATCGGAACCTTATATATTTAATCGAAATATTCGTAGAAATTCAATTTACCTTAACGAGTTGTCCCTTGAGAAAATTTCGCACGAATGGTCACTGGGGTACATGCAATTTAATTAAAAGAAGACGATAGTTTGAATGAGATGGCAATGTAAACTGTCTTAAAGTGTGACATAAAATTTCATATTCGGCAATGCTCATGTTTCTGCGCTTGTCGTTCTGCTCTCAAATGATGTAGTTTGGTAGAGTACTAAGTCGAGATCCTCGTTCATGGAGACTAATAAAAATAACTTTGAATATATTGAAATTCGTTTGTAGGGAATCATTAAATAACTTTGAAAACGGTTATTAAGGTAATTGAAATCACGCGGGGAAATAGAAGATTAGTGTCCGTTTCGACGTACTTGTATGTATAAGTATCGATATCTACATATTCAGTAAAGAAAATCTATGGGTAAATTCAGATTTTCACTCGATTTTTTGATCAAATGGTCCACTTTTTATTTGTTAGTCTATTTTTAGTACCGGGAAACATTCTCTATCAAATAGTCAGTCATTTATATGTTATGATAGAGTGTGATGGGAGTAAAACCTTGAAAATAGATCTTTAGAAATAATATATAGAGGATTAGGGGATGTGCTTTACAAAAAACATCCCTGCGATAGAAGAAACTATCAGTGAGTTAGTACTTATTTTTAATTCCATATATTTGAAATGTTAAGTTTGCACTCACTGTGCTGCCCGCTGTTTTCACCGCAAAGATTCTGGAATGCTAAATTACTATTCGATCCAGCGGAGGTGACAACTGTGAAATTGTCATTTCTGCATAAGTATGACCCATAGTTGAAGTTATTATTCGTCGGCTGTGCTAGTCGGAAGGTTCTGAAGTCCAACCTAAGAATTAAAATTCACTCAAGAGCATTAGAACTCCCTAAAATCAGGAGTGATAAGTTAACAATCTTTATCGCACTAACATGAGCGGAAAATGGACATGACAGATACACAAAGGATGTATGTAAGTACCATTTAATAGCGTGATGATGTGAGAAAATACAGCGTGGCATAAAAAGAGAGAGAGAGGAATTCTTAATCAGATGCAAATGAATGAATGAGGGAAAATAGAAACAGTAGGAGAGGAAATATAATGGATCCAAAAGTTTTCTATCGGCGTGTGAAAATTTTACAAAGAATAAAATCAGCAGGGTTGAGTAAGCGTTCCATCGGGTACGCTAATATCATCGTTACATAAATTCATCGATGCAGTTGCTTGACGACATGATTGGAAAGGTTCTCTTGCATCTTGGGACAGTCACTCATCGACTTACGAACAGGTACATACCTTCCCATAACCTAATCGTATCTCGTATTGTTTTTAAGTCGGATACATGTTGTATGGTATAGTTGTATAGACGGATGGAGCTTGATTTTGGTCGTTGGACATGGATACCCAGAAGAGCTGGACACGCCGAAACTCGTTAATGGAATTTTTATCTATCCATTTTAAGATTATATCACAGCCCTAAATTTAAAAAAATCTTAGTGATTTTATCGATTTATCCGACCATCTTTCTTAAATATATTATTATAGAGCACTAAGTCTCCTTATAAAGTGTATGGATTAATTGATACGGGACTTCATCGTTTTTAGTTTACGTATAAGTAAACAATTCAAGTAGAAATATGTTAACAATATTTGGACAATAGTAATCGTCGTTTATGTATACACACATCTCGGAATTATTCGGTTACGACGTTGTCTTTTTCCGGTTGTGGAATATGTGCCTTATTTCTCGCTCGCGTTTTCACTTTTCCTTCAGCGTATTCTGTTTTCATAAAGATAAGAAACTGCGATACTTAAAATGGTTGAAACATCTTTAATATTTTTGTTTCATTCTACAAAGACACGATAAATGTCAGAACTTTCATTTTCTGTGGTTTTTGGGACGATGTTATGAATATTTTTTGTTTTTATGTCGGAGTGCGTACTTCTCCGTGTTAGAGGCCGCCATTCGTTGGCTTTTCTCGATCTCAGTCCTTTCAGGACGACTACTGGAGCGGCAGTGTCAGCATAGCCTATTTGTGCCGGCTCCCACAGCGGGTTAAAAGTTGTTCTGCAAAGCGAAACCTTCATTTTCCTCTCTCAAAATTATTCACCCGAAGAAAGAGAGTCATAAGTAACTCCTTGGATTGAAATGGTAAGGCAAAAGAATAGAGAGTAGGACAGCGATATGGACAACGTAAAAATTTTTGGTCTATCGAATGAGGAGGTCGATTTGCTATAGTCGGGAAGCAGAACGTGCGAAGCGGTATTTTCACCATGTCATTCGTGTGGTAGGGAGTGGTACAGAGAGAAAACCGAGTGTAAAGCAGGAGTCTTATACTGGTTTTACTATAATGTGTACTTCTAGTATTGGAATATAATTTTTGCTAGCAGCACTGCCGTACCATTCCTTACTGAAACTTAAAACGGTGGAGTTCACCTAAATAGCGTCCTGATCGCCAGCCGCTTCTTAGTAGATTTATGTATATAACCAAACCGTAATCAGAATAATGAGTGAATATCTACGAGAAAGTGCAGACTTATTTATTTAAAGGATGTAAAACACTTTTCCTTGTGTTTTAGGGAATTTGAACGTGAGTTTTGCAACTATCTACGGTAAGAATTTGAGGAAGCATCTTTTAAGAAGTAGAGGGTTCTCTATCCGCCTTAGAACATTCGGTAACAAAGAAATCATGTACGTTTAACAATACCATAATAACAGATTTCCCTTACCTCAGCTGCGTCACTTTGCTGTCTAAAACGTTTACTCTGAGTGTGCATACTGGTGTATACGTAGAGGGACTCAGAAAAGTATACTCTTTCTCCGAGGTTATGTCCCCGCATTGGTTCTGACCTGGAAAAGACAAAAGAACTTGATTTGCTTACACAGAAACCACTCTCGTTGCAGAGATTCTTGTGCGAGTTTGAAACTTTTGGAAAAATTTCGGTCTCACTGCCGCTTAGCTTCTGAAATGTTCTGTTCTTTAGAACCGCATACACAACAAACATGGTTGTAATATCATATAATTGATATCACGGTCGTTCGCATATATGTATATATATACACACACACGCGTAGTCAATCCAATTCAATTACCTTTTATAGTTACAATTAAAAAGTGAATCACACAAAGAACGGCTTTCATCTGAACTACGCTGGCCATCGTATTACTGAATAGTTCTCTCAACTAGTGCGACCTCAGCTTTAAACCTTATCTTCTTCAACAACTCACTATTATATATACCTAAATTTTATCTTTTTGATTGATAATATATCATGTGAAATATTAATAATTATCTTCCTTTAGAAAAGATAGGAGAGATATTAAGCAATTGGTAACAAAAATTTCTGTCTACTGACGCAAATGATTATTTTTTGCAGAGGTTCCATGCATTCAGTATCTTTGACAAGTTACTCCAAACGTCGAGTGAGAGTTCGAAAGACAAGAAACAACCTAAAAATCAGGTTATAGTCCTTTGAGATTAAAGATAATCCTGCATGTTGACTTGAGGATGTATTATTGATAGGAGAGACAATGCAGTTGCCAGGGTTCAACATGAAAAAATAACTCCAGAGCGAGAAATGTATCCATAAGATACGTAGATTAATATTTCGAAAGCTTTCCTAAAGCTTGATTAGGTTTTTATAACTTTGAACTTATTTTTTCTCATCTCATCCTAAACTCATACCTGTTATCTTCAGCACTATAAGCTCCACTCATCCCTCCTCCTTGATCCAGTTCTTCCAACCATTCTTAGGTTTAGGACAATTTACGGTGGCCAATTCGCCGAGATTATTATCGTATATTACATGTGATACACGTTAAAAAGGAGCATATGTATTAATTTATGTCACAGGCCTTTCTTATTTTGACAATATACTAGCTTCCACCTGTGAGCCCACACATTAGTATGTTTCATGCCTCGATCTCTTACCAATGTACTCCTTTCTCTGTCAAGTAACGGCCTTCCTGAAATACTACGGAAATTTTTCATCTATTTCGCTTCTAATGACGTTTACGTTTCGGAGGTATCTGGTCTTGTCTCTCCTCTTATAATTAAAATTGGTCTTGTAAAATGTTCTCCTTTTTCTTTCCTTAAGTATCCGTTTCTCAAGTAACCCGCAATCCTGTTTGCTCTTATGACTTGCTCTCCAAGTGCGGATTTAAGTAAGTCAAGGACGATAGTTTACAGAATTATGTATTTCTCGAATATAATATTCTGCTATAGAGAAATAGAAAAATACAAAATAGAAATATAGAAAATACATTTGAGTATTAATCGTGCGTCGTTAAAAATTTATCAACTTCGTATTGGATGGGCTAAGGTTCACAGGAAAGATTATGTGCTGGCCACGGAGCGTCGAAGCATTTTTTAACATTAAGTCTTATCAGAGCTTTCACAAAATGTAAAAGAAACCCTCCCTTGCTGTTATCTTGCTCATAATCTTCCGTGAATCGGGCTTTAATGGTCAATGAAATCCGAAAATTTGGCGACGCCTTTCTCAGGGGAAATAGGATTACTAGCGGAATCACCCATTGATTCTCAACGGGGAAAATAGATATAGGATCAAATTAGTAATGCTATTTGTGAAGAAGTGAAATTATCCTCTCCAAAGATGTTAGAAGCAAATATAGAGGGTCAAGACGCTTCGACCCTCCCTCCGTTTGTATACAGATATGCATTTAAGCTTCCATTCTATGAAAATGAACCAGGAACTGATATTTATAATTTTTGGATAGAAAATACTTATAAATAACTCTAGTATTTTATTTGTATGCATTTAATGTTATTGATAATATGATTTAAGTTGCTTTTATACGAATGCAGAAGATAAAGGAGCTTTAAAGACCCAAATAGGTCCTAAGCAAACCTTTACTGATAGATTCCAATGCAACTGTCTCCTATAACTTCCATTCTACAAAGACTGTAAATTACTTATTAGACATTATTTTAATCCAGTGGGGTTTAAATCTCTTGGAGGAGAACTTAGTATTATTTTGGAAACTGGAAAGTGCTGAGATGTACATAAATCACATATGCTACCGTCAGACCAGGAAACGATAAACAATTATTTGGAAATTATCGCAAGAAAACATTATTAAGTTCGACTCCATGTCTTCAGAGGATATATCTTAAGAAAGATGAAATATATGGTCTGTAGTCGAACCCATACAAATTTCGATAGATATCGTTGAGTGTTACGGGAGCGTCCCCTCTAACTTTCTAGTGCAGAAGAAGAATAGGGAAGAGTATCGAAGAAAGTTCAGTGTATCCCGTTCATTTTTAAAAGAAGAGTGATTAAAGTTCCCTGGTCCAGACTCAATTAGGAAGCGGACAGCTTCCGGTACTTAATCAGGACTTCTATTCAAACGCCGCATGATAGCTAAACATTGTCGATTTCACAAAGTTGTTTTTAAACCATTCAAATATTAACCTTCAACAGGAAATTTATTCCATACCACAACGAAAATCAGTATAAAATCAAAAAATCGTCGCAATTATTATCAGATGTATGTGGTTGTTGCATTTAATTGCTCAGAGGAGGAGGCATTAGATACCACACAGTAAGATCCAATGAAATATTTTTCCTGATTTACAGATAGTAAAGTGCAACTAAATCGCTGGTTTTTCTTTAAATTTCTTTCTAAAGTTAAAATCCTGTCCCTCAAAAATATTCCCCTTCCTCGACGCAATATTTCCTTGTCATATTGATCACCACAAACGAACGTATAAATGTCATTTTTTAAATAGGTTTGATAAAGAAAACCTCCAAAATGGCTGTAATTTTGTTCCTACTACTTAACTATCATAGTTTACATTCGCTGAAATCTCAGTAAATTGCCTCCTCTTCATAAATTCTGACATTAGTTCCTACCATTAATTCGGTATGGACTTACAGTCTCCGTGTATTCTTGTGGGAGAATGAATGTATCGGATTCAACAATCACCTTGGTCGTCAGGGGGACTGGTTGTTTACTACGGCGAAAT
Source organism: Pachydiplax longipennis (assembly GCA_036926295.1). Classification (NCBI taxonomy): domain Eukaryota; kingdom Metazoa; phylum Arthropoda; class Insecta; order Odonata; family Libellulidae; genus Pachydiplax; species Pachydiplax longipennis. The sequence continues at coordinate 65,082,145 of JAVFKF010000008.1, forward strand.
TTTATAAAATTTTAGTTTATCTTGTCATATTTCTCGTGATTTAGATTCAAAAAGTGTATTTTACGACAATAATAAGATTATTTATTCAATTTACCTTCGTCTGGTACTTTTCTTGACTTCGTAGGACGATTATTTCCAATTTAAATCTGTAAAAGTACCAAAGCCTGCAGGATGCAAAAACGAACTATACGTGCATTCCTTATGGAAACGTATTATGGAGTCCTGGGTTCGAACCCGAGCCTTTATTAAGATGAGAATAGTTTTCAGGGGGGCTTTTAGCATATTAGAAATACAATGCAGTTTGTCTCATGGCTCTACGACAAATAGTTCCCAAAATAAAAGGGGGGACGGACGGACGGACAGACAGACAGACGGACACTTCGTTAATTTATTTATTTTTTATTTTTTTTGCTGTTAGATGTCTCTTAAGAACGCTCATTTCAAGGGAGTATTCAATTTTGGGTGAAGAATTCGTCATATGCTTATAATGCAATCTCACAATCGATGTACATCTTAAGGTAACGAATATAGGCTGCTCCTATAAGTCTTATCGTCCTGTTTGTGGAAGGAGTGTCCTACTCTTGGCTTGCGAGCCACTTACGATTGTGTGACTTACTCTTCATTGCCACTCAAGGAAGTGGATGCTTTTCTCAAAGATCTCTTCGCCTTTCCTCGTTCTTCATATCTTCCATCAATGGAAATGATAACTAAGATATCAAGCCTCGACGAATTCTTATTCTCTGATACTTTTAAGCTGCGTCTTGACGTTCATTACTCCTAATTAATCGCAGTTTGAGGAGTGGAAGCATTTTCTGAAAAGCCGAATGATTTTTTTATCGAAATAATGCGAGACATTTTATCTGCAATAGGCAGGAAGAAATCGGGAACCATTGACAGAGTTATCGGTGAAATCATGTGATTTAGTATATCTTATCCATTGATCACAATCGTATCGATTGATTCCATTTAAAGAAAGAAGGTGAAAACTAATATTATTTGTCGCTCGGAAATAGGTTAACGAATAAATAATGCGTTGTGCTAAAAATAAAATCTTGTTGTGCTAGTGAGAGTGATCTTGTTTCGGGAAAATTAAAACAGTGCCATCAAGTATGATGTATGAAATTCCCCTCGTAATTTATGAATGTAAGCAACTATTCTTACTTCCTCATAGCAAATCAACCTACTGGTCTACTATCTTACTGATGTCTCAGATACCTCACGTCCTTTGCTTGCAGTACATTCTCTTCCTTTGTCCATTTTCCACCTTGATTCCGCATTATGAATAGGAATGTTTGCTACGAATGTGAATTACTTATTACATTAGCTCCTCTCTTTATTCCTATTCATAATGCGTTGGAATTCTTGGAAGGCAAGGAAAAGAAGGTTACATTCAATTCTGATTTGTGGAAGACTTATGTATAATGCTCAAAATTTTGTAATAAGAAAGAAAAAATAATAGTGACCGTTTTATTTCTCTTTACTTGGGAATTCTAGTGTAAGGAAGGGAATGTAAGGCGGCCTTTGTCCATATGGAGGCCACATTTAGCATTTAGTAAAAGTAATATAGTTCATTAAGAGAGAATCATGTCTGGTATACTTTGTTCTTGAAACCTCTTTTTGAAGGAAATCAATTCACTCAGAATTTTGCGAAATAATTTATTTGGAGTAATAACTTAAGTTAAAAAATTAATTTAATATATATTCATGAAACAATTTAGCTAGAATAGCTTTAAAAACACAAACGTTAATTTTTAATAAACATATGTAACTAATTATAAAATCCGAAGGTATGTAATGAATGCTTTCTCCACTATATGACCTCCAAATATCTTTATTGGCCATTGCATCGGTAGTTCAATGGCCTATACCAAACTCCTTCTTCTATATAAACTTAACATCAATACGTAACATTGCTGCAATTCCTATTAGGTCCCCACGAGTCATACCTATTGGCGAAAAATATGTAATATCTTTCGCCAACATTTGATGTAATATAATACATAGTAATATGCATAGTATAGTAACATGCCAGGGAAGCTATGAATACCTAAAAACCGTGATAAGATATTTAGACGTTTAGATAGATATTTTTACATGCATTTCATATACACATATAATTTTTATACATAGATAAATTTGTTTAATTCCTTTGAAATCACGATGCATGTCGTTTTAGAAAAATGTATCATTTGAAAGCTATCAGCCTCTCGTTATCCTCTTTTGGCCCTTCCGGCAAAGATACGGCTGTCATTCAAGATGAGACTGAATTGAAATAACACAGCAATGTGTATCCTGGTATTATTAGGAGCATGAATGTGTTTTAGAAATAAATTAACGGACATAGGGATGGGATTCGATGAATGATGTGAATTTATATCATAGAATTATCTGGAGAATCATATTAACATGAATGAATATTTTAAAATAAATTATCTTAGATTCGGTTTGTAACAATCTGTCCCAATATGTCGCCGCGTTAACCGAAGAAAGATTGTGCACCGTAGCACCCTGAAGAGCTTTCTTGGTAACGGATGTTGAATCCAATTTCATTGCCGTTCACTAACTCGTTGGATGTCGCATCAGTGCGGAAGAATACGTACATAGGACCAGGCGCGTTCGCTGAAAAAGAAAGAGAAATAAATTATATTACAATGTATATGAATAATTAGTAAGTAATGGCGAGTAAGTTAGTGTTATTAGTCGAACGATATTCATCATTTAATCATATCATGGTGATAAACTGTACAGAAATAGAAAAAGTGTCATGCATGTTTGGAATAAAAACAAATGATATATTCCTGCTCTCAAAAGTTGGAACAAGGATTTAGCGTATTCTCACGACAAACAAACTATTTGTATACCGTATTCCTAGGATCTTTCGGTCTCTATATGAATCCCAGGATAAATATTCGTAAGTAATTGAAGAATTACTCACGAATAAATAAGATCTAGGGCTTTCCGAAATTTCAGGAAACAAGAAAACGAAACCAACTCACTCGTGGTCCGGTTGTTAAGAAGGCTCGTACCGCACCAAAGAGAAGCATATACATTATTTGAGGTAGTGGCGTCAGGAATGAACAGATAATCTCGAGAATACGGATTAGTTTGATCCACCGTTCGATCGTTGCAACCTACATAACCATACTCTGTATCAAAATTATTCGTCGGAAGTTGGAATCCATCTGCAATGTATTGGTTGCTGCAGATCGTATCGTATCTCTTGAAGCAGATGGCGTAATTTAGCAGACCCTGATAATGACCAGCACCGCCGTTATAGTTGAAGCTTTGGAAACTTCCAGAAGGGTCTGGATAATATTGTAGACAGCCTGCCGGTGCTGAAGAAGTAAGAAGTATGAAATATTATAGTGACTGAATTGTTATATTTCTCTGATTTCATTGGCTGAAAGTGAACATAATATTTCTTAATGAATTAAATTATAAGAATTCTTGGAATTAGTTTTACAAGACTGAAGGATTTTCTTGTACCTTTAACTGTCCTCTGAGCCTGATAATTTTTATATGCGAATACCAAGTCTTATGAAAAGTTAGTAGAATATAGAGAAACGCATACTTGTCGATAGCTCATTCATTATCCTTAGTTACTTCGTAAATGACGGATAAGGTCTGATTGAATAACTATGCAGCCAGATTCAGCTTAAATTTTAAAAAAGTGTTTTTATCATAATGATAATTAGTACTTATCAATGCTTACCACAAAGATCTTTAGTGTCTGGAGCGCAGCAATCAATCTGTGTTATCTTTATATTCCATTCTGGAGTTATCAGCCCGGGGTTGTTTACTCGATTGGCTGTGCTAAAATACAAGTCAACTGATGCAGGTCCCAGAGTCGCATTCACTGGCACGTAAACTGTCAAAACAAATTGAAATCATGTAGAACAGTTCTATTGAAATTCGGAACGAAATCATGTCCTCAATAAGAAAGAAAATCCAATTGTTTAATATAGATATTGGTGTCATCAATTCGTGAAAATTTCAATCTTAGTATCAGATAAGTTGTTTTACACTATAAAATGACAAATACTTCCATGATGTGGACATAAATACCAAGTGTGGTGCTACTTATTTATTTTATTAACTCACTGTGCTGCCCGGTGTTTTCTCCGCAAAGATTCTGGAATCCTAAATTACTATTGAAGCCAGCGGAGGTGACAACTGAGAAAGTGTCATTTCTACAAAAGTACGCCTCATAGGTGACGTTGTTATTCGTCGGCTGTGCCAGTCTGAAGGTTTTGAAGTCCAACCTGAGAATTAAAATTCACTCAATACCGTATGAACTGCCTAAAATCGGAAATAAGAAATGTACAGACTTAAATACTCTAAGAGAACAAGTTTAGGAATGGTCATTAGTGACACACAGGTATATATTATCTATAATTCTTAAGAATTATCATAAGAGTATGTGACATACCATACGCAAATATATCTACATATATTGACTAGGAAATAAATCTAGTAGAGTAATGGTCTAGTCGACCTGATCTGCATTACCATTTCCTTGCGATCCGGACGTGTACTTACCTTAACTGAGTAACCCGTTTATCATAGATGTTAACTCGGAAGGAACACAATGGTGGTATGACAGCTGGACTCTTAAAATATGACAATCTTTCCGATGTAGAATTACCGCAGGTATAAACGTCTGAATTAAGACAGAAAAGGTTAACAGTCACATAATTTAAATATATTCTCTAGCGATACATAATCAAGTAGCATGTGTTAGAAAATATTGACGAAAATTGGAAAGTCGATAAATCACTCAGCAGCCAGATTAAATGTGAAGTAAGAATGGAAACGAAATATTGCAACGTTTTTTGCTCACATTTGACTTCAAACGGCTGTATCCAGACCTACCAAGCGGGATTTTTCGAGAAAAAAATTTGAGTTATTTTGACTGACATTATTCAAATATGGGAAATTATTTGAAAAGCTGGTCTACATGAACATCAGCCATGGCAATGCTTTAAAAGCAATGACAATAATTTGAATGTATTTTTATTGCTTTCATAATTTTAAAAGGAGATCTTTGGCAATTAGTATGAATTTTAATGATGACTCGAAACCTTCTGCAGCATTCGCATTATTATGCCACTGAATGCTGACTATTCCTACTTTTTGCCCTCACTCCAAAAATTTGATTAAAGAAAGGCTGAGCTGATCGTAGATGTCTCAATTCATTCACTCAAATGACGGCCTCATTCTACTGTACTTACATTGACAGCAGACTCCGTGGCCCAATGTACAAGATCCTATTGATGTTCCTCTACCAGCCCAACAGTCTTTCCAACTCTTACATACACCAGACTGCGGGTCTGCCGTGGTTCCACATATCCGGTTACGGAATTTTAGAGTTGCCAACAGGACTGCGGTATGAAAAAAATTGAAACATGCTGGTAGAAAAAGTAGGTAAATGTGAAGAAGGATTGAAAGTGCCAGTAGGGCAGCAATTGATGTGGATTTGGAAACCCGAAGAAATGGCTGTACGCGGAATTGAGTCTCCTCTAATTTTTAATAGTAAAAAAACCTGGGATCTGCATGTTGTTAAAATGAATGGGATAACATTGGATTGCATATTAAACTGTTTAGAACACTAAGAAAGAGAAGGAGAGTCTTGTATTTTGCAAGATAGAATATGTACCGAAAGCAAGCCTGCGTGATCATGATTAAATAAGTTCATGTCCTACGATGTTCTGCCGGTATATGTTACTATTTTTTATGAAGGAAATATTCATCAAGCAAGCAAGCAAACATACGTATACATACGAAGATTAATGCAGGTTAATTGAGGAGACATCTACAACTGTTGGGTGATTAAAGAAGATTTTTCTGAGATCGAAAGAGTAAAAGGGGAAAGTTTATCGGCCGTCCGATATCCATGGTAATAGAAGGTGAATATCTTATAACTTATATAACTTATTATCTATATTGTGTCTCTGTTTTCTGAGCATGACTTATTTGTTTTACTCTTAATTTTATAGTAGACGAAAATTTATTATTAGTAGGATCAAATGGCTGGAGATATGTGGTGGATTAGATTAACAAAGGGATTTACAATTTATTTTAAAGAATAGATAAAGTGTCAATTTTCGTGTGTATTTTACTTCTGATCTTCATGTAAGTCTAAAGAGGGATTTATCATATCAAGGTGTTTAGAAATTTTTATTCCTACTGCCTAAAAACAATGAAGTCGGTCTTAATGAGGAACAATTACAATACATGAAGCATTTAGTGAAATATTATTACGATGACGTAGCCTGTTAAGCTCTGCTATTTATTTAAATGTTGTATAGAAATTTAGTTAGATAAACTGATAATATCCTACAACTAATATGGACGCCTTGAAAATTTTTTAAATGGACCTACATCCAAATATAGCATAACCCTGTCAAGTCAATTTTCAGGGGAGTGAAAAGCGCGTTATTAGCGGGATAGCGTTATTACCAGATTACGGAATATTCGTGTTTCCTTTACAATGGAAAACAAAGGGGAAGGGTATTTAAGCTTTTTAATATGCAAAAAAATTGTACCACTTACACGAAAGTAGCATATCTTTAACTTTCTATGTGTTCAGTAGTTGAAGATTGGTTATCTAAAAACCTCTAAGTATTTCTGTGTAATTGTCGCCTCCTCGTCAAATTTTTGAAAAAAGATAAGGTTTTCGGAGGAAGAGCTTCCTTGTTATTTCAATATTATTCTCTTAACTCTACAGTGAAGCAAATTTAGTGAAGAGAGAGACAATCAGCAGAGGATAACGGAAATTTAACAACAATGGTGAGAGGCAATTGCAGAGTGCGAGCTCTCCAAGATTTCGCTCAAGAGCCCACCAAAGTTTGGTGGGCTTTGAGCAACGTCCATGACCAATCGTTCCACCGCCACTCTGCATCATTCAATATGTTTACAAGTTGATATGGCGGTGAAAAGAAACACCGTGACTTTTTAATCTAACGTTCTGTCCTGAAACAAATTTCTTTGGAAAGATCTCACCATCTCACTGTATCTCAGAGGTATTGTACATACATACATACATAACGACCTTCTTTTAAGCGAAATTGGAACTAAATAGCCTCGTCTTACATTTAATCTGCTAATTGTAAGTAAAAATGATTAGGAAAACATAAATCATCAAAAAGAAGGAAAAAAAAGATGATAAGAAACATAGTAAGAATATAAGTTCAGTTGCGATAAAAATAAAACAATTATGCATGAAAAAGTTGCATGTTGATATCATCGTAGTATCGGTTTCATAAAGAAAGGAAAGAAGAATCACAGTCGGATGTAGAGGGCTCTGCCTCGCGAAATCTTCACTTCTTCTCAAATAATTAGTCATTCCAAACAAGAGATCCGAATTTAACCCTTTGAGAAACAGGGTGATGCAGGAGAGGAAAGAGAAGATAATGTAAATCATTTTTGGTATATCGAATGAGGCGGAGTATGGCTCCTGAGGGAGATCATCTGGGGAAGGAGAAAACGAACGCTAAAAGGGGGTAGCAGAGCGGTTCTTTGCTAAGTTTAAAGTGTTTAACCGGCATCTTTACCATGTGTTTCGAGCGAAAGCGACCGGGAACGTGAGAAAACCGCGTGTTAAGCGGGATACCGCCTTAATCGGAAGCTTCCTAAACAGGTTTTCCGTATTATGAGAAGTTAGTGTGGAAGGAAGATTATATAATGAATCACTCAATCGAAGAGAAAAAGATAAATCTACATGGGTGATCTGAAAAATTTCCGACATTTCGCCATTTCTCGACATGTTTTCTGAAGATTTCTGAAAATTTTCTGAAAATTTTCTGAAGATTTCTGAAAAATCTGGGGTCGGAAACTTTTCAGACCACCCTCGTATTTTGTGCTGTGAATGAAATGTGCAATTTTTTTATTTCTTATTTTTAATATTATGTGTATTCGTAAGTGTAGGACATCATCACTGCAAATTAACAATCTGTTATTTTGTTCTGAAAATAATCTGATGTTAGTGGCAATTTAAAAGTACTGACTTGAATTTTACTTTGCATCTAAATAATTTTTGTACATAGAACATTTTTTGATGTTAATTTTTATATTCTATATATAATTATAGTTTTTCGATATTTTTTCTGAAATTAATGGAAAATAATTTCTATCAAATTCATCATTTGTATAAATAATAATTAAAAATAATTTGTATGATAACATAAAATTTATTACTTATTTTTTATTTTCTCCAGGTTTTTGACGAGAGGAAAAATAGCTCATTTTAAGTTTAGCTCTTCTCGAACTATCTGACTGCTTCTCGATTTGAACTCCATATGAAACAGGGTTGGTTTTAGATTTAGAGATGGTTTAACGTAGAACTTCTAGTTTAGTTAGCAAAAATTTTAGATTCGATATAGTGACACGGCTTCCTTGTGGCGTTCCCTCTGTGTTAACAGACAAGTTTAAGCGACGAAAACTTTCGAAAACTTCAGCAGTACAGAACTTTTCGACGAAGATAGATATTGTAGTTCCAGTTAATTGTAAAGAAGAGACATTGTAATTCCAGTTAATAAAGCAAATCCAGGAAGCGCGAGCTCCGAGAGAAATCGACGAAGCATTACTTGGAAACACCTGCGCAGAATTTAGACTACATAATACATAGTGCATCATACAGAATCAATAGTTACGATCGGTTTTTTCTCAGAGAATAAAATAACCTTAACGATTAGAGCTAGGTAATATTGATGTATCCTCGGCCATGCTACACTGGCGGATGAGTATATAAATACAGATTTAAAAATTATGATAAATTGAAAGAAAGATTTTTGAGATGAATATCTCTAATACTTGTGGAGCGTTTCTTCATTAATTTTTACAATTGGCTTTCACGATTTTTGTGATTGATTATTCATGGGTAAATTCGTCGGAATTGTTACTTACTTTTAACAATGAGTTGTCATTATAACACTCTACGTTATGAAAGAGTAAATTGCAAAATCAAAAGTCAAAAATGACGGAACTGAATCTAACTAATAAAAAATGTACGAATATTATCACACAGACATCGATCAACAAAAAATAATTCTAAATAATCATAATAAATAATAACAATTCTAATAATCCTCTTAGTGTGGTTTTATGTAATGTAAGTGATTGAAAATCCGAATTGTTTTCTTTTGAAAGTTTCTACTTTTAGTAGTAGTAATGCTAGTAAAAGTGCTTCGAAAGTTAAGGTTACTTCGCACGTGAGCCTCCAGCGGGAATCGAACCAGAACCGAAGTCAAAGGCGTTGCCCACTTGGCTGTCCGGAGGCCCATAACCAATTATTATATCCCTTTTAAAATTGATAGAAAAGGATAATGTTTATTATTTGGTTGCTGAAGCAATATCGCGTTTGCTTATATTGTTGCGTTAGAAATTATTTCTACGGAAATAATCTCCATGTTCTTGAGAACGAAAGCATATATTATTCGCAATTTATTGAGTGAGACGTGGTCATCACAAAGAAACAGTTCTTTAATTATCAGAGTTTTACATGTAGTGTTTTGATGGTCACAGCATTACTTGTTAATACGAGTAATTAAATGTAATTAATCGTAATTAAATGATTTTTTACGAACCCCTAATTATGAAGGCCAATGCAACTTTGCATCATCCCCCAATGAGCCACTCTGCTAATGGCTAACGAAATGGATACAGTACCTCGTAAGTAGTTTTATATTTACAGTAAATATTTACAAGACCTTTTAATAACTAAGAAACTATACTTTTTTCTGTGATTTATGACTTCTAACCCTCGATGCCATAGCTCATCCCCTAAGCCAGTTCTAGAAATGAAAATGTAATAAAGGTGTTATAATAGCTTAACTGTTGGATTCAATATTGGGAGAATGTAAATCAAAACTGGAAACGAAAACTGTACGATAACTGTTAAAATAATCTTTAACTGAGTTGAAAATAATAATGGTCGGCCGTCAATGTACTCACATCTTTCTTTTCTGGAGTATGTAGTTAGCGAACCATCCTCTTGCTCCTCGTTCGCCGAAATGGCTATCACGAGCAACAGGATTGTCACTTTTTGAAGAAGCATTCTTCCTCTGCAGCAGATCGCACTGTCAGTCGTTGGAAACCGGTGGATCCGAAGGGGTCAAAATAGTCTCCTATCAATGAAAGGATTCGAACTCCAAGGTGATGGTTGCACACCGTTGCCTCGGCAGGGCTATCACTGTGAACTTGAGCAGAATACGCTGGTCCCTTATATCGATGTTTGATGTGTTTGAACACTCATTCCTCTTCCAGCTAAGACTGCCGCGTTCCTCAGGGGAAAAACGGCTCAGAATTCCAAGGTTAGCCCTCTTGGTCCCATTGAAATAATCTCATTTTCTCCTCTTGTCTTACCTTCGACATACCGTTGGCCTCTTCGTTTCATTCCTCTCTCCTACTGCCTTTAACCTCAGAACGGTCAATATCATGCCCGTTTGCTTGTCCCTCAACCCTTAAAATATGCAAACAAAGGCAGAGAAGAGCGTGTTCATCCTCAACAAACACCATTTTCTCTGTCAATATTACGTCGAGTGTTTCTGGACTTTTTTTGCAAATGAGATCTATCTTACGGGACTTATGAAGTGTAATAACGGTCAGCTTATTTCATTTGCAGGAGTGAACGTACCGGTAAGTATTGATGAGGAGTTGGACTGATACTCAAAAAGACTTAGGCAGGAGTAAAATTGTTTTTTATATAAGGTTTACGTCGAATTGAAATCGACGAAATAACACCAAGAGTAGATCGTATTTTAATTTTCTTTTATTGGTGGTGTCCGTAATCGTCATGTTTGGAATGTAAATCAGGCAGGAAATTAATGATAATTCGAACAATTTTATTGATAAAAAATTTGCTCCGTTTGCATACAGTAAGGAACGATATACTTTATTCCTTTTACACATTCAACAAGTCACGAGATGATAAAACTTTCCCAAAAAAATAATTTCAATAAGACTTTGATAATTAAAATTTGCTTTCTTTTTCCTCCCAATAATATTTCTCCATGGAGAGGACATAAAATTTCGATGTTAAGGATATTAATGCAATTTTTGTCATATACATTCAAAAATAATGATTAATTGTAAAATAATAAACCATCTACGTAAAAGCTAAAACTAATTATGTTAGAATATTTTATATAATTAGTATTTCAAAATATAAAAATTTCCTGTCAGCATGGGCTCTATTTAAATAGTAACAAAATAAAATCATTCATTGAAAAATTCATTATCTTATACAAAAAGATAGTTAAAGTTCTATCTTTAACATAAATTTTTGATTTACTATCCTTCATTCTTCCTCATTTTTGATATCAGCAACAAGATAAATTTTTATTAAAATTTATCTTTATAATAAGTAGTATTATTCACAAATACAAGTCCCCCAATTAACACAAGTTCAGTTAACATGAAATTCATGTAAATACATGTATAAGTAGCCATTCATGAACGTTTTTCACAATATGGAAATATTTCCCCTCACACATGTATTATTATTATATGACAGGGTATAGTTAGAATTTTAAAAATTTATTCTTTCCCACAAAAATTTTTCAGATCATGTCTCTCTTGTTAAATGGGGAAAACCTGTAAATAATTCCCAATAATTAAAAAGTGTGAAAATCAATCATAAGAAAATCATTTAAATTTGGCATCACTGATTAATTTAAGTTTTATACATTTGTTATCAAGAGATGTAAAGTAATATTCCTTATCCATGTATCCAATATTTATAAGAATAGAAGGAAACAATCAGTACTTGCAGTCAGGTGGTCCCTAAGTATTCATAATATTTCTGTATAATGCAGATGAAATCTCCCTTACTGCATTATATTTAGTATGTTGCAAAGATTATATGAAGAAGTTTATCTCATTATTATTTTTAAAAAAGCATAAAACTGATGCAAGTAGTGATTTAGGAAAAAAGCAAAAATGTTCATTCTCACTTGTGGTTCTGGAAATCAGAAGACAGAAAAAATATGAGGTCATAGAGTGGGGGAGGGAAAGCTGTTGACAACAGGAAGTTTCCTTGATCAAACATTGCATGATTTGTCTTTAGAAAGCTTGTTTTTTTTCAAAAAGAGCAGTATGCATAACAGGAATGAGTCCTTATTGTTGAATTGCCATCTATGGAATCTAGGAGGAGTTGAGCATGAGAAGAAAGTCAATGACCTATTGACAGAAGATTCTCAGGTTTACATGAAAGAAAATCATGAGATAGCTTTACTTGATGGAAATAGATTCTTTGCCATGGCATAATTTCAAAAAGCATGTGATGTGTAAGCATACTGTAAACATAAAAGAAAGAAGAGTACATTCATTCAATTTTTTACTATTGAACTTGAAGAATTATGAAACAGTATTTTTAACAATTGCGAGGAAAATTCTGTCTGGTGAAAATGGATTGATTCAATTTTAATTCAAAGTTGTATCAAATTTAAGTGTCATTTTTATCTTTCATATTCATATTGCTCCTTGAAAACAATAATATGAACAAAAGAGAGTCCTAGTCTTTGCATATCACTTTCTTAAAGGTGTATATTAAAGGAAGACTATGAATAAGCTTTTTCTATATCCCTTGATATAATTGCCAAATTGAGTATTGATATTAATGACATGAGGATGATGGAACAATGATGTCAAGAAAGTTGCATCAAAATAAATGGAATAAAAATTTACAATTTATTATTATGAGTTATGTGGAAAAGTAAACGAATTTTGTAAAAAGCCATGATCTAAAGTATTTCTGAAATGAAAAATAACTGTTGAAGATTGTAAAGGATCTTTGCTTTATTCTATAAGTATGTTACAAAAATAATTAATTGATTGTTACAGTAGTATTAATCAAAGCAGTACAGTAGTTTTAATCAGTCTTGTATATCTTGCCTTTCAGGTAGCATATTAATATTATTTGTGGTACAGAATAATTGATGAAAAACTCATCAATAGTGATGCGAGCAGAATCCATTTTGAAGTCAACTGTGCATTGTTGACACTACCACCAATTCCTTGGGTAAAAATTGTTCCATGGATTTTTCCACTGGCTTGTGAATCCATACCATTGCCTATTGGCTGCTTTCCATCCCCAATGTTGCAAAGATCATCTGTGCAGGATCGTATGTATGTGATGAACTGCTCGTCTATGTATTCACCATCATCCAGTTCAAGATTGTCATCACAGCCTCTCAGGAATGAAAAAATCACTCCTACAAATATCAAAAGGGATGAATTGTTTCCAATTGTTTTCAATTTGAATCAATTTTAGGCACTCACATGTAAATTCTTGATGAAACACTATTTTCCCAAGCATTTCCCGAGATAGTTGTAACATTTGCTGAGATATCTTACGTCACAAAGTGTACAGTGGAGCTGCATAACCTATGTGATTAAGTTTCACATATTCCCAGATATCAGTCCCATTGCCAGCTCACATTTCAAATAATAACTTGATACAGGAGAAATATTGAAAAATTTAAACAAATTTTTAGAATAATTAGAGGCCTTTAATGAATACATGTTTCATAATACATTCAATCCACATTAATATCTAAAAGAATCAGATCATTATCTTATTCAGTTCAAAAGTTATTCCCTTGCCCGGTCCATGACCCTTCCTTCCTTAAAAATCCAAAGTTGGATAATTGATAACTCAACAAAAATATAGTTTCTCGGCTGTAACATCGCCAGTAAGGTTTTCTTGATTGTGCACGTGTACGTATTGTACGTAAGTGAAAAAAATTTCAAAAATTAAAAATTAAAGGATTTCTTGTTGATTTCCGGTGTAACGGTCCATTCCTCCTTTAAAAGTAGGCCTCCAAACAAGACTGCGAAATTTCAGCGTTGGGGAAAAATTAAAAAATTCATAAACCCCATTTTTATCAAAATATAGTTCTTATATTCTCACCAAAAATATCTTTATACCTTTCTTTCAATTTCACATGCAGCATGTACGAAGGTATCTGTTACGGTAAGAGATTTAGCTGGCGATCGATTTTTAGCATGCATGATTCATGGTGAGATGTGTAATGTGCACGATTCGTGCCGAATGAAAGAACGATTTTATATTTATCGTTCACAAAATCGTAATGAAGATAAAATCGGAAAAGGATCTTACTATGCGAAAAAAGCAATGAAACTATTTTATTGACTTTATTTAAAGATATATTGAGAAATAAATTCAACAATTTGATGTATCATTGATTCCTATATCAGGAAAGATTTTTTAAATCAACTAATTAATTTTTCGTAAAGTTTGGCAAAAACGTGGGCAAATATGTGAAACGAATCTACATAAGAACGCGTGCTGACAACAAGAAGTGAAATGATCATTGCATGCATTTACATGATTAACAAAATTTTGAAACGAAAAATAAATGTTTCTCCTATGTGGCATACTGACGCTTTGTTTAAGCGTCAGTAATGTGTATTGAGTTGGGAGGTCAACTTATGCACCGTCACGGGCGCCACAGAGTGTAGCTATACCGCTGCCAAAACAATTAATTTCATGAACGACTCGGAAGTTGCTCTATTATTCCTATCCTTTAATATAGGATGTTGTAAGTACAAGATTCTCTCAAGCAGATCAATCCTAATTCAGCATAACTATTACGAATTTTTATACACAAAATGTGTCAAGGTAAATGTAAAATTCAGAGTTTAACTATACTATGTTTCGCTTCCGAAGAAGCATCTTCAGGTGAAAAAAATACAGAAAATCACAGCAAGTTAGTTGTTTTAACCCGTATTGATGGCTTTCCACAAAGTTACCTGCCCATATTGAGTTTATACTATGTTCGATACGAAATTTTAATTTCTGAATCTCTGTAGCTTCAATAGAATGACTTCTAGCATATTGGAGTACAATTTATAACCTCGTTTAAAATTTTTCATGAAAACGTATATATTGTTTTGTCGAAAATTTTGTGGATGATGTGAAATGTAGTGAAAAAGGTGTTATTCAGAAATTCAAAAAATAGCGAGATTCAATGTATACCAAATGCGTTAGTAATAATAGAAAAATTTTAATTTTATCCTAAAATATATTCCATACCTAAAGATGTATGATTACAGTTAATCCAATCCAAAATTTTGAGGCTTAATCAAATTTCTAAACAGGAGAAAAGGTGGACCACAGAAAACCATCCGATTTCAGCAGTGGTCGCCAACCTGTTCCCTACCGCCCACTGCTGGGTGTTTTAAGTCTTCAGATGGGCAGTATTTCCTAGATGATAAAATTTACAGCCGAGGACGATAATAAGCGAATATTCATAATTAAGGAAATTCAAATGCAGTCCGAAGGACGAAAAATGCTTCACGGAAAAAATGTCCATATGGGATATATGATTTTAAAAGGGGATAAAAATATTTATGAACAATGTACGATGTTTTATTACCTATTTTACATATCATATTGTGCTTAACTTTTCAATCTAATTCTTGACTGGACAGTATTTCTGAAGGTTTCATTTATATTTTATATTATACATTCATTTATATTTTATATTGTACTTGGCTAAGACACCGACTCATACATCCATTTTTGGTGCTATTATGTAAATGTATTGGGTTAGTCAACATTGTTTTTCTTATGAATTCTTATTTGGGTAATTACTTCCATAAGAGCTGATTTAAGTTATTGAGCTATCGAGGGAAATTATACTGCTAAAACGTGAGTGGTAGGTAAAAAAAAGGTTGGCGACCACTAGGCTACAGCATCTATTTAGTATAGGGGTGAAGAACCTTTGTTCATTCGAAAGCCACACGCGATCCTATCGGGCTGCTCTAGGCTTATGCTGACATCTGAAATGTCTGAAATCGGAAACGAGGAAAGGAAAACAAAATTAATGGTAGATTAAGATAATCGTATATTCCTGTTATTTTCACCTGACGTCATAAATGGTGATGAGGAATAAAATAATTCATCTGCATGATGTTGTTTAAAGAAGCTAAGAAAAGGCAGCAGAGCTCCACCCTCTAGTTTAATTCCTACTAGTATGCTCACTATTTAAAGCTCTGCGTTATTATCAATTATAAGTGAGGGATTTTGATTTTTCCACTTTTACTGTAAGTTTTTGGCGTTATTTGAGGGAAATTCAATTGAGAAAAATCTACGATCAAATCTTGAATATTTAATTGATCAACTGTCGTTGTATTACTTGTTGTCTATCTTTAATATCATAAAGTTTATTTTTAATGATAATTTTGTCAAATATTTCATACATTGAATAGGATTTTAATAAGACTTGTTAAATATTTGTTTTTCTGTGAATTTTCCGTGCAATTTTGATTCATAAAACTGTTTTCTAAATAATATTATAAATTATACCATGAAGGACAAGTCAATGAATTGTTTAATAAATAAAATTTAAATTTAATCTATGAACAAATCACTTCAAAGGCATATCACGGAAGAATTTCTAACTTATTTGGTTTTAATTTGCATTATGACTATATTTTGTCACGTATGTATTTGTGTCGGCGTATAAGCTATGTCTCGCCAGTTAGGAGTCATTCTTAAATGATGTCACACTCTGAGTTTGGGAGTCTGTGATGCCGCATTACATAGAGTATGGGACAGAGGGGGTTTAGAAATCCCAAAAATCCTGTGACATCATTTAACGGTCCTTAAAGAGTCAGCGAAAGAAACATGTCTGTCTACCACGATGGTCAACCGAGGGCGTCCAAATACGCTGTCAAAAGAGGTAGACCCGCCTACACAGATGGAGGGCCCGTATCTCTACCAACGCCGCCGTCCATAAACTTCGCAAAATCCTTCTTTTTCTTATTCTACCGGAGGTAAAGGCATAAATACTCTTCTTATCATATTTTAGAACTTTTTACTATGTATCCGCATAATTTTCGAGACTTCTTTTATAATGTTATTATTTGCACTAACATACGCGAGAATACGATCACTCAAAGCGTATTTGGAAATAAAAAGATAAAGATTTATTTGGAATTGAAAATCTAGTAGTAATCAAGTTCGTTCGTAGTAAACCTTAATGGTCAAAATAGTTGCATGTGAGATATTTATGTGCAAATGCTTTTCTTCTTCAAGTGATTGTACTACGTAAGCCATTATCATCCAAATTATTTATTTATATATTTAGTGCCTTTGGTTCTCCATCGATCCATAGTACTCAGTAAAGTACTCGGTAAAAAAGCCCTCTGCCAAATATACAAATAGTTATCGATTTATTATAAAGATATTTCGATGAAGGCTGGTTTTCTTTCATTCCTTCAGGTCACTACTTCCATATTCATGATCTCCGAGACATCGCTACGGGCCCAGTCCCGTTTGTACGCGTATTTGAACACGTACACAAACGAAAAAAATCTCTAAATGAAAACTTTGACCTTGATGTGTACCTCTTTCGCAATACACTTAAAGTCTATGTAATGTAATAATGTAATCCGTAATAGGCCATTTTGCTAGTTATTTGCTATAAAGTTACTCTGTTATTATTAAACTATTCAAACATTTGACATCAAAGCCCTTTTTATTTTCCCATCACAGTACTCGATATAAATCACAACAATATCTTCCATACGCAATGATGATTAAGGATCTATTTTACCACTAATAAATAAGAAATAGCCTAAGGGCGCTAAATTTTAATAACTGATGTAGATAGTATACAAAGGTCGAGCAAGGGATCGCATCCATAATGTAGTAAGTAAAGTTCTTGAAATTTCATACAAGCTAAATTCCAAGGGAAATTTTTCATTAAATCCATTTGTATTTCGGATATTAAATTTTTTCTTCTTTACAGATGATGTGAGATTAATGATTTGCTTTAAAAACGGCAGGGCGCCTGCCCCTAAAGGGTTCAGACCCTATTAATAAGACTCGAGTAAGTTGATACTATTTATTTTCATCGTTTTCTCAATTCATTTTTTAACACTTCGCATTATTTTAAATAAAAACCCCGATAGTTTCAATGCTGTTCAACAAATTAAGCAATGTTTAGATATTAAATTACGTAGATTAGAAAAAATCTTTGATGGGACTTCAGAGCATAATGGTAGGGAATATACGGGAGTGCCTAAATTTCTAACGCTAAGGAACCTCAGGCAGTTTCAGGCCCAGGTTGTTACAGTTATCATCATTTAATTCCGTTCAGTAGGTAATAGTAGGTAGGTATAGGTCCCTGATCATCTTGTTGATGATTATTCATGCTGCTGATTAAACTTAGAATTTATGACTAATGTTGCCGCTGGATAATTCCATAATATAGACCCATGTATTTACAAATAGAAAATTATAGAATTCAATCTATCTATACACTGAAAATTTCTTTGGAGAAAATATGAACTCATACTGAAAAAACTTATTTTGCAGAATTAAAATGTTCCCTAAGTTTTATGCAATGACTCAGAGCTTTGAGTGTTGCCTTTTTTTACATGTTCATGGAAATATATTTTGATTATCAGTCAATTAGCTTAGATATTAAAGAAAATCATAACTAATAATTGTACTCATAGCATTCACGGAAGAAAAAAATTGTCCATGAACCATTAAAAATTTCAGTCCTATTTCATACATTTTCCTCACCATGAAATTTGAGAATCACTGATCAACGATATTTCATTTAATTTCTAAAAATAATTTGTTTTAACTTGGCAGAATTCTTTTGAAAATTAAATGGTTAATCTGAGAATGATAGTCAGATGTAGGCAATTTGAAACTTACTTTTACTAAAGATTCTTCTGAGGTAACATTGATAATATATGAAGATACAACTATTGATGAATACAAAGCCAATCAGCTACCAAAGGGGGCCTAGGTGCAAATAGCAACCAGGCCCTTTCTCAGCTTCCTCTGATTTTTGTTATAGGTAATATTCAATAAATTAAGCAAGATGATGTGAAGATGTAAAAAAAATTTTCTACTGATATGTTGTTTGCAAACTGGAAAGGTACCCTTGCAAAACAGGGGTCTATAAAACTAGGAGCCCATATGTT
The DNA here is from genome assembly GCA_036926295.1 of Pachydiplax longipennis. Classification (NCBI taxonomy): domain Eukaryota; kingdom Metazoa; phylum Arthropoda; class Insecta; order Odonata; family Libellulidae; genus Pachydiplax; species Pachydiplax longipennis. The sequence goes on from JAVFKF010000008.1 coordinate 65,101,114, forward strand.
ATGCATACATGGAACCCTTCTCTGGATCAACCCTGGATGGACATAAAACTGTAGGTAGTAAATCATAAAAGTTTTCATAAAAAGAATGCAATGAACCATCAGTATAAATTCACAATTAATGAGGAGGAAACTGAAGCATTACTTAAAATTTGCATGATTTTTATTATTTTTTGTTCATAATTAGCAAAGAAAGTTACATGATACATCACTATAATTTCTCTTTGTTTCTGCAGATCTTCAAGTAGTTATGTTCTTTGGCAGCAGATAACTATTGTGATCATGTATTATACTATCTTGTAACTAGGAATTAAATTATCCTTACTAAATCCCTTACGAATTTGTAACATATACTAATGCATTAATTTTTTAAGTGAAGGCTAAATAAATAAGACTTCAGACAAAAAGAGAGTCATATAAACTCAAAAGGTTCTAAGTTATACAACTCAAATAAGATGTTAGTAAAATGTAAAATAAGTCATTTTAAAGAATAAGCAGGATGCAGTTGTAAGGATTATGTAGCTATACCAAGATTAAGTATAACTTTTTTCAGTTTGCAATTTTTAGTCAATTATAAAAATATATCACAATTACTTACCAGATTATGGAGTTTTCCCTTTAGAAACATTAAGTGAAATGACATTATTTGTAGGTACCTTATTAAACTAATCATTGTCTTATTTTTTATCATAAGAAGCAATCCTCTCAGTTCACTAAACAAAAAGTAAATCTAAATTCAAACCAATGATGATTACTATATTTACTTGAATCCATGTAAGAAAAGTTTTAAGTAAATGATTCAGTGACAAAATCTATGATAAGCATAATGTTACCTCTTATGTCAAAAATGAAATTATCAAATTAATTAAATGATGAACTATATTCAGCATAATTCATCTCATAAGTACTTGCCTTTTGGGTCCCTGTATTCTACTCTTTTGATGTAACAAAACTTTTTAGAACATTTCACTATAGGTGAAGATGTGGTGACTTGATCAGGAGCGGACTCACAGCGTCTATCTGAGTCATCAGCTGACATTGAGCATGTATAGCAACGAAGTCCTAGGATTGAAATAATTACATGTTAAAATACCTAAACATATATTTTATGCAAATTATTATAAAAATAAATATAATTTTTATAAATATATTATAAAATAATTGTGGTAAAAATAATCCATCTTTAAAAAGGAAAAGGCAAACTTATCTGAGCAAAAGTCTCAGGACACTAAAACTAAAAACTTAATGTGAGTTTCCTCTTTCAGAGGCATGCCTTCAGTATGGAGGCAGACAATGTCCTAAGGAATGCCAGTCCCAATGGAATGGCCTTTCTTTGCAGTGTGACAAATTGAGAAGAGGTATCAAAATGATGTACTATAAAGTTGGTGTTCTAAAATAACCCTGAGAAACATACAGGGATGGTACCCTAATCAGGACCATGCAAGAAACTCTTTGGTGAGACATTGTTATTATCAAGCCCTTTACTAACTAGTTCTGCAGGATTGATGAGTGTTTGCCAGAGTTCAAACGCACAATAGTCCCTTTAAACTGTTCTTCGATATTAGGCAGCATTAGGTGGCTGAAATTCTAACTTACGCACATTTCTTGAAACAGTCTTATAACTGTAAAGCAACAATGGAACCAAGCCCCACACCTGCTCAGCAGACTTCTGCTCATTATTTTGTGTGGGTTATCCATTTTTTATGGAAATGACTATAGATATACCACACAAGGTGTTTTTTTGTCATTTATCAGTATGATGTTTGGGTTGTGGGCAACTTATTAGCCAAGATTTTGCATGTCATAGTCATGAAGCTTGGATTAGAAGCTGGAACAGATTTTAATCCTGAGTGAAGGTGGTAATGGATCAACAATCTTCACACCTCAATGTTCTTTGGAGGTCAACATGGGTGGTTGGCCTGCACACTTCAGAGTTTTATACTCCTCACAATTTTACTTTCTTGTTTTATTGGAAACAGTAGATCTAGAAGTGATTATATGGAAGAAAATCTTGCACTTCTTACGTATAAAACTTCTTAGACATATGAAAACCATCCACTTGACCAATAGGAGATTATTGAGTACTTCAGATTGTTGTGCACTGCTGTCTTGCGTGGTCTGCTTACTTTTGAGATGACTAAATCTACTTTATGGATTACATGGTAATACTGAATTAACAACTATGACAAGAAAACATATTGAAAGATGTTCTCTTAATTCTAATCCCTTGGATTAACCTTTTGATGTATTTTAAAAATTACAGCTTTAAGAACAGAATACCAATAGATTCCAAGGAATACTCGCCTGTCAACATAAGAATAAACGATGTTCAAAATTACAATAAATGGCAATTCTTTGGGCAACGAAGTTTTCTAAATTGAAGCACACCACAGAATACAAATTTGTACAAAACTTTTACAAATATCTAAAAGAAGAACTAATAAAATAACAAAGGGAGAGTTTTACAAGGATAAAAACTTTTCCCATATAGTAATGTCAACAACCCACTGCTAACAAATTTAGGGTCTCTAATGCAACTAATTCTTTTACAATGGTGAAACAATTTTGCCCCACATAATTTGAGTGTATATTGTCTATATTCATTTAAGAATTGCACCATTCCCGATATAAATTAACATGGCAAGCAAAAGAAATTACCCAGTTCAAATACTTGAAATTTCTCACTCAACAAGTATTTAAATCATTAATACATTTAAAAAATTTACATAAAATTTTTTTCAATTGAATTGTTTATGTATCAGCATATTGAATATCATTATTGAATTGCTTATAAATATATGATTAAGGTAAAATTAAGCATATTTACTTCTCACATTCATGATATTTCATAAATTGCTTTAAGTAAAATACCAGATTTATCAGGATTAAAATCTATGCAAATAACAAGATATTACCTATTGCTGTGTGAAAAATTAAGGTAAAAGTGATGAAAAACTTCCATGAAAGTAATATTTCCATTGTTCCTAAATAAATTCTAAGCTGCAGATTGAACCGTGAATGATGGACACACTTTCAGTCTTCTTGAGCAATGATCAACAATCTTGTTTGAGGTTGTTATCTTATTTTTCTTATCATTACCAGGAAAAAATGGAGTATGACTGTTATCTATAAATAGATAAATTCCTTATCTATAAAGGAATTTTCAAGGTATGCAATGATAACACAAGTTAAAAAGGAGTACCATGTTTTTTATTCAAAAATTAAAAATACATAAAGGAACATAAAGTAAATATTTCCATTCTGCATAATTTTCAAGGTACTGACATGTGCAGCATAATTAGAATATCACATTCTAGCTTCTTTAGATACATATTACACATAAGAAAGTAAGGTGATTCCTTTCTATCTTTTTTGAATTAGGCAATTTTAGTCATTTAAAGATAAATACACTGAGAATGCAAACTCTAAGCTAGAAAGAAATAAAATAAGGAATGATGTTACATTATATACAGAATAGCAAGAAAGCTAACTTAAATGGTTTTGAAAATGCGAGTTGAAAAGAGCTGAGTCTCCAGGCGGAAAAGTTACAGAACATATCGGACAAACAAAGCATACATTCAAATCATGAAGACTTTCCAATGCACGTCCTCTCCCAAAACCAACAGCATGCAACCTGAAAATTAAACAAGCATATTATGGTTTGCCAATATTGCAAGCGCTAAATCTGCAAGATCTTTATATATATATATATATAATGTTTGGTAACAATGGTTTTATTTCATAGGCCAGAGTGTACTGAAATCAATGCAGATTATTTAAAAGTCCTAGGGTAACCCATTGCTGAATAATTGAAGAATTTGTAGATACCTGCAAACGCGAAAAACCGCGTGCAGCCAAGAACAAAAATGGCCGCCAATGTTTAAGAAATACATATAGTTTGGTATCTATGGTTTTATTTCATAGGCCAGAGTGTACTGAAATCAATGCAGATTATTTGAAATTCCTAGGGTAACCCATTGCTGAATAATTGAAAAATTTGTAGATACCTGCAAACGTGAAAAACCGCGTGCGGCCAAGTACAAAAATGGCCACCATCTCCAAACAATAAACATTAAAAATATTTAAAAAATACTTTTGAGCTCTCTAAACTTAAGGGTATTTACACATCAAAAATCAATTTTTTCTGAGTTGGTCGAGCAACCAGTGTTGGACCACTTGGTATGGATTGACCCTGGTGCGTTGGTTAATCCTTCCCGAATTACCATTTTTAACAAAAGCTATCATTAAACAAGGCATGATTTCTCACAGATATCCTCAGGATGATTTATCACAGATAACTGTGTGTGTATTTACTTTATCACAGATAAATTCTTTTTAACCTTCTCATAATCAAAATACATCAAATATGCAGATAAAACACATTTAAATATCATAAAAATATTATTTATGCCATATATGCAGTTTGAACCATTTATATTTGCAACAAGAATTACAAATATACAATTCTTTTTTTCCTTGCATTGCAGCTTAAAAATTACTCAGCTCTTGGTCATGCTCCTCCAGTATTTCTTTAACATCATCCTTTACATTTCTCCTCTGCTATTTAAGAACTGCGCCAACCCCATATACATAAACATGGCAAACAAAAGAATTAACCTAGTTCAATATTACATGGTTTTTAAAGGCAGATAGATTGGCTCAAAATAAACTTTGACAGTGGGTACAAAAATTGTGTGAATCCAGTCTCTAAAGTTTACTCCAGTGACTTTGCTGCTAGCTCTCCACTAAGCACCAAGATTGGATATAGAGATATTGAAGACTGGGATTCTCTGAATAGAACACCAACATTGGCTTTATCTTTCACTTTATCTTTATCTCCACCTGTATTTGCTGCTAAAAGTAATGCTAACCTATCATAAACTAGTTTTTGCCCAGAAAGTTTTTTCTCTACAAGACCCATTCACAATATGCCTATTTTAAATTTAAAATTTTCATCTGAATGCTGAAATAACTTAAATAAAATTAATACAAATAGTCGAGCAGATATCCTTGAGGTCACATACAATATACACCTATCCTTTTAAAGTTACAATTAATTGAATAAAATTTAAAGTCAGACATTTTCAAAGTTAACTAGGCTATTTTCCTTCTATATAGTGCAATATATATAGGCTGTACAGCCTATACATATTGCACTATATGGAATGAAAATAAATAAGTAAAATAGACTTGACGCTTTCCCGGTGAAAAGTTTGTTGAAGTTTACCTTCAACAAGTAACATATAAAAATATAAATATAACATAGCTGTCCACTGGCTATATTTATTATCCACAGTTAATATTCCATCATCAAATGGAAAATAAAGAATTTTCTGAGCTAGAAAAAGGAAATCTTTGAATGTAATTAAGCAGTTCTTACAGCAGAATGATTTTATCTAATTCAATCCAATCCACTATCATATTGCTCAAAATTTGAGGCTGAAAATATTAGAGAGATATAAAAATAAGACGCTACTTTAATATTTTTATATCGAGTGGGTCTCTAAAATTTTACTTCCTTGTGATTTCAAGTCTACAACCATACTGCTTAAATGCACTTGTTAACTATTTAAAATACCCAAAAATCATACCTTAAAGTAAGTAAGTACTAAAGTACAGATATATTTAGATAATTAACCATATCTATTATATATAGCTAACTCTCCGGATATACCTATATAGATACGAGTAAAAGTTGCTTGCATACTGCAAGCTAATTGGTAAAAATTTACAATAAGTTCCCCTTACGGGTATCATCTTCGAAGCTTATCCAGCAAAATTCTTAAAAATTTCCGCAATGCATTTCTTACGTGAGAAATTTTCATCCATCTGGCATCGAACTAACGGTCAAATGTAACCTTTCTTCCACTGGTTCTATAGAAAAGTACTTCAAACGCAAATGCTGTTCACACACGGTCATTTGCTAACATTTCTTCCTTTGGTACTATGGAAGACCATCATCATATATATATATATATATATATATATATATACTATATACATCATTTCTGATGTCTTGTACATATACAGTACTGTATATGTACGAGACATCAGAAGTCATCAATGTCCAGCGTTCTATCTTGCATGGGAAATTTACAGAAGTGAATTTGATAAATGCACAGATTAACCAATAATTATGAGCGCACATTCACCAATTTAAAATATACCAATTAAAAAAATTTTGGGCTTGCCAATTCACTTTCAATAAAAAATATGGGCTGACTATTTAGTCTGGAAGTTAGCTGGGACTCCTACAAGCAAAGAATAAAATAGCACATGGGTAAAACGTTTGACAAGTTGCATAGAACCAGGGTGAGCAGAGGATCTAACCAGCCATGTGCTATATATACTAATATGCACCCTGATTTTTCAACCAAAAAGCCCAAAAGGGTGCATGTTATTTTCAAGTAAACACAGTTAACTATAATTTGTCATAATAGATTGTGCTTTGTGAAAAATAATTAACAATTCTTCAATATGAAAGATTTTTAGGACAGACATCAGACTCACCCTTCCTTTGAATCACTCTTTGAAGAAGATGAATTACTCTCATCCACTGTACTGTTATTTCCAGATATGAAAGTTGGCTGAGCGGATACTGTGTCAGTAACTTTCTGCTCCCCTGTTTCCCCATCTGTGGGTGATGAACCTACAGCAGTTCTCCTTGTGTCTCTTGATTCTCTTGTTTTGCTCCCTCCACCTTTGGTAATTATAAATATTTATTTCCATTGCAAGCAAGATCACATAAACGTTTTACTATTATTTATTGCGCATGTAAGAATAATTTTTTCTGAAGAACAGTGAGCTAACCAGAATCATCTGCACTTCCACTCCTTCCTCCAGAATGCTGCCTTCTGCTAAGCCTCCTCTCAGCCCGAATATGTGCTGCATAAACTTTACGATATTCCTCAGCAGCCATTTCCAATCTCAACTGCATTTCTTTCACCTGCTCTTTCAACTGGTTGACTTCTTCACGTTCTGATTCCTGTAAGATGTGAGGTTATTTATAATTAGGGAGAACTGAATTTTCTGAGCTGGGGCTGTTTGGAATGTCAACTGGAAGTGGCAATCAAAATTTTTATTCTTCAGAAGCGGTTTCCAATTAAGATACAAATTGGAAATAATGCTTTAAGTTTCTTTTCATACCTTTAGGACCATGCTGTAACTTACATATTACTTTTTAGAATTCCCAGGAAATAGAATTTTTAGACATTTTATCAAATACTGTTGAAAGACGGAAGGAGAGGAAGAAAACACTATATCTTTCATTATTGTAAACTGAAAAATTCCAGAAGTTTCAGAAGTTGTTCCATTACAAAGAAAATGACTTTGAGAGTTCTCTTACCAAAAGTTTTGACTGTTTACTGTATAAGGCTTCCAATTCCATTGTTTGTTGTTTGCTAGCTTCAAGTTTCTTTTCAGTAGATGTAAGGACCTGACGAACTGACTCGATTTCCAATTTACTTTCTCTGTTTTTGTCTTCCCAAAAACTCTTTAAATTGGAAAGCTCCTTCAAAGCCAGCATCAAATTTTCATTCAGCTGCAAATAAAGACCACGCTTATCAAGAACTAAATAATATATTCACATGGAAATGGAAAGGAAACTTATATATTGATTAAAATGGAGCTTCATGAAAAAAATCAACATGGGAAAAAGCTCACTTTTATAAAGACTTTTAGGAATATAGGTTCATAAAGAGTGCATGCAGTCAATCAAAAACTTTATTTAGTAAATTATCAGAATATGCAATGAAAAGATCAAAAAATGATGCCATTTCAAATTACCCAGGACCCATTTAGAACATGTAGCAAGTATATGGGATCTGGCAGAGGAAATGTGTACCCACAAAAAGTTCACTGCAAGTGCAGTGTATTATTTTAAAAATGCTGCAGAAACATAGCAGATGTTACAAAATTACTCTCAGATGTTAATTGAGAATCCTTGAAAGAACAAGAGATTAGAAGCTAGGCTGCAATTACTTTACAAATTCAGAAAAAGCTGAGCTTTAGGAAAATTCAATCTGCAGCGTTCCCTTGCTGTTTTGAGTGATCCTACAATGAGAGTAAAATAAGAGAAATAGATGCTAAGACAAGTCATTTCTCATTCTTTCTGTGAAGGATACACAATAACAAAATACTTGAGCAGTAGTGATCAGTAGTAACAATAGTAGACACTCAGTGATACATCCCTAAATTCCAAAAGGCAGCTTGTGAGGTATCAATATAGATGACTACTGTTATGGTGCTTGGTAATGGTTATGAATTTTGGTTTGGCACTTATTTTAAGGCCTAATATTTTTCTAGCCAGCAACCAGTCTCTCTTTCCTATTCACTCAAACACAAGTTAAATCATCCTCCTTACTGTTAGACCCCTATAATCCATAAGTTAATTATACATCTACTCAATACTTAGGCAAAACTTTTTATGATTATCCATTCCTTGTCTCATCATAAGCTTTTCTGAACTTCAAATAATCTAAACGAATGACTTCCATAATACAGAGCACAGAGTTAAAGAAGTAAATAAATGTGGATCTATTCTTTCTAAACTTTACACTTATCTTCAATTTTTTCTTAATTTAAAGAAGCAAAACTCAATAGAAGAAGCAAATTTTCCTTCACTGTTAGAAACATATGAGGTACACAAGCATAGGATAAACTTCGATTCTGGTAGAGTATCACATAAATAACAGATATTAAGGAGCAACATAGAAGTAAATCATCTACTTTGATAGAGGGTAATATTGAATAGTTTTGTCTTCCATAAAGTTATAAACATGTTTTCTCTGTTCCTTCCTCTATTCGCATAGTGAAATTTATAATCTTGATCATTACAGTCACCTTCTCTTTTTCTCCTTGCAGATTTTCCAACTGCTTTTTGAATGTTTCCCTTTCAACCAAAACTTCTTCCAGTCTCTTGGCTACTTCTGCACCCTTGCGAGTTTCATCCCTAAGCAGTTTCAAAATACGTTCTTTATCCTGCAGAAAGAAAACATCTACGTTATGGACATTGGTTACGGAAAAATTCTCTGAAGAGTTCATAGAAAAGAGCACTCCACATAAAAACATTTGATATAGGGTCACTAAACATAGTAGCAGCTGACCTTAAGTAGAGCTTATATAAAATCCACATTCAAAAGTATGAATTTGAGGAAAGAGATTGCAGAAATTAAAAACTTTGTATTTTCCATATAAAGTTACCAATTTCTTATGTTCTGCAGATTATATCCTTAAGCTAGAAAGGTGTTGGCAGTGCGCATGTACTTGCTGATAATTTTTTTCAAATAATTAATTTAAAAGTATTACATGCGATTATGAAATTAAGCATGAGAAAATTGTGTTTCGCATCCAACAACTAACTTACAAATCTAAAGGAAAGGTTTTCCATGATTGCATTCAGTTTTTTTCAACACAACAGAAGGTTTACAATGAAAGGAGTTTCTCATGATTTCCACCATTTTTTTGAAAATTCTGGATTTTATACTCAAAATATATGATACCATGATCTCTTGGGATCTTGCAAGTTGTTACTATGATCATTGTAAACAGTTTTTACTGAAGTTGCTTAAACTAAGAAAGAGTAGATTTTGCAAATGTTATAAAAATTAAAAATGATAAATTTTATTCCTCTGTTAAATCTTTGTAAGTACAGTGCTCAGCCTGAAGGCCGGTTCCTCACCGAGCCAGAATGGTAAAAGTTGTACAAATCCAAGTAATTGAAGTAAAATGACTCTATGAGTAATGCTTTTCATAACATTCTATAAGAAAAGATTTTAAGAAGATTATTATTTTAATTATATTATATTTTTATAATTAATTATTATTATTACCCATTAAGATTAATTAAAATTAAGAACCCAAATAAAATTGACATTTACTCTGAATGAATTAACATTTGCTAAGAGTAGTAAATAATAGCTGCAATGTGTCTGAGTCTCCATTAAAATGTTCTGGGTTACATAAATCAATATAGAGGGGAGCAAAACATTTTCTAACAATAGTTATGAAACAGGTTAATGTGGCTCTGAACAAAGATTTTTCATGTTTTATACAATCAGTGACCTTTTTATTTCATTAAAAGTCAAATAGTGTCAAGAGCTAATAAAGACTGGGAAATCAGGAATTTTGAAGATAAATAATTATTTAATTGATAAAAAATTAATCAAACTAACTGATCCACTAGTCTCTTGAGAGGGAAACCATTTGACTAATCCATTACATTTCAATTTTTTCTGGTATAAATGAGACACTTAAGTACAACGTTTTTCTTCCCATTTGTCTGCAAATAGTGATGAGATAACATAACATGTGAATGGGATAAAAAGATTTAATGGGAAATCAGGAATTATAATGATTATCAGCTGATTAAGATGGAGAGTATATACTGAGGGTCTGCAACACTAAAAGGACTCTTAGAATAAATATTGATTATTACAAAAAGATCACTTCTCCATGCTTTTTCTTTAAAATAAACATAAAACTAATTCTAAGTGAAGAATTTGGAATATTCAATACATCTATTAGTTAATTCCATAGTATTATGTAATTAATTCAATATGAATGAAAAGTTACTCTAATACCCTTTTCAGGAGATGGTTAAAAGTCACTAAAGACAGAAGAAACTTACAGCACCAAGGGCTTCAATTGTTGCTTCCAAAACCATAATGTGGCGCTGTGCATGCCCCAATTTGTCTCCTGTCTCATTGCGGTCTGCATCAAGAGCTCTTGCCTCACTTTGCAGATGCAGGACATGTTTTTCCACATGCTCTCCCATTGCAACACGCTCCTGAAGATGCTGTCAATTCATTATTTGCAAATGGCGTCAATAAATCTCAAATACAGGTTTTAAATATAAAAAAATTCAAAAAAGTAATAATTTGGAAAATAAAATAATATTTCAAAGATCATCATGCACATCCATTTTTTTAAAGCTTCTTTTTATTAGTTTAAATTACTAAGAGAGCTACAAATACAGTCCTAGTTGTATAAGAACTCTGTTCTTCATCGTTATTTTGTTACTGATATAAAAATATCTCTAAATTGAAATGTCTCTGAGTAAATATAAATCAAGTATATCCAATGGTGGTGTTTAGCCAGTTCACAGAAGACAGTTTCTAAACATTACCAGGTTTGCCAGATTGGTTTGTAAATCAGCCTGATAGGATAGATTTGGAAACTTGTTCAGTATAGAGTATAGAAAAGAACGATATAGACAGAGGTACTACAATTTACTTGTTACAACAAGAATATAATTTCAATGATGGATCATGAAATTCCTTATAATTATTTTATTCAAATGTTTAGTAAACAAATTAAATTAGAATCATGAGTTAAAAAGTATGCACTTGAGACTACAGTGCATGGTTGCATAATCCTTAGGGATAAGAACATTCCAGATATTTTTGATCCCACCAGCAAGTATATCCATGACAGATTTGTTATTAGGGAAGGCATCTGCATTGACAAGTTTACAATTTCAACTCAATAACTCCCAAAAATATAACCTTATAAAATGAGATATGGTCAATTTTCTTACATGAAAAAATAAATCATTAATGACCAAGGGGGCATTGATTGAAGAAGGTAACACAAGACCACAGTTAATGCTAACTCTTCTTTCTATATCATGATTTATTATTTCTAACCTAAAAAGATTCAATGCTGTTTGCAAACACTTAGATTGAGACATAATATAAATCTTAAATACTTTTTAATGCCAAAAATGTGATGATAAATAATTCAGTTAAAAGAAGCTAAACTGTCAACATATTTTGTGAAAAACAAAGCCAAGCCTTGCCATCTCCTGAAATGTGCTTCTTAGCAGGAAAAGAACTTGAAACATATAACTGACTACTAACCATCCTCTCAGATTTCAATGCCTCTATTTCAGCTTTCAACTTTCCTGTTTCAATTTTACAATCTGAAAGCTCTTTTGTGATCTTCTGCAATTCCATTTCTACCTGCTTCTTTTCTAGCTGCAACTGCTCACCTTCCTTAAGAGCCTGTGAGTAAATGCAAAGTAAAGTAACAAATTCTTAAAAGCGGGTAGCTAATAGAGTACCATAATTGCATAATGTATCTTTTTCCAAAATTATGGCTAAAAATGGACTACCAAGCCAGGGAAGGTATAGCCTTCCTCATCATTTTGCTCATTTCTGTCTTATCAAAGGAAATGAAATAGTAGTATAGTGATAACATTAAATGAGCATTTAACTAACTTGTAAAACATAATAACAACTGCCACTAGAATATTTTTGTAATATAATCTCAAGAATTACGTTTTCTAATTTATTCTAACAATGTAGGAACAAACAAACAGAACAGAAGCTAAGTTAACATACATCTCTCAAGGGCCTACAAGAAAATTAGACATTGAACCTGGGTGATTTGGTCAAAAAATGCTCAAAATTTAGTAATGAATAAAATTTTATGGCAGCGTGATCTCAAAAATTTTAAGTAAACTTACATATGGAAACAAAATCACATATTTTAAAATTAATATAAACTTGTTACCCCATGCGAAACTTTTGCAGTCAAAGACTGATACTCAATTTCCCCATGAAAATACATTTCAACAAACACACTAATCACTACAAATGAATACACAAATACTAAAATATTCCTAAAAATACATTCCTTCGTATTCTGTATCGGTGTCCGTTTCGATATACCTATATTGTAGTGATAGATATCATTATCTACATATCTGAAACTCTATAGGCAAATTCAAGGTCTTGTGTTTATTAATACCTTACTATTTGAGCCTAAATGAATCCCTAACTTATAACAGAGATTTTCATATCATATTAAATGTTACAAATGCTTTAAAAACTTTCTTATAGCAATATAACAATAGTATGCATCATTACTATAACAATATATGCATTTTATTTTATAACCAATACCCAAATTCACTTGATTGATATATCACATAACGAATTTAGACAAAAATCAAAACATTACTAAAGGCTTTTTTGTAAACTGTCTGTATACTGATAATCAGGGCTGTGGAGTCGGAGTTTGAATCAATTTTGGGTGGAGTCGGAGTCGGCAGAAATTTACCGACTCCTGTTGCTTAAGAATAAAACCTTTTATATAATTGTTTTATTATAAACTTAATACTTATTAGGCTGGCCCACACTACTAGTGCTGCGCCTGGGTGGAAAGAGAAACTACGTACCTAACTACGTCACTAACAATTATTTTCGTGGAAACTCATATTCATATTTATAAGTATTATACTATTATTGTGGAGTGGAGGAACTTGATATTTTGTTTGACCAAAAGGGGAGGGTTAGTTGCAGATGGTATTGCTGCTTCAATGAAACGAAGAGAGACATTAATATTAGATAATAAGATTTTTTTGGCTGCTGTTTATGTAGACCCCATGCACCGAATTCTGTTGGATGATAAGCAGCTAACTAAAATGCTCTGTTTGAGGTAGCTGTCAGGATGAATGGAATACAGGAATGTGAGGAGGAAAAAGAAGTTGGTGATGCTGCCAATCTTCACCCTCGTCAACTGAGGATGAACTTGATTTTGAAAAATATTTTAATCACTTGGAATGTGCAAAATTTTGCTGCATAGAAAAAGATTCCCCCAAACCCAAAGAAAACAATATGAATAAATTTCAGACTTGCATTAAAAGAAGTGGAAAATTTTGATTGTTCATCAAAACTAACAGTGAAAGAAGCCATTCTCTTATATCCTGAAATTTTGAGAGATGTTGCCATAGAGGTTACTGCTTCACCACCAACCCAAGTTAGTGTTGAGAGGTTGTTCTCTGCTCTAAAAATAATTAGATCAGATTTGAGGGCATCCATGAAGAAGGATCTGATAGAGGCTATTCTTTTTCTGAAGACCAATTCTTCATAAATTATTAAAATATTAAGTATGTTACAGTTTAATGTATATATTCATTTGACAGCCTTATTTTGTTCAGGTAATTTTCTCAAACATATATTATATTCTATTTATTCTTAATTTTGTAAACATTTTTATTAAATAATTATCCTTCTTTAATTTATCACTTGTTAATATATCATACTATTCTGTAATTAATCACCATGACTCCGCTTTTAAGGAGTAAGATAGTACAAAAACTGAGGAGTCGGAGTCAGAGTTGGAGTCGGACAGTAGAAAATAAGAGGAGTCGGAATCGGAGTCAGAGGCTTGTGCACCGACTCCACAGCCCTGGTGCATGGTAACATGCGTGAATTACCTTTTGAAGATTCTCTTGATCTACAGCTGCCCGAGACCTTACTATCAGGATACCATCTTCCACATCTTCCACCTCACACCATTCACCACTCTCCTGAGGAGAACGGAACTGAAATGGGGCTGAAGCCCCGCACACAGTAACAGAGCCCGTATCACTGTGACCCACATAGCAAATCTGATAAAACTCCTGCAAGTCTTTAGGAATGTTCTGGACTGAAATGAAATGCATATGCTAATTTTATTGAGTGTCTTGATACTTTTTAGATACATCAAGAAATATATTGGCACAGAATCCAAAAAAGTAGAACATAAGTTTTAAATAAGAAAATAATTCCATCAATTTATAATCTCTAAATTTTTTTCTGGCTCTCCTAAATCTCCTAACTTAGAGGCTAACCTGCACTTTGGGTGTAAATTTATAGAAAATAAGTAAAATAATGACGGACATTATATCTCAAGAATGGTTATTTCTCTAAACTCTTGAGATAAACATAAGAAACATACAAGAGTTTCTCAATAATACATAAGCTTATAACCACATTATGATCCTAAATTATAAAATTCTTTTATTGTATTAATCTAAAGCCATTTTGCAAATTTAAAAATTACAATTATAAATCAACTTTTCTTCTGTTGTACGCAATTACAACTGGGGGGATAGTCAAGTGTACAACATGCTGAAATTAGGTGAAAGTGGTCCTGAGTTTGATTTCAGGTTGAGGCTCACATGAAAATGATCTCAGCCTTTAAAGCACTTTTAAAATTACTAATTTTACTTCTACAATCGGGGAAATTACATTAGAGATGTCTCTGGGTATTTTTTCCCACTGCATGCAAATAAGGATTAGAGAATTTCACTAATATTTATTTTTATTCATGATGGACTGAGATAACCAAGAAAAATAAAAATGCCACTAATTCCTTGGTACAATTCTGTAAATATTATTATATAATACGATTTTTATCATTATTAATACTAGTCATTATAATGCATATCCATATACATGGAGCCAATGAAAGGAAGGAATGTCTGAGAACAAATAAGAATAAATCTTTAGTTGTACATGCATTTTCAAATACACCCCATGAATATTAATTAATCTCTTTAATACACAGCAATACTTGGTTTAATAAGCAAATCAAAATAAACTGTAAAAGACATATTATCAGGGTTTTCAGATTGTCAATAATGAAACTAAGGTTACACTTTGCAAATACATGAAACAAAGGAGATGGGCAATAGATTTTTCGGAACCTTATGGTACAATGAGACAAAGGAAAATCCTTACCCAGTTACTATAGCAAAAAGGCAACTATATGCGAGGGAATTACAGTATATTATCACAGAAAAAAGATTTTTTTAATTTAAAAAGTTGTCTCAGAATTTAGCTCTTACTATGAAAAGTATTACAGTTTTTTCTGAAAATACAATAGCTTATTCATGAAATTGAATCGCTGTAAACCAAGACTTGTCGCATTATTTGTAAAAGAGCTCACAGTGGTTTCAATAGGTAGGATTAGAAACCATTTATCAATTATTGTTAGAGTCATAATCTCAAAAACGTTGAGAGGATAGTTGTAAGAATTACATCAAACAGTTATAAAAACCAATTTAAGGGGTTTAGTAAACATTGCTGAAGGTTGTAGAATTGTAAACGAACCCTTGAAAACGACTTTTTCCTGACGACATCCTTCTGGTATTCCTCGCTCACTAGTGCTGGAGGTTGACCCTGATTGGGTTGCAGGAATGGACAGGATTGCATCTTTTGAAGCGGATGTCCAACCAACAGGTAATATTGCAACTTCATCTTTTTCATGAGTGACTACTCCCTTGGTAACAATGAATCGACAAACTATATCAGCATCAGTTGGATACCAGTCCCAAACATCATGAAATATGACCTGGTGATTTAAAGAACAAAAAATATCGACGTTTCAGGTTACAATAACTCTGGAATAAAGCTTATGCCGAAGTGAATATCTATCAACATCGGTTTAATATATTAGTGAAATAATAATAATATAATAACCAATAAATTTTGATCTCATTTACATGATTCGCTGAGTAAATTACGAGAAATGTTAAAAAAAACACTGAATATAGTAAACGAAGTCAATAATAAAAATTCTATAATTAGGTTAAACAGAATTCCATTTAGCAGCTAAACATTCATCACTCACCTTGGCATATTGAGATTGCGTGAATAGGCTACTTTTCTCTAAATCGATATTTTCAACACTACTGCCATCAAAGATTCGCGGAGAATTTTCTTCCATTTTTGTAGAATTTCGCTACATAATACAAGGCCATCAATAACATCATTCATTTCAAAACAACAGATAAAACTTAAACAATTAACATGAATAGAATGACAAAATTCTCACCAATTTATTTTTCTAAAGGAATTTTAATGACAATCAATATCAATGAAGTTATATATACTGCAGTTATTAATTCTGGGTGATTTCCTTATGTTTATCCAATGATGGCTGCTACAGCTGTGTCAGCTGGTGTTGACTAACGTAACTACTGCTGTTATCGCCAAACAAATGATGCGCGACATTCTAAAGCCTGGCTATAATAATAGTTTTCCTGATATATTTAGTTTATTCATTCGTGAAATTAATTTTCTAGAGTTTCAGATTTAATTTAGTACTAGCAAAATACGTAAATTTTATTCGAAAATTTCTTCTTCATAAACAGCATTTTCCTGCGTCCTTCCCTAGAAATATAGTTTGATATTCAATGTGTAGGGGAAACTTGTTAGACAAATTTTGCTAAAAGGAAATTGTCTCAGAATTCTTGAGAAGATAAATCTTTTACTCTTGCTCAGGTTTCTAATATAAAATCTAAATAAAAATTTATAGAGTGCAATTAATTTTCAGTGGTAGTTATCAAGTGTAATGGACGGTTTAGGTTAGGTTGATAAAGCGAAGGAGAATTTCTTTGAACTTAAAAATCTTTAAGGGCTCCAAAGGACTTTTTAAGTAGTTTCAGTGTAAAGTAAATCATTTTTACGGCGAAGAAGGTTTGAGTATCATGATTTTTTCTATGTCAAGCCTCTTGCTTTTCGTCTGTTGTAAGAAAGACTAACACTAGAAGAATTCAATAATTATATTTTAATTGAGACCGATATCGAATTTACATTACTTATTATTTTGAAGTAAACAGGCTGCTTATAAACAATAAGACCCAACTTTTGCCATCATGAAATGCACTGGCCTTATCATACATGTAAACATCTTCTTTGTAATAATTCAGATTCATTACTCCTAATCTGTCTTCCTTTTCTTACAAGATAATTCACATTGACTAAAGATTTTTCTGGTTCTTTACAATATCCTGAGTTGAAAAAATAATTTCAAAATCAATTTAATGTAAAAATGACAAGAATCTCTTCAAAACGACAAGAGATCGGAAAAGAATCTTGGTGTTGAAGGAGCTTATGAAATGGTTCACCACTTACATGCCAGCAAGCTATGGGGATTTTAAAAGGAAGACACAGAAGATACTTGCATATAGCTTTCCCTGTTGTTGCACCCAAACAAAATTTCCCTCCCACTACAGGCAAATGGGCTACAAGCTATCCAAGGGACTGTACCTATATGGATATTGCAACGATGTACTTCAAGAGGCATGTAATGAAAAAAGGACTCAATGGGTTAAAAATTAATAAAAAAAAGATATTGGGGAACAATCTTTACACAACAACAAACTGTCAAGTTTTAAACTTCAGCAGTAGAAGTGAACACAGAATGGTAAAATGTATAATGTAGATTCAATTCACAATGGAATGCAAGAAGTTGTTTTTATGCAGGAAGCATGAAGTGCCAGGAAGAAATAATAGAAATGATAGAAAAATAGAAAACAAGAAATGATAGAAAAATATTCCACTGGAGCTAAGAAATAGATTCTCAGCACTTACTTGTGAGTTGATATTATTTATTAAATGGATGAAGGAAAGAAATTGGAAGGTGAGCATTTTTTATACAGGAAGTAAGGAAAATTCTAAAAAAAGTCATTGAGAATGAAACTAATGTAGCTGCTACAAGTGATATCAGCAGGACTCCCTGATGCTATCAGGGAGAGCCAGCTGGTTCAGATACTCATAGTCAGGGCTAAAGAGGGGCCAACGTTAAAAAATGTATTCAGGTTGAGAAATAAAGGCAAGCAACAGGAAAGTGCCAGGGCAAGGAATTTCTATCCTGGGCCTTAGAAGAAAGAGAAATTTCTCATTTGATGCTACTTAGGTACAGCATTTTCTCTGCTCGTACAATGTTGATACAAAGGCTGATACAAATTAACCGACTACCTTATCAAATAATACTAATAATAAGAACCCATTAGAAAATTTATTGAATTTATAGCCAAAAATGACATTTTAGCTTAATATAATTTATTGTAAAATTGAGGAAATTTCAATTGTAGAAATCAAGTGGCAAATCACACATAGAAACTTTAGCTGTACTTGCTAATACATGAAAGTTAAAATGAAAACAAATCCAGCCATAACCAATTTATGAATTAATCCAAAATCATACAACACAATTATTCAGTGAGTCAACGAGTGAAAATTTACAAATTAAATAGCCTTTCTTATGCACTTATGTATGCCATTTAAAATCTTTTCCTGAGCCTCTGTGTCCCTCATCAAGCAGTAGTAGATTGTGTGCAGAATAGTCTACAGGGAATCACATGGCTACCCCTTCATAAATTGACTTATGAAATAGGTATATATGCAGAAATAGATACATGAATCAAAGTTATCCATTTCATTGAAATAATAATCACCTGCCTCCATGATCACAAACAGTTTAAAAGGACTCTAGTACCATTTTACTGAATAGTAAATAAGTAGGTTACCATACACTTTTCAGTAATAACTTCAACTAGCTTCCTTTTCTGCTGCTCTCCAGGTTCTTTCAAAAGGGCCTTAACTGCATTTTAATGAGCAGATTCTTATATTTTAAACCCTTGGACAATTCTTTTCAAATGGAAAATAATGTACTCATTGAATTCTTGTGATTTTTGGAACTAAGTTTCAGAAAATCTGAATTTTATATTTCTCTAAATAACCATCAATAATTCTTTCACAGGAAGTTTCTCTGATTACCAAATTATATTAATTAATCGATATGATTTAGCTGAACCTCACTGGATGCAATACAGAATAAAATTACAAATACTTCAAAGTTCTCACAGCAACATTGTTTCCAAATTTTTAATAAATTTTTTACTCTAACAATCCATTATTGGGTACAGTGTGCCAGAAAATTTTCCCTTGTGTATATGCATTAAGGAAATTCAGGAGAAGGGAAGGGCTGTAAATGGAAATGTATTTAATGGGGTAAAAGAATCATCAAAAGGTCTCCATAATCTTCAAACTTTCTAATTTCCCCCATCAAGGATTACTAAGGTAAAAGGTGATCCTAATTCTATCAATTGGTTTGTAGATGCTGAATAGGAATAACATCTGGCTCCATTTTTGTTCAGCCGCCCTTAATTATGCATATGGCTCACCCAGTCTAACCAATATATGCATACAATAAAGCCTGTTTAATATGCTCACCCATATTCTGAGATTGATGGACCAAAAATTTTTTACATTACCTGTGTCACCGTCCTCCACTCACTTTTCTGTCTTGCTTTGTCTCTAAAGGGGTTGCTTACGTTTTCTTTTGTTTGGTATAAAAAACTTTTTGAGTATAAAATGAAGATATCAAGAAGCAGACTAATCTTTTTCCCACTATTGGAGCCAATATTCTGAAATAGAAGATCTTCTTGATCAGTTTTGTCTTACAACAGTTCAATTAAAAAGTTGTTTGATGGTGTTTTCTTTGGTCACAATTTTAATTTGCAAATACGAGGGTGGTCTGAAAAGTTTCCAACCCCAGATTTTTCAGAAATCTTCAGAAAACATGTTGAGAAATGGTGAATGTCGGTAACTTTTCAGACCACTCATGTATATTAAATGGACCAGAAAGTGAGTGCAGTGTTTTGCAGGCTGTTGAGCATAGTCTTGAATATATTTTTTCAACCTCTTACCGCTACTGCCTAAAAATTTGTGTTTTCCCTGGTGGTCTATCTTCATGGTGAAAATTACTTATAGAATATTGTAGAATTAAGTAGGAATCTTATGATCAACAAAACTCTTTTTCCAGTTTATATTGAGATCTGAAAAATTGTTCAAAATGGAGATGGATAGAACCAAAACATTCAGCATACAATTATCTTCCAATTTGCACATTTAAAAAAATGATGGTTTAGGGCAGCAATTCCTACACTAAATAATCCAAAGGGGTTCATGAGTATAAATGTTTGTCTTAAATAATTATTAATTGAAACATACTGCTTTCTGAAATTGTTATATTACTTAATATTATCTACTTAATAATACATGAAATCCAAATAATGTCTCACTATGTATAGGACAGCACTAAATTTTGGGGGGCTGCAACAAAAAGATGAGCAATAGGAATCCTAAGCCAACTAAACTGTAAGGGCCGCTGGTTTATAGTATTAATATTAAGGAAACTTTGAATATCAGAATTTTTTT
The DNA here is from genome assembly GCA_036926295.1 of Pachydiplax longipennis. NCBI lineage: Eukaryota > Metazoa > Arthropoda > Insecta > Odonata > Libellulidae > Pachydiplax > Pachydiplax longipennis. The sequence goes on from JAVFKF010000008.1 coordinate 65,121,888, forward strand.
TCAATCCAAATGCAAACAATATCTTCTGTTTGTCTCCTCTATATGTAGATATTCCTAACACACTTTTTAACCTGGATCAAATAATTTCTTTCAAATTCATTAAAAAAGATTTCTGTATGGAGGAGTGAGAGAGGAGAATTCATTACCCAGCAATCATCTTGACAGAATCATTGTTTAGCTGATAATGATTGTATAACATATTGCAGAAGTCACTTCACTTCAAAATTCACTTATGATTATTCACTTTTGAAATGTGTATTATGATATGTGATACCTTTTTAGCTGAGCATAGCTTGCAAAAATGTTGTGATTGATATTATTATGTTTTCAATGATTTGTAAAAAAAGTAACAAACTTTATTCTTTATAAAATAATTTAAAATTCAAATTTGGAAACTTTGCCATTTCAATTCAGGAGCATTTTTGTGAAGGTCTGAATCTCAAAGTTCAGTCATAGGGGAAAATTCACCTCATAGGAAAGGGAATATAGAAAAAAGTATCGTGGAATAGTATACAAAAGACATTACACTAGATTAGAGAAGAATGAAATGATGTGGAAATTACTTTTTAAGGTAAAGAAGGTGATAGTAAAGCATGAAGTGGGTAACTTGATAAATAAGAGAACATCACTAGAGTACTGAAAATATTAATTTAGACTGTGTCAAATCCTTTCTGCAAGCCCAATGAAGGGTCAAGGCCTAATCAAGGGGCATTTTTAGAGGAGAGAATAAGGAAAGCACTTCTTTAGCTACTTCAGACTGTATTGGATTCACCACCACCACAACCACCTCATCTCAAGCAACCTCCTAAGCTATTCTCACTGCTGATGAACATCATAGCTCTGAACAACAAATTAAAGCTGGAGGGACTCTTCTACCGATTAGAAACTCTACCAAATCAAAACAACCCACAAATGGCATATATCTTTAAATGCTCTTAAAAAAATTGAAAAGAAAACATCAAAAATATTTTTAATTAAAAAGTAATGAAACAGAATCATTTGTACTCAGCCTTAAGACTTCTTAGAAAAATTAGCGGCAGAATAGAAGTGTGTTGGTGTGGATCAATATGATTTTAGGATGCAACAGTTTCAATATATGTCAAGATATAATCAGGCAATTGATTGAGCCAGTTATCAAGTTCAAGGAAGGTTTTTAGGCTCCTGTATGCACAGAATGGAGGGGAAAGCTCCTTAGGGGATAGAAAATAAAAGAGGAAGTTTCTTAAATTCCCTATATGGTTCACTATGGGAGAAGACCAAGAAACTTGCCAAGAGAGGGGAGGGATTTATCAGTTTCTTTTTCAAATCGTCTTCAATTGGATTTTAAATTTAATTTTGTCATGATGAAAGGTAGATGGACCTATAATTTGCAAGGTTAGTTACATGTGGGTTTTCTTTCACATAACATCATATGTTGTTATAATGTTTACAAAGATTAATATAAAAAGGATAAATTTAAGTAAGATATACCTAGAACTTGAGGTTCAAAAAGAGAAAATATAAAATATACTTAATATTACTTAATTTTTAGTTTAATAAGACTACTGCCACAATTAAATCTGTAGAAACTGAAACAAACAATCATGCCCTGACCAAAACCCTGCCCAGGATCTAAGTGAGGCATATTGAGGTAAAGGGAAGTCAAAACTTACCAATGGGGGATTCATAATAAATCTGTAAATGCCTATACAGAGAAAAAAATGTAAATTTCTTAATCTTTGAAGCCTTGAAAGCAGAAAAATACTCTATGAATGTATAGAATACAATATTAATAAATAACAGCCGTTTGAGAATTAAATAATTTATGAAAATCGGAGCCAACTGATCTTCACGATATTCAGAGTTCTTGCATTATTTGTGATTACACTTCGGGTACTACATTGAACTGTTTTCGGGAAGCCGAAAAGAGGGAGGAAAGTGAAGATGAAAGACTTTAGGAAACTCCCCTACCCTTCTCACCTCCTTCCACATCCTCCGGCAAAAAAAAACATGAGGGTAGGAGTAGGCTTCTGTCAAGGTAATGGTAAGACTGGGAGGAGGCATTTGACATTCACGCGCAATCTGGCAGCGAACTCACCGAAATGTCAGTCCAGCTAACAACCATTAGGATACCCTTCAAAGTCGATCTTTCCCGGTCTCTTCTATTTCCTCAGAGCCCTTTTGCGGGATTTCGTACCCTCCTCCATTTAAGTTCTTGAGCATTGGTATGCGATTCTTTGTCGCACCTCTTCCACGAAATTTCGCAGTAACCGGAAGAGTAGAGCAGAGGTTGGCTTTTCTTGTCGACCATATTCAAGAATCTCCAACATACGATGAATGTAAGGATACGAGAGAGTGCTACTTTGATTGAGGTATTTTTAACTCGAGAGAGGTACCGCTGTCTTAATGAATCATACTTTTAGTGAATTATATATAAAATTCAACTATTTGCTGGAATTGCTTCTTTCATCATGAAGGTAAATTGAGCGAGGAAATTTAACTCAGAGACCTCTCATCCCACAAACTCAAAGGAAGTCTAGCGTAAATAAAATATTTTCGGTTAACGTTTATTAAAAGTTTTCTTCTTATTCACGGTTTCTATTGAGAATGGTCATCAACGAAATTAATTCATATCGCAAATACATCGAGAACGTACACCAGATATCCAAAGAAAGAATGCTTTTTTCTCATACAATGGGATATAGGACTTCAAAATCTTTCGTCCAGCAGTAAACTTTTATTTAATACAAAGAAATTTCTTGAACATGTTACTTTCTGAAAAAATTAATTATCCCAATATTTATGTAACTATCTTAGGGAGTATTGTGAAGGCTACGTGAAAAGGGTAGTTGGGAAGATAAAATAAGAGATAGGATATTATGGAGTACGAGATGTAGGAGGAACATATTTTAGTGAAATACAACATAAATGAGGAATTTAAGAAAGAGGGACAAACCATGGAGATCGGAAGACCATTAGATAAGGGCAGAAACAAAGTCGGAAAGAAAGATACTCTTTGGGGGGAAATAAAGCTTCCTAATACATCATTCTTCGGTGCTCGAGTATTCGAGAGATATCTTACCATGTGCCTCCGTTACTCATGTGATTTTTTCAAAGTTTTATCGAAAAATAAAATAAAATTGAAGATTATTTACAAATTTTTATTATTACTCTACCTATTATGCTACCAATTTATGCTTCAAAACATGTGAGCGACAAATGCACTCAACCGGAATTTCGCCGTGAAAGCTCCAGACACTCGACGTGGATACACAAGTGAGTAACCTAGAGGGTAACTTCCTCAGTCTGAATCTATGGAAGTATGCTCACATTTCATATTATTACCTACTATTCCAGTGCATTTCATCGGCCTCATCAGGGGATTCAAGTTTTTGCGTGAAGAGTTGGTGGCGGTCAACATCTTTCCTTTCTCCTATTCTTACCACGCAGCTACATTCCATTATTTCCTCATCACAAGAGGCGGGTGTGTTGGGTTCTTATTTCTCCATCCCCTTTTTGAAAGCCGCACCTATTGTTTTCTTGGTGTTCGCAACCCCATCGCGAGGAAGCACTGCCCGTTGATTACTTTCTGCGGCGTTGAGGGGAGCAAAAAAGATTCAGAGGACGTGTCACGTCGTGGTTGGGTTGGTGGGTGGAAAGCATGAGGGTTGCTGTTTCGAAGGATAAGAAGACAGTGGCGAGGAAGAATTGAGAGAAGGGGCTTAATTAAGAAGGAGACAAATTTCTATATGCCCTCTCTGCGATTAAATTATCATTAGAGATATCCTACCCTCGTTTCGACATCTATCTCCATTATTAGCAAAACTTATTTTGAACTGTAAGATTAGTAATAGCGGTAGCCAAGAAAACTAAATGGCGTACCAATATTTCAAAAAGCGCGCAAAATTTAGCGAAAAGGAGCGAAGACACTTTTTCTTATTCTTGATAACTATTTACGATCGAATCTAATATTTTACGTCATGAATTTGCTAAATATCTAAACGGGGTGGATTCAAAGAAGAGAATTTACAACTCTGCAGCTGAAAACACAACTAAGTTCTATTTATCATCATTTCGTTTATAGACACGAAAGACGGAATTTAATAAATTATAAAATCTAATATTCATATCCTTATTGTCTAGGTCAGAGATGGGGAACCTGCGGCCTCCAAGTCAAATGCGGCCTTCCCAGCACTTCTTAAGCAAATGCCCTGATATAAATTCATTCGTTTCACAATCTCGCTAGAGAAAATAAAACGGAACATAATCTCTTTTAGTTTCCTTAGCGAATGAATCCGTTTCAACCAGAAATTCGATTTCAAGCGACTTACGAAGCTTACAAGCGAAGGGCAATACGCAAGTTTAGAACAGCCTATGAGTCTCTCTTGTGTAACCGGATGGTATATCTACGCGGCCTTCCACTGGAAAATGTTTCCTCACCCCTTGGTGAGGAACCTTTTCCCATTTTATTCGTGCATGGACCTTTTTTGGAATACTTACATGTACCGTATCACGATAACACAAGAATGTAACATCTCGAGCTTCAATTTTACTCCCGGTAACTGATATTTTAAATCCTTTCTCTGATTTTTCCGATTTCCGTTTCCATATATTTTCCGGGATTTCGAAAAGTTTGTGAATTACTCTTGGACTGAGATGAACGCCTATAGATCCATGCATTCAATTCTGCTATCCGTAATTGGATTGTCGAAAATATCACTTCTGCTTCTGGGAAGGAGGACCGGCCTCTATTATAATCGAGATGGAGAATATTATCGGAATCTTTTTCACTGTTGTTCAGTGCTTAATTAGTATCAATTTTTAAACATTCCATTGCAGTATCAATTCATCGCACTGATATAGAGCTGCAATATTTTTTAGAGGAAACTCGCGAGCAGCCATGATCATTTCGTTATCCTGCTTCTCGTTTAAACACTAAGTTACGACCTTGACCATTGAGTCTTTTTCAGTCAGTTGTCCAATCATCTTCAGAAAATTTAATTTTCATACCAGAAAAAGCCCTTCGCACGCATTTAATTCATCCTGAAGTATATTCGAAGCATATAAATTCCTCCGTAATTTCACTGATAATCTTTCTTAAGAGCGTTTTTTTGGGTGAAGGTATACATAATACGACAAGAATTACGTTCATGCCATTATGTTCTGAAAACACTTCTACACCGAGATGTGCACAGACATGAATTGTCACGGTGATGACAATGAAAAAAATATGAAGTAAAAAAAGCGACGGATTCTACCTCTCTCCTTTTTTCCAATGAAGTCTTCATCGTTTAGCTCCTTTCTTAAAGACCTTTGAGACATTTTCCTCGCAGTGTCCAATGATACCTGATTGCGGACTTACTTGCATACGATGCTCTTACCATGATGCTGTTAAATGCTTAAGCTGTTGAGAGCCCGGCTAATGCTCATTAGGTTGTAATTAAATTTTTATGCATTCAGTCTTTCAGAGATATATTTGGTGGAATTCCATATTTTCGATGCGGAAATAAATGGAGACAGTAGTACAATTTCACAGAATGTTTGATATGTGACCTAGGTTTCGAACGTTAAATTCCTCTTCAGGAAACGGAGTAGCAAATAAATTGTCTGTAGGTAAGACAAAATGAATCGGTGATCTCTCACACCTCCGAGTCCAGTAGCTCCGATCAATATTTTAGCCATTTTCTTTCTCAATGAGGAATCATCTTTTTTGACATTCCCATATCCACTTTTTCACTAATTTTCTTTTCCTTTTCCCTCCATTCTCTCCTTTCATGGCATAGTAATTGCCGTTCGTCCCCTTTTCGCTTGAGGGCTTCGTCGTTTAATTTTTCCCTATTTCTTTCGTCGTTTACTTTCTACGTTTTTCCTTAGATGTTCCATTTTCTTTCCAGAGAATACTCCTCCTTTCATCTTGGTTACGCTCTTATCGTTCTTTTAATCTTAATCCTCTTCACCCTCAGTTTTCCTCTTTTTCCATGTTTATAGCATTTTCTCTCCACGATTCACAAGTTTTAGTGCACGTATTTCCCTTCCCATGCTCTTCGGACATTTTTCGTTTAGTGCTCTCACTTCATCCCGACCTTCTTAATTCACTTTGAGCGTAACAATAATGATCGTAGCCTCCTTCTGTATACCTTTTTTTGTCTTTGGCGTACATGATTACCTAAATAAATATATTAAAGAGTTCCCATATTTTTTATTTTCATTACTGATTCGAATCTTTCAATCAAACTCAAACATCAGCAAACCTTTTTTTTTGACCAAAATAAATCACAGATTGACAAAAGAAACGTGAAATGTGACATCCTTAGTAGCTTCTTGTACGAAAAGGAGACGCAGATATGAACTTTAGGAGAATGGAGACTTGAACTGGAATAAAATTCAGGTTTAGTAGTTCTACCAATTGGTGTATGGTGAAGTAAAGAAGGAAGGAAACCAGGCAAGAGGACATCCAAAGAGATGCATAGACGAGAAAGAAATGAGAATGAAATCAAAAAGAAAAGATGACAGTGCGATGCATCATCGGAAGTACGCGAAAATTGAAACTGAAAAAACTGAGAAGGTATGTATGTATAGTATAAGTACGATTATTAACAGGTGGTGTTTTACTTAGGAAAGAATGAGAATGGGTTTAGATATTTGATGTGTTTAATGATGATAGGAAATTGTTTTTCAATCGGTGATCTGCGATTTCGTAGAGGTTTGAACTGATGCCGATAATTAAAATGTGTAATTTATTGTTATCTTTTTAACTCGTGAAAATTTATGTCATATGCTATATATTTTAGAGAATAGCCGCAGGGAAGATATTTTTTAACCGAGGACTTATGCAAATTACCAAATGTCATCTCCGATGAAATCCTTGATATCTCTCCATATGATTACCTAAAATCGGTCAATGGTAATCAAAATTATAAATGTTTTATTTAAATAAGTAAAACGGGATATTCAGAACAATAAAATAAAAAAACACTGCTTCGAGTAGCGGTTGAAATTCGCCCCACTATAGTTTCTTACTAAAGAAAGTAAAAATGGCCCCGAATAACTTCAAGCTTTTATTTGTAAAGGTGAAGTGATAGATTTCAAGATGATGCGATTAAATTCAATTAATATGCATTTTCAAAATTGCAAATAAAAGCATGATGAAAACTTCTCTCATTTTTGGTAAAGTATTTTACTCTTTATTTCTTTTTTGCATGTAAATGGGTATTTAACTTCATCCGGAAACGAACGTTGCGACTAAATGTCCTGTTTTCTTTTCCTTATTTGCCTTATCGCTGTTATGATATAATGCGAAATTTTCAATAAGATAAAAAAGGTCCTGTAGAAATTTGAACCAACAATTATTTCATATGAATTCATGGCATCTTGTCCTCTCATCATGATTACCTCAGCCTTCTCAGATGTATCCATCAGTTAACTTTAATTCTCCATTCATCATTTTCACCCAAGTTATTTTAATTATAACAGACTATTTACTTGGATTTACTATTCGATCTTGGACCAGCAAAAATTGATAGATGTCGGTGTTCCAATTTCTTTTCGCCTTAGGTTGAAAAATTATGATACCAAACCTATCACGCAGCTTACGATGAGATCCTATATTAATTTCTATTCGAATAAGTCCGTGAAAAACTGCAGAAATTTCGGTGGAATGAAAAAGAACGCTGATGAATGAGTGGATATCAAAAAGAAAGGGAAGTATAGTAGTCTGCCGGAGAAGGTATGTACTATATATATATATCGGTTTCGCGCGCAAGTGATTTAAAATGAATCCAAAGGAAATGCGCGAAAGACTGTTTAATATTACAGACGATTGGGTACAGCGAGTCTTCACATGAGAGAAAATTGGAGAGGAGGGATACAGCAAACTGGAAGTAATATCAACGAAAAACTTCATAAGAAAGCATTGCTTGGGTTAAAATAAAGCAGAAAAAATGGACCAGGAACGAATGAAAAAATGAGGAGTATCCTAACATGGCATCGAGGCGCAACTTTTTCGAAGTACTGCGGGCCTTCATCTCCGGCACCGGAGTGTTCCCGAAAAAATCTCCCCATTCCTCCGCACATCTACGCGCCGATTCACTCCTTCCACGCAAACCAGGATTCACAATCTCCTCGATTATTCCTCTCCATTCCTATTTTCACCCCTTCCGCCGAAAAAACCGTCTCCCAACCCGTCCGCACATACACTCCTTTGCAACTGCTGTTTTCCCGTCCATTAAACCGACGAACGGGATCGATTCTTCGAGAATAAGTGCTGCAGGAGAGATCAAAGGAAAGGGTGGGTATCCACCGCTTCCTGGTAAGTAATGAAAATGGGCGTGATCACGACAAAGACCCTTTCAAAGATGAGTTTTATTTTTCGGTGGGCGAAAGGGATGTGGCGGGACATAAGGGTAGCAGGGATGGGACAAGGGGAGGGATGAGGAGCGGGTATTTTATCAACGCTTTTTCCATCCGTTCTTGGATCTCGCGTGTTTTTAATTTAGGGGGGAAAAGATTTTCTGGATGAGCTGCATGTGTGTTTCTATCAGTGTGCGCTGCGTAAGGGAATCAGCACCTTTTTGATTCGCCGCGAGAGTTAAGCAGAGGATACAATGGACCTTCAGTCGAACACGAATGAGATTCCGTGGTAAGAGATTGTAAAATTGCATTTTCTTCCTGTGATTGTTCCGTGAGCGGAGCGTAACTAGTAGATAATATGTGCAATATATATATACGATATGTTTTCCCGTTAAGCTTTCAATATTTAACTCAGCAGGACGCTGATCTCAGAACGAAGATGAAGCCTGATTCAAGTTGCGAACGTATTTTTGGGAACAATAAAAATATTCCCTCATAAGGGAGTCAATATGATCGAATTATTTGAACTTTGACGTCGACGTCTTCTAAATCCCGGAGAAAAAAGTGGGCTTATTTGAATTTAACCTCTTATTCCTCAGACTCAACTATTCTGTTCACGATTTTAAGTTATTCTTGACGGCATTGCAAAGTAAAGAAAAGGCCGATCTTATGGCATCTCTTTTCATTCTACATTTCTAAAAATAAGCTCACTTACATCTTCTAAGGATCCAGGAATCCAATTAAATCACATTGCAATCCAAAATACAAGCGTCGTCTTTTTCCCAACCTCAAGATCGCTGAAGCTCGACTGTATCGTCAGATTATAGTACATGCTGGTGACTCCTACCACAATAATCATCCAGAAATCATAAGATAAATGGCGCAAAACCGTATTTTTATGGGATCCCCTTTTGAGCGTCGGTCAAAAGAGGTGCACCCATTTTAACGTAATTAGTGTCACGAAATAGTTTCTCGTTTTTCATTTGGAAATTACAGAAATTGATGGTTTCATAAATACACATGCTAGGGTATAAATAAATCCCCTCCATGGGTATATTTTTACCTAACAATTAAAAAAAATTACTATTTTCTAGGCGCTATCAAATTGGGGACTGCTAAAAATTTTACTTGGTAAACGCTAAGGAAAAGGCCCCGCAGTGGAAAATGAGGCTCGACCTCATATTCCTCTCCCAGCCTCCCTTATGTCTTACACAAATTACAATTGTACAGGAGGCATTCCGACAAAAAAAAATCCCAACTCCTGACCTATGGTAATCTGTATGAACGTACCGATGCTGCCCCTGCAAAGCAGAGAGGTCTTCGAGATTGAGTTGGGGCGGAGTTTGCTGTTCATTATGTTTGTACATCCATGTTATTTGCTACGGGGAGACAACTATATTCAGCGTTACGCCACTTGTTATGGAAGAATTGACTCAAACAATGATCCCTTGATTATAACTTACAGATGATAATATTACATTACGTATTAGTTATCTATCACCGAATCTAACCTGGAATATTTAATTGCTTCATTAATACCTCAAATTACCAACGAGAGATTTACTGTCGACCTTCTATTTCGATGAAACAGAAGGTGTATGAAAATGATAATAAGAGAAAATGAATAGATTCTTGGTGTGTGACAGTAAAAAGAAAGAAGCCTGGCTGAGATGCTAATTATTAGGGAAAGGGTATTTGACAGGAAATTTTTCGGTGATTTCAACGCTTGACCAAAGGACGTGAAAAAATTGCTCATGTTTCAGTACATCTTTGTCATAAAAGAAATAGCTTGGGGAAGATAGGGAAAGAATTCTAGTTACTATCCTCTCCATTTTCGTTTTTACTTAAGATAGAGGATTTAATAAATAAATCAAATTTCCCTCAAAATGTATGTAATGAATCAATATTGGTAATAAGCCCAAGAATTAATTTTTCGTAGCTCTCCAAGCCATCGAATCCCCCAAAAAATTATAATATATAATAAAATTATAATATATAATAAAATTATATAATATATGTATATAAATATAAAATATAATATAATTATATATTATATAATATATAATAATAATAATTATTAAAATTGTAAAAAATTAAATAAAATTAAAAATAAATAATAAAAATGGAATCTCAAGGGAATTACTTTTACTTTCAAAGCGGAAAACTTGAAAGGGGTTCAAGGAAAATTAAAACTGAAAATAAATTAAATGGTATGAATTAAAGAAACTAATGACCACATATTTTTATTTATGAATTTTTATCTAGTAAAAGATTAAAATTAGAGTACATCAATGATATCTCAAGGAATTCCCAGAAAAAGATTGTGCAAGAAAATCATTAAATCTCATTCTTAAAGCGCAGCTATAACAGGAAATAGAAGAATGTTTACTAACTTCGAATATTTTGCTCCAAAATGGAAACAATTTACGAGGATAAAATTTTCAGTCTCTGTATGTAGAAAGAAATGTGATATTGAAAGATCCCATACCGTCTTCATAACTGTTCCAAATATGCAAATTTTAACAGTCTATCTAGAAATCTTCTGAATAGACAAGGAATACGAGCGGAAGATGCATTAATCTGGAAATGCTTTTGCATTTATCCTAGGCTTGAACATGATTTCATCTATATTTTATATTATAAGTTTATAAATAACAACACATGAAATTATGACGTGACAAACAACTATGAGATAAAATATTATATACGATAATAAGATTCACACCGCGTGCATGAAGCTATCGATCAAGGTTACATTTCATAAGCAGCTTGAAAGATTTATACATGCATTTTAGTTACCTTGGCATATCTCGAGGGCATCAGGAGCCTGAAGCTTCCCTAGAGAATGAGAATCTCGAATGAGCAATTTTCATGTGGTTATTATAAATAAAAATATGTAGATTTCATATTCACTTGCATAATTAAAGCATATATGATTCATAGCCTACATCCATTCGACTCACTTTACAGTATACTACGCTTCAATGGCGCTGATCTTTGTATAAATAAAACTCTGGCACGCAACCACGCACTGATCGTCGACTTGCAAACAAAACCGTGCCAGAGTGGCCCTGCCTCCATTTGGAAAACTAAACATTCTAGTAACCGTAAGGCATTTCCTCGCGCCCACCACAGCGCGACGCAACCGGTAAAGGATCAGAAAATATTCAAACACTCATTCAGAGATATAACTTCCATTTACGTAAACGGAGAGGGACATTAACGCCGAGAGTGCTCTTTGGCGCGAAGCGTAATGCAGTCTGAATTCCTCATTCTTCCCTCTCGCGGTCCCCGAAGCGTTTAAAAAAAGGGCAGAAAATGCACTACGTGCATATCTATTGTCCCATAGTCGCTGGTGTGCGTGCCCGTTCGCTCTTTAGACAAAGGGAAACAAAAGAATGGATTTGCCCCTCTCTCTCCATCTCCACTCCTATCTCCACTCTCTCTATTCCACGGCTTTAGATTGAAGTAGTTATATAACGGCGCTATGCTCGAAAGAGCATGTTTCCCCCTTCTTTTTTTATTTCGGACTCGCGTGCGTGTTTGCTGGGATTGTTTCCTACGGTTGCCATGTGTGTGAGAGAGAGAACTAGCCACAGGACAATCCCCATCAAATTCTCCCTCCCCATCGACATCATCCCTAAACCTCTTTATTCTCTCTTTCCATCGCTTTCCAACCCCTGAAGCTCGCCGCAAAACCCCCTCTCTCTATGACGAACGCGTTTTTTTTTCGTTAAAGCTCTCCCTCTCTCTCTCTCTCCCAATGATTTCTATTTCGTACGTATCTCGCACACCATTTCTCTCCATTTCCTCCCTTTTTCTTTGCCGTCGAAAAAACTGTCTCTCTACCCCGGAATGCTTTTGATCTTTGAATCCGGCTGATAAAAAAAGCGCGGTGCTAAACAAAAGAGGGATCCGTTTTGTTCTAGTCGATTTGCGGATGAGTCCTTAAGAGGATGTTCGTTTGAATATAAAATTGGAATGAATTTCCTACCGCTAAGGGGAAGGCACTGTGGAGCCGCACGAGTTCCGGCGATGTTGTGGAACCCCGAAAAAGCGGTTGCAGCTTCCGCGACTGAAAAAAGTGTAGACGAATCGAGTTCATCCACGGTTTCGCTCTCATCTACTGAGTTCAGAGATTGACAGTGCCAAACCAGGGTATTCAATGCGTCAAGGGAGAAAAAATCGGGACTCAACCGGGAAAAATGCATCTTTAAGATGCCTCAAACCAACCTCAAACCTTGAAGATGGCGATGGAGCTTGTCGCATCCTTTATGACGCCTGATTTGATCCAGGCTGACACCCGAAAATTATTCTAGAACTATGTTGATCGCCAATAAAGTTGCAAAAAATCTTGCAGTCTTTTCCGTAATATGAAAATATTTATGAACGATATTTTCCTATAAGAGGAATTGGGTCCTTAGAGGGTGACTTTAGGACGAGTTCCATTGATTCTACGTTTTCGGCATCATCGATGAGTTTATCTTCGGCTCCGAAGGTGTGGACTGAGATATACGATATTTATGAAATACCAAGCCGCTATGGATGCTATAAAAAACAACCTTTAAAATTTTCCCTTTTTAACTCTTGAAATTCAAGTGCAGGAAAATCAAAGATAGTGACAATGGATTTTATTGGCTGGGGCTTCTTATTTTAGTGCCTGTTCTCTTGATTATTTTTCCTGAATAGTCATTTAACAAAGCAAAAAAATGAAGTTAAAAAGTACGGAGATATATTGGTGTCATTAAAGATATCTCGTTTTATTTCTGGAGGCCAAAACACCTATACCTATGCCAGTCAAAGGCGAATATCATCATGAAATTTGCATAGCGAAAGTTAGCAGTGATACAAGTAAATAGTGGTGTTTTTATACTACCTTAAACATCTAAAAGGTAGAGCAGTAAGGAAAGAATTAACTCACCATAGGGGTAATTAGACGATAATATGCGAGTTCAATCACTGAAAAGATTATCAGGCATCAGGTAAATCATGTAAGTTGAAAATGGTTAGGTTTTCATGAAACACGAGCAATATGATGGATCTAAATGTAAAAATATCATGAATTGAAGAATACTTTCTGAATTCATTTGGATGGTGTTCTGTGAAAGATTAAGACACATGATTTGTTGGGAATCATCTTCAACGAGTTTGACATTCATGAGATTGCTTACTTTTTTCTTAACGAAAACACTATTTTGAATATGAGAATCAGCAATAGGACGTTTAAATAATGGAGAGGCATCGACCCAATAATGTGTTTCTCCTCGATAAAACTCAGACCGAACTTTCCACTACATGGAATACATATTTTTAAACCTCTCTCATTGACACTGAGAAGAATCATCCATGAAAGGATAAGGTTGTCAGCATGCCACACTTGTTTGTGATTTTAAAATCATTGTTTTTCACGATTCTGAACCTTGAGAAATAATCGGGGGTAGCAACAATAAAAATTTTGACATTCTTGTATTATGGTTTCCTAATTTTTCTCTCTTCATGTTTATAGAGAAAATATTAATCGGAATAACCAAGAAAGAAAAATGCAGTAAAATTTGCAAAGTAAAGTTATATACGTATATCAAAGACCTCAGCAGTCTAAGCACTTTTTTCACAATACTATTACAATATATATTTATTTTTATATTTATATATAGATATGTTTGAGGCCATCTGATGATAGCCGAAACATGTCGTAAAATAAAATAAAAACTTAAGTTTGAAAATTCACAGTGTTTCTCTTCTTTTAAAAAGTTTTTCCTCGAAGTAAGGCCAGAGACGATTGAATTTATTAATCGGAACGCCGAAAAACACATTTTGGAAAACCAGCCGCAGTAAAATAAAAAGATAATATTTTTCCCATTAAAAATTTAGGATTTAGGACAGAGAAGACCAAAACGGTTATCTTCGCACTTTCTTTCAGTTTGGTAAACATGCATGGATAACGCCATCGGATGGACACTGTCCTACTTTGCAGACCCTGGATTTGGTCTTATTGCCCCCCGCGTTATTATTTTACCTCTCATATTTCCTTTGCCTCTGTCCATCCTTTTGCCGCGGCGAAAGTCTCGTCCCTTTCGAGAGTGAATTTCTTCCCGCGAGATTTTTTTCAGCGCGCTTTCATCGTCTCCTTTCATCTCCTCTCGACTGTGCCTCCATCTCTGGATAAAAATTAAAACCTCCTCCTGCTCTCTCCTCACGTTTTCATCTCTCCGTTTCATCCCCTAATGTTCTTCGCTGCTTATCCAATTGTAATTTATTCTCGCGGATCCTAGTCCCTTTTGTCTCGATGGCGCACCTTCTTTCTTTCCCATTCGCCACTCGCTTTGCCTCTCCCTGAAAATTATTTTTTCGCCCACTCGCTCGCATTTCGGCCGCGCTTTTCGCCCTCACGAGTTTCGTCTTAAGTCGCTTAGTAACTAGTCCTCTATTTTTTTTCTCCTTCCACAATACCCTTCTCTTTGAATTCTATTTGTTTTTTCCTCACTTGCATGATCCCCAGAAATTTTTTGGTCCAAATTCGCTCTCTTTGCATACGTAGTCGTCGCGCGCATCGTTTGAGAATCTTCTTCGTTACATTGATGTTCGATTGTAACATTCGTTCTTGTATCTTTCACTCTGGATTCTGTCAGTGAGCGACTTTCATTAACGTTTATACTGCAATTTTATGTTATTCTACTGGAGTAACCTTTCTGACCCTACTACATTCATTATGGAATAGGTTTAAAATCTGTCAAAAAAAACTTCCGAGCATAAAGAAGATGAAACAATTGTTGTGGAAATCTACTCATATTTTTTTCAATTGGTATGAATACCATCAATTACAACGAATTACTTTATATAACATGGATATATAGTATTGTTTGCTAGCTCAACGTTCACTCATCTAATCATATTCTTAGCTTTGTGCAAAAACAGGTAAAGATGGCAGAAAAAGAAGAGAGGGTTGCAGATGCGTAATCCAGTAATTTTCATAGGATAAAATTTCCGTATTATTCCATAAACTAGATTATTGAAAAGTAACGGATTAGAAGGGTTTTTAATAGATTTTATTGTAATATATTTCATGGTAATAGATTAACTGTAATTTGATTTAAAATTTACGAAATAATATCCCCTTATACCCTAACTTCGTCCCTCCTCTGGACCTCCTTGTACCTTATGTTTAGCTATTGATAAAATGTTTTGTCCAAAATAAACTTAAATAAATTTTTCCCATAATAGCTGATCAAGTGCAAATTAATTATAGCTTTTTCTTAAATAAAAAATCAATAAAATCTTCCCAATAGATTAACATTTGAATCAATCTCAGTTAAGCCAAATCCATCAATTGAATGCTCTTGCATACGATATATTTGGTTAAGTGGATGAGATCTAACGTAACTATAATAAACAAAATTTGGTGCTCATTTTAAAATCAATTTTAAATGATTTAAACAAGTATTATGCCCAATCTATTCTTGCTATTTCAGCATGAAGGAACCCTTTATGCTTTAAATTTGAAATAAATAAACATGCCAATGCCAATTAAAGAACCAAATGACATTAATATCTACTATCATTGATTTTATAATTTCCTAAAATCATGTGCTTGAAGTATATATTCCAGAGTTAAGCTTAAACATGAATTTACTCATATATTTCAGTATGGTAATTCTAGTTTTTAAATTGAAAACTTTTCGATAATAATTTATGATATTTGGTCGAGATCTGTTCCTCATGCTCCGAATCAAAACAAGATTTCACAAAAGTGTTCATATTTTCAGCATTAATTTACATATTAATTATTTCTTGTCATTCCCATTTCATGTATACTTTTCTTTTGATTCTCTTTCGTTTTATACTCTCGGTTATCCACATCTTCATTCTAATAGGAGCATTTGTCCCCTATTTATCCGCATCTTTTCCTCTCTAATCTCCTCTATATCTCTTTTATGCCCGCATTCCTATTGGAGGGTCATTCGATGCCCATCCCTTTCAGCATACATGAGGGTCTCAGAGTGGGAGGAGGTCAGCCTTTGCTCTACTTCCTTCTCTTCGTCTCATTTAACTCCATACCCCTTATCCAAATCCTTCGCCCCTTTCTACAACGATGACAAGAGAATATAAAGATGGATTTTTGGAAGGAAGGAATCACTTCAGAATCAGAAGTAGTAACTCTATTTCTCCTCCTTTTGAATTAGACTGCAGAGGCAAATCGACGGCAATACTCGAGATGTAGATGGTATACAATTCAGGAAGAAATCATTCCGAGAGAAACTTCCGAGGATACCATCTTTCCTCTTGGAAAAACGGACAAGAAGAAGCTTGTTTTACATCACCCTGACAGGACAAGGACTCGAACTCGGGTCTTTCAGTTTCCGGGCGGATGCTATAGCCAATTAAGCTACGGTGCCAACCGTTTTGAGAAACTTTGTTGTTACGGGAGAGTGATTTCGTCCGACCAGGCGGCATTGTTCACACCCAGGACCACTATGAGGTATCCGCCCGGAGAGTGGAAGATCCAGATTCTAGTCCCGGTCCCGTCAGCCTTTTTTTCAGAGGGATTTTTCCAGAGCGCACACCTTTACGTTCAACATCACCTTTCACTTCTCTTTGTCGAAGTTTACGATATTGAGAAGTGATTTAAATATGATAAAACAATATTTCGTTAGCATCAATCAAAATTGCTCAACTCTAAGAAAATGAAATAAGGGAATAAATGAGATTTAAGAATGAAGGAAGTCCCAGAACATCAAATTCTTTTAAGATAAACCGTCAGCATACACATGCCGCATTTAGTGATTCTACTGAAAACTAACCCAACATATTTACTTAAAATTGCAACAATTATTATATTATTATTATTTGACAACATGAGTATAAAAAATAATTAAAAGAAGTTTCTATCATTCCAGAAAGATAGACATACTCCTTAAAGGAATACTGATCGAATTTGACTATAAAAACAATCCATATATACATTCAACTACCTATGGATGAAATGCAGGCTTTTCAGAGAGAGCGATTCCGTTTAGTATAAAATCAGATACATAAGTGTGGAAAAAATCATTCCTTCAATTTACAGTATAATTATACAATTTCACAGTGTAATCAGCATAATACGTTACTGCATAGTATTTTCTTGTAAATCATGTTATTAAGAGTTTTTCTATTTCATCATCATCATCATCATTATTTTAAAAAATTAGGATTGTATAATTTTTTAATTTTAATTTGTATCTTTCTTATTTTTCTTTTGTACTATAACGCAACACTGTGAGTTTACATCTAAATCTTCATCACCCTTCAAGCCACCTTCCGACCTGTGGCCGCGTGTTTCACCTGTTTATGTTGTAGAAACATATAAAAAAAAATTTTACAGAGTACACGTAATTGAGACCGTAAATTTTAAAGTGTCTGAAATTTTCTGGGGCGCTGAATGCGTTTAGTAGCAAACATGTCTACCTTAATCCGTTCCAAAAGGCGCATAATGGTCCTTCATTCGCTGAGATTCCACTGAAAAGGCTCCCACAGTCCTGGCTGAATGCTGTCATTATTCAGTCCCACCTAACCCAAGTCTTTATCTTCCCATCCACTCTAGCCGCCACCTTCTTTGCAACAAGGTTAAAGTTTCTTCTACGGCGCTCCTTAACCTTTCTACTCGCAAAAAAAATCGATGCCCAGCCAACCCATGCAGTGCCTAAATCGCTCGAGAAGGAGATAACCACCGTTCGCTCGGGAATGTTCCGTCATTTCATTAATTACAGTCCTGCGCATCGCGGAAGGAAAATACGCGGAATGTTAAGTCTTCTTGCTCCCGAAATGCGCCAAGAAGTAAAACTGAAGCGACTTACAGGCGAGGTTCGGAGGAGGAAAAAACCGAGACTGTTTACGGCGGGGCGTTCACGAACTTAATCTCACCCCTAATTTGTTTGTCAGTACTTAGCTCTCCGAGAAGGCGGAGAAACAAAAATTCATAATCGCTTATGCAGGAGAGCAACCACACGAACTCTCCCCATCCATTCCTCTCCCGTAAACCGCTCCGGCAAAACCCACCCTCTTTCTAAACCCTATCGCATTGCCCGCATTCCCAACCATGAAAACCAACCAATCCCTTCATAGTAGCTAACTTGCCCTCCCTCTGTTTCAAACAGCCCTCCTCTCTCATCACAGCCCCTCTCTCACACCTCTTTGAGTCCCTCCCGCCCTTCCCTCGGAAAACCTCTTTGCTACTGCGCGGCGAAGACCACAACAGAGGACGTCCACACCGGAGAACCGTTTTTCCCCTGCCCACATTTTCATCTCCTCTAGGTTTTCTCTCCCTTCCGTCTGTCGTCTTCTTTATCCCCCTATCTTTTCTTCATCCCTCCATTTTTGACCTCCTATAGTTTCGCCCTCCCGAAAAAACTTTCCCGCTTTTTTCCTCCCTCGGTCTCCGCCGAAAAGGCCTTTGGTTCCCTCGGTCTTTATTAATTTCGCAGCGTTTCGCCTTTCGTTCCCCTTCGGGATGAGCCATGTTCTGTGATGGCGTTCCCTTCGCTCGCCATCGCAAACATCGTTTCGAGCGATAAAGTATTCCCAGCGTTTCAGAGTTACTAGTAATTATATCGCGTGGCAAACAGTGTAATCGGGAGGCACCGTGCGTAAGGATGAGGTTTTTAACTAATTGATTAACTTTTGCGAGAGTTCCTAAAGAAAAAGGACTGTGTTACTGTGATTACTAGGCATCTTTCTAACCCAGTTTTACGAATTCCGCCTTCGAGATATACGTCGGTTTATAACCGCGGATCAGACTTGAGAATTTAAAAAAAAAATATTCGTATTTCGTGACCTTAATAAGGTCGCGAGGTCGATATCGGATTAAGCATTTTATGAATGCTTATTTTGTTCAATTTCACTTGATTCAATCGAGCTAAAATAATCCCATCTGTCGATTCAAGCTCAAAATCCAATGTTGTAGCCTATCTTGAAGTTAATCTGGATGAGTGAGATGGGATAGAAAAAGAAAAATTCTCTCGACTAATGTATTACTAACAAGGTAAAAGAATTTCCACATACTGATTCTAAGCCGATATAAATTAGTTGATTTTATTTTATTAATATCAAAATAATATTCTGGTAGATATTGATATAATTTTTATGAAGATCAACTAATTCCATTATCGGCTAAAATTAAAGAGAATATTGAAAAAAAATCAGACACGATGTTCCCAGTGGTTTGAAAAAGAGCCGGAAATTTATGTAAAATATTACAAATTCTTTTGCACACAGGGATTATTAATATTCAACTCAGATTTGTTTACCGAAGATTAATTTGCAAACTTACTTCGAATGTGCTTTATTATTTTAGGGATAGTCATTCGGGTTAGGTAATATTGCAGCCCAATTGGCTTGGCTGAATTTGGTTTTCTAGTAATTATTTATTTAAATATCATATTAATTGCTATTCAAAGGTCATATATCTGACATTCTCATGCGAGATACCGTCCATAAACACCGTTTACGAAGAATATCGGTCACTGATTTTACGACTAAAGGTGAAGTATTATCAGGCGAATATTCAACCTTTATGAATGTTCCTTCACAAATAACACACTTTGTAATAACGAATCCAACAAATCTCCTCGCTCTTACCATTCAGAACTTTCTACTTAACGTACGCGATGTTACGATTGCATCCATATTGTATCTCTTCTCAAACTCCCTCTTTCATATCACACCCTCCCTGCTCCTTCGTTTTCTCGTCTTTTTCCATCTCCTTCTTACGTCACGGCTGTATGCTCTTTAGGTCGGCTGCAAAGGCCATGAGTGTACGGCGTCTATGGATTTACGACTCCATTTCTGGTTTGTCTCCTCCCTTTAAGGTCGATAATAATTTCCCGTGCGGTTGAGGATCGATTAGAAAAAGTAGCCACCCAGACGAGGGATGAAAATAGCGGATACTTTACGAGGGACGTCCTCTGATCGATTCCATGGTAAGTCAGTTGCGAGAGCGTAGCCTGGATTGGATGCAACATAAAAACTCCTGTCCGTCAAGGAATTTATTTCGAAAGATTTGTCTCGCATGGTCCAATGTTGATCGCACAAATCCACCAATCGCCAGACATCAAACCATGTGTGAATAACAGTCTGAACGAGAAGAGGCGTACATATGACGTGAGATTAGAATAACAAGAACTATACTATACTTAGCCTTGATGGTATTGGCCTTTACTTGATGGTAGTCCTCAACGAAAGAATTGTAGAACAAAATAGATTTATTATATTGAACCACAAGGAGGTTGACAAATATAGGACCGGTTTCGTTGCGTCTTCATATTCAACAACCACAACATCTTCAGCTACCTGAACGAACGCAACGCAACCGTCGTCAGATACCTGAAGATGTTGCTACGCAACGAAGACGGTCGTATTTTTATCAACCTCCTTGTGGTTAAATATAATCTATCTTTTTTGTTCTACAATTCTTTCGTTATACTATACTTATAATATATATACTTTTCATAGGGATCTTTGAATCTCGAGTCATACAAATTATGATTAATTACACACCATTCGCCAAGGAGTCCTGAGCAGTGAATGTGAAATAAGCATATCGATGAATATGTGGATTGGAAGACTTCAGATATTAATGAACGACATTTCATTTGAGAGGATTCTAAAAAACGCCAAAATTATAGATTTCTACCAAGTGAGAAGTGTTGACGAATGATGAGAATTCATTCAAGTAAAGAATCTAAAAATTTTTTAATAATTTTATATAGACTGGAGGGATGGAAAGATTACAATAATTTCATGGCTCGACATCTACAATGGTGAATTTGAACTTAAGAGTCGCGATAAATTTTGAAGAAAGTTCTCTTCTTTTGCGATGTTTTTTCTGTGAAACATCTTATCATTTACAACATTTAAATCTGGGTGTAAAAACCTCCACGGTCAACGGTCACAAAAAATTAACGCTAAAATTCAGATGTACGAGTTTTACACAGTCCAACTGCTGAAACCTACTATGAGGCGATTTGATCATTCATTTTTTTTAGAATTTCCGAACGCCAAGAAGTTAAATAATATACTTCTTCTGAAGCCGTTCCTGGGAATCGATAGGTTGAAAATAATCAACCTATTGATTTTCTCATCGAGAATCGATTTCTTTGATCGAAACTACTTTATCAAAAGTTCAAAATTGCACACATTTGTTGAGCTATCCACATCCACAGACAAGCATTTAGTGCAATAACGGATGTTACTTAATAGTCGTTTTTTTCGATTTCATATTTCATAACGTGTATTTACAGTTGAAGTATTTTTAAAGGTACTTAGACAAGGAAGATCATTTCATACATGAAGGTTTCTATCTGGTTTTGAACACGGTACCGCTTTCACCTAAGTTGAATACGCTTACCAAAGGAGCACACATGTCATTTCTAAACTAATTCAACACAGCAACGATGTTATAGTAGAGATTTTCTACACGGAAGACTAGAAAACAGAAAAATTGAGTGAAAGAATCTCCATAATTTAAATCTAACAGATATGATGGTTCGATTAGGCGGCGGGGAACTTTTCAAGCAAAGGCTTACTTTGGCTGCGTTAAAAATTTCTTTTTCCTAACCAGTTAAATGCCAAAATTTGCTCCAATTGCATAGGATGATAATTCTTCGCCATTCGCTCGGACGTATACAACAAGAATAAAAATATCAAAGCTTTCGAGTTCCCCTCCGTGAAAAATTTCGTGCCATCACACTTTATCTCGGACTAGGATTTGCTTTAACGGAAGAGTCAACTAGTACTTTAACCGGCTCATGGGTTTAACGCACACTACCTCCGTAATACCGAAGGACAAGGAGCTAGCCCATAACACGGAGCCGTAATGGGGGAAAATCTAAGAGCTTCCCATCATCAAAACTGGGACCAAATCCCCTTTCGCCATCCGAATCTAAAGAGGGCCCAGCTTCCCTCAACAGTTAATTCTCTCCGAGATACCATCGCGGCGACATTTATTCATGTTTAACCTGCGCAAACTTGTAGCGCAAAAAATAAGCGTCGGAACGTGCTGTTCCAGCCGTGAAGCATCGCATCAAAGACATCGATTGTTTCGTTTCCC
Source organism: Pachydiplax longipennis (assembly GCA_036926295.1). Taxonomy (NCBI): domain Eukaryota; kingdom Metazoa; phylum Arthropoda; class Insecta; order Odonata; family Libellulidae; genus Pachydiplax; species Pachydiplax longipennis. Next base: position 65,144,299 of record JAVFKF010000008.1, read on the forward strand.
CGAAATTCTTCCCTTGTAATCATCGCGCCCACTAAGACGCCTTATCTTCCCTCCCTTCCGCACTCCTTATCCTTATAAAGCCATCCCACTCCACTTCCTTAGGCGTAACTCTCCTCGTCCTATCTACCCCACTGTTTCCTGTAGAATTCTCTCTCTTCCTCTCCTTCAGCACGAACGCCCACACCTTCATTCTTTTCCCTCTCCTTCGGGAATGCCCTTATACTTCCCCGGAATTACTTTGGTCAATCTTCCGCAGCTCCTAATCTCCCTTCGCCATCTTATTCTTGCTTTCTTTTAACCTCTCTTTCGCTCCTCACCGCTGACCCCCTTTCAAACACTGCGTTTCTTATTCTCCGCGTAATCGTTCTTCGCCACTTCTGCCTTTCTACTGTGGTTCTTGTCGAATCTGCGAGAGAAGTAAAGGTTATAAGCCTGGAAAGGTAGAAGTGTTTAAGGCGAGAAAATATTTAAGTGAGGAAAATGTTGGAGGTTATTTTCATTTAGGAGGAGTAGAAGAGAGGTTGACACAAAATAGGCCATGGACATGTCTCTAGCAATCGCGGAATGAAAATTTAAGGTCGGAATATGAAGGATAATTTAGGTGAAAAGAGCTGTGTAAACGAATTAAGGAAGGCAAAATGATAGTGATGTATTAACCAAACAAAGAGATACCTTCCCTACATTTTCACATAAAGAGAAAAAGAGGTTTATCCATTCCCATCAAATGAGGTAGTTGAGCGGGGCGTAGAGATAGGACAAAACAAGAATTTCGTCTTCGTAATGACAGACATTCCCAAGCCTTTACCTTTAATGGGCTGAATATGAAATTTGGCCAATCGTTACTACATTTCTTGTCGCTGTACGATATTGATCATCGAGTGTCAAGAGATTCACTTTTAACAGCATTAAGCTCGTCCGAAATTAGCGATAATATATTCCCCGAAAGGCCATTCGACCTATTCTTCAGTAAGGTAAAGTGAGAAGACTGTTAGACACTTTGACTTAGGAAAACTTTGAAAAAAAAAATTACAATATTATCTTCCCGATGTGTAAGGAATCCTAATGTAGAATATAAAGTTCTATGAAATGTTAGAGAATATGCTAAGTATAGCAATTCAAACTCAAGTAAACTAAGTATAGCAATTCAAAGTGTATTTTTGCGAGCGACACAATCGCTGTCTGTCCACTATGTATTTTGAATAATTTCTCTGAAAGAAAAACTGTTTTAAAACGGAGCGAGAGTATATAAACTATATCTTTTTCTCTTCAATTTATTAGAATTAAGCCGGAATGGAAGATAGTGCGATTCCCATCAGTTATTCGGATAGTCATCGCATGAAGTGGCATACCGAATGCCAATTTTATACTTGCATAAAAAGTTAATCGACGAGATATTAAGATACAATGCATAAAATACATTCGTTCATACAATGTATATTCGAGTGTCATTGGATTTCTTCCTTATCTTCAATTATTAGTAGCTGGAAATTGCAGACTTATGTTGAAGATATTCCCTAAATACTACTAATATCCTGTTAGTATTCTGGTTTAGTTAAGTATTTTCAGGGGAAAAAGTTCGTATGAACGGAAAATTAGGATGCAATGTAAATTAAAAACCTATGGAAGACTTAAAAATTAAGTTTCTTGTACGGGTGACATCACGCAAGACACTATTGTATTCATCCTTATGTTTGGCTCCCCTCGCCGACGAAATGCGCATAACTCCGAAGAAATTAAAGGGAAAAATTCAAACGGCATACTTAAAAATACCGAAATGTGCTACACTCTTTTTACTGAAGGCGAAGCCACAAAGAGAAAGGAATAGGGATTTGAAAGAGAGAAGGTGGTAAAGCCACATGTACACACACATGTATACGTACGTATATTTTGTCGATTCGGGTCTTTGCTTCAAAGGGAGGGAAGGGCTACCGAGACTGAGGCGTGTACTTATGTGTTTTTTTTTTATCTCGCTACTCTTCCGTTTTTGTGCTTACCTTTTCGAAAGGGATAAGAGTTAGGTTGTAAGGTGTCGCCCGCCGCGTTATTGAATTAGTTTCGGAGGAATACGGTTGCAGCGCGACTCCCTTGAGAGGATATGAGGAATTATCTGGTAACAAAGTAGGCCTATTTCCTCTCTCTTGCTGTGCTTTCTGGTTTGTTTGAGCTGAAGGGGGAAGTAAGGAGGGAAAAGATAAGGGAAAGAAGATACAGATGGAGGCTATCGTGACCAGCCGTAGTACCTCATCCTATAACAACTTCTTAATAGCGATAAACAGAGTTATCATATATGTCAGAAATTGATTTTTACGGAGGGATGTTGTTAAATAGTAAATTAGTGATTACAGAAATAGGCAATAATTTTAATTCTTTTCAGAGTTTACGTTGCAAAGGTTAGACTTGCGTGCGTTATTTGAAGGCTTGCGTTGACAGCGTACTTGATTATAAGCAGCAAACTATGAAAGATAGCATAGAATTTTTATTTGTTACAGTTCTTCAGGACTCCCGTAACCTTGGTCGGTGATAATGTATTAATTCGTGAATCTAATACATCTTCCTACGAAAAAATTCAAAATATACACACACGATATATACATGCACGATATTTACAGATTTGTATGTTTTAACATGATTACGAGAATGGAATTTCAGACATCATAATCCTAAACCACCCTGAATTTTCTTTGCCAAGGAGTTCAGGATAAAAGATCAATGAACGGTATTTTTCAAAAAGGAAGAACAATAATGGAGGATTTTTTAAACGTGCGAAACAATAAAGATGGTAAAAATGTAGAGGGGGAGAGAGAGAGAGTACGGAGAAAGAAGAGTGGTAGCTTCTTGTCTATGATTCCTCGTAAAAGAAGTAAGAAAGCAAGAGCGCCATCTAACATTTATTTACAGACCTTCCTCTCCCGTGCTGCTGCCGCTCCTCTTCCATGTCACTTCACCTTTTCCGTTAAGAGAAGAGTTTAATCGCTTTTATTTCAACACTTAGTAAATATTTGGTGCGGAGAGCTCTTTGTAATTTGCCTCTTCTCTTTATTTTACCCCCACCCAATTACTGACTGTCGCTGAGGGTTTCAGATTCACTCGATTAAGTCTACGGTACATCCTCCTGAAAGCCTCTTTGTTATTACTACTTGAAATATGCATTGAAAAAGATAGAGAACTCCCCCTTTTGCATTATTTTTGAGGCTAAAAAAGGCCTCTAAATCTGGTTCTAAAATGACTTCCAGCAATTCTAATCGGTTCCATAGTGGTTCTCGGGAACGCAGCGGTGGTCATTTCATAAGACTTATGAATTTTCATATGACTTCATTTCATTTCGGTGGTCATTTCATATGACTTATATTATAGGAATATACGACGTGCAGCGAAAGCCTTTGCACCAGATTAATTCTAATCGGTATAGTGAATGAAAACTGCAGTTTAAAATGTAAGCTTAGAATCACCATATTATCCGTCCGATCCTGGAATTTTACACTTAAGGGAATTGTCATGAGGCTATTTTTGCACCATGAGGAAGATTACATCAGATTTTACTCCATTCCGGATTTACTAATTCATTCTAGCAGAATGGCCTTTTGATTCTAATGGGTAAGATGGGAGTAATAAATAATACAGCAGTATTTTCGTAGAGAAAGGAATCTCAAATTCTCGCATTAGTTTTGTTCATTCTTGTTAACTATCAGTTTAATATAATTATGATACAAAACACAAAGCTATTTTACTTTAACGCTTGATCTTTCATAAAAATTTTTATCAAGCAAAATCTAATTCATTTTAATCGCATTTGTTCTTACTAAATAAAGAAACTCTTCTCACCTAGGGGATGAGAAAATTTACTAATGGTCGGAATTTAGATGTTTTCGTTCTGTGTGTAGTGAAACGAAAATATAATAGAGAAGTTGTCTCGAGTCTGAATTCAGTAACAAAAAGACATTAATGATTTACCTTGTAATTCTTACAGGGGTATGTAATTTTTCAAATGCAGTCACATGAAAAAAATGAATATGAACTCAGTTTCCACAAGGATATTTGTCATCAACACGACGGCGAAGGATTTTGATAAAATTTCGGTCTTTTGGATATATTTTCGTCCGGACACAAAATCTATAATCTGCACTTACCCCTACACAACCGAGGCTGGCAAATCTCGTCTCCGAATTCTCGTCGACTTAGATAGAATTCGGAAAGGATGCACTACCATTAAGATAGAAATAAAAGAATGGTCTTTCTAAAAGTATACATTTTAAAGGAAAAAGTTAAGTAATAAAACAGGGCCACATACAACGCTGATGAAATGAGGCGTAATTAAATCACGTGCTAGTACAATCAAAGAAAGGCGTAATTACTCGATTCAAACAGTAAATCCTGTTTAAAACGCTCCCACTTCAGTCGCGGTTTTCTCTCAAGCCCATTTACACGAAACGCTTGGGAAGAATACCGTTTAAGACGCTACCGGTAAATAAAGCGGATTTTTCCCGTCCTTAGACTTCCTATATCGACTTTTACCGACTGATCGACTTACATGATAGTTCAAACGTAGTACCAAACATAGATAATATCTGTATCGCCGACCTTCGCTTTCCTGCTTCGCCTTGTCTCTCAAGGGATGCTTTTCGACTCTGTTTCAAAGACCAATTGTAAGTTTTTCAGATGAAAATGAAAGTATCGCGAAACAAGGGCTATCTTCATCCCACTGTCGGAGCTGATTCTAGCTCTCAGATGGAGTGAGAACTTTATTATTTTAAAACAAGCTAAAGAAGTACCATTTTCGATTTAAGGTATAAAGTACTCCTTTAAAAAAACATTCAATTTTTCCAACGTGCAAAAATAAAAAAGTTACTATATCCAGGTTAAAACTCTATCCCTCTTACAGCGCGGTTTTTACTCAATCTCACGAAAAGCGCCTTAACATATAAATATAAGAAGACGTATGCATTTAGCCAAATTCACGGTAAAACCCCTGCGATAAATTTACCAGATTTAATTTTGCATTTTACTAATTTAATCTATGTCCGAAAAGTATTTTCTAAGAATTTCGAATTAAGTGATATACTGTCCGATAGTGTTCTCGGAAAGATTCTTATTATTCGTTACTCCTTAACAATAGAGAAATTCCTTGATAAAGCTCAGCGTAGTCTATTATGAGAAAGTCATACAACTGCCAAATGACTTTAAAACATAAAATAACCATATACACAACCCCATCATCTGACAACTGAGTTACCTAGCTTTCCTTTAAAAGCGACTCGCTTTTAGCCAACTGGATCGAAACATCCAACTTCGAAGGAGGGTAAAAATTTATAATCATCTTAAAACAGCTTTTCCTATTTGAGTACCACTTTGAATCCGAGCGAAAGGAGTTCGTTTCGGTGACGGAAGAAAGAATATCGATCATCTCCTAGCTGATCATTCTCAACTGGATTAGAACCTGATGTCTACCCAATAAGCGATATCCATTACAGGAGAGCAACGCTCCAGGAATAGGAAGTCTGGCTTTTAATTAAAACACCAGGGTTATCATTTCTTCTATTTTCATTAGAGGGAGGGCGGCAGGGAGTTATTGGTCCATATGCCACGGAGAAAATGTTAGCATTGCTTAAAGTGTCTGGGGAGGGAATGCGAGTGGAAAGGCACACCTCTTTTCTATTCCGTTGTGCACTCTCATATATTTGCTTTGTGTACCCAAGATTTCGTACGTTTAATTGGCTAGGGTAAGGTTTTATTAAAATTTAGGTAACCTGATTTCCTTGAGTGGCGAAAAGGGTTGGAAATGGATTGGGGCGGGAGGATAGGAATATGAGTTGTGCCGTTTTAATTGCCCTTTCTTCCCTTTTATCGCATCTCCTCCTCCCATACCACTCCGTTTATTCTGCACGCGTTCCCTTGCTAATCTTACCCTCTTGCCTTCGACGTCATTTCTCTCTCTCAAAATGTATGCCTACGGATGACTCCTCCAAAGCATATTCTCCATTCACTTTACCTATCTACTCCGTCGCGCCTTACTGAAGCGTTGGGTTCCATGCTACAGCTATGTTGTGAGCATAAATAAGAAGCTGATATGAGGTAATAACATTCAAATCCTTTACAATATACACAGTGGTTCGCTAAAAAGACAAATATATATATATAGCGTTCCAGAACTAATTCTGGATTGAAATTCACACAGCATTTAAGTGATTATGAACACGTTATGAATGAATTATAATGAACACGTTTCATTCCAAACAAAAATTCCACTTCAAATCCGTTGTTTTCCCACTTAATGGCGTGAAAAATGCAATACTGCGCTCACCTAATAGTATTCCTGAAGTTAGATCACGATTGCTGGGCTCGAAGTAACTATTCGATAAAATGTATGAAGGATAATTGTTACATTAGAACAACGACGCAAAGTAATGAATGTTGCGAAAGATTTTCTGAGTCACAATGCCATGGAAATATCCCTCGAGGAAAAATAATAGTTAAATAATAATTAAAATTCAGCAGAAGGGATCGAACATAAGGATCTAACGGTTAAAAATAGAAAAAAGCCTGATATTACTTGGTATAGCTACAAATAGCATCAATTTTAGAGGAAGTTAAAGTGGAAAGATGCAGCCAAGCGAAGTATGTTAAGTGAATTTGGCTAAAAAATTTAGAAACCGAAATAATCTCTATGTTTATGCATATAAGAAGTTGGTCCATCCGACCTGATCCGCATACTTACCTAAAGAATTCCTTACTTTCGTTCATTGCCTATGATGGTTGTTAACATTGTCCTTGATAAATATCGTCATTTCAAACAAACGGAACTTTCTTAACATTCTGCACCTTAAAACGATAACCTGTTCCTTTTAATTCGCTTACCGTTTATCCTTTCTAAGCTGTTTTTCTACATCCCTTCATATTCCCTTTAACTAAATCTACTCTTTTTCCCTTCCTGTAGACTGTTTCGCTGCATTTTTTCTCTCCCTTTACTCCATATCCCTTGATCTTTCCTATCAAATACTCCTTGTTCCTTCTTCTCATTTTTAAGGGTTGCTTAGTTCCTATCCTCCGTCCTCATTCGTTACTTCACCCTTAATATTTCAATCTCTTTTGTGCTTTCATTCCATGCACGAAGTATCTTATCGCGATCCTTCGTCTCCTTTTAGACTCATTCTGCAATTTTCTGCTCTTCGTAGAGCAGCTTATTTTTGTCTCCTCATAAACTCTCACTCTTTTGTATAAATTCGTCTCCATTAGATTAACTTTATTTCTATATCTTTACACTTTGTACGTTTAATAACTTCAGTCTGCCACAGTAAAATTCACATCGATTTTCATGAAAATAGTCTTTGGATGCATCTAGAGGCAAAATGACACAGGGAGCCCTAAGGTTTTTGCTATAAATTTAATGAGCTTTTTATGGGCTGTATGATTATATTGTATCGTATATTCTCGTTTTGAAAAGCTAGCTCTCGGTTGTACTCTTTTTTCAATCCATCATGTTGCATGAAATTTACTATACGATATAATTTCTGTTCCCACCATTATATAGCCCGCGGACGATTTCTCGATCATCCTCTTCATCGAGCAGTTTTTTACTGAAGAAATAAAAAAGATTCATAAAATAAATTTCAACAACTAACGTTTCAAGTAAACGAATTCATGGAAGACTCTAAAAAAATTTAATATGCGGTGTGCCGTGGTCAAACACGTGAAACCTTTAACGAAAACGGTTTTCAAAGACGATCTTTAACATCGTAACAACTTCTTACTCTAAGCAATTACGCGTTCTAAATTCTGAACTCTAGAATAACGGAATTATCTAAGAGAGAAATATAATGCAGGCATACTTGATCTTTGTAGTTCATAGAAGGAATATCATCATTCACTAGTATATGGACTTGTTTGGGATTACTTTTACACGTATTAATAACGTCTCATAGATTAGCAATTCTATGATCTTCATATAAAATACCCAAATCTGAAATACGACTTCACCGGCGTGTAATGATTCAATTTTTAGTTTATAACGGCTTCATCGTTCCAACAGGAAATCTTCAATTGCAAGTTTTCTTGCTTTTTGGTTGTTGGTGTGGTATAACAGATGTGCGTGAGTATGCGGATACATCTAACTCTATATAAAATAATAACTGCGACTTTTGGGCTATTATTTCTAATATAATAACACCAAAAGTTCCGAGTAAAATGGTAATGGTACCTGGATTCTTAGCATGGAGAATAAGAGTTAAAAGTAATTCTGTATGACTATAGATAATAGATTCTTTTCCAGTCAAAATATCTCAGGTCTTCAGTCGCATGTATTTTATGCAGTCCATGAAATTTGGTTAGGAGTATCTTTATGGATTTCATTTCCAAGTAATCCTAATGGAGTATTTAATTTGAAGAATTTCCATTCTTTCTTGGTTCATTTGACTTGGCAAACATTTCTCGTACATGTATTAGCAATTTGTGGTAGTAATTTCTCTTCGATGGTATGACTGACCTCCAGAATAATTTGCAGAGAGAATAACTGATTTAAAATTCATTCGATTATCTTCCTCATCGCTGTCAAATTTACCTTTTCTAGACATTTCTTTAGACATTAGACAGACATCAATGAAAAAATCTAGTAGTGATAATAAAAGTCGCCAAAGATACATGGCGTATTTTTTAGGGAATATTCATTGGCACAGAATCAGTCCGGAGAAGTATTATCAATAATTTAATTTCTGTAAGCCATTCAAAATTCACTACTTTCGCAACAGTGACTAGTAAAGATGTTTAAACATTCCAAATATCTTTGTGCTCACTTCGCTCAGTGCTTCACCTTCATTAAACTTCTCCCCCCCACGAACGCTTCCTTTCATGTCTTCCACTTGTCTTAAGAAATGAGGAAGAGGAAAGAGAAATTGAATAACGAAATTTACTAGCTTATTAAGGCGGAGACAGAGGCAAGTAAGAGAGTGTTCTTTTCCCCTTCCAGACTATTTTTGTGCTCGCAAAGGAATTGGTGAGAGGAAAATGGAGATGAGGGAAGGAAGTGGATGAGGGAGAAGGAAGAAACGAAAGGAGGAAAAACCGGAAGAGAATGATAGAAGAGTGGTGTTTGGGAGAAGAGAACTCCGCTGGTCCAAAAGATGGAACGGAACGTAAGAGAATTGTTTTACTAGATGGATCTCGAGATCCGAAACGGTGTCTATCAGGTGATTGTCCTTCGCAAGCAAGAATAATCATATTTTATAAATTATAAGAGAGAGCTCAAATACAAGGGAATTATGGATTACTTTATTTCCTTGTTATGAAGTTCGACATTGGGCAGATTCTCGGAATTTGTAAATAGTAGAAAAATCTCTCTCTATTTATAAAATATCATTTTCTGCCGCCGCAATAAAATTTCTTCGCTTAATCTTTCAAATAATTTCACTGAAGTTTCAATGTAGCTTATAAATTCGAAGTTATTAAAATGTCTGACAATTCGAAATATATGAGGAACTTCATTCCAGAAATAATAAAGTAAAATCTTCAAGTATAGAGATGAATTAACACCAGAATTTGAAGAATTATCTTATTATATATTGTATATGACATTTAAACATATAAATATTTCCTATTATGATACAGAATGGAGTTCATCGAACGACGATTTACGGTTAAAATTTATATTTATTAAGACACATGATGCTAATGTTGTCCAATTAAAACAAAAATAATACGTTTTGTGGTGAATATTTCCGTTTTGAAAAATCATTATTTCCTCAAGCAAGAGCAATTCAATCCACTTTACATGGCGCACGGACAAGTCGAAGCAGTCGAACATCACTTTACCATTACTTTAACTCTGCCCTATTGAAGTTCTTCCGCATGATTTCATAATTAATGAGTTGAATGCCTTCATAAACAACGACCTCTAAATGAAGCACAGAGCTCTTAATTCACTGCTATTTTTAAGCGCAAGTTTCTGATATATAATATTTATGAATGGTCGGAAGGCTTTCCTTGATTGAAGGAGTTCAGCAACTTTCCTGAAATGACTTTGCCTTAACTAATATCTCCCTTACGGTCGGAACCACTTTCCAATACTGCTCAAAAGATTTAAGCCGCTTACCCTATCTTTCTCGAAAGAAATTAATAACCTCTTTCTCGAGAGGCAAGAGATATAAGAGAATGTTTATATTCTTCCTATTCTTTCACTCGTGCTATTATTGAATATTCGAAGATACTAATTTCTGATTATTATTATTAAGATCCTGATTTCTTACAACGCCACCTTTTGGTCATTTAATTTAAACACTCTTGCCTTATCATAAAAACTGTACCTAAGAATGGATTAACAAGGAATTCTGAACCCAATACGCACAATGGAGAACGCAGCTGCTCAGTGATTACGGCTCAGCTGAATATTATTAAAAGCAGCAATATTATTAAATATTATCATTGAAGCAAAAGATTTCTATATAACTAAAAAAGTATGTAAATTTTTATTCGTCATCGTACAGTTATGCGATTCCTTGCTTCCCCTCCACCGTTGCCATCTGGTCCAAAGACCAAACTGCAGCGTTTATAATAATAAATCTGCTTCCATATGATTCCATAATAGATTTTGTTATCATATCTTGGTGAATAAATTTAATTCGTCTTTTGGGGAGAGATAGAGAAAAAATCACGTTATGACTGAGATATCATTAAAGCTTCTGAGGTATGCATGATGGTGAATAATGACTTTTATCTTGTTCATTCTTTATTGAATGTAATACAAAATGCTATTCGTAAGGCCACTGTGCTACACTTGCGAAGACTTTTTCCGCTTTTAGTATTTTGACTTGTCAGAGAGGAAAGCAAGAAAACAAGGAACCACCTTACACTCATTTTGTCGTCACTTAGTCCCCAATTCAAAGCTTTTCTGCAGCTGATGGCGGAGAGGTCGAGGATCCAGCCAGCTTTCAGGCTAATGACTGTACGGATAGGGGAGATTGCTGTCAAAATTTGGATTCTTTGGATTATGTTTCGATAATATTAAGTTTAAAAATGCTTAGAAAACCAAGATCCCTCCTCTTAATGAATAGCCTCCGCCATTCCATTTAATTAAGAGTATTAAAACCTTTGTCATTAGAATCGCTCAAGATAAATCGATTATACTTTATAGATCTTATGTTTTAAACGTTCTTTCTTTCTAAGTCTTACATCTCTGAATCACTGTCCATTTCTCGAACAAGAAACTTATCTTTTAATTAATTGGCAGCATTAGGAAAAGATTTCTCTCTTTATTTAGCGATGAAATTATCGTACCTCTTTGAAAAGACTTCCATCTCATGAAGTGCGTGTGAAGAAGAGAAATCTCTTTTAAAATCATCAATTTGCATTCGCTAAGATTATATTTTTAAAAGTTTTTGGAAAACTTGATCTTCGGTAGGTAAATGTGTCCGAACAGTCCCTACTTAATATCTTTCCTTTTACTTCTTGAAAACATATACTGCTTTTGATATATTTTACCATCTATTTCGTTTGCCTTACCCTTTTTTGAATCCTACCCTATCCTTCTTTAACATTCATCTCCACTCCATATTTGATCTAAGCATTTTCTCTGCTGTAAATTAATTATTTCTAATAACAACCCTTTATTCTTCCGCCACATTCAGTACTTACCTGTTTATTTTTCCATCAACCCAACTTAGATATTTATTTTTAAAAGCTTATGTATGTTATCACAGGAATTTTTGAAATTCGAGTTATCTACAGATTCAGCACAGTAGCGGAATTTTCCGCTTTGTTTTATTTGCCAGAAAATATGGTATAACTCTTGAATTTAACCTCTGGTACTCATTTCTATAGGCTGTGTATCAGATCTCATGAAAAGGCTGGCGGAGAGATTACCCTGGGATCATACCTGGCCTTGCAAAGGCATTCGAGCAGCCGCAACACCGCCAAGGTCCCATTAATACGCTTCAATAGTTTCATAATATGATTCTAACTTAAAACCCTAAATTGTTTCCTATTTTTCAGATTAAATTTAATTTAATTTAACAATCGATCGTTTATCTATCCTCGTACTAATAAGTTAATGCTGCGCCTCGATGGTTCCTTCATATCTTCAATCTTTTGGCGTCACAAATAATATTTTCGTTTCCTTTTCCTCAGATTCCCCCTTTATCCTCTCAGGACATTCCCTCACTCTTACTTGCTCCTCTCCTTTTCCCTCCACTTCCTATATGATCTTTTCCTCTCACTTCATTTACCCGAAATTTCATTTCCTCTTTCGCATCCATCACCAAGAGGGAGTTTTAGATGTAGCGAAAAAGAGAAGTAGATGGAGTGAAAAGAGGAAAGATAGAGGATGAGGGGAAGGAAACGGTCAGAAGAGAGAAAAAGGTGAGAAATAGAGGTTACTGAAAAAATAAACGTAGAGAGAATGAAGAATCGTGAGCTTTGTGCGATGGCTGTGGAGACAAGGAAGGACTCAATTTATCTCCAGAATGTGTATGGTGAAGGTAAAGCTTAGTATCTGGGCACAGCTCCCGTTAAAGTATATATCTATTCTAATTTTACTAATTTTCTGGTTCACGCAGTCTCCTTCTGAAAGAGAATTGCTGCAAGTTTTAAATGTGGGAACTACCGAAACCTCGATATATAATTGATCTAATCCAATCCACTTTATTGAGAGATAAGATGTGGTTTCAAGAAATAGATAAAAGAGGTGAATGAATGAAAGAGGAAGAACAGTTATGTCACAAATAAGCGTATCTCATTCTATGGATCTGACAATGAAATACTCTATCTTAAATTCATTTCACTTACAAAACCGAGCTCTCACATACCAGCGTAAATAATCCAAATCCTAAACAGATAGTCCACGGAATAGCATAAGTTTCTAGTGACAGAACAATATCTTATTTCATTAATCTTCTTGAATACCATTAAAATAATCATACACCTACAATGAGTCACATTTAAATACATGCAATTCGAGATTAACCTTTGCAGTTTTATCTAAAAGAAAGACGTTTCTTTAATTAAGATCAATTATCAATACACTACTTCCATGGTAAGCATCTAAGATTATAAAAGAACATAAATCAATTACACTTAACTACATAACAAATATCGTTAAAAAATCTTACAGACTTCATCAAAGTCACTAAAAAGTAGTTACATATTGAAAACTTTTGACTTTACCAAACTTTTTGACTATAAAATTTTACTAAGACCATCCTTGTCGGTTTAATATTCGTCAGAAACAGATAGAAATCTGTCTCCACTTAATCTTTTTATATTCTTAATTAGCTTCACGTTTTCATAATGTTGCTAGCTAGAAAGAAAGAAGGTGTGAAAGGATCGAAAATGTTTCTCTTCCCAGTAAGTCTAAGATACTCCAGCAATATGTTCTACAAAGATTAATTTCTTTCTGTTCGCTAAAGTATTACTTTTTGTTTATTTAAAAAGTTACATGAAAGAACCAAAAGTTAGAAATTCCAAATTCAGTGAGTTTCAACACGTTTGTCACCCAAAAACTGCAGATGATTGTGATGATTAGTCTTACTATCAAATTTCCATTATATGAATCGATGAAATATGAATTTCATCATGAAGAAGTAATTTCCGTAGTAAATTACTAAATGTATCTTGATGGGGCCAGCTGGCTAGAAAAATATTTCTTCTCTTGTAAGGGAATTGGTTTTGTAACGCTACACTATTAATATAACTAACTAACCGCTAAAAATTCATTAAAACTAAGGTTTTGTTCGTTAATTAACATATTTCCATAAGTATTTCAGGAATTCTCATCATAACAACAATTCTAAACGTCTAATCAATCCAGGAGACAGATTTTATTTATTTATTTATACTTTAGACTACGATTAGGCACGAGGCCAGGTCATCACAATTGTTTGTGCACAAAATGTCATTAATTAAGCATTATTTCCATGAAGATCATGTGATACAAACGGTATACAGTGCAAGGAAAAATGAAATGTAAAATAATTTAACATGAAGCCGAAGATTCGATAGAAATTAATTAGTAAGGGTTATGTACTGAAATAATGCGTCACCTAACTTCCCCAGCATTGCTGAGAATTATTTCCCACTGATAAAAGAGGTATTCTGAAAATATTTCATTTTAATATTTTTATTGTATTTTCTGACATAATTTATGCTATGATATTTAATAAAATTTAACATGGCTGCCAATTACTAATCGTGATCTCCTATTGGTTAGTGGGAATTTCGAAGCCAATCACAGCAATCAAGGTCGTTTACTTGTTAGTTATACGAAGAAGACGCCATGATGAAGCAGCTTCTCATTAACTGTTGGAACCTAAATTCGAATATCAGAAATTAAGTTTTCCCTTAGGCGTATTTATTTATAACCGGAATATCGTGAGCCAATCTACATTTTAAGTAAAGAAGAACAACTCGGGAAGTAGACGCTAATTGTGAAAATCGAAACATTACCGGATCGATGTGAATGACTTGAGTTGAAGACAGTGCAAACTATTACGAAATCTTCTTGAAGGTAAGTCTTAACGTACGGTTTAGTTGATTAAGGTCACTGAAATGAACATGTAATTTAACATATTCCGTTCCAGTTGAACTATCACATTTTTTTACAGATTATGAGTTATGAAATATTAACGATTTTTGGCAAAATGTTATAAGCCTAGAGCGATAGTAGGACCAATGAAGATTGTCGATTACTGCATTTCTTGCGATGATAAGATTAATGTTCTTTAGACTTCCAGGCTTTAAATTGCCCTATACACAATGCGAGTTAAGTTATTGTTCAATAAGTAGACAAAATTATTTTAGATAGCATAGCAGCAATTCCTACACGGGGGTTACGACCGTTACGAAGTATGGCAATGGCTAAACTTAACGATCGCCTCTACTAATTACTTCATTCCTATCCCATATGAAAGACATTAATTTAACGATTCATTTACATCTTTCATTATATTACTTCTTTGTCAGATTAAATTAAAAATCAAAAGAACCTCGCTGGAAGATATAAATCATAAGCATTATCAATTTTTCATTTGGTCCTATTTTTCTTCCATACCTATTTTTAGATAACGGTACTGATCTTGAAGCACTACCCTCCTAATCCCTAAAAAAGACCCTAAATATGGAGCGCATACATTAAATTTAACAAATGCCACTATTACTCACATATTTTCATTTGAGCTCATCCAAGATAAGTGTTATCCCCGCGTTTCTCAAGTGAGTTTCTTTGGTTCTCGTTGCCAAACAACTTCCGATGTAATCACTGCAGTTTATTTCTTAACAATCACTGTTCATTTCATATATTTAGATATACAAAAGCTGAAAATGCACAACACCCTCAAACATGCACTTTTATTGGAGAATTCCTTACAATTACTAACACTGATGGAAAACATAATGTATGGCGAAAATCACTATCGATTCACTTGGATGACACTATCGAAACACTTGGATGGATGTTATGCAACAAGAGACACACACCGTAGTAATTTCTATGCCTATTAACGCACAAATAGAGAAACTAAATTCTTCATAAACAGCAGCGGAGCTACTTCCAAGTCCGCTCGTGAACAAGACTGTAATGAAGTTGGGTTATTTTTCGTTCTAGAATAGAGTACGACCAAACACGTGATTTCTAGAAAATTCGAGACCAATTTCGAGGAAATTCTGCGTGAACGAAGGAACTTCGAAGCTGAGGTAAGCGATACGTTACTTTCACGACGATTCCGGTCAAATTACGTTCCCTAGCGCAGTAAAGGCGATCGACGGTGGCTTCACGTCCACTGAGGTCTTTCGTTGAAGCTTCGGATTTTAGCTAGAACTCACTTTAATGAGTCGATCGAATTTGACTTATTCCATATGACTTGATAACGATAGGCAGGGGCTTGATTTTGAACATTTCTTGCAAAATCTCTTTATTTTGAAAATCAAGCATTTACAGAGAGTAGAGAATGCATAGAGACTGGGGTAATTTAGGTCACAATTTGACTTAATTTTGATTTTATACCTCGTTCCTATGACCATCAATGTGAATTAAAAGAAGCAACTCATGCTACCATTCCTAGTCAGAATCTCAGCTATTCGCAGGAAATGAAAGGTATTCAATAGATTGATATATGCTGCTACGTGTATTACGACCCCATATTCGACCTTGGAATGTGGGATGTGTGGAATTTTAAGGACTTGCTGAGACTCTTACTAATAATCGCCTTCATTATGAAGAGGAAACAAATAATAGCAAATATAACTTTCATTTTGCGATCGATTAAAGGGAACTGATATGGTTTCGCATTATAATTTTATCCACAATATTTACTTTAACTGACCGGTTATATTTCTGAGGTAGCATCTTCAGGTATTCACCATAAAATAAATACCATGGGAAAT
Organism: Pachydiplax longipennis; assembly: GCA_036926295.1. Lineage (NCBI taxonomy): Eukaryota > Metazoa > Arthropoda > Insecta > Odonata > Libellulidae > Pachydiplax > Pachydiplax longipennis. The sequence continues at coordinate 65,160,655 of JAVFKF010000008.1, forward strand.
TACTAAGTCTCCTCTTTGATAGTGACTTTTCACTAAGTCACGCCTTTACCTTTTTATTTGTTTTTTCTTAGGCATCTTCAAATTGTTTAAGTTGAGAATGTTGGAAGCTATGAGAGTTCGAAACGGATATTAAGTCGGAAACTTAAATTTTTGAATACTTCCTAATACTTCAACTCATTAAAATAGAAAAGTTGGTAAAATTTTGTACCATCTTTTAAATGTAATCATTTCATTGTAAATTAAGTGGTTGCTGATATTAAAAATTAATTACAGAACATAGAATCTATATAGTATTTTGATATCCTCCGATACTTATTTCATAAAATTATTATTCCAGGAAAGATTGCATGCAACATTGAGGATTTCAAGATGATCTGAACAGTATGTACCTGGAATCTAGACGAAGATGGAGTGGAGAATACAGCTGTAGGATTAGCAGTTGTCAGATGTAAGAGGTATCACCCGCCGATGGATTAATTAATCGTTAAAGTCAGTGATATATCGTCGCAGATGGCACTCCCGCCGGATGGATTATGGACTTCAGCTTCACCTAAGCGAAAGGTAGGCACAACCAACAAAAACACCTCCGATTGTTAGCTGTCACTTACGAATGCTCTTAGAGATTCTGCTATACGGCTTGGCAAAATCTTGAAAAAGCTAATCAAATTCGGTGAGGGATTTCAACGCACGTGATGGCATCAGGAGACGCTGCTATTGTAGAATAGCTTAGCATGAGCTACGTTTCAACGGCTGGCGCGTATTCCATTACAGTATCGTCGGGTTTCGTGCCCTTCCGCCACTAGACCTACTATAACTGTATGGCTTATTACGTAACCGACATCGTATGTTTACAAATCTATGGAAGAGGGAAAATAATTCAAAGACATGGGATTGCAAGTCCGTAGCATTTTGTAAAAAATATTCATGTCATCCGTGAACTTTTCCTCTAACGTCTTACTTCAATCAGTGATTACTTACATCTCACTAATTACAGTGTTGATCATATTGACAGTTTTATGCAAGTATTATTGACAGTTTTACAATATTTTTCCAAAAGAGTGAATTTCACCAATAGATTACTTGAAGGTAATTATTTAAAACAATGCTTAATACCGCAAATCATTTCCAAAATGTTGTAAGAACTGTATGCGGTTACTTTGTTTATTTTAAGAATAGCATTAAGATCTAAAAGTTTCATAGAAGATACATAGGATATGATCCAAAATATTTGTCAAATTTAAAAGTATGTGTTGAGGAAATTTCTTTTCAGCTAGTGCAGTACAGTAAGATGTTGAGTTATCAATAGAATTATTTTCCATCTTTAAATTCACCCCGATAGCATATGTCGTCGCAGCCTCCCGGAAAGAGGAAGATTCTGGGTTTTGAGCCCCGGTCTTATCTGACTTTTTCATGTCCGTTGTCCGTTTCTTTTTGGAATTTTTCCTGGATACACATTCTTATGTGCCAAATATCATTAATTCCCTTTTCATATGTCTTCTTGCTTATGGAATATTTAAATATGCTTTTTTAATAATTCATTCCATAATAAATCAATGGAATTATCTTATCAAAGTCAAATCACTTGTTTGTAAACCAGTTTAAGATTTCATATTTATCAAATTCATTCCGATTTCGTTTGACTGAAAAAATACCGTTCGACCTGACCATGATATACGTATGTACTGCACACTCTTCTCCCCTCAAATTGATATGGGGACATTATCGGAGTGTATTTGCTTGCTATCAAAGCTTTACTGTGTTGATTAACATCGTGATTAGTAAATTGACATATATAGTTGGTACTAAGCGAATATTTTTCTTGATGCCTTTTACCTACACTTTATCCACATCTACCCTGCAAGCAGCATTTCGGAGTGTGGCAGGGGGTACACACACACATGGCACTTTTGAGGTATCAGCAATATTCAATGGCTCCGCGACCAACACCGGTCAGAGAACTACTTTAGCAGCAGAGTATCAGGGCGCATAAAGCAACTTCTAGAAATCTGTTGAAATTACGTTAATGGAAAATATAATTAGTTTATAGCACAAAGAGAAGGCAAATCTTTGAAGTATAGGATTTCGAGGAAAAGAAGAGATTCTGCGTGGGGTTGCGTAGTATAAAGCATCTCCGTATGGAGCCGGATTCTCTCGAAGCCACTTCTATCCCTTTTTCTCGTTTCTCCAAATCTGACCCCCTTTCCTTTCTCCCCAATCTAGTTTCGTACCTCCCTTACCGTGTTCACTCCACTAAACTTCCTTTTTTACCCTACTGGATTCCTTTGCTTCCACAAAGCTTCGCCTGTCTTATTTATTTTCCGTTTTATTTTTAACGTCCTGATCCGCTCCCTCATTCCGCTCATATCGTTAAGAGATTCTATTATCCATGGGAGGTTGAATCTTCGTCACACTGCTGAGAGGGACGTTTGATGGATTCCATGAAAACGAAGGAAATCTTTTTTTTCTCATCGCATTTCTTTCCCCTCAGATTTGAAAGTTGATCCTATTTCTTGAAAACAGTGCGTTTTATTATTAATATATTGCTACAATTTGACAGTAGTCAGGTGGCAGCCACAAAAATAGTTATGTTACAAACCCCTTTACACTTATATTATTACATTTAACATTCCTAAATAGCATCACTATATCGTCAAGCAGGATAAGGTCAATTTTTACAACAAAATATTATACATTAAACAATATCTTAAAAAATATCCCAAACCCCCTTTCAATACATTTTAAAAATATTTTAACACATTTAAGTTTAAAATCTTTAATTGATTTAGTCAAGGGCTTGAAGACCTCTTCAGGTAACATGTTCCATTTCCTATTAACAAATGATTATTTAGCCGTATATATTAGCAATGAAGATATTAGTAAATCTGTACTGAGAGATGTTAATCGCTCATTCACATAGACATAACTTACCTCGATATTTCTGTATCAAGGTAAACTAGGCGGTGATTAATCCACAGTTCTCTCCTAGCATAGCTAAACTTCTTCTAATTAATCTAATTTATTCACCACATAATGATCTTCGCGTTCGTATTTAGGAAGTTTTTCCGCTTGAAGTGTTTTCCACACTATTGTAAAGTGAAAATTTTTATTTAAAATTATTCCTTAAACATACTCAAACTTATTGCAGAATGATTCTTGCTTATATTTAAACACATTGAAAAATTTAAAGTCCTTAAATTGTAATGCAAAAACATGGGAATTTCCCATTTTCAGGGCATAGTCTATTTGTAGCCGATACATTAATATTACCTCCGCTGCAGAAATTTTTCTTCAGCATTCAATGAAAGATGCTATTTCGTATTTACATAGATAAAGGTAGCTATTAGATAGCTATTTCATTGTTAGTTTGCTAAAATAAGGAAAAAGTATCTTGGAACTTCGACGTCACAAAAATGTGTCACAGTGTCTTGGCATAGGGGAAAAATTTTAATATATTTCTAAACGTTTTGAGTACAGAATAAATAGATTTTCACCATTAGATTTCTGACTCAGCAGGACATAGGCTGTTTCTAATTGTCATTATTTGCAATTTTCCTTGGATCCAAATAGATGCATCTCTCCAACACGTACATCTAGAGCATCTCAGTTAACCTTCTATTCATTGTCTTTCTTCTTACTCTTATCTAGAACCTCATGGTCTTTCCGCAGTTATTTTTAAGCTCCGAAAAGGCGTACATTCTCCTACATATTTGAAACCCGGTTGGAGAAGGGCGTTTACCTCTACATTTTGTCCTTCAGTGAACTCGTTATCTTGAACATGAAATCAATAAAAAGGAGGGAAATATTTACCGTTATTTTCCATACGTTCAGGCAGTCATTTTTGGTCGTACTGACAACGCCTAAAGTAGATAAGGCCCATTCTCTTTTCTGAGACAAAATTACATTAAATATTTCTTGCATCATAGGCGAAACTCGTGAAATGTTAGGAACTGAGAGATGATGGTCTGCAGTTATATCTTTCAAAGGTTTCCAAGGCTATGCTCGCCAATATGTTTATCAACCATACAAAGAAGAAAGTAACGTAGGGAGTGCCTCAATTATATGGTTGATTCGAGTTTAGGCGTAACGCGCTTATAAGCCTCTGTAAATCTTACTCCAAAATCTTTGACTGTGTTATATTTTACTGAGTAGAATTTCAAAATGCGATCTACAATACGGTTATTGTCTTCAAAATCGATGACGCTACTTCAAAATATCTATAATATGCTGATTATGGGAACAAAGTTTTTAGCTTTTTCCCGAAATACCACCGATGTAATACATATGTTGATAACTTAATATATTATCATTGATATAATAAGCATTGAGATAACGTAAATTGATCTCGGGTTTAACTCTTCGAAACTGACTCATTTTAGGTATTTTGTTTAAAAAATTGACGGACCACGTTCTTTCTCAAGGGTCATGTTTTATTTATGAAATTCTGTCGCATGGTAAATTTAAAAAGGTTCAGACTGAAATTGGGTTAATTCACCATGATTTAAACGATTATAAACCAGTTATAATGTTTCAAACAAGAAGTGACAATTCACGATCAGTCGCTCCAATTCCATTTTTTTGCGAAAACTTACCGTAATTACAATGTCGACTTTCATGCTAGTATTTGATACAGTAAGATACACTGCTAATAGGATTAGCCATGCTCTACGCGCGCGCCGCTCTTTCACTCGCGTGACAGCTGCCTCCGATGGGATCAACATGCCATGATGAGGTCACGGCCCGTGTACTTCCAATGATTCTTATCTTGCGGGCGGAAATTACTCGTCACCCAATCCTATATCAACAATCACCACCCCTCCCCATTCATAACGCGGTCATTAACAAAGTAGCATTTTTCGTTTTTCGGCTTAATTAATTGCGTAACAATCGAGGGTAAGTGCATGACGTCCAATGCACATAGCGTGAGATAATGTAGTCGGATGGAATGTTTGCTTTCATTAAAAAGAGGGTAAATGTCACGCGTCCGCATTATCGTGCGTCAAACTTATCGCATCCGAGCCTTTCTTTTCAGAGGAGAAAGATAGATGAAATTGATTAAGTTATTGAATATGCAGTTGATTTTGATGGACCCAACCTTGATAGCTGTTGCAAAGATGCTATAAAGGGAACGTGACATTATCCCAATTGGAAGTTAAATACTGAATATAAATTTTAGCGATGATAGAAATATTGATTCCCTCTCCGTTACAGAGAAAAAAGGATTGAAAATACGTGGAATTGGATTCCAAGAAGGATTCATAGTTCATAGTAATGACGGGGATGGACTTAACAATTATTTAAAAACAATTCATTAACGGTGTGCTGTTGCTAAAATTTCACACCTGAAATAACCTGAATTACCGGTGGGTAATTCTTCTCCTTGATTGATGATTTAAATAATCATTCGCGGTCTGGTTATTTATTGGACCTTCTCCTAACAGAAAGGAAATATGTTCAATCCAGTCTGAGGTATTTTTTCAAAAGGTTACAACTATATCATTTGTGCGAAATCGGCAAAATTATGAAATTAAATGTGGTTAAGGTCACGAAAGATTAGAATGTTTTATAACCCACTTTATGTATGGCCTTTAATAAGATAAATTAGTGTATACATAGAGATGGTTCTGCTCATTGGCGTATTTATCTTGTCTGTCCAACTTCCGACAACATTAATCTTCCAGATGATGCCGAGGTGAGTAGATAAAAATTCAAAATATGGGTTTGATAAATTCAAAGTGATAATGGGAGGGAGGAGATCTGCAGTGGGATTGCCGTTTATGCGATACGAATTTAATTTTCAGACTTAATATCCGTTTCGAACTCTCATAGCTTCCGACATCGCTGTTATCCCTTCATAATATCTGCTTCATGAACATAACCTCTAACCAACCAGTTATAAAGACTACATCTATTTTACGGGCGTGCCATCATATTTAATTATCGAGATCTTTTTGGTTACAGTTATGCTTCATCAGGATTAATTAATGAAACTTAAATTATTCAAATCAATAAAACCCATGGGATTCTACCAGTAATTTAAATATTTTACGGAACTGGGAGTGCTAGCGATAAACTAGGAGCGATTCAAATTTTACCTTTTTTTAGTTGAATAAATATAATTAGGTTTAAAAAGGAGGATTTTTGGGTGAATACTGTTCTTTTTTTAGTTCAAGAAAATGTTTGTCAGAAAAAATCGATCAGGCTATAAAATATCTTTTTATCTTTACTAGTCCAAACTTCAGATTAACTAGGTACACTCTTTCCATTTTCCTTATTCCTCCGGCAATGAAATTCGGGATTCTGAGCTTATGCATATTTTCATTTCATTTATTTCACCAAAGGCATGTAAAAATGGAAAAGAATTAAACTACTTGAGAATTAAGGCAAAAAGTTTCAAATTATGAAAAAAATTAGCAATCTTGCACAGTGATCGCTCTCTAATAATTCGCGAAATTAACGAAAGAAGAAACTGTAAGATAAAGATGAGAGGAAGGTTTTTTTTAAAATAACCGCAAGACAACTGTAAATGCCTCACCATCCCCCTATTTTTGAGCTATAGAGGATAGAATTGTTGTAGACGAAAACGGGGAAACGATCACGTATCCTTAGAGCTCGACCACTTTAAAAGGGTACAAGTATTTGATTTACACTCTTGACGTTCTATAAACAAGAAATTAGATCTATAGATAGTAGATTTTCACCACTGCATCAGCGATTCATAATTTCTTTATTAAAATGTTAGAGCTTGAAGATATAATTGTAGTAAAAATTATTGCAGAGTCATCCGCAATTACCTTCATAATTACCAATTAATAAAAAGAGGGAAAATACGAGATAATATACATTGAAACTGATTCATGACATATAAACAGTGAGATGATGTGGGATGAAAGCAATTGAAGATGTTTATTAGGATATCATTTTGGAAAACGGTTTGAAAAAGTAAACAATATAATTCTAGTAAACAACGAACGCGATCTCCGATAAGCAACAACAAAGATTTTTCTCCTTTTGTGCTTCTCTCGATTACGCGCGACTATCTCTTTTAATCAAATTATAAAGTAAAAGAAATAAAGTAACGATAAAAATGAAGTTAACGTGCATTGCATACGAGAACACTTTGACTCCCTTGGAGTCTTATCGGGGTCATTAATAAATAAATAAATTAGATCATTGTCAGCATGTTGTTGAAATTTAGCAATCTGTAGCTTGAAACCGGTTCAAATTTTAGCTCTCGAGTTTTAGGTGAATATACATGCAGAAGCACAAAACTCCACACTTTACAAACACCGCCGAAGTTACTCTTATATAAGATTCCAAAATTTCAATTCATTTCATTAAATTAATTTTCAGAAATATTTCTGTTATGTTTTTGTGACTAATTTATGCCTCATCAAAGAATAATATTCGATAACACACGTTTGAACTTCAGTTATATCATTTTCATCCCTTTCATTCATTTATCGGAATAAATAGCAACAGAAATTTTTGCTATTCAAATGTAGAAATGTAAAATAGTTACCGTACAAAAATACCATATACAGGCAGTTTTAATCCATTATGTGCAAAATGGAAACCTCTATTGTAATAACGAAGTAAGACATCTTCTTTTCCTTTGATATAACATGGAAACACATTTAGCAATTGAAAATAAAACATAAAGGATATTTGAGCAATCTCTTTCGAGGTATCGCCGGTTAAAAGGCACTAAACGATAAAATGAACAATCACATTTACATGTGAGGGAAGACAATTTTACAGCAAATAGTATGAGCGAATGAGGATAAAAAATATAGGTCAGTGTTTCTTAAACTTATTTGGTTCATGCTCTTAATGATCTCGAAGGATCTCTTAAGATTTTTGTTATGCGGGCAGAATGTGCTGAATTTCTTTTTAGAGCAATAGTTTTTTGTAACTCGGAGGAAAGGTGATAAATAAATAACCTCTCCAGGTTAACTACGATTACTCGCATAGGATTCTGAAACTGGTAATGGTAAATAATGAGACTAGGTAAAGTTGTGCATATCTCTAATGGATATTTTAAAAAATAGCTGTTAACAGTCAGTGTTAAGTGTAATCTTTATGTTTATGCTATACTTTGTGAAACGTCAATACAAGCCACAAACTAAGAATGACTAGGTAATTTCCTTACCAGATCGTATGGAAATTTACATAGACCTTTTTCATTTAATGCTTTGCTCAACAGAGTGATTACAAGTACTATTTACTTTTCGACAGCAAAAATCCTTAAACATTTAGCTCGGGATGCAAACTTATTGAATAAATTACAGAAATATACGATTTGATAATTTTGACACCCGAGAGTATTTTTTTTTATTTTTCGAGAAATTACACAAATCTCAAGAGATTTATGAAATTGTTTCAGAGGCGTGACAGGAGAACTTCACACATCGTGGTTATGGGCAAGGAAAGGAAAATAAAAATTAATAAGTGCCAAAGTATCAAATGAAAAGTTGAATATAGATTAATATAAATATTCAAAATCAGTCAGCTCCCATGGATGGGTAAAATTATTGCTGAAATCCCTCAGGAACTGAAAATAAGATAACAAGAACACAGCTCTAGTACAACCTCTCACATCAGCGATGTGAGAGGTTGTACTTCTCTTGAATCTGCGTTTTTTTGGCATACACAGAGTCAGAGATAATATATGCTAGATATTGGAGTATTTTTTACATTCTCTTATAAATACTTATGACTATACTTAACACATACTTAGAAAAATATTTTTCTGAATCATTTAATGCATTTTAAGTGCCAAGAGCATTTGGGGGGCAGGGGATCGTTTGAACATACCTTAATAACACAGCAAGAGATGCAAAAATCCAAAATTGATGCTGCTCCGGCATTCGCACGTATCTTCTTGCGACGATGCCAAGTTGCCACTTTACTTGTAGTTGCCTCGACGTTAGGATTGCCCACAAGCCCTTATCAGTTCTCCGTCCAGTTCGTCAAACAACCCACCGGACAGGCGAATGATAAGGAAACGTGGGAAATGTGGCAACATGGCAGACTTATTTTCTTCAACGACTCAGCTTCCGGTGTTTGATCTTCTCAGCGACCGTTGGATTCAAACATATTCTTCTCAAAAAGTTGGCGGGATCGAGAGCCAACTTTACAATTTCAAGGAATAAGACGAGATTCAAAAAAGTTGAATCAAGTTGAACAAGGTACATAAATAGAGACGATGGGATTACAAAGCAATCGATAAATCAGAATCAATTAATTATTTCAGCTCACCTTTCATCCAGCACATTTTATGATGGTAAATACATCTCCATATACGAATAATTCCGCCTTACCTTACAACATTTGATCATTCTTCATGGAGTAGTTTCCTAGTCAAAAATTTTCTTGTCACTTTCATATTAGGCACTAACTTCTAAACAATAGAGATTGCGAAAATAAATTAACTGAATATCACTTCGGATCATAACTTAGCAATTCCCAATGATGTTCTTCCATTAAAGTTCCGACAAATTAAGATAATTTTGGATACTTAAGTATTACCGTACTCATCTGTATGAATGAACAAGCAGTTAACATTGATTAAAAACTCAGCGCAGAGACAAGTTTATGAAAGTTCCTGCAAGCCTAAGTACCTAAAGCTTGGAGGTACTCGTTCAATATAGTATTTCGTCAGAAAATCTCTAAATATTCCCAATAAAATAAACATTATAACATCGAAAAGGCTCGTAATAGTATAAGACTATAAAAGTTAATTCTCTATCTTCGCCTTTAATATTTAATGAACTAATTGTAGTGATTACAGAACAAGCTAGACGGATAGCAAATGGAGGAAATGACGACAGAGGAAATTGAGAAATAAAGGATGTACTAACTTCCTCGTATCAATCTCCCATTAGCGATGATTTCCTAAATGACTGGGGCTGTTGTCAGAATTATACTAGTGAATCTATTTTCATGGCACTAGGCTTAACAAAACGACTTGTGAGGAGATACATTTTCCCTGGACTCGGAAAAATTCAATGGAAAAACTTGAATTATTCACTTTCACATAAGCGGACATTTTCCCATAATTATTGATAAATTTTACTAAAAATATGAAAGCTTTGATAAACGTACACAATTTTCTACATACATTTAATTTCAAATAAATATGTAGTACATATATTCCTAAATATTATGGTACACAACTCAACGATAGGATATTCCTCCGAAAAATACGTTTCTGAAGTTCTGTTAGTTTCGTTGATACATAACTTTGTGTACCGTAGGAATCAACAAAGTGTAAAAAATAATCGTTTTCTTTGACTAGATAGTCACCACAAAGTGTTAGCAAAAGAAATGTTTAGAACTATGCTTTTATTAACTAGGCTATGGGATCGATTGTGTGATTTCACATACTTTCCTACTGCTTTTACAGTAGAACGCTATTTACTTGGTGATTGGTTACTAAATAATTCGTTAATTTACAATTTTTACCAACAGTACGTCATAATTCATTGTAGATTATATGTACCTTGAAGATATTAGAAAGTTAGTTGCTGGTGTTATCAAGACACACTGTTTTTATGGCATTAATATTAAACGACGATGAAACTCAAATAATGAGTAAAGCAGTCATCCGATAATCATTAATTGTATTAATTAGTTATTTGGATTTTTCTTGGCATTAATACATAAAAATTTGGATCCAGCAAGTCTTCTGCCCGGTAATGAACGTTCCATCAAATAAAGGACGGCGAATATACTATAAAATTGCCATACAAAACCCATTTAAATTCGCTAGCAGAAGAGGAGAATCGATTCGCATTCATCCATGTTTTCACAAATAGATTCCGTAAGGAAAGAAATCCATAGTTTGGGAAGTGCTTTACAATGGTGTCGAGCAACATAAAGCATTCTCAAGAATTCGCAAGTGAAACGACGCTGTACTCGCAATCGCCACAATCTAATTCCCTCCATTGCCACAGATATTTATCCGCGATCTTATTCAACGCTCCGCATCCACCGCTGGAAGATACGTAACTCGATCATATATAACACAAGAGGGCTCGAGAGTGACACCACCTAACCCGTTTACTGCGCTGTATCTTTCCATCGACAAGGCTTTTACTCAAACAGTCTATCACTCTCCCTCCCGCAGTAATCCCCTCCGACATCAGCTCAAACAGATCACATCATCTACTCCCACACCATTGACGCGCTCAAATCTCTCCCTTCCAATCCAACTCTTGCACTCCTTTCTTCCGCCAAATGCTGAAAAAAATAATAATTCCCCTCCTTGCACTCATTCCACGGCCTCGCTCCCCTTTCCCCGGTCCTTATCGCTCGCGTGGGAGCGGATGCCTTTCATTGGAATCCCTGTCAATGTGGGAGGGGGGAAGATGGAGAAGGAGAAAGACTGTTAAACGTGCGTGTGTGATAGTGTGGATGCAGCCTCGAGAGGGGATATGCGGAGGAATAGGACTGGAACTGGGAGTGGAAATTTCCTCTCCACGTCCGTATGCTACCCAAATGCACCGCAGAGCCCTATCGCTAACTCTTTCCTTCTGCATCGAGAGCATAGGGGACACATTTCAGATGGACTCCCGCCCTCAGACGATATCTCTCCCCGGAGAGGGCACGGTTTCCGGTCAGTGAGGCAAAGCTATAATAATCGACCGTTTTGGTGAGAGAGGGTTGTAGAGGTCGCGGGGGCGAAAGGGAGGACGCGAATTGTGGTCGCTTAAATGCTTTTCGGAGACCACCTCTGCCCGGGATCTCTGGACCGCAGGCTGACGCATCGAGTGCGTCATTACTGCACATAACGACGGCTGGAGGGAGAGGGGTTGTTTCTCAAGGACTGATATCGAATTCCACTCATATACACACAATGATACATGTCGATATTACGGTGAACTTCGGACTTTGTGATAGGTGGAGTACACTATTCCGATGATGGAAAACCAAAATATGAAGAGAGCGTAACTAGAAAAAACCAGTAGGCTGATCAAGAACTGTTTATCCTACAAAATGTGTATTTTAGTAATCTCCAGGGAATGCGGAGACAACAAGTCGGTTAATTTTGGTTTTCTGACTCCTTTTCTTACGAATCTCCCATCATTTCATAATCGGACTTACCTATTCAAATCAGGACAAGATGAAAAGAAGACCGGGATTAATCTCTAAGATACTCCAGGTCAAAACAGGCTGTATGGCAAGCCCAGTGATAGGGTATGGTAGAAAAGCTTCCTGGGGGATATTCACGAATAGGTTCCCTTCGATACGTTATTCACTTAAAATTAAAAAGATTGGCTGCGCCTAGATTCAGAATTGAATGTTTGTTAATTTAATTTTGAAAAATTTCTATAATAAACATCCTATCCTTAGGTTATGGACCTATTTCAAAATTTCAGATACCCCTAACTCGTCTGTGTACTTTTAGGTCACACGTTTGTATTTAAAATGTACCGCTATACATATGATTCAGCAGAGTTTATGGATCACCGAGGTATTAGGCGTATTGACTGACGAAAACAGCATCGAGAAATACGAACCAATAATGTATAATGCGAGCCCAAGTTTCAGTCAATGGAAATTATATCGAAATTTTTAAAGTCGTTTTGTATTCTTAACTTAAAAAAACAAAAATGAAGAATTTATAACGAAGCCTTGGATACCAAGAAACATGTCCATAAAAGTATCCAATAAATGTGACGGAGAGCGGTAATATAAAGTGCATAGAAAAAGATTTAAAATATCAATACCTTTGCGAAGCATAAGTGGTGAATGTTAAACATGAATTGAGATGGTTAATTGCTGAACAGATTTTCTTAGAAACTAAATGTAAGGCTTCTCATGAGAATTCAGTTGTTAGGCCATTTTATTTGATATGTCACTACTGACATGTCAGATTTGCTTTTCAGATAATCGGAAAAAAGTCCGAATAAGCCCAGCAGGAGGTCGTTCGAGTGAAAAACTCTTGCAGCGCATATCGATACTGCTCTTTCGGTTGAAAAAGAATAATAATATTCCCGAAGCTGAATTTGAATTTCATCGCGAGATCGTTCCAAAGCTTCGACAAGCTTATCACTAATTTTGCCTCCCTGTAACAGGGAGAGAATAGGAAAAAAGGCTACGTGCCCGCATCATGATGGTCGATCTCTCGTCAGATTCACGCACGCACGCGCGTATGAAATTCGCGCTCAAGTCCGCACTGGCACATGTCAAATCCCCTAATCCCAGTAAACATACGTTCGCGACCCCAACACCCCCTGTTCCCCACCGGAGGGAATAACATCTCGTCCAATTCAACATGGCTTTAAAGCGCATTCATTGTCACCGGATGCGCTTATCACGGGGGAGTGGGAAACACCCGAAAGAGCGGTCAGGGGAGGAATACTGCCACGGCAATTCGCTGGAAAAGTGTTAACACACAATCGGAAACGATCCTAGAATTCAATTTCGATTACTTTCTTTTGCTCTGGTCCAGAAAAAATTCAAGTCCCACGAAATTCGTTTATTTTTTGTCCAATGGAGAAGCAATTAGAGTGAATTGCATACCCAAAGCCGCTACTTTTTGAACGAGAAATCTCTTGTTTTCCGTAACTAAGCCAACGAATGTCGTGCCACCCCAGAGATGACATCGTGATCTTGAAAATAATTAAACCCGAAGTTTTTGTTTTTAATGCGCCAAAATTCAGAGGTTAATATTTCCATGGAGATTTATCAAAATTGAAAAAGTTAAAATAACTGCTGATGTCTAAAATCAGGAATTCCTATTCCAATAATTAGGAAACATTTTTCCTCGAATTTTAGATCGAACCTGAAAAAGTCCGAACATAATTTTTCAGGATAAAAGCCCTACTCTATATTTAAACCTTTTTTGAGATCCATTCGTCCATTGAAACACTCGGGGGACAGATGGGTAAGAATTAATAAATAATGTTAATGATGATAGTGCTTTAAATAAACGATGGGCAAAAGATACTGGAGGCCATATTAGCGTATACGCTAAAGGAGGATTTTTATGAATATCTCTATTGACAACAGCGAGGGTAGTGAAAAATAAGAAGCTCTGAATGTCATCCCTGAGGCGTATTTTGGGCCTAACATTAATATAAGACCCATCTCTTATTAATGGTCACGTTTCTGGGAAACACGGTATACGCATCCAGCGATCGAGCAGTTCGAAACTGGATGATGCCAACCTTAAACTTTAAATTTGTTTTTCCAGAAATCTGATTGTCTACGCCAACAAAAACTGCCATGACTCATCGACAATCACTTAAAAATAAATACCTCCCGAGCTGATTCAGAAATCGATACTTTAAAGAAGACAAGATTGATCATCGTTTTAGCATGCCATAACATGCGTTTAAATCTCAGACTCCGAAATTTATCGTGGATCAAAAAGTTAAGTCGGATAATTACAGTTTTCTTTCCCAGTGTTTCCCAAGAGGTCCAGATAATTTTTTTTGTTTTTTTATGGGCTCTAGGGCAGCAATATGTCGCTTCCTTCGAGGTTCTCGTCATTCAAAAAATTTCTCTGTATCCTCAGAATGAAATCCTCTCCTTTTCCAAACCAACCGCTGTCATGATAACTTACTTATTCATCCGATTTCCAATGCGTGGATTCCTCTACGATTGCCACCGAAGTGAAGGCGGCCAATAAATAGCCAATGCATTCCTTATCATGAATGCTGTCAAAGAGCGAAACCTAATAGACAAGACGCTGGAGGACGTACGTGCACTGAGGTTTACATTTCCATGAGTATTCGACGTGCATAGAATGGCATGTCCTTTCGTCCCTCGAGTTTCTCATTTAGGATGGGAACGGCACCAAGAATTGAGACGTTTAGGAGATTTTGATTACGTCCAGATACGAATATGTTTTATTTCTTCAACCAAGCTCCATCATGAGATCCTGGCTATTTAAGCCAGACGATAATTTGAGTTATACAGGTACCGACAAAGTTATATCTCACGTATATTTTTTCGAGAACGTTGAATTCTGGAACAAACTCTTCAATAAGATCGATCAATCATCGATAGAAATCAATGCTTTCCTTTCATTCTCCGTGGAATGGCCGTAAACTTCATCGAACCTTGCAAATATTTAAAGAAAGCTAAGAGGGAAGTTCGTTGACAGGTCTCACAAGGGAAACTTCAGTGTGGAGAATTTTTCAATTCGACAGGAAACCGAGATATCGTTTGCAAAGCAGGACAGCGACACAAGAGGTGTGTTTGAGATGATTATATCTATTTCTCCAAACTTAAAAATGCTTTATGCGAAATTTTAATACTCCTATATCTGTATCAGTTTCTCCAACTGCTGTCATTTGAGTCATTATTAACAGATTTCAATTAAAACCATAGGAGCCGTACGTAGGAGAAAACGTAAGAGAATCTTTTCACGCATAAGTTTACGGGAATTTCCCTTTAAATCGTGAAACATAAACGAGTCCCCTCATAATCAGACGTTCTCCTCGTTATATGGACTACTCTTCTACTTTTTACTAGTCAGTATTTCTGTATATTTGAAAAATAGCAGTAGTTGCAGTAGCATTGTTAAAAATGCCTCCAAGGATCTTTGCTTATATGGGCTCTCGCCGGGCATCAAACAAGGGATCACTTTCACCATGGGCGAACGAGCTACACACCTGGCTATTAGGGAGCCCTCGAAGAAAAGCGTTTAAATGATTGTATTTA
The DNA here is from genome assembly GCA_036926295.1 of Pachydiplax longipennis. Lineage (NCBI taxonomy): Eukaryota > Metazoa > Arthropoda > Insecta > Odonata > Libellulidae > Pachydiplax > Pachydiplax longipennis. The sequence goes on from JAVFKF010000008.1 coordinate 65,176,330, forward strand.
AAGTTAACTGATGAAACGATCGATAATACATAAATACAACTATGAGAAAGAAATCAGATTATTAGTACTATTGCTGGTGATCTCAAATTAAGAAAAAATGACTATTTAGCAGACTGTTGCGGGCATTAAAATTTCCATCATTTTCATCGTCATCGGTGAAGTCGGAAACAGAATCTCAATAACGCAGTTCCTCTTTCGATTCCGATCCCATATTTGCCATCCGATTACCACCGATTCATAAAAATAAACATTTGCGATCCCGGAGTCACGCTTGTCAAATAAGCTCTTGCCTATTTACGCATTCCCTTCGGCTGAATTTCGCCGCGCAAATAATGGGCGGAAGTTAGTTTGCATAAGGAATCGAATTAAACAAAACACACACGAGGGGAAAAATCGACGAATTTCATCTTTGGCTGCGACAGTGTTGCTACAAAATTAGCATTGATGAGGATGCCAAAATCCAAATATACACGTCTAGGATACAATGTGTTATCAGCAAAAATGTATGAAGAAAGAGGATGAAATTGGATTGTTTGGATGGCGCTGAGTTTTAAATGACGTGTCGTAACTAAACACGAGTCGCTGCTCTTCGACCTCATGCTCAACTATGATGACATCCAAGAATGTTGTGAACCAAATTCCTTACGCACTTACTCATTCCTCAAGCTTCTTCTTGAGTGTAGTAACTGGAACCAAATTCTACACTTGAGAATATAATTGTGAGGTCTAAACTCAATCTAAGCATTTATCAGCAAGTTGGGTAGTTTAAAATATCCCCCTGAAGGAAGGTTGATTTCTTGGAAATCTGTCGAAATCTGTACCGGCATTGTTTTCACGATTACTCCTATTTCTGTGATGAGATTGAATTCGTACAACTGAGCTTAACATGACAGCTTATGGAATTGTAACAATAAAACAGATTCCGTTGGTATGACCAATGAGGATAGAATTGAGGTTGAAAATTATTATGAGAAAGCATCAAACATGACAGTGATTCAACCCGTTATCGAGATAAGAAATTTCACAAAGAGGCAGAACAGGATTGTGCTATTTTCTGAATCGGTCGCTAACGATGAGCGATGATGTACAATTAAACCCGCTGATGAATCGTTGATCGTGGACATCGAGGCATTATTCGTCTCGCGAATGGTTCTGGCAACAACGCTGCTCAGGTGTTCCAATGCTTCTACAGGAAGGCGGGGATTAAACCCACGAACGTCTCCACTTCGACGACCAGACATTCCACCCCCCTCACGCCCTCTCGAAGGCTCTGAGACCTTACCGCGGATTGGTCGCAACATCCTTCAGATGCGTACGGTAGGACGGATTTACCTCGCAGGAGGCGGGAACTTTTCACCCGCGCTGATGTGAGTAATACTTTCGAGAGAGAACGCGTTTCTCTTTTTTTCCCAGCTCGCCATCTCACGGAGGTCTATTGTACTCGCAATCTCCCGCTCCATTTTACGCTCCCATTACTTCATTACGAGCCCTCCGAGTCGCCTTCATCCTTCGCTTCAATTGATTAATCGCGCGGCTCCCTTAACCTCCAAAGGAAACAAAAATGACGGTCGCGCAGGAATGCAAGAGGTGTCAAGAAAGCGTTCGCGATACGCTCGGATAGGATTTCGAGGCGTGCGCATCGCCATGCTTATGAGCCATTTTGTCATTATGAGGCAATTTCACGCGTAACTGACGTGGTGGAGATGGGATTGGTGGTCCTGTATACTGAAGCGTGGTGCCCATGATATCGAAAGTAAATATGCTTCTAATGGGAGTTCAAACATTTAAAATGTGATAGAATGGATGGAATCTGTGCTCTAAAGTCTTATTTACGACATTCAAATGGAAAATGCCTCTGAAATCCTAGGAAATGTACGCGTGCGGAAGATTCTTACACGTCCATTTCCTCAAGAAAAGTCAAGATTTACAATTCTTCACATTCGTAAAACAATAGAAATAATCTCTTTAATCCAACCTTGTAGCAATCTTAATCTTTTGAATCCTTAATATGTAGCTCAAGCACACATTATTTTACTCTCGTTAGAGACCGCAGCTGAGAATGTAAAACGTGTAAATAGAATATTTTAAGCAGAATACACTAAGGTCAGCGGAAACACTTGTTGCCTTCCTTCTGCGTAACCTTGCAAGCTCATTAGTCGATATAATAAGGTGAAGTAAATGTAGATTACGTTGAGCTGCGAGATGCTCTAATCGATTACGTATACCTATTGGGCGAATAATGAAATAACTAGCGTAGATGTGTCTATAAAGGAAATAACTTAGGGAGCATGCTTTTCTATTAGTTGTTTTAACATAAACGAAACATTTCTACGATAAAATCATAATTCAAATAAGGACAAATTACAAGAGGATTATTTCCGAATTCTGCACTTGTCTGCCAATCTCTTTCAATTTAAAATAAGGCGCACCCTGGCTTCGATCGAATCTTTTTATTTCTTAGCTCTGAACGTTGCACAACCTCCGGCGTTCTTGATTTATTCCACTCATACATGCATACGAAATCGTTGAAATACGAGTTGCATAGAAGGCAGAGTATTGTTTCCCGCATTCAATTTGAGTAAATCCTGGTCATTTCCTCAATCGTCGCCCCAACATCTCCCGGCCCATCGCAAACCCGTCGTTCATCTACTCCATATGTTGCGCGCGCAGCCAATTGACGTCAACGTCGAGACGACAAGAGCGCCGAGAGTGGAGGAGCTTCTCAGGACACTAAAATAATGGCCGCGCCCTGCCAGAATTTCCCATTGTGTAGATTAAAAAAATAAAACAATGAAGTATTATGAAATGAAAATGTAGAATACTCCGATTGTACCTCCTCCACATTGAAGGTTATAGAGCTTCAATCAATGTCATTCCTCGCCAGATGCTCGGATAAAAATAAAATAGTATCTTATTAGCGTAAAACGGAGAAAAATTCTATATCATTATCGGACGATCAGCTTACTTGTTTAGGCGAACCCAAGGAGTTTCACTGCTCAAAAGATGGAACGCTGCGAAGAGCAAGTGAGTAGCTCGAGGTCAATTGCAGGTTAAATCCTCAATTCGTTTGCGTCACACTCGCTGGAATTTTTCTGTCTTACGGTGTTTACAACTCTTCGAGTTGTATGAAAAACAGGAATTCTAATAGAAAATATGACCAATTGTTGAAAAACATATCCCCTGAGTCGGTAAAGAGCTCGATACGAGTGTCGTCAAAAATTGAGAAAGATTTGAGTGAGAATATTAAAATAGTGTTAAAACTATCTGTGAACTTTTCTGATAAAAACGACTGATCCGAGTTAGAAGAAGAAGAACTCAAAAGTTGCTTCGGTTTGTAGTTATTAAAAAGCTGAATATCACATCTGAGAGTGAGAACTGATATGTCTCTGATACGTAACAATAAGTTACAATCTGCGATTCTTATTGCGTAACAGTAGTACCGGTGACACACCAGCTCCCTCATTGGAAAAAATTACGAGAAAATAAATCTCACACTATCACAAAACTGCCGCGAAGCAGTTGCAAACAGAGCTTCGAATTGATACGTTCAGAATTAAACTACTGAAAATATCGAATCTAATTTTATAACGGAAAAAAAGCTCTGCATTGGACAACACTTACGGGGGTGTCGAACGTCATTGTGAAAAGTTGGTAATTTTCCAGCGATTTTCCGACGCTTCGCCCATTTATATGCCAGGGTGAGACGATACAAAAAAGAAACGACATGGCGTTCCTCGGAAACGACTCATTGAGGAAGCTTTTCCAGAGAGAGTCACAAGTGGGCGTGGGAGAGAAGAGATATGCGGGAAGGAGGACTCACCACTTTCCTCTGGAGCTGAAACCACTTGCCGGCGAACAGCTGCTGTTCCCCACTGAATATCGCGTCAGGAGACGGAGAGGGAGAGTACAAAAGGATGCGGATTGGGAAGGGTGTGAAGGGTCGAGGAGACAGACGACAGAGTTCTCGACGGGAGAGAGCCGATAGGAGCACTATGTCGGGCGGGGCTCCGGAAGTATGAAATACACGAGATACGGTTCAAGACCACTAAAATTCGACCTTAAGAAAATGACTGATACCAAACGAGTCAAGAGGAGAAATATAATGAGGCTAAACCGTAGGCACAAGCACGTTCTGGAGAGAAATTTTAGCGTCTTAAAGATAATCGATGGATACGTTTAATTACAGTTAGCTCCAATGGTTATGTAAGCTTCGATATGTCCTGCAAAATAACGCTGTTTGATTTGTTAACTGCTGGCCGAAGTAAAGCGAACATGCTGCGCGAATGGTAAGTACAGTAAATGGATTTTATCTTCTAAGTCTCTTCCTTCCATAAACGAGGAACTACACAATAGCTAGCCAGCTTCCGGGGACCGATAAAGTCTCAATTCCAATAAGGAAAAATGAAAAATTCACTATAGTTTTAGAATAGATTCACTTGCTTAGTAAAAGGAGGATTGTACAAACTTGATTCTTCGTAAGAGCCGAAATGTATGAGTTCGCAACGAGCCTTAGGAATAGACTTGGTTTTAGAGCAGAAATTTTTCGAATACGCAAGACTTGCACGTCATTACCACTCGTAAGCTCTCATCAAAATGTTAGAATCACTCGGTAGACCGCTTGATTATTTGTTACCCACAGAATTAGTCAAATTATTCACAGAAGTGATTCATGTTCTTCAATTTCGCAAAGGGCCTAAGGCTTGTGGTAAGGACTTAAGAGACGATTACAACAACCGCAGCTGTACACATACTGGGAAAAAGATAACTCATGGGAAAATCCGCAGGACAAATATTTCTACCAGAACGTTCTGTACCGAGCCAATGCAGCCTGATGTAATAGCTGGGAGTAAGAAAAATCCATTCCACTCCAAAATACAGCGGAAGAACCAGATAACTGCATCCCGACCTATATGGCATTATCAGCTCTCAGACATTAACAGGCGGTAGAGAATGAAAAAGGAGAGGAAGTCACCAAAATAAACCGAATCCTTCCAAATTACTTCGGCGACGGGAAGGAAGATAGGAGCCGCACGAAATTAGGTCGGATTAGCACATGTGAGCACAAAGCACATCGCACTTCCACGTGAAACTACGGCGCCGAAAACGGAAAATAAAGAAATTTCTTCCTCAAGATTACCGAGGGCGCCGCTCTTCTGAAAGAGATCTTCGGATTGCGATGAGACTTACGCGTCTACAGCAGCGCCTCCTCTCTTAGATATCCAACGCGGACGTTGCGTTATCACCCGTTTGATGTCGACGACACTTCCGGTGGACACACAAACACCAGGAACACTCACACCATCCTTTCCCTTCTCGGCCCACCCTCGCTTCACGAAATACTTCGATCTCTCACTTCGAGGAGGATTAGAGAAAAATATCCTCTTCCCTTCCGATGAGTAGCTTAAGATGTAAAAAGTTTGTTTCACTCACCAGGCTGAAGGGGTCCAAATTATCCAGAAAATCGCGCGAAATCAAATGCGTGCACGAAAAGTTTCAAGTCGAAGAACACCCGCAAGAATACAGAGTGGAGACTTGGCGGCGAAATGGAAAAGAGAGTTTGAAAATGATGTGTGCGAGAGCTATAGAAAAAACTGGAGGGAATGGTAAAGATGCAGGAGGTATAAGAAACGGGAAAAGATGGGTGGGAAAAGAATAGAAAAGGGGAATGAACAGAAGCTAATATTGGTGAAATATTCCATGATGATACTCAAAGTTACGCAGAGAGATAAAGAAAATGAAGCAATCTTCAACAGTAGGATAGTAAGAGAGAACGCATGAACAAGGGGAATGGAGAAGTCGAATCGAATAGAGTCCACTGCGAAGCATTTCTCGGAACTACTGGATGCCCACGTCGAGCAGGGTTGAACCATTATTACCACTATTTGAACGCGGGCAGAAAGACAAAGTAGTGGATGGGATTGAAGGGGAAAAGAGAAAGGGATGGAGGGAAAAGAGCACAAGTAATGGACCACAGTATCGACAGAAACACAGCGGCGCGACGGACGAGCAGTTTAGGGTACCTCACCGCTCCGTGACTTGGAAACCACTGGAGACGACTTGGAAAAATGAGAGGGAGGGTTGCCTTCTGGGGTGGGAGAGGGGGAATGGGGCCTTTCTGTATCAGGCCGGGTGGGAGATAAGGGGGAATGGAAAGGGAAGAGGATATGGCACTGAAGGGAGTGAGTGATACGCCAGAGATAGCGGGAAGGAAAAGAGAGCATAGTCATCGGGAGCAAATATTAGAGAGGAATGTAGAGATAGGGAGGGAAAGAGAGGCATGAATGGAAGAGGGAAGATACGGCTGGTGTCGGAGGATTCTACGGCGGGAACGAGGCGTGAAAAAAGAGATGAACACGATATAAAAGTAACGAAAAAGACGCACGAGTTACATAAAAGCGGGAGGGGATTTGTATCTTCCTTCCCAAGGTTGCGAAGCAGAGTTACGAATGCTCTTACGGCGCCGCAATTTAATCCCACTATCCTCTTCGAAAAGAAACAACGTGGCGTTTAAGTTCCGCGAGCGGGACATAATTACTGGGGAGACTATCCAGTTGAAAATGCGGAAAAAAACGCGAAATGCTCGAGAGTAAGTACAAAAATGCAGCTATATAGATCTCGAGAAAAAAGAATCCCACTGTGCGGGAAACGGTTAGTCGAGATCACAGTTTGAATGTATGTTTGCAGTCGGAGAGGGAAAATATCCCAAAATTCCTCTCATGGAATGTGTTCGGAATTTAGAATATGAGAAAATTCATAAATTATGATACTCCGATCAATGCTTAATCATTGCTCTTTTTCTGCTAGGAGGATCGGTGCGCAGGTTTTCGATTCCCATGTATGGAAAAAAGCGCAGTTCAGCAATGTTAAGAATGCACAGCCGGTTTCGAATAGTTCAGTTCATCTTCAGGTTGGAATTTTCTAACTCGCGAATTTTATTTTCGCCCGATATGCTGTTCCCCAAAGTAAGGGCTCCATCTATGTATTTAACATGAAGCGCCAGCGCGATCATACTTTCAGAGACTGGATAAGAACGTGAGAGGCTAAAATTTCAAGCCTCACAAAAGCCTTTTATTTGTCAAGCCATAGATGCTTTTTAGTCATTGTCCTCTTACGTTTACTCTGAAGTCAAAATTTCTGAGGTTTAATACTCTAATTACTTAGCCAAAATTCCCTCCGAAACGGAAAAACATAAAGGAGGAAGAAATTCTGGTATTCTGCCTGTTTCTTAAAACTTAAAACGATCTAGATCTAATTATTATTCGAAATTACTCTCTCATTGCTCGAAAATTGAGAGAATACGATAAATTGCACAATCCCCGGCTATTTTCGCTTCTACAGTCAGGCTGCGAGATAATAAAGGGTAATGGACGATTTAAGATCTGAGCTGCTACTTAATGATGCTTTAGCGTTCTATGATTTACGAGTAAAGAATATTAAAGGGCCTGATCTCACCCCTAATCCACTTAGAACCGAACCGCTTAGTTCTTTTCCTTTCCTCTTTATCAGCATTTTATTCTCCGTCTCTTTCATTTCGTGGCAAGACAAATATTTATTTGCTGCAGCGGCGATCAAGAAGAGAGACCACACTTGAGTGAATTTATCGGCGTGGACTGCCCAAATCCTTGCCCTTCATCCACTCCGCTATGAACTTTTGGCATCGGCACTCAGCTTTTTTTTCTGCTGAACTTTCCGAAAGACGCGAACACAAATATCCCACTAAAGAGTTATTTATCGCGCATGAAGAGATTGCTCCTTGGAACGTAAACTCAAGCGTGTAAGTGTATATCTCCGAAATGATCTTCTCAGCGCTTCTCGTCAAATAACTTCACACAATAAGGCGATTGTTTCAGCAGGGAGAGTGAGAATGAAGCAGTTAGGATATGAAAACGATTCGCGACCCGCGTCATATTAGTGAAACTTTCATTGACGTAAAATTTACATAATTTTTCTAGAGATAAATATATTTATGGTTTCATTATCATCTATGGCAATGGTCATTCATCAAGTTTTCTCGTCAACACTTGGAGTTGTTATTTCTGTATTAGTATTGGTAAGTCGTACCTAACTGTAGGTTGGATATAATAGAATAAATGGTTAATTTTATGTCGAGATATACATTGTAGACTGTTCACTTTCAGTACATAGAATAAAATAAATTTAATAATCGAGAGTCGATGGAAATTGATGCTGAAGTTCACTTCGTAAAATTCATTTGCACAGCTATGCATGTACTCGTAGATTAGAATTCGAATCGAACTCGGCATTAAAAGTTTTCCCCCTAAGTAGTGACTTACAAAGTCTGGAGAACCATATTAAAAATTTATACAATTCTAAGATTAAACATTTGGCTACTCCTCTAAATATTTTTAGGGTGATTAATAATTTTCGGGCAGAGCCGCTAAGGGCGAACACATCTGTACTGTTTCTTGCGCCACTACTAAGAATCCGAGAGAATAACGCGGCAAAAGTTAGAGATCTTAATTCTTATAGATCCAACACCACGCCAACAGACGGCAACTAGAAAAAAAAAAAAAACGTTTTGAATCCCATCGAAAGGGGAAGGGATGTTAATGCTGCCCGCGTTAACCTCTAACCTCTGCACTCGTTCCATAGATTCATATTTTAGACGCAGAGCCACTTCGATGAGGGTCACACTCCTTTGCTCTTGTTTAATTTTCTTGAAGTGAAGAGAGACGAAATGAAATGGTATTTTTTCCTCGGGCAATTTGAAACCCTTCCCTTTAAACTCTCCGTGTCCTTTGGCCTCATCTCCCCAAATCATTTAGCAGCAGACTTTCTTTCCCAAGGATATACATGTATACCACTAAAGAATATCTGATGCTTCGCCTTTCTCCTTTTCGGCGTTTCTTAGCTCTGGGTTTCATCTCTCTTCACTTTCGAGCTTTCATTCCTTCCTAGTAATCCAGAATACTTGTTATTCCCCGTCGTTCCTCTCATACTCCTACATCATATGTAGCTCTCTCCACAGAGTTTACTTCTGCCTCCCACGGCCCCTTGTTGTTTCTGTCTCACAGTTTTTTCCCTCTCTCGGAATGTAACCATCTTCTCTTTTCACCCTCCTACTTTGCCCGATCACAGCAAGAAAGAAACCGCCGCACATGCATCTGACTTGAAAGTTGGCTGGGACAGTAAATTAAATAGATCGGAGTAATAAATGCAGCATCTCAAATGCCTGCACATTCTACTATAGTCTAATTCAGTGTGATATGTACTTATTTATTTCTTGTTCAGAAAAATATTTATTATCTTCAGCCTGATCCGTTCGTATATTTCATATTGTGTAGGTGTATTTTTTGAATAATCCAAAATTAAAAACTTTTCTGAATATCCTGTAATCCTATCAGGCAAAAAAAGGACAAATTAATTCTAATTAATAGAAACTAGTTAGGTATTCTTCGCATCATTGCAAATCCTATGTTGGACAGAGAATTATCATCGAGTTACAATACACTATATGCTAGAATTGAATTTCAGAGGTGTCTATTATCTTAGACAAGAGAGTTAAATTGCGAAAATATACTTAAATGCGTGTTTTTCATATCCCTTGAAAGTTGTTTCATGGCTCAGTCCAGAGGTGCAATGTAGGGAAAGTATATGAATGACTTGATCAAATTAGATATATTTCTGGAGATAAGACAGCGATGAAATTTTAAGAATGAGAGAGTAAGGGGCATGCAATAATAATTTTTTCTCTCACAGATGAAATCATCTGCTTATTAAATGTTATATACAATTTATATCGCCAAGAATCGGTGAACATTGAACAATAAACGTTATGACCACGAGATAATTAATAAATTGATACTTCTTAATGCAGAAATATTCCCTTTTATCGCTAATCTAGCCTTTGCGTTGGCAAGAAAATTCAGCATTAAAAGGGGCGCGGCATCTCTGAGTGGAGGCGATAAGATTCAGCTACACCAGAGATAAAAAGCTCTTCATAAACACTTCTTCATTAAGAAAGATATTTGCTATTTCTCCGAATGCGTGACGTCACGATAAACAAATAAGCGACGAAAAACTTCATTAAAAACCTTTCAACCACTCGCGCAAGATTTGCTTGTGGACGGATAGATGGTGGGGAGAAGAACAAACGGAGCAAATATCTGGGAACGTGATGGAGCGAGGAGAGCAAATTAGAGGCGAGGAATGGTGTTGTTGTTTTGTATCGATCGGCTCGCGTTAAGCCTGGTGATTCTGCGGGTCATTAACCGACCGCGGGCTTTCAAAGGTCGCGACACCAGGGCGGCGGAATTCTGGATGCGGAGTGGGAGATGACGAGATGAGATTTCAAGAGGCATGGATGAGTGGAAGGGGGGGCCGAGGTACGAGGCTAGAAAGACGCACCGACCAAGACTTGAAGTATCCACGGTTACGAATCCCGGATTTTTTTTGAGCAATTACGCCTTCTTTTAAATCGAGGCTTTCTGGGACTGAATTAGAAAGAAACGAAGCAATTGAAGAGTGCGTTGAACTTGCTCGATAGAAGAAAATCGACTTTATTCACTCTGTTAAAGGGAAATGAATCTTAATATAACAGGCTATGTAAATAAGAGTAAATCTATAATACATGTTAATAGCAACAGATGGATGGTAGTAGACTTTTTAAACACTTAAGCTTATAATAATTACAAGGAGAAGGGTATAGAGAAGTATTCTTGCTTGGGATACTTATAATAATTGTCGGACAGAGCACTACTAAACAACTTCCACGAGGTAGGTGGAGTGAAATGCGTAAACCTACAGGCTTATGATGGCAAGTTAAAAATTCATTTACGAATTTCAGCTATCTTATTATTCAGGTAATTCTTACCAAATCATGTTGGCTGAATTCACGAGATACTTTTTCTCAAAAAAAATGTTAGAAACTATAGTGTAGGATATGAAAATTTTCTGGTAACTCAAGCTTCTAAAGTAGTTTTTAACGAATTCGATCGAATAGCGAAAGAGAAGTGTGATATACCTTCCGGCGAATAAAGAATACTTGTGTCTCTAAGAACTGGTTGTGAAAGTATTTCATAAAGAAAAATGAACTAATTCGAAATTTTTTGAAGATGTCAGTGAGAGCGAAAGATGAAGAATAAAGAATGTGAGAGAATTTGCAAATTTAGTATAAGGGATAAAGGATCGATTCTTTTCGATATGTTATTCTTATAAAATCATTTTTTTACTAAAATGTGTATCTTCAAGTATATCGTTTTTTATATTCGATTCTCAGCATCTGCAATCGATAGTTTAAGTTCATTGCAGTCACTTAGTTTTTTGAGCACCTTAAATTTCTCGCTCAAAGCTTCACGATAACTTTCGAAATTTGTTTAGAGGGTTAACCACCCCTATGAATTCCTCTAATAATGCGAAATAATTTCGCAAGTACAATTGATAATCGAATTCCGAAGAATTGAGAAGAATGGAAAGGAAAGAAGGTATTTATGATGCATAAAAAATACATCGCTACTTCGTTTATCTATTCCACTATTTGTGGATGGAAAAAGGCAAAGTCAAGTCTTTATCGAATCGGCAACTAAATGATAGATTATTGGATTTTTACCGGAGACATCATCGGACAGTTTAATATTTGAGCGAAATATTTCGGAAAATTGTACAAAGGAGAATAGTGATTCCACAGGATTAGCGGGTGGGTGAAAAAAGAGAAGATGAGGGCACATTAGCGTACTGGATCGCACTGCCACTCAAAAAGAGCTGATTTACTGGACTTGAATTAGGCAAAACAGCGGTACTGCAACCATAGAAAACGATGGAACCGAATACCATAACTAAAGAAATCGGTAATGGTGAAAACCGTAACCGGACCAAAACGTTAAAATTGATGAACTTAACCGAATTCGAAAACCGTTAATTATTTCGTTTCTATTTTCGGTTTTCGGCAGCACCATTTTACTTAAGTGCACTGAAAATGGAGGAAACCTAACTAAAAGCGTGTAACACCGCCCTACGTATTACTGAAGATGCTTGAAATTTATATAAAGCTGCTTCATCCACTATGCTGAAAATTATTTCTTAAGTGTCGCAAGTTTTATTCTAAAATGCAAGTTAATTAAAACAAAGCGAGAAGAAGCTATATACAATAGAAAATTTCTGAATGATGGAATATTTTAATGACTGATATAAAAATCCGGTTCGAATTCGGCACACAGAGCGAGACCGTGAATGAACCGGAATTCGGTTTTATCCTCGCAACGGAGAAAAAACCGAAGCGGAAAATATTACGGTTCGATGCCCTGAACGCAACTATAAGCGCGTTACACATCTGCGAGTCCCTCGGGATTCGAAGGTGAAAAGGAAAAACAAAATCCCTCGCCATATGCACAGAGATTCATTCCTGTGGTCGGCGCGATTAGTTTAATTAGCCAATTGATAAACTCGGTTGCGTTTCCGAGAGAGGAAGTCAAAGAGGGACGGAACGTTTCGAGCAGAAACGTATCGCGTTGCGGCTGCCCACTCGTGTGACGCTTCCTGTGATATTTAGTATGCGAATCACCCAACGGGCGGTTTTCAACTTCTAATTAGCGAGCTTGCTTCATATTCGAGAAGTGAGCGCCTGGAAGATCTCGAGGCGATTGAAAAGTTCGCTCCGGAAAGTCGGAGAGTTTCGCACCAGCGCAGTAATCTCGTAAATTCATGCGTCTGAAAAACCTGGCCGAGGAGCATCCTCGTAATTAGAGCGACGTGCCGTTTTAATGGAAGGCTTAGGGGTTTTTTTTCTGGAAATGGAATAAATTGGGAATCCATTATTCATCGATAAATAAAAGCTTCGGTGGGAATTAGGGAAGTGCTGAAGTGGCAGAACGGGGTGATGATCGATTTGAATGAGAGAGGGGAATTAGGGAGTGTATTTTTTTTAGACGATTAAGAGCCTTTAATGACTTTGGTTTGCTTCCAACGGTAGTGATAAAAAGCATCTTAAGAGTCATTTGCGTGATTTAAGGGTGAGAATAATCGCGGTTATTTTGAGAATTAATATCTTCCTTAGCGGCGTTAATACACTTTACAATGGGAGGGTTTGATTCGGATTTAGAACTTAGAGGTCAACATACTCTTCTATTCTGATGTTACCGAGAACAACCGGATCCAAATCTACTCATCCAATGTTAAATAATGGATAACTTCTCATTCATACTTAACCTAGATGAGAAAATTGAGCATAGTGGCATGTATCTAGCGCTAGAAGCAGTCCATTATCGTCTGACCGTTATTCTTAATTTAGTGTTTTGACTACAGAAGGACGGCAGTTAAAATTTTATATTAGGATTGATAGGAATATGCTAGATATCGATCTCTCGATATATTAATCTCAAATAAAAACAAATTTCTAAGGCCCAAGATTATCCATTTACCTCAAATTGGTAAATTATTTCCATCCTAACTAGACAGTTTTAAAAAAAGAATAGCAAAATTCAGCATCCAAAGTTTTAATCGGAAAACTTTACTTCTATCATAAATTCATGCCTAAAAATACCGCACTCTTAACTTTTAACCAATGCTTAGGTTTTTTTCTGATTCGTTCCTTCTTTTCGTTCAACCACATTGCAGCGGCAATTCTTTCGTTGTGTAGGCAATCGCTACGTTTACCCACAGCACATCCTCGCGGCCATTGCTAACATTATCGTGCATCGAGATCCCATGCCACAGTTCTTATCCGTATGGGCCGGATATGACGCATACCTCTTCGAACTCATGCCGGAGTAAGAAGGGGGAGAATCTGGGTGAGAATGGCTTCAGTACGTTTCCGGCTTGGTGCGCGGGGCCTTTCGTAGCACATGGGATGATGAAGATTGGTGTTGCTTCTGCGTTGGATCGAGAGGATATGAACGGATGGGAATATTGAATTTATGATACAAGCAATCTCAGCCAGGCACTGCGCTCTTCCTCCCACGTGAATAATTGAAATTAATGGAACTAAAAGAGGATATTCGTCACGAACCTTTTCTTCGCTCGATTCTGGTCATTCTTCAATCGAAATGTGTCTTGTCAAATTGTGTAAGTTGTTCATTTTATCGCGCTTTTTCAAAATTAGTTCAATCTGAATTTCATCCACGAGTTTATCTATGAGAGACTCTAAAATTCAATAAACTTTGCGTCAGTGTTTTTTTCCCAATGAGTGATGAAAGAAGGGCTGATGCGACAGGGCCGGATTTGTTTATACATTATAACTTTTGACATAAAATAGCGTCTTCAATAAAATTAAAGAAGGCATCATTATTAATATTACTCCAAATGAAACAGACTTATCAAATACTACCGCCATAAACGAATAAAGTCTTTATTCGAGCGATTGAGAGGTCTGCTTTACTATCCAAGCCCACTATCAATGCAAAACACAATGAAAAGTTCACTCACCAGTCTTAATTGAAGCAATTTTTTAACTTGAGAGTTACCCTACATTATCTTCTACGGTATCTATTACGAGTTAAATAATTTACGTTATAACTGCAACCATATACTTATTGGTGAGACAACTAATTTTCGTAGCACGAAGTTTTCCGAGACTAGGTAGATTAAGCGTGATACGGAGAAACCATCTGAACTTAGTAAAGAGTATGAAGGGATGATTGAGAACGCGAGGTGGCTCAGAAGATAGAAGCGTTGGGATTGAAGAGGTTTCACGGATGTCCCTCCGGTCCAGCGAAGTTTCATTCGGGGATGAAAGGAAACTGGCCTTGTTATTCAATACCCCTCGTTTGCCGCTCCGACTGCATCGCATATGGGCCACTGAATGGGAGCTAGAGATGATGATGATGATGATGAAGAGTGTGGGAGTGGAGGCTGTAGAGGGGGAGGGAAAAAGGGGAGCGCGAATTGAAGGAACGGATTATCTCACGTGAAGAAAAGAGGCGGAGGAGTGGAGCGAGAGGCAAAGTACAAGAAGTGATAGATTAAGGATGGAGAGTCATGTGAATAGAAGGCTTCCTAGATATGGATAGGTATCTGCTTGAAAAAGACATATCCCCAAAAGCACTAAGCAGAGTTATCCAATCCGTGTGCTGTGATCAAGTCTCGCGTGTCGCATGACTTCCATACATACCAACCATACGCTTAAAATTAAAATTTCACATTATATATGCTCTACATTGTCCGGTTTACCTATCGTTAAATTGCGTTCTTTACTAAAATTTTCCTTTCCGCACGAAGTACTCTCTTCTTGGATAGTTTGAATTCAATCTGATTGTGAGAGGTAAAGGGAAAAGTTAAATCGGCCACGTGCTTTGAATTCATGGTTAAATGTACTAAGGAAGAAAATAGGTTGGGGGACCACTCTAGGGGTCAGACCAGCTATGAGGTTTCTTAGATTTTATAAAAAAATTTAATAGAATTTAGAGTTATAAAAGGAATAATTAAAGTGATACAGCAGTATTAACACCAGGAAGAATTTTAGTCTTAGTCACTCTTAAAAATGTCGTAAGAATGCCCTATGAATTCTTTTGGTATGAACTGTTCCACTGGAAATATTGAGCGTCCACTTATGTGACTTAATTCATTAAATTATAAAAACAAACAAAATATTCTCATGTATTGTTGCAATATAAAAATATTCGATTAAAAGTTCAAGTTTACAATGACTTGGATTCGTTTCTGTATTTTGACAGTGAAATGTTAGGAATTGTAAACTAAGATATTAGTCTATCTAAATATCGGCAAGAACAAAATATAAACCGTCTTCACCGCGCGACACGTAAAGGCGCTTGGTAGAGATCGTAGGATTTGTATTCAAAACTTACAAGAATTCCCGTCAATTGAGAAGATTAGGGAATACATTACAGCAGATATTTTCATTCGTTTCTGTTCAAGGACAACAAGCGGGAGAGAAATTGTCTCCATGTGATATCCCATTTGGCATCGTCTTCATAGCCTGGTTAGATTCGCCTTGGTTGCTCATTGCCGGTTTTCTGTTCTCTCTACACCTTCAAGGGTCGTATCCTGCGAAAGATAAAAAGAAAGAGGTCAATTTAGTGTAAGGATCAAGGAGGAGAAATGCGTGGTTGCTTGCACTACACAAGAAATTGTAGAAAATTTAGTTACTTGACATGCTTATATTCCACATTACCAATGGTAAAGTCAAACGCCGTCTTAGCATTTCATTAGTCTACTTTTAGTAGTCGATTAAAAAGGATACAAAGGTAAAATGCTTCATGTATAGAAACTGCCCAAATGTATAGAAATGTACGAAGATGCCAACATGGAGCATTCCGGGATGTCATCAGGGAGTGATACGGATGGGAAATGAGACTATTGAATCAATTAATTGATTTAACATTTCCAAGATTGTGGCGAATCTGCAAAATGCATTTCTTCCGAAAAACCTTCATATAAATTGGTGTGAGTTTTGGCAGTGATTTCTCAGAAATCCGTATGTAAGCGAAAGCACATATCCATTAGTCATTACGCCATATTTGAAATCGACGTCGATCTCGCTAGACGCAGAGTGATTTACAGCAGACTTTTTCAGGAAATATCGCCTTTTATGAGACTAAAATGCGATTCATTTCAATAAATTACTAATTATGTTCGTGTAATATTTAATTACTTTCAGCACGTTGGCTAGGAGCTAAAAGTAATTTCTACAAATTACTAGGGTGGCCCCATGTGGGATATAAACGTTTCTCGCGACGCCTTTTTCCATTTCCAGTTGATTGGATAAGAGGTGAGAGTATCGTCGTTCCGCCGTTATTGAGATGTATCCACTGAGATGCCATCACGCGGTTGGACCGAATGGCAGTAAACCGACACGGTCGGAATTGAGTTTGACGTTTTGTTCTCTCACTTAGCAGCAGGAACGATACTATGGCAATCAGCCAGCGCAGAATTGGCGGCTTTTCATTCACCTCTTCATTTGCGACTCAATTGGTTCTTCATTCCGTTCATCGACTTGATGCTACATAAATTTCGTGTAGTTGAAAGGCTGCCATCTTCGTGACGTTGAAATGGTTACCGTTCTCGCTACGAGTGAAACTGTATTTTTGTATTCTCAGATGTTGTCTATACAATCCTCATTCTTCGTATTATTTTGGGTGCGGCGTAATTCTCGCGATATGAAAATGCTATCCCTTATTTAGTCGTAATTGCAAAATGGATGATCATCTTGACATAATTGTTCAATTTTAAAAAAACGCTGCAAATACGTGAGTACGAGAAGATATTTAATATAAAGGATGTGGTAAGAAAGAGTTTAAAACTTTATAAAAGAAGTCGGATTAGCATGTTCGGCAAGTCAAGCCTATAAATTAGTGAAACCTTGTCTTCAATGTAAATAATAAGAGACCTACTTCATCAGTAACCTAAACATATAAAGAGTTAATCTTTTGTTTTCTATCAAAGGATCTTTATCAGCAAAATTCGTGCAAAAGACTGGTGAAAACTAGCAAAATTTGGTTATCCATTTGCGTTTAATTAAAGCGGTGGAAGTAATGGGGATTGCGCATTCTCGCTGGATAAATTTTGAAAGCTTCCTAATAAAATTGTACGCAGTAAGCCAAAATGAAGAGATGGGAGAATCGGGTGGAATGTTTGTGGTGTATTAGGAATGCATGGCTTGGGAGCGGATTAAGAAAGGGGCGGAATAAGAGCGCGTGTGAAAGAGCAAAATGGATCCAAGGATAGAAGGAAAGGAGAGAGAATGGGTCGCTTGAGAGTAAGTAAAGGAGATGAGGGAGAGATGAATGCATGAAGAGATGGAAGCGATGGTTAGGCGAGAGACTTGTTATGGGAGGCGACGAAACGTAAGGCGGCCTCTACAAATACGAAGGAAACATTGAGTAAGGCACCGGAAAAAGGAAGAACGAGAAAGAGGGCGCTTTATGGTCGAGGAAAGGGACGGAATGCGTGGGAAAGGATGTGCAAAGACAGGGTTACGTGTCCACGTTAATAGTGGCGCGGGAACTTATTCAAGCATGAGACGTTCCAAAACTATTCTGGTAGCATCCCAGGCAGGATTGTTTCTGCATCACACAAACTTTCTTAGGAACAAATTTTATTTATGGTGAAGTTGAGATGCAGGAGAAGCGTCTCGACTACTTATGCTACGCTCATCGATAAGATTTACCTCTCGAGGATGGCTGATATTTTTCTAATTCGTCAGTAAAGATTGAGGTTCAGAAAATGAATACCAAGAAGCGAATCTCTTAAGATCACTAACGGTTACAATCTGCTTAAAACAAGAAACACTGTTCGAAGAAATTGAAAACGGAGAGATACAAAATTTGTAACTCCGATTCGAGTAGAGAATCTAAGGAGAGAAAACGAAATCGTCGGGGTATTCGCTAATACTTCTTTTGAATTCTTTGTTACAATGATGTTATTTCAATATTGCTTCATATATATTTCACCATTGAGGAGAAAAATTTTATGGAAGGGGAGGATGAATCGAGATAAAATTATACATTTTGCAATAGAATACACTAAAAATTAGCAACCAGAATGGCAACAAATAAAATTTTTAACAAGCACGAGCCTTAAATCGAAGCAAATCCTTCCCTTAACCATCTATACGGTTACAAAAAAATGCCGGCGTAAACCAAAATTTCATCTTGAAATAAATCCGCAGTTTTCGATCACTGAAGACATATTACATTTATAAACAACCTTTTTGGGTCTTGAAAATCTCAAATACGATCAAGATGGAATGAAACAAATCAGAAATCTCCGCAAACGTTATGAATCGTCAATTATTTAATTTCCCGAGCAATTAGCAGTTATCCTTCGCCAAACTACAAGGAAACTCGACGCCAAATTGGCGACAAGAGGTCAACAAACGCGACTGAACATATACACTTTCTCTTTCCCTCCTCAAGCCTTCTCCCACCAAACACAAACAAAACAAACAGTCTTTCCCATTATAATCTCGCTCCTCAAACATCTCAGCGTCGGCCTATCTTTCCTCTCCCTCTCATTCTCGACCTTCTCTCGAGTATTTCTTCTCTATATATTCCACCCTCCTATTTAACTCTCCTTCACACTCCCTACTCTCAATTGATCAACACGGCATAGCCGTCACTTCTCCTATCCCCTAGCATGCATGCCTTTCTCTACTCCGTGGGAGACCCATTTCATTCCTCTCTCCTTCTCCCGCCAAGTCGAAAATCTCTATCTCCCTTTCCGCCTGTTATTTTTTCTCCTTCCCTTATCCACACTCTAGCCTCCATACCACTCCCGTCTCAGGCCCCCTTCGCAGCATGACAGGAAATGCCGTACCCTTCGTTTTGGAAGCTAACAGAGAAGAGTTGCCCTCGACATATCCCTCTCGCCCTTTCGCAGATCTTTTGTGCACGAGAAGGACATGTGAGGGAAAAAGGACTCTTTTTTCACCTCAACGCCCTCGAAGATATGCTTATACGTATTTATAACAGTCTTCAGATCGAACTTGAGCACAGATATTTTTACAAAGTGAGAAATTTTCTCTTCGGATGATTTCTTTTGGCACCGAGACGCACTTTAATTGACGGATTAGGAGCGTTTAGTGCTTTATATAGCATTAAATAATAGTCATTAATATATCTTTCGAGAGAACAACTATGTTTTCGAAAGCATTTACAACGGGCAAAGTTTACATGTAAGGCTTAGTATTGCTGCGAATATAAAAATGCGAATTTTTGGAGAAAAATATTTCTAGAGACAAAACATATCAGCATATCTCCGGTTATATTGCGAGGATACAACCTAGTAGATGTCCTTGCTTACGAGAGACTAAAATATATAAGGAAAGAAGTAAATAAATTGGTTAATTTTTACCTCCTATTCTGGGTGAATTCGATATTTTCCTTCAGAAAATAGGGCAGTGTGGGAGTCGATGTGCTGTTCACGTGTCACCAACGGTGTGACAGAGGTGGGTAACCTTTTTGGTTGTTTTTTGCGACCATTTTGTTATTTTTATGAGGCCTTTTAGTAACTTCCCGAAACAATTTCCCGTATTCAATTAATTATATCCAAATCTTATTAGTGTAGCCACGTGAAAAACAAAATGAAAAATTCTATTTCAGTTCCCTCAGCAAATGAATTTATTTTCTCGTACGCAATATAGGTGTTAACTCGAACTGAATTATTTTATAACGTAGGAAATAGGAAATAAGGAAAGGATATATAAGGAAAATTTCTTTAATCGATTGAATTAACTTGCATTTTTGAAAAATATTCAAATAAATATTAAAATGCTCCGAATCGGAATATCTTATACTTTGTCACAAAGCTCGTAAAGCAAATTTTCCAGCAGTAATAAAAGAAAATCTTTAACTTAAGGAGTGATTCAGTATAAATCTAGCGAGATGGCTAAAAACATAGCTGTTTCACTGCTTCCATTTATTGTAAATGGTTGGATTCATTTACATTTCCTAAGGTCAATTTCCTGTTAAATACGCTATGAAAAATACTTCCGCCAAATATTTTCAGATATATCTCTTGATTTATCTTTTGAAAATCCGTTGTTATCAATATTTTACCGCTGGGTGTATACCGCAAACATCAACCTTTGCTCTGACATTCGAATTTGCGGAAGCGTTATGTGCTTAATTTTGATGATCGATGCTCCACCGTTCCCGACTGGAAAAATTACTATCTGTTGGATCAATAATTTCGGATATTTGCTGCGTGTTTTGGCTAAAAACGATCAGATACAGACGCAATGGACATTGAAAACTGGCACTGAAATCACCTAAGTAAAATTATACCGTATAAATTATCTTTTACATGAAGGCAACGGTGGAAAGTGTTAAATGAGAATTTTGTAATATCTTAATGCTGAACCGTAGAAAACCATACGAAGATAACAAACCCTGACTCTTGAAATTGTACGCTTAAAAGATGTTTCAGAAATATCAATTCTCTAATTATTTAAGAGGAAAATATTCTGAACTCTGTTTCTCATTTGATAAAGCTATTTTCCTTGGGCGCGCGCAAACATTAAATTCTACGTTTATTTAGCTTAAATAAATTTATTGATATACAAACAAATTTGGGCAAACAAAACTGCGGAATTAGTAGCCCCTGAATCCCCAGGCATCCAATAATTGAAAATATCGTAAGAACAATTGTCTCACAACAAACGAAAGATTAAAGTATTCCACTCTTCTGCAAGAACAAATTTAACAATTTTGGTTAGAAAGTACGGAGGAGCACCAGTGATACCGAAGCGGGGGATAAAAATAGTGGGACGGAACGGATGCATTTATCAACTGCTACAGGCGCTTCAGGCAAGGACCCGTGAATCAGTCTCGCTAATTGCAATAGAGAAATCGCGCACGTATCGACAACGCTTTTTTTTTTAAAACGTCGTCCAAAACGAATAGGCAGACGGGACATCCTCTCACTTCAGTTCTGCTGATAACGCCTCTACATCCCTCGGTTTTGCGAAATCCCCACTCTGATGCGAACAAACCACCCTCCAGCACCCTCTCCACATCTCCCCCAAACCGCCTCCTCTCGGCTGCTGACTCCATTTCCTACAGCGCGTTGCATGGCAACCATTAGCCTCCCTCTCTCTCTATACCTCTCCAAACACCACGAGACCTTTTGTTTTAATGGAACTGCTACTCCACCCCTCCCGACTACAAACCCCCTTCAATCTCTCTCCTTATTTCCCGTAAGCCACCAACTCTTGGCTTTCTTATTTCCTCCGCGCCACGCTCTCTCCTCACCTCCTCGCTTCGCTGCCTTCCCTTCCATCTCTCGAACCCAGGTTTCCACAAATGAGGAAACACCCCCACCAGCCATTCTCCCGAATCAACCCATCTCCCTACCCATTGCCATTTTATTCGAGCCATCATCACGGAGAAAAAACTCGCCCCCTCTATTACTACCGTGTCACCCAAGGTTCCCGAGCATTTTCCCATCCGAAAAGCGTCTTCTTTTGTAAGGGGCGAATTCATTGCCTTCTTTCCTCGCGAAAAAGACGCTCACCTTACCGCAAAGTATGTTTCTCAATCTTTTTATCACCATTTGCTACTAAGGTTAAGATAAGGGGAAGATTTGGGATTGAATGGTTCGAAAAGAGTTATTTTTGTAATCCTCAACACGATTGTTTCCCTCTTGCTGCCGAAATTTTGAAAGTACATTCACAAATTAACTCTCGTATCTGCCTCTCTGTAATTGCTTGATCGATCCTGGTTAGGGGTTGAAAATGATTTCCGAATTATTTTCGTTGTTACCCATAATGATTACAATTGCTAAATTTTCGTTATTTGTTTAGCGCTTACGAGTGATGGGAATTCCTATGCGTTAACGTTCCCAAGATTATGTCAGAGTAGGCAACAATGGGAAGTGAAAGTGGAGTAATTTACTTAGATATAAAATATTAGTAAGTAATAACAGGGACTCGTCCTTGTTTTGTCAAGGTATAAGAGAAATTTTTTCTTTGGGTAATACATATTTTTTGGATAACTTCTACATCTTTCGTTTATCTTGCATAACTTTGATACGACACAATTCATCTGAAGATATTGGTCTCTTAATAATAAGATGAAATTTTGAGGGCGAATACGTCGATGACGTCAATTACATTTTTATTAAATTGCTTAAATTTTCTACCTTACTTTTGCAGGGCTTTATCAATTTAAGAAGTTTCTTTAAGATTAAAGTAAACAAAATACTCTCAGGATATGTATCTGTACTTCAGCCGGAATAATTCTTTTGATGAACATTGGAAAAATGCTATATTTTCTTGCTTTTGCTGGATAAATTTTATCCATCCCTCAATTCCTTGTTTTTCTCACCGA
The DNA here is from genome assembly GCA_036926295.1 of Pachydiplax longipennis. Classification (NCBI taxonomy): domain Eukaryota; kingdom Metazoa; phylum Arthropoda; class Insecta; order Odonata; family Libellulidae; genus Pachydiplax; species Pachydiplax longipennis. Next base: position 65,199,069 of record JAVFKF010000008.1, read on the forward strand.
TTCACCAATTCTCCTCTCTCACTGCTTCTCTTTTACGGTCTCAGGGGATGACACAGCGCTTGGCTGACCTCACATGAACCGCCAATTGTGTAGGCGATTTTTCTCTGCCTCTTTTTGATTGGAGGTCGTCCAATGCGAGTACCTACTCAATGCCAGAAATATTACTTCGGAGGGTGGCCGACATAAAAGTGTTCATACGTGAATCTGGTTGATGCAGGGACCTTAAATCCGTCGATTCTGAGTCATGCGCGTGCAAAAATACATCTCCCTCCGTACACCATGATTTTTAACTCACACACCTTAATTTCTTAACTCATTTTAGCAATATAAACGATGAAACTGTATTTAATAACTAATTTTTAATGACATTCCAAGAAAATGGATCAAATGTGTGAAAATTCCCCTTCATTGCCTAAGTATTATATCCAAGCGTAATTTCCTAAATAGGAGAAAACGCAAAACTTCTTCTTTATATATCATCATATTTCTAGCATACTTTCTATTTTTAGAAATATTAAATGATACCGAAATTTATGATTTGAGAGAAAAGGAACAGGTTAAATGTAATGTAAACGGGATACTTTAGAAATATTTATTTCAGTAAATGGTTTTCGAACAAAAAAGAGAAAGAGAAATATTTTGAAAAAAATTTCAATAATTTCACATTTAAATATTCTCGGAAAAGGCTAACACTTTCAGCTGTCAAATTCAAGAAATTGAAAGTGAAGTGATAGCGTTTAATTCGCTAATCTTTGAGAATAAAGATGAGTTCAATCGAGAACAAATGATAGCCATTGTCTTCAGAAGAATTTAGACAAGTTTATTTTGGAAGATATGAGCTTTAGAATGTTTACCATTAATGTGAGGTATTGCTCGTTTAACTTGGAATCATACTAATAACGGATTTCAATGATAGTGACGGAAGCTGGGCCTACAATTGTTTTAATTATTTTCTGCATCAAAAAATGTATAATCGGGGCGCAAAATGAGTAGCAGTTGACGATCTAGTTTCAGCAGAGCCCTTCCTACCCCTCCGACTTCATCGCATTTATGTCTGCGCTGCCGTTAATACTCCACGGGAGCAAGCGAACTTGTATGGGGGAAATCTGCATGTATCCATAAATCTTTCCCTCCCTGTAATCCCTCTCTTGAGTTCTAAAGCAAAAGGGTCGGTGATATACCTTATGATTTTCCTCCCTCGCCAGCCATCGCAGGCGCCTGCCATTGGCATGTTTGTGCCTCTCTCCGCTGCCATCGCTCGCTACGCTGTAGTGGCAATAATTACGACCATTCCGGCCCAACAGCTCGCTTGCACTTTACGGTGGAGAGGCCTGAATGCTATTCGCTCGGAAACAAAAGAAACGCGGAAAGAGAGCAGAAATAAAGGAATACGTATCAAGATGTGAAAGGAAGGCGGTGACAGAATGGGAGAGAGAAAATTCAAGGGCGAAATAAATTTCAAACGCATAATGTGCCTTCCAGCTTGTCTCTTTTACGCCACTGTGCTTCTAGAGAAAGGCAGAGATACTATTAACGTCGCCGGAATGAAAAGTGACAACAATTTTTGAGTGTTAAGATCATTCCCGTAAGATGTTTAAGGGATGTAAAATGAAGGATCTCGGAAATTTTTATTTTACTCGACCTTAGGTTTAAAATGCTCACCTTTCATCATCATATTTAGTGAAGTAAAGAATCGTGATGTAAAAGCGTATAATAAGGAAATTTATCCGACGGTCGTGAGTAATTACAGAGCGAAGGCAATTTTCCATTTCAAATTCTTTTAGTTGATTATTAGGGATTTTATTGAAAAAGTTCATATACTTCTATCGACAGACACGTAATTTCATCACCCGATCTATGCTGGGTTTGTTCCTTTCTCATTTTCTTTTTTCACTGTTAGATATTTTAATTATTCTCAAATCACCTTTCCTTCAACCTTATCGATTGGTTGTTTTTTAAGGTTCTTTCTTTCTGGAGTACTGATGTTCTGCAAGAATGAAATAATCTACATCATTTCATAATATGGTAACGCGCAATTAGTTAGGGTTAAGAATTAGAATTATTTTGGAATGTTTACTCAGTCACTACTCGGAACGGATTTACTCAGTAGTGACTGAGTAAATCCGTTCCGAAAATTCTAAAATATTCACTGGAAAAATTGGAATAAAATTTTTTATAGTTACGGGAATACGAATTTCATAACAGGGATTTTTGAGGTCATACCTGTGTTAATGAATTAAAGTGGTTGAAGTAATTGTAACGATATACCCCTATAAATACCTCAACATACCGGCTAACGTTTCAGAATATGTAGCACATTTCAATCGCAATGTAGTAAATCCTAACCTAAAGTATTAAATCACGTGAAAAGCTGGAGATTATACCTTCCACTAGTACTCAAATTAGAAGAATGGGAGGAAAGTGCAAATCATAACGATTACGTACTACCACGTCGAGCTACCTCTCGTTGTTATTTACACAGGAGAAAATTTTGTCTCACACCCGTGGTATCCCGAATAAAATAACTGGCTGACTTGATATAACCAAAGTCAGAGCAACGGTCAGCTTCTAAAAATCCAAAAAATGTACCCAGTATTTGATGCACATGGTAGTGGTAAAAATGGCGTCGGCAGGAATGAACGAAACGCCCCCTTGCAGAGAAGTGGGGAACAGAAGGGGGTGGAGAAAAGTGGTGACGGAGAAAGAGGTGGAAAACTCATAGACGGGAGACAGCGGTGTATGATCTCGCATACATCGTTGCCCCGTCGCCTATGCTCATTGCTCCACGGCAAGAGATTCTCTTGTCCCAACGTCACGGGCAGCGAAGGCTTTCGGGCGGATAAGGGAGGTGGGTTCGGATCTACGAATAAAGAATTTATGCAAGAGGGATCCAAGGAGGCTGCGTCGATGGTCTGCCTTTCATTTGGAGTGCGAATGAATGGGAGGGTAAAGAAATCCGCTTCAGAATCGCGATTATGAAGCGTACGTCAATACGCGCCGCACCAGTGCAAGCAGTGCCGAGAATCAATTTCCGTTCGTCGAGAGAGAAAGAGTACGAGGCACAGTATTATGAAATATTGATGCAGGGGAATCTCCGAAGTATAATAAGAAATAGATAGATAAGAAAATAGAACGGTAAAGGTGAGCTGTGATACCCATGAGTAATATGTGGTATGTAAAATGAAAATTTTCCAAAATTAGCTTTATAGCACTCCAAATGTAGTCAAGATGTGGATATCCCAATGCATCTCCTTAACAAAATTATAATAGTTGAATACTAATGGTCATTGAAATAGTTATCTTGAAGTGTGGCCTAACAAAATATTTTTATGATGAGCGATAAAATCAATTCCGGGAAACTTCATAGTAAAATATTTTACCAAAATTCCATTCCTTGCTGTCCTTTACAGATAGAATGCGGTCTTAAAAATTTCATAAAACCAACCCAGAAAAGGCTTTTCGAAATGTATTGGTATAAAACCCGCTCAAAATTAACGAAAGCCATGAATCGTCATAGCGTCAATCGAATTAATTAAAATTAATCTGTATCGAGGTATTTAAATTAGATTCTGAAAATTCCTACTTCGTCGCAATTAGCAAAACAGAACCAAGTTTGAAGAATGAAAGATTTTTCTTTATCGGAAATCAGTAGATTAAACTGGGCGGTATTATTCGGTTGGAGAACTATTAAAAGTTTTCAGCGCATTTTCTTTCTGGAAAAAAATTTCAGAGGAGTAATTTCTCGAAAATTTTCTGTGGTACGTTTTTACAAAAATACTTAAATGGAGATAATTTCTGCGGTGTAAAATGCGAAAATGATCAAAAATGTTTTTGAGGACGGTGCAGCTCCCGAGTTTGGAACGAATCAGGCTTGGAAAGGAAGGATGGGAATCCGTTGTGAGTCAATGAGCTCTTATTTATATTTTCCCTTCCATCGCAAATCTATCCACTATATTCCAACAACCATCTACTCCATCGAACTGAGCCCGCCTCCCGTCAGTGGGCAACAGAGATCTGACCCTGCGACCTTTAGGGCACGTGCGTCACAGCCACGTCACAGAGCAGCATCAGGAGGGGGGGAGTGGTAGTAAAGGGATGAGGAGGATATAGAAGCATATAGGCTAGGAGGTGGGGGAGGAGGAATGAGGTTAAAGGGTGCAAGGGACTTCCCTCGGTAGACTTGGCAGCGTCGGATGCTGCGGGGAGGGGTGCGGGGGCGGGCAGAATGGATCCACTCTCCCCATCTGGACGAATTTCGGGGGTCTTGCAAGGTTGCCAAATGGACGGATGGAGTCACACTAATCGGTGACGCATATTTTATCCGGGATTTGGCCGGGAATGCTGTGACCTGGCGAGGCCGCCGTCTGATTGTATCCGTAATTTTCTTGCGGGTGAGGAATGATTTTTTTTCGCTACTTGTGAGAGGTACGCTTTCTGGGGCGTTGAGGGCACCATGGTAGCAGTGCGTATACGATATAATGCTGGAATGGCGGTTCATGACGGTGGACATGTGGCCGCGCTCTAGTCAGAGTAGATGGATGTGTTTAATGCGAAAAACTCTGATATCTTCATTGACATTTAGTTTTTTTCGAGATTCGGAAATAAAAAATCACAGCCGAAGTTCATTAATTTATCACAGCTTGACAGAAATCAACTCGGAATAATTCAAAAACAAGTATATCTACATTTACATGAATACCCTGCAAGCCGCCTTTCGGCGTGTGGCAGGGGGTGTAAACACCCTGCCAGTATAAGTGAAAGAGCAATTAGTCGCAAAGGAATTTCATTGATTTTACTTAAAATAATGCTGACATCTTAACTGCAAAGGAATCCAGATTGGAGTTTGGAAAATAAAACGAGTTGAAGAATGCTATAGCAATGCGTTGTGGTAGGAATTTGAATTGTACCTCGACGGCTGAAGTCGCACGTGAGCTCAAACTGGGAATCGAAATCAGGACCGTTTTTATCGAAGTCGAACTCATTGCCCACTAGGCTATCGGTATGCCTACAGCAACGTCATTGATTACAACTGCTATAGTGATAAGAACTATCAATAGCTTTTTTTCCCTTAACAGACGGAAGCATTGTTACCTGATGCACATGCCATACCCAGCAGATGATGTTTACGTTCTCAGTGAATCTAGATGCCTGACGTTCTTTGAAAACAAATATTAAATATAAAGAATCTTGAATTCCAGTCTCTTTTTAGTTATTTCACAAATAAATTTTCTATTCAATTTCCACACTTAGGAAATTAAATTTTTCGGAGCAGGAAAATTTTCACTCATAATCAGATAGGGTAACTAAAAGGGAATGTAATCACGAATAATGCCCAGCGACCTATTAGATACCAAGGTGTTTATTAGTATTTTATTCGGCTAATTCGTATCTTCAAGCTAACGACGAGAACCAAACGGTCGATTGATTTCATCTTTTCTTATCACCTACGCAGAAATAAAAAAAACGGCCCTTCTCAAAGACGCATCTTTAAGGTCTGCGCTATCGATTCCATAACCCCGCTCTCTTCTTAGAAAATAATTCCTCGGGATGAATTCGGCGCATCCCCCCTTTTTCACCTCTTCATATATTACCCCTTTACCCCCTTCTCTCCCCTTTTACTCCGACAACCCTGCGGACCGAAAACTATTCATCACCATCTATCCAGACAGGGGGAGGGAGGTCCTTCATTTCCCCTGCGAACCGGGAGCGCCTCTCCCGGCGAAAGCGAGAATGACAAGCATCCGCATGTGCAAAGGAGAGAGAGAGAGAAATGAGAGGATGGAGACGGTTTCGACCAGAGACTAGCATTCCATCCAACTCTCGCCTTCGCGTACAGAAACGCATACATTCAGGCACGCGAGGACATACGCATCGATCGACGCAGCGACAGTTCGCGAGTCCTAAATTCTGGTCCTCGGGCGAGAGACGCTCCGAATTCCGTTGGATAACGATTGAATTTTAAATGCGACTCCGCGAATCGATCTGCAGGGAGAGGATAATTGGTTCGCGCGCGTTTTCTTTCGAGTGACGATGTTTCTGTAAGGTCTGTTTGAATAATTTCCGAATGAGATATTTAAGGTATATTGACTCAATTACGCATGACACTTATTTGGGAAAAATTATCATTGATTTCTTTTTATCGAAACTTATTGGAAAGTGCTTCTTTAATACATAGGAACTCTTTTCGAGTTCGGTAGCTTATCCAGCAAAACATAACAAACATAAGAGAGAGTGTTAATCTCATGAAGTCCTCCAAAAATTTACGTTTAATATTCTCCCAGATCTCCAAATATCTCCCAGAATTCTATTCTCTAATTCTTCTAATAAAAAGCAAGTTTTAGCGGATAAAGAATTACTTTCACATTTTTTTCAGTTTGTGCAGAACCATCGAAAGTGTTAAATGAAAGAGGGAAATGCTTGTATCTTCCAATAACGCTAGTTCTCCGTCAAATCCATCAGTGAAAAGTTGAATATGTTTTAAAACATTGAATTATTTCCACTGTTTGGACTTAAAATTGTCAATTTTATAAAAAACATCTCACTACAGATTACTCAAAAGAAATGAAATTTTTTTAACTTTGAACATTTCATTTAAAACGTATGACTACCCTAATCTCAATGTTAACGTAGGATTGTCAGGCAAAGTTCTTCATATAAATTGAAGAAGCACAAAATATGATTTTATTTAGAGAAAATTAGATGTTTAATTGAGGGGAGTTCTCAACATCACTTTTTATTAAGACGTCTCTATTGAAGGAAATTTCTTAAGGAAATAGTATGTCTATCATTCACTCGATATTGACTATTTTATATACACAAGGGATTGATACTGTTAGTTAATGGCGCCTAAATGGATAAAAAATTGTTACCTAATTTGAAAAGTAATGAGGGTAGAAGTGAGCAGCCTAGTGTTAGGTACTCTTAATTTTAGAGCCCTTGTCTGGTTCTATTTTTTCTTGCTACGAGAAGGAAAGGTTGCGATAAAATAAGGAGAGTGGGATATGCGGGGGTGGTAATGGTTGAAGAAAGAGGATGGGGTGAGCTGTAGGAGGAAGATTAGAAAGGTTCTGTTGTTTCGAAGCCTAAATGCCACATCAACGTGATCTCTCATGGCATTCAAATGTCAGGTGTGTGCATTTCGAGAGGCATTTTTTTCCAGGAGAACTCATCAGCCACCGTTTTTCTTAGACAAGCATTGGCACCTCAATACGGTTTTTACCCTTCTTTCCGAAACTAAGGACGCAAATAGTGAACGGCATCAAACGGAGTTTTGAATAGCAGTAGCAAAATACAACTCTTAGATTCGTAAAACCTGAGATAGCTGAACCTACTCTATATTTGTACGTCGTGAAATTTCTTTATTTTATCAAATATATCGTTCGTAATGGATTTGTAATAATCGTTTTATTTATTGTATGTGGTCTCTACAAGTTTCCACCTTTGTTTTTTTTTAATTTCTTAAAATTATTTGTAACCTATCAAATTAAAACCCTTAAATTGCCAGGAAATACAAGTATACTGCTAAGATTAGGATTATTTTTATCCAAAAATAAACTTGTTAAATCAACTCACGTTGACTATAGAAACAAAAGAAACTAAATATTACAGTAGTTTTTCTCTCAAATCCAGTTGATACAAAAAATCGTTAAAACGAAGTCGTTCTAGTTCTCTCTAAAAAGTCGTCATTTTATGGAATTACATTTCAAAAAGCAGGAAAAAATGGCTGCAAATTTTCGAAGAGAAATAAGAAGTAAAACATAATCATTTAGCTGAAATTTCTTGTTGGATACCCAAATGCTCTTACTGAATGCAACAAAGGAGGAAATAGGACAACGAAATGAAGACAGCGTAAATGACGTTCGTGTTAGGTCATGTTGCTTTCAGATGCCATCATCACCGAGTTTGAGCACCGCCCTTTTCCTTATGACCATTTCTAACGAAATCATTTCCAACTAAACCAACCAGTAGGAAGATTGATACAGATAATTTTGCTTCAGCTAAGTTTGATTTCATAAGTTCATTAAGTTAATAAAGCAAGATATTTTTTAAAATTTTGATAGAATTAGAGATCAGAGAGGGAAAAGGGGGTAGAATGAAATGCGATTCCTTAATATCTCTAACTCTATCATATATTCATTTGTTATTAACAAAGTTCGAAATTATGCAAGTAATATTTGCCACTTGATTATGATAAATCTTCGACTTACGCAATTTATCATTACTTCTGGTTTCAGGTCCGTAGAAACTGATGGGACATTATTAATATACATGTTATAATTTATTTATACTAATGTTATATAATTGAAAATCATATACTGATCATCATATGCCTGCAATATGTTAATATTATAAAAACTATAAACATTTCAACTAGGAAATATTTATCAGTACCTAGCCTTCATTTTAATGGACGGAATAGACGGAAAATTTTCCTCAAATATTTTTATATTCTAGCTATTTTATACTACTGATATAAACTTCGAATATATCCAATTCCCAAAACAGAACTCACACCGTTGCCCAGTACGTAATTTTGGATATACTTAAAACAGATTTCGTACGTACTAGAATTTGCAGAGAGGTTTCTTCCTCATTGGTGTGATAAGATCGAAACTTTTTGCGTAGGTCTTCGAAACTTTTTGCGTAGGTCTTTGCTACTCTATTTGGCGATAAAATTAAATGTCCTCAAGCGAGACACATGTGCCGAAACGAAACGTATCCTCACAGCTTGAAGCCTTAATTGAGCACGCATTTTGATTCAGCTCAATCTCTCTCCACCGCAGATTTTCCTCATGCTCAAAAGTAACTCTCACCCCCCACGCCCATTTCTAGCACCGATCGATCTCGTTTCATAAGCGAGATATCGCGCAAATAAAAGCAGATGTCATGGTGATTTCCAGAACACGCCCTTCCATTAGGGAATGGTGCGTGAGAGAGACATATAGAGAGAGACGTAAAGAGAGAGAGAGACGGAGAGAGCTGCGTTCCGTAGTTACATTTAAAATAATAATCCCTAAGGCAGCAAATCCTTCATCCCCTTGCCGGCCTCATAATTCTTAACCAGACCCGCGTCCTACTTCAACCAACTTTCAACGCCCCAAATCGTAAATCCTTCCTTTTTCTTGGCTCTTTTTATTTTCTTCCATTCAGAGGTTCGTTCATTTCTGCATCCAATCCTTGCCAGAGTCATTAAACAGGAATTAGAAATTCGAGACAATAGAGTTGCGAGGGCTCTTCCTCTCGCTATCGATTCCAGACTTTGCCGGATATTCCACCACTCCTTTTTTATTTTCCCTTGTCGTTAAGACGAAGGACAAGAGGCAGAGTTTCTATTAGTTTCCGAGACGGGAAATTTCGCATCTGCGGAAAGAGGAGCGTGATGGAGGAGGGAGCGATGAAAAAATGGGCGAGAAGGGAGGGAGGGACAGAAAGGTCATTCCTTGGGGAGGAGCTGGAAGGAATGAGTGAGAAGTGATGAGAAGGCTGGGGTAACGAAAGGGCAAATGAGGAGAACCAAATAGTGATGGAAATGCAGCTGATAAGGAGGGAACGGATTGAGACGGGAGGAAAGAAGATTATTTGTTTATGGGGAATGACATTGCTTCCCAGAATTCTCATTTTCAGCATTGTTTGCAGAATTGTAGACGTGTATTTCAGAAATCATTCAAGACAAAAATCGTATCAAGTTTTTGATTTGCTATTATACGATCACTCATAATTATAGAGAAAAGTATACAGCGGAAGATGAAAAGATAATTTGTACATAAGAAAATGGTGAATAAACATCGCTGTAAATGCTTCGTAAGATCTTTATAAAAGTTTTAGAACTTTCGATATCTAAAAGAAAATCGGAGAATATAATGCATGGAGCGAGTAAATGGAAGATTCATACCTTATGTGTATGCTGATTTCCCCATTCATCCGCGTTAATTAATTGATTCAAATTTAGATTTACAATAGAGAAGACTAGGCAAATTAGGTGTTGGAAAAGAAAATGGAAATTTCGATAATTTGTCATATCATATTAAGATATTGTCAACTTAATTAAAAGTTCTGCATTAGATAGAATGGTATGGTAGATATAACTCAAAAATATACGAGCTTTATGATTGGCATTAATGTGTATTATGTTATAGGCGGAATTAATGTGTGTCTCGTCTTATAAGTGAAAAGTAAAAGAGAACTAACAAAAAGAGAGAAGGGAATGCGATACGAGATAGAAAATTTTATAGATTACACAATCAAATTAAACAGAGCTAGAGAAAAAACGGAATGGGACAGGCAAAGGGGTTGAGAGTTATCCCTCATTAGCTTTAAAAGAAATTGCAATTCCCGATATTCTTTTCTTTCCATCTTGAAAATCCGTGAAAAAGCACACTTCTCTTTCTTTCAGGAATCTACCACCATGTTCACTCATTTAAGGAGTCTTTCAAGAAAATCACTTCTTCGTAGGCGAATTTCAGTCCGTTGGTGGTATATCTAGATCAGGGAGAGAAATAAATATAACGAAAAATCTACGATTCTGTGATGTATAGATTAGTTCACTTCGACTATTCTAGGTCACGCGGAAAGATGAAGATCGTAATGAAGTTCAAATGCATTCATAGAGAAGAAAAAAAAAATGTCACAGTAATTGTACATCGGAAATCGACCATTAGGTTCTGGTATTGGTTCGTTAAGGCTAGTGACGTTCAACAATTTAGCCACAAAATAAAGAAAGAGTAACTCGCTAATTTACTAGAGTGACACTGAACTGGAATTAATGGTACTAATTCCAAATCGGGCTATGCCGCTACATTCTTTCCGCCGGAAAATTAAGTCCGCGTTAATAAGGAGCGCATCCTCGGAAGGAAGCGAGAAATGGCATTGGGAAAGTCTAAAATTGTGCCATGAAAAATACATTGTTTTCTATTTCAAAGGGATAGACTTGATATCTCCTATTCCTCTTCTGCGATTTGATGAAGGAAAGCGCCGTGTTTTAGCCGATGATCAATAATTAGTGATAAAGCATTCCTCCCTCTGCTGCTAGATCCAGTAAAACACCACTTCAAACGGAAATTTAACCAGCAAAATCAAACCGTGCAAATCGGGAACCGATATTAAGAATCCGATCAAATAATACCTTCCGATTAAAAAAAAATATATCAAATGAATCCCTTCTCTTTTTCGCTTTCTCCTTCGATATCAATCATCAAACATCGACAACTTTGCCGCGAAATTTATCAAAAAGAAGTCTTCCATCATTCAGCGCTCCCCTCGCAAATCTCTCTGCGTCGTGTATTCTGATCTGAATGCAATACCGGCATAACTGTGTCATAGTCCATCGCATCGCATGGCGGGGGACTAAGGGGAGACGCGTTGTGCGTGTATTCGACGCGTGTCGTGTTTTTTTTCGGTAGGGATGGGAGGGTAGGTGAGGAGTCGGACAGAGGGATGGGGATTGCTTAGGCCGCAGGTTGGCAGCACCTGGGCGCCGTCACCCACGCCTTTTACCCCACCTACCGGGAGAACCATATGCCGTGGCTGCGTAATTACGGCCGCCTCCCCGGATGAGGGCCAAATTAATTGATTGCGGGCTACCCTCACGCGCGCGTGCATCTTTCCCTCTCACAGCTCTTCCTTTCCCCCTTTCCTCATCCCACACTCACATCCTTTTCTCTCTTCTATATATCGCACTCCGAATTTTCCCATTTCTCACGTTCCGTTCCCGATGGCTTTCATGAGGTAGCAATTTTACCGGAAGTGCGATTGTTTTCAAATCGGTAATTTTTAAACACGTGTATGTATTTTGAGTATTTAATTGTAGAGGACATATTCACTGGGAAATGAATTCTCTGGCGCGGCAGGATCTGGACTGATGGATCGTTCCGGTTTTCCCTTTCATTTATAACGATTACTTGATAAATGGGCTGGAAAGCTTCTCCTTACTTCGTATTTTCTGGAAATTCCATTAAAAATTTTTAGAGGCGTTAGAATACAACTACACATCCCTAATTGGGATACGAGTAGAGGTATACTTATAGTAACCGAAGGACTGCTCAAATAGCAATCCGACAGTTTTACAATGAAAGAACCCTAATTTTATTAGATTTGAATCACTATTTAAGAAACTATACGCTTTTTCACCTCAAAAATCTAAACCAATTGCTTCTAACATGATCCCCAATAGTAAATATAGCACGTGCGAATGCATCATCATCTCTTAATATCTGCATAGAGAATTTCGCTGTATAGTTTGGACTAATCTTTACATAAAAAAACAATACAATTCTGCCGAGCGGGTTGGATTTGTTCTCATTTTAGAGCGGTAGCAAAAGCGTCCATTCTAATAAACAGTTTCCGAAAAATTTATCATTTAAATGGTCGACCTTTCAAAAAAGTTGTACAGGACCCTTCATCTATCAGTCTCTCCGCTTAGACGAGACGTCCTCCATCCGTCCTCTCTCGAATCAGTATCAAAACATGCCCATCCCTATTTCCCTCATCGTGATTCCTCCCCTCGCACGCCGAAGTTTCATCTCTTCGATTTTTCCACCCCTCTTCTTTACACGGACGCCCCCGCAGTCCTCGTCAATATCTGGCGTCGTGATCTGTCATTTGCGCCGCTTCCATCCCTCCGCTTTCTCCATTCAGCCATTCTCCTATCTACATCTCTATTTTTTCTCTTTTTTAACTTCCCTTCTATAATATTAATCGTCTTTTCCATCCCGAATCCCTATATCCTTTAGAATCGTTCTCAATAATTTAATTATAGGCTAGAGTCTGCTATTATTATTTTTTCGTAAACTCAGAGTTTAATACACATCGTATGCAGTTTTTGTTGATTCCTAATCAGCTACATCTCTCCCTAAAGCCTTGATCATGGGAATTAAAAAGATTGCTTATTATTATGCTTACGAGCTTACAATCTCTGATATAACCTGTAGCTGATATAATAACTCCCATTGCATTACTTTCCTAGTGGTATTCAACGACAACTTTAACGATTTCTTCCAAATTCTACAGATTTTAATATGTGATCTGCATTAACCTCAGGTACGAGAAAATAGAATATAATTCCTGATCAAATCAAGGAATGTAAAAGGAAGAAAAAGACACATGATTATTATTTTTATGAGAAGAGACAAATCGATCCTAGGAATTAAAAAATCAATATATTTGGTATATAGTTCACTTAATTTCATTCCACGTTAAATTACCATTTGCACCCCCATTTATAATCACTGATTCAAGATACGACAATAATAGGTCTCTTCTAGAATAAGGGAAACTAGAGAATGTAAATGTCGTTGATAATAAATAAATTAATAAGACACGTCGACAAGCAATCCTTCACGAGTTCTGGTTTTTAACATATCTAACCCTCTGAAAAATTTCTCTATCGCTACGATACCAATTCTCAATATGTTATGTAAACAATAAAACTTAGTTTTAATTTTCATCTGAACGTGTGTCATTAGAGGAATAAACCATAGCAATATATGACTTTTACGGAGTTTTTTCTAAAAAGAACGGTCAAGTGTGCGTAATCAATGAGTCCACGTCAACGACAAAATCAAAGCTGCCGTATGTGCAGATTATAAGTCACGATTTTATTCGACTGCATCGCGGCATTTAATCTGGACGATCCGTATTTTCTCCCGACCGAGATAAATACACGTTATGTCACAGTCCTCGCTCAAACGGCTCTTCTCATCGCTCAATGACTGATTTCAAATGCACTTTATAAATGGAAAATATTTGTCCCTGCCACTCAGTCTAACAGGCCGCAGCAGTGGCCACCTATTCAAACCTCCCTTTGTTCAAAGTTGGCTCAATAAAGAGTGAACATTCAAAAAAATAATTTCTAATTAGACTGATCGCATATACCTTTTCCCCGGAAGAGCCACGCTTTTTAAATGAACGTTATTACATTGAAATGAACTTCTTCCTTCACTGCAAATTGGATTCCTAAATTTAGAAAAATGTGGATAAATATTAGGTTTTAATTCAGCAATTATTATTGAGAACTCATTCCCAAGAAGCCTTTTTGTTTAAATATCTTTCGGTGTTTAGGCTTAATGGATAGTTTACTGAAATCTTGATCACAATCTTTAACAAGGTTTAAAAAAAAGCAAAGTCTGGGTCATTAAATTGTGGCTGATTTTTTACAGATTAAAAAACATTATCTAAAAATAGTAAATATACTAGTTGAATTAATAATAATATGTAGCGAATACAGTAGGGGTATCTTAAAATTGTACTTGAATCTTACTTCATAGAAATTTTGCTGTATTCGGCTTTATGGAAAATAGTTGGCCTATTTCAGTTAATATACAATAATAATATTTTTCTTTAATTTTATGAATAACACATTTCTGGAAAAATTTCGTTTATTTTCACATTTTATAATTCATTGTGTGTCACGAAGCTCTCGGATGTAAAAGCTAGCTTGTATCTTTTCTAATATTCGTCATCAATCTAAGCCTTGTCCTTCGATTTCGTTTAGCATTAAGAGAAGATGATTCATGGTAACCTATCCGAAGAGAATGGCGGGCAAACACGGACTTCGGACCCTAATTTATGACCGAGAAACATCTGGCAACGGAGCCCTCGTTCCGTGGAAGCTCATTGATGCAGAAGGTGAGAGTTAGATAACCCATTTTCTCGCTTAAAAAATTTCGCAAAATAATGAATGATCAGCTGTCTTTCTAAATTTTATTCTCTTCTCTCGAAATATTTTTTTGGACGTTCAGGGTATTTATGATCTCATGATACCCATCTCCGGAAAAATTTTCTTTTTCATTGCCTCTCAGCTATTTCGATGCTATTTTTCCAGATGAGTTAAGAGCAGATTTGGGGATATTAAGTTCCCCATTTCCTGGTTTATATTTTAAATCTTTACATGATTTCTCCCTATTGCCCATTTATTCCCTGGCGTATTATAAAACATCTCTCGAATGCTTCCACTTCAAAAGTGATTTCTCGTAGGTTTAGCTTTTCAGTAACTTACCGAGGGGGTAAGTTTGAGATTTTGAGTATATTAAACATTTCCGGACAGTAATTTTCTGCTGCGCAACGAAGTATGGTGATATTATTCATTTTTATGAAATATGTTATAGATATATAAGGTGGATATATAATAACCCATTGAAATGATTAATATTAGTGAATGTTTAGTTTGCTGACATTCTCATTACTTCATGAAGAAGATACCTTCTTACCAATCTGTTTTCATCATAATTTCCGACAGCTATCATACCCCCGAAACGAGTCTTCCACTTTTTCTGTTGATCATAAATCTGGTGTGAATAGTGTATAGAGGAATAAAAGGACTAAGATAAAAGAGGGGTTAAATCTCCCATAATAATTTTCATTCCCTTACACTCTAACACTAATGTTGAGTAAATAACCATAGGAAAGTGGCGAGTGATACCCCAGTTTTTTTTACCTTTTACATTGTTTTAATGATCTATTTAATCTGTCTCGGTTTTGTCCCTCTTCGTTCATCAACTCCCATTAAATATATCCTGATCGAGTTCTGATCCAGCGCATCGCATTGCGGATAACTCTCTGACTATTTTAACTCACATCGAAAAGGTCAATAACAGCCGTAGCGATCGAGAAATAGGGGAATAATGCTACTCATACCCTTTCGAATGAAATCGCTCTCACTGCGTTCGTAATTTTATTATGGTTCCGCAATATATCGGAGGATAGGTCTACAGCCTCGTTTCCCCTTTCCTTCTGAAATGTACCGCTTCCCTTATTGCTTTAATTGTACGTAGCGAGTGATTGTAATTCAGCTTTCTCTAATATCCAGAATTAGATTCTGTGACAATATTTCAAAAGTGAGCCAGAATTGTAGAATGTGTAACGCGACCAGAGAGGTGGGCCATAGAACCTATTTAAATTACTATTGATACTGCCAAACAATGAATTATATGTATCATTAGTAGAGTCCAAATTAAATCAACTTTCGCATTCTTCACTGCAACACTGTTTTTACAAAACTATGAAAACCATTTCATTCATCAGCTCTTAAGTGATTTAAGTTCCTGACTTCATTGCTCCTTAACGTCGACGCACGCTTTTCACATAGATTAGATATTTTGAACCGCTGCAGGATGTCTAACTGGAATGTCTCAAAACAGATACGTAAAATTTCCTTGATTTAGAAATATATACAGAACATAATATTATTCTTGTAAATATTTAGAAAATGTATTGAAAATATTCTAAATTGATGAGAGTATCTGATAACTGTTACTCAAAAATACTAAAGAAATAGTCTCAATTTGAGGGTATGACCCAGATATCATTATCGTCATTGCAACTTTTTAAATAGAATTAACTATTTTATCCGCATTTTTAGTAACCTGTAAATCAAAATCTATAATGCCTAAAGAATTTAGCTACCATACTTGCAGAGGAGAGGAGGTTTTTCATGAAAGCAGTAAGGGAAGTCAGCAAAAATTTTCATAGAAGATAGCATTTTTCTTAGTTTGTATTTTCCGAAATAATGAATAACAGCGACTTATGCATAACATTAGGGTCTGTTGAAAATAATCTGTACAATCCATTTATTTCTATAAAAATAATATAACAACCCATAATTCAACCGTAACATGTGGTACCATTTTAGTTAGACAATAAATCTAAGAGTTCAAATCATAGTCTTCAATAAATAAAGTAAACACCTTCCGAGCTTACAATTAGATGCAATGATTCAAACAGACATACTCTCATAATTACGTAAAAAACATTAAAGGAAAAATGCGCATGTCTCTAATTTCGGAAATTAAACGACGAAAGCGATCCAACGGGATATTTTGGAAGCTCCCATTTCCCGCCGGAATTTCTGCCGCTCTGTTTTCAATACAAAATACCGCCGTTTACTAATCAATCTCAACCCGCCTAATCTTCCCTCGTTTCCTCTAATTTAAAACCTTCTCACCCTCCGTTTTCAATGTCTCTTCCAATTTTCCTTCCCCTCTTCAGCGTGGGATATGAGGGGGCGAGGTGTAGAGTAGCGTGGAAAATTCGATCTAACTGGGGAAGTGGGGATGAAACAACCATCCCAATCTATGGGAAACATGAACTTCATCAGTACTGAAACCTTTATCTCTATCTTCACCCTTCAATTTTCTAGAATTTCAGAATGACCCACCGGAACAGTTTTTAAAACATTTTTTGTGGTTATTCTTTTTGGAAGCAATGTGCATCGTAATGGAAATGTTACGTAAGAGACCGCCTCGTTTTTCGATAACTTGGCCATCATGACAAAACTAAAGCTTTACAGGATGATGATATATCATACGGTACTTAAAATTTACTCCTAGCTTTGATTTACAAATTCATATTTAAAGAATATAAAACGATTGTAAACAGCTTAAGAAGTGATTGTAACTATGGCTTATAATCTTTAACCCCGTTCAATTTATTTATCCTTTCTCATTTGTAATCGCCTCATCAGGAGTCACTAAATTTGGTTACAGTGGAACAAAACAGAGGAATCGGTGACGAAGGTAGAAGAACTATAATTAACGTTGTTGAGCGATCCTTGATTGCATTACACAATATATTGAACTATCAAAGATGGTTTGGAATCGTAGTGTCTGAATTACCTTTCTAAATTACTATTAAACTCATAACTAGATTTAATTATTGTAAAACGATGCAGTGAAATGACTCGATGGGAATGATAATTTAATTGATAGGGAAGAATTTGATGATTTCATCTTTTCATGAATGATATGGAGCAAGTATTACTCCCATGATCAAAAGGATGTTCGACCATAGAGACCTAAGTATATAGGAAAGGAAATAAAAAAAATTATTGGGGAAGAAGCTGTCAGTTCCCTTACAAATTACTGAGAAAATTTTGAGGAGAGAAAGGAGATTCGTATGGGAAGGAAAGGTTGCTGATGAGGGTAGCAACTTCATAGTTTATGTAAAGCTGAGGAGAGGAGCGAAAGGAAAGGGAAGATATGGAAAGAAGGAGAGGAAGAGAATATGGAAAGGAAGATAATTTCATAGCGCGGCAGGGAGAATCTTCTGGACTGTTTTAAGTGAATTCTGATGGCAATTTAGGAGATGGCCGGGAGATTGGAGTTGGAATGAGGTTTTACTGTGACAAGTGAGATGGAAGGCCTTCTGCCTAGCTATGCCGGAAGAACCCGTAAATTTACGAATATGTACGAAGAAATGAGAAATTGAGAAGATGAATTGAAGACATTCAATGACAAATTTTCATTTCTCCTTAAAATAACTCAAAGTTATCCCTAGCATGTATGAAAGTTTACGACGCTAGCTGGCTTATATCCTCGTTCACGAAATACCCATAGTTACTAAAGCAATAACAGGAAGTTAATTAACGTTAATTGAGGTATATGAGTTAAAATACTGATAGTAAAGGTCTGGACAGAGTTTCTTTGTTTAGAGGCGATTTTTACAAATTGACTGCAATCTTGCAATAAAACTGATAAACGATGATTCGGTGATTTATGAATTTATATTTGATAGAAATAATCATCAAAATCAGACTTTTGTCTCCGCGACTCATTTGTTATCCACGGCTGAGAATCTTACACCCAGAGTAGGAGCCGGTACTTACGACGCAGTCAAACAGATGTCGCTCTCATACTGTTCATCAGCATATATTAGGTAATTTTGCGTAACTTTCTACGAAGCGAAACAATTAATTTGGATATTTATGGATGCCCTTTCTATTAAAATTATACGACTACATGAACATCTCAATTTCTGGACTTCACAGATCAAACAATATCATGTATAGGTAATGATGTAGATAATTGATTCTGGTTTAGGAATTGTTTCTATTCGTGGAATATATGGACATCCCTTTTGTAAGTTTACGTTAAGTATCTTATTGAAATATGTACTTATACTCGTTCATTAACAGGGCAAGGCGTAAGATTCTGATTACTTTATCATTTTAACGAGGATATATGAACTCAAACGTAATCAAGGGAACGATTTCTTCACGGAATATCTTGCTCAGTTTTTTTTACGGAGATTTCGTATTAACCTTCATCCGCTGAAGTACTTCCGAGTTCTCATGACTGCATTTTCATTCCGGACAGCTGCACCGTTCGGTGCACTATTTTCCTCCAAACAAACCGAATGCGGCCCTTTTTGAATGACCGTCGTCGGCGGATTGGTCACAAAGCGCAGGGCTAATCTCCCTAGCGGGGAAGCAGCACGCATTCTTCTCGCAGCGCATGGGCCCTCCCAGATGTCCAGCATCGGAAATAAAAACGCAAACTCTTTACTTTTTTTACGTCTCTCTCATTCCCCTTTGACCTCTTCATGCATTGTCTGCCCTCCCCGTCTAAAACCTACTCGATCCTTCGCCATGTACGTCATACTCAACCCTATCGAATCACATTCACCGCGCATAGGAGCTCCTCTTCAGCGCAGACAAGTCCCTCTAACAGCTCATCTCTCTTCCGATTTATTCGTTACAACTTGCAGACGGTTTGCCTCTCCCACACCATGACGGTCGTCATTCGGAATTATGCGTCGGACGTACGCGCTTCAATTGATTAATGAGGCCGGTGCTGCAGAACTGTCGGAATTGAAAGTTGGCGGTCAGGAGAAGAAATTGGTATCGTCTCGCGTCGTTGCGTTTGAGATTTTTTCCCATCACCACAACGTAATACCGTATTTCCGTTCAATTTAAGAATAACTAGGAGTGATTTGAACTGGTATTTCTCATACATGACCACGAAACGGGACGGCGAAGAAAAGGTTGACTAGTGAAAATTTAGGTTATGGCTCTTTGTAGCGAAAAATATAATTACGTGAACATTGTCCTTAGTATGCTCCCTGAAAACTTCAGTTACACGAGTGAATAAAGTACTTTATAGTTTTTCCCATTCATGTGAAAAATCCGATGTTTAGCAGGTCACCATATATTAAATAAAAACTTATGCTGACTTCGGAAAAAATCGTGACACTACTGATACTTCAATGCTGCAGAATTGCTGTAGAAGAGGTAATTGTTCATCATTTACGGAAATCCAGGCTTTGAAAGATAAATCTTAGAGATGCGACACATATAATTTTTTAAATTCAACTTGCGCAGACGCCTTACATAAATAAATATTAATATTAAATTCACTATTGAAACGCGAAACCTCGTGGAAGGCAATGGGAACATGACGCTACGTGTACTTCCAAGGTAAAAACAGTTTCACTGAGAAAGTGCAGGAAGTGTTTTATAGCACTGAAGTACTAATGCTACGTCAGTATTTCATATGTTCGTCTATTCATCTCCATCGTCCATTTTTAAAGGTGAAAATAAGTAAATCGTGAAATTTATCCGATTATTATGAGACTGAAATGAGAATTTAGAACGCCGTGAACTAAGTATGTATCTCTAAAAACCGACGCTTGATAATATAATCGCCATGTTTGAGCGGACTTGATATTTAACGTAAGCATGTATCCTACATGCACGAATCTTTGAGAGCATCAATTATACTTTCCTTCCCAAAAATGCATTCGCGAGAAACACTACGGGCCAAGGGGCAAGCTACGGAAGCCATTTTGAAAATAGCCCCCTGGGTCAGTCGGAGGACCACAATAATTTCCGTAGATCGTATAAGGGGTTGATTTTATCACGACAAAAACAAGTGAATGCACGCTCTAAGAGGAGGATAATGCTCGGAATAAATTCCTCTCCCTCGGTACGCTCCGGGATTTATTCATTGGACACGAAAAGATCGACTTCCACATTCCGAAACGGATTTAGGCACGAAGATGGAGCACCCCGAAAGCTTTGTTTAACAAACAAAACAGCGCTCCCCTGGAAGCACCTCTCCATCGCCCTCCGCATCTCAAAAATCTTTTGATACGATCCCTTTGCCGCCGCGACCGACAAACAGCTTTTTTAACTCGCGTGAGAAGGGGAATTGCAAAATAAAGCTCCCCCTCGCGTTCCTCCTTTAGCTCTATGGTTTAAACCACGTTTCGCTAAACGTCCAGACATTTTCTCTTTGACTCGCCAGGGACAATGGTCAAGCTTTCCCTTGTCGCCGCTTGTATGGGCGTTTACTCTCGGACTTGTAAAGGCAAGAGGAAAAGGGGGAGTTAAGGAGATGATGGGGCAAAAGACAGGGGAGGAATTAGAGGAAAAGGGGGGCGCGAGAGCCGGATATAAATAGAGGGGTGTATAAATAGATAGATAATCTCCTTTTGTAAGGTTGAGGTCGAGAGGGTACTCATTTCCCTCTTCCCTTCGAATATATCAAACCTAAATAGATGCAAAGATTTAACAAGTACAGGTAATTGTTGCAAAGAAAATAATTCTATTCAGACGAATGGATACAATATTCAATGCAGTTCCAATCGTGAAGGCTGATCACAAGCGGAAGAGGCAGATGGGAAGTTTGAACTCCGAAAGAAATCAGTCACAACCAACTATAACCCATATACAGGCAAAATGATTTCGTTGCCCGCTTAGTAAGATCAAAACGGCTGGCGGAGTGGAGATTTGTATTTCTTGAAAACATCAATTTATTGAAAGAAATCATCATGTAATTCTTCTAAAACATCAAAATATCTTTGGTGTAAGAAAATGATTTCTAAGTCATCTTGACCACTACTAACATTTTCTGTGAAAATGAAACAACGTCACCAGCAACTCTGAGTCATTCTTGTATAAAGTTAATTTTTCCGCAACAATTTCCTGTGAAATTTGCCGTGTCTGAAATATTCAAATAATCAGATATGTATAAAAATCTATATATCTATTTAGATTATGAAAACACCATTTTCAACCGCATGTTGAAAGATTTTTATCC
Organism: Pachydiplax longipennis; assembly: GCA_036926295.1. Classification (NCBI taxonomy): domain Eukaryota; kingdom Metazoa; phylum Arthropoda; class Insecta; order Odonata; family Libellulidae; genus Pachydiplax; species Pachydiplax longipennis. Next base: position 65,220,878 of record JAVFKF010000008.1, read on the forward strand.
AACTCGATATTTTTCTGGCTCATCTCCAGGGGAAAATATTAAAATCCCTCTGATCGGACGTCTATATTCGACACGTTCATAGTTGGCATTTCTATTGATTCTTTGTAATTCTTTATATGATTAAAAAGAAAGAAGAAAATTAGAGTTTAAAAGAGCATAGGCTAAAGAAACGTTAAGGCTGAGTCGCGAGGGAGAAGAGACGGTTTTGAAGCACTTTTTTTATGAATAGACTGAAATAGCGCCAGACTTTGTGGTGAGATTTTCTTCGCTTAGGCCTTTCTTTTTCTCTTCCTAAAGAAGATACCAAACGATACGACTATCGACCTTTCACTAATTTGAAAAATTCTTTTTCCAACAACGCAGTGAATATATTTTCAAATAAGACAAGGTTCATTTTCAAGAGTATTCCGATTAATGAAGATACAATTGGCAATTGACACTTTCAATAAATTTAACTCCCCTTAATAAATACATTGAATCAATATTTGAAAATTAATTTCATGCATTTACCAAAGAAATTTACGAATGGGATCTTTACATATAGATATAAATACTCAAATTTCAATTTAAGGAATTTGAGTAAATATTTATATCCATATTTCATTTTTTATATTGCCTTCCCATTTTCATCTTGAGGGTACAGTAAGCAGCAATTAGTATGGCGTTAATCAAATTGTATTTACCCGTTAGAAATCAACTGGAATTTCTGTGATATGTAAATTACCAAGGCAAATATTCTAACTTAAGCGCTATCTGTTGGATTTATAATTTATTTCAGTAGTTTCATCCAAACCAAACTCCTAATCATTTAGCTTAAACTTTTTCTTCTTTGCTAAGAACTTCGGCAATATTTTGCGACTTCTCAGAAGTGGGATAAACAGTCGGAAAATCCCATCAGGAAAGTTGGCAACCCGTGCAAGAGAAATTTCATTACGCTCTCAAAGACATTAGGCCTTTGCGATGCAAATGATCCGCTTATTCCCTCTTAGTTTTCGCGATTAATTTCTTTTCCCTCGGCCGATTTTTTTCCGGCGCTTTCGAGGGGTAAACGGGATGTTACGACATGTGAACGGCGCGACAGAGAAAAATAGGCTTATTCTCTAGCAGTGAAGTAGGAAGTCAACGTCACACTAGAGCTATCTGTCGGTGGCTGGCCTCAACTAAGCCGACCTCATGTTCCTAACCGTAAGTCATCCACGAATAAACTGGTCGATACCTCTTCTGAAGACCCGTGCTCTGTAACATGAAATTCCCCTCCTCCTTGGTCTTCCCTTTCTAAACTCTCCCTTTCAATTTTCCACTTATATTAGGGCTATAGAGGAGAAAAAAGCTACACATCCATAGTGTGAGAGGGAGTGTACTTTGTGGTTTGCCGGAGAAGTGTAGGAGCGTGAGTGGCCGTTTTTTCTTTGGCATTATGACCTTCCACGAGGTAACGCTTTCGCACATTGGATACATGAATGGTGACGTTGAAGGTGTCTGGGGACATTACCTACAGCACATCCTTCCTCATTCTTTCCATTGACTTCCTTGACATTGTATCATCCTTCCGGAAGGAGTTAGGTACACAAGGTGTCACGTAGTCTTTTAGGGTCGTCTAAAGAGTTGTAAATTGCATAATAGAGGTCATTGATAGATCTTTTCTGTTTGAAGGTTTGTAAGTAGCAGAAAACTTTTGGTGCTCTTATCTGTTTTTCACAATTTATTCTTCTTGCAGATTGAAGATAGAAATCATGATTATTTTGAAATATTACCGAAAACTTAGTATTCATTCTTGTTACAGAAAAAGCTTTAAAATGTCAAAGAAGAAATTAAAGATTTGAAATACTATTCAAGGTATAGTGTTTTATGGAATTTCTATGTGTTTTCCGCGTCCATCATTTGTAATCGCGCTTTTATTTCGTAGGAAAATTTGTCTCTAAATCTGATTAAAGGATAGCATATTAAAGGATATTTATCAAATATAGTATGTAAAATATTCTGAAAAGGTATGCACAAAATACGGCCCACCAGGCTGCACTCTGCGACCCCTAATGTGTTTCGGAATTTAAATTGATTTAATTGGTGATGAGTTTAAAGTTGAGGGCGGAAGACAATAATTTAAAATAGGTTCTTGAGAAGATATTTTCAAAATACCAACCACCCATTTGATTCCAATTTGCAAAATCCCTGTTACTGAAACATTACTCTGTACCAGATAATTCATCAACATTTTTATTTTTCATTAATATTCCTAGTATTTAATCAAAGAAACCTTCATTTGCCAAAAATTCTTCACCTGCGGTCCGCGATCATTTCCTGCCAAATCCATTGGGCCCATCCCTTCTCGTGTGTGGTGCAGGTCTAGTCTCGCAGTATTTTTCTATTCAATCAATTAAGATATGAAAATTGGAAAGGAAGACTTCAGTCGGAAAATTCATCTCACTCTCCTATCGTAAAAGAAACATGCAACGTTTCATTAGTGCGAAAGCACAGATAATGTCAAAAATTCCCGATGACTTTGTCCTCATTTCTCCAAGAGCCCATCAGCGTCAGAGAACAAACAAGGCCACAAATTTCTTCTCCAGTGTCAAAGCGTATCTTTAGTTTCACTTCAGAAACGTGCCGGAAACAAGCTTTTCCCACTTCTTTCTCCGATTCCTCCTCATTTCCTTCCCACACCTATTTACAAGGCCGGACTCCCTTTTATCTGCATCCATCCACGCAACCCTCCCAGTTCTCTCGCATCCCTCTTCCCACGCCCACTCCCTCTTTCTTTGCACGCGCTAATGACTAACTTTCCCCTTCCGCTTCCAAACGAAAAGGGACCATCCGGGCTTCCCTGATGCGTGTGCACTACTCCCATGTGTCATCGTAGAGGCTGGCCAGCGGTCAGAAGAGCAGGGCGGTGCCCTTCCTGAGGATCCCACAAAAGACCCCTTTCCTTCCTTATCGACGCATTTACAAACGGGGAGGGCTGTGCATCCGGATCGAGGTTATCTTCGTTGGGTGATCTCTTTTCCAGTTTCTCAAACAGCCGCTCATACTTGTGCGAGGGAGGGTAAAAATAAATCGGGGGCGACGTTATAATTGTCGCCCCGAGTTTGAGAACCGGGTAATTAAGTGGAGAGGCTTCGCGGACATGCGGGTATGGATCGGAGGGAAGCTTTTGGGGGCTGTGGCCGCCGGATTTTGTCCATCAGCAGATTGCCTTCACATCTTGGCTATTGGGAGGATACCGAGATACGGTCGCGAATTTTGCTCGTTCGAAAGTATCAATAATTTAAACTGCGTTCTATCCGCCTCTACTACAGATCTCTTCAACCATCAAATCATAAGTTAGCTCTTGATGATTAGCTGCATAATATCCACAAGTTTGATAGTAATCAAGGTTCCATCTTGTAAGCTACGCGCAGGGTGGGTGCACAGTCATTTTTTAAAGAGATACCCAATTACACAACTTGCGAGTACCAACTATTTAAATTTTGCTTGGCTCAAGCTTCGGTTTTAACAAAGGCATTAATGGTTTCGCATGAACCAGGACCATTGACTGTATCGTGCGTTTAAATGGTTCATTTGGTCAAGTAAACGAAGAATATCAGAAAAATTGCGACTTGCAACTCTTCCTTGTCAGCCCCTTAAACTAAACGCTCGCAGTAATTTTCTTTCCCCAAAAGATGGATGAAATTAGAGGGAACTATGGTTGAAATTCCTTCTCAATTTTGCACCGTAATTTGCAACATATTTTATCGAGTAGTGTTCTGTTACGATCGTATTAAGAATTGTAAAAAATACTCAGCATTTTCTTTCTTAATCAATATTCAGTCACTTATTTAAACAGAATGGTGGATTTGGCTCGCTACGATGTGCGAATCGATCGGGAAATGAGCATAGCCCTACATTGTCATAACTTTCTATCTACATGATGAACTTTTAGTCAATTAATGTTTTTTGGGTCCTTCATAGATGATAAAATAACGTCATCATATGGAATATAAAGCACTGATGAATTCTGTTTTTAATTTCATCTCACATTTGTGTTCTGAAAAAGTTAAATTATACTATCATAGCAAAAAACGCAGCGTGATGTACAAGGTTGATCCACTTCCTTTTCGAGGTGTATTTTTGCCCTATTCTCACCAAGGAAATGAAGCCATACAAATCGGTTTCCATGACAATCTGCAAGACACAAAGAGTTCGCATTCAAATGAGAACCTGTTTATAAGCGATGGGCAAGTTGAAAGGGAAGTTCAATATCAGGCAGGCGTTGCCAGTTTTTTCTGACTCGGTTTCTATAATTATCAGCGGTAAAAGGAAACTTCGCGTCTCAGTGCCCCATATTCTTCGGTGCTAATTTTTTTCCCTCGTCTGAGCTCACTTCGCAGCTTCCGTAGTTGATTATCTCAAAGACCGCATCTCTCAATTTTCTTTCTTCGTGCCACGCTGTAGTTAGCGGAACTCTAATTGGGGTTCCTACTTTCGACCCTTTACTAATGAGGTGACAGTTTCGAGTCGAATTCAGCAGCCTTCGTTTCCTTCCTATTCTTAAGAATCGTTGATTGCACACGTTTGTCTTTTTCAAAGCAATCATCAAGTTTTTTCTCGATAGATCAGTTTCAATGATTCATTCGAAGTAATTTTCTAAAAGAGTCATTTCAGTATGCAGGATGAAATTAGACGTGACGTAACTCACCAATTTGTAGTCAATCCGTCCGTTCCGACCTTGCAACAGCTTTCCTCGGTGAATCCGCAGATTTTTCAGTTCTGAAACGAGAGAAATCATCAACTGAAATTAATGCAATGCCCACAACAAAATTTGAAACATATACAATGCAACCATGTTAAATATCGCTTACTGATGACCATTCCAGTATATTTGCAACAAGTTAAATCGGAAATGATTAACTTAATAATCGTTCCATTCATTGAGCCTGATTATCAACTTTCGCTTTGAGAAAATACTTGGACAAATTAGTGCCTTCTTCTAGTCAATGCTCGCGCTCTGGCTTCGAGCATTTACTTGGTATTCTAAGATATTTCCTAACATATATACAACCCAGCTCTTAAATTTTCGATGCAGAGAAATTGTGAGTCGCACATTGCACCTCTCCTGCTCTGTCGATTAACATCAAACAGCACATTTTCCATTTGATTTAGATTTTCGTCTTTACTCGTTGTTAGGCTATTTGTGGGGCAAAACAAGAATAAAATTCTTTTTGTTGTATTTTCGATAGGATGATTTATTTCAGGCTTGATCTTTCTTACGGAAAGAAGATTATGCTTCCTTTTGAGTAAAAACGAGGAAAAATTACCAAAACTTAAAGCCAAACTAATTCCAATTAATCGATTTTCCAGTATCAGAACGGATGTTGAGTAATTTAATTAATACGCGTGAGCAGTACTCTTTTCCTGTGTTCTTGAAATCAAGCTCTTTCAGGCTCGATAATTCCTACCTGATAAATTAAATGATTAATCATAAAATTAAATGATTAATCATAACTTGCAGAAAGGGCAAGAGATACTACAACGTGCAACTTTATGTGGATGTTGTACTGCCTGGCATCAAATGGTGTGAAGCAGAGGTGGAGATTGAAAACAGCAACGTCAGAAAAGAAGGGAAATCAATGTGGACTACCCTTCCTTCTATCCCGAATTCCTTGCCTCCCCTTCTAAGTTCCAGTTTACAAAAGATGCTTGCCCGAGGATAACGTAGGAACGTTCATTCCGATTTCTTTCCGTTGTTCAAGAACGACCTCGTATTCAAGCGGGTATGGCAAGGGCAAGAAAGGTCGTAGGTCTGTTGTTTTCTGGTCCTTATATCCCTTGTCCAAACCCTTCCAATCCTTATTGTTGTCCATCTTCGGCTGTTTTTCCATTCCCATAGATCCTTCCGCCTGTCTCTCCTTTCCACCGGGTGAAAGTCTCATCTTCCTTCATATTTTTTCACAGCCGAGGAAGGAATATATGGAAAAGTATTACTGAAGGTTAGGGGATGACGTGATTTTCTTGCCTTTGGGGTCGCTTTTAAAATGAGGTTATGACGTTTGTTTCTGTACATCAGGCAAATGATTTAAAAAAGGAAATACATCAATTTCCTAACAAGGGAACAGAGACTTTCTGAATATATCTTATATGATTAGCTTTGAACTTCAATAGGTATAAATCAAAATTAGCATACGAAACCTTTTTGAATTCACTTTATTGACGTTAGACGTGATATCAATAATAATAATTTTCAGCGAGTAACATACTTTCTATGATTAGAAAATAAAACTGAATCTGAAAAATAAGCATAAACTAGTTCTCTCGACTAATTTTACTATCAGATTGATTAAATGCGTTAGAGCATCTGTTTGATCTAGAAAGATGAAATTATTTAAAGGATAATGGTGAATTCCGCTAACTCAAACGATGTAATTAAACTTACGTCTTAAAATTAAGCGTAACTCAGATCCAAGAGACAAACAGCCATCCTTACTTCAGCGCGAAGATCTGTATTCCTTATTAGAACATAGGGAAGAGCGTTTCATAACAATTTCTTAAGGTTGCACACACTGACGTTTTGTTAGGCGAAATCCCACTTTGCCTCTCTGTCTCACTAGAATGCTCCCTTTACCCTTGTCTTCCGCTCACAGGTCATACCCGGACCCAGAGGCATGCCTCCACACCCTACTATCTCCCCAGGGTTACGGCTGGGGAATGGAGGGCAAGACATTCGCGCGCATAATGCCCTTCCATGCCCGTCCTTTGTCCCCTTTTTTCCTTTCCCCCTTCAGGAAACTGCTCTCGCCGAAAAACTGCTTGCACTCTCAATGCCAAGCTCCCTCCACCGCAGGCCTTCCATTCTATCCCTCCTGCCACCGATCCTCAGAGGCGCTTCCGGTTTGGGAGAAGGCGAGGGCAGAAAGGATTCCTTTCCCTCGATCGCAACGTAACGTCGTTTTGCGAACGATTTTGGTCGTAACGGATTCTTAATTCAAAATGCTGGTCGGTGAGTGAGTGGCGTCGTGTCGCCGACCACGTGGCTTCGTTTGACCGCGTCAAGCGTTCCTATTACATGGGTGGGGGTGTTGATGAGACGCATGCATTGCGATGTTGGTGTGAGATTGAAATCACTTCAGGTCGATTGCGCAGTATGCATCACGCGTATATTATTGCCGTCATTGCGAAAATTCATTCAGAAGGTGAGGGTTATCCACTCCTATTGACAACGCATACAGTGGGGGCTACTTATGTTAGCGGTCCTCTAAAACCGTATTTCTCGGACATAAGACCGGGTCTTAGATTACTGTTTGATCCAAAAGATGCCTTAGAGATTACGTTCAGTGGATCTTATTTTTTATTAATGGTACTGTTATTATTAAAAATATATCTTTAACGAAAGTCACAATTTGGTTTCCTATGCGCCATTAAGGCGACGAGGTTTCTTGCTTTTGCTTGTCATACATTTAAAGCACGAATCTTGATAATATTATTTGTATTGATGTATTCATTCACTACTTTCTAATTAAATATGTCCGTCGTGAGTTCCAATGGGCGAACAATCCGTCCGTATAGCTGACGTTCTTACGTAGAGCTTTATACACCCTAAATAGTCATGCTAGGGTTTAATTTCGGATTGTCTTATTTTCGGGGAAACGTAAGCTAGGACTAGGACTAACTAACCTTTTTTCATAATTTCTGATTCGGTAATAGTACCAGGCGGAGTCGGGAAAAGCCACGATGTTTTAAAGCATGGACGTATTTTGTGTAAGAGCTTATTCAATATGAATTAGATAATTCTGAATGTAGTTCGATTCTAGAGATTTCAACGTGGGTTCTATTGTTATGGGAAACTTTCACTCTATGAAGGGCGATTTTTATATTCGATTTTTTACATCGGAAATTACTGAGGAAACAATACCAGACAGTATATATATTCGATACAAACTATAATCACATGGCTATGTTGCAGTAAAATACAATTGGTTGGCAAAATAGACAGATACTATCAAATGATATTCTGAGCAGCGAGTAACCAGATACAATATTTACTAATAATCCAGAGGTTATCTCATACTAATGATCGTGACAAGATGGCTTTGTTTTAACCAATATAGAAATATCCGAAATGTCATGCTTTTTGAACATTTCTATAGTTTCATGTTTTAACAGCTAATAAAACCGTTCTGTTGAACTAGGTATTTAGATGGGTTCGAATATGAGGTATTTATTATCTATAGTAAGTAAGATATCTGTGATAAAAGCACAGTATGAAAAACTGTTTTAGTTAGAACTTTATACATGATTTACAGGTAAAAGGAAAGAAAAATTCCTCATTGAAGATTCTAATTTAAATCTGAAATTTAGCGAATTGCTTCCTCTTTTTATTACGTACAAAACTTACAACTGTTAGACAATTATCGTAAGCGAAAACCGTATTTTCTAAAACTCCAATAGCATGGAGTAGCAAAGACAGCTTCATGTTTACGGAACGCAATCAATTATTTAAAATGCATACGGTATTTGAGCACTTTGAGGGTGCGCTTTGAGAATTCGTATGTGAATGTTTACTGAAAAGGCGACAATATAAGCTAACAAAAGTCACCAAGTCCTAAAGAGAAGCTCTCTTATGAAACAATTAAGGATATCCATTTATTTAGCACGAAAATTGTTTCTATTAAAGCTTGCGGCCTCTTTGCCTCGCTTTGTGAGTAGGTATTACCCTTAAGGCGAAAAACTGTAAAATACTAGGAAAAAGAGGGAGAGAGCCTGGCAAAGACGTGCCGTGGCGTTTGCGGAAAATACTTTAGAAGAAAACCAATAGCTCCCTCAAAAAAGAAATGCACTTAACGACTCTTACCCCGACGAGCAGAAAAAGAAGCGAAAACGCCTAACACACCTCTCTGCCTGACCTCTGCTGACCTCTCAACAGCGTGGTGAAGGTCCGTTTCTCTTCCTCTATTTCTCTCTCTCTCTACAGCCGCTCTCCAGCGTTTCACGTCTCTATTCTCCCGTAAAAACACACTCCACTCCTTTACCCTCTCTTTTTCAGCTATCTCAGCTGCGCTCAAGCAACTACCAGCATTTCATCTCTTTGCTTCACAAACTCTACTCTGCTTTACCTTCCCTCTTTTCTAACCCCATTCCATTCCTTACCACTTCTTCCCTGCATCTCGACCCACAGTTCCAAAGTAGGGGTACTGCGAGGAAAACGAGTCAGGATACGAGATAGAGGACCGGAGAGCGTGTGATGTAAAGAAAAGGCGACGCTCGAGGAAAGAGCTAGGGAACCGGTGTTCGATGTGTGGCTATCTGCTGAGAAAAAAAAGTTTGTGAGTTTGAAAGGAGTAGAGAGAAAGGACTATTCTTCGACCAACCCTTCCCATCAAACGCTCTCTCTCTTTTTCCAAACCTTTCATTCTTATCCCCCTCCCTTTTAATGTCCTTCTTTTCGACTCACTCCCACTCCTTCCTTTATTCCAAGGGCTTCTTATTTCCCCCTCTTTTTACCGACCGTAGGACTGGTGGCGTTGTATCCACGATATGCAGAGGGTCAAGTTTTTGCTCCGCTTGATGGGGAGTTTTCAACTTTTAAGCGAAGGGTTTGGTTTCCTTCATCCATGAAGTATGAAAGGATTTTCCACCGGTGGCCATTTTTTTAATCCTAGGCACTAAGAGAGAGCGTGATCTAAGATTCTATCCTCCTATTAAGTTCTTTCACGTTCTCTCGTCCCTGACGTTATTCTTTTATTCTAAGGTGGTTACCGTGAGCGAAGGTGCGTTTTTTGTGCTCCTTTTCCCCACAATCTCCTGCGCTGGGTTTTCTGACGGTGCTTTACGGTCTGTCTCTGACTTAATGCCTTAGGAAGTTAAAGTCGTTTGTGCATGCGAATTAAAACGTTGAGCCTATCCCTGGATGCTCGTTTTTTATCTTCAGGGAGTGCGGAGGATGGGTGCATCATCTCCATACCATTTTGTTTTACTTTTATTTTCCTCCTTCAAGTTTTATCTTTGCTTTCGTATGCTCTGGAATCATGATATCCCAGATTCCATGGGCTGAGTTGCTTGAGAGACTGCATCAAGATAGTCGAAAATCGGAGTAATATTACATAACGGAGCTCTCCCTCCCTTCTTGAGGCCATAAATTTGGTTCTACATACACAGCCACCCTTTCTCTCGCTCCTAGCTTTGAGTACAAGACGCCGTCCTTGAGTGGGTTTGAATAATTGAGTGCGCTTTTACGGATGGAGAGATTCCTTTACTTCTCTCTTTACTTTGTCCTCTCTTAATAATTAATGGTATCGTTTCCACTAATATTCTTCCCTGGAATTAGTTACTACAGTGTGCTGCTCTCAATCTGTGGTCCACCTTGTTCGACTAGCTTCCAGGGATTTGCATTTTGCATTCACCTATAATATGAGACAATTAGAGTATATACAGAAAAATATAAAAGTGAATTCGAATAATTATATGGTATCTGTTCTCTATTGAAAGCAAAACTGCTAAATCTTCCTTTTTATTTGTAGGAAATATTGTGATCTTCGATGCAATGCTGTAATTTCATACTCTGACACAAATGTCAAGAAAATAATACATTCAAGATAAAATTAATCATCAAGATAAAATTAATTTTTTCAGCGGATTATTGCTTTTCGCTTAACTTAACATTGCATTTGATTCTTTGCGATCCCTTGTGATACATATCTCTCGTGCTCTCTGTGAATTCCATTTACAAACAATAGTTCTTCATATATTTTGAGTTTGACTCATTGCTATAGCGAAAAGTTTCAAGTACACACAAAACTTTATATCTGAGGCTTTATGGAACATGTGTAATTAGGACTTGCAACTTGCTATTGCTTGGTTTTATTCTAAAATTTAGTGTAACGTAATATAAATTATAGAACCTAGAAATCTTAAATAGCTTTCAGAAGAATGTATTATAAAAACGGTAGGAGCGAAAGAGTAACCGGTTCGACGTGGTCAGAAGGAGCGACATCGGAACTGAACCGATATTTATTTCGTTGAACCAGAGAGGAAACCGGAAAAAATAATATAACGGTTCGGTGCCCTATGGTTTTATTCTTAGAGAAATAGGAATAGGCTCCCATGTATCCGAAGGAAAAAGCAATATAGCTTAAATTGGCCTGCAAAAACCAAGCTATTTTTAGTGTCTTCCTCAGAGGCGCGAACAGCGAAGCTAAAGATAAAAAAGGAAATCGAATAACCGGCGCTAATGGCATCCAAAGCGCCACCACAAGGAAACTGGGGTGAAATGTAATGCTCGTCAGGTCAAACATCTACGGATTGAGCCTGACGGAACACAAGAATCGACTTTGCCGTCTCATGAAGAATGTATTGGCACTTCCCCGCAAACCGGAGGCCTTCCGAAACAAAACAACGCGAGAGACGCATGCTTGCACTTCGCTCTCAGCATCCACGCCGATCCTCGCATAAAGGAATTGGGCGGGGAGGGAACAGGAATGTGTACCGCGAATCTTTCCTCGACCGCATTTGCACGTCCACGCGGTATCGTAACCGTTAAGCCAAAGTGCATGTTCTCATCGGAAAGAGTCAGAGGGAGCTTTAAACAAAGGGGGAGTGGGAAACTGCGGACAGTTCAACGCCCTCCGGAAGAAATGGGAGAGAAGATGCGTCCGAGGAATATCCACGATTGACGCCGAATCGTACCATTTAAGCTTCCTTTTCCACTCGCACCCAACTTTTTTTCGGGACGGCAAAATAGCACTTATGCACAGATGCATCGTGATCTTGGGACAGAAAAGAGTCCAAAGAGCAGATGGCCCAAGGGCAATGGAGATGAAGAGGGAAAAACGGACGAGTGACGGTGCGAGCGAAAGATAGATTTTCAGGGGGTGGGCAGGTGGAAAGGTGTCCCTGTGTCCTCGGGGTTACGTCCTGCGAGTAAAAGCCACTGACCCTGCCGATGACTCGCTTCTTACTTTCCTGCCTTCCCTAGCGGTAGTTGTAGTATTCGGGGTGAAATGTGTTTCATCCCTCGCCTCCTCACACCCTTGCCCCACACCTCTACCTCATACATCCCATTCTCTTCCTTCACAACGGTAGGTCTCCCTCTATGAGAGAGAGGCAGGGAGAGCGGTCGAAGGGGATGCACAATGTGCTTGCGTATGGAAAGCGTTACGAAACATCCGCCGGAGGAAATATTTCTCGAGAATGTTAACGAGACTACTTCTGTTTCGTTACTTTTTTGAACCATTTCCGGATTAGCTACTCTAAGGGGACACACTTCATCCGTTTATTGTGTGTAGAGCTTGCAGACAAGAGCAAAGGGAAGCTCTGAAATGCTTCACTTCATTCACCCTTTTTGCTTTTCGTTAAGGATATTCAAATTTTTTAGTTATAAGGCAGACTTTTGAAAACATTCATCGCGTTCCACGAATGATTTGAGAAATCGTTCTCAAATTCGCTAAGGCATACTATGGATAGTTTTTCAGCAATTTCGAGTTTCGTAATAACAATTAATTGAAGATATTTAGTCATTAATAATTTTCCTGAAGACAAGCAACATCCATATTTTGTAATAGATATTTAAACATTCAATTAAGCCTTTCATTTAGTCAAATGGAAGTTTGGGTTAGTGTATAGCTTCTTCTTCTTCATGACCTCTTCGTCGATTCGACTACACAAAATACGTTATTCTTAACTCTACAGTTTCACTAAAAATAGCTCGAGAATGATTCTAATCTATTTTTAGTTCTTTTACTCCCTAATTATAAAGAATCAAATTGGCGAATGATCCAAATTTTCCTTATGAAAGTATATATTTATCTAAATGCCTTTAAAAAAAAAAAAAACAAAACTATGGGTGAGACATGGGCGTATAGAACTAACAAAATAACTCCACAAAGTTGTCGCAGGTTATTTAAATGATGGCTGATTGACTAGACAGAATTCCCCAAATTGCGTCATTAATTTCGCAACCATTTCACTGTCTTGAACTTAAGAGAAGATCTGCATAAAATTACCCGCTATATATAAATCACTTACCGATGAGCTCTTTTTCAAATTCATGACGCCTTCACTCATCTAAAAATAGTTGTATGAGATGTGACCGAGGGAAATGGGTCACCTCCCGAAATGATAAAATTTTCAATTTTATTTCAAACAAATTTCTACTAGACAGATATGTTTTGATCTAGTGCAATATGAATTGCACTCACTTTGTTGGGAAAACGTCAACGCGGAAAATATTAGAACGGTAAATACCGTAAAGAAAAATAAGGGATCTTAGTGAAGCTGGCGTCTGCCACACTGCTCTCTCACCCTTTCGGGCCGCACCCAAAGACATGGCAACCCACAAAGCAAGTGGAATCGGGTGGGGCAACCCCATGACATCGATCGGAGATTCTGTAGTGGAAAGGAGTAGGGGATGCTTGAGCCAAAGTTAGGAGGTGCGAGGGGAAAAGACGTGGCGGTCGTAGGCAGCAGTGGGAAGCGATGCGCAATAAGGCAGATCAGACCACGTTGTAGAAGCGAACGCACAAACACGTTGTTAAAGTAAGAAGGCCGTTTTTCCCTGTTCCTTCCTTCGATGCAGCAGAGACTCCGCACGCGAACGTCGATTCGCATTTGTTCGGCGCACTCTCCGCTAAATTATCGATATGGCTTCGGATCACGTTACGCGGGTAAATAAGAACGCTCTTTTCCTTTGAAGTAGAGTGCACGTGGAAGAATTTCTTGAGAAAATTCCTCCGTTTTGATTTATGTAACTTCGCTGCAGGACATAAAAGAGTCTATTTTCCTTTTACAAGGACTGATGAGGAAAGTTGCGCCTTTTTATCTCTCTTTCTCTCTCAAAGAGAAGATAAATTTCAAACCTCTAGCCTAATTATATTTCGCAGCCTTAAAAGTCTGTGAACTAAGATATCAAAAAGTTATGTTACAAACGGAATTAGATAATAACTAGAAGGGACACTTACGTCACGACCAAATCATTATACAATAAACTCGATTTCTCTGGATGTGTATAATCTATTAAGATCTATATGAATGTATCTCGAGCTGTCATTTCTTTTGATAAATCAGTTACTGATGCAGAATTAACATTGTTTTGCAGTTATTCATAATGTATAAATCTTAATATAAATATAAGATTTGATCATATTATGATAAAAAAATAAATTATCATTACGTGAGACAGAGGGTGCATCGAAAATATTAGACCAGCAGAATAAAATCTGAAAAAGTACTGCAGTCTATCGGACGAAATGATATTGGGAAATTATGGAGACAGAAATAGCCAAAGGAAATTTTCACAGCACGTGGTGCAGATGTGAGAGGACTGAGAGATGAAAAAAACTTGGATCAAGTTGTACTTCGCAAAGTGGTAGATACATCACGTTAACCTGAGGCACACCAATCTAACGTGCACTGCTGCAGGATAGAAGCGATTCGTATCCTCAGATCAAGCTATCTTCAACGCAATCAGCACATCATTCTACTAACATGGACAAACAGAGGGTACTTACAATTTTAAGCAATATTCCTGGAAAATGCGATAAGTCGTGAATTTTCCAGCCAAAAGTATTCTGACAGTAATATATTCCTCGAAGAAATGCGAAACCAATTGCTTCCCTTCACTCATACAACGTTGATGAGGACATGGACCTAGCGCATAGAGTTCATTTACTACATTTATTATATTTTTCGCGCATTACATTTTATCTCTCTCTCGCCCATTTTCAAGTTCACGTGGGGTGCAATATGATGCCACTCCATCATTGGCCCTTACAGCATTGCGGAGTGCCACTGGGTGATGTAACGCTGCGAGGGAAAGAGGCTTGAGGAGGAGGGAAATGGGTAGATGAAATTCCTCTCGGGTGTCCAGCACGTATGTGTGTGTGGGCGAGTCTAAGGGAAGGAGGAGAAAAAGAGATGAGACGGAAAAAAGGAACATGTAGGACTGCTGTGGGTAGAGGGAGTAAGGGCAAAGATGCGGAGAGAGACATTGAGGGCAAGTAAGGAAGTGGCTGCACCAAGTTAGGAATGGGGAAGGAAGTCCAAGGGGAATCAACGAAGATAGAAGAGTTAAGGAGAGTAAAGTGAGGACTTTCAGGAAGATGAAATTTTGAAAAATATGCGGGAAATTTTTATTTCTCTAAATAATCGCTCGTTGGTATGTTTTACTTTACGATAATCTTATTTCGAAAATATTGAAGCATAATAGTAGAATGATTCCTAAAGTGAGAACGATATTGTAAAGAGATGCGATGCTCAGGAAAATAATGTAGAACTTGTCAAAGTCAAATATAAAGGATAGAATGATAAAATACTAATTAAAAAGACGGACAAAGAAGAGAAGATAGCAAATACCTAAAATCAAAAAATATTAACTAAGGAGATGAAGGGCTGGGAATTACAAAAACGGACAAATAAATGATCAGAAGAAGAGGGATGGACGTTTGGAGGCCGAAATGAAATGAGAATAAGCAGACCAAGAAAGGAGAAGGGAAAATGTTTGGGCAAGGAGAAAGAGGAACAAAGGACGGAGAAAATGAAACTCGGAAATAAAGGAATGAGTAACGTGCGGGGGATTAAGAGGCGAGAGAATGATTACGCAATGAGGAAAATAAATGGGAGAGTAGTATCAAGGGGATAATGGAGAATACATTCTCAAAGGATATGACGAAAAAGACGGAATATAGATGACAAATGAAAGAGATTATGAGAAAAGAAAGAGGAAAGGAGAGGCGATTTGATAAATGAGATAGAGAATGAACGGAAAGCAGTAAATACGGGCATATGAATGAGGAATTAATCGGAATGAATAAGGGTTAGGAAACTCGAGCAGAAGAGAGAAAATATAGGAAGGCTGAATGAAGAGGAAATGAGAGGAAGGAGGCGAGGGAAAAGATACAGTGAAGAGGCTTCTTCATTGTTCCTTGGTGGATAGGCAACACGAACTCCTCCAGTGCATTGCGTGTGGTTTGAGTCCCATGAAGGCGACTGATGAGACGGGAAAGTCACGCTAATGGGGAGAGTCGAAAGAGGGAAGAGCGAATCGCTGACAGTCCGCAACAGTTTAATACTTTTGAATAGCTCTCGCTCGTTTATTCCGCGCCCAGACTTTTCAATTATAGTTTTAGACGAAGTAATACTTGAAATTTTCTAAGATCCAAAGAATTCTGAATTTAACTTTTTCCTATCATGACATTTTTAACGGTTTAATAATATCAGCTCCTACAGATTGAGTTGATATTTCAGGATAATTTCTTTTTGGTACAAATCTTAATACATTTTATGCATGTACTCGATTCTCCCGAATCTTGAGTAATTGTTCGATTAGACACCGAGAGAGATTTCGTAAAAATCCCTATTTTCTTCGGTAAACGATCATCTGTTCAGTACTCATAACTCTTTTAGCAATATAAGCAAGGGAGAAAAGTGATGCTTGCTAAATTTACTAGGTATATTTCCCTTTGAAAATGATTTTTGGGTGACTTCAATGATATCATGATATCAACTATTTTAAAATACTTCTACTTATATGTTTGGCTAAATAAAATCGTCCATATTAACCGCCATGATAAATTTCTTGAAACGTCAAAAAGTTCACGAAGTTAAAACATCTCGAAAAACGTCGAAATGGTGCGTTAGAGCCTGAAGCAACTCCACAACAAAGGCCATTTTCAGACTTCCACACAGCAGCCTGACTTTGAAGGAAAAAAAGCCCCAACGAATTCTTTCCCATCTTCGCCACAGAATACCGACACCGTTGAACAAAGAAACACAATGACAAAACACAGCCTTCATCCTTCGAAACGGCACGCGCGTAGAGGCAATACCCATAGGAGCATAGAATGGAGGATTGGGAAACGGCAGTCCTTTTGGGTAGAAATGATTTTTCCCTCCTCTTTTCAAGAGTAGCCGAGCCGAAGGTTTGTCTACAAATTCTTAGGCACGTGTGAGACGCACCTGGGATGAGCACGGGGGGCAAAGGTCGTTCGGTCTAGTCGTAGGCAAAGGGAGTTTGGGCAAAAGGGAAAGGGGTTTTGGCTTGGCAGCAAGAGGGGTGGGAAGATCCACGTGGGGCTTCTCGGGAAGGGGAGGGAGAGGACGCGGGAGGAAATGCGGATAACGCTTCGGTAAGGATAAGGCGGGTTGAACTGGGGGTGTTTTATAAGGAGATTGACGATGAAATATGGTCCCCGTACACTCAACCTCTTCATCTCTCCCTGAGAGCGCATATGCTAGTTCTTGCGGTGATTCTGGCGTACCGAGATGCTACGTGAGGAGAATGAATCGGACGATTTATAAATTCGATATTCTCAGAGTCCCTTTGCGTTTAGAATAATGACCCATAACTTTTAACGTCCAAAAACTCTCCACGTTAATTATATCATACAGTTACACTACAATATTTTTTGTCTTACTTTTAATTACTGGAATCACCGTGATATAGGTGGAGGAAGGAATAAAAGTTCTAGTTCAAACATTAATTTTATAACTACTTCACCATGGATAAAGGAAGATTTTCATAATGAACATCCTATAGGAACCAAAAGCATTCTGTCGGTGAACCTATTTGTACATTTATCAAGTTAACTCGGTACTTGGATGCACCTGCACTGCTTTAGCAAACATTTAGAGCAGATAAAATGAGAGGAAAAGATAAAATGAAAGTGGATTTGTGGGTGTATGGAGTATAGTCGTGATGATGAGTTTCTATCACGTAAATTTAACAGATTAAATAGAATTTTTGCAGTTAATTGTACTCGTTGAATTTCCTTTGAAGATATAGGTATATAATAACTTAGAATGAATTGATCTATGCAAGGAGGCAAGCTGAAAGGTAGAAATAGGGGGAATATTTTGAAATAAAAAACTGTGAACAAAGAGTGCGTGAGTTAGTCTCCATGGCCTATATTTTAATGAGATTATTTCTCTCACTCGCTGTCAGACGTACTGTCTGGCTTCGCTTCCACCAATCTGCCTAGATTGAGAAATCACAGACGAGCTGTCAAGTACATGCAAGTCTTAAGCTTTAAAATGAGCATAATTTTAGCGATCGTTAAGAATTGGGGATAGAGGAAAAGCATTTTCCCTTAGATGCGTATGATACGGAGTGGAAGGAATGCGTGTGAAATGGGAAGTCGCAAATGGTCGGGATTTCTTCGAAACGGGGGAATTGTCATATGTTCAGTGAATTGCACTCGTTTCAGTAATGGAGAGGAATTCCAAACAGATATAACTTCCGCATATTTTTTTACAATTTTGCTCCCCCTAGATGGAAACGACCGAAAATGAGACCTCTTTTGCAATATTTCTCTCGTTTTGAGTTGAACGCCTGAACAAGTTGACGAGAACCGGTAAGTTGCCTTTGATTCCCTCGAATTCAACCTTTAATGGGCATTTCCACTTGATGATCTGCTAAAATAGGAGCAAAACCCCATGGGTAACTCGTATCTTTAAAATAATTCTAATTTCTGAAGCTTTTCTAACGAATTTCCCTGCGAGAGAGTAGTGATCGGAGGAACAAGATAAAACTACCTTTCATTTTAATAAATCCATTGAATACGAGATGTTAGTAGAGTATTATTATACGATTGAAAAATGGGAATTAGTAAGCAAATTAATCAGTTTATTCCAAAACGCTCAACGACAGAAGTGAATTTTAACGAAATAAAGTAAACGCAACAATATTTTTAATTAAAAATGAACGTAACCGTTCAAAATAGCTTAAATAATCGACGATAAAAACTTCACAAACTCGCGTAAACCTTACGCTTTGCATTAGGCTAATTAAACCATAAAATCCGTTACTATTAATTAGCAATATTGCGCCCCCGTATCTTCGCGGCAAACGAGACGAATTGAAATCGTCTTTCCCTTAATTTGCCATTCATCGCGCATTCGTTGGGGCGAATCACTTACTCTACACTATCTGTCCATATCCATCCTCCGAAATATCCCAACGGGAGCATCCCTCTTCTCTCCGCTTCACGACTTCCCATCCCTCACAATTCCCTCCCTTCCCCAAACCGCCGAAATTACCTAATCTCAACCCTTCTCCCCCCCGTCCCACAACCCTACTCCACAACTAGCCGAATCGCCCATCCATAACCCTTTCTCTCTTCCACGAATACTTTCACCTCCTCCATCCCCCGCTTCCTTAAAACTCCTTCCACGTTTTTTCCGACCACCTTACTTACCCTCTTTCGCAGACTAGGGAATCCACTGCTTCGTCACCCTCCACCTAACTCATATCTCTTTCCTCCTTTTCCTCCATCTCGAGGATCGAAGAGCTTCCCATCCCATTTCCTTCCCTCCCCCCGACTTCCCTTTATATCCTCTCTCTTTCCACCCCCACCTCACCGATTTGAGCATGCGTGCAACGATTCTGCGCCTCCCACACTCAGGGGGGGAGTGAAGACGGATAGGGTGAGGGGTGCGGAGAGTAGAAGGAACATGGCGGCCAACGACCGCTGCCAAATCCATGACCCTCCATCCCTCCCGCCTCTCTCTCCCTTGGTAGGGACGACAAAATGCCACCCGGGCATTCCACCACCTGCGATCCTCTCTCTCCTACTCTGATAGCTTTATTGCTACGGAGGATGGGTGAGCGTTTCTCCCTTCCCGCCTCCACTCTCAGGGTTACTATCATAAGGCTACTCTTCCTAAGGATAATGGTTGACTTGCAAAATGGGCGAAAGGTCAAGACCAAATAAGTTTTTTCTCTTGGTAGGAGAGTGTAGGGCGGTTGGATTGGCGTCTGTTGACGGAGGGATTTTGGGGACGGAGGGGTCGGAAGGATAATTCCGCGGGTGAGGATGTGGAAAGGGAAAAGGATTGGAGAAGTTTGCTAGGATTAACTAATGGGTTTGGCTGCGACGACATTCGGATTTGTATTCGTGGCTCTCGATTGATGGGAAACACTTTGCCGGGAGTTTTATAATGTGCTTCTTTGGCTTAATCGCTGGTGTAAGGGTCACGAGTTGTACGTTACTAGTACATTTTCTTCATCATCAAGAGATACTGGTGAGCTGTTACCATTACATATATTCTTACCTTTAAGTATTCTCAGGAATTAGTTCCCTAACAGAACCTAGAAAACCTGCAAAGAAGGGTTTATATTTGAGTGACTCTCGCTTCGAAAATGTAAATGTGAGGAATGCTAAACGTATAATAGTCCTTGTTAAAGAATGAGAGAGGGCATACTATGTTATGAATGTATGTGTGAAATATATGCCAAAACGTGGGAAAATTTATGACAAAGGGAACATGTGCGCAGTATTAGTGAAATATCTAAACAGTATCAATAGTGTCTCGTCAAAATGATATCTACAGGTTGTGCAGAGGGAATTGTTTTAATTTGTTAATTGACTTACAATTACTAACCGAGACCGATAGAAATAATTATCATTACCTATTATACGAATTATCGCATCGAGTCGAAATATTTTATTATTGTAACCAAAACTTAGCGGTTCCAATTTTGAAGATGTGTATTTCTACGCATATATCAAGAAAACGTCTACTATTTTATTTTTGCTACGATTTCCTCTAATGGGGCTCGGTATTACTATTGCTCCTCGAATCACGGTTCACCTAAATCTGCCTTTTCCGGAAGGAAATGTGGTTGGAATTTACATTTCAAATTCAAAATGAACTTTCAACTAAGATTCGAAAGCAAATTTCCAACTACCGGCCTGTCGCTGAAAATAACGGTTGTATTCCAAAGGACGGATTGAGAGAGCCAGCTGCAGATTCACATGCTTTTGAAACCTGCCCCTCTCCCGATTGGTGGAATTTCTTTTCCCTATAGAAAGAAAGAGAGAAATAACTCCCGTGTCTTTAAATCACGACCTAGTATTGGCTGCAAAAGCAGACGCACTCATTCACTGTGAACACGGGGAGCAATGGATTGCGTAATACTCCCAGTTGATGGGGTCAGTGGGGAGGGCAACCGTTGGCTGGGTCCAGATATTGGGGGAGTTAGTCTCCGAAGCGATTTGGAAACCATTCAAACCTATGTGAAAGTTGTCCTCTCCTGGGCTAGTTCAATACCCTATAAATTATGGGGAGGAAATTTATATGGAGCTGTTACCTCGATATATGCACGTGATTTCAAGGTATTAAACTGGGGAATTGAGAGTTGTAATACCGTACAGGCTGCTTTCTCCATGTCTCGCTATCAGAGCCTTTTTGTGAATAGACACAGTAATACAAAAAAGTAAACTAATGCTTCGATACCAACGTTTGGGGTTCTTCATAGTAAGGTTTTTTAGTTGATTGCAACCCTTCGCGTAAAAGCCACGAATAAAACTCACGGAGGAGGCGTTCTATGTCACTGTAATTAAACGGACTGTAATTACATTATTAGTGGACTTTCATTGAACACTGTACTGTTAATTTAATGGAATGTTTTTACAACGTAGTGAAGCACGTATACCTGGGATCCCTACGCTTAGGATTGATTCTTTCTGAGGTAGTCTGGAAAAAAGCTCGTCATGAAATAATATCTCCAAAGATTAGATGATATTTATCCACCAAATTCATATTCCTATCTTTTTCATTAATTCTTTGTTGATATCGGTTTTCACAGAGTTTTACTCTAAGATTGTATTTAGATGTGTTTTCAGCGAGATCACCATTATATTACCTGGCTATCTCCAAAATACGCCGTAAATAAAAGAAGATAAAATTTTCCGAGATTTTCTAACTGGCTTGCTCAATGAATAATTTTACAGAAAATTTAGAAAACCCGAGGATAAGATATAACATATGTTATAAGGTAGTGTAAATTGAACAAAATATTTCGAATTTTTATTAGCGCGGAATTTCCTGAACATTCTTCTTTTACTGCACCGAAAGTTTTAATTTCTGTTGAAGAGCGTATTATAACTTCCCACAGATAAAACTGAGCTAAACTTATATTTCCTTATATAATCTCTCTTTACCGAATGCAGTCCAAGATTATACGTTTGAATATAACAAGATCATAAGTATACTCTCTGTATTCTTGTTTGAGAAGTAAAAGAGAGATGTAAGAAAAACTGGCTATGTAGGAACCTACCTGTTGTGCTTCGATTCAAAAATAATCCTACTACAAGTTCATGGGTGAATGATCACGTAGTAATAATAGTAGGCTCTCAGATGTATAGAAAAAGTTTTAGCTCAAAATTCGTGAGCGATAACTGTGATGCTTGAACTGTAACAAGCACAAAACCGAAAGGAAGATGATGTATGCTTGCAGCACCATACGTCATTAAATTATTAAAACTACAGTTTAACGCTCAATCTAAAGATATAGAAAACATTTCCTATATAAATCCGTAATATTCTCCTCAGTTTTATCCACGAGCAAAAAATCACAGTCTACATATTTTAGATGCAATAAAGCAATGCAATATACTCGTTTAATAATAATTATTTTATATCGCTTCGTACTTAATCTAATCTTAGAAGATTTAAAGACAATGATAATTGATGTAAGCTGGATTAAGATTTTAACTAATGTGGTCAGACACCTGAACGCTAATAATTATGACTCCGAGAATTGCTCTTATGCGCTTACGAGAATCATTCTGAATAAAATACGACCGGCGAGACTCCAATGCAAAGGTTCTTTCCAAACGGATCGATGCCAGTTGGACGAAATTTTTGACTGCCGAATGCAACCGAATGTTAAATAATGACTTATTGCGGTAACAATCCTTATTGAAGAGAAAGACACGTAAAATAATTCACCTCCGCGCTACGTAATTTACTATCTAAACTAAGTCAAATATAATCCGATATGTTTAATACATTAAGGCATCAAACGCCATTGAACTAATGCTTTAAGCCTCAAAATTGACTCGATCCGGTGAAACCGTAAATGAGAGATCGTTCTCGATATTTGCAGCCATGTTAGCCGAAAAGCTACGCGGCGTAGTATTTAGTGACGTATTTCGCGAATAAAAAAATATCCGCCATCTTGAACCCGTTCTCAGGATTTCTGCGAATCGGAGTGAGGCATAAAGGAGGGGCCACTGAACCGTGGTATAAAACTATGTAATATAGGAAATAAATTTCGCGAGATAGCCCACTTTCTCTAGCTTGGATTGAAAATTCATGGGTAATTAATAAGAAAATTCGAATGTAAGTGCATTGAAAATAGAAGTATTCGGTGGTTTTTAGAGAGTATATATTTAAATAATTGTATTTTTTGGGGAGATTTCAACTTATCCTAGATAGTTTTGCGACATGAATTCTAGCACAAGAGATAAAATAATTTTGTGACCAGGATCACTCGAACATGAAACATAAGCGAAAGCTTAAAAACTACAACAAGTACTCGCACTACGCAAAAAATAATCGGAAAGAATACTGAGGAACGGATTCCGGGAAGAAATACCACGTGGATCTCCATGACGCGTATTTTCTATGGCTTTCTTTGAAGAGTGGGTAGGGTTCGGGAAAGGGAGCTCTTCGTGACGTAATAGTAGGAATTCGTCCATGGAATGATGTAAGGGAAAAAACCAAACTCTTCGTTTCGCTTTTGCGCGTATATTTTCGGTATATATGAATAGTGAAGGAAATCTACAAGAGTAGCAACTAACGAGTTTCGTTTCGTATTTATTGGATTGACCATTGCGTCATTATAAAGAGATAACCCGAAAACTTGATTCCAACGAAAGTTAACAAATAACCAACTTCAGTTTCGGCACTTTAGTTATCTACTAATAAGGGAGAGAATTAACGCTATGCTACGATAAGATCAGGGGTGGAGAAAATCAGAGAAAGCCGAACGTAGCGATCGCGGTCGGCTCATTCACTGTCATGACCTCCGTTGGCAGCTTCCGCTGCAATTGCTCGCACTTTCATGGACAGAATATCTCGGGTCGCTTTCGCTGTCCTGGATATAGACCAACAATCTGCTCTGCAGCGCAAACGCAAGGGTACTCTTAACTCGATTTCAAGGCTACGCCACTTGGGTGGTAAATGAAGAATATTACCGAAACCACAGAACGTACTCATCGGAAAGATGGGTGGTCAACTACTTCTCATCGAATCAGTCACGTAAAGCACTATCCACGCCGATATCTCAGACCTTACTATACCGCACCAAACCATTTCATAACCGCGTATTACACCAAAGGTCCACAGCTTTTCGCACCAAACGAAATTTTCACGCGCGGTTACACGTCCGGCTGAATTTTCCAAGCGAAAATTTTTCCACTGGAGTGATTAACGAAATCTTCCTACCTCCGTATTTGTTACATGGATCGGGTCGTTCATAAAGAGCTTTTCAGCGTCCTTACCTTCCCTACACACACCGACGGTCTTTCTCTCTCCTCGGCTTGTGAGGGTTCCTCTCCCAAAGCTGTTCCATCGGCGACCCTCCCGTTGTCCGTGCGTGCTTGAGACTTCCAGGGATAGCGGCCTCTGCTTCTGCGGCGACTCTCAAAAGCTCCACGGGCTTCCTTTTGCCACCCTCTCCCTTCGGGAAACTTCTGGGGGAACGACCGCACGGCGAGGGACCGTCGGAAACAGACCCGAGTACGACGACATGTACTCTCCTCCGAAAAGCGAGATAACGGCCAAAGGAACCGCCGCCCGCGGGAAAGAGAAACGAACTACCGAAGGAGGATGAATTCGGGATGGAAAATAGGTTGGAAAATGAGATGGAGACTCCCGTACGGTTCGCGCCTATCCGCCGTCCTCCAGAGGGAGACACTGCGGGATCGTTTCACATCTCACACGCTCCTTCCATAGGCGACGCCACTATCTCCTTTCCCGTCGTCTTATCGGAGACGTGGAGGAAGAAAAAGGAAGTTATCAGGAAGTAGAAAGGAGGGATGGAATAGGAGAGGGATGGCGAGAGAGGAGACGACGTCGGGGACGCTGCCGCTGCAGCTACTCGGAGGGAACAGAAGAGAGAATAACCAGGGAAGAGCTTCACATAGTCTCCCCCCCTCCAGCCACCCCTCCCCGAAACCATCCCCCCCTTTTCCCCTCCCCTCGCAAAACCATTCCGCTTCCCTTTCTCTCTTCATCTCCCCCCTCTTCAAACTCCCTTTTCTCTATTCCCCTACCCAGTCGTTCGGCTCCCCTCCGTCTCCTCTAATGAGATGGCGGTAGCTTGGTGGTGGGATACACTCCGCGTCACCGAACCCCTTTCTCTTTTCTTTTCCCCTCCTCTGCCTTTCCCGACTTTCTCCCTTTCTTTCCATCCACCGATCTTTACAACCCCTCCTGTCTTTTACTATATCTTCGTAGCCGAAGGGAGGGGGTGGTGGTTAGGGGGTGATCTTTTTTTTAGGGGGAGGAATTTCTTATATTTTTCGCGATGGGAGGGCAGTGTCGTGTGATAAAAAGGAGTTTTTTTAAGGAGGATTTTATAGAGATAGAATGTCGCTCGGGTTGGGAAGAAAAGGTGGAGTTTTTGGTAAGGGCGTAGAATGAGGGCTTTCTCGGAGGTGAGGAAGAATAAGGGTTTAACGTTTAGGAAAAGTGATATAACGGGAGAATGAGGGATATATATTTTTGTTGGGAGGTGATGGAGCGGTCATTAAGAGTTGGTGGAGGATGTAGTTGGAAGGATGGAATTGATCGTAGAGACGGGAAGAAACAGAATAGGAAACGGCAATGCCGAAAAGAGTGCGATAGGATGATTTCACTTTGTTAGGGAAAGGAGAAGATATTAACGAATTTGATGTATCGGCAAATCTGATAAACTAGGAAAGTAGGTATATTTGGACTTACAAAACTAAGTATATGTTTCTTTAAAATTGAAAGATGAATTTGGTTAATATAGGTATAAAGTGTCGGAAGATATCAAAGTTAAAGTGCACAAATGTTTCCTTAAATGATGCTCACTAGCTTTTCATCTGTCGAAGTTCAAGGGTTTGAGTTAATTTCAGCGAGGGTCGAAACAAATAAAAGATATATTTATGAAAAATGGACGATGATCATCACAAAATAGTTACCTAGGGTACTGCTGCGGATGTTCGGAGGTATGAGCAGATGCAAGATTTCAGCAAGCGAAGATTCAATAACATATCAACAGCTTGTAGTGTATTTTACTTCGCTTACGAGGCTACTTCGACCTCTTTCTTTGGTTTAGGCCTTTTACATTTCCAGAGTCATTGAACCGATGGAAGGTTTATCACATTCGCCTTTAGGTTTACGAAAGTGAACTGCGCGAAATTCGAGATTTTTATTCCAACTTTTCATACTTTATTGCGTTTTTATGTGTAATATCTAAAAAACTTATTTAGGAAACTTTAGAAGTTGATTGGCTTCATGATATTTGCGTGAATTTTGTGATGATTTTTATCTTTAACTACGTTTTTTCTTAAATATCGTAAGTGTCGAAAGCGTATTAAATATTTGCAAATAACCCGCATGATTTTGCAAGACTGTAGTAAAGTATATGCGATTAATAGAAATAAAACGGATTTTTTCTTCCTTAGCGTTTAAGCTTTTGCTATGCATATAACTTACTAGAAAGAAAGGTTAAAAACTACATATCACTATATCAAGCTTTGCAATACTTGATAGTTCTAGCTATATCACTGAGAAAATAAATTCTTAAAACAAAGTTGGTGAAGTCTGCTTAGAAATTCGTAGCACTACCATTGAAGTTATATTTATTGTTGAGTTTAAAATGTCCATGCTAAACCGATTATTATTCTCTCCCCAATAGAAATTCACCTTTACAACTCGATCTTGCTTAGTAATAGATATAAATCTTAATAATCAGGCTTTGGGGCCAAATTAAGCTGTCAAGACTATCACTCAACCAAATGTAAATAATTCTATTTCAGTTTATTGGTAATCATATCCATAACGAAAATTCAGAGTGTGAGAACAAAGGTGGCAGTTAACAAAATAAAGGGTAGATTTTACGAAGGCTGTTCGGTAAATTATCTTCCATTATTAACAGATGTCAGTTGAATGTCAGCTATGATTTTCTGTAAATTCATCAGCCAAAAAGTTGATTCCTTCCCATCTCCACCACTAACTATAAAAAATTTTGAAGAAGGAATGCGGCAACTAAGCATGGTCAGGACTGAGGTAATTTCCCTTTTTTTGGTCGGAGGAGTCGGTATGCTATAACAGGAAAAAGTACACATAATTTCAGTTCAAAAATCCTAGGAATGATACCTTTATATCATTTAACAAGCATCACTATTAACTCAACAATTTCATAATGTCACTACCATGAGCAAGACTGGGACAAAAGTAATGGAAATGCATACATTTCTCTATGATGTAACTAAGTAAAGACGAAAAATATTATTTCTCAAGATGTGGAAGCAGGAGCCAACTATGCTGGTAAAACAAGAATTCCTTTATTGTAGGGATATCGTGTCACGGTAAAACTAAAATGGATGTTCAAACAGGAGGATTGAAATGACGTAACCACCGGAAGTATAGAGAAGCTGGTTTTCGGATTAGAAAACGATAGAAAGAGACAGTTGACTAAGGATTAGGGAACAGAAATGAGTAGTGGAGACAGCTGTGCAGAGGCATGGTGTGGCACTTGAATTAAATCAAAAAGGGAGTTTTACATGGGACGAAGTCAAGTTCCTCATTACATAGCAATAGTAGGGAAATACTAATATGAGACGTTCGGAAATGCAAATTCGATATGGATGAGGAGAAACAAGTGGAGAGAGAATGGCTAGGAAGAGATGCGAAAGAGAGGGAATAAGAATGGAGGTGAGATGATGTCTCTTGAGCGGTGTGCGAACGGAGATTAGGTTAATGACTCGATCTCTGTAAAGGGAGGATGGGTGGAGGGTAAATGAAATAGAGGGATTCGAGACGCCTCTCGTAACGGGGGGTAGAGGTCTGGAAGGAAAATATATAAGGACGGGGAGACTGTTTTGCGAAGGGAGACGAAGAAAAAAGTTGCGAGATGATTTTCTTCAAAGGCGAGGCAAACTCAAAAAATAATCTCGCAAAATAACTCGATAAGGAAGCTCTCAAAAATAAGGACAAAAATAGATGCGAGGGAGGGAAATGTGAGTGGACATGAATTCGAGAGAGTAAAGGCCTCGCCAGAAACGAAAAGTTTGCTTTAAGAAAGGTACAGTAATGATTTTTTATAGATTGGTTTGTTTGCATTTAAGTGATAGCATAGCCCCCTTCTCTTTATTGATGGAATTCAAATCTTTTATAAGTAATTGTGGGTGATAATGTAGCTGGAATACAAACAGCGGATTGAAATTGACACATTAAAAATTCTGTTAATGTATTTTACCAAGTTGCGAAAAGGAATAAAAATAGGATTTACGCGTACACTTCTTCAATTACTAATACGTTGTGACTATGAAAGGTTCGTGATTTTTTCAAAATTTTCTTCGGAATTTCCATGCATTTCTCTAAAATCCAGCATGTTTTATTAATTTAAGTTTTTTCTTTAAATTTACACTTCTATTTATCATTTATAATATTTTTGAAGTTGTGAGATCACGCCTATTATGAACTAAAACAAATTCGTCGGAGATCCTTATCTATTGATGAGATCATTCATGATTTAAGTATTTTTGCGGGATTTATCAACATATAAACTAAGTCAAATAGATTTCTGTAACACATTGTAGGAAGAAAGACGTTCCAGAAAATTCAGGCAAAAATCGTTGTTCAGCAGCTTAGGTGGTGACTTTGAAGACTGTAGCTAGAAATATATCAGAAGTGACTGAAGAAACGCTAGAGGTGGATTGGATTTAGAGACTTGAAGACCAAATCAGAATGAAGTAGAAAGGAGGAAAATATACGGTAGAGTCGTGGAAAATAAAGTCCAATGGATAAGAGGAACTATTATATAAGGAATAGATATATCGTAAGGTACACTGTTTTGGGGGGATATCACCTTTTATAAGGAGAAAAGGTGTAGGGCGCGACAAGATAAAGGTTGCCGTGGAAGAATAAAGATGGCGGAGGGTTGGAGGCTTTATCCCGAGGCTGTGGGATTTGGGTTTTCCCGAGGAATAAAAATGCGTGAGGTGTTGGGAATTAAATTGAAAAAGAATGCTGCGTATTGCCGGGAACATTTCGCATGATCTCGAAGGAGTTTGTCCTCCAAAAACAAAAAAGGGAGGCAAAGCAAGATGAAGAGAGGACGGGAATCCTGGAGAGTAATTTTTCGAGTATTTTTGTGGAACGCTAGGGACATGGTTAATGAGAAGAATGGGAGGTATACGCGAGAAAGGAGGGAGAGACATTTTCAAGGGGAGAAACAGGGTGAGAAATGGTGTTATTCGAAGAAGGAGAGAGAGACACGAGGAATTACTTGGTGGCAGAATATCGCCGTGGACCGACAGTGCTGCCACACTGACGGCGTCGTCGCAACTTCTCCATCCTGCTCAACCATCCCATATTCTCTCTCACCCTCCCTCTACATCTCCCACCTCTCGTCCCCAGGGACTCCACCTCCCCATCGACCTGCTGCCCTTGCCCCCCCCCGTCGCCCACTCCTCTCCCTCCCTCTTCGATCAAAGCCCCATCCTTCTGTTATGCCCCCCCCACGGCCCCTTCCCCCTCACCTCAGTCTGAGGCCCCGGTTCTCCACCGGCAGTCGATAATGTTTGTAGGAGAGGGGCTGCGAGGCGGGAAGGGGCGGAAGGGTGGGGCTGAAGAAGGGGGGGCGGGGGAGGATAGGAGGGGAGGGGCGAGATGGAAAGTTGTAGAGAGAGAATAGGGAATGAGGAGCAGACGGGGAAAAATAGAAAAGCGGGAGGGGCCGGTTAGGTGTTTCGCCTGGCTCGACCGGTGGTATTTTCTGGTGTCCCCTCTATCGGAATTACCGCCGTACGGAAGACCGCTCCCGACCTAGACTTAATGGCGTCCTTAAACTAAACTTTTGGAGCTCGTGAAATGTTGGCGCCCTCTTGTGAATCTCAGATTGTGGGGGAGATAGGCTGGAGGTGATGATAGACGGCGACACGTTGGGATGGAAAAGGACCAACTCGAGAAGGACGGATGGGAAGAAACGTAAGGGAGGATATTGATGATAATGCCGAAAAATAAGAGGAAGGAATAATTAGGGGAGGGAAAAGTTTGTACAAATGGCCAATGGAGAGGCGAACGCCTGATGAATGCTGAGATGAAAGAGCTTAAAAAGATTTTTATCCGTCCTAAGTTTCTTATCTTCCTTAAAGTGAAGCGGTGGTAAAAGGAAAAGTAAAAAGTATCCCGGACATTATCATTTATTTTATAGTTTTACGAAAATTTAATTGCATGATAGAAGCAAATTTATCTGGAGGAAAAACGTAAAGTTTTAACTTAAAAGAACGAATTAAAATCCCCGAATCAATGTAAAAAACAAGGTAATAAAGAAATCAGTGTCAATTAAGGAAAAGAAATCTCGCAGCAAGCTCCGAAATTTTAAGTAAATATTTAATTTAATCACGCTACTTATATTTTTTCGAACTCTCTTCTAATCTCGTTATTATTAGTTTAGAAAAAGGAAGGGTTTCAAGGGAAAGATAAAAGAGATGGAGGATAAACAAACTGATTTCTAAAAAGTAACAAGACGCGAGGAATAAAAGATGGAATATTTGGAATCATGGAATGAAACGAGAATTTAAAATGAAAGACTAGAGGAGGTTCGAATTCGAGGAATTGTTTACTACGGCATGGAGTAAGGCGGTCGGGGTGAGATTCAGGAAAAATAAGAGGTGGAATTTTATCGAAATAAACTTTTTGTCGGGCAACGCTTGCTTTATCTCGGTGGAACTGGTAGGACCAGCAACAGCTAGTAGACCAGTAGATTAGTACTAGCATAGATCGATCAGCCAAATTGTTTGTAGATAATTCCATAAACCGAGTTCTGATGGTTAAAAAGTTTATATAGTAAATGGATTAATTGATAGAGGGGTTAATACATTATTTGGTCCACCAACATTACTACTTACATTTTTACAAAATTCATCCCCATCTGTCTATAACTGACTCTAATAATTTAATAAATGATTGACTTCGTTCTCAGTCCTCCAGTAAGGAGCTGAAGAGGCCGAGGCCAACTGTTTATTAAAATATAATTGAAGATTAGCAGTTTCTATTTATTGAAAAGAACCATATCGATGCCCGTGACAGCTCCGTCAATCTGTCTACAATTTAGGAACTACTTACACAGCTTTACCAAAATTAAGATCCGAATGGAAAGCCAGTACATCGAGAAATAAAATCGGTAACTGGGGAAAAGGTTCTTTTCCTGGATTTTATGTTAATTCTTGATCCAGATTTAGAAATACGTAGATCTAATCTAGTGCTTTGACTTTTTTTAGTGGCTCGATGAACGTTTGCAAAGATTTCCCTTATTTTAGACTAACTAATCAACTAAAGAATTGTCTTTAGATGTGCAATCTTATACTTCGTTGCACACCAGGAGGAAACCTATCCTTTTCGTCTTGGTTGTTACGATTTTGTTCCTCAAATCGAAGAATAAGCTCCAATTCCATCGGTTTATTGCGACCTTGACGATTCGAGCAGAATCGCAAGCAGATCTGTTCCCGGATAGAGCCCGACTCTCAGAATGCATTTACAAATGGTTGAATCGCGGGAGCCTAAGTGTCGGAAAAGGACCATTTTGCAGGCGATGGAGGCCAATGCGCCCTAAGTGAATTTTTTACCGGATGACTGCGCCAGTCCCGATAATTTTGGATACAACCTCGTAGAACGATATGCAGGAGAGAAGAGAGAAATAATAGCGGGAGGGAGGGTGAGGAGTGGCGCGATTGGAAGAATGAAGGGGATGGGGAAAGGGAGTCCATTTACGCGGCAGATATGGAGAAAATGATGGAATGGATGGCTGCGAGAGAGAGAGGCGGAACGGAGAAGGGGAAGCGAGAAAATAGCGACGGCAGATAAAGGAAAGGGAGCTAGAAATGGTTGGAGAATACACGGAGGATGCGGCGTATGTTAATCTCGTCGGGGATGGGTTTTTAAAAGGGGAATGAGGAGGAGGTCAGGAAAGCGTGGGCGGTGAGAGATAGAGAGGATTTTCGGTTGAGGAGGAACTACAACCATCGCAATGCCCCCTATAATGCCTGCCGTTTATCGCTCGCGACCTCTGAAACTGATGTTCCCGTTTTTGTTCACGAAGCCGTGGGACTGCCATCGCATAGACTTCTTTTCTTCCGCACCGGGAGGGCTCTTACCTAAACACATTTTCTCCACATCGCTCTACTTTCAACGTACGGAAAGGGAATTCTGCGCTCTTTTTCCGTTTTCCCACTGCGTCTGCGAAGATATCTCCTAAGCTGTTAACGCCTGGTCACATCTCGCCTACCTTTGTTTGTATTTATGCGTTGCGGTCGCACGTCTTCTTCCGTTTCCTTAATTTTCTCTCTTCACAACTTCCAGATTGGGAGATTGGGGAATTAATAAAAAAGGTGGAAAATAGATGCCGAGGAGAGATACAAGGTTTAATTCCTATTAGAGAAGGCGCGGGGATGGGGGTAGGGATATCGAGCGTGAAAAAGTGGCGAGAGAGGGAGGGGACCGGGGTTAGAGGGAGGGTTGTTTGGTAGGTGAGAGTGCTGCAATTAGTGTGAGATTATGGGAGATAAGGAAGGTGGAGGGGATGGGAGATGGGGAGAAGATGGAGGGGGAAGAAAAGATTTCAAAGAGAGAAAATGTGGGAGATGATTGGATAGGATGGGAGAAGGAAAGGGAAATGTAAAGGGAAAATGGCGTGTGGGGAAGGAATATTAGATGAAGAAAATAAGATGCTCTGAGATAATAAGAGAAAAATTGAATAATTAATAGGAGGATATAGAGAGGAAGGTGTAGAAGAAGAAACAAGTTTTTCACGAGCGGATCTGATATCTTGAAGTCTCTCATTATATTTGATGGCAAATTATTTGAAAAGTTATAGAAAAGTGGGATTCAATTGTGAAAAAGTAAAGCCTGGAAGGTCCTCTATTGCTTTTGATATAAAACAGTGGGAAAGAAGTGGAGATACCAGAGAGTAAGACGGGAAATATCAACCAAATGACCAATTTACCTAAAGTTTGTATATTCTAATTTTCAAATTCATTGATACACATTTCCCTTGCATGATATATTATTAGGGTATTAAGTTAAAATAAAATTGATAATGTTGGAAAATTAAGACTCTAAGAAGTTAAACCAAATGATAGAGAAGAGAATATGTGGTAGCAAAAGGAATTCAAGCTGAGTAGTGCAAAACGGATAGAAAAACGGCAACGATTGTGAAGATATGAAGTCATGGAACACATCCATGCGAAAAATAGCGAGGCGTGAGGATGGAGCTCCCCAATGATGGGAAATAAATGATGCTTTGCGGTGCCCAAGTGATGTAATTGGGAGGAAAGCATAAATAGTGAAAAGGGTGCGATATAACGAAGGCGATGGGGATGCAATGAGTGTGAGGGAATTAGCGGAGGAAAAGATCGGAAAATGACGGAAGAAGTTAACGAGATAAAGGAGTGGAATGTAGAAGCCGAGGGAAGGCGGGTGATTGCGAAGAAGCGAAAAGTTTGGCGGTTTTTGGATGAATTTTGGCACGCTTGGGAGAGGGAGTTTTTAGGAGGGAAGATTAGGAGGAGAGGGAAGGGAGGGAAAAAGCAAAAGGGGGGGTTTATGGGATGACGCCGTGAAGCGTATGGGGAAAGAGGGATGCGATGTAAGCGCATGGATCCTACGGGGAAAGAAGGCGAGAATAGGGAGAGGTGCGGAGAAAATGAGGACAGGGAGTGCGAAAAAATGTCTAAATGGAGAGGGAATTTCATAAGTGGGGTGAAATGGGAGAGAAAATGGTGTATATTAATGAAAAACGAAAGAAGTGAGAATAGGATCGGAATGAATAGGGAAAGAACTATGCTTCGTCCAACGTCGTGAAGAGACCATGAAAATCGTATGGCTCCATGTATTACTTGCGGGGGAATGGCGCGAGCTGTTGCGACTATTGCGTAGAAAAAGAAAGTTGGCGATTGATAATGTGAAGACATCCAGCGTAGATTGACATCGATTTCTGATGGAAAAGAACGGGAACAGCGAGCGATACTCCCGTAAGGAATACACGGTGAGGTTTACGTGGTCTTTTCATGACGTTGAACGAAGTATATTTAATGCTTTCTTCTACCACAGTTTTACTGAAAATTTTATCAGTTCCAATAAACGGCCTCGTGATCGAAAAAGCTGTAGATAATACTCGCATATCGGTAAAATTCTATGAAGAGATTTTGTTGGTGGAAGATGCGGGAAGCGGTCTTCCTATACTTCATAAGACGAGGTTTTGGTTTCTCGATTCTTTATTGTATGCCACCATGAGGTTAGGGTTCTATCTTCGGATTATTTTGGCGAAGTGTCAGAAAAAGTGATTAAAACAGACTTAGCATACTCAAATGAAGGAAATTTTGTTAGGAGAATGTTGCGTAGAGAATACTCAAAAAAGAGAAGCGATGGAAATAATATGGAGAAATTGGTACTCAAAAGAGTGAGAAACAAATAAGAGAAATATTTTATCAGGTAAAAAGGCTCTAGATTTACCCTCTTATTTGCTGCTGGTCATCACTCAAAGGGAAACATCACGCCACAATCAGGATACAGAAAAGACATAGCTCATAAGGAAAATGGTAGCTGAAAAATGGTCAAAAGATGGCGGATAGGAGAGGCATGGAAAGGGGAACAGTTGGCAGAAGGAAGAGAGGCCCCCGTCTCTGGTGGGAAAGAATGAAAGAAAAAGACTCGGCGAGCTGGGAATGAGGAGCATCGGTGGAATGGAAGCGTATTGGGAGGAAGTGGGATGAGTTGGGGTGACACGGAAGGGAAGGGCAAATGAGGAATGCGAGCGAGGGGAGGGCGCGAAGAGGGGATGAGAAGCGAGGCTGTGAAGGGTGATGTTGAGTCGAGAACAAAGGATTTCTCTTTTTCCCTTAAGCGGATGGGATGTAGAGAATGGAGTATGTGAACTGAGTGAGGCGGTGGGAATGAGAGAAAGATAGCCGGATGATTATGAGGAGGGGGACTCTGGGGGAGGAATAGCACAAGGGGTTGGGATAAATGGAATAATACTGGCGGATATCCCGCGGCGGGCGTCGATCCCTGGTCCTTTGCACTCGCGCTGCTTTCCTCTCTTTTTCCTCCCTACGGCTTTTCGATCCGTTCCTACCCGCCCTACTTTTTCCTTTTTTTCTTTTCTCTTCCTTACCCTTCTCCGTATCTCCCGCTCTCTGTGAGTCAAAAAAATGTCACCCCTTCTTCGAAATGAAGGTTTAGGGGCGCGTTTATTTATTTTTTTTTCGCTCAATGCGGGAGTCACTGTGAGGATTTTTCCTGGACCTGCATTAAAAAAAGGCACGGCTTCATAGCGAAAGCGGGTATTATTTTTTAATGAAGCTCGTTTAATTAGATATTGTGCGCTATGAGTTGTGGAATGGGAGGAGATTATCGTTTAATTTCATCCGGGGAGTGATATCCGTTGATCTCCTTCGGATTTCTATGGTTGAAATGTTTGGAGTTTCTCAGTCTGTCTAAACGAGCCGCTTTTTATATCGAGCGCATGCATTAGTTGCGATTACGGTGATGATTGTAGACGGACAGATTTTTTTTAATGCCTTTATTCTGCAAAGAGAGCTGAATTCAATCCACTGATGAGGATGAATTTGTCATTTGAATTTTTTTTCTCCACAATATTGCTAACATTTAACGCTCGATTCATCTGTTTCTTTCCCTTTTGATGATTGAAAATTAGTTTTCTGTTTGAATGCTATAGATTAAATAAGGATCTCATTAACTCAAAGGAATTCATCACAATCGAAATTCCTTTTATTACAAATATGAATCAATTGGCGTGCAGTGTTTAACTTCCCAAAGTGAATAAGCCGATTAACACCTCTCTCATTGAGAAATTGGTCAAAGAATCGGGGAGTTGTTTGCTGGATAAATGTAAAATGTGTTATCGATTGCTCCTTCTGACGTGCTTGTAGGGTTAATGTCACACAGTACTTACAAAGCAGTGGCAGTAAATGGAAGTCATTGAAGTATGCACGTCACTGATCGTACGTCACTTACCGTTTTATGGTTGAGAATCAGCAAGCAACAACAGCAGGGTAAGCGATTTTAGATCGTGGTGAGCTAAGATAATCACTCATTTTGCCTATTTTTAGTTGAAGTGTTGGGCTATATCTGATTCTTTCTTATTGCGACTCAAAAAAATTTTCATAGATAAGAGAGAGGACATAGAAAGATTGGGGCACTTAACTTCATTTTATACATTTGATTGTCATCAGCTTGAGTTATAATAGTAATAGTCTATAAAACGTTGTATTTAAACATCATATAAAAGCATAATTCAAATTATGAAAAATTAATGTTCACTCATGAGGATATAACATGGCAAAATGAATAGGGAAATTAATGAAGCCAGATTATTGAATCGTTTATGCTCAAGTTAATTAACACAAAATAAACGAATGTTATGCTTTGGGGAATTCTATTATACGAGTATATCTTTTTTGGAATCATTACAAGTGACACTGAATCACATGGTAATCAAGGTAGTAATTTACCATCAGAAAAATGAAAGCTTTAACGTTTTCATTTTACGTAATTACCTTGTTGACAGTAAGAAAAATTTGCTATTAGAGTTAAAAATTGAGTCTAAAAATTCAGCTACATTTCATATAGATTTCGGAATATTCAAATGGACTTGTTCTAAAGACGATTCACTCGATTTTATAACGCCCAATTCTGCAATTTTGTATTAATGAAGAATAATGGACATAAAGTTTGTCATTTCACGAGGCTAAGATAATATATTTAACTCACAAATCGTTGTGAAATGTTACATTTTCTTCTATATATATATGGAATATCGTGAGGATTACTCTCTCACTAAGATTATCAGTGAGAGTATTTCAACATGAACAAAACATACAATTTTATTCAGATATCCTGCTTATTCTAAATTAATTGAAATGCGAAAAAGACTTTTCAATGTTATGAGTGTAAAATTCGGGGAATGATTTCGCAAATTATTGGATAGGTTATTTTTATTTCATCATCGGCAAAATACTTAAGCTGTTAAAGGAACAGCATATAATCGCTCTCAAATATTTATAATGAACAATTAAATACTTTATGGAGATGAACTTCACACAGTTAGTGTCTTACCTTAGGGCAGATGGCGTCAGATACTCGGCATCTGAAACGATAGAGAACGGAAACAGCATTAATGAAAAGTTATGAAAAACATTTTTCAGAGTCATTCATTAAGTCAATAAGAATATCCTATCTGAATTCCCCATATCGCTTTCTTAAGTTGCGTCATATTGTAAATTTTCCATCGAAGCCTCGAACTGAAAAGGCCATAAATTTGTATTATTCCCCCCAACTTCCTTCTTTCGAAGATGCAAGGCAAGCTCCTAATAAACGACACGTTTCGTTCGAGGAAGTTTATAAAGCTAAACTCCACCGGGATAACGACGTGCAAAAACACCCTGTCACAGTCCATTTTATCAGCCCACCTAAGCGAAATGCCATCAATCAAGATAACAACAAAACATCCCGCATAATATAGGCGGACGCACCGGGACCGCACATAAATACTCGTGGAATACCTCCGGAGATGGATGGATCCCTCCAACGGGTATTAAGGCGAACAGACACATAGGGTTAACTAAGCAGCAATAACAAGAGTCGTCTCCGAGAGAGCGAGTTTCTCTCTCGCAAGGCAAACTTAATAAAAGGAGGACTGCGGAATGGGGCGAGATGAAGAATAATACCCTTTCCCTTAATTGGAAAGGGTGTTTTATTAATCGCACGCGAGGTCCCGTCCTCACTGCGCATGCGAGATCGCATTTACAGCGCGTGCGATTTCAGTATCCCCGAGGTTTAGGCGGCGAAAAAAGCACATCGGTGCCATTCTGCTAAATAAAACAAGGTAGGGAGAGTCTACGACACGGCGTGAAGCTTCATCGCTCTTTGACCTTTAAGCCCTGGAGGGATGGAAATTTCAAAGGACAGTAGGTGCTAAGAAAGGTGTGGGCGTCGGAGGATGGTCGAATGAGTTCGGGATCTAATGGGGAGGTCAATGAAAGAGGGGGAAGAAATGAAGGGTAGGGGTGGTGCAGAGTCACTGGAGGTGGAGAAAGGTGTAGAAATTACCTGGTTGGTCGGCAGTGTGGTGAGGGGGGTCTGTTTGCGTGCTTAGGGAGGAGCCGTGCTGTGGAAAAGAGGGTTTACGAGAAAGTTTCTTTGGCGCACGCGTGTGTGCGGAGTTTTCTTGGAGGGTCCGTCCTGATCAAGGGGCTGTGACCTTAGGTTCGATTCTCAATTTGAAGCCAGAGTAAACTGATATTGTCTCGGGCGGGGGGTCGTTACAGAATGGTGCGACTAATCGCGGGGGAGGTCGAATGGAGGATGGGTGAAACGGGGTTGATGGTGGTTAGGTGTCCGGGCGGTGTGTACAGGCTGGCTCTATTCGGGCGGTGGTTGCGAATGGGAGGGTTAAGCGTTGATTGCCGACTTGGGTGTGCAAAAAATGGTGGGAGGGAAATCTGTGGGAAGGGGAAGCAGTCTGAAGGGATATATCTTTGTTTAAAGGATGCCCGAAGGGGGCAAGACCTTGAGGAAAGTCGAAAGGAGGATAAAAATTCCTCAGAAAGAAGCGCGCTTGTCTTAAAGCGTTTAAAAAATTTCGCTCTAAAGTAATTCTTAAAGTCTTTAACTTGGGCGTTCTTCATATTTCTCGAGTTGAAAGGTACTGGATGATCTCGAAGGATGATATTTTTCAGTATTAGAAAGATGTCATTCAGTTGTAGGATGTTAAAATATTGAAATTACTCTTTATGTTAAAAGCGGATCACTTTGCAAAAGCGCCATCATTTATTATTATACTTAATGTAGGCTGATAGTATACCGCGAGTCTTTTCAAGCGATCAAACTGGGTCAATGGCCAAATTTATTTTACGCCCCATTACATAATGGTGCGACACCGCACACTAATCATACTAATTGAAAACGGCGGAATTTTAATTTTACGTACGGTGTTTTAGTGAGTAGATTTTAATTTCGACGCGTGCAGAAGAGAACTATTGTTAAAATTATTCTAGTCTTTCTCTCGGATTGAGAGGAAAACTCGAGGATCAAGGTGAATGACCTTAAGACCTTTCTTTATTTCTTATCACTTGACTTCGAACTTACGGACTACCATCCTCCAAAAGCGTATGATTGATTCGTTAAAAAACAGATTATTTGCGGAGTAATCCTCAGAAAATCTATTAAACATAACTTCATTCTCACATAAAAAATTGACACACCTCGATCCCATTTCTACACTAATATGTTGGATTGTAACGCCCAATTCGGATTAAAACCAAATATTCCTATAGAGCATATCGCCGCATAGTGCCTGACTAAGAATTAAAAAACCACACCTTCTGGAAAGAATTTCGAGAGCTGAGGCGTGAGTAGGAATAACTAGGGATGGGATTCGAGAGATGAAACGTCTGATTCGAGGACACACGTAGCATGTGATCAGATGACGTTGGTGTGGGAAGAGCGGACATGACGGAGTTTGGACTGGGTTAATGAAGAGGGTGGCATGCCATAAAAAGGGGCAAGAGCAAAAGGGGACAGAGGGAGGAATGAGTCTCCCGTTGTTTGCCTATCCGACCGTTTTCCCTCGTCTCTTGGGCGTCGGCGGTGGGCGTCGCTGAATAACCACATTTGTCATATAGTGTGGTGCGACGCCGTTTCGCGGTATGCCACAACCTGCACCTCCTTCCCCACCTCGATGACCCTCATCAAGCCCCCCCTTCCAGCGCGCTATCTTCTGAACAAATAACACATCTTTTCATTAATCGCTTGCATGTGCTGATTAGGTTTGAGCAGGGATCGCTTTAGCACGGGTGATATCTTCGGAGGAATCAAAACAAGACGGAGCTGAATCGAAGCGATTCCCTAATGGAATGGTAGGAGATCGCGTTTTCAATTATCTTAATCGCTTAGGTTGCCGATGAACGGAAGCTGAATATTTAGAAATTCGATTATGCATGCGGTAGCTGGGGAAAGGACAATATTGTACATGAATGATGGACCGTCTATTTTGAAATTGTTTCGTGGAAATATACGTGAAGTGAGCGGTCAGGGATTGAGTGTAATTACGGGTTTCTAGGTTACGGATTTTGAATTTTATTCCTAAAATTTGATGTCAATGTGCATTATTTTGGCATTACTTTATTATTCTATGAGTTACTTAACAATATTTAACGATAATAATTATATTCGTTTCTTGAATTAATTTCGTTTCTCACGAAACGAGTTTTAAGGTAACCGATAGAGAAAGTAGTTACTTGCGTTTTCGACCATAAAATATTAATTATCTTATCTTATCAGTTTTCTACCTTTCGGAATTTTATTTTTCCTCGCATTCTCTATACAGTGCCTTATCTTTCACTTCTTGGTAACTCATCCCACCCATTAAGTCATACAACATAATTTGTTCTTGTCTTCCCCTCTGTCTTTTCCCTAGTATCCTTCCCACGGTCGCTTTTTTCAGCAATCCCTCTCCTCTCAATATTTATTTATTTATTTATACTTTAGACTACGATTAGGCACGAGGCCAGGTGGTAGCCATTCCCTGTGGGGGGAGGGAAATATAAAATATCCTGCCTGGTATTCACCCAAGTCGAGAGGAAAACCCCCCAAAACCTCCCGAAGGCAGTATTTATATTAACCCACCTGTTTTCTTATTCAATTTTTAATTACTCCAAGTAACACTCTCTTCTCTCGTATCATCTGCAACACCTCCTCGTTTATTTAAAAATATTATAATACGGTCGGGAAAGACTTTGGCATATTTAAATTTCGCTCGTTATAAATATTCTCCGGCGTATTCTAGAAACGTAAATATTGTTTTTCAAATTGAACGTGAAACAGGCGTGAGAGGGATTCAATTAGACCACATTCGTATTGTTTGGGGGCGTTATTCGGCCAGCTCACTCGGGCAATCAGGGCTCTGGAGAGGAACTTGTCCTTCACTCGACTGTGTCGCATACACGGGCATCTGGTATGCTGGGTAAAATTCCTGTCCAAACCTCGAGAACGTTATGAATGCTCTTGCCGGAGGTGGTTTGGGAGGTGAATGCGTCGAGCATGAGCCAAGAATGCAACCGGGTGCGGCAGAGCGGAAGGTGCAGCTGGGTCTGGAACGTTGGTATCTTAACAACTGGTTTCTTTATCTTTCCTAGGTGGCTGAATATTCGCGTTGCCACTTATAGGACCAGATTTACTCGAATGTCCTTTTATGGCGACACAACGTGGACGAATTTTAAGGGGAATCGCCGGGTCATGCCAGTTGAGAAGAACAGGAAGTAATATGTAAGTACACATTTCTCTGAAAAATCGGAATTTATCTGCGATTTAAACATAATCGGTATGATAATGAGTGTTCATCATTGGAGAAACTGCCTCGATGCTTAAGTCTCATTTTTTTAAACCACTAATTACGTCACATATTTATTCTGAGGATATTAAATGCAATAAATATTTGATTAATTTTTTCTGCGACTTGGAGAACGAATTTTCGGCAGTGACAATGATCTTTGGTTTATGCAAGGGTTTATTATACTGAAAATCTACGTTATAAAATACCAAAAATTAGGTTTTATAAATTTCGGAAACCAAAATTGGTATTTTGAGCTTTATTTTGTCTTCCTGAGATGTTTCCATGACTGATGCGAGAGCCAAACGTAGGTAGTTGTTTTTCGTTAGTAGTCACGATCTGCTCGTTCTTGACGTGTCACAGTGTTCTTTTCTAACTCGCTCTTCGTGAATGTTTCTTTGGTAGGAAGAGCGTCTGCTCTAGTGTGCTTTTTGAAAATATTAATGACTTTTTAGGGCGTGGTCGTGGACGGATATGTCTGCTTCTGTTCTCATTCTTTTGCTCTAATTCTTCATAATCTGACGTTCTCTGAGGAGTATTACTTCCTTCCAAAGAGTATTACGAGGTTCATAGAAGTTCATCTACCTGTAAGACATGTATCTAGATATTTAGAGGAGTGGCATAGATAATAGCATTATACGAACTTTTTATTCGTTCTCTTTTTGTTGTAATTTCCTTGAGTAGTGTTTACCCCGTAGACTGTTTCTGCGTAGAGGATAAATTCTAGATGTTCTTATACTCTCCAAAATATATCATTCGACGTTAATTAGTACTTAGTTTCAGAGTTTCAGTATGATAAATAACATTGATTCATTTAATTATGATAATCATTTTCAACGCTGATGAGACACTTGCATCAGCAGAATCGACCCAAAAAGTTTTGTTTTATTTTAAATGATTTCATTTACTGAGAATAGCTTATCATTTAAATCAAATTTTATGACTAAAATGGGATAAAATAATTTCAGGACATTTAGGATGGATAAAGTTCGAACATCTTTAAATGGATTACGTAGAACTTAAAGTAGACTAATTTTTCTCAACTCCTGACCTCGTAATATTGGACGGCAATCTCTCTCGGTTCATACATTAATTGTACTAAAAACAAGTTTATAGTAATTAATTGATATTGATTGTTAATAAAATTACACCAAGTTATATGGATCTTTCTTCAGCTACAATATTTAGACAACTACTGTAAGTTTACGCGAGTTGTTTCTTTTTTATATGAGAATCCTTAGTACAACTTTACATTTGGGGACTCATAGTCTCTCTCTGGTTATCCTTTAAAATTTTTCTATGACATAGTTCTGGGAAGGAGCCACCTTTGGTTAGGGTACCCCTGAATCAGACGAAAATACGTTGTACTTATAATCTGAAGAATAAGTGTGATTTGAAGAATCAAAATCTTTTGTCCAAGAACAGTTTTGCTAAGATTATGAGTGAGTAAGTTGCATTTTTATTTGGAGGTGAATGTGCCGGGGTTGGAATAAAGGAAATGCTTGATGGGTGTGGTTCATGGATAGAGGCTTTCAGTGGATGAGAAATATAAGACTACATCATGGAGTACACAAAATAATCTCATATCTCAATTTTGCATAATTCGAACTTAACTGTCTCTTACAGATAAATAACCGTGGAAAAGTAAATCAGAGCACAGCGGAGAATTTAGAGAGACTGGTTACGTTTGCCCGCATGCGCTTCTGATCAGTGATTGTGTTCCTTTAATTAATTTGGATCTGCTTGAGGGACGCTGAGGAGGAGGATGGAAATCGAAGAGCATAATTAAAACCTGAACTATCAGGAGAGATTGAGTCTTTCTGTTTTTCTCTTTACTGTCAGGTGATGGGGATATCTTGTTTGGATAAGATTTATAGAATATTACCGAAAGTCTGAAATTAAATCTAAAATTTCATATTCGTTTTCGAAAATATATTTTTTATTTCTTCAATGTGTTAAATCGTTTTTTGTACTTTTTAATAATTTAAAATTTTATTTTTAATATAATTACCATGGGTGATTTGAAATATTTTTTCTTCAGATTTTAGAGATAAAAATTATCGCAATTCGAATCTATTTTTTTTAAAACTTATCAATCACTTATGAAACGTTTTCTCAAAATTTTCTCTATGCATTAAGCGTGGCATATAAGTGCTTTCAAACTTAAGCATATTATCTCCCAAGATTTCCCTTTTCTTTTATTTTCAAGAAGAAACATATATAACAGTTGCGTTTTTCAATTATTATCGGCACAATTATATTGCTACATGTTATGATGGAGATGACAAGAGTAATAATCTATTTATTCTCTGTAACTTAGTACGAGAAAATTCAATATTTTCCTCACTCTCTCCTTCATCTCTTTCACTGTGACGTGGGAAATGGCTTTGTACTATACAATAAGACTATAACCCATCACCCTGTTGAGTCATGGATTCGTGCTAAATCCGATGTGGACATTTCTTCATCATTTCATTACACACAAGTCGGAAGAATGAAAGGATCCGATTGGAAGCTTAACTTTAATTGATCAACTGAACAACTCAAGTTAAAGCGACGCCTTCTATTTCGATTTCTTTTATTTCAGTCGCTTCGCTCGGTGCAACCCAGTCTATCTTCACAAGCATTACTAAAGGTGCTTCTATTGTGCCGACACACGAACGATTGCTTGAGTTAGAATCCGGAATTGTCGACCACTCTCCGCCCACTTCCTGTTCGGGTATTCCTTTTACCAAGCGGAGCTCGATACTTCCACGGGGCTTTCGTTGGACGAGCTTTACTGCGAAGATATTTCGCGCGATGCAAAGTGTCGGAAAAAATACGAATACGGGGACTAGGGAAGTATTCAGCACATAAAGAATTTCGTGTAAATCGTAGGAGAACTCGTATACGTTATGCTTACTTTCCATGTGGAGCAGTTGCGCAAACGGTTGGCATTTCAAGGAACACATCCGTGATGAAATAGGTATTTTACTCGGAGCATGAATCGATTCCAAGAAGGGGATTATTCATCATGATTTGATGCTGTAGCTTTGAAGTGTTGGTTCTTCATTTTTGCGTTTTTGAAGTTTTGATTTTTCATTTCTTAGAATATTTTACTTCAGAAATATTAGTTTTTAAGACGTAAAGATATGATAGCTGGGGAAAGAAAATGAACGTATTATTTTTCGTACCAAAGGTGCTAATTGATTGCCAAATATTATTATTAAAAAAGCGGTGATGGGTCATAACTGTGAGATTAAATTCGTACATTTTACATAGAAAGCCACTCAACCTTCCAAGCATATGCGATTTCTATATCCAAACATCAGGACATACACTAATCGTTAGCAGTATTTATATTATATAAAAATGTATATTTTTATATAATATAAATATATCGTAGCAAATATATCGTTAGCAATATTTATATAAAAATGATTCTGTTATTTAACAGAAACGTGCTACCATAAAATCTGTAGATATTCTAATCTGCGTTTTACTTAAAATTTTCTTAAGAATCATGAAATTTACTGGTTTTTACGTCTCTGTCATCGCGATTTCTATTTAGCACTACCG
Source organism: Pachydiplax longipennis (assembly GCA_036926295.1). NCBI lineage: Eukaryota > Metazoa > Arthropoda > Insecta > Odonata > Libellulidae > Pachydiplax > Pachydiplax longipennis. The sequence goes on from JAVFKF010000008.1 coordinate 65,265,789, forward strand.
TCTTGTTTATTCTGAAATTTTACTGAACATTTTCGGATTATTCTGCTCGTTTTACATCGATTACCAATATTAATTTTTAATGCGAGTCACTGTTTTGGATAACTATCGGAACCGTTCATGCAGAAAAGTATAATGCCGCAAAAATTTTAAAATTTCTCTTAAGATTTTTCTACTGCATCCCTCATTGAAATTTGTCAAATGTCTATCGTATTCTATAAAGTGGATTTAACTTATTTTCAATTTTTACATTGAAAAATGTAGTAAGAACCACGTAAAGTGTAACGGAAGACTATAAATATAAGAGTGGTTCTCATCAATCGGAATCACAGATATATCTGTTTACTCTGCGTTAATCTAGAACGCGGAACATAGTTCATTAGCTCCTTTTTCTGAAAGAGGAATGGAGGATTAGAAGCGAGGTGGTGGAGTGGGCTGAGGAATGGAGAGAGGGAGATTTGCAAATGAAATGGAATTAGGGTAATGGAGGGGTGAAGTGTAATGTAGGAAGGAGAAAGCGAGGGCGGCGTGGGCCGTAAAGAAAGACGGCGACTCAAGATGACGGGAGAAAGAGAGAGAAAGATATGTTAGGGAAGTGACTGCATGAGTTTTTTTTCTGGCGGAGGAGTTTGAGAGAAGGAGAGAGGGTGAGGAACCCTTGAATATCGTAAGGGAGTGTAAGGGGGTTGACATAGCCGTGGCAATTGATCTCCTGGCCTTTTACAGCTTTGGTTGGAGTCGAGGATTGGAGACGGGAATGGAGAGACCACGCCTTCTCACTTGGGTCTGTTCCTTCTAACCTCCAGTTTTATTTACTCCGTCTCCTCCCATATCTTCTGCTTTCTATCTTTCCTCTTCGTTCATTTTGTTTTTCGGACCCCATTTCCAAATAAATCGGTGTTTATTTCGACCCCTTTCGTCTCTTTCCCTTTTTATGCTCCTATGTTTCATATTTTCCTTAATGTAATTTTCTCATACTTTTCATTTTATATGATTTTTCTGTTTCCTCTTTATTTTCTCGGTTTTCTACCCACGGTCCTCTTTTTCAACACCTTTTCTCCTTCGTTGCACTTTCTTGAATTGAATTGACGAGGAATATTTCCTTACATTATAAAACTCCATTTTAATAAATCTTTTATTAAACCAAGATTTGTAAAGATTTAAAGAGTTAAAATTTGTTAAAATGGAGATTTCGTTAAATTACCACAGAGTTAAACCTGATTCTATTTCGTTTATCCTTACGTTGAGTTTATCCTCTGCCACACGCCAAAGGGATACTTGCGGGATACATAGCCATTTTAATTGTTCTCTTCGAATAACTTTCACTTTTTTTACTATATATTCCGTACTTAACGTCTCATATTCTATTCGTTTCTTATTGTATTTAATAGTTTTGAACCTATTCAATATTATAAATCCTGAGTAATCCCCACGCAATCCTTCTGGAAAGCTTACTACGAGTTTTCTCCACCAACATTTTGAAGGACTTAAGAAGATTAAGTTTTATGCATGTACCATTCCCTTGCCTATGAGGTTATCGTATGCTAAATGCTAACCAATGCTTCATAGCTACTTAAGTACTACTGAAGTTTCAAGTGTTTCGATCATACGTTTCAGTTAATTCTGAAGTTAACCGATTCCGCCCGCGCTTTAAAAACTCAATTGTGATTTCAGTGTCATTTCCTCGTGATATTCATTCCGAATGATTTACTTTTTCCATCCCTTGTAACCGTGTCTACATCAGCTTTCTCATCGTTCCCTCTTAAAGCTTCATCCGTATCACGTATATGCATACCATCTTTTCCTCCCATCCTCTTCTCTTTTAGTTTTTCTCCAATAATCTCGCTCCTCGAGGTTTCTGGCTCCACTATCACCATTTCTTCCATATGAACCATAGGGAAGCGATGGGTTGGGCACAGGCGGTCGTTTGGATGGAGTCACTACCTCAAATTCGGAGCGAGAAAGGGAAAAGAAAGATATGCCGAAAGGGGTAATGGCGATCCTCGCAGTGCTCTATCTAGCGGCGGCTGTGGTACTGACCCATCCCTCGAAGCACCCCTCTGGGTGGAAAAAAAAAGAAATTTCCCCCCGGTTTTTCGAATAAGTGATGATTTTTACACATATTCGGTGCAAGTTTAGTGGTAAAAACGGGGTCGGACGGCGGTTTAGTCCGTGAATTGAAAATAACGTGTGGAAATGGAGAGTTCGGGGGGTAAGAGAACGTGGAGACTGGCCAAATATCTGCCGAAGGCGTACGCAAACTTGCACTAGATTGGGTCTGTTTGTGCCCGAAGGGAGTTGTAGTGGGATGTCCAATGTGTTTATATTGGCCACACTATTAACGACCAGATTTGTGGATAACCCCAGCGAATTGAGGGAAAAATTCGTGTTATCCGTCTTATCAAAAGAATCTGAGAGGTATTGAAAATTTCGTCAGACTACACAAAGGGTGAATTTCCTGTTTCCGTGTTTATTTATAAAGAAACAATATGCAGATTTGTCTCGTAATGTTTAATAAATAAATGTTATTAGATGTACTAATATGATATAAAGATCCCCAGATAACCTTAAATTTCGAAACGTAAGGAAAGAAAGGGAAAAGCCACTTCTGGGATAATTTAAACCCCATTTGGAATCACCGTTCGTGAATTAACTGTGAGGAATAAAGCTAACACCTATTTCTGGTAAAATTATGAGCGAAAAAGTTATATTAATTCGAAAACCATTCTAAGAAGTCAGCATTCTAAAATTTCTTATTCATCTGAATATCTATTAGTACCATCAGCACAAGTTTTTCAATACAAACCTAGGGCTGTAAAAAAGGCTGCAAAATCAATTTACATAAGAAAAGTTTTTAAACATTAATTATCCTTTTATATAACCATGGATATATGTTTATAGACATTAATATTTGGATACACTTGGTGATGTGAGCGCATTGATTTTCTAAAACAGCCTTTCTAATAGATTTCTAACGTGGTTACCTTTATCTTGTAAGTTAATTCCAATAAAGATACAGATGCAATGATTTTCACAAAATCAGCTTCCTTTCCATTGTAGTTCAATATATATCGGGTAGAATGCCTAAAAAATTATAACTTCTTTACGTTCCTCCCGAAAGAGCATGACTCAATTTATTTCTTCTAGCGCTCATTTTATTGCTTCCACTGTAATGGAACTATTTTACTCTGGTTAATTTGGAGAACTCATTTATAGAGAGATTTTTGCACCGTATGGCGCATTTGCTCGGTCTCCATATTTGCATAGGTTAGTCCAAAACTCTGGAGCCATATGCTACATGACCATAGTACGTTACAAGCGCAAGCGGTGCAGCCAATTTATTCGGTGGTTGTCCGGTCAAATGATAGCTTGAAATTAGTTAATTGTAGTATCGGAGACTCAATTAGATACGAACCGTATCACAGTGTGGAATATGCTGCATTGGGCTGAAATGTGGCCACAATGTGGAGTGATTTTAATGCAGTCAAATTATATTTTAAGCCGATATGGGAGCTGTTAGCTGTTTAAGCGCCATTCCCTGTGTTTAGTCTTTTCCGGCTACATATATTCAGGCTTCTTTAACTGCGACTTATTAATAATTAGAAATAACGATGTTTTTGATGAGGTAGTTCAGCTGCATGAATGGAACTAAAGGTAATGGAGGTATTGTGCTTTATCAATGATCAACACCAGGAAAAGGAACGAAAATCAAAACCAAAAATTCCCTCTTTGAGTGGAATTACCTTTAGGGGAACTTAAGCAGACTAGTTCGGATAAGATCACTTTGAGTGAAGCTTTCGCTAAGAAAATGTCGTAATAAGAAGTTCAAATGCTCTACATATTAAAATGCTGAGTGTCCTACTTTCTCTAACAAATAGTTCTTCTTGAATGAATTCCTCTTCAGAATAGATTCAGATTGCAGACGGCTTAGGTTTGGCTTAGGTTTTAGAAATATCCGTTCTAGCTTCAATCCATATGAAATGATAACTGTCTGCATTCCCTTCTTTTAATATTCGAGAATCGTCAATTGCGATTTATTTTGGTTTTTATTAAATCACATTCCAAATTTCTTTCTATTGAGTTCTGTCGCTTATTCCTCAGATTGTATTAAAGAAAAGCTATGCCGTTGTCCTTTTAATGGTGATATTTTCCTTCATTTTCTCCTTCGTTATCTTCTTTCAAGTTTTGTATTCACTTATACAAATCCGCTTAATTTTGGACAGACTATTAGATTGTTACATGTATCGGCGTTTTGAGCATAGTAGACAGCCTAAGCGTAAAACACGGTTTCTCGAATAAAAAACGGTGTACACACTTCTTGAAAAAATTTGGAAGTGTGGCTATAAGATGTTGATTCCATCGATTAATACTTTCCACATTCACGTCATCCTCTTCGATCGTATTCCTCCATCTCATCCGGAGCGAGATTTCATTCCCCACGGGAAAACCCTTTTATCTCTCGGTAAGTAATCGGTAAAAAAAGAAATAAAAAGATCATTAAATTTTCCCAGGGAAAATTCCTTCGCGGTGGTATTTGCCATTCAAAAATATCCCTCTCCTCGAAAATATTTCCTCGCGAAATTTTTCATCGAAGCAATATTCTTCGCTCGTGCTCCGCTGATAACATGTGGGGGTGTGCGAGCGGAAAAATCGCGCACGGCCTAAAAAACTCTTCGCTGACGAATGAGAAACTACCGACGCTCTTAGGCATAGAAGGATATCGTTTTCTGGTTGGGAGGAATACGGAGAAAGGACGATGGGGGGGGGGAAAGGGTTATACGCAGGGATCAAGGATATAATCCCTATAGATTGCAGCATACGCCAGATTTCCTACTTCTCTTTCCCTTCCCTCGGCTTTCCCTCGTACACTTGCTAGAACCAATCCTCCACTTCCACACACTGCTGCTCTTCCCAATTCGTATCATAAGTTTAAGTCATCCCCTCCCTCGCCGAGGACATTTCGCGTCACACTATCTAAGCACACAGTGCCTATCCAAGCACACCGTAAACCAGAAGAATACAACCTGTCTCAGCGGAAATATCTTCAGAAGTCCGAATCGCCTCCTTTCCCATTGTGGCGGGAATGGTACGTCGCTTTTTTTCGTGATTTCCCAATCGTCAGTGTAAACGTAACATTGCTGACACGGTTTTTTCCTCCTGCTGGAGCATTACCACACATATCTCCTCCAGACGTTTCTTTCTATCTTCTGCAAGGAAATGTTCACGTTTTTGCTCTGAAGATGGATTTAAACGAGATAAAACGATTCGCCGACCGTTACTATAACTAAGGGCTAGGAAACCTGTTTTTTTTTTTATCGGGAGGCTGCAAGTACCGTTCGGCAACAAGAGAAATCATCAGGCTGCACTTGAGTGACGTTTTGCTATCATTCTAATAGTTAAACGTCGATATTCTACGAACGAAAACGAATCTACTAGCAAAATGAATCTAAGCGGAAAGTATCCATTATCCATTTATTTTCGCTTGACGTGAAAACAAGATTGGTATAAAAACTTCTCCAAATACGTGCATTAGTTGCATAAAGCGAATAAAATGGTGCATGTGACCTAAAGTCCTGCTCTTACTCTTTTAAAAACGTTTTCTAACGCAGTATATTGAAGAGCACTAACTTAACTTTTATTGAAAATGGAAAATTTTCGCTTCTTCAAATTTTATGCGTTCCGCGCGGTAGGTGATTAGTTAATATTCTCATCACCAAATCTTGGTTATTTTTGTCTCTTTTCATCAAAGAGGATAATATTTAAAAACTATTGTTATCGTATATTTTAAATGATACATGTTTTAATGGTAGCTAAAATTGAGGCGATGATCATTTAAAGATAGAATTTTTGGTTCGAATGCTCGATAAATTGAGTAGCATTTTTTTAGCACACAATTTTTATTTCAAAGCCCTGAAGGGTATAGTCAAATATAGGTTGAAAATTTTCGAAAACTCGACAAATTGATGAGCAATCGGGAATATATTTTAATTACTTTCGGTTGACTTGTACCAACAAAATTTGAAGACTTGAGTGTATCAACCTTGTCAGTTTATGTGACGGATAATTATATATTATCTCACAGGCGTTGTCAATACTCATGAGGTAAATTCGTGTACAAGTTTTTGAGTTGATAAACTCAGTATAAGATTATTAGAATATGAATGTTTAACTAATGTGAGTGGGCTTTACTTGGTTGTACTCCATTAAAAGAGTTACATACAGTTTAATTTTTAAAAGAAATTTATCCAAATACGAAGATTATTTGTCATCAACAAACTATTAAATTTTGGGAAAGGTCAGATTTTAAGGTATATGCTACTTTAAATATACAAAATATATTTAGTGTAGGGTTATACCTATTATATCTGGATTATGCCTAGATTTCTTCATGTCAGTTTCAATCAACTTCTATGGATACCTCGTGTGAAGTGTAAAGGTACATTTGAAATAAACCACATTTAACCCTTGAGAGAACCATAAGGAAGAAGTTCACAAAGTATACTATAAAGGCTTCAGTTAGCTATACTCAGCTAAAAAGTTTGCGTTTATCATCCCATCCCAACTACTTCCAAATCATTGCACCATATTGGATAATGCGAAGAATTCTCGGTAGTAAATATCTGACCAGTATTTCTATTAAATTCGAAAGTAGAAATTAACAGACTCCGTAATTTAGTTTCGAATAAAATAGCCGAGAAAAAAATATTTAGAATTCATATTCGAATTCAGTTTTCGTTTGTTATAGAGTCTCGGAGCACGACCTTTTTTTTCATTTGTCCGATGAAAGCTTAATAAAGGGAAAACGCGCGTGACGTGCAAAAATATTTGAAATTTAAAACGGATTATCGGATGGAAAGGGAGAGAGAGAGACTTCTCGACTTAAACATGTCGAATTAATTCATGAAAGTCGAGTTTTAACGAACAGCGGCCTTTTTATCTCTCGAAAAAATCTCTTTCACGTTACGTTTCACCTCTTCATTGCGATGATTTTGACCTCCACTGTCCTTTCATTTCGCACATACACCTCTCTCTCTCTCTCCAAGAGAAAAACAACTCTTCTCCCCGTTGCCTCTCTTCTCCCTTTCCCTTTCCTTAACCTCTTGCGACCCAACCCCACTCACCAGCGGCGTCACCGAATCAATGCAGAACCGCAATTTGCACGCGTCCACCATTTTGTCGAGCCAAGTCTCCCTACCCAGCTCACCCCGCGCCTCTATCCCCACTTCACGCACCCGAGTCTTCTCCTTGGCCGCAGACGACGAATGGACTCTGCCGGGTTCATTATTCCTTATGAATTTCTCATCTTCCATTTCGGGGACGGCGGAGGCGGACTATTTTATTTGGACGGAAATTTACTTAATGCGTCGGAATGGATTTGAAGATATTAAGAGAGTGCACTGGAGAAACGAAATTGCCTGCGGCGATGGAGCTTTTTAATTTCGGCTCGAGGTCGGAAGAACGCAGCTCCTTATTAAGAGAGCTGTTGTGTTCGCACATCGAAGGATTCTCTTCGCGCCCTTATTTAGGCTAACCCAAAGCCACTATTAGCATACATAGGAATTCGTATTTCACCGGAAATTAAAATTGGCCTAGTTTGTGGCGACATTATCACAAAACTCTTAGTGTTCCATTTAATCGATCTGTATTTAGATATTTTGTTGCCTCTTACTTTAGGGGGCAATGAGGGGTTTTGAGGGGGTTTAGAGAGAGAGAGTACACAATTTATAGTTTCCAAATTTTTATTTTCGTTGACTACTTTCGCTAGCGAGTTCGTATCATCAGCCAAGGTATTTATTTAATCAACTATATAGGAAAGGGGAAATAGGGGGAGGAAGGTACGTGGGGGAAAAGGTTAGGGGGGGAGGGAGGTTGTGAGAAGATTTTTTACGGGAGGCTTAGATGATTAAAAGAGTATGACTGAGTACAGATTTGAAGATTTACCAATGGAAAAATGTGGAATGGTGCTAATATTAAACATTGAAATAAAGAATGGAATGGTGCTAATATTATACATTGAAATGTATATTGATTGTTGTAATTACCTTGGTTATAATTTTTCTTGTCTTTAGAATTAGAAATAGAAATTTTATATTTTACCGAGGGTTAATACTTTTCTTACAGAGAATGGAATTATTGGATAAATTCATATTAAGAAAATTCGTCTTTGCGTAACACATTAATTTTACACGATGAAGAGAGTATGCATTTCTATTATAATTTAGATATTTCTTCAATATTTTTTTTTAAACTACCACAGTCAATTTGAAGTTTCATGGTGTTAAGGATTAATTTAACAGGGTTTACATCATTACACTGAGCACTCATTTCAACTTTTATATAAAGACCTGAAGAAATACCGTTTTATGTTTCATAATATGCAACAGATGTGCTATAATGGTTTAATTAAACTATCAAAACTCATTATACTCACATTATATTAGAGGAGAATTTTATTCTTCGCAAACATCAGAGATTATAAATTATGAACTCTCTGGAGTAAATATTAGAGCCATTACGTCCTAATTTAGATTACTCTAGCAAATATTTAAATTTATAAATCCAAAGTTATGGCAAATGTAATTATTCCAAATTTATAAATACCCTAGGGTATAATTGTTACTATTAAATCGGATATTTGGCATTGATAATTATTAGAATTAATTTTCATCAAGCTAGTGAAATCTTTACATGGATTAGAAAAACTTAATCTACCGCATTGCAAAATTTTAAATTTGCTGTCGACGTTCTTGTGTTTAATATACACGAGTCTCTCTTTATCTCTCTTTGTAATTATGTTTTGTGTACCTTCCTTTATCACCCGTGTGTAAAGCGTAAGCCTATTCAATGGATTCTATCAAAGAAAACAGCATTCATACTCACTAGTAGTGTAAATGCAATTACCGGCAAGGATAATGCAGTACGGAGATAATTGTATTTTCATGTTTAAAAGGCTGAAAAACGATCTGGGAAAAGAGAATCCCATTAACGAAATTAAAGAATGGGAGTAGCCGCGAAATGTTGAATTTTTTAACCGAGCCACCATCGCTTGTTCCAAATTGAAACCCTTTAACTTTTATCGTAATATCTCTTAATGGCGAAAAAAGAAAAATTATGGCGACACTTATGCATAATGGAATAAAGTAGTAGACCAGAACGGGTACTAGATAATGTGCAAAATTAAAATCTTTTTTTTTTGGTCAAAATTTATGAGGATGTATTCGTACGTGTATATTGCGCATATTCATATTCATATCTGAACTAGAAAGATTTATAGGCAAATTACATCGTTGAAATTAAGATAAAATTCAATTTTTAACGCTTCTAGCCTGCGTTTGCGCACTGAGGATGAAAGTGAATTCCCCATCTGCCCTTTTATATTTTCTGCCATTGCCCACCTTAGCAATCTCTTCTCTTGAAGACAGAAGGAGGTTGTACGGACTGCCTTTACTCCGCTTGGAAATGATTTTGGGTTGAGTGAGTTGGAATTTTCCTCTGGCGTAGGAAATGAAATCATGATGGCATGTCAACAGCCATCGCCGCCGTTATCTGCATGCTTCTCTACGCACCCAGATGCTCTCCATCTCTCTTCCTTTCCCTTTACTCTTCCTCTATGGATATCTGCCCCTTCTCTAAATCTTTTCCTACTCTCTGTCTACGGTGTGGAGCAAGCCGTTTTCCTACTGCAGCGAATGAAGTCGTCCATAATTTTTTCATTCCTCGTTTCTAAAAAGTTTATGGTGTTCATTAATAGGGATTTTCACCTTGGTTCTATTTTACTTCTTGTGTTGCGTCAATATTCTAATTCTTTCTGGATTGTGAAATGGAATTTTAGAAGGACTTCTTTTACGAGTAAGATTTTGATGAATTAGAAGAATATTCGTTTAATCAGATAGGCATGTCTTTTTCAGGTTATGAACTGTTGACAGAAAATGTAAAAGGTATTATGTGTAAATACAAGATCTGAATCAGGGAAGGAAATCACTTAAGGGGTAATTATTCACATATTTAATACTAGATATAGATCAGTTTTATTAATATTGCATTGGTTCTTTTGGGTTACGCTTCGGTAAAAGATTCGAATTTTATTCTAACCTTAATTATCATAAAAGTTATTTTCAACCTGGGACATTTATACTTTCCCTGTTTTAATAATGAATATCTTACGAAGTTTTCCTGCATTATTCTACACTCGTTGTTTCTATTTCAATTTAGCCATTAAATCTCATTTTCTGCCCCCCCGCTTTTCCTTTGTCAATGAAACAAATCCTTTCCTTCTTTTTCCCTCTCTATTTGATTAAACTCTCGTTCATTCAAATGTATTCCTTACCCTTGGCTAAAACTTTTCTCTAAAAGCTCACCACTAAGAAGAATAATGGTCACATATTTTTTATTCCCCTGTAAATTGATAAAGGTGAAATTCTACCTTTAAATAGAAAGGAACTTAATCTTGTCATAATAGCCACCGTATCCGGCTTTAAATATCATTTGAGATGGATGAAAAAGTAAATTTTCACTAAATTATCTACGGTATTCATATTTTCATGGGATATTTTCGTCAGCTGATTTCATTATTACTTTTATTTCCAATCAAAATAGATTTTATAAATATTTCAGTTACAAAATAGAAATTGGAATCCGAGGTTTATTCGCAGTGGTATTTCTGATTTTTATCACCAGTTCAGATCTACGTTAAGTTAAAATTAACTAAAAATTAAGTTAAAGTTAAAATTCTTTAATTTCTTAAGTTCGCAATATTCCTAAAAACGCTTTTGAGGGTTGTTTTTGTTGCTCATTTCGCTATGGTAAATAATAGATAAATTGCTACCATTGGACTTATTCGAATTTTTATGATCCAAAAAAGAGGGCTTGCAGAGAAAAAGATTTACTCTCTCCGAAGCATTTCTTGCTCATGCAAAGAGACTCTCACATGCTCTACACGAAAAGAGTCCGTCATCTACTGCTTGCGCGACCTTTGGGGCGCTTCTATCCATGATCACGACGGGGAGTAGGGAAATAAATGAAACATTCTTGTGCCTCGAGATAAGATTGCAGCACCTGCTTGTATTGGAAAACGAAAGCTTTGCTGTCACGTTTTACTTCAACGACTAGCGTGGTTACTCAATTGCCATCCCTTTGTTGAGTTTTCTTCATCTATATTGCTAGAATAATGACTGAAGACAAAGAAATTGGTATATCAGGTAGAAGGCAAACAACTTCTTGTATTATAAAACTGCTTCATTGTAAACGTTTTTTAACTATACCGCAGATTTAAATCTATGCGGTAAAAGTTTACTATGAAGCAGTTTTGTATTCATGAATACAAGAAAGTAACACCTAAATCTGTGTCGTTTATTCTTGTATTATGTCATCCATCCGTCTAATATAGTCACAGCTATGCCTCAATTATAAAATTGAGTAGGCGACGCCAAGGAGGTCGTCACCCTAGGAAGTAGTAGAAGGTGAGGGTAAATAAATGAGGAGCTGAGTACACAGAGTGAGTGGCCAGGGGTGAAAAGATGTTGGGAGTGTGTTAGCGGAACAGGGATGTCAAAAATTAACCCTTTCTCGCCAAAATGGGAGAGGAATTACATAGCTGCAGAGGGGAAATGAAAAAGTTGGTAAACGAGGAGGAAACGTGTGGAGCGGGTATTTGTCCAGGGCGGAATCCGACCTGCGAATAGGTTAAAGTCGCTCTTTCTCCTCACGGCTTAAATGAGGCGTGGACAGGACGACTTCAAAGGGCGTAGAGAGGGTAGAATTAGAGGGCGCTGGAATGGTAGTTTCAGGGGTTGCAGATTGAAGGGGCGAAGGGAATACGAGCCGCAAAGGGCAAACGGAAACAGGAGGTTATGGTGCGGGGGTGGATCGTTAGAAGTTGCCTGTTTTTGGGGTTTGAGTTCGAAAGGTAGGAGAATATGTTGGGTGAGTGTTATATGGTTGCTTTATGAGAGCGATGGGGTTGGGAATTCGGTTGGGGTTCGAAAGATCACGAGGGGAAGTGCTAAGGTGCGCAAGAAGAGTGGATGTATCGTCAATGAGAGGGTTACCGAGATGAGGGAATTCAGAAGGGGTGCGTATAGGTCGTAGAGTGGAGATCACCAAGCACGGTGGCCCTTGCTAACTTGATGACGCGTAACTCTTCCTCTCCATGAAAGTATTTTGTTTGGTATAATGGTGCTCTAGAAATAGTGCACTTAATTAGGTGTCTTTTTTTATCACTACTTACTCGTGCCCGTAGTTCTTACCGAGGAGTTAAAGTAGTCTGAACAAACTCGATGGATGTAAAGTAAATATTGGTTTGTCAATCAGATGCTATCTTTACATCTTTTCCATGCTCTTTCTTCTCTTCTTGGTTAATATTTTCGGTTTATTTTAACTAATCTCGTGTAATTGGATAGGGAATAATTATTAAATTGCTACTGCCCTGAATTATTTTATCTCCTCTTTAATACTCGGAGAAGTATACCGTTATTATTTCCTAATTCGATTACAATCACAATCACTGACTCATCTATGATCAGAATAAATAAGAAATAAAGGAAAAATTTTGTTGAGTCACTTCACAATTCTGAAGACTTGGAAATATATTTTGTATTCCATCAATGAAGCGTTTTTCACACACTAAATACGGGTTTCCCGTAATTCAATCAGACTCATCAACTAGGTGTTGATATTGTGAAAGGTTAATTTAAAATATTTTGAGTAATTTATAATTTACGGAATTAATGAAATTTTTAGTAGAATCAGATATCGGAAATAGGAATTCCAGAAGATCGTATTAATGATGAAACGTTTCATTGGTAATAATTCACATCTTTTAGTAATGCATGCAATGACACTTGACATTTAAAAGATTAAACGCATAGAATTTAGTCAATTTTTTGAAACGATATTTCTAATTTTTTTTATCATTTAATTATTTCCAATACTTTCGAAGCAGTTATGGAATACATCGAAAGCAATTATAAATGTATTAATCAGCGGTCTATAGCGCTCGAATTGGAGTATGCGCACATTAAATGATTAAATTGTGGAAAAACCGCATGTGTCGGTTTCGAGAAATCCTCTTGAATGTATTAAAAGCATTACTAGTTCTTAGGGGTCATAGCACATTACCACACTGCTACATTAATATGTAATTAATAATTATTTCAATTTTATGAAGCACGTCTATAGCATAAGTTTATTTTCCTTATACAAATAACGCTTATTATTACATAGTTCAGCCATGTCTCTTTGAATTCCTGGGAAGGTAGATATAAATTCCATATTATAAAGATTGATTAGTTAACACCACTGGAACGAAATCTATGCGTTTGTGCAAAATAAAGGCAGAAAATAATTTAGTATAAATTATGGAATAGTGGAAAATAAAATATTATAAGAGCCTTTGTCAACCAACCTTAGCACGGTTCTTCAAAGTTGGATGCCTGGAAGAAGGTCCTAGCTTTTACAAACATGATGCTAAACCTATCGGTTAGTGGTACTTTTGTGGAGCATTTTTAAATAACATTGACCATCCATATTTAGAACGCCATTAATTTCCGGAAAATTTTCAAAGCATTCAGCGCCAATTTTAACTAACCTATTTCTGTTTTTCCTTATGGATTCTACCGTATTGCGACTAGTTTTTGCCACATTTTTACCAGTCGATTGGTGATTATCTTAAAATTTTAATTAATATTGTTCCACAGGAATCATGATGCAACTCTGGGATGTTCGCGTCTATTGTAATTAATTTCCATCCACCCACTATCGTGAGCCGTGAAACCTGCATGTTCTATTTCATTAAAAGTATTAAAAGGAAACTACCTTCACCGCAGTAAACATTCCTTCAATGGGGATTCTACTCCAATTACTCCACGTGTTTGGCGGAATTTTAATTGGAAATGGCTAACTTAGGAACTTCTCCGTCGAGGTTGCATGAAATACTTTGGTCTATCACGTGGAAACTTAGAAGGCTAATCTTTTTTAATTTTTCTGCTTATTAAGGCGCCTATTAATGAAAATAATCATCGCGCTATTGCACATATCTATTGGACGACTTTGTTCAATCGCATCCGAAAATTTAGGAAGCAAAGCGCCACCGAAAATAGGAAAATTAAATAATCCTCGTAACGTAGATGCAAAATCCCGGCCTCGTTATCGCATGGGCGAGACGCGAAAGAAAGAATTTAATTTAACTCGCATTTTAACCTACATCCACTTTGAAGTCGATCTTTTTTGCTTCAATAAGTTTCATACAGGATATGGCATGCAACTATTTCAGGCATTCATCCATCGCTCCCTCTCCGCGATTCCCACTCTGCATCTCTCCGCCCTGAGGTATGCGGCCACGTATACCCAAGAGCAAAGCACGGGCGAAACGTTAGGGGGGAGATTCCACTGGGATTTCGCTTATCGGAGGAACGGCGGGAAGCAGCGGAAAAACGTAATGATAGTTTCACCACCGATCGTAGAACCGTCAGAAAAATAATGTCACATTTCTCAACGTATGCTACGCTCATTTTTCGCATTCTAATTTTTAAATGGTTCTTTACATTATACAATTTTTCAGGGGGGATCGGGAGAAACGTGTGAGCCTACATGCCTAACACCTTTGACGAAGAGGGTTATAGTAGTATATAGTAAATAAGGGAAAAAGGAAGGATGGGAATTTATCTCTCTTCTTTTCTTAGTTTGTTATGAAGAAGACGTTAATTCCTTGTTTAAGACCTTAAACTTATGAAAATTTTAACATTTAATGTCCCGTCCTCGCCTAAAATTTTTCCATTGCATGATGATAAATTATTTGAATTTATAGAAAATTAGGAAGACAAAGTAAAATAGACTGACTTTATTCAGCGAGGTTAGGCCCGAATGGGCCTCTCTTAGACATAACGTCTTATGTTTCTTTAATATATTTAGTAACCAAATGATAAAGAAGAGAGAGTAGAGGGTAGTAAGCGTATATACGTAGAATGTATGGTTTTGTTTAATCAAATTATATTTAGACAAGGTTAGCTCGAGATTCAAAGCAAAGGGAATTCTCCCTTTACCACGAGAAGGTATGATTTAAAGCAGGGGTTCCTTGCCTTGGGTACCGTTACCCTCAGGGGTGCAGAGAGCTTGTTCAGGGAACACGGGGAAGATTAAGTAAATAAGCGCCTTATGGTATATAGTAGGTGTTTTAGCCGAGTTTACCGGTTTTTCCATGGAGGTACATGCACTATCTGTCAGTCAGCCAGAGTAATTCCATTCCTGTCTGTGAATGCTTATGGTGAACTTATGTATTTTATTTTCTACTGTGAAAACTTATAGGATGGAGGAATAATAGTTATAGAACACGAGGTGGAGCGGACAAGAACAAAAGGATTGACTCCAGAATTTTCAGGGCTCATCAGTTGTTTTATGGTAATATTTAACGGAAAGGCTCTTTAAAATGGAAAATACTATTACCTTTCGCAAGCTACTGATGTACGCTTTTCAGTATGAGACACATAAGCCTTACTTTGTACGGATAGATATACCATTTCGTGCATAGGTCTTTGAATAAAATTATTCGATAACCTAGGGTGCTTTTTCCACCGAAGAGTAGTACGGAATTTTTCAGTAGCGTTTTACGGCCCCGTAAATTTTATTTTTAACTTTCCAGTAATATGATATCACAAGCTTTTAGATAAAATAATCTTTTTGATGAATATCAACTTGAGATTGTAATTTTGGTGATTAAACATGGAATGGTTGAAAAATGAAATCTGGTTAACCGATTCAAACATATAATTCATATATTTACCTAAGATTAGGTACTTCATGAATATGAATACCAAACAATTCATTGAATCCATTAGAAAATATTTAATAATTCTGTGCGATTTTAGCTTTTATTAATCTCATTCATAAACAATTTCTCCCATGAGTTAGCGTTTCCTCATTATTCTCTGACTCATACAGCCATTAAAAATCTCGAGATAGTGTTTTTGAAGGAAAAGAAAATGTGATGAGCGTGGGAAATGATAGAAATAAAATGCTATAAAATCGTTTGACGTCAAATTAAAATCAATAGTCTTAGTTAAGATTAATTCTAGACAAAATTTTAATAGCTAGGTTGGATATCCTGTCCTACCTGTCTGTTGTTAACGCCCACCATGTTGAAGAATGGTGAAACGAAGTGTGCATTATATTATTGATAAATTTTTAAATTGACAGGGAAAGAAACCGAGGTGCACGAAAAGGAGCTCGGAGATGGAAAAAGGTTATGTCGGGGACATTGACGTACCCTCTGGATTAAAACATATACACGCAGTATCTATTTAATGTGGCGGGAATGTCAAAGGGATTCCTCTTGAAGCTCAACCGCTGTTTCATGCTTGAAATATTTTTTTCAATATTAAGCTCCGCGCTCACATTTTTCCCCTCTCGTTCCGAGCTGTGGGATATTTTTTCCCGCATCTGGGACGCAAAAGGAGAATCGAGGGATGATGAATGTGGGATGAGATCACTAGTGGCGTTCCTGCACATGTATATCTATGTTTTCATTCAGGTATGAAGATTCTTACTCGAAAATGGAATATTGATCCCAATACCGTGGTTGTAGAAACATGTTTCATCAAGCAGGTCATAGAGGTTTTTTAGTATTTTAAATTCATTATTAATGAAATCAATATGTTCTGGCGTTACTTGGTGGAAAGCCATAATAAATTACTAAGTTGTATAATTTATTTCATTATTAATATTAAAGTTAACAATTAAAAATGTTTTATGTGAAATATTTAGGAATAAATTAAAATTATTTTTCCGTCTATCTGGCATAGTTTGGTAAAATCGATGCATTCCACTACATAGATTCTGAATATTAAAATTTTAGTATATGTACGTGGTAAATAGAGAGGGATTTTCAGACCATTATCTTTGAATAAAGTAAAGATTACACATTTAATGAATTACAAGATTAACCAGTGATATTATTTTTTGCATTAAAATAAATGTTCTACCTTAGTGTTGGGTATATTTTGTCGTTAGATAAGTCGGTACCTGAAATGTTGTTAAAAGCTTCTCCGTAATATAAAATTCTTCGAAATGAGAAACTTATGAAATCAACTCTCTGTATTACCATCTTGGTACATACAATAGATAAAGAATTTTCATTCTACAATTAGACAAAGTCTGTAATCCTTCAAAGTGGAAAATATTTTTAACAATTTCAATATACGTTCGTTTATATCCCTACATTGCACGTTCCATTTCTTGATGAAATGCGTGCATTTTAAAGAAAATAAGGTCCGTCGAAATTGAAGAGAAAGTTGATAGCTTTTTCAAAATAAAAATAAAAGCAACCTCGAATATTCTTCTTCGAATGTCACTCGATTTAAAAATCACATGGCGACTACGATTGGAACATGAGATAATTCATAGTAAAGCTCTTTCCTAGGATGTGTAAGCCTTTCCGTTAAGGGAAAAAAATGTATTAGAGATTATGGGCACCGTTATTGTTCTTTAAGGAATAATACTCATAATTATTCACTACCTCAGTCAGAAATGTTTTGATACATCTCAAAATTTTCAGGTTATATGGTTTGTTCGGTGCGCTTGACGATGGGAAGGAGATAAGGAAGCGGAAGAGATCTTTCGTGTGATCAACAAAACGTGAAAATTTCTTTCATCCTCGCCCCACGGTAATTAATGTAATTGCGAGTCATTCCAGCTGCGTTATTCGTCGCAGTTCACGCTCGTTTTCTCGCTGGGGGAGCGAAAGAGCGAGGGCTGTGGGGGAAAAGGAGAGGAGAAAAATTTCCCCAGTGTATTTTTTTATTCGTTTCCTCTGGTTAATTAATTGGATTCCAAATTGTATTGCCGGTTAGGGTGAAATATTGACCCTTTCGAATTACTATCTCTTGGATTGAACGAGGAAAATCTTGCCATGTATATCTGGCACAGGCGGGAGAACACGGATGAAATGAACTCGCATGTTCTTCAAAACCTTGCTGAAATAATGTGTTTGCAGATAAATTTTTGGTGTCCACTGAAAATTTTGAAAATATTTCGAATGATGTAGATATACTAATCCAAATTCTTGCTGTTAAAAGGGTCTTTGTCGGAGGGATAAAACATTAATTTGTAGAGGATAAATAATTTTAAAATATAATGAATTAATCTTCGAGGAGTTTAAATCGTCCAGAGAATATGGGAAATTATATATTATAGGTATATTCAATTCTTAAATATCTGATCGAAATATAAAAAGTAAAGGAAGCTTATGCAAAAATAGGACATTCTCCATATTTCACAGTTTCAAAAACTCAGGGAAATATTTTTCTATTTCTTGATGCATTGGTGTGTCCGTAATCGACCGCCTTTCCCTGATTGCAGTCTTGAGAGCACATATACTCTTTGGAAAATGGGGTGTTGAAGCATTCGTGTTATTAGCATTTTCACCTCATTGGAGCGGTTATTTTCCTAATGGCGGAGTAGCACTCAGCTCTTGGCTTCGTATATATGGCTAAAAATAAGTCCAAATGGAGTTTTTCTGAAGGACTGATAAAAATAGCCTCTACTTATCGATATCACTACGGTGTTATATATAACGTTATTCCAAATGAGATAAATTCTACGTTCACCAACCTACGCTCTATAGTCTATTCGTTCTGTTTCATAATGAGTTTTCATTGTCTAAATCATACAATTCTTTCAGTTTTTAGATTTAAGTCGGATATATGTGGGATAGTCGGATAGTTTGTGTGTTAAAATAATAAGAATGAGAAGAGTAGGTGGATGTATTTCTTTGTTCATGATCTACTATGAAATAATATTCGGAATGTATAAAATAACTGAACCATAGAACCATAAGACGTGTCAACTCATTCTTATCACGTCTTCAACTAATATAGCTCTTATATTTACAAAGAAATATATCTCAATACAACAGAAAAGTCATTACTGTTTCCGCGTTGATTGTATCTATATTCTTCAATATTTCAATGGTCTATTTAGGAAAGAAGGTATGAACAAGCCCATAACCCTTATATCTAATGAATTCGATCTAGAGAATAGTACCTTCTTAATAGACATAATGAGTGGAATAAATAGAGCGTTGTCGAGAATACATATCACTCAATACATGGAATCGCAATTCAAGCTATTCATTAGATAGACGATTTTTCAAAATTCCGAATGCTCCGGCTTCGCCCTCGAGAGACGAAAAATGCACATAAAATATGTCAGAAGGCCGCGCGGATGACGACAAACATGTCTCGAGCTGAAAAAATGCACTTTTCAACTCGAAAGGGAAGGGAGGAGACGGGAAGCATTGTGATGAAAAAATAATCTTTAACATTTCTAGGCCAGCGACAAAACAGTGCATTCCTCCGGGCAACGGAGTGTAATTAGAGAATGAGTATGAAAAAAGTAGGGAAGACTAATGGATGGGGAGAGAAGAGGAGTGGGCTGCGAATTGAAGAATCATGGTGGGAGAGTACGGGAGTGTTCTCAAAGTTGAGGACATTTTTTTCCCTTCAAACTTGCTTCAACTTTGTGGAAATGAAGGGCTCGCAGATAAAAATATAACACACGTCTCGGCGAATCCCACGGATTATACAGGGGAAAAATTTGTCACGCCCTCGTTTTGTCGCGATAAACGAGAAGTTTCTGAGGGGGCAGTTCACTCTTTCGTTATTTGATTTGGGCGGGAAGCGAAAACCTTTCTGGGATCCTAGTTCAGTGACTTTTGCCGAAATCGAAGCTATTACGTTCGGTGCTGCCGGATTCTACGGCACGAGATCCGGAGAAACAGGGAAAGATGACACGAGATGAGGTGATAAAGAATGAGGGTGGAGGGGAGAAAATGAAAACGGACAATTCTTTGAACCACTGGGAAAAAGGTAATCCATTTACAGTGATGCGAGTTAATGTCTTAATGCTCCGATTTTCTCGAGAAGGTGTCTTAGCGGGGAAGGAGTTTCCTGGTCTCTGCAAATTGGATTTTGTCCATGTGGGTGGCAGAAAGAGAGAGAATAGAGTGAAACAGTTTAAAGAGGGAGGCCAAAGGACGACGAGGAAGAATAAGAAGAGAAAAATAGGAACTAAAGAGAAGCATTTTACCTAAAAGGATAACATAAAAGAAACATTCCAGCAGAGAACAAGGAGAATTCATAGACATAGGAATGATAGAAGAAAGAGAATTGCCTCTGCTATGAAAAAGGACCGAAGTAGTGAGAAAAAGGGGAAGGATTCCTTAAATACACACATTATAAATAAACATATAAACGAAAGAGAAGATGTCATATTCAGATTAATCTTCACAAACTAAACTGCGATATAATAGACGTGTAAGAAGTGTAGAATGAATAGTTAAAATAAAAAAATAGGGTTGAGAGAGTATAATATAAATACGTCAACTTAAACTTCCTTTAAAAGAGGAAGTGATAAACCCAAGAGATAATGGAAAGAAGGAAGATTAGCAAATAGCAAAGAATTAATCTGTTGTTTATATATCTCTAAGTATAATATGTTAAAAATAAAAGAACGTTCAGTCTTGAATAGAAGAAATTATCTTTGATTTAGAAGTAGTTCATAAGAGTTAGATGAAGATACTTCTCATTTACAATTTTAAATCCATTACGTGTTTTTTCATATCCATAATGGAAGTGAGCATGTAAAGAAAAATGGGAACTCGATAGAAAATCTAAAAGAATAGGTTGACCTACAGGGAGAAATTCTTAGAAGTTAGATAAGCCATGCCCCACTGAAAGAAAGTATAGAAAAGGGTAAGAAATGGACTTTTAGTGATGTGGAACATATGATATGCCAAGGTAAAAAAAATCTGCGACGAGAGGATCTGAATCCGTTAACGATTCGGCATTTCTGAAGTCCAAATGCGTACGTACACCGAGTAACGGACGACGCAGGACACATTTCCAAAGGACGAAAAGGGATGCAGGAGATAGTAGGGCTAAGGATCGTTAGAGAGGACACAGAAAGAGACGTTTAGCTAGAACGATAGGGCGGAGGCGAAGCGTGGAAGGAAACCGAGGAGAGTGTGGGGGGTTTGCGGATGATGTGGATGGAATGAAGAAACGAAAGGGTGGACAAGGAAGGAGAAGTGTAACTGAGAGGGAGAATTTTGGGAATGGGGTTAAGATAGGGCGGTGGTGTTTAGGGGGTGGAGGTGAGATTGAGAATTACGGGGATGCAACCCTCTCGCGGAATTCAAATTAAGTCCAGTGGAAGGGGAAGGATAAGGGGGCAGTCACCACAAGCAGCAATTGCGAATTGAGTCATTACTGGCCGGAATGTGGAGGCAAAGCAATTTCTATCTGACCTTATCTCCCTCTCTCACGCATGATGACCCTCTCTCCCTATCACTCCCTATCTTTTACCTCTTCCAACGTCTCTCTTTTATATGAGTTCTCTCATTAACCTCTTTATATTCATTCTCTTTTAAATTTATTCTTGTCCGTTTTCCGTAGCTTACCGATCGTTTTACATTCTAAACCATCTTCTTTCAGCTGATATCTTAGTCGGCAGATACGTCGGTTTGTTTTAATTTATTCTGTTACGTTAACCATCTTTGAATCCCATCCCATACATTCTAAACCATCTAATACAGTGGAATATTTTTATTATGAGTTAAAAGCCAATAATCGAATTTATTTTTATTAAATGATTAGGTTTTTGGGATCCAATGAAAGATATATATACGTAGAATCATTAAGTATCATTTCTGCGAATGTCTTCCAAAATGAATACCACGCCCGAGCAATCGCGCAAGCTTCCATTCGCGGATTGTCATTTTATATGAAAGAATCCATTCATCCGCGACCTCTGATGAAATGAATAATTCAAGTCAAGTTAAACTTAGATATCATGTTTAATAAGACGTTTCCGCGAAATTCGGTGAAAAGCTTTTCAGAAATAGTTTCGAAAGAATTTACAACAAGATTTTCATAAGGATAAGAGGGCGATTTTCACGCTTTTAATCTTCTTTCTCCTCCTTCCGTCCGAAAACCAGGATATTGTAACGAATATCGAATCCTACCTTTTGGCACCTTTTCTTTGGCGGATTAGAGGTTTCCCTTCTTCCACATAAATCATCGCCAAGCTATTCCAAAAGAGAATCCCATTTGTTCTCGGAAACGCGTAGCTTTTATATTGAATGCGACGAGGATTAAATCGGTCCGGTTCAGCATTCCTCCGTTTTGCTAGAAACCTCCTCAGGGGAGAGAAAAACATTCCATTCAATCCGGTGGGTAACCGAACCCATTACTGAGCAACGCTTGCACGTTGTTTACGCTCCTAGATCAATCGAATGGATATTCATCCGGGAGGGAAGGCCGCTTTTCATAGGTACCCCAAGAACACCAATTAGTCTTGTCACGCATTGTCTACCGAAAGGATGGCTGGAAACAGAAGGGGGCACGAAGGACACGGGGAGCCATGGTCTCTTCTATCTCACAGGATTCCTATCTTCCTTATTTTCCTATATCCCTCCTCACCCTCTTTTCTTTCTATATCCTCCTCCTACGAATGGACCAAGGCGGGGTTGCCAGGCAACCAAACCGCCGCGGGCGGGAGTTTTGCTAAAGGGGAGGGTAAGGAAGTGTCTGAGGGGAACGAATGAGGTATGGACGTCCAAAGATGTGGGAAAGGAAAGGGTAGGACGAGGGGAGCAGATAGGGCAGCGGGGGAGGAATTATTGGAGCTAAGGAGATGAAGGGAAGAAAGATGCAAAGAAAAGAAAGGGGGGTTTGAGTGTATGGATCAAGAGGGCATTCCGGAGAGAATGAGTTGGTGGAGAAGTGTTGAAAGGAGCGGGAAGACGCCGAAAGGCAAAGGAGGGATGGCGCGGACAGCCGGAAGATGGGAAGAGATGGGTTTGTAACTCTGGTTGAGGTACGGTGTGGGTGGATGAAGGATGGAAGACGTTCGCTCGTGGTAATATTATTCTCTCGCTCTCCTAAAACATGCCGACCTGTCTTCCCCAACTCGGTTGCTGATAAATGGAAATCCAAGTAACTTCACTCGCTAATCCTTCATCGCTCGAGGACTCTCGCCTTGTTAAAAAAAGAAAAATGGAAATATTACCCCGGCGGTGGTTCCCCGAGTGCCCATTGTTTTCGTTCGGTTCTTCTTTTGTCGCGCGCAAATCTCGGACGAGTGCAGCCGCCGGAATCGTAGAAATATTTGCGAGGGATGCTGATTTGATTGCCCCATGGAAGATATTTGATTGTGGGTAATCTAGTTTGGTCGGGAAGCTAGACGGGTCGCGAAAGTTTTTTTAATTGCTGCCTCGTTTACCATTATCTCCGTCTGTTCACCGTCTTTTCCTGATTTCTGGATGAATTCGTTTGTGTAGTATCGTTTCAGTAAAAAAATTGAAACGCTCTATTTTGGATTTATATTCTCCTGAAAATTTTTCGAGAATGGGATAATCTCCTTCCTTGTTTGAGCTTTAGACCCGAAGTCGGTCCTAGATACAAACAGAATTGTTTTCCTTACTTTTACGCAGTGGATTTGAAAACCTATTTATCCTATATAGATATCCGATTGGAAATATTTATCTACTCATTCCTAACTTGCCGTTTTTCTAAGTAAGTTACATATATGATATTACCTGAGAATAATGAGTTAAAGCAGGCAATACTTCAAGATGATATTTTTCCTGTTTTCATTAATTCATGGTTTATACCGCAATTTCATTCTCTTGCTAAAGCTTAATATACGATTCTTATACTTATATTTTATATTATTATTATTATTGTTATTAATCGTACTTTACTTCAATCGTAAAATGAATAATTGTGTTAGGAAATATTTCACTGCTACGTTTTTCATAGGTCTGTCCTGGAATAAATTTGAAACAGCTATTAAAATACCCTTTTTTCGTGATGCATTCTCATTTCATCGTTCAAAATATCCATAGTTTTGAAATTCTAAGGATTTAAGGGACTTGACTCCATAGGTGAGCCAAACATGTTGATAATAGAGGACTATGCTTCTAACTTTACATTGAAAAAATTACAGCCTAGATTCTCTCGCATATGTTATACTATTCGATAAGCTTTCTCTTTTCTCAGCATCTCGATGCCTTCCTCGAAGAACCGCAATGATAGCCATGCAACCCCCGCAGTGAGGGGGTGAGACGCCTGAGATTTAGGGCCACCAACTGTTCGCAACGTATATAATGTATCCTTAGATAGACTCCTTTTATTTGCTGAGGGGGACCCTCAGATTTTCCGGTACGTTACTACTTACCAGCACACTCAATTTCCTCCTTACTTCTAGAGATACATGCAATAAATCATTTTCTTTTGCACTTCAAAATAGTCCTTTCTATATTTCTTAAATATTTAAAACATTCTTTTGATCCCATTCTTTAGGTTTCTTGTATCATATTATGCATTTAAGACCGTACTAAATCATATATTCGCCCTAGGAGAGATGTAATAATGTGCATTTTGTTTTATTCCCAACTCATTTTACTTGAGTTTTGCCAAAATAGTTTAAATTTGCATTACTAATATACATAATATAAGATTCTGTAACGATATTTATTCATTCAATGGACCATTTAAAAATGAATTTACGTTAATGCTCATTTCGGTGCCTATGTCGTTTGATCAATGCCAAGCAGGGCCTAAATACAATTTTCGTCAGTTACATTTTACTCAATTTTCCATTGTTTTTTCCTAAATTAGTCTTTAGTTGAATGCTTGTTTTGCTTTTATGGTACTTGATTTTACCTAAATTTCAAATTCCCTTCTTTTGAAATAATTTTCCGAGAATAAAATGCATCCAGTCTATTCTGATGGTATACTTAATTCGACTTCTTAATTTATTCAATTTTTAGAACCTCGGTTATAGAGACTATAAGGTCATTTAAGATAGGATTGAACGTAACCAACTCTTTCTCAACCTTGTAATCCGTTCATATCATTTTGCGCGACAAAAACCATGTCACTCCGGAGTTAATTATGCTTCACGTCCACATCAGATTTCCCGGGAGGAGCGAGTAATAGGAAATGTTAAGGCGATATCATGGAGGCGTAGCGCCTATTCAAGAAACATCAATTTAGTACGTAGTTTGTTATTCGCTTACATCTCCGTCGCCCGTTGAAAGCAGCTTTATGATTTAAGTGTCAAGAGGGTCTTAAGATTGCATGACCTTCCTTCGAAGCTGAAGCCCTCCTCGCCGTCCCCTTTCCGAATCGATGTGACGGGATTCTTTCTCACCTTCTGTACGATGGTTCAGCGGCTGGCCGCCAGCGGCGCTCCAGGCGGTGTGGTCACCCGAGGAAGGGAGCAAGGCTGCTTTATAAAAGAGGCGATGAATCTCTCCGCTGGGGGCACCACCGTCTTACAACCTGGGAAGATTGAACAAGAGAAATTCGTGTAAAAATGCAGGTCGGGCTACTTTGCGAGTAATGGTTTTGTATAATGAATTAGGTTGGCACTAATGTGATGAAATCTGGATTTTTCAATTACACAAGTCTGGTAATTACGAAAACCGATAAACTTTGTTTTAACGTTTCATATCGGCATGAAAATTTGAAAATATACTTCTACGCTTGTATATGCGTAAACATATGATAACTTACATTATATTAGATATTCATTTATTCTTATTTTCCCTAAAACGGATTCTCCAAATCTGTAAGTGCTTGAGTAACGTGTTTTTTCATTTGTGACATTTTGCGGCCTTTTAATAGAATCGCTGAATACGTCGGAATATTTAAATTTGAGAGACAGGATAAAATTCTTAGAGGTGACCCAAAAATATATGTCCAACACAATAGCCTGCAACGAACATGGAATGCACTTTTCATTCATAGCGTCCTTCACCACCAACATTGAGGAACCTTTATAACCAAAATAGAATTCATACACACTCCGTCAGATTTTTCCTTCCCGTCTAGGAAACTTCTCTCAATCGACGCCATGCAGGAGCTTATTAATTCATTTGCGCCTCTCCCTTTCTTAATGAGTTTATTAAGTCATGTCTAACGGCTTTTGTGAAGGAGAGTCTCTTCTTTGATGATAGTTTACCTCCCTCATTGAAAGGGACGGAGAAAGGAGAACGTTATGGAGAGATGCATATTTAGCAGACGGAGAAACGGAAGGAGATATTGCTAGGAGGCCAAAGGGATCGCTATCCCTTCTAAATAGCGGGAGGATTAACATTTCCGTGACCAACAGCTCTCCCTTTGTTTCCTCGTTCATCTTACCGTCTCAACGCGCGAATTTCTCAAAAAAGGGGAAAATAAATCAGTCGGTCGCACTTTCTTTCTTCCCATGCCTTTCATCTGCAGGAATTCTCCCACAGGAACGCCCTCCCACTTAAAGCGCCCTCTCCTGGGAATTTCCCCTTCACTTCATCTCTCCTGTGCAGTTTTGCAGCATCGATTCCAGGTGCCTCCCACGCATCACCCTTTCTTCGCGATAAAAGGCGCATTCTTCAAAAAAGAGGGAGCCATCTGTTTTATTTTCCAATACGGTGTTTCTTTCGCGTAGCTTTCGAGCGTGTATGGGTAAATTATTAAGGCCGTATGTCAAAGGGTCGTTGTTTTTGGGTCGAGCATACGCCGGTGAACTAACGTTTCTTTCTTCACTCGAGATGAAAGTGAAATTATTCTTCCTTCTTTTTCGGAGGATAGAGCATCAGGTAGAGAGGATGAGAGGTCGCGGAGAAATATGATTTTGAGGATTAACTCTACACACATACCTCTATGAGGAATATGCATAGTTTAAATGTTAAATTTCCGAAGTTAAAAATTATATTAAAAGTGAAAATTAGGAGAATTTATTTTATTTTAACTTAAAGTGAAAATTTATTTCAATATCCTTTTCTTTGCAATTTCCTGTTACGTTTACATATAACTACAGATACACCACATTACTTTTGGAAATGATTAAAATAAATCGTAAAAAGGTTATGTTCACCTAAGTGTATTTCAAATAGGAATAAGCAACCGGCCTGTGGTAGAACCCAGAATCATATAGGAAAATGAATTTAGCTTAAGTTTTTATATATTAATAGTAATTAAAAACCTATAAATGAATTTTATACATTATTTTATACTATAATCTATAATGAAGTATCGTAAGCTATGCTTGAAAGACATGCTAATGACTAAGAATCCATCATTTGATACTCTTATTACCGGTATAGTCATTTTTATACTCATTTTATGTTTGGGATGAATGTCAAATTTCAGAATAAATTACCAGAGTAAAATTGTAATAGAAATTACGAAATATTGTCCCATTGCATTAAATTGTTTTAACTTTGATTCAAATCATTTGCTCTAAATTATTTCGGCGAATCAGCTTTTATTACAAAGCTACAGAGATAATAAGAATGAGACTAGATCAGGTGTGCTGGAGAAAATTCCCCATAAAGGCAAACATATACCATAATGTGCTCAGAGATGATTACAGGGAATAATCTGAAAATATTCTGGAGAGAGTCACTTCCCAGTTGAATTCTTAGAGGACATTTATTCGCAGTGGGCCCCACTTTCTCTAAACCTCATACTTAGGGAAACTAATAAGAAAACTTTTCCGGTTCTTAGCAAAGCGTAGTTGAGCTGTGAAACAAAGTGAGCGAGGGAAAAGTGGAGTCCTGGGGGAAATGAGGCTCCATATGTGGAAGGTCGGATAGACGGTTCCAGGGGACTTGCAAAGGAGAATATTGGTATGCTGCGCGAAGCTGCGATACTAAGGGAACGCGCGTAAAAAAAGAAGGGGTAAGGAAAAAAGCGAAAAAGTTGAGGTTGGGAGAGACAGAGGAGATGATAAAATCACACGTCATGCTAATTGGATCTTTCAGACTGTAAATAATCACGGTCTCTGGATCTCTGCGACTTGGTTGCAAAGAACCATCCCTACCTCTCCATCCCGTCCCTCCTCGACGCATCCTTAACCACATCTTCTCCCAACCCCACTCGCCAGCTCTCTCCCCACTCCCCATTACGCTCCTTTCAGATTCGCCATTCTTCCTACGTAAAAAAGGAGAGGGAACCTCCTTTCATCTCCTCCAGCATCGCGAAAAGGTCTTGAATCCGAAGGAATTCCAAGCGAAAATGACAAAAATAGCCGCACTCCTTCTAATTTTCTTTCATCGAGGATTTATTCAAATCCCAGGCTAATTACTATTTACGCGATTTTTTCTGCGGGATAAAAAAGGAGAAGCGGGAGGAATGGAGGAGCGTTAGATGGATTCGGATTCATTTTTTCGCTTTTTTTTGAAAAGTATTCGTTATGTTACGACGTGAATAAGAGGGAATGTTGCTTGAGAAATTTATTTTCCGTGAAACGCGGAGTGTTCTTGTACTCGTGGAGTTTGCGGCGCAAAAAGTACGAAAGGCTTTTGCCTTGTCATGTCGTGGGGTGAATGAAGTCGGGCAAAGTTTATTTTAATACAGGGAATCGATGCGTGGTGATATGTCATGCGCGTAGCCGCTGCTTTAGGGAGAGCATACTCGTACTGGGTACTCTAACCTGCTGAGGTGATACTAAATCGGTCTGATGATGAATTTTATCATGTAAGTTAATAATTAACAATTTGTTAGAGTAACTAAATTTTTTAACTTCAAGGGTTGAGTAACACGTGATAAATTTTGAATGACGGGAAAAGTGACGGAAAATTTCTACTTTTCGTCGCATACGTATTATTTTTCTAGATCTTGTATTTTAGCGTATCTTTTTCAGTTTTGTGTGGAAAACTTATTTATTACTTCAATTGTATCCTTCTGATTCCTTGAAATTCACGTATATTGCAGAAATTTGGTTGATTCCGACCTTTAATGATGTGATGTAAACATCATATTTTATAGTTCCCTGATAATATATAAAGGCATTTGCCTTGAGAATAATTTGGCTAAATAAATTTTAATGTTGTTAAGATAGATTAAGGTTTATTTAAATTACCCTAACTAATTCGATATTTGAAGAATAAATATTACGATCATTTTATCTCCGAATTTAACCGATTATCTAAAGTCTGAAGTAACTGAATAAGTAAAAAATTAAATATAATGTTTCAGATATTTACCATGTGTGTGTATAAAATACATAAAGAATAATTTTTCTTAATAGTCCGTAGTCATTTATGTGGTCTGTGGACACTTTCGAGTAGGAAGAAATCATGGAGTGAAGTAGGTTTCAGATTAACCAAGGTAATTGTAAAGATGATACCTAGCATCTGTTCAATTCACGTTTTCAAGTTACTGAATTTCTCCAGTTTCCTTCCTTCCATTTCTCATCTTACGTTCCTCATTTTCCTTCACCGTTGAAGTCATTTATGCGGCAGAACTTTATCTTACAAGCAAAACCTTCTAACTGCTCTCTTCACTAATGTTCACTGTTGGTCTATGTGACTTGAGAACTTGATAATAGCAAATTATACCTACCATGAGTCGTTTTCCTTTTGTCTTGATTTCCTTTCTACAAGTTTATGGCCCAAACTGACACATTTCTCTCAACATCGCAAACTTCCATGGAAAATAATCTCCTCCAAGAAACTATATATTAGTTTAAGAGGAAAGGTTAGGGCGCAGGCTGTTATACGGATTCACCATTTATTAAATTATTGCAATGTCCTTGTTATTTGTAACTTTATGAATAGGTTAAAAGGATAACGAAACGTTTTCGGTAAGAGAACAAATCTTTAGCGGAAATTCGAAAAAATATTTCTAAATACAGCCTAACTTTCCTAGTAATACCGACTCACCTCGTGTTACATATATATGGTTATAGTACAGTATTGATAAAGGTAAGGAAATACGCTCGATACTTGTGTAAATATTCCTTTTCAGGTGTAGCGAGATGTCAGAATAACACGATTGGAAACTGTTCGTACGGTAGCGCATCCTATCTCATGAAAGAAAAGTCTCTACCATCTGAAACAACTTGACCGTAAAGAAATGATTGCGGCCGCTTCTTTCAACATATCGCGTGACGAAGTAAGGAATCGCAGAGCTCATTAACCCAGGGAAGCGAGACAATAAATCACGCATCAGTGAAAAACCCTTTGAGCACGAGCGTTGGCCCGCCCGCCCTACCGAAAATCGCAAATTAAACCATCTCGGTCGTTTTGGTTCACTTTAATTGGTGGCAACGGTTTCAGAGTTCAATTGCCAAACCCCGTAAATGACGAGGCGAAACCTTCGTGTCCGCGTGAGGTAACTCGTTACGTCGACGGATATGTTAATCATTTTTTTATATTTTTTTGAAGATAGAGTGACGGCCGGTGAAAAAGTCGACTGGTGAATAAAAGAAACTCTTCTACCTGTAATCATCACTTTGACGATCTCGAGTGGGTGGTGAGGAAAGGCGTGTATTTTTTTCGAAGTATACGCGCGCGCGTATTTATATTCCAAGCCGCCAACATTTTTCGCGTCCATTGATATCTTTAAACTCTGCGCAGCAACCGTTACTGGGGACGACACCTCATTAAAAAAGGGTCTCCTCTCAGGGTCTTCCAACCCATGGTTTTGAAAAAACATATTTTTCCCTTTTCAGCTCTCGACTCTTTCGATTCGGTCAATTAAGCGCTGGACATACACCGCTGGAGAGGTGCGGGGAAAAGGGAGATGTAGATGGGTAGGGAAGATGTAGACGGTATGGAAACGCGATGATGGTGTTTGTAGGTTTGCTTGGTGCGGAATGGATTGGTGGTTGAAACAATGGCTGGATGGTAAAGCTATGGAGACGATTTCTTACATTTGGTGGAGAAGGAAAGAATGAAGGAAAGTGACTGTTTTTTTATTTGAAGCTGCCAAAGATGTATCGAAAGAAATTTGGGTCTAATCGGTGACTTATAGGGAAAGTCAGAAGATACGGCTGAAAAATCTATTCATATGAAAATCGTAGGCTTATATATTGATTTAGAGAAGTGATCACTTCTTTACCTCCTATTCTTGAATTTAAAACTTTCTCAACCTCTAATTTTTTTTTAATATTCTTCCTTTCTCTATCAGCTAAGATTTGTGTGTAGGAAATTATCAATCTGGACTTTATCATGACATTTATTTTTTTCAGAGATGGAATATCTCTTTAACGAAATCATACTATTTTTACTACAAGAAGTTTTGCAGTATTCGATAGTACAAATACAAATTTCGATGAATCAGAATTATGCAAATTTTCTTCCACTAGATTATAAAAAAATTCTAATGACTAACTAGCTTAAAAATGTTAATATAATCTTATAAAGATTTTGATTTTCCATCATTTCAAATATCAAGTTATGTTCACCATAAAACAAATGAGAAACATATTTTAAACTTGAACACCTTCACTACACAGAGGTTTATTGATGAAGAATTGAGCTTCGTTGCTAGTAACTTTTCGTTTCAAGTTTAATTTAAATTTATATGTTGATATAAAATAGGTATTCTTTTACAATGATGATTTATTCCAAAACTTAATGAGTCGAGAAATCATATTCAGTTCGCAGTTGAATTCGAAACGGAAAGCGAAACTGGCATCTTTCAAAATCCAAAACCCAAACGCTTACACTCACCAACACGCCTTAACACCGACGTTTGTTTGATTGATATCCGCATGAATCTAGTTTCCCTTCATCACCGTGACACTTTTTTTAATTACTTCGTTTCGCTCCTCTCGGACAGAAAACAAAGCCATGGGATATATTTTTCATTTGCACGGGGAATCCCTAGCGAGCACTTTCGTCGGAGTCCATTTCTCCTTTTGTTCTACTGAATTCGCTCCAAATATCTCGATCAAGCTTCGCTGACGTTATCGTAATGTTACATTATTTTATGACATTTTCTGTTTTTATTGCTGCCAGATGTAAAGTCAAGGTTACAGCTTAAAATAGAAGAAAGTCTTGCCCGGAAAGACTTATTGGTTAAAGTAAATACCGAAAAACTTCCCTTAAAACGGCTGGTGTTGCGAAACATTTCAATGATATCAATTCAAAGAGCGTTTATAATTTGGGCTTCGATTTTCATGAGATTCTTTCATTAGCAGATAAAAGTAGAAAGAGAATTTTTCACCTCTCCCTTTCTCTTTGTTTCTCTTTCAACTATTGGAAGGTGTGTACTTGGTGAAAGGTGAACAAATTCAATTTAATATTTTTGCCATCATTATTATGGTAGGAAATAGTGTATACTTCGAATGCTTGATCTAATATTTAAAATCATTCGTCAGTTTGGCTATTACTTCTAGAATTTACGTTTGATTTTTTCTTAAACGATATGAAGACGACAGCGATTTAGGTTAAATATTTCTTATGTTCATATTTTGATATAAGCCTATTTGTATTATTTTTGCGCTATGCACCGTATTTATCGGCTTATAACAAATCCATTTTTTCTAAAAATTAAAATCCCAGTTACGTGTCCATTTGTTAGATAATCTGAACAGATTAAATACGTACTCATTTTACCTAATACTTCATATTTTGTTTCAGCATTTAAATTAAATATAGCATTAGAACTATGTAATGCTATAATAAGTATTAGTAAATTCTCGTGTTGACGTATCTATAAGAATTCTTAAGGTCAATCTGCTTAAATTAAACTTAATTTATTTAAATAAATGTCTTTCATAAAATTAAGGTGCGTGTACACACCGGTGAGAGGTGTACACAATAAATCTGGTATGTTCCGTCTTTTCACTAAAAGACTTCATGGTATGGCGGCGAACGCCTCCATCCTAACGATAAAGGAATATGTTATTTCGTAGATAGGTTAGAAGAAAACAATGCGATTATTCCGAAACAAAATCGTACCCGAATGACGTTCATGAATGTTCCGCCGACAGCTCCTTACTAAAAACTCGCGTAGTTTCGAATTCTCCGCCCACTCCACCCCAGTCGGTTTCCGCTATATAATTTCCTGAAAAAGCGGTCAAATGAAATTCAGTCAGAAAACTCATTACTCGACCAAAAATTTTATTTACCCAGCAATCCCTCCACTTTTCGGAGTAATTAAAGAATTTCCTCGACTCTCGAATCGCCCGAAAATCTTTTTCTTTTCCGACGGCTACAATTTCGGTCACCCCAATTCCCTTAAACATTGCTGGAAACGGAAATGAAAAAAGGAAAAAACGGGACGAAAAGAACGCGTGTGTAAAAATCATCCTCCTCCCGCTTTATTTTTAATTCCACCATCTCGTTAGAGGTCACCAGTTAACGACCGTCACCGGATGGACATCCGCGGGTCGAGGCAGCGAACCGTTTTGGGGCGGCAGAGATGAGTGGAGCGGTGGGCGGAAAAAGCCTTCAACATGCCGAGCGATGCACCCGTACAAAAAATGACGTTTCGGATGATTTTTTCATTCGTCCATCCGCATGCTAGCCGAGGGGAGTAACGCGTGCAGTTTTCATCCGTCAGAGAACAGCTTTCCGTTAATTCCTTTTGGCGTCTTCATGCTCTTTGAAACGTTCCCTGCTCTGACTCGACCGAATACACTCGACTTCTTCCGTCGAAGGGCCATACTCTCTCACTTTTTTCGCATTCCCATCAAGTATTCCTCTGAAAGCGATTGCTGGGCACGTACATCTTTGTCCCCACTTGAACGTCTCGGCGAGGCGGCGTCGAAATATCGAAACATTATTTTTGTTCGGTATCCTATTTTTAGGAGGCGATCGCGATGTTTGTTCCTTTAATTAAGGAACTCTGATACTTCCTTTTTGACGTTCCTTCCTCTCGCGTTTACCTTCATGTTCTGGGAAGCCGTTGAGCAATTTTCTAAAAATCGGAGACTCGCAGTCCTTGCGCTGATTTGAAATGAAAGGAAAGACTTGAAAAATTAAGCAGATTTTTTTAGTTCTTTTTAAAGAGTTTTATTTGGTTTTCCATGGAAACGTTTTCTGATTAGATTTAACATACTTATAACTTGACCTATCTTTCATATGAAACATTGTTAAATATTCTGATGTTTAGTAGTATGTTGCATTTTTATGCGTTATATAAGCAGTTTTATATCGTCTTACTCAAATTTTTAGGAACGCTTCATAAAGTAATAGAAAAAAATAAAAATGGAAATGGTATTGACTGCGGTAAATAATGGTAATGCGTTAATCAGAAAAATAGTCTGTAAAAATCTGGATCATACACTGCTGGCAGACGCTTTAGACTATCCAGCCAGCGCAGTCAACCTGCCGTTTATGGAGACTTTGTTACAGCGAGATAGCTTAACTGGCTATAGCATCCACCGGGAAAGAGGAAGGTCCGGGTTCGAGTGCTAGTCTTGCCAGCCTTTTTACATGTCCGTTTTTCCTTGCGACTTTCCATAGTTGCACGCATGAACATGCAATATCTCCTTTCACCCTTTTCTCTAATAGAGCCTGTGTTCCTGGACTCACTTTTTCTC
This sequence comes from Pachydiplax longipennis, assembly GCA_036926295.1. Lineage (NCBI taxonomy): Eukaryota > Metazoa > Arthropoda > Insecta > Odonata > Libellulidae > Pachydiplax > Pachydiplax longipennis. The sequence continues at coordinate 65,300,103 of JAVFKF010000008.1, forward strand.
TAATGTCCGACACATGTTAAAATTACTTGCGTTATCCTAAAAAAAGCTCGTGGTAATTTCCGAGGAAGACATGAGGTGTTAAAATATCAGAGATAATTGAAGGAGAGAAACTTATAATTCTATGTAAATAGCCTCCCCTCAAAATGTGTTAGTTGATATATAACTTTGAATGAATTAATTTCAAAAATTTCCAGAAGAAAACAGCATTATTGTATATATATTTTAAAAATTAGCGATTGAATAAGTTAAAACATGTATATTTTTACCTTCATTAATTACCTTTTGATATTTTCAATGTTTCTCATCTAGAATTCAGTTTTTCTGAGTTGTTTTCCTTTCTCGTTATCCGTTCTCTCTACATCTACATGGACTTGTATTTAATTTAAATTCTTAACTAAAGAAAACCGTTCGAATCGCAAGGGAGGAAGGACCGAGTTAACTAAAATGCGTAAGAAAGGAATCCAGCGTCTCGCATAACCTAAACTAAAAACACATTTTCGCGGTTCAGAAATCTGGAAGTTGGCTAAGAATGGGAGGGAGCCGCAACAGAAGGCGGTTGAATCTGTCGTCACAGGAATTCTCTCGTGGGAACTGGAGTAAGGAAAGAGGAAAAGAAGGGTAGGAAATAAGGTTTCTCGAAGGATTGAGAAAGGGTGGGGCGAATCCGTGGAATGGGGAGCGGAAATAAAAGCAGAAAAGAGAAGCGAAAACGACGGAGACGTTGGAAGGGGAAAGAGGGTGAATGGCAGGGGAGAGGGGATGGGTGAAGTTCTAAGGTGGGTATCAGGAAATGCTTTTATGTTGACATGGAGTCGGTCTAGAAAACCCTTGAGGGATGCAGGAGGGTATGGGAAGGTAGGAGTTTCCTTCCGTGAGCAGGAGTAGGAAGAAGTAGGAGTATCGGGGTGAGATATAGGATAAGGGAGTAGGGGTATTGGGATGGGAGAAAAAAGAAGGAAAGAAGAATCGGGGAAAGTATGAAATGGAGTCGAAGTGGTTCTGCTCCACGAGTGCGATTCGGACTCCGTTTGGCACCGGAATGTTTGCATTTGTTGGTGGCCCTCGTAAGGCTGAGGGGTCGGGTTTCCTTCTATAAGAGTTTCCGAAAGAGTTGTTTCAATATCGTCTGTTCATTGGCCAAGATTGCACGTTTTTCTTTTGTCGGATGTTTCACGTTCGTAGGTTTCTCGTTTTCTTCGCCCGAGATTGGGGTTACTAATGTTTAGGTCGACTGCTTCCTAAGGAGCAGGATGTTTCAAATTAAAAGAGGTTTATTTTTCGGAAGCGACATGGTGAGACGATCGCCGGAGGTAAACGCTGTCCCAAAAGTTCCTAAATTAATTTATTCCTTTGTTATTATACATGATGAAGAGTAATTACACAGTTAAGAAAGGGTATGACTAAAGAAGACTTATTAAATATCACACTGAGTGAAATTGAGTGCTAATTGAAAATTGAATTTAGTATGGTGAACCACAAAAAAGGCTAAACTTACTGGGGTTGTCCCAAAAAAGTGTTCGTACTTTATTGACTGGAAATTGAATTTTTTTCTTACTCCAAAGAAATGTGTTTTTTATTTACTTTTCTGTATCGAAAATTGTTATCTGTTTTAGAAACCTAAGATATACGTTAATTTCTAAATAGTTTTGTGGAAATTCCTTGTAAGTAGATTAAAATTTTCGTATTGAAATTTTGTATCAGATTTACGTACGAGTGTTTGAGTTTATTTAAGATCATACCTTTGATACATAAACTTTTAATGACTTTGTTCAGGATAAACATTAATCTCCCAACCACAGAATGGTCTAATTTGAGGTGGTGACTCCACTTTTACATCCAAAATTGATTCGCATAACTTGAATTAATTTTAATACCTCCGAGGCAGGATATTTTATTCCCCATAGGCAAAAGGGGGAAAGAAAATGAAAAGTTTTAACGAGTAAGCGAAACATCTCCTCATACTCATCAAACAAACGCGGGAATAAAAAAGAATTCGACCGAATGTTTGCAACTTTATTTCTACTTGGGAGCGTCTTCACATGCACGGGCTGGTACGCTCATCACGAATTTGCACATGTAACGGTGGATGAAGCAGAAGGGGAGGAAAAAACAATTACGTTCTGGGATCGCTTTGCGCTGGGAGTAATCAGCGGCATCTCCCCTCTTAATCACACCATCCACATTCCAAACCTACCCCTTCTTATCACCCATCTTTTCTTTTTTCACCCTCGATAAGTCTCGCTCGTATCCTTCATCATTGTGCTCCTCTATCTCCTCCCTCAGGATTGTATCTCTCGTTCGCCAATATTCCATTCCTTCTGACCATCTCGCTCTTTCTCCCTATCGGCACAAATATCTTCTCTCGTTACCCCACCCTCCTATTTTTGAAATCTTGTCCCTCCTCCCTCCATCCGCTATTCCAAACAGTCTCGCCTCGCTTGTCTTCCCTTTTAATTTTCCGGACTCCCCTCTCCCTCACTCCCCACCTTCCTTCCTATTCTCCCTCATCTTGCCCGACTCATTCCCGGCGTCAAATTTTTTAGCTTCGTTTGCCTTTTTCCCTCGTTTTTAATCCTCTATTTTCATTTCTTCCTCGCTATCTTACGCGATCATACAAAACTTGTTACGCTCTTACGTAAAGTATTCCGCTTTTAAGCTCTCCGTTTCCAGAGAATGCTCGTTTATGTTTGTTATCGAATCTTGCCGGACAGGTGAGATGCTTTTTTCGTTTGGGGATCATTTTAGTTTCTTCCGAAGTCATCGTAAAATATATATTATTGCTCTAGATTTAAGGCACGATCTTAATTAATTTTATTCATAAAATAGCAGCTGAAATATCAGAATGGTGCAATTTTTTCGTATTGAACTATTCGATTTCCCATTTATTGGTTTCGTCAATATATTGCAATGTTTTTCTCTTCCCATAGAATTCCTTCTTCTATTAGTGTTTTTGACATATATTCTGGTTCTTTGACCCTTACAGCCCTTTCATCTTTCATATACATGAAGTTACAATAATAGAGTATTTTCAATATCTTTATTAATTCCGTTTAAATTTTACTCTCCATTCATATCTGAGTTTTCCAAATTACCTAGGAGAAATCGTTGCTTATTTTTATCTCGTACTATTGTATAAGGCAAGCATTAATATGCTCAAAAGTTAACGAATGACCATAGATTTCTGATATCCAGCGAGTGTATAAATACCGAAAAGCCTCTTTTATCTTCATGACTTCATCTTCATGTACCGACCCTTTCATTCTCCATTAAAAAATCCAATTACTTACTGCTTCAGTTCAAACAAATGACTAGTCGTCCTTACATTAAACTGTTCGAAGGAATTAATCAAGGCACTACCGTCGATTCAATGGCACATCCATTTGCGCTAATTGAAACCTGGGAGATAGACCCTCGCGATCTTTGATAATCACGGAACTTTATGAATTTCCCCGTATCGCAAAGATGTACTCTTTCCGCTCCTTTTACATCACAACCTCTCTGATTATTATAACATCACAAACGTGCGTCGGTCCGATTGTTTCTCGACAACCGACTGTGCTTCCCTCCTAATACGATCCGCTCCGTAATCACGGTATATTCTCTGTTCTTATTCCCAACAAATTTTCTCCGTCATTATCCCATTTCTTTTCTCTTCCGCACTCCCCTCTTCCTACTCTTTTACTCTTCACCGACTTCCTCTCCTCCCCATCCCACATCGGAGCATCCATCGCTCTTTCTCTCCTGCTAATGAGCGACAGGGAATGTCATCGCGACGGCATGGAGGGCGAAACACAACCACGTTCACGGCACGAGAGGAGAACGCCGGTCCGAGAGAGAGGTGAAAAGGCGGAGAAACAGTGTGGAGATAAAGAGAAAACGTGCGGAGTGAGAGAAATGTTAAAAGTCAACGGATGAAGTGTGCGTAGAAAAGAATTGTTGGAATCATAGTGTATTGGATAGAAGGTTCCAGGTAGATGCATACATATGTATCTTTTAAGCTTTTCCCTTTCGGGGCGAGAACTTAATTTGCTTCATATTTTCACAATCATCCTCCTCGAGGTCCTATCACTCCATACATCTGCTACCGATAAATCCATATGTTTCTTCAAGCACTCTCTTTCGTTCCTTGAGATGCGTTCCACCTTTCTCTTATACAGCTCATGCATCATATTCAATAAGTTTATTCCCGATATTCCTCTCCTTTTACTACCATTCACATTCTCTGCATTCACCATCAAATTTTACCCTTATCCATCTTTTACACGTGGCTGTAAAAAGGTAAAAATATCCCTTTCATACTCGTCACGCAGCTTTTATTTCTGTCCGCAATCATTTGCTACTTATTTCTCTCCCTTTTGTTTTATTCCACGGTAATATCTACGATATACATATTTAGATATATTTGGAAATGTAAATGAATAATATATGCAATAGACAAATAATAGTTAAGTAGTGAATATAGATAGAAAATCTGATGTTATGAACAATAGATAGTGATAGATCATTAATAGCATTACAGTTAGCCAGTATTTGACACGAAAATATGATATATTAAAATTAAATGAAGCAAAAGACTTGTCTTTTTCCACTTATCATTATTTAATTGTATAATAAATGATTAGTGGAATTAGTCAAGTGTTGTATTTCATTTCATTTAAACATGATAAAGTTCCACAACATATCGCAGGATTTAGTTAATAGGATTATGCTTCTTTTTTTCATTATTAAAAGCATATTATAAATATAAGCAGACCTAAGCGTACCTAACAGACAGCAGCGTACCTAAGTAGAGTGGTTATGAACGTATTTTGTCGTAAATAATTCAGTAATAATCTGCATATACACATCCTTGAAAATGATCCATAACATTCAGTTGAGAGATGAAACCAAAAATAATAATATTTCTTTCTAAGTAATCAATAGGAAATTTATCGATGAAGTGTTAGTAGAGAAAGAGAAAAAGCGATCATGGGAATCAAAGTCCTCGTATCATACGACGCATATTGAAATTATGACACCAAAATATGTGTGAGTATACGCAGGGACCAAGGAATTGTAAAACAATATTTTCTTAAAAGCAAATGCATTCCAAGGGTGTGAAGTAAGAAAATTTGGCTTCCTCCTCGTGTACGTTTAAGTTTTCCGTTTACATAAGGAAGTATGGAGGTTGCGATTCTGAGGATTAGAGGGGAATATTGGTCGAGAGAAGTTTGCGAGAGAAGATGAAGAGGTTGTAGAGAAGGAAGGGGAGAAAGAGGTAGGTACTGCGAGAAGTGGAACGAAGCACGTAGCTTTGGGTAGTTTTCGTTGAAAGCTTTCCTGGTGAAAAAGAGGGTTTGCTCTGAATTTTCATAGAGTTCAACCCCTCCCTCCTGCATTCCTCTTTCTACGCTATCCTCCTGAAACGTTGACTGGAGGTTCGTCCGAGGTTAATCCTTACGGAAGGTAAGATCTAGGGGATTACTGTTTTTATCCATCCGTCTAAGCTATGAAGATATTGGGGCATGGTATTAAGAGCAGGTGCGTCGGCTTAGAACACTTTTTGTTGCTTTCCGATTCCAAATTTTTCCTGTCACTGCGAAGTATGTACTCTATCCGCGGCTTATTCCCCACAGAACGGAATGTGCTTCTGCTTTTGTTTCTCATTTGTGGTGGGAGTCGCAGTTTTTAACCATGCTGCGCGTCTTGCGGCGTCTTTTTTTTTCCTCTGTCGGTAAGGCTTGAAAGATAAATTTCATTCCGGTTTACAGGTGGGATTAAATCCGAAAGCATTCCACATCTTAAATTTTAATTTGGGTAAATTTCGGCGCAGAATTCTTCCACTCCGAGTGCTACGTTTTGAGATAGATTAATTAAAGACGGCGGAAAAGAGCTGTGCGATTTAGGTGGGAAGTTTTTGATGTTTTGAGAGTGGAGTGTGATCAAACTAAGCTCCGGAATGTAGATTGCAAATACTTTGCTTGACATGGCGTACCTCATAATCTTTACAGTTTTACTTCACTCAGAACATTTCCTCGATATCCATTTCGAATTACTTGTTATTTATACAAGTAATTGCTTGAATTCGCTGGGTTTAATAAGAATTCTAATTTCCAGACCACTCGGGAAATTAAAAAATAACGGATCTCCTTTGTTCAACAAAAATGCTTATACACAGGACTCATTCTTCCATTATATTAAAAATTTCCGTGGAGCTTAAGCATAGTTTATGAATAAATTTTAATATCCATCACAGATTGTCAAGTAATCGATCACGAAATGTTCCTCAACGAATTAATTTATTGGTTTAAGTATGAAAAATGAGGTTCAGTCCTTGAGAGGGTATTAGCCAGGAATTTTGCTCGTTTTCATTCGTTTCTCGTTTTGTGCGGGAGATTTACGCGTTGCTGTCAGAAATCCATTAGCGCTTTTGATAAATCATTTCTCCGTTTCAAAAAATTCATAAATTAATCTTAAATGGAAAGGTCACAGTAGAAGCTATATTTTTCTCAGGCGATACAACTGAAAGGGTCATTCTATTAGAAAGTTAATATGGAGTTCGAAGAATCTCTGTTAAATTTTTACTTTTTGAAAACAAAGCAATATAAGTGTGAGAATTCCATGCACTTTTTTCCTCAATGCTTTTTGTTCAGCAAAATGCCAGTTATTTCTCACACTTCCTTCGAGATTTTCGTTTTTCATAGGAAGTTCGGCGAGATTTAAAAAAATTATGTTATCTTGAAAAAAGACAAGGAAAATGGTTAGAGTTGACTTAGCACGTAAAGGTGTCCACCTAGGGATAGAGCATTCGCCCACAAAATGAAATATCTGTAATACTTTTATGTTATACTTTTTTCAGGTCCATCCTTCCTTGGGAAAACGACATATCCTGATATTTTGAAAATCCATGAGAATGCTGTCGAGGAAGCAGACATGCAGGATTAAGGTAAGTTTAAAGTCTTAATACTTGCACTTAAGACTTGTAGAAAAATGGATGTATAGGATATGCTTGCAGTGAATTTGGCGACAGACAGACGAGCCACTAGGGGAACATACTTAACTTTTGCACTTTGTTCGTCTGGAGTTTTCCTATTTCAAATGTCTATTTCTTTATTATCTCATCTAAGGCATCTGTTTCATTAATAATAATGTGGTATACACCAATACTAACTTCGCATTCGAAGTTCTCTCTCTTGTAACAGTAATCATAGTTTTAGTGAGCCAGTTCGTTGAAAATGTACTTATTCATTCGTTCATATATGATATTTATTTATATGATTAAGATTACGATCAAGGTCCAGGTGTCTAGTTATCTAGGTTTGTTATTGTCTTTTGTAATATTATCGAGCTCTATGAACCTGTTTTCCTGTATATCACTGTATACCTTTACTTTTAGTAGACTTTGTTAGTTAATTTGTTTACCACATTTCTCTTATACGACGTGAAGTATAAATTTTCCGCTTTAGTTCGCTTCAGGTCTCGTTTTATTGCAATGGCAAGGCTTTGATATTTTATCCTTATCATTTCCTGGAAACTCGTACTTTCTTTTCCTTTCATGAGTCGTTTAACGTACAACAGAGATTTCAATTGGAAAATTTCGAACGGATCAAAATCAAATCAACCCTGAATTTATAATAACACATTAGAGAAAAGGAAAGAAATATAATACCACGATAAACCTCCAACCTTTCACCAGCGCGACAAATATTCGCCATCATTTTCATTCCCTCTGAAAAGAATTCAGGTAAACTTCTCACTAATTACAATCGTTATTTATTTATATGAATTCGTACATAGTTGACAAATGCGCCTCTCAAAGAGAATTATGGAGAGGGCTGCCATATTCTTATCCATTTCTTAGGAGACGGTCTGGGAAATTTTTTGAGCCGCGTAACGGGGAAGAGTTTTGACATGAAAAGAAGTGAAAGGGAGGGAAGGAGGAAGTGGAGAGGATAAAAGAAGTGGGGCTGAGAGGATTGATTAACCAAGGTTCTAGCCACATCAGAAAAAAGAAACGCTAATGAGGTGATCGAAGTGAGGCTTTTGGAAAAAGGTTTAGTGATAATAGAGATATCAAGGAGTAGATGGCAAAATAAGGAGGAAGTGCCGGGGTTGAAAGAATGAGGAGTGCAGGGGGAGGAAATGGGGTAAATAGAAAGGCAGAGAGGTTAGAGCCATTTAATGATCAGAGGAGAGGGAGCTGGTTTGATGGATTGGTTATAGCCGTTATTGGGTAAAGTTATGACATTTATGAGTATCCTTTCCTCTTATCCAGTAATCGGTAGTGAGAATATAAAAAGGCACTTATCGCCGGGTGATCGGAAGGTAATGTGAGATAAGGAGTGAGGTTAATGTTGAATAGGAAGAAAAATACAAAGCAGTTTCGGGGGAGTTGGAGATTAAGTCTTTGAGCGAGAAAAAAGGTCGGATGAAAGGCTGAGGAAAGGTTGACGAGAATTGGAAAGAAATTTGAATCACGGGTGCTGAGGAATGATGATTAAGTCGATTATAATGATCTTTTATATAGCTCTTTTAAATTTCAATGATGCCTATAAACGTTTATAAAGATCAATCGGTGAATTAGAGGAAATATTTTATCCAGTGTTTAAGAAAATTATTTCTATATGGTTACGTGTCATGGAAAACTTCAATTACAGGTTCTATAATTTTACTGAGCGTTCTTTGATAAAATGATGTCATGAAGATGCGTTCCCGTAATTAAATTTTGGTGTCGCATTATATTTATTTGTTTATCTTGGTCGAATACACTTTAGTCATTATTGAACACCCTTTCAAAAATGTTTTCTCGCACAAGGAGTGGATTTGCGACACTTGGATACCGTTGAATCAAGATATTTAGAATATAAGAAATATGACGTGATTGACAAAGATCTCCTCCGGACGCCCCCGTTCTTGTTTTCACTTAAGTTGCCCATTGAAAACTTCGAATGATTCGGATTTAATATGATTAAATTGCAACTAGAGATGTTTTATTTACATATAGAAGCTTTCTTAGATTTGTAAGATTTATTTAATTTACTTTATCTTTTTTAGAAAAGGAAAAATTAATATAGAGATTTTTGGAAGTGATTCGCCCTGGAGAGTATTGTAATGTAAAAGGGGAGTATGAGGTAGACTACGAGCAATTACAATAGACTTACATAACCTTGAATCAGAAGCGAAGAATAACAAAGATAAAGAAAATATGTTGTCACATAAGTTTATTTTTACTATGTTTGTGAGAAAAAGAGAAACCGTGAAACTCAAGATATGGTTCTCAAGTTATTTGGGTACCTCGCAAAAGATTCATTCCATACCTCAAAAATTGGATTATTTTGTTACAGATTGGACAAAACAAGTCTTATGAAAAGTGATTTTTCGATGGTTGAATCGAAAAAATAAAGTTATAGGTTCGGAAGACGCAGACAATCGAAGGGAATTATAAGAAGATAAGGTGTTGGGTAAAATATAGAGGGACATTGATTGAACTATGAATTTAAAGTTATCAATCAAAACTTCATTCAGAAAAGGGAAGGAAATTAAAGTGAAGGCAAGAGAGTGAGTAGAGCGTAGGAGGAACAGATTGGAGGAAATGGACGTTGGGAAGGTTTAATTCGGCACGAGCGAGGAAGGGAAGAAACTAAAGCTCGAAAGAGGGCCAAAGGTTAGTTAGAGAATTAATGAAGGGAATGAAACGTTTGAGAGTACACATTGGGGAATGAGAAGGGGAAATCGGCACGCAGCTAGGTCGAGGGGGTGAGTTCATGAAATGGAAACGGGATAGAGGATAGAGAGGAGAGGAAGAATGAGGAGGAGATGAAGAGAAAAGAAGCGCAAGAAATAAGAAAAATACAGAAGATTGCTCGTTCCAAAGAGGGTTTACTTGGAAGCTTTGGAAGAATAGCGAGAAGTGGAAAAGGATCTTTCCAGGGGTGGAGGCAGGGAATGGAAAGAAGCAACTCACGTGGGTGGAGGAGGAATGTAGTGAGGGTTAAGAAGTTAGGAGGAAGGTGCTGGAGGTAGCCGAATGCAATATAGATGCTAATGTTCCAACCGTTTCTCCTCCTTCTCTTGGTCCCACTTCCATCCGTCGCTTCTCCATCTACTTTTCCTCTCCCTAACTCGATTTCCTGCCCCACTTGCCCTTCTCCCCCTCGCTACCATTGTTTCCTTCGATTTGAATTTTATATTTTTATCGCAGGCCATAAAGTATTATTTTATTCATATTATTCCTCGGATCACAAAAGTGGAATGGAGAAAGAAGCGACGTATCAAATTACTTTGATGGCAGGGATTCCAACGCTCATATATTTATCTTTTCGAGTTTGTTTTGTCACCCGCTCGTGTACATTGAATCATCTGTTATAATGGCGAAAGAAAGAGCGTACATATTAAGGAGACTTAATTATGGAGCGGGTGAATTATTTCCTCGCTGTCTCTTGGAGTAAATAATAGAGGTCTCGGTCGCTTATATTCTCAAGGAATAAAGAAGATTTTTCTAAAAGGGATGAGTGATAAATGCTCGTGTCTAAACGTAGTCATTCTGTGGAGAGAGCCTTCAATCGGATCCTTACTCGTGGGTGATATCTGCCTGTCAACGGATCATTTGTCTTTCCACAGATTTTAAACGAAAAACGAGGATTCGCAATATGGAATGGGTGAACGTCGAGTCCGAAATTGCTGCAAGGGGATATGTCAGTTCAATCAAATATATTTTTTATCTAAATACCTCCTCAATATTTCAGCTATAAGTTTGTAAAAATTATGGTTCGTACCGCTCTTTCAATCTGTAAAGAACGTTTAGTTACACGCAAGGGTTATGTCTCAGAAAATCCAAGGAATGTTTATCGCTTTCTTGAACTCATAATAAAAAGTTTAAATTTATCTTTTTAAAGTGCATTATAATTAATTTTTAAAAGTTCAATTTTGATGAATGGTAATGGCGATTCATATGCTGAAAACAGTAAAAATAGACCAAGTTTTGAGCTTTCTAACAGAACGTTTGAAGCTTTCTTTATTCAAACTTCTGGACGTCATAATGGATTTTGTATAAATTCACAGCATGGCATTCTCCCACTATAGAATAAGTGACTTTAATTAGGGAGGATAACTTGAAAATTTTCTGGGTAATGCAAAAGCCTCCTTTGGAAGAAGTCTATTGAGTATGTTTGAATTGATGACATAAATTTCATTAAGTGATAATCGGTGGCACAGGTAAAATAAGCCAATAAGTTGATAAAGTCAACTACAGCTAGCAAGTTAAATTTAGCTAATGATAGCAATTACATTCCTTGTCTCATACGAGGTTATCGAAGCGTATCCTGAAAGTAACAAAGGTAATTGAATTAAGCTTCTATTTATTAATGGCTATTTTCTCCAATTCATGACGGCTGCTTCAGATCTACGTGTGATTTTTCCTTCTTTTCGGAATCACATTCCTTCTGCAAAGTCGGCCTCAATTCGCTTGAAGTTTTCTTTGGACTGCGCTTTTTCCTTTGCCTTGGGAGATTAATCCATCTTTCTTCTCACTTTATTTTTTTCTCTCTCCCTTTCCCCATGACCTTTATGTATCCTTCCCTCTCTCCCCCTAACGCTCCCCTAGTCACGCACCGTCACCACATTGCCCGACTCTCTCCTCCATCTTACTCCTTGGCCATACCCTTTTTTTACTCACACACTCCAATTTAATCCACTTTCGCTTACTCCATTTCTACTTCTTTTACCCCGCCCTTAAACCCCAAAACATTTTATCAATTCCTCCTTCGCTCGAATTTATATCTCTTTGCCTCGTTATTTTATGTATCCTTCCTCCGGAATACGAAGAATTTTTGATACCTCAGGGAACTCCATGATACATGGCTGTAAAGTTATCTTTATGCTCAAAAAATATTCCCGCGAGATCATTTTGCGACGAATGTTTTCTAGCATTTCTGTGTGGCATTGGAGAGCAAAGAAATAAATATGATTTAAAAGGATAGCGTATTTGGCTCATTTGTTTGATCATCTTTTGCGAGATATTTGTAGCAATATGGACGATCAACGTAAAATTGTATTTTTAGATTTCACATATATATTTTTAATACTATTTCTATTTTTAAATGCATCGTTAATTATATCATTAAACGATTTACGCCAGTCCTAACCTAAACGTTGATCAGCCATCATATTTTTAGTTTATTAAAGAATTAAATAAATTATTTGTATACCTTGATATATAATTAGATTAGGTCCTAAATTATATTGTGAATTTGATAACATAATGAAAGAATTCACTAAATAGCGTATTGTCCACAGATAATTTGTTTTCACAAGATCATGATTTTATATGTAGTTATATGATGTTAACCTAAAGTTTGTGGACTTGATAATGATGTTATCCGACAAGAAAACCATGGTATGATATCCTGTGTTCTGTATATACATAATTTTAACAAAATGTTTTAATTATGACATTCAACCCAATTTTTACTTGACACAATCAAGTATGATTTGCCAATCCTTTTTTGCGTCGGATGCACCTGAGTTTACTTTCATGTTATATTCCTTAAGAAAGTATAATGAGAAATTATGGGAGGTTAATTAACTGACATTAATCTTTTAATGTACCTACATATCGTACAAAAATTAAAAGGTGGACGCAATATGTGTGAACAAAGGCACCCATTCCCAGAGAACCCCTTATTGGGGAAAAGGGAGTTACGCGCACTAAGAGTTGGTAGGCAAGCAGGCTAACCACTCCAACATCAAGATCGCTAAAATGAAATGAAGAGCATTAATACCAGTTTGGAAATCATTATGTTTGGCAATAAAAGTTTGCTTTGATTTAGAAACCTGTAATTATTTTTTTACTTTATTTGCCTGTGGTTTTTGGAGGGACATTTGTAAATAACTTCAGTTGAAGTAAAGAAAACTTCATCAAATAAGCATGTAAATTACTGTTTGCTGAAAATCAAAGCTTTGCTAAATATATACGTTCATAATCTCGAAACCAGATGGTGCATTCATGGATATTTGATAGATATTTGCGAACTGTGACCCCGAGGATCATACTTCAAAGGTTTTAGAAGTAGTGTGTAGCAGAGGCAACTCGATGCGATATTCATAAATAGCTTTCGTTTTTGTCTCTCATTTCCTCGAAAGTTGTCCTTGCTTTCCTGCCTCTCTGAAAGGGAATTTATATTTTAACTTTGTAATCCGTTTACGCTTCTTTATGCTCTCCCTTTATAAATTGTTTCCTAAATTGATGCCACATATGATTTCACTGAATAGAATGCATCAACGTGGGCGATAAATAATTCTTCCAACTTGATTCATTCGAACACAGAAAACGTGACTCGAAACTCTGATATTGATAGATTTCTCCTGCAATAGATCATTCTTGACCGAGAGAGGGTGGCTTCTAAAAATACCGGTCTGGAAGTAAGACAACCTGTAGAAATATCTCTTTCCCGTGTCCTTCCTTCGGAATCATTTTCCCATATTCTTTTTTTTTGTATCGCCTCCTTATGCTCTCTCTCGCTCACAGAAATTTATTCTCTCTCTTTCCGTCGCAATAGCAGTTCAGATCGATCCCTCTCTCCCCGAACAATCGCGCGGATACAGCCGAGTGGAGTGATGTTTCAATTCCCCCTTGTTTCATCTTTTTAATAATTTCATCTCCAGCCTCCCCTCCATCCCCCATTCCACCCACTTCGAATCCCTCTCCCTTTCACCAGCCTTTATCTCCGATCGCTCCATCGCCACTTCCTCCTCCCCACCCTCCCTATCTCCGGCGGAAAAAATATATATATACACACACACAATCCACCGATCCTGCGAAAGATGAAAATTCCGAGAAGTCGCTTGGAGTGGGGACAGAGGTTTTTTTGCATGCCCATAGAGTCGGAGGGGGCTGAGAAAAATGGTAAATTTGAGTGGTGTCGCGGGTGGGGGATTTTTGGCGTGAAAGGGTGGGAGAGTCGTGGAATGGGGGTAAGGTAGCTATGGCATAGGTTGACGTAGAATTGGGGCAAGTGTGAGGAGGGGAAGAAGCAAGTATGGGACGGAGATGGTAGAAATGAGACATGTATGAGACTCGGATGGGGAAGTCGTGTGATGAAGTGAGGAGGGGATGTTTTGTTCGAGGGAGAGGGAACTTTGCTTCTGGGGAGAGGTGGTGCATTATGGGTAAAAAGCAGTTGGGGATGTGGGTTTTTGATCCACGGATGGAGGAACGAGAGTGGGACGAAGTTGTGTTTTTTCAGTTGCAGCGTGGAATGCCCGGACACGATCCTCTCGCAAAAATGCCTTTTGAACGTTTCGTAAGCTCCTTTTGCTCAGAGATTGGAAATGAGGACATCCCGCATAAAGGGAAGAAACTATAAGTTGTTGGGCTATAAGAGAGAGGTAGGGACGGAAGAGTTTTTTTTTATGAAATCGGTTCTAGGATGGCTTAAAAATTCATTTTTGTAAAAGGATGCGATGGCTTAGTGTTTGTTTGTGGGTTCTCAATTCAGGAGTCTCTCGGTGACCTTCTTTAACGTAATTTTAAAGTTGACTTATGGAGATCAGAAGCTTTTTTGGCATCGCAATCTGCCAAAACAGGATTACGGTAGATGTTTTCCATTACGTGATATCGAATTCTCATGTCGTTGGGATCTCACTTCATATTCGTCAATTCTCTGCTTGATAACTTTAACTGCTATCTTGCGGGTGTTGGTGAAGTTTACACACGATGACCCGGGGGTTGTTTATTCTTTGAGAAAGGTTTTGTTTCAAATGCATCATCGAATACTAGAATGAAAACATTTACGAAACTGTCGCTTCTTCTTTCATGTTTTTACCGTACTACTGAATACGTTCCATTTTCGTTGAAATAATTTCAATTTCATTGTTTAAAATGTTCCTTATTTTATTTGAAACAAAAAATATACTTCGATATTGGTAAGTGTTTTGATTTAGAATATATATATGAATAAATGGACAGAAACTGACAAAATAAAATATAGGGGATGTAACTGATACTAATATTCCATAATCGAGACGTCGAATTTGGTATCAGCTTTTAACATAAATTCAACGTTTAATAACTCGTCAATGTTCGTTTATCTAACTCCGCCACTTTTATCCTTTATGGGCTTAGGCGCATCATATAGGCACTCTGAAACCACATTCCTATATTCATGTAACACACGTCCTAAAACCACTCGAAAAATTTAATAATGAATCGTCCCCGAAGTTCGCTTCATCATTCAATTTCCTCTCGCAATATAATTCCGCCTAGTATTTGACTAACAGGTTTCGTGCGGATTGACGTCCTCGCCGAAGAGGGAAGCATACGTTGAGGGAAGGTAGTCTCGTGAGAATATTATATGAATTCGATTCGGAAAACGGCGAATCGGCTGAATGAGGAGCTGAATATCTTAAGTTCATGCGGTCATACTTTTTTCAAAGGTTGGGGAAAGGGGGTTGAAACGTATGGTGTGTGGAATTTTCTGATGAAATACATTCCGATAGTGTGGGAAATCAAAATTTTATCAGAAGAAGTTGGATGAAGAAATTCGAGCGCAAAACTTATTTTTCAGTTCAAACATGATTCGGATGTTTGAAAGAACGTAATAGATATTCCTTCGTAATGGAAGATTCAATTTGAAATATAAAGCCCAGCTTTGTGGAAAATTAAATCCTAAGATGTACACCTCACCTATTTTTTTACCCCTTTTTGCATTAATTATTTTTTAAAAAATCTTCCATTTCCTGCTAGGATGGGTTGTTCATAGTATGTATAATGAATAATGCATACGGTATATGGTTATTTATATGATGCGTTAAAAGTGTAATAATAATGTTAATTAATATAAATAATTTGTATGAATGAATGATTGGTAAGAGAGGCTTGAGATTACAATGATAGGTCTTATTGTGATGATTACTATGGTTTTCTCGGGAGAGAATCAGAGAATTTCATTAGGTATAGGGATACTTTAATACCGAATCTTTCTTAGTTGCTCAGTAGGTTATAGAGGTTCATGTACAAATCCAGTTCTTTGGAAATACACAAGAAATCCATAGTTGGAAAACCGTTTACTACGCCACATAAACAATTATTACAATACGACCATGGTTTCGCAGCATGGCTGCATCTTCAGGTGACCTGAAGATGCAGCCATACTGCGAAACCATGGTCGTATTGTAATAATTGTTTATGTGGCGTAGTAAACGGTTTTCCAACTATGGATTTCTTGTGTATCCTTAGTTACCACAAAGTTACTCCTGAATCCGTGTCTTTGGAAATACATTTAAATCAGGAAAATAACCACAGGAGCAATGGAGTTCAGTTGAAATTGAGCATGAGTTGCTGGAATAGGTCTTTGGTAGTATTTCCTACATCTTTGTTTCTCTCACATGTTAAACCTTAAAGTATGCATTCGTGAAAGTTCACGAGCTACAGAAAGAATAGTTTAGAGAAGAAATATAGTGAAAGAAATACAGGGGGGAGTCCCTTGTAGACGAGAGGATGATGAGTATCATCACAAAGGCTGTTCCAGAGATAGATATTTAAAAAGAAATGGAGCTATTGTAGGAAGGGCTCTATGAAGTAGAATAGGATGATGCATAGCATGCTGGAGTGAATGGGAGGAGAATAATAGAATTCTATATCATGATGCAAATTTTGCGTGAAAAGATGAGATTGAAAAGGGAGAATAACACTGTCACAGGACTTTTAATTAAAAGGAGATTTATCCAGCAGTATTCAAACCCTTTCATAACTTAAAAAGACACAAATAAACCTTTCAGAGTATGGGAAACTTATTGTAATATTCGAAGAGATGTATATTGAAATCCAATTCAATCAAGTAATCAGTGCTAAATCATGACAGGTTATTAGGAAAAATATATTATTTATTTGTCCTTTAATTCGCGAAGACGGAGTTAATCTAACTCTAATTACGAACTAATAGAGAATATTTACAAGATTACAACCACAGAAATTAAATTATAAATCTCTGGTGCCTTCCTCATTGTCGTTGAAAACTTCAGTTTGGTCTTGTTTTTAACCTTTTGGTCCACTTAAATTGCAAAAATTACTACTCAAGTGTATGTTTAGTGTAGTATTTCATTCAAATAAGATTTATTATATTTAGGATATCAATTATTTCAATCATCTTAGATCAACCTTTATATCTGGGCTAATTACAACAAAATATCAATGCTCGGCTTTCACTTAAAGATACTTCGCGAGACAGAATCGGAAGAGCTTTTCTGAAAGAATTATCATCGGAAGACACGTCCGTGAACCACGAGCATTGAAATCGCAAAGCAAGCGAGGTATTATTTACGGAGACATTTTTTCTTCACAATTAAAGAGAACTTTTTTTTATCTGTGTAAGAATGCACGAAGAGGAAGTGGCGAGTGGAGGAGTGAAGAGGAGAGAAAGAGAGGAAGGAAGGAAAGAAACCTTTCTCTAAGCGCGAGAGTGTGTCTCTCACTCTCCCAGAGTAAACGCTCCCGCTATGCACGGAATGTGGGTTGGAGGGAAACAGAATGTGATCCTTATGGCGCAGCATATGAGGGCGGAGGTGGGTGGGAATTCGTCTCGAGGAATGCTTAAAAGGCAGAGGGATTGGAGGAGAGACGGGTTCGACGGGATGGAACGTGGTTCGCGAGGGCTCGCACACACAGGGTGGAAAATTTAAGCACCCGCCAGCTGGTGACGGTGAATTTTTCACATGTTAAGGAAGCTGCGTCCATTTTGTTTCATTACAGATGCAGTGGGGAACACGGACAGGATAGTAAAATACGCATTGCAGTAAAATACAGGAATATTTAAATGCTGAATAGGATATGAGCGAGACGGACTGCGAACCACGTCTCAGGACTAATGCATTGATCAAACCATTTGGTTAAATAGAAGTCCAAGTATACAGCTAGAAAGGATAATTTCCCTTCAGTACCTGTGGAGGGAATATGAAGTTGGGAAAAATTGAGAAATCAAATGGCTAAATATGCAAAGTTGAAAATGATTATAAGATACAAAATTCATGGATGATATAGAAAAGTGATAGCATGGGAACTTATAATTGGCAATACATACCCCCTAAGTAACTTAAGAATCGGCAATTGTAAGTATAAATTACAGATAACGAAGGAGACTTCAGCTTACGATGGTTTCTAGTCCCCACATTATTATTATCATCTCAAAAGAAAATCACTCATTTTCTTTTGACGCATCGGTTCAATGCGATATGCGTAAAAGCTTACGAATCACAGTATAAAATACAAACCTGCACGAGAAATCAGTGTATTTCGCATGATACAAATGCTTAAGGCGGATAAAATAGCAGAAAACGGCGTAGAATAAGTCTTATTTGATCAAATCGAGCCTCGTCAATCCTTTGCGGTTTATTATCATAGAATTGAGAAGTGGCGTTAATAATCAAGTACTGATTCCACTGCGAATGACTATCTCTGAGAAAAAGAGAAAGAAAGGGTTGTGGCGTAGTATGGCAGGGGGGAGTGGAAGAAGGAGAGGAAGAAAAGGGACACGCGAAGGAAGAAGTGTATGAGGAGAGAATAAGGTGGAACAGGTGGAGAGGGAATTAGCGGATGTGGCGTGCGGGGGCGGGAGGAAGGGGGTGTGGAAGGGAGAAAGAAAAAGGAGGTCGCTCCTCGAACAGCGCAATATGATTGGCTGGGCCCTGAAAGAGGCGTGTGCAATCGCACTCGTGTATCCGCCTCGATGACCAAAGAGGTAGGCAGACGGAGGAGGTATAACCAAGTGGTTTCGCGCACTAAGCTCTCTTACAGAAGTAAAAAAAGCCTCGAGTCCATATGCTCCCTTTAGCGTTGCCAACATGGCATTGCTTTCCTTGCCTCATCCGCCTTTGTCCTTAATTTGGACGACTGCTTTCTCTGTGTTATGGTTCCGAGATATGACTGAAGTGTTCCGAGAACTGTCTTCTTAATAAGAACTTTGATGGCGGTGTATGAGCTATGTTTATGCACACTCACTTCTTCATGCTCGAAGAAAGTTTAAATTGTTTCGAAAATTATCAAGCTATTAAAGAAAGTAGTTTAAAAGTATGGTATGCGCAGATTAGACCATATAATCTGATAATTTAACTTACCTTATTATGCTTTTAGCTATTTGATCTTGGCTATAGTTTACATTTAGATTCAATGAAGCCAATATATGCCTTAAAAATCTTGCTTCTTTTTGAAATCTTGCGAAAGTAAACTTTTAAAAATGGTCCTTAAACGTTTTGAACGTGTGGCTCATTGAAACAATGTTACGTCACTTTGATACCTACATTAAATTGAAAGTTATTTTATTTAAAGAAGAAATTCGCTAACCCATTTTTTTTACTAGTGATTTTTAGTGATTCCACTTTTTAGAGATTTTTACTAAAATTAAATTATGATTCTATCCCTTTACTTCAATTTCCTCTCTGTTAATAATATAATTCTCTATTTTAATAAGTAAGCTTAAATGTGTCAATTTAAAATTACCTTTCATACATGAAGGAGAGTGAAGTAAAAATAAATTTTATACATTTGAATGGATTATTTAATATCTTAGAAAATGGAATGATTATTAATTACCATCACGGAAAAGTATAATGTTTACTAGTATGCAAGCTCGGCGTAGTAGGATAGAATCTATATTATGTAATACTATATAAAAATATATATTTCACACTTCATTTTGATTCTAAATTTCGCGTTCAGTTTTTTAAATTTAATTCAAGATTTACTAATTCATTTACAGTTCGAAGTTTGAAATTGGGAAGAATAAATTTTGAGATCGGATAATTAATTTGAAGTTTACTAGGGCAACTTAAAATCGGAGAAGTCTTTTGATTGCTAGATTTACATAGATTCACTCGGAAAGCTAGCACCAATTGCTGGATGTTATAACTCTAGCTATAAAAACAGAGCTTTCTAGTCTTTGATATGCACACATTCCGCTCGTACCTTCGGTTTCTCGACAGAGTTGTTTTCTTGTCATTAAAACACTGTTTTTCTTCATTTTCGCCTTGTTTTCATTTCATTTATATTTATCAGAATCACAGCCGAGGTCAGGAAAATTGTGAAAGATATCTCCTGGGATGGAGATACAAAATTAGGAAGGTAAAGATTTGAATCTAACTTCTAACGCCATTATAATACTCGGAAAACCAGTAGGCTCAGTTCATAAGCGAATTTAAGACCTCTTTCGCGGATTCCTTTGATAGACTTTTTTTTAAGTCCCTAAGAGAGACTTATCCATTTCGGTGAAGTACGGATAGGTTTGAATTCTAAATTTCCGTTGATGGAAACTACTAGGAAAGGATAAGGGATAAGATATATCTTGTAAAATTTGATTTCCTTAATCCTCGAATCTTTCAGTTGTACTGTTGAATTTTCGGAGACAGTAACAAGAGAATTTTTTATTGAAGATATATATTTAGCTTTTCGTTTGATTCATCCATAAAAGTAAAATACACAAGACTAATAACCGAGACGATTTAAGATAGGCGAATAAGGATCAGGATAGAGGTGAATGCAGATATGGGCAATCATCTAAGGATGAACAGAAATGAAAGAAATCGACTTGACTGGGACTTTAATCTAGCTGTTTCACTTTGCGGGATGAATTTATAAGATGAATTGGATGATAAATGTTAATCATATCATTTTGAGTAGATTTTCGGTATTTAATTTATAAAACGAGCCAATGGAAGCAAAAACGTAGCGTAAAATATTGGTATCATAACTTACTATTCAGTGGGGGTTACATTGCGATTAGTGCCCGAATAAAGTAATTAAATCGGAGGACAGAGATGTTTATCTTTCCGTTTAGATTACTTTTGAAAAGGAAAGAAGAGTTAAACACTATACATATTAACTTCTGAAAATCTTGCCGTAACTTCCGTGGATGTCTTCCTTTTGTTTGGTTTACCTTTGACAATTTTTGTCTCATAATTAAGAACATCAGAAATAAGTTTGTGATAATGGAGCAAAACGCATTAACAGAACGTATCGCGAATGAGAGAGGCGATAATGAAGTAATTCTGGAGGCAGGTATGGGTCTCTGGATTCAGGAAGAGGAGGAGCCAAGTGGGAATTCGAGACGTGCCCGGAAATACAAGTGCAAGTCTTGAGAGACGAACTAGAGAATTTTATTTCGGGAAAGGAAATCTTTGCTCTGCTATACGGAGAGGCTATCGGGCAGAAGAGTCAGCAAGGAGTTGATAATAAATGGCTCGCGAAGAATTAGAATGAGGAAGTTTGAGGGTCGAATACAGAATTTAAGAGAAACAGAGAGGGCATTTCCAGGTGGTTGATGTGACCATTCTACATAAATGGTAAAAATGCTGGAGATATTCGAGAATTGGAAAAGTTTTCAATGCTGGGTGAATAAATCAGTTAGTAATTGAAGGAAATGGATTAATAAGGTATATTTCGAGAAACTAAGAGTAACCTGTGCTTACGGTTGGCACTCAATAAATTAGAGAACAATCACACTTTAGCTTTGCTCAAATGAAGAAATTCTTGGTGGCATATTATTTTTAAAATGTATTATCAAATTCAAATCAGAAATTGATCTAAATATATAATTTCCAAATGAGAGACGATTTCAGACAACCTCTTCATGAACTGATATCAGTAATTTGACTGCCTCAATCTAGTCTTAAAATGCCATTTTGTAGTGAATAGTACGGCATGTATGTACAATTGTACATTTTTAGCCCTTAGGGCACATATGGCCGTTTTGGGCACTCACTGAGGCCTTTTAGTCATTTCCTGAAACAAATACTCCACTGAACAAATACTATTAAATAATTTCCTTTCTGATCTTACTAACGACACTAACAAGGAGACTACACACCGTCGGACGCGAGTTAAGTGGTAAGACTCGGTAATTTGATAGATATCGAGTCAAGATTGACGAATCACCCCCAAAGTTGGGTTTTATGAGCGATAGTTTTCACGGAAAATGAACTCAAAGTTTACGAAGAATTGTCAGGTAGGCTATAAAGCTAAGCGTAGCGACTGTCATCATTCGTCATTTCCCTGGAAAGGCAACACAGCCTAAAGCAGGGGAACTTCTCAATGTAATGTATAATGACCAAAAGACCAATAAACGCTTTTCAAAACAACAACTTCATCATTCGAACGTTTGGCGCTGTGGTATGGTATCCGCTTCCACAGTCCTTTTGGCCGGGTTCGAGCCCTCATGCGGGAAAATTTCTTTTCTCTTTTTTTCTTTTACGTACTCTGTCATAATCTTAATCTATATCTGTTTTCTTCTTTATTAAGGAATGAATTCTGAATGCGCGAAATAAAAATCTTTACTTTACTCAAACAGTTGTCGGCTTCTATATTTAAACCAATGTGTTCAGAGTTCAGAATTGGTAAGTGTAAGTCGGGTATTGCAATAAATGTTGCCGTTAGAGCGAGTAGCTGGATGTAGGAGAGATTTGAAATAGTCCTCTGCGTTACTTCTCTAGTATTGTAGTTTTCAGATAATAAATGCGGACATAAGTATTTGCGCATAATTTGAAGAAACGGGTGACTCACAGCAGAAAAATACTCTAACTTTTGGAAAATAAGTTCAAAATCCACCAAAAGAAGAAAACAGATATAGATTAAGATTATGACAGAGTACGTAAAAGAAAAAAAGAGAAAATAAATTTTCCCGCATGAGGGCTCGAACCCGACCAAAAGGACTGTGGAAGCGGATACCATACCACAGCGCCAAACGTTCGAATGACGAAATTGTTGTTTTCAAAAGCGTTTATTGGTCTTTTGGTCATTATACATTACATTGAGAAGTTCCCCTGCTTTAGGCTGTGTTGCCTTTCCAGGGAAATGACGAATGATGACAGTCGCTACGCTTAGCTTTATAGCCTACCTGACAATTCTTCGTAAACTTTGAGTTCATTTTCCGTGAAAACTATCGCTCATAAAACCCAACTTTGGGGGTGATTCGTCAATCTTGACTCGATATCTATCAAATTACCGAGTCTTACCACTTAACTCGCGTCCGACGGTGTGTAGTCTCCTTGTAAGTGAAAAATGAAGTAGCAAATCTCTTTCACTTTACTCAGCAAAAGAATTCGTTTTCTTTTCTAATATCTCATATTAAATTTTGATATTTAACTATTGAATGTACACGAAACGTAAAACAAAAATTACCTAAATTGCACATATGGCCTCTCTTCTTATGTTATTCGTTCTTATGAGAACTAATACTAAACGTGATCTTCCGATGGAAAAAGACTCCCTATTTCTGTCTCTTTCCTTCACATTCTTCGTGAGCAAAGTCGCATCTTCTCTGAAAGTTTGACCAATCATCATTTTAAGGCTCTTGTTATTATTTTTTGTTATTTGATCATTTGACAATTTCGATAGCGATACTTTAAGGAACTCCTGAAGCACAACTAATTCCTGCTGATAGAGCCTCGTTTACTGACCCGCTGCAACATACTGACTATTGAGCCGCGTAATTAAACAAGCATTAAGGATGTATACTGCATTTTTAATCGAATCTCTCAAAGTAATCGTAAGATTTTCCTTCGAACATAGGAAATGGCGATTCTAGATACTTCTAAAGAAAAAATTAATCTATAATGCCGCCACGTCTCATTGGATGTCACTCTGTGCGATTAATCTTTTTATCCCTGATTACCTCGTTTAAGGGAGTTGACCCCGTGAGGATCAATTTTCGAGGCAGTTATTCGAGTCAATTAATTTCTCAATTTCGAACTTCCTCTTCCGAACTGATTCTCGAGTAGAAGCGTCGCTTCGAAATGCTACTTTCCTGTTCTACGTGAATCCAATTATGTCGGAAATCCGTCAATCGCATTAACACTTGAATGCTATATGATCCTAGTTCAATTTAATGGAGTTTGGCGCACGACGAGCATCATTCATGCCTCTGCGTGGGATTTCCTTTCAGAATCTGAATTCGTGAGCAAACAGACAAAATCACTGACGGGAAATATCTTCATACAAGACCTTGTCTTTTTCCGATCGGTCCCTTTGTGTCGTAATCACGCTCACAAATTGATCTACAGCTTACCAACGCAATAATGCATTCTCTGGCGCATTTGACCGCAGGAGCGTTTCTACACGTAACTGAATTGAGGCGGTCACATAAACGAATTTAGTGCGAGGTAGAAATGGGACGAGGTCTGCAGAGTGGGGATGAGAAAGCTAATGGTGGAGTAATGAACGAATCAAGGGAGAATTTGGAAGGGAAAAAGAAAGAATGAAAAGAATAGGCAAAGACAAGGGAGACAAATCGTTTTCGAACCTATAGTCGTTAAAACAAAAATTAGAGACACGCTGTACTGGGATTGAATTGTTTCAAGTCTAGGGATAATGCAATTGTTTCTAATTCTCCTCGTGGAATTGAATGAAAGTACGTCTTAAAAATGGTTGCCATACACTGTGCTATTCAGTTTCCATGACTCTTAGATGCAAGGTTTCGGGAGTTAAAAACTGATGGGAACTGACTGATTTGTCTGCTAGATTGCGGGAAAATATCTTATCTTATACACAATATCACAGTTAAAATTCCAGTTGGTTACTGATCTCTAGAGTATTCGATATTTTTATTTTGATCTGAATCGATTTGAAAGTGGTTTCGCAAAACATCAGGCTGGGATCTTCGTCATTAAAAATTCTCTTGTACATAATACAGTAAAGGATTTCGTTAAGAATAGAAAAATAACCTGTGAATTCGATGAAAGCTGTGATGTTCAGGAGGTGAAACCTTTTCCTTGTTCAAACGTATTCAGGCCACACACTATTCTGTTCCTCGAGCTCATTGATACAAGCGAAAAGAAATTATTACGAGTCGTTCATTGAAAATGAGTGAATGAGAACCATACTTAAATACAAACCATACTTTAATTTAGTTAGACATGAAACTAAGCTGAATTATGTCGTTGAACAATAGGGATGTATGAAATTTATGCAGCTACATTTTTAGATCACGCACATGCGGCCGTCTCAATTAAAAAATTACCGATCATGTTGAATGTGGAATTATCTTTGCTATATTACGTAAAGAGGCTGATTTAATATAACATTTAGTATATTTTGCTATATTTAACTCAATCCGACGAAACTACATCATCTCCAACTTGACTTTGTGGCAGATTAAATCCTTATTTAAAGTTATTTATTTTCTCGATGATAAATCTATCTTCAATCCACCTCGAAGAATCCGATTCCCTCTGTAGCAACATCATCATCACATACTCCCAACTCTTAACATCAGGCGATGATGGTTTGCCGCACGGAAGGACGAATCCGATGTTTTTTGCGAAAACAAAAAATTGGAGGAACAGAAGAGAGCTGATTGAAGGCTGGTGGAGAACACACGAGGGAAAATTTATGACGGAGATGTTGCTAGAGGGAGAGATAGACGGGAGAGAGAAGGAAAAACGCGAGAGAAGGAAGAGAAGACTGGAATTTAATAATAAAAAATGTTCCATTGGATGACGGGATGGGGAGGAAGGTTTTTTTAGGCGTTGGAAAAGGGGGCGAAATCAGGAGTAGAGGGTTATAGAATTGTGGAAAGGAAGGGTATACGAAGGGAATTTGTAGGAGGGTAATTGGTGTTAGTGTTACCAGCAGAGGAGTGTCAGTGAAAAAGGATGAGCTTAGCGATGCTGGGACGCACGGTTACTAAGATAGAGGAAGGATGGGTGCTGTGTTGATAAGAAGGGTGAGAGAGGCAGGATATTGTTTGGTGTTGTGGTTAAAGTGTGTGTCGCGACTGCGGAGGATGTTTCGGCTTCCCAAAGTGGAATAGGAAAGATATAACGGAAGGAACGAGTCGTTGAGTTTATTCTGGAAAAAAAGAAGCGCGGAGTGGAAGAATAAGGAGAGGAGGAATCGGAAGGAGCAGAAATTGAGTGCGACGGGAAAAGGGAAGGAAACGGAGAAGAAATCCGGATGAAGGAGAGAATGAGGTCGCAAAGGAGAGGAAGGGGTTGCGTGAAAAGGTGGCGTAGAGAAAACTAAAGGAAAGGGGATGATTCGAAAAGCATACAGCTGGTATAGAAAGAAAAGTTTTGGGTAGGTTTTGGAAAATGTTCAACTGCAGATAGGCATGCGAAACTATATCGCTAAAATGTATGATACATCTCATAATTGAATGAAGATGAGCAATGAGAGATACATTAAATGATTCTGTATCTTTATAAACATCGAAAATTTATTAACAGATTTACATTTCTCGTTTTTTGATTATTACTTATATTTGGATCCGAGGGAGCGTTAAGACGGATTTTGGGAAAAAGGGATTTAGTATGTTTAAAGCAGCATCGGAGTTGCCACAGAGGGTGGAAAGAAGTTGAAATAAACCGCTGTTGGGGCAAAAGGAAAGCATGAATGTTATGCGGTGTGACGGGAGATTGATGTTGAGGAATGATTGATTAGAGAGGGGATGAAGAAAATAAAAGGGAAGAAAGGAGAGGTACCGTAAGAGCTAATAAGAAATTCCACCTTGGGAGTTGGGACAATGGGAAAACGGAGAAAATTAAATATACTCAAAGTAAAGGGGGATTGAATTCGAGAAAGTCAGAGACATCTGTTGAAGCCGATGGTGTCTTTCAAACACCACATAAACTTTTAGAGAGTTTCAATTGAGCAATGCTTTATACAGGATCTGAAATAAGTTGTTAAAAATCACGTAAAAATTGTTTCAGTCTTTTAACCCTTACTCGATGTAACTTAGTAAAGGTTGGGGAAATCATGCGATAACATCATTGTTTGTTACGAAAATTCTCTCCGGGGTATATTTGTTTATCGTCCATTTTTCTAGAAAATTTGTTTCCAAATTAATGCTATCGCTAAGGCTTTGATTAGAACTGTAGTGAATTTCAGTGCTAAAAAGTAATTTATTTCATCTTTTATTCATGGATAAATAAAATAAGTACCTTGCTCTTAATTATAAAAAATATTCGTATTTTTACAATGATGTCATTCCTTATTTTTAGTACAGGTAATTTTAGAAAGAAATATAATAAGGAAAAGGTTATATAATTTGCGAGATATGACTTTCCCCTTTAATATCTTATGTTATTTGTAAATTCTGATCCTCTAATTATCTTACCGATAGTCTGACATTGCGTAATCGTGAAGTTCAAATCTTCGTGTTTTCCTTTTGGAAAAACAGTCCAGTTAACATCTGCTTTATATCTGATGTGGAGCATTCTATTCCAAAGACAGCGATTCTTTAATTGTTCTAACTTGTAGACCACCAAGTATAAAGTACCTCTGAGGTAGTCGGTCGCTTTAACTATGAATAGATTACTGTTTGCCGAGATAAGTTTCGTTCGCATAAATAATGTTCAGAAGTCTGCGCAGGGGCAAGAAATTTCCTCCAAATCACACATTGGAACGTCTGTGGAAGTAATGTGTTGGTTTCCAGCTTAAATGATTGAAGTTGGAGGCCTACTTGCATGATTCGGACGGAGGCAAAATGACTATCCCCTAACTTTGTGAGAAAGACCTCTATTAAGAGGATGTTGAGCTTAAATGAAAAATGAAGTATATTTTCACTCATATACGTGTTACCCGGCTGTTCTATCAAACTTTTCTATCCTTCTATAATCTAGTATGTATGTTTAAAATATATTTATGGGTTAAAACAGAAATTCTTATTCTTAGTAATTTGACATTTGCTTTCATTGTGACAAAATAAATTTGAGCTGAGAAAATAATTATGGATATCAATCATGGCAAAGATGAATTGCGAGTGACTTGAATGAAGAGTGACTGAAGAGGAGATAGTATTGAAAAAGACGGAGGAAATCTGGCTAAAGGGAGGATGAACAGTCTATAGCGAAGGAGGAGGAAGATCAATTTAAAATATCTAAGAAAGTACCTATGTACTAGTTTCCTTTTTAAGTTCTATCTCTAACTTTTTCAAACACGTAGAAATACTGATAATATAACTGATCAAAATTGCTTATCTATCAGCAATGATGGTTACATTGCTTTTGAACTGACTTTAATTTATTTTTCATAGCTTTTGAAATTCCGAATTTACTTCATCTTGAAATGAAAATTCACGTAGCGTGGAGAAGAACGAAATATCAACGGTAAAAGTGTCCATGTTTACTTTTTATAAAATAGGTAGGAAGATTTCATATCATACCGTTTAATGTTGCTATTATTGTAATAGTTTTTCTCGGTTTAGACAATCCACGCCACATTTACAAATAATTACTTCCTTGAAAATGTGCTACAATTTGTACGAAACTTCTATACTTCTAAACTATTTTCCAGAATTATGCGCTTCCAGTTTTCATTTCCATGTTTATAGAAAATTTGGCTGAAAAAATATTTTAGTATTTTTTTTATACTTATTGGACATGATTACTCAATTGCCGTCTCAGATTTAAAGATCATTCAGCTGAACGTAATTTCAGATGAATTATATTATTTCCCATAATTTAAAATTCATAGAAATAATTATTCGTTGCATATTTCAATATAAACACATCAATCCTGCTGTATGTTATAGGTATAATGTTCAATAATACTTCTGTTTTCCTGTGTTAAATGAGCATCTTTGGATCACCCAAAATTCGATGCCTGTTCTTGCATTTATAATTCAATCTCCAATACGCTTTACTCACACTCCGTTTTCCAACTTTTCATTCCATATTGGTCACATTAACGTTTGCTTTTCATCTCTCTCGCTACCGAGTAAACGTTTCCATTCGTTAAAATCCCCATCTACACATACATTTTTTCCCCGGTAAAAGAATTCTCGAAGACCTAAATAATTAGTGCGCGCCATACGACATCTCTTCGCTGTTCCATTTCACCATGTCCACACATTTTATGTGCGAGAACGTAATGCACAAATAGAAAAATGAAATAATTGCCGAGCGCCGGTTGATCGATCGTAAAGCCGTTACATTTATGGAGCGTTCCGAAATCAGTGTGTGCTCAGACACGCCCACAAATCGTCGCTAGCTGTTCCCACCCCTTCCACCGCGTCCTTTTAACCGTCGCCCCCCCATTCCACTTTCCCCAACAACCCCCCTTCGCACCCCTTTCTCCCCATTTTGCTTTTCTCCACATCAAGTCTCGGGGCCACATACGCTGCGGCATTTAGCAATCCAAGGATAATGATGATGGCGCGGCCCCAGGTGCTTCCCAGTAATCTGCTTCTAACAGTCTGTCCAACCTCGTTCTTTCGAGGATAGGGAATAAATCCCGCGAAATGGTTCCTCCGCCACTATATTCCAAACCTGCTCTACCAGCTCTCTCTCTCTCTCTTTTACTCTCTCTCTCTCCCTTTCTCCCTATCAACTCTCCCGATTTTCCACCCTGTTCCCAGCTGAGGAAGGCACTGAATTCTGGGGGGATGGGATTGTGATCGGGGCTGGAGAACTTAACTAATCTCTCTTCCCATTTAAACTATACGCTTCTCTCTTACGGTAACTGTATATCCTTTTCCAGGGTAGGAGAGCAGGCGAAAGATTCGGAAGTGAATTTTTAGAGTAGTAATTGTTCTTTACCTTTATTTTAATGGGTTGTGTTATGAATTTCTGTTAATCTGCTTGATGAAATGTTCACGAGCCCTATTGAACGATGAGGATTGTTTTCATTCTTTCTCTTTGGGGTAATCTCGGAAAGTGCGCGTTATTTTTTGTTAGCTAATGTATTAGAGGATAAGAAAGCTTCCCAGTGAGTGAGATTATTAATTTTGGAACTGGAAAAACGACATTTTTGTTAGGAATAAGTGGGAATAGGAATTAATAGAAATAAACATCATAGCTCTGTAATCGCCGCTGTTGACCATTTTAGTATTCTAATACCTCCATGATTATTTGCCTTAGGCCAAATGTATGAATTGCTAACCCAAATTATGTATTTTACACTATATTTTTCTGAATTTGTCTATCATATATGTAAGGAATTCACGGCCTACTAGATTAATTAATCTTGTTATATGAGAGTCAATCATCGTTATTTGAAATTTATTTGATCCTGGGCATTTAGCTGTCCTTAAAATGAAATTCTTATTTCGTATTTAATTCAATTGTAAAATATTGTGTTCTGAAATATACTGGCATCTATCGGGGGAAAGATGAGAAAATTCTAGAGGAATCAAATAATGCTAATGATAATGTTGATCTGAAATTCAGGCTTTGTTGGGAAAGTTGATCCAAAGTTTGGTATTGTAATTATTGTTTTTCAAGACACGTTCTTTACCCTTTTGATTTTTCGACTCAATGTTTTGGAGTTAATCATTCACATGTATTAACATTTCAAAGACATTTGTAACTTTACCCTGTCTGTAGAAGCCATCTCAGTGATTCAAATCGTTAAGTACGACCGGAAACCTACATAATTACAAGAGATATTGCTTATATTTTATTTCGTTTACACAGATGGAAATATTTGTGTAATATTCTTGCCTCCTAAAACATTGGCATTGTTTGTTCATTCTGAGGTATTTTCCGTTTATTAACAGTTTTGAAAACAGCGTGCGATTTTATTTGTATTGTTCGTTTACATAAGGAATTTTCTTGATTACATTTAAACATTTAGTTTACTTTTCCGGATTACACATTATCGTAAGTTTCTCTTCAAACGAAAGAGAAACACATATTTACAGGAGTTATTTTCTTTGGGGTTGTATCTGGAATAGAGGAATTTGAAATAATTTGTTGTTATATGGATTTTATATCTGGAATTGGCAAGCTTTAAACATCGTAGAGTGGAAATGTTAATTTTCAAATGAGTTGGACTATGGGAACGAATTAGCTTTTATTTTCTTTGAATGACAGATTTCTTTTTTATACTTGTTTTCAAAAAAACTGACATTAACAAGGAATGGGTTATGGGTGGTTTTGCACGTAAGGGCGTGCACCCAGGAAAATTCCCAAGGAAGAATAGACTTGAAAAAAGTCCGACGGGACCGGGAATCGAACCCGGGTCTCCCGATTGCCGGTTGGGTGCTCTGTCCGTTGAGCTATCTCAGCGGAACATTCTCTCAAGCTATTCGGGACACTTTGTGGGCAAGGACGTTGCAAGTTCGTCCGCATAGCGGCATCGTTTGCTGTCTTGGCTTCAACGAAGCACCGGCCACACAAAGTGAAGGTTTAGGTATACCCTCCTAAGGCCGGTGCTTCGTTGAAGCCAAGACAGCAAACGATGCCGCTATGCGGACGAACTTGCAACGTCCTTGCCCACAAAGTCTCCCGAATAGCTTGAGAGAATGTTCCGCAGAGATAGCTCAACGGACAGAGCACCCGACCGGCAATCGGGAGACCCGGGTTCGATTCCCGGTCCCGTCGGACTTTTTTCAAGTCTATTCTTCATTGGGAAAACTGACATTTTCAACAAAAAAGTTGTTTCCACTTCACATTGTTTAGTGGAAATTACTAAGTATTTGTATTTCTTTTTCATTTCATTGCTTACTGTATTGAAGATGGTTTTATAATTCTATGTATTTCTATGAGGTAATACATTCCTTTATAAGAGGAGATCAACATTCAATATCTTTTAAAAATTGTCCGAACGAATATTATGTACTAGAAAATATTTAAAAATCGCACTTTCGATTCGCCACGGTTAAAAAAGTATGTGAAATATTTTCCTAAGGTTGAAATGTCTTCAGAGTTAGCTGCTGGAATCAGAAATCTGAATACGTAGAATATTTACTGTGACAACCATTATCCTATATCTTAACGTATTCAGTGTCTCTTTTCGTACGAAAAAACCTTTTTTTATTGATATATATATATTTACAAATATATATGTTTACAAAAGGAAAACCTAATGGGAACTGACAAAATATTACGGTATTCGGATCTTTGAAGGCAGTAGTTAATTTCTCTTTCTCTTTGTCTACATTTATCCCTTTTAATGCAAGAAGAAAGACATTTTACAGTTTAATGCGAGAATATTTGCAAAACATTACCTTCCACGTTATATAATAACTAAAATTAACTACTGGATTTTATTCCAAAGCTTATGCTACCCTTATGATAGTCGAAGCTCGATCGAAATAGGTTCCGTACTCCTATTCTACTCCTATAAAAACGTAAGTGCTTAACGCATAAAATTTGGAAAAATTTTGACTGAACAAAATACTCCATACTTGATTCTTTCCCTTATATCAGATATGAATCTCGCAATTTATAGCGTGCGTTCCTACGCGATTTGACTCAACGTGAATTCTCACCCTTTTTAATCAACAAGTAAAGCGATCTTTATATGCTTCGTAATTCTGTCGACACTCTTTCATTTTATTTAACCCAACCATGACTTGCACGCATTTCTTCTTTGCTTCCTCTTCTTCCTAACCTCTCCCCGTTTCGCTCAGAAGTAAATCCAGACAAAACCCACAGCCCGACCGCCGTTTTATCTACTAACAGAGGGCACTCTGGAAGGTCGCCACACTGGGCGTTCGCATGCGCCGGGATTGAAAGTCTGGCCGCAAAGCGTTTTGGATATAGTGTGCTTTATAGGCGTGTCGCGATCACTTTGCGGTTTTGGACGATGTTGTCGTTTATGCTCGTCTTTTTTTTCCGTGCCCGTTTTATCGCATGAAACTAGGGCGAAATGGACGAGCGCGATCGGGATCCACTCCCAGATACTCTGCCTTCTTTTTATCTCGATCGTTCCGAAAAAAATTTATCGCCGAAACTTAAAGGGTACTTGCGGTCAAAAACGAAAATCCTGGGAATTGATGGGCACGAGGCGTTGAAAAGGGCGTTTTTCCGACAAGGAGGAAGCGATATTTTGTTTGCTCCACAATTTAGATACAATATCGAAAATAATGTAATGCCATGAAGGAGTTTACATGAGATAGAAAAGTCGGTATAAAATAATTCTGTCCCAAAAACATCCTGTCGAATTGATTAACGTTTTATGAGATTGCTTCGTTGGCATAGCTGTAACCGGGGCTCTTTTAAAGGAAGCTCATTAAAATCTACTATATTGCTATGTAGAAGCAGACGAGAGTATGGTCATTAACTATAAATTAAAAGATGATGGAGCGTGACATGTGACTCATATGATATGCGTTTGTTGGATAGTTGGTCATTCTCTAACCTGGGGTTCACAGTTTCAATTAAAATCTACTTTATGTTTAATTCTGTCGTTGTAAATTAGTGAGATAACCATCAATATATGAAATTGGAGGATTTAAGCTCAGAATTAATCATTTCTCAACTAAGGCTATAAAGGCTATATGCAACATGGCCATGAAATTTTCTTCACTGATGAAAAATGCTTACCCATTTATAGGTGATAATTATTTAGTGAAGCGTGCAAGAAATTTTCTTATTTAAGTTTTTCAATGAGCAAATAATAGTGATAGTCAATATGATGATTTATGACTGCATGTAATGTGAAACCATTGAGTTGGCTAAAAGTAAATCCAGTGACTCCTTATGTCAGCGAGGAAGGAATTTTTCCTTTTCTAGAAAACCAAGCTATGAAAAATTGACTTTTATTCTTTAGATATGGCGAGCGTTCTGAAAAATTAATGTATGTAAATTATGGATGCAATTTTAGATATTTTATCTCAACTGGAGACCAAAACATATTGCCCCTAAGACTTCACACTTGTAATCTATTGCTTAGTTTCGTCCTATGATAAAACCGGAACTGTTGACGAAATATTTTATTGCTTATTTTAGAACTACTATGACGCTATTGGACTAATAAATTCAATATCTTGTCCCAAAACGTCTCAAAGTGACTCTCGGGGAAGTTTTCGTTGTCGAAGGTAAATAACAAGAGGTCACTCGTCGCGTGAGGAGAAACAACGCATCCGTACCGGCTTAACACACTTTTTCCTTTCTCCCAATCCACTCACAGCCTATCCATACTTACTCGTGTTTGCATCTGTGTTGAATGTCACTACGTCGGTTGCGTTTTGATAAAATCTCTTACATTCCCTCTCTCTTCCAAGTTCTCACTCCATACTCCTACAATCTTCTCTCTCCTGAACGCTATATTACGAGCTAAACAAAGCCCCGCCTATGGAGTTAGCTTAACACCGGAGTTACGTCACATAATGCTTGTAGGCTTTTTGGTTCCATTGTAGTGATCCGATGGGCAGAAACGGAAGGGAGAAAGTTAGTTGGAAGGGAAGGATGGGAGGGAAATGGAACTGGGAGAGATCGTGGAAGAGAAAAGGGGAGGAGAGCAAAAGAAAGAGGGAGGTGGAAAGATTGGGAGAGGAAAGCTCCGTCCAATCACTGCGCATGCGCCATCGATTCAAAACGACGAAAGCCACTGGCTCCGTAGACTTGGAACATGGCACCCCTTGGCTCTTTCCTCTCTCTCTTTCTCACCTCTTCTCCGCACGAAACTCGGAACTCCTCCTCTCCCCCTCCTCATTTATCTCTCTCGCTTCTCTTCTCCTGGCTATTCCTGTCTTTGTTTTCTCTTTAGAGACTCAGCTGGCTTTTTCCTTCGCCTAACGTATGATTTTTTTCAACGAACTTCCTTAACAGTTCTTTTCGGTGTTCGGAGTAACTATTTATCTTTAAGCCTCAGACGATTTAGTGACGTAATCTTGCTACTGGCTCGCTAGATTGTAGATGGGATATGAATAGAGAGTGTATTATTAATAATAATACGCTCATTAGTCCTACGGAAACCTGGGTTAAAATATTTTCGTGATACTCTGGAGGAAGGTTAGGCTCAAATATTGGCTTTTAACTTCTTAGAATTTAAGTCAGCCTCTATTCTTCTTCAGATATAGTTAATCTTTTAGTTCCCACTAATCTATTCTAAAACTCTATTATTCAAAAATCTACTACTAAAAAACCGCCGGTGATAGTAATTTTTGGATAATAGGATTGAGGAGGGAAAATCGTAAAATACGAACTGTATTTCTGCGTTTAGAAATTTATTTTGGTAAAAATAAACCTATTATCTATCTGGCAAAAAGCAAATATATTAACTGAGGGAGGGCTGTTGGCTGGAAACAAAAGCTTTTTCATGATTTGAAAATATTAACACGCGACTGCCATATTTTCTGTTTCAGCATAGAATCAATACATAAATATTTTGTTAGTAGTTTAAATAATTATTAAACTTTAAAATAAAATTTTTATTCGTGATTAGGCTATGATTACTTATTCCATTCTTGAGCAGCAAATTTACTAAAGAAATCTATTCCTATTCACCCTAGGGTGTAATTTATTTGTTCGATATACATTTCTTGGTCTTCGAAAATTGAAACAGATTTTTAGATGCGCTATATGCAGGAAATCACAGCGAATGCTTACGCGTCTTTTCATTATAGCTTTTTAAATATCGCAATCTGTAATAATAAAAATGAAAATCATTCTCAAAGCAACTTATCTTTTTGAAAGCATCATTTAGCTAAATTTGTTAATTTTTGATTAATGAAATGGAGAAATTTTCCAATGTTTCTTTCATGTTTAAATAAAATCTATTTCAGTGCTATTTGCTTGCGTGAAAACATTTGTGAGATCTGTAATTATTTCCTATAAGAGATTCATGTGAATAAAGACCTAGAATAACTTAGATAGTCAAGGTAGTGTTGGTAGCGCGTTCGACATTGGAGAAAGCAGTTCCGCGTTTGATTCCCGGTGGGAACCCCCGTGAGAACTCAGCTACCGAAGAACTTTGAAAAACTACTACTACCTGCCGCTGCGGTACCACGGCTGGCTACAGAGCATACTTTATTTTTTAACAGAGTTTAGCATTTTCTGCATGAAAGGATTTTCGAAACGAGTAGGTACTTTTGGTAAAAAATATCGATATGTGTCAGTTCATCGGCTCTCTAATGAAATCCAAAATTTCATATTTCTGTCTCGTTGGAAGCAGTGTAATAGTAATATCCAAAAATAGCTTCAATATTTTTCTTAGAGAGCTTTGGGTAGGTTTTATATATACCATATATTTACAAAAATAACGGTGATTAATACATAAAATACAAAAAAAAGGGATGATATAGGAAAAGTTTAACGTAAATTTATTTAGAACAAGCTTTGTATCCGAATCATGTTTCCTCAATTCTATTTATTCATTGTTGGAACAAAGATTTGTTTACAAAAGTACTTTTGTCCATCAGAACTCGTTGATCATTTTGTATTTGATGCATTTTTACTTCATCTATCGTATCCAGTTAACGATATCTGGAATGAAGTTTTACACAAAAAATAGTTGACCGATATTCTTTTGGTTGAGGCATAGTTTTAATTTTGAAATTATTGGAAATTCTCTCGGCTTTCATGAAATGTTTCTATTCTGTTCAGTTTAGTTTGTCTTTTATATTTCTAATAACGTGCTTATCTAAATGGAAGAGTACAATGTTTTTTGTAATCTGCTATCTTACGGGGTGCATGGCGGTAATCTCCAAAGCTTTACACATCGTATTCAATGTCTGAAATACCTCACTCTTTCTAATGGTCATTTTCTTAATTGCTTAATTTTTAGTATAATTTTCATGTCGTTATTATCACATCTCTTTGCATGATAAATGGTCTTATTGCAACAGTTAATTACTATTAAATCAAAGTTAGTTGTTAGTAGTTGAAAGTAATAATTAAGGCAGAAATGTCCTTTTTATTCCTTACAATATAAGTAGTAGTTTTGTAAATTCATAAGTAACCGTTAAGCTTAGCGTTCTCGCTTTTATTTTAAAATTGAATCTTATTACGAATAGTTAACCAGATGTTAATTTGCTTCAGTTCGCATAAAATTTACGAAAAAGAAAATTGACATTGTGTAAAGAAGGTCTTAAATTCACAAACTCAGAAAATCAGAATAAGTAATTCCATACTTTGTGAGCAACTCTAATTTGACATTACGCGTAAATTTAAACTGATAAACTGCGTAAACTGATATAACATCAAAACAGAAGAACAAAATTAATTTTCTACAAAGATGTATTCCTAATAAATCATTTCCCAAAAACTAATGATGCTTGAAAACTTTCGCTCACGATGATACTTTTCCTATATTTATGTTTATTTCTAGAGAGAGAGAGAAATAATGAAATAGTAACCTTCCTGGTGTAATGTATAACCCCTTGTATTATTGATATACAGCACCAAGAGGACTCATCGCGGTCATTTATACGATTCCATTCCGAAATTAATTTTGGGATATTAGTTAATTTCATCATTCCTCGCATCGTCAACTTTCGGTGATATATAGATCCATATATTTTTACAACCGTTTCATCGCTTCCGCCCTTTTTTCGCCTTTCCCATTATCTCCATCACATAGAATTCGTATCGAGTTTCTCACTTAATCCAGGGAAAAAAAAAGGATTCGTATCGCAGGAGCTTGTCCCGACCTGTCCAACGCGTTTTAATTCGTTTTAACACAATTGGAGGTGACAACCGACAGTGGCGCATTCCAGCCTTTGCCTACTTGTTCCCCCCTTCCTCTCCCACTTCCGGTCCCTTTTCATCCCCTCTTGCTCTACCTCCCACTTGTTGCTCGGGACAGAACGAAGTAGCGCTCTTGCCCTCTTTTTTTTTGGTGTATCTGCTCCTCCAACTACTACCATGGCGGAGCAGTCACGGGGAAAGCTCCAATTGTTTTCTGCAAGGAAGAGGTTTGGAAATGGAGGACAAATTGCGTCGTTAGACTTATTCAGTCTCTTTCCTTACAAGGAAAGGAATTCGAAGAATCGAATTGGTCTGCGGAGTTTCTGAAACTTGGGGGGGATTGAGTACTTTTTCTTGCGAACATTCGTGCTCGTTTCCAGTAGAAATGAGGGCCATTACGAACTGATTTTTCCAAGAGTTTTATTTGCAATAGATTCACAATGAGAGTCAATAGAATAGTTCCTAAGGAAAAGAGGAATTTTGGATTCCTTTAGAATTATCAGGTGTGCGCTTTCACCTTTGCTTACAGTCACCTTTTCCATTGAAATATTTTTATAAAATAGAAAATGATGGAATCTTGTAATTCAAATCTATCTAACGTATCTACAATATCTTATGAATTGAAGGCGAATATTAAGACCATTGTTCATAATTATATTTGTCTGTTGTTGAAAAATAGATGCTGAAGGCTGAAGATTGAAAAATATTGGAAACAACCTACATTTGCAACCCTGGTACCTAATAAAATATTACAAAAAACTAGAATTTATATATTTGATCTCCATCTTATGTAATTACATAGATGTTCAATCATATTATGTATTAGGTATATAAAATATAACACACTAGCTACATAAGATTATGATAAGTAATTAAAGTTAGTAAAATAAATTGAATTATATCTATGAAAGAAAAGCTCGGAAATGATTGATGCTATTCCTGAGCTGAGACAAGCGCTGAAAGGTTATTCACTGAAAATGATTTAGATTCGAATTGTTAAGATCTAGACATCTTAAAAGTATGCGCTTCTACAGTTATTTGAATAATTCATTTTGGTCATTTAAAGTGAGATTATATAACGGCATAAAGAATTTTTTAATAAGGTAAATCTTTAGTAAATACTTTTTATCATGAGCCTGAATAAGAGATTTACTATGAGCAGTAGTGCAAAGACAATATCCGTAACCGAAAATAGATTGGAAACTGTGCAGATACTGCTCCTTCCTTACGTTACGTAATTTTCTTCTATTAAGCAGTTTTCGCTGCGAAATAGTAACTTAGAACTTTGGTAAAACTAATAATGAAGATTCTGTTCCAACACGATGTCTCTTTGTATAAAATACTAAAATACGTTTCCATCATTTTCCGGTCATTTCATTCCGCTAATATTTCCCTTTATTCTTTTTCCATCAGATTCGAAGCTGCTATTTTCCGTCACATTGCGCAGGCACTCCTCACATGCCTATTTTATCCCACTTGACACGAAGCACTTCCTATCTTTTTTATACATCTTTTGTACATT
This sequence comes from Pachydiplax longipennis, assembly GCA_036926295.1. Lineage (NCBI taxonomy): Eukaryota > Metazoa > Arthropoda > Insecta > Odonata > Libellulidae > Pachydiplax > Pachydiplax longipennis. The sequence goes on from JAVFKF010000008.1 coordinate 65,338,939, forward strand.
TTTCGTCCCTCTCTCGACACTTCTTTTTCTTCGACTAGATCGAATCGATCGAGAGTGGGAGAACTCGAGAGGGGAAAAAATGGAAGAGCTGAATTGAAGGGCGGTGATGCGGGCTGAAGAAAGGAGTGGAAAAAATAATCTAAGGGGAAAAAAGGCGATGTTCAGAACTCACCTTCTTGACGACTCCGACACTGTCAACATTGCGGTCGTCTCCGCCTGGAAAAAAAGAGAAAGAAGAGATTTTACGAAGGTTCGAGATCGACTCGACTATTATGAGACCGTTTTTTAGGTTCTTAGGGTGAGGTCGGGGAGTGGGGAGAAGAGAGAGGTAAGCAGAATGGGTAAGGTGTTAAAGACGGTGATCTGATGTTTCCGAAATAGCAGGAAAAGCAAGAGGGAGTTAGATGTAATGGCAGGATTACGTTTGGAAAGACAACAGGGCTTAGCGAAACAGTTTCGACTACGTTACAATGCAATCTATTAAATGTCAACTCAATCCAAAAGATTAACCATTTTCTGAATGAAAAACAAGAAAATTAATGATGGAAATAAGAGAAAATTTTTCAAGTCCATAATATGAATTATAGAGTATTATTGTATTATGAATTTTGTATCCAGGAATCAATTCATTCCAAGGAAATGTCGAAATGAAATTAAGAGGACATGCACCAATTGTCTTTCCTATTTTTTCTATGTAATAACTACTTTAGATTATATATATTCTAAGATTTTATTCATGCTTAATTTAAAATTCAAATAAACAATCGGGTCTTGAAATTTTGAAGGGTCAAGGAACTTTGTATTGGTTAATTATAAAATTCATAACCTGCCTCCATTCATAGCTTTCATAATATACTTTAATTTGCTAACTCGAAGAACGATGGGCTCATCTTGCGAAATTTTAAGGTTTTGGTTTTACTAAGTACGCCGATAAAAATAAATGCATGAATCTGGAATCGGTCACCAAAAAGAATTAGAAAACTGCCTTGACTAATCAGATCTGCGAATACTTTAGCACTTTTAATTGTTAAAATTTGAACGCGTGGAGGTGTTTATTCATTTTTAAAGAGGCAAGGGCGGATTTTACGAAAACTGCGGCATAAGGCATTACGCTCGCTCATCTTAAATCAAGGCAGGTATTTTTTCATTTTATATCGGAGTGATATATGCGGAGTCATGGGAATTATTTATGGCGCGGTTCAACGTAAACTGGTGTTGTAGCTCATCCGCCCTTGGCATGGGCTAATGCGTTCGGAGGAAAATCCACGGAATTAATCTCAAGGAGAGGTTTTGGGACCACATAATTTTCAGCTATTAACTACTCTGGATAATAAGAAAGGGCGTTATTTTGATCCAGAAGCACACTTTTAAATTTTTCAGGAAGTCCGTCGTTCGAACATAGTATCCCTTTAATTTCGGCGTTTTAGGATCAGAAGGGTATAATGTTAATTTATTGAAGAATACAGAAACGCTTAACGTTTTCTTAAAGCTCTTAAAATTCCTGGTGTTTGAATCATGAAAATGCTAAAATATGGACCAACACATTAATTATTGACGTAAAAGACTACATAGCTGAATTCTCTTTTGAGGCTATTGGTTATACGACACGTATATGTCATAAAACCTTTAAAAATAAGTGTAGTCAACTTGAGGCTATTTTTTATCCTTTTTGTCTTTGCTTACGTAAAGATTTGCAATTTTTATAAAGAAGCAAACATGTGTGGGCATATATATACCACCTCAATCATTATTATAGTTCAAAGTTTATAGAAGAAACTGTCGGTAGAATATAGGTATTCAGGAAATAACTTTTTGAAATAATGCTGAGTTAAAGTTTATCTAACGTATCCCGCAGGTTCTATGTTTTAGAATCCCGCATAGCTGTTATAACTAGATTTTAGTTCATCTTAACTAAATCATTCTTGGCTGGAGTGGATTCTTGTACCTTAATCTACATGTGCATCTATATATGTACCCTGCAAGCCGCCTTTCGGCGTGTGGCAGGGGGTGCAAGCACCATGATTCTACTTTCCTAGTCGATTATTTTCGCGTATCGTTCTCGAAAAAAATGAATTCTTTAATCGACTGGTTCTAGCATCTATTTCTCTGATCTTTCTCGCGGTATCAGAACGGCCTATATAATAATGGTGGAGAGTGCCACGTTGCGACTCAAAATGGAGGTCTTTAGGGGAGTGAGGCAAGGTAGTGAGTGGGTCGTGACTCATGGAAATAGATGGTAAAGAAGGTCGTAGAACTTGAGAAGTGTCAGCGTGCGCATCTCTCCCCAGACAACTATTTTTTACTCCGAATAATTTAATTTTCAAAGCTCATTACTCCACTTAAGGGCCTGAATAGATTAAGACCTTATCTCGCCCGATGAGGCTACTAGCAGAGCTCATAGGATTTTCACGCTCCCAAAACCCCACAATTCTGTAATAGATAATTCACCCTTCCCTTTTTCCCTTCTGTTTAATTATAATCTTTTATCTCGTATATCTGCAATTCTTTCCCTTTCCTAATCTCTACCCTCTGTCTCGCATTTTTGCCAGAATAATCTTCTACAATGTGCTATTGTATAATTAATGTAGCTCACATGAAAATTATTAATGTGTTCTTTACTCTTCCTATCACTAACCTTTAAAGGATATTTTGATATGGAATTTCGATATAATTTTCATAATTCTTTTCGCGGATCACTAATTCGCTGAGTAATCAAATTTACAACTTTGAGTGACTTAGTATTAGTAATATATGTATGTACTTTACATACACCTCATATGAAGTATAATTTATGTAAAGGAGAGAAAAAAAATCGACGAAGAGAAAGGTAGATATTTTCTTAACATGTAATTATAATCATAATCGGGTATTACAAATTATTAATCATCTCTTAGTTTTTCATTTAGGAAACTTTAAGAATTACTATCTTCAACAATGCCAGATTATTTAAGTATCATTCTGATTACTCGTAAGTCCAACTTAAGAACTTTATAATGCACTAGCGGACGTGATTCAGTACAGCCCTTCATGAATATACAAACCATTATCTTTATTTCGCTCTTCTCTCCCATAGTATTTTCTTAATTTATCTTCCATCTTCCACTCAAACTTAATATCCATTCCTCCCTCCATCTAGTTCTCAATCTCACCGTACAATTTTCCTTCGCACCGCTCAACTGCTTGTCTCTATATGATTCCGTGGCCGCAACATACACTCTGAATATTATATGATCCTGTTTCCCTCTTCTCCCCCCGCTGCTTCATTCCCCGTGCCTCTCCAGGGTCCGCCATTCCATCCATTAGCAGCGCAGGTTCTTCCACTATCCTCCCCTCTTTTATCTCCGATCCGTTTCTCTCCATTTACCTCTCTCATTCTCTCTATGCCTTGGAAATCCCTTACCCCCTGTAAAATCGCTGGAATAGGAAGTGCTTTTTCCACTTTCCACCTCCCTTCTTCTAAATCTCTTCCTTACTGCAATTTTTAGGCTACTTCAATTAATCAACAGTCCTAATGTTTTCCAAAACTCCTCATACAAGAATAAACGGAGGAATCGATGTAAATGGGAGACGAATCCAATCTTCCACTTCTAGGTAACATTTCCCAGCCAATAAATTACTACACCGATTGAAAGTATTCAGCCAAGAGAGTGAGTTCGGCTCGGCGAGGTAGTTTAGTGTTGGGAGCATATGCCCTGAAAATGGGAAAGCTCGGTTAGTGTCCCAGTCACCTCGATATTTTTCACTTCATTTTGCACTTGGGCTTTAACGGGCACGCCTCATCGTGCAAAGTAATAACCTTTCCCCGATCCTCATCTTAATTCAAACGTCTCTGAACTTCTGTCTCTTTTCAGTTTGTAGCTGGTGGCTTCCTTAAATTTTAATCCACATTTGCCTCCATTTTCTTTAAGCTTCACTTGGCCTATTTCCCCCTCAAACCTCCTCCGTTTCTTGACCTTTATTCCCCGTCTGGAAGGTATTAGCTTCTTTTACGTATTCCGCTTTACCCCTCTAGGAATTATTAACTTCGCTTTTTCTTACTTTTAGTGCCTTGTTGCTATTTAATGTGCGCCTTACTACTTTCCCCGATGTAATCTCTCGCTTTGTACTCAACGGTTTTACTGGGCGGTGTCTTGCCTGGATGTGTGTTTTGCTTTGGTGTGCCTTTATCTGCGGGCGAAGAGCGATTAATAATTTCTCCGCATATAGACCTTTTCATCCCATTTCTGCTCCGCCGTTCGCCTTCGTGTATTTCTCTACCATTTTTAGTTCCCCTTTCTTAATGAACGCGGTTATCCTACTTCCAGTTCTTCCGCTTAACATGCCTGATGCTATTTTGTCTCACGGATTCTAACTTGTTTTATTTTCTGGATGTTTACTCTGCTAATATCAGCTCCTATCAGCACCGGGCTCCGCTCTTTTCGTTATTGACATAGCCAACATTAATACATGTCGGGAAGCACTTCGTAGCTTTGAAGCATGCTTTCATTTTATTCATGCTGAGGAGTTTTCGAATAGATTGCAAAATGCTCGCAGCGGAGGCACCTAGAAGTATTATTCTTGTAAAGGTTTATCCATGTAATAGAGGTAGAGGAGTTCCTATTTGTGATAATAATTTTCAGAAAATGCCCATTTAAAGCAAGAATCTGAAATTCATAACGATAAAATAATATTTTAACTCTTAATAAAGCGAATTTCTTACAATAAGAAGGAAATGGATATTATTAGTATCAGTTTCACTACATAATCTTTCCGTAAAAATCTTTCGTATCGTTTTTTACATTTCACCTTAAAACATAATGAAAATAAACTTATGAAAATTTTTTGCAGGGCTGACGTACTTTACTAAAAGTTTTTGTTATAGTTGCTTCGGTTGCCTCAACCGTTTTGTATTCCTACTAAAATATGAGGGTCAAAATACTAGAGATGACTTTTACTTTAATTATGCTCGAATGATTCGAATAGTGTATCATATAATTTCTTCATGGTATATCGTCATTGGTTGATAATACGAAATTTGGTTTGTTGCACTCTTCAGGCAGTCCTGTTCGTAGCCAATTGTTTCGTCACCTCAGAATTAATTAATACTTTAATACTTATCTGATTCTTATAGCCTTAGTCACCCTGCGTAGCCTAATTTTTTCCTAATATTCTCATCTACCGTTACAGCCCATGTTTCACTGCCATACTAATGGACACTCATGCTTATATTTTTGAAAGAGTTTCGATGAAAAACTGTTGAGCATTTCTGTCGTTAGTTGTTCAGAAATCCTGTCAAAATTCTAAATTCGGCTTCTCCTCAACACCATTCCCACCTAAAGCCAACTGCTTCAATCACCAGTTCCTCCGCTTCGTTTCCATCTCCGCGCAATGTTTTGTAAAAACACCCCTTCTCTCTCTCTTTTCAAACCCTTGTTCCGCTTTTTTCTTCCCTCTCAATTCATCTCCATTCCCTTTATCATCCCTTGTTTATGCCAAAATTCTGCCGAAACATACTCGCTCCCATCCCTATCCGATCTCGACCATCTTGTTACCATCCGTCTCTATCTCCTCCTACATTTGTCATTACCATCTAGTTCCTTTCTTCTCGAGTTCCCCCTCTTCGACGCTATCCTATCTCCATCTTTCCCTCCACCACTCGAGAAACTCTTCATTCCATCACATCCACTCTTCTCCCCAGCCTTGATTCCTCCCTCTCCGAACCCTCCCTCATCCACGCCCATGCATACTATATCTAACCCATCCTCACACTCGCCCCGGTGAGAAATGAAACTAATGCATCCTCACGTACTCTCGGATTATCTCAGCAGCGCCATTGTATTCGGGTGGCTCTTTCCGTAAGCATTTCAACCCTTTCTCCATTCCTCCCGCCGTCCTTTCTTTTCCTTCGCATATTCAGATTTCTCCTAGCAATCCACTCCCAGGATTTTTCCAACGGCTTCTTTTTTCTTTTCCTTTTATTTCCCTGCACTATCTCCGTCTCTTTTCGCATGTCCTATCAAAGGAGACCTTTCTCCAAGCGGTTGCCTTTCCGAAAATGAGAGTTCGGACGTATACATTACGGATGGATCCCCCCCTTCCGTGTGCGGAGAGAACTATTCGACCATGCATATATTTGCGTTAGTGGATACGTTTGAATTAATTTTCATTATCAGAATTTCATTACGTGTTTTCGAGGGTTGGTTTTGTTTCCCGTTTCCAGAGGGTTTTTCCGATTGGGATGAAAACGTTTGTACGGGAAAGAGGATATTTAAGGACGGTGCAACATTTTGATATTTTACATTTCATTGATGTTTGAGGGATGTGATAAGCTTGATAATATCCTTTTGTTGCGAAGAGATGAATCTGCCTCGGTTGTATACATGGGTGGTCTGAAAAGTTTCCGACATTTCGCCATTTCTCGACATGTTTTTCTGAAAATTTCTGAAGATTTTCTGAAGATTTATGAAAAATCTGGGGCCGGAAAGTTTTCAGACCACCCTCGTATTTACCCAGAGAAAATTTTATTCTCTGTATCTGTAATATTAAAAATACTCTTACATCTTGACTTAAAATACTCATATACTCGAATATCTCGTCAGAAGGCAAGTCTTTTCTGCTATGAACAGCTTAAAAGACGCTTTAAGATGGTGGGCAACTATCCGTGCAAAACTATAGAGATCTTGTGACTAGATAAACGAGAGGGAGTATATTTCACAAAGTGATAGTCTTGTTAAAGTTCGTCTTTGAACTTAAATGGAAAAGATACGTAGGAGGTCACAAACTCGTATTGTTACGTTTCTCAAACTCAGCTGTGGGCGCTCATTTGGAAAACGAGATCATTTCGTTAAATTCGTAAACAGAGAACCGTTGGGGTAAAAATGATCAACGAGAGCACGAAGATTCAATTAACTCGGAGTGAAATATGCAGAAGGGTTTGCAGGGAGAGCAACCTCATTGGTCGGAGTAAATGCGATTCTAGAGCTATCAACTGCTGGCACGTGTGGAAGGAGTCCGCGCTTAGGAGCTGGTAAGGAAAAAATTACGTTCGCGGTACGTATTAACGGAGCGTGAGATTTTGTGTTAGCGGATACCCGGTGAATAGCCTGTGCAAATACGCTGAGTGACGAACACGCAATTAAATGTTTAACGGTTGGTAAAAGTGGAATAATGAAACAACCTCAGCGAGGATGGGCTTGGACTAATTCTGCCTCCGCCATGAGCAGGCCATTTCATGGTTGTCACAGTTAATAAGCTTAACGTTCGTTATGGCTGAAATTCCATAGAGTCCCAAAAACGACTCCTGAACTAATTTTGGCGTGAAAAGGAAAAACTGGATTGGAAATCTAAATTTGGCATATTATATGTAAGCCATATTACTCTAGTACAGGAACAGTGGCAATAGCAAAATAGCATCGAGGAGCTGTGCTTGTAAATTAACTTAGAAAATTCATATCGTCCGTAATCTGCATAATTCTACTTGCTTTAGACGTTTTTATATTTGTATAGGTATATTTTGGAAATGAAATTTTAAATTAGCGGCGGACGGTAATTAAAAACTATAATTGAGCTTTTCTTGTCTAATATTTCACAAGAAATGAATACTTGCAAATTATAATTAAGATAGTTAATATCGAGGAAGACAAAATATTCTTCATTCCTAGCTTGAACCAAGATATCGAGCACACGCATCATTATTATGATTCATGAGAATCTCCTTTTGGTACTCAGGTTGTCTTTTCTATCTTAAAACAGATGGTTGCATGTATATACATGCTATCGATTGATCAAAGCCTTGAGATAGTCCCTATTATCTGCATTTCTGTTTTCTTACTACTCTTAAGTCTTTTACTACTTCTTGTCCTTAGTGAAGATTTAAATGATAAAAATTTCTACAGGAAATGAAATAAAAAGAAAAAACTGTTTTTGGACGTAAGAAATTACATATGATATTCTGAAATGTATAGGAATAGAAGCAAATATCTACGGCATACTAATAAGATGTGAGCTGCTTAGGTGTGAGTAGTTCTGAATATTAGTGTCATACTAATAATAATCATCCTGGTAACACACTCTCCATTCTCCTATTAAGAATTCTCTAATTATCAGAATGGCTTGAACAAGTGACGATTAGAGTGCGGCAGCTTTGTTTCATTAAACGTAAAGCCACATTATGCGAAGGCCATTTTAGATCCATCCCCATTAGGTGATTGCTGAGTGGTGCTATTCTGATGACATCATGGTTCTGAATTCGAATCTCCAAATGGACATGTACGATTCTTTTTGAAATAGATTCATTATTAGTGGAATTCTTAGTAAAAAATTCATCCAATTAAAACCGGAATGATTCATATCACTATAAACTTGCTAATGCGAATATATGGAGATGTATTTACATTTCTAAGATGAAATGGAATCAAAGATAGAAACGTAGGACGAGGATATTGAATGCTAATTGGAATAAAATTTATTAACAAGGAGAGTTCATTGAGCTAATGTGAGTCAATTTTCATTTAAATAGATGAAGACAAGTCGATGAAGTGATATATGATCATAGTTACCGGAATATTGTTTCTTAGAATTCTATTCCTTCTGAAGACTTTAGGTTCAATCTCATTCCAGAGAAATTCCTTATCCATATTACTGAAAAACGTTAAATTGAAGGCAACATTTGAAAATCAATTCTTAGGAGCATCGTCTCTTTAACATCGTCTCACGAATCGGATATGAAGAATTGTAGTAGGTAAAAAATTCCACGAAAGCTTAAAAGCAACAGTTTTACGACAGTTTAAAAATATGGAATTCTTCAATGTTGAAGCCCCTCTTAATAATCCGTAAATTCTTTTGGATAATCTATTCACCAAATTATTTTCTGGATTTCTCTGGACAAGCGTTAAAACATCTCACTTCCCTAAAATCGAGGCCTCAGTTGCCACTCGTAGAGGACAAAGAAACACCGGGCGCGATGGTCATGAAACGAGGCGATGAAACGAGGGTCATTTTGCGTACTTTCACGGTCGAATTATACGCAGCATATCGCATAACAACACTCGCGCGGTCTCAGTGCGTCGGCACCATCGTTCAAATCACATCTATCTAAAAATTAAATAAAATGAAAAAGCGTGGGAAGGGCGCTCCCAATTTACAGGTACCAAAAGGACCGAGATTAGCGCGGAAATTTATCGGCCTATTGAAAAAAATTTGCATTCCGTGTGACGCGTAACGTTCACGGCAGGCGTTTTGAGGGAGGAGGTTCTAATTTACCGGTCTCCTCAATTGTTTACCCTCGCTTCTCACGTCACTCTTCCATCCGCACAACCCCACCTTCAGCCTTTTATCTCTTACCTTACACTCCTGGGTGGAACTCCCCCTACTTGTAACACAACGACCATCCGACTATCAACAGCCTTAACTCGTAACACTTCGCACCGAAAATTCTCCTCTCACGTGCCCCGACTCGCACTTTTATGAATGTGCACGTTCCTGAATAAACTCCGTCGTCGGCCATGCCCGTGTTATCCTTGCGTCGTTAATTAAATACACTGGGGCAAAAGGGAAAAAGGAGGGTGGAGCGGAGAAATTGGAATAATCCTGGAGCGAGAAAAAATGGGAGAATGGCTGGGGTGGAGACATTTATCGGCTCCGTCGCGATCTAGGACAGACGTTCCTATAATTTTCTGGTTTCTAGAACGAAGCTGGTGGAATAAAAACTGTTAATTAAATTCGGTTTTTTTAATGCTCGTGGAGATTTTATGGCGCTGCCCTGTTTTATTACGAGAAACAAGGTGTGAAAGATTAATTCATTGTGCGGAGCGCGTTGTTTTATGACTGGGATAATGCGCGTTGGAATATGGAAAGGCTTCCCTCAGAAAATGGCGTGAAAGATGTATAGATTTCTCGCGAGCCTTCATTTGGAAAGTATTTCATCTTGCTCAGTCAGACTATTTCTATGCATAAGACATTTTATATTGTTGTTATTTTATGTATAGTAATTTTTGAAGTTAGAGCTGAGGTAATTTCGCACAGAGGTGCCCCCACCGGGAATCAAACCCGATGCCGCTTTCACCGAACGCGCAACCCAATTGGAAACTACTGTTATTACAGTAATATAGAGTTTATATATTCTCTATATACATAGAGAATTTTAACAGTAATGGAATTTTTTTAGCTATTGGCATTTAAAGGTGCAATTTAAATAGAGCCAATCAACTGATTTAGTGAAAGACGACTCTAGGTACCCGCCTATATTTTCAAGCTTGTTCTATTTTCTAAGTTAATTATGGTTTGTGAATATTGCATGTTCATTCAGAGAAACTAATCATATTGTATGACCTAGTACACTAGGAAGTTTAAACCAGTTTGAAAATTTACCTAGGAGGATAAAGAGGAAGGGACAAAGAATAACATTTTCAAAATGTACATACATATGACAATACTTTTGGGTTTCTATTAATTTAAATACGTAAAAGTATTATCAGTGATCAGTATAGTCGTTTTGGAATGTAGAAAATATTGTTTTATGTTTCATAGCCTATGGTATGCACATAACCATGCAATAAAAACTTAAGAATATTCCATCGAAAGAAGTCTTGTCTTTTCGCCTTTTCTTTCTAAATTTCTAAATGCGATATAAAGGTTTCCTTGACCTCACTTACGCTGCTTAGTTATACAATATATCTGCCCTAATTACAGTAGAATGTATTTTGTACCATTCTATGTATTTTGTGACATTTGCTAAGAGGTCTTCCTGACTACAGCATCTTTGAAACAGAAGGTATGCGCGGTATCATTTACATTAATTCTCATCCCTAACAATCTGGGCCACTCTTAGTTCCTTTGTGCGCATTTCCTGGTATTTGCACTTGCTAATGCATTTGCTATTCAACGGAATGACGAAGTTTTAGATTGAGGCCCGTGAAAGCATCATTTTTTGCAAGAGGCTATTTGGCAGAGTATACAACTAACGTAGGCTTTGGTATTGCGTAACAGAGAGGGAATCATTTTTCTCTTTTTACAAAAACGCATCTCTTTGCTCTGTCTATCCTGTGGAGATTACTTTGAATGCGCCTCCAGTTATTGCGGTATTTATTAAAGGCCTTTATGTTTATGCATTAGCTCATCTAAGTTCTCATTTAGTCATCATATGGTTTTACGTACAGCAATTCTTCCAATCTGTTTTCTCTCCCTTTTCCTGCCATCTATACGTAACTTCCACACGTGCTAGCATTCACGATTCCAATCAACCCTCTCTTGCCAATCAGCCGCAGGCAGAAAAATCTCTCTCTTCCATTCTCTCCTCTCATTTCCTTTTTCACTGTCCCCTGCACTCAGTTTCTCCCTCTTTTCTCTCTTTTAACGTCAGACCTTATGTCTCGGGGACTTGCCATCCACGTATACTTTACGTCAGTACCACATACTGACGGAAGATTATCGAAACTCAGTTGCTGTCGTAGGAACCCCGTAAAAGAGCGCTGACTCGCTTAGGGTATTCGAATAGATGAAGATTTTAAACTTTCTGTAAAATAAGAATTCTTCGTAAAGTAAATTAAGAGGAAATCTCTTCGAGTCTTATTGCAGGCCCATCTTAAACTCTTTACAACTTATCTCATTGATGCATTTTACCCTTTCGTAATCCTACACGAAAAGCCGCAATTTCACATTTGGCGACTCTCGAAAAATTTCAATTTTGAATTCGAGCGTGTCAACGGGGCGAAAAGAGTCTTTATAGTGAAAAATCGAGCAAAAGAGGTGTAGGCTATTCGGCGCAACGGATATTTTCCCCCGTCTCTGAAAATTGGTAAACGAAAAGGGAATTCCGGATCCTGTGTTCGCATTCGCTTATTTTCCCGGTAGCCTCAGTTTATCGCTGCCGACGCGAATATTTTCGAAAAAAAAAGTCGATAGCCGTGATGGCGTTTATGTGCATTTTGAAAGTAATCCTGACGTTCTGTTAGATAGTCGGTTAATTTTTATTTCCTCGACGTAGAGTCGCCCATTTTATGGCTCGCTTCGCGCGAGTTTATTCGTTAGTCCCTCTATGTATCAGGGATTTAATACATTCGTTCCATATTCAGGTTTGCTCAAAGTTAATTCCTCAGAAATTTTGTTGTGACACGTAGCGTTCATTTAAAAAATGAAAACCCCGTATGATTGTCATTTCGGACAGATTGAGAGTGCGGGATCTGAAAATGTAATAATCCTCGCTCAAGGAGGATTAGTTTCAGGTCCAAAAATTCTAATGGTATCTCGTTTCCCCGTGTGGAATCTCCCGTCCCGTCTTCCCTATTCTCCTCTCTGAGTTTTCAACTCTTGAACTTTTTCTCTTTCCTCAAAATCATCCAGACTTCTTTTCTTTCGTCCTATCGGTTTCGTGTGGAAATGCAATCTTAGCTTAACATGCTCGTAGAGGGGTTAAAGTTAGTCTTTCTATGTTTCTGTAAGAATTCATGTCACATAATTGTAGTCTTAAGTAAATCAGGGCACGATGTGATGAAATAACGAGGAATCATCTGAAAGTGAAGAAGAACTTCGCAATTTCCTCACTTTTTCCTCACAAATTTCCATAAGTTTTTCTTTACCTAGATTATGTCGTCCCAAAAAGTCCGGCCAACGACGATAGGTTTATTAGAAATTTATTGATTGTTTAGAAAAACATACAGATTTTTCATTCTTAAAATCAGAAGCATAGTAGGGAAGGAGTAAAACTTTTACAAGTTTTTACAAACATTTTATAATTTTTCTTTAACTCATATTTTTAAAAGGGACGAGATTATAGCTCATAGAGTATGAAAAAATTCATTTCGAATATTTTCCATAAAGTTTTAGAATTTGGTTAATTTTGTAAAATAAGGAGAAAGAGTTTAGAATATATATCTATGATTGTGGTCCATTATCATGTAATTTATTGAATAGTTATCTCTCAATAACAAACGGGGGCAATACGTGCCATCTAAACAGAATATTTTACAATACTTCCGTACAATTTGGATAAAGATAAAGAAATAAGGATTAGGTATTTCACGATTGTTGGCTAGGATAATGCCTTGCGCATTGATATTGATGTTGAAATATAGAATATCCAAATTCTTTTATATTAAGATATGAGACATTTGGTATATTTAGACTATGGATGCAGTTTCTTTTGATTCTTCTTTTCCTGTTACGTCCTTAGTCGATGAAAGTTTCTGACCACGTGAGAGCTACATGAGAATTGTTGTATATAGGAATGAACGGTATGGGAATACCCAAATATGACTCGGAAAACTAGTACCATAAAAGGAAATGGGAAGGATTACGTGGATGATCTTTGACATTCGGCGAAGCTAATAATGATGCAACTTCATGAACTTCAGTACTTGCCATATTGTAATTTGCTTTTGGGAGATCAAAGGATCAAATGATTCGTGCCACTTCTCCAATGACCCAGCGTTAATTAAGGTTGGCATGAATTGGTGCTCCACCAATTGACCATTTCCATTGAGCCGCTATTTGCTCTAGAAATTAAATTAATTCATCCATATTTAATTAGCACTGAATGAAAATCAATCGACAGGAATAGGAGGAAATAGCAGACTTCCACATCCACAAAGAGGCATAACAAACTGATTCGTTGCTCCTTGTACACTGTAAAAATCTTTTCTGACAAAAGCTTTTCTCGTATGATTCCTAACTTCCACACGAAATCAGTTTAAAATAAAAAGAATCTCCTATATTTTGAATTTCTGCCCCATCTGTGCCAGGTCACAACAAATTACATCTCTCAATCAGTATATTCAATTCCCTAAAGTTGGAATAATTGGAGATGGCCTTGGAGTTAAAGACCGATTTTGAGTTAGTTAATAAACAGCTTTGAGGTTTTGGTTTAACTTGAAGCTGATAATGAAAAGTTAGGAGTATATGAGTCCTGTCACCAGCGGTTTGTTGGAAGTCTATGAATAGCAAAGAAAACACTACCAGTTGTATTCTGTAAGCGAACCTAAAGGTAGCCGAAAAGTTTCTCAAAAGTATTTTTCAGGATTTGTATAAAGATTTAACTTATTTTTGCATTTCTCTTCTTTTAATCTCCTTCCTCGATAAAGGAATTTTCATCCTCTTACGAAGTTGCTTCAAAACTCTCTTTTCTTCCCCAAAATTACTACGCTATCCCGTTTCTCTGTCAACTTCTCGCGCCACCTTATCTTTGCTACCTTTCTTTTGCACATCCTCCTCATTCCTTCTTTCAAAAGCCAACATTTCCATTTTCCTTTAATTTCTTTATCCTCGATTCTCTCTTCCACGTTCTCTTTTACATCTTTTCCGTCATTATTTAAAATCTTTTATTTATTTTCGGCCTGCCGAGTTTTCCCATCTCTAGGGTGCGGGTTTCACCCCAGAAAGAGACCCACATCCTGTCTCTTTATGTTCCCCAACTCTTTTTTCTCTTCCCTTTCCTTCGTCCTCTTTGTTCCCTCATTCTCTTCCTCACCTACGATCTCACCTCCCCCTTCCTCCACCCACGGCCTCGGATCAAACAGCCAGAGCTTATCACCAAGCTCCACTCCTCCAAATATTAAATGGGCAGAGGTTGCGGGATAGGGGGGGTCTGAAGGAGGGCATGGGTGGCTGGGAGGAGATCACAGATGAGGTTGCGCGACTCCTTCTAAAAAAAAAGGATATTTTTTCCTAGGGGCGTTAATTTTTTGTCGGTTTGCATAACAAAAGGGGAGGAATGCATAAAAGAGGGTTCGAATAGGAGACTAAAGGCACATTCTCGGGAGGAGGTCGTTCTCACCTTTAAGATTTCGCTCGAAGACAAACGACGGAGTGATCGAAACGCGATGGATTGGAGAGCAGTTTCGAGGAGATGGAATTTCACGAGTTTTTACACACGAAAAAGACAATTTGAGGGAGAGAGGGAGATTATCCAAATTTATGCGGCGTAAAACAGGAGGTGTGTTCCTTGGGGGAGGATGGATATTCTTCGGCTCGCGCCATCAATCACCGGTAGGTGGGGCCCTATGGAAGGCCCCGAGTAAAGTAAATTCGGGGATTCGAGGGGATGAATTATGGATGCATTTTCTTGAGAGTTTGCTTTGATTAGGGTATTGGAAAATGGGTGAAAATTAGAGGTATCGGTTCCCGGAATCAGAATAACGGGGAACATTCGGAAACTGGTGAGTGGCGACTCCATGGATGAATTTCGATGAGGAGATTTACGCTCGCAAATTTTTATTTAAATAAATTCCATCAGAAATTTTTAATAGTAGTAGATGCAAAATAATTTGAAATAATACTTTAAGCTGATTCATTTATATAATTGCAAATATAATTCACAGAGTCTGGCGAGATGTGGTGGAAATCCATCATAGGAAATGAAAGAATAAATCGTACTTTTTCCACACATTTTTTTTGAACAACTGGTTTAAACGGAGGACCGTCCCTGACCCTGAAGTCCTGAAGAACCTGAGGATGACGGTCCTCCGTTGAAACTAGTTGTTCAAATAAATTTATGCGGAAAAAGTACGATTTATTCTTCCATTTCCTATAATTGCAAATATGTTTATCGAGAAGCATATTTGGTGCAAGATGTGAGGTACACAATATTGTAGAGCAATATAATCACCATTAATGGATAATATAAGGAATTTTAAATGATAGATATGAGCTATAGTTCGAAATAAACCTAAAAGAGAATGATTTTGTTGTGTAGCCGCTTATTTCCAAACGACTGATATTTCTCGATTAAGTTGCTAGTCCGTTGTTTTTAACGATGTTTCTAGCCTTTTAAGAAATTTTCTAGCGAGTTACTATGAAATAAAACCCTTTCCAATTTAAATGCCTGGAATTCGAGAAGTCTTTCTTTTGTAGTCAGTTTAAATTCTGATTTTAATTGATAATCATAAATGACTCGTGATAGTCTAACAGAATCATACATAAGCTTATGGATCTTAAAAAAATATTACTTATAACGTTACTGAAAACTGGCCCAGTTAAAAGTAGATAATCTTTATTACTACCACTACACTAGTACACCTTCCTTCAGTGAACCAATAAAATGTATATGCATCGTCAGATTTTAGCTTGTAGTATCCTTACTGCGATACTTCTGAAAAGCTTAATTATGTCACTGACTAAATGATAGTCATAGTAGACCCCGAAAAAGACTACAGCTCTATCGGAGATGAAATGGTCAAATTATTCGAGATATTTTGGCCACGGCTTCAATTGTAATTATTTTTTATTTTCCCATGTCCTGTTCGTGAAATTATGACCCTATGCACCAAAAATCTTTTCTATTACAGTCTACAGATAATCCAACGTATATGAAGTGTTTATTAAACCTACACCGTCATCCCTCTTTGCAAGAGAATGTTCCGCAGTTATCCTCCTTACATCAATTTCGAAGCATTTATCGACAGAAACGACAAAATGAAACCTTTTAGCATTCCGAGAGATTTATAAATCCGTATTCACTAAGAAAATTAAAGGAAACGTCTCTCTAAACATTTTTCGGATATTCACTCTCGGGAAACTCCCTCGTATAAAGAGGGGACCCGCAATGTATTAATTTTCAGCACTAAGTGGATAAATTCCAGAGAGAAAGAATTCAGAAAAAAACATCCCCAGCTTTCTTGATATGGAATTGGCTCGACGAAATGACAGGTATGGTTGGCAGGGAGTCTAGTGCAGAGATGGAAGCGGAGGGATGCGGGGGTGGTGCAGAAGGCTCCCCGGCGAAGGGAGCCGTGGAGGGGCAAGAGAAGTAGATAGATATGCTGGGAGCAGCTGTAGGAGTGACTGCTCCGATAAAGCTGATATTAAATACGCGTCCTCGGTCAAGGAGAGCGGAAAAATAGGGGCGCTCAGGTCTGAATTCCTAATTCGTCCGGAGGGTCGGAGATAAAGTTGTCCGAAGGGGACATGTTTGCGCGATCGCTTTTTTTTCCCTTCTTCTCATGGATTATACTCGAATGGAAAACATCGAGAGAGATTTTGCTGGCATATAATTCGCCTTTCATATCTTCAAATTTCAAATAACCGCCTCAAAGTGACAAGGAGATTTTAAAGCATTTTACTGCGAGAATACAGACGGACAGATTGGTACTTCTCTTAATTACAGATGATACGAATGCTTTGGGGTGGGGTCTTGTGATGTGAAATCTCTGAGGATACGTCTGACACGTCCATCGCTATGATCTTACAGTAATGAGTTATACATTAAGTTACGTTAACATACATAAAGAATTCCGTTTCTGAAACTGTTAGAATATTGGTGTTTTGCATTTTCGTATAGCTTGCAATTAGATCTATAATTGCCCTATAAAAACATGATAATGAAGTTAAATGAATTTTGCATTGAGAAGATTGATTCTGAGATTGATAAATTTCTAAGCAGCGAATTTCTTCAGCTATATTAAACAAGTTTACTAGTATGTACAAAGAAGTTATTTTCATTAACTGTATTTATTTTTATTATGGATAAGTGAACAAAAACCGAAGATGGCATGCATAGGGTCCTCTTTAAATTTTATTGTTAATTAAAGTGAAATAACAATGCGGATGAGATAGGGTAGAGGCAAGTTACGTAAAAAACGAGAGAATAGTACCTTTTGTAAGATTTTAATCTACAGACAATTCAAAAATTCAACAAAATGTAATAAAACATATATTGTTTTGTAAGATGAGGATGGGAGATTTGAGTAGAATGGAGTTAAATTAAGAAGATATGGAACACATTGGATTATATTCTCCAGTCAGGAAACTTTTTATCATTAAATAAATTCAGAAGCATGCAGTTACGAAGAATGTCTTTTCTTCTGGGTGGATCTCATCGCACCTAATGCCTCATCCGTAAGTTCTACCCGCCAATTTATACAAAGTGACGGGTCAATAAATTTGAAATGCCGTCGCTCGCCCAAATCGCCTCCTTTCTCCCTTTTCAGCTACGAAATCTTCGGAGAGAGACCCAACCATCAAACCGTCTCAATCCTCTCATTCCCATTATTCTCCATTCCTGCCTCTTTTCTGTGCTGCCTTCCAT
This sequence comes from Pachydiplax longipennis, assembly GCA_036926295.1. NCBI lineage: Eukaryota > Metazoa > Arthropoda > Insecta > Odonata > Libellulidae > Pachydiplax > Pachydiplax longipennis. The sequence continues at coordinate 65,356,934 of JAVFKF010000008.1, forward strand.
AGAAACAGTTTTCCCAGGCCATTCATCCCATTATTTCGCTTCTCCTTTTATACCTTTTTTGTATTCCCTTCCAAACTGAGGACTAACTCCGACCCAAAGGCACAAATTCACATTCGAAAGTAAATACAACGAGTGCCTGGAATGCAAATGATGTCTGGGCTTACGATTAATGCTGTTTCTGGAAGTTTTAACATGTTCTTGTTCCATATTTATTTTGTGTATTCTGCCCCTCGCGTCTGCATTATTATTGGGTTTCCGAGGATGGTATTTCTGAAGGAAGCCTTCTTGGAATAATACGTATTTTAAATGATTTAAGCCTAATATTTTATTCCGGATGATTACGGAAAGAGAACTATGAAATACATTTCATATTATAAATGTTGTGTAAACACCATATTTTATAATTTATTAGCTACATCTTCGCTGTAAGCATAAGCATGAATATTAATTTACTTTTATCTCGTCCTTTCAAAAATTAAGAAGAATATTTTATACTTTTTCTTCTTTAAGCGCTTTTCCTGTCTGAAACCACAGTTGAAAAAATTAAAGTTTCTATCAATTTTTTAAAAGTTAAACGTAGTTTAGAAAAGAATACTGGGGAGTGACCATTTCTCATTTTATAGCTGGATGTTGACTTTTGGAATATTTTGAATTGAGGGAAAATCAAGTTTACGAAAATACGTATTTGATTTCTTTAAATATATCTTCCAATTATCATGTCTTCAATGATAAATTTGTAGGCTTGTGCTACTTGACATTGAAACTAGCGCTCTTAGGATTTATGCAAAGAAATTAAATTCCCATTAAACATGAGAAATTAAAAGCAGAAGATTGAATTCCAGGATATACATTCACAGGAGCGAGTGCATTACAAATAATGCGAGTTTTAGTGTAATATGTTCATATATAGATGTTTTTGAATCATCATGACAATTAAATGATTAATAACGCTTTATTTCCAATCAGCCAGAATTCCTTAAATTTTGATAACGAATTTACTAGCGCTATTTTTGATTGTGGAGCCATTAATAAATTAACTTAGAAGAGTGCAGTTGCTAAATTCCTCTGGAAAGAACAATTATTTTTTAATTAAACAATAGCTGGTGATGGATTTCAATGTATCACGGTACTGTTCCTTAATCCTCCTTATTGAAAATTCTCTGGAAATTGCGATTTCAAAATTTCTTCACCAGATACCGAACTAATAGGAAGATATAATTTTTGATCTTCGCATGAGAATAATGCCGATGACATGGAGAAAATTTGCCATGAAATGTTAAGTGGCTCCCCACATGGCAATCCACACATCAATTTATCGCCTTAATGGAAATACCCACCTACGATTTTGTGAAGGTTAACGTATAAGCGCGCACCAGGAATACGACAGCACATATTTTTTCTATACATATCTCTCTAATAGTGACTGCGCTGTTTTCCACTATTTCGAGCCACTCCTCTCCACTTCAGTGCTTCCAATCTTCCCATTCTCCACAATGCCACCCTATCTCCCATCCAATTCCTCCCCCTCGTCTTCTGAAAACCCACCCACCTGCAATTATGTCGCCCAACGACTCTCTTTCATCTTCCATTTCCATTCCCTACCACTTATCCCATGCGATCTCTTAAATGTCTCCGGAATCGTTTCTCTCACAATCACTGCTATACCACTCTTTTTCCCATCCCACCAACCCATTTATCCCGCCCCCTTCCTTTCCCGCCAAAAAACCTCAAACCCTTTCCACCATTTCCTCATATTATTCTCCCTCCCGCAGCTATTATGTGGATTATTATCTCTCGAGTTAAACGTCTTTTCTTTCTATCTATCCCGTGCTATTCCCTATCGGAACGTACATTCCCCGCCCCTCCCGTTTTTCTTTTCCTCCTCTAAGCCCTACTCCTTCAAAACCTCTTATACAGTTCCCTTTCTCTTCCACAAAAGGAAGACTCTCGCGAAATTGTTTCTTTTACTTCCCCTTCTCGCCTACACTCGCGGACTCTGGACAAAAAATAAATCTCGCTTCGGCGCCATCAAAAAGACCCCGAACGGAATCTTTTCATTTTGCTTATGTTTTTTCGTGCGCCCCTTCCCCCGGCTTGGGAACAATCGGCGTATAATGCACCGAAAAGTGTTCTTTTCCCCTTCCATCCTCTTGCCTCGCCATCCATCGGCGTTTTTATCCCCGTCACTCCGTTTCTTGTGTGCCTTTTTCACCTCTTTGGCGTCCAGAAAACGGTGAAATCGCATATTGATTCAGGATGAAGGGTGGTGGAAAATTGTGAGAAGAGTCGTTTCAACGGTAGGGGTTGTTTTGCCACGTCTGGTCGAAGAAAACAAAAAGCGGAACTTTTCTGCATAGAGTGTATTTGTGTGGTCATTAGCCGTTCTTAATATTTTCTCGCCTTCGAAATTGGGCCATTAGCCGTTTCTCCATTGTCTCTCTCCAGGTTATTGAGCGTTTATCTCAGTCCGGCTTTTTCTTATTTTTATAATCGCTATTTTATTCTGACGAGCCATACCATGGTGAGACGTACACGTATTCTCTTTTTGTATTCCTCTCTGCAATGTCCATTACATTGACGATAGACGACTGAAGTAAAATAGTATAATTAGAGCATGGCTGAATGGGAACTTGTCAACTATGAAACATTCATATCTCTATCCCTTTGTTTTGATGTTAAAGAAAAGAAAGAAAATATGATTCGCCAACTCACCAATTTAACTTACCAGAGCTAAAAGCCATGGAAAGCTATCGCTGAAGACGATAGATTATCAAAATCTAGGAGTATAAATCAGAAATTAAGATTCTAAAATTTTTAAAGAATGATTACGGCGTATTCTAATTATATATGCCACGTGGTATCCCAAATTACTGATTTAGGATGTGTCAGAATATATATTTAAGTAATCAAAACTAATGATAAATTAATTCAAAATTGCAGTATTTCTTTAAGATGATCCAAAAGAATTAGTGGGAACGAAACGTCTTAACCAAAATAGATCGAGAATGTAGCAGTAGTGTGGTCTTATTCTCGGAAATAAAAGCTGAAATCTGTTAAATCTTTCATAAACCCGTTTCATATTGCTTCATCCTAGGGGTGTCGCAGTTTATTAGATTAAAGATGAAGCAAACATGGGCGAGCGCTTTCTTTCTTTGAATTCAAAGAATCCACTGTCGGACTTTCTTTCACTCTCTAAATCCCTCCTTATTTTCCCTAATCACTCATAGTCTTGCAAGCGTCCTTACCCTAAAGAACTGCTTTTGCTGAGATGAAGACGCTTTCATATTGATTCTCATTCGAATCCGTGTTTTCTCTTGTCCTGAATTTTCCAAGGCAGATGAGGTTTGACATGTGTGAGCGTAGGTTTGGAAATAATAGTGAGTGTGGGACTCCCATACATGTTGAAAATCTTCGATGAAAGGTTACAGTGGGTTTGATGAGGAAATACTGAGCAAAATTAGGTTTGTGATGGATGAATTCATCAAACGTCTCTTCGAAACATTTCCATTATTTCTCTCCAAATTATATTATTTTCAATGACATACATCGTCCTTTGTAATATTTCATTTTGAGGGAATATAAAAACACGCTACATATTGTCACGTATGAGGTTATCAAAATCCATTCATCAACACCGATTCGATCATAAAATAATATGGAATCTGCAATTATTTTAGTAGCTTTTAGACTCGTGGTCTTCCTGTATACCATCTCCAGACAATCAATGTTTGTATATACATTTGATGGAATGTTTTAAGTCCTTTTACTTCCTGCTGAAATATTTTTGAGGACTTTTGGTAGAAAAATGCGTCATAATTTAATGGTTTTAAGCTCAGAAGCTAATGAAGTAGAATGAAGAAGCGTTACAATAACCCTCACCTCAGTAAGAAATGAAAACTCGTTCTAAAATACATGGTATTGGCAGTTGCAGTAAAATACACAGTAAAATTTGATCGCGAAAATTTTAAATTTACAATTATCTCAAGCTGCTTTCATAGGAAATTGTTTAATTTACTCCAATGTTAAATCTTTTAAAGCTCCTTTTATGTTTTTCTAGCAAAATTAATTTTAACAGAAATGTTTGATAAATAGTCTATGCAAGTTGTTGTTCACGAAATCCTTTTATTCATTCTTATCACATTTGAAGATTTTTTTGCATTAAAAATAAGAAAATGCTCCTTTAATTATTTCATTAATTTGAGCTCTTTTAGGAGTGAACATTTTTAACGAAACCTTCAATTAAATTTAAACTGTAGGCCCTCTTTTCTGATTTTATCAGATTTTTTAGCCTTTATGTTGAATTAATTTATGGCTAGCTGCCACCTTGTAATTTTGTAAACGTTTTCGACGCCCCTCATTTCACGCCTCCTCTGTAATTTCTCTCATCCTAATTCCTTAATGATTTCCGTGACTCTAGTCTCTTTTCGCATCTGATCAAAGCAAACATCACACCCTTTCTTCGCGCCTCTTCTAATTTGTCTGAGAACATTAAGGATCCCACATTCTGTCTTTTCGCTGTGAAACAGTTTTCACTGATGTCGTGTACACTTATTCCTCACTCTATTGCCTCACCATTACTAATATCATATGAGTACAAGGAAGTAATCGGATTCGCAAGCTCATCTTGAGTTCCTGTTTTAACAATCAGGCTACATGGTATCACAATTAAGAGGAGAACTGACTCTATGCCTGATCATACTTTAGTGATCCTTCTAGAAAATAAACAGTTTCGAGAGGCATAAATAATTGGTTCTAAAATATGAAAATAAACTCCAATTCAATATTTCTAGTTAGATTCATTTAGTGGTTCAAATTTCCGTGGTTTTGCTGCTTCTAGACGCTAGAGAATGCATTTTACAAATCTTGGAAAATGGCAGGAAATATTTTATTCCCTTCCGTCTAAATGCACGACATCCATTGTGTTCATTTCCCTTTCTCTCTCTCTCCTCACTTTGTTCGGGTTTCCATCATCCGTCAGTTTTCTTTGCATTCAACTATATAGAAACGCAGTGCGTGCGGCGGAGAGAGGGAGGTATTTTCCCTTTAGTTTTTGAATATCTACGGCGAACTTTTTTCTTTTGTTCCCTCGGCACAAAAGGAAGGGAAGAGAACCGTATCATCTCATCTGATAAGCACTCGGCGAAAAAGAATAGAGGAGGACGTTTTTTAAGAGAGTGAGAAGGGGGTAAGAGAGACAGATGTTGCATAAAATGTCTTTTTCGCTCCTTTACCGGGATCCCTTTTTCATTTCTCACCCTCATACCTTCCCATCGACTCTCCACCTACAACTTCCCGTTTACTCTCTCTCCTTCTTTAAAGTCTGTTTCCTTCTTTAGCCCCCAAAGCATTGTTCTCCTCCTCTCGCCAGTCGAAAATCCCAAATAATTCGATTCTGTCCATCCCTCCCGCCGCTGTTTTCTCCCCCCTCTCATCTCCCGGTTTCTCTGTATCGCTGCGGCCCCTTTTTATTTCGACTGAAAAAGGAGAAATTACGCCGCATTAATTCGAGAGCCGGCGGATGGATATAAAATAATGCGGGAGACAATGGTTGAGCGTGGAAGAGTGGGAGGGATTAAATGACGGAAGAAAGGATTACAGCCACCGAATGTTAAGCGTGTTTCGGGGAGATCACTAATTCGGTGTCACATCTTCGTCGTCGCTTTCATCTTCCGAGAAAATTCCGCTTCTCTCTTTTATATCGCATTTATATATGTTTAAGTTTTTTCTCTTGTTCCCGAAAGACGACGTTCTGAGGATGCGGAATATGTAAAGACCAGCTGACAATCAGCGGAAATCAGGATGGCGGTTTGTAAAGGAGAGTCTTTGATTTAAGAAGTTGCGCTAATGGAAGGAGGCATTGTAGAATAATTCCTTCGCATTAAATAAAGTTTATTTTCCTATAAAAGGTATCATATCGATAGAAATAATTCAGTAAGATCTGGTAGAAGAGAATACATTTTTCCGTTTCAAAGGGAATGATAAAATGAATGCCAATAAAATGTAAAAATTTCTAAAATAGCTCAACTATAGAGGGAATTCAAAATAGGTTCTCTAAACTCTAGCATCCTCTTCGTATTTCATAAGCTGTTTGTTGCTATTGCTGTTTTAGATCTAAATGCGTCATTGTGCATTCTGCGATAGCGTTTCACCAAGAAAACGTGGATTAAAGAAGAAAGACCCCAAAAGAGCACAATTGAGTCTTATCAATTAAGTGGAATTTGAAACTTGTAATAACAAATAACTCTTACTGTTTAACGTTAGTGAATACTTCTGTTTTGATCAAGCTGTAGTGATATTTTCTCATGACTGGCATGAGCTATTGGAATACTGTTTTCTTGTTTCAATTCCTTACATTTTTAGCCACTTTCGTGCGATATTTATTGTTGTAAAAATGGCTTCGTATTCTGCATCATGTTTAAATTATCAGATTTATAATGAATTCCAAATTTTTCGCGCATACATGATTTTCCTATTAAGTCATACTTTGAATAATATTTATTTCTTTCCTTACAGAGCATATCATTGTTGATAAATTAATGAACCTTTTGACCTCATGATTCATGAATCGTAATTCTTTGTTGCGATGAAAAATAAAATTCCTCCGCGTTGGCTACAATTTTTATATTACATGAGGAAATATTACATGCATTAAAGAGGAATAAAATGGGCGAGCAGCCAAATATATGATACTAGGAAAAGATAAGTAGAGCGAGGGGAAAAATGCTTTCGAATCTAAAGGCAATATACGGCGAAGTAAATGGCGGATTGATAATTAGATTACGAGCGCTATTAAGCAACTTAACGTCGTCGATTCCTGCTTTTCGGCGAATGAATGAGGCAAGGAAATTGGGAAAGGACGGAATGAGTTACTGCTCTGCTCCCTTTGTAATACTTTTCCTCTTCCTTCTCCTCGGTTGTGTTATTTTTTCAGCGTTTTGTAGATTGATTTATCAAGGCCTTTGTGTTTGGTAAAATATTGCACAGTGCCTTTATAGGTAACGTATACTTTTCCCGACTTGGAAAAATCCTTTTTATTGGGTCTATTCAGTAGGAGAGGGTGCAGTTCCGTTGTATTTCTTTTATAGCGGTATTATTTCTTAGCTTTTATCCTACATAGTCTCAGTAAAGTTTTCTATTGGATTAAATTATCAGACATTACAAATAATTTTATATTTATTATATTTACGCGAAGGTTTTGATAAATTTATTTCTTAGGTCTTGGACGCATCGGAAAATCTGAGAGTATCTAAATTTTTTATAGTTCATAGGTCAAAGATGACGAATATCGGAATTTTATATTGATTCTGACTATTCTCCAGTATAAATCCAAGAGCCAAAGAAAATTTTTTGAATAATATAATATCCCTAGGAAAAAAGATACCAAAACCTAAGGTCAGCCTTTCTGTAAGATTTCGTACCGTCAATGTTGGCTTATGTGATAATAAACTTAAGTTTACAAGATTGCTACTCAAGAATTTGAATTTCATAAAATCAATTTTTACATAATTTATCATCACATTTTGTTTCTTTCTTTTGTTATATATGTTTCTTAAATAGAAATTTCCTCTCCTTGATAATAATGCCTGTACTACTGTTGAGATTTCTGGTTTTAGGCATTTAGGGTCTTGAAAACTACCTTTTCCTTTACCTTGAGTTTTTAATTGTGAATCGATTCGCAAGGGTAAATAACTTTATGATAGGTGAAGGATATACCTGGTTGAATTTAATTAAAGTGTAGCTGGAGACAACTATTTCTTCAGATGTTCACAGCTTCGCCATTTAAGTAGAAGAGATTTATTAGTTACTCAGTAGGTTATAAAAAGACAAAGTAGTGTATATAATACTCAGTGCTGTTATACATTAACGGGGACTACAGCTGGAGACCATTTTCATTCCAAGGTCTTATTCGATACACTCGAGTGGATCGGACGAGAACTTCGTTTCAAATGGCAACCGATAAATTCCAAGCCCTTTGCCTTTATTTGCTCCGGCGGAATTTTTCTCTCTCCTTATAAACCCCTTTTATTTTTCTATCTATGTGTCCTCTTTCATCGGACGAAATTTGGCGCTAAATCGGAGAGAAAACATTCCTTGGAAAGTATTCGCGGCCCCCAAACTTTGGTTGGAAGAAGCGAATGGATTTGATCTTTTTATAATATGAAGGGATGATGGATGGTTATTTGTTGCCATGCGGAGCCTTGGAAACTCGTCCTTTTATCCGATTTTTTCTTTATCTCCCGCCCTTTCTCTCTCTCGCTACCAAGTTCCAATTCTTCTGGTTCGTTTATCAGAGGCCTTTTGAAGGTAACGGAGCAATAAAAATCTAGAGCTGTTAATTTTTTCTCTCGTTCGATTCTACTGTTATTGGAGTCAACAAAGGAATCCCAGAATGTAATTTTAATTAAGTTTCGAAATTGAAAATCGGGATTTTATTTTATCTTCCTCCTTACGTCTGCATCCTGCAGTCCACCAAGAGCGGATTTTTTTCTCGATTTTTCATCCTCGTTTCCATTGCTATGCTCCATATCGGTTGCCCTTAATGAAGGAAAAATGTGAGCCATCATTCTTCTACAAGGAGATATACTTTTCGCAAAATTATCCATTTCGACTGTGTTGAATTGGATTCTGAACTAAATGGGGCACAAATTTTACTGGGGTAACATTTAAAAGTTCCCATGCTGTATGTTCTGCTCTCGATAAATACTGGGCTTTATTTAAAGAAAATATTTTACTATTTCGAGTCCTTCGGAATCCACGCGTCAACGAGGATTCCATGGATATCTTGAATGAAGAAGTTACCAATCTTCTTCTAAATAACTTATAATAGATATATAAGGTATATGATGCGATATCTCAAGAATAAAGATATGAATATCCATCATCGATAACTCGATGCTTCTTGATTGCTTTCATTTTTAGATAAAGATTATTTTTTTCCAAGGAAATACGACAATTATTTGATGTCAACCTGGGAAGGCATCACTTGGTGGATAGTTATAATGATATATATGAGAGGTACAAATTGATATTTTCCGCAGTTTATTGAAAACATGACCGGATTCACTTCCGAGAAAGCAGCTTCAGTGGAAGATGCTTCCTTGGTGCAAGTAAGATAGTAAAATAAGATATTGTGCAGAATGGGATTGAGCAGTCCTTTTAATTGTGCATTTACATACCAAATTTAGTCTCAAATACATATCCAGACTAAGGACTCTTTCTTATCAAATAATAAAAGATGAATTTTATAGTAAAAATAGTGGCTTCTTTCTTTTGCTCGAAAATTGGGATCATTTCATTCGAATATAGGCGAGTTTCTCGACGCCGAAGAGAGTGCCACTAGCTTTATCGCTTTTATAAGGATAATACGACTTCATCGGCTCGTCCCGATGTTTTCCTCGGTATTTCGAAGCAAATGTCCCGTCCCTTACAGCTTCGACTTCGTTTCCTCCCGCCGTCGAGTAAAAAAACCGAGTCCAAAAATTCTCGTCTCGCCACGCTTGTATGAATAATGAATAAAATAATGCCAACTTCTCGCTCTCCTCACATGCGCCGCGTTTCAAGATCCGATTCTAAATAGAAAAGCATCGGAAAAAGGAATATGAATGAGCCTCGGACTTTTTTGGCTCCTTCCTCTCGCCTTCCTATCCTTCCTCATTACCGCCATCGCCCAAGGATGGAAAAATCACTCCCTCGCTTTTCCGATGCTTCACAATAGCGGATTTTCCGTCGCAGTAAAACGACAGCAGCGTACATATGCGCCCGTCTTTCATAACTCTCCTTGTCTCCGACGAAAACCACGGAGGCCAGAGCCAAATAGCAAAGAACCTGATGCTGCCTGCTAGGTCGCCTGCTGCCTTGTTCCCCCGGCCGAGGTTATAAGGGTAAATGGGTATGGGGAAGAGATGAGGGCAGAGTGAGAGTGGAAGGAGATGAGGGGGGAAGCGGGGGCGTAAGAGATGGTGTAATGGGGAACGAGCGCTAAACTCTGCCTCCCAGAGAGTAGTCGGGATCAATATTCGTCTGGACATGGGAGACAGCTTAAATTCGCGCCCCTCCGCCACTTCCCTCTCTCTCTCTCTCTCTTTCCATTCCTTTCTCCAAAGTCCCTCATACGTCGTCTTTTACGTCTCTCCCTCCATTTTCCTCCCTTTTCGTTATCCGCTTTGAAAAGTTTCTCTCCTTATCGCGGCGATTCTCTTTTGCTCCCTTAACCGCAGGGTTTTGGACGTTTTTCAAATTAAGCTCTATTTGAAGACTCGTTTCGTGGTTGCGAACGATTCTTGGCATCAAAAAAATGTTACTTTGACTGTAAAAAAGTGGGAACGTTGTGAGTGATACGAATAACTGCGCAAGCCCGTTCACGGTTTGATGCAAAAAGTTATTGAGAAGCAGATGGGGATTATTGCAGAAAGAGCTTATGAATATCGTTTTTCTGGCCGTATCGATTGTCTTAATTTAAATCCTATCTTAAAAATAACCCTCACTTTTGATAATCCTAATTCTTTGATATGCCTAAGTCAATATCTTTATGAAAACGTTACGTTAGGAGCACTTCCTTTTCGAGATGCAAAGGTAGTAGATAGGGTTCTTAAATCTACTCTTTCATCAATAACACCCACGAAATTCTTAGGGCATTTATTGAAAATGGCTTCATCGGAATAGGAATGATTTCATAAAAATGATTGTATGTTAGATGTAGTCTCCACTCAGCAGATGGCAATTACATTTGATAGTATTTTCAATAAGCGGCTAGAAGGCTTCTAACTATCCTTATTAGAAGTATAGACGTATTTTCCGCGCTTGATTAGGATGAGAAAGAGTATGTAAGGGCACCAGTAGGTTTCAGCTTAACTCTCTTATTACTCAACTGTGCCATTATTGTGAGTGAGGTAACAATTTGAACGCTAGGGTTAAGAAGACGTCCTTCATTTTGCTCCCCATTTACGATTGTCTTTCTGTTTTGGCCTTATTTTAGTTCATTTGCTCTAACAGACACACGAGCTGGTAACATTTGTAGAGATGAATTTAGCGGAAAACGAAGATAGCGGAATCTTTTCAGTGTTTATTCAAGTTAACAGTTTATTAGTAGTTTAGATAGATAATTCGTGTTTATCGCGAGAGTGGGGAGAGCGTAGTTAATTCAGATATGAATTGGTCGATTGGGATTACACGCTTATGCATTTCCATTTCCATTGCAAATGTGACGGTGTTCGGTACTTCATTTTGGGATTCAGCAGAATTTTAGGGAATGTTTGAAATTCATTACCCTTTCAATATCTGAGAGATATTTGATTTTGAGAAAATTAAATATCTTAGCTACGCTAAAATAAGTCTCAATTGCTTCTTTAAAAGGGTTCTCCTTTTTTCTTTTCTGCTAATAAATAAGGCAAGAATGTGTTCAACTGTGCATGCAATAAGAGAAAATGAAAAAATAAAATATGCATGCAATTATTACTGTGAGATTCACGTCCTACTTAATTCAATTCAATCCATTTTTGAAAATTCATATACGTAAAAATTAAAAGTTCGGAGGTTTTCAAGCTTTCACTTATGAATAACTGTTAGCTTTGTTTGTTTTTATTCATTGGAAAACGTAATAAATTTAAGCTCTCATCGCTCATATATTTCGGATAATTCGGCTGGTACTTTCTTTTTTGATTATAATAGAAAATGACTGCATTGATTTATCATTTAATCTAGTGGGGATTCATTCCTTTCTATAATACTCATTAATGACTAGTTATTGATTATTTAGCTCAAAATTATAAAATACGATGGACGAATTAGTACATGATGATGACAGCTAATATGATTGAAAAATAAAGACGCATTCAAAGCTTTCTACCTCATGAGTTTGATTTAATTATATCATTGTTATTTGCCCATGACTTCGTTTAAATTTAGCCCATTGCTCGTTACCCCGATGACGATAAATGATCTCAGTAATAGTTTTGCATTTGGTTGTGATTTTTATAAACTTAACCTTTCCGTTCATAAGCGTTTTAAAAATATTTATATTACTTCCTCCTTAACTTGACTTCTTACTTCTCCATGCTCTTAATTAGAAACTTTCTTCTATGTTCAAATTTCAACGACAAAGAATATTCATGTTCGGAAATAGATTGTATCTGTTAGTAACTTCTTAAATCAATCAAATTCTAAGTTATATTCTCTCTATCTCATTCTTTCCCTAGGTTTTACACCTCCCTCTTCTCTCTGGGTTTGTTTTCTAATAGAGGATATATTTCTTTTTTTGATAAAAAATTTCGTAGTCTTTCTTCTCCACAGAACCATTCTTTCTCTATATCCTTTCTATCGTCACTGTAATTGATAAAAAATCTGTAAATATTACATTTTATATAATTGTACAAAATCTGAAACCATTATAAAGTTTTTGTACGACATTCTGACCTGGGTTAAATGGAAGATGGGACTTTCTAGATTCAATTTCGCACAAATATAGACGTTTGCTATGTTCTGAATAGTTTTTCCCTTGCAATGGAATATATATTCGTGTTCTCTATTTATCTTTAAGGTGTTCGAACTCCCTCGGCACGGCATGAACCGGATTCGGAAGATGCCCTTCGCGTCCTCGACGCTGATTCCATTAGGCAGACTGTGGTTATCTCTCGCTGATCCATCCGAGATTCAATTACTCCGAGGTTTGCTGTTTTCATGCCACGCCACCACTTGGTAAGTGCTTCTGGGAATAAAGAATGGTCTGTGGCGAAACTAATACCTTTATTTTTCCTCGGTAAAAGGAAATCAATTGGTCGCCTATAATGAGCAATATGACACCGGTGGGTTTTTATCACGATATTGCTTGGGAATACTGCGTTTTCTCGAGACTTTCACTTTTAATACTGTACGATTTAAATATTCCTTAGGTTCTAAGGCTTAAAGATTTCAACTTTCTGATAGGGGATATATCGAAGGGAATATATCATTTGACGTGTCTAATTCAGCTTTTTTTCCTCTGGAAATATTGATTTTCCAAAAGTAAATTAAATTAGATAGACTAGATTTATGTTGCTAAAAACTCTTTCTTTTTATATCGGAGGAACAACTTATCGATTAAACTAGAACTTTTTTGTACAATTTTATGCCTTTATCTGGACTTACTGTATTATCTTGCTAGGTCGTTTTTACTTATATATTTTAGCGTCATTTACTGAATATATACTTATATATTTTTTGGTGGATTTCTTGTTTCTTAGTCGTTCGAATTATTTTGCCGGGAGCATAATGTTAATCAGCCCTTTTTGGATGAATTTTCTGTATTTCTTAAATTTGCAGCCCGATTCAGGCACTTTTCTCCTGAAGTCAGTTCTTAAAGATCTAAAAGGAACTACTTACGTTGATTAAACCCCTTACTTGGGTTAGTCGCACAACTTAATGTGCAAAGTAAAAATTACATTTCCATCGTTGTACTTACGTTGAATTCGGTTACTTTTAATGAAATTTATATTCTGATCAATTCAGAAGTGTTGCTCCAATATCATAGAAATGAGAGGATTTCTTATGGAAATAAATCGGTCGGACTGAAGAAATAAAATTAATAGAGATTTTAGCAATTAATAGAAATTTAAGCAGCGTTATGGATTCAAAATAGCTCCAGTTAACAAACTTTGAAAAGGAAAAGCAGATTGCTTCATTAAAAAACGACTGCAATTACAGAAAACTTGCACATGCATTTTATCGAACCATAATCACTATTAAAATAGGCAGCATAAATCCACCCTCTGGCGATAGTAAGGAATCGTGAGCATTAGTAAAATACTGAAGGTTCACAGAGAGAGGCGTAGGGAAAGGAAAAACGAATGGGCAATGTATTTTCAGGAGCGACTTTCGTTGATCATCTCTACGTACCTTTCACGACCATTCAAGACGGATTGAAATAAATCTCTGTCGATCCTCACTCATCATCCCTTACGCGGAAACTCCAACGCACGATTCTATAAATAAAAGCGACGCGGAAATCCATTAATGTTTTTTTTTCCTCCGGCAGGGCACTAACGACCTCTCTTCCTGCCGCTCGAACCGCCATTCTTCACGGATGACCTGTGCGCAAACTGCCCTTTGTGTAATTAGCGAATTAATAGGGACGGAGCCTAGTGCACTACGAGCCCATCAGTCCGATTAACAACCGAATGTGCGTCTCCGTTCGGCAACCATCCCTTCCGCCCGCGTTGTTCACCGAAGTGGGCTGCAGAGGAGTAAAATTATAGGGCACATACGTATATATACGCACATACGAATATATGCAACCTGGGCGAAGTGAGACTTAGCACTACAATTACTTACTTACTCTTACTTTTCGTTAATTAATTTAATAAATAATAATTTACTTCATCGTTACTAAAGAGTTGAATAATAAGAGAGAATATGAATTAGCGGTTTGGGAAAATCACAAATCTCTAATTCATTAAAAGCTGAGTTCTATTTTCATCAAGGTAATATGATTTTGAAAAGAAAGGCAAAACAAACTAGTAAATGAAGTAAAAAATATCACGCAATATGTTTATTTTAAATTTTAGATTTTAAATACTAGATATAAAATAAATATTTTGATATAAAATATTTAGACATGCCAGAAATAGCATCTGAAAATTAAAAATATGTATACAGTATAAAATTTGGGAGATGGAAGGCATGATGAATTTCTAGGATGAAAAAGAAACGAAAAGCAGAAAATACACGTGAAGATAAGGGAATGAGGTAGGCTAAAATTGAGAAATGCAAATTGCATTATTATGCTAAAATATTACGTTGATAAAAATTTAAATTATATGCTTCGAAAACTTTAGATAAATTATCAATGTATCTAAGAATCGTGATTGGAACTAGAAATGAGTGTTACAAAAGCAGAAACACCGATATTAATACATGGAAATATAAGGAATATTTGAACTAAGCATGTTTCAGTTTAGAAGTTTGATTATATGTGCAAATGAAAGCACAATTAGAAATGTGGATGCGGAAAGCTTTAGAGGAGCCGCAAATCTTATTCCCCCATTTAAACCCCACTTTCGTTTTTCCAGGTGACGTAACCGGCGCCTACTTAGTTTAGCTCATTTGACGGGATTAATCTGCGCATTAATTCTTACTCCCTGGAAGGATTCCGGGAGGTGAAAGAGAGGGAGAGGAAATAGGTAAATTGGGATTGAAAGGCAGAGAGGATATTCGATGAGGAATGGGAGGGGCCAAATAACCCTCAGTTTTCGTTTGGCGCAGTTTCCTCCAGGAATGTGGCAAAAGATTTGAACTTAGACACGGGAAATTTAAGGTTTTTGGCGGTGTTATTGCTTGGTTGAGGGATGAAGGGATTCGATGGAAGAGATCGGAAAGAGGGGAAAATTGATAGTCGTAGAAGAAGAGAGGTTCTGTACTGACGCTGAGGAAAAGGGACGAGGTAAGCGGATGAAGGATTGAGTGGAGAATTCGAAAGCGTCGGATCCAGAAAAAGAGAACAAGGAGATAACAGTGCTTTTTGACGGCGTCCTGATGAAATATTCAGTTGATTTCGGGGCGTTATGTAATGGACTTACTTGTTGACGAGATAGAATTCCCTTAATCCAAGTGATGAGTTTTTCTTTTTACAAGAAAGGGAATTTGAACCTTTGAGGCGTTATTAATATATTTAAACTTAGCGGATTTATAAGAATTTGGATTAAAATATAAGCTTTCGTACCCTGCGATAAAATTGTAAAAATTAATTAGTGTTAATCACTTTTAAGGAAATTTTAATTATGAAGCAATTAATAAAATTAATAATGAAATAAAAAATTAAAATATATAATCGTATCGTATGTTTTGTACACTAATCAAGATATTCGATAATTCTTTATATTTTAATTTGAAAGATCTTATAATAGAAATAATCGGAAAGTAAATTGCAAACAGACTGAAGTCGTGTAAAAACTCATCTCTCTCTATCTAAACCTAGTATAAAATGCCAACTATTCACACTTTTTTTATATCTTTTTCCGACAGTAAGAGCCTAAAGGTATCTAGACCATCGAGAAAAAGTGAGAAATATGTGTGTCCTCTTTGTTCAATAGCGGAAGTCGCTGTGCATAAATTACTGTAGTTTCATTTTTATATTTTATATTACAGTATTTGACGTTAGAGGTCGCATGCAGGAATATATTCATATTTCTTTGAGCCCGCAACGTTTTTCAGTATGCAGGTTGCGGATAGAATTACTAGCAGATGTTTTCGGGTGCCTATAATTTTTGTGTAGCGTATAATCCATTAATTAGCATGAATTTAAGGATAATGCCTGCAGACTCGTCTCCTGCGCTTAACCATTAAAATGTTTGAAATCCTCCATGCTATCGTAGTTTATTTTTGCCGATCCTGTTCTTAAGAATGAAAGCAATTAAACTAATGTACGAACATTAGCGATTCGTTAGGAATTTAAATGGCCGTGAAATTAAGTGGGACATTTATAGGCTTATGTTTTATTTCTGAATGGAAACAACCGGTCGATTAGTTTTTTGACGATATATCGAGTATGGAAGCTTTTAATATGCGGTCATCGGTTACTGGAAAATTGCAGCTTTGAATAGTTATGGCGATGTGCCAGATTCAATAATAGCTGGAGTATTCAGTGGGCGGGAGTGGAATTAACGAGGAGCGGTAGAAATGAACATTTTAGTAAAATGATATCGCAATTTTTCCACCATTCATCGACCTAGATGTAGAAGTCCGGATGGGCGAAGTAGTAAAGCAGGAGTGTTCCGTAATTTAAAGCGATTATGACGGTTTCCCTGGTTTTCTGCACATCTCCACCAGAAAATTGGAATGCAGAGGTATTTCAATGGTTCATAGGGATCAGGAATATTTACATCGTCTGCTGATTAAACGATATGTTTGCTGTAAAATGGAATTCTGAAAAATTTTTCAGGTTTTCAAAATTATTTTATTCCTCCCTCTTAAGAGTAGAATTTTTTTCCGGAATCATGGAAACGGTTACTTGAAATTCGACGAAATGAAATTTAAGCGATGAATGAGCACATTTGTTTTTAAAACCAAGAGTTTTGTTTTTATAAATTGCATAAAAAATACACGAAATGAATAAAATTCTCGAAGATAACAACCGAATGTATTTAATTCGGCTCGGAAAATGATTTGTCGTCTGTCGGTATTTGTTTGTAGAATAACTTCCGGAAATAAAAATTGCTCCATATTTGTTCGCGGAAATCGCTTCGTCTAAGGCCAGCGGCTTGAGGTTGTAATAGGCTTGGTTTAAAGATTCTCTCATGCTCTGAAAACTGTCTATAGCTCAGAAACATCTTTTCCTTTCTCGGAGCACTTCATTCCATTCCTTCCTTTTTGTGCCTCTGAGTTTAATCTTCTCATACTCCTCCCGAAGTATTGCTGCAAACTAAACGCGGTACTCATTTTCCTTGGAAGCAGTTCACTTATCCTGTTCCATAACATCCTTGGTTTGAGAGCTCTCGTTCTACCTAATCTTCAAAATCACAGCAGCGTCACCTTCTCTTACTTGATATAAATATTTTTAAGGTATTAGAGTAGAATTTTTCCGCCGTTTTTCTGTCACTTACTCACCTCGAGTGAAATCTTTAAAAAGAGCTTTTATGTATTTCTCTCCCAAATAAACAAATCAGTAGGGTAGATAGTTTTCTTAAGACTTGTCTAGATTTTTACCAAAATTCTTCTAAACGATATCGAATGTATGGATACGTATGGTATGGGACATATTTCGTAGATTTGTTATCAGTAATTTAAATAATTTGCATCAAAAATGTTGAATTATACCGTAATAATGAAATGTGATTTTTGGCAAGAAATATACTAAGACAAACTAAATTAATTAATGAAATGTACTATAAATACAAACCTAAAGGTTCCTTTAGAAATCATGGTTATGTTATAAATATTTATAAATTACTTGTTGTAGCACTTTACTTTGAAATTGGTGGTGTCATTTCTAAATATTCGGGCTTGTTCCTCGAATGAAGCCGTGATATATTTCATGAGAGGAATCACTATTCACCAGTGACCATACAGATGCCCAAAGTACCAACTATATTCAGAAATGAGAAAATTCGTTGAGAATTCAATTACCTTTCGTTAATAGGTTCAGAAGTGGAAGTTAAAGGAGTGTTCATTCCTTGACAAGAACTTTTATCTGGATCGAAAGTTCATTCGTTGATAGTTTTTATTCTCTTTTACATTCTCTCACCAGCCTTTCCCTTTTTGACACGTGATTCTAAAAAAATTACTGACATCTTTTAGCAATGGAGACGACAATATTACTTCTCCGGTCATGTGGGTCATATCCGACGCCGCACGGAGTATTGAATTCGCGGTGATTTACTTCCCCCAGAACAGAAAACTCTTTGACGTCCGATTGAAAGATCAAGCTATTACCGAAAGTTATGGCGAAAATCACGGCCTTATATTGCATTTCGGGATCGATCTGGAGAATCTCACTCCGTCCTGGGACTTAGATTTTTATTTTGAGCTCACAGTAAAGGGAAGGAGATTTCCTCGAAACTTTCCGAAGCCACCCATCCGTTCCGTTCGTCCTCCATTTTCGCCTTACCTGACTACCCCTTCCGATTCCCACACTTTTTGCCCCCCAACTCCCTCGTTGGAGCTAATTTGATCGAACGGACGTTCCCTTGAGCCCTTATTACCCACTGCTCCATCACAGCTGAGGCCTCCAATTCGTCCCCCACACCCCACTTCTCCCTTTACACTCGGATCTCTACCTCCATCGTCCGAGAGATTAGTTTTTTATTCCTCTTTCGAATTGGAATTTGTAGCTTCCGCACACTGCAGCTTCCGTCCAGCCTATGACCCATCGCACCACTTTTTTTTTCCATCCGCGCAAATGGCTCGTGTATCCCGCTTCGCCCTCTCCGACGGCGTCTCAGGTTTTCCAACCGCTTTCCCCTTCTTCTGGTGCTAATCTTTCTCCTTAAAGAGAGAAATTCACCGCAAAAATCTCGCCAAATTCTGTATCGTTTTCTTCCTCTTTTTCTCTTCCTCCCATGGGATCGCTTTACACGTCCAATAATTTTTTCGAGTCCCTGATAAGCTTTTTCCTAGTGTTATTTCTCTTTCGCTGACCGCAGTGAGTTCTCAAGCCGATGGAGACTACTCCGCAAAACATCGCCGTCTTTTTCTTTCTCCCTTTGGCTTTGACCGGTTCAATTTGGAGGGACGTTAGTTACAGGCAGGCGGATTCAGGCATTCACTTCCAATATTAGGTTTTTGTGTCCGCACTCTCTCGTGGCAGTTTTGCTTGTTTTCATTCGGGGAAGTTGAACGTTGTTTGTTATCGCTTTTTCTATGCTGCATACATGGTTGGCGAAGATGAAGATTGATTAGGATTGTCAGCTTATTTTCTTATCCTCATACATCGCTTACAAATTTTATAATCCACCACTTCCGCCTTCATTTCTTTGATCCTTAGGATGTAATTATCCATGTTAACACTTATAAACTGAGCATTAATGTTACCACAAGAACTGATTTGAATTGACAGCGACTCATTTCCAACTATTCTCCTTTGTCGGAATTCTATAAATGGTAGAAATTCCTTATAATTTTAATATTTGAACCACTTATTAATCGTTTTACTCCTCTGTTTTCTTTGCAAATACCTTTTGGTATTTTAATTTCTTGTAGTTGACCTGATGATAATTTTTATTTTTTAATTTTATTTATTTCCCAAAGCCTCCATTGACATCTTTTTACTGGAGAATCACAATGACAGACGGCTAAAATAGGAGCAACACACATGACTATTCATCAATCTGAAATATCCGATTAGTCAGGACCCGAACCTAGGACTTTTAGGTTGCAGTACTAGCACGCTAGCCATTTCGCCACCGTGGGTGGTAAGATGTTCCACTCATTGATCTAAACATATTGATTAAACTTAACTCACGGAGACTACTGATTTATTTATTGCAGCATGTATACTCACTTCATGATTATGTTTTGTTGTATTGGCAGATGCCGGTTTAATAATTTTGAATTCTTTTTTATTGCGTTTTATTTTAATATATTTTACATGCCTTAAAAAAGTAGCCACTTTAGAATCAATTCATGAAATGAGGGATCACATTTCGATCTTAAGTTAAATTTTATTTTAACATGTCGATCTTAACGCAAAAATGGTAGTCAATGATTTGATCACATCAAAATTATACATTAATTGTTTTTCTTGTAAATCTTCCGTTAATGACATTGATGGTGCTATAATAATTATAATAACGTTTTCTGTCGAATTAGTGAATGATTTAATCGTCTCTGTAGTTTTGATATTTGTCATTTTCTTTCGGCTGGAGTTACTTTCTTTTCCGTCTAAAACGCTCTGTTTCTTTCATCAAAATTCACGCCATGTCTCTATTATTCGGTGTTATCGTCTGATCTGAAAGAAACTCCATAAAAGCCCTTGCTTTCCCCAATGACGGTATCCTTACATTCCATAATAGCTTTCTCATAGACCTCCTTCACCCTTGGGCATTGGATGCGACGGCTATCCTATCGACTTAGAATCAGGGCGAGCTTTTCACTTCATAGACAATTTTATCTCGAATCTTCTATCAACTGCTCCCTTTTGACTAACATGTTTGGTGTAGAAGTAATTTTCAAGCTACTTAGAGTTTAAAGCCAGTATATTTGGCGTCTCCATTAAAAAGAGCACCTTTCATTTCTCCTTCGTTTGCTAAATACCCTTGGAGTTTATGTCTCGAGATACTCATCTTCTTGTAAACTTGTGCTCCTTCGCAGTTCCTCCTTTAAATAGCTACGCGAACCCTTTATCCAACTGAGAATCAAAGGAATCTCAATGCATCCACGGAGGAAATGGAGTCGGTTTCTATGTTTGCTGAAGTTATCAGATTAATTAGAATGTATGGTGGAACGGGATACAGTGGTGAGTTCATGTATGTCTGCCTCGAAATTTGCTTTCAGCGAGCATTTTTTCGTTTGGACTCTACGTGCTTGGAAATTAATTCAGATATTTTTATGATGTAATTATCGCGGCACATAATTTACCTGGCGGTTCTTGCATTTTCCGTTTACGGCAAAAATTATGGTTTGCCTTGCAAATGTGATGCTATAAAAGTAGTGTTTAAATTAAAGGTCAAATCGCTGTTTTGATAAATGCTTTGATAAATTTTACCAGCGCAATGAAAATATGAGTTACAACTGCTTGAACTGGAGATAAATAGGTTACTTATTTCGAAGAGAAGAGAATAAATATTCAATTGAAAGTTAGCAGAGCTAAAACTATTTGCAGTTTTTCGCTACTTTTAATTTTCGATAGTGTTTTTGAAAAGCTTTACATCTTAAGTACCGTCTTTAGCTCATCGGTAGTCATAAAGGCAGAATACCATAATTTACTTCCTATAATAATTCTGAGTTTATATTTGATGGTGTTATTTATGTAGCAAAAATTAAACACTTAATATTAAGAGAATCACGAACATCAGTAACACGAATCGCTTTGAAATTTGAGAGTGTTTTGTAACGTTTAAGGAAGATTAGGAAAACGTAAGTAAATCTTCTTTAGAATGAAAGTTGCTAGTGATTATAATGATATAAGCAAAAATGAATAATTGAAATTATTAATATTATGATAAATTCTAAATATAATTTTATTTGATAAGGGTTTTATAGGTATGTACATTTTATTAAAAAAATATAGAAATATTGACTGATACATATTATCCGCATGGACCTGCCCGAGGCGTATTATTTGTCCAGTTTAAACATAATTGTAAGCGAAGGCAGATGCATCGTCATAAAACAAATGAAGATTGATCACTGGCTCACTTTAGCGATTGTAATCCTCGGTTTAATTACGTTCTCACTTCTGCGGTCTGCCGTACAAAACGTTTCACTCTAAAAATCACTTTCCTCTTTCCCTCCTGCTGATACCTCGAATAAAACAAGCAGTAGGGAAGGTCAAAGAAAGAGAATGCCGCTCACTGACTTTATTTTTTTCCCTACCCTCTGACTTTTCCTCATAATTGCCTTTTTCACCCCATGGCGCGGTTTTTATTTTACGCTTATTACATCACTTTTACGAGTTCTTTTGTCTTCCACATCGGATGGGTAGCGATCGTAAAATTAATACCTTTAAAAAATAAATAAATAGAGGGATGAATGCCCGCAGAATCCCACGCGCCTATCCTTCGCTCATCAGATTATATTCTGAGGGAGTAACGTAGAGAGAATCCGATAAATATAAAGAGGACGAGGGGAGGACTTGTGTCAAGTTTTACCACCCTCGACGTATCGCCTCTCTTGCCCCGAGGTGAAATTAGACTGGCGTTTTGCTTTCGTCACCATCTACTTCGGACGGAATTAATTTACATTAGTTTCCCTCTCCTTCCCATCCCTCTCAGTATCTCTCCTCTTCCCACTCTTACTGTTTTGCAGTCCAAGTCTCTGAAATCTTCTGCCTTCCCTCTCTCTTACAAGAAAGAACCACACATTTCGTTTTCAACTCGGTGGACATATTTCAACTTCTCATTCGTTATCAAGGAGGAGAAAAAATATGTTTTGAAATTAAAGTTGGGCTTTAGTCATTCCCTGCCATAAAAAGATATAAAACAGCTAAATTAGAAAATATAACTCATAATAATCCCTATGTATTTCTATGAAAATAGATGATTATAGTTAAAATTAAAAGGTAAAAAAGTAAAAGAGTAAAAAAGGTAAAAGAAGATAAAAGACAAAGTAATTAACTACTGATTTGGTTATTACTATATTATATTATATATTATTTATTATATATTATTTAATGAGCAAAAAATTGGTATATGCACATGTATGCGGTTAGATAGGATAACTGAGGGAGTAGCAATCTCGCACTGAAAGAGGTTTCGGGTTCGATTCCCAGTGTGGATCATCATTTTCACCCAAAATCGTGTTAATTGGAATAGTACTTACGATAATAAGAATTGACTGCGATGTAGAAAAACCATTAAGACAGAGTGGGATTCAGTATGCCGAGCACTTACCGGCACTTATTGCACTAATGTAAATACCGGCTGGTTAAGCATTTGGTATCAACGGGATGTTGCCATAAGTTTTTAAATATTTTTATACATCAGCGGATTAGATATAAGTATAAAAAGAATCGCGGTAGATAATGTCTTAGCTATACCCTTCATAAGCATCAAATATTATGGCGGTTCTCATATTGTATTCGTGCTGTGCGTGATATGAATACAAATATATAATATTCAGGCTCGACTAATATTTTAGCTCAGAACGTTTATTTCGTATTGATAGAATTTTCAACTCTAAAGAATTTAGTTAAACATATGGAAAAATCTTCGAATTTTTGCAATATAGCTCCACAAAATTTGGAATATAGAAATCGTCTAAAATTTATTTTTTTTACAAAATATCAAAACACATCAAAGTTTGAAACTATGTTAATATCAGTGCTTTAAATATAAAATTATCCCCTAAATGTTATTGAATATTTGTTGTTTTTCCTTATCTCATCCAATGGCTGAACTATTCAGATTAGGTCTATTTTAACGACTAACCTACCTTAAATTCCCATATTCTCTCATGCACTTCCTTCATTGCAACTGAAATTTTCCTTCTCTCACCCACGCCGTCGTTTCCACCCTTTTTCTCGCTCCATATGCTAGTCCCTTTCCTTATAATTCTTATATCATTTCCCCGAATTCTATTTATAGCTTTCCAGCCACAATTTTCATTTGCTTCATCCCCCTTTTGTGTTTACCGCTGCCACGTGCTTTACTCCGTCCCTTTCTGAAATTTCTCTTTTCCTGCTCCCTCTTCCGTCCCTTTCTGTCTCTCCCCACCTCTCTTCCCTCCGCTTCCTCTCCAGCTTCTCCTCTCTCCGCCAGCTATACTAAGATCGATACGGAGGCAGCCACGTCGGACGCCACTAACATACGGGCTCAGGAGCTCTTTTTTCCTATTTCCCTCATCCACACTCTCCCATGACGACTCTCTTTTCTCATATTTCACGACTTTTCTACGTCCCCATCTTTTCTCGCTTCGTCATCGTTCCCTCTTCCCCATCTTCATAACCAGAGTCCAGCTGAAAAACTATTTCTTCATATCTTCATCTCTGCCGAAGCGATCTTTTTTTCGCAGGACTCTCTTTTATTCCACTACGTCATTCAATGAGGTCTTTCCCTCAGCGTTTAGGCGATTCGGAGAGGTTTTCTTAGGGAAACTAATGTTACAAAATTCTCGTGTTCGCGAGCCTGTGTCCCTGTATTAATTAGGAAGCTCACGGTACAGTTCTCATGGAACTTGGAATAGAGCCACAGTTTCTAAGGGTGAATTTCCGCGACATGGGCTGTTAGCAGAAACTCTCTGGGAATGAATTACGATCCGACATCAGTTTCTTGCCTTGCACATTTTCTGTCTTCTTTATTTGGATCGATATCACGCCTTTTAGAAGCGTTTTCGTATCTATTGGCGGGATAATTGTAATTTATTGCGTTATATAAATCGTCACTGTATCTTCCATAATTGTTTCCTCTCCTCCCACGTTTAACATTCAAGAGATATTTGCTGGTTTACTTCTCCCAAAGAAAAATGCGATGCTGTTTTCACAGTGAAAGCTCTACTTTTCATTCTAAAACTTTAACTTCGTTTTAAATGTTTACCGGAGAAGATCCTATTTCTTATTTGATTACACATAACTCATATATTTATCCCCTAGTCCTATTTTAGTTCTGTTGGCCAATTATTAAGTCTACGATTTTAAATATGTGGACAGTAAATAGTAGAATACATAAATCAAGAGAGAGATGAAACTTTAAGAGAAAAATATTTCGTGAGTTAGAAAATGATATCCCTGATATCTTCCTATTGTGTTCGATATCTATCTGTTTGAAAAACTTTCTGAATTACGTCTGAATAGATCTTACGTCTGTTCAACCTATTTTCAGAGTCTCTCTTTAGTTATAATAGTGACAGAAAATACAAGCCCTGATTTAACCCTTCGTTCCATCTCCCATAAATTTAATAAATCATATAGATTCCATAATTATTTTTATGAGATGCATTCATTCCTATTTAACCTACAGGAGATGACTACGTGCAACTGCATATTCTCAGAATAAATAAAATAAACTGTTTTACAAGAAAATAAACAATGAAATTAAATTGTGTATTTTAAGTGTTCCATTTTTGGTGTAATTATTCATCCATATAATCATTATTAACGCCTGATTTTCAGCGATTTTGAACTCTCGTTATCCTAAACATTTATATTTTTGTTTTCGTCTTAGACTAAAGATAACGCCCATCGTCGAAGCCCATAGCTTTGTCACTAAACACAGAATTTTTATAAACTTCGTTACAGTTTTTCTGCGCAAAGGTACTTATTTTGGCAACTTTTATTTCCCAACATTTTTCGCATCAGGTTCATTCCTTTCGCTTTACTTCTTAATTCCAGAGAAACGGCTTTCCCTTTTTGTCTCTTATCCTTTAATTCCATAAACCCACTTTATTAAAACTATACCTTACCTCCTTTTATGCCATTTTATATCGTTCGGTCGATATACAATTCCACCCTCTATTCGTTTCATCTGTCCGCTCCATTTCTCGCTTTTTCCCTCGTTAATGCTCTCCTCATATCTCTATTTATTCCACTTTTCCACGTCGCTCCGAAGCACTTTCGCTCTCTCCGTCTCTCTCAGGCTTCCAAATTCATTTGGCACCCAATATTTCTCAGGCGTGCTCGCTCCCTCCCTTCCGCCACCCTTCCAATGCCTTCACTTCCATCTCTAATCACTATTTCCTATGTCTGCTTTCACTTGCTTTGCACCCCTTCCTATCTCAAGCGGCCCCCATCATTTGCTTCTAATTGTTCCCCATGACAACAATTGCTTCGAGGGTGGGAGGGAGATCCACTCCTCCTTAAACGTCACATCCATACTTATTCCTTCCTGTTTAGCCCTTTCCTTTTTCATTCCGTATTTTTATCGTGGGTTTACGTCCCTGCGGTTAATGGCCCTCTTGATACCGACCATGTTGTTTTGTAAAAATGAACGAAGAACCAATCCACGGTGTTTTATGGGGAGTGTACTTTTTCGTTTCTGGTTTCGGAGAATGTATACTGTTTAGCTTTAGGTCGATGACAGTTTGATGAGTTATACAAAAAAAATTTACTTCCCCTAGTAATTTTAATTGGGATATTTATCTCTATTCTATTGCATGGTCACACAATCGATGATTATTAAATTCTGAAAATCAACTCCGTTATCGGATTCTTTAAAATAAGAATCAGACTACGGTTATGATAGAACTTTTCGTGATCGGTTCTTCTATTATAATTATTTACTTCTCGATCTGTTTTAGCTGTTTTTGTTGATTTACGTGAGGTGTTTTCTACAATATGGCAAAGGATTGTAAAATTCAATCTCAGAAATCAAAAAGAAAACAGAATTCATGAATAATAATTTCAAGATTATATTTCATACAAGTAGTAAAAGATTATAAATGGGGTAAAATTATTCCAGTAACTGGTAACGCGACTTTAAAAGTTGCGATAAAATAATCTAATGAATCTATAACACTTGCTGTGACACAGTTTCTGACTTTTTGCTAACCAAAAATATCGTATATCCCAAAGTATAACTTAAAATCGCTGAATATAAAATGTCAAAAATACAAATGACATAACGTTCCGAATGAAAGCGCGGAGGAGAAGTCATATTGCTTAGCGCAACTGAAATGCATCAACACTCTCAAAGTAGTTACATAATCCTTGATTTTGTCGCGTTGATTCCAGAAGTACGGAGAAAAAGTCAAGGAAGAAGAGACAAATATTTAAAGTGTGGGGGAGGAATAAGAAACATAAAAGGTATTTCAATAGATACTGTATATGGAGAGAAAGGAGGATCGTAGCCTTGAGTTGAGTTCCTCATTTCCTTGAATATAAAAAAGGCATAACTAAAAGGGTACCGTTATTGATGCAGTTCGTTTTTATTTTCCAGGGTAGCTATAGTAAGTTTCTCAGTGTGTGGGAATAAAACGGCACGTAGTTTTTGGAGAAAGTGTGTTTAAAATATATATTGAGAGTTCTGAAAAACCTTTAAGGCACTGATGTATAGAGATGAGAAGAAACTAAACTTCTTGAGAATTTAACAATACTTAGAAGAGTGAATATATGCATAAGTATACGATTCTACTTGGAGATTCAATATTATCGATATATATTTACAGAAAGGAGAACATGCTAAGATGACCATAACATATGCCGTTGAAAATTTAGGTGCTAATCTTAGGAACTGAAAAATTAAAGTAATCCCTTATCGCAGATTTATATTATGAAAGGAAAAGAGATCTAACCAAATCACGGATAATTCAGCATAGAAAATTGTAGAATATATTCAACTGAAGACCTCTTTTGTAATTTACTACAACATATTTTTTAAGAAAAACTTTTCCTCGTTATTTTTTAATAAAATTCTTGTAACTTTTCGCAGGTAATATAATATGAACGATTTCATAGTTACACGCGGAAGCAATTGAATAATGGACACATGTATTTCATTCTGAGACACTCTAAGCCGTAATTCACTAATGAATATTTGCGTATACTTTACCAAAGATTTATCTTTTTGTGAATATGATTGAAGTTATTAACATACCTCGATTGAGGTATCAGCTGTTAGAAAAAGTTAGAACAGTGGTTTTTTGTTAATTATATTATTTTTGTTTTACATATGATTTTCAGTAAGAATTTCCTTCGCAAGTCACTATTGCAATACCATGGGAATTATGTCGACTTGGATTTGGAATCATGTCGTATCATCTGGTGGCGCAGGAGCTAAAGATTAATTGATAAAATTGATTTTTCTGGAATAATTTTGATTCCAATTTTAATTGCGATCCCTTCTCGACAAAACTGGGCTCCGTTAGGGATCGAACCCGGATTCGTTTCTCCCAAATGCAGATGCGCTACCATTCAGTTTGTGAGAAAACTAAACCTACGTTTCAGAAAAAAATTTCCCCTAAAATTTTAAGTTGAAAACGGTTTAACTATATTTTCAGTAAAATCTCAGCAGTTAAACATTTTTTGGGCGTTTTATCCTACCGATGTTAGAGGTTCAATCAAGAAGAGCACCAGTATCTGATACCGAAATATCTAGCTCGAGTAATGTGTGGTCAGGATAATAATACCGGCAGTTTTATCGCTGACATCCTACTTTCCTAAATCTCTCCACAAACCGTCGATACATCAATCTCCGAGATCCTAGCCAGATTTAGCCGTTGGGAGCCGAATTTCTTCGCAGGCGGGCGAGATAACGCGTGCACGCGTGCGTGAAGGTAAGACGCCGTGCATGTGAGGTTTTGAATGAGGAGCGTGGTGCGGAGGGAAGGGGAGTGGCGCGGGGGGGAGCGGCGGGCGATGTTGGCTGGAAACGGATCGTTCTCCAGCATTCAAATGGACGCCATTTCCAGCGTGGTCGATAACGAATTGCAACGATCCGTTTCAAGTGGGCGAATGCTCGGATATTGGACAAGCTGTGGAAAAAAAACGCCGTCTTGTTTCCTGCGAAGCGGAGGGGGATGGAAGCGAACGAAAAAATGAAGAGGGGCGAAAAATATTAAAACGGCGGATCGGGGAGGGGAAGCGGCGTGCGAGATAGCTGCGCTCATTATTATTTTTTTCCCTCGCGTATTTTTTTCGACCACTCGTTGTTTTTAGAGCGCGAAAAAATGGCGAGGTGTGCGGAGTATAAGTTTTGTGGCCGGGAGTCGAGTATTTCCTTATTTTTTTCCGGTGAACGGGAGAAGTGGTGGTGATTTTAAATGGGAGTGGATGGATTGAGAGAAGTTATGTCGAGTGGACGTTATGGAAGCTGCGAGATGGGGCGGCGTATGTTAAAAGGGTGGGAAAAAAGGACGGTGGGAAAAAAGCGTTGCGGTGCGCTCTGGGGAAAGTGATGAAAAAATTCGGCTTTCTCCGCAGCGGTGTTGTTTCGGTAACAGAAATGTATTTCGGATGAAAAATTTCCCCGGGCTACCTTTCGTTAAAATTCTATTTAACGAGTAGAAAGCTGGGGTCCTGTTTGTTATCGGAGATTCATTAGCGTTGATATTCAAAAGCTTATTTTCATTAAACGCGTGATTAGCCTCTTACTCCGAGGCGTTTGCAATAATTTTTATTCCTAGCGATATGTCATTCTGAGTTTTCTCACATGAATTTTTTTAAAAGAAGCTACAATTTGTGACAGTAATAAGATTAAACAGTTTTAGTCGATCTCAGACTTAACTATCTAAGTGTTAACGACGCTTTTATCATGTGTTCTCTGTTATTTACTAAACTTAGAGTGATTTGATATTGGCTATGACTTCTAAGTAATCTTCATGGACTATATTATGAATCAAGATTAATATTCGGAAAAGGTCTTATCGCAAAAACTGTAGTATTCCTCTGCTATCATCGCCGTCGCGTATACATCTGGAGTCAAATTATCCATCCTGGTGATGGAGACTGCAGCTCTCTATTTATAGAAATGTCGATCGGGTCCAGAAGTACGGAAAGATAAGACGTAGAACAAAGCATTCTCAGACATGGGTCTCACCCCGCATTTAGCAGACGAGTAAGAAAAGGGCTTCTTTTCTTGCCAACCTGTTGCAAATATAATCGAAAAAGGTTCAGGCATTCAGAAACTATAAATAAATGTTCTCTCCATGCTAAGAGGCAATAATCTCCAAAGTAGATTATCCTTCAATAGAGGAGAAATGGAATCAAATTAAGAATCAGATCTCAAATGGTGGCTTTAAGTACTCCTTGCCTGCATGATTTTCAATCAAAGCCATTTGACTAATCAAACTGATACCAGTCGTCTTTTAATTACATTTCCCTATTAATATATGTGACGTTCCTTTCTTTCAAGTTAGAATGTATAAAGAGTTCTCTCCTAAAAATTTTGTCTGTATAAATTTAAAATATTTTATAAAATAGAGGATTTTCTGGCTTTCTCGTGTGGAAGTAGAGAAAAATGTTGTGTGAATTAGTATCTCTATTCAAAAATTACGACGTAATAACAGGCTCTGTTGCCTCTTTTGCTCTACAAAGACTTATTGCGCAGTTAGAATTCCTTGGCTCTCTGCTCTAGTTTCCAGCAGTGGCGGAAACTTCTACGTTGTAAGAATCACTTGAATTTAATAATATCCTGACTTTAAATAAGATAACCTCTAGTGTGAGAGGTTCATGACATGAAATTTTATCATTAATTTTTGGTATCTCGTTAAAAACGCCAATGTTTGTATTTGCTAAATATATTCTTGAAAAATTACATGAATTTAACTTCCCGCTTAAAGTTCACGATGAAAGAGAGAAATATCAAATCTATAAATACAAATATACATACTTCTCGATCACGGCGTTCGCTTATCCGTGCTATTTTTTGGATGGAAAAATGAGTGGAATTCCCTCGCTTAAATCGGGCAGCAATATACTATAGATGAATACTAAGGTTTTCAAATGACAACTATGGCATTTTCTGATGCTAAGATTGATATCAGCACATACTCTCCGTCGAATACCGACAATTACAGCTGAGTTTGTGATACGTTCCAATCACCAAAATTGAAACATATTGTTCGATGATTGACGGGGAAGCCCGAATAACAAATGCGAAATTACATAAATTTCTGATCCAATCCAGGAAATGAAGACTGTAGCATTTAAAATCATTCAAATCGTGTCTAACATTAGTGTTATGGATCAAAAGACTCGTTCATTTATCTTCTTTGCGTGACTTTGAAAAAAGCAAAAGAAACAGAGTGGATTATGATTCTAAACATTGCTAATTTTTCATTCTTCATCAAAATCCTCACTTTCTGAATGGCGCTGGAAATGGATCGTGTCAGCGGTTTTGCTGAAAGAATGGCACCGCCCAGACCCTATTTCTATACCCTTTTCTCTCATACATCTTCATCCATTTGGCCGCACCCCCTTCTGCAACCCGCCCATCCCTTAAATCTCTCTGAAAATCCATCCACTCTCTCCCTCATCCAACACCCACTCCCCTCCCTGCACGTCTCCTCTTACTGGCCACACTTGTTGGCTCTCAACCACGGAAACCTTCAATTCATCCCCATTCCGCTTGAAAAAAAAAGAGTACGAGTATCTTCCTTACTGGCGTTTCACTCTATAAATAAAAATTCCTTTTACGGCCCTACACTTCCTGCAAGCTCCACTGGAACACATTTCGTAGAGAATGGCCGATACTGGAACGGACCGAGAAACAAAAAGTCGGATGGAAGGACGTCGTTATTTAAAGAAAAAGCGGCCGAGACGTAACGAGTAGCCACAGATCCAGATAATCAGCCGAGATATTTCACAGAGGAGTGAATAAAATTCCTTCTCGTTCAACGCAGATGATCCCGGGATACAAAAATCTCTCCTCAAAAGTGAGTTCCTTTACATCTTATCTTGAGATGCGTACCGATCAAAGAAAAGATCAACGCGATCACTCACGGGATTCTTCCCATAATTCCTGCAAGGGTTCCTGATCACATCCTGTAAATCGTAGGACACTTCCCTTCGGAGAAATTATCTCTCACTCAAGAGGAAAAAAGTCACTCATTATCTATCTCGGGACAATCCTTTCGCGTCGAAACTCTTCTAGTCTTCGATTTAAAGGGTGAAGTATTCGGACTCGCCGGTTATGGAGCCTTAACCGAGGAAATAAAAAAAAACAATGTACTGCTCGTCCTCGTCGGCAACACTTACCTCATTTATTTCTCCTAACCGCTCCTCCACCTCCTGTTCCAAGGGTATGGCAGAAGCAGATGACCACCCTGGAGGTCTTCTTAGGTCCACAGCGATGGATGAGCTGGAGGATTCGACTGTACGTGCCATCGTCGCCCGCAGGGAATGTATAGGAAGACTTAAGGATGTATAGGAGATGAGTATAGACCAAATGGGGATGGGAATAGTTGGAGCAAAGGAACACGCGTGGACGTACCTCGTGTATGTGAGTTGGAACAGGTAGATTCTTGCGGAAAGGAAGGTTGAGGGGGTCGGTCATGGATGAATTACTCCATTGTTCAGAGGGGGAGAGGAAGGGGGAGGGGAAGCGGGGGTGTGCGATGAAGGAGGGAGTCGACGGATGCTGTGGGAGACCTTGGTACCTGGAGGCAGTCTAAGGCAGAGTGAGGATAGCGGCCCATTGTGGCGTCTCTTATATAGGGAAGGGAGGGGTGGTGGGGGAGTTTGGGAGGCTGAGGGGTAGAGGGGTGCGGCCGTAAGAGGAGTGGCAAGAGGGGAGGGACATAGGGGTAAAGATCTGAGAGTCGGAGGGAGGGAGAGAGTAGGGTTATGAGGGTTTGGCTACGCGCACGAAGGGGGTTTTGGGCGAGCGTAAATGGAGGGAGAAGATGTGTCCGCGTATGAGGAAATAGTGTGAGAGGTGAGTGAGAGGAGAAGGGTTGCAACGAATTAAAGGGGAGAGATGACTGTTGGGAGAGGATTCACGCGAAGAAAGAAGGCGAAGAAATCTTACCATTTCTTCCTTTTCCTCCGTCTCGTGGGTTGGGCTTTCGGCGATGGCTACGTTCGTATTTAGTCAAATGCATTTTTACTCTCGTAGTATTCCTTTTGCCTCTCATTTACTTTTTCTTCCATATCATCTGATTGCAAGCAACCTTGTGATAATTCTGGAGTCTTTGAATTGTGTAACGTTTCGAGACTGTCTTTCATTAATGAATATTCTTCATGGAGAAGATTTAGAAAAGTGGTAACTCCTTTCAGAATCGAAAGATATGGAATTATTTTATCATCTTGAAAATTTCTTAAAAAAATCCAATGTTATCAATTATTTACCCCTACTTTAGAGGTTTAGCAATAACTAGATGTACCTACTTCCATCAGCTTATCTATGCATCTATTTTCTCGTAAATTCGCTAATGAGTAAGGAGCATTTGTTAGTCTTTTTCTTCTCAGGTCTCATTGTCAGTTAATGTACACTGCGTTCTATGGGTTATTCGGGAGAACATTTTGATAAATGTGGTACAAAAATGATGTATATCTTAAGTTTCCAAGTTATTCTCATTAGGTAAAGTGATGGTTTTCTTTATTGATGGATTAAATGATTTGTTTTTTTTGAAAGATTTGCTAAGTGTAAGGAACTTTCATCTGAAGAAATAATTTCCATATTTGATCAATTAATATAATTAATAATAAGTTATTTATAAACGAAATTTATTTGATAACTGATCAGGATATTTATAGCCTTTAATTTAATAAGGCTAATTTCATCTTAATACATCATGATCACGTTACAAGTTTATGAACACTTTTCTTATTTAAAGTTAAGGAAATTAATTTGAAGACTACTTTTAATGTCATAAAAAAATCACGTAATTTCAAACGACATATGGTCATTTTGAACTCGGGAACTATGAACAACATTCTTTTCTTTTACCTCTGCTCGAAAATAAGACATGTTTTCGAGTAGCAAGACTCATAGAGCCTATGATATATTTAACCCTATATCAATCTGTACTTTCTTCCGTCAGTTCTTTGAACTGGGATGATAAGGCTCTGGGGTAATGTGACGTCGCTCTATTAGAACTCAGATACGAGGAGTGGGAAGAGGCAAAGAAGATTCCAGATACTCTTCACTAAGCCACGTAATCGCGAGAGCAGATCGTAAACATCTCCTTTTACCCAGCTAGAATGTCATTTCAAAAAATTAGCGCACAGAATAGCCTAGGAGGATGAGAAAACGAAAATATCTCCGTACCGTCTTACTAGTAGTCGGAATGTTCCCTGTTAAAATTGCAAGTAGGTAAAGGGAGAGCGGGAGGAGGGAAAAAAGGAATGTGACGTGAGGGGAGGAATGGAAAAACAGGAGAGGATGGTGGGGGGAGAGGAAAGAGAAGATTGGCTCAATGTTAAAATTAAAAATGAAAGGGGTGAGAGGGAGAGAGAGGGAGGCAGATGGAGAGAGAGAAAACGGAGGGACAGCAGTGTGACATTGCCCAGGAAAAGAAGAGGGTGGGACTGATGCCGTTTGGGTTACGTAAGAGATGGCATTGTGTGAGAGATAAGGCCTCTAGTGTCGTAGACAGCGGTTTGGGAAGCAGAGGTATAGAGGGGCTGAAAAGCAAGATAGCTGCGGAGACAGCGAGATAGAGAAATGGATAAAATGGAGAGAGATGGAACAATCTTTTTATATAGATCGTAGAGAGGGACAAGAGTTTCTGCAAAAGAGTATCGGAAAAGCGAAGGGGGGGCCGGAAGGGGGACAGAGAGGGGAGAGATGGGGAGTGGGTCAGAGGAGGAGAAAACACGAATAGGGATTTCTTTCTTTTTGCGTATTATTTTTTTGGAGGATCCAGATCTGAATGGAGATGAGTCTCGCAATCGATTCGGCAGCAGAAAAGGAAACGACGTTAGGTGATTTGGAAGGGCGGGACGGGAAAAGATGTGAGGACGACCGGAGTCATTCATTTATTTGTTTGCTTATTCACTCTCCCGGTGGCATCTTTTTATTTCGTTCCGCCGCGGGGGGAATGAAGAGACAGGGGCGCGGGATACCTTGGGCGTTTAAAAAAGTATATTCTATATAGTGTTTTCGGGAGAGGCGTGCGCGCGTCTCTCCTATTTTTTTCCGGTCCGCGTGTTTTTTCCCTCGAAATAAAGAAAAAAGGTGCAGCTTCGATTTCGATAACTTTTGTGCGCGCAATGGGATAGGAGACTCGAAGAGACGCGGCATATGTCATCAAGTTGCGACGTGGGCGGGTTTCAATATTCACTTGTTTTTCGGATCGGACGGAAAAAATGCGAGCTTCCCGACGTCTCGTCTTCCGCGAACGGTCGAATCTCTCCCTTCGCAGTCTCTCCCTCTTCATCACTCTCTACTCCTTCCTCTTCCATCCTTATTCCCGTTTTTACCACTTTTTATTTTACACTTTCTCTTTATTTTTCGCAAAATTAAAATCTATACATCTGTGTTTCCCATTTGCATCTGCCAGGCATCAGTCAGTATCTATCAGTCTAATAGTAAGCTGTCCCGTATTTTCTGTTTCCCTATAATTAATTTTTTCATAGGTTTCTATGTCTCCACTTCTAGTCCGGTTGAATGAAGTTTATTATTAAATAACATCAACGCGCCGGTATATATTCCATCTAGGATTCACTTAAAATTTTAATTTATTCATTCAGATGTATACGATCAGATATATCGTATCTACCGTACTTTTCTTTTTCTTCTTCCTTCATAAAAATATTCTCATAGTTTACGTCTGATCTTTCTATCATTTGGAAGCCCACGCATTCCTTCTATCAGATACATTGGTCAGAGATATTATAAATTCATTATAATATCATTCACAACTTCATCTGCATAAGTATTATCTTTTTCCTTTCTTATCTTAATGACTATTAACTCATATTCTCATGTTCTTTATTCTCCATATATTTTCTTCATATTACCCCATTTCCTTAAACTACAGTTCTGCCATTTGTATAATTGAAATCGCAAGTGATTCGATAAGCTTATTGTCACTATTTCTACCAATTTTCTCTTCCTTAGTTGCCTGAATATTTTACAATCCTTTCATCAAGTAGTAGTGGTATTTTAAAAATTGCTTCGACAGCTGAGGTAGTTTCGCACAGTTGGGCCCTTTCCGGAAATCGAACCCGGGAAATTTTCAGCAAAGACGAACGCTCTGCCCACTTGACCATCCGGCAAGCTCCCTTTTATCTGGAAATGCTGAATGAAGAAGAACATACCCATACTGTTTGTCTTTGTGACTGCAATCTTCCGCGAGCTTCACTAAGTCGAATTTCTAGGGCAAACATTTACAAGCTCCTGAAGAATTCTCGGCATCAAGTCTCTAGAGGGGGAAAAAAAGGAAAACATCAAAGTAGCAGCGGAAACAAATAACACACGTGATTCCCACGAAAACATATCGTCTTCCCATTAATCTTGAGGAGCGGCGAATTTCAGAGCTTTTATTCCGTCCGCTTTCCTCTTTTAGACATGACGCGAAAACCGCCGCTTATCTATTTCCCTAATACCTCCACCTACTCCTCACTTAAAAAAACTCCTTTTGTGGACGATGGCTCTGAATCGGAGGGAGGCCCGTGCAGAATGACCTGGGAAGTGGTTAGGGAAGCGTAGGGGAAGAGACGTGTGTGGGAATGCCGAGTGGGGGAAGGGTTTCCATGGATACCGCGGGTGGGAGAGAGGTGGAGAGAAAAAGAGGGGTAATGGAGAGAGATGAGGAGGGTTCGCCTCCTGTGGTCCGCCATTTTGGAAGAAGGATCTCGTGGAGGGGAGGAGAGGAAGGGGGAGGAGAGGGGTATGGACTTGGGTGGGGAGTTAGTAGTATTCGACCTAATAGTTGTGGAATGGATGCGTTTTTTGATGGTGAGGCACTCAGTTAGAACAGTTACCGTTACGGAATTCCGTGCCGCCCCAAGGAAGGTTCGTTTAGCGCCTCTTCAGGAATTGGATAGCTTTATTTATAACCGCATTTGGCGGAAGAAAAGGAGGAAATATATATTTGTGTGTACCTGATGTCGTGTTCGGTATTGAGTGGTAATTTGCTGGTGGACTTCGTACACCATCCGCATTATAATATTTTAGTAAAAAAAACGTGGTGTGGAGAGAAAAAGTGCGGGAAGCGTTTAAAAGAACGAGTGGGTAAATACGAAGAGCAGCGCTGCAACTGGTTGCGTTACGAACTCGGCGCTCGTTTTTTGTTTTCGTGGGAGTTTTTGGATGTCATCCATCACGGACGCCGTTTGATATGGCTGTATTTTCACTTTTTTATTCCTTGTCGTGAGAGAAGCGGTCATTCACGCGTACACATTTAACTATTGTCATCTAGCTGTATGGTCGTCTTTTCCCGCTGCGTTTAGCTGTCGTTCGTGAGGAGTTTCACGCAGTCCATGTTAACGAGAGTAAATTTTAACATGAAAAAGTAATATAATACGGACTTATTTAAGAGAATAATATGTCTCAACACGTTTCCAGAATCTTCATATTCAGAAAGTGTAGCCACATTATTTATGTAGAACTTTTCAGTGAGATGTAACTATTATCCATTGCATGAAAAGTTTAAAAATAATTCATATACTCTATTCCTTTTCACTGGCAAAAACTATAATAATAGAGCACGTATCATAGTAATTGATGCTGTTTGTGATGATGTTCATCTTAAACAAGCGAATTTGGTGAAGTAGTTTACAAGAAAGGCTCGTTTTTTACATAAATTACTATTATTATAATTGGGCATTTCCTAATTTTTAATAACTGAAATTGTATATGTCGTTATTTATTCGTTTTATATTCGTCGATGACAGTTAAATTACTGTAAAAAGCTATTTACTCTCATACTCTTGTTTTTATCATTTGAGATATATAAACTCTTATTAATCAAGAATGAGATGACTTGTACAAATATGTTGGTGTACTGAAATGATACTACTTCTATTTACTCTATATTATATATAGTAGTACTATTATATATAGTATATTAATATTATATATTATACTATTATTGATTGGTGAATTTGACATTCATGAACCTTAAAAATGATCTTCTGCTCGTAAGATTCTATAGAAAATGGCTTGAATGTGTTGAATTTAATAACTAAGTAAACTCTTTTAAGTATAACTATTTCCTCATACTCCACAAGAGGGATACATAATGTCGTCAATTTAATCATTCATCAAATTTAAAAATAAAGAACAGCTGAAAGAACCAGTGCCGGTTGCGGTACCTGCGGAAAAAAATCCAGTCATAATTTTCAGACATTTTCTCTACGTGGGATTTTAATAAATCCAAACTCTATTTCATTTCCTCTTCGCTGCGATTCTTACTCCAGCAAACTATATCAAGTAGAAATACGAATGTGTCCGACGACGGAGATGTTGCTAATACGAGGCAAAGCTAACTTAAGAAGGGCTGGCTTTGGGAGAGATTTGGTAACGTTGTGATAAGGTAAGGTCGAGCTAAATAGTGGGCTTCTAAGGTCAAAGATGGTAAGATGAAGCTTTCATTCCACCCAAAGAAAGTTGTTTCTTACTCTTCAAAGCTGTATTTTAGGGGAATATAGGAAGAAAATATTTTCCAGAATAATAATAAGGGTTCTAAAATTATAAAACAAAAATGTGGAAAAAAGAGCCTAAAATAAAATCAGAGCGTCATTTACAAGAGAAATGTTAATTGCACCTTATTACGTTGAACTGCATCAAGTAATCCGACATAGTACCAGTTATTACTATTACTATTCTGTTATTTAAGAATTAATAATCTTGAATTTACAGAAAATATATGATACCTTTGTCTCTTAATCAATTAACGTCGATTCTTTTCTTTCAGAAAATATATTAACGTTACTAGCTTTCCTTCCATCATGTAGAATTTAATTTTCTGAAAAAGTTTCTATTTGATTTCATTCTGTAAGTTTCAATTCGATGATTAAAATATGTATATAACTTTCAGGAGTATAACGAAATACATTACTTTGCTTCACAATATAATTTTAAGCAGCGACCTAAGATCGTTACGATTCTAGAATTGTTCTCAATCTTTGATGGATCTTTGGAATCAGAAGTAGAGCCTAAATTAATCATTGGCTCTAGATATCATCTGTAGACCTAGGGGTATTCGAATGTGAAATTGGGAATATTTAATATCGTCTTTGGGAGTAATAGCTCTACTGTTCTATAAAAACCAATAAGTTTAGTGTACCCTTGATTCTACATCCCGCACTGCATAAGTGAAATGAATTTGCCTATACAGCAGGCGTTAAGTAGATGGGAGATCATGAGATGCATCAATTGCTCTAGAATTGAAATTTTATGACGCGAAAAACGAAATAGAATTTATATATATTAATTTTGAAGTCCAATTAACGTCTGGGATGTTAAAACATCCTTTAAAAGTAAACGACAACAGCAAATAAAAACATTTCTGTAAATTATGAGCATCATTAACCTGTACACCTTTATAAAGCATACTTTCGTAGCAAAGAAAACCATAAGAATATTAATTTACTTTTATTAAGGTCTTAGGTTGAAGGAATAACTTGTGAGTGGTTCAGAAAATCTAATTTAATTTCTATTTAAGTGAAACTTTAAATGAGAAAAATTCGAAGAGTCTTATATGTTCAATATATATTCATTATGACTGAAGCCTAAAATTCTCCTCGTAGTAGAGGGTTTAATAAGCTCTTTGAATAATTTGATGAGTAATAGAGTTGAAGTTTTATTAGGATTCTCAACTGAAAATAAAATCGAATTATTTAGATTTCAGTTTTTCGAGTTTTATTTAAAGGGAACCTGCTCCTCGTGCCATTCAAATAATATAATAATATTTTCATAAATTTTCAGAGCTACATCTTTATTATTTTGTTTGATGTAACATTATATTGCTTAACATATAATATCATTGAGTAAAGGGCTCTATTTTGAATCATGTATGTGCTTACATAAGTAAATTCTGCTCGAATTGTGCTCGGTAAAATTCCTAAAAATAGATATTCAGCACTGCATAATTCAGTCTAACGTTGATCTTTCAGTATTACGAGTTTTCTTATAACTCTCGTTTTAATTTAATCTCATTAAAAAGGTGTATATGCAAATGATTCACACGGATTATTGTATTAAATACCCCAATAGCGAAATGAACTGGTTCGAATTGGTTTATCGGTGGCTGGATGAGCAAAATCGGAATTGGACAGAAATTTTGCACTTTGATTGAGCTGGATCGAAAACCCTACGTTTTATGCCTTGCTTTAATTGATGACCTTATTCTGTTTAATTTTTAGTTAAAAAAAATTTAAACTAAAAACATTAGTACAAATTCACACAGATTAGGAATTTTCAAAATTGACAGTAAAATGTCCTAAGAGGCACTGGAATAATTTACTGGGGTAATAACGAACTAAGAGGCTTGAAAGGAGCAAAGAGTAGTTAACAAATTAGTTGTACACAGAACCTAAACGTCTGCAAGTCCATTTTCATTCTCATGAGGAGGGCTTTATGACTTTGATATCCATTTAAATTATTTCTTTTAAGTAAAATTTAATTTAGTTTTACTGTTTAGAACTTACATAGATAAAGTTATGAACTTAATTACATAACAGTAGGCAAAGTCTGGGAGGCACTGCTGTCGACCAAATTATCGATTTAAATTTAATAGTAGTATGAAGTCGGTTACAGATCAATTTCGGTGCAAGTTAACTTT
This sequence comes from Pachydiplax longipennis, assembly GCA_036926295.1. NCBI lineage: Eukaryota > Metazoa > Arthropoda > Insecta > Odonata > Libellulidae > Pachydiplax > Pachydiplax longipennis. Next base: position 65,397,161 of record JAVFKF010000008.1, read on the forward strand.
CAGTTTATGCTTATTTTTCTTGTTGTGCCTAGTGATGGTTCCCAGCTCCCAACTATGCAAAGGGTTCTGATAATGACTAACGTTTATTTAAATACCTAATTTTGATTTCCTTCTCATTATAAACTGCTCATCTAGTGTTACTCATTAAAGATTTTTCTGCGTTTGCATATTTTTACCTCAAACACAACTTCCTTCGGAATATTTCTTGCTAGTGGAAGCGTAAGAAAAGTATTAAAGGCTTATAATAATTCCGTTGAGGAACATTCACATGAGCTGCAGGTTGTTTCACGTTGCATCTTGCCTTGCCTGAGAATTACATTTTCAACTTTCAGATAGTAATTCGTGAGCACGTGATCAGCTTAGACTACTTTATTCTTCTCTTGTGTAACACAATCTTTGACGTAGGTGGTTTCCAATGTCGCTCTGCGTCACCAAAATTTTCAATTTCTTGGACTCTGTAATTAAAACCTTGCGGAATATAATTCTCCAGCTATAGATTAATTCACCCTACGTTTATTACAGTTAAGCCTCCCGTAAGAAATAATTCATAAAAAGTGACCACGATGTTACCCCAAGTTGAGATTTAAATGAGGGCTAAAGGCAGTTGGTCAGAAAACGCCCGAATATGAAAATTAAGGAGAGCCATGTCATTAATGTCGTAATAATGGTCGTGGGTTTTTGCTGACGTGGGAGGGATCGTCAATTAAAGAAAAATTACGGTCGCTCGCAGACTCCACTGTCGTCTTTGTGGTGACAAGGGAGAGTGGTGTTTTTATGAAATTTGATATTATGTATTTTAAGTGGATACCGAAGTGGGAAGGTCCTTCAGACATCCTTCTATTTTAGGATCCCTTCCTCCTGTTTGCATTCGAAAATTGCTTTCCCTTTCCTCAATTTTTGCGCTATTCCAAAGAAATTGGAACTTAATTGCAGAGAGATTTTATTCCTGAAAGAAAGTGAGTAGTGGTTTGGAGAGGAAAAGATAAGCAAGGCGTAAATCTAACCGTGGAGTTAAATTGAATTGGCGATTCAAATTGAATTTTGAGAGAGGAAGATTTAAAGAGATATGTCTTTCTTAATGTCCTATATCTGAACTGTATGATGCATATTTTTGTACATATACGTATGTATACATGTGTATTTTTTATGTGCATTTTAAGTGCATGTATCCGTCACATGTAGATACTTCTTGGGATATAGGATACAAACTCACACCCTAAACCACAGCCTTGATTAACTTGGTCACTTCATGTCCCTAATGCCGTCATAAGTCAGAAATCGATTCCAGCATTATGGGTTCGATCCCAGAAGGACCCAAACCTAGATTTTTCCTTAAAAATAAGCTATAAGGATTTCGAAAACTTTACTGAGACACTTCCCGGAAAGACTGAGTATTGTGAACCGATACATAGTTAGAGAAGGCACTTTATATATATTATAGAGTGAAGACGTCTCTCATTATTCTGCGTACGAAATTCTTCCATTAGGGTGATTTTTACTTATTTTGGAATTCATCGCAGGACCCAGAATGTGGATTAAATAGTGATTTTTTTGTCAAAGAAGTTAACCGTTTCCCAATTGATCCCTTATTCGACTTCATTGAGCCTTAAATATTTTTCTACAAGAATCTTATTAAAAACTGGGAACGACTTTTGTTGCACTTTCTGAAATGACATCGTCGTAGAATTCCGGATATAGTTAGAAAGTACTTTCTTAGCGTAATATCTAATGGCATCTCCCGACAAATTTTTGGGTTCGATGCCAGGTTCAAATTTCTCTTATAAAGTTTACGGGTTAATTAATAACTATTAAGTGGATTTAAGAATTATTTTTAAAGTACTTCCGATGATGGATTATGATGGATGATTGTCATCCGGTATGACGATTGAGGACATAGTGTATTTATATGGCTTGAATATTCTCCTTAATAAACCTAGGTTCGACTATAGATTGATTTAAATGTTCTTCCATAAGTAAGCTATGGGGAAACAGATCCGAGGAGTTTTGGTGGCTGTTTGTAAAGATTTGATTGTGATCCATATGGGTCTTGATAGCTTCCTGGCCGTTGCATTCTTTTTAAGGCCATTTGGGTAGATAGTATAGATATCTTTCTAAGTTACTCTATGTGTTAGAGATTGTCCATTCTTGATCAGCATATTTCTTGGGTCACTTTGAATGCAGTGTCATATCCTAGCGATGCACTGTTCAATTTCCTTGGTGGTCCATTTTCAAGCCCTTAAAGTTGGGGGTCTTTAGATTTAGAATGGCATATAAGTTGGGTAATATCAGTTCTTATTTCCCAGTATTTTTCACAAAATAGAACTTAGAAAGAATGAAATATTTTTTTAAAATAGAAAATTTCAATTCCCTGTTCACTGCTTACCGCTTTTGGTGAGAAAAATTGGCTGTTTGGAGCAATATATCGTTCATTTATACTGCGTACTTATTTCTTTGCATTTTTTATCAAATATTATTTATATTTTATACATTATGTTTCCGTTTCTTGTTGACCAAGAATCCAATACCTTCAATTCTATTGTCCTTCATGCCCTTATTAAAGATAATGTTTTCGAAATTAGTAATGTTTTTGCTTGCTGCGTTTCAAATAAAGTTAAAGCGGGCTTTGTTTAAAACAAGCATATTTGATAACAAATAATATAAATTACTTTAATTGATTTTCACTACAGTAAGCTTATAAAATGTGTAAACTCTTTATGATAGAAGATAGTTTCCATTGAAACAATGTCCATTACTAAACTATATACATCTTTCTCCGTATGAGAAACATGTTTATAATTGAGGTACAGCTTGAATTTTTGGAATGGTTTAAATTCTGTTGGTTAACCCGCGACAACACGCGTCCGTAGAGAGTCCCCACCCATCTTTATTAAATTTTGTAATTTTTCACCCTCAGTTTAATCTTAGTCAGTTTTCTTTGAAACATCGTAAAATTTCATCATAATTTGTAAATTTCCTGTACTTTTATTGATTTATTATACCTCAGTGTTTTATATCCCTCATAATTCCTTCCCCAGTGTCATAGCCCCAGTGTCATGGGCACAAATGGCACGTGATACGACGGGTTAATGGCCTCTATGCCATGTCACGAGGTGATTGTATTATTTGGAATTATCGTTTTACAGGATGAGAATGAATGGAAAAGTCCAATATCGAAACTAGGTCCCAGAGTACCTGATCTTTGTGATTCTTTATAAAGGTTTCATTCTCCAAAACTTTGTCTTAACTAGAAGGCTGAAAGATATATATTCTTATTTAGGAATTCCCTCTCGTTGATTTAAGTACTGCCTCTGTGAAATGTTAGTTAATGAGGAACGTATGTTGGGAATACTGTAATTGGTTTAAAACGCAAGAAAATCTGTTTCCAATTAATTCAGAAATGTGGAAATATTTTGGTATTGACCCAATAATCAACTCAAAATGTAAATGTACTTTCAATGACCGAACTTTTTAGTCATAAAGTGATTATTTTAGGTTGCAATATCTTTTGTCCATTCTGTGTAAGAGTCGTCCATGATTTGGAGAAAAAGCGTTTTTCAATAGTTATATTTTTCCTGTGGTAGTAATTACGCATTAATAATATCTAGTAATTATAGATGCTTATCTACAGCCTGTGAAAAGGAAGACAAACATGAGGTATAAAACGTCATTGAAAAAGATTGAAAGTAAAGGAGAGTTTCGCCACGAAAGCTCTTAGGAGAGGGAGTTAGGAAGTCAGTAAAGGCAGGAGATAAGGCAAATAACATCGGAAGAGGAGTTAGGTGAATGAGATGGGGAGGTGTGGTAGATGGGAAGTGGGAGTAACGATATTTTTAATGGGGAAGTGTTTTAATGAGACGATTAAGGCAAGTCATTTGCTAACGGTGCTGTGCAGAGACTTGGGCCTGAATCCCTTTTCCCTTCTCTCCGTCCCTATTTCCCTCTCCCTCAGAGCAGAGCCTCCACTCATATTCATTTTTTCCCGGCTCCTGTCCTCCCTTCTCCCGCCGAACCACCAAACAGCTTCACCCCTTGTCGCTATACATCCATCTCGTGCATTACAGTCGAACTGGTTGCATACCCATCGCTAGAGCTGGGGGAAAAAGTCCGCTAATAAAATGACGTAACGAGAAAGCGCCACCGCTCCTTGTCCAATAGTCAACGTACTTCATCATGCATTAATCTCGTGATCGTCATTACCATTTTTCCTCATCGGCATGCAAACGAGGAAATTCTAAAAAGCGAAACTCCCCGACCTTCTCTATAATTTTATTTTTAGGAATACTCGTCATTAGAAGAATCGTCCAAGCTTCTCAAATTAATCTGAGGAAGTATGTGAAGGGATGGGTATGAGTTGTCAGTCGCACTCAGCTCGTCTGTGGTCTGAATTGTAATAGCTACATTGATTTTTCCCTCCAGTGTGGAACAACTTTCGGAGGGGCTTCGCAATGAGAATGTTTGGTGATATTTGGAGCGACGCCGGGGTTAAAAATACGGAGAGCGGGGTAAATAACTCTGTATAATCCATATCAGACGAATCTGTCAGTATCCGGATCAAGGTTTTTGACCTTTCGTTCGTACAGCAGGCAGTTGTTACCACGAAATCCTGCGGTCAGTTGTCGCATAAACTAGAGCTCATGAGCCGTCGCCTGTATCTCTTCTTGTATTTCGAGCTATATCATTTATTGCTTCTGTATGGATTCCTTTCTATAATCCATTTCCACTTTGAAGCCGTATATACTACCCATTAATCTATTTAATTGATAGAGAATATTCGTTGATAATTAATAATAATTAAAAAGTGTTCAAAATTTTTACTTTTGTTAAAATAATTTCATCTCCATCAAAAAATAAGCTTTAAACCGATTCCTTTAATTCTCTTTTGGATTATCTATTTATTTTATCATCATTTTGATAAATTTGTATTTCCAAATGAACAATTCGACTCCCTCATTTTACCAACACTCCATCCTATAACTTATTATGTCATGGTTACATATTGAAGAAACGAAATGTAAAGTCAAAATTTTATTTTTTCCTCAGTTTATGCAAAAACAGGTATCGGAATACCGCAAATTTTTATCCAAAAACAGATATCGGCTCTAAAATTGACTATTTCGATATAATTATAGTTATTTCCATTAGTTGCAACGTCATTCAAACCTCATATTGCTTGATTGTCCAATTTATATACCAATTTTAAAAAAAGTGGTTTATTCTCATCATCTCCTAGCGGTGCGCGCTCACTGACAAATCCAGTATTTATTTAATTATTTTTAATGGTACATGTGGCATCCATTTTCTCCTCTCTCTCTATGATACTTTTTACTTTTCAAATTCTCTTCCTCTCCCAAGCGCTTTTTACAGTTATGTTACACAAATAGAATTTTTTATCGAATTTTTTTAAAACGATATTTTCAAAAAGGTTCGCTCAAAAACAAATTTACAGCTGGGTAAATAGTCGGAGGTGTGTGCTATACTAACTAATAACGGAAATGATTCGCATAATGGCATTTGGCTCTGTAAGTTCTCCGTAATGCGTACATGTATAAAAGCATGTATGTTGTAATACCTCTTTACAAATGATTTGCTGATGTACTTCGTATTTTCCACAAATGTTTATTCAAAACGACTTTCACCTTGAGTTAAATACCTCTTTAGTTCCGTGAGCATCACCACCTACACCTATTTTTATGAAAATTACTCTGAAAAATCATTTACAAATTTCCTGATTGATGTGTATGAAATAATCCTAGTCTCCATCTAATTTCCATCAGCTTCATATTTTCATAAATTCCTTCATTCATCTCTTTCTTTTTCGATATCTTCTCTCGGTGTCTCCTCTTCGTTTCCTCTTCACCTCCAAATTGCCTTCGTAATGGAAGACTGGAGGAGAAAGAAGTGTTAGGTCGCCGGACTAGAGGAAGAGGTGAGGTGAGGAAGGGGTAGTGGTTGGGCGGCAGACAGAAAGAGTGAGGGAGGCAGAAACGGTTACATACACCCTCGCTCCATTACGTCCTCTGTTTGCTCGATTTTACGGGACACTGGGAGGCTTAGGACGGAATTAACGACTCCCGTTTTCATCGCTCATCTGTTTGGTCAAAGCTTTTAGCGTTTTTGGGAGTTTGAGGTGAAATCCCGAGCAAACCGACAAAACGAAGGGGGACCCGACGTCGTCGAGGTTTTCGTCTTACGAGTTTTTCGAAATATGCAGAATAATCGAAAGAAAAGTTGTTGTTGCGGAGGGTGGAGTAAAAGGGTTAGGAAAAAGAGATCGAAGGAAAGGAAAATAAGCGGAGGGAAAGCAAAGCGAATCGGCGGGAAAGAGGAAACGGAACGAGGGGAAGAGGCATCCGGTGGCTGCGGGAGTGGATCCGAATTCACTCTCCCACTCTTTATATAGTTGTTTCTTCAGCGGAAAAATCACCCCGATGCGGCCCATATTCACTTCGATCAGAACCTTTATTCCTTTTTTTAGGTTCGCGGCGCCGAAAATTTTGCGGTTGCTAACTATCTCTGGTGGTTGGCTGCGAGAGCATGATGTAGATATACAGATGGATAGCAATAGCGAGAGAGGTAGCGAAAGAGATACAGGCAGTGAGTGTGAATTGTTGAGACCGCTACCATTGTTTTCTATTCTCCTTTTCTCTCTTTCTTCCTTCGCTCCAGAGCGCATGCTCCATTTGGCAACATCGCGTGGCGAAAATTTCGCTTTTGTTTGTTTGTGTGTATTCACAGGAGTACCATTCTCTCTCTCTCTCTTTCTCTCTCCATCTCTCTCTCTCTCCTTCTCTCATCATTATACGGGACTAAAATCACAGTTACTGAGACGTACATAGTACTACCGCCCGTCCTGATGCTTGCAGCGGCGTTGCAAGAGAGTATGTGTGTGTCTGCGCTTGTAACCTTTACTTTTTTAATTTCAAAAGCCCGGAGGGATTTCGGGCTGACTTCGCTCTAAGCCAAAGGGGAGTTATAATCGCCGCGTGCTTGCAGATGGCTTCAGTCATCCCTTCCGTGCCGTGTGAGTTTTTTCCCCGCCGTCCCTTCCTTCCCCCCTTATATTTCCATCATTTTTTCACGACTTATCTCCCGCAGGCGCTCTATCAAAAAATGCATGAAATCATCTGAGCGAGCAAGTATTCCGAAAGAGATTATGACAAGTAAATCAGCACCTTTTACAAGGTGGGAGTTTATAAAGGACGGGAAATGGCGTCGGGGAAAATTAAAGAATTTTACGGGCATGTCTCGGAGAGTGAGGAAGTGTCGCTTAATGAGTAGTTTCAATTTCTCGAAAGCGGTTGGTTTTATTCGATTGCTTCCGCTTTCGTACACCCTCGGGAATTAAATGATGAAGATTTGTTGTATCGTCTAGTTTCCGTTGAGCTCCGCTTGGATAATTGCTTTCCTTTTCAAATAGCGCTTGAATCGGGAAAAGCAAACAAGCTATGCAATATATCCTCTACGGGGAATATTTATTCGCTGGTGGTTTCGGGGCACCAAAGAAAATAATAAACTTCAGCGACTGCTTTTCCGTTTTGTCTTCTCCCACTTAAAAATAATAAATTTCGACGTATACCTTAAAAGTTTCAGAATTAATAACTCATCTATGATATGCCTTCTAAAAGTTTCAAAGGTAGTATACAAGGTTGTAATAAAAAAGCCGTAATATTCCTAATTTTTTTGACAATAAGGTCTTACGTAAACGAGAAGGAAGCTAGGGTCCTCCAGTTTACAGAATAATGAATTTCAACTGAAATGAAGATATTAAAGAAATTGTTAGGATTTTGAAATCTCAGAGTAAGTTGATGAATGATTAAAATGGATTAGCGACTTTGAAATCACAACGGTAGTCTTCCGTCCGTGTATTCTTTTTTTCTTCCATTGCTGAATAATGCTGTTAAAATATTAGCGAAAGTTGCTTATATACTGCATGCTTATGTATGATAATCACCCTAAATGGTTTTCGCATTTGGCCTTATAAAAATCTCCTTGGCGGAACATAGGAATATCCATTATCCTACCTCAAGGAAGAATATTACGCCCTAGCATCGAACCAGAGTTACATTAGGAACGGTTTTCGTTCATCAACCATATTTATCATCGTTATTCAAATACCGGAAAATATCTATGTGTCTTTTCAGAAAGTGCTCTGAAATTGACATTGAAAATCACCACGTTCTGTTTCTTAAGGGATAATTTTGCACTGACCTGGCGTCGACTCCAGGCTCATTTTACTTTGTAAGATATCTTTGCAGTTTTCGACAGAACCGCCTATCAGATTTTTGTTCTCCATCCTTAAGAAAAGTTCCTTAAAAAGTTTCTAATATCCACACAGTCTCTGGTTATAGGAAAATAAGGATTTGGGGCATTCTGGGATCAAACTCATGATAGCAATCGATGTTATTTTCTTTTCTGGGACAAGACGGTTATGGCATAAAAAACTAAGCCGATGACGCCATTGGTTTTGACATTGAGTTTGTATCCTATCTAACAAATTTCAGAGAAGTGTCTAAATATCATGGATGTACAGAAATCCGTCCCTATTAATGGATTGACACTGTAAATAATAATAAGAGATAAAAGATCATTTGAGTGTTCACATTTGAGTGTCGTTTTGTTTGCTTATGTAATATTTGAACGAGGAAAACCGAGATTTATTCTATTGAAACGGCAAAATCCAACAGATATTAAAATAAATATTATATTTGCTTGATGTGTGGATTAATTAAACATTTGAATGGGATAATTAAACACTTTAATTTGTTTATGGATTTTACTAGGGAATTATAGTTAGATCATGCTGTGTAAATATCTTTCTCATGCAGCAGAATATCAAATTATGGCAATCACAGATAATGAAATGTAACTGAGGTTTTCCAGGCATACTTCATTGCTGCCTTACAGACACATATACTTACACACAGATACAGAAAATTATTTCTAGGAATATCTTTAATTATTTCTTCACTCTTCAAGAAATTATGTAAAATTTCTTAAATGAATATGAAGGTCAAAATTTGAATGCAATTATTGTTTTGATAACATAAATATTATATATTTAACATTCAAATTATCGAATTTCACTGAATTACATTGTTTAATTCTAATTCTTACGTCATACACAACTACCTTGCTGCGGTTTTTTATCCGTATTGTGTATCTTTTCCACCCAGAAGCCAAGAAAAGCTAACAAGTCAATACATTATTACAACCTTGTTAGTTAAACAGAAAGTTATTCTCTGTCCTTTGTACCACGGAGTAAGTGAAATTAATTTTACCTTTAGTATGGAATCGAACATTTACCGCTTCCATTTCCTTAGAATATATCCCCTATGAGATCGTCCATTTTATGCCAAATTTTCGATCATTAACGTGATTTAATTTAAAAAATTATAGGTATTCCTTCATAAGCAAAAATTTATGTATATTATAATGGGATATCAAGTAGTTACTTGATTGATTACTATTGTAATGATATTTGCGAACAAACGAACGAATAAAGTTCACTTCCTGTCGGAAATTTTAATCATGGCTCCTGGCTTGGGGTCTTATCCATTGTTTTCCAATTAAACACTTTCGAGTTCACTTTATATTCAAATTCACAGGGTAGGGGAGAGCATCTGGCTCAGTTTAAGGTAAGGTAGCTAAGATAAGGGTGTATTCATTAAAATCAGATTTTGGGCGACGGTATTTGTTGATTGTTGTTTTTAGATTGTAATCCCATATTGTGGAAAATAAGCAATTTTGAATGTATTTCAGTTATGAGTTGAATCTTTGTGTTATTCTATTTAAATCTGTGGAGAAAAGTGAGATTTTATGAAATTAGTATATTTCTGAAGTACTGGTCTTATATGGAACGTTTACTTTCGAGTGCTTTACTTTCGAATCTATAGAGCTTTCGCAAATAGATTTTGTGTGTAATGCCAAGTGGGTGATGCTTAGGTGAGCATAGGTCGTATAATTGATAGATACGTTAAGAGTTTAGTTTTTATGTTCCCTTGAGATCTGTTAAATAGTATACTTGATACGGCGAATTTGAATTTTCTTGCTTTCTGAATTTTTTTACAATATTTTCTTTCCAGGCCAATTTTTATCGAGTATAACACCTACAAATTTTTCGGATATTGCTTATTGTAATGATATAAACGTCCACTGAATATATGCTAATAATGTTAGATTGTATGAGAGTTAAACGAACTACCTAAACATTCTGCACATTGCAGTTTATGCAGTTTATTTTTCATAGAGCGGAAATTCTTTTAAATTTGTTAATTATATGAATTAAATAAATTGATTCTTTTTCTTTATTTAAAATTATCACTGGGTAAATTACCCTCCACTGACAAAAAATTATCACGTTCACTCTCTACTTTTAATATCACCAAGTAAGGAAGAATTATAATCAATGCTGTAATTGATATTCATTTCTTATAACACAGCTGTGAAAACCTATTAAAATCCCTTGTCTCTGTTCTCCAAATAATAGTATGACATTGAATATTATGATCTTATTTTATTCACCATGAATTTGCCTGCCGTTTTTCAGATGGAATCGTACGAATACCCTAAGTAGTCATTTATATTCAACCACAAAGAATAACGGAATTTCCACCCCTGAAAACAATCATAGATCACTCAATTCCTTAAGCCACTTAAAATAATCCAAAAGCTTTAATATATCCAAATAAAATACGCAACACCACTACGGAAAACTTCTGCGGATGAATTCATGAGTTATTTTAAATCTCAATTGGAGGATTCGAGTGTGTGTGTGGGTAGTAGGAGGGAAGAAAGCTCGGCGATAAATGATGATTGCGAAAAAAGGATGCCTCCCACCAGGCCTTATGAAATAGTTAGGAAATTCAATAGGAAATGAAAGAATCGGAAAAGGGGGTTGGGAGCGCAAAAGTTGGCGGAATAACTGGAATGTATATGGAGATGGAGGGGTGTGAGGATGGGAAGAGGGGCGGAGTCGCGGATGTACAGTAGAATATGGAGAATGGGGCGGGGAGGTGAGGGTGGGGTGCCGGGCGGATAAAAAAACCGGTGTTCGGATAACACCTGGTCCCTGGACCATCCTAACTCCTCCCACCATTTTGGCTTACTCTCTCTCTCTCTCAATCCCCCCGTTTCTATATCCCTCCCCCTCCAGTTTTTCATCCTTCCATACCTCCACTTCCCATCCACAGATCCTCCTCATCCGATAATCCAACTCTCCTTTCCCCCGAAAATTTCCCTTACTTCCCCCAAAACCCCCTCTTTCTCCCCTCTCTCCTACGGCCGTTTAGCTCTCCGACCCAATATCTCCCTCGAACTCTCAAAATCACCCCTTTTCTCTTTCTCTTCCTCCTCCACCACCTTTCCCATTGCCCTTTCGCTGTTAAACCACTCAACCCCTCTTCCCCCCACATCAACTCACGCTTTTAACCTCCTTTCCCCCTCTCTCTTCCGTTTCCCCACGCCATGGTACAACAACCCGTGTCGTCCAGCAGATATTGATTCCTATATTACACGCGATTCATGTTTAATAAGATTCCTTTAGTGGCCATGAATGGCTATGCTAATATAGCTTCCGAAGTTACGTGCTTCGGAACATCGAGATCCGAGTAGGCGGAGTGGGAAAAAAGGGAGCGAGAGAAGGAAAGCGGTAAAAAATTATGTTTTTTCGTGGGGATAAATTTTTCATCGAGCGTTACGATAATGCCATGCGAGACAGACCTATTATCTCTCCGTCTTTATTACGATCAGAAGGAGCGCTGAATAACATGGGCAGTAACATTTAAAATGCCTGAGCGTATGCGATCGGGAAAAACGCTGGCTATAATATTTACGGATGTTTTAGTCGCACGAAGTTTTAGAGTGGGATGCGTTTTGAGGGAGACAAAAGGAAAAAAAAGAGAGTGGTTTCGACGTTGTTTCGACTCCTCATCGCGTAATGCCGCAGTAAAGATTTTTTTTAGACCGTTTTATAAATTTTTCAAGCCACCATTGGGATTAGTGGTTACGTAAATGATCGGCGAGGATTACGCGATTAAAGGCGTTTTAGAAGTACCACGGAATACTTTTTGCGTTTTTTTTTGTTGAAGTTGGTATACTTTTCGGATGGAAACTTATGGCGAATGCCTGCGAAAGTCTTTATTGCTGTAGCTTAATTGGTAACAAAATATGGCCGCAAAATTTCAGGGGTGTTTCATGAACTATCAGCAATTATAAGGAGTGCAATTTATTTTTTTGTAATGTTTGTATCACTCAATTTAACGTCGAAAACATTTATTATTTAGAGCTGAAATTCAATCTTACAGAATATTTCTTTGATTAAAAACGTGCCACATATTACAATGATTACGAATGAGACGTTTTATCATAACGCTATTATTTAACAGTGAGAATAGTTAAAATGAACATAATGTCATTTGAATAGTCTTAAAGCCCGATTAGCATACGATATAATTATGCTCCTTAGACGTCCATTACTCATATGTAAATTTAGCTATATTTTTCTATTATACTAACCTCAATTCTGATATTTCAATTTTAAAGAAGTTCCGGTGAACCTTTTTTATGATCTTTTAAAAAGTTTAGGGAAAAGAAATATACTTAAAAATTGAAAATATCCTTGCATATTGCACTTCACAATTTTCGATTTTATAAAGTGTAGTTTTTTACTTTTTTTCTACATCCTTCGTTGTGAATTTCCACAAGTTAAAGTATTTCGCAATTGATTTTTACTCTGATATTGCTTTCTGCATCTCTGTTTAGTATATTCATGGCTGGTATACTATATATTATTTAAGTCTTCAGTCATGTTTTCTAAAATATTTTGTTCTTACTGACCATATTGAATTCTTGATATGGATTTCAAATATCCAGAATTGATCGCTTGATCACATAGTAGAATACGCTAATTATCACGTAAATTATAAGTACAAAAGCATAACTTTTCCTGAGACAACATCTCAGGATGCTATAAATAATCTACGTAATCGTTTAATCTACACAGTATATGAGAAGAAAGATTTAGGTGATCTCATAGGTGATCTAGGTAGTGCACATAAGTATTCCATAAAATACATTACTGTGTTTACTGGTTCCAGAGGATATTAATTAGGCTTAATTACTCTAGCGCATCTGGTTTTGTAACCGTTTAATGGCTATGGAAGAATAGCGGCTCATTTGCCTGGTTAAACAAGAGGTATTTCGTTCCCCTTTAATACATATGATTTCCGCACGATTGTTCCAATTAATTTAGAAGTATAGTGCATAAGAAATATGCATGCATGAAATGATCATTTTTTTAAGATGCAGAAGTCAGTTGTTAGTTTTCAATGAGGATTTTGAAAGTGAACAACTGATGGGATTGAGGTATACGTGAATATCGGAATTAATTTTTCATTTTAATTATAACGAATTTCATTACTTATATTTTAAAATTAAAAAAGTTAATTTTAAAAATTCAAATAAAAAATTAAAATTAAAAAATATCTAAATAGCTCTTTTCAGCTATATAAATTAAGTCTTAGAATGAAGACCAAGAATGTGAAACTCAAATCTCATCATTAAAATTTATCTAAGGCGCAGAAAAATATATGCGGAAATTGCAAGAAGTAGAAACTCTTTCAGGTCCTCTTTAAGGTCATTACATTTCGATATCGTGATAGTTTTTCGGAGCTTCTTTTGTACTCGTCTCGGAAATCCCAGCTCAGATTGCACTTTTCCTGCAACTTTACTCGGAAGAAGTTCTGAAACACTTTCTGTTCTACTGAAAACGTGATACCGAACTCCATTAAATATTTTCAATAACCGTCTGAATGGAGAAGTTAAAATCGAAGATCGAACCTATTTCGAACTTGCTTGAACGAGCTATAAACGATTTTCGCTTAGATGAAAAAGATGAACGCTCTTTGTCAATACTATCGGTTTTACGTTTTTATAATATATGCTGTTACCATTGCTCATATTTCTTGTGTAAATCTTTATCCTGAAATTTCTCGGTTTTGAATAAAGAATGCTGTGTGCATTTTATTTAACTTCGTCTTTTACCATTGGAGTAATTCACATTTTTTCCTTGCTTTTACTGCTTGGGAAATGCTTTAATCATGGCTGAGTCAATTTTGGAATTGAAATATAAGTACCACGATTTAAATTAGTACAATCTCTCGGGACAGCATTAAATGTAAGTTAATATCCACCAAGTGTCCTTAATCAGCAGAAAGCAATTTAAGTAGATACTAAAGAGAAACAGACATGAAAGATGTCTAACGAGACTGGGACTCAAACCCGGGTCTCTATATTACCTGTCGGGTAACTCTGTAACCCTTGACCTATCCCAGATAACCTTGTTGGTAGTATGTCCGATTTTAGTGAAAGCGGTCCCGGGTTCGATTCCCATTGGGGGTTCATGCACGAAAGGACCTCAGTTGTTGAGGCACTTTCAACAATGGCTTGAGCTAACCGGTTGAGAACATTTCCCCATACCATTCGGGATACTTTGAAAATAATTTAACAATTTTAGTAATTCAAACAATTTTGAAAATAATTTAAATCATAAAATATCTCCTTGGTATAAGTATCCTGTATTTTTCATTTGTATTTTACACATATCGTTTTCATCAGGAAGAAAATATATGCAGATAATTGAATGCATCGTCGATGTTACACAAGCGGCCAGATTTATAAGTTATTATTTTCGCAGATAAAATTAAAATTTTATTGGAAACGAGTAAGATTTCATTGGGAAACTTTATGAAAGGTTCTCGATAAGTTATTTTTATGTTATTGAATCACACAGTATTATAACGAAGTTTATTTGTTTACATTGGGAAAATAGATGTTCCGGTTTAAAACCTCCAGTGGGCCGCTGGGCTGGGCTCCGCTGGTTAAAACAATGAGATCTAGTTCTCATTACGTATATATTTAAATAAAAACCTCATCTTTCTAACCGTAGTAATGATCATATTTCACCATTCCTCTGAGGTACCCAGAATTATGCGGAAGGAAGTCATGGAGCATATGCCATAGCGTAACAACTCACTCCAGGCTCTCTTTCTCCTTTCATTCTCTTGAATCAATTTTCATTGCTTGAGCTAGCATCCATACGAAGATCTAAAATCCTTGTCTTTTTAATCTACCATCTCCAAGCGGAAGAAGGCATGCGTACGGACGTGTGTTTATCTTTACTAAGGCGTCGCTCTAAGGGTTAAGGGGTAATTGGTCATCTCCATCGATCCAGGACACCTCCCGTTGCGCGTGAACATGATAACTGCTTTAGCGGGCCCCTCGTAGAATCGCACGCCCGAAATGCTCCCGATGCACCCGGATCACAACACCCGGCCTCCGTGACGCACGTCCGTTAAGTTTCGGAGGTCGGGAAACGTCCGTGACCCCCTAAATATCTAAACCCGATATCCGACTGATAATATCCCGCGGATCAAACATCTTCGTCCACGGATCACGGCCAAAAATTAACCCCGAAGGTGAGCGGGAGGGAAAGAATCATCGAACGGTCAGCGCTGCGGACCGCGTCATCAGTTCCGCGTAAATTGCAAAACGTTTTTTCCCCCTCGTTGACGACTGGGATAACGATAGACGCAGGGATGTCGGGCGGGATTTATTTTCGGTTTGAATGAGAGTGGGAGGCAATATGCCGTGTTGACAGGGAAGGGGAGTGAATTAGGAAATGGTGCATGACGTGGGGCTGTTCGCGTCACTCCTCTGGGCGTTCACCCATGGCAGTCTGGCGTATATGCACAGGTGGGCACGGAGATGCAAGGAGAGAGGAGTTAAGGAGGATGGGAAAGTGATTAATAGATATGAGGAAAGGGGGAGGGGGGCGTAGAAATAGAGCGAAGGGGAGAGGAAAGGAGGTGAAGAGGCTGGTGTGGGAGAGTCCGACGGTATGGAGGGGATGAGTAGGAAGTCATTAGGTGATGTACAGAAGCCATATCGCACGCGTGGGTGGCTGGGATTGGCTCATATGCAGAAGCGAATGGCAATTGTCGGCTCAGTGGAAGCAGGATGAAGCATAGAACGCCGGAGGAAGGGGCCCATGGAGGGAGGGGAAGGTGCATGTGAACGGAAGTGTTTATACTGGTTCCGATGGACGACGGGAAATTCTTTTTCTTTTCAATTTTGATGTTTTTCATTTACCGCCGTATTTGTCAGTCCTTCGAATCCCTTGCGAGCGAACGAGCGGAAGGCTCTTTTGTGTTTAGGAAAAACAGATATGATCGCTGATGCGTCGCGGTTTTCTACATGTTCGCGTGAAACGGCCTTTTTGTTTGAGTGTGTGTAGCAGAATATCAAGCCATTTTACGCTGATTTCATTCCTTCACTAAGCGTTAATGCATTAACTCAAATGTTCACGTTGCACTTTACGGGGGTAGGGAGGGAGTGTATGTGACACATAAAGGTGCCCTAATATTTGTTAAATTAAAGGGAATTTTTTTACAATTTGGATACAATTGGATCAATTTTGGAATTGGAAATTGGAATATTTTACAATTTGGGACGAGGTACAGCCTTCCTGTGCATTTACATGTTAAAAATGCAAGTTTCGAAACTAAACTAACTAAAACAAAAAGTTTTAATTGTTTAAAATTGCATATAAATTTTAAGTATTACTATTTAATTGCGTTTTTATACCTTAAGTGTAAAATATTGCTGTGATTTAATGCTCCACCTTGGAAATGGAAAGACCAAATTAATATTTTTTTAAAAATGCTTCCAAACATGTTTTCTGTTATTCAATGATCGCTCAGTGAAATACTTCTACTCGAATAATGCTTTAATCCTACTTAAATTATGCTTTAATTAATTATGGAATTCCTGAAATTCATTCAGGAATTCCATAAGTATAAGTAATACCAGAAGTCAATATTTTGACTACTTAATATAATTGTTACAGTTAGTAATTTACTTTCTATTCCCTTATGGTAATATTTTATAATTATCAGCTTCTCGAGGGAAAAGCCATCGTTAGATTAGAAGTAAGTATGTAATAGAATAAATATTTGATGTAGATGAAATGTGTACCTACATCACCTTTATTTTTAATTGCTTTACAGAATACCTCAGTCAGCCATGAATCATTGTTAGCTGTAGCCAATATCACAGTCCTGATAGCTTGGAATCAACATAAGCCGGGAAAATGTATTCAAATGAAATATGAGGAATGTAATGCCACTCACAGCACTTCCATCATCAGATCATCGCAGTTTGAGCATAAAGGTAAGATTTTATGAATTATCTATGATTAGATTATTTAGAAAATGTGGTTTTTCAGTTTTTCCCTTTATCAAGAAGTAGTGCTGATGTTTCCCAGCGTGATCGAGATAAACGTATTTAGAGATCCACAGTAAAATTTAATTTAAAAGTAGTTAAAATTATTGATAATAAAAGTAAAACGTGCCGGATTCATACGAAAGCGCTTCGGCACTCTGAAGTTTACATCAAAAACTAAAAGTATTATATATTCGCTTAGTCAAAGGTCCATCAAACGGTCCTACCTATATTCGAAGAAGATTTAATAAGCTTTATTGAAGAAGACATTCAAAACATATACCCTTCACATATACAGATGTAACTTTATGACTTATCATGCAAAGCCAAAAAGTAAATAAAAGCAGATCAATATTTTCATAATTAATAGGAAGAGGTTTGAACTGATGAACCGATGAATTTATTTAATTATGTTTTTCTAAAAATTCCCTAATATGATGCATTTTTAATAATTTAATTCAGAAAATCTCTATTTTTATATGTTCTGTTAAAAATCTCAGCACTATCAACGAGGTTTTGATTTAATACAGCGGTGGCGAATACCACTAAAAGTTTGCACGAGGAGACAAACTCTGGAGGTCATTAGTCAGTTAATTCGATGATACCGCCACAGAATCGAAACCAAATGGCGCGCTTGGTACTTCTTTCCTCTACTCCGGAACTGGTCGAACAGTTGTGACCTGGAAGTTTTATTTTTCGAAGACGAGCTTTTGAGCCCGGTCGAGATCAGCGAACGGCTGTAATGGGAGGTTTTGGAAAATGGACTCTCCGATGGAGGAAGAGTGCATGTGAGGGGCAGAGTGAGTTTCTGATCGTCCAATGTGACCCTCTATACAGCACGATAGGGTCAGGTCGTCTACAAGGCTAATGAGGACAATTGGCTAATTATTGGCTGCTAAACGGTATATGGCGATTATGGTTCTCGAATGTGTAGGTGGGTAATTGGCCAAAATACCATTTTCCGTGGTCGTGTGTTGAGAGTGAGAAAACATGAGAATGGAATGTCGCTGCATCGATGGAATGAATTCGTTGGATACGTAACAAGAAAGGAATCCTAGTATTCAAATGAAGATTTGGTCGTTCATAGAATGAAATACTCCTAATTTTCAAGTAAAAATCTGTTCTTTCATAGAACGATGCATGTTATAAAAATGGTACTCAACTTATTTTGGATCAACTCGATTCTTTCGTATTTGTCATAAACCGATAAAAATTTCGTCATTGAAATTTTATCGTTCTGTCGGTAAATTAAAATTGAAATAATTTTTGTAGATAGTTGGGTGATTAGTATCAACTGCGTGTATTTTATGCTAGGAAGTAGATCTGTCCGTCCTTATTCGATATATATTATTTTTATCTTTGTTTGTGCAAAATAAAGCATTACTTTATTTTACGAACAGTTATTAATTTAAAAATAAAATAAAAAAGTCTCAATAATTGCATAGATCTCATTTTTATCAGTCTATTTTTCGATCAGAGGATGAAAATAGTTTTGTTATCTTGAATAAATTCAAGATGCTCCAGGATTTTTATAACTAACTTTTATGAATTATTGAAATGAACAAAGAATTTCATTTTATCTTTTATTCTAAAATAAACGAAATATTAAAGACCATTGCTTTTTATTCATCATATCAACTATAGTTTGAGAAAGTTCTTCGAGTGAGAAATTCCCAATACCTACCATCTCTCAGATCATTTCATTTTCATCGCCTCCTGCACGGTGGCCTTCCTTTCTGTTCTCATCCCATTCTATTCGTCTACAAACTCCTATCTGTCGAGGAAAATGTTCCGTTTGTCTACCAGAAGTTAGGAGTTTTCCCTGCGTCCTCATTTTTCGTTTCTCTTTCATGCTCATGAAAGCATTCTGTTATTAGCTCTGGAATCCAATTCCTTCTATTTTTGAGGCCGTTAGAGGAAGTTATGCTACATACTATGATTGACATTTAAAGTCATTATCTACATTGTTGATAAAGGGGATAGTTTTTGACATAAGGTTGAAAGGAAGTTTTAGATAACAATGACAGAGAGTATAATACGTTACATTAACTAATTTTTTATTGTACATTATAATGTATATAGATAATTTTTTACTCTTAATTATTACGTTTTAATTTTGCAGTACATATTGGACTGAATTTAATTACTGAAATTTCTCACAGTCAATGTTTCTAACAGTTGAACTACGGGAAGCAGAGTCAAATAGTCGTTTCTAAAAGGCAGTCAAATATTTATTAGTTTACTGTCACTTGTATCATGTAGCTTATTTTTTTGTGTTGAAGGTTATCTTAACAGGTAGCATTATAGCATAATTAGAAATAGAATTAACTACTGGTCTTGAATGATTCATACCTTTATCTATATCTATTATTTTATTTATAAGATTCTAATTCATCGCCATTATGACTATTCTTGATGAGAATTCAGCATACAGAACTTCAGTCCCAGTTTCCGGAAAATCGACACGCTGAAACTTATAGAATATATTTAATAACCTAGAATATCAGAATTTTTAAGCGTCTAAATCGGTGATTACACTCTGCTCTATTGAAGCATTTAATTACAGGATGACGTTCCTTCGCAAATGAGGTATTGAAATTGAAATAAATCTTAATTACTTTTATTTTATTTTTACAACTATAACACGATATTTGCAGGGAAAAATAGACATGGAATTTTTTCTATTTTTCAACTAGATTCAAGCTACTTTAGAGGAGGTTATTTCCACACACGATGAATTTGAATGCAAGAATGATATATATTGATGATGATATACATACAGAAACTATATTATTTCGAGTGCAGAAAGAATAACTTTATCCGTCATAAAAATATATTACTATTTCCAAGATACGTGGAGCACCAGATGCTAGCGATCTTTATTAGATAATATGAGTTTTTAATTTTTCTTTTAATATGATAATTTCCTTGAAAAATGCAATTACTTTTAGGTTTCTTTTAGGTTAGGTAAACTCGAAGATCATTGAGTTAGTTTCCTCTTCCTTCAAATTTTATTTATTTTACATATCCGTTTATTTATTTTTAAATCATTCACTCTCATTCCTATTTTTAACGATTTCATTTCTTTACGTCAGGTAGAAAAGTATAAACCCGTCCAATCACCATTTATTATTATTACATACCCAGTTTGCAGATTCTCCTCAATCCTCCTCCCTCATCGTAATCATTGATCTATTTTTATAGATTTTTTTCCAACCACTTCAATGCACTGTTTTCCAATCCGTTCATTTCATCTACCCTTCCCAACCTCCTGTCCACTCTTTCCTCAATCACTCCTCTTCCCTTCTCCTCTCTTCCTTGTCTCCTCCGGGCGTCATTTTCTTCCCCTCGCATTCCTCTACCACGCCCATCTTTCCTTTCATTTTCTCCCCTCTAGACGGCGCGACATGCAAGAGATTAAGGCACTCTCACGACGCTTCTCTTGGTCTCCCAGAGATCTCTCTTTCTCTTTTCCTCTTCACATTGTGCGCGTTAGGAAGTCTCCCTCGGCAACTTCATATGCCACGCGCTCCTCCACCTCTACCCTATCATTCCCATTGCTTACCACTGGTCGCTTCTCTTTTTCCTACATTCTTCAGTTTTACTTTTTCCTTGTTTCCTCAAACCCTTCAATCTCATTTTACCCTTTTCTAAATTTTATCATTAATAAATAATATCCGTGTTATTCTGAGTTGGCCATTGCTAACAACTTTCCTTGTTTGCGTTTTCTCATCTGAAAGTTTTTTGAGGAAGAATTATGATGATTTTTCCTTCTAGTTTTGATTTTTTCAAATATAAAATGTCCTTCACTTGTTGATATTACGTTCATCCTTACCTTACATACTTACTTATAATTACTTACATTATCACCATTTCCTAACAAAATCAGCTGTGGATAATAAATTCGGAAGGATCATTTCTCAGAAAGCACAGTAGCATGTTAAGGTTAATGCATGGGAAAATTTTGCTCTTGTTCATAAAAATAACGAATGAAATCTCAGGATTTTTCATTTATCCAAAAGAATATCATATATCATACTTCACATCTCTCTCCCATGTTTCATTAATTTTCGTCTTTAGTTCGTTTTGCTTTTCATTGTACTATTTCCTCTTTCCATTTCCTGATTTTTCTTATTTTCCTATCTTTTTCTATCTTGTCTCCTCTTCTTTTATTTCTTGTTTTACGAAAATATTGTCCTCTTCGCGTGGTATGGGAATGCTTTAGAATAGGCGCTCTCGGACAAAATTTCTTTTATTCTCTTCTTCATATCATTTCTCTTTTTAATATTCTTTTCATCTCTTCGTCTGCTTTTCTTCGCGTATTTTTTGTCCTCCCACATTTCCATTCCTTATTTAATGCTCCCTTTCTTTTCTACCTCTTCATCTTCCTACATTTTCACCCTGGGGGACTAAATATTTCTCCTGTGGAGGAATGATGACTCCATCAATCAGGGTTTCCTTCCTTACCTTCTTTTCCTGTGGTGGAAAAGGTCTTCGCAAATTTTCTCTCTTTTCCTTACGACTCATCTTTCATCTATTTCCTCCAATAGCTATCCGCTATGGAATAATTCTGAGCAAGATTACTCTCCATTAAGTTTAATTCAATATTTTGATTCACCTTTCATCCATAATTTTTCATTCATTTTCGTCTTCTAAATTATGAAATGCTGACACCAGAATGTTATTTTTGGTGATTGTCAGTCTTAAATAAAATGATTCGGTCGATAATGGAGTTATGTTACTTTAGTGAATTTATAGGGTATTTTAGTGTTTATATTGATTTATAAACAAGTTAGAAAAGTATTATTTTCAAATACATATAGTTTTATGTTAATCTAATAAAGGACAGTGAAGATTGTAAGAAAAGAAATCCATTACTCGAATAATTTCCTGTATTTATTTTTATTCATAATCTTTTCCTGAATAGATTAATTTTATTTGTAATGAAATTGCTTCGGCTGCTGACAACCTTTTGTTACCTTTACCAATCATAGTGCATATTTGTATGCCATTGGTGTTGGATTAATCCAAATAGAATTTAACTTTGTTAGTTTTCCAAACGCACATATATTTTAAATCCCTATATCACTCCGTCACTCTTCTCCTATTTCCTATTCTATTTCACGTATTATTTGTTCGCTCTTAATCACTCTGGTGTATAGGAATCTCAATGCGTAAGTTCATTACTCCGAGAATTCTATCAATAATTGCAATCTTTTTCGATACCCAATTTAGCAGTTTCCTTCCTCCCCTTTAATTTATACTTTCATAAATTCTATGTAAGAGATTTTTGGAATCGATTTATAATTTATAAATATTTGTAAAAATTTACGATAAATGTATATCTTCTTTTTACCCTCTTTTTTGCAGTCTTCTTTCATACCGCCCCATTACTTCCACGTCACCTCTAATGAATCCCTACATCACATGCCCTCAATAAATTCCAGCTGAGAGTTATCCTCCATTTTTTGCCCTGTCAGTTTTCTTTTGTGGATTTCCATTTTCTACACACATTTTTCTATACATCTCGTCTTCTATTTATTTTACCTTCCAGCAAAACATCCCCCATTTCCGCGTTATCATTATAATTTTCGAAAATTCTCCCATGCGCTTGCAGCAAAATATAAAACAGGAAGGCTTGCACAATAGAGAAGTGCATACTTTTTCATTTTTCAGTATTTCTGCGCGGATTTTGCAAAAAATGCAAGTGGCATGGCGCATTTTATTTGCTGCCCAATCTCTTCCTTTTTGTGTCACCCGGTGAGGTTTCTTCTTGGGGTAAAATCACGAGTAAATACGTACACGACTGTTACGAAAGTAAATGAGGGAAAACGAAGTGAAAAAACCGAAGGATATTTCCGCATAGGTCCCTTTCTCTCGAAAGGAGGAGATGCTGTATCACTCGAGGCTTATTTTGGGCGAGTTTTGCGCCATTCTCGAAGTGAAACTCGCATGCTACTTCCAGACTTACTGAGTTACAGCTAAACGATGTCTCTAGGGAATTTGGAGACATTTTAATGTTTGATAACGCATATCTTTTCAATATCTCCATTGTGAGAGAAAAAGCGAAAAAATCTTGCATACTGATACCATGATTTATTCATAAAATAATCATTTGATCTATCTGATATTGCTACTTACAGCTCATGAAGGATATTTTTATTATGTATAAAGTTTACCTTGGCCAGAAGAACTTAAAAGTTGATTTGATATTAATATTGCTTTAGTGGTACCTCTTCTGTTGAAACATATGAGACTTGTGACTGTTAAACTGTGTTATATCTCCTAATCATAAAACGATTAGGCTCTTAAGTAATGGTTAATCCATCGCGAAAGATTAAATGATTATAATCTGCAGGAATTATTATTAGGTTCTAAGCCGCTTCAAATGGGTGGTTTCCACTAGAATTAAGAGCAATAGCTTCCCATTTATTATAAATTATATGGTATCTTGCATAATAACAAGAGGAAAGTGAGGAAAATTAATTTTTTACACATTGGTGAACGCCCCAGATTTTGCTTAATCTCAGTTTATCTTTTTGGGTCATCTTGAAACTATCATCCGAATGGACGGAATATTTGAGAACACTTCGCAATTCTCCTCAACTTCTAATTATGTTTGTTACGTTGATATCTTTAGATGTCCAGTGATATGGATACCCAAAAATCAGCGTATTTCCTCTAAGAAGTCGAATAACACTATTGGTGAAGTTTCATATTTACTTTACTGAGATTTTAAGAAGATACTTTCTGCAGATTTAATATTAATTGGTATATTTATATACAAATGTACTTTCATGGCACAATTTTAAATGCTTTGTCTGTGATGTCCTCAGCAATCAAAAGAATTTCATTATTGAAAATTGAGGTAATTTATATAATATTCACCGTCTTAGAAAGATAATCATCTCAAGCTTTAAGAAATTAAAAACTCGCCCTTACTATTTCATTTTCAGAAATTTGCCATTACATGCGATTCTGTGTTAGCATAAAATGCAAATTATTTGGTTTTCTTAAGTAAGAGTTATTTCTACTAAATAAAAATTTGACTTTACACGGAATTTTTTATTTCCATCTATTGATTTACATTCGCAAACTTAATTTCTCCTTAAAAACAAATTTATCTACATTATTGAATGTTAGCGCATCTTTTAATGATAGTCTAAATTAAAATATGTCATTAAAAAGCCATCTACTGCTACTGAATATTATTATATTTCATCTTAATGTATATTTTTATTAAGATCAAGGGAAAATTTTGCTTAATATGTGACGCTACAGGTTAAAGCGATGGAAAGAAACCGGAACTGCATGAGACCACATTTAATTAAGATAAACAGGGATACGTAGATAATATTTTAAGAGGAGTTCCATTTGTAGTTACCACAAGATAGAGCAGGTATATGACAGAGTAAAGGAATGGTAATAATCTTTATAGACCTTTCATGATGAAAACACTGCAACCAGAATCTTTTCTAACTCACCGAGCTAGAATAGATACAAAATGAAAAGAACCCATCACACAATTCGAGAAGTAGACGGCGCAAATACTTTTAGGGAATTCAACCAAGTAATGTTTAAAATACAAACAGCGAGATTTTTCTCAGCCACGCTCCTTTCCGGAGATTCATTTTGGGAAATGAAATTGGGGCCAACCATATTTCCTCGACGCCTTTCCGGGAAAGAAATTTTTCTCTCTCTCCTGTAAAAGGAATCGTACTAACGACATGTGTTTCGCCATCCTCTTCCCACTTTTATTCCCCGGAAACAAAACATGTAGCCACTATCATCTTCTTTCGCCGCTCCCATTTGCTGACACACCTCCCTATTAATCTCTCTCCCTTTGGTCACACCTTCGCTTTGTTTCTCCGCTCTTAGATTCTTCGTTTCACGCACGATTCTTCTAGAGCCGCACCATCATTTGTCTCCATCTCTTTCCCGTGTCGTGCGTAGGGCCCCGCGCGGCCCTCTTCTGCCAAGTGAAAATGGCGAGGGATGAGATCTCCTCGATCCCAACGGAGCAAGATCTCCAGGCGCCTCTATCATAACTCTTTTGACCTGGATTTATTTCTTCTGTTTTCTGACTATGAATCCTCTTCTTCCAAAGACGCCGCTTTTCCCTCTCCGACCTCATGAGAAAGGATCATATTTTCTTGCTTATTCTTCTCGATTGCCTTTTTTATTAGGTACCAAATATGTCGAGGGCTCTCTGTTACGCAGTGAATTTAGCTTTGGTTCTTGGAGAATGGGACGGGTGGAATAATCTTTGCGTAGGGAAGAGTCCTCTTGTCGGTCTTTATTTCTAGTGACGAAAGAGCTTTAGTTAGCCCAGCTCGGAATTTTTCGTCTGTTTTATTCAGATGATGACGAAAGGCAATCGCAAACTTGCGTAACTCTGTAGTAAAATTGGTTCATCGCAGTCAAATATTCTTGATATGCCAACTGTCGAAGCTGTATGAAGCTTTTTAGTAAAATTCTTCTACGTCCTTTTCTATTTAAAGCCTACTATTTGCTTAGAATCTTCCTTATTAAACATGCATTCATGTATTTTCTGTACGTTAGAGTTCTTCTTGGCTTAGTTGTAGCTCATCACGGCGCTCTTGATATGAATCTATCGTTCTGAATTTTACCGCAAAAATTTTCATTTTGAAATAAAGAAAGTTGATATAAAATTTTTCTTGAATAATAATGTTTCTTCCCTGCAATATGTACAGATGGATACACAAAAAAATACACAAAAACTCACACTTATTTCTGTTTAACCATAGATGTGCATCAAAATCAATTGATTTTCTTCTTTAACGTGTGCTTAATATCTTATCAAAAGTTTTTTAATTAACAGGCGTGTTTCTTACACCTCGATAATTTAGCGATTCTTTTCCTGGTATGATGATTGCTTGCAAATTAATATTCAACATAATATAATTACTTCGGATAATCTTTAAATTGGCAGCGCCTGAATAAGCTTACACAGGTAAAACTCGTAAGCATCATGGTACTGTGACTAAAAAGGAATTTCATTATAATCTGTCTTTCATTAAGTGAACCAAATGTTGTTCCTTAGCCTTTAACGAACTTTGTGTTGATATATTTTTGGCGCCCTAGACACTTGATTTATTTAGGTAGCACAATATCGCCGGATATGTGGTTCACTTGGACAGTCAATGCTAAAATGATAACATCTCTTGCTGTAGGTAAACGTGAGGACGTGCTGAATGTTCCAAAGGATTAATTGTTTCCCTACTAAAATTATAAAGTTTGTGTATATAGAAAGCCGTCAATTCACCTCAAATTAATCCATCATACACAATATAAATTGATGTTTCCCTGGTTTTACTCGGAAATGCATACATTCATTTTTAGAACTCTATAGAAATATATGTGCTTATTTATCATACTGCGCCAATGAAGTATTTTTAATTACTTAGCCTTATATTTCAAGCCAAATATTCAGAAGTAAATTAAACTCTTGGAATACCGAGGAGTAAATAAAATATACAGCTGCAGATTTTTAAAGAAACAATCTTTAGAAGGAGGTATCCTAACAATTCTTAGGAGGGTACCTCATACTAAAGATTGTTTCTTCAACATAATAAGCAAGAATCATTATTCAATTTGAAAGAAATGACGCAGATATTCTATTCTAATAGTGATAAGACACACAACAAAAGTTATATTTTGATTATAAAGAAAAGACAGTGTTTCTTATATGAATTATGTTCATAGCTTTAGGATTACATAATCTCAATTCTATTTTTACTTTTTCATAAATACAGTGATGTAGTGGTACTTTTCATCAGCAGATATTTATGCATTTTTGAGGCCTCGTTGATACACAAGTCTATAAACTTAACTAAATTAACTTGTAAATTATTGAATTATCTCATAATTCTTTCATTGATACTGCCTTTTTTAAGAATCTAGATTTAAATTCCGTGAATTATGATCATCATCAAAAGTTCTCAAGATTTTTATTGAGAAATTAGTAATGTTAAAAGTGCTTCGATAATTTGGGTCATTTAGCTCGTGGAATTCCCACCGGGAATCGAACCCTGAACCGCTTTCACCACAGTCGTACGCGCTGTCAGCATGGCTATCCCCGACCCCTTATTGAGAAATTTTTTTCAAAGAAAGATGAATATTCTCATAATATTCATCACTCAGCTACATTCGAGTTAATCTTATGACAAAGTTGATTTTTCTTGTTTGATAAGGGACGCTGAGGAGATTAAACTCAAACATTGCGCGTTTCTCATCGGTGACCTATTGTGTATAACGAATATGCTACCTGGAACTGACTCTGTATCTGAAAATAAGAAGAGACATCTTTTATGAAGGATAGAGGTCATATACTGAATTCAATCATATTCTCTAGTAAGTTGACATTTATTACGAGATAAAGTGGAAACTGGCTTATTATTATCATGATCTCAAATTTAATTACCTGCTGGAGTTTTATCAATGAATTTGATAAAAAGCTACATTATTAATTGAAAATACTCTGAAATTTTTTCGATCATCACCGTCATCCTGCCGTGTATTTCAGTGGTTATAGCGGGATAATAAAGGATGATTTCATTGCAGTATTCGAGTGTTTGCTATAGGAACTCTTGGGCTCTGTTTGAACGAATCTCAGGATAACCATCCATGTTGAGTATCTCACAAAGGCTTTCATGAATTAATAGGACATTCGTTTCATTTTACTTGAGAACAAATAAGGGATCTAGGACGAGTAATCGAGCCATCCATTTACAGTGGGAAATGAAATTGCAGACGAATTTTAGTGCTAAGAGAATCAGAATGTAAATTTTCACTTTTAGATATACTACGTATATCATATTGAATCAGTAAATTTGATCCTCAGTAACGCGTTTATACTCATCTGCACCCCCGCTGTATTTTAGATTCATTTATGTTTCAATATTCATTAACTTCATGTTTGATTAAGGTCTGTCAGTATAGCAATGACAATCAATCCTCAAATGGAGGTACTGAAGTTCCTAGAAGTAAAAAAAACACAAGATTAATAGCACAACTTTGTCCTTTCCCAGATTTAATATTTTTAGGTTCGCGATATTCTCATTTTAAGGGTAAGATATTGCGTCAAAACTATAAATAGGTTCGAAAGTATCCAGTTCTTCGGAAACTTCGTTACTATGTCAAGATTCTTCAGTTCACGCATTGCGGACAATCTCAAACAAGTTACTTAGATCAATCATCCAATATTAAACATTGATACCGACTTGAGGGATATTAACGTATTATTTTAACATCATAATTCACTTGTTTAATTCAAATATATAATCACTATGTTATATAATAATCTGATACAATTTAGTCGAATTTGGTGTTATCTTCACGGCTATTCAATTTGAAATATTTTCTTCCTCCCTCTCTATTGCTTCAAATCTATCAGGAAGAAAATCGTTTTTGTTAAATTCTCGTAGCTTCCTTGTATCCATGATTCTGATCGATAACTTCATGTCTGCTTCAAACTTTACTATAAGTTTGATATAAATTCGATTAAAGCGTTTCACATAAAATATTGTTCACAAGTGTTGAAGTTTTTATATTTTCCTTTGTTATATCATCTCTCAAGAATCCCAGAATCCTGGGATTTAGAAAATTACAATCACGTAGTTCCAGAGCTAAATAGTTCCTCCGGATCGCATTGCCTAGAGATAAGCAAATGTATCAGCTCAGCTAGTTCTCAAACTCTACCTCTCCGCAAATTTTATAATTCCATTTCATTTAACTGTAAAGCAAAGACACGTATTATCAGAAGAAAAGAGGGAAGACACAGTATGATACAGTGTATGACACGCGGACGGGTGAAAAATCAAATGAAGGGAGAGAGAGAAGTGAGCGAGGTTAGAGGTTATACAAATGGAGTTGGAGATGGAAAAAAGCGCGGAAAAAGAGCAGGCAAAGGAAGAAGAAAAGGAGATCTAGAAAGAGAGTGATGAGGAAAAGGGAGGAAAAAAGCGGGAGGGGTACGACGAGATGGCTGTAGCGAAGTCGAGCGGACAGACATCGTGAAAAAAGAAGGGGTACAAAAGAGTATGGCATTGTAGATGTTTGGGGTAAAAAAAGTATTCCACCTTCCATTCGAACAATGGAGCGTGCGGAATCCAGAGGGAGCCCGGGAGGGAGAGAGGAGATATAGGGGAGTAGACTTAGGATAAGGGAGAGAGGGAATATTCAAATTGGAAAAGAGATGAGAGAATTTGGTAAAGGAGGTAAAGAAAACGCGGCTGAAGAAAGGGAAGGGTTAGAGAAGGGAAAAAATATTAAAAGAGACCGACCCAAGAGTGGTGTGGGGAGAAGTGTGAATGATAAAGGATCGAGAGTGGGTTTGTGGGATGAGAATTTGGCGCGGGAGAGGGAAGGAAAAGGTTTTTCCGAAAGAAAAATTGTTGGGAGTGTGTACACGAGGATAGGGAAGTGGGAAATGTATTGTAAGACAACGGATGGGAAGAGAGTGACGGGTGAGGAAACAGATTTCAATTGGTAGAGGATATCATATACATAAAAAATAATAGAATTGATTTAGATACAAAAAGCGCTTCCTCAATGTTATTGGTGGGCTCCCGGACAGCCAATTGGTTCACGATTTTGTCAAAGGCGATAATGAGTTCGCTTCCCGGTGGGAGCCCACGTGCGAAGTGTGTGTGGGTACTGTGAAGCCAATTTTATCAATTGTAATACTAATAATTGTTATTCTTATTGATGACGATATCTGCCATCAAGGATCGTTAAAATAATCCCTACTTTCAGAAAGGAATAAGCAAGATTTGACTTAATGAGGGGTCACGGCGCTACGTCGCTTGTAACTCAATTTGATATGGATAATATTTAGGAAAATATTATGACAAGACCTCGATTCTCTTTGAACTATCAGGAAATTCAGGACGTAAAATATGTAAATTCTATATATATATATATATATATATATATATATGAAAACAATAATATTTAGAATTTAATTTGTCATTGTCAAATTTAAATATATCATAAAATAGTTATCATAATCGTTTTATAGTATTTATATTCATGTTAGGGTTAAACCTTCTTTTAAGTATACCTTTGAAAATTAATTTGAATTATATTTGAAAATTAACTTTTGCAAATCAGGGAGTGGATCGAATTTAACCTAAAAATTTACTGTATTTGAATACACCTTGAATTTTACATCAGACATGCATGTAATAGAAAGCATGGCGTAAATTATGTTTAGCGTTAGATTATGATAGTTTTACTTAACGTATTATTAATCTTTATTAGATATCATATTTACTACACCTCTGACTATCCTAGACATTTCATTTGCTATTTGCCTAAATCATCATAAATCTTTAATTGATGCAATATCTTATCTTTGGGTTGTAACAATTCTATTTAATACCTTTTCTTCGTCTTCTCTTCTTTTAATGAGTTAAAATCTACTTTGACATTTCATCCTTTCATTCCATCTTGTCTGCTTCTTATAATAATTTTATATACCCCTTTGAGACTGATATCTCCAAATATTTCTCTGAATTTGTTTGTTCGTAATCAGAGTGTAATGTCTGTAATATTACTACAAACAGCATTTTGTTTGAAAAATATATTTATTTTTGTAAAGAAATTTAAACAAACGTAAATTTTCAAATGACGTGATTAGAATAACATGAAAAAGTACTATTTAGATGCCACGATGTTTTTATAGTTCATGCCGTTTTCCACATTTCTTTCCAAATAGATTAATTGAAATTATCCAAACCAATAAAAGTTTTTCATATAAGTATAAGAGAACAGTATTTTGTTTGTATTATAATTAATTTCCGTGAAATGATGTACATATAGGCACGCCTTTTGAAGCAACACTCGAGAAACACTAAGTTACTAATATTAACATGTGCGAGTATTCCGTCTCAAATTCAGTCTCAAATTTTTATATAAAGAAAGTTTCGATGTAAATTATCCTATGAGCTATCGAATCCCTCCAGCAGGGTTTGACTTTCTCGGAATAATATGTTCCTAACTTATATTCACGAGAATTGAATATTCTTGAATTTTCCTTTTCCTTGGTAATCACTGCAATGATATGCTATCAGAGAATTTTCAGGAAATTCTGGAAACTTTGACGATGAGTATGTAGGAGAGGCTACAGGTGTTTGAAGGAGACGATATAATGTAAGGAGAAACGAGTTCACGCGGCTAAGCTCAAGCAGCAGAAGGAATCGGGTAGAGTGATTGGGTGCACTCGGAATAACTTTTTACTTTGATGTGAAACAGAACTCGACGGGGGAAGCGAACGAAAGAAAAATTCGGAAAAGAGAGTTCGAGTCCCTTCGAATATTAGCATCCCATCAATCCATCAGCGAATCAACACTCAATTGAGACCTATAACCATTTACTTTCTTCCGATGCTCCTATCCCTTTTATTTCCTTCCTTTCCTCATCCTCCCTCATTTTTCGATTTTTCACACATTTCTCCCTCTTCCATTCTCTCTTTTAATGAGGCATCCCGCTCGGAATATCTGAATGTCTATTTCCTTGGGGCTGAATCCCCCTCTCTCTCCAATCTCAGTCCTCTCTCACGAAAAACTTATCCCCTCCCTCCGCTGACTCTTGACACCCATCCTCTGCTCTCTCTCATGTCCCCAGAAGAGAGCCTCTCCTCCTCACGCTCATCCCTCAGAGCCGACTTGGCTGAAAAATGAAAATGGATCTTTTTTTGGAAAGGGGTGAGGACGGGCCCGCGAGGTATGAGACTGAGGAAAAGGTTGCAAAAGAAAGGGTGAGTATAGATATCGAGCCGTGACGGCGGTAAGGGAGACAAGGAGATAGATAAATATCTTTATTCGGGTGAAGGCTTCAGATTCCTAAGTCTGGGCTCGCCTTTGGACGAGGCAGATCGTCGCGACCGATTACGAGATTTTTCAGCGACGATTCCGATCCAAAAATACGGAGGAATTCGTAAAAAGATGGCAGCCACTTCGAGGAGTCTCATATTTGAATATCAGTGACCCATCATTGGTGGCCTTTTTTCGGGATTTTACATGAGATACGTATTCCTTTCTTCACAAATATTCAATTAAATTTAATTTCTTTTAGCGCGTTTAAATTACACTAATTGAATTCAAAATGTAGAAAGACGTGTTCAGAAAATTCAATTCTTTTGTGTGAAAATTTTTATTACAATTGCATGCGGTGGATTTTTATTCAGTTTGAAGGATTAGTGTTTATCGTAAGTGAAAGCGCAATAATAGAGTTTAGTTTGTTTCTTTCCAAAATTAAGTTTCCTTTATATTCTACTATCTATAAAAAGGTACAAAGGGAAAAATCTGCAACTGCAATTCCTTCAAAGAAATAAAAGCCGTCCTTTCCTATGCTAATCGTTTCAGCTTCTCGTAATCTTAGCTGGATTTTAAGAGTTCATTTCATGGATAACACTTGCAAGAACTTTCCTTTCAAATTTCTGTCTACCAATTGCACTATCCCTTGCAATAATAACTTATCCTTCTTATCATGTCTCCAGTAAGTCAAGTCACTCCGTTACCACCAAAAGTCCGGTTCAATATCCTCCTATCTTTTAAAAGCTTTTTATACGGTTTTTCATAGATTTCTAAGGTGGTTTACTCTTTCTAATGTTTTAAAGTTTCCTCACTCTCCTGTTGCACCACGTATACATCCCCTCTCATCACGTCTTCCTCGCTTATGACCGTGTTCCACAGTGACTCTGATCTTTCTCTACTCTTGCACTACCTGTGCACTCTTTTTATGGTATACTGTCGTATTTACTTACAAGAAGTTATACCATTAAGCCTCTCATTTCTAGATGCTCTAAAAGCTGATTATTTCGCTTCCTGGATAAAAGGATTATTGAATTCACGAAAAAGGTTAATAATTCATTTTTACAGGAAAATTGTCCCTCTATTTATGGTGATATTCCTTATCTATTGCTGTTACTTATTTATCGCTGCGTTGTTTGTTTAATTAATTCTGAGGCCGTACTTCCTCATGATAGATTCGTCAAATCAATGTTTTCTGAACCATTCTACGTAACTATTGCAACTTAAAAGAGAATTTTCGAGAGCCCTTTAATTATTTTGTGTAGAAGTAGGAAATCATAGCACTTAGTCAGTCATATGATTGATTGTGACACCAGTAAATCATCGAACATTTCCCATCAAAAGTTTTCTTGTTTTGACTTAGCATCATGTTTGGTTAGCTGTATATTTTATCAGTTTGTGTGCATGCTTACATTCTACGATATATTTCGTTATTATTTGAAGTACAAGTTATAGTTGGATAACTTTTAGACCACTGCTTTAGATGCACAAAGACACTGAATATTGGAGGATATTTCTGCATTTATGTCTCTTAAATTAATACTAAGCAAATAATATCTTAGTATGCTTTTAGATATCTTCGAATCTTCCTTGTTCTCTTCCTTTGTATATCCATCCGCTTTTTATATTTTCTGTAATACGTCATGTGAGGATCTTAAATACTTAGAAGATACAGCCTCTTTAAAAATATTTATATTTGTATGTATCATTTCTTGGTATTGGTACAATCACGTCCTTTTGATGATACATCGAAACCTTTCTATTAATTTAAATGTTGCAGACTAGTTGAGAAACTTATCCTAAAATTTAATGCCTGTTTTTAAGCTTTCAATAATATCGATAATATTTTGTCTACTTATGGTGCATATAGCCTTGAAGTACGTTTTGCGTTTACGAGCTTGACCATCTTATTACGAATGTCACCCAAAATCATCTTAATTCACTCAACATTCCTTCTTTCTTCTGTCATTTACCGCCGTACAAATGTTCCAGATATTTCTTTTTATATGCTTTTCCTGAATGTTTCAAATGAAGGATCTTTCCATTTTTTCCTCTAATAAAATTGTCTTTTTTTCTTCCGTTCATATTTTCGTTTATAGAAGTGGTATCTCAGAGTGATCTATAATGCTTCAAATTTTCCTTCTGTAGGGTTATGTTGTAATTCTTAGCACTGATATTTCATTCATCCTTCTCTATCCTCTCTCTATTTTCTTATGATTTTTTCTTGTCAGTTTACAGCAATTTTGTTTCTTCATTTCGGAAATTTTTGTACATACATCTCTATTCTTTAAAGAACTTTATATCTGATCCATAAGTTATTCATCTAAGTTTTTTAGTGTTTCCGATAGCCTCCAACGTCATACAGCTCTTATTTTAGATTCTTTCTTCAATCTTTTCCCTCTGAAAATCGTAAAAAATAAAAAGAAAAGGATATAGGCAGTGCGAATCACTAACCTGTACATAATAAATGAATAGAAACACTGGTACACTTCCACAGATTTCCACAAAATCTGTGGAAGTGTACCAGTGTTTCTATTAATTTATAATGGCCTTCCACGAAGTAACGCCTTCGCACATCGAATTTAACCTGTACATAAATTTGTTGTTCACAAGGCTTAGTAATTCCAATGTTATATTTTAATCGTATGATCGTATTTTGAGATTAAATAAATTGTAACTTGGTTTACTCCATCTTTAAAAAAAATATTATCTTATTACGAATTCCTAAGGATTACCCGAGGTCATAATCTGTATGGAGTTCATTACTAATGATCCCATAAAATGAAGATTAGAAGTTTCCGTGAATATGCAGCAAAGCCACAGTGGGTATAAAGACACCCGAACTAATGAGAGTCAGTCAAACAGGGTGTAATGTGGTTGAGGGACTGAGATGAGCAAGTATAATGGTCAACACAAAATTGAGTAATTCTTGTTTAGACAGGAATTATAGTTCCTCTTAGCTATCAGTAACTATGAGCAGTATCAGTCCTGCAGTACAGTCCTCGTACAGCAACTGCTTGATTGTAAAAGATTGAATCCACTGATTTTTAAATTGCTAAAATTTAATTTTTACTTATGTTAGACCAAGGATGAGTTTTTGTCGCTAAAATTGGTAATAAAAATTCATGCTTCATCTTCAAAATCCGAAAACTCGTTCGAATATGTTTAACCACTTCTGTTAATTCGTATTTGTCAATTCCCACCAATATGTGCGTTAATTTTAGGGCATAATTTAAGAAAGCTCTATGGTGTTCATTGTATCTTGTATAAATTTATCTGATACTCTGACCTATATAGATATCTTCACATTCATTACATATGATTCTGTAGCTTCTTTGCCTCAATAGTAGGTCAACATTGTATTCAATATTGCAGAGGATGAATGCTAGTATTGATGCTACGGTATGCAAGGCTACATTCAGATTTAGGAAGTATGGAGAATTGGAGAGATTATTTTAAAATATTTCATTTGCACCATCTCGTAGGGGTAGAGAGAGTGGCCATTAGAGGAGAAAAAAATGAAGTGGATAATTTGCTTTCTCAATTTTCGTGCAAGTAATTTATTGTCGAGAAAGGAAGGGTATCCATTATTATAAGCAACTGTGAGGATGGTATTCAATCTTTTTTAAAATCACCGTAAGATATATGCGTTTTAATAAGTCCATAGATCAAGGAATGGGTAATGGGTGGTTTTGCACGTAAGGGCGTGCACCCAGGAAAATTCCCAAGGAAGAATAGACTTGAAAAAAGTCCGATTCGGTTCCCGGTCCCGTCGGACTTTTTTCAAGTCTTTTCTTCCTTGGGAAGTCCATAGATGATGAAATGAAGAGCAGTAAGTATAGGGGTTAGAATTATTACAAGATACGTGTCCGTGGACTTTCTGAATATTGAAAATTGAATATGATCACCAGAAATAAGCAGTTTAAGGTCTAATATGCTGAGGAAATGATATTGTTCAAATTTATAAATGAAGGTCAGAGGAGGAGGGTAGTTAAAGAAATGTAAGAGTTGTAAGTCTTTGGAACCCTTTCCAGATTCTAAGAACATAATCTACATTCCGATCGATACTGGATAACAATGCTGCCAATCAAGGGAGATTTACATTATAAAATTAGAAATCCAACGTGATCGAGAAAAATGTCAGCAATAATAGGGGAATAACAACTCATTGAAAGTTCCCTAGTTTGACAGTATAAACGTCATCACACACTTTTAGTAAACTGTTTAATTCACTGATATATATGCTGTCTGTTCATAGCCCTCCATAATTTTTACATGGAGTAAAATTTCTATCTTTCCATGGGAATGGAAAAGTCCAAACTCATTATCTGAACGCAATTTCTATGAGAGAATATGTGTAGATACTTTTCTTATCGTATGACTAATGAAATCGATGTTTATGCACCTTATTTGTCGTTTTTTCTACTATTGATTCATAAAATGTTCATAAAATTCATTACTTGATATTCAAAATAAACTGTTATAAACGCATGAGACTTAACAGCAAGATATTTTCTGAATATAATCAAAATATAAATCATGTTGTTCATCTATCTTCACATTCGCATTTAAAGAGTATAATGAGATAAATGCATAGGCTCTGAATCGCTCAAAATTGTCTTGATACATTCATTTGCATCGCCTATCTTACATTCATCCCGTTAAAGGAAATTCAGAGATTAGATTTCTCCGTATAGTCGATCAAGATAAGTAAATAAAAATATAAACAAAGTAGTAAATAAGTAAATATAAATTGATTGATAACATAACATAGCTGGAAATTGAAAGGGAATAAGAAAGAAGTTATTAAGAATTAAAAATATATGTATGGCTCTTAAAAATATATCCTATGCATAGAAAAGAAAACATAGAAAAAGAGAATTATGAGGTTAAATAAATAAAAAAGTGATAGGAAAGAGGCAAATATTATAAAATATTTTATGGATGACAAAGGTATGTTTTTTTAGACAAGAGGTATCTAGATAACTTGCTGATTAAAAATCAGAAAAATAGTCTCTGTTTCCTTATATAATCTGTGTTTAGTTGGACTTTCACGATTGTTTATTTCCTCTCGACGAAACTCGCAGCAAGAAACCTCAGAAGTCCAACTAGCAAGAACAGGGATTAAAATAGGCGTCTAAAAGAGGAAGCCTCTGTATATAAATATGATAAAAAGCGAATAAATTCTCAGAAGGGGTGGGGCGAAAGAAAAGGCAAAAATAGCGGAAGATTGAAAGAATAAGAGAGGGAAAGTTTGCTGAGAGCCGATGAATGAATCGGAGAAAGAGGGCGAAGTTAGGAGAGGTAGACGAGGAAGGTGTGGCGATGGTGAGGGAAGAACGCCGTAGGGCTGGGAGTTTTTTGAGAGGGTGGGTAGGAACTGGAATATCTGTCTGAGGAGCGTGAAAGAACCAGCGAATGACTGACTGCGCGTTTCATCCCAATAGAAATCATCCCTCTCTTTCTTCGCTCCTTGCCCACCCCCGCATCGACCCCGCCCCTCTTCCACCCCATTCTCTTACCCACCTCCGGGGCCTGTAATTCTCACTCGATCCCAAAAACCACAAATGTAGCCTCGCCGCCCCACCGTCTTCTGCCTTCCATTCCCACCTCCTGCCCCCGCTACCACACCTCCACTCACCCGTTCTTTTTAACATGTGGCCTTCTCGTGTCGATTTTGTGGATATGCGTGCTGAAGTATTAACTCAAGGTCTCCTGCTTCTGTAATGGATTACAGAAATATTTCCATATTTTTTTTGTGGAAGATTTATTCAAGCAGCTGGAGCCTGTGGTTGAGCAACCGGAAATTATTACTCCCATGTTCCCAATTTATTATAATTATTTGTTATGAGAGAATATTCATTTTTAAGCTTCCTCTGCCTTAAATCAGTGACTCGATTATCTTAGTAGTAAAGTTGTTTCGGTATAAGCTTCTCCGTAGTTGATTTCTCACGTATTTATACCCTTCTTATGCCACCGCATATTAGGAATTCTTTATACGTAAGAACAAGTATATATCTTCCTCTTCAACTGAAATATTTAACATTTTTCTACTTATGCTAGGTATCCAGAAGAGAAAAGTTTATTTCATTACATGTCTTCCATGTTTCGCTTTTCTGTACTCTTCTTGTACCAATGCATATTAGGAATCCTTCTTCCGTAAGAAGAAGTCATATACATCTTCCTTTTCAACTGATATCCTCAGGATTTTTCTGCTTATGCTCGGTATCCAGGAGAGAAAAGAATTTATTTTCTTAAATTAACATTAATTGTGACTATATTTTATATATTTATTCTTTTAAATAATAATTAATTCTTCAATTACAAAATTTTCAACATTTACGAAATATTATAACTGTATCAATATTACTTCTATTACTAATATATTTACTATGTCATTGCATTTTGTTCTTTTACTGTTGTAATTTGGTGCATGGAAAGTAGTAGTAGTAGTAATTAGTAGCATTGGTTTTTCCCTCTGTTCAGAAGTTTATTTTATGTAATTTAATATTTAAAGCAGAGATTTCCTAAGCCAGAATATATGCTATATTCTACGGAATGTTCCGGAGATTGTGTTTATAGATGTGTGTTTTAGGAGATGCAAAACCTTCCCTCCAACCCTGATCCACGTGATTTCAGGGTGATTTCACTTTTAAGTGTGACTGCGTCTTCCGATTCCTGCTGTATGGAATCAAAATTAAAACGCCGAGAACTTAATTTTTAGTGGAGAAATTTTAAACCATATTTCTAAACAAAATTCGCTTTTCCCTTTTGACTTCGTTAATTATTCTAAACCTATTTCCATCATTCGTTTTTCTCTTAATTTCCCGCGGTTCGCGTTCTCTCTCTCTCTCTCCTCTCCGAAACTTCCTCAAACCTTCCTTTTCAATCTCTACTCGGAGAGCTCATGACTCTTCCCCTTCCTCTCTCGCTTTAGAATTCTCTACCATTTGGAATACAGGAATCCGACTCGCATTAATCTTCGGCTCAAACATGGGAAAAGAGTGAAGAACGGAAAGAAATGGATATCGACAGTTGCAATACCCGTGGCGTTCCCGCTTTTCTCTTACCCTCTTCTCCACTCTCTCTCTTCATCCTAAAATATCCTCTCTAGTAGCATACGAATTCTTTCTCTCTTTAGTCCTAACTTCAGCGCAAGAGGAACTTATAGGTTTCCCTCCTCATTCCCTTCAAATCTCCTACATCTATTGCCCTTCCTATCCTCCTTCTCCATCCTTCCCTCCCTCTCTGTCTCATTCCTTTGTCTGTTTAATCCTCACAGCCGTCGCAATATCCACGGTTTGCCCTTCCACTATTTACCGTTCTCCCTCCAATCCCCCTTCTTTCCAATCCTTCCATGTTCCTTCCTTCCTTCGCTACACATATTCCCATCGGCAATCCCAGGAATCCGTTGCAGTGGATCCAGGCTTCAAGTCTTGTGCTAGATATTCTTTCTCGGGCGATTGATTTTCCCCCATGGATCTCATATACGCGCTGATGTCTTTTTCTCTTTTTTGCTTTATTGATAGAAGGAATGTTGAGGAGTGACTTTTACCCGTAATGGCTCGCGCGCGATACGATTCTATCTACGTTCATGGCGCTGCGTCATGAGTTTTGCAATCATAGTTATATGGCTGGTCGCTGTATAGTTTATGCTACCCTAAATTTACATAGCATTCCAAGTCATATAGCACTTTTCGTTTCGTATAAAATCGGTATATCATTATATTTCCATCGCTAAATCCTGTCGAAATGCCGAATGAATCTCTAATTTATTCAGTAAATATGCACTAGAAAATTTATTTGACTCATCAGCTAAATGTGACATTGGCTCATTCTGCATTCATATGGATATATGTCATGCAAAGGCTGAAACCTTTGAAATATGTCATGTTACTGCCTAGGAGAGTTTACGAGACACGACCTTTTTGGAGATAAAAATTATCGTATCCTTGTTTAACGATCTATTATATGTATCATTTTCGTATAATGATGTTCTTCGTATCCGTTGATATGTATTTAGTTAATATCCGTAGGTTAAAATGGCTTGTTATTGAAATTAAAATCTTAGTAAATGAAAAGGTAAAAATTAAATATGTATTTGCCTTGTAGTTGGTAGGAAGAAAGTTTGAAGAAGAAGACATTTTAGGGTTGAATGTCATGAATATTTTGAAGGTGGTAAATGATGATAACATTAGATGTAACTTTTTAACAGGTTTTGTACCAGACATTTAATTTACATAAGATACTTTTCATAAAAAGTAAATATTCCCAATTTTTCGCGTTTGCCTAATGATATAAGAGGATCGTAAATAAGGAATACTATACATATATCTCCATTGCTTACTCAATGCAGGAGATGAAAAGTCATCATCTTAATATGTAGGAAAATCTCTGAGAATGAGGGAGGCTTCGAATCGAGGAGAAGTTATTGGAAGATGCTGTTGTAATGGATATGAGAGTCCATTCATAACATTCATTCAATGCCAACGTCTCCACATTTGTTGTCTTTGTATACGTATTTCTATATGTTTTATACAGATTTGAGGCAATGTCCACCGAAACATCTTTTGGGTTATTTGGATACCTCGGAAAGTAGACCCTGTGCAAGTGAGGAAGGGACGGAGTGGGCGTGGATATGCAGCGAAGGAGAAAGGGCATCGCAGATGGACAGAGGCGGGAAATTGGACAATGGAGGGTGAAATAAAAGCGTCTACAGGATGAGAGGATCTGGTTTCGGGGAAGGGCAGAATGGGGAGGGATCGTGGGTTTAGAAATTGGGGAAAGACGAAAGAAACGAGAGAAAAAATGGATTGAGAAAAGTAATATTTGATTTAAAGGGAAATGAGTATGAGATTTCCAGAGGACGATTTGTACACTTTGCCTTAATCTTCCACTGATGTAGGTTATATAAAAGCGATATTTGATATACGATACCTATAGGAATGATTTAAATGTAAAGTCTTTGATTTCTAACTCATAATATGCTCGACCTAAAGGTGAGAACTGTAGAGGAGGAATTTAAGTTTATAAGGAGTTTATCTTTATTCCCCAAAGTTTATCATTACCATTAGATAACAGAATCATTCGAGTCGAAACTTAACAACTCAGATGGCGGTTGATACGGCTGACTGGGAGGGGTTCATTGTTTTGCATAAGATTGCGATGAGTTTCAAACTTATACATCTTATGTGCTTAGAAGTAGGGAATGTTAGTATTTGTTACGAATTAGATTTACAAATTAAGAAATTTTTGATGTTAAGGAGTCGGTTTCACTGTCTTTGATATCCTAAACGGAGTAGTATCCTCTCGTAATGAAGAGAAGTGAGACAAAAATTGTTGAGGTTTCGGATTGCATTAATGGATTATAAATATGATGATGCCAATTTTTAACAACGCCGTTAGTTAAACATTTTGCCTTTATATTGAAAATTTTTTATCTCTATCCGCAGACTTTTCGTGTAGCTTCTTTCTTACATACCTCATGCTAAAATTTCCAACTTATCTATTCTATTTATTATTATTAGGATGATTAGGATGAATTATTAAGGACTGCAATTCTTTAGCGAGAAAGAATAATTTACTGCCATATGAACATTTTGGTAATGTTTTAGATTTAGAGCTTGCTCGAGCACCCTTTTTATCCTAATAATTAGTTCACACGTCGTACGCCATAGGAGTCTGGGTAGCAAACATAGCAGGATACATCTACTCTAGCAATTCTAGTTTCATGAAAGGTCCGTCTGTAGAGTCATCAAGGAGAGGCTGGTGGGATCCTCAAAATCTCCACTGTTAACTGCCAAAAGCTTTAGAGAGGGAATGAAGCACATTAGGCATGATATGGAATAGGTTGTTTGCCCTTGTTTTCCTCAAAGAGCCAGAATGCCATGAAGGAAAATGTTCGCATAAGTGCATTACAGTGACAGTGAGTAAAAGTAATTATAGCATTCAATTAGGGGTAAATTGAATGAATGCACTTATTCATTATCATCCAGTTGTGATATATTTGGCTTTGTTTTATCGCCGTCACGAACAAGACTGAGACATTAGTAAGCGAAAATATTTTCTTCTACTTAATACATAAAGACATGAGAAATATTCCATTTGTGTATATATCGTTTGCAGGAACCCTTATTATATAGTCAGTTTTAATTCTGATCGTACAACCTACTAAATTGATCTATATCAGTTGGTACATACTTTTCCTTTTCATCTAATACTTATAGCCATGGTAGTAGGAACATACGCCAATTTTTTCTGTTGCTAATCACAATATCCCCTCTGAAAGTACAGAAGAATTTGAAAAGGAATTAAAATTCAATTTTTTAGCAGCAATGATGATGTACTTGGATCTCTAAAATGAATCTACAGGAATATTTCAATATTATATCTCCTGGATCTTGGAAATTTTACGAGTAGCACGTATTAGTAAATTTTCAACATAGAGTTTACACAAGGCGTACTATGAATATTATTTTACTCAATATCGATGAAAATATCCAAGGTTTTATGATTAACATTTATGAAATAAGATTTTTAAATTGGGCATTATACTTTACGAATTTGTTTATCAAGTTATGATGAAATTAATTATAGTTTTCAGGAATAACTTACTGTTTTTAATTTTTGTTAACGATTCATTTTTGGGAATCGAATTCTTTGGATTTTGGAATATTCCAAGTAAATACTCTAGCGAACTTAAACTTTCCATTTACAAAATGGAATTCCTTTCAAAAATTTGGAATAGTCTTACCACATAAGACCTTTGAAAATAGTTTATGCTCTTATATTTTTTGTTGGTATAGTTAATGTTTTCATAGAATGCCATGTTTAAGTACCTTGCAATATCAGATTATTATTTTATTCATATTTATCGAAAATGATAATAAGTACAGGAACATCTGCAGAAGGATTAATTAAGAATTTTAGCGTAGAATTCAGAATGACGTAGGAGTAGAACTATTAATCAAAGGTATCTGTATCTGTTCCTGTAAATACTTCTAGTTCTGACAGTTTCATTTTTTTTTCTCGGGAATGAGAACTCATCTTTAATTTAATCGAAACAGCTTGATTCCCATTCTGTAAATAATTGTCTGCTCTCTTGTTACTCAGTATCATTTCTTTGAATAATAATCGTACATACTCTTACATTCCTCTTAGACACCTCTTTCACATTCCTATATGAAAGTAGAAAATTTGATGGCAAGACCTTTTAGACACGCAAGTTGCACACTTAAGAGAGTTAAGGAGTCTTAGAAAATAAAAAAAGAGTTTCAGTTTTCCCTTTCATAGTAGGGACTAATTAAATATAATCTCACTATCCTTTGCACACATTCCGAGTATATGATGAAATTACTTCAGAAAATAATAGATAATAGATTATGATTTTATTTCAAAATTCAGTGTATATTAGATTTCAAATGGACATACCATACTATTAGTTTACTTTCTGAAGACGGTTGTTATTTTACTTATAGATAAAAATATCATCTATTTATCAAAGAAGATTACTTTGAAAAAATTACTTTGTAGATTTCCCTTCTAAAGCAATTGGAGGTGCATAATTATGAAACAATTTCAAGATTTTCATTTATTTTGCTATGATTGAAAAGAGAATTAATGGAATTGATGACAACTAAACGTATATAGAAAAATGTACGATAAAAATTCGTTCATTGTCGTAAA
Organism: Pachydiplax longipennis; assembly: GCA_036926295.1. NCBI lineage: Eukaryota > Metazoa > Arthropoda > Insecta > Odonata > Libellulidae > Pachydiplax > Pachydiplax longipennis. Next base: position 65,440,960 of record JAVFKF010000008.1, read on the forward strand.
AGTAAAAACTAACAATGACTGGAAGTATCCGTGTTGTAGGCATCTCTCGCTAATAAATGTAATATTGAAAGTAAGCTTATATTTAAGTTGGTGCTATAAGTTACCCCAATATCTTTTGAATAGATTTTCAATGAGCAAATAATATAGCATTAATTTAAATTTTTTTTCGACTATTTTCGATAAAATACTTAAGGAGGGAAATGGAATCCTGTTTTGGAGTCGAAATTACTAAACGTTTTCTTTTACTCAAAACCACTAAATTTTACCTCAGTGCTTATGGAAGGATAGTAGGGTGAGCAATTCTATGCATAGAATGAAGCTGAATCTCTTTCCTTGATTACTTTCTGTTCCTACGAAACAGTTTGCAAGTCTCATGCAATAGTTCTTGGGATTGAATCGTAACACAGACAATTTTTTATTTAAATACATCACATTAAAGCACACCATAAGGTTTCTCAACAACTATTTCTGCATTTGACGATCGATTTACTCTCGCTCGGCCAGAGCTCAGCAACCATTCGAAAGCAACTCATCAATTTCCATTCTGCCTTAAGTCGGAAAAAATCACTACATCGCAGAATCGATGGACTCTCTTTCCACGCCAAGTCCGTCAAGGGATATCGCTTAATCACATCCCCACGGTCATCAAAATACGAAACAGAAAGTCGCACACGGTCGGAAAATACATCTATCAAGGCGGCCGGATACGTTATACTTTGATTTTCCATCTCCCGATTTCTGGCGGACGGAAAAAGGGAGGGAAAAAATAACCCGATTTCCCCCAACAATTTTGGCGGCGGACTTAGGCTCGAGCATTGTTTCAGGGTATCAGGATTCCTGGTGAGGTTTTTTGGAGAGCTCGGGAGTTGATGGGTTTTTGGCGATGGTTTCTGATGGCAGGAGAAAAACCGTAAGGGGAGTGGCTCGCAGGAAAAGGACTCTGGGGAAGGGGAAGAAGGAACCGCCGAGTTCTCATTTTTTGATACGAATGGCCTCGAAGGGATGAATCAATTTCATATCCCGGTATCGAGAGAGGAGGGAGAAAGGAAAAAAAATGCGGGAAGGGACGCGAGCATAGTCCTCCGGAAACGCTTGTGCCCATTGTAAGTTGGAGTGTTTGAGATTGGAAATAGAAAACGGTTTGAGAAAAGAAAGGGAGGGAGAGAGCGCGGCAAAAGGAATGTAAAAATCGGCGGGGATACAAAAAATCGAGTCCATGAATGCAATCTATGGGCTGGTGCGTTTTTTAATTTTTCTTCCCGCGTGTTATTTCTGGAAAAAATGATCCCTTCCATTGTTTTTTTACAGCGTCGTCGATCAGGTTTTTTTGTTTCATCATCGACATGGCGATATCGCTTGCTCCCCTTAAAAACAATCAAGAGGGAGGTGAGGCTGGGGGAGGATGAGGGGGACACAGGCGTTCGGAATGGATTTGTAAGAAAAAAGAGAGAAGACGCGCATGAGGAAGTGGTGTGGGGAGGGATATCCGAAGAGGAAAATGAAGACTAAAGAGCGTGAATCGATGGGGTGGGAGAAACGGAAGCTCTGGCGAAACGTTGGTTATCGTCGAAGGTTGGGGCTTTTAAAAAATTTAATACTGATGTACATATGAGGGAAAGAGAGTACGGTTCGTGGATGTGAAAGAAATCGATTTTCACGGCTTCGAGCATCGTTTATTATTTTTTTACTTGCGTCGCTATAACCGAAATATTTTCCGTTTTATGGCAATTTCATGGCTTCAAATTTTAAATGTAACAAAAGATTATACGGTGAACAGAAAGCTCACACTTTTTATTTAGAATGCTAAGCTTACATTTATTACTGATGGGATTCAGAGAAACTGGAATGTAAATAAGCGAGAGAGAAAAAACGAGATGAAATAATATTCAATGTAGATTTTACTTCTCTTTCTACAGTTCATCTTTTAGCTGTTCACAACATTTTGATTTGTTGATTTACGTGTTTAAAATATTCCGAAGAACGGGGATTAAAATAATTTTCTTAACCCTAATAATTAATCTAGCATAATACTCTTCTTTCTTCTGCAAGTATTGACACAAATAGTTTTCTGAAAAGTTTTTGGTTTAATCAAACACACTTGATCTACATATATAACTGATTTACTATATCAATTAATTGTTTCGATTAAATGTGAAAAATTATATTTAAACTATATATCTCATATAATCACATAAAGTATCAGCTATCTTAATTTGATTCAGACGGCTGCTGTTGTTATGCTGTCACTACTAATAATGATTCTGGTAACGGAAGAGAAGGATTTAACATTAAGAAATAGATCAAAAAAGCATAGAATATTAAGACCTTTTGGTAGTAATCCATAGGAATCATCATCTTTAAGCTATTGGGAGCAAATTTGACTGATGGTTCCTTAGCATCGACAGTAATTTTTTTCGAGATAATTACGGTTTAGTAATTTAAATCTAAACGATGGCTAACTTCGTAGAAATATTTTTCTCTTTCTATTCACTTATAAGCCGAGATTGATGTACTCTATTTTATAGGCAGGTATTAATGTGAGAGAGTAGCATTGGTCCAGTTTTTGAGCCATCCATCAATAATTTCCTTCGGTTACATAATTTGAATGTGCAAATAGTAAAAATAATATGTATAGCAAATGAATATTAGATGTTACGTTCAATCCTAATGATGCGGGAGTAATTACCTATCCTGAGGTAGTATGCCTTGCAGAAATCGCCTTTCTTTCGCAAGTAAAATGTGAGCTCGAATTCGGTCATCTTTTATTGAAAAGTCATTTCCTTTCTCGCCGTTTTCTCCATCTTTTAGAATCAATACGGTTCGTTTAAGGCCGTGCGCCGTAAAACTTCCAACGGATATTAAACCTTCTCCCTTCACGGAGGTATCTTTGGCTGAGATTTCTCGCTTGTATGCCCTTTACATCAAGGTTCGGATCGTGATAACATGATTATTTTCAAGGAAATATTTTCCTGGGAAAGAGCATTACTCGAAATGATTTTGTTTGAGAAAGACTGAAGTAAGACTTTGAAAAGTTTATAATTGTAAGATTGGAAGATCTCACGTTATGTATTTCTGAGGAATTTGTGGGAGAAAAAGACGTCAACCACAGCATTTGTAGTTGAACATTAAAATATGAAGTTTGCTGAAAGTAATTCTCGAATATTAAATGGAGAACAGACCTTCTTTTAGTGTATATTTTCCATAGTATGATAGTCTTCGTGAACTTATTCATACCCGATAAAGTTCTTTTATAAGATATGATCTCTGATTTCAGTATCATTCTCTGCATTTATTATAGCGTGGACCTTCCTATTAGCTACAATTTTTTATTGATACACATTATAGTTTAGGCCACAAAAAACAGGATCCTGTTGACATTTTTCGTGCATTTTATTCCATGCCAACTTAATTTTTTATGCCGAAGAATTGATAAGTGTAGATGATAGAATATTTTACTATATCCTTTAAAATCTAAATTCACGTATTTGATGTAAATGCTTGAAAAAAATATCTCTGATTTTCGCAGTAGATTCGTCATTAGCCTTAGCATTCTGAGAAATAGTTTCCTTTCGGCAAATGTCTGCTTTTATGGCTTTTTCATTTCCTTCGTTGTTTTCTCTATTATGACTTCTGCGCAATGTTTCCTACGACATAAAGTTGATGTGGAGACAAGGCGTGCATATCTTGATGCTAAGAGAGGCATTTTACGACGTCTCGGTTCGATTCCTCAAGAAAGCAATATCAGCCACCTCGTAGTTCCTGAAACTGATTGTCTGCTTCGCTCAGCTCTGCTTTAATGAATTCTCTGCAACTTGAAATGCCTTCGCTCGCTTTTAGATCTCGACAATATAGGCATACGGTATCAGATTAATTATCAGATGAACTGAAATAGGACTGCTATTAAAATTGCAATTGATACCTGGTCCCATCCCCGAAAGCTACTCTGAACCACTTTATTTACAGAAAATATAATAAACGTAAATCGAGGATTTAACAAACTACATTCAAGGAGCATTAAAAGTTACTCCGGTATATGTATCTCTGAATCATATTCAGAAGATAAACTTATTTTTAGAACGCTAAAAATCAATGAGATTTAGGATTGTATTTCTTCAGATTTTCAGTACGAATAATGTATCGAAACCGTAACGATTAACGGAAAGGAATCGGTGAGCTCTAGAATTATGCGCAAAGGAATGACGGAATTAACTAATCACCTCTTGTGGAAATTTAGAAGTTAAACAGATTTGCTTTAACGCTAGAACGCTTCCCTTTTCAGCCTACGTTAATAAAATTGATGGTGTGAACGCCGGCTGTTTCGGAGGCATTATTTGTAATCGACTCTCCCAAGAGAGAGACGCGGGATTGACAAGAAGGGAATGCGACGTCAAGTGCTGCCAACCACATGCCGCGCGCTCTCCCCGCTCACTCTTTAAAAGATTATTTTTTAAGCATACCTTACTCATAAAATGTCAATTTTGGTCCACGTTTTTCTTCGACGTAGTATTTCATCATTTTCGATGCATGCGAGGGAGAAGTTGATGTGGTATTGTGCTTTTAATCACGGTTTGGGATATCATCACACCAGTGACATCATCAACTATTAGCAAGGGTGTAAAGTTTTTGATGCTTGAAGTGAGATTTTTAAACGCGAGTGAAAAACAAAAAATGAGGGGCTTATGTTCACAATGAGTTTTTAAATTTATTTACGACCGGATTTACAATCAAGTGCTTGCGACACTGGTCATAAATCCACAGAGTATGAAGTTGCGAATTATTGTCATTCATGAGAACTTCATTTCCTTGGAAGTCGATCATGTTGATTTGAAAGAGGTGTTACCTAAAAACAAAACTTTTAAGTATGTTAATACTGTAAATAAATGCATGCGTTTATCTATACAAGGGTGGTCTGTAAAGTTTCCGACCCCAGATTTTTCAGAAATCTTTAGAAAATTTTCAGAAAACATGTCGAGAAATGGCGAAATGTCGGAAAATTTTCAGACCACCCATTTATTTCCCAGTTAATTTATTACGGTGCATTGCAACTTTTAGCAAAATTTCCTCAGTGCAAAGGGTTGGGAAATTTTTAATCCTTAGAGTTACATGATTACTTTTAACCAAGAATTCCTATATTTCAAAGAAAAATAATAAAATAAAGCACATTTAGACATCAACAGCAACCAGCTAAGGGATCCTTTCTGATTTCACAAAAAGTCGTGAATGCTCTGGAAATCTTAATTAGTCTGCCCAGAATTCGTACGAGCCCTAATGGATTCCTACCTTTGCAACACGCAACATAACTCAGAACTCTGTTTGATGAAGATCGCATTTTAATTTGGTTCACGTGGCACCAAATAAGGCGTCTACTCATATTCAGCTAAGATCGGCAAGAATTTGAAATCGCCGTCAGTAAAAACGTTGAATTATTTGAGTAATTTTTTAATTTCGGTACATTAAGTGGTCTTAAATTTGAGTCGCCTCTAATTTACGTTATATTAACTCTCAAAAGGGTCGATAAATCAGTGCTTTCCCTAATGAGGGCACCGTACAATTACCTTCTATATCCTTTGCACCTGCCTCAAACACTCCCTCTCACCTTCCTGTTCGCCCGGGGCCCACTATATTACCTCGACGAAACTCCCTTCAACCTCCAATGAAATTGCCAGAGAAATAGTCTAGTCATCCCAGCTCCATTTTCTTCCTCTGTATACTCACTTATGCCTCGGAATACCACATTATTTCTAATAGCGTTGATTCACTTATTAGCACAGCACGTTTACCTTCGTGCCTTATTTTCTCACAGTCTCTCTGCCGATGATCCGCAAAGTTGTTGATGGAAATCACGCTTTTAAATGAATTTTACTTACTCAAATTATTTCTTGATAAATTACTCTATATGCTTTAAGTAGATTTTGTAAATTAAACGTATCATTGTAATCACAGTTAACAGTCCAATAAACTGACATTTCCGTAATTTGACTAACGTCATAGATTCCCTTGGAACGTCTTATTCGAGAGGTTTTAATTTATATTCTTTATGTAGCAATTACGCCCCTCTACATCACGCATTTTCAGCAGAAAGATGTTTTAGATATAAGATTAAGGATATTCTTGATGGAATTAAAACAGCAATAGGTAAAATACTTAAAACAAATTTCCATGAGAATTAGCAAAAATGATAATCAAATGTCTTTCTTTGGGATAGATTAAGACAATAAATTCTAATACCATCAATGACTTATTCTTCTTCTTACTATCTCATTGTCATATTTTATGTATTTACTAGTTTTTAATCTGTGCAAACCTACCGATAGCTGAAATATGTGAAAAACATGGCAAGAAGTTATTAATATACAGTGAATAAGTACATGTTTTATTTGTAATCGTGGGAACTTACAATAAGTAAAAAATAACATTATGCTGGATTTATAAATTTAGGGATTATTATAAAAGAGGCAGGATTCATCCTAACAATGCCACATCATTTTAATCTTTCATATTAATTTTGTTCGTAGTATTTTACCCTTACTTTAATATTTCCTGTTTAATCCTAGGTTATTTATTTCCTCATGAAAGCGATTCTTGTTTAGATGATTATTAAATTCTTTATCATTTAACACCTTTTGCTAACGGTCATTTCAGTATGCAAGGAATGAAATGCAGGATGTGTTATCTGCCCCATGTATTTAAACTTTTACCACCAGTTGCCGGATAAATTTCCAGGAATAAGTTGAAGACGCCTTATGCTCTGCGTATTTGAATATTTAAATGACATGTAAATGTTTGCTCTTCCCTTTAAATTTCCATTTTGTTCCTAATGGCTGTTAAGAGCCAAAAATCGTTGACACTAGCAATTTTCTATTGGGATGAATCTCGAAAACGATTACACTTCTTCAGGTTTACTATCTCTCATAAAAATAGATAATTATTTAATTGTTAACTTAAATAAACTAATAATTTAAACTATAGAGAATCACCTTGAACGTTCGGAAAAAAATATTGTAATTGTTCTTATCATGAGCGTTTCTTTCACGAATGAATGTATAAGCGTGTATTTTTGTGGAATACATTGTAAACAATTTAAGATTTTTAAGTATCCGCACTAGCCGTAAGTAAAAGCTCTAAATTCAATTTTCTCCCAAGGAAGCATATCCATTCGTATTTTCAAAGCTGCAGATTCGGAAAACCTACTCGGCGGATTATTTATATGACAGAATGCCTTCTAAGTTTGCCATGCTTTACTATCCAATAATTTTTAAATAAATTCTTGCTTAGATATAGCGTATCAAAATAGGTAATGCATTCCTTGCAAGATACAAAACACCGGAATGGGAAGGAAATTGAAATAATTGACTCGATTTCGGATAAAAACACTAGCGTCAATTTGATGTTGTAAATCCAACCAGTATCAGAAACTTTAAGTTGAGATACCAAAATTCCTATCTCCTTAATCGTCGAAATTTACCGTATCGATCAAGCTTTCCTGAGAATAAGGTTATCCGCTCACTCCTTTTTTTCCCGCACGTCTCTCGCCCTTTTCCAAAAAGCCATCTCCTTTAGCATAATCTCCACTCGATAAAAATCTTCCCACCCTATATTTATAAGAGTTATTTTATTTTCGCGAAAAAACTCGAAATTCCTTACTCTCCGTCCCTTTCCCATCTTAATATTCGCCCCAGGTCTCTGATTCTCATTGCCGCATTCCTTCCGTGCCATGTATTTCCTCTCGCCCCCCTCATTTCCTTCCATCCAGTTACAATTCATTTTCATGGTTTTTACGATCCAATTTCGAAATTGCCACGAGTCCGTATTCCGTTTCGGAGGTAAAGCTTTTCGCGACACTTATTCTAACCCGCCACCGCCCCATGCCCATGTATCCATAACTTCTGTACGAAAATATGTCCTGCACCCTTTCTCCAACCCGCATTTCTCTCTCTCCAAATCTCTCCCTCCACATCGTCACTTTTTTATTTACCTACCCCCTCCTCTTTCGTCCAAACTCATTCCTTCCCTTCCTCCGTGACGGAGCAGCCACCTCAACTCCACGGCCTAGTACTTATTAGCCATTCCGTACAAATTCTCTCCTTCCCCGATCTTTCTCTTCCCCTTCCGCAGTCGCTTCCATAAACGCCGTTGAAATGAACTCTTCCAGTCATATCAAGAGACCTATAGCGGGGCTAATATTAAAAGGCGTGTGTTGGCGCGGGGCGGGGCGGTTGCGTTGGCGCTGCTAGATGAGGGGTGGGTCGGCGAGGAAGGGGGTAGATTTGAATCGCGGGGGGATGTTCTTTTATTTCTTTTTATTTTCGGAGGGAAATCAGTTTCCTCGCTGGATTTCGGAGCTCTCTTGTGCACTTCACTCCCTCAGGCCTCAATCGCTCGTTCCCTACGTTTCCAGCTCTCTACTCTCTCTCTCTCTCTCACTCTCCTCAAAATCATCAGTTGTCTTTAACTTTTCTCTACACCAGAGAATTTTCCATCTCTCTCGGTTTTTATTTCTTTTGTGATTAACTACGACTTAGTATTTTAGGCATCTCTTGCTCTTTATAAAGGTTTGCTTATCGAGTGAGCCTGGGACTCGGTTGTTGTCGTTAAAAAGTTTTCTCCATCTCTCTCGCCATTTTACAATTTTCACATTCATTCTTATTAATTTATATTAACATCTAGTTTTTATCTGATTTTCTTTAATAAGTCGATTTTATCTTTTGTGCTCCTATCCATATATTACCATTCTATGACGTATTATTTCCCTATTTATTTCTTTCTGATTTTTTTCTGTCGATGATTGTTCGCCTCCTTACTAGAATGCTCCTCTTTTCTCCTTACTTCTCTACTCTGATAGCCTAATTTTAATTATATTTGATTTTCCCTACATTATTTTCATTCATTTTTGTACTACGACTTAATTTCATTGTTTAATGCTTGGAATCCGAATGTATTCTTTGAATTCTGCATTGATAAATCCTTTAAATATTCATTGGAACTTTCTCACTACTTTTTTTGGCTTAATTATCCTTCGAATGTTTTCCCAAGAAATCGAGAAACTCGCCAAATGTGCATAATACCAGTAATAATTATAATTGATAAGAGTTGACTGTACTTCGTGGATCCAATTAATAATGCGGAGTACGTAATTTCCTTAAGTGTTAACAAGTGATCGATTTTGGCTTATACAGCTCTCATCAGGTCCCGATTATGATAATGACTGTAAAAGATGACCCTGTAGCTTAATTAAATGTGTAGAGAATACGATTTCTTTTAGTTTAATTTACTATTATTTATTTATTTACTCCTTAACAGGGATCCCAATTACAATAACTATAGAAAAACGGACACGAAAAAAGGCTGACGGGAGTCGAACCCGGTGCACACCTTTATGTGCTAAGATAATTTTAACCCTTTTCCTCTTCTGAGAAAATGTTGTGATATCTAATTTAATCATTGCCTTAATATGACAGGGGTTATTTACTTCCACTTTCTTCCCTAATACCATTCTGCCTTCAATACTCCCTTCTTTCTCCTGTACATCAGCTCACTTTCTGCATTCTCCTCAATGTGTTAATCTATTTGATTCGTTCGTAGTTTTCTTATTTCACTCAATATCTCTTTCTCCTACTTAACATGCATCATACATTTACCTCTGTTGTCTATTCTCGTAATTCTTTTGCGTTTCCATCCCCTATCTTCTATCCTAAGGTTTCACAGTGGATCCACGCCAAAGATAATGTTTAAATTTTTGGTTAAAAATTGTAATATAACATTAAAAATTGTTTACGTTGTAAAAGACCTTATTATCGTTTCTTCAAGAGATTATTTTCTAGTGTGTTTGTGGAAGTTCTAGCGTATGAAGCAAATATCCTGTTACACTGATATAGTGGCAAAAACAAATATTTAAGTTACATCGTTCTATACTATTGTTCAGTGAGATTTTTCATTAATATTCAAGTACAGGTTGTAAATACATATCCAAGGAAAATATTCATAAATTTCATTGTAATCATGGAATTATTACTTTTAGAATTCTAATCAGAGTCAAACAAAGAATTTGTTATTAAGATATTGTGAAACTGTTTCATAATTCTGGATGTCTCTATTTTAAGGCATAAGAAGTTCGGTTATCCTATAATTAAATAGCCAAAGGAATTTTAAATGTAAGAATTAATTTTCTTTGGTAACGTAGAGATTATCTATGTTACACGTCGCTCAAGGTATTTTAAAATGATTTATTTCACTTCGTCACTGTGTGTCAGCTTGTGTAATACTTTCTCACTTGGTATTCTCAGTACAATTTCTTTGAAGAGTTTATATTCCAACGCCATTTAACGAGATGATTTTTTTACTGGAGCGCTGTAAAGATTTCCCAGCACTGAAAGACATTTTCTCCTCTTCATTTGCGATGCCGTAAATAACCTTCTTTAATTTCCTTCAGTTTGAATTCTTCTCCACCCACGCCTCGTAAAGAGTTTGCAGCTACATAAACTAAAAATCTTTCACGACCAGAATTTCAAAAATCCTCGACATAAAAAATGCAGACACGGAAAGTAATTCGAATTCAATACTATCCACTTTTCCTAGGAGGACACGGCCGGCAGAATTATGCGATACGAATAAATGTACTTCCCCACCTTCACATCGATAGATATCGCATCAACAAAAAAACCCGCGTCTTCCGTTGTCTCTTCCAAGATCTCCTTTCCTCATTTCGCCCTTTGAAATCACCTCGCCCTTTCCACTCCTTCTCACCCCACAGGAAGCCGGTTTATGCCCTAGGTGCTTGTATAAAGGGCAAAGGCTCTTGACTCCCCTCCCCGTACGTGGAAAAGGCCTCCCCTGACCTCACGACTATTGGCCCTCGTCCACTAACACCCATCCTTCACTCTCTTTCTGCCTTTCTATCTCCGTCACCGTCCTTCGCCTCCACCCATCCTTTCCGTCCATATCATTACACCGCGGATACCTTGTAGCCGCATAATTTTCCAATACACGTGACGCCCTTTTCCCAAGTCCCATTCGAACGCGCGCGCCCACATACGTGAACCAAGGTGTGGACCCGAACACACACGCCGGACTTCACATACGTATTCCAGTCCTCTCCTTTTTAGTGGGAGGTTGTATGGGTTTCGATGCCAAAATGCCTCATCTCGTTTTAACCCTTTCGCCGAACTGTTTTTCCCATCCGACCCTTCTCCTCTCTTCGGCAGTAACCTCTTACAACCGCCGCTCGGCCCATCCCAGACTCCATAATCGTGGATGCCCTCCCCCTTTTAGGGCTGAGGGGATGTTTCATCCTTTAGCTTTTGCTCCGTTCCGTTTCTTCCTCCTTCGCCTCTTTCTCCCCTTTCAATGATTTCTTTCCGTATTATGCACCATTCGGACTGTCCGCGCCATTTAAGCAACTTCCTCGACCGGAAACTGCCCCGAAGAATTTCTTACAACTCCAATCTCTATACCTAGAAAGCGCTTAGGAAATGAGGATTGTCCTGCGAATATAGGTATGAGCTCGATATTGAGGACTATGAGGATGTAAGCTGCATCGGCGGACGCCTAGGGAGATGAAGTGATTATGAAATCTTCCCCAGTTTATAGTTGGGTGACGGAGTGGAAGGATTCGTAGGCCTTTAGTTGTTTGCGGAGGTTTATCGGGCTTAAGTAGTTACTTGAGGCGGGATTACCCTCGCTCTTATGAAAATAAATTAGGATTAAGAGTTTTACATTTAGGTGGACAGGTTAAATCTGAGTAAATTTTCAAGTCATGAAATCAGGAATACAATTGTGTGACGTGTATATTAAGTGAAAAGGTCATTCTCAGAGGAGACGTTGACAATCATTTCCTGAAACCGGTCGCGTTAAAATAAATTTATGGAAAAAATAAATACTATTCTGTCATTTTTGTTAGCCAGGTGATTTAGTGAAAGATAAGTTGATAGTTTAGTTATCGCACGATAATAAATCTACAAAGGAAAAGGCGATAATACAATTTTCATTTTTAAATTTCAGTGAATTTAAAGTGCATAGCTATATTAATATCTTATGCTTATTATGATCCATCAAATTTAAAATGTGACACGCAAATCGAAAATATCTGTTTGGAGTATTACTTTAATTGGATATAATTTCTCCTAAAATATTTGGCGTCGTGGTGATTCTATAAGACTTCTTATTAAAACGAATTAATAAAACTCTGTAATCGAATTTTTTTAGATAGAATTTTTGGAAATAGATCGCTTTTATCCCAATGAGTTCATGCAAGCCTGTTTTGAATTACTCTATATTTACGGGACAGCAGAATATATACTTCGAATATACCTCTTTTTCATCATTCTTCGTTGATTAGGATAGAATTTAAGGGCAGTGATATATAGTTATTTGAAATTTTATACCTTCAAAAATCATGCCTACATACGAGCAGAGAGGAAGTAATGAAATACGAGTTCTGCCATTGAATCATTAACTTCAACTTAGACGATCTCCGCCAACTTTCTCCATAGTGGTTTAATTAACGTTATTACTTATCTGCCCAAACCTCATCGCTGCAGATATTACAGATACGGTTCAAACGTCTAGGTTTAATCAACCTGAATATCTCTTCCGTTTCTCTGTGGATCGGCACACAAGATAAAGCAATCGTCAGACGGAGATTCGGTATGTAATCATATCACAGTCCAAACCGCCGCCACTTGTTTTCCTACTCTTGTTTCCTATCTTTCCACATTTCAAACTTCTACCGCATGCCGCTTTCCCCTTGCGAACATTTCCTTGACCGGGCTCGATTGTAGTGCGGGTTCAGAATACGATCCTATGAAATCAAGTTTGTGGCCTCCGCAAAAGGTGCCTTGTGGTCGGGATAATTAATCTGCATCAATCGTTGTGAATAGAATGAAAGAGATGATATTTTTAGGATGATCTAATTGAGCTTTTGGATGATTTCGGATATTACTCGAGAGGCTAATGATTTCTCCCTTAATCATGGGAGGAAAAGTTGGCTCCTCAATAACTTCAATATTTTGCAAGTATACTTTGAAGATTTAGAAAATTAAACTGAAAAGTATTGAGTAGATTATCCAATAACAATTTGATTACATTTATGATATACTATAGATATTCGGTACGTTGGCAGATTAATTTCATAAATAATAATTTGCTAAATGACAAGGCAATAGCTTATCATAGGAGTAGTATTGCTAGTTTTTTCAAACTTTTATTCAGGTTAGACGGCATCTATGGCTGATATCGATCATATTATATCTAAAATATGGAATCACCGACGCGTGGCTTCGAACCAAAATATTTTTCGTTTTGATTTTCTCTCCAGTTCAACGAAAAAAACAAATTTCGGTTCGGTTCTGATTTCCCTCTTTCTACCAGTGTTAAGTCAGTTCTAACTGGATCATTTTTTTCCCTCCGTCCATTGAAATATAGCCTACTTCTGAAAGTTTGGATCTTAATTTCTAGCTTTTGTTATTTGCACGGTTACACAACATTTGTGTACGTATATCTGTCGGTATACAAAATATAATTGCAAATCCTAATTACATAAGTTTAGTAACCTCCTCCAATTATTGTAGAGAACAATGTCGAAACAGAAAAACGGTTTTTGTCACAGTTCGAGTTCTAGAATTATATTGTTTTTGGTTGGGGTTCGGTTTCTACTCCGCAAAAGTAACGTTCTTTCGGTTCGTTTCCGGTTCGATACCACGCTGACTAGCGACTGTAAGCAGAAAAATAGGTTTTTAAGCACCTTGTATTATGAAAGTTATTGGTAATAATAGATAGAGGAAAAGATCTTTTCCATGGCTTAATTAGTTGTAGGTTCCATTTATGCGGAAAATGAAGAACTTTGATTTGAATAACTCTGTATTTTGAGGCTTCACAGAAAACTTAACGTCAAGTATCGACAAACAGCCAACGCTAGGAACAGTCTTTGGTTTCATTAGACGAATAATCGGACTTATATCAGTCTTCATATTTTCCAACAAATTAAGAATAAATTAAGAATCCTTTTGATATTACACAAATTCATATTTTAATTGTAGCCTAGTCGTTCTTTAGAGGGATGTGTAAAATTTAGAAGAAAATTTTGGAAATTATTGCCGGCAATAATACAATTTTATGCAGTAGGTATGAAAAGTAGCTTTCAGAAAAAATATAAAAGTAAAAGAACGATAGACTTAATGGTATTTCAAGATCAAATCCGCTTCCGAAGAGCCATGTGGACTAACACAACAAGTTTTCATCGAAACGCAATATCCTCACTCGATACCCATGAATAAATATGGGCTATGCGTGTATACATTGCTCAATACTACGTCCTATTCATCATCAGTAAACATTTCTCTTTTAATCCAGATCTTCGCTTCATCCAACGATACCTCGTACATCCTCTATAGCTCCTCTTTCATACACAAACGTGAGCAAATGTATCCTCCCAGGCTGAAACCTACCTATCCCACCCAGCCTGGTAATCTTCCTCCCTTTGCTTCCGTATCCCACGTTTAGCTATCTCTCCTATTCAGCTTTACCCATCCTAGCGAGGGTATATGCCCAGAATTACTCTTTGGTGGACTTTCCACAGTAATTTCTCAGGATTTACCTACGATCTTCTCCTCTCATATTGTCTTTTATCCGTCCACTACTTAAGGGAACTAATAGACAGCTATCATTAGCGAAAACTTAGAAAGGAAGGAATAAGGTAGGGCGTAGGAGGAGATGATTAATTCTTTTTTTAGCTTCCATCGATTCCACCTAGACAGTCATACTAAGGAGATGAAATGCTTAATTAAAGACTTGAGCTGCGAAAATTGGAAATGCGGAGTATCAGAGAATTGAGTTGACTCGCCACGTGATAAAATTAATTATGTATAATTGTGAATGGAATGTTCGAAAAAAATTAAATCTACAGGAAGAATTTTAAAATTTCGGCTTAATTAGACGAATGGATGATATACCTTCATTCGTCTGATTAATTCGTTTATTTGCTACGAAAACAATTTTTTACGTTCTTTGGTACGAAAAATACATATCCATGTTCCGTGCAATTAAGCCGTTTATTACGCATCATTCCAAATTTTTAATGAAAAATTGAAGACCTGTGAATTCTAAAGAGCCCACGATTTTCCATCATAACCAACACTCGGCAGTGTTTAGCTGATTCGGTTTTCAAGTTTCCTCTCTTCATTTTACTTGCAAACAGCCGACAACGAGCTAACAGAATAATTAATCGATTAATATATTCCTGAAAAAACCGTAAGCTTGCGCAGTTGCGAACTTCGGCATCAAATTCAACGACGATAATTCCACAACTTTGAAGCTATCAACTACGCTGAGAAATTAAATGTAATAATATCACTCAAGAAAGACAATGAGAGATGAGGAAAGAAAAAAGAGCGTCCGAAAGAGAGAGGAAGAGAGATAATCAAGAGAAACCGTAGAGAGAGGAGGACGGAAAGTGATAAATTGGGGACGATTTGGTGGCGCAGAAAGAGAAAAGTGAAGAGAGAGAGAGAGAGTGTGGAAGCAAAGGAAGACAGTTTGGGACCCTTTGGAGAGGTTGAGCAACTTGAAACTTGGCGGGGAGAAAGGTTCGTTAGAGAGAGGAACATAGTGGTCGAGAGCGGAAAGATGGAGTGAAAGAGAGGTGGGAAGAGTTAGTGGGAGGATGAGAAGGGATTGGGAAGAATGTACCTTACAGTTTTGGCGAAGGCGATGGGGGAAAAGGGTTGAGAGAAGAGTTGAAAGGTAGGTTTAAACCCACCCTCAACTCAATTTCCTTGGCCATCAATCAAAATTATCCTACACCAGGCAACCACCAGTCGACCAGCTACAGGAGTGCCCAGAAGCTTACGCAGCTTTCTTTAATCCTCTCCTCCTCGTTTATCCTGTATCCGTGGGCGGTTTTCCCTTCGTCATCCCATCTCTTACGCACAGTCACCTCTCCGACTTCTTTCACCAGGTTTCCTCGTCTATCTCTTTAATTCGTTCATTTAATTCTTCTTTTAAGAGATATGTCTCTTACTCTTTGTATTGATTATTAAGATTTAATGTGTTGGCGAAATGCGTACTACTATGGGTATGTAGTGATCGATATCAGGAAGCTATCTGAGGTATAGATTTTGTGGTTTCAATATATTCATCATGAATATTTTAAAATAAATTTAATGGTGGGACTAATCCATGATCGTATGACTTTAAAAGACTCCTTTCTCGTTATATTTGAAGAAATGCGATATTAGATACTTTTTGGTAAGATATATATTGATTAAATTTGGAAATAATTGGAAATGTGTATCACTGAGGGTACTGAGAGTACTCATCACATTGGTCATGACATAACTATTAATCAACCTTTTCTGTGTGTTAGTCTTGTTTGGTCACTAATTATTAAGAATGAATTGATCGACTGCAAAAAGACTACGAATCTTAACCGTGTGTGCTTGATTAAGCAATATTCAATCATATTCATCTATTCAATCTTCGACTTATTAATGTCTGTCCATTCTCTCTCACTATTTTTACCAATTTGCCATATTATGTCGGTGTGTTTCTTGCTCAGCCGATAAAGTAAATAACATGATTCAGGCGTGCTTTTATTCTTTGTTATAAATACTCAGATATTTTTACAAGAAATTTTTTCTAATACGCTTCTTTTTAAAATAATTTTTTTTTTAAACTCGATCACAAGAATATTTTTGATCATATTTAAGCTTCATCGTGAACCAAATGCTAGAATACAATTGTCAAAAATTTCTCTTTTTAGTATTTATATTTCATCACCAAAATACAAAAATCATTTGTCTCGTTATTGCTCACCAAAATTTTGATACCTTTAAGTCATTTAGATCCATTAACATAGAAAATTTAGTATATTTTATAGACGCTTGAAGCCTTGGGGCCGAAATATTGAATCATTATCAATTTTTCATTGACTACACTCATAAAGGGATGATAGAGGTGCGTCATTACCTGATTCCACTCCACATAACCGATTCATGAGTGTGGATTAAATGCATGAGGATACCTCGTAAATATCTTGTCTCCATAAATCTAGCTTTAATCCATTTTTCTCCGCGGTTTGTTTTTCTTTCGAGAAGTGAGTTCTTCTCTATTTCGTTTTGCTCCCGTTTCCGCAAACGCTTTTCCCGGAATTTAATGCTTCCCTACCGCTGCCGCAAGTTGGCGAGCATTAATGAATTACCTTTGTTCGTCCCTCCCTTTAGGAGGATGGGGATTTTCCTATGTTGCGCCGCTGGGATAAGGATATCCGGAGGTCGAAAAAGGTCGTGGACATCAGTAAATGAGTTTTGCAAATGGTCTTTTCTTCAGAAAATTTAATTAATCGTCTCGGTCGATGAAAGCGTATATTCCTGGTTAGAGTAAAGATGAGTCAGAAACCTTATTTTTCATGTCGATAAAAATTGAAAAAGCGTTTATTTGAAATCGAATTTTGTCGAAAATATTTTTCAGAGAAACAGATTACCTAGATTTATAAGGGCTGGAACAAGCGAGGAAATTTTCTGTTTCTGAATATGATTTAAGGGGCAAGACTAAAGGAAAGAAGAGAAATTGCAAATTTTCTGAATGTAGGGTCTCATGTAAAAGATGCACCGTTTCCAGGGAGGCAAAAGAAGTATTGATAAGAATATATTCCGAACAATTAATATTACCTCAGCCTACTTTCACATGTTTATAAAAGATAAAGCGAGATCCATTGTAGAAGAAAACATGACTTTTTTCATAAAATTATATGCACTCCTTAAGAACGTCTTCACCAAAAAATGAAACATCTATGTAAAACCCCATTTAATTCATTGTATCAAGGGTTAGATAGTAGGAATCGCAGTATAAATTTATCTTTATACAATTGACACCTTCGCTAGGGTTTCTATGTTAATGTCAAATTTCAATTAATTTCTTTTGATTTTATAGACGACGGGTTGGATAGAAGAAGAATATTGTTAGTTTTTTAAATTCTTCGTTTCTAAAAAGGGGAATTATTGACGTATGTACCTGAAAATCGTCAGTTTAGATATCAAAATATGAATTTGGCCTTTAAAACACCTATTGATTACTTTTTGAAAATTATGGAATATCCAAACATAGCCAGACTTTGAGTGAATTGAAATGAAGTTCGATTTTAAAGTGTTGCTGACAAGACTAGTGATGGTTGAGGAAAAACTTCAGTAACGACGTTGCATTTTATTCCTCGCGCCATATATCTCAATGAAACGCGCACAGGCTCGAGGAAATCTGAGTGTCGCTTAAATTAAAGGGTAAAAGGTGCCACGCTCACCTGTCATAGGGAAGCATAACTATTTCCTGGTTTGTATTCCGCCACAGGTACGAGAATAAATCTCGACTGCTGGGCGGTGACATCACTCACCTCCTCTAATCGCCGCAAAAGCAGGCCAGTCACGAAGGCAAAAATCAGAGCATGTACTCCATAAAAAAATTCCTAGCTAAAACTGGATGTCGAAAAAATATGGGCGAGAAACCCTATTACCATTTTCATCGCGGATATTATCTTTTCCTTGTGGATTTTATACTTTCTCCTCCAGAGGCGTGAGAGTAAAAAGAAGTGGAAAAACGTATCTAGAATCTTATCGAGTTGTGGGCCCTATAACATGAAAAATACTCAGGTATTGCTAAACGCACTAAATATTGCTAATAACACTTGACTAAAAAACTTTGTAGATATCCACGGAATTTAGCGCGAGTAAATGATCTATGGGATAGATGCATTGCTTAAATTCGTAAAACTAATAGTTCCTAATTACCGTAGTATTTACACCTTGTCCGTCAGATATTAATAAATAAAAATATAATATGTAATGGACTATAAATCGAGTTTGCATAAATATTTCTGAAATTTTTTGTAATTATAAGAAATATTAAAATTTTGGTTTCCCCTTTGCAACAACAAAATAAGGGAGAAATTCCAATCAGGAGTACTATAAAATGCCCAAGAGTACCTTTAACTTTCCTTTATATACGTCAGAGATATATTATCATTCATTGGGATTATGAAACATAAAGATTTTTCATTCTACACGTTCTCCTTTGTTGATTTGAATCCGGATTGCAACTAATTTAGGTATGGTTTGATCTGCCGCGCAGATTGAGTTGATAAGAAGCGTGAAAGAAGGAGGTGGAAGAAATAAGGTCGATATAGTAGACCTTTCCGTCAGGAGTAACTCACTTTGCTTTTCATTTTGAAAGACCATCCAATTGCATTATTTCTATCAATTGTGGGATGTGCTAATAATGCCAACGCTCAGCAATGACGCTGAATTCGGGTTATGCAGTGATTTCAGAACCAGATGTCTATCATGCAAACAAACTTTGTCGGCGTCCACCGCAATAGAGACTGGTAACGTTTCTACCAAAAGCGGAGGAGATACCAATTGGGCTGATCGGTAACTCTTGCAGTATAAGGAGCCTTATCTCTTTTATAAACATAGTTACATTTAAGTCTACTCTTGTCTGTAGATTGAAAAGTGAGCATTATTTTTACAGCGGAAGATTTTTACCAATGATTCATCAGGGATCCCAGTGATTCATTATTCATCCAAGTGATTCAGCCTTTGAGTTAGAACTGAAAATAGTTGTCTTTCACATTCACACACAATATTTGAGTATAGAGTGCCTTTAATAAGATTTCTTTTATAATGCTTTTATATTTACTGAGTACCCGGATAGCTTAGTAGATAGCATTTTCGTTTTCGGTTTAAGTGGTTCCGGGTTCGATATCCGGTAGAGGCCATAAATTTGAACAAGTATAGTGAAAAATTGAAGAACTATCTGAATTAATGGGTAGTATACATTGCAGTCTATAAAGGCCGATAAGGAGGCTAGAAAGTCGATACTTTGACCACATGTCACACACGATATATACCGCTTGGTTAGGCCTTTGCCCTCATAGGAAGTGCTGCTACGCTATTTAATTTTTACTGCCATTTCACTGATACGTATATTAACTGTTATATATAAGTAGTTCAGAGGTGTACAATATCCGAATGTCTATCTCCGTTGTTCAGGGTGTGATTGCATTGATATATAATAAAATTATGAGAATTTTAGAAGGTTTGAGCTAAGGAAGTTTGATGTGCAGGTGCTGTTTCACAATAATGATACCGAGCTGATTAGTGAGTCGCTGATTCAATTGGAAATATCGTTAGTTGCTATCTTTATAGCTGCAGTGTTGGTAGATATTAGGGTAACTGCTTCCAAATTAAAAAGTGTTTTCGAACCATTACATTCAAACGAATGGAAGGATGAATGGAGAGATGAAATTGTAAACATCGGGAAATGGTGGCAGGTAGTCTAGAGCAGTGATTAAATCATCAGATTGTCGATTTATGTGAGATGGTCTATGTTTGTATGTATGTAAATAGAACCGGATACAAGCGAGTAGGGTTCTTACCCGCGGCACCGAGGTTCGGAGGGCACAAAACGTTTGACGTTCGTCCATGTTTTGGTGGAGTGTAAAAATCTTGGCTAGAGACGCATATAGGATATTTTTACTGCTGATTAT
This sequence comes from Pachydiplax longipennis, assembly GCA_036926295.1. Taxonomy (NCBI): domain Eukaryota; kingdom Metazoa; phylum Arthropoda; class Insecta; order Odonata; family Libellulidae; genus Pachydiplax; species Pachydiplax longipennis. The sequence goes on from JAVFKF010000008.1 coordinate 65,461,487, forward strand.
ATTACTATTATGTTCTATTCTAACGAATACCAAACATTACTCCCAACTTTCACTGTTTAAATTAAAATAATAATGGTTTATCAATTGATAAAATAGAAGATAAGTTAGTTTTTTAAATAATCTTTTATTTTATTTTCTGTGTTAACTCTATCTGCAAAATGTCCGTATCGTATTCTGGTATTTCTCATATGTGAGAATGTTAGGTATGGGAATAAAAAGTCCTCAAGCTTGCAAACAAAATGATATCTTGTGATCAATAGCTATCAGAGCATAGGTCGAAATGATAATTGATAATCTTGGGCTGGAAAAAGATTTGGTCGCTTCTTGATAATATTAGGGTGTTTTCTACCACCTAAGATTTCCTTGATCTGAGATACGTTGATTTGGAACATGAAGGTGTTATTTCATGAGGTGCTTGACAAATTTTGAGTAATGGGAATAGGTCGTATCGGTTTAGTTTGAGATGGATTTAATCGATGATCAGTCGTCGCTCAAAGCATTATAATTGTAAATGCTTTATTAATTCCTTCGCTAAAATTTCAGGCGATATCTCGTTTCCTCTGAATATAGGCCGTACCGTAGATTTGTTGTATAATTAGAACTGCAAATGTGGGAAAATGATGAGGGAGATGGCTGCCATCCAAACAAAGGCTCAGTCCTTATATAGGGGAAGAATCAAATTCCTCCTTTGTAAGCGGGGTTTGCCAACTAAGCGGTTGCACAGAAAAGTGACGCACGAGAGTGTTCTACTTTCAGAGAGTCTCACCCACGCATGAGTGATTTGCCTGAGAGAAAGCAACTTTTTAAAACCGCACGAAAATAAATATAACATTCCATTAGTATTCGACGACACAAAGGGAGTAATAAAAGGCTTAAGATAGGGATATAAAACTTTTTCCACTGGAAGGCTCCATTTTGAAAGAATCAGAACGTATGTAAAATTATCAGACTATATTTGAGTCGCCTTTTTCCACTTTATAAATAGTCCTGCATAAGAAAACAATATGATCCCCAATTAACTCAAATTTTTTACATAATTTTAATTGACTTTGACAAATGAGATGGGAACAATTAAAGTCGAAATCGGTGTCAAGAAATTTAAGAAGACCAGGCCACATTTTCCGGTTTAGGAAAAACGTTTATGTTCAAAACAAAAATAATTAACTGAGGAAATCTTTCAAAGGTTGGTCAGCCTAGGCATGACTAGTAGGGAATATCTTAATGTTAATGAAAAAGGTGATTTTTGTTAGGATTATCGAAAAACGTAAATACACAATAATGATTTAAAAAATATATATATAATTTTTAAAAATTGATAAATTATTATTTATATTCTTGTTTAAGTACTAAACGAGAATAGTTTGTTGAAACGGAATAGAAGTATAGACGCGCTTGGGAAGTGTTGGGGAGAAGGTGAGGGAATTAAGAGAAGAAAGATGAGCGCAATCGATGTTAGAGGCGTGTGCATCATCTGCGGGTTGACATTATATTAAAGGAGCAGAAGTGAAGAACGGTGGGAGCTTAGGGTAACGGTTCTGGTTCTGACTTGTTCTAACCGCAGTAATAGATAAAAATAAAGTTGATATACGTGTGGGATTAATTGATATTTTTAATTAGCGATAATCTTATGATAATAAATTACCAGAAATTATGAAATGTTTAGAAGTTAAATATTGGAAAGGTATTTTAAGATAAAATTATTATGTCATTGTTTTAACAAGTCCAACATCAATAAGAGCTTAGATTTTAAGAAAGGGTAAAATATCGATGCGTTTGGCTGCAAATGCGCCAGCTTTATAATATAGAGCTGCTTTGTTCAAATTTTAGCTGTCAAAGTTTAGCTTAAGCTGGTATTTTCAAATATTCAGTTAAAAACTTTCTGTTAACTGAATAACTTTCTTTCTCTAAAAATGGTAGGAAAGGGCATAAGTATATTTAGTTCAAAAACATTTTTTGAATTCCAATGCAGCACCTGAAAAGCAATTCAGGGAGAATTAGATCGACGTAAGACTTTATGGGAATTGGCATGAGTTCGATTAAATTGGATTAAAATAAAAACCGCTCAAACCTGCAATTAAAAATTTGAAAAATATCGTGTTAGAAAGTTTGACTTACGAAATGATTAAACTGAAATGGTAATATACGGTTTACCATCTTCTATCAATTCATTTATGCGTTTGAGATATGCGAATGTAAATACAGTCTAATTGGTAATGATGACATTGGTGGAGTCACAGTTCATCGGACTAAAATTTTGTACACCATACTTTTTTGGACCTAGAGACATGATCTTGAGTAGTATAATTCTCAGACTAAAATGTTTCTGGAAAGAGGTTTGTAGTATAGTATGTCAAATTTATTCACGAAACTCGCGATTTTTTCCTAATGAATCCTTTTGTCTCCCGTGTAAAACAATTGACTTATTTATAAGTATAAAAAGGAGTATTTTTATCCAGGATGTACAACTATTCTATTCACAGCAGAGCTCTTAGTTTGTAATCGTGGTCTTTCCCTTTTGGTTGTCATCTGACATTGAAATCAGGGGATGTAAGTTTTCTTCCATTAAAAAGGGAGACATTGTTTTTAGCTTCTTAAATTTGTGATATCGTACCTCCAGTAAAGGCGTCATGTCCAAGGTGTTCCTCTTACCGATTTGCTCTCGTATATACAACCTAGCAAACCGATGTACCATATTTGTTTCACCTAAGTCCCTCTAATGAAAACTTATGAAATGATATCTCATCTTTTGCTATATTTTTCGATCTTTAATGAGGTATTTTAGTAATGATCAGTTATACTGATAATTCATAATCCTATTTTACCTTCGTTGCTTGAAAAACCAAAATTTTCAATATTTATTACTTTCAAATTCATTAGCACTAATTTGAGGGTGAACTGAATCACTATCCCTTTTTCAAATGCCTGTAAATATCTTAAGAAAATTGAAATACGTATGTGCTAAAGTTTTACTTCTATGAATTTAGAAGTAATTTTACATACCGGTATGAGTAGAAAAGCAACAATCGTTAGAAAAACAATGCTTTTACTCGCATATGATGCTACTTTTCATTAATTTATGTAATATGGGAATAAAAGAATACAGGCAAGTAAGTGACAGATAGTAAACATATCTCCGCAACCTTAGTTATTTTATAGTTTATATCTGAAATAATTTGACGTTTGAGGAGATAATAGAGAAGTTTCATCTGGTATTTAACATCCGAGATGATGTACACATATTTTATGGTAGACTAAAATTTTAAACCATGAACTTAGAGCTTGGAATTTAATTGAAGTAATTCAAGAATATCAGAGATTGACATTCTCTTTAGCAGCGACCAAACTCCTAGATACCAGGAATTGTTGTAACAGCTCGTGGAACCATATTTCGTCCTTAAGAAATTTAAGTTTATACAAAAATCTAAATGACATTCAATAATATTATATTATACAAACATATTGATAGCGATGGCTCACTATCATGGTAAAACGGTCATGATGAACGTTGCAAACGATTTCAATTTCATCCATTATTCGCTTTTGATCACTGTGAAATCCAGCGTGTCGCTCGTCTATCGATTGAGTGACTGCTTCAGCGGCACTGTGCATTGATCGATTTCGTGCAGCTTCGACGAAAGCAGGAAGTTCATCGATGGCCTTTAATTTCCGAGTCTTCCTGGATGAACGAGCAGCTGGGACGAAACGGACGGAAGATTGACTGATCGAAATAGTTGTAGCCATCGTCTAATCTTCTTTGGTATCGGCAGCGCCGCGGGTCGGCGACTTCCGAAACCATCCGTCGCTGTTAATCTTGTTCCCAGGGAGGGAAGATAAAGAGCTGCATGATAGCCCGTATATTTTCCTCTTTACGGCGCCTCGCTCTTCAATAGAACCTTTCCCTTAAATGGTTATTGAATGTCCACGTGATATGACACGCCCTTGGGAATAACAAGCGCACAAGAAAGGCGTCTCTTTCGCCAAAGAGGCTTTTAAACGGCGGGCAAAAAACGCGTTCTTTTTACATGGCAGACGATTCGAATTCCACTAAAATGGGCCATCAACAAATTTTAGACGATCCACTCTTTCTTCCTATGTCGAAGGTGGACACTTTATCCTGACATGAATACCTGAATATACATAGTGGTTAGACGTCAAGTTTACTTTTGTGTGGGTCGTAGCATGTTCCGATAAAAACGGTCCTCCCATGAATGCTCCTATGGAATGGTCTATAATCTTGATATGCATTATTGATAATAAATTCCTATAAAAGGCTACTAAAATTGGTGGAGATACTTATTTAAAATATTCAGTTATTGTTAGAGGGAAGCTCATGATTAAAATGACCTTGTAACCGACTTTAACGAAGAATTAGAGGTTATTATGAATATGTAAATGACCTCTTCAAGATAGTAGCAACTAGATAATTTTAGTTGATTTATAAGTGACGACAACAATAAAACAGCCAATTGTATTTTTACTGCTTCATTTCATAGGAAGTAGGATGCCATAATACAGTAGTTTTAGTTGATAATTATAATGATAGAGTTTTCAATATCTGTTTTACTTGCTATATAATACGTTTAATAGCATTAGCACTCTTATGGTTAGAGAAATTTGACATGTTTCCCTTAATATTTCGTTGGATAAAAATTCTAAATTGATAATTTAATTTTCTCAGCAAGTTAGGTGTCAAACTCATAAAAAGGTAATTCTCCGAAGAAGAGTCAGCAAATAGCGGCGAATGGACATTCGTAAGTTACAATAACGTTGGGGTAAATGAGGATCGTAATCCAAACAAACTTACGTCATTGGGAAACATGAAATTTACGATTAATGAGACCTGCTAACTAATTTCCAAATTCCAAAGCTTTCATTTAAAATACTGCTTAAGAAGATAATTCGTTCGGAATCGTATTCGTTTGACGAAATGTTTATAGCCCTAAGGAACTTGCGGCCTTCAGATCAAATGTGGTCTTTTTGGTCCTTCACTGCGGCTTTTTAGTCACTTTTTCTGAAACTAATTTAATTAATATTGCTATTCATTTTTGCTAATGCCAGCGATTGAAAATCAGAATGAAAATTATTCTCCTTTAGTTCTCTCAGTGATTGAATTCATTTTCTCATGTACGATTTCGTTGTCAAATTATTTGAATGTAGGTAACACGCAACTGAAGAGCGGCCTGATAGTATTGTGTGAGGTCTATCTTACATTAATACTTACAGACAATTGGTAATTAAGACTTGATTAAATTAATGTTCTCTACCCCTGTGATAGCTGAAATGTAATTCCCTTTAGGTTACCATAGAAAATTGTTTAATTAATTCTGAATTCTTCCCACTTTTAAAATTAACTTTTATGAAATAGTAAAAAGTGTAACATGAAAGGTAAAAATTCACCAGAGGCTAAGATGAGGAGCTACTATATTAGATGTGGGAGAATAAAAGTATCATGGTGCAAGATAGTATTAATAATGTTTTAGATAAACCAAGCAACCTCTTTTCCGATCTTCATCCTCATTCTTTTTTAATATTCTAATCAGAGAAGAGATATAATTTGTGAAACTTTAAAACTTGGTTTTATTTTATCAGAATAAGGCTAGATTTTGTTAAAACTAATTTTTATATAGCTAGGGTTGAGAAAACAACGATAAATATAATCGATGAAAGCTAAGATTTAAAAAAGATTACCGGAGTCAGGAGCAGTTACAACTTGACGTCAAGATAAGATTCCTTGGTGCACAACATGCAGAGAATTTCAATGCTTCAGACCCCTGCGTAAGAGTTATTTCTGTTTCGATTGAATTAGTGTAATACTCTATTACCGCTGTAATATTCTCGATTATTATTGCAATTATTCGATCGTTCCGATCTCAAATCATATCAACTAAGACATTCGTTAGCTGTATCCATATTGGTTATCCGACTCCGAAAAACAGAGAAAAAAATCTTTAGTAGCCATAAGCGTTAGCAGAGGTTTCACTGTATTTCATTAAATGTGTACAATGGACTTTACAGCCGAGGTATCTCGTAAGTTGCACTCATAGCTCTAAAGGACCAATTTCTCTGTATTACTTACTCACAAGGCATTGATCCTATTAAGGTATTTTTAATACCGAGCAACAGAAAATTTTCCTTAAATTATCTTTATTTCCTCATCATTAATTCATGTCTCCACCTTCCCTTCGAAATTATTTTTCCGGACAGCATCATGAGCGAGCAAGAGAGACTTCTAAAAGCCACTTACGTAATTTCAAAACACAATGACGAGCAAGGCCAAACATATCGCGTAAACTCCTACACTGCAAAACGCAGAGAAAGAGTTAAATGGCGCGTTGGAAGAAGAGGAAAATGAGTGAAAGTGGTCGTGAAAGGGAAAGTAGAACGTGAGGAGCGAAAAGTAAAGTCAGGGAAATTTTTCGTTATTTCCAGGAAAAAACGTTACCATTCCATTAAAATGGGGCACATCTCCATTAAATCGCGACACGTCTCGCAGTCGAGAACTCTCAGAAACGAGATAAGCGAGTAAGGGAGAGAGAGGGATTAAGAGAAGGCAGGAGCCGAGATGTATTGCGGAACTCCAAGAAGACAATGAGACAAATGAGTCCGACGAGAGAATACACTGTTTTAAGAATACCTCTAGCGTAGTAAGAGCGGCACGAATAACCGGAGAGAGAGGAAGAATTGATGAGGGGAAATAAAGGAAAGAGGGCTAGAAAAGAAAGGGATAGGAAGGCAGAAGGAACGGTTTGAGAAAGGTGGTCGTAAGGGGGGGGATATTTTACCGCCTTCCTCCTCCAAATAACCACACCCCTTAAAGCACCTCCCCTTCTCACGCACAGGCCTCCCCGGAGGCGGACCTGATCTCATACTCTATGTATGGAGCCATTTTATGTCTTACATCAAATACGGAGGGCAAAAGGGAGGGAGGTCAGGACGGAGGGAGTTTTAGCTTTCGTTGGGGAGGCGCTGGCGTTCGTTCGTGTGGGTGGCGGAAGGAGAATGGATATTTGTGCTGTGGTGAGAGATTGGAGGGTTTTGCAAGGGTTTTAGAGGGAAGGTATCGGTGGGAAAGGGACAGTGGAAGTCGCGCGAAGGGTGGAAAAGGTGGGGACGAGTATATCCATCGCAGTTGCCTTGGTGACGGTGGCTCCTTGATGGACTGGGGAGCGCGTGTAGGTGGGAAAACTGGACCGCGGTCTGGGATAACGAGTTTTCAGAATGTTCGGCGATCGAATTGAAGGTCAGAGGCAAGGAATAAATAGGAAGATTAGTGGGAAAGAGTAAGGGACTCCTTTGGAGTGGGATGATCGAATGAAGTGACTGCTCGTTTACAATCAGGCAATGGTGAGCGAATGAGAGGGAATTCTTAGTTAGTGGCTTCATTTCCCGCAATGTTATCACGATTATCGAGTGCGTTTGAATTAGGTGGCAGCACTTCTGTGGCCTTATTTCATAATTTTATCCTTCCTTACTGATTTTTACACTTCTCGTTTATTGGTGATGATGAGGAAATATTTCCGAGGCATATATTCAGTCTTGTAGATGATAGTGTATTATGATTTCAAGGAAGTTCGAGGTCTTCCGGTTCTTTTAAAAATGAGGCGTTATTTTTTATGATCGCTGTTTTTTTTATATGTCTTAACAAAAATAAGTGGAACTATCGGAAGGATAAATGGTGGTGGAAAAGCCTGGCAAGACCGGGCAGACCACTACGAGAAAACACGATTTCTTTCTCTTTCCTATCAATGAAAGTATGCACATCGGCCGGAATTTAAGATTTTTTTACTAATTAAATTAATAAATTGAAGTCAATTTCTTCTTTTTCTTAGTAATTTATTAATTCGTATAAATAAATGCATAAAATACTGATTAGTTTATCCAAATGATTTATTCATAATAGTGATTATTGCAATGAACATGAAGAATTTTTCTAAATTTTAGGTCATCATTCTCTCCATATTTTTTCACCACTAAAGTTGCAGTCCTCCATAATCGAATTAAAGTTCACTTTTTTGCATACCTATACTATTCTGAAATTGCCTCATATATCATAATAACTACAGATCACAAAGGAGTATGCTTTTATATTCGGTTAATATTTCTGGCTTTCAGCGTCCATTTCATGAATATCATAATGACGGTGTTGATTCAGAATATATTTATTTTTAAAATAAATGGATGAAAAATTTACGCATGAATATTTAACTCAGCATTAATTAGTTTATTTCGATAAATTGACACTGAATTAAATTACTGAGGTTAAATATATTTAACAAAATCAATTAATCTAGAAATGAAGTAAATAAGAATTGTCTCATTTAAGGGAAGTAATTCATACCATAATTACCCTAACAGTAGAGGAAACCGTCTCTTCCAATTCTTTCACACTTTCAGTAATAAACTACGATATTAAAATCGATTGTTCGTCAAATTAACTGAATGACTCGTATTAATTACCTCGAGGAAGACTGTTTACATTTGAAACCCAAACTTTTGATCTTACTCGTCAGGTAATCCCGTCCTCTAATCTTGGAAAATATTTCTTGCGTAATAGAATGAAAAGAAGGAATAATGAAACGCGTGCGAAGAGGAAAGCATTTAATGACGTGGATAAGAGAGAGATTCCATCAAAGACGGATAAACTTTAGGGGAAGAAGCGCAAGTGGGACGACTGTGATGATACATGGGAAAAGAAGGCCTGTGAGAGAATTTCGGGTTATAAAAGGAGGAAGAGATGTTCGGAAACGGGTGGAAGAGGAAAGAGCAAGAGATGAGGGATCGGTTGAATATATTGGCGTAATTAAATCCTGTGGCGTTGGTGTGGTTAAGGGCGGGAGCGGTTTAACGGAGGGAGGACGTCTTGACAGCGAAATCATTTTGCCAGAAAGGGGAAGGAAGAGTAAGGAGAGAAAGAAAGGGGGATTATGGGTAGAGAATGAGGAAATGGAATGGGGTTAGGAGAGAGAGAGACGAGTAATTATAACATCAAGTGAGTGTGAGGGAAGCTTTCGTGTTGATTGTATCTCACGGACCTGTTTCGTTTTAAAACTTTTAACTTAATCTGTCCTCTGCTGTTAATTAAGCCGCTCATGGATTATTAACTTAAGGCGGAGACGACGTCGGCCGATATATTTCATCAGCAAGACAGATTTGAGCAAATCTTGGATGTCCTTTTATGGAGTGGATTGGCCCCATCGTTTATTGAATATTAATTCACCGGTTTTTTAGCTCAAGAACTTATGCTACTGCTGCTTCATATATACGGAATATTGAAAGGTTGCTTATAATAGACTCGTTTAGTTTATTTGACACTTATGTTCATTTTAATTATGAAAAGTGATCCAGCACTCCTATTAAGAATGGTTCCTTTTCTGATAGTTTAAGATGGACTTAATGAATCTAAAATAGATGAAATTGATCCTGTTTCATATACTTAGCTATAATTTTATGAAAGAATCTGCCATTATTGTGTAGGAAATAAATATCTTGATGTAGAACTCTTTAAATAGGCAGTGAATCAAACGTTCTTGATCGCATGTTTACAAAGGGAGAAGATTGAGAACGGAAACTGATAGAAAAAAAATTGCATATATTTAAAAATATAAGAAGTCAGATTCAAGATTTTTATCTAACCAGCTACCTTTGGTAAGAATTAAGAAATCAAATTCCTTCTTCTCGCAGCCAGGATACGAGCATTTTCCCTTGAATCTAAAGTAAGCAAACAATATATAAAGTCAGCAAATATATGATACGTAGGGATAGAAAGTAACAAGAATCATTTTTGACAGCTGGAGGAAATTTTTTCTTTGTATTGGCTCTCCTACTACGTCATCATAATTTGGTAAATTCTAAATTTGCTTAGTAGAACATACCTATTTTTTAAATTAGATTGGGACGGAAATGGCTCTTGTGAAACTCGAGATAAAAAAATATTGTCATAGCCTTAATTTGCAACTACCACTTGGTTAATATTTTTTATCTTGAATTCCTAAATTTACATTAAATTTACCTATTGAAACGAAGATAAACAGCAAAGTATTTTCTAAATTTATTAGAGAAGTTAATTGTATTAAAGATTAATAGTGTCTTCTTCATGGCCATCCTATCAAATCATCTTTCTCGATTATGAAGCATAGTAATTGAAATGTTTAGATAAATAGAATCGCTAGAGATCTCATTGTACAAAAATAGAAACTCGTAACGGTGAATTGTTGCGTCACTCTGAAAATTTCTCTAAGGAAATTCTTTCACTCTGAAATCTCTTAAGAAAGCAATTAATCTCTTATAATTGAAATGCATTAAGTGATTCAGTGAATAGCATGAAAGATTTATACTCTCCTCGACATTCTTCGAGAAACTTTTATCTCCCCATATTATTTATTCATCGATATTTTTAAGAGAGAAGAAGCATTTCAATTCCTTCTGAAGAAAATTGTGCTACATAAGTTGAGATGTTTTAAAGTTGGGCATCGTGTATGTACATTATTACCAGCGAGTGCTTGGGGGATTTCATCATAGATGAATCCTGGGCATCGCAGGGAGGAGCATCTTATTCCGCACCCCTCCTACGTCTCAGGCAGTACCCATAACCTCTCTCCACATACATGCGCCTCCTCCATTTCCCACTCACCTTTCTCTCCCTTCTTCTCTGCTATGGGCCTCCGTCCGTCCATCGAGAATTGAGAGCTTCTGAAACATTTAACAGCAATTCGACTACCTCCTGCCCTCTCACCTTACCCACCTTCTCTCCCGCACAACCTTTCACTCCCTTGTATATGACCCATCCAGGCTCCTGGGGTGCCTCCACTGCTGCCAGGGCGGCGGCGAGCGACCCTTGCACACTGGGGCCTCACACATATTCGTGAGGAAATGGGAGGAGTGGTAGGGGATAGAGGTGTCTGAAGGAGTTAGGGAAGGTGTATCCTGGAAGAAGCGGATCTGGGGGAGGGAGTAGATACTCCGGAGTGGTCCAAGGCAGCGGAAGTTTATGTCATGGCTTGGTTTCCTATTTCTCCACTGGATGCCTCTCCCCTCTCCCCCGAAACCTTCCAGACTTTTTGTATTTTTTACTATATTCCTTTCTCTCCCTTTCTTCCACTCTTTCCTCCTTGTTCCTTCGTTCCAGTTTCTTTTCCATTTCTCCGAGTTCTTCCCTTCACGCCGTCCTCTTGACTCACTTTTTCAATTCGCCAGAAAGTCCCTATCTTTTTTCTTCTTTTATACCTGGGCCATCGATTCCTTCTTTCTTTTTTGCCCCTTTCCCCTCTCATCCCTTCTTTTTTCTCTAAATTTTACGATCGTCGGAGTGGCTTGTATTATTACTCGAAATTGGTTTTGTTCCTTGGTTGGAACAGACAGCTTGCTGCTGCAGGGTTTCGCCCATCTATTTTTAGTATAAGCCGGTCCTCGTGCTCTCTTATTTATTCTATATTTCTGCGGTTTTACGTACCTCACAAGAATATTTAAAGGACCTCGCTAATAATTAAATTCGATTTGGATATTTCGCTGGGGCTCTCTCCACTGCTTGAAATTTAGATTTTTAATTCATTTAAAATATTAAAATTAACACATCTTTTGTACTCGCTATTAAGTTTGAAATTTTCATTGCCCGAAGTACGCTGGTAATCAGAATAACTACAAAGTTTTTAATTTTCATTGGTTTGAATTTTCTTTCTTGTGTATGACGCATCTATATATGACCATAGTAATTTTTAAAGATATATTGTGGAACTTACTGATGACAGTTATTAAAGTTAAAGTAGTTTGAGTGTATAATTAATGGAAATATAGTAAAAAAGTAAGACTGTTATTTAATTAGTGGGAAGGTAATAAAAAAGGCATAATGAGTTGGATATGTTAGATGACTTAGGCATAAAAGCATCGTGAATCGAAGAGTTTCAAAAACATCTAAGAGTATTTATTATATATTTTCGTCAATTTTCTTAATTATTTATGGAATGTCAGGAGAAATGAATCGAAACATATGATCCATATTCATGATTAATTAATCATGGTTTACTGAATATCGTCATTGTGCAGGTTAATGCTGCAATTAATTCATTTTCTAAATTTTACTCAAATCACTAGCAGGATTAACGTACTTGTCATCAAAACTTCATCCGTGCATAATACAATCAAGTAAATAATATATATCTGGTTCCGAATGAAATGCATATTGAATGTGATTAAGTATTTCAATGAATGTTTCAAAAAGGAAGCGATATCATTTCCTTTATTTTCAGCGATAAAGAGGTGGAAAAGTTTGCATGTTTGCTATTGCATATTTGAAAAAAAATAGTTAGATCCATTGGTTTAAACATTACTACTACTATTCTTAAAAGGAAAGAGAGAAATCGTCTTTTAATGTTACATTTTTTTACATTTTATGTACAGGAATTATCGACAGCTGTTTCCGAACTTATTAAGGGTGAGATGTTATAGCGAAAAATATTATAGGATCAAAATATTATTTCTAAAACTTTCTTAATAAGGTAATTAATATGTTTTACCGGGATAATTAGAAGGTTCCGTACTGCGTACGCACATTAAATTGCTTGTAGGTCGAGTATTTTTCCTCAGATCTTCATAAAGAAGGTTAAGTTACTCCAAGAGAAAATCGACCGTTGTTGATTGAGGTTGACAGGTCAGAATTTTTCGAAGGCACTAGTATACGGTGTCATATTTTGAGCTTTAGGGAAGATTATGTAAACATCTTACGATATAGATGTGTGGTGTTTGGAACAACTTTGCCTCCGAGGGTGGAGGGAGGACCTGGAAACTTTCCAAAGAGCAAGTTTTCATAATCTGAACTAGTGAGGAATTTTGCGATAAACATAAATAAACAATAATTTACTATTATTATTTTCCCGCTTTCTGGACCACAAGTTTTGAAGGGTTTTATTTCTATCTCAGGAAAGAATAAAACGAAATTTCTAATTTTCAAATTACTGAGGTGAAATCCTGTAATTAATTTCTGTTAAGGAATAAAAATTTCCACGATTTACAGTGAATGAGACTTTTTGGTTTTAATTAAAGTTGAGTTCAATGGAAATATGTACTAAAAAAATAGGTATTATAAATTTATTTTGCCCCGGAAGTGAATTACAATTATTTGAATTATAAGCAAGCAGGATATCGGAGTGCATGACTCTAGTAATCATTATTAAGGAAATTGATGTTTAGTAGTAGGACTAATGGATTCATATAATTACATCAAACATAACAAGAATTGATTCGATTTTTTCGGCGAAACAATAGTTTTAACGGAAATGTGATTGCATAAATATTTCCGGTGAATTTCACCGGTAAATATGCTATTATATTTGATTTTTTATTTAACATATGGATTATCATGATGCATTATTTGCAGAATAAGTTAATGACAAAACGAAATTTTCTCTTATGCCTTAGAAATCATCTGCTTCATCTTACAAATAATAAACAGACAGGGGAATTTATTACTTCACTGTCTTTGAAAATTTGTTTATATTTTGTGAAAATCATGAAGGAAATCTCATTTTATTTCACTACATGTTATCAATGAAAGGATCCTAATAAAAGTAACCTCCGCCTTCGCGCATTAGAGGATATCTTCTGAAATCCGTACTATTCGCCAATAATTTCACAGTCACGCCAATTTTCTTTGTATAAGAAATAAAATCATCATTTTATTTTAAAGTTTATAAAACCTCTTTAAATATCTAAAATGGTTTCAACACTACTGAAAGAACCTTCTTTCAATGTATGGACTCATACCAAAAAAAGAACCAATAAAAACTATCTAAAAACAATAAATACTATACTATAACCAATAATAATTAAGTAAAGTATACGATAGGAAAACAAATATTTCAAAAACACCAAAGGTGGGCTTATATCTAATGTTTTTTGAGATTATCGGATCGGACAAAATGGATCGTCCAAGTAGTAGTGCATAGAATATACGCAGAGAAAAAGGTCGGCACCTTAGCTCTCAAGAACTAAGTTGCCTCTTAATTAGAACTCTTAATCACTATCGAAATACTTTTTTAAAACCCATGTATGAGCAAACGGTAGAAAGCTATAGAGAAAGTATATTGAGGATTCATGTAATGTCAGTAGATTAAAAACTTATTAATTACTTCCTCTCAATATTAATCACGCTTGGTTTAGAAATTTAAACTAAATTCTAAAAAATTAATGTCTTTATAAGGCATTTAGATTCCAAAATTCAAAACATATCCTATGTTGCCTTGGAAAATTAGATTAGACCAAAATAGAAAATCATAACTGATTTTTCTACATATTTAGATCGCATAATACATAGAGGAATAGTAGTTTCGAAAGATTTCGAGTAAAAGTTACGCGACCACGACAGGATTCGAACCTGCAATCTTCGGATCCGAAGTCCGACGCCTTATCCGTTAGGCCACGTGGTCTTGTTCGGAAAGGATTCTAAAAAATAGTTTTAGTTATATCATTAATTTATGAAATCCATAGGATTCTGAAGGATTTCGTATTTTCCTAATGTGTACTAAGGATGAAGCCCTCTCCGGTTTCTCACCAGCACTTTTATACAACGCCCTAATTCAATTCCTTGTTTCTCGCTTAAATAGGGCCTCAGTCTTCACTCTATACCAAAGTGCATCGCGAATTGTGCTGCTGCTAATTTAAAGATAAAACTTATTTGCATCGCATCGCATCGAATATTGACTTCAAGCGTCAAGCGTAGAGAACTAAATAATTCGGAAGGCAAAAGGGAAAAAATTTTAGAATCATTAATCGCCATTAAGAATGAAGGTGGAACTACAGGACAAGCTTACTAGTGTGAGTAGTACTGCAGCTGTAGCTCGACACTAAAGAATTAACGAATTAATCGTGAGCTGCATCAAAAAGGAAAAGAACATTAGAAGAGGTGCTGTAGAGAGTGCTCCAGAAAAGGTCTAAATTACCGTTTGAGAGCCGTGATCTTAAAGTAGATAAAGTGGAGACGGCATTATCTCCATTGAAGATCAAGCTCAAAATATGCACCTCTGAGTGGATTGGTGATATGGAGACCTCCGCCTTTATAAACATTTATAAACTCAGACTCCGAGATTACTACAAATTTTTGTGATAGTAAAGGGTGGTTTGAAACATTTAAAAGGAGTCATATCCTATATAACGTCAAATTAGCAGAACTGGAACGGACTGACTATACGGTAGCAAATTTTTTCCACTGTTTCTTAATGTTATAAAATGAAAAGGATATAAGCCATATCAAATCTCAAATGCTGATAAGACGTCCTTATTTCGAAAGAAGGTCCCACCAAGATCTAAAGAGGAGAAATTTGCTTCCGGCTTCAAAGCAGCCAAAGATAGCATAGCTCTTCTCTGCGCTTATGCTTCAGGAGGGTGCATGGTGAAGCCGATGTTGATTTATCCATTACGGTATTCACTCCTAGCGCCCTGAGAGGAAAAGATAATGGCCTCTAACTTGTTTTCTGGAAATCTAACAAAAAATCCTGGGTCAGAGCTACTCTCTTTCAGATCTGTTACTTCAGAAAGCTAGAAATTGACTTAAAAAAACTCCCTTTTAGAACTCTCCCAACTGTTGAAAATGTACTTGATCATCTGTAGATTTTACAATTTGTCCATTCCAACGAGGAAGCGGTTATTACACCTCGAAATACACATCATTCATTCGACCACTGGATCAGGGATTTCCAGCATCAAAGCCTGCAGTACCAGGCGAAATTTGCCTGCATTCTTGATGCAAAGGAATCGAATTAGGTTCAAACCAGTTTCTAATTAAAAAATTCTTACAAAAATCAAATTCAGCAGCCCAGTAAACATCATTCCCAATCTCTTGAGTCAGCTTTGCTTCATCCATTGAGAATTGCCAGAGGGAGTCATCAGAGCAAGACCAGACTACACCTTATCTACATTTTAGTAATTTTCGTCAACTTCTTCTATTAAAAGTATTCACACTAAACTTTCATGTAAATCATTGTTTATTTGAATACTAAAACATTAAAATGTCTCTTCAGCGAGGGTCACCTTCATGTACTTGATATACACCTGATTAAGAGCTGCAAGCAGATAACTTAGATGTTTAGACTGAAGATAGAATGCTATTATTTTCGATGCACCGACGGAATATATAAATAAATGTAGTACACATCTAATTCTCGCGAAAGAAAAGTAAAACAGAAAATATATCATAACTAGTCCTTCGTAAATCAATGAATATGTAGTCTCGGTTTACCCGAGCACATTTGCACAGGCATTAGTTGTCAAATTTTCTTATATAGATGTATAACTGCGAATGGAATCGTTCTCGAGTTAATTCAAATATTAGTTCATTTCTTGTGAATTTTTAGGGATCCAAATTTTCGGAACTTTTATGGACCTTATAACTATAGGCACCAGTCGGGAGATATTCGAGCAAGTAAACTGCTTAGCTGGAGGAAAAGAAAACCCTAAATGATGCCCGCGCGGCATGGATAGAGGAAGAAGGATGAATGCATTTGCTTTCTCTTTGCAAAAACGAGAGCGTGAATAGACTTTCACGATGAATGCAAAAACTTTTAATAAGTTTCGAGCTTTCGGTTACTCGTCTCCCAACCGAGAAACAACGAAGGGGATAAAAATAGGCAAAGTGAATTGCAGAGAAGAGGCACGAGAGGGTGCCTCAAGAGGAGCGGGAGATGCAGCAAAGTGGAGTAAAGGAAATGGTCCAGAAGGAGTCACTGAGGGAAGTAATCTTGTGGCTGTTGAGTAGCTGTAGAGAGGGATGGAGTGTGACGAAGTGATGAAAGAGAGAAAGGATATTCGCGATGAGATTAGATGGATTGATTTGGGAATCTGGAAGGATGGTATACCTCAGTTTCATCTCCATTTTCTTGAGAACCAAACGATTCGAACTGCCATTTGTGAGCGAGAAAAGTCGGTGTATATTAAATCGTCCGCTGGATTTCATATTTATAACACAATTTTCCGTTTGACGGAATCAATGCTAATCTAATAAATGAGTCAAAGGTCAATTTTACTCTGTCATGTGAATCAGCGCGTCAATGAAAGCTTTCTCACTCCTCAAAATTTGATAACACGATTCTCGTTTCATCGCAGATTTTGCTCAATATTTCCGCCGTGTGTTTTGACATTCGAATCGCTGATGTGCCTGGAACAATGATTTTCCATTAACATTCCTGATCGTACCGCTTTTACAGTGACGAAGTGTCACGAAAAATTACGGAAGTAATCATGTAGCGCGGACAAACTTGATTATGTCCTAAAACAGTTCTTTTTGTCTGTTGTATTTGAAAAGCATTTTCTTCCTTTGGAAATTGAAAGTGATTCCATCGAAATTGAATCTAAGAGTTCTATACGTACAAGGTAATTACATGTACTGTAGCTTTACATGCAATGTAATTACTGTTCCTAGGTCTCCCACTTCTGGGCAGCTACTGACAATTAAGGGTTAGATGTAAGAAGAGACTATCCAGTCTCAATCTCGTCCGAATAAAGAAGTTTTATTATTATAATAATATTTTTCACATCTGTTTTCCTTGGGTCCTTTAATTTCCTTTACTAGGTCCTTGGAGGCTCAAATCAAGATAGACATATTTTTCAGGATTGACCTTTAAACATTAATCCCTTTAAATCAAATGAATATTATTTATGAGTTGAAAATGAATCACTCGCTTTGATTTACTCTGCTGATTCAAATCGAGTCGATTTCATTTTTTAATTCAAATTGAGATAATTTAAACTACATTTCTGTGTTTGAAGCGTTAAAAAGGCAAGTCACTCCGCATCATTCCCAATATAAATAAGCGCTCTCGATACTTTCCCTCATTCCCTAAAAGTATAGTTTCCTTTCCCTCTCCTCCTTTATATACGCTTCTTGAAATCCATAAAATATGCTTTTAAAGATTTACTAACCTATTAGCGGTCATAACTCCCGGTCAGTTTGTAAAATAACACCCGCGCATTCCTTGGTTAAACCATCCTCTCCAAATAACTCAGTCCCACCCCACTCCGCGTTAGGGAAGCATCCCTCAACTCCCATCTTTCTCCTTGCTTCTTTCTCCCTCCATTCGTCTCCTTACTTTCCCCACACACTCTCTCTCACCACCTCTGCCCATCCCCGCTGCCCATCCTTCAGACTCCCCACCTTCCCACGAAGAATCCACCGGCTATGCGTTTTCTCCATCCCTTTTCTCCCTTCGGGAAATTGAAACTTATGCTCCCGCCACTCCTTTGGAGAAGGCGCAGTGGGGTGCGGCGAGGCGGAGTGAAGCTAGCCGTGGGCGTCGGATTTTTTCCTTCCAGAGAGAGAAAAGGAGGGAGGGTGTGAGAAGCGAAGAAGAAACGGCGGGAAATAGAAAGAAAGCTGGTCTTGTGGCAGTCTTTATTCGAATTTCCATTTTTCCTCCCGTTTTGTTTTTGTTTCTCTCTTTTTTCGTCGGGAGAGAAGAGGGTGCTTCTGCGGATCCTTCTGTGTGGTTCTGCGATATGAAGTCGGGTTTCCTCCGAATGAGGCAGAGCGAGTGGAAAAAAAGTAAAGCTTCCCTTCGATTATAAATCATGTGTGTCGTTTAATTATTGATCGGGCGCTCGCGGAGCTATGTTAAAGTGTGACCTGCATAAAAAGATTGGGTAGATTGAGATTGCTTCTGCGTGGGTTTCGAGAGGTTTGCCTGGGTTTGTGTCTCGCGGATGAGATTTTCTCTCGAATTGGAATGAGTTGATTCCATTTCGCTCATTCACGGGAGTACTAGAATTTTTATCGTTAAATGACTACTCAGATTGTTTGAAAGGCGAAAGAATACGCGGAATGAATTCGACGATCTCGATTAACAAACGTAGAAAAATTCGAATCTGTAACTTAAGTCATTACTTAAGTAATGTTAGTTGCTCATCATTCACATAATGCCACAGATTGCGAAATGATACGAGCTCTTACTTCTTCGATAATTCGATAGTTTTGTTTTACTTCTGAAACTTCATTTAAGATTCGTTGAGCTTCGTTTATTACTTTATTTGTCATACTTCTTGCACCATTAAGCAAGCGTCTACTCAAGCAGAGAGTTTAAAATCTAGAATTAAGGCAATTACAATAATTGCCTTACGACTCGTCTGAGTCAGGGCAATTTTATATTTCAAAGTTCTTATTTTTGATGCAATCAAGCCAAATTAAAACCTTAATACCTACTTCAGGAGTTCTTCGCGAAGAATTCCCTAATGGCACTGTGTAATTACTAGACTTTAAGTTTTCGATATTGGTGCTGCAAAAACGCAGCATCAATTTTCCTGTGATATTTACAGCCCTCCGATCCCCGATTTACTCTTCTAATAAAAGGAATCACTTTATATACTTAGTCTTCAGTATATTAACATAGCAAAGCTCTCATTTTTAAACGAAATCGTCTGGTATCAGTAACTTAAATAAAAAAACATAAAGGAACCAATTGAAACAAATTGTGTGCCCTGATAAGATAGGGGTATGAAATTATAAAAATCATTAGAGCTTATCAATATTTCGTTTGTATATCCTTAATCTCTTTTTTTTAAGAAAGTTATTTTTAGTTAAAATGTAATGTTTCTTTGTATCTCTTTATTCAACGAATCCTTCAGATGAGGAGTGTGAGTTGAGGTTAGTATGGCAGAAATACATATAGGCGAACCGAAATTCATAATTTAGAAATGTTGGAAAATAATTCACTCGATATTACCTGAAATCTCATCTCTCATGTGAACTCAGTCAATCCAAAGTTTCTCTGAAGCTGATGTTGCTTAGTGCCGCATTCGTTTGAAATGTCTTAACTGTTTTCAACATTCGATCTCAATAAGTTAGTGGATATATCATTTGTGAATCACTTATCTCTCCAATCTAATTGATAAAGTTCTTAGGCCGGTATACTTAACAGGTGTAGGTAGGTTTTAAACTACTCTACTTGAAGGGATCCCTTCAAATGTAGGTGTCTACGTTGCGTTTCTGTTAAGCGACGATCCTTATGCGGATTGACTATATTAAACGAAAAACAAGCCAGAGTTTATACCAATCATTTGCATTGGAAACTTCAAAAGTAAGATTTACTTGATGATATTAAAAAAAATTCAATCTGCTCTCTGTTTAGACCGTAGGACGCGAGAATTGATAAAGTAAGACAACATACAACATCACAATCGCGAAGTTGGCCGATGTTAAGTTAATCTCGTTGACGATAGAGTTGACTCTCCATGGAACGGGTATTACGTAAACTTGTTCGGTGGGTACAAAAGAGAAATGTAATACTTGCGATATAGGTTTGATACGAGGCGTTTTAGAGGCTAAGAGGATGGCGGAAAATACAAGGCTTCGGTAGATATGAAGAAAGAGAGGAAAAAGGAAGGGGAGAATTGCGAAGGAGATAGTTTGGGCGTATCATTTATGCCCCCACTTTACCTCCCATACACTTCCCCAAGCCCAGGAAAGGAATGAATTATAGGTCTTATGGCAAGAGTTGAAGCATGCGCCGTTGGCCGAGGGCCTTCGCCGAGGGAGCGACACTTTATCGTTGCTCCGGACATTACTCCCCTCATCTCTCTTACTCCCCCCTCGCTCCTTACCTCCTCCTCGGGAAGATTTGATTCACAACCCCAAGGAAGGTGGACCTCTCGACCTGCTCCCGCCCCGCAAAAACCAGTTCCCTCCTCCAACCTTAGAGTCCCCGTTTACCCCTTCCAAATGCAGCCCACGCCCTCTCTCAGCACTGACAAAGGAAGAAGAAAGCGGTCTTGAGATGGCATCCGCGGCGGGCATAAAATGGCGTTTGCGTGAAGTCACACGGGGGGCTTTTTATAACCCCGTAAAACAGAGCAGTCCCCCGAATTTGGTTATAAGCGCGGGGCAATAGGTGTACCTACATAAACAAAAGTCTGACGTATATCTATGGATATTCGTGCTTGTTTGGTGTACAGAGGCAAGGCTCGGCTGCGTATAGAAGTGATCTTAGGGGTTGATCTGGGTGATTAATTCGGTTATGGTTGGAGAATTGAAAGGGTGCGATAGTAAGTAACGTAGAATAACCCAATTGTTTGTCGATAACGGTGGAATCTCTGGTTGCCATCTACTTATAGGGATAAAGGAGAGAACAGTGAAGTGAAATATGTCAAAATGTCTAGCACATGGTGGTTGATTGGCTTTCATATTATTA
Source organism: Pachydiplax longipennis (assembly GCA_036926295.1). NCBI lineage: Eukaryota > Metazoa > Arthropoda > Insecta > Odonata > Libellulidae > Pachydiplax > Pachydiplax longipennis. Next base: position 65,482,648 of record JAVFKF010000008.1, read on the forward strand.
AATTACTTTTACAATGAGTAATTTAGTTATGAAGTTTCCTTGCCTTTCCTTTCCCGTGTCATTCCGCGTCTTCTTCTAGTGTTATATTTTAGTAGTAGTAGTTGGTACTTACAGTTAGTATTATCTTATTATTCTTGCCTTGATACATTGTCATGTTTAAGAAGTATTTTACTACATGGCAGTAAACTTTCAATGTTATAGAATAACAAACTAAAAACAATATCATTCAGTATTTTGATATTTCATGAAATGATGTACTGAATGTAAATGTTACTTCATTCAGTAACATACGATAACATACGAGACAACAAGTATAGCAAGAGAATCATGGTTAGATTAACTGATTCACCAGTGGGCTGCGGTTAAATAAGATAAGCTGAATTGCCATAAGAGCGGAGTGCGGTGGAACCCATCTTGATCATCAAGGTTGAAGGACCTGAAAACTTAATTATCTTGAAAAAAAATTCGTTCATTAGGATTTTAGCCACAGAGGATATACTTAGGATATTTAAGAAACTCTTTGGGAAACTTTGGACTAGTCATTCAGAAACATAATTACTCGGCCATTTTGATAATAATGTTTCCTCAATGAAGTGGGGTATAATTCAATACAGAGGCTGGTTAAGAAGGCTACTGCATGCGCCCGCCAGATAATGACAGATACATTAGCATTAACACCCAGCGAGCCGCCCTGTGGCTCATGGCAGGGGGTGTAAACACTGACAGATAATACCTTAATGCACCGAATTTATTTAGCCATCTTCGACTGTGAACTTTGATTGATCTGCGATTGTATTCCAGCGTAAGCTGATAAAACTCGGATTGGTATGCGATGCATTTATAAAATGAAAATATATTCATTATATTTATTAAATAATCCCTTTATTCATTAAATATATTAAATAATCCGTTGATAGGCCGCGGTCGCTGCGTAACCCAAGCAGCCAAAGTGAACAGCGAGATTCCGCGACGTCATTGCTGTCACTGATTAACTGCGAAGAAGCTTAGCAGCAGGTATCTAATCAGCTACTTTTGAAGGTATATTTGAATAACCCTATCTTGCGAGTTGCAACCCCTACTTGCGGAGAGAAACTCCGAGGACATAAACATTTATTGTTTATATTCAATTCTCTGTTACACTGAACGGGTCTCGTTTAAAAATCAGGATTCCATCTGAGAACCTTTCCTTGTGAAATGCAAAATTTGAAATAACTTAGATTTTGAAGTAAAATTGCAAATATAAAAATTACATTACCGGTGAAATACAAAGGTTCGTGACTACACATTGTTATACGATGTGCATTATGTATTGATCTTTTTATCTTCATAATATAATAACTTGGAATAGGCGTAAACTCGGGATGAAAAATCTTCAATTTAATTAAGGAAGTGTCATATTTCCTCAGACACTTTCACAAAGTGCTTCTTACAAAATAACGATATTTGTACGCTATTTAGTAGATATCATTTGTTAAATACAATATATTCGAATTCATTCCTCGATTTCTACGGGTGATATATTTTACCTTTTCTTTTTCTTTCTTTTTCAATTATTTTCCGACTGAAATTATAAATCGTAATAATGTTCAAGATATTGGAAAGTGGCTCCTGATTAATTAAATGCAATATGATAAATTGGATAGTTATTTAGGTGAAGGGTTTCTGCATTCTTCCTTAGAAAGACCGTCCTCATAATTTAATATACCATTAGGAGGATTTACTCGACCTTCAGTATCCCTCCATTTCAAAGAAGATTGACACTCTTTAATATTTTTATTAATTTTATGGGTGGAATTCCATCAATCTTGGATCAGGAGAAATAAATTACGATATAAAATTCATGGAAACATCTATTTCCTTATACAAAAAATTCTCATTTCAAAAGGACGTCAATATTGAATTCTTTTTGACCCCCAGTGTAAACTCCAGATACACACGCGAAATGAGAAATATCGGAGTAAATGAAGAGGACTAAAGAAGAGGAGGATGGATGGCCGACGTAAACCCTCTTTCTTTATGTCCCTCGTCGAATGGAGACTACTCAATCACCCACAAACTCGCTATTCTTTATTGACTGAAGCCTTTTACGACCTCTAGAATTTTGAGAATACCATTTTGACGGAACATTAATGGTCGCCATTGCACTATAAAATATGAGAACAGCTGTATCAATTTACATACTCACTCTCCGAAACTGATGGAGCACCTCGCGCGAACCAGAAGAAATGGATATAGTTTGAAGATATCCTCAGCAAAAAGTAAATGATGTGAATGAATGGGGACTGTTTTGATCTTCATTCCTAATCGGGAGAAAATAAGAGAGACAGACACTGCAAGTATAGAAATAGGAAAATGATCGTACGCTATGTAGTTCGTGTCACGATACTTTCGTAGTAAAGCTGATGCTTTTCAAAACAAATTAGTAATCAAATAAAGCCATAACTAAACGCATAGGAGCGTCAGGAGAAAGTGATTACAAATTCAGAAATGTAAGTCCCCTTTCTAATCTTTTTATGGGAATTAAGTATATAAATTTTCTTCTTTTCATATTTTCAAGAAATGTCTGTATTTTCAGCTGGCAAGGATGGGTTGATTAATATTTTCGTGCTCATTTCCATTTGTCCTGCATCCTCTCATCTCTCATTTCTCAGATTGAGGTTGCATTGATATACATACATCTTTGGAAATGCATCCCACTTACTTTCCGCATCATTACATTGCTTTTAAATCTCCGAATATTTCATGTGCAAGCCTTCGTTTTCTAATGAGTTCGAGCATGTTTCTTGACGATGCAACTCCGATAATGGACTCCTAAATTTCTTTCAGAGCTGAATGTTTTGTGATTTCCAAGAAGATACCTATAGTTTACAGAAAATAATGATCTTAGCTTTAAACTTTTAAAACTATTACTTTTCTACAAGTGATATTAATGATGAAGTGTTTTTTATACTTCCAAGATACGTCTTTACAACTAGAGTAAGTTTTTTCGTAGGCAGAAGTCAAGATTCCCTTATATTCTAATCGAGTAAAGGTGATTTGCATTCGGAAGGCTGAGGGAATGAGTAGGGTAGATAATCATATATCTTTGTTTCCCAGTTCCAGTAATCGTTACCCTCACAATTTTAAAAGTTATACGTATTCCAACTTTGCTAAGATTTCTCGGAACTGACGATCGTTTGTAAGTCTGACAGAACTATTAAGATATCACAAGACATTTTATATTTAAATTTAATTTTTTCATGAATTTCATAAGTGCCTGTCTGTATATAAACTTCTGAAAATGAGACGCACGTTGTGGAGAAAAATATAAGTCCATTTTGTGAAAAAGTGCTCTTAATTCAAACAACAAGCAAATAAATCCTGACTATCCCTGTGGTATAAATACATCTGGAGTGGATTGTTGGAGAAATTAGGATACATTTTTCGTTAACACGGAATTTGAGTGAGAGAGAACTTTCCTAGGAAAAATTACATAACATCATCTTCAGAACTCGGTTGAGCAGAGTATATCCTGATTTCGTATACATCAATTCATTATATTTATCCATTTTTATATAGACACTTTAAATGTTAGCGTTCCGAGAGACAAGACTGTTTTGATTCCTCACCTGGTCATCGATACATTTCAGTTTGTTCCAATTTTCTTGCGTCATACCCATTTGATAATGTCCAGCTAAAATCTCATGTTCGCTAAACCACTCTTCGAATCGCTGCAGTCAATAATTTATATCTTTCTCTACCGATAACAATGTCCGCACAGTATTAAGACCTAGATTTTTTAATCGAATTAATATCCTGTCTGCTTTTATCTGACTGACTCTTCCTCGTGAATTTCTAGTAGAACAGATTCCTACGATTGCCTAGTATCGCAGCAAAATATAAAAACTCTTAGATTCTAAGGTGCCATTAGTAGTAGTTCAAGGTGCCAGCTTGAGTTATGGTGAAACAATTGCCTTCCGAGACAGCGATGACCTCAAGATAGCCCATAAATAATCAAAGATTTATTGATTATCTCTGCGGAAACATACTAATGGTTGTAGAGAGCGTTCCTTTGGGTTCCTATTTCTCTTCTTATTTCTTTCCTTTAAATGAATTCTCTCTTAAATGCTACATATCCATACCTCAGCGATACACTATTTTAAACATACTTTCAGAGAAAGATGGTCAACGTCGGTCTTATAACTCAAATTCCATCACACTTCATAGTTTCTTTAAAAGTCTCTTATATCCTTCGGTTTATTTCTCATTCCTTCATTCATTCTCAATCTCATCTTATTTTAACATTTCATCGTTCGCGAAAGCTTTTTTCTGGTGCCAATCAGGCGATTGAATCTTTTTTCCATTTACTCATTCCTTTCCTTAAGGCAGCCTCCTGCGTATTTTCCCCTCAAACAGCGATCATTCCCGCCTATTTACTCTTCTACCTTACGACCTTTTCCTCTCCCAAATATGCCTTTTTTTGGCTCTTCTCATTTTCCCCGCTCTGCCATTGCGAGAGGGTCGCTATCACTTAAAAACAATCACGCAGCAGCGCCGTTACAACCGCGAGGATTTATTTATTTTTTCGTCGAACAGAAATGTTTCTTCGACCTCGTTTCCCGTATCGCTAAATTCCAAGCGTCGTCTCAACCCATCCCCTCGTTCCTGTCCTCCATCTTGTTTCCCGTCACCCTTCATTATTTATTAGTGTTGGTAGCTATGGTATAATTATGTAGAGGGTTATGTGAATCCGTGTGGTGGTTGCGTGTACGTGAATATTTCGCGTTTAATTATGCTGCATTCTTTTCCTTCAGAGGCCATAGCTTGTTCCATCGTCGTCTCTTATGCTAGCCTCCCCGTGTGGAAAAAATTTAAATTTTAAATTTTAAGACTGAACGTATTCAGTAATTGTCTCTAATACGAACTGCTAGTACCTTTCAATTATGTATAATCACATTGTTAGGTAGGCCTCATCTTCAGTATAAATATCACATATTGGACCTTCCTAACAAATATACGACATAGCATACTCGTACATAACAAAAATACAGGTTTTGTAAATAATTACTACGATAAATAAGTTAGCATTTGCCAGAATCTTCAAAACGCAGGATGAGGATCTGTAGAAGAAAAAGATTCAAACAAAGGCTTGATTTACTTAGTAAATTCAGAAAGAATTCATGCTTAGAAGATGTTGCTGATATTATGCATCCCGCTTGCCACATAGACGAACTGATACGGCGAGAAAGATTACGGATATAGATGCTTGAACTATTCAATTAAAAAATTCATTTTCTCTGCTAACAATTCGCGAAAGTAGTCGACTAGGGAAGTGGGGTCATGGTGCATGTACTCACTGCGATACGCTAAACCACAGGGTGCATATGTATATGTGAATGATTTAATTTTTTACAAAATATGTATGGAAAAATATAGTAAAATATATAATTGATACAAATTTCAATCAATCCCTTACTGCATAAAACACAAGGATTTGAAGACAGAATTGTTTTAAATTTTACTAATCGCTTCTCAAACGAATAGTATTCTTTTATATATGTATTGCCTACCTGTCCAAAAGCTCTTAATAAGTTATCGTGTTATTTGGAAGGATATCGTGGATTTGTTATGATATTATATATTACGATATATGCTTCCTACAAGAAAATTATATTGCACATTCCAGTTAATATCTCCTTGTTAGTCAAATATCATCGTTTTTACTATCGTCGAAAGAGAAAAGAAGAATGGAAGTTTGGTAAATACTTTCCAGAAATATATTTAATTTTATTAAGGAAATCCCGAGTTTGCTTCCCTGTGAAAGACCATGGGTAAAATTACCTGCTGAAGCACTTTTAACAATACTGTTATTATTATTATTCCAATTATATTTCTCTAAATGTCCCCATTTTATCTTGATGATTCCTAATATCTTGTCTGATGATATCTTTTTTACCTTTGTTCCCATTAATCGCTTACCTTACATCTCCTTTTCTGAGTCGTTTAAATTAGATATTTATCTCACTCTCTGAGCTTAAATTCACCCACCCTAACAATCCTCACTTTGTAAGCCTCCCTCTCACTCCTCTCTTTTTAATGCACTATCAATCTATTCACCTCTTCCTCCACTCCCTCGCTATCCTTTCCCCCTGAACATGGCACTCTGGCAATTTCTCCTCTCTTCTCCCGATAAGATCCCTCATTTCCTCCGCCATTCCCTCTTGGGTGCCCATGGATAGGACGGCAGAGTGCGGGGGCGGAGCTGCAAGAAGGAGGGGGAATGCCCTGGATGACACGCTGCTTGCAGGCTGAATTGGGACGTTGTGAGCTCTGGTGTTTCGTCGAGAGGTTCATCTATGCACATTTGTGCCCCTGATACCTCCATTTTCCGATACTGGTCAAACTTTCACGACTAATAGGTTTACGATGCGCCAAAGCTCGGCTGAATGTGGGATTTTCAATTTTTAACGCTCTGAGTCTTCCGGGGAAAACCTGCAACATACGTATATATATTAAAACATTTTTACCCATGTTACTTCCTTCATTACATTACTGTTTCAGAGCACTTGATAAATATGTCGAAAAATTATTTTTATTTAAAATGATATACATTATTAACCACAGCGAGTCAAAAAATCGTAAAAAGATTACGTCTATACCAAATCTTTCTTCATCTAATCTTAATAAAAGTTGTTAACCTTGTATATATAAGTGCCCATAACTATACGGAAGTTTTATGTGCCCTAAAATGCCCTTTCCTTTACTTCTTCTATAAAAACCAAACCCTTTATTAAATCCAACAAGTTAAGTCTTTTTCCTCTTCTCTATTTTTTTTCTTGCCACCCTTCCTTAAAATACTATTCTTAGATGTTTCTACCCACTCAATATATGACCAAATCATGTTAATATCATTTATAATAAACATGATCCTCAAAGATATCCTTAATCGAATTTATAGGAACGAGATTTATTGAAGCCATTTCGTCTACTTATCATAGATCATAGTGTTATACTTTTTATATTTTGATGGAAATATAATTTCTGTATTTTCTGAGACACATCATAAAATGAAGAACGCTGAGGAATCAATGAAAAATTAAAATAACTTTGCCTTAGAGATTGTAGACCGTGAAGGAGGCTAAAACCATAACGTTTTGTTGTACTATTGTTATACAGCTAATAATAGTAAAAATGGATACTAATAAATATTGTTTAGGTAAACGGAAAACAGAATTTTCAGGTATATTTTTTCAACTGCTAGTAGAGCCATTATTTTACTTATCAATGGTGTTACTTTCATAATGTTTAATTATAGATGTTCAAATTTAAAATTTAGATCGCCACCCATGAGTAGTTTTTATTAAAAGATAATAATCCTGAGTTTTTAACCTCCCGTTAGCATAATTACGTGATAATTTAAATATATGGGTAATGATTTAGAAATCTCTTTCAATTTTAGTCACTAGAATATTATTGCTGCCATACATTTGGCATTTTTTCTTTTACTTCATCCGAAAGAATAATTTGCGGTTATCCATGGCCAATCATTGTTTCGAAACGAATTCCAGCTAGTGTAGCTCTTTGTTACAGAAATACATAATTTCACCACCGAAATGCGCCATTGCAAAAGGAATTTGGATTAATAATTTATCCACTGGCATGTGGAGTCAATCCAATTTTAAATTTACGTTGTAATCCTCTCACTGAGTTTCATTTATGATGCACTAATTTATACGCCGAAGTTAATTTGGGTGTTATCTTCAATTATTCGTCACTTTTGATTAACTGAAATATAATTATCGTTTCATTCCCCGCTGAAAATTTGCTTTCTTGGCTATTTAAACCTTAATTGAAATTATAATCGTCAGACACATTAAGTGTGTCATTTTTCCTCGTGACTTGTCATTCTATTTACTCTTCAATGAATATTTGAGTAATTTTGTGCTTGTTATAGATACATCATCGCGTTCACCATATTGAAATATTGGGACGTTTAGTCCTATTCTTGAAAACTTTAAAATTTTTAGGATCAACATATATGATGTTTTGCGATTTTATGCACATCAGATTTTATCGTACTTGTCATTTAGTTTTAAAATAATTTTAACTACAATTCCCTTTCAATTCTTTTTTCCGTTGAATTTATTTGATAAATTATGGCTCGTCTATTTATCTAGCCTTTCTTAATACGCTCAGGATTTAGTGTTAAGGAGAACATCAAAAGAAATAAAAGCAGCGACTTATTTATCTAGGATTAAAACAATTTATTAGGACAATAGGTCGCTCAGATTATCTATTATTTTTTCTATTTCTCGCTGTTTCTGTGAACTGTTTTAAAAATTAGTGAAAACATGAAAATAAATCAAGTGCTAGTTAATGTTTTTTATACTAATTATCGATAGTGATTGTCTATTTTTGCGATAATTATTTCACTCAGCCAATTTTAACAATGATGACGTCAAATCGGCCAACTCGGAAAGGTTGAGTTTTTTGCGCGATTTTCACAAGTATATTCAACATAACGAACAACCGTTTCCGTGGATCTGTGGCTTTTCAATTCTTCATCGTGTTCCCAGGTCCATAAAAGAGCCTCGATAAATTTATGCCGCTATTAAATTCACTAACTTTTTCTCGCGAAATACGTCGATAAATTCAGTGCATTAAAACCCTTTACGCAGCCATTAATTTGTCCGACACGATTTTAAGTCATAGCGCGGATTTCTTTTTTCTTCGAATTCGGGATCCGGAAGGAAGATTTATCGCGCCGATCATGATTTTTTATGCACTCTCTTCCCAACGATGATGTTCTAAAAAGGTTTTCGGAGGATTGTGCCGTCGAGTGGTTGCATACGATAAAGGATGGAGGAAAGGAGAGAGAGCTTTCTGGCCGGGTTGGTTTAAGGGTGGAAGATGAATGGAGGCGGAAATGGAGGGAAGGACTAAGGAAGAATTAAGGGCCGTAGGAGAGGAAGAACAGATGGGAAGAAAGGGAATGAACGGTGCGAAAAGCGGGAAGCCGATTAAAATTCAGGAAATGCGGAAGGGAGAGAAATCTATAAGATTCTTGCTACCCGCCTCGCTTTTACGCTCATTTCCTCAAGTGTTTCTAATGAAGGGAAAAGATTTATGCGACCTCTCTGGAAATTATTTAATCTAGCTCAGATAAGTGCTACAAATCGTCCAAGGATTCTAAGGAACGGAGGCATGTTTGCGCGAGAGTCACCATTGTCTACGGGAATAATCTGACGTAGGAAAATCACCCATTTTAGGTTTATTTAGAAACTTTTAAAGTGTTCGTAAATGAGTAGCCAATTCAGGGGAAATTTATTAGGTGTTTACTAATTCTGTCCCATAAACAAGTAGTAATTTATGGTAAGCTACAAGAACTCTCTTAAACTTTTGATTTCATTAACTCATGGATACCCTTCGTATTACGAGGAACGGCGATAATTTCCATACTAGGCTCTAGAAAACCTTGAGTATAGGAATATTATTTTGCTAGTATTATTATTATTAATCTGCTTAAAATTAAAATTCTTTAATAATTTCTATTCTCATAAATCGTATATTATAAGTATTATATTTAGCAATATTCAATTAATTTACGTAACCTGGATAGAATAAAAAGAAAACATTGTGTTTTTGTGTATGTATATAAAGATCAATGTCATCAATTAAAAATCTTAAAATTCTGTAAATATCAAAGAAATACCTAGATTAGTTAGTATCTTTCACGTTAGGAAATGAAGTTAAAAGTTATTCACCTTTTCGTGTAACTGCCGACTTCAAAGATACTCAGATTTCATATTTTCATTCATTATACAAATTTTAGGGATTACCGAATTGTAATACATTAAAAAAATGAAATTATGTTCTATTATTTCGCTTTGTATCTAAAAAAAACATTCGAATTCGTTACATAAATCAGATGAGAAATAATATTTTAGATAGCATACGATAATCACTTTTAGAACAAGTCCTACAACAGTACAGGTAGAATGGACATGCATCGACCCTTTTTCCTCGCACACTTTCGTTTCCTACATAATACACAAAGAACAATGAGATAAAAAACGCATTTTACACATAATAGACCGATTCCAGCGTAAACTCAAGGGAGAGGAGAAACCGAAGAGATCGGGGGAGATAACGAGCGTCATTCGGAGACCCTAAGAGGAGAATTAAACGGGCGAAAGGAGGGAAAAAAGGTCAAAATGTTTGAGAAAGCGATTATGACCGCGAATATTTTAGGAATGCCGTGAAGTAAGAGAATTTAAACAGGGCGCTGAGGACGGCAAGGTTGTAGACCGAACTATGCACACAAGAACGCTTTATGAATCACGGGAGAAACGGCCGAATAAGCAGAAATCGGAGGGAGAGATATTCTCGCGGAATCTTTTTTTGTCCCCCCATTCCTTGGGCTTCCCCCTCTAAGGGACGAAATTAGGAAGTTGGAATGGGGAAATATGAGGGATGTAAAGAGGGATTTTTTCTTTGATGGGGCGAGAAAATGGAGGAGAGATGGGGTAAAGATTCCATATTAGTAGTATAGGGTGCTAAAGCAGTGTCCCCTTCATAGTGGGAAGAAGGAGGCTGCGTGGGTGGCGTCGGAGGGGAGATGCAGGGAGTGGAGTTGACTGTAAGCATGGAGCACCCAGGCATCCCCCAAAAAAACCTTCACCCGCTGCTGCCAACGGTTTCCAGCCTTCACCATTTAACCGATAAATCGATATTAGCATTCTATCGAAGTCCGTTGCTTCACCCCGCCCTTTTCCTCCAGCCATCCACACACAAGTCTCTCCCTCTATATATCTTTCTCTCATTCTCTGTGTCTGTCTTTGCACTCAAGGCTTTTCTCATATTCTTCCTCGCCTCGCTCTCACAATCGTCACTGCAGTTTTTTTATTCTCTTTTATTCTTCAACTACTGACTTAAGTCGATCATTGTCTTATTTTGTTGTTTTTGTTTGGTCCATAGCTTCCTTAGCACAGTTTTAATCTTAAAATTTATTTAAACTGACATTATTCTCCATTTTATGTACCTTTCTTCGTAGTTTACTTCGATTATTTTCCTCATCTGTAACTCGAATTTCCTTTCGTCATGACTACGAGTAATTCTACTTTAATGTTCTCGTTGTACATCGCTTTGAGATTTTTTTCTCTCTGTTTTTTCCTTAATATTATAAATTCTATATGTATTGCACCTCAAGTTTATTGGAATTATGTATGAATTAAATGATCAGTGGCTTTTCAAACTATTCATTGTAGAAAAATCTATTATTAATGGATATTATCAATATTGGTTATTATGGAAATTTTTACTTACATTTACTGATAGTAATGTCATTTTACTGAATCATTTAGAAGGCATTTTGGCGAATCTTACCAAGATAGCTAGACTAGATACTTTTTCATCTGGATTTCCTCTATTTTCTCATATTATTTTATTCATTGAAGACTGGTAATACTGAAAAAAATTTTAAAATAACGTTCTTCTGCGATTGCTAGTGGAATTCCACAACAACGTATAATACACGGAGAAATACATTTGAAATAGTGAAGTTTTGCATATTTTTCTTAAAAATTTGTTTGAGATGAATGTTTATGCATGCATAGGCACGTTTGTTATTCACATTAATTTCTATAAGAAATCTAGGTGCTCGTAGGTTACCTTGTGGAAAGCCATTAAATGAGGAAGAGAACAACTTGCAAATTATCTACATGAATGTTTCTTAACGATCGGTTTCGCTAGCATCTTCACCTGAAGAAAATTTGTAGAAAATTTACAAGGGTTCCTCTTCCTCATTCATTTCTACATGTATACTGTTAAGATTATTGAGTTTTTATCTTCAGAGATATACATAATCCGTCTTCCGCATATTTTCTATCTTTTCCATTACCTCTCCTTTCTACTCTTCATTTAATCCTTCCTTCTTTTCTCTCATCATCTTCATTCTTCTTCCTCTACCTAAGCTCTTCTTTAGCCTCTCTTCACCTCACCTCGCACCCCATCTTCAAATGCCATCCTTTTATCCTCCTCCTCGTTTCCTGTTCGCCGTCCTACGGCCATTGGGTGGACGAACACTTTCCTTTCAAAAGCCTTAAAACCAATACTCTATCTAGCCCCCTCCAGTCTTTTCTTTCCTCCATAACTCCTCCCTTGCATTTCATCTCTCTCCCTTTTCCAGCTTTATCTCCATCTCTTATTCCCATTAAAGGAGGGAGCCCCTCCCTCTTCTTCCTATCGTTTAGAAACGGCTCATTTTATCGTTCCATATCATCGGTTTGCAAAGGGAATGAGACCGCTGCGTAGTCCAAGTTTCGAATCTCGTTTTTGATGTCGTGCCATCGCTTGGTGTGGATCTCCAACTCGAATTTATAGAGTACTTCTAAACGGCGCCCAAAAATTAACCGATAAATGGGCAGCATTAACTCGCTAGGGTGTTTGATAAAACCTTCGCTAGTGACTTTTCATCTATCAGGTAATAGGAGCTGCCCCACCAAGTTTGCATAGGTATTAGGATTTTATACCCTGGCTTTTCAAAAAATGAAGTACAAGATTGGAATTATCACAGATTCTGCAATATCTTGAGAATAACTTAATGCTGATGAAATTTCACACAATTATAAAAGTCGATAAGGTAATACCTATAATATATATAGATAACCTGTTACTTAACCATTATACACCATGACTACAAGATTTTAAGAGGAGTAAATATATAACAAATATACCTTTTGTAATGCATCCTCCATGATTTTATTCAATTTTACCATAAATTCAGCTATAAAACAGCAAAAAAGCTGATTTAATAGAACCGAGAGAAAATGTTTGTTTTCAATATGTTGATAAACATTAAATAAACTCACACTTGATTTTGGGCTTATACGTGTTCAAATGTAAGTCCAATATTGTAACTTTATATGGAAAAGAGCATAGGCTGATCAGTGAATGGTTTTGCATGCATTAAAAAGTTGATCCGATCTGCATAATATTTACCTCAATCATTTATTGAGCATATGAATTATTGATAAGAATAAGAAAATGGTTTAGATGAAATGACAGGTATTATTACTACTATATTTTAATATTAATCCATCATACACCCTATTTCTGTTAGTATTGTAATATTAATCATGACTAACACTTAAAGATAAAAAAGACCAAGATATTTTCTGCATTTTTTTCAGTCTAGTTTGCCCAGTGCATAATAATTGAAGCCATCCTTAAGTAGATAAATAAGGAAGGAGTAGATTCTCAATTTCTCATTTCTCTGCTTGGAGAATTCTCTCGTCTCTTATCCCCGCAATATTCAATGATAATTAATCTAGATTAAACGGAGAGTTTCTCACTTTGGCCTATTTACTTTACAAGACTAAATATAGAATGTCTAAAAATGATGCATTTAATCATCTATCAAAATAAAATATTCATAGACTTACCCTCGCTAAGAATGCGCAGAAAATAAATTCATTGATGTTAAATAATTTATCAGAAGTTACTTTCGGATGAGCAGACTTTCAGAAATGTGGGTTCAGCACCGTAGAACAGCTTATATGATGTTGATATTATAAAATTACTATGTCCCTGTTTGTTGGTGTTAATTTCCTTTTCCTTTCTCATTTGCAATGATAGAATCAGTCATTCTCAGTCTTAATCTCAATCTAGTAACTTAAATAATCCTTTTCTTTGCTCAATTTTAAGGAAACTCACGCCTTTAAAAACAAATTAACAATTTTGTATGCGCAAATTTACTGCTGAAATACTGAAATCTCCCGATTTTTTCCTTTTGTCTTGACGATAAATTAAATCGAGCAACTCAAAGAATAGCATACATACGAGGGTGGCCTGAAAAGTTTCCGACCCCAGATTTTTCAGAAATCTTCAGAAAATTTTCAGAAAACATGTCGAGAAATGGCGAAATGTCGGAAAATTTTCAGACCACCCATGTACTTGAAGAAGCTAAATATTTAAGATTAGATTAATTAAGATAAAACACTCTTATACTACCCTCGACGTTTGAGTATAAAGATAAAAAACTAAAACAATTAGATGGAAAATAAGAGTTTTACAAGTTTTCTTTCTAACTTAGAAACATGGGAAAGGTTGGCGAGTGAAAGGGAGAAAGAAAGAATTTGAATTCCTAAAAACCTATTGCAATAACTTTCCAGAGTTTCTAACACTGAATAGAGAGCTATGTGGCTGTTGATTCTTACCGTCTTCGGCCTCTTAACACAGTTGCAGTACACTACTTATCGCTGTCGCAGAAATACACGCTACATCTAAATGCAATGAATGTATGTGTGTGAAGTAGACAGTGTTTAAAATTGTTTGCTTCTTGAAACTGATGCGAAAAATTATTGCTCAATCTGAAATTATTCTTAGAGTTATTGAACGCTTAATTCTAACTTACGTATTTTTTTAATCACCATTTACCTTTTTCGTTTTTACTTGTGATGATAGCTTGTTACTATCTCGACAGTCACTTGATTCATTTTGGTTGTAAAATGGGATACTTTTTCACTCTCAAGGTCTCTCCGACGTCACGCCGCTGGGTCTTTCTTGGCAGAAAACTTCCGCTTCGCTTTGGAAAAGTAAGGGAAAGTGCCTCAGGAAGAAGGTGCCACTTGTTGTTCTTCAGATTCTTCTTGGACTACTCCAACAGGTGCTGACGACTCCACAGTGGGACTCAACGGAAAGTTTTCTCATACCGGTAAGCTTTACTCTTGCTCCATAAGAATATAGGTACGTGTACATGTAAATACATGTCTCGGAGGTATTCTCTCAGATACTCTGTTGCGTGAGCTTGCGCCTTGGGAGAATCTAATGGGCGTATTCTCGTTCAGGGAATGGGAGTAAAAGAAATCTTAAGAAAGAAGAAACATAGGGAGGATTAAAAGAAAACGTAAATCAGGAAAAATACTTCTCCGTATTCTGCGCAAAAATCATTTACCACAGCCGATTTGGCCTTATCGGTCATAATCAAGTCAAATCCGATCAAGTTAGTAATTGAGTATTGTAGAATATGCAAAAAACAGTTTTCGAGAGTATTTTAGATGACGTTCCTAAGAATCAGGCTAGTTTACCCAGTGCTTATAGGGGAGGTTTATAATATTTATACTGAATTAAAGCATTACATGCTACACATTAACTGAATTCATATACTATTCATTGCATTTACATGCATCTTGTTTGTATAAATGAAGTAAATAATTAAAATTTCTCTTTAAAAATCGCTCTTACCTGCGCCATTTTATTGAGGACAGCGACTAACAATTTTATAGTCAATAAGGCTAGATTTTCTACCTATCTATACCTGCCTACCTAAAAGTAACAAATAATCTATCACATAGACTATTTGCTACTATTCGCTTACTACAGTCTAAATCTATAGAAAGCAATAGTCAGAGTCAGCTATTCTACGTTTTGAAGATGTTAGGGGGTTCTTTGGATACAGAACTACATTCTACGGACGATCTTATTGTTTTTGGTCATGGAAAATTTTTATACCATATGGAATTTGAGTTTGTCTAATCAGTCTCATTTTGATTTCTTATATTGGGGTTACGCTCATAAATTTTGTATTATATTGGAGTTACGCTCATGAATTTTGTATAAGTATGTGATAAATGCCATATCCACATACAAATTCATATGCCGTGTGCTAAGAAGTAAGAGCTGGGAGAGGAAATTTCGATAGCTATCAATAGAATTGCAGGAAGGAGTTCTTCAGTGATTCTTGAGAGAATGTAATTGAATAATATAAATCACTTTCATAAGGGTAGTCTCAAAGACTAGATGATTTTTTGGTCATGAAGGAGAGTCGTCTATTTAATTTCAATATTTTAAGCTTAGGAAATAACATGTGCTTACATTGCATTTTCATCAAATATAAGCCAAATTTTCAGTAAGCTTCCTTTTCGATGGGTTGTTGAAATGGCTCTTCTAAAAATGATATGAATTGAATTTCCTTTCCTTTATGGAATGTTTAATTGCATTACAACTGAAATAGAAAAAGATAGGAAAAATGAAAATACTATATCGTTTTTTTATAAATATTGAATGTAAATTCTATGCCGTCATCTTAAGCCCATTGTCTTCAAGCATGTCGTAATTTGCTTCTTGCATTTTGTACATCGGCTAATCGTGAAATTGTGAATCGTCAAGTTTCGTTTAACGGAAGGTGTAAACATTGTGTTTTACATAATTCCACTGGAATCAATGAGTATACAGGGGAAAGAAATATATTTACATTTAAGTGTGAAATTTTCATACAAGCGTGAGATGATTGTTTTTACTCTAAATTCATGAGGTTTTCATTACTGGAAATTCTAATAGAATTTTAACATATTAAATATGATAAACCTTAATATTTTTCAAAAGTAAAAAGATCGTTGAATCAGACCTGTAGACTTCAAAAACTACAAAATATTAATCTATATCATTTCATAAAATTTCGATTTTGATGAAATATCGTGAATTTTGGGTAATTTAATTGTATATTCTCAAGTTTAGTGGTTGATTTTTCTAGCCAAAGAAAAATTTAGAGATATCAAATAAAATCTTGCATCGCTTAAGACATGGTGTTTCCATGAGTGTTTTCATCGATTCCGCATACAGATTTGGATGTTAAAAAAATCAAGTTGAAAAATTTAGAATGAAACATTGCTCTTTAAAACTATTCTAAATACTTTTGTTTCTTATTGCTTTTTAGTGACATATTTTAGTTTTCCTGCAGAATGCTGTAAAAACCAACTCACTCAGCTCGTCCTCTCACCATCTGTATCCTCCCCCTTTCTTCTCCAACCTCTCCTCATCTCTTTGCCTACAGACATATCTTCCCTAAATCCCAACCCTCCCATTATTCATCCCCATACCAATATCTACCCTCTTTTCTCTGTTTTATCCCTCTCCCTCCTCCCCATCAATTTTCCCTCACTATTTTCCAACAAAGCTTTTTACTTTAACTTCTATTTTCAACGTCTTCACTGCGTTCCTTTCCATATCTTTCAATACGTGCTTTCTTCTCATGTTTGGACTATCAATTCCCATTCTCCTCTATTTTAATCCTCCCTTTATTGCCCTACAGCCCGCAATACATCAATTCTGATATTACTGGTGGAGGGAAAATTCGTCATTAATTAATATTTACGATGTTGCTCAGATTCAGTTTTTCGTTTCCTCTCTCGGATACGGCTCAGCTAAAGCATCGTCAGATACCTATAGAGTTTAAAGATTTGGTTGAAGAGAAAAGTGGATGCTGCAATTTCATTCCCTGTTTGTATCCCTCTTCATAAGTTATACAGTGCTATACTCATAGATTTGAGGAAAGTGATACTAATGAGTAAATGTAGAACACTAATGAAAAGAATCCATTTCCTCTCAAACGTCTCTCTGGGTTTTTCTGGTATATCCGAGCACTTTAGTATTACATTTCTGGTTCAATTCCGTAAACTTTGAAATTAAATTAAAGAAGTTCTAGATTAGTATAGTTACACTCGTTTCTTGTAGGCGATAGTCTTCTTAGTAAATTCAATTTTAGATCTTCATATTTCCAATGTAAGTAGTTTAAAATATTTTTGGTAGCCAAATAAACCATCTTATCTAAATGAGGTGTCTTTCAGAAGATTGCATGAAATTGAAACTGATATTTCTTCGGTAAAACATAACTGGGGATTCACACTAGATATCATTTCTCTTAGTAACCAGGTCCTACGAAGATAAAATAAAAATTAAATCACAGAATATTTTCCGATTAAAATTAAAGAATACCCTTTTTAGGCTAAGCAAGCCTCAATTGGGGATGAATGGGATTTGAAAATGAAAGAAATATACGATCTTTAGATCATATACTCTTATCATCAAGTTATAACTCCATAACTTTGTTATGAAATTGTAATTCTTTATTTATTCATTTTTAAGATTAATAATCTTAAGCTGTCCCAAATGAATATTCATTTGATTTAATTTTAATAAATTCATCGAAATACTTCAAAACTCTTGTAAAAATAAGAAATAATCCAATTTTTAATAAATCAATAACGCAAATAAAAAACTTTCTTCCATTAAATTAGAATAATTTTAGTGGAGAGGATTGGGGAACAGCTATGTTCGTGGAAAATTATTCCCTCAATCAGATGTTAATGCAAATTCTTAATCTTTACCCCAAGAAGCAAAATCAATCCGACCAGTCCTCAGTAGATCACCTTTCTCGTTTTAAAATCTGCGATTCATCGAATCGGACAACCAAAACGGTTTCTTTAAACACTTCCTCGCGCCATCTCTCTCTCCCTCCACTCCACCCCACTTCTTCACCCCCTTACCCTCAAATATCTTCCTAATTTCTCCTCTTCATCCTTCACCCTTCTAACGCTCTCGCCCTATTTACTTTCCCTGAACCTCCCTCCCACCACCCCCACCTTGAAGCATCCTTCATCCCCCCCCTCAAAAAAGAGGGCGGGGGAGACATTCCTCTCCGACACCCTCGGAAACCACATCTCACACTTAGTGAAGTGCCGCTCTTCTGCTTGCCTTCCCCCTCTCATTCACGAGAACGCGGACAGGGGCGCGTGAGGAGCGGCTTTGAAGGATTCCTCCCGGGCACACCTCAACTTCCTCCTCTTCTTCGTCCCAGTCCGCAAAACCCCTCTTCTTTCGCTTCTTCCCCCGAAAAATTCCACACACAGAATCACACGAGTACCTGCTTCCTCTCCATCCTCATCCATCTCCCCGACGCCTCGCTCGAATCCATCTCTACAGTCTCCTTTTTCCCTCTCGCTTCATTTATCTCATTCTAATCCCATCGGAGTGCAGTTTAAGCATCTGGCGGAAGAGGGAGCGAGGATGCGAAAGAGGGAGCTGGGATAAGGAAAGAAACTTGTGAAGGAAATGGAAGGATGTGGTTGGGATAGAGAGGGAAAAGAGTGCTAAAAAGTGGGAGAAACGGAAAGGAGGAGCGGAAAAAGGAAAAGAAGATTAAGTGGTAGGATTGGTAGACGGAGAAAATAAGTGGAAGAGTGAGGCAAGTGGGCGATGTAACAAATTTACAAACAAATAAATGTGTGGGGAAACGGCGAGAGAGTTGAGGACAGGGAAGGTTCGGTAAAAGGCGCATTTGAGTCATTGAAAAAAGCTGCGCACACGCTGACAAGAACAGATGTGGAAATAGAAAGGGTCAACGAGTAAAAAACACGAGGAAAATTAATTTATGCAAAGGTTCGAATTTCAACTCTGAGTTATGAGTTATTAAACGAAATCATTCCTCAGGTGGTTAGCCTCTTGACTGCGTGTAAATGGATTGCTATTCCCAGTCACCCTGAGACTCATACTTCGAAGAAACTACCTTGTGAAAGAGATTTACAACACTAACTTTATGTTCTGATATGATAAGTTCGGCAAAATAGGAAGGAATTTATGAAATAAAAATTCTAAGAGAGAAGAAAATGCAGGAAAGAATAGTAGACTGAGGAGGAAAGAGGACTATTAGTAAATTTTGTGAGTAGATAAGATAGTGAAAACCAATAGAGAAAGAAAGATTAAGTAGGGATACATAATCTGGAATGAAGTGAAATAAGTTTAACCCCTGCTTTATCTTTCAGTTTACTTCTGCGACGACGAAACTACATAACTTGAAATAGCATGTAATTAGGATGTTAAGCGCATGGCTCACATGTTTAATTGGTTACACTTAAAGAAAACAATTAGCTTAATCTTAATAACAGATGTTGCCAAAAACTAAGAGGATAAACTATTTAAGAATGTCTGAGAGAACAGCTTCATTGACATGAAAATTTCAAGTTCCAAAGCATGAAAGGAAAAAAGTTACCGGATGGCAATGAGGATAGATGACAATTCAGATTTTTTTCCAACTCAAAATTAGTGATGGTCCGTTGAAGGTTACTGTAAATTAACACAAAGATCAGCTCGAATCTTGATGCATTTCGTGTCACGGCGAATTACATTCATTCTGAATAGCCCTTGTCCAAAGTGCTACTCATAGTATCATTGTGCTGCCCATTGTTAGATTGGTTCAACTTACAGCATTCTGACTCAATGAGGATATCAAGGGCAAACTACCTCACCCATCACCATGACTAGTGTCCTCATCCTCTCTCGAAACGTAATGGTAGACGGATGGAGATTAAGCCTCCCTTCGGGCTGCATTAACAGAAAATAGTTTTTGGTATGTCGCTAAAAATGAAAACAAGAGATAGCCTTACATAATAATTAATAATACATAATAATTCCTTTCCCTCGAACAAATTCCGCTGTACACTTGCTTTGTCAGGCGTAAACGCCAACTATTAAAGACATAAACTTGATTGTTCTGCATCGACCACTGAGCTAACTTCCTTAATAACTAATCACAATAGTGCTAAGCTAGATGGAGTATCTTAAGAGGGAATTAGAATTCTGTCATATCTGTAGTACAATAATTCAAGGAAACTCTTACCTCATACTCGTTAAGTTGAATATACTTTGTAAACTAATTGAATGCTGCAGCGAAGCTATGACTCTGAACGTTCTTGTGAGCAAAATATGTATACTTAAAGGGATTCCTTTATTTCTGGCGTTAACATGATATAAATAAACATGTTGCAAATTTCCGTGGTAAATAAAATTCGAGAGGAGATTCAATAGCTTGGGGTTAAATAGCACTGTTAGAAGGATACTGTTTAAGAGTGTTGAATGGATGATCACATTACTGTCTAGTATAAAAGCAAAACCAGAGTTATAAGAATTTTTTCGTGGAACTCCTGAGGTACTTAGAAGGTAGGGATGTTATGTGGAATGGAATATTCCCCACCATTATGTGAGGATATGTATTTTGGTTCTCTGAAATATATTTGTTCAAAAATATTATACGGAAAGAAAATGAATTTGGTAAAATGCCTAACATGTGTTGCTGGAGGACAGATAAGGCACGAATGAATCCCGTTTATATGTCATGATATGCATGAGCTATTCTTGAAAGAATACCAGAAATTACGACTTCGTGTTAAATTTCGTAAATGAGATAAGAAAAGAGAAATCCAAATGTAGCAAAAACGGAGGATAGAAGAACACTATTTTACATAAAATGCACAGAAGAAGGCGTATTTTTGTGGAAATCTATCACATCTAAAAAAGGTACAGAAGAATACTTTTTCCACAAATTAATTTTTTCAAGACTTATTTGGTCTTCACCCCACTCCTTTCCTTGGCTCACATCCCCTCTATTCTCTCTGCTTAAATATGCTGCGGCGAAGGATTTTATTACGTAATAATGGCGACTATTCGCTGAAACCGGTCGTGTTGATATAATAGTGCGGACCAAGTATTATTCTGCATCATTTCTTGATAAAATTTAAAAAAATAATTTTCTTCGTAATAGTAGCTAATTGCACTTTCATCACTTGCTAATAAAGTTAGATTTAAATTCACAGAATAAATAATAATAATTGACCTTAATTTCAATTGATCATCATTGAAACATCATTAGTAGCTTTCATTGAAGGAGAGGAGAACAAAATGGGGAGCATTCGAACAAGGATGCAATTTATTAAGGATTATTTCCTGTGCAATTAGACAGCTATGAGATACAAGCATATATCCAATGCTGTACAAGAAGTGAAATCATGGCTGCGAGAATTCGCAAATAATATTTATTTGATTCAAAATAAATATTTGATTTAAAATAAATATTTGAATCGAATAAGTTTTAAAGTAATGATTTAAGTTTGAAATTCTCATGGCGTTACTAAATTTTTGGTAGAACCTTTTTAAAAGCAAGTAGTAGTCATGAAATGAAATGCAATTTATGAGAATTCTCCTAAATATTTTTCAAAAGCAGCTTATAAATATTTTTCTTTGTTTCAATCGCTACTTTGAATTTCAGATGAAGTATAAAAGTTATAATAATTACTTGAGCATAAGTACGGTAAAGCTTTTTGCCAGGGGGTAATTTCTCTCTTTTTGCACATAATGAATTTGCTTTCTGTTTGATCAGTATTCATTTATAGGTCATGATATATATACATCATTCTATCCCCTTTTGAAAATTATCTATAAACGAAAAGGGAAGCAAAAGAATTGTATACATAAAATAACGAAAAACTAATTAAATAAAACTGCAGTGTTAAGGGCTGAAGTGATTTCGATGCACCGCGTTTGGAAATCATATCAGAGATATGCATCGGAAGAGTGGCAGAACGTTAGAGAAACGAGAATTACGATGCGAAACTGAAAGTAACGGAGGCAGAATATAAAGGAGAAGGGAAGGGAAAAAGAATAAAAAGGGAAAACCGAGATAGTCTGACAGATAATGGTGAGGTTAGACTGGCTGTGGTTTTAGAAGTGGTTGGATTTTCCATGCAGGAATTTTCCAGGCGGTGGTTATTCGGAGGATTGAAATGCGTGGGGACCCTCCCTTCTCTTGCTCCTGTGTTCGCTTGCGGTATGTTTCGGCGGTCGCTGAATGCTTGATCGCCGAGTCTCTTTCTTTTCAAGAAAGCAAAAACATGCAGCCAAGCCTCCCCATCCCCACTCTATCTCACTCGGCAAAAATAGAAGGCCAAGATTTCGATCCGCGCTCGAGCCGAAGAAGAAACAAAAGACTGCGACGTCGGCGCGCGTTCCTCAGTTGTTCGCGATGGATCTTCATCCGGAGCACTTCACCGTATTGAAAAATATAGCGGCGATGATGGGGTGGTTTTTAAGGGGTAAAGGAGACGGTATCGGGCTGAAAAAGATATTCTTCGATGTTTCCATTGAGCAGCGCCGTGGTTCTTCGAAGCCTTTCCTCTTTCCCCATCGCGCTTATTCATGATAACTTTTTTTTTTCTTCCATTTTATAATATTATGTCGTTCGTTCGCATTCGAGGGAATTCGCGCTCTTGAGAGGGCTGTTTTGAGAGAAAAAATTACTATCTCAAAACTCGTGCGCCTATAATACGGCGGAGCTCGAAGAATTTCTTTTTTCCTCTCTCGAAACACGTAAAGATTCAATTTCATCTCCTATTGTGAATGATTTCTCGGTGCTTGCGGTGTTCTGTCTCCCCTTTTTTCGATATTTGTTTATTGAGGAGAAAAATAATTCTGCCGGACGTTTTCGAAGTTTTGAGAGAAACATTCCACAGAGGGAACTATTTTACAAAAAGAGCTGCCAAAAATTTTTGTTTGATATCACTTGTTTTTCAAAGACATGCTTCCGAAAAATGCCGAAGTAAAGGAAGTCACGTTACCTTAATGCCTCACGCTAGTTTTGAGTTTTCTAAACTGAAAACTAGTGTGATCCAACGAACAGACGATGGTAAAGCAGTCCTCCCTTTTTCCTCTCCGTAACTCATTTCGCAGATTGCTGTCAGCTCTTCTCTTATTACCCCAACTACACCAACAAATCCACTCCATCCTCAACTCCGCTCATTATAAAAGCAGAGAGCCCCCTGGTTCACATATTTCTCTTGTCGTGAGGTCAGACTCTCGAATCTCTTTACGGTGGGTCGTTTGTCGTTCGCCGTCCAATTCCTTTAACGCAGTACTTCAAATGGACTGCCGCAGTTATACTGCGCTGGACACCGAAGAGAATGGAAAGCTAAGCCGGGCAAGGCGAGATACCGGATGAACCTCATTTTTAGGTTTGGATGTGCCTGTATATTTATGTGTATATATTTAGCAACGCTTATCCGTCTCTTCATAGTAAAAAATATATAATAGGTAGGACTTTTATATACCGTCCTTTACGACTTAGAAGTCGCGGTCTTTCGCCTGAGATAAACCACCTCAAAGGGTCAATGTCCTACGATCCATGTCTTATATGCACAATGGGAATGTTAAATTTGCCCTAAATATTACTGGAGATGAGTTTTTAAAGGGTAGCTGAACGACGCATCTTCATCAGTGCTAATTTGCATACGCCTGTCCCATGTGTCATTCGTCAATTTTCCTTATCGTCCTTCCCCCTTCATTCCGTAAATCTTTTTCTTTTTCTCAAACTATCAATCATTTTTACTCATCTTTTTCCTCTCATTACTCTTCCCTCCACTTTTCTCGCTATCACTTCTTTTAGCCAGCATATCCTTCTTAATTGAATGGCCAATCCAATTTCTTTTCCAATTATTGATTAGTTTAGTCAATATCCAATACTCGTTCATTCTACTCAGCAGCTCCTCATTCCTGACTTTGTCCTTCCGCTTATGCTCAGAATTTTTCTTCAAATCCAAAATTTAAAGCTTAATTATTTATGAATTCTTTCTTGAAAAGAGTACATGTTTCAAACCGTACAAAAGTAGGCTTCATACTACGCAGCTTACAATATATTCTTCAATATCCTTGTTATCAATTGTACCAGTTACTATTTTTCACTTTTTTCAGAAAGCTCCCTTTGCTATCCCTATTTTCACCCTCAGTTCCTTATTGCAGTAGTAGTGTTTATTAATTTTCATCGATAACTGAGGTCACATGCTCTATACAGGAATATCACCAGGAATCGAACCCCGGATCGCTCTCACCAAAGGCAAACATTTGATCTATTCCCACGAGGTAGTCTTTACCGAATTCGTCAATATTTCCTATTGTAATCACTTTTGTCCTCGTCTGATATAGCCTTAGAACATATCTACCTTATAAAATTTTAGCGTAACCTAGGTCGTGTAATACGAGGGTCATCCGGAAAGTAGTACCCGTTAGTGCCGCATGAAGTGCTGACGACGCGAGTAGCCGCTGGACAAGGTCAGATAGCTTCAGTGGCTTGTCTGCCTTCTCTGAGCCAAGTTGCGTGACGCTAGCATTGCCTGTGTTGTTTCTGTGATTGTTTACAATGTTTAAAAAAATTGAGAACGCCACCAGTTGTGAAGTGAGGGCAGTGATTAAATTCCTCAATGCAAGAAACGTTCGCCCATGTGATATTCATCGCCAATTAAAGGAGGTGTATGGAGACAATGTAATGGACGAGTCGTCTGTTCGGCGGTGGTGTCGCAAGTTCAACATGGGGAGGGGGAACACACACGACGATGAGCGTTCGGGGAGACCGTCTGTCATTACAGACCAACTGGTGAGCTCAGTTGACGAATTCGTGAGGAACGATCGGCGCGTCACAATTGATGACATCTGTGAGCATTTTCCCAATGTTTCTCGAACAATTGTTCATGAAATTGTTAAAGACCATCTGCATTATGCAAAAATTTGTGCAAGATGGGTCCCTCGCATGCTTACAGATGAGCACAAAACCAAGCTGCAAGCACTGACGTTTTTGGGACGTTATTCTGATGAAGGAGACTCTTTCTTGACTCGCATAATTACTGGTGACGAAACATGGGTTTGTTATGCATCACCTGAGAGTAAACGACAGTCAATGGAGTGGCATCATGCTCATTCACCAAACAAACCAAAAAAATTCAAGACAGTTCTGTCCACCAGGAAACTCATGGCAACCATTTTCTGGGATCGACGAGGTGTATTGCTTATTGATTTTATGGCCCGTGGAGACACTATTAATGCCAATGCGTATTGTGAAACATTAAAGAAATTACGGCGGGCAATACAAAATCGGCGGCGAGGTCTATTGTCTACTGGTGTCATTCTCGTTCATGACAATGCCAGGCCTCATGCAGCTGGGATAACACAAAGACTTTTGCAGCAATTCAAATGGGAAACTTTCGACCATTCACCGTATAGCCCGGACTTGGCCCCTTCAGATTTTCATCTCTTTACAAAGCTTAAAGACTTTTTGGCGGGGAAAAGATTTGACAGCGATGAAGAACTTAAAGAAGGAGTGACCCTGTATCTCAATGAGCTGGCGGCGGAGGACTATGCAGCAGGAATACAGAAACTTGTCACACGTTATGAAAAATGCCTTAATTTGCTTGGAGATTATGTTGAGAAGTAGTTTAAAGTATCCTCTTTCAAATAAAATTTTTTATGTTTGTTAATATTTACTTTTGTGTCTTTATTTCACGAACGGGTACTCCTTTCCGGATGACCCTCGTAAAAAGTTTTTGTGGACCCTACCAAGTGAGTTTTTCTTTGCGTGTGATTAGAAAATTTTCAATTTGCTTATCATATCCTTCCACATCTCTATAATATCTACAATTCCAATACTTCCTAGAGAGGACTCTTTCCAATACTCGTTCCTTTTTCTCCTCTTAGCATTCTGAGGCGATTATTTTTGAGTGGATAGTAAATTCATAAGGTTCGTGACAAAAAACCTCCCTGTCTTATACTAAACCTAATTCTAATCCCTTATCTTTACAGTTGCTCATTGACCAAAACATACTTTATATCGGCCTCGGTCTCTTCAATATACCCATTCTTCTTTGAATATGCTTATTAATGTCCTCTACTGAGCCCAGCAAAAACTTTTTCTAGTATACCTATCATACACATCTACCTTCGTGCAAATATCTTTCTACTATACTCTAGAAAATTCCTACCGTATCTCTTCTCCCAAACTTTTCCTTGACCCAAACTTTTTCTGTAACACCTTTCTCTTATTTCTTAACTATTCTTCTAGTCCGTAACATAACTTCAATTGTACTTTTATCTTTTGTAAGGGTATCATTTCTAAACTTAGGAAATCCTGGCTTTATTCTCCTCTTAGGCAAGTCATTACACTAGGCCATCAATCCTCCATATACTACTCTTCTTGCCATAAAATAGAGAAGACCAGTGATCCACGTCTGGTGCCCCATCTTTCATGTACTTCATGATTGCCGCCACTTCTTTTAATAAAATATTCTCAACAATGTTACTGAACACTACCAAGTGTTTTCTTTGGGTCCGTTCTTTCATTCTTCTCTTGTATAATTATTCAAATAATTTTAATTTACTATATTTCTACAGATATTCCTTGCTTTGCCTCCTTATTAAATGATCTTTTTATTGAAATGTCTATATTTATTCTTCCCTTCATTTCTCTGTTAATACTTCTATATATCTGCCATCTCTTTGGAAATGTCCAGTTTTTTATAGTGGATTTGTAAAATTCCTTTCGATGTTATTTATTTTCTGTTCTTACACACATCTTTATTATAGTCTTTCTTTTCCCTATGTTGAATTGTTCGCATAAATATTTCTCAACTTCCTCATATATATCTGCTTTTAGACACATATCTTCTTCATTTATACCTTTAAACTTCTCTAAGATCTCATCTCTTAATCTTTATGGAAATGCTTTTCTTCAACGTATTTTTCTGCTTTAGCCTTTAAAGAATTTTATTATAAATTTAGCCAACCACTTGTTTAACATCATCCGTGTATCTTTCTTCCTTAAGATATATCTTCTTACTGCATTTGTCTCCACTAGTGTTAGAATATGAAGCCTTTTTTCATGATATTTACAGAGAGCATTCATCTCTATCATAACTCTTTACAAAACCGTCTCTTTTATCTTCATTTCCTGCAAGCTCTTATTTGCAAACAAGCTATTCTGCATGTCCGTCTCCAGTACTCGAAATCAAAATTGCCATTGCCATTTTTCAACATTCCGTGCCTTCCTCCTTCTTTATTTCCTCTACCATTTCATATACCTCTTGGACTCTCTCCTCTTCTTCATGGTCATTTGTGACTCACTTAGACTTCGTTGACTAATAGGCTCTTTGCTATTCCGTCAATGTTTACTGTTACCACTATGAAGTACCGGATTGGTTCCATGCCACTAAATTTATTTACAGTAGTGTAGGTTTTCGTCTTATTTTCATCGTAAACTACATCAAAGAATAATAAATTGGCCGTTTTAGTCCAAATTATGTGACCAAAAGTATTACATTCCGGATAATACGGCAAGCTTACCCATTGAATTGTAAAGTGACACAATGATAGAAAACAGCTTCGAAGGTGACTAAAATAATTTTAATTGCAGTAGAAGGTGAAGCAATAGAGAATACTGAAGCACTCATAGCTTGAGAAACTCATCAAATTAAGATAATATATTGGTCATAAATTTTTAAATATTGAAGTTTGATCGTTTAATCCACCCAAAATTCAATTACACTTTACAATTTGCTATAAAGTGTGGAACTGTTATCAAGTGAGAAGCTGAAAACAGATATTTTCTTGAAGGAGAGTTTAAAGAAATTAAGCGAGGTGCTGCTTGTCAAGGACTAAAGAGATGGAGATATTTATGTGCAAAACTTGAGACGGTCCCTTTTATCCTTTTAATAATACCAGCAATTATGCAAACAAGTTTCAACGAGGAAGAAATTAATCGCTTACTAAATTATAGAGTTATTTTTCCCTATTTTATTCAAAATTCCTCCTTTATAGTCATTATAGTATTAATGGATGCTGGTGTATCACCTTGCTGCGGAAATTTTCTGGTAAAATTCGTTGAGAACCGTAGGCATCTCCTCATCAGAAAAATTTCCGTGCTAAAAATGTCCACGGTATCACTTATAATTCTGGACCCATAATTAGCTCATTTTACAATTAAGTTACTCACACTAATGAGGATTAAACCTATTAAATAGATAAAGCTATTCTTATGTGCTCTCTATCTTCATACGTAGTTTCCGAAGTGACCGTCCCTCTATTTCCTCCACTCTATATGAGAAACGCTTTGATGTATAGATAATAGACAAACTACCTTGTGTTTCTCCGAATAACCCATAAGATAGTCCGTGAGCCCTTTCATTGGACTGAATGCGATTTTTCCGAGGTGAAAGGTTGCATTCACTGAAATACCTAAATATGAACGTCTTTCCATCGTACTTCGTTTATCCAATGGAACTGTATCTATCTTCTTGATTTTATATATCGTTTTCTGTAGATTCAATCATACATTTACTATTATCTAATTTTATCGGCTATTACTTTCTCTTTTCGGTTTTATCTGGTTACTGAAGCCACCATCTTTGTTGTCTATGATTCAGTTGCTACGAAATAGAATAGAAAGAAAGGTGAATTATAAACCTTTTTTTTCAATTTTTATCAATAATCTTAATATCAAGTTTTATTTATAGCAACGCAAATGCATATGGACGGTATTCTGAAATGTCTGAGAAGGCATAGTAACATTCAGTTGAATGATAAGCGAAATAAATTGGATTAATATAATTTGTGGAAGTAGTTTGGTTAGTAAATAGAAGTAACAGTTAAACTACAAGTAAATATTTATTTTCAGCTCCGAGTGGAATATTTTTCATATGCGGCAATAAGGAATAGCATATAAATATTTTTGGCTAATTGACGATTTATACAAAGCGGTTAGATTCACCGTATGAATGTTGTTATCATTTCTAACAATACGAGAATAATGCTGCATATTTATAGTACGCACTATCTAAAAAATTAAATAGATTTAAAGTTTTCGAATCCCTACTATTTAGTAATTTATTTGACTGAGAAAGCATTGGAAGAGGAAAATCAATTTCTTACTTTATGTATCATTCAGGTCGGATGTAAGAGTAGACTTATTAATCTCAATCTCGCCCTAACACAGTTATATTATTATTTCCATGACTCATTTGTTGTATTGACTATTGTATAGAAAACAACAGATAGCTATGGAGAGAAGAAAGATACTCGTATACAGATTGAGCTATCTGTTGTTTTCTCGAGAGTCCAGTAAGTCGCAATCAGTACGGCATTTATCAAACTGTATTTGCCCTTTGAGAATCAACGGTAGTAGTACTTCAAATAGCTCAGGTAGTAACAGATAAAAGAAAACTTCATGGTAGTAGTTATTTTGCTCAGTTGTTACTCTGAGAAGCTAGACTGATTATCAATTTAACATTAAAAATAAATGAATAGGCTATGAGGATAAATAAATACTTGCAATAAAAATCAATCGGTAAATAAAAGAGCCTGGGAGTAAGATGTACTAATTTTATTATTCATACTGACATGATTCACGAACATTCTAACAAAATCTAGGATAGAATATTTAGAGCAAAGAATTTGTACACAAAATAAAATGGAATCCTTGGAATAATAGATAGAACCTGGAAATGTCACCACCTCTTCCGAATAGGAATCACAGGGAGAAATATGCGAAAGTATTCCGACTAATCATACGCTCTAATTAAGCGCCTCATGGGAATGACGTAGAGTTGCTGCATGCGCAATTTTCATCGCTATTATTACTCTCGATCCATTCCCACCCTCATCGATAATGATTTCCCATTCTAACAACCATCGCATCCGAAGAACAAAATGTCAGAGTCGCATTTCCGAAACGGTATTGAGATGTAGCGATCCCCTCATCCCATTCAACATCGCCACGACGCCGGAAACGATGGGAAGGGATAGAAAAAGAGGTGCGAAAGGTGTATAGAATGCGCTCGCAACGACAAGGGAACAGTTTTCAGAAGAAATACGCGAGGAGGTTTTGATAGGGATGGAAGGTTTAAAGAACAGAAGGTAGTTTACGAGATGGGAATTTGAGGAAGAGATACAAGGCCCCGCCGTACGGGGAGTAGGAAATGCATCTTTGGATTCATGGGGACAAACTACGGAGGCATTGAATGGGTTAGTCTTGCCCGGATGGGATAGGATAAAAATAAGGGTCCAGGGAGGAAGGGCGTGGGTGGGAAAACGGGGGGAAAAGAGTTGAGGCTGAGGAGTGAGGCGGTGGTATTACGGAGGCAGTTCACGCCTTCCTCGTTGGGACAATGGATTGGATAACCCGTGGCTATGGAAACAGGGTCGGTTGCTTAGCAACGGCGGAGAAATGGATGGGAAGTGCTGGGAGATGGAAGAGTTGGGTGTGGGGGATGACGTGCAAGGTAGGGAGGGAGAGTAGGCCAAGTTGGAGGAGATGCTTGTCGAAGAATAAGGAACGGTTTGGCTAGGCAGAGGGAGGAAACAAAGATGGAGGGAATGAAATATGTTGGAATGAGTGCGAGTGAGGGGGAGAAGTGATGGGTAGATAAAAATCAAAAGAAAATTGGAGGCAGGAATTGGTAAAATGAGGGAAAGATCAGGATTAGTCCTTACCGGTGCAATTTTGAAAGAGATAATACATAAGTCATACTTGAAGAGTTGATGTGACGGTGAAAGAGCTCTATAACGAAACTATATGTTTGATGTAATGTTTTAAGAGCTCTGCAAAGCTTCAATCTTTAGAGATCCCTTGGTAGCTTCTGAATTAGTTATTAGGGTTGAAAAATATTGCAACAAGTAATCTTTTTGTTCTCATTGTCTTTTTAATTTCAGCGACCCTAAAGCCGTTATTACAACCTTAGTCTATATACATCTGTTTAAGCTAAGGCTCCAGATTTATTTTCTGCAATTCCATTTACCAGTTGCCTATTGACTTATACACATTTATAGCTGCCTATTTCTCTCTTTTAATACTTTTTATTTCAAGGCTCAAAATCATTTTCCCAATATTATATTTAGCTATTAAAGTTAATTTTTACATTATATTTTAGCTTCAATGTTCATTGCTCAGCATGCTGTTTTCTTTTGGTTCAAATGAAGATAAGGCTTAATCTCCTTAATTTCCTCGGCATATCTCATCTTCCTTAGGCTTGATCTTTCAATGTATATATTGTGATGGGGAACGTATCCAACATTTTATGGATTAATTCAATTACTTTAAGTGGTTGAATACATTCGTTCATTCAGAATCAAAACCATTCCAACTGGTAGGTTCTTACAGTGACTTGTTGTCTTCAAGCGTAACGTATTAATCAGATTTCTCATTGCCTCACCGTTTTGTTCTACCATAAATTCTGTCATTTGATAGAAATTTGTATGGGGAGGCGTATATTGTTTCTCAGTTGAATTTTTCTTTCATCAAATTGGAATATCGAATGAATCTGAAAATTTTGTGGTTCAAACCGCCGTAAAGGTTTGATTTTAATCGTGAGTCATTCGAAACGAAAAGTTGGAAGCCACAACTAAGAATTATCTTATCCCTTCTGTTAACTGTAACTCGTGATCCCTACTTTCAGCTATTCATCTGCGTATATCATAGTATTAATTGGATTATTATAACAAAAGGAGCGATGGCAAAGAATAAGGAAAGAGATACTGGATGTAAATTATAATAAATATGTTGTAATACATTCGGAGACGAAAGAAATCAATGATAACGTGCGAATAAACTTGCCTTGACGGAAAGAGTGACAATGAAGAAGACATACAGCAAAGAAGGGAGTGTAAAAACACGAGAGGGAAATAAGTGGGTGAACCTGAGGTGTAGAGAATAAAGCATAGAAAAAGGAGGAGGAATGCAGAAGTCGGCAACAGAGATGAATAGGGGGAATGCGAAACAAGAGAAGAATGAGGAGGATGTAGAGATTGCGAAAAATTCTTACAGAAGAAGATTGAGGGGGAAAGAGAAAGTGGCAAACGAGTTGAAGATTGTTGCAAGAGTGTGACGTGCGTGCAGGAAGGGGTGGGCGAAGCGAAAGAAAGAGGTTTTCACTCCTTTATTTGGGGGGAGGTGCGCATTCCAGAGAGAGGTACACTTTCGCTCTAATCTGTGTGGGAAGTTGCGTTATGAAAACGGCTTCGGCCGCCGCTTGGTTAAGCGGAGTGTGAGAAGTAAGAGTGCGTTAGAGATAAGTCGAGGTAAGGCCGTAATGCGATCTGTGAGACACCTCCTTTCCGCCTCCCCACGCACACGTCGAGGTGGGCGTGAGTTTCCTTGCGAGATTTAAAAGGTGCGGGAGGAAGTGGGAAAGAATGGAGAGAAATGAGTTTGGAAGGGAGAATGAGCGCGTTGCCTCGCATTAACTACTGAAGCCACAAGGAGGGCGGTATTGAAGGAGTGGGAACGCTGTTTGCGCGTAATGCGAATTACAAAAGCGGCGTTCATTCTCACGCTCTCCCTTTCTCCGTGGCACATTCTTAACGCGGGTCGGAAAACAATATGGCGTCGATGGGGTTACGATTTATGGCTTTCCTTCATTTTGCAGTAATATCGGCCCTTTCACTCCTTCCGCAAGTAACCCTGGAGAAGGGAGGGTGGATGATCTTTTCATGTCGCAATTATGCGTTTATAGTACGGAAGTAATCTTTTTCGGGGCCGTAATTTGCTGTTTTGTTTGATGACAATCAACCGTAGCAAAGTACAGGTACCCTAAAGGTAATGTAAATAATGTGCGTCTGATGTACAAAAATTTTCACAGGTTTCGAGTTTCAATTTGTCATGAAATATTAGGTGTGCAATGATTAGACATAAATACCATACAGAAAAAAATAATAGCCATCTTGAATTTTCATTCTGCAGACTTCGAATTATATTTTAAGTGCAGCATATCTCGGATCAGTCAAATATATATATCCAGGGAAAAGGTCTGGGGCGATTCAAAGTGAGGTATTTAGGAAGCTTTTTGTGCTGTTGATATTTTCTATAGTACCTCCACTAATCAAACCGAGTGATTAAACGAAATTAAATGTTAATGAAAACAGTTATCTTAATATTTTAAAATTTCAAACTTAATCACTGGAAAGCTGATGTCGCATATTCTTTTACATTCAACTTGGAGTAGATCATAAATGAAAATTGAGGACATGAATAATATGTATTTTGTGAATATTTTGTGTATCAAAATTTATTGCAATTTTGCTTGGGAACCAAATTGAATAATTGAATTTTCCTTGAGATTCTTCTGTAATGCATCATTGCATTTTCCTCACTTTTAACTATCTTATGGGCAATATTTTTATACTATGAGAATGGTTAGCAAAATTTACATTAATAAAAAGTGGAAATTTTTATTACCCTATACTCAAGCTTATTAAGAGATCTGAGGATTATACACTACAGTATATTTTAATTGCATAGCTTGCTAAACTCCATCCGTCTCATTTGCCTTTAACTGTCCCTAACTCCCTGAATATTAGAAATATTCCAGGAGTACTAGAATATACATCAACGTTCCTTATATAGGCATAAAAGGAATTATGATGCAAAATCGTGTCATCTCTCAAATCTCTACTTACACCATAGTTATGTTATATTGGAATTCCTTTAATAACTTCTGATAACGTTGGATTAGCTTGATTTTAAGCGAAGAATCCCAGAAAATGGGTGAAGCAGATTATCGAACCATCAGAAAATGGAAAATCGCTTCAGTCGGTACCTTATCGAGGGAAGGAAGAGATTTAATTCCTTCCCTTTTCAATTCCTCCGCTGCTTAATCCATCAAAAACATTCCCTTCATATCTCGGCCACTCGTACCGAACGGGTTTTTGCTGATGCGCTGCAAAAACCACGGAAAAAAGCCGAGGACGGCCCCGAAAGAAGGCGAGGAACTTTGTCTCATTTTTTCCTCCAATTCCAATAAGAAGCGGTCCCATCACGCATCGCATGGATGCCCGATTTTTTTTGCTAAACCTTACCGATCGATCTGAAGTAAGTGAAAACAAAAGGAAAACTCAAATAAAGGTCATCCCTCTTCGCTTTTTACCCGAGAAATCAAACGAACACGCATGGGATTTTCAGATACTCCTTAAGACTTTGGCCACCTGTTCGAGGCATTGGGACGGGATCCAAGAGGCACTGCGCGAAGGAATGGGCGGGAAAAGGAACGGGAGGAAGAAAAGGATAAGAGGAGAAGGAAGTATTAGTAGAGAGGAGAAATTAGCAAGGATTTTAATCAAACGGTACGAAAGTAGAGGTGAGATTGAGGGAGGGGTAAAGATATAGGAGACGGAAAAAGATATGGGAAGAGGGGCAGGGAAAACCGGCTGTCGCAGAGGAATGGGAAGTGATGCGAATGAGTTATCGTTGTACAGGAGGGATGATGGCCTCCCTTTCGGTGGGACTGTAGAGACGAGGATGGAAAAAGCGAACCCTCTCCTGTTAGAGCGCATGCGCATATGCGAGGCTGCCTTGTGCACCGGTGGCGCCACGGACGGGGTGTCGGAGCAGCTTCGCAGCGCCGGCGTTTGTCGATGGACCGACTTTGGATGGAAAATTGAATACTGGAAGGAGGCAGAAGTGGTTGGGAGAGGGGGAGGTAGAAGCGTGGAGGATTCGGATAAGAGAATCTTGCGTCTGTTTTCTCATTTCTGGGGAGTTTTTTACGGCCGAAGCGTAGGAATCTAGGTAGCAGATCGTCGCCTGTCACAGAGGACCCGGAACAGAGAGAGCTCTCCTCACCTCTCTAGCAATCTACTCCCTTGCAATTTACTCTTCACCGTATCAACTTCCCATTCCACCCCCGGCGTTTCCACTCTCTTATTCTCCGTGCCTATCTCCCGCGCCCGATCATCTTCTCAAATTCACGGTTAGCGTGCGTTTTCATATTGCGCAGCAAACAAGAAGCGGGGTAACGAATGGCTGACGCGTTTTCGGCGATTAAGTGAAATCCGCGTCGAGTCGCCGTAACTGTTACCAAAATGATGTATAGATGCATCTTCGAATGCTGCCGAGATCGCAAATAAAGAGTTGATGCTTTTAATAATATTTCCAGGTCATAGCTGAAAGGGTTCCATCTTGGTTAAAAGCGAATATCGATTTCTCCTGAATGCAACTTGTCTAGTTCGCGATACCTACATCCTCAGAATTTGAGAAATTTTAAGATCCTCTGATGAAATTCTGCGTTTTTGTATTTAATTTGAGTTCGCTGACTTTAAAACTAGAAGATAAAGCTTTTATTGGTAGTACGTTACTTATTTAAAACAATTAAATGTCTCCAATACTTGAACAATGGGTTTCTAGGTCCACCTCCTCTGTATCTTAGAATTTTACTTTTTACGAGATGAAATACTTAAATGATATCTAAAATATTATTGTTAGATTCATACATTTGCCCCAACAATTAAGAGAGGTAGGAAAAGGAGCACTTTACCTCTTTTTGCCTCTCTATAGTCATTATTTAGTATCCAAAAAAGATATACATTTTTCTCTCCTAGAAAACTCTAGCACTGGATAAATTTATCATACATTGTAACCTCTCACTGACCGTAATACTTTTTCTTTAAACAAGCCTGCTATTATTTATCATCTTGAATTATTACTCCCACTAATAAATGTTTCATTTTCATATAATTTCATATTCATCCTAGTTCCAATATAATGATGACCGAATTTCAATAACTCCATTTAAACGAAATTATGCTTTGATTTACCAAAAATCTTTTTGCTTGCAAAAGAATGACCATTTTTCCAGAAAAAAGTCAATTTCGTTGGAAGGACTTCAATGCAGATAGTTATTAAGCATAAGTTTTTAAGATAAGATTTCCGTCGTTTGTGCAACAATAATGTAATATGTGTGATAGTGCAAAGGCTGGAAACAAAGTATTTTTTCCAAACGTGCATTTTCTCAGATAGATACCTTCAGATAGGATAGTTCATTTAAAATATTCTCTCGAAATGGCTCTCCCTATGATTACGAAAGAGTCTTGTTGCCGGACATCTTTAGTGAGCAGTCTGTTTCAGGCAAATATATGGGTCATTGAGGCATGAAGATAACAGAGCAATACATTATACACTCAATATGAGGTACTCGAAAAAATTTAAGGAGATTCCAAATAAATGGGCCACTGAAATATAGTAGACTGTTGCGCGTAGAGCGAATCGCAGATAACTGGGTTGATGGAAAGATAGGATTCTAACTTGAATCAACCAATTGCTCAATCAGACAGATGAAAACAGAGAGAGGTTGACATTCATGGAAAATGCGGAGGCAATTTTTTCCAGGATCCAATGACACAATAAAAATAAATAGTTGCAAATCGTTGTTGAGGTCAAGGACAGAGAAGTGTGAGATGCAAGGAAGGAAAGTATTGTCAATTATCAACATAAAAATTTCATTACAAAGGAGACCATTCCAATAAGTTAACTCTCTAGCATAAATGTATAGCCAAATCAGAGAATAGGCTGAAAGAACTCCACGAAGAAGTGGGGTAAATCTGGAACATATCCAACTGCGCAGATAACATCTACGTAACGACCACAGGATGACACATTTTGAGAAGAGGCATCTTAAGATCAATAAGTGACGAATCAAAGCTCGAAATAAAATCAGATTATAAATTTTATTAAGCAAAGAGATCTATTACCTCGTTGTGGCGTTCAGAGATCCCAACTTTTCGGTAACTTTGTTCATAAAAAATAAATAATAGATTATCGAAGAAATGAACCAAAAATGGTAACTGGTAGAAATGATTCCATGGAATCCGCTGCAAGAGAAAATATTGAAAAATTTATTTTAGAAAAATTAAGTTTAACAATCTTACCGAGTCTAAAAAAATCATGTTGCATCTTTTATGAAGAAATGTTTTGAAAATAATCATCGATTCTCTAGCAAACTAATCTAAGAATAGTTTCCGTGCACGTTAACATTGCACTTTTTTACATTAGCATTGATATTTCAGATTGCAGAATTGATGTAAAGATTTTCGCCGTGTTTCCTTTACTATTAAATCGCAATATGATTCAGATTAATACATTCCATTGAGAGCCTTTCACTTATTCTTCAGATAAAGGAAATATTTGGAAAGAAAGGAGAGTTAAAATGGAAGTTATTATAGTGCCTCAACAAATAACGTTACCCCTTAAAATAACCAATATCTAAGAAATAAATTAAATCTGGCATTTTTTAAGAGCGGAAACTAGGTATTTTATAATCATACACGACTCATGAAACGAATTTCAGAAATAATTATTACCTCTGAAAATTCTTAAGCTAAAATCCTTGCATGTGGAATTCCAAGCAACCGATCATAATGACATATCATTAAGTTTTATTACGTTACAGGATTATTTAGGTATTTTTATTGCGAACGATTTCAATCAGGTCTATAGATAAATAAACATAACCTTAACACACACCTGATCCTTAGAGCTTCCCTGAACATCTGAGCTCCATTTTATAGGAGCCTCAATTTTATGTATTGCGAACTAGGAAAATAGGTCAGTGGTTTTTCCAGATCTTTATCATGGATCAATTTTATGTTTATCATGGCCATGAAAGGTGAATGAAAAGTTTCACTCACAACGAACATAAATTACTTAAAATACTTTAGCTTGTAAAAGTTTTAATTTACTCAATTGTATCTAGGATGAAAATCATTGGGTGTCTGAGAATACATCAAAGGAGAGAGTGAGAGTAATTCATTCATATATAAGTTTTTCTAGAGCTTTGATTGTGATGAATTTCGAAAGAAAGTGAATTTATATAAATTAGGATAATCCCAATAAGCCCATTAATGCGGTAAATAATTTATTATACAATTGGAATAATAATTGGGTGTCAGCAGCTATAGTTGATTCAAACTGTTTTCTATTCACGGTCTAGTTTTATGTCAGATCTCCATTGATTTTTAACTGAATTATTTGAATTAAACAAAGTTTGCCAATAATGACTTATTTCTCACCTGCTTAATGCCGACATTAAGATGGTTTCTTATATCAGAAAGTATGAATTACAATCGCTCATATTTAGAAATATAATAAGACATCCTTACTGATGATGTAACATGATTGATCAACTCATAGGGTTTCGAAACCTATCCGAGTGCCTGCTGTTTCATCCTCAGTAAGGAAAAATTTTCCAACGGCGCGTTTCCAGAATTAGATCTCATCACTACCACTGTTTGCTCTTCTTGGAAACTTTCGAGTAAGTTAAAGTTATGGATATGAAGGAAACCCTTACGAGTGACTGTTAGTCTTGCAAATGAGGTAATGCTCACTTTACTCACTTACTTTCCACGCTAATGTTTACTGAGAAAAACAAATATTACGCAGATTTCATTCCTTTAACTCGAAGAGATAACCCCCATCGTCTTTTACGATGCCTTTACCTGTTGAAATCTCTGAATATCTCGTTTACTCCCTGAAAATATCTCGGGAAGAAATCCCCTCAGTTTATCTTTGCTGTGTCTTTAACATATCTTTTGGTACGACTTTGAAATTTTGATCTTTATCTGGTTAAAATTAAAAAATAAGGTTTACAACAGTTTACTATTACACAATTTGATAGCAGCTGGAATTCTCCCCTACGTTATCTTGATATAGACGAAAGACTATTTTGTAATACACTGACATCCCTCTTTACAGAAGGGATTATGAATTCTAGTGTGAAAAACCTATATTGTTAAGCACAATCGGCGAAATATTTCCTCATTCCATTCATTTCTCTGCAATCAGATATTATAAGCTTTAACTAACCAGAATTACAAAGATTATATTCATTCAAACGAATTATAAAAAGAGCAAGAATGAAATAAAAGTCGGCGTTGCGGCTAAATCAAAATCTGTGATTCGATATTTTTAACAAGAATAGAGTAGCTTTCAGATCAATATCGCATAGAATCTCGTATCAGATTCTTTTTCTTTTATAAATTTTCTTTCGATGATACAGTACTGCTGAACTGGCAGCAATCAGAGAACATTTTTGGGTAGAAGAAATAGAAAATTTTAGCTATATCCTTAAGTGCTAGAAAAGTACGCAGATGACAGTTGTCTATAATACAAAATCAAATTTTAATTGATGAATATGGTTTTTATGATCAATATTAATCAAAAGAATTACTCGCACAATTTTTAAAATTTGCAAATATGA
Organism: Pachydiplax longipennis; assembly: GCA_036926295.1. Classification (NCBI taxonomy): domain Eukaryota; kingdom Metazoa; phylum Arthropoda; class Insecta; order Odonata; family Libellulidae; genus Pachydiplax; species Pachydiplax longipennis. Next base: position 65,522,067 of record JAVFKF010000008.1, read on the forward strand.
ACTGTTGTCACGCGATAAAGCTGGTTAAAGCCTACTTTTCTTGATGAAGTTTTCCGTATAATGAGCATTTAGCTGCGAATCCCGATGCAGAAGCAGAGATTCAACTTCATCACTAACCATAACCTGATAATCGGTCGACCCCATTAGTGTTTGGAATAAAACGAGTAAGAGGATTGAAAAGCATTGAAAAATAAGGTTTATTAGACATTTTACATGAGATTTTACTTCGAAAATCTGTATTTTAGCATCCAGAACACTTTTAGATAAAAAAATTCTTTATTGATGGACAGCGTCGAGTACTTCAGCTAGTGCTTTATGCAATCAATAAAATAGGAAACTATCAGGTTACAGTAAAAATTAACTGCGGGTCGTTTCCATATCCACGGCCCTAATTGCACTGTGAGCATATTTTCGTCATACAACGTCAAGAAGGAAGTGTAGGTAGATGTGGACATTTCCCCTCTGTAACTCCCATTTCCTTTCCCTTCGACCATTGGGTTCCCGGAAGCAAATGTAAGCGGCGAACAAATCGGAAGGCCGTCCTGTTTCATCCTCTTTCCGACGCCACGGACATACGCCGGTTATTCCCTGAAGAGCCACCCGAGATGAATAGCGAGTGAAGTGGGTATTTGTAGGGAGGAGCGCAGAGAGGTGAGCTTCCAACAGTTCGTTGCCTCCCTCACACCCTCTGGATCCTCCCACAAAGATTTCCATCGCAAACTTTCCACTCGGTTGTCACTCACCTCTGTGGGCGGAAGGCATCTTCAATGGTGATAGTCCTTCCGAAATGTTGCATGGACATCGCTCTTTTTGAGTGGTGCTCCTGGCTGCATCGTGGAGAACAAACGCGGGATCGCAATGGGAATGTAAAATGGACTTGTCAGAAATCTCAACCTACTTTATCCGGCGCAGACGTTTAGCCGGTGCATCACCGGCTGATAACACGGAGAAGTTCGGATTCCTTGATTTATTACAATGTCAGTACCTGCTCGTTCGTTCCTCATTTAGAGGGTTGGATTCACTTTGACTAATCTGAATCTTCCTAACTGTTTTACCCAAAGACACCCATGAGAAAGAAAAGTCATTTATATATGACACCTAAAATAACTTTATTTTATATCACTATAAAAATATTGAAAAGTATTTTTCATTCATAAAAATATTCATAATATTGTATGCTTTAAACATATAAATACCTCTATTTCGAAAATACATCTTAATGTAATAAAATAAATGTAATTATAAAATTTCTCATCTACTCTACAATCCGTTTATGTAAAACTTTTACTACCATATCATCTATCTTATTTTTCAGATCGTTATAATCCCGATAAACTTGAGTTTATGTTGGTGTTTAATTCAGTTAATTTAAAAAGTATATAATATTTACGTTCCGACATTACGTGGCATGCCGTTTGATATGTGCCGCTATAATTTAAACAAAGTCTATCGATTGCTTTCTCTTTTCATACATAACTACAGCGATTGTGGTTATTAGAAAAGGAAAATTTCAAAGGAAATTCAGCTTCCGAAGAATGGATGAACGTTAATCCTAGATATGAAAAAGAGTAAATATGAAATTTAACTACAGAACGAAAAATATGATCGTCATGAAAGTACTGATTCTCTTTCTTAACACCATTTATGGAATCTGAATGGTTTTAACAGGTTTATTCTATATTTTAAAAACAATCAAAGGTATTTGAAACAACGAATAATATTCGTCTGATATATAACTCAAAGGAACTCCGTACTTGTTTTAACAGTATTTCTAGAAACACTACGGTTTAGCAACGGAAATTTGTAATGAAAATATCGTTCGCAATGAAAGAATATATCATTTTCCTTTATTTGAATAGAGAAACGGAAATAAAAACGTACCCTAACACATTTTAACTTAGCACATTGGCTTTAACAGATCAATATTGGATTTTCCTGATGTAATGATATCTCACCTGTCAGGATAATATCTTTTGCGATTGATTGCTGTGAAAATTCCATTTTATAAAGTATTGATTCGATGTATATTCCGTGACATCATCCAATTGAGGCCGGATTTTCAATTTTAAATTATTCTATGAATACAGAGTTAACACGAAGTGATTTAATAATCGCGAAAATATGCATCACGACGAATTCCAATGAATTTTAATTCGATTTTTGTAACATTGTTGCATGGAAAGCTCGCTGAGGACCATCATCAGGATCTTATTGGTTAAAGTTAAACACGGGAACAATTTTTAAATATTGGTTTTTTCAATATTTTCTTAGCTCTTCTCTTTGGGGCAATATTTCATATAGTTTCCTCTCCCATGATTTTTGCTCTCACGTTTTTCTACATGATGTTTGCAGTTCTGGTTTTTTGACTGTCACCTGCGAGGATTTCACCTCCTAAACACATTTCTGCGCGAAAATCCTGTCCATTTCTTTCCCCAATCATCGGCGAATGCACACTGTCTCCCTCTTCCTCTCCCTTCGTCTCTCTCTCTCTCTCTCTCCCACCGCATTCTCCCTTATCACTCGAGGCGCAGCAACCCGCACCTCAGCGCCCACAGCCACAGAGAGACGCACCTAACCCTATCCCCTTAATTCCTCAACCGCTTCAACTCCCACCACTCCACATAGTCACACACAGATACACATACACACATATACTTTCGCAACTGGGCCATATGTCTCGTGATGCATCACGTGCTCGTGACATCTAACACGTTCCAGAGCGCCCTCTCCAGCGGGCCCTCCTTTTTCGGGCCCACGAATAAATAGGGGAGTATATAGCTCGATCGAGGGCTTCGGAAGAGAGATTGAAGCAGAGATGTTGCAGGACCACTATCACCCCTTTTTCCCGTGCGTGGGTGGGAGAACACCTACGTCCGCCCCTCATGAGAGAATGCGGATGTGGGAATCCATGTACTCGTATTTCCCCCTTCCACGATCTAACCCGCACGCCGGCTTCAACCCCGTCCTGACACGCAACCCTCAATACATCCATCTGCTTCTACCCCCAGTTTTTCCCCCTCGTATATAACATCCCTCCCGTCTCCCGAATACAGAGTGTATTTTTACAAATACTCCTTTCCTTCGCGTCATCAATCTCTCCGAAAGTTTTCGCTGTTTTTTCTCTCCTCCATCGCACCTCAAGAGGATGGGAAGGGACGAGGATTTTCGTTTTATTTCTCGATTGATTATTTTTCCCGAAGCGCCATTTTTCGACCGTGCGGAGGTTTTATCGCTCGCGAATCGCTGCAAAGGAACGCAGGGTTTTTAGTCCTTGGTCTTTCTGGGACGGAGGATCGGATCTTCGGCGGCGATTTATTTTTTCGGCGTCGCTCGCGTGTGGTTTTTTCCTCGATTTTTATTTCGGAGCCATAGTTTTCCGAAAATCCGAATCCGCTGGAAAATTAAAACACTTTCTTGGGGCGCTTTTCCGAGGACGTCAAGCGGAATGAGAAATCGACTCTACGGCTAACGTAACGTTCGGCGCTGGGAAATATTTGGGGTTCTCTCATTAATCCGGGACTTAAGTTTCCTGACTGGCGTCATATAGATATTTCATATTGCTGTCGCGAGCAGAGGATGGATTTTATGTCAGTCTTCATTTCGTGATGTTTCGTATCTTTGGAGTACCCTTTGGTCTGTCGTTTCTCTTATTCTAACTTTAGCAATGGAAAGGTGGAGAATACTATAGAGACAAAAAATATTAATGTGAATAGGCTGCATTCGGTGGAACACCATGACACAATTAAAGTGAAATAAAATTTAGTAAGTTAAAAAACTGTGTATCTTACTAAGTTTTATTTCACTTTACTTGAATACTATATAGACGTTAGTTACGTAATATTTCATGAAAATAGAAAATTATCTTTATCGTTGTGGTTGGGTCTATTTAAATTTGTGAATGGTAATACATATATAAAAGCACACACGTGTATATACGTAATCGATTTAGGTTGTCCGTTTATACTTCGTAAAGCGTGATTTTCCTTCATGTTGAGTAATGGTTCTATTTTATAGAGTTGGACTATATTTCTTCCATTTTTTTTCGCTTTCGTTTCATAGATTATTGAGATTTATAGAAATTTCAGTAATAGCCGTTTTGTCAATGACCAGTAGTATTGTTAAAATATTTCGACAGTCATTTTGCATGTACGAGTATGGGAATCAGAACTGGGAACACTTCCACCAAAGACGAACGCGGTGTCCCTTTTGAATATCTAATAGCCCGTGTTTTATCAAAGATTTCAGAGAAATTTTACTGGCAATATCTCATGATTGATTGATGAATTGATTTTACCATTTAGGGCAAGAAGCTAACCTCCAAGAGAGTTTATATGATACTTCAATTTCTCTCAAACGAAATAATATATTTCTTCTTAAACGTTTTTAAGCGTTTGACTTTCTCCACAATCTTCCTTGTTCGAGTTAAAGTTAAGCCTTGTTTGCAAATAACACGAAAAGAGAATGGAATCGATATTCGAAGGCGTATTAATTAAAAGCTATGCTGAATCGATTGCATTGTTCGTTTTTCCGAACTGAGTTGCAGTGTCTTTGCATAATTGCCCTTTCGAGCGAGGGAAAACAAAACATCTAAGGCTCCATTAACAATAATTTTCACTCGTTTCTAGAAAATATCGCCACTATTTGTGATAATCAAGGAATGGGAATTTTATTAAGAATGAAAGCTTAGTGAAGGAAATAAAAATATTATACTTCCATTATTTAGGATATGATTTGAAGAAAATCTTACGTTCAATATTTTTCCAAGTACTCTGCTTTATTATATTGATAGGATAACGTAATTGATCTTAAGGCAGTCGGAAAATAAATTTTGAGAAATGTTCGATTTTTTTATCGTCAAATTAGGACTAAAAGTTATCTTTACATGAAATTCAAACCAGAACATTTTAGAAATTGAAAAATTTTCGGATTGATGGAAGGGCTTGCGCGTTAACATATTTTCCGTTAAAAATTTGTTTTATAAGGGTTTTTGGGAGTACATATCCGATCAAGAAAATTCAATTTCTGAAGATTTTAAGAGGGTCAGGATATCTGCTTCATAGTCGATCCTAATCCTTTCGATGCTGGTCTTACTAAGAGTTGTTTATATCAACCTTTAATTTGAGTCACGTGATCATCCTTCTACTTAATTGAATGAGTTACTCTGAAACTGAGGAAAAGACTTGATTTCAAGGAAAAGTCTCGAGGAAACTAAATCTTAGAGGTGAATTACAATCGCCCCATACTAATAGAGACGGCGCTTTGGTTATTGGCAAGAAAACGGCTCTCATTAAAACCCCCGTTCCTTCTTTCTTATGGGAATTCCGACGTCAATGTGTGTTTGGGGCAAATGGTTATGCCCCCTCTAATTTGTCCCCCAACCTCTTTTATCGTCTCCTTTATTTTAACCGTGCTTCATTTATCCTTACGCCCCATTCCTTTTATATAACCTCTTTCCGTTCTTTCTTCTCGCTCTCCTTTTCCCTCACGATATTCTTCTTCAGTTGCCTTTCTTCGGAATGTTCTCTATGGCTATCTTAGTTTCCTTAAAAGCCTCCCCCTCTCCCTCCGTCCAAAAACCTTTTGCTCCATTCCGTTCTTCTCATTCGCTCTCAAGGAGTTTCTATCCTCGCATCTGTAATGTATCCATGGCACAGTTCCCAAGGTTGAGTAACTCAGTGACCTAATTGCAACTGCAGTTTATGCTGGGTAGTAGTTAATCATGGAAAGTATGGGAGTGTTTGTTAATCATCAGACTCGTGATCCCATATTTTATTTCAAGCGTAAATTTCACAAGCAACGTAGATCCAAGCTAACAATAAAAGTTGAAAATGTCTGAACATTAAACCCCTAAAATATTAAGCGAAAATTAGAATAGGGTACCTTTGCATTGTAATTTTTCTTCTATTCGAAATATCTGGCTTTAAATTTTAATATGAATTTTAAGCTACGAATGCTTTTGGTATAGAATCCATGCTGGATTATTTAGTAAAAAGTAGTAACCAACCAGAATTTACATGGAAGGAAAAATAGTAATATTTAACGGAATATTTAACGGAATATTTTAGTAATATTTAACGGAATATTTTATTATTTATAGAATATTTTATTATTTTATTATATTATTATTTTATATATTTATTTTATATTTTAGTAATATTTAACGGAATATATTCGGAACAAGACTTCGGGAATTTCAGTCCAAATTATAATTGTTTAAGAATAAGCTACCCAATCTCTCTCATTTAGCTACTTAATCCATAGCTCTCCGGATCATTTTCCCACACTTTCACCCTCCACACATGTAAAAAAATTATACTTCGGTTGATACGCTCAATTAATTTAGATTCTCTAAAAATTACGACGATTTTGATGACCCAAAGGGTATCGATCGATTAAATTACCGAAAAATAATGCCCCCTTAATTAAACTTATCTTCGGCAGGCTTTACACACCACGGACCGAAAAAGTCCATCAAGGTATCGAGAGGATGAACGGGGATCATAATTAAATTTCGTCAGCGGAATAAATTGCGATATTCCGTTTAATGATATGTCAGCCGCCGCTTTAATTTCTCGGCGTTCATCGAATTTCCTTCCGAACCCGTGCGCGAGGTCTCCCCGACTCACCAGCCTGGACGGAAATCGCGCCGGATATTTTCCCCTGCCATCGCCTAGGAAAAAGGCGCCGTTTTGTTTGTCCCTTTCGGTATTTTCAATTCCCATCTCGTGTATCTCTCAAAGATCGCAGCGGAGCTCGCCAATTAGAGAGTTTCTCGGCACTTCGTTCGTAATTATCGCCCAAAGGTAAAGCGCGGGCGGACACGAGGAAGTTAAAAAAAAGAGAGAGAGATGATGGGAGAGCAGATATGCAGATGGGGGAGGAAAGGGCAGAGGGGAGGACGTGTACATGTGAAAAGGGTTAGGGAAGGTGTGGGAAGTGCTTCAAAAGGATTTGGAAAGAGAGTGGGAGGGAGATGGGATTCGCGCGGATGGCAAAGGATTCAGAGTGTTTGAGTTTGCGATTCCTCGCGAGGTGGTTGCAAAGAGAGGTGAGGAGTTGAGTGGAGACTCGGAGGGATTGTCTCCAGCGGAGAGAGACTAAGAATAGTGTTGAGGGGGAGTGGAGGAGATGGCGATGAGGGAAAGGGGGAAAACGATTGAAATTTGAACGGAAAAGGCAGAGGAGGAAGAGAACCTAGGCGGGAAAAGAGCGTTCCGAGAGTTTTAGTTAATTAACTAGATTAGCGAGTTTTTCAGGGGGCATTTATCGTTCCTAAGCGTTCGCTATGAGAGGTTATGAAGTAGGCTTGTTCTGAATAGCGATCATAGGGGCTTGTTCATGAAAGACTCCATCGAAATACATCCAGAAAAATATTTTCGGGTTGCAACACCTGAAAAAATTTTTAACTTGCAATTATTTTGTATCGCTGAGGTAGAGAAAAATGATCGCCGATTGAAAACTTAACGCAAATAAATCATTAACTGTGGCTCAGCTAGGCAAAAATTTGATTAAAGCTACAGAGATAATAGTGGCCAAGTTCCGTTACATTTAATGGATGTTGTGAGTAAAGGAATATGAGATTTTTGGCAAATATTTACTTTGAATTATAATTTAGAATTACCATGATTTACTATCACTTTAAATGAATGGATTATATAATAATAACAGATTCCCCTTAAATGTAGTCCATTGCTCTAACAATGCTAATAGGTCTTTTTTTCGATCAGACTCGTGCTTTTGCTTATGGATTCCTTTTCCCTTATACAGAAGGAAACTTCACGACATTTCGTCATAGCTGACCAAAGTAACAGTATTTCAATTTGAGGTGCGATCAACATTGAATTCTCTAAAAAAGACAATGAGAAAATATGGTATCAGAACGATTCTTCGTTATTTCTTTATACATTGTCAACTTTAATCTACGGTATGTGCCATCGGATCTAAAGAACAACTTTCAGTAGTGTCTTCAAGATCTTTATATCTATATGTCCATCGAAAGAATCCAACAAACTCAATAAAAGATTTAGAAAGATGATTTTTAGTGACATTTTTTCGTTCAGAAAACATTCATAGATGACCTGATTAAGTTACATATTCTTTGATCACGATTTCATAAGAAGAATACGTTAAATCTAAAATAAGAAATATAATAAGAGAAGGTGTTAATGATTACGGACTTAAAAGCATTATTAAGAATCAGGTTATTGGAAGTCATTTTTTGTGTTTTATTTGGATTTAAGGATGTATAATTTAAATAAGGTAAAATATAAGCCATTAAAAGGTAAATTAAGTTCCACCAAGTATCGCATGAATGATTTATGCCTTGTTTTACTTTTATATTTTACTCTGGATTTTTTTCGTTTCGCACACCTAAAATTAATATCTAGGAACCCCATCCTACATAGTACCTCATAGGAAAACACCCATTCATCTGACTGTCTCTTTTGAGGAACATCGAAAAATTCACATGCTTCGAAACGGATACGTGCATGAATCTTTATTTGAATGGATTTCTAGAGATGCACATTTATTCTAGAGCACGAAAGGAGGAAAGAATCGGTTAGGGAAAGAAGACGAATACGAGCAGATAGATGACAATAGAGACGAGATTGAAGACGCAACTGAGGAAGAGACGGCAGAACAAAAGATTAGCGCGGCGAACGCATGGTCGAGAAGGAAAGGAGAGGAGGACTGTTGAAGGAAGCAGACAAGTGGAAGAGTTGCGGACTTGATGTCTCTTCTTTCGCTTTGAGTGGGAGCGGTGCTTCGCGGCGGCATAGGGTTCTTAAGAGTGTGTGCGCCGCTATGGGAGAGGAGGCGACATAGACAGAAGGGGTTACACATGGGATGAGGGTGAAGACTGGAAAGTGGCTGGCAACAGTTGAATCTGATGGAGGCTTTGGCGAAGGATGGGAGGTTTAGAGTGCGGGAATGCTCGTGAGGGTGGAGGCGGCACATCCTTCTCTGGCGTAATGCGACCAGAGAGGCTGCCGCGAAGGGAGTGGATTAAGGGAAAGGAGTGCATAGGGAGAAGGAAGGAAGGAGAAGAGGGATTCCAAGGATTAGCCGGAGAATTTCTTTAAAGCTGCCTCGGAGTATTGTATTAAGGGCTTTGCACCGCTAAGAAGTTGAATGAGGAATCGTGCGTTTAACTGGACTCTGGCGGTGTTCCCCTAACTTCCGTTATTCAAGCTATGCTATTGCTGTGTTAAGGAGTGCGTTTTATTGTGTTTCTTACGATTTCTTTCATGGAATGATTCATTTCAGGAGGATGTTTGTAGGTGATAACCCTATTAAATTTTTGGAAATAGCTATGAAACCTATGCGGAACGAACGATCAGAGCTAATAATAATAATCAGAATCATACCTAAAATAATGTAATTTTCTCTCAAAACTGAAACAAGATTTTACGCAAAGAAGTACCAAAAAACTACATTGAATAAAACACTATTGTCTTCGACTCTACCAATAAATCATTCTGCTTATCTATAACATTCATATAGTCGAAGTTCTATGGAACAGAAGGCAGGATTGCACTCGAAAAAGGTGGCTCACAACTCATAAATACATTGTGGCGGATTGGGTATAATTTTCATTTTACTTCCTCTCTCTTCTCTCTCTAGAATTCCTGTATATCGAAATTCTCCTGTTTTCTCGTCCCCGAGGGACTCTAGATCCAGTTTATTTGACCTTTTCCCCGAAAGATTTTCTTTTAATTTAGGCTAGCTTTACATCATAACCAAATTATGATCAGAGTTCATATGACCACCAGGGTAACTTTGCGAAGTTCCAACTTATTTCCAAACTTTTTTCTCTCCAAGATGAAATTAATTTGATATCTATCTGTAACCACTAGCTTTTTCTGCTATGGCTTTAAATCAGGATGTAAGTTGTGCACCAGGTATGACTCCAACGAAAGCATTACAACGTTTGCACCCTGTCATTTTTATATCCTAATCCAAACTCCTACTCACTTTACAATCAAGCAGAGTTTTTATCATATAGTCAATTAGGTAAGAATGACAATTTTTTAAGAGCAGTGCTGTGAGTGCATAACGATCTTTCCGAGACTTCGCTGAACATCACACGAAACACTCATTTTCTGATTTTTTCGATATGCATACTTCTCAAGATTTTGATAAAGGACGACACTGATGTTGAAGAAAGACTGGTCTATCGAATGAGGGAACGTTTGGTTAATGTGGGTAGTAGTGCATCTGGAGAAGGGAAAAATACGAGTCTTAAGCGAGAAGCAGGGCATCTTAAGCGGTATTTTTTACCATATTTCGCGTGAAAAGGAAACGGAAATGTGAGAATATTGCATCTTAAGCGGAATAAAGTCTATAGAAGCGTCTTAGACGGGTGTTACTACTTATAACAAATCTGCATAGGATGCCTTGTCTTTTTTGTAAGGATTTTCAAATGAAATGATATAAAAGTATTCGGAAATTATCATAGTATATGAACATCTGATTTCTAAATTATGAAGACATCTTATGCGTTTTCCTAAAGAATAGATTTATTTCTGCGTCTCAATTACTATACTGCCTTGTAAGTCGCGCTCACTATGCCATTTCTCTATTTTTACTTCCCCGTTGAGAATCAAAGCTCCGCTAGTCCTTAATAATGGTCCAACGAAATCCACACAGAAATATCATTCTGGCACATCGTATATCTTAAGATAATTAGTCGAGTTGTCCTTCCTCACCACTGTTTAGAATGTGAACCATCTCACTGAAGTATAGGCGCTGCATGCACTACCTTGACCTTTCTGACATGGCTCACACAATCAGTAACAGAAAGTTCCTAACATAACCAACGATCCATTATATCATTCTGACTCATAGTCAACCATGGCAAGATATAGAGATGGTAACCGTTTATTATTTCCAATGTAAAATGAATGGTACAATAGAAAAACGAATGAATTGATTGTGGAATGGAATGAATGACAACAATTGTAAAGACTCAACGTTACTTTCATTAGCTTTTTGGAACACCTCTAAATTTTCATATGTAAACATGCGACTCAGATTCAGAGAGGAAAGAAAAGCTAAATTGTCTATTACCGTAGTGGACTGATAGTTTTTCATGGGACAGCAGCTTATATGAGATGATAGGAAAAAATTGAATTCTTTGTTTGGATTGTTATCTACGGGTGCAAAATGTTGTACAGAGAACAGAAAGCATCAAAATATGAAGTACTTTTGTGTTTGGTTATGGCGTATAATTGAAGTAGGTTTGGTCGGTAGGATTAAAAACAAGAAAATGCTAGAGGACATCAATTATGTAATAACAGTATCAATAATGAATAAAGAAATAAGATTAAATAATGTGTTTTGATCGAAGAAATTAAACGGAGGCAAAATGAATGGATGGTCCGAGAGAGGATGGAGAGAACAGTTCCTATAGGAAGTGAATTCAGATAAGATACTAGAGAAAAAGCAGAGTAGAAGACGAATGCGAAGGGTGCTCAGTGATGTTAGGGTTTACTTACTAAAAGGCGAAAGGAAGCCTAAATTGATTTAAACTCCCTTCACAGTTTTCATTAAGAGCCTGTGGCATTGCAACGTATGAACAAGGTCAACCTCGACTCTATTTTTCTGTGCTTGACGTAAAATTTAGTACAAATATCAAACGAAAAATGTTCACCGTTTGCTTTTCTTTATTCTCGAAGCTTTAATGGAAATTTTTAAATAATTTAATGTAATCTTAAAACCATCGAAACCAAATGTTCGTTGGAGTACTTCAGCTATCAGCTGATAATTTAGTGAAACTTCAATCGTATGATCCTCACAATATATATTTTATAATGAGGATTAATGAACTGGATATTTCTAAGAATTGGCTACTTTGCATAAAGCATAATGTCATTTAATGTGGGAGATTATAGCAATTTTTCTTCCGTAATTTCATAATAAACTCAAAAAATACAGGAAACTTTCACAAATTCCATTAGTATGAAAAAAGCTTTCCCATTAATGGCTCTCTTACCTTTAAATCTTCACTCGTAAAATATGATTAATTAATGCACGATCATTCTTCAGAAAAAGCTAGAGATAAAATATCACTCTCATTTCATCGTGCTAATTTTCTATGCGTATAAGCTTATAAACTGCATCATCATAAAATATTATAATTGACGCGAATACTTTGGATATGACCCCCTGAAAGGCTTTAATTCGATCCAAAATTTGATGATGTGGTCGATTAATAAGAATTGGGAAATCCAATCAATTTTTAATTATTCTCTCGTATCACTGATAATTCAAGTTAATACAGCAGTATAACACATTATTCTTTCATCCGTCAAGTTGTAGTCTCAATCTTTCCAAAGGCAATTTTGTGATAGTGCAGGAATTACATATTCTAGCTTCTCTCATCATCATAGTCGAAATGCCACTCGTAAACCGACTTAATACCTCTTTGAAAATGTCCCTCCTGCATGGATTTAAAACGTAGCGTCACTTAATTTAGTGAGCGCTTGACGTATTTCGCAGTAAGACCCTTGCCTCAACCCCATATCACAGCCATCCGTAATCATATCGACCTCGAGGGACGGAGACAAAACAACGAGAAAACCTATTCTGCGAGCAAACCATTCATTAACTAAGGCCATTCCATCCGTCTGTCTCGAAAATTCGCATCCAGGAGCGATACGAACCCGTTAACATAATCCAGACATGCAATGCAGGCTGGAGAGCAAAACATGCATAAATCATTAGCCCTTTTAGGATTATTTGTTCGTCAATATTACCCTCGAATCTAGACGACGACGGATTTCTGCGACTTCGCTCACCGGCCGAATGGATTAATGGATTCGTGGTCAGCGGGATGCGATATTTACCCCAGCTTTAGATTCTTCCTTCCCTCAAGAGATGGATTACCGAAAGCAAAGGATGAGGGAATTATAGATACGACCCCCTCCTTGGAATGCTGTCATGACGTCGGCATCGGTTAGTTTATCCGCGGAAGAATTTCGTGTGTGAAGAGGAGTACGTAACTGAACATTTCCTCCCGGAGAAGGTGAGGTTTGAATGGGGAACAGAAAGGGGTTCTCAGACGTGGAAGGATGGTCGTTGGAATGGTAGGAGGGACTTCTGAAGAGCAGCTGAAAGACAGGCGGAATTAAAGTCGAGACGTCTAATATGGTGACTGTGACAAATGAATGTAGGAGGAAGAAGGAAAGGGGGTCGAATGGATGGTTGGTTACTTTTTCCGTGGAAGAGATAAGGGGTGGTTGGCGAGCAGGTAGAAGGACTCTGAAAGGAGGTTCAGCAAGAGGGAGAGTGGTCCAGGATCAGGTGACGTGGAAAGGGAAGAGAGGAGTGGGGGAGAAAAGGAGTGGGAGGAAGTATTGAGAAAGGGGAATCATGAAATGAGAGGGTAGGAGTGGTGGAATTAGTGAGGGGAGAAGGATGAAGGGAGCAATCTATTTAAATACAAATGCAAAAATGGAATTCCGGCCTTGGCAGTGTAGTTGTTAGCGCGCGTCCCTGAGGTGTAGGAATTGGCATGTTGAGGCATGTTGGCATTGGTCGGTTGATGCATGTATGTCTATGTTTGCGTCTGTATCAGTGGTTTGTTTTATTTCGACATTTTAAGACACTATTCAATGGGTAGCGTAACCTTATTTCCTTTCAAGAAGTTATGCTAGGATTTTGGAAGTGTCAAAATGGAAGATTGATTTCAGGATTTATGTTAATAAAGCAATAAGAATCGCATTTACATATTTAATTTAATTCAGAGGCTTATGGCTGATTTTATCGAGACTGAATGAAATATAGTTAGTGAAGAAAAACGAAGATTTTCTTCCGTAATGACCCTTACCCCCAATATTTTATATAAAAATCCATTTAAAAGAATATAAGATGTTTTACATAACAAAAATAAAGTACAGAATATACTAGTCAGTTTAATAACCGAAATTATAATTCATTTCCGTAATTTACTTTGCAGTTTACTATGGAATATTACGCCTTCTCTTGTTAAATTTGGGAATCCGGATAGCCAAGTGTGCAGCGCGTTCGGGTTTGGTGTAAGCAGTCCCGTGTTCTATTTCCCATACTATCCCATATTTTCGAAATAACCTTAACTGTTGAAGCATTTTTTACAATACAACTATTTCTCTCGTTAAAATTCCTTATGTGCTGCACGATACAAATGATACTATAAAGCAGCAATTTTATTTAAATTTCAGGGTGGCATCGTATCAAGTTGCGCTCTCTTTATTTGCGATTAGATGATTTAAAAATGAGTAGTATCAAATATTCTTGGGTACTTCTGTATTCGAAAAATTACTCATCACTCTTCTTAGAATTCCACCTAAGGATAAACTCAGGCTCCATCACGTAATGATCTGCGCTTCAAAATACTGAGTATATCAAAGATATATCTTCAACTAAATATCATAGTTTAGGAAAAAAGTCAAACGTCACACGTCGCATTCTAAAACGTGTAGAAAAACCACTACCTTTTTACTAATAACTCACGCAGATTATTACTCTCGTAAAAATGAGGCTAACGGAAATTATTTTCAAACCTTCAGAAAATGGATAAATAAGGGAAGTATGAAGATGTTTGGGAGATGAGTCGTGGCTCAGAAAATTGCAAAGGAAAAGAAACTGCAAACACGTCGTATTTTGCAATTAATTGAAGAGAAATTAATAGTATTACGATGAAAATAAGAGAATGAGAAGTATTCGCAATATTTCATATTATCGGAGAAAGTGGATTTTAAGGTATTTTAAATTAATCTCAGTACAATATATTTCTAAATGGTAGGATTGAATGTAAGTAAAATAAATGACGATGTTAAATGATATGGAATACACATCTTGCCCATTATAATCTGCTGCATTCCAGCAAAGGTGCATTCAAATCCACGGTAAGAGGCGAGGTGAAGTATAAATCTGTCATGTAGAAATAAGAAAGGCCACCGTAAAATTTTTTGATGATGAAATACAACCAGGTTTCGACAAACAATCATGATTATGAGGAGATCTGTATTCATTTTAAAAAGGTGCATTTTATCTTACTACTACTGTACTATCTTTAGGTATTATAAATTTGGCCTTTGATAAAATTCCTCTAAAATGGGGAATCTAGGCCAATATACAGCCAATGAACACATCATTTAAAAGTATATAGTGCTAATTAAATACATCAAATGGATAAAGCGATAATATCACAAATTTTACGAAGAGATAGATTGTAACGCACACATTCTCTTAATTTTCATTGCACTATTTTTAATTATTATGAAGTTTAAATTGAAGTAGATATAAGGAATCCAAGAAGAGTGATTGTTAATACGTAGTTTATCAGCTCCATGAATTATCTTTTAACTCCTTCTTTGCACGGACCAAAATCGTTTGACGAGATTTAGATTGTATCTCCGTTATCTTCAAGTGTCTAATTAGTTTGCCGAGGTGGTAAGCGTGCCAAATCTTCAACTCCAAAGCCTTTGGATTCGAGTCCAAGCTAATCGGATTTTTCCGTTTATTGAATCGTTGTGTTTGTGTCCGATATTTCCGATAAGCGTTGGAAATAGGAAGAGTATCCCTTTGTAAATAAAAGCGCTAAAACCAAATTCAACATCATTTCCAATCATCAGCCGACTCAATAAGTATAGTAATGAGAATAGGGCTGAGAAGGGTAAGAATTGTGTCTACTTAAAATCTGACAGTAATGACAACAAATTTGCACTCCGATTCCCGTTAGGTTTTCTAAAATCGTGCAATATGAGTGATTGCACAATCAATCTCGTTTGGACGTTTAAATAATAAGATTAGAGAATAATAAGGATAATCAGAACTTTATCTTATGTATTTCCCAATAATAGAGGTAGAGAGAAAGAAAAAGAAGAAACCATTTGCGTGAAAAATAATCCGCCAGATATTCCCTTTCGCACGAATTTCGAGGCCACCTATTTCGGTAGCACCAACACGGCGATAAATCTCCCTTTTCATCCGAATTAATTAAATTAATATCACCGCGATTTACTCGTCCACTCCGATTAAATTCAACGCCTTCTCCTTTTACCGATACCGAACAAATTTCCCCGCTCGCGCAATCATTTTCACTCACCATTCTTCCACTCAACTTGTTTCATCAAACGCCCTGTCCCGGATATCCCTTTCTCCTCTCCCACTCTCCTCACCACGGGTCATTCCTTTGAAATCCCGCTTACCCTCCCACTTTAACCCCTGACAAAACAGCGCTTCCCATTATCCCTGTGTCCAATCACCCTTTAGTCCTTCTTCATCTTTCACTCAAACCCTTTCCCTCTCCCGACTCGCTCGTTTCCCCTCCATTATCTAACGTTACGGTCGTTCTCATCCTGACCGAATCCATCCTTCCTCTTTCCATACCTTTTTTTCCCTGCTCTTTCTTCTCTTTCCCTTAATATGCCCCTTTCCCACGATCCATTTTTCCTGCCCTTCTTCCTAAACTCTCTCCGTGTCGAGCAATATTGGATAAATGACCCTCCTGTTATTAATGCGGTGGGCGCATTTCATTTACTTCGGGCTTTTTTCCACTCGATAAATTGGGGGTTTTTCGCCACCGTTGAGTTACGACGGGAGGGAAGCCAATGGTGTGGGCTCTCTCGAAGGTGTTCCAAAGGTAAATTTCAGATTAAAAAGCCATGGAGATTTTTTCGTCGAGATTCATTTAGCTTTCATTTTGTCTCATAATCTTGGGGTATTTTTTTATCGCCTATGATTTGAATTGTTCCATGAACCCGATAATTTTCTTTAAAATATCAAACAAAAGGCAAATTGTCTTATTATTTGCCTTATTATTTTTAAGGATTGGAATATAATTACTAATATTAATCCCATAATGCAAAAATGTTTCTTATTTATTAAACAAGCATCAATATACAGAACGTGGCCAATTACACTGCAGAAAGCAGAAGTGAATAAATAAGATCAGCAAGTGAAGAATTACGTAAAGAAAAACAAAATATCAAAATAAACTAAAATTACAGAATTACATGGATTATGCAGACTGTTCAAATCAGGCTAATTGCATGGATCAACCTCTAAGAACCATACTCAGTGTCAATTTACTAGGATCAAAGGTGTCATTGCAAGATAAAGAGTTAGATATTGAACGTTTTCTGAAAAAGATGGACTGTATCATTACTGTTAGAAGTGGAATATTCAAAATTAAGATATTATAAATCGAGTTGTTATCGATAGAACCCGAGAATTGAAAAGAGAAAGAAAGAACGGGGAATTAGACTTGTTAGTGATAGTGTTTTACAGAAAAGCAATGTCGGAGAAAGTATGAGAAGTTTTAATAGAAGGGAGATTAAGTAGATTATACAAATGATTTTTTATATTTTATGCATGAGCTATTTTATTTTAAATTAATCCGGAATCACTCGTCACCATCTACAAGATAAGTAAGCCATGTATTCACTTAGTACTGACTTAAAATTCAATGTAAGTTTCGCGATGCGTCAAAGGGTACCTACCAGTAAGGTAAAATTCGCATTCACCGTACATGAAAGTACGTGGTCAGAAATAAAATGTTAGTGGAATGTTTGGTTATTTCTCTTCATGTCACGACCGTCTTCTAGCAGATTTTTCAAATTTTGATGCTTTCTTTTGACATTTTACTTTGTATGTATCAGCTAAATTTGATATTTGACTTCATATGAAGGCACATTTATTCACTGTGATTGAAATATCAGTCTAAAAGTCAAATAATATACGCTAGAAATTCAAAAATATTCTATGTCTACTGGGTTACTTATCTTAAAAATAATACTGCAGAGCTTTTTGGCTATGAATATAATTTTTCTCTCCTGAAAGTTTGTTTAAATCAGTGAATATTTCTTTGATAAAAAATTCTCCCCAAATGGAATTTGCTTGAGTTTCTATGGAAATTAGAACAGAAAAAAGATAAAGTTAATTTTACGTTGAAATTGAAGAACTGAACATTTTTAGTCTAAGAGACATGCACGTGGTTACCGTCGATAAAAATTGCAAAATTATGGAACGCACTACGTTTAATTCATTTCCAAAATAAAATTTCATACCTGTGGACGGTTTTATTAAATTCTAAACACATTGTTCTGTAAGGTTAGACTGCAGTAAATAAATTTGAAAACTGTAGTCCAAGATTATTGGTAATTAATTAATGCACCCCTTCACGAGATACAGAACTCCTATTTGGTCGGGATATGATAATATCAGAGACTTTTATTATAGCAAAATAGCATCCCTCGAAAATTTCATTCTCCATTTCACGGACGAGATTCTAAAAATTATCGAATTGTGTGAGATATTACGGTGGAATATTTATGGGAAAAGAAATATTTGTTAATTGTTTGGGAAGGATACCCCTCTTTGCAGTATTATTATTTTTCCAAAGATTTAATTGATTGATAAGGTGATGATGGATTTTTAATTTGGAAAATATCCTAAAAAAGAGAAATTAAGTTAAAGCTTTCAATATTCCATCTTGACTCGGAAAAAGTATCATACATCCAACGAAAAAGATACAGTTGTCCGCTATGAATTCTGTTTCCACAAATACTCTGAAAAGTTTTCATTTCTCCTTCCTCCCTTCACGGATGTCCTGCATCTCTGATTGATTAAAACCTCCAAGATTTTTATCCAATATTAACACGATTTTTTTCCTCGCTCCTCCTCCCACTTCCAAGAGGGAACAGCACAGAAGTAGCAGCGAATCTAATTTCCCATCGAATACGCGAACATCTACGGAGCCTACCTCAGCGTGAAAATCGGAGCGACTCCAAAACTTCACGTCTCCCATTCGAGATAGGTAACCTGTTTTTCTGTGGGAAAAAAAGGGGCGAACGCGTAGAATAAGGCGTCACGCGCTCCCCCCGAGATGGGTCAGAGTCCGAACTACCACTGCTTGCAAATCGTACCGGGATTTGAAATAGGAAGAATGGAGAAGTGTGATGGAGAGGGAGGAGGCTGATGAGGGGGGGTTCGAAAGGGGATTATGTGGGAGGAGGTGATGATGAGCCGAGGGGAGGGGTGGCTGGGACGAAGACAGCTTGAAACACAATGCCTCTGTTCCTCTTGATTACTCTTTTCGCCTGGAGCAGTCGTGTGAACCCTCTTCGTCCTGCGCCTTACCCCTTCCCTCCCTTATTCAACCTGTCTGCCTCTCAGTCCGTCGTGCTCCTCGGGCGACTTCCATTCTCCGCTGTATTTCCCCTATCTCTATTTATCTCCACGTGACTATTCGCTTTTTTCCTACTTCTTTTCGCAGTTCCGCCCCATTCGGTCATTTTTTCCTCTTCAAATTCTTTATCTTTCCGAGGCTCGACTACGCGTTGTTTTCCCGGAACCTTTCCTTCCGCCTTTGTCTCTCGCCAAGTCCTCGCACTTATTTTTCCCTTCTGGTTTGTCGTTTCTGCGTTGTTTGTGTATCTTTCTGAATTGTAAATGCTTTTATTCGCCGGCTATTTTGATTCGTTTCGGATATTGAAATGTTCCTGCAGGAAAATTCGCTCGTTGGCGAATTTAAAGGAGAAATACAAATATCGAAGTTATGCATTATTGAAATTATTGCGATAAAATGACTAGCTTGTGAGAGTTGAAAAAGAATTCCCATTGGTATAAATTTTGCCTAGAAATATTCATCTATTTTTACATTTCATATGTTTTGGAATTAAAATTTACAACATTGTTATTCCATTGTGAAAATATTTAACAATTGTATTCTCTAATTTCTTACGTATACTTCTAATGAATTTTATATTGAAGAAAGTAAATTTACGGCTTATTGACTGCAACATTAAATTCGTGAATGGAATCAATTGACTCTTTTCAAAAATATCCAATTAACCACTGTACACGTTGTGAATCTTCATACTTTCAAAGAAACTGAATAGTTTTTTCTCACTAAATACATGATACATTTGTTGGCCTACCACATTCCCTGATAGGTTACCCTTGGTACGTCTCCAAAAGCCATAGCATTCATATTACACCTAAGGAGCACCTTCATTTACAAACAATCATTATCATATCTTACAATTAATATGATGAATTTCGAGAATTATTTTCATTAACTTATGGTATGTACGGGCTCAACAGATATCATTAGAAGCGCAATTTGATTTAATTAACATGCAGCAATTTATTTCGATCTGATTGCTCAGATTTATTTCTCTCATTAAGCTGAAAATGGAATTTTAGTACATATTTCTAGTGCATACATGAAATTAGTTTAGGATAAATATGCCTCAATGTTGGCTCAATAGGTAAGAGTACCTGTCCGGAAACTGAGAGAGGTCCGTGGTTCGTTTTCTGGTATCAGCAGACTTTTTAACATCCATTCTTGCTTCAGTTCTAGTCTAGGTAGCACGCCTATAAGCGAAAAATTTAATACCCTTTCCTCCTCTTCCTTGAAAACATATTTTAACCTCTGACTCCTTGAATTCGAAATGCGATTCGTAGAATTTATTTCCCCTCTTATGGTGTATCGCCTGAGCATTCATCAATCTCCATCCACCCCGTCCTTTTCTTCGTTTTCCCAATTCATCACCGCAAATTGCGCTCCTTCTCGCACCGTGGAGAGATCCACATCTCATTCCAGCGACCAATCCTTCTCCCGCGCTCATTCAATCTTCCCGAAATGCGTAATTGAGATCGGAGGAGATTAGTCTCCTCTCTCGCGACCGTCCCCCTTATTAACACCTCCGAATCCGAATTGAATTTCGTCGCCGACATTTAAAAGTGCCGAGAGAGAGTTTATTCTACGTTTACTCGTCATCCTTGATCGCCCTCTTGGAAGTTCTCCGGTTATTTTAGGAGGCATCCGAAAAGAAACTTTCGACGCGATCTCGACTCTCCGACCATTCGCGGAAGTTAGGTTTTCGCAGTTTTTTTCCCCCTCCTCGTCCGCTGAACTCGCTTACTTTCGGTCTCAACTTTAATTTTATCTTACTTCCACACCGCCGCGATCGCTCATGCGTGAAACAGATGCTCCAAACCCTTCCTATCCTTTCCCGCCGCTTGCCTCTTCGTTTTTCTCCGTTTCTATTCCTGTGATTATTTTTCCCTCCTTGCACGCGAAATTAGCTTTCTCGTTGGTTCTACTTAGGCATTTCCCCGCAGTTACTTCTCGTCTTATGTGGTAAATCGTCTATTTCTTTTGAATATATTTTTAGAGATACTACTTTACTATCTCATAGCTTTCGGAATATTTCTTTGGGAAATTCTTCACAGTAATTCAAACCAATTTGTCTTATTTGTAGCTATGTGGACAACGCGTTAGAATTTGTCGGAAGCGGCCTGCGTTCGATTCCCGTTTGGAGCCTAGGTGCGAAATGACCTCAGATGTTGAAGCACATATCAATATACTAATACTATAAAGCATATTATAATAAGGCGTTACATTAAAGTATGAAATGTAAGGGACCAAATATTGATTCATATTTTTGTTTTATCTTTGCTGCCTTAGCTTATCCTTTCAGTTTTTAATGTTGTACTGAATTTTTTGAAGAGATATAATCGTTTTATTTATCCTCTTTCATCATATTTGGTTCATATTCTCATCTTTCATGGATAGGCCAACATTTGAAAATTAAAATTACTGAGAGGTTTTAAAAACTCCCGGAAGAGGCCCGACGTTTTACTGATGTATTCGTTTAAAAGTGTTTTTCAAACCTCTTATTCGCTAACAGCCGAGTTTCCATGTCTTTTCTTTCAACTAATATTAAGTTACAACTTCTCATAATTTATACTTCCTTTAGCTACGAAATCGCATATTTTCTTTAATTTCCTCGAATCATATCTTTCAGTTCAGTTTTATCCCCTTACTCTTTCATCTCTTTACTTCACATTTCAAATTTACTCTTATATGTTATCTTCAAAGATGTTTTCTTTCATAGCATGGCATGGTTTTATTGAAATCAGATTCTTCTCGTTGTGCTTAAGATTCAAATATTTTTTTTCTGGGTAAACTCAGTAATTTCCTTTTATTATAAAAATTGCGAAATTTGGTTAATAGTTCACACTGAAATTTAACAACGCAAGTATTGTGAGCGTAAGATTATTATAAACACAGTATTTGAGGCAGTGTCCATCTGAAAAGCGCCGTAAAATTATTTATAGGCTAAAAGTAGAATAATAGTATAAAAGTATAATAGTAGTTTTAAGGATATTTTTACAGTATAAGCGATTTCATTTAACACAATCACAGAATTTTCTAATCCCGAAGGAAATTTTAAGGCAGGACAACTATCCTTGAACTAAAACTGACCTGTCCTTCAAAATGATCTTAAACTGAAATAAAAGAGCTTCTGCACTTGATGTAGACAAAATCTGAATTAATCAGGACTGGAATCCAAATTGTAATAAATATCCATCACATCTTTTGATGGAGCATAATAGTTGATTAATTTTTTACTATTGCTTGAGAATTGTACCGTTTATGAATTCCCTTCCGCATCCAGTTTTCTTCCTTTTATCCATATCTTTGTCTCACTCTTTTTAAGCTACTCCTCATCATTCCTCTCATCCTGCCCTCTCTTTTATCATCATCTGGTGTCAACATTCCGAAGTTAAGACGAATGGAGAAAAGGATAAGAGGGGAAGAGAATACAGGAGAGTGAGAGAACGAAAAAAGCATCGAAGATAAATTTGAATAAAGTATAACCGTAGTCGCCGGATCTCTCTTTCTGCACTCCAATTCGACGTGATTCGCGTCTTTGGCCAGAGTTGAAGCAGCATAAGAGGGAAACTCGAATGTTTTGTTATACAGAAGAGGAGTGTATAATTCCTACGAAAGAATGGAAGGATTGAGTGGGAGAGGAGGAAATGGAGTAAAGAGGAAGGATTAATTTTTTGGGAAGTGCAGAGGATTTAGGGGGGCTTTTGTTAGGACGGTGGAAGAGGATGAGGGGGTATAGAGATGCGATTGAACAGGGAAATGTGTGGAGAAAAGGCATCGACGGAGATAAGAAAAGACCCTGATCTGGGAGAAGGGGAGTGGATGGCGGGATTTAACAGAAAGGGACGAAATGTGGACGTATGAGTGAAGGGAATGTTTTAAGTATTCTATGTAGGATTCAAATACGCCAAAAGAATTTGCGGGTATGCTATATATGATATTTAACAATTTCTTCTGGTTATATCTTTCGTAAGATCTGAAGAAAATATATATCATTTCGTGATATTGTATTAATTTATGCTAAAAAATGTTCACTTCGAATACTTTTCGCTCATCTTACCTCGTAAATTTACATCACATTTGTACAAATATCACGAATATGAGCTTGAATACTAAATCATGACGAAGAGAAATTTTTGTAAGAAAATATGAGATTCGGAAATGAGCAAAGTTATATTCAGTACAGATACTTAAAGATTTCCTTGCATGACGGAATATAGTACATTACATCCACATTAATACCCTGCATGCCACCTATGGATGAGAGACAGGGTACGTAAATATCTAACACCCGACCTATTTCTTTTGCTTGTTAATATCGCGAATCGTTAGAATAAAATGAGTTTTTGAACCTACTTGTTATCGAGTCTATTTCTCACATTTTACGCTCATTTGCAGATCGGTTGAAATTGTACAATAATCGCATGATTAAGATTACGTTTTCCGCAAAATTTCTTCATCAGAATTTATCAAACAATAGCAGTCTAGCTCTAATCTTCTTTCACGAATATATCTTTCTTTCACGGATCCTCAACCTGTATTACCTTACGGTGCTCCTTCGTTCGCAGGCACACGTTTAGCAGCCTGATTCCATTTACTTATCGTGTATTCCATATGGGGACTCACCAATGAGGAGTAGAATGAAAATGTATAAGGAAAATCCCTATGCCTCCCCCTCAATACTAATTCAT
The DNA here is from genome assembly GCA_036926295.1 of Pachydiplax longipennis. Taxonomy (NCBI): domain Eukaryota; kingdom Metazoa; phylum Arthropoda; class Insecta; order Odonata; family Libellulidae; genus Pachydiplax; species Pachydiplax longipennis. The sequence goes on from JAVFKF010000008.1 coordinate 65,545,929, forward strand.
TTTCATTTATGCATTCATCTCATCAGCCGTTTTTTCGCTTTCAAGAATATAATACATGGTAAATTGCTTTAAAAGTTGTGTTAGAGTTCTTAAGTCAATCCTCTAAATTATATGTAGGAACTTGGACTCAAATCTAGCTTGTTCATGATTAAAATCGTGGTTTAGGATGAATGCAACGTTTAGGCGGTTGTGAATTCACGATCCTAGAAGAGTCCATTGAATCATTTAAAAGCGTCGAAGGTTTTAAGAAGCTTAGAAACTTAAGCATCTTACGTTTCAGTGTCACTATTTCCTGATACTATGAAGGAGAGGATTACCTTCACAATAATATTTTGCGCCTAGAATTTCACATTAAAGGTTGATTATTAATCTATCAGAAAGTGCTCATGTAAGGTTTCATGGTTAACGACTGATTCTTTACAGTTAACTTATCTTAACCGTTTCTTGCAGAGATAAACTAGCTTTTATGTAGATACTTGTAAGAATCTCTTATTTTCCTATGTTCAGTCCGTGTATTTAGTAGTTCAACCGGTATATAAATCTATATCATGTCTTTGAAAAAAGTTTCAAATTATTGTAGTTCGTTGAGTTTATGATAATTCTGAAATTATTACTTCTTCTAAAAACGAACTATGCAATTAATTATTTTTAGTCACAAAAGCACACAGTATGATATTTTGAGTTGCAATACAAAATAATCAAATCTTACAATCCAAGACAGTAAACTCTGCGCAGAAACTTCAGAAATTAGGATTACTATAAACTCACGAGGAGCTATTCATCCTTTTCCACAATCTTGAATTTTTAAAGAAATGCCTCTTGGTCATCAATATTTATCCGTGTGATCTAATAGCAATAATTATTGCTATTTATATGAGCATCTGTTAAAAAATCCTTTTGAGTTTGTGATATACTTGGTGAAATTCAAACACATTTTGGACATGATCGTCATTATTTCCACTTTGTTTTTACCATTCCTTCCCTCGATATGAGATATGTACGATCGTTATGTTTAAAGGAGATCAAGAAGGATTAGTTGCAAACAAGATTAAAGGTACATACATATTTTGTTATCCACCCTATCAAAGTAATGAATGTCACGATTGTGTTATAAAAACCTGAAATGGATTAGTAAGTCTATTATACTAGATCTCTGGATGAAAACATTTATCTTATCCCCGGATTCGAATTGAATGTGCTGAAATGACAAATATTGGCTTTTGTGACCCAAACAGATCAACTTTGTATCGTGGGTAATGGATGAATGCGGCAATTAATGTAAACGGTTTACCGGGAATTGTTCCTGTCGACCTTCATTTCGAAGCGGTCGGTGAGAATAACGGAGAGGGGAAAATGCTGATAAACAGAACAGAGATTCTCTTTCCAACGATGAGCAATAAAATTTAATTGTAGAGTGGAGCTAATTCGTTTCCGTGCATGAATTTATTTAACCGTCTTTCATGCAGAAAAATTCGGCCGTTTATTTTCACGGATTTACGGATATCGATATTGTGCCATCTCAGAGACAAATTGGTGGTTTCAATATTTTTAGCGAGTATGATCCAGTCATCCTCACCATTATATGGTGGCTATAGAGGGAAAAAACTAAATACTTGAAAATAAATTTATGAGGGATTGATGATGAATAATAATGTTTGAAGCCTATTTAATATAATTTCGAGAAAAAAGGCATAAACTGTTAAATACCGATTATCAAGCTTAATACTAAAAATTCCTGACAAGCAATTTCACTAACTAAATAAATTTTATCACAAAGTTTTACATCATACAGTTGATAACCAAAATGTTTAACGTACCTATTTTACCTATAAAATAATCATTCTATTTATTATTTCAATAATATTCAAAAGCGCAAATCTATTATTTAGATTCATTATTAGAACTTGGAGTTTTATAGGAGTGTGTGTGTATATATATATATATATATATATATATATATATATATATGTTTACAGGAGTGTATTTTATATATTTTTTCTTTATATCTCAGGCACATGCCTTAGCGCACAAATATTTTCATTATCATTTTCCTCACATAGAAGAATTTCTTCTACCCCGAGGTCCCTACAGATTCAGTAAAACGCTTTTACTGGTTATCATCTCCTATGGTGTATCTCCCCATTTGCTCTTGTTAATCGATAGTTCTGTTTAGAATGGTACTCAAGAGAATCATAATAATATCTTTCATTAAAACAGAGTAAATTATTTAATAGCATTTCCTTTCTCACTGGCTGCAGCTTTTTCAATAGCATCTTTATCATGTAACTCAGTATGGGATATCATAAAAAATCAACTTATAATATCTACATGAGGTTCATCATTAAAATAAATCAAATAAACGATTTTCTTATAGGTTTAATGAGAAAGGATAAGAAGTGTGTCATGAAGGGACAAGGCTTATTTCCGAAAGAGTAAAAACTAAGGATTGGCTTTCTGGACTTCGATACCTGGACGTAAGGTATGTAATCTTTAAGGCATTCCTTTTTGTAACGGATTAATTTTTACCATAGCGGTATACGGCGTTAGTTGTTCATAGAATTTATGTATCTATTCTGTAGATCATTTTTATAATTAACTAATAATTCATCCGGTCTCCTATGTTTAACATTCAGCATTCTTTGGAATTTACTTACACTTTTTTATCCTTAAAAAAGCAAGACAAATATTATCTACTGAATCCGAGAATGTGGCACGCACGATGGCTTGCTGTTATTACTGATAGCATGCATATTTTGATCGCTTCGAAATTAAGTTCCATCTCTTCATCAGCTTATTTGTTGTTGCGTTCGCTTTCCTTAGAACCAAATAAGATCTTAGATATCCCGGTAAGATCCTTCGTTTTCTAAGACGAAATTGCGGCCGGGGAGGAGGAAGACCCTTAAATGTAGACAGATAATCTATCACCATTATCATCACTATACCTTCAGCCGATTCCACAAGAAATGGTTAGAGGCTATTAGGTAATGTATTCCTTTCCTTTATTGTTGTTTTCCTTTCCAGTAATTATTATGCCTTTATATACGTTCTTCACGTTCTCTACTTAGGATTGACTAACGATATCCATTCAGTATTGATGAAAAAAATAATGGAAACTTCGAATTATTCTACGTGAATTGCCCCTTCAAATTCCATTCTTCTTACACCTTTGTTCCTTTATGTTCTCCATTTTTTCAACCGTGCATGGTTGTGCACTCGGTGAAAAAGGACCCAGGAGCGCAAGAAGAGTACGGGAGAAAGGACTTTTCATTAGCCGTTAGGTTTGGTTGGAGTGGCCGCACGTTATTCAGTCCTTTGGAAGTTTCTCAGCGGTTCCATTCATCACTCTGCCTTTTCAGAGTCATCGCGATGATTGGTCTCAGAAAATGGACTGGACGTTCTGCGAAACCGAAAAAAAAAGCCTTAAGGACGAATATTCGCTGGACTCGATCGGTATCTCCTCCCCAACGCTGTCTTTAGGTGTGCGTATGTTTCAGAGCAAACCCAAGCGTCCGTAACCTCAAAATTGCTAAATTCCCCTTCTCATGCCGCCGTTTCGCCCCGTCACTCTGTTTCCTACATCGTTATCAACTGATGAAATTAACACCCCTCGTCACGAATGCGAATATGCATCACGAATGTGGTCTTGAGCCCACTCTAGACTCACTACTATTTTTGACTGTTCACTATGTTCACATCTCTTCATCTTTAATATCATTTGTCATTACATTTTCTGGTCATTTTTTGTTCTTATTCACTCAAATTTATTTCATGATATTGTAATTCAATGTCTCATTAACTGTTGTCTTATACATTTTAATGGGGTGCTTCAGAATTCAAGCTTCAAGAATTTTTCCTAATAGGTTCATCGCATTCTTTCTTCTCCTGACTCGATTCAGTACGAAATTCGGATAAATGTGTAAATCCTATGATTTAAAAACGGGAAGTAGTAAATAATTGATGGATAGCACTCAAAATTCAGTTTATGCCTAATAGAATGTCTTCCCTAGTTATAGGTTAGTCATAAGAAAAAAAAGGAAAAATTCGGAAGAATATTTAGGAAGACTTAGAGTGAGTCATCACTCATTCATTCATTCTGAAAAAGCAAGCCTTATCGTTGCATCCATAACTACCATGCATGTCTTTTCAGCCATCCTCCTCAATTCATTATAAGAGCTTCATCACTCATATGAATAGATTGGAAGAGCTGCCCGGAGTACAGTTGTGCATATGAGTAAACATATGCTTCAGGATACTCTTAGCACCGTATATACGTATTTGTTGGAAGTCGTGAAATCGTAGGAAGACATAACCAAATAAGACTTAATAGAGCAGTAATTTTTCGTAAAAACTTTAATTCACGACCGTTTTGTAGGCTTGCATGCATCTTCAGGTCCTCAGGTGTATCTTCCTGATGATGCACGGTTAAAAAAATCACTTGTAATTAAAAATTCTGTGGAAAATTATAATTCTTTTGGCCCTTGAATTTTCACCAAGCTTATTTCTTCTACCAATTTTCACAAGATAAAGTTAAAATACACTACTGGTTCCAGAACTATTTGGTTTCATCAAGTTGAATAATTATCTAATATTTCCTAATATTGAATATCTTCACATAAAGAGAAACACCATTTTCATTTTTGTTCTTTACTTGATGTATTATGTAATGATAAGCTGTTACATGCGATTGGCATTTACTTTGAGTTCATGCACATTTTCCTGCGCAGCTTTTCCTTTAAGTTTCTGGTTTCGGCTCTGAAAGGGGCGCTGATAATTAGGAAAATTCTTCAAGTTCAAATTTCAATCTTGATTTTTCTTAAGGTCAACCATTAAGTTATTCCTCGGTGATTTTACCAAAAGAAATAGTGATACAAACATAGAATTTGACGAATGAAAAACAGAAAAATGGTGAAGCTCTTTGGTGAAGTTATCTAGATCAGACATTTTAAGTTTGAACAATTTCATAAGAATAAATAAAACAAAAATTAATTAAGTCCTAGATCAAACAACAGAAATTAGGAAGCTCGACCCTACCAATCACACATGTATTTATTTATTGTAGATTTATAGTTAAAATTTTTAGAAGTTTTGTCATCATTGATGAGGTAGGTTTACCAATCACGACGTTGATGCTCACGGTCATTTCATTAGCCTATAAGTATAAACGGAGAATTTCTGCCCAAATAGAATATAATAATAAGTATAATACAGAAATAGAAGTACATTTAAAAATTTATACTGAGAAATATAAATATTTTAAAACCTTTATTTCACAATTCTGAATGGAAAGTTATACCTTCATATATATATAATGGATGAGTAATTTTCCTGAAAATTTTTCAAATCCTTATAAAGCTCGTTAGAGAATAATATTAAATAATTAAATTTCTATCTTGTTAATTTTTGTGGAATATTTATGCATTTGAAGGGTTGGATGTATGAAAAAGCTGAAGAACGCTTTTTTACGATAGAAATTATATGCAAATATCCTGCAATTCTTCGTCCTCTCCCTTTAGCTTCTGCGTATACTTTCGAAAATCATCCGCTTTTATTCCCGTATCTTCCACTCTTTCCTGCTCCATTTTCTTCACATTTACAACGTCCTGAAAGCGATGCGGACGTATGAGAACATGGGGAGTGATAATACATTGCTTGCACACTAAAACACGAGGTTGAACAAATTTAGCGTAAAAACGCGCTCATTACGCAATCATGTAAATGTATTCCCCAAACGCGTGACCGCGCAAAAATCTGGTAACCAGTAAAAGCATGGAAACATACAGATCAGATTGCTAACGAATAAATTTCCCCCAATCGCATACCGCCCGAAAGCAGCTGAAACAGTGTACTCCCTTTTGTATACAGATGCGTGTACACATAAACGACGTCATTTTCACACCTAGTGCTTTGTAAAATTAAACTCTTCACTATATAAACGAAATCTTGTTATATCTATACAAAGACTATTGCTAATATTATCATGATGGCTTTACAATGGTTTTAATTTAAGTTAGAAATTAAAATTAGATGGATGTGTGAGAGATATGACATTCGCTTACTGGGAAAAGTGGCATGATAAAAAAGAACGGTTTGTCACATATCTTTTGGGTATATATTTTATTCTCGATTAAAGCAATAAAAGTACTGTAGGTGGAATGATGGTGGCATCAGATGTATTAATTTATTCTTATACTCGCCGCATTATAACGTCACTGGCAGAATATCATTGCTTATGAAAATCTCCCATTTTCTTCGCAAGATTCAAGTAAAATATTACAATAATATACTAAGTACACTAGGAAATATTACTAAATTTTCGAAGATATATCTTTCATAATCATGATTTTACACTGTTGACTAATATATAGTATTATCTGAAAACTTATCAGAAAATGTTTGGCATTATACCAGTCATGTGCTTCGCAAAAATTAATATTTCAATGCTTACGTTAATATTTGTTTCGTTTGGCTCTGATGAACGACGGTTAAATAAAGGGATCCATCGTAAAACATTCATTCTATTATTGCCTGAAAATTAACAGCGCATAAAAATTAAAGGATATATGGTCTACGGTACCTTTAGAGATGATTGATAAAATTCTGCTTGCTACTTAACCACGAATATAGTCAAATTGCCCGAGAAATGCTCCTATTGTGTGCTAAAGCAACAGATAAAGCTTTCTCATCATTATTGCTGAATTTAATAAATTAAAAGTAATCACTAAATTAATTAATAACGAATCTTAAATTAAATAAACAAAATGTCTTCAATTTCGTAATTTATAGACTTACTATATGAACAAGTAGTTCTTTCAGTGTATAAGTATCAATTGGATTTGTATTCGATTACATTATGTATATTCTAATTTGAGCTTAGTTTCATATCGATTAAGGCTATGGAATGCTTTTTGGAAGCTTCATTATTAACGTAGTTTTATTACATTTGAGCTTACATATGTAGTTGCATGGCGAAACAATAATTTTAACTAACCGTTATTCTTTCATGGGATTCCTACCAGTCTAAAAATCTCCTTAGGAAAAGAGGAGAGTTTTATTTTAGTCTCATTGTATATAGCATACATTTCATTTTCTTAGTTAATATTAGAATATGGATTCATTCCTAATAAGTTAAGCGTTATTCTTCATTGATTCTTCTTAATCCTTAAAACTCAAGTTTGATGCGCAGAAACTCTAAAAAACAAAGGCTATGATATTTAGAGGATATGTGGGTTTTTAAACCGCACTCGTGAATTGTCTTCAAGGCGCGTTTACAAGTTGCGGCATAAATTCTCATGTTAACTTCCAAACTCTGTCGTGTGGGGAAACCCTTCCTCGGCCGGCTGAGGACATGAGTACTTGAATATCTCTCGTATGCCTGTTGTGACACTCGGCCGTCCCCAGCTCCCTTCTCAAAGTCATCCAGACACCTGAATTCACATTCTCCTTCGGCCCTTGCCTCATCACGAGACAAGACAGGGTTGGGTGGTCGAGGTCATTGTCTCGTGGACCCGTGTTCGAACACCACCTTCGGTTGGTAGGCCCTTTGTGGCGTCTGCGTCCTCTTTCTTCTTGACACCAACGGACCCAAACGTTGATTAATACGGCGTAGCAGTTTGAGAGGGGCTTATGCTAGGGAGCCATACTGTTAAACTCACCTCCATCAAGTTTCTCGGCTGATAATTTGAAATCATGGGCTGGCGGTGGATTTTGAAACGGAATGTATGAGCAAGGGAAAGATCATTCTTGATCTTAAGGTGTTTTTGTCATGGTCGATTAAAAAAGTTGTCCGTAAAATGTCTTAAGAATTGATTCTTAATTTATTCAAATTACGTTCTTTCGTTTTCCGAAATAAAAATTTTAGAACGACTTCTATTATGTATTTTGTAAACAACATATGTACCACTTGATTTTTCTGTATGTGTTTTTCTATGCTTAATGTTGTAATGCTTAATTCTATGCATGATGTTTATTTTAACTATCTTAGATACCGGCCGATAATTAGAAAGTTGGGAAACTTGCGTTCTCTCTTTACCTGCTATAAAAGTCTCATTCAAGATATATATATATATATAAAATTTCACGATAGCTTGTGACACTGTCAAAATCAAAAAGTAATTTGCTATATGAGAAGAGCAGTTTTTTATATCATCTGTTGAAGGACGATATTTTTACGTTTGACACTTAAAAGATAATCCCGGAAGACCTTTATTTATATTTCTCCAGATTCGAGAGATTATATTTGGTTCCGTAATTTTCCTAACAAAATTTTCAGAAGAAAACCTTTGTTCAGCAAACGATCTATTCAGCCACTGTTCTTTTGACTCGCGCTCACTAAATTAGAGAAATCCATTTCCTCTACATCAAATGGAAGATTATTAAATAATAAACTCCATCTTTGCTTAATGGAAACTATTTCAATGGAAATCAAAATTAAATAACATTTTGAACATACGAATATATTCTTCTTTCTTGTGGTTTATATAGCCCAGTGATGGTAAACGAATAACCGCATTTCAGATATAAATCCGTTGTTTTGTTACAAAGAGGTACCAGCCAACGCATATCTGCAAGTTATTGACTAGTAGAGTGCTTTTCATTACTGGTGCGATTGATTTTGAGTACATTCTTCTAATTCCAATAAACATGGTCATTAATTTTTTAGAGCTTACCAGACCCGGGTCATCGTTTAAATTTCTTTTCATTCTGATTAAGGCCTGGCTGTGGCTTGCCAAACTCTCTTTCCACTTCATCTGGACAATCTTTTTTATAAGTTTTACCGCTCTCTAAAATCCTTTTTCCGGCGATTAAATATGTAGGTTTAAAGAAGAGGAATTGAATATCAATGGAAATTATAGCTAGAAATATCTCGGGAGGCTACCCATTGGATATTCAGTTAATGATGTCGTTTGCGGTCTACAGGTTGTTTGTGGTTTATGCCATCATGGATAAATTTGTTGAGATCATAATTATACATATTTTAACTGAATTCTCTTAGCGTTATAAAGAGATAAAGCTTGACTTAATGAAATGTAGTATATACATTTATAGCCCAACCCAACCTAGTCGAAAAATATTAGATGCATACATAAATAAAAGAAGGAAGCGATACCATTATGAATATCTATAAACAGAGTTAAAATACTTAGCTCTATTTCAGGAAATATAAGCGACCGATTGCGCTTTTAATATGTAGCTCTAAATAAAATGAAAATAAGGAAACACGGCATAAAATTTCACCATTGTCTATCTTGATTTTTCTGGAAAATTACCTAATATATCATTTTCTTTCACCAGAGACAATAATTTATTACATGTTACCCGCCAAGAAACTCATTTAGACTATAGAGTACAATTAAGATCAATGATAACATCAGTTTCTTTCAACTGATAATATTTTACGTGAGTAATATAATTCAAACTCAAAATAAACCATCTCTTGTATAGACTTTAATAAATCAATTTAACACAAACGATGGAATTGAATTTTAACTTAGCATATTAAGTTGTGCGACTAAACCCAAGATATACATGAGTGGTCTGGAAAGTTTCCGACATTTCGCCATTTCTCGACATGTTTTCTGAAAATTTCTGAAAATTTTCTGAATATTTCTGAAAAATCTGGGATCGAAAACTTTTTAGACCACCCTCGTATTCCTCATTGTGGCCAAAATTCTGAAATACTGATTTTTAATCATAATTCCCTCACCAAACGAGTTTATCTTTATTGCAAATAACGTTCACAGAATGGAAATCAGATTTTATTATTGTTTACACAGTTTGCTTTATACCACAGTGCTATAAATGTTGCTATCATCTGAAGTCATAAAGCAGTTGATGTAAACTTTTTCAATGAACCTCTAAGAGACATTATGCCATTTGGGGGCAATGTAGAAGCTTTTGTTCTTAAGTATTCAGGTGCGTTACTATTTCTTTCCATCCGACATTCGTTAGAAATGTATAGATCCATTAATTTGATAAACATGTATAACTTATCAAGCCATAGAATATCCACCCTACAGGTACCTTCCACTTCCATTTTTTAATATATATTACAATGGTAAATTAGTCTTTTTATTTCTATTTTTCCATCGTATACCAAACCTTGAAAAATTTTCCACTAAACTGAGTGATACGTCAAGATATTGGCTAATATGGAATAATTATTATATTAACTTTAATGACGATATTCCTTAAAGTTAATATGTCCCTCTTGAATGGATGGTGTATTCTACAGTTTTAGGCTTTGAAAAGTTGTAACATATTTGGTGGTCGATATGGAGGAACTTATGAATGAAGTGATTTTCATATTGTATCCGTTTCTGTGGCTCTTTTAGGTGTGATAAGAATTATATTTTCTATTTATAATCAAGCGAAGAAGATAAGTTTCCGTTTCCACCCTATTAATTCATAGAACGGAAACGAGCAAGCATGAAATCTTACGTTAAGCTTCTAATTCGTAGTCCTCACTAGATAAAAGAAGGAAAACAGCGTTTATAGTTTCTTTTTTCATACTTCCATATAAAAAATATTATGATATACAACAGAAACGTTTTAGCGTGATGGAGAAGAAAAATGAACGATGCTGCGTAATATCGTAGATTTAACACGTACGTGCAGTGATTTGAGGTATCTTTTGGAGAAATGGTAGTCTGCTCGATTCCCGTCATGCGATTCAGTATGTTCTTGATGCGATATTCATCACCCATCATCTCAAACAATTCTTCTCCCTCATATAGCTTTCAACGTTTTCCAGTAACAAAAATCAGAAATCTGCGGCGAAAATAATCAATCACTCTTCTCTGCGGTTCATTTTTCATTATTATTTTTTCCGTCAACATGTAGCTCATGTCGGTACAAGGTTTCTTTTTTCTTATTCGGAATTTATGTTCGACGACTGTAGCCGTTTTTTCGGCTTATCAGAGCGATGTTTCGGCGTTGATGAGATGTTGCTTCCAGATATCACAAGCGGTCGCGAAGGGGAGTCGAGAAAGACGGAAACTAAAGGACGGACGAAAATTAGTTGCTTGTGTGCGGGACTAGAGAGGAGCGGGTTCGAATTCCGCAGCTAAATATCATGCTGCGCTCAATATCATCTCATTTCGGGGAAATCAAACATCAGCATTGTTGGAATACCGAGTTTTGAAACGTATGGCTTAGATGCCACGATGGTGGAAGGGAACGTGAACGAAGGATGAGCTTAACTATCTGAGGCTAATCGTTTTCCAAACATTCGAAACTTTACACACAATCGCATCATTCTGTTACATTCACAATTGCTCCATAATTTTGTTTTCTTTCGATTTTAGTTACATATAAGATCAGTACAATTGCTGAAAATAATCGGAACCAAAATCGAATTTCAATAATTTCATAATAGATTGTTATATCAGGCGTAAATAATTTTTAATAATAAACTACCAGTTCACAGAATTATTTTACAATTTTTTACAAAGAGAAACCTGTGTTCCTGAATCCAAACTCTTGCATGTTCCCGAATACAAAATCCAAACGACTTTATTATTCTAAACGGTCATGAAGTTTCTTGGTGTTCCAAACACTAATTTAAGAGAATCTTCTATTTAATTATTTCCTTTGGTTATCTTAAATATTTTGGAGGCCCATTATCCTGATTTTAATCCATCCCTGTTTAGTCCGAAAATTTCAGTCTGACGAGTAAATGAAGCTAGAAACATGACACAGGAGCTTAGATTATACTTAATTTATTTTATTATTATTATTAAGCTTCCAAACGTTTTGAGAGTTAGCAAAGTGAAATTTAATATCAATTTGAAATCACGTATATTCACCAAGATTCCTGGCCAAATTCTTTACACGAAAAGGATTCCTAAATATCATTGCTAAAAATCTTATGCCATCCATTAAATGAAATGCGAATCTCGTTGCATATATTTCCTATATATTTCCCATAAGAAGTCACGATGACTTCAGTTCAGTATTTCTTATTTTTATCCTAGTTTGAACTGAGAGAGTGATGAGAGAACTTTTCAATGTCTATGCCAGCCTCTTCATTTTAAAACGTCTACCTAAAATAAACCGGCAACATTTTTTGATGAAATAAAAGATGAAGTTGGGAACCAACACTGCAAAGTACTGGGAAATCTTCCCGTCGTTTCAGTTATTTAAAAAGCGCTTAAGTCGCAAATACCACTCTACCATAATATACAGAGATAAAACTTGCAGTAAAATTGTATCTCTAAGAGAATAATTTAAGTGTAATTAAATCTCTAAAGGGTATGATTCGAGTAAAATTACATCTCTAAGAGCATAATCAAAGTGAGACATATTCAGGGGATTTTTTCAAACGCCCGATTACTCCGTCCATTCCTTTGAGACGATATCCCGGGTCCGGAAGAAAATAACACCCTTCTCAGACTCATTTTCAAAGAAAACTATTCTTCCTTACATCTCCGCATTGTCCTTCTCAAAATGAATTTCCCTTTGCTCTGAGATGATTATTCGCGGAAAAGTGATACCACACAGCGATCCGAGAGGAAGTCGCTTAATACACTGACCGTCTCGCCACCCGCTTCCTTACCCCGTAATTCACCCTCGGAAAAAACCCTCGTCATTAACACTCCTCACCGGTGTCTATTCCATCACAAACTATCTAATGCTTCGGTGGACACGCGAAAAAGAGCGTTTCCACCATTCCAAATACCCTTATCTCCCGTGTTTCAATCTCTCATTCCTACTTCACATCCGCTACTCCATTTAATACTCTCCCTAGACCTCCCCCTTTCTCTATTCCCTCGCATTCCAATCCCCCTCCCACTTTCAAGTATCCGTTGGAAATCCCCCCCCTCACGCCACCGCACAACCGCCAGCTCCAAACCATCCCCCGCCCTACCAACTCCCTCCCTCCCAATTGCAACAGTCATTTGTCTCTGGGAGAGAGCTTCCATTGTTTCTCGTCTGCAATCAGCAAAGGCCTGTGCCGTTCGGGGAGAAGGGGGAGGACGGACTGTACGGGAGGGGGGCGTGGGAGGAGGGGTTGGGAAATCACGGTTTTGAGGGTAGGGAAGAGGAAGTTTTGGAGAGACAGAAATGAGGGAGGGAGGAAATTTTCGAATCCGGAGGGCGTTTTAAAGAAGGATAGAGCTATTGTTTCTTGCCTCGAACAATTCTTTCGTCGCTCGAATTTGTTTCATTGATATCCCTCCGCGATTTTTCGGCCTTTTTCGATCTGCGGAGGCGTATCTGAATTAATTACATCCGAGAGGAGAAATACTAAATACTTTCCGAAAATATTGCCTCCGTTCCGTTTCTCGGATTGATGTGTGGCGGATGGCGGGCGTCGGGGTTTTTTTCGGGGGTTGGAATGGGGAACATTTGCTTCGAATAGTTTGGGGAAACGTGAGGGATCCGCGTGGGCTTCCGTTTAAGTAATATCTTTCAAAGAATCAGAGCGATAATCATTGGAAATTCGAAGGCATGAATGTTTACGCAAGGATTGTTTAGCGGTTTCTTTTGTCTTGGCAAATTTATGTCTGCATTCACTCTTCCGGAAACGCTCTCTTTGGATGTATGCGATGAGATTGGAGGTTGTAAGTTCAGCCCAAGATTATCAGAAATTCAAAAATAATTCCACCCTAAATGTTCTTCAGGATCATTTTAAGGAAGATGAAAAATACTAAAATAGAATATGAATGTCGAGTTCGTTTTAATTTTTAAATACATTCGCTTTAACCATTTCCGATAATTTTTAATAGCATCAGGACATTTTTACTGTTTTAAAGGATAAGGGAATATAGAACTCTTCAATCTTTATCCATTATACGAATAGAAATTACATTGATTATGGGAGGAGTCTTATTTCCAGAAAGTTACGTGGTTAAAAAATATTGGTCAATTATCATAATCTATTAAATCTTCTTAAACGTCATTTATATTCCACTTAGAGGGAAGGGAATTCAAAGTTGGCATAACATTTTTTTGTTTCTTGCCCATAAGCTCTCAATTACGCCGCGTTAAAAAGAAAGAACACCATCGGACCCAAAATATCGCTCCCTTCTTCTCCAGACTGAACTACGGCGCAGTGAAAACGGAGACCCAAAGTTCGGATTTTAATCGATTTCCACCCGACCGTATAAAGGCTGTTACGTCGTCCGAAACTTCGCGTGGAAAGGGTCCTATCTTTGCAAAATTCCTGCCACGCCCCCTTCTCACCAGCACTCCAAATTTCCTTCGATACTCAGCCTCTCTTCGTCCCTTTTCCCCTAGGGTACTCTCTCCATTTCATTCTCCGCCACTCTTTCATTCATATCTTTATCCTTCTTACGTCTAATTACTCGCCATTCTATTGTTTCCCGTCGATCCCGTCCAGTTACTTTCAAATTTCTTTCGTTTTCTTCATCTGGTTTGCTCAGATACCCTTCATTTCATTATCTACGTGCCTGCATTTTATATTTCTCGAAGAATAAAAAATCTGGGATTTATTATCCCCATCATCATTCTTCTTTTTAGTTTAACAACTCTTCTCAGGCGTATTTCATATTGCGTGTGTCAGCATCGCAATGCCTGATAGCAAAGGCTGTAGAGTTATATTACAAAGGAAATTAAATTTTCGGTAAACATTCTAATTTTGGTGTTCTATTACAAACGATTATCTTGGTAGAACATATCTCTCGAAATTAACTCCTCTCACTAACTCATTTAATATTCTTTGCTACACATGTCTAATCTACACTGAATATTTGGGGTTGCATGAGTGATGAATTCTCCAGAAATACTGTCTTCTCAGAAATTCCAGAACAGTTTTCTAGAAAAAATACTTAATGTGCAGTTCTATTTTTTCCTGTAATTTCGTTACATTTACTGTGAATTGTAACTGTGTTGAATGATATCAAGTAAGAGTAGGCTATCATCATCACAATGACTGAATCAATTAAATTAACCTTAAATTTCATTTGATTTGGCATAAATTAATCCTAATGATATATTCAACAGAAGAAGAACTTGCGAAACCAAGCCAAGCAACTCGAGTAACATTCTCGCTAATACTCATAATATCACATGAATATAATTTTTAAATTTATACCTCGTAGCGTGTATTTTCACAATACAAATATTTAAGACGGAAATATAGAACTCTACGATTGGTGACTATATGTTAAATCAACGGCCACATCTTAAATATTCCCTGAACTATAGTAGAATGTTGGACCTGAATTAAGCCATCAAATAGACCCTTGCGAAAAATTGCATTATAAATCAGCAATTTCGATATAAACAGAGAACGATGGAATATACCTTATGATGATATCTCTACTATTTCTATTCAATTATCTCATTCAGTATTTCGTTCGTTCCTTGCTTCGTTATCGTGCCTCATTGATCATTTTTATTATTTTTAATTAACACCTTCGCTTATATCCAATCACTAATGCCCTAACTCCTTAATTAAGTAATTTAAAGTGATAATTAAAATAAGCAGAAACTCTTATTTAACATCAGATCCGTCCAAAGCTTTTAATTATTTATGTGCTCGATCTTCCTATACATTTTGGAACTGCTTGTATAGAAAAAGATTGTTTTAATGTCTAACTTGCTCATCTAACGAATATTTAAGCCTCTTGTGGAAACATATTAGGTCCTTGCTGTGATTTTTACACTATGCTGCGATTTTTGTACAAGGTAGCAGTAATTAACTGTCTTTGAAATCTAAAACCTATGGTAAATTTTAATATACCAAAGTCTCTATGACTTAAACTAGTCAACATCATAAGGCTTGTATTCCTACACCAAGCAAGACTTTGTTTATCCTCTTTTGATAATACTAAGTCTCTGTGAGTATATAATCCTGGATAAAGAAAAACATTCTTGGGGAAATCCACACGCAGAAAATGCAAGCAAGCACCAACGCGCGGAATATAATGAACGCGAAAACTTCCGTGGTTTTGTTTGCACTCTTTGTTCGCATAATGTCATGGAACATTATGACAGTTTTTGCGTTGTTACTTACTCCTCCCCCACTCCCCGTTTTAAAGCCAGACTCGAGCGTTCCATTTCACATCTTTAAAAGCGTCTCTCCAACACGCAGTTCCAGTACGCCTTTCAGCCACGGTGTCCCTCCGCTAATATCTCCAATCTATCCCTCTTTGAAAATAATTCTACCCCTACGGTTGTATCCTATCCTCCTCCAAGAATCCCTCTTCCTTCATTTTCTGACTTATTCCCTTCACCGCCCCATCCTCTCTTTCTTGTCTTGCTCTCTGCATACTCTGGTTCCATCTATATCCACTTGGGGGATGAAACGATGGTGCTGCTGCTGTCGGTGGAGCGCCACAATGTACTCTGCCACAGACGTAATATCTCAAGGGATTTGGATGGAACGAGAGGCGGAAGAGGAGAGTAAATGGATAAAAGAAAATGAAAGAATGCCGTGGACGCACAAGCAGATAAATTACATAGATTGAGGAAATATCAAACACGTAAAAGATTGAGTGATTGTGTAGGTCTTTCTTATGTCATCCTTCCTTTCGTTTCGATTGAGATCAACAGCAAAGGAATAATTATCCAGGAATTTTTATCTTTAATCCTTATGGGATTTTGACCAATTATTTCGTGCTTTATATCTAACGTCTGTCTATCTTCCTTAATGAGATTGACAGGCCTTCAATATGAGAGAGACTCTCTCATCCACACCTGCCTCATGTAGTATATGTGTTAGTGACCTAGTAATATTTCGGTAAACCGAAAACATAAATGAATTTACGTATAGAAGTAGTAGTTTATTATGAAAGAATGTTATGACTGGGACACTTTTATAAATTTTTTTGTAAGTTATACCTTGTCACAAAATTACATATGGCTTAGCAAAGAAACAACGAACACTATGTAATAGTAATTGTATATTTGAGATATCTTGGAGGCACGAGTATAAGAGTGGAAGCCATGGGGATTCTGTGTAATTTAATTCTGTGCTTTCTGCAGTAGTTGTGTGTCTTTTTATTTTGTTTGATATGCAGTGATGTAATTCCAAAATGTTAATCAGTAAGGGGCTTATAATGTAAGGAGTTATGGAGGGCTTTTGAGTTTTAAATGTTGTCAGTAAATTTTGTTAGTTGTGACTGCCACCTGATAAACTGCAGCGAATATAATAAAAAAATAATGGTGGTTTAGAATGAATGTTGCAATGTGTAGAATTAGGATATTAACGTTATGGATTGAATTTGTTAAATTTTAAAATACAGCAATTAGCTCTTTGAAACTCTCAAGATTTCAGCTATCAAAATTTCGATGTTATTATATATGATAATATTTATTGTGTAATGATTGCAAAACAATACTCATTACTAAATATCGAGCAAAATAATTACTCCAGAATAAACGATCGTCCAGTCAATCTTAGCAGCACCTTATATTTTAGAGAAAACCTTACATTGCATTCTTGAAATTTACCTTAGGAAGATTTACGGATCTACAATTTTTTTCATGCCTAGAGATAGATAAGCAATCCGTAATCTGCCATTCGAAACAAATCATCTGTATACACACTCTTTTGAACTTACTCATATTTCGAGAATTTTATCAACTTCAAAGTGCTGCACTTCTTCGGTTTGCCTTCGGTCTTCCATAAAGTAGAATTACCTTTAGAATATCCCTCGAATTTATCTAAGAAATAAACTTCTATAATTATATTTGAACGGTTTTACAATACATAGGATAGAATATCATTGATAAATTCACCAAATATCGATTAAAATAGGTAAGGTTTCATCATAATAAATAAACCAGATGTAGTAAAAGCTACAAACGGAGGTAGTGCCTCAGACGTGTAGGAGACTGCCATGTTGATTTTTTCGGTTCAAATTCTAAAAATTACAGCAAAGATTGATAGGTAATGCATGATACATGTCTAGGCGAGAGGATTTTCTACCGATATCCAGTTATTTTTCCATTTAAAATGTTTATCCCTTTGGGAAATCATAGCAAGATTTTACGCTAGGTTTATCAGTCAGAGAAGCCCAATGTCGAATTTAAGGAGTTACAGGAAATTTTCAGAATAAATCTAAAAGTGTTCCCAGGTAACATTGCACCTAGTATAACGGATAATGTTACATTATACTTCATTACAATGGCATTAATTTATTATTTTCTAAATATATTGAGATAATATTAATATCATGAGGATGTTATATACTTTTAAGATCATCTATCATCATTAAAAATATATTCCTCTTTTCTCGGCGAACGAAACATTACATATAGACACACCGGTGGCTTACTCTATTTCTTCCAACGGTGATACTCAAGCATTATTGTTGTGAAGGTGTATTCTCAACTGGAATCACAGGAGATCTCACACTTCGTAACCTCCGGGTGTACTCTTTCGTTTCCCAAGTATCCTAGAGGAAAGAACCTCTCCTAGAAAAGAAATGGAACTCATCCGTTTTAAAAATGAAATGTCGAAGTGTAACAGACACTATTTCACAACTGACTTTTTTCCTTCCCGTTTTATTTCTTTCTCGAATTCATGTGGAAATTCTTGAAAATATTCCTTTCATTTATTACTCATGTTTTCTAAAACATACATGCTTTTAGTTCAGCCTTTTGCTTTTGTATCAAGGAAGACAGTGACTCAAAGTTAAAACATGTATGGCAAACCAATCGTGACAAGACAGATTTAATAGTATTTAATAGCGGTTTTGCTTAATAATCTAACAGATTATTATTAGTTTTTAGTGATATAACAGATGAACAATTATTCATATTAACTTTAATAATGCATTTAAATTGAAAATTCTAACTGAAGTATTCGTTTATGAATTTAATAAGTTGTAAAATACTCGATAATTTGTCTAGTCTTATTTGAGGGTCGATTTAACAAACAATTGAGAGACGCGTTTTTGTCGGTCCGTGCATGATAGGAGATTATTAATACAATAATGAAAAGGGAAAATAGTTCATATTCACCTTTTAAACACATTAATTTTAGATCTGAATAAATAAGATTATATGCTCGCTTAACTTATATAGATAAGGATAGTCTACGATAAAATGTTCATAATAAGTAAAAGCAATTGGTAAAATTTACGTGTACGAAGTTAAAGAATTTCATTTTAATTTACTCACAAAATACGTTAATGTTGTGTGCGGCTCTTACGTTTAATCATCATTTGTTGAATGACGACATTCATTCCCCTTTAAATTTAAACCCTTAAGGAATTATTCCCTTCTGGAAGGAACGTGCTGTTCGCACCACTGCAGTGAATTTCCCTCATACAGAAGGTCTAGGCTGTGGCTAAGGTAGACTCCGCACTTAAGCTTACTTTACCTCAAAGTGCTTCCTGCTGGTGAGTGACACCTACTACCCGGCAATGCTGGCCATGTAAACGGATGAAAAGAAAGAAGAAAAGAATAAAAGGAATAAGAGAAAGAGAGGGGAGGGAAAAGGACTTATAGCAGAAAAGGTTAGAGCGGCAAAGAAGAAAAGGGTTAGTTAAGGAGAAATGAGAGGAGTTTTCTAAGAGGTGGATTGGACTGGAAGAAAAGGGGGGAGAGAGATAGGTGGAGGAGTGCTGGAAGGAGATGAATGTTTGCCTGGCAGAATAATTCGCTTCGCCCTCTTAATTTCAATTTCTCGGTATTTTTCCGCCCGTTCCGAACCTTTTTCGTGTTACCGTGAGGGAGTGCGTCGGGGGATGAGGCTGCGACCCTCCAAGTACGAAACCAAGAAATTCATTAACGTTTTCTTAGCGATTCTCACGCTGTTCCGGGATCCAAATTATGGAGATGGCCACTCCAGAGGGGAAGAAGGCGCGCTTCTTTCGGAGGAATAAATGAGGGGTCAAAGAAGAAAAGAGGGTGTGAAGGGACAGCGAATTTCTATCTCTATCAACCTACCCTCTCTATTCAACCTCCTCCAAATTTATATTTTAATTTCACTTACACTTCACGTCTTTCATTACCCTCACCCTTCATTCTCCTCCCTTCATTCCATCTTTTGCTATCACAGGGTTTTTTTTCTTTGTCTCCCAACCCTCTTCCTCCGTTTAAGTATGTGCGTACCCTTTTTGACGTCTTCTTCACTTTTTTCCAGTCGATGCCCTTTCTTTCCCTTCTCCTCCATCTTCACGTCCTGAAATAACTAAGCGCGCTTGGTCATTCGCCTTTTTCTCTAACCTCATTAATTCTCTCTCCAGAGATGCCCTTTTGCAGAGGACGAATATATTTCGGGGAGGAAAATTAATAATATGAGCCGAAAGAATTCCTATGCCGGTGCAGCAAGAATGAATGCGGAAACTTCTTTGGATGATAAGAATTTTGTTCCCGCCGAATAATTAGCGTGAAAAGCAGGTTTTTTTCAATGGAATAAAAATTGCGTTTCTTGTGGCTGTGTTTGGGTTTTGTCGACGTTGAAGGGAGCTCTTGTGGCTCTTATTTTCCAAGTGTGGGGATTTCTTTATCTTAAGTGGAAGTCGACCAAATTGTTGATTCGCGATGTGATTAAAATATACCGAGGTTTGAAGAGAATTGAAGGGAAAAATATTTTATATTTTTGATCACCTAGAATGATTCCGAAGAGAGGAAAGGATATAAAACCTGAAGTGTTTGAGCTTGTTAGGCGCATTTTGCACATCATAGTTTGGTTGACCCTAAGCTTTATTTTTGCAGTAAACTGAAAAATTACAGAAATAATGACCGGCATATCTCCCGAAGCGGTCGATTAATACTGACATAACTACCACTACGATTTACTGCGCCAAAGATAATATATATTATTTTAAGGAATATCTGTCGGAGATCGTAAACCTCTTTGAAATATAGAAGTTTATCATAAACGTACTTTCATATGATTATTATTGAGATCATATTTTAGGCATATGTTAATCGCACTCATCCCTATCGATGTAATTAACCTTTGAAGATCTATTAAACCTGACATATCGGCTACGTTTGCTGAATGTTCATTTTTAAGCACAGTAAATCACAACCCATGAATAAAGCAATGCATTTCACTCTTGATTTATAAAAATAATATCATTATTGAATATTATATATATATTTGTTTGTCTAAGACACACTTATCTTTGGCTAAAATAAAACAAATTGTTTAACATTTTTCACAATTTAATTGAAAATTTTTAAGGTTCTTATAATAAATTAAAATGATTGCTTTAATGAATCATTGTAGAAGGAAAGTATTTAAATTAAAAAATTAATTGCTGTTACAAAATTACAAATTTTTAGTCATTTGTGTGAAGTTTTCCTTCGATCTAGTGAAATTTGAGGAAGTTAAATATACTTTCGTACATTCATTATCCAGAAGAAAAATGTTATCAGATTACATGGAAACAGATTCAAATATTTCCCAGACCCGCTGGACAAATTATTACTCTTAATTTGTTAAACGGTACAAAAATTACCATCTATTGCTAATTTATTTATCAGTTGGGAAATTACGGCAAATGTTCCGGCCAACCACGTTAATAGAGACTAAGTTTGCATCTCATCTTACATAGCTAATATATATCCAGCATTATATTCCCGATAAAAAATTTGTATGAAACTTCCAGCTGTTCTTTATGATTTCTCTCGCCTTGAACATCGAATCCACTTCTTGTAAATATATTCAAATATTGATATCCTCTTCGCGAAAGTGTGCTAAACGCACGCATATTCGCATTTCAGCTTTTTACCGAACAGCGTCTTCGCTTATGACGCTTAAAAAGCTTTCCCTCACTTTCCATAATTCTATTTGCCTTTTCTGAACGTCTAGATCCCATTACCTCCCATTTCTTCCCCACCGCTCATACGCCGTTTCACTTACGTCCTCCTTTTCATTCCATCCTTGCGCCTTTTAAGCCTGTCCTCTTCTTTCCTTCAAAGTCTTCTTTTCTTTAGTCCCTTAAAACTCCTTCGCTTCTCTCTCATATGTAGGACGCTCTGGTTTTTGGGATATGTTCCGGTTTTTAAACACGTATCCCAATGTTCCAAAAAGCATAATCGGGACACCGGTCCATGGTTTCGCGGTTTGAAGAGTTCTAATCGTATAAAATTGCTTACTTTATATATTCGATAAGATTCAAAAACAGCCAGAATCGACTCGTTACAAGCATATAACAATTTAAAGAGATCGTCAAATAATTGAAGAAAGGATATGAACGCAGTATTAAACCGTCCAAGAAATTTAGACTTGCAAACGTCAGTCGATCGAAGAACTATTGCGTCATCGAGCTGTTATGATTGTTGATAAAATAAGCGTCATATGAGATTAGACTTAAGATAATTTTTGCTTGAATTCAATCAGTTTGTTTTATAATTTTATGCTGGATAGTCAAGTCACAAATGGAGTTTAGACAACCAGGCGTAATCCTAGGGGAATCCATTCTGGTATAAATAATTCAACGCCAGTAGTTACGAAAATAACAAGAATATGCATTTTCCCGGGTTATTTCCTTAATTTTCATCTTCGACGTAAAAGTCGCGGTCTTGCGCCAGCGGTCACTGGATATTTATGCGCTCTCTTCGCTTCCTTCACGTCTAATTTCTTCCTTGTCTTCACCGCGACATTCTTCCATTTTATCTTTATCGTCGTTTCCTCTCCGTCCCTATTCTCCTCTCCCCTCCTCTCTGCTGCCCTCAAGTGCAAGCTACGATGATTTAGAGCTCCCTCTCCCTTTCCTGCCCCCGACAGCCCTGTTAATAATTTCAAACGCCCACTATACTCTCAAGCCTCCTCCATTCCCCCCTCTCTCTCTCTCTCCCTTTCTCTCCCCTCTCTCTCTCTCATTTTGTCTCCTTTTCACGGCATTTCATTTTATTCTTCAATTAAGGAACCTTTTATACATTCCATTGCTTCCGCCATTTCGTTACCGTTTCAAGAACTTTGGCAGTGGCCATCGCCTCTGTTTTCGATCTTTGATTTCATAGTTTCTTTCTGACGAGGTCGATTCGTTCATTTATTTCTTTCGATTTGTTAAATTCATACTCTCTCCACATACTTCACTTAATCTATTGACGAATGTGTTCTTAGTCTAAAACAAACTTTTGGCGTGAGCCAGGGATTGTGCACATTGTGAGAATCGACCATTTATTTTTTACTACGGCACTACCTCTGTGGAAAAGGAGTATTTAGTAAGACCTTTCTTCTAATATAAATCTCTTAATTTATGGATCACTGCATCTATCTCTAGGTAGCAGGAGGCCCACGCGTTAGTTAATTTCGTTATCGACTAAGAGAATTTATAATATATAGCAGTAACAAAATAACATTCAATCTAACTTTTCCTAAAGTTTCCCAACGAATGCCAGAGGACAATATACTGCCGATCTTTTAATACATCTGGGACTAAGAATTTATTTCAGTAATGCTAGTTACAGAATATATTTTTTGCCTATAGATTGGTATTTTGCTTTAGACCTCCTGGGTGAATGTTGATGGTTTTCGAACATTATAATATTCGACCGAGCAGCAGAGCTCACGAACTGGGCATCTAGGCGTATTTATTGATATACAAATAGCATAATGTGGATTTGAGAACTGTCCTTTACTTGTTCCCTTATTTTCCTACTCCTTATTCCGTTATTTTCCAATGTATGAATTGGTTTTCATCTTTAGTATATGTAGTATTTGATTTGATTTCTAGTGTTTCCGGAATATGCAGAGAGTTCATTATACCTTCATTGTGTTTTTTACGACTTTTGAAGAAACATAAACATAGAGAAATTATTGCTTATGTTCCCAGCACGTCATCGACATTCGTTTACAAAAATGAGTTCGCTTAGCAATTTTGAACAAAAAGCTTTTAATGATTTATTTAAATTCCTCTGATAATTCTATAAATATATAACATTGAGTATTTTGATATAAAGCAATTCATTTATGTCACCTTTCTAAGGAATCTTAGCATTGTGGTATTGATTAGCTACTCAAGAACATGCGCTCAAGAAACGGCTAAGATACTGGGACTCCTTTTATTTAACTCTCCTCCGTTCATAGGAAAGGATGTGGGTTTTTATTTTTTCCCCATAAAAGTAAGGTGTAATTTATAAGGTTTTAATTAAGGAACTATTTATCCCCAACATCGCTATGCATTATACTCTTTTTTCATTGGAACCTTAGATAAAATTCAAAGAATCATACTGGGAACTCTATGGTTTTACTTAAATTTAGGTTATTGCTGGTAATTCATAATATACTGCACCAGGAATAAACGATTATATAAGTTGAATAGTCCATTTACGAATAGTATGTGAGGTATTCAGTTGAGATAAGCAAAATTTTGGGAAAATGTACCATTTTAGCCACCACGAAAACGAATTCTATTACTGTACATGTACTTTTTACTACATTATGGTAGGATAAATAGAAGTTAGGACTATCCACTCTCAATGTCGCCCAATATAAGGTCAATTTAATTGTGCTGTATCGTTATTCGTCTTGTAGTACCTGTTTTTATTCTCTACTGCTTTTATTTCCAGCGCTTTTCATTAATATAATTTCAACATGAGTAGGAAATAGGGAAAGAAAACATTTCTAATATGCTTTATCCTCAACATAACATTTTCGATTCCTTTCGTATTCTTTGCTAGGAGTATAAATTAGAAGACCCAAAAGAATTGAAATATTTCTGATCGAGAAGAATAATATAGCATATTATTTGATTAAAGGGTATGGACACTGTTTCCTGTTTTACATCATCCCTTTAAAGCTATATATTTTTGTTCATGACCTGATCTGATATGCTGATCCTAAAGAGGTAATGGATAAGAATGCAAATGATAAGATTGATCAGGTACCTTAAATAACGAGAGCATCAGCAGCCTATCGATGACGTCTTCAACAGCGATTTAATTTATGTATACCATATCAGCAAATATATCACAACCTAAAAATAGCTACTTAAATCATAAGTCAACGGAGGAACATTTTATTTCGACGAATAAAAGATTAATAACTTAATTGGAAAAACTCATATAATGAATGGAAGGCAGTTATAAAAAGATCCAAGGAGAGTTTAGCAGGAGACGGAAGTTAGTTCCATACGTTTTAGCAAAAGGAGTTAAAAATATAAACATTTCGTTGAAGCTTAGCTTTCGGGGCAATAAATTCAACACCGATCCACGTATCATACAGGATACTTAAAATACTCCATAATTATCGTAAGTGTTCCACTGATGAGTCGTAAATTCTTGTCTCCAATATCTATCGAGTGGTAAAAAACAAAGGAGATATGCATTCCCACTGGATTAGGAAAGTAATATCAAAATCTTTGTTCATAAATTATAATCCGTGGAACTTGCGGATATTTTAGCGGATAAAAACGCTCAAGGTTTCTAATATCCCTTCCACTTCCCCGCCAGCAATTTCTTTAGGGAAGAAACGACAGTAATTACTTCACAGCCTGTAATATACAGTTGTTGTATCCGGAGTAATTTCCTAAGATCACCATAACGAAACCACTTCTGCTTTTCTTTCCCTCCACCTCGGACGCGAAAATAATATCGGAAGTTTTAGCGAGGATTACCGCCATGGGAATCGAGAGGGCGGAAAAAATATACTTTTAATATTTAAGAAGGGATTTTACGAAAGAGGAACAGTTTTTCTTTAAGAGGATGAATCATTATCTTTGTTTCTAACCAGCCTCCCCACCGCGTGCCGCCTACCACGTCCCGCTTCCACCCCCACCACTTTCCGGTTTCTTAAGCGTCAACCGAGATGGGAATTAATCTTTTTTCAT
This sequence comes from Pachydiplax longipennis, assembly GCA_036926295.1. Lineage (NCBI taxonomy): Eukaryota > Metazoa > Arthropoda > Insecta > Odonata > Libellulidae > Pachydiplax > Pachydiplax longipennis. The sequence continues at coordinate 65,571,632 of JAVFKF010000008.1, forward strand.
CCCCTTCCCCTCCTCCTTAACCTCCCAAGGTTTTCTCCCACTCCCACGGATCACATCCCTCAATCCATTCTGCGCACTCCCTCTCGCCCTGCAAGGACTGCCGCTCCCATTTGGGATAACCATACCCTCCCCGCGCCAAACAAGCAGCGATCTCCATCCATCCCGATCTCTGTATCTACCGGCTCTCCCTCTCCACTCCCTCCCGCATCCCTTTTACATTTCTGTCCGTTCCATTCTGTCTAGATTTCACGCAACCTTGCGCTCACGTTTTCTTCCGAGCTCTGCCTCTCTTTTCCCCCCGTACTTTTCCACTTTACTCCCACCCATTCCTCATTTTTCCCTCCCCGTTTCGTCTTCTTTATTCGAGAAAAAAACCTCGTGTCCTACGTCTATTCCACCCTTTTCTTGCTCCGTCCGCCCTTTGCTCCGTTTTTCCTCCCCTTTCCTTCCTTTCTCCTCCAGTATCATTTTCCTCCTCTCCATCTTCCTCTCAGTTTTTCTCTTGCCCGCCATTTCGAACCCATTTGCCATCTTTCTCTTTCCGTTTTCAATTAAAGTGACAGCCTCCTTCCGACCGGCAAATAGTCGTGAAGGCCTCCTACGTCATGAGATATGGATTATTATTATTAATACTGGGCTACTGTTTGGTTCAGCATCAGGTGGGAACGTCACAGTCACAATACTTAATTTAGTACTGAAATACTATTTGAAGTATACATTAACCCAAACATACAATATGAACTCAGTCAATAACATGCTCATATCTAATATAACAGGTATTATTTCACAAATTATGTTATTATTTACAAGGATAAAGGAAGCATCAACTTAGTCATAAAATGTTTATTGATTATATATATACACAAGTGAATTCCCCGTCAAAATTACCGGAATAAATTTCATTTATAGAACAATGTAATACTATTATCCCATACAACTGACATATACCAAAATACCACATCAAAAATGTCAAGGATTAATTTAAATATACCTGCCATATTTTCTGTCATAATCTGCCATGCAGTAGTCTACTTAACCAGCCTTTTTTTATGGAATTATAACCTTTATTATGTATCATCATCAAAATGGCCGAGTGGTTAGAGTCTCTGGTTCTAAGTTCCAAACGATCCAACAGTTCCGAAATTTTCCATAGATTTATCCGAAAGTTTATCCTCAGTGGTTCGAATACTGGATAGGGAAAATTATTTTCCGGAAAATTAAGTTTCAGGTTTGCTAAGAAGCTGTATAAGAAGTTTCCATAGCTTGCTTGTTTTAATGAAGCAATTCTTTAATTGGTTTCGTATTTATTTATTTTAATATCACAAAATTACATAGATGTATTGAAATTCATAATAAATTTATAGTTTTCGTATATTTCATACTCTAAAAAGCATGACGTTTACTTTAGTTCTCATTTTGTTTCATTTCTACATACATCATGCGTTGCCACAACTGTTTTATTTGAACAAAGCAATTCCCCTATCCCCACTTATTTAATGAGTTAAATGGATACTTTTATCTTATTTAATTATCCTTATATCCATCAGTATGAACCTTCGTAACCCTTTTTGGCTTATGGCAGAAGGTGCGCGCACTCTATTTCATTAAGAGACTATAAAAAATTTATCCTATATACCAACTTGCTAGAGCATATATTTCCCTTTAGTCACTATATCATTGCGGCCTATGTAACATGTATTTTTCTATGTATATATTCTAAGAATGCGTAACCTTGAATTCAACAATCAAGAGGACTGGTTAAGAACAGCGGCAAAATCTCGCAAATTTTTCGTTTATTTTATCAAAATTCTCGCAATTCTGTATCCAAATCAATAATTCACGGCAAAAATAAGAATTTCTAAACAATTCCCTATCTTTTGAAATCTATCTCGATATCGTAGGATCATTACTTCTAATTTAATTCTAAAAAAAATAAGGTCTGCAATTGGATCTGAATGCACTTACCCACATTTCTTATGAGAGTATTTTTGGGTCATCCAGAGTCGTGCCATGGATGCTATTAATGGAAAAATTTCGATATCTTTTAAAATACTGATCCCGTGATGAATCTTTAAATTTCACATTTCTATCTACTGAGAAGTGCGTGTAATTAATGTTCTAACATTTATCCCATATACTTCTTACGCGGGTTACTGACATTAGATAAATAAATATACACACAACGGTGACTATTATGTAAGACTAGCGAATTTCCCGTCAAAAATGACTAAAATAGATTTAATATACAGAAAAAAACATTACATCTAAACTTTCTTAGTAATAAACAATTAAATCAATCGATCTTCACTAATACAGTGGTTTTATATTGTAAATGAAAGATGATCCGATTTTTTTCTTCTAAAATGTTCCATTTTATCCCCACTAAAATTAATGTAAAGCTTCTACACAAAATATCGATGTGGAGAGTACTATATTTGTTTATGTAGTAGCTAAAACAATATCACGTTTTATTTACAATGCTTCCACCAGAATCATTTCGACGAAAATCATCCATAATTTCGAGAACGAAAGCGTTTATTATTTATACTTTTATTAATAACGTGCAATTTTAAATCATCTACAATATAGAAGGTTACATTCTTCGTAAATTTGTGTTGCTGGATTTAGATTTCCAAAGTTTACTAATGCTCTCCTTACCAAGAAATGTCGGCTCTCCCTTCACATACATTTCATATGAGAATATTTTTCCCCTTAATCTTGAGTATCTATGAGTGTCGAGTTCAACAATTGCCTTTGTCGCTTGGGGGACGGATTGCTCATTACCAGCAAATGCACACAAAGTTACGTCATTTTTGTCGAAATTCTCTCAATTTCAACTCGAGTACGATATTTTATGACCAAAATATTATTATTTATTCAAATGTGTATTAAATTGTCTTATTTTGGTACTTGCCTCGATATTATAGGACCAATATTTCTGATTTAGTTTGGCTGAAGAAAAGTCTTAAATCGATCAAACTGAACTATACGTCCATTTCTTATGGGAATGATATAATGCCATCCAGAGTCGAAGCAAACTATGGACAGACATATATCAATATGTAAACACTCCATTGGATATTTAACGACTCCCTAGAATGTATAATCCTATCACATCGGGAAGCATGCAATGAATTTCCTAAGATTTCTTCCACGTATATCTTATGGGAGTTACTGACATCGGATGGATAAATATACACACAACGGTGATTATCATGTAAGATATTTACATAGATATACATTTTATTTCCATGTAATTTCCTGATTAGCGGTTTCAACTGCCGTAGCGTCATATAGCCTAATATCAAAGATGATATATGCCTACAACTTGCATTGGTTAAGATAAAAACTCGCGCTGAGGGAAAGAATACTCTGTAGGGGGAACTAATAAAACCTCATATAACGATAGAGGTAATAAAGAACACCCACAATCTTTATATAATGATATATTCAAGTATAATTCATAGTTAGTAACATTTGGAGACAAATTTATTGCCATAATTACAATATTGAGAAAAAGATTTTATAAGATTTGTTCCTAAAGTTGTTGATATGTCGTGTCATTTGATAAGAATCTGTTTCAAACTATCAATTAACACACTTATTTCGTCCCAAGAAATTGTAACATCTTAAGTACTGACCTGTTGTGATTAGAGATAGAACCATTTAAATATCGCCATTATAGAAAGCTTGTAGAAGAATTTTACTGTTTGGAAATAATATTTTAGCATATGGTCGAGCTGCTAGTACATTGATTGGAATGAGGAAAGAGTTTTCTCAAGAGTTTTCTACGTGAGATATCTTTTTAAAGTCTAGCCTCACATTTTACACATACAAGCAAATATTAAAAGCAGCAGATTCTATTACGTGTCCAATTATCTGCGAAACCACTAGGTTTTTAGCAGATTTTTCTTTCACTCATCCCATACCCTTGCTTGAATATTGCCGTCTTCGAAATGTTATTCTCTTCATAATCTAAATTCGCCTTAATGTTTTAACCGTGCATGATCTAATTTTACCCAGAGGTGCAGTATTAGTTAAGAAAAGAAAGTTAAAAGGTACTCTAGAGAGCAATCATTGACTTAGGCTAATTGCTTTATCCTTATTTTAGAGACTCGTTTGGGATGCATTCTTATTCTATTTTCGGAAGGTTACCTATTAAGTACGGCCTATGGGATAGGGTTTTAGGCTGGTTCAGAAAAAATTACCAATTAATGGTATGATTTAATGAAAAATATTTCCAAAATCGGTAATATGTAATTTATCTTTCGACTTCATCTTCAAGAAAAATTATGCGTTTTTATAACTAAATTATTGACGGAAGAAAAGCTTTGTTTATGTGCGTCATTATCGATTATAACCTCTTTCAACCCAACTTGCGTTGTGGTGCCTTGATTAACTGCCGGTTCTCGGCAAGATTTTGAGCCGAAGGAACTTCTTCGTGAGCCGTGTGATATATTAGTGATCTATATTTTGTTCAAAATTCACAATGTTTATGCGTATCATTTGATTTTAGTCTACAGTGAAATTTCCATAATCTCATATTATTTTTGCAAGCGTAATTCAGGCTGAAATTGACAAATTAATTTTTTAGTCATTCGTGAGTTTCGAGTTGATTTTCGCGGAACGCTCATGATGGTGATCCTTAAAAATAGCAGATTTGAAATACACATTAGAAAAATACTAATCTATGGCTTTTCAAACTGAGGAAAATGAAGAAGTGTTGGGAATAGAGGATTCTTTATGTATTTCCTCTAGCTATTACTTAGTCAAGTTAATATTAAGTTAATTCCGGTAATTATTGTGAGATATTCCACAGACCCAGATTTGAAATTCAACCAATCGATTTAATCGATCCTTTTATTAGGTGTGTGACACACAAACCACTCCATCATGGCTGGTGTCTTTGAGGTATTATCGTGCGGTATTCCGATTCTCCATCCTTCTCAAGTCCTCCATAATGAGAGGGAAAAGATTTTCGGGATGGGAAGGATAACGTTTTACAATGCCTTTAGACCATTAATCAAAGAAAACGATCGTTGCAGGGGTAAGGCTTAATTAAACGTCATTTTTGGAGAGGAAGAAATAACTCTTGGGGATAAAGATACCTTCTCCTTTCACACATTCACTAACACAGTCACTTTCGTTATTTCTACCTTTACTTGCACGTAAAACACAGGTTAAATTCAAGAACTTTCACGGTGGGATTTCAAAAGTTTTCAAATAATCAGGAGATGAATATGAAGGTCTATTCATTTCGGGTTCAAATTCTCTGCTTTCTAAAAGTATTTCATCTAGAGAATTTGCAAGAAATATTTAGATTGCACATACATTTTCAAGAGTATACTTGTTAAACATCTACATAAATTAATTTAACATCACCTACAATTAAAACTTCTTATAAAAAGTAGCCATACTCTGTGGTATATGAATTCCTAAAGCTCATTACAGAAAAATACGAAAATCTATCAATATAAACAATGGTAATTTGATTTGTATAATATCTTAGCATAGTTCTCTAGAGACACCTAACAAGGAACACCATAAAATGAAATTGAAATATTTCAGATACTTAAAAACCATAGTTTTAGTTATATTTGATTTAAATTTTTGACGGAAATCGCTTAATTTGGGATTAAGCCACTTCTATAGAGAATTGGGAGAAAATTCCAGATGTTTCTCATTTTAAAAGAGACAGTCAGTATTAACAGAATGTTGTTCATATCACTTTTCATGATAAGAACATGTCTCTCTTGATTAATGGACAGCATTGTAATCATGCATGCACAAAGCTGTGTATAAGACGTCAGTAAGCACTCTACTGTTCAACAGTCTAATACGTAAGATATTGCCAATTCAGTTCTCTGCTTCGACGTTTTGCATCCAAATGCTGAAATCTGGCATAGAAAGATGATACGGTATAAATGTAGATACTGTCCTCTCACAATACATCGCATTTAGATGGTTCAAAGAATTTGAGGACCGTGGTTGGAAAACAAAGCAAAGAGGTTCTATCTATTGACGAATATATGATTAACACCGCTGCCGTGATTGCTCGGGTAAATCGACAAATATTATATTGCAGACACATATCCTAGTGCCATCAACATTCTACCCTACCGTCTACGCATTTTGGCCGTGTGTAGAGTTTAATATCAGAGTATGGAGAAGCATATTACTTTGATTCCATAATTACAAGTGCTGAGACTAGGCCTCTCTATGACGATACGGTCAGAAAGGCGAGAAGCAAACAAACGAGCTCTTTCAGTAAAACCTCTAATCACGAATCATTCCGTAAATCAACATTCTGTGAACCTCCGTCGCCAAAGATGGCCAAGATTGGTCGGTGGGGTAGATTAGTGGTGGTTATTTCGTTCTTCGACTGCCTAGGAATGGTTTATCAGGATGTCGTCCCATCGCACACTGTTCATGGAAAGAAAAGCAAAAATGTAGAACGACCGAGCTATACACATTAAACGAGCATTTATCTACATCTATCTGTTTAGCACCTTCAGTTCAACAATGCACAACCTCATGTTTGAAAATTTGTTGCCCACCTATTAAGATCTTGAAAATATTTTGAGTGTGTCCACCTACATAATAGGCTCCATCTCCGGAAGACTTTTCTTTCCTTGTCACGACACGTTGCAACGGAATCAGATTTTCAGTTAATTCGAGACTGTTGTGAAGGCGGTTCTGACGATGATGTCGAAAGACTGTTTTCAGTATGTACTCCATGACTGATAGACACGTTCTTATAAGTGTGTACACATGTATGATGATTGTTTAATAAAGATCATACGAAGAGACCCTGCCTCGTATATTACGTTAATAAAAAATCAATTAGTCTTTATTTATTAGCCCTTGTATATAGTTTATATTTTTCAATAAGGAGAAATGTAAGATTAGTTATATATATCGTATAGTATTTAAACGACAACGACTATAAAAGTATTAGCATTTCTTTAACTTTCTTGACAATTTTTCTCTTTATTGAAAATTTACTGATTTACTGACCTCTATTAACTTACATTTGATGCTCGAATCGTAGAATATTTTAACTGTTTTCGAAATTGCGAAATTACATGAATTGGAAATGAAAATATGCTATGTATATGATAATATGATTATTACACTGATGCTTTTTCGTCCCGACCTCACATTCAGATGCGAAAAATGGAAACTATAAATATTGCTATCCCTTTTTCCTTGGAAAATATCCTTGGGGCACAGCTTAACGTGCCAATTTTTCCTTCTGGTATATTATTTTAATTTTGCATTTTTACGACTGGTATTGCCTTAAAATGGACACGTAGTGTTTTCTTTTACTAATAAAAGTTTTTTACAGGAAAAATTAACTTTTCAAAGCAATTAAATAGAAAAAGCAGACCATTCTGTTAGCCAAGCTGGCAAAACCTTCAAATTTAGTGAAAGCGGTGCAGGGTTGGACTCCCTATGGTGACTATATGTGTGAAAGCACCGTAGCTGTCGACTCACTTTTAAAATTTCAACTATTACAAGAAAAATCTTTAAGAGCAACCTTCAGGTTACGGCCATGATTTGTAGTTTCTTTTTTAAAATTATTTAGTATTAGTTTAAATCTATTCAAGCGACTTACTTTATCCTCTTCATCCGCATTACGTCTTAATGTGAGTTCTAGAAGAACATGAAATATAGGTTTATTAATTAGCATATTTTAGAATTGTCCCTATTTAAATGTTATCCTCGTTTAGATCTCATAGAAATGGACGATATCTTCCTAGATGAAATTTGTGCCAGGTTCTGATTGATTTAGTTCTGAGTAAGATTCGCGCGAGAGAACGCCATGCTAAATCATCACCGTAGTTTCGCGGCCGGACACCAAGATTACAATGACTTTCACCATAAATAGCCTTAATCACAACGCTCAAAAAAAATTATCTGCTTGCTTTATGACAATATCTTTAATTCATTGACTCAGGGGAAAAAAGTCCATCAAGGTACAGCGGGGAATCGTAACGACGCGATACGGACATCTATTTGGAAGTGAAACTCGAATAAACCCGGCGAAAATTTTTTCCCTGTCAAAACGAGCTAACAGAATAAAAAACGAAGCTAAAAGGGGCAAAAACGGCGTAATAAATTGAAAGATAAACCTACGGGAGAGAGAGAGAGAGGAAAAAATGCCCCGCATTGAGTAACACGGATAAGCAGACAAGATAAGCCACGGACGAGCGGGAGAGAGATGACAGAGGATGAAAATATAAAAAGACAATAATAGTTCGCTGAGAAAGGAGCGCGAGATGCGAAAAAAAGGGAGGGGCAAAAGGGAGTGACTGCTTCCGCGTCATTGGAAATGAAAGCGGGATGAGTTAGTCAATGACGCTACCTTCCACCAGATCGCAGCACCTCCAAGAGAAAGGGCGAGGGGGAGGCGGAGGGGGGAGGCTGAAAAAAGGGATGAGACCGGTGGTGGAAAAGGTTTATTTTGCCCCTCCTTCTGCATCTCCTCCTCCACCTTTCACTCCAGTGGACGATTGGTGTTCTTTGTCGTCCTGCTCTGCCTCTCTGCACGAAATGTACGCATCTTTTCATTTGTATCCAAAACCAGAAAACTCCGATGCAGAACGTATCCTTAGGGTATAACGTTGCCGGATCATCACCCTTTCTTTTTTCCCTCGCCTGCCTCTCCCCGAAACTCCTCCAACCCTTTCCAACCCGTTAAGGAACCATCTTTTCCCCTCACCCTGCCGCACATTAAAAAGATCCTCCTTCCATTCCCTATTCTCTTCACCCCTCCGAACTCTACCACATTTTCGCTCCCCATTCCCAGAGACCGCGCTGATTAAAAAGCAGCCATTGATAGTCGACGGAGAAATAACAGCAAAACAAAGGAGTGCGGAGGGGATAACAAAAAACGCGATGCCCTCCCCCGTCTTCCGCACAACAGTCGCGGCCATGGTCGCCACCGGAGCAGTCATTTGTCTGTGAGCGCTGGGGCTTCTCTGGCGTAGCCTTCTTCATCTCCGAAACCACCTCCCGACCAACCCATCCATGCTTCCCCTCTTTCTTTCTCTCTTTTGTGCTCTGCTTCATTCTCTTTCCAAGCTAACAATCTTCTCCGCCCCACCACTCCCTTGCCCAGGACTCTCCTTCCAGATCGCTAAAATGTACGCAGCGGATCCTTGCCAGGATGTCCTCTCCCGAATCGAAGACTTGTAAGCCGCGATCTTTCAATACCGCGTCTTCCCAATGTTCCACTCCATCGTTTCCCTTTCTTCCTGACATAATTTCTCGTGCGCCGAGCTGGGTTTCTCACTTTACAGATCGCTGCCTTTTTTTCTTTTACCACGTACGGCAGAAGTTGGTGGGGAACGTCGTCATCAATTTGAAGCTTTTAGAGTTTTCATTCAGTTCCGATTGACATGAGGTAGATCTGATTTCCTGCTGGTTTCTTACATACTGGCTAGGGTTTGTTGTAAAAATATGGATTACAAATTTAGTCGAGATTATAAGAATAGAGATTGTGCTAGGTCTTACATGTAATCAGTAAGAGGGTTGTGGGCAGTACACCTCGGCTCATATTAAATATCGTTAAATACGAGCCTAGGTGTACTGCCCACAACCCTCTTACTGATTACATGTTTCACAGCTCTTTCTTCGTAGAGATGTAATTTTTTCTATTCCATACATGCTTCTTTTATCACATGATTGTTGAAATACCTTGAAACAACTTTTCAGTGAAATCTACCGACAAGAAAAAATAACCTCTGTCTTAATTGTTAACAGTATGAAAATGCAGTGACCTAGGCCGTATCAATACGGCCGGCATATCAATGAGTCTTAATATAAAAACCTAAATAAGTTGCTAGCCGCCCTCGTAGCAGTCTCGAATGCTAGTCTGTTGTAGGTGGGAGTTAGTGCTCCATTCTAAAGCGTTTGAAGGATTTACTAACCGTTATTTATTTCCCCAATAGTAAAGAAAGCTAGGTGCCAAAAAGCCTACTAATATTTTTATTCGTTAAGGAAGTAGTAACAGATACGTCTACATCATTAGCCAATTTCATCAATTTTACAACTTTTAATTTTACAAATTTTACATAAAGGATTTGTAGTCAACGGTTTTCTGTGGAGGACAATTTGATGCCAAAAAAAGAATTTAAATAAATTTAATATACTACATATTCTCCTTTCTATTTTAATATTACCAAGCAATGTCCTAGAAGAGTATTTTATTATCATTCAAAGCTTTACGTCTCATCTGAAATGATATTTCGCCTCCTCCATGCAATTTCCATGCTATTCGCAATATTCGATATCTCGTCTCTCCCCCTTTTATTATTTCGTCCGCCATTTGGCGTATGCTTTTTTCCTATTTCTCTCTCTCTCTGCTAACTATTTCCTCCCACTCGCTCTTGCTTTCCGTTCTGCCCCCCTCACGAACGCCATCCAATCTCGCTCACGGGACGAGCATTGCGTTCGTTGAGAGCATCACCACCCATTTTGGTGACTATTGTCCCACTCCCTTTGTTCTGCAATGGCTACTCCGCTCGCTATTCATTCAGATCACTTCGCGGGATTGGAGAACTCCGTTTAAAGGTTACCGGTGACATTATCCGAAAAGGAACGCCATGAGTGTAATTACGTCTCGATTGTTTTTTACTTTAGCGGCGGAAAAAAACTGCGCTTATTGTGAGCGCGTGTATTTGAGGGACATTTTTTCTTCCGGTCGTTGAATGAGGGTTGTATTGTAGAATCAGAAAATAATGTGTATGTTCATGATATCCCTTCGCAATCTCAGGAGAATGGCCTTTCGGGAGAGAGTTACAGTTGATTTGTAATTGAGCGGCGATGTACGGTAGAGGATAAAGCTATTAAGTGTCGCTTGTCTTGAGTGGGGTAAAAAAGGGGAATATTAGGGCCGAATGGATATTCGTGTATACCCTGTTGCTTAAGTGAAAAAAGTTGTATTTCGTTTACGTGTAGCACGGCATGACAAAGAGCTGTTATTATGTTCCGCATTTTTACGAAACTTGTTTTTTATATAGGCGAAAATTTGTGTATTTTTTCCGATATTATCATAATACTACAATCTTATATTATGCTTAAGTTCTGTTACAGTTTCTCATCTTTTTAATGTACATAGATTTACTCGCTGAAAGCTCCATTTCTCGATTTTACATCAAACTATTTATAGTTGACATTAGATTTTTCTAAAATTTTGTCAGCATAGAATAATATGTAATGTGATTTATTTTAAATAGCGTTTGATAAGAGGTCTCCGATTCAAACGTACTGAATTATTGTATATATAATTAGTTAATTTTGAATCAAATTTACAATCATAATGCTAATGATAAGATGTTCAAAAGAAATGTTAGGAGAGATGACAACATGTTCGATTGGTTTTCACAACTGTATTAACTCTGCATACCTAGCTTCTTGTATCACAATTAAAATTTTTCAGAAAAGTAACTGTGGTACTATTAAAATGCCCTATTTGCGATACCACTGTTTCACATTATTTTCGTACAACTCTTGTGTAAATAAATAAGTATACAGAGTTTCCTTGAAAGGTATAATTAGATTTATCTTATCTTCTATGGGATAGGAGATGAAATGTTTATTTTCCTCGACCTCAGTTTTACATTACTTAAATTAAATAAAAATTATAGGTAAAAGTATGCTTAGTGAAGCTGAATTAACACTACTGTTTATCATATTGGATGATTACGTTTTTATATTATTGCAAAAATTATCAGGGGGTTTTCTGTTGAATTTTAACAGAAAATTTATTAACTACGCTTGTCTAATAAGCTCATAAACCTAATGAAAATATAGATTGAACGTTTTATTCGAGAAACCTTTACTTAGGTCAAAGTCGCTTTGATGGAATTTAAACGTAATTAAAATTTTCAAAAGATTGCAATCTTAGTTTAAAATATCCTAAATTCAGGAGTCTCCATAAATAATTCTTAGCAGCATGACCTAAGATAAGGTGGATTCGAACATTTTTCTATTTATTTCTTAGTAGATTACGAAAAACCAAAAGGGTATCTAAAAATGTAAGAGGACATGTTTTTAATGAGACTTCCGTTGAAATTAACTAAGGTGTATTTTCCCTCATGCCTCAGCCTTAGGTAAACACTGGGGTTACTTATTCATATTTTTAGCTGGAATCTTCCTCGAAATCCACCGAATTTTTCTCTCTTAATTTCTACGCCCAGTATGCTTTCATTCCAACTCCTACTTCCGGTTTTACTCCCTTTCTTTAGTTTGGATTCTCTTGGACAATTGAAATATCTGTGCATAAATTACCTGAGGCCAGCAATTGACAATAAAAACAATAGTAATTCTGCAGTCATCGCCTCTTTCAGCAAACAAACCTTTCCCGAGGTTTTACTTTTGTAACCATATTACCATTTTCGAGCCATCAAACTATATAAAGATCGATTTCTATCTTCTAAAAACATAAAATTCTAGTACACATGAGTGCATACGTATGTACATGCACGAAGTATAGGAGCAACACTCCAGTAAAATCCATTTAAACATTTTCGGTAAAAGACATTTTTCGGAATGTTTTCACGTTTCGCTCCAGTCTTTACCAAACGTTTTCTTTGCGTAAAGTCGAATCACACATAGCTGGAGTAATTTGGTCCAAGGGTCAGCAAAGCTTATCTTCAATAGAATGATAAAAAGGTTTAAGAATCCCATGTGTAATCCAAGAAAGTGAAGTAAATTGAAAGCAGGATTTTAGAAAAATGCTACATTCAATATAGTCATTCAAAATAGTTGAAACTGAAAAATTGCTCCTATTTTCTGTAATTAATGTGAGCTATGAGCTGACATTTCCTTAAATTCCTTAGCAATTGTGATAAAATGATATTTTTATTTGTGCGATCTCAAATTTATATCAGTAATGTTTCCTTTTTCAAAATTACAGTTTACTACCAACGTACACACAAAGATAATTTTCAATGGTATTTTATATTCAATTTTGGGTCATTAGCATAAGCTTAGCTGGCTTCTAACATACCCCGATATAACATTTCCCGCAGTGAGAAGGTTATGTGATAATAGGAGTATTTTTTTAAAATTAGTGGCTCATTTTGAATGGCAATTGAATTTTGAATTGCTTAAGTTCTTTGTAATAGGAGACAATCGGGATCAAGAATTACAAAACAGACTCATCACTCGCTTTCAAAAAATAGTAATACATAGTTTTCCCTTAATCCCAAGTAATGTGCAACTAACAGTGGGAAAATTGGTGAGATATAAATATCCAAACTTTGTAGAAATATTTAAAATGTGATTAACATTTTGTTCTTAAAATATCAAAACTTAAAACAATTACGTACTTGGTCAGATCCTAAAAATCGTTAATTATTTTCTAAATCTTCACCATCTGTTCGTTACTTGGTAACATCTTCACACAAACAACGAGATTAAAAGTTTCATAGTTGAATATAATATATCAAATAATTCTGGAAAGTATTAAAATGTTAAAATCACAAATGCCAGCGTTAATAAAGTAGATTTCAAGTAATTAATCTAGATTGAAAATATTGATTAAAATTTAATGTCTGCGAAATAATATTACCTAACATTTCGGAGTCCAAATTCTAGAAAAGTCTCAAAAGATACAATGATAAACTTTAAGTAGAGAAGAGGAAAAACAAAACTTGGCTCTCGAAAATTACTCATTGAAAAACCAAATCTCACACATGTGCCATGGGTAGAGTATGTCGCGAGCAAACTGCCTAACATCTTCTCTCTGAGCACGGGAATGAATCTCACGACGTCACTTCATTTTTAGCAAAGGCGCCGTGCAATCAATTACCAAGAAATCTTTTAAAGGAATGACGTCGGCACAGAGTAACTCTTCCCATCGCACTTCTCCTTAAGCACCTGTTCAGCCTATTTGATAAATTACAGAAACCCAAGATGTTATGCTCCAATTTCCCACAGCGACTGCCTCTTACGTAAGAAAACAAATGCCCATCAGGCGAGATAGTGTCTCCCTCTGGGAAAATGCTTAGCTCATTCCACAACTCCCTCTTTTCCCATTTTTTCCTCTCTGACCCTACTCCCTCGCCCTCTCTTAATTCTCATTAAGGAGTCCCTTTAATTATCACTAGGTAATTAAAGGGTTATTTTCGCGTTCTTTTACCGAATCTTTTCTTAAATGGTGATACTTAAGGAACCTATAATTCGCAGTTTTCAAATTGATTTTAAAGGGAAAACAACTTACACTTTACCTGATGCAATCGAAAATCAAATTATGGTAATTTTTTCTGAATACCTTAAAAATGTTACGTTGTAGACCTATCGGAAATATGATTTATAAACTCTCAAATTATCTAATTCTAAACGGTGATAGGTAAATCTTTCAGCCTCAAAACTTTCTTCCGGTTTCCGCTTTCAAGCGTCTAATATGTTATTTACCCATTTTATTTTTTCTTGGTCTACGTACGAGATATTTCTGATCGTGTGTTTTGTTAATGCTGTGGTGGTGGTGATAATGCAATTATGCTGTAAACCTTAGATCGATTTTTATCGTTTTCATAACGTAATGAATTGGTATTATTTAAAGTATCTTTCCAACAAACTGCATATTATTATCAAAAGATGGAACTAGTATCTCTTAGTTTTCAAGCAATGTTAATGCAAGCGATGTTACTTAGCATAGAACAAAATTGGCTTTAGATTCTACTTTTTCCATTTTTACACAGGTTAAATTCAACGTGTACGTATCTGTACAATAGCTCCACTTCTATGTGGATTCAACCATTTAGGTAAATTTCCAACATATATATATATATATATATATATATATATATATATATATATATATATATATATATATATATATATATATATACAAAATCATATCTAGGCTATCGGTTAACTTAGCTGACAAATTTATCGCCTTAAAAAAAAATTTCTTCCGTTGCATCTCGTACTTTGCTAAGTAAATTATATATGTGCATTCTGATATTTCTACAAATTCACAGAATTAAAAAAAATGGTTCTTCCTATTCTACTCATACAAGAGTTTGATAGTTTATTGACAGTTTTAATATGAATTTTGCGATTCGGAAACATATGGGAGCCCACATTTCGGCTAACAGATATTTCTGGAATTGAATAAGATTTCGAAACCTCCCTTGTTAGCCGAGGAGCTACCATACATCTATGAAAGGCGAGAGTAAACTTGCTAATCCCGCGATCTCCCACGAGCGTCCCTTATATTCCACCCGTGCGACACACTTAAACAGTTTTTTCCTTCCGAAGTAGTTTCATACGAATGCCGCAGTCTTAGCCCCACCCCTTCACGTGATCGCCACGCCTCAAATCCCATGTCGCGCGTACGCGACCGAATAAAAAGCGGCGATGTGGGAGGAGATACTCCCGCGCAAATAAAAATAAAGGATATTCCTAGTGGAGCGGAAAACTTTCCTAATAATTGAATTCCACCAAATCCGCACGGAATAACTTTCCGTTCGGGAGTAAACCGTAGCTTCTTACAGCAGGTGCCACGACGGAATGAGACCGAAATACTTTTCCCGGGAAAGAAAAGATTCGGCGGGGAGAAAAAAGGGTATAGCCGTAGAGAAGGGAAGATTAGGGCAAAGCTGGGGCTACGAGACAAGTTAACTTGTCGGCTGCGCCGTAGGAATCGCTGGCTGCGACGCTGCTGCGACAGGCGGAAAACCTCTTTCGTCCCTTACCCCCGAAGACCTAAGGGCTTAAACGTAAGACCGCTCTCCAAGAAGGGAGTTGCCGAGGAGATTCCATCCCTCGACGGAATCCACACGGGGAGGATCGCTACATGAAATATGGCGGTGGTCTTGTCATTTCGATTATTAGTGTCCAAATCGTTTTCGGCTGCGAAGGGATGAGGAATGGGCGTCGTGGAGAAGGGGAGAGAATTGCCTCTCGTACAACTTTCCCCCTTCCTGATAAGAATTATCCCGGAGGAGGGTGAAGCGAGGGGTATCTCACAGCTTGAACCTATCTCTCACATCCAAATTTATCGGTATCATCACATTTATTTCTTTCTAAGATAATTATGCAAGTGAATGAAAATTTGATATGAAATCAATTGATGAACAACCGAATACCTTATAATTTATCATTGTATAAAATCTATAGGTGATCAACCTAAAATCTTAAAATTTAACATTTTGAAAATTTGATATGAAATCTACTGATGATCCACCGAATATTTTATAATCTATCATCTTAGTAAAGCGGACTACAATGCTGCATGTAAGCAATATAACCTTGCACTCTTCTAGAAAAGACAAACAGTGGTAGATGTTTTTTGTGAAATATTTTAGTTGATGTGATTGACTCTAGTGAAATTATTTCCTTGGATTTTATTTGAATGTTCGAATATCTTATCTATCAATCATCTTAATGAAGTGGTATACAATGCTTTAAGTAAGCAATATAACCTTTCTCCCTTCTATAGGGTGGAGGATGAACAGTGGCAGATGTTATTCTTTCGAAATATCTTAATGGATGTAATTGACTCTAGTGAACTTGTTTCCCTGGTTTTAATTTTAATCTTCTAATGAGACATTTTAGACACACCAAGCTGTTTTGACTTTCGGAAAAGTCAATGTGTGTCGTTTTGAACCTATGGCTAGAATTATGAGGACGACAAGTGAAGTTCAGAACTCCGTTGATATTGAAAGCGAAAAATGCATTCGAACCTGCCTTGGTTATTTGTAATATTTAATTTATTCTTGTTTGTATTTTGCTTGCATTAGTATTTTGCTTTCGTAAGTGTGTTTTTTGTATTTATTTACTCTTTCATTATATCGCATCTAAATAGGTACTTCGTGTTTGCAGTGAATAAATAATTATTATGATAGACCGGACTTTGTGGAACAACATATTAAAAGGATGTTAAAAAATTAATTAACAGAAAAGTAATTTCCGCAAAATATATTTTAATTCACGAACGAACACGTTTTATTTAAAACGTAATTTATCGATAAGATATAAACTCATCGTATATCTCGGGTTGATTGGAATGACAGCTTCTTCAGTAGAATTGAACCAATTATGTTCCATTGATTCTTGTCCCCAGTATAACCCATGGCCAAAGTAATCTCCAGAATAATCGTGCACGAGTATTAAATATTAGTAATAAAATAATTTATATCTAAGAGTATGGAGGCAGGGATAACAATTTTATATTTTGTTTTCCGTATCTACAAAAATGTTTCTAATAGTATACATACGTTCATTTTAGAGCAAATTTAATATTATAGAACAATTTGATAAAGATGTCAAGCTAACATCCCTTTAAGTATAACTGCTTGAAATTATCGATTAATAATTTTTGCTCTTCCTTTCCATTCTAAATTTTCAATCCATCCTTCTTGGAACCATAAAAATCATGTAATTATTAGTAACCAGTTTCAATAAAAAGATTTAACTCTTCCCAACAGCATGCATTGCTAAGTAGATACCAGAATCCTTTAATCAATCTTTTCCATAACTAAGGCAATCAAGAATTAGTCCCAACATTTTACTGCGTGAAAACGTACCATATAATGACATAAAGCCTAATTCCCTTGAAACTTAATACGTTTCTCTTCGATGTTCACTTAGCCTCAATAAAGGCAAACTATCCACAAGGTCTCTGCAGCCCTTTAATAAATGAACCATATAATCTACATGCTTCCCTTCCTGTTTCCGTGAGGAAGATGACAGAGAGGTTAGCAATACCGCAGAACAAGCATATACTGGAGTAGGTACAGGAATAGAAGGGAAATTTGGGAGAATGAGAGAGGTTAAAATTGGGGTAGGGAGAGAGAGAAGGGCACCCAAGGGGAGTGTTTTTCCGCAAGGGGAATGAAGGCTGGGGTGAGAATGGGTGGGTATAAAAGGGAGAGCGGTACGAATAGTAGATTCGGGTTGCGACAGCACAGGTGGGTTTCCACATAGCTTCCATCTCACCTTTTTTCTTCTTCCTCTTGACCTCCGTTTCCATTTTCTCTTTCCCCTCCCTTCATTTTATTCTTTCCTTTCACTTCCTAAGACGTCATACTCTCCTTGCACAAAGTGCAGGGACCTTCATTCCTCTTAGGCGCTTAGCATATTTCCTGGATTCTTTCGGGCTTTTCCGTAAAGAAAAGTCATAGTACAAGGGTACTGACTTTTACAGTAAATGGAACATAATGTACTTATTCTTTCGAAGTGAAATTTAGAGTAAAATTTCGTAATAAATAATAGAGATTCTTTTCATTCACGCACTGAAATGGTGGTAATTCTCAATTTGATAACCTATTTTTTAAAAGTATGACTATTGACGTTGTCATTTAATATATTTAAATTGTAAATTACGTTTAAATAGCAGTGAAGAATCATTCGAAATCAAGCCATTTTAATTTCATACAAATTTTTTAATTTTAGTTTTCTATGGCTATATTTGGATCCAAGCCTGAATAATTTCTCCCGATAAATACTTTAACATGAATTTATGAATCAAGTGATTGATTTTTAAAGACAGAGAACTACTGATCATGGTCATATCCAAACTATTTATCAAGTACAAAGATAGAAATATTCTTTAATTTATTGATGGTTATTATTATCTGTATCGTCTCTCGATATTTTCTAAATTGATTCTTGTTATTCATATGATATTATTTTATAGATATAATTTTTATCAGACTACTTAATCCCTATAACATTCATTCATCTTATAAACAAATTAGAGTTCGTAAATAGGTGCGTTTATGTAAAACTCTAAAAACAAAAAGTTGTACAGCTTTCAAACTTTTAAGATTGTGAAATGCCTCCTCTGCGGAGAGAGTAGGCCAATTTTATTAACCATTAAGTCCCCGGTTCTTATAAATATACCCATAAAATTCAGTTTTATCGGTTGCAAGCTTTATTTCCTTAAAAAACTAATTAGATAGAATAGTCGTGCGAAATTAAGACAAGCATCAAAAGGAGGGAAATTCAATAAAATTTCTTCTTTTGAAATGTTGTGAAAAGTGAAATGTTGTTTTCAAATTGAGATTAAGATAATAATTCAAATAAGATTAAGATCATAACCGTGTCACATGCTTATTTCTCTCGGAATACACGGGAAATTTAGCTTCATTTAAAAGTAAGTAAAGCTAAGAATCGAGGAAGAATTTATAAAGAGGAGGCAGTTCCAATAGTTTTCACTATCATGACAAATATGGTAAAATTAAAACCGATTGAAGTGTCAGCTCGATTACTTAAGTTACAACGGGAACACTTATTTTTTTCTTTATCACAATTAAGGAGGCGAGAAAAGAAGATATTCATCAATACAGAGGCAAATGAGGAAGGCTTTTAAGAGAATTAAATATATTTAGGAAAAAAGAGGTGTAGAAAGAAAATATATTTGTGCGTTTAAGCTTGATTTACAATATGCATTAACATCTGTATTCTTTATTGAGAGCTTACTTTGACCAGTTTCTATCCCTCTCTTTTCTACTCTCAAATTAAATCCTTCGTTTGCTTCCCTTCCCTTCCATATATACATTTAAATGTCAATATTTGTCCCTCTTTGTGATCTCACATACAACAAAGAAACAAAATATGCTTTTCTTTGAGTAAATAGTTATTCCGTTTCACTATTTACAGGACCTATCTAATGTTTTCTTAAGAGACCGGTATATTAAAATTAGCATTTTATATACCAATTCTTATTTCCTCGTTGAGAATCAAAGGGAAATTCGGTTAAAAACCTATAAACGTTATAAAGTTAGGTTAATTACATTAATGCGATTAGATAATCCATTTTCAAATATTTCACTTCTAGAATGGAAGCTACTTTCTGCGGTTGGTAATCATCAGTTTTAGCTATCTTCATTTGCATGTCCAATAATTAGTTTGTTTGCCTATTATATCAAACACAACCTACGTCATCAACTAAAATACACCTTAGTTAATTTACGCGATAGTAAGATATGTCTCAATATTTCACTCTATTTCTGGGGAAGAATTAATTAGGAGCTTCAAATACTGGTAACTTGGCAGAAAAATATTCTTCCCAACTATCTACTAATATTATCACCCTTCCTTTGAGATTCGGTTTTTAAAAATTTCAATAAAATAATGAATAAGAAAGGAATAACGTTACAAATTATATATAAACTACACTAGCTAACAAAAGTTGATTTTCTTATTTCAGGACATATTTTCTAATCTGTAATATTTCAATTCATTAGTAAATCCCTATCTCTTATTCCCGGTCATATTTTAACTTGATCTTTCAACATGTTTCCTTCCTCAAAAACGTAATTACTCTTTTTCCTCCGTTTCCTGTTAGAATTGGATGAGTTTTTCGTTATACTTATTTTCCGTGCTATTGTTAACTTATTTTTTAATCTGCTTTGAAGGTGGTACTTAATCGAGTCGTATATAATGCAGAATTGCATGTAACCAATAGGAATGACTATTTCACCCTAGGCTACACGCTACTTGCTGAGAGAAAATAAAAGTTATTCTTGGAGACTAACTCTGGATTACAAATCACCCTTTTTCAGACAGCTTTCTAAAGTTTTCCATGTCCCTCTTCATCTCTCTAAACCTAATTTTGAATTATTTCACATAAAGACATGGGTATTACAAGCTTGTTGAATAATTAATTCTGGAATATTTCTGTACATCTCTCAAAGGTATACACGGGACGAAAATAAATCTCAATGGCATCCCTAACTGATTGATAACTTTCACTCTTTCTACTTGAAAAATTACCCCAAACGGAAGCTGTGAAACGCCTGAATGAAAAGAGAGGCCTTTTCAAAGCAAACACCAACCGAATTAAATTAATCAACGCGAAAGTGGGCATTCGGTCTCATTTCGAAGACTATCGAAATTTCGGAAAATTTATCCACCTCATTAAAACGTTATTACACTGACGAGAGGAAATCGCAGCCGGAGCATGCTGTCGGGAATTCATACCGAGGAGATAAACCAGAATCTAGTTAAGTCAGGGGCAAGGAGGTTCATATCTCGTTTAATCTGTAATAAAGCAGTGACGTGTGCCATGCAAGTAACTCGCTCAAGCCTCACCATAAGGGTTTATGATACCACTCCACGTAAAATGAAAATGTGATCCAAGTAAAGCGACATGAATGATTTCGGAACTAATTTCTGAATGCTATTAGCTTGGTGTGGCATGAGAGAGGGCAATTATTCCACAGCAGAATAGCGGTTGGATATCAAATTCATAAAAGGGGCCGTTAGACGTGAGCGTCACCTTAAAAGCTTTCAGTTAGTCTTCTTCTAACGATCCTACCAGTTTGAATTTATTTTATCCGAAGATGCATATTCATTTTTGCTGATATGGAAAATTTAAATTTTTGCTGAGATGCATCTCACGAAGGTAATTGTGTTGTAGGTCTTATGAACAGAAATTTTACTGCCTCCTGGATAATATGATAATGGTGAAATTTGACGTTGAGGGTTGTTCTTATGTGCTACTCTCACATGCCAGAATTTCCGTACCTGTTTCGAGTTTCTCGCTGTCAATAAAACTTACTTCGAAAGTTTTTTCGTCTCTCGAGAAAAGAATTCCGGGAATAAAAACTGTACAAATATCTCCTCGAGAATTCTGAAACTTATTCTCCGTCGCCTTTGAATAGTTAATTTATTTTAATTAATTCTGGCGAAACACAAGGAGCCCTCATAGAATCAGACCGAATTTGAATTTATCTCCGAAACCGAGACTTAATTAAAGGGATATCTAAACTCTTTTATGCCATCGCGAAAAGTCTTCTCCCGCTCTGTTTCTTTTATCCTTAATCCCTCATTGTTTCTCAGAGGCGTCCCGCGGATCATTTATTCCCCTTTGATATTTACTTCGACTTCTTCCTGCAGCGGAAAAGAAATAGTCTCCTGGAAACGTTAAGAATAACCAATTTTCTCCGTCGTTTTTCGGGAGTTCATTTTTCCCTCTCGCCATTCCCTCATTTAAGAGAGATGGAGCGTAAGGCAAAAATTTCCCCGAAGAAACCCTCATCCAGGAACGGGCATAAATAGAGGAATAAGCAAAGATAAAGGAGGGGGTAAAGACGGATGCGGAGGAAGAAGACGGAGCGGGCGGTGTCATGTGTGTGTGCGTGTGGGAGATAAAGAGAAGGAGGGAGGGAGGGGGAGGAGGGGGAGGTGGGGGGAGGGGGAGACAGAAGTTGCAGAGGGAGAGCTCCCCAATCTGCTAAAAGGGACCTCAGTCATCCGATGGGAAGAACCCTCTCCCGCTGGGAGTGCCCGTATTGCTACGGATGCAAGGGATGGGAATGGATACATAGGAGGAGGGGTGGAATTCGGGAGAAAGGGGAGATACGTGCGCTGAGGAATATGGGAATAGGTGCATTGGGAAGGGGGTGGGTTAGGAATAGAAGGCGGTCTAAGAGGTAGAGAAAGGAGCGGAATAAGAGAAAAAGGAGAAAGGAAGTGTATGATAGAGGAAGAGTTGAAACTTGGGGAGGGGATTCGTGGGCGGGTGGGGAAATACTCGTGTGTTTTTTCCCTTGAAGTTGCCCAGCTGTGGAAAAAGCATATAAAGAGCGAAAGGTAGGCTCTCTCTCTTCCTCCCTATTATAAAAAAACATAAGGCAAGTTGATTTATTTTCCGGCCGAGTTGTTTTTCCGTCTGTCCGAGACCGCGGTGTAAGTATTATTTCGTTACCCGTAAGGTAAGGACGGAAATGCGTCTTTGGATCTAAAGTTTCGCGTGCAAGTAGGATTACAATCACCCGGTACTTTTTGAGGGCCGTAATCCGTATTTTTAGGTCCTGCGTGCAGGGTACTGCATTAAGGGGATATTGGTCTGACCGTCGCGTCTGAAGATGCCCAAGTTGCAGCGTAGGATGGAATAAAATTTTATTCCCGCTTCAGGTTAAGGGAATTCTCTAAGCTTGTAACTCTCTACAGGTTGTACATAATTGAAATGGATACATTTCCCTCCTTAGTTGCTGAAGGCTGTAAATGCACTTTGGACCATCGCCGTTATTTCCAGAGCATAATCATTCCTGAAGGTTTATTAGCGTACCAAAACATGTTTGTGACTTTTTCAGAGGATGCGAATATCTCCATCGATATTTCATGCACAAAAGGATAAAAGGATGAAAAATAGACAAAATTTATTTCAACCTGTAGAGCCACATCTGGGTCTTGGATGATATATTTATTAATTACATAAAACGCCTGGAGTATATATTAACTTCATTATAACTCAGCGGGAACTCCCGTTTAGGATTCATTAATTAAGAGGTGTGCTCACTAGTTTGGCATAATGGAGCTTATTTGAAGAACGTTTATTCGAGGTTTTAACGAGAAATAATGCACAAATCGTACCAAGCTAATGTATAAAGCTACCCACACAGTTGAAAATGAGCTTGATATTGTAATTTCTTTTCCTAAATCACAGCACTGCAGTGAATGAAGTTTAAGTGAACTTTATAACTATCAGGATGATCATTTATCAGAACTAAAGTGATTTATAAACCGATTTTGCTAAATTAATCTTAACGACACAAATATGTAGTTTAACACTGACATTTAAGAGTATATTCTGAAACAATTTTTGGTTTTACGAGAAGATGTTTAAATAGTTTTTTTATTAATTTAATATGAATTATTGCCTCGGAAAACATGGATTATTTATATGGGGTAATAATTTATTTATTTGCTTCAATAACATATAATATTCAACTGGTATCACTATTATTATATGTCGGGGACCATTCGATGTTAGTTGATTCATTTCAATACAACTTTGATTTCGTTAGTTGGATGTTTCCCTAAAATTTAAATTAAGTATTTTTAGACTTCCTTAAAATGCAAATATTTCATTAAAAATCTAAAAATACCAAGGGTAAAATTCTTGGAGTAAGTAACAGCTATCTCATAAAAGGGTAGATATTGTTAATCATTACAGCCACAATATATTATTGATATTTCAAAGGTACCTTTGGCCGTCGATAAATACTTATGGCCCAATGAGGCATAATTAATTTATTGATTACATCCATATAAGTCACTAGGTACTCTTCCTTCATGTTTCCATACATATTACAATTCATGACCTGATATTGCAGAATATTAAAGCTGTGTATCCTTTAATGCAACTGAGTTTGAAGTAAGTATTAAGGTGTATGATCTAAATTCTGACAAAATGTAGGTCTTACTCCTAATTATAATGGATTTCAAAGATAATATTTCTACTGAATAGTAATAGCAAGGTAGATTCATAACGTCCTTACAGTATTTGTGGTTTTTGTGGAGACAAGTTTTTCACAAATTCCCGAATATTTAACTTCTCATTAATGTTCTAGAGAAGGATTTCTTCGAATGTAATTTGGGGATGAATTTCCTGTAAAGATGTTATAAATGAAACTTCTAATTATCGACTAACATGATGCAAGCAGAATTTCTTGAGTAAATCCTATTCAGCATCTAAAAATAAGATTCTTCAGATATCAAGAATCCCATTCAAATTGTAATATTGAAAGAATTTCAAATGTCAGAAAATGAAAAATAGATCTTTTGTGCTCTGAATGGCGTGCTGGCTAATTAAGACCCCTTACTGCTCTGAAAGGTGAATTAAGCCTTTATACTTTGGAAGGGTTCTATTATGCTGCAGCCACTCTAGGTGAGTTAAGATAGAGAAGAAACCCACGGGGAGAGATACGAGAGGCACTTTAAGTAGGCATTAACCTCTTGTTGGATATGATACTCATGGGGTCGTAACCTTCCTCGTTCGCTTTAAACGCATTTGAGAACATCAATAAAAGATTAAGGTTTCGCTGGCGCGAGAAACAAACGACATTATAATTCGTCGCGATGTCTTCGCTTAAGTTTGCGTGATGAGGAGATAATTATGGGTAGCATTCATCGCTGAAAAGATTGGTATTGCGAGCTTCGTCACGAAGTTCTTCTTGCAATATGGGGGAAATTATAACTCATAAAATTAACTAACACGTTTAATTAATTGTTGCATTCGACTTTATCAGATTTTACGTCATGGAGAACTTCCTCAATAGCTAGAAGGAGCTTAACATTCATCAATTTATGGTATTTTGAAAACTTTTATGGAGTGATAAATACCGAATTTCATCTCTGATGCAATATATATAATATTATGTGAAAAGAGGACTCTATTTTCACGATTAATTTTCTTATGATTGGAGTCTCTAAGAGTTTTTTTTAGAAATATAGCGAAACTGATAAAGCACTCTTTTAATTGACGGTCGTCATTATGTTATAAAATAGTATCATTGTAAAATAAAAACATTATATACCCGCACATAAAACGCAGCCAAGTTTAAGCCGAAGCAAGGTTTATTCGACTGTAATCTTAATCTATTATATTAATTACTATAGAAAATCTATATTCGCATAGAAGACGCATCCTACTTAATAACCTTAATATGGTAAAAAATGCGTCTTTTGTGTAGGTATATACGATAATGTAATACTTTTTGCATTATTTGCAGATCAGTAACTGAAGGGAAAATTGAACCATCATTGAGTACGTTACAAAATGTTTCACTATTTATTTGATCATCTATAATTCATTCCAACCTTGCTAGATTACCATAAGGAGTTCATACAAGTCAAAATTCTTATACGTTATGCATGCCCTATTTTGCATGAAAGTTATTAAGTGCTTCAAGAGACTTATTGTTTTCCTCAGATGTATGCTTCATTGCCGAGATAATGATATCAAGGAAGTCTCTCCAAAATTAACCTCTCGGTAATGCCCGGAGAAATCTCAAACGTCGTAAACCAACGTGTAGCAATTATTTTCCATTTTTCCCAGATAACGGTCTCCCCGTGGAGATGCGTGCAATAAGCGACACCCTTTTTCACCCATCAACCCACAGCATCTAACCCCATTACTCGGGCATAAAGCGACGCTAAATCACGTCGTTGAATAAATAATCGCAATGAAAAGCGTGGGAGAGATATGGAGATAATACTTAAGGGGTCGGACGTCGGCAAGACATAGCGCCTCAACAATTAGGACCAGAGCAAAGTGTCACATGCGATTCGCCTGAGCAATTGGAGTGGTTTCACGTGACACCTTCTAAGAGGGAAAAGGGGCAGTAGGAGGTTAGGACGAGAGATTAAGATGATGAGAGGGAATGGGTATTTAGATGAAGGAGGCGCTAAACAGCCTTCTAGGGGGTGTGCCGGACTGCGTGATGGATGGAGAGAGGATATCCTCGCGCTTCTTGAGTGTTAAAGAGAGGTTTTGTTGCCGGTAAGTGCTTGTAATGGATTCTTAGGCACAAGACGAGAGGTCGGGAAGCTGTAGAGTGGGGATGTAGTTGGCGATGTCTACTCTTTGCCCACTTTCCCTCTCTCATTCTACAGGAATGACCTTCTCGTAATTCTGCGCGGGGACACAGCTGGACAAGTCTTGAGAGTATGTGTGGAGTAGGAAAAAACGGGGGACAGATGAGAGGGGGGAGTAGGTGAGGTAAAGTAGAGGAAGGAGGTAACCGGATGTGACGTAGGGAATGGGGAAGAAGTAGGCCTGGCTTTTGGGCGAGGGCAAGTAGGGTTGCGGCCATGGATAATGGAACTTAAGGGCTGTGCATATGTGCTTCGTTTGGTGGGGATGGGTGTATTGAGAGTGGGGAGATCCGCAGAGGTGGAGGTGATGCTGGGAGTGGGAAACTAAGTTGGTTGCGGTGCGACGACTGCTGCGAACTTTACGGTGGCATGCGTGGTGCACGCATGCGTTTGTGGAGGAAGAGGATTGTCGGTGACGTGATATGAATGACGAAGGTGATCTCAAGGAGATATA
This sequence comes from Pachydiplax longipennis, assembly GCA_036926295.1. Lineage (NCBI taxonomy): Eukaryota > Metazoa > Arthropoda > Insecta > Odonata > Libellulidae > Pachydiplax > Pachydiplax longipennis. The sequence goes on from JAVFKF010000008.1 coordinate 65,598,435, forward strand.
TAAGATGGTATGAAAGGACCTCAGGTTTAAGTGGGAAGCAATCAGTGGAAGACAGAACGATTTAATTAGAAAAATTATAGTTTCTATTTTCATTTAATTTAAAATGTCTACTCGCTGAATCTACTCGCTATAATAGACGATATACATATGCAATACTATGCTATGTAACAACAAATAAGTAAATTGGAGATCGTAGTTGGGGATAGAGTATTTATCGTAAAACTTCTAGTAAAGGAGGCAATATGCTGTTTAAATTAAGCTTACAGAAGCTGCATCAAAAGTTTTCTATGTTCATTTCTGTTTTAAGATGCAACGAATTTACTCTTCTAACTTAGGAAGTTTTTCCTGTAGGTATTGAACTGTAAATGGATATGCTCATATCTGTATAGGTACTATTTAGAGGGGACTCTGAAATACATAATTACTGTAATTTATTGAAAATAATATTGTGAAATTATTTTTTATCTCGAAAACGCATAATTATAACCTTCAAAAACAGCTTTACATTATAAATATCTAATGGTTTCATTACAATTATTGAGGATCTATGGCTTGCAACTTGGCGATGATTGTTTACATTATTTTCGTAAGAATGTTTCTAAGAACCGGAGGACATAAGGTTTATTCACTAATGATGAATCCCACTTTTTCATATTCAATTATCTGCTTTTATTTTTTAAATCGTTAAAGGAATGCACTCGAGTTGTCATATTTTTTATGGTTTTGGCTTAACAATGAAATGCTCTCTTTGAATTCTCAGTCGTCTATACAGATGAATTGATGATAATGAATGAAAATAGAGATAAAGATGTTGTGCCATATGCTGGATTCGTACCATGTCCAATCTCTTCATCAATTCATGCATGAATTTTCATGCACTATGAAAAAAATACTTCTAGAAAAAACATGCCAATTAACAGCTGACACGGTAGATAATATGCATAAAGAGAAAAAGAACTCAGGAGTTTAACCTAATCTGCGTAGTTAGGTGGACGAAAAGTTTGTTATATCAAGGGTATCACTGGTATTTTTCCATTTACGTAAGCATCTTTAAAAGATTGATCATATGGGCCATGAATCCCATCATTGAACAATGAAGAATTTCATGTAGTAAATGAAAGTGTAGGAATGTCTACCAGAAAATAATGCGCAACTTTACAAACATGTTGACTGAAACCAACGCTCTCAAACTCCTCTTTCCCAATTATTCCTCAGATAACAAGACTCCTTAAATTTTTCAAGTAACCCCCCTCGTCGGAATCAGGATAGACATAACACTGTCATATTAAATGAAAACAGAAGTACCGCGCAATTTCGCCGCTATTTCAATTTATCGGTCGGGTGGAGGCGGGCGAAGCGAATAAGTGGTAAAAGGTTTTCCAGCACCATCTGGCGACTATTTTTATACAAATTTCATTCCGCATGAAATAGAAAACAAGCACCTCGCCCTTTTTACATTATTGTTCTTTATTTAGTTTTCCTCTGAAGATGATGATGCACGTCGGCCGCACAGTTTCCTTCCCTCCCGACCGAGAGGAAAAAAATAAAGGCGGAGTGGAAATAAAGAAGCCCTGCCCTTATCAAAATTTCAAATATTATCTCTCTTCCATTGTCTTCCTCACCACACCCTCTCCTTTCTCTAAAAACCTTATCTTTTAGAAACTCTCGTTATCTTCTCATTCTTTTCCCTCTCTTATTCTTTCTCTTACCTTCTTATCTTCTTTCCTCCTCACCTTTTCACCGTGTTTTCCCCTCTCCTTTCTCCCGCAGAATAAAACCTTACAGCTGTCTTTCTCCCCATTCTCTTTGGCGCATTCAAAATTCATTATAGGTGACCACCGCCTTTGTTTTCCCTCCCTTACCCCTCGGGCCTCGTTCCCTAGCCCTACACTCCGCCTCATATCATCCGTTCTGTCCATTTCCCGTTCACTCCTCCCCCCTTGATGTCCCTCCCCCTCCACCGGCCACCAAACTGCTCCCAGAGGTGTGGAGGGTGAGGGGATGTACAGATGGAGGGATCACACGGTGGGAAGGTTGGTGGCTTCCAACTTCCCCTTGTCACCGCTCGTGTCTGAGTGGCGCTGCATATAAAGAGAGCCGTCAACCAATTAAGAGAGGGACTTTACTCCCACTCAGTTAACCGATTAATTGAACGACCGCGTGTTGGATAAGCACCTCGCACATACCTTTTCTCGATTTCTCCTCTCTCCCGCATCTCTCTCTCTCTCTCTTTTCCTGTTTTGCGGACAATCCTATCCTCTCGGAAGCTTTGAATCAAAGAGTATTTCGGCAGGGGTATGCGGGAGGTATTTTTTCTCGCTTTTGGGAAATCGTCGATTTCTCTGGATTTTAGCGAATCATTGCGCGTGTCCGTTCCCTTTATCAGATTGTTTGTTTGATACGTCGGAATCTCAGCTAATGTGTTGACTGTTTCATTCTTTTGTAAGGCACGCTATGGAAATTATCGGGCGTATTTAAAGAATGGAAAATATTAATACGAGATATTGCGTGAGAAGTTTTTCTGTGAATCTTTCAAATGATACACCATCATTTGATTTGAATTTGTGTACTCAGAAAAGTTCATAGCTTCGGTGATTCATTTGGCATCGAATTTGAATTCGTTTGAACCAATTTTATCATACTTTTGGTTTCATAAATAAAAAAGTTTTATTTGATATATAAAAGAAAAAACTTCATATAAATACAGAAAAAATATGGAATAAAACCTTTAATTATTCTATATTTTTCCAGTTATGTCATCCATTCAAAAGTCCTTTGACTTATTCTCGCGTTACCTGTTAGTTTTCTTTTATTTCTAGTTCTGCACAATAAATTCACGAAGAGAATAGGTAGATTTCGAGTCGTATCAAACACAAGACATGCCGACAGCAAGTTTCTTTACTCAACCATCGTTTCACCCATAAAATAATCCACTCAACAGTTAATTCAGTTTCCATAAAATTTTTACACATTAACTTCAAATACACTTACCATGGTTTTGTCTTACATTTTTAGCAGGTTGTTATAGTATTATCTCTGAACTTTGCAATTGATTTGCAAGGTAAATGAGGATATGATTGATTTTGAAAAAGTACTTTTCATTTCATCGTCATCTTTGTTTAATGAGATTGAGAAGGTGCTGTATTTTACGCTATTATTTCATTGTTCACAAACATTACACGCCAGGGAAATTTTAATCCCTTATATGCATAAATGTATTTGAAAGAAATAAATAAGGGGACAGTTGATCAAAAGATGGTAACTTGCGCCTTTTGCTTAGGCCACAAGCAAGGCAAGAATCAATGCGGGTTGCATCTATCAAGGAGCTGTACTAATCGTTTTCGATATTTCAGAAGAGAAATTTTCAAATCAAATTCGGGTAGTTGCATGAATTAATTGAATGAGATCAATGAAAATGAATTCTTGGTGACTAGTCCTAGTATCTATTACCCCGATTATGTAGCAGTATTAAATCGACTCACGTAATAGATATAACGCATGATATCTGGTCTCCCTAGAGCTTACTCATTTTGCATATATTGAGTAAACCAAGCCTTAGTTTAAATCTAATTTCCTCTACTCCTTGATTTACATCCTACCCTCTGAAGAACCTTATAGTTAAAATTCTTGACCAAACTCATTCCCCACCCAAAATAATATTCGTTTCAATATTTTTTCCGAATATTTCTTGAGTGAATAGAACCTCGAGTAACATACTTAATTAACTCTTATGTAGATGTGGCTAGAGTAATTCTTATTTCATATTATATTCAGTTTGATTTTTCTTTTGGTTAAATTCTTGTCTTGTAAGACTCTATTCACCCAAATCTGGAACTTTCATAAACCCCATCTATTGTACCTTTTGTGCTATAAGTTACTAGAAAACGTCATATATTCATAACTATTTCTATTTTTTCGAAATATAGCATACAAAAGTACTCTTCAATCCCTTTCACTACCCTTGCTACAACATAACGTTTTTTAGATATCTGTTAAAGACTCTACCAAATAAATGCACATTGGAAACACGTCAAAATCTCATATACTTGTATATTTCCTGGAACTCCTCATGGAATGAATGCGAGTAAAAGGTTTCTCATTTTAAAAAAAGTCGAGAATCTCTCAGGGTAGAATTAAAATATAAGAGATGAAATACGAACTTACTCCATAATTTTAGGAAAATGAGGGAAAATATACTAAAAGATACTCTAAATAACTCTTTCGTTCAACTGTTTTTTTTTCAATCAGGAAATAAGGAAGAATTTCTTTCTACATTTCCTATCGCATGGAAACCTTCCGAAACATCATTTCTCAATATTCCTGTTTCAGCTTCACTCTCTCCGAGTCTATATTTTTCTCTTTCATCCTTCTATCCGCCTCTCCACGAACACACATATTCTCTATCTTCTCGCTCAACCCTTTCGCCTACTATTCTTATTCAACTATTCGCATATTATTTTCCTACCATGAGATGCTTAGCGTTCACTAAGTCTTGGATATAAAAGTAGAATTACATATCATTGCATCTGTTTATATCAAGAAGGATCGTTTTTTCTAACGTGATATTAACCATCACGTTCACTACAGAATGAATCCTCAAAGATTCATGATGTTGTTCCAGTACATACTGAGCATTCCTGCTCGAAACAATTAAAGCTAGTATTGAAATACTGATAGTATATTCCTTGGTGTGATATAATGAAGCTATTGATATGATAATAATTTAGTGGGTTACATTATTTGTTATTGGTCGAGTCGAACTTTATTATTAAACTTTAATTTCAATACTACAACAACGATCTACCACGGTACGTTAATGATGTCTTATGTAGACAAATTGATGAAAGGTTTTATTTTCTGTACTGTAATTGATGAAGCCTACGTGGTGGCATTTTTGGAAGAATCAGGTGAATTTACCATGAGGAAGATGCATTATAATATGGTAGTACTCTGATGCTTCTTCGCGAGCATTAGTGGAAAGTGGATTCATTCGTTAATATTTATTAATATCTGTAAATTATAAATCACGAGGATCTTAGTAAGATATTTTAAGACATCAGTACATAAGTAACCTCAGTCAAAATTTCCTACGAAGTGAAACTGAAAATTTTTATAATTGAATTAAAATTGAACTTACAAATTACGAGGGTTAAGCTAAAGCAGGCACGAGAAGTGAAAATTTAAACTTGTAGGAATGAGATAGTCGCTCACTGGAACGCACGCCTCAAAATACTCAAGGATGAACAGAAATGAAAACTCTCTCGGTCACGTTGCACTTTTTCAGCCCTGATAATCCGTTGATTCTACTTGGAGGAATGATGATTGGGTATGACCAAGGCTTTGCAGGGGGTAAAGGAGTTTACGTACGTTCGTACTGGAATTTTTTTCTCTAAGCGAAGAGCGGGAGCATTAAGACCCATGCCCTATCTTCTCTTTTATTACCTAATCATTTTTGTAAAGACAGCCGCGGTTCACGTAGGAAGACGGATTAATCTCCTATGCGGGAATCCGTTGTAGGAGCAGTTTGCGAATCCTCTCGGTCCTTTTCTTTTCTCTGTTCCTTCGCCTCCTCCCAAGACCGACAACCCTTTCCCAGCCACCTTGCTGCTCCCCTTGGACTCGGCTCCCACTGAATAATACACGGCCATTGAAGATGTGAGGCAGCCACAACCTCCTCCTCCGTTGCATAGCACGAAGGTCGTGGCGATGGGCTTGCTGTTAAGACGCGGCTCGTGAGTCGATTGGAGCGAAGTGAGCGCTTTCGCGGATGAAAAATTCACGATTACATTGCGGTGGCGAACATGGAGAGACAGAATGGGGAGGGAGAAAGATGGTTTCAAATGTAACCTCGGGGTATTTTACAGCTTTGGCGGCAATTATTTATATTAGTATTTCTTTTCCGGGGGCTTTCTATGGGGTAAAGGATGTGCACCTCGATGTAATGCAGTAACGAGCCGAAGCACTCAAAAAGCCGAGGGTATCTTAACGTTTTGAGTTTTCTGAGTGTGGGTGGTGAGTGCGTAGGAGCAGTATACATATTCTCAGTACTTATTGAAAATCGGTCGATGGGCAGATCTCTAGACCCTTTCTGGTTACATGTACCTCGACTTTGACAAAATTATATATTCAACATTAGATTGTTTAGACTTCTTTGAAAAATTTTCATAGGTTTTACATAGTTTCATTTACTTATTCATAATGTTCAAGGTCGGTTATTCCCGTTCAAATAAACTTGATTACTAAGTAATCTTCATAATAATCAAGGAGCAAATTTCTCTCTCTCACGTAATACCTAGTACATAATACTTGTTAGTAAAATCATACATGAAAACTTAAGATTCTTTGGAACAAAATAGTTTAATCTCTATTATTTAAGAGATATGACCTCATTTTAAATCATGTTATAACTGAAAGTAGTATCGGAATAAGGATATTTACAAATTTTGAGTTATAAAGTTGAGTTACAAATCGAAACTGATAGAATATTGAGATTTGAGGTATTAATTTTCGTCGTTTTTTATTGAATAGAAAGTTACAAATTGTATTCCTAATCCAAAATTGGTAGAAAAATGCAATCAAACTATTTTCAGTGTATGTATGTGTATTTATAGCTAGGAATATCTTAATCGTCAATTAAATTAATATAAACTACTTATGATTCTATATTTAGCAATACATTTTTCAGTCACCGTATTTTCATGAGACGGAATAGTTGAGACTTAACCGAATTTTTTTCTGTATTCTCGATTGTTTACAGTTAGATTTTGTGCTTACTTTACCGAAACGAATGGTTTACTCTAATTAACCGACAAATGTTCTTACTTCTTATAGATGTCACCTCATATCTTTGTAATCAATATGATCTGGCGTAACATTGTGGAAAGCCATAATAAATTAAACAACGTAGTACAAGAAAGAATACAGTAATACAAAAAAATAAGCAACGACAAAATCCGTGTAAAATTACTACGTTGTTTAATTCATATCTTTGTGTTTTAACCTCATCACACTTTACGTTCCGATTCCGCTCTCTTCCATTCTTTATCTCCCTCTCTTTCAAACGAAACTTATCTCTCACTTCCCCATCTTCTATCATTCTATCCCTTCATTTCTCACCTCACTTCTCCTTAACCTCTAAATTTTCTTCCTCTTCCTCTCCATTCCTTCATCGATCTCCCTTCTCCGCCGATATTTCCTTACCTTCTTCCCCATCCCTTCCTAACCCACTTTCTTTCCTCTCCTTCATCCATCCCTTTCTCCCTCCCACCACACCTTCTTCTCAATTCAGTTTCCCCGATCAAACGATTTCCGAGACCAGCGATGCGTACTCCTTGCCTCGTTTGTCCCAGATATCAACCTCCACACTGCCGTTTCCCTTCTTTCCTCCCCAAAACGACTCCTTCTCATTCGATTCCCGTCTCTCCACGACTTCTACACCGCCCTAGTATCCTTGCCTAAGCTGCTACACGCCCCATTTCCGTCCAAGTAAAAGGTGCGCGGCATACTGTTTTATTCTTTTCTATTCCCATTTGTTCCTTTCTTCCGTTGTCCTCTCGACCTATCCGTGGCTTCACAAAATGTCGTAGAATTATTCTTAAGGATTCCTATATCATTTTCGTGTCGTTTGACAGGACGTAATGTGCTGAAGTACTGCTCTCGCACAGATTTTTACGTACCGTTTGATAGATGGCGTTATATTTTAACCCCCTTGGCGATCGGTTTCCGCGGAACAATTGTTTGCCTTTTTTCAGTCGGGAGGATCCATAAATCACGTGATCTCGTTGGAAATACGGGAAACGTTTTCGAAAGAATGAAATCAGCTTAAGGAGATGATGATATTTCTTTCCCTAATTCGGTAATGTGGCGGATAACAGAGAGAGTGCATTATCGGAATTTTGTAAATACGGGAGAGTATCCTCACATGGTGAGCCATCGATAATTTTATCACCTGATTTACTTTTAGTGGAGTTATGATTATTATTTATTTTCAGGAACTTTATCACACGGATTAGAGTTAGTCATCCATGATTGTCTCCCAAAAAATAGGTAAAATTATGTCAGTATCACGTTTCTTATTATAAAATCGCATTTTTCGGGAATCTTTTATGCTCATATTTAAATTTTAGTTTGTATACAATGCCAGCATTACTCATCCTTGATGGTTTTAAGTGCTACTTTCCATCTCCTCGGAAAAAGTCGTATCAAGAGGCAAAAACCTACTTTAGTTGTTATTGCAATTTAGGCGTCACAATATTTATTTTGGTGATGAATTACGCTGAATTTCTTATTGGATTCATTATCAGTGAAGCAATATATTGGAAAATATATTGTTGAAACGAATTAACCAAACTGGTATCAATGTAGTATAGACTATATCATTTCAATATTTCATTGACGGTGTAATTAAGTATGCATTTATATGTCTTCGTTTCTCTTATATTTTAACTATCACCATTAGTGTTTTTGTGTAGGTCACAACGGCATATTTATGGGTGTTTTCCTTTTTGGTTGAGGATTCTCTTTCTGAGAGCATTTCTTAGATATTTTTCAAAGTCCACGAAGTCATCTAATGTCTTCGTTAGGTATCTGATTTCAAATCAATCTCCATTTATACATCGATTAGCTAGTTAAGAAAGGATTTTTCGTGTCAAACTCCCCCGAATGAAGAGGTCATTTATTTAATCTATTTGCTGATAATTCATGATTCGATAACAGACCTCTTAGCGAAGTATCGCTCATTATAATACAACATGGTGTTGGTGGCCTACATACATAATCATCGGAATTTCCTTCTCTATACAAAGAAAGAAAACTCTGTACAGAGTTTTCTTTCTTTGTTCAGAATGTCCTTCCACGAAGTGCGGCCTAACACAATTGAGTTTATCCTTCTCTATATACGATATTTATTATTCTGGTGTATATACAAATAGAAATGATCTAAAATTGTAAGATTTATAGCACCAAAGATTGCACGCCTATTTAAGATTTAGGAAGCTTTTAGCAACTTGATCTCAAAAATCGAGTTTTAAAGTTCATATCCTCAAATCATCTATAAAAAGCATACAAAAAATTAAAGGAATAACTCAGATTACAGTATTTAATCTTCCGTTTCGATGAGTTTTGTCCAACGAAAAATTCCTTGTCATGGAAAGAAGTGCAGTTTCGTACAAAAAGAAATCGCGCACTTCTGCGCTTTTGAAACAGCTCTTTATGATGAAAAATGATGGGGTCTGGAGTTGAATGTGAGGAATTCTGCGTAGGCTGCCCGAAACATGATAAGCTCGCTTATCTGTCCAAGAGAGAAGAGAAATCTGCCGTCCTTTCGGTCGGTTTAACATTATACTAATTACCAAGAACGAGGAAACATTTTTCTATTCTGAGCGTTCTATGCGAATTTGTTATCGTTGATTTCATTATGAGAATATCTTTCTTGATAATATCGTTTATTTTTATAAAATTATCTATCTCATAATTTCCATGTAATCATTAACAAAAGATATCGGAACGCAAATAAATTTTTGATAAAACAGCTAATGTTTATTAAATGTTACTTTGGCGTGATATTATTGTTCTAAATCCTATGAAAGGATCATTTCTCACTTCTTAAATATGAATCTTTATAATTTTACCTATACCCTTAGTCAATTTTTAAGAAATTTAGAGAACGATCAATATACAAATAAATCGATGAAAAGAAAGAATATTTTTGTTACTATTTGATGTTTGCTCATTAATATATCACTGATAAAAAAACATTTTACTGAATTTCACCTTATCAGTTGCTAAAATTGTAATGGAGTAGAAGTATACAGGAAACGTAGTAGGTAGATAGAATATTTATACTCATACAAAAAACTTATCAAAATCATATTCTTTTAGGATAGCAAATAATCAGGTTGATTATGATCAGGATGACTTAGAGCTTGGTGTGAGAATGTTGTTTAAATATCTTAAGATGAGATATACATGAAATAATATTTTCTGATTTATGAAACAAAGTTGGAACATTCAATGAGAAATCTTTCATTCAATGAACAAAAGATATATTACTAAGTTGAATATCTATCAAATCAGTAAGAAAATTTGAAATCCATTGTAATCCATTTATCTCACTTTTGAAATCTCGTTTAGAAAACGAATCTCTTTGGGTGACTTACTATCCGGATAGAGAGTAGTTCTCTAGGATTCATAGCAAGGAGAACTACTCCACAAAAACCTGGATTATGCCATCTCTTTCTTCACAGTTAGACCCCATCCACCAACCTATTTCCCTTACCAAAGCCCATTCTTTCCCCTCTCATTTTTTGCTATTCTTCTTCGATCTTCCTCTCCTCCTTCCAGCCTATTCGCTTCTTTTCGCCTGGTTTCCCATCGCTATCGTCAGTTGTCGTCCGCAGAAGTGCCGGGCGTTACGTGGCCTGAAAGAGAACTAGCCATAAACTGCGAGTGACCCTTCTTCTCTATTTATTCTTCCATCCAGTTCCCTCACCCTACTCTCTCTCTCCCTCTCACTTCCTTTACACATCCCTTTTCCCTAAACCTCGTTCTTCGATCTACCTTCCAGTTTTCCTTAAGTCACTGCCTAATAACATGCTGCCTCAATTTGTTCTTGTTTCTTCCTGATCCGCGTAGTTATAATCAATTTTACTCTTCTTCTATTCTCTTATCTATACTGTTAAAGTTTTCTTTCTCTCCTCTACAACACTCCAGCGCCTTCAATTATTTTTGTTTTTGTTATATAAATAACTTTTTCTGCCGTATTCATACTGTAATGTTACATTTCTTTAATGAGCATTTCCGTTACATTACCTTACACATTTGCGGTAAATTAATTCACTGCTTAATCAAAATATAACTTACTCAAAGAGAAAAAACTGGAATGGAGGAGAATGCATGATTTTAATCAGAAAATTTTTGGAGAAAAGAAAAAAATTAGCTTGAAGAAGGGTTGTGTGAGAGAATAACATTACCTTTCATGTAAAGACTTTCCTTGTTTTCCTCTTGGAAATTTTCCTATTCTAGAACATTTCATAGGATATTTTCGTTTCATTCCAGCTATGTTTCAAATTATAATGTAAACTAGCCTGCTTAATGTAACTGTACGTCGTGAGATAGATTGTAGGTGGGCATTTTCGCTATCTTTAATCAGTGTACGATACAACTCGTATACTGTTATATTTTATCATCGTGTGTCAATATGTCCCATCTATTCTTCAAAGTAGTCACTATTGCTGCTTTTGAAAGGCGTAAATAAATAGTGACAAAGATAAATCTACCTCCAGCTGTATTTCTGTCGCCTGAGTCTGGAATGAGCTGAATTGCTTTCGGATCTCTGTTTTCTCATGATAGTAGGATTTTCACTAATGCTTAAGTTGATTTTCTGAATACAAACTACATATTCTTTACTTATTTCATTCTAGTCGAAGCATGTTTAATATTGATAAAATGTTTCTACTATCAAATGTGGCCCATGACCTAAAATCATAAATCGATACCTAAATTGTAATTGAACCCAATTCTCTTTCATCCAACGTTCAACTTCATTATTTCGCTTTATACATTTAAAGAATCAATACAGCACCGTATCCCTCGGTGATTTAAATTGCCCCAGATCTGCATTCTTCACCCATTGTAATTATACTCTCAATAATCGATTCTCAATATTTTGTTATATTCGTATTATTCGTATTGACTTCGGTTCTTCTCAATAGCACATTCAATTCAATTCGAATACTTTGAAACTTATGGGGGTTGAAACCCCTCCCTTTTTTTAAGTGTCCCACCTTTCCTTGTTTTCCCTGTCTTTCAGATGAATCATTGACTAATTACGATAGTTAAACCATCTGTTCAACCGATTTTTACTACGCAGAAAATAACGGGCGCTTATAAATTTAAATGACAATTGATACAATGAAGGGTTTCAGATAGTTATGTGGGAAGCGCGTTCAACTTTGAAATGACCTCAGTAGTCGAAGCACTTTTAACAATACTACTACTACTAAAATTTTATTAAATTTTTATATTGATATTTAACTTAACTCACCAAGTTATGAAGGTAGCTGCTAAAGGATATGCGAACCTATACCATCAGCATTGATGTCAATCTTTTATATCGAATTTCATCTAAAACTTTAATGATAGGGTATAATTGTTGTGACAACCACACCATCTGCACTACATACCGTAAGGTTGAACTTTCGTTGTAATAGCTTAAAATAGCTAACTAATAAAGGTGATAATACATAATAAATTGAAGATTACTGCTATTATTTAACTGAATCGTCTTTTTACTGTAGTATAATGGTTATATAACATGAAGAGCAAGCAGGGAAAAGACAAATTCAATAGTGATATTGCAGTAAGTGAATACTGAATAAAAATAAAAACTAAGTAATATTTGATGCATTTTAGGATGGTTTTGACTATTAAGAAGAAAGGACGAAAGCCTTTCGACTGAGATAATATGAATAAAATTTGAGAGCTACTAAAAGAAGGGAAATAATGTAAAAAACTGGTTAACAGTGCCGAGTGAGCCATTGATAAGGGAAAAAAGGCTTGAGGATAAATCAGAATAAATGAAAATATCACTGGATCTTTCAAAAACGACATTTGCAATAGTAGGAAAATATGGAGGGACATCAAAATTACTACGGCAAATAGCGGTAAAAGGACATAGCTTGAGAGTATGTATATATATTTGCGTAAAGCATTTGCAGAAAAGTTCAGTTTCCCCAATATTTAAATTCACCACCATACACTCGAGAAGATGAACTCCGCATCTGATGTGTCTCGAATTGAAGTTCTCATTTTTAACCCGTTCTGCATCTCCGTCGAAAATCTTGGCGATCTGCGATTCCGCCTCGCTCTTCTTCCGCCTCTCTCTCTATTAATTCATCTCGCCACGCCCCTTTTAACTCCGCCGTTATCTGTTTCTGCGCGCTAGGCCGAGAAATCCTGCTTCACCCGATGCTGTTTTATTCGTGAAACTTGGAGAAAGGAATTGAACAGTGAACAAGCCTTGGGGCGAAGAAATCTCTCCCTTCCCTCCTCTGACTTGTACTAACCCCTACCCGTGTCCCTTAACCCCTCTCGGTTTTTTTTCTCCTGCCATTTATGAAGCTCGCTGCTTCTTACCCCATTCTTTCTCATCCCTTATCTTTTCTTACCTCTTTTCCCGCTTGTGTCCCTCCTATCCTCATTGTGTCCTTGTTAAGCTCCCCATTTTCTCAAGCCCTCCTACCCTCGTTCCCATGCAAAAAAATCTTCTTTTCACATCTCGTCTCTCCCAGAAACCACCCGTTTTTTACCCCGCTCCTCAAACTTTCATTATTCTCACCCCCCTCTCCATCGATTCTCGTTGATTCTGTTTGTTTTTAGACGAGGAATATTTTTCCTTAAGGTGACACAAAATCCATAGCTGCGGGAAGAGTAAAGGTGACGTGGAGCCGCATCCAAGGAGGAGACCCGAAAAAAGAGGACTTGCAATCATTTATGCCTCGGCGAAGTTCCCTTTAATTGATTCTCGTTTGCATCTCATAAGCATAATGGAGTTTTGTGACGAGGTGAATATTCAAACCTCGGTGGAGGATTTCTTATTTGATGCGTAATCAATCGGTCCTGTTCTAAAGTAAAGATTTCCGCCTCTTCCATGCTAATGGCTGGATTGAAAACAGCGATGGGAATTCACATGCGGCGTTGACAGAGGCTATGGAAGAGTTTTAAAGTTTGGTCCTATACAAAATATGTTCTTATTGTATCCAAAGTTTACTTCAGGTATTAGAGGCAGGCCTAAAAGTGTTCGTTAACGTCAGAAACTTTACGCTGTTTACCTTTTTTCTTCCTTAATGAAAACATTTGACGGACTATTAAATGCCCTTTCTTCGCTAGTTGTTACGATCAACTTACGGCTTAAATATTCCATGATTTACCTAATACTTTAATACTTGATTCTTTTGCAAGATAAAACTAAGCATATTCAGAAGGAAAAGGCCTACATACCGTAACAATTAACCCCCAATTCACCAATTACATTTTAATATGAGGATATGATGTCGGCAGTTAAAGCGCCCGCCTTCTGCTTAGCACAGAGCTGGAGTTTAATCCCAACCAACGGAAATTTACCTGCCGGAATATTTCGAGGAGGCCACACGCCAACTCATCCTGTAAGAATGAGCGCTGGGGATAAAACCCTGGGTAATAATACGCGGTGGAGGCGTAGTGCCCACCACTCTAACTTCATTTCATACCTCTAGGCTAATTATTAACAGCCTGTATACTACCTTTCTCAGACGTTCATAAGCTATGGAAAGGAGACTATTATTATCATGTCGGGATGAAATGAAGGTATTTTTGGACACAATGAGTCGTTCTTGACGTGAAAATTATAGAGATTTATGATAATATTCTTGTAATGAACATATTAATGAATTAGTTTGGGTAGAGTAGCATATTTATACTTAATGATTCAGATGTATTACGTATCAATACAAAGTACTTATTTTTACAAAATTCGTCCTTATTATTGACTCTCGTTAAGATACAACACAAAATTGTTTTAGCCCGATAAACTTAGATTTTAATTTTTTGTTTTAGTGTATGAAAGATTTATATTGAAGTATCAAGTTTTGATCAATAAATAGTATACAAGATTCCAGCATTCTTGAAAAACAATTCACACTCTCATAGGTTTACAAAGCAAACACAGATACCATTTGGTGGAGCATTAATCGGACCAGGAGTTTGCTAACTATCAAACAAGGGCTTCCTCTCCGAATCAACTATTCTCCGGGCATCCCGCGATTACTAGAGCCAGTCCCCGAGGGACGGGCACGTCCCACATACTCGCATCAATCCTGGCGGGAAACACAGCGGAATAGAGGATTCAAAACCTACCAATCGGAAAATCTCCTTTAGGTGATATCTTTTTCCAGTTGACCCTTCTCTTTTCACCACCCTTTCTCCCATATGTAGAGAAAATCCCCCACATCCTCTTGGGACGCCTCTGCTGCCCTCTGGAGGAATGAGCTAGTATCCTTCCATCTGCTCGTTTATCCGTCAAAAGGATTCGAAGGACGCTTGCAGCCCGGGGCACGTCCACTGCTCCCCGTGGAACTCACTTCGGCCTCTGTATGACCGTCTGCTGCAAAGAGGCCTTTCTCCCCACCCAAATTCCAGGTTGTAAGAAGAAATTCTCAGCTCACGATTTTATCCACGTCTGAGAATTGGACAGAAAATCAGACTTAAGAATAAGATTCATCTCTCCCGTTCTCCATTGAAGATTTTTGAGCCATGTGGTAGCTTATGGGGGTAAAGAAATGCATGTAAATTTTTTCTCTCTGTTACGGAAATAGACTCGCCCCAAGTCGCTGAATGGAGAGTGCCATATTCGGACGACTGAAATTTCGGTTCTTTGAATACAATCGACGATTTCACCTAAGGTTTTCAAGAGATTTACTAGAGAAAAAGTTTAACACAGCAAGGTTTTGATCTTGGTATTGCGAATAAAATAGCAAAGTAACGAAAGCTATGCCTAGAGATAATCAAGGATAAAAAATCCGTTTAAGCAATTTTTAAGGATTAATTTTAAATTTAAAAGGAAATTTCTTTCATTATTCAATACTTGTCTTCGACGTGCATTAAAATCAATCTAAACAAACCATTTTGACAAAGTATCCTACTTAGTGGGACACAAGTTTGCGGAAAGTTCTTGTCGAAGTTTCATTTAGTAACTTACCTTAAAAGAAAATAAGATAGTTTTCTGTTTCGGGAGACTATATTTGATAAATATGAATTTTCAATATTTTTGTTCGAAAGCAATAACACGCAATAACATCCACTGCTACAGGAAGATCAAACACATCTTATGGCGCTGTACTGGAATCGTAAACTGCAGGCAAATGATTAAAGCAATGATTTTGAGTAGTAATTTGGCGGTATGACTCATGAGCAACCGTACTGGCTTGAAAAACTGGAATGGAGAATCAATGTAACTCAACTGCCTTCATTTGTAGATTTGCTAATACAGTGTTAAAATATTCAATTGCAGGTTATGCTTTTGTTAATGATTTCCTTTTTCGAGAAGACAATAGGGTTATTTTTCCAAATTACCGGTAAAAGGATATCGATCCGAAAATATCGGATACAAAATGCAATGGAAACATACATTAAAAATAAGGATTTCTGGATGTTAAAAACTCATATGGTAATGGTAATTTTTTATTGCATTTTTCTCAAGTATAGACATAAAGTCCAAATACATCTTCTGCGAACAATACATACTATCTCTCCATTATTTCGCGATAAAATCCAATGTTAAGTTCAGTAGTGATTTTTTCAAATCTGGCTACTCAGAAAACATCAAAATATAGAAGTTTTCCTTATAGTTCATTCATAGAAATTTTTTACAATGCAAAGGCTTATATAGATTCTCATAACCTAATTAGTTAGGCATAATATCTATCCTGTCTTCATTGATGCTATCTGTCTACAATTATTAAATTTCGTTCTTCTGCCATTTAACCGTCGTTATTAATTTAGTACCAGAAGTATTACTTAACATTATCATTGTTGATATATTATAGTTTCAGGGTGGTTCCTGTTTTATGATTGTTCCATAAACATGTCAATAGAAGGTAGTGTGCGAACTCAACATGTGGTTAGTGAAGAGCAATAAGGATTCAGACGAGGGTTAGGGAATGACGAGGGATGCAATAGGTCTATTGAGAACAAATGATGAAAGAAAGAAGAGCAAAAAGTATAAGATGTATAAGATATACGGACTTAGGAAAAGCTTTTGATATCGTTAGATGGGTAAAATAATGGTGATTCTGAAAAGCATGGAACTGATTTTAGGGATAGAAGACTGATAAAAGGCCTGCATCAGATGAAAGGATGATTTAATCTTGAATGTATCTTACAACACTCATGTACATATATTACCTTTACTATTTGAAAGTATTTAGAGAAATCGGAAAGGTAGCGATGAACATGAGAAGGGCCTACATGGTTTTAATATCTTCAGAATAATTAAAGCTTGTTCATGAGAAAAAAACAAAAATGCGTGTGCTCAAAATCACCAAACTAAATTCAGGTTAATATGTTAATCTTTTGTAATATGTTTGCAATAAGAAAGCATCAACTGAGTCGGCTTATTCAAATATCAGCTGATTTTTTACACCATTGTATTGAATATAAAAGGTGCTTTGATGACTTTTAATCCATTTAATGAGGTACTTAATAGGGAAACAATTTTTTTTTTTGGATTTGGAATAAATGTTCAAAAATAATCCTACAATTTCCACGTTGAGTTTAGATAGCATTAATTATCTATTTAATCTGGAATCACTTTGTTCAAAGATCATATTAGTGGTTGTATTTAATTGATTTTACAACACTTATTACTCCAAAGTGTGGAAATCGAATAGATAGCAGGGTAGCGTAATTTCGATACTTTCAGCAACAAAATCTACAGCAGAAAAATACTTTTTTGTTGAATAGGTGTATTTTATAATAATGCTCGTTGTAAGCATTATAGTACTTCAATGACTGGAAAATATCATATTCATACATGTAGCTGAAAATAATTATTCACTAGATACCAGAGTTGTAAAGAATGTTCCGTAATTATCTCTTCATAAGCGCTTTTGAATCAAAAATACACCTTTTAAATACCGGAATTAATTTTCCACTTGAATGCTAAATATGAGAGATATATTCAACGCCAGTATTTATTAACAACTCCCATATAATTTGCTCTTTGGTTTTTGTCGGACTCAATAGGTGTGAAAATGAAATAAATTAATTTGATTGCCTAAAATGAAAGTCTGAAATGTCAATTCATAAGCGATTAATAATAACAATCTGGTGAATGAGAATAAGTCAAAATATTCGTTTAGCTTTTGGAGAAAGCGGCAGCTGTTCTTTTATATTTTATCTACGCTGGATAAGTTTTATTTATTCATATAATCCATAGGATATATAGCATGACTACCCACTTTTTTCTATAGAAAATATGTACTTAAAACATGAATAGCGCATACATCACTTAAATGTAACACAATTTCAATAGATTATTCATTCGCAGTGAATTCGCATACAAAGTAATTCATTTCGAATGATTTTAGTTTAACTATGCAACACTAATTACACAAATACAATTGTAAATTTTCTATGCTTTTTAAATGTCTGCCCTTAAAATTTTATGCTATTTATATGCATATTCAACTAATATCCATGATTATGTTGGTACTTTAAAGTATTAGCATAGATAATAATGTAAACATTGTCTTATGCCCTCCAACGCCTAAGAAGGTCCGACGTGTAGTGGCAACATTCATTAGTAATTAATTCAATACTTAGTAACGCCAGAAATACTTCATGATTTACAAGTTAGAGAGGGATAGATTTTAATGGGGCTATGTACATTTAATTTCCTATTTCCAATAAAGTTTTAGCCATAATTAGTGTCTCTATAGCTTATGAACATATAATAATTACGAATAATATGGTCGCTTGTTAAATAGTATTGCAACGGTGAAATTCAAAGTTTGTCTTATACCATTATGAAAGTAGAGCTATAAAAGTATATCGTACCAAATATTGATATTCTTTTTCAATTTTACACTACGATTTTTTAATTTTCCATATGTTTATCAACATACATACTTATCACTTATGTTATCCTCATTCGAGCTAAAAAAATATTCGTTCCCTTACGTACGTACACCTTGCTTATACACAAGAATCCTCCATAATTTGAAACATATTATCAATTCTCTTTTATGCTTCATGCTATGTAAGTCTCCTCTCGTCAGTATCTCATTTAGCTAACTTCCTGTCGGTCTTTAGAACCATCCATGTTCTCTTCATGTACACACGAAGTCATTGGGGATTCTTCCATACTTTTCATATGCTCCTGTTATTTATTATGAATGTAACAATCAGTCGTTGTATTACATTCATGTCGAGAAGACAGTGGCAACAGTTCCAAGTTTTGGCAAGGATCGGAATAAAACGAGTAAAACTACCCCTTTTGCGTTACATTTTTAGTGGAAGCAGGTATTTCATAACCTCAATCATTCCTTTCCTCGACATTTTTTTACGGATACCATTTGTTCCTCAATCGCCCGCATCGTAACTTACTTATATCTCGGAATAAAAAAGGAGCATAATTTAGTCAAATCCATTACTCCTTTCTTTTTGCTCTCGCGCCGCGAAATAAAGGCTTTTCCCCTATCTCTTTCCCACATTCGTGAAAAGTCCCTTATAGAACACGCACATACACATTCCCCTCAGAAAAAGAACCCCTTCTCCTTACGTCACCAACACGCCAACCAATCCCCGCCTTATCGCGGGATATTCTCTCCCTCTAAAGACCAGATGATCAAGGCTCATATTTAATGCAGAGCGTATTTTTTCAGCGAAACTTCATTTTTCTCTCTCCTCTTCCTATCCGAAGAGGAGGCGGGTGATGCCACGGCATTTTTACCTTAACTGCGCCGTTTGATCATTCAAAAAGTCGTTTAATGGATGAGTCGTAAATGGAAAAGCTCATCAACGTTTATTATTATTTTTTCCCTTCTTCTTGTTTGGAGATCGCCCATATTAAATCACTCAAGGCACGTTGTTCGGGGAGATGTAGCGAGGATGTGGGAGGGGAAGAAGACACGCGTAAGGCAAAAGAAGAGAGGGTATTAAAGGGGGATGAGAAGAAAGGATGGTTATGGGGAGGACTGAAATGTTGAGGGGAATTTTAGCAGCCGAAAAAAATATATATAAAGGCAAAGGGAAGAAGAAATGTGAGGAAGGGTGGGGTGAGGGAAGAAAGGACTTAAATGACAAGGGTGGCGGCGGGATCTTTGAATTTACAACCCCCTTCATAAGTGCGGAAGAGGTGGGTCCCCTTTGGGGTGGTTATCCACCTCGGGGGAATCCTTTCGGGGGTGGGAGTATATATATATAATCGGGGAAATGGGCGGTGAGATCGGGTGAAGGGAATAAGTCTAGGGATTGGTTTAGATCCCGATGCCGTGGCGAAGGTAACAGAGTGTAGGAGGGGCTCATCGAAGTGGGAAATTATGACTGAGATTTCTCGATACGGTCGACAACGCGAGCTTTAAATGACGCTATAGTTCTCCGGGCTGATCCGGGCCGCAGACAAAGGGAATGGAAGTGAAATAGAGTTCGGCCTGTCTGTGATGTTGCGAGGGTAATTTGAAGAGTGAACTGAAGCTGCCTCGTCGGTACGCAGTTTCGGGAAATGTGTGTACGGAATGGAAGTCGCGCGGTATTTCATTGCGAATGGTTTTAGGTGGTGTAGATATTTTGAAATGGGTTGTAAAATAGTTATGGTTTACACCGAAGCTTTTTCCGGCAACATTAATCTCTGTTTCTGGTTGGTATTGATGGATAAATTATTGCAGGAAAATATTTTCCGAGCTTTTTGTTACGTTACGAGTGAATTCTTCATCAAAATTTATAAGTTTATTCTTATCAATATATTTTATGTCAGGGGCTGATGTTTATTGCGCATAGGTAAATACCAGCTTATAGTAAAAATGGAAGTAAACGGTCATATTTGTAGCATGTTTTAATAATGTTAAGAGATGATGAGAGACCAAAACTGTCGAAGCATTTTTAACAATACCCTTACTAAATTGGTGAAAGTTGAGGTTAATGATTAGCTTCACTCAACTGGAATTCAATGTTTAGAGGAATATTACATTAGTTTGACCTTTTCCTTAGATAATTTTTGTAAAAAATTACCTTAAATCTATAGAGTTTAATTCTTTTAATTTTCTGTAATCAATAATAGCTTACTTATTTTTAGCGATGTTTAGTCAAATTTTTGAATATGTATAAATTATTTCGTATTTTCTTCAGGTATTACGTATTTCCTGGAAGTTTCTCAAATCGCTACAAGGTGTGTTAACACATAACAACGCTGATTGTATTTACAGATAATCAAAATTGGGTTGACCTAAATTTCTTTGCATTCAATTAATTTTAATTGAATCGTAAAAGTGTTAAAATCATACCGATTTACTTTGGTAAATTAAATAGCGAAAGAGAACACCTTCTTTGCTCTCATTTATGTTTAATATGGAAAAGTTTCGACAAGTATCACTCGAAAGCAATCAATTTACTTGAATTATATTTATTTTCGTAATTGCAAGAAGTCATTTTTCATAGATTGATCAGAGTCAAATTTTCTGACAACATTTTTTTAATCTCAGTTTTCAGAGAAATCTTTTCTTCTTTACGTATCTTATCTTTCATTAATTGATACTCGAAACAGATACCAGTGAACTCATAGTTTTCTTATGAGGTTACAAATTTTATTTAGCTAAATCCAATATGGATAGTTTAATGTTATTCAGTTTAGATACGTATTAAATCTCGCATTAATCAAAACAGTTTAATATTTAATTTCAATTCATCTTCCGTTTCCACAGCAATGTCAGAAATGAAGCTCAAGGATATAGTTTTCAAACTAAACATAATTTTGAACTGGTAAACTTCCACGTCAAAACTGATATATTTTCAAATTTTAAGCGATAAAATTCCGGTTACTAATTAAGTGTAAGTTTATAATAATTGAATACAAAATTTATTTCTGTTTATAAAGTTTAAAAATATCACCTTTAATGAAAAATGAAGCGATAAATATAAGCATAATCCCTAAAAAATATATTCGTGAAATTTTATTGAACACCATAAAATACATAAATACATAACACATTCCTTACTACGCATCAGTTTTGCCAAAAATTCCCCCAAATCTCCCAAAATGTTTCCTTTTCTACACCTCCACTGAAAAATGTCTTGATGTATCCTCCCATCCCTTCTCGTGGCAAAGCAACATATACTTTTCCTTTGGATAATCGAGCTGATTAAGATACAACTGTAAGTCTACCGCACTTGGTAACCTTTCTACTAAATAGGCCTAAATTCACCTTATATTCTTATGGGGAAATGCATGAGCTTGAATGCATGAGCAAGCAAAATCACGTAATTCCTACCTTGATTGTCAGAGACAAGGATTGTTTAGAAACGCAAAAATTTTCATTTATTTTATTTGAATTTAAAAACAAATTCCTTGACCAAATAGCTAATAGGTAGTCTTTATTCAATCTCCCTCCTTTTGATATTTATCTCGATATTACTGGATAAATATTTCTAATTAAAAAACTTGATTATTTGCTATGATTTTGACACTTTTATTCCTTTTTCTGAGATGATCCCTAGCTACTAGATACTACCTTATGCTAATAGTTACTACCTTATGAAGGAAATACGACGTACTTCCTCAGTTCCTGTTCCTTAGAAATTTTATTTTACCATCCGCATAAATTCTCTCTTTTTGATTGAGATGTATTTTTAAATTAGTATCACAACTAGTAGCATCAGAATGACGGAGTAACCAACGGAGAAAGAAACTCAATCTATCGCACGTAAGCCGAGCTTATTGCAGGAGATGTTGAGAGGAAAAGCAAGGAAGGCTTTGTTTGGATTTCGATGTCACCATGATGTCAATCCTGTTTTATGTTAATAGAATAGTAACTTCTACTCATTCTTCAGCTAAAACCTAAAGTAATTGCTTACTTCCTATGCAACATGATTTTCACAATGTAACAAAATCTTTTAAGATCAAACACATAAATCAACTAACTAATGGGTTTGATAAAAAATCCTGCATATGATTCGGCTTCCCTTGACAACTCATAATAACTCAGTCAAATTAGAGCTATAACAAAACAGAAGAAAATTTGAACAATTTTCTTTTCATGTACGTATCAAAAACATTACCTTATTAAGAGACTCTGCTTCTTTCGTAGATCCTGCAGTTTAATTATTGCATATCTCAAAATTGAAAGATCTTTCGCAGACCTTATATCTGAATCATGTACATTTACTTCCAGATTGCACCTTTTCTCGGCAACTTGAAGGATATTGATTTTTCTTTGAATTTCGATCCTCTTTCGTGCGCAGAGAAACTGGTACTAAAGATGTACGAGATACAACGACGTAACACGTGTTACCCACTATCTTACAATTCGAAAGTTATGATAAACAATTTTTTGGTGAAAAGTCGTAATGTAATAGGGTTGATGAGTAATGTTGGATACGATATGGCCACACTAACGTAGTCCGATTTATTAAACTATTTCAATATTTTAGACTTCTTGGCAATAAAAATTTTAAAAGGTTCATAAATCGTGATTTATCATTCATACAGCTATTGAAACCGTCAAGAAATGATATTATGTATGTTTCTGAAAAAACAATGAGAGCTCGAAAAACATTAATTTGGTGATTATCAAAATGCAGGAAATATTTTTTCCAATCGAACATTCAGTAATGCGATTTCTTTTCGAAGGATTCGAACTATTCGATACACTTTACATCCTTCATAAACAGAATATATTACTCAAATCTCTAATAATTTTGATCTCTGAAAGAAGCAATGGAAAGAAAGGGAATGGATGTTCCTATACTATATTTCATATTTTCACCCGGATTTCTAAATTTTTAATGTATACTACTTTGGGCGCGGCATATCCATGGTAAATCTTTCTAAACAGAATTAAAGGCGGTTTATTTTGAGTTACTTGAACCTTAATGCGCCTTAAAATGTATTTAAATTTTAGTTGAAAATGTATAAATAGATTGTATTTAAATTATTGACAACTTAAACGATCAGATAACCGAAAGAAAGTCATTCTTAACGTTAGTATACATTCGATGTAAGAACAGTGTTGAAAAGATCCTGCTAGGTCTCGATGTCTAAACCTTGTTCTTTAGTTAACTTACGAGTCCTCCATCACGTGCAGATCACAGTTAATTCCGAAACCTCTCCGGCGTCGCTTAAGCATCTTCATCGAGGGAGGAAGGAAGGTGGAAGAAGGAGACGAGGTCCCTACGTATCCGATTTTTACGACATCGACGTCCCGTCCGACTCCCTTCTCATTTTATCCCCGTGACCTCATCCGCCCACACGCGCCAACACCCTTAAAAAAAACCCCATCTCATCCCTAAACCCAGCTCTCTCTCATTTCCGAACAGAAAAACACAGCTCCGTCCCCCAACTCCCTCTCAAGGAATGAATAACACTCCGGTGGATTTTTACTTTCCCACCGCGTGTGTGCACCCGCCTTACCTTTCCCATCCTCCGCCGCTGCCAAAACAAAATAAAACGTGGGAATGGGTCCGCGTAAAAACCCCGTGCGGGAAAAGACTGCGGAATCCCCCGCCTCGGGATGTAGTTCTCCATTCCCTATACGTTGTTTGTGAGCTACCCGAAGTCTAACGGAGCAGGTCGTGTGTGGAGTCGTCTGCGGGGGAATGATGTCGACCTGGCTATACACGCACGTGGTCCAGAGATAAAGGAGGAGACTTTAGTGTGCGGGGGAGAGGTCGAGGGTTAGGGCTTTGTGCCCTATGATGGGATTTATTGGTAGATATTCTATCCCCCTTTCCCTGCCTTCCCTATCGAGACACGATAACCCCTCCACACGCCCTTATTTGCCGGCTGAGAGCCGCGTCTCTCTGCGGCATCACCTGGACCGCACACGGGGCCCATTCCCAATAAGACCGCCTCTCCCGTGCTCTGCTGCGTTTTCTTGATCCTCATCTCCTATCCTTCCTCTTCCTCATCCCGCTCTTAATCCATTCATTTTCTAGTTGGCTTTTGGTGTGATATTTCTTTCGGCCTATTCTCTTCTGAGTACTCGAGCTTCATTCGACCCATGAAGTATAGCGTTTAATTTTTGTGCTCACTTCTTGATCTGTGACTTTATCCGATGTAGGTATGAATCGTCTTCAAAATATACCCTAAATACGATGAAACGTACGTATTTCACCTTCGTATTATTTATAGTTCCGGGTTATGGTTTCTAATTGATAATCTCGATAAAAGTTTCAGCTTTGAGCACGTTAATGAAACAGCAAATATTGTAAATATATTTTATTTTCAAACTTTATGCATTACTTTTCAACATCCGTTTACGGTGACCAGTGTTTTTCTCCTTCATTCTCCATCAAAACATATAAATGACACGCCGTGTTAAAGAGTAAGTTTCCCGCTTCCTGCTAATGGAGAGCGTTAATTAAAAAACTAATAATTTTGTCAAAAAATCGAGTTGAAATTTGAATTTTCCCATAAATTTTCTTTATTGGATGTGTAGATATCGATATAAATGAGGTAAATATAAACGGACACTGATACTGTATTTTCCCACCCAAATACATTTCAACAAATACTACAATCCCTAAAAACGAAGACACATACACTAAAACATACCTAAGAAACATACCTTTGTATATAAATCAATTGATTTTAATTTCGTTTTAGAAATTTCCGCACGGGGTAAGTATTTTAGTTATTCTAAAAATGACCCCATAGAAACTAAAAATCGGTTTACCCGATTTGCGAGCCGCTGAATAGTGGTGGAAATGCTCTTACTAAACTAACAGATCCTAACGGAATACGGCTACTCCAATCAGAAGGCTTTGAGCCACAATGTTTCGTCCGTCGTAAACATATGATGCAAACTATACTGTTTCCATTAAATCAGTTCCAGCTCTGATTATCCAGGCAGTGAATTTTCCTCGAAACGATCCTGGATGTCTACCTATTTCAAAAAATCCCGTATTTTTTAACTCTGATCTGAGTCCAAGGACGCTAGGAATATATAAAACTTATTTCTTCAGGAAGTATACGCAGAATATCCGCATACAGTGAAACACGGTTAAGACGCTCTTCAGGGATCAAAAGATAACCGCTATATTAGCGGGATAGATTTATAACCAGAATGTTACAAACCTTTTATTTATATTACATCTATCAAAATATCTATCTAAAACAAAATTTTAGGTTCTTTGTCTCTTAGATTTTTAAATAAGCGCCCTACACTTTAAAAACGAAAATAAATCTTTAGCTTGGTTTACTTACCACAGTTTTAGATATCTAGGGCGTCCTTGAACAATTGTTAGGTGATAGTGATTGCCTTGTCATCATAATTCGTAAGAATGATCTGATTTTTGTACAAAAAGAACGTTTCCCTTTATTACTTAATGTTGATTACTTTCCATTCTTTTTAAACAATTTTTCCCAGTAGTACAATCAAGGAAGAATAACGTAATCACTTTTCGATTAATCGACTGAGGCAAAGTATTTACTAAAGCTGCTTGCTTTTCATCTGGAGAGAAATCCCCCTTAAAATGTTTCAAGCAGTATTTTTACAATGTGTTTAGTTAGAAAAGGACAAACGGGAGAGCGTCTTAAGTGGGAGCGTTTTGAACGGGTTTTACTGTAGATTTTATTCAAAATATAATACTAATTAAATTATTAAGAGCCTAAACAATTAAATTTTCTCATTCAGTTGTTTTATAGTCTTACTTTGGTTACTTATAATATTAGTGACGTCACCTTAAACTAAGTTATGCTAAATTTCTATAGCTTCAGTAATCGATGATTGCCAATTGTCTTGAAATCTATGGAAGGTTTCATATATTCTAACCATAAGGTTATTTGGTAAAACAAGAAGAGATGCAGACGCGGTAAAGTTAAGATAAAGAATAAATTTGGTTGAGGCTCATGAGTGGGCATAAGGGTACAGAAGAAAATCATTAAGAATATCGTAAAAATGCAGGTACGCCTAAATGTAAGGATGGTGTAAGGATGCGAATCGAAAGGGAGAAGAAAACCCAGAAAAGGTTGGTAAAATGCGATGGATGGGGTTCTGTAGAGCAGGGGTAAACGAAGTCTGTGCAATAAAAGATAATGTAGGCTAAGATTTATGGACGGTTCTGAACCTAATCAAGTACGCAAAGACAGTCTGGCGGGTATTGTAAACAAAAGAGGTTATTTGCTAGCTCACTCTGAAAGCGAACAGCGTGATTGTATGTTTTTCCGTCAATACCAACTACGCCTCTACTTCAAATTTCGACATTTTTTTCTAATAAGAGGAACTTTTTCACCGAAGGGGAGAGAAATTTAATACAGATTGAGAGGCGAATTAATGAAGAAGATCGTCGTGATTCGAGGAAACAAAGGTCGCTCTTTCTTACGCGATTATGCGTTGATGTGAAATTAATAAGCGTACAATTTTCGCTGATCGATCGCCGCCTTTATTCTTGACGACTCGGTCTACCATATTAAGCCCTCCGCTCTGCTTTGACCACCGACGTCCTCTTTACTCGAACGTCAAGTTTGACTTTATCTTCCTAATCCTGTGCTCGCTTCCATCGCTCATATTCATCCTTCATGTCACTATCAACTATCTCTCTTCCTTCGTCATTAGCCTCATTTATCACCTTCCGCCCCATCTTCCCTCATCTCTCCAACGTCATTCGCATTCCACCACCAAAGAGCCCCACTTTAATTTCACTCTCAATTCCGGACTCAAGAAGTGCTCCCCTTTTGTTACGATTGTTTTCCTTCCCGCTGATGATGGGATGCTTTCATTACAAGTTTGAAAAGCCAAATTCTTCACTGTTTAGACTGTAGCTAATCTATTACTTGCTATTTTAACGTACGGATTTTGGATTCCAGTTTCTTCTGTTCTCGTGATCTCGATTTAATCCTGCTATCAATGTAATACATACGAATTGGCTACGTTTCCGTTATATTCGCAACATTGACATATTTAATCTTTTATGATTAACTAAATCCTTGGAATTATTATCGGTAAGGTACCATGTTGAAAGGTTGCATAGCTATCTAAGTAGCAGTTAAAATAGGGTTACTTAAATCATATTAATGCATTGTTAAATTAAGAATTTTACCTAAAATGTGAATACACTAAGATAAGGATTAAATTTGCATAATTTGCAATTTCTTACCAAAAGTATTTTACTGAGGAAGAAAAATGACAAACGTAATAACTTTCACTAATTATCTTCGATTTGAATTACAATGCCTTTATCGTATGTTCCTTTATGGGAATTTCTATCATAGTTTTTATCTCTGCCAAAAATTTGCTAATGGATCTTGATATAGGAATCGTTTAAATCTTCTAACACTAATTAAGTTTTGAGATGACATTTATTTCTCCTTCCAGTTATTTTATTATTTTCTTCTTCACGAATTTAGGGGGATATTAGATACCTCTACGATATTTTTTTAAACTCACCTGCTATCTCCTTTTTTGCAGCGAGGATAAAGAGATAGATAAAACTAGGTGTAGTTAGATATCTTGAGTTAATGCTTTTTCCTATCACAAAACCTCATAATTTTGGGAAAATTAAAAAGGAGATGATACGTTGTTCGTTAGCTAATCAAATCTATGCCAATGGTTGGTTCAATCTAGCTCCATATTTTTATCTAGAGGTGGACTTTACTCTATCCGAAAACGAAGTATTGGATGAAACAGTAGGATGGATATAGTGCTCAAAGGCACATTGGGAGGTCTCCCATCCCGAAGGCACAGCGTTCTGCATTAAAAGAGCGGAAGTTCTCAGCCGATCATATCAACTAACCGTATCGCTCCACCGAACCATTCAGCGATCGAAACGGTGTCGATCCCTCTATAAACCCTCGATTCAAATCACGACAACACCGATAACTCATCCAACCCATATCTTCCCTTCCTTCCTTCCCCTCAGCTACAGAGATGCTCTCTCCTGTTAACATTTTCTTTCCAAAACAGTATTCCGGCAATAATTCGGAAATAATCATCCACGAAAAATATAGTTAGATCACGGGATTGGCACAAAAAGACAAGAGTTAAAATTCTAATGCGTAATATATGACTTATTTTTTTATATACTACTTTCTTGCAATATTACTCACAACAAGCCAGATGAAAATATGAAACCTGAATGCTTTACATTCTCTGAATATCTTTTGCTTTTAATGTCGATTATTACCTCAGTAACATACTACCGAAAGAAGAAGAAGTCGATTGATATTGCTGGAATTCATTGACAATTAACCCAAGAGGTATCAATAGAACTTAAAATGGAATAAAAATTCGAAAATTTTCGGCCGAACGTTAATAGATATGAATCTTCTATCAGAGTTATTGATCAATTCCGGTATATTGAGATTGTCCATGAGCAGAATTCCTAGAAAATAGATAGAAACATTATTAGACCTTAAATCTAGTTTTCCATTGGCAAAAGATAAAATTTTTCATTTTAAACGAGCTAGAAGGAACGACAAGTTATTGAGACAATCCAATTGCCAATATGCTAATTCATTGTAAAACCGTCGAAGTTAAATCCAGCTCTTTTTCGAATAGCTTTTTAGAGATTAAAAAAATAACCTATCTGAGCAATAATATAGTAATAACCCAAATTTTATATTAATTACGTCTAATCGGCCGCGAAAGCCTTAACCAATTAAATAATAAATTATTCCTCATACTTTTATTTTTATAGAATAAATTAATTGATTAATTAATAAATTATTTAAATTCTGTGATATTAAGTTACTTACCTCAGTGTCAGACTGGCTTGCCCTCATAATAACCAACGCCAACATTCTCGTCTCCATCAACGTTTGTAAATTACCTCAGAAGGCAAAATGATGCAAATGATCTTACGCAACTTTGGAAATATTCTAAAACTGATATTTGAGATTAATACGAAGTCTTTTGTTCTTTAAAAATCTAACATGCGCAGGATATAAACCTGGATCTTTCCCTTCGATCGAATGCTCTTAACCAGTTGATCTAACTCACGGAGCAAACCCTTTTCTTATCCATTTTTTATTTTTTTTTCCATTGTAATTACTCCATTTTCCCTCTTCCAATTCCGCATAGAGGAACAAAAGAATTGCGCCATCTCGCTAACCTTCTTTTCTACCGAAGAAATCTCATTTTCTTCACGCAACGATGATCTTCCAAGCGCTCCTTATGAACACGACAGATGCAAATTCTGCCTGCGTCGAAAAGTGGATCTCTCTTGAAGTACTTCAACGACACTTCGTAATTTTTCTCCCCCATACATTCTCTTACGAAATTTCTCAGAACTCGCCTGCTGCACATCTTCTCTTGACATTCTTATCTTTGTTTTTCTGTTTATATGACTGAACCTTTATATTTTATGATACTAATTTTCTTCCTTTAATTATCTGTACTACACGATCGATGGATGCGGCCGTGATGTTGTGGAACGTCATAATTATATATGGAACGTCATATATTATTTCCTGGAAAAGTACAAATCTATCTCTAATTAACTATAACATCTGTAATTTCTTCTTGCCGGCTGGGTCAAATGTGAATAATAAGAATTTATAATATGTCAGTTGAGAAAGATCTCCTCTATGCCCCAAGGATGTATTTTAAAATTTCCTCTTACCATTTTCTCTATTACAACGTATATATTTTATACATTAGTTAACATTCTTATCACAGAGAAATATATGTACGACCTTTTCTTACTCTAAACAATCTTTCTAAATTTTAGAAGAAGATAATTATGAACTTGCCATATATATCCGATACATTATCCCTGATACTTCCACAGGCTCGTAAACTTCCCTCAAAATCGAAACATCGATGTTTATTAATGTACTGTACAATTTTATAGTGATATATTGAATTCATTCTGCTTTTAATGCATGCTACGTTTTGTAAAACTACTTCGACATTCCTCATTCATCTGCAAACCATTCTTTGAATCGAAGTACATTAAAGCTAGTTAAAAGTGCTAGATAATTAAAAAATAATAAGATTTCTAATTACACTTTCATCACTTATGACTCAAGTTATAAATTTTTTTGGGTGCCACTAAAAACTATGGGGTAGTTTTATCTAGTCCTGGTGTAATTATTTTATTATATTCTACTGGCTTCTTGCATTTTGTGTACCTTTCGTATATGTGATCCTTTATATCACCTCTCCGAATTCAGCATTTTCTTTAAGTTTCGAGGACTATTTCTTTCATATCTTAATGCACTCTATCAGTATTAATTGATTTTGTCTTTAAAATACTTCTAATCTTAACATTCACATATAATCGCTTAATTCCAAGTATCTATTGTACACCTTGAGTTGAATATTAGCCATCATTTTATGTTTGAATACAAAGAAAGATTACTTTTCTCTAAAATCTAAATGCTTTACCGTAGTATCCGTGAAAATTTCGCTGTAAATGATGGAATGCTGAACCAGTGAGTGAAGCCAGTGTAACTTCACTCTTCACCTTGTAGAGTAATCCTCATTCTCCCTCCAATGGTAGCTAATTGTGGAAGGCTTCATACATAAACCAGCCTTCGGGCTGGTTTATTATTTTATAAACCGTTATGAAATTGAAATTACCACATCTTGATAAAATTATATAAAATCCTTGTTTTATGAATTTCTTATGCTCAATGTTATCGAGATCATTTGCATTTTTAAGAAATTAAATTTTAGCTTTCTAAATAATAATAAGTTTTTTACTTACGACCTCCTATCATTTTCAGCATTATCTGAGAAATATTTTTAAATGAGCCACGCACATTGTATTTTTTTCGTAATATTTTCGTACTTTCATATTCTTGATATAATTGGATTCGTCTTACACCGATGGCATCAAACTTCGTCCTTCTCACTCTCTGCGATGAAATTCCCTCCAAATTAAATCCAACTGGCAAATCTCAGGGTGCTGAGATATTCAGAATGCAAAGCACCTCTAATAGGGTCAGATATAATCACTTAATTGCTTACTTCAAATATTTCCCACATCAACACATGCCGACTTTGAATTCCTCTCCGTTTTTCGAGTCAAAACTGAGATTTCCTCTGCAAACTCCAACCTTCAGATGTCTCTTGTGATGTCTTTCCCACCGTAGGCCAAATCCACCTCATTTTCTCTCTCCTGCATCGCTGAGCTAACTTCTCCTCAGGGATCCAATGCTTTCACACACCAATTACTCACGGGGAGTCTTCCATTCTTTTAAATTGCCGCGAAAGAAAGACGAACTGGGAGACGATTGCGTTGACATCAGGTTACGGAGAGTTTGAACAATGAGCGGAATCTACTTGAACGCCTCCTCATTTAAATTCCCTCATCTCAAACAGCGACGTCCTCGAAAACTCGTCTGCCATTTCCTCCGCGGTGCCTAAATTGCGGAAGGAAAGGGCGGTCCCTCTTTTGCAACCTCGATTCTCTTCTCCCGCCACGTACGCTTCATCTCACCGCCGAGAGATGTCGTTAGGTATTCTTTTTCCCGTACTGTTCCTCTTCCCTTTGCTTGCAGGCAGTATATATGAGTATGCATGTATATGGGTGACAAAGAAGTTGTGGGAAATAGTTATGATTTCGGAGTTCGTCACTAACAGAAAGGGAGGGAACTTTTCGATTCCAAAGCAAGATAGTTTAAAAAATACTAAAGCATTTAGCCAAAGCTGCTTAGTTGCTGAATAGCAAGTGACATAAATTTAAACTGCAAAGAATCTTAAGTAAATCTGCAGCTCCCGCAGGGAATGAGTCCCGTAAGGAAGTGCAATCAGTCAATTTCTTTTTGATTTAAATGTTATGATACAAAATTTTACCAAAAACTATTCTGTATATATTCTACTCGTATATACCATTTATACAAATCTATATCTATGAAAGTGATGCAGCAGTGTGATTCTTCAAAATGTACAATGAAAAGTCTTAATAACTATTTACTGGATTTAACACCCACACTAAACAGTGGCATCTTATTGTTAAGCCTGATAAAAGTCCCATATGGAGTTAAATATACACCATATAAAAAAGGCAGTTCCTAAGTTAACCAATGATCTATCGTTGCAGTGAAATAGAAAAAAATCTTTGGTGTAAGGTAATAATGGTTTAATAATGTAAAACATATAAATATGGAAAAAGCACATTCCTCGAAAATTTTTAAGGCAACTGCTTCCAAAGCTAGTGATTAGCTAGTATTGCTATCAAATCCATCGACATTTTGATGACTTCAGTACGAATAAATAGTTTAAGGTGTTGCAAAGTATTTCAGTACCCCTCGTGACATCACAGAAAGATTTTTCATAGTGATTTCGAAATTGAACTCAAAGCGCACGCTTTATTATTAATATGCGTGAATGTAGCATTGGAAAGGAAAAATATTTTAGCTCTAATATAGACCAGTTTATGGTTAATAAAATGGCACATCAGCAGCGGTAATTGGTTTGGTATAATTTTCTATGAATGATATAAAAGATAAGATATTTTCAACATTTTTCAATATGATTATTTGTATGAAATATATATTTACCATTTCTAAGGTCTTATATCCACTATAAGAGAGGTAATCACGGTAAACTGTTTCCGTAAAATTCCGTAAAATCTATTTTGAAATTTGATGCAGTTCAGCATGCATTAATTAGCATAATAATTTATTATAATTTATTTTTATCTGTTGTAACTTTGATTTCTATTATATCTTCTAAACTATTAATTTATCTGAGCTTCCGAGTTGAATAGAGAGAAATTTAACGGAATATTAGATCGCTACATTTTGAATTTTTATGAAATAATAAATTTACTTTTACATATTCACTTTCACAGAAAATTAATAATAATCTAAATTTGAAAGTAAACCCCTTTACCTCTAAAATATTTCATGGAATGAAATGAAAGGTAAAACTGAAGAGGAATAATTATAGAATAAATAAGCTCTGGATGTTAATCTATTATTTGTGTAAACGGCTATTTGAATAATTTTATTAGACTTCCACCCGTGCAAACTGAATTTCACACGAAAGATACGTCTTTTACTAAAAGCTGAAAGATTTCCGTCTCTGTAAAATAATTCTCTAATTCAGTGCATTCTTTCTCGCTAAATGCAATCCAAAGCTTATGTTAATGCGAGACGCATCAAAAGTTTAAACGTGCGAACAAATCGTCTAAGACACGTCGTGAATAAAAGGACCCCAGAAAGTCAAAAGACAGAAGCCTAATCGCAGAAAATTTTCTCCGTTTCAGCGTCAAACGCCTCGGGATGACTCGCATCCATTTACAAACATTAGCTTTTGAAATAAAATCCCCCCTTTTTACCCGATGTAGCCTCAATGAGTACGCCCTCGTCGTTTGCTCTCGTATTTTTAGTCTCCGCGCGATTTACACGGGCGCTCCTTTTCGTTTCATCCGCTTAAGCTCCCGATTTACCCTCTCTCTTAATTAGCTGCGACGTTTCCCTTAGCCCCAGGCTGTCGCCACCTCTTCTCCTAAAAGGTGACATGAGCGGAAAGACACGAGAGATCGAAATGAGAGAGTCGATATATCCTAAGCCGAACAAACATAAGCGGGAGAAAGAGAAGTAAACCAATCTCGTTCCTTCAATTTCCACGATCCGCACTGAATTGGTTTCGATGCAAAGATCGCTAGTCAGAGGATGGTTTCAAGTGTAGCTGGGTTGCGGGGATCGAGGCAAATGAGCGGGAATGTAAACTCCTCTTATTTTTCCGGGAACCATCGGGGTGACTTCAGAGAGGTACTACTTGATTTGTTTAAGGATGCGAATAGGAAAACAGAAAATTCATTATCTCAACGCGGAATTTTTATGGAATAATTCGGCGAAGAAATTTATGAGAAAAATTACGCCGTAGCCGGAACTCGAACCCGGATCTCTCACTTTCGGGACGGTTGCATTCTCCAATCAATTTACACAATTATTACTATACATTACTACACCATTAATACGACTGTTAAGTCGTAGTAACCTAATTTATATAGAGTAGTAACTTAATTTTATAGATCTCTCACTTCCCAAATCCATGTTCGAATCCCTGCTACAGTGGACTTTTTCTCTTTCATATCTTCGTCTAACACTAAGCATGTGTTTCGTGTGTTTTTTTATCCGTCACATGAAATAATTAATTTAGAATTCATTTACAAAGATAGAAACAAGATAATTCTCTTGGCGATATTTTATTCTCAAGACCATATCGCATTTGTTTTATCAGACGTATCCTATTGATCCTGTGGCTTTTTTTGGCTGGAAGTTGTCTAGGGTTTGATCCTGGTGGAAAAGGGATGACGGGAACGTTGTCTCTGGGAAGGACATCCAGCTGTAGAAGTTGCTGACTAATACAATTATAATGATATCATTAATCTATATCTTAATAACCATCTACCGCTCCATTTGGTAATGAGCAGAAAATAGATAATGATGAAAAAAGAGGAAATTTTATGGAATGCTAGAGAAGTAGACGGTAATTAATTAGAAGTGAAATAATTACTTTTTTAGAAATGATGTAGTTATTTATCTTCTACGCAGGGAAAAGTCAACCCAGAATCAATCAATATATTCATGTTAATGTAAGTTATATAATCCTGTTTTCGCGAATAGAGAGAAAGGACGTAATTCAAATTCCTCATTTTACACCGAACGAGAATACCTCGTTATAATGCCTATCCTTCGTTACGACATTCTCAAGTCAGATTTACGAATTAATTTGTGGATTGCTCCGTGAAAACTGAATGTCAAAGTTGAAGAAGGTAAATATAAGGAGAACTTCATAGATCAAAGGGTCTTTCATTACTGTCAAATTAAGCTTCTCTCGTCACTCCCTCATATTTGTGTTTACATCCACAAACCCTGAAATTCATACATAGCAACTTGAAATGAATATTTTAAAGCTGGTATTCTTCATAATTCTCGTAAATTATTTTTACTCTTGGAATTGTTAAAATAAACGATAGATCTTAATTAAATTTCACTTTTTCGAATTAGGGTAGAGATATAATAAGAAAAATATGCACGTAAATTGTGGAGAGGAATTTAAAATCGTATATTTGGTAATAAATGAAGGAGACTATGCGATGAAATCAGTGTCTACAATCCTTTAGCGTACATTTCCAGAGTAAAGGGAATTGGAGAAACAGATGTGGCTGTTCTGTCGCGTGCTTCGTCTACCAAATCCCTACTAATCTGATGCTACAGAAGTCATGTACAGCGCACTTACCAGTAAATTGGCTTGGACAGAGTTATCAACGTAGCGTCGGACTTTCTCTCTAGCTTCTAACTTTCCAGGCTCGGCGTTATAATTGGTTTAACTCACCTGTTTTCTCAGAAAAAAGATGCTATTATTTTAAATGAGTAGATTCGTTACATTTCTGATGTTTACTTTTTTAATATGGCTACCTCTTAAGATCAGAAGGCTGGAAAATTAAAAAAAAAATACTTCATATTAATTCTACAGGATTTATTAATACAAATCGATTTATAATATAATCGACCCCATTCATGTTCAAATTAAAAACAAAGTTGTAATTAGGTATCATAAATTTATATTTATATAAATAAATATAAATTTATGATACCTAAAATAAATAAAAGAATAAAAAATACCTAAATTAAATAAAATGAATAAAATTTAAATGATGATGCTTTCAATCTAGTATCGTTGGAAAATGGAAAATTGTTTTCCATACTTTCGATGTAGACACTTTATCTCTTCTGATAGGGATATTAGATTAGAGAATTAGATATCTGTTATAGCAAACTGCACCATAGGTATATTTAAGCTTATACTTACTACCTATTTGAAACACTTGACAACGAAAGAAATCCTAATTTTGAATGCTCAACTGCCGAAATATAATCGATAGATTTCTGTGTTATTTCATACCTTAGGATCTGTTATTATTATTGAATATTTCTTGGTACTTACTCATTATTAATATTTTTTATAATAGAAATGGTCCTGAGTCTTCGTGAATTTCCATACTTTGTGCTACTCCTTCAAAAGCCTTTATACAATGTTTCATTCATTATTCTTATCAAAGTATACCTCTTCTGAAAGAAGGGAATCGATAGTTTTATTTCATTCATCCAATGAATTTGGACATCATTTTCTCGCTTTTCATTATTCGTCTGATTCATTTACTACATTCTATTTCTATCAATGTCTATTTTTCAGATAATCTTTACTCAATCTTTCATTTCTTCACACAAACGCAGCTCTCCCAGGAATACCTCTAGTTGTGTCTACACCGTAGCCTGAAGTGAGGATTTATATTTTATCTACTACCTCAAAAATTACTAGAGGTTTAATGAATTACCATCCAATTTCTTTGAGGAACAATAAACTTCTAAGAAAATAGGTCTTATTCCACTTACACAAGGACATAATCATAGGCTGAAAGCTCACAGAAATTTATAATAATAATAATAATAAATCGTCTTTATTCGGGCGAGATTGAGACTGAAAAGTCTCTTCTTACATCTAACCCTTTATATGTTAGTAAGAAAATTCTATCGTTTAATTAATATATTTATATACATCCCAAGCATTTTCTGGATATGAGAATCGCACGGAATCGCTAATTTTAATCCCGATTCTAGCACAATTTAATGTTTAATCAAACGAACCTTAAAAAGTATAAATTTGCACGAACGCAGCCGCACAAAACGAACACCCAAATACGGCAACTCGAGTGAAATCGCGAATTCCGAGACATCGTAACCTCTAAACGCCGCCGGAGAGCCCATATATATCCCGAAAGTGATTAAGGAATAAATGCGGGAGTAAATCGCGGAGAGGGATTTGGGTGTGATGGAGAGCGGGAATGGTGCGAAGACAGGTAGCGAGACAAGGGAGGTCGCCGTAGGGAGAGGGGCGTAAGTGAATTCGTGTTGAGTAGAGTGATTCCTGGTTAGGCTGATTGATAGCACGGTTCGTCTCGACGACCGGAAAATGTCTCTCCTGCGGTGTCTCATCTATCTCCTCACCCCCTTATCTATATTCCGACATCTTACTCTTCCCTTTCGCTGGCCATTTTCCACTGTCAGGATGAGGCCATTGAGGGCACACATCGCTTCATTTCTCATTATCCTCTCGCACGTTTCCAATGGGAGTGGGAGGATTTTACTTGCCGCTCTCTAATGGGGTTAAGAAAGCGAGGATTCACGCGTTTAAAAAACGCTGCAACAATTAGCGGCCATTTCTGCATGCGCCAATGTGTGAAAATTAGTGACCCAAATGCTAGAATCACTAGGGTGGCAAAAGTTGTTGACGGTCGATTTCCTCGACTTAATTTGCTGCTAAGAAATTAGGCGATTAGAAAGTGCCTCATAGCTTCTCTCCTCGTATGTCCTGTTAGAGAGAAGAATCACCCGAAAGTGAGAGGTATTAGCAATATAGAGTTGATTAATAATATGGAAAATCGTCATAGGCCATCGTAAAGCTCTAAACATTCCAAGTTCCAATATTGCTCCGAGGTCATCCGCAAAGGATAATCCGCATGTATGGAATGTGGCCTTCTGCGTACTTAATTCTTTTGCTTTACTGTTTAAAGACATTGTTTAGACTTGTGTTGAAGCAGCATTTTTATGCCTTCCATTAGTTAATTTAAATATTTAGTTAATAAATATATTAACTAATAAATTAGTTTTCTTAATTATTTTCATTTTCGGTCAAATATGAATGATTATTTTAGAAAATACTAGACATATATAAATTATATTATCATTAAATATATCTCCTTTATTATATTAAGGTGAATGAAAGAAGAGTAATTACAGTAACTTCCCCTGTAATTACTGTAACCCTATGAACCCGTTAACAAAAAATAAATTTGCAAATTATTTTATGCTTTAGTTTAAGTATGTCACCATTTAAGTGACATCTACAGTGATATGCAGTCTGCCCCAAAACAATTAATTCTAATCACAACCTGGATCACAAGGATAACCGATTTTTCTGTATAAAAGTGGCTTCATTAAAATAAATGAGGAAGTTTCATTATTCTCGTAAAATTCTTCTCATTGTCGGATTATATTGATTCTGTTATGAGAATGTAGTAAATCTTGGCGACATTTTTAAATAAGGTCGTGAACTTTAATGCAATAGCATGGAGGGTACGCTAGGAAACTTAATAGATTATTTGAAAAGAGTAGCACTCTCTGCTAGTAATACCCCTTTCTAGCTAAACTTTTTTAATTAGTTATATAGTGGTATCACATTATTGAACAAGTTATTATAGATAATCCAGTGTTTCGGAAGATATGCAAATCTTGTATCGAAGGAATGTGATTGGTTTGGACATAGCTAATCACTATACTGGTGAAAGGAACAGCTTTGGTTATTTCTCAGTGATTTTCCCCTGCTGTTCTCATTTTGCCTGTTATATACCGTTAAAGATGACCATCATCGTCTATAATCATTTAATGTGTATATTTTTCCCTGTATAATCGATATCGCGGATAGCAGTGGTTGAAAATATACTAGCTTTAGAATGTAATTCTCGTAGTCTTAATTCTGATTCTGAATTTTCAATCGGATTTTATAGTGTGAGATGTTAAAATAATCCTTTTCGAAGGCTAAATAATATCTATAGATCGATATCGGTTAATGTATCTGTTGAACAGATATAGTGAGCTATTTGCCTTCTGTTTGATCTTCATATATTAATCTATAATGGAAACAATTTAAATCTTTCCGTAATAGTTACCTCTAAAGGAATCTACACCTGACTTTCGTCATCAATAGAAAAGGTCCTCTCATTTCCTGAAGGGACAGATGTTTTTCTTATCAATTCTTAGATCGATTATCCGAATTGTCTGCGAAGTTCTTCATACAAAAATCTTGGTGTATAGGCCGTGCCTTTAATATCCCGTGCTTTGCCGTGCCCCCACTTTTATTTCCTTATCTTTCCGCGATGCCAACCAATTCGACAGCCCCAATGGCGTCTTCCACTTTCAACCAGACTTCCGATAAGCAGCCTCACCTGGACGGAAAGCACTCTTAAGAATCAGAATTCCCATCGGATTTCAAGATTGATTCGTGGGGTTTGGGTCAGAAAATAATGGATTCTTTCGGGATATAGAAAACCAATACATTCCTCAAGTTGTCGCGTATTGAGATCCGCATCACTTTTATCAAGACAAGTGGAGTTCTCTTTTCTCCAAACTTCCCTCCCCACCGAAGAATATTCTTTCTTTATCGTTGCCGTATCTCTGTTTCTGCAGATAGAGGCTGCAAGGATGTCGATGCTATAGTTCAAGGATACCTGGTCTTGAAATTGAAAATTGTATCCGATGGATTCCGAGGAGATATATTTTTTCTGGAAGCTATCAGCGATAACAGCTGAGCCTAGTGATGGGGTATAATTTGGGACAGTGCTCAGATGAAGGATTCGATCATTCCTGATTAAAGATGTCAATTTTCTTATGCTAATTGTATCATTTCGTAGTTGCAGTATGTATGAAAATATAAAATTGTGATGAAAATAAGATGGAATTTAAGTTCTAAAAATTCAGTGAGTTTAAAACTATTTTAAGAGTGAATTTGACTATTGATTTTAAATTTCAACCTTACTTTACTCTAGTAGGTCTGTATCCAATCAGTATAAAGGCAATTGTTGCAGATTTTCTCTCTCTGCTACTTCCAACAAGTCACATAACTTGTCCAAATGCACATCTCGGTATCTTTCGTAACAATTTCGTTTCGTAAAAATTTTTCTCCAATTATATATATTAATAGCTGGTTCAGTCTCAATATTTTTACAATCAATACCTACCTTAGAGAGAAATACAGAAACATCCTCAAGGATTATGGAAGCCCCGAAGATTAACTTTTCCATTAATTTGCTTTTCCATAAAGTATTGCCTATAATTTTAGAATTCCTTTTCAGGAAATTTAATCACTGTTTTGAAAAATTAATGAAAAATTTAATTACAAATAAAGGTGTAAAGTACTTCCAGGTGGTGATATAACAATTACTTTTATTATGTGGGGATAATTTTAACCATTCTATTGTTTTCTTCTCTCTTTCTTGATTTTTACGTGATAGAAATATTTCGCCATGGAATTTCCGAGAGCTCAGATATATCAAGCCTCAGGCCTATCGAAATTAGATCTATTACCCACTACTTCAGCCTTCACTTTGCGAAGCATTCCTATATCTTTAATTACAAAAAAACACTGAGGAATATACAAACACTAATTATTACAAGTATTAAAGATTTTGGTATAAAATTGGAGAAAACCGTAATACTCGGTGTAATTACTTGTAAGATGAATTGCATTAGATGTTTTATAGCATCTTTCAATCTTAATTTAGTGAGTTAATTCCTAATTTGGCAATCACTTAAGAGTAATTTAATTGCAATCTGATGAAAGAGAAATGATCGATTTTTCTTGAACGATCAAAGATAAGGAAATTATTTTATGCTAATCGATGTACAGTGAAATTGATGAACTTTTAGAAAATTATAGAAGATATCATTTCTCCCATACCCTTTCTTATTTTGCGAAATTCGCTCTGCTACTCGGAATTACTTTTCCGTCGAGCGCAGTTTATCAACTGAGATAACAGCATAGCATTAAAAGTGGCCCAACCTAAACCAACGATTCCATGAATAATACATCCGCTCACAGACGAAGCAGCGTAACGCTCTTAGCGAACAAGAACTCTACTAGAGTAGATTCTCGAGTAGAGAATCATAATGGCACAATATTTTCGGGACGAACATACTTTGCCCGAACCACCGACGCCTTCCCACCACGACAGCACTCATCAGGAAATTTTATCCTTCATCCCCATTTTTCTGCTGCACCCCTTTTAACCTTTCCTCCGCCTCTCCGTTAAGGCTGCCTTAATGGCTCCCGCGCTCTGCACCCGCCTGTGGTAATGGCGGTCGCTACAGAGAATTATAAATGGGGGGAGGGGATGATTGTGTGTGGGGGGGCCCATCGCCATAACCATCTGCCGAACACACCTCTCATCGCCTGCCAAGATCCCACGTCCTCCCTCACCTGCTCCCGCCCTCCTCCGATGCACTCGACAAACCGCCACGTCTCCGCCTAACCCTCGTCATTCAGTACATCTTACCCTTTACTCCTCCCCCTTGTATACACTTTTGGAGACCCCCCTTCGACCAGCTCTCACCTCCACTTCATCAACGAGTATCGTTTCATTTTTGTGCTTCCCGGGAGATCTTTGCATCGGGGTTGTCTTTTTATTTCTTTTCTTCTGTTGCGCTCACTGAGGCTGTGAACGCTCTCCGGTTTCCCACACAACTGTGATCACAATTTCTGCGCAAAAATTATTGACCTTTAATGAGAGAGGAAAATTCGGTGTTAATTTTTAATGGAAGGGGAAGTAATTCTGTAACACTCTTAAAATACTCAAGGATAAATCTATGACGTACCAGTTATACAGGGGACGTCAGTTTTCAAAGCACTTGTGCATGGTTAGTGTATAGATAGTGTTGACCGTAAGATTATGCTGCTAATTATCGTATTGCGAAGGTTTGTAGAAATTCGTATAGATACGTGATATGTTCAATATAATTTCAATATTACTTCTCTCAAATAGTTTGACCTATAATATAATCTCTCATATGTTAATTTAATAAATTAAGATTGAAGCATCTTCTTACTCTTTTTTGCAGGCCTTTCTGGTATTCCTAACAATTTAAATAAGTATAATCCGGTATTACTTGTAATTTTATAATAATCGGGAGCTATTACGATTAGCATTTAAAGTCCATTTTCTAATTTTCACCAATTTTGGTACTGCATCTTGAGGGATGGGGCCATTCTCAAATTAATAACAACTTCATTCATTGGTATAATACTATAAGACCAAATATGCAAGAATATCTCATGTTTTCACCGGTTCTCCCAATAATTTCAATTTTTTCCATTCAATAATTAGATAAAATAGTATTTTCAATAACAATCTATTTTAAATTTCAATGTAAATAAAAATCTAATGAAATGATGGTAACTGCGAATTATCTCGATTAAAATTTACACTGGGAATTAGAGTAAGGGAATACATCCGTTCCGCTTTTATCCAAATAATCTTTATATTATTCATCCGTAAAGTTATTAACAGCAATATATCAGCTTCCAAATATGGAAATCGTCTTCTTACATCATATTCTATATTATTCTTAGGTAATCTCCGTACATTTTCTTAGTACGGAACCTTAGATATACTGAAATCTATCTCATGTTTTAATCTTAGACTACAGTTAAAATTTTCATGGAGATTATCAATAAATTTCGGGTTGATCAAAATTAAATCAATCATATTTACGTTGTATATCTTTTGAGAAAAATCTCCTACTAGTTAAGCATTCAATACATCAAACTACTGATAAATAATTTTATATCTTTCTCAAAAACTTCATAAATGAAAAATAATGACGAAAATATATCAGAAAGTAATCCAGAATTACATCATCCCTGATTGTCGAATATTTTTTCGCTGTGGTCATTTTATTCCTTTTCTTTAGAAATTCACGTTCGGAGAAATTTTCTATAATGTAATATTTCAAAGAGACTGTCACATTTTGTTTTGTTTAAATACTGTTTGGACATGCTTACATTTACCAGCTTTGATTCACGTTGTGGCTAGTTAAGTTTTGTTAAAAAATGAAAATGTGAAAGAAAGGTTTCATTTCTAAATGTAACATACAATTAAAATTAGTCAAGAATAAGTACTCTGGCGCAACTTCACTTGATGATAAAATATTATTGCGAAATATTATATTTAGATTACATAGATTCATATGAATTTCAGAAAATTTACGAGATTTCGAACAATATTCTTAATTAGAGTATTTGATAACGATAGTTATAAACTAAATTATGTAACCATTATAATGATAATCATATTTCGAAAAAAATTAGGAAACGAGAACACGGAAATGAAAAACGGTACGGAAAATCTTGCCTCGTATAATTTCGAGACCGAGGAAATGGGAATAAGGTTGGACTTCATTTAGCTCCACGTGTTCTAAATCTAAGATTTTCCCCAATTTTCCCCTCGGAGAGAAAGACGAGACGACGTATCACAGTCTCAGATATCTCCGGAGGACATGTTTCCATGCATCTCCTTACATTTTTTTAACGAATCAAAACCGCGTCTTGCGGGAGGATTTCTACCACTTCATCAACTCAATCGGCAGCGAGCACAATGCGAAGCGCTGATCGATTCTCGCGAAGAAAAAAAAGAATCCCTCTTTTCATCCGTGCGACTCATTAAATCTACTCGGCATAATGCGTCGCCTCGTTGATTACGCAGACTTTGATCAGAATAATCAAAGATTTTTCAGACGTTTTCTCACGTTAATGAGATCGAGAAACTGTTTTCGGCATCTCTCAAGGCGCGCCAACTCGAGCCTCTTCACGGCATAAGTTCCGTTCTGTATCTATTATTCCGGATCCTTCGCCACGCCCTGCCTCTGCATTAAAGGGACAGTGCCGCGCCCACTCTCGCGATTAACTGGGTTTCGATCCCGGTCCCGCCCTTGCCAACAAACTCAAGGCTTTCTCTTTCCTTCGGAGCATACTGATGTAAGGTCATCCATAGAAATACTGTCATCAGGGACCTCCTTTCGGATTTGTCCGTCTCATATCCCAAACCAAGGTGATGTCTTTCTGT
Organism: Pachydiplax longipennis; assembly: GCA_036926295.1. Classification (NCBI taxonomy): domain Eukaryota; kingdom Metazoa; phylum Arthropoda; class Insecta; order Odonata; family Libellulidae; genus Pachydiplax; species Pachydiplax longipennis. The sequence continues at coordinate 65,642,757 of JAVFKF010000008.1, forward strand.
AGGTTTACCTTGGTTATGAGGGTTTTCCATTCATCACGAAGATCTCCCTCCTTAGTTTCTTCGTATTCTTGAAGCAGACCAAGAGTATTGTATTATAATTGCTCTCCGTATCATAGGCTCAATTGCGTCAAATCATCGTGAATAAAAAATATACGGAAGTAACTCTCCGTATTCACTTCCATAATTTAAAAAGGTACGTTCAGTATCTAATCATGATAGTCATCGGATAATCTAAGAGGTGATGATTCGACGTAAAATTGTGAACCATTCCTGGAATGAGATATGGGATTTTTTCCCTAAAAATATTCCTTACTCGTTCAAATAATCATCCATTCTTGCACTTCTTTCTCCTTACCATCTTTTCATTCCCCACTTTCCTTTCAGCTGAGTCACACTTTCATTTTAAGTTCTAATTCACTCTCATATTCATTCAATTCACTTTCTTTTCCTCCTCCATATACATCTCCCTACTCTTCCTCGCTTCCCTTTCTCCTACGGCCTGAATTCATAGACTGTTGTTGTCATCTCGTATTTTTAATGCGAAAAAATTTTCCCACCTCCTTTAGAGATTAATGCTGATAATATTTGGATATACTCTGATAATATTTTCTATCGTAATCATTGGGAAAAAGATAAAATCTTTTTCAAGCATTTTTTATTTCAGCTTTGGCGGAAAGAAGAAACTTTCAGTATATTAAAATTACATAAAATAGGAATAAATTTCAAAGTAATACAACGAATTAATTCTCTATTTCAGTTGGAAATGAAACAATAATTTCTCAGTAAATGTTAAAGTATTATGCGTTCTGGTAACATTGATTCGATAGTCAGGTTAAATAATGTTACATTTCATGGCATCTGGCGGAGCATACCTTTTTTTTCACAATATTATGAAAGTATGACTGCAAAGTAATTTAGCTGTCTTCGATAAATACTGATCTCGAATTCTGTTTATAAGCTATAAGCAGCACTTCTCCAACTACAATTAGTAGCCTAATTGATATCTTGGAAAAAATAAGCCTTCAATAATTAATTCAGTGCTATAATGTGGCACTGTGCAAAATTTTGTATAAAAATTTGTAATAAATCGTTAGTGTTTTTCAGGTCATTCGTAAGATGATCTACTCCATAAAATCATAATCTATGGCCTTTCCCAGCTTTCAATGCGCTCTATGCACCATTTTTGACGAACTCAGGTATTGCAATTATACTTTTTCTCAACTCGTTTATTACGTCACGTAGATCGAAACAGTACGTAATCTTTCATGTGCTACTGATGAATTAAATTCTTATTCTTATGCATAACCTCGATGACAGAATCTTTTGATACAGAGAACTCGCAATTTAAATTTAAGGTTAAGGATTCATATACGGCCGGTTAAAAAAAAAGTTTTCACTACAACTTCTGTCTCAGCATAATCAAAAGGTAGTTCCTTATTTGGTTATGAAATGATTTTAAATAACCTAATTACCGGACATATTGTTACTCTACCCAGCGGGCAAATCCCAACATCCGGAGAGGTGGCCATCCTGATCTCAACACGTACGATCTCTCCACCTGTGGCACTCGCAGCTTCTTCCTAATCCCTCCTCCTCTCCCTTTGCAAGAGGCTTAAGCTCTACTATCTTTTCTCTTATCCGTTTCTTTTTACTTCTAGCCATAACTCCCTACGATCCTTTCCTCCTTATCCAAGGATTCCTTTTCTATCTTTCTCCCGGCACACCTTGGGACTTCTCTCTGCAGAGGGAAAGAAAGCAGAAATTTTCCTTCCTCCCTCTAGGTCGCACCGCCTTCTTACAAACCAAAAGGGGAAAAATAAAAGCATCTCTCTTTTTTTCCCCCTTCCCGCAGTTCCATTTTGCCTCGAGATTTTATATCATCTCTCTAGAACTTTTCCGGAATCCTGGACGCGCATTTCCGTCGATGCGTGGGCATATTTCTTCGTAATCCCCGTAATTTAGTTAACGACCGCAAAAGCACTCAAAGTTTTGTTTTCAAATCTTAGCATGCCTTCCAGATGTTGTTTATATTTTTGGATCCCTTAAGAAGCTTACTTTTTTCAACTCGATAATATCTTTTTTTAAGGAGCTCAAGATGAGCCAGGATGCCCATAAATTCTGAGAGCGTCGCCTCTGACAGTGAGATGGTTAAGCAATAGGGGGACTAAATTTATTTACTTTTCGCTAAATTGCGTTTTTGTTTAAAATTTACTCCCATGTCTCATTACGGTTATGATTTGCGAATTAAGGGCAATATTTGTCTACTTATGCCTCATAGCCAACCGCAAGGGAACACTCATAAGATTGGACTTCCTCTACTTTTTACGCAAGTAATTTGAATGATTATACATATATAATGACGAACTCATTATAAATTCACATTGTTGATTGGTCGAAATGTTTGCGTGTATATTTTCAGCAGTAAGGATGCCGTGGTTATTTCATTTATTATTGAAAGGCGGTGTTAGTTAAACCGGATAGTTGTGGTTTGTGGTTCATTAATTAATAAATTTTAGTTTAAGAAGTCATATTTGTATATTTTAGATAAAGAGACTATATTTGCCGTCTGTGATGATTACTTACTCGTCAAATTTAACGTTATGAATCTCCTTAGCATCAACCGGAGAAGAATTTCTTTTCTTTGATATGTTCTCAATTTATGAGCCAAATTCCGCGTAATTTCTATTTAATTCCGAGTTTTTATCTAATTAAATTGCATTCGACGTCGTAATTATAAAAAAGCTGCAGTTTATCCCCGAAATGATTAATTTCATTTCCAAATTAAAATTACTCCTTGCAGTAATATTCATCATAACGCACTGGCTTAAAAATAATGTATGGGCTAATTTAATCGACGGGCTTGCAGCATTAAAAATTTATACGAAAAAGTATTACGGGACTAAATCAATGGGATGATGCATTATTCGAAGTCGGAGAACCGGCAAGAAATGAGAAGAAATTAAGGTCTTAGAATCCGAAGACTGAACGTTCCATATTCCAAAAATGAAAACAACGGAAGCGTTAGGATTTGGAAGGAACGAAAAAAAATAATAAAACAGAAAACACGAGTTATACGAAAGCTGGAGAATGGGCCATAGTTAACTTGAAGGCACGGGGATATTGAAATGACTTGCCTCATTATTTCCTTTCCAGAATCCCTTGCGCGCGCTCCCTCTTTCTCCGGGATTTTGTTTTTACTCGTTTTTATCCCTCTTAAAAAAGAGGTTCATTTAAAAGTGCTCATCGAATCTCCTATTCCATCCCCCACCCGCATCAAAGTTTGTTCCTCGGAGAGAGGGGTTAACCCCGCGGAAACTTCGAAGCGATAAAGACAGAATCCCAGTATAGATCCTCATCTGTTTCCCCTTTTACCACTCCCACTCTCAAATTGCCCTTATTTCGTTTGTTTCCTCATGCAATCTCTCTCCTCCTCCCTTCCCTTGTTACTCAGGATGTAATTTGAACGAATGGATTGGATCACCTGAGGTCTCTCTCTCTCATTGTGGTCGATGGACTTTTCTTTTATTTCTCAGCATGCCGATCGTTCTACTCCGGATCCTGTCCTCTCAAATGTTTATCTGTTTGCCTTATTATTCCACCTATTTTCTCTTTTTCCTCTTTCCTTTATTTCTCTCGCTCCCTCCGGTTTATCCCCGATATCATTCCACTTTATGCTCCTCTGATAACTGCTATTCCACTTTACCGAAACGTAGGAATGGATCGGGTTTTAAATCTCTTTCAGGAGTAATCCGTGTAGTAAGTAAATGTTTTACTGCGTACTCACAGATAAAAGAGTGATGTCGAGCATTAGCACAATGAAATATCTTTATTCTCCAAATTTTAATGATCATATTAGTAGAAAGAACTCTTGAGTTTGCTAACCAGCGAACTGTTTACCTACCTAAGTAGCGGAGTGATTAGCATGCTAGACTACTAACGCCAAGGTTTAAGGTACGAAATAATCGGGTATTCTGTGGTTATAGTATGGGTTCATGTGCTCATTAATAGTACTGTTTACGTATCACACTGTAATATTCCAGTGAATAAGTATTTTTGGGGGCAACGGAAAATAGAAAAACTGCATTTATGTGAAATTTGAATGTAGTGTTTTATTTTTTATCGTGTATGTTATTATACGTTTTGCTTAATTTGCTACTTGAAAATGCTTGTTTATTCTTGCATTAAGCATAGCTGATATAGTTCCACAGAATTATATTAAAACACAATTATTAGAACCTTCAAAATATGATTTCAATCAGACACTGGGGAAATTGAATACTTCATCATTTCTGAATAACCGCAAGGCCTTCGTAAAATTTCAGTCTGCAGTAGTCATATAAATTGCAATATACTGCAGGATGTATTGCAATATGCTGCATTAATTGCAATATACTGCAGATGCAGGGTTATGTTCACGACCTGTTAGAATTATTCCAGCCCTCAAACTTTTAGTTGATTAAAACTTACTTTAGAACTACACTATTACTCGATAATTTCCAAATATCCTGAGTTATTGACTCATAATTACTTCACTAACCGATTTTTGAGTGAATTTGGTCTTGTGCTTCGACATTCGAAATTTCCATTATAGTTTAGGTTCAGAATTCAGTCATCTTCGGCTTTCAGCCACCTAATGACTTTCTATTCGACCAAATCAATTGTAAACAAAAATTATAGTAGAGCTGAAGTTATTTTTAATTACTTCTGTTTGATTATGTTACTTAAAATTAAGAGCAATATCTTACGATGGTTTTGAGTAGTTAATAATGCTGCAGAATTTTTATCATTAGGCCCAATTTTATTTTCTTACAACTAGATATACGAGTGTTTAGGATACTTAATCCACTGCTTTTATGACATTATACAATTGCATATCAGCTTTGCTTCTAAATGTGTTATAGTAAATGTGTTATAACTTGCATTAATTAATTGAAGATAAAATAATTCGTTTGTATGATTTTTGGTTTTTGCTAGTATAATAAAGCGTCCTTTAATAGAGTAAATATATACTCCAATATAAATAATATCGATGAGACTGTCTCGATTCTCCATAGATGTTCAATTAACATAGTTAAGAACTTCTTTTGTTTGCGTTCACAATAAATAAAACATCGAGGTTAAATTTAGCATATGAAAAATACACATCTTTATAAACATAAATATACACCAAAATTTTAACTGTATAGGTTTTTACTTGATAGAAGAACGTTATTTAAAGTGATTCATTCCTAAAATGTAACGAAGTCAATTTTAGTCCTCAAACCCGCGAACTTAACAAGGGGTATAAAAATGTAAATACGAAAAACGTTTTTGCTACTGCGTTTCATCAGTAATCAGATAAAAAATAATACACTGTGTTTGTTAAATATCCACTAGTCTACATATATATATTAAATTAATTCACTCTATGTTATTGCAATGACATCTAAATTTAAAGAAAGAAAATAGATTTGCAGCAATTAAGAGAAGGGCACAGAATAGAAATAGCTTGATAAATGACACCATAGTGATGATTGCAATCTCCATCCATTGAACTTCATGGAAGATAGAACTCTCGTTACTCTCGTCGGGCAATGTTTTTTATGGGCTGATACTGATACGGAAGAGAAGTTTTACGTCCGCGGCGTGAGTAGGTTTGAGCTCTCCGAGTAGTTTAAGATGATCTTCTGAGGAAATATGTCACAAAACAAGCACAACGAAAGTCTGAAGGATAAGAAGAAGACAGATACAGCAAAGTGGAATAACTCAGCTTTAAAGGATATGATTTTCTTGATAAAAATTGAAAACGAGTTCCTGTTTTATACCACCACGAAACTTTTAATTTGATTTAGAAATAAGAATGCCTTTAAAGTTACAATTTTGTGGATGATTGCCAAAATTAGGAGTCATAAGATTCATCTGAACTCTTTATTCCCGAGATTTTCCAAATAACAGTTTCTGCTTTAAATCTGTAATTTCGCATTTGAAAATATATCTTAGCCCAATTTTTCCTCCAAAATAATAACGAAAAATTAATATGATCAACAGGGATATTGAATTCAAAATAATTTTAATAGCTGTACATACCATGAATCTTCAATAAATAAAATTCACTTGAATTTTGGACAAAGTAACTCCTGAGTTGATGAGCAAATATAATAGGTATTAATTATTAAATAGCTTTATTAACTATTTATAGCCGTTTCTAGCCCTAGACATATTTAATATTTTTCTGTAAGGTGTGTATATAGTTACATTTAAAAATTGAGTTTCCAGTTAAATTAGTAAATTCATAATTTTTAAGGAATAATTATTCATTTAGATAATACTAACACTTACCAGTTAAAAATTGTTTATCATTATTGCTTTTTTGTAGCAGAAAATACATTATGTAGACTACATCGCAATGATTTATCTAATTTCTGCAAGATAGCAAATCTTAATTATAATAATAAGGAAACATTTATTAGAGCCTCAGGAAGAAATACCAAAGGAAAGTAGGAAATATATCCATAGTAATAATGTATTTAGAGGTATCATAAATATAAAGAGAAAGTAAATATAAAAGTGCTTTCGTGGTAAAAGTTTGCTGCATAAAAATCAGCTTGCAATCCAAAAGTCATTTAAAATCAAACCGGAAATATCCATCGATTTTAAAATATCCACCTTCAGTTCGGTATCTCATATCAGTTTCACATTCTCTGACCAAACCGCAGATGCGTAAACCTCAGCTTGAAATAACGTAAGTATTCATTAGTTATCTTCTTCCTCATTTTCCAAAAACATCGGTAAACCTCTGAATATCGATCGCTTAGAAGGGAGGTAATTCATTTCCTTATTATTATCCATCTCCTCTTATTCTGTTTTTATAATAGTTCCTTTGTCCCTCCGTTTTCCACCACGGAAGCCAGATGCCACTGAGGATTTATTTTATCATAGGAAAGATTTTCAGAAATGGGCATTACAAATATTGAATTGTGAAAACTAAACAAATAAACCTTTTATTAATGATTTAAATCTATAGAAAAATAACTTAATATATTTGTTAACGTTAACGAAATAACTTTAAATTTTACAGTAAATATCGTTCTCAGGTTTCCAACCAGAATTAACCTGGTTGGAAACCCGAGAACGATATTTACAAGCAATCCACCAGGAAAGTCTGAAATCACTTATATTAAATTTTACAGCTTTAAATTTTAAACTTTAAAAATTCCCATTGAAATATTAGAAAATAATAATGAGTAATTTATAATGTTCTATAGATACGAATAGTTAAATAATAATTAATTAACCTATACATGATATAATGTATCAATCAGTGTAATAGATATAAAAATATTACACAATCTTTATTTGCATCATCATAGAAGGTGGATCATGCAAGAATTTTCGAATTTCTGATTTTCGAGCAACCGTGGTGGTCCAGGACAGATGTGGCATACATTACCCTAACAGGCAGTCTTCTACTTCCCTCACATTATCACATCTATTTTAAGAAAGCAAAAAATTCTTAATTTACATGTGGGAAGCTCATATCTTCTTAAAATATTCTGGATTATTAGGAAAGGACTTCATAAGCGGTCCAGGTAACTTTTTCTAGTCCTCTATGTCCTATTTAGGAAAGAGTATTTGACGATGTTTTTGCGGTCAAGTTTTGCTTTATGATTAAGGTTTCTCCCTAAAATATTCTGATTCCAGATTAAAGTTTTAATACCTTTCCATCCAATATTGCCAGATACTTTCTGGTGAAAACAACAGTATCTAAGGGATGATGTGTTGAAACAGATCCTTCCGATATGAGCAATATCGTATAGTTCATCTTATAATACAGAAAACATGAAAAATAATTCCTAAGAACTAATGAAGAGATTCTGAGGGAGTTTTTTTTTCTGAATCAATTCCGAAAGTCCAAAGGAGATGAGATACTTGGATTTTTTAATTATGTGATATTGAATTAAGTTTCACTTATGATGCATATAAACAATCGAATGAAAGGATTAAAAAGGATTCAATTGCATGCATTTCATGTATTAACAATGCTCCATATAAAATAACGTTTAATTACCTCAATATAATTCAAGATATATTAACTAATCCTTCGCCAACCTTCACCAATTAATTTAGCTTTCTGTTGTCAAAAATTGACTTTCATCCATATCCTACTCTGACTTATTCTCTTCTTTTTGTTACCTTTTCCCATAACTCCTCTACTGTATACGTGATTCGTTTATATTTTCTTATTCTACCCCTGGTGATGACTGATAAGTAGTTGAAGTCAGTTTTGTTTCAATGCCTGCCTGTTCCTGCCACCATATAATCACAGACTTTCATCTCAATCCTAACAACTATGATAATATCAAAGCAACTGAGGTATGGGTGACGCTGGAAACGGCATTTATATTAGCCATCTTCATTGAATGCAATGAAAAGTGCTATTCATAGGGTCGTTGTGCTGCACATGTAAGGAACTTGTCCACCTGTATCATTCTGGCTCAGTGACGAAAGCAAGGAGAAGCTATCTTATTAAATTATCATTTTGCCTATTCGCCTCATACTCTCTCCAAAGCCTTTTACATCTAGTGGTAGAGGTAGTGGTCAAACCATCTTTCAGGGTGAAAACTCTAAATACAGTATTTTTATAAAATATTTAAAAAAATATTTCTAAGTATTGTTTCTTTTGCATCCATTTTGGATTTTCTTTTGGTGATGACATCCGCGATTAGTTACATACGAATAAGATTTATGTCCACCAGAGAGGATGAACAAAGTTTCGGTTCATTTTCATCATGGACTGCGCCTATGCGAGGGAAGCCCTATTCCCACTCTCAACAGCAGAGCTAAACAAATAGACAAAAATCTTGTCACCTCTGTGAGGGGGGGATCTGCACGAGAGAGCGTCGCAACATTATTTTTCGTTATGCGGAAACCGCGTTTTTTCTCCTCTTAAACACCGCGCGTGATAAACTGCCTCTAAAACGCTACCCGGAAAGCTTAGGGATGCACTGAGACGCCATCGCTAAGTCCATCAATTTCGGAAGAGTGATTTATACGCCCAGATCCACAAAAACTTTCATTTTTCACCCATTTTTCTCTCACTCACCCCAACCATTTCTCTCTCTCCATCCCTCCCATGCATCTTCGATCTTCACTCTCTCTCTCTCCTTCCGACCACTCTTCGCGATTAATCGCTTTTAGGCAGCCATCGATCGGCATCCTCATTCAAGACGAGGAGAGTACAAGATGAATGATGCGTGGGTTGAGGTGGACAGGTGTTCAGAGATGAGGTTGACGCGGGTGGGGGGAAAAAGGATGGCGACAATCTAGGAGAAGATGGAGGTCCGAGGAAAACTGCGGAAGAGGAAGAACTGGCGAATGCGAATTGTTTTTCGGTGCGAACTAAAGTCCGAGAGATAAGGAATATTAATGCGCGTGGAAACGGTTGAGAGCAAGCAAATGAAGGAATGATAGCAGCGTGATTGTTTCCAGAGAGATGCTTTTTTCCGATGCGACGGCGGAATAATCGTCGAAAGTTATGGCTCAACAGCGACGATTTTAGCCTGGTGGCGTTCTCATATCACAAGGATATCCACCGTAATCCGAATATATTACTTGCTAAGAAAGTATCTGCTCCTTCGCCATTAATAATCTTTAAACCGAATTTTTAATGCCCTTCCACCTTAGCCATGATATACGAACCATTTTAAAGAAATACTGAATCACTGAGGAATGCTATTTTATATGTTACTCTCAAGAAAGTTACTTAAAACTTTACGTTTAACTTCAAAACATATTTTTGCAGGTGCTTAAAAATAAAGAACTCAAAAGAATAAATTGATATGAACTATCCTAAGGTATTGAATATAAGACGTTTTAGCTTAGAAAAGAAATAGGATAGGAAACGATAGCCATCGCCCATTATACTTCACTATCCTCGGTTGCTGGTATGTATGAATAATAGTACAGATATTATAAATATACTTTTCAATATTTTTGAATATTCTGAAAGTAATATGCATATAACTTATAAAAAATCTGGATTTCCGTGACTCACAATACTAGTCTAAAATTTCTCGAAATAACAAATAAAACCCAATCATTTTTATTTAAAGATAACTTATGAATTTTTCAGATCCCACTTATTTGTATTAACTCGTTACGGATAATTCTTGATGATTAACAGCACCTTTTATATCGAATGTTAAGTTGGAAATGTTAAGTCGGAAAGTTGTATCCTAAGAAAAAGAAGATGATAGATTTGAGATGTTTCGAAGTATACCTTCGATTAAGACGCTTAAATCCCAGAAGGAAGGTATTTCAGTACATCAAATCTACAAAAACATGCTAGCTAATTGCTCTAAGTGTAGGAATTTCAGTAGTCCTATTGCTACCATGTTTCATCACACACCCATCACTTTATGGCGATGAAAAAGGAGTTACTCAGCTTTGATGGGATATCATCTGGTCTTGAAAACCTTTCTTCGTAGAACAGATTACACCTCCACGGAAGTAATAAACTCAGATAGAGGAAAGAAGCAATCGTTTTCTTTCCGATTCGGACAAAAAATTACGATAAATCTCAACTTCTGCGGGAAAGATTCGAGAGCAGTCTGAGCATTTTATTTTTCAGAAACGAAGAAAAAACAATTCGACCTAAGTAGAATGTTACGGGAAAGAGTAAAATAAGAAAACTATCCCTAATACGGAAGCGGGAAAAACGAGAGAGGAAAGATGTTCATGAAGATCGGAGTGTTGAGAAATGGCTTCAATTTAATCTCATTCGCAGAATTTGATGGCGCAATCAAAGATTGAGCGGATTTTGAAGATATTGCAAAGAGAAATAAAGCTGAGGAATGAAGTGAGGCAAAAAGGTGTCACGGGAAACGAAGAGATATATTATAGGGTGAAGTTCTAAAGAAAGATGGACACAAAAGAGAAACAGTTTAATTGATGAATGGAAGGAAGTGGAAAAAGAATGAAAGAAAAGGCATTCCACCTTCATATGAAAAAAGCAGTTAATGTATAGATGTGCATACATGAATAGACCGATTTCGGAGGAAATTTCAAATGCTGACAGATTAACCAGTAGCAAGGAAATGTGGATGTTGGACAAATGTTGGATTTTGTTATTCAGTACGTAAGAAAGGAAATTGAAACTGTCGCTCATGGGCTTTTTAATTTCTAGAAAATAGAATAAAGAAACGTCTAATGAGTGGGAAACAAGAATGGGAAAAATGTTTAGGATAAAGATCTCCAAAATATTGTAAACTAAAAGAAAAAAGCCTGGTTATCTGAAAAATTAAATTGACTGGAAACTTAAAGAAAAGGAAGTGGAAGAGATTTTTCAATCTTTTGTAATATTCTGGTAATTCGCAATGACTTCGTTTAAGTTCTGAATATTTTGTTCTTTCAATCTTTGTAAAAATATCTACAAGCTTATTCAGAAGTCAAAGCCATTTTTCCTCTTGTATATTTTCCTATGCAGTAAATTCACCTCACGGAGCGAGAAAAAAATTATGTATATTTAAATAAACGATGAATTGATAGTTCCAATCAAGAAAATAAAAAATTCAAAGAGTGGTACCATGACTATAAATTTATAAAGCCATAACTGTAGGTATTCCGTACCGAAATACCGCATTCAGTCCGAAAACCTACTTTCAGAGAATAATACCACATTGACCTACTGAGGCGTATACACGTACCTTGTTGGGCAAAAAAGAGCAGGTGTTACTCCCTAGATATTCAAATGCCGTATTGCGGACCACACGCTGACGGAGCTAGCCTATGTGGAGTAATGTTCTGCCCTCCATGACTGTCATAATGAAATTATGTCGTCATCTACAGATTTACAAACGGAAAGGAACGAATACGTTAGGTCGATGTTACTATGATCCTGGGAAGGACTTCCCTTTGAAATATTTAAAAAATATCGAATGTGTACTTAATGAAATATTGTTGAATGCGAATGAAGTGCTTAGCTTGGTAGATTACCGTAAATATCATGCTAATTACAATATTTATTATATTCTTTGCTTTGCATACACAACTTTGAGATTTAAACGTCCTAAAATATTTTCTTGCTCAGATTTAAGAAAATTACTAAGTTATTTAATTTATTTTTGAAGCACCTTGATTGACCGTATGTATTCATCAATTGATCAGCCATCGATATTATAATAAATTTTGTGAAGCTAACTGGAAGTGAAGAACTCATTTGCCATGTTAAGTATATTCATTTCATCAATTCCTGATAGTTCAAAATATTGAAATGACATATAATTAATAGAGACAGTCTCATTCTAAATTAGCCATTTTATTTTTCCCGTGCCTACTCACATTAGAAAATGCACAAGTAAGAGAAAAAGGAACGAAAGCAGCCTTAGAAATTTTTACATAGGAGAGATATAATTAGGATAGGTAATATTAATGACATTAATCACATTTTAATTGATTATTAAAAAGTTGCCTGTTATTTACCACATTTGATATACTTCCTTTCTTAATCCAATGGATATTATTCATAATAGTTGTCCTTGGAACACATAAACTGCGTTAAATATGTCACCGTATCGAAAAACATCTCTGGATGCTCTCTCCCGCATTCGGTTCAAATATTCACTTTATTTTCAACTTGCGCCACTTAATGTATGTACCTGTGTAATCCAACAGCTAATTTAAAGTCGCATAATTCATTAAATTTATTCAGAATCCTCGGTATGCAGGCTACTCCGTAAAGCGAAATAAAAATGTGTTGCGAAAAAGAAGGCTACGTTTACAGTAATCTATTCTGCAGATCATTTTTTTGGCACCTGTTATTACGAGAGTAGAGCTTTTTCAATAGATGATTTTCTTAACTTAAATGGGTTTTGTTTTAATTGACACTTGCGATGGTTATTGCCCAGTATGTTGAAGATAAAAGCGAAAGGTTACAAGTATATCAACGAATGCTGGATTCCTTCTTATTAGTGGCCATAGAAATACATATTTTATAAACTGCAGGATCTAACGGATATTTATTGCAGGGTTTAGTCAATGGAAAAGAACTCTTCAAAATTAACAGCTTCCAGATAAGATTTTCAAAATATAATCAGTCAGAAAGTCAGAAATTAGGTCTTGTTGGATAACCATCAATGATAGAATTTCCATTAAATTATTCAGATATGCATAAAAAATATCAAAGGCGAAGTATACCTCAAAATATAATGCTAAAAGATAAAATAATATCCTCCAGGAAATAAAATTCCTCTAATTTACCTATTTGCGTATTCGGATAACGATGCAGTAAGCAAAGGCAGTCTTCTTAAGACGAATCACCGATATGTATAGATCTAGAGAATAAGCCTCAAATTTTCAAAATTATTATTTTTGTAAATGACTTCGTATAGAGTTGAGATAGAGGTGATTTGGGAGCAATTTAGGACTGAATAACTTACGTTGACTTTCGTAAAATTGGAATAAATTTAAGAAAAAATTGGGAACTTTGGGAACAAAAATGCCAAAATTGATGGAACTGATAGTAGAAATCCTAGAAGAGAAGAAGTTATTGGATAGAAATAGTGTATGCTTAGCAATGTTTCGTTTTCGTCAATGAAAGAAGGTGTTAATGATGGCATTACACTCATACCCATTTATACACACACAGATTCATTACCAAGTGGTTTGAAGTTCATCTCAGAGCATCTCTCACACGTAAAACGTTTAAATCATTCGATTTACGGGACGTATACCTTATGCCTTCAACAGCACACTACAATTACGGCTACTGACCTGAAACGTTCAAAGAGAGCTACTCTGCTAAACAAATTCCCGGCGGATATGGCTCTTGGGCGACTGAAACGAGGAACGATCCGCCTTCCGTTAAATACTTCAATACAATCCGACCTGTATTCGAGTATCTGAAGTTAGTGAACTTCTCGAACGATCGAGGGAAAAACCAGCAGTTTGACGTGCTCTTCACACGTCTCTCTTCCCCCTCCTCCTCTATCACCCTCACCTCTTATCGCCTTCGGGTGTATTAAACTCATGCCATTCTCTCGTGCGTGCTTCCGTGCACAGAGATGAAGGGCCGTGACCGCTTCAATCCCCACCCTTTTCGTGATCTCCGACGAGTCACGTGCTCAACCCACGCGACCCGATTAGTTTTCGCGGCCCGCGGATATGTGGGCAAATATTTTCGTCCGCGAAGGGCAAACGTGCGCGTGTCGTAACGACCTCACGGAGAGTTAAAGTGAACTTGCGATCGGTTCTCGCGGTCAATGCAGAACTAATAAATATTCTTCTCCCTCCCTTTAAAACGGATGTGCATGTAAAGAGGCTTGTGAAAGCTCGAGAGTACGTGAGCCTCGGTGAGATTAGAGTGGATGTTTGGAAAGGCGAAATTTCTCCTTTGTGACTGCGACGTATCTGTTTCTCGTCGTGGGAGAACGTAAATATCACGGAGTTACGACGAAGTTGTCTGAGAAAATCGGAAATCAAATACGTACGAGGAAAGATGGAGTCATCATAAATAAGCCGGAAGCGACCGACCTCTGACACAATTTGGTGTGGAAAATCTACTCAGATTGCAGTTTCTAAAGACGCCGAGTTTGTTTTCATTCTTTCTCCTCATCATTCATATTTATGTGCTCAATTATAATAAATGTACTTCTCGAGGATATATATGTAAACAAAATAACCAGGAATAATAATTCCAGGGAATATATTATTTGATGGGAGGTTCGGAATCAATTCCATTGCAGGAATAAATGTAAATAAGATATTGGCTCAGGATATCTAGTGAAATGGCAGGCAAGGTTTTTAATATCTTATCTGATTTTTGATGATAATTTATTAATAAAAAATTGTGACTAGAGATAAAGATTATCCCACGCTATATTCGTAGCATGAGTACATTTATCTGTACCTCTTAGAGCAGTAAATTTACAGTAGTATATTCTATTTTGTAACTTTTTAAACAGACTAAAAAATTCTGAGACGAATTTTTCAGTGATAAAATGCATGTGAAACATTTAAAAAATCTTTTTAGAACCAACTTTCGATTAAGTCCAATAGAGAAATAATATAAAATGATCGAATCGATGCTGAACCAAAATTATTTATGAGCTTATAATAACTCTACTAATGGTTGGTTAAAAGTCATTAATTGAAGTGTATGATATCAAATATAATTACAGAACGACACATGACTTCTATGGCTGATTTACTAACCAATTCATATTAATCAAAGTACTGTTATATATTCCAGCGAATGAAATCAATAACTACAAAATATTCTTTCTGGGAATGATAAAGTTTTAGCTCTGATTTAGATGGAATTTCATTCCATTATCTATTTTATAAAACTGCTATAAGATCTTGGAGTGTTAATATGTTGATTTTTTTTCTTACTATAGGAAAATATATTTTCTCATTCCAATACTGCAAATGGTGATATATTGCAATAGAAATTTTTCATCCTACTTAATGCTACAGGAAGGGTTAAAGGTTTGCAAGTAAGTCTTGCAGCGAGAAAAAGCAAGGAAAAACGGACACGATTCTCAAAATCGAGCCCAAATCTCCGAATCACCGTTCGGTTACTCTAATCATTAAGCTTTTTAGTAAGAACATTCAGACTTTCAGCTCGGGTAGGCAAGGGCGTGTGGTTTCGTCTGATTGTACGGCATCGTCTACGGCTAACTCATTGAGGCACCGGTTATACCAAAAGCTGAATAGGAGAATCCCCTTTTTAAGTTAGAGATTGAAAACACTTTGTTGGTCGTTAGTCGGGTCAGTGTCTTCTAAGTACTGAAGAAACCGGGAAAGTCGGGATTACCGACTACTTACCACCAAAGACTAACGGAGTGTTTTCATTAACAGTCGTGTTCCGATTTCCTTTTCTTACGCCCCCTTTTAAGGATAACACAAGGAAAAGGATTGAAAGCGACTTTAATGTGCACCTAGGAAATTCCCCAGGAGAAAAGAGCATGAAAAAGTTTGACAAGCGTTGAACCCGGAACTCCAAATTGCCCAGTCGGTTGCTCTAACCACCAATTTATCTTGCCAGAATATTCAAACATGTCATTCCCAAACGACATGTCTCTAAACATGTCGTGAATCCTCAATTCATGGTTTTTTAATTTCGAGCTTCTGAACGGTTCGAGTCCCAGTCCATCAGACTTTTTTTCATTTCTCCACTAAAATTACTCAATTCTGTTGATTTTACACTGAAGATAGAAAAATCTTCACCTCTTTCAATTTCCTACAAATAATATAAACGACGGTCATAAAGTAGATGTTATCATTTAAGATTTTAATTGTTATTAGCAAAGATAAAACTCAATTTTTATCATCCTTTTGTGAATCCCTCCACACTGATCACGAGAAATGTATAGCTAGTTGGGAAAACCAGATCATTCCCATATATTCACTCAGCTAATATTTCATTCCATTCCAATGATCTGTGTCGCAATCTCCAAGATATTCTCATAGGAATGACGATCATACATTTTCTATGTAGGGGATGCCGCGGAATTTTGAATGCAAGTTATTTTTAGCCAGCCAATGGGACGGCTATTCATAAGCATGAGGGTACTATCGAAATTAATGCCGTCACTATGCTCGTAAGCACAAAGCATTGACCGCAGAGTCATTGAATTTTACTATCACAATCAAAGGGCGCCGCTATGAACGTCATGGTTACTATTGCTTTCACGTTGTCACGCAGAAAAAAAAAGAGCGAATAGTGTGTCAGAGGGTCGTCGCACTATTGCATGAGCGGGGAGAAGCGGATTCTAAATTTACTTCCTTCTCCCATCCCGCTTTCGATGGCGCGAAAATAGAACCGCTCTCTTATAGGTTTTACCGAGAACCTGATGAACCATTATCTCCGGAGATGGATGTCGCCAAACGACCGCTAAGAGAACAGTTTTCTCATTAATCACTCTCAAGAGGAAAATATTTGTGCAATGATTCCAGGACGCTGTTTTCTCCGCCACTTTCTCCGGAAGACGCGCGCGCCCCCGCAAATTGAATGTCGTCAATGCGAATTCGTGGATGCCGAATTCTTAAAATTTGCACCGATTTCCTAAACGAGTCCTATGACGCCCGCGATTCTCTCGCTTGCTTAGTTCGACCTAAATGGGTGGGGAATTTCTGCAACTGAAGGCGAGAGTTCCGGAAGGAAGAATATGTTTGTTGAATGATCTTATGAGTCGATAAACAAGCTAAGAAAACATTGCGAAAACGTCTCAAGACAACACAAACTTCAAATGTCGCTCACATTGCGGCTAAAATTTTGAGTACATATATGATACATAAACGACTGTTTCGGAGGAAATTTATGGTCAACTGTCCCATTTCATCTTTGACCAAAAATTTTGCCAAAATTAGAGTGCCGAGCATAATGTTAGACGATAGTTAAAAATATATTCATACAATAGCATAAAATTTATTCGTGATTAATCACCGCTCACAATATAATATTAAGGAAGGAGGAAAAGAGGAGGAAAAGAATTATAAATAAAAGAGGAGGAGAGAATAATAAATGAAACTGCATATTTTGCTCATGAATCAGGATTCGATTCAGTGAAACAAGTATGGAGGGAAGGGCATTGTCATAAACCTGGGAAAAGCTGTCTTTTAACAGCCATGCCAGCTTACATAAAATACTCTACAGACAAAAATGTGCAGTTAATAAAAAATTCCTCAATCAAACCATTCATAGTCTCATATAATAACGATAAAATAGATCATATTATTATACTCAAATGAGTGTAAGGTTATTTATATTAGCACGGTATTTGAACTGAATAAGTCATTGTCATATTCAATTTTTAAAGATATTAAGCTCCATTTAGAATATCAATACATAAAATATTTAAATATAAGCTCTATGAAACAAAGAAAACGTAGATAAATTCTAATTTATTACTCAAAAGTAAAAATGCTGTTTAACTTGAATTTATAAAATCATCCATAAAAATACGTTAAAAATAACTGAACAAAATAAAAATTAATATGTAAATAACCATTGAAAGGGCTTCGAGTGAATTACCCTTATGGCTGGGTCTTTTGTAATATAGCCGCTTGCTTAAAGGGGGAGAAGGGCTTCCCACTCCAAATATTCGGGAAAATGATGAATGAACTCAATCATTTCAAGCTTCTCTTTGTGGAATTCCATCGGTGTTAGATTATTGGAGTTTAATATTTTCATAAATAGATCTATTGATCAATATAAAATCATGCATTATTTTAAAGTAATAAATTAAATACATTTTCACTACACCAATAGTGGGGTATACATGAGCTAAGAGTCATACAGGCGCCACTTCCAAGTAAGTACGTGTAAAACATCGGTTATTTGGCGGCTTGCTTCGAGAGGAATATCTTTGATATACCATTACATTATTCTAATAACATATTAATGTAATATAATTATTGCTATTCAAATTATTATGACTTAATTACTACAATTTAAAGAAATGGCTTCTTTAAAGTAATTTCACCGCAACAGTTTATGATTGTTATCTGTTGTGGACGATTGGTTCATTAAAATTTTTACTTTACATTAATTAAAAATTTTGCTTTACGTAAAAATTCTAAAATACTCTTATTTAAAAATCTACCAACGGGCCTTTTATCTTCCCTGCCCTTTTTATGATTACTAGAATAATTCCGTTTACAGTCAAATATCAATTCATAAAATAGTCTAAATCAAGAATCCATCTATACAGTAAGTAAACCCCAAACATAATTTCAATCACCATTGAATGTCATCCAAGAAGCTTCATCAAATATTCGGCTGACGCCAAACGTCGTTAGCACCCTAGACTTCGCTACCTCGAGCAACCGCCCGACTCGCTCGTATCTTGGGCTCTAAGAACAATCCTCCTTTGTATCATCCAAGGGCCGTGAAGTTGTTCGTAAGCTTGCGAAACGTGAAAAGCAAGAGGGTCAAAGAAAAAACAAAATTCTCCTGAGAGAGAGAGAGAGCGGTTGAACCTCAAGGAAATGCAGCCAAAATAAAGAGAAGAAAAGAAAACGTTCGGAAACCGTTACGTTAGCCGGGTTAGCCGAACGTCATTCAGAGAGACAAAAAAGTGCAAGTACTTCCAGGAAGGACAAACATATTCGAGTTTGGGGGAAGGGAGGGATGAGGGTATTCCTCTTAATCCCGCGGATTTGAACATTAAGGAAGTGAAAAGTTCTTGGTAACCCGCAGGAAAACCCTTGGCGAGAGAGGAGCTCAGTAGCTGAAAGAAATTAGGAGGGAAAGAGAAGGGGTAGAATGGAAAGTCCAACCACTGCATCACATGCGTCCGAAGATCGAGGGAATTCCCCGGCACCTCCCTCTCTTTCTCAGCCTCACTTCGCCTCTCCTCCCTCCACAAATAGTTCAACCCACACGCCCCCTTTCCCGCCTCCCTCCCCTCGCCCCTCTTCCTTCCGCCAAAGCCTTTTAATTCTCCGCTCTCGGCTTCAGCGGCACCACTCAGCCGGTAACCAAGCGACTCGCTACTCGACTGCTCAGCCCGCTGATCTTCCAGAAGGACTTCAAAAAAGAGAGGGATTGCAATTTGGGGACTTCATTGTTCGGCGAAAAGAATAGGAATCTGCAAAATGAGGAAGGCAGTGTTGTTCTCGACCATTCTCCTTGGAGCCATCACGCTTGAGGTCGCTGCAAGGGCATACTACGACGCCGTTGTCGGTGAGTGACCTCAACGACCGAATGGAAACGGCGGGATTTCCTCTCCTTTTCTCTCTCATTAGAGCCCTTCTTGATCTTGCGCGCTACAGCTGACGAGCTGGCGAATAGTGTTTCGAATCCGGAATTGGTCCGCGTGTTTTCTTTTCCCGAGTTGTCTTCCGAACACTTTGTGATATTGGTCTTAATTCTTGTCCCTTCATCCGTTGGGAAATATCTCGTCCATCCTAGAATTTTTAACAGTGCAGCAGCGAACTTCATCACGTTAGGTCTGAAGGTGCTGAATCACTTACGCTCGTTTATTTACCTACATTTACAGTTTAGTCATCTATTATCTTGGGCGTTAACCCAGTAACGAGATATTTACTCGCGCCATGATGTCATCTTTGTTCAGATAGTTCCAGACTGATAAGGCAAACAAATATTAATCAATCTTACAAATTTACAGGATTCAATAGAAAAGTGCTCGATCGTTTCTGTTTCCTTTGAGGTTCGTTTTTAAGAAAGAAATACCATCATGCACTTAATCAAACATAAAATTAAATTATAGAATGAGTTGCATTAATTAATTTTCTATCGTTTGAAATTTTGTATAATCTTAGTTTAGTAGGCACAAGTTAAAGCTAACCTCAAAATTTTCTGCAGTTAATTTAGACTTAAGAATGGTAATAGTTCGAACGGTATGAATTTGAATATTTTTGAAAATTTAAATACATTTCATCGCGAAGATATAGTAGTTTGTCAGAGAACAGTATAATACAGTGAACCTCTCTTTTAATTTAATTGAAAATTAACATTTTGTTACATCTCGAAAGCCGAGACTTTAAAGCATTCACCTTGACATTTACTTCGTTTTGGATATTTGAGAACGGATCAATACCTTAAGTATTCATTTTCTGATGGTGAAACAACATTTTCCCTCAGATGCTAGTATAGCCGGACTATTTCATCTTAGAAATTAGAAACTGAAATCACCGATGCTACACTATTATTGCCTATATCCTGTTAAGGTATGTGCTCTCGTTTTTAGACATTGCAGTTTCATAACACGACAGACCACGTTCACTTGGAGGACGTCCCGTTACAATGATCTACCTTCCATCGGGCAGCGATCTCGCGGTTAGGTCTAGACACAACACATTAACTACGGCATGACCTCAATACACCTCAGTAATTCATCAAAAGTACTACGTTCTAACCACCGATTGCTTCCCAGTAAATCTTTACGTTGATATGCATCCTGGATTCCGTGATCAAGTGTAATTGTCAGATTATTCTTTTTTATTAGTTATTTTTTTGCGATTCCATTGCACATATATGATCGTGTTTTCTGAATATAAATTTTTCGCCCTAAGTTAATAATTGCAAAATAATCAAAGTTTTAGATGTACGATTTATCATTTATTTAATGGCAGTTTGAAAAGTGGAGGGGAAAACTTACAAAGATAACTTGAAGCTGCAACAAAATTATCGAGAAAATAGATTATTATAATTTCAAACAACTTTGCTGGATTATATACGCGAAAAGTATTTTTTATTAACCGTATAGTTTGAGTACAGATAGAAATAAAATGAGGAGTTAAATATCTTTCGGAGGAATGTGTTTGCGAAATGTATTATAGCATTCTCTATTACGAGATATTTTTATATCTTGAAAGCTTTTGTTGTGATGATCACGCAACGAATGGAAATGGCACCAAACCACTTTCTAATGCTTTCCCTACGCTGGCCCGACAAGGGACATTTTTACCATATACTTTATTGTAGGTCAAGAAACACATCAGCCAAAGCTCTCTGCCGCTGAATGAAGGTCGTCGTTTGCTCACTGCGATATTTACGACTGCAAAAGATCCTTCTTTATATAGTCATCTCTCCGTATGATAAATACTTTTTGGTTTAATTTTTGGGATTTTTATTCATCTAACCACTGGTTTACTTAGATTATAGATTCATCTCTGAAAAACTTAGCATGTCTTACGCTTTAGGTTAAATACATAACATATATTGAAAACTTAAATGAAAATAAGCAATGTATGGTTGCTTGTTTTCATCAATTATTACTTGTTTTTACTAAATTAAAAATGAATTACCACCAGATATCGCTTGAGAGGATTCATTTCATAGTGCTGTGGTATCTCCTGTGCATTTTTTCAAAATCAATATACTACTATGAAATTAAATTGACTTAGTTGTAAAATAATCAATTCATTGTCTCATTTCCATTCTCTTGATACTCATACCACCATTATTCGTACGCGTTGAATAATATATAGTCATTTTTACCTCCACATAATTTTGCCATTTATTTTTGCCGAAGATATTCTCTTGACATTTCTTTCGCTTGTTTGCAATATTTCAAAGAGACCAGCAAATATTCTGAATGTTAAAGAGATCGAAGAGGAACTTTAAGAACTCGAGTTTAAAGAGAAAAAAACGGGCTTAAATTTACAGAGGAACGATTTTGGAGTTTCCATACGAACAAAAGGCTTTATTATAGCTGTTCGTTTTGCGGAACATATAAGAATCGAGATGATGGAAACTTAATGGCAAATCTAGATGTTGAAATGTGTGAAATAATAGAAATATCACCAGCGCGAACAAAACCCTCAGAGAAATGAAAGACTGTGAATATTTTGCTCAAACAATGGAGCCAAAAAGCCTCCCGATTCTTAATAATTCTTTTTGTTTTTTTATTCCCTCTCTTGTTCCAACATCCAAACAATGTATTCGAAGGCATATTCATCCATTCCGTTGAGAATATTTTAGCTTTAAAAATATGCATCTCGCATTATATGCGCACATTGAAAGCTTCAGCTGAAAAGACATTACGGCGTGCGGCTAAGAGTGCAACAGGATGTCGTAATTTCGGTGGTATTTTAAAAAAAAGAGGGACACTTCGAGATACGCAGTAAAATATTAAAATGTAGCAACAAAGAAGCGGAAAAAGGCACGCTATCATCCACTTCCGAACAATAATTACCAAGTGGTTTTAACGTTTATAATAATGACATCTATTTTGACTTCCTTATTCTTATGTTGTTTTTCCTCTTCGTGTTCTTCATCGATCCATTCCAGTAACGTGTATCAATTCATGCGACACACATCTTGTAACATCAATTCTTGCCACATTTTGTTTCCGAAATATTTATTAAGATGCGCTTTCTAAATTATGATCAGCTACAGAGATAGTTAAAAAATTTTAAATCGTGTCTCGGAATCTATTTTGCGAAATTTTTGTAATCAATTCTCAAGAACACATATTTCATTTCCATTAAATGTAATACCTCTTCTGTTTCGAATTCTATTGTATGCCTGAAGAAGGAAGGGATTTTTTGCTATTAATCTAGGATTACACCATGTAAAAATGCTTCAAGCCCTTTCATTTTCCACGGTAATATAGTACAGAATTTCTCTACATTTAGTATCGTTTCTCGCTAATGGAGGCATTATTACAGACTTTTTTTGCCTTCTTCGGATATTTTTACCTGATATTAAACGCAAACGTTGAAATGAAAAATGCAAAATTCTATCCTTTAAATGAGATATAATGGAAATACTCTCTCTCAAACCTCGTTCTCATTCCCTCTCCAATTCTTGCAGGAAAATGCATTCGAGGTAAATTATTCGTTTACATTGTTTGAATAAGAGTCATCAAAATTCCTCCGCACTCCGAACGAAAATGGCCACCATTAGATCGCCTAATTGTGCTATTAACAACCCTTCCCGTCTCTTTCTCTCGCAAACGATGATTCCATAATCACATCCAAATTTCCGCGCTTAATTATCCCATCGCTCATTCTTCCGGGAAAAACATCTCCGCGCCCAGCTTCGAAATTATTATTTATCCCGATGTTGAATTAGTTCATCTCCTCCCGTTCTCTGCATTCCCCCAAACAGGCGTGGGAGAAGAACATATAGAGAAAGCGGGCAGTGGAAATATGCGGGAAGGAGGAGCGGTCTTTCGGAACCACTCAATCGCACCTGCGCCGTAGCCCGAAATAGAAGGTTCCATAGTAACCTATAACCCCAACCACCCCCTTCACATTTTTGCCATCTCCTTCTTTATCCCTTTCCTCCCTTCCTCTCCTCTATTGCCCAAGTCTCCCCTCTCCACACACGGCTCCGAAAGAGACGTGTTTACGACGCCTCGTAAAAATCTCGCCCTTTAATAGAGCGTATTATATTAACTAGTTTGGCCTGGAAGGGGTTGGCGGGGGAGGTCCAATACCTCGGCTGCTGCAACGTACTCTTCCCCTCTGGAGCCAGACCCCTTCCTCGGTCGAATTGGGATTTTGCGAGGGGAAGAGTCGTTTGAAATCGGTCGCAGAGGGAGTGTGGGTGGAGGAGGTCACCGGAAAAGAAAAAAATAAAGGGTCGTGGTGGCTTTAACAAATTGGCTAGTTTTTGGTCCAAGATGGACTGAAGTGGTTCGTATTTTTCTTATGTCTGGAGGGGTTCGGGCTGTAGACGATGTTTTAATGTAATGCGGAGGGAAAAGGTGGAAGGATTAAGAGTCGCGCAAGGTTGCGGTAATTTCTGTCTGGCACTTTTCGTTGCGTCGCGTGGACGAAAGATTCGTTTGAGAAATTCTCACTGAGGGTACATCCATTGCGATTAGTGGCAACTCTAATATCGCATACACAAGTCTGATTGATTTATATGTCCGGAGAAATAACGATGACTTGTTGATAAAACAGTTGGGATGGGTTTCATGAAACAGAAATATTTAGGGAGTATAACTAGGATCATCAGGATACGTGAAGTGTAATTGAAGTTAAATCTATGATGTGGTCCAAAGAGCAGAAAAAGTTACATGATAAAACAAATAATGTAAATTTAAATAATAATGTATGTGAATAATTAAATTATGCGAATTTCTAATAATTCATGCAACATCCGTACTAGTAAACACGTCAATATGTCTCGAGTGAAAATTAAAAAATATTCCAAAGTTGAGTGTCTGAGTTGGCGTGAGATCGCGCTGAATGCCCTAACGCTCAAACTTCATGGGGTCTTAAAGGTTATGATCTTTAGGTAAACGGAAATGACTCCTAGAATTCTGTATTTTTTATTTAAGGCCGTTTAAGAGATCGCGTTGCTATTTAATATCTTTCTCGGAACGAAAAGTACGCTCTAGCAGGAGTACCGTTCAGGAATATTAAACTGCGGAGTAGATATTGAACCCAGGTGTTCGAAAACTTGATGAGGAGGATTATGTTTACTTTTTCGGGAAAACTGAAGAAGGTGAACGGGTTTTCCTTAGTATCTTCTTTTAAGGGATGGTGATAAAATGTACTTCAGTAACTGAGTCAGCGCAGTTTTTTAGGTAATCCTACGAAAAATGGAAGAGAAATGTAGCAAAAAATAGTGAGTAAGAGGCTTTGGGAAAGAAACTAATAGAGAGTGATATAGAGCGTAAATGGAAATTTTGCGGAATATATGCACGGTATATAAATTTATGCAATTGTTTACCTGAAAATATCACTGTTTATTTTATTTTTTAAAAGTAAACTCATCTGTAAAGAATCTATAATTAATATACGAGTATTTTAATAATGAAATTTGTATTTTTATACCGGGCTAGTTCAGTTTATTATTTAATGTAACCTATACTATAATTTCACTTCTACCACAGGTTCCTCTTTATCTTATATCTCATAAATGCTGACCGATAGCGTATGAACCGTGCATTCCTAACGCAAGACTCATAATGATTTTATACCTTTCTTGAGCAAAGCACCTAAGTAAGACTTCTTGCTAGTCTATACCCATAGCATGGAATATCTGTGCCTTTTTAGCTGGTTTACTGGTATGTCCAATGAATCAAATTGACAACAATGAATCGGAAGAAAGACTTAGGTACAGCCTTGCCATATATTTTCCGTTTTATAATCAATTCGTTGTTATATTTTTGGGATATCCGATAGAAACAGATGGTTTCTAAAATGACCATAAATTTCCGCGCCAAGCGATACTTCCATGGCAGAAATCGCCCATTGCACTCATGAGAAGGTAGACTCGGTCCATAATGATAATGGTAGAACAATCTTCGGTCTCATTCAGAGGGGAAAGCCACTGAGGAGGAAATGGAGAGAGAGCTTAAGAAGAACAAAGAGGAGAGCACGTGGAGGAGAATAAATTCTTTAAAAAGTAGAAGGGGAAAATAAATGGAGAGTGAGGTAAAGAGAATTAATGCTCGCAGTCTGTGCTGTGAGGAGAATGGTTAAGAAGCAGTGGGAGAGAGAGAGATCCTGCTCGTTATGAGGGAGAGGTAGCTTAGCACGGGGTTTTGCAGAGGCCAAGTTTAGGACATGGAACGAGATAATGGAACAGTGCGAGGAGGAGAAGGAAAAGAAATTCAAAGGAGTTTTTCACGGGAGAGTGGGAGGAGTGCGACAAGAAATTTAAAGTTGAAGTGCGCGGAGGTTATGGCATGGAGGTGGTCCTGGAGTGGTTGTGTTTAAAAGGGTTGAATAGAATTGAAGTGGTTGGCTGGCAAAAGGGTATAGAGAGCGAGATGGGGGTTGAAAGAGAGGCTGGAGTGAAGGAGCTGAAAAAGGTAATAGTTTTCCTTTTGTGAGACCCTGAAGAAATTTAAGCGGGAGAGGTGTTTTTTCGAGAGCGAGTGATAATTGGTGTGGTCGTGTTGGAGAAGAAGGGGTTGTTGGAATGAGACGCTCCAAGATTCGGATTATCTTTTCCTTTCTTCGTTTTCTGTCCTCGAATCTGAATTCAACTGCGAAATAAGTGTCTCTATCTTTTGGGAGTGCTTGGAAGGAAATAAAGGGTATTGTTTTCGATTCGCAGATTCTGTAGTTTTGCAATTCAGTTTCGGTAAGACTATCCGAAGTAATGAAACGGAGTGGGAGTAAAAATTGCAAAATTTCGTTTCAAATTCTGAGGTTTCTGTATTTTGTTGAATAAATCCTGCTTCATCCGCTACAGTTGGTTTGATGGTTTTAAGAGAATTTCTTATTAATACCACGGATTTGTGTTAACCTGCATTCATCGAATCGAATCATAAAATTTATATCAAATTTATTTTCATCGACCAAGTTATTTAATCTAACTGATCCTGTTTATTCATGAATTAATTTTTTTAACTAGAGATTGAAGCATATTTGCATGCTATTATTTCTCATTTTGAGATGCAGGTCCTAAGAGACAAGTTTAAAAGTTTTTCGAGAAAAATATTTATGAGTGGGTGAGCCTTAATGGAAAAGTACAAGGCTCTCCAGTGTGTTTTCAATTGTTGAACAAAAATCTTTCCATTTCTCGAAATGCTTCTTCCAACAGTAGCAAGCAAAGTGTTACAAAAATTATACTCGTCACTTTAGAATAGGACTCAACGTGACTTAATCTTTCATTGCCAGCTCTCGGAGTAAGCCTTGCGAAACAAGTGACTAAAAGATTCGGGAGTTTAAAAAGAAGAGTTTTCATCACGGTATAGTTCAGACATAATAGCGATATATTCCACATTCAGTCCAATTCTTTGGGACAATAGGGTGGAGAATGAGTCTTTCAGAGATAACCTTTTTTGAGGAGAAGCAATATGGAAACTGAAGTAAATGGTGGTCCTCAAGCATAGTTCCCTTTAATTTTAATTCCTACTTTGGGCTTAAGTAGTGCGGCCGCTTATATTCCTATGTAGCAAAATATTATCTAGAATATATGCATAACTTAATTTTGTACCGAAAATTTGTATATGACAAAACTTAGCAGAAATTTTATTAATTTCTAATAATTTATACTTGTGAGATTTACCTAGCCGCAGTATAAGATAGCACTGATATTTTGCAGATTTTACTAGACCTGATTATAAACAGAATAAGAACCAATTTGTCTACTTTTAATTTCGTAGTTGAATCAAGAGGAGCAGAGGATGGAGCACTGTTGGAAGAGGAGACGACTGCTTTCAATCCTCTAACTGATTGCTTCCTGCCAAAAGATCCTGGACCTTGCCGTGGCTTCTTCCGAGCTGTTTATTATTCGCCTGAAACTCGTCGTTGCGAGAATTTCGTTTACAGTGGATGCGGTGGAAACAAAAACAGGTGAGAACTTATCCTGTTTACGGAAACCTGATTAATGATAACAAATCTTGAATCCACATAAAGTATATTTAATTCTGCAACGAATAACTTCTTAAGATATTTGAGCAAATAATCTTTCCAAAAATTCTCATTTTGAGAGATATTGTCTTCGTTAAATTATAAAAATGTTAAAATCAGGTAACTTCGCAAATTTATTGTATTCCTACTTCTCTAGCTTCAACTAGGGTTGTTACACTTACAATAGGCTCTCATACTCA
Organism: Pachydiplax longipennis; assembly: GCA_036926295.1. NCBI lineage: Eukaryota > Metazoa > Arthropoda > Insecta > Odonata > Libellulidae > Pachydiplax > Pachydiplax longipennis. The sequence goes on from JAVFKF010000008.1 coordinate 65,670,728, forward strand.
CTAAAAATGTATTTATTCCACGTTTCTGTTTAATTTCAATGGAAAAGCTAACATCATTCGTTCCTATAAAAGCTAAATCAAATACAAAAACTGGTACCATAGAAACAAATTTAAAGTCATATGAAACAATCTGACTATGCAATTTTTTTATAAAATATACCGTTTGAATTCCTTAATATTTCGAAATATACGGAAATATGAGCCGCAATTACATACGGGTGAAATATTTTACTCATAAGCCAGTTAAATAACTCAGCTATGGCACTAAACGTTTACCCAAGGCATCATAAAACGATCAGTCCATGTCTTCGACACCCCCTCCACCGAGATCTTCCGTGTCATGTACTCCTTCGTCTAAAAATAGCTTTTCACCCCGCCGAAGGTCTTACTCCGCTAGTATTTTTTCCTTCCCGTTTGTGATGAGAACGGTTAGTGTTTCCTTTTGTATGCGACCGCCTTAAGTCGGCTCGCACATAAAAGCGAATGTAGGATAAGAGAGAAGATGGGTTACGAAGGCAAAGAGTAAAAATACCATAATTTCCGTTTAAAAAACTAATTAATCTCTAGGTAAATGTACGTGATGGACTTAAAAATGGAAGAAGGAAATTGATTCACGTACCCTTTTCTCGATTCTATTTCTCGTTTTCCCCATCGACCTTTTGTGACTTCAGCACGACGTATACACTCGTGAAACCATAAGGGGTTTGCTGACCTCACTCTCACTTCTTACAAGTGACGAAGAGAACCTTCCTCGTGATTGATAAATGGCACGCTTTCATGCGTTGTTAGGTTTTTCATTGAACATGAGTGACTTCGTGATCTCCATATGGGTCGTGCGATAGGAATCTGCAGAATTTGCCTTGAGAATGGAAAGGGATTTCGTGTTCTCTTTTGAATATGATTAATGAACCAACACAATGTACTTGGCCTACTACAAAGATGCTTTATGCTAATTTTCAAGGAAATTTGTTCTTCAACTTAAGAAATTTCATTTAACTTAACCTGTCTTTGCAGTGTAATTTACCGAGCTAATGCTGAGTTTTGAATTTTCTTTTCTGTAATATACGATACAATCAATTAACCTGACTATGCCTAAGGAAGTGAAATCTCCAAATTCGTCGGGATAGTCTCGAATTTCCTATTAATTTGTAATAATACCCTGAAGACAAGCTTTCCCATCACTCCTCTTTTTTGCGTTAAAATTGCTCGAAATAATTGCCGTGAAAACGGCAGAAGAGTTCAGAGAGATTTCTCGAATCTTTGCGATCCTCCGAGTCAAGAACTGTAGGAAATAAACTGTAAAATTATTAAGGCTAAGCTTTACAAAACTTGAACAGCCAATGTCTGAAAAATTTAATTCTGTTAACACTCTGGTCGAAGAGAAGATTGTAACATTGCAGGAAAGCAAACGAAAAATTCAGCCGAGAAAACATACTAAGAAAATAATATGATTGGAAAAAACAGTGACTGAAATTAATATTTTAACTTGAATATCAAACTTTTATATTGATGTGAGCCATTTTCTTAATTATAGTATAATATATAGTTATCTATAATATATGGTTATCTATATATAGTTATCTATATAGTTATAGTAGTTATATATATAATTATCTATAATATATTATCTATAATATAATATCTATTATATATAGCTAACTCTCCGGATATACCTATATATATATATCTATTATATATAGCTAACTCTCCGGATATACCTATATATATATATATACGAGTAAAAGTTGCTTGCATACTGCAAGCTATCAGTTGAATGCAGTATCGTACCAAGAATGGCCTCAAAACAATGTTCAAAACTTCGCGCAAAAGATCGCCTGGCGTCGAACTAAGGACCCAATCGTGCGAAACAATTGCAGATTAATATTAGATAAGTGCCATTCTAACCTGTTCCAAAGTTTCAATTCAATATCTTATCGGGAAGGTCCTAGAATATGATTACGCTATCTCTCTTTGAAATACATGGTAGAGTATAAATGACGCTCAGGCATCGAACCAAGAACCGTCAGAGGAACGGCGAACTGCGTGTATGAAACATATGATATGCCTCTATGTGCATCCCATATTATATCATTCCCGGTTATCGGATAAGCTTTAAAAATAATTGTCAAAATTGACCGCCATACATTTTATACCGGAGAATTTTGCACACACATGGCGTCGAACTCACGGTCCTTCGGTAACATTTCTTCAGTTAGTACAATAGATAACCACAGCATATCCAACCTCCGTGATTTTCACTATTCTATCGCTCCGAGTAAGGACTCAAAACAATTTTCGAAAATTCGCGCGAAAGACCGCCTGGCGTCGAACACAGGACCCGTTCGTGAGAGACAATGGCATACGAATGTTATATAAGTGCTACTATGACGTGTTTCAAAGTTTCACTTCAATATCTTCTCGGGAAGGTTCTAAAATAAGATTCCGTTTTCCCCGTTTAAAATGCATGGTGGAATGGAAATGACACTCTTGCATCGAACCAAGGACCACTGTAGAAACGGCGAATAACATGAAAGAATGTTCTCAAACGCCTCTGTCACCATTCCGGGTTTTATCTTTCCAGCTTATCGGGAAGGATTAAAAAAAAATCATCCAAGATTTCACCAATGCATTTCTTACGGAAGCATTTCGAACCCACCTGGCGTCGAACACACGGTCATTTGCTAACATTTCTTCCTTTGATACTATGGAAGACCATCCCATCTGCAAACACCGTAATTTTGATTGCTCTATCGCATCGAGAACGGTCTCAAAACAGATTGCAAAAATTCGCGCTAATGACCGCCTAGCGTCGAACTCAGGACCCTTCTGCGAGAGAAAATAGCGAATTAATATTAGGTGAGTTCAATTATGACTTATCCCAAAGTTTCGATTCAATATCCTATCGGGAAGGTCCTAAAATAAGATTCCGTTTTCCCCGTATGAAATGCATGGTGGAATCGGAATGACCCTCTTGCATCGAACCAAGGACCACTAGACGAACTGTTAAATTCATGAAAGAATGTTTTCAAACGCCTCCGTCGCCACACGGAGTTTGATCATTCCAGGTTATCGGGAAGTCATTGAAAAAAAATGACAAAAATTGCAGCAATGCATTTCTTATGGAAGAATTTCGGACCCACCTGGAGTCGAAGTCACGGTCATTTGGCAACATTTCTACCATAAGAACCATAGAAGACTACCTCAACTTCAACCTCCGAAATTTTGGTTACTCTATCTTAACGATAAGTGCCTCAAAATAATTTTCAAAAATCCGTGCAATGCATTCTTATGGGAAAATTGCGATTTTTGGGAATTTCTGGCATCGAACCCATGATAGCTAGCGTCAAAGTCTGCATTATTCTGGCATCTAGAGTGTAGGGCCAGTACGTCAAAAAAATCTGACGTCGATGGCGCTTGTGGAACATGGTCAGAATTCGTATCCCCTATATATATATATCTATATATAGCTAACTCTCCGGATATACCTATATATATATATATATATATATATATATAGATATATATATATAGGGGATACGAATTCTGACCATGTTCCACAAGCGCCATCGACGTCAGATTTTTTCGACGTACTGGGCCTACACTCCAGATGCCAGAATAATGCAGACATCGACGCTAGCTATCATGAGTTCGATGCCAGAAATTCCCAAAAATCGCAATTTTCCCATAAGAATGCATTGCGCGGATTTTTGAAAATTATTTTGAGGCACTTATTGTTAAGATAGAGTAACCAAAATTTCTGAGGTTAAAGCTGAGGTAGTCTGCTATGGTTCTTATAGTAGAAATGTTGCCAAATGACCGTGACTTCGACTCCAGGTGGGTCCGAAATTCTTCCATAAGAAATGCATTGCTGCAATTTTTGAAAAATTTTTTCATTGTCTTCCCGATAAGCTGGTAGGATAAAACCCGGAAGTGTGAGAGAGGCGTTTGAAAACTTTCTTTCATGAATTTAACAGTTCGTCTAGTGGTCCTTGGTTCGATGCAAGTGGGTCATTCCGATTCCACCATGCATTTCAAACGGGGAAAACGGAATCTTATTTTAGGATCTTCCCGATATGATATTGAATCGAAACTTTGGAATAAGTCATAATGGCACTTACCTAATATTAATTCGCTATTTTCTCTCACAGAAAGGTCCTGAGTTCGACGCTAGGCGGTCATTAGCGCGAATATTTGCAATCTGTTTTGAGACCGTTCTCGATGCGATAGAGCAATCAAAATTACGGTGTTTGCAGATGAGATGGTCTTCCATAGTATCATAGGAAGAAATGTTAGCAAATGACCGTGTGTTCGACGCCAGGTGGGTTCGAAATGCTTCCGTAAGAAATGCATTGGTGAAATTTTGGATGATTTTTTAAAAATCCTTCCCGATAAGCTGGAAAGATAAAACCCGGAATGGTGACCGAGGCGTGTGAGAACATTCTTCCATGTTATTCGCCGTTTCTGCAGTGGTCCTTGGTTCGATGCAAGAGTGTCATTCCGATTCTACCATGCATTTCAAACGGGAATAACGGAATCTTATTTTATGACCTTCCCGATAAGATACTGAATTGAAACTTTGAAACACGTCAGAGTGGCGCTTATCTATTATTCGTATGCCATTGTCTCTTACAAATGGGTCCTGTGTTCGACGCCAGGCGGTCATTTACGCTAATTTTTAAAAATTGTTTCGAGGCCTTTCTCAATGCAGGAGACTATTCAAAATCACAGCGTTTGCGTTTGAAGTAGTTTCCTATAGAACCAGTGGAAGAAAGGTTGCATATGACCGTGAGTTCGATGCCAGATGGATGACTAATTCTCACGTTCGAAATGCATTGCGGCAATTTTTAAGATTTTTGCTGGATAAGCTTCGAAAATGATACCCGTAAGGGAAACTTATAGTAAATTTTCACCAATTAGCTTGCAGTATGCAAGCAACTTTTACTCGTATATCTATATATATAGGTATATCCGGAGAGTTAGCTATATATATATATATATATAGATATATATATATAGGGGATACGAATTCTGACCATGTTCCACGAGCGCCGTCGACGTCAGATTTTTTCGACGTACAGGCCCCACACTCTAGATGCCAGAATAATGCAGACATCGACGCTAGGTGTCATGGGTTCGATACTAGAATGTCCCAAAAATCGTAATTTTCCCATAAGAATGCATTGCGCGGATTTTTGAAAATTATTTTGAGGCACTTATCGGTAAGATAGAGGAACCAAAATCTCGGAGGTTGAAGCTGAGGTAGTCTTCTATGGTTCTTATGGTAGAAATGTTGCCAAATGACCGTGACTTCGACTCCAGGTGGGTCCGAAATTCTTCCGTAAGAAATGCATTGCTGCAATTTTTGAAAATTTTTTTCATTGTCTTCCCGATAAGCTGGAAAGATCAAACTAGGTGTGGCGACGGAGGCGTTTGAAAACATTCTTTCATGAAGTACACCGTTCGTCTAGTGGTCCTTGGTTCGATGCAAGGGGGTCATTCCGATTCCACCATGCATTTCAAACGGGGAAAACGGAATCTTATTTTAGGACCTTCCCGATAAGATATTCAATCGAAACTTTGGAATAGGTCATAATGGCACTTACCTAATATTAATTCGCTATTTTCTCTCCCAGAAGGGTCCTGGGTTCGACGCTAGGCGGTCATTAGCGCGAATTTTTGCAATCTGTTTTGAGACCGTTCTCGATGCGTTAGAGCAATCAAAATTACGGTGTTTGCAGATGAGATGGTCTTCCATAGTATCAAAGGAAGAAATGTTAGCAAATGACCGTGTGTTCGATGCCACGTGGGTTCGAAATGCTTCCGTAAGAAATGCATTGGTGAAATCTTGGATGATTTTTTTTTTAATCCTTCCCGATAAGCTGGAAAGATAAAACCCGGAATGGTGACAGAGGCCTTTGAGAAGATTCTTTCATGACGTCCACTGCTTCTCTAGTGGTCCTTGCTTCGATGCTAGAGCGTCATTCCGATTCTACCATGCATTTCAAGCGGGAATAACGGAATCTTATTTTATGACCTTCCCGATAAGATACTGAATTGAAACTTTGAAACACGTCAGAGTGACGCTTATCTAACATTCGTTTGCCATTGTCTCTCACGAACGGGTCCTGTGTTCGACGCCAGGCGGTCATTTACGCAAATTTTAAAAAATTGTTTTGAGGCCTTTCTCTATGCAGGAGACTATTCAAAATCACAGCGTTTGCGTTTCAAGTACTTTTCTATAGAACCAGTGGAAGAAAGGTTGCATATGACCGTGAGTTCGATGCCACATGGATGAAAATTTCTAACGTAATAAATGTATTGCGGCAATTTTTAAGAATTTTGCTGGATAAGCTTCGAAGATGACACCCGTAAGGGGAACTTATTGTTAAATTTGTACCAATTAGCTTGCAGTATGCAAGCAACTTTTACTCGTATATATATATATATATATATATATAGATATAGGGGATACGAATTCTGACCATGTTCCACAAGCGCCGTCGACGTCAGATTTTTTCGACGTACTGGCCCTACACTCTAGATGCCAGAATAATGCAGACTTCGACGCTAGCTATCATGGGTTCGATACCAGAAATTCCCAAAAATCGCAATTTTCCCATAAGAATGCATTGCGCGGATTTTTGAAAATTATTTTGAGGCTTTTATCGTTGAGATAGAGGAACCAAAATCTCGGAGGTTGAAGTTGAGGTAGTCTTCTATATTACGAATGGAAGAAATGTTATAAAATGACCGTGAGTTCGACGCCAGGTGGATGCAAAATTCTTCCATAAGAAATGCATTGCTGAAATCTTTGAAGATTTTTTTAAATGCTTTCCCGATAAGCTGGAAAGATAAAACCCTGAATGGTGACAGAAGCGTTTGAAAACTTTCTTCCATGAATATCATCGTTCGTCTAGTGGTCCTTGGTTCGATGCAAGAAGGTCATTCCGATTCCTCCATGTATTTCAAATGGGGAAAGCGGAATCTCATTTTGGGACCTTCCCGATAAGATTGTGAATCGAAACTTTGGAACAAGTAAGGATGGCACTTATCTAATATTATTTTGCTATCTTCTCTCACGGAAGAATCCTGAGTTCGACGCTAGGCGGTCTTTTGCGCGAATTTTTTCAATCTGTTTTGAGGCCGTTCTCGATGCGATAGAGCAATCAAAACCTCGGTGTTTACAGATGAGATGGTCTTCCATCGTATCAAACGAAGAAATGTTACCAAATAACCGTGTGTTCGACGCCAGGTGGGTCCGAAATGCCTCCGTAAGAAATGCATTGCTGATATCAGGGACGATTTTTTAAAATGCCTTCCCGATAAACTGGAAAGATAAAACCCGGAATGGTGACAGAGGCGTTTGAGAAGATTCCTTCATGACGTCCACTGCTTCTCTAGAGGTCCTTGGTTCGATGCTAGAGCGTCATTCCGATTCTACCATGCATTTCAAACGGGAATAACGGATCTTATTTTAGGACCTTCCCGATAAGATACTGAATTGAAACTTTGAAACACGTCAGAGTAGCACTTCTCTAACATTCATATGCCATTGTCTCTCACGAACGGGTCCTGTGTTCGACGCCAGGCGGTCATTTACGCAATTTTTTAAAAATTGTTTTGAGGCCTTTCTTTATGCAGGAGACTATTCAAAATCACAGCGTTTGCGTTTGAAGTAGTTTTCTATTGAACCAGTGGAAGAAAGGTTGCATATGACCGTGAGTTCGATGCCAGATGGATGATAATTTCTAACGTAAGAAATGTATTGCGGCAATTTTAAAAATTTTGCTGGATAAGCTTCGAAGATGACACCCGTAAGGGGAACTTATTGTAAATTTTTACCAATTAGCTTGCAGTATGCAAGCAACTTTTACTCGTTATCTAATATAGTTATCTATGAATTCTCGACTATTGCGCGGAGAACAATGATAATAAGCTCAAGTATATGAGTCAAGTTTAAAACCTCGCGAATTTTATGTAAATATTATTACATTACGATTCCCTTTACTATACATTTACCAGCGGATTTACTATCGGAGCAGTCAAGCTCATTCTTATTGATTTTGTGTAATTTAACGTATTTATTGCTGCTTAAACACATAAGATGGTTAAGCCTATACCGAAGGAGTCCAGGGAAAGTAGAGCATTTTATCTATTTATAGCACACCACTTTTTCTTAGCAACTGTCATGCCTTTCGGAAATTTTCTTCCTTCGATGATTTATGAAGCACCCAAGGAATCGAATTTCGGTGGCTTCGTTGCAACTTTCATCCGGCTTTAGCGAATTTCTCTCCCTGACCAAGTTGTCAAGAAAGGAAAGATGCATTTAAAAATTCAAATCGAAAGCAGAAAAAAACTGGGCCAACGAGAAGTAAAAATACATCCGAAATCACCTTTCTCCCTGTGTAAAATTAGGAAGAACCGGCTGTCCATCATTTCATCCTGCAGTAGGTCATCTCGTCGCGCCATCATGAAAAGTCACCGCATCACTTCCACGGGGTTTATATGTTTTACATCTTTTTGCCGGTTTAAATATAGCTGGTCGAAATGCTCTTTGAGTTCGTCGACCTTTTGGAACATGATATGCTGGTTCGTCTCTTTGAGTGAAATTGGCCCGAGTTGAAAGGAGGTCCCGGAGGTGTTTTGACTGGAGATTGCATTGCGTGATCTTCGTGTGGGAGAATGAAGCGAAAACGTTGCCCAGAAGGACATTGCCCTTGAACCCCGAAGATGTGGGTCGCTCGTACGCTGTTGGCATGAGCGGTTTTCCCCCAATGAGTGCGGTAGGTGTCGATCTTCTAGCGGTCGAACGGAAAACCATTAGCAGGAAACACATTCCCATGGAAATGAGAGCCAATTAGAACTCCACGCATCGGTTGCAGTTTTTACAGCTGTTGAATCTGCACACAACTAAGCTTTTTAAGAATCTTATTCAAACAAGTTGCATTTTCCAAATGACAAATTATGATTTATTCTTACTTAAAGCTTGTAAAATATATCATACGACTGACTGTTTTTAACAGACTCGTTTAATCATCAAACAGTAGCCTCAAGTGTCTCGCAACATACACAGTTTTATGTTTACAACAAAAAGTATCAGAATTACGATGGTAATTATAAAACCAATAAGAACTACCTACTCATATGCACTAACTACTAGTAATTTCAGATTTTCAACAGATGCGTGAAGCACAGTAACAAATTCCTCTAAAATTCTCATTAATAACTGCTTTATTCCCTAGATTCTTGTCAAATTTGCATTTGTACCAAGGGAATTGGTATTTTTTTGCAAGAAGATTTAATTTATGAACGGTCCTCAACTCAGATGAATACAAACATCTTATAGTAAACAGAGCCAGCGATCTACCATTGATGACCCGAGTGCAAATGCCTACTCGTCCGTTTCTTTGTAGTGGTATTTTTAGAAATGCTTGGACGACTAGGGTAATTTTGCACAGACCTCAGGAAACAAACTCGGGATCGCTTCCACTATAGATAAACGGTCTACCCTTATTGGGTATCCGGAAGTTAGCCCTTCTCTGCCTCTTCCATGTGATAAGTGATATTTTCAGAAAGTAAATCTTTTAAGAAAGAAAAATCTTGAACAAAACAAAATTTCATACAGATATATTGTTTGCCATCTGCAAAATTAAAAAGGTACTCTCGTAAATTTGGGCCTGAATGTCAGACATCCGGAGAACCCCCTTCTTTGCCAACCCTGATAGCAGCATTACCTAAGTCTCACACCTGTCCACACAGTTTGAATAAAACTTCCGTGGGTGAACAAGATTCTGCCTTTCATCAAAGAGCCTCTTATCATGTAATAACCTCCATTTGGCGCCCACAGATGAATCGATTATGAAAGGATAGTAGAGTACTCATTTCCTTATGGTTTCGAATAGAGTGGGTGACGTTGTGGAGAAATCTGCGTGTGAAGAAGTGGTCGTTGACGTCGTCCGCCCACGTTCAGGTGTTGTGTGCGGAAAGACGCTTGGGCGTCATTGTGTAAAGAAGGGAGATTTGCTATTCGTTCAGATGTATATACGGTGAAATCCTCCTGGAAAAGACATCTTGAGCTCTTGCATCAATATCCGATGACTCAGTAATATTTTCAACGATATCAACAGCAGGTGAGGACTGAGGAACCCAAAAAGGGGGTTAGAGAGAAAATTTGGCAAGATATCTGCTGGTTTCTATTTTGTGGAAGGTCGTCGCCCCCAAAATTGGCAGGATCAAAAAAACAATTCCCTTTCCGTCTTTACTTCCTTGATGGCAGGCTTTGATAATCGTCTGTAATTTTCGTAAATCAAATTTCCGGATCCGCGCAATCATTTCCATTGATTTTTATACAAGTGGCCTCAGAATTTAACCGTACTTCTTAACTTTCTGCTGAATTTTGGTATCAGTTGATTTAGAAAATCATGAATAACTATAATTTTTTATCAATAAAATACTACCATTGAACTTATTGTTCTATAAATTGCAGTTAACAGTGCTGTATAAGAAGTGCGACGTGAGTCAATCAATGGAAAAAAGTCATCTTTGTAAGGCATTTGGAAATTTAGTAAATTTTCTCTGTGTAGGCAAACTTATGCAAATGAAATTTACAACAGCTCTTTCAAGTCTAAAATCATGCAACGAAATTAAATTCAACCTACAAAAGAACAATAATTTAATATCTTCACTCGTTACTCTTATCATTATACATATGAATTCGTAAATGCAGGAAAACAAGAATGGGTAAATTGATATTGGGTTAATTTTGAAATTAACTTTGGGTTCACATTCCAGAGCTTTCGAAGAGTAGAAAATTACATTATCAAAATGACATGTGTAAGAGAGATAAACACTTGATAAGCGGCGAAAGCCGGGCAAATTTAGCTTCCCGCAGCGCTGAGTTTCTCCATCTACTTGACCTCCAGCGAGAGCGATGTCCTCGCAGGTTCACGTAACAGCGGACGACGTAAGGCATTCTGATTGAATGGATGGCGCCTACGTAGCTCATGGATGCGATAGGTCTTGGCGTAATAAAGAGAAAGGGAAAGTAGAAGGGGCAAGAAACGACTGCGTTACTCGAAGGAAAAACATCGTAGTCATTTATAATCTTTAAAGGGGGTACCTTTTCAGCAAGAGTCATGGAAAACAAAATGAAGACTTCGATGAATTTATATCTATATTTGATTAGTTATGTTCTCAACCTTGATTATTCTCAGTGCTGGATAGTAAATGTTGTGAAACCAATGGATTTGCTTTCTAAACGAAACGCTTTCGAACATCTACCTTTTTCACACCTTTCTAGATTCACTTCTATAGCATGACCTAATGTTCTATGCGTGTTCCTTAAGAGTCATTTTGCGTTTCCCTTACAAAGCTAACTTTCCTTCAAAGAATTTTGTATATAGTCACCCTATTGACGTGCAAAAAATTGAATGTAATATGACATTATCAGACGTGCAGTTGATACCAGAAATGAAACTGGTTGTAGAATCACATATTATGTATTTGATGCGATATTTTCATAATGAGAAAAGCTTTGAATCATCCTCTTGACAGCTGAAAATAGGAAAAGAATTTCACCTAAATTATTTCTTATGTTCTTGTAGATTCAAGTCAATTGCGGAGTGCGAGAGGAGCTGCGGTGGAGTGTCAATCAAAAGGAGCGGCAAACCTGAGGATTGTATCCCATTGGGAGAGAGCTGCGAAGCAAGAGGATGCCGAACTGCCCCTAAGTCGACAATCGACGCTTCCGATTGCAAGCCTTGCATATGCCCTCCAGGTGAGTTGTCGTCGAATACTATTGGACATATTGTCTACAACGAATGGTTTCCTCTCTCATGCTGTTGGATTTTTGCAGCTAAAATCTAGATAAGAATGGCTCTCGTAAATAATACTTTTCTAAAAATCAAATTAGAATATATATTTATAGGGTAGATAATTGGAGTCTTCCATCATAAATGGAAAATTTTCATCGAAAATTTTTTACTTCTGAGTATCCAAATTTTCTCTTAAAATGTCTATAAATTTAATACAATTTATCGGACTAGAATGTTTTTAGGAGCCAAGTTTTGATATAATTAAGTTATCATTACAATGAGTTCCTTTAGTAAAAAAATTGATCAGCGATGACATTCTTAAAAAAAAACTGAAATTTAATGTACTCCCATATCAGATGGAAATTCAATTTTATTCGAATGGATAAACAGAAAATAATTAAAGCCTAGAAAAAATTGTTTCGAAATATAACATTTCGATTCCGATATAATTTTTATTCCTGTAAAGAAAATGCATTATAACCTTACTTCGTTCATTGAAGTCTCCCGAAGAAATTGTGCGATAATTGATCGTAATTGTAAATATTATCATTGAATGAGATAAATAATATAATTTTAAACCGTAAACGAAATTAAATATTAACAAATTGCTACAATCAAAATTAAATTGATGCAGAGATAAATTTTTCATGTTGTATTCTGATAACAACTCTTCTTGAGCTTCTATCTTTCTATCTGCATTCAATCGCAGCTTTCTTCACATACAACAGACATGGTAGTATCCTTAGTATAAAGCCATACCAACTCAGTATGTGCTATTTAATATTCCGTGTTACTGTTACGATTCTTTAACCCCTCCTAAGTAGTAATTCTTAATTTTGCTTTCATTTAATACTCAACTTATTCTTTAGCTTTTACTTGTCATGTTATACATAAGAGTATATAATTTACGACTTTGCATATTTTGCAGTGACTGAAACCGCGCAAGCAGTCTGCCGACAACCACCAGCAGCTCGTGGACATTGCCGAGCACTCCTTCCGAGATGGAGTTACGATCCGTCAACTAAATCTTGTAAAGAATTCCAGTTTGGTGGCTGTGACGGCAACGGTAACAATTTCGTCAGCAAGGAAGCTTGCTCACGCATCTGCAACGGTAAGGAACTTTCTATCTATACAAATTCTTCATCTTCTTCTTTTGAATAATAAGTTCTATCATCGTCTTCATTCATATTTCCTATGCTTCTCATAAAAAATTTAATGACGGGTTTCTTAAAAACAATTACTGCTCATCCGAAAAAATAGAATAGAGAATTCATGAGGAGGCATTATTATCTATGAAATTCGTCATTACATTTAAAGAAATATTCTGGGTTCGACTATAAGGATCTTGAAAACACTTCCATAAGAAATAGAAGTAAATTTCTTTCCCATCGTTGGCAATCTGTCTTTTGCAGAGCTACATTAAGAATAGTGGACCTAAGAAATTGCAACAAACACCAAAAGAAAAAACATTTAATGTAGTTTCTTATTTTGGTCATAGAATATATTTCTAACTCGAAATTACGAGCATCTGTAAGCAACATTTTGGGAGTCGAACGGATTTTCATCAATAACAAGGTGTAAAAAAAGTATATTATTTTATATTTCAAGCTTTTATTAGTCTCATGTGTTGCATAGTATTTCATGTAATAAAAGTAATGCATCTTTTATGCATCCACTTTCATTTTTATAAATTCGTAGTTCTAATAAGTAATCCATTGATTTATTATGATTTGATATCATATGATGATTGATTTCGTTCTTGGTTGAGTTTTCATCATAATCAACGATTGATATTCTTACTCACTCCATTCGTTCAAGTTTTTTCTCTTGCTGAGTAAAATGAATCCGATCCATGAATATTTATTGATGATATATTGGATGTATATTCTATCATTATTGGTAAAAACAAAGATTGACTCCAATAAAATACTAATGAAAATGATACATTTCTTATTTCAGGAGTTTAATTATCGAGGAAAGCGATCAAATAAAAGTATTCAGAGCTGAGAGTTAAATTGAGATATTGACAAAATCTATACGGTTTAATGAATGATCGGTTTCTCGTCTTCCAACATAAAGAATTCTCATTCTCTCATCTCTAACTGCCAGCCCACATCATCAGGAACAATCCATCCCACTGAAGACTTCATGTATTTATTATAGCGAAGGAATCATTGATGCAGCATTCCCATTCTGAGAGTAATGAAACCTTCATCTTTGTTATTTAATATGATGTAATTATTTTATTATGCAAGCTATTATTATTTGTTATTTTTATTAAAAATGCAATTATTAAACTACATATCTTTTATTACCCAATTGTCCTAGAATATCTTTCTAACGAAGTCTACGCTATGTGTTTCTTTATAGGTCAGCTCAAATAATCGCCGAATACGTTCAAATATTCCTAAGAAGTTGACTTATTTTCCCCGATTTAAGGTAATTCAAATACATCCTAATCTTGAATTTTAAAAATTATCTCATAGAGTAGGATAAAACTTTCATTTTCAAACTCATTTAATGCATTTAAAGTCAATTTAAAAAACCTAGATGTATTTCACGCAGATATTAGATTATCTACTTATTCATCGCGAGAAATATATTTCCTAATAAGTTAACCCTATGATTACGTTGTTTTTACGGTAGTAGCTAACCTAAAGTATCGATTCATCGTTGGTTTTTCCTCAGATTTACAGAGTAAATTTAAATCAATATTTATTTCTACGTAATAATATTTTATAAATTTTAGTATGAGGATTTCTTACGAATACTCGTAGACGGTATTGTAAAGAGACATACATCCTCTCCGAGACCTTTGCTCTATTTTTGGATCCTTGAAGTGGATATTCCAGTGGCAATGGAATCAGATTTCTCTTCCAATGCTATGGACAATGAAACGTTGCGAAGGATAAAACTCGGTAGGCATTGTTTCAGAGAAAGACATTTTGGAGCATAGCCAAAGGTCTTTCTTCGATGCAGCCTCTAAGAAATATGTCTTGCTGCACTTAACTGATCTAAAGAAGATATGTGATACTGAATAACAATATTTTACAGTTTTTCGGTTTTTCAAGTAACTTTCAGCATTTTCTGTAAATGAATATGGAAAGATTTTTATTTTGAAATGCTTTACCTACAAGTTTCACAACATCTCATTCAAAACTTTCTTCTCTTTTTCAATGCTTTCAACAGTCGACCCCACTTTAATTATAATTTAAAATCATAGAGAAATGACATGAACATTTTAAAATTAATTGCAAATTTAAGGATGGACATCTTTATTTTTATACTAGTATGTAATTCAATTTTCAATAAATGTTATCTTTCATTTTCACTCATAATGACTAGACCACCGTTTTCCCAAAAAGGGATTCTGGAAAGTTTTCCCCTTCATGGTTTCCAATTATTTTGTTTTTTTTTATGAGTAATATATCATACTGCTAGCAATTCAAACCATTCTTTCACATTTGAAGAATTTTTTTGCACGTCCCAAGCAATTTGTCATTTCCATGCCTTGTGTTCTCATTTCACTTGTATTTGCATAAGATCACAAAGCCATTCCATCTCCTAACAGAATAACTGTTAGAAGCAGGTGCAGGTTGGGCAAATGACTGTTGGGCCAGTAAGGCCTCCATCGATATCTTTCTGTATATATGGAATTTATATATAGCCTACATATAGAAATACAATAACTTACAAATATCTATGCATGCAGTCAGTTTTTGACGCCACTATCAAACTTGATGTATTATGAGGACAGTTAGGTGTGGATACCAATCATGTCATGCAATTAATGGGCTGGACTGTGAACTAATGCCCAATTTTAACTCTCAAAGATGAGGTATTTGTACTTTTTCCAAGAAAATCGAAATTTATTTCTTATTAATATGACTTGGTGGTATATTATGGCTTACTTTGAACCCAAAGGGGGTAGAAGAACCAAAAGGGCTAGGAACCTCTGTACTGGAGAAAGAGTCTAGAAATATTTACAGCTGTAATAGAGGGAATAGGAAGCAGATACACAGCAAAATACTATTTGTCACTTGGCTTATTCATCAAGCTTGTCCGCTATATATCAGTCTTATTGCATACCAAGATTCCTTATCTTGGTTCTAGAATAGTTTCCTGTTATTTATATATAGATATCAACTTAAACTGAATCACTGCATGGCAATCAACTGCAACTAATTCAATGAGTAAAACTTGAGAAATGTAAAGCATAGATAAATTCAAAAGCTATCACATTCAGGTTCTCATTCTTTAATATTGAGGTATTTTCAGGCAAATTTTGTTGTGGATTAAAAAGTAGGATATGGCAGGTGTAGAAGTCATTCTATAAGAATAAAATAACTGTGTAACAACTAGTAATATAAGATTGAAAGTAAAGAGAAAATTCAATAAAACAAATCGTACTAGGATAGCAAAGGGATTGTTAGCAACTTCCCAATCTGTTTTGTATTAATATCAAAAAATGAATGACAATCACAGAAAATCACCAAAAAATTATTTACAGCAATATTTCTTATACACTACTCATTTACTTACTTTCATAAATATACAACATTGCTTAAGGCTTTTGAAGTATCAACCTTGTCTTAAGACACTAGTATGAGGTGATTTAATATTGCCACTCTCCAGAACTTTGAAAATTGCTGGATTTTTTATATAGAACGCCTTCATTTGTTAGATAATGATTAAAGATGAAATATTGCAGTAAAAGGAGAGTTTACATATTAGATAATAGCAGTGTGCAAATCAACTGGGGATGGGGGAAGGGGAGGAATTCCACAGCTCATATAACTAATTCCCTGGCTGATGATAGCAATATTTTTCCCTGTCAGGGAAAATTGTTTATTTTAATGTAGGCACTTCAAGTAGATTGGCTAAATATTTTCCTCCTCAACAAGAAGCTTGATTCACACTCTGGATAATAGGCATTTTTGATCAATCAAGAAATGATTTTAGGATTGCAGAGATCAGAATGATAAAGATTTGAGAAGGGTATGAAAGGTAGAAGCTTAGAGAGGTTATCACTGAAAAGAAAGATTTCTGCTGTTCATAATTAAAGACATGAGAGCTCCATACATAATAATAGAAGATTACCAATTAACACCATGAATGAAATATCTAAAGTGAGTTATGAGAGTGGAAAAAACAAAAAATTACACAAGAAGTAAACATTTAGCTGATAGCATGAAGGCAGTAGCTCTGTAATATTTTAATTCACGAAAATCAATGATGAAGTTAGAGTTAATACTGCAATTTTTCAAATTAAGATAAGATTGCCTACCCATAGAAATCAAGTTGGCAAATATATATGGCTGTGATATATGTATAATAAGGAAAATGAAAACAATAATTAAGGAAATGATGGGGTGTTACTAGTTATAAATGTTGCAAATAAGGGTACCAAATGATTAAAAAGAAATTATTTAACTGCATATAAAGAAAGTAATCTGTAGATGATAGATGGACAAGAATAAAATTATACACAGTCCCTCACATAATAGCAAAGGATAGTGGACTAGTTATCACACATTCTCTATTTTTCATGTTTTTCCCATCGTGGACCATACTCAACACTATAATGTGAATTAGAATAAGATATTTCCTTTTTTAGAGATTTTATATTTTTAGATAACTTTGTCTAAAATTCATAGTCTGTCTTTCTCCATTAATATTTTGTACTTTATTAGATGCACTACTGGTATAAGTAACAGTGTTTTTTTAAACTGATTCCATTAATATTTTCTTAGCCAAGACCGTCTTCGATGAATGAGAAATCTCTTGAAGGAGCAAAAGAACTCTTGCTGAAGGTTGAGATGAAATCTATTTGAAATATATTTGGGCATAAAGAAGTGAAAATATGTAGAAGATTTTCAAGTACTACATTATACCAGTAAGTCATATATTTTGATGGTATTTTTCCAAAAATTAAAAGTATTTAGGATAATTTAATGAAAATTTTATTATAACTAGATAATTATATTTTCTTTAACAACAAACTGTAATTTTGACATTTCATCTTTCCCAGTTTGGTATAGACATAACTTTTTTGTGAGTTATTGTCAAAATGAAAATATAGAAGTTGCAAGTCCAAAATAATTCAAAATTCTATTTTGTTTTTATTCACATTCATCTGGTGTTTAGCATTTTAAATTATGTCTCTGTTAAGTTGGAGCATGTCAAACAATGCTTAAAATTATTATAGAGAATCTTTATGTAGCCCTTGCAGTGACACTTAAAGGTTGAAAATGAGACTATGAACTGATTGAACTTTTTGACCCTTGAATTTTAAGTTAAAATTGTTCTTTTCTAATTCTCATGCATCTATTCTAATTTCTGCTTACAGTATGGTTTCAAGCAGACAATTTCTCGAGGCAGTAGTATAAACAGAAGGTCTTGAGTCTTAATGATCAAAGTGAATATTGTGACATCTTTCTTTTTTCATGTTATGTGGAATTTCTAAATCTTCCACCTAGCACATTATCTTCTCAAGTATCAGGTTGGTTTTGGTCTTTACTATATTTAAAAATGCTTTGGAGAGAAATATCTCCTGTGTATAGGCTTATAAGCTTATAAGCTAATAAGATTATACTTAATGAGAAATGAGAAGAGCTGAAGACTGAAAAATTAAAAGGGACTCAAAATTTACCTGTGAAAACAATAAACAGAAAGACTTCTCACTTGTGACAGTTGTAATATTGATATTCATCTAAACTTCATTCATCTAATTAGCTTTGATCCATTTGGCATTTCAGGAAGACTTCACCCAGAAACAAATATTTTGTTTGTCTATAACTTTTATTTCTGACTAATTTAAGATCAGTTATTTGCTGAAATATCTCCTTTTGTTCCATTAGTTCTCATATCTCATTCTTTGGGTTGGAAGTATTATTTCATCTCCATAAAGAAGATTTGTGATCATCATACTACCAGAAACACTTTCTACACATTCTTTGGTTGCACTCCTGATTTCCTTTCTGTAAATATCAAAGGGTCGAGGAGACAATACACATTCATGTCTGATGCCTCCTCCTATGTGATTTCTTGGATTTCTTTTGTAGATTTTTGACAAAGAAGATTGTATTTGAAAATTTTGAATCCTTTTGAGTAATCAAAGAAACAATATGACAGGTATCTCCTATTATCTATCATAATTTGATTTTCTATCTCTAATTTTAGTACAAATCATGCCTTTTCTAGAGATATCTGTTTGCGTAATGTTTGACTGCTTTGTTGAAGAATATAAAGCATCACTATGATTGCATTACTCATATGGCTAATAAGTGATTACACTATATGATTGGGACATATCTCTTTGCTACTCTCTAATGAAACAGGATGAATTCTTATTCTATCAATTCAGTTGTCCGAGAGTGAACAGTCCATATTTTATTGTAAATGATTTACAGCAAGGTTTCCTAAATCTTCAGGATAAGGAATAAACTCTAATGTTACATGTTAATTCACAGACAGGTGTGACTCATAGACAGTTACAGGGTGAATCAGTCCAGATACACTATTAATACAGATGATTTTGAAATAAACAATAGGATAATATACTGATTTACTTTGAATTTTCTACACCCTCTAGACAATTTTTCAGTATCCCTTTGCAGTAGAAGTACCCTAGTTTCATAATCACAGCAATATGTCAATACCATTTTGTCTTCATCATTTTAAATTATTTCACCTTATTTTGCTTATTCCATAAAATTAAAAAAGCAACTTTTGCATTGTATCTCAGGATTAGAGTTTCATGTTAAAGGTCTACTCTTTTAGTACAAAACTTCCCAATCAACATTCAACAGATGCTTCACATCATATGACTTATTTCTGTTTACATACACAAACATTTTAACTCATGGAGTAACTAGATAATCTATAGATAAATGCTAAGGATAATAAAACATCATCATAATTTATGGAAATGTAATGAATTCAGTCCTGAATTTAAGTCTTCACAAGAATTTATCTTAAAAATTCAGACATGAAAAATGTTAGTTTTTGCTTAAGTTTGATTTTTCATATCAAATTAATCCATTTTCAAATAAATTTGCTAAAGCACCATAGGTAAAACTTAGGAAAATCTGGGTTCCTCCTTTTTGTGATTTTTGGGTTAGCTCTAGCAGTAGGAGAATTAAATAGATGAGACCAATTAAAAAACAACAATTTTAATCACTGATCAGAATAAACACAGGTAAGTGCATTTTGCATATATATTTTATGTATTCATGTATAAATGCTTGTAAATACCAGTGCAGAGTGTTTTTTTCCACTTCAAGACTGTCAACCACATCTAAAACAATGTATCATACACTGAAATTATGTTAAATTATTGACTTAAACAACAGCCGATAGAACTTTTAATGCATGCATTTGACTAAATGGAAATAGTCATTCCACTGGTAAACATCTTACATTCATTTTTTAATTGCACATTTGTGGTTAGCTTTCATTGTCTTTAAGAATTGCTTATATTACATTCTACATCCTCTATAACAGGACAAATACAAAACTTCCGGACACAGTTTAAGGCCTTTTTATTAAGTGTCTTATTCCATTTATCAGACAGATACTGTACAACACAGTGTTGGAAGTTCTTGTTACACTTTTATGTGAGCACCTTTCATGTTTTTACTCCTATATGTGTGCGCAGTTTACATATCAATTGGCTGTGAGTGAAATAAGATGTGATCTTGTGCAAATAACTCTTAAAAATATTTATATACCTGTGCTTATACATAATTTAAAGACAGAGTTCTCCCGATCACTTAAAATTCTCTTATCAAAATCCATTTAACAGACCATGATTTCATTTTTGCTGACATATCGTCTGCAATTTGATCATTGACATACTTAAAAACCTTCCAATTCTTGACCTGGCACCAAGGATACCTTTACTCTGTATATTAAAATATATAGTTTAAAAGCTCTGTACATAAACTGTAAATATCTGCAATTAACAGGCCCGAAAATCAACCTCCATGTGCTTAATTTGTAGCAACAGAGGGCCTGAAAAACAAATTTTATTTTTTAATATTTAAATTCTTAATCATTTGACTTGGAATTTTAAAAAAATAACACAAAACTTTTGAAAAAGTGACTGGTAAATAAAAAGGTATCAAAACATACCTCAGTTTATATAGAAACAGTTTTTCCTAAAATATACTAAAAAGCTAGGAAAAATCAATCCTTTTCACACCTTATGAATATGATGCTTATATTTTTATCACTCTCAACACACATACTTTCTTTTTTTTTGAGGAAATGGTGCAGATTAAATGTGCTTTCTCAGAGGGAAGTTCTTTCTGACATTATTTGAACATTTACAATCAAACAATCAATAGTTCAATGATTAAGTTCCGTATATGATTTTTGGTGCTACCCACAATATATAAACTTATTGCCATAGAGGGAAGTGTGATTCATTTTGAATTTTATCTAAGTGCAAGCTGATTTTACTGCTATATTTTACAAAATACTGTAAGGTCTTAGTTTGCAGAGTGTATGATAGAAAAACAATTGAAAATTCCAAGAGAGTGTATTCAGAGATGAACAGAGTTTCTTCCTTTCAAACATTGGAAGATAGTTATGACATTTTAATTGTAATCTAACCTGTGTTATTCATTGAGTGCCATTTCCTGAGGAATTTGGAAGATTTTACATAATGACATTTTAGTCAAAGAAATAATTGTAGCATTGATATTCCTGAATGTGATGTTAAACCACAGTTTCACTTGGGTCTGTCCTTGAATTCCAATATGGATTTATTTATCTATTTTCTCACATCTTCAACACAGTAACTTCCTCACAATAAAACATGTACTTTAACCTCTATATAGACAACCCAAAATTGTAACTTCATGTTACATACTTGGATTAATGGAATATTTACCTTCAGACCAAACATATATCATCCATTATTTTTTCAAATAGGTGAAAGTAAAATGAACTCAATCTGTAATAAAATACAATATTTATAATTGCAGAGGTAATAAATATAACTTTATGGGTAAATATATAAATATGGTAATTTGTTAAATTGCCTTATGCATAATACATGTTTGGTTGAAGAATAAATGTCCATAGCTATATTGTCATAAAGAACACATGAAAAATACCATTCATATAATTTTGTGCTTGGGAAAAATAACATTCCCTGTTAAATATTTCACCAGTTTTTCTGGATTTATCTTAACAACCATTACCATTATTCACTCAAAGTGAATTCTTCCTTTAAAAATCTGAGATTGTAAACATATGATAGCATCACTGTTAATTTGACATTCAGTAGTTCCTCTTAAGAGTAACAATTCAGGAAGTAAAAGATGATCACAATCATGCAATTTATATTCTCCTCTTCTGTCATTTCTCATTAAGGACATCTGTTAGAAATGAGCAGAATGTAAAAAGGCCCTGAGAATAATTTTACACCAGTTCAGAAAGAGAGAGTGAGCTCACACATGATTCACATACCATAAGCACCAATGAGGTGCAAGTAACCCACACAAGTGATAAATAATTTTCATAAATATTTACAAACTGTGATTCAGACTTTTTAGCACATACATTTCTTATAAAATTGTATAGAACTAGAAAATGATTAATAGCCATCATATGCCACTGCAAAGTGTGAAAAATGTCAATATTTGTAAAGTGCTTTTTCAGGAAATATAACAGTGTGACAGCAAGATCACAGCTCACTCAAGTTTGGACTCCTTTCCTTATCATTTTTAATCTAGGAGATGACTATTTGAGAAGGTGTCACAACAAAGTGATTCTCAAAAACATTCACTATATTGACTCGAAAAAGCCTCCTGCCCTTTATTTCTCAAATGCTCAATGAAAATAAAGTCATAATTTCTTTGTTTGATTTTCCATCTTACTCACAACCAATTGACTAAAAATGTTTTCCTTCTCCTTTCCTGCAAACTTCAATAATGTTTCTAGATTAGCTCAATTGCAACTTGCACAAAGACCTAATCCAAGCAATAAAGACACAAAATGCACAATCATTGGTCAGACATCAACAGATGCCATCCTCATAGCTGTAGCATCATCCTCTGAGAATGATCTTGGGAAGGGTCTGAAAGCAGACCTCTCAATGTTTGTTGTTCCATCAACTGGCCCAATCCCACAGCTATCAGGTACCACACTGCCTATATCATGGGACTGGGGCCATGGACACTGTCTGCGATGTTGGCACATTCCCACAGAGTGCCTTCCAGGCATGTCATCTTCCTCCATACCATCACCATCTGGCTCTTCCCTGACATAAGCACATTGCCTTCTTAATGGGCCCCTTCTTGGCATCTCATAGCGTGCATCTGGTGCTATGTGACCAGAAGGATGTCCAAATCGAAATCCGTCATCCCTCATTCCATTTCCTTTGTGACACTCTGAATCAGATGTAGGCATGGGACCACCCCTTAAGAATGCATCACTGGGTGAGGGTACCAAAGGTGATGATGCTGCTCCTCCTCCACCCCCGTAGTAACCAGAAGAAGAGAGATCACCATCATCTGTGGATCCTTCTCCAGTGGTGGTTGCCCTTCCAGTTTCCCCATCTTCAGAAGTACCACGTCCATCATCCTCATCACCAGAGCCATACTGCTGGCGTTCTTCTCTTCCTCCATTGCAAGATGAGACATCAGCAAAGTACAATTCAGATTCTACATTTCCATGACGGACCCTCTTGTTTTCCCAATCACCTTCAACCAAATCTCTATCTTCGTGGTGTCCTCGGAGAGACATCCTGGGATCCATTGGGCCTTGCTGGGATTCCTCGACTTCTTCACTGATACCCTCTGCCCTTAAGCATGTGCCTTCACCCTGCCATCGCTCTTCTTCTTCCAAAGGTGGCTTCTCACGGTGGTGATGGTGATGATGCCTGTGTAAATGCTTGTGGGGATGACGGTGATGGCTGTGACGTCTTCCAGATTCACTATTACCTCTCAGTCCACGCAATTCTGAAAAGTTAAAATTATAATTTGATGAACTCAAGATCATTAATTAGGTCAAGGAACTTGCTTTCATTTCAAATTATTTAACATACAGAGACTATTAATCTTAAGAATTGGAACCTGTTATAACTTTTCAACATCCTATATCATATACTTATTTAAAGGAAATTACATGAGTGATATTTTGTAGAAAAGTTTATATCAGTGAATTTGTTAGAGAAAATTGTTATAAATATTTTGAATGTATTTTAAATTAGCCTGTTATCATATTATGTAATGTATGCTAAATTTGGCAAAGTGTAGTTTACAAATTTTCTGAAATTTAATATTTAATGTGTGTAACATATATCTGATCATTATTTAATTGATACAAGAAAAATTCATCTAATTTTTTAGATGAGTGGTGCAATATTTTGGATTTACAGTCCTTATGACAATAAGGTTCCTGCAAAACAGAGCAATTAGATATAGGGGAAGAGCCAGTATCTCATCTGAGAGCTATGATACAGTCAAGGGTGTATTAGAAATCAAGGTATTTTTCATACGCTTAAAAATTGATATATTATCCTTAATCGATAACTAATTTTAGTATTTAAGATATTGATTGACTTTGATATTTTGATACTTGGACAACCAGTCCTTCATAGTAGGCATAATCAAAGAGGGATAAATGAGGAATATCAATATAAACAGGAAAAACATATGATAAAAATCCTTAATGGTCTGGCAACATTAGAATTGCCAATAAATTAATCATTTACCAATTTATTTCTACTGGTTTCTTTATAGTGACTTCAAATTGTGCAAGATTAATGCTTTGATGGAAGCAGTCCTTACGTAGGCAAAATTGGCAACTAAAAATCAATCAGGAGTTATGTGGTTGGATTCCACTAAAATCTAGTATCATCAACCATAGTGATATAATGCTGGATGACCATCCCTGTGAGTTGGTAAGCTAACATTGATAATTTTTTTTTTTACTTTTATTGATATATTTTGGAAAACTTGATTGATTACAAATCAGTTTTAAACTTAGAATCTAGCTAAAATACGTGTATTTATACAAATATTTGAATGCTAAAAGAAATTTATCCTGCAGTTTATGGGAGTTTATTATGTCTATGACATCTTGCTATTATATATTATTCAATGCTTATTAGAGTGATATTCATCAAATCAATAATTATAAATTAATTAGTATATAAAATAAAATCATAAAAAATTAAAATATGATGAAATAAGAAACGAAAATAACTATTAAAGTGTCACTTTTTAATAAAGCTTTACTGTTTAAGTACTTTAATTCATTCTACAAGAATAAAATGAAACAATCCTTTTATCATTTCATTCATGTGGTCCAGAAATAGGATGTTTATGGATACATTATTATATTTGCTGCACTATATTAGTGTCTGATGGTGGAATTATGTCTATATTTGAACCATCCTTGAATGCCTCAAAGTAAACCAAAGAAAGACTCACCTAAACGTGAAGATGGTTGAGGATATGGAGGAGGTGGGCCCCACAAGTATGTGTATGGAGGTACATTGGAGAGGTGCAAATCATCAAGTGCTGACACTCCTAATGCTACAGCATCAGCTGATAATGAGGGCACCAAAGGAGGTCTGTTTGCCCTAGATCTTGGACAATGAGGCCTACCCACTGGTGAAGCTGAAGGTCTTGATGTTGGTGGTGGTGAGGGAGGTCGAAGTTCATGAGCAGTTTGGGAAGTTTTCATTCCATGGCATGGCTCATTACCTCCTCCAAAGCCATATTGACTGTCAGGACTAAACTGGTGAGCTGGGCATTCTCCTCCTACAGAATCACTGATAAGAACAGAAATTATTAGTTTACTCTACATTTTCTATAAAATTAGATAGGAGAAAATCAAGCATTAAGAAGAATTTTATTTGAACGAATAATTTGAAGATAACTAAGTTCCTTCACTATGCTAAACAAAATGTTTCATATATTGGAGATCTTTGAATTATGATACCACTATAGATTTTACAGTATTTCACACCTCATAGAGCACAGAAAAGCAGGTGTATAGTCCTTAGTAGTATTTAAAAATAGTAAGAATATAGAGAAGCTGATAATGACTAGACAATTAAATGTTGAAAAGCAAATATATATTGAGAATATATATTCTCATAAGATAATGAGAATATAAAAAGACAAACTCCAACTTATGATTTTTATTCTTTCAGAGAATATAGATGAACATTATCATTCTATTTAAATGTTATGATGATCAATTAATGCAAAATTATCATAAAAAGATAAAGAATAAGTAATTTTCTTCACAGAATATTAAACGTATGGCTGGTGGCATCTGCAGGTCCTGAAGTCTATATGTATTTCAATGAAGCCTTGAACCTTCCAAATTGATAACATACCTTAAGATCATGAGATAATGCCGAAATCTGGTAAGCACAAAAATGTCATTCCAGTTGATATTCTATGGATGAATAATATTTACAGGAAAATACTAGGATAAAGTTTTTCCTATTGCAGTGCATATAATGGAATATCATGGACATACAATGGGATTTTAGACTTTACTACATAGACAAGAAAACTACTTTAAAACTTTGTAAGTAGACTAAATTATTTGATTAGATAAATAGACTTATTTTCATACTTCATAGTTGGGTCATCAGGGCCTCCTCCTGGCATACTTCTGTTCCAAGGCAATCTCCAATTCCAACGTTGTGAATGTCCTACTCTTTCATTAGGAATTCCCTCTCCATCCCTTTGAACTGCAGCTTCTTCAGGGTTTGGGGAGTATAGGTTATCAACCCTGGAGCTCCAATACCTACTTAAATGCATAAAAAAGCTTTTACTTGCTGATACAATAAGTACATCATTGATTTAAATATAGTGAACTCCGATCAAATTCACACACTTGTAATTCTGGAATGGATAGTGCACCTAATAGAATATTCTTCCCTTTTTATTCAATTTTATTAAATTTTAACTAATAACATTACTATATTTATTGATTATTATTATTAGTGACTTATAAATTATTGAATATAATATAACTGTATAACATGATAATTGAGGTATGTTACTTTTATGATAATGAGCAATACAGGTGTAATAGGTGGTATCTAGGCCAGTTATAACCAAAATAAGCTAACCAAATTTATTGTAAATTCTTGCTCATGAAAAAATGGGTAATCGCCTTTGGTTAATTGGTTGTCTCATTTTACTATACTAAATAAAATATACCATGAAAGTATGATGCCATTTATTTAAAACATTTTAAGAAATTGAACAACTAGAAAAACCTAACAACTATTTTCTTTCAATTTTTTTATCAATCATTTCCTATAGCTGAAATTTTTAGTGAGGAATATGAATTTGCTTCTCCAAAGAAGATATAGCATTAATAATACATGGTCATCCTTTTATGCAGTAGGACCCCTTGTATTAATTTTTCTTAGGACTATCAACAAAAGTGAATCAACCTTGAATAATAAATTCAAGCATCTCATTGATAAAAATCATTAAAATATGATTTTTAAAATTCTGTGGCTTCAGAGAGCAACAAACTTGTGCATTACAAAATTATTAGCTCATAACCCATGCAGAGGAAACATGATAAGCATAGAAATTCTATCTATTCTATGTTAGTCATAAGTGTTTGAGTGTGGTGCAATAATAACCAAAATCATGATTTTCTAAATGCACATTCTCTTAGATGCTGTAATTGTAGCTGAAGAAAATTATATCTATTATTCAAAGCTGAATTTGATTAGAATATTAAATACATTCCTGTATATGTTAATCTGGGGATGACTCCAAAATTTTTACACGTGTTTCAAGTTTCTTACTTTTATTTATTTTCCTCAATTTAAAATCTTTAATAGTAAACAAGCTGTTTAAAAGTGATATTTATTTAAGTTATTTCAATGCATTGAGAATTTTTATCTCTGCTGCATTCTTTCTAGTCAGTATTGTAAAGAAAACCGCGTTTGAATCCTGGAAATAATCCATTATTCACAATTTTATTAATCCGATTGCAGAACCATACACTAGGCAACCTAGCATGAGGGTGTTTTTATAGCATAAGGTGGAACATATAAGATATTATTCCCTTATGTGTCACTGAAACTGACTAGAAAAATTGGTATGCAGTATGCAAAAGAAATTTCGTAGAAGTTATTTTCAAACTTCAAATAATATTCTTACTGAAAAAACTGAAAATACATTCTTTCTTACTCTAAATACCTCCTTGTCTGTTGTCTATAGATCTTCTGTGAAACTCCTATGAAAATTTTGTATTTATAGGTCAATTTATTCATAATTATATTCAGTATATTTTCATTTACTTCTAAAACAAAATTTCCTGACTGCCATTATACCTCCTTGGGAGGCAAGGAATGCTGGAAAATACTAGAAATGACTAAGGACAAATGTTCATACTGGTTTAATACATATTTCAACTTTTCCTATTTGTGTATACATGTTATATTTCAAATACAAAATTGAAGATATTTTTGGCAAGGATCAATTTTTTATTTGGTGTTAGTGTAAAAAATATCTTTCTCTCATTTTCTTAGTAGAGGTGAATTCTCATTTTATTCTGCTTTAAGATAGCTATCTATCATGCTATGAAGTGCTCTAGTCTCCTAGAGATATAATAAATGTTCTGAATATACAGTATTTGGTTGTATTTGAAAGAGTAAGCTCAGGTCACCATTCAATGTAGTCAAAAGTGTAAACATTTCTCATCATGAAATGAATTATCTTTGATTTCTTCTTCTATTTCCTTAAGAATTATACTATGTTTTAACCAGTCATGGTGCATCAGAAAATAGTAATCATTGGAATATTATGATTATCTATCATGCCCTAAGGGAGGCCTATTCCTCTGTTTGCCTTATGAATAAAATTAAATAAAAGCTTTTCATTTTAGGGGGGCTTAGTTAAGCGTCAATTTTAAGCAATAATAATGATTGAATTTGATTATGGTTTCTGTTCTCAATTCCTTGTAATGAAAAATATTTCCTCCTGTTCGTCACATCTCAGTATTGCAAATCTCAATATTAAAAATTTCTCATGAGTCTACTAGTTATATATAAATCCCATCTGTCTCATTATAAATCATGAAAAATGATATCTGTGAGAATCCAGAATCATATCAATAGTTTTGTAATAGTGGGTTTACCATTTCATTTGCTTTGGGCTTCAGTTGAATTAAGGAATAGGAAGAGAGAATGGATAATAGGACTACAGAGTGGGAGTTTGGGTGGGTGAGGATCTGCACCAGGTGGGAGAGAGTGTCTTGTCTTTTATTTCTGGGACTTGATTTATGTTTTGGTTACTTCAGCAAGAGTTTATTATTTCCATACTTATCTTTCTTATTTCAGTGACATTAATAATGTGTTGTTCAGTTTTA
This sequence comes from Pachydiplax longipennis, assembly GCA_036926295.1. Classification (NCBI taxonomy): domain Eukaryota; kingdom Metazoa; phylum Arthropoda; class Insecta; order Odonata; family Libellulidae; genus Pachydiplax; species Pachydiplax longipennis. Next base: position 65,699,917 of record JAVFKF010000008.1, read on the forward strand.
TTTAGTGGAATTAATATCATGAACATAAGAGTACTTCCCAATATCCATACTGAAGTTAAAATTCTATATCTCAAAATATTTTCTGATCTTACTCTTAAAGTCAATGATGTCCATAAATTTTCAACAGTATTCATTTCAACTGATTATTATATTAGACTTGCATCTTTCAGCAATATAGACCACATCCTTTGTGCTCTATAAAAGCCAATGACATGGAATGGGATTTAAAGAGCTAACAAGTAAATATATGGTTACTTGGCTGTCTCAACCATCCATGGGTTATTTAATTAAATTTTGGCTCTCCAGATAATCTACAAGCTTGTGTTGTTCAGCTTAGGTGAAAGTATTCCCTGGATTGATTTCTATGGAGGTCCTAATTTTCTGGTATTTATCCAGCATATTGTTACATGTATTTACTCTAGCTTGAGAACATTCTTTGACTATATCTTGTAAAATTAAAAAGGTTTGTTGGTATTTAAGATGTTATATTTTGAACAGGGATCTGTTAGCTGAATATCAAGAACGACTGCTGAGTTGAATATATAATTCTTTTTTGCGAATGACTTTACTCATTTGGTATATTTCTTTTTTAATAATTAATGTTTTTGTATTCTCTAAAACTATTACTATACACAAACAACACAGCAAAAACTTAATCATGGTATTTGGCAATTGGAAATAAAACCTTGAACCTTTTTTTATGGAAAAGGAGTCAGTCCTCTTAACACCAGAATGCATAGTTATGAAATTTACTTAGTTAGTTACTCTATAAAATTAACTAATTCATGGGGACTATATAATTAAAAGCTAAGCATTTTCCATGTGCAGGGAAGTCAGTGTTTGCTTTTCCATCATCATAATTAATACATACCTGTCATCCATTGATTCCCAAGCATGCCACGGTCTAACATCTTGGCCAGTTCTTCTTGAATGACTTCCATGTGAAGTTGGACGTGGCCTGGGAGAGGGCCTTGGCTGTGGACAGCAATTCCTCTCTTCTGCACATTCTCTGCATTCCTCATTGCGACAATTGCAATGTGATGGAAGAGGTGGGGAGGGAGGGATGACTGGGAGAACAGGTGCAACTGGTGATGTTTCACGTAATGTAGGGGGTGAAGGAGGTAAAGCAGGAGGTACTGGATCAGGAGCAGCTGCTACAGTAGGCGCTGGATCTTCTCCTACAGGGGGGGGTCCTCTGCCGGTACCAGTTTCTCTCACAGATGGATAAAGGTGTCTACAGCGCATTTCCAGCTGCTCCCAATAAGTTTTCTTCCTCTCATGGCTGAAATATTTATATTCAGCAAATTCATAGACATTTTCACATAGCATATTCATAGGCATCACTACTTAACTTATAGTATTTGCAGAAAATTAAACATATTTAATATTACATAGTCAGTAATCTCGAACAAAATAAAAAACTGCTTTTTGTTATTAGATCATCATACTACATTGCTCAGGTAAAATTGCAATAAGTATTCAATAACATATGGAGAAACATAAAGGAGTAGCTAAATAAAAGTAATTCTATGGTTGAAAATGGCCATAAGAAAGCAAGGAAAGTGAAATGACACCTATTCAAAAACTAAATGTTAATGAAGCTTAAGTGCCAAAATTCTTGAAAGTTCTATGAAATAATGCTGACAGTTAAAACTTTTATCTTATTTGTTAGACTTCTCATGTAAAGTTTGGTAATTTTATGGGTGCTTTATCTTTAAGAAAAACTAGAGCTCTTTGAAAATTCCTAAATTTTTGGAGTAAGTGAATGTTGAACACAAATATTCATATGGTTATGCAATAATTTCTTGTAATCAAGTTTCCTGGAAAAAGCTGCAAAGGCTTCCTTAAATCATAAGTAATGACATGACTATGCCTGGTTATAGGAATAAAACAGGAAACTGGAGATCACTCAAAGCCATGAAGCTCTTTAGAAGTAAGATTACTCACTGCAGAAGTTGATAAACCAACATGGCAGCAAAAATGCAAAGTAAAAGAGCTGCAACAGAAAGGCCAAAGAGCGCTCTCAGACACCAATACAAAGCACCATGTACCACTTCACAGTCAGATGTGTCTCCAAAAACAAATCGATGTTCACTCCCTGTTTGAAAGATAAGAGAAAAATTATCATAAAAGGATAATTGAAATCATAAAATACATTCATTTATGTTAGTTTTGATAGAATCTGGTTTGTTAACCCTCATTGAAAAACATGGAGATTTTTTCTTTGGGCTAATTTGAATAATTCCACTCTACATGTTAAATTATTGAGGGGCTTTTAACATTTCTCAAATTTTCCCTCCTCTAGATCAAAGATAATTCCTTGAATAATCTACATTAATTAAACTCAATCCTAGTAAGTCCCTGAATGCTATTTGTCAAACTTTTGAAAGATATCCTTTTTCCTCATGGAATTTAACATCAATCTTGCATGACTTAATTTTGCTGTGAAATATAAATCTGTCACTACAGAGAATGTCTTTGTAATGTGTTGTAAATATCAAATAGTATCAATTTTAATAAAGAAATTGTATTCAGTAAAATTTTGAGCTTTAAAGATTCAACTAATGTGAACATATTGTAGATTACTATAAAATCTGTTGCTAATTCTCAAAGAAACCTGCGAATTTTTTTGTAGATTTAGCCCAATCTGGATGCATAGAAAATATAGCATGTGCATTGAGTAATGTAAGACATTGAACCCAATTCAGGAAATAGTCTCATTCGTGAGAAATTCCATTATTTCATACTATTCCTATAGATTAATTTTCCATATGATCTTGTTGATGTCCATCTTATAATGTATAATCAACAAGAAAAACAACAAGAGAGTACTTCAGTAAGCTTTCAATCACTGAATAATAGAATGAATTTCCCGCCCACAATGCTAAGTTGTTCAATAAAGGCATAGTAAGAGATTCAAGGGGGAAATTTAACTTTTCATAAATTTTCAGCGAAAAAATAATCTACAAATATGTCCATGAAATTCTGCATAGATCCGTAGATAAGAAATCGGTTATAGAATTTGATGAAAAACAAGCATTGACGCATCAAAGATACGCCAAATCCTTTAAATACAAGTAAGAAAAGCTTTGCGTGATTCTGAACAGGTTCATGTTCTTCTTACAAATAAATCTTCCTCCTTGTATAATCTTTTTATTGAGCAAGGAATTGCCCCATCTAAATTAAAAGACGCGCTTAGGTCTCTCAGTAATAAAATGTATTTGATTGGATTTTATGGGTACTCATATATGATTTTTAATAATAACCAGAGAATCTGACAATTATCATGGTCATTTAAATTCAATTTATTTTCGCATTATTTCCATTAATATTATTTTCATTATTTCTTCCACGCATCAAACTGCGTGAATATATGACCATTTTGTTTTCTTTCATTCATAAATTTCCTTTGATTATTAACGCTATTGTTTTATTATTAATCTTCATTAATGAAATCCTATGAAAGTTATATCCTATAACAAATTATTTATAGCGTAAATGACTCTTGAGAAAATTGCTGCTGTTTTGCTGATATTTCATTTTTTCAGTAGGGTTTCCGTTAGAACTCAACGATAAATCAATATTCAGACATTTGGTACCTAACACATTTTTCGATATTTATGTATAAATGCGCTCGAATCGGTTGAAACATTGCTGGGAGAGGGCAGTTAGTTTCTCATCTACATTCTTGCTTGTGTGCTTTCAAAAAGTGACCCTTGTGAGTTCGGGAACCGCTCGGAGCGATACCAAAGAAACAACCCCAACGGTGGCCTTGGTGGTGAGTATTATGATTTAGGATATCTTGTATTCATTGAGAGCATTTGATTTACTCAAGTATGCCAACATATTTTTACCGGTTATTTACCTTATAGCCTAAACTTCTCGCTCCAATATGTGTAATACAAATATATGTGTAAGCCATATCGTCCTTATTATACTGGGCAGAACAAGGGGTTGATATGAATGAAAACGTTCTCTCTTTCTATGTATCTAGGACACACTCAATTAGTGTCACTAAAACGGTAAAAAGACGATTTGGGCTCATTTAGTGCATTTAAGCCTCGACAGTTGTCACTACTCAGGTTGAAGTTGAAAACGGAAGGCAGCAGGAATCAAAGGCGTTTTCTAATGGAGCAGTCTCATTCGCATGCTTGAGAATCCGCGGTTTCCTGCAGCGTTTTACAATATACAGAACTAATTCTTCCTGTCTTTCAAAATATCTTTCTCTTGGTCTGCTCAAGCATTTAGTCACTTGTTTTCTTCACTATACAAAGAACGTCCGGTAACAAGAAACGTGAAAGATCTTAGCACATGTAATTGTGCGGCCTTTAAATGCCGAAGGATAAACAATAGTGTAAAATAGCGATATGACTTTGAATCGAACCCAAGTTCACTAGCACATTATCGAGGTAATAACCCGGATTTAAAATTCTCGCGGTTTAGCTTCATATTTCTAACATTCTGTTGCTTTATTTCTAGTCAATTTACCTCCATTCAGACATTAATATTTAGATTTATGATTACCACTCAGTATTTCAAATACCATGTAAATAAAACCGGTTTATTTTATGCAGAATTTTTGCGGTGAGTTTATAGAAAGTAATTATCTCCAGCTTTTGTAAACGTATATGTCCGATACTGAGGTAGGAATAAATTTCTTTCTCGGGATAAAACAGTCGCATGAACTGTGATCATTCGGTTTTATCTAAGACTATTGAATGACTTAGGACTATTCAATTCATGCGAAATGAGAGATACAAACCATCTTCCGTGTAAGCCGTGGACGTTGGTGGGGGAGGCAACGGTGGACCCGGGTGTCGAACGTGGGGATGCGAATAACAGACACAAGTCCTGATTCTTTGCGTGTAAACGCACTCTCTGAGAGTCTGAAGGCGATTCATGTGTAGGACGGTGGTGGTGACGGTCACTGCTACACAAAGAGCTGCACATCCCAGCCAGCAACCACCACTCACCTTCATCTGGAAATAGAAATATTAACAGGTCTATAAACTCTTCGATAGTTTCTCAAGTGTTAGATGTTGATTCCCATAGCATAATGGAGTGCGCGTCACATCTGTTGATTCGGAACGCGTCGGTAAAAAAGGTGAAACATTCACGCTTTTATTTTTTCAAGTTGGGGATGTGACGCAATGATATATGGCCCTATCCAGATTCCTCGTCGGATATGAGAGAAAAGAAGAGAGAGGTATAATTTACAGTTTCATAAGTTGGGAAAAGGTGTGCCCGGTACGGAGCCTCGTTAAAATGAATATGCTCCCACGGGGCCGAAAAATAAAGGATTTTTACGCCTGCAGGAAAAGGGTTGGGCACCACAGGCCGTCTGTTTCACATGTCTGGGTTATTAATTAAGTCGATCGCCGCATAATTACCGGTTGACATGTAAAAACTTAATGCGCTGAAAGTGGAAGCGTGAATTTGTAGTGCGAGGATTGAGGTTAGTAGACAAAAAGCTCATATTTCATACATACTCTGATCTTTGACATCTTTCAATATTCAGAGCAGGTAGCTCAAAAACACGAAGGTGAGTCGATCGAAATTTTCGATATACATATTTCTGTGAAGAGGAGATGAGTAACGAGGGGTACATTCTAAGCACATCTTGAAAAACAGATCTAAATTTTATTGATTTTTTGATTAATAAGCTCATGCTAGAGAATGATCCATCCAGACTTACCAGGTAACCATACCGATTTTTTCTACGGGCGAAGCATGCGACGACCAAGCCAGTCAAAATAAGCTGAAAGAAAAGAAATGAAATACATATTATATTTTTTCCGCTGTATTGGAAATATATAATTAAAATTTGAGTAATTTTAGGAAATATTTTATGGAATTAATCTTGAGCTATAAATAATAAATTTAAGTATACCTTTGAAATGAAAATAAAAATGGGAAGATTTTATCATCTGTTGATGATTGCAATAGTAAATATAAAAGATAGCAATAAAAATAATTAGTTTACTTATGAATATATTTGATATATATACTAAGAATTTTATTTTTTGTACTCACAGTAGTTAATTTAAATAGTTTAAATTATATTGATAAATATATTTGTGATGATTTATATGACACATTCTTGTAAAATATTTAAGTAAATTTAGGAACTACGGATAAAATTTTTGAAGGTGTTCATTCGGATGCTCCCATTTGAATTAAGAGCTACTATATTTTCCCCGATAATACTTTAAAAGGCCATCGTCGGCATGGCTGCAATCACAATTGAAAGCAAAATATTTCAAGAAAATCACTTCCCTTTAATAAAGTTTCTCTCTTTGCTGTGAGGAGTTATCAAGAGCATTTGAACTGAAAAACAAAAGGCGTGAAGTTGCTTCCCACTTAATCAACGCGGTCTTGTTAGAACGGTCTCTGACAACGCGCTAACGCCTCAAAAGAATTCTTTGTTGTCATGATAATTCCCTCAAAGCTTCTGAATGTCTCTGACGCCATTTCACACTTTTACCGCAGGGCTTCCGGCGCTATAAATTAATCTTGGTGAATTCGCATTAAAATATGAAATTTCGAAACATTCAAGTTATGCTATATTTTCGTCTACGGCAATTCACGAAATATTAAATTCGGAAAATGTCTAACTTTACGTTTCGGGTGATTTCTCTTGAAAGTAGGAGATACGAGAAAAGAGTTTTAGAGAAGAGTCGTGGAAAGATACGTATTGTCCGCGAGGAAAGCCTGACGATACTTTTTAATTATTCATCCTCTTTCATTGAATTCATGCAGCTGCTACGTACCCTAGTGCGATGCTTTTGTCTTCATGCACTTAATGCTCCGTATATTAAGGCGGAAAAGAAAAGCTTCCTCGCTGCTAAAGCGTATCCTTACGAAATTAACTCCCCAATTAAAAAATGTTTAAGATGACAATTCATAGCTTATCTCGTATCTCAAATCAAGAAGAAAATGTTACAAATTTTATAACAATGCGAAATAAAATTTCTTCCTTCCAGAAGGTTATGACTGGGCAATGGTCGCATTTTTTTGTTTTTCCCTTAAGTTATTCGAGTAAAGAATTCCAGAGGGATGAAACTAAATTTAATAAATTATCATAACATTCACGTTTTATTTGTATGGTCATCAATGAAAATAACTTTATGTTATTCTAAATAAGCCGTTTTATATCAAGAGGAACTGAAAAATACGTAATTCCCTTTTGATTAGAAGGTTAATATCGTCTTTATGTTTCATATGGATGTACCCTGACAGCAGATAGAGAAATGCCTGTTAATCGATCGTTATGACACAGTTAAAACGCTGAATACTTTTCTCAAAGCTTGCTAGCTTCTAATTAGAATATTAGTCTTCAGAAAATCTTATATGGCCTCATTTAACATTCTCGACTTCTATTTAAGCCAACAGTTCATTGTTAAAGTTATCGTAGTGGTGACCGTGGTTTTGATAATGGTGCTTTGTCAGCTGAGGACATTTTGCACATATGGGCCCCTATAAAAGATCGAACGCGTTACCCTCTTGGCTATCCGAAAACCACAAAAGTTATCGTTTCATGAACGATATTAATATTACACATATGGAGAATAACTACAACAATATTTAACTTTCGATGTAATTAGATACTAGTCAGAAGAATCTTCTTTCCATTCCCGTGTTAAGGGTAAATAAACTACAAAAGTTTCAAAAGGATTGGTTTCATAAAGGCGAGAGCTTAACAGTCACAGACTGCGGGTAGGAGACCTCTGACATTTCACGCCTCGAGAAAACCTAACTACTAGAAATAAATTCAGTCAGAATTTTTAAATTGAAAAATAAAACTTTTCGACTACCTATGTGTCCTTATTAAATGAAGATGAAATTCTCCATCTCGTGTCTCAGCTCCCTAAATCACCTCCCGTGGGAGTTCACGGGCGCACGTCAATGCCGCGTTATGCGTTAGTTTTCCAGCATGATTAATAGTATCCATAGCGGAGTTCCGTTGTGAATAACTCAGAACCCAACGCTTCATATTGGGGTTGTGACAGTTAATCTTTACGCTAACGGCGTTTAGAATCATCTCAAGGACGATTCCCAGGTCTTCAGCCCACTCAAACACATTAAGCCATTATCGGCGCCTGTGCTCTCCGCAACCCACAGCCCTCGTGTGCTGTGCACTCACTAATAGGGACTACTAATACGTTGTTTTCCGGAGCTTATTGCAGGGAAAGAGCCGAGACAGACCGTAAATGCAAAGAGAAAGGGTAGCAGAGAATTAATTTCTGCTATTAGCCTCGAATTATCATCTGTGAAAGAGAAGATAGCGTCAAGATGAGACAGGTATATTCGTGTAACTAATTGGCTATGCTGCCCTGTTCGTACTTTTGAAGATGGAATCATGCCTTTTTGGGTACATGCATGTCACTAAAGTTTGATAGGATGGATAATGAGTTCAAATTGTGAATTAAAACCCCTTGTCCCAGGATGAGCTTTTAAATTAAGCATTTTTCTAGCAGGAAATAAAGGCAAAATTGGTCGAAGAAACAGAAATTGTCGTAAGCCTCGAATATTCTGTCACAGTAGCAAAATATGTCGTTCATGACGGTTTTGATATAGAGTCACGTTACTTTTTCGCTCAACTCTTTACCATTTTACAACCCCTAAAATGCAATTTCTCATTTAAAACTGTTTTGAGTAGCAGAAGTGGGTGATAGCGTTGCTTCGAACAATGCCCGAGTTAATTTGTTTAAAAATGGCGTCAATAATACGAAGGAACTAAAATCGTCGTTAAAATGTTGTAACTATATTAAATTTATCCTCGACAGCAGGTTTGATAAACATCAACACTAAATAAAGCTGATTCCTAAAATAATAAAATATAGAAGTAAAGTACTTTCCATTTCCATTTTCCGTCATGATATAATACTTTTAATGATGATCTTTAGTGATTAATAGATGAAATGGAAGACGATTTCATTCAAGGAACTTGGCGTTTGGCTCTGAAAAAAGATAATACTCCTATAAATAAATTATAATGAGCCAAATGATTGTTGTGATAACTATTTTACTTATTTACTTGTTTCCGTGACTATAGGAATGATGAGTAGCCGTGTCTTGACGTTAGGGATTATTGTCTAGCAGCAAAAGGATTTAGCGAGTAAATGTTTAATATAAGAAAAAGAATTGAAATGATTTCTTATGAACAGAGGGAATAAAATGGTAATTAAAGAACTACGAATGTACGAGGATAAAAATCCCATAGGGAAGTTTAAACATTCGTTGGAGGATAATCAATTTCAGCCAATGTTGATCGACTTAAGTAAAGCTCTAGGATCCAAAACTTCATTTATTTCCTATTTCAATACTTTAATTGCATCTCAGTTGACTTGAATTTTTCAATCGGTGTGTTAATTTACATACAAAGCTAAAGAATAGTGCATCTCTATAATATTATAGTAAGAGACAGTTGGAAGGAATAAATCAATTTCCACAAAATTCAAGAAAGATTAAACGTAGGACTTGAAACTCATTTTAATAAAATTGAGAAACCATAAATGTCAATCAATTTAATCAAAGGTCTAACTTTTGCAGAATAGTGAGCCTAAAATTTCTTATATGAGAAAATTTACGCTCACTATTCTAAAACTAAAAGTTTGTTTCAAAGTCTACTATAGGTATATAACTTACGGTATTGCGATCTATATACCTCTTAGGAACCTTCAATCTGTTAATTACTCTTAGATATAGAATCTGAAAAAAGCTAAATCTTTTATAAAGAAGAGCTTTTCAGGAACTATTGAAGTTACTACTTTCGTGGAAGTATCAAATGGATAATCCTGTGACTCGAGGAAAATGAAAGAGATAATCCCCGAGTCAATCCCAAGTGGGCGGAAAACCTGCGGACTCCCATTTTCATTCATCTAAATGAAAGAAAACAAATGAATCCAACAAGAGAAGAAGTTTTACTCAGTTATCTGTTTCCATGAACGGGCCGATTAACCATTAACTTAATGAAGAGGAATGCTGTGCAACATCCGCTGAAAGCAGGATTGGAATCGGCAGAATCAAATTTGAAAGAAAAATAAGGGTTATTTCAAAATAATTAGGAATCTTTTTAAAATATTTGGAAAAACTATTCGTTCAAATTACTTAGAATTTATGCTGACTTCTAAAATATTGATGAAATCGTCAGCCACTATCTGTTAGAGCTTCAGATTTGAATAACTAAAAATTCGAACAGGTTAATTCTAATCAAACATCTTCCCTCAATAAAATTGTGCCAACTCTGTTAGGCATAAAAATACATAGCTATAAAATTATTGAAATTAATTAATCCTAATTAAGAAATAGATTTATCATTGTAATTAATTTCATTTACTTTACTACTGATTTTAATCTTTGGAGCTTATTTTTCTCCCTTGACGAGAGATGTTTCTCAATAAAATGTAGCGTATGAACGGCGCCTAAAAATATCCGCTTTAACACAGGCGAATAATTCGACAGCGTTGATTCAACTTCAACAAGCATTTCAAAACAAAGTGGGGTCACATTTTACAAAGAGTTTTTTTTTTTCTTTTTCACGCTGAAATCAAAACAATGCCCCATTTTTTCGGGGGTAATAAATGAGCTCGGAATTACGGAACCGGAAGGAAACTTAAATACTCGAAAAAACAACGAGAGAAGGCAAATAAAAATTACCGCCGCAAAGCCGCGTATCCGACGGCGGCGCGGAGAAATAAACACATCCATTAATTATGGAGCGGAAAAAATGCAAAAAAAAACTCGTGTAAACAAGGACGCTTTTTCGTATTCATCCCAAAATCCGTTGAAAAAAGGAAGGTCTCATAACTACGGCGGAAGCCTTGTTGGAAAAGCTAAAAGCTTTCTTCCCATTTCACTCCTTTTCCAGTCTTACCCTTTCAACGTAGTATCTCCTCGGTACAGTCCGGTTGAAAGCTTGTGGCCCTTGTCTGCGCGGAACGGAGGGGTAAGTCCCAGTGGGATGGAGAGCAGGAGGGGAAGCTATAAGCCTTTCGGCTCTTCGAACCCCTTCCTAAGGCAGTTCTTGGAAGGTAGACTCGTCCGGAGCGAAAAATTACTTCTGCGCAGGGGCCATAAGCTTCCAAGCGGACTGTAATCCGGGAAATGTACTCACCACGGAGGCAGGGACGTAAGCGGGCACGGTCTCGAAGTAGTGCAGGGACGAGGTCCTGGCCCGTAGCAAGAGGTGGACCAATAGGAAGAGAGAGCCGATGAGGGAGGAGAGAGCACCCACGCCCAGGCATAGCACCACATACTTGCGCAGATGGCAGCACGGACTCACGCTCCCACCTCTGGAAAAAAGGACGAAAAGCGTTGGAAAATAACAAAAAGAAACATCTCCGTATATTTTTCGCGTCGATGGATGCTTCGCAGACGGAAGAGCAGAGATGGATGAAGGTGTGGGAGACCATCGAAGCCTCTTATATTTTATCGCTAAAAAGTTGGTACCTCTCGAGACCCTAAATCCTGAATCGAGTCTCGCTCCCGGATATAATTTATCGGCAGGTGCTTTTTATTCTCTACTTTTTCGGCGAGTTTTTTTTCACGTTTTTCGGTAAATCCTCTAGCGGTGTCACACGCCCTCTATCTCTCCATCCCCTCCTCTTAGTCACTTGGGATATCCTGGTGTATTAAAATTCTCGATCCATCAGTCGCGAGGCGCCTCCTACGCGGTTATTAATGAATGAGTAGACGGCGCTACATTAAGAAGTTTTCCAGCGATGAGTAGGAATTGCATTATTAAATTGGTTGGATATTGCTGCGGAAAATCCGGGTAGCTAGGTTATGGCACATAAAAGACTTTTTCTCGCTTTATGAGCCCTTGTCATTGCGGATGTCTCTCTTAAACAGAATTTACTCCATAAAGTTTATATGTTGAATCATTCAAGTTTGCGAATATAATTTCCTTTGAATACGAATTTTTGATATTTAAACTACTGAGAGTTTATTAATCGAGAGTACGAAATCTGTAGTCAAGCTCTATCCAAAATACTGCTCATGCATATTGCTATTCTTTTAAAGCACGATATCCTATAATTTTGCTCATAGTCTGAATATATCTTTTAATAGTGAAGTTCTCATCCGTTAAAAAAATAGACTTTTATGTTGATACTCTCATAAACGCCAAATGAAGTACATAAAACGGAAAATTTCGTCCTAAAACCGTTACTTTTTTCTCAAGCTCTAATTAGTCCATCCGAAGGAGTGCGAGTACACAGAAACACAATTATGTGAGGACTGTTGAAGATAATAGCATTATCAGAGAGAAGTATTAACTACTCTTTTACCTACCTACCATAATGAATTATTGTGAAAAATTTATGAGTTAGTGTCACTATGGACTCTAAGAAATCACGACCAATCCTAATTTAAGTTACTTGGAATTGCTGATTATCTATGATATAGATACACAGCTGATGATATATCTTTCCAACAATTTAACGTCGGGTAATTGAATCCTGAAACGAAATTACCATATGAAATCTAATTCAAATTGAGTTCAGGAGTTTCAGGTGTAAGGGTGTATTTCGATTAGAAATCTTAATATACGGTTTTCCTGAAAATCTTTCGTTTAATGCCTGAAGTAATGAAGTAGATGTTTGGAAGTGTGAATTCATGCAAGAAATAACAAAATATAAAGACTTATTAATTTTCCATAGATACTATAATATACGATCGGCTTCACAAGCATGCTAGCACGTTTGCGAAATCGGTCGTGTACTAAATTTTCAGTGGAAAATTACTGACATTATCTTCGGCAATATCTATATTAAAGGAAAGACTAAATGGCGAAACTTAGTTAAATTTTTCACCATTACTGTTATAATTGATGTGATAATTAAACTCATAGCTGTTATGTTAAATACTTTGACATTAGAACTATACATCCATATTAATTTTAATTATAGATTATTAATACATACTTTGCTATGATAAAAATTTCGTGTATTTTGGGAAAGATTTTGTCTTAATTTGATATGACCTTTAACCCTCTAATTACGGACTTTAAGAGAAGTTCACGATAGTGTTTCATCAGAACCAACATTCGACAAAACGATGACGGCGAAACGACAAAATTCAAAGGAAAAATAAGTGTTACTTCGACATGAAGAAAAGAGTAAAGACATGAATGAAACAACTACCGTATACTTTTCCCTTTAATTATTTAATGTTTAATCCAGCTCAGGAAACAACATACTTCTTGTTTGCTCAAGTTATTTAGGAGCATCAGCCCACATCCTATTTGGACTACAACTATCTGTTTCTATTAGGACAACATTTAACGAGAATCCCAGCAGCGCGTGGGAGATTCAATATAAACGCTATTTCTCCTCTAACTCCAGCGATGCCCGCGATGAAAAGGGTTTGCTTAGCGCTCCTGCCGTTTAATAGATTGATTGAAAACGACCCTCTTCATATAGATGACGAAATAATTCCATCCGTTGAAATCCAAGTTTGCCTACTTTTCCCGTATCGAGTAGGAGTGGAAAAAGTACATTCCCCGATCCCAAATAAGGACCCAAAATCCAGAAGTTCCGTAATATCTCTTGAAACATTGTTATAACCCGAGGGAGGGAATCGCAGGTAAGGGAAGCTTTTACCAAAGTTCAAAGGTTAAAAGAAAATACTCCTACGGGAGCCAACTCTGCGGGCTTCCTCGTCATCTACGCCCACGTGCACTTAGCCTCCTTAAGAGAGAGACACCGCTCTAGGCGCCCGAATTCTCTCGATCACCATTATCACATCGCAGGTTTCACCTTTCCATTTCTAACTTTTTTATGCTCGCAAAGCTCTCTCGCTTTCGTTTCCACGGTTGTAAAAGGGCGAAAGTGTGTGGAGAAAGGGTTTCGAAGGGAAATACGGTTTCAGCGTGCAGCTGGATCTATCCATCCGTGTTTATCACACGTTCTCTCTCCCCTTCTCTTCCATCTCGATCTCGCATGGTATCGGCGTATCGAGCTTAATTAGGATTCCGCGCTCGCTGTTAGCTCGAGATGACACTCCCCTTAAGGCGCGTGCCTCAGGTGTATGATAGCTTTCGTGCCCTGGACATCAACGGTAACCGTCAGATGTGGGTAGGAAAAAAACCTCACGCGCGAAAAATAAGTCGTTATCGTCAGAAGGGTGAGTGACGCGTCTGGAATTGGAAGGAAACCCGATTATAGGGAAAATGGAGGTTCTATGGAGCTTGAGAGCAGTGTTGATGCAAGAGTAGAGAATTTTACGCTTAATATCGTGACTTTGGACAGAAGATAGACAAATCGCTATTTAATTGCTGGTGATGCAAAACTAAATCCCGTACAGAAATAACATTATTTAAAATAAAAACGATTATATCTTACGTCAAAACAAAACTCCAAGGTTTCATTGTACATAGAGTTATACCATAACGAAATTAGATTGTTCCAGGATCATATTCGTTAGCCGACATGCGATTATCCACAGAGTAAATATTTTATGATTCTTCATTTTCATATTTATGGTTTCATATTTCCTAAATTTATAATAATTACTAATTGATAGTACATACAATGGCTTTAGATTTTACGTAAAGAGAGAAAATTTGAAGGAGAGCAGATACAAACAAAATAATTTGTTTGCCTGAAATATATGCCGAAAGTTACAAATTATGTGTAAGAAAAATTTTCCTTCTCCATAAGCATATTATCACTCCGGATTGAGGATAAGCAAATATATAATTTTAATAACTTAGGAATCCATGGTTTTTAGCAAAAAAATCTTTTTCGGGAGATCAGCATAAATTTCTGTTTTCGCCGATACCAACTTATTGTTGGTACATCAAATTTGATTTCCCAAGTTCCAAATTGACGAAGCCTGAATTTGCTGTAATGGAACGTTTAAGCTCATCATATTGGAAGCTCTAATTGGCTAAGGAATTTGTATTTCGGTTACTCGGCAGTCTCGGCATGCATTCACCTTTCAGAATTCGTGAAATTCCACTCGGATATAAATGAAAAACTATAAGAATTCCTCCTCTCATTTACGTCACGGATATCGCTCTTAATTGGGAATATACAGCATATAAAACGTACTTAGTACTCATTTCTTTCGGAACGAAGTTCTAATTAAGTGGCTATTTCGTCAATATTGAGTCTGGAGACGACCTTTCCAACCGAAAGTCACATAGGCTGGAAGATATTTTGGACTAGAAAAGCTTTATTTTATCATTGAAACTTTTCTTTATTCCTCTCCGTTTTTTTCATCGAACCGATTTTGATTCTGGGCATTCCGAAACGCCTCTGTAAGAGGATTAACGTGAAAAAAGATCGAGGTATTTCGAAAAGCTGCAAAACGGTTAGAACGAAAAATAAGAATCCTAGTTTACTTAAGTCATTGAGAGAAATGGGTAAAGAGAATTATGAATATCTAAAACAAGTGATTCGTGATTAGGGCGAAATATCTCAACAAAATAGACCTAAGAGATTTTAAATAAACGAAAATATGTTGCTAATATTATCCGAAAGAGATAGGTAGATTTAAGGATTTATTGATTTTTATGAATTTCATCTTCAAAAAGCTAATGACAGAAAATACAGCTTATGCTCATTATTAGAGTCCCTAATACAGTAATATCTGATAACTATCTGTCGTTGGTGGCCCACATATGTACAAATAACGTACAAACTGTACTTGCATCAAATGTACATATAATAGGGACCACCAGACTGCACTATTTGCTCATTACTTAAATTTAATAAAATGTGTATAAGCGATAAAAGAAGGGAATTATTTTACCCGAAAGGATAAGATTGAGGTCATCGAATGCTTATTAAATTTAAATCAGTTGTTTCCATTATATTTTAGCAACATAATGGTTGTAACGGGGTCAAAATTACTCTGATTTGAATATGATTGGAAAAAATTAGGAAAAAGGTATCGTATAAATCTGCTACTCCCCAATCTTGATCTAAATCAATGAATAATAGAGTTAAAATAAAGATAGATAAATACCAGTGAGCACTACACGCCGGAATCACACGAGAAGGAATGGAGTGGGGTTTATTTTTACACCGAAGCGCTATATCGCGGGATTTCCTATCGATGAGAAAGATAACTCTAAACCTCGGAGACATTGAACAATCCGTATGACGGTGTAAACTAATAGAGTAACATCGCGAATCAGGTCACTGGCAATCCGCATCGCAGCTAATCGTAACAAATCAGCGTCACGCCAAAAAAAATACTAAGTCGAGATAGAGAGGGTAAGGTGGTTATTATTTAGAAAAAGTCCGAAATAAATCTGATACATCTATGACTTTTATCTCTAGCCCTTTGGTGACGTATTTGACCAGGAAATGATGAGGACTCTTCAAAAGCGAATTTTCCTTTTTTCATAAAATCGGCCGGTCGGGTGGATATCCTGCTATGCATTATTTTAAATGCCAATCTCGCCGCAGATTCTTCCTCGTTTTAAAGGTCATGTCGAACGAGGAAGCTGGATCATTCGCAAATGTATCAACTAGGTGTAGCGTTTGTCAGTCTTCATTTGGGATGGGCGAGCTCCAAGATCTCGCTTTCCAATGTTCAATCCCGATGGAATTTCTTGCGAAGGATTCCGTATTTAGGACCCTGTTCCTTATTTAAATCCATCCATATTCCAAAAGGAAAAACTTTAACATAAAAATATTTTAATTTGACAAATTTTCTACGATAAACACGTGGAATTCTCTCAATATTAGTATATAAATTCAAAGTAAATTAAATTAGTGGAAAAAATATAAATAAAGTCCTTCCAAGTAACGGCTAACTCAATTGATCATGTAAATTCAATTAATTATACCGAAAAACATATACAATAAATCACATCATAAAAACTACATTAATAATTACGTTAAATAAACTATATTAAATATAATCCATTACTTAAATTCTTTAATTTTACTTGATGTATTTTTATTCGTCCCAAGTATTCCCATGGAAATTTTTATTTCTGAGGAATCCCTAAAGCTTAAGCCAGAGCTTCATGAGATTATTTCAGGAATTTTATATCCCCATGAAAGTATGTTTGTATTTTACACATGAATCAGTGGGCCCAATCAATCGCGAAATGTAAGATGACCTGATTTTTGAGTGTTCTTTAATAAATGAAAGCTGTACTTTGTATTTCCCACAATTTTAATAATTAACTACCGACTTTGGCCTTTTAGAAATTCTCAACCATTACGTTATTAAAAACTTTTGTGGAAAAATATAATTTATATGAAGTATAACTTCTATTTACTACCTATCAATCACATGCGGTATTGGTATAATCGAATCTTAGCATCCGTGGTTCAACTTCTAAAGTAATTTGTTAGAGAGAGCGATTAAAAAATGACGTATGCCACGTGAGGTATTGACATATGTATTGAATTTTTTGATAACCATCCATTGTTCTTTGGATAAGGAACCTTTTATAATAGCGCTCACAGCCTATTCTTTTATCTCACCCAAAATGTCATCTGCAGACTGCACATGGCTGAATTTGAATAAAGCACGTCAATGTTCATGCAACGTTTTTTATTTCAATTTTAAACGAGTTTTAGAAAATTTTAATCAAATTCTTTTGAGTAAAAAAGTTGTCTGTAGGTGAACACGCTACCCAGATGGCTATTCATTGAATCCTATTATCTGACAATATACAATACCTTTAATAGGACTTTATCAACAACTAAGTCTTATCAAATTTAACAACATATATTAACGCATCTTCAGAAGATCTGAGCTATACAGTCCATAGATTTTATTATATTTTACAAAATTATCCCCCTACAAATAATGGATCGTATTTCAAACTGATTGTATAGCTGAATTTGCGTTCGAAAGCTGTCCTACTACAATTTTGTCTCTTTTATCGACATTTGATAAAATGATCACCCACTCACTGATGAAAACAAAAGAATTAATGTCACGTAAACTGAAGGCAGGTGAAATATGATATATTTCTTTATCATTTATTACCTTCTCGAATACATCACTTAACTCCCACACCGCTTGCTTTTCCGAGTTCCCCCTCAGGATTTATCTAAGAAAGATCAATTCATCAAAAATGGAGTCACAATCATCTCAGGAGACCACATTGAAAATATGCCTGAAAATTCTCGTAAATTTATCGTCGCAGAAGTTTGATAACTTATAGATTGAAATTATAGTCAGTAAATTAGGAGGAAGAAGCAATATCTCACTCATATTTCGTTTTTTCCGAGCGCTTTTCCATGAATAAGGAAAGTTGAGCACCTACGCTGATTGGAAGTAAATGGATATACACTTTCATATATCACAAAAGTAGACTCCAAACCGACGAAGCACACGGAATATTTTCCTGGAATCAGCTCCATCGCCCACGCTAGCACTCGGGTTTATTCGATTGGTCCTTTTCGAAATTCTCCTCGAAATATGTAAACATGGAGGAATCCCATCGCAGAAGTGGCAATTCGGTAGTCAAATTTATGCTGCGTCATTTCAGTGATAAAAAGGATATATTAAATTATGAATAACCTATGCTTCTTTTTACTATGTAATTTACGGACATAAATTACTTAAAAATTCCCTCATTTCCTTGAATTCCTTATTTATAAATTCTAATGAACAACGGATATCCCCAAGTAAATCCTACATATGGAATTTAATATCAGAGTGAGCTTCGGCATAGCCAAGTGGGTAGTGCGTTCGCGTTAGGTTAAAACTGTCCCGGTTTCGATTCCCATTGGGCTCCTAGATTTGCAAAATTACTTCAGTTGCCGTAGTGCTTCAAAAATATTTATTATTTTAGTACTATTTATTATTAGAGCTATGCTTGGATTTATTGAGAGAGAGAGAGAGAGAAGAAATGTAAAGCGTGATTTTCTGAAACCTTTTTACATGTAAGAGTAAATTTGGAGGATATGTAAAATAACGTTAGGTACAGTAGATAAATTTGCGGATCTTCCTATCAAAAAATTGTGATCTAAACAAATAAGCTGGCAATTTGTGCTTAATAATGATAGGCTATCATTAATATATAAGCAATTAAGAGAGACAACTATTCAATAAAAATCAATGAAAATATTAACTGTTCAAACATAGCTAAAGAGAACGCAAACTTACTAAAAGTAGGTCTAGCTAAAGAAAGACGCAAACATTAGTTAACAAGTGATGTCTTCAGAAAACAGCATATCAGTCAATCAACGGCCAGCAGCAGATTGGCGGCACTTTTATTACATTTTGCCCTCTAATATTTTTGAGTCTTTAATACCAAAATGGAACATATATTATTTATCCTTTTTCATTTTTTAAAAATTTCAAGTCAATAGTTTTGTATGTGCCCGAGGTAACGTTTTTGTTCCAGTGTCACTCAACCAAAAGCTGCGGTCAACGAGTTTAGCTGAAAATATCTCCAAAACTGTTTTGGATCACTGCACAAATGGAATCGGTGTAAAATCAAATCGCCTTGAAATAACATGCATGTGCGGTTTGAAACAGTGAGGTTAAATATTTTTGTGGTTAGGTCCTGCATTCAGGAAATAAAACAAAGTAACATCTACAAAACTCGGTTTCATGTTTGACTTTTGGAGAGATACTTTCAAATCAGATCATGACCACAATATAAATAGAATGTCCAAATTCCTCTTTCCAAAGAGAGTTGTGGAAAACTATCCAGTATGGATTGTAAAGGATCTACGTTTCCGTAAAAATTAAATATGATATATTCGTGAATGGTGAGAGAATTAAACACGTATAAGAGACATTTAGGAATTGACAAAGGATTTTTAGAAAATTAATAAATATGTATAATCGTTCTTTAATATGAAGATGGCTGATGTAAATAACGCAAATTAAACACAAATTTTCTAACTCTTAAAATCCTAAAATTGCTTATTACTACTTTAATTTTCACGCTTAGATAAAATAAGACCGTGGAAATTCTTTCTGATTCCAAATACGTTTCTGTAAAAGTTCAGGTGGTTGGACTAATCAACAAATCACAGCTTTAACCTTTATTTCTGAAACTTTGGACACATACTACTGCAAACATATTTCTGCTGCCCATTTTGACCCTACGGAAGGTCCGCAGCCCTTACTGTTGAACGCGTGAAATGCCAGGGTTTACATCCTCATTTTAAGACCCTTTAAAAGCAACGACAAAGATGTTCCCAGCATACACAAAGGAGTAAAAATTCGGGGATCTAAAACTCGGGCCGAATAAAGAGTCGAGAATTCAAAAATTTTAATTCCCGGCATATATGAAAGCTGTCCATTCCGGAGTTTTATTCGGAATTTCTCGGAAACTTACAATACTAAAAAGGTGTGATTTATTCAGGGATCACCGAGAATATTAAGGAGGCTACGAATTTATTGCGCGAGCTGGATAAATAGCCGGAATATTATTTTTATGACGATGACGTTATGAGAATATGTAAGGCATTAATTTTAACGCGTGTGTCTATAAAAGCGAATAGCTTTAGTGTTTCTAGCGGATTTGAGAAGGGGCGGTCCCCGTGCTTTGGGACGTGTGCGTGGGTAGCCGCTTCCTTAAGAGACCTTTCCGTCACGCGTCATAAAATTTTCATCATATTCCGCACGACTATCCTGAATTCTTTGAGGGAATGATAGCCGTAATAAATATGGAACGAGTCATGCAGCGGAATACGTAATGGCGACGGGTGAGAGACGTAGGTGATGGAATTACCGTCAAAATCTAGGCTCAGAACTATGATTAGATTATAAACGTGTGATTAACTGCTGTGAGTTACGAGCGCTGGATTAAGTGATCCTTCCGGATCAACGGAGTCAATTTGTTTGCTACAACGTAGAAAATCAATTTTTAACGCTTTCCTTTATTAGGTATTGGATGACGATTGAAAAATTATCTGCGATACAAGGTAAGGTAGATGACTAAGTATAAGAAGGTTAAGCTCTTGTTTCTCAATGCGTACCGCTTTATTTTTGGGTGAAAATAAATTTCAAGCGGAATTGAATACAACTTTCACAATCATAAAGCGGCCTAACACAATTTTCTTCATATTCAGAGCGGGATTTAGATTCTGGCACCAAAAGGTGTTATTTTTGTACGCCTTTTATAAATATTGGTGTGTTAGTTACAGTAGTGCATCCTTATCTTATAACCTGTAAATATCACTCATTACGTATACAAAGTCTTACAAATTGATTACACATCCATTGATCTGGTCGTCCGTTACACACACAGTCCCTATTTCTTGGATTGACATTTATGACTCTTAATCTAATGTCTACAAAGTGCCACAAAATATTTCATTGTAGTCTAATTCTGGCGCCTATAAGAAACTCCGAGATAGTTGCAGTTTGTTGAGAGACAGCAGGATCTGTCATAATTTTAGCATTGATATAGAGACTTAGAAGTCCTAGGGAATTATAGATTTCATTCCCCATTGTATATATAAGTACCCGATAGTAAAATATATGTATTAGCTATATAATAGCCAATATCGTAATAATGCGAAGCCAAATATCACTTTTAATGTATGCTCTCAGTCATGTTGATCGTTTGCTTTACTTTCGGCATTGAAGATTACAAACTAATATTATGTATAACTCCATGTTGATAGTAGTAAAGGACTTAGAACCTCTAAATATTGAAATTTTGCATGATGATCAATGTTTAAATGAAATAAAGAAAAAAACTTGATTAGTTTTTTTTCATTTAAACGTGGATCGGTTATCCGTTTGTCGGTAGAATTAGTTAATTATATTGACGGACTGCATATAAAGATAATAGTTTCAAAGGAAGAGAGCCGTGAGCTGAAGTTCCAAAGTTTATATTACGAAGGTCGCATCTTAATAATGCTCTACAGATATACCCGAGAGATGTCATTCGCCCCTTTATTTCAACGTCGCCGTTCTCTTTTCTGGGTGTATATATTCAGATGACTTGTATTTTTATTCCATCGGCGAGCGCCGTGCAGTCTCTGTTGTCGTATGAGACGAGTATTCGTTGCGCAATGCCAAGGTGGGGATTCGAATGCTAACGAAGTAAGATTCATATTCTAACGGATAAATGCATCCATTAGAATAAATAACGAAAATATTTTTGTAAAGTAAAAGTAGGATTTTTTAGCACTGGTGAGTTTTTAAAGCAAGGAGAAAGTTGATATTCAGTAGGTAATAAAAAGAATGCCATATACTATACTAAGCCTTCTATAAAATCAACATGAAAAGTAGTTTATAAAAGAAGTCTCTTCTAATATACTGGGGGTCGCGACCCGTCGGAGTGTCACAAGCTGGTTAGAGGAATTCGTGAGTAATTATTAATATTATTAGAAGTATAGGCGCTACGTGCAAAATAAAATATAAAATATTCACATAGGGCTATTCACATAATATTTGGGCTAAGCTACGCTGTGTTGTTCCATTGTTACGTTTCTATGGCCTTTAAATATTTACGCTATGCTGTTACATTGTGAGAGGAGGTCGTTTGAAATTTTCTCGAGCGTATGAGGGTCGTCGTAAGAAAAAGCTTAAGGAGCCCTGGTCTATGAAATAAAATGAGAAGGTGAAGAGGGCTTTCAACTTCTAGAAAGGTCTAATTATGTGATTTTTAGATTCTAACAAGGAGCGTCTTCTATGTATCTACAACTCTTTTCCAGTTTTTTACGACATTTATCCCAAAAATTCCTCATGCGAAAATATATATACCTAATCGTAAAATAGGAGGAACAACTGTGAATTTATTGATATGGTTTTGGAAATTCTTCACCTAACATGTTTCAATAAGGCATCCTGTCACGCTCAACATTATGTTTATAATACCTTCCGATAACAATAAGATATCAATCCAATTTCATTTACAGGCGGCACTAGTAGCTATTTATATGTGTGATTATTTCATCATAAAAGATTTTCCTTTGACAATCATCACACATACGATACATAGGGCTATATGATTCTCCAAATCTGCAATGGGATGCAGTTGCGCGAGTTTTCCCGACATTTCCCGAATTATTAAATCATCACTTACGTCGATCATAATTTTCACGATTCTGTACGGTAGTTGCACAGCAATGTCCCAAGAATCCATAAATGAAAGAAAATGATTGATTCACCGACTTTCTGTGGAATTTGGTCAAATTGTTAACTCCGTTCAGGAAACTTTCCAAGTAGATATAACATTTTTCACCGCTAAATTATAGAAAAATTGGTAATATATATTTATTTATACGTAAATTAATGTTTCCTTTCCCTCAAATCATACTGCTTCAAACTAAATAATTATAAATCAGTGAAAACATAGTCTATTGCTGATGAGGACAAGAAACACGTCTGATTGCTTCTATTATCAATTGATAACATTCCTACTCTTTTCTCTTCTCCATGATTACTATCTATAGACTTTAGAACTACCCAGAAGATTAAAAGCGGAGCCGATATTATGTAGACGGACCATCAAAGTGAGCAAATTCATTAATTTATCCCGTAACTATTCACCATGCTCAGTTGGCCATCAGTATTCTAGCAGTGTCCATTCCGTGAGTCACGGATCGTGCTCTGCAAACTCTAATTCCACCCTTTGTACAAAATTAACATGCTAGTCGAGTCAGCTTGATTGTTTGTTACTACTGTTTGCCGATACGTCAGCAGTCACCGGGACTCCCGCAATCAATGGAAGCTACAGCAAACATCCGAGTACATCGCAGGATTTAACCCTCGACCAATCTAACGAGATTTGCACACGTTACCTTGGGCATCTGTTATCTTTCAAGATTGTGACGCAGAAATGGAGAACGTTTGACCCCTTTTTTGTCATGAAATATTAGCAAGCAAGTTCTTTGGGTGAGATCTCCGAGGGGTCAAATAGTGGGGCAAAAACTTAGATGTCTTAATGAATGATTTTGGGGAAAGGGAGAAGCAAATGGTTTTGTAGTAAGAGCCAATGTAAAATAAAGTGTGTATAAGAGAATGGAAATGAACTTCTCGTGATGCATATATGCAAAAAATATACTTATGTATACAGGCTGTTTCAAATTTAATGTCAAATAATATCTCTACTATCGAGTAAGTTATGGAGCCAATTATTTTCCGGTTACTGATAGCGAATTCGCAAGGAAAAGCTAAGAATTTGGCAAAGAAAAGCATTACAAGAGAGAATGCAATGCTATCAATAATACGTTTTTGGAAGTTTGCCAGACTTTTGAGACAAAGATTACATTGGAGTGAAATATACCAGGATTTTAGGGTGATGATAAATATTCATGTGGCATAACAGGACTCGAATGCCCAACCCTAAGAGTGCGGAAACAAATTCATTTCAAAGTATTTCATTTTTCATTTCCATAAATATGCTCTCATTTTGAATTTTTCCAATATTATATGCCTTAGTTGATCATAATTCATAGCGACTCTTAAGTAGCCCTCATCAATCAACGGATGTAGCTAGAATCAACTCTAATCTTTTCTACGGATACCCAGTTAAGTCAATTTAATTTTTTTGTTTTACGGAAAAGTTGAGTTAGAGAATTTGACGTTACCTCCTTTAAGGGTGGACTTTACTAGGGATGATATCTGGGAAGTAAAAAAAACTAGGCTCATGATAAACACTAGTCTCATGTTCCGTAAATGACTATAACAAATATCATGAGCCTAGTTTTTACCTTCCAGAAATTTCCATGAATAATTATTGTCATTTGTGGATATTAATATTTATCTGAAATTATGATTGTAATAATTTAATATCGATTCACGGAGTTAAATTCATAATTGCCGTAAGTATATAAAGTTTAGAATACGATAGCAGACAACGCAGTATTTTATAACATTTAAATGGGATTCTTTTGAAAGTAACAGAGAAGTTAGGGAAAGAACGAATCATTCTCGAATTTAAAAAGTTTCTGATGCCAACGCCTTTGATTTGCAGAATGCGCGGCGGAAATTTTAGGTTATGCCCTCAGTACGTAAGCATGCGATTTAATCGATAACAAAATTGGCAAATCATTAGCGATGGAGGACCTGCTCTTTAGAGATGAGTTCGCAGCTGTGCTCCTGTATTAGTGATTCCGGAGATGAACGAGTCCTCTGGAAATGGCTCGCGCTATTGTTCCACGGAACGGCGCACTGAGGCCAAAGGAACAAGGCAAATTTCAAAGGTCAGAGCGTTCTGTAATGGACCAAATCTGAGAACTCTTGAATTTTTTAATGTGTTTCAATAACGCCTTCTCTTATTAAACGTTTCGATGAAGGTTTGAACGAATTCCATATACGAGGGTGGTCTGAAAATTTTCTAACCCCAGATTTTTTCAGAAATCTTCAGAAAATTTTCAGAAATTTTCAGAAAACATGTCGAGAAATGGCGAAATGTCCGAAGATTTTCAGACCAATATTTATTAAACGTCACTCCTTACAGGATACTGAGGAATATTTTCGAGTTTAGCAAGTGACTTATGAACGTCAGTTGGATTTAAAACGTCAAGGACGTTTGAATAGGATACGCCCTTGGTTCGGGCGAAAGAATCCGAATGGCTGATTGTAAATTCAACGAACTCTTGCATGAAGCGCATATCAATGCTTTTTAAGGAGAATGTTTCTCTTGAAACAAGACGCAGCGATGAATAACAGCCGACATCTCCAAGTTTCGTTGCGTCTGAAGCATTAGGACTTGCATCACGTTTCCTGATCGACGCGATCAATTCCATTTAACCCCAAAAATTTTCGTGCGCTTTTGACCCCAAGTCCGGAACCCCAAAAACGACGATTCCGTGAAAAATCCCGATTTTAGAAAACTCGCATCAATCCCCACCGGAATCCTCACGTCGCCGTCATAAATTAATTTCTCGGGTGGAAAAAAGAAAAGGAATCCGCCGCTCCGACGGTGCGGGCGGGTGCTTGCATCCTCCCTCTTACACGCAAGTACACACCCACTGAGTGATAGCGTAAGCGCGAAAATTTATATTCCGAACCTCTGCCGCTCATTCCACGATTATCGGCAAGGAAATGCTCCATCGATCTCCTCCGCTTACAAAGCGAGTCAGGTGAGTAATCTCTAGCTCTTTCTCTCCGCTCGGGTAAAACCCTTAACGATCATTCAATCTCGCCTCACGTACAGCTCGGGGTCGTGAGATCGTAAGAAATGTGCCAAGGATGCTGCTCCTTACCTGCGAGGAAGCGGTTCGGTGACTCCCAGGAGAGCTAGGGGAGTGGCAGGTCCCACCACGAGGCCTCCGCCTAGAAGACCTCCGCCAACCTCGAATGGTCCTCCGCCATGCACCCTGTAGTGGCCTCCGAATGCCGAGGATACCCCTGGAAGTAGAGGAGGACCTGCAGAGGAATGAAGGAGAAGGAGGACTTACTATAATTATAGACTTAAACCAATTCCCGTGGCTCGGCTTTTTCCGGTCGGAGATCGCACCTTGGGGCTTGGGTCTCTCCATATGTTTTCACCCGTTCCTGAGGTCGGGTCGTACCGTAAACCTACGAGCCGTCTATTCACAGCTGAGAATTGATAGCGCCCTTTTTCTTGGGATCCGACCGAGTTTCCACGCCAGGATAAAAAAAGTTACGTACGATGAGTTGTTAGTAGATTGCGGTGAACGTTCGCTGCATACCAAGAGATCGTAGATGAATCCGTGACGTACTACTTGATGAAATTTCCTTTCTTATCCTTGTTAGGAATGTGAGTTCTATCACAAGTGTCTCGGTTTAGTAACTGAAACCTCAAGTTCTATATATTTAGCTTCAGTATCTTAATCATCTTTACCGTCAAATTATGAGCAGGGGCACATCTAGAATGTTCCTAAGATGGATCGATCATGGGCTCCCCCTTTAACTATACGCTCATTGAAGCTATTCACATGAGTGAGGTAAGCTTTAAATTTTACCCAATTCTTCAAAGTTCGTAAGAATTAATAAACGTCATAAAGATATTAAAAGAAACATGGAAGCAAGATGCATTCTTTAACATGATGCATAAACCTATACATTAGTTTTTCTTTTGGTTCATTACGTATCTGTATCATCAATCTCAATAGGAATAGAGGTATGAATCGATCCTACTCAGCGCTCTCTCAGAGCACCGGATCTTCCGCATTTCAGAAGTTTTTTTTGTCGTTTATACAAGAAACCAAAAACCGTAGGACAAGAATGTCTGAGCACATTTATCAAAAAACGCGTATATCCAAAAAATGACATTAAAAATGTAAAATAACGTTGTCTTGAATACTAAGTAAAAGAACAGGGAAATTTTATAGCGGTGCGAATGGCGTATTTCAAGAAAAACTATAGTTTTATATAGTATATACAGTCACTGTATTACAATGACTATAAGGATTCAAATGTATATGAATTTTTAGAAAATTCATTTAAAGAAAATGAAGATGAAGATGGTTAAAATAGATTGGAGATCATGAAAAGAGTTTTAGGAAAAAAAATCTTCCAATTTGTATTTCATATATATTAAACCTTAACCTTAATTAAATAAGAAGCTTCTCTGTTTCTTGATTATTTTGATAGAAAGGAAACTGCATCATAGTTTCCATCATAAAATTGCGAATTCACCTTATAAATAGAGCGTAATCCAAATTTTGAGTCGTCCATTTGTTTTAATACACGAATTAAAAATAACTTACTTCGGAACGTGGAGATGTTTTCGCGACGGAAAATGTTTTTTTCTTTTTTTGAATAGGGGAAGGTAAAAATATTTATTTTCCAGATCATAACGAGAATCTTCACGGAGCACTCAAAAGTAATTGAATTAATTGGGAGTCTATCGGATAAGTACTTTTTCGAAGCGTGGCATGTCTCCGTATGAGAAGGTAGAGATCAATCCGTCGCGACGAGAAAAATTCATAAATTGATGTCTGAGTATTAGGATAAGACTTGAAGGGATAACCAGAAAATATAATTAAGAATATTTGCCCTTTGATTCCATACATTTACGGTATTTCTCCATTTGTGCGTTTCGAATGACCGAGTAATTAAATTTTGATCTATTAATGGTGCAACGCTGAAGTTGCGGTTGCAGACATCTTCAAGTAGCGACAGAGAGTCTTGAGGACCCCAAAAATAATTCCTGCCGCAATATATTAAAGGGGAAATCCTAAAATCCTACATACTGTATAATTGTAAAATTAGCTGTGGATTGGACTATCAAAGGCCCGAGGAGCAAAGATTAATTCGATTTTGAAAAATTTATAGTAGAATGAAAGATACCCGCTTTGATGTAGATGTGAAAAAAATGCATTCGACAAAAATTAAATCGCTACAGCGTGCAATAAAATACACAGGGTTAAATTAAATGGCATTTTCATCAATTTCAATAAGTGAGTGATTAACCTTACATTAAATGGAGGTTACTGAGGTATTTAACACCTAAATTTTTACATCAAAAGACATTACTTCTAGAAAGCCGTCTCTTAAAATACGTGCAAGACCAAGGATATCAAAAAGAATATGAGAGAATAATACAACTGGATGATTTTCATTTCCATGTAATAAATTGCACCTAAAACTGGCTACCGGAAGATTTCTCTAAACATTTTTAATCTATCGTATTTAATCCTTTAACAAATTCTAAAGTTAATAGCATTAGATACTTAGAGATTAATAAAAAGCCAAGCCTTTTATAACGGAGAGTAAAAAGAGATTTCATGGAGATATTTGTGATAGAGATATTTTTAATGAAGAATTATACCCAATCTATCCATGTGAAGTGAATTGCATATGTAACACGAATTCTCTTCCATTTATTAGATGAATTTTGTTAGGATAAAATTTTGAAATACGGAACTGTCTATTGAGCTTTTGTGAAGTACATCTTCTATATCTCCGTATCTAATGAGTAAGTATCCCATGTCATGTGGAGTCATTCATTGAACGGCCAGGAAGGGACGTACTTTTTGAAAACTCTTGTACAATTTTCAGTGAAAAGTATCGTCTTGGTGAGTTCATACAAAATCCGTATTTTTGCGATACATTTCGAAAAAAGAAACTTCTGTCTTGCTACTGCATCTCATTATCTTATGCTATCTTCAACTAACATATTCTAGCTCTCCCTGAATGTTTCATTCTGATGGATTCATATACCTATATATTCATCATTCAGTCGTAACTTTTCCATTATTAGTGAACGTGAATTCTGGAGAGATCAACATGCGTCAGCACTTACATATGCGCACTCATTCCAGAACGACAGCATTAATTGGGAGATGGATCATTTTAATTCAATGCCATTTTTATGACAACACAAATCATGAGATGGAAAAATTTTCATTTTTATGGAGCTCTGTAATCGAATGGGGGAATGATTAATCCAAACATTGAACGCAGAGCAAAACGTCGAACGGAATTAAATCCTCATGGAGTAAAAAATGTTCAGGTACTTTCCAAACAGAAGTACCTTCTTTCAATTGCACCACGACGCATTTCCTCCCCAGCATACCCGTATGGGAGATTTTCTCTAATATTTCCTCCATTTGGCTCCCTTTCAACGCCATCGTAACTTCCCTCCCTTCCCGTAACTTTCGATTCGCACAATGGTACATCACAGATCCATTCTCATGCCATTCTTCTCGCATATTTTTCCCTCCGCTCGGCCCATTTCAATATATTCCAATCGGTCCGAACTCCACTCCAAACTCCGCTCATTACTTCCTCGTCAACGTTTTTACTCCGATCTCCTCCAGAGTTACGCCCACATCTCAGAAAAACCAATTTGGTTCGGGTCCACCATTCCCGTGGGAAAGTTTTCCCTTCGAAAAAT
The DNA here is from genome assembly GCA_036926295.1 of Pachydiplax longipennis. Classification (NCBI taxonomy): domain Eukaryota; kingdom Metazoa; phylum Arthropoda; class Insecta; order Odonata; family Libellulidae; genus Pachydiplax; species Pachydiplax longipennis. The sequence goes on from JAVFKF010000008.1 coordinate 65,729,624, forward strand.
TTCACCGAGGCTACCAACTGTCAGCAAACTCTACCTCATCGAAAAGTAGAGCGAGAAAATAAAGAAAATTGTAATCCTCTTTGTGGACGATCTCCGACGCAGGGTTCCTTGGAAATCAAATACCTCTTCTACTAGCGAGTCCGAAAGTTTTAGGATCGCATTTAGCGCGAATGGATTGATTAATCCACTCCCGAGGCCATCTTGAATATTTAACCGATCTCTTTTTTCCCCGAGAGCGCTAAACGCACCCCCAGGGAGCGCGTTTTTGTTTCGGTAAGTTTAAACTCGCGTGTCCATGCAAATTCCTCACGATCGAGTTTTCCAAACGGCAATAAATTGCTTCCGTTGCGTCCAATTAAAACCGTATGGAGAAATAAAAAGTGGGTTTGGTGAGGGCAATCGATCGGAAAACATTCTATTATATCGGTGCCCAACGCGTGGACTCCCCAGCGTTTTTTGGCTAAAACGTCCCATTTATTCTGCATCCGCGCGCATTTTTAATAGGTCTCGGAGATCGATGCGTGTTTCCCTTCGGTTTATGTGTCGGCCATATCGACGCTGGATCATTTTCGGCGGTTAAAGAGCGCTCCCAAAATAAATGGCGGCAATGATAGATCAGCATAAAAGTTCTTTTCAGCGAGATGAGGTAGTTAAACCAATAGGGAATTTGGATCCAAAAATTTTCAATCTTCGTGAGTGGCAAAAACCGTATGTTCACCACTAGTGACTTTTCGGGTTTGAATTTCATTGTATTTGGCGATTATTTTCCCATCCAAAGGAACAGAACCAATTTCATTCGTAGACTCAGTTTCTATAATCATTGTTTCCAATATAATTGTGGACTTACTATGTGATTATTTTTTATTTCACCGAGATGATTCTACATTTCAATGTCATACGCAGTTCTCCATTACATCTTTTAAATTGTAGTACCTCTAGTTGGTTTGCGGAAGTTTTCACACGCCCTTTTTTGTTAGGTCTTTGTAGCCGTTTTCCTGCTGTGCATATTTTTGCCTAAGATAATACCTTAGGTTTTCTTTACATCAACTCCTAAAATTTTTTCACTCTATTTCTATTTACACATACATAATATGTGTTTTTATAAATACTTTTGTCTACAGAATAGATGGAGAGGAGTCGTTTTAGCGTCAATATCGCCTAAATAGACCTTTATGATCTTTTAGATGAGATACCACCGTTTCATCTTAAGGCGTAATGTTTTTGAGAAGCAATATTCAAATAGGTAGATGAAACACCTGACACCCTAAATATTTATCCTATAATAATGACTAGTTGCATTATAAATACATATATGCATTCTCAAGAGATCCTCAAATAAAATTAATTCGATCGGCCAAGGTTCAAAATATCTCTTCGTTCTTTAAAGTTAAAAATATTAGTTCTTTTAATTCCACCCTCACTCCATCTTTGCTTTCTTTTCTATTTCAACTTCGCGCGATAATTTTTATAGAATCCATTACGTTATTCTTAGTAACCTTCGGATAATTTAATATTTTTTTCCAGAGTCGTACACTACACTTCATTTCATTTTCGCAAAATGTTTTCCAAAATTGAATTTACTTAAGCTGTGCTTAATGTAAAGCAATATGAAATATTTTAAATTTAATTTTTTAAATACACACTTGTTAAAAAAATTACTATTGCTGTTTGCAGACTTTGAAATGATATACTTTTAATTATGATTAGCAAAGAAGATATAAACTGAAACTGATGTTTAACCACTATTTACTATTATTGATTTAGGCATCATTAACAACGAATAATGAATCAGCTTCTTTCTGGCATCATTGTCATCTGTCATGTGCATGTTACATAAATTTCACAAATCTCATTATTGATTAGAATATAATCATATCGGTATCAGGTATTTTCCAAAATTGAATTTACTTAATCTGCGCTTGATCAAAATCAATGTGAAATATCTTTTTTTGATTTATTTAAGATATACTAGTTAAAAAATTACTATTGCTGTTTGCTGACTTTAAAACGGTATAATTGTAATCATAATTAACAAAAAAGATATAAACTTAAACTATTGTTTGATCACTATTTACTTTTAATCATTAGCAACGAAAAAATCAGCCTTAGTGATTGTCATCTGTCATGCGCAATGTTACATAAATTTCACAAATCTTATTATTGATTAGAATATGATCATATTCATATAAAGTCAGATATAGTTTTGATTTCATCTTTTTGGTCGTTCATCAATTTCAGTATTAAAGGTAAATGGAAAATTTCAGGAAAATTTGGTCTTACTATAATCCCAATACATTTGATACATAAACACATACCGTTTAATCAAAAATGTGTTTGTATCTCATTTCTCCCATTTCCATTTTGCAATGTTCAAAACAGCGTTAATTTCAACGCAAAATGTCGCAATTGTGTATTATGTTCCGTGATGCATTAATTTCCATATAGTTTTCGGAACTTTCTACTCTGAATGATAAATGCGAGTTGAGTTCATAAAGGGTAATTTATCTTTTCGCAATTTAGAGTGATAACCATGGAAACGTATAGTTTACATACCGTTTGCATTTTCATTCCATAGCTTAAAATAATTTCCACTGTAGAACTGTATGAGAGAGACATCGATGTTGTTTAAAAAATTGAGTATCATCTGTTAGAGAGCGTGGGTGTTGATTAGTCCATAAATGCGACTGTTAATTCTTTGACAAATAAAGATTTTCCATTTCAAAGAATTGAAATTTAGAGAATTTCATTATCTCAGTAATGCGATAAGAACGGTAAAAAGACTAACGATTCTTTAATCCATGCACTGTGAGGGTAAATTATCGGTGTTCCGACGAATAAAATTCTGAAACCGGCTCTAACGTGCATATTCACTTATTCAACTTAAAGTCGTAACGCTGAGATTTTATATTGGACTGAACGCATTACGCCTTGAAATTCGCTGTTGATTAAACTGACGCTCAACGATTTAATCCCTTTATTAGCAGATTTCACGCCATCCTAACTTCCAGACCTACTGTAATCCTTTTGCGCATTTTGGCTGCATAGCAGCTGTTGTAAGAGAGAATTCGCGAAGCGGAAATTATTTTCTTTCTTTGCGAAGGGTCATCGAGGATGGTTGGCTGGTTCGCCAGTTGAGATGCGCATATGGCGTGATGACTGCTTTATGGGCTGAGAAGATTTTCTCCCTCTATTTTCACCGATCATTTAATTACCTGCCGATTCAGTCATCGATGAGAGGATACGACTGCAGACTGCAAGGTTGCTCCAAAATATTTGGAGATGAAGACTTGAGAAAGTAATTTTCTGAACGCAATCGCACTGTGGTTTGACTTAACTTGTATATAGATATTAATCCTGATAGATATTCTTATATTTCCCGTACATAAAAAATGGTTAATATTCATCGATGATTGGTAGAACTCTATTATAGTCTCTTTTTTTCTTAGCTAATTTCTCAAGAAAAACCTAAGATAATCTCCATTAAACGATGGGCGAATCACAATTCGGGTTCAATTCTTAGAATAGACGCCACAGCAATGGAGTAAATTTTTAGAAAAACATCTATATAAATAAACATATAGTAATAATTTTTCTAATTAAGGCAAGATAACACTATCTTTGGGTATTAGCAAGATAGGATTTCAACGCGAATGTGTTTTGAAGTTTTCCAATCCAATTAAATTACACAAGATTTGATAAACAGATCTAGAGAGTGCTAATAATAATCAAGAAAGTACAATTGGATACATATTTGCTCTTTTTCCAATATTTTACCAACAGGTAATGAAATTGCTAACAATCCTTCGCTTGCTTCTGGTATCGCTAGATAATATTTTACATTTAATCTTACAGTATTCGTAAATATCCGTAACGGTGAACTTTATTCGTAAGCTGGATTAATGAAAATAAGAGCAATAACCTTGCTTTTTGCCGTATTAAATTATTAACGGTAGTAGCTTACTGATCGCACTAACGGATACTGAATTTACTACATTAAGTAAATAACTCGGAAACAGTTTTTTCTGTCTTAAGAGGATTCTTCCCATCACAAAGGTTTTAAACACTGCGTGAGAAATTTCCTACTTGGAACGATCCTTGTCCCTAGTTAGTTTTCTGCTCATAACTTATGCAAGAATCAATTTTCATGATGCTTTAGCAATGAAATTTTGATGGCAACAGACGACGGTGTGGCCATGGGACTCTTATAAAGCGAGCTGCATTGTAAAACATTATTTAGGCAGGTAAATAGACCGCTCAAGCTAACCTTAATTCTAGGAACTTCTTTTTAAATAAGGACCTCTACAGGTTAAATAAGAACAATAGGACTTCGCTTGAATTAATATATATAAAAATAGTGGGGTAAGATCTTAGTAATAATGTAATAAAGGAAACGCTTTCATATTCAATACTAACCGTTTCGATATCTATGAGGATATTAATTGTAAGTTTCTTTCCACCTTATGGAAAAGGGTGAGTCAAAAATCATTTCGGAATGGAACATTTGAGAAAATATCGGTTTGAGAAGTTTTAGAACGATATAAATAAATAAAACTATTGATAAAAGGTACAATCAGTGTATCAAATGTTGGTTTTTAATAAATCCTATAAATTATAAAAAAAGATTGGTATGAATAAGTATACATAAGTAATAGTGCAAGTACATTTTTTTCGGTTGACAGTAATGAGCACGCGACAGTAACCGATTGGAGAAATATATCTATACCTACAGTGCATACACGTATTCTCGATTTTCACAGAAACAGCACTCTTCATAATGAAAAAAGCAATTAATATAATTTCATTGACGTCAGTTAATGAAATAAAACATGGGCCAGAGATAAATAAAGTAAATTTATCAACGCAGATCCAGGCTTTTCATATGAACATAACTTCGGAATTCGGAGAATTCTATTGATTTGTTTCCGAAGAGTGCGTCGACGCAAATTCAGGCCACGTTAATGAAAAGTCGAGTATCTCATTATCTCTCCAAACTGAGAGATGCAGTAGGTGTTTGACAACGTTTCATGAGCAGATCAGAGGATAAAAGAGAAGATGAGAAAGACGTCCGTTCTTCCGTCCGGAGTTTCGCAGAGAATCGCTTTAGCGGTTAATAATACAGCGAACAGTCCAAAGCCAAATCAAATCAGGTCCGACGAGAAAATTAGGTTAACTAACCCGCTGACGGGCTCAAGCAGGTCCGATATCAAGGGATTCGGAACACTCCACCTTAATTAACTTGCGGGTGGTTTCCTTTCTAGTTTAGAGAATTACAGAGAGTTTTGAAAAAGTTCGCTGAATTCGAGGAGTGGATACCGCCAAGTTTTTTCAATCGCCGTCTTGCACTCTCAGAAGATGCTGTAAACTCGATCTTCTTTTCACAGGGAATCTTCGGAAGAATTATTTCCTAAGAGAATTATTTCGCAAGAATTATTTCCTTCACAAGAATTACTTCCTTCGCAGGAATTATTCCCTATTTCCTCATTTTGTTTAAAAATTGAAGACGATTTCAAGCAAGATGTAAAAAGATTCTTAATTGGATGCTGAAGCGGTTCGAGTAGTAAGGGTCTAATTTGAACTTGATTTAGTAGCTTCATTTATATTCGCGATTTCTCGGATGGAGGATTCGCAATTCAAATGAGGGATGAAACTGGAACCGTGCACTTCAAAATTTTCTTTCAAAAATTTCCGAGATATTGAATAGAAAAAAATTGAGCTGATTAGAGCGGAAAGAATCCGTCGGATTAGTGAGCAATCTAGACGAGAGCAGGAAGTTGGATTAAGCTCATTGATTCGAAGTGAAAGAACGCAACGTATTTGAATTATAAGTCCCACTCAAAATTGTGAAAAAGAGAATAGATTAATAGCGTCAAATGAACTTGAGATTCCGGAATGACTTGTTAAATCTGATTTGACCGAGGGATGAATTAAAAGAGGATCTTTAGCATCATTTGATTAGTGGATATAAGAGTTGAATTAATATCCAACGCAATCCAACATGTTTAAAATTACATGTATCATTATGGCAGTTTCTACTACTGTATCTTGATGAATGGATTATTTTTGATTGTTCTTCTGATACCTGCTAGAGTATTCTATATATTCCATTTACTTTTGTATCATTGTCAGTATTGCTAATGACTATGATAATACACTTGGTACTGAATCAGAGCATTCATCCTGGTCACTCCTATAGTAATGATTTGGAAACTGATCTTCCATTATGTCCTATTGAGTGAATTTTTTCACTTCAACTAGCATTCTGGTTCAGTGTGAAAAGCAAGAGCAATCTACTACAACCATAGTCGCCTCATTCTCTTCCCAAAGCTTTAGGATCGTATTGATGGAGGGTTAAAGATACAGTCAGCCTGGAGGTGATGAATTTAGAGACAGCATCGCATCTTTGTATTTTTTCAATAGCAAAAGTCTTTGGTATTGGATATTCTAGGTCAGAAAAGTGAAGGAATATCACATTCATCACCAAATATAGGACAAAAATTACGTTTAATCTCTCTTTAAAATGTAATCCATTATACATAATACTATGGAATATTAGTAAAAGAGTTAGCAATAATTTATTACAAGCTATATGACAGTTGTATAATATAGTAGGTCTATACTATTTTATTCATTATAAGTCAGATACAAGAACGGGATGTATTCCAACCAGAAATTATCAAATTTCTGATTTATGGAATATTTTAAACAACAAAAGTTTATTATCTATTTAGCCGATTAATTAATCACACATAACGGTCATGGTTGATTGTATGTATGTATGTAGCAATTTATTTTCTCAGATTTTAATCAAATTTTCGCGTCGAATCTCTATAAATCCTACTCAGGATGATCAAAAGATATCTTTTTAAACCTGTTACAGCTCCCAATATGGAGTGCAGTGGTTTTCTCCGGGATTTTGATGAAATTGTCCACATTTTCATTTCGCCGAAGTAGCACGTCATTTCTAGATGCCTTTTGAATTTTGAAAACTTTCTGCAGATTATTACTATTCACTGAGTACGGGCTTATTCCTTTTATCGAGTGAATAATTACAATTACTTTTTAACTATTATTCTCTTCCTATATAACAAAATGAATTTATTCGGAAAAGTAAGCGAAAGAAGAATTCCACGTCACCCATCATCACGAAATTCTCTTTCCTTCGGGTGGCAATACATCATTTTCCGTTATGACTAACAAAGTTCAGTTTCAAGGTTATATACGCGCGATATTTTTCAGTTTGCCTCAGACATTGAATTTCTGCATAGCTTCGGTTTTCAGAGCGAATGAATACGAATTCATTAATTCTTTAATCGTTTCTATGAATTTTCAATTGACAGTGGTAAGTAAGCCATGAAATTTCTTTAAATGATGTTGGCTCTGAGTCATAGTAACTGACAGAAGCTTTATAATTTAATTTCTTTGGAGGGAATTAAGGGATATTTAAATAAAATAGAATGATAAATCAATTTCAGTGATATCGACGTTTATAAAGGATACTAAGAAAACCTTCGATTTTGGCTGACGTATTCTTTAGGCACAAAAATCTTAAAGATATATCTGTATTCAGAACTTCTCTGGGGATAAAAAATCATTTGGGAAAAGTCATAGAATTATTATCGCGGAATTCTTTTATCGGTACCAGAAGAAAGATAACTTAAGGACGATAAATTAAAAAAAAATCAATTAAATCTAGAAGAGCTTACTAAAAATCCAGTGATATCTAAGCTATGAAAGGTAAACCGCCCAGGAATAATTTATGTTTACCGAAATATAATCTCCCTTAAGATTCAAATTTGATTATTTGTAAATAATACTTTTAATAGCATAGAAACCTTGGCAGAATTCAATTCTTTAGTCATTTTGGATTTTTTTCGGGCAAGCTTGTATCCATCGGTATTCACGAGTTTTCATCCCCTAGAAAAACAACGTGAAAGTTTCCGATAGACAAAAATTCGCCAACCGGTGTGTGTGCACTCCATATCTATACAACGGAAGACAAAGCGACGCCTCACTTAATTTCAAGCGACCATGATTTAATACCCCTTCAAGACAGGCCTTTGCATCGTTTCAGACATCGAGGCAGGAGCAAACGAAGCAACAAAAGAAACAACCTCGCATGACAAAATGGATCCATTTGGAGTCGGGCAAGAAATGCCCCCAAAAACGTCCTTGAACCGAGTTCCCACCGGTACACGAGACGGGCTTACGAGAACCTACTTGGTCCATTCAAGGTCGATTCGATTCTTCACCAACCGACAAAAGAAGCTATCGGAGGAGTGCATGCCACGGCGAATCCGTGTGTGCTGCGACGCATAAGATGGCAGGGAGAGGGCTTCATTGTGGATTCGGATGGAGGTCTTTCCGTATGACCGACCATTGATGTATTGGCATCAAACGACGGGTAACCGGAGAGGGCGGCGGAGAAGACAGAGGCTCCGAAAGAAAGCTAACTGGGAAATAAAACATCTCCGACGGACGGAGATTCGGAAAACGAGGACCTGTCTCAAATTTTTATTGGTTTAATTAATGCGGAGGATCAGAGGAGAGCGATCGGTGGTCGTCGATAACGTAAGAATGTGGGAGAAAGTGTTCGCGGAATATAGATGAGGAACTCTACGTCAATAAGTCTAGCGCGATCCTAAATACGCGGATGTTACAGCCACTATTTTAAAAGGTTAATAATCGGAAAGGGAAGAACTCTGTCATTAGTGTGGGATATTGCGAAGGGCTGGGAACATCGGATCGCCGAGACTTTCAAATAATGGCTGGTCTATTGAAATGTTCCCACGCTCAGGATCTCATCCCTCTTAATTCATTGGCATTCCGTATCATTTCAAATTCTTAGGATCCATATTCGAATGAAAGGATAGGGAGAACGGTGGTAAAATTACGCTACGCATCTCAATAGGAAGCCCTTTCATATAATAAAGCAATCAATGCATATTTAAGAGTAATTTCGCCTTCCATGTTACTCGATTAAAGAATGAAAAGAAATGTTTTTTTCTTGGCAATAATTGATCGAGCCTCGGGACCGTAATAGCATAATCAATTTATCAAGTGAGTTTCCAGTTTAGTAGTTACTGCTTCAGATAGATTACGATTTATTATAAAAACAGATTCCAGTTTCGGTCGAGAGAGTTCCTCTGAAGATAATTACAATGTGCTCGTCGACGGATAACCATTTTTTATCATTTACCCGTTTTACATAATCACTTCAGAGACAAAATATTAATCATCTGCCGACACTCAAAGTTCTGAGTATACAATACTTTCTCTATGAGATTTTACAACCATTCAGATAGTCTCCGTAAATTTCGCTTTCGAATATTTCATATTTGTGAGATGATAACTGCAAATACACCAATAACCAATAATTGCAGTCTTTTCCACCAATCCAATCCAGAGCCCAATCTATTGCAGCAATCCGGAGAAATTAATGTATAATATATACATATATAAACTTAGGAAAAGTATCTTAGGAAAATACTTCTGCATAAAATCTGCATTATTCGGTGAAAAACGTAAATTTGAATGAAGTGTGACGAAATAAAGTTGAATTATGGAGGGATAAAGAATTTCAGACGAAATTAGGTTTCTGAGGAATTGAAAATCCCAATTTTTAGTTAAAATTTATCACTTCTCAAAACAATGCCCCATCTTTACATATTAAACCGTTGTAACATAAACCTCTTTTTTGACGAAGAAAATTTGTATGCAATTCATATCTTTCAAGGTATATCACCTTATTTATAATCAGACTAATGAATAATTTTCGGGGCATTTCGGAGAGATTTTCCCCGAGCGTTCGGAAGAGAATCCTTCAAAGTTTCAGTCACGAAGTTTATCTCCATGATCAAATAGGATTTAATAAATCATCAGTCCCCAAGCGGTGAAATCTTTTCCAACTTTTCATATATTCTCTGCACCTCGCTCTGGCCGTCGAGTTTCGGAGATTAAATAAGTTTTTAAGAGCTCGAGCGGAAAACTGCCGCGGCTGCCATTTGCATTCTGTGTCTGCGATTACGAAGCGATGGCGTTAGCATGGAACAATGGAAAGTTTGGAGTTGCCAGGCTTTGTTCCGGAATTGATGGCAAGTCGGCCCATGTGATTCTGAAATATCTTTCGAGTCACCTTCGACAGGTGATGTAAAAATTGGCTTCCATTTCATCGATTTCCTCGGGAAACTTGTCTCTGTCGTGTGATCAAGGTATACTTGACTGCAGCTTTATCTAGTCGCAAAGAAATTTTTGCAGCAAAATGGCATATTCAAACTTCGTGCCATCTATGATTGATTAAGGTTAGGGTTAGGTAGGTAGGGAGAGTTAAGCGTTAAAGAGAATATACGTCGGAACTGATTTAGAATTACAAAGATATCTATTTATTCAATTATTCATAGCTAATTTGCATAGATTACACGAATCTCTTAAGTATAGCTATTTTTTATAGCAAGCCAAGAATCAGAATTCAACATCATTTAGATCATCGGTAAAATGCGTACAGCGTTATATTCGTTTGAAATTACAAGGAATAAATCTGAAGCGGTATTTTTTAAATTTTAATAAGACGAAACGGAATTTGAATGACACTGACGCGGAATATGAGGAAATGAAAACTTCTTCCACGAAGTAGCTAACTTTAAACATCTTATAGATAATTGTACGAAGGTGGTCTGAAAAGTTTCCGACAGATTTTTCAGAAATCTTCAGAAAACTTTCAGAAAACATGTCGAGATATGGCAAAATGTCGGAAACTTTTCAGACCACCCATGTGTATATATTAACCTACTTACAAATTAATCTGAAATATTTAATTTTAAAAATCAATCCTTTCTTTCTGAACATTAGACCCACATTATCCTAATACCTTAACTGAAATTTTAAGAATATTTCTATCTGGAAGATAAATAGAAATCTTCATTTCATAACCGTTGAATAATAAATTTGTACAATGAATAACAGTAGTAGTTCTTGGCCATATCTTAATGAGGAAAACCCGTTATTTTACTCCTTGATTTCCTTTTCGTCCTAGATTTTATTTTGCTTGAAGATTGGAAAACCTAACCTGTCATCAGCTTGGACAGTGGTTACATCCCGATTTGAAAAGATCGCATAACTAAAATACATAACTGTATTATTTCATCAGTAATTTGTTAAGAAGCAAAGTAAGCTGATAGCTAAGGAACGTTGCATCTTTTCAAGACCTGATGATAATTTTAGAGCGAAGAGGGAAGAACAGGAAGCAATTTGAGGGAAAATTCAACGGTTTTGGGAACCCTCGTTAGTGGATTTTCAAGCGGCAATCAGGAAAGATTGATGACACGTCACGACCGCTATCGATTGCCGCTAAATGTTGTTTTAACCCTTGCAATGCTCTTTAGTGGAGCATGAACTACGAAGGGGATTATCGACGAAACCACTTAGTGAAATGCGAGCCATTAACTACCTACCCACGTCATTATCCCCCTGATCCTCGGTGAGTGTATTTCCAAATTTCAGGGATTAGGTAGATGCATACGTGATTTCCGAATAATTTCGGGTATTTTATGTAACGGAATTCGATTGATAAAAAGTTACGGAAGAATCTGATTATTTTATAGGCTCTATAGTAAAGTATGGTATTGTGTAAAGATAAAAATCTACTTTTTGGAAGAGGTAAGGAAAATATTTGGTAATCGTGAGCATCCAATATAACCCTTCTGTAAGTTAATTTTTCATGTAATCGTAACTTATAATCGCAGTAGAAAGTCTAATCAATGAAACATCAAAAAATCCATTGAACATAATTACGACAATGCTAGAATATAATTATATAAAGAAATATATTATGATTCTGCGTGTCTTTGTGGAATGAAGTATAATAATGCCTTTCAGCCCCTTACATTAATGTCACAACGCCTGAAAATGTCACCTAATTAACGAAGCCGGTTGTATTTGGGAATTACTGTGGAAAAAACTAGGTTGGTTTTTCCCATGGTGTTTATCCCGTTTAGTTAAAAATTATCAACCTTTCTTGAATGATGACTTTGAAAAGAATTTTAATTTAGCCAGCCTTACTGATTATCTCTTGAACTCTTAAGATAAGTGTTGAACTCTTAAAATAAGATCTTTAGGCCCTTTGCGTGTTATCTAAAGTAAGTTTTAAGGAAAATAACTGAATTAAGTCTTGTTATTCATTTTGAATATTTCTGTTTGATAAATGATAAATTTTATTTCATTTCTATAAAATTGTTCTGAAAGGCAACGCAGAGCAATGAATCCAAAAAGTACCTCTGCTTTGCTTCGTGAATGTGCAGTCTGTGGTTTAGCAAACACGAATACATCTTCCTACAAATGATGGTCCTCTGCGATGTAAAACAATGGGCTGCCGAGTCATAACACCAATTCGGAAAATTACTGTTCCACTGTGAATATCCAGTTCTCACGACCGAAATCAGATTCCAGCATCTTCCACTTCAAAGGGCAAAAACCATTCTTTTGAAGAATCCCGTGTGCAAGCGGGCGTGATTTTTTCTGTTTCGTCGGCATTTCGATGAAAAAAGAGCAGCTCCGGGGAACGCCTCTCTATTTCGCGACTGATAAAAAGACAGCAATGAAAAAAATTTCCTCCGCCTGAGCCCACTTTCCATCGATATTTGCGGGGACAAAAGGAAGAGAGAGGCCTCCCGATATACGGACAATTTCGGTACCGTCCGAAAGCATATAAAAAACGCACAAAGGTAAAATATTCAGGAGCCCTCGAGGGTTAAAATACGTAGCATATCCTTCCGAATGAAGGAAAAACGGGAAATAAATGATAGTGGATGGGAGAGGTTCGGGTCCTTTTCGAGGAGGCCGAAAACTCAAAATGATTTCGTAATGCAAAAGGGGTTAGAGTCATGGCTTGGCACGGGATCTCTACATTTTACATTTCCCAATGAGAAGATCCTTCTCTTATTTCCCTTCTCTTGGAAAACCTTTCACCTTCGCTCCTCAAGCACTCTCCCACGCGACGCCCTCTACCTTTATAAACCGAAAAGCGCGGCAAATGAAACAAAGGAAGAATGACGAGCGGAATAAAATATAGGGAAATGTACCAGGAAGATGGTTCCCTAGAAATTGGAATAACACCGGTGGAGAAAAGGGCCAGTGAGGGATACGCCGACCGCCTCGGGGAGCAAGTTACAAAGGAGTATTTGGGAAATGTAAATTCGTTATTGACACGGGCTCGAATTGTTTTTGTCGTGTTATGTGTCAGTTTTGCAATAAAAACATTCGACACCTTCAGTAATAGTAATTACTATCATGAGGAATTCCCACGTTTATCTCGAGGATTGAAAATCCGTAATTCTCTAATTTTGCGGCTCAGTAGCATGCTAATTCTATGGCCCCCCTAGTTGGACAAGAAACAAGCTGCCAAACCCGGACTTTTTCTATGATGAGACCAATATTTTAGGGGTCGTTATTGGAAAATTTTTCCACATCATCGTAGGTCATTCAATCCGTAGATTGGTTGACTGCAGCCCTCCATCCCTCTCTCTCTAGTGCTAACTTTACTACATCCTGATATCTCTTCTTTCCTATATCTCTCTTTATTTGGCTAATATATATTCATCCCTTGGTCTTCCTCTCGCTGCTTTTCCTTATATTTTGCCCTCAAGTACGTTCTTAACAAATCCATATTTTTCCACAATGATCACTAATTATTGGCATAAATATTCGTATGCTACAGGTCTGTCATGCATAGGAATACAACTTAATCTTTTTGAATGATGATATTAGGGTCTTTAAAATTACAAAGTGTTACAGATGGCAACAAAGTTTAAATAGATAAAAAAATCAATAACTATCAAATACTTTATAATCGCAATCGATATTGAAAGTGATTAAATGATTCCAACATAATTGGGATATCTTGACTCCCTCAAAAGCATTCCAAGGACACCGGTAGGGTTGATAGAATCCCTAGAGAAATCCTGGAAAATCAGGACGTCTGAGAAATATGCTAACCCAAACTTCATGATATTACTGTAAACATTTAATGATGACCTTACAGATCTAATGCGTATTTGATGAAACATTATAATCAATGAGAGCACTTAGAAATATTTTCGGAGCTCCCCTGTAGACTAGAAGTGACAAACTCACTTCCTGCTTCGATCGAGTCGGATAACAATCGCTCAACTAAGATCAACCCAGAGAAAAGAAAATAGCATTTGCTAAAAGGAAAATGATAAATAGTTGCGTTCTCTTATTTCCGACCCTCATTGTGTGTTATTGTCAAACTTATATAACTTTTCTTTCAATCTAAGTGTATGGAGATGTATTTTAAAGTTGATAAATGAAGTAATAAAAATCATCCGAAATTTAAGAACCTTGTCGATCGCGTTCGACCTGTTGACAATTTACTGCGGAGACTCTGTTTGATGACAACGGTCATTGATATAAGAATCGATAAAAACATGTGCCGAACAAAGTAAGACATGAAAAAAGAAAGAAATTTAGGATATTGGCTTGTTTGCCATGTCTCAGGGAGATCAAATATTTGATCTCCGGAGGAGTTGGAAACAGAGAGAGGGAGGGAGAACAAAGAAAAACGTAATTTCAGAAGTCCATCTCATGCTCTTGGCGAAAAAAACACGTCGGGGATGACGCGAAGAAAAAAATGGTAAATTAAAAATTGAGGCGTCGCTTCGGTCATGGGAAGTGCTTCACTCCTAAAAGGCGGCTTCTTTCCTTCTCTTTCTCTCTCTCCGAGTACACTTTCTTACTCCGAAGAGAAATAAAAAAAGTCGACGAAAAACTAATAAGAGGAAAAAGTGAAGTTCATTCGGGTTTGAGTGTCGAAAGCTGCTTCAACTAGCGAGAGTAGTGAACTCGGGGAAACGGCACGTAGAAAACTTGGGCGACTCTCGAGGAATGCAAAAATAAAACAGACGACAATCGCGGAATAACGCGCGCGCGGGAAAAATAAGAAAAATCGTAGGCGACGCCGAGGAAAGGGAATTTTTTTCCTCCTTCACGATTTCCTTGCTCCTCCCATTGTTTCAGTGCTGAGCGGGTGGACACGTAAGGACTTGCAAAGAGCGGAACCGGCGTCGTGTTTTATTCTCCAGACGAGGGCCAGACGTGCAATATGGATGCATCTCTATAAAAGTATCAGGCGTAACGTGGATTAAAACTGCCCCCTTCTGCACTCACCCTCGCGGAAACGTGCTCTCCGCTCGTGTCGTGAACTCGCCTAAAAGAAAGCAGTTGGTCGCGAGGCGAAATGGCAAATTTCCTCGCCCGCCAGCGACGCCAGCGGCGGTTTTCAGACGTAACGTCGGAGCTCGGAATGGAGCTCGGTTTTACAGCAACCTGTTTGAAACAGCTCCTCCTTTATTTCCTGGGGCGATGTTTAAGATGAAACTTTTTGATGTATTCCGCGAGAGATGTCAATCGTGACTTGACCTCGCCAGCGATTTCGTCTCGCATACTAGAGGTACCTCCAGAATCTAACGATTTGGAAATAGTGATGAAAATTTCAAAGTTTGGAGGTATAAAATGCAATACCTAACGGCACAGTAACTAATCATTTCCCTTATCGGTTTTTCAGTATGACTCAGAAATTAGCGGGGAAGCTCATTTTAACTGTATAATCCCCGCAGAGGTAAAGTACCTCAATATCTTCTCTATTGAATAGAAAGGGGGTATAAAATTGTGAAATAATCATGGTGATTATTTTCATTGCAATGCACAAACTTTTACATATACAGGAACTTCGTCAGTCATCACTGCTTAGAAAATTAACATCGACCTCTTATCATTTTGATTTCCTCCTACCAAATTAAGACAGAAGGAAATTTTTCGTTTTTCTTTAAGTACAAGATAGAGAGAAAAATTCGTCGAATTACTTTAATTTCAGCCTTATTCACGTTCGTGTTATGTTTATGAGGTTCGTTTGATACGAATTAAGGGCATTCGTCTTGATCAATGATCCTGATAGGGTGCTATTCTTACGTGGGCGTTTCTCATCCATAATACTCCGGCTCGATGAGGAAAGCAACGGCAAACTTCCTTATTCCTCATCTTGCCTAGTAAACTTAATTGTAGAGATTTGAGGTTCTAACCGACCTTCTGTCAGAGTACAACGCTCACGCTGGGCGGTTTCCATTTCCATTATATCAGCCAACTTTCGATGACTTTTAGAAGATGATGTTGATATTTTCAAGAGAGAGAGAGGAGTATATAAATCGTGTATTTTCTCACAATATCATTTACTTCTAGTTTAATTTAATTTCAATATACTGATAATATAAATAATCTATACTTATAATACTGCTGTAGGGTAATATTTCCGTCCTATGAGGAAGAAATATTACCCCACAGCAGTGTATTTCAAACTGTACGCCGCGGGAAGAAGTTAGCGTGCAAGTAGTACAAGAATTCAACGATAGTTTTGACAAAGTATGTTTGAAGTATGTGAAGTATTTGTAGTTTGTTTCTCCGCCATAGGTTTGTGTAAAGGTGAAAAAGTTCGCCAAAGAACATTGATGCTTGCAAAATTTAATAGTTTTGTATCTTTCCAAGGTGATCCCTCCACCCAATATAAATCTCTCGTGAAGATTTATACTGGGAGAACGCCTTTACGTGCATAGATGTCCAAACCCTTTCCTTGTTACGTATAGTTTTTGATTCATCGATTGGCGATATGTAGCAATAGATGTAAAAAATAAATAGTTACAACCAGATTAAAAAGGGAAATATTTCGGTAATCTACTGGTTATTC
Source organism: Pachydiplax longipennis (assembly GCA_036926295.1). Lineage (NCBI taxonomy): Eukaryota > Metazoa > Arthropoda > Insecta > Odonata > Libellulidae > Pachydiplax > Pachydiplax longipennis. Next base: position 65,746,371 of record JAVFKF010000008.1, read on the forward strand.
TTTTGCTTTGATTTTTGAGCGAATCTACCTACGGTCTATAGTGATGGCTTTCTGCAAATATACGTCATCTCATATTGATTAAAAATGAGTATTTAATGTATAGATCATGTTTATTACAATAGTTAGAAAGTAGGTTACAATAGTTAGTAGCTGATAAAGGCTGTCTTTTATCCACTTTTTGAAAATGGTGCTGTTTTATTACTAAAACTTATATAATTTTCATGTCATGTAACTTCAATTTTCGAAAATATGACATGAAGAATTTCAGGTTTTATGACTTGTTTTATAAAATGTATCACATTAATTTCGACAGATGAGGAGAGTTATTGAAGTACGGAACAGAGTAATTTTAATGTATAATCTTAAATTTAACAGTTCTAGAAAGTTACCTGAAAAAGAAGGTAGTTTTGTGTGTGTTAAATTCGGCTTAGTTCAATGTGCGCACAATGGTATGAAACTCATATTTTACGAAGAAAAACTCATACCTTGATTAAAAAATCCCCTATGCGAATAAAGAATTTAATCTTTAATTTCAGTTAAAACATTCCTTCAGTCTAAACTAAATGTAGCCTTCTTGCTTCCTCATTAACCATCCAACTTTACCAGAGTCATCATGTCCGCATTGCAAATATTGAGGTTTTAAAAAGGATTTTCGCATTGTTCTCTATTAAAAAAACTTCCTTGCCACATAACGTAACCTCACATCAACGCAAATTGTATTAACGGGACATGCATGAGAGAATTTACAAAATTTTCTAAATGGGACGAAACTCCGCACTCATTGAAAAAGTAGGTTTCATGCGCAAAAGTTGGCGCCAGATATTAATTTAGAAAAAATGCAGCGGAACCGAGTCGGGGATATATTTTGCCTCTCTCACACAAAAAGTCGAAGAATTGCACGCCATGCATGATGCTCCTAATGAAGACATCAAAAGTAGATTAGAGGGATTCGAAGTTAGGAGGATGAGGCATTCAGTCTGATGGAATACTAGGAAAGGGCGGGCAGAAGAAGTTGGAGATTTGAAGATGACGTGAAAAGGAGAAGACAATGGAGGGATTAAGCAGCTAAAGAAAAAATTAATTCATCTGGAGTTGAAGGGCTGGAGGAGAATGGGAATTAGATCTCGGAGTTGATTAATAACTGAGAGAACTCCTGGAACTTACTTAGGTCTATGGTTAAGCTCATTACTGATGTAGATCAAGGATTACTTTATTCAAAAGTGCGTATGCGATAAGAATAAATTGAAATATTTCGATGAGAGTGCTCATGTAAATGCGGTCTCCCAATGATATCTACAAATTAGGCATCTTTTATAACAACTGAGATATTGCTATTTAATTTCATGGTAAAAATCTGAATATTACATATATAATAAAATAAAAGGTATGAATTAATTTTTTCATTAGGGCGCGTATATTAAACGAAACCTTCTCAAGTTTCATATTGAAATTTACTAATATTTCTTAGTGCATTACAAAAAGATTGATAATATTTCCATGGTATTGGTAAGAAGATATAGTTCACTGACATTAACTACTTCTTTTTCAGGTTTCTCCCACATTGGGAGTACGGAGACAAAAATGGGGTATTCTCGAAACTATCTGAAGTCAACTATTTAAGTAGACTTTTAAGTACGATTTTAAGTACGATGACTGAGTTAATGTAAATAGCTAATTATTGGAAAATGAAAAAGTGGATTAAACGAACTCCGAATTAATCGGGGAGAGGTTTCCGCTACAGTTCGAACCCAATCGATCGAGTAGGAATCGTAATCTCTTTTCCAAGCGTTACGGTATCAAAAAAAGCTTATGAATTCACTCTTAGGAAAAGGCAGGTATACATCGCGGCGAAAAATCTTGCGCCATAACATTCTGAAAGGCACCATCGACATCTCAAACAAGATATATCAGTCCCATTTGTTCCATCCCGCGTTCCGAGGTTTCTCACTGGAATATTGAATGTTACGAGGACGTGACGCAGTAAGATAAAGGTCGCTTTCCCGAAAGAGGTCGCACCACCGGAGGTGAATAAAAAATCACTCCGATTCCCCAATAAAGAGCAATATTTACTTCCAAGACCCGAAACCGTGATCTATGTCTGCTCAACTCCGTGTCTTTATGTCGCCATTTTAAGTCGGGATCGTGAGCACTAACTTTTTGATTTCCCCTCCCGATTGACGTCATGAATCATTACTCTAATCCAGGCGATATTCCTGCGTAGCAATTGTGTTATATCATGCTCCAATACGCTCGCCGCAGGAATATCACTGTTTCTAGAAGCGCACGGATCCGTAGAGATGAGGTGGGATTCGAAAATAATTATCCAGGATTTTTCCGATTTTCTAATCTTTTCTAAAGATGGATTCCGAGGCATATCCTGCACGGTTTTGGATCTTCCTCATTAGTAAGAATTGATGTCCCTCAACTGGACTAAAACAAAAGGACTAACCATCCTCATTCAACGGCAGGCGTTGAAACACCCGAATACTGCAATAATAGAACACTTTTCACGTGTCGCAATGCGGGGAAAACTATAATACCTGGTGTTGTGTTCAGAAAACGCGCCAGGAATTTATTCCGATAAAAACTGAAAGAAGAATCCAATTCTTAAAACCTCTGCAATGTCACTCCCAAAACTCGGATGAGATATGAGTTTCATACCTTAAGGATATTTTCCCATTGCCATATTTCCATATTGCCGACATTTATATAGGTGAGACCACTTCGAACTATGACTGCTATTAAGTCGATTTCCTCCTTATGAAATGAAACATTACTTTAATATTGAGACACCTATTATATTTTGATAAACCGCTTATTAAAATGGTACGAACTATTATAATTTTCTTGTAAATCGAGGGAGATATATAGATAAATTTAGATCACATAGGAAATAATTTTAAATTTAGAAAAAAATTATTTTAACATGGTAACGTAGAAAACCTAAATTACAGTCATAAAAAATTCCTTCGCTTAGTTTCTTAAATTATCCTGTAAAAAAGTAGCCTTCCCAAGAGGAACTTTGAATTATAAATAATAATGCCATTCATTATAGATAAAAAAGGTAAGGGACCACATTTGTTCGCGCAATATGAATAGAGCCCTTGCACGTACGTATTTCCGAAGAGATTACGATGGCCGTAAATTAAGATCTATCCTCCGTTGGACTTCAGCTTAAAATTTACAAATTTACTTCGCCCGTTGTTCATAATCAGTAATTAATGTATTTATTGCATTACTAATTTGATAACACTGCGCTTCCTTAAGCTAAGTTCTCTTTGTTTGGAGAAATATAAATTGTTAGTGAGACGTTCATGTATTTGTCTGCTATGTTTTCCATTACTTTTGTTTTCGGCCGGATTGTATGCTTAAAAAGTCTCGAGTTCGATACCACTTCCGGTACCGTAGAAAGGTCGAATTCGTTGGCTGAATGGACATCTGAAAATAGCATTGGAAATACGGAATTTATATATTTGCGGCTATCGCTTTTGACAGATTTACACATTGTGTCGGCTTTATTTTTTGCTGATCGGGTATTCGTATTCGATCCAATCCTTGACAGATTGACACACAGCTTTGGCGAACGTCATCACATCATGACTCGAATAATACGCGTTCTCCAATGTTATGGTAAAAGGATGGGAGCAAAGAGATTAGAAAGGGCACACTTGAGCTAAGCTGGTCTTTTAGAGCAAAGGTAAACGAAAAGGCACCCAGTTTTTTACTCCCAGAGTCATAGCACTTTTTAATCACACTTTCCATTAAGCTCAAAGGACGCGTTGCAAACGTATTACATCATCCTTGAATGGATTTGTGAGAGTCATACCTCCGATTCAAGTCTGGAAGCGAGAGAGCATCACAGTTCCCTCAGGTTTTCTCATCTCTTTGTCTACACATTGTGTCTGGAAGGAAAAAACTCCCACCAAAACTCGACCTACCGAAGAAAATGGACCACTCCGGGATGAAAGAGTTTCTGAGCAGAGGATGAGAGAGTTTCCCGGTAAAAAACACGTGGTATTACGAGGCCTAAAAATTCCTGAGGAACATCTCCATCTCTCCTTCCATCCGTCCCTTTCACCATCTTTGTTTTGAGCAATTTTCGCTTACGGAATCGGCGCTTTTTTCCCCGTTTTTCTTTTTCCCCGGGGAAAAGTAAACCATTTCGGCGCGAGTGGAGAAATTTGGCCATTTGCTACGATTAAATGAGAATAGGCAGAGCAGCCTCTCCGGAAAATAAGCATTATAAAAGAATTAATTTTTTTCTTTCCTCTGCTCCCACGAAGAGGGCCGATTGTTTTCCTTTCTAACGATGTAATGGTGCCTTTTTTCGACTCTCTTTGCCACAGTTTTCGAAACTGAGACGTTTATATAACCGCTATAAAAGGAGTTCGGTCGAGGGACATCATAATAGGTTGCAAAGAACCAATTTTACGGCAAAATCTAATATGCTGAATCCGTTAGGTCTGAGGAGCGAATTTTTTTCCTACTATCTCATCTAGCAGCTTAAGGAGGGCAATTTTTCCTGTCTGGCGTGGCGGTGTGGACTGTTATTGGAGTTTTTCTCGGTGAAGGTGCCAAGAGCTGTCTCGTTACCTATTCTTCGTTTTTTAACGGAAACCCTCCATTTTAATATGAAATATCTGAATACTGATAGGAAGAAGATATATGAATAGTGGATGAGTTTTCCCTATTTGAAGAAAAGAAATTCTCACGAGACAAAGGCCGCATTGATGAAATTTACTTGGAATATTTACGGCATGTCTACAGCGATTCATCGTATAATTTAACTCTATTATTTTCTGAATTCTAAATTTACCAATGCTTTGAATAAGAGATCTTCATGAGAGATCGATTATATTAAGAAATTTTTCGTACATCTTTTTCCGAAAGAGATGATAATTTTGTATTTACTACTTTTAAGAAGATTCTGATTCCTGTTTGTAATTTTTTGTATCACAATTGAGTTCAATCGAAGCTCATATCCACATCCTCCACTAAAATTTAAAATGATATATAGTAGTTCAATCTGGAAACTAAGACTCACATTCAGAAAAAAATTGATGGATATCACTTTCTCCTAATCAAAGATAAGCAACTAATATACAAAACCAATTTGCGAAAGTGTTTGAATACTTCTTGCGTGCATAACCCAAGGTATTTTTCAAATCAATTTCCCTTTCTGGCAGATACCATCATAGTCATCATCCAATTTACGGTTTCCCATTTGGACTACAAACAATGAATAACATAAGAATTTCTCACCAATTCATAAAAAGATACAGACCACCCAATTTTCGTCTCGGGATGAAACACGCGATAAAAACGACGCGAAACAAAGTCAAAAGATTGCGGTAACAGGAATACAATCGCGATTCGCCCAATCGAAAGAGTTTGGGACACAAAATTCATTTAATTCCATCCGCGGTAGCGAAATCCGGATTTCCCTCCGATGACCCTTGATTTCATTAAACGCCGAGATAGGATTAATCTCATCCACCGTCACCGTCCTCCATAATTAAGGCACATAACCGAACCTCATAGATCAAACTCCAGAGCGTTTTCCACAAGTCGGTTTTTAGCGCGTGATAAAGAGGGAAATTAGTCCGCTCAAAAATTCTTTTCAATTACATTAAGCGCGGGCGAGAGAGAGAACGGGAGGGAATGGGGCGTAATTGTATGTGAAAACATAATAGGAACTTCAGAGTTGAATTAGCGCGGGAAACCAATTCCCTTAATGGAATTGAGGGAACATGCTGAAACATCAGATCGCTCTCCGATTGTGGGAACTTTAAAACGTGTTTGGGAAGCGTTTCTCAAAAATTCTGAGGACGTTGGGACTGATTTCAAATCCATTCACAGCCAGTTAGCGTTCTCCGAATCTTTAAAGTTTCACCCCGAGCTTTTTTCGCTGTGATAGATGGCTCGTATGAGGAAGAATCGCCGTTTAGTACGCGGGATGGCCCTCTTTGTTTCTTCCCTTTTTTTGCCACTATAAATGCAGATTGGCGAGAGGAAAAGTTCAGATTGATGCTCGGCTGAGATTGCGCTTGGAAGAGAACTAGCTGTCAAGGGCATAGAGAGAGAAAGAGCTCTTAAAATTTGATGGAAAGATCCCAGTCATATTTTCTCTATGTTTCCCAAGGAAAGGAATCGCTCCACGCTAGAATGTTTTTCGGAATTAATTTCTCCCCACCGACGTTTTCGTCTTAAGAGATATTAGTTGAAGAATAGACGTCTAAATATTCAATTTCGTGGCCAAGCAAAACAAGGAAACGAAGCGAATATTTCATTTTCCGTAATCCCCGCAGTTTCTCCTTGAAATTGGTTTCTTGCGTAACTTACGACCGCTAGTTTTCGCATTGCTAAGAAGGAAATAGGAATTATATAATATGGAAACGTTTTAAAGGCGAATATTCATTGATGAAATTTCAGAAATTGGCCATTAGTAATCTATACGAAGAATTTCAGATTTTTCTCTTTATCTACACAAAGAATTTTCTGTTACATTCCTTCAAGCATGTTATTCCTCAAAGTGAAAGTATTAAAATTAATCAAGAATTGTCTTAAAAACTCTTGAATGGGCAGAGCTCCTTTTCGTTATTAATTTCAATTTTATTATTTCGATAAATGGTTGAAAGGATCTCTTGAGAGGATTCTGTTATTACTCTAAGTAATATTTTATACAAAATCACTTAAGAGAAAGGGACAGAGAGGAAACTCAATTAGAATGAACTTGTTACAGTTTTCAATTGAAGAAAAATAAATCAAAGGTGCGTTAAAATAAGTTTTTCTTTGAAAATAATGTTTCATAAATGGCTATCTACAATGTATACGTATGTATATATACGTATGGGTGACAATTAAGAAAGATTGGGCTGTGTGGAAATATTTACATTTACTAGTTTTAAGTATTTCATTCAAAAGCCAATCAAAAATCAAGAATACCCCCTATTCACTTTCGTATTGAGATTAATTAAGTATATACCAGTTCACTGCTTCTTATTAAACCTGAAATCGTAACTCATTTACCACCAGTAAAGTATAAAAGGAAGCGATTCATAAAAATCTTTTGTACCAGGATAACTTTGCTAACATTTCCTAGACGTAGCAAAGATTAGAAGAAGTAAATCGGTAGTGAATTTCGCTTCCTATGCTTTAAGTAGCACTCCAACAAATCTGGAGAGAAGATCGCGTCACTGTATTTTAATCGAGTTTCCTCGAATCGGGTGTATCCAACCTCCGGGTCTACTCATTATACATTTGAGGAGGTTCTTGATGGTAAGTAAGAGATCCCATCAGTTGAAAATCATCCTCTGCAAACAATTATCTGCTCCGGCTAGACTTCGTCACAGATGCTTACGCATCGCCAATGAGATTCCTGGCGTTTATTGCTCCATTTGCAATCGATTCCTAATTAAGCGTCTCGGAGAGCACCAAATGTACGTTTCGGACTCAACAAACCCTCTGCTTTGGCGAAAGGACGGATAAACAAAATGAATCAACTTAATATATATTTTTAGTTAAATTGGGAGAACTCCGCTTCTTGGGATTAGATTCCGTGAAATTGATCCCATGCTTCGCTGTTGGAGTAGATGTAGTGCGAATTCAAACCAATTTCTTGTGAGTAGATGGCAGAAAATTTTTTGACTCAGTATTTGAAATATTCTCTGTGAGAAATCTGTGTTAAGCGGAACCTGAGTAATGAGGAAACCTGTCCTGCCCCGGCGTGCGTCCATCACTAACGGCCGACCCTGTATTAAGCGGAAAACTGTCTTATCCAGAAAATAACTGCGCTTGCTATGGATTCCGGTAAAGAGAGGTTTCATGTTTTTAACAGTAGAAATTGGCTAACAGGTTAAGCAAGAAAAAATAGACTCTATTTGATCTTGCAATTAAAGTAAAGCGTGATTGTTTGTTGATTTTTTAATCAATAAAATAATGCAAGAAGGAAATTTAAATATTTTTAAGATTTATTTACCCAGATTTAATGGAGTATAAGTCGAAACACGAAATACTAAACTCTGTTTAAGCAAATTCTTATGAGATAAATTGCTCGTCCAGAAAAATCCGAATTACTTGCATAAGGCTAAACAATAGATGATGCGAACTATTGCAGCCAATAGTATTCTTAATCTGGCGGGAAATATCAAAATTGTCACACAAAAATATACAAACTAATTCAAAATAAGCGAAAGGGGTTAATGGAAATAGAATTCGCGGGAGATGAGAAATATATTAGCCATGAAAAAGGAGAAATATATTAGCCATAAAAAGTCGTTAATAATATGCCAAGGAGAAATTAATTACTTTAATTATGTTTTAAGTCCTCCTTTTATTCAATAAAAACTATATCACTCCATGTTGATGAAATGCGCAAAGAGGATTAAGGCAAAATTTTAAACGTGGTTTGCCTCCTCAAAGACTTCTAGTAATGAACTATTTGAACATTTTTGAGAACAACGTATATTTTTCTTCTATTATAGCTTGCAAATATTTGTCGATTCGGCATACGTGTGCAGCCACGCGAAATTTTAACCGTAGCGTTCAGAAAGTGCGTGCTTGCATTTCTTGATCGCTACAGTTATTTGGAAATGAATGAAATCCCGTAGAGTCAATTTATTCCACTCTGGGTGACCCTCGGTTTTTGCTATTGATCACTCCCTTTTCCAACCAAACTCTGTGTGTTCAAGCTCAAGAATTCCTTCATTGAAGGACCTGAGCGTTTGAATGAGAAAGCTCGAGTGATAACGTTGTGAACTTCAAAAGGAATGCGCGACGGAGGAAATTACTCCATACGTTCCTGAGCTCGGTTTCTTCTGCCGCATTAACGCCTCTCCATATTCATATAAGGCTTCTAACGGACCGCGTTCCTAATTTTTTAAGCGGTAAAACGGTTGATATGAATATTTAATTTCTAAAGTAGCGCTCCATGTCAAAGACGGAATTTTTACGGAATAAAAGTCCGGTTAAAAGCATCCAAGGAAATTTTTTTGAGAAGCTATTCCTGTTTACCTCAGAAGGAATACACACCTATCACCGCGTAATGTGTAGTGAAGTTGAGAGGACTCCTTTTTTAGGATGCACTCCTCGTTTCACCGAATTCACTATTTAAAATGACGAACTCGCCAAAATATTTTCCATTAATTTAATTTGGCACCCAGCGCGATCGAGTGGTTTCTTCAGTGGGTTTATTCGAACAGATAACCATAAGAAAAGCTATCAGTATTACGATAAGAAGCAAAGCTAGCAATACATTTACTCCACATTATCGTTCGCAAAAGTAGAAACATTGTTTATTAATATTCATCACCAACGCGTGACCTTTGACCCCTCTCTGAATCTTAAAGTAACATTTGTAACGCATAAATTATTGATTTTTGTCATGGATGAAATTATTGATAAGCCACAGAAAGCACCGCGTCTTGCAAAGACAGTAAATCGCTTTCATTTCAATACCTAAATACCATCGAAACTGTTTTTCGCATTAGGAATATACAATGTTATTATTTCAAAAATCTGTCACTCAGTGCTATGTATTTCGCATAGTAGTTTATTTAAAATTCTCCTCATTTCATTCTGCAAAAATGCTGAAAAATCACGTTATATTAAAGATGAGATACAATGATAATCCTCTCTTTGGGGCACCAATGTGCAATGAATACATGGTTTTTCGGTAGTATCAAACCATTTGGATTCGCGGTAAGGTTGTAATAACGTACGAGTTTAATAATAGAATTTTAAAAATTGTTCCATGATCTAATAGACGACATCAGAGAAAATAAAAAATCTGAATGAATGAAATCCTAAGTTAATTCGAATTAGATAAATTAGTATAATATCCCCTAGGCAGAAGGATCTAAAATAAAAATATTTAGATGCCCCTGAGGAGTGTTATGTATCTATCGCAGCAGTGAATTAAAATTATGAATAGAACAAAACCGTTATATATTTCTTTAGAAGAAGTTCTTCGAACAGGAGTTCCGAATGTTGACTGGGGAGTTACATTTATATTGCCTTTATTTATGCTATCATATATTTAAAGAATATACACCGGAATAAAATACTGAAACTTAAATTCCCTCGTGAATTCGCTCTACAGAGTACATATCTCAACAACCGCATTGAACGTACACGAAATATAGTCGGTCGAATCGGAGAGGATGCCACTCAACGACGTTACTTCGCGTTCGTTGGGACGAGTGGAGTATGTTCCAGATTTATTGGATCCCATGTATGAAATAACTGTTCTATAAATAGGAAATTTGAATAAAAACCATGGTGGTAAAGAAAAATCTTAGTTTACGAGGAATTCTTTGGAGGAAAATTATATCAGAGTTGGATTTAAGATAACATACCAAAATTTAATAGGATACATATTGCATAGGATAATAGTTGGAATGGTGAGCCTTCTGCATTCACTTCTTGAATTTAAAACACGTGTATTAATATTTTTGTTAGTATTTTAACCCATTAGTTTAGTATTCAGGTACTACATAAATACTTGTTCATTCAAGAAGAGAGATAGAACTGGTTATTTTGTTATAAATCATGTATATAATATTTTATAATATAACTTTAGATATAATTCCAACAACATTTTATAAACAGATTTGGAATATCTTCAATATTTGCGGAGCTTTCTTTCTAATGGGAATAAATTTGAGCTATCACTGAATATATTTTATCTTCTTAATTAGTAATTCAGCCTTTTTCCCTTTAAAAATAATGACGCTAAAAAATATAATTATAATTTTTTTCAAAAGCAATGTTGTACTAATAATTTTTCATACACTCAAACGGAATCAACGCCTTGACTGTCTAAGTAAATATTTCTGTAAATCCCAGCGATATTCGTGGGAGCAGTCAAACTTATCTCCGCAGTTGATCTTCCAAATTGCAGTTTGCGTTCAAGGAACAATTTTCCTTTATTTGCTCCTGCGTGATGAGAGAATTCTAACTAGCTGACGGCTCATCCAGATGCTCAGTAGCAGTCAATGGCAATATTCCAGGACTCAGTTGCCTCGTAATTACCAACACGTTTTGTTTCGCATCCCAAGGAATCGGGAAGCGTAGAAAGGGCGTGGAAGAACCACTCAGAGACTGAGATAGCGAAACACAGAGGAAGCCAGATTTCGAGAGAGCCTCTAAAGGAATTTTCGCTAGTAACGCAAGAGGGATCCGTAAGCTACACCAGGGAGAGCTAAGTGTGCGGATACGATTAATTATGTAGGCGCTATGTTTTCCCAAGGATGGTGACGTCACGACGCCACCCTCAATACGCTGGAAGGATAGTCCAAGATAAATGGGAAGCTATTCGTTTGGATTAGGCCTCGTCGTCCTTTTTTTCCTCATAAACTACAAGAGAGGGATTATTGTCTACCAAGCATCTCCTCATCTCAAGTCATGCCGACCTACTTCCGAGAAGGGAAATTCTTTAATAAATGATTCTGTTTTGTTTCTGGACACGATAAGAGTTTTGGCAGGAAGGGAAATTGGCACTGTTCTGAAGATTCCAATCCGATGGAATTTCGATAGGTTCCTTTCTTTGGCGATGATTCAGTCGAATGATGTGTAGGCGATTGGAGGTAAGCAGAGGAATGCATGCACTCTGAATCTTCAATGAAGCTGTGTCCTGAAATTCGTCGATGACTTCCAGCTGTAATGGGAACAGTGTTCACGTACTCACTTCCTGAATTCTTTAATGAGAAAAAATGCTGGATGTCCGAAGGAAGAATAGCGAAAGCATCCCCTTCAGCTGTTAAGCAGCGCGAAAATTACGGAAGAAAGAAAACTCTCCCAGTCTATTAAAGAAATTTATTCGACCAAATTAATTCAGTATTAATTTCTCTAGCGAATCTTTAGAAGAACGAATAATTTTATATTGAATAAATTGAAATTGATTAAAAATATTGAATTTACATTTAGTTAAAAAAATTACGTAAAGCAGTAGAAAGCATAGATGAATAATTTCAGATTTTCTCCCCCTCTCATAGTCGATTTTCACAATACATATAATAATGTACTATGCTATCAGAAAAATTCCTGTAAAATCCATGAAAAAAATCCATAAAATTCTACCTTGATAGATTAATGGAAATATTAACTCATTCCAAAAGTCTGAGAAATTCCTACGAGGCACGAAATAAATGGGTTTTTACTCAAAAACAACGATTTTCTAGGCTAGGCAATATACAATATGGTCAAAAAGAGATTTATGACTATTCACGTATATTGCACCCGAATATTACAATAATATACTCAATAGTTATTGATGAATTTATTCCTAAATTACTATGTTTTTCTTTTATTTGAGTTAGCAAATAATTGAACGAATAAGAAGTTAATGAAGCGGTCGATAACCAACAAACTTGAAATTCATGAAATTTCCATATCAATCTTCCTCTCTATGTATATTTATTCACGTCAGTCGTTTGAGCTATTTTTATGCATCTGAAAAGTAAAAATTAGTCTCACAGTATTTATTTGAGAATTATTATTCGACTATATTTACAATTAATTAGTTCGTAATTCTCACAATAAGGCCATAGTTTCAATTCGTTCTAGGTAGTCTAACTAGTTAAAATATAATGCTTAAACTACTTCCTCAAATTTATTCCTTCTATTCTATTCCCCAAAGTCCCCTTTCCGTTGAATGTGAATGCTAGTGGCAAGAGAGTCCACCAGTTTCTGCAAAGAGCCAATGTCCCAGGTGTTTTTCCAGAGAGAATCAGAATTCCGGAGAAACTTTAAAAAAAGATCCGAGATAGACGTAATTAAACGATCCGGACCTTTTGTTTGTGCATTATTAACGCGAATTGTGTCGACGGATGAGATTGCACGCCGTTTGATGCGTTAAGCGAAGTTCGCCGGAGGAGGCGAAAAAGAAAAATTAATGGAATGGTCTGTGCTAACAGAGGAGCGGAAGGATTATTTTTTCCTCTTGTGGATTGCTTGGAAACGGAGACCCCAGTATTAATAAGCAAGAAGATCATATAGCGAAGCTGAAAAGATTAAGCCTTTGGGAAGGCCCTCTCCGGTAATCAGCTCAAGATCTGGGACTCAGGAAAAGGAATTAAAGCTCAAGATCGAAGAATTTTGTGGATTTGGGATACCCGCTCTTCCGCCTCTGTTACCGAGTGCTTCCTAGAATCCTAGATTTTAAATGAGAAATTGGTGCGTTGCTGAAGATTTCTTTCAAAGAATCTATCTTAGGAGCTATTTTCCGCTCAAGGGAAAGAGACAGGTGAATCTTAAGGTTAAATACCCTTGTATATGAGCGCAGGTGAGACTGATAAGCAAAAAATCTAGGTAATTGAGGATATAGTTAAATTTCTATTGACATATTGTCTGTATTTTTCTTTCGGTGCTGCATTCAGGAAAATTACAATATTGAATGATAATGGCTTAGTTTTCAGTGATTAAAAAATAAGATGACATTTTGCATTAACTTCAATAGCCATTCATGCTAGAGTGATGTACTTCCATCAACTTTACCCTGCAATCCAGATTGGACCCTCGAAAAACATACTGAATAAAATATTCGGAATCCATCCCTTTCGAGACAGGCGAGCCGATTTTCCTTCAAGCATCATGAGAACCTTCTACAAACTACACCGCTGAAAGGAGATGTGATTTATTCAAGAGGGAAACATATTCCCCCTGGAAAACTTCTCCGGGGAGCAAAACACAACAACCGCCAAGATTCGTCGAGGCCCTTTCTTTAATCCACCCATCCCCGGAGAGCTTCCGGTTTACCACGAGCAGGAAGGAAAAACCGCAAAATACGCGGAAAGATCGGATTGGATTGTATCGGACGATTGACCCAATGAGGAATGGATGAATGGATGAGAGCGGCGCCGCCGTATTAAGCCGCGCGCTCTCCTGGCGCCTCCGAAAAGCTTTCGCGCGCCAAAGGCTACTACGATGGTGTCCGTCCAACACCACGGCGGCAAAATCCTCCCCCCGCACTCCACCCCCTTCAGCATTCATACGACACACACACGAGAGCAGCAGGGGCTCACACGCACGCTGACACCTACCGGACATGCGGGGCGGGAATATCCACGCGGACGGTGCCCGAGGCCTGGTTCCGGGGTCGGAGTCCCCGCGGAAAATAGACGCAAGCGCTGGAATTAACGATATGCCTGGAGGAGATGTTTCTATCCCTCCCGCCTTACCGGGGTACGAGGGTGGCTGCTCCAGGAACTGCATCCCTTGAAAAAATCGACGCGGGATCCTCGGCGTTCGGAGCCCGGCCGTCGGAGGGTTCGACGGCGGCGTCGGATGTGCCCCAAAACGCTCCGCTCGTGCTATCCACGAGAGCCACTACGTGCTCCTGCTAGAGGAGTTGCCGCCGACGAATCGATCGTCCCACGCGGGAGCGGGAACATCGATCCCTGGGCGTGGCGACCCCATCTCCTGGCGGCGAGGTCCCGACTTCCCTTACGGACGGTGTAGAGAGAGAGAGGGAAAAGCGGAAGGAACGAGGGGGATGCTAGAAGGGGGAGGAAGCAAGGGGGCGAAAATTGGGGAGGAAATGTTTGTGTGCCACGGGCCCGGAGGACGCGGCGGGGGGAGATAGATGGGCGATAAAAAAACTCGTGAGGGAAAAACTGCTTGCTAAACCTCGCCTAGGGGGAACGTACTATCCCCCAGGAAGAAAGAACCAAGCTCATCTCCCGCTAGGAAAAAAATACACGGCGACGAATCTTCCGCGAAAAAAAGAATCGCGAACTTTCCGAGCGGGTTTCTTTTTTCCCTTTTGTTTTCCTAGCGGCCGGAGCTACCGTTCGCGGGGGCGGAAAAAAACATCGCCGGAGCAGATGGGCGAGGCGTGGGCACGTCGTGCGTGGAGATCGTGCCTAGTTTGGCGGGGACGAGGAAGGAGGCGCCACCGCGCACGCACGCCGCATATCCGTTTGCACACTAATTCGCGGTGGGTGATGCGTGCCGCGGGAAGGCGCCCACGCCGTGGCCCCCGCGCACGCGCCCCGCGCTTCGCATGACTTGAGCGTAAAAGTCGTGTCCTTTTTTTTATTCCCTCTATTTTCACGCGGTGGAGTGGCTAGATTGATTCCGACGCGTGCGATGGAAGGAGATTGAAAAACATGATCGCGCGGTTTGGGGCGGAGATGACGCTGGAATACCTGAGCATCGGTGGGAGAATGGGGTGAAAACTTTTTCGGGCTTTTTTTCCGAGAGTGTGAATGAAGGAAGATGATTGGGAGAGACGTGCAGGGGCCTTTCTTTTCTTCTCTTAGGAGATTTTAACACGGAGTGAGCGAGTGTTTCTCGGTGGCGGATGTGCTTTCTGAAATGGATTGGGCCTCGTAATCGGAAGGGAGGGGAAAAAAATTTTTCCCCGAAAATCTCGACAATCGGGTGCGGAAATAAGGTTTGCGGGTGGGATGATAAATGTTTGATGAGGTCTCTGGATTGAAATCTGCATGCGTTTGCGCGATTTTCGCTAGAAATGAGGCGATCCTCGAAACTATTGCGAATGTTAACTCATGCGAGCCTATTGTTGGCGTGGAATTGCCGGAACTGTTAGTTTTACGTAAGTGTTATCGCGGAATACTGCGTAAAATTACGTAGCTAAGATCCATTTTATTAAAGAATAATTAGTTTTTATTTTGCTCTTTTAACTTAGAAAAGATATATTTTCATTCTCACCAAGCAAATATTTCTAGGAGAAGGAAGGATTTAAAAAATATTTAGTACACCCATCGTATATTAATTATCTTACATTTAATCATTCCCATATTTTTCATGGAGGTTACTCGTCACTCATCCCTTAGTACCTAAGTAAACCACCTTCCAAACATAAACATCATTCTGAAGAAACAGGTAGTAAAGTTTATTGTTTTTTGTTTAAACCTTTTATAGGAGCAATATAAAATTTTCTGTATTTTTGGGAAATATTACTCACAAATATAGCATAAACGTTCATCAATATTTTCTTTCGATAACTCATTAAATTAATAATATTTTATAACGGCTAGTAAAAATCTATAATACAAATTTAATTTCTGAGAGAAGGAGGAAATGATGGCTTCAAGACTTGGATCAAGATTTCAACTGAGATTTCTTTCGCATTGTATTTTTTGCTACGATTATAACGACGTCATTGGAATCAAAGATAAAACGCCGCACGATTCCAAAGTAAGGGTCTTCGAGCTGATTCCTCCCTTAAGTTTCTTCCGGAAAACTTCTTGTTATGAAGATAAGAGACGGAATAGTTTTAGGAAATCCCTGTCTTTGACTTAGAAACTCTTTTAGATGGGTATTTGAACTGTTCCGAATGGTAATCCACGACTATCACCCTGATCAGAGAAATAGTGAAAATTCTCGTTCAAAATTGCCAAAGCAATTCTCACTTATCATATTAACGATCCCTTGTGTGAAGATTGAAAAAGAAGTAGATTGGAAAACTTTGCAAATAGACAATGGAATACTATAGATAAGAATTTTAGTATGTAATTTTTATTACTGCCATAAGCGTCCAAATCCGGAGATTCAAAATCAAACAAGGGAGCATGGATCTCTTTCCAGTTTCTATTTGCCATCGCTATGTTCAAATCTCACGTAGTTACTTTGCTATTTTCTATCAGCCCAGAGTACCATGAAATCTAAAGT
Organism: Pachydiplax longipennis; assembly: GCA_036926295.1. NCBI lineage: Eukaryota > Metazoa > Arthropoda > Insecta > Odonata > Libellulidae > Pachydiplax > Pachydiplax longipennis. The sequence continues at coordinate 65,763,006 of JAVFKF010000008.1, forward strand.
AAATATTCTCTGTCGAAATTCATATCTACAAACATGCGAGGCCTGAGGATCTTCGGCTATGGATATTGAGGCGTCCTAGTGCAAAATCCAAGTTTCTATAGCGAAGTAGAAGCATCTAGTCCCTACCCCGCGACCCCATGAAAACCCTGTGCTTTATACTATTACCAGCTAGACTATTACCTACTAGACCCAGCTTATGTGCCGAGAAAAAATGTTATTGTGATGCCAGTATGAAGAATATAGGGTTTATCTGTAAGGCTCACAATGCCTCAGATATGGCTCCGTTCCTTCTTATTTTCCGTGTGGAATTTCTTTATTTTGGGTAATGGAAGAGATTTACCATAATTTCGATTTGATTACAAGAGATATAGGTTTTCGAGATAGAAAAGACAGAAATGAATTTATGATAAAAAAATTATATTTGATTATAAGAGAAATAGAATTTCGAGATAGAAATGAATAAAGGCCTCATTGAGATGATTTCTTGGTATTAGATTCCTAAAAAATGAAAATTAAAATGGTGTTTCTATGTTTGATGTTTCCTTAAACCGGAGAAGAGATTTTAGCCGCTTCTATATTTGAAAAACTAATCGAATCCTTGCTGGGATATATCCATCATCCGTAAAGATAACCTCATTATGGGATTCGCTACCGAAAGTGGCTGGAGGAAAACGTGGCGTAACGACGCGGGAAGTCGAAAGTCGTTTATTTTCATTTATCTTCCGCGGAACATGATGAAGCGGCGAATTAAGCACCACGACGAATGATAAGCTAAGCCACTTCTGCAGGAGCAACATCGGAATACTTTTTGATTTACGATTACTGTGATCCTCCTGTTAATTAAACGCTGCATTTCCGCGCTCCGTTCCATCCGTTGATGCAGAACGAAAGGGCGTTTGTAAATGGCGGGAGGGGAATGCATGATTCGGATGAATGCTCACGATGAACGTTTCCATAGAAAGTATCAATTTCATTTGCAGTCATAATTAGCTCCCCAAAAAATCCTTCATTCTTGGCATCAGAGGGGAATTTCAGAAATGCGAAGGATGAGAAGTAAACGGAGTTATTTTTTCATTGGACTAAATCTGAGAGGAAATTTCGAATCCCATTCACTCATTTTGGTTGCTAATGGGCGAATTATCGAAAAGATATAATATACTTATTTTATGGAAAAATCTTCAGATGATGACGAAGTGAAATGGAAGCGATGAAAATGAAAAAGTGGACCGAAAAAGTGAAAGCGAAATGATAATAAACAAGAATGTAAGAATTTACATAAAAATGTGTAAAAATTGTTCGAATGAAAAGTATCCTCCTAACTCTAGTAATTGAATATCTCATTATAAATACGCATCCGAGTTAGTGTGTTACAGTAATCGTAATATGCTTTTAACATGCGACGAGAAATATACACCCTATAGCAGGAAATAAAGGAAATTACCACAATAATGGGCATGTAATTCATAGCGATGGGCAGACCAATTGGTCTGCTAATCATTCCAATCCTAACTACGCTGGTCTCGTACATGGACGTTACCTCTTCATTTCCATGAATTCATAGTTATATTTCTACAAAACCGATTCCCCATTGCCTTACTTCTGCATAATCTCTTTAATTAAATCCTCTTTCATTGATTTTGACTGAATCATTTACAGCTCGGTGCATCTGCGCTTTATTAATCTCTGGAATAAATATGAGAGGATAATTGATGAGCTCTTCATCTTTAAAATTTAAAGAACAGAAGATCTTTTGAGGAATTTTGAATCTTTTGCATGGAAGTAAGGTAAGGAATCTTGCAACATCTTTCGTGAAATTCAACAAATTTAGGAAAAATCCTATCAAGTTATGATCATTTCCAAATGTACATTTTCATTTGTGATGCTCTTCCCGACGATTCTTGATCGTCGAATGTCATGTTAGAAACTCTAAAATAAACTGAATTCACAGACGGAAGAATGAGCGCAAGCCATGCTAAATTCGTCCCTATATTTTTTATCGCAAATTCCATCTCCTCGTTTGAGAAAGAAATGGAGTAACGAGAGGTCTTTTTATAAACACATCAATGATTCTCTTCGCTATATCTCGTGAAATTTATACCTTGTTAATTCCAAAACATAAGTACATGTTATCTCTTAGATAAATGTTAACCTTTTCCTTCCTAGAATGAAAAGCCTCCATCATTTACTCCTTTCAGAAACAAAGCCATGATTTAACAAATCTAATTTCTACTTTTCATCTGCAGCAAAAATTCCCGAGATAAAACATTTCCTTAGCGTTTGAACAACTCAACCTATAACGAGAGTGCCACTTATATATTCTTAGAATTATTTTCTCAGGAATGAATTCAGAAATTACGTATGCTGGTAAAAATTACCCTCGTCAGTGGAAATATGACGTCTTTTTAAATCAAATCTAGAGAGCTTTTCAAAGCAAATTTCTGATGATAATTCTTTATCCGCTTAATTTTGGGATATAAGTATATTTGGAATATAATGAGCTGCGTTGATGTCCTGATAGCTGTTAAGTTTGAAATATCTCACGGCCTTTTAATTTGTGCGATAGATCAACAGAAGCGTTCCGATCCTGAACTCAAAAACTTAGTTTTCCTTAGTTACTAAAGACTTCAACCACTTATCAAATTATCAAAATGTCTCGAGGAAGATCGAGGATATCAATTAGTGGCATTTTGTGAGGATTCAAACGTCAAATTGTTCCAGTGATTTTTAAATGATTATAATATCTAAGAAGAATTAAATATTGTAAAAGGTTAACGTGAGTAAAGCATGGAAGAAGTCCGAGATCTGATGGAAAAAATGGAGAAAGAAGGAACAATTGTACATACATATATTATGAGGCATACCTACATAATTGTTTCCCCCAATAACTGCTTGTTAAGGAGAATAAAAGGAAATATTGAAGAAAAGATAGGCAAAGGAAGGAAGAGAGGACAGATAGTAAAATAGGTGGTGATCAAAAGCTCAGTACCCTCGAAAACTCATGGAGTGGAATCGAGAACCCATTACTGAACCTACCATGTTGGAGGAAGTACTTTTTTCATTTAACGTCCGTGAAAACGGTGTCACACTCGTAATTATGGTTCGTGATATTTTCGTGATGCGTCCCTCATTATTTCCGGCCATCATAGGAAAATATAAAATAGGAAAGTAAAGTAATTCCAGACCGCAAGATTCCCTCTCGAATACAAATCTAATTAAAATTTTGGGTAAATGAATCCGCAAAAACCGCCACTAGTGATCTACATTCAAACTTTCGGTCTTCAGAAAAATGAAGAGCGGGACGAAAAAATGAGGGGCGGGCGAAGGAAATTCAGGAATTCTGGAGTAGCCAGTTGAATAGATTCCAGCAGAAACTCTAACCGACAAAGAAAAACGTTTTCTCCGACTGTGCGTAATTACACGAAATGGACTCAGACGCAGGCAACTTTGGCTTCGTTCCCTCTTTAGCCCGGATCCGCCGGTTAACTTCCGGTTGAAAAATTCATCGTCGTACGAAGCGTTTGGAATTCCCGGATACACCTCGAATTTTTAACAAAGGAGATTTTTCGCCGCGAAACGTCGGCGTCAGATACAAGCGCGTTTCGGGGAAATCAATTTTACTCGCCTATTCAGTCGAATCCTTCAATAATATTTAGGCCCAACTCTAATTACGCACCGGAAGGCGTGCCCACACGTTACCAAAGTCGCGCAATGTATTTATTCATGGGCGCCAGCCATGAATACATGCATACATTTCTGTACTCATACATGTTTTCAATGGGTGATCCCGTCATTCACGTTCTGTGACGCGGACAATAAGTTTAACGGTCGTCCGTATGTGAGATATTTCACCGAACGAGCGTTTAAGTAGCGCTAAAAAATACCCGATGTGTGCAGTTGAGGGAAGAAAAGGAAAGCAAATGACATCTTTTTTAGGCTGACTCACACGCTCCAAAAATACTGTTAACAGTATTCTGATAACGTCATGTTCGCTCATTCAGACTGCATGTAATGTAATGTTAGATCACTTGCAACCGATTCTTGAATTGAAAACACTTTCTCAAAAATAAAATAAGATCAACTTTTTCCTAGTCAACGAAGAAAAATACTTTCAACCTGTGGTATTTCAGAATTAAAATAGCTGATACATCAGATATATTTTAAATCTGAATTTCCGATTCATAGCATGTTAATGTTTGCGCAATATTCATTGCGTAAGTATTTTAGAAGTTGTATTCCGAATTAATGTTATGCTTCCACGTTAATGTTTATGCAGTCAACCTCTAATCACCGACAGAAGAGAAGTTTAATTCATGATTTTATGTTGGTCTCCTCTTTCTTAATTCAAACATGTTGGCGAAGATACTAACATTTCCTTGAGGTATTTCTTTGATTTTAAAATAGGTATGCTTTTATATTCATGATTTTTAACGATGAAATCATTTGTAGGAATATGTTGAATTAACACGACTTTTTAGGATAGGTATAATGATATCGTAGCAGATACCGTCAATGCTGCTATAAGTCACCAAATATGACATTTTGAAAATGAAATATTTATCATAGCCCACATGATTTTGCTTCAAAATCTCGCGCGAACTGTAACTTAATGGCCTGACCCCAACATGGCATACAAAAAAGCAAAGATTTTCATAAATATATGAAGAAGAGGGAGCCATTTTAGTACAAATAATGAATTTATTATACCTATTGATTAATTTTCGAAATCCTCATTCATTTTTGGTTGCTACCTCGTGGTTTAATTTAGATTGATATTTTGTGTCTTAAGTTAATCGTTGAGTAACTTTATTACGTGAGCCTTTCTGGAATACTATCCACTCAAGTTCGATCCATTATGAGAAGGGAAACTGTCTAATCATACGATGATGCAGTGCGTCCCAGGTAACAGGATTTAGTGATTGAGCATTTGGATGATAAATTCAGCAACCAAAGAGAACAAAATACTTTGATCATCGTGCTTCGGAGAGCACCCGTTAGCGAGGGCTTATGACGTTAAAGCGGCAGCCCATGCTTACCGCGCATCGTTCGTATATAGGTATACACCCCCTAAAATGGCGAAGCTTTAAACTCTGCCATGTCCATCGAGCAATTAGGTCTGCACGAAACGCGATCGCTCACGGAAACAACGCCTCGTTAGTTAGTTAGTCTCGACGGATTCGCTAATTGCGAAGACCGCTCCAATGCCTCTCTGGCCGCCGAGGAAAAAAGGAGAGTCATTCCATCTCACGATGTCCAAAAATAAAACGAGATTCCATGACAGGCTATTTTAAAGGATTATGTAGAGGCATTTTTCTTCAGTTTCTGCCAAAAGAAAAGAAACCATCATCATCAGTACGGAGAATATTTTCCATCGATGTTCACGTTTCATGGAAATGACGGAGGAAACTGAAGATACTTCAGACTGACGAATGACCAAAATTTAGACGCAACGGAGTGCTCATACTACGACATTCACCCATCCTTTAAATAAAACATCTATTTTCAGTTCTTGTTGACGAAATGATACCCAGACCCTTAACCATTATTAATTCGATTACATCTCTAATAGTACCCAAGAATGGCCATTAAAGCATTTCTTTTGCTTTTCTTTAAAATTAACTCGCGAACTTTGTATCCCAGGCACAGTGAGTTTAGCGACCTCATGTTAGATATTACTAGCCAATGGAAAAGTTACAGACAGTTTTCAAGTACTTAGGCTTTTGCTTTCCGACTAGATCGAGTACCAAGCAGGATTATTTTATTTTTTATTGACTCATTAATAATTCTGTAGTCCTAACTGCCTTCTTCCATATTGGTAGTTTTCCTGTACACGAGTATGTTAGAACATAGAACGATGCGAATATCATACTCTGTAGATGTAAAACGTGACTCTCTTTTTGACGAAAATTTTCGATAAACTAAGGTGATCTAAATCCATCAGCAGCTTTGCGTGTACTATTGATCGCGGTTTTGAATTACCCTCCGAAATTAATGAATTATATCATAAATGTAAATATACCTTAATCTATGTAAAGTAGAGAGTAATTACCATGACATCTCATCGGGCTTATGGTAGGAAGCGTATTCTGTAATCCACCCGAGAAAACCTTTTCTGAAGTAGCGTGATACCCGGAGAATTGCGCCTGTTTCCCAAATGTTTTTTCTAAGTACCACCTTTCAGTTAAATGTCACCAACATTAAGGAGCTAAGGGGTTTATGCCTTCCGCGTAAGACATGAGAAGAAAAGATCGATATGAAGGCAAGGAAAACCTCAAAGAGATAATATAGGGCGGGAAACATGTTCTCACGGAGTGTGCAAGGAGTGAGTGACCCTTAAAGAAGTAGGAAATACTCTTGGAAGGAAAGGATGATCTCAAAATTATTAAAAAAGTAATTCTAGAAAGAAGCTTCTTAAAGTAGGAATTCCTGTGTTACACGGGATATGAATCTGGCAATCGAAAAAGACGTAATGAAATAGAAGAACACCATATAAAGTAAGAAATTAAAGAAGCAAGGAAACGGAGATGAGAGAAAAAATAGAGGAAGGACCAAAAGATAAGGAAAGAGGAATAACGCTGAATTGAGTCTTAAACAGAGCAGAATCTAGATTGAAGAGACGGCACAGAAAGTGAAGCCAACTCCTTCAAGAACATACAGAAATAAAACAATATTATAAATTACAGAAAAAATGCATTTGAAGTTGTGAAGAAAAGATATCTGAAGGGTCATACTTGAGAATAATACGATGGAGAAATATCAACATCGATTTTTGATATCCTCTACTATAAATAAGAAGTTTATGAATGCATACCAAACATTTACCATTCCATTAGATATCATATACACAAGACTGTCTCTAGGCAGTATCTAAACCAAAGTATAGTGGCATTCGGGAGTAAGGGACTCCCCCGAATATCTTTTACTATACTATTTGTACGGCAAATGGACAAGGGGGCGCCTTCAACGACTATTCATCGAGGCGCCCCAGTGCTTAAAGTCGCCCTTGTACACAAGTTAAAGACAGTTCCCCGTGATAAGGCAGACCGTAGAATTAGAAATGAAGGGAAAGCGGAGAAAAACAGGAAGGGAAGGAAAAAGTATGTGATCAGATAAGGAAGAAGAGTAATAGAATGAATGGGAAAAGGATGGAAGATTAGGGGAGAAATATCGCGCATAATACTTTTATTTCGGAGCCGATTCTCTAAATGTCGAGAGCTAAGACAGACAGAGTTCATAAATAGCCTCCTCTCTCTAAATTGATTGGTTGCAATTTATAGTAAATATAAAACTAGGTATTCAATATTGACATCCAGTAGTAGAGGTAGAGGAACCTGCTGCATATAAAGGCATGCGAAATTTACGGCTTTTCCGAAAAAAGATTCACGTATTTGAATAATTTTGTATATTAATTGTAATACATTCAACAGACCAATGGAGAGCAACATGATAGTTTCATTTGCGGCCTAATGTTGTTTTATGCGACCGAAAAGTATGTCCATGTAACCTTAGATGAAAATAGATTCTCCACCCCTGTCCTAGTAACAGGGTTGGAGAACTCGATATGGATCAAGCTATCTTTAACGGATAATATAAAAAGATAATATAAAATAGATAATATAAATAGATTATATAAATAGATAATGATCATTAATTAACTAAAATGTAACTATTCATTAGTGATACAATACAATACTTAAGTTTTGCCTAACTCGATCTGGAGTACTTTAAAAAAGTTTCTATTTTATCGTAGTTTGGATTTACGAAAAAAATGATGAAATAATTTGTGACACCATATTTAACTTTGAGGATAATAGTTCTGAAGGTGATTGAAGGTAATTTCACCGAATTTACGAAAACCATGGGAATTAAGCCACCGAATTTGGAAGAAAAGAAGGTCCAGAATGTGGAAAGAGATGCACAGAATCTGATCAACGGCCGATGTGATACGGCCGAAGGTTTACCATGAAATCGAAAAAAAAGAGGGACGGAATAAAAGAGAGAGGGCAAGAGCGTAGGAATAAAGTAAGATCAGCTCATCCTCCGCCTTCGATCGTGATCCCACGATTGGTCGATCCCTCGAAGACCTCACACACTCCGCCAGGATAAGATGTGAACAGACAGAAAAGGTCGGAACGGTAAATCCGTGAAAAAGGAAACCATTCGGTTTGGTTTCGCTGGGCGAAGGGACGCGTTTTTTAAAGAGGATGGATATGCAGCACGGGTCCGAATGGAACCTTTTTTTACTCCCTTCATATTTTCTCCTTTTCATTTATTTCTTTACCGTGGACGGAGCGATGATGATGTTCGCTGACGCGGGGACCATCTCGTGAAAAACGATCGCGAATGGAAATAAAAAAATATTAAAGGAGTCTCGTTTTCGTCAACTTTCTTTGAGCTTTTCGGTCCCGTAATTCCTTCTTGTTTACGCGGATGTGTTTGTTAATGGATGCTCGCAATTAAAACGAAGCTCGCTCTTCGTTCTTTGAGAAGAATTTTGGAGGTCGAAATAATAAGGGAAATGAATTAAATTGAATGCTCCTGGATCTGGTCCTCCTCCCCGCTTTTTTTGTGTGTCGTTCTGCAAACTGCACTCGCTGAAATGTCGCGAAAATACCTGGCAGCGTTTAATTTTGTTGAAAGGGGATTTCATTAAGCTAATCAGGTCGAATTGAACGGCAATTTAGATTATTACGGAGAATTAATCGCATGTGGCCATTTCTGTAATGCAAATAATCCCTTTTCCCGGTGAATGAAACTGGATGTATACGTACAGGACTATTTTGCATTTTTGAAGTAATGAATTCACTATTTCGTTATGATTATTCGTTTGTGGGTCTTATGATGCGCATTGAGGTATAAAAACATTACTGATAATTTATGTATAGCAAAGACTGTAACGGTATAAATGTTTATGGTTTCATGTAATTGAACTCTGGTGGATGAGACGAAAATGAGCGATAATTTCGTGGAACGTAATAAATAAATCGTATTTCGGCCATTTAGAGTGAATTTTAATTTGCTACGAAAATAAATTACTAATTTTATGTCAGGAGATAAACCTGTTTATGGAATACTTGGAGTATCTAAACACTAGGAAAAATTTGCTCAAATACGTCGAATGAAATTTCAAATATGAAATAAAATATATCCCTACAGTTAAAAGTCACAAATTTCATTTGAGTGGTTTAAATTTTTCCTTTTTCATTTCTATCATTCTGCTTCATCATTTGCTACCAAAATCAAGTGTCAATTCAGTTCTGTAATGGATAATATTATTGCAAAAATAAATTAAAAAATCAATAAATAAAAATTAACCTAGAAATATCCATCTTTAAATGATCCGATCCTTCCTTCAATTTAGAGCCTCATCTTAAAATTCCAACGATTTAATTCCAACGAAATAATTAAAAAGAGAGATGCGTTCCCCGACTAATTCTTCATTCGGATACAAATGAAAAGCACGGGGAGACACGGCATCTCTCCCATATAATTAAATACGGACAAGATACGTGCTCGGATAATCCAGAAAAATACCTGAACGGTCCGCATCCTCCGACTACTTGATGCACAAAACGTTTGAATTAAGCGGACGTTTTCGGAGAGGTATTTCAACGAAACTTAACTCTCGTGGCGTTACATCTCAGAGAATCAATTTTAACTAAGCCAGCGCCATGGCCACCTGATGACAACGTCGCTGCTAAACACTCCGTTTTCCATTCATCATTTTTTCTCCTCTCTCATTTTATGAGGACGCGAAAAATAATCAAGAAGGTTTTACGCCGCGTCGCGTAAGCCCGTGAAACGATGGCAGAAACGCCTTCCTAAGTCCGTTTTTATTTATAAACATGAATCACTGCAAGGGACGAATTCTGCACCAAGTCGTAGATCTCGGAGGAGATGGAAGACGCCTTCTCTCTCTCTCGTCATTTTGCTGCACTTCAGAAAGGATCGTTGTTGTGAATACCGCTGAAAGAATTCCGTCGGGTTCCGCTAACAACTGAGAAAAGCCCGCGACATTTTTTCTCCTTTTTAATTATTCAAGCTGGCGTGGAAACTGCAGATTCATTCGGGGTAATTCCTCTCCGTCCGCCACTCGTGTTTTTTCCTTCTCAAACGTTTCCTCTCTCCTCCTCTCTCTCTTACTTTCCAAGGGTTTATGTACAAGATATCTAATCTGGATTATAAGTGGGAAAAGACGTGTAGACAGCGAAATCCTTACGGATGGTGACGGAGTACCGAAAGTGCTTTTTTACCAACGGTGGCGCCTATGTCAGGAAAATTTCCTTCCAGATTTTTAAGGTTTATGTGCCACCATGATGAGTTGCCATGAAATTTAAAGGGAAAAATCTCATTTAAAATAAATACGTAGCTTCTATCCGTCTTGGGTTTTTTCCTTTCCTTTCAATCACATAGAAATTTTGTTTCTTAGTATTATACCTTGAGCATTGACTCAATGTTGTTAACAGAGCTATTGTAACCTCTCTATGCTATGACAATTCGTGATTGATACCTTCCTGTTAAGAGATCAAAAAACTCTCTTTATGCAGACAATTTCAATGAAGCGCAGGGTCTATTCCTCGAATAGAGGAAGAGCCAGCGGATTTCTCACCTTCTAAAAATCCCCCAATGCTAATGTATGCAATGTCACCATTTTCAGGGGGTAAATCCAAAATGAAGAAAATGTCTATTCAAGGAGGAAGCAAGATGCATCATTGACGTCGGCTTACGTAGAGTTTTTCGACCTCTTATTCAGCCGAGTTCCGATTTCTTTTCTTTCAACTTCCTCATATCTACTTTTAGCTCTCCTTACTCCATTATTCCCTCCGTTCTCTCCTTTTGTCAACAGTAGTTCCTATTTTCCCACTGTCAGAAGTTGCTTGAACTGTGAGGATGCTTGTTTTTAAGAGACAAGATAAGAAATGCATAAGGACCCCAAAAAAGTACCTTCCTGCCCGTCAGAGGACATCATCAGGGCCCTTGAATGTATCCAAGGAACCAAGGTGTCATCTCGATCCCAAGGGGACCCAGATTTCCCTTTCCGTTCAGACTCCGGCACTTCGCCCTCCTTAATTCACCCATACCCAGGTTCCAATGTATTTCTAGGGGGACAGCCCGGGATCGAACCCAGGATCATTTTGGAAAATTTTGATGCAGTGAATAAGGAAATCATATCCTCAGTCAGATATTTAAATGGAACAGACTTCGTTGAATAAAGAATAATATTTTAATCTAATTTTTATATAAAGAATAATTATTTTAAAAACTGTTCTTTAAAATCGTTACAGAGTCGGTCGAAAACGAGAGATTTTTAATTCTTGAAGAGTATATCTTTTCCAAACAGGCTCTAGTAACGTAGCAAAGAAATAAATTCGCACTTCTTTTGCACTTCAAAAGAATTTTGAGTAATACTCTGGGGTTGAGAGCTTCAGAGAAAATCTCCAAGAGTCTTCTTTACTACCTTGCGTTTCTCACAATATTTTACAGAGCATGTATTGATTTCTTGCATGTTCTGATTCCATGTCTATAGAAAACAACCTTCAAAGGGAACAAAAGCATTGTTGATCTCGTGGTCCAATTCCTTAAGAGGTTCTCGTGATAAGATCGTCCTTTTCTGCAAACCGCTTCTTACAAAATCTGAAGACCTATCTTAAATTTTTTTCATCGACAAAATTAATCTACATATTTATTTTATGTTTATATGTTATTAAAAAGTCGGAAAATCTCCTTTTGTGAACGAAACTATCAATAGTATGGTATACAAAAGGATACAGAAATGTATATTGCATTTAGATCTATGCATGAATTACTAATTTTGCACAGCTATAATGTTTCAGTATAAAATTCCCTGGGCATAGGCCGGTTTGAACCTCTAGAGGCCCTAAGCCATTAGAAAACCAAAGCTTTTGAGAGGAATGGTAAGACCAGATAAAGTGAGGAGTGAGGGAAATCGTCCTTGATTACCTCACTGCTTCAGAATTCTATGAGTGAAACAAGTTCTCCATAATTCACCACAATGACTATGAATAACACTTCGCGAGGCTTTTGGTAAGGAGCAATCTGGATGAATGCCAGTATTCGGCGTCACTTATATTTCAGAAGTTATAATATTATTATAAATATAAAAAAACTGAGAAAAGTAAATGGAAGATACATAGTCTCCTTATCTTATACTAAAAGAAAAATGAAAAATAAAAAAATCATTCATCAAGATGTGATAGCAGGACTATCGTATACTTAAAAGAGTTTAAGTCACCTATGTTAGGGTTATATTATTATTATATACGACATAAATAAGGCTTTTATCTATCGATATCTGATAAGTAAAATTTTGAAACAACAAATCAGCAAGAAAAAAAGAAAAGCAATATCTATTTTACTATTAGAACGTTTATAAATTTAAGTATAATATTTTGGGTCGTTTTACTCTTTTCCTTCTAATGGAAAACTGACTCATCCCTCATATTTCTGTGTGTTGCTTCGAAGGCTCATGGTCTTGAGGATTCCCTAAATTTGCATAAATAATAAGTAATACTTAATTACGGAGTCCAAAAAGAGGATCATTTTCGAAGATCTGAGAATCAGGTATTCTTCCTCCGGAAGGTAAAAATGCATGGTTCGTTGACTTCCAGAGATGAAAATATTTAAGTATTCACGGCATTTTAAATGTCTTTCTGAATTAAAAGCAGTCAGGTGAGTGGTGGTAAAACAAATAAAGTGACGTCTAATTTAATTTAACACTAGGAAGGAAGGGAACGAGTTGGAGGAATTTTGAGTTTAAGAGGACTTTCTGAGAAAATGAGGTTTTCCGGAGATAAAGAAACATATTTTCATTTTGTAAACAAAACCAAATGTTTAGGGGATGACAGATGGAAACATTAAAGAAAAGTCTTTTAAATTTTTCAACTTTGCTTATTGCGTAAATACCAGTTCTGAAAGGTGATAGAGCAGTCGCGTTAACGGTTATTCTGACAGTAACTGCAAATGACCCTTACTTCGTATCCTGTAATTGGATTTTTCGAGAATATTCCAGAAATGCCAGAGAGGACAGACAAATTTCTATGAATTATTTACTCAAAAGCTTTTTTTACTTCAGGTACTTTCGAAGAAAGACTACTTGAAGTTTTGAGTTTTAATTTTACTGAATTTCTAAGTAAATAGGTCGAAGTATTTTAATAAAGGTTATGAAAATTTAAATAATATATAGAAATTTAAAATATTATCTAGCCATAATTGCCAATGAGATAAATTTCCATAAATTATGATGATATTATCAATAAGTAAATCTAAATATTTAAATTTTGGAAAATGATTATGATTATGAAAATTATGGTAAGTTATTCAGCGTCAAAATAAGTAAATGTTTCAGTCAGTAAAAACACAATTACTGTTTGCACATTTAAGGGTTCACGGAATATTCAGAAAGTTAAGCACGAAAAGTAATTTATCCACCCTATGAATATTCATCGTTACCAAAATCACCCATATTGAATTCAATATACTATTTTTATTATACTACTTCTGTGTTCCAATCTTCTTCCGCACCTACTCACTGAATTCTCCCTTGAGAAAAGGACTGCCTAATTTTCAACCATCCTCAGTGAATCCCCGAGATTAAAGACCGCCGCCGCATAGCTCTTTGTCTCAAAATCTACTAGACTTTTTATCTTTTAAACTGCCCCACGAGTCTGGAACACCTCGGTAGACCCCCGATAGGCGGACGGCTTCTTTGTAGTCCAAACGCTGATTTTATTAACAAGTTCACGGTTGGGAAAGAAAACTTGATCATTCCGAGATCTTGCCTGCTTAATTACGTATATGAATCAGTCCGCCGCACATCATGTGAGAATTTTTTTGAAAACTCCCTTTTTTACGATGAAACGTAACGAGGAAGCGTTTGATGGTTTCTTTGGCTTATGCTTCCGTGTGAAACGGTCTTAATGAGCCTTTTGCTTTCTTCTCTAATTAAGATGCGCTGAGGGAATGCCTTTGCGAGTTAGAAAAATATAGTTATTTCAGTCGACGACTATCTTTGATAAGATTTTGTGATTCCATAGAAGAGGTTTCCTCACGGAATCCTTCTTTCAAAGAAAATAATTTTTATTTAATTCCGCTCGCTAACGTTCTCAGCGACAGGTATGAGCTGTTAAATGATTATATCATTAGCCGACGCTGTAAATTTAAGCATTCGCTTCATCTAATGCCTTTAAATGTAATTTTCTTATGTGTTTTATCACTATAAAAACTGTTATTTAGCTAAACCGTTGCGATTATTATTATCGTTTATTACATTCCTATCTAAATTAAATTAATTAAATCTTATATGTTGCTTTAAGAGATATTAGTAGTAAAAATAGTCTAAAAATAGTATGAGCCTCATTATCACGCACTTCTTATATCAAATATGAATCGTGAGTAATATTTTATCATTTGATCAACTACATAAAAAGGATAACACATTAAGGAATATTGCTGATTAATCTGTCTATAGAATATAAGGAAGTTTACCATTCGTATATAAAATTGTGATTTTAACGAAAGAAATTTTACGATGTGTTGCATCGGAATTATGAGCTTGTTGTCCTTCAGGCTCAAGGATTTTTTGAAATGAAAATTATTTTAATTTCGATTATAAATTATTTTACTTGGTTATGACCAATTGATTTCAACGTACAGGTCCTGGCGTTGGCTTTCATACCGTCACTCATTTCATACCAGACTCATTTTTAATTTCTTCTTCCACTAGAGAAAAATCGCACGGATCAATATAACTGACCATTTTTTATCATTCAACGTATACTCAAATGAAAGAGGACCTACAAGAATGAGTAAAGAAGACAGTTTCGAGAAAAATACCCAAAATAAATTAGAATTCAATACAGCCTTTGCAGTAGTAAAGCTTAAATCAATCTAAAGCATCACAAAATCTAGAAACAAAACAGTCAATGGAAGATTAAATTGAAATACATCATTAAAAATGTCTATCCCTTGTTAGGACACTACTAATATCACAATTCTTACACCTTCAGTTTACTTTCCTGCATTCTATCTTTAAGTATCTTTAATACATTTGTATTACATATTTTTCAAAGCAGTTTGTTCGTGATTTTTCTTGTTTCCTGCTTTGGCAAGAGGAGTGAAAATGGGGTTGGGAAAAAATAAGATATAGTGACTATTTATATAAAATGTACGAAACAGCTTTACAAAACAGCCGTAATTTCGCGAAATTTAGGAAATTTTCAAGAAAAAACTGCTCTCTGAAGTGGATAAATGGTCCGTAATAACTCCCTTTGGGGAGCTTCTAGATTTGCTTCTGGCTTGCAGTCATGCTGTAGGACTCGTTAAATGAAGCTAAAATTATGTAACTTTTACCTACAGGGAGTTTCATTGTTTTCTATAGTAGTTCTTATGACGAAATTCCATCTTTCCGTGTCATTAAATGTGTGAAGAACTCAATTATTAATGTCCTTTGAAGGCAACTGCAATTATGCTTTGACCATGTAATTTTTACGTTTCGCCATCGTCTTCTGTGTTGCTTAGTACTGTAATGCAATGTTCATAAGAATTAACTCCGTTTCAAAATGTAGAATTCAGCTCTTGCATGGGATCATAACCTTAAGGAGTGAGAAAAGGCGCTCATTAAATCATGTCAAAAATTTTTCGTTATTTTATTTCACTACGAATATGAGTTTAAGAGTGATGTTTTAATGCACACAATGAGTCATCCTGTTAGAAACTTTCCGCGTATTTATGAATTCGATTTTCGTGTATTTATTATGTTCAAAGTCATATATTCATTTCGACGAATGCAAATATAAAGTTTTCCTTCGTATAGACAGTGAGTGATGATACTGTATCGGTGTTGTCACCGCTAAAGGCGAGACAAAGCTTATTGTTTAAAGGATTTAATTTTTTCGTGGTAAATTCTACATTACTTCAAGTAAAATATACAAAAAATCATGAATTTTAAAAATATTATTTAATTGTATATATTAAAAAATGTTTAATTCAATACCACCGTCAGAACTTCGTACTATTTTCATGGGCGAATGGAATCAAGGTAAGGCTGTCCATCCTACATGGCCTATTCTTGATATTTGTCTTATTACTACAAGTATTCTTCTTCTTCTATGAAAAATAATGCGGATTTACTATTCGGAGGAGAACGTTAACGAATGCTAATGATCCCTAATTGAAATGGACTTTTGATCTATATTTTATAAATTGATGGTTCCGTCTGAAATATGAATGTTGTTTCATCAAATTTATCATTTAAAATCTATAACATAATTAATAACGTATATTATATTTAATGTATATTATATTTAATTATATCATATATTTTTATAAAATATATTATTAATAAATAACCCTTCAAATCCATATTACATTATAATATATATAGAATCATTTAAAATTTATAATATCATTTATAATTCATATTTAAATATTTGACGTTAAAACTTATCCATTCATTATGTATAATACTGACTTAATATCCTGTTGAATTCCGAGAGGATTCCGAATTTCCCGACACGAGATAGAACGGATATACCTCAGCATAATTCCGCGTCTCCTCTCTGCAGTTACAAATTGCACCCCTTATCCCCATCGCAATTTTTCCATTTCCTCAGATACGCGAAATTCGCATTCCCGCAAAAATGCTTTCCAAGTCCTCACCTCCCGAGCATCTAGTTCAGGATTCGATGAAAAAAGTTTCCCTCGCGCGAGACTCTTAAAACGGTAATTACATCGGAAAGTTCCACATTTCCAACCACTGTGGGAAAAACCCGAAGCGAGGGGTCGTCCGAAGTCGGGTGCCGATTGAAAGGAATATGTATTCGGTTCGATGTTTTCTTTCCGCTTACGAATAATCTTTTCTCTCTTCCCGTTCCAGCTCGCGTGCTTGACGGATGGTGATTTGGGTTCTGAAAAATACCCCCGAGGTTTCTTCTCCATTTCCCACGGGGTGAATTCCCTTCCATAACCGGTCTTATTCCTCTCTCTCGGTTGGTCCTCCGCCTCAGAAGAGGAGGTGGCGAGAGAATGATGAGACACCGACGAAAATGACTATTAAACTTCGCCTTTTCCATCGTAAATTTTTCTTCTTCTTTGGGAGCAAATACTCCCCAAAGACTGTTCCCCCCCTTCCCGATAGAAGCGCGAAGAGAGAAAAAAAAACTTCGACGTACGTTATCGACGATCAGGTGTCGTATAAATGCAAATATTTTCCTGCGGGAAGGACGGCGTCTTTCCCTTTTTAACGAGAACGATGAATAAAATTTTCCAGAGTCGAATTTTTGTATTTTATAGCGGGAAACGCGATGTACTCGCAGCGAACCGGTCGGGGAGCTTCCGAAAGATACGGGGTAATAGAAAAAGTTATAAGCGTGCCATTGATGCAAGCGGTGTTCTACGTCGCCGAAAACGATCCTCCATCCGAATTCCTCGAAGATGATACCGAAATACTAAAAGTTTTTTACAAAGACAGTGGGTACTTAACAACATGGTGCCTCAAGAGAAAATGTGTCAGATGTGTCATAATTACCACCCAAATACACACGGTGAAATTTTTTATACTTTATAATAATGTTGGCGTTTCCTTTCAAGGGCCACAATTTCAAGTAATGGCAATGGTTATAGGGTTTGAGAGATAAATCGACTGAAATTTTATGAACCTTTTATAAATATGAATCCAGTTTTTGTTGGGTAAAATTCTTTACTAGCCACGCGCGTGATTTTAGCATTCCAGTCACAATTAATTTTTATTATATACTTTTTATCTAAAACAAAACATAAAAGACATGAAATCTAAGCATAAGCATTTAAATTGGAAACAAAATTGTGTTGGAATTCTATATAAATCCATTCGTGCCAATACGAGGGTGGTCTGAAAAGTTTCCGACCCAAGATTTTTCAGAAATCTTCAGAAAATTTTCAGAAAACATGTCGAGAAATGGCGAGATGTCGGAAACTTTTCGGGCCACCCATGTAAAACTATGGATCTCTCTTTTCCGGTCGTTAATTTTCAATTCTTACTATTCTTAAAGTAACAAGAAGCATCACGGATTTTAAGCCAGCGTTAATGGATTTGGTCTTTACTTGGTGGTATGCCATGAGAACATAAGATGGTAGAATCAAAAGATTAACCTTCTAGGGCAATAAACTGTTTTAAGAAATCTAAGCACAACAAATAGTAAAATATCTCCTTTAAGTTCAATTCTTGCATGAAAATTCGCTGATTAGGATAAAGAGTTGAAATCATTTGAATATATCCACTTGAAAGCATTTAAGAATTCGGAAGTTGAAAAACTTACTTGGTTGCCGATGCCGTACTTCCACAAAAGTGCCCTAGTAAACTGGTGTGAGTCACCTACCGGTGGCACCAAGAGGAAACACAATTTCTCAGTTTCTACGCCTAACTCCTACCTGGAGCGGAAAAACGTTGCGGTTGAAAGCGAGCATTCTTTTAGAATGAGTGGAAATAAAAATGCCTCCCTCTCGACAAAATTAGCATGCTCGGTCAGGAACTTAATGAGCAGCTCATTTCATTCCGAGTCCCTAAACAAAAGAAAGCTTTCACCAAGGAAAATTTGTCTCGGGATACAATCTCTTACATTGACCCAATGTATCTGCAAAACGGATTCCAACAACGCAGGCTTCTTTTCTTCTTCCTTTGCTCGTATTCTCATTGCAACTTTTACCTTCCATTCCAATCTCCCATTCGCACTTAAGTGCTCCATTGCGAATATCATATCCCTAATCTCGGAAAAAGAGATTAAATTTAAATAACCAAAAGCAAGAGGCATCGTGTAATAGGAGTCTGTTCTGGCATTAATTTATAAAAACAAGTCCGTCAACTTCTATCAGAGCACGCGATCTCTACATACATGAATGACAATATTTTTGTAATAATCATTCAGGACACTATCTTTAAACCTATCGGAGGGCCTATGGAAGCGCTCAATTATTTATGAACATATTAGCGATCTTTGTTATTACTCTCAAAGTCTGTTGTATTGATATGAGATTAATCTCTGCAGTTAATTATTTTTTGCAGGTGTCGGTTGTGATCGCGTGACTGAGATTTTTCACAGAAGTTCGAATATAGCTACTTAAAGATACCAAGTGTATGCATATAAAATCGCAAACTCGGTAAACTCTGTGAATACGTACCCTGAGTGAGAATTTATCTTTTACGGCTTTTTAAGTATAAAAACCAAATTATATAACGGTTAATTTTGCCTTTATAAATGTTATTTTCTTTGTATACTACTCGTGCGTTATATACGATGCACGTATGCAAATTCTTATCTAAGTCGTGACATAAAAGATTACTATATGACAGTTATTTTTATTCCCACATTTATTAATCAATCGCAGTCTTTTGTGACGCTTCTTTAAGCGTTTTCCTTGACATTTGACGCTCTCTGTTCCAAACTCCCAACTTCGGGATTACGCAATATGAATATCATTTCTGTGTCTAGATCAAAAGAAGCGGAAATTTGTGGGTCAGATCCCGCGACTATAAAACTGAAAGATAGTTAATTGAAAACATTCCCGAAGAAAAATAAAATTCTAATAAATAGAGGAAGAGGTTTTTCGTGAGAATTTCTCAAAGAGATGAGAGATGTTAGCCCGCTTTTCTGAAGGGCTTCCCTCCTTTTAACTGCAGAAACCAGAAGTTATACACGCGCTTACTTGTGCTGGGCTGTTAAAGAAACCTGTCGTTTTATTATGGCATGTATTCCAATACAGACGAGGAAAGCTCAGCGGGATAATTTGATGAGAAAATCGTGCGAAAATTTCATTTCGCTAAAATTGTACGCATCACCGGTGAGAACGAATTCGAGTCGACGTTCAAAGCACTCGGAGGGACATAAAAATGCAGAGGACACTTTGGGTGGAATATATTTATTTTAATCAGAAGAAAAATACCTGCGGAGAGGAATCCAGAGAAGGTGGAAAAACACATTATGTAAAAGGGATAGTATTAGCGGTAGCTAGGCGCAAAGTGGCAGAAAGATTTCGAGAGATATGGTGGAGATTTAAGATATATTGTGATGAGGATAGGTTTAAAGGGAGGTGGATGAAGATAAGGTGGGAAAGAGATAAAATGAGCAGAAAGGAAGGAGTGAATCATGAAGGTGATGCAGGGAAAGGTATGTACTTAAAGGTTGAGGTTAAAGGAAAACAATGGAAAGTAAAGCATTATGCGAGGTAGAAGAGTTGAAAGGAAAAATACGAAAGAGGAAGGATATTTACATATAATAAAAAAGAAAGATATGTAAAAGTATACAAAGAAAATTCAACAAACTATAAGCTCAGCAATCTGGTAAATTTAGTTTGTTTGATTAGTTAAAATAACACGGAAAAATTGAATTGACAGAGTCAAGAGAAGAAAGAAAAATTATGAGAGAAAATTAAGGAGAAAAGAGGAATCAGACGAGAGAAAAAATTTCAGGGATTATATTATTACATTACTTTATATTATATTATTATTATTAATTATAATATAGAAAATTAACTAGAGCAGGCTATAAAATAGAAGGAAAATAACATGAAGGAAAAATGAAGAGAAAACGGTAGGAGAGAAAATTCACAACTCAGGGAAAAGTACAGTGTTACCTCGTTAAAGGAGTAATCTAGCCGACAAGGGTAATATTTCAGGAGAACGTACGTTTAGTATGATATTCCCGCTTATAATCATACGCAAAAAAACAAGAATAGTCAGGGTAAAATGCGTACTACACACCCTTCGTTGCAATTCAAAAATTAGCGTCTTACGATTTGACAAAATTTAAAGATTATGAAAGTGAGAATTGGTTGGATATGGATTGATTAGGACATTGGCTTTCCCTAAAGCCGCAACCGAAGTTACTGCGTAGAAGACCCTGGGGAATGACGGAATTCGGCTCACAAACGATGGAGGGGATGTATATATCATGCAGGACAACAAGAAAAGCATGGGAGAGGAACGGAGGGAATAATAGACTTGGAGATGCGTGGAAAGATAGCGAAGACGGAGCAAAGAGGAGCGCACCGTTTGTAAACGAGAATGTGAATCAGAGAGAAGGAGACGATGGCAGAAAAGGCGGATGGGTAAAGAGGGGAATAATTTGTTTGCTCTGCTATGCTAAGCTTTCCACTTATCGCCGACTCGGTTGGTTGGACCCGGTGTCCGTGCGTGCGTGCACGCGGCACTGGTGCGGCGAAACACGTATGAATGGACTTCAAAAGATCTCAAGGGACCGCTTCGCTCACATGATCTGGTTACGAGGGATAGAATCGAACCTGAGACCCTTAAGCAGAGGTGTTGGGGCGAGAGAAGAGGGAGGAAAAAGCCGGAGGATGCCTGTTTCAACTTGTCCGATTACCTGAATTCTCGTACAATTGACTATAGGGAACGGTGTACCTAGTATATCTCTCGGTATCCCTCGTCTGTTTATTTATACTTTCCTTCTCCGTGCTCACTCTCTCTCACACACACCCTAGATACACAAAAGAGAAATGTTTCTCTTTAACAGTGAACAAATGGTATTTAATTAACCGTGAGTTATTATACTCGTATTGTAGACTAAAAGCAACGACATAAATCTAGAGGTACTCCTTACTCAAGAGGGATCTGATAAAAATAGATTTTATTTGAGGTATGGGTTAAACTTCCTCACCATTGCAAGAGTCGTTAAGTTAAAATAATCGGAATAAATACAGATTAGGTACAACTTGTTGATTTCCATAATTTGTAAAAAAAGATAAAGAATTTTAAACGAAAGTTTGATGTAAAAACTTTGGGGTCAACTTAAGAGGAACTTATTAGGGAAAAGGAAGATCTAGTAAAATTTAATCTACTGATATCTACTAATCCCTAACTTAGATCATCCATAATGTATTGATCGCAAGTATTGTAAAACCGTTAAATTTTCTTGGCAATAAAGACTTAAGCAAATCATTCTCATTTATTTTTATCACACCCATTTAACTAGCTCCGCGCGAAAATTAAAATAACTGAGTGTTTCGAAAACCGCATCTCTTCACTATGAGTTCCTATGGATTCCTCTTTCTATTCTACTACAAGATATTGAGGATTATCGTAGTAGATATTCTTTGTCTTTACAAACGGCGGTTGAGTCGTGGCCTTTTCGGACTCCAAGGTTCGCGTTTTACGCATGATGCATCCCGTGACTCACCCGCGATAGTGATGGGATAATCGCATACACGTGGCTTACAATTAGTCTCCTTCCGCTGCTTTACTTTCAAAAAGACGAGCTTCGCTTAGGATTTGTTATTTACATTGTTGTTCGTTCGCCATTGATTATTTGATCGTCGATTCCGCTGGGAGACTTGCATTCAACCGAATATAGCTAACTTTCTCAGCGACTATTAATGTCAGCATTTCGTGAAGCGGTAGTAATTAGCGTTTTTGATATGTTTTTCTGTTCCGCTCTCATTTTATTCGTATTGTCATCCTGTCCACTCGCGATCAGGGTAAAAGATATTGGACCCGGGCCACTGCTACATGGAATAAATGGTAAGAATTAATGGTCGATCATATAAAGAGAAATCGATTTTTTGGGAATTTAGTGATGGCTCATCTGGATAAGCCATCGCAGGCCCAGACTCACGACTGTTTCTTATCCAGCTCAATATTTTTCACTAGAAGGGAAGAGTTACATGTTGCTATGTTACGACCAGGGAAGCAAGACAGTAAGATCATCGGTATAGGGAAAGGAAAGGAGAAACCTTTTCGATAATAAAGCACATATTCAGTAAAAATGAAGCATGCGAAGTTCTCTTGTGTTCAGCGCTTACGTTTCTGTGAGGATGAAATCTACATTCTTTTCAGAACTTCAATTAGGTCAACTTCTGTTTCTTTATTTCTTTAATCTCAGTTTGAGTCTTTTGTTTTCATATTCCGCATATTTTATAGATTCAAAAGTGAATGTTAGTCCTTCAATATTATCTCATAATAATGCAGCGACGAAATCTACTTTTTATTGATAAGAGGAGTACGCACATAAGTTCAAGCATAATGCTCTGGGAGTGAACATTATAGTAACGTATATGTAATTTGAATTTCTGTGTTTATTTATGATATTCCTTGATGTAACTTATGATATTTTCAGAAAAAGCAAACAATGAATGTTTGAAGGCGAATTATGCAGTACTTTCACCATTTTCTGCCTGAAAATCTTATCCCTCTCCTTGAATGAAATCCACGCATTTAAATAATTTCATCTATCACTCACCGCTAACACCGCTACATTGTCGTCCAAGTGACATAAAATATAGCGCCCTTACTGGTTGGTCTCCGCAAGACTATTTCATATTGTAATTTGAAGAATTGTCATTTTGACGACGCGCGCTCCGTCATTTGTTAATTTCGAGCAAACAGTATTCTCCCAGATAATTATTATGAGCTCTATGGCGACGAAAACAACACATCAGAGGAGGCTTTCGCGAATAATATATGTTAAGAAATGAGCCAGCGACGCGATGACAATGGCATGGAAATGAAAAGCAGTGGGGCGCGAGAAGGAAATGTATCGCATCCATTACGAATCATACGATGAGGGGGAAAGGCAGACATTATGATGCAAATGTAGATGACTTCAACGTGATGGCCGATTTCAAAACTGCTTAAGTGCAAGTCCATTTAATATTTTAATCGACCGTAAGAATTACTTAAATTGATCGGAAGATTTTAATGACGTGCTTGCCTATAGAATAGGGTAATTCTCATAGTAATTTATCTAAAAAATCATTTTTAATATCATTAATGATCAAGTGTATCAAATGCAAGGAAAGTCATGTTTCGGAGTCTGAAATTCATACGTTCAAATATACTTAAAAGTAAAGATATTATCCAAAAATATTATTTATTTACAATGTCAAGTTACAAAAAATAGTATTATGAAAATATTATTATGTATGTATAAATAGTATTATGGAAATGAAATCTGTCTCTTCTATACTTCTATGACGAAGTATAATGACGCACAATGTTTCAATCACTATATACTACTATATTATACTATAGTTTATACTTTTTGACCACTCATTCTGCTGCTCAAAAATTCAAATTAGGCTCATAAGAAATTGAAAAAAAAATATTTGCGTAATCAAATATAAATTGTTAGATATCTAAATTTTTACGACTATTTTCGAATCATCGCATCGAAAAAGTTAATTTATTCTTAAAAACCACAAGCAAGTTTACCCTCACGTAAACCGTCCATTGCTGGAATTAGTTTGAATGCGATAGCAGTCCATTTGTCAAGTTCTGTACGTGTCTCCGCATAGTTATGCGTGAAAAAGGAGATACAAAAATCTTAAACGCCGTAATTTACGCCTTCCCTGCCATAAAATACATTCGAGTGATTTTAATGAGGAATGCAGATATTCCGACTGCTTGACAACGACAGCCCGGCGGTGGTTGATGGGGAAGTATGTGGGCTCGGAATGACCTTAGTGCGTGTGAATCCTTGAGCAAATAATAGTGGTCAGAAAGAAAGAGGAAGTGGGAGAGCGAAGGGAAGGATATCGCGAGAGAGCTGGATTCATCTCACCCCAGAGCAATAAAGAACGAGAAACAACGAGAGAGGGAAGGAACAAACGTGGGAAATAGGCCATCAAATACTCTTTTAACGGGGAAAAGGGGAGATTCGCGGAATAAAGGAGACACGTCGAGTCGTTAGGTTCTTTCCTTGCCACGTACACGGCGATATCCTATTCATCGGCAAAAAGAAAACTTCTCGCCCAGAAACGCCGGGGAATATTTTTCTCGAAGAAAATTCAGTAATTTTTTATTGGAAGAGGGAAGGATAGGGTGTGATTTGCGGGTCAGAGAAGGCATTTTAGGCGTCGGGAAGGAAAAAAATGCTCCCCGCAGTTTACACGATTTGCAGACTCTAAAAGGGGTGTGGTCGCTTGTATTCTTTGAAAGAATTACTCGGGGTGCGGAAGATGGGAGAGGCTTTGGAAAAAAGTCGAGGAGGACGTAAAATCAACATTCTTCGCAATATCAATTACCCCTTCGGGACGTCGCCGAGGAACCAAGGGGAAATAAAAAAATGAGCTCATCCTCGCTTCCAAAAGAACTCCACGGGTAAATATTTGGACTTCATTGAGAACGGTAACGAGCAAATTCCCTCCTTCGGAAGAGAGAGCGCGCTCAAGAGGGCGGGAAAAGGTGAAAATAAACTTTTATTGACAATGAAGGTAATTTATGCCTTTCCGATGAAATTTTATTGCCTTCCACACGAGAAAGTTGGTACGGCTAAAAATATATGCCGCCTTCCATAAAGTATCGGAATCTTGGGAATCCTTAACGAACTCTTCACGAATCACGAAACTTTGAACGCCTGAAAGAGGCAATAAGGTTTGGCTAACCACTTCGGAAATAGTAAATCGAATGCCCGCCGGAGGTATATCTCCGTTTACAGTTTCGGAATCTATGGGTCTCAATAAGTTTACTGTCTGAGTTGAAAAGTAGAGAATACTGCAACAACGTATCCCGATTAAAATTTGTGGCCATACCAAAATTAAGTTTCCTTAACCCTTGAACAGAAGTCGATTAACTGACGTTATCTTAAGTAAATGTAAAGTCTCAAGAACCAAGAGTGACGCTAGGAAGTTCTTCGAGAGCCTGTACAACTTATTATGGTAAATTACATTTTAATTTTCTTTCCTTTTATTTCTTAAGTTGATCTTTTTCTTTGTTTCTTAATGTTCATTATTAAATTTCTTGATTTTTTTTGCTGAGACAAAGTACTTTATCAAATATAACTTCTAAATGCCTTGTTTACTACATAAATTTGTAATGAGTCAGTCATATACGTAGGATAAAGGAACAAGAAGAGAGGAAGTATAATAGAAGAACCCATTCAGTTATTCTATCGTCTCATCTAGAATATTGCATATATTACGATGAGGGGTACGGTTGATATAATTATCAATTTAGATTGAAATCGGTATTTATCGCTCGTTAATTCGATCAATACGGTCGATCATCGACACCTCCGTATATATCGCTCAAATTTGAGGCAATAATTTTTAGGCAAATAAAAGAATGTAATTACCCGGGAACCCTAGTTCTAAACCATGCAATTTCAACTGCCAATCCATAATTACGATAGCCATTTAAAGATTAAATCCTCCCATTCTAACTATGACTTTCTAATGAACCTATGAATAAGCAATCGAGGCCCAGGGCTAGCATGGGATAATGTCCCACTCGAAGAAGAAGCGTTCTCTTCTCCATTTCCTCCTCAGAGATAGTCCGACTCGGAAAAAACGAGAAACACAAAAAAAGCGAACCTCAGACGAGCGCAATCCATCAAAAATCCTCCGGGGCGTTCCTCGGCGGCGAATAGAATACTTTCGGGGAGGAAAAAACATCAACGCTACCTTTTTGAATGGACTTAAAATATAACGGCCATTACCTGCGTTCCACGATTTCCCCATCGCGGCATCTTCGAGAGCTAATCCTCAGTTCTTTTTAGCGCGTACGGGCGCACGCAGATGAGCCGAGCGTGAAATTAAAACGCACGGCTCCTTAAAGACTTTTTCGGGCATTCCTTTCGCCTCCCATTCGACGCGAAGGAGTTTGTATAGCGAGTTTATATCGTCGCTCGGGAATTGATGGCATAATAACAGAGCAAAGGAAATACCCACTCCTTGTCCAAACCGCCCCTTTTTCCTTTCTCTCCCATTTCGCCGCTCCCTCTCCTCGGTCACCTGACCAGACCTACCATTCCTCTTCTTTCCCCTCCCGCCGCCCCCAAAACCAACAGCATCTGGACCCGTGGAATTCGTTTCCGAGCGTCCCAACCGTTCCTTTCAAAACACGCAATCGAACAATCGAATTGTTATACGACCGGAACCTAATAAAACATTTCTGGGATACAAGGGCCGGGGGGGAGTCCGGCTTTCTTCCCGGCGCGGTTTTGATGTTTTTCTAATTGGATCCAACACCTCCGGCCGACGTCTAACGAAAAAGATTCTAAGGAGGAATAAGCGGGATGAAGTGCGTTGAAGAAGTCGACGGCGGTGGTGTTTTTTACGCCCGAGGCGGGTTTCTTGGGGACTGAAGAACTCGCGGGATGAAAAGGATGACGAGGTGACGAAAGGCTGAATAAGAGGGGATCTCTCTGAATGGCTGAGGACATCGGTTAAAAAACTAATAAGCGTTGAATGATGATTAGGCACCCGAGACTCTTCAATAGTAATCTCGTTCCCTCGCGATTTCGGAGATCAGAAAAAAGAAGAAGGCCGATTTTGAAGTGCGCGTATCCCGATGAATAAGCGTTTTCTCGATTAATTGGACCACTTAAGGCGATGGAAATACGAGTAGAAGAGGTCTGAGGATGAATTCGGCATTATAAGTCTCGTCGTATCACTCGAGATTAATGTCCAAAAGAAGAAGTTGTTACGTAGGAGGATGGGTACCTCAGGGACCACGTGCGGGCCTCAAGAATGTTTTTCTTCCGACCTTGACTCTCTAATTAAAAGAGGAAATATTCCTATTCGATGCAGAATATTTCATCCGCTGCATTTGAATTCATGGCCTCTCGACGTTTCACGTTGGAAATTTGGTGAGCGCAGAAGCTGATGCGCTCCTTTTCATTCCTTTTATCTATGCATACAGAATCTGGAAGTGTGTTCCTTGAAATAACTACTAACTACTAATAATGAGAGCATTGATTCATAATGATGATGCACTAAAATTTTCGGGGAGATATAGGTTTATCTTGTCTTATATAGAAAAATAGTTTCCGTAAGCGTACTTGCTTCAACAGCTAAAGATAGAAGTGCAAGCATGTCTGTGACACCGGTTGTATAAGAAACATATTTGATAATACCAAATTAATTACTTTGGAAAAAAATGAATATTTATTCTGCATATTTAACCACATTTCCATACAATCTTAGGTAAATAGATATTTTGATACCTTAATTTTTATATGTACAGTGGGGCCAAAGATGCCTTGGCTTCCCCTTAACTCTAAACAAACCCAAATTAATCTTTCATTGGCAATTCACATGGTGACCGCAATTGGAAAATAAGAAAATTTATTACATCATTTAACCTGAGTGTGACTAGACCAAAGATAAAAGAAAGACTCTTATCTGTTCTATAAAATTGAAAATGTGCTCATTAAAATAACGTTTTGGTAACACTTTCATGTCAAATATCGAGCTGGCCCCCCTCATAAATTTTTCTGGTAGTGTCGCTGTACTTGCAGATTGTGAATCCGCAATACCTTTAATATCGATTAAATTTATATCTCTATCATTAATCCATATTACATATGAAGCAATTCGGGGAGCTATTCTGTCGATGATTGTTCAATTTTTAGCGTGAAAATTTCTCAATGTTTGTTGCCCACTATATAATAAAGTAAGGGAGTTAGAGGTAATGGAGGAGATTAATGTAGGAGTGTAATGGAGTGAAGAAGTGAAGGGAAAAGCAGCAGCAGTAGCGGAGGAATCACTTAAGAGAGTATCCCCGAAACCGCGGGGAGACGAATTTTCCTTGCGAAGATCCCTTGACCCGGACGCGTCTTCGAAAGTGGCGAGCGCTTCGTTTCCTTTGAATTGATGCTCGAGTCTTCAGCGAGATGGAAGGAAGAGAGAAGTTTTGTTTTGATGAAGTAAAATCAAGTGGGTGTACATTAACATCCGCGTTCATCAGTTCTTCAGAAGTTTATAAAGAAATGAATGCCCATATTCCCAAGAAAAGCTAGAAGTGTTTTTCGCACATGAATAATTAACTTGGAATAGTCTTATTCCGATTCATAGTTTTACTTCGTTAAAGCTTTTCACTGTTTGTTATACTAAATGGTCGTTATCCAAATCAGCATTTACAGAAGGTTTTCATAGGAAGTACTTTAATTTTCTCCTATATTTAGATATGAATAATATAAAATGCACTAAAGAGCAGCCAAGGAGACGTTTATTTCTGATTAACTACAATAATTTGGTAAGTTTTCACTAGATATTTCTTGAGAAATTATGCGAATCATTATTAAAAAATCCTATATCTTGGGTGAAAAATTATCAAAATATTTAAGGAAAATATCTTGAGAAAAATTGTCCACAGGCGTGGTAAGTACTACGTATTCTCAACATAATCCGATCAAGTTATGCGGCTAGAATAAAGGAAATGATAGATTCTAGGACTTGCATATTGAAAAATCCATTCATTACGAATGATATTGGCTTGTCAAGACAGATGCGGAAAGCGTGGTGGGCAGTTATACCGATAGCCATATATCAACCGAGGCTCCCTGAATAAATATTTCTCGATGTCACGATAAGTAGTTCTAAGGTCATAAAAGAAAACACTTCGGAATGAATTTCGGAATTGGAAGGCGAAGTAAGGAGCCGAGAAGCAGTTTTCCAAAAGAATTCGAGCGAAAATCTCAACAAAAAGAGAAGACATCGCAAGGGAGTGAGAGCATCGCGAGTGGAAAACAATCTAACTCATTTGGATGAACTGGAATTTTAAACTGTAGCGCGTAACGTCAAGGCTGACTGCCTCGTTTCTTTTTCTTTTCAAACTGGTCCTCCAGTGGGTAACCCCGTGAAGAGAGGAATTTTTCTTTGGGAAAGAAAAGAAAGCAAAGAGTTTCGACAAATGCCGTATAATCGACCATAAAAACTCTCCGTGACGGATTCTCAGTGTTGGAGATGGTCTGTTTTCCTTGCCTCTGTGGAAGTCATGTTTTTAAAGACTTCGTATACTTGGTGAAAGTGTGACGAAGGTATCCATTTCTTCCTTTTTCCAACTTGATGACAACGAAAGAAATATATTTTTCCGTCTGACATCATCGCGTTAACACGGCATGCTCCCGATGTCGTCGTCTTAATTTTCTCGATTAATAATAACATACCGCGTCCTCCTATGAGGTGGGTTTGGTATGAGCCGGCGTATAGAGATGTCAGGACAATTTTATGGAGACTGTTGTGCATGTCACGATATTAACACCGACCAGAATAGCCGAGTGAGCTTTGTTATTATCCTGAGATTTCTTTTCCGTGTATTCGTTTCATGTGTAATAAATTTCGGTGGCATATCACCGCTCCGCTTAACATAAATATACCGAGGCTATTTTAAGGGACAGAGAATATTAAAATGGTTGTCGAGATCCATATTTTGAGAATAATTTACAACCAGTTTAAGGCATTCTAACGTCAATGGTAAAATCCTGAAAAATGCTAGGGCATGAATAAAAAACCATAAAATATCTCAATAATAATAATTTCCATTGAGGTAAGCCTTTATACAATGTATAGATTTAAAAGACTAAATATTTCCTTGGAAAAAGATCTTATGCAAATTCATCGTAGTTATTTATAAGAATATCTTTTTCATAAAACTGAATCTTTATATGTAGAAAGTGTATCTACCTTTTCTCACTCAAGAATGCCAATGTCATCTCTTTTGCATGCCTTTTAACTAAATTACCAATATGTTGTCATTGATTTCCAGAGTAAAAATAACTTTTAAAAATATTACCGTGAATTATTTTCGCGTATTTAAGAAGTGACGTAGCAATTTTTAAGTGACTTTCAGATACATATTCCTTCCTGGTCAATCCATCAACGCAGTTAAAGAAGGAAGCGATGACACGTAATTTTATTTCGTTTATTGATCTAACGTAAATGTACTGAAAAAGCATCGCATTAATGTTCTTAATTTTGTTTGTTTTTGTTAATGGCAAAGGATTATGCAGGCGTAGGTTTCATGAACACCAGTTCCATTTATTCACCGAATCGCTCTATCTCTTGTTTATTATTTACAATTTTAAGAAGTTGATTACCTTTACCTTAAACACTACGTTGTGGAGCTCAGAATGTTTGTTGTGGATACTACGACTTAACCAATTGAGGTTTACTTAAACCTAAGGTTTACTCATTCGTTATCCTGTCAATTGTTATTATAAATTATTGAATATTTTTAAAACTAGTCGATTTTATCCAAAATTTGGATTTGTAGAAAGTGAAACTAAAAAACTTCACCGGATTAAAGTCAAGATTAGAAAAGGAAGGCCTAGATCTCAGGGGGAATCCTTTAAAATGATTTTTTTTTGTTCTATTGAGACGCTTGAATGCCGATGGATAAATTTTTCCTTAATAGAAAAATTGCATGCCACGATACCATTAACTTTCCTAAGAATTTTAAGTGTTTTCTTATTTTTCATAGTCATTCTAGTTGGATGATGGTAACTGAGAAAATTTATACATGCTCTAGGAATATGGAATTCTTTTTAAAAATTTTTGTTTTTACTTTAGAGATCATACGCTCTTAGTAAATTTATGGATGAAAAATGTGAAGAAAGAAAGGAAAAGGCCATTGCAAACTTACGTACTTGTTAATACATTCATGAAAAAACATACGCATATATTTTGATAAAGAAAATTATAAAGATTGCTGTCCTTTGTATTTCAAAATAATATCTAATGAAATGCAACCCCAGGATAAAGGTTAGATTTTTTTGAGATCTTTATTTTATTTCTTGCTGCGACGTAAAATCTCCTCATTTTCGATATTTTTTCTTCTTAGAGTCTTAATGAAGTTAAAATTTTTAATTAGAATCTGTAATTGGATAGAAAATTGACTGCGTCTTCCATCGGCTTTATATACGTAAAATTGAAAGGAAACGATTTTAATTTTAAGGAAAAAAGTAAAAGAAGTCCTACAGTGATGCTTAATGATTAAGCTAGAATAAATAGGCTTTCAGGTGGTTGCCATCGAAAGTTTCAGATAAGGTTTAAAGAAAAATTCCTCGCCTTCGAAAATTCTGGAGGGAGATGACAGAGATGAGTAAATCCGAACTGCTGATGGAAGATGTAAAATTCAGCTTAGTTAAGCACTGTTAATATCAAGTGAGATTCTGTTGAATGTCTTAATACCTCTTTTATAGTAACTCTACTTTCACGATGAAATAAAGTAATCAAACATATTTTAGAGGGAGTTGAAAGGAAGGAAAAATGAAATGTATTGCTTCATAACTTTCTTATCGTTGACAAACGCCTATTATTCTTAAATTCACAATTTGCCCTGGATATTTATAAAATATAAAAATGAATATTAAAATGGTATGCGCTTTGAGGGAATTTGCTTTGATGGATAGAAATTACGATCCTTGGGTGACATTTCATTTATTTATTCATGTCTCTTTATTCCACTCTAAATAATAGTATATCATTTTAAGAATGAAATGAAGATAATATAGAAATACTAAAATTCCGCAACTAGTGTGCCATAGGTAATTTTGCGAAATTTACACTTGGTTAACTTTTTGGTACAAAAAATTCTTTCATTTATGGAGGTTAACACTACCGCCATTGTAATAAATTATTGCTTTATAATAAATCGATCTTATTATATTCCTCACGTGCCTGACTTATGATTTACTTATTCGTAAATAACCAATATTGATGTATCCCGTAGTTCTAAGTAATAATATTAGTATTTCACAGGCTTCATTTATAATTTATTTATTCGTAAGTGATCAAATATTGGTACATCCTGCTGTAAATATTAACTTCATATCTATTTAGATAGCTGAGATGTGTAACCTATCAAATATTTTGTGTGATTCGAAATGATTAATTATTGTTTATGTCTCGTGCGAAGCTGTTATTATTTTCTAGAAGACGAACAAAAACGAAACTAGAGAGCTTCAACAATTACAGCGCTGAAGAAATCTTGATCGAAGTAATCATCCACATCATAATTGCAAAGTAAAATAATTTTACTTATTTACCGAGCCTCTATAAATATCTCAATATCTTGAAAAAGCTTAGCTAGGATTGCGTTTGCTATCTAACCTTAATACGCGGTTGGAACAGGATTTAAATTCACGCTTGACTCACACGTGTAAGCAACTTCGACGGAAATGTTTTTATGCATATCGGTGCCGCAACTGATGACACATCCCTTCGATTGATGGACCT
The DNA here is from genome assembly GCA_036926295.1 of Pachydiplax longipennis. Taxonomy (NCBI): domain Eukaryota; kingdom Metazoa; phylum Arthropoda; class Insecta; order Odonata; family Libellulidae; genus Pachydiplax; species Pachydiplax longipennis. The sequence continues at coordinate 65,795,967 of JAVFKF010000008.1, forward strand.
GAGGAAAGAAAGGAATGATCGTACATCGTAAGGACAGCCACGCCCAATCAGGAATCAAAGAGGAGGAGGGAGTCATGTCCGACGGTCAGACTAATCTGTATCCTGCATCCCGCAAGCTGCGTCTCTTTCCGTCTTGCTCAGGCGGGAAAGCTTGCAGGAACGAGATTCCACGATATTTTTCAACGAGGCGATCTACTCCAACAATTAACTCCTTAGAACAGCCCCTATGAATCCGATCCAATTTAAAGATAAACCGTCCCCGTAATCAAAGAGGAATCCGCCGGTATTCTTCTTCTCTTTCATCTCTCCCCGAGACTATGCTAATGTTTCACCTCTCTTCGTGATATTCTGAGCCTTTAAACGCCATGGCTTGCGATGAAAATCAGTAATGATATTATTGTGTTCAAATATTTGATCGCCTCTTTTAAATAAGGGGCCTATTCATCGATATAAATATTTAGTTTTCTGAGGATTTGGTTACATATATTCCTTAACATTTTTCCTAAATTTTTTTTTAGGATTCTTCAGTTCGTGGACATTTTCTCCACTATTAAAATGTATTATGCCGGCTCTTGGTGTTTAAGCTTCCCGATGTTGAATCTTTCGAATGAGGCCCGTTTTCCATCTTTCATGGAATAAGTAAAAGATCGGAGATCCCTTTCTTTGCTTTACCTTGCTCACCGCCTACAATCGGTCCTGTAAATACACACTTTCCGATTCACGAGCCTCCGGCTGGCAAGCATCCGAATATCAAAGTTTATCAAAAAATTTCTTTTCATACAACTAAATATTAGATGCATCGTCGAACACGCATTTCTAACAGCTAAAATTCATAAAAAAGCACATTTTTACAAATCTGTAATATCAAAGCGCCTGCTGCAGCTGAAGGTTGTAGAACATTTTATTTGAAATACGAATGTAAATGTATCAGATTCCATCTTAAGGGGCCCCCATGACAATTTGGTTTATTGGAAACACTTTTATTCCGGTTGATGGGATTATGTTGTCAGAAGGTTATACTTAATCTCACAAAAGTATTAGATTGAAGACTAGGTGTTTGGGAAGTAACTTGTTCACAAGTAGGGAAGTAGTGGTAATCTTTTTCTTGTCTTATACTTAACATTTGATGCACAATTACCTTTATATTGTACCACAATTTTCAATCAGGGAGGAGATGACAGAAGATTCTATGCGATATTTTGCGCCTTGTTTGCGTGAAACCTATTATTTATTAATTAACATCAGTGGCTTCATTTCAACCCAAATTACAAACTTATTAAAATCCAAGAGATTCCACTATAAAACAACCTCATTTCCCGATACTATGTTTAGAATTCATGTTCCACATCCATGACTCACATCTACGTTTGACAATTTCACTTCGTGCGACTTTCCTTATTACGAAGCACTGAAGTGACAAGGAGAGGTGATGTAACAAATGAACTACAAGGAATTGGGAAGCATTAACTAAGAGAATGTAAACTGGGAAAGGAATGAATACTAACTCAAAAATTGAAACACAAATTATACTTCAAAGAATTTAATAAAAGTTTAAAATTGTTCTACAAAATTATAACGGTATAATGTTCATAATTCATTGTCATTCCTATAATTTTTATCAATTCTTTACATATATTTCCCCTTCTCTTCTCTTCAATTGCGCAAGGAGATTAATGGAACTGTGAGAGAAAGACTTTATTAGTCGAAATATAACTTAAATATAAATAATGGAGGATGAATAGTGGAATAAGTAAATAAAGGAGATTTTAGTCTACATTTTTAAATGTAATTTAAAGTCTAAATAAGGTTCATATTTAGCTGTTTACTACTATAGAATTTTCCTTTATTTTTACAGTATAATAATAGAAATTTATAATCTTCTTCTATGCTACCATTCAATTGAATAATTGTACAATAAACATAAGTAACAGGTTTCCGAATAATTAGGTACGATATGAACACCCTTTTCAATCTTGAATTCGATATATACTTATTTCAGTATAAAAATATGATCAGTATTCTTTTCTAATGCTTAAAGGTTTTTTAAATAAAGAATAGATTAATACAAAATTCCATAAATTTTAGCTGGCTGAGGATCCCCAATTGTTCAACATTTGTCTCGCGGATGCCGAAACTTTTGTGCTTTCTCTTAGGGGTGGATATTTTCTTCATATTACATTCTATTAAGTAGATACAATTAACGACGAAATGTTTGGTACTAAAATGCTTTAGGCGACAGGCAAGCATTACTAAATTACAGTAAATAGCAAGGTTGTACCCTAAAGTAATTAAAACAAAGATTTATACATACGGATCCATTCCTAATATGGAAGTCCATGGATTCTAATTCTAAGTTTATGGAGATATAACAAATAAATTTATATATAAATAAATATTTACTACGCTTTAAATAATAAATATATATTCGGTGGATTTTTCTCCAAATCTATAAAGATCATAGAGATGAAAAGGCTTTCAAATTGAATTTCATGATGCGGTTTATTTATATAAGCGTTTTTAGCTGGAATATAGTTGAATTACACAAACTTACTGTTAAGGTGATGGCTTTTCCTAGTTTAATAATTGCGACTGTGTCTTCCATGACCGCTTTATGTACTTTTATCTAGCTTCACGTAAACAAAAATGTCACATTTTGCATGTATATTTCATGGTCCCATGTGGTCTAGTGGCTAGGATATCTGGCTTTCACCCAGAAGGCCCGGGTTCGATTCCCGGCATGGGAACATTTTTTGAGTTCCCACCGGACAGTTGTCCACTTGTAACTTGACATTGTAAATAAATAAATAAATGTTAAGGTAATTTTTCCAGAAAGATGGGTATTCTGATAGATTCAAAACTAAAAAGAATAAAGAAATACATAAGATACTTACAGGTTAGAATCTGGAGGAAAGAATTATGACGCCCTAACAGTAACGTAAATTAGAATTATATTCGCATAATAAACCGTAAAAATATCGTATAAAAATTTATAATTGCAGCGAATTTGAAATAAAAGTTAACCGTGGAAAGAATGGCGCGGTTAGTGTAAGTCGGGATCTGGGACACAAAAAAACAGAATCAACTAAGAAATTATACGAAATTAACTAATATATAACAAAACGCATCCTTGTTGTAGAGACTTGTACAGCGATCTGCGAGAGTTTTCATGACTAGAGTGCGTATACATTTTAAACCAGTTTCGTAATGGACGTTTAAATTATTAACGAACTGTAGATGTCAAGCTTCAGTTCCAGAGGGACAAAACGGGAATATGAACATAAAAATTTTACGGAAAGTAGCAATATAATTTAACGATGGTCAACTATTTGTCTACTTTTAAAAAGTTTCGGAAAATATCTTAATCGAATTGATTAAATCTCTTTTATTTAAGGGAGAATCCGACCTCATCGTTTGCTTTGTTTGCTATGACGTATATAGGGGCCGATTAAGATGGAAATGTTCCTAATTAAATGGCCAAGGTTACTTATCTACCATCGAATGCAATAAAAGGGCGATTAAACAGACAGGAAATTCCGTTGAAAAGTGGCTAGTGGAAGCCGTGATTCATGCATCGAGTCACTGTTGATTCATCAGCACAAGCAAGGAAGCTGCCGTGACCATTCTCTTTACTTGCATGACAAGGAATAGGTTGCTGGCTCATTTTGAATCTATCGTTCTGTTTAATTAACATTATAAAATGTTCTTAAACTCTTTGCGGTTTCAAATCAAGCAAACATTCCCCAATTGGTGAAATCCTTCTTTAACTTGTTTAAAGATTTCCAGCCTACGCTGGAGCTTAAAATGTGTTGGTTAATATTAAGGGGAAGAAAATTAACTCCTGTAATATTCATTAAATATTTCAGGTGCTTTTCTTCCCAATTATTCCATTTGAATAATTAACATCAAAAGAAATTTTCATGCAATCATATAAATGCCATGAATATTATATATTAATTAAGCATGTCCTACGGCAGTCTTCATACCGATGATGAATTAATTATTTTTACCTCAGGGTGATGTTGATTTTGATAACTGGGAATTAATTGAGGTAAACGCTAGTGTCGATACGATATATATACTTAAATTAAGGCCACAGTGCATCCGTTGGATACCTGGAAATTGCTCCAATGTGCATACATTAACATTCGAAATATCATTCGAAGATAGCTTTTCATTCACACCTTAGGCATCGAACAGCACTCAGAAAACCATGGAAGGTTGGTTTTAGATTCCTCCCTAGTTAAAAAGCTAACGACACTTGATTCATGGGACTAAAATCAATTCCAACCGGAGATATTAAATGAAATATAAGATATTCAATTAAAGACCACACCCTAACGGCTAGAATGGAATAAATCATAACCGCATCCCGGAAAAAAATAACTGTTCTCGGAAATTGATTTCCCTCGGAATGCAACTGAAGGAGACCTCAATAGGTTCGGAATCAAAAGTTCTTAACGCGTCCCAACCGTTATCTCCTCAGTCCTTCCACGGAATCGACCCAAGAGCCTTCGGTTGAAAAATTTTAATTGCGATCCAACCAACCAACGGCAGCCGATGCCTTTTGGTACACCTCTGATGGGAAAATACTAGCCTAAGATTCGCATTCGCCGTCCAATAACCAGTATAATACAATCCCGATAATTTTATGGCTCCGAACGACCGGCTTGTAACGAAGCGAGGGCCTCTCGGAGATTCGATTTTCGATTACGAAATTCCTATATTATATTGAACGACCTCAAGGTCGTCGCACGTAGAGGGGTAAAAAGAGAACCTCCGAAGTTATATTCCACCCGTTCGATCGTTAACGGTATCACGGTCGTGACACGGCACGCGGATTCCACGGCGGAGCTTCGGAATGGTCCGAAGTCATCCGATGATGCAATAGGTCAGATTAGAATAAATAAGAGGATAAAAGGGGGAAGAATATGCGTCGAGTTTAATCCTCTTCTCGCTTTCTCTGAAACATCCGTGGATTCTGGGAAGTGAAAGCGAACCAATCCGAAGCGATAAATATCACCGCTCTAAAATTGAATGATGAGATGAAAGGTAGGGATGGTGGTAGAACAAACGCTCTCCGGGGCTTTTTTCCCTTTTCGATTCGGTTGAGTAAGAGATTGCGCTATAGTTCTTGATTCGATTTCCTTAGAGAATCCTCAGTTATGGATACAGCGGAAATACAATGTTGATTTTAAATATTCCAGTACGTCTCTCTGGTGAGTATTTGTTTGCAGTATGTACTGGTTCTATCTTCACCACATGCACTATCTCGCTTTTGATTAGATGTTTTCGCATATGTAACTAAAAAAAATTTGTTTCCCTCACATCCATCCCTAATAATCTTTACCTAATATTTTATCAATTTCATCAACAATAGCCATGAAATCTATAGGTTATCATAGTAAGATACGGGCTAACCGAAGTAAAAATGAGAAGTTCATACAACCAGAGAATCATCATTTCTTGACGGTCCGAATAAGATTAGATTAGAATTTAGAGTTGTAAATGAAATTTTTGAATAAATTCTTCCGTATACATCCATGTCTCGTATTATGAAATTTTTCTGGATGTTAGTATTCCTTCAGAATTAGAATGCCTGATTTATCTACGTTGACTGAGAGATGAAGTCTATTTGTCAGTTTCGTCAGATTGAAATCCGAAAAGATTTGAATTTTGGTTTAAGTTGATACTATAGAATTTTATTTAAATGATGTTAAAATCAGTTAAATAATGCAATAGAATGGAATTTTTAAGCGATAAATGAATGTCTTGCAATGAAATGTCATCGCAAAACCGCTTGGTAAACAAATGATTTGTATATTAGATAATAAGAGATAATTCTACTGTTAATTTTCATTATCTCCATTATCTCATCAGTAATTTTTTAAATTTCTTGAATTGATCTCATTCAATTCAATTTCAGAGATATAAGGTGTACAAAAATAATTATCATATAGCCATCGAAGAAACAAAAACCGAATTTTTTTTTGCGAACTTCTATATCAGCAGGAAAATTGAGATCCCACATTTTTCTACTATTTTAAAATATAAATGAGGGTAATAGTTTTTAATAATTTTATATTTGTGCGAAAGGAATCAATAATGAAACAAAAACTCCAACGTAATCAGATAATACCAATTCAAATTCGTACGAAAATAACGTTTAGAAACACGTAGAGAAAGTTACCTTGGTTTCAGAGACTATCTAATTTATCATCTAAAACCTCCGTTTTACCTCATTCTCGCAAATTATTTGGCAAACCTTAAGACCACGCCAGGCTGCCTCATTAATTCTCTTCGTCATATAAGGAAAGGAATCCCAGTTCGTCATAGCCGGCGAAGAATGAAGACCGCATCACCTAGAACATAGGCAATACAAACCCGTCGCACGAGTTGTCAAAGGATATCAGAACACATCATGTTGCGGAACAGATCCTCCACGGACATAAACAAGCCGCAATCAAGCGTCCTACCATCAAATCTCATCCTACCCCCGCTTCATCTCTCCAAATTCGATCCCCGACCGTCTTTTATGGTCAAGCCGAAACAAGAGTGGAACAGAAGAACAAAAGCAGAATTAAAAAAGGAAACTCGGCACTTAAAAAAAGGTGCACTCACCTCCCCCTCCCATCCTCCTGTCCGAATCCGCTGCCCTCTCCGGCGACGGTCTGGGGCGCGGGGGCGGCCTCGGAGGCAACGCGGGGGGGCCCGGGGCCTTCTCCTTCGCCTCCGCCGCCTCACCACCCTCCTCCGCCCCCTCTTCCGCCGTCCCCCCTCCACCACCCACTACACCACTATCCCCTTCGCAAGGCATCATACCACCCCCTCACCACCGACCGACATCTCACTGCACGCAATGGGGATCACATAGCCTCCTCACGACGCCCACTCCTCCGAAGCATCCACACAAAAACTCCCCCGAAAGAAAACACCCTTTACACCCCGGCCGACACGAACGCAACCCAAGGGGGGATCAGCCGGTACCACGGAGGTCCTCCGACGAAAAAGGAACACCAAGGGGTGTAGAGCGAAAATCCCCGAAAAGTTTTCCCAGAAAATTCACTCGTAAAATTCTGTTTCACTTCAGCCTCTCGGGGAGTGTGAGAGAGCTGGTTTCCGCTCCCAGTCTTGCAGCGGACACCTCGAAGGTCGGCGGGCGAAAAGGAGTATGTACGCACGGCGAGGAAAAAAGACGTTGCCCCAAAGATCGCCGCGAACCAATCCGGTTCCGAAAAGATCGTGCACGTGAAGGGCAAAGAGAAAAAAACCAAAAACAATCTTCGGGTGCTTCTTTTTTTCCCTTCGGACCAAAGTCAAGCGATTGCGTATCGCCCTGTCCTCCGAGGATCACCGGCGTCCGACTCGGTCGAGGGCTTCGGAGCGCTCTGCGGAGGCTCCGGAGTCCGCGGCGGGCCACAAGGAGACGATCTGGGTACGTGCACCCATTCGCGAGGGAGAGGATAACGTCCGACAGGTGGTGCTGTCGGCGCCGGCTCGCGCGACGCCTCCCATCGGTGGCACCTGGAACCACGCGCCAAGAGCACAGAGTTACCCTCCCTTCCAACACCAATTCCCTTCTTTCACCTCCTCTGCTGGGGTCAGAGGACGTCGACCAGTGCTTAGAAGCGTTGGAAGAGTAGGGGCACCACTGCGGAGGGGGAGAGAAGGGGGAATTCTCTATTAAATTGCTCTATCCCAAACAAAAACATTAGACAATCTCCACCTCAAATGATCCGTGTAGAAAAACCGCAGGTAGTTTCGGGGATAAAACAAAATGGGTTCTGTTAAACGATTCGAATCACCGTATCGCTTATAGGTTGCCCCTAACTGGCGGGGGGGCGTTCGGAGGGGAATAGAGGAAGAAGGTCGTCTCCTTTGAGGTCATCCGCTAAGCTGTGGTGTCAGGTTATTAGCTTCTCTTATCTAATCCCCTCCTGCGACACGGTAGGCACGAAAGAAGACACATTTCGGTCCCATTTCGTCCGGAAGATGGAAATATTTGAGTGGGGAGATGAAGTGGGTGCGGGACCGACCGGTGCCTGGACCATAGGAAGTCCTCTCTCAAGGGCCAGGTTCGAACTCCGGCGAGAGAGGGAGGGAGGAATGGAAAAAGGCACCTTCGAAAAGCCCGAGGCAATGTCGACGCCGTCCGGTTTCTCATGGCTGCTCTCTCGCCCATCCCTCCTCCTGCCGCTGCCGCCCACCGATGGAATGCCCTTCTCTCTTTCCCTCTCCAGCGTTGCCAACCACGTGGGCCAAAGATCTCGCCGAGTTAGCGATGCCAGCGAAGACTCGTTTGGAGGAACAGGGAGAAGAGAATGAACGTGGATGAGGAAGATGGGTGTGGGGGAAGGGCCGTTGGATAAGGAGCTCCGCATAAAAAGCTCGACAGATTAAAAGGAATTGAAAGGACGATATTTTTCTGCGGAGCCCCTTTCTCTCTCCTGAATGGTGGTGCACGCAAGCACTCGCGGAGTAAACCCCGAAACACGCAAACAAGGTGGTGATGGGAAAGGGTTCGTTCCTTTTTTTCCAGTTCCCCTTTTTTCGCAGTGGAAAATGTATAAGACGGAGGTTCGGTCGCCGTAAAAAGAGTTATTCCACTTTCGCAGAAGAGAGGGTAACACATTGTCTCCGTTTCTTTACTCGGTGTCTCCTGACCGAGGAACATCCTCGGAGGAAAAAAGAGGACGTAATTGAGGAAGGAGAAGGGGAGATGGGGTTTGATCAACCGTCGTTTTATTAAAGGAGGATGACGGGTCGGTAAGGTATCGCGTGTGCGTGGGTGCGTCCCAAAAAAAGTCCTCATTCAGTAAAGAGGCGAGAAGAAGGGTTTGAAACCAGATGCTGATACTGCGGTAAGAATACGGAGGGCTAGGATGGTGTCGGCGGTAGCCACCAGATGAGGATGGGCGTTGATGATGCTAATATCGCAGACCGCGATGCGGCCTCGGAAGCGTCGGAGATTTAAACGACCGCAGGGGAGAGAGAGATTTTTCATTATTTCGCGATTTTTTTGCGGAGGGAAGGCTCTCTCGGTTACTTACGGATATGAAGGAGGTCGGACGGTTCTTGAATAAAGCTCCCGAGGTTCAGAGCGCGGATTATGCGTGGGAAAGAATGTAAAGAATTCCCGATGCTCGCGCCCGCGGTGGACGCTTTATGGAACACTTCGGGGAATATGATTCGCAACGCGGCCGACTCGGGACAAATTGTGGGTAAACTATGACGAGTAAGGTATATATTTATTTAGAACATTCTATAAATTCGATCGATTATTAAGACGATAAATGTTAGATGATTAATAAATATATCACCCCTAACCACCTAAGCTATTGACCACAGTTCCTATCCGTATGTATAATATAGAGAAATAAAATATATCTAGAACGGAACCAACATCATCTTAGATTTTTTAGATTTATATTAGTACTTAGCAAGCGGTCAGTGGTGTATGGATGGGAGTGTAATGTCACCACTATTGTTTTCTAATCGACCCTATTAGCCTCTCTAATACCCCGCGGGAAGAACGACCAAAAAATTTATGATGATGACTATACTATAACCGGAAGGAAAAGGAGAGACACGGTTGTTAGTAAAACTGTCTTTGCGAGAGGACTCCAACCTTGACGGTTTTGGAGTCCTCTTGCAAAGACAGTTATACTATAACCTTTCCAAAAATATTGGAAACAATCAGCGATGGAAATTTTTCCAGCTCTCACTCTCGTGAAATTTTGCTTTTAATGGGCACATTACAAGGCATAAAACAAAAGTTAGTATACACTATACTAAGTGATTTGTATTTGAAAAAGTATTTCCCTTTATCTAAGATCCCACCGGCTAAATTGTATAATATTGATTTTTCCTATATCGTAGAACTTTACGGAGTAGATACTGAATGAAAAAGTAAAATTAAATCTAATACTTTTATTATATGGTTATTTATTATTTATTAACTGATATATTGCCGTTATTAATTCTATAAGTACTCGGAAAAAGATATTTTACGAGCGGTAACTCACAAATTCCGACAGTATGAAGCAGGCGAAAGTTGTGATTGTTTGAATTCAATAATAACATGGAAATATTAGTGAAAATTCAAAGCAGTAACTTTTACCTATTTTGAATAAATCCATAGATCTAGTAAAGAATCTAAGCATTCAACACATCAGAAGAAAAACTCTATTCTTCTGTATTATTTTTGAAAGAGAAATTCTCTCCCTCTGGGAGAGAAACAACGTTTTTTTAGCTTCGTTCAGAACTCGTGTACTTGGAATGAAAACACGACCGTATTAAAAAGCTTCAATGTGAGGACATTTTTTTCTTTGGAGATTAGACTTGGGAAAAAAGTGCCGACAGTGTTTGAGCAATGTGAAAGGGATGAGATAAAATTTATTTTGGTAATCGCTGTAAAAACAGGTGGCCGTTGATTTGAGGCGATTATTTAAAACTCTCAGCTTCCCTCGGACGATTCGTCATCGGAAATCCTCACGTCAGTGAAAAAATGCCGCGATAAATGTTTTTCTCTCCGCCCAAAAAGAACTGAGTCGACGCACTCACTCGAGCGAAAAATCCATAAATAGATCAAAGGGAATTTTTCTCGTCGACTACAGAGTGTAAAAGAGTAAAGTAAATGGAATAAAAGAAAAATGACAACCCAGTGGATCACTCTTGCGACAGTGCATATAAAAATATTTATCCCCTGCAACCTTCATTGTATAACAAAATCAGTTACATGTAACAAGAAATAAGGGATAGAAAATTGGTATTACATCTAAATTGGCACTACATCTAAAAATTCGAATACCTATTTTCATAGTCCTAGACGTAAGCAGGGTACTTAGGACAATTGAGATGAAACTACCGCATCGTTATCCTAGTGGCCAAGATATATGCGTTATAACTAAACATTAATATTAATTTGCATTCATTCTTAAGGAGGCATTATTGATCCTTGAAGTAAAGCGAATACTATTTCAATCGATATGCGAACATCTTTCTCGGGTCACCAACCGAGTTCAATAGAGTCGACGTTTTGGTCGCAGAATCGACGCTATGGAATGAAGAAACCCGGTAGGAGACCAAAGAGATTTCTACATGCCATTCACCGGGAAAGAATTGCTTCTTTCTATGTTTTTGTCAGAAATAAAATATACCATATTTCATGCCATTGCTTAAGCCATGTGTTGAAGGATACTATACTGTATTTATTCCTTATTTTATTATTTACTTTCGGAAATTTTCTTTTGTACCTTTTCATACCGGGAAAAATCTGCACGTTAACTTTCTAAAGTTGCGTATACTCACCGGTTAAAAAGTGAAGTAATATTTAAATAATCGAATCGCTACTTCATCAAAATAAATAATAAAGCATGTTTAATATGTACATGCAAGTAAGTATGTGGCATTAAACATAAAAGCGTCTTGCTCGAACTCAGTTTCATCTATGATATGAAGATTTTCTCTTTTTGTAAGAGTAACTTGAAAATGGGAAATTTTGGAGGACAAAGAAACTTCAAATTATGAAATTAATCTCAGAAAACGCCTAAAAAACTAAGACTCAAAAAGATGACACAGAAAGGCAGGAAGATCATGACAACAAGAAACAAAATTTATTTCAGGAAGAATAAAAATACATAGCGAAAATAAATCTGAAAGATTAATTACCTAGGATATTCACAATAGATTTGTGAAGCTTTTTTTCTTTTGACCACGTAGAAAATTAACTATCTATGAATATCTAAAATACCATAAAGAAATCTTCAAAAGTTATGCTAGTTCAAGAAAACATTTCTGTTTGTGATGTTTAATTTTCATCAAAAAGATTAATTTCTTACCTTCTGTTAAAGTCCTCAAAAGAAGGAAAATTATCATTAGAGGCTGTCAGCTGCTTCTTCACGGTGTATAAATATATTACTCCATAATATACTAATTAACAGTTATCATAAAGGGGTCTAATTATTGCCATTTATCATGATTTTCACAGTATTGCTCACTTCACGTGTACTAATTTATTTATATCATCTAATCTATTTTGAATATTTTGATTTTCATAACCCAGAAAAGTTCATGTTTCACGTTATTTTCGTAAAAATTAAATTGAATGAATAAATTCTCGTTATTATGATTTATATTGAGTTGAAATGGAAATCCAAAAGTGATCGAAAAGTTTTAATTTTGATTACCTTGTTCTTCATGGAAACTATATCTGCAACGTTTCATCTTCGCAATTATCTTTCAGAATTCAACGGAGTGTATAAAAAAATCAGTGAATGAGATGATTCATAAGGAATACTTGAGAGAGTGAAAGTAAATGAGACCGCACTTATCCATCGTACGAAAAATAAATTTCTTATTATTCGAGGAAAACCGATGCGGCTAAGGTTACGTTGAAATCTCTCAAGAAAATATTCGAGTGAATTTGAGTGAAAGGAGTTCAGTAATTCAAAAGAGACAAGTTTGATGAATGCAATCCGAATCGAGAAACATGAATGCTAAGGAGCCAAGCCGTCATTTTGAGTTAACAGCTCATTCCCCTGCAACGTAAGATGTTAGCTAATATCCACGACCGTAAATAAGAAGCTAAGAAGAAATAAAGCAAGGAGCGTAACGGCTAACTCTCAACGGGTCCCGAAACTTTTATTATGACAGAGTCATCCTTTCTTTAATGGACCATTCGCAGTACGATTTAATCAGACTCCATTCAAATTTAATACTTCCTTCTACCGAGAAATCCCTGTCACACGGCAGGAACCGTAAAAAGTACTCATTCATCCAGCTCCAGAACTTTTGTAACACTCTCATTTTTCTTCTTCTAAACTGGCAACTTATCCAAATATTGTTTTCTCTATTCAAATTTTTGTAGCGATATTTTCTCCGTAGCCCTTTCTTGTGTTCTCTACTTTTTAAAGGCAAAATAGTATTTATTTGAAATCATGACATATTTAAATAATTCCAAAGGTAGTTGATTAAATAGTTAATACCATTCAAATGAAGCCCAATGTGACAACCAGATGTAAAGAGAAAATCAGTGGCCGAAGAATTGCCGAATGTAAAAATAAATAAGGAACGTTCCATAGCAATATCAGCCAATTGCATTTTCAGAAGAAACTAGATGTAAGAAGGGTTATGTCTTCCTTCCCAAGTTGGGATTTTTCTGATCTAGGTCAATGGGAAACTTAGGTCTCGAGGGATGCTTGCATATAACTTGCCCCCAGAATCCTGCTGATATTCTCCTGATTTTACTACAACCCTAATAAAAAGGTAATAACAGGGAAACGTTCCGTATAGAAGGCGGTCACACAACTGTTCCGAAGGGTGGGATTGTTTCTTATATTGGTTCTGTTTTATAGATCATAGACCGTACACATAAAATACGTCTACATAAATGCGTTTAGGCTTAGATGCATTTAGAGACATAAAATTATATAAATAAAAGTAAATATGTATCTAGACTGACACATTACCTTCATTGGCAAGATGTCGACGATTTTAGTTAAGGTGAAACAGAAAGCTCAAACTTCAGTCACAATTTTTATGCATAAACAGAATAGGTACGGTACAGTTGTTGGACAAGAGAGACATTAATGATAGCGAATTTAAAGTCATAGTGCAAACGAAATATTGGAACAATTATAGTATGAGGGTATAAAAGCCTGTAAAACTTAGTGCCCAGGTCGTCATTACCGACATAAAAACGGGGCATAAAGTAGCAACAAAATCAAATTATAGCTTGCATAATAACAATGCCATAGGTATATATGGAAATAAAATTTAAAATCAATTATTTTTCACGTGTTTTAAAGGCGTGTTAACTTTTCTTAAATTTTCTTTTTCCAAAAATACATTATTCTTATGAAGAATAATATTACATCAGTTATCATCAACTTTATTCCTTCCCACACGTTGCATTTATACATATGGAAGTATTCTGGGAATGGAATAATCTTTTTTTTCAAAAGTTAGCTTAGGGAATGCATGTATCGCACATGAGTAATAAATCCAACAAAAATAGTGAAAGTAGCATTCAAAACATGTTAGTATTCCGTCTCTTGGTGATGAGTTCATGTCCCGAAGAATCCCCTATTTCCCTTATTAACGATTAGTATAACTATTAGTATTAAGATGATTAGTAATAAGATCGCGGAAAAGGTTTCATCGGGAATAATCTGAGAGAGGTGACGGCATAGTCATAGAAAAGGCCATGAAAACAAGGGTTGCAGTTTCTGATTATACTGAAAACAAAATTATAATACGATACTCCACTCCATAGATCCTCTCCCCTAACATTCCGTCCATCATTTCCGAGATTTACTTTCTCCGTTCCCCGCAGTACAACTCACACATCCATCCCGTAAGAAACAATCTATACCCACCTGCGATCCTGAAATTTTTGGACCCGGCCGAGAAAAAAGAAAGAAAAACAAAGATGAACCGAGCCGGAGAGACGGATGGATGGTACGGGAAAAAAATCATCCTTAAAAAATGCATACCTCTTGCAACTCTGGGGAATCGACGCGTAAGAGTTGCTGGCATAAACGGAGAGAGCTCTGCTATGGACTCAATTTTTTCGCTTCCTTCCTTCCTTTCCCCTTCCACATCCACTTCCTCTTGCTCCTCCAGACTTCCGCCCAGGTGAATCGAACACGCCAGGGAGAAAACCACTCTTGGGCTCTGCTTGGGGAAGAGTTGGGTCGGTTGGGCGTATTGCCACGGAAGGCGGGGGCAGTCTTAGGGGGTGGGGGAGAGTAGGGGCTCAAGTGGAGGGCGGAAGGGGGAGGAGAGAGGGCCGTAAATCGTCCGGCGTGGGAAATGCTTCGAGGAAGGGCAACACAATGACACCGTTTGAGAAAAAAATCGTCTCCAATTAGCCTTTCAGGATGGCAAACTAAAGGAGATGCGACGGAACATTAATTACGTCCCACTTTTATCTACTGCGTCTCCTTCTTCCTCCTGGTCTATCCGGGCCCGATAAGCAAACATTTTGAAATCGCTTTTTAAGCCTTTCATACGGTGAGACGATGGTTAATGGGCGGAAGGCACCCGCCGCCTCTCCGGGGTGGTCTGCATTCCCGCACCTCATTAAAGATCGAAGGATAAAAAAATAGTCCTGTGGCCACCGCTTTGGCTGCTTTGGTCGATTGTATGGTTTGGATTTCAATTGGTTGCGGTTTTTGAACGTTTTTTTTTCAGGTGTTTTCTCACGGAAAGTCGAGAATTAAGGGTTTTCGGGGCTGAAACAATGAAGGATTAAAAGGTTCTGAGGCGGCATCACGGTTGTAGGGAAATTTCCATTCTCCTCGGCCTAACCACGGTAGGTTTCTATTTAATTAGTGAAAAACGGAAAGAGACTCACAAAAAACAAGGGAAAAACATTTTGGGTGGTTACTAAAATTTTTTCGGTTATCTTTGAAAATCGTATTCTGTGTGAGACACCTCTACAAGTGATCAACTTACGACTTTTGTTCGCGTAACATCTCAGTGTATTTTTCTCCACGGATTAACCATTACTCTTATCAACTCACAATCTTCAAAGATTCTCATTAATAGTTTGTTATAAGTTTTACCAGCTATTTACAAGTAAAATTTTGTAAATAAAACATTGGATGGTCGGTATAGATTTTCAGTTTCCGAAAACTAATTGTCTTTATATCTAGCTTTTGAGTCATTACGGGAAAAAGAAGCATCAAATCTTTTTCGTTTGACACTTTATACCACCTTTTGAGAACAGTGATCAGCCAAGAAACGTACTTCGTTCTGGAGTTAAATTAATTGGATATAATTTCATTTAGGTTAAAAATATCCTAATTTACATCTGAATTCTACTTAGGAAATTACCTTACTTTTGTAAGCAAGGATGGAGAGCATCTCCTAATGTTTAGGTGATCTTTAAACTTTTTTGGGGCCCGTGTAAAAACATGCGCGCACTAACAGAAACATCCGCTGGCCCAAATTAAAGATCTTTAGCCGATTCTGATAAATTACGAAAAATGCATGTTAGTAGTAGATCCCGTCAACAACCTGTCGCTGTCTGGATCATCTCTGCGTTAGTAACCATCATAAACCCACATAGCGTATCTTATCCTCCATAGCCTGGAATATTCAAATTAAATGGGAGAATTAAATTATTAAAAATAATACGGAGTTAAATCGGAGTATTGCTTGTTTCTTAGCAAACCAACTATATAACGAAACCAAATAAATCTGTATCATAAAGGCATTCTTTTCCGTTCAATGTTGAAGTATGTACATACTTTCGATGACTTTCTTAGAGTGGCTCAGTAAATCGGTTGATCTTTTAGTACCCGATAGCATTCTTGAGGTTAATTTCATCAGCTTCACATAGTATTCTCGGGTCATAGAGAACTGAAGCAATTTTAAATTCTGCGGCGACTCAGCTAAGAAGTAGTCCTACAAATGAATTTTTCGGATTTTAAAGGTTTCCTTCGCTGTGCACCAATCTCTAACGAACGCTCAACTAACTTTAGAAAATCAATTACGATTAGAGACTCGGCGAACGACTATTTTAGTGAAAGCACCCAAAAGCACGCAGGAGAAAAGCGAGGAAAGCATTTCAATATTTTCCTTTTTTCTCAAAAATAAGAATTTTATATTTTTTTTACTGCTAGTAAGCGTACTTGACGATTTTAAGACCCCATGGGAAATCACACATTGGTCAACGAAGAAGAATCCGGAATGATTTATCGCCTAGGTATCACCACGTTCGACGAAGTAGTGGTAGAAATATTTAAACGAACTTTGAGTGTATTAATATTATTTAAGCATATAAGGGGTTGTAAGTTATCCCTATGAAATTTATATTCTGCAGCTATTCTCATAGACACAAATCCTATCCCCGAATCTCCGGGATAAATAGCTAGAGCCTACTGATTCGTACATATTCCATTGACTCTTCTCTTATTTTTATGCTCCGCTACAGCATTTCCTCTATTCATCATTCCATTCCTCCGATAAGCAATCGGATACCCAGAGGCTACTCGTAGTCGCCCTAGCTATAACTCAGCTTTAAAAAGTTTAACTTTGAAAGAAATATATAATTTTTCTCGCGCGAGTTAAAGGTTAGTAAAACACCCAAATGCACAAAACATAGCTTTTTTTTAGAGATAGGAGTGTATTTTACGCTGCATATAACTATAACTAACTAACTAGTCTAACTTTCGTGTTTCGATAATCTCTTCCGAACTACGCTACGCTACACGTGTCTTCATAAAAAGCGGTCCCAGCGGTCGTGATTTACCTCGAGATTCAAGCTCAGCTGCGTGATTCAGGGCCAGTAAAAAATTCCATTAAATCAAACATTCGAAAACAATATGGCTCTGGGGATATGTTGGCTCACTTAGTGCGCTATCACTTAACACTCCATTTTACGGAACCAATTAAGAGTGCTAAGTAACAGATGCCTATACATGTAGTCTCGGCTATTTCACTTAGCACAAAATTCGTTTTAGCACGAAGTGCCGCAAGAAGAGGATATTCCGACGAAAGGAACGTTTTCCAGTTTTAAAAAGATTCGTCTCCGAATTCTGCTAAAATGTTTTGCTTTTTGGGATTTGCTCACGTCACTGAGGCATCCGTTGGACAGCGGTTTGCCTTATAGAGATGGAAAATTCCAGAATGAGGATAAAATTCCAGATATTTCCAGAATAAAAAAGCGTTGAATAACAGAAAAATGCTACGTATAATTTGATATGTATCTGCCTTAATGAAATCGATCGTGATTCAAGCCTGCATGAAGGGCTGAAGAGGCGGAATAAGGAGCTATCATTGAGAAGCTGGAAAGTTCAACAGCATCCAAACGCCTTTCTGTCGAGTCTGAAAAAGGTCAAAACTCAAAAACCTGTTAGAATTGAGTTTACGAATGCATATCAAGTTTGTTTCAATACCTTACCGTTTAAAATCACGAATTTTACGATTAAAATATCGTCCGTGAATATTTATAAGCAAAGGACAAAAATTTCGACTCTTGAGAAGAGAAACTTCAAGTAAATTCCTGGAATAAGCAGGCATGAGTATTTTAAGCTTCATTGTAATAAGATTTTATATTATTACTAGTGAGTCAGGATTGGCGCTTTTTCGTCTCTATGGATATTCTGTTCGCTTACTTATAAAACTAAAGGTACTGAAATAATACATGCTAATAATACTGAATAATATACATGCTAACCCCGTGTTAATAATAATATTATCAGCCTGCAGACTTTCACGTGCGTGCGTCTATCACGGCTCCTAATACATTAAAGTTCATTTAAATTACATATCTCATCCATTAGCACTTCATTATAGAAAGCAACAAATTTATACTTTGTCCTCTTCATTTTATTTCTTTAAAATCCTCTGTCGAGAGAGTTATTTAGGATTCAATTGGATAACATAAATTTCGTTGGAAATAACAGCTCTTAACATTTAAGTAAAGTAGGTAAAACTACACGCGTCTTTAAGGCACATGATTGCTAGGACTCAGATGAATTTTGGATCCCACCGATCCTGGGTCGGATTTCACCACAAAGCGAACGCGTTGCCCTCATGGCGAAGGAGCCCTTGAAACATATTAGCAACATGCTAAACAATTTTCCTTCTGATTACACGATAACCCTCTCAGGATGATGAACTTAAGAAACACTTGGATTAAATTATCCGTGATATTTTGCAATAAAGGAAGCAGTCGTTAAATCAACTGACTTGTACTTTCAACGATTAAAAAGTTGATATTCTGTACAAATCCAGAGCAAGCGAACTATTTTGATAGTTTCAGTTAATTAAGGAGTATTTCCAGCTTCGATAGCATTGATAAATTTAATTCATTAAAATTGAAATATGTTACTGAGAAACCAAGTTTTTACTATCTCCCGATAGGACAGGATTCAACTACTTTAAATTACTACGTAAGCTCCTCTCAGATCATTTTTGTGTAAGTATAAATGTACATACATATATGAATGCATGTATATACAAACATAGTTTTTAAATTAATCACATCCAAATGTATGAAATACGAGAAGGAAAATTCTTTTCCCTCCTCGAATTGTATACATTTGTATATGATTAATTTAAGCACTCTGTTTGTATTTGAAACTTTGCCGTCAGTGGTTATTCTTATACATTTATCCACATGTATATGAATGTGATGTAAAACTTTTTAAGAAAGATGAAATACATCCTGAATACATTTAAGCATTATCAAGAGAAGGAAATCAAACGATAAACGTAAGCCCTCGATTGAAAAATTACATTTAGAAAATCTGATTTACAAATCTAAACCCTTCACATTTCCCTGATACTAAATCCAAATAACAAGAAAAAAATTAAAAAATTGGCAGTTGTATTTGCCAATTTCAATCTAATTTTTCAAAATTCGACTTGAGTGAATTTTGATAGTATTTATATAATTTTATAGCGTTTATAAATTTTTAGTTTTTGATATACACTCCAAATTCTTTTCAAATGAGAGGTTATAATAAAAAGTTTGAGTTCCTTTAAAGAGACTATTTTAATAAAAATTCACCAGCGTAGATAGCATCTCATTAATTCCGACCTTTTTACATCCCTGTTTGGAAATCACTTTAAAACGAGGCTTCGAACTAGGTCCGAATTATTGGTATTGATGGGAGTTTTAGCATCAAAGTTCTAAATAAATATATACCGTGAATAATTAGCATACAAGAGTATTCATTAAAGCCACGTCTGTATTCCTTTCAACTTGACGGGCAAATTTTACGCTGCGGATACGTTTCACCCACTGAATAAAGGAAATTTTCCGGCTCCCTCCATATTCACCCGTCAAAATATGAAAATTCAAATATCAAATCATAGGTTGGATATGATTTACCTCTCAGAATTTTTCCCACCGTTTTCCTACAATTTCAATTCAAATTTTGAAATTTAAATTTATTCTCGTGCAATTTATGACAAGTAAAATTAAGGAAACAAGCAAAACGAAATGAAAAATCTTACATAATATATCTGTTTTTAATTGTCGATACATTCAATTCCTTAATGAGAGATGACGATTAGCTATAATATTATCGAAACGTATTTCATTTGAATTCATTTTTAAAACTTTTGAAATACACGACCACTGATCAGTTCCTACCGTCCATTGATAAATCATTATTATTCAATCGTTCGATTCCTGATCGAATCAGTTCGAATCCTGATCGTTGTAAGTTCGATTGGATATGCTCATACTATGTAACGGGAGCATTAGTTTGTGGCTTTGGAAAAAGAATTCTAAAAATGAGGTACATACATTGGACGTTTCGGTTATTAAATAGCAGCATGGTATTTTGATTCTGAAAGGCCCCTTTCCTTGGAAGACTTGTAAGGATGGAATCATTTTTAATCGAAATGTTAGTATTAGGAATTTACATATCGCACATAATCGCACAATGGGTAATATCTCCGGATTCATAGTGAAAGTTCATTTCATCAAATCACCAACTGTCATTGGGGTCATGGACTGGTGAATGATTCTCATCTTTCCGCAAAAATTATCTCGATTATTACTATGAACTTCCGCAATAGAAATTTATTCATACTCATTTACCCTAGTAGATGGTTTCATTGAATCATGAAGAATTGTACTTTTGCCCAGCACTTAGCAGCTTTCAACTGCAGCTTGCGAATATCAACACTTGGAATTTCTCAGTGAGGAGAAGATATAAAATATGATGTTCTTGAACAAGTTAAGAATAGAAGGAAGATTCATGGACTGACAGAACTTAAGGGGAAACCCTTTTTTATACATTATTTATTATAGAGGTTCGAATAATGAAAGAGTTTTGGGCTATGGTTTCCTAATCAATGACATATAGAAAAATAAGATGGATAAAACAGAGTGTATTGCACAGAATATGCAAGAATATACGCAAGATAAATGAGCATTACTCTATTGCATAATTAGAATCCATGCAATAACAGTTACAAGAAGAGGAGAAGAAATGGAAAACCGCTACCGGGCTATCGATACGGAGCACTATTTGGTCCTCTACTACTGGGTGACTTTAACGCTTGTATAGGTCAACATGAGTTGACAGTACTACAGATTACGGATTGTTCAGAGAAAATGAACGCGGTCACCGCTAGGTAAATTTCGAAAAATTCATTAATTTCTACATTTCAAATACTTCAAGAGAAATCATAATGGGAAGTGAACATGAAGAGGACCAAATAACATTCTTTTCATGTGTCTAATTAAGCATACGAGACAAGTATAACAAGAGAAACATGATAAGATTGACTGATTCACAAGTGGGGTTAGTGGGGTGGTTAGATAAGATAAAGTGACTAATCATAAGATCGGAAGTGGGTGGCAGCCATCTTGATCATCGACGCCACAGGACCTGAAAACTTGATTTTCTCGAAAAAAAAAATTTTCCAGGAGCAGGATTTGAACCACAGAGGATAAACTTTGGATAATTTGGGAATTCTTTGGAAACTTTGGACCAGACACTCTAATCACTCGGCTATTTTTCGAATAATATAATGTCAAAATAAATTGCGATATGTATTCTAAACATCTTGTTTGTTAAAATAAGTATAAATCAAAAGAAAACCAGAAGTTGCAGCTCGAACTGATAAACGGATTCTTTGCACTCAAGAAGAACTTGGAGAAAATTCCATGGAAATAATGAAGAGCAGCAAAATTAGAGGCAAACCTACTGAGAGATTTCATGGAAAGAATGTTTTGAGATAAAACTCGACCAATGATGAAATGTCGAAAGAAACTGAAGCATTCCGACACGCTGTATGATGGCATCGAATAATGTTAGCTTAGAACAATTAAAACGTAGTATTAGGGTAAGGATGATAATAGAACTGATCGAAATTACAGATGAAATAAGATAACAGGGTATGAGGGCAGGTCAGAAATGACAGCCGTTTGATATCAGCGTTCTCATCCAGGCACCAATAAATATTCGCTAAACACTCAAGATATGTATATCAATCAGCTTCACCACAACAAAATACTGAATTGTAGATGATAAAGAATTGCCTAATCATAAGTGCGAGGCCAGATCATATGGAAGGTCTTCCATAAGAAAGGCATCCATATTTACAATATAAATTAGAAAAAAATACTTCTAAAGATTCAGATTTCTA
Source organism: Pachydiplax longipennis (assembly GCA_036926295.1). NCBI lineage: Eukaryota > Metazoa > Arthropoda > Insecta > Odonata > Libellulidae > Pachydiplax > Pachydiplax longipennis. The sequence continues at coordinate 65,818,086 of JAVFKF010000008.1, forward strand.
ATACTAGAGGTATAATTCATTAATAGTATATATAAATTGTCATACATAAACAATCATCTTTGATGACGGTTCGACATTTCTCAAATTTGGATTACATATGCCAAAAATTGCTGCTTTTCTTCACCGTTGACTTCATGACCTCAGTTGAAGTCTGGTTACTTTATTAGTATTTACTTTTCCGCGCTTATTATAAGATTGGAGGAGGAAATATGATCTTGAGAAAAGTAACGTGAGAAAAGGAAAAAGAAAAAACGTATGTCATGAGTAATCTCTATATAATTTGTACATCTACAGTTACATATGTACTTGTAAGCCGGTACCTCCTTTCGGTGTGTGGCAGGGCGAGCAAGCACCATTACTCGATTCCTTATCGATTATTTCGGGTATCGTTCTCGGAAAAAGTGAATTCTCGACTCAACTGCTTCGAGACTATTTCTTTGATCTTCCTTACAGCATCATAATAGCTTCTGTAACAAGGGGGGAGCATAGTACACGGTACATCTTCTACGAGTAAGTAGTACTCTGAACTTTTGGAGCAAATTTAGTATTTGATTGAGCCTGCTTTCATCTTAAATTTTCCATCTTGCCTCTTGCAACATCCAAGTAGCTCTCATCGATTTGTATTGGCGATTCTTTACAAAAGGTATTGCCTTTCGTGGTACCATTTCTAATTCGCGAATACAACACTATTCACCAGGGTGCCACACACTGCATGCATACTCAATTTTGTACAACAACAATTGTATATTTCCTCGCAAAATTATAACTTTAACGCTTCGCCCATATAAATGTCCTCAATCAACATACTGTCGGCATCACGCACATGGTAATAAGCTTCGGAAATGACAGTTTGTGATCAAATGTTGTTATAGCATGCACAATATTTATTTCTCAAATTAAGACAATTTCTTTTGGCTTCTATAATAATCTGCTGAGTAATATTTTGCTATATTTCAAGACCGGGTAACTGCTCATATTCAAGATAATTCTAAACAGGAAAAAAAGGATCACAAACAGGAAAGAGTAAATATAATTCTTGAGGCGATTATTTAATCCTCTGATTCTCCGATGTCATGTGTAAAGCTGAAATTAGTTACTATCGAAGTCGAAGCTACCGAGAAACAATAGAAACTGAGAATTAATTTAATACCTCTTATTCTTATAGACAGTATAGTACGAGTAAAAACATTCAGACGTGAGACAACTTGAATGAAGTCAGCTCAAGTAATCACGATGGCGTATGGTAATCTTATAATATATCTCAGGGGTAAAGGATATTTGTAGAGGTAAATATATCATTATTTCTTTTCCTATCTCTTACGCTATAAGGGGAAATGAATCGAAACAGCTGGTAATGGCATTTAAAAATATTACCACCCTACACATCTACCATTTACGATAAAGCTACGATATGTGAAATGCCTATTTTATATGAAGCAAAGACGGGAATATTTCCTTCATGAAATACTCACCTTGACTACCTAATATTTCCTGTATTACGGAATATTCCCTTGAGGAATTATTATCTACTCCAAGGTAGAAAGAAGATTATGCTTGTTAAATTTTGCTTTCTTTCTGCATTGTTTTCAAAAAGAAGTGACATTTGCCCATATAGTGCTGTAGGCAAAAGCCTCTCATATAAAACCTTAAAATTCGGTCAGCAGAAGACATTAAATCCGTCAACCCTATCGCAAATGCTTTGTGATTACTCATAGTCCTAAACCTTCCTTTGTGTTCTCATTTTCAGATCCGTAAAGCTGAAAGAATTATCCCAACTGAGGGAAATGAGAACTTTTAGAGCCATCGACATCCTTTCAGCTGCATTCAAGTGGACCTGACTAATTTCAATCTGTCTCTGATTGAAACAGTTTCGAAAGCACCAAACGACTGAGAGCACATTGTGTACAATAGAAATGCTCGCAGCTTGCACCCACTCCTTCCACTGGCTTTCCTCCACACCAACAGGTAACAATGCCCGCAGCCACCCCACTTAGAGTAGGCTTTATCTTCCTACCTTTGATACGTTTTAAGTGAGCTGCATTGTGGCTGGGTTGCAGCCCTTGCGGAAATATAGAAGCTCTTAAGTTTTAATAGATTGAAAGGAATTTGGAATGGAAATCATTGCTTCTATTGTCATTATTTCTTGCATCACTCTAACTGATTTCAGTAAGCTTACTGGTGAGGATAAAATTGGCTTAAGAATGAACTTAACTTGATTGAACAAGAAAACATAACATATCTCGTTTCTGCTTTTTTTATATTCCTTCCGCTTGACTTCCCAATCGTATTTCCATTATATGGTTTAAAAAGGTTTTATAATCTTGTTTGTGAAAAGTTTACTGGGAAAAATCCTTTCTTCTTCTAGACATAAAGATTTAAAGTTCTTATTCATTATAAGAGAAAACTTCTCCTGACAGGATATTCGATTAAGAGCAAATTTGATGGATTTTTACTGGGGTAACATTCCTCACACAGCAGTTATAGCTAGTATTTTAATCTTTTTAATTGTAATAATATATATGTAAATGGGGAAATTGATCTGTAAATGATAGAAAATATTAATTAATCTGTAGATGATAGAAATTCTTTAATGAGTCTAATTAATGCCAAATAATCAAAAGAATTATTTACATCCCTGTAGTAATTCAATGATTACTTTAATAGGATACTTTAATTTCATTTTTCTCATACTTTAATACACAGATATCTTTCTTGTTCTCGTAATCATAATGTAATTTTATAAAAATTTAAAGGATCTTAAAAGTTTTAAATGACAAATTCAAGTAATATTTTCAAAACCATGGATTTTTTAATTTAAAATTATACCGCTAACAATTGTTATTAAATTGTGATTAAATCAGGGATTCAGATCAACTTTAAATATATTTAAAATTTCTCTTCAATATTTTTTAAAAATTACTAATAGTACCCCAGTGGTATTTGATTTGCTGGCGTTAGAAATACTCGTTTATCGGGAGAAAAGCCAGAAAACGCTTTAAATTTTGAATCATGATAGAAACCACAGCTTTATCGGTTGCCCGGAACTGTCGAAGCAGTAAATGGTCTGTCATTATTATGAACCTTGATAAAGAATTCATCTCACGGAACACAGTAAATGTTGAATCAACATTTCATAACCTGATAATATTTAATGAGCAGCGCTCTTAAAATGGACTGATCACTGGGCGTATATATCCATCGCTCGAAAATTGAGAGCATCGGCAGTAATTAAATTTCAGTGATGCGTATAAACAATTTGAATCTCGGAATCGTTTCTAATGTGAATATGATTGAAATCAAACATTTATTTAGCTTTTTAAAATTTCAACGGCCGTCGGTCGATGAAAACCCGTCAATTTGCTATCACAGCACGATTTCCAATTTATTTAATGCCGTTGTTTCAAACCTTTTAGCGCTGCGCTCCACATTTCGCTTCCCTAGAAAAACCGAGCCCCTCTACAGCGTGACAGATAATTTGATTTTTTATTCGATTCGCTCTCGTTAGTAAAGGAAATTGCAAAAATCTGTTGGCATGCTTTGTGTGACCACTTGGGTCCTCCTCGTGGTGGTGGATGTTTTAGAAGTTTATCGAAAACAAAGCAATTATATAAAATAAAATATCGGGGACAGAAACATTAAACGAAATCCACGTTTTTATTTGTGTTCCACCTTTCTGGATCCCTTAGTGGATTCGACGAGTTCACCAATCCAATCCAATACCAATTTACGCAAGCCGATCGTTCCAACGAAAATAATCCCCGAATCTGTTTTATCTCGCACTCACGGCAATCATTCCGCACCCGAAAACCATAAAAAATTTTTGATGAACCATTGAGGGAATTGTTTCGAGAACGAAATGAAAGAATACCGGTTGAGGGCAGGGCAGGAATGCCACTTCGACCCGTATTAGGGCAGACACGCTAAGCGATGCGGTCATGCATGCATGTTAAACTTCCACGGTTTCTACTTTTGCTGCTTTTCATGCGGTCTTTCTCGGGGCTATGGCTTAAAGGACGACGGATACCATCGCAGAGCGTAAATAACGCTCGGGCCAAGACGACTTTTAGGAGTGACTCAAGAACGTAACAAGACTGGGCCTTTCCCTCCTCCGTAATTTATCTTTCCGGACGCCCGAACGAAATCTTTTTAGCATCTTAAAGAAAGTGAATGAAGATATCTCGCAGCAAGCAATAAACGCTATTTTCAATGGGCGAAATGAAATTTAAACCGACTCTTCCATGGCTTAGGTAAATATCGCTTCCCCATTATCCTCCAGTCCCATTCAAGAGATAGAGTGCTTACCGAGGATTTAATTCGCGAATAACGGTGACCCGAATGGAAGTTATGAACGCTACTTTTGGATACAATGGTTATTTTGTTGCCACAAAAACTCTCCGATTGAGCTCTAAGAAGGCTGGTTTTCAAGTTAAAACTCAGAGATAATTTCGGGGTGTTTCATCTAAGGTAAGGACGCGGTTTAAAAATGCTTTTAGGGGCGTATCCTCACTTCCTACAAGAAGTGAGGACTATGCTTTTGAGCTCCTGTTCCGAGGACAGAACTAGAAAGAAAAAATCGGACGTGAATAGCGTTTGATTGTAAATTTTATGTCTGAATGTGAGAATATAGCGTGCAATTTTTCCTCGATTGGTTCTCAAAGTAATGAAAGTGATAAAGTACGTTTTTTGTCATTTACAATGCAGAAGAAATGTGAAGACTTCTTTTCTAGCACATAAATAAGAGATTTATATCCCTCTTTTACTTCACCTATTAGAATGAGAGAGTGCTTGAATCCCTTCGCTTATGATGATATTTCCTAACGAAATCAACTGGGAATTGCGATTTCCTATGTGCCCTAACCGTTAGATAAATATAGAAACTGCCAAAATCTACGAAGCAAGACTGATTAGCATATCTAGCATATTTTGGTAATCTTTGAAGGTACGAATAAGGATTAGCGAAGACTAAAAATAGCGAAAAACTCTTCTTGGGATTCACTGTTTGTTATTTATTAGCCGAAGTATTACGTAAACGAGTCACCAGTAATAACTGAACAGGATGAGATTATCTTCTCATGTTAAATCTGAATCCACTCTTCCCACCCACCTCTGAAATAATTGAAATTACCGCAACGCAAATTGAACGAATGCACTAAATCATTCACAGATTCCAAAATTAATGGATAGAATTAATGAATGGTATCAAGTTAAGCGAGTTTAGGCACGTATGGGTTTATCTTCAATCACTCTTCTCACGTCTACAGATGCTTTTCTTTTATTAATATTCAAGAAAAAGAAACGTTGAAATCTGTGATTTTATGCTCTAAATTTCCCAATATGATTTGTCAAGCAAAAAATTATCTACAATGCGGGAGACGCTGAGGTGATTCTTGCTCTAAGAATGACGAATGTACAAGTAAATTAACTCAAGAAAAAGAAACTTCTACAACATCAAATAAAGAGTCCGATATACTATATAATACATGAATACCTATACAAATGTAGCTGAAAAATTCAGAAAATACACAGTAAATAGAATGACAATTTTCGTGATTTTCATCTCCGAATAATATAATTTTATTCGAACATTCAATAAGATTTTTAGGGATAAATTATAATATCAAGGAAAAAATGTTTATTACGCAATACTGATCCATAAATGTAAAATAAAATTTATATGACTGGTATCTATGGTAACAAATCTGTGAATTTAGCACTTATGTATGTAGCATAGTGTGCTATAGTTTCCTTTGAGTGTTGCCATAAATTTGAGTTTTAAATACATGTATCTTGTTTCTCCAAATGTATGTATGAATAAATTAATCCATCTATCTTACCGATTGCACATAAATTCACATCTGTATCTCCTCGTAAGATCCCCCGTTGTAGTAGTTGTGTTTTTGAGATGTGTCTATTACTAAGGCCATTTTGCACCAATAGCTTCTTTCAACACTTCTCCTAAATTGGGATTGTTTCTTCGAATTGTTATTGATGGTATATGTGTAATCACCACTCGAAGATGGTCGTCTAAGACGATTTCAATACTAGCTGGAGAGACTTCCTTTTCCTCAACTTTTCATTAAGACGCGAGAAAAATATTTCGGCAAATCCATCTTGCCGGAAAGATTGCGAAAGGTTTTAAAAATAGACCTTGCCAAACCCGAATTTATTACTCGCGCCCAGGCTATTTTTCTTCATTGGCAGCGAGGCTCGAGTTCTTACGGCCGAGTCGTTTCGGGGTCCTCAACTCCACCCCAGCAACTTCTCCACTTCGTACAATTATAGCTTGAGACTTCGATGAAAACGTCCGCCTAACCCATTCACCTCACGTTCAGTACAATCTGCGATTTTTTATCTCGTTGCAATGTTAGAAACTCCTTTCGGAGAATCAGCGATCATAAAAAATGGGCTTGCTTCTATCCCTTTGCTCTTAATTGTGCAAGATGATTTCCTTGAAATGGGAAATGAGAGCAACCTTTTATTTCGGAATTTTTTCCATAATCCGCCCATTATTCTTTTTCCTCAGCTATTTGAACGAATTTATTTTTCCTGTTTTTTTTTCTTCAGGTTTTTACAATCCGCTTCTGCCCGAAGGTGTTTTCTTGCGAGGAATATATTTTTTTCTGATCATAATATTGGCGTTTTCACTGATGTTAATCTTCTCTCATTTTTCCCATGTGTGTATTACTGAGCGATAATATATTTTTAATAGTTTTGTTTCAGGAGTCGATTTTGATGTTTCAATTTCACTTGAATATGGCTAAGCTAGCCTTATGCAGAGCTTCAATCTTCTTGCAATGGCATCAAATAGAATACTCAACGAATTACATTTTCTTATATTTCCTTTATAAAAAATATAAATTTAAGTGATTCTTTTCCAGTAATTTTCAGAAGAAAAATGACAGGAATAAAATAAACGGAGTTATATTACATATTTTTAATGCAGTTAAATGTATCGGCACGGTTAAGTGGGAATTTATAAGCGATCTTCTCATGTCACGAATTTATTCTCATAAGAGGCATTGATGTTAATGGAAAGATTATTTGAAGATGTGATGAAGATTGTCTCTATTATATAAGTTGTTTTTAACGCCCAATTAAGTTATGCTCATTTTCCGAAAAATTATTTAGGAATAGTAATGAGGGGATTGTTTTTATCGTCATAGAGAAGCAATAAATATGAACTACGGAAGAAATTCCTCCAATGCTCACTGAAAACTTTTTTTAGTATTGGTGGCGTTATGTTAACAGCTATACAGAAAAATGATGAATATCGCGGAAACAATGAGTCAAATAGAGAGGATACCACACCTGTTACCCTATGAAAAAGTCTTACACTAAAACTTCGTGAGTTAATTAATGTTTGTATTAAACAACTTCTATGCAAAAATGGAAAAGTGCATTTGTAATTCTGAAGCTGTTTTCTTTATTCGATAGATTAGTGTTCCATTCTATTCACCATTCGATTCTCAGTAAAGCTTCACATAATATTTTGTCCTGTTTACGTTGGCATACTAGCTGCAAAGTTGAAAGCAATACTTCATCTCTTAAAATTGTACAGCCTGAGAAAAAAGAATGAAGGAAAAAACTGGTGATAAATTCCTCACCTTATTAAAATATGCTACCGGTCTCGACGCGTTTGCACATCATTAAGCAAAGACCATAGACCATAAACCTCCCTGAGATCAAGTCTATTAATATCTCTGCAAAGCTCTAATTTATGATATTATTCTAGGCTACGTTTATAATAATTTGATTATTATCACCGAGTTTTTCTCCGAATTCTTATCATACATTCCGTTTATATATTTCCGGCAGAAAAACATTATTTTCGCGGAATACAAACTTATCCAAACCAGGGTAATACCGAAGAAAGTTTAAAGGCACGGAAGAAGTAATATAATTTTGAAATATACCATTCTTTTAATGAAACGGAAAATATTTTACCCGGGCATGCAGACTGCTATCTTTTTAAAGATAAAATAAATTATTGAAAACTGAAAGATATCGAGTATTTTAAGATATGTATATCAATAATAGCAATCCATATTAATAGAAACCTTGCGTCTTCATTCACCTACACTAGCATATAATTTGAAAGACCATCGATTGGATCGATATCTGTTTTCCCTCTAATTCTCAAAAAATAAATTGATCGATTATTTAAAGAACTACCTTCTGATGACTTACATTGTACACATATAGATTGCACATGTAGGTTAAGACCCTCTTATGAGAAGTTAATTAACAGCGGTAAGTTCAAAGCTAACTTTTATTCAGAAATTAAGAGTTGTAGAAAATTATCCTCATGAAAAGTCTTAAATTGAGTATAACATGGAAGAAATTTTTGAAAATTTGTTTCAATTACTTCCCTAAATGAAATTTAGAAACTCGTTAGAGTTTCGATGAACTTATTTATATCGATGTGTTTTCTCCCAAAGGCTTCGATTGTAAACGACTCGAAAATGTTCTAACAAGATATACGCGTAAAGTTTATTTTGATCGATCGCAGAATTTTTTCATTTGCAGGATTAAATTAGAGATCCAAGACCAAGATCTAGAAATCTCAAGAAGCAACTTAGTGAAATCATTTCGATAAATCATCTTCATTTTATATAAGCAGCAAATATGGAATCAGGATAGGAGAATGTTTCATCAGTTTATAGGAATATTATTTTCAGAAAACCTTCTTCGTGCATTCACTGGTGAATTTAGAGACCTTTTTGCTGTAGTTACGACGAAAATTATCTTTCTCCTCTTATGATTATATAATTCACCACTAACAGTGCAACTGCATAGCATTCAAGGGTAGCAGTGAGAAGATAACACATCTCTCGCTTTGATAAAAGTGCCGGGAAAAGAGAAGAAATATGGATCCGGTCTGCAGTCAGTTAAAAACACTATAGCATGTCTGGTCCAGAAAGCGCTCATGATCAATTTCGAATGTAGTTTTGAAACATCGCCGCGGCTGCAAATTATAGCCGGTCCAAATAAGGCAAGAACGGCGGCTTTACAATACATGACAATGCAACCCACAAAGGGCCCGCGATCCAGGTGAAAAAATGAAGGTAGCAGCTGCGTACGCTGGCATTCTAATTAGAGGCAGAGGCCCTCGCGCTCTTGCCTCCGGTGATTGCAAGTATGTAGCAGGATTTAATTATAAAGGTTTAAATGCGGACATAACCCGTAATTTTGCAACGTCTTCAAAGCGGAAAACGGCTTCTCGTTCCCAGTTTGCTCTGTTCATTTACGCAGTCAGCAATTGTATTTCGGAAAAAGCATGAAGCTATTTTCTTTATCTGCTGAATTATCTAGGGTATTTCTCTTGAACGTTTTTCTCGATGTTTCGAAACTTTCGCGGCAAAAAATGCAAAGAGCGCTTGCAAATCTTGGTTTATTTTAAGAGATGTGCTGAGATATAAGAGAGTCTTCGGACGGTGGGGAAAGAGGTAATTTCCACGAGCATGCTTCGGAAATAGGAAAGGATAATAAGAACACCTTTCATTTCATCCGCTTTTCATCGCTCATTTCGCACACTGACTTAACATGTGGATGACATTATCTTATTCTGTTCCCCCAGTTATAGATTTGCTATTTTTGAGCATTATTCTCCTGCTGAGGATATTGAAACTGCTGAAATGTTAATTTTCAAGGTCCTTCAATATTATTCGTCTTCGATATAAGATAAAGAATTCCTTCCTTCACGGAGAGGTTAAATATCACATGCATTTCAAACTTAGTAGCTGAAATTTATGAGTTCTTATCTACGAGCTTTTAAAACATCGATAAAATGTTATAAAAACGCCAGAGGGCTTACAGATCTACCTATTCAGCACAATTGGGCAGTTATTCAAGGGTTTTTTTTGGGACGTCTAAATTCATGAATAGGAATCAATCGTAAGACATAATCTTGCGAATCTCAGCAGGTGTCAGTTCATGATTCCCTTAGATCTGCGAAATATGAAAGGGAAATCGACGCGGTATTTTAAAAATTTCGGAATACTTTGATGAGGTAAAAATAATTAATCATTAATTTCAAATTAAAAGTTGCGGGTATCGATAGAGAAGCATTAGTGGAGAGATATCGATAGGCATTTGGTCACCTGCGCGCTGTTGCTTGAGCATTAAAATCGATAAGCTTTTTTGAATTCAATTAATATTAGAGATGAACAATTAATCTTTTATAATAACCTTCAAGTTTGGAAATCACGATGATGCTCATGAAGCATATATTTACACTTCAAAAGGAACAGTTAATGATTTCAAAGTTATGTAGTGAATTGATGTAGATTGGATCACAAGGGTTCCTTATATTATGAGCTGCCATCGTTTTGTGTAAATCACACCTTAGTTTCGGTTTCATCTATTATGCTGGGTTTTGTATATTAAGGAAAACAATCTGAAATTGTCTCAGGTGATCGTAATTGAATATAATCGATATTTTCGAACTCAGATTTGAAACAGAAACAACCAAAACATGTTGATAGGTACGAGAAGTTGATCCTGCTACATCACAAATCAATACCACACATTGTAAAGCCCGCCAAATATACCTGAAGAGTGTTAAATTTGAAAAATTTTATGTTGGGTTTTGGAACTTGGGTTAGAACCTAGAATGTTAGGATGCTGCTTAAGACAAGGGAAGCTGGAAAGCGTATAGGCACAAATAAAGAGTTCCAACATTAATACACATGGGCTACGATAAGTACGATAGAAGGATAGAGGGTTATCGTAGTGATGATGTGAGTATTTTTCGGTGGGGAAGATGATAGCCAGAGGGTGCCCATACCCCGTACCATACGCCATACGGCAGCTCGCGGGGTATTAAAGTAAATGTAAATATATCTGTCATTATCTGACGGACGCACGCAGTAGCCTGCTTAATTCCCAATCTCTTTGCTGAAGTATAACCTACTTCTTTCAAGCAAAGTCAAGCATCCAAATGGCCGAGTGGTTCGTGTGTATGATCCAAAGAGTTTCCAAGTGATCCAAAGTTTATCCTCAGTGGTTCAAATCCTACTATAGGAATTTTTTTTTTCGAGAAAATCAAGTTTTCAGTTCCTGTGACGTCGATGATCAATATGGCTGCTACCCACTTCTGATCTTATGGTTGGTCAGTTTATCTTATCTAACTGCCACCGCAACTAGTGAATCTCTTTCTTGCCTCATATGTTTAATTCCAGATACGATAAAAATGTTCGTTTTGCTGTTATATATGTGGCTAACTACTTGCGCTACCACAATAACCACACCGCCACAGAGAAAAATTCGGTTATGGTCAACTAAACATTCTAAGTCCCCAGAACCCCAGTTTTGACAATCAAACTAATAGGCCTGCCTCTCCTCACCCATTATAACACGTTTCTTAAATTCAGGGTCCAAATTGGTCAAGCATGTCTTACAAAGTATGAAAGGTATGTATGTGAAAATATCTTAAACTAAGAGAAAAATATTCTATTATGCTGGTTGAGCAAAACAATGAGGGAGGTATGGATGAGTCCGGGCTAAGAAATAAAAATGACATAAGTCAATTGAAGTCAATAGAGTTTTGCTAGAGAAATATCCCCAGTCTCACTAACCTTTAACTAGATGGGTGTTCCTGTTGGAATTAATATGTTTACATTTAATTTATTATGTTCCAAAAATATTATTTGTAGCTTTCCTTAGATAATATGAAACAATAGGAGCTACGATATTCAGTATGGCATGAATTTGTGCTATTTGTCATAAAAGCTGCTACTCATTAAATTTACATCTAGATGATAATAGATAATTTTGAATTATTTTTTTCAGCATTGTGCTAAAAAAATTATTATACATCTCATAAAGAGTTATTTGGCTAGCAGTTAATTTCTTCTTTTATCACATTCTAAGCCAACATTATGTCTACCATCAACTAAAACCTTGATGAGATCTGTGAATTTTTATTCGAGAAACAAAATTTTTGTGAAACACAACAAATAACTTTACTTTACTTAGAACGAAATGCAAATATGCAAATAGGTGTTTCATATTTGCATAACATCAGCTATTCAGCAACTTAATTTTATAATTATATATAATTTTGAGGCAAGTCATCTTTATTCTAATTTTTTCCACTGTGATTTATGGTTCCATTTTATATGATTCAGTCTTGCGTAGTTATCGCCTTTTTTGTATTCTGCATAATAGCATTGCAGTGTATATTTGTTTATTATGAAATAATTAGCCAACTATTTAATTTCCATTATTTTGCAAGTACTTTCACAGAAACCCTATAACCCTGTAATCCTTGCAGTATTATTTTATGTAATAATGGCTGCCCTGAATTTTATGTGATGGTATGGCAATGTAAGCATTGATTATATTATCAACTGAATATTTTATTTTAATGTCATTACATCATCATAGAGTCAAAGTTAAAAGTTCTATTTTGTGATGATTACTCCATAAAAGTTTACAAAAATAAGTCATTCCAGTATTTAGCCTTTTATTATCTCATTAGAAAGAGTATCTCTTTTATCAATCTTGCCTTAGCTGCTGTTATGTACAGCCCTTAACCCTAGGAAAGACATACTACATCAATACTGGCAAAGCTTTAGTAAGAAGAACCATATTTGATAAAATGAAAGACTTTGCATCCAAAACTATAGCATGAAATGCTGACATAATTCCTTTCATAATATCAATAATGGGCTTAAAATGTTGACAAGAAAATATTGTTTACTAAAAACTTACGTTTATTGTTTTGGAGCTTAAATGTTTTAATTGAAAAATACATGACAAGCATAGAGTAGTTAGAGTTATAAATACCAATAAAATTCTCTCATGTGCTTTATAGGCCACACATGCCATTGGTTGACCACTCCAAATACCAAGACCCTTTTAATATTATTGGACTTTATTTTAATGACTGCAACCTAACTTATATTGTCTAAATGAGGAGATAATTATTTAATGTATCTTTCCCCTCACCTTAAAAATCAATAATTACTTTTCCTTGAATAATTTATACTCCTTCCTTTTGTCTATCTCCACTGTTTTCCCCTCACTTTTCTTTCTGTTTAAAATTTCCCTAGCTTCCTGAGTACTTTTGTTGTCATGAAAGTAATATGCTATCATTCAAAGTAGTAAATATTAAAAATTTTGCTTTATTTTATGGAAGATTGTTGGCTATTATAACATATCTTGTTATGCAGTTTAATACAAACCCCAACATATATCACTGAGAAATGTTTATTGTAAGTGAAAATTTTGTAAACATTACTGATATCTCAGTAAAAATATTCTTCTGCAGTACCAAAAGAAAGAAGTGTTTAGTTTGAAAACTAAATAAATAAAAACTTTAATTTTATCATACTTCTCTTAGGAAACATCATGAAACTAGGTTCCCTTGATTATCCCAATCAGATCTACCAAGTTTGATAATGCAAAGGCTCACTCCTAAAAAAATGAATATTGATCATTAAAATAAGCACTTTTCTACTACTGATTTCCCATAAGTTATTTTTGAGGAGATATATCTTAATAATCTGCCAGGTAACATACTACTCTATGCAGTATACTGATTTTAAATGCTGCTGAAACTTATTTTACTACATAGACATCTTACTGCTGCAGTTTCAAATACTGCAGGGAACATAAATGAAGATTTTTCTCTTCTTCTTAACTAATATTTATCTGTGCACCAAAATTAACCTTGAACTATTCCTAATAACCTAATATTAATGAATTCCCAATATATATTTTTAAATATGTCCCATTTCCTATTGTGCATTAATAAAACTGTGAACAAATCTAGTTGCTAGCTTAGTTGATGTCCAGTCTTCAAATGTATTAAATGCTCCATTTCATCCCTTTCTGGAAGTACTAAAGTTTTCACTTTTATCTTCATTTCATTAAACATTGAAAAAGCAAAGCATTCAGTTTCATTCATGAGTTAATTACAATCATATCTAATTCAAGAATCATTGATCTTCTTTAATTCGAATTTCAAAAAATATACTAAGCTAACTCTTGCTTAGATGAGATTTGACTATTGTTTAGTTTGATTTTATTAGTAAAATAGATAAAATGATTTTGCTTAATAAGAAACAATAATTTATTCTAAGTTAATGGTCTATGGTCTTCTGAAATTCTATCATTATATTAATAAACAAGATATTGATTCTTTGCGAATTCTTCTATAGATTGTGTTTACCCTATATCTAGAATGCTTTTTCTTTAAAAAGGTGCTGTTATTGAGTAAAATGAGTTACATTTGATAGCTCCTTTAAATATCCCTCTTAACAATGTGAAGATGGATTTATTTACTATTTTATTGGCTGTAAATATCAATTCACCATCCACATGGCTCAGTTGCTGAGACAATGATGCACATTGGAAGGACCTGCTTATATTATTGCTAAGAGATAATGCTGCAACTGTCGCCAACTTTTAAGTTTCTGTCATTTATTCTCATCAGTCATTCTCAAGATAGCCTTTGAGGATTTCGATGGAAGCTAAGGCTGTGAGGGTGCTAGATGGTCCATTTTTAACATTCTTTTGGGTGGGTTATCTCTTAGTATTTAAAGAAAGATTTGGAGGATGAATTTTTTACTTTTTCATTTTGCCTATATGATATTAGTGCTGATGATTAGAAACATTTGGTGCTTGTTCCATCATGAAGTTCTTATACAGTGAAAAACTTGAATCTTTATGCTTACTTTTAATACATGGTTGGATGAAATGAAAAAGTTTGATAGAGCAATGAATTGTCTTGTGATATCTCCTGTGTTTGTTGGGTTGACTGAGTATAGCTGCATGTGGTTACATCATTTGAAGTTCGAATTTCAAACAGGATCTTGCTTTGACAGAGAGTATTTTGCATGAAAAGTATCTTGTAAAGAAGTCTAAGCAAATCTTACAGTCCAAAATATTTGTATTAATGGATGATTCAAATAAATAGTAAAAACCATTGATTTTGAAGTATATTGGGAGATGATAAGAATGTAATATTGGCCAAGCATAGTGTACCAAATTAAACCCCATTCATACTCTCACATGATTCATATTTTTTCAATTAAAGTATTAGAAAAACAACCTACCTTGAGAATTTATTGCTTCATCAATGAAATTATATCTAAAGAATTGACTTGTGACTTACATCAATTACTTTTTACCAAATAATACACTGTTTGTTACTTCAACTGGTTTAAAAGAGCTATTCTGATTTAAACTTATGAAAACTGTTGTCAATTATAATTCTGTTTAACAATTTTTGTAATGTATTCACCAGGAAAGAACCAGATCCTTCAATTGTGTATAACAGTCATTAATTATAAAAATATTTTGTCCATTTGGGACTTTTCTTATCCCTAAAACAGTTGATTAGGTCTTTTATTGGTCAGATTGCATCTCTAGTATTCATATTTTTATTTATTTGTGTTGGATTCAAAATTTCAATTTTCTATGATTATTAGTATGAATATTTCTTTAGTTACTGCCACAAATGAGAAAATGTGAAAACTTTTATGAAGTAATTTAAATTTAGATTTTACAGGTAATCATTTGCAGTACTTGGTCTTTGAATTCCTTTTACAAGATTTTGTACTTTTATCATTTTTCTATAGTTCTTTCTATAACAAGCTTTTGATTTAAGAATGTCACAAAGCAGAGGATGTA
The DNA here is from genome assembly GCA_036926295.1 of Pachydiplax longipennis. Lineage (NCBI taxonomy): Eukaryota > Metazoa > Arthropoda > Insecta > Odonata > Libellulidae > Pachydiplax > Pachydiplax longipennis. The sequence continues at coordinate 65,833,725 of JAVFKF010000008.1, forward strand.
TTTTGCCTTTAAAATTTACTCTGAACATTATCAATTGCATGATAGAGTGATAATCTTTAAGCTTGCAATCTCTACTATGCTTTTAAGATTTGGAAAGTGTAGCTGTGGTAATCTACGCTACACATAGTAATCATATTCTGGGCATTCATTTTTTATTGAATTATTCAGGATAAATGGAGAAGAAAATTTTTTAAATCAGAAAATCTTTTTCAGGATTAACCCATTTAGTGAAATTATCAAAGGTAGGTTCGTTTTGGGCAGATTTGGGAAGACAGATAGCGTAACTGAAATGATTAAAGAACTTGGATGGGAAAAATTAGAATCGAGACGGAAAACAAAAAGATTGGGGAATATTTACAAAATTGTCACTGCAAAACCTTCATTGAAAGAATTAAATAATAAACTCAGAGAACCAGATTACATTGGGAGAAACGATCACAAACACAAAATAGCTACCCTAAAACAGAGAACGGATACTTGCAAGTTTTCATTTCTTAATCATGGAATAGTCGAATGGAACAATCTACCTGAAGAAGTTTTTGAACCTTTTCCTCCTTCCTGTTAAGCATTTGTTAATAGGATTAAAAGAGTTTTGTAGTTATATATTGCAATTATATTTGTATTTAGTAATTATTTCTGTATCTTGTAATTATATCTGTATTCTGTAATTATATTTGCTGTTTTATGATGATGTACTGCCTTCAGGAGGTTTTGGGGGTTTTTCCTCCCAACTCGGGTGAATACCAGGCAGGGTATTTTAATTTTCTTTTCCCCTTTTGATACTACCACCTGGCCTGGTGCCTACTTGTAGTATTTAAGAATAAATAAATAAATAAATACATCTATTTAGGATGAACATAATTTAAGATTTTTATGAGTATTTTGTATCATGTAGTTATTTCAAAAAACATTTTGTTTTTGTCTTAGAAAATGTTTTGAAATGCAGTATCACATCAGTCAGTCCTGATTTTCAGTAGAATTCTTAAAATGAAAGTGTATTACATAATGATTCAAACACTTTTGAATTACTTTTATGTGAAATCAATAAAACCAGTCTGGCAAAGCACTTGGTATCACTCTTATAGACCAGATGGTAACTGCCAGTATGAAAAATTCTTAAGCAACTCGGTAAATAATTATGAAAATCTTTATTTACAAATTCAGAATTTGATCACCTTACCTTGTCCTGGGAAGTTGATAATTGGGAGTTTTAATATTTTCATGTATTTTAATTAGTCTTAACCCAGTTACTCTTGGTAATTTATTGATAGTTTAAATACTCTTTTCACAAGAGCAAGAAGCATGATTTCTAGAGTAAATTATGGATTAGTTTCTTTCTTACCTTTCGTGACTTTAAAATATTTTTTCAAATTAAAAATCATACAACTTAGAAACACTTATTTTTCGATGCACATAATTATTTCAACTGGGCAAGATGACTTTTGCTATTTATCTTTTTATGCATAATTTCAGTGAATCATTATAGGAGTTTTGGTAGGAAGATTACTTAAGAATATACTCCTAGGTTCTGCCAATGGTTTTGCAGATTTATTAATAAATGATGTGATACTGAGGACTTTACTGAAACCATCAGTTTATAAAAAATGGATGAATATATTCCATCTCTTAAAAAAACTTCATTATTGAAACAAATAAAAGTAAGACATTTTTCAATCATTCAGAAAGCATATAAAGTAAAGCTTTGTTAAGATGTTCTTGCTTGAAAGGAATTTCTCGATAGAAGGAACATAAGTTTTGGTCTTGGCAAGAACACTTAAGGTCTTATGGAATTTTATTTTTAATACACAATTTGGTACATGTGAATTTTGGATATATTTCTGGGTCTCATGCTAAGCATAAATTGTCCATAATTGCTTCAATGGTAAGCTTGACACTTTTCCATTCACTTTTCTACCATGAGCCATTGACTATCAGACTATCATATGGCTGAGGGAGTGAAATTATCTATTTTATAATTACTATCATGTAAATGTTTATCTATCTGATTTCTATAATTCCCGTAGGTAAAGTATTTTAGCAAACAATGCTAGATTCTGCCTCCCATTTTTGAGTGTATCTGTCAATCATACTAACCATCTGTTGAAGTAATTCATTTTCTGTGGTAGCTCTGCATCCAGTGCTGTTTTCCATGTATTTTCTTCTTCCTCCACCATCTCTCCACTTGGAGATTTAAATTACTGTATAGATTTTTTGCTTTGTCAAGAGAATTCTTGCATATTTTTCATTCATATTTGTATATAACTTTCCTGGTAATTCTTGTAAAGCCTGTATGTTTTGAGTAGCTAAATTAAGTTAATTGCAGCAGATCTTTGTTTGCTGATTTTTTGCCAAAAATTACATATGTATTGTCATAAAATCATGGTCTTCAAAGTAATGTCTTTGAAAGATAATTCATCCTTCTCCAATACTATGTCTGCAATACTTGCTTCATCTTTTTTATGGGATTGAATGAATCTTAAGAAAAACACATCACAACTATAGGTTTATTCTTAAAGCATATATCTACATATCTAATAGTCTCTGACATTTGCTCTTGAAGGACAGCATTAGGAGTAGAATGAAACATTATTCCATAATATTTGACTCACTGGATGTCTTGCGCAAGATTTTCTCTATAACTGTAGATGTCAAAAGAACTCATTTTGTATTTCTGGTGAGAGGAAAAGCTAGTTCCAAAGGAAGTTACCAACTCAGAAGCAACCTGCATACCCTTTGAGAGAGAGTCTATGCAAACTTCAGATTTGAACAAGTAATTAGTCTTTCTTTTTTGCTTGGGAAATTTGAAGGCTTCTGTGATGTTGTTACTATCATAAAAATTTGCCATAAATTATTGTATTTGGGCACTATATTAGTAGTATAATTATGTAAAGAAATAAAAGTCGTATTTCCTTAAATTGGCCTGAATCTCACATGTAATGCACTCTTGCTCCAAAGTATCAAATTGGAATTTCTTTTGTTGTCCAAATTATCCCCTAAAAGAATTTCTATAATTGCAAAATTCAAAAGAATTTGTTAATTACCTTGATTTCTCTCTATGCTCACAGGAGGAATCATTTTACCATAAGATATGAGCAGTGATGGTGCTTAACATATAGTTTATTAAGAGAAATTCAAAGCAACAATTGGGCTACACAAGATCAAGAAAAAAATCACAGAAAAATTTGGTAAGAGCAAAAATACTAAAAGAAGTTGCAATAAAAGAACAATGGATGATAACCTGCTATAAATGGAAAGAATGGATAATACTATAACTGTTAATATTATATTTTAAAGTTTGGTTTTCAGATTCCTCTCTTGACTTTATAGCATGATTTCTCTCCAAAGGATTTATATGATTTAATAGTCTTCTAGTTACTACTAGCTAAAAAGATAATGTTCCTCAAAACTTTTTGTTTCATTTTCAGTTCTGGTATAACTTTAAAATGTTATACTATGTGGAAATTTTGAAATGGAATGAAGAAAAAATTGTAAAAGTGGCTAATCATCCATGTTTGGGAAGGAAGTAATAGAAGAAATAATTGCCTGTGATAGAATCAACTTTTAATATTAAGCAGCAGTGCACCTTATTCAGAAAAATCATTTCAAATAATTGAATTATATGCATAATGATTCATATAGCTATATGATTAGAGACAATATTATACATTTATATTTATTTTTAAAGAATTGTAAAAGCAAGTTTCCTGTTACTCATTATTTGTCTCTTAAGTTTGCTGCTTTGATGTTTTGTAACCATTGCTTAGATTTGACATGTATTTCTTTACCTCAAATTAGTCAATTAATGTCATATAATTCTTTCTATTTCTGCCCTCTTGCTAATTAGTTTCTTAATGGCTAAAACAAGGAAGACTTTCAACATCTGTATGCAAAATAAGTTAATTTTTTTAGGAATGATACCTTCATTCTTAAACTTAACATCTAATTGGACCCATGCACAAACTGTACAAAACTTTGCTTTGGTGCTTATACTTTACTTTTCTTCTCATAGGTTTCATCAGGTTAGTCTCCCCCAAGAGAAAATGGAAGCCTCACTGATTGTGAGAGGGAAGGAGAGAAGACTTCATTCTTTGAAAGGTCATAACGGATTTTCTTCTGATCTTCACAGAGTTGGTTGAAATTTTCTGGAGGCATATTTCAGCAATTTGTATTGAAATGAACATGTCTTCAAAGATAGGATGGATGCATAACTAAGGGGGCTCAAAATATAAAATAGATAGAAATGGAGAGAAAATGAACCGTAGAACAGGATGTCATTCATACAAAAAGGCTAAAAATTTTCATGTGGAAGAAAGTAAGAAAATGGCAATAAAAGTTAGGAATTTCTCAAATCCCTTTGGCTAATGTTAGTGAATGCAGCTGGGTTGCGCTCTCTCTTTGTTGCTCTTCCAAAGTCTTTAAAAGTAATGCATTCTCAACCTAGGGGGCCAAAATCAGACTCTGGAGAGAGTTCTAGAGAATCCCTGTGCAGAAGAAGCTGTGTAAAATATTGGAGGTTCTATGTTGATGAGTCATATGACCCCATGCCACCCAGAGTAATTGGTTTAGAGCTTGCAAAGAAATTTACGTATGTAGCAATGTATTATTAATGTATGGAGCACAATAAAACAAATAAAAACTGACTATGTTAGATCATCAAACATCATAAACATCATAATTATATTTATTACAAAATTTTAAAAATATAGCAAGTAAGTAATCTATATATTGCTGTCTGTCAATATGCCAAAATTTCATATTTTTTCTAACTGTTATAGTCCATGTGGTTTAGCCTTACTTGGTGGAATGCCATGGAGAAATAAAATACCTTATAATAACAAAAAATATTTCTTTGCTTGATTCTCTCCTGCGAATACGAACGGAGCCTTTCATTGTAATTCTATACTAATTGATCTATTTTTCATTAAATTTTTTTGCTACAGTTTATTCGCATGAAAAGCTTAAAAATTTGTTGGCTATAATCGCTTTACAATACAATTTAGACTAACCAAATAAATTTTCTATATGTTAATAAATAAATATAGTAGAGCTATTAATAAGTAAAATTCAATTTTCGAGCCCCGAATGACTTTAAATCACGTTAATGAGTGATAACACTTTTATTCGTTTTATATATGTAATATTTTTTAAATACTTGGATAGGCCGTATTTTTCTCGAAATCTAAATAAATCGAAATACGTTTCATTGTCAGTGGATTTCGTTTGTCCTTTTTACCCATGGTACCTTTTCCCTAAGTCTATATAAAGGAGGTTTCCCAAAGATTTCGTCCTTCTTCTTCTTGCTTCTTGCTTCCTTTGCTTCTTGAGTTGCTTGTAGTACCTTCTTCGTAACACTATATAGTCGGAGCATTTAAACGGAGCGTACCTGTCTCTGCTGCAGTCTCTCAACGTTGCACTCCGTGGCAATCCCTGAAAAGGGCCTTTTTTTCGGCCGCACCGACTTAGCGACTGACAGTGCCCTTGTTGCGAGTGTTTCGTTCCACCGAGGGGGCCCGCTGCCCTGCGGACCACCCAACGCACCAATATGAGCGCAATGGACGAAGATCCCTCAGACGACCAAACCAACCAGCCACCAGCAGCACCACTCCCCGTCAGCGAGGAGGAATACAACAAACTACACGACGCGGTCATCCAAGCGATGAACCTGATCAACGCCAGCCGCACCCGCCTCTCCAGCGACCAGTGGGCCACAATCGTCAGCAAAATGAAGACATATAAACCACCTCAAACGGTAAGTGCGAGTGGCAACTCCTCTTCTTTACCTTCCCACCATTCCAAACGACCTAGCGAACCCGAATTCCAGACCGTAAATAGTAAACGCAGGTCTATCCCACGCGCACCTTCTACTCCCGCTCCCATCCCCACCTCTAATACCTTTTCCCCCCTTCAATACACCCCCAGTGCTTCCTCTTCTCCTGCTCCCGCACCCCAATCTACCTCGAAACCCAAAATCCCGTCCATAAAGCTAAAATTGTTTTCCGACTGGCAGATTCTAATCCGCGGCCTCAAGAAACAAACTCAGTACCCTCCGGTGTGCCAGTTAATCAACTCGAACATGATTTTAATCAAATGCACCTCCATAACTGATTATCGTTCGGCTCTGGCCTTTTTGAAAAGCGAAAATGTTGAGTTTTTTACTTATCAAATTCCCGAGAACCGAAATGTCGACTTCGTAATTCGCCATCTTCCAACCGATGTTGACTTAGATGACGTTGAGGAAGAATTGAAGGCTCTAGGATATGATATTGTGTCTATCCTACCCCTTTTTACCACCAAACCTACCAAAGCCGAGTTAGATGAAGGCAAATCCATTGGCGAGAGGCGCCAAATACCGGTCTTTAAAGTAACTTTGTCCCCCGTAAATAATTTTGAAAAATTCAAAAATTTGAGCGAATTAGTCGGCATAAGTATTGAAATCAAACCATTCATTAAAACGCTTGAACCAATCCAGTGTTTCCGATGTTTACAGTTCGGTCATACCAAAAACTTCTGCCATTTGAAGCCAAAATGTAGTTTGTGCGGAGACGCACACTTACTGAAAGAATGTACCGCAAACCCCACCAGCCGCCCAACCTGTCTCCACTGCAACGGTCCCCATTCCTCTACCTACAAAGGCTGCCCCCATTTCAAAGAGCTTCGGCGAAATATCATCCTTAAATCTAAAGACGCTAGGGCGATTCCTGAAGCATCTCCTGACCTCTCTTCTTCGCATGCGTTTCCTTATCTATCAACGCCCAGTTATGCGTCAGCTGTCCGCAGCACAAACAACCCCGCCCCCCGCCCTCCCGCTAGTTCCTCCTCTTCACCTTTCTCTTTTTCTTCGCTCACCTCTCTTCTTCCAAAAATCTTCACTGCTTTTCAAAAAGTTATTAGTGCACCTACTCTTCAGGATAAAATCGTCACCTTCTGCTCTGAAGCCCTTGCCATCCTCAATGGCCTATTTACTTAATCTTTTATCGTGGAACGCACGAGGCATAAAAAATAAATTCCATGATTTCCACCACCACTGCATCGAGGTAAATAGCCACATTACCTGCATTCAGGAAACTAAACTCAACCCACTGCAACGACTCTCTTCCCCTACTCACAATATCTTGCGCCTCGACGTCGGCCTATCTGCGAATGGTCTTGCGATCCTCATTCATAAAAGTATACCATTTTCCCCTTTGCCGGTCCCCAAACTGAAATCCATCGACCTCCTCGGTATTGAGATCAATTTTCAAGGGAAACCTATCCATATTTACTCTGTCTACGTCAAAATCGGTCGCCTTGTCCCCGAAGAACTTTTATTTTTGAACTCTTCCGCCGTTCCAACACTCTTCATAGGTGACTGGAATAGTAAACATCCCCTCTGGGGATCGAAAAAATCAAATCCTAATGGGATAAAACTTTTTCGTTTCCTTCAACTTCATCATTTACAGTTTTTTTCTCCCTTTCGTCCCACTCATGTGTCCTCCCAATCATCCGATCTTCTTGATTTCATCTTGGCTAACCATTCTTTCGACCTGTCCCCCGTCATTGTACATGAAGCCCTCTCTTCTGACCATTTTCCCATCACTTGCTCCCTCCAAGGCGCAATTACCACCTGTGATCTTCCAACTGTCCCTCTACTTCACCTCCAAAAATGCATTCGCCTCATTTCTTCTAACATTTGTCATATCCCTCCCATTGATTCCCCTCCCACCCCCGTAAAAATCGATGTTCAAATCGATCTCGTCAATGAAATCTTCCTCACTGCCAAAGAAAAAAGCACCACATTTGCAGCTCCCCAGATTTCCGACCGACTTACTCTGCCGCCTCATATTGTTAAAATTATTAAATCTCGCAACAACCTGCGTCGCCGTTACCATCGTACCAAAGACCCCGCCGATAAAACGGCCCTGTCAAATCATAACATCCGAATCAAAAAAGAAATCCACGCCTTCAGAAACGCAAAATGGACCGCGTTTGTGAACGATCTTTCCTTTGAAAATTCTTCCACTTGGAAAATAGCTAAATCCTTTACTAAAAAGTCTGTTTTTAACCAACCTCTTCTTATTGACAATCAACTAAATTTCGACCCGTCCACAAAATCCGACCATGCTGTTCACTTTCTCGCTTCTATTATGCAAAATGATATATCTCATCCTGCCCACGATTGTCCAATTAATGATTCTTATAATTCACTTAAATTCTCTCAACCTTCAGATCCCCCTCTAACAACAACAGCTGGTGAAATTATTGAAATTCTCGAATCCCTCAACCCGAAAAAAGCTCCTGGTCTCGATCACTCTTCAAACAAAATCCTTCAACCCCTTGCCTCATGCAAACACTTTGTAATGCTTCTTGTAAATCTCTTTAACTCCTGTTTTGCCATCCATTACTTTCCCTCCGCTTGGAAAGTTGGCCTAGTCACACTAATTCCCAAGCCCCAAAAAGACCCAACTATCATTTCTAATTATCGCCCCATCACCCTTCTCTCCTCACTTTCCAAAACATTTGAAAAAATTCTTTTAACTCGCATCCAAACTTTCGTTTCCGAGAAAAACATCCTCATCCCCGAACAAATGGGATTCACCTCCCATCTCTCAACCACCCATCAAGTTCTTCGTCTGTTCGAACTCATTACCCAAGGATATCTCAAGAAAAATCACACGACGCAGGTTGTCTTTTACGATATTAATAAGGCCTTTGATAAAGTTTGGCACCAGGGCCTCATTCACAAACTTCTCAATTATGGTTTCCCTCCCACTATCTGTAAAATCATTTTAAATTATCTCACCGACCGGCAAATTCACGTCCGCTCTCATGATATCATCTCCCGCCCTCTCCCTATCTCAGCTGGCGTGCCTCAGGGCAGCTTGCTCAGTCCCATCCTCTTCAATCTATTTATTAACGACCTTCCGCAAGACCAATATATTCACCGCTTTCTTTATGCCGATGATCTCGCAATTGCATCGCAATCTCCCTCCCCTAACCTCGCTGTTCATCGAATCAATGAATACAACATCAAACTTGGAAACTGGCTGGAAAAATGGCATCTAACCATCAATCCCGATAAAAGTGTTCACTTAACCTTCCCAATCAAAAAAAATAGGCCCACTTCGTCCGAAGTCCTACTTTATGATTCTCCCATCCCCACCAGCAAATCAACTAAGTTCCTTGGCTTCTACCTTAACACCAATCTATCTTGGACCGAACAAACGAATAAAAGTATTCAGAAAGCGCAAGTTACCAAATCCCGTTTATTTCCATTGCTCAATAAAAAAAGTCCTCTCCCAACTGCGCACAAACTCCGCTTAATTAATGCATTCATCCTCCCCCATCTTACCTATACTTCAATTCTTTCATTCAACACTACTAAACTTAATATTAAAAAAATAGAGGTATTTTACAATAGGTGTATTCGTTCAGTTACGTCAACAAATAAACTCATTCCCCTCTCGGAAATCAAAAGGTATCATCAATTAACTTCAGTTTCCAACCTAGTTGCCAAGATGATTGAAAAATTTAAACTTAACTTAGAAAATATTAATAATCCCCTCCTCAAAGATATTTGGAACTACCATCCTAAAAGCAGAAGGCGCAAGAAAAGTATCCGCTTAACCAAAGAAATCGTTGGAAAATTTACCTTTTGCCCATATAAAAATAATAGGAAAAAACGGGCCAGATAGCCCTTACTGAGCGCATACCACTTCGGAATACTCCGCGTAAAAATTACGATTCTCAGCTCAGAACAAATTTCCGTGCCTTCTCTTTCATCATTAAGTAACAATTATTAATTAAACAACGACTATTCTCCAAACTTACGCAAGTCGACGCCGAATTTTTCAAAATTCAAATCCATTGCACTCAACATCGTAACTGATCGGAAGGCCAGACCGACGATTTTCCATCACCACTACAACACAAACATACTCACATAACAACATAAACACTTCTACATCATTACTCACACCGACTAACACCATAACAACTTACTCACACTCACCGGAGGGCACAAAATATACATATCATACATTAAAAACATCTACTGAGAATATTTGTCGCATAGATTAGAAATACCGCATTCAAAAAAGAGTATTATCTACCTTACCTATCCCTCATTCCTCTACCTTGAATGCACTGCACCCAACTTAACCTCTCCACCCTAACTACTACCCAAACCTCGTTGCTAAAAAAGTCTGGAATTTATTCCCACCTCACCTATTCCTGCCACTCGCACTACCGCCTGCAACTGCCTTTCGCAACGGCAATAGTAGGCAAAGATTTGCACCGCATCACCGGACAGATTTCGTCCTTTCCTCGAGCCAATTGCTGACCTCACCTAAGCTGACTAGTTCACTTCATCGCTTTGTAACAGCGGTGAAGGTCGACGGGGTACTTCTTGCTGAATTCCGAGAATAGTCTGATTGCATTGCCTTTAGGGAAGGACAGTTCATACTTATTGTGTGAGATTATACTTTTTGTACTTTTGTGCTTTGATTTAGCTATTACGCTTAAAGCATATCATTGATTTTTGTAAGATTAGAGATTAGGTTCGTGGCTTTGTTATAGAAATCTTTTATTGTAAAGGATTACACGAGAATGTTCTTCCTTATTGCAGGCAAGCCCGGACAGGTGCATGTTTTCTTTCACAACGCTGGAGGTCTTCCACACACCAAAGATGCTTCGTCCTGCTATCCCTCACTTCACCAACGTGTCAAATGGATTAAGACCGAAAAGCTCGTTGTGAGTTCTCCATACTTTTCTCATAGTTCTTGTTCTGTCATTATAAGCGAAGTGCCTTCTATAATAGTTAACTCTGTGATTTAATTTGGATTATCTGTCATGTGGCCAGTTTAACCCCTAGTACGGTTTGTACATACTTTAGATGTCCTGCTTTGACTGAATTCGGAATTTTCCCAAAATAAGTGCGTGGCACGTTCCATTTGGCTTATTATACTTCATCAATCGTATGAAAATGGTAATGATTACGCGCTTTCCTTTAGATTCCCCCTCTTTCCCAGTGTGACACGTATTTTCACCGTCGAATTATACTGGCTAGATTTCAAACTTTAGAGGGATCCGGTCATGATGCCATTGAAAATTTTTATTCGAAACTTGATCACGTTAAATACAGAGTGAATCAAACTTGCAGCCGTAAGTTTGGAGCTAGTGCTTTAACGAGCTTATTTAAGGAAATTATGCTGGGAAGTCTTTGATGTAACCGCGCTACTTTGCGGAATTTTGGAATTTGATTTTAAAGTCAGTTTATAGAATAAATTGGAGGGGTGATCGCCTGCTTTTTACATGCGGTTTGGTCTTAATTCTATTCAGAGTTTTAATTTCCTGGATTTGTTAAAAAGGTCCATTTAGGGAATTTGAACTTTATCTCCGAAATTTCACCAATGATGGATGAAATTCACTAAACATTCGATCGAATAACTTTATATTCGCCTTATGTTCAATTCTAACTGGAGTTATGATTGAGGTTTTAATTTATTCTTGAAACTGTCTATTGTGAATGAAACCGCTTGCTTAGGTCAGAAGCAGTGATAGACACTCATGTCATACCAGAACGGGATTTCCATACTTTTCAATTCTTGTCATTAACTATACTTTACTATATGGATAAGTCATCAGCATAGGTAAATTTCTTGGACAGCGTTTTTGAGCCTCTTGAACCTGCATTGAACGATTTATGCAGGGGGTTGTCCTTCGTAGGGACCTTCAGTACTTATTCTTTAAACCTCGCAGTCAAATTCCCTCCCTCACTCGGGCATATTTTGGAAAAGGTTTTATCATACCCATCTGAGATAGTGATATTAAATCTTAATAAAGCTCACGGATTCAGTCAATTATTTGACGCGAAATTTTATGGTAGGATTCGGAAAGTGCTGCATAAATCTTTGGCTGATTACTGATATCTAAACGGGATATTCTCTGATTTCATAGTGCACCTAATACGTAAAACTAAGATCTCCAGTAAATTTATTTTAAATTACTATCTTGTATTCTCAGCAAGATTTAAAACTTGGTTGCAGAATCAGTATTTGATAAGAACTACGGCCTGAATTTTAAAATTTCTGAAGCATTTAATTTATTCTGACTTTCAATTTGTAATGATGTTTCGATTTACGTTTTTTAACCTTGCTCAGTTCGTAGTATTTCTTTCCAATAAGTTTCATAGATATGGGTTGACGTTTCAACAAGTGCGCTAGTTACACCATCGGATGTTTTCGAATCCTTTAACTTTAATAAGTTATCAACTTCAACATTTTTTAAATTTTGCCTCTCCAGGATACGAAATGTTAATATAATCGCTTTCAATTATCTGCTTGAACGTAATCAGGTTGTTGTAACTCCCAAAGGTGAGATAAACCCACGCAGGATAATAGAATATGTATCTAAGATACTTTTTTTTATCCAAACACTTACCTTTGCTGGTGGCATCAATTCATTGTTTCGGTTTAAATTGTTTAGCATTGTAAATTTGTGGTGGTATTGCGTCAATTATTAATGTAATACACAATATCAATGTAAAGGAAGCTATTGATGAATAGTAATTGCACTTCATAATTAAAGTTTAATGAAAAATTTTTAATTGGCGAAGTTTATAATTTTAGGTAGAATTGTTTTAATTATGATTGTTGGAATAAAACCTAACTTTCGGCTGTTACAGAGAGATTAGTTTAGAATAGTATATTAAATCTTTCTGTAAAATATAGATTTGATCAATGCACAGAATTGTGATTTGAAGCTCTATCTTTCAGTCTTGAAATTACTTAAATTTTAATTATTACCAGCAATTCAAGTTAGTATAGGAAATTTTTCTATTTCAAAATTTAATTTTCAATCATATCTTCCTTACATTGAATTTTCTCAATTGTACCAAAGTTTCTATAAATGTTCCTTTATCAAATTTTATTTTCCACTGTTGCCAACAGCAGGAAGAAGAAATGAACACTTCAAGGAACTACTTTTCAATGTGATTTTATTGCATAATTCATAAGTGTACATTTATTACAGCGGTCAAGAATGAAAATTTCAGAGAGGACCTCTTCAGGTTTCACTGAAAACCTGTCCCGGGTCCAACCCTCAAAAGTTCCTGGTATTGGAAGAGCCGGACTGGCCGAACCCATCTCGAAGATTTTGATGTGTCATTTGTTTTCTGCTGTTGCAGCATCCATCTGGACCTCAGTGCCACAGTAATGGCTGCATTGGGAATTATTTGGATTAATTCTCAATGCAGCCATTAATGTGGCATAGTCCTCTAGAAGTGCAAGTACAGTAGGCAGAATTACCTGAAAAGAGAATGTATATTAAAATGAAATAAAGATATGAAAAGAGAAATAACTCTTATTTTTTAACCAACTGAATGACCTTGGGGACTTAGTAGAATTGGAAATCATTCTATTGCTCAAAGTGTTGAAGAGCTAGTAAAGGATTAAAAAAAAAAAATTTCTGAAATTTCTAGAAAATTTTCCAAGTATTTCTCACATTGATGTGAGAGGACTTTTTCCAAGAAAGATCAATACACTTTATACAAAATGAAATAAGCAAGAGATGCTGTAATTGATTAAAATGTAACTGAGACTTTAACATTGATTTGAGATGAATTTTTCAAGAAATCAATTAAACAATGAAATGAGCAATAAATGCTATAATAGATTAAACTGTAACTGAAATTTAAGTGATCACAAACACTTGGAGACCTATCAAAAGTGAAAATATTCACTAATTTTTGTGGTACAAATTCAAGAACAACACTGCAAATTAAGGTAAGAAATTAGGACTTAGAAGCAATAAACTTGAAGTCAAAAAGCAGCCCCTTAACTACAAGAAATTCAAAGAGAAGTATTATCCAGCCAGTGCTGAAAATGTATGAATAAATACTTGACTGATTAGAAAGTGACCAATAAAAAGGAAGGACTTTTATAAAATGAGTATTTTGAGAGACTTTCATAAACTGATTTAGTAAAAGTTGTGAGGGGACCTGCAACACAACTGTGAATTTGATGTTGAAAAACAAAATAAAGAAGAAGTCAGGACATGTTTTAGAGAAACTTCGAAAAGAAAGAGGGAGAATTAATATTTTAAGCAGATAAACCTAAAAAAAAGTTTGCTCTGTCCTTAAAAACAAATGAAAGGTTTTGGAATTGCAGTGATTTCTTTCTAAAACAATTAAACATTTGCTTTAAATGAAAAAAAAACAGAAAAAATATGCATATTGTGAAAACAGTAAAACTTGTTTCTGATGTGAGTGAACTGTCCAATCATTTTATGCAGATGTTGAATGATGTTGCCATTAGCAAAACATTAGATTGTACATATTGCATTTACTGAACAATGCCACCCATCACCAATCAAATATTACATATCTGAATGATTAAGATGTTCCTTGCCACCTAATATGATATCCTTCAGTCAGCCAATGGATTTAGGTATTATATTTCATTCAAGTACTACTGCCTCCAATGTTTGCAAACAGATTCTTGAAAAATAAACAAACATTTCAGAACTTCTAGTAAAAATACAGCATAAAGAATGCTATCAAACACATCAAGGAGGCACAAGATGATGTTCAAGAAAATGACGATGAATACAGCTTAAAAAAGGGAGTGTGAGTATATTCTTGAATTTACTAATATCTCTAGTAAAGATTCACCAAACCATAGGGGCGTATTTTCTAGGAGAATTACATTCAAATTCAAATTTCATTGAATTTGAATGTAATTCAAAGTTCATTTATAAAAATAAAGAATGATAAAGGAAATCATGGTTTATAATAGGCAATGAAAAAATGTATGAATAACAAATGGAACAACAGTAGAACTTACGAGGAATAATATTTTGGTGTTAAGGGCCAAATGAAAGGAGAATTATCGATTCTTACTTATTTCAATGTGTTGGGAACAAATGTGGGCATAATTCATAAGCAAATTGAAAGTGAGTTATCATCGAAAAAATATTATTTTGCTCTATAAAGAATTATGAAACATGAACGTCATTCTGCCGCTTTATAATTAAAAGAAGTATTAAGTTTGAACGTGAATTTGCTGTATTACGGTGGAAGAAGCGAGGAAAAAGGTCATCTATTAGTAGATGAAAAACTTACGGGGTTATAAATCATGGGCAACTAAAGGAAAATTATGATTGACAACAATGAATTCCCTTGTCAGGACAGCCTTGGACGAACCAGCATAAAATTCTGCGCCACTCCAACCGTTCGACAGGCTGGCGTAGTGGGTCGAGGCACCTAGGTGCGACGCTAACTGTCTCGGGTTCGAATCCGGTCGTGAGCGCTTTCGGGATTAGAGGGCCGCCTACCCCACCGAAAGATTTTTCTTCATCCTAACTTCGAAATTAACGGATTCGAACCCGTACTTTAGTGTTGCGGGTGCCTAAGACCCGCACACCAGCCCTCGAACCCGCTAGGCGGGCGGCCAAATCGTTTATTTGTCACTCGTTTGTCATATTATTTTTTCGGCTACAAAAATTTGGAATTGAAGTCGCTCCAATGTGCCATGTTCAAAAAATTGCACTGCTGGACTCAAAGTTGAGCGAAAAACATTTAAAACAAAGACAACCCACTGGTAAAATGGTATTTCATTAGAAGTGGGTTGTCTGTATTTCAAAAATCATTTTCGCGGCTTGTGCCCAGCAGTGCAACGTTTTGAAAGGAGAAAAAGGAATCAGAAATTTTATGACACTGAATCATTCAACTCGCGTCAACTGTGAGGAAAAATGCTGAAACGAGCAATACATGGTATTTAAAAATTGAGAAGAATGAATGAGATTCTGAAAAGATACGTTATCCGCACGTATAACCGTACTTCTGAATTGAAGGATGTGTGAACTAGTTTTCAAGTTGTATTTTATTCGCAATGAATACAACAACAATTGGGAAAATTCTTAAGTAAGCAAATACTCATCAGAAAAAATTTAGCCTCCCGAAAATTAAAATAATGTATCAAGTAAAACTAACTTTAACTGTATAGACTATATTGTAAGCGAGAAACAAGGATCTTTGCATCGTTTTTCATTTGGCTAATTAAAAGTCTGACGAAACTGAGAGAACCATCATAAGAAAAAAATCTAATGGAAATTTTTTCCTTATCGTTGAATGTTGTTTACGATCTGAAATCGCGAAAATGTAGAGAAGGTATATCTATTTTCGTAAAGATCACGGAGCATTTTAAATTAGTGAATGTTTACGTTGTTCTCTTAGACCCAGTTTTACCAAAATTCCAACAGATAATGATTGTTGCAGTTAGATAAAAAATACTTCAGATCGAAAGAATTGAAGGGAAAACTTGCTTTCAGTATAAATTCTCTTAATTATTCCTGTATTTCATTGAGTTAGTAGGAATGATAAAATTTTATCCTTCTCAAGGACAAACCCCGAGCCATAGATGGACTCTTAAGTTTGCTTCCATTTGTTTAAAAAGTAATATTTTTCTACTGAATATTTATCCAATTCATACATTTTAGGGCTAAAGCAGTAGGCTAAAGAAAATGTGCAAATTAAAACCTTTTAACATTGGCACCCAAGGTCGACTTCCTTAACCAAAATTTATAAGGTAGATTCAGCAGAAAATATATAAGAGGGAAAACTACCTTTATTAGTAAAAGATACTATGAAGTTATCTGTTCATGAATCAAAGCTCCTATCATTATCTAATTAGCTCAAGAAAGATTTTTACAATAACATAAGTGCCTAAATAGGCGCTTCAAATATACTTATGTATATATAAACAGCCTATACCAATATTCAAATACTGCTTGAAGTTAAAAAAGCTAAATTAGTGTAAGTGCAGTGGAGATGAGTGCAAGTAACCATAAACTTTGAGACAAATATTCCAGGAAGAGGGTCAATACAATTTTAATTGAAGAATTTCTAAATAATAAAAAAGGAGATAGGGATTGCCTTAGCTGACAAAGCTATTTGTTACATGGGTTCAATTCATATCCGTTAAACAGAGTTTTACTGTTTCCACAACACTTAATATCAAAGAAGACATCAAAGACAAAAGAGAATTCTATAACCAACAATTTTATTAAATGCCTAGGAACAACCAAATGTATCACTGCAAGTTCCAAAACATTTCCAAGAAAAGTATTAGAAGACTCAAAAATCTGATGAATTTAAATTCTTAAGTAGCTCAATTGAACTAATACCAATTAAATCACACTTATAAAAGTGAAAGTCTACTTCCAAATTATTTAAGGCCTAAAAAAAATTTACATGATATTCACTGTTCCAGGAAGTATGCATAACTATCTACAAATTGCTAAATATAACTATATCCACATTATTTTCTTCAAAAGTAAATAAAACATGACAATTTCCAATTAATTTTCTACAAAAACCCATTTATAGCAGTACATTTAACATTTTGCTGCAAAGAGCACTGAACTGAGTAAGCTATATGAAGGGCACAATATTTCATTGATTGTTTCATGAAAAAGTAAGTTATCAAATGAAACTAAGTTATTCTGAAATATAAAACTGAGAAGATATTGGTACTCCTATATGAATAACTTATGGAGATACTTTAAATAATTCCTCGTCTTGCAAAATTTCATGAAATGATGATGAATGATTTTCAAAAAGAATTGTAAGTACACTTTCCTTGAAACAAAAATGAAGAAAAATAAACCCCTATATATGACATGACTACATGGGGGATTTCGTTGATATGGAACTATGAGATTTTGCAGTAATACTGATCTATATAAATGAGCAATGACTTCCTCCTTTCTTATTTCTGTTCAAGCACCTCCCATTTCCCTTACACAGTTTCATTCATTGAATTGTAAAGAATAAAAATAGCAGCTATACTTTCGGCCAATAAAACCCCCTTCCCACAGAAACAGCAGGGAATCATTCAACTAAAACCCCCTTACACTGAATTAAAAATGAGGGTACCGATACCTGATATTGACTTTCTATGACTTATAGAATCAAGCTTATGACAGACCAAAACAAGTTTGGGCACCAAAAAATTTTAAGCTATTGACATTCAATCCTTAATGTATTAAGCACACTGCTAAAGATAAACCATCGTCAACGAACAATGAACGGATTAGATGAAATTAACTTTGAGTTGCTCCACCAATTCCTTCACGAAAGTAACAAAGAATGACACACTCACCCATGAAGGTGCCACCTTCCTTAATGGCAGCAGTAGACTAGCATGGAGTCGATACCTTCTAAGGCAGCAATCTTGTCTTCTTAGTAACTTCCTTCATAAGAAATGAGTTGAATTTCACTACAAAGAGCGGAAATAAAAGGAAGATTAAAAATTGGAATAGAAATTTCAATAACTGATCATACATATAGACAGGATCACCTGCAGATGAAACATTCCCAAAGTCTTCGTTGCTTAACATCGTCACTTTAGGAGTGTGTTTAAATATTACAAGATCAAATGCTCTTCATAAAAATAAATTTCGACTGAGAGAAAGCTTATGAAATGTGTTGACTGTTAAGAGTGAATATTGGCTCTTCTGAGCACATAAATCATGTGTATATGGCGCATAAAAACATTCACAGAATTAATTGAACAAAGAAGATGAGGTTTTTCAAAGATTCTTCAAAAATTTTTGATCGTTCAATTCTCTCTCCGCTTTTTTCATAGAATTGCTTGTTTTCACATCTCATTCAATCACTGATACATAAAAGTTTCTCGTAAATTTGAAAGATCGCATTGAAGAAATTTAAAACTTGTAGCAATCGTAATTATTAGGAGTAGTTTATAATCAAAGTTATAACAAACGGAAACAACTATTTACTTACCAGATATCGTGACAATTCATCGTCTTCCCGGCGTGACCAGAAATAGTCGATGCGCATTTTCCGCGCGACAGTTGAGTCTCGATAAGGAACGGCAGCGGGAAACACAAAAGTCTAGAATACTCTATATCACTTTCTTTCGTGAAGTTGGTAAATTATATGAAATAAGCTGTACACTAATAACCAAAATAGAAATCGACATCCATTTTCATCATCATTACGGTTACTAATAAATAAAAATACATGTCTCCTTTAATTCTTAAAGAGAGAAGTAATTCAATTAATTACAGATCTGTGATAGATTTCTGGTACAGCTTGACTGATTTACGCAGTGATTATGTTGAAATTAATTTTTTATTTGGTTAAAAATTGAAATATTTAAATAGAAAGAAGAATCATGATGCCAACTACTATATTATGCTATTGCTTAAGTTAACGGTTGACTTTCTTATAAACTATAGATTATGAGGAAGATCATATAGCACTACAAACTAGAAATTGAAAACCTTGAGCACATTAGCCATAATTACTTACCCTTTGTTTTTATTATTCGGGCGTGAAAATGTGGGATACCCTAAAAACAGAATGAAAAGCAAGCTGTTTTAATGTTCCATTATTTTGCAGTCTATTGCTATAAAGAAAATTTCTGTGTTTTAAGAAAAAAAAAAGCGATGGAAGGAAAAATATCTTTCCTTCTATTTTACTCTCAGAAAAGTTTATAAATATTTATAATTATCTTTCAATATTAAGATTCAATTAATTAACACAACATTTCATGAATTATATTTTCAATGCGATTTTATTGTGGAGAGCTAGCCTATAATGTATTATTTTTATCAAATGTTGTTGAGTTTAAGCTGAAGGGAATTGAATTATTAAAAGGCATAAAATTCCTTCTCCTTTCAAATCCTCTGTTTTGTTTTTAGGAAGAAATATCTTGGACTTTTCTCAGAATTTGGAACAATTTTCATTCTGTCTGTTAACAGTTAGGCAAAGCAGCTATACCCTGTAACTGGTTGAATATATTGTTTGGAAATAACATTTTAAGCGATAAGATTCCAGTATTAAAAGCATGGACCTTGATCCTGGCGATTCTCTAGGACTATTCCATTTTTCAAACTTTTTGATTGCAGGAGTTTGATAAAGCAATATTTTGTTTTCGCTTATATTAACTACCCATTTCCAGTCACCCAAGGGAATATTCGAAAGAAACTGTTCATTTTTCAAGTATAAATCTTAATAAAAATTTTATAGTTATACATATAGAAATATATCTGCAACATCAAAAAGTCTCAGTCATTGAAATATAAAAAGGTGGCGAAAACAGTAAATATTCAGAGCTATATATTCGTTTTATGTCAGATGTACCATTTTATTACCTAAATATTTATATGAGAGATGAGAACACGATAATATTGCTGAATAAAATTGATAAAAGAAGTTAGATGCGCAACCTTCATAGTCATATATAGTTTCTTTTGATTGGGCCAGTTAGTTTGAATATGAAATTCCCCATCTTATTAGTATTTTTATAAACACTGGTATATTTGAGTGGTAACATTAAAATTGTTAACCTCTCGATATCAATCGATTTCAATGACATAGGAAAAATAAATGTTTGAGTTGTAACACGGTAGAACTGCTACACGCCAGTAGTGGCTCGCAGTGTATATGTGTAAAAATATATCTGCCTCCATTTTTTATCCATGGCTTTGCATCCCAACCATTGACAAATCTTGCCTATACCTCTGGGAAGGGGTATAAGGAAAAGCTCTTTAATGAGAGATGAGGATGTGCTATTTCATGGAAAGAGTGGTAGCGCGGTTAGTGGATCGCTGTCTTCCTTTTCTTACTAACGAAAATTTCGTGGTAGAAAGGATAAACATTCACTAATTTCAAAG
The DNA here is from genome assembly GCA_036926295.1 of Pachydiplax longipennis. Lineage (NCBI taxonomy): Eukaryota > Metazoa > Arthropoda > Insecta > Odonata > Libellulidae > Pachydiplax > Pachydiplax longipennis. The sequence continues at coordinate 65,854,404 of JAVFKF010000008.1, forward strand.
GAATCTTAGAATCACCTACAGAATTTGGATATTTAAATTTTTAAAAATTATCACTCCTTCAATAGGATAATAACTTCAAGAAGAAGTTTGTAATTGAAGCTGATCAGAAACTACAGCTGGCGGTATTCAATCATCATCCTCTTAATTTTTCTCTTGTAATCAATCCATCATTTGTAATTCTTCCACATCAACAATAAACAATGTCTACATCAACAAAAATATTTTGTTGTAGTCATTGGAGGTTTTAAAATTAAAGCTATACTAATGTAGCAATAACTCATGGAAGACCCTTATAGAATTGGCATATTCAATATGCACAATTTATTTTTGTTTCTTAGATCTTCTGAGGCGACCAAGAATCGTCCAGAAAAGTAGAGAATATCTGATGGTATTGATATCAAGTGATATCATTCTCACCAGTTTTTTACGCAAATAATTTCGCGTATAACTGAAGAGATTAAATCCAGAATCTATAGTTCGAAAGATGATTCCGATTTCCAAATACGTTGTCATTAAATTTTAATGATGAAATTTTACGTCGGTTTTCTTCCTTAATTTTTTCATTTCTTTTCTATAGAAAAATATGCAGCGTTAACTGATATGGTTTAGAGAATCAGGGATCGTCCACAAATTATAAAAAATGAAATATATGGCACTTCATCACAGGATATGCAGCTCCATGTGTCACTCTGTAATAGAAGTCCCAAAATGTAAAAAAAGTTAGAAGCACCAAAAACGCAGCAAAATCATTAAATGGTCATCCCTCTGCTCTACTCCGCTGAGTAGAGCAGAGGGATCGTTTATACGAATAAGAAAATTCCTTATATAATTACGTACTCCATATATGCTAATGCCGTCAATACGGACATAGATTGCCGCCATTAAGGCTTAAGGAGCAATTTAAACTTCTATTTTAATAACAGCCGTGATCCTTTTTACCTTCCTTACAGAGGGTTTATAGCTAATTTGTTAAGGTAAGCCTATATAATTTTCTATCCTAAAGCGCAGCTGAGATGAGAAAAATTCAAGAGACACTGTGTATGATAATGATAAAAAAATTACATTAACAATCTCCGATAAACACGTTATTTACATTTAAAATCGTGAGACTTTTAAACTTTTAATCGTCTTTTGAACTAATTTAATAAATGTAAAATTAAGTAGGAAATTGATTTGCAAACGAAGCTATAACCATCGCACGATTGACAGTATGTGAAAATTTACTTTTCAGGTTCATAAATATGATCATTAGTTAAATTTTTATTTCTATGATTTTACCATATGGAGATGCGGAAGAGGATTAGAGGATATAATAAGAAAATTTAGTTTCCATATCGATTTAGAAATTGTCTCCCAAACAATTCCGGCAGTAATGAAAAAGAAATAGAAAATTAATATTGGCTTCTATCAAATACCTCGAGGGAAATTCTCGCGAAGCGTAATAGAATTTTCTCACATTGGGGAGCTCTCTCGATCAATTTCTTCCGGTAGATATTTCTCTTTTCCCTAGCTTCTTTTAACTTCCATTATCCTTCCTCCCATAGGAAATTAATCTCGCCTGCATTTCCTTTTCGGGTTATTTCACCAAAGCTTACCAGTGGTGTAATCGTAGATTCCTTATGAATCCATTTAGTCATTGATACATTTGTCCCATTGTCATTACCAAATTATCAACGTGATTTACTTTCGCACACTTCTTACATAAATGAACCAATAAATGCTTAAAACTAGTCTGCATTTCAAACAATCTTAATCTTAAACATAGAAAACATGATACAGATAGTAAAATATAAATAAAACGAATTATTTTACGAAACGATTTCAGTGGTACCTTACAGGAACGGACCAAGTAATAAAATGTCGCTAAGAATAAAAATCATATACTCGTATTCACTCTTGTGATGCATTTTGATTCCAAATTATATAATAAATTTTTTGGTGAAAATTGCCTTCCGGTCGTTATAAGGCCGTTTATATAGTTTATATAAAATAAGGCCGTTTATGAAGTAAAAATTCAGTACCAGTCTTAGTTATCCTTTGCGTACAGAATGAAGACGCCTACCAATTTTTAATACTGGCATGGTATTTTCTAACTTTCTACTTACATGCATTCATGGAATGGAAAAAAATTGCCCTGCTTTAAATTATACTTTCATGTCTATTGCCATAGCTATAAAACATGTCAATACAAAATGACCGTGCACTATGGCCAGGGCCGGTGGGAGGATCTAGTCGGCGAGGCGGCATTGGGGGTTGTATTTTCAGAAACAAATTATCGCCATGGCGGATTTTCATAAAAGAAATGTTTGCCATACATATGGTTCCATACCATACCATGTACACCATACATGGTAGCTCAAGCCCGAAGTATCGAAAGATCGTAATTGGTTTTACAAGCCAAGTATTCAAAACTGATTTATTTCTGTCTTAGGCGCCGTTTACAGCGAGCTCATGGGTTAATGGTAATGGTCGATATTTCCTAATCTTTCCAGTAGGGCTAGTCAGGTGGCATTTCCCATCCGTATCAGAGAAAATATAACCCGTCTCTTCCAATCCGAATTTTTTCCTTATTACCTGGAACTTTTGCGTTGTGATCTTTTGATCCTTTCCTCTAATTTTTCGAAGCTTCAGCGATATCTTAAAGGTTGTCACCTGTTTCGTCCCTCCGCTAACTACCCTCCTCAATCTCTTATTTTTCCAGCCTTATTTTCATAAGCGAAGTTAGTAAATATATAAGGTCTTTCCCGGTGAGCTAAATTGATCCCTCCAAAATTTACTGTAAATAAAAGGGCGGCATAAATTGCACTCGCTACAGGTAGAAATTTTGACGCCTCGGTCCTTGCCATGGCTTAATTCCCAAGAAAGGGGATTTAGGGGGATAGATATTCTTATTTTGTCAATCAAAGAAGTTTTATTTCGGAATTATCTATAACTTTGATGAGCACGAGCATTATTTTCTGTGAGATTGAGTATCGAAACATGTTGCACTGATAAATCAACCCAATAAGATTTTTGGTCATCGCTATTCACATACTCATATTCCCAAGAATTTATTAATGTGATAAAAGCATCTTTGTGGGATTTACAGCGCGTTAAAGAACTAAAAACCGGTGCGAATCCCGCAAAAATGTTTTTATCAATGGAACATAAACACAGTCTCAAAGCCAATAAATTAGTATGTCTTTCTATTTATTCTACATGTATTCTTTACGAATGTTTAAAATAAAAATGCAATGCATATAAGAATATGCAGAACTTCCAAGAGTTGGAAATTCAATTTACGATTTTTCGAAAAAGAATTAATCATAGAAACTGGATAGATGGAGTATCATCATACGGAGCGTTTGGTTAGATTTCTTTGATATTCAGTGAATGTGCTGCAAAATGTGCCGGTCGGAATGCCAGATATTAGTCATCTAGGAATGAAAAAATCGTCTAATTGAAAACCCTAAAAAGTTAGAGTTAAGTTTGAGTAGCGTACATTTTTTCTACCAACGCAAGGGATGAATAAATTTTGGCTGGTGGTCAACGTTAAGGTAATCCTATTGACTGTTATAACTCATTCAAGCAGTACCTATGAATAATTATAAACAAGGTTTATTTTACTATTTAATGTGAAAAACCTTCCGCTGGAGTCTAGTTTTTTTGTCCAAAGCTAAAATAACTCTCGCAACTATTATATTTTTCTTAAGCATGGTTTCCCAGTCTTGTCAGCTGCAAGAATACATTGGAAATTTCATCCAAGAGAAAGGGCGAATGAGGATTTATTAAAATGAATTAACATACTCTTACACAAGTACTTCGTATTTTCGCATAACTTGTTAAAGCAAGTTGTTTGAACCAAATAGTATATGTACTAAAGTAAACACTGATATAATATCATTAGAACCTAATTTTATCATGAAAACTGTGCATGCCAACATAATAACAAGCTGTTTAGGACACAAATGAAGCTTTATCCGAAACAAAGGTATTTCTTATCGAATCACTGTATAAAATTATCCTCGTGAAACGCTTATTTTATCCAAGGATGGAAGTTTCTTATATCGAAATTTATTTGCCAAACTTCGAGAAGGTTGTCGGGCCGGATGAAAATCTCCAGCGAGCCAAGGCAGGTTTGATGGGGCATTTTAACTTTATAATTATTTCCATTAATTTTCATTTCAGAGATATATATGAATCAGTTTTTAAATTTATTACAAACATTATTTCATTTAATGTCGTCGTAAATCCATACTTCGTAAATTTCAGCCGTATCACATATGAAACATTGATTGCGCGAAATTCGCATTATTATATTGCTTAACTAATATTAGATTATTATTATAGGACTCATCCTTTACGTTAATTTGAGTTAAAATTGAGCCTATTTAAACTTCCATCAAATGCAGAATTCTATGTTTAAGTATTAGGAGACGATGATAAGATAAATATTGTTTCGCATTCGCAATGTAGTTTCAAGAAACATCAAGCATTGATCTGCCTGAGCAGTTTATAATTATTCCAATACCTAATATGATATGTGTCAAAAGGCGATGTTGATCAAAAGAAGAATCATTTAAATTAAATATTATTTTATAATGAATATAATATTAGGGTTAAAAATAACATTCATTTTTATATATGAGATTCTACAAGGTAGAACCAGAACTTAGTGAGTTAAATGAGTTATTTTTAATAATTTTACTTCCCTTTAAACGAAGTAAGAAATTAAAATGTATACTGATTTAATATTTTTTTCTTCGTAAAGCTTAGACTAACTACAAGAGAAATACGGAACGGATTTCGATACCTTATATGAAAGTACTATGAAAATGAAGTTTCATCAGTTCGTGCATATAATTTCGTTTCCTTGAGAGATTAGTTTTTCTTCAGTTTTTTATATTCCGCCTTCCTCAATTAATATAAGTTATCGTTGAAAAATATTAAAAATCGGATGAATAATTTCTGAGAGTAATTTATGCTGTATCCTATGTAAGATATATGTCGTTCATTGGGTTATGCAACTTCGTTGACCACATAAACCCATGTGCTGAAGGCTTTCCCAATTTCGAATTATTTCCATGCTGAGTAATAACATAAAAATCATCTACTTTTACTAAATGTAATTTTTTGTTTCTACCTACAAAAAATTGTTTCAAATTTATTTGTAAAATAATATTAACTTTTAAACTATTGCTCATGTATTGCTTAACTGATTCATAGCAGTAAACCCAAGATATCTATTACATCTACAAATGTGAATAAGAGATTTTCATCGAACTGCTTTCAATTTAATTTGATCTCCATATTGTCTTTGCTGAATTGAAATTGCCATTTTATCTTATACATAAATCTAATAAGTCTTACATGGACTTATGACTATGTCTCATCTGTAGAAGTAAGTCCAAACTTTGAGAAGGGAAGATATCTGTCGTGGATTACGTCACTGATTCCTCCCTGCCTGAGAGAAAGATCTCACCCCTTTTTCCTCATCTCTCCCCCATTTTCCCACCCACAAAGCAGCTCCTTATCCCTTGAGAAAATCCTTTTCCAAGTATATAAACCCCGTCTTCGGCCACTAACAGCATCATCTGCTTTCTGCCTCTTCCACAGTGAGCATCTCAGCACACTTGGTAAGACAGCAGAAACACCAGCTCCTTGTCTCAATAGATGGGACAAAGCCAGTGAAATCGCCTTCAAAATTACATCAGACTCATTCAGTTGCAAAGCAGCATTGCATAAGACTTTGCAGAATCTAAGATATAGAAATTATTTCTAAGAGCACTTCCAACTGGCTGTCTGCTGCAGACCTCATTGTTTATGGTGCTTTTTATTTCAGCATTCCGCAACTCTCAACCAAACCACCTCCATCACCATGAACTCCAAGGTCGTCTTCGTCTTCGCCCTCGTCTTCATCGCCATCGCCCTCTTCGCAGGCACCGCTGATGCATCTGCATACAGGAAACCACCCTTCAACGGAAGCATCTTTGGAAAGCGCGGCAATGGAGCCTCAGCCGGTAAGTTCTCTCTTTCTCCAGAGCGTGACGCTACGCACCCACTCAATAACCCTGCATGGGAGCGTCACCTCGCAACCATTCTCAGAACCAATTCGATTCTCTCTGCGGGAAATATGAACTTGTTCTTAGCCCCGAGAGTAGATTACGCTAAAGAGTCACATCCGAGTCGATTTTCATGTACAGACCGCATCTCGCAAAATATTCAACAACATTTTTGACTGTACTAATCAAAGTTTCTCATCTATTCCAGACATTGATTCCCGAGGAGTTGCCTTCTCTGCACTCTGCGAAGTCGCCCTCGAAGCTTGCTCATCCTGGATGCCAGTCGCTCAGGACTCCAAGTAATTTCGCCGCACCGGTAGCATGAAACTGTTTCCAGCCAAACTTCCCCAATCTTCAAGATATGCCTGTTTGTGAAATATTCGTGGCATCAAGGACATGGGGAAGTGGAGCTACTCTATTCGACCCTCAATCTTCCATGGCTGTCTCTTTTGGTGTCTGTTTAAAAAGATCAAAATAAAATATTTTCCATTCGAAATAATTTGTACTTGTAGCTTTGTAGTTAAGATGTGTCAATAAAGGTATGAAGACCTTACTAAATGTTCTCATTGAACTCTCCTACAATACCTACTCTATCGATATCATAAATTTGCGCTGAATATTGTTTATAGCCGGCAATAACATGCTATGCTAAACTCACCATCGACCTCTACCTATTGCTTTTTTTTACATAACATGAAAACCATGTATGGTTTTTGAGATCCTCTATTCAGCTAAAACCTTTTCTACCCTTTACTCTCCTACCATCAAACTTTCCTCTAATAATTTCATCTTTCAAACTAATTCTACTCACATCTAAACCTATCACACAGGCTTTCCTCCATCGAATAATTCCTATCAATTCCTTGCTCACTCCAAATTTTTTTTGATATCTTCTCATTCTGAAATGAGATCCGTCATTCTAACCTTAACTGTATCTTACGGTCATAAAGCAGCCGAGTTACATACAATATTCTTTAAAATTTAAAGCTTATGATAAAATACCAAACACTTTTCAATATTAAGAATACTATTTACAACATCACATGCAATAAATTCAGTTTCTTTAGTGTATTTAATATTTTTGGTTCTTTGCTCAAATATTCCTTTCATGTATTTAAAAAATTATATTTTTTATAATTTATTTTAACTTACTTCTTCGCATTCAACACTCGCCAATCTTGATGAATTACATTTTATGAACAGGACTGAAATTTCTGTAAACAAACCATTCAACTCTAAGAATAGTAAAACCCATGACAGAGCTGAAAACTGAAGGGTTCCCTCATTTCCTGCATTTTCTCAGCTATTTTGTGCACTCGCCACTCCATAGCAAAACTTGAATTGTTATGAAGGCAGAAATCTAGTAATTCAAGTGCTCAGAAACATCTAGTAGGTTCAATTCTTCTTGGACTAATTTAACCATATGAAATATCGTATAATTGATTGTTAAAAACCTGTTAAGAAAAATTAAATTCAGCAACAGAGCTATGTGACAAGGGAAAGTAGAAGAGAAACGATAGGACATTCTTTCCTACTTATCGTAAAAAATCAAAGACCTTAGAAAGGAATCTTAGCATTCACCTCGTTGTCTTTTTCTTATATTTGCCATATATTTCTTATCCTACGATTAATTTTGCTGATCACTGAAATCCTATCTTATGCTGATCCTATTCTACCAACTAATAATTACTTCCTTATGCACATTTTCTAAATCTATCCAACTTACATTTTCCAGTCAGTGCCGACTTTGTTAGAAATGGAAAACATAAGTTGGTCCCATAGTTTGGTAGGAAAATAGAATGTGTGAAGGAGATAGTCGGGCGGGCAAAGGTTTTGATTAAAGAAATAAATCAAAGATTAAGAAAGAGAAAGAAATATTTAGTGAGGAAGCTCAAAGAGTTTGGTAAGATATTGAGATAGGAGAGATTGCGAAATAAAATGATTGTTTGTAGGTTACCAAAGAAACGACAATTAAGAAGCAAAAGTAGAATTAGCTGAAAGATAAAAATAGGCCTTTCACCACTTTAATCTGTATAAGACTATGACTCTTCGTATATGTATACGACTATATTTCATGAATTATGTGAAACATGTGAAATTCTTCTTTGATCGCTGATATTGGTATATATTCTCAGCAATCCTTACATAGGATTAATAGCACGAGCCAACAAAAGTAAACTTTCTTTTGGTGCCTGGAATTTTAGATCTGATTGTAGAGATTTTAGGGCCACTGATTCTAAAAATGCTATCAGCTTATCTGATTCAGCTGTAGTTTTGAGGATACAACATCAACAACTATTTTCGTCAAGTTAAAATTGAAATAAACTGACCTATTTGGATTATCAGTATTTGCATCTGCATAACATGAGCTGCTTCCTTTTCCGTTTTTTATTAAGTATAAATTAATGTACTTATAAATAGAACATCGCCTTATATATGTCACAATACTTTTGTGCTTCAATACCTGCATACTTACTGTAATATGCCTCAAGGATGACTCCTAAATAAGTTAGGTTTATCAGAATTAAAATCAGATGATTGGCGACTTTTCATTGAGAGCTTAAAAAGAAATTTGAAGTGTGAATTATTCACTCAGTCAACATGAAAGAAGAATAAGAGAAAAATCCTTGGTGTAAGAAAATATTAAGCATCATGGGATTATTAGTGTGGTTCTGAAGATGGTGAATAGTCTTCTCGGTCAACAAAGTGGCTTAACAAAGTATCTATTTATATGCTTATGGGACAGAGCGATAAGTGAGCATTGGCTAAGGAAAAAACCATGTGAATAATTAGGTTTTTTCAATCTTTATTGCAATATTTATCACTTCATTACTTATGTCACTATCATTGTTATTAACAGCAGGTTGGAAAGAAGAAATCTCAATCTCGCCTTAATAAAAACCTATAAAGACCTTATTCGAGTAGCACGGGTGTGTATTCCGGGGATGCCTCCAATAACACATTTTAAATTTATTAAAAATGACTAGTGAATTACCCAGTCAAGAAATGACGGTAATTAATTTAATTTATAGAAAAATTTACTACTGTTATCGGATACATCTGAGGTAAGACAAATGTCAAGGATTAATTTAAATGTATTTGTCATTAACATGCAGTAGTCTACTTAACCAATCTTTTTACTGAATATTGTTAATATTCATTATCATCAGAATGGCCGAGTGGTTAGAGTGACTGGTTCTAATTTCCAGAAGTTCCACATTTCCAAAGATTAATCCAAAAATTTATCCTCAGAGGTTCGAATCCTGACTAGTGAAATTTTTTTTCTGTAAATTTTCAGTATTGCTAAGTTTCTAATACGTTTTAGGTTTGCTAAGAAGTTTCATAATAAGAAAGTAAGAAGTTTCCATAGCTTTTTTTAATGAAGCAATTCTTTACTTTGGTACACAATCGTTTATTTTAATGACGTAAAATCAGATAGATGTATATATTTCGTAACATTACGTTTACTTAAGTTCTCAATTTGTTTCATTTCCTCATACATCACGCTTTGCCGCTGCTTTTTTATTTCAACAATGCGATCCCCTCTCCCATACTTATTAAATGAATTAATGGGGTACTTTTATTTTACTATCCAAATATCTACATATGTAACCTTTTGGGCGTATGGCAGGAGGTATGCGCACTCTATTTCATTTAGAGACTTTAAAAAATTAATCCAAGAGCAAACTTGATTTATCATCTATTTCCCTTTACCCACTAATTCATTTCGGCCTATATAACATGGATTTTTCTATATATACATTCTAAGAATGCAAGAGATCGGATTCAACAATTGCACATGTCATCAAGGGGGACTGGTCGCGTACAACCGCTAAACCTCGCGAAATATTCGTTTATTTTATCAAAGTTCTCGTAATTTGAAATCTAAAGCAATAATTCACGGAAAAAATAAGAATTTTTATTCAGTTTCCTATCTTCTAACTCTTATCTCAATACCGTAGGACCATTACTTTTAATTTAATTCTGAAAAAGAAAGAATGTCTGCAATCGATCAAAATGAACTTTACGTGCATTTCATATGAGAGCATTTTCGAGTCGTCCAGAGTCGAACCAAGGATACTTTGGACAGATATGGAATACTCCATCGGACCATTAACTAATCCCCAAATTTTGTACTTCTACCTAGTCGGAAAATGCGCGAAATTTATTTCCAAAGATTTCTCTCTTGTGCTTCTTACGGTAGTTACTGACATCAGATGAATAAATATACAAACATCGGCAATTATTATATAAGATTACGTAATTATTGCAGCGAAACAAAGGCCCCAAAGAATTCCGTAACAGTTTATCTTCATTACCTATGAAAACTATTTTATTCCAATGCGCGGAACAAATCATGTGACATTTCCTTGTTAGATTCGTTACAAGTAAATTAATTTTATTAAGTGCATACAATGTTCAAATATGAAGTCCTGTGTATAAAAGCACTGTATCCTCTATATTTTTGTGATTTAATAACAAAGTCGGCAGTGGAGTACAGTGAATCTGGAGATATCCCTACAGCAAGTCGTATGAGAGCTATGAGTAGGGTATGGTGTCTTCTTGGGGACATTCACGCATTGCGGGGTTCAGTACACTCGTTATTGTAAGATGTAAAAAGAGACTTCGTAACGAGAGGTTACGACTCGAGATTGAGAGTCAAAACTCTTAAGCCATGACTAAAATATTTCCAAGCCGATACCCATTAAGGTATATAGTATATACGGAAATAGTCTGACAGATTATTTTGCTTCTTTCAACATGTTTCAGGTCTCTTCTTCAAACTTTATAACGGAAATGGACAGGAAATTTGAAGTCTATTATAAAAGGATTTCACTATTACTTATTAGTAAATACGATCTGGACGGATTTAAATCGTCGACGCTGACTGAAAGCACTCTTATAATGAAGAATAGGAGTAAATGCACGTAAAAGTATACAAGAAAAAGAAAATTTTCCAGGAAAAATGTATTTGAAGAACACTGGACAGGATCGGGACTCGAACCCGGATCTCCCAATTGCCAATTTGTTGCTCTGATATTATTTTTTAACTTAAATTTTCATCATAAATTGAGCAAGAATAAAATATCATAGGTCTTCTCTAGCAAAATGCTTCACAATATTTCAGTAAAACAAATAAATTATGAAATACAAATTATACTGATTGGCTCTTATGTAATACGCTCATGCAAATATCTTATTCTTCAGTTTCATAATAATTATATCATAGTATACAGGAAAAATTACTTAGATGACTTTTATGTCATGTATGTAAAATTATGTAGATTATTTGTAACACATAAAACTGTATTATCCTCCTTTATACTCTATAAACTTTCAATACAAATGCTAGTTAGAAAGTACATATCAAAATAAAAACACGATGAACTAATGTGTTAGAGTTCAAACATCTTTTCGAATTTTTCACTATCACTTTAAAGAAAGTTTCCGAAGATTTTCATATTTTTGGGAACACTACTTTTGATATTTTGTATGAACAAATCAATATTTTGTCTGATACATTTATTTTCCAATTCACGTATTCTGTGATAATCCGTGTAATAAATTGATTTTCTATCTCGGAAACATTTGAACATATATAAATAAAAGGTTTTCGACTTTTATACTACCTACTACAATAGTATAACTTTCTAAAATTGTCTCTAAATGCATATTCAAATTATTGTCGCAGGAGGTTAATCTACAGAGAGGAATACTATATGAAATTACTCTCAGAAATCCAAGTTCCAAACGAATTTCAATCTCGAATTTTTAAAGTTCATAAAGCATCTAAAATCACTAGTTCAATTTTTTGGAAACATAATGAACGTGATCTAGGTTTTCATATTCACGGGTGAATTTCCATTAAATTTGCATTATTTCATTTCGGTTTGCAAAATTTGGAGTCGGAAAATGAACGAAATTTTGAGATAAAACGATAGCTATTGTATAGCACGGGATGGCCGAAAAGGATCACGAGGTGGAAAACCCTGCATTATATAATAGCATCAGGCTGCTTAAATCATTCTTTCGTGCATCCCTAACCAAACCTTCCCAGTTTTTCTTTTCAATTTAAAATCGTCGTAAATTTGGCTAAAATTTTACAGTACTCCAAGGTGATGTTAGGCAAACATTAGTGCCATTAAGCCATGAAACCTATGGCTAATTATTGCTTGTGGCACTGAAAAAGGTTAGTCACCTAACCGTTTTCAAAGCCCCTGAGAAAGAGCAATAAAAATCGCTGTCCCAATGTGGGGGTCTTTCCTCAGAATGGGAGAAAATAGATGGTGCGGAAGCGCGTGACTAGTTTCGGATGATGCTGGCGACTCGAGAAACCTTTATTGGCGTCAATAGGGCATCAACCCCATCCTAATGTGATTTCAGCTATGGATGTCTTTCATAATGTCTTTCCCTTTCCTCAAACTTCCTTGTACACATTAACGTCATCACCTTCATTTTCAGTTGCCTTCTTACCAACACTTTCATTCATTGTAATTGAACACAACCACGCCCGATTTCTTAGCAAACACAAGAAGTTTACTACCATATATTCCAACTCGTTCAAATTGACCTTCAAATTGATGCATGTTCATAATGAGGGTATTGGTTCCTGGCTTAAAAGATGCTTTAGTTGTAAGTAATTGAAGCTTAGGATTTCATGATGAAAGTTACGATCCATTCCAAGCGCGGAATTCGGAAGGCATGGATTGTTTCGCTCAATATTGGTAATGAAGTGGTTAATAAAGAGTGAACTAAGTTGTTATTATTATTACTGAGTTTTACCATGTCTTGTGAGAAAAGGATGAAATAAACTTCAATTAATATATAAAACAAATTTTAATAATTAGAAAATGTCCACAATAAATGACTTGAGAAAAGTCTAACAGAATCGGAGCTCGAAGTCAGTCATGTCATACAATTTTTATATTTGCATTTCCTAAGGATTTTTCCTAGGAGCGCACTTTTAAGCGCAAAATCACCTTTCACCATTAGTTTAATTAGAACACGGGGAAATTAAATTCAAATGATTTTTGTGCCTTTTGTTTTATGAATGGAGCATAAATTTCCTTTACCGAAATACATGTTTTATGGATTATTACCCAAACGCATACATATTGATTATTATTATTGTTGTTTCTTTGTAAATAAATAATTAAAGTATGGATTGCTCTTAATTCTTAATCAATTCCAAAATATAATTAATACTCTGAACAATTACGTCCCAAGAAAGCTGTAAAATTTGAACACAAAGTAATGTGAAACATTATTTTGCGCTATATTTTGAGAAATTACGGATCTTGGAGGGTGAAATTAAAGTTTATATTGTATCAAGCGATACATACTTCTTAAAACTTTCCATAACGCTAATGCTGGGCAGTATTCAATACAAACTTGAACTATAATTACCCATAATATACGAGAGAAATGTGAGAGGAGATGATTGTTAAATAATAACATATAAAATTTCAAAGTACATTCGGAGAAAGTAAGACTAATTACCTTCCATTAGTGAATCATAGCTGTGAGTTTGATATCCAGTTTTTCTTGGGTTTTTATGACCCTCTGTCCTCCTTTAACATCCCTTTTCCTGTCTCATTTCTCTTGGCGAATTCACATCCATTCTTCCCGCAGCTCTGCCTTTAGACGAGTAAGCTATGTCGCAGTCCACCCCATCTCTCCCTCATTGAGATCGTTACCCACTTAAACGAGACACCCGCATATCTCCTAATCCCCTCCATCTATAAAAGCACATCTGCTTTTTCATATATAAAAGCATCAATTCATTCAAAGTCACACCAAAGGGAAAGATTTCTGCAGAGGAGTCGGTGCCGAAAGAGAGGGACTAGAGCAGTCAGGTGAGAAAGCACCCTAATTACATCCAGCTATCCCCGGATTCAGTCATAACATAAAAACCATCTCCTTTATCGCAGGAGATGTATATCTAAGCAATTAAACTGAGTGGATCTCTTAATACTTTTTCCGTTCGTTTGTTTTCGCCTTAAAAAGTATGGGATATTTTTTCTCTCGCACTCTTTCTCTTGACTGAACTCATATTCCTAAGTTAAAAAAGCTGCGGTGGAGAATATTTAAAAGGATAACGAATTCAGAACGATATAAAAGTAAGATTAGGAAAATTTCCCAAAGCGTCATTCTAAACTTGAGATATACCTTAATTGAAAGCATCAGCTGATGGGATCGTTGTTCACTATATTTGAGTTGCCTTAATCACTTAATTGCCTTAACTGCTTCAGTACAGTCTTAACTTTGTCGATAGCTTACGTTATATCCAAAATTTTTCTCGAATTAAGGCTCTGATAACATTTGATAGAAGAACGAGAAGAGTGCTTGAAATTTATTCTAATAAACGTCTGAATTGAATGCGAGATGATATTTTACTTTTCGTCGACGTTACAACGAGCGTCCAACATTAATACGCGGATTATATTTAGAGATAAATTGGGAAGGAGCGTTATTGCTACAGTCATAAGACTTTGTCACGTCGGTTTACTTTTCGTACTTTTGTGGTCTTATACCTCTGTAAAAAGGATTGAAAAATCTGCGATGAATGTAATTAACTAGAATTAGGTGGAAGGTTCACAATAGTATTTTTGATCGAAGAATTTAAGATTTCCTGGTTTCGAGTCGAGCGCCATTACGAATGTGCGTACTTAGGTAGGTGAATTTCAGTTCCGAAGGAACAAAATGAGTCAGTTGATTATCTTTTCTACTTGAGGTTGATGAGTTCTGTTTCTGGTCGTTCATTTTGAAGTGAACATTACTGGAGGGTGGCTATAGGTTACTTTAAAGCAGAAAATATCACTCCCGACTATTTTATCCTACTTTCTACAAAAGGGCAAAATTAGTAAAAGGTTTTCAGTTATTAAAATACCCAAAAGATGCATAAAGATGTAACTCTTAAACATGAATTCTGTCTTATGAAAATTTGGGAAATTAATCTTAATCTCTCGGTTATTTCCGTTTATATTAATGCTAATTGCGAACATTTATTAAATTAAATCATCTAGGTTTTATGGTATATTGAATGGTTGAATATTGAATGGTTTGGGTTTTTAGCAACTTCTTAAAACATTTCTTCAAAAGCCACGAGAGAAAGTCATACATTCAGGTTCACAATTCATTTTAGATTATCCCAACAGTTCACACCGCATATTCTTAATTTACCTCATCACTGTACAGAAGAAATTGTTTTCTATGAATCTATCATAGTATATTATTTAAAATTTCTAGCTTTGATTTATGAGTGATCTTCGTTCATCAATTTGAAATGTGACTGATTGAATCCTTCATACGTTACGCGCAGGTGACTGTGAATATAGAGGAGAGGAACGAAATACTTCGGGAATGACTAGAAGTGGCCGATCCGAAGGTAAGTCAAGAACTATACTAAGTGACTTTAATGATCTTTGATTTAATTTTATCAATAGAAAGTTTGAATTGCCTAACTGCATTATTGATTCAGTTAATTTTCCACACTAAAATTATCTGTATCACGGACGAGAGAAATTGACTGTGAAATTAAATTCAAGAATCTAAGATTTTGAGCAACTTCTTATTGATATTGAAATTTTACACATCTTTTTGTGCTTTGTTTCTGATTAGGAGGGCCATGGTTCCCCAGGCCCGCTCTGCTGCTAATACTCCTGATGGCCCACTGCACCACATACTTTGCCTCTGCGGATGACTTTTTCCTTAAAGCTTCGAAATCCGTCCCACGAATCGGAAGGCGCGCTTTTGGTGGATCCAGAACTGGTGGAGGAGTCCGGACCATTACTGCAGATTTGGACAATGGCTTCTTTATGAAGGCTGCCAAGTCGGTGCCTCGACTTGGAAGAAGAAGGACATCCCACCCACTGGCAAGTTGCTTTAGTGCTCATATTAGTGAGGTGGAACCAGGTTTATCTTCAAATATTCTACTAGGATATCCCTGATTTGAAATGCGTAGAACTACTTTTGTAAATTATTATCAGATTAAAAGCAAAATAATTTTCTACGTTTCCTAGATAATCGTACCATTTCATTGAAAATTTTTCTTAAACATATTCTTCCTTTTCGAATTTTGACGTATTTTCAATTTTACTGGAAATATTTGGATCAGAGTCCTCCCATGTGTTAGTTCGATCATTAAACAGAAATCGGTTAGAGTGAATAATATTACTATAGAATCCCTATATTTTACAGGCCCTCGGTGGGGTTGCTGAAGGCAGAGACTGGGGACTAGTGTGGCCATGGTACAGAACCCTGGATTCTGCACCCGGACCATCATATGCTGACATTGAACCAGCTTGGATGACACAGAGACGCAGCGAGGATGGCTATGGAGACGGTAAAAAATACTTTTAAAATATTTAAGAAATTTCTAATATTAAATTTTATGATGTCAATTACAAATGATTTCATATTCATTAATATCACCAATAATCTTTTAAAAATAATTTTCTCCAAAGAATAATTAAGGAATTTTCGTCTTCCGAGTATTTATCGCTGTTAAATTTCCTAATGATCTTATATTTCTATATGTCTTTTACGATGGGAGTTATTCTATTTCGGAGAGTCTCGTCTCTGAATCTTTTTTGATTGCATTCTAATTATATAACTAAGTCTATTTTATTTTCTAACTGCGTGAAAATGTTCAGAGTTAACAAATGAAAGAGAGATAATGACCATCGCTTTAGAAAACAAGATTTTGTGAACTTAGCTACCTTTTGGTATGTAATACGCACCTGAATTATTAACCTTGGAAAAAAATTGAAAGATTTAACTGTCTCCACCATATTGAGCGTGATTTTTTGCATGCACGCTTTAGATTATACTAAAAAACTGCTTTAATAACTTAGAAAAGAAATTAGAATTAAAAGTGTATTCCACTGGCGGAGAGCCTGGCTTGCTTTATTTAACATTCCATACGGCCTTTTCTTCTCTTCTTAAAGTATACCCTGATGTTTAAACACTTTAAATTTTGTTCCCATTTGTTAAGTTGCGTAAAATACGAAATATTCTCTTTCAACTTTTTTTAATAAATAATCGGTAAATAGTAAAGCGACCGATTCGATGTTAAGTTATCTGTATGCTTGCAATACCTCATCTAAGTAAGTGCAGCCTGGTGTTTTCATATGCTTCATATATCGTGTAATGGTACGTGTCGCCTTCCGATGAAAAGTTTTTCTGGCAATGGGGTATTAACTTCTCCAACCGCTGAGAGACAGCAGGGTATCTTTATCGATTTATATGTATATTTCGTTTGGTACTACAGTTTATTTATCAGTTATTTGGTTTCTTTCAGTAAATACTATAAAATATCCAATTCGGTATCTGGATATGTTTATTTATTTTACGTATATGTCTGATTAAAAAAAATACAAATTGACGAGTTCATGTTCATCTTTTTTCTTAACAATCCCACATTTTGAAATTAAGACGTCTATAATGGGACTATTGGGAAATGAGATTTTCTTTTTTAAACGTGTTTTCTATTATTTTCATTGCGTATCAGGATATGAGTGGAGCGAAGGTGCAAGAGAAGTGCCTGCAGTGTTAATGGAGGAAGGTCAGGAGGAGAAAATGGAAGAAGAAAGAGTCGACGAAGGAGAAAGATCGACAAGAGTGAAGAGACTTGGAGGGAAAGAGCAACACGACTTAGCAATGAGATAAGCAGTTCGAAATTCATCTCTCGATGATAATACTGAGGAGAAAAGAACTGCATTAGTCTATGAGATGTCCTATGATTTTTCCAAAGAGGGTGAAGGGGAAGAGTTTTAGGTATAAATCGATCTATTGGATTTCGATCGTTAGTTATAAGATTTACGTACTTACTTAAATTACTTACTGCTTAATTCACGCACTTTTAACGGTAGGTGGGATCTTTGTAAGTAAAACTACAAGTTACTAATAAAATTATATGGATTTGAGAATTGAATACGTTTGTTTATTTCTAAGACTATACAACTGTGAATATCCCGAAAGCTTTACTTGTTTTTATCACTTACTTAATTTTCATGAACGTTTTGGCAAAGAGTTTCCTGAGGTGTGCGCATAGGGTGCCGCCCAATACATTTTAAAACGTGCAACACACCTCTCTTTTTGTTACCATAAAATCCCTCTTGTTGAATATTTTGGTAGCTTTCCTAGATTCTTGGAATTACTTTTTAATAGACATTTTTGAAACAATAATATGGAATTCCTCCATGTCGATAGAGAAGGTAAATAAATTCCAAACGAAGAAACAGCCATTCATTATTTATAATTACAAGAATGGAAAATTCTTCCCTAGTGAGTGTTTCACATACTAAAAACGTAGAGCAACTTTGGCGAAGTATAAATAAACAAGCGTAGAGAACAGACCGTTCCCTATCTGACACAAATATACTTGAGCTCTTATAGCGATGAAATGAAAATGGTAAATGTTTATTCAATGAAATTTTAAAAGACCTTCTTGAGTTTCAAGAATATTTGAATTTTGAAACTCAGTATTTCTAATAACCTTTTCATTTTGAGGTTATTTTTCATAGAATCATTTAGAATTGGTTCTTTAAATGTGCAGCTTGCTTTCATTATATTTGGCAGAAGACGTATTGGCGGGTATTACAGAGCAGTACTTGAATGGCAAATAAGAATTAGTTGGTCAATTTTCCTCTTATAGAAATTAAAAGCAGAAATTTGTAGTTTTTATTCCTTCTCTCCAATGTAACGGGATCCGAAAGTTCGAAAAACACGTACTTCCATTTTCTCGTTTATCTTGGCTTTTGTCAGAGCTATAATGTAATTTTAAGACCCACTTTTGAACATCGCCTTTGATCAAATTGTCACTTATCCGGATGTATATGAAAGGAAGAAATGTATAGACTAGTAACAGACTAGTTGATGAATTCCATTATTAATTTCGCCATGTTTTATTTTCGTTGAATTTCATCTATTTGAATGGATATAATGCATAAAAGAAAGACGAGTGAAAGACTACGTCCCTAAAAAGCTGCTTGATTATGAATGAGAGGTTACACATTGAGCAACTAGCCAGTTGAATGACATGAATTGTATGAGATAGTAAGAAAGGTGAAGCACACCTCAATACAAGGTTTATCTCAACTATACTCTTAATCCTCCTGCGTATGTTTTAATGTGAAATAAGAGTTATATGGCAATTTTCCGTGGTGTTGCTCGGTGACTTAAAGTTTAATTAAGGATGTAGTTTATGATATAAATATTGTTCGTAGCAAACGTCAATGCATCTTTGAAATATTCTATCATGGTCGAAGATGTTTTATAGTATGACTATAAAAGTAAAAATAATCAGAGCCTCCACTCACATTAATTAAATTAAAATTTCAAAAAATTTCTACGATCATACTTACGATCTACGATCTACATCATACGATACGCAAAAAATTTACGTCTTTGGGTGTTTTGCAGCTTCTTTCTTTTTGGATAGAAAGTAATGTCATAATAGTGTTAATAAAGTTGTATAATTAGCCAATAGAAAATCCTATGTTTTTAAACTAGCGTCAAATTGACCGTTTAAACGGCAGAAGTCAATGGATGCGATAATAAGCTTTGAATATCGCGCGAGCTACGGTAGAAAACTAGTAGTTCAGTGCTCTGCTGCTAGAGGGCAGCAAAAGACGGGAGGAGCGCCAAAGCTGGGGAGGAGCGTGAATTTGGAAAGGCCCGTGAAACCTGTAGTTTCTTAGAGCCACCGTGCATTACGACGTGAAATGATTGACTGCTATAGTCATTAGAATGTCACGATACAACGTGGCTGTAAATCACACGAACGGCAATTCAAGTTCGCAAAATGAGTGGTTGCGATTGTTTTAATATTCATCAAACAATCAAAATAATGAGATTGGATGAAGGAAATTCATACAAATGAATGCAGGAGGAAGAATATCGCTTTCAATCCGGCGTAATAATCTCATATAGGCCATTTTTATGTCATTCACTCGTTGCTGTGATGAGTTTATTCTTGATAGCTCATTTGTATCAATATTTATAGAGTTGGAAAATCGTGAGGAATGCTACACAGTAGGCCAATCTTTCATTCAAAGATGGCAGGTGAATGGTAAACCCTTAATTTCCTCCGAACTTAATTTTGAAAGATAAAAATTTCCATGATGTCTTTGGACAAACAAAAGAGCGGAATCGGAACTTACAAACTGCAACGTTGGAGATAAAAATGGAAAGTAGAAATTATCAACATGTGTTGCATATTTGATTTTACGTCGTTTTAATCCCGTAAAGGGGATATTTGCGCGGTGTTTTGAAAAGGGAGAGAATATTAAGTAGGTTTCTTGAAGTAAGTTTACAATATCTGTAAGAAGAAGGACTTGATAAACCTTGAGAAATATGAAATGAAAAAGAAATCTTCAATTTATTCTGGTCAGAAGTATCTACATATGACTATGAAATCCTGTAAATTGGAGGAACTTTTAGCATAGTTTCAAAATTTTTGTGGACTAATATGTTTCATCGTTAACTGTTATTATCGAATATGTTTTACTGTAATGTTAAGCATTGCAGAAAATTTTGCGAATAATTTTGATCAATTTTAACGCTTCCGATTTCTGCTGGCAAATGTCCGATTGATATGATTGGATCGGAAATTTCTTGATGTACACGCAACATACGAGACTGCCGAAACATTACAATGTTCCCCAATATTCGTTCCCTGCTTGCAATGGCAAAAGTCTTTCCAAATCCTGTATAAGAGAAATAGAACAAAAAAAATACACTCCATCATCAAATTCCGAGTGTTCTCATTTGCGGCAATCTCATTTTCGAATGACACGCAACAAGTAATTGCGCCAAAGGAAAATAAGGAAGTAATTTTCTAGCGAATTTCCCGCAACGGGACAATGTGACCAAAGAACCTTTGATGGCCCCCGAAATCTTCAGGTGGACACTTCCTCGAGAGTAGAAAAACGCGAATTTAGGATGAAAATTTTCGCGACCGAAATTCCATTTACGTTCATATAAACGGTCTCTTTTCTTCCGTGTTCCCTTCCTGTCTCTTAGAAACATTCGCATGTCATTAGTTCGGAGAATTGTTCCATCGTGAAATTGCCTCCTTTTTTCCTAACATTCTCTTGTAACTTCCTATGACTACCAGCCGTCAGCAAGGCGACATCCGTTTCTTTTCTTATTTCCCACGTGATGGAGACTCACACTCTCACCTAGAATCTTCTCTCTCACCTCCTTTTAGATCTACCAGAGATAAGGATAGTTTCCTGCATTACACCTCTTCTCTTGTACATGTAACAGCAAGAGCCCTCAAATTAGTCAGTCATACATCCCCATTGGAGCCACCGATCTGCTTCCATTTGGGATTTTCTTTAGTAAATCTTTGATTGCTTATTTTGAGCATAGTATACAGCCTGAAGAACAGTTTAAACCTCAGATCCTCAACATTGGAAACCTAAAGTTCTGGAGAGGAAATGAGGCTCACTGTGCCGGATGAGTAATGAAGTAGATAATCTTTGCTTTCCTTCCTAAGCCAGAGAGACATGAGTGTAGAAAGTCCAATAAATTCAGCCTTAGATATTCTGAATTACAATTGTCATAGCTTTCAAGAGTCACCCGGATGAGTGCCATTACTCCGCATAATCATACTTCAGTAGCTTTCATGTTATCTTAGCCATAATCAAGATTGTAACAAAAGTAAATGGAAGATAAATTTTCCTCATCCTGCGCTCCAAGTACAAGAAAAATATTTCGTATAAATTGAGATTAAAATTTCGATATTTATAGGATAAATTTACTTGCGAACCTCTCAAGGAAATTTTCATAAGATCCATAGAACTTACATACCAGATTTAATTCTTTGATCTTCCGCTTTAAATCTTCTTTCATTTCTCATCGTAACGCCTTAGATTCTAAGTTGTATCCACAGATCCGTCTTTATTTGTCTAAACACAAAAAATGATCTCAAGTCGTCAGTTATCCAAATAAAAGAACATTTCTTTACATTTCCTTACTCCTTGACTAAATAGTAAGGCCGAGGGAAATATTAGCGAATTTTCGTTAAAATCCCTACCGCAAACCTATGGGCTTTGAAGATTCGTCACGGCCAACAATTGCTATCTTTGAGAATTCGTCACAAAGTGACACCTACCTGAGACCAATGGTCAAGAGAAAGAGCCTCACTCCCGCCCAAGAGCCTTTCACAAACAGACGCAGTCAAGCATATGGCTAACGTGAATAGGAAAAATATACCGAAGTAGTGTCGTGAGCGACAAAAGCCATTACAGAGAGTCCATTATATTTAACGTGGTTGCTGTTAAGTTATCGGTTTCCTTATTTGAGGAAATGCTTCTGTTCTGGTTACTTATAGGAAAATATTTCTCACACTATTGGAATAGGATTTTGGAAATAAGCTAACAGTTTTTGCAAGAAATCTTTATTTAAGCGTGTGTGAATGTTCAAGCATTCCAATCGCTCAAGTAAGGGACGGTTTTTTATTAGCTAGAGGTCAATGTGACCGAAGAAAAAAGCATTATAATATAGTTCATAAATTTTCTTTCATATCAAAAGAAAATACACATTCCATTAATTCTAAGTATTAACCTTTAGCCTTACAAATCTATCACAAGATTTTGCTATTTTCTGTTCTTGCTGCTTTAATTTCACATATTCCGGTATCTACTCCGCTTATTAAGTACTTTTTAACAGTCCGGTATTGAGCTCTTTAGTATTGTAATTTTTACCGATAGCCTTTTTCCTTCTCTTCCTGACCAAATATGTCGGGATAACAATAAATTTAGACGGTGCTTTAAAGAAACTTCAAATATCTGTTTTTAACTTTGTTCTACGTGATATGAATGTATACAAAACTCCAGCCACTGTACGATTTCTTCCGCTTATTGAATGTGTATGAAGTAAATTCAAAATCATGTAGAAAAACCTCTGCATATGATGGAATGAAACAGGAATACAAAAGGGAAGAATATCTACAGTCTATAGAGAAAAGTATGAGATATTAGTCTGATTTAACTTATATAGAATATAAATGGATATATATTTTTAAATATTAAGAAAGATTACGTTCGTAGAAGATGTAGCCGATATTATTAGCTCTCATTATTGCATAGACCGTGCAAATATTGAATAAAGATGCGAAATAGATAAAGAGGTAGAGAATTGGACTCTAGAACCAGTCGATTCAAGATTTAATTCTGTACGCGAAAGTGATCTACTAAGGAAGGACAGTCATACTATATGCACCCCCTGCCACACGCCGGGCAGTTTTCAGGGCACCTATGTAGATGTAGAGATAGAAGTAAAAAATCAAGGCTGGATCTATAGAAACCTCAGATATTGTATGTTTATAAGATATCATTGTCGATTTTAGATACTTATGGAAAAGGGCTATCTTCACGTATAGAATAAATGGAAGCAGAACGCTGAGTTAAAAATATGAATGAAGCTCGTTACATTTAATGAGACATTAGGTCAAACGAGGTATGACTCGATATAGAGTAAAATAGTTCGATAGAAAGAAAAGATAACTGCATTCACTATGAAATACTATGGGATGTGAATTCTTTGACCCTTCATTGGGCGACGTCATATAATAACAATTCATTCATATTAGTAAAGCAATTTAATATTTACTATCTTTTAAAATTATTACTTATTCTCTGCTGCACTGAGACTGGCTGGTGGCATCATAACAAATCACAACTAAATTATTATTAAAGCGCTTCGCTTTTTATGAGCAATCTGAATTTCAGATCTAGCTTCGAGTAACGTTACATAAAATGTCGCGGAGAAATATCCCTTCTTCCCCACGGCAAACAAGTATAATTTAGCGACACTTCGACGCGTAACGGATAAGCACGCCGCCGCTCTTTTCGCGTTTTTTCCCTTTACCTTCGAAGAGAGCTCACGTGGGAAGCGAGGGCGGATAGAAGGGTATGTCGGCTTTACGGAGGCGGATAATAACTGGGCTGAGAGAGTGAGCGCCTTCCGAGAAGAAAAGTTTCCCCCACGGAGTCAACAAGTGCGGAGTGTATGTTTCGCAGAAGGTCAGACACGAAGAGGTCGCTCCGATACAGGAGCAGTTAGATGATTCGTGTCAATTCGTTCCGACAGTTTCTCCGCCGCGGAAACTCAAACACGCCGGCATTTACGCGTTGGTTCTGCGTGTCCAGGAAGTGAGGCGACCCCTTCAGGAAGAGTACGGTTAGTCGCGATTTTCACCCCTTCACTAATGGTCACCTACCGACTCGAATTTTTCAGGTCAAACTGGATTGCCTGAGATGATTCTCACAGATGATGGAAAAGAGAATGGATAGAAATGAAAATGCCGCTCAGCTTTGTGAGGAAAGCCGTTTACTAATCAATCGGATGAAAGTTTAAAGGAACATATCACGGGTTTGTTCATTTTCTGGCTTTTTTAATACGCTCACTGTAAAGGGAGAAGTGTAGAATAGTTGTGAAGATAACGCTTTCTCCTGTGTTAGTCGATTGAAAGGAATTCCTACGTGCTCCGAGAAGTAAATAATCCGTATCCACATTGCAAAACACACATGATTCGGAAGCATAACAAATATTTGAAAGAGCTTTACTTTTCAAACATACCTGTAAAATTAATGGGAAGGGCATTCCAAAGTACATAAAAATTTAGACATCTTTTTGGAAATTTATAGTTGATGCACAAAATAAAATCCTAAAATATCACCATCAAACATCCACAATTTTATCTCATAGCTTAGGATTTCAATTCTTCCAACCCAAGATTTACGGTAGATGATATGTTTATAAGACCGTGTTTACCATAACATATACAAAATAGGCAAATTAGCATATTAATTCGAAAAGACTGACGCATTTGAAGGATTATGATTGCATTAATAGACTTGAAGAACTAAATAACAAATAATTTATAATGCTTAGCTCTAAGTGACCGCATTAAGTGAATTACTGAATTTGAAATATGTAGAGATTATCGAGATTATATATATGCATAACCTCGATAATATATGTACATACTATACCTGAGTATTATGGGAGATTTTCCTTATCTTTCACAATAAATATCTTTAATTGCTTTCGTAAAGAGTGTATATCTTTGAAATCCTAATTGATACACGGCTTATTATGGCTCGTTATCGTAATTGAGCGTCGTAAATAACAGGAAATGAGGTAGAATTCCTCATCTTTCCTGTACAAAAAGAAGAATTCCCCATTTACATTCACTTTCCTCTGATTCTGCTTAATGCAATGTTTGAATTCTGAGATGTTAGGATAAATACGAGTGAAATGTGACATTTTAGCCTGATATTTACTTAGTTACTTTTAATGGTATGTTTAACTATTTTATTGGGCATTATTTAACTATATTTCGTTGGAAGATGTTTTATACTCATGATTCAATATTTTTAGATTAAGTTCATTTTTATGTAATTAAGGTGAATCAGAATAACATTAGAAAATATAAGAAGTTCCATTCCGTATGCAAAAAAAGTTATCAAATACTTTTAAGTTAACATGAATAAATGAAACAAAGTGAATCAGGTGTAAATGAAACCCTAATTGACAATGCAAACTCGTCAATCGCTTTTGTATATGGGAAAGTAATCCTATAGTAGAGATTTCAGAGTTTACTAGATAAATCCTACGTCTTTGGTTGAAGTGGTAAGAAGAGAATTGTGAAAGTAATCCATAGAGTGGTAAAGAGGGTCCCCTTTATTATAACTGTGATTTTGAGTGTGTGAGAAATCAATATGATCTGGCGTAGCTTTGTGGAAAGCCACAATAAATTAAACAACTTAGTAATTTTCCACGAATTTTTAATTTTGCTTTCTGTTTCGTAAGACGTTCCTACATATTCAGGCCTCATGTAAGAACGTCTTACGAAACAGAAAGCAAAATTAAAAATTCGTGGAAAATTACTAAGTTGTTTAATTTATTGAGCGTGTATAGTTTTTCTGTATTGTTTACGGAGGATAGCAAATATTTCGCTTATCTGGAATGGAATAACTTAGAGAAGGTGAGGAATCGCTTTAACGGACGATTGACTCTTACAATAGTTACAATAAAAGTATAACCCATTACTCGGATCAACCGACATCGATTAGATAAGCTTAGTTCAATTACACTGAGTTCAGTCTACCGTCGTATCTCACATCTTTTATTTTCCCTCATCACCACTCAGTAGTTTATTAAATTTTTTATGCCATCGAAAGCAAAACTTCTAA
The DNA here is from genome assembly GCA_036926295.1 of Pachydiplax longipennis. NCBI lineage: Eukaryota > Metazoa > Arthropoda > Insecta > Odonata > Libellulidae > Pachydiplax > Pachydiplax longipennis. The sequence goes on from JAVFKF010000008.1 coordinate 65,880,655, forward strand.
AAGTAATGGAAAAAACTAATCGATGAAGTTGAAAGATTCTTAGTGCAGTAAAAAACTGTCTCTACGTACACGTGTAATAAATGATGTGATGGTTGGATGGAACGGAGCTCAATTTTTTGTTTATAATCTTTACTTGACGCTTTTGATATGAGTTGTTGGCCACGTCCAATTATTCAGATGGAATTTCAAGGTCAACTTGCCGAATGATTTTCTTCTGATAGATGGTAAAGCTATGTTTTTAAACGGAAAAGAATATGTCCAGCTATAAAGTAAACGAGTGAAATACATTGATCTCCGTTTTTTTCATTTATTTAATAGCCTATATGGAAATTATGTAGAGTATAGTAGTATGAAAAGATTCAGTCAGCAGAACATATGTGATTGTTATAATTTTTGTAGCATTTTTTTATTCTACATGCCAATTCTCATTTCTTAGTAGTACATTTTGTTCGGAATTCTAGTTTGAAAAGGTTTTTCTTTGGTACCATCATCACATCATTGTAAACGGAAATGTACATCTTCCCTGGGATCACTAAAAGAAACACTGTCGCGATAAAGTCAGTCGTAGAGAGACAAAATAATTCTTTGAGTCTGCAAAAAACAATATAAAAAATATAGCCTTATTATCATTAATTATCTTTTAATCACCCTTCTATTTACTTTACAATTATTCCCAAAAAAATTAGATGTAGCACAATTTTATTCCAAATAATTACATTTCTTGCCTTGTCATCCAGCCTTCACCGTCTCATTAGTAATTTTTTAATAATTTGGCCTAAATTACTCGTATAGGCATCGTTTGAAATGAGGCTGAATCGCGCCGTATTCAGGACTTTCAATGGTCACAGAGGTATTTCGGTTAGAGTATTTTCTATTTTCAGAACAAGTTCATTTCTTTGGGAGCAAAATTGCGACCTTGCAGAACAGTTATTCATTTTTCCAAATTATCTTCGACCCAATTTAAAAAAACTACGCTTCCTCTCGATCCCCTTATGTTTTTAAATACCGAGCGGAAGCATCACGCACACCACGTTGTCTGTTCAAGAACTTTACAAACTGCAAGAACATTTTAATGTAACGGGTATAAAAACGATATTTTAAGGAATTTTCCCTTCCTCTTCTAGCGATGGAGAAGAGCTACGCACCGACCTTTTCTTTCTCTCCATCAGTGGCCCCAACAGAGTGTGAAGCGTGTCGGTCTTAAGTGGTCGCGGCCATCTTCCTCTCAAACCCATTCACCTTCTTCACAAGTCCCACACCGCTGTGCACGATTCCTTTATAGCCCATGTCCCGCTGCGTGTAATCATCCAACGGACATCGTAAACTACACATCCCAGCGCCATCTTACACTAACTTCCCTGTACGTCGATTTTCGTGAACGGGACTCAGGTTTTCGTCGTAAGGAGAAAATCTTCCAAAAAGAAAAATGTACCTCGAGCCTCAAACAAAGGTTCAAGCGCTATCATTAGAAGCTGAATGATTCAAGAAACACGTTTCTAAAGCATTCCTAATGGTGAATTAAACAATGCACGCGTAGTAACTTCCAGAGATATATTTTTTTCAAGGGGTCTTCTTTTGTCAATGAATTGATATCTTCAAACACATCGGTCAAGAAAGTACACGAATATATAAAACAATTAAAAGTTGCTTGCATACTGCAAACTAATCGGTGAATAGTTTAAAAAAAAATACCAGATTATTTTTTATACACGCTTACAATCACGTCCGTATTCACTGTAGTGTATAACAAAAGAGATCATGTAATCACCCTTGTGTCGAACTCGGAATGTATCATTGAAAGTTTTTAATTGTGCACTTTTCATTTATTATGGCGTCCTTCCACAAAGTTGAGCTTGAACATATCAGATTTATTCCTTATAACATCGAAGGCGTTGAATAACTGAAAAATTAGGGTGGAGTATTAAATTAGTTATTAATGAATTAAAATACTCCTATTTTTTTCAATATACCTAGCATTTTACACTTTCATGGCTTGACGGCCACTATAATCATTTGAAGCCTGGTCGCCATCATATATTTTTGTGGAACAAAAAACGAAGTATTTTATTCGTTTACTATATCCACCCTAAAATAGAGTTCCACGAAGTCACGGCTAATTCCATCAATACTAACTGGCAAATATTTACAGCCGAATCTGGATACGGAAGAGTTATTCCTTATAACTTATAATGTAACTGACGAAAAAAAAACCGTACATTTTCTTCCGTTGCGGTTATTTTTCGGAGTTTTTTTTACGAACATCTACTCACGTGATCTCTTCCTCCGTTTATTCGAAGCAATCGATGTTTTTTGCGGATTATACCGAGGAAGATCTTTCCAAATCCAAGCTTTTTTGGGAATAATATATTTATTACCCTTGTTAAGATTTCCAAATTAGAGCACATTTTTCCGTCAGCTTGCTCCGAAAAACGAAAATTTTCCGCATCGGTTTTATTGCCTTACAGACGGAAAATTGGCTAAATAATGGAAAGTGGATAAAATTTTTTACGATCGAAAATTAAGCAAAAACTCCGTCTTATTTCGTCTCCTCTGTTCTATAGCCAGGAGTTGTATCAAAACAGATCTTTTGTAGCTCTAAATTTTGCAGACGTCTTGTTATGAACAATAGCTTATATAATTCTGTTTGTGAGATGACCGTTCAAAATTATTTTATTATTCATGGAAATCGGATTGATCGGAAGGATTTGGATGTAACTGGAGCCAAGAAGTAGTTCCTATGTCTTATTTACTAAATGCTTATTATTCATCACTGCTCTTGATAGTAAGATAATAATGGATGTAATATTTTCTATACGATATCTTTACGTCCTGTCTCGCAAAAATGCTTCTGTTTTCAGGTGAGAAGGGTATATACTCGTATATGGGGTTGAAGCTCTAGCTACGCTGACCACTCCGCCACCGCGGCCGGATTAAAAAACAAGATTCAGGGACTCCACCATAAGAAATCTTTCACGTAGGATGGATCTCTGAAGGATCCTGGATAACCGATTGAGCAACACGTTTGCTTCTAGTGAAACGTGTCCCGGGTTTGATTCCCTGTGAAAGCTTATATGAGTAGGGGAGATCAGCAACAAAGTTCGTGATTAAACGTCTAAACACATCAACATAGATAGAAATAACCGCAACTCTAAGAATTTGAAATGAATTCAACGAAGTCTGTTTAGGGGAAAATCGTTAATAATCATCAATATCCTTAGAGGGTTATCTTCATCAACTTTCTACATCAGTGGTACACAAGCCATGGACCGCTAACTAAATCCTGTAAGCCGCATACTATACTCTGATTTTGGCTACGGAGATATCAGTCACGATCATAAATTATGTATTATTCAGCAAGTAGGAAGTTAGCATTATTTGTACTATTGATCATGAAGCTTTGTTATCCTGAAATCAATTCATTTCAAAGTTTAATTCTTGCTTAATCTGCCCGATGCATTATTTTATCTGGGCGTCAGAGTAAAGCGTTTGTGAATCATTACCTTACGAGATACAGAGACGATATGAAGCAAGGGAAAATATGAATGAATTGTATAATTTCGGCTTGGGCGTGACTTCCCTTTCTCACTCTCCGCTGTCCTCGGTTTTCCCTGAAAGCCAAGGGAGCATTTTCTCACGGCCTCGGACACCTATTTTACCTTTTTTACCTGTCATTCCGCTCCGCGACGCTTTATGCTCGGCACTTTTTTACGACTCTACCTTCAGAAAAAAATTATGATGCGTTGCTTGTTTCGTAACCCCGTTCAGGTCCCTTAATTCTTTGTGTGATTTCCAAGGAGCAGAAAACTTTTGTTGGTTTCAGTATCTACTTTTCTCTTACGATTATTGGTGCATTTTTGCTTCCTCCAAGAATTGAATAAACGGTGATTTGGGATTTTAGGTATTCTTGCGCTATTGCGGCTGATTGACTTAAGTATAGCTCATGACGTAAGTTGAAGTAACGCACTCCGCTTAACATATCAATTCCTCTTACAGTCATATGAGATTACAACAGTGCATCTCAAACAATGTAAACGATTTCTGCTGGTGTCCAATATTTTTGATAACTCTATTAAGGAACTTCGCCAATGGCTGACGTGGAAATTATTCTTATTCCATTACACAAAATTTATTTAAGGACACCTATCAACTACGAAAATTATTTTCTCCTATATATTTGGGTCGGAGGGAGTGAATTTATATCCGTTTGGAATTTGGTTTTTCGTATAAGTTTGAAACTAGTTTCGGTAAATAAGGCATCTCTGAACATATTTCTGTTTGGCATTCATCCTTCATAAAAACACAAGAGGCAGGGGAATTTATACAGCAATATATAACGAATTGTGAGAATGAGAAAATTTTGATAGATTTATGTATGTACCCACGATTAAATACTCTATAATAATAGGATAAAAAATACTTCTTAGTTTATATGGAACAGTAATATAATGGATATCACAGTAGCAGTAAGCTCTCATCGTATTTTCTTTAATTCCATCTCGGGTCAAGTAAGTTACTCATTTTCTTCGTACTCTTGGGTACACATGACTAGGACTCCAACGGAAATCGAATCTGATACCAAATGCATGAAGCGAAAAGCGCAAACCTGACTATCCTCAAGTATTACTTAATTAGTAGAGAGCTTAAATTAAGTAAAGTAGATCTGTAAGAAAAATTAAGCAAACATATGTACACGCCTTACTGAAGCGCCATCGAGTGTTGCAAATGTTTTGTCCAGGACTGCATATATGAAAAGTTAGGCGTTTTACGCTGAAATTTCTTGATAATCACTGCAACTCTCTCATTCATATCATTTAAAGAGATTTATGCTGGAAATAGTTTTGACGATAAAGTAAAGATGCAAGTAAATCAATCGCATAGACAAAAGTAAATACTGAGAACAAATATCATGGAAAACTTAGGAGAAAGAGATGTAATAAACTGTAGATGTGTTCCTTTAGCGTAAAAGTGAAATATTTTACATTCAGTGAATTTACGAAGGGTTGAGGAGATGTAATAATTCCCAAAATCTCAAAATATTGATTGCCTCTTTGGACTTCATAGTGTTCAGCTCGCGTTGGCCCCCCTTCTCATACGTAGGACAGGATTCAGAGGGTTAGCAAGAAGGGCGTCTGTCCCAGGGCACAAACTACAGGGTGCGGCCTAATGCCGCAGTGTTTACCTCATCAATTTAAACCTCACGACAAAATCAGCCATTACTCGGTATACAATCATAAAATGAGAAACTTCATGAAGTTAAAAAATCGCTTAGTTCTTATCAGACTAAAGGAGAAATCACTTTCATGATTTCTCTTCATAGGAGGGAGAAAAGCGATATTGAAAAGAAATTTTTGGTGAGAATGCTGTTTTTCCTATCACATTTTACATTTCCCGTGTACCAATATTCGTAAAAGTTGAAATTAGAAATTAAATGAGGTGAAATTTACCATGAAGTCAAAATTGTTGATAAAAAATTTCTAGTGATTATTTCAAATATCAATTGGACCTCTAATCGTAAACAGAGCTGCTTACTAAGACAAAGCGACTAAGAGTCTGATTTCGACTACGATCACACATGAATTTACATTTGATTTACTACATAAAAATTAGATTAATAATGAAAAACTGACTGTTGCGCACTTTTACCTTTATTACCATATTTACTAGTATGAACTGAATATTATAGTCGAATAAACCCAAATTAAAATACTCACTCGAGAAGAGGAATATAGAAAAACCGTAATTTTATTGGCAAATTGAAATAATAAACAAAAATTAATCCACTCACGTTCAAAATTTTCTAAACAAAATATAAACTAGAAGTGGGCATGCACATGCAGCGACGCAAATCACCCAAAAATCTACATGAAAAAATAAGTAAAGGGATAGATTATTCTAACAGATGTATGCATGTAGTATTGGAGGAGTGATATCGACGGGCGCACCAAACAATACACATAGATAATCGCGCGATTCTTCATATGCAGGAAACAAAGACGGAGAGAGAGAAGTGGGGAGGCCACATTATAACCTTTCAAGGAATACAAGTCTCAACGGGGCGTGGGTGGGCAGATTTAAGGGAGGGGATTGAAAAATGGCGGGAGAGGGGAAGTTCCCGGAATAAAGTAGTGGTTTGGAAATCTCGAGAGGCGAGGAGAGATGGAGCCGAAGAGAGAGATGACTACGGGGAGAGGAGCAGGCGTAGGGAATAGTAATTGTAGATCTGGACGGAGGAGATTGTGGAGTGATAAAGAGGGGAGTATCACGATGAGCAGAGAAAAAGCTCGCGGGATGAGAAATAAAATGAGAGGTATGGGATGGGTGTATGTTGTGGGTGGAGTTAGAGAGGCGCAGGTGAGTAAGAGGATTAGAGGAGTGAGGAGATTATTGGTGGAGGATGGCGAAGGGGAGGGTGGGGGTGGATGATGTATGGAGTTGCCTCGGAGAAAGAAAGGGTGGATGAGGATGTGGAAACTTGGGGAATGGCGACCCGAGAGGAAGAGAAAATGGAGATGGAGGAATAAGCATAAACAAAGGAGGGAGAAATTATTGAGAAAATTGTGGATATTTACTATAGAATCTTCTTCTAAATATCTCGTATCTGTTGCTTGAGTTTGGGAGTGGATTCGGAAGTGGTGAATGGTACTCGTGAGCTTCATGCAATGTTATTACGACATGAGCAGGCGGGGAGAAACCGACTTAGAGTTTTTGACGGGACCAAGCTTTCGTTTTTGCAGTTTATACTTCCGAACAGCTGATTTTCTTCGTGTCGCTGAAATAATATTAAAATCAAGGCAGAAATACTAATCATTTGAGGGTCTTCTTTGACTTTTACTTCATAAGACTTTAATAAGAAAGAAAGCAGTAAAAGTTATCGTAATTTTTAATCTACGAAACTTCTCCAGCCCTAAATTAACTCCTTAACTTGCAATCACTGCAGAGGGTGAATAAACTCAACCGAGTGACATCGTGAACGAATATGAAGATGAGAGAAAATAGCTACGAATGAACGAATTCTGTCAGGATGGACAAATATAATCGACGGGTTGAATTTATTATTTAGGAAAGATGCTTAATGAGCAACATTGAGGTAGAAGTTGTGGAAAATTTTACCAAAAACCAATGCTATTGAAAAAATTTGAATCGTAACTCATGATATGCAGCATCTATCTTAAATTTTAAATTTCATTGTAATTTTAAATGATCTTGGTAATGGTCAATGACAAACCAAGCTTTATTTAGGAATATATAAACCTTCCAAGTTCGGCGGGAAAAGATTCTCAAAGACTTTTTCGATATCCCTCCGTCGAAATCTGACTGCTAAAAATCGAGAGTTTCAAGTTCCTTGATCGCCCAAATAAGAGTAACGAACGTATGAAACGATACAACATAAGTACATTGGTTTCATTTCGATACTAAACCAAATAACGAATATCAAAGCGGAAAATATAGTGCCATCCCTTTTAAGTGCCACGAATTTGATCTGAGCTAAATTATAAGATGCTTGATATAGGTGTTTAAGGAGCCAATCCCTCATCAAATGTCCTGTATGGGAAGTGCTCGCGTAATTATACCGTAGGGGTCAAGTCGTTTTCTAATCTGTAGGAATACTACTATAATTCAGTTTGGAGGGAAAACGTGAGGTCGGAACGTGAAGGGAGAAGAATAAGGAAGAGTAAAGGCGAGAGTCGTATTTTCCATATATTCCATGTACGAGAGAGAGAGGGAGGAAGGGAGAGATTTAAGAGCAGACGAAAAAAATCCTCCATCAAGTGATTTATTGCCATCTCCAACTCTTTCTGCTCGCCATCCAACAAGGTCTTGGGATATCTCGTGCTCTCCACCCAGCCCCAATCATCTTCATCCCTCACCCCGCCTCCTCTAACATCCAGTCCACGCGACATTAGATTACCAAACATTTCCGCGTGAAAAACGACGTAATGACTCTTAATTCGATAATGATACCCTGAGGTCTCTGGCAGTATATCTCCTACGAACCCCTTTTTCTCTAACCCCGTGCGTTTTTCTCTTTCCTTTGGGCGCGAACCGCAAAGCAAGTGAGGTAAGGAGAAGATGTAGGTTAAAGAGGCAGGTATAAAGATATGCCCTAGGGAGCGAATCTGGAATGTGGTTAGGGATATGATGGAAAGAACGCGCGGAACTAAAGGGGAAGTACAAATTGGCGAAGCGCAATAAAAAGAGACTTCCTTGTCGCGGGTGAAGGGTCATAAAGTGATATACACAGGCCTCCCATTGAGAGAGTGTCTTTAAACTATAGGTGATGGTTAGGACTGCGAGTTATTGGAGAATTGATTCCAGTATTCGTCTATTCTAAGTATAAGCCAGATGGTTGGTGGTTAGCTAACTTGGTTGGTATATTAACAAAAGACAGACTGCAATAATGAAGATTACTACTTGAAATAAAGCCTAATCGGCATCGATGTCGAGTTTATAGTGTGGGTATATGTGGAGAGGATACTACAGTGAATGTAAGGACCTTTCAGAATTCCGAAAAACGTCCTATTTTGTGAATGGAGAGAGCTTTTAATTTGTATTAAATTTAATAATCTTATATTCAATACAAGTGTACTGACAAGGATCAATGAGTAATTTTAGATAGCTGACTCTTGTATCTCATGTATACCTTATTAGGTAGGCATTTTATAGAAAATATAAACGCATATTTTCCACAGGTAAATGTGTGATTGAACAATTTCAATGTCTCAGTGTATTATGTGAATTATGAGTTTGACAATACTCTTTCTCCGTTTCTGAAGGGCACTTAAGAAACGTAACTGGAATGTGAAACACCTCATTAAAGTATCACACATCAAAAAAATTTTGATAGCTAAATTCACGACAAATCCACTTAGGTATGTCTGTAACACGCCTTGCGCTTAAATTAATATTTAAGAAAAGGATCTAATGAAGAAATTTACTATTTTTAATTCAACGGAAAATATTACTGAGACCCAATGAACTGGTAAATTAAAGTGGATCTTATGATACTTTACCCTAAATATGACGGAATAAACTCAGCAACAAAAAACAAAGAAATGACTTTTATAAACGTTAACTAACCTGAACATGAAGTGAGAATCTATCGTCTTGCTTTTCAGTAGTATTTAACTAATATCGGAAAATATAAATGATACTTTACTATTTAGACTTCATATATTTAAATTTGTCTTTGTTATAATCTTCGAATGATACCATTGTGTCCTCTTGTATGGGTGGAAGTTAAAATCCGATTTTTAATTTGACTTGGTATGTCATTGAAATTAAATATCAGCCTCTCCTTCTCTTGTATGATATTTTTGCTTCTATGAAATATGAAAGGAAACTAAGGAAGGGGAAGAATATCATGAATTAAATAATACGTCAATCAGGGATTAAGTGAGACGAAATAAATAATTACGAGGGCTAGTTAAGGACATTAGGAGAAACCAATAGGATATTGATGTTGATTATATTCTATGGTAAAGAAGGGAAAGACTATTCTGGTGGGAAGGTTGAGATGTCATATTTTCGAATAATCCCAAAAAAGGATACGAAGGAATACGCATACAGTATCACTGATTGTAAAGCAAGTACTACCATATGGAAATATATTTATATGCAAATGAAAGAGGTTTCTACATCCAAATAATTCCCTCGGGATATTTAGAAAACAGGCATATTTTGGCAAAGGAAACGATACAACCCCCAAATTTAATATTTGGCCACCGGCCAAACTCACCTTTAACCAGGGTTCCATGTAGGTGGGGAATTAAACTAATGTGCGAGCACAAGATTAATGAAGTAACTTTACAAAAAATGGTTTTTAATTTATATGTCGTTAACGAGGAGAAAAAAGCGACCACCCCACTTGATGACTTTGTAAAACAAGTAATTAGCCTAGGATACTACGAGTAACTTGGATTCAAGTCTGATTATGAAGTATTTCTACTATTACTTTGCGTCTACCTATTTATCTGTAGATAACTTAGTTATGATATTGTCTTCAACGCTTCCCCCTTGATATTTTTCTTGATCTGTCAATGATTTTGATATAGCTTAATGAAATTTACTGCACAAATTTTCGTGATTCCGTTTATTTCTCTTCGTTTCTTGAGTCACGAGCAATAAAATAAACAGAATGACTCGATCAGAATCGAAGCAAAAGAAATTTAGAACACGAAAAATTTTACGGTGTAGCAGATGCTATAGAAGAACCTTATGAAATCAAGATGTCTTAGCGTTTTGCGTTTACGTATCGAGAAATATTTACTGTAAGTAAAGATGACATCGATATTTCTATAATATTTCATTTTCTACCAGTTTTGCTGACTTACTCGCAACTACAAGCAAAGTGTAACAGAAAGAGACTAATAGATAAAAGTCAGGATAGAAGCAGAGATGTTAATTTATTTTTGAAAATGTTGCAATGAACACGCTGAAAAATAACTAAAATGTGCCTTAACTCAGAAAAATATTGCTAAATTTAGTGAAAATATAATAGCTTAAATTCGCTCCCTTATTAGTGGAATATTTAATTTAAAAGTCGTAATAAAGTATACTTTAAAGAGCACGATAGGTCGCTGAAACAGAAAAAAAGTAGGACGCTCAAAGAAGGAAATCACTAAATATAGCGACAACATCGTTAAATTGGCATCTATGTATCGTATACATGGATAGGTTAAGCGGGATTAGCAAGTATTACAAGCAGTACTTTAATTACATCCCGCAGCCGCAAACGTATCGACGTAGAACTACTCAATACCTATTCGCCAACGCCACTCCCATTCCAAACGACAATCCATTGCGGTCCTAAGCGACGATATCTTCCCCGTCCACTTATAAAATTTACCCGCCACCCACTCAGAGCTATCAACCACCATTTCGAGACCGCTTTATGGCGGCGTCTCTTTAAACCCAATCTCAATCCATTCCCACGAAGTGCATTACCTCATCTCCTCTTTAGAAAACCCGCGGTTTGGATTCATTCGCGTCACCAGCGCTCCCTCGTCATATGTCCCTAGATTCCACTCGCTCACCCGCCTCGACTTATGTTCTCCTGATACCTTAGCTACGTCGGCAACGCTGTTCGCAACCCCCGGTGAGCGATGGAGGGAGTAGAGAGGGTCACAAGGACTCATCGACCGCACACCCACACAATCTGGGAGAGCGGGTCACGCTCTCTCGTTGAATGAATGCACCATCGCAAGGGTCACGCCCTGGTTTTACGAGGGAAGGCGTTTGCGGGTGGTGGGGCTATTCGAAAAATCAACAGTCGTTTTGCTAAGTGGAGGGGTTGGGAATGGATTTTTGTGCGCGTTCTTACGAAAATGGTTTCGCATTATAGGAGCTCGTTTAGGGAGCGGCAGCAGATTCCCCTGGGATCGTGTAAGGATTTAATGTTAGATAAAATCGAAATTCTTGTCCGTACTTCCGATGGATGTATTTCGAGTAAAAAAGTAGGGTTTCCCGGAAATGTGAGCCATATTTAAATGACAATACAAGGGGTTTACACTGATTTCTAATCCATATGGATAGATAAAGATAAAGGATATTTATATGTCATATGCCTTATGAAAACAATAGTGAAACCACATTTCATTTACAAAATGTTGATATCTTGACCAAGAATGAATTAATGAAGGAAGAAAGCGAGTACTCTTTCAAAGAATATATGTAATGAAAGGGATTCGAGAATTTTCATTCGAGCTCATAGATTACGTAGATGCTTTGACATAAGATGCAATTAATGAAGCCATTCTTCATACCCCAAGAGATGATCTATTGCGGCCGATCACAGTTTTCCTTCTGAGTTACCGAGTAATTCTAAGCAATTTAATTATCTGGCTTTGTAAGATGAACGAATGATTAAAATAATGAGCCTTGAAAATTAATTTGTGATTTCCATAAAAATGAGCGTTGTTACATCCCAAATAATACTAATTTTGGTCGATCTCTATCATTTTCTGTCAACTTGACAATCACTGAAAAATATTTTCACACCCACTTCTGTAGATTAGGTGATTTTCACTCCGTATATTTATTCGAAATTTAATTAGTTCAGGTACTTTGACTAATGAAATCAATCTCAATTTAATAATTGAGCGTAATTGTTGACCGACTGTAAGAAGAAAAGATTCGCTCTGCTGATAAGCAGGCATGATGACTGAAATGACACTGAAAAATTGAAGCATAGTTGAAGGGTGTTACTAGAAATGTATATAATCTGGATTTAAGCACGATGTAAATAAAGACTCGTACTACAGTACTCTTTACCGTACTCTTTGCCATAATTTTATACCTTAACTTTGATCAAAAGTAATTATACTAATTCTGATTAAAATAAATTCTGGTTTTCGAGATAACCGTCTATAAAATTAAGTCTTCCACTATATTTTTGAACGTTAAGTTTATGAAATCCATCTCAGATACTATATGTTTTACTATTATTATGTGCTTACCAGGATGTTGAATTATTTTCATTTTCAGAAATTAATTACTCAATGGAAAATAAATTCCACATCTTTATATAATATATCATACTTAAATATTTACATAATGCATGCTATTACGAGAATAATTCATACATTAATCAATGCCCAACGTAATCGATGTACAGTGTAAGTGTAAACGCATTCATATTCCTTTAAGCATTAAGACAAATTAATTTAAATGTTGTCGGGTCACGATAGATACTTCATCGCACATCGCCAGTCCATCTCTGGTATTAAAGAATAATAATATCTTTCTACGTGAATAAGCATCCATACATCAGAAAATTAAATCCAAGTATTATTTGGAATTAGTTACTTAAAAAACAAATAATCGGATATTCATCCGCTTGGTGATACCAGCATTAAAGGAAATTCAATTTGCTCAAAATGAAATCAGCCTTCGAAAAGGAATACCTCGGATTCTTCCCTTTTTCCTTTTTGTGACGTCATTCTTCACTCTTTGGTGGATCAGGGAACACCAAGCGAGTCGAAAGTAGCTTCCTAGCTGCTTTCCTCAACGTTACGACACCCAGTAGAGAGGTAAGAATGAGGTACGAATGCAGATAGATGGCCTTTTGCTCAATTGTACACAACCACGATGCGGTCATTAAAAATTATCAAAAACAATTGATGATAATGCATTGGTTCGCTTTGATATTCTAAGCTCCTTTTCATCGATTTTACTTTCCGGATCCGTAGATCTTTAAAAATGAATTCGATACTTCATCAGAAAACATTTTCAACCCATTAGAAATCTATGCATTATTTAATAAACTATCCGGAAGGAATGTTTATGCTGAAAATTTGAACTATAATGTAATTAGAATTTAAAATCGTAAAGGAAATAGTATATATCTTCTCATCTCAAAAATTTTCTAATAATAATGCCCATACAAATGGACTCAAAGAATCGCACAATACTGCAATAGTTCTTTAGGAAGAGTTGCTTCAGACGACGCGTTATTTTCAAGTATCTTAATTAGAATGTCCTTTTCTCAATTTCTGCATGCATCAGAATGAATCTGGATTTTATCGTAATTAATAATTAAAGTAGTGAGGTATCGTAGATAACCTTTGAATACCACTGGGATCGTGAGATTCGCAAATAAAGTTTTTGATATCCATTGTCCTTTACTTCTGCGGAAGATATTAAGTATAAATTAATTTTAGAAACATCGAATATTTTGAAAGCGGTTGACTGAAATATGAACATGGTTTAACGCGAATATAAACAAATTTTAGATGGTAGCATATATAAAATCATAGTGAGTTTTTATAGACGCCTAGTGCGGATAAATATAACAGAACGAATCGGCATATTTTTAAATAATATCATTTCCCTTATCATAAATATTTTGTTGAATTCTTCCAAGCTTTCTAAACGTCTATGTTAAGTTTAATGAAAGATTGTGGAATGCATTATTGAGAATTGCAGTTCATCATTGCGGATAGACAAAATCTTCAGGCATAAACGTAAGAAATAGTTAAAGAATTACAAACGTAAATAATTTGCTTTTTCTGATTCATAGATTCCACTTCATTTTTCTTAAGATATATTAGTATCTTTAACCGAAGGATTGAATTTGGATATGAATGAATCTTAAATAAGAGCCCATATCTGTATAGAACATGGACATAGTGAGATGAATAGTAAGGTTTCATATCACTGAACGAAGATTGTCTATAACAATGAATGGAATCTTTCTCATGAATAACTTTGGAAATAATTAAGTTCTTTAAACCGGCCAATATGTTAAGTGAATAAAAAATACAGACGAATCCATGGCTACATACATATGAGCCCACATTGACGCTCAGAAAATAGGCCTGCCCAGCATAAAAGCACATCTATTTATAATGGTATTTGAATCATCTTTGAAAATTATTTAATGCAGTGATTTCCATCTGTCAATAAATATAGAAATTTAAATTATTATACGCATAAAAAATACACAACTAAATGGAAATAGTCAAGGTCAAGTTGTGATCGCCTATGAGTAACATCAAATTTGCTCGCTGGCAGCAGGATAACTTTTTGTGAGTGGGAATCTGTTTGGAAATTTTGAACATGAAAATTTATCATCGATTTGTTTAATAAAATAACAATTATAATAGAAATAGTAGTTAAAGATTCAAACTGTTTAAAATTACCGAACGATTCATGATCGTTAGGAACATGTAACTCAAATTAGATTAAATAATTTAGCAAAACTAACAATGCTCTCATGTTGAGTGTCATATGGAATAAATATGGAAATTTATGCATTTGTACTGTGCCTCGAGCATGCAATTTTATCCATCAATACCTATTGCATTTATTTTGCCTCTTCTCCAGATATTTTTGTCTTACCTATATATAGAGCTTTAGTGGCAATGAAATCGATTAATTACCTAATAATATATCAAGATATAATTGAATACTTCTTATGATAATTCGTAGTTAATGAAATTCTTATGATGATTGTGTGATATCATTATGACCGAAAAAATAGATGAATTCATTAAAGGTTGAAGATAGATCCCACATTGCAATCCGATAAGAATGAAATACAAAACGAGCAAGGAGTTCCTTTAGAATTCCCTTAATCATGACTTCGCTGAAAGTTTACATCTCAAGGATGCGCTTGGAGGTCATATTATAAATAAGAAAATATTTACTTATCGCAATCTATCAAGGTCTGAGAAGGTTATCTTGATTGACTCTATCTCCAACCGTATGTATTCACCGAATATTTTTGAGAGCATTCTGATGATTTCAAGATTCCAACTAAACACGAACGTTTTTGTAGAAAAATTTCCGTTTAACATCTGAATAATGATCTAATTTAAAACTTTCGCAAGTTGTTTCCTTTTTTTAATCCATTTCTTCAGACCCTCTTTACCGACCAAAAGACACATTGACTAAATTTTCACAAAGGAATTGACCTCTTAAAATTAAAAAAACCTCAGAATTCAATCTGGGCAGGCTCCATCGGTGCTCTCTATTTAACTAACACTTTAAATGTCCTTCCTCCAAAACCACCGCTCGAGCGAAAAGTATTAATCGATAAAAACTACCGATTATTTTATATTCAGCCTGAAAATAGATAAATAAAAATAAAGAATAATATAGATATTTTAACCATCAAAAACACAAAAAGAGCAAATCTTCAAAATCACGCAAGCCATACCTCTTTTTACATTCACTATTGGAATAAAATCTGTCACCGGTATAATAGACTTGAAAGCGTTTTTCGTCTATGAGGATCGATTAGCAGCGAGTCCAATGGGACAAAAGTACCTCTGTTGCATTACAACATTATTTTCTTGAATACGAAAATAATAATAATTGTAATAAGTTGAGTGTTGTTACTAGAGAATTAATTTTTGTTCGAATCCGTACCTATCCTTAACCCCCTTGATTTCTGAAGCTGTCTTCATTCACGGGCTACAGTAATTGCCTAGTGGTACAGCAAATCGAACGTTTTAGAGTTTGTTTAAATTCACGTTGAGAGAGAAAAAAATGAGTGTAGAGTAAAATATTTTAGTATTTTCTTTACCGTCTCCGTTGAAACAAGATGTCTCAAAAACAAAAAAATATGCGATATGAAAATACATAATATTTGAACGCTCAGATAAATCGTGGCAAATCGAAAGCTTACTCAACGCACAGCAATGTGCCGCTGCACATTCGTTGGGTAACATTTCTAAAGGCAGGGCCGGTCTATAGCAATACCCAACTCATTATACAAGGTATCCAACCAGCCGTCCCAAATCCGTATGCAACTCATTAATTAATTGTATTCAGCACTTGCTCAAGAAAACTCCTATCTTTACTGTGACCTTCGTACGCACTTTTCCATTCGTTTCGCAAGGTGTAATGCAATAAAAGGGTACAATGATTGAGGTCCAAACATAAAAATAAAAAACTTAAATTAGGGTAAAGTGATGATGTTCAATATTATTATGATATGATGGCTAAATCAGCAAAAATATGTTTCAAAATACTATTGGGATTAATCGGAGATGGACCACCTTGACGCCCGAAATATTTCAAAATGCAGATGCGGCCCCTCAGGAACAATCAGCTAGGGATATCCTGATGTATCATATGGGAGTGGGATGGACCGAAAGGGATGCTGTTGTCGGTGGGCGTGGTCTCAGACCTCGCGATTTCCGTGTCGACCTCCTCGCCTCGTCTGGAATTCTGTCCGTGAAAGTGAAAGTGCATGTGGGGTGCGTCTAACGCACTGCCCCATTCCACGGAACATGCGGCACGCACCGAGTGCCTTCCGACCCCCGCAGCCCCTTCTGTCCCCCCACGGGAGACCGGGGTCGGAGGGCTGAATAAGGCCGGGTGCAGCGGCACAGTTTGGGTACGCTAAGCTAGGACGTGTCGCCGCTCCCTTCTCGGTAAGAGTGAAAGTGTGGGGGAGTCGATAGAAGGGAAGGGTTTCCCTTGAATACGTGTGTGAGTAGGTGCTGTTTGCGCTGCGGCGTAGCGGAGAAACGACGGGGAAAGATGGGAATACGCTTTGGGGTGATGGAAGTTTGGATGATTTTATCATTGATCTCTTATGAATAGTTAATTAAAAATATGTCAAATGAAAAAGGTCCATGGTATTCTGATGCCCAAGCGAGGAACTCTTTATACACCCTCGCCCGAAATTCTTTAAGATTACGTCTCTTCTTAAGGAAACGAAACAGTTTTTCATATCAAAAATAAAATGATAAAATCTTCTAGATACGTGACGCAGAACATTTATAGTATTTATGATAATTAGGAAGAAAAACTAAGAAAAGTAAAATCCCAATCTCACTATGCTACACTGATGTTCTTGAAAAAATTTTCGATGTGAAAAATTCGCAACAATCACAAGAGGAGTGGATTTCGAGGCTGGATCGATAATTTGATTCTTCCAACTTCCCTTTCGTTGCATTCCAAAATCTTCAAGAGATATCTCCAATAGTCCTCAGCCCGTTCACTCGATCTGATATCTCTTCTAATTCAATATCTCACGCTCCTCTTCTTTCCATCAAGAGAATCAATTTATTCTCCTCAAAAAACATTGTTGCTCCTAACTTTACTTAGTTTGCTGGCGTTGTCAGACCGTTCTTGCCTCTCCGATTCCACTTCTTTGCATTGCTCATCGATAAGACTAAAGCCCTTTATCCAATTACAGAGCACTCGAAAAAAAATCATGTTCACTAGTTTTAAAGGTTTTCATTTGAATATTTAAATTTCATTTGTTGTTCTTATTTATAATAAATGTCTTATACAATTTTTATTTCAATTTTTGAGAAAAAGATACATTTCAAGGTTAGAATTTAGAAGACTTCTTTTAGAGATAAGTATATCCGAAAATCTGCGCAGTATTTGCATGCATATATTAAGCCTTAAATATTAGGTATTAAATGCATGAACATTGCTAGTGATACTTTAAAAGTAATTTCAGGAGTCTGGAGATAGTGTAACACCATTTTACTCTTTACTTAAACCAATCGATATTCATTTTGTAATTAAAGTTAATATCTTTTGCTTAAGAGATAAAACTGGTGAGCAGTATTCCGAATAATATAATAGTGGAAATTCGAGAGAAAGATTTTTGTCCTTTTAGTCCTGTTCACAACAAAAATAAATATATGTTATAATCGCTCACAGACCTATTTTTACTTTACCAAGAGAAAGTTTTGAGCTTCTTAAGATTAAATTCAACTAACGCCGAAGCTACGACTAATAAGTAATTATGCAATAAAAATTCCGTTAAATCTGAGAGAATCCATTTCCCATCTGAAAATAAAAGACGGGAAGCTCTCAAAATGAGGCATCTAAAAGAGGCGTGGCGATAGGTAGTAAATGGGTTGAACCGAAGATATGTGGAGGCATATGGGAGTCCGAGTTGATTAGTGAGTGGGGGAGTGTAATATTTGCCGGCTTCAAAAAGGAACTTTCCATGGGAAAGGCAGAATGAGCGAAGAAGACGGAAAATGAACATTTCAGGTAAACCTAGAAATAGAAAACGGTGAATGAGGAGGAAAGATTAATGAGAAGGCGGATGGGCTTCTGAAAATAACATGGAACGCACCCTTGGAGGCTCTAAGCCTTGCTATGAAGTTGAATCTTATTTACTAAGCCCATTTCCTCTAAAATATATCATTGTTGGAACAATACTTATTGGCAGAACTTTGGATACACTTGGATGTAGTAGCCAAGAAATAAGCTTGCAGTAATTATTTCTACACGATTTGGAAACAGTTAAACAATAATAAAAGGAATGTCGTAAAATCCGTGGCCAGGTAAGCGCATCAAGACTCTTTGGATGGATGTATTTACAAATTTTCCAACACAATGAAAACTATAGAGTAAAACAAGTGTTACAAATCAATGAAATGCCTAAATGAAGCAGATATAGATGTGGAACAAATCTGTTTCCTATCAGAATAATATTGGATGCAAATTTCGTAACACTCACTTTCAAAATATCCTAATATGAAAGTCAGAATCCCAGCATACCAAAATGAATGACTATCAAAAATAACGAAAAACAGAAAAGATACTGGCCCTAATTAAATTAATTTAGAATGAATCAAGAATCCTGATGACATAATTAAAGCAACATTTATACTTTTTCTCAATAAATTTAAATAAAAAATAAAATGTCTAAAGTAAAAAATCTAAATCGTTTTCTTAACTCCTTAATTCAAATCAAAGGGAAGAAATAGTATTGTAAGAATGAAAACAGATGGGATTTGCAGAGCTTTTGATGTCATAACAACCTAACAGCGTATTTCACGAAAAGGGATGATGATGGTGAGAATTTCTAATATGTTCTAATTAAGGCATTCTAATAAAATAAAAATGATAGCACTTATTCAGACTACGATGCACACTGAAGTTAGTTATTATAATTGCTATAACCCTTAATAAATAAATACAATAATTTTGCAATGCAGTTCAATTTCTTGCACTGAATGAAAACTAAAATTTTTTACAATGTTTGAAAGGATCATATCGAAGGTCAAGAACTGACAAAGGATATATGAGGGTGGTCTGAAAAGTTTCCTACCCCAGTTTTTTTAGAAATCTTCAGAAAATTTTCAGAAATTTTCAGAAAACATATCGAGAAATGGCGAAATGTCGGAAACTTTTCAGACCACCCAAGTATTAACTACAGAATAGGTCGAGTGGGCAAATTTATCATTCTCACATTCAACTCCTATTCGGTGGATATATTTATAACACTGCGGTATCCCTTAAAGGCGGAACGAACGATAAAATCGAATTACGAAATCCTTCGACGAAAATCAACTCCAAAATTAAATCGTCGAGTGAGATTCAGGACGAATCGCTCGATGCTATGAAATAAACTACGAAAGACAGCGATTCTCATAACATGCGATGCCCATTAAACAAGCCAAACTGATCTTAGTGATGTTGTAGAGATAACACTCACGCCTCGCGGCGACGATCAAAGATGAAGCGTGAGAATATTTTTCAGAGAAAGATACACTTTTAATTGATAAACAGAAAGGAAGCGTAGCGAGTGATGCTCTCGATAAGGTCGGCGCGATTATATGAGTTATCGAGCTGATTCTATTTGAGAGAAAGAAAGTTTATTAACTCTGTCTGGAAGAATAGAGAAGACTGATGGTTGCCACGAGAGAGTTCTTTGGAACAAATATTCCCCACCTTCGTGACGTACGATTTCTTCAGAGATGGAACTCTCAGATTTCGATTTAGAGAAACAATACGGGAGCGGAAAATTCCCGGAACAAATTCCAGTAATTAAGCGAAAAATTAAAAAATCCTTTTGAATGGAGGGAGGAGCGGGGGGAATAAATCTTATTGATAAAAGCTCGCTGAGAGAACAGACGGAGCATGTCGCATCATTTCGTATCAAATGACAAGCTATCACAAAAATGCTACCTGTGGAGGGAAAACTGCGAATTAATGGGGCAAGCGCATTGAAAATTATCTCGAAATAATTACCTCGGCAATGCTTGTTAGCCTTGGATGAAACAGGATTCTCTGCTCAGAAGTCAAAACGTCAGAAAAATCATTATGCTAATAAAAACTATGTAAATAGATAGTAAAAATTCATTATTTTGGGCGTTGAACTGAATTTGTGAGTTTCTGCATTCAAATCCAGACGGACATGATAGAAGTGTTGCGGAGAAAAGATGGAAAATATTTCGATTGAAAAATTCTTCAGTTTTCAAATTGACATGAAAATATTACATTGTTATCAGTAATGATTTTTCTCTATTTTTATCACCCTTATTCTGAGTCAGGTATGTACAATCAGATCGTTTTGAAGATTATCATTGAAACAATTATCACAGAAAAGATATAAATATCTTGTAAATAAGCAATTAATGATGAATATAATGTGTAAATAAGTAATTAATGATGAATTATAAAATTAGGCAAAAACCGGTTTCAGTTTCAAAGAGAGGTGAATCGAGATCATGTCCATAATGACGGATTTTTCTGATTAGATATGCTTCTACCTCGCTAAAATATTGGTTGCTTCTCCAATTAAGAAATATTTTCATGAAGCAATACGGGTATGATAAGAAGATACTGATCATATGACTTTTCTCCCGAATTCCTGCAATATCCTTCGAATTCCCTTCCTTGTTTTGAAATATTTCTTAGGAGATGATGCTTATCGAAGCTTGGGACGCTAAACATTCGATGTGGATACTGGGTCATTTTTTGATTCAAAATAGAAAATAAAAAATGATAGCGTGGATAATAATAATGCAATTAAAAGTATGCATTGAGTTATTTTTCAGGAGATATCTTAATTGTAGAGGATGTGGTTGTATTTATACATAATTTTAAAGGTTTGTTTCCATTGGTTAAGCATAGTAAGTAAAAAGAGCTTTTACGAATTCAGGAATAGTGTGCATGATAATGCCCATAAGTTATGGGCACTATCATTACAATATGCCATAATAATCAAATAAATGATAAAAAAGTATAAGAAAAGATTGTTCATTCGCGCAAATTCCCTCGAATGATTTCATATATTATGCTATCTAATAGTAATTTTCGATTTTTCTTATGTATGCACGAAAAATAAGCAAAATATGAGGCAACAACATTTGGATCATAGGAATAAATCTCATGAAATGTTATCTGGGACCGCTCTTGCCTTTCTGCCCTTATGATCTTGTGCAGATGGTCCCAGAGTCCTACATTCTTCACAATTAGTGACACTCCCTAGTCACGGCTATGCATTTCACCATTCTATAATTCTTGATGGCATTTATTTCATTCCTACATATTATCAATTTCTCATTTCAACTCACCAACTTGACGCAATTTCGTTCATCTTTGTAAACTATTCTTCCAAGAAAAACCCTCTGTCCTAACAATCCCCAATCCTCATAACCCCTGTTCCCCACCTTGAAAGAATCCTTTCGTTACCCTTAGACCCTACTTCAGCCCTTCCACCTTCGTTTTCAACCCCTTTGCTTTCTTCCCTTTGCCGTACCCTTCCCTTTTCGCTATTTTTATTTATGGCCTTTGTCACGCAAAGCCTTTACCGCATCCGAGAGAACATCTCGCAGGACGCACGCAAACAAAAAAAACCACGAGTCCACCGCTACGGAGATAAAACATTAGTTTACCAATAGACTTTGTTTGCACCTCACGCTGTCTCCATTAGAATTTCATGGGTGTCACCTTTCTATTGTGTCCTCTTTTTACGTGGTAAATACACAAATCGAGCTGCCGTTTTGCGTTTGCGGCAGCGGGGAAAGGATGTTCGGCTGAATGTTTCTCGTAGGGGATGCGTGCCCGAGGAGTTTGCCGTGTAAAGTGATTAGCATTTTGCGTGTCAAAGTGTTCCTCTCTAATTATGGTAATTAATTGCTTAAAAAGCGATCGGAATATCACAAAATTTAGATAGTAAAAAATGTCGTGTAGATTCAGAGTCGGATGTAGAAAGATCTCGTAAACAGAGTTACGTTTTTCTGTGCCGTTAATATTGTGTTAACTATAGGAAATTTGCAAATGGTTTTGCAGAATTTTCATCTTCCTTTAGATCGGTTGGATCGTTTGATCACAAGCTTAGAACTTTTAGAACCTTCTTGCCGTTTACGAAGTACTAATCGGATTACATACTTTTATTTTATATAAGCCAAGTTGCTGAATGATTCTTGCAAATATAATAACATTTCCAGTGAAATTATTATGTCTTCGTAATTATTATACCTTCGATGTATTTTAAATATAAACCAGATTTTTGTTTCATTTATATTGAACATATTTTTCTGGAAAAATTTCCTTCGAATTAGCTTTTAAATGCTTGAAAGGTGAGCCGTACATTTACAAATAAAGACAATCTGCAGAAGGCAGACATTTTTGTCAATTGAAGAGGTCGATGTCCTACGAAAATTTTCTCGATATTGTATAGAATAATCAGACTTGTTGAATCAATATAACGAAACATATTCTCGAAATATAATGGCAATAGCAAATATTATTCCCGCCTATAACCTGTTTTATAGATCCACTGATATTCATTTTAATAAGCGCCATTCACCGCTTCAAACTATTAATTACTTTGACTCACTCAGTAAATCAAAAGCCTCCAAGTCTTAAGTTTCTCAGTGATTAGGTCGATTAAGATTTTTCTTTATCATCGATTTTAATCTGAATCTATGTAGTTTGACAATGAGAATAACTTTGGGTAAATAAATGGAAGCATAAGTACATGCTTCAACTATAAAACTCAAAACGCGGCTTTAAATCAAAATATAACCGAAGCAGGAATTTACTCTTATTCGATAGAAGTGTGGTCTCAAATCAAATCTAAGTTGTAAAGTTGTGGGTTGAGATAGAAGACAGTTTACAGTAATATCGTATAACTTTTTAGGAAGTGCAAATTTCCTTCAATGAAGATTTTTCTAACTGAATTATTTTGTTCATTTCAACCCCTATTTTATATAAAATGTGAAACTAAAGAGAGCTACCATATGCTCAACCTTCTGCAATTAGGAATTTGAATTTGGATCCAAAAAACTTTAATTTTTATTTTATTCGGCAGCCGATACAAAGGAAAGGTAAATATAAAAAAATCTATTCTTCTACCATGACATTTCCGCTTTCCTATCCTAACGCTCTTTGCCACCGCCTCCCCCCACCTTGGCGCCTTTCGACTTCCTACCACTTCTCCCACTCCATTTTCCTAGCGCCATACTCACCTCAGACCTTTATCACCTGTCAGCTTATCTGGACCCGCCCACACCCACTCTCCCCACTTCTTCAAACCTCCTTGACGGAATACGACTATGTGGTAGCTTGGAAAATTTTAATGGTCCTACGCAACTACCTTGAGGCATTCGCCTTGGGGGCGCCTTCATCGGCGTTTTTACAAGAGGATCGGAGAAAGTGCTCGGGTTGGGTAGGTGGGGAACACATCATGGAGGAAGGTAGTGGAGAGGCGTTGCCGACAGACAACGTTTCCTCCTTGCTTTTCTTTGAATTTCGCCGCGTTTGCATCCTCGCTTCTTCCCCTTCACGACAGCTTCTTACCTTTTGCCCTCCCCATCATTGCCATTATTTTACTCACATTGGACTCCTAAGTATATTCAATCTAGTCCACATCTCTCCTTTACTTACATAAGGACAACACTTGATCGATTGATTCCGCTTTTGAATTCCAAAAAATTCCTGGAAGTGAATTCGAGCAAATCCTCGCCAACACCCCTTATCTTATTTCATAATAAATTCAGGCTTATCGCGAAAACACTTAGCCCTCGCGCAGTGGCCGAATTCTAGCATAGAAGTGCATACTTTCTCGGTATTCATATAGACAGATTCCAACAGTTTCCTTTTCTTCTATTTATCTTCCAAAACCTAGATCTCAATTTACCATAATCATACCTGTTTCATTGTCACTTTCCCCCATGACGTTTCATACCTCGCATCTGAAAGCATTGAGCTCTTGCAGGTACGATTCGATACACATTAGGTCCATAAATATTTGTTCGACCAACTTGTAAGAAAATGAAACCTTTTTTCCTTTGACCGAGGATTGACTAAAGGATACAAGTACTCCTTCCCCTTTGCCGTCTCCCAGTTTTTGTGATATTTTTTCCATCCAGAATAAAAGGGACCCAAATCATTGTTTCGCACATTACGGTCCTAACGACCCTAGATATAACTCTTCACAAGTTGTCGAAACAAGGATGTTTCCCGTTCAATTCCGTCATTTTATTTCCCAAACTTTTTTTCTGCAAGTGAGGCCGAAATATTTTTTACGCTCTTGTAATGACTCGGTTAATGTCTACACTAGGGATGTTTTAATTTCTGTGGGGTGTTATGTTATCGCTGGGAATCTTCAACGAAAGAGAGGATGTGAGACGCATTAAGGAAAAGTAAAGTAGGGTCTGGTTCCCCTATTATCATTTGGTATTTCCGGACTCTTTGTTCCCTGAATCTTTAAGTTTTAAAGGAATGGATGATTTTTTATTGCTCTTGTAACCCTCATAAGGAAATGGAGAAACACTCAACGAAGTAAAATCGGCAGAGGTGCCTAATGGAAAAAGGTAAATCATCAAAAGAGCTATCATGAAATTTGAATTATACTATCCAAAGTTTGGTCAACTCCCAATAATCATTGCATTTAAACATGTATTCCAAAGATTACATTTACTATTTATTCTTTATTTTATCTTCATAATATGAGAAGATGTGAATTTTATGAAAAAATCATTATAAATAATTAAATATCAATTTCGGAACTTAGTATGAAAGATATAAAATACCCATTGTCATACGGAAAGTTATATATTTATGACATTCGACAAGGGGGCAAAGATTTAAATCCATATCTAACAGGGGCTGAAAATGTAAGCAATTCTCTCGAATAATATTCATTAGAGGACAGTATTGGTTTCCGGATACCCGTGTTGGCAGTGCGTTCGAGTTCGATGAAAGTGGTCCCGGGTTCGATTCCCAGTGGGAGCCCACGCGCGTAATGACCTCGGCTGTCGAAGCACTTGTAACAATACTACTACTAGAGACCAGTATTATCATACTCTCTTCCTACGTGATAATGAAATTTTGCTCTTTTCTAAGTTACCTTCGGATATGCTGTAATATGACTCTCTTAAGGCGTTGTCCTTTGGCTTTGTTAATCTTTTTCGGTCAGCAACGCCCTTCTGTCTACTTCGCCTGCCAAAAAGTAAATGATCTCATTTTAGACAATCAAACGGTACTGGAAGAGGCAATTGTTCGGTCAGAGCCATTGGGTGAGGTGATTAATGATTCCTCTCCACTTCTGTAATGACTAATTGTTTTCACTCAATCCATCTTTATTAATGATCCGAACTCACGTCTGGTCCAAGTCACGGTCAATTCGGTGGACGGTAGTCAACAGCACGTTCGGAAAAATGAAAGGATTAAGGTAAATAACACTGGTATCCTGTCAAAACATTATCTCTGGGCCCTTAGCCGGATAATTAATTACTTTATAATGACTTTCTTTGAATGTTTCTTATTAGCAAGACAGAAACCTTAAATATATGAATGAATATAGTTGTTCTAAACGCCAGAGTCACATAAGGTAGGACAGAACTTTACCAATATCATATACTTATTGAACATTTATATTTGTCGCTCTTAGGAGACTATTCTAAAAGTATTCTTTCCGAAAATCTATGAAATTGGTATTATCTAATGCGTGAAATGAGTGCTGAGTTTTGTTAGCTTCTTTTCCGGGTAAAGAATGACCTTCTCTGCTATTGGATTTCTTATATTTCACTCTTCTTTATAAGCTATAAACTGATAAATCTTATTTTAAATTAACAATAAAAAATAAAAAATATCGCTTAAGGTTGCGAAGTCTATTCAACTCAGGGGATTTCTTCTTTCAAAGTAAAAATTCTAGCCTCAAAATATAGTAATTTTGATGAGTTTTTAACGTATGTTGAAGATGTGTTTTAGGAATTTAGACAAACACAATTATAGACTACAATTGCGGAATATATACTGCAAAACACACACTACATGCTACTTTAATGTGTAATTCAATATGATTAGTAGATATTGCAAAAACGTACTTCAGTACGCTATCCCACGCCTTTTGGCCATTCGCCAAGATTCGCAACAGTAAAACACCCGGTGATGAACCCTGAACCACGTAAATGAACCTGGCAAATCGACGACAAGCGATAAGCCCAACACAATGAGGATGTCAACAGGGAAGTGACAGAAGACATGGGTGGGTCATATAACTTTTCCTCTCAGCAAACTAAAAGACAGCGGGGACACGGATAGTCCATGAAAACGAAATGAGAGGAGATAGTCGTGGGGCGAAATCCAGGAAAGAAGAGGGAGGAAACCGGAAAGAGAGGAATGGACGGGGATAGGTCAGGTGAGAAAGAACAAATATGATGGTCTTGTCCTTCTCATTCCCATCGGCGACTTCTACGCCATCCCCTCGATGTAAACCGCTGTTAAAAACTCTCTCTCCTACCCCTGGAGGAAAGGCCACAGTAGGTCTATACACACTGGCGCCAGGATGACCAGGAGGGTGGGACGGGGAGTTAGAAGGTACCCGCCGCTCTCTGAGAAAAAACCGACAGGTAAAGAGAAGGGGGGATAGAACGAGCCCCCGAGGTACTCATCTCTTTCTCTCTCGTCCGGCAACGGTAGAGCGGGAAAATGCAGACTTGGAGGGTAGAAAGAAACTGGAATAAATATGCATAAGAGGGATTGAGCAAGTCCACGAGCTTCCTCACCTCTTGATGCCATGCGGTCGGCGTATCGTGCAGTGTTTTGAGCTGCGAGGGAAGCAGAGGTGGACGAAACTCATCGCGCGGTCTTCCGACGCTTTTTTTTATATCGAATTAAGAGGATTTTGATGCCGAGGAAAGAGCTTCCGGAGAGATAGAAGGTGGGGGGAGTTTCTTTCTTTCCTTTTGAAAGAGAGTCACCTGCTCTCAGCTCCGCCTTCCCGCCAGACCCTTCGTCTAGTTCGACTGACTTGGTGGCGCCTCTTACCAACTCTCCCCTCACTCCCCCTCAAGCCCTCCTAAGCAGGAATAATTGGCGCCCTCCGGCGGAACCACTGCCGTTTCTATTCTACCATTCTCTCGCGATGTGTCACCCCTACATTACCTTCCTTTCTCTCGGTCCTTTCTCCGCTCTCCCTTTCCCTCCTCGGGAAGGTTTGCACTCCTCCTGAGCACTACTGGGTATCTTATGGCGTAAAGCGACATTTCACAGCCCATGGAGGAATCGATACCGAAAACTGTTATTGGAATGGGACCATGTTTACCTCAAAATTCTTTGGGTCCACGGTTAATGGTCATAAGCTACTCCTGTGCGTGGAACGAAAACCGATATCTGGATCGGTATTTTTTCAAGTAGGATATGTTTCAACCTCTTTCCGGATTTGGATATTTTCAAATCTTGAAATACGAGAAAAATATACTAAAAATATTTGTATTTCGTCGATTATTCTCTTGGTATATAGTAATAGTAATAATAATCATGTCTATATTAGGTGAGTTTTGATTTTATAAGACCACTCCAACAATTAACTTCATAATTAAATAACTCTAAATATTACCTCTAAATCAAGGCACACAAATGCCCATGCCCTCACCATGATCCATGATTAGAATAATTAAAAATAATAGGACGGCTCAAACCCTATATTTCACGAAAGTGTCACTAATGCGTTAATTGAAAAAGTATGGGATTGGTCGGGAGGAAGATGATTTAAATTTGTTACGAAAGTTTAGAGGAATTTTACTCTCAGAGAACAAAGTAAATATTATCCCTCCATCTCATTGGCGAATCGAGAGAGGATGTAATGAGGTATGAAAAATGGAATTCCGACAGTTGATTGGAGAAATTTAGCCACTTATATTGTTTTCACTTTATGACAAGTATAAAATGAGTTACCCAAAACCAGCTAACTGTGGAAAGCTTCTAGATCAACCATGTTCCATCTTACTGTAAAGGGCTATAAGGTCAAAAAATATGTACATGATGATTCTAGGAATAGATGACCGGAAATTTTATTTCCTCCGCTATGCGCAAAAGTAGCTGGTTCAATAAAATGACCACCTGACACAAGCTGAGATTGTCTAGATAACTAATTGTTATTGGGTAACTAAGTAAATGTAGAATAAGAGAGTAAAAGTATAGTTAATTGAATCAAATTCTGCAACGAGGGCATCCAGTTAGCCAGGGTACTTTTTTTGGCTGAGAGGTTAATTATTAACCTGAATAAACTGGCTCTAAGTCACTGAAATAATTAGATGGAAAACTTTTAAATTTCAAAACTGTTAATCGTTTTAATATACCTGTTTGAGAGGAAAGAGGAAATTGAATAATTTTTGTAATTATGGAGTATATTAGGTTTGAGCCTTATTTTTTTCTTTTTTTATTTTATCCGACATAATTCGTTCTGCAATCGAAAATTTTTTACACGGAAATATTTCCTGTTTCGTAAGGGTGTTACTAAGCAGACTTGCCAAAATTCTGTGGATTTTCTGTAGAAAATTCCCGATCACTAGTTTTCACCTTTTTTCGAAAAAGCTCCGAGGTTCTTTCTCCATTTTAGTTCTTTGTCACAATAGTGTATTTAAATAGATAAAATAGAATTTATGTCATGAAAAATGACTGCTCAGAATAACTTCTATGATATCCTGCAAACATATTCAGTCCGTAATCAAAGCTCTATCATAAATAGATACTTTAATAATCAGCATATATGCTAATAAGATTAAGTAATTCACATTGACATTCAATTTTCATTTTATGTATCAGAAAGTTTGTAAATCAACGCTAATCAATTTAAAGGATCGAAAAATTGACAGAGTAGGAAAAATTACTTTGTCCTCTATGGGAGAGCTTACAAATAATAGCACTTCAATGATTCAATATTGTTATAAAAGATCTTATAATATGATATTGACATATTATAAAAGGATGATTTTAAGTGTTATTAATGCATATTTATAAATTTAATACAAAATATAGGAATATTTGATGAATATTTAGTTATCCTAACTTTATACAAATTTTATGTACGCATCGGCTAACTACCATACAAGAGAGCTATTTGCTCTCATTACGCACTTTTTAAGGATATCTCTTCAAAACCTGACGCAAATAATTAACTTTCATTATCATCTCGACCAGTTTCAACGATTTTAATAATTTTGGGGAAACTCGAACCAAAGAAAACTATCAATGTAATTAAAGAAAGAGAAATAATACTCCGTTAGTCCTGAGTTTTCAACGTTAGGTGTTTTACTTTCAGACTTTTCCCCGTTCATGCATTTTAGTATCCATTGTAGTTTTCATTGCAAGTATCTGATCTTCGTGAGACGAATTTTCAACTGAGATTGAGTTTTGATATTTAAATTCTTTTCCTTAAGCTATGATAATTTTATACTCCCTTAAGTACTTTTTCGGGAAAGTAATTTTAGGAATATTCTTCCTCGGAGTAACCACCTAGGACTGATCATGAAACATTCAAAATTGTTATTAAGGACTACCAAAATTAGATTTTCTATCTCGATTCTTGTAATATGTAACGCAAAAGATAGAATAAGATGAGAGGAACCAGCCGGCACAAGTAATCTCAAGCGCGCTACTAAAATTTGAAAATATTTACAAGGAAATCGTAATAGTCTGTAAAATTTATTAATAGTATTGCTATGTTCTATGAAGTGATGGCCGAAGTAGTGAATTAAAACTATGCAAGATTCTAATTTCAATGCTTACATGATTCGGAGAGACTCTCAGTTAAATGATTGCTTGAATAGCCCTATAGTAAGAAACCCTAAATCGATTAAGTATCATTGAATTGAACTGAAATATTCGAAAAAACGTGCGATGAAACAAAAATATTATCTAATATTTCACATGAAATGATTGAAGATAGAATTCTAAATCAATACCTCGTACTAATACCTCCAAACATTTTCTGTCATGCCATTTGTAAGCTTCGTGTTATTTTAACCTTTGACTGTGACGGAAAAGTTCGATGAAAGTTAAGATATATATTACTTTCAACGAAATAAAATACTTCAAAAGAGTGGTTTGCGCAGGAAATTCAAATTTAAAACTTTGCACAAGGGTAAAGAAATAAATCTAGTAATTTTTTGCAAAAATTCTATAAATCATTCTGAATCGTTTCGCAAAAAGCGAGCAACAAGAGAAAAAGGTAAGAATCGCAATTGAAGATGAAGAAAATATATTTTGTGGTAATAAATCAGGACGGTAGGATTATAGTAAATTATTTTACGTATATTTTACAAGGCAAATATCTGAATATAAAGTGACTAATAATTCAGGAAACCTTCTCCGAGATTACCAAAGCAATTGAAAAGTAGGTTCGTTATTGCGTAAAAATATAATTAGTTTAATCTAAATATACAATTAAAGTTACAGCAAAATTTTTAACCATTGGTTGCTTCCGTTTTGAATGACTATATTGTTCGGCAGGATAGTTATCCATATAAAGGTTGCAAAATAGGAAAGATTTCCTTTGATGTTGAAGTTTCTATTCCGAAGAAAATCTCATTGTGTTTCACAGAGTAACCATTAAATTGACCTTACTATTATACTTATATTATAACTTGCATGAGGACTATAATTCACCACAATATAGTTACATAGAAGCACTAAGTAATTGTTCATCCATATATCAGCACAGACCGAGGAGTCTGTGATCCGCCTATGGGTCAATTCATTTCATAACAAATCAGCAGTCCCAGCGATCCTAATTACATACGCTCGTGAGAGTCCGGTCAAACCGCTGCAATACGAGGAGTATGTTTCCACCATTGAATCCTTTTCTACCCCCCAAAACAAACCCCCTATGATTCGTCCCTATTCTAGCACGGCGCCAGGACGATTCGGCGCCCAGAAAGAATCTCGGATTCTTCCACCGTGGGATGCGTAAGATCGCCTCCGTTCACGATGCAGGTCTTCCGAAGAGACGCTCGCGCCCCTACAGGCTATATTTTTTTTCCTTCGGTCAGCATCCGCTTTTCCCACAACTTCTTTCTGGCGATCGGTGTACATGTTAGGGCCACCTTCACCTAAGGACTCTTAAAAGCGATTCGACCGAAGCGCCTATGAATCCGGGCCGTCCGAATTCTAAATTTATGGGATCGGTCAGTCTCGCTCATCCTCCGCTTTCCATTGCTCCCTTTCCGTCTTGGTCTTGAATTTTTGTTCTCTATTCCATCCCAATGCACATATCGTTTTTCCTTCCTCAAATATTCTTTCCTTTTTTCCATCTCCTATTTTTATTTTTCTGGTTATTTATAAAATTCCATCTACAGTTCTTATACCTACCCTCGGTGTCAGGGCAAAGCGAAAATACTTTTCGATAACATATTAAAAGAATCTGGTTAAATTGAAACCTGAACATAAATCTAAAATATTCACGAAGCTTAATTTACATTCATCTAAAACTAAAATAATGCATCTCCCATAGGTTCATGCAATAGAATTTATCATTATGTTCTTGGAAGGTCTATACAACTACCATGGCGACACTGGAGATCCCCAAACGTTCTTCCCGATGCCAAGCAATTCCTTACCAACATTATTCTAGATAATTTATGTTATATGTGTTAACAATTGCACATGTAACAAATACAAATAAGGAGTTTAGAAAAGAAGGAAAAAATCCTTGATAGTAGTAACAGAAATTTTAAAAGTGCAAGTCATTTTGCTGGTGGTCTCCCACCGGGAATCGAACCCATGACCCATGGTTTCATCGAAGTCGAACGCACTGAACTTTTGGCTATCCGAGAGCCCAAAATGTTCTTACTATATTTCAATATACTAGATGATTGATAATATTGCATTTAATCAAATTATTGAAATGATGTATATAATTTTAGTTTGGATAATATATAGTGCTAATGATTTATTAAAATTATTCTAAGTTTGCATTTGGTATGTACAGTAGGTATGTTGAACATACATAAGGTATTAGGGTTCATGTAAATGTATATGTAAAATATTATAAAAGATGCGAAAAAGTTTCTGGGATGAATTCATCCAATGATGCAAGGACGAGAGTTGTCTCAAGAAGCAAACAATGAAAAAAAATAAAACACTAAAACCATCAACATCAACTCTTAAATACTTGTAAGATCTTTCAGACCCTATGGACGTTCTGTCCTATTCCGTATTTTTACAGTAATTTACTAATAGGGTTTGTATATATTTTGCCTTTTGATTCAAGCATAGAATGAATGCATCATGTGAACCAACATTTATCAATTATTCACTCTCTTACATGGTAATTTTCCCACGTATTCTCATTTAACACGCTTGAGGAAATTCTCCTCCTCTGTTTCCGATTTTGCTATCTTATTTGTTTTGCTATCAAAAATGTATGCGTACTGCTATCCTTTACTTTCAAACATTCTTCTCTCTATCATCTTTTCCAATTATTTCTTTTCTATATCTGTTTTGAAATGGGTCGCTTCTTTCAGATACTCTTCCTGCTTGAATATTTGTATTCCATTTGTTTGGATGAATTATCTTTTTATCGCAAGAGAAAAAACTTGATGGTTCAATTCCATTAGGACTATATAGGATTATAACCCACGAAAACGTTTCCCGACCCCTGATTACAATTTTTTGACGTTCGCACGTCACTTTTATCTGACTTTTAACAAAATTTTTACCTATGTCAATAGATTACTATTATTTAATCTGAGGCTACCCCTCCTGTTGTTTCTTTTTGAAATCAAAAGCTAATTAAGCGCATTAACGAATATCCAAAAATTCTTGCCCAACAATTTCTATAAGAGGAAGATATGAGACGAAAATTGCTACTGCAAACGAAACTCCTTCGAAAGATAGCTCGAATTTGCAAAGATACAGAAAGTAACGCATTTGCTACTTTCCTTATCTCTTCCCCTCTTTTTCTTTCCTAATTATCTCTCCCGCCTTTGTTTTTCCTTCTCCCGCCGATTCCCCTTGCGTCGACCTCTTAACTCCTCATAAAGGCGGCAGGTATATGGCCGAAAAACCTTCCCTCGGCAAAAATAAAAGAACACTGGTAGTGTGGGGGAGAGAGAAAAGCGGTCGGTAAAGTGTGTTCTTCACCTCGGGCGATGATTGCCTCTGAAGACGTCGGTGATCCGCACAAATCAGAACTGACCATATCGGCGGAGGGCGTCGGCTAGGGGTTTTTAAAAGGTCTTCCGAGCGGCCTTTTTTCTCCCCTCAAACTTTTTTCGGGCATTGTTTTAAGGGAGTCTGGATTTATGTCCGCGGATGTATTTTGTTTTCTCCGTCGGAGGTTCTTCTTTCGGCGCATTTTAATGCTTCGTGCGAATTCTCCGCTTTTCTTTTTCTGGCGGCCGAAATGGCACTGTTTCACAAGTGGTTTCTTTTTTTGTTCTATGCTGGGTCGGAGCTTTTTACGGCGTCCATTTGAGGATTTTTAAATTTTGTAGCGGTCGGCTTCTTCGCACTTGCTCCGAAGGTGATTTCCGTCGATTTGCTAATATGGAGCTGGAAAGTAGTTTTAAGGAATTCTGGAGGGTAATTTGGGGTGAACAAAATATTTTATAACATTTTTTCGGAGGCTATTCGCGTTTTTGCAATGTATATAATTTGAGGGAGTTACTCTTACTTATTCCTTACATTTGTGACCATACGTGGTTACAGGGGAGGGCGAAAAAGCGAACGCATCGCTCCTCACTTGACCAGTTGTAAGTATCGTCAGTTCACTAAAAAGTGACGAGGAGCTTGAATTATTAAAATCAGATCGTGAAATTTTTCCGCGATCTTTATATATGCATCACGACAAAATTTTGTTTGTAAAGTTAATTTGGAGATGATATCATATAAAAATCGTATTAAATCGTCCATCCTTTGCAAGTTCCAAGACCGCACCTGAATTCATCCCATAAATCTCTTGAATGAGTCACAAATTCAACAAAGTTGATAAAAAAACTTTACGAAACGCATTCGGAGTGTCCGTAGGAAACCTGCAAAAGTTTTTTTTTGTGTTTTAGAAGCGCTTACAAACACCGAATTGAAATTTCTTCATCTACTATATTACATTGTTGATGCTGTATTCATTGTGTATTTTGCATTAGTGTTATTAATGTTTGTATTAACAGTATACGCAGCTAATACTAAGACCATAGTCACAAACAGTGGATCTATGCTGCTAAAACTAAAATTGCGTTGGAAGAAATGAACCAATATGATTGATTGAATGATTATAATATGAAGAAAGTGGAATTCATGTTCTTGGGTAAAATTTTCTAATTCTGGAATAATGGAGGAATTAAAAGGGTGAATGATGCTCGCAAAAAGCAATGGGTAATATTATGTTGGCGATTAAACTTAAAAATTTTCCAAGGGGGGGAAAATTGCCATATTTAGAAGATTGCTTGCATCCACATCGTTGCATGATGGTCAAAAATGTTCGTGTTAAGAAAAGCGAATGAGTAAACCTAGGTATATGGAATGGGTCAATAGAGGTAAAAGTATAATTAATTTTGAGTGATAACTTTACAATGAATGAGGAATGGAGTCTGAGATCCTACGCGAGCATGGAGAAAGGGATATTTTAGTAAGAGATGTGATGATCGAAAGGATAAACTAAACAGAATGGCTAAATGGCACATGATGATAGTTTGAGTGGTACTTAAATTATTCTAAACCCAAAAAAGCTGATCGAATGTGATGAATGAGATGCTGAATTGAAGGTATGTACAAAAGGAGTTATAAAAAATATGAACGGGAATACACATAAAGTTACGCGAAATGAGCGTGAAAGAATTGGAATGCATGGAGGAAAATAGCAAATAAACAAGGCCAATACTCGGTACGCTTACTCCAATTGGAAATGCCGCAATCCATATCTGTATAATTGTAAATTTAGGGAAAAAATATTTTTCCCGGGCATCATATCGTAACCCAAAAGTTGCTTCGATTATGTGTATTGAGAGATGATTACAACTACTGAACACAACAAATTTAAAACATTCCACACTATCAATTGCTAAAAAATATCCACAGCGATACGGCATTGAGTATTATAGAATGATATTCTATCAAGCCACTTAGTTTTTATACGCTTCATATTTTTTCCATTTAGTTCATCCAATTATTCGTTTATTTATTCGAACAGAAGCTACTCGGATACCTGCGGAAGCCGCATTACACACGATAAAAGCTTGGATGAGTTCCTATCAAAACTTGTCACTGTTTATTCTTTTACGCCTGATTCGATGGCCACTCCAATTTAGATGAGGATTTTAATGATTATGGTGCAATAACTCCGAATGAATGGTATCTTCGGAGGGTCTAAAACTTTTATATCGCTGTGGTGGCGACAGGAAAGCTGGCATTTGAGGAGACTTCTTGGAACGAGTGGCTGAGAGACCGAAATACAAGGTTTCCCGGGGAAAGAGAACATTTATCGAATGATGAATGTATGTCAATAAAATGGAAAAGATCCAATTTAATGCGAGATAGACTCTGCATATTTTTATAAGTCCTCTTTCTTTTCTTCTAAAAGACTAAATCCAGCGACCATGTTTAAATGAAGTGTAAAACAAGAAGTGATTTGTTCCACTAATATATATTTCATTGTTAACGGTTTCGAGGTAAAACATCTTCAGGCAACCAGATCATCAATTGTTTAATGTATTAATGTTTTGATTGCCTGAATGTATTTAATGTATTAATGTTTTGTTTGCCTTAGGTTCTAAACCGTTAGCAATGAAACAAATATTAGTGCAATTCATTCATTTTATGAAACGTATACTTTTTGTTTTCTCTCTTACTTTTTGGTTCACAGTTCCATTACTTGTTCACAACACCTAATTCAGGCCGATTCAGTGCAATTGACTTACCATTCTCTCCTCGCTGTTTAGATTTTAATCATCGCCACGATATCGCGATCTCTACAATCTTTTTACGGCCCTTGAGTTAGTTGTTCTACATCCCTGTTTTTCTGCTTAACGTACGAGAGCTACTGCTATTGCATTATAAAATTTTAATGCTCCGTTGAATATATTTCACCTTTTAGGTTATAGGCATATATTTCACTTCATAATATTTCACTCACAAAATATATTTCACTTTTTAGATATTCTTAAGAATATGAGTAGCCTATAGAAATTCTTTTCGGAATATCGTTGGTATCGTCAGATTGTTGATTCAATTACTAACACGTTGATGGATGATATGTCGCCTGATTATGACTGCAATAATCCGAGGAAAATACATACATATATTTATTCCTTTAACATTCAACATCAGTTCTTGTAGATACTCGCTCTCTCCATCCTCTCTTTCACTTGGACATTGATGATTTGATGCCCAAATGATTAAGCCTCGAAATATTTCTATACATGTTACTTTTCCTTTTAAACATGATCGCAGAGGATTTGGGCACGATCACAGAAACTCAATATTTACCTGTTGTATATTCATAAGTTTGAGAGATATCTAGAGAAAAGAAAGATTTAGTTCCATAGTATGAAGTGTTACAGAAAAATTTATTTTCTCCTTTATCGAATTCAAAGGTTGAATGATATTTTTAGAGGGGTTAAGCTTTAAGGAAGTTTATGCAATCTTCACCGTCGTAGCAGCTATCCGAGAGTTTTACCGTATCCTGAGAACGTTTGGATTAGTCTCTTTGTAAGATATTTTCTTTACTTAGCATACTAATCGTTGAAACGTTATGAGAGCAACTGAATACATAGATATGAGTTTGC
The DNA here is from genome assembly GCA_036926295.1 of Pachydiplax longipennis. Classification (NCBI taxonomy): domain Eukaryota; kingdom Metazoa; phylum Arthropoda; class Insecta; order Odonata; family Libellulidae; genus Pachydiplax; species Pachydiplax longipennis. The sequence goes on from JAVFKF010000008.1 coordinate 65,917,878, forward strand.
CAACGAGAACAAACACATAAAAAACTTGATCAAGGGTAATACAGGAATGGTGTACGTCAAGAGTTCAATCAGGGTTAATTTAGCCTATAATAAGCACGTTTTTTCGCTGTTTGGGAAATGGTCAATCCTTAAGGAGGCCATATTCTTTCAAAATAAACCAAGCGAGTGATTGCAGAAAGAAAATGTAGGAGCCACTCCTTTGTTGGGTGTTTTCGTGATCTCCTCGGTCACACGGGGGCAGAAAAAGAGAAAATTCGGGAGTAGGGCAAAAAGCATTAATCTCAAAGTCAAATTCAAAAGTGAGCGGTGACAAGTGAGTTTGGTGAAACGCCTCCAAAAGGCACAGAAAAACAAGTTCCTCGAAATGACACCTATTTCGACGTTTTTATTCAAACGGCTTCTTTTTCCCTCGGTAAATTGTTTCGCTCCACATTTCCCTCCGCGCACGTTTCTCGGATTTTGTTACGCAAAGTGCAGTTAGTATTCCACCTCCAGGCTGTGTTTGTACACATCGCTCTCCTTCGTTTCTCAAATTATCGCAAATGGTCCCGACCGCAAAGCCTTCATGAGAATACTTGTGAGACGTCCAGATTTGGAAGGAAAATCCAGCACGGCCCCTTTTAACACCGAAAACAAAGGGGAAAAAACAAGTTTTCCCATGAGATTCGGCAATTCTTGCTTCGCTCCAGGAGAGGCGAATCTGCACTTTTGATGGACATTTTCCGTTCTCTGAGTTTCCTACGAATGGGAAAAGTATGACAGTGGGAAGGAGTCCGTCAGCAGACCCATCATCCAAGAGGCTCATCTTTTCCCTTCTCATCCTACCCTTTCCTACCTCCTCGCTCTCTGCCGTCCTTTTTCAGTTCCTTTCCTATCTTATTCTATCTCTTATCATGTCCTAAATACTGCATTTAGATACCTCAACAAGAAGGACTGCTTCATATTTGGTATAATGTTCTTCAATTTTGGGAGTCAGTCTTACGAAATGGCTAAAATTTTCTGAAAGTTCAATTTTCACATTTTAGGACCGTTTAGGTTTTCGAAATAATTTATTCGCTATCTTAAATTCTTTGTTTAATCCACATATAATCCAACTTCGATGACAATTAACAGTAATAAAACTAAGGAAAAATGGACTGGAAAAAAGCCGACGGGACCGGGAATCGAACCCGGGATCTTCCTCTATCTGTGAGCCTCCAGGATGTGCCTACCGCTCTTATTTTCGAAGATACCCTTTTTCTAAAAAATAGAGTGATAACTATTTTCAAAGTGCTATATTCCCTTTAAGAACCTAAATATATTTTGCTGAAATTTGAATCCATATTATTCCACTTCACCTGTAATTTTGCACTGTTGTTTCTTTCATTCTTATTAATTTTTATTTACTATAAAATCTGTAAATTTAGAGACTAACTCATACTATAGTAATTCGGAAGTCACTTAAGACTACTAGCTCAATTTTTATTTCATATTTCAATTCCAGCTAATGCATAGAAGGTCTACAAATGCACTCCCGATTCTTGAAATTATTTGCATCCTCTTAATATTCGCATGCTCTTAATATTTGCACACTCTTAACGTTCAAATTATCCAGTAAAAAGATAGTAATTGAAAATCTACAAATTAAATCCATTTTTCAAACAGAACAGAGAGCAGTCGCACTTGCTACAGTACGGTTGCCCTTACTCTTATGTATGCTGATATACTTCACACAAACCTTTTTTCGTCACTGTATTTCCTTGATTCACATATTTTTATCACTCCTTCAAACACCTATATTTTGATCGTTACTATTTCCCTCTATTTTCACTTCTCACCACGTACCTATTCCTCCGGCAATTTTTCATGAAAGTTCCCGCTGTCATCTGTTTAACCGCTTCATTGCTTCGGATCATCTCAGAGTGCCACCGTTCTCACGCTTCATTTTACTTTCCTAATCTTTCGACTGTTAATTTCATTAATCTATCCCACTACCAATTCCGCCAACTCATGGCGTAGACTTTAGGGCCGCGAGCTAGAGAAGGCGCCGTGTGGCTTGGCAAGCTGAGGTCCTTCAGATCTTCTGTCTTCCTCTTCCATTTCCCTTACCTCAGAGAGAGAGACGGGTGACGTGCGTCTTAGAAACCTACATCCATCCCACCCGTGTCTTCCTCGCCTCAGCCCTAACTCACTCTCTCCCTCCTCCATTGTTTCGGCCTCCCTTTTCATTACTCGCCTCTAATATTGGATTTTTCTCTTTAAAAGACCTTTCAAAAAGGAAGAATCCTTGTTTATGCGGCGTCGGCAGTCCCTTTTGTCGAGCGGAGAAAAGTTGCGAAATGAAAGGAATAACCTCTTCCAGTTCCCTTCGCTAAGTAAATGTACTGCTCGAAAGCGATGCGTTCCCATTTTTATATCTGAAATGTATTTCGTGCATAACAGTTGATGTCGACTAGATATTTCTATTTCAGGTCAAATTATAAGAAACAAAAATAACTGATTGATTCCAAAACCGCGTATTGGTTCGATTGCTATAATTGCACTTCTGCTCGATAGCGCTGACGACATCGTCAGTAAAACTTGTGTTTTATCCACTCAACGCTGCAAATCGCGTAAGGACACTTTTATCAAAACAACTGTTTTCTTTTTACTTAATTTGAAGAAATTACAACATAATACAGCAACAAAGTACAGATTCTATCAGGCTTTTTAAATTTGGAATTCTTTATCAAACAAGAGAGTTTGATAAAATAATTTCGGAAAAGAAAGAATTGACTGAAAACTGATTAAAGGGTATAGAACTGCCCGTTTTCGATTCAAACAAATTACCTAAACAAGGTATTTTTCACCTCTAATTCTCTAGAGATTTTCTGAGGGTATGGTTTCAAAAGGATAAATCCTTCGATTGGATTGGATAAATTATTCTCAATAGTGGAAAGGAACTATGAAAGATTTGTACTTTTACCACAAAATTTTATTTTAACAAAAACAACCACTACACGACCGGTTTCAAAGATTAATCTTCATCTTCTGGTCTTCTGGTTTCAAAGAGTTTCAAAGTTTTCAAAGTTTCAAAGTTCTTCTGGTCTTCTGGTCTTCTGGTTTCAAAGATTAATCTTCATCTTTTGGAAGATGAAGATTAATCTTTGAAACCGGTCGTGTAGTGGTTGTTTTTGTTAAAATAAAATTTTGTGGTAAAAGTACAAATCTTTCATATTTCCTTTCCATTATGGATTACCACAACACCTCGCCTGAATCTGTGAAGTTTATTCTCAATAGAAATGTTAAAATATACATATTTGAAATAAAAAAATATTAAACCAGAAAAACGAATCATGTAGTAAAATTCAGTAATTTCAGTTGAAATCAATAAAGTACTAAATAAAAAAATGAATAAAATCTTAAATTGAATAGCAGCTCTCAATTATATCATAAAGAGTGCTAATGTAAAGTAAAACAATGTGATATCTTTGAAGCAGAAATTCAGTTCCATCGCATCGCTAAAATATTTAGATAGATATGAGCAAAAAAATAGAATATCCGCTCTTGGTTAGACAATGAAGAACTTCCTTCATTATAAAGACACCATGTCCTTATTACATACAGAAATCGATTTACTATAGATAAAACATACGGAAAGCTTCCTTAAAATAAGGACCTAACTACCAGTTATCAGTTCGGACAACGTGCCTCTTTTCAATCATTCTGGGGTACTCCAACCTTCTTATTCTCTTCCGTTGATTCGTTATTAACTTCAATAATCATACGTAGGTAAAAAATTAAATCCATCATTTATACCCCCACTCGAATTTGAACAAAGCTGTATTCTGAATCTCTCTACTGACTATGACCTATACTAGAGAAAGAATTACTTCCATCATCATATACTTTGAGTTACATATCATCGAAAACTGAATGATAGCAAATTCATGCGTAGCCCTAATTATGTATATGCTAGGAATATCAACTTGAATATAGTAGGTATAGATGTTATGTTCTAATTTGACATTTAAGGGGATAAAATTCTAAGAGCTTCTCTCAAATTAGACTAAAGAGGGAATTCAGAAAATGAATTTACAAAGAATGCACCAGAAAAATTTTATGAAGAAATGCATACATTTGGGTATGGATAGGGTTGAAAGGTAATAAAGGCTAAAAGGTAAATGCGGCAGATAAAGATTGGTTGATTGAATAGCAACCTTACAAAAGTACAATCAAAATAAGAAAAACTCCACCTCCATTAAATATTACATCTTTCATCGCTGGGAAGACTATTCCTATGTTTTCGGTAGTTTTCGCTCTTTGAGGAGATAACTCTTTTTCCCTTCGGAAAACCCTAATTTCTTACGACAGTTTCATAGCTTTTTATGTCCCAGCCGTTTCCCGATAAAAGTCAAGATTCCTATCTCTCCCGAAAGAGAGGCCGTAAGGAGGTAATCTAAGCAAACAGTTTTTCGTGCATTTTCACGCGCCATTATGTGTTCCGCAGGGCTATAAATTCAAGGCAGTGGCGTGAACCCGACTTTGGGATAGTCATCGGCTTCTTTACGGGAAGGACCCACCATACACGTGTTCCTTTCTAGACGATGACAGCGGTGAGCCCTACAAGGGATGATTGAAGGGAGCCGAAAAGAAGGCACGGGGTGAGAGTGAGGTGTGTCTCGCCATTTATTTCGAAATTCTCCGAGGAAATGTTACATATGTGTGCGGGCGCCTTGATATCTGCTCCCGGTATAAACCGAATTATAGTAATTTTTCCGGCAAAAGAGACAATCGCAATGTGAATTGGTTTTAAAGAGACTAATTCACCATGGTTTCCACCATTATGTTCCAGACCAGAATGTCGATTACTAAAACTTCTTCATTCAATCAATAATTCAGTGCTCCAATGGGTGCTTGCGAGGGTCAAAATTATGTGATATAAGAGTTAATGGTTATTTTTCCTTATTTTGCCACGATTTGAATACACTTTATAATGCCATTCCCGATGTGAGATATGGTCATAGTGAAGTGGTTCTTTTTCATGAACAAATTCATGTTAACGAAAATGTGAAGAGGTTTATACTGAAGAAAATTATTAACCTTGCTGCCTGAATCACATTACGAAAATCATTAAATTTGGAGTAAATTCCAGCAACTTTAAACTTGATATTCATTTCATTTTGTTGAAGTTCGGTTTATTCGGAGGATTATGAAGAAATATAGAGACATAAATAAGCCTTTGGAAGAAAAATCGGCATTGTGCTTGTGCTCCTAAGAAGGAGATTAATTATTGGCAATGGAGATATCAAACCTCCCTTCATGGGACAAAATAATTTGACCTTATAAGAACAAAGTAAATATCAAAGAGAGACTTCAGCATTCTATCGCATCAAAATTCTGTATTAAGATAAAGAATGTGCTGCTTATTACCAACTCTTGGGAACTATACAAGGCTTACTATACAAGATGAGGAATTAGATAGTTTGCCTACTGACTGGATGGCTGACTGAGCAAGAATTCCTCTGAGTGGAAAATACAAACATTTTTCATAGCATTCGATAAGGAGAGACCAAAATAAATTCTATTATTTGGCATCTTACATACTTCAATACCTATCCTATTACGATAGCAATGAACAAACTGCGACGAAAATAAAAATATTTTCCTCGGTCATGTGCGAAAGGACAAATGTAAAATATTAAATCTCTAAGATATGATAGCAGAAGGTATGTAGATCTAACGAATAAAAGATTCAGATTGAGATAATTGATGGGAAAAATAAACGATTGGGATTATTCCATTACCGTGGGCTGCCTTACAGTCTGTTGATAGAAGCAGAATTGATGACGGTGATGATGAAGCCGATTTCAGCTAGATACTTAAAAAAATTAAATAAATACACGAATACCACCGCCCTTGAGGAGACTTCGGAGTCAGAAGGTCAAATTGGAAGGAACCTCCCGAATGTAACTTCCCATCCCCGGAAGCAGCTAGAAAAGAATAAACACCTCGTTGATGCCGCTATAACATTCGAAGAACGAGTCGAAACGCAGTGGGAAATGAAGGCCGTCAGTGGGAGAGAGGGTTGGGACAACGAGAAACAGTCTGCCACCCCGTTGCCTTTGTTCTCTACCGACACTCCCCCACAACACAGCCACGCTCTTTTAAAGACTCACCTCTTGCCTTTCCCTCCCATCTCTCAAAATATCCCTAAGGTCCATCTTCCGCTGCCGTGTTTAACACGGAATCCATTCTGTTACTGCTCCCGCACACGGGCCTTACCCAAGACGGACGTCTGCCATTGCCGTCGCCGCCCTACCTGTCCTCTCCCTTTCATTAGACATCGGTGAACTTCAAATGAGTTTTCGACGTCTTCGCAATAGCTTCCTGCTCCACCCTCATTCCCATATTTCTCCTTTGTCTACTCTTCATTGTTCTTGTTTTTGAAGGTTCCTTTTCTTTCAGATTCTCTAGGTTAGGTTTGCTAATGCTCTCTTAATTAAAACTAGTCTCCAATATAACAATGCCTTAGTATTTACCGATTAACCCTTTACCGATACATTTTCGCGTCACGAATATCAGAAATTCATCTCTTGATACAAAATTTGGTGTAAAATGAGGGTTATGTCATCCAATCTAAACATGATAAAAACATAGTTAAAAGTGCACCGACAGCTGAGATCATTCCCAACGTTGGTCCTCACCGAGAATTGAACCTGAGACCGCTTTTACCAAAGTCGAACGCGCTGCCCACATGGCTGTCTTAAAGCCCTCAATATTATTCCTCTTTAAATAGCAACAGGTTAATTTTTTTACGAATAGGAGAATTTTTAGGGCTCCGTGTTAGCATTTGCACATATTTCATAACTACACATCTATTGGCGGAGGTGGTATTTAATTAAACTTAGAGATAAATTATAATTCACTAATTCAACCTTCATTTCGTCGAATCTTGCTATTTCATCAATCGCAAATTCGTCGTAATACTCGGTGTATTAGAAATATGGCCTTATAAACACATTGATGAGTGTTCGAAGGAATTATATCACATTCGATGGAATTATATTACGATGAATGAAAAAGTAAGAACATATTACTCCTATCCGAATCTGTATGTAAAACCTTTCAGCTTCAGCGAGGTTGAGCTCTGTTTGATTATGATTGTTCGAAGCAATACCACTCGTGTTTGCTAGGTACATACATGAGTATTTTTTGTACATAGGCACTCCTAAGAATAATTTCTGAGACGCGCATATCATTATTTACCTCGGTAGATAAATTATGCTAAGTCTTAGTATTTTTAGGAAACATTGGTAAGATATCTCGGACTGTAGCGCTGTCAATAAGAAAACCTCCCCGTGGTTGACATATATAAAGTTAACTTTTTCCATGTGGAAGGTAATAACTTGTTTATTATCTTTTCTCGCATTCCGTTAATTTTATCTCCTCTCTAAGTTTCTCCAAATTATTTATAAGTAAGGCTTTTATATTTTGCAAATATCAATCATAAATGTCGAAAAAATACCGTAAAAGCTTATAGAATATTACCCATACTAAATAAGAATATTACAAACGAAGATTATCCATTGCAAAAATAAATAAAAAACTGATTAATCTATTTGAAGGATATCACTGACGATGGAAAATTATTCACCATAAATTAAAACCGCTATTCCTCATTGAAATGTATCCTTGACGTTTAAAGAATACAATGAATGATGAAGAATTATGTTAACAAAGAGGTGTAACAATTACGAGATCTACTAAACAAATATGAAAATCTGTAGATTTATCAACTATTCCATATTTTATTCAAAATTACATCCTTTCGTGTCCATTCTTAATCACTTCTTTTCACATTTCTTATCTCCAATCCTTTACTTAGGTTTACTATCTTCCTCCCTATCGGATTTATGTTCTGTTCGAAATTTGACATCAGCTGCTTTCACTTCCCCTTTGGCAACCATGAACAAATATGAACACGATCTGACTATGATCCAGCTTTACTACCACCGTTATCACCCACTTATTTAAAATATCGCAAGAGGTGGGAAGAGTGAATGGATATAAGGTGAAAAATAGGACTGTGCTGGCAACCGACAGTGTTTATAGCATAAAAGATCTTATTTGAGATGAAAGAACGTCGACTTTCTGAAAATTTATGGGCCGCTATCAGTTTTCGCCATCTTCGTCCAATCCTTCTGAGGCTAAATTCTGCGAACAAACTAGCAACGTGTGTAGTTTGTTATTTTTCTGCCAAGCTATTCCAATAACTCATGAAAAAAATTAAGCAGAGTTTTCATTGACTCTTTCAGTTTTCCTGAATCACGAGCGGGAAAATATTTGCGACGGATTTCATCGTAAATTTTCGAGATAAAGATGGTGAAAATTTTACTGTCCCTCTAATGATATTCCATTTTACTTTTACTCGATAAAAACTTTAATTTACCTCTTCTTCCAGGCACAGTTTAAAAACTGCAAACTGCAATACTTTCCGAGTATCGCATCCACAAAATACGAAATACGCCTGGCATTATGCAAACTGCAAACTCAAGGAAAACAGGAAAGGATAATCAGAAGAATGAAAATTTTGATTTATCATAAAAGATTTTATCATATAGGAGTAGCTCGCCTATGACTAGATAAATAAACAGATAAATTAAAAGCGTTGATAATCTTTTGATATAGACATCTCATTTCATTATATTCGACGCATGTTCTGGAGAGTTGGAAAGGAAGGAAAAGGATGAGGTAGATATAATACTTCAAATAGTTCTTTCGACATCAAATCTTACGTCGAATATAATCAAGTCATTATTTCTTCAATTAAAAAAGTTGATTGTATCTTAAAATTCGCAAAACTGAAGAATGGCCGCCGGTTTCAATAAAGAAAATAGTTATTCTAACCATAAATGATTTGCGTAACGAAGTGTCTCATTATAATTTTATCTTCAGGTACATACATAACGTAAAATTATGGATCCAGTGTTAATTTAAATTTGAGCGACACAACATTGGAAAAATATTTCAACATTGGAAAATCAATATTGCAATAATGCAAAACTCTATAGTCAAAATTATATAACTGCATAAAATAGTCATAAGGTCATTTTGACATATTTATACGATGTTAAATACATATCAAATACTAGATCTAAGGTATGCGTCAAGCTTCGATAAAAAAGAAACTTGGAATAGGATGCCAGAGAATGTATGAAACCTTATTCAGGGGTGTTATCCTATTAGGATATTAAAATTTAAAAATTCTTATTTCCTCTTGTATCTAAAAGGAAAAATTTTGATTAAAGGGAAGAAATTAAAAGTAAGCGATGCATTCGCATGTGTTCAAATTCACGCTTTTTGAATAGCTAAATCGCTCAGCAATTCTCTCGAGCGAAATTTTCCCTGCAGAGGTTAAAACAAAACAATTCTTGTTATCACATTCTAAAATTATAGGATGTTAATGTCTAACTTCTCGCAATCTACAATCGAGCTACGAGAAGCAGTCTTTATGGCTGCATGATAACCAAGCAATGCGCTTCCATGAACATTCGCAAATCATTTAGCTTTGGTTTATGGTCTCGAAATGTTGATGAGAAAAATTCGCGGAGAGCAAAATAAAAAAAATAATCCATTTCAGAGATAAAGCAGGGGTGCGTTTTTAAAAACGATCTCGGTATACGTGTGAGAAGACGATACCAGTGCGTGCTCTACGGCCGGATGCCCTAATCATCAAGAGCTCGCTTCGCGAATACAAACGAGACGTTTGAGCATACGACGGTAATTATGAGTCCGGGAGCACACACACAAAGCACGAGTGGGAAGGGTTGATGAGGGATTTTTTCGCAATCTCCTTTGCGGTGTCATTCCAGCGAATCTTCCCATTACTCCTCAATTATCTCGCCCCATCCGTCTTTCCACTCACACGCCCAAATATCCATATCTTTCTCTTAGGAGAATTTAATTACCGCTCCGAATCGCGTGACTTTTGCGCGGAAGGTCATCAACTAGCGAGGCCTCTAATCGGAGGATCGCCGGTTGACTTTGTTTATCGTCCTTCGCGAATATATTTGTCGCTCAATTCATTCCGGACGAAATTATTTTATTGCCCCAGCCTTCGGAGTAATCTGTTGTGGGAAAACAAAACGTAGCAGTCGCAGAAGTATCGTAAATATTTGAACAAAGAAGCTCCTGGGTCTGAAAAAAACTTTTGCATTCCTTACAGCACAAAAAGACGCGAAAGTTTAAGTAGTCGATATCATAAAAGGTTCTCAAATCGCTACTGTATTATTTTTTACTATAGAGGTTTTGAGAATATTTTGTAATATCTCTAGATGTTTTATCTAAACGTAAATTTTAAGAAACATGACCAACATACATGAAAATTAAAACATTATAGATTCATAGAAATACGGATGACAATTTACCTGTGACGAAAACTACAGCAGAAAATACTACATACTTGATTTAACTCTGCAATGAAAGACGGAACCGAGCAATTTCGTGCAGCAAAAAAGGATTTCTGATGCACTGATGATAGTCGGAGATAGCAGCTGACTTTCAAAGGTAATTTTGGAGATAGGGTCCAGGGAGGAACATCTTATCTGTTCTGTGCAAGACTGAGATAAGAAGAATGACAGACATGGAAGATCTTGATTTAAAAACTTCCGACAAACCTGCGTTTATCCTATGAAATTCGCGCCCTTATCTTCATTTATAGCAGCACGAATTCAAGACCTCTTTGATGAGAAAGATCGGAAGTTACATAGTCACCTTCCCATGATAATTTCACGCAAAACAGTATTTTGTATATTTTTGCAAGACGTTCTTTCCTAGTAAAACTTTTCCTCACGAGGGAGCTCATTTAAATAAGAATCCAATTTTCGCAATTTCTGTCACAACCTAGATCTTTCGAGGTAGGTCGACTGCGAATCTAGAAAGTAGTATGTTTGAATACCGATATTTTTGTCTTTAGGTGGTCAATATAAGGTAGACACACACCATTAAACTGAAGGGATGTTGCTGATCTCACAAAACTCGTCTCACCCTTTAAAGTGCTAAAGTGCTCCAATGTTATTTATTTTACGACGCAATGAGTAAGTTTTATCTAACCAGACTCCTGAGTAAAATTGTGATTTCTATATAAAGTTACTCCTAGGAGCCCATTTAATAGTAATACAAAAAAGATTAACGAAATTTAAGAAAGTAGGGCTGCCAACTTCTCAGATTGAATTCAGATCACAATAATTGTTGACAGGATCGACATGACAGTATAAGAGCACCAAGCATCGCTTGCATTGGCACAATTTTACTAAAAGACTTTGATTCGGAGGAAATAAATTTTACTCCATTGCTTTAGCAGTTAGCGAAAACACAGTAGCGATATGATGACTTGAATATTTTTTCCATGTGAGGAGAAATCTAATGAAAAGGCGTCAGGTACCTCTTCACCGGCTACCAACACTCAGACATTTTATACTACCGGACACTTGCAAACGAGAAACTCTTGCGAGAGAATACAACAAGTTATTAATCACACTAACCTCCTAATTCTTGATGACACCCCTCATTTACAACAATAAAGACTTGTCTCGACACCCTCCCATTCTAACAGCAGCACAATACAGGAATATAAATTTTGAACCCCTCAATGGCCGAACGAGTGGCTTGACATTGCACAATCAGACCTCAATAACCTGATTGACCCCATTCTAATATCACATGGGTCAGACCTCATACGTAACACCTGAATATATCTCAACAGAATCTGAACAAGAGACGATATTAGTGCAGGCACTATAATATATAAGAGGGTGAAAACATCTCCTCAATTAATTTGCGGAAAATCAAATTATTCGATTCCTAGTGAACAGGGCAAAATAGAGATGTGTCGTCTTTTAAAGTAAAGAATATCTTGTTGGCATAACATTCGCTCCTGACAGTAGAGGAATACAGACCAAGGGGTTACAGTGGTAAAATAAAAGAATTTTAGAAGGGTCCCAAGCCGCAGTAGAATGGCTTGCTGTTTTAATTTAATATTCTAAGTTACAAGTAACGTGATTTTATTCTTTCTGAGCTTCATTTATGCCTCTTACTCTTTATTCCTCGTAAGCTTATTTCATATGTTGATTTTCTACGTATTTGACGTCGCAAATCAAGAAAAGACTGAGTAAAGCGAGGAAAGGCAAAATAATTGATCCAGGCTCAACTGCTCCACCAAAATTAGCACCGTCTGATAAATTAACCCGGTTGGTGCCAGAGGGAAATACGTCAGAAGAGTAAATCTAGATAGAACACTGGTCTGCATGTCACATAAGGTCACAAATGATCGATTTCAATAGATCCTTAGAAAGATCCATATAATCAATCAGATTAATCCTATGAATGAGGTTAGATTTAAAGAGTGATAAATGCCGAATATTAAAACTGCACTTTTATATGGTACTTCGTACACTTAAGATTAGATTTGTACAATTAAGACTATTACACTCGTCATGTACGACAGAACATGGCACTTCACTCCTGGATGTTTATTTGATTTTTTTATGTGGCATGAAGTAATCCATACAAGATATTCATCCGTTATATTAGCTAGTCTCCCATTCATTTTCAAGCTATCTCCACTTTACAGTGACTGTGGTGCCTGCTTTTTAAAGATGCTTTTGATCGTTGTCACACATATTCCTTTTATTGGAAAGAAAAGAAAATCTTTCCCTTGATCAACTATCTCAAATATATTTTGGCTTCAAGGGATGAAATTTTCAAGAATCCGAAAATTATTTGGATTCCACAACATTGCCAGAGTATAGGAATACAGTGATATGTCTGCCGAGAGATTATTCGTTCCAAAATCACGTTCGTTAGCCGAAATCATTGTCAGTAAAAGTCTGTTTCTCATAATTCCTAAGTCTTCAAATGCCAAGGAGTACAAACAAAATATTTTACACAATATAGCAGCAAGAAAGAATAGACTGCACTACATATTTTCTGGTCATATTTCAGTTTTTACTGTATGTGTTTATGCGATGATGTCCAACAAAACATTCGTTGGCCAAATCATTCTTTCCAGCCCGATTCTGAGAAAATGCGAAATCCTATGTTGACCGAAATTTATACGCTTACCTACAGGTTACTCGTTTGCCGAAGTATTTTTGAATTCGAAACTAAAATAGAAATTCAATGAAAGTCCAGAAAACTGTATATTTTTACGAGAAGGTCACAAATTCCATTCAATAAATATCAGCGTGTTGATTCAGTAAAAACCGTGAATAATAGGAGCTTTTTTATATTGGACGGAAACCCAGTAGCGTTTCACAACACGTACACCAAATATTGCCAACGGGAAAACGATATTTCGTCGGAAAAATATGTGTCTCTCTCTCGGTTTCATTCGGACAGAAAAGTGCTCACTTCCTCCTTTCACCTGTCTCATTTCTCCGAATGATTTTAGGAATAACATAGTTATCAACACGCACAGTTTACCTTAAAAAAGGAATTAGACATTTCGAAAACAGGTTTCATCCTTTCGGGGGAAATCCAGCCGTTGCAATTTACAAATATAAATGAAGGTTCCTATTATACCCTCCAGTTATTTTCCTTTTTATATTCTATATAAGAAAGCAGCATTGCGTTCATTTTTAGGAAATGATCACATGATTAAGGAAAGGGATTGGGAAGAATCCGAAGTTACTGTTTCAGAAACCTCAGGCATACAGTAAGATACTTACTCTCTGCCTCAGGCTAATCTCATTTAGTATGGGCCGAATGTAAAGCAAAGGAATAGCACTGAGACAGATATAACTTTGATTCATGCTTTTCTATATCATTGTCCTCATTAACACAACGTTTCAAATTCAAATTTGTTGCAATTTGGCACTTATTAAACACTTCATCTCACAGTCAGCTCTCCATTCCGTTGCACGCTTAAATACGATTAACTGTGATTGAACGATTAAAAGATTCATGTATGTTTTCCCGCAGATATTGCTCGTGTTGTGAACAATAATTTTGAATAAAAATTCGCAACTTAGACTGAGTCATCCCTGTAAGAAGTTTTCTTTATTCTTGCGAGATTATAGATGTATACGTATATCAGTCAGCAAAAATCATCACAAAAATGAGTTTAATATAACTTACTTACATATTAATATAACTTATTCTGAACGATACTAAAAATATTTAGGTGATAATATCTTTCAGGGCAAAAATGTCTATTCAACTTCAGCGACGTATTTTATATTCTTTCCACAAGTTGTTAATGAACAAGAAAAACGGAAGCATTATTATATGCATTTCGTAGGGCAGTAATTGAATTTTTAACCAGCTATATTGGTCAAAATATTTTGTATCAAATAATCTCTAAAAATAAAGAAAAGATTCTCTATTAAGTCCTAAATTTTATTTCGCGATAAAATGTGTGATGAAATAGCAGACTCTTAATAACCCACAAAGTTTCCACTAGTCAGTTAACGTAGCAACACTGCATCTGTAGTTAATACAAAAGTCGTATTTATGAATATGAATATTGATTTTGATATTTATGATACCCACGTAGTTGCACTAGAGGGATCACTTCAACCCTATAATTAAGAAAGAGATAAATTCAGATAAATTTCTATAAAGTTCAGTAAAATGGATGCTGGTTGCAAGAAGTTATAAGCTAAAGATAAAAAGAGATAATGGTGGAAATATCACGAAGGGTAATAGATATAAAACTGTTTTATACACAATTTTATTGCCACGACTGATTTCGGCTATATAATGACCCTGTAGTATGATTGCTAGGTAATTTTCGGAAATGGAGCATTCACAAAAGATGAAATTCTTGTGAATTAATTCTCGTGAAATAATCGTGAAGAATATCGAAAGCTACACAAGATCAACGGATAGTAAAAGGAGAAGTAAATTAATGTATTATAACTTCGAACGTCCTTCGACTAATGATCAAGTATAGCGAAAGGAAGTGAATGGAAAATTTTAGTCCATCTATCCATAACTAAGCAACGGTATTTAAGACTGATATAAATTTTCCTATGTTGGTACCAATTTTTAAAAATGAAACGCTTCTATTATACATCCAACAGGTAGTGTTGACAATGAGGGTCTTTTAAAAATATAGATTAGATTTTTTGGTTTTCTTTGAGATAGAAGCATTCCCCCTCACGTTACCAGTCTCTCTTGACGATAAGGGGGAAAATACAATTATAAACTATTTTCTCGATCTAAAACAACTCGGTCCGCAACCCAAATTTTATTATCTTATGATACAAGAAAAAAAAGAGGTTCCACATCTTTCTGGGTTACGCCTTTTTACCTCAAAACCTTTTCAAAGTGCTTTTCTGACACCGAAGCTTAAAAAAATTCCCTCAATTTGATCTGCACGAGAGTGAATTTTTTTCTGGAGCTAAGTCAAACTGTAGTACATTATCTTCTTTAATTTCTCCAAACCTGACGGAGAGATTGAATCGCAAAGTGGGTAGGCATGAGTAAAAAGAGGAGGAAAAGGAAAAAGGGTAAAAGTGAAAAGGAAAAAAGATAAGGAAAGAGAAATGGGAATGATTGAAACGCTTAGATGCGACTGCATCCTTTTCTTTACGAATGTTAGATTATAATCTCGATCATTTTCCAGTTCCTCATCCGGAGAGCCCTCTGGCAACGCAGGGAAACACAAAACCCTCCCTTCCTTCCGCCCCCAATCCATCCGCACCCTTGCGCTTCCTGACTCAAACAAGCCTCACCCATTAGTTAAAAGTTTTATGCTGATTAGAACTGATTCCATTGATTTCCAGAAACGCCACGCAGAGGTTCTCCTGACATGCGAACGAAATGAAAGAATTTATACTTAAGTCTCCTTAAAGTCTACGGCATATGGAGGGTGTAAATCGATCAAGTAACTTACTGGAAATTCTTTCTTACTTCTTGCATTTTCCATTGAGATGATTATTTGTAAACAACGGCTACTATATTTCAAGTGTATTTAAAAATTAAAAGAAATTTAGAATACTTATTTGTACGACTAGGTTATACACCCGATTTCAAATAGATGAATATCAAGTTCGCAATTAAATTAAAATACAAGAAAGATTTTAAAGTGAAATCAGCTTTACCAGCATACAAAGAAATAACATTGGAAATGTACGATAAATGGGAAAATAGAAGATTAAAAATCAAAAGATTAGAGGCTTTTGAGATGTTGATGTGGCGTAGAATGGAAAAAAATTAGCAAAAGTGATAGAAAAACAAACTTGGAAGTGCTGCAGATGGTTGGGGAGGAAAGGGTTTCAACTGAGGTAATTAAACATCCACAAAGAAAATTTGTGGGTCAAAAAATCAAAGGAAAGCGATTGCTAAAGAGAGCGATCTTATGAAGAGTATTAGGGAAAAGACAAAGGGGAAGACAAATACAAAAGATGTTAGATGACTTAAACGCTGGGATAAGTTACTAAAAAGCGAAGGAAAGGGTATTGAATAATTAGCATGTAGGCACATGAACTTATCAAAAGATAGAACACTTATCTATGTATGGTGTATGAAAAACTGGTAACATTATTAACATTGCTTCGACAGCTCAATTCGAAAATATTTTCCCCATCTGGAATCAAACCCGGTACCGCTTTCGGTAAAGGTGAAGCTACTACCCACATAGCTATCCTGGGGCCCTTCATTAAAAGTTAGGATAACAGATTAAGAAATATAGAGATGCAAAAGTGAGCTCTAAAACATCTTATTCAAGATACAATCGATCCCTGGAGCCCTTAATTTGTAGTTCTTCATCACTGGGAATGATCAAACTTTGCTGAAACTACACTCAGCAAATAGAATATAAAAGTTGGCTTGATAAAGAAATTAATTTCACGACAAAGAAATTCAATCATCGTTGATGATGCTAAAATAGCAGAAATCCGTATTCGTTGATTCTTGGTAGGTTAGCTAACCTTAACTTTGAATATCAAAATCCATTGAAAATGAGTTGATATCCTGCGTCTTTAACGCCGAAAAACGGGAAGATAAATCAAACTAATTAGATTTCGATGATTCTCGTACGATTTCGTGGGTTGGGTTGAGACTTTCGCTTCATTTGAATTTTCGATGGGAAAGGAGATCATGCACTTACCACCAATAAATAAATAATGCATAAGAACTTTTTTGCTCGTCTGGCGGCTACCTTCAGTTAAAAAAGGACCCCTTATCGGAGCTCATTTGTCTCTGTGGGACGCCATGAATTTGATGACGAGGAGTTTGGCGATCCAGGTTAACGTTTTTTGTACAACATTAGCTGAGAGATACTTTGAGCCGCTAAGAGATAAATAAGACATATAAAGGGGAAAGAGGAAGAACAAAGGGACGAAGAGAAGGAAGATAAATGGGATAATAAAGAGGGGAAGAAGGGACTCGGAGCTGAAATGTATGTCGCCCGAAGGCACAACAGTTGTTAGCGCTACCTACCGATTCCTTTTATATTATAAAGCGAAGCAGATATTTAATACTGAGTTATTAGATAGGGAGAGAGTAAAACGCGGGATAGTATCAATAAAAGCAGTCGCAGGTGGAAGAGACTGGGTGATACTCTGGGTGAATAACAAGAAACTAAAGAAGTAGTTCGAGCTCTCAATGTTTATATCCCCTGCCACACGCACATAATAAGTAGTAGTAGATGAATGTGTACACAGGAGCCCATACTAAATAGGGAATTTAAAGATAATATAGTTGTCCTGTGCGAAAATTTCGTCCAACTAAATAGAAATCAATTGATTTATACGCGGACGTAGGTTTTTTAGGCATGTTCTAGTGTTTTCGTTTGTAGTGATTAGAGTGTGTGTTGAAATGTATTTGGTGGGGAAATTCAGTATTAGTAACCGATTCAATGCACCTCGTGTGTATCGATAGATCGAAATCTACGCTTTTTTGGTAAAGAAAATCCACGGGAAAATTCAATTTTAACTCGATTTTTGTTGAAATGGTACATTTTTGATTTGTAAGTATATTTTTAGCTGGAAGCGGGAAACATTCTCTTTAAAAATGTGTAAAATTTAAAAACAGTATTAGTTAAGTAAACACTCGAAAAAACAAGTCTTAAAGTATAGAGCATTCGCTGGTACCCCTTTCAATACACTCACTCCGCTTGTAACCCATAATTATAGTTACTTCATTGTCACAGTTTACATCGTTCCTTTGGCATACCACATATTACTTCATCATTTCGTCAACCAGCACAAAAAAATACAAAATTTTACTTATTTACTCCACTATTTACAACCAACTCCAACATCCACTTCTAAACTCCGTTTTGTTTTTCGGTAAGGTTTTGTTAGGTTATATATTTCATATTTACAACCACTCTATTTTTACTTGACGATATCTATCTTTTGTTTCCTCAATTTTAAACTTCTACTTATAATCCCGTCTTGCCATGTAATATTTTTCTCCTATCCTGCTACTTAGCTTCGTTCATGCCTCTCTTTCGTTTCTCACCTGAAAGATACCTACTACAAGTCATTTACCCTCCGCCTTTTTTTCTAACGTTTCCCAAGCGAGAGTGTCTAACATTTCCGTAACGCCATCTTCTTTCTTATGTCTCCGTAATATACATCTAGCTGCTTCCCAGTGCTCTTTCTCAATCTTTTTAATGTTCATGCTATCATGCGGATTCCATATATTTGCCGCAAATTCTAATGCAGGCCTCACTATTGCTTTTTATTCCATCTCTTATGATTCCCTAATACTTCCATTTAAGGTTCTCAGGATAAATGTTCTTATCATTTATAATTGAACTTAATTCCATTATTTTGATTCGAAAGAAGCTATTTTGACTGTCTGCATACAAAGAGAAGGTTACAGGAAGCTTCAGAATAATACAAGGCAAAATCGCAAGGGTACCTTCATGGCGTTCACTAAGGCCATAAAACTACTCTATGTTAACGTGCTGAATATTGAGTCTATCCTGTGCATGGTCAAATATATCTACGTCTACATAAATACCCTGCAAGCCGCCTTTCGGCGTGTGGCAGGGGGTGTAAACACCGAACGATTGAGCTATTTTTTAACCTATTATTATCGCGTATTTTTCGCGGAAAGAATGAGTCCTTAAAACGACTTGTTCTAGCGTCTATTTCTCTTATTTTGCTTTCATTATCGGATAGGCCGAAGTAACAGGGGGTTTTCGCATAATATCAACTATGTCCTCGGAAAACGTGCTTTCTGTAATTTGTTAAGAAATCGCAACCTAGCTTCTAGCCGCCTTTCCTTCAATGATTCCCAACCTGCATCTGAGAGTCAAATAAATTTACATTCATAAATCATTGTATTGTGTGCAAGGATAATCGAAAGCGAAAAAGTATAGAAAATAAAGCCAATTCAATTCTAACCAAATAAAAAAAAAATCAAAGCAAAAGAATAAAACGCCTGGATTTATGTAAAGTATGTACCTTTTTATCACTTATGCCAATGAATTCTTCATACATTAATTCGAACCATCCCGTGATGTTATTGTAATCATATTCGCCTTAATTGGTGTTCCCGTGTTGCTAATTAAAAGTCCTTGTTAAAATAAATGAACCTCAATGCCGGTTCTTATCGGACAAGTATCCTCTGAATGAATCTGATGTAACTCGAGCGTGTGAAACAACATTCGTACGCAAAGAATAAATTATTTGGCTCGACATTAAAGGTATGCAATGTAATTATAGACGACCTTTGCACTGCTTCGCGAACAATGCATATCTGCAAAACCGACATAATTGAGACATCGCAAGATATCAAGAAATAATGAATTCTGGTAAAGTATGTAAGGTTCAGAATTTCTGAGATGATGGCAATTCATTACTTTTCTGATCTCTGCAATAACGAGTTTCATAACTCTATCGTATCTTCAACAATGGACAGTCAATTTGTATCATTACAATGAAATTTCTACAAAAATCAATTTACAAATTGATATTGGAAAAATACTTTATGTGAGATGATAGGTAATTACAGCAAAGACAATTGTGAACGGACACCATTTCACATACAAGTCTTAATATGTAATCTCATATAAAAGTCATAGTACATATTTTTCATATTATTTTATATAAAATTCTCACTTGATTTTATACCATTACATATAAAAGTCTTAGTAGGTTAAAAGATCAAGTAAGAGGAAAAAGTTAGGCTCCTCAGTTAATTCCATGTCTTTCACCAGCGATTTGTGGAAGCAGATTCAATATTTTATTTACTATAATCTTCAATTTAAATTATTTCTACAAGGTTTTAAGAACACCTCGGTTTTATACTCAATCAGTTACAATAACTCAATCAATGGCGATTGATTCGATATTTCGTTTTAATACCCTTTTCTGAAAATATTTCTTTGGTGCATAAAATCTTATCCTGAACTATTTCTATGATGCTGAAGCTTCCAAGCACCATGTTTCATTTGAAAGTGGTCACAGAGAAAAATCCTCGATCGATTCTGAATGGACAAAAAGTTAGGATTTTTGGTGCATATTTTTTGCGCTCAAATTAATATTATTTCGTAGGGAATTTTCCCTTCTCAAAAAACTTCACCATTGAGGTTCAGGCTTCCAACAAAAGCCTTTTAAGGAGCAATACTATTATTTGCAAGTGGTTTAAAAGAGGACCTTTTACCTACAAACTCTCATAATAGGAGCATTTACTTTTTTTAAACTTTCCTTTACCTCTATGCCCCTCTAATTTTCCCTCCTTTACTACTCATCTAACGCCGCTCCAAAAACTCTCTTCATTCCCTTCTCTACTGTTTTCGCTACTAAATCTCCTTCTTTGAGCGTCGTCTATCTCCTCTGTGACGTTAACCTGTGCTTTCCCGGCGAACCCCTCTCCACTTCCACTCTCTTTTTTTTTGCGCCCACCTCCCGGACTGTTTTTGCACCTTCCCATTTGTTCTGCCTCCCTGTCTCTCGCACTTGCCCGCTCTCTTTGTGGATCTTTTCGTACTCCCGCAAATGAATAATTCAAAGTTGATGGAATCTCGGGCGCGCGAGCGATCTGAGCTTATGACTCGGATCGAATTAAATGGGGAAATTTTAGAGCCCTGATGATGTGTGCGAGTGCTCGTCAAATATTTTATGAGGCATAAATAAATACCCGTTACTGCCTAGCGCACTGTTCTGTTCTTAGCCATACGTACATTTCTTAGAGTGTCTCGTTCTTATCTTCACGGCTATCATCATCATTTGTTTGGTTTTCCTATCCGCGCACTCTGACTGCATCGCCTTGGAATTATGAAAATTCCGTCGACGATGATCGTATTAGAACAGTTGGAAAAATTAAAAGGCGACCTTGGTGGTCGAGTTTGTGCGCACTGAAGCGTTTCAGCGTGGGAGTTTCTGTTCTTATTTGCAATGTGCAACACACAACATATGTAGTTGAAAGGTACTGGTGCGATCAAAGAAACAGAGGATATTGCACAGGTAAATATTGGTAATATTTCTGTTTCTTCATCTTCAAAGAGCCGTCTCTACCGACTCCTCAGAAGTTCTGATCAAATACATAAATAATAATAGATTTAAGAGTTCTAGAATGGAACCTTTTAAATAAATTGTTATAAACTAAAAGAACTCCCCTATCGATTTACATTTCATCCATTTGCAGACACGGTGAAGAATAAATCCCGCTGTAAACTCAGTACCGTTTTGATTATCTACATCCAAGCAAATCTTCTCAACTGAATTCAATTATAATATCGGAAACTATAACGTCATAAAATAATAATTATAAAGAGATTTTCCAAAAGAACTACACCGATATCTCACTAAAAAGATCGATCATAAATGTTTAGTCTCCTTGTTATGACGGCGATTCTCTGCAAAAGCAGCTTGAAATGAATTTAACTCTTAATCCCGAAGTAAAATATCGAGAAATTTCAATCATAACAAGAAAAATATTCTTGCTACATAAAATGCATTTTATATGTTTATAAACGTTTGATACTATCTTATTTTACTCTTAAACTTGTCACAGCTATGCTCTTGGCAACCGCGGTAGTTCACTGAAACATAACACCCGAAGTTATTGACGTATTGCATTTCTTAAACTCATGGCTGATAGCGTTAAGTATTTGTAGTAGAATTAATTTGAACAGTGTTACGATAGCTATGGTAACTTCCCCACCGGAAATCGAACGAGAACGAGCTTACATCGAAATAGAACGCGCAGCCCTCTTGGCTATACGGGAGCCTTCAAGTATTTATGATGGATATATACAATATTTGTGTGAAACGAATAATTTAAATGTAAAAAAATGACATTCTGATGCTTTAAGGTTAGTGGTAAAAAATACACGTTTACGGTAACTATATTTTTGCACTGCAGTCATGCGAATCAAAGTTTTTTAAATGACCATCTGCTTACCATCTCTCGGAGGAGGATTTCGTTCAGACATTGTGGAGGATTCAGAGTAGATGCTTCTCCCATCGTCTTGCAAAACTTTCACGTGCATCTCTTTATATCTGAAAAAGTGATTTGAATGGGCTAGAATCCTAAGCCATCAGCAAACTACTTTCTACTTGTATCAAGAAGATAATTGTAATATGTCTTCCGTTTGAATCGAATTTCAAAAATTTTATACTTCGAATCGGAAATGGCATTTAGCCGGTGTATTATTTAAATTTGTATGAAATGAATTACGAATCTGACCCCCGTTATATTTGATACTGAGAGAATATGAGATTGAATTCAAAGAAATCCTAAAGAATGAACTTAGGATAATTAAAAATATTTAGATTCATGCATCACAAATTATAAATATATCATAATTTATCTAGCCAAAAAGAAACAAAATGAAGGTGTAAGGAAGAGAAGACGGAAAGCGAAGAATTTTTCCATGTTTCTTTCTTTTTTCTCTGCCGATCACTTATTATTAGAGATCCCCAGTCTCTTTTTACTACGCAGAAAAGATGGAGAGACTGACTGTAAATCAAACGAGAGTAAGAAAGCAGACCTCACAGAGAGATAAAAAGTGAACGTCGTCAAGATCTTGGTCGGGCGAGAAGAGGAGAAGCAACCTGAATTCCAATTCACTCTTATTTTCAAAGAAAGAACAAGTAAGCAAACAAAAAAGAAAAGAACACATCGACCGAGAAGATTTATTCTGAAAAATTTAGAAATTCTTTTCGTTCTCATTAATTTTTTGTCGTATTCCCCGTTTTTCCCTTGCCAAGGACTAGTTATCACAATTTGAATTAATGTGAAAACTTTTGTATTCACAATGAGAACACATTATAGCTACATGTAGTACATACAAGAAAACAAAGATAAGGTAGAAACCGTAAGTACGAAAATGAAAGTAGTAAACTTAAAATATCAGATGCCTCACTTGAATGCCGAGCTAATCACTTGGATATTCGGCAGCGTATTATAATATTCATTATCAATGTAAGTATGAGGAACTCATATGGAAACCTTCGAATTATATTTATAAGAAATTTACGGCGAATCAGCATTTCTTGTATTATAATGCGGACGAAGGCGGACGCCTAACAGACTGCGATTTCAACGTGTATTTTTGCCAATAATCTAGCAATTTGTATTATTTAGTTCCGGATTTTCTAATCCATCACATTACAATCGTAATTTATATTCATCAAGCGTATTTTCAATACACTCTCTCATATAATTAGAAAAAATCAAGAATTCTTTTAGATTTATTTGAGAGAATTTTCCTTAACATATTCGCTGTCTTAGCAACTCCTTCTTTTAGGTGACGGCTTTATAAATGGAAAATATTCCGTATTACTGTCGATAAATTATATAGTTCCTTCAAAGTTTTGACTCTCGAACAAAGGAAGCTAAAAACTAAAATCGACCATGCAAACAAACTTTCCTCACCGCAGCCGTAAAAGAATTTTGAAATTAAAATTTCAAGCCGTTGATCCCTTAAAAACTGTGGTTTATACTTTCACACAAAAGATCTCTCTATATAAAAGAGTTATAATTGCTTAATGTAATATGGGTTCTTATTGAGGCAGCAAAAACATCAGAAACCATCAATCTTTATATCTTCCAAATAGCCGAGCGGTTACAGTGTTTGGTCCAATTACCGAAAGTTTCCAAAAATTTCCAAAGTTTATCCTTAGTGGTTCAATTCCTGTTTGAAGCAATTTTTGACGTTTTTTGGTATTTTCCCCATCTTAATTACATAATCATCCTTCTATTATAATAATACAATCTCCGTAAGAAACAATTAACTTTTTCCAATTGAATTCCTGCCCCGAAGTTCGATCTCAATACGCCAATATTAGGTCTTCGTTATTGTGATAGTGGTTTTTACTCGATAAATTGCTTGAATAAATCGTACAATTAGAGTAGAGAGTAATTCAACGATAAGTCAGACCTTTATGTTCAGTGCATATTAGACAGATCAAAATCAGGGAAGACTGATCTATTCAGGGCCGTCCTGAGACACCGGCGAGTCGGCTGGGCCCCAAGTTTTGGGGGTACATGACGTTATCCCGAAGTGTTTAAAAGGCGCAGATGTCTTTCTATGATGTTTTTATTGGAAATTTGTTAAGATAACAGTCCATAGTAAGCTACCCGCTGTAGAGATGAAAGGTATATGATAAAGAGATTTTTTAGAGAACTTATATTTTCTTGACAGCAGAAATATTTCAGCAATCGTAAAAATAATGGGTATTTGGTAGTATTGCGTACTAATGTGCATTGGTACAATATTAGAAAACTCAATTCCAACTCAAAAATTTTCGAGATAGCCCTTGAACACTTGTACCAGAAATTCTGGTACATTTTAAGCTGAGGGTGATTTTACTTAATGTAGAGGTTAGTTTATAATCTGCTCAAATATTTCATGAAAAGAGTTATTATCTGTGAGAACACGTTTATGTTGGAAACGGTAACCATCAAAGATAATCCTCAAGAAAGGCAATAATTCCTGATCGGAATTGAAGGTAATAAAAGTAGTAGTACGCCAAACGTAGAAATGGACACTATATATAGATAAATAAAATGTGCATAGTGATAGAGTAGAAGCCTCTAAGAAGTCATAAATGTTTGCAGTCTTTAACTAATGGGTGATACATCTTGCTTTTTAATTTATACATCACCGTATAATTTTTGTCTTTCAATATTTTTGAGAACCCCCACCTGCCAGAACATATCGAAACGTTTACGGCTGCGAAGTTTAACTTCGAAAAAAGATAATCGTGCACAGGACCTTTCACTTTCTTCAGCGCTACCTTGTGTGAGCCGTCCACTCGTCACGGATTGACCGTTGTATGTTTTAACCGAAGAGGATAAGAATCGGAAAGGATTTTGAGGAGTGGAAAGGGGAAAGACTTTACGATACCATGTGCCTATCTCTACCTTCAGATCTTCCGTATCATCACGAAGGGTGTTGTCTCTATCGACGGCTCGTTGCGTTGAGTGATGCAAACCCTTCTTTCCTCTTCGCTTAGGCTACCGTTTTATACCCCTAACTCACTCCGGAACATTAAAACACCTTATCTCCTCATTTCTACACTCTCTTTCAATAATGTTCCAAAGTTTTTCTCCCTTTATTCTTCGTGTAACGAATTCACCTCAAAGGCCTCCACCATTACTTAACGTCGATTCTCGAATTCTTAATTTATGACCTTTTATTTTCCCATCCGAAACGCGAGCTTTTTCCTTCGTGTTTTATCGTCCGAATCATTTAATTCTCCGGCGATAATCCCCACTTTTTACCGCCTGATTTACATTTGCACCTTTCGCCTTTCGGCCGAAATTTCCTCCAGCTGCGCTTCCTCAGCCTTCTTCGTAGTCGTCTCCGGCTTACAAACGTTTCCTCCTTTGGTTTAACCAGGGGGGGCTTTCCTGAAAACATGTTGACACGATTTCCATGCCGAAGTTTCCCGTTACGAGAAATCGCCGATGGTATGAAGGAAGGTATCGGGGCATTTTTTATGCGTCGGAATGGATCGCCTACCCGATACCCCCTCATTATTCTCCACCTTTTTTTTTCGATTTACACCTTACGCGAGACATTGGAATAAACATGGGGATCGATGGAAATTATCCTCTCTCCGCAAACAAGGTCGCGGTTTCGAATTCCCGGAGGGAACACAGGCGCTCGTTCTTGTAGCGATCGGACTGCCTCAAGAAGCGAGAGTCTTTGTGCGAAACCGCTTTCACTGGAAAGTAAGAGTGGAGGGCACCTCGAAAAGTAAATACGAAGAACAATTTAGTTTCCTCGCAGACTTTTTTCCCCTCCGCTTCCGAAGGAAATAAAATAGCTGTTGGAGGCATGCGTGAGGGAAACAAATCGCGATCGGGTTGTCGCGTTCAACTTCGTAACTTAAAAATATCCCCTGAGGACAAACGAAAAAATAAGATAAGGTTGGGAGTTGAGGCTTTTACATTTCTCAAGTCTGGGGAAAGGCGTGTGTTGCGTCATATTCGCAGAAGATGTTCAATTTATTTGTTGGAGGAAACTGAACGAACATTTTTCTCCGAATAAGAAAGTCGTATTGCTTGTGGTTTTTAGGAGTTGGATCAGGATGGCTCCTATTTCGTTTTCAACACGTCATTGGTTGTCTTTTTGAGGTTTACAGCTGAGAATTCGATGACCTTTGAGTATCGAGATGGTAGCATAACCAAGACCAATTTTGCTCTCAGACTGCCAAAAATTCGTGAATGAATTCGTGAGTTTCGTAAGTTTCATCATCGTGAGTGAGTTGATCTAGATCCCTTCTGATTTCAGAAAATGTCTACCATCATCCGGAGCATATGTCTAAAATGTCATTGGAAAGGGCAACTTATAAGGCGCCCTGAACGTGGTTGAAAACAAACGAGACTGAATCCCTAAGAATAGCGTGAAAGGATGAAATTTGCGAGGTTAATGCAACAAAGAATATTGTAGAATGACTGTTCATATTTAATTATTTAACTTTAACTACAGAACCCAAGAGATGATAGTGGCAGAAGCGGAGTGGACTATATCACATCTTCACTCTTCATAAACTCAAAGCAGTAGAAAATCAGAAAATCAAAACAGAAATTTTCATATTCTGGAAAAACATTCTGAGTCAATTCTGTGTATTTTCCCCTTTATAATTCTGTACGCTTCAGTAAGCTTGATATTCCCATTAAGCTGTACGGCATTGAAAAAATTCTGAGAGAAGAGAGCTAATAGAGAAGAAGAGAGAGAATATCGCATTGATTAATTTCACGAATTACTACATCTTTCGCAGTTTGATTTATAGGAAAAGCCAAGATTTACCATTAAATTCATTATTATCAAATTTTAATAACTAGAATGCAAATTTCTTTTCTTTAACGGTTTCATCCCAAGTTACAGCTATTCTCACGGCATACGGATACCGGACCGGACTTATTCGCTGAGAATAATTTTTATCGGATGTATCTACTAAATTATTCCTAACTCGAATTTTATCTGACCAAATTTTCTTTGAAATTTAGAAATATCTGAAATTCATAGAATATTATCAAAGAAAATTAAAACGATGAATATTCATCTAGACCACTCTGTCTGAATTGATTACAATTAGACTATTGTACAAAGATTAAAATGGAGCCTAAAAATTTGAAATTCTGGTTAGGAAAAGAATAATAAAGCAGCCAACATGAGAAAACGATGGGGTGCTGAGAGTTTTCATAACCATAACTTTAATATTATTTTGGAGGCTTCTACAGTTGGTATACCCGAAAACCTAAGGTATGTAAGCTCATTTAAACTAAACTCTTATATGCTTACGAAAAGAAATCTTTCGAGACTTTTTGGGCTCTATCTCTTCATGCTTATCCTTTTCTATAGTAGCTTAAATTTTGGGTGAATTTAATTACAATTCCGGATAAATGTAAGCAACTCGTTGATCTTAAATACTTCAATAAAAATAGATAGCTCATTTAATGATGTAATGATGTCCTTATATCAAAGGTAAGGCATTTAGAATTATTTTAACCGAGTGCAACGAGCCTCACTGCACCTCGTAGTGAGGGGTCACTAAAGAAGATTGGAGGAAAAGAACGCTTGTTTTACAGCTTCAACAAGTACCACCGGTGACTTCCCGCAATCAATTGTCAACTCGCATTACAACAGGTTCCCATTCCTTCCCCATCATGAAACACAAAGGCGGAAAAGGGTTTGAGATTCTTGCAAAATAAAACAACTCGAAATCCTCCTTTTTTCCAAACCACCTCGGCAACCATTGTTTCCTACAAACTGCCTCTTTATGGGAACACGGCGTGGGTGGGAAGGGGATGAGCTGTGAGATTCCGTGTGGGAGTCGTGGGAGAAGCCCTCTTCGGAATAAGGGCCAAAAGCACCGCATTCACCCCAACCTCATCATCATCAACTTCGGCAATTTTCCCTTCCCCCGTCCCTAGAACCCCTTCTTCCCGTGGGCACGAATAAAATCAAGGGTATCGTCCTGCATCGCGCCCCCTTCCGTAGCCATTCAATTATTTCGGACCCGTGCATAATGTTTGCGGAGCGCAGATTGTTGATTCCGTAACGACCCCCACGGAAAGATCTTTCTCGGTTTTTTATCGCTTTTAATTTGATTTTTACCCGTGTTTTTTCGGCGATGACAGGTTGAGTTCTTCATTTAGATCGCTAAGCTGTCATTACCCAATGAAAAAGCTTCAATTTGAATGCTAATGCCTTTTGTTGATGCCCTATCTCGCTCGCCGTTGGAGAGGGAGTGGAACATAAATAACCGTACTGAGACTGAATGAAAAAAGGAGGCTCGGGTAATGAAATTAAGGCGGGTTTTTCCTCATGTGGAATCTTAAAGGCGGGCCGCGGACGTTACATTTTTCGCGTGTCTACATGATATGAAGGAATGAAATTTGCAGTTACGAAATGGCAGGGTACTTGCAAATGATTTCTGGTCAACTTTTGGGATAAAGGTTCTGGAATTAAATCGAAAACTTTAGCTCTAGTAGATAATTTTCTAAACACTTAAACTTATCCAAATTACTCAAACCATTTTGGTACATTTTCAGTCATGGGGAGCATGAAAACTTCAATACAAGAATTTGACTTATAGAATGGTTTAAAGGAAGACTATCGGACCACGGAATTTCATCTAAAAATAAAATAACTAAACAGTATCCTAATATATTTTCCTCATAGAATAATTTTATACGTAATTCGAGAAGAATTTTATACATTTTAGTTATAAGAAAAATAATGAGACAGCGACTTGTTTTGAAGTAAGAGCACCGAGTTACCTTTGTCTCTGGCTAGTTTTTCGTTAATTTGTCAGAAAAATTGAATTCTTCCACCAGACCACTGCAGTACATTACGATTTTAAGAGACTGTGTATTTATCTGTATTATTCCTTTTTTCATTTATTTGTTGAAATGTATGATAGAGAGGCTTACAGGATATTTAAACCATGTTACAGGTACCATATCCAATTTTAAAGGAAATATACCATCTGCGAGGAAATTGGAAAACTAATAAAATATCTGAGTGTACAGCTAAATAAATAATTATTCGTTAAGTGACACTGTTTGAGTCAATGTATATCAACGCCCCAGCAGCTCCAAGGAACGCAGGAGTCGAAAAATTAAGCAGGTAATGACTTGCTCAATTTTCCCTGTGTTTCAGAGACATAACAGGCTTACCGACCGGTGCTTACCTCGTAATGAAGGTATTAAGCAGCGCAAATATAGGGGATAAAAAAACCTGAGACGTGATACACCCTGGGATTCTCACCCACGAGAACGACATCCTAATCCATAGACACCTCCTTAAGAAAAAATCACGATGAAACACATTGTTCGAGCGCACCTACATTTCCGCCCACGACAACAATCCCTCGAAACAGTTCGCGGAACGGAGGAGCTAATTGGCATATAGCCGTAGTATCGCCCGGCGTTCTTCCCCTTATTAATATCCATATCTAATTGTCTCTGCTCTCCACGGTGCAGAAATCCTGTAACTCCTTTTCGCCTAGCCAAAGATCTCGGCGATCCGTCAAGAGGAATGCAATTAGCGTGGAGAAAGGAGGTGCATGAGCGTGCGTCAACGTGGAAGCGCTCACACGCACCCGGAGGCACGGCCACGCTCCGGTGGCCCCCGCGTAGGCCAAGGGGCGGTCCCAAGGCGAGGGACACGTATTCCGGGAACACGTGACTCGCAGCTCACGGCTCCGTGACCGGCGGAATCATCATCAGGCTGACCGCCGACAAACGAAGGCGCCGCCGCGGACTGAATGGCGTTCCCGTTCGCTGGATGACTTCTTCATTTCTCGATCCGCCTTTTTTCCTTCTCTCGCGCATTGATGATTCGCTTGCGAGGTCGTCAAACCTTTTGGGCCGCGGGATTGCCACCTGTCCCGATTTCGACTGGTTGAATCCGGGAGATTCCAACTGAGTCCTGTGATGTTTCGGGAATGGTAATTTCATGAGGCGTTGGATGGCGGAGGTCGATAGCGCGATTGATTCATTCCGATTGGAGATATCGTTCCAAGAGGGTCTTCCTGGGAGCAATAATAGACGTCATTATCCGCGGGGTGATACAGTCACGTAAATGGAATCATGTACTAGAGATCGAATGGTTCAAGTTACGGATTCTCCTTTTGGGCGTGTAATTGGCATGATGCTTGGAATACTTTTCGTGGAGTAAACAGAGAATGCCGTAAAGCAGTGCATATTTCTCAGTCGGCGGGCCAAATAACGCATTAATCCGGGGTAAAGAATCGTAGCTGTATATTTTTGTTTCAAGAAAAATCATCGAAATTTAAAACATTATTTCATTTCTCGGTATCAATGTGCCTTATATGTTTAAAGTAGATTACTTTAAACTGTAAAAAGGAAAGAAAATTAAAGAAAGAAAATATCTTGAGCAACAGCAGAAATAAAAATATTTCTAATCTAATATATGATTTAAGCCACTCATATCTTCGTGGGCAGAAGAAAGGTGTTCGGTAGCAAATTAAACCCGCATTGGGCTGCAATAAAATTACTTGTTTCATAAAGATTTGGATCAGAAAGTCAAATACTTATGGATATAAAGCTTGGGAAATACTGCCATAAAGTGTTAAATATAACTGAGAGGAGTCAGTCACTCAATCGCTTGCAATCAGAATGATAGTCTACTCTTCTCAATATTCCTTTCCCATTCAGAATGAACTGTTGATTCACTCTATTATTTTATCCATTTCATTAAAGAATTGAAAAAGATTCGTCCCTAACGAGAGGATGACATTCTTCAAGAAGGTATAATTTGTGGGACTTTAGCTTGTAATTATTAGAGGAACATCAAATTAATGATAACATGAGATTTTCCGAGATACTTAATCCTAGAAAATTTGTCTCTTGGTTAACAATTTCTTCCATTCATTCATAGCTATTTTCAAATAGAAAACGGATCAATTCACGGCTAGAACTGATTTCCTGAGGGCTGTGTTAAGAGTGAAGCTAAGCTGAAATTAGATATGACTTCACATAAAATATGATTTAAGATTTTAAAAACTTTGAAAATAGATAAGGTGAAACATGTCTTAACCGCAAACTTGTCTTGTAGGGAAAATAATGTTGGTCCCGGCACGCGTTCATCACCAACGGCCGACCCAGTATTAAACGGAAAACTGTTTTGTCCAGAAAAATCGCGGTCCCAATAGATTCCTCTAAAAACAGGTTTCACTGTATCATTTCACTAGAGATAAAACTTTCTTGATATTCGCCTTTCAAAATATTTTACTCTACTTGGAAGGGCTTAAGTTCATTCAACTGCAATCTTTCAATTGAAGAAGGAAATGAATCTAATAATTCCTTGGTTATAATATTTAACGCTGCCAAAGTAATGAAAACTTAATGGTGTTATGTATAAATTCTTTCATCATTTGGTTGATGTACGAAAATGTCAAGGTATCATATGTGTATAAGAGCAGATTTTTCTGAGTCTCTTGAAAAATCAGTCGAAGTAAAAGAATATTTAAAATTTTTCCTCTTCGTTTACGTATCTTCTTCACTCAAAATAGTGCACATAGCTATTTACTTGGAGTGCGACCGTTCATTATCGATACAGGTATTTCATTTTATTTTAGGTTTATGGTAAATACAATATCAATATACGGTAATGATATTTAAATTCATTTAAACGAAAAGATTACAAAACTGATAGACTATGGAAACATTTTTCGGTTTGATTGCAATTTTATGATATGTTACTACCGTTTTAGTTATAGACCTAGTATGAGAAATAAAATTGATTGGACAGGTTTCTTTTGGGCTACTGATAAATAAGCTTCCGCAAAGTAATAAAGATCTTCAAATAAATCCTGATTCCCGGCCTACTGGTCAGTATAGGTGTAACTAATCGATGTTTATGCTATTCATTAACCCATAAACACTCATTTACTTGGGAAATATACCTAATGTTGAAACACTTCTACTCATATTAACAAAAAATTGAAATCATAACATGCAAGGGAAATGAACGATTGACGAAGTATTTTGAGTCAATTGTATTTCCTCATATTGATTGATAATTATGCCATGTCCTACTTTTGATTGACGATCGAGGTCATTTAAATGACAACAGGAATGAGAAAGAACCTTAAACACCGAGATTCAAAAACGCCCAAATTCACCACCAATTTAATCCTTTAAATCCCCCCAACAAACCCTCGCACACGCTGCGAATTAGGTCAAAGACTTCCCAATTGAAAAGCACCCCATACTCGCGCAGTAAAACGCCCCAGATCTGCACAATCCCCACGGAATAAAAGACACGCGGACTACTACCACCACCGCGCAATTTTCGAATCATAGAGCAGGAGAGCGCGAGTCGAAAACATCCCCGCTCCCCACGGCCACCCACATCCGATAGCCCGTAAAACAGGCGGAAGGAGAAATTCCGTGCGGAAAAAACATCCTCACGTGATTCCGGGCGCAAATGCACGATAGGGGAGCTCGTTCTTTCATTATCCTCGCCCGCCCACATCGCTAAAACCCAACCGTGGTGAAAATGGGAAGAAGAAAGGGAGCGCAACGGCGCCAAGTCTAGAAAAAGCCCAAAAGTGCGGGAACCGCCTCCCTTTCCGTCCCGGGCCAACTCCACGCCCACACGACTCCGTGGCGCGGCCTGACAACAGCACGAGAGAGAAACAGAGGTAGATACCGCCACTTTTTCCCCCCTCCGGAAAAAAAAGGGACGGAAAGGGGTTGGATAGTTTTGGTTTGTGGGATCTTTCCATCGCAATGGCGCCGGGGGAGGGCTGAACGGGGCAAACCAACCGGAAGGGGAGCGAGACCAGGACCAATGAGAATCCCCGATCTGGATGCGCAGTGGGCGGGCGCTATACCCACGCTCCTCCCTCGGCGAGGCGGGGGAAGGGAAGTTCGAGAGGGAGCCGCAGCGCTCCGTGGTGGCGCTGACGTGGCCTTCTCTCCTTCATCGGGCCGTAAAAGCTAACTTGTAGGAGGCGGTGGTGGGGGAGGAAAAGGGGGGAGGAAGAGAGATGGAAGGGGGTGGAATGGGGAATGGCTAAGTTCTCCTTGGAGTCGAGATCAGGAGAGTGTCGAGTAAGGAGCGCCTCCACAGCTGCTGAGTCGCAGTCCTGGCCATTTCTGTGGTTTCACGCTACGGGAGAGCTCTCGTAACGCCGCCGTCCGCGTGTTTTCAGCGGTTAAGCGAGCGGAGTCGTGACCGTGTTCTGTGAGAAACAATCGTCGTAAAAAGCGCCGAGAAAGTGTACCGACGACGGACTGGTTTTCGGCGATCGGAAGGAAGAAGCGCGCGACAAGGAAGAGCTTTCGGTTCTGAGGACTATTACTCCTTTCATTACCTCTGGTGTCGGATACGACCCCCCACCGCCGACGACAACCCCATCATTCCATTAGAGGCAACCCCACCCCCAGGAGGCGCCCTCCCCACCACCAGACAACAGTTTTCCACCATCTTCCGAATGCTGGGCCATATGCCACTCAAGTACCGTCATCAAGGGTAATCGCCGCGGCCGCAAAACACCCCCCGAACTACGGCTCGATTAATGCGATCGTTTTCCCCTTCGACTTGATTGTTTTTGGCTATGGGGATCGGTGTCGTGGTGTGAAGTGAGCTGGATTAGGGGAATCGCTTGACCTTTCCGGATTTTCCGTGATTGTGAACACGTGTTTTGTATTCGCGAGGGGTGTGGTAGGTCTTGTTATTCTGGACTGAAGATACTACTGCGAAGTCTACCGTTTCCTGGTGAGCGTATGTGTTGTGGTTCCGGTGGACATCCGCATAAAGAGGATATTAATTAATCGTGTGTCGGACTAAAGCTGCTGTATCGACCCAATTAACCGGAACGTCGGCTTCAAAGCGGAGATATTGCTCGGAACAGCTTTCTTCGTTGTGTTATGAACGTATACCAAGTGAACACAGATTTACTGACTCGGGAGACTGACCGGTGCATGGTCGTGGTGCTTTAGGAATTACGGTGCGCCACGATTTATCCTCATTATCCCGAGTGACAAGTTAATCGAGATCGGGAACGGTTTTCTCTTCCGTGCCGTCTGTTATGCTTCAGGAGAAAAGCGCCCCAGGAGCCGCGTCGTGCGACGCGCGTAGAAGTCTCCGGTGGTACCCGACCGCCGCTTCCCGTCTCGCGTGAGAAAGCATCCGGTGCTCGAGAAAGAATAGACCATAAGGCTGCCAAGACGGCGCTGTTCGGTTCCGGGGTGGGCCCGTGTCTCGCGCCCTCGCCCCCGTTGTCCCCATCGCCACCCCGCTCTGTGCCGCAGGGTCATCCGTCGAACACACCATCGCCTTCGCCCCATCACCATCACCACCACCACCCTCTGACAGCGCTGCCCCCGCCGCAGCACCACCACCCCCACACCTGGATACCCCCAACGGCCATCACGCTGAATTTCACGGAACTGGGAAGTCCCTACGGGAATGGTGGGGGACCCGGGGGTGGTCTCTCCGGGGGCCTCGTGACGATGAGCGACCCCCTGGACCCCCACCATCAACATCAGGACCTGGGCAAGTCCGCCTTCATCGATATCCAGCAGCAGCTGCATAATCTGACCGGTGCTGGAGGCGGTGGAGGCGGTGGGGGACAACAACAGCCTCCACCTCCACCGCCGCCGCCGCTCCCACCGACGCCCACATCCTCTTCTTCATCGACGTCCTCTGCAGCGGTGGCTGCAGCGGCGTCGACGGCCTCGCCATCCTCCTCCTCTTCTTCATCGTCCTCTTCGTCGACGACGCCATCCTCTGCGGCCCCTTCGGCATCCACGCCATCCGCTCCTTCTGCCTCCACGCCCGTGTGCTCCACACCCTCTTTAACGGCGCCCGAGTCTGCCTCCTCTCCCGGTGGAGGCATGGTATCCGCCGCCGCGGCCCTCTCAGCCGCTTCCTATCCCTTACGCGCCTCGGCCCCGGCCTACCACCATCACCTACATGGCTCCATGCACCATCCAGGAGCCCACCACCACGCGCCCCCGTCTCCACACCCGCTCAACCCGCACCACCACCACCACGCCCTCAACCATCACCACCCACACCATCACCTCAATCCTCACCACGCTCTCAACCCGTCCCACCATACCCCGCACCACCACCATCCGGCCCTCAACCACCACGCGCACGTAACGCCCAACTCGGGGTTCGCCGCGGCGGCTGCAGCAGCGAGGGCTTCGCAGCAGCAACCGGGGCAGCAACAACAGCCGCAGCAACAGCAGGCGCCGCCGCATCACGCTCCTCCGCCACCTCCGTTGGGTGCTTACGCGTTCCAGGCCATGCATCACCACCATCAAAATGCATACGCGGGATATCATCATCTGGGATCTTACGCGGCGCAGTGCCCATCGCCGCCCAAAGACGGTGAGTCCAAAATATAAGTGTGAGCAAGGCTCAGAATTGATGATGGTGTTAGGGATTGAGGGACGCCGTAATATGGAAAGGATTATTAATAGTTGATTAAGCCAGGTGTGAAGTGTTGCTCCAGTGAGTGTTTATGTGTTGTGTATATGTGAATTGCGCTATCAGATCCGTCATCGTTTCTTGCGAATGAAAAGCGTTCGTTTAGGTGATGTTTTTTACGTAGATCGATAGCATACACCCCTTCCAAGTGGCCCTCAATATGTTAACCGTATTATTGCACTTCTAAAGCAAACAGCTTTTCCATTTATTACGCATTAAGCAATGGGACGGTAGGTGAGGAGTAGGTTTTCCGCCTTTTCTTTAATTTAGATATTTTGTAATAATCTTCTGAATAGATCCCGCGTATGTACATTGGTTTCTAATGCAGTTCAGAGAGCTAAAAACCAGCTTAGCTTGATAATATATAGTCTGGTTCCTAGTAAATGACACATCTAAAAGTTGCTGCGGTGGAATGTTTTATGAAAGTTGTACTTCCACTCTACTTCTTCCTTACTAAATTTGATGTCCTCTCTTTCTATAATTTTCCCCATAGAATTCATTAAGCATTTTCATCATTTCATTGATGCTCATTGATAGTCTCTGACACTTTATCATATTTGGGTAAAGAATGTTATCGAGACAATATGAATAGTATATTCCCTGATCAGTCTAACATTTTGCCTTCTATAACACATTATAGAAGATTGATTGATATTGTAGAAAATCAAAATCGTTACCAGATTGTTTTTCTTTCATTCTCTTAAAATTATCGAAACAGATATTCCTTGATATTGATTCAACTCATTTTAAGTGATAAAAGGTAACAAGGCACCAAGAAGCTTCTTAATGTATCTTCTTTCCGCTAAGGCCTATGTCTAAGCTATCGCAAATTCAATTATAATAGTATTTATGGGTCTTAGAATCCAATTTGGTTTCCTTCCTTTGGAGACCTAGGTCCGTCAGTAATGCTTTTAATGGCGTTGTTAAAAGAGAAGATCAGCTTCTCGGTTAATCTCATTTGAACTGAGAAATATTCTTTAAGATTTTTCCCATCATCATTGTTTTTGAATAGCCAAGCGTTAAAATTCAGAAAAAAGCAGGACAATTTATCTATTCTCTTAACATGGCCCTATATGAAACAAAATTCTATAAATCCCTTAAGATTTTCGACAAGAGTAATTCTTGTCTCACACCTACAATATTCATTCACTCGAGAAGAACAAAAATTATATCTAAAATCGAATACAGATTGATTCTCCTTTGGATGAAAATGAAGAAGTATAGCTCAGAGATGATTTTCGAAGGAAAGTTCCGAAATAAAAGGAAAGAAGTTGAAGATCCCATAAACCTCAGCATAGTATGCAATCGCGTGAATGTAGAAAATTATTAACGAACTTAGTCGAACACGGCCGTTCTTCATCTCCAAAGAATTACATTCTGTATGAATTCGATTTTTAGTGAGGATACTACTGCCATTACCGCAGATTTTCCGGCAGACATTTTGCTGATTCTCTGATGATATTCGGATATGAATATTTTGTTAGTAATATTCCAAACTTACTGTAATATAGGTGAAGTCATAGATCTCCATTATAACACAAGGAAGTGCATATAGAGTTCTCGGGTCCAATTATCTTGACAAAAAGAGAGAAAGACACGGGGATTTATTTCACTATTACATTATACATGGTAATTACATTTACCATAAGTCAGCCGCATGACAGAAATCAAAGAAAAATAAATATGACGAATTCAATTTGTGATGGTGGTGTGGGGTGTCAACTCGAAGATGAGTAAACATTTGCATTCCAGGAAAGCAAATATTTCCTTAGGTAACTTCTTATTCCTCTCCAAACCTCAGTGTAATATCTTTTCGAATACAGCTAAGAATAAGTACGGCAATTTTAAGAAAACCAATTATCATTCAGTCCTATGGAATGCTCCTCCTATAATGTGCTCCTTTTTAATTCTTAGTGGAATCCAAATGGTTTAAGATTTGGTGAATTAGAGCGTCGAAAATGTTTCTTCGTCATTGTCGAATTACTACCTGGCATTGACGTTTTGATTGATTCTCATCTTTTTCTACCCATATATTTCCTCCCTAAATTGACTGGAAGAAGGGGACCTTTTATTTGCTCTGTCCCCTAGAATCTAGTGAATACATTCCCATCGCGAGATACATGAGGGAGAAATGACACGATATTTCCGCGATACCTCATATGCTTTTAATAAAACGCTTCTAGAAAGCAAGAACAACCATAAACCGAGGAAGACACATTTTTTGGATTGGCGCTTTGTCTCGAGCTCTGAAGTTGTTAACCTCCCTGAAGGGAAACATAAATGGAAAGCATTTCAGTTGTAGTATTAATTGTTCGATGAGCATCTGAAGTTTAATCAGCCGTCATCGCAGAGTGAAACAAAGACATTCTCTCGAGTCTGGCAGAGTGTGAGATAGACAGTGGGAAAGAGTGTTGGAAGAACTTAGTGAAGATAGTGAGAAGCTCGATTTAAATGAAAGAGAGCGCGAGAAATAGTGCAAAAACAATGCATACTGATAGACATTGTGCCTCAACTTCGGAAGGTCGCAGCCTTTTGAGAGTTACAAAACATCCGCGGTGTGCTCACGCGGGATCGGTTACAATGTAGAGATCGGGCCGAGAGAAAACCTTCCGATCCATGGGAGGCTGAGGTATAGGATGTTTTGTATCCATTGTGAGAAACGACAAAGTTTCCCCTTGACCAAAACCAAATGAAGGAATTGTTCAACTATTATCCGAACTTAAGCTATAATGTGATCTAAATAGCATTGTTATCGGCGTTCGAGCATAGGACATCGAGCGGGAAAACAGTTCAATCATTTTAGAAATAATTTCATTGAATACTTTAAGGTATAACAGAAGCTACTTTCTATAGGATTTGTGACTACTGTGCAAGGCTATATCGATGCAAACCTAAACATATTAACATTCTCCCGCATCCATATTGAAATCATTACTCTTATGGATTAACGATCAGAGATTGAAAATGGCGGAAATATGGTATACGAGTTTGCTTCCGACTAATACTAGATAATTCTCGTTTAAGACAAACATTTCGCTTTTCAATGATAGTATTTAACCAGGCAAATGGAACTGGTGCATAAAATATGTCATAATACGCAAAAGACTGGAAATAATAGTTCACCAGCTTCGTAGAAATGATTTCAAGATTCGTTTGAGTATTGAGAGCTTATATTTTTAATGCGATTATTGTATCTTAATCAGTTCACATTTATACCCTGCGAGCCGCTAGTGGTGTACGGCAAAGTGTATTACTCTTATGGATTTATAACTCCATACCTAGAATATATTCCCTTTGCGAGATATAAGAAAAAGGCTGAACATTATGAGAAATTTTCGCGATATTGCTTATGCTATACCATGTAAATATTGTTCAATTTGCTCGCAGCATCATCGTAAAACTCGATAGAAGATTAGATTCATTCCGTATGGAAACAGTGACTGTATGTGTGAAATACGTACTTAAATAGGACGATCAGAGCAGAGATCTTGACGACGTTTCCTCTAATAAGATTGAAAAATTAATTTGGTGTACCAAGCTGAGTGTATATGATCGCAATTGGGATATACCTAGCTAGCCCAGATTCTCTTTACTCGTTGTCCTCAACCAATCTCTAATTCATTTCTTTGCCACATTCGAAACCCATCACCACTACGACACGAGCCTATGCTGCTGCCCTATTCTGTTTACCCATCCTCTCTTTCGTATCAATTCATACATACACCAAAGAGATGGAACAATCGTATTTTCAATGCCATCCAAATTTTCCGTTGTGCCCGCGAACAGCTCGCGAGCTGTCATCCTCCGTCACGCGTTTGAATGAGAAAATCCTCTGGGTGATGTGATGACGATTTTGAACGATTCTCCGAATGAATCCACGACCGGAAACAATCACTTCCTTTGATTCTGTGCGATTCGCGATATTCTCTGAGATAGGCCGAAGGTTGGTTTTCTTTCGCGGCGGCTGCGGTTTGGGCGCCCCGGCGAAGGATTGCGCATTGGCGGCGGAGAGCGTGGCCGCCGCTGGAGGTCACCCATCGCTCTTCGGCCGGAACCAAGGGCTATACTCCGCCCCTACTCTTTCTCTTCCCGTCCTCATCCTTCCGAAAAACCTCCCTCGAATCCTTCTCGAGGCTTTTGAACAAAAGAGTGGACATTAATCTTCCGGCAGCGTGTGCGTGAAAAGTTAGCCTTCGTCCGACGAAGGGCGAAGCTTGTCGTAATTTTGCCAACCTTTTGTTTGTTTCCGGACAAAATAGGCATAGGAAACAGACTATTCTATTCCATTCAAGTGTGGGATTTTTGTATGTACGCTCCTAACAATATTACAATATTATTTGGCTAGGGCCAAGGAACGCTTTGTGAATGAAAACTTGTTTGAATGCGAATATAGCTCTCTCCCATACATCATACCTAACTGGACTTGGACAAATTCTTGTTAATATCTCATTTCTTTTTCAAGATGAACTTTTACACTTTTTCTCCGTTTTTTTGACTGATGTACCGTACAATATTACAATCTCCCAAATGCTTCTGATGTAACGTATTTTATCACCGTTTTCATTTTTTCGAGATATTTCTCCTCTGTTAGAAATCGTTGAATTTTCTTCTCTGTCAAAATATCAAATTCAAACCATCAAGCCATATTTCATTTGGTTAAGTGAAATTTGAGCTAATAAGCCTGACGTGATAAAGTAAATAAATGTTGGGAAGCATTGACAGTAAATTATGTTACTTATCTTTCCGCTAAACGGTCATTTCCACTAAATCCTCTTAACTTAAAAAAACAAAGTGTCCTCACGCTTTATTCCAAGCAAGCAGAACGACGTGATTTGAACAATTAGAAGCGCTAATACTCGCTCACGGCGATAAACCTCCTGAAACTATTAAAAAATCGTTAACTCCCTTAATGCTTGTGTACCAAGAGCCGCACTTCCTTAATTGCCCACTTTGAACTCTCGTAAACAGTTGAAAAGAATATTACTCCTCCCTTCGGCCCACACCAAATTTAATTAGAACTCTTTTTCTTTCTATTCGGAACTCCCGAGAGGCAATCGATCACTTCGTTAAACTGTTACCAAAACTTTTCGCATCTCCCACCTCTTTCTCCCTCTGCGAAATTCTCGGAGTTAAATGCTTGTCAACCTCGTACACGTTAAGCTAATCGTAGAGCCGTCTTAATCTTATGAGAACAGCTCGTATGCACATCCATCAAAACCGAGGGTCATTATGTAGAAACAACGTCTTTAAGTGAGAAATGA
Organism: Pachydiplax longipennis; assembly: GCA_036926295.1. Lineage (NCBI taxonomy): Eukaryota > Metazoa > Arthropoda > Insecta > Odonata > Libellulidae > Pachydiplax > Pachydiplax longipennis. The sequence continues at coordinate 65,958,999 of JAVFKF010000008.1, forward strand.
ATATAAAATTATGATTGCTCCGAAGAGAGGTTTACCTTATTCCAGAATTTATCCATTTTTAGAAGTTCCCCTCTCCGCTAATTTCGGGTCGTGAAGGACTTCACTTGGGCTCATCAACCGGTCCGTTAAATGTGATACCAATGTTGAAGACCGGTTTATGGAGGCGTTATTCCATCTTCAAAGAGATGGACAATCCGACTGGATTTCGCAAGCGGGATATTTCTTCTCCTTGGAGAGATAGCCGCTCGGATATGTGCCTCGCTGAAAATTCTCCTCCCCTCGTACGAACCGAAAGATCGGTTACCTCTTGCGTAATTATTCGCTGTAAGGAAAGGGAAAAAAACGGATTTTATTGGATTCCAAACGCTGTTTTAATGGTCACATTTTCGAGATTTGTGACCGAGTTTTGCGCGAAAAAGCGGCAATCAGCCGCAAGTGAAGGTGTCGGCAGAGCTCGAAAATTGGATCTTGGGGCTTGTTTCGGAGTTCGAGAAAATTCGCCTCGTATTGAATGATATCATTATTTTCTCTGAATTTGTTGAGCACTTCGATGGTGATAAAGTTGTTGGAGAATTAGGTAAAAAATTCTAGCACCTACTCGCTTCAATGAAAAGTGTTCGAAATTTAAATCTTAAAATGGCGTATGTTGAAAAGTCTTTTCAAGAATGATACAGGGAATGAAAGAATACATTTTTGAAATGTAATTGAAACACGCAATATTATATCGTCCCAATAAGAGCTACCATACAATCAGGACAATTCGTAAATTTATGTAAAAACACCAGCGTACAAAGCTGAGCTTCCGGTAATTCTACCGTCATCGTTGTTGAAACTGACAAAAAAAGACTGATAAATCACCAATGAATAATGCTTCCTTTCACTAAAATTATGCTATCATTTTTCTGTCTGTATACAGGAGTTTTTCGGCGTTTGCTTCCTTATCCTCTGCATTGTCCTCACGCGCACTCGGTAGTTACTTTTCTTCCTCCTCTCCTGAGAACTTCAAAGCTGCTCTTACATATTAGGAATCGGAACATGGAAGCAAGTCCATTCGAACATACGCGTTTGCGCGACATAGATTTTCTCGTTTTTCGTTTCCATAAACTCCGTGTCTATTAACTCTCGTGTTGTCTTTTAACGGCATCGGATCGACCGCCTTCACCGATCGCGGCGCTTGGGCCATTCCGCGCGATCTCCCTCACCTTCACCGAGATCCACTCGCGCTTCGCTCTCGGTGCTCTCCATCATGGTTTGGCTTGGGATTATTGCGTTGATATCCTTACGTATACGAATTTTAATCCAATTGCTGTTATTTCGTTAAGCCGAACCTCTATGTACCAGAATAGTAAATAAGAGGAAGTTTTTTTAACTTTTCCGCAATTTGTTTCTGAGTACTTTGTTGCATACCTTGTTCCATACTTTGAAACAGTATATGACAAAATTGAATTTGCGGGTTAAAAATGTATGACTGGCGAGAACAAAACGTCTATTTTTCTCGTTCGTTATTGCTGATCTTATAAAAATTGCACTAAGAACTATATAGTTAGGCGAATATTAAGATCTATAAAAAAAAGATTAGTACAGTAATGCGTATATTCAACCTGAGTGAGAAAGTTTTATACAAAGTTTTTACCTTTTAGATGCTCCAAAAACTGAAAATAATTTTATATTGACGATTTGTAAACTTGTAAAAATCTAAGAAATGCTTACTTGTGAGAGTATTTCATACTTCCATTTAGCATACTACTAGAATAATGTAAGCGCTATTTGCAAGAGTTCAAAACTACCGAAACGCCATATCATCGTTCTTACGGATTGAACTTAGTGAGTAAATTAAGATAAAATATGACGCTTGCCTATATCACATCTTAATACACTGAAAATACATAAAGAATACGTTCAGATATGCATTCCTTAGAAGCTTGTAAAGTAATTCAGCAAGTTTTGCAGGCCTTTCTGATGGAAAATTACTGCAGTATTTTGATACTTCTGAGTGACCTCTTGTAAACTAAATGCAGATAATCATGTATAAATTACTGTAAAAGCGTTCGTATGAGTAAAAGTATTATATGCTTCAATCAGATTTTAAAACTAATTTTCAAGAATAACATTGTCGAAATTTTAAATTTAAATCTTGTTGTAGTCAACTCTGTTTCCTAATCTAAAAATCAATTGTGATAGAAATTTTTAGCAGTATTTTAAAGCGTTGACTAAAATTTTGTCTTGAATTGACAATGGCAGGTATTTGGAAAATTGTTTTAAATATTTCTTATATGAAGAGTTGCGATAAAAAATTATGCATTCGTTATTGAGAATATGCTCCGAATATCTCTTATGTTTGCTTCATTTCCTAACATCGGAACAATTCTCAAGTATGTTATTAAGTTATGGGCGACTTAATATAAAAATACCACGGAATAAATGGAAAATAAAGCAAAAGCAAACTTCACACGGAATTCTGATCTGAGAAAAATGAGTGTTGTTAAATGCTTTTTGAATTAACGCTCATCATCATTGATTTGCAAAAATATAGATTTAAAATTCATCAACATATTTAGCGAAATCTGAGACGAAATTCAAGATCCGTAAAATTTTTCTTCATAATAGCAGACAAAATCTTGATCGAAGTCGTGCGCTTTGGTATAAGCTATTAATTAAATTAATTTCAGTTCTGTCTATACCATGTGAGAAATAATTCATTCTAACCTATAATAGTTTACTCACACCTGATTCCGACTAATCACAGACTTTCGATTGTGTGGCTAAAAGAAATCACGGGCGTGAGCTCATAACGTTACCGTTTCACTTCGCACTTTCCTCTTCAGTTCGCGTTTTGACAAGCGCGCTTTGTGTTTTGGGTGTCTTCCAGCAGCCCGTTCTGTTTGTTTGTCTCTCCCATTACGTCGTCTGGTTTTTGGCAAGCGATGTCAGGGACCTTCACTCTCCCTCAGTCGAGATAAATATGTCCTCTATCCTCTTAGGCCCTATTGTGCTCCCTAATTGAACGCGAACGCGGAAATATGCTTACACGGTTAAACTTAAATTATGCAGGCATGATTCGTAGTATATTTACGAAATTGCCGCTAATTCTCCGTTATGGAAGCACGTGAATCAGAGGCTTTCATAGCATCCTTTTCAAATGAAAAGTTTAAATATCGCCTCTCCGCCTGCTCTGAAATCTTCGTTGTGATGTCGGGAATTTAATCTAAATTGAGCGAGCTTTACCGAAGAATTTATTGCGTTGACTTATGTGGGACATTAGGGGAACATTAGCGTCGGCAAAGAGCTCGGAGTTTTCAATATTCAATTCCGTCGTAATGAAAGTAAGTAAATGAAGCTTGTTGCTTTCTCTGAGAGAGAACGATGTTTTCCTTACTACTTACGTCCCTCGCCAAAGGTAAAATAAAGCGACAAATTTTGTATCCTACAGTCTTCGAAAGGTGGCAACGATAGTATCACCTTCATTAGTAAGTGGTATTATTACCCATGGCCGTAGAATTACATTTACAAGTTTACTCGGAGAAAATTATGTAACGTTAAATTATTGGAAGTCACGAATTCGATTCTCGCTGAGATTATGAATGTTAATTTTATGAAATTGTGTGAAAAAGTTTAGTAAACGCGCGTAAAGTGACTCAGTCGTTATCGCAAATATGGGACGGTGGCTCAGTTATGTTCTTTTCATATTTGAGTCGAAGAAACTTTAAATCTAAGAATAAAAGTGATAATGCAGATCACGTTACTCATTGGCGCCATAACGTGATCGCTTTGGCGACATAAGGTTAGATTTGAAATTATGTTAGTAATTGAAACCACACTATTTAGCGAAGTAAATCAATCTTTTTATGAAAGGTTTTTGTCTTCATGTATTTAATATTCTAAAATTTTAGGGATCATACACTTTATCATAATTTTGTTATCTATCACGGTTCTTAGAGATGCAAAATATCTTGCTACGATAAGTTTTTGTCTTATTGTAAATAATATATTGAAAACTTAAGGAATCAAACCAAGTTATCATAATTCTGTTACTTAAGATGCAGCCGATATAAATGCGGTGGTGATATGATCAAGCTATTCTAAACTGTCATATGCATGGATCAGTTTTCAGGTTTAATAAGCGGTTCTTTAAAATTAAATAATGAAATGGCAATATTAGTTGGACAAAAAGCATCTCGGAACACAAAGGTTTTTCACCTAGCTAATGTCACACTTATGTCTTCCGACCTCACAAATTGATGACAACGAGTATTCAATGCATAAACAGATGGAGATATTTCTCGCGAGCTAACTTTGTCGAAAGCACGCCTTTAATCACGAATGCAGTGCGCCATCGCGGAAAAGTAACCTGCGCGACTCCGTCAATGATCGACGCTATTATCACCGCTCTGTGTGGAAATTCGATGTCACTCGCACGGTGTGAAAAGGCAGTGAAATGCCGGTCGTCCCCCGGCGACCCGCGGCGCGACTCCTCCCCCCTTTCGGCCGCCCCCCGCGGGACTTCGCTAATTGGTGCGAGAGAAGCCTCGTTATTACACGGCGGGTGTCTCCTGTCACCGGGCAGCGAAAAGAGCCTTTACTGCTGTCACCTCGCCGACGGACGCGCCGAAGCTTCTCTTTGCCTTCGTTCTGCGTTGATTAATTGGAGCATCCGTTTGGACCAAGGTGTGCTCATGAAAACCATCGCGACTACGCTGTTTATGTCTGACTATCGTTTAATATAAAACGTGCAAAGGATGAACTGGTCGCTGTAGTTAAATGAATAACATGATGCTTCTTGATGCCTCACTGTTTTGATTTCAGTTTCGAAGGGCAACAAAAATTCTCAAAATCGTGACATCAAATTATGCGTTTTTTGATTCTTACAAGTCTAAGATACAATCAGAAATTAACTCATGGGTTAGGTACGATTCTTGGCGAATTATTATAAATCAAGGGAGTTATATCTATATTCATCAGAAATGTTTTCTTCTATGAAAATTTCAAATGACAGAAATAAAACGAGGGAAATTCTCTATTCTTATTATTGTTAAAGATCATTAGGTATTTATTATAGTATCTAGCTGTAATTATTTACTCTCTATCACATAATCTCCAATTCTAACCAGATTGAATTACTTGTAACATTAAGTTAAAGTAAAATGATAACACACCATACTCTTGGTAACTAAATGGTAAATTCAAACGTTTGGAATGATCCATCAGTTTAGTATGAAGAAATAATGTAGTGAATAACAGAAGTCACATGACTTACTTCACAAATGCCATCCCCACTCTATTTTTAGAATATAACAGGTACGCGAGATAATTATTTTATTGAAATCCGGAGATCTTATGTAATCAACGATCAGACTCATTAATTTCATAGTATCCATATTTCCGCTTATTTGTTGTTCAAGGCAACAATGTCAATGACTCTCCTCCAATAATATCTCAACCCTAACCATTATATATCATCAGATAAGCCTCCGAAAATAAAACTGACGCAGCCCTTGGCATCATCAAAGAGTTTCCATATTCGAAACCGAGGAACTTCAATATGAATTGCCTCTCTTGAAGGTGACAGAGCGCTGAATCTTTTCGCCATTCCGGGTAAGGAAGTCTCGTTCGGGTTAACAAATGAATGAGGAAAAGCGCGATTCATCGCGAATGGTATCGCAGGGGTCGAAAGGTCAGGCATCGATTGGCGCGGATGTAATAAAGCAATACGTTTCTTTTTTGCTCCTCCTCACCTATGTTCCTGCTCGAGGGCTGCGGGAGGTGGGCCATGCGAGTGGGTGTGTGCGTGTGCGCACAGATACGTTGACGAATGCGCGCTGAAAGATAAATCTCATGGGCGAAGAAGGGTGGGGCCACGGAGCGGCGTCGTGGATTTATAAGCGCCCGGGGAGTACTTGATAATGATGAAGTTGCTGCCTTTCCGACGACCGTATGTTTTGGCGACTAAGTCGAAGGGATCCACTCGAAAAGAAATGGATGCATATATATAACGCGTGAGTATGAGGTGAGAGTTGAGGAAGAACGAATCGGTTACGTAGTTACCTCTGGGAGATCGTGCTTCATACCTGTAAATAAATCAGATAAATGCGGAAACGAATTGAGATGGATAGTTTCGAATGCAAGATCGCCTCAACCCTTACGAGGAAGTCTTGCGATCGCGCATGAATTGATGTACGAGGAACTTGAATATTATCTGACAAAGTTTTGAAAAATCTTCTTTGTTAAAATCTAAGCATAATTTACTTTTCGAAATCGTTTGCCTATTACTTTTGGTGTAAATTTACGTATTGTCATTGAAAATTTTTCCTGACTAAAGGTGGTGTTCATGCAGTCAATCAGCTGGGTAAACTAATTGAGATCAAACAGAGTATCATCTTCTAAAAGTAAATGTCAAAAAAGGAATGTAATGATAAAATATTTTCAGTGATTAGTGGGGTGTTCCGGCAGAAAATATCTAAATGAAAAGTTAAAATCAATTTAAAATTTCTGGGAAAAAGTTTTGAAAAATGATTTGTAGACATTCAAAATGGTTGAGATTCAATTTCTGCCAAAGCTTTGACCAGAAAACGCAATATAAAACGAATTTTGAAATTGAACATATAACGCTTAAGTTTATTTATTCTATTGATATAGTTATCCATTCTTAAATCAGCTTATAAGCTTAACGTGTCGACTATGTAGTAGTTGATCACTTTTTTTGGCTACCAGGAATAAATAGAATATCGCTCGCGAACAGAATGAGAAAAACTTGCTACGATTCCCCACAGTGTATAGAGAAATATAACATTCCCTCCCACTGCCTATTTGTCGCGTTTTTATGGCGAAAAATAAAGAAACATTCCTTCCTCTCGCCCCGTAGTAACAAATCATATCACTTTTTGAAAATAAAATCATAAACGTCCACCTCTGTTTATATAAATCGCCCTATCTTACAGCTATGCGGAGAGCAAAACAAAGGATAAGATAAGTAGCGCTGTATTTTATTGGGAGAGAGAAATGAAGGGGAGAGACCGAAAATCGTCACGCGATCTCTACAAGGGTAGAGGGCACATTTTAAAAATGAATAGCAGACGAGGGTCATAAAACAATTGAAGAAGAAAAACTCTATCATAGTTTATCCATCTCCATTTCTAATGCCCCCTTTTCCGCTTACATTCTGAGAGATTTTTTTATGCACGTCAGAATTTGTATTCCTTTCACTCGCTCAACTGAAGATCCAATATTTGAGAATTATCGGTAATTGAATGTGATCAGTAAAATTTTACACCCGTATGCACTCAAGATAAGCTATCTCTCCTTCAGCGGCTACTTGTAAAGCCATGCATTTCTTTATTTTACAACCTTATAGGAACCGCGTTTCTCTTTAAAATACAGTATATCAATTATTCCACTCATTTTAGCATCCTTAAAGTGTTTCAATACAGTGAAGAAAATAATTAAATTTCATTTTACTACAGTTAACACTGTAGCCTTAATACGTTTTGCCTCGGCTAACGAAAATAATTCGGAATACCATTTGTTAACCAAAATGTGTTTATCCAAAAGTTGCCTAAATTATATATTCAAATTCTATAAATATATTTTATATATAATTGTATATTCAGATTCTTCTGAAGCTCTACCACCTCTTTTCACTTGCTTACAAAAATGGGGTGCACCCATTTTGTTTTGGTCTCTTCTGAATATCTCTCGCCCGGTCACACACGTGAACCTCCCGGAAAAATTCGTCAGCAGAGTGCGAAAAACAGCAAAAAAAGTCTTCGTAGATAAAAAAATTCGTTAAAAAGACCACTCGTAAGCCGAGATACAATTTCAATACACAAGAATCTTTATATCATGAATTGAGCTATTAAAGCGAACGTTGCACAGAAATTTGTAGAGTTTCGCTTATCGAAGAATGGCTTCATGTAAAATACTCCTTTCCCCGTTTGGATTACTTGAATCGAATGGGAATTTTATTGGGTTGGCGTGCAGCGTGCTGCATGTAAATTTGGTCGTAAAGTTAGATTCAGACAAGGAGGTGCGAGATTCTTTCTTCGATTCCCGTGTAGGTGTATAATTTTAAGCTATTTACGAATCAGCCGAACAAGCGTTCTTTCGCAAAAGGAAATGAGAATTTCTTCCTCCCTTACAAATTATTTCGGAGTTCCCAGGGGAGCATATCGGATATTCGCGGTTTTTGAGCATCTTTCCAATAAACTAATTTCCGTTTCGGATGTATGGAAGCAGACGTCAATCTCCGTTGTGTGCGTCAAACCAAACCCTAAAGCTAGTTGTTTAGGAGTAACAAGTGCCTATCGTTCAGTAGATGGTGTGTGACCCTATATCTTTTGGCTTCTTGTAAAACATGGGGTTGTGATTTCCTCTTTCTCTCCTTTCGGAGATCGAGATATCTTAATAGAATATTTGGAACAAAAACATTTTTTGTAACTTCTCCACGATTTTTTCCTCGTACACGAAAATTATAGTTGGAGGTCCAGCATGTTAAAACACCATGAAATCGCAATCATGTATTATTTTGAACAAATTTTTTAACCAAAAAAATTGGATATCTCAATAAGGATGTAATTTTAAGGTTGTAATTTCAGTGAAACCGAATTTCCGAGAAAATCAAGTTATATCCTTAATGGAAATATCGCTGTTATTATTTAAAACTCCAAAAGTTCTTCTAAAAAATCTACAGTGAATGCGATTCATCGTTATTTTTCGCATAAATATCAATAGATACTTTTTCCCTTTAAAATTACAACAATTAAACTGAATTAGAGATTCTTTGGATCTTACATTGATTCCCATTCCAATGAGGGAAGGTAACCCTCTGTTTGTGGAAGTAGATATAAAGAATCAGTCCTGAAAGTGCCTTGGCTGCAAAATCAAGGGACGAAAGGACCATTGAGATAATTACTCTTCAAATAGCCCTTGCCTTCCATTCAGCGGCTGTAGGATACACGACTTTAAGGTCCAAACATCAATAACAATGGAGGACCACGCGTGTTCCATGTATGTTTTGGAGGGTGGGCACGTGTGTATGTCACGGCCGATTACCGCCACTTGGAGATTCTTATCTCCATGGCTCTCCAGTTACACGCCCGCCGCTGCCGAGGGAAAGCGCGATCCACGGAGGCTGGGTGCTGAGGCGACGGCGGCCGGGTGCGGCCCAGCGCTCTCCCCTATCAGAGGTCGCTCAAATCTATATCGCTTTACTTACTATACAGAACGAAATGTGAATGGAAAGTGAGAGCTGAGGTTCTCAAAACGGATTTCAGAGAGAAGCAGTTCTCATGTTGAGAGATCAATTCTGGTTATGGATGCAGATATGCCTCCAGTGGCTTTTAAAAGCGAAACAATGCAATTTTTCGGATGAAGGCTGAGATGCAAAACAATATGAAGGATACAAAGAAAAAATACTACAGCTAGAATTAATGAGAGAGATGAATACAGAAATTCCATGGAGGCGGAATTAATACAAGCGAGTTATACTGATGCGTTTGGATTTAATAAATGTTTCATACATTAAGAGACATGATTATGCACGAAAATATGACGTTGTAATCTGTGAATTAGTTAATAGGATACGCGGGATAGATAAAATGAATATTCTTTGCTAATGACAAGGATTTATTTACTTATAATCTCAATTTTATCTTTTGTTAATCACTATGATCCATTTTTATAGCAGTTACGCTTCTATGTAAGCAAATTGAGTGAAATATATTAATTAGAAATTCGATTTGCTCATCACAGATACTTTATGAAGGGGGTTGGATTAAGACCCATAATATCGACTACCACTTGTAAACTCCATCCTGACCTCAGGGCACCCTTCTTGGCTCTAATCAGAAAACGGAAGGGAGAGCCCTTAATATCATAACCAAGCGCCCCTCCCTCTACACCAATCTACGTTCCCAGAAGTTCCAATACGCGTATTTTCAATTATTAGCGGAGATGTTCCTGTATTTTCATTGCAATTCAAACGCAAACTGATCTAAGAATCCAGAATTGTATACGATGATAGCAAAATATTTTTACATTAACAGAAAACATGTCCATATATTGATTCCAAAACAACCATTGTTTGATAAATTACGGAAGAAGCTTTTGCATTCTGACGATTTATTCTCTCATATTCATTTTAAATATGTTTTCGATCTGAGTAAATATACTGCAAACAATTTTGGTATGTTGCATTACACTCATCACGGCCGTACCGAGTGATTCGTGATGTACTCATAAAGTGATGAGAATATCCTGAATTCTTCCGACGGAGGAGTAGCTGTCTCTCTACAGAGTTCGTGGACAAGTCAAATGGATCTTGAACAAAATGGAGATGCGACCCAGAGACCAATCTGTGGCGTCAAACCGTTTGACCCGACGTCTCTGCATAGCTCTCTTTGAAATCGTTCCATTTCGCTCATGAATTCATATTTTCGCCATCTCCATGTTTTTGCACTACACGCAAAGGAGCGGAACGATTCATGAAACTATCGGTACCTTTTTTTGACCGAGCTCCTCACTACGTGACGGAGAATTCCACAGTAAAGTGGCAAAAACGAATCATTTTGTAAGGTTGATTTACTTCGCTGTTTTAATCACATCTGCTCCGTCTGTTCTAAGAAATAAAAATTTATGGAGAGAAAATGCCGATGATTTTCCACCTCATAATAGTCTATAATAACTTTACCGTTTCGATGACTGTCATAAAAATAAAGTGGGATTCCAAGACTATACCTAAATTAATAGCATCTGAATCTTACGCCGTATATTTTTGATCTTTTACCGGGAAGGAGTCGGTTAAGAGAATAGCAACCGGGACATAAAACATAAGAAACGATAGATATTCAGAATATTGATTTAATTATTTATAGCATAATAGGTCCTAAATTTGATTAAAATTCTCGTTAAACGAGAAAATTAGCTCCCGAGCAGATGTGCCAGTTGCTAAATTGGAAATAATAAGGCGCCATTCCAAAATTCATAGCTTTTAAAAATTTCCATGTTTTAAGTACAAAATAGTCGAGGACACGATGAATAAACGGAAACCATTTGTGACTTTAAGTCTCTGTCAACACATACTAATTATCATCACATGGTTAAGATGCTTTTTATCCGTCTCAAACTGAAGCGATGACATAGAAATGTATATTCAGAAGAAATACCTTAGTAATAATGTCTTTCATTCCTAAACCAAGGATAGGACCACAGTTATAAATGTGGCAACGTTATTTGAAAAACTTAACGAAGCTTTACTTAAAAAACCTTTCTATGGCTTTCTTTCTTTCTACGCACCCGTTTGGATGTGCGATAAAGATAGCCTACAGGCATTATGATCAGAAGTATCAAACGGATTACCCTTAATTCTATTGGGTGTTATGTGAATCACGAACCAAAAGGTGTGTAGAACAGAGGCACTAAAAATTTTACAATTTCAAGATTTGGCGTAACGTAACTGCAGTAATATTTGTCATCTCTAAAATTATCTTAACTAATAATATTATTATTTAATCACCATGTTATGTTAAGAATGAACAGTTTGTTCTCAACTTTTTTCTGCCTTCTGATCATGATATGTAGGTGCGCTACCAGTTAAAATGTACAGAAATTAAATCGATCAAACATTTTAGAAATTGATTCTATAATTCAAATATCAAAAACAGCCTGTTAGTGTTCTCCAGCATATAAGGGATCTATTTAAGGTAAAATCATCAGATAATCTGCTCTAGGACCCACACCCTCGCTTAGACCGGTCGAATAAATTTTTTTAAAAGGAACAAGTAAGCGAAGCCGCGGGAACGGTGAAGAAATACGGGTACCAGTCGCGAGTTTTATCTGCTTTCCTCTCCTTTCGCTCCACTATTCCCACTTTTCCATAATCTCCGCATTTGCATAAGCGTGAAAAATGAGGTCCGTTTCGCCAGTGTATCTTGTCTCCTTCCGAAAGCCTCCGAACGGCCTTTATACTCCCCTCCTTCACTACCAATTGGATCATCCCTTTACAAGGCAAATTCCGTATGATTCATATTTTCTTAAAATAGACTCTTTGTCAATCAGCGGAATTCAGTTTGGAGATGGAGGAACCATCGCGTTGACGTTTTTGAAGAACTTCAAGGTGGTCAATTTCACACTTCATTCACACACTTCAAATCACTGCATAAAGTAGTCATCGCTGTACTTACTTCCCAACCCTTCCACTGTTCTATCTTGATTAGCTTTCATCGTTCCACAAAAATAACTGCATAAAAATGGAAGTGTAGGAAATTTATTCCTTCCTCGTCGCTTTTTTCCTCCATAATCGTGTAAAATCATGGGTTTCACATTCGGATAGCTACGAATTCCGTTACGGTTTCGGGTTAATTAATTCCTGAGGTATTCTTGGATCCTGGTGTGCATGTTGCTTCTGAATTATTCCAGTTTTGCGCACTTCGAAGTACTTCTCAACCTATTTCCGTGCTTCGAAATAGCAATATTTCGATGGACGTAATTCAGCCAACACACATACATAAGGATATTTCAAGGATTATTTGTATAAAATAACACTTTTTTGAACGGAAAGAGTCAATAAACGCTACAGGATGTTTATTAGGAATTGTTTTAATCTCCGAAGATCCAGAAGAAATACATAAGAGTAAATTTAAATTTTCGTGTGCTAAATTCCCCAATTTAGACCCTTAGCGATTTCGTCCGCCTTTCCCAATCATGACTTACAGTATACGAAATTGTTTTGACATTTCGGAAGAGAGGACGAAGGGTATCTTGTAAACCAAGGAAGGAAGCGATATTTGCAGATTATAGTTCAAATCTAACTGCGATGTCTGGAAATGAAACGGTTGGGATTTTTTGCGAAAATTTCAGCTTTCCTTTACCCATAATTTTGGGCTCCGCTCTCGTGTTTTTCTCCATCGCCTTAACGATCGAAAGATGAGTTACTTCGATGACTATCTTGTTCTTTGCTTCGGTAAAAATGATGCCTTTCTTAGTTTTGCCCAAGAGGTCGTTCTGAAGCAGACACGCATTCCAACATCCTCTTTCTAGAAATAAAGATCATTTCCTGGATCACAGTCATAGACCTGAAGATACCAGAAGATACAGAAAGGTGCCAAAATTTCAAAGAACGGAGTGTATGTACTTAATAGAATTTATAAAATCTTGAAGCCCCATAATGAAGTCATAGAAATATATCAAACTTAAATTTCGCGCTTGTGGTTTCAAAGATTGCTGTGAATCACATTGAAAATATTTTGAGTGCTCGAGCAACTGTATACGTAACATAATACACAGTCAATCGTATGAAAGAGAAAAACTTTTTTGAATACCTATTCCGGTTCATGCCTAGTACTCTACAGGTAACTTATGTTATTCATTATATCAATAAAACGTTTTCAACCAACATTCTACTGTTTTATAGCTGCTAAAAACAGACGTGGAATATATCATGCATAGAAGGAAAAGTTAAATTTAATATGTAAAAGAATACAATATTAATTTAGCTTCTTTTTTAGGAGTTGTTGCAAGAAATATGTATAATGAATTATACACCTAGTAAAGGTTAAATCTGTTTTCTGCTTCTCTGCCTACTTTTAAAATGTTGGTTGGTTATTCTATTTCTTGCCTTCTTGTTATTCTATTAGGCCCTTCGTTTTTTTAGGTTTACATGATGACTAGTTATTTTGATGTTTATTTTTCAAATTTTAATCTATTATAGAGATGGCATTATCTGTTGAAGTTCTTATTTCAAATTTCACTTATATATTTCACGTATATAAAATGCACACTAAAGAAATATTGGATAATACATTCCGTATGGGTGCCATTTTAAATTATTATTGTGACTAGGAGATATTTTTTGTTCACATTATTTAATTTAGCAGTTAATGGTGATTATCGTGGTGATACTATAATGGTGATTATGTCTTTATCGAGGCAGCACATAGGAATCTTGGTTTACAAGAGAACCTCTGAATACCTGTTCTCGTTAGAGAAGACATCCTTTATGAAACGGTTTGGAGCAGAGATTTGGAAACTTGCAGCCTCTTCTAGTAGTTTATTGTCCTCGAATCCCAAACAAAGTCAATAATGTCAATTATTTAGAATGTTTCGAATTTTATCCTTTTTAAGTGGCATTGATTGCGTTAAGTCAAGATAAAAGAGAAATTATTCCCCAGATTATTCAGCTATTAAATTCGTATCGTTACATACAGTTAAGAAGTCAAAATGTAAGTAACGTGCAACTCAAATGCGATATGACTGTTCTAAATGAGGTCTGATTGCTTCACATGCGTTCCGATGATTTCACATGCGTCCTTCCGATGAAAAAGTTCTCATCCTTGGTCTAAATATTCGAATAACTAATACTCCTACAATAACAATGCGAACATGGAGGACTTCAGTAGCAGGATATTATCTCAGCCTTACGACGAATCCACCTGCACCGAAAAAATCATTGGATCAAAGGAAATGAGCCGAAGGATTGTATGCTAGGCAAGAATACACGGGGTATTACTCAAGTACCCATTAACTGGCGCATAGCTCGACGTCGCCATGGGAGATGCAATTGTGGACCACCAGTTACCATCCGCGCATGGTAAAAAAGCTCTGATTTATATGCAGCGGAGCAATCCGAGGGGCGGTGGCTTTGCTTGGCCGGGAAGTAAGTTATCTTCCCGCTGCACAGCACCTATCCTGGAGCAACCTCTCCCCAAACCGCCGTCATGGCCAATGGTACACGTCCTCCGCAGTGTGTGTGACGACATGGTTGCTGGGCTCAAAGGGCAGAACGGTCACCGCGATATCGAGAACATGTATTCCTTGCTCCGTGACATATCTTCGACCTAGGTCAAAAGAAAAGGAGGACGCTTTTTTTACATCTATCGACAGGGATGCCGCTTCCGTCGGGATGTTCCGAATATTTGCGTCACGGTTGAGATAAGTTGTCATGACAATGGAAGCGGTGACATATTACCGCCATGGAAACCCTTTGCGTTTATGCTTGGTTTGTCACGATGCCTCCCCGATATGTCGTTATTCTCGAGAAATTACTGTTACCATCGTAGCTGTATAGTATCGTGGGAAAGACTTAAAGAAGATGGTGAATATCGTGGATAACACAGTCCAATATCATTTTATTGCATGCACTGATAAGGAATGTGAATAAAAGCGGAAAATTAATTGAAAGGGAAGAAGTGATCTGTATGAAATGGGAAGGATTCTAATCAGTACAGTGTATCGAGAGTATATTTGTAATCAGGTATCGTGGTCATATCCATAAGGAGTAGTTTGATGCAAGAAAAATATAGTAATTCATCCATGATTATCATTTATTGGTTTTTTCTTCTCATAGGAAATTCTGAAACTATAACGAAGTTTGCAGTAAATTAGGTAAAATCACAGGAAGGAATACTATTATCAGGAGGATATTCTATAGAAAAGACATGATTACTATTTTACATTTACACTTATTCGCACGAAGATAAAACCGGTTGTAAAGAGCATAAAGAATGAAATCATTAAAATTTTCCAAAATGTATCCATCTGCTCTTATACCCTGGTTCTTGAATGGAATGAAATTATCTTTTATGTTTCATCAAAACGCTTGTATTGCACGCTACGTTACAGTATAATTCCCGTTATTGCAGACACCTGTTTCAATTACATTTAATTAAGCGCATGGAGTCCACTTGAATGAAGAAGAGAAAAAAGCTTTATCCGTGAGAAACGAGAGAAAATTCGCATTCCCGCTAAGTAGTACAACATTAAGGCTCCAAATATCTGAATAATTTGAAGTGATTATTATAACTGATTTATGACCTTCTCGCACCAATTATAGGCTCCATAATGGAGAAAATTGAAGCTATTACACTAATATCTTGACACGAAATTAGCCTCAAAATTTTCGGGATCGAGCTGCCTCGCTAAATGAATTAAACGATTTTATCGCCTTAGATTTTTATGAGGTCTTAATTTGCAATTGAAGATTGAACATAAAAGTTAGGTAATATTCCGTGTCCTCTTAACTGAGATACGATTCTCAAGCAATTATCGCTGACGTAACCGTGAAGCTGCAATCCACCAAATTTAATATCTGCATGTATTCTGAATGCTTCTTGAATCTTTGAATAATTTCATACATAATGCGACATAAATCCTAAGAAAAAAGACGAGCACTTTATAATTTTTTATTTATCATAAATTTACGACTGCAAAAATGAGCTTATACGATATATCGTATATTTACATCGTATATTTCCGGATAAAAATTTTCTTTCTTACTGGAGTTTAATCTAATTTCTATACATTCCAAGGAAATCGTTAAATCACTGCTATTAAACGAAACAATATTAATCTGATATTTAGGATGTTCTGGTTGCTGATCTCTTCTATTGGTGATGGAGGATTTTGAATCGGAAATTGGAATAGGTCAACTTTGATGATGGAAATTTCTGGGCTACAGTTTGAGATACTGTATATAATTCGAATTGGCTCTTTTAACAAACCTTAAGAAACACACCGTGATTGATATATATGAAAATTGTGACGGCATCAATTGTTAGAAATTTTCAGTGCATGAAAAAGATGATTAAATATTATGATTTGCTACTTGATGTATAACTACAAATGTGTATATATTTAATGCACTTTATTGCTCGTAATATCTAAATTTTACACCCCAAATGATACGGATGACACTCTGGTTGTCTTAAAAATTTTTTATATTAATTCGCCACTTTCTGAAATTAACGGTTTTGAAACAGAATTTAACACCCTTTAATCCATCGCACGAGAAGGTAAAATTGAACAATTACCACAAACAACATAAAGCTACTCGGCCTTCAAGTAACCCTCTTCAGATATCCAAAATTTATAAGTGCCGCATTTCGAATCGACGATCCCCGGACATTTGAACTAATCCAATAAATTCTCTAAAGCAGGAAACGGCCGGTAACAATTTATATCCCTCCCTCGACAAAAATTTACGCCCAGGGCCTTATAAAAAAAAAATAAGAGGAGTGCGCGAGTGATGGATATCTTTTAAACGTCCATCGGGAGAAGTGGGTGGAGCCTCAGGAGGCGTAGTTCGTGGATGACGAAGTGGATTTCAGCGACGTCTTCGGCGTAATTCGGGAGACAAATGAAGCGCGCGGAGCACACGGCGCCGTCGTGGCGATGGGAGATGGGCGGCGTTGGGGCGAATTATGAGCACCCACAAAAATTTCCGAGAAAAGGCGGCAAAGCATGGATTGATGGATGCATCCGGTGAGGAATACTCGGGAGAAAGGGAGAAATTACTTTTCCGGGGCGCACCTCTTTGTTGGAATCCGTTTGGACCTTATGGGAAGGATCGGCGTCGTAAATTACTCATTTAAACAGAACGCGAGCGGTAGTTTACCGGGGACGATTTTCCACTTACGAGCAACACGCCATTTTGTTATTCCCGGGAGGTGGAAGGCGCATCGCTCACGAATTGAAAGCTTCACTCCCTGCTTTCCGAGAGGCGTTGCCGATGGGGGAATCTCTTCTTTTTTGTGCCGCACTCCTTTTCGGGTGAATGTTGAAGATTTTGCGATTATAAGTACCCATTGGTGTCACGAAGAAATCGTACGTAGGGTTTACCATATATTCTTTGAAACGAGGAAAAGAGCTTTCGAAGTTGAATCATTTAAGAGAACTTAACCAGGATCGGTAACTTTTGTCGACACGAGCAATTCCACTTTTTCACACCTTGAAATGGCGATTTTTATAAATCATAACGCAAAAATCGGTAAGGAATTCATAGAAGGATATTTATCAGTGATTTATTTCTGATCTTGTTTGAACTATCAAAAGCAGAGGTAAGTTTGAGTTGCTTTCAAACTACTGAATGATTTCAATCTCTTCAATGGTTCAAATTTAATATACATACTTAAATATGAAAATAGGAATTGATCATTAAATCAAACATCTTCAATGAAAATACGACTCCAAAATATATGCATAAATCATTTTTCTCTTACTCAGCATAACCCATACTTTTTCGATCTATCGATTGCAATCGCGCAACTAATATTAAAGTAAATCGAGAAGAGCAACACGTTGACGTCTCTAATAGATTTCTGCTCATAGCAACGAGAATTTATTAAAATTTCTGGTTGATAGAAAGACGTCTTAAAGACTTTCAATGGATTTCCGCAGAATTTTTCACGATGAGGATCAAGGCTCTCTCACCAGTAGTTATGTTTGTGATTCAATCTCTTCAATTCAATTCAAAGGGGACCAACCCTTAGGGGATATTATTTCTTTCGAATCCACGTACAAGCTAAACATTCACATCTTATCAATCGAGTTCTCTTAGCTTCTGTATAATTCGATGATTGTGAGAATGAGAGGGCTAAATAATTCTTTGTTTGATCCAGAGAGGAAAGCGCTCAAACCAGTCTTGCCATTGGCTGAATTAATTTTCATTATGATTTTAAATACGAGAGGAAGCTTGGCACAAAGTATCTACTTGGGTGAAATAATTTTTTTAAGACTAGTATGAACCGATAAATATTTAGATTATTTGGATTTTATTTTCTTCGAGACTTAAGGAAAGAAAAAGGAAACATTAATCCGTTTAAAGTTGGATTCAGAATTACACAAATCGGTAGCTCTTTCGCTTCGAAGAATCCAGGTTCGCCATCTTGTCTCTGCCGCAGATCTCTTTTATTCCCTATTGTGCCACGTGATGGCGCTGGGAAAACGAACGTTGGGACACAAGAGGATTCTCTCTCTGGAATGCAGATGGATGCAGGACTGGTTCACGAAAAATGCGAGATTTTTCACGGCCACATCTGCCAACACACGTACCGTGATGCACTCCTTTTCACACCATTGCCGGCTCTAAAAATCTCTCTATATTCCTTTTACATGGCTCCCGGTTCAAATAAATCTTAGACCACGATATATATTTGGCTCGTTTTATTTAGATATATTCCGAAATAGGCCCATATCATACCTTTGAGAATGTGAAAAGAACAATAAAAACGGTGAATGAATGATAATAGTAATAAGCGTCTTTTTATAAGCGAGGATATGACTAAAAATCTTCTCTTAAATGTAAACAACAAACGGTAAGAGATAAAAATTGTTTTTTAGATGACCTCGGCATTCGAGGCTCCCTTTGATATCCGAGAAAATTCGTCGAATTTCTGAAGTCGAGAGAAAGTTTAGAAACGTCATTTTTAAAAGAGAGCCATATGAAAAAAATTGAACATCCAGCTTAAATTACTCAAATGCCGCTTACGGCCCCACCCATGGTGATAAACTGGAAAAATGCGATTCCGTTGGCATAACCAATTAAGCCCACGAAAAATCGACCGGTATCTGGCGGCGCGCATCCTCTCATCGATTTCGGATATAAACCAGAGGATCCACCGAATACGAAATAGGGGCGACATCATCGAAACGAGGAGAAAAGCTCGAGTGCCATAAATCAGCCTCGTTTGACGGCGAGAGGTATTTGACGGCTTTTCCCGCTAATATCCCGCTTCGCAGCAGCGGAGAGATAAGAAATATATGAGGGCATGTCTGCGATAGCTAAATACGAGGTCTCAGTAGGACGGCAGTCAAAAGGCCACTCAGTCTATGTAATGTGTACGAGAAGAGGCTGTCAAAAGAGTGTTGAGGGACGGATCCCCGGGGAGACAGCAGGGGAGAACATCTCCGCCACGATTCCCAGGGGGAAGCAAATTCCTTCCCCTTTAAAACCTCTCCATGGGCGTAGAAGGGTAAAAAAAGGAGATGATACCCTCAATAGAGATTGGCGCAAAGGGGGCATGGGACGAGGTGATGAAGCTCTGCATGCATGCGAAGAGAAAAAAGCCCTCCTATCCGCAAAGCCAGATAATATCCCCACTCCCTGCAGCCAGAAGGCCCCTTCCTACCGCATTGTCAGTACGGTAATTTTTTTATCTGAGGAAGTGCGCGCGTGTTTTAGGGAAACGCCTACCCAGATGTATGAAAAAAAGGGATGGATGGAGGGAACAGACGGAATAAAGGGGGAAGAGTTTCTTTCTCTCTCTCACGACACGGCCTCTCCCGTAGCAGCCGCCCCCGGGGGCACGCCAGTTGGATGTACGTGTGGTGTTGGCGGATGTCGGTCGGCGGTCTGCGTGCGTTGGTTAGAGAGACACTTGTTTCGAACACGCACGCTCGCGTTCTTTCCATCTTTTATCCTTTATCTTCCTCCTTCTCGCTCATGCGTCGCTCTTCTACTTTTTTCGATCTTTCTATCCATTCGTTTGAGCGCTATCTTCGGCGAGTTCCTTGTAACTCCATCTCTAATGCATCACCAAACTCCTTGTTCTGTATCTGTCGTTTTATATTTTTGAGTGATTTCGTTTCGTGTTCAAACCTATCCTTCCATCATAGTCACCCTTATAGTTATCCACAAAGGTTGGGGAAATAAAATCTTTGAAGCCTGTATTTTATAGACTTTGGACATATTTTGCATCATCTCTCTTAATTTTTAAGGATGTGTACTTCAGCTGAGTTTAATTTAATAGTTTTCATGAGAATATGCAATTTTAAAAGAGAAATTTGATTCAATTCCATAGCTACATTTAAAGAGTAAAAGTTTTCATTCGGTCTTTTTTATGTCTCTTGATCAATTTTATGTTAAATTTATGGCTCCCTCTATAAACCTTTCACGCTGATTATAATATTATCGTGTTTGAATAGGTTTAATTGAAAATAATTGTAGTAGAAAGAAAGCTTTTGCTAGGCTCGAGAATAGCATTAAAAACCGGTGTTAGTATGATCTCTGGTGCTTTTTAAATAATATTTGTTGAATCACTTAATTTCCATTTAATGAAAGAAAATGCGAGATGTGTTTGTTATAAAATTCCGTTCCCAATATTGAAGACATTCTGATCGTCATTTCTCCATTGATATCCTTATCCACATTTTCAGCACTCCTTTTATTCCCGATCTCATTCTTTCTCACCCATTTCTCTTTCCCCATCTTCTCCTTCCGCTGTGAGCATCCACGACATTCCCTCCCTCCTCTCTCTCCATCCCCCTCCCACATGCACCTCTCTCACGCAGGCGCACGTTTGTTTTATATGGGCGCTCCCCAAGGGGTCCGGAAACACCACCTCTCTCCATTTCGACTTCCACTCCCGGGTACAAAATCCACCCTCTCCGTCATGCCATCCCCCCACTCTTCTTATCGTCTTCGAGGTGGCTGCTGCTGCGCGCGCACTTTTCTATCCATCCCGCCTCCCGCAGTCATCCCCTCCTTCCCGCGCAAACTCCTCTGTCTTTTTTCTCCCTCTTCCATTGCTGTTTTCTCACTCCTCTACGACGTGTCTCATTTGTCCCACTATCGCATCCCTTTCCCGTGGAAAACAATCACACTCGTTCTTCGGTACGTTTTCGTCGCCATAATCGGGCACGACTTTTTTTGGAGCTATCGAATGAAGGGTTGGATTAACTTTGGTGCAATTTTGAATTCATGGTGCATCCAACTTCGCAGTAAGGAGACAGAGGAAACATGGATCGCGAGTACGGGATGCCATGGGTTTCAATTCGTGAATCTACATTCGCTCATTCCCATTCCCAAATGCGTCACATTTTGACTGCGTTTGGCTGAAGCGGTCATTATTATTGGCAGTTACTTCAATAATCTTCAACGTTTTACTATGGAAATTGTATATTAGATTCCTGCCATCATATGTTAGATACAATTGTCCATTTCTCAGTCTCACATCTTAGGCTCATTTTCTGTATGTTATGGATGATGATATGCGAAATAAGGTTACATTCTCTAAAGGCTTGGCTGTAATATTCAATTTAAATTATATGACAAAGTACTGAATTTTCAATTATTTTGATAAATCGTGCAACTTCTGCGTACAATATGCGATGAAGAGTTTGTAAAGGAGATCTCCAGATAAATTAGATCAAACGTTATGGGAATGATTCTTAACTTCCCCATAGTAAACTTAGTGGTTTTCAAAAGAGGTGAAATAGAATGTATAGGTATTTACAATATATAAGTATATACAATGACTAGGACCACTCTCAAGATCTGTCATAAACACTATAGTTGAAAGCTTGAGACCAGCTTATGAAATTTTATTTCTCTTGATCATATTATTCAGTTTATCTAAGATCTTAAATTCAATTCAAATTACAACGGGGCTTGTCTTAAAGAGAAGCGAATCAAATTAAATAAATCGGACAAATTTTTCGAGTAATCACTTCTTTTAGATTGTGATTTCCCGGGAGAGTCAGAGGAAAGAAGTGAATTCTGTTTCAAAAACTCTACAAATAAGTTAAAATCTAGTTTTGGCGGGAAGCGAATAAAATAGTCCTTTTGTGCTTTATTGTTGTGGCATAATTTTCAACCGCTGTTACCATCTTGTCATTAAAATTACTGTTCTTTATTGAAGGTCAGTAACAATAATTCCTATACATTATGCTATAACATATATATATGCATATTGATTCCTATTATGCAAAATCAAAGATTTAGAACTGCAAAAAACCTGTGATCACTTCTTGTACAAAGGAAGCTAGAGGCTGAATAAACATCGACGCTCCTTAGGTTTTGCATCTCGTTCGAGAAAGTAGGCGATAATTATTCCAAGACATAGATATCGGTATGAAATCCGCTATTGATGGCCTGCTGCGCAAAAGATTTCCTCGACAGCCTTAGGATACGCGTATCTACTCTTATGCCCTATTTCCGTCACCACTCCTCCCATAAAATTTCATTGCTCTCCTATTGTCATTGCTATCTTTTTCTTTTAGAATGAATTACAATTCACTCCCATATTTCAGAGCCAATCGTTCGATCAGACAACGCCCAAAGAAATTTACTGAAGTGACATACTCTTTTTTACATCCAAACCCACACCCGGAGTATCGAAGCGGAGAAAATCATCGTGCAAATATAATCGCGTATAAGTTGCCATTGAGGTTACGATGTAGATATATCTTGCCATTAAGTCCTGTTTTATCCGCCAAACCGCACTATTAGTTTAAGTAGGCGAAACATTGTTCGACAAACATCTAGCATTGCTTCATTCTCCATCATACTTCATGGTGAAATCTGGACGAACACCTTATTCTTTATTTTTTTTAAATTTCCATATTGTCATTTCCATCGTAATACCGACAATTCTCAATTTTTTTTCTATCGAGGCATTTTTCAAGGGTTTCAAAAGTAAAACTCATTTCCACAATCCATTAAACTTGTTGCAAGATTTCTTGGAACGAAAACCGCAAAATGTATTGGTAAAACAAATAGATACCGCTACTCCGATCGTAGTTAGATTTCAACGTAGAATATTTTCTACGCGTTAAAATCAAGAAGGTTTAAAGAAACCGCGCAGTTCTTTCGATGTATAAGAGAGTAAAAATCAAGGGCGAATATTAGACACAGTGAACGGATAGGAATCAGGACGCAAAATGGATGTAAGGATATATAAAATATACAACAACAACATTCACTGCTAAGAAGTTTGGGATTTTTGATTCCTCAAAGGTTACGAAAGATATCTACTATGATACTATGATCATAGTCATTCATGCCCATGAAATCATTTTCTCTCGATCATCAGTAAGAATATGGAAGATAAATATGATATGACTAGAAGTAAGAGTAGAAAAAACTGGTAAAATAACAGTCATCTATAGTAGGCATCTCTCAAACAAGCACTAGAATCGTTTGAAGGCTATCTGATATCAATTTAAAAAAGAGATATGTTCCATACGTTATAAGAAAGGATGTATTTGCATCGGGAGACCAATCTTAGGGAAAGGAGCTCAAGTTTTAGCACTGTCTATGATACATACCCATGACTAATCTAGGTCAGAGAAGCATCTATGCATGTTCAGTGAGGAGTAAATTATGGTTTCGAATTGTTAGCGCGAATTACGTGCGGACTACTTGGCGCTCTCATTATAATGAGGTTAACAAAATTTCAATTCAATATTCAGAAAGGACGACATAATTTCCGATGTCTCCCTTAATTAAGGAACGGTCACCGCGACGGAGAAGTTTCTAGGAAACGCTCTTCGATCAATTAGAGAAACAATGATTAAATGGACTCTGTGGAGCGTAATAATGATCGCCTCGGTCATAGTTTCCTACTCTCTCGCTAATTAAAGTGAATACTCGTAATGGAGATATTATACCCTTATCTGGCGGAACCATCGGTCATCCGAGGACGTGCGCTAGTCCTCTTGTCTCTAGTGAAACGTGAAAGAGAAAATACAAGGAGTTTTCTACGTTTCGACAAATGAAACTACTGTTTTCATCAAGGCCGCTGGATCTAGGTCGGTTCGCAATAACGTTATATGGAAAATCAACCAGAGAATATTTCTATAAATTCCGATACTTTCGAAATATTATATGGATGTGGCGCTTCGACCAACTGCGCGGATTTTGGGTAGCAATTTCTCGCCGACCGCGAGGAATAACTTCATGAGAAACGCCGCGGTTAGTGAAATTATGATTGGTAAGACTAAAGCTTTATATGTACCTTGATATTCCATCTTTGACCATAAATTCCCAATTTCATATTTAAAGCCTCATATTGTTCCTAGAAAACCAGCCCCATCCAGACAACTTCCATGTATGTGTCCTTTGTAAAAGGTATGATACAGAGGATATTGAGAAATACTGAGAAATATAAATAGAATGGATTCTGAGTGTAACCAAGTCTAATAAATGTGAATTAAAGTTTAAAATATTAATGTAATAAAATATGGATATATATAATAAATATTTACAGCATAAAATATTTATGCTGTAAAGTATAAAAATAACACAATAATATTCTCATAAAAATGTAAACTGATCAGTTAGAATAATGAAATGTATATTTAAATATGAGATTTGAAAAATAATTTAGGGGATCAGAGTAGGAAAGAATTTAACTACATAAATAATGGTCATTTGATAACTGAAAAAATAAATTGCATTCCTAACAGCGTTTAGATAAATTTAATTTCGTAAAAAAAATCTTAAAATTCCGAAGAAAACATAATTATTCAAAATCAAGGATGTTTGTGTAAGAGAGATACGCCTTTACTCGTAAAGTATATCTCTGTTTCGATATAATAAACATTCTTTGTATTCATTCATACTTAAAGTATAAAATTAGTCGTTTTTTGTTTCTCAAAAGATATTTTTCAAAGGGTGCTGCTCACCGATGGGTAATAGTCGGAAGAAAATATCAGTGTGATCGCAGATAAGGGAGATCGATGATTTCTTTTAACAATCAGGTTCATTGATTGATCGACCGCGATTAGCTACCACTCTCAACCGGCCCCTTCAGCTTTCCTCGTTTCGATGATAGAATTATGATGAAGGATCTAATTAGAGGTTGAGTATTTCTGACAAGCGATTCAAAGGTGTGATCTGGGAATCGTGAATCGATTTTGGCGAAAGCTGCGAGCTCTTGACATGCGGAATGAATGCTAAATATGCTTAAGGCAGCCATGTGCGCGTTCGTATAATATGAAAAGCAAACAGGAGTAATTTATCCCATACGAAAATTCTGTCGGTTCATTTAGCATCGAAGATATTCGTCTCTCAGATACGTCATGAGGAAACGCTTAAATTAAAGATTTACAGAAGTGTATCCCCAAATACAATGCATATTGATTTCTCATCGTCTTCCGAATCATCTCATTTTCGTCTACCTTGGTTTAACCTCGGAACATCGAATGGAGTTAAAGGTCCTATGAACTTCAAAGCGGCAATTGAAATCATTATCCTGCTTCTGATAAGTGATCGGTTTCATTGCAACATTTCATCTAAATTTTAGCTTCAATTTATTTCTTCCTATTTCTTCATTTTACGAAGATTTCATACTAAGTAGATTTTAAGCAATAAAATGAAAATAATATGCCCTTACGTAAGGGCAAGTTTGAAATTAGAATAAAACAGCAAGGAAAAAGGAAATATTAAGGAAGAAATAAATGTAAATTAGATTAAAAAGTAACGGGAAAATGAAAATTTCTCTATATTCACAGACATTTAAAATTACGTAAGTGGAAAGTTCAGTTTATCAATCAAATTCAATGAAATATAAAGAAAGTGGCAAAATACAAAAGTTACGGTAAGAATAAATAAAAGCGTAAGTATTATCATTTTATAAAACAAGGAAAAAGTATTCAATTCTATGTGCGAAGACAGCATTTTTTGAATTCAAAGGAAGTTTCAGAAACAAAAATGGAAAGAAGTTCTCATAAAGCATAGGATATCTTTTACTATTTAAGACAGTATTAGGAAAGGAAAGATAGTCGAAATAGAGGAACTGAGGACAGAAAATAGAGGAAAAATATTCTGGTAAAACGTTCTTCAAATTTCATTATTGTCTTTGCTCCCAAATCTTCTTCTATTTTCCGTAAACAAAAAGTTCATCGTTCAGAAGCTGATGAAAAAATCAGATAACCTTATTTTCTGCAGCACGTAATTATTCTATTAAATTTTATTCCCTAAGAAAGATCAATCGCAGATTATAGATTAGGAGGTGAAATTGTTTTTGGCAGAACAAGGCGTTCCTCAAAAATCCCTCAGTTACATCCGAGCATGTGTCTATCGCCCATCTTAATAAATAAAATCCGCAGAATAAAACGATGTTTTCCTTGTGCGCATTCCCTGACTGCCTTTTTGGACGAAGGCGAAAAAATACGTCACTTAATCTGCATATGAGACGGAATTTTTTATGGGGGGTATCGAACGGGTTGTGACGGGGTAGACGCTGGGGGCAATTGGAGTGGGTTGGGAAAGGGCGAAGCTCCTCCTTCCCTGGACGAGTTGCATCATTTAGGGCCGAGCGGCAGCTACGCCCTCTGGTGGCAGGTGTGAGGAGACATGCTGGTAGGACATCTGGTGGTCGAGAAGTGGAGGGAAGGCGAGAGGTGGTCGCCAAAAGCCCGTGCCGCCATTGACGCCAACGCGGCATTATAGATGTAGTAGCAGCTTTATGTCATTGTATCCGAGTAAAACCGAATTCACAATATGGATGCAGGCTTGCCTTAGGATGGAATTGCAAGATGTTGAATATTTCAAATGATCATAAATTTTGGAAATTCTTTTAGTAAATTATAGTATAAACATGCTAAATTCAGTGAGATAAATTGGTGATGGAAGCATAGAACTTGTATATCAAATTCTCAGGATTTTACCTAAAATATAACTCTATCAATTCAAAATTTTAAAAAATTAAATAAAAAAAATCCATTCCCTATCTTTATATCTCCGGAAATTCTTAACATAATATCTTTCTATTCTTTAAAAAAGTAGAAAATAAAAAAGCTAACATTTTCTTTTATTGCCGCAATCGAGAGGAATTTTCAGACCCTCTGACTTCGCACAAAAGTTTGAATTCAGCCACCTTAGGAGAATTGTATCTCAACGCCAGAGTAATGGTTTTCGACGGAGCTTAGAATTGGAATAGCTGTTTATCGTGTAATTTATAAAACATTCTTTGATCTGATTTCATAAATAAAGAAAATCATAACATTAAGATACAGCTTATTACTCATGGCTTGGTATTTTTACGAACAATTCTAGCTGTTGCATTCCATCGGCTTATTTTTGGCAGAGGTAAGAAACCGATATTTCTTGACATTGTTAAACCTTCTTTCTTCCATATCACCACTTCATATTTCACGACATTTTAAAGAAAATATTAGTAGAAATTTCACCAAAAATAGATATTTCGTTGGGTTATCATTGATAAATGAGAAAGAGATCATGGTAATATTCTTTTCGCAGATCAAAAGATTATTGTAGACATTTCAATTGAAACCAAAAGATGATTCTTCCATTTCAAAATAACATCCAACGATTATTAATCATTTTTAAATAAGTGACGTTAAAAATTACAAAAATTAATTGAAAATAATGAGTACGTTCCGAACGTCGAATATATTGTGTCATATTTTTAATACGATTCGAGCTACTATCCAATAAATATAAAATACATTTCCAAATTCTCTGTATCTTCAAGAGGCATGTATTTCACTACCTTAGATTTTGTAATTCGAAGAAAATTTCATCGCAAAAGACGGCTATATTCACTCTTGCATAAATCAGCCAATTATCACAAATTAATTGCGAAATCAAAAATTCTTTCGCCAGACTTAAATGACAAAATGAGTATGAAAGCTTCAATTTTCGCGATAATTTTAGGTTGTCGTAGAACTTTCGCAAGAAATATTTCGCTCCGCTACTTTTGTAATTTAAAGTTTAAACATTCTCAATGAATTTTCGGTGAATTAGTGCCTGCGAAAATACGAAAGCCCAACTCTAAGGAACCTTGCCGTGAAGCAGTGCTTTCCAACCAGTGTAGCGACAATAAACTATTGTTGTGTCGCATATTATCTAAGAGCAAATTCGATTTAAATTTTATCATATATTCGTTTCATTTTATGACATTTTTTTCTGCATTTTGTGAGAACATAAAAATGTTGTATTTTAAGGAAAGGATTCTCTTTATGAATTTGAATTGAAATTGACTGATTTTGCCTTCTGCTGAATTTGAATTAACATCTACATCTACCCGGCGAGCCGCCTGTCGGCGTGTTGCAGGGGTGTAACCCTCGCACCGAGTGCGTTTTTATTAATTAAAATTAAACTTAAAAAATTAATTTAATTAATTTAATTTATTCAATTAAAGCATAGATGTGCCGCAATTGAAAAGGGATGCATATTTGTATAGAAATTTCTTTAAGAACGAAATATCAATTAAGTCCTTTATTATTCCATAGTCCTTGCAGCTAAGATGCTGACATAATGACTTACCATTACAATATATTAGCAACCAAAAGAAATATCTTGTTCTGGTATCGCAACAGCCAGGGTTTATGCATCTCGTCGCTGTGAAGTTTATGTGGTTCATGCCATCATTTATCGTACTCTCAAGACTAGCAAAGAACTATTTATTGATCTGGAACGCCTTATGCCATTCTCACCTCTCCCAGAAACATCCCGTAGACGATGGAAAAGAGAAACTCGCGCACCCAACGCCGTTTTGCTCTCTTTTGCGCCTCTTTTTTCGCCAACGCGCCGGTATCCGCAATGCGATGGAAAATGACCTCTTCGTAAGAGCAAAATCCGCTATTCCATTTCGGATTCGGGTCAATCGACATTCGCCTTATTTTCTCGATCCCGGAATGAATCTATGAAGGTTAGATGCGAATAAAATGGAAAATGCGAAGTGACCACTCTTAATAATTCATACCAACATCACATCATCACTGTCTCCGTAAGAGTATTCCGTATTTCAAAATGTAATTCGGAACTGTCATAGGAAAGTAGTTTTCTTAGGATTTTTGAAATTAACAATGAAAAATTTGCGTTAACTTACAGCGTACAGGGAGATGATGTTAAGGAAAGAGAGGATACTCGAATATTTTTTATAAAATTAGGATGTGTATTTCTATGAGTTTAGGTGGATGATGATGCGGTAAAATAACTTTATCATGAGCAAAACTTATTAAAGGGTAGACGGAAAAGGGATAACAATCAACATCGAATGGCACTATGCAAAGTTATTAATAAAATACTTTATACCGCGTAATCACGTAAAATCTCTCATGCTGTGTAAGTATAAGACAAGAACAAGAGTTTCGCGATTGTATAATTTCGTAGCAACAATCTTTACTGCATACTAACATTTCTGAATGATTTATAACAGTGGTTGATCTTCTTAAGCCTTCAGTTTGTCATTGTAATACGTTCCAGGTAATTTTCTTGTATTTGTGATAAAACACGGCTGCTTTCAATAATAAGTTGATTTATTACCCAGAGACTTTATTATCGTTAAAGCGTTTGTTTTCTCCTTCATATTTATCCTCCGATCACATCTCAATACGGTAACGTTTTTCCATAATCCTCAGAATACGCTAAAGTATGTCTGGATGTATAGTAATAAAGACGATTATGGCTGCAATATTTCATTCGATTACCACCATTTTAGCAGTCTGAAGGGCATGTCAGCACGAAGTTCCGGTCTACTATTTTACACTATCGTATCTCCAACACCTTTAGGTGAAAACAGATGAAGCAGCAATTTGTACGCGCGCCAATGACCCGTAATGAGACGGTTAAATTCATTAAAGCCCTCGCCGGTTTGTTAAAGTTAATGCTAACTGCTACGTGCAGCTTTAGGGCCAACTCCTTCCACCGCTTAACTAGGTCATTTTTCAAGTTTTAGATTAATCTGGTCGACGTGTAGGGAGATAACGAAATATACTGTCACAACGCATTGGCGAAAGGAAACGACGACGAGTATGCACACGTTAATTTTCTATTCCGGTGACAGTAGCGCATTCAAGTGGTCGTTCGGGAGGTCCACCGTAGTGGTCAGCGGCAATGGTGAAGCGTTTTTGATTTATTAGACAAAGAGATGAATTGATTCTTTCACTAGAAAAGCGGGATAAGGAAGATAGAACTCTCGGAAGAAAACTTTCGCAAGTGGATGGGTATAAAATACGGTCTCAGGCTGAACTTAAGGGTGGTTGCCCTAAATATCCAGTTCCTAGAAAAACCGTAGATTCGATCTGACTCTCCATCCTACTCCACGTCAAACTCTCAACACGTATTAAACTAAACGAGCACTCTTTCATATCTCCAAATGTATTGCTCGAACGAGGTCATCAACCCGATAAGAAGCCATGCCCGGAGGGGCCTCGAAAGAGATCTTAGTATTACGGATTGCGCTTCCCGTATTAAAGACACTCCCGACCGAGTATTCCTTAATTATCATACCTGAAGGGCGTTTTTTCAGCCGACGGTAGCTCAACAGTAGCAACATAACTCATGGAAAATGCTCGCTCACGTGTCCCACGGCTAAGAGGAACTTTCCCACTTCTGTCTTCTGCTCCGCCTGCCCATGCTGCAAAAAACACCTAATAATGTTTTTGTCCGGGACATCTCGGTTGAAGAGGTGGCGGTCGTTATAGTGCAAAAAAGGAAGGGCTCGGGAAAGTTCAAACTTCGCATGCCTTAGGACTCGAGATATGGTGTTTTGATTAACTCTTTACCATGTACATGAAAGGTATTCTTGAAATTTCTCGATGATATTTGCTATCTAAAACGCTCGAAATACCCTGACGCAGGAAGCTACGCCACAGTTCCTTTTTCTATGAAACCACGGGCAACGCAATAAATCAAACTCAATGCCTTCCTTCCTGGGCCAAAGAATGTTTTCCGTGGAAGAACGCTATCCGATTTAGAAGGTCATGTCGCTCCGGAATTGTTAAGAACATCGCGAAAATATGAGGTTAAGGCAACTACGCTGATGCATAGAACGAGTACCTTGAAGACAAAATGCAATAATTTTTGCTATCGTAATAAATGACTTCCGGCCTTTCCGCTGTGATGATATCTGCCGAGGAATAAATATTCAACGTCTTGAATCCGTAATAGCAGCTATCATCCTTGGAACTGCCGCAGTCTTTGTTGAGAAATCATTCAAGTTGCCCCTATGAAATAGCAATAATTATGCTCTCTCGGCAAGATTTAATTAAGGGAGAAATGCGGAAATTAGTTTGGAAAGATGAGGTAAATTTTTGAGCATAATATATATTTTTAGGAGAGCTCAAACAATTCTTAGATAGCGGATATTCTACCTATCATCTATTTCATAACATTGGATCATCATTACAGGTCTACAAAAGCGTTACTGAATGATAATATAATACTTTCAAAAAGTAGATCAGTGTTTTATTGGCAGGAATGGAAATTTTTAAATAAAGAACATGGAAGTGAAATGTTTATCGATTACTATGAAATTAAGTTTATGATATTTTCCTATAATTAAGCAATGAAGAGTATATGAATTCAAATTTTGCTTCTGAAGGTAAAAAGATGATAAACTATTTTCCTTACAATAATAACATAAGTAACACTTTTTCATATTTATTAATGAACAAAATCCTGCTTTAATCAAAAATACTTTAAATTCAAATCCGTGCCGAAGAAAAACCTAAAATTCAGTGTATTAACTAGTTTACAAGTCTTCAAATTTTACTAAAAATAATTTTTAGTATCCAATAAATACAATCTATCCTGTACTGGATGGAGTTTCGGAGTCTATAGCTACAGCATTAGCATGAATTCTGATTATAATTCATATTTCAAAATATCCTTTTTCGAAAACATGATTGTTATTCTTCCCTGGGATTTCCAGAAATATTTTTCGATGCGATAATCTTTCGTGAAAATCCCACTGATCCTCAGTTCCGCCACCTTTTCTTTCCCGGAAATTTCAAAATGAGGGTTCAGCCTCTGTAACTCTAAACAACGTTCCGAAAACTAAACTGAGCGATTTTTCTTAGAAGAGGAGTGATTTTGATTGAGCCTCGTGATTCAAAAAAATTCAATGCCAAGCGAACATCTTGAGCCCATCTAGCGGAAAATTCTGAGTTTTCGTCGCCCTTGAAGATTCGGCTGCATCGAGCATGCGTTTTCCTGAACACGTCATCCAACATCCGAAGGAAAATTTTTAAAAACATACGCTCAAACAGTTTGCAATTGGGAAAGGATATTCCTAAAAAGAGTTGGCCATAAACTTGGAATTGGTAAACGTACGGGTAATCATTCGCGCTTTGAGTCAAATTTTGTGCTTCGTTAAATCGTCGTTAACCTGAAGGAGTTTACAACCACCTGAGGTAGTTAAAGCAATCAAATTATGTTCCCTTGAATGGTTCACCGGAATTACAGATAAGACGCTTCGTTTGAGCCCCTAATCGGGGAAAAAATACGAGCGAATAATATCCTCCTCCATGCATTAACGCTCTACTACATCCAATTTATTTTATTACTTGTATGGAACATAATCATGTAAAATTTGTTTACTATCTCGCTGATAAATTGGCGCTACGTAACCGTGAAAATTGTACTAATCGATTTGAGCACTCCTTTTTTTCTAAATTTTCAACTTCAAGCTTCAACTTTTTCGGTGATGACCTTTCAAGCCTTTTGTAATTGATATGCATAACTAAATGATTTCTGATATATGTACTGATAAAAATCATTATGTGCATCTCTTGGAGAATTATGATTCATGGAATTTTTGAAAAAGGAACGATAAAGTAGTTCTTTTGAGACGAACTGAAGTCGGTGTGCAGTTTGTAGCTGCTGGTGACCATAACACTTCATGTAGTTAATTACAGAGATCCATTTTATTTTGTTTTTATCACAATAACTAAGCATTAATGTAGATTGGAGATGCATATTCCCCTAAATATTCCCTCGAGCTAATCTTAATGAATAAGATATTTTCCATCCGTGTAGGTAAAGGATAGAGTAAAATGTATCTTATAGTTAACTTCATGGTACCCTCTTTCATAGATGTGACAATATGGAAGCTACGGTGGTTATGAGTGATGTGAAATAATAGCCTTTATCCTGGTCAATCTTTATTAAATGTTTTGAAAGTGTTATTCATAGCGAATTGAGCCGTACTAAGGTGGTATTTCTCTGCAGGTAATATTCAGTAACTTAGTAAGATAGATAATTTTTTATAGTAACTTCCACTGAATAACAACTGCAGAGAAATAAAATAATAATATTGCATGATACAATAGCAGCTGCAATGAAAACATTGCGCCTATTTATTCATCAACACTATTGTATTCACGAACCACATTTTTCCCTCTTTGCAGATAAGTGTCAGGATGATCCCTCCATGCGTGTGAACGGAAAAGGAAAGAAGATGAGGAAACCGCGCACCATATACTCCAGCCTCCAGCTCCAGCAGCTAAACCGGAGGTTTCAGAGGACACAGTACCTGGCTTTGCCCGAGCGAGCTGAACTAGCGGCATCACTTGGCCTCACGCAGACTCAGGTGAGAATAACCTCTTTTTTTATTCAACGATCCGCACATTGTATTCGGAGGGCGGATCTCCATTGAATAAGATTTCAATAGCCGGTATCATACAGATAAAAGTATATAGTGGTCTTCTCAGCTTACTGATTTACATCGGCGGAAAGAAGCACGCAAACTGTATGAACTCGTGGAAAGCATATTCCGCCTGAGGGTTCACCAAAACTCCTTTTATTGCTAGTCACAAGGTTCATTTTTTCATACTTCTCAAGGATTATTAAGCAGTTTGATTTAGAGTTCGTTCGTGTAACTCGTTCATTTTGCGTGTTCTTTAACGTAGTAACGTAATGATAAATTAATTGTAAAATGACTGAAGGAAGGAATGCTAAGCATTTCAGAAGAGTATGATATTTGCTTCACGATTGAAAAATATCTTCAAGAAGGGATGGGGCGTTAGATAATCATAGATCCGTACATAACTCCAATATTTTCTAGGGACATTAAGAATAGACATGGAAGACATATCTTGAATATTGAAATGGGAAAAGTTTGCAAGATTTATTGTTTTTGGAAAAAATCCTAAAAGAATTTTCAATAACTCTAAAACTTTGTGTCATGGAGTCTGACTCCTATAAATTTACAAAATTAAGGAAAACATTGTTCCTGACACATTGCGTCTCTTTTATATCTGGCATGTAAAATATAAAATCCTTATGAAATAAACTTCCTTGATCAATGACTAGGGAGTGCTTTAAATTCAATTTTAGCTGAATGATAAAAAATATCATACAGATTTATTCAGTTTATATCTGTTCCCCCTAAAATAAGCTACAGAAAATGAGCTAATTTAAACATGTTATAAAATTGCGACTTAATAAATAGTATGTATATTCACATAGGCATCTAATAACTTTTCTGATGAAAAATAATTAAAATAAAATGATTATTTTCATCGATTCAAGAGTTGACAAATCATCATCAAGAGATATATCGTACCATTTACTTCGTACAATATCGCATCGAATTCATAGCTCATATCTATGTAGTAAAGTAACATAAATCGATAATTCCATTATTTATAACTTTCAAAACAGAGTACAGTTTCCGACAAAAGCTGAATATTTCCCCACGGAACATATGGCAAGAGATTAAGCTCCGGCAACATAAAAGAGAAACAGGAGATGAGAACGGATTTTTGAGGGATCGGGTGAAAGAGGCGGAGGTATATGAGGAAGGAAGGGAGGACAGCAAAAAAAGAGGGGAACGGGAATTATGGCGGTTGTCGGGGAAAAACGGGAAGGAAAAAGAGAGAAACAGAGGAACTCTGTATCCTATATACATCCGACACCCATGACAAAGAGTGGAGCGGTGTTGTTAGGGATTCAGAAAGGAAAGGGTGAGGGAGCGGTGTCGGATGGTGCGTGCTGCTAATAGCGAGGGTGGGGAGAGAAGAGATAGGGTTGAAAATAAAGAGGGAAGTTTGTAGGGGATTGATTCAGGGTACGGGATAGTTTCCTGAGGAAAGGGTGGTATTGGAGAGGAAACCCCTGCCCCGCTCTAATTAACCAACCGAAACCATAACTTGACCCCTTTTGACGTCATTTCATTCCCCTTCGATTTAACCCGATCCTCTTTAGTGGCCAGCGCCTAATATATAAACCAAAACCTGTAAAACGTCTCCCACGTGTCCACCTACGCTTTTTCTCTCTCATCTTCGAGAGTAATGGCGGGGAAAAACGTGTCTCAACTTCCCAATAGGTTACACGGAAATTTTCGTAAATTTTTCACTTAATTGGATTGGATTTCACAAAGACGGTGAATTTATGCTGAATTAATTTTGTAGGCTATAGGAGTGCTCCCAATGAGACATCACATTCAGTAATTATTTGAGTATTATCATCTTCACTAAAATGTTCTCTAAATGGATGGAATGGTATGAATGGATTCTTCTGCATTAATGAGGCAACGTGAGATGACTCACAGCGGGAATAAGTTTTAAAACGACGAAACTAATCATTTCAACATCTCCGAATTAGAATTTTGTGTTGTTTCCAATGAATAGACAGAATTGTTCCCGATTGAACTCGATTGTAGATTCCGGCGGGTCTTTATTACTTGCAAAATTGATTTGAATACATATTTATTGTTTCTCTTAACACATTAAAACTTTGATGTCGTCGAGATATCGACACTATTCAGTCATTGCATAATTATATAGTAAATATAAATTTCTGAATATTATGGATATATTACCATTACAGTGAAAGGGGCTTTTCGGCGTTAAAAGTATCCCCAAAAGTAAGGATTTCCTCAGTTAGTCTAAATTTATAAAAAAACATTAAAAATATACCATAAGTATAGAGAATAGACGTCACAAGAAGAATAGTAGAATAGTAATATAGTTTGATGAATTTAATAAGTTTAATGAGTAATGATGAATTTTGGGTAATCGAAGATAAAAATTATACTCAACTCTTTAACGAGATTTTACTCGTATGATACCAGAAACCAGATTTCCATATACGTTATTTATCGCAGTTTTAAAATCAGGAATTGATATGTAGCGCGGGAAACCCAAGTAATCTCCATAACCGCAAAACGGGCTAACCAGCATCTTGGTCCCTCCGTGGAAAAAGGCCCACTCCATCTTCGGGTTAACTAATTCACACTTGTGAATACCCTCCGTCACCCCAATTTCAACACCCCCGCTGCGAGAACAGGAGGCTATACATCCCCGGTATTGTAACTGGCTGACCGATAAGTGTTTGGTTTCTCCCTCTTATACACCCTAAAAGACTCCCGTCTGTACATAGGGAGACCCTGGAGAGATATCTGATCTGAGTGTATGACCCTGGGGAGGGGGATCAGAGGTGAGAAAGGGTCATCTTGGGTCACTAGAATGCGAAAGGGAAGGGGAAAACAGCAGACTGTGGATATCCGCATCGCATTGTGTTTTATTCGCCTCTCGCCTCGCGACTCTCTGAAGGGCTTTATCCGGTGCTCAGCCTTCAGTTTTTTTTTACTTTCCGCTGAATTCCTTGCCGAGCTATTCAACCCGAGCGAGTCATTGTTTAATTGTTTTCAAGGTGAATATCCATTATGAGGAGTCACGGGGCTCGTCTTAATATTTCGCACGCTCTGAAAGTGGAGTACAGTGCATACTTCCGCTGGATGCCGCCTCTTTTCCAACTTAGTTTTAATTTTAAGATTTAGAAGACGATTCTACTGAAAATGGCATATTTCAGCTTGTTTATGTATAAATCTACATATCCCTTCAGTTATGGAAAGGAAGATGTTTCATTAAGGTATCAGTAGGACGTAAAACATTTCAAAATCTTTGTTTGAATTTTTTATCACTGAAGAATCTTTACTTGAGTTAGGTCAGTTATCGCCTGGAATCCTCCAAGTGAGAGTTGGTCTTTGCTAAGAGAGTTTTATACTCAAAGCCTCAACACGTTGCTAGATTTTGCAAAAATTAACCAAAAATGAAATGATTAAAATCCAATTCAAATAATTCACATTTAACTCTACCAAACGAACTTTGAATTTTCATTGTATATGGGTAAGAGAAGGGATGACGATAATATTTGAATTAAAAAATCTTTCGGCCGAGGAGAATAATCTTTTGCAAACTCCTTATAAGGGAAATATAAAAAGTCAGCTAGAGTGCCGTGATTGTTAAAGCAATGCTTTCTATTGTTAGTATTTATAAAAATTAAACCTTAATCGATTTTAAGAGAAGTTGTTTCCTTTATTTTAATTCTGCCTAGGTGCGTTTTTGCGACCGATAATTGTGCTAATATGGATGACACGATTCTCATTGTTACCGTGAATATCAACTGTTTTGCAAAATAATAATAATTTAATCGTAACTTTTCCTCGAACGCATTTCGATTCAATCCCTGAATGTTACTCATCTCTTAAATTCCTTAATTTAACATCACATACATTCCTCTCGGAAACTTATTTTCTCATACTGATTCTCTTCTAGATGTATAGAACGGGAGGTATGGTGAAATCATATATCCCATTTCGCTTGAGTATTTCCTTCCGATCATATGCGCGCAATGTAGCATAATTATTCATTACTCTTAACCCAATCCAACCCACACCTTTGATCTTATCTCATACACCATGTCATCTTTAATTCACTCACGCACCATTAGCGTTGATTGCAGAAAAACTCATTTTATTACTATCACGTTTCGCGTGCCTTACTCGCGGAGGGATCCCATCATCTCATAATCCCTCCTTTATTTCTCTTAATAAGCCGCTAATCGCCCCTCATTTATACATATCACCCCGCAAACTAACCCCTCCATGCCCTCTCGACGTAACCTCTTTTAAACCCTTCCGGCAAAACCATCCCCATCTTCCGCGTCCGCAGTAGTTGTGCCTGCGTGCGCACTTGTGCGTGTTTGTGTGAGTACAGCTCCCGCAACTACCGGAGGCGGCAGCGTAATTGGACTCATCTGTGGGGCAGGTGTCCCTCCCCTTCACAATTAGGTTCCCAGAGAATCAACCAGGGGACTCCGCTAATCGGATGTGACGCTGCGGGGTCGGTTCCTCTTTCTTTCTCTCTTATATCCTGACTCTCCCGGTTCTTTTGTCTTTCCTTCCCCACATCCTCTTCCTCTCTCTCTATCCCTTCCCTTGGCCTTTGATTTGTTCTCATGTTTCCTACACGCGCCGCCTTCCCTGGATCCTCTTTCGGTCTAATTTGTAGAGATTTCCTCTTTGCGCCGATGATTTCTTTCGGAGCTAATCCCATGGGAGTCTTTCTGCGCTGGTTTCTCCATTTACGGCTGGGGTGAAATCGGGGTTTTTCGCATTTTTTCCCCTCCCAATCGGCTTAATTATACAGTTCCGAGGTAGGGATGCTGCCATCAGTAGCTTGGCGATCGAAGGATACAAATTGGACAGTTTAACTCGGCGGGAGACTGCTTATATTGACGAACATTGAGCCATTGAATATTATTCTTCAACAATACAATTTTTAATTTACATTTACATGTGCATCTCGCCAGCCGCCTTTCGGTGCATGGCAGGTGGTGCACCGTGCAATTTACTTATTTTGTCGGTTGCGGTCGCGATTACGGGATGATTGAAAATTTTTAGCGTCTATTTATTGCTTTCGTATCTCACGTTATTATTTTATTCTCGTGATATATATCTCATATAAATATTTGCGTTATATCTGATCTGCAAGTAATGGCAAGATGGATGTATATCAACAGCATGTTCCGAGAATACGTCATCATATGAATCTGACCATTAACGATCAGTTTTAAAACATTTGGCAGAAATATTACTGCGCATTTGTTTACTTCATACATATTTCAGTATCAAAAGGAGATTCCTCATCACCTTAACACTATAGTATAAAAACTGATGTTTCTCTTAACACCAAGATAGGTCTTCGATCGTTAAATCAAATTTTTTAAACTATTTTAATATTCACAACAAGGTCTCTTTTCCATCGTAACCCGCGCTAGGAAACTTTAAAATACGGGCCTCCGATTCTCTGATTTCATTTCTTTTCAAGGAGCGTCGGTGAATCGCAGCATTTTTCAATGAAGAAATCACGTCAAATAGCAATTCCACGCGAAATCCGTCATTGGATTCGACGTCACGGCCTATAAAAAAAAAGCCAGCAGACTTTTCCTGTCGGAGCGGCAGAAATTTTGGACGGGCAATCGAAAGAGAGGGAATAAGAAAAACGTTTTCATTGCCGCAACGGCAAATTGGGCTATTCATGAAAAATACACTTCGAATCGTGTCGAAAAAGTCCGGCAAACGACTCTGACAAGTTAAAGAGGCCATCGAAAAGGTCAGGTAGAGCACATTTAAAAGAGTCAAGCGAGGATGGGTGTTTTTTGAAAGGCGTTAGTGGGAGAGGAATGTGAAGGAGAGGGTTGAGGGTGGGGAGCGTTCGGTGACATAAAAGCAGGGAGGAGAACAGGGAGTTATTGAATGTTTGGCGAGCAAATCCGATTGTGTCGGGGGCTAAGTGATGTGTGTCAAGTCAATTTCGCGCATTCATCGCAATATTGAATGGAAACTCGGGGAGTGTAACCAAGGCGACGCATGGCATGAGACAGGTCTCATGTGTACGGATAAATTGGTAAGTGACCGCTATATGTGCATGTTAACTCAAAATTTTCACAGATGATTTTTTTAGCGATATTAGGACGAATTCGAACTTGAATTATATTTTGAAAGCGTTGGCTTCGATCAAAATTATATACACGACACTATTTTTCCTCGATAAATCCTGTATACAATTTGTAATATCGTTTAAAGTTATCGGAATAGATTTGAAAAAGTTTAATCCATAGCCTTTAAAATAATGTATATAAACATCATTGTATTTGCTTTTGAGAAATCATAAATAGGGAACAATGATATTATAAATACGAAGAAAATGCAACCATTATGCAGAAGAAAGTATATTTCCTTAAATTAAATCTATAATATTTACTTTAGGATGTTTACAATAGAAAGGACATTTTATATTACCATATCAGGAAATAATTTAGATAATTATCGTTTCTCCCCTCCTTATGAATGGAAGCAATTTCGACATTTAATTTCGTTACTTTCCGTGATTTCCTTATAAGTTGAATTGTAAATAGAAAAACATTTTTCAAAGTTGAATAAGTAACATCAGCGTAGGCTACCAATATTGAGAAGTTCCTGTGAAGATAGAATTGTTTTCGTCCGTGAAGGTCCATTTCGATTCCTCATTGTTCATCTTCGCTTTGAAATATGTTTGAAGACCTTCTCATTGTAAAAGTTTTTTTTTTTAAAATACGATGATCAACAAAGCAGCAAAAAGGATACACAAGTTCGCCCACGATCAAGATAAGCTGTACATAAGTTTTAATTATTATTTCTCTCATATACAATCAAGCAAAGACATTTCCTCATTGATTAAAGATAACTTTCAATACGGAATATCATCATTGTATGTTCCAATAGAATGAGGAAGAATAATAAATTTGAAAACATTTAAAGAATATTAAATACTGCTACCAAATTAATTTTCTGGACTCGCATTTCCAGAGATCCCATTTCCTAATACTGGATTGGCTCACGTTGCTTTCGATTTGAGTCTCATTCATTTACTCCTCTCCCCACCTATTATCCTCCTTCGCACCAAAACTCAGCCATCCTTTTAATACTTCCCAATACCGCAGCCTGGGCGTAACTGAGCCCTCACCGCAGTCGATTTGTCTTAATCAGCAGGCTAATTGCGCAGGGGTGAGAAGAGGGTGGCAGTGTTCGACTTTGAATGTTGTTTGGGGAAGGAGCGAGAATTGGCGGGGCGAGTGAGTGGGCTTACCGAAGAGAGGGGATGTTTGTGGAAGTATATGTCAAGCGATTTGACGGCTCGCCACTTGACGATTTAATTGGCGACCCGGTTTCGAGAATGGCAATCACACTGAGTCTCTTCTGTATGCATTTCGATTCGTTCGCTTTCTTCGCCGGGCTATTCCATTCATGAGGTTTATTCCGACTACTTTTCTGCTAGTCGATCGAATGATGGAAAGTAAATGAATTTGGTGCTTTATTAGCATTCACTATTATTTTGTAGATGAAGAGGCTATAAATATCAAAAATATAAATATCAAGCTTTTTAAAAAATAACCCGGCTTAATGGGAGATGGATTAGCACGTTTTTTTACGCAGATCTAAATTTTACTTACCGGTGTACTCTAAACGAATTTCAAGGCATTAATTTTTTGTGCTGAAAGATGGACTTGTAATTAAATTCCCTGTACCAAACCAAAGCTTAAACTCATGTACGTTTCGTGTTTTCTTTGCCTCATCAATTCTTAGAATTTTCTTATTAATATATTACTCGGATTCTCTTTCTGTTATGAAATTTAAGACGTTTTAACTT
This sequence comes from Pachydiplax longipennis, assembly GCA_036926295.1. Classification (NCBI taxonomy): domain Eukaryota; kingdom Metazoa; phylum Arthropoda; class Insecta; order Odonata; family Libellulidae; genus Pachydiplax; species Pachydiplax longipennis. The sequence continues at coordinate 66,000,711 of JAVFKF010000008.1, forward strand.
GAATTTTGAGGCCATGTTAAGATTTTCGGTGTTCCAATAATCAACTTTATTAAGGTAAATTAAAAGGACTGGAAGCCCTTGATTAATTGAAACAAGGGACGAATTCTTGCAGGAAAGAAGATCATAGCCCCAAAGCCAATCTAACTTTTTTCATTCAGAAGATTACTATTTTCTCGCTGACTGAACGCAATCAATCCTCCTGGTCGAGCTAATTCAAAATTTTCAAAAGATGACACACGCAACTCTCGAATTTGGCCAGCGTTCGAACAGTTCCTCCGTTGCAAATCAGTCCTTCTCCATATCATTCCGACTCTAAGAGCTCTCTTTCGGCTTTTCCGAGACACTGATCAGTTGAAAGGTACGATGCAGTGCGCAGACTCTGCATGTTAGAGGAACAAGTCGCCACTGCATCCTTATAAGGCATAATTCCTCGCTCGGAACGACCTAATTAATATGAGACAAAACGCGATATGGGCGAGAGAGATGAATGCCTCCGCTCTCTTAAAACACCGCGTAACGATGAAGTTGCGTATTTTCAAAAGGGCGATATTTTTTATGTTGTCAAACCGAACTGGAATCCAGATGAGAGACTCAGTGGGATAGACTTTGAAATCAAGGGACGTTCTGCGGGCACCACCTTTGATTGGACGTCGGAAAGTTTAGTTGCGCAGGGCGTGTCGTCTCTTGGAGAGAAGGTCGTACAAGGAAGAGAGAGGGATCCCTTGCGCCACATCCTATTTCGATTGCCCATCTCCTTCGCAACGACCATCTCCTCTTCCTCGCTCCACCTTCCATCAACTCTTTCAACTTATTCCTAAGACATCATTGCCTTAGCGACATTCCTAAGGGAGCAATACGTGCTTAGAAAACATGGTTTCTCTGAATTTAAAATTTTACGCTAAGTTCACGGAGCTGCAGATGAGAGGAAGGTTTAAGTTTCGAAGTATTTTCCCAGCATTGATTTCCAAATACAGTAATCTGTAGGAATTTTTTTGAGGAAAAACCCCACGTTTTTATATGCTAGAACTTCCATTTTCGCCCTCGATTATTTAATTTCATCTCTTTTCTCTTAAACAGAAGACACTGATATCGATACTTTTTTCTTTCAGTACTCGGCTAAGCTAACATTTTTGAGATGTCATAATCAATCTTTTTACAATAAAATAAATCACTTTAGTCTCCGATTTCTCCAAGAAACTTTCTAGTTAGATCATCTCTAACACATTAGAGAAGGGTAAAGTAAACAATAATATGTTATTTGATTTGTAATTCTGTTAAAAAAAGGTTCTTGGAATCGATGTAAATCAAAGTATGAAAAATTAACTAATTAACGGTAAGGTTTTTCGTTTGAACCCAAGTTTCATCAGATCTTATTTTGACCATTAATTTGTATTCTGTAGTCTAAACAAAAACTTAAGGGAAAATTTTAGTACTTTAATCTTTCACAATGTCCTTCCACTAAGTATGGCTTGACTTCATTTTAATAAAATTTCAATGCAACTTTATAAATATTCTATCCCCCCCCTATATCTAAATTTTACTTAGTACCAGCAAAATTTAGTACTTAGGTAGCGCAAGATTTTGCTTCTAATATATTACGTAATTTATTCCCTTTTCCTCATCTGCCTGATATTCCCAATGTATTTGATTATAAGTTTTTTCGCATCTTAATCCTTTCCTTCTATTCGCATCTTCGTTTACGTCCTCTTCCTACCAGATAACAGTGGCGCCTCCAGTGTGCATTCTAAGGAATCTTGGTGTCCTTGGCAACTCCACTACTGGCTTTCTCTCTCTTTTCCTCAGACCTATCCACCCTATCCACCCGTCTTATTTAATATATTTTGATGCCTTCATATAATAACTCAGAATAGTTCTTTCTCTCCGTTGCTATGCATTACCTCTTCAAAGTGAATTGTAGAGGATTCCAAAGATTCGTAACGGAAAATTGTCGGTCAACGTCATTATCACGTAACACCTCTAGAACTATGTAACTCCCTAGAACTTATTATATATACCGAAGTAAATGGAATATATAGATAATTTCGGAAAGCTTACACTAGAGATATAAATTAACACAAAAATTATTCAAATCTCAGATATGTGTAGGGATATTTACAATTTTTCTATCATCAAGAAGAAATAATCTTCGTTAGCTGAATCACTTCGGTTTTAATTTCATTATAGACGTAGTCAACTAATGCAATAGACTTTTAATATTTATCAAAAGATCTAATCGATCATCCATCGTATGATATTAAGAAAATTTTCGTTGACGATTCCACCTTGAACTATCACAAATAAAACGAGAAGTATTATGTTTCCATTACTCTTTTTACAACCTTATTAGTTTTAAAATTGATATCTCAAAACCGTTAGTATTTCACTTTAGATCATAATATTTTCCGTCCACCCAAACACGCATTCATCTCCCCAGATGCTAAGTTTCGTTTCATTCTTTCATCTCGGTAAGGAGACCAAAACGACAGCCGAAAACGTCCTTCTGCCGAATCCAATCCGGTTACTGTAAACAACATTCTTCAAACGAAGATGAATTGATATGGAAAGCAGTACGTACCGTCATATAACGCCGAAATAAGTGGTTCGGTTTCGGGAGTCAATAAAATCTCTTACGGTCGTTCAGTTTGGCACTCTGGCCCATTTGCATAATTCAGCCGTTCAATCAACACCATTGGTTACGATCGAGCCCCCCTCCGTCGAGTATTTCATTAAGATGGCATCTTAATGGCACCATACAATCGATGATGGTTTGTCATCAAACCCACGGAGTCATTATCGCCAACATCAGATGCTTGTTTTCCGAGATCTTCGGCGTGACGGCGCTTCTAAAAGCAAGCAATATGTGCGTTGTACTCTAATAGACGCAACACATTCCACGATGGTCCCTCCTACGCTACAGAGGGGTTGGAATAGAACAGTGGGATAGAGGGGAAGGGATCCCACTAACCTAATCTTCCCCTTCTCGAAGTCTCTTCATTCCTACAGCCTTCACTGACTCCCCATCCCAACCCCATCTCCGCGTTATAAATGTCTATCTTTAATTTACAGCGGCACTCCGTCTCAGAGCCGAAGTCGAGAGGAAGTACACTCGAAACATTAACGCGAAGTAGTGTCGTTTTTTACGTCCGGAGCTTCGAAGGCCGAGAATCATCGCGAATGATGCGCATGCATTACCAGAAAATCGCCACCGAAGCTTCCAAACCAGCATCACGACGGCTGCTGTCCTAACCTACCTATTCTTCGCGTTCATTGAAATCCTTAATGGTTCTCGGTAAGAATGGCCTGAGGAAACCGGTTGAATCGTTTGTTCTCTCTCTCTCACACACAATTCCAGTTTAGCTTTTTTTGTTTTCCTCTTCACTCCTTCCTTTCTCATCTTCGCTCATTCTCGCTCGTCGCTCTTCTTAGACTTATTTCGTGAGTATCCTAATCGTCATTGAGGCATGGTCTCGTTATTATCTTACGCAAATATGAATCAATAGCTGAGATCCCTCCTCACCTTTCCTCCTCTGGATCATCCTTCAGTATAACTATGATCGAAGACAAATACCCAGCGTAACTCCTTGCATTGATATCCGAACATTTCGTATTCACTATGTGATTAATGGCATTCAGGCCATCGATTGATGATCCAACATTCTCATTCGTTCTCTGATATTTTCACAGTGTTAGCTTCCTCTTGACGTAGTTACTAAGAGAATTTATTGGTTAGTGATTTAGCTAATGCAGTAGAGTATCTGCTAACTCAGCAACTCTACTACACTGAATGTAGGACGGTTTGATGATGGAAGCACCAGAGCTGCATAACTAACAAGACCATTTTTACATGTAAAAGTAAAGGTGTATGTATTTCAACTGTTGAACAGCAAAAAGCTGCACCAAACTACAAACTCCAAACGTCTTTAGGGCTAATATTTAAAAACTAATTTTCAGCTATCATCCAAAGACTTTCATCCGCGGAGACATCTGAAGGTTAAAAGTTACTTGGACAGAACGAAATATAATTCCAAAATGAAAATCTCGGTCGTTAAAAATTGTCACTTTAAGACAGTTGGATGTGGTTGAGGAATAATCCTAAAATGTTTCCTAAAATTTCGGCGTAAAATATTCAAGAAATGAAAGGGTTCCATCTCGTGTTCTCCTCTTCCTCTTCGAGATTTTGTCATATCCCTAGGAATGAACCCAGCATCATTCATATCGCCCTCTTTCCCAAGGAGTTTTCAACGCTTTCTTTCCGAGCACCAACTTTCTCCACCCCTCCAAAGTCCCACAACTCCACGCCTGTCTCGACCAGCTTTCTCCTCATATGTCTCCCATATAAAGGTGACGCTGTCGCGCCTCGTTCCATCTTCCTCCCCTGTCATCCCTTCTCTCCTCCTTAAGCTGTTATTGGCCTCCGTGATTTGCATTTGCCTCCTGATTCGCCGCCTCCATCAGCTCCGCCCCCGGCAGCGGGGGAATAAGCCACCGCTGTCACTTCGGTCACCAACCCTCTTTTTTCTTCATTTCGCTCACGATGTCGCCCTTCGAATCCGAAGCATCGGTTCGCTTACTGTTGATAAGAAGGTTGATTTTCAGATCGCCGAATATTCCTGGTGTATAAGCAAAACAATTCTTTCTCTTGACACGAAATAAGATTTGGCACTAGTAGAAGTTCATCAGTCAATAACGATTCTAAAGTAAGCCATTGGCAATATTATTAAAATGAGTGTGAAATTTTCCCAATAAAATATTAATTTCTCAGGTTAATGTAAGTTCTTCCCCAGAAAAAAAGCGATTGAACATCAAGATAAACTTGAAGGAATTGAGTAACTAAATTATATTGTAAGGCTATAATCCTTCTTAATTTTTCGCTGTAATAGAATATTTTATCCCACCTAATGGATTTATGTCGGCATAGTGACATTTGTTTAGAGAGATTTTCCAAAAGAAACCGTTTTATAAACCACTTAGCGACCGTAACCACTTGCTGTTTGAACGTCTAAATCTTTCTCGAAGGAGGTATAAACATTCCTTGTTGAAGCTCATAAATTCTTAGGAATCGGTCGTTAAATTTCCTTCGTTTGATTTTGTTGCATCGTGTTTCCTCTAAAGTCATCTTTTTATTTCCTCATGTCGGAAAGACGTGGGCTGTTATTACTCCATGGCCTACTGCTCGCATCACTGTACACTTTTTCTCATTTTGTTATGGTTTTCGACATGATTCCAAAGCGCGCTTTTTATGTGCTTCCTGATAACGCATGTATTCTCTCGTTTTCGTTCTTTTTTCTCCGCTCACAACTAGGACTTGACGAACCGACGCCGTTTTTCCCTTTCACCGCGAAATGCCACCGCAAAAGTCGTTTCTACGGATCATTTTCTAAACAACTTCGCTCACCGCTTTGCCTTTACATAAACATAAAGACGCGTATGCGATCGGTTTTTGTCATCGCCGCTGACGCCGGTGAGTTACTGCTTGTAAATAAATAAGGAAATATCCGCTTTCCTCTCGGGAGACTTAAACGTTCAGGCTCTGAGAAATATTATTCAAAATATTTTTGATCAGTTTTGGGAAAGCGTCATTCTATTTTTTTTTTCTTTAGAAACCTCAACTTATTTCTTTTCGTTCACGAGAAGTTCCTTTTCAGGAACAAACTATTTCGTAGATTATTTTGCCGCAGGATCAGACTAATTTGCATGCGACTAATTTCCGACATCATTTTACAACAACTACAATTTTTTTACAATATTATCAAATCAAAGAACAGTAAATTATCCTATGTACTTCTTATAAGAAAGATGTTTTGACGAGGTATTTTGAAGAAAATATAGGTATAAAAAGCGTAATAATCCAGCATACTTTCAACGCAAAAACCTGAAGGATATCTTTTAAAAGTTTGAGAAGTATCATTGCCAAGAGGGAAAGCAATCTTGACAGCGAAATTTAAGCTAAGAATTAAATGAAAAAACAAACGAGTACTTAAATAAATTTAAGATCGAATAGGTTCGGTGTAATTCAAACCAACCCTAATTTTACAGAATAGAGATATAGGTAAAATTTTGAAATTGGTCCGTTTATCTCTTTACAAATGTGCTATGAAATTTATAAAAAGTTCAAGGTACATCTACCCAGAATTCTAATGCTGACACGATCATTTGTAATTATACTCATAACTTTTATGCTTCAACGATGCTTTAAATTTCGTTCGCAATAGTTTAGACCATATGTTGGCTGACAGCAAGTTTGTTCATCGAATAATTTTAACTCTTTTCTGTGCTGTGTGTACTTAGATAGTTGCATATATGTATGAATAGAAACGGAGAGAAATCATGGTTTGGAGCAAAAGTGACTGTTCATCCGTTGCTTTGCCCTTGAGAGAGCGCGGTTGCGTCACGTCCGCTTTGAAACAAAGTGCAACTTGGGAGATCTTACGATCTAACCTACATTGGCGTTCGGTGATTTTTTGCCTCTCGGCCCGAATGGAGTAAATACGCTCAGCGGTTTGGAATGAGACGGAATTGAATTGAAAAATTTCGCCCCGGGAACGGCCTCGGGATAACCGCCGGGCGAGAAAACGACCTTAGAACCGTCAAAAGGATAGTTATTTACCTTGCGCGGTGGTTTGTTTTCCATCTGCGAAATTTCTCTTCATCTTCTGAATATCGAGAGACTTTTTATTACATCCTGTTCGAAGCTTTCCTCGTTAGAAGAACGACTTTCCTGTCAACGGTAGTCGTTTAGACTCATATTCCGTGTAGTTTACGGCTAAGATCTCTCGACGGAGGGAGTATGAATGTTATCCTGCCACTTCCACCAGAATTACATCATCAACACGTCGATAAATCCCACCTAATCGACTCCTCGCCGCTCCAATAAGCGAGCGATTCATTCAATGGTCTTTCAACTTGGAATGAGTGGAATCGTATTTCCACCATCAGTCCGAACACAGCTTCTTAATGCGACGTCTACGACCGAACCCACGTCAGCGTTATCTCCCCATTAATCCGGAGACAAGACCACATTCTCGGAGCTGTTCGAGATTTTTCCGGCGCATTTCGAAATTCGTTTAAGAGTCCGCCAATCTTTCGCACCTCAATCGCGTAAATCAAACGGACCTTCCGCAATCGTTAAAATCCCCTCGAAAAATAAACGGAGCAATTTGTCAAGGGGAGGAGAGTGGAAAGCGATTAGCGAGCATGTTAGTTAACGCGGCGAAAGATGCCCTTAATTAATAATTTCCGTCGAAAATATTTCGTCGACCCGATCCCTTTAATAACCACCACTTGTGCCATTAAGGGGGAGGGAAAAATTCCCCGGCGATACGGATCGCGTTTTCACATCTTTTTCTCCTTATCTCCTTAGAAAAAACCACGCCTGCCCTCTGACACCACTTCTCAAAGAAAACTCCCCTCGCCATTTAAGGGGTTGCGCCGTTTGTGAGGTTGCTACCCCCTCTCGGATACCTAATTTCCTCCTTCCCGAACCCCTTAACTTTTTCCTTCCCCCAGACCACCGTGATCATTAAAAATAATGATTGCAGTGGCTCTTCTGGAGAAGAACCTGATTCTTTGGGTTTGCGGGAAGACGTGAGGGAAGGGGTGGCTTTCGTAATGGGAGCGTATTTGCACCCCCTCATATCTCAACCATTCCCTCATCAATGCCCAAATTGCGTTTCCGATTGTACAATTAATCACCTCCATGAGTAACAGTTAACTCTGAATTAACGATGATGATAAACGCGCCGACAAACCCCATCTCCCACAAAGGATTTTCCGTCTTACGGTTCCCTGGATTTCCTATGCGCTGTCTCGCGATTTATCTCTCTGGATTTCCCCTTTATAATCCGCGCTCTTACCTTCGACACGGGATTTTTTTTAGTCGTTCATTATATAACAGCTCTCGCGCTCGTATGATGTACCTCGCGCAACTCGGGTCTTCGAATATCTTCCCTTATGCTCCTTTTTGATGTTCGTTTCCCCAAATAACCTCTCATCCAAAGCCTTTGTTCTTATCGTCTCTCGGTCACACTTCGCTTCCTTCGCAATTCCTAATGACTTTATCACGAAACGGTATCATTGTTTTCCATTATAATTCTTCACCGTTCCATTTCTCTACGTCCTTCTAGCATGCTCGCTTTGAGACCTTGGGGTTTTGCTCCTATAGTCGTGTCAAGATAGTTGCGTATCCCCCGACGCAGTTGCAATTTTATTTAATTGTTCAACAATTTGAGTAATTTTCTACCCCATTGAATTTACGTTTTCTCTCGAACGATACTACGTAGGTTTCCAGAAATATCCTTCCCTTGGCATAATTTATATTTTTATATTTCCATGAATTCTTTACCTCAGAAAACTCCTCGTTGGGATTTTTATTCGTTTCTTATTTTTATCGAAAAATTTTGTTTTCATCTAATTTATTACCAGTTATGTTAAGGCTTCTTGATAAATTTTCAAGTGAAAATATGGTGCCTTTGGTAAACCCCTTGGTTTTTATTTCATAATTTTAATGTTAACTGTAAATATAAAGAAACCGTCACAAATAGTTTCGATGTATCCTCATCATCTACCGGTTTGACGACCTGAGATAAGTAGTGTTTCTTTCCTTTTGTTGTGAAACAAATGTGTACAATTTGTTTTCAAAACATTGCCCTTTACGGTTGAAATGGAGTTCCTCAAGGATCCGAACTATACAACAGATTCTACTTATCCGTTTCAAAAGATGATGCGATCGTGGAAAATAACCAAATAAGCTGATCATTCCAAGATTTCAGCATCATTCATCGAAAACCCATTGCAGCACTGATAAGTAATTAGCGCGTGTTTCTCATCTCTTGCAACCTTCCTCTCTCGCAGAGTCGATCCTTCAAAGACTTCGGTAACCCGTGTCTTTCCCTATGCTATAATGCTTTTTCAATCTTGCACATTCCCAGCTTTTTCCTGCTTTATCTTAATCGTAATCCACTTCGCTCCCACCGCCCCTCTTTTCCAGAAACGCATTACACAAGAGTGGCCTTGTCACTCCTCCCTCACCGATCCCACCCTCACTTCCCCTTCGATGCAAAGTGCGGGCGGATACTCATCAGAAAAGACATTGACACCGAAATCAGAAACAAAGGTTACCCTCTGTTTTAATCTATGAGTTTCTTACCTAATCCTTTCTCGCATTCCCTTTCCGATATGCCATCGGATCATTGATTCATAGAAATTCCAATTTTTTTTCTTCTCGCCGATTCCAGTTTCGTCATCCTTTTTTTACACGATTCTTGGTCGACGAAGGATGTTTTTCTCGCCAACATTTTCCCCTTTGGTTTCCCAAGGAAAAGAAATCAACGCGTAGTGATTTTTTCGACGCATTAAGTTTTTGAACACGTGGGTTGAGACATTGGCGTAAATTTAGGTGTCTTTCATGAAAACGGTAAAAATCAGGAGCATCACTTCCAGCTTCTACTTCAGATATGCTCTGAAAGAATCTTTGTTTAATAAGTAATAAAGTTTTCTAGTTACGAAATAGAGGCTGCTCCATTCAGACCACCCAAATGTCACTTTCTCATAAAACAGAATCCATGACTGATAGGGTAATGGTACTTTAAGGGATAAAAGAAGAACTAATAAATTCCACTTTCTTATGAATACATAGCAAAAACAGCTCCAGTGGTAATTTTCAAGATTGACTGGCCTTTCAGGTGTTAATTCATAATTCGTCGTACTTTATTCTAAATGAAAAATTGAAATTCGGGAGAATTAAACGGAAAACCGTGTGTTTTTATGTATTTTCAATATATTTCATAATTATGTTTTAAAGAGTTATAGAAAAGAAAAATCGTAGTCTCGCTGTGCTACGTAAAGTACTTTTGAAAAATGACAGCTGCTAAGAACGTTCAAGGATCCAAAGACGAATGTTTGAAAAATAGCTTATTAAATTGGTTTCTTCAAAGGCAGTTATTCTCAAAAGATGATCCGAAAGTCTTCTTTATTCACATTACCTGCTCAATCCGATATCATCTTTGATTTTCTGTCTACGCGAAATTACACGCAAATTTCGACTTAGGGACTCAGCATTTGAAGCTTTTAAAAACCCCTTGTTTGTATAATTTTTGGGTATATTGACTGAAATTTGGGTTAAGATATTTTTGTTACAAAGAGTTACAAGGAGAATTTCTTTTAATTTGGATAATATATAGGTTTTATTTATAGTAATACGAGTCATCGTGATTTTATTACCTTCGTAGAGCGCTGACGTTCTAGCCTGCATTATTATACAGAGATACCTGTTCTCTTTGAACGTAATCCACGTTTTATTCTCATATATTACGTAATTCCATATCTTAGAGAATTTTCAATAAAAAAAGCAACTGAAGGCATAAAATACCTCCACGTGTGCGTAGTTATGCAAATATTTCGACACACTACATAATCGCAAATAAGATGTATCGTATCATTCTTGATCAAGATATGCATAATGACGTCAGCATAAAAATATTCTTTATACGCGTGTTTCCAATCTATATAAACCATTTTTAAGACGATAAATTTACGGTTTTACAATCGTCTCTTATACTCCATTTTAATTAAGAGGAAGGGTTGTATGTGAGGAGATAATAAACATCAAGGATTGATGAATGTAAACAAGAGGAATTCATTCATCTCATCGTGCATAAGTTATCTTAAACTTCACTAACGAGGTTAAAGTTATGATTAAACAAACGAGAACGAGTTTACTTAAATATAATTTATTTTATATATATATGGATTCTTATTACTTATATACGGAAGGCAGTTATTGATTTATTTGCTTTATTTTAGGAGTTAACTGATAAAAATAAATTATTTTACAGAATAGCCTAAGGAAAAGAGGTATGGATGAGTCTAAACATCTTGTGTTCGCTAGAAATAAGTCAACGGTGCGATGAGATATAATATTTATAGTTCTTTATTTTACCTTAATATCGCAAGTAAAATTTCCTTTAATATACATAACTATTTTTAAAAAATATCTGACACGAAATATTTCAGAGAGCAAAAAATCAAATACGCCTTTATATTTTACTTCCCTGATAGTAGAGATGACAGAAGTACTCCTTCAATATTCAAACTAATATTCAATTTTTCGTCCCTTAGAGAGAGCTGTTTACAGATTTATTCTCACAGATAAACGTGCGACTTTATGGAGCCTTTTGGAAACGCTATATTGAGTATTTTTACCTCCTTGAACTTTACTTTCAGTGCAATAATCCATAAAAGGTATTGGAGCTGAGTAACTAAGTCCACCTTTGTTTCTCTTTCAATTTATATCCACCAGTTCATTCCCCGTAAATGCTGGCAACACGCTCTTGACTGGGATAAATATTACTCATTACCGAGGTGAAGTCGTAAACCTATCAAAATGTAACCGTTTTAATAAGCACCAAACAGACGGCGGATAGTGAGAAATGAGGATTTTTTTGTGGATACAAGGCTCACGCTTTGAAATGCGCTGCTTTCATGTGATATATCGTGGCAGGCACATTAGAAAGCACTTTAGTAACGGAGTCTGCATGTAGGAATGAATTCAACTTTGCTTTTACTCGAGAGAAATCTGCATTTCTTGATAGATTTGAGAACGTTAAGCTGTTTATCACAACGTGTGGGAAGAAGTCATAACTAAGTCACGTCTATATCCAAGAACATAACGTACGCAACAGCTTCATTACAGAGGCATAGAAACACCTCGTAACCACATCGTAAGGTCTCTCAAACGTCAAAGAATAGGCCAATAAACCTAAAATGACCGTCATTTTTTTAAACTAAGCTGCAATCCTTAGCTAATAAGTGATTATTTGCAGGAGTCTCAGTAGTGGTAAAGAAAAGTTTCTAATTTAAAAGTAATAAAAGCTGAATATTATGATATAATGATGTGTAACGATTTATTTATGTATTTTAATGAAGAGATGTAATAGACACCGAAGGCACATTTAGAATGCGTACTTTAGAGAGAACTTGAATATATTATGATTCAAAGAGTAGGGTTTAATATTTTCAAATTTAGAAAGCAAGAGAGATGAATTTACCCCAAATTATACAATCATCTTTAGTTGATATATGGCTAAATACATTTATGACAAGTAATTTGAGTGAATTAAGGAACTAAGATCAAATTTTCTTTATGGTAGTCTACCTGAAATCGCCACGCCCCCTTGGCAAGTTCTTATACACATTCCGAAATCAGATGTTTCTATATTCATATCTATATTGAAATACTAGCGAAATATGATAATTTTAGATCCAAAATACGCACGCGAGTGTGCCAAGAAACGTGCAATGTCTTAATTATAGTTTGTCCTTTATTGAATAAGCAGTTCAATTTGCTCCCTTTGGCAGCCCCTACAAGAAGGTTTGCCTTAGAGCGCGAAAGCGATTTTAGAGAGAAAAACGAACAAAGCACGAAAAAGTCGAGCAGGTAGAATAAGAAAGAGACAAAAGGGACAAATAGCGAAGGGTAAATACTCCGTGGCGAAGAACGTCGCCAAGCCACGAGGGCAGCAAGCCTGTGCACGGCCGCAGCCTTGACTGAGGGAAAGAGCAGAGGAAGGGGAAATAGAGAGGGGTGTGGAAACACTCTCCCTTGCGCAATTTGTTGTATTCGTGCTTTGGTGAGGCAACGCGCCGAGACGGAAGGTAAGGAGGGTGTGGGAGAAAGGAAGGAAAAATAGGCAGGAGTGTGGGAGGAAGCGGAGGAGTTGCGTGGGTTGCGGTTTTTTCCACGTATTTGCTAAAAGAAGGGAAGGTATGGTTATTGAGGATTGGGCGGGTCGGGTGCCGGCTTATTGTTATCGGTGGATTACTTACTTTAGGTACATAAAGGTAGGATAGGAAGGGTTGGTCGCGGATTGATCTTTAGGAGGAGACTTGGTGGCGGTGAGAGGAGGAATTAAGATGAGCGTCCCCCCTTGGAATATATATATAGCTGACGTTGACGGGGAGGTGGATGACGGGCTCTGACGTTAATGCTTCCAATGCTGATCCATAAATCGCTGATAAATGAAAGCAGCTATTGTCATCGAGAGATTAAAATGTTGTTTATAGGAATTAATGCTTTCATCCGCAAAAACTGCATTTGATGTATTTATTGCATGGACTGTGAAACGATGTGAAACGGTATAATCGTATGCATAATATAAAAGAAGATGCAAAAATGTACATGCAAAGTCCGAAATTACGAATATTACTTTGTCAGGAAAATTCTCTTTAACTATCTAAACGCTCCCATAATCTCATAATGCTGCACAACCCGCTCTTGTAGAGTGATACAGAAATTGAATGCGTTGATTGAATGATTCCTCTTCAACTGAAACTGACATCATAATTTTTTATTCTGCAAAATAGCACTTCTGTATTTTGAGGGAACATAAAATGACGATTAATGCACCTTTTTACGCAGAAAAGTCATGACTCTAAATGAGTTACTGATAATTAAAGATCTTTGATGTTAGAAATTCATAAAAGACTTCTCCGATAAGATTAATAAATTTAAAAATAAATCTTAAATATATCGTAAACGTAAATTAAAACTCTAAGCACAATGGGAAGTTTCATTTCTATAAAACGTGAAAGTTTACTGAATATTTCATAACTAAGGACTGTAACCTTACGATCATTACTACCCTGGTCCACTCAGTCAATGAATAAATAAGCAGAATCCAATTTTCCTTTTCTATACAACAGTAGAATCAGACATAAAAGATAGGGTTAGGAAAGGTTGAGATCGGCTCCTTTAGAACCAAAGTGGAGGGCAGTGGAGTGCACTAGAGTGGCATGGTTACATTTAGCAAAATAGAAGATGGAAATGGAAAAAACACGCAACAAACAAAAGGACTTAGGAAAGGGTTCCCCACAGGACGAGGAAGAATGCAAAGAGGGACGAAGAAGACAATAAAAAGGGAGAAAATGAGGGAAAGGGGGAGACACGGACGGCTGCGGGAAAAGAGGAGAATTGGCATAAAGAAGAGGAAAAAGGGAGGAGGGGATGAATTGACGGATGGCATAAGAGGGGAAGGGGTGTTCGCTCCGGTGAGCATGGTCCTTTGTCCCATACCATCCGCCCCACCCTTCCATTCCCACTCCACACCCTTCCACCCACACTCCTTGAAACCCCTTTCTCCTGTTCACCTCTACCACATTTTGCCTGTAAACATTTCACCACCGGAACAAATTCTACCGTAAATCTGCATACCAAGTACGTAAGCCTTTAAAAGAAGGAAATAAAAAGAGATCTTACCTCATGCGCTTCTCGTTGAACACCCGGCCTCCTCTCATCCTCCTATTCCTTCACTCTTGACTCTTCTTCGCACAACTGAGTCACGAAATCTCAAATCAGGAGTCTGGGCATCGAAACAGAAAGAAAAGACCCCCATAAATAGATCCTGCAGTGGGAGTGGAACGTTCATTTTGGCAGATTTATTAGGTTGCATTGTTAATTTTTCTCCAGGAGATCCCTGTGATTTCACGGCTTCTTTATTTCGTAACCGCTGCGGCTTGGTGCTTCGACTCTGTGAAAGGAGAAGACTGTCCAGCTTATTAGCTTACCAAGGTTGGCGTTCCCTAATATGCGATCTTTTATTGCTTCCCTTTTCATACAATAATGGTTTTGAACGGAAATTTACTCGAAAACCAACCGGAATGAGTGATTAGTTTCATTTTTATCACAGCAATAAAATTCTGTAATTTAATTATTGTAACATTATGTCGTATTGTCCTAACATTATGATTTTGAAATCATATATTTATAACAGTATAACTTTGATTTTCGAAGCTTGGAGTTAAAGTTAGTAAAATCGACGATAAGTTTGTAATACATAGACCACCATCCTCGTTACAGCTGAGCATTGAAGAATTCTATTCCGATTGGGAGATACTTTCCGATGTCCCAATAAATATAATTAAAAATAAATTCTTGCTCAAAATAATGAGAGGAAGACTTTGTTTTGAAAGGCTTAGGAGGAAAATCAAATGTTTTGTAAACAGTGATGCACGTCAATTTAAAGTAGACAGAAAAAGCTTCAAGGTTAGTAAGAGTAGTATTTCCTCATTCGTGGGAAAGAGGAGGTTGCCAATTCCCGGTATTTTGCGTTGATTTCAATTCTTTCCCTGATCTCGACGCGTGAAAAACCTATCGCAATCGCTTAATCAAATGCTTTCATCTCGTGGAGTTTTGTCATCTAAACGAGTAGATTATTTATATACCTTTCAAATCCCACAAATATTGAAATAATTAGATAACAGAAAGTATACATGTTTCCGGATAAATTAACGCATGACTGCCACCTTAATTATTTTTTGATTGATATCCGATTCTGGGTGGGTTCCAGTCCCTTCTCTAAATCAAAACTTAAAAAAAAATATATATGGTCCATTTGATGTTTGGAATGGCAACTATATGAAAAAGCCAAATTAGCGGTTTGGTATGTGCAGATGCGTTGAAATCACCTTGTTTTCGCTACTTCAGCGATGCTAACATTCAATAAAATGGAACAAAGTAAACGGAAGATATAAATATTCCCATGTCAGCTCCAAATGTTTCCCAACAGTCCTGAGTCCAGCTTAAACCCAACTTTAACGACGCGCTTCTCCTATCACCGGAAGTCGCAAGCCTTTGCCTTGCAGATTCAAATCAGTCTACGCCACTTGTAATCGGGAAAGACCGAATGGGATTTCTAGCCATTGGAGATATTTTCTATTCCGATGCTCGAATCTTTCGGTTTTTCCTTTCACAGTTCGATAATTGCACGCCGAATTAAATGGTAGAATTAAATGAAATAGAAACGGACGTCTTCGGCGCCCGTTCTTAAAGTTAGCCTCCTGGGTGGCGTGCTTATGAGGGAGAAAAAAAACTCGGCAACGCCCATGAGGTGTTCTCGCTTTCGTTTCATGGAAGGAAAAAATAAGCCTCGAAGCCACAGAGCGATTTCCTGACGATCCAGTCAGTCGCGAATCTGGTATCGCCTGCAGGTTGCAGTGACCCAAATAATTCCCAGGCCTTTCTTCTCGACTTATTCGGAAGAAAGGGGAGGTATCCTTCAAATGGCCGGCTTTGAGGAAAGTTTTATGACTCATTTTTTGACGGCCATCCAATAAGGGCGGGGATTATCGGGTGAATTACGACGACCTGTCAATGATGTCCGGTGCTACTGCCAGTGGATGGATTTCCATCGAGCTGGGTAAGACGCTTGAAAGACGGTTTCTGCACTAATTGCCCGGGGACAAAAAAGATGCCTCTCGCAGTTCCTAGAATCGCAAGACGACTTCGGAGTCCTGAGACGTAGATTTTATTCATTTGCATCTGATCGACTTTCTATCATCAATAACACCTCAAGCATCACACAATCATAGTTCTGCGTAAAAATGTCTAATCGCTCATGACAATAGCTGGTGTTCCTGATCTCGAAAGGCGTATTGAAATGGGCCGCGCAAACTTCCGAGGCGCCAACGTACAGTCCTTGACATCGCCGGAATTCAAGAACTTTTGTGAAGTATTTTGTAGGCATTTCTGGCGCGAGGGGACAAAAAATCTTCGTTTTCTCTACCGGAATATTAGTTGCAAAACAAGAATGCCTTTCATTCTCTGGTGGAGAGCCAAGTTTCGCGATATTCTTGGTATTTGACTCGGTTCTTTATGTGGATTTTTGTGCTCTATTGTGTTGAACCGACGTATTTAGAAAAGGAAACGCTAAAGGATAATTACTGACCTGATCGAACGGCAAATTAAAGAGGCAGTCTACGAAAAATACAGAAGAATCTTTTTGACGATATTGGTGCGATGCACGTGCTTACAACATTCATATTCATAGATAGGCACACTTGCACAATTCAAATTTCATTTCTATTTACATGCTCATTCTTATTATATTATAAAATAACGATGACCAATTTTTATTTGGTGAGTTTCGGAGGATAAAAGACAGCTAGAACTTTAACCTAAAACATAAACTCCCTTCAACACTAATTACCAATTTTTTCTATATAATACTATTCACGCATATGACAAATTCTTCATCTAAACTCTTATACATACATACAGTAAAGTATATTGACGATTAGTTTATGCTTTTTAAGGCATCCTGTTTTATAGAATACTGCGTTTAGATGAAATTCGTGCAGCGAAAAGTCTGGCGGTGCAACGTTAAAAGGCGAAAGAAACCTGTTCAAGTAGTTAGCCAAACCTTCAAGAAGGAGAAATAGTAGGTTTCTGAAGAAGAGGGACAGAATATATCCCCGTGCACGTGAGTAACTAAGGCATAACCATTCATTCAGACTCCAAGATAAACGACACTCACCCATCATTCATTTTCGCCGAGCCAGGCAATTAATTCAATACGCTTCGAGAGTCAATCAAACGCGTGGTAACATGTGTAACACTTTCTATTCGTCAGGTCCTTGTGAAGCATTCAAAATAGAATGGGGGTGAGAATGGAATTAAAGTGACGGAAGGTAGGATTAGGAGAAGGGAAGGGCGGAAGACAGGATAAGGTCGAGGAGAGGTGTACGACGGATTGGCCGGTGAAAGCGATATCTCCGAAAACTGGGTTACGCATTCGCGTGAGCTTGACAGATCCCGGAATCGACGAACGAAATCGGGAAGGTGAATTGCTCCGAGCAGATGGATGAAAAACGGAGAGTAAAAACACGAGAGGCTGCAACTGAGAGAAAGGTCTCCGACCCCTGAAAATCATCAGCTTACACTGAGTTGGCTAATCAACGAGAGGCTGTGTTTCATGATTGCGTATTACTTCTCCGCTCGTATAATTTCTTAACAGGTCGGTTGACCTTCTATAGCCCCGAGTGAACGAGTAAATAAACCGATACATTCTGTATTTTGGCTTTTGGGATAGGTCGGATCATTTCAGAACTGCAGCTTTAACTATCCTTTTCGGGTAAATATATTTTATTTTCAAATGAAATCATGTATGATATAGGCTTGTATACACAAAAGAAACTTCTAAATATTTCTTGAGTAACTAAAACGAACTGAATTATATCATAAAAGAGTCCCACTGGAAAGGAGATTTTCTTAATTAACCAAATTTGAAGACATGAATGAGTTATATATTCATAATTGTTGATATTGATGATTTTAATAAAGAAAAGTAGAGGCATAATTTATATTTTATACAATAAATATTTTTTACCCTTTTCCAGTATTCTTCTATCCCATCGTATAAGGCAATGTACTCTTTCTCTGAGAATTTTCGGAGCAATGGTGCATGAAAGATCTATTAATTCAAAATCCAATTGCTTTTATTTACTTCTGTCCCCAGCTCGAACGCAAAGAAAAGGATACTTTGGACAATATCACTTCAAAGGAAATAAATTCAAATCAAATTATGACTCTCACTTCGTTTAACTGGCAGAGGGAATCAAACAGTAGAGGCTCCTCTATGTATTTATCTCTCTATAGAAACCATACCATATTATTTACAATGTAAGCTGAAGACTGTTCCGATGTACGATTATCAATCGAGGATAAGCTATTGTGTTCACATCTACTGTTTACTATTTTCTCTTAGGCGGTTCCTCTTTTAGTGACGTTTCCCTTTACCCCATTCGTCCACAGCCGTCACCGCACTTCTCGGCCCCTCTCCGCAACCCCTCAACAAGCTGCCTCCCTTTTCCTCTTCCGCTCCCTGCCCCTTGCCCACTCTTTCCCTCATTGTCCCGCTTCAATTGAAATCCCATTGCCGAATAATAAAGAATTCTCTCCGTGACCAGGCCCACTAATTTCTGCAATTGAATTAGTTTCTATACGAAAGGTTGAAAGCTCACTTAAAACTGGGATGGTTTTGACTCCACCGACTCGATCTATACCACTAGTTAATGATAAGCCCGATCATTTCCGTAAATGTGTCTCTAAATGTGCATTTAGATTTTAAATTTACTTTAAATTGAAGACTAAAATTTTTGAACGGATCCAAACATGTTTTTTCCACATATAGAAGGCGATGTGTGAAACACGTTGAGTGAGGTATAGAGAAAATGCTTATGGGTCCCTTAAAATCGGAATATTTAGCCTGTAAGCCCTCAGTAGTATATACGTACCTACATCAAGCGAAGGGAGCGTCGGACTGTAAATTACTTAGTGTGAGACATATTAGAATACTCTCTAGAAATGTAATCCTTATAATAAATAATATTCCTCACAGATCTCATACTTAAATAAAAATAAATTACCCTATGGCCAATTCGGGCTGGCGGACGATTATCAATCCGAGGCAATAACTTTAAAAAACCCTCAGAGCTAGCACATAGCTGATATTTTATCACATTGATGAATGATCCCGAAGCTTAATGATTCTTATCTATGATAAATTACCATAACTAAGCTACAAACAGCCCTCTAGAGGAAGTGATTTCCAGTCATTCTTTGAAACGCTCCTCAGAAACTTCTCCAATGTTTGAGTGTGAATTCGGTAGATTTTTCACAGCATCGATTTCTCCTAGAGCGAAGAAAATTTTAAATAACGCATTCCTCCGCGATGGAAAGGGTCAAAAACACAGGTGGTCTCTTCGAGTAAGAAAATTCCCTCGAAACGGGTCGAAAAGGACTCCCATCTCGCGGAAGGCTTCCTCATATCCGAACTGACCCACTCCAACTCGGAAGACACACACGTTTCCTTAACGAGGTCACGGTTCAACCTCCGTTCCCCTCAGGGTAAAAGCAGATGAGAGTTGGAGAGGATGAAAAAAACATGCGACGGGAGATGGAATCGTCTCTTTCGCGTGATTTCATCACTCCGCGCCTGGGTCATACGCTCAATTAGCCTTAATTCGAGCACGGAATGGAAGCACGGCCATACAAATTGTTATTATTCCCAAACGTAACGAAACCAGAAACCCCCTTTGAGTAGTGAGCTTTTTTATCTCCCGTTCGACGTAACGAACCACACGACGACACACTTGCAACGGCTTCTGCTTCGAAAAAGGCGGAAAAAGCGCATTTCGCTAAATTAAAAGCTCTCGTTAGAAGGGGCAGGTAATGAGGAGGTCGCGTGACTCGGTCTCAACTCTCCTCCGGGGACTCTGGTTCGATTCCAAGGAAGAAACGGGGTGCTAAGAGGATTAACGGTGCTATTAATCTACAGGAAATACTTTCTAAACAGTAATGAAATAGCAAGTAATACGTCTTTATGAACAGAATTGAACCCGAAAGCCACTTTGAAGCTCGTCCCCTATCAAATATTATTTAATATCATTGAATCGTGTCCAAAAACATATATATCATTAATACACAGGCAGATATAGTTTTACCTAATCTTAACTAAAAGCCAAATGACATGTTCTATTCATCAAGATACGCTAACAGGAACGAAGTACACAACATTCTCCTAGGATTCTCCTCAACCAAACTTAACCTAACCCAAGTATGCTAACTTATAAATATGTTCTACTCGTTCATAATTCAGAGATAGGGCTTCAATGCGGGAGAACAAGGCATCGGAAGAAATTTAAACTGCGTATTCTACTTCTATACCTTACCACAGATTGTATTAGTGTGACGGATTCATTTATCATCAGACAAATACTCAAAAGCAAATAGTGAATATATGCAGATGCAAGGGAAATAAGTATAATTCCGACTTCTCAAGAATTAGCCCGATTTATATCTGATTTAGCGTGAGTTTCTGATGATGAGCAGTAATTCTTGAAGTCGGTCGAAGAACAATAAAAAATAAAAAACGAGTGCAAGTCGCCGAGCTTATTTCTCCCTAAATAAAACTTAGTTTAAAATGCTGATCTTATAGCTCTAAAATTGGGAAAGAAATCCCAAAACATTCCTGCTTGCTGTTTGGCGCTATTTTAACCCTGGCTCATTAGTGGCTCATACTTGTTGTCTTGAGAAATGCTCGTACGATCTGCAACGCACCCGCGCGGGTATTTCCCGAAAATAAACTCGGCATGTAGTCGGGTAAAAAGATGCAAAAGAAAGGGCCATTCTTCACTCATTTATGGCCACGTTCGGCACTTACGTCATTTATTAGTTGCGAGGTGGAATTAAGTGGGCGGATATGTTACCACGACCCGGCGATTAAAGTAATTAAATCCATCCCCTCCCTCTCCTATTCTCATTCATTGAGTTTGTCCTCACCTCCCCCTCATCCTCCCTCTCATTTGTAGTCGACCCCTCTCCCAATTCCCTCCTTAATTCCTTTCATTCTCTCCTTCATCCCACCTCCGATGAATTCCCCCTTGTTTTCTCTCGGAATTCCACCCAAATTTTTCGCCTTTTTACCCCTTTTATTGTGTCCGGAGGAGTTTTCAGAAAACAATGGCGATTTCCTCCTAGCCGCGTCATCATTTTTCGGAAATCTCATCGGAATTAGCGGTCGGATGAAAAAACCCAATCGGATTGGAAGCTCTAAGCGTGCCCGAGAGAATAAATCATAGAATTTTTCCCGAGGAAGAAAAAAAGAACGATGGAATCGAAGGATATTCTGGGGGATGTTTTTTCGGCTCGTCCGTTCGTGATGAGATAACAAGATGCAACAAACAAGTCGGCTTTCGCCAAAAGAACTTTTGCGATTCCTTCCCAAACGAAAAAATTTGAAAACTCGCGATCTTCGATCAATACGGAATACGTAGTAAGCCTGTGTCGTGCTAATACCGGAACAGCATTCCTCCCATCTTTCCCGAATTTATTTTTCGAATTCCCCGCTTTAATCCTGAATATCTCTCTTCTTTCCCCCTTTCCCATTCTTCTCGTCCCCTCACTGTCCCCTCTCAACCATCTCAATCGGACTCCGGCGTTTTTTTATTCACATCTCATACGGGCCGTTTTTTCCTCGCGCGACCCACTGGAGAACGCAATTGTGACGAATATCAGAGGCGGCTTATGAAACGGACAGGCGCAATGGGTTGCATACGGAACGAGGCTCCCCATTACGGAAGAGGCGTACTCTGAAATACCCTTCGTAAGGATCCTAAACCGGCCCGGACATGTGATAATTCGTGCCCTATTCCTTTAATTTCAGCATATTGAACGTAGTATGTGCACGGAGAGCCGCGTCTCTCTATCCAATCATTCTAAAATCGATATTGAAACTCAACGACTGGAGGTCTTATTCCATATAGAATGCCAAGGAAAACGGAGAGTAAGAATAAATTTCGCAGGTGGAATGCAAACTTTCATTTCTCCTAGTTCTTCTTTTGTTATTTAACGCTGGATTTATAAGCGAATACGAGACATCTCTTAATCTTTTAAGCTTTTTAAGCGAATAACTTTTCGATTATATTCGGAAAAGATACATTTAGGTTTAAAATATTCTTTAATTTTCTCAAAGCTTTCTTGTAGTTGAAACCTTCAAGCTTGTTTGTGTTGTCGTTGAAAAATAATTAAGCTACGGAACGATATGTCACGCCCTTTATTTTAGATAATAAAACCTTCTTAATATTTTGGGGTTTGAATGTTTGTAAAAAATATCCCTGCGGTTAAACCTGAAGTAATAGCTGATAAAAACCTGGATGAATAAAATACAGCTTCACCTTTTCAAATATAAGTTGAAACACGTACATTCTATAATTCATGGGCTGACTAAACAGTTAACTTAGACTTAAAGTGAAGAGAATCACGAAGCCGAAAAATATTTTGGAACGCGATCCTTGAAATTTAGTTCCGTCACTTTTTTAAAGGCGAATGGATGAATTTTACACGCGTAAGTAATCCCTCTGGCCGCACTTTTCAAGGAAATCTTTGAATGCGAAATTAACGCGCACCGTTCACCCTTCCTCCATCGCCCGCTTAATCCATCCATCCCCCTTTCACGAGCCTCTCATTCCCTCCCTCTGAACCCTTTCGCCCCTCTCGACCTACAATTCCTCCCCCGCCATCGCCACTCCTCATTCAAAACTCCGACTAAAAGGAAAGAGAGAGATGAAGTGCTTAAGTGCTGCAGCGCGCATGGGGAGGAGACCATTCAACAAAACTCGGGCGACATTTGGGGAACAGCCTGTGGGCATTTGTGCGGGACTCCTCTCGTACTCGAAACATATCGGAAATTTGTTTCTTCCATTCCTTTCTTTAAAGCTGTCCGTTTGAGTGGATGTGGACGGATTTGACATCAAGGATGGGTTTTTATGTCCCGAGGATCGGTTTTACGAGCGGTTGGATGGAGTTCCGGAAGCTCGAACGAATGAACATTTCATTCTCATCGAAAGAGCCTATTAAATGACCGCGAAGAGGAAATAATTTTAGATAAAACAAGGGTAAATTTATAAACGTCAGTTATGACAACTGATTTATTTATAGCTTGCTTCCAATAATTTAATTAATTTTTACACTCTGTTGGCACTCCCAAAGCATGACTTCTGTGCTCTGGAATTATTACTCTGCGGGAGGCTTTCCGCTATACCTTTGGGCAGATTTCTTATTTTAGCAGCGGAAGTATGGAATGTATAGGTTGAAAGGGAGTAATAAGAGGAATTAAAAGACAATTGTTGTATTGAATGCAATCTTCGGTCATAGACGACTAAAAATAGTTTTTACTCAAATGCGAATATAAAATGTAACGTACTCACCGATGATTTTTCATATCTCATTCAATACATTAAATTTTTATCATGAATCATTATCCATAGACATATTTTTAATTCTTTAGTACTTTTAGATCATCTTACACCCTTAAAATTATATCTTTAGCTGGAAATCAATCTTACATAATATTTGTCGATCTTTCACGTGGAAAGCATTTTATAACAGTCGTAATTATTTATGTGGATTATATGTATGGTAATTAGTAATATTAGTATTGTTGAAAGTACTTCGACATCTGAGGTCATTTCGCACATGAGCCCCTACCGGGAATCGAACCCAGGATCACTTTCAAAGTTAAACACACAGCCCAGTTAGCTATCGGGGAACCCATGTATGGTAATAATGCATATATACATATTTATTTATATAAATCCATAAATTCATAGCGTCTTTCAGGAATATCATGATTGGTATCCTCCCTCATTTGCAGTACTTTTCCCTTTATTCTGAACACCATTCAATATTGGATAGCCCATTAATTAAATACTCAGGTGAAACGAGCTTAAATTTGGGTGGATGCCGGTACATCACAGACGAAAACCTCGAGTTGTTTCATTTCATGCACATTTCATTTTCACCTCATCAAATTTCATCCAGCCTCTTCAAGGAGTAGAGGACCAATCGGAGAACGGATAAAAAGATACGCACGTAATATGAAGAGAACGCGCGTCATACGAATGGGGAGAGAGAGAGGGGAAGAACACGTCGACTAAAATGCTCCCTCCCTTTTAATCCATCTCTACAATCGTATAGTAAACCTCTCCTCTTATGTACCACAGCATCCTCGCCCGCGTCCGACAATTGCAGATTCCAGTCACGTGTCCGGCATCAGACAGATGTCTCACTCCCATGGGTCGCGGCGAGCAAAGGAGAAAGAAAGAGCGTCTGATGAGATGGATTAGAGAGAGACGTATAGATGGATGAAGGTTGTGTGGGATGGAAGGAAAGGATTGTGGGACGAAGAGGAGAATAAATGGCGAAGAGGCCCTTTTGGAGTCTTGCGAAGGAGCCCTTCTCCCTCAATAACTCCGCCGATTGCAACAAAGTTTCGGAGAACACGAAAATAGTGGCTTCGAAGTCGCGTATGTGACTCCCGATGCTTCATTTGTTAATCGGGATAGCGCCAAGCATCAAGATATTCCATCGGCATTCCAGTGAGAAAAGGCTTAGTTTCAGTTTTATCCGAACGTCACATCTGATACAGATGTTCCATGAAAGTGATAGGCAAATTCATGCTCGAAAAAACAATTCAATGTGATATTCGTGAATTTTCAGGTATGAAATACTTCTTACAATCTGACGAGTAGGAGTTATCGTGAAGAATCGAAATTTCATTGATGTCATGAAGAAGGAAATTGAAAAACGTTTACAAGTAACTTTGGAATCAGTTCAAAATCAGTGGAAATAGAGAGTGTATCTTGGCAGAGGATTTTATATCACGTTTGTTTGTTTACTTAGAAACTCTTTCTACATAAACTTATAGAGGGTGATTTATTTTAATTACTTTTAATTATATTTGAAGGTTTAATTATTACCAATTCCTTCAAATTTATGAATGTACCAATAACGTTTTACTTAAATCTTTGGTTTTGAATATCATAATTATTAATTAGGTAGAATTGTGAGCTTTCGAATCTCGATTACCTACAAAGATGGACGGTTTTGGTGAAGCACTTCCTTACCATATTGAGTAATTATAAACGGATGAGCCAATACATAGCTTTGAAAGAATAAGTGGTTTATAAGATATAGGTGATAATTGAGTTGTTTATGAAAGTAATAGTATCCATAATCTTTATAACAGCGCTTGAAATGAAAAACAAGAGTCATCGCGATTAGAATCATAAGGTATTGGTCGTGCACATGCCGTATCACCGAAAAGAATCTTTTAATATGACTATGATATCGTTATACACATTTGGATGAAACTATAGAAACTATATCGTGCGAAGCGTTAGATGTACAATCAGTAATTAATTTTGGGTTCCACGCAGAAGAACTATTTCACACTTACAGAGAATATAACTAAAGGAGACAAACTTCAAGAGGGAAGCGCCTTCATCGAAATAATTAATTCGAAAGATCTTCGAGGAAAGATAAACAAAAGAGATGAATAACTCACCAACCGAAACTTATGAGCGTAATTTGTTGAATCATCATTACCGGACTCCCAGTGTTATCTGCTGAACAACATCGCTTATTATTTCCTGAAAGATAAAGAGGGCTTTTGTCTTCCGCGCCAGTACGGAAACATTATTTTACACCGCCCGGCGAAAAGAATGATATTTTACAAAACATTTAACTACATTCCCGTGAGTTACCGTCACCTGACGCATCACTCACGATAAGAACCTTCGGGAACTCCTGTCCCAAACACTAATGGAGAACAAACAGCGCAAATTAATTTTCCCTTACGTTTCAGGCTCCGCTGATCGGAAGATCGCTTCCGCACGATAAAAAAAAAACTCCGGCGAAAAGATTTCAGCGAATCTGTGGGCAATTAACAGTAAAAAAACTCGGTGCATAGGGAAGCGGGAACCGCGGGAGAGCTCCAACCTCGAGGTTTGGATAATTAGAATCAAATTGAGATAATTTGGGAACATTCCACGGGACGGGTTTGAACTGGTTCCTCGTGTGTAAATGCTCGGGAGACGTTGAATGAAGACGTTAACAGGATGTAAGCGAGATAGTGCAACTCCGGGTTACGTCGAGGGAAGATAAGAGGTACTGATTCCGCAAAATCCGTCTTCTGGATTTCAGCAGAAGAGAAGACGACAGATGGGAAATGTTTCGCCTCGATCGCTCAAAAAGATATCCGATACAAAGAGGCAAGAAAAGTAATAACCCGTACGTATCGTATAAGAAAAGCAGTTCGGAAATTTTCTGCTTGGAATGCAACGGTGGGAAAAAAAGATCCTTCGACCGCAGCTACTTGTCTTTGAAGTTTCGTATCCTACGGACTTTTCCGCGCTTCGCCGAGACAAAAGAAGTCGGCTTGAAATATTGGCGCGCCGAGTACAAGGGATTGAGAGAGGAGACAAAAAACATGGAAGCGAAAGAGAGGGAATTTTTTTCGGGATAAAAAGAGAAATCGCGCGCGTATACGCAGTCAGCGGTGCTGTCCATTAGTCATTCGCGTCTCCTCTTCTTGCGTGGTTTGTGACCGTAAAATACCGAATGCGATATCAGGGAAAAAAAGGCGAACTGAAGCGGAAAACGGTGGAAAAGGAGAGGTTTAACTATTTAACCAATATATATCATGTACTCATTGCTTCACTGTAATAATCCTTAGCCTATATTGAACGTCTTATATACATTTAATCTTAATCATAAAAGGTCATCATAGGAGACTTGTATTGTTTCAAGTATCAAATTAATAGACAATCGGCTTATTACCTCATAATTTCTAACTAATATAGATTCTATCACCTCTGTCTGATGATATTTTATCTTAAGGATTCAAAGTTCTCACATGAATGAATGGACACCCAAAGGTATAGAATTTGAGGATGATACCATTTTTTATACAATGAATATGGGAATTTCTCGCTAAATTTCTTCTTACCCTCAACTCGTCGTGAATTTGTCGAATATTTGTGAAAAATCGCATACAGAGAAATCCTCGAAGACAAATTCATTGCATTTCGATTTCCTTCCTTTCATTAGTCTTTTCCGGAAAGGAATCTACTATCCTCTCTTGTAATAAGCTATAGATAATTTTCGTCCTATCAGTTGCATAGATTGACATGACAATGCAAAGAAAATCAGGGAAATAGACGTTACGACAGCTCGTTTCAAAATTTCATTTTCTCCGCGAACGATACGTGACACTTACTGATTGGAGAAATGGTTTGAACGATGCCTACATTCACGACCATACGCCAAAAGACGACCTACAGTATGCATATGTAGATGTAGATGCATCACGTCTCAATAACGATATCTTTTGCAACTTTACCCGTCTTGTCCGAAGCCACAAAACAGGAAATTCGTAAGACATAATTACTGCCCGCGGAGATTAACGACTGAGAGAGACGACTTTGGACACAATTCGCCCCCCAGGCTTCCGAGTCGGATCGGCTACTTTCAAAGAATCCTCCAAATATAAAAAAGAACTGTGGAAAAAAGTCTCCGCGAGCAAAAGGTGTGCGAGCTCGTTCGCACTTCCAGGAGCGATGCGTCACGAGGATTCGATCATGCGAAGAAACGTATGTGTGACCACCTGCCTCTCCTCTCCCCGCTCGACAAAGGGGAACTTGTTAAAGAATACGAGGACGACCATCCGAATCAACGTCTGAGATTATCTAGACCCACCGGAATTTTTTTTACGCTTTCGTTTTGTTTCGGACGGATCGCGAGACACAAATTACCTGGCGCCGGATGTAATTTTTATCGGCAGCTGTAAATTGAGGCGTATAACCATACTTTTTATTGCTCCGCTGCGATAAACAGTTAATGTCCTTACATGCCGCGATGGTACCATTCAAGATTCCTCTGGAATTTCACTCTCTCTCCCTTTGGTAAGGAAGAAGAAGGCAGTTTTTGAAAGGCCGCACGAGCAAACCAACTCCGCCTTGTGACGCGTTCGGGCCTAATTAAGGTTTATATAAAGTAGCTAGAAGAAGGCGGAAAGGATTACCTCCCAAAAAGTGTGTAATGCCGATTCAATTAACTGATTGCTGTTGGGGTCTTTCAAGAGAGGCAAATCGTCCCCTTTATTATTTCCATTCTTAAGTGTATTGCGTCCTAGACAAGATAGCATCTCCCGACCAACGAGTTAAGAAATTAATTAGGATGCCGGTGTGAAAATACCCGAGATCTGATGGTTTTCGCTTACAAATTACCCGTGAGTTAATTTCCCCCATTTCTAAGCCTACTGACCGACTCTCATCGCTTTGTAATCCGCAATCCTATTAACTTAAAATATTTCGGAGGCGCTCCCTCTCGCCGTCTTGTAAACAACTGTTTGTTTGCGGTTAATTAATAATTTTGATAGCAATTTTAAGACCGTAGATAAGATCGCTCACCGGTGAAGGAGTCGGATAGTTAAGGAGGTTAATGGATGTGAAACTATTCCAAATGAAATCTCATCTGATTTTAGAAGGGGCGACATTTTATTACCTAGAGGGAATTCTCTTTGAAACTTGCGGCTGACTTCTTGTCGCCTCAACTCCCTGGCCATTCGACACTGAAAATAGGGAAATTAAAAGACGAAAGTGACTAAATGCATCTTTAATGACAATACATTAAAAACTAAAATAAAACTTCTTTAAAATATTCGTGTACTTTGAGTTGTTTATTGTCTATAGCTCCCTTGTGGAGCCAGTCTCCGAATTATTTGGATGGAAGTGACTAAGAAATCAATACGCCTCAGAGAAACTATTTTAACTAGGGTAAGCAGACATCTCTGTTTTCGGGGATTAGTTTTAAATTTTAATCAATTTTCCCCAGGCCATGTAAAGTATTACCTGGACAGGTCAATACATCGGTAATTTTGCTTAAACTCTTATTATGACGTAGTAAAAACCTGTTTCGCATCATCGGTTTCTGGACACCCTCATGTAGCTAGATATTGTTTATACTGTGTTAGAATAATATATAATTATACATCTTAATTAATCGAACATAAATGCGTGCATTCATTTGCCATCCTTTTCACATTTTCCGACTGTAAAATCAACTACATTAAATACGATTACGTAAATAAGCTGAACACATGAGATCTCAGTGAAGCATCTACCTACAAATTTCTTATATACAATGACTCAAAGTTGGTGATGTAAGTATACTAACAACGTAAGTTGGCTTCGTTCTCTGACGCTCAGAATCATCTCTATTCGATCAGATAAGCCTAATATTTTTAATCCAACAGGTTTCCTTGAGGATTTCCGTTCTTGAATATATCAAGCCATCTCGTATTGAAATCTACTCAGCATAAAGAAAAGAGATATCTTTTAATAGGTTGGCAGTGAGCCTCTTGGGAAAACATTAAAACTGTATAGCTTGACCGTCATTCTCTCCCTTTTGCTTCCTCTTTTACGTCTTTCTTTCTCAAACTATTAGTCGTTTAACTTTTTTACTGCTACTTAGTCTCTCTAGAATTCAAATTAAAAATGGAAATTCCACCTTTTCTATCATATATTATTCAGTAGAAAATACCCTTTTGCGGTTGGGTTATCACTGAAAGGTTATATTTTATTCCTTACAACCCTGTGCGTCAGATATTTTGGCTTTTGAGATTATATGAAATCATTTTGTTTTCTCTGAAGCTGAATAGCCTCTATTCAGTATATTGCTTTTAATAAATTTAAATTTTAATAGGAGAAATATATTACACAAATAGCATGCTACAGCAGCACTAGGCAGCATAGAAGAGTACATTGCTATTTTGCATTATATACAATCCATACTATCGTCTGAAATAGAGTGTGTTTCCAGGTTTAACATTGCGCTAAAATAATTTTTTAAGTAAAACCACGTGAAAAACGAAATCTTAACGATGTGTTATTCGAAGGAGCTAACTTCTGCACATATCGACATTCTATCTAATCTCAACTCACCAACTTTCTCGCGGAAAAGGCAATCATCGGTGGCATTTCATTATCTCGGATCGCTGAAATATCAGCCACCTAAGCAGACACGACGAGAGAAGGGAGTTCGAAAAGCGTACGTAACCCCGCAACTTATATTCCCTTTAACGTTTCAATTTCGAGTGCTATCGTCTTTGGGCTCGCGATAAGCACCCACTTCACCCCCTCTTCACCGCGGGCGCCTTTTAAAAAGACCGATAAACGAGTTAATAGGAAAGTCACTCTTTTTGTCATTTGGAAAGCGGACGAGTGAGTCTGCAAATAATCAATAACCTTCCGCGAGACCTTAACGATCCCGGCTATCCTTATGCCATTAATCCTCGGTGCGAATTTGGCCGAATCTCTTTCTTATCCCCTCCTTCCTTTTTCGTTATTTTTCACGCGGGCGCCAAACGATAAATAATGCAGAAACCATAAACTTGCGGCCGTCCTCCCCATTTGTTCCCAATGCCGCGGCTTTTCTTTTTTTATTCCGTCGTTTTGTCCCCCTTCCCTCCTCTGTTCTTTCCCGCGATGCCAACCCTCGAAGCGGGGGTGTGGGGGAGGTGAGCGGCGCTTCCGGCCGAAGAGGAAGAGTAGGTCTGCACGGCAGAGACAGGTGCTAGATGGGCCGGCGGCTCTGTCCGGGAGTGCGCAGATGGAATGGGGATAAAGAAACAAAAAGAGAAGGCGGAGGAACGTTTTCGACCTCTCTTCCAAGAGAAAACGGGAAAAGGAAATTTTCCTAAAGTGGACTGAATGCATTCGAGATTCATCAGAGTGCAATCGCTTCATTTATAAACCAATCCCCTGATTCCCCATGACGACACGCCTTGCCAAATTTTAGCCGCGATTACTGCTTGTCATGAGCTCTACATCTACTTAAACGCTTTTTAGTGAATGGCAGAGGTTTAATAATGAGAGACACCCGACCACAATGAGAGTTATATTCAGTGGAAACTTTTACACGTTAAGTCACACGCTGGAATTTGTTTTTCGAATATAACGAGAAATGTGAATGGGAAGCATGACTAAGGGATTTTCCATTAATTGTGGTGTAAATGCTATTCGTAAAGTCCAGTGGGAATGTAGTGCTCGGTTATGCAATGTTGCCTCAACATCCCCATCGAAGTAATGACTCAGATGGCTGAACCAGGATCTTGATTTATCGACTGCGATCCCATTTACGCATATTCCTGGAAGATAATATACTGCAACGAGTTCTAGAAGTGTCGTCTTACGTCTTCCAATGTAGAAAAAAGGCGGCAGCTCGTTCAAAACTTGCATTTATACACTAGTTATGCACTATGCAAGCCAAGCAGTGCTTTTGCTTGAATAAATGTATTCCCACATACAATTCTCAAATGAGGATAGACATAATCTCTGCAATTATTTTCTAATTGAAAGTGATCGTCTTTGCTGTTTAATCAATCTTTCTAGCACGATTGTAAATGATGGGATGTAAGAAATGTATAAATTGAATCTTTCGGAGAAATGATAAAAAATCTATACTTCTCTGAAAATTAGTAGGAATATGAAAAAATATTTTTCGAGAAATTTCTGAGCAAAATATGATAATTTGAAAACAAGGAATACGAACGACAGTTTCAGGGACGATTAGTAAAATTGGCACCAAAACTTATGGAAACGTACTTCCCGTAATAAACGTAATTCTCAAGTACGTAACGGGAGTCCCAAGCTTGTCTTACAAATCTGACTCAGGAATTATCCGCGCAGAAAGTGCGGAGGGATTTTACGTTCATTACTTATTTTCCAAGACCTGTTGCTGTTTGCATTTCAATGGGTTGTCCTTCTTCGAATCCCACGCAATCGCCACTGGTCTTCCTTTCTTGCTATAGAGCACACGAGGTTTTTTTTTTTCAGGGACGCCAGCGATTCGTACGCTTGAAAAACTCGTAGGATTTCTATTCCAAGCTCCCTCCGTGCAAAAACTACGATATGTAGTTTTTTTCGCTACGGCGATATCATATGTTTTTTATCTGCGGAATGTGAACGGAAAATTTTATTCCTATTTCCTTATGAGACATACAATCGATAACAATATTCACTAAAATGAAGGTGGCTATCCTTCCAGTCTTACGGGACCGAAAGCGATAAGATTAGCAGTGAATATAGCTTTTAATTTAAAATTTTGAATTATCACACATTATGCTCTAATATTTTTTGAATCATTTGATTCAATTACTTTGCATTTATTGTAGCTTAAATATTCATAAATTTCGAAGTTCGATATCCTTAGATACACACTGGATTTGATCTGTAGCATAAAGCAGATTTAAAACGATTACTCTTAAAAATAAGTTTGGCTGATATAGTGTTTCGATGATCAGTTTTGTTTCATTCCTTTTTCGTTTGCTCGGTCAATTTAATAGTGTTGCGACTTAATTCGAACCGCTTTATACTCATCCGCTTGATACGTGGAACTGACTTATTCTTCCCTTGCCAAATTGAGTTTCCTATCAGTTTGAAGTTCCGGAGAGTTCATGATATCAGCCTGCCTTTAAACGCCATTCACCGTTCCCTTATTCAAACTTCCCAATCAATCAATTACAGTTTAAACCTCCTTAAATGTAGAATTGATAAAAAAACAGGCGTGAGACAATCAAACAAATTGTTCGATAAGATGCGGTTAACAAGTACTGGATGCGTTTCTGGATTATTCCAAGCTAATTATTCCTAATATAAATTGATGATTTATTCATTAAAGTGGCTTTTGTTTCCTTAGAGGTTGAGCTTTCAGTTTGTACTGAGCCAGGAAAACCGAAGTTAAGAATCTACCAGCGATCATGAGAATAATTTACTATATTGCTAATTAAATTTTAAGAATAATCCACGAGGTCGCAGCAATAGTTAAGGCATCAAAAAAGTAATGGAAATACGGAAAGCTTTTATACTATATTGCATTAATATACGTCAAAGAGGTGAAACATTACTTAAACAACAGATATTCTTTAATTTCCGTAATAAAGAAAGCAAATTCCTCTGGAATCGACACGCACCGAGAAGCATTCGAATGCGTAAAATGGATATGAGACAATGCTCTACTTTCAGTTCCAAAACCCGATCGACGTATCGAAAAAAGTGATAGCAGGCAAAACTGAAAACGCACGCTCTTAACTTTGCGTGCGGGAAATCGGCTTCAGAAAAAAATTAATCACCGAAACTTTAACTCGAAGTATCTACTTCATAACTCTACAGGCGTTCTAAAGGGAGCTGCCGATAGCCATTAATCAGCCTTTCGCCACCGCGATTACAGCTACGCGAAACTTGGCAAAATAATGCATTTGAGATGTATCTATCAAAATTTCTTCACAAAAAAGGAATATTTAACAGCCGGTTCCGGCACTTTATGACGTAGCCTATGTGTTTCAAAGTCTTGTGTTTTCATAAATGTGATGCGATAAAGAGTTGTATAACCGGTTCTATAATTTGGCCCATTTGAGGAAATGTTTCATATATGTACAGTTTATATATTTCAATTTTATTCAACTCATCACGACATTTTTTGTCCCTAGCCGATATGCCGCGGCACAGTAGCGTGTTGTAAGCTCTTGCCGTATGCCGCGTAATATTCAAAGAAAAGTTTTTTTTTTACTTTTACATTGCGTATGAGCTTCCTATGCGAGATCTTTTCCAAAAGGAGCAGTCCTTAAATAATATTTTGGATTTCCGACCTCTCCTTTCGTCACAAAGTATCCCTAGGAGTAGCATGCCTTGTATGATACGGCGTCACAGAGTACCCTTAAGTGCGAAATCAGTTAAGGAGCCTTATAAGTTTGCAACGATAAATTCCAAACCTTTACTTTTACATACTTACTACACTACTACTACTCTTCCATACACTGCTATACTTAATAAATTAAAATCAATAAATTACACTCTTGAACTTCTTTTCAACTCGGATTTAGAGTGAAAATGATGTACCACTTGAGTAAGAGAGGTTGGGAAACTATGCTCTCTTGATTCTACCATACTTTGATTTTTACAACCCAGGGAAAGATACTAACATAAGGAAGAGAGTATAGATCTCTCACATGAAAGTATAAGGCGGAGAGGGTCGGCGTGGGGACAACACAACGATTCCCTATCGCCGGGAGATTTCTAGGATGGGAGAGAGGAGACTTCTTTCGCAAAATGTCGCCGTTTCGAAACCGCCACGTAAACAGGCAAGTAGCGCCGTATGCACTTCATAATTCACCCGCCGCCGAGGAGAAGTTGTAGGAAGAGGGAAGAATGCAGTTTCTCGTGGGAGGGGAGAGAGGTTGAGAAAGTCTCGGACACGGGAGAGAGAGAGGGGACAGGATGCGAAAGAGGTCGGATTATGGTCAGTATGGGCGCAGAAAAAATGGAGAGTTGGGAGAACTTATGAGGAGGTGGTGAGGTAATGAAGATGGAAGGAAGGACTCCCTGTATTCCTTTTTTATTTTCAATAGAAGGACGGGACTTAATCCTTGGAAGAGGCGGGGGAGGGATTTTTTTTCACTGGAGGAGATTTTGCACCGGACGTGGTCTCAGGGGGCATAAGGGGGAAGGGGAGCTAAGATTTATGCAAGCGTTTAAACATGCATCCATTTTACGTCGCGATCTTTAGAAGGGAAAGGGATAAAAGTTTTCCCCCAAGACGCGGGAATATTGTGTTCTATCGACTCACAGCTAATTCTCAAGGACTTTTTTCCGCTCGAGCGAATCGAGTCACGCGCGGCGCCTGTGTAGATCTCGAGATTTTATAGAGCTTAATTTTTATATAAAGTGCATTTTCCACGGAGTGCGCGTCGTCCGCGAGGATAATGTGTTTACGTAATGACTTTCCGATTCACATCGGCTTCTTTGTGTGTTTAGGGATATCTTGATCGGCCGAAAGCGGGGAATCACCGAATAATTTATCATTCGCTTCTTCAGGAATCCGGGGAAGTACTGATCAGCGTCGTTCATTTATCTTACTCACTTTAAATTCATTATTCTGTAATTTACTCCTGCCATAGTTTTAGTCATAGCTCGCTCGGGGAATCCAGCACATTCTAAACGGTTTATCCATTTCTGATATAGAAGGAATCCCGTAGATTTGCGTCATAATTATTGCTTAATGCTGCTATAAATGGAAATTTACTAGGTGCTCAAACAACCAAAGTTACGCTGCATAGCGTATGAGGCTATACAAAGAATTTATGCGTAGCGATCGCGAGGTAACCTTTTTGAAGTAATTGCAATTTTATTGAGTTTGAAGTGAGAATCTTTTGGTATTTTAATTCAGAAAATGAGTTTAACCAGCACATGTTAGAAGACTTCCTTTTCCGCAACGTGTTGGGCTAGGGTAGCATATATCACTGGTGATTGCAATTGTACAATCGTTTAAGTACATAGATGTTACCTTTATTCTCAATAACGTTTCAGAGATTATTCTGATAATTCGTTTCGATGAGATATCCTTAAGATGTTTCCCACTCTTAATGCGGCCGCTCTACAGTATTCTAATTATTAGAACCTATTAATAAGATTCTAGTTACCGCGAGATGCTGTTTCTAATACAGTATAAGCATCAAATCAACTCTCGGAATATCGCAAAGTAGTCTATAGCATCGCAATCTTCCACTACTTGCAACTTTTTATGATTGAAATGGATGGAAATCCCCTTGCTCAGTAACATCGCATGATCGATTCCATTCGAAAAGTCTTCGTAAAAACGTATTCATAACGAAATAATTGGAGGCTTTATACAGCCTCGGGCAAATCGCGTCGGGTACTTCGTCTTCATACTCATTTCACTCCCGAGTCCTTGATCGAAAATAAATGCAAGTCCTCCCCGCCCAATAATTTCCGAGCGATTAACTAAAATTAAATAGTTTTTTCATTGAATCCAGATTCTACTGGACGAGACGCATTTCGGGTGGTTTAAAGAAGAGAAGCATGTCTGTAGAACTCACGCGAACAAATGTTTTCTTTTTTGTCTTCCGTCGTGTTTTAGTTTACATTTCCTTGACCAATCTTATTTAGCTCATGTATTATTCCTGCGTTTCTTTTCCCCTGTACAAATCGCCGCTCGTTTGTTTGCTCGCCTCCGCCCAAATTTTCTCTGTAACCCATGTCCCTTCCTCCGCTTGGGAATTACACGAGGGAACCTGACTGCTGCTTCCGTTTCAATGGTGGGCGTGCCCATGCGACAGAATGACAACCTACCGCCTTGTCCCCAAGGCTAATATTACTCTCTGTCAATGATTACTGGAAATAAAAATGAGCTTTCTGTGAAGCGGAGAGGAGCGTTTTATGTTTTGTCTCACAGGATTATGTTGTCTCCTATGAAAAATAATAATGGTAAAAACGCCGAGGAAGGCTTTGGAAGATCCTAACATGCGGTATATCGACAAGATGTGAGTTGGTGTGAATTATGGATTGAAGACGATTATCAATGCCTGTAATCGTGTTAATTTAGATGATTCAACTTAATTAGACGACTGGGTTACTGTCGTGTCTTGGTCAGCAGGCGTTCTATTTACACATAGGAGTAAAAATGAATATTCATTGTCTGGATTTATAACCAAGTTGTTCTCTCCTGAAATATTCTTCGCCAAGAATTTTAGTGGTGAAAATCGATGCATTTTGTTGAAGAACAAGTTAAAATGCCACATCAGTTACTCGATGAAAGGCTTAGATATTGGATACATTTTATGAGATATATTAAGGAAGTATTTAAATCGTATATGTAAATAAATCTTTCGAAAATTAGGACCGAAATTCAATAGCCGCAGCTGTATCGATTCCGAGTCTCCTTATATGCTTCGGAAGACTCCAGATTCTTTATTCTGATACCACTCATGATTCAGTTCTTATCCATGGCTTCAATAAGACTCAAAACTTGCTTTCTTTGCTGGTAACTTCGATGAATCAACTCTTCGCAAATGAGCCCACGTTACCCCTACAGCAGCATGGTTCTCATGCCGCGATGACGATTCATTTTCTGGAAGCGGCGAAAAAGTTCTCGTCTAAGAAAAAGGGAAGCATAGGACAAATTTCTTCGCGAACCTCCAACACCATCCATCAAATTTAAAAGCGACGATTTCTTCCCTCTTTTTTTCCCACAGGAACGACTTCCCGTTCAATTCTTATCGCCAAGGTCTTACCGGGAAAAGTCGAGGGTACGAATTATCCTCCCCATATTTCCTTTTTTCCATTCTGTTCACGCTTCCCGCTCGCGCCCGCAGGAGAAACGGTCCGAAGAACAGCGGACGAAACTGTCGCATGCACACGCACTCAACGTAAACAGTGGAAGCATTGTCGTTATTGGGAAGAAAAAACATTGCATCCTGGGAGAGTGAGAGACATTTGCGAGGTTGAAGGAAATTGTGGGTTTGGTTTTTTATAGTGGGAAATGGGAAGAGAGAGTGCGTGGGAGGGAAAAGAGTTTGGGAAGGTAATTGCGGCTAGTTAGCGTGGGCGGTGGGCGAAGTTGGATGGTTACGAAAGGGGCTAAAGAGGATCCTGGGAGGACATTGAAATTTTTCATCAGGGGTCACTGGGTTTTCATCAACGGTTTGGAGTCATAGAAAAGACTACCACCTGTTACGGTCAAGGTTAACTGTCCAAACAGCAGTTTTGGGAAGTTGAGTTTTAGTATTTTTACAGCCTTTTCATAATTGACATGTGGCCTTACAATGGCTTTGCCACTGAAGGAATATAAGTTCACCACTTGCGTTTTCTTACGTTACTTTGATAAAGAACTTAATAGATACATTAGTATGCTCTCTTAAACACCTGTTTTCTTGAATTTTTCAAAGTTTTAATTGCTTCGTGCAAAGAGCTGCTTAACATTTCCCAATGATTAATAGACCCAATGGTACTGATTAAAAATGAATCCAAAATTCCATATCAAGGAAGATATAAAACAGAAAAAACTAGGAGAAGAGAAAGATTCATAGCCTTCCATTCGTTTTAAAACGATCAAAATTTTCGCTAACCTGAAGAACATCTGCTCACTATCGGGTGAAAAGCTCCATTAACAGCACTAATTTAAAATGCCTTATAAAATAAAACCCCATTTTGGAATCCAATACCTTAATCCTTTTAGCAAATGTCAGGCGCAAACGGTAGCCCATCGCGAGAAGTCCTTTCTCTACTAATGCTTGGGAAGAACACTTTTTTAACATGCTAAGAATGAGGAAGGCGCATGGGAACGGACCGTGTCCGAAATCGGATAATTAAGGAAATGGAGCCGTGGAGATCTCGGAATGAATTTAGTGACGAGGCAAAAAAATTTGGGGCGATAATCTCCTCGTCTCCTCTATCTCTAAGCAGCGAAAGGTAGTCGAACGGGCAAAGAATAAAGCAACAGTGCAGTGGAAGGCTTTTGTCGTGCCGCGTGCAGCAGCGGAAAGCTTTGCCAAGGAGTCCACCCAAGCATGTTCTTCCCATCTTCACTCTTACATCTTCCCTCTCTTATCTCACTTCCTAGATCTGTCTTTTTTCCCTAAACACTCCTCTTCTGCGTCTTCCCTCACGCTCGCCTTCACTGGCGGTGACCTTTACGACCTACCTCTGTCCTCTAAGTCATTTTTCATCCGCTTCTTTCTCACCACTTTATCCGCCGCTTTTGTGTCTAAGATTCTCTCACCTGCTCTCCTATCTCGCCGGGCGTCTCGCAGCTAATTCCGCCAATTTATTTTGTTCAAATAAGATCGCTATTCCGTCTACTTTTTTAATCGTCGCACGCGTTAACCTCTCTCAGACTATTAAAGAAACAAACAACTACTAACAGATGCAGATGATTCAAATTATTCCACCAACTCTATAATAAAAGGTCTTATTCGCAACATTCGATTACTTCTACAATTTGTGGAATATTTCATGTCTTCATCTCCGATAGTTTAGGATGAGAGGGAAGTTCCTTCGAAATACCTATTTCTCAATTATGCCTAATTAACAACTTTTCACTATCGTCTTATCTTCCCTCACTTTACTTAAGATGTTTCAATACAAATCACGAATATACTTTCCAACAAGTATCAGAAGATTAGAAAGTTGTTAGGTTTCTTTGCTATTTATAGAGTTATCCCAAATTGCTGATTCCTTTCACAGCGAGCAGTCATACTGCAGACAATGCCTCTTGATGACTGAATTTTTCGAAAGAGGACGTGTTTTCAAATTTTTGGTTGAAAACCGAAATGAGGTGAATGATTAATTTGTGTATTTGTGTTAAAATTAATGGCAATATACTTTACTTTAAATAATAATATAGTATATCAGACCATTTTACCAGAAGGATCCTGTCATAAAATCATTGCAGAGCGAAGAAAGGCATAATAATGATAATGATTTCGTTTTTGTAGGACGAATTTTATTCTAAGGAGACCACTCTTATCGTTAACCTTTTACAAAAGACCTTCCCATAACCACAAATCGGATCCAGGATATTACGCTAAGTCCAACACCACATAAAAGAGTTCCATAATTTTAAATTCCTCACAGTAGTTATCGGGGGATTCTTACTTTTATTCTTACTCATTTTGTTTCCTCATCCTTTACCAACAGTAGTAAGGTGTTCCAGAACAAAACCTAGTCACCTTACCGAATAAATATCAGTCGCATCACACTTCCCCAACCTAACACTATTGCTCTTTTCTATCATAGAAATTCACAAGCCAACTAATAGATAGATATACTCTTTTCCTCCATTAATTAATTAATTCCTCGATCTCAGATTAATCTAACCCTTATTTTTTTAATTTTAAAAAATTTAAATAGAACACCTAAGCCCATTTTCCACCTTTTTTTATGTATAACCTTCTGTACAACCACCCACCCATCGAGTTCTCCTCCACATTATGCGTCCTTTATCGTTTTTTTCTCTCGTTGATTTTTCTTGCCATCCACTTTTTCTCTCGCTGCGTACTCCCGCCCTTCGCTGTGTCCTTCCAACTCCCCTCCTCCCGCAGGAGAGCCCTGTTTACAGACGCGTGCTTCTTCATGTGTAGATCCGGAATATATGAAGAAACCGGAAGTGGACCACACACTCACTTCTCCGCCTCCCCCTATCTCTCTTTCCTTCTCTTTCTTACTCTCCTTTTCCGCCTCTTCCTCCCAATCTCCTTTATTCCGCCCCTTTGGGTGTATTTAACTTCCATGTTACCACTTGAAGACATTAATATTTCACTTTGAAGTCGTCACCCACGCCCTTTTGCGACTGTATTTCTCTCCGTGGAACGACCTTCTCTTGTCTTTGTCCATTTACCGTGTTCTCTCTCTCTTTTATGTCCTACTCTATCTACGGCTTATTGGCCGTAAATATTTTTCTATGGCTTCTGTAGCGATAACCACCGATTTATTACCCGGTTTAAATACTGCTGTTTATCCTATTTGTTTATTTATACACTCTCCATACAAAACAATATGTTCATAAATTTTTCTATACTTCGTCACAAATAAATACGTATGTCTCTGATCTACGCTCCTTCAAATACGTTTATACTTCAATTAAAATACCCTACTTAAAAAGATACGTTCTGTAGAGAAATTTACTAAAAAGTAAGTGACATCGAAATTCTTCTCAAAGTTGGGTTAGAATCATTATAATAAAGGAAAAAATAACTAC
This sequence comes from Pachydiplax longipennis, assembly GCA_036926295.1. Lineage (NCBI taxonomy): Eukaryota > Metazoa > Arthropoda > Insecta > Odonata > Libellulidae > Pachydiplax > Pachydiplax longipennis. The sequence continues at coordinate 66,041,434 of JAVFKF010000008.1, forward strand.
TTTAAATTCGATGAGTAGAAAGTAAAAGAGACGATAGTAATAACACTCCTCTTATGAAGCTTTACACAATCGAATAGCAGGAAATAAATTGGTATCAGAGAATATAATATTGAACTAGATATAAGGGATATGGATCGAATATAACGGGCTGGCAGCGTTCAATTTTCTTACGATCGCGAATTTTTTATCTTAATGTACGAATTTTAATTTCCTGTGCCATGGTATTTAGTATGCTGTTTTTCTTATCTCGCAGTCTTCAACTTTCCGGTCACATTAAATTGATCAAAAGGAAGCAACGAAAGACAAAGTGGACATTTTCTGATAAGGCAATATCCTAAATCAAATTCTCGATTCAATTTAAGCATTTGTAGGACATTTTTATCTCATTCGCGCGTCTCTTTGTACTCTAACAAAACCTGAGTTAGAAAGAACCATGACCACACCATATGGCGTCTGATTTTGCATCTGCTCCATTAGTCTTCCAGTATCTTTTATTTTGACCCAAGGAAACCTGAATTAATCAAAATATTACTCACAGTTACATTTCGAACATTGAGGCAAAGATACACCTTAAGAATTATGGCATATTAAAAAAGAGACGGTCGATCCGTCCTTCGGAGAAGATATTTTACCGGTCATTAGGACGCTCCCTACTTTCTCGAATATCTCTCACTCGCCGGATTTAATCGATCCGAAAATTCGTCTCTTCCGACGCGACACCTTGTAAAGTTCTAAGGCCCGCTCTCCCTCATACTATATCATCCTATTTCTCAACCGATCTGTCGGTTTCGCCGCCATCAGAGACATTCATCCTAATTCCCTACACCTGCCGCCGCAAAATAATCTAGTCTCCCTCTCTTCCACCCTTCCTACCCACACTACTCCGCTTCTTCTTTCTTTCCTCTTCCTGGAAGTGTGCCTTCCTCGACTGTCGTGATCTTCATCTTTTTTATTATTACTATAGCTACCTCTCTTTCCGGTTCCCGGAGTCTTTCCACTCACCCTCTGGCTCCCCCTTTCCACCTCCAATCCCTTCTCCTCATTCATTTCTGCGTTCCCACGCCTCTTTGCTTATGAACCTCTCCCTCTATGAGTCTCCCAGACGACGGAGTCCTTCACGGACGCCACACTGACTATTCGTGTGGCCCTCGAACATCTTGAAGGCGGAGTGGCCCCAGCACGCATTTGCGTGTTTTGCCCTTTTCTCTATCCTGTTTTCCCAATGCGTTTATTTCCTACTCCGCCCCCTTACCTATGAAGCGTGGTGTCATTGTGTGCCGTGTCTAGGTTTCCGTGGAAAGAAAAATTCCCAGCCTTTTCCCAAAAGGTGCTCTTCTGGCACTGCTTCACATGAGTGTACCTACCATCGCGAGCGTAATAGACATTGATCACTACTTATTGTAGTAACACGGTGGGCTAGTCTAGATGCTAATACATTTGGTATATTAAACATGTTTCCGATAAATTTGCAGTTTGTAGGTGGTTAACGTTTCGGTATAAACATATACCAACATTACGGTATCCGTTACTCTGAACCTTTTCAAAGACTAACTGTAAGAGTTCTACCTAAATCTTTTCCATTAAAGGTCGTGATGACCATTTATCCTTCCAAAACTCAAGCCATCGATTGCCGATATTTTAATCTGAAAGGAAATGCTTTTACGAAATTATTTAATTTTGTCCTAAGTGCTCTTATCATTTATCGTGCTATTTCTAGAATACTTATTTAAGTTTTTTATGTATCAAAATTTCAAGAAATAGCAATCCAAGAGAAATTTCTGAAATTCTTCTGTGTGAAAAATGAATCTATTGACTCATTCATTGATTTGCGATATCTGATGGATATAACAATAATAATTAGTTTTTACAAGAATTGAGATAAAATTTAGGTAATTTCAACAGCTGAGCTGCTAATTCCTCCCCCAAATCTATTAAAGTACACTCAATCTTATGCTTCAGCTCCTCGTTTACAGCTTTGAGGACGACCCACAGGCTCTATCCGCAGGTGGTACTTTTCTTAATTTCCTTCCTACATATCAGGAACCGTAATCAGACTCAAAATGCATGAAAATGAAATGTCTTAATCCCCTATGTACTGCCCACTAAAGCTTCTCGCAATGGTTGTACAATTTCCACCTTCTAAACGCTTCCTTGTCGAAATCTCTCCCCCTCCACACACTTTTCTCGCCCAATTAATTGTTCCGAGCCATTTAGTCGAGCAAACAAATGTTTCAATCTCTGTCTGAATAACGGGAGCTATTAGATCAGTTTGCCTCCCTTACCCCTTTAACCCGCTATCTCCACATCCCTTTGACCTCAGTTTCGCGCTGGGCTACGAAAACCAGCAATTAAAAAATAACTAAGTGGGAGAGAGTGAGAGCGTACCCGTTCCACTCATTGTGCTTTCGAAAATTTTCTTGACAGTTGACGATTTAATGAGGAAGGGGAGGTTTAAATGAGAGAGGATTGATGGATCGAGGGAGGTGAAGAGGAAGGGAAACAAGGCATCGGTACAGAATGATGCGGCAGGAATTTTTTCGGGCGGCTGTGAGACTAGCGGAACGAGATATAACCGCGCTAACGTGCTTCGATCTCCACAGTCCGAGGAGGCGATAAAGCACGGAATTAAGGCTACCTCCTGATATTCTTGGCAGATAGGAAATTAAGTAGGGATGACGGGAGAAATCTAATGCATTTTTAAACGAGAGAAGTCTCTCAGTGACTGGAGGATAAAACAGGAAGCGAAGAGGATCGTTTAAAATGAAAAACCTACGACCCCGAAAATATATGAATGGGTTCCTCTTCTCGGAAATTCGGCCAGGAAGGAAATTCACACACATTTCATGATACAAATTTCAAGCAATTCATGCATAATTAGCATGTGAATGACACCTTCTAATAGACATATAATGTGAAATGTTTTTTAATATCAGTCTTTTGGGTTTATTATATTCAACTCCTGTACCCATCAAATTGCTCGAATGATGGCTTTTGAAAGTTTGGAAAATTTTCAAGAAAAACTTCTTTGTACTCAGTTCTTAACTTCCTACGAACGCTTGGGTACCAAATTCTTAATTAATGCCGTTAAATGCAGCAAAATGAAAACATTTACCAAGACGAGTAACTGTTCCACCAGGTAGTGCAACTTAGTTATTTTTTTAGTTGAAATAAAAACGTTTTGTAAACAATAAAATCGCACCTCTCTTTAACATAATAATTTCATTAAATTAGCCATTTTCTATCCATATAAGTCCAATTTCCGATCTTCCTCCGAACCATTCCATTTAAATACACGATTTATCTTCATATCCTTGCAATTAATTACACTAATAAATTTTACCGTTATTTTTACAGTTGTTAGTCATTGTTTGCACTACTACCAAGTCTTGCACCTGTCAACAGTGTGATATCCGGAATTATAGTAACAATAACCTATTAAATCTTTGCCTACAAAATTTAACAAGGTAATACAATCACCTCGCCAATTACTATAGTGAGACTGTTAGCGCTAACTCCAATGCTGGAAATAAAGTTAACAAAGGAAAATTTAATAAATAGGAGACGAGCAGGAAATACGTGTTACGATGATAATCTGGCACAGCAACAAAAGCCGGTAATGCGCACATGACTTAGAAACATTTCTTACATTACGGAGGCACTATCTCAAGGAAGAAAAAACACAGCATGTGTGAAAGAGAAATGTGAGAGCTAGCAATTCAGAGATAGTTTCCCGCGACAAGTCAGTCGCAGCTCTGCTGAAAGTTACCGTTCACTTGACCATTCCTCTTCTTTGAGAAAGGCGGTGCGGAGGGAAAATTCGTGCCGCGGCGGGAAAGAAATCGGTCGTAATCCGGTGAGAATGATGTAAGTTAAGGAACACAGAAGGGGCTTAGGAGAGTGGTGGCGATGGAAGAATGGCTGGGCATCGGATGGGTGAGGTAAATAGTGTGAAACACGGCGGATTCCATCGTGCAAGGGTAGATGTGTATCTGGATCCAGGGGAGCGGACGTTAATTATCAGATATGACTTTCGGGTCTCCGGTGAGATCAACGCGCGAGAAAACGAAAGGGAGCGGACCTTCCCTTTGTTCTCCTGCCTTCTTTTTAATGGTTCCACTAGGGAACTTTATAACGCTTCCTCGCTCGAACCTAAGCGAATGAGGAAATCCTTTTGCATTTTATTGCCGGCACAAAAAACGCCTTTTAACCGTTTCCTCGAGATATGGTTTGTTTCCACGAGGAGATCGACCACTACTTTTATACACTGTGCCTTTCGGCGACCTCTCGTTGGTTACATGTTCTTTGACGCTTGATAAACTCCCACGCCACCCACCGCAGAATTGCCGATTTCTGTAGATTTTAGAATTGGGAAAATTATACTTTCACGACGGCCGGCATGAAAAGTCGGTGTCCCCTCGGAAACTCTGGAGCTATATATCTTTTAATGTCCTCGCCCTAAAAACAAAGTCGTATTATTTTATTGGGTTGTAAACCGATATATTAGATGTGGCAATGAAGAAACGCGGTAGACGGGCAACATTTTATGCGGAAACGAGGTTTGAGTGCCGCTTCCTATAGACTGTTCTAATCGGCGGTATAAATACGTTAGAGTGTATACAAGAGTTTTGTTTGTGCGATTATACGGAGTAATGCAGTGTATAAATGCTGAATGGAATTTAAGCTTATGGTCTACTTAAGAGGAATATGTAGCAATCAATTTAGATTTACATCTAAGAATAAAGTATTTTTAGGCCCATCTGTTATTAAGAATTTTAAAAATATAGAAACATCTGTTTAACTACCATTTACTTAAGCTTTTGTGCCATAATATTTTACTCTTAAAACAACTCGCTATGTCTCACTTAGTGTTCCTACTGGATTACTTTAATTGTACACGACTATAGAAAAATTATTTGCCATCATGATAGCAAAAAATTACTCGTCTGATATAAGTATATGCTATTAATTTAGTTCACCAATGCAGGTATCCCTTTCGTTCTTCCTCTACTCAGAGTTCTCTATAAACTTTGAAAGGGTGATTCATAAGACGAAATGTACATCCAAGATGCACAAAATGGCGAGATCAAAGATAGAAACAGAGAGTGGCGGCATTGAGAGATTTTACCTAGGTTTGGAGTGAGAATTTTCAGAGCAAGGGAATGAGGAAGCGGTGTTGGGCAGTGTGTATGATGGGAGAGAGAAGGGCGAGGAAGTAGAGCGAGGTGCGGAAAGGCACGGGGAATCGAAAGGACTCCGCTCCCGTTTTAGCCTAAGATGGGCCATTAATGGAACCAAAAGAAAGAAGGAAAAAAATTGGTTAAAGGCGATCGAACAGAGGGAAGACTGCTATTAAGATACGTTATTAAATTTACTGACATAGCGGTCGAAAAAGAGGGTGTTAAGAGGGGAGTTTCGTTTTATAGGGGGGGCAGAGTGTTAGTGTATACAAAGCTGAGGAGTTGAAGGGAGATTAGAGGTTTTATTGTGGCGCCCCGAAAAGCCATCAACGAACACCGGTGGCGGCGGAAACAAAGACCTGAATACGGGAGCAACAGTTGACGTTATGGAAGAGGATGGAGTTAAAAGTTGAAAAGGTATTATAGTCTGGTTGGAGCAGGTTAGAGGAAGGTTCGGCAAGATAGGTATGAAGAAAAACAATCAGCCCGATTGAGACTGGAGAGTGGAACGGGAAATTTAAGAAGAACGCAATAAGGGTTAATTCTTCATGGGGAATGAAGATTAAAGAATGAGTCATTTAGTAGTAGAAAACTTTCAAATGAGGAGAAAAATCGCCTGGAAAGATGGATGGATGTGGTGAGAGAAAATGAAGGAAAATACTAGTGATGCAAAATTTTATTGGAGAAATTATGCTAAAATTGAACCGAGTTTACACTATAAGCACAGCTTCCTCTATTGTTCCCTTTCCTAAGTACAACAGCTGCGATGCATAGGTGGCGACAAAATGATGAGTCAGTCCTCGACACAAACCTCAGAAAAGTATATTTGTTTCACGCTGATGGATCAGACGAAAAAATAATAACCACACGGAAGGAAAAGGCATCTCTTTTTGCTCCGTCTTATGTGGAGCGGAAATCATATGAGCTATGAACAAAAAGTACCAATGTTTTTCGGTTGCTCGTCTCGCGTTCGTAGTCGCATTCGCCGTGCATGCTCTCTCTCCGCCGCAAACAAGCTCGTTATTTTCGAGCGGCTTTCGCTCACACGTAACAATGGCGAGCAAAGCGTGGAATTTTTCCTACCGCATCGGAACTTTTGGAAGGCTATATTGGCATTAGAGCGAAGCCCATAAGTTCTGTCTTCTCAATATTCTAGTCGATGAGACGAATGTTCGCTGAGTTACCATAAACGTTTCCTCATTACATACCGTGAAGCATTCAGGAGTTGTTCCTTTCCCTTTCCCCAACTACAAGCTTTCTTATAACAACTCATCCCTCTATGTCCATTGTCTTCTCTCTACCTGCCAACACTTTATGGTATGCTTTGTGTAAAATAAAACCTTGGAGGTTTTCATGACAGGGTATCGCGACACAATTAACCTAATAAATCCTCTGTGACGAACGACAAATGAAATAGATGAAGTACGAATAATGTTAGTAAAAAGAGTAGAATGCACTACGATAAGGTTTATATAAATTGTAATATAAATCCGATTAAACGATTTATAATTCCGAATATCTCAATGAAGATTCATTATGGCATTATTACCTTTATATCTTTATAAGGAGGTCTGTTGAAAAGTGAAAAATAAAAGTGTGTATGGATACAAAGGAGACATTGTTCTCTTTCCTTCTCTCTCTGTCTCTCTATCTAGAGGTCACCTTAGTTTTAAAAAATAAATTATGTCGAGAAATATATTAAATAGGAATGGCTAGAAATAACGGCGGTATTGAGCCCTTTCAATCTCTCATCAATATTAATAGCAAGGCTCAAGTCACTCCGCCCAGGCAGCAAAATTTTTTAAATTTCATTCCGTGCGAAAAATTATGACAAAATATTATTCCGCCTGAAAATGAGGAATGTTTTAGAGCGAACGAAAATTCTCGGGCATTAGAAAAAATGAATATGCGGACTGCCTTTCCACTCTCGGCTCTTTTCCCTCCCACTGCATATCTTTCTTTTTCTTTGCTCTCCGACTGTCTGCGGACCGACGCAGTCTCCGCAAATTCCGACGGCGACAGATAGGAATGTCACCTTTTGCCACTTGGATGGACTCGCTTCACCGACGATGCGACTTTGAAGTCGCCCTCAAAAATAAAAAAATAATACTCGAAAAGAGCGGCAGGGAGAGGGGACGTTCCGACTTCTGTTTGCCCCAGTAGCGAATTTCCCCATCCCACAGCCCCAGCGAATTTCTGCGGTATAAAGGCAATAAAAAAGAAGTATCCCGATACAGGCGGTATTCCGTGGAAGTAATGAAAATTTTCCATGCAAAAGTCGCTCTTGTATAAAGCATGCGATGGAGGAATGCGTTTCGAAGTATTTGCCCTTACGCGCTTAATGCGCCCATATACATATGTTTACTCAGGAATCCATAAATTAAAATGTTAAAAGGCGTTTAGGAACACCTAAAATTAGCAGCATGATGAATGAAAAGCATCATTATTTATAATTTCTTTATTTTGAGTAAATATTCCCGACGCTGACTTCGCTGAATAAATTCATTCCGAATAGAATGTGAGACAACGTCACTACAAGTGGTACTTGCCTCAAAATAAAAAGAAAAACTTATAAGCGGAAGCTAACGGTGTGCCAGTTTTTCCCGCGATGAAATTTAAAATTCATGAAATCTCGCTTGGAGATGTTTTCCGCAGTCCTCCGATAGCGTTTGGAATTTCTTCATAACAATTTAAATTTTTTCATCTCCCGGGAGAAGGGGCGATTTCATGCAAAGGGAAGAATAACACTTAAAGGAAGACGTTAAAACCGCCCGTGCTTACAAGGCTAACACGAAAGAAACACTCGAAAACCTGGATTTTTTCCTCCTGTTCGGCTTCCCCTTGGGAAAGAGTGAAGCCAGTTTTACGGCTACTTTGAAGTGGGAAAGACGGACTGAAGCAAAAGGTGATTCGGTGAGGCTTCTAGAAGCAGCACAGGATGAGGATAAAGAAATGCCCTCCCTAATGCGTCCTCCCATCCTGTTATGCATTTCAGCAATGCATTCGTATTGATTACGTGCTTATCATTTCCATGAAAAATATCACTATTTTATTCCTCAGCACCGAGAGTCAAAATTTCAAATTACTCTAAATTCGGAATAAAGATAAATTTTAGCATTAGATGTTTTCCATGTGTCGGCATATTTTAATTTAGATAAATTATTAGTTTCTAGCCTATGTGTACTTTCGGGTACTATGTCGGTTTTGATGGTCAAAAACTGATTCTAGTAAAGGAAAAACTGTTCGGTCGCTTAGTGTTGCGAATAAATTACCTTGAGAAGCACTTTCCTTTCATAAGCAAGGGCAGAAAGCCTAGGAAATGCGTTACTATAAAGAAAATCTTCTCAGCAAATATTTCACGAGAAAAACATTAAAACGCAAGTTTATTCG